>CM065790.1:3182500-13182500 GCA_033296515.1 Macrochelys suwanniensis | reverse complement strand
CGGCATCTCCAGGGGAGGAATCACCCTCTGGAAAAGCCAAAGCCGGATCGAAGCATATAAAGAAGATTTTAATGATGGACAAAAGGTGGTCACAGGGTGCAGAGTGGCATTTCCATCAGCTGGGCCCTGGCATATGGGGATCCGTATCCCCCATTCTGACTGCAGTCTGTCCTGTTGTCTATTCTGCAATCAAGGAGCTTGCTCTGATTGAGGCCCATCCCGACGTATAATCAGGGTAACATGAGCTAGGGACTCTCCGGGGAAAAATTGATCATAACAAATTCGTGTGTGCAGGCAAGGGAACTCCCCCCACCAGAAGGACAAATCGATCTGTCAATCTAATCTCGACAAGGCCAAAGACAGCAGGGAGGGGGGAATACAGCTGGGTCCAGGAGAGGAGCGCCGTTCCGGGTGTGTCTCTGTTGAGTCTTTGATCCTTGCGAAGTGAATAAGTCACTGGGGAAGGAGTCTATTGAGAAAGCACGGTCAGCACGCCCAGGGTGTGCAGCGTGGAGGGAGACACGCTCTGAGTCTAAACCAGACACATAACGCGCCGGATGTAGGGCCAGACTGGAAGCGGTGCGGGCGTCCGCTGGTGGAATCTTTGTGGACGGGTGTCGCAGAAGGACTGTGTTTTAAGGGAGGGTCTGCGTAGAAGAGGACGGTGTTCCAAGCAGAGGGGAGAGGCATCGAAAGAGGCCGAGGGAATCGCCGCCTCCCACCCATGGGATCCCAACTCCGGCATGTGTTTTGCCGTCTCGCTCTCAGTGGGCGGCTTGTTGGCTGTGTTCTATGTTGATTTACGCCAGCTGGGCCCCTTCCTCTGCTAGATCTATCAGCTTTCTGGCTGGCTCCACACTCTGGTTTCAGGCCTGTGTCCGAGCCAGTCGCTGAGTCCTCAAGACGCCTGTTCCCCGCCCACAAGTTACACAAATATTTTATGTGCCATTAAACAGCTGCTGCTGCTCCAGCCTTTGATCCCCTGGCCAGCTGTTTATCCCAAGGCATCGCAGGCCACTTTCCAAGCCTGGGATGTCGGATCCTACCCGTGGCTGCTTCAGTTGGCATCTAGGGGAGTGAAATCAAGACACGGCCCCAAACCGAACACCCCCGCCTACGTTTCCAAAAGTGAGGGGTGACTTTGGGAGCCCAGCATGAGGCGCCTCAGTGGGACCGGAGGGTCCGAAAGCAGTAGCGCAGCCAGGTCCGGAGCGCAGGGGGAGCAGCGCTATAAAAAGGCGCCTCCCCCTGTACTCACCCGGCGGCGCTCCGGGTCTTCGGCGGCACTTCGGTGGCTCGCTCCGGGTCTTCGGTGGTACCCCCCGCTGAAATGCCGCCGAAGACCCGGGGCGCCGCCGGGTGAGTGTAAGAAGCGGCGCTTTAAAAGAAGCGGCGCCTTTTTTTAGTGCTGCTAAAAAAAGGCGCCGCTTCCGCTCAAGGGGGAGCGGCCGCTCCCCCTGCTCCCCCCCCCGGCTACGTTACTGTCCGAAAGTGCTGAGCGTCTGCCCTCTGAGGCTCAGGCCCCTTTACAGGTGTTCCTGTTGGGCACCCAGAATCCCTTTTGGCAACCGTGGGCCCTCCTCCCCCAGAGCCTCCGATTTCCTGGGGCTGTTTGAAATCTAGATCCCAGTTTTACAGCTCACCTCTCTGCTGGAGGTGCCTGCCCAGGCCTCCGAGCTGGATGCCTGCTTGGGAAAAGGGCCCTCATGTCCCCCGCCTGCTTAGAGATGGATGGCCAGTGAGTCGGCAAGGGAGCCGGGAACGCCTCAGAAAAGCTGCTGACAGGAGGCTCCGGGCCCATCGGGGGAAGAGGGCGTGTGGCGTAGCGGGTTCGGGAGCAGAGGGACGATAGAAGATGGTGGCCCCACCTGACAGGGCTGAGATGGCGGCGCAGAAGGGCAGAGGAGTTGCTGAGAGGCTGCTGCAGGGCTGTGGGAGGGTGATCACGCACTGCGAGAGCAGCATGTCACTAGCCGAGATCAAAACAGAGCCCTGACCTGCCTCAGGTGAAGACCCAACCCGCAAGGTCCCAGCCTCCTCCTCTCACCCAGGACATCCCAGGTGCTCCGCTGTTGTGAGCCCTTCAGCCCTTCCGTGGTGCTATCCACCCTTTCATGTAGATGGCGTTCCTTTAGCCTGCTTATGCTGGGACTTACTGGAGTTGGGGGCCAGGGTCCACTGAGGAAGTGGGGTGGGGGTGAATCTCTCTGCTTCGGTTGGGATTCGTTGCCTTGCCAACCCCTCCCAGCCTGGGGCACCTATCCTTGGGGCTCACCCAGACCCTTCCAGTGAGAAATTACAAACATTCTTCTCCTTTGGTACATTCTAACAGCTGGGTAAAAAAACACCGTTTTTTGAAGGATCTGCTGGGATGGCCTGATAGGGGGAATGAAGCCCACCAGAAACGGAGATTCCCTCCCCCAGCTACCTTGGCTTCTGAGGTCACAAAGTCCCATTGTTATATCAACAATAGCTCTTTAGCAACGTCCTTAGAAAGCATTTAACAAGTCACTCTTGCTCTCACAGATGGCCATGGGATGAAGACATCAATTATAGCCTGTAACAACATGCTTGTCCCCTGACCTGGGTGCAAGGCAGTTCCATGCTGTAGCCTCAGCTGTATTCCCTAGCCAGGCTACAGCCTTGGCCGTGTCCAGGGACAGACCACAGCTAAGAGCCCATCCGCATTATAATAGGAGCCAGGTTGCAACTGGGTCCCCGGCCTCAGCTGCTCTTGTAGCGTGGAGCAGCCCTTTGACTTCTTCAGCACTACACATGGAGTGGTGCCATCGGCCGTACGCCAGTGAGAACACGGAGTCCTGTCAGGTTGGGGTGGGGTGGGGTGGGGTGGGGGGGGCTGCTGCTAACCTAGAGAAAAGTTCCTTCTGGTGCTGTTACTGCTTTGCCTGAGACGCTTCCTCGTCCCGTCGTAGGTCCTTGTGCTAGCCAGGCTCTGAGGATGCCCTTGGAAAGGCTGCAGCGCCTGTGTTCTCCGGCGCATAGACACTGTGCCCCATATTGTTGAGCTTGGGCATGTGAACTCCCCATTTGGCCTCTCGGACAGCCCGTCGGACCCCCTGAAATGACACTGGGCGCCCCTGCAGAAAGATGCTTTGTCCGTCTCTGTCCCCTTCCAGCAAAAGCACAATAGATTCACCACCCCTCAGAGGCGGGCAGAGATTAGCAGCCCCATTGGACGGGGGACACCGAGGCCCAGAGCAGTGATGTGACTTGCCCAAGGTTACCCAGCAGCTCAGTGGCAGAGCTGGGAATAGAATCCCAGGCCTGGGCACTAACCATTAGACCACACTCCCTCTCGGGAATCCTAAAGGAAGGATTCAGTGGCTGGGACGTGAGAACAGGGTGGTGCCCACACACATGCTGCAGCCGCATGGCACGCTCACAAACCAGCTCTCTGTCTCCATGCAGAATCTGGCTGGGAAGCCAGAAATCACTCCCCGGCACGGTGTGGACAGTTGTTCCTCGGAGGGAAGCCGTGCCAGGGGATGGTATCAGTTACCGGGTTGGCTGAGGGCAGGAGAACAGGAAATGCAGACCCACATGGAGGCCAGGAAGCGGAGCCACTTCCAGGAGCTCCAGATGTGCTGGGAGCCCCATCTCGGCTGCACTCCTCTCTGCAGAGAGAACCGAAAGTGCAAGGCAGCCTCCCTCGCTCTCCTGCCTTGAGCCACGGCTCCCTTCATGCTGTCAGAGCGTGACCTCCAGCAGAGGCTCCAGGCCTCGGAAAACGGCATTTCCTCTCTTCATTTGGCAGGCGATCGCTTGGCAGACCCTCCTCTAAAGGGAGTTAATTTCCTGCCGCGCCGCGTCATCAGGGCTGGATTGAGTCAGTGCTGCCCATTCAGGCATTGTGAGTCCCACACAGCACATCCACGCGCGGAGCAGCGAGCCGCAGCCGCCTTGCCAGTCCACGACGACCGGCTCCGGTTCTGCTGCTGCCTCCCCTTCTCCAGCGCCGAGAGCTCGGAAACTCCCCAAGGCTGGAGTGGAGACGCTTCCCCTCCCTCCGTCTTTTTCTCCTCGGCCCTGTAGCGAAACAGTGCAGCCCCTCGGGGGTTCCTGGTGCGAGGCCCCTGCCTCTGGACACAGGCTAAGAAGAGCCGGGAGGCTGCGAAGAGAGGCAGAGCGGGGAGTCGGCAATCCCACCCCATGGAGGCCGGGCTGTTCCTAGCAGCGCTGCTGCTCTCTTGCACACCGATCCGCACGAGTGAGTGACTCCTCCTTGCCTGCGCTCTGGGCGGGCGGCTCTGGGTGCGGGGTGGTTGGCTGCTCAGGCTGGTTTAATTCTGTGTTCTCCTGCTCTGCCTTAGCCCCATCCTTCTCGCAGCTGGATCTTAACACGAGGCCTGAATCCAGCCGAGCCAAGCGCCCCATTTTTCATGCTGCACTGGTGGGCTAGACCCCAGGCCGTGCGCCACTCTGTCCCCAGCGAACACAGCCAGAGTCCTGCTCTTGCCCCGGGAACTTGCACCCGGTGGGAACTCCAAGGCGTCTCCATTGCCCCTCGCGGGCTCTGTGAAAAGCTGATGGTGAGAGCGAAACCCAGCTTTGCTTTCACTTTTCACCCCACATCGCTGGCTGACTCTTCCCCAGCTCTCCGGTTCGCTCCATCTCAGCCAGTCACTCCCTTGGTCAGCCCGGGAAAGCTCACCCGGCACCTCCTCTGCTTTACCCTAGGCCTGGGCTTTCCCCACTGCGCTCCCTGCGGCCGAGTGGAGAGTGACTTATTTGTGAAATATCCCGGCGTGCGGGCGCGCAGACAGGGCCCGAGGCTGCAGCGTGAGGTCTGTAGCCTGCTGCTGCTAGAGCCAGATCCTGCTTCCTGTAGTGCCCTCAACGCCTTGGCTTTAATGGGAGCCAAAAACAATCTGAAGCTCCCAGGATCGGGCTCCCTGGGCCTCATCCAAAACCCACTGAAATCAATGAGAGCCCGTCTGTCGACACCAATGGAAGTTGGATCGGGCCCATAGTTAGCAAGTAAGAAAGGAAATTACAGAAAAAATAGCTAAAGGAGGGAAGGAAAACCTGTCTCCTGGGCCTCGGACGGGGGTGGTTGGAGGCTTCCCAGTGACCCACCAAATAAATCTCAGTTCTAGGGAATAATATGGGACCAGACAATGCAAACGCTGAGCAAGGCCAGTTGAACAGCTGTTAGGGGGTTCCTGGGCTATGGAAGGCAACAAACCGCTGTTCTGCTCAGGGCTCCTCTCCCACTCCAGTGTTGGGCTGGGGGTGATTGACATGAGCGCAGGGGGCCGGATCCTCAGCTGGTGTGAATCAGCACATGCCCCCGGGGGACTGCTTGGGAGGGAGGCTGATCCGGCCCGTTGTGTTTGGTGCAAAACAGCTTTTGATTACTCAGTCAAATCAGGCTGCAGCCAGAATGCTGAGAGCGGGAGTTTTGCAGAGGAAATAGCTTGAAGCGTTGCTGGGAATAGGAAAGAGAAAACTAACCAAATGTTAGAAAAGTGCAAACCCCAGCTTTGTTTGTCTCGCTTTGGGTTGTAAAGTTCCCAGGCAGCGCAGGGAGGGGAGAGGGAAAAGGGGAAATGAAAATAATGTAGGAGCCTTTGAAAACTGAGACTGTAAAGACATTGGGAATTTGGCCAAATTCCATGGATTGGGATAAATCTTCACTCTGCAGTAACCTCCTCTGGAGAAGAGAGATGCTTGGGAAATCCCCCAGCTGCATTTATTCACCCTCATAAAATCTTCAAGTGTTGAGGCCAAGTAGTAAAGCAACAATAGGAGGGAAAAGTACAATTCAGGATGAGCAAGGATTTGAAAGGGACGAACGTTGTGGGCAAATTAACGGAAATACCAAAGAAACGAAATGAGCGAGGGGAGAGAGCGAGAGCTGTTCGCTCCCTTGAAGAATGAGACTGGAAGAGCAGATAGCAAAGCTGGAACTGGGGTTTGCTGAAGGCTCGGACTACGTGGATATCTAGCAAGGCGCAGGGTAGCTTTCTAGTAGGGACGTGCTGTGAAAATCATCAGTGATTCCACGCTGGTTTCTAACGCTCTGTGATCTTGTGCACACAGCCAGGCCAGCACCGTGCCATACCCCAGTCCCACAACATGGCAGGCTTGGCCAGGCAGATCGGTTCTAGACCAAAATCAAGTTTCCAGGGGGATCGTGAGTGTGGACATAACATGGTCATGACATTCCATGGTGCAATCCAGACCAGCGAGGGGCTGTGTCACCCTTACCCCGCAACCTGGGGTGCCTCACCGTGCTTTGCTGTTGTAGCTCGCAACCTGGGCTCCTCA
Organism: Macrochelys suwanniensis; assembly: GCA_033296515.1. Classification (NCBI taxonomy): domain Eukaryota; kingdom Metazoa; phylum Chordata; order Testudines; family Chelydridae; genus Macrochelys; species Macrochelys suwanniensis. Next base: position 13,176,209 of record CM065790.1, on the reverse strand, counting down.
CGTCCCGAGTGTCTGTGGATAGCCACAGCCCTGGTCCAGCAGCTGTGGCTATCCACAGACACTGTGACCCCAGCTGTGACCCCAGCAGCCTGTCAGCAGCACATCAGCCACACTCTGGCTTCCCCAGCAGCCTTGATTGCTACCGGCAGGGTGACCCCAACACACGCCCAGTCCCGAATCGTGTCCCCAAGGCGTGTGTTCTGCACTGTCTAGCCCCCTCCCAGACAGTCCAGGTGTATTAGGTCCCTTGCCCCTCTAAGGAGATCAGTACACGACAGCTTGCTGCCTTCAGTGGCGTTACCCGCCCAGGTCACAACACTGGATTAGGTTTGATTAGAGAATCAAACCGGTTTACTGAAGCACGAGGAGCTAGATGTTAAGAGAGTGCAAGTGTAAGGCATTATAGTCAGAAACGCTTACAAGAGAAATAAAGATCAAAACGCGCCCTAGTGCTAAACTTAACAAACTAGACGTGGTGCAAGGTGAAATTCTTACCACAGCTTTCCAGTAGCATTGTTGACCGAACTCTCAGGCCGGGATCTGTTCCCAAAGCCTGTCTCTTGTCTTAGAGAGAGGTGGGGAGGGAGGGAGACCCCGGGGGTGTTTTGCCTCTCGCTTTTGTAGTCCCGTCACCCTTTGAAAAGCGTTTTCCTGAGCATGTCCCCTAGTTAAAGTTCTTTCCAGCCGGGAGCAAGGAGACAGGGCATCTGGTGGAGGAAAGGGGTGTTATGCTGTTTCTTTTCACCTGTGGATTCTGAAATGCAGATTTTCTCTGTCCTTTTTCTTACCGCTCTGACTGTCTGAAGACTCTGTTTACTGCTTATATGCAAACTGAGGTAAACACACATCCCTTTGTTTAAGCCAGGTCTGCTTGACCAGTTCTATCTAGTCAGGGCTATGCAGGTTTGAACTAGGGTGACCAGGTGTCCCGATTTTATAGGGACAGTCCCGATTTTGGGGGTGTTTTTCTTATATAGGCTCCTATTACCCCCCACGCCCATCCAGATTTTTCACACTTGCTGTCTGGTCACCCTAGTTTGAACATGTGCCTTCCACATCACACAGGGGGATGTCAGGACTTTACACATAAGGTTGCTATATACGTTGTTGATATTATTGACCAGTGAGTTGCTAGTTTTTGAAGGATACCTCCCAAGGCCTATTTTGTGCAAAGACTATTCCAGTCGTGTGTAGGGTGTGAATACAGGCATGCGTTGGCTAACAGTGGGTACAGATGGTTTTTAAATGTGTAAGCCCCAGGGCCCTGGCCCACAGAACCAGAGGGGCTGGCAGGCATGGAAGCATTTTCAGGGGTATCTTCTGCAGTTTGCTCAGCTCAGGAGAGATCACCACTGGGCTAACTGCAAGATTCCCACTCAGCAGGGGCTAGGGATGAGGGTGGAATTTACCTGACTCAGCTTAACCCAGTCTTGCCAATCCCAAGCATTCAGAAATCACGCATCAAGACCCAACAAGCATCGGAGTGGCTTAAAAATCACAAGCTATTAGAAAATGTGTACATGTCTCGGGCAGGGGGATTTGCTTTTGGTTTCTGAGCTTTCGGGCTGCATTTGAGCCACATTTTTCAAGCTTTTCCGTGCAACCAACCTTTTAAAAAATTACAGCTGAGATTTTCACCTAATCACATGACTTCAGAAGCTGGAGTTTTAAGTTTTAAGCCCAGCCAAATATCCCATGACTTGTTAATAAAACCATAAGCTTTGGCAGCACTGTAATGAACAGGGCTGGGAGAGCAGTGTGGAATCTCAGGACTTGGGGAGCACACTCATCTGTAGAACAGCGATCATGGAAGTAACAGGGCAGCTCCCAGAGAACGGGAGAAGCTGCGTCCTGAGATCATGAGTCCCTAAGGGAAGGTGCCTCCCTAGTGCTTGTGTGATCTCTACAGGTGGGGAAGGACTGTGCTAATCACGGCACTGAGCTCAACAGAGTGAGGGGATCTAGTTCAAGTGACTTCTCATGGAGAACTCCCATGTGGCTGGATAATCTGGTTCAAATGGGACTGGACTGTGCCTCATTGGACCAAGTCTATCCCTGGTGGAACCCTACAGCTTCTCTGGGCTTACACCCGGGGGGAATTTGGCTCAGTATGTCTTCAGTAAAACCCCAGAGGGTCCTCATCCTCTTTGGGGGCACCCTGAGGATCGTCCCTTTCACCACTACCATTGATGTTCCACATGGCAGCTGCAGTCCTCCCAGCGGCTCCCTTTGGGTCTGTGCTGAGTGACAGGTGGGGATGGGCACGCTGGCGCCGTGGCTGCTGGCTCTGAGCTGCTATTGGATTAGCCGCAGGCCAGTGTGTGTTTCCCAGAAAGCACGAGGAGTCTGACCCCAAGCCCTCTGAGTGATGGACTCACCCGGGGAGGAGAAGCTCTTTCGCTGTATGCAGGCAGAGGTGAGCTGGGCGTTGCCAAGCATGGCACTGCCCAGCCACAGCCCAGAAAGGAGACCAGCTGCACATTCCCTGCTTACCGGGGGTCACACCGGCTGATCCAATGTCCTCCCCTGCCCTTATCATCTACCAACCGCCTAGGAGCTGCCACACGCCATGTGACAGGTGGTGCAATCCCGTGCAGTGTCTTTGGGGCCTGTATTATATTGTTTGTATATCACTGTGGGCTAAGGATTGTACTCAACTCCCGCGGGGAGGGCTACCCCAACTTCTCTAGGAACCACAAACAGTGGGAGATGACGACGGCAAATCACGCAGGTTGTAACAGCTCCAGAGAGCATAGACTGATTCCAGCTGGATCGTCCAGGCGCCATCCAACAAAGCAAGGCCATTTGGACAAAAAGCTGAGTTCGCTTTCTGATCCAGCGAACGGACAGGACCTTCTGTCCAAGGGCCCCAACCCTTGCAGAAGAGTGGGAACGACTTTGGCTTGCTGGGGTGATCTCAGGTCAGCTGTTAGCACATGTATAGGAACTTTGGTGTTTTACACGTTTTCTCAGTACTGCTTTTCCCTTATGAATAAAGTTGCTGGGCTGGCTTAGAAAGAGCTGGGTGGGAACTTGTAGCTGCGGGCAAGGCACTGTTCAGAGCCCTCGGACAGAAAGCAATGGACAGGCAATGGTCTTTGGGCAGCCTGGCTTGCTGGAGACGTCACAGCGTAAGGCCCAGAGCTGTGCAGCCTTAAAACACTGGTCAGGAGGGCAAGAGACACGGGTCTCTGCCCAAGAGAGGTGATGGCTGGGAGCCAGAAACCTTACGTGGGTGCCCTCGAGGGACCGTGGCGGGGGATACAGGCGCAGTTACCCTGAACCAGTGACACTAAGTAGAGCTGCAAAATGAAAATCTGCCTCCCCCCATGATTCCCTGCCCCTTGCTCTATTTTTCACTTCCAGCGTAGAAAATTGGTTTACAACGTATGAAAAGCCCTAGCTATGGAAAAACTCAAAAGCCTCCCAAACAAGTGGGGGAAAAGCTACGCTCCCCAGCTGCCGTCTAGTAGCCCCTAGTGCTGCGCTTCTGCCGTCTGGCCCGAGCTCAGCAGTGTTGGACCGGTCAGAGCGCCCCTGCGGGTATCGGGGGTGCAGTAGGTGTCACTCATCCCCTGGCCAGCACCACAATTGTGTCCTAGGAGACAGCACTCAGGTACCTGTAGCCCTTGACACCCCTGCTGATCACGTCACTTCCCAGATTGAATTCCAGGTTGGGTTTTAATGTTCTGCCTTCCTAACAGGCCAGCTGCATTTTCCGTCGGAAAAAAGGCATTTTTCGCTTTGTGTCCTAACCTGTAGCCGAGTGTTGGTGCCTGCTGTGAGGCAGCGGCCACGGCCCACCCCAGAAGAGGCTGTGTTTCAGGGACTGTTGGAGCGAGCCCTGTGTGTCATTTGTTTATGAGCTGGTAAAGTGCTGTGGGGTGAAAGGTGCTATGTGAATGGATAATCGGGATCCAACTCCTGAGTCCCTTCAGCATGGCCACACCAGTCAGCTGCCTCCCCTTTTGGCCAGACCTCCCTTCCCTAAACCCCACCCCTGCCTTCACCCGGCCCTCGTGCGCCTCACACCCACCACTGTCTGCACACTGTGCTATGAATTGGCATCCCACTGTGTTGCTGCCCATTTACTGGCATTGTTTTCCAGCTCACAGAAAGGATCTGAATCATATGATTGTGTCCCGGTGTGCTGAGCTCATCCAGCTATTACTGAATCCATCAGCACCGGCGACATCAAAAAGCGAGCTGTGTAACGTTTATGCTGCCTTTAGTGGAATTAGGGGTTTGTCCGAGGGATCCTCATATGCCTGGGTTTACCTGGGTCTGCCTGGCGTGGCAGCTGGGGTAGATTACGCTGCCCTCGTGTCATCCTGTGGGCTGTGTAGAAGAGGCTCTGCCATACTTGACAATGACAACACAGGGCTAAGAGCCTGGACAGCATGAGCCACAGTGAATCACCAGATTCCCATTCACGGCAACGGGACAAAGGTTTGGCAGCAGATCCTGCCTCCCGTGCCTCACTTCCCTCACACACGGGGCCAGGAGGGAGGTTTCTATGAGACAATGATCATCCATGCTGCAGTTCTGCGCTAGCGCTGGATTTCCTTCCAGCAGCAAAAATCTGCGTTGTCTCCCTTAAATCCCAGGCCCGTAAAGAGGCTCCGTGACCCCAAGGCACCTCGGGCGATCTCCCAGTTACTGTGTAGAGGACAGGACAGACAAGCGGAAATGATGTAGAAAGGCTCAAAAAGAAAAGGGGGTTATTCCCTTTGCTTAGTCCCGGAAACAGGCTGGTTCCTGGGAAATCAATTTCCCTTCACCTAGGGGGAATAGTTTCTCTAGCCAAGTCGGGAGAGGGAAATGGTCCGAGACAGCTCTCACCTACTCTGTTAACCTGTGGATCTCCATCACTGCAGCATGCAGCAGCTGCGGTTAGTTACCTAGTAAAATACCTTCCTGGGTTTATGAGTTAACACCCAGCCTGCACTACAGATTTCATGGGGGCTCCATCCTGGAGCTGGCTAGCCCAGCTTGCTGCTGAACATCTGCTCCTTGAAGCTTTCAGATGTCACGTACCCAGTGGAATTTCCTACTGGCAGAGATGTGTGGTCCATTGGTCACAGCAAAGAGCCCCCTGGATTCTCATTCTAATGATATCCCACAGAGCCACTGCATGACCTCCAACGAGTTCACTTCACCTCCTCAGCCAGTCCAGGAAGACTGAGCGGTAACAAATCAGCTCTGAAAAGCAGAAGGACCCAAGCGACTCTGGCTAATGGGGAGTGAAGGGTGCTAAGTGCTGACACAGTCAGTGTAAAAACACTTTAAATGAATGTCTTCCCTGAGTTACTAACAGCCCCATCAGTTATTAAACTAATTTCTGAATCCTGTTGGATTTTCACCAGTCGTTCACTCACTGTGTTTTTCTCAGCCTGTTAATGAGAATTGATTACAACAGCTGTTAGTGTCACTGCAGCATTGACAAACCTGTATATCCTCCCAGGATCAGGTCTCCCGTCCCGGCCTTAGGTTTAGCCCTACAAAATCTGCCTGTTGGGCTAAACAGGCACGGACAGTGCCCAAGACATGGCAGGGAAAGCGCCTGATTCAGAAACAAGTAAATAATAATGGACTCCCAGTGATCCCACTGAGTAAACTGGTAAAGTTCCCAACCCTTAAATGGCCAGAAATAGCAACCAACTCCAGAATCTCCCCCAGTGTCTGGCGGATCAGCCCGGACCAGGTGTGATTCGCACTAGGTCTGAGTGAGTGGCGCCAGGGCTCTGTGTGTGTCTTCGGTTTTTAAACGATTTAGTGCTGGTGAAAGCCCTAGGGGCTGATGCTCTGGGCTCATCTCTGGGAAAGGTCCTGCCATGGCAGTAGCAGAGCGGTCTTCTCTCCCATCTCCGCCCCTGCCGGGCACTGCCCTGTAATGGTGAGCTCTGGAGAGAGGAGAGAGTTAACGTTCCATGGCCCAGGCAATCTCTGCCCTCTCTGCTGAGACAGCCAACAAGGGGCCAGTTAGTACCAACGGTGGGTTTTGTGACATGCGGGCTCTTGTGCCAGGGCTCCTGGACTGAGACCCAACAGCTCGTTCCATGTGTGCCAAGCCAAGATGCTTTTCATGGCCATGGGGGTTAGTCCTCACTCGAAACATCAGCCTAGAGGTGAAAGGCTCCCAATCCCGTTATCAATCCCTTGATCTAGACTAGTCCGTTCTCGCTGGACTGTGGGTCTTACACTGTGGCTGTATGGGAGTTCTTTCGCACCCCGCCCCCATCTAGGCATATGGTTTCCTCCATGCCACTGCACCCCAGGGTCTGTGTCATTGTTCTGCACTTGTTTGCTTAGCGTCTCCTTGATCTGCTTATAGAAAACTTACCCCACCCCACCCCCTCCAGGCCCATGCTCTGGGCAGACAGGGTGACGCGTCAGGGCCTTCCCAGCTCCCTGCGCTGGGATGGGAGGGAAGGCGTTTGAACAAGATTTTTTTTTCCTCAAGTACAAAAATAAAGGCTCGCTTATCTGATCGCCCCGGGGCCCTGCAGGCTGGGCCCAGCTGAGCTGTGTTATCTGATCATTACATAATGCTGGAGCCAGGCTGCTGGAATACCAGTGGGGCCTGGCAGGGCGGTGAGGAGCCAGCCGTGTTTATGCGGAGCGGGCATGGGGAGCTGCTGAGCCCGAGTTGAACGTGGCCAGCCCTGAGCCCTCTGCAGGGAGAGGCCCTTGCTTGCGGGATGATGAATCCTACAAGAGATGAGGTGTTCCCTTCTCAGCTCTGCACCCCAAGAGAGGGTGGGACAGTGGAGAGAAAGGTGGCCTCTGGGCCCCCTATGATCTGAGGGCAGGGAGGAGGAGCACTGTGCTGAAAGCCCCTTGATAAAGGGGCTGGAGCAGAGCAAGGGGGGGTATTGGCGGGTGATGTACACAGCCTGAGGGAGCAGGAGGGTCAGGTGAGACGGGTGTTTGATGTGGAGGGCATTAGCCGATGGGAGCCTCTGGTAGCATATAACGTGTATGGAGCACAAGTGCCAGCCTAGGACGCGGAGGAGCTGGCTCCTCCCAGCCGGCGTGGCCCCACTGTCACTCAGTCGGTGGAAGGCTTTACACCCAGGCCAGACGGCCGGGTAATCTCCCTCGGCCGCAAGTGATCAGTGCCGCGGAGATCTAATCGTCCCCCTTTGTGTGCTAGGCGCGGGGCGGAATCGGGGCCGTCACGCTAGAAACACATGGGGCCTGTCTGAGCAGCCGCAGGAGGCCGGTGTCTAGTCCTGGCTGAATTACCCTAGACTGGCTGCTTGGGGTAGGGCTGGAGGGGAAGAGTGACGCTGCCTGTGGAGCCCAGATAAGCCTCTGTTTATCTTCCTCCTGATGCTGCTGACTGCATGGCTGGTCTAGTTGGTGTGTCGAGGAAGTGCAGGACAATAGGTGGGTAGTGGACGCAGCGTCCTGGACGAGGCCTGGTCTGTGACCCTAGTACAAGGGCGGCCTTGGAATTTGCCTTCTCCTTGTTTGACTTCTCTTCTCCCCACCCCCGAGCTTTTCAGCTGTCACTCGGCGTGAGTCGCAGCTGCGGTCACATCTCCTGCAGACTGGGTGCAGGAAACGGGGCTTTGCCGCTGACCGAGCCCATTAGCAGGGCTTGGAAAATCGTTACCCGAGGAAGGTTTCCTCGACGCGTGTGTGTGGCGGTGTGTTGCGGGGGAGGGGAGCACGGAAGCTGTCATTTAAAAGCATGTGGCTGTGCTCATGCGTGGATTTCCCTAGGATATTTCCTAGTTCTAATGCTCGTGGAGCAAACTGTCCGAAGGAGAACAGAGCGTAAAGGAACACAGGACTAGGGGTCCGAGTCTAAAGCCAGACAGCTCTGCCCAACGGCAGAGTGAAATTAACAAGCCGCCGGCCCATTTTCACTGCTGTGATTCAGACCTGTGAGCAAGCAAGGAAAGGACAAGAAAGAATCCTAAGGCCAGAAGGGACCAGTATGATCATCTCATCTGAGCTCCTGGCCACAACACAGACCACAGAGCAGCGATACGCAGACTGCGACTCGCATAGGGTGACCAGACGTCCCAATAAAATCAGGACTGTCCTGTTTTTTCGTCCTTTGTCCCACATCCCGACAACTCCAGGACAACTCCGGCCTGTTGGTTTTTTTGCTTCCCCCATGTGTCCCGATTTTTTGGTGCTTTAATCTGGTCACCCTAGACTCACAAGCCTCAAGTGGCTCTTGAATGTGTCTCCTGCGGCTCTTTGCAGCACATGATATTAAAACACGGTGGGATCTAATTATTAACCAATCTAAGTTATTAACCAATCCGGATCCCTTTACTATGTTATTAACCAATTAAGTTATCAGCGTACACTGTTATTAACTTATTTGCTGTGAGAATTCTATATACACACACACACACATGTACATACATTATATAGACATGTAAACATTTCCCTGTCATACTGTTTAAATATGACTAGTACTGTAGTAAATGAAACAATGACCTCACACGACTGGGGCTCTTTTGGGGACTGTGGGTCGCTAATTTGGCGTATCGCTGCCGTGGTGTGTTACCCAGTAGATCCCATCGGTGTCATGTTTCTGTTGATTTGGGGGAGCTCTGAGCAGGTGACAGCGCTGAGGGCCACTCAGAAAAGCAAAGACTGGGGGAAGGGCAGAGCAGTGGGGACGGGATGGTGAGCACAAAGCGTGCCCCTCGATCGCTAATGGGGGAAGCTGTGAAGTGCTGTGGCCGGGCTCACGGCTGTTACTAACACTGTGAGGGACTAGACCGCACGAGCGGGAGCCTCCGGCCGGCACAGTAGCCCGAGTGCTGCTCGCTGAGTGCAGTGCATGGAGCCCAACTCCTTCTCCCCCGCCCCGTCCCCCACGGGACGAGCCACACACAGCCATGTCCCGGCCTGGGGGAAGTGGCTGAGATGAAGGTTGGCTTTAGTGGGAGCTGAGTGTGCAAATCCCTTGGTGGCTTTGCAGATGTCAGCCTAGGGCTTCCCAATACACTTCCCCCCTACTGCGGCCAGTCCAGGATCCCTGGGGGCTGGGGTTGGGAGGCCCCTGGATTCAGCAGGTCCCTGCACTGCTCCAGCCCCCTGAGTGGATGCTCGAGGCTGCGTCTCCAGGCTTAGGGCTGCTCTAGGTGGGATCTCTGTGGTTAGAGCCAAGGACGCTAAGGGCAGTCCCAGAGGGGGGAGCAGCAGGCCAGGCCCAGAGCCACCCTCCCGCCAGGAGCTGTGGCCAGGGCTCCCCTCCCCAGCCCAGCCCAGCCAGGGAGCTGCCGAGAGCCCCCGTCCTACAAGCCAAGAATGGCAGCCTGAACCAAAGGCTCCTGTCCCTCCATCCCCAGGAGGAGCAGCCCGAAGCCCCCCAGCAGGAAGTTAGGGGCTAGGAGCGGCCCCAGCAGCCCAGCCACACCAGCTCTTAGCTGACAGCAGGGAGCAGCCAGGTCCCCCTCCCTGTCCAGGGCAAACAGCTGGGGTCAGCACCCCAACCTTGGTCCCCACCCAGCCTAGGACAGGGAACAAGCAGGGGCAGAGCCGAGCTGGAGTTTCCCGGGCGCCAGCCAGGAAGGAGCATGGCCGGGCCTATGTTCCTACAGCTCATTCCCTGCTCCAGGCTTGAATTCTGGGAAACTGCTGTTCTTTCTGTCAAAGGGAATGTGTGTTCATCAGATATGCAAATTAAGGGATTGTCATTTGCATAAGACCAGCACCCTGACCTTGCAGCTTCCCTGCGCCCCGACACGTTCTCCTCCTCCATCTCCCCTTCTGCTCTCCATCCTCCTTTCATTCAGCACTGCCGACACATTTGTGTAAATTTCCATTCCCATTCCTCGGGCCTTCCATTTCCTGTCACTCACTGGAGCTGTAGATAGCATCGTCCAGTCATCCACCCTTCTCCTCCTTCAACGTCAGGGCGTCTGGACAATCCAGGCCTAGCATCCGGCCCAGCCCCGCGGCCTCCAGACGCCTCTGCTTGCATGCAGTTGTCTGGAGCCACTGGTGAGCGTCAGTCCCCAGAGGGAAGTGATGGAAATCCTTTCAGTGGCTGGCCATCTCCAAAGAAAACATTACCCTGTGGGGGCAGCCAGGCCCAGCTGTGGGACCCCGATTCACCCCCTCTGCTTCAGACTCATTCGCCCTCCCTCTGTGTGTTGGAGTCAGGAGGTTTGTCAAAGAATATTGAGTTCCCTTTAAGGAAGGGCACATGGTGTGTCGCAGTTCACCACCATCACCCTAGGGAATCCTTTGTTACATTAGGACGCTGTTGTAAAACATCTGTAGTAGGCACCTAAGGCTGCACAGCTGTTGCAGTGCTGAATGCCAGGGCCACTAGGAACTTAACAGAAGCAGCAGGGACATCAGATCTTGCACCGATAGTCCAGGCCTGTGTGTCAAAGTAGAATCTCCATTAGTTGTTAGCTGTATAGGGCCTCTGACACACAACTGAACCATTCTGATCCATCCGGTGAGAGCCGTCTCTCTCTCTCTCTCTCTCTCACACGCACACAATTGAATTCATATATTTTCTTCCTTTGCCTTGTCTTCATTGGCTGCCTGTAGGAAAGGGGTCTCATCACCATAGCACTGGCAGCTCCTGTCTCCCTCCCTGCTTTGGCCATTCACACAGGCGGACAGAGAGTTGTCAACCTGCCTGTCATTCTCGATGTTCTGTATCCACAGCGCCTGGTCTCTCACTGCCTGCACCTCACCTCCTTAATATCACTGAGAACCTTAAGGTGCAGAAAGGGGAAACCAGCCAGCCCCTGCTGTAATTCCCTTCCTTTCATCCAGAACAGGGTGAGCAGTGCCTGCCCTTCAGCAGCAGCAAGTGCTCAGTCGTAAAGTGTCGTGAGCTGGGGACTTGTTCCAGCGGGATATGGAACCAAATACCTCTAGGTCAGGTTGCCTGGTGGTCTGTGTGAGATGAGGTGTCTGTCTCGCCATGTCCTCGCCCATTTCTCCGGGCCTCAGCTCTAGCAGGATGATATTTTCCCAAGGTCAGTGCAAAATGGCCACACACAAAATCTGTATTTTATTTATTTTTCTTTTCCTCGACATTGTTGTGTTTTTATTTTCCTGGGGTTTGGCCAGTTCTAGTCTCAGCTTCTGTCAACCAGAGCCAGGGGGGCATGTTCTGATAGCCGTACTCACACCGAGCAGCACCTTTCGGCTTCAGAAGTCCCATTGCCTTCAATGGGGCAATTCCCCAATCAGCTGCATTGCAGTCAGCGGGAGTAAGATCTGCTTGCAGGATCCGGTCTCTAACTTGCCTCGTACAATAAGGATTCCACATGCATTCCAGTCACTTAGATTTGCTGTTTTGTTTTTTTGAATGGCACATTGTTATTGTCCCCTCAGTAAAATGTTGCGTGCCCTGGTTTTTTGATGACTTAAATAACAACTTCTGATCTTTCCGATTTCCTCTTGCTGGGCTGCAGACCGGGGGGTGTACGTGGCGCAGGGGGGAGGAGGGGGAGCTTCTTGTCCTCAATTGTTTGGTATAGCATGAGTTTGTCAAGTGTTGGTTGCAGCAGGGACATAGCATTTTCCATACCGGATCAGAGCTTTATTAAGTTCAATCTCCTGCCTTGGGCAGTGGCCAATATGTGACACTTCGGAGGAATTTGAAAAAAGACCCAACATAGAGCACTTGAGCTGTTGTGAAATGCTGTGTTTAGGTGGGAGGGCGCCGGCCAGGCTGGGATTCCTGACCTCGGTGGGAATTGACCGCTCATGTCCTGAAGCATGAGCTCTGATCCCCCACAGCGTGTGTGTGAGTCACGTCTTTCTCTGTGCTCTGGCGTGCTGAGGTCTCACAATTGATTCATGGTCAGTTTTGTATGGACGGGTCTGAAAATTTCACTTTGAATAAGCGTCAGGATTTCAACCCCTGAAGCACAGGGGTGTTTAAAGGTGGAAGATTTGAGGCTGAGTAGGCAGTGTGATGTGCTCTTTGTGGATCTGGGAAAGGTGGGTCTAGGCCCACCCAAAACTAAAGCCCCCCACCATAGCTAAGGGGGAAGCACCTCTAATCCCAGGCCACAAGTGAGTATGTAGGGCAACACATTTAAAAATAGGAGCAGGAGCGAGGTCAGGGATTGAAAATCAGGGAACCGAAGGGGGATGCTGAGAAGAGAGCCCAGGACAGTCCCCACTGTCCCTCAAAGGCCTCTAAGGTGCCAGTGGACACTGCTCAGAGGAACTCAGCCTAGGCACAAGCTATATAGGCTCTGTGGCGCAATGGATAGCGCACTGGACTTCTAGCTCAGTGACAGATAGAGTCATTCAAAGGTTGTGGGTTCGAGTCCCACCAGAGTCATGTTTTGGGGGTTAGACTAAATGACCCTTGTGCTCCCTTCTAACCCTACGGTTCTAGGATAAGGCATTGGGCTGGGACTCAGGAGACCTGGGCTTTGTTCCTGACTCTACCACTAGGGTGACCAGGTGTCCTGATTTTATAGGGACAGTCCTGATATTTGGGGCTGTGTCTTATATAGGCACCTATTACCCCCCATCCCTGTCCCAATTTTTCACACTTCCTGTCTGGTCACCCTATCTGCCACAGACCTGTTGGGTGACCCTGGGCAAGTCACTTCATCTCTTTTTCCCCTACCACCCTTGTCTCCTTGGATTGTAAACTCTTTGGGGCAAGGCCCATCTCTTGTTACATGCTTGTACAGTGCCTAGCATGATAGGGCCCACATTGGATTGGGGCCTCTAGGTGCTACAATAATACAAAGTACAGCAGCATACGTGGTTTATGAGATTCTTTGGACAGCCCTGCATTGTGCTGGTGGAACCCCCTATCCAGCCCGGCTCTGTGGCTGGCTTACAGTGGATATGACTGAGTTACTCCTTCAGCTCAGGTGGTAGCGATTCACACGTTTAGTGCTGGGAATCCAGGCTTCAGTTACTGGTGATGTCTGTCGTGGCACAGGGCGGAAGGAGGGAGCGTAGCCTTAATTTGGACTTTCCTCCCTATCAGCCTAGTTCTAGTATCTGAATTATTTTGCCACTGCTTTTCCCTGGAGCTAGTCTCAGAGTTGGCCCTGACAGACCCTGATGAAAGTCAGTGGAGCTCCACCATGGATGGAGAGTGGCTTGCAAAGATCGTAGTTAGAGATAAAAAAGCCCTCCCTGATCAAGTCCATACAGCTGCAAAGACAGGACAAGTTATCCGGAGCTGGAAGCTGGTGCTTCCCCTGCCTCTTAGCCAAAACACTAGGAAAAATCCTGTTTGGTTATTTTTTTAAAGAGCAGTTACAGCTGACTGAGGAAATGTTCTTTTCAGTAACCTAGGAACGGTTCAAGATATTCCGTCCTTCTGTCCTTCCTTGCTTCCTTCCTGTATTTATGCCTCTAGAACAACCCCTTCAGGGCTAAGTGTTCTGCCAAAGCAAATGTTTAACCTTGTCATTGTAAACTGGAGCTGAAAGCACCCCCGAACTCCTAACCCTTATCCCACCGCCAGCATCTAATAACTGACACATGTGCTTCCTCAGTGCATCCCAACCCCCTGTGCTCAGACACAATCTGCCCCCAAGTCCCTTCTCAGCTCCTGCTGCACCTCCTTCCTATGCCCCCAACGTGGAGCCCCTTCTTGCTGTCCTGCGCAGATGATGGGCTCCCAGGGACCTCTTATTCCAATAAGGATAATGCACCACAGCCTTCTCCCCTCCCACCACCCATGCTTCAGTTGCCCTTTGATCTGTATCCTCTCCTGGGCTTCCCCCCTGCATCCCTGACCCCTTCTCTTCCCTGGCCACTCTGTGCTCCTGCGCCCCTCCTGATGTCCCAGGCCCTTCTTTCTTCTCCCATCCTCCTGTGCTGTGCTCCTTGAGCTCCCCGTCTCCCTGTAACTGTTCTGTCCCTCAGCGCTGCAGCGAGATGACTGACATTGAGTTGTTTCCCTCCAGGTCCCCTGAGTGCTGATGCTTGCGCCCTTCAGCAGATCATGAAGGACAAGGTGTCTTACACGACAGGCAAGGCCGTGAGTGGCTGCGTGAGCCGCAGCACCGTGGGGAAACCCCAGGAAGTCCACGTTCTCCAAGTGAAAATAGAGGCGCAGGTCAGTGACTGGGGGGCTTGCAGGGTGGGGGAGAGACGCAAGGACACAGTGTCTGCTCCCTGTCAGCAGACAGACCAGGTGCTTTCACTGCCTGGGGCATATGGCTTCATAGGCGGAGTTTGGGGGGGTGCAAGGGGAGGCGTTCCCCCCCCCCCCCCCCCGCCCCAAACCTGCAAGCCTCAGGCAGGCAGACAGCCTGAAAGTGCAATATAAGGAGTTCTGCAGAGGAGACAGGAGACCTACTACTGCTTGCGCCCCTGAGGCAGGGAGTCAGAATTTTGTTTAATAACAGGTGATTAAGATAAGAAAGGGCTGTTGGGATGTTTCCCAAAGTTAACTGATCTGTTCCAAGCTTGGTGAACTGCAATAATAGAACGATAATGGTAGATTTTTCTACAATTGTTGTATTCAAGAGATGGCAACAAAGTGACTAGTATCTTTCTTTGAGATGGTAACTGGTCTTTTTCAGACAAAGGAAATGCAGTAGATCTGATCTACCTGGATGTCAGTAAGGCATTTGATACAGTTCCACATGAGAAATTATTGGCTAAATTGGAGAAGATGGGGATTAATAGACCTGAGAGGTGGATAAGGAACTGGTTAAAGGGAAGACTAGAACAGGTCATACTGACAGGTGAACTGTCAGGCTAGAGGGAGGTTACTAGTGGAATTCCTCAGAGATCAGTCTTGGGACCAACCTTATTTAACATTTTTATTACTGACTTTGGTACAAAAAGTGGGAGTGTGCTAATAAAATTTGCAGATGACACAAAGTTGTGAGGTCTTGCCAATACTGGAGAGGACTGGAATACCATACAAGATCTGGATGTAATAGAAATGGGATAATATTTAATAGTGCAAAGTGCAAGGTCATGCATTTAGAGACTAACAACAAGAATTTTTGCTATAAGCTAGGGACTTACCAGTTGGAAGTGACGGTGGAGGAGAAAGAGCTGGGTGTATTGGTTGATTTCAGGATGACTATGAACCGTCAATGTGATGCGTCTGTGAAAAAGGTTAATGGATGCATCAGGAGTTTCAGTTGCCTATGTAGCCCCTTGAATCATGGTTAAAGTCCACCCCCCCAAATCTGAAATGGCGTCCCTGTGCAGGCACGGAATTCCCCCCTCCCCCCATGTGGCCCCGTTGGCCTGACTGAAGCCCTCCCCCACCAAATATAGACTGGTTAACCTGTCAACCTACGCTTATGTTAATGACCCCTGGACCTGGGGAAAATCTGCCCCAGCACAGAGGTCCGGTATGGCTGTTTGGGAAAGAATCCTTTCTGTACAGTGACCAATAGGCTGGGAAGTCACACTCTGTGCTGCTGGGCTGGCAGCCTGCACTTGGTTCCTGCTAGGTAGGGGGAGCAGAACTAAGAATGACGGGTGCGGTGGGGGGGGGGATGTAAATCTCGTTTAAAATGTTAACTGTTTAAACTATTTAAAAATATTTCACTTAACCGGTTAATCGATTAAAGGGAGAGGGGCTGAGGTTGGGTTCAGCCGGCCGGCGTGGCTGGGGCTGGAGCCAAGCTAGCCGGTGCGGCTGGGGCTGCTCTGGCCGGCTGGCGCGGCTGGGGCTGGGGCTGATCCGGCCTGTGGGGCTGGGGTCAATCTGGCCGGCGCGGCTTGGTTGGGACCATGCTGGCCGGCATGGCTGAGGCTGGTCTGGCTGCCGGTGCCGGCCAGCCGGCAGGGGGCTGCTGGGGTTGGCAGGCTGGCCAGCACGGGGCCCAGGGGCTAACGGTTAAAGCGGGTTAACCAGTAAGACTAATGCTTGCCAGTTAACATTTTACATCCCTAGAGCAGGGTGGGCTGTGTGTCCTTACACGTGGGGGAGATCTGGGTCACTGGTGCAACGCAAGTGGTAGAGAGCTGTCACGTAAGCTCTGGGAAATGTCAGGAAATGCCCATGGTGAGCACTAAATGGAGGAGAATGTGGTAATCCCAGTGCCCATAAGGGATCAGCCCCTATCCCCATCTGTGCAGCCCATCTAAACCGCAACATAAAACCCAGGGACACTGCTGGGAATTAATAACATCGCCCTAAGAACATGTTCCCGGCATGTCTTTGTGCATCAGGGCTGATGCTGATTCCTGCCTGGGTTCCCCCCGCAGTACAACGGGGCAGCCGCAGCATTATTGGCTTGTTGTTGTTTACAACCTTCCTCTTAGGCTCTTTTAGCCAATTCAAAACCAGCTAGTGCACGGCTGGCTCTGACCCTGTGTGTCTACACGCGCCAATGGGTAATACCGGGTTAGTAACCATGGCAGCTAACAGTGGTTAGCCCCCGCTAGAGGTCTAGGTTGGCCTAGCAGTCCAGCACATTGGGTTTTTCTGCATTTCAGACGGGCCCCCCTGGCCAGGCCTTTGTAACTTGTTTGACCGAGCCGCTGTCCTCCTGGCTCTCTGTGTGGCGTGATCTCCGAGAGGGCCTTGCTGTGCACACTGCTCGTGCTGCTTTGTGTGCATGTCCCCGGCGTGCTCCCCTGCTGATGCCTGCACTGATACGAACGCGGTGCAGAGGGCTGATTCTTAGCTGTAGCCGTGCAAACACGGTTGCGATGGCGGAAAGCTGCAGTGTGGACACAGACTGCGCTTGTAACCGGCTCAGGCGACTGGGTCTCTAAAAGGTCACAGGACAGGGCTTAAAGCATCTTGCGTTGGTTGCTGGCAAAGACAGGTGACCAGACTGGACGGATCGCCAGGCTGTGTTTGAATGGCTTCTCCTGTGTCCTTATGTAAAACCAGAGCTCTGTTAAAACTCATTCACCAAAATCAGTCAAATCTAATAAACCGGGACCCACACCCTTTTTCTGCAGGTGAATTTAGTGTTGATGAAAGGTGGCAGCGGGACAGCCCTGATACCTGAAGTCCTGTATTTATCCTGCTAACTGGTTCAGCAGCAGCATCGCAAGCTGCCCTGCTAACACATCTCAGCCCTCAGCTGGCTGGGCACCCTCTAGGAACAAAAGGGAGTTCATGTCCCAGTCTTCTCTGCTGGGACAGCCGGCTAGAGGGGACCAATTGGTGCAAATTATGATAGTGGTTTCTGTGAAGGGGGGGCGGGGGGCATAGTTCGAGTCTGAAATGCTGAGCATGTATCACTCCATAGCTGCAAATTCACAGGTATGTTCCTGCTGATCTTGTCCTCTCTGTTTTTGTGGTATATGCAGGCAACTGACATGAAATTCACAAGCACATCAAAGAGCAGGAATCTTGTGAATTTCACTTTACTTCCAGCACAGGAGCGCAGAGCAAAGTATACAGCAGTGAGAAAAGGAGAGGGAAGTGGTGTGCGTGTGAGCTCCGGTCACCCTTACGTGCATGGCTGTAATAGAAAACACAACAGATCTGGACATATTTTTAGATTGTCAACCTTGACTGTTTCCCTGTAAATGATGGAGGAGAGAATCAATGGGTGTTGGGGTTTCATTTGGGCTCTAGAACTTTTTTGAATTGTTCTGGGTTTCCACTAAATTGTTCTGAATGTCTTGAAGTATTTCTCCCGTTTAACTGAAGCCACTGGTTTTTTTCCAAGGGGGATTTAATTTTTAAAAAGATGATTTTCTAGCTAACTGGAGGCCTGGGCTACATAAACGATAAAGATTCTTGTTTGAAATTAATTCCTGCTCTGGACTTTCAAGGGAACAACATTTACAAAACAAGCAACACGTAGCAGCTCTGATTCTGAGGTTTGGCAAAACCAAATTGAACTAGAATCCATTTGGGGGGGAGGGATAGCTCAGTGGTTTAAGCACTGGCCTGCTAACCCCAGGGTTGTGAGTTCAATCCTTGAGGGGGCCATTTGGGGATCTGGGGCAAAAATTGGGGATTGGTGCTGCTTTGAGCAGGGGGTTGGATTAGATGACCTACGAAGGTCCCTTCCAACCCTGATATTCTATGATTCTATAGAATCACTCTGTTCTAAATTTAGAAATCGTGGGCCTCGGTTTTCAAAAGTGCGTTATCATTTTGGGTGATTCCGCTTTTGGGTGCCCAATTCAAGGAGCCTGATTTTCAGAAGTGCTGAGCCTGGACCGTCTGAAAATCAGGTCCCTGGAAGATTTTGTAAGTTGAGCACTTAAAATCACAAGTCACGTTTGAAAATTTAGGCCCGTGATTTTTTGAGTGAGTTCTGTGTATGACACCATGTATATTTCCCATCCTTGCTTTAAATCCACTAATAAAGGCCAGCAATTTCAAATGTGGCATCCTAAATGTAGCGAGCTAAATCCAGTAAGTGGCCTCTTTCCAGTGCTGTTTAGAACCTACTACAGCTACTGAAGTCCAGGGAGGTATATTGGGGGTAAAACCAGTGAGAGAGAGAAGGGCCCTGAGTGCTATGCAGAATATTCAGTGCCTGATGATAAAAGAGAAACAACTCCTGTGAGCTCTAAATCATAATATTTGTTGCTCATCTTCAGCACTTTCACTACAGTGGTTCTGGAGTCGTGTGTGTACTGTGCCCATGAAATGAGGATCTTTGATTGGATATTACTAAGTGAAATGGCAGTTGTTGATCCTACAATATCGGGAGAATTTTATAGCAAGTCACTATCATGCTGTGGAAGCCTAGTTTTTATTGATGCCAGTAATGTTCCCCAAGAGAGACTGGATTACAAGGAGCATAAAGCCAACAAGAGAAAGAGAAATGGATCTGTGTGAAGCATTTGAATTTTGGCTTAAAATTTCCCACTTCACTGCAGTACTTTCACCGGGGCTGCTCTCCATGATCACGTCCATATGAGTCAGACTGTAAGCAGGGCCGGCTCCAGGCACCCGCGAACCAAGTAGGTGCCTGGGGTGGCAAATGTTAAGGGGCAGCCGGACGTCGGCCTGACGTCAGCAATCCGGTCCCCTCGGCGGCGGCAATTTGGCGGCTGCTTCGTCAGTGCGCCTCCCTTGGTGGCGGCAATTCGGCACTCCGCCTCCCTGTTCGTCGGCATTTCGGCTTTTTTTTTTTGCTGCTTGGGGCAGCAAAAATGCTGGAGCCAGCCCTGACTGTAAGCTCCCTGAGACAAGAACCTTGTCTTTTTAGATGCTTGTGAAGTACATGCTCTCACTTGTTCCAGCCATTGGACAACGCTCCCTCTCTCGCAGAGAGCAGGTGTAACTTTTTTCACTATAGACCATTTGTGAGGAGAGGAGACCACCCTTTTCCAAAGCTAGGGTGACAGGGCAACAGGCTGTCGGTTCATGCTCAACTAGCTCTTCATGACAAAAAGGATATTTCTGCCTGTGTGGGGTGTTTTTAAGCATGTGGCACACTGAGAAAATGTATTACGTCTTCCCCTGTGTAGCTGATCCGCAGTGACTATCTGCCTGCTACTGCCCCCAGCTAATGGAATCCGTCCATCAGCTCAAGTGGTACTTGTCTGTGCTTTGGAGCAGGAGGTCCCGAGAATCAATCCAGCCAGAGGGTCATTTCGAATGAACGTTTAGATTTGGTAGAAAACTGCAGACTCTGTGGAATCGGCCTTCGTAATTTCCCCACTGGCTCTGCTGATGATTACCTAGTTCTGCTTTTTCGGGCGGAGGCTGAAAGGGACAGTCTGTTGTTTGTACGAAATGAGAGAGTTTCCAGAATTGTGGTGACAGTGAAATCTCTCAGGAGCTATAGGACGAGATCCCTGGATGTTTAAAAGATATTTGGAGTTGCCATAAGCAACCGCTCCTTTCAGATCCTTCCTTCATACAACTGTTCGGATCTGTGTTTATACAGCACCTAGAACAGTGGAGTCCTGATCCATGACTCGGACTGCTTGGCGCTACAGTAATACAAATAACAAACAGTAACAATAACAACGGCCGCTGTCTCCGCATTCCGACAGAGCTTGAAAATTCCAAAGTGCAGCGTGCAGAGAATAAAAAGCATCCCAGCTTACCAGCTCTATGCAACCAAATGCAAAGTGGCAACGGAAGGGTAGGGCGCACGACTTTTCTGTTTCCTCTTTAACTCTGTGTCCAAGGACTGGGTGTGATATTTACAGTCTTTATTGTATCCAGCCGGAGGAAGGCTGCTGGGTTTCTCTCTGCTTTCTAAAGGTCGCATCACCCGTTTGTGGCTGCTGAGCCAGATCCTCTGCTAAAGCCAAGGGAGCCATGTCGATTGACACCAGCTGATTTCAGTGATTATCTTGCGGTCCAGAGTCCGCTTGGGCTTTGGGCACTGCAAAGACTCAAACAGTGCAGCGGGGAAGCTGGTGTGAACATAATGTGCCAGCCAAGGTGGTTTTATTTTTATGTCATTTTTCACCTGTGGGCAGCCTATAGCAAAGCAATTCGATGAGCAGCCCTTAGGGCCTGTCCCCTGTAGTAGAGAAAAGACTGAACCCAGCTGCACTGAATCTATAGGGGATTCTGTATGGAGGCTCTGTCACATTCTGGGGTGCAGAGTGAGGGGTTGTCTCATCGCCTACCCTGTTACCTTGGGTGCCTCACGATGCTTTGCTGTTGTAGTGCCCAACATGGGCTGCTCACAGCCAGCTTACCAGCATGCAGGTGTCTGTGTGCTAGACAGGACTGGTTCAGCACTCTGGCCCCAGCAGCTGGTCTACAGCCCCTCAGCCACACTTTGGCTTCCACCAGCCATGGTTACTACTTACAGGGGGACCCCAACACACTCCCAGTCCCGGATTTCCCCAAAAACATCTGTTCTGCAATGTCCATCCCTCTCCTGGGCAGTTCAGAGAGATGTTATGGTTTGCTGCCCCTTTAAGGAATCAAGATTCAACAGCTTGTTGCTTTCACTGGAGTGACCAGACAGTTCCCTTTAAACACAGCACTGGATGGGTTTAGATTAAAAATAAAACACTGTTATTAACAAAAGACCATAGGCTTTGAAGAGCATTCAAGTATAAGAGATAAAATTAGAGACTGTTACCAGCAAAAACACACCTAAAAGTCTAAAACTTAATCTAGTGAGTTTTGGTTCCAGACTTTGTTCAAAATGGCCATTCTCACCCCAGGCTTTCAGCAAGCTGGTGACTGACCCTATCCATGGTCAGGATCTCTCTCCGAGGCCCAAAGGTGCTGGTGCCTTTGTCTTCTTGGGTGAAAGAGAGACGTTGGGGTTCTCTGCCCCTTTCTTGGCTAGCCCAGTGAACCTTTGCAATGGATTCCTCTGACGGTTACCCCTCCAAGGAAAGTTTATTATGCAGTGAGGAAGGCGACTTGGAGTCTGGCGGGGAAGGAGGCTCCATCCTCTTTTTCCCCCCACTTATGTTTGCTGAAATGGAAATTGTTCTGTTTCCTACCCTCTCCTCCCCGTGCTGACGTAAGGACCCTGTTTACTACTTATATGTAACGTGAGGTAAACGCACATTTCTTTGTTTAGGATAGACCAGTTTAACAACTGTTGCCTCGGCAGGGCTGTCTGGCTGTGAACATGCTTATAACAGGGGAATGCATAACTGTACATATTATGTTGCTCTCTACATTTCACCAGGATATTATTGACCAGCAATTGATTAGTTTTTAGATGATACCTCACAAGGCATATTTTGTACAAAGATTATTACACTAGTGTGTAGGGTGTGAATATAGTGATGCTTGCGGTCACAGGCTCCTGGAAGCAGGCAGCACCTGTGATTCTCCTGGATCCTGTGACCTTAGGTTTATGTGTGCCGAATTAGTCATTTAAAAATAAGGGCTAAAACCAAACTGAATTCTTTAAGGTTTGAGCCTCCAGGGCTGTTACAGATCATTTAATCTTGTGGCAGACTGTGAATAACACGAGTGATAGAATTAAAAATGTTATTTAATATGAAATCTCTATTTAACAAACAGGCCCAGCACCATAACCATACACTGCACTGATACTCACAGGCTAAGAGGAAAGCTGCCTTTAGAGGTGAGCGGTCCCTAAATGAGGAGACTGGGTATAATCATTTCCCTAACAGCACCTTGATGGTTGATGGATGTGCCTAAGCTAAAATTAGCCTGCTACCCGTTGTATAATCAATTATAATAACACCCCGTCATTAATTAACATAAAATCTACCTTTTACCTTATCTGTAGTTCTACTACCATAATTCAATATTTTCTACTTCCTTATTGGCTATTTAACATTAAGCATCATTTGAGCTGATATCTGTGTAAATTCCATACCAATAACTGTCAATATAGATGACATTGCCCCAAACAGTAACTTTTTATTTAAAACACTTGCAAAAATCAGTGAGGACCAAAACAACATGAACTTATCTGCGAGTTGCCTCGGAATTGTCTCACTTGACTAGTCACGTTGTACCAGGCCTCGCTTGGCTATTGTCATGTTTATTCTTCGGAAACAGAGTTTTGGGCCGACTTACATTTTCAACACATTTTTATATACACATAAGCAAGCATTAGCTCTACAGGCTAAGATCCTAAACTAACACACACAGCCTGGGCTGACTAATGTCACCACCCAGGGTGTGTTTAAGCCCTGGCTTCAACAGTGCAGTCATGAAAGCGATCACTGCCTTCACTTCAGACGCCAGAGGTCCTCAAATGGTTTAAATCAGGGTATCTTAATCTTCAGTAGAGTGAAGCTGATTTATACTATCTGAGGCTCTGACCCTCCTAGCCTGTGTGTAGGGTAACACAACTCTTACTGGCCTGCGAGGGTGATGCATTGTAGGGGGACCTTCAGGGGGCCAGGCAGTACAGCAGTGTCATGTAGTATCTGTTTCAGCAGCTGCATTGATCATTGGGATGGTACTTTGGGCCACAGGGATTCAAGTCTGATAGATGCATCGACTTTAAGGCCAGAAGGGACCATCGTGATCGTCTAGTCTGACCTCCTGCACGTTGCAGGCCGCAGAACCTCACCCACCCATGTAATGTTTCCCTTCTTGCTATCCGCTAAGCTGACTTCTAGGCTATCTAAGGCTCTATCTCAGGGATTCATCTGGCCCCATCACTGCACTGTCTGAGCATCTCGCCGTCCTCGATGTATTTATCCTCCCAACCGCGTGGGAGGCAGGGCTGGGCTGTTATTCCCGTTTTGCAGTCGGGGAATGGAGGCACAGGCTAAGTGACTTGCCCAAGTAGGGATTTGAAGCCCTTCTCCCAAGTCTCAGGCTAGCACATAACCACTGGACCCTCCTTCTATTCCAGGAGAGGAGCCTGAACCAAAAGTTGGCCCGTGTGCTGCCCCAAGTGAAGTAGTTTGACTCTGGAGTCACACTGGGCTCCTCCCCATGGGAGACGCCATGAAGCAGAGACAGCGACAGATAAGCCTCAAGCGCAGTGTTTGGGTGGACGCAGCCAGTGTCTCCTCTCTCTGCTTGGAGGATCCAGCTCAGCTTCCGTCGCCTGGCTGCGAAGGCAGGAACGATGGGGGAGGAGACGGCGGGAGACCTGGTTGTGGGGCAGTGTGTTGTATCATGTAAATCAATAGCATGGACTTGCCCTCTCCTCCCCCCCACACACTGTTTATGTAAAGAGGAGATGGGGGGAGCCAGCCATTGATGTCACAACCCTGGCATTCAAGGTAGCTGGCACCAAGCCCCGACTGAGAGGAGGGGGCCGAGGGAGAGAGACGAGGCTCCACGTATAGAAGAATTACTGGAAACCGGTTTCTATAAGCAGATCCCCATGAAAAAGGCAGCACGGGGGTAAAATAAAACCTCCCGCCACTCTGGAGGAGAGAAACAATGGCCCCTGGAAAAAACAGGTGGTAAAAATAGAACCAAGGCCCCTCCCCATCACAGGGCCAAGGGGACCGACCGGCTGGGGTCCTGTGGCCACCCACAGTCATATTTACAGGACGCCTCGTGCCATCACATCGGGACTGGACTTGTAATAGGAGTGAGTTATTCTTAAGAGGCTGGTGGTAGACTTTTTGGCAGTTAATTTCCAGTCGCTCCTGATAAGATCATCTGGGCGTGTGTGTGTGCGGGAATAGAGTTGCCAACAGTCCCGTATTACAAGGGACGTCCCGTATTTAAATAGAAAATTGCCTGTCCCATACTAAATCAGTACAGGGCGCCTTGTATCCCGTCTTTCAACATATTACAACTATTCTCATTATGCAAAGCCTGTTGTATTATTCCCTACCGGCCAATGAGACAGGGTTTGTAACATGAGCCAATGTAGGAATGCAGAACCAGTCCCATGATTTACTGAACCAATGTACCGATAGCGCAGAGGGTCCCAAACTCTGGGGCCCGGCCCCCTGAGGGGGGCACAATAAGGTTATCGGGGGGCATGAAGACATGATGGGGGCCACACTGAAAGGCTGGACTTAGTCGGTGGCTCTGTCCGGCAGGGGAAGTGGACAGAGCTCTGTGCAGACTCCCTGCCTGCCTCACTCTTCCACTGCTGCGGCAGCCACCAACCGGCAGTTACGCTCCTCTGCTGCGGACATTGGCAGAGACTCGACACCGTGGGATTACTGACCCCCTGCCAGGCAGAGCCTCTTCCTCACCCCCCCTTTCAGTGCAGCTCCAGGGCATGCAGCCCCGTCCACTTGCCCTGCCAGACAGAGCCTGAACAGGGAAAGCAGACGGGGGCCGCACTCAAGGGCTGGGGTCAGCGGGGGGCCCTGTCCAGCGGGGGGCCGTACTCACGGGTGCATCCCTCCACTCCCCTCCCGAGCCTGGCCCTCCTGCGTTGCCCTGTTTGCTTCCGGAGCTGGGTCCTGGCAGCCCAGACCGCCTGACTGCTGCAGGGAGCGGAAGGTTTCCTCCACTGCCATGTGATTAGGATCTCCACCTGTGGACACAGGGCACTCCTCCCCGCCAGGGGTGCTAAGAAAACAGCCCCGTACTTTTGACATACAATGTTGGCCGCCCTAGGCGGGAAGCTCTGCCCTATATCACAGAGCCCACAGCCCAGCCGCCATCCCCTCCTCAGAGTAGGGTCAGCCTGGGTGGCCTCTAGGGAAAAGCCAGGCTGTGGCAGGAAGCGAGATTCAATAGGGGGCGCAGTGCCATGCAGATGCCCCTCGGGCAGTGTTGGGAGAAGGGTTAGGTGCCGCTGGAGGGTCTCTCTGGCCATCCATTCCTGCGGTTCACTCCTGGGAGTTTTCCGTCCCATACCTTGGTATTGTGGGGTCACAGTTTAGGCGGCAGTTTTCACACTTGGTCCCTGCAGTTTGGAACCCGAAGCCAGATTTAGGAGACTCACTCTAGGCACCCCAGATTGGTGCAGATTCATGCCCCAAGTTTCAATGTCTGAGGGCCCCCGGGACCGTCTTGAAACTAAAAAGCTAGCAGAACTAGCGGGCCCCTGAGCTCTTGAACCGGTGCATACGGGTGTGTGTGCGGGAGAGCTCTGTGTGCTTCAAGAGTGGCCAACGTGTGGCGAGCAGGCTGCAGCGCGGCTTGCCATTGCCTTACGTCTTCATGCGGAAATGCAGCCCCTGGAGCAGTGGGGCTTCCTCTGAATCTGAGCAGAGGAGAGCTGGGTTCTCTGTGGGCCACCAGTCCAGATTGCAGGTGGCGCGGAGGGGGGAGGGGGAGACTGGAGTCTGCTCTGGTCCATTCCTCCTGGCTTTGGCTCTTGGGCTCATGGCTAGCTGCTGTGGTGGCTCTTGGTTGGGCAAAGTCTGGACCTCCCTGGGCACTGGGACTGGTTGAGCCAAACGTGCCCCCCCCCCACCCCCGCCAAGCCGGTGGAAGGGCGCTCCTGGCTGCAGTGCCCAAGGCTCCCTTTGCCAGGCTGGATGTAGGGGGAGCTGAGGCAATGGCCCAGCAGCGGGAGGGCGTTTGGGGGTGATGGAGGGAGGTTTCCAGTTAAATTGTGGGGTGGGGCTGCACAGGACCTGAAACAGCTGCAGGAGCCTATGAGACTCCCCGGCAGGCTCCTGTTTTCAGCCGGCACGGAGCAGCTTCGGTGCCGCACTGCGTGGCAGTAAACAGCCCGCCCGCCTTGGCAGGGCCTGTGACAGGGGAGCCCCCGGGGGCTGCAGGTGCAGCCACATTGTCTGAGCTCACACACGATGCGCCAGCCAGGGTGGGGCGGTCGTTTCCCCGGGCCGCTGCACGCGTCTGTGTGCTGTTGACAACAGCCGGCGTGTCCACTGAAACTAACCCAAACCATCGAGGGGGGGGGCACATGCCGGCCCCCGCCTCTCGGAGGAGCAGCGAGATGGCCTTTCTCTCGTGGCTCGCCAGTCAAACTCACGCTTTCCCCGCTGCGCCGGACAAGGACTCGACTCCTGGCCTCGGGACTTGAGAATCTGGGTCCTGAGCTTCCCTGCGCTGACCCTAAATCAAGTAGGCTCTCCTTCCCCCAGGACATCAACCCCCTTCGCTCCACTCCCTGGCTACCTTCTAGCTGTGGTGGCCCGAAGAGAGAGGTCCTGGGGTTTGTGTAGGTCTTTCCACATCGGTCCTGTTCTTAACAAGCCATGCTGGGGTTGCGTAGTTCTTAACAAGCCATGCTGGGGTTGCGTTATCTTCTCAGTTGCTTCTGACATGAACGGGAGCTCCAAGTCCTGACAGGGTTCTCCTGACACTAATAATAGAAGGAGATTGGGCTCTTTGCACAGCATATAACAGAGTGTGTCTGCTCTGAGGGGCGGGTATAGACCAGGTGTAATTGTCCTCACCAGTCCTCAGCAGGGTCCAGTTCAAGATAGAACATAGAGGCACAGGGACTGGGTCAGACACATCAGCTGAGCATAGTCAAGGTCTCTTCTCCTCCACCGACCCCAGAGGATGGAGCTGGCCCCTTCCCTCCCTGTCCATGTAGCGGCATCTCACTCCCTGGGTCCAGGAGCAGTTGGCATGGGGTGCCCAACCCACAGGCAGAATGGCACCATGTGGGTCGCTCTCTCTCATGGAGACTTTCAATTTGTTTCTTGCTGCGTTTGGCTTTAGCTTAATCTGCAGCACAAGTAGCCTGGGCTGAAAAGCCCTTGGCCTCCCTGTGTGGCTGGCCCATGTTCTCACAGAGTCTTGGCCCATGTAGATGTGGATGTGAGGTTTCCTCCTCTCCCACTACCACTAAGTCAGGCTCAGCCTGCCTTCTCTGCACTTCACTGCGCATGGGGCACTGTCCCGAGAGCATCTATCTACAGTAAGCATGAGTGACATTATCCCCATTCTCTCCCGCAGATGGGGCAGTTCAAGTTGAATGTGTCCTCAGCGGGAAGGACCACCCCACCTGAGCGAAAGATGCTGTTTGTGATCATCTGTGACAAGACCTGTTTGGTGACGCTTCATTTGGAGGATCTCCACCCGACTTTTGTCTCGGTGAGTATTGTACCAGGAAACTACAGGTTTCCAGGTACAAGGTTAGCAGCGTTGAGCGGAACTTCTAAACACATGTGATCATCAGAAGGAGCAAAAGACGTGTCCCAGGTCCCATTGGCTTGTTCAGAACTTTCTCAAGCCACTTCCTTTGGGGCGAATGTTCTCCAGGCTCAGTCTTGCCGCACGGTGAGTTTTTTGAGATCATCTGAGGAAAATCTGATCCAGCCATTGCTGGCTGAGCCGAACATGGAACTTCTGAGCAGAACATCAGAGGAAGGAGACATCATGGCTTCCGCACTCCACTCACGAGGGCCAGTCGGATTGAGTTCAGACTTTCCCCACAAAAACACGCCAGGTTCTGGGCTCAGAGCGCGCCTGGAGAATTTGCTTGAGAAGGGTCTGAGCAGCTGGAACGCCACCTCATACTAGCAAATGGGACAGCCTCGGGATAGCACTGTGTACCGCTGGGTGGGAGCCTTCTTCTTAGGTCTTGTCCCCGGGTCAGAAGGGAGTCAGAGGAAGCGCAGACCATGGTCGGGGAGGCGGAGCCCCTCACACCTTTAAGGTCTGGCCCTCCGTGATTAAAGAGCAGCATTGTTCACTGCAGCGCCTCGAGGCCCCAGCTGAGCTCAGGGCCCCATTGTGCTAGGCACTGTACATATGCTGAGAGAGAGACACTCCTTGCCCTGAAGAGCTGGCAGTCTGAATATAGAAGGTGAGAGGGGAAGTGACTTGCCCAAGGTTACCCAGGAGCTCAGTGTCAGAGTTGGGAATAAGACTCAGGTCTCCTTATCCCCAGTCCAGTGCCCTACGCCCTAGAATATGCTGCCTCTCCAGTCCTCCTTGGCTGAAAGGATGGTGGCCACAATACAGGGCCTCCAGGGACAGGGATGTAAATCTATGAAAAACGGGGACCCCTTGGGCTCCCTACAGGGGTGAGAAGGCTGCCCCTCTCAAGAAGAGAAGCAGACTGGCCTGTCACCTATTCAGCTTGCCGGGTGAAGGACAGTGCATTCAAAGTGAGAAAGATCCAACCTTCTTCTCCTTCATGTTCTGACTAGAGGCAGGTTGGA
This sequence comes from Macrochelys suwanniensis, assembly GCA_033296515.1. Lineage (NCBI taxonomy): Eukaryota > Metazoa > Chordata > Testudines > Chelydridae > Macrochelys > Macrochelys suwanniensis. The sequence continues at coordinate 13,147,895 of CM065790.1, read as the reverse complement.
GGGGAAGCCTTAGGTACGGTGCTGATTTCCTCCACCCCACGTGAGGTCTGCGGAAATGTGTACCTGGGGTTTTGGCGCTGGCTCGTCCCCAGAGTGGACACATCCTCTGCCCTGCCACCTGCTCGCCTCTCTTCTAATGACACTCTGCCTTCTCTGGCACCTGGTGGCATTAACATGTTTTACAAACATGCATGACTAAAGGGGCACATGGCCACTGTGAGGCAGGGCAAGATTATCAGTTCCCCATTTTACATGTAGGGAAACTGTGGCACAGAGCTGTTCCGTGATCCTTGGGCATGTCAGTGGCAGAGGCAGGAGTAGAAGTGGGGCTGGTTCTGCCAGCTGGCCAGGACAGCAAAATCCTCAGAATCTGTTTGTGTGCATGACTGTGGCTAGGTAGGGACAGACATTTGGAAGGGTGGCCCAGTGGTTTAGGGGCTAGCCTGGGACTCAGCAGACCTGACGTCAGGTCCCAACTCTGCCACCGACTTCCCATGTGACCTTGGGCAAGTCACTTAGTCTCTCAATGCCTCAGTTCCCCATGTGTAAACTGGGGAGAGCAGCCCCGGCTGGCCTCCTAGGGGTGTTGTGAGGGTAAATTAGAGGTTGTGAGGCACTCGGGTAAAATGGTGATGAGGGACATATAAGCACCATAGCTAGACAGAGCTGCTGATTGGACAATCTGAAGAGCCAGCTCTGAATAGAACCCAGGAATTCTGGATCTACTCACTAGACGATACTACCGCACTCCATGGTAACAGTCAATAGCATGAATCTTGTTGTCACTAACACATGCTGGTGCCTTGACTCCCTAACCCCCCAATATCGGGCTTTGCTTCCCTTGGGAATTTGGCAGGCTGTGCCGGTCCCTGACTAACACCACACCAACTCCCCTTGCCCAGGGAGAGACGACAGCGGGGGACAATGAGTCCCTTATAGGAAGGGACGTGTTATTAAAACAACACTGAGTGTGCCCTGGATAGGACGGCGGGGAGGCAAGCGTGAAAGAAGGGGAGAAGGAAACGTCTCTGTCTTGTCTCTGTCTCAGTCTTTCTGGCTCTTGTGTCCTGAAGTTTGCCTTTGGCTGTCTGTGTTTTTTCATGTGAGAATGGGAAGCAAACAGCTGGCGGCATCTGGGAGAGCAGCTCAGCGCCTCTGGCTGGGTTGAGCAACAGGCCCCATGGAAGGGGGAGTTCTTGGCCAGTTAGCTGCTGGCCACTGCCACAGCTGGAAGAAATCCTCCAAATTCCAAACCAAGCCCCCCAGGACCCATTAGTATTGCTAGCAAACAGCAGGGGCTGGGGATGGTGTGTGACCCCATCGGAAACATGTGCGCTGCCTCCAAGTGACTGAGGGAACAGCCCCAGCTGAGAAGCCAAGTCCTGCACCCCTCGTCTCCTCCTCATGCAGAGCAGCTGCGAGGGGGCTCCAGGAGCCGGCAGGGGTGGGCATGGAGCCGGGGCCGGGGCCTGGAAGCAATGCAGAGCTAGGGCAGGAGGTGAAGAAAGGACACTCGGTCAGCGCTGGCAGTTAGGCAGTGGGGGGCGGGGGGGGGGGGGAGGTGCCACGGGCAGGGAAGGGCGTGTCCAGGCTGTTTATCAACAGTCAGGGCACGGTTTGTACTTGGCACCAGGGGTGGCTTCACAATTCAGGGAGGATTTTATGGTTACTAAAGGCTGACTTGAAAAGGCCCTGATTTTTCCTTCTGTCCCGCAGAGGAGAGGAGCTGAGCCTTATATCCCCCATAGGGGAGGGAAAGAGGGGCCCTGACCTCCATATTCCCAGTGAGGGGGAGACCAAAGCCCCATGCACCCAGCAAGTGGGAAGGGGGCCCCTGAGCCCCATACAGCCAGCTCCTGAGCCCCGTGCAACCAGTAGTAGGCCCCGGGCCCCCTTCCTCTGGGACTCAACTCCATATGCCCTGCACTGGGCTACCCCACTTACTTGGTTTGCCAAGCCGGGTTACATCCCTCTTCAGTGGCGGTTTAATGTGAAGACACACGCCTCACTTCCCCGTGCAGCACACGCCTCCCCAGCAGACACAGCCGAGGGGGACCCCTTGTGGAAATGCTGGCAATGCAGCCTTGGCTCGCTGGCCAGGAGGATGCTCGGGGGAGCTCGTAGCAAGCCCTGGCCTGGTGCTCGCTGCAGAGGGCATGCGGCTGCTTTGCTAAGGCTCCGCTCATCTCCTGGTTTGTGGTGAGTGGGGCCGACCTACAGGTCAATGCAGCCCATGCCTCCCTGCTGCTCTCTGGAGGGCTGCCAGGGCCCCCCCATCCAGCTGCGTTCACCCCTTTCCTGCGGCTGCCTGCCTGTTAGCATTGCCCCGCACCCCCTGCCCGATTCCCACTGCCTCGTGTGGCGGGCCCCTCCCTGCGGCTCAGGCACTGTGCTTGGCCCTGGCTGGCTTTCCCCTCTGGCCCTGGATCTGAGCGGAGGGCCAGTCTGAGCAGCGAGTGACGCACAGAACTTGAAAAAGCTCCCGTTTCCTCTGCCTGTTTGGAGAAAGGTCAGGGATGGGATTTGGCTCCAGTGAGCTTGGCCAGGGCTGGGAGCTTTGTTAGCAAAATACAGCTCCTTCCTATTTGTGCCTAATAATAACCTGGGCTGACAATGGCGGAGGCAGGGGCAGGGTGCAAAGAGCTATCAGATCGACCATGGCACCACGCCTGCCAGTGCCCCCGCCCCCCCACGCTGCCCTGGGGGAAGTGAAGGGCTAGCCTGGCTCTGGCTCAAGCTTCCTGGCCCCCTTCCCCGGCATGCGCTCACCCTGCAAAGGTGACCCAGGGGCTCAGACAGGCTGGATGCCGGCTCCGCTGAACGTTCCTGGAAAATCCCCACGCCATGCTAGCTGAGTCAGCCTTCCTGTGGGGCCGCCAGACCTCAAGTGCAGCCAGGCTGCCTGTGTGGTACCTGGCTGGGATTCGGTGTCTGAGGGGAGACAGGGCAGGGCAGGGCATTGTCTACATGTGTGCCCGCCATTTGCCGACGCGGACGGTGAAGTTACGGGGTCTTGCTATCTGGTTGCTTGGTCCCCCTTGGGCCTGATTTCCAGAGATGGGAGCACTCCCGGGTCCCCTGGACCCAATGGGGTGTTTGGGGCTAGCCTGATATTTGGTGGGATGGGGGGGCTCTGCTGTTGCCCCCCCAGCAGGGAGCCCAGTTGTGTCCATTCTATTGCTGGCTTGGTTTTTTTCCAGAATAACATGGTCTACGGAGATGCGCGCAATGTGTCAAGCACCTTCAACAATACCAGCAGTGAGCTGCTTGTGCAACAGGTGAAAAAACACTACAGGGGCATCACTTCCTTCACCGAGCTGGAAAACCCCCACCACATCCACTTCCGAGTGGGCGAAGGTGGGTCCTGGAAGCGCGCGGGGGCTGGGAGCTGGCAGCCACAGTGCAGTGATGTGCTGGCACCCCGCGGAGGCTCCCCCCGTGCCCAGCTCTTGCTCTGGTTCACTCTCACACGATCAAAGCAGGGGCGTGTTTCAGGGACGCACGTGGCTCCCTTCCTCCTTGGCGGGCTGTCGCTGGGGAGTTAGGACGTTAAACGAAACGAGCCGTTTTTACCGGGAAAAGCCACGTTGGCGAAAGACGTTTCTCGACTCAGGCTTAGACGTTCATTGGAGGCTTAATAAGGACATGGCCGGTTTGTTTTTGGGTCGTGCTCACCGCAGTGGCCTGTCCATGCCAGCTGGCATCTCAGCAGCGTGCGCCCCCTCGCAAGCAGCAGTTCGTGCCGAGCGCTGCCTGCAGGAGCTGGCTTGGAGCTAGTCAAGCAGAGGCTGAGTGGGTAAGGGAGGAAGGGGATTCTATAGACAAAACTCCTTGATACTAAATGGTACGGCTGAGACTCTGTGGCTAAAACCAACTGCTCTGACTCTCGTGGAACTAGGGTGACCAGACAGCAAATGTGAAAAATCGGGACGGGGGTGGGGGGTAATAGGCAGGGCCGGCTCCAGGCACCAGCCTACCAAGCACGTGCTTGGGGCGGCACCTGGAGGGTGGCGGCGCTCAGGGATTTTTTTTTAAAAAAAAAACATATTGCGCCCCATGGCGCTCTGGGAGAGCGGGGCCGCAGCCGGGCTCACCGTCCTCCCCCCAGCGCTCTGGCCAGCAGGGAGAGCGGGGCCGCGGCCGGGCTTGCTGCCCACCCCACGGCGCTCAGGCCGCCCGGGAGAGCCGGGCCACGGCCGGGCTCTGCACCCGCCCCGCGGTGCTCCCCGCTGGTGCCCCGCGCCCTGGCCAGGGCAGCAGGGCCTGCCGCGGGCCCGCCGCCTGCGCTCCGCACCCCGGCCAGGGCAGCGGGACCTGCCACGGGCCCGCCGCCTGCGCTCTGCTCCCCAGCTGGGGCAGCGGGGCCTGCCGCGGGCCCGCCGCGCTTCCCGGCCGGGGCAACAGGGCCGCGGGTGCGACGTCCTCCTCGCCGGCGCTCCAGGCAGGAGGGGGGCGCATTGTTTTGGCGGGCATTGGGGGGGTTGTTTTGGCGGGTGTTGGGGGGGGTGGTTTTTTTTGTTTAGGGGGGTGGCATTTGGGGTTTGTTTGGTTTTTTCGCTTGGGGCGGCAAAAATGTTAGAGCTGCCCCTGGTAATAGGAGCCTATATAAGAAAAAGACCCCAAAATTGGGACTGTCCCTATAAAATCGGAACATCTGGTCACCTTATGTGGAATGCAGGGAGCAATGGACCACATTGAGCCATGGAGTAAGAGGTTGCACCTCCCACTGGAGTCAGCAGGAGCTGTGTCCATTTCTACCAGGGCTTGGTGTGTTGCAGCGTAGCAGTGAGGGACATGGGAGCCCAGGTCAGATGGCCCTGCTCTGTCCCAGACCCTGGCCTGGAGACCAGGCCCCTGCGTGGTAGGGGAGGGTGAGCACTGCCTCTCAGCAGCGTTCCCCATGTTAGAGAATACAGTTGATTTTTCGTCTCTCTCCCAGATGCCAGCAGTCCAGAGGACTGCGTCGTGCAGCCTGGGTTCAATGCCTGGCGGTACCTACAGACCGAGTTCGTAGTCCAAGAGGCTAAAGGCTGCACTAGCCCTGGGGTGAAGAAGAGAGAGGAGGTTCACATCTTGCACCTGCAGCAGGGCCCAGAGGAGACCAGGTAATTGGTGTGCTTCCAACCCTGTCATCTTGTGAAGGGAGGGGTCAGAGCCTTCTCCGCCCCGGGCATCCCCATCAGAATACACCTGGGGCTGGCTGCAGGTTCTTCCCTAACCGGGAGAGGGGGGAAAGGAGGCGTCTCTTAAAGAGGCCGAGAGCCACACTGCAGGTTAGCTAAGCTCACTGCGCTGCCAGGGGGTGTATGCAGTGGGACTTTGCTTAGGAAGGGAGCCCCTCCCCCCAACACACACATGCTGGCTGGGTCCCAGCAATGGGGCCGAGAGTACGTCTCGAGGCTCGGTCCAGGGAGGAGAAGTTGTGCTGGTTGGAAGGTGGGCGGCGAGGCTCAAGGAGCCGGAGGGATTCAGGTCTGTGAGCTCTGGGGACGGAGCTGCAGGTGTCGGGGGTCAGTGGAAGGAGGAGGATGGATAGGGGTGATTTGGAGGAGGGTTGTGGTTCTCTTTGCCTGTTGGCAAGAGCCCAGCAGGGGCGAGGGGCTGGGGAGAGCGAGAGCTGGGGCGGGGTGTGCTCTGGAAAGGGATGGCACCTTATGAGGGCCCAGGCCAGGGGGGTAGAGCAGTGTGGGGTATCTCCCTCTTTGATGGAGGGGGACAGTCGCTGTTAAGTGGGGGCTTGGCTAGGGAGACTGTGAGGCCAGTGGGGTGGGAGGTCTGTGGGGCTGGGAAAGGAGTGAAGGGTCTTGACACCCAGCCACTCTATCCAGGCTCCAGTGATGCGTGTTCCTCTCTGGCTAGGCCCATGTGTGTGTGAGGGACAGAGAGAGAGAGAGAGAGGACTACGTGGCAAAAGAGGCCCTGAAGCTGCGGAGGGCTTGTTAGCAGAAGAGGCCTGCCTTTGGCGGTCTTTGTCCGGGGGGCCCAGCTGTGGCCGAGAAAGTGGACTAACCGTAGGGCCATGTTGGCTCATGAGCCCATCAGTTTATTCTGGGGTTTGCGTTGTAGCTCTCAGCCCGTGGAGGTGAAGGTGAATGTGGTCTGCCCTGAAGCAAAGCCGCTGCAGGATCTGAAAATACTGCTGATCCTCCAAAGCCAACCCAGCGTGACCTGGAACATTGATACGCAACGCACCGTGAGCATCATGGTAAGGCAGGAGAGAAATGCTGACAGAGAGCTCGTATTTCTGTGATGCCTTTCAGCTCAAAATGTTCACCTGAAAAGCAGCCACCTCTGGGGTGGAACACAACTATTGTTTTAAAGCACACAGCCATGCTGCAGAGCAATGCGGAAGTGAAGAGTTCGGTGTCCAACCGAAACAGCAGGAGGAGTTTAGGGAAGCAGAATGTAACTGAGGGAGAATCTGGCCAGGACAACGGGCCCGTTACCAACCCTACTCTGTGAAAAGCATCCTGGGCTGTTTAAAGGCTACAAGTGGCCAGGACCTCTGGCCAGCACTCTGACGAAAGGTGGTACCTGCCAGCAGCACAGAGATTAAAGTAAAAAGGAGTGGGGAGGAACACAGCTTCCCCTCTTTTCCCTGGGTTGGGCAAGCAGCGCTCCCCTACAGCTCCCCATCTCTTGCTGGTGCGGTGAGAGCTCCCGCTCCTGTTTTGATCGATTTTAACCATTAGCGCCACCTATTGAATCTCCAGTGCTATTTCTTGCCGGCTGTGCTGGAGTGCTCCACAGCCGCCTCTTTCCAAGTACCCGCCCGGCCTACTGCAGCTTGCCTGGGTCCTGACGGGATCCCGGCCTCAGAACAGACTGGCTTAGGGTGACCAGACAGCAAGTGTGAAAAATCGGGACAGGGGGTGGGGGGTAATAGGAGGCTATATAAGAAAAAGACCCAAAAATCGGGACTGTCCCTATAAAATCGGGACCTCAGGTCACCCTACCTGGCTTGTCCTAGTGACTCTCACATGGGCCGTGGCGGGAGCTGGGGCCCTGTTCTTCCAAAGCAAAGCTTTAGTTTTGCCAAAGGGGCTTCATGGGGGCAGTGCCACGTCACCACGCGGAACACCTGGGCTCCTGCAGGCTTCGTCCTTAGGCTGGCAAGGGCTAGAAAGGCTTCAGAGGATGTGCCCAGTTGTGCCCTCATTGAACCTGGCTGAAAAATGGCTAGCACCCCCGTCAGCTTCCGCCAGGTCTGTGATTGCTCGTGGGTCACAGGCAAGCTTGCTAGCAGCCACCACCACCTCCAGCACATCAGTGCCTGTCTTCTCCATCTCCCTCCCTCCTAATTCTCTCTCCTCCCTCTTCTCCTTCCACAGGCGTCCGGGAAATACTGGATCACCACATTCCCCTCCAGGCAATTGAATGAGAGTGTCCTCCCTGACAATAAGCAGGGCCTGATCAGCTTGGCCCGCAAGAGAGGATTTGATGACATAGCTTCATATACGGACATCCCGTCTGCTACCCATGTGACCCTTGAGCTGCACCGATGTGGTGAGTCTGCACTAGACGCTGCCTGGTGCCCAGCCACTCGACTCAGTTGTCAGCCAGGCTCTACAGGTATGTCTACACTGCAATTAAACGCCCGTGGCTGGCCCGTGTCAGCTGACTCCGGCTCATGGCTTGGGCTACAGGGCTGTTTAATGGCGGTGTAGACATTCGAGCTCAGGCTGGAACCCGGGCTCTGGGACCCATTGCGGGGTCTGTGCCCCGTAGCGCGAGCCCAAGTCAGCGGACATGGGCCAGCCAGGGGTGTTTAAATCACAGTGCAGACATTCCCTAAAGGCCCCATGTGCACAATTGCCTGGTGGCTCAAGAGGGTGGGAATGGGCTGCCGAGCGTCCCACCCCGTGGTCCCTGCCTCAGCTCCGGCCCAGGTCAGTAGTCGCTAAGAGATGTTGTCATCTGACGGCTGCTTGGTGGCCTCAGTCCAGATCCCAGTGAGCAAATGTCTACATCAGAATTTGCACAAATTGTTCCCCTGATTGGCAGCCTCAACAGAAGTGCCCAGGATTGGCTGGGCCATGGGGACTGAGCCCCCTGCCCTCAAGAGGTGGCTCTCTCCAGCTCAGGGCTAAGGCCCATTGGTGGGGCAGCGTATGGGAAGCTGGCCCTGCTACTGCCTCTGCTGTACCTTCACTCTCCAGAGCTCAGTCTGGCACCTTTCCCCAGCACGAGATCAGACCCTCAAGTTCTTCATCACCTGCATTGTGAGGGTTACTCTTGAGTTTGCAAAGACGTCATCCCAGTGAGTTAATCCTTGTAGATACCAATAGCCTCTCTCTGGGCTGCCAAAGGAACTGAGCCGTTCCAGCTCCTGCCCAATGCTGTCCTGATGTTGATTTCTATAGAACCAGAAATGAAGACTTCACCACCAACACCTGCACAACGCCCCAAGGCCATCAACATTGTTGAAGCATTTTTCCGTCTGTCCCAACCATGGAAGTGCACAGACGACTCCATTGAGATAGTCGTGCGGAAGATGGCCTTAGAGGTGGGTGACTAAGCTGGAGCGCGCGGGCTTGAGAAATCACATGCTCTGGACAGAACTGTAGGAACAGAACTGGGACCTGGGAGAAGGGGCTCGGTGCCTTGCAGAGCTGGGCTCTTGCTTTCTTCCTGTCTCTGACATTTGGATGCTGGGGGTCAGAGGGTTCTGGAGTGGGGAGAGAAGCAGCAGAGGGACCAAGTACATGTTTTCCACAAGCAGGGGGCACCGGGGGGAATCTGCCTGCAACAGGTGATGGATACATCGGTATCTTTCTCTTAGGATTTAAATGACTACATCACGGATATCACATTGCTAGACCCCCGTTGCAGAGCTGAACAAAACAAAACTCACTTTGTGCTGAAAAAGTATTTGGGGGACTGCCACACCAAACTGGAGAGTGGAAACCAAGCCAGGAATAAGGTCAGTGATAGTCCAACATGGTGCTAACGTCTACGTTCTTATCCCCGTGAATGGCTTGGTGTTACTGTCTGCCCCACCCCCAGCACACTGATTCCTAGTCTGTTGCTCAGAGATATTGCCCCCCTTCCCCCGTGCAGAAATTCCTGCTGTACAGAATCACCAAGGTATTAATCTGACGTCCTCGTTTGGGCAGAGATTTCCGGTGTATTTCACTGAGACTTTATCACCTTTAGGCATCAAGGAAAGTCCTGGTGTATTTCACAGCATAGGACTGTTAGAACCCAATTCTGCCCCCATTGTCTTCAGGCTCTTAGCCACTGGCTTTCTAGCAGGTATTTCACTTAATTCCATCCCCCTTTTCTAATGCACCGTTGGCCTGATTTTCAGAACACCTGATCACCAATAACTAACATCGGTCACTGTCAGCCAGGGCACTCCGCTCTTTTGAAAATCAGGCAAAATCTTAATAATCCTGCTGAGGACCAATCAGGTAGCAGGACATAGTCAAGAAGTCTCGAGCAACATGCCGGTGGTCTGCAATTCATATTTCTCCATTTCAGCCTCTACGCTGTTAGATGGTTCATGGGTTTGTACCTTGCCACTTCCCCAGCCCCAACCCGAGGAGTGCTGCTTTAGGCTCCGAGTAGTTGTGGGGAAATCAGATTTGGTCAAAATGAGGGACTCGGTGGGAAATGCTACCTGCTAAACAGCCCTTGGCTGTCGGCTCTGGCTTTGCTAACGGAAGTGACATGTGGGCACGTTGCATGAAATAAACAAATTGCCTTCCTGGAATGAAACCGACGTGAGCTGTCATTCATGGCAAGTGACCCCAGCTGATCAGCTTTGGACAGCTAAGGACCACAGCTTCTTTTATTTATATAGTGGCAGAAATGTGCGTCCGTGTCTCTTGCTCTGGAAAGCTGCCTCCCAAAGGACTCTGCCTGCAACTACACTCACTCACAGGATCCGACTGACTTCATTTCTCGATAAGATGTGCTCAGTGTTTAAGCAAAAAGCTGTTGTTTTTATCTGCCTGCGAACCCTGCAGTCTGACTGCAACTTGGCAAACATTCTGTTGCCAATGCACGAACCAGGAATAGCCGCCAGCTCCCTCTCTCAGAGCCGTGTGGGTCTGCAGGGCTGAGAGGGGAAAAAAGCAGTGAAAGCGTATCTTGGTCACTAAAATAAGCAGATATGAGTCTCTCCATGCTGGGAGAAAATTGGCTGAGTAAGAAGGTGCCTTTTTTGCCTAGTTGCTTTTTGCACTAGAACCTTGTTTTAAAGAAATGGATCCAAACTGTCCTGTTAATTAACAAATGTGTATAAGAAAGGCCAAGGGGATGATGTTGTCCTGAGGAAGGTGTGAGGCCCTTAAGAAAAGAAGGCAAACCCTTAATGCCATTCAGAATTGCCATGGAGTAGCTATTAGTATTCATGGAGTATCGATTTAGATAATGGCATAGAGAGTACACGTATAAAGTTTGTGGACGATACCAAGCAGGGAGGGGTTGCAAGTGCTTTGGAGGATAGGATTAAAATTCAAAAGGATCTGGACAAACTGGAGAAATGGTGTGAAGTAAATAGGATGAAATTCAATAAGGACAAATGCAAAGTACTCCATTTAGGAAGGAACAATCAGTTGCACACATACAAAATGGAAAATGACCGCCTAGGAAGGAGTACTGCGGAGAGGGATCTGGTGGTCATAATGGACCACAAGCTAAATATGAGTCAACGGTGTAACACTGTTGCAAAAAGAGCGAACATCATTCTGGGATATATTAGTAGGAGTGTTGTAAGCAAGACACGAGAAGTAATTCTTCCGCTCTACTCCGCTCTGATTAGGCCTCAACTGGAACATTGTGTCCAGTTCTGGGTGCCACATTTCAGGAAAAATGTGGACAAATTGGAGAGAGTCCAGAGAAGAGCAACCTAAAAAATTATTAAAGGTCTAGAAAACATGAGCTATGAGGGAAGATTGAAAAAAATAGGTTTGTTTAGTCTGGAAAAAAGAAGATAGAGAGGAGACATAACAGTTTTTAAGTATGTAAAAGGTTGTTACAAGGCGGATTGAGAAAAATTGTTCTTCTTAACCTCTGAGGATAGGAAAAGAAGCAATGGGGTTACATTGCAGCAAGGGAGGTTTAGGTTGGACAGTAGAAAAAAATTCCTAACTGTCAGGGTGGTTAAGTACTGGAATAAATTGCCTAGAGAGGTTATGGAATCTCCATCACTGGAGATTTTTAAGAGCAGGTTAGACAAATACCTGTCAGGGATGGTCTAGAAAATACTTAGTCCTGCCATGAGTGCAGGGGACTGGACTAGCTGACCTCTCGAGATCCCTTCCAGTCCTGTGATTCTATGATTAGTATCAATAGCAATTTCTGGTAATGAAAGGCTATTCTGGGCAGGTACCCAGTACCAATGTCCATTATGTCCGTTAAGCCAGTGGTTCTTAAGCAGAGGTCTGGGGCACCCTAGGGGGGCCGCGAGCAGGTTTCAGGGGGTCCGCCAAGCAGGGCCAGAATTAGACTCGCTGGGGCCCAGGGCAGAAAGCCGAAGCCCGGCCGCCTGGGGCTGAAGCCGAAGCCTGAGCGATGTAGCTTTGTGGGGGCCCCTATGGCATGGAGCCCCATCAATTGCCCTGCTTGCTACCCCCTAACACCGCTCCTGGATTTTATATGCAGAAAAGCAGTTATTTTGGCACCGGTGGGCTGTGGCATTTTTATTGCATGTTGGGGGTGGGGCGCTCAGAACAAAAACGGTTGAGAACCCCTGAGTTAAGCAACTAAAATGGACTCAGTTGCTTCCATAACTGTCCATGTGTTTCACATCATTCCTAGGCAATGCCAGTAAAGGACCAATCTTCATCTGTGTGTCTCCAGCTGCCCATGGCTCCAGGGCAGGGGTGCCCAACCTTAGCCCAACCAAGTGCCAGACACTAGGGCCTGATTCGGTGAGGTGCTGAGAATCCTCAACCCCCCATTAGCTTTGTTGGAGGTTGAGACTGCTCAGTACCTCGCAATAGCAACACGCGAACTTGCAGACAAGTAGGCCGCAGCTGCCATTTTTGTCTTTAATACAGAGGTGCCGTGCGGAGACTGCAAGTCCCAGCATGCAAAGCTGCATAGTGAACCCAGTGGCTAGAAACCACACTGTCTTCTGGACTTTTAACCCTTTTCTACCCCCAAATGATTGGCTCCCACCTCTGAAAGATGCCATGCGTGGCTCTTCGGGAACCAGGAGCCAGAGCACTATCTGCTGCATCGGTTCTGTGAGCCATTCACCAGTCTCACGTTCTTTCCGTTCTCTTTGTGTTCCCAGCTGATCCTGACACTGGCTTCATCTCTGGAGAAAGTTGAGGTAAGAGAAGAGGAGTTGTTTGTTTTTTAATCTCCAGGCTGTTTCCGAGAGGAGAAACGGGTCTGGACGGTCCCCCTGGACAGCAGGAGTCCCAGGTTGTGATTTGAGAGGATTCTTTCCTTCTTTCCTTTCTCTCTTTCATTCACGCTTTGCTCCACCCCACTGCCCCAGAGAAATCCTGGTGACTAGGGAACAGTCTTCCTTCCTCCCGTCCTGGTAGGGGATTGACAACAAAATCCGTCGGAGGGGAAGTGAAAGCATTTGCCATTTGCTCACAACGTAGCTAGAAGTGACCGAGACGGCCGCGATCTAGTGGTGCAGCAGAGAGCGTCCTAGGCCTCCGCTCCAGGGGCTGTGGAGATAAGTACAGGATTTCTACCATCCCGGGGACTGACTGGTGTCACAGATCCCAGCGAGTGCCCCCTTCCAGCGACTCATCAGGACTGCTGTGAGGGGAATCCGAGCCGCTGCTGTTCTGGATCCCCAGTGTTTCAAGCTCCTGGACCCTGCATGGAGTCCAGCCACTGCCCCAATCTCGGGGTCCCTAGGCACGCTCTCAGACCACAGACCTTCTGTCTGGCAGCCCGCTCTGAGGGCTGGAACCCATTGGCCAGCAGCCTAACCGCTCTGGGTACGGCCCTGACCCCGGTAATTAAACATACCCCTCTTGCAGAACTTCACCGTAAGGGTGTGAAGCTTTGGGTTTACAGTTCCTCTCTCTCAGGGGCATGCAGTTGTGACACAGTCAACACGCACACACATTGCCAGCCTCACAGTGGCATGCTGTTTGTATTGAAGCATGCCAATCACAGGCGCATACAAAACAATAAAACACCCTAAACACCATGTCCCGCCCTAGCTCAGCCTGCTCCTGTGGGCCTTGGGGGGGTCACCTGTGTTCTGGCAGGCCGGGGCCGCCACCCTTTGCCTATCCCGCCCCTCCCGCAGCCTCCCGGCCCTCATTTTAACCTGGTGCAAAAATGTCTCTCCTAGTTGCTCCCCATTCCCCTCTGTGAGTCCCTATAGAGGCTCCTGCGTCTTTTGTTCTCTTAACGTCCATTCCTCTCAAACCCCCTCCCTTCAGACAAGAGGAGGCGACGGCGTCTCCCAGCTAGCCCAAACCCATTGTCCCGAGATGTTCGACTTGAATTTTGATCACTCGCGGGTGTCTCTGGCCTGGCCGAGACATGACACCACCCCACTAACCCACGGGGATCCGCACACATACAGGCCTTGTGCCATGCATGACAGCAGACAGGACCCCCAGATTGTCACACTGGCTCAGGCGCCGGCAACCTGGAAATTTGTAGCTGGCTGCCACCCCGCCCCAGCTCCCCGCCAGTTGCCAGCTTGGCCCTGCCCAAGGGTTCCTCATACTGCAGGACCTGGCTGGAGCAAGTGAAGCGAGGAGAGGTAGGAACGGTCTCATGCAGGTTCCTTGAGTCACTGGCCAGGACAAAGCAGGGAGGAATGCGCCGTGGTTGAACAGACCTGCCCAGGCCCCTGGGGCGGTGGCAATTCCACCCTCACGTCTCTGCTTCCACATCTCTGACCGTGGAGCATGTCTCCGCCTGATTATAATGAACCAAATACACAATACGCTCTCAACAAACCGCCCTACAGACACTCCCTCTTGACTAGCCAGAGAGAGGTCAAAGGTGAGACTAGGAGCCAGAGGCCCGAGTTTCTGGCATGACTGTTTGTGAGGAGATGGGGGGCATTAAGGCTGTAGCCCTCTGGGAGGCTGCATCAGGAAAAAGCACCGGGGTAGGGGTGGGGAGGATATATCAGTTGTCACTGAAATAATCTTCCCTTTTCTGAGGTAGTCCTAAAGCACCCATCAGTGCAAGGGCTAAGGGCTGGCTCCGGGAGCTTAGATTTCTGCAGTGATGCCCGGGGTCCATCAGAGCGAATCCTAATACACCACGTTGAACCAGCACCCGTGAGCTCCCAGTGCCCTGTGGAAACCCTGTCAGAGCGACAGCAGCCTGGAGCTCAGCTGTCTCCTTCCCTCGTAGGTGCCGTTCGAGTGCGAACTGCCGCAGACACTCCATTTGCAGCTTTACCGGACCCAGGACTTCACGTGGCCTTCTACCCCCGTGCTGGAAGTCAACAAAGCTGCTTATCTCCAGGTACTGGGCATCTCTCCCGCCGTTGCTGGGCCCAGCTAGCGCAGGGCTGGGCTGGGCTGAGTTCATGCGGCGGGGTGAGCCGCTAGAAGGCTCCAGGGCACTTGGAGCGTGGCTTTGCCTAGCCCGTCCCTGTACCTGGGTGTGTTTGTTCCCTGCTGTGTCCGTAGAGTGAGCGATGCCTTGGCAATGGGGAGTTAGTGCAGGAGCCTCTTTACCGCTGGAAAGTGGGGCTGAAATCCCAGCGGGGCTCTGCGACTAGAATTCATTTGTGCGCCTGCTCGGATGATTCCCCCGGCTTGGCAGGTTTGGCTGAGAGAGACCCAGGCCAGCACTCACTGCACGGGCTTAAAACCAAGCATTAGAGTCACTGGCACAGTGGTGGAGATGTCCACGATGCCGTGCATTGGCAGCCGCGCGAGCCAGGCTTGAGAGGTGTTGGCAGGATCGTGGGAGCCGAGCCCTGGAATAACAGCTCAGCACGGAGGGGTTCTGACAGAGACGTGTGGGGCTATGACAGATGTAGCCCCCGCCAGTCACTTAGCTAAATGCCTCACGGAGCCGATTACAGGCGTGACTGGAATCAATGAACCGGGTATGGTGGGGACCTTTGCCCCGTGGGGGCAATGCTTGGTTTGCTAGGGTAATTAGCTCAATCAGGGGCAGTGATATAATCGGCAGGAGCAGGAAGTGTGCGGGGCAGGGCTGGAAGAGTGAAGTGGCACGGCAGAGAAAGCGGGGGCGGGGGCGCTTCCTGACACATGCCCGCACTATGTTCTGCAGGGCTTGGCATCGAAAGATCAAAGGGGCAGATGGGCAAACCAACGGCCTGTGTGTAAGAGACCGTGCAAATGGGCCAGGCAGCGCGGCCCCACGGGTAGCGGAGCCATTGGCCTGGAACAGGGGCTAGGGCAGGAATAGTCATGGGGAGGGACAGGGATCGGGCTGTGGCCCAGGATGAAGGGCAGTCGGTAGAGCTGGTGTGGGAAGGAGATTGCACGGAGCCAGCTGCACTCCCCTGCCTTACACTACTCACACAAGTAGTACATCCGGGCAGCTCCTTGGAAGTGAATTCGGGGGCAGAGCTAATTGCTAAGGACAGCATGTGAACATGGACCTGTTCCTGACCTGTCCCAAACTCCCTCTCCGGGCCAATGCCACATCCGCGCCCCACCCAGCTTCACGCCCTGGGTACAGGGTACAGTCTGACCGAGGCTCTGCCTGGGTCAGCCTCTGGCCGCCTATGGACACAAGAGAATTTGTGACAACCCACTCCAGTCACCCGCACTTCAGTGCGAGGTGGGAGCACCACGCAGGCAGCCCCACTCAAAGTAGACGTGGCAGCACACGCTTCGGCGCAGGCTGGCAACACGCATGCGTACCCTGGTGCGCTTGCACGGCCCGTGCTGACGCCCGCACCACTGCATGTACGCTGCTGTTTGCAGCTGTGCTCGCGGGGATATGGCTGCACCAACTGCAATCACATCTCGGCTTACGGTGGAGACATTCCCCCAGGGAGAGCGTGTCCCTGTGTTAGATGGAGACAGACTGTGCCCCAGAATGACCCCGGTCCCACTATGCCCGTAGGTAGCTACGAGGTACAGTGCATTGCCCCAGTTAGGCGGGTACAGCATTATAAAGGGTTTAGCACATTCCCGCCCTGCGTGCCGGGGACTGGACTAGAATCGATGACCTAGCGAGGTCCCTTCCAGGCCTACACTGCACTTCTCAGGCCTAGGTCTTATGAGAATGTTTTGTTAGCGTAAAGACGATAACATATCACTTAGCAACCTGGATCGTGTCAGAAGGCTCTGCCGGCCGGAAACAGAGCCATTCGGCTTGGTGTCTCTCTTATTTCCACATCCCGTCTGTAAGCATTTGATCCTTGGGGACGGGTGCTGATAGCTCATCGGGGCCTTCCGGCTGGGGGAAGGTAAATAACTCGCTTTCCGCTCCTCTGTTCTCTTTGCGCCAGGATACACAGTGCGTGTCAGACAATTGGTAGGGAACGGGTTCTTTGATTCCAGATGGGTCGGGTTGTCCCCTCCCTCTCCCCCTCCGTCCACAAATCAGGTTTAGGGGTCAGTGTCTATCAGGGCTAATCACTTTTCCCAAACAAGGTGGCTCCAGCCTCTTCATGTGGTCATAGCTTCCTGCTCAAACTCTTCTGGCTCAGGAATTAGGACTCTAGATTTCCTGACCGTTTATCAGTCAGATGAAGGGTTATGCGCAAACCTGTTCTGTGCAAACTCTGCCAGCCATGTGGCTGTCATCAGCCTGACCCAAAGCCCAGGGAACAACGGCAGTCGTCAGATCCGGCGCTGTCTGCACAGGGGGATCAGAGCCAGGCCAGCTACAGCTGTGCGTGAAACACTGCAGTTGCAGTGCGGGTTCGGGTACATTGGCCCGGACCAGAGTGGACAGGGAATTACTATGGTCTGAAGCCATGTTAAAAACCCAAGGGTAAGGCAGTGGACTAACTTGGCAGGCAAGAAACATGTTGTGCAATCAACAAAGCCCTAATCCCCAGGAGTGATGCTTGTATCATCGAAAAGCAAAGTCTCGTACCCTGAGGAAAGCTCCCCTCTGTGGGGTTCAGCTGTCCTGTGGTCATCGAGCGTGGAGCTCAGCAGCATCTTCCCCTCTCTCACTGTCCTGCAGCCAGACCACAGCCTTCCCCTTGAGCACCTGGGCTGAGCTAGAGTAACCCCTGGTGCCGTGGGGAGTAGGTAGCCTCTGTAGATTCCTTGGGAGGTAGGTACCCAAGGGCTGGTGTCCATGGCATGGTGGTGGCTAAGGTCTCCAGCATCTGGCCCAACTCCCGCTCTCTCTGCTTTTCCTGGTACACGCACTGACTGCACCCAGCACGGTTTGGCAGATCCCCTAACGCCCAAGCCTTTGACTGAGCTTGTGGGCAATGAAGGTTTATTCTGCCTCTGCCATCCGTCCTTCTGTGCTACAGTCCCTTCCAACTGTGCGCAGGCCTGTTACTCCAGGGCGGGGTTTACCACGCCATTGCACAGCGGGAAGGGACTCCGCAGGGAGGCGATAACCCCAAATTCACATGGCCAAATGAAAAGCAAAGAGAAATGAGAGAGAGGCTCATGCTGTAAAGAGTGGGTGAGAATCAACCTGCCTCG
Organism: Macrochelys suwanniensis; assembly: GCA_033296515.1. Taxonomy (NCBI): domain Eukaryota; kingdom Metazoa; phylum Chordata; order Testudines; family Chelydridae; genus Macrochelys; species Macrochelys suwanniensis. The sequence continues at coordinate 13,130,340 of CM065790.1, read as the reverse complement.
GGCTATACAGTATGGCTCAGATACCACTGGACGGGCTGGACAGTTGTGTTACGGTGGGTCTGGGTGGGGGCGGGGAGGAGGATTGCTGTCTGTGCTGGTGACAGAAACCCTGCTAGAACTCTGCCACGCCCACAGTGTGTAAACGTGGTTGGAGTAGCCCCGTTCTGATCCCAGTGTGGACAGGGCTTCATTGCGTCCAGGGTCCACGCCTCAGAGAAGCACCCACCCAGGCCTGCGGGTGGTTGTACTCACCCATGAGGACGCCACATCAACTGGAGACTGGGGATCGGGGCTGGCTTGCCCTCTCCAGTCCTCAGCTGGTACATGGGTGGATCCTTTGGCTTCCTTCACTGCCAGCCCAGATACGGAGCCGAGACCTGCTACCCGAACTCTTGTTCTCCTGCTGCCCTTCTGCAGGTCTCGTTTCGGACAGCGATTGCCCAGACACTCCTGGAGGTGGAGGAGTGTTCTCTGCAGGCTGCTGCCGAGGAGCCTCAGCAGCTCCTGATCCAGCCTGTCGCGCCACTCAGCCAAGCGGGGACTGTCGAGCCGACAGAAGCCACTCTGGGCCGGGAGCTCCATCGGTTCAGCTTTGTCTACAGCCCGGCCGGGGGAGGGCCCTTTCCTCCTTGCGCCACCCTGTCGTGCCAAGTGACCTGGCTTTTCAACGTGAGTGTGGGGGCCGTCTCCTTCACGGGCACGCCCAGGAGGCCCGGTGGCGTGACCCTGGCCCAGGACCCTTTGCTCATCTGTCGAGCGAGGGGGTTGTTCCCACTGCCCTAGCCGGGGGGCAGGGAGGCACCAATGGGAGGTTCCAGGGATTCCGTCCCCGTATCCTGCTGGCTGGCTCTAACGTGCAGCTCTCTCCCCTTGCCCGAGACCAGACGACACACACACAAGGCGGGGTGGAGGTTAACGGGGCCTAGCTCTCGCTGCACTGCCCTGCTGAGCCTGGATCGCAGGGTGCAGACTAGCCCCAGTGTCCCTGCCTCCGGACCACTGCCGTAGCCTTCGCAAGAGCAGCGGAGCCACGGCCAGGGGTGTGTAGAGCCCCAATATACGTTAGAAACAGGAATGAATCAGGCTTCACACCACTCCTGGGGATCAGTATCCCCAGTTACAGAGGGAGAAACTGAGGCACATGGAGGAGAATGAACCCCCCTGTCCCCCAGTCACCTGGGCACTGGTCCTGTGGCAGAGCCAGGGGTAGACTCCAGGTCTCCTGCCTCCCTGGCCTGCACCTTAGCCACAAGGCCAGGGGGTCTCTTCCCAGAGTGACGCCATGTGCTTATCCTCCTGCTATAGCTGCTGGGGGATCCGTGGGGTACTCAGGGCTCGCTCACGGGCGGGGCAGAGACGTGCGCAGCTCAGCTTAACCCTCTTGGTTTTCTTCCCAAAATCACAGGGCAGCACCATCGGGAAAACATTAGAGGTGACGCTGCAGGACACCAGACCTCCACCTTCCAGTGAGTTCACGATTGCCTCAGCCTGTCACGTTGGGTCAGAGCTGAGCGCTACGCAGTGAGGGTGGATCGGTGCAGAGCCTGCACGTCCGTTAGATTGTCCCTGGTGCGAGATGCAGGCACACGGGTGGGAGCAGAGGGTGTCCCATAGTCCTTGCCGAGTTTCAGTTCAATGAAGGATCTTCTGGCAGGATTAGCGCCTTCCCTCGGCTGGGTTAACGGGGACCGGGGTGAACAGGAGAGAAATACCAGTCCAAAAAGAAACGTGGTTCCACCCATAGAAATGGGCTGAGTGGGGAAAGGGGTGATCGCTGACGGGACGCCTTGTAACTGGGAAGCAATGCCCAGGAGGGGACAGCAGGACCCAGGGCTCAGGATGTTCCTCACCAAAAAGGGAGGCACTTGAATGACTGAGACGTGGCAGGTTGGGATGAGCTGCCCGGCTGGCATGTGAGATACAGGCGCGGCTTCCGTGCGTGGAACTCCACAGGCCAGGGGCTGGCGGGAGCCATCCTGAGAACTGGCCATCTCAGGGTGCGCCGCTTGGCCAGGCTGCAGCAAGTGAGATGCCTTCATCCTGGCTGGGGCTAGGGGGAGAGGGCCCAGTCTGGCACTGAGCCCAAGACTTGACTTACAGGCTTTTCCGCGGAGCCGTCCCACTGGCACGCTTATCAAATTCCTGGCAGCTTCCTTCTGCTTTTCTTCTCGTCATTTCTCCTTGATCTGCATTCCCCGCTGCGGCTGTTGTGACAGCGCCGTGCGATGTGTCAGCCAGTCGCCCTAGAGAGGGGTTCGGGGTTGCGGCCGGGCCAGGCGCTGACCTCCAGGAAGTCGTGTCCAGTGACTGTGCACCAGTTGTCTGCGCAGGATAACAGGCGGCGGGGGGCGGGGAAGGGAAGCGGAGTTCTGATGTGAGCCAGAGCCCACGTAAACTTGTCTTGGTGTGATAGGAAACAGCCCAACTTGGAGAGGACTCAGTCAAAAGAGCCTGGTGGCAATTGGATGAAGTATCCTTTACTGCCTGTCCCAAACTCGTGTAGCCTTCCTATGTTGCTGTTAAACAGCAGCCGCGTCTCACCCAGAGGTAGCTGCATTTCACTGATGTGTGTAGTGATTCCTGCAGCTAGCATTTGTAAAGTGCCTTCGGGTCATTCTGAACGAAGGATGCTGCATGGCTGTAAAAGCATTATTAGTCCAGTTTGGTGTTTGCATTTAGTAGCAAGCACATCATTTTTATCCTCCCCGCAAAATCCTGGAAATCAGAATCTCTGTGTGGGAGAAGCTCGTTGGAGTAGTTGATCTCTGATAGACAAATACAGCGTGGCCAAGCCTTGCCATTTTAATGCCATCGTGTGATGGTTAGTTTGTATTCAAGCTCCAGCTCCTGGAGTCATAGGATGGAGGTGACAGGCTCGGCTTTCATTACAAACCAGGACATTTCTGGCCCTGGTGGCTGCAGAGAAAAGCTAGACAGCGCGACCCCTAACAGCTCAAAACCCAGCAAGCAAAGCCAAGCTTCTGGAATGTGTTGTTTTTAAGATCTCCTGATCTGGAGGGGCCTGGCTCATGATTTCTGAAGCTTTGGGGTTGGTGCTGCTGCCCAGAGCTTTGTGTGAGGGCAGAGCACTGGTGAGCTCGCTGGGGCAGGAGCTGTGCCTGCGTGTGAACAGTACCTGGCATGGGGCCGGTGCTCCCAAAAGACACAGACTTGGGGATGATAATGGACAGGTAACTTCAGCCCCGAGTGCCTAGGGAGAAGCAGTTTCCTCGCGTGCCGGTCTCCCCTGGCTGAACCTTCCGCGCAGCCGCGAGGGAGGCGTCCTGCTGGTGTCTCCAATAGCAGTTATTTTTGCAGTCACTCCATGCGCGGGAGCGTGGCCCGTCTTCCTGCCCAGCTGAATCCTTTCCAGGCACGAATGAATCTTCAGCCTCATCCAAGAATGGATGATTTCCTGCTTTCCTCCCACCTTGGTCCCCTCTTCCTGCCTCTGTTTGCTCAGCTCCCCCAGGACGGCAGCACAACAAAGCAAGGAAAGGCTTTTAACACGAGCGAGCCCCGACTGGAATTTGCTATGCACATCACACTCTCAAACACACACGTCTCACATCCCCGGGGGGTTTAATGAACGCCGCGGCCCTGAGACAGCCACAGGGAGGCGCTGCTGGGCTCAGCAGAAGAGAGCTGCTCCCTCTGGGGGGGGGGTGGAATCAGTGACTGAGAGGAGTCCAGGAACCATTAGCAAACCAAACCGGTTTCTACCTCTTCCATTCAGTCTGCCTCCAGCCACCTGAGCAAGGTGGGGCTTGCAAGGCACCGAGAGACCATAGCAAGCGCAGTAGAAATCAATCAGAGCACGGGCTTGATCATTCCTTGGCTAGGTGCTACAGGCAGTGGTGGTGTGATTCTTCTCCGAGTCCGTATCGAGGCCGCGCCCCCGGGTGGCGGCCGTGGGGTGCTGTGTTGCTGGCATGGCTGTCTTTGGAGATGTGGCACTGAAGTCCTGACTACCTGTGCCCATGAAAGATCCCAAAGGGTGCGCTCTCCCCCTAATGCCCCATGTTTAGTTTAACTACATTCAGCCTCATCTGGACTCCTCCATGTGGTTTCAACTGCCAGGCATTCCTTGTTAACCCGCCTGCAGAAAATCCATCAGTGTAACGTTCCTGTGTGCTGCCAGGCAGCTGCCACGCCCACATCTAGAGCTGGCTGCATTTCAATGCTGCACCAAGGGAGTGCTCTGTGCATGTCCAGGAACGAATGGCCAAAGCATGCGGCAGTTTGCAGGGCCGCGTGGCCCAAAGCGCATGGTCAGCGTGGCGGGAAAGAGGCTGTGAGACTGCTGCTTACAGAGAAACCTGCCTCTGACCATTTCTAAAGCTCCCCTCCCCCCGTGCGGGAGAGGGGCAGAGTCAGACTGATGCAGAGGGGTTGGGGGATAAGGCCCCTTAAAAGCCATATGCTTTGCTCTCTCTCTGTCTCCCTTTAACTGGTTAATTTCAAGTCACTGGCAAGCTTTGGTCCTGCCCTCACTCCTCCTTGCCTGGTGGGACCGGCACGCTGCTGCGCTCAGACTATTGCACAGCCTGTGAGCTGCCGATCCTGCGCTGCTAGGGGAGCGGAGCCCTTACAAACCTAGCATTCACGTCCTTCCACGGGCCTTTCAGCCAGATCCCCCCTGCAGGGATAAACCCCTGCCCTGCGTATCGCTCCGTAGTTCAGTTCCCACCACGGTTTCACCTTGGCTATTTCCTGAGCTGGCCAGGTGCCTGCGAGGAAAAGGGAGGCTCAGGGGTGTCTCTTGCTGGCCTATGAGCAGTGGCTGGGATTCAGTAGAGAAGTCCTTACTATGGGCAGAGAGAAGGCTCCATGGTGTGTTAACCCGGCTGTGCTATAGGGGCACGGAGGGGGGGCCCTGGCTGGGGAAATGTGCTGATGGCTTTCAATGCTCCTCTCTCCTGTGCGGATCCAGGCCTAGGGATAGAAGCAGTTGTGGGGATCACCTTCGCAGCGTTCTTAATCGGCACGCTCCTCACCGCGGCGCTCTGGTGCATTTACTCCCACACCCGTGAGTATGTACTGCTCTGCCTCGTCTCTGCCCCAGTCACCCGTGTCTCCCTCCCTCTGCCCCCCGCCCCGCAAGGGTCCCAGTGCCATGGCTTTGGGGTGAGCTCGGTCTGCTCAGCAGGAGCCGGGCTCTCTCCTTGGAGTGCTGCAGGGGACATGGAGGGGAATCCTCGGCTGGCAGGTGCCGTTCAGCTGTTGGTCTGGTCCAGGCTCATCCCTGCTCCAGGACGTGACGCAGCCTCAGTGCTATTGCTCTAGTGCCCAGCGAGAGACACTTAGGGCCAGATCCCCAGCCGGTGCATCCGCCCGGTAGCTCCAGCCCACGGCGATCCAGGGGAAATGCTGTCACGCTGGTACAGTCCGCCCGGCCCTTTCCCCCCGGCCTCCAGCTGGGCGCGAGGATGATTGTTGCTAAGGCCCCGGCTCTGTCCGAGGATCTCACGGCTGCGCTGCTCCCGGAGCCTTGCTCCTGTTCCCAAGGGCCAGAGCAGTTGGTCCCTGTTTGCCTTGCCTGGCAGCTTATCGGCCTAACGCGCCAGTGTCAATAGAGCAACGCCAACAAAAATCCTGCAGCCTATCGCCTTATCGCCCTCCTGGCCGGGACCAGCTGATTGGCTTATCGCTGGCCACTCAGGCCTTTTCCTTCCAGTGCCAATGGAAACACGGGGACAATTGGCTTATCTCAGCCCTGAAAGGGCCGTGATTGGGCCAGGGCAGGATGAGCCGCCACATGCTCTCTGTTCCCTCGTCATCACCTGATTGGCCGGGAGCCGCCCCCTTGGCCTTGCCTAATGGTTTCCATTTTTTTCTGACATGTAACATACTCCAGGCCCCGTGGCCAAAATGCAGCCCGTCCCCACCAACGCCCCGGCCTCCGAGAGCAGCACCCCCAACCACAGCATCGGCAGCACCCAGAGCACCCCCTGCTCCACCAGCAGCATGGCCTAGGCAGCGGGCCCCCCGGAGACCCCCACCCCTCGGGGAGAGAGGGGCTGCCTGGGAGCTCCCGCCCATGGACCTCCGCAGAGCCGCAGGCAGCTGAGCTCCCCGACCCAGGGACAGCGGTGGGGGACAAGACAGGGGGGGCCCGTCCCTCAGGCTGCTCCGCTGGACAGGCACAGCTGAGCGGAGCAGCCACGCCAGCACTTTTCATGCACTCCGGGAGCCACCCGCCCACCAGCTCTCCACGGCCGCAACCAAACCCAGGAAGGTACCAGCAGCACCCTGAGGGAGGCTAGTGGCTGGGAGACCAGGCCAGGCCCATGCCAGCCACAGGCTGGGAGTGTGAGCTGGGAGGACTGGCAGAGAGCACGTAGGGAGAGCGGGTGGCCCCGGAGCCTTTCGCTTCTCGGCTAGTCGTTCTCTGCCCAGGAGCCAGAGTGCCCGAAATCCCTGTAACTCTCCTGCAGCTGTTCGGTGGCCAGCCTGAGAGGAGCTGGGGGCATCTGTCCATTTCCTAATGCAGAGATGGCCCCGCTGGATCCCCCCTGCCCTGCCCCCTTTGCAGGCTGCCCCAGGAGAGGGGCCAAAACCTGACTGGGGCGCAAGGCCTGAACTCCCCTCGCTGGGGTCCCCCTAGTCAAGGAGCAGGCTCGGCTTGTGCTGCTGCTACCCACGCTGTCCAGTTCCCAGATTAGAGGCGAAAGGCCCCTGCTCCCTGCCAAGCCCTCCAGCCACCCTGGCCCCAGCTGAAGAATTACCGTCGTGTCCCACCCAGCCCGTCGGCGAGATCCGTGGGATACCGTCCATGAACGACAGCGGCCACTCGAACGCGCCGCCTTAGCTCTGTCACTCACAGCGTGAGCCCAGCCCTTTCCCCCAGGGCTCTCACTGGCAGCCAGTGAGCTCCAGAGCCAGCTGCTTCTACCCACTCCAACACGCACACACACTCCAGCCCCCAGTCACGCTGTAGCGGTTACCAGACACTGGCAAGGCACTGCCGGTCTCCCCGGCCCACGTAGTCACAGGTGAGGCAGCTGCAATCGGCAAGACAGCCGCTGTGTGACCACACTCCGGCCCGGCAAGGGGAGGTGAGGCTCCCAGGCAAGGCTAGTGGGAGGGGGCCAGATGGGGTTTTCCTGCTGGAGGGATTTGTTCCACTCCAGATCCGGTCCCTACAGATCTGGGCAGGCAGTGAGGAATGATTCCTCTTCCCCGGCTGGAGCAAAGCCATGCCCTGGGGTGCTGGAAAGGCGTGGGCACCCGGCCAGCAAACAGGAAGCTGGGATCCGGCTCCCCCCTGACTGTGGCGGGCGCGGGCTGGGCTGTGGCGCAGAGCTCAGGGCCGGGCAGTCGTGGCTGTGGCACACCTAGCGTCCCTTTCTGTATAGACCCCTCGGGCCCTGCGCAGTTCCACAGGAGTGGTGCTGCGGGGTCGTGTCAGTTACTAATGGAAGCCGGCAACTCCGTACCGTTTCTTTGTGTACCAAACAAAACGACTCAGGCTGGGGGAGGGTGGGGGTTAGAACTGGGAGCCGAGCTGCCTTCAGCCTGCCCGAGCGGGTATGTGTGTGTGTGTGCCAGACACAGCCCTAGGGCAAGGGCAAGGGGCAGGCGGCGGGAACACGGGGGCCTGTGTGGCGAAGGCACGGGGAGCGTTTTCTAACTGGGGACCCGCCTGATGGTGGGCGCCGTGGCGCTGCACTGGGGCAAGAGGTGGGCTCTGGTCCTGCAGAGCACCCCCCCGCCCCATCACTTTGACACCCCCTCGCCCCCAGAGGGCTTGACCCTGACTGAAGTGTCACTGACTCCGCCCTTTACTAAACGTAGCCCACCGGGAGACGCCCACTCTGGCAGCTCGCTGGCCTCTGTCAGGCCCCCCAGGCTGAATGCCCAGCCCTTGGGGGACTAAGGAATTAAAGTTACATGTGGACACCCCGCCCCGAGCTGTAGCGCAGCTGGCCGGGAGTTGCGGGCTCTCAGCCGAGGGCCTGGCTCCACCAGCCCCCAGCAGAGGCTTGAGGCCCCCCGGCTGGCCTCACCCCACAGGCTAACCCGCCTGCATCGTGCCCACCAGCTGGGCCTTGCCCTCCCTCCCCACCACTGGGGTTGGGTCCGGGCAGCGCCTGTCTTTGGTGTGTAAATATTTGTACTGACCCGGTGTAAGTGTAACCATGATAATGTATAAATAAAATTCGTCTTGGGTTGACTGGAGCCTGCGGAGAGGATTCCTGGCCCTGCCCAGAAAGGCACCAAACAGCACACGGCCCTTTCCAGCTTTTCCTTGTTTCCCCCAGCCCAGCCCCAAACCACCTGCAATCCGGCCTGGGGGAGCCTACAACTGCCAAGGCCCATGCGACCTCTCTCTGGTAGAGGCAGATGCTGGGCTTGGGTTTCCCTTGCATTGTGCACGTGCAGCTGTGCAAGCGGCCGGCCCTGGCACAAAGAGCATGGCCCTGGCCCAGCCCCACTTCGACAACAGGAAACCCAGACCAGCAGCCTGGTCCCCAAGCGGCCGGGCGCGGCACTGGGGGCGAGCTCCTTCCTTGTTCCCGCACGGCCCGCTGGGCTCACCCCAGCACCAAGTGGCCTTGGGCTGACACTGCAGCACAGCAGGGGAGGGGGTGGGGAACATGGCCCCAGGCAGGCATCCCCCACCCTGGAGGAACAGCAAGTGGCAGATAGAGCCATCCTCTCCCCCAGCCCCGGGGCAGACCTAGAGATTCCAGCCTGTGGGTAGGGACAGTGACGGGAAAAGCCACATCCCAGCCTGCCGGAGCTGACGGGCAGAAAGAGCCAAGCTGCCCCTGACAGGTGGGAGAAAGGCTGAGCTGGGGGCTGCCGGCCGCCCTGGCTGGTGTGGGAGATGCTGCTCCTGCTGGTAGCGCTGTTGACATGTCAAGCCCAAAGGCCCTGGGTTAGCCCCTGCCCCAGCCCACAGCTCAGCTAAGCCACCTGGGAGCCATCCCAAGCTGAGCCAGCCCTGGCCCCGCCTTGGCCAAAGCCAGCCCAGCACCCCAATTCCTACCCCGAGCTGCCTTCTCTGCAAAGCGAAGCAGGAGAAAGCAGCTCCCTGGCAGGCTCCTTTTACCCAGGCACCCAGAGCTGCCGCGCTGCATGGAAGGGACCAGCCAGGCTGGCCACGGTGAGAGAAAGCTTCATGTGAGCCTGGACTAGTTCCCCCTGACACTGGTGCCACAGCCATGCGCGGCTGTGCCCCCGCACCCTGGGAGCTGCAGTCGGCTCGCCCAGCAGATCTACCACCCATGTACACCTTAACTGGGTCCTTGAGCAGCAGCACCCAGGTCAGCCCCGTGTTCACCAGCTCCACCATCACTCCACCCTGCTGCAGGCCCAGTGGAAGGGGGGCCACATGCAGAACAGGGGGGTTGGGATCCAGGGATGAACACAGCTTGGCTAAGCCCTGCAGGAAACACCTGTGCGCAGATGGCCATCCGCTAGGCAAACACCGGGCTGGTACTCGGAGCAGGACCCAGCCAAGATTTATGAATAGCCAAAAGCCCTGGTGCTCTCTCAGCAGCAGCTTCAGCCCCGCCCGTGACCCTAACCGGACAGCCCAGCCCATGCCCCGGTGCCCCGTGGTGAATGCAGTGACATGGCCAGGCTGGGGCAGGGGAGGCCTCTCACTACACAGCTGTTCCAGTTCCATCATTTCACTCCATGCCCGCCCAGGCCTGGCCCCTTCCCTGTACACTGAGCCTCCCTCACACCCTTCCCAGCACACACCAGCCTGCAATGGGCATCAGAGCAGCCAGGCTGAAGCCCCCCAGGCCTGCACCCTGAGAATGGAAACCTCCCTCCGGAGAAAGCGGAGCAGTGAGCGAGGTTTAAAAATCAAGAGCTGGGCGCAAGCCAGCTTTTGACTCTGGGCCAGGCTGGTGGCAGGCTTAGCGCCAGGCTCCGGAGCAGCTCATCAGGGCAGAGCTCGAGTAACCAGCAGGTGGAACCCACCTAGGGCTCAGACACAGAATTCCATCATCCAAACATTAACTAATGCCCGCTCTGAGCTCAGCAGAGCGGTGGGGCGCGCACCAGCCCCTGCTGCGTTGTCTTGGGCAACCCAGGTGAGGCCCACACCTGGAGGGCGAAGAGCCGTTTGAAATGAGCCGGGGGAACACTGCTCTTTCAGGAGCAGGCCCTTTGCCGGTGGGGAAACCGAGGCAGGCTGAGTGAAGGTAACTTTCCAGCCCCCTCCAGGGCCATGGGGATTAGGCCAGGTAAGGGGCTTCACAAACAACTCCAGTGCTCCCTGGCAACACAGCTCCCGGCCTCATCCCCGCCAGGCGCCCCCCACGCCCAGGAAGACGACACTGTACAGCGCTACAGTGAGCATGATGTTTATTTACATCAACAGGTCAATGGAGCCGACGCTCATGTAACAGCAGCACCATTTGCTTCACTTTCAAAACTCTAATCTCCTAGAAAGCAATCTGGACATGTCATCAATATTATTATTTAAGTTACAAAAGATTTAATAAAACCCCCTATTGCTCGTTACATTATTGGCGACTCAGTAACATTGAGCCTTTAAACATCATCGGACGCTGGACACAGGCAGCGACTTCCAACCTTCCTTCATGCTTGAACCTGGACTCTCCAGGCCGCAATCAGAGGTGTGATGGCAGCAGGTGTAGATGCTACACAGGCTACCGTGGAGCTAGCTAGCGCAAGCTCCAATAGCAGTGAAGCCAGAGCCGCGGGACCTGTACAAGCCCGCCCAGGAGCCTGGGTACTCGGCTGGCTAGCCCATGCTGCCGCAGCTTCACCACTATTGGTACTTGTGCTAGCTGGATCAATGCTAGCGCAGGTCTGTACCCACACTGCAGTCACCTCCCAGTGCTGTGCAGACATACCCCACCTCCCTTCAGGCTGGTTCTGCAAAGAACCACCGCCCCTTTCGCTGTCTCCCAAGTATGGGGGGGAACCCATCCCTGGTTAGGACAACACAGGGGAACACTAACCAGCTAGCAGGATATTCCAGCCAAGGCAAACGTTGGCAGCTTGGCCCCATCTCCCACCTGAGGACACCAGCTGCTTTGCTTCTGGCTTATCTGTGGCCCCCTTACTAAGAGCCGGGCTACACTACGGAGCCAGCGACCTGGCTCCAGCGATCCTCTATCATAACAGGGCCTGGAGACGCCACCATGCCAAAGCACAGCTCTGTGGCAGTGCAGATGGGCCCAGCAGGCTTCTCCCCCCCATCACCACTGCCAGGGCCAGTGTCGGGGCCCAGCACAGCAGGCGGTGTGTCAGTAGTGTGTTGCTAGACCAGTTGCACAGGAGGTTCTGCTAGGAGGTCCGTGGATCAGGCAGCAGCAGCATTATTCCATCACCCAGACCCCCACGCGGAGTGGCTGGGCCAGAGGCGGTCCGGTGGGTTTGTCGAGAGGGGGACGTGCTGGGCCCCCCCAAGCTTTCAGCAGTTTGAGATTTACCCAAGTCAACCCCTGAATCCCCCTCACTGGGAAGGGGTGAGGGCATCAGAGAGACACCCCGAGACACGGCCGGGTCACACCCCAGGCTGCCTTCAGTGTACAGAAACAGGCACTGGGGCAGTAAAGGGGGAGGGGGAGGACAGACATTTGCCAGCTAGCTGGCCCAGACCCCACACTGCCTTCCCAAGCACCCCGGCACGGCATGCGTTCGAGGATGGGATTCAAACCCCAACCCCACAGCCTGGCCTATGCCCGGAGTGGGACCAGCCAATGCCCACGCACTGGGACAACAGAAAACTGGATACAGGGATACAGCAGACAGGTGGCTGTTAATCACTGGGTCAGGACGTGGCTGGACTGGCACTGTTGGGTGCTCTAGTGTGAGCAGAGCCTGGCACATACTGACCGTGCCAGGCATCTGGGCACTCCAGGGAGCACAGACAGCCCATGTAGTGCACCCAGTGCAACCAAGACCTTCACAAGAGTATCTCACTCCCCCCCGCACACACCCCCTAAAGGCTGCCCCGCTCACAAGGGGCTTTCAAGCACCAATTTCTGGTAACATGCTTGCCCCAGCCTGGCTGGTGTTTTGAGCAGGGGCGGCTAGCCTGCTGCCTGGCCTGGCGCGGGTTTCAGTGGGTTTCTGCATGGACCGCGCCCCCAGAGGACAGCAAGAGATGCTGGCTGAGCGGTGACGACACCAGGCGGCTCACAGCCTTGGGGCTTGGAGCCAATTTCCACAGCCCTTGCGCCAGAGGGACTCGGCTCCTCCAGACAGATGCTTCCTGAAGTCCCTGCTCCACAAGGGTCCCTCGCAGCTCAGCCTGAGAGATCACTGCCGGGTGGTGAAGCCGTCACCCTGAAAGCGACCGGGCCGCGGGCCAGTCGCCAGCACAAACGCAACGAGAACGGCGTAAGGTCCGGAAAGCAGCCTGACTCCTCAGCGGCTAGGGCGTCCCGACCCCCCAGCCCCACATGTCCTGCCCTCCAGTCATTCATAGTTACCGTCCAGCAGAGAGCGAGCGCCAACCGACAGGGTCGGGGGGGGGGGGGGGGAGGGAGGGGAGATCACCCACTTAGCAAATGGCATCCCGCTGCCCAGCACTGGAGATTGGCAGGAGTCTCAGCCCCAGTGCACAGATCTCTGCACCGGGAGTGGGGGGGAGAAGACAGGAACAATTTCTGCTTAAGGCCCCTCTGCACGCAGGGCAGACCTGCCTACACAACGCTGGCACTACTGCCCATGGACCCCACTGCCCCGGCAGTGGCCTGGGAGAAGCTCACACTTTGGGGCACCAAGACCACTGAGAGAGACTCCTTGGCACTACAGGGCCTGGATCTCACCCCACGGGCTGTGTGAACACGCCCGGCAGCACCAACGGGTGGGGGTGAGCACGACTTGCGGCTCCGTGCCTGGCGCACGGCTCCCACCACACTCCTGGCCTTAGATCACAGGCAGTCCCAACCGGACCCCGACCCAGACACACCCCAGCACTAACGGCCTCTGACGAGCACCCAGCCAGAGATTCCGGAGCCGATCCCACCCGCAGGCGGCAGGACGGGGCTGCATTCACCCAGGGTGAGCCCAGCCCCAGAGGAGCCAGAAGGGTCTGAAGTAGCGAGACCCAACCCCATCCCTGGATCGCACACCACTCGGCTTGTGCGGCAAAATGGAACAGCTGCCAGGGAGGAGACAAAGGCACCAGGGCGAGGGGGACACGACTCCCCCAGACAGGCTCTCGTTCTGCGGGGCGGCTGGGGCAGCTCCCCGTGAAGGCAGCGCACCAGCCAAGCGAGGCTGATGCTCAGCTGGGTGTCTGCCCCTGATGCTCACGTCTCCCTGAATGCCTGGCAGGGGAAGGCCTCACCATGGCAGATGAACACTGCCCTCCTCAGCCCCCCGGGGGGCCCAGAGACTCGGGTAGGGAGAAGGCAGCACAAGGGCAGAGACCAGGAATTCCACCCCGGCCCAAGCAAGAGCTCCCCACCTGCCTCTGCTCGGCCAGGCCAGGGACGGTGAGCTCCCGGGAAGGGCAGTGCCACGGAAGATCAAGTAAATGTACGGTGCAGCCAGTCCCCGCAGGCTGAGATCAGCTGCTGGGTCCTCACCTCAGCCCCCCCGTGTCTGCAGGGAAGGTGCCCAGGCAATAGGAATGTCAGCATGAGGGCAGGGACCCCACCGCCATGGCGGGCCTGGCACGCAGACGGGGCCGAGCCCAAATCCTGGCACTAACGAACGGATCCTGCTCCGGGGAGGCGGGGGGAGGCTGAAGGGGAGAGTCCTGGTGCCAGGGTGCGGATGACACTGCCGCGAGGGACTCAGTACGAGATCCTGGCTGCACCAATCCCAGTCCCAGGGATGGATCCAGCTGCCGCAAAGGGCTCAGCATGAGAATCCCAGCAGCACGTGCGGTGCCCAGCCCCTGAGCCAGCAGCATCCCACCTCGGGGGGCAGCAAGCTCAGGGGACACCTGGTCAAAGATGCCTGGGAATATTCAAGTAAACAGCAAAGAGCGGCAGGGAGGCCCTGCCCACAGGCGCCCGCTACTGCGAGAGCGATTGGTCGAGCAGCTTCAAGACGCCGCCCACCAGGTGCAGGCTTCCCGTGACCAGCACGCGGATGGCGGCCGCTTCTTTGAGCAAGACGGCGCCGCTGCCAGCCACGGGGTGCAGGTGGAGCCCCTTGGTGGCGGGCGCCTGGAAGTGCGGGTCCCTGCCCTGGGTGATCCACTGCAGGGCGTGAGAGATGCAGGGGAACACCAGCGAGTTGGAGTTGAGAGGGCGCTCGGAGGAGGGCACGAAGAGCAGGGAGCCGCGCAAGGGATCTGGCTTCAGCAGGCCACCCACCCCTTCCACCTGCATGGGTGGGGACAGCCAGAGGTCCTGCCCCACCTTCTCCTCCATCAGCCGGTTCCACTTCTTCTGGCTCTCCAGGCAGCGGGTCAGCATGTTCTCCAGGGTGACGTTGAAGTTCTGTTGGTCTGCAAAGGGGAGAAGAACGAGCTGGCATCAAAGCAGCCTTGCGGACGCTCCCAATCTGCCCCTTTTAATGGCCTCTCTGCCTCCAGAGAGCCAGGCCCCAGCGGGGACACCAGGCCGCTGCACCCCACCAGCCGGCAAATCCAACCCTCCAGAGCAGCAGGGTCACTGAATCATACAATATCAGGGTTGGAAGGGACCTTAGGAGGTCATCTAGTCCAACCCCCTGCTCAAAGCAGGACCAATCCTCCTCTGAAGAGAGAGGACTCCTAGCATGGGCCAACAGAGGAGCGCTGTGGAGCCAGCGGAGGGACCTGAGACACCAGCCCTGGCTTTGTGGGGCCGTGAGATTGGCTGGTGGGCTGGCCCAGCCCAGCACGCTGGTACATGGGGGAGCCCGCCCAGCCCCACAGCCTGGGGAAGCATCCCCAGGAACCCTGATCAAAGCTATCTGACCAGCACTGCGGACAGGGCCCAAGAATCCGCAAGAGACCTCGACCCCCTGCGAAAAATCCAGCGAAGAGGTTTCCAGGGGTAACTTGCTCCCACCCCCACCCCAAGCATCGTGCCAACCCGTGCCCCTGGGGCAGGAATATTCCTCACACAGACAGCCCCCAACGGGACGGGCAGGGCATGCCTGCACGAGGGCAAGTTCCTGAGCAGATTCCCCATGGAGCTCCCCGCTCCCCAGGTACTGACCTGCGTTCCCCACCGCAGACACCTCCGTGATGTTGGGGCAGAAGACGGCGTAGTCAAACCTGCAAGGCTGGGGCACAAGAGACACAGCATCAGCACAACGCCCACGCCAGCACAGGGGCTGGTGCTGCAGCCTTGGGCGGCCCCCACAGGAAGAGCAGGGGGAAAGGGAGAGGAGGACAATGTAGGGATTCAGCGCCTTACAGGAAGGACCTCGGCATCCGTCATTATTTCTTACAAACCAACAGGGGCACGTTTGGTCTAGAGCTGAAGCAGAAGCCGGGTAGCCAGGACGCCTGGGTTCTATTCCTGAAGGGGCAACCGGGCAAAGCAGCCAACCAGTCACTGGAAACCGCCCCTCCCCCTTCTATTTTCACTTCTGCCACTACCTGGGGGCAAATCCAGCCACCAAGACTCTCTCCTGGGATTGCCCCCAGCCACCGCGCAGGGAGGCTGGGAGACCCTGCGAGTCCTGGGGGAAGGGCAGTTACAGGGGAACAGCAGGAGAAGCTGGTCTGCGGGGGGGGGGGACAGAGGTGGGCTGGTCTCTAAGGGGCATGGCTGGGGGACAAGAGTGGGGCGCTAGCACCACCTGGTGGCACCCTGCGGGAAGTGTCAACGTAGGAGGAGAAAGCAGGCCCTGAACAGCCAGGCGGGTGCAGGGGAGGGGTCAGGCCCCATGGCTCTGAACCCACCTGGCACTTCAGAGCCATCTGCCAGCTCCCGCCCAAGGCCGGTGTTACCCCATGGCACGGAAGGGGAGAATGAGGAACAGAGGGAAACGACTTAGCCAAGAGTTGGGACAGAGCTGGGAACAGAACCCAGGAGTCCAGGCCCCCAGCCTGAGCCGGCTGCTGGCAGCCTCGGATACCTGCATGCATCATCTGTAACCACCCTCCCCCAATTTAAATCCATGTAAACCCACAGGGTCCAGCAGCCCCTCCTCCCCAATCTGCTGCCAGCCCATTTTCTGCCCTTACAAATCCACCTGCCCTGCCCGGCACCAGCCCTCCTTCCCTCTCCCCCCGGCCCAGACGGTCTCACCAGCAGCAGCTTGAGCAGAGCAGCGGTGTCCCGGTCCCCCGTGGCATTGAAGAGAAGCACCCGGACCTCAGAGCCGCTGCAGACGAGAAGGGATCAGCCTGGTCAGCTTGGGGGCTCTTGCTCCCAGCCCCACTCTGGAGCTGGCTGTGCTAGGCCTGTCCCACCCTGGGTGGGACAACAGGGTCCCTTCCCCATCCGCCCTGGTGTCCTGGGACCATGCAGGTTGCTGAGACAAAGCCTCAGACCTCCTCCCCTTTCCTGCCTACCACCCCCAAACATACCCGGGTGGGGTGGGCTGGGGGGACTCACCCCCGGCTGGGCTGGGACTCACCCCCCTCCAGCAGGGAAAGACAGGTGCTGCTCGCATCGCTGCCCTTGGCATGGCGGATGGGCAGGTTCTCCCCCCCAGAGGGGAGACAGGAGCCTCATTCTCAACCCAACAGACACCTCTCTGGGAAAGCCCCACCTAAGCCTGCTGGGTGGGGCTCAGGCAACGCCTGTGACCGCAGAGCGGTGGATCCCCCTCCCCGTCCTGGCCTCCCGCTCCCCCGGGGCCTCCTTACTCCACAGGCTTCTCCTCGTTGAGGGCCGCCTGGCGGAACCAGCGCACGCAGGCCTGCACGCTGCTGGTGGTGTGAGCCCCGTCGATGAACCACGTCACCGGCCCGTGCTGCAGCACCTGGGTGCGGCCCAGCCACTCCGTGTCCTGTAAACCTGGGAGGGGAGAGGGGGTTATGAGAGGGGCCAGGCCCACCAGGCAGGGACTTGCAGCCAGGCACTGCCCTCCCCCTACACCGGCCCCCATTCAGCCGAGTTACCAGCTCCCTGGGCCAGCCCAGTGACCCCAGGGGAGGTAGGATAGTGCAGTGGTGAGGGGCCAGCCTGGGACTTGGGAGACCTGACCTCAATTCCCTGCTCTGCCACAAACCCCTGAGAGACCTTGGGCCAGTCACTTGGTCTCCCCATGCCCCATCGGTAAAACAGAGGTAACAGCCCTGCTCTGCTATTGGTCGTGAGAATAAACCCATTAAATATCGAGGCTACCGTAATAGGCCCAGCTAGAGACTGCTTTGCACTGCCCAGGGGACCCCCAATGGGGCACAGCACAGGGGGTAACAGCGGAGCGGAGAGAAGGCCCCTCTCACTCTGCAGCAAGGGGTATAACAGCAGGCAGCCCCTTAGGGCAGGTGGTGGAGAGACAACGACCCTTAACCAACAAACAGCCCAGGAACTACCCAGCATGGGAGGAGGTCGGGTCAGTGCTGGAGGCTGGTGATGTACACTTGCCCTCAGCACTTGCTGGCAACCCAGGAAGCACCAGGCTCCTAAGGGTTAAAACTGAGGAACAGGAAGAGCTAAAGGGCAGCAAGTTCAAAATGTCAACGCACGGGGTGGGCCGGGGGCAGAGTCCGGGGCCTTGGCACCGACGCACGAGCGGTTACTGCCCACAGCGCTTCTTTATCTCCAGCGAGCGGCAGCTCCCGCCTGATCCCAGTTAGCTGAAGCACAAGGGCAGGCAACAGCCAGGGACCACAACAGAGCCCCCAGAAAATGCCCAGGACAGGCAGAGGGCACCGGAGCAGCAGTGGGGTGGGACATGCCCATGTCCTTACCCTGCACCATGGAGCCGCTGGGCCTGAATGCAGGTGCCAGGGGCACAGGTCTCTTGCCTAGTAGCTCAACACCTGGCTTCAGCTCCCCAGTACCTGGAAGGAAATGGAAGCTGGGCTGAGTCACTGTTCGAACAGCCCTACATGGCCGCCTATAGCCCCCCTGTCACTCGGCCTTCCCTCCTCACACGCGTCTGGACTCCAGTCAGCCTGAGGGAGCCACCCCAGGGTACGTGCCACAGAAACCAGGGTGGACTGATTTAAATCATAGAATCATAGAATATCAGGGTTGGAAGGGACCTTAGGAGGTCATCTAGTCCAACCCCCTGCTCAAAGCAGGATCAATCCCCAATTTTTGACCCAGATCCCTAAATGGCCCCCTCAAGGATTGAACTCACAACCCTGGATTTAGCAGGCCAATGCTCAAACCACTGAGCCATCCCTCCCCCAATCAAGGCGACTGAAATCACCGAGTGCAAAACCTCAATTCGAATCATGGATTTTCATCGAGGTTTCCATTTGCACTTCTGTTCTTTTCTAGAGAAAGGTGCATCCTCACGGATTGATACAAGCATCAAGGAACTTTCACACTACATTCGGTAGCTCTTTTTGCTCCCCAGGAGAGTGCACGCTAACTATACACATTTATTGAAGCAATTATATAGCTTCATATTTTCATATTCTTGTTAATGGCACATTTTTAGTATGTTAGAAAATAGTGTCTGATGCATTGCTTCTCTACTAGATAGTTAGCGTTTTGCTCATGATTTGTGTCAAGCTGCATTAGGATGGTAATTGGAATTGCATTACACACAAAACAGCACGTCACATTTCGATTTAAACAAAACCACCTTCAATGGTTTGGATACACAAACTGCCGTGTGTTTCCATAAGCAAGAGAGTAAGTTTCCAGGGTGGGTGAAGTCATAAATATTCATAATTTGAAACCTGAGCCAATCAGAACTCAGGTAGGGAGAGGCTATAAAATAGGAGTCTGAGACCTTCCAGGTGAGCTCACTGGAGATCCTGATGAGCTACACGATGGTGTCTCCTGGAGTCAGAGGCTGGGTCCCAACGCCTGTGATGACTCTGCCAGTCTCTTGCACCCAGCAGCACAGCCCCTGGGCCCCCCACAGGATCCAGCCCTTAACACAGTACGCGACCTATCACGCTGATAAACCTTGCCCTCCAAAGTCTGATGTTTTTCCCCGGTTCTTTCTTTGCATAGAAAAGTAGCCTTGAACTCAGTCTTTATAGAGGCTCATCTACACTGATTTTGAACTGAAATGTTTTAAAAGGGTGTAAGAAGTTTAGACCTTAACATATTTTTTATTAAATTCACATTTCATTTTAAACAGGTTTATTTGTAAAAAGAAAAACCTATAACTTAAATCAAATAAAAACTATCCCAAGTATCCCACACCCCTCCCCAGCAGAGCCCCCCTTAGCTTAGCCCCCAGCACGTTGGTAACTTGCTGGCTTGTATTTGCAGAGTGTAGAGAGCCCTCCCCCACAGCCTCCCATGAAGTGCCAAGGGGCTCCCAGCCAGAGCCCCTCACCCCCGACACACTTGGGAAAATACCAGCCAGGGCACCTCCAGGGGGTGCAGTTGGGAACCCAAAGCCGGCGTGCCAGGCTGTGGGGAGCTCTGCTCAGCAGCACCAGGCTGGATGGTCACATGCTGCATAGCAGCGGCCGCCCGGATCCCTGCGAGCACACGCACTGAAGTGCAGCCCAATCAGGACCTTCCCTGAATCTCCTCGGAGAGATGCCCCAACCCAGGAACTAGAGCAAGGGCTGGAATGTGCCGTTCAGCGCAGGGAGGGGCAGGCCCCCTCCCCATACACACTAGCTCCCCTGTGCCGGGGCCATGCTCCTTACCCTGATACCCCTGCTGCTGCAACCAGGCCCGTGAGAGCTGCAGGGCCAGAGTGGCATTGGATCGCTGGTGCTCGCCCGCCAGCCCCAGCTGAAGTGCCTTATCGTCCTCTTCGAAGGCATCCAAGTCAGGGCACAGGTAAAGCGGGCACTGCACGGAGAGAGGGGGCAGAGAGTGAGCCGTGCCCAGCTCACCCACCTCCACAGGCCAGCCCCACCAGCTGGCCGAGAGCCCCCCGGGTGGGTTCTGCCGACCTACAGACCAGGGAGCAGCAACTGAGGCAACCCCACCCCAGCGCCCTGTGGCTCTTATTCATGGGCCGTCACATTTCCATCGGGCCCTGCCTCTCCAGGGATGGACCCCGAGGGGCGCCGGCACCAGCAGCACCCACACTCAGCTGCTGCACAGGAGAAACGTGGGCGCTCCTGGGATCACAGGCTCAGGGGCCACCCTGCAAAGGATCCAGAGTGAGGAGGGGCCACAGGAGCCCAACCCTCCCTGGGGAGGCGGATGGGACCCAAGGCCCATCCAAGGGGGCAGGAGCCATCTGACATCCCAGCCCCTGCACCTGGCGTGGGGGCAGCAGGGAGAGTCACCTCTCCCCACCCAGTGACAGCAGCAGGGAAGGGGACCTATAACAAGAACTCACCGGGCTCTCCCTGGCTCGCTCCCTCAGCACCTCCAGGGGCCGCTCAGGCTGTGGCACTGTGAACGCCGGCACACCAGGCTGAAAGCAACGCAGAGGTAGTCACGGGCCCTGGCCCCACGGCTTCCCAGGCTGTCACACAATGCCGAGGCCCCCCCATCCCCACGGAGACGCCTGGACTCCAGTGACAAGCTGCTGGTCTGGGGCAGACCTGGACACCCAGGGGTGAGCTGGGACCCCTCACTCAGATTCAGAGCTTGCCCCTCAGATGGGCCCCCACCCCCCATGCTGCCCTGTGGCCTCTGGCTTGGGACAAGCCTCCTGCGCCAGGGGAGTTTCACTTCCCAGACCTGGGCAGGAGCCGGCGCAATCACAGCAAACAGACTTGGTCCTGCTGAACCAGGAATCTGGACCAGCCCACTCGAGGAGGTCAGAGACCCCCTCTCCCCAGAGCCCCGCAGTCTCTACCTTGAAGATGCCCCCTTTCTGCCAGGCAATTTTCTCAATGGTGTCCCCCAGGATGCTGGTGTGGTCGATCCCCAGGGAGGAGACCCCGCACACAATCGGCTTCCTGGAGACAGAGAGAAGGTGAGAGTGCAGCGCCAGGACTCCCGAAGGGCGGGCTCCTCTCCCCAGCTCTGCGGCCAGCCAGCACCCAGGAGGCCCCAGAACTCAGGGCACCGGCTGGCTCCCGGGATTGGCACAAAGCCTTTCACCTCCCAGGCCATGGCTCACACCAAGCCCAACATGACTGGAAGCCCCTATCACCTCAGGGACGGTCAACGGCTTCCTTGGCCGGGAGTCCCCATCACAGCCACCAGAGGGGTCAAGAACTGACCGAACGCCCCTACCAGGCCCAGCTGGGTTGAGGCCCATTGGCTCACCTGCCCCTGCCCAGGCTGTCCCTGCTCTGGGAAGAGCTAGTGGCCTCCACACGCTAGTCTCACACAGAGGCAATAAGGTGGTGGGCGCTTGATCCCCATGCCAGGCCCAGCCTGCTCCTACCTGATGATGTTGGTGCAGTCATAGGCACCCCCAATGCCAACTTCCACCACAGCCAGATCCACCTGGAGGGGAGACAAGAGCGTGTTAAGGGGTCACCTGTGGCATCCGTGCCCAACACGCAGGAAACAAAACAGCCCCATGGCACCACCCTGAGCAGGGACAGAGGGTTCAGCACCCATGCCCTACTCACAGCAGCCCTTTGGACACATGGGACCCTGGCCCCAATCCAGACTCGCAGAGAAATGTCCTGGGAACACACAGGTACCCAGAGCGCTGCCCGCATGCTGGACTGCAGCAGAAAGGCATGCACATAAGGGAGCATGAACCCAGGACTTTCAGCTACACGCGCAGGCCTCTGCCCCTGGAGGCAAAAGGAGAAGCTCCACTCCCTCTCAGCAGTATTACAGCTTTTACCCCGTGGGCTGCAGCCACTAAGGGGCAAAAGTCCCAGGGGGCAGCTACAGCTGTGCAGATCCCAGGACTTTCCTACCGGGCATCTCTAGGAACGGAACCACGAAATGAGGAAAAAACATGGGAGAGACAAAGGCCCCTGGCCCCATCCCAGCAGCAGATGGCTGGGTGAGACTGGGGCCAGGGAGTGACAAGGCCCTGGGCTCCAGGGGCCAGACCCTCACCACCCACAGCTCCCGCTGGAGCCTATAGGGGCTGCAGCCACTTGGCACCATGGGGCACTGGCTGGAACCCGGAGGGGAGGGAGCGCCGTACCTTCTCCTGCAGGAAGACGTGGAAGGCCATGATGGTGAGGAAGCGGAAGTAGGCGGGCATGCTGGCATGGCCGGGGTCCTGCAGGACAGACAGTAACCTGAGGGGACGCCGAGGCAGCGGCTCTACCCCAGCCCCAGCCACAACCAGATTACTGCCGCAGGACCAGCAAGGGACTGACCCTCCTCCCTGCACTGCAGGGCTCCGGCCCAGTCCCCAGAGCAGGAGCAGAGACACGGCACGTCCAAGGCCCAGCTCATCTGAGAGATTTACACGAATAGTCAACTTCGCCACACAGCTGGGGAAACTGAGGCAGGGAAACTGACTTGCCCAAGGACACCCAGCAAGGCAGCGGCAGAGTAGAACTAGGGATCCCCTGCTCTAAGCACTGGATAACCCGCCCAAACCCAATCCCTACCAGGAGCCAGCCTGAGGGCAGCAGTCTGACTTTGCCTGGTCCCCCTCTGGACCCAGGAGCACAGACTCGGTTACTGTACTGCACGGGGCAACTCCCCTAGCGTGGGATCTTACTGGCCTGGTCACAGGGCACACGCCTGCCGAGGAATGGGCACTCTGCTCGTACGGCAGCAGCGGCTTATACCCTCCCCGGGGCAGCAGCAGCCCCCTCCGCAGAGCTCCCACCACACACACCTTGGTCTCCTCCAGCCGGTTATACACCTGCCAGAAGTACTTGCTGAACAGCTCCTTGCTGATCGGCTGCCCGTTGATGCGGATCCTCTCGCGCACCTGGACCAGGTGGGGAGAGCTGGGGTGATGGGAGAACAGAGAGTCAGCACCCGGGACAGCTCCCCAATTCCACCCTCCCCAGGCTGCCACTCAGCACCCGGACCGGGCCGCCCACCTGTAGAAGCCAGTCTTCAGGCCGTAGTTGCGGAGGATGCGCTCCGTGAAGGCACACGTCGAGCCCTGGAAGAAGACGTCAGCAGCGTTAACCATGGAGCCAGCCCTCCCCGGCAGCCCCCAGCAAAAGGGAGCTCCCTGGATTGCCCCCCACCCCCACAGTGCCAGTGCTGCTCTCCTAAACTCCCCACACCCTCACCCTGAGCGTCTCATGACCCATCGCATGGCCTAGTTATTTCCCCTCTCACCGCATCCCGCTGCGTGCTGGCCCATCGTTTCCCCCTCACCCTGCACCCCAAAGAATCCCCTCGCCCCTGCAGTGCCCCACGCAACCCCATCCCAACGCCCCCGCTTACCTTGCCCTTTGTCCCAGTTACATGGATAATGTTCAGCTGATCCAGGTCTTCGACCTGCCAGACAGAGGTTAACATACCCATGAGAGCGGGGGGGGTCAGGGCTGGGGAGACACCCCCGCCCGGCACTGTGCCAGCCTGGCGGGAGGGCTCACAGCCAGCCCCACCGAGCACAGAGGCCAGTACAGCCTGGGACCCCCACCCCCTCCATCCATCCCTCCCACCCAGCACGGAGCAGCTCTGAGAGGCCTCTGCTCAGCCAGGGAAGGGGACGTGACAGCTCTCACCTTTAACCCACTGCGCTCCAAGAAGCCTCTCATGGCCTCCAGCTGCAGCTGGGGGTCTCCTCGCTCCCGCTTCACCTGCTCCAGGTAACTGGCGTTGGTCTGGAGGGTGTTCAGGGTCCGGATGGCGTCCTGGAACGAGACGCTCCCGATGAGGCACAGATCAGCTCTCCGCTCATAGGAGGGGATGGTGGCCAAGGGCCAACGTTCCAGCCCCCTGTGCGTGCCGGAAGGGGGTCGCCTGCTCACCCCCAGAGGAGCCCCTGGACCTACACACTAAGCTCAGGGGCTCCCGGGAAGCCCAAGCCCACACTGCTCCCACCCGTCACTGACTCCCAACACACAGCTGCCAGCCTTTGCTCTTCTGGGGGAGGGTGACGTTACCGACCAGGCTCCCCCGCCGTCAGAGCCCTCATCACAGGTGGGAAGATTGCCACCTCCAACCCCAGTGCCACCCACCCACTCCACCTCCGCGCCAGGGCCCTCCGAGGTGAGGGAGGGGGCTGATCAGCCACCCCCCTGTGCCAAGACCCTCGGCTGCCCTGCACCAAGAGCCGTGCTGGAGCGTGACAAAGGGGAGGTGAAGCAGCAGTAGGATCCCACTCCTCTCCCTGCCAGGTGAGCACTGATCAGATCAGATGATCAGATCAAATGGCTGTCTTCCAGACAGAGCAAACAAAGGCTGAGCTCAGGGCCCAGAGGGGGTGCACCACTCAGGGCAATACACTGCACCACTGTTTACTCACGCGCTAGAGGGTGAAACAGAGCAGCCAGGCCGGAACCAGCCACTAGCTCCGTCTGCTCCACAGTGGCCCTCGGATGCATGGGCTGCATTCAGAACCGCAGGACTTGCACACGGCTAGCTATCGCTCTGGGGCTGCAATTACACAGTCCCAGGTACGGAGCTTGGAGCAGGGGGAACTGAAATCCAGTGTCCTTTAGAGTTTTTCCCACTAGCTAGGGGATTGGCAATGCATCTCCCCGCCCTCCTGCTCAGACCAGACTCGGGGGCTGGGGGAAGAGACACGACCGATAACTCTTTAAAAATACACAAGATGAAGGACCACAAAAATAAGGGGCACAAGCGACATCCCAGACGAGAGAGCCCCACAGAGGAAGCGTCTCAGCAGTAATTCAGACAACGTGACAGGCAGCTGCCAGAGGAGGCAGGAGAGGGGGAAGGTGCGCGAAATCAGTTCTGATAACTATTTCCAAGGCACAGGGAGTGGGGACGGAGCATACGCCGATCATGAGACGAGCCCCAGGAACGCAAACTGGAGCATTGGTGTAACAGAGCCCCAGGGTGTGTTGGGTGGGTCCACGGGCAGTACAATCCGCCCAGTCTGCACCAGAACACTTTAAGCACAATATATTTTCACCCCTTGCCATTACGAATATTAGTTGTATTGCAGTAGCGCCTAGAAAGCCCGAGAGAAACTGGGATCCCAGTGTGCTAGGCACGGCAAATATGCATGGGAGAGATCCTCTGCACCAAAGAGTTTACAATCTAAACAGACAAGACAGTCAAATGGTGAGAAGGGAAACTGAGGCACAGAGATGCCTCATCATGGCACCCAGTGGCAGAATCAGGATTAGAACCCAGGGTTCCCGACTTCCAGTCCTGTGCCCCAACCATGGGACCACAGTAGTAGTATCTGGAGCAGAGCATTTAAGGGCTCCATAGTCTCACTCGCTTCGAACATAGCACTGTCTGCGTCAGAGTGTTTTAAGGTCCTGGTTTTCCAAGGCCCAGAATAGCCTCTTTAAATGCTGATTAATACATTTCCCAGGGATGGCTTCAGTTCCAGTATGCCTCGTGCAGAGTAGCAATTTATTGGGGTTTCTTAAAGTACTTCTGGGGGTAGACTGTGCAGCTCTGGCAGAGGCTGGACAGTAACCAGATCTACTCCCCACAATCCACCTCTATAAAAAGCACTAGCCACGCTCCTGCAGATACATGCGGCTATTTATACTGGGCGGGACACTGTATCTCCCTGGGAGCAAAGACACTGAATGCACAATCCGCTTCTTGCCTTCTCTCAGCTGAGCCAGAGCTGGTCTGAATCAGGTCTTCCCCACACTGCACCAGAACTCCTGCTCTCCCCACATCATGCATTGCTCCCCTTCTCCAGAACTCAGCCAGGTGTTAAGACTGAATCCCATGTGATCCTGACTCACCTCCTGCCCCGACATCATTTAATGAGACACAAAGCCCCCTCCACATTATGTTCATGCTACATGAAGCTGCATGGTCAGAGTTGTTTTTTAAAAAAATGTAACAGTGTAAAAATCACGGTTTCCACATTAATGTTGAACATGGCCACGTCCCAGGCCCTTTTGACTTCACAGGAGGAACTGAGTAAGCAACCCAGCAAGTGCCACAAAAAGCGAGCGAAGACATTAGCCGGGTGCAGCCAGCCACGTTAATGGTGGTTTGGAACATTATCGTTTGCATCATCGGACATTCTGATTCCAATTCAGCCACCTTCGTGTTGCTTTAGCAGTGCTTTATGCATTTCATTCCTCTAAGAACATCCACCATCTATTAACAGTCACCGATGTCCATATATTCAAAGCCCATTCGTTTGAAGAGAACACGCACATACAGAGCTTCAGCTTACATAGAAGAGCTCTCCGATTTAGAGACCTTTTCTACAGGGCATTCTCAGGATGCAATTTTCAAATGTAACTAAGGGATAGTTGGCAACCAGTTTTTTCTCCCCAAATATAAGTCAGGGACATCCTGTCAATCAGTGCCAATCATTTGCTACGTTAAGATTCAAATGTAAGCTGTTGTGATGGAAAAAACCCATGATATTGTTATTTGTACAGAAGTGATTTCATTTAATTTGACAAAATGCAGGAAGTGAAGCTTTGCTGGTTTGGATATAGGCAGAAGATGAAGGAAGGGCACCTGGTGAAAGCAGCATAGCAGAAGAGGGTGATAGGAGAGATGTTGAGGAAGTGATGGCTGGATCATCAAAGAAGATGGTAAGCAGGCGGACCTCAGCGCTGCCTTGGACAAAGACGGTGGATGCTTGCATGACAATCCAACCCAAGTTGATGGGATAAGGGTGATTTCATTTATTCAGTGGTTCCCCCCACAAATCCAAAGTTGGTTGAATGATTTTTCCCAAATACTTCCCAACCTTTGTTTTAAGGACCGTGCCTGTTGCCGAAAGCCTACTGAAATCAACGGAGTCTTTCCATTGAGTTCAATCAATGGGAAGAAAGTTAGGAAAGAACGAAGACAGGGAGTTGTAAGTAGAAACCATTAGGCAAGCTGGGCTATTAGAACCTACTGGGAAGAGAGCCCTACCTCAGTCACCCTGTAACTAATGTTAAGCCCATAAAGCCCTACACAATGTCAGCGTCAGAGGGTGGCCGTGTTAGTCTGTACCCACAAAAACAACGAGGAGTCCGGTGGCACCTTAGAGACTAACAATGTCAGTACGAGGGGCATCACTGAAAATAGAAATCAGGAACGGGCATGGGGTTGGGGGCCACCCAGTGAGGTTTTGGCCAGAGTGACTGCTCTGCATCAGAACTGCGCTGAGGGCCAAGTCCCCCCAACCAGTGATTTCCCTACACCCCCCCCCTGAATTTCCCCAACACCCCCCCCCCAGTTTTGTGAACTAGTTACATGCCAATTTAGTGACACCCTCCCCCTAGTAAATTCGAACACCCGCCCCCCCATTTCAATTCCTGGGGAGGCCACTGCCCCCAACAGCATCCAAAGCAATTTGTGAACAGCCCCAACCCCGAGCCCAGCCCCCTGCCTCCACATGTCCCAGATGCCCCCCCAAAAGCCCTCGACCCCTCCCGCCCCCACAGAAAGCCTGCATCTAAAATACGATGTGCCCATACCAGCCCCCAACATCCCAGGCTAGAGACACGTGCCCAGGGAACGGGCCCCCCCTCCCCACCCCACGTGTCCCGGCTGATGTAACCCCGCCGGGCCGCCCCCACGCCGGTACCTGATACTCCATCCTGGGCACGCGGGCCGGCCTGGTGCTGAAGCGGCGCTGCCCGCCGGCCGCCTCCGTCACCAGCCGCAGCGCGGAGTGCAGCACGCGGAGCCCGCGAAAGCCCATCCCGCCTCCCGCTGACAGGCGGCCCCCGCCGCCACCGACCGGCGCCGCGCCCCTCCCCCGGACGTGGGGGTGCGCCCCGCCCCTGCAGCCACCGCCCACCGCCGGCGCGCGGCGGCGTGGGCCCGCCATCTTTGTGAGGGGCAACACATGGCGAGAGCGCGCCCAGGAAGGGAGAAGGCCGCCGGTCGCCATCATTGTGAGGGGCACCGTATTCTCCTGAAGGGCAACGCGGTCTCCCATTTACTGATTGGCTACTAGCGCCCTACAGCAACGGGGGGAGGGGGATACAATACGGATCTCGTACAGAAGCAGCAGCCTTCCTCTCTCCCCCCCCCCCCCCACACAGTGATCAATTCACTCCCCCCTCAAGGGCCGTCCAACCACCCCAATAAGTGCATTAGAGGAGACAGGGCAGGTCCCACGTGGGGGAGATCCCATGTTCCCCTAGTGTCTACAGGGGAACATCCCCAGATGAAACCATGTTTGCGCACACACTGCTTAGTATCTAGAGCAGGGGTGGGCAAACTACGGCCCAGGGGCCACATCCAGCCCTCGAGCACCAGCCGGGCAGTGGGGTCTGAGGCTTGCCCCGCTCCGTGCATGCCGTAGCTGTGAACCATGGCCAATGGGAGCTGCAGGGGTGGTGCCTGTGGACAGGGTAGGGCGCAGAGCCACCTGGCCGCGCCTCTGCGTAGGAGCCAGAAGGGGGAATATGCCACTGCTTCCGGGAGCTGCTTGAGGTACACACTGCCAGGAGCCTCCACCTCTGCCCCTTCCCATGCCCCGAGCCCCTGCCCTGATCCCCCTCCCACCCTACCCTCTGAACCCCTCTGTCCCAGCCCCGAGCCCCCTCCTGCACCCTCATCCCCAGCCCCCCCCCGAGCCCTCACCCCCAGCCCAGAGCCCCCTCCTGTACCCCCACCCCTCAGTCCCACCCCAGAGCCCACACCCCCCGTCAGAGCCATCACCCCCCTCCCGCAGTCCAACCCCTGACTTCATGAGCATTCATGGCCCGCCATATAATGTCCATACCCAGATGTGGCCCTCCGGCCAAAAAGTTTGCCCACCCCTGATCTAAAGCCTTCCAGCGCACATGGCAAGGAAAAACTGCCACTACACAGGTGACACTCTGTGCGCTGTGGATTTCAAGGTCAGCTGGCACAGAGGGGCAGCACAAAGTCCAAGCAATCCTGCCCGTTCAATAAAAGCTGGTTTTATTACAAAATGGAATGTTATGGCAGTGCCTACCTCTGAAAACTTAACACACCCCACTGAAGGAAACGATCAACTACAGCCAGGATATTTCAGGAGCCTAACCCACTCCCCACAAAAATACACAGCAGATGCTCCACTTTTTAGTTGAACTAAACACCTTTCCTGCACGGTTTTCTCCTCATGTTGCAAATACATGGGCAGGCTGTGCATTCCATCCCATTTAATGAGACACATGCGGAGGTCTTTTCTAAAAGGATTTTGGTGAGGACCTACACGATGATAATTTAATAGCAAGTTTTAAACACACCGAAGCCAGATGCACCATAGTTGGTACATTCTAACTAAAGCAGGGGTGGGCAAACTTTTTGGCCCGAGGGCCACATCAAAGTTGCAAAATTGTATGGAGGGCCGGGTAGGGAAGGCTGTGCCTCCCCAAACAGCCTGGCCTTGCCCCCATCCGACCACCACCCACTTCCCGCCCCCTGACTGCCCCCCTCAGAACCACCAACCCATCCAACCCCCACCCCGCTCCTTGTCCCCTGACCGCCCCCTCCAGAGACCCCCCTGCCCCTAACCACCCCCCCGGGACCCCACCCCCTAAGCCCCCCTACTCCTTGTCCCCTGACCACCACCCTCCTGAGACCACCCACCCTAACTGCCCCTCCAGGACCAGACCCAACCCCCCCTGCTCCCTGTCCCCTGACTGCCCCAACCCCTATCCACCCCCCAACCCCCTGACAGACTCCTGGGACTCCCACACCTATCCTGGGACTCCCAACCCCCCCGATTCCCTGTCCCCTGACCGCCCCCCCCCCCCACCAGAACCTTTGCCCCATCCAACCGCCCCCTGCCCCCTGACTGCCCCCCAGGACTCCCTGCCCCTTATCCAACCCCCCCAGCCCCCTTACCAAAGCCACACGGCCCGCCGGAGCTAGACACGAGGCCCCTCAGGTGCGCACAGCTCTGCCCCCTTACCATGCCACGCAGAGCGGTAGGAGCTTGCAGCCCCGCCGCTGCAGCGCTGCCCAGGAGCAGCAGGCCAGAGTGCTGGTGGCGTGGTGCGCTGAGGCTGCGGGGGGAGAGTGGGGGAGAGGAAGGGGGAGCTTCCCCAGCCCAGAGCTCAGGGGCTGGGCAGGACGGGCCCGCGGGCCGTAGTTTGCCCACCCCTGAACTAAAGCCTCCATTAACCAACAGCTGGAGGTGCAGCCAGCTCCACCTCCCGCTCACCATTCCCAACTCAACTGCATTTATAGCTTTAGCAATGAAGTTAGTAGCACAGCCCCAAATTTAAAACAAAATGAAATTACCATCTCAATTCTTCGAGTGTAGGGGCAGCTCCACCACATCCAGCCAGTCTCTCTCCTACAGTCTGCAGGGCTGCTGCCAAGTGCGGAGATTCGACGAGAGATTACAACTGTAGCAAAGACCAGTTTTTAGTACAGGAGCCATTTGTTCACGTTCAGGATCATCATCTACTGCCTGTAACATGGTAGCACCTAGAAGCACCAAGTCATGGAGCAGGGTCCCATTGTGCTAGGCACTGTACAGACACACAACAAAGCAGTCCCTGCCCCAAAGTGCCTCAGTGGAAAACATGCAGGGAAAGGGTAGCAATCATTACTCTAAAGTGGCCATCTTCTAAGATTCCAACACTGCTCTGGAGAGAAAGGAATCAGCAGTTCAGCCAGATTTTGTTCTTGCTCGTGTCTTGATGCAGGAGCTAACTTGTTAACACTCTTCAGCATTATCTTTGTCAACGCGGATTTATCACAAGAAAAATACTGGTTTCGGCATCCAAACTATGTTCTAACAAAGAGAGATTGGAGTCATCACTGCCTGTGCTGCTACCCTCATCCACAGCAACACCTGTTCTTATTCCAAAACCAACCACAGTAAATCCCCATTACTTTTTAAAAGTATTTTCATCAGTGTAAGGACAGAGCAAACAGCTCCAGCCTAGCCGCTAAAGGGGACATCACCAAGTTAATTACAGGTGTCTGAACTGTTACCTACTTGCTCATAGAGCACATCAAAGAGCTGCAGTTCCATTTTCCCCATTTGTTCAAAAATTCATACAGAGGAGAGAAATCATTTAAAAACAGGACATATGATTGTTTCTTCACAATTGGCAGAGGGCACCAGGGCCAGTGTATTGCCTGCAGCTAATTTAATTCATATCCCTTAACACCAAAAGCTTCTCAAAACTCCCCATTGTTTCCAAACCCCATCCCTGAGAAGAGATTTACCTTATACATGTCCTTTCTCATCCTTACTTTCTGCTCTGAAGCGAGTTTGATCTCTACTGCCTGCTGTTTACAGACCTCACACTAGCATGTTGCTACTAGCCTAGTTGAAGGACAAAGGTTATCACCAGCTGCATTCTGCACACATTACTCTCATTTCAAAGGCTCAGTGTTTTACTCTAGTTTGGCAGCACCACAATGCAGCTGCACCTTCTCAAACAAATTCACAAGAGCTGCTGCAGCCACTGAACAACCCCCAGGCAGGACCCTGAGGAAAGAGAGAATTTCCCTTCAGCACAGGAATCCATTAAGATCTCCATAGAGAGTTCTATTAGGTGCATATCAGGTTTAATAAGCTCTGTTGGCAGGAAAAGGTATATACGGGATACACATTGCCGAAGTTAAGTGCAGTCCATCGAACATCTAGTGCATTTGCTCTCTGCTCTTGGAAAGAGTTACTGCTCTTAATCTAGACCCATGTAAGCAAAGCCAGATAAAGCGACAGACACAGGAATGCTTGTAAGAATACAGCCAAGTGGCTAGCTGGGCCAGGTTTCGCAGTAGCAATAGCTCATTGGGCATTGCTGCTCTGTCGCTATGGTCAGCACCCAGGAGAGTTGGACAGACACCTGCCATCCTCCAGTCACGGCCACCCTCAGACTACGAGCCAAACGTATCCAACTCCCTTCAGCTCTGAACTGGTGCTGTTGCCGCACTGGTTAGTGAGTCAGTCAGAGGAATACATAGCAGACCAAGGGTCTAAGAAAGGGAACTTTAATTGCAGTTTACAACCAAAGATGGCAGTAGGCTGAACAGAAAGCATGATGAACTTTTATTGACAGCAACGACTCAAACAGATCCTCCTGGTCAGAGCAACAGTAGCGAGCACCCTCTCTCCCTCCTGATTAGTCGCTGAGACCCTTTGTTTCTCATAGGCTCTGACCCTGTGTGAACCAGAAGGACTTGCTGGAGTCTTGAACGTGGTGCGAACTAGTTCTCAAATTTGGAAGAGTTTTGTCTGTACCAATCCCACTGGCTCTATACAAGGAAGACACGCACACAGAGCTCAGTGGCACTCAGCAATGCGACCCTCACCCTACACACAAGGGAAGCACCACAGGGGGAACTGCAGCCACACACGAGCAATTCAGAAGAGATTTGAGGCAGTTCCCAATGTGGGCCAATCTATCCTGCCAGCTACAGCAGCAGTTCCCAAATGAATGAGTCACCCAGCCATGTCCTCCTCCAGTGGTGTAAAGCTTGGGCAGTGACAAAACCCTCTCCAACAGTGGCTCCCCAGCAGAAATGACCCATTAGAGCCGGCTACTGGTAAAGAGATGCTATTTCTGGGAGCTGAGGCAGAAACTCTGTGCCAGATGGGCTGAGAGATGATCCCAGGCCCTTGGAAACAGCTCCCAAGGACATCTAGGTTCATAAGCCCCCTTCCTTTATGCACACAACTGTTCCAGACAGCTCGTCCAGCCCAACATCTCAGACCAAGGCCTGCACCTCCTTTCCATCAGAGCTGCTGCTACAAGAGACTGCAGAACGTAAGGGTATTTCAAAGAAAACTCAGCCTGCTCCCTACTCGCTTTTCAGGGCCCCCACCAGTCAAAACACTCTGTCAAACTCTGTCTGATTGGTGGCAGCTGGATTCCTGCCCTGATTAGCTGGCTGCTGCGGCATGTGTCCACCTCTTCTCCTGGGTGGAGCCAGGTACTCAAACATTGATTGATTGTGAGTGGAGAGCATGTTCTTGAGATCAGAGGGCATCGGGTCCGACCAGAAGAAGTCATGATTCAGTGCATCGTCACTGTCTATTCTTTGGGCAGGATCCAGAACGAGCAGTTTGTCTATAAGATCCAGAGCGTATGGGTCTTTGACATAGGCTTTCAGGCGATCTTTAACCTTGCGCTTTTGGCCCTTGGGCAGGTCCAGTTTCTGGTACAGCTCATACTTATCCACATTGGGCCAAACCTAGAGGGGGCACAAAGGAGATTAGCCTTAGAGAGAAGACAGCTAAACCATTTTAGAGCCTGATGCTGGTGCCCTAAGTAAACCCCACATGAACACTGCATTCAGCTGTAGTGGAGAAAAAACAAACCAGTTCTTTCACTACACACCCTCTAGGGCTCCATGACATCCATTAGGGATTTTACTGTTGCAGTCGAAAGTGGCATGCATACAGATGCTACAGAGACGAGCAGCAGTACAAAACCGTAAGGCAGATATTGCACTTGGAGATACATGAGGAAAAAAATCAGCGGGAAAAATCTAGCAGTGTCCCTTTAAGCTGCTCTATGATACATAATTTTCATAGACCTCAGACAGCAGCTGTACAGTAACATGGGCTAGTCAATTACGAGAATACACAAAAGAAAAAGCCTACCAAATAACTTACATTTACACAGCACCTTTCACCCCAGCAGAGCCCAGAACCCTTTGCAAATACACCCTCTCCCCATCAGTCCAGCTCTGGGAGGAACGTGGCAAGCTTTTGTTTATTTTAAAGGGGTAACACATTCACCTACATACAAGTGAAGGTCACAGTCTGACCGTCCTGGAGATCAGTGTCCTATTTATCCATAGCACAGGTATAATCAGGCAGCAGCAGTGTGAGTCTATCTATCACGCTGTGCCACAATCCTGACTTGAAGGGACCATCTATAGGGGTTCAGACGCAATGACTAATTCAAGACACTGGTGTCTCTTCTGAAAAAACTAGAGCCAAAAATGGTGGTGTTCTGAGAAAGAATGGTCAACGAGCAAGTAGGCTGGCACCAAATTCATTTCACACACACCTCTCAATAGCCGCAAGATGGTGGCAAGTTTGCCACGTATCAGACAGATTCAGACCCACAGCCTAGAAATGAAAAGCACCCTCTCTCTCGCTGTAATATCAAGTAATAGCCTATTACCAACCCCCTCATCCGATAACTGTTGAGGATTGTCTTGTGGCTAAAGCGCAGGACTGGAAGCTGAGAGACCGGGGTTCAATTCTCAGTTCTCTCACTGACTTGTTGAGAGACCCTGAGCAAATAACTTCAGCTCTGTGCCTCAATTTCCCCAGCTGTAAAATGGGGGTGTGACGTGTCATTCCATATTCTTTATGAAAATATGCTTGATATAAATATGACATAACTGAGATATACTTTATGCAAGATGGATCATGTGAGATACCATTGGAAAGGTTATGATTCACTGAATGTGATTATCCAATTTGTATGCATGTATCATTTCTGTATCTGAAATTAGGAATATTGACTATGTATCTGTATTTCAACTGTTAGTTTGGGTGATGCCCACTGCTAACACTTCAGGTACAACAGGCCCATCAGCAAGAGACAACGGACTGTAAAAGAGCTTAGTCTTAGTGTGGATCAGCCTGTGAAGAATGGCTACAGGGGGCCTACAGGGTCAGGTGGTCTTGTCACCTGATACTAAAATATTACCTGGAACTTCTTGTAACTTTCCACTGTAAGGGAAGGGGGGTCAAACTAGGAAACAAAGGACTCCCGCCTTATGCAAATCCTATTTAAGGGTGGGGAGTGAGGTAATTCAGGTCATCCGTTCTCCCCTGCTACCCCATCCTAGATGACTGCTGGAAACAACTAAGACTGAACTGGGGGAAAGAACTGGACCCAGGCTGGAAGGGCGTCTGGCCCGTGAAGATTATTAGAACCACATTTAGGGTGACAATTTACGTGTAACCAGTTTCTTTAGTGTATTAAGCTTAGTTTGCGTGCTGTTTTATTTTCTTAGTAATCTGCCTTATTCTGTCTGCTACCCCCTTAACTACTTAAAATACACTGTTATAGTTAATACATTTATTTCTGGTTTATAATACAACCCAGTTTATGTGATTTCTAACGGGGGGGAGGGGAGGGAGAGATGTTGTGCATACCCTTCTCCACACTGAGGGAAGAGGCGAATTTCATATAATTTCGGGTTTGTACTCCAAGGGGGGTGGACATCAGGGTGCTGAAGCAAACCCCTTAAGCTGAGCCTTTCCAGCGTGGATCTCTGTCTCTCTCTGCAGCTGGGGGTGGCCCTGCCTGTGTGCTTGGCTAGAAAAGGCTGGGGAGCCTAGCCCAGCAAGACCAGGTAAAAGGGGACCCAGGCTGGCAGAATAGTCTGACTCAGTGGCGTCCCAGCACACCAGGTGGCATCCCAGGGGGTCCAGCCCGTCACAGGGGGTGATGCCTCACAGGGGGAGAGGCTAAATTCATTGTTTATCTTTGGTAGAGGTGCTCGAGCAGGGCAGTGTATCATTGTGGATTCTGTAAACATGCTTGATCTCTTCAAGGAGCAAGGACCTTGAGCACCCCTCTCACCACTCTTGGGATGCAAGGATGCCCCTTTAAATGCAGCTGATAGGTATACTACTTGCTCAAGGGTCACCCAGCAGGTCAGTCTCAGATCTCAGGATTCCATGCCCATACAATTTCACTGCAGTTTCCCACAGGTGCTGCATTCCCGTGCTTTGGGGCCCCTACCTCCGGAGTGATGGATCCACAGAGCTGGCTGATGAGAGTGAGCTGGTGTTGTTCCGTGTTCCCCTGCATGATGGGGCTGCGAGTCCACATCTCTGCCATGATGCAGCCTGCACCCCAGAGATCAATGGGGGGGCCGTAGTCCCGTTCCCCTAAAGAGAGTGGCACCAGATTAACCACTTAGACTCTAATAGTCTGGTGCAGGCAAAGCCCTTAATGAGAGAACAAAATAGTAAAGGGGACAGGGGAAAGAGAAACAAACAGAAGACGGGAGAATTCCCTGTGCAATTTCTCCTCTAGCCAAGCCTCCCACCTACCCAAGAGAAGCTCCGGAGGTCGATACCACAGAGTCACCACCCGGTTGGTGTAGCGGTTGGGCTGACTGTTTTTTGCCAGGCTGAAGGCTCGAGCCAAACCAAAGTCAGCCAGTTTCAGGACCCCATCTCGGGTGATCAGTACATTTGCAGCTTTCATATCCCGGTGCAAGATCTGTACAAAGGAGGGAAATTGAAAGGTTAAGCCATTAAGTCATCTTCCGCTGGATCCAGCTCTATCTTCATCACAAAGATCCCCACCACCAGGAAGGTGAATGGGGCATTCAGACTCTCCAATGTTTCTTTTCCAAAGTCTAGGACTGGACGTGGATGAACACAACAGAAAATAAACCCATTGGGAGCATCTCACTGAGCATGGAGTTGGCTGGAGGGGGATACAGCTGAGGATCTAGAACTGGTGAGAGGTACTTCAACCATAACCCTCCAGTCACCCACAGGACAGGCAGAGGACAGGCAGTAGCATGACAAGCATCCCCACAGCAGCTAATGTGCCTCACCTCTGCCCTGGGAGAGCCAGGGTGAGTTCAGATTACATGGCCCTCAGGTTAGCAGTCACAGCACAGCTATGCATTAGCTCCTGAACTTAGAACACAGTCATACTTACATTTGGTTTTCAGGAGTATTGGTTCCTTGGGCACTCTATTCTACAGTGTTACAAACACCGTGGTGAGTTGGGAGGACTTGATAAGGATTCTTCAGAGCATCATTCTCCCTCTTTTGAAAATACATCCTAAGTTTTTATTTGGCCATCACTGGCTCTGCTAAAGCTTCCCACTCCCCCGGCCTATAAAAAGAAGCCTCCCAGCATCAAACCCTGAGACTGAGAATAATCAGTACTGAATCAGTGCTGAGCCATCCTGAAAAGTACACACATCCCAGAGTGTCCGTGTGCAGAACTAGCAGCCCAGATAGAGACACTGGCCTGTGCTCACATGCCTATATCTCAGAAGGGCACACACAAGGCCGTTGCAATCTCAGCCCTCAAGCCATGCAGCAAGGGAATACAGATCCTGCCCTTTACCTTATTCCTGTGGATGTAGTAAAGTCCATTCAGCAGCATCTGCATCACTTTCTTGATCTCCGACAGCGTGAACTTCACATGGGCGTTGCTGAGGAGGCCTGCGAGGTCGTGCTCACAGAAATCAAACACCAGGTAGATGCTGCCCTTGCAGCGATTGTATGGGGAGGCTACAAGAGAAGCGACGTGTGGTTGTTAAGGAGATCTATCAACCCAAACAGTTCTCTCCCCCACACTGACGGCTAGTTTTCCCTCTGTCAACTTCTAGCACCGTGCTATCAGGACGCTGGCCAGCCTTAGACCAAGCACCATTCAACTTAGGTGGTTAATTGTTGCCACATGACTGAGAAATAGAAAACACAACGTAACTCTACGTTAAGGTCACAATCGAGCGTCAGGGTGAACACACAACTTCCACCTTGCCTACCCCTGTTCACCATGTACCCCCAGAGTCTTCAATTACACAGCCATAGCTATACAGAGAAATGGGGACATCCCTGGCCACCAAGAACCTCAGCATCTAGACACCCATAAGGCTAACCAAAGGAGAAGTAGGGGAAATGGAGGACGAGAGTCACAGCAGTGAAGATCATGGCATGCGTACATAACAAAGCAGATCATGGCATGTGTACATAACAAAGCACATTGTTTCTTTCGGTCACCCATGTTCAAAAAAGATGAATTCAATTTGCAGACTGGGCTATTAGGGTGACCTGTCTTCTGAGAGGGAATGTTTAACCTAGCAAAGTGAAGGCTGGGAGGGAACAACTGCTCTCTAGAAATACACCAAGGAGGAAGAAGAGCTACTGAAGTTAAAGGACAATGTTGTACAAAAACAAATGGGGATAACTGGCCATAGGTAAACTTGGGCTAGAGATTAGGTCTATAAACCATCTGAGGAATGAGGTTCTGGAACAGCCTCTCAACAATAGCAGTGAGGGCAAGACACCCATCTGGCTTTAAGATGGAGCTTGATAAATTTATGAGCAAGATTATATGACAGGGCTGCCTGTGATAGCAGAGGACTGGACTTAATGACCCAGAAGGACCCTTCCAGTTACGTTCTTATGTTTTTTAAGATTTAATATACTGGGGGGGGGTGGGAGATCCAAAATAAAGCCCAGGAGGGTGAACAACAGAAGACTGAGCAAAACCAAGGAATCTTCTATTTCTCAAATGCTGTGTTACACAATAGAAGGTTTTATGCAGCCTCAGATTATATTATTTGCTTCCAGGAGCGCAGATACTAGCACTATACAAACACAGAGGAGGCTACCCCAAAGAGACAAAGCTTCCAATGCAGTGGGAGGACAACCAGGCATTCAAGTGACTGCACCGTGGAACCAGAAAGCCTTTGAATCCATTTACCAGAGTGCTTACAGTTACCAGCCATGGTAGGGGAACTCTGAGCAAATCAGCTGCAGAGCATGTCATTAATACAAAGTTTATAAGAAGAGCCAACCTGTGTTAAACAAGAAGAGGGAGAGCTCCAGCTATTAATGGGATATTTACACCACTGGGTTTTTTGTTTGCTTTTTAAAGAAAGGTCAAATGTAAAAAAACCAACCACTTTCAGGCTGAGAAACCTGTATGACAACTTTCTCTACAGTGTTTTTGTTGTTGTTAAAAACCCCCAGAAACATGAGTTTTATAATCTCACGCACACACTTTTAACTGCAGTAGCACAGTATTTCAAAGAAGCTTACAAAGGCATTTTCTAGTCGAGCTGTGATACAGTCAAAGCTATGCTGAGGCACAGCTACATCTCCAGCACATCAAGTGTTAACTCTCATATATAACACCACCACCATGTAGTTCTTTTCATCCATAGATCTCAAAGCACTTTACAAAGTAGGTCAGTATCATTTATCCCAGTTTTACAGATGGGAAAACTAAGGCGCAGGGAGGGGCAGTGACTTGCCCAAGGGCACTCAGCAGGCCAGTTATCCAAAGGAGACGAGTATCCACCAAAATCTTTGGACAAACCAGGCTATTTTGTATTGGGCAAGTGCATCCCACTGAAAGAAAAATAAAGGGTATGCTAGAGACCAACTGATGTGAGTGAACAAAACAAAAAGAGGGAACTAAAACATGCTACCTTTGGTCCTGCAGATTTCTATGAGGTTCACCACATTCTCATGCTTGAGCAGCTGAAGGATTTTGATCTCTCGTAGGGCTGTGATGGGGAACTAACAAGGAGATAGAGAGCCACAAGTCAGAATTGCAAGACAATATCCCAGTCTAGTCTAAAGCAGGTGTGGGGGTGGGGTGGGGGAAATCATGGCAGAAATCTCAAAGAGGAGATGTATTCAAGCAGAATTAAATGTGGACAAAGTGCAGCTAGGGTCAGAACAGAGGCTAAAACCAACATTGTGCAGTTCCAGTTTTATTCACTGTGACTTCCAGTTCCAGTCTGCTCAGTTTACAACTCTTAGCACCTAGTAACTTAAGTAGAAGTTGAGTGTCCTGAACACCACACAGGACCAGGCCCTCAGGGTGCAGCACCAGCTACTAAAAAAACAACATGAGATGTGGAAGAGAAACCAGTCTGGTTTTGCTTCTTATGAGATCACCAGCAATACAGGTGTTTGTCACCAGAATATGGACACATTTTGTTGATGTGTGATTCTGATTAGAATGCAGCTCCCCATCTCCTCAGTGCGTCAACACTACCATGTTAACAGAAGTAAAATGTTATTGGGATCAACAGAGATGTGACTCAGACACACAAGAAGGCAATATGGAAAGAGGTTGGGGTTTTTAACCAAATTACTTTCCTGATACATAGGGAAGCACAACACTTTCTAAATGGAAACAGTCTTGTATATTACTTTAGCCATTTCCAGACTGGTTTTTACTGCAGTAGATCCTGCAAAGTTACACACACAATTAATTTCCTTGTCATCCCAGACAAAAATTCAGTCTTTGTCTACTAAAGACATATGCCCAGCTCTCAAACTCCCATCCTCCCACACCATACACAGTACAGACACAAGTCCATCTATCTTACCCCCTCCTTCTCATTTTCCATCAACACTTTCTTCAGAGCCACCTTCTTTCCAGTCTGTCGATGTTTTGCTTTGAACACTTCCCTTCAGAGAGGATGGAAATACATGAGCATCCATGGAGGAGCTGAAGTGGCCAAGTGGAGCAGGCACAGCCAGGCAAGACCAAACAAGACATTTCTACGCATACTCAAAGGCAGCTCTGTGCTGACCCTCTGCCTAACCCAGGTCCTCCCCCTTCATGCCAAGAAACACCATGATCTCCTCTAGAGAGCAGGCTCTCAGATTCCAGGGCATGTGAGCGAATGGCAATGGGATAGGGCTCTCATAGAGCCCCAGGAGACTATTGGGGGCAGGCCTCACAGATTCCAAGAGGTGGCAGAAAGGGTGTGGGGGGAATCTCAGACCCTGGAGGCATTCAGGAGGGAGGGAGTCTCTCTCAGATGCCAGGGCACTGGGGAGGGGAGGGGGGCAGAGTCTCTCTCTCTCAGATCCCAGGGCACTCTTGGGGGAGAGGTCTCTCTCTCAGATCTCAGGGCACGGGGAAGGGGCGGGGGGAGAGTCGCTCTCTCAGATCCCAGGGCACTGGGGGGGGGGGGGGAGGGAGATCTCTCTCTCTCAGATCCCAGGGCACTCTTGGGGGGGGGGGGGGGGGGGGAGAGAGGTCTGTCTCTCTCTCTCAGATCCCAGGGCATTGGGGGGGGGGGGGGGGGAGAGGTCTGTCTCTCTCTCTCTCTCAGATCCCAGGGCACTGGGGGGGGGGGGGGGGAGAGAGATCTCTCTCTCTCAGATCCCAGGGCACTCTTTGGGGGGGGGGGGGGGAGAGGTCTGTCTCTCTCAGATCCCAGGGCATTGGGGGGGGCAGAGGTCTGTCTCTCTCTCTCTCTCAGATCCCAGGGCACTGGGGGGGGGGGGGGGGGGAGGGAGATCTCTCTCTCTCAGATCCCAGGGCACTCTTGGGGGGGGGGGGGGAGAGGTCTGTCTCTCTCTCTCAGATCCCAGGGCATTGGGGGGGGTGGGGGGAGAGGTCTGTCTCTCTCTCTCTCTCTCAGATCCCAGGGCACTGGGGGGGGGGGGGGAGGGAGATCTCTCTCTCTCAGATCCCAGGGCACTCTTGGGGGGGGGGAGAGGTCTGTCTCTCTCAGATCCCAGGGCATTGGGGGGGGGGGGGGAGAGGTCTCTCTCTCTCTCTCTCTCAGATCCCAGGGCATTGGGGGGGGGGGGAGAGGTCTGTCTCTCTCTCTCAGATCCCAGGGAATGGGGGGGGGGGGGGAGAGGTCTGTCTCTCTCAGATCCCAGGGCATTGGGGGGGGGGGGGGAGGTCTGTCTCTCTCTCTCAGATCCCAGGGCACTGGGGGGGGGGGGGGGGGGAGATCTCTCTCTCTCAGATCCCAGGGCACTCTTGGGGGGGGGGGGGGGAGAGGTCTGTCTCTCTCTCTCTCTCAGATCCCAGGGCACTCTTGGCGGGGGGGGGAAGAGGTCTGTCTCTCTCTCTCAGATCCCAGGGCAT
The DNA here is from genome assembly GCA_033296515.1 of Macrochelys suwanniensis. Lineage (NCBI taxonomy): Eukaryota > Metazoa > Chordata > Testudines > Chelydridae > Macrochelys > Macrochelys suwanniensis. The sequence goes on along the minus strand of CM065790.1, from coordinate 13,088,924 downwards.
TGGGGGGGGGGGGGGAGAGGTCTGTCTCTCTCTCTCTCTCAGATCCCAGGGCACTCTTGGCGGGGGGGGGGAGAGGTCTGTCTCTCTCAGATCCCAGGGCATTGGGGGGGGGAGAGGTCTGTCTCTCTCTCTCTCTCAGATCCCAGGGCACTGGGGGGGGGGGGAGGGAGATCTCTCTCTCTCAGATCCCAGGGCACTCTTGGGGGGGGGGGGGGAGAGCTCTCTCTCTCTCTCTCAGATCCCAGGGCATTGCGGGGGGGGGGGGGGAGAGGTCTGTCTCTCTCTCTCTCTCAGATCCCAGGGCATTGGGGGGGGGGGGGGGAGAGGTCTGTCTCTCTCAGATCCCAGGGCATTGGGGGGGGGGGGGGGGGGAGATCTCTCTCTCTCAGATCCCAGGGCACTCTTGGGGGGGGGGGGAGAGGTCTGTCTCTCTCTCTCTCTCAGATCCCAGGGCATTGGGGGGGGGGGGGGGGGAGATCTCTCTCTCTCAGATCCCAGGGCACTCTTGGGGGGGGGGGGAGAGGTCTGTCTCTCTCTCTCTCTCAGATCCCAGGGCATTGCGGGGGGGGGGGGGGAGAAGAGGTCTGTCTGTCTGTCTCTCTCTCTCTCTCAGATCCCAGGGTAGCAGGAGGGAGGGTATCGGGGCGTTGGGGGGCTCGGCCCGCAGACCCCCAGGGTAGGCGGGGGGGGGCCGCTGGGGCCCTCAACCCCCCGGGGGGGGCAGACCCGGGAGGCTGGGGGCGGGTCCGGCTCTCACCCGAACGTGCCCTGCCCGATCTTCGCCAGCTTCTCGTACTTGGACACCTCGTCGCAGAAGGGACATTCCACCGTGTCGTACTGCTTGGCCATGCCGGGGCCGCCCGAGCCCTCGCTAGGCCTCTGTCGCCCCAAGCGACGGCGCGTTTGGTGACGTCACACCCCGGGAGCTTCCTGTCTCCCCAGCCGTGCCCCGCCCCTTCCTGCGCCGCGGTGCCGCCTGGGAGTTGTAGTTCTGGAACGGCGGGGAAAGGTCATGTTTGAGCTCGGAGGCGCTCCGAGGCCCCGGGTCTCTTCTCCGAGGCCGCAGCACCAAGGGTCTCCCGGGTCTGCCCCAGCGGGGAGCCCCATGCAGTGCCGGTGAACCCAGTGCCTCACCCTGCTCTTCCTCCCCTATGATGTCAGCTGAGAGATGACATCATCACACTGCATCACTGCACCATGCCCTATGTCACCCCAGCTGAGAGATGACATCATCATCACACGGCATCACTGCACCATGCCTTATGTCACCCCGCTGAGCGATGACATCATCACACGGCATCACTGCACCATGCCTTATGTCACCCCGCTGAGAGATGACATCATCACACAGCATCACTGCACCATACATCACTGCATATGCACCATGGCATATTGGGCTGTATTAGTAGGAGCATTTGCCAGCAGATCGAGGGAAGTGATTATTCCCCTCTATTCGGCACTGGTGAGGCCAAACCTGGAGTATTGCGTCCAGTTTTGGTCCCCGCACTACAGAAAGGATGTGGACAAATTGGAGAGAGTCCAGAGGAGGGCAATGAAAATGATTAGGGGGCTGGGGCACATGACTTAGGAGGAGAGGCTGAGGGAACTGCGGTTATTTAGTCTGCAGAAGAGAAGAGTGAGGGGGGATTTGATAGCAGCCTTCAACTACCTGAAGGGGGGTTCCAAAGAGGATGGAGCTCGGCTGTTCTCAGTGGTGGCAAATGACAGAACAAGAAGTAATGGTCTCAAGTTGCAGTGGGGGGAGGTCTAGGTTGGATATTAGGAAACACTATTTCACTAGGAGGGTGGTGAAGCACTGGAATGGGTTACCTAGGGAGGTGGTGGAATCTCCATCCTTAGAGGTTTTTAAGGCCTGACTTGACAAAGCCCTGGCTGGGATGATTTAGTTGGTGTTGGTCCTGCTTTGAGCAGGGGATTGGACTAAATCACCTCCTGAGGTCTCTTCCAACCTTAATATTCTATTATTCTAAGTATATATAACACCATTATAAATGGTGGATGCAATGCGGGGTCTGGGTTGGGGTTTGACAGCTCGCGACCCCCCCATGTAATAACCTCACAACCCCCTATCTTTCATTCCCCCACCCCCTACACACACTCTGTCTTCATGCATATGAATCAGATGCACATTGTCTATCTTCTCAGCGCCTTTCCATCACTGGCTTTCTCACTGCCCCCCCCCCCAACCCACACTTCCTATCATATCTGCCTGATGCACCAGTTATTCACAGCTCAGCAGCATTCTCAGCTGCAGCTGCCCACAGCATCTATCCCAGTGGCATTGATGGATATAAGAGCAGAATGCCAGCAGAGGGGGCTTTGAGACAAGCCGACAGTATTAGCAGCCAAGCGGAGGCGGAGAGAGAGATTTAGTGCTCTCAGGAGTCCTGAGACAAAGTCAAGCCAAGATTTCAGGCAACAGAAATGGGCCTGCTGAGAGAGCAAAGACATCTGATAGTACAGTGGGGTGCCACTAATCCCGACGCTGGGAAAGGAGAGGGACTAGATCATTGGAGTGGTTAGGATGGGCAATTGGGAGTCAGGCCTGACTTTGCCACCGTCTGCTGGTCTGGCCTTAGCTAAGTCATTTATCCTCTCGGAGCCTCAGCTCAATAAGAGGGGAGCCTAGAGGACCAGTGTCAAAAGCCTATCCCACTGGCAGTGGTACACAGTATTAACTTATAGGCCAGGATGCAGGAGAACCAGCAACAAGGGACAATTTGCATGGCCCCTGAAGAGAGCAAAACACACTGATCAGTTTTTGTAGAATGTTTGCGTTTTGCCCTGACTGACGTGCGGTGGCATCCTGGCTACTCTTTGAGCCCTCGCATACTGCATCCAATGCATCCCCTAGCTGCTGTCTGATCCTTTAGACGCTGGGCCCAATTTCTGTTCTCTGTTCCAGTGGAGGCTGTGTCAAATGCATTCCCGCATACATCTGGGGCCAGATCCTCAGTGGGCATGAAGTGACATTGCTCTAATGACTTCATGGACCTATGTCAGTTACATCATCTGAAGAGCTGTCCCTGAAAGTTTTGTGGGCTTGCTGTTTCGGTGCCAGTAGGCTAGGTCGCTTACAGATGGGGCAGCATGAGCTGAAGGAGAAACAGTTTTAGTCCCTATTCAGGGCAATACAAAGGGTATCTCCATCTCTAGGTAGCAGCACCGGCACCAATGCACCAAACTCACTACCAGGCCCTACCAACACAGGTGATTCTAATGTCCATTGGTACCAGGCGCACAGAAGGTCTGGGGGATGAGTTCTGAGCTGGTCTGGAGGTTTGTCTGTCAGTGCTTCTGGGAGCCGTTATTACGGGAGAAGGGGGTTAGTTTTTATGGGAGAAGGGGGTTAGTTTTTATGGGAGAAGGGGGTTAGTTTTTCCCAAGACCAGAAATGAAGGTGACTCGTCTCCTCCCAACCCCAAGCAGAAGTCCCTGAATAAATAATTCTAAGGAGGATTCTGAGTGGATTACATCAGCCCCCAGTATTTCCCATTGCCTCTTCTCAGCCCTCCATCACCGGCCTCTCCTCAGGGACACGGGCTCTGTGCTTGCCTGACCCTTGAGCAGGCTGTGTCCTGTGATGCAGTTTGCCGGCTTAAGTGGTTCCTTTTCAGTCTGGACACTATCTGCTGATACATACTAATTTCCAAGTTATGCGCTGCCCGTCTGTCACCAGGTGAGCTGCATAACAGTGGAGTGATTTGTATTAGAGATGGAGGGAAGTCTGCACTCAGCCTGCTAGCAAGGCAACATGGCTTTCATAGAATCAGAGAACTGGAGGGGATCTCGAGAGGTCAGCTAGTCCAGTCCCCTGCACTCGTGGCAGGACTAAGTATTATCTGGACCATCCCATCCCTGACCGTGTTTGTCTAACCTGCTCTTAAACGTCTTCAATGATGGAGATTCCACAACCTCCCTAAGCAATTTATTCCAGTGCTTAACCACCCTGACAGTTAGGAAGTTTTTCCTGATTCCCAACCTAAACCTCCCTTGCTGAAATTTAAGCCCATTGCTTCTTGTCCTAGCCTCAGAGGTTAAGAAGAACAATTTTTCTCCCTTCTCCTTGTAACAACCTTTTATGTACTTGAAAATTGTTATCATGTCCCCCCTCAGTCTTCTCTTTTCCAGACTAAACAAACCCAATTTTTGGATCAACCTTACCCAGGTGCACCATGGGCACTGGCCCTGCAGGGGAGCAAGCAATTTGCAGGGTTCGTTACAGCTCTCCACCAGATCCATCCAGCCTCCCGAATGACCTCGGCATTAGGGAAGGAGAGTGACATCATCAGAAGGCCTGATGAACCTCTTGACAGTGCTAAGGAATAAAATAACTTTACACCTTCCTTGAGGAAACTCCCCACCAGTTCACATACCCTGCAGAATTAGCTGCTCCAGTCTTCTCTTCCTGTCAAAGCACACCATGTGCAATACACATTGTAGGGAACAGTCCTGCACTGGCCCAGGGGGATGGACGAGATGTGACCTTGTTCTTATAACTCCGTGGCCCTTGCTCTCCCGGCCGAGGAGAAGCATTCCTGCAATAAACAAGGATTTCACATTGCTATGCTGAGCAGAAATATTCTTTGCATGTGCAAAAGCCCTCCCGCTCCTCTGCCCACCAGGCTGGCTCCTCCTTGCGGGATGATTTGCAGATTCCGCAATGATGCAAAATCCGATCTCATCAAGGTGTGAAGTGGTGAAATCATTCATGTTATTTAGGAAGTCTGGCCTAGTGGAAAGAGCAGGGGCCTGAGCACCCAGACTCCTGTTCTATGGTGGCTCAGCCACTGAGCTGTAGTGTAACTTGGGAAATTTTCAAAAGTGGCCTCTGGCTTTGTGTGCCTGGCTTGAGAGACCCGAGCCTGGGTTTGGGAGGTGCTGAGCAACCCCAGCTCCCAGTGATGCCAGTGGGAGCTCGGCTCCTCTTAAAATCAACCCTAACTTATCTAACGCTGGGCATCCAAACATCAAGGCCCCTCCCCACCCCAGAGTAGCAGCTACTCTTGCAAATGCAGGCCCTCTGAGTGCCTCAGCTTCCCCTCCCCGTCGGAGGGGGAGAAGGATGCTGCCCTGCCTTCGCTGGGTCCTTTGAGATCTGCGAGTGACCCGGGAGCGTGTGTGCAAGGGACAGTGTGTGGGTACATCAGAGAAAGCCCTGCAAAGGACACTAGTGACTGACACCCCATTGTGCCCCAGGCCTGTTGTTTGGCTTGGCAGTTCACTCCCCAGCACCGTCCTAGCAATATCTGGGCTTCCCATATCTCTGCAGAGACAAAGAACTTTGTGGACACAGAGCAACAAGTCGCTCTCCTGAGCCCGGCCGGCTGATAAGGCTGCTTGTTTATGAGCACTAGTCCGTGGGGAGAGCGCTCACATCGGGAACACAGTGTGCCAGCTCCCCTGGCATACACACTCCAGCCGCTGCCCAATGAATCATCACCTTTCCTGGCTCGGGAGCATGTTGGGCCCCCCTCATTTAATGTAATCAACGCCAGGAGAGAAGCAGGCAAGGGCGTTTCATTGAGATGCAGGAGTGAGCTGTCCGCTCTCCATCCTGTTGTATCATTTCCCTGCCAGGGGCCGGTGAGTGGATTTCTTCCATTGCCTCTGGGGACTTTGGCAGGAAAAGCCACAATAAACAGGAGCAGAGAGTGAGCTCAGCTCGCGGGGGAGGCGACTCCTCAGATGCACATCCAGAAACAGAGAGAGGAAAATGGAACAACCTTGTGTTAACGTCCCACTGGGGAGACGTGCCAGGTTGCCAGGGCCTGGGCTCTGATGTTGTCTGTTTAACCAGACAGCAGATCCAGGCCAGGCACAAGCAGTGCGGGTAGAAGCTCTGTGACCCCCCCTGCCACTGGGTGCTCCCACACCCACCGGGCACAGAAGAACCACACTGGTTGGCCCAGGATCCTTCACAGCCACAGAGGCAGGTGTGAGCCCAGATCTAACACACGGGCTCGGGATCAAGGCTGAGGAGCAGGACACCCAGGCACCCTGATCCCAGAGGGCCCCGCCAGCACCTGCTCATTCGCAGCTCAGGAGACCTGCAGCGAACTGACAGAACGATCAAATCTCCTGCTTCTGCACCCCCTGCGCTTTGCTTTCTCACTCAGCCATGGGTCATCACACGTAGGCACAACAGGTCCCCACGCTGCCAAGTGCAAACGTTCAGGTCAGGAACGGGGAGGTGGAGAGGACTGGTTGACAAACGTGGATGTTATCCATCAAAATCCAATCTGCCCTTGGGCTGAGCGACACTCAGCTGAACGACCTGCCTTTCATTGTCCTGGTGCTTTCAGCAGCTTTGTAGGGTTAGGTGCCACGGACTGAGAGGCCATCGATCACCCTGCAGATGGAAAGCACTGTACTACCTTCTCTTTTACTCACCTCATCTGATTTATGCACCCCAGAGCTGTGACATATACAGATTGCAGTCTGAGTCCTGGGCAAGCGAGGCTGTTTGAAAGCACCACATATGCCAAGACTTTCATACCATGACACCAAACCTGTATATGCAGAAAGTGGCACGGAAAGCCTTGTGTTCAAGGCATTCATTTGGGACTCAGGCACTCTGGGTTCAAGTCCCAATCCTGCCACAAATTCCCTGCATGACCTTGGGTAAGTCACTTAACCTCTCTGTGCCTCAGCTTAGCCATGTATTAGCTCTCAAGCTAATTCCTGGTTTTGTAAATCACATGGACAGCCTCAAATCAAAGGTGGTGGAGAAATGCAATCTTGCTATGATTTACTACGTCTAGTTGCCTCTTTTTGACACGAGTTTGGAGCCCTGGGGATGCCCAAGCTGGGAATAGAAATTGCTTCTGGAGACTGGCTTTGCTTTGACACTATCTTGCTTATTTACAAGGAATAAACAAAGTCCTGCTGCTCCGAATGCAGGAGGAACCAAAGGCAAAAGGAGCAATTTCGTAGCTTCTTTTCAGCCCAGCTCCAGAACCTCTCTCTATGGCTACGTCTACATTACATGTTATGTCGGTATAACTTATGTCACTCAGGAATGTGAATAAACTACATTTATACCAACATAAGTGCTTGTGTGCACAGCATTATGTCGGTGGGAGAGCTTCACCCGCTGCCATAGCTTCTGCCGTTCACGGAGGTGGTTTTATTATGCCGCCAGCAGAGCTCTGTCCCGTCAGCATACAGAGTCCTCACCAGATGCGCTGCACCGCTGCAGTACTGTATGTGTAGACGTGCCAGTTTATCTCAGGGTCAAACCATGCTTACAGGCTTCTGCTGCTGCTGGTTCTGTGTTCAACTTTTCCTCACATTCCCCCTCCCATCCCCTTATGCAAAACAATACTCAGCAGCAAAAACCGCTCTGCCCACACAGTCCAACTCTCCTGGCGGGGTTCACGTAACCCTTTTGTCTTAGGTGGAGGGGGGGGGGGGACAGTGACTAATTAGCCTCATAGTTATGTTAATTGCAGGGGTTTGTTCATACCCATCAATCTTAATGAGGCTTTAATTCAGCCCATACCCAGGTGTTGCCCAGCACGTAACAATATTTTGAACCTGAAGGATTGGCAGGTGAGGAGGACAATCGAATCCAAGTCCAGTAAAAGAATCCCACAGAGCTCCAGGGGCCTCCCCAGATTCAGCTTAGAACCTAGTGTGATGGAAGCATCCTCCACACACCAGGTGTCCCACGGGTAGCAGTGAACTCCTGCAACTGTGTCTGCGGTGGTGAAAGCCCTGGTCTGACCAGCAATAGCTCCGCCCAGCCCAGCCATGGATATTTGCAGCCCAGACCCCACTCCAGGTGCCGCACTCTGCTCTCTAACAGGTCACTTGGCAGATCTCCTAGCCCACAACAGCTGCTTTGCCCTCCCGTCTCAGTAACACATTCCCCAGCGTTTGGCCTGTGGGTTTAGCCCTGCCCGGCTCTGACCCAGCGTGGGAAATGCTGATTGGGTTACAGGCCCTTTCAAGCCCGGCCAGCCCAGCTGCTGCTCTGCATGGCGGGCCTGGCTCTGAGAGGCCACTTTCCCAGCCAGGAGAAGGGGAGCAGGCGGATGAAGTTCAGTGTCCCAGGGAGCGTGGGCAGCCATCAGGGCAGAGTGGGTGACTGCGTTATGGGGGGTGGAACAACCGCTGCACAGGTGACGCCCACCTTTTGGCATGCTCAATAATGAGCGAGTGCTCTCCGGCAACGGCAACTCTGCCCGCCTGCCACAACACCCAGGGCCAGCGCTAGCACTAGGCGACCCTAGGCAGTCACCTAGGGTGCCAGGATTTGGGGGGTGGCGGGCGGCTGCCTCCTACCTCCCCGGGGAGCTGGAAGGCAGCCGCGGAGAGCCGCCCCCATGCCTCCCGGTTCCACGCTCAGCTCCCGCGGCCTGCAGGCGGGGAGAGGGGGGGTCGGGGCTGAACTCCCGTGGCCCGGGGGGGTGGGGCTGAGGTCCCACGGCCCACGGGGGGGCTGGCTGGGGGTGGGGGCGGCGTTAGCTGGGGGCGGGGGCAGCGCAGGGCTGGCGCAAGGAAGTTTTGCCTAGGGCGCGAAACTTCCTTGCACCAGCCCTGACAACACCGAAAGGGGTGGCGGGAGCCGTGGTGTGGCTGTGGCTCCCCCTGCCCAGCCCTGTCACAGGCTACACCAGCCCCCGCCCATACACCACAACCACCTCCTTCCCTTGCCTCCTAGCCCTCCCGTACACCCCACCCCACACACAACCCTCCATCCGCCACATGGGCCCTGTCGTCTCAGCACCACCCTCCGACAGGCCCTGTCTCGTCCCCATCTGCATTCACACACCTTCCCCCGCCCCGGAGTGTTCTCCCCACCCACAGCACAGGAGGGGCCCCACCTGCCAAAGACAAGCTGAGGCCGGTTCCCAGACACTGACCTTTCCCCTGCAGTCTCTGGCCAGGGTGTCCTGTGGATCATTCTTAGGCCGTAACGTCCAGAGGAGTTTGCGTCCCCCCGCTGCACTGCCATCACGCCCGGTACAAAGCCTCCCCCACTCCCCAGGCCCAGCAATGCTCTGGGGTTAAGCCTGGCTCTGATCTACACTACCCAGGCCGGGTTTGCAGAGAGCAGGAGCCTAATCCCACCAGCTTGGCCCTTTGGCCCCGAAGGGGCTGGTCTCCCATTCCCCCGTGCAGAGCCTCACTGTCCATCTGGGTCTTCCCAGGGCTGCTGCTCCCATGGGGATGGGTCTAAAGCACTCGGCCTGCTGGAATGCCACGCTCTCTTTCCACGCCGTGCTGATGTTGCTGCAGCCGGATGCTGTTTAAACTGCACAGTAAAGGGGAGGAGCCCCAGCTGTGGGGAACACAGCCATGCCCCTCCGATTACAGTCCTGTTGGATCGATTCCTGCATAACCAACCTTCACTTCAACCTTGCCACTGGCCACCCTTCGCTGCCGCCAGGAAGCCCCGTTTCTGATCTCAGCTGAGGTGGCCACCCCTGTAAAACTTGATTCCATGGGGGTGCACAGAGATCCGGCTGTGAGACACCATCTCCTGGGACCATGATTGGGCTCAGTGGTTCACACCTACTTCTAGTATAGGAACTCACTGACTGAACTATCAACGCGAGATCAGAGTCACCGCCTAGTTCCACTAAACGGGCTAAATACTGCCCTTCAGTTATACCCGTGTAAGCCACTCCACCGTGGGTGTCTGGGTGGGCAGAATGTGGCTCTTTGCATGGGATCTGGGCGTGTATGTGTGTGCGTGTGTTTTGCACACGCAATGAGGGGGCTTTTCTCTGATGCTCATTCCTTTCTAATCATGGTGACATTGGATCAGCGTTATCCCAACAGGCCTTTGAGCCATCCGGCCCAATTTCCTGCCTCTAACAATGGCCAATGTCTAATGCTTCAGAGGATGCAGCTAAAAAATACCATTAAGTATCCATGTTGAGACTGGCCATTTGATGTAGTTTTTGCTGATTAACGGATTACCCCGTTCGTGAGGATTTCACACACCACACCTCTCCCAAGGGTAAAAAGAGGGTAAAATCCCATTTTGCACAGCGTGTGGCAACAGGCAATGTGTCAGGGGGCTGCACTGGAGATGGTGAGTTCTGTAAACCTCATCTTAGCAAACGAAAGGCATTGTTGTCTAGTGGTTAGACCAGAGGAGTCCGGTCGAGACCCAGGTGCTGTTCCCAACCCTGACACTGAATCTCCGTGTGCCATTCAGCAAGGCACGGACTCTCAGTGCATGTAAAACAGGGATAATGCTACTCACCCACCTCAGTAAAGTGCTTCGAGATCTTGGATGAAAGGTGCTATATAAGTACAATGTATTTATTATTAAATAATAAGAATTTATTTATTTATTATTATTCGTTATGATTCCTACTACTATTATTATTCCTTCCACCCGCCAGGATTCTTCTTCACTTCTTATCAAAAATCACTGTGTAGAATTAAACAGCTGTCACATTTCATCCCAGGGGTGGCTGCATTTCAGTGTTGGGCAGATTGATTCCTGTCCATAGGCCTAAACTCCAGTCTCACGCACACTGATCAAAATCCATGGCAATCAGAGGAGTCATAAGAACATAAGAACGGCCAGACTGGGTCAGACCAATGGTCCATCTAGCTCAGTATCCTGTCTTCCGACAGTGGCCAGTGCCACATGCCCCAGAGGGAACGAACAGAAAAGGTAATCATCAAGTGATCCATCCCCTGTCGCTCATTCACAGCTTCTCGCAAACAGAGGCTAGGGCCACCATTCCTGCCCATTCTGGCTAATAGCTATTGATGGACCTATCCTCCATGAATTTATCTAGTTCTCTTTTGAACCCTGTTATGGTCTTGGCCTTCACAACATGCTCTGGCAAGGAGTTCCCCAGGTTGACTGTGAGTTGTGTGAAGAAATACTTCCTTTTATTTGTTTTAAACCTGCTGCCTATTAATTTCATTTGGTGACCCCTAATTCTTGTGTTATGCGAAGTAGTAAACAACACTTTCCTTATCTACTTTCTCTACACCAGTCATGATTTTATAGACCTCAATCATATCTCCCCTTAGCCATCTCTTTTCCAAGCTGAAAAGTCCGTTTTATCAATCTCTCCTCATATGGAAGCCGTTCCATACCCCTAATCATTTTTGTTGCTCTTTTCTGAACCTTTTCCAATTCCAATATATCTTTTTTGAGATGGGGCGACCACATCTGCACACAGTATTCAAGATGTGGGCATACCATGGATTTATATAGAGGCAACATGATATTTTCTGTCCCATTATCTATCCCTTTCTTAATTATTCCCAGCATTCTATTCACTTTTTTGACTGCCGCTGCACATTGAGTGGATGTTTTCAGAGAACTAATCCACAATGACTCCAAGATCTCTTTCTTGAGTGGTAACAGCTAATTTAGACCCATCATTTTATATGTATAGTTGGGATTATGCTTTCCAGTTGCATTACTTTGCATTTATCAACATTACATTTCATTTGCCATTTTGTTGCCCAGTCACCCAGTTTTGAGAGATCCTTTTGTAGCTCTTAGCAGTCTGCCTGGGTCTTAACTATCTTTAGTCATTTTGTATCATCTGCAAATTTTGCCACCTCACTGTTTACCCCTTTTTCCAGATCATTTATGAATATATTGAATAGGACTGGTCCCAGTACAGACCCTTGGGGGACACCACTATTTACCTCTCTCCATTCTGAAAACTGACCATTTATACCTACCCTTTGTTTCCTATCTTTTAACCAGTTACCAATCCATGAGAGCACATTCTTTCTTATCCCGTGGCAGCTTACTTAGCGTAAGAGCCTTTGGTGAGGGACCTTGTCAAAGGCTTTCTGAAAATCTAAGTACACTATATCCACTGGATCCCCTTGATCCACATGCTTGTTGATCCCATCAAAGAATTCTAGTAGATTGGTGAGGCATGATTTCCCTTTACTAAAACCATGTTGACTCTTCAACAAATTATGTTCATCTACATGTCTGACAATATTGTTTTTTATGACAGTTTCAACCAGTTTGCCCAGTACTGAAGTCAGGCTTACAGGCCTGTAATTGCTGGGATCACCTCTGGAGCCCTTTTTAAAAATTGGCGTCACATTAGCTATCCTCCAGTCACCTGGTACAGAAGCTGATTTAAATGATAGGTTACAGACTACAGTTAGTAGTTCTGCAATTTCACATTTGAGTTCCTCAGATCTGTCACCTAAAAAGAATGGCTCAGGTTTGGGAATCTCCCTCACATCCTCCGCCATGAAGACCGATGCAAAGAATTCATTTAGTTTCTCTGCAATGGCTTTATCGTCCTTGAGTGCTCCTTTAGGACCTCGATTGTCCAGTGGCCCCACTGGTTGTTTAGCAGGCTTCCTGCTTCTGATATTTTTTTTTTAAATGTTGCTATTACCTTTTGAGTCTGTGGCTAACTGTTCCTCAGATTATTTTGTGGCCTTCCTAATTGTATTTTTACACTTCATTTGGCAGTGTTTATGCTCTTTTCTATTTTCCTCACTAGGATTTAACTTACACTTTTTAAAGGAAGCCTTTTTGCCTCTCAATGCTTCGTTTACTTTGTTTTTTAGCCACAGTGGCTCTTTTTTGGTTCTCTTGCTATATTTTTTAATTTGGGGTATACATTTAAGTTGAGCCTCTATTATGGTGTCTTTAAAAAGTTTCCACACAGCTTGCAGAGAATTCACTTTTGGCACTGTACCCTTTAATTTCTGTTTAACTAACCTCATTTTTGTGTAGTTCCCCTTTCTGAAATGAAATGCTACAGGGCCACTGTGGTGTTTTTCCTGACACAGGGATATTAAATTTAATTATATTATGGTCACTGTTACCAAGCGGTCCAGCTATATTCACCTCTTGGACCAGATCCTGTGCTCCACTTAGGACTAAATCAAGAATTGCCTCTCCTCTTGTGTGTTCCAGGACCAGCTGCTCCAAGAAGCAGTCATTTAAGGTGTCAAGAAACTTTATCTCTGCATCCCGTCCTGAGGTGACATGTATCCAGTCAATATGGGTACCCAGTCACTCCAGGTGTAAAGGAGCAGGGAGCTGGTCCCATTGTTTGCAAGGTGCAATCAGTAAGTAAAGCTTGTAAAAGCACTTAAGGACCCATTGAGAATGTGCATTTTTATTGCACTGTCATTACCAGCATTGTCACCCCCGTCTTGTTTCGCAACTCAGACCACAATGACAGGGCCAGATGGCTTAATTCCTGGGCTGAGAAGAGCAATATCAACCTGACAAATGTCAACAAGAGCTGAGAACCACCAACAGCAATCTCCTCCCAACCAACAGCAATCTCCTCCCAAGCAGCAACCCTCCGCTGTGCAGGGCCAAGCACAGTGGGAATGTAGGGTGACCAGATAGCAAGGGTGAAAAATCAGGACAGGGGGTGGGGTGTAATAGGCACCTCTATGAGAAAAAGCCCCAAATATCGGGACTGTCCCTATAATATCGGGAAATCTGGTCACCCTATGGGAATGGGATCAGGCCCTAAAAGAAGCCATCAAGATTCCCCCTTGTCCAGTGTCACTAGCCAGACAACACATTCTCTCCGCAGAAACCCCTCTTGCGCCCTGGTGGACAGAGCAATCGAGGGTCGGGAGGATCTCACTACCTGCGCAGCAGGCTGTAACCCAGCTGGCTGGATCCTCGAGGGCAGGGGACATCACTTTGCAGTGCAGGGTTGGGGTTAAAGCCCTGGTGGTTCCAGGATAACCTTCTCCCACTCCCCCACCTCAGCCTGGAAGACCCAGCTTTGATTCCTGGCCAATGCAAGGGCAGAAATTAACGTTAGATTGTGGGGCCTGGACCCTGTCTTCCTATGTGTTTGTATGGGGCCCTGTGGTCCTAATCGGGTGCGAGCAAAATACAGATCATAGGAATCCCCTGGTGACTGTGGTTGAGTCGAACGCAGGGCAGCTGGCGACAACAGGGGGCGTTGTCCCCATGTGGTGACAGCAGGGGAAGGGGGCAGGGGCCGTGAGTAGGTGATGGCATTTTTTAAAGATAGAGGAAATGATGAGTGAAAGAGAGAGAGGGGGCGGGGGAAGAGGAAGGGAGGGGAGGGCTTAGGGCAAGTTATAAACTTAGACCTGGTTCGTCTCGGTGGCTCCATCACAAGCTGAAAATGGCAGAGAGCCAGAAGAAAGGGGCCTTCAAAAAATTCAGTAAGTCGCTGCGGGGAATGCGTCGCTGGCTGAGCGAGGTGGAATGGAGGGGCTGTGGGGGGGGGAGCGCTGCGTGTGGTGAGCCAGTGTGCGGGATGTTTGTGTTCACGCACGCTGCGTCTCAGCACCCCCCGTGGGGCTGGGCGCTGGTCCTGTGGGAGCTGGCCCAGGGGCTGCTTATGAGCCGCACCAGCCCATATAGTCAGTGGGTTCGTGGCCGCCGGGTTCTCACCGGCTTTACGGAGCAAGAGACAATTTTGTTTCACTCTCGGTTGGGCTGATTGGGACGGGGGTGGACTGGCCTTGATGGGGCCGAGCAGGGGTCTGGTCCCACCTCTCACAGATTGAGGTAGACAAAATAATCCAGTTTCTCCACCCCTAGCTGAACGGAACTGTTGAGCTGGGACCGGTTTGGTTTAATCCAGTGTGAAATCGGGTGCCGAGAGAAGTACTGGACAGGTGTCTCTCCTCCCCCGCCTGTCTCCCTGAGCACCAGGGGGTGCTCCTGAACCACCCTTAATCCTGCACCTGGACAGAGCATATAGAACACAGGAGGCAGCATGTGGGACCCGCGCCATGGGCCGTGGGGGGAGTGTGTGGAACAATGGAGTGAACCCAGACTGACTCCAGTGTGTCTAGGCTATGGCTGAAATCCTGGCCTCATTGCAATGGGAGTTTTCCCACTCATTTCACTGGGGCCAGGATCTCACCCTGTGTGTGCACAGAGCTAATAAGCTCTTTGGAGTTGGTCTCAGAGGAAACTAATCAGCAGCCCCTGTGGGTTGAATGCTCTTCTTTCCCAAAGCCCTGGGTTTTCCCCCAAAGCCCTTAAAGACAACTACCCCAGCATAATTTCATTTTCTGCCCCCTCACACACTTCCTTCCCGGCAAGCCTCCCTCACATGTAACTTGGCCTGAGATGATGATGCTAGAATTTAAATTTGCATTTTCCCCATTTCTAAACGCTCGGTGCCCACTCTAAGACTTTGCATAGAATTGTCCTTCCCCCACAGAATCACTCAGTGCTTTGCAAACATGTACTAATCCAGCCTCACAGCACCCCCATCAAGTCAGGCTTAGCCCTGATTTAGAGATGAGGGAAACCGAGGCACAGAGGCATGAAGTGATGTCTGTGTCAGAGCTGCATTTACCACTCAACCCCCCTGGGACACAGCGGTTTTGGATTTGTCAACAAATCCATTAATTCCCCATCAATAGGGCCCCTTCCCCCAGCCAACTGAGGAGAAGGATGGTCTGGAGGTTCAGGTATTGCACTGGGACACAGGAGATCTAGGTTCCATTCTCAGCTCTGCTACAGGCTTCCTGCATGACCCTGGGCAAGTCACTTAGGGGGAGATTCCAAAGGCACAAATGATGGTTAGCTGCCCCGCTCCCTTTGACTTGCAGCCTTCCCCTTTCTCTCTGTGCTTCAGTGTCCCAGCCTTTGTCTGTTCAGATTGGACGGCCCCTTTGCACTCCAGAGCAAGTGTTTGTCCAGCCCCAGCACAATTTCAGTGGGGGCCTCTAACTGCTCCCATAATGCAAATAAACCAGAAAAGTGAATTCAATCCCTTCTCCTCATATGCTAGCCCCTTCTCTGAAATAGACTAAGAAATTATAGGTGGCTTGATCTAGGAATGAAATTCAAGCCTGGGAGTCAGGACAATTGGTGTCACTCGCAATTATGCCACTAATTTACTGCCTGACCTTGGGCACATCACTTCCTCTCTTTGTACCTGAGTTTTCCTGCCAGGTTTGTGCAAGTCTTGTTTGCCAAATGCTCTGAGATCCGGCGAAAAATGGTGGTAGAGAAGGACAAACCTTTGCATTAATAACACTACAGCTGGGGCTCCATAGACTCTGAGGCCAGAAAGGACCATTGGGACTAGTCTGATTTCCTGCTAACCTGGGACAGAGACTTTCACCCAGTGATTCCTGCCTGGTGTCCTGGCTCCAAACCCTGTAACAGCACTACACGAAGCTATGCTGCAGCCTCCTAGAAGGGAAACAGCAATCCCAGCGGGATGCCCAGTTACTTGCTCCCTGAACCATGCGTGTGGCATGCAGAGACAGTAATGCCACAGGAAGAGCACCACCCTGGCACTGGGGGTGCACAAGGAGAAAGGGGGGGTGATAGTCTGACCCTGTGCTGCGCTGCCCCTACAGAGCAGAGCTGAGGGGAAAGGGCTGGGGTGTGAAACGCAAACCCATCCTGTGGGGGTTATAAATATGACTTCGGTTAACGCTCTGCACTCAGCAGTAGCAGGTGGCAACGGGGAGATTAAAACAGTGATCGAGAGGGTCTAGTTGCTCGCTCGCTTAGTTTAGGAAGTGGGTAGATGATATCCTTCCCACAGTACACGCTCCTTGCTGAACGCAGGCTGCTCTGCTAGCTCCGGAGTGCAAAGGGGCCCTGAACTAGTTCGGAGGAAAACTCTCATAGACATAGTCCCATCCACACAGCAGCCCGGCCCCACACGTACCCACAAACACACTCATGGTCACATGGTCCCATCCACACAGCAGCCCGGCCCCACACGTACCCACAAACACACTCATGGTCACATGGTCTCATCCACACAGCAACCCGGCCCCACACGTACCCACATACACACCCACCTACACAATCATGGTGCACCATGTACCAAAGACAGACACACATACACTCCCCTCCACCCTTCAGAAATATATACACACTCATGGACTCCTGCTTCCACATACCTACATACCCATGGGTATTATCTCATCAGGAGTTACCGGGTATTACAGACAGCTTTTCAGGTTCTGCCTGGCTGAATGTATAGGCAGCTGGATCTTGGAGAAATGTGGTGCTGTTCTGTTTGGAAGCTGAGCCTATCACAAGGCTGAGTCACTCTCTGACTGACATAGTCTCTTAGGTGCAGGGTGACTGAAATGCAAACTGGGTGTAAAATGCTACCAGATCAGAGCTGTTACATTTGACACCGTGAAGGGGTTGACTCACCAATAGTGCCTCCTTGTGGTCAAGCGTGATATAGCAGCTCTCTACCAGTTGGGTGCCTCCTGCCGACAGTCGCTCCAACACTGTGGTGGTCTGCCTCTTCTTGTGACTTGGCCCTCTGGCCAGGTCACTTAAAGTCTCTCCCTGTCCAGGGCAGCCAATGAACAGAAACAAGGGAATTACGAATCATTCATCCCCAAACTGGGCTACAGCTCTCATTCAGCAGACGTGGGCTTGTTGGGCTCTGGCCCTAAACGGGGTTCACAGGTGGTCGTGGTGGCCACTGTGGGGTTGGTATACCTGATCACAGGCACCTACTGAGTACGGGGTTCCCGATGACACGGGGTGCAAGGCAGAGGAGAATCAGGTCCTTAGTAGGGCCCCAATCCTGCCCCCAGTCACACGGGTGTTGTGCCACTGATGTGGGCGGGGGTGGGGGTGCTGCCCCAATGTCATTGAGGGCAGGATTGAGGCCTTATGGAGTACGAGGGCGGGGGGAGAGTGCCAGCACTCTGCAATTGACACCCATGACGTCCCTGCTGGAGCTGGTCCAGCCCCTCCCACAGAAGATGCGTCCGCTCACAGGCTGCCCCCCCACCGCCGTCATAGATTCCGGTTTAACTCATGTGCACAGGCTCCGAGCTGAGCAGCCCCTTAAAGTTCTAGATTATTACACACGGTGCAGAGCACACGCAAAACCACAATGGTGCAGAGCAGCCCTGGGACCCACAACTGTTCTCCCCGGGAGGTGGGGGAGGGGGCAGAAGAAACCTCGCCGAGAAAGGCAACCAGGGGCAGGCTGGAAAGACCCGGGTTCTGCCAGCAGGCGCGAGAGGCTGTTTGAACCGGGCTAGTGGAGATTCCCAGAAGGCGGCTCCTGGGCACTCTAGCGATAGCATCTCCTCTGGTTTGTGTCCTGCCCTTTACCCCGGAGCAAAGGGAGCAAAGCCTCTGGCACAGAACGGGGCTGGGGGTGAGGGGAGGGCATGTAATCCGTTTGCTCGGGCAAAGGCAGCTTCTTCCCCGGCAGCTGTCCGTGTTTTGCTGAGACTGGGAGCCAGAGCAGGGCTGCCAGGTGCCCTGGTCACGTTGCTGGGGCGGGTTAGGAATCGCTCTCATTTCACTGATGGGGAAAGGGAGGCACAAGGCGATGACGGGATTAGCCCAAGGCCCCTCAGCAAACAAGTGGCAGACTCAGGAACTGAGCCATGTTGTCCTAAGCCCACGCCCGGCCACCTAGCCATTAGGCTGTGCTACCTCACCGGCACCCCAAGGTGCAGCCAGGTTGGCTGGGCCTGACTCTTCTCTCTCAAGGTGCAACTCCATTGAGCTACCCCCACGTCAGCGGGCACAACCCCACCACAGACACTACCTTCATCACCACCGGTCCCATACCACGAGCCAGCCCAGTGCCTGGAACCCGCCGCCTCCCAGGGAGTAACCCCAGCGCACGTTTCCTTTTCTTTTCCAGAGTTCTTTAAGTTCAAAGGCTTCGGGAGCCTGAGCAGCATCCCTCGGGCCTTCACCCTCCGGCGCGTGTCCGCCCCCGCCAGCCCCACAGAGAGCCTGCAGGCGGCGACCCTGCATCCCAACAGCTTCCTGGAGGACGCCCCGGAGAGCACTCAGGATGACTTGACCACCATGCTCAAGAGCCCAACCCCCTACGCCAGGTCGTGCGACATGTACAGCCACATGGGGACCATGCCCAGGACCACCCCCAGCGGGGCGGGGAAACGGACCAAGAGCTCCCAAAGCTCCCACGACAGACGGACCACAGGGGGCAGAGGCCCTGGCACGTCCCCACCGACCATCCCAGAGTCAGCAGCTCCTGCTGACCCTGCCCCAGCAGCAGATGCTTCCTCGGGGACTTTGCCATCGCATAACGGCCCCAGCCTGGGTGAGTCAATCGCAGCAGAGCCCAGGGTGGGATCTGACGCCTCGGGGAACAACCCTCCGCCGGGGCAGGCCCCTGGGGGCACGGGAGAGGGACACGCTGCCAGCCCAGCCCAGGCGCCTTTCCAAGCTCCTAGAACTGCTTGTACCACAGGGGAGCTGTTGCGAGAGCCCGACGGGTTGGAAGGAAAGGAAGGAACAAAGGAGGAGCTGCCGCCTGCCTCCTGGGAGAGCCCGCAAGGGAGGTAAGACGCAGCGTGAGCCCGCTCAGCTACTCCAGTGCCGCCCCCTGGTTCTGCTGCTGAATGAGGGCTCAAGCCTGCAGGGTGTGGAGGGCTCTGGCCCCAACCCAGCAAAGCATTTGAGCACCTGAATGGTCCTGGACTAAGCACACGCTCAAAATCGAGTGCCTGCTGAAGTGCTTGGCTGGATCATGGCCAGAGTGCTCAGCACCTTGCAGGATCGAGCCCCTCTGAGGCATCCCCTCGGTCAACCCCCTTTGGATTTAGTGATGGATTTTCTCTGGAGGTAATCAGGACGCTGGAATTCTGCCCACCCCAGCGCTTGCCAGCTGGGGTGTACTATCTCCCAACCCCCACCTTTCACACACCCCTGGGGGGCAGCGGGGGTATGATCTTCATTTTACCAACAAGGGAAACTGAGCCACAAAGAGGCAAAGTGACTTGCCCCAGGTCACGAAGCTAGCCTAGAACCCAGGAGGCTGGTCTCCCAGGCCTGGGTGCTAGCCACTGGCAACACTCCCTTACACAAACACCTGGGAAAGTGTGGCCGCTTATTAGAAACTTTCGCATCTGCCGCCTGGGGTTGGCAGCTTCATGAGAACAAGCTTTCCCGTGGGATTCCTGGTCTTTCCTGCTTCCGGTTGGGACGGAAACGTCTCAGGCAGCCTGGTTTAGTCCGGCCTTCCCGTTGCCTTGTTCTCAGTTTAGTTTCAAGTCGTGGCTTTGTCGGTTTGATTCACGAGAGAAATACACCAGGAGTTGGGGGCGCTGTGTCTGGAAGCAGAGGCGGAATGGGGGAGCGGGATTTGGAGAGCTCCCTTGCATAGCACTATCCTTTTCTCTCTCCTTAGCCTTCCTTTCTCTCTCTCCCTCCCTCTCCTCCTGGGAGGGGAGTGTCACTTTCACAAGTCCAGTCTCTGGTTCAGCCGACCGGCTGGGGGGACATGCACGTGCAGCCGCTGGGGGGTTTCTCAGACTCCAGATGCCCAGCGCTGCCCCTGGGCCTGACCCCAGTGCCTCTCGGCTCCACCACTAGAGCCCATGTGGAATCTGTAAAGGAGGCCGCTGCTTGGGACCGCGCTCGGAATGTGGGGAGGGGGTGAGCTGGGCCGGGTGGGCGGCTGCTGAGAGTTACAGCTGGCACTGGCTGGCCCCCGCCATGCTTTTGTGATGACTGCAGGATCTCGTCAGCCCCAGCCTGGCCCCCAAAGCCCTAGAGGACAGCAACCCCCTGCCCTCCCCGTCCCCGCTTTCAGCCCCTGCCTGGGAAACCTCCCTCTCCTTTAACTCAGCCAAAAGAGGTGACCTTCTAATGGGAGCGGCACTATGCCTGGTCTTCTCCACTTTGCGGGCTGGCTGCACTGAGGCCATCTGATCCGAACACACATGCCCGTGAACACGCGTGCATACACACACACACACACACACCTGTGAACACACATCCGTGAACACACACACGCATGCACCACAGCCTACGTGTGTGAGGCAGAACCCTTCTCCCTGGGAACTGGGCTGTCTTGCCTCGCAGGGCTCCGGCTGCTCCCCGGTCTCACAACTCCCCGAAGCCCTGCCGCAGGGCCCAGCTTGCGGGGGAGAAGCCCCGCCGCAGGGCCCAGCTTGTGGGGGAGAAGCCCCACCGCAGGGCCCGGCTTGTGGGTAGGGTGACCAGAGAGCAAGTGTGAAAAATCAGGACAAGGGGTGGGGGGTAATAGGAGCCCATATAAGAAAAAGGCCCAAATATTGGGACTGGCCCTGTAAAATCGAGACATCTGGTCACCCTACTTGTGGGAGAGAACACAACCCGGCCCAGCCGCCGCAGGCGGTCCCAGCGCTGTGCAGGATCCATCTCTTTAGCATAAATGCCACCCTCTCCGTGCCGCCGCTCAGCGTGCCCATGTCCACGGCACAGCGAGATGCCCCCGGATTCGGGTGCGCGGGGGGGCCGGTGTGGGCGTGACACGAGGGGCACTGTCCTTGGTTTAGGGGATTCAGCCCCCTGGCTTGTATCTCCCTCCCTGGAACGGGGTTTGCTTGTTCGAAGGGTTCGGAGCTCCGGCCCAGCCCGGGGGGTCTGTACGGCCGCCCGCCCGCGGAGGCTCCCTGGTGTCAAGTCAGTGGAGAGGCACCGGTTTACACCAGCTCCTTCTCTGGCCCATGGCGTCTGCTTGAGCCAGGCCTGGTTCGGTTTTACACCCGTGTGGCGCCGGCGGAGTCACTCCCGATTCCCAGGGCGCTTAGCCCAGACCCCTGCCCGCCCCCCGTTCCCAGGGCTGGGGGGTTTGTTTGCTCAGGCGGTTTGCGTTAGGGACGGGGCATGGGAATGGAGAGGAATTTCTCCCAGCTGTGGGAGCCGGGCCCCTGCGCCTGGCGAGGCGAGGGGAGGGGAGGGGGGCAGGGCCAGAGGCAGCCGGGCGGGCCTGGGCCGGCTCAGCCCTCCCCAAGTTCAGCGCTCGCACGGCGCAGCGCTCAAACTTCCTCCCCGGCGGGCTGGGTGCGTGCGCGGGGCTCGGAGCGCAGGCAGCCGGCACCGATGACCGAGGTGGGCAGGAGGCCCCACGGGCCGGGCCACGGCAGGTGAGCGTGTCCCGTGGGCAGGGGCGGAGGAGGGGGCTGCCAACCACAGCGCAAAGCTCCCCCCCGCCCCGCCGCGGGGCGGATTGGTCCCGGGAAGGGCCCCGGGCTGCGGCGGGGGCGCTGCCTGTCCCCCCACCCCACGGGCAAGAGGTTCGCTTGTGGGAAGCGCAGACACGTCGGGGGCGCAGAGCGCAGGCAGCAGGGCCCCCCCGCGGCGGGCCGGGCCGTGGGGCGCTGGCCTGGGGTGAGGTCTTCCCGCATCACCCCCTGCCCGGCTCCTTGCGCCCTGCCCAGGCGCCTGGCAAAGCCCCGTGTGGATCTGAGTGGGGTGGGGGTCGCCCTGCAGACACCCCCCCCCCTCACTTCCCAGGGCAGCCAGCCAGAAGGGGGAACTTGAGCCCTTTCCGGCTGCGGCCCCCTCCCTTCGCCTGCCGGGGAGGCAGGGCAGGGGCTGCAGGGACCTGCACAGCTGGGAGCGGAGCAGGGGAGGGGAGGGGGCTGCTAGCCCAGGGATTTGGACTAGGAGTGGAGCCGAGCGGGCGGAGAGTTCCCCAGCACTAGCCCCTGACATGGCCAGGAAGCGGCTCAGTTGGGGCCCTTTGACATTAAAGGCAAAACTCCCTTTAACCTAACCAGGATCCAGGCCGAGCCAGTTCGTGCTGGCAAGCCCCGGCAGGTATGCCGGATCCTGGTTTCCTGGGGAAACTGAGGCACAGAGCCGTTTCAGGGACTCTGCCCAGCACCCTAGGTAAGGTGGCGGCAGCGCTGGCCTGAGGCAGGAATTCTTGTCTCTCAGTGGCTCATGCTCCTAGACTCCATTGCCAGGGCAGGGAGGGGGTGAGCCAATGTGAGAGGCAGACGCCGCTGGGCTCCCTGGGTTGCTGTCAGTGTGGGGAATACGGGAGAGCAGGATGTTGGGCAGGCGGGAGCATCTCGCTCTCTCCCGAGCTGGGCGTGTGCAGGGCTGGTCAGTACCAGTCATGGAAACACCAGAGACTCTTCAGTGCCTCTCGGGAGCCCACAAAGCCCAAGGCCACCGGCGCTGCAGCTGGGCCCTGGGGGAGGAGGCAGAGGAAGATGTTCCATAGGCAACTGCAGCCAGAGCTCTATGCCCCCACTTCTCATCCTCGGACCAGCCTGTCTTTGTGGAATGTCTCACTTCCCCGGTGAAGGGGAGACAAGGCCTGTGACTGGCTGTCCCTGCCCCGGGATACCAAAGGCACCTTTCCCCTGCGCTGGCTGATGCTAACTAGGAGTTCAGCTGTAAGGTGAACTGTCCATCTGTAACTTACGCTGTTGTGCCTGAGTATTGCACCATATAGTGCATGATGTAATGCACTGATTTGAGTTCACTACAGCATCTAAGCTCCAGGGTACGAGCTACAGTGGACAGTGCAGGGAGGGACGGTACCCGCTACCGCCCCGCAGCGCTGCCACTAGAGCTTAATCTTGCTGCAGCCCTGGTTAGTGCAGGTGTGATCGCATCTAGTTTTAGCACTGGACCCCAACCTTGACCTACGGCACCGCCTGCTGTTCCAGTCAGGAGCCATGCACGGCTCTGCTAGTGCACCTCCATCCTGCCCGGCAGCAGCTGTTCTGATCCTGGTCCCCTCATGAGTGGTGTCACACTGTGGCATGGTTCTGCACTGTGCACAAATGTTCGCCAAGCGTTAGGCTGCAGCCATCGTTCTTGTGTAACCGGGGATCAGCTCAGAGGAGAAAGGTTGGTGCTTTAAGCAGGCATGCCAAGTGGAATGAAGTTTCCGGACAGGTCCTCCTGTAGTTCCATAGCTAGGAATAGTGATGTTCTCCTCTGAGCCCAGATGTCCTGCTTCCCGAGTGTCACCCTCAAGCACCCATGTGATATGGGGCAGCTCCATATTTTGGGTCCTTCTCTGCTCCCAGTACACTGATTTATCAGTCATGCTGGGTTCCGGAGCTCACCGTGAAGCATTCCCACCCAAAGGAAGCCCAGGAAGGCTGCGGATCAGGAAAATCCTCCATCCTATGGGGATCACCTCCACTCCTTGCTCTTGCACCGGGGCAAGACACCATCTAGGGAATAATCCACCCGAAGAAACATGGACCAGCATTTCCCCCTGGTGTATTATCCTACAACAGTGGAATTGACCCTTCCTAGCTGAGCCTGTATAAACAACATTGATACACACACCTTCCCATGGATAATCCTCAGGGACTTGTCCTGCAACAGTAGCCACCAGCATCAGTGGATCCTGTCACGTGTCAGGGGCTTTTAATCTTTGTGACTCTGACCATCGTCAGGTGAGTGGGGCCAGAAAAGTTCAGCCTCTCCCCAGCATGCTTGTGGGCCCTGCTTTAGTACGCTGGGGGAAGCTGAAGCGTTCACAATAATGGAGCAAATGCAGCTTCCTGAACTGGAGGAGTGACTGCAGTGAGTCCATGTTCTTGGAGCAAGTGGTGCTGAAAGAGGAATCAGAGGGTGAAATCCTCCAGGCATTGGAGAGCCACGATCCATGCCTCTGGGAGCACGAAGGGGACTGCAAACTGCTAGGCAAAGCCTTTCGGAAATTTCCAGGAGACTGATCCAGGCGTGAATGTGACTGGGGCAAGCATGTTTTCTTTACAAGAAACCAGCTGCCAGGTGAGACCATTGACTGGTGTGTTACAGACACATGTGACACCACCCTGAATGTGAACTGTGACCAGATGGACTAATCAGAGACTGAATTATTCATGGTGCAGTTGACAAGCAGCAAAAAAGGAGGTTACTGGAAGAAATGGACTTGACTTTTCTGAGAAGAGTGGATATGCACAGGGCTAGTGAAAACTGCTTCCCAGAGGAAAATGGTAGCATGCAGTTAGCTAGCCCCCTTGCAGAAGCTATATTGCAATGCAAAATCCCTGGTACAAATACATAGCACTTTTCATCAATGGATCTTAAAGTGGCAATGAGCGTTATTCCCATTTTATAGATGGGGAAAACTGAGGCACTCAATAGTAAAGCGACTTGGCCAAGGTCACCCAGCCAGCCAGCAGCAGAGTCTCCCAAGTTCCAGTCCATTGGAGCATGCCGCAGAGCAGAAGAGGAACACACAACGTTCAGAATACTCTTTGGCTGTGAAATGCAGGGGAGGCAAGGAGCGACTTGTAGCTGGAGCACCTTGATGTGGTGAAAAGCCAGGAGCTGCAGCAGCAGCCGTTGGAAGTAAATATGAATCAATTTCAAAACCAACGGTGACATGCTGAGAGGCTGAACCCAACACGCCCCAGCCTTCCACTGGCTGGCATCCCTGCGGGCGTTGGGGCAGTGCCACGGAGCCTGCTCCTCCCCCACGCAAGGCATTTCAGGCCAGTCGGAAGGGGCTCCCGGGCAGCAGGGACTCATTCCAAAGGGAGCGCTGGAATTTCTCCCAGGCACTTTGACGGGCTTCAAGAATGTTTGAGTCTCATTCAAGAATCCTCCAGCCATTCAGTCGCACAAGCTCCCTGCAGATTGCGGCCGCTAGCGTCCCTCTGCCTCTCCCAGGGCCAAGGCGCAGGCACTGCATCTGCTAACAGTTAGGAGAAGGGGTTATTTATAGTGGTTTCATTCTTCCCCAGTGCTGAGTGGAAGTCGGGGCTCTCTGGCACCGGATGCTGGGATGGGAGTGTTGCAGTTCATTAGCCACAGGCCCGGATGGCTTTGCAGAGCACTAGAGAAGCTTGCAAGACCCTCCTAAATTCCACTTCCCAGCTGCTCTCATGCTCCCAATTTCCTGCCTGGAATCTCCCTTCCCCCACCCTTTGTTTTTTTTCTCACAGATTCCCAAGCCCCAGCCAGTCTCTCTCTGACCCGGCACCTCTGGAGGCCAGCTCGCAGCTGGTGCAGGGAGGGGGCAGATTTTTAGGAACCCCACCAGCCCAGGCCCATCCTTGCCCTGACATCCTGTAATCACCTGGAAAATGCCAGCTGGGCAGGCAGCGAGAAGGGAACCGTCCTCTCCTTCTTCCAGGGGCGCTATCCACGGCTTGCTCCTGCTCCAGCTTCCCAGGGAAACCAGCCCGTGAACTGAGGCTTGCTCTAGGTCATGGTGGCAAGCTGGGTGGATGGCGCTAATCCCCCACAACCTGCGGGGTGCTGCTGCTGGGTCAGTCGGGAACCCCTTGCTCAATCACGGGCCTGGGCTTTGGAACAGGCCGGTCAGGGGGATCCGGTGTCCCAGGGGTCGGCACCGTATTGGGTTCTGTTGAGCACCAACTCGTGTTTTGTGCAATCTGGCTCTGGATTCCAAGCACCGGGGCTTCTGTCACACCCCCTGGGAGATGGGGCCCCAGTCCAGTAGCTCTCCCAGTCAGAAAGGTTTGTTGTCGATATTCAGCCTAATGTTTAGCATGAATGAAATTCAGGCTTTGTGGCCGTCTGGAGCCAGGAGATAAACATACGGATGAGCCGGGCGCTGCTCGCTGCAGAACGAGGTTCTTAATTAGACTCCATGCCAGGCCCCTTGCAAGGCTCCCTGGTGCATAGCCTAGATACCATGCCTGGCTCTCACCGGCTGCAGAGATTCCTGGCAGAACGTCCACCGTCTCTTCACAGCTGCAGTACAGAATAGCAGGTACCTGACCTTAAGTATATGCCACAACTGCTGCAAGGCAGTGTGGTCTAGTGGAATGAGCATAGGACTGGGAGCCAGGAATGCCAGCAGGCTAATACAGGCTCTGCCCCAGACTCTGTGGCTTTGGGCAAGTCATTTCACTTCTATGACTCATTCCCCCCCCCCCCGCCCCCGCCAATATCTGTAAAAAAAGAGTAATAATCCTCACCTACCTCCCATTGGGGTCAGGCGCTCTAATTAGCTTATTAATTAGTAGTAGTAGTGTTGGGGTAGCACGTAGGAGACCGGATATTATGTTTCCCACATACAAAGAACAAACCTTTGCTTTTAGCCTGAAGGAATTAGGGAAAATAATCCGGGAAAACACAAAACTAAAGTCTCCCTGAGAGAGTGCAACACATGTGTCTCGTCTCTAACAGTCTGCGTCATCTCTGCCTCACACAACAGCCACTGCAGAGCGGCAGACGCCCTGCAAAATGAAAGGTGCAGCATGGACAAAGTCCTAGCAATTCCCTGCTGTGGCCCCACATGCCACGAATGCTCCTACGGCACGTGGAAAATGGAACTCTCGAGCATTTACACCATTAAAAGTTGACAAACCAGTGTAAAATATTGGGCCTGACACACAGCCCCAGTGTGACTCCATTGATTTGAAGGATTCCCCATTGGTACGGGTGTGAGTGAGAGAAGGATAGCAAACAAATAGCAAAAATCCTGCTCATTCATCAACTGTTTCCTTAACTAGTTGTTCTCCTCCCTTAAACCTCTGATAGCTGATCCTGTCGTGCCTTGCACCTGCCGCATGGGCAGCTAAAATCCACAGTCTATTTGTTCTAACCACCAAGGATCATACTCAGAAACCCTGACAGTGGTAGAGCAGCAGATCAGTATGCCCTGGGGGCCACATAGCCATCTTCCAAGGTAACTCCCAGCAACACACTTCAGCCCTTGACCAGCTGGAATTCTTAATAAACTGCTGTTTCCCAATTGATCACTAGTTGGCGCCTGACAGCGATTTGCAGAGGAAAATTAAACTGGAAGCAGCCGAGAGTCCCAGGCTATGGCTGCGCTCCAGAGCCTATGCAGACATAGCCGCCGCTATAGATGCAGAAAGAGTTTTTCTGCGGGTATAGGAACACCACCTCCCCAAACACTGTTAGCTACATCGACGGAAGCACGCTTCTGTCAGCATAGCTACGTCGGTCAGGAGTGCGCGTTTTCATGCCCCAACCACCACCATAGCTACACGGATATAAGTTTTAAGCATAGGCAAAGCCAGAGAGTTTATATGGCACATCCCACGCCTTGCAGCTATGTTACCTTGTGCTGTGACCCTGTTAGCTCTGACCAGTTGCAATAGCTCAGGACTTGGATGGGAGACCTCTAAAAAGACTCCCGGAAGCGGGGCTGGGGGCGTTCTTGGTTACCTACCTCATGCTCCAGCATGATGTTAGGGATTGCTGGAGGTGCCGTCTTTTGGGTAAGAAACAAAACTGAAGTTTTGATTTTATTTTTGTTTACAGTGATAAGCCCCTGCTGCTGGTAAGAATCGGGGTGCTAACTCCAGTATCCTGGCCAAATTCCCACCCAGGTCAAAGTCCATGCCCCTAAGATACCCCCTACCTTTTCAATTGGATACAGCATTCTGCTCCACTTATCCTAAGCTTGTAGGCTGTTGCCATGAGCAGCATTACACCCCAAAGGTGGAAGCACTTTAGTAGGGTGTGACGTAAACATCCGTTACAAGAGAGTGACAGATTTCCAGATGCTGTAGTTACATAGTTACCAATGTGGAGGTTTTGGGTGTGGAGGTTTAAGATTCAAGGGGGTAACTTCCTCAAGGGGCTGGTGCTTTTCTCGGATTGCAACCTCACCCAGACAGAAGTGCACTGAGTCACGCCCAGAATGGTTTCTTTTTGCAGCTATAAGGGCAAGGAACTTCAGTGAATGTCCAAGTGCTGCAGGATTACAGGGGGCAAGTAAAGAAGTGTTAATTATGGGGTGTTGGCCATCAGGGCTCAGTCCCCATCCTGCTCACTGATTAATTCATTAGGTGTTTAAGCAAATACTCCCTCCCGGGGTGACTCTTCTGTCAAGGGTCGGGTTACAGATAGGAGACGCCTTCCCTCCCATCTCTCTAGCCAACACAGAGCTTGACCCTGTACCACTGATGTCAAGGGGAGCAGGATCCAGCCCTTGCCGCATGCTCATCAGAGCCCGTGAATACCCATCTCTGCGCCCCTCTCCTGCCAGTAGTCCCGTCAGGCCAAACAGAAACAGGAGGCTGTAGCCGAGAAAGCAGATTGGCTTATGGGGCTGAACCCTTGCAGGGCAATGTGTAGAAAGCGGGGGGGAGGGGGGCGTTTCCTGACCACTCTTCCTAGGGCGGGTGGAGGCACCATCTGTCTGGCTCCTGACCCCTGATCCTGCGAGTTATTCTGGGCCTGCTGGCCCACCTCTTTCCGCCCTTCAGAGCTCCCCTGTGCTCTGGCTGGAAGCAGCTGGGGCCCGAGCAGGGCAGGAAGGTGTACAGGAAACACCGGTGTGAGCCCATGTGTCCCAGTGACTCCCTGTTCCCAGAACAGGATGGAAATCCAGGCCTGAATAACGGGAAAATTGGGAATGAGCATGGAGGGGGCATCAGTGATTACAATAACATTTCCCCCCTCCCCCCATAAACACAGAGTCCTCACACCTAGTCTGCCTGCTCCTCTCCCCCTCAGTCCCAGCCCTTATGGGTCTGGAAGGATTCCACCCCATAGCTTCACCTCCCCAAAGTCCTGGCTCAACTGCCATGAACTCCGGAGACCCCACCAGACGTATGGAGCCTGGCCCGGCTCACACCGATTTGAGGAGAGATCCTGCAAGAAAGACCTCATTCTTCTCCAATTGCATTAGGGACGCTAAGCCCCACGCCAGGAGCTCAGGGATGGGGCAGGGGGAGGGGATGCCAGGGCTCTGGGAACTTCCCATGAAAAACACATTTGTTCTCTTAGCTGTTTAACAAGGACTTCTGGTGCCTGCCCGCGCCAGGTCATTCCCCCAACTGGGAAAAGCCCTGTAGCCTTGAGTGACCCAGGGCTTCCCCCTCCTCCTTCAGGCTGTACATGGTCTCAGGCAGGAACAGCGCTGTCTGTCTTCAGTGTTACAGGGAACAAACGTGCTCAGTCCCTATAGCTGCAACTGTTGGGCTGTACGGACAACAGAAAGTCCTATCAGTATATAGCATGTACCATCCAATAAACCCTCCCGCTGTACGCCCTCGATAAGTAGCCATCCTCGAGGGACGTCCCAGCTGGGATTAACATGCTTTAGGCTGCTCAGAAGTATAGCTGCTGCTGGAGCTTTGCCCAGGAAGTGGCCTGACTGGGGATGAGTCGGGGTGAGCCCAGGACATTCTCCCCAAGCCCTGAGGCCTGCTCCAGTGTGGTCTGTCCCTGGGTGACAGAAAGGACTTGCCTGGGGACACATTGACCATGTTTTACTGCTTTCACTCTCTGATAGTCATTAACTCCTTTTGGTTTCTTCTAGTCCCGCTGATGGCCCGGAATCCTGCAGTGAATACGTTAAGGTAAGAAACCCTGCCCTTTCTACTGCGTGTCTTTTCCTTGCTGTCTTGACCATGCGAGCGTGGACT
Organism: Macrochelys suwanniensis; assembly: GCA_033296515.1. Lineage (NCBI taxonomy): Eukaryota > Metazoa > Chordata > Testudines > Chelydridae > Macrochelys > Macrochelys suwanniensis. Next base: position 13,058,867 of record CM065790.1, on the reverse strand, counting down.
CTTCTGAGCCCTGCTGTGCCTTTAAAGATCAGCTGCATCATTTCAGATCCAGCAGCAGGGCGGAGCGTGCAGCCTTCTCTCAAGAGCCCCTAGAGTCGAGCATCTTTCTGTTCTGCCAAAATCCATCAGAGCGGCAGGAAGTTGGTTGTTTCTCCTATTCCATTTGCTCCAGTAGGTGCATTAATATCAGAGCGTGAGAGCTGCTGAGGTATCAGCCTGTGGATGCTGTCTTATTGCATGCAGGGCTTGGGAACCTCATTTGCCATTCATGCTGCTCCATCCTCCTCGCCGATGTAGGGCTGAGTTTCCCCAGTGGGAGCTTCCCGCTGCTCAGGTAGGTCTGCAATCACCCCTCTGGTTACAGTGTAAACATACCCTCAAATGATCCCCAGGCCTGGATCTGACCAATCTCAGATGTGAGGAGCTGTGCCAAACCCTTAGCAGCTGGAGGGGCAGCAAAGTTACCCAAGAGGCCTTTGAGGTTGGTAGGTGGGTGCACCAAAGGGAGACGGTGGAGGGCATCCCCTCCCTGCTCACAAGCAGCCCTCAGAGTGGGAGCTGCCGTGGTTTCGTGCTGTGGGCAGCAGGAGGGGTGTCCGCTCTCTCTGGGACACAGCCAGTGTGGGCTCTGGCAGGTGCCATCTCCTCACTCCGCCTTAATGGGGAAAAGCAGCATTTCAGCCCCTCTGGAGTGGTCCCATGAAAGGTGGTGCAAATCTCTCCAAATCCTCTGCAAAGACCCTGCTTATCCTCCAGCAAACTAGTCACATTCCTGAGGGCTCTGCGCGCAGTGCCAGGAATTCACTCGGGAGCTCGCTGGCTTTATGGACGAGTGAGCCTCTCTCAGCGGACTTCCTATGGAGTTATTCGAAGAGGCAGGGGTGGAAATGCCTGGCGATGGGGACAGGGATGCAGAGGTTTTCATGGGACAGAGCCTTTCACCTCTACAACAGCAGTTCAAATCCAGCCCAGCTCAGTAGTGAATGGAAGTTGCCCCCAGCTGCTGTCTGTTTGGTGGCCCGTCATATGGGCTGGTGTCTCAGGCCGGTTCCCAGGGGGTCAGTGTTCCCAGCCACAGGCCCAGGGTTCCAAACTGGCTCGTGATTTTGGGTGCCCAACTGGAGACACCGTAGTGGAGCCTCTCTGAGATCAGGCCCCTTGGAGGGGTGGCCAGTTGGGTGCCAAAGTCAGGAGCTGCTCTTGAAAATCTTGACAGTGGCACTAGGTGGCAGGCTGGCGAGGCCGAGATGGAGTTGAGCGATGCACCTGCTCCTAAATGTGGCCCCCCAGGTCAGGGCTGAGGCAGTGAGGGGCAACGGTAGCATTGCCATTGTTCATCACGAAGGGGAAGACTCCAGGTCGTAGGACCATCAGTCCAGAACCTTTCACCAGCGCTGAACATTTTTTGAAGGCAGTTGTTCTTGACTTTCTCCATAGTGAGACCCCACTCCCAGCTAGCAATATGGGAAAGGCAGGGGGGCTGTATGCCGTTAGGGCAGTCGAGACCAACTAACAGCCCCCAGGTTAGAAATCTACACGGCCAGAAGCAGGAAGTCCTTGGCTCTAGAATTGGCTCCTCATGTTAGTGTCCTCGTTTGTTCAGCATCAGGGCACCGGTGAGGCTCCTCTCTTCACGCAGACATTGTCCTGAGCGTGGTGATGATGACGGGGGAGGAGGAGACATACTGGGAAGCCAATGAAGGAATTCACTTTAGCCGACGTTGATTATTGTTGTTCTTGTTCTGTTTGTTCGTGCACCCAGAGCCTTAGCGATGGGAGCATTTTATAAATCATGAACTAACTGAAATACAGAGATGGGTATAAGCCATGGAGGGCCTTCAGCTTGGTGAGCCAACAGAACCCCCAGCTGCCAGGGTTCCTGTCCAGATTGAGCTCATTCACCATTGAATGGGGCTGGTTTGTATTTTGTCTGGCGCTGGGCTGACCACGATTCGCTTTGAATGGGTAGCGTGCTAGGCCACAGAGCGCCAGCGTGGGTATGTCGCCCCCAGCTCCACGCGTAGACATCTCCTAACAGCTGTGGTGATAGGCGCTAGTGGAATCAGCTACATACAGACAGAGCCATTGCGGAGATTTACATGCACAGACTGGTAACTTGCCACTGTGCACCTTCCATCCTCACCAGGGTGTATTCACCCCGGACCGAGAGCCAGGCCGAGGCCTATGCACCCATTTAAACCCTAGCTTCAGGCCTTAAGTGGGACTAAAGTGATGCAGAGGCTTCGTGCTGGCTCTCGCACAGGGGTGACTTTTCCTCACACCCGTCACCTACATGCACTTTCCAAAGAGACCCGTCTGATGTGGTTATCCGTACAGCGGCACAGGTGTATATGGTGCTTTACAGGCAAATAAGACAAGATCCCTGTGCCCAGAACCTTCTCATCTAGATGAAAGTCAGTTGCACACCCAGACAGCCTGATCCTCAGCTAGGCACCCAGCAGCCTTGAGTTCCACAGTGAGAATTTCACTGCCCTCAGGTGGGAACCGTTTGCTGCTGCCGTTAGTCCTTTCTACCTGCCTGTGATACTCTTCCCCTCCTGGGAGTCAACACCCCACTAAAGTCAGTGAGCGCTTGGCCACTTTCAGGAGCTGGTGCTGCACTTAGAATATTATGGTTGGAAGAGACCTCAGGAGGTCATCTAGTCCAATCCCCTGCTCAAAGCAGGACCAACCCCAACTAAATCATCCCAGCCAAGGCTTTGTCAAGCCAGGCCTTAAAAACCTCTATGGATGGAGATTCTATCACCTCCCTAGGTAACCCAGTGCTTCACCACCCTCCCAGTGAAATAGTGTTTCCTAATATCCAACCTAGACCTCCCCCCACTGCAACTCGAGACCATTGCTCCTTGTTCTGTCATCTGCCACCACAGAGAACAGCCAAGCTCCATCCTCTTTGGAACCCCCCTCCAGGTAGTTGGAGGCTGCTATCAAATCCCCGCCCCCCACTCTTCTCTTCTGCAGACTAAATAACTCCAGTTCCCTCAGCCTCTCCTCGTTAGTCATGTGCCCCAGCCCCCTAATCATTTTCGTTGCCGGGTATAATGCATGCTCCTGGTTGGAGTGTTACCTGCTGGGACAAGTGGTGTTCTCTCATTCCAGCAAGAGAGCAGCATCAGTGCCAGGCAGAGGGGGATTCCTTTCTACAGAGAGATTCCCCTTCCTAGCTGTTAAGGGGTTAAAGGCATTGCCAGTCCAAATGCCTGTAATAAACCTAACTGCACAGCTGTGTCTTCTCCACCAGTGAGGGACATCGGTCTGCCTCCAGTGCGGGCTCCACGGAACCCAGACACGCTGACCACCTTTTGCTTGCTCTCCCGCTTCCCCATCATCACTCCCCCCGCCTCCTGTGACCAGATAGGATTCTTCAGTCCCAGCTTCTCCCTGCAGGGGTCACTGCAAGCAATGGCGCACTAGCACTGCCTGTGGGAGAGCACACCGCTAATCTGGGTCCCCAGCAGTAGTCGCTGTAGGGAATGGTGGCGCTGCAGTAGTTGTGGGAGAGCTCCCAGCTCCAGCCTCTCTCAGAAAGGGGTATGATGGGGAACAGGGTAGCAGCGCAGGCCTCTTGGGACTCTGCATTGGTACAACCCTGAGTCTCAGCCGGGGACTCAGGTTTCTGTATGTCTGACTGTGGTGCAAGTAAAGTGAGAAGCAAATGAATCAGCCCAGCTGTTCTGCAGCAACCAAGCGAAGAGAGAGCGAGAGAAAGCGACAGAGGAGAGAGCATGCACACCTCCCTGCTTACACACAGTTCAGAGCTAGCAAGGCCTAGCGTTTCTAAGAGAATCAGCCAAGCTTGGCACTCACTGACTACAAGACCTGGCTGGGGCTGACTTTTTATCAGCTCTTGGGTTTGCTCCTGCTGCCACCAGAACTGTTCTCACAGCCCAGTCCATTCACCAGCACCATGGAGAGCGTCTGGACTGGGAAATGAAGCCCCACCAGGTCGCCCTGCAGCCAAGCAGAGCCAGGATGGAGCACTTAGACTGCAGCCCAGAACCCAGGTCTGCTCACTGGATCTATCTGGAGTCCAGGTTGCTGAAGTGAAAGAGCAGGCAGGCTGGGCAGCGTCCCTTGAGGAGCCCTGGGCATACACAAGTGAGCGTGCCGGCGTCCCGAGGGAGCCGAGCGGTTTATTTGCTGGCCCTGTTTGCTCTCATTCACAGTTTCGTTCTGATGTGACAGCAGCTGCTGCCGCTGGCCGATGCGCTCCTGTGTGCGGCGGCAGCAGTGCAGAGATGACACAGTCAAGTAGCAAACCACTCGCCACCGGAGCTAGTGTAAACGCCGGACAGCGGGGAGCCAGTGGAACGGGGTGTCTGGCATCTCATTGGACAGGACAGGTCCGAATCTCCATTGCTTACACCCTGTGTAGTCACTAACACACGTGCAAAGTGCTACCGTCCTGGTCTGGCCCAGTTTGAGCCCTGGCTACTCCCCTTCCCATCCTGAGGAAGAGACAGGCCCCCCAAGGCCCAGGGGAATGGCTGGTACTGCGAAAAGAGTGAGCGATGAAAGCCAGAATTGCAGGGCACAATCCAAATTTCACTCTGTATGCAATCCCAGGCTCTTCAGAAGCTGCATGGTGGCACAGATTAGGTCCAGCCCTAGAAAGGCAGGCAGATAAGAGATGGGAGATAGCTAGACATAGGCTATACACCCATCAGCGTAGGAGCTCAGGTCTGTACCAACCAGCACTGCTTCCCCAGAGAGGAGCGGAGTCCTGCCAGCGCGCCAGCTCTGTCTAAGGAAAGCAACACAATCCCGCAAGAAGGAACAGGCTTTTCAGGAAGATGAATCACAATCAGATTCTTTCAGTTCAGCGTCTCCCTGTAAACCACCATCTGTTCCGTCCCTCGATCTCATTCAGGACGAAAGGGGAGCCTGTGCTCTCCCCTTCCAGCAGCAGAGGGCTGGAGATGCCTATGGGAATGTGTGTGTGTGTCGCTGTCTCCATTATCAAACAAAGGCGAGAAGGGAATTCAATTCCAGGTTCATGGGGCAGATTTCAAAACACACCCACATGCTGCACTCCACCATTGAGGGCATTTTCACAAGCACGTGGCATTGTGCGATCTACTCCAGACCGCTGAGACCTGGATCACCACGGCCAGCCATTCACTCAGAGCCCCTAGGATTCCAGGACTTTGCCCTGTGCTGCTCTTCCTGCCCTAGTTACCTCTTGCATGGAAGGTGCACAAGATGGATGTGCCATGTCCCATGCTGGGGAGGAAGGACAGCCTCATGGGTAGGGCACTAGCCTGGGATGTGGAAGACCCAGATTCAATTTCCTGCTCCACCTCGGGCAAGTCACTGAGCCTCTGTGCCTCAGTTTCTCTTCTGAGAAATGGGATGATAAAGCTTGTCTACCTTACAGGAGTCCCAGAGAGGAGGTGGCACCACTGCGATAAAAGCACTGCCCCTTGAAATGTCACAGAACAAAACCCCTGTGACCAAGTCAGCCAAGGTCCACAGACAGGTTCCATATTGTATTTGTGTTTCCTTTCTGATCTTCCCACGCATGGTTCTGTGTGGAGCTGCCACTCTGGCGAAGCGTGTCTCTTCAGCAGCATTTGCTTTGTCCTTTCCTCAGGATGTGAGGGACTTGTTTGAATTAATTACATCCGAAAATGTACTGTTCATATGTTAACTGCAGCAGAAATACCTTTGTGTGTTAGCAGTTACCTAGCTCCTTCAAGGCAGCAATTAACACCTACTGTTAAATACCAAGTACTTCTGCACCACTGTTGCCCAGGTGCATATGCTTCCTGAGACTTTGGGGATGGGGGCATGGTTGACAATTGCATGGGGCGGGGATTATTATATCTCCCTGCAACATTTCGAACTCCAGACGTTTGTAAGTAGCTTGCAGGCTCATCCTTCTCCCCCATCCCCTCCCACACACCTGCCTTGTCTCACCCCCAGTATCACCGTGAGTCCCTGCTGTGGGCAGAGATCGGCTGGTAGTTTAACTTTGGTAGCAAGCATCTCCCTTGATGCGCCAGTGGAGTTTGTTGAATTGAAGGGGATTGTGGTGGGCGGGGGCCGGCGCTTTGGAATGCAGGGAAGCATGAATGGGCCTGGGTGAGGGGGTGCTTGGGCTGGAGAGGGTTAAACAAGGTGTGAACCCGAGTCCCCTGGGTTTAGTGGCTCCTTTGATTAGTGTGTAAATGTGAGAAAACAGAGCTGGGGCCAATTAAAGCTGGCTCCCTTCTCAGAGCTTGTCCCCTGTGAGCCACCCCTTCTTGGAGGCTCGTTAGCACAGCCAGTGTGGGAGAATATTCCAGCTGGGCCTCCTGGCTGTAACAGGGGGGCTGGCAGATCAGGATGAGGTGCCCTGGAGAGAGTCAAAGATGTCCTGCAATGTGATTGGCTAGGAGATCCGGGTGGGATAACACCTGGAGGAAGGGATGGGCTGGCAGAATGGCAGGGTAGGGAGTGTCCGGGGGGGCTGGCAGGCTCCAGGGGTGGCAGGGAACCCCACCACCCCTGGAGCCTGCCTGCCGCCCCCCCCCCCCCCAACAGGGGACCCCGCCACCCTTGGAGCTACCCTGTCCCCCCACGCTCCAGGGGTGGCCGAGCGCCCCGTGGTGGGCGGGGGCTGGCAGGCTCCAGGGGTGGTGGGGTGCCACATGGTGGGGGGGGGCTGGCAGGCTCCAGGGGAGCTGGGCGCCCCGTGGGGCGGGCGGGGGTTCCCAGCCGGGGATAGCAGGGCCGGGGCCCCGCCGTGCCACGCTCTCCGCGGGCTCGGGGCTGGGTGGGGGCGGGGCGGGGGCGGGGCCGAGCCCGAGCCCCGCCCCCAGCCTGACAAGGGATGAGGTAATCGGGGAAGCGGCTGAAATTGAAGCCCGGCCGCGGCGGCTGCAGCAGGGAGCCGGGAGCGGCAGGTGCCGCGCCGGGCCCCGGGGAGGCGCCATGACCGAGCGGTGCAGCCTCTGGAGCGCCCTGTCGGCGGCCGCCTGCTGCTTCTACCGGGGATCCTTCATGCAAGTGCAGGTGAGGGGCTGGGCACGGCCGGGGGGCTCCGGCTGGCTGCTGGGGGGCAGGGCAGGGGGCCACTGGCAGTGTGGGGCACTGGCTGGCGGCGCGGGGCTGGGCACCCACTTTTGGGGTCAGGGGGATGGTGGTGGAGGAGCTGGGCAACCCCTGCTGCAGATCCCAACATGCAGGGGGGCAGAGGTCCGTTCCACCAGCTACTCCAGACTGGGGACTGCTCCTGGGGTGGGGGGTCAGGGGCTGAGCTGGGTGAAGGGGGGGTCTCCATCCCCAGCTCTGACTCCTTGAGCAGTAGAGGTAGCACAGGTGCAGAGGGGGCGCTATGACTCAGGGGTTGGGAGGCAAATCACCCCCATGCTTGGCTGGGTCTCTGAGGTGCCATGGGGGGTGGGGGGCAAATGGGCCAGGGTGCACCCTATGACTCAGTGCTAGGGGGGCAGAGGCAGCCCCCGGGGCTGGACTTGGCAGCATGGGAAGAAGATGTAGGTGCAGGCAGGGATATGGGGAGGGGGCACTGAGTTGCTGTCCGCTGCAAGGTGAGGGAAAGTGGGTCAGAGTCACCCCCCCACCGCCTGGCTGAACCTTGCTAGGCTGCTGCTTTGGGGAACATAGCTCTTGGGGCTCAAGGGTTAACTCTCCCCCTCCTCCCCAGCCTGTGCAGCAGCAGGGCAGCTAGGTCTGTTCCCCACAGGTGATGCCCCTGGCCCCAGAGGCAGATCTGCCCCTGGCTTCGGCACTTGTTGGCCACACTTGGCTCTGGCGAGCGACTGAGTCAGGCTAGTCTAACCCCCATTGCAGCCACGTGCTCTGCAGAGCCCTGACGCGCAACCAAGAAGGGCAGAGGGGGCTGCAAAGGCTCACCTGGCACAAAGTCAGGCCAGGGACTGGGAGCTACATCTAGCCCCCTCTCCTGCTGCAGTTGCTGCCTTGTATGTGCTGCCCACACCCCAGCTGGGGGAGCGGTGAGGATTCCCCCTGCTTTCAGACACAGCCAGTCTGCTTTGCAGGCTCAGCAGCAGCTGCCTGCCACAGGGATGCAGCAGGGAAAGTAGCCAGGTCCTAATGCATGTATGTGGCACTTGCTGGGTACCTGCACTGGCGGCAAGGGCTGGTGTTGGAGGACTCCAGAGCCCTGAGAAAGCCGGGAGGGGGAGGGGGGAAGAGATGCTCCCTTTTGTCTGACAGGGGCTTTTTAAACACAATTTCATGAAAAATGAGTCCGTCTGGTTGGGACTCAAAAACCCCAATCCCTTCGCCAATAGCATGGGTCCAGTGTTTTGGCAGTATTTCCGTTTTTCATTGCGGGTTGACCACAGCTGTAAGATTGGAATAATTATCCCTCCTTTCTCCCTCCCTCCCCTTTGCCTTGTCTAGTTAGGCTGGAGTGTGAACTCTCTGGAGCAGGGGCAGTCTCCCCCTAGGTGCATGTACAGCACCTAGTACAACAGGGCCCTGACCTCAGCTGGACTACAAACACTACTGAGGAATACTCCACAGTTGGGCCTGTTTTCAAGTAACCTTTCCCCTCTGCCGTTCCCCACCCCCTCCCAGGCTGTCACCCAACTGGATTCACTGGATACAATCTAAACTGAGCACAGAACCCCTGTTTCTAGGCTTGTGTAGTGAATATTTTTCACACAGCCCAAAAAAGCAACATGGAGTTTGAGCCTCCTAAGAAAAGCCTCTTTGCCCCCTGCCTCTGTCACTTCCTTTCTGAAGTACTTGCTGCCCAACCCAACGGTGACCCTTACGCCTGTCTGACCAGGAGACATGCTGGGCAGTCAGTGACTTAGGAAGAGCAAAGCTGACATGTAGTTCTAGCAGTGTCATCAATGTGCTGTGTTGAGGTAGGCTGGTGAGCAGATACAATCCAAAACCTAAGATACCCGAATCATACACATATGATACTTCTACCAGGTGTTACCAGTGCTCCACTACCATATTTGGCCCTTGGGGGCACCCTCTCCTCTGCAGCTCACTATGTGCAAGGGTGCATTTAAATCTCTTCTTAAAAAACACACTTCTTTCAGAAAGTCTTTTGGGGAGAACCCACCCAATATCAACTAGAGACTTACTCCAAAAAACCTCTGTGGTTTGAAGTTCAGTTGCTTGACCTATGCTACTGCATTGGCTGGGCCTGACTTCAGCTAAAAGATGCTTTGGGTCAAGGAGCCAGGGCCTGGTTCTCGCCACCTTACACCTGGTTTCACCACTTACACTTGTGCAGAGCAGGTGTGAAATGCTGCCTGGGTTGGTGCTGGGGCGGTAGCAAGCAGTGGAGAAGCAGGTCCCTTCAATATCTGTTTCCCATCACACCAAGCATACACCAGGTGTCTGGCAAATGACAGGAGTTGAACAGAACATTGTAAGAGTCCAGCTGCATTTGACTGGAAATTCAGAGGAGAGTAATCTAGTACAGTATGGGTTAAAAACAAACAAACGAGAGCTTTGTGGAAGGGATGACTTACCCCTGGCACGCCCCCTCCTGGCTGGGCACAGTGTAGCAGCATCTTCTCCCATAGCAGCCCCTGCTAACAGCCAGTCTGGCCCTGTGGTGGTCTATTTCTTCTCAGGATTCAGCCCCCCAGCTGAATCACATGTAGTCTCACCCCTTCAAGGGTAATAGGGTAACAAAAAAGCATCCAATCCCTCTACCTGGTCTGCCACCCTTGAGTCTGAGCCAGTAGGTTGTACATGCTTTTCTTGGGCTTTGTACCACCTTACCAGGGGCTGGCAGGGGAATGGAGGCCCACCCTCCACACTAGGCTCCAGTCCAGGGACCCTAGGACAGGCAGCAAAGGGTCATTCCACCAGACTCCCTGATACTACCTCCCTGGATGTATTCCTACCAAGCCTTTCTTGTAGGTCTGATCCCTTCCTACTACTAAAAGAGTAGTTGCAGAGTTCCCCCCTCCCTGGGGACACTTCCTCTGTTTATAGCATCACCCAGTCCCTCCCCAGCTGGGTTGCATCATTAATTAAGCCTGGCCAACCCTCCAGGTGCAACCAGGTGGGTTAATTGTGTGGACTCTCTGGTCCACTTTAGTCCTTTCATCAGCTGTGTGGGGTGGGCACCATATCACAAGTCCGCTGCTTATGTCCCAGGTAACTTGGAGCTCCTTAAACATGAGGACTCTCCAGACCTGTGTGAGGTATAGGCCTCTGAGCTTTAGTGATCTTGTCTGCACTGCCTGAGTGTAGGCAGAGACGTCTAAATCCCAAAAGCCCTGTCAATGCAAGCACTGGTCTCAGCGTAAAACCTGGGCAGGATTTTCTGGGGACAGCTTCTCTTCTGATTGTTCCAGAGCTTTGCTGAGGAATCTGGAGGGAACATCCACAGGGCATACAGCTCTGGCTCATCGGTGCATGGGTTAAAGAAAGGTGCGTTAGGCACTCTGACCCAGCACTGAAAGAGATAAACCAGCTACGGTCTCTCTTTCTGGGACACTGAAGGGGATGTGGCATTATGTCCCAGCAATGCAGGATTAAAAGTGAGCCCCAAGCGCTCACCTGGCTCTGCCAGATCTTTATCTCCATCTCTCTGTCCAAGCCCACAGAGTGAACACGCACTGAACTCCACATGAATGACTGGAGCCTTTCCAGCTGACAACAGCATCCCTGCCCCTCCACCAATAGCAATGCACCGCCACCCAGCACTGGAAGCAATGACATCATTTCTGACCAATGGCAGCTCAGCAAAGGGATGCAGCTGCAGCCTTGGAGTGAGATAACTAATATCTAGATAGATGGATGTGCATATGCACACCCTGGCTGTGTCTACACTAGAGACTGAACCAGTAGCATAGCGCCCATCTAAGTACCAGCACTGCAACATGTCCACCATAGCCGTGCTGTCTTGGCTTCAGCTTTGCCCCACATCCACACGACTATCTGCAGTTGCACTAACTGCTATTCCATACAGCCCCCTAACATATCAGAGCCCCATCCCGCACTCACGTTTCATTGTTCCAATGGAACGCAGCTGCCCTGAGAGGTCATGGTCATGGAGAGAGCTGACTTGTTGTGTAGCCATGAGCAATTCCAAAAGAGGGCTTTGAATATCAGGACCGAGACCTTGAACTGAAGTCTGACCTCAGTGAGGAGCCAGTGCAGAGAGTGGAGTACTTAAGTGATGTGTTCAGTGACCTATATTGCTAAACAGACGGACTGGTGCGTTCTGTACCAGTGGGCACTCTTTCGGGATGCGTGGCTTCATTCCTAGATAGAATGAGGGAGTGAACAGTTGTTGTTTTTGGTATTAAAGACTAGTATGATTAATTGTGCTCATTACACAGACTTTCCCCAGATTCCACTTTATTATACACACAAAATTCAGGCCAGCTGCAATGGCAAAGCAGAGTAACAGTTACACGAACAATGGTAACTGAATATTTTACAGGTGCATCTTGCCCATCTAACTGGGGATTCTAGTCCTCTTATGCGACTGTGGCAGAGGGGTGCAGGGCTATGAAGGAGCTGGAGAGTAGGAGGAGCTCCAAAGAGCACTATTAATCTGTATCTGGCAAGTGCAGGGGCCAGTTATTAGGTTCTATGTGACGCCCAAGTCCTTGAAAAGCTCTTGTTAGAATTGCCTGGTCTCAGGTCTCCTTCCCCTCTCATTCCATGTCTGCCTGAACCTGTCCAGTCTCTTAAAAGGGGGTGTCCTTTTTACCTCCTTCTATCCCACTCAGGGGGGAGGGAGGGATTGCTCAGTGGTTTGAGCATTGGCCTGCTAAAACCAGGGATGTGAGTTCAATCCTTGAGGGGGCCATTTAGGGATCTGTGGCAAAAATTGGGGATTGGTCCTGCTTTGAGCAGGGGGTTGGACTAGATGACCTCCTAAGGTCCCTTCCAATCCTGATATTCTATGATCATTCACTCTAAGACCCTTCTCACGTCCCTCTACGTGTCCCAAGTATCAGTCTTCCTTGCTTTCCTGGTCCTTGGGCTTCTTAGCCGTTTCACCATGGATCTCCTCCTCCGGCCCCACGTCTGTAGCAGGTGCTACAATGAAAAAGAAGTGATGGACTTGACAGCATCCCTGTACAGAGGGTCTCAGCAAGGGACTGTCAGGCAATTCTTGAGTTCATGAGGAAATTAGGGTTACTCACATGGATCGTATGAAAGGAACCGCTCCCTGGATGGAGAGGCTAAAAGAAGTTCTGTGGGGTTTGATGAAAACATGCATTACTCCTGCAACTGATTTGCATTTTCAGATACAACTGCCGAGGATCTGGGGCAAGGGGGAAATAAGGGCTAAGGTTGATTCTCCCTGCTAGACGGATAGAAAGGTATCTTGTGTCTGACACCAGGAGGACATGTGGCGTAAGCTAACTCGCATGGCCTGTACGAGTTGTACATAGAAAATATGGCCAAGGCTGTCTTTTGTGCATTAGGTAGAATGAATGAAATGGGACTGCAGGTGGCTAAGAGAAACCGGTCTCTTATTGCCATGTCTGACCTAGGGCAGAAAGAGAAAATGGAGTGTAAATGTCTTGGCTACAGGACCCCCTTGTAATTCCTTTCAATAAAATTTTCTGAGTCTCAGCCTCTCTCTGTCCCTTCTAGTCCAGCCGAATGGCATGGCTCAGCCAGTTGCCAAACTGGGCACACTCACCCTGGCTGGAAGCTGGCCTACTACTGCGGGGGATGCCAACCCTGGGGAATAACCCGTTCATCTGGCTGACGGCATTTGGCAACCGGTGCTGACGCTCTGTGTGTGTGTGTGGCAGAGGGGGGGATAGCAGAGGGGGAGGGAAGCAGGGAGAGGAGGACTCCCCTGCCTTCTTCCAAGCAGTAATGGCAGCATTCCCAGGAACCTGGAAGACTGTCTCAGCCCCCATATATCTTGGACAGAGGGTTCTCTTCCTCCTGCTGAGCCAGCATGGCTGCTGTGTTGGACTCCCTGAGCAGATCCTGGTTACGTTTGTGGCAGCTCCTAGTATTGTCTAGTTCTTCTGGCGTGACCGTTTCACCTCCTCCTTCCTCTGCACTGTGCTGTGAGCTGCCTCCATGCTCTCTAGTAGCATACTGGGCAGCATGGAAGGGCAAGTGCCAAGCACTTGATCCAGCTACTTATAGTACAGGCATGGTCTCGACCCTGCACCAGATGTACTGTCATTGTCCTGGCCCTTGTGCTGGACCGTACGTCTCGTGATCTCTTGGCACTGCTAACTGCTCTTTGTGATGCCCTTCTCAGCTAGTCAACCAGACAGCCTGGTTACACACCAGAGTGTTCCTATGACAGCATTCAGCTGGCCTTGGATCTTCTCATCTTGCCAGCGCCTGCTTGTCGGCTCCTGGCCAGCTGGCAGCACACTCATGGGAAGGCCTCCTCTGAGACGCGCTAGGGACTGAAGTGGAATCGAGCTGATTGCTGAGATAATGGCGTGTAACTCCATGGTATGGACAGGGCTGCACATGACGTCTGGCACACATGACCCCTGTGCAGAAGGCAGACCAGACAGGCAATTTCAGCAGCGACAGGTGCACTGCGGGAGGAGAGCTGCATGCACCAATGATGCTCTCACACCAGCAGTCCCCGTCCATGCTGGCACTGCACACTGGAGGACCATGCGGCGTTATTCCAAGCATGTCTAATGCAAATGGTGCCCTGCTAGCATGGCTGCCTGAGGATGTGCAGTGCCTCACAGGCGTGCGAATGAGACCAAGTGTTGGCTAATGCAGCACACTCTAGTGTAGGCAAGGCCATGCAGGGATAGCTAGGGAATAAACAGTGCACAGCACAGGGCTGGAAAGCATGGCAGAGACCCTGCAATGGTGGGATCTCTCCATCCAATCAGCAGGGCAGTTCAGGGTGCTCACAAACATCCCCCCCACCCACCATCCCTAATGCAAGGGTCTCCTGCTCATTCAACACGTTCCCTTTTTTCTGCTAGTTTAGCACCTGGCCATCAGTACTAATGCTGTCCTGGCCCCATGCCAAATCCAGTTTCTGGGACAGTGGGTGCTGCTTGGCTGGGCTTGTTTGGTTTTATTATCCTGCATATTTGCATATGTGGATGGTGAGGATTTGGGGAAAGCCCAGAGGTATGATACTGGCAATCACTAATCTGGGGGGAGGGGGAACAAGACCAAGACTAATCTATTCATTGCAGGCGTAACATTGGAGGTCCTCAGACTGACTAATGCCAGTTTCTTTTAAAACAGACTGAAATAGACCAAACTTACTCCTCTCACTTATTCCTTGCTTTTTAAAAAAAGACTATTTCCGGATGATTGCTATTGAACATTGGTAGCATCTTGCTGGCACCCAAGTTGGTGCCCCGTCACACCAGGTGCTGCATCCCTGTGGTTTGTCTTCTGCCATGTGTAAGGGTACATTGGGGATCAGGTGGGTGGGGTACATGAAGGGGTTCAGGGGAGATGGCTATAGCCTGCAGGGGGAACTGATGCACCGAGAGGTGAGATAGCATGCTCCCACTGTAGAGTCAGCTCACCCCCTAACGTACTGTGGTGTGGGTCCTGTTGTATTTCCAGGAGGGAGGGCAAGGGGGGAAGCTTTCAGTGCGTGGATGGAGTTGTAATGGGATCTTGGGGGGGCTCTGCTGCACATGCCCACGCAGTCCATTGACTGTCTATTTAGGTTACTGGCAAAGGTTAAAGAGCCTCCCAGAGTGTCTCTGGTGAGAATGAGGTGTGTGCCTGAGGAGGTTGGAGAGAGATCTCTGGAGCAAGCTAATGGGGAGAGGGAAGGGCCATTCTTCCAGCTAAATGATGCAATGATTAATTCTAGGCAGCAAACAGCTTTGAAAAAGCTCCTGCTGGCACTTTCTGACCCTCAGCCCTCTGCAGCTCTTCCTCTCGTTCCCCTGTGCGTGCTGAGCTGGGGTCACTCCCCTACACCCCCCCATCACTCGGGATCGCCCCCCCCCCAGTTCTCAATACATCTCAGTGTTATTTTCCAAGGTACCCCTGGGAAAGGAATGAAACTGCCAGAAGAGCTGTTTTCCCTCCCACTTCAGGCAGCTCTGAGAGCAGCTGCAGCGGCAGAGAAAAGAGGGGATGGATATGGCATAACCACCAATCCCACTCCCCTTCTCTCCCCCCCCCCCCCCCAGCCTTCCCACTCTCAGGCATTAGTGACTTCAGTAGGATCCCCCACACTGTGGGGAATCCCACCCCAAACCCCCACCACTCCACCCCCTCTGTGTGGATCATGTACTGTCAGGTGGGCCCTGTACATCCTTCTGCTCCCTGCTTCCCCTTCAGCCCTAGAGGCTAGTTTGGGAGGTATTTTATTGGGAGTCTGCTGCAGGGGAGGGAGCTGCCATGAACAAGCTGCTGCCGCCACTCACATGGAGTGATGCGGGCACTCCGTGTCAGAGGATGGGGTTGTCATGGCAACGGTATCTGCTCAGGCCTAGGCCCCCTGGCAGGGACCTGGACTTTAGCTGCATCCCCTGGCTACCATTCATTGTTAACAAAGTTCAGCCGTGGTGAATGGGTTTGCCTAGGTGTCTGAGGGCAGGAGATAGGGTGACCAGACAGCAATTGTGAAAAATCGGGACATCTGGTCACCCTAGCAGGAGAGCGCCTGCTAACGGGGAGCCTGCAGGGGCCAGAGCCCACAGGATACCTGCCGCTCCCACTCAAGTCAGGGGGAGTTCTGAGTGCTCTGAACCTCACAGGATTGGGCCCCAGTGCCATCAGAGGAATTTACATCCAACGCTCCAGTCCAGTGGTAGAGACCTATCTGAGCACAGGCAGACACATGGGGTGCCAGGTCTCGAGGGCGCCAGAAGAGTGCAGGGCTCCCTGCCAAGCACTCTGTTGCAGGTGCGCAGGAGCCACCAGAAGGTGAGAGAAGAAAGGGTCTGGGGTGTGGGATCTGGTTGGAGCCTGCACCAATGCAGTCAGTGCAAAGGATTCTGGGATACTCTGGGGAATGTCAGGAGCAAAGTAGCCAACCCCATTTCTGCCCAGCATGCCACTGGGCAGTACAGTACAGCTTCACAGAGCACACAGCACAGGGCTGAATTTGGAGCTGCTCTGAGCAGCCCAGATCCCCTGAAATCAATGGAGTTTCACCTGCTGGTGACAGATCTGGAGTTGGCCCCTTCTGGTCTTAGGCTGTATCTAGGATCCCCAAAATACTTGGTAACTGTTGTTTGAGTCTGGAGAGTTCAAATAAAATGTCAGAGAAACAGAGGAAAGGGAGACGAGAGACTTTAAAACAGGAGGACGGCTGGATGGAGCGAGAGAGAAGGCAGCTGTTCCAGAAGGCTGTGGCTGCAGAGCAGAAGGTGCTTGCACCACAAGCAACTAGTGCATGCAGAGGTGGGCGTGGGGACAGAAAGAAGGCAAGTTCCAGTTGAGCACAGAGTGGGAAGGTCTGTGGATAATCTAGGGCAAGCCCAGGGAGGAGTTAAAAACAAGAAGGGCAGTTTTCCGGTTCCAGAACAAATCATAGAATCTCAGGGTTGGAAGGGACCTCAGGAGGTCATCTAGTCCAACCCCCTGCTTAAAGCAGGACCAACCCCAATTAGATCATCCCAGCCAGGGCTTTGTCAAGCCTGACCTTAAAAACCTCTAAGGAAGGAGATTCCACCACCTCCCTAGGTAACCCATTCCAGTGCTTCACCACCCTACTAGTGAAAAAGTTTTTCCTAATATCCAACCTAAACCTCCCCCTCTGCAACTTGAGACCATTACTCCTTGTTCTGTCATCTTCTACCACTGAGAACAGTCTAGATCCATCCTCTTTGGAACCCCCTTTTAGGTAGTTGAAAGCAGCTATCAAATCCCCCCTCATTCTTCTCTTCTGCAGGCTAAACAATCCCAGTTCCCTCAGCCTCTCCTCATAAGTCATCCCAGCCAGGGATGAACATGGTACTTGCAGAGCAGAGGATAGGAGGGTGTAATCCTGCATCTGTGTACTTGAGGTAGCTGGGGAAGCCATAGAGAATGAGGTGGTAAGAGGAGATGAAAGCTTGGCTCGGGACTTCAGCAGAGGTGGCATACTGTACACGCAGGGAATGCCTGGGAGGTGATGACAGGCAGATTTGCAGATGGAAAGCTTGTGGTTTAGGACTATGCCTACGTGGAAGGCACATGGGAGGTCTGATTGCCCAAGAGAGAACAATCTGCCCGAGACAATTAGCTGAAGGAAGCTGGGAGGAAACCACAAGTTTACTTGGTCAAGATGGATGGGGAGGAATCATTAAAGGTGCCAAGAGATGGAGCGCCAAGTCTCGTCAGGGCAGAGATGGTTCAGGTTAAAAACAGAAAAAGGATTGAGGTGGTAGAGAGCAGGAGGAGGAAACAAACCTTCTGGGACTCTGCAGAGGAGGCATCTCCACCAGTGGAAGAGTTTGATAGGTAGGAGCAGATCCGTGACCAGGGAGCACTTGATATGCTACGCAGCTATGGAAGAGACTCAGGAGGGGAAGAGTCCTCCATGATGTCAAAGGCTTCCCTATGGTCCAGGATAGCGAGGCAGGAGAAAGCTCCATCAGCAGAAGAGAAGCCTCACTCAGTGTAATGTGGCTTCCAGGCTCTGGCCAGAGTGAGAATAGCCCACTAGAGAGCTGAGACAGAGCCATGCTCTCTAGCACTCTGCTAAGAAAGGAGAGGGTGGATGGTGACAGATGTAAAAGAACGGGGGCAGGAACAGATAAAGGAGCTAACCTAAAGAGAAGGTCTGGAGAGCATGTAGACCTTTGGCAACAGAAGGAGCAGAAGAGGAGCGGACAGGAAGGTGTTGGGCATGGGGGCAACATTCTAACGAACCAAGGCCAGCTGTCATGCAAGTGCAGGTCTGAAGCACTTGCCTGTGGATGTGTGCGTGGGACCCTTTAATATCCTGCCAGCTGGACCATGGCTAGTGGTTCACTTCCAACTTCAGCCACCAAAGGCCTCAGTGAACTCTGCTGGTGCTGGGGCAGGGCAACCCTTATACCATGTATCCAGAGCAGAGACATGGGGGGATAGAACCACAATGCTTTCAAATCCCCATTGGTTTCAACGGGAGTTCTAGCAGAGTAGTCGTAAATGGATGTGGCGATCACAGTTATTCAGTGTGTTAGCATTTAGCATCACATCATCAAAAGGGATGACAATGAGCTTCTAACCGATGGAGTGAACCAAACTCTGCTGTCAGTTACACCCCGGATTCCAGTGCACTTGCATCATTGTACCTGGGAATATGGGCCAGGAGGTATAATAAAGAGGAAGAAAAGGTGGAAGTTAAGCAAAGGAAACTTTGTAATAGTGAGATTCCTATTTCAGACTCCTATATGAAGTGGTGGGAGCCCAATCTGAGTAATTTCTAACTGGACAAAATGGGTATTGTATCTGCATTACAGATGAGGAAACTGAGGTGGCATGATTTGCCTTATGTGGTAAATGAGAATGGAACCCAGGAGCCTTAACACCCAGGCCCCGCTGCACTAGACGGCACCCTTATTTGGAAGGCAGTGCCGAGTATGTGTTACTGCCAAAGCCTTTGGAACCAATATTTCAGCACTGGCCCAGAACGTGGGACTAACACGAAGCTGCAGGACTGTGGGTCATGCCTGTATTAAGTGGTGCTCCAGGGTTCTTTCTACACAAGAGAAGCCTGCATGAGTGTGTGTTGTGCAAAATAATGCAATGGGAGGGCCCAGTGGCACTCCCAGCTGCACAGGTGTAAATCCAGAGCAACTCCTTTGAGATGCTGCACTGGTAGATTGGAGAGCCCAGCCTGTCCTCGCAGGAAACGGGCTCCGAGGTCTGGGCTGGTGTACGTGAGTGCATGGCCGGCTGTGATTAGGGAGCTCCACTGTGCATGTGTGACTGGGCATCCTCTGCAGCCCGCTGGGAATCCTGTCGTCTCTCCCTGACGCGGAGTCTGAGCAGGGTGGTCCTGGGCCTGAGTCCCAGCTTCAGCTGATCCGAGACATTACGTCATTCCCTTGTGTCTCTCTAGGGGGCCGGGGGAGGGGAGGATTGGATGTTTTAGGCTCAGGTGCATGAGTGTTAGTAAAAAGCTCATTTTTATGCAAAAGATTCCCTTTAAATCTGTCATTATTATTCATGATACTAGCAGGCTAACAGAGTGGAGTTAACCCTTTGGTGGATGGGTCTCTTGTGATACGCCTACATGATCCATCCTTAACCACGGGGTGAGCTTTCCCCAACAGTGCACTGGTTACAAATCAGACCAAGTGGCTTTTTTTTTTTTTGCTTTTTTTTTTTTTTTAATTTTAGTTGCCCTGGCCCAGACTCAACCCCTCCCCCCACTTCAAATCCTGACCACAATGCCACTCACTTCCCTGGCCTCCAGCTGGGAGGTGTCATCCAAATATGCTCATTGTTCCAACCACACAGTTGTGTGCATGTGGGAGGGAGGCTATTGGGGGGGTGGGGGGGGCTGAAATGTTGAATAGCTTTGCAAGGAAAAAGCATCTATTTAGAAAGGCTCTAATGCTGTCCTACGCATGAGCCTGCAGAAACAACATCAATCTACACATAGCGTGGGGAGTAGGGGGACAGCTGTGGGGACAGGATGGACTCGACCCAATAATGGGCAGTGCTTTTATTATGGACAGCTGGTTGCAACCTAGCATCTTGGTAGCAGTCAAACTACTTTCCAATATAAATTACAAGATAAGCTGCTCCAACCAGGGAAGAAGGATGGTCCGCTAAGGACCAGCCTTGAAGTCCTGGTTCTGACACAGACATTTGAAGTGACTTAGCCCAGGCCACACATCTGTGAGGCCCTGCATTTTTTGGTATTTACCCAGTTTTCTCTGAAATATTCCTAGGTTTTGGTGGCAGGGGGAGGCAGGACCCAGCTTCCCCCTTGCAGAGTCCCCACAGCTGCTGTGACGTGGGGGAGCTAGATGGGCAATGAGCCAGCTCCCAGCAGCCCTGACCTCCCAATGGCTGCAGCAACAGACCCACAGGGAGCACTCTCTTGCTACCTCATGAGCACCAGGCATGCTCCCGGCCCAATGCCCCCACCATGAGTACTGGACTCCCCCTGCCCCTTTCAAAACAAAAACAAAACACACACAAAAACATTTCCACCCAATTTTTAAGCTTTGGAATAAACACTGAGAAAGCCCCAGGAAATATTTCACAAAATCAAAACAAAAAGCCGAGGGCCTTACACAGCTGCTCTGTGCCTTGGTTCCCCATCTATACATGAGGGATAATACCTCTGTGACAAGGCAACTCCTCCCCAGGGCACCCTCCAAAGTCATGCACCTGCCTCAGTTTCCCCATGGTCCAACCATAAAACGGAACACAGTCTCCCACTGTCCAATACAAAGTCCCATCTTTGGGCATAATGGATGTAGATGTACATAGAACCGCCATGGTAAAACTGTTCTCCCAAATCCCACAGGAAAACATACAAAGGTAGTGAGATTTTTCCATTCTCCCTCTAGGGATCTCACTTCCAGGTCCCTCCCAGTCCCTTTCTGCCCTTGTTCCAGAGTCCCACTCTCTAGACCATCCACATAAAAATCACCAGTCTTGTGACTCTTCTATCCAGACACCAGCCAGCAATTCAGCCCTTTTAGCCTCCCCTCTTCGGCTCTCCAGCTCAGGAAGGTCAGCAGGCTAGCCCCTTTCCTGACTCTCAGATAGCTCTCACCTGCCCTTTTCCTTGCTCTTTCACTCTGTGCTCACAGGCAGCTGGGGGACTCTCCAGGCCTCTCTCCTCCCCTGTAGGTCCCAGCCAGGCATCCTCTTAAGCCCAGTTGGGAGTTGGCTTATCAGTCACAGGTGAACTGGCCTCTTCCTTCTTAAAGGGCCAGTGTCACCCTGTGACAGCCTTTTTATTTAATAGGAACAACATCTGTTCGTGTGTGAAGAGCTCAGATACTACAGTGAGGAGGGCCATAGGGATAACATTGAATATTTCTCCAACAGCAATACAGATAGACACACCACTATGAAGAATGGGAAGTGAATTCTGCTACATAAATATCTCAGGGCACAATAGCCCTGTGTGGCCACAGATGTCACCCTGTTAGAAACAGAGGGAAGCTTTGTACCATTTTGGTTGTTATCCCAGTGATGGGGAATAAATCAAAGCCATCCCTCTTGCTTCTCGACAGGTGTCTTATGTAGCTGTCTCCCTCTTGTTCATGGCAACATGCGAGTGCAAGGGGTGCGTGGATAGTAAATGTGCGCGTCTCCCATGTGCACAGCCCAGAAAAAATTAGTGCTGAACAAGCCAGAAGAGTAAGGGTTTGATCCAGGCCAGAACCTTCCGGCCGATCAAATTCCCAGCCCCACTTAGATATAAAGACTCATTCACCCGATCAGCCATGACTGAGCTGGCAAATATTGTAGCATTGAGCGCAGTAGCCCAGTTCAGGCGTAGGGTTTAGAATTGCATTGCGAGGGGGTCCTGCAGTCCCAGCTGAGATGATGCACTGGAAACAGAGGGCGCGCGCTGTACACACAGCCGGCATTGAGGACTGTGCTGTAGTCACCTGCAGCTTGCTGCAGACAGGATCGCTGGCTCTGACCTTTCTTCCACCAGCCGCTCTGCCTTCTGTTGCACTAGCGCCATTGGCTCCTGGCCTGCTGGGACTCTGACAGACAGCAATAACCCAGTGATGTCATACAGTTTGGTGGCAGATTAGGGAGGGCAGAGAGGAGGCTGTGTCCAGTGGGACCTCTTGTCCACTGCAGGGGAGTTGCAGGTGCTTTGATTCAGAGAAGCATATGCTGCCCGAGTGGAGGGACGGGGGCATCAATACATCTCTCCTCCCCCGAGCGCGTGTGTGAATAAACACACGCGCAGTCAATCCAGGAAGAAAAGCAGTGAAGCAGCACAGCCAGCCCCAGGGCATGTGCAGCGTGAAGGGCTCCTCACAAGAGCCTTCTTGTGAAACCAGCTGTCATCTCGGGTTCCACTACAGACAGCACATCCATGCACCTCCCTGTGCACCCGGTGATGGGATCATTTTGCAGCTCATGTTAGCTGTCAGAGCTCTTTACCCATCATTCCCCTTCCCCCCACCACAAGCCCCCGTCCTCTGTCTGTAACAGGCCCTCCCTCCAGACACTGCTGCCATCCGTAGCTCGGTGTTGGTGGATCTCTGCAGTGTGGTGGCAGGGGATCCTTCTACAGCTGGTGGGGCTCGTATCTCCTTGGGGTGTCTTGTGTGTCTAGGGTGGGCCCTCTCCTTGGGCCAAGGGCAACTCCTTGGGTGCTGGTTCTGTTCTCGGTGGTTCCTGGCATGTCCAGAGGAACGGAGTGGTGGCTGATGTGCTCTTGTGCTCTTTCCAGTTCTCCAAGGAGAAGTACATCCTCGACTCTTCGCCGGAGAAGCTTCATAAGGAGCTGGAGGAGGAGCTGAAACTGAGCAGCACGGACCTGCGCAGCCATGTGTGGTACCACGGGCGCATCCCCCGAGAGGTGAGCGGGAGCTGGGCTGCTGCTGGAAGCCCCTAGCCTTGGCTGCCTGCCCTGGAGAATCCAGGCTGGCCTCAAGCACAAGCGCAGCAAGAGACACCCTAAGGCCCATCCCTGCAGTGGGGCTTTGAACTCAACACCTTGCCCAATCTGCTACTCTGGCAGCAGGACTGGAAGGAGAAGGCAGGACGCTCTCGCCCCCTGCACTGGGAAGCCTCATGGCTTGATTTCCCCTTCAGGCAGCCTTGGGATATGATCTTGGTTGGGGCTGAGAAGAGACAGAGGCCTACTGAGTGACAGGAAGAGGTGGAGAGAGAGGGAGCAGGCTGGTCTCACAGGAGCCCACGCCAGGGGAAAAGGGTCACTGGCCAGTCTGCATTGCCTCCGTGGATCTGTGCTGCTGGGAGCACTGCCTGGCCATGTGGTCATGGGACCATTCGGAGCACCACTTGGGGGGCACAAGCAGTTCCCTTGAACCCTGATGATACAAATACCCCCACCCCCTTTAAGGGTCCCCTCAGCTCCTCTCTCTCTCCACTCACTCGAGCAGCCATGGAACCAGCCTCTCCCCTTCCCCGCTTCCCCCCCCCCCCAAGTCTTTAGATCTAGCTTGGGGCAGGTGGGGAGATGAATGCTTGGAGGAGGAACTCAAGTTAGAAGAACTGCACAGGTGCCCTACAAGACAATCCTGCTCTGTTCTGGGATGGGCACAAAGGGATGTGGGTGTTGCAACACTCCGCATTTGCCTAACTTTTAGGTGCCTAGAAAAAAAATTGCAAAATGGACACTGATCCACAAGTTTGTCGCCTAGGCTCCCTGTGCAGTAACCAGGGGAGAGAGACACCTTACAACGCCATCCATAAAAGCTAGCATGCTAGGCAGGGAGTCATCTGAGCTCGCCAATGGGAGATCCCGACCAGAGGGATGTATGCTAAGCCAACCCCTCTGTCCGAGATAGGCACCTATGTCGGGGCTGCAGGGAGCACCTGTCCACGCTGGTGATCCACGAATGGGAACCCACTGCCTGGAGCCGGACGGCTTCAGCACCTAAGTGGTTTCTTGCAGGAATGAATTGGACGCCTCCCTTGCTCCACACAGGCAAATGTCTGGAGCAGGAGAAGCTGCCACCCACCTTCTAACTTTTAGCCCAGAGCAAAGAGTGATTGGAGCAGCGGGATTGGTCCTTGTAGGCAGGTGCCTGGGCTATAGAATCATAGAATCATAGAATACCAGGGTTGGAAGGGACCTTAGTAGGTCATCTAGTCCAACCCCCTGCTCAAAGCAGGACCAATCCCCAATTTTTCCCCCAGATCCCCAAATGGCCCCCTCAAGGATTGAACTCACAACCCTGGGTTTAGCAGGCCAATGCTCAAACCACTGAGCTATCCCTCCCCCAAGCTGTTCCATGGGGGATAAATAATGAAGCGTGATCAGAGCGGGGGGGCTGGACCCCATCACCATAACCACTGGGCTGCAGAGTCATCCTCTCTCTGGCCCAAGGACTGTTTCAGTCATTATCCACAGTAGAACGGTCACTGGGCGGGAGAGAGAGGGTGACTCTGCAGCCCAGTGGTTATGGTGATGGGGTCCAGCCCCCCCTGCTCTGATCACGCTTCATTATTTATCCCCCATGGAACAGCTTCAACAGGAGATACTGAGAGCACCCCACATCGGAATATCTCCTAGTTCAGTGGTTAGAGTGCTTGCCTGAGAGGGGGGAGACCCCTTTTCAGAGCCTGCCTCCCCCTCGCCTAGGTGGCAGGGGAGAAATTGAACCACTCAGGTGAGCGATCAAACCACTGGACTAAAAATTAGAAGGTCGGCACCACCCACATCCCCTCATCTGGCCAGATTTTGAATGGAACCCGATTCCGTAGGCATGCTGAGAGGCCACCTACCAGATCGGGCCCCGCACACGAACGCCTGTTTGGGATTCCCTCTGGGCTTAGGTGGCAGATGGGTGTCTGGAGGCCTAGCGGGAGGCAGCAGTGCACATGTCCAGAGGCAGAAACCAAGGTGCCAAGGGAACTTTTACCATGAAAACATAGGCACTGAGGGAGTTTAGGCTCCTACGGGGATCAGTGAGAGTTTTGTGGATCTCAGCGGAGCCTAAAATTGGGGCTTGGTCCCATCTTAGGACCCTCCATGAATCTGGCCCCAGTTCTGGGTCCTGGAGGGTCTCTTCCCACCCCACAGTTTCAGGGGATGGGACTGAGATTCCAGCTCGTGCGACAAGGAGCATTTTGAGAAGGAAACTAGCAGAGCTCCCCCAAGCTCCTTGCAGCCACATGAGAGGCCTGGATCGGGGCCTGCTTCACCACTGCTGTGCACCTGGTGGAATCACCTACCCCAGTGCAACGTGGTGCAAAACGTGACCCAGTCAGAGCTGCAGCACTTCACACCAACTCTGCACTGGTGTAAATGGCTGCACAAGGTGCAGAGCAGGGGAGAATTGGGTCCCAGGGCTGGGCCTAGGCTAGTGCCATCTCCCTCTTTCTCACCATGCGCTTAAGTCTTCTCCATCCCCTCCAGGATGAATTTATTTTGTGATCCAAACACCACCCGCCACTCCCCCCACACAAGTCCCTGGATTCCTCTCCCCAGCTGACACCCGTCCCCCACCCAGGTTCTGGAAAGTTGCTTGTGGTGGCGCCCACCCAATATCTCACTTGGCACAAGGCCCTGCTGACCCTAGGGCCGGCCCCACCCAGAGCAGGGGAGGTCTGATCATCTCCACCTTGCGCCCCCAGGTGTCGGAGAGCCTGGTCCAGAGGAACGGGGACTTCCTGATCCGTGACTCGCTCACCAGCCTGGGGGACTACGTGCTGACGTGCCGCTGGAGGAATGAGCCGCTGCACTTCAAGATCAACAAGGTGATGGTGAAGTCCAGCGACGGCCGCACCCACATCCAGTACCTGTTCGAGCAGGAGAGCTTCGACAATGTGCCTGCCCTGGTGCGCTTCTACGTGGGGAACCGCAAAGCCGTCTCCGAGCAGAGCGGTGCCATCGTCTACTGCCCCATCAACCGCACCTTCCCGCTGCGCTACCTGGAGGCCAGCTACGGACTAGCCAATGGGAAGCACAGTGGGCCCCACAGCCCTGCCAGCCAGAAAGGGGGGCACATCAAGAGGCGGAGCATCACCATGACAGACGGATTGACGGCCGACAAAATCACCAGGGGCGAGGGGTGCCCAACCAGGTAACGAGATAAGTGAAAGGCAGAACAGTAAGGGTCTCAGAGGGCTTTGGCATCTCACCACATCCCTGGGATTATCTCCATTTGAGGAGACTGGCACCAAGAGGGGAAATAACTGTATGACAGATCATACAGCAAATCAATGGCAGAGCCCAGACTAGAACCCAGGAATCCTGACTCCTACTCCCCAGCCCCCAACTCACTGGACAACACACCAGAATAATCAGCAACCAGCTGCATTCCTTGCTAAGAGCCACAGAGCGCTTTGAGATAACACCCCTCAGCGTCACCAGTGAGTCAGATCAGTTAAAGCTGCAGCAAGCATGCACAGGACACCCGATCAGCTTAATAGGGTTATACGTTCCTCCAATTTCATGTTATTGGATCTTAAAAAACAAACAAACCTGGCCTTGCCAAGCGTGCCAGAGATGGGAAATGGAAAGAATTGTCAAACTCTCCCTTACTCTTCACTGCTCATTTCTGCCTTCTGTTCAGCTTAGGCAGTGAAACCAAAACGAGTCAATTTCTCCTCATTTCTTGGCTGTTTCTCCTGCACTATCCCCATGCTGTCTGGTTTGGGTTACCGGCCCTCTAGGGGAGGGTGGGGACAGGCTGGGGAGAGGAAAATGTTTGAATCCAAACAAACTGCTGTCACTGACAGTTAATACACAAGTTGCACAAACATTTCTCTTCTTACTTTGGTCCTACAAAACCTAAGCACTGGGCCTGAATTAGCTGACTGCGATCCTTCAAATGCTGAAATCTCCTGAGCATTTCCTAGAGAATAAAGACCTGGTTGCCAGAGGCGCTGAGCAGCTGCAGCTCCCGTTGACTTCAGCTGGAGTCGTATGTGCTCAGCACTCTTGAAAACCCCATCACCACAGACTGGGCTTTCAGCAGAGCTTCCCCACACCACATACTTCTGAAAGTCTAGCTACTTGTGCTGGTGTGTAAATGGGAGCTGAGCTCTCCTGAAAATCAAGTCATATGTGCCCTCTCCTGGGGTGTGGGAATACTACCCCAGCCACCCCTGAAGCCTGGGGACCAAATTCACTGCTGGCGCAAACAGACACAAGTTCACTGACTTTCATACAGTTGCATGCATTTACACTGTGAATGTGTCCCTTGGCACCTACCCCGGAGCATCTACAGGAGCCATGTGTTTTAGAGGGATCAGTGATTGACGTATTTTTACCCCACCCCCAGCGTATCTTTACCGCATCACCGAGACGTCATCCGGAACTGCGCAGTCAGCGTGGACCAAATCCAAGATCTCCATTCCCCAATGTCTCCCATCTCTGAGAGCCCTCTGTCTCCGGCCTACAGCACCGGTAGGAATCCCTCAGCCCCCTGGAAAGCAGTCGTACACCGTGACTCAAATGTGCATTATCCATAGTATGAAGAGTGGAATTGGAGAAAGAGGGTAGGGATTTAGCTTGGTGTGACACCAGAGGCTCAGGCATGCAAACTGGGCCGGGCTGCTACTAGATAAACACTGGCCCTGTGGCACATAACGCTGGCCTCTACATGTTTAATACGGATCTTGTCAATGAGTCAGGCTTCACCCCTTCCTCAGCCCTAGTGGCCAGGTGCCACACTACAGATACTGCCTCAGTTTCCCCACCTTGAGTTTGTAAGTCCAAAACAATCTTGTATCAAAGAATGACTAATCAACAGAAAACATGTCCCAAACAGACCTTCAATTTGGGTCTCAGATGCCACTCCTAGCTCTGTTGTTGGGGTACCCCCTCTTGCACACTCTGAATCTTCCATGGATAAAGAGCTTCCTGGAAGCTGGAGTACTGTTTTTACCAGTCCTTCAGTTCTCTTTACATAAATAACCCCCAGTCCTCCCCTCTGGAGCTCAGGGTACTGCTATCATCAGGACTTTGCTTATTTTTCCCCATCTCTCCTACTCAGCATTGGGGTTCAGTTCTTCACCGTCCTTCCCATAACTGGTTTAGGAGGCACTCTCCTTGTGCATTGTTGGGGTCTCCTCTCTCCCAAGAGCTCTCTTTCCCCTACTGATCACCATACCGATTGCTCTCCAACTGAGTTCTGCTGACCTTTTTATTAAAGTCAGGTACTTACCTATCAGTTAAGCACTAAGCTGGTTAGTGGATGATCAGTTAGCGCTGGGCAATTAGCCCCAAGGCTGGCTCACCAGCTTTAGTGATAGCTAAACTGGCCCCAATTCCCTCCAAAAGGCCTGTCACCCCATGACAGATCTCTTTCCTACAACTCTACCTGCCTGCTGCATCACTTATTGCTAATGAAACACCAGCTGTCTAAAATAACCCCTCTTCAGATTAAGGGAAAACATCCAGAGAGAACGAAAGTCCAGGCAGAGAGAGCACAGTGAGAATCTCCTATGTAACAGGCTGCAGCCACTCTGAGAACACAATGGCTGCTGTCTTTGCACAGAGGCAGCTCTTAGAAACTTAAAGGAATAGTACACAGAAAACAAGGGCCTCAGTCTTTCCTAACAACCTACACCACACATACCATTAAAAAAAACCCCACACCACCATTTGTAAAGAATCAGCTAGTCCGGAATGAGACTGGGGAACTAAACCCTAGGGTTGTACAACTGTTAGAAACTACTCTAATTTCTGCCAGCCCTTGGCAACCTCAAATATAACATGGGCTCAAAGTCCTGCCCTCTGACTGGCTAGAAATTCTTGCGATCATGACAAAGATACTTGTAACTTCACAGGTCCCGATCCAGATTGTCTGTTCTATCTGAGAGCTGGGGCATGTTTATGGGTGTGTCTGGGACGCACGGCTCTTCTCTGATCTACAGTAACTGGGTCTCTTCTTCCCTCTGCAGTGACACGGCTAAAGCCCCAAGGGGGTCAAGCTGGTGGCATAACCCCAGCCTCTCCTGTTATAAGAAGATCCAGCGAGCCACAGCTGTGTCCAGGAAACAAACCCCTGACAGACCTGGCTGATAGCATCCACTCCACTCCCTGCCATGGGTACTCCAGAGCTTCTCCTTCCCCCTCCGTTAACAGCTATAGCGACCCGGACACAGGGCATTACTGCCAGCTCCACCCCACCTCTCCTGTCGGCCACGAGAGGCCGACTCCTGACACCAAGCAGCTCCCCACTAAGAGCTATGTGGAGAGGTTGAAGGTGGAGGCGGGTCAGAGGGTGACTGCAGAGAACGGCTCCAGCGAGGCAGGGCAGAGGATGAAAGGGGAGCAGGACATTGTGGGCTTTGTCTCACCCACTGTGGAGATGGGCTCGTCTTTCAACCCCGTGGCATTCCAGTCCCTGCTGATCCCCCTGGAAAACAAGCCTCTGGAAATGGCCGTGCTTAAGAAGGTGAAGGAGCTCCTGGCAGAGGTGGATGCCAAGGCCCTTGCCAGACACATCACCAAAGTGGACTGCCTGGTATGACTGGCGATTTGGAGGGTGGGGAGGGCGATGTCATTCCCCTGACCTGCTGCCTTGAACTAACCCCTCCCTTGCCGGGGTTGTTGGAAGAGCTGACATTTAACTAGAGAATTTAGCGTCTCAAAGGGACCTCTCTGGTGCCAGCCGAGCAGATGAGTGGGGTCTGATGGACTGAGCACAGAGCTGGGAGTGACCGGCTTTGAGTTTTAATCCCAGATCCACCAGTGACTCTGTGTAACCCAAGCAAGTCACTTCAGTGCTCCATGCCTCAGTTTCCCAATATGTAAAATGCATGTATCTGGCTGACCTCGCAGGGTATTGCGGGGGCAAATTAGTATTACCAGTGCTCTAGGGGCATGAGGGGAGTTGAGTCTCTCCTGGTCCCACTCATCCCTTGGCCTCTCTGAGACAGCTGACAAGGGGACAATCAATGCCAATTATGTGAGAGCTTATTGCGAGGTGAGGACTTGTGCACCCGGAATTGGGCTGACACAATCCACCTCATTTCACACAGGCCACCTCCTGGGGATCAGCTGGGCTCACCACCACCCCTGGGCTGGATGGCATCCAGCTTCCTAGGGCTGGGTTGTAATCAAAGAGCACTGTCCATTCTCAAAGCCATCACATTCCTCACGGGACCCTGTGTGTGAAGTAGGGCAGGATTATCTGGGGACCAGGGAGAAGTGTGTTGCCCCAAGCCAGGCAGTCATTGGCAGAGCCAAGTCTAGAAGCCAGATCTCCTGACTCTCAGACCTGTGCCTCTAGAGGCTCCATACTAGCCCTCCCCTGCCAAGGACACCGCTGAGGCTGTGTCCTCCAACACCTGCCACCTGCCTGCCCCGTCCAGGCCATTTCCCTTCCAGCGTTTGTTTCCATCTAGGGTCTGGACACTGGTTCTCAACACCAGGGGATCTCGGGCTTTAGGGCCAAACTCATCCCTTGGGGTAAATGGGTGCATCTCTATTTGCTCAGTGTTTAGTGCCTTCACACACACACACATCCAGTACCGTCCATCTCTTGGTGTGCCCTATGTGTGTGAACCCCCCGCTGGCTGCGGCTCAGGGCATCCCAAGCATCAGTGCTTTCTCGGCTGAGCCATGCCAGCCCTGCGCACGCTGAGGCTGGTGTGTGGTGAGGCAGGGGGAAGACCTAAGCTTGCGGCTGCCGCACAGTAGAGCCTGTCCAGAGCTAAAACTTTCTCTGCACCTAGCCAAGCCCCCTCCCCTCAATTAGAGGAGCTTCAGCTGCTTTCCTTCTTTGTTGCAGGTTGCTAGGATACTGGGTGTTACCAAAGAGATGCAGAGGCTCATGGGAGTGAGCTCGGGCATGGAGCTGCTCACCCTGCCCCATGGCCATCAACTTCGGCTCGACCTCCTGGAACGGTAGGCTGGGGAGCGAGGGTGCCTGGGGGACTTGGGAAAGCAAGTGCTGTCCTGGCTCCTGTCCCAGGCAGCCCCCCCTGACTCCAGCAGAGCCGTGGGGCTCAGCCCCACTCGGTTAGGTGTCTTGCTCTGGACCTCCGGGACTAGCTCTTGGCACCAGCTTTGGAAAGTTTGGCCTGTGGTTCCAAATGCAGCTTCCCTCACCGTACAATGCTCTGCCCCGAATCTGCTTTCAGTGGGTTATTGAAACGACAGCGACAGGCCCCAGAGGAATAGCCCTGAGACTGAAATCCTCCGTTTAACCACGCACCCCAGGCAGCAGCAGGGCAAGCACCACACCCAGTGCTGGCCTCCTGGTGGGCCTCAAACCTGACCTTGATGGACCACCTCTACGGGGAGTCCAGGCTCCATGGCACCATTCAGTCCTCAGCCTCTCTGCTGAGCCTGCTGATGAGGCCTCCAGTTGTGTCCCGCTGGACTGAGGCAGCCAGTGCATTGCATCTGGGGAACCACAGAGCCACCATGATGGGGACATGTTCTGGCCACTCCCCACTTGGGTCAGATTTGAACCCATGGCCAAGAGGCTCCATATCCCCCTCGCCACCTCCTAACTCCTGTGCCTCTGCGTCCTGCATGTTCCTTGCTGACTCCTCATCTGACATCTCCTCCTCTCTGTCTCCTCCCACGTCAGGTTCCACACCATGTCCATAATGATTGCGGTGGATATCCTGGGCTGCACAGGCTGCACGGAAGAGAGGGCAGCCCTGCTGCACAAGACCATCCAGCTGGCTGCCGAGCTGAAAAGCACCCTGGGGAACATGTTCAGTTTTGCTGCTGTGATGAATGCGCTGGAAATGACCCAGGTACCAAAACCTCTCTCTGCCGAGCGCTCGGCTCAGCTGGGCTCCTTCTCCCACCTGCCTCCCCAGATCACACACGCCTCACTGCATCCCTCAGGCTCCTGGAGCCCCAAACGCCAGCACGGTGGGGTGGGGGAAGAGTGGAGAGAGAATATTGTGGGGGACACGGGGTGCAGGTCAACCTGGGAGTAACTCAGAACAATGCTAGAAGCAGAGTAGAAAAGAGCTATAGGGAAATGGTGAGGATGGGAACATCCCCACCCCCCAAAACATAGCCCAGTTCCATACGGCCGTGATTTGGTATTCGTTGCTGGGCTGTATTATTCGGAGGAAATGAAGTCGCTGTCCAATATGATACAATCACTGCTTTAGGGCCCCAGCATCTCACAGTGCAAGCTGCTCAGTTCAGAAGATGAAAGGAGATTAGAATTCAACTTTAAATCAAGCCCAGCTGGGAACTCACTTTCCCCTAGTACAAAGGAGCTGGAGCTGCTCCCTGCCCTCCCCATCTCTCTCGCTGTCCGTCACCAGCCACGGAGGAAGGAAAAAATACCAGCAAAGCAAAAATTCTTTTGATGAGCTCTCAAGTTTTTCACCACTGCTGCACGGTCAAGCTTAGAGATGCCCAGAGAGCTGGCAAACTAAGGGAGCCCACAGAGGGGACCAGCAGGGGAGGCTGCACGTTAGGGCCGAGGTTTATAGGCAAAGTCAAAGCTGTGGGGGATCCTAGATTGGCGCAGCAGGTTAGGAGCGAGGTGTGTTAGCTGAGCTGCCCGGGTGTCCTTGGATTGGAATAGCAGAGGGGGCTGCAGCACAGGACTGAGGTGCTTTGGTAGATCCACCCAGAATTAGCCTGTCCCCAGCTCTAGCTGGTGCTGCTGGTCCCTCATGAGCGCCAGACTCCCAGTGCGTTAGTGGGACAGTCCCTGTAGAGCTGAGAGCATGCTGCTGCCAGTCCCGTGGTCAGACCCCTCCTTTGCTGCTGCTTCCAGATCTCACGGCTAGAGCACACCTGGATGGCGCTGCGCCAGCGACACACCGAGGGGGCCATCCTCTATGAGAAGAAGCTAAAGCCCTTCCTGAAGAGCCTGAATGAAGGAAAAGGTAACAGGGAGGAAGAGTCATTTGCGGGGCATTTCTCTTTCCCCTTTGCTCTGCTCTGAAGCTCCCTCACAAAGATCCGTCCAACTCCCCCCACCCTCCATCCACAGAGCTGTGGATGGGCTAGCCCCATCCCATTTTCCCATATCATCCCACTGAACGAGTGAGCGGAAACAGACATGTCCAGTTACATCCACCTGGCTTCCTGCCAGATTCTTCATCATCCTGATGGGTATTTCCATAATGAGAGCCCCCTGGAAAGGGGCAGCTCCCAACACTATGGCCTCTCTGCCAGTCACCCAAAACATCCCTCCTACCCCACTCAACCCTCCCTTTGCCCCCTCTTCCCCATTCCAGTCCTTGGTGGCTCTACTCCTCCCCTCCCCTTGGAACCTAACTCCACCCTATGGCAGCAGCAGCAGCAGCTCCTCCCAAGGCCTCTGAAGTCATGGGCCACCAAACCCCACTGGGGCTGCCGGGGTGGAATTGCTGCCTATGATCTGTCAATCCTTCCTCCTCCATGAGCTTCCCCCTGCCTAGCAAGGCCAAGGGCATTACGGTCAGAGTTTGCACACTGCTCTGGGATGCAGAAGGCGGAAGACCCCGCAGAAGCTGCCACCCCAAGTTAACGGAGTCCAGCTGTTCACTTGTCCACAGCCCGTGTGCTCTGGAACGCCTGCCCCCCTCCCCTTCCAACCAGTCCTGCCTCTTCGCTTTCCAAATAGCCCCATTCAAAATAAACAAAGGCAGTGGCTGGGCATAAACATTGCTTCCTAGAGCCAACCTGCCTGGGCCAGTCCCAGGTGACTCTGGGTAAGCAGCTGCGTGTTCCACCATAAGGAGACAGGGTGACATTAAGAGGGAAACAGTTGGGAAGACAGAGCCAGATTTTCCGAAGGGCTCAGAGCAGCATTGGGTACTGGGCTCTTGGAAAATCTGATCCCAAATGCTGAGTGCTTGGAAATCTGACTCTACCCTCCTGACAATC
This sequence comes from Macrochelys suwanniensis, assembly GCA_033296515.1. Taxonomy (NCBI): domain Eukaryota; kingdom Metazoa; phylum Chordata; order Testudines; family Chelydridae; genus Macrochelys; species Macrochelys suwanniensis. The sequence goes on along the minus strand of CM065790.1, from coordinate 13,025,545 downwards.
TGGTCCAGATGGGATCGGAGCATTCATCCGGGGATTCATCTGAGGGGAAATTGATCTCTAGGTCCCTAGTTCATGTCCAGGTCAGGGCTTGTAGTGGACTTATCATCTGATGGCTGTTTAGTGACCTAGGTGAAATGAGTTGACTGTCCCAGACCTGTCTGTAGAGGAGAGGTGTCCACATCACACAAACTGCCATAACTGGTACTAACTGACCCCCCTTGTTGGTAGTGAAAGGCCAAGGACTGGACTGCCCTCTTGCTCCCGGGAGGGTCTCCCTCCTCTCTGGGGTAAGGACTGGGGCATGTTGGGAAGTGCCTGTTTGGGGGAATCTTGCCCAGACTGTACCTGTTCTGTAGCTATCTGGAGGGCACCGGTTCACAGGGCGCTCAGTCTTGCACCTCTCCCCATGACACACTTTGAGGATGAGTGTATGAAATGTCCCCTGTGGCTCTTGAAACATCAGGCAGTAGCCAGGGAATTCAGGGTGTGTTCTTGTTCTCTCGCAGAAGGCCCTCCGCTGACCAACACCACCTTCCCTCATATCGTGCCCCTTATTACACTCCTGGAGCGGGATGCTGCGCTCCTGGACAGCCCTGAGCCCTGGGAAAACACGGACAATGGCGTGGAGGTTGTCATGGCCCACCTGGAAGCAGCACGGATGGTGGCGCATCACGGGGGACTATACCATACCAACGCAGAGGTGAAGCTTCAGGGTAAGGGAGCATTGAGTCTGATCTGTGATATCCAGCTCACTTTGGGCCAAAGCGTTGCACCAGATACCCCACTGGCAAGGGGAAGGTCCACACAACATTACATCTTCCTCCCCCAACTTCCTCTTCCCATCCCCGTGGAGCTGGTTCCACACCACAGAGGGTGCCCCGCTGTCAGAACTGGGGCCGTTCTCCTGTGCGGAAGTGGGGATGGAATTAGGCAGTAAATAAGTGGTCTGCATTTACCCCTGTGGAAAAGGGGATGCACCCCTCATGGCTGGGTATGGCATAGAAGGGTTCTCATCAGCACCCCCTGCAGTGGTCCACCTCTTCTCCCAACTCAAAGCTCCGTCCAGGTCAGTTTCACCCCATCCAGCATAACAGAAAGTTCAACAACAGTCCAGCGTCTTCGGTCCCAGGTCCTCACACCCTTCTCTTAGGGCTCTCCATTGTCCTTATCCCCATCTAATGGGCCTCACACCACCTTCCCCAGTGGCTGGTAGGGAATCCAGGCTCTCCCTCTAGTCTGGGTTCCAGTCCAAAAGACTCTCTAACCAGCAGCCAAGGTCTGCTCTGTCAGACTCCTTGCTGCTGCCTCCCTTCCTACTCTGATCAGCTGGCCTCTCTCACAGCCTCCCCATGTTTACCCTTCTCTCAGGGCCAGGCCATACAGGGCTCCCGCTGGAATCCCCTAACAAAATCCCAAACGAAGTACAAATGGAAACCCACTTCTGATGTCCTTGACCTTTCATCCTTCTCTGCTCCTCAGTTTAACACCTCCCTGGGCTCTCTCCTTGGAAGTCCAGATTCTGCCCTGTGTTCAGGGCTCCTCACAACCAGAGCTTGCTCCATCCCCAGTGGCTGTTCTGTGTAACTCCTAGCTTCCTGCTAGACTTCTCTACTATGGAGATGATCCCAGGGCCAACTCTGCCCCTGGGTTCCTCCTTGACCCTCCCACACTCTCTGGTCCCAGAGAGTGACTGCAGAGTTCTTCACTCTCTCTTCCTACAGCAGCTTCTGCTGCAGACTTCCTGTCTTTGTAGTACCACGCAGCTGGGCTTCATCATCAGATATGCCTGACCCACCCTCCAGGTGCAGCCAGGTAGCATAACTGGCCTCTCCAAGCCACATTAACTCTTTCATTGCCTCCATGGGGTAAACACCCATCACACCCCCACCGCTTCCCCTAGATTCTCCAAAGCTGGGTTACACAGCGGTTCCCAGCAATCATGAGTTGCAAGTAAGGTGATCTCATAGAAAGTGTGAAAAATCGGGGTAGGAGGTAATAGGCACCTGTATAAGAAAAAGCCCCGAATATCAGGACTGTCCCTATAAAATCGGGACATCTGGTCACCCAAGTCAGGGCAGAATCTCACCCATTGTGTTTGAAGGGACTTTGAACAGAGCATTGTTAAGCCCTTGGACTGGATATGGGGTAACTCGTAGCTTATTGCAGAACTATTAGTAAGAAGGTCCATGTTTCAGCCAATCTCCCTCCAGGCTAGAGAAAGGCATTGTGTGGCTGAACCATCAGCCTCCCAACCCTGCTCTTGCTCCTGCAATAACCCCTCTGTTTTACCATGTGCTCTCTTGATCTCATGGCCCCAGGCCAGTTTGCTTCTCCCAGAGAGCTAGAAGGGCAGAGGAATCCCAGCTGCTCCATTTAGGTGAGGGTGGTTCAGAGCATGCATGTGGTGAGCTTGTCCTCTGGTGGGCCGGCTTCTCTCTGACACTCTTGTGTCCTTTGCAGGATTCCAGGGCAAGGCTGAGCTCCTTGAGATCTTCAGCACTGAGTTCCAGATGCGTCTCCTTTGGGGCAGCCGCGGTGCTGAGAGCAGCCAGCGGGAACGCTACGAGAAATTCGACAAGGTCCTCACCGCACTGTCCCACAAACTGGAGCCCTCTGTGCGGTTCAGTGAACTGTAACCAACGTGGGACTCGGAGTTAAACTCACAGGGGGAGAGGGTGGCACCAATCAGTCCTTCAAGAGGCCAAGTAACCAGGTCCCCAGTCTGCAAGCCAGCCCACTCCTCCTCATGCAGCCATGGGGGCCAGGCAGCTGTGGGTACCACAGACCCAGAAGGGGAGCCAGCCAGGCGTGAATGGAGGGCATGAGGAAGAAAGCTGGCATTTAACATCTGCAAAGGAAAGAACTGACCAGGAGTGAAATCGCGGCATTGGGATGGGTACAGCTGTAGCTCTCTGGAGAAGAGAAACCTTCTGAAAAGTTCCAGACTGGGGGGGTGAGGGGGCAGAACAGCTATTGTGATATAGGTCCATCCGTGCGCCACACATGCAAACTACAGGAGGCTGCATTTTAATTTCCACCCAAAGCAGTGACCTCCCGTCCTCGACCACCAATACAAATCAATAGTGGAATCTCACTGATGGACCTTCCCCACTAACATCCTATTGAAATTCCCTGGGCAGTCCTGGCGCAAATGTTTTGAGCTGCACATTTGTGGAGGAAGGAGAGCGCTCATCACTCCCAGCCATAGGATTCTCAGCTGTAGTTTAGGCCAGTGTGTGCATCCCAGCTGATCTACACAAAGACGCCTGTGAAGCCAGAAATCTGGCCGTGCAATCACAAGGTATCTCATTACCGTTGTGTTCTTCATTCAGCCTTGCTGGTTCTCAGCCACGTGGAGTCCAGTTGCTATGATCACCCAGTGCCGCCCCCACCCGTACAGCCTGTTGGCCTCAGATATTTTATCTTTTCTCTGTCTTGTCTGAGGCCTCTTAATTCTGCCTGTAAATAAATCTGACATTTACTTCTTGATGTACAGACTTGTGAGGGCGTTCTTGTAAATAATTATGCTCACGTCATTTAGTCTTGTAAATAAGTGTACATAGATCATGGGGGGTGGGGGGAGTTTTGTTGTTGTTTTTGGTTCTTACATACAATAAACTTTTATGCTGTTCCTCAATGGAATCACGTCTTTTAAAATACTTTTCTACAGTGACACAAGCTTGTACCATTCAAGGTGCATTTGTACTGACGCCCCAAGTGTCGGCGGTGTCTATGTATTGTGCCCCAAGCATCGATGGTGTTTCTTCTTTTGTTGGCATTACTTTAGAAATTGAATGCACCTGCAGCATACAAATAGAACCCTTGCACTGGGAATAGCTTGAGGACACATCAAGTAATAGCAATTGCACCTGTTGGAGGCAGGAACGTAGTGAAGCTGACCTTGTTCCTGCTGTTCCCTCGTGGTGTAACTCCAGTTGACTCAATGGAGTTAAGTTGATCCATTAAGTCCTAATTTGGTTAATGCAATCTTAACGACAAACTATAGAGGAAAAATGATGAACCAGTTCTTAATGTTGCCCTGGTTGTAAGGAGTCTGGTCACAATCTAAAACATCTACATACTATGTCGAGTCAAAACCTCACCCCAATGCATAACAGAGTTCACGTCAAGCCTTCTCACTGCACTTGGCTGCTCCTAGGGTTCCTCCTTCAGAACTGTTCAGCCCACACTCTAGATCCTTTCTCCACAAAGGGTCACTCCCACCACCTCCCTTATCCAAATGGGACAATGAGCCACCTGCAACAGTGAGTCAGCAGAGCCCACTTAATCCTTTCCCAGCAGGAGTAGCACCAAGATCAAGGGTTAGATGTTTCAGGCCAGACTTGAATAAGTCCCACATGCGCTCCCTCTCTCTCTCTTGCCATGCTCTATACCAGTGGAGCAGTGTTTCTGTACTTCTACAAAGAGTCTCAAATTTCATCAAATTATTTCAGGTCTTGTTTCAAGCCTGCTGTCAGGTACTCTTGTCTGATTGCCACCTAAGGCTGGTACTACCACTGTTCAGACTAGGGGCTTTCTGTACTCATGGCCATATCTGGCTATTAGATGATTGTGAAGTGCTGCTCCTTGAGCATCCAGAGGCTGCAGAGCTGTTCGGGAAGCATTTCACATGCCTTTCAAAGACCATGGGGGAATGATCTGCGATGTATCCTAGGTACAGCAGAGCTCCTTCTGAGGACAATGCATTCACATACCTTCAAATGATCAGCGGGCTTCTTCTGATAATGCATTTGTTGCCTAGTGGGGACGACTCATCAGCCTATGTTCAAAATCAGATGGTCCCCAGAGTCTGAGGCCTACTAAGGGCTTCACAACATTATCAAACAGTAGCCCAGTCTGTAGGGCTGGGACTAATCCACTCAGTCCTGAATGCAACAACATGTAGCATGTGACAGACACCTGAGGGTGTCTGGTGAAATAGAAAGAGGGTGTCATCAGCACCTACCTCTAAAAACCTATCCACCTTTTCATCATCTTTGCTTTACACCAGAAGACGCCATCTACCCATCCATTCATAAATGATCATCGCTGGTTATCACCCAGTCATCCTCTGGGTCTGGCATTTTCAGCCCACTGCACGGTAAAAACCTCTCCAGAACTTCTCTTGGTCATTAGAACTCCTGATGGGCTTGTACATTTTTTTGCTTTGCTGTAATTCTGGTGATCAGAACAGCCTGTTCTGGCTAATGGTTGGACAACGGGCTTCAAAGCCGACTTAAAAAAATAAGTTTCAGTGTAGTAGCCGTGTTAGTCTGTGTCAGCAAAACGAAAATAAGAAAGAAAAACTTGTAGCACCTTAGAGACTAACAAATTTATTTCAGCATAAGCTTTCGTGGGTTAGTACCCACTTCATTTTATTTTATTTATTTATTTTATTTCACTTTATTTAAAAAAAATAAAACCACTCAAAACCTCGGGTTTGGGGAATTCTATTTATCCCATTGGAATTGCTGTGGCTGCTGCTGGAATACTGCTGCTGTGATTGCGAAAGGAATGGAAGAAGATCCATGAGGTTGTGCAGGGAGAGGAGGAAGCCAAGAGACAATATGTGCTACAAGTTCTGATAAAAATTGGAGAGCTACTGATTTAGTGAGAAGGCGCCACCCAGTGGTGCTTTTAGAGTCTATGTTGGTATAATGTATGTCGCTCAGGGATGTGAATAAACTACCGCCCTGAGCAACATACGTAAACCAACATACGCTTGTGTGTACAGTACTCAGGTGAGGTAACAGTATCTTTTACATCACCTACCTTGTCTCTCTCATGTGAAAAAAACACACCCCTGAGCGACATAATTTCACCAGCATAAACGATAGTGTGCACAGCACACAGCTTCTCCCGCCGACATAGCTACCGCCGCTCGCTAGGGGTGATTTAATTATGTCCTCTCCCAGCGGCACAGAGCAGCTACACAAGAGATCTTACAGCAGTGCAGCTGCATCACTACTGCTGTGCGGCTGTAAGATCTCTAGTGTAGACATAGTCTCATATCCTGGGACTAACATGGCTACAATACTGCAAACAACTGTCAAGGAGGGGGTAGGGGGAAATTTACCAGTAAAAGCTGGCTGCTAAAAAGGCAACAGCCTGACACTGCCAGCCATCCACCTGAGCTCAGGTCCCTAAAGTCCTCTCATGCTCCAAACCAGCAGGCCTGCAAGTGCTGACAAGTTACTATGCTCAGTCCTAAGTCAAGAGGGGCATGCTCAGAGATCCTCTCCAGCAAACTCCTCTGTTCAGTGCTGGGAGGAGGGGGGGGATGGACAGGCTCCAGAGGGAGCTGCTTCAAACACTTTTTTGTTAAAGGGAGCCTGTTTGAAATGCCAAGGCCCCCGGGTGTACAGGGCAAAATGAGGGTGTGAAAATGGGGCCCCCAGGAGCACTCCCATTCCCTGAAATAGCAAACTTACCTGTGTACTTATCACCAGTTGTGAGTCTAAGCAAGATCCTTGCTTGCACCACGCAGAATGCATGTCTTGGAAGACTGTTGGCTGCACCCGTCCATGCGTGCAGCAGCTGCTGGTTCCCCCTGTATCACTTCTACCATGAGGAGTGGCTTCTCTCTAGCTCACCCCCTCATCGTTGCTCCATCTCATTTCAACTCTCAGATGAAAACCTCTTTCCTCGCCCTTGCCTTAGGATTCACACAAATGCGAGTTTGTCAGGTGAGGCAAACACATGCATCCCAACACTGACTAAAGGGGACAGCAGGACCTGGGCTCCTCGTTATTTTGAGACCCTGTGATCCAGGCCTGAGACATTTGGACCACTCCAAAATCAGAATGAGCCCAGAAATGCCCAGATCTGGTACCAACCCACCCTGCTCTCCCTCCGCTGTTGTTTACAGAGCTCTGCTGGGCACCTGTGGCGCCCAGGGAAGCCAGTGGGAATGGAAGCTGCTCAGGATGAGGCGGTAGCTGTGCAGAGATTTGGGATGCAGTGTGGACGACAGCCACGACATCTGGGGTTCTCAAACCTGGCGTCACGCCCCCTCAGGGGATCGCACGGTTACTAGGTGGGTGTCACGAGCTGTCTGTCAGCCATGTGCGGGGCTGACAGCCCGAGCCCCCCTTCAATTAAATTACCCCCCCCCATTTTTAATTGATAAGGGGGGGTCACACTCAAAGGGTTGCTGTGCGAAAGGGGGCGCCAATAGGAAGTTTGAGAACCACTGCACAAAAACAGCCATGCCCTGTGTAGCCCCGCAGGCGGACTGTCCCCCCTGGGCCGTGTACCCCGAGGACCCCCCCCTCCCCCTCGAAGGTGCCCCGCCCCTCCCTGCATTCAGGCCCCACCCCGTCTGCGTTGGCCCCTCCCCCTGCCGCAGCCCCCCTGAGCGCTGAGGCAGCCGCGGCTCTGGCGGTTGCTTCCCGCCCTGCCTGGAGCCGGGCCCCGCGCGGGGCAGCCTGGGAGCTGTGGTCCGGGGCGGGAGGCGGCGCGCGCGCTGGGATGGGCGGCGGCTCCGTGCCGCTCCGGCTCCTGCTGCTGCTGGGGGCCGCGGGCTCGGCCACCCCCTGGGACCTGCGCTCCCTGCACTGCAGCTTCTCGGCCGCCTGCGAGTGCGACTTCCGGCCCGACGTGCGCGGTGAGCGGGGGGCAGCCGGGACTCGGCGGCGCGCCTGAGGGAAGGGGGCGGGATGAGGGGAGAGCCGGGGGAAGGAGGTCCCGGGGGGCGGGATGAGGGGAGAGCCGGGGGAAGGAGGTCCCGGTGGGGGGCGGGGCGGGATGAGGAAAGAGCCGGGGGGGGGGGCAGGATGAGGGGAGAGCCGGGGGAAGGAGGTCCCGTGGGGCGGGATGAGGGGAGAGCCGGGGGGGTAGCGGGATGAGGGGAGAGCCGGGGGAAGGAGGTCCCGGGGGAGGGGCGGGATGAGGGGAGAGCCGGGGGAAGGAGGTCCCGTGGGGCGGGATGAGGGGAGAGCCGGGGGGGTAGCGGGATGAGGGGAGAGCCGGGGGAAGGAGGTCCCGGGGGAGGGGCGGGATGAGGGGAGAGCCGGGGGAAGGAGGTCCCGTGGGGCGGGATGAGGGGAGAGCCGGGGGGGTAGCGGGATGAGGGGAGAGCCGGGGGAAGGAGGTCCCGGGGGAGGGGCGGGATGAGGGGAGAGCCGGGGGAAGGAGGTCCCGTGGGGCGGGATGAGGGGAGAGCCGGGGGGCGGGATGAGGGGAGAGCCGGGGGAAGGAGGTCCCGGTGGGGGGCGGGGCGGGATGAGGAAAGAGCCGGGGGGGGGGGCAGGATGAGGGGAGAGCCGGGGGAAGGAGGTCCCGGTGGGGGGCGGGATGAGGGGAGAGCCGGGCGGGGCAGGGAGGGGGGGGGGATTTCTGTAGGGGGAGGGGGCCGGGACTCCTGAGCAGCTAGGGAAGGGGGTGGACTGGGGGAGCTGTGGAGAGGGTCATCCCTGACTGAGGGGCCAGGGGTGGATTGTTCCTCCAGGGGCGGGGTGTTGACGGCCCTGGCCCATCGCACCCTGGGGAGACTCTAGATCAGCAGGCCCCCAGCACAGATGCAGAGGGCGAGATCTCAGGGGTAAGGGCCACATGTGGCTATTGGATGATTGTGAAGGGGTGCTCCTTTTGAGAGCATCCTTAGAGAGGAGGTGGAAGGATGCCCCTTCTCCAAGTCCCACACTAAAACCAGTTCCTTCAGGGCCACAGCAATACAGATGTTCAGAAAGAGTTACTGTTTTGTGTTTAGAGCCTGATCCAAAGCCTGTTGGAAAGATGTCCATCTACTTCAACAGACATTGAGTAGGGACCCTGATCCCTGGACAGTTCCTTCTGGTCTGTTCAGTGTGTCTGTTCACTCTTATTTCAGATGTCTAAAGTAATGGAGCTTCCCTCTGGAGACCTTTCCTCCCCCCAGTATCCCCTGAAATTCATTATAGTACTGTATTTCCTTTTCTTAACTGCATCCCATTACTAGAGTCCCAGTTAGACTTCTTACTACCATTGTGAGGCCTGGCCTACACTTAAAAGTTTTACCAGTATGTAACTGTTGGTTAGGGGTGTGATTTTTTGTTGTTGCTTAAACTAGTTATACCAGTAAAAGCTAGAGTGTGAATGCAATTATACTGCTATAAACGTGCCTTAACGCCAGTATAGCTTTTCAGTTCCTGGAGCACGTTTATGCTGATAAAAATGCATCCACACAGTTTTTACTATACTGGTAAAGTAAAAGTATTCTTTTAAGTGTAGCCAGGCCCCGAGCCAACTGCAGTTATCCCAAAGGAAGAAATATCCCCCAACCTAGCATCTGAGGGGCGAGAGCAGAGATGGCTTCAAATAACAGCCCAAATAACTTCCATCTCTTAACCCAACACATTCTAAATCTTGGTTTGGATTCATTCCAGGTCTGGAGTGTGACTTGGCCCTGAACCTGGTTGGGCAGCACCTGGTGAGGCAATTGGTGGTGAAAGGAATGAGAGAGTTTTTACAAAATCATGATCCTGTCAAACCTCTGGTGATGTCCTTCCATGGCTGGACTGGCACAGGCAAAACCTACGTGAGCTCCATGCTGGTCCGCTACTTGTTCCGAGATGGGGTCCGCAGTCCATATGTCCACCAGTTCTCCCCAATAGTGCACTTTCCCCACGCTGAACAGATCGAGCAGTACAAGGTAAGACTGGAGGCTGCCTCTGAAAGCTAAATTACAAGACTTATTTCCTCTTATGATTATCTAGTCAGCCATTGGATAAGTATTGAGACTCTTTTCCCACCTTCCAACACATACTGGAAAGTGCAATATAAGCATTTGTTATAGCACCTCTTATCTGAAACTGTTCCGATGCCTTCCAAATGCTAATTAAGCCGGTGGGATACTATCTCAGCTTTACAGATGGGAAAACTGAGCTATAGCTAGGGCAAGTGATTTGCCCAAGGTTACACAGCAAGTCAGGGGGAGATATGGCCATACAACCCAGTCTCCCGATTACCAGCCCTCTGCTCTAACTACTTGATTGTACTCCCATTAACCTTGGCATTACCCAGAATCTAAAGAAATTATGCAAGAAGGTTAGCTGACAAATACTGAACGGAGCAGGAGAACTAATGGCATTTTGGGTTTTCTTTACACTATATTTGGAGAAAAATTTGTAGCTCTCTTGCTTCCTCAGAAGAAACAAACTTGAGTTAAAATCCTCTGTTGGAAAAAACGCTTCAGTTAAGACTAACATTTCAGCAGCAAGTTTGTACATTAAAATATGGTATAAATATTGGACCAGCTGCAGCCTTGGTGGTGTAAGCATGTGCGACTGACATCAGAAGAGTCTCATGCTTACACCAGAACTCAGTTGGTTAAAGTATATTTTCCTAAGCATCCGTACTAATGGCTGGTCTCAGCATAGTGTGAAAGGAGAGAGAGTACATGTTCAACAATTTCTGGGGTCTGACTATTAAACTTGTGGAGCTCTTGAATTTCCGTTTGATCCACTCAATATTTCTTCTTTAAATGGATTTGTATTAGTAAGACTATATTAAATTAGGCAAAATTCACCATGTTGAATTAAGAGCAAAACAGTTTACCAGGGAACCTTCACAAATGATAGTCAGTCTGTACAAAGTTAATCCTTCTTTCCAGGCAGAGCATCACAAGTGCTGTTCTAAGCTATTTCTGGCATTATTAGCCCAGGCTGAGTACTCAAGTAAGCTTAGCTCTTTGGTTGCTCAAGCTCTTCTAACAAGTTCATGGTCCTAACTGGCTTGGTTGGTTGGGTTGGGTTTGGTTTTCCAGGAAAATCTGAAGAGTTGGATCCAGGGGAATTTGACAAACTGTGGCCGATCAGTGTTTCTCTTTGATGAGATGGATAAGATGCACCCAGGTCTGATCGATGTGATTATACCATTCCTTGGACCCTCCTGGGTTGTGTATGGAACCAACTACAGAAAAGCTATCTTCATTTTCATAAGGTAAGAGAGCTCCCTCTGCAGCAAGTATAACTGGGTTGGGGATCATTCTAATGCAATGCTACTAATTTGGTCAAATGTTGGTAAGTTCCTCCCTATTTTAATCACCCAGAGTACGTATTTTCTGTCAGATCTATGAGATCTCAACTCATTTTAGTCTGCAAAGGTACATGGTCTCATAGTGCTTTGCCATTTCCGCTATTTGGCAACCTCTGTAGCAGTCTTCATAGGCCAACTAAGACTGCTTCCATACTCACTGCAGAATGAGGCACTGCCACTGCAGTACAGTACTGATGTCATGGGTTAACTTTCTGGTAATTTCTTGGCTTGGTCTTGCTCAGCAACGGAGGAGGTGAGCAAATTAATCGAATGACGCTGGATCTGTGGCATGCCCGCAAGGACCGGGAAGAGATCAGCCTGCAAGATCTGGAATCTACAGTTTCAGAAGCTGTGTTTGAAAATCCCAATAGTAAGTCTTTCCATCAACTAGGAAATGCTTTTCAGTGAGCATGTTCACCAGCAGGGGGAGCCATACCCTATTTCAAATAAGCCAATGATATTTATACAGTGTTTTACAGATATGTGTCAAGGTATCATCATTTTTTATGGAGAAGCCTGAGGTGGAGTTAGGACCTGGATGAATTGCTTTGGCAGATGAAAGGAGGGTTCTGCTGTTCAAGTCTACAGAAACATTGCTGTGCTTAGGAGAAGGGGCACCCATGACTGAATAGGAGGCAGATAGGGTAGTGGGTCCCAGTAAGAAGCTAATTAGTAAGGGCCTAATCCTGAGAGGTACTGAGTACGTAGAGATTTCCTTTATTTCCCTGCTCGGCAAATCTTGGGATTGGCCCTAACATAGGTTGGTAGGTCTGAAGTATCAGTACAGCTGTTAAGAACCATGTACTTGGAGAACACTGGATTTGATTACTAGTAGTGGACAACAGACGGACCCAGCTCCCTCAGTTGAATCTGGAGCAGAAGCAGATCTGTTGTCTCTTCTGGGTATTATGACTAGAGCCCCACAAATCTGTGGATATCCACAGATATCTGCATTTCTAGATGCAGTTGTATTGTTTACCATCTTTGTGGCTCCTGGATTGGATTGGATTCAAATCCACATTTTTGTATCCACACAGGGCTCTATGACTTCCTGGAAACCAGCTGTGGTGGTGCTGGCTTTGACATCTGATTCCTCCTGGAGGGTGGGGGCATCTCCTATGCTAACAGGGTTGAAGTCCATAGAACTGAGAAGAGACTCTGGAAGTAAAGCTCTTTGTCTCCCCTTTTTCTCCTGCAGATGGGTTTTGGAAGTCTGGAATCATCGAGGAGCACCTCATTGATCTCCTTGTGCCCTTTCTCCCACTGAAGCAACACCACGTGAAGCAGTGTGTGGTGAATGAACTCACCCAGCAAGGCTTAACTGTACGGCAGGACATCATTCAGGCAGTTGCTGACAGCATCCCCTACTTCCCAGAGGAGGAGAGAGTGTTCTCATCAACAGGCTGCAAAACGGTGGCCTCTCGCGTCACCTTTTTCTCCTAACCCGAGAGAAGGACTCTTTCTCCAAAGCAGCGCACGGTTGAGGAGCTAGTAAGCAGCCCTTAGAGGATAAGTTTACCCATATACTTGCTCAGATTCAGAGGAGCAGAATTTAAGAATTCTTAAACCTGCTGTGCCCAATAAAACAGGGATGACCATTAAGAGCAACAGATTGTGGAACTCTGATAGGACAAGTGCTGCCTCCATGCTAGTCCCATTGCCCTTCAGCCCTAAGGAAGAGACTGCTGGATGCAATCTTGGGAACAAAGGGCAAACTGACCTGATTCTAAGCACTTTATCAATCTGTTCTTTGCCCTGGTGGAGGGTGAACACTGAACAGCCAAGAATACTACCATGATGTGTATGTGGAGTCCAAAGGGGAAGAGGCTGGGATATATCACAGTGGCTGGGAAGGATTCTTGGCTACTGCCAACTCCCTTTGATAGCTGGAAGTGTGCAGATCTTCCCCGTTACGCTCTGGGCAGCTGTCAAGAACTGAGCAGTCAAGGTTCTCTGGCATAGCACCAATGAATGATCTTCCCTGGGCTGCATACAAGGGTCTCACCCTCTAGTGCTTTTTTAATGGCATTTTTAAACATGGTTTTTTAATGTGAATCTCAGTATGAAGGCCCCAGTTTCCTAGAGCCTGCCATACTGCCCTGTGAACATTCTAAACAGATCGACCAGAGTCTCATCTTACATCTCTGGGGTAAATGTTAAGAGCCAACTTTTCTCAGGTTTTCTTTCACTGTGAATAGGTGCTGGTAGGTAAAATTCCAATTGCAGTATCCCTGAGTGCATTAGCATAAGGGAGAAAGGAATATGTGATTTCTGCTACCAGCTCTGCCCGACTTGGGGTGTGACCTTGGGCGAGGTCCTTAACCTCCTTGGACATGTCTTCCACCACAGAATACCAGGTCACTCCCTTTGAGTCAATGGCAAGTCAGTCTTTCCAGATATAAAAATGGTGATTCCTACCTCACAGGGAGACTAGACATTAACTAATGGTTTTCAGTACCAAGTATTAGTCTTGTGCTGTATTACATTGCTGGGATGAGTCTCTCTCATCTGAGTTGTTGAGCTGCTGAACCTCTTGCATATTATATATTGGCAGTTGTCATTCTGATAGGAACCTGTTGTCCCTGGCAGAGCCATTTTCCATTCCAGTTCAGTGCCTCAGATGCAGCTTACTGTATCACCATTAAATGCTGCTGGGGGTAGGAAATAATTCATAGGAATCTACTTCCCAAAGCTGTGCTATCACTTACCAGTACAGCACTCTTTGCCCTTTCACCGTGTAGCAGCTGGCTACCCAGCATACAGTAAGAGGAAACTGTAAGCTCTATCTGAGCAAACAGATTTGGGGCTAGGCAGAAAGTGACCTAGGAACTCTCATGCCAGTTGCCACAGGAAGGTCTCTTCAGTATAGCACTAGAGCAACCTGCACTCTGGGTGAGAAGGAGCCAGCGCTATTAAACTCTGTTCAGATCCTGCCCAGGATACAGTTGGACCAAGATACAGATTTACAGTCAAACATTCCGCCTCTTCCAAAATGTTCATTGTTTTTAATTTAAAATAAATCTGTTGAAAAAACATGCATGAGTAGCAGTCACTGACTGGGGTCCAGCTGGCATGTTAAAAAGGAGGTATCTGTGAGCCTGCATAATGCATTGGAACGGCTGCCTGACCTGACAAAACTAACTCAGGCAGGGACATGAAGAAATATCTACTGTCTGATGATGGAAAACAAGAGCAGTAGTCTTCCTCTGGTGTAAAAGACCAGTGAAAGGGCCATACTCAACTATAAGCAGGACCATGCATCCTCAGTGGGGGTAGCTGGCGTAGGAAATGGTGAAGTCTCAGCTGCTCTCTATCAAAGTTAAACACCAAGAGAGCACTGGCATCCGTTTTCTCTGCCACGTACGTCCCTTTGTTTAAAAACCCAAGGAGTTGCTCAGGAGACCATTAAAACCACAACAGAGGGATCAGAGCAGAACAAATGTTATCTTCCACTTCACCCTACAACCAGAGAGTTAGCAGTGATATTTTCATCTTAAGGGGGAGAATCCAGGTGCCATGGTTGTTTTTTCCTAAGGTCCTGATGGTCAACTGCCTCATCTGTTTTAACACGAATTGAAACTGAAACCTTTCTGTTGTTGTTTTGGAAACCAGGTTTAGCACTCTCCTCTCCACCCAAGTCAGAGCAATTGCGGTGAAAGTTTGCGGTAGAAGGGACAGGCATAACTTCACAAAACTTTCAATACATGGTATATGTATGTCAGCCACCCAGCGTCAGTAACATTAGATTAACACCTCTGGTTTAAGAGTTTGTCCTAATCAAAGCATTCCTCCTGCTCAGCCTGCATTCAGATTAATGCAGTGCACAGAGATCATTCACAGCTAGTCTACTTTCCTGTCCATCTTATCACTATGTAGGAACATCCCCTTAGATGTTCACCTCTAAAGCAGCAAGCTTACAAGTTTCTTGTTAATTCAGCACCCTTCTGTGGCACTAGCTTGCAGTACAAAGCCTGCAAATATAGTGACTTCCTGGAAAATAGCCTAAAATCCTTGGCAGAGCTGGCTTTCCTGCTTTGGGAAGACCGCTCCTAGGCTACTTCGTCAATGTCTGGGTCCATACCTTGCAGGAGGAAAGGATATCTGTGCAGATACCAAAAAAAATAAAGAGGAACAGGAGGGGACTACAGAGAAAGTGAAGCGAGAGAAGCAATATATTTATTAGCACCGAGGTAGCAGGAAAGGAATCTAAATGCACCTACTTCCCATTGAAACACAGCTTGGTGTCTGAAACCCAGGCAGTTCAGGTGCTGTCTCTGACATGAAGCTGTAGCAGTTTTTGTACTCTGACTTTTCCTGCCTTCTCACCTTTTCTCCTCCAAGACAGCTTCACTTCTTTTACTCACTGGCCTTCTGGAGATCGCTATCTGCTTGTACAGTTCATGTTCCGTGGCACAAGGTCTGATGACATTTTCTGAATCCTGCAGGGCTTTCTTGGGCTCTTCACTCTGAGCACCTGGTTCCTTTGGTTCATCCTCTAGAGCTCTGGGTGGCCTGTAGGGGCACACAATTAAGGCAGAAAATGTACTTTGCAGAGCAGCTGCAAAAAGTGATGCATGAACAGATCCCCTCAGAGAGCGTGTGATCTAGTCGTTGTGACAAGATTCACAGTCTATAGAAAGATGGCACGCTACTGTCCTTTTAGGATCACAAAGGGACAAAAAACTATCTGGAATAAATCTGTCACTCCTGCTCCCACTGAAGTCAGTGCAAATTTTGTGGTTGACTTGGGTCCTGGTTGTCCTACATAACCCAAGAATAATTAACGATACAGTACTTCTAGATCCAGGAAGTGATCAGGCTTAAAAGATTTGTATTTTGTAATCAGCAATTATTAGATCTTCAAAACAACTTTAGCAGACCTGTCCCCATTGCCTACTCTGTACCATTTGAGTTTATCTGGGCTGATGGAGTAGGGGCAGGCTTGAAGCTTTCTTTCCAAGATTGTTTTGGCAACCTCCGCAATCTTGCTGCTAATAATATCCTGGATGGGCTGTCCTGGAAAGAGGCTGGTTACAACAGGTAGGACCTGCAGAGGGAATGAGATCAGTTGAATGACCAGGTGTGTGCTGAAGGAAAAAGTTCTTCCTCCTTACAGGGCTGCAAGGATTAAGCTGTGCAGTTCCCATTAGAGCAGCTAAACACTTGCATAAGTTACATTAAAAATATAGTTCTAGCATTTATGGCCAGAAGAGACAATCAGATTATCTAGTTTAACCTACATTGCCCAGGCCAATAGCCATCCTACCCCAAATCCAACCACCAGAATCAGACCAGAGTATTACAGCCTTGAGGCATGAGCCTCAGCATTAATTTTTTTTTATCCAAATGAAATCTTGCTAGTGTAGGGATTCTGGTTTTAAATTTAAATAAATATTTAATGCATCAAAACCTTTTTTTCCCCCCCTTTTTTTTTTTTTTTTGGGGGGGGGGGGGGAGGAGAATGCAATTCCTGGAAAATGAAGGACTAGTTTATACTCAATGGCATGCAGTACTTTGTTTAGCTAGCATAGTAGGCGGATGTGGGGTTTTATTTTTCCACTCAAGCTCTGGTCTTGTTTCCTGATAGCTCCTAGTCACAGGGGGCTGAATGCTCTGAAGCCAGATGCATCATGAGCAGCTTGAAAACACATTACAAGAAACTGGAGTTCTTGGTTTATAGGCAGCAGAAAAAAAGCCTCAGGTTTTTAATTTTAGCAAATAAATACTGCAAACCCCAAGCCCTAATCATTATCATCTGTATCACCGTAGTGTGAAGGAACCTGGGTCCTCGACCAGGACCCCACTGTGCTAGGCACTGTACAGATACAGAACAAAGACTGTCTCTGCTCTAAGGCGCTTGCAGTCTGTGTGTGTCCAGGATACAGCACCAGGACTATGGGCCCAAATTAATAGGGTGTCACAGATTTTCACTACTTGGTCAGTGTCTGGCCCAGGGAGTGGTGTCAGTGAGGTACCGCATCATTTTCAGGGTCCAGCAAGAGTGTTATGATCACATCCTCCTTAGCACTCATCACATCCTGCAGGAACAGACGGCTCTTGGCCCGGTGCAGGTAATAGTGTGGCAGGCGAGGGTTGCTCTCGATAGCACCAGAGAAACAGTATACTGCTCGCTGGTACTTTCTGGGGGAAAAGATACAGGGAAACAGAAGAGTCAGGTGTGCAGAATCCCTAGGCAGCATGAGCTAGGGGGGATAAGAACTCTGTCAACTGGATGTAAGGTGGCAGCCATTCCAACATACCTCTGCTTGTGCTCCTGCAATCCTAGTTCATCCAGCAACATACCAACGCGTCTTCGCAAACTAAAGTCCATTGGATTCAATTCCAGTGCCTGCTGATAATCCGCCAAGGCAAAGGTTAGCTCTCCCAGCCTGAAGAGGCAGTCTGAAGTGGAGCACACAAATTACGTTAGCAAACAGCAAGCTGAGGTCAGCATTTGAGTGTCTTGGGATGTTATAGCTGCTACAAAGGCCAGTAATTGATGCTGTCCTGTTCACTCTCTCTAGATCTCTCCAAGCCTATATAAAATGCTACAACAGGTCTCTACAGTGCCTCCCATCCTGAAGGCTCCAAAAGCTCTGTACAAACTGTAGACACACACAAGCAACTGGACGAATAGTTGTATAGGAGGTCTAGATATTATTCACTGAAATGCAGCCACCTGTAGGGTGGAATGCAACAGCACTTCAACAGTGCTTAGAAACACCATGTAGCAATCAGCAAACTACAGTGGGATTTTAGGGAGGCAGAATGTCATTTCCAATTTGGAATTAACAAGGCGACAACGTCAACTGTTGCAAAAAGTTCCATGGAATCTTTCCTGGTGATAAATTGGATGAGATGGGAATGTGAGGGCTCAACCAAAGAAGGTGCTTCCAGTAGCACAGGTGGGGAATGAGTCAGTAATCATCATTAACAGTTAATAGTTCCGCAGCACTTTCCATTTTCAAAGCGCTTTACAAGCATTCACTAATTCATCTTCACAACCCCCCATAGGTATTAGTTACGTTTTAAAGATGAGGAAACCAGGGTGCAGAGAAGTTAAGCAACTGACTGACTGTGCATCCTGGAATGAATCAGTTACAGAATTAGGGATAGAAGCCCAGAAATCTAGCTCCCAATCCCTTACTCAAACTGCACTGCCTCCCTGGTACGGGAGAATGGGAGGAAAGAATACCACCTGCAGCACCCTTCAAGGTCTCCCATTTGAGCACTGACTGTGCTTTACTTATGAGATCCAACATGATTGCATCCTGGGCGGGGTAGCTATAGGCATTGTATATCCTCCCTCATGCGTGCACCCGTACATACACAACTACATGGTTCCACTACGATCAGCACACTCACACATGCACTCCCTTATCCCAAGGAACATTTCTGGTTCTGGTTCTAAACGTACTTAAGAGTTAAACAGCTAAGCTGTGTCAGAGAGAGGGGATACCACACTGGGATCCCTCACACAAACTCGATCGCCACCCAGGAAGAGCCTTGCTACCTCCTCTGTTGACATAGAGTCCCTTCTCCTTCTTCTCCCCTTTCAGGGCTTTGTTGAGGAGCAGCACAGCCTCTTCGAAGAAGCCCTGAGTATAGCAGTGCACTGCAAAGTCGTTGTACGTGAGCAGGAGCTGCCGTTGCGCCTCCATGCCCACAGCTCCCTCTTCTTCACAGAGCTCCATGGCCTTGATGTAATCATCAATGGCTGAGTTGAAGTCTTTGAGTCTTCTGTGTAGAGTCCCTCTGCCACGAAAGGAAGAAGGGAGGGAGACAGGAGTAGAGCCCACTGATTAAGGAGAATTAAAATGATTGGGGCGTTCAGAACCTGGAACCAGCACCCATTCACTAGTACAGACTCCCACTCCCCTCGGTGGGTCACAGATGTGCATGCGAGCCACCTCAGTAAGGACTGGATACAATGGGGTCTCTACCTGAAGATGAAGTACCCTGCATCAAAGGGGCTGTTCTCTATGGCAAAGGTGATTTTGAGCAGGGCATCCTTCAGGTTTCCCTTCAAGGCCTTATTCGTAGCCTGGTTCTTGGCTTTCTGTGCTCGTTTCAGCAGCTTCTGCATTTGAACCTGGGCTTCTTTGTGCTGCGGCTCCAGTGCAATGGCCTCCTGGATGTCCTGGTAACATAAGGTAGCCTGGAAACAGAGGTTAGGAGAATACTAAGAACTTGCACTCTCCTCCCTCTGTTACAAAGGGGAACTCAGGATCATTATCCCCATTTTGCAGACAGGGAATCGGAGACACAGATTTGCCCAAGGCCACACTCTACATCAATGGCAGAGCCGACACTAGAAACCCAGATCTCCTGACTCCCAGTTTGGTGCTTGCCCACTAGGTCACACTGGGCAAGAGGCAGTTTCTCTGATTTGTCTCATTCTGTCTATGCATTTGCCACACCGCTGTGAGCAGCTGATAAAAGAGGAAAACAGCTGTCTCAATGCAGTCTCCAGAATCCTGTCCTTCAGACCCTGGTTTCTAACCAAGGACACCAGTTGCTCCTGCAGGTGCAGGGCAAGAGGAGTCCCGTTTCTAACAGGAAATACAAAACAGAAATAAGATCTCCAGTTACTATTTCGGAGCTCCTCAGGGTTGAGGGCACCTCACTTCTGCTGAGCCAAAAAACGTGTGATCTCCCATAAAAGAAGAGTACACTACCCACAGAGGGAGGCTCTGCTTCCATCTCTCTGCCTGCTTTCTATAGACCAAGGAGGGAGAAGGCTCCCAAATAGTGTAGGATTTCATGGCCAAATGGGAGGGGAAGGTAAAAGTCCTGCCCCAGAGGTGTGGAATCCCACAGTCCAGGAGGCTGTCACCTAGAAGGGATAGAAACAATCAGTTTCCCAAAAGGAGTGAGAGTAGCTGGAAAGGTTTAGAATCACATCTCTTGAAACAATTTGATGCTTTATGCTAACTGATTAACCACAGAGCAACTTAGCTCTTCTCTGTCCTTAGGAAGCAATTCCATATAAAATCCATATGCAGCCTTGCACGTATGCTGTTGTTTCCCATTACTTAGGTAACTATCAATTCACCCAGCAAAGGGTTAATCCTGGAAGTGTTGCCCCACCATTGTCTGGCAGATTGAGAACTCTGGCTATAGGCCACATAGGAACAGGATTGACTGTTCTGTGAAAATTCCCTGCAGCCAGCACACCTTGGGCAGCATAGGTGCCCCTACCCGACTGAAGTGATCATGCAGCTTGGCTCTCAGGATGTACAGATCTGGGTTCTTTGAGTCCTGATCCAGCTGTTCATTGACGAGCTGAAAACAGTCATGGTATCTGTTCAGGGCAGCAAGACAGGAAATGCTAGAAAGAGAAAGAAAGGGCACCATAAAGTACAGTACCAGTGGAGAGGGGCTAGGATAAAGACATTCCCTATCACAAACCCCAGTTTACCTCCTCCTGCGATAGACTGAGTTGTCAGGCTGCAGCTCTGAGGCTTGAGTGAAGGATTCCAAAGCATCCCCATAGACTTCTTGGTCAAACAAACATTGGCCCTGCGGATTCAAATCACACAGCACAGAATCAGTCTGACTCAGGCCACCTGCCTATTGCTCCAGGTTAAGGAGGGAGACAGAGCATTCTCTCTCTCTCTCCAACCAATCCAGGAACGGAAGTGCTGCTTAAGAGGAGATGCAGCTGCACTAAATACCACTCCCTCCTAGCTGGAGAGCACTGAGCATGCATAAACCCCAAATGGGACTTTTGGCTGTTCCTGTGCCGCAAATAAGTTAGCATGTTGAGAGGAGGCCCCAGCAGACTAGCCATGAATATGAACAGTAGAAACATGAAACCTTTCAGAGAGGAAGGATTGGACAGAATCCCGTCCCCAAATATAAATATGCACAAAGGACTCTCCCTTGGAAATCCAAGATCATGTTGACTTCCACTTCAAGTGGCATCTCCAGATTTCCCTCAAGATCAGAGGTCAGTCACTAGACCCAGTATTCTAATGCTGATACTGAGAGATCAAGGAAAGGCATGTGGTGGGGATGGGGAAGGCTGGTGCCAGCTGGTAGGGGCTATTCTGTACCCTTCACCTGCAGGTAAAGAATGAAGGCCATGCGCTCTACATAGTCTTCCTTTGCAGAGGACAAGGAATACGCCTTTCTGAGGTTCAGCACAGCAGACTGGAAATCACAGAGCTGGAGAAAGGCTTCTGCCTTCTGTACATAGAACTCCACCTGCAAATGCACCCACAGACATTCCTTATCCTGTTTATCCTTTATCTGGACGCATTGAAACTAACCCTTTGAGATTCAACGCCATAATCCCACCCAGACAGATTTTAATATATGCCAACATTCACCTCCCCAATGACATTCTTCATTTGATAATCTTGGAAACGCAAGAGCATTGCAGGCTTTGTCCTTCCTGCAGAAGGACTCCATATCCCCATGCCATGCGAGGTGGGCTTGTAACTTCACCTAACTCTGCCTGCTTTGCATTCCCCCCTTGCCTAATCACAATCCTCTTACCTGTTGGGGGTTCAGGTTAATGGCTTTGGAATAACAAATGACAGCTTTCTCCCACTCGCCTTGGGAGAAGAACGCCTTCCCTCTCTGACAGCTGTGATGAGAAGACAGAATTATGAGCTAATGCAGAAGCACATTTCCCCTCCTTGCAGAACACAGCCCTTGTGACAGTCACAGACCCATGGGAGCGCTGACTCAGTTTCCTCACCTGTAAACTGGAGATAATGATTATATCTGCAAGGGTGTTATGAGGCTTAATTCATTATTTGTTAAGCACATGGAGAGCTTTGGGTGGAAGGTAGTAGAAAAGAGGGCGACTGTCTCTACAAGCACACTAGCCAGCGTTCTGAGCCTTCTCAAGATCAAGAAGGGGAACTTGCAGGGCCACAGCTCTGTTAATTGACCAGCACTGACCACCTCTTTATTCTGCAGCAGACTCTGGTGACCCCACTGCCCATATGCTCAGGGAGAACAGATTCTGAAATGCAGGAACTGGGGACTACCAGCAGACATGAGTAATGGGATAAAGATGCTATCATCTCTAAGTCACTAGTTCATATGCCCCTCAGCTTGGTAGTCACTGAAGCCATCTGATGGTTGTTTGGTGGCCTCACTATATATACAGCTGAGAGTCTGTCATGGAGGTTAGAGGACCCATGATTTTCCTAGGTTTTATCCTTCTAAAATGGGCTATGGGTGACTGTCCCTGTTCTGCCTGTCCTGACGTGAGGAAATTCTAGGGCAGTCAGCACAGTGAAACGCCAGACAGTCTTCCAACTGGCAGATGGCAGTTCAACTGCAGATAGTCTGCTCTCACTTTCAAAAAATTACCTAGCATGGCAGCTATTTCTGGTGAAAATTCCCAGCTTAAGTTGTGGGGTCTCAGTTCTGTTCCTAGAAGACAGGTAACACCATGAAAGCAGGCTCTTACTGGGTCCTAGCTGGCAATCTCAAGAGCGAGACAAAGGACCAAGCAGGCTGTGCAGCCTAACCTCCCTCTTGCCCGTAGAAGGGCACCTTCCAGAGCAGGCTTAGGGCACAGTGGCTGGGCAGGGGAAGCTGTAGCCCATGCTGTACCTGTTCTGTGGATAAATCAGACACCAGTCCCCGGGATTGTCCTTCCAGGACCTCGAACCAGCACAAAGTAAGGTTTTTTAACCGTTTGGTTCCCAGCCTTCTTGCAGGACATGGACAAGAAACCAAGTGTTTATAACAGTGAAATGTCTGTTGGGCACTCACTGCTCCTGTATCCTGTTCTGCACAATCACTGTCGGGGACTTCACTCCGCCGGGGTCCTTGAGGTCTCGCAAAGTCTGGCTGGACCCAAAGATCTGTCGCAGGGATCTCTCCTGGAGATGCTCTTTGGACACAGCTGTCGGGAACAGCCCTTTAGTCTCTGTCTTCATCTCCAGTCCCACCTGCAACGAGAGGCTGATGGTCACTCTTGAGAGTGACCAGATGTCCTGATTTTATAGGGACAGTCCCGATTTTTGGGTCTTTTTCTTATATAGGCTCCTATTACCCCCCCCCCCCCCCCGTCCTGATTTTTCACACTTGCTGTCTGGTCACCCTATCACTCTCTCCCCACTCCACTGCCAGGGTCTCTGCCCTTGGCCACCTCCCCACAGCTCTAGTCCCCCCAGTGACCTCTGACTCCCGGTGACCTATGACCTGTCTCAGCTCTCTCTGACCCCCACCCCAGCGCTGCACCTGGCACTCTCCCCCACCCGCAGCTCCCTTTTCCCCCTCCCCAGCTCTGTGCCTTCTGCCCACCCGCTCTGCATCAGTCGCCCTCTGTTAGGGTGACCAGATGTCCTGATTTTTGGGTCTTTTTCTTATATAGGCTCCTATTCCTCCCACCCCCGTCCCAATTTTTCACACTTGCTGTCTGGTCACCCTACTCTGTCCCCACCCCTCTCAGCTCCCTCTACCCACCCCAACAACTCTGTGCCCTCTGTCCCCACCCCTCTCAACTCCCTCTACCCCCCCAACTCTGTGCCCTCTACCCCCCCAACTGTGTCCTCTGTCCCCACCCCTCTCAGCTCCCTCTACCCACCCCAACAACTCTGTGCCACCCCCTCTACCCCCCCCATCTCTGTGCCCTCTACCCACCCCATCTCTGTGCCCTCTACCCCCACCCCTCAGCTCCCTCCACCCCCACAACTCTGCGGCCTCTGCCCCCACCCCTCTCAGCTCCCTCCGCCCCCAGCTCTGTGACCTCTGCCCCCACCCCTCTCAGCTCCCTCCGCCCCCCAGCTCTGTGCCCTCTGACCCCACCCCTCTCAGCTCCCTCCGCCCCCCAGCTCTGTGCCCTCTGACCCCACCCCTCTCAGCTCCCTCCGCCCCCCAGCTCTGTGCCCTCTGACCCCCAGCCCAGGCAGCAGTGCTCACTTTGCTCTGCCCCGGCTCCTCCTGCGGCGCCGTCGCCGCCGCCATCCCAGCGGCCGCGTCCCTCGTTGCTAGGCAGTCGGTATCCAGGCAGCTGGGGGCCGAGGGGGCGGGCCCGGAGTGAGAAGGCTCCATGGCCAGGGCGGGACCCCCGCGGCGCTCGCATGGCCCCCTGTGAGCCCGGCCTGGGAGGGAGGGGCAGGGCTCGCAACAGCCTCTCCCACGCTGAGGTCACTAACCTGGGTGATGGGCAAAATCCCGGTCACGGTGTCCCAGCGAACTGCAGCCAGCTGGGTAGGAAGGGGCGTGAACCTGCCCCATAGCAGGTGGGCTTGTCTGATGGGGGGGGGGTCAGGACTCCTGGGTTCCATTCTCAGCTCTGCCACTGACTCACCCCCCATGGGCTTGTGGGCTGCTCCACTGGTGTCTGAGGCAGACCAGACTTTTGCAGTCACCCGTGTTCTCTACTCTAGGGTGACCGGGCGTCCGATAATTAGGAGCTTTTTCTTATATACGGAAATATAAACATTCCCCCCGCCCCCGCCAAAAAAAGGTGTCTTGGTTTTTCACACCTACTATCTGGTCATCCTACTTTACTCCCTGGGATTCTGAGCCGGATTAGATGATGGTGTTAAACATACTGGTGGCCATCAGGAGTCTGGTTCCATTGCCAATGCAAACATTTGAAACATTACAAGACAGGCCCCAAATGATGAAACTGGTTTAAAAATTAGGAGCTTTTAACACTAATATATTTGGGATTCTTTGCACTTGCCTTCTGATTTGGGGACATTTAGAGGTTGAGTTTTCAAGCTTTTCTCCCCAACCCTGAGGGCTATAAAATTACTTCTTTTTCAGTAAAACAACAAGGAGGTAATAACCTGAGTCTGGCACTTGGGGCTTTAAGATAAACAGCAAAAATCATAGCACAATAAAATCACAAGAGCTGCCAACTCTGAATCTTGTCTACACCAGTGCTTCCACCAACTGTGGAACTATTGTGATGGTGGCTGTATAAGTACCTTTTTAGATAACAGATGGCAGCTGATGGGCCATTTAGACCCATTCTATGTCTACAGAAACCTGTTATCTCTGTAATTTTCCTCCATTGCTACTACCAGAGCAGCTGTTACCAGTGGTAACAGTACATAGCACTAGTTGTAAGGGATTTCCAGGGTAGCTTTGTTAGTAACATAGTGATCAGAGTTCAAGGATTTTTATCCTCTAATAACACTTTTGTTTCTCTAGCACCTTCCATCCAAGGATCTCAAAATGGATTGCAGATGTGGCTATGGCATAAACCTGAGATTCCTAGGTTCTAGTCCTGGTTTTGCCACAGACTTTTGGTGTGACCGTGGGCAAGTCATTTAATCTCTCTGTGCCTCATTTTACCAGCTGAAGCAGGAGAATAATTTCCTATGACAGTAGGTTTGGGAGTTAATTTCTTAAATGTATGTGAAATATTTTAAGATGCTTGGTTGAAAAGAAGGGAAGTTCAATTAAAAAAGATATTACTAAGAATTAAGCCTCATTTTACTCCTTTACATCTGTATCAACTTCATGTTACAGAAACCGAAACATAAAGGAATGTTACCAAAACAACAGAACCCAGCAGTCCTGTCTCCTAGATTCCAGCTCCATACTACCTCTGTATGTTCAACAGCCATGTGGACCTGGGTTTAAACCTATGATACAAATGGGTAAAATAATTTGAGAAGGGAATCCCATTATGTGGATCATTACAACGTGATGTTCATCCCATAGTAGTGATGGAACTTTTTTTCTTGCCTAAATGTCAACTGACGGAGGCTTTTCTGGGGCATCCTTGTTCAGTACTAGTGCCATGCAGAGTGACTGATCTTGTGATACAGGGTCCTCACCAGCTACAAATGCATGAGAGCTGATTACATCATGGGACAGACAGGTCAAGGAGAGTTGGTCTGATCTGCCAGCTTTGATGCAGCCCGCAGGCATGAATCCTGTGCCTGGTAGCTCTGCCAACAAGCAAGCAGGTGAAGACCCTTGGTGCGTTACATAAGTCACCAGCTCTTCCCGTCTGATAAAGGGACCAACAAAGATTAAACGAAAGGGTCCTCATAAGGGAAACCAAGGACAGCCGGCTTACAGCGGCTGCGCGCTTCCGCCCACAAGGAAGATGGCCACGTCTGCCGACCACGTGACCTGCGCCCTTCCTGCACCATAATCAAAATGGCATCGCCCATCAAACCACGTCGTGTGAATCCCTTCCGCCCGCAAACAAGATGGCACTGCCACGTGGTGGGGTGCGGTCTTTGTGATTGGTCGCAGTGGGCGTGACGCTTTAGAAGCAGAGAGGTTGCTCCTAAGGGGTGCTTATGCCCTGAGGTTTCAGCGGCGCCTAGTCGGCCGCTCGGCTGGGGGAAAGAGGGGGATGCTGCGGCCGCTGCCCAAGCCCCTCGGGAGGTTACTGAGCCGCACCATGAGCCACCGCGAGGCCGAGCCGCGCGCCGCCGGGAAGCGGATCCTGGTAGAGAGTGGGCGGATGGAACACTTCCGGGGTCACGGCGCGGGAGGAGGGGTCACTTCCTGGTCTTGGGGGGATGGGGTCACGACAAGGCAGCAGGTCCCCTGGGGGAGCCACCAGGCCAGGCCCGTGCTGGGCTCTTGGGTACCACCCTGCCTGGGCTGAGCGCTATCACGGGGCTGCTGGAGCAGGGAATCGCCCCCTTTTTCTTTCTGAGCCCCCCCCCAACACGCTGTAAAAACCCCAGTCCTGCAAGATGGGGCTTCAGCTTTCTGCCCTGGGCCCTAGCGAGTCTAATGCCAGCCATGCTTGGCGGAGCCCCTGAAACCGACTTGCAGCCCCCCAGGGGGTCCCAGACCCTAGGTTGAGAACTACTGTGCTGGAGGATGTCAGCACGGCCCATGGACCAGAAGTTCCCCAACCTGCAGGAGCAATAGCTCTGGGTATCGCTAACCCATGGGCGTGCTGGCTGCTTGCTGGAAGGCCGTTTTTTTGTTCCACTTACTGTCCCTTGTTGAAATGGGGGAAGTACACTCAGATCTGAAGTGTCCCAAAGTACCCAGTAGGGTCTGTGCCTCGGGGGGGAAGGAAGCGTCAGTGCACAGGTACCAAGATCGTACAGAGCTGCAGACAGCAGCTTCAAGATGTGTGCTTGATGTGTGACCCCACATGCCAACTCACTGCATCTGTTTGCGTATAGACGCACACCTTTAATTCTAAAACCATGATTCAGAACTGTATTTGAGTGGAACAAAATAGAAGTTAACAAATAGCATAATCCAGTCATAAGTTCTCCAGCCTCTTTGTGACTCTGTAGACTTCGTAGGAACAATCCCATCTCTTGAACCTTCCTCCCTTTGACGCTTCTATGGCTAATGAGAACATTCACAGTGACATTTGATAAGATAAAATATGCAAGGGGAGTGACAATTCAAGGCCAAAGCCAATGTTTGACAGGTTAAGAAGAAATTTCCCCCGTGATCAGGTTATTTTCTAGTTGCCCATTATTACAAGGACCTTGATGTCTTATTCTGAAGTATGGGGTATGAGCCCCATAAGCAGCAGTATACTGATCAAGAGGAACCACAGGTCTGATCTGCTTTGGCAATTTTTATGTTTCCTCCCAGCTATCCCACAACACACATGCTACTTGGTTCCCAAAATAATTCATTTTGCTGCCCACCACAAAGGGTTCCATGGATGATAGATTCACAACCAATGTTCTAATAAACTAATAATGAACAGAAAACAAACAAGACTCAGGCCTGCTACCCCACACTTCCATCTATATCTCCTGGTAATCTTTATACCTTTCCCTTTCACAACTGCATTAACCTTTGCAAATATCTTACAGTCAAATATGATAGTGTCACTATCCAATGTCATTTTGTATGGAAGTGCACCATACTTGTTTCTCCAACTACCACCCCTTCTTCTCATCTCTAAACTCATTGACTGCACTGTTTACAGTCACTGTATGGAGTTCTTCCCCTCCAATCCCATCCCAGACCCTCTCCAATCCAGCTTCTGTACCTTCCACTCTACTGAAACTACTCTCACCAAAGTCTTTAATGACCTCTATCTAGCCAAAGCTCAGAACCAGTACTACAAACTAATTGACCTGTCATCTGCCTGTCAGCCTGGATGTTGGAATCTTCTCCTCCCTTGGCTTGTCTGACTCCATCCTCTCCTGGTTCTCCTCCTGAAGGTAATTGCTCCTTCAGCGTGTCCTTTGGAGGATCTTCCTCAACCCTCACTCCATGGATGTCCTTGGTCCCCTTCTCATCTCTGGGTAATCTCATCTGTGAACACAAATTCAGCTACCATCTCTATGCTGAGGACTCTCAGATCTACTTTTCTACTCCAGACCCGTCTTCTTCTGTCCAAACTAAAATCTCAGCCTGACTGAGATCTGGTGGATATCTAGCTCAAGCTCAACACAGCTAAACAGAGCTCTGAATCTTTCCCCACAAGCTATCCCACTACCTCTTTTCTTGATCACTGTGGACACCACCACTATCCTGACTGACACTTAGGTCCATAAGTCAGGCGCCATCTTTGACTCTGACCTCTCAGTCCTCACATCCAGGCTGTCTTAAGTCTTGTCAATTCTTTCTGCATAACAACTCTCACAGACAGCCTTTCCTATCCATCCACGCACATAAAACTCTTGTCCAGGCTGTCATCATTGCATTTAAATTACTGCAATATCCTTCTCTCTGGCTTTGACAAATGCAGTCTTGCCCCGCTCATAACTGTTCAGAATACTGCTGCAAAGATCATTTTCTTAGTCCGTCACTTTGACTACATCACCCCTTTCTTTGAAACTTCCCATTCTCTCTCTCATCAAACATAAGCTGCTTCTCTTCACTTTCAAGGCCCTTCATGGCCTATCCCCACCCTACCTATCCTCTCTCCTTCACTATGGAGATGTTGACTCCCACCTCTGATCAGCCCGTGGTGCCAACCAATCACCCGCTTTCTCCTGTGCTGTGCCACACACCTCATTCACCTGCACATCTACCAATGTGATATATGCCATCATGTGCCAGCAATGCCCCTCTGCCATGTACATTGGCCAAACCGGACAGTCTCTACGCAAAAGAATAAATGGACATAAATCTGACATCAGAAATCATAACATTCAAAAACCAGTAGGAGAACACTTCAACCTCCCTAATCACTCAGTGACAGACTTGAGGGTAGCAGTGTTGCGACAGATTAACTCCAAAAGCAGACTTCAAAGAGAAACTATTGAACTCGAATTGATATGCAAACTAGGTTGCATTGCATCCGGATTAAATAGAGATTTGGAATGGCTCAGCCATTACGTTAATTGAATCTATTTCCCTTAAGTTAACGATCCTCATTCACACTTGTGTGACCATCATGTTTATCACTTCAAAGGTTTTTCTTCCCCTGCTGTTATGGTTCCTCTCAACTAATTCGCCTCTTAAGGTTGGTCTATGCACCTCGACCTTATCATGTTTCTCTGACTGTATAAATATCTGTGTACTGTGTGTTTCATTCCATGCATCCGATGAAGTGGGTAACAACCCACGAAAGCTTATGCTGAAATAAATTTGTTAGTCTCTAAGGTGCTACAAGTTTTTCTTTCTTATTTTTGTTTTACACCCTTAAGAGACGCTCCCCATAAACATCCACAAAGCTACTTCATTATCCACATTCAGATCCCTCCTTAAATCTTTCCTTTTCCTTGATGCCTAGAAAAGACTTGAAATCATCTCATTGTTTTCTTGTACTCTACCCATCTGACTGTGTCATCTGTTTGTTTTATACTTAGATTGTGAACGCTTTGGGATACGGACTTTTTGTTTTATGTTTGCACAGCA
The DNA here is from genome assembly GCA_033296515.1 of Macrochelys suwanniensis. NCBI lineage: Eukaryota > Metazoa > Chordata > Testudines > Chelydridae > Macrochelys > Macrochelys suwanniensis. The sequence continues at coordinate 12,995,785 of CM065790.1, read as the reverse complement.
CCCAGCACACTGGGATCTTGGTCCTTCCCTAGGGCCCCCAGGCACTGCAGTCATTCGAGTAATAAATGTTGCCATTTCTCCTTGTAAATGATCTTATGACGCTGTGTCAATGTACTGTGATTTCACAGCGGGAACTCACCTTCTTTGGATTATGCTCTTTGCTCTGCCAACGGCAGTTACCTAAGGGACTTTGTCTCCCCCACGTAGGGATAAGAAACCACAGGACAGATACAGCTCTTAGTCATCCTATGGCTTCTTATTCCTGGAGATGGGAGGTACAGCTGGAATGAGTGGGGGGACAGGGATCACCTAGGTCACTAAGCTCATTTGAGCATCTCACTCAATCTCAGCACTAAGCCCATCTCAATTCTGTTTAGGAAGAGAGGGACAGGCCCTTGTATTTGCAGAGTCTAGCCCTACAGTAATCAACAGTGGGCATGGTGATTGTCTTGCTGCTTCTGAAGGGAAGCAGCTGGTTTTGCTGGGTGAATTTCCTGCCCTGGTAGTGAAAGGAGCAGGGCTGCAGGGAGGACAAATTTGATCCTTACTACACTACAAGGGCTGGCTCCAGTGACTCCGTTTAGTTGGATGCTGATGTAGAGAGAGTCCCGGTAACACCTGTTGCTGGTCCTCTTTGCAGGTGGCAGGGCTGGGGAATTATGGGCTGCGAGGAACCCGTCATAACGTGGGCATGGCGGTGCTCAATCAGCTGGCCCAGAAGTTGAACGTCGCTGGCGAGTGGAAAGCGGACAGACGCTGCTGTGCAGACGTGACCATCACCAACGTGGAGGAAGCAGAGCTGGTGCTGATGAAACCTCGGCGGCTCATGAACATCAATGGACTCAGTGTAGCAAGCGCTGGTGAGTGACTCCGACCACCTCCAATAGCCAGCTGAGCAACGCACACGACTGTAGCCTTCCAGGGACCTTTGTGCTTCACCTGTCATCTTCTTAGCCATAGGGGACCACTCAGGGCTGTAAGCAACAAGTCGGAAATACCTGCCCTGGAACTACAGGGCCCACTCCTGCCAGGGTCAGTCTCCTTTTTCTTTTCTATGGAGACAACTATGTAACAACTCGGTGGCCTCTTGGGACTTCCTTGTTGTTCCATGGTCATTCAGGCAGCATGACAGTAAGACTGAAACTATTGCTTGAGCTAAAGGAGAATATCCATTTCCAGTATAGGGCTTATGACACACAGGTGACCATATCCAGTAGAGGGCGGTGCACACACACAATCTCCTAAACCCATTACTAATTTTTCACACCACCCTTGGGAGGTGGAGAAGATTAACTGAGTTCCACGCAGTTTGCCATTTTGGCATCTCTAGTCAAAAACAGGTGGCAGGGTTCGGAACCAAGATCCTGAGGGCTCTGCACGGACATCAGAAATCCCAGGGCAGTTTTCAGAACAGTCAGGCTCTTCCCTGGCGTGCTGGGCTCTGAGTTCTGCTCCTCGCACTGTTGCAAGCTAGTTGGCTACGACCTTCCAGCCTGCTGTGTTTCAGGGGTGTGGACTGTAAAGTACTTTTGGCCAAAAGACACGAGCGGCGTAGAGCAGTATCATGTGGTTCAGACATCAGACGGCTCCAGTGACAGCGTGTGCAGCTAGTTTGCCAGCATGGCTGATAGTGCATTCCTGAGGTTAGCCCTGCTATGCACTTCCTGCCCTCCACGTCCCCTGATGCCTGCAGTGTCCTTTAGGTCCCCGAGGCTGTGGGATGGTGAGAGATGGATTTCATTTCGCCTCACGTGTTGTTTCTTTCTCAAGCGGAAACGTACAACCTCGGGGTAGAAGACATTTACCTGGTTCACGACGACCTGGACAAGCCGCTGGGGAAGATGGCGATAAAGCTGGGAGGCAGCGCGAGGTACGAAGGGAAAGCCCCTGTGGAAAATGACCTTGAAAGATTTGCTTGAGCTGCGTTGTGCGTTTTAAAAGGGGCATTTGGGGCTGTGACTGTCCCATCTCCACCCCCAGGACTGCAGAGGTGGCAGCAGATCGGTGGCAGAAGCTTTCTAAGCTGGGGTCACTTCGGTAGCGCTTGACAAGCTTTAACTGACATCGGTTTCCTCTGCTGTCTGCCCAGCCTCCTGCCGTTTCAGTTCAAAGGACCAGTTAAACCAGAGAGATTTCAATACACTGGGATGGCCTCAAATTGTGGGCTCTGGCACTAGGTGTGCAGGAAACAACTGGTGCCCAGGCTGCTGTGGTAAAATACAGCAGTGACTGCCCAGAGCCGTGTTAGGCAACCTCCCTGAGTCCCACGTATCCTAGCTTGATCGACACTTGAGACCTAACAGAACCAAGACCTGTGTTTGTGGTGACAGTGTTTGATTGAAGTGCGACCTTTCTGAATCAGTTGTAGTAGCCACACACTTTTCCCTGGGGGTCTCCCCTCTTATTACCACATGTTCCATACCTGGCTGTGTTCAGACCTGCCCAGTACAGGCAGCGTGTGCAGTGTATACTCCCTTCTCCAGCAGTTGAAAGCATTGGGTGCCAGAGCCCCTGCTGGGGAGCTCAGTGCAGGGCAAGGGACGCTCTGTATCTGCACAGCCATATCCCTAGCCAAGCACCCTCTTCGGCAATACCCTGTGGCAGCGGGTCACCCAGGCGGTTTGGCTCAAATCAGAGGCTGCTGCATGTAAGTGAGGCCTGGTCTCAGTATGGGACTAGGAATCATGAGCTCCTCTCTGACACCGATTGCCCCTCTGGCCATGGGCGTGTCACTTAAGGGTCTGACTTTTCAGAAGCGCTGAGCAGCCAGAACTCTAGGTGCAGTCAATGGGAGCTGCTAGTGCTCAGCAGCTCTGCAAGACAAGGCAAGCCTGCCTGGGGCCTTCCTCTGCAAAACCGTCCTAGGCTGCCCTTACACTGAAATCCAAGTGTCCGCATGGGGTTTGTCCCAGCTTAACTAATGTCACACCTCTCGTTAAATCAGTGCAACTCTCTGTGTAAACAAGCCCAGTGCCTGGGTCTTATGTAAAGGGGGATAACAGGGTGTCCCTGCTGGCCCCAGGCTTGGGAGCAGGGATCAGTTACTGTTCGTACGGAGCAAAGAGGAGGGAGAGTTTAGTGTGACTGCCATGGATGATCCCTCTGGGGTTCTCACCTACTGATGGCTGGTTTGTCTTGCTTTCTTTAGGGGGCATAACGGGGTCCGTTCCTGCATCAGCTCCCTGCACTCAGATGTAAGTCGGCCTTGCAGGGTAAAGAGCACCATCATTCGCACATCTTAGCAGTGCATATATAAAGCACCATCTCTCCCTGGCCCCAGAGCCCCCTGGGAGCCACCCCAAGGCCTTAGCCTCCCCTTGTGTTTGTGCTAGCAGCCTTGGCCCTTCATCCCCCGCTCCCAGCCCAGCCCTTGTTTCTGACTCGTCGGTCCATGAGCCCCGACGTGGAAGCAATTTGCTAAAGTGGAACCACGTGGCCTGGCTGGGAGCTCAGCCCACCAACTTCACTGCGTTTGTTGGACAAAACTCTTTCCAAGCTCATGTTAGCTGGAGCCCAGCCTGAACCCAGCTACAGCCCAGGGAGACAAAAGAACAAAGCGGGACACAAGCCCAGCTTGCCGTGTGGGGCTCAGGGCTCTAGTGAGGCACTTCACCCCACAGGCTCCCCCTTTGACTGGTCCCTGGCTAACCAGGGGCTCAAGGCTCCCCTGCCCTCCAGCCCCACGTCAGAGCCCCCAGTATCTGCTTTGGCTCCAGGCCATGCCGAGCATGGTGTACCGAGAGCCCAGCTCGGGCGAACGCAGGCACCGGGAGCAGGTGGCGGTGGGGAGAAGACACACAGCACATGCTGCATCCCCTTCTCTCCCTGCAGTGCATGATACGGCTCAGGGTTGGCATCGGCCGGCCGGTGGGGGAAGACATGGTGGATCACTACGTGCTGGGCCGGTTCGCCAGCGCCGAGCACGAGGTCCTGCAGCGCGTCCTGGAGCAGGCGGCCGACCTCCTGCTGGAGCACATCCTGCAGAGGAGCAACGGCAAGGACCGCACGCCCCCTGGCGACAAGGGGGACAGGACACCTCGTTAACCCTTTGAGCTGGGGGAGTTTTTATGAATATGGTGCCGACGGAAAGCAGTGGTCCTGGACTCCTTCATGGGCCTCTGGGCACAGCTGCTGGGGGAGCTAAGCAGAGAGCACTGACCCCACAAGCCGTGCTGTGCGGGGGCAGGTGCCAAGGGAAGCGCCTGGCAATGAAACAGGTGGGGGAGGTGGCAGACTGCCAGGCAGGTGCTATTCCTGCACCCCCCATGTCAGGTGACAGGCTTCTCTTCCCAACCCCATTAGCGCTGGCAAAGGCAGCCCTGTAGATGGCCTGGCTCCGCATGGCCAAGTGCCTGCGCCTGGCGCCGCAGCACCCTGCAGAGTGGGGAGTAAGGAGGAGCCCGGGAGAGACTCCGAGCCCCAGCCAGGCTCCACCCCAGACCCCTGCTGGAGGCTTGTCGTGTTCAGGGGCGCCTGCCTCCTTGCCCAGCTTGGGACCACGCCGTCCCAGCAGCACCTTGCCCCTGCAGAACAGGTCTGAGACTTGGTGGTCTTGCCTGGTCTCAGCTTTGCCTTGTTCGTCCTCGGTTCCCAGCCAGACATCTCAGTAACTCCATAGGTTTTATAGGGCAGTTTTGCATAGACTGTACAATAAACCCAGCACCCAGTCTGCACCCACATTGCCATCTATGCTCAGTCCCTCTCCTTTGCGCAGGTGTCCTGGGGGCAGGGGAGGGAGCAATCGGCTGGCAGAAAGGGGTGCTCTCCCCCCGCCCCCCCCCCCCAAGCGTTTCCCTATTTGGTCAGCAGGCCTGGCAAAGAGCGTCTGGCTGCTATCTCTGGCAGGGGCAGAATCGGCTGCTGCTTCACCTGTTTCTCCTCCGACCGCGAAGTCATCAGTGGCTGTTGGGAAATTGGCAGTGATTCAGACACTGTCAGACTGGTCACTACACCCTCTATGGGGGTGGGGCAGGGCAGGCCAATGCCTCTGGTGCCTGGGTAAGCTTCCCCTGACCCTGTGGGTCCATGGAGGGAACCATTAGGAGCAGGGACAAGGGGCTGGGAGTCAGTCTTGGTGCTCGCCTCAGTCCTCAGCCCTCCCTGGCGACTCCCTTTCTAACCTCCCAGGATGCCCCTGCCCTGGAGCCAGCTGGCCCGAGCCCCCCTCACCTCCGTGGAGCTGGTGTCGGTGCGGACGGTCCCGATGCGGGTGGTCTTGGACAGCAGACCCGTCTTGCTCATGCTGTGGAAGAGCTGCGCCCCCGGCCCCCGCTGCACTAGCAAGTGGTGCGAGATGACGGGCGAGGTCTTGAGGCCCGGGTGCAGCGGGCTGGAGCAGAGGCGAAAGGGGATGGGTTAGTCCCCGTGACATGGGGGGGATGCCCCAGCCCAGGAACTGACCTGCTGCACTGAAGGCAGAGACTAGAACGGCACTGGCAGAAGGTACTGCAGGCTCTGGGCAGATGGGAAGTAGAGTAAGGGTAGGGTGACCCTCCCCAGCTCAGGCTGAGCCAGGACAGGCGCTGGAGGCAACTGTGCACCGCAGTCACCAGAGAGGATCAGCCACATTGGGTGGGGGGGAGCAAGCAGACAATCAGAGACCAGAGAGGAGAACTGCACGCAGCAAGGAGAGCGAGATGGAGCCAGCGCAGGTCGGTGCTGGTGGGAGGTCGCAGCCGTCAGATTGCTGGTGGGTGGCCTGTGGGGAATGAGCTAGAGGTGACCTCTGAAGTCTCATCTGCCTGCTCCCCCTGGAGGGCTCTAGGAGAAGTCAGGGGAGATGGGAATCATGTCAGCACAGGAGCAGGGAGGCCAGGTTCTAGGACATCGCAGCATTGGAAGGCGGAAACGCAACCATGTGTCACACAGGGCTATCGAGAGAATAGAATAGAGGCCAAAAAGGTACAACCCCATTTCTCTCCCCTTTGCCTCGGGGGGTCTGGCCTGGTCTCCAGCTGGGACCTGCCTCTTTTGGGTGCAAAGAGATGCTGGGGTAGGGTCTGTATGGGGAGTGGGGCTAGTCCCTGCATTTCCTACTCACCTCTTTCCTGGGCACTCCAGTCCATGCTCCCTGTTGGCCGTTTTCGGGGGCCAGAACACCTGCTCCCGAGGCGCGGGCCCAGCCGTGGTCGCCCGCCTTAGCAGCCCCAGCAGGCTCTGCAGCATCTCCTGGTGGCGCAGCTGGAACATTATGTCGAAGTCGCCATCCTCCTCATCAGACGGCCTCTCCTGCAGGGCGATGAGGCAGGGGAGGTGAACCGAGGGGAGGGGAAATCGCACTGCAGCTCCTGCTCCCCACTCCCCATGACTTCAAAGCACAGGGGTTGGACCCACACTGCAGGCAGAGGAAGCCCCACAGCTCAGTCTCCACTCCCATCACCCTGGATCCTGCATTCCGAGTGCACCCAGAACCCGGCAGCTCCACTGGGCGAGGGAGGTGCCCATCTAACAAAGGATCAGGCTCCACAGCTGTTCAGACCTCTGCTGGGACAGCGGGGCAGGGAGCTGGAGCCAGTGGGGGTTGGGCTGGTTGTAGGTTGAAGCCAGACTTTAGTGGGGTGCCCTGGAACAGTAGCCCAGCATCTCATGGCTCTTCCCCACCGACTCCACCTCCTCACGGCTAGAGGCCTCCCGTCCCCAGCACAGGACATGTCGTCAGATCCTCACTCAGATGCAGACGGGTTCAGTAAGAGACTCAGCGCTTGGCATAAAGGGAGGCTTTCTAGTCACCATGTGCAATAAACGCCATGGACATGCTGGGTTAGGGCGTCTGCCCCAGCAGCTAGCAGCATGGACCCAACCTCCCCCATGACTACCCTCCAACAACTGGACTCCACAGTCTAGCACCCCCTAGAGGGGAGAAGGGAAATTCCAGTGAGTCCAACCAATGTAGCCCTGACACAGTCCCAGCTTCCACAGAAGATTCAATGCCACTGTCCAGGGTGGGTGTTTGTACATGGCTCTGACCTGAAAGAGTCCGGGGCTCTGGGTGTGGTCAGGGCAGACACTTCACAAGGCACAGCATACATACCAGGACAGCTCACCACAATGTTTGCTTGGAGGCACAACACCAACATGAGCCCCTTGTGCCCTCCCAGACTATCCCAGCATCTACCTTAGGTGACACGGCATCCCCGGGAATGGACGCAAAATCCATTCCTATTCATTTCAAGTCTTCCCTAATGGACACAACATCCTCATCGCCTGATGCAAAATCAATTCCGGCTAAGTCAACACAGCACCACGATGTGAAACCCCAGATAGTTCAGGACTCTGGAATTGTCCCATGAGCCAGCCTCTCAAGATAGGGACAGAGCCAAGGACAAGGCCCATAGATGGTCCAGTGGTTATGGGGTCAGCCTTGGTCTCCAGGGGCCTGGGTTCAATTCCCAGCTCTACCAGACTTCCTGTGCGAGCTTGAGCAAGTAATCAGTCTCTCTGCCTCACGGGGGGAGGGGAATATTACCCAGATCCTACTAATGGGGGGCCATATAAGTATCCAAGATAAATGGATACAGCTCAAGAGCTCTCAGTCAGGTGCCTCTAACTCTCCTTAGCAGGATTTTGGGCAAGCTCATGAGTTTCCCAACCGTTTGCTGCCCCACAACCTGTACTTGTGTTACCCTGTTCTTAATGGAACCGCTTTGCTCTCTCCAGACTTTCCTTGGAAAGAGCTCTGAGAGCCTCTAAACACTAACAGACTAAGCCTAACAGCTGCCCATGGGGTAGGTCAGTATAATCATCTCCATTTTACACCTGGGGAAACCAAGGCACAGAGCAGCGATGTGCCTTGTCCCACAGCGACGTAGTGGTAGAGCTGGGAATAGAACCCAGGAGTCCTGGTTCCCAGGTTCCTGCAGACAATATTGCTCCCTTTCTAGTTCTCAAGTCTTTACTAACCTTTGACCTCTGTGATCCTGGTGGTGGCTTATGTTCTGGTCTAGCTTTTGGGAGCAAACCCAGGAAATGTCGCCATCTCAGGAGCACACTGGGCTCTGGGCCGTTTAATGCCAAGCAGCCACCAGAACACGTCCACCCCGATCCCCGAGACTGTGTGAATCTCACCTGCAGCAGGTCCTTAAGGGCTTGGACAGCCTGGTTCAGGATCCTCTCTGCATTCCTCCTGCGCTTCTGCTCTTCCTCTAGGAGCTTGGCCTGACTCTGCCCTTCGTCCATCTTCCTCCTCACCTCCTCCCTCAGCTCCTTCAGCTCTTGTCTGCAGGGAGGGAGCCAGACAAGAACTGCCAGGGGTGAGGTAGCAAACAGCCACTTCACCCGGGGGTGCTCGGAGCGTAGGTGTTCTAGGGGAAGTGCTCATCACCTCCAGCAGGCCCCAGAGAGCTGTGTGCACGTTTACATACACTTGTCTAAATCAGGTTCCCCAGGGAGGTCTGTCTGTCTGGTCATCCAAGTCAGGTCCCCAGGCATATATGTGTCTGTGTGTCTGATTGTCCAAGTCAGGTCCCCAGGGAGATGTGTGTACGTGTCTGTCTGTCTATCCATCCAAGCCAAGAACCCAGGGAGACGTGTGTAGATGTTTCTGTCCGCCTGTCTAAATCAGCCCACCAGGGAGATATGTGAGCACAGGTGGGTGGGTGGATGTGTCTAAATCTGGTCTCCATGGAGATGTGTGTCTAAGTCAGGTCCCCAGAGATGCTGAGGTGGGCTAAGCCCGCTCTGCACATCTGTGGAAGCAAGGTCTCCTGGAGAGTTTACTTTCCAAGAGTGACACCCCCAGTAAGTGCCTGGGAACACCAGCCTCCCCTTCCCCATGGTAACTCCCACCCCGTGTGGGGTCCTGAATGTCCTGTATGTACAGCTCCCAGACAGCAGGGCCCCAGCTGGCTGATCAGAGCAGCCCTTGCTGGGCAGGATGTGCTCAGAGACCAGGCACTGACAGAGCATAAGTCAACATTTTCATAGCTTCGGGTCAGGCCTTTTGGGGACCTGTGTGCAGCACTAGGCCCAGCAGCTCTTCTGGAGGGGTGGGGAGACATGACAGAGCCTTGCTGGGTCTGTCAGAGGGCTGAGGTGACACAGATACATTCAGGGGAAGCATAATCCCGATAATACTCAGCCCTTTCCTAGTGCCTCCCGCCCAAAGGGCTCCAAGCGCTGTACAGACACTGCTTAGTTAAACGTTACAAGGGCCCTGTGAACACTGTTCCCTCTAAGCTGTGCGCGTGTGCGCGCGCACACAGATCCTGAACCCCGCGCACAGGGCAAAACACCACACGCACAAACATTTTCACAGAAGCATAACAATTTGCACAGAAGAATTTTTTGCGCACACGGCCTGTCAAAAATTAGAGGGAACACTTCCCTCAGCACTTAAATGCAGCCACCTCTAGGGTAGAAAGTGGCAACTATTTAAAAACACGCCACAACCCTGCATGGCAGTTTAGGTCAGGAAGTGAAGAAGAATCCCCGGTCGAATTGCAATTGCAGAGGGCACTGAGCCAGGACACCTCGGTTAACACCACAACTCATAGACTTTAAGGTCAGAAGGGACCATTATGATCATCTAGTCTGACCTCCTGCACAATGCAGGCCACAGAATCTCACCCACCCACTCCTGGAATAATCCTCTCACCTATGTCTCAGCTACTGAAGTCCTCAAATCATGGTTTAAAGACTTCAAGATGCAGAGAATCCTCCGGTAAGTGACCCGTGCCCCATGCTGCAGAGGAAGGCGAAAAACCTCCAGGGCCTCTGCCAATCTACCCTGGAGGAAAATTCCTTCCCGACCCCAAATATGGCGATCAGCTGAACCCTGAGCATGTGGGCAAGACTCACCAGCCAGACACCCAGGAAAAAGTTCTCTTTAGTAACTTCTAACATCCCATCATTGGATTGGATGTCAGTGGGAACTCTTCCAAGTTCCCACTCTGTGGGGTTAATGGGCACAAGGGGTCAGGACTAAACCTGGTCAAAACATTTCCCACAGCACAGTTCTCCACGGAAAAAAGCACTTTCATCAAAATGTGTCGATTTCAACATTTTCCATGGGAAAAAGTCCAAATGAATGACACTAACTTTCCTGTTGCATTTTGAAAAGGCAAAACATTTCCTTTTGGTGTCCTCATTTTGATTAATTTCATTTAGACAGACTACAACATTAAATATCTATTCAATTCTATACTGTGTTAAATGCCTAATATTAAACACTATTAAAGACTAGTATTTTAATACAATATTCATGTTTAAATTCAGTGACTCAAAACTGAAATGTTTGACCTTATTGAAACAAAATGATTCAACATTATCAGAATGAAATATGTTCACAGCCCCAAGCAGACGCTGACTGGGATTTTTGTTTTGTTATAAATTTCAAATTTTTAATTCAGAACAAAAACTGTTTTCGAAGTGTTGGATTTTCCCGTGGAACTGAACTTCCAGTCCCCGGCCCGCTGGAGTCAGGCTCTGCATTGTGCGTCTCATGGAAAAGCTAGCAGTACAGCACCACACTGAGCTTGCCGTCCCAGAGGCAGAGCATCACTTTCTGAAGCACAGCCCCCAGTTCCTGTAATACCTGGATTTTCCTTGAATGTCTCCCATCCAACCTGGCCTGGCCACACTTAGCCTGGGAAATGGGATGGGATCACAGCACAAGGACTCTGCTTTCCCTCTACATGGCCTTGCAACAAGACCCAGATGCTGCACAGGAATGAGATCTGCCGCTGGGACCCCGACGGCTTCCCTCTGCTCCACGTACCTTAGCGCCTGGTTCTCCTTCTGCAGCCGCTCATGGGCCGCTTTCAGCTGCTGCATGGCCTCCTTCTGCAGCCTGTACTCATCCACCAGCACCTGCTGCTCCTTGCATTTATTGGTGAGCATCCAAATCATCTGAAATGAGCAGCAGGAACACAGCTTCGGGATCAGGAGACAAGAGGGACGTCTCAGGCACCAGCCTCAGTCCAGGCTCCCTATCCCCCTCACTGCTGCCCACACACAGGCTGCAAGTTGCCCATGCCCACTGTCAGGTCCCCACTGCCAAGGTCGTGAGCCAACCAACTGATGAGCCACTTGCACTTTTATGGGGGCTGAGCAAACTCTAGGGCAAAAGCGCTGCCAGGGAAAGGGGAGACCAGGCCCCTGAAAGCCACCACATGGTCCCTAGGTGCAGACAAGCTAGAGCAGTTACAGGACCAGAGCCTGGCTTCAGCACCCCGCATCCCTCTGTGCATTGGTTGAGCTCTGACCTTCTGGTTGCTGAGGCTGTTCTTGGCCATCTGCTTCTCATTGTGCTCCAGCATCTCCAGCTGCTTCTGCATCTCGGCCTGGGCCTCCTTCAGCGTGTCGTTCTCCTGGATGAGGTCGTAGCTGCGATCGGACATCTTGGCCAGCTGGACGCTGATGGCGACGTTCTCGCGGAGGGTGCGCTTGGTGGTCTCGGACATCTGGCTGTTGGAGACCTTGCGGAACTCGGCTGCCACCACGTTAACACGCTGCATCATCTCCTTCTTCAGCCTGCAAGGGTGGGGTATGCGTGTATGCACGCAGGACAGACAGAGAAGGACATCACTCCTGGGGCAGGGCCCACCGCAGCTGCAAACGCCTTAGCCCTGGCATATCGGACCCCAGTCCAAAGGATTAGCTCCTGGCCCTCCACTCACTGAGAGCTTTCACAACATCCCACTCACCCCGAGGCCCGCTGAAGGAGCTCTCCTGCCTGCCTATTGGGGAACCTCTCCCAGCACCTCCCTAGATGGAAACTCTCCTTGCACAGCACCCAGCCACCACCCAGCTGCAGAGGGTAGCTCTCCTGGCATCCCACTCACCCAAGGGAGAGAACCCTGCCTGAATCCCAGCAGTCTGCCCTTCTTGAGTACCATCATTCCAGGGTCTCAAAACACTTCCCAGTCACCAAGGCTCACTCTTCCCTCCGAATATCGTCCCCATGTTACAGCTGGGAAACAGGTGAAATGACCTGCCCAAGGTCCCACAGCGAGTCAGTGGCAACGCCAGGAACAGAAACCATGGCTCCCAAGTCCCACACTCAGCACTAACCACGAGACCCAGTCACCCCACTCCCACCTTCAGACTCCAGTGGGGAATTACACAGTCAGTCTCTGTCTGACACTGACCGGTCTTTGTCCAGCACGGCTTTCCTCTCCAGGTTATAGATATACTCCTTGTGATCCTCCTCTTGTTTCTTCAGCTGCTCCTCTACAGCTGCAAACTTGCCCATGAGATCCTCCTTCTGGATCCTGAACTCCTCCAGCGCAGCCAGCTTCCCACCTGCCAGCAGAGATCACTTAGGACCCCAGAAGGACCACTGGGGGCTTCCACATTAGCTACCGGGCGGGGGGGAGGGGAGCACAGTGCTTCAACAAGCCAGCAAACCCCACTGTGAGATTCTCCCCAGCTGCTCCTCACACCACACACCTGTCCTGCGACTTCTTAACCACCCTGATCACAAACTCTATGAGGCCAGGACTGTTTCTTTAGTATGTTTGTACAGCACCTAGCACAATGGTGCTGCTGTAATATCAATAATATAGGGCCTGCATATGGGGAAAGCTTGCCCGGAGGCTGCCCAGGCTATACCTGCTATGGGGACCAGCAATAGACAGCAGCCTCCAGCACTGGAAAGGAGCCATCCACAACCCAGTGTGGTGGAAAGAGAGGGAGGATCAAATGTGTATAAATAGGGTTACCAGATAGCAACTGTGACAAAAGTGAAAAAAACTATGAAAAACCCACTCCAGCCAGAATATTTCCACTGACTGTTCTCCCAACAGCCCGTGGCTACAGCCCCAGGCTGGAACTGTTCAACCCTCAGAATCCTAGGCTCTGTCCCTGCACAGCAGCACCGGCACCCCCCTGCCCTGCGGGGGTAGAGGAAGAGCCCAATCTGAGCCAGGCACATTACTTAGCAGCATGTTCTCCGAAGTGAGCTGGTCCTTAGACTCCTGAAACTCGTGTCGAACCTGGGCCAGCTGGGCCTCGAAGGCGTCCTTCTCGGATTCTTTGGCCTGCTGCAGGCTGAGCAGCTGGTCATTGATGTCAGCGATCTCATCAACCCGCTGGTTCAGGGTCTTCTTGAGAAAGGCCACGATCTCCTTGTTGTCATTGGCCATCTGATCGTACTCCACCCTGAAGAGGGTCTCGTTCACCTGCAGCTCGTCCCATTTCCGCTGGTACCTGCCAGGGGAAAGCAGCACCGAGCAGGCAGTCAGACAGCAGTCTCCAGGATGGGCTGACAGCCTGCCCCATACCTATTTATAGTTTGGTCCAGTCTCTCCCATTGCCTGGGCACAGGCCCAGGGCATGCACAGGAGCACAGCTCACAGCCTGATTGCAGTGGGACTGGAGAGGGGGACTAGTCATGGCTAGGGCCCTACCAATTTCACAGTCACAGGATTTTAAAAATCGTAAATTTCATTATTTCAGGTATTTAAATCTGAAATTTCATCGTGTTGTAATTGTAGGAGTCCTGACCCAAAAAGGCGTTGGGGGGTGGGGGTCACAAGGTTATTGTAGGGAGCAGGGGTTGCAGTACTGCTACCCTGACTTCTGCGCCGCTGCTGGCAGTGGCCCTGTCTTCAAAGCTGGGCAGCTGGAGAGTGGTGGCTGCTGGCCGGGAGCCCGGCTGTGAAGGCAGAGCCACCGCCAGCAGCAGCGCAGAAGTAAGGATGGCATGGTCTGGTATTGCCACCCTTACTTCTGCGCGGCTGCCTGCAGAGTTGGGCCCCTCAGTCAGCAGCTGCCACTATCCAGCCGCCCAGCTCTGAAGGCAGCAGCGCAGGAGTAAGGATGGCATGGTCTGGTATTGCCACCCTTACTTCTGTGCTGCTGCTGGCAAGGCGCTGCCTTCAGAGCGGGGCACTTGGGCAACTCTGGCCACCCAGCTCTGAAGGCAGCACAGAAGTAAGGGTTGCAATATCGCAACACCCCCCCCCCCGCCCCACTAAAATAACCTTGCAACCCCCCTGCAACTCTCTTTTGGGTCAGGACCCCAATTTGAGAAACGCTGGTCTCCCCCATGAAATCTGTATAGTACCGTATAGGGTAAAAGCACACAGAAGACCGATTTCACGGGGGGTGGGGGGGAAGACCAGATTTCACGGTCCGTGACACATTTTCCATGGTCATGAATTTGGTAGGGCCCTACTCATGGCCCATTCCCCTGCCCTCCCATCCAGCAGCTGGGGACCCCCGCCCCCGCCCTGTCCCAGGATGGGAAGGAGACAAGAGGTGGACACCAGAATGGAAGTGGACAGATCTCTCTGCCCAGCCCGGCCATTCTAATTCCAACACAGGCGGCCAAAGTGAGTCCTGCTGCAACCAGGTAAGGTGCCTTGATTTCTATGGGAGCTGCACTTGCTTACACAAGAACTGAATTGACCCATGGGCTCAATGCAAAGTGTCTGGGAGCAGAAGAAAGAGAAGCTGCACCTCTGACCCAAGGCTTCACACGCATTATAATTGGCTTCTGCAGCATCTGCAGCAAAGGGCTCTCATGAGCCTGGATACCGATCATCGTAACACCTGCATTTCTGAAACACCTGGCCCCAGAGCACTTTGCAAGCTGTATTTACAAGAATCATTTCACCCCACACTGAAACGCAGCCATCTCTGGGGAGGGACATGGGCAGCTCTGTACACAGCCACCCTTCACCCTGCACCGAAACGCGGCCAGCTCTGGGGAGGGACACGGGCAGCTCTGTACACAGCCACCCTTCACCCTGCACCGAAACGCGGCCAGCTCTGGGGAGGGACACGGGCAACAATGTACACAGCCACCCTTCACCCCGCACCGAAACGCGGCCAGCTCTGGGGAGGGACACGCAGCTCTGTACACAGCCACCCTTCACCCCGCACCGAAACGCGGCCAGCTCTGGGGAGGGACACGCAGCTCTGTACACAGCCACCCTTCACCCCGCACCGAATCGCGGCCAGCTCTGGGGAGGGACACGGGCAACAATGTACACAGCCACCCTTCACCCTGCACCGAAACGCAGCCAGCTCTGGGGAGGGACACGCAGCTCTGTACACAGCCACCCTTCACCCCGCACCGAATCGCGGCCAGCTCTGGGGAGGGACATGGGCAGCTCTGTATACAGCCACCCTTCACCCCGCACCGAAACGCGGCCAGCTCTGGGGAGGGACACGGGCAGCTGTTTAACACCCACAGAGCTGGGCTTTGGGGGGCTGCTGAGCGGGTCTCCCCGTGGTGTATGCGGTGAGGAGCAGATGCCCCCGCCCTGAAGGAGGAGGCGCTGAGGGGAGCCTGCCGGGCTGGGCTGAGTGGGCAGAGCCTGGGGGGGTCCCGCTGGCAGCGGGATTTAGCCCCTTCCGTGGGCACAGACCCCCCCGGGGCGGGGATCCCGTGGCTCGTCCCTCGGGGGGCGCAGCCACGCCCAGGCCTGGCCCCACGGGAGCCCCGCTCTCGAGCCCGGCCCCACGGCTGCGGGGGGGGGGGGGGGACGGACGAACCCCGGGGGGGTGGGACCCCGCACCGGGCCAGCCGCTTCTCCAGGTCCCGGATCTGGAGCAGGTAGAGCTCGCGGCTGTGCTCGGCCAGGGACTGCTCCGCCTTCCCCTCCGGCCTCGGCTCCTTGGCCGCGTCTTCCTTCTTGCCGCCGCCGCCCTTCTTCTTGGGGGCCATGGCCGCGGCGGGAGCCCGGCGGCCGCTGGAAGAGCCTCGCCGGACCCCGCGTCACCCGGGCAGCGCTGTACATAGCAACGGGGAGCGGGCCTTAAAGGGCCAGGCGCCCGCAAGGGGCAGCCCGCCTGGGGATCCCCGGGCTGCGCCCTCCGCCCAGCGGGGCCCTGGGCTGGACCATCCCCAACCTGGGGACCCCTGGGCTGCGCCCTCCATCCAGCAGGGGCCCCTGGGCTGGCCCATCCCCAACCTGGGGACCCCCTGGTCTGGACCCTCCATCCAGCAGGGGCCCCTGGGCTGGGCCATCCCCAACCTGGGGACCCCTGGGCTAGGGCACCCCCAAACTGGAGACCCCTGGGCTGCACCCTCCATCCAGCAGGGGCCCCTGGGCTGGGCCACCCCCCACACTGGGGATCCCTGAGAATCATAGAATCTCAGGGTTGGAAGGGACCTCAGGAGGTCATCTAGTCCAACCCCCTGCGCTTCCAGGCTTTGCTGCCCTCCATCTCTCCCCACGAAGGGTGTTCCCTGTACTGATGCCCCAAGGTTGGCTGCAGAGGGCAGGGCCAATGGCACCCTCTGACCACTGTTCCCTCTAAACTGTGCGCGTGTGTGCGCGCACACAGATCCTAAACCCTGTGTACATGGCGAAACACTGCGCGCACAAAAATTTGCACAGAAGAACATTTTTTGCGCACATGGCCTGTCAAAAATTAGAGGGAACATTGCCTCTGACCCTCCTGAAAAAATCAGCGAGCTCTTAAGTGCCCCCTGTGGGTTCCTCCCAGGATCCCGCAGTTCCTGACACTCCCCCCCCCCCCCAGCAAAACCTCTTTGCATGGGAATGAGCATGCAAAAGGCCCCCCCCCCATCATGAATGTTACCGTGTGCTAGATTGGAATAGTGCAGCGCTGCAGTGAAGACACCGTCCCCCGCTCAGCTTGGTTTAAAGCAGCAGCTGGGACTTTGGTTATACACGCCAAGGAAAATACCGCAGCTGTGGCTGGAAAAAGGTGGGACAGAGGAAGGATGGTGCAGGGATTAAGGCTCTAGTCAAGGTCTTAAGGACTGGGAGGTGCTCAGATGCTCCAGTGTCATATAAATAGCTAAGATAGACAGGGGCTGCTTAGGGAAGTCACACAGGCTTGGATGCCTTGGGATACAGCCAAGGATTTGTTCCCTATACAAAATCTAGCATGATTTGGCCACTAAAGCATAGAACTGGGCAGCAGGACACCAAGTCTGCTAGTGGCTCAGGGGCACCTGGGCTATGCCTTGATCTTCCCATCTGTGAGGTGGGTACAGTGATACTAATTCACCTTCGTAAAGGACTTTGATACCTAAAATTAAACACACATGAGTTGATACAAGCAGAGTGACAGTTCTAGGCATGGTTCATTTGGTCCATAGCTTTCTCGACCCTTGGGCCCTTACTGAAGGCCACATGGAGACCAGTTAGGTTGCACCCTGTGATTGCTAGCCTCTGGGCCCTGGCACAGTCCAAAGCGAGTAAGAGCAAGTATTTTTGCATTGCTGAACAAGAAACATTAGGGGCCATTTGATGTAACCCAAAGGCCTGGCATTAAATTCTCTTCTTTTCTGGGCAGCGGAGCGGCTGCTAATCAAATGTGGCAGGGTCAGCGGGTGGTAGATTGAAGTGACTAGAGGAATTCTAGTGCCAAGTATATAATGGGAGGGGTGGGGAGGGGGAGGAATATCACTTCAAAGATCTAACGGGGAAGGAAGATGATTTAACAGAGACACCCCATTTGGGCAGGGAGTGCATTTTCTTACTCCACTGAACTGCTTTGCCAGTCTACCGAGAAGGCAGGTTCTAGGCTTCTATAAACTGAGGTAGGTCTAGGCTCATTTCTAGTGGCTAGAAGCAGCTCTCCCCCAGGTACCGGGGGAGTGATTGGTTTCTGTACAGAAATGCTTAGGCCGCAGGGTCACTTACAACAGCTCTTCTGAAGCCAAGCGTCTTACCCTCTGCATCTTGCACCCGGTGTCATTCACACCTGTGCAAACGCGGCTGTGAAATGTCACCTGGTTAGAAGGGACGTTTCACACCCACTCTGCTCCCATTTCAGTGACTACCCAGGGAGAAGGCCCATCTCTGGGGCAGGTCAGCATGGTCTCCACCCCGACAGTGATGCACAGAGAAGGACATTCCACACAGGTCTTCACAAGCCAACATGCGCTCTGGCATTTCAGAGCAGCCGAAAGGAAGTGAGAATCCCTCCCTGTGCAGCTAAGACTTGGCAAGATTCAACTATCCAGGAGGCACAGGCCAAGAACAAGTTCTAGGTTATACATCACTGGGGCAGGCAGAGCTCCCTCCTCCCAGGGCATCTCCAAAGCCCTTGACAGACATTAAACTAATTAACCCTCCCAGTGCTGGAGGAGGGAAGGCTCTCGTCCCTCATTCAATAGCTGAGGCCAGGGAGGCACAGACAGGTGACGTGATCTGCCCAAGGTCACCTGGCCCGTGGCAGAGCTAGGCAGCGCCTGCCTTTCAGTCGCCTGTTTGAGACACGAAGCCAGGCTTCATTTTCTAGCAATAATCGGTGGTGGAAGCTCCAACACAGGGCAAATTCACAGAGCAGAAGGCAGGGAGCGCCCTCCCTCCCGACACCGAGAGCCCACACCCAGGGTGCTCTTCCACACCAATCTTGATCTTTAGCGTTGTGTTGGTGCTACAGGTTTCTCACACAGGGACATCCCAGAGCATATCCCATATATCCTGGATCCCACACTGAGTCCACCCCACAGTGTTCTGCTCCCACTGCTGCCCAGTTCCCACATGGATTTTGGACTATTATAACTAGTCAGTTAAGGGTGTGATTTTTCTATACCAGGTACCGCTATAATGGGTAAAGGTGTCCTATACTGGTATAGCTTATTCCCCTTCCCGTGTGGCATTCAGAGGTGGTCTCTGGGCACCGTCAGTGCATTGCACATGGAGGAAAGGAGACGATCTGGGCATTGCAAACTATTGTACACATGGTAGTGGCCCAGAGCAGGAACGAACAAATGCAACACTAGAGGGGGATATAGAGAACAAGAAGATGGTGACAAAATATGGGTGAGTTGGCTTAAATAGAGTCCAGTTTAATCCTCCTGATGGCTTGCTTATTTCAGTTAAACCAGACTACATGGGAGGGAAAACCCAGCAGGCAGCCTGGCATAATGCAGAGAGAACCCTAATCTGCAGTCAGATGGGCGGATCTTTGCATTACTTCTGCCCTGCACTGGATTCTCCCCCTACAGCTCTGGAAGTCTGTCTGGGGCATTTCTCAGGCACCCGTCACCTCCTGTCTAGATGCCATCCCCTTTTCAGCAAGGCACACAGGGTGGTCATCGGCTCCAACTTGGTCTGGAGAAGAGAAAGAGCTTTGATTCCATTGGAGCAGAAGAATGAGCTGATCAAATAGGACAACATCCAAACAAGTATTACAAAAGAATCAATACACACCAAGAGCCATCGGCTCTAACACACACCCCTGGCCCTATGGCCCGGCAGATCTCAGCTGAGTGGGCTCCTGCGTCCCTACAGGAACGAGCTCAATCTGAAAATACTGAGCAAGTCAATATCTGGAAGGTTACCGAGCCTCGGACATTTCCAGACGGTTCTGTCCTTTCGGGGAGAGATACCACTAGAGACGGGGAAGGAGAAGTAGTAGGTTGCAAAGGACTAGACCAAAAGCTCCACCACCTCGCAGAAGTGTCCAGATAGTCAAGCATGGTCCTTGGTGCAAGCCCTGCATACCGTCTATGTCAGTGAGCGAAGATTACGGGCCCAGGTTAAACACCCCCTTTGGTCAAACCAGCACAGCTGCATCTCTCAGCCAGGAACCAGTCGAATCTGCAGCCGGGCAGAGCATCCCACAGTGTTCCTCCTTTGTCGCCCTTGAGGAATGGGAAGCACCCCTGGAAAAGGAAGTGAGAGGCCAGCGTTACTGGTGCAAGCAGGGGTTGGTTGCACCAGTGGGGAGCTAGGCTCCCTGTGCTGATGTGATGCCAGCCTGCAAAACTAAACAGTCTGCTGCCCCAAATGCACCCCCTCCTTGGCTCTGGGGTTCCCTGTGACCCACAGGAAGCTTGTCCCCTATTCATTGCAAGAGGGCCTGGCTGTATTGCTGTGCATCTCAGTGGAGACAGCCAACAAAAGGAACAAGGTGTGAATGGGCCACGCACACCACCAGATTCTATTCTGCCCCCCAAAGGGTCCCTCCCGATCGGGATGGAGGTTCAGTGGTGGGGATCTGCATGGGGGAAGTTTGCCCCGTTGTTACACCTGCAGCGTGTTCTGAGGATGGAGAGGGGACTTCAATGTGCGGGGCAGGATCCAGCTCCGAATCCCTGACACACAGTCACCCTCTGCAGCCAGTTTAAACCAACACGAGAACCAGAGAGTGAAGGAGGAAAGTTCTTACTCTTTGGGACCTAACCCTCCCCAGATGTAGCAGCCCAATGCAGAACATTCAGGCTGGAGTCTCAGCAGTTACTCTGAAGTTCCTGCTCTGTTTGGCTGATCGAAGATTCAGCCAGGGTCACCTAACAAGTCTGGGTGTGAAAAATAATCTCTTCCATTTATGTGGCGCCTGCCAGCCCCACCTCGGTGCAGCCACCTCTGGGGAGGGGAGGGTGCCAGCTGGCTCAGAGCAGAGCAGGGGGAGAAGAGGGTACATGCTGGCATGCTAAACCCCAGGCCGTCTGCCTGACCCACCACGTGCTTACCATGGCAAAGTTATGTTTGTTTTCAAACCTGGCCCAGTTCATTTGCTCCCAGCCTGAGCCCTTCAATTCGAGACTCCTGCCCAGGGATCGTTTTCCTGCTAGCACTAAAAATGCCAGACAGCAGGTCTTTGTCATGGAAATTCTGACAAGAATGAACGATTGCTGGGCTGGGATTGGGGCAGACGAAGCATAGGGCTCTGCTGTCTGGCATCATGCACTCTCATTTTCCAATTACAGTGCAAGCCCTGTGAAATATACCACCCCCCACCCCCTCCCTAGCCAGCGGGCGGCAGATTGAGCAGTGAATGTGTCAGGAACCTTTGGGGCGCCAGGAGCAATGTATTCTCCGCCTCAGGAGTTCAAAGCACTTAACAAACAATAGCTAAAGGTGGCCTCTCCCCCACTCTGGGAAGTAGAGGAACATCATCCCCATCTTACACACGGTGGTAAGTGACTTGCCCACAGTCACACAGAGAATCCGGGACAGTCAGGAATAGAACCCAGGAATCCGGACCTACAGTCCCCTCCCCTAGCCAGTAGACAACGCTGCCTCCCAAACGGACACGCTTAGTACTGACGTGACCTCCCATGGTTCGGCTTTGCATCTCCCGTCCCAAGTCCTCAACCCTTGGGATGTAGAACAATAGAGAGCATCATTGCAGTTGGTCAGATGTCAGAACCCTGGGGGAGGATGGGCGTTAGCCCCCTGAATACTCCTGCATACCCTCTCGGGAGAGCACCTGGTACTGAGGGGAGCAGTGGGACAGCTACTCCCCCAACGACAGCTCAAACAAGCTGGGGTCTTGTAGTCAAAGCAAAGCCTGGGAATCAGGAATCCTGGGTTCTGTTCACCTGCCACTGACTTACTGCCAGTTATGGGCAAATCCAGTTCAGTGCTTTGGTTTCCTCGTTTGTCAGAGGATACTGACCTACCCCAGAGGAAGGGGGTTGTGTCCGTCGGGTGCTTTGAGATCAGCGGGGAAGAGGGTAGGGAAGGGGAAAGTTGCTATTGGACACTGAAGCCGAAAGGGAGATGTCAGACATGTCCGTAAGACACGTTTGCAGGGCAGCATTTCCTGGCAGCCCACTTCCGCCCACACAAACACGTGAATCTGCATGTTTACACACGTGTTCTGCAGCTGTTCCCGGGCCTGGCTCACCAGCCCGACGTTAGAGCTCATCCCGGGAGGTCGAGCGGAAGGAATGGCCGGCGTTGCTTCGGGAGCCCTTCAGTGTTTTCTGCGAGCCGCTCCAGTCCGTCTTCTTGGAGTCGTCATCCCAGATGGTAGAAGTCTCCGTGTCGCTGAGCCACTTGGAGTCCCCGGTGTAGTGAGTGGGGTGAGCCAGCAGGGGGTGCACCGAATACACCACCAGGTCTCGGTTAGCAAAATGCTTCTTGTAATCCTCACTAGAAAAGGGAGAGGGGGAAAATCAGTGACGCTGGGTCGGAACGCAAAAAGGGATGGATAACAAAAATCTGTGCACCTAGGGGGATGCCAGGGTCTGCCCACAGCCTGGAGCCCATCCCCTCTAATGCCAAAAAGGAGGGAGTGCCCGGAGACACAGCACCTAGATGGATCATCCAAAGCATTTCCTGCTGGGAGTGGGGGCCAAGAACTCCAGGTAGGCTGCTGGTTCAGTGAGAGTCTATAGGTGAGAGGAGTCCACCCATCCCCTGGCCCTGATAGAGCAGCTCAAACGGCAGCCAAAGCACTTTGCTTGGCTTGGGCCGGCTGCCCAGAAACATGTTCCTCAACATCCAAGGCCGTTCCCAGGCTCCTCGTTAAACTACAGCAAACGAGGAATCCCGCGATGAGCTCACCCTGCAGGCTGCCAGGTCTGCAGGACTCCATGAGGAGCAGGAATGGGACACCGGGCTGCCAGCAGGGCTGATACCTCCTCTCTATTTGGGAGGCTCCGGCAAACCCCCCGGCCCCCAACATCCTGCATCCCAGCACCCCCAGGATAGGGCTCCTGGCAGCCCTTAGGGTCGCTCTGGACTGATCCATGGTGCCCCCCCTCTGCACCTGGGGACGACTCCTGTCCCATCCACCTCCACTGCTCGCCCAGCCCCTGCCTTGTGCCATCTGGGGTCTCCTGCAGAGCAGGGCGCTCAGCCGGTCCCAGTTAGGCCACGGGCTGGCCCAGTGCCAGACAGCCTATGCTGATGTTATTCTAGCTAGCCTGGGACTTGGAATAGTTCCCAGTTCACACCCAGGGCTTTAGTCTGCCCACCTTCCTCCTCCATCCCTCCCTTTACTCTTTTAATCCCTCTGTTTTTCCATCTCTCTCTCAACCCTTCCCATCCCCCCACCCTTCTCCCCCCAGCCCAGTCTGCTTTTCTCTCCCTCCCCACCAGGTCTGCAGGAGGGGCGGGAAGTCAGCATTGGGAAACCAGAACTCCCAGCCCATTGCAACAGGCTGACTGGAATCTGAGAGCACTTAAGACAGCTGTAGAGGATGTGAGCCACACGGCCATCCTGGAGTGGCTGGGAGACGTCTGGGGTGTGGGGAGGGTTATGGCTGAATATCTGTGGGACTGCACATTGCGTGGGGATGAACGGGGGACGCAATGCAGAGGGGGAGCCTGGTGTCTGTGCAAAGGGGCTCTGTGATCCCCAGACAAGCGCCCACGTACTCCCTCAGACGTGCATGCACAGACTCCTTGGCCGTGAAAACTGCACTAGCAATCCTTGTTCTCCCGCCTCACCCTCCATGTGTGATTTCACTGCTGCTGAACAGCGTCTGGTCTGGAGCCCTGGAACCCTCTGCCTACCATGGACACGGGCAGTGGCAGAGCAAGTAGCCCCAAGGCTGACCTCAACCCTAACCTGGGGCGGGGGGTGATCCATGGAGGTCGGGTGGGGCGGAGTCTCCATGACCCAGTCAGTCAGTCAGGGGCAGACGGGGGAAGAGCTCAGCAATGGGGATGCAGCTGATCCACTAGCAAGGGAGCTGCAATCCTCCAAACTCATCTCACTCCAGCCCTTGCTCGGCCAGCCCTGACTCTGTTCTCTCAGCGCTGCGCCCCCCACCCCCACAGCTCACTGACGACCGTTTTCCACAGCCCAGAGCGCAGCCCCGGCGGAGGGGAATGAGCTCATGGTAACAGATGTTTTATTTCAGCGCACAAGTAACGCTGGGGGGCTGGAGCGGGGCACGCACGCATGTTTCTTCACTTACACGGCCAAGCTGCTAACGGAGGCTGAGCTGCAAACCAGACCAGCAAAGGGGTGTCACACCTGACTGGGTAGGAAAACAGAACCAAACCCCCTTCCCGGGGTGTGGGGGGGGGTTCTGCATGGACTGGAGACCCCCAGCACAGGGCTCTGCCCCTCCTCAGCCAGCACTGTGCCAGCCCTGCCCCTGGGATGGAGCAGCTGCCGGAGCCAATCCTTACTTTGGGTGCTTGTCAGACATGATGGGCAGGAACTCGTCCACCGGCAGCATTTTGGACAGGGGCTCGGCCGTGACCAGCTTCTGGGCCCCCCGCTGGGAGATGACGTAGGCCAGGGTCCAGTAGGAATATTCAGCCACCACCAGGTTCCGCACGTCCTCCACCGGCTCCTCGTCCTCCGAGTTCACCTGCTTCCTGCCCAGGTAGCTGCAAAGGTAAGAGCAGCCCATTGGCTCAGGGAAGGAGCCAGGCCCGCAGCAATCCCAGGCGGCAGACACGCTGCGGGGGGCTGGACAGCTCGAGGAGCTGGGAACGGGATACAGACTCGTCTCCAGTGCTCGGGGCACTCGCCTGTCTGAAAACAGTAGCCAGCATCAGAGGGCACTAACCCATGGGGAAGCGTGGGAGGGCCCCCAGACCACGGGGGGATTCAACCAGTGACAGCACTAGGAAGGCATGCTCGGGATGGGGCCAGCCCCCAGCCCCGTCCCTTCCCCCTCCCCTGCCCCTCGCTGTGGGCTAGTCCAACGTACATCAGGTCCCAGTCCAGCTGTGCCCACTCCAGCTCCTCCATCAGCCGCGTCAGCCGCACCTTGAAATAGCCCTCGAAACGCACGTCATCCTCAAACACCACCGACTTCTCCAGCCCCCGCGCCACGATCTGCAGGGAGAGCCCGTGTCGTGAGAGGCCCGGCCGCTCCCTCCTGGACCCCCCCCTCCCTGGGACAGCAGCACCGGTCCGGAAACTAAGTCTGGGCCGGGGCTTGTTGTGAACAACGGCCTCACCGAACAGAGGAGTGGGGCAGAGGAGACACCCCCCTCCAGGAGCTGCTGCCGAGGGCACCAGGCCAGCCCGGAAGGTTGCTCGTTGTGCTCCAGTGGGTAGGGCACTGGACAGGGACTCAAGAGACCTGAGTTCTAGTCTCAGCTCTGACAATGGTGACCTTGGACAAGTCGCTTCCCTTCCCTGCTTTGTCTGTTTCGACTGTAAGTTCTTTGGGGGCAGGGTCTGTCTCTCACTCTGAACAATACCACGAGCCCCCTCGGCGTGAGTGTCATCTCCCCCTCCCCCTTTATTGTCTTCCTCTGCCTCAGGTCTTTACCTCTTTCCAGATGTAATAATGGCTGAGGAAGCAACCAACCTCCCCCTTGGTGAGCGTCCTGCCAGAGAACGGGTCGTAGTATCCTGGGAGCAGATCCACACCCAGGATCTTGATGTCACTGCTGTTCAGGGCGCTGGAGGGCGAGAGGCCGTGGTTAGAGAAGTGCTGCACTGGAGAACAGGCTGTAGGGAACAATCCTGCACTGGCCGGGGGATAGATAGCCCGTCTCTAACTCCCACTATTCTGCACCAGTCGGATCTAGTCTCTTCCACTTCCCAGCACCATCCCCTGAGGGGAGCTCTCCCACCGAGATGGTCTAGTTCCAATCTGGGGCAGGTTATTCCCTGCCTTGGGCCACCGACACTTCCTCCAACAGGGGAGTCCCTAGTGAAGGTGAGCCCCCACCCCCCGCCCCGCCCCATAAGTACCTCCCAGGTGGGGCCTGACCACACTTGGTGGAGGTGGGGCTCTCCAGCCCGGCTATCTGTGGAGGATGCAGAGGATTTGGCGGGCTGGGCTGTGAGACGCTGGCAGGCTGAGCCCCGGGGCTCATGTGTAACTTTGGCTGCTGCCCCTTCTTACCATGTCTGACATCTGCCTTTTGATTCCCTTGCTCAGGAGACAATCCAGCTGAGAATACAGCGTTGTTCCATCTCTCCACCACAGACGAGCAGAATTTCCCCTCTCGGTTTGATGCATGTCATAACACATCCGTCACGCCAACCCAAGGCAGCAGTGAGAGCGCTGTGCTTGAGCAGCAAGAAACCTGCCTGCCCCCAGCATCCAAAACCCATTCCCCCTCCACCACCACCCGCATGAGGTACTGGCATTCCAACCAAGCTGTGGCAAAGCAGGGTAAAGAGCACAGAGCAATTACCTCCCATCCACAGCATCCACCACCAGGGGGTCTATCTCCAGCTCATACAGAGAACTCAGCATCCGCTGGCGCCGGTCTGGCCGCCGCACCAGGTTAATCAGGAAAATCTAAAGAAGAATCAAATATTAAAGGGGATAGGATTAAAATTCAGAACGATCTGGACAAACTGGAGAAATGGTCTGAAGTCAATAGGATGAAATTCAATAAGGACAAATGCGAAGTTCTCCACTTAGCAAGGAACAATCAGTTGCACACATACAAAATGGGAAATGACCGCCTAGAAAGGAGTACTGCGGAAAGGGATCTGGGTATCATAGTAGACAAGCTATGTTGACACTGAGTCAACAGTGTAATGCTGTTGCAAAAAAAGCGGACATCCTTCTGGAATGTATTAGCAGGAGTATTGTAAGCAAGACACAAGAAGTAATTCTTCCGCTCTACTCCGCGCTGATTAGGCCTCAACTGGAGTAGTGTGTCCAGTTTTGGGTGCCACATCTCAGGAAGGATGTGGACAAATTGGAGAAAGTCCAGAGAAGAGCAACAAAAATGATTAAAGGTCTAGAAAACATGAGCAATGAAGGAAGATTGAAAAAGTTCGGTTTGTTTAGTCTGGAGAAGAGAAGACAGAGGGAACATGATATCAGTTTTCAAGTACATAAAAGGTTGTTACAAGGAGGAGGGAGAAAACCTCCTTAACCTCTGAGGATAGGAGAAGAAGCAATGGACTTACATTGCAGCAATGGTGGTTTAGGTTGGACATTAGGGGAAAACTTCCTAATTAACAACGTGGTTAAGCACTGGAATAAATTGCCCAGGGAGGTTGTGGAATCTCCATCATTGGAGATTTTTAAGAGCACGTTAGACAAACACTTGTCAGGGATGGTCTAGTTAATACTTAGTCCTGCCATGAGTGCAGGGGACTGGACTAGACGACCTCACGAGGTCCCTTCCAGTCCTATGATTCTACGATTCCATCCCGGGAAACATCGAGCTAGAGACCCACAGAAGGGGCACAGTCTCACGCTCACCAAGGGGAGCTTCCAAGAGAAGGGGACACAGTCTATATGAGGTTCCTCCATCCAGCGGTGGGCAGGCCATTGTGACTGAAGGGAATGGGATACCCTGGGACACAGAGGATGGACAAAGCTCTATCCCAGCTGGGCACGCAGAGGGGAACATGCTCCGCCCCATGGCAACGAGTGTGATGAAGGAAGGGCCCTAGCAGCTCTCTCCTCTTTGAAGCAATAGCAGAATCTTTCCCCAAGATGGGAGCTCAGGGGGTCTCTGCTCATGGCACAGGGTTCCTGCCAGACCTCCCTCGTCAGCCACCCATCCTCTCCCATGAGCCAACTCTGCACTGGGCCCCAACGTGCTGTTCCCTGGGGTCCCAGCATGGGGGTTTAATGGTGCAGCCACAGGCAAGGGATATGGGTTGAAGAGTGTCCTTCACCCAGCAGGGGGTATGCAGGCAGCCCGCTTAGCCAGGCGGGGGGATTTCACATCACTCTGCAGTGTCTCCACTGGCCAGCCCAGCAGGGGCAGGCTCCAGAGGGCGCGGGGAGGTGGAGGGATTGTAGGTGTCATGAGGGTGCTGTGTTGGGCAGGGAGGGGAAACGCTCTCACTTCCGGCCGGGTGCTCACCTCATCAAAGCCCACTTTCCCAAGGTGCTTGGGGCTGAGGGAAACGTGCTCAGAGGGGTACATCGGGGGGCCGTCCACTGCAAGAGACAGAGCACGTGGCTAAGATGGAGTCACTGTGCCCACAACCCTCCCTCCAAGGGCCTAGACAGAAGCAAACACCCTCAGCGGCATCACGCCCTCACCGAACACAGCTGGGCGTGTGGGCCAAGAGCTTCCTGGGAGCTTCCCCCACTCGCCGGGATTCGCTTCAGGAGGATAGTGCGGGCTGGGGCTGGCCTGACCGATCAAGTGCTCAGAGCCCGCCAGAATGGTACAGGCTGCTCCACCCCCCCGGCCCCCTGCCAGAGCACCTCATGGGTGAGCTGGGGTCTTCCACTTTCCATGGCCCATTCAATCCTTAGGCTTTGCTGCTGTGACTCCCAGCAAGAAAGCCAGTGAGCCCCCTGATGGCGCGGACGCCCACCCGAGACCCAGCGCACGTCCCTCACGTCAGCTAAGGGACTGGAACCGCTTACGCTTTGCCTGTAAACTCCTCAGACAAACGGTGTAAGCGGGTGGAACTCCACTGACTGGGAGCTGCACCTGCTGATCTGCGCCCCAGGGCTAGGACCCCAGCCTGAAGCACGCCGTCATTCCCCCAGAGCCAGCGGTTGGGCCCGAGCCCTTACCCATGGCTTCCAGGATGAGGTGCACGAAGTTGATGCGTTCGTCCTCCAGCGTCTGATGGGACTTCACCGGGACATTGATGTAACCGAACCGCTCCTGGTTACACACGTAGATCTGGACTCCTGCAAGGCAGCGGCAGCCAGAGTAACCCCAGGCCGCCAGCCCCTGCTCCCAGCCCCGTCGCTGAGAGCTCTGCACACCAGCCTTCCCCAAAGCACAAGCCCTGGGCTCCTCCTAATGTGCCAACCAGCTCCCCGCTTCACCCACCACCCTGCCTTGGGCAAAGGGGCTGTGCAGGGCCGGCACAGGGCAGGAGATGGCTCCTCAGGAAATGCATCGCTCTTTTACATCCTTCAGTTCCACATCCACATGGGGATGGATTCTAATTTCACAGCAGTCCTCTGGCCTCGACCCCCCGGACATGGGATGCCTTGAGGAGCTCCTTTCTGGGGGACCGAGTACAGCTCACGGCGGGTCCTCCACCCTCCCTCTCCCACTCTGGCCCTCACCCGCTGCTTGGCAGGCGTAGGCGAAGACGATGATGTCGTCGAAGGGCCAGGTGTAGCTGGGGTGGGGCGGGTGGAAGGCGAGCCCGGAGGTCCCCTCTTTTCGCAGGTCAAGCAGGAAGGTGGCGTACACCATGGGGACGGCGAAGCAGCCCACACGCTGGCGGTTCTTGGTGGGGAAATAGTCGGCCGTCCTGCGGTAGTAACCCTGGGAAATACAGGGGGCGGGGTGATTCCCACTGACCGGAGCTAGGGGGTGCCAAAGCAGCGCGTCTCCCCCACCCACCACGACAGGCTGGGCTCCAGCCTGGAGAACTCCCTCACAGCCATGCCTTGACAGCTGCAGGCTGGGCCCCAGGCCACCCTCAGACGCTTCAGTTTCCCTCCATCCTCCTCTGCCCCAGGGAGGGGGGGGGGGGCGGCAGCGGATATTTTCCTCCCTGGCGAATCCCAGCACCCAGCAGATCACACGTGTCCAGCTGAACACAGACAGGTGGGGCTTGTAGGTTTCCTCCCCAGTCTTAAATGGGGCTCCGGGGCTTGCAGCAGTGCTCGGACCCCACACAGCAGAGGGGGCGACATCAGAGGCCACTCAGGGGTTTTAGGAGACAGCAGCTCTCACGTGAAGGAAGAGTGACAGGCAGGTTGGCACACGGCCGAGAAGGCACCAGTGGAATTTCTCGGAGGAAGCTGCCGCCCGAACTGACTGGGTGACTTGGCTACGAGACCTTAGCAGCGACTCTGAGCTGGCAGGGATGCCCAGAAGGGCAGAGGTGGTGCTCCAAGGAAGGTTCCTCCCGCAGTAGGTCCCTGGGCTGGAGATGTTTTCGGGCTGTGATTAAAGGAGCTTTCCCACACCTGCCCCAGGTCCATCAGGAACTGCAAGCCAGGGGCACCCCCAAGGGTCACACACACACCACTGCTTAGCAGCAGCACCCAGGCTGTGTGACAGCAACCAGGACATCCTCCAGCACAGGGGAGTCCCCCTGCCCGCCCCAGGCAGCTTACCTGAGGGGTTATCCCACACCAGAAGTTGGAGTAATATGTCTGGGAGTCCAGCATGGGGGCGATCACCGACTTGTTCTGCGAGATCAGGAACGTCAGGGTCTGATTGTTGGTCAGGATGCTGTCTGTATCGGTGAGCTAGGGGCGGAAACACAGCCCGCGTAACGGGAGCAATACGCTTGAAGCGAGGCTGCGGCTGCTCATCACAACACATCTAGGCAGGCGAGATAGTGGGGAGAGCTCCTGCCCGGGGCAGGCACAGCTCCATGCCACTCTGGGAAGCTCTAGGGTTCTCCTGCACCCTCAGCCTCCAGCCACTCAGCCAGGGGGTGAAACCCTTGGAGGAGACTTTCCTAGCAGGGGGCTCTTATCTCTGGAGCATCCACAACAAAACCGAGAGGAACCAGGGCCTTAAAGCTTAAGTTAGGAAGATGACAGGCTTCCACAGTGGGGTCATTTCAAAGTAGGCTGGATACACCCCCACCCCCACCCCCGGAGAATCTGCCACAAGGAACTATCCTGCTCTGGGCTCCTGTGGATGGGCAGAGTGACACAACAGAACTTTCCCATCTCCGCTTTCAATGCATCTGAAAGCTGGTCATGTTCCCCCAGGTCGGGCCTTGCGGGAGGGCTGAAATCCTCCCTGTGCTAAAGGAGGGAAGCGGGCCCAGTTGGTCCAGTTACAGAGTTCTCTTACCAGGAGATAATCGGCCCCCTTGGCCCGGGCGAAGCTCAGAGCTTCCTGCTTGAGCCTCATGACATGCTCATAGCGTTCGTCTGTCCAGTGCTTGGGGCCAAGTTCATCGGGGTAAGAGCTGCACCAGGCAAACAAAGAGTTAATAACCTGCCCTTGGCTGTGAACTTACACACTCACTGCACCTGCCTGCCTGATGGCTGAGTAGCTTGGCCAGGGCAGGATCAGCCCAGTCCTGACTAAGGGCTCATCTTGACTGGGTTTGCTTAGCCTAAGTCTCACTGGGGCAGCAGGGGGAGGGATCCCTCACTGAGGAGCCATTCAGCTTGCACAGCCCTAAGTCTGCCCAGCCTGTTCATCCCACAAGCAGCCCAGGCATGTGTGGTGTGGATCAGGGCTGCCTGAATGGCCCCAGGCAGGGCGGGAAGAAACATGAAACTGACTCACTAATGCAGGCTCAGGATTGGGTCAGGCCACAGTCAGCTACCCCAGCACACACATGCCCAGCGAGGAGACTGTATGGAAACAGACTCTCCCTGTCTCCATCTGTGCATAGGGGCCTCTCGCTCCTGGGGGATCTCTCTGTGCAGTCAGCTCCAGGCAAGAACAGAACTGGACATGGCAGGTTTGGGTGGATCAGACCAGGATGGGCACAGACAGTCGCTGACCTACTGAGCAGCGGGCAGCCCGCCACAACGCCAGTGGGTAGGTAACCTCAGACACCTTCTTCAGTGTGCCACCAAAGGGTGGATACCAGTGACGGTGCTGGGAGAAAGCCATCTCCATCCCACCTGGAGGAGAACATCCATGCGTCCTGTCCTAAACTGGATCAGAACCACCACAGGGTGGAAGAGGATGCTAGACCCACTTCCATGCAAAGGCTTTTATGACCCAAATCCGGAGCTGCAAACCACAAAGCTGCATGTAAGAAAAATGCAATGGTGAGGTCTGGTAGGCTGAGTGCAGGGACGGGAGCCAGAAACTTCTGGGTCTGTTCCATCTCTGACTGACTCCCTTGTAGCCTTGGGCAAATCACTCAGCCCCTCAGTTTCCCTATACGTGAAATGGACAAAACACTCGCTGGTAGGACGCGTTGCTACAGCAAGGCCTCAGGTGGCCATGCACCTTACCTGGGCTCCTCCACGGACTTCCACTCAATGTGGCGATAGTGTTTCCCCATGGCCGTAAGCCATTCCCACAGGATCTCAGTCGTGTTGTCGATATTGTGGTCCGTTGCACACCTGAAAAATCAGAATCCAGAGGAGACATTAGCTCTCCCGCTTCTCCCAGCCCCATTTCCCGTAGCACGTGTCTGCCAGTCTCCAGCCCTAAACCCAGCAACACAGTCCTATGAAACGCAAACAGAAACCACAGCGGTAGCTCTCAGGGAGACCCCCCTCCCCAAATGCCTCCCAACCTCCACACATCTGGACATCAGCAGAGAGCTACTGTACAAACAAGGATGCCAGGGAGTCGAGAAGACTCATGACCCCAAGGGGGAGAGCCTGGGTACGTGAATGAACACATTGAGTGTTTCAGGCACAGGGCTGGCCTTACAGGCAGAACTGGGGAAGAAGCCTCTGACGGTGCACAGGAACTACCAGACTGGATCAGACCAATGGTCTATCTCAGTGGTTCTCAGTCAGGGGTACGTGCACCGTTGGGGGTACGCAGAAGTCTTCCAGGGGGTATGTCAGCTCATCTAGATCAGTGTTTCTCAACCCAGGGGTCGTGAGCCCCGGGGGGGTCGCAAGTGCAGGGCCGGTATTAGGGGGTGGCAAGAATGGCAAATGCCCAGGGCCCCATGTCACAGCGAAGTTACATGCTTCAGCGCTGGGCAACGGGGCTCAGGCTTCATCCCCAGGCGGCGGGGATTGAGCTTCAGGGGTACAGAAGTCTAGAAAGGCTGAGAACCGCTGGTCTATGCAATCCAAAGTCCTGTTTCCAACAGTGGCAAGTGCTAGATGGGCTAAATTCATCACCGGTGTAACTGTATGGGCCTCAGGAATACATTTAGCCCAGGATGTTCCTATCCAGGCATAGACGAGCTTAAACGACCCGTGAACTCTGCTTCCACGCTAGAGCCGCTGTGATCCCTTTAAAAGGAGACACACGAACAACCCTGGCACAAACGCCGGCGCCTGTGCTATAAATACCTCCCGGGTAAGCTGGCACCAGCGAAGGCAGCAAGCGGGAATCTTTTGGAGAATTAACATGTAATTTTAAGCAATCTGCTATTGAGAGAGGGAACGTGAAGGGATAATTCCTTCGAAACTGCAGACTCTGACTAGCCCTAAAGAGGCACCCACACCGCCCTGCCCGGGCCTCGGCAGCCACCAAACACAAGGGCTCATTTGTCTTCAGACCAGGCTCTTCCCAACTTGTAATTAGCCATGCTCCTCCTTTACTTTTCCCCATTGCTCTGGGCAGGGCTGTCGGAAGCACACGCTGCCTAAGAGGGCCGGCTTTAAGCCAATTCGTCCGATTCCCCCGATTTGCTCCGACAAGTCCGGCGGGAGGATGCGGGGCCCCGCCGTCGTTCTTCGCGTGGGGCCCCGCACCCGCTAAAGCCGGCCCTGCTATCTATGGCCTCCTTTCCCGGTTTTGTTTTCAGCCCCGCCTTGACAACACCCACAGGCCGTGGCCCAGATTCAGTGCGGAGGCCTGTTCCAACCGAGATGGGGGAAAGCGACTAATGGCGTGGATCGCTGCCTAGCACCGGTTGGGGCTGGACAGGCAGGGCATAGACGTAGCGGGAGTCAGCAGGGCAGGGCAGGGCAGAGCGGAGCAGACCAGCCAATCACTCACCACCCCCCTCACCCTCTTCTCATCCATGCTGCTCTCCTCTAGCCTTTCCTCTCGCGTACTTTCTCGTGCAAGTGAAACAGTGAGAATTTTTTTTTTTTTAAAAAAAAAAGCTTTTTGGCAATGCAGAGACGAGTCTTTGCTCCCGTGGTCCTGACCACAGCTGAAGGACGACACCCCCTTCCTCAAACACTCCCCTCCACCCCCACCCAAGGTCTGACACTTCACAAGGACTGAGACCCCATCCATCCCCGTCCATCGAGAGCCCAACACAAGGCAGTGACGAGCTCAGCGCCCCCAGGACCAATGTGCCTGCGCCCACTCTACAGCACCCCCTGCTGGGCGAGGCTGGGACTGGAGTCTCCTCTCACACCCCTCTGTTATTCTGTGCTGGGAGCTGGGAATCCCAAACGCACAGAGTCAAACCACAAGGGAAACCGCAAGTCTCCGGGACGGGAAAAGGTAAGGACAGAAGTCGCGCCCAGCTCGCGCTGCGGACTGGCTAGCGGACTCCTCGTCTGGCATGTCCGCGGCCAACAGACGTGCACATACGGTAAAGATGCGCTTTACAATGATACTCCCGCGGTAACGTTTCCTACAGGCTCACGGGAGAGGCTGTCAAATACGTCTGCGGTGGCTGCGAGGGGCAGCGAGCGCGGATGGGATGTGGCGCCCACCCCAGACACCCGTATCTCACGCGATGCACCGGGGGGGGGGTGAGGGGGGTGTTCACCTCCAGGCGCAGGGGGAGAACACCCCCCCTCGGGTAGGATGGAAAAGTGGCCAGCCCAGAACCCGGGCACCAGCCCCGCTGCTACCCCGCTGCCCAGCCTCCCTTTAAGTCGGGGAGGGAGGGGTTCCCCAGTCTGGCAGTGCCCCCGAGTAAGGGGACAGCAGTGAGATGGCTCCCATCCTGCCCGGGCACCCCCCCGCTCCAGCCCCATGTCCCTGGCACTAAGCCCAGCCCGAGGGCCCCTGTGGGGTCTGGGCAGGGCACCCCCGGATTCTTGCCCGCCCCGAGGAGGCCCGGTGCCCCTGAGCCAGGCAGCCCGTACCAGAGAGAGACGCGCTCCTTGGGGTAGTCCAGGCGCTCCAAGGCCCCCAGGTAATGGGGCAGCGAGTGCTCCGAGTTGCGGGCCAGGACGGCGATCACCACGGTGGGCAGCGCCTGCTGCTGCCCGGCTGGGCTCCCCGCGTCCCCCTCCTGCCCGGGGCAGCCCCGCAGCAGCAGGAGCAGGGCGCAGCGCAGCAGAGCAGCGGCCGGGGGGCGCATGGCCGGAGGCAGCGGCGGCGGCAGTGGGGAGCGGCCGGGGAGGGGAGCGGAGCTGGGAGCGGGGCGGAGAAGGGGGCGGGGGGAGAGAGGGGCCGGGCTGGGAATCAGCGCCAGGAGGGGAGGGGAGAGTGGGATGCCCACAGTGGGGAAGGGACGGGGCCTGGCAGCTCTGGGGCTGTGCCCTGCAGATCAAATCCTGGTGCCACCTACCTGGGCAGCAGCAGGGTCTCCCTAGTCCCGGGGGGCCAGCTGGGCTTGGGGGGGGGTTCTGTGGGCTGGACCCCTGGCTGCGGGGAGCAGAACTGGCATCCCCCCTTGCTCTGGGCGTGCACCCCGGTCCTGGAGCTCTGTGCTCCATCGGGGCCTCCTTTCTCAGTCGGGATCTCCAGCAAGGGCTGGTCAGGCAGCGGGGTCTGGCTGACAGCCAAGGGGGAGGAATTATCCTGTGTTGCTATTAACACAGTGCCTAGGAGTGCTAGCCAGGGAGCAGGACTCCAATGCACAGGCCACCCCAAGATGCCCCCTGTGCTGGGATGTGACATAGGGCCGGCTCCCCGGGCCCTTTCCCTGCTGGGGACTCCCCTGCCTTGGGTGGCTCCCCAGGGTAGATCCTTCACCGTCCCGTTGTGGTCACGTTAGTCCTGCAAAGCGGCATAAAGGGGCCCATGGAGCACCATGCTTTGACCTCTCGGAGCAGGGGCAGCTTTAGTAAGCAAATGAGGGCCTTGGCATTTTAAAAACTAGACCAGACAAGACATTTTGAAAATGCCCCATAGGGCACAATACTTGGTTAGCTGGGGTGGGCTGGCTGGGATCTGACTTTCCATCTTTCACAGCTGTGAGTCTTGTGACTCCGGAAGTTTTGCCTGCAAGAGAGCCCAGATTTCATGGAAAGCTGGGGCAGCGGAATGTGCCTTTTCTTCCCTTCAGTCTGGTGTTGCAGATGTAGAAGGCTTGCATCCCCCTCTAGCAAGAGCAGCCAATGCAAACACCCCTCTCGCCTCCCCTGCCTGAGAGCTGGGCAAGTAGCAGGAGGAATGAGTCACGTCTGCTTTTGAGAATTCAGAACCACATTTTGATTCAGCTGCATTCACACGTGTCCCCTTTTCCCACAAGCATCCATGCAAGCCACGCTTCATTCACACAACCAGCATCTGCAGAGAGCAAATTCCAGGCCCATTGCCAAGTGCCGATTAATTGCAAAATAATATTGACTTCAATTCATGACAAAAACAAGATTCGTTTTGGGGTCAAAACGGTTCATCCAATCATGGAACAGAAACGACCCCACATGACTCTGATGCCCAATCACACAACTCAAAGGGACGTTTGCTGCGCATACTTGGCCAATGATCCACTGGCTTTAATGTATGTGGCAAACACTTTTGTATGACAAACAGATCTGTAAATATCGTGGTCTGCCCCCAGACCATTTGCAAGCTGGAAAAGGAGCTAAATCTGCCAGATAAATAACGTTTCCTAACAAACAATTCAGTTAGTTCTACCTAGAGACCAGCCCCAGTGTCATACTGAAGCCCAAGAGTAGTTACATGTAGCATACCTGCCCTACTGATCACGAGGGGTTTGAGGGACCCAGCTATCCAGAAAGATTAGGCAGATGACTTCCATCCTTGCTCATCACAGCTGCTGCAAAACCTGCCCAGACAGCTGTGTTTGACCTTCTGGGACATCTGAAGGGGGATAAACAGAAACCAATGCAGGGGAAACCTCATGACAACAGTCAAGCCAGCAAGAAACAGAACCTGGAAGAGAAAACAAAGAAGGAGTGTGAGGGAAATTGCATTTGTGCCTTTCAGGAAATCCTGACATTCCTGCAGCATCAAAGAAAATCACGTTTACATCAAGGACGAGTATTATCTCAGAGTATGAAAGACAGCATATAAAACCTCCACCCCCGGCATGGGTCATCAGCAGTGTCTGTGAGGGTGACTGGACGTCCCAAGCAGGGCCGGCGCGCCCACTAGGCGACCCTAGGCAGTCACCTAAGGCGCCGGGAGGGCAGCTAGCCGCGGCTGCCTCCCGCCCTCCCGGCTCTGCGGCCAGCCGCCCCCTGCTCCCGGATGAGCCGCGGCTGCCGCCCGCCTCCATAGCTCAGCCGGGAGCGGGGGGCGGCTGGCCCTGGCTGCCGCCCGCCTCCGCAGCTGAGCCGGGAGCTCTGTCCCCACTGATGCACAGTATAAACTTCGACAAATTCATTCAGTTTTGTGCCTCAGTTTCCCTGTCTGTAACTGGAGATTAATAATTACAGGCCTCAGTGGGATTGAGAGTCTGAGTTCACAATGTTTGCAGAGCACTTTGAAGGCCACATGTGGAAGAAGCTATAGGCAAATTAAGTATTAGTTATTAATTGTTACATTATTATTAATTGTCACCTAGTTCAGTGTCTATCATTGGAGTTTGGAAGTGGATGGATTCTAGCTTACCAATGTTGGCAGGTATGGGACTGAAGAGGGTATCGTGGTACGTGATGGGAGAATTACATCATCTGTGCTGTGCTCAGCATGACTTCTAGGACCACTGAAGATTTATGCCTCCTGGTGACCACGGCACCATTGCCAGACTTCAGCACAAAACACCCCAGCTCCTCTCCAGTCTCATAGAGAAGCACCTGTCGCTGACACGAGTGATCTGGGGAATGAGAGAAACAGAGAGGGCTGTGTCCAAGGGATGCATCTCCTTGAGGATCTAGCACAGAAGGCCTATGAGAACGCCAGCTTCTGAACCGCCATGTCATAAGCCTGATGCTCTGCACCTTGAACAGCAGCAGTTTCGTGGTGTATTTACACCCGTGTAATCCTTCCCAGGGACCTTTTTTTTTTTCCATTGGCAATCTGCTGCCATCTAGTGGTCGCTGAGTTTAGCTCTCGAATTCAAGAAGCACACCGTGGACAAATTCATCCCTGGGGCAACTCCACTGACTGGGTCAAGCCTGGGGTGAACTTGGCCTGTTGTCTACAATTCATGCCTGAGGCCCCTGCTGACGTGGCAGAGATTATGAAATAGTTCAGGGCATAATTGTTGAGTTTGAGTTTAGCCAGAAGCGCTCCTCGCCTGCAGGATTTCCCTTCCTCGCCTTCCCACCGGGGGAAGGAGACCAAAGCCCCGAGGTAAGTGGGGAAGTGGGATACCGGGAGGAAGCACAAGTAGGTGAGTGCAAGAGGGGAGGGCTCCTGCCCCATACTGGGACAGCAGGACAGTCGGTGAGTTATCTTAAATGCCTGTACACAAATGCAAGAAGCCTGGGGAACAAGCAGGGAGAACTGGAAGTCCTGGCACAGTCAAGGAATTATGATGTAATTGGAATAACAGAGACTTGGTGGGATAACTCACATGATTGGAGTACTGTCATGGATGGATATAAACTGTTCAGGAAGGATAGGCAGGGCAGAAAAGGTGGGGGAGTTGCGTTGTATGTAAGAGAGCAGTATGACTGCTCAGAGCTCCAGTATGAAACTGCAGAAAAACCTGAGAGTCTCTGGATTAAATTTAGAAGTGTGAGCAACAAGGGTAATGTTGTGGTGGGAGTCTGCTACAGACCACCAGACCAGGGGGATGAATGAGGTGGACGAGGCTTTCTTCCAGCAACTAACAGAAGTTACTAGATCACAGGCCCTGGTTCTCATGGGTGACTTTAATCACCCCGATATCTGCTGGGAGAGCAATACAGCGATCCACAGACAATCCAGGAAGTTTTTGGAAAGTGTAGGGGACAATTTCCTGGTGCAAGTGCTGGAGGAACCAACTAGGGGAAAAGCTCTTCTTGACCTGCTGCTCACAAACAGGGAGGAAATAGTAGAGGAAGCAATAGTGGATGGGAACCTGGGAGGCAGTGACCATGAGATGATCGAGTTCAGGATCCTGACACAAGGAAGAAAGGAGAGCAGTAGAACAGAGACCCTGGACTTCAGAAAAGCAGACTTCGACTCCCTCAGGGAACTGATGGGCAAGGTCCCCTGGGAGAATAACATGAGGGGGAAAGGAGTCGAGGAAAGCTGGCTGTATTTTAAAGAATCCTTATTGAGGTTGCAGGAACAAACCATCCCGATGTGTAGAAAGAAAAGTAAATATGGCAGGCGACCAGCTTGGCTTAACAGTGAAATCCTTGCTTGTCTTAAACACAAAAAAGCAGCTTACAAGAAGTGGAAGACTGGACAAATGACCAGGGAGGAGTATATAAATATTGTTCAGGCATGCAGGAGTGAAATTAGGAAGGCCAAATCACACTTGGAGTTGCAGCTAGCCGGAGATGTTAGGAGTAACAAGAAGGGTTTCTTCAGGTATGTGAGCAACAAGAAGAAAGTCAAGGAAAGTGTGGGCCCTTTGCTGAATGAGGGAGGGAACCTAGTGACAGAGGATGTGGAGAAAGCTAGTGTACTCAATGCTTTTTTTGCCTCTGTCTTCACAGACAAGGTCAGCTCCCAGGCGGCTGCACTCCGCAGCACGGTATGGGGAGGAGGTGACCAGCCCTCTGTGGAGAAAGAAGTAGTTCGGGACTATTTAGAAAAGCTGGACGAGCACAAGTCCATGGGGCCGGATGCACTGCATCCGAGGGTGCTAAAGGAGTTGGCCGATGTGATTGCAGAGCCATTGGCCATTATCTTTGACAAATCATGGCAATCGGGGGAGGTCCCGGATGACTGGAAAAAAGCTAATGTAGTGCCCATCTTTAAAAAAGGGAGGAAGGACGATCCGGGGAACTACAGGCCAGTCAGTCTCACCTCAGTCCCTGGAAAAATCATGGAACAGGTCCTCAAGGAATCAATTCTGAACCACTTAAAGGAGGGGAAAGTGATCAGGAACAGTCAGCATGGATTCACCAAGGGCAAGTCATGCCTGACTAACCTAATTGCCTTCTATGATGAGATAACTGGCTCTGTGGATGAGGGGAAAGCAGTGGATGTGCTATTTCTTGACTTTAGCAAAGCTTTTGATACAGTCTCCCACAGTATTCTTGCCAGCAAGTTAAGGAAGTATGGGCTGGATGAATGGACGGTAAGGTGGATAGAAAACTGGCTGGATGGTCGTGCTCAACGGGTAGTGATCAATGGCTCCATGTCTAGTTGGCAGCCGGTATCAAGTGGAGTGCCCCAAGGGTCGGTGCTGGGGCCGGTTTTGTTCAATATCTTCATCAACGATCTGGAGGATGGTGTGGACTGCACCCTTAGCAAGTTTGCAGATGACACTAAACTGGGAGGAGTGGTTGATACGCTGGAGGGTAGGGATAGGATATAGAGGGACCTAGACAAATTAGAGGATTGGGCCAAAAGAAATCTGATGAGGTTCAACAAGGACAAGTGCAGAGTCCTGCACTTAGGACGGAAGAATCCCATGCACTGCTACAGACTAGGGACCGAATGGCTGGGCAGCAGTTCTGCAGAAAAGGACCTAGGGGTTACGGTGGACGAAAAGCTGAATATGAGTCAACAGTGTGCCCTTGTTGCCAAGAAGGCTAACGGCATTTTGGGCTGTATAAGTAGGGGCATTTCCAGCAGATCGAGGGACGTGATTATTCCCCTCTATTCGGCACTGGTGAGGCCTCATTTGGAGTACTGTGTCCAGTTTTGGGCCCCACACTACAAGAAGGATGTGGATAAATTGGAAAGGGTCCAACGGAGGGCAACAAAAATGATTAGGGGGCTGGAGCACATGACTTATGAGGAGAGGCTGAGGGAACTGGGATTGTTTAGCCTGCAGAAGAGAAGAATGAGGGGGGATTTGATAGCTGTTTTCAACTACCTAAAAGGGGGTTCCAAAGAGGATGGATATAGACTGTTCTCAGTGGTAGAAGATGACAGAACAAGGAGTAATGGTCTCAAGTTGCAGAGGGGGAGGTTTAGGTTGGAGATTAGGAAAAACTTTTTCACTAGTAGGGTGGTGAAGCACTGGAACGGGTTACCTAGGGAGGTGGTGGAATCTCCTTCCTTAGAGGTTTTTAAGGTCAGGCTTGACAAAGCCCTGGCTGGGATGATCTAATTGGGGTTGGTCCTGCTTTGAGCAGGGGGTTGGACTAGATGTCCTCCTGAGGTCCCTTCCAACCCTGAGATTCTATGATTCTATGATTCTATGATTTCTTAGGCCATTTGGAGCGGGTGGGGTCTCATGTCATGCCAGGATAAGGCAGCTGTCGGGCACAGCCAAGAGCCCTCTGTATAGAAAGCAATGAGTCCGCTTTAAACCTGAGCGTGCTCAGAGGTTTGAAGGGCCTAGGACAGAGCTACTCAGACTGAGGCTTGCAAGCCCCAAGTGGCTCTTGAATGTGTTTTCTGCGGCTCTTTGTGGCACATTATATTAAAACACTGTGATTTAATTATTAATCAGTCCAAGTTATTAACCAATCCGGATGCTTTTGCTCTGTTATTAACCAATTGCAGTAGATAAAATAATACTTGGTCAGTCATTTTGCTGTGAGAAGATACATACACGCACACAAATTCTCACAGCAAAATGACTGACCAATCTAATCTTTAAACACACTGCCTCCCACAGCTGCTCTATTGTCTCCCAGGCGTGCAGAATGCAGGAGGGTTGCAAATGCTCTCCACTCCTGGGGGACAGCAATGCTTCCTGGTGCTTCCCGACGTCCTTCGTGAGCAGAGGGACTTGGACCTATTGAGAAGCCAGACAGCAGTTGGGAGGGATTTGTGTACCTGCCAACAACCATCCCTACTCAGGATGGACAGTCCCTGCTCTCCTCACTCTGTCACTTAACTCCGTGCATGTCAGTGGAGTTTAAGGCTTCCACATACCTCCTTACATAGCCCCCCCTCCCCATCACACAGTATCTGAACGCCAGCCCCAATGCATCTGGGAGGAAAGAATTACTAGGGAGCCCTAGGGAAATTGAAGGTTTGTTTTGCAGAAGTGCTAAGCACCTCGAGTTCCCACTGGCTTCAGCTGGAGTTGCAGATGCTCAGTCCCTCTGAAATCAGGCTCTTAGGACTCGCCCAAGGTCACATTAAATCTGGGGCAAAGCAGGAATTACACTTTGGTTCTCTGAACCCCAGTCCAGTGCATCTCCCCAAGTCATGCCCTGGTCTCTGTTTTGCTTCCTATATATCCCTCTGTCTAGCTTTCAGATGGGATTTGAGGAGGCCAGTGTGGGAGAGGAGTGGGAGGCCCTGAAAATGCTACAGTGTTGGCTACGAAAGAGTGTGTTTTTTAAAGTCTGGAGAGTTAAGGGTGAAATTGCCCATTTGCTTTAAAACAAACCCACCTCATGGACTTTAAGGCCAGAAGGGACCATCATGGTCATCTAGTCTGACCTCCTGCACATTGCAGGCCACAGAACCTCGTCCACCTGCTTCTGCAATAGGTGTGTAACCTCTGGCTGAGTTACTGAAGTCCTCAAATCTTGATTTAAAGTCTTC
The DNA here is from genome assembly GCA_033296515.1 of Macrochelys suwanniensis. Classification (NCBI taxonomy): domain Eukaryota; kingdom Metazoa; phylum Chordata; order Testudines; family Chelydridae; genus Macrochelys; species Macrochelys suwanniensis. The sequence goes on along the minus strand of CM065790.1, from coordinate 12,954,080 downwards.
AAGTTACAGAGACTCAACCATTTACACTAGTTTAAACCAGCAAGTGCCCCATGTTGCAGAGAAAAGCGAACCCCCCCCCCCCCCCCCCAGCATCTCTGCCAATCTGACCTGGGGGAACATTCCTGCCTGACCCCAAATCTGGTGATCAGTTAGACCCTGAGCATGTGGGCAAGACCCACCAGCCAGACACCTGGGAAAGAATTCTCTGTAGTAGCTCAGAGCCCTCCCCACCTAGTGTCCTGCCTGCCAAGAGGACAGCAGAATTATAGTCAATTCTTTAGCAAAAGGACATGGTCTCTGCCCTTTTCCCTCTTCCACCAGCAGGTGTCACTACTGCCCACGGGATTCTCCAAAGACATTTGGGTTTTCTTGTGGAAGGGAGCGGGGCAGAGAGAAAGGATGGAATAATCAATTTGGCAGCGAATCAAGAAAAATGATGTGTCATAGAACCACCTGCCTGGGAAATCCGACAGGATGGCACTAAGGTGTACAGGGCAAGGGTGAGACAGAGTCTTCACCCTGCCTAATAGTGCAGACTCCATCGGCAATAAAGTCACCAGAGACAGCCGTAGTGCAGTCCCTAACTCAGGGGGGGTCCTCTCCCTGTCTGACACCAGCACACTTTTTGAGCGCTATAAATGTCCACTTGAGGCAGCCCTCGAGAAACCCCAGCCCTCTCTCTGCCCAGCACTGACACTAGCGATTAGCTTTCCAGCAGAGATGCCAAACTCCTGTACAAAGGAAGGATCATTATCCCCATTGTCCAGATGAGGAAACTACGGCAAGGTCACACAGCAATGGGCAGGGCTGGGAAAGAACACAGGACTCCCACTCCCGCACCTTGTCCAGCCGCCCACGGGGCCTGCACAAGGTTTGACCCTGTGATGCTTATTTAAAACATTCCAATTTTTTTGTTGAAACCAAACACACAGTGGATGGAATTTGACTGCCCATGTGGACACACATACACACACACACACACACACACACACACACACACTCACTCCCTTCCAGTGACTACTGTATTACATTCTGCTCCTAGCCCAGACTGCCTATAGCAGGAAGACAGCCTATCACTCAGGTAACAAAAAAACCTTTTCCTGCTGAAAGGCACCTTAAGGACTGATTCTATCTTAATGCAAAGTAATAGAAGCCATCTTGAGAGTCCCTAAAGGGGACATTGTTGAGATAATCCCTGTTTTTAGTGTATAATTGTTATTACCAACAAAACAAGAGATGGCTCATATGGAAAGGATTGTCCAAATCAAAGTCAGCTGTCACTGCGCCTGCTGCTTGCACCTATTAACCAGTTTTACTTTCATTGCTAGTTGGCCCCACTTTCTGGTCGTCAGGCACTAGCACAAGGCTGCAACATTTGGATGGCAAGAATCACAAGGGACCAGCGTATGGTGAAATGGGAGCACAGGGCTGGGCATCAGGAAGGAATTCCCAACTCCTAATACTGTCTTTGCCACTAGCTCGCCTTGTGACCTCCTGTGCTTTACATTTCCGTCTGCACAGAAGAGACCGTAACACTTACCAGAGCTACCCGGCAGAGCTGCTCTGAGGATTACTAAGCGTCTTTATTACAGTAGAGCCTAAGGGCCAACCAAGAGTGGGCCCCAATGCACTATGCAAACACAGTAGATGTTCCTTCCCTGATCAGCTTACTATCTAAATAGACAAGCCAAACACGCAGGGTAGGGGAAGGGGTCCAATCAGTTCATGCCTGTACAGAACTTCAAACATGTTATGAACTACAGGAGCACTATTATTTTTCATAGCCCATTTATTTTATTTAAATAGAAAAAAAGTGTCTATTGATCTCAGGTCCTGTAAAGTCTCCATTAAAAAAAAAATCTACATTTTGGGTTAGATTTGACTTGATTCTATGTCACACACCCACAACACTGGTAAAAGAACATTCTGAAGGCTGCAAAGTCAAGCACGCGGAACAGTCAGGAAATGTCAGAAATAAGGTTGCCTGGGCAGCCTTCATTCAGTCTCCGTGTGTGTATGCTCAGTGGGGATCACATGTGTGACACCTGGGCAGCCCTAGGAGCCGAGAGAGGCTGCGTGTGTTCAGGGAGGATGAAATCTTCAGTGATTTTAGCTGCTAAGATTTAAATCTCTACTGAATGCCTGAACTGCAGTTTTTCAAAGGCTTATAACTTGGCCAAGTTTCGGCATATTTCCATGCGGATGGCAAAGGCACCTCCCTGACACCACCACACTGCCAAATGTCAAGTCCCTGCTCCAAAGCATGGCAGTGGTAGAGTTGTTCAAATAAGTTGCCAGAATTTTTAACCACTGTATTTTTCTCCAACCTCATCCTTGGAAATCGCTGAACCATGTTAAAAAGCCTGAGGCAGACACCTAAACAGTCAAGTTTTGGCAAAGTTATAAGCAATCAAATCTTGCAATGGGAAGTGTTAGACAAACTTAATAATACGTAGTGCACTGACTCACCTGGCCTTTTTCCAAGTGTACAATCACATATGTGCACTTCCAGTGGCAGCCTGTAGATGGTGACCGTGCCCCAGGTTTAGAGTTTGAGGAGCTAGGGATACATGTAGATGTGTCACATCAGGGACACGATAGAGAGCCGGTCACACGATTGATCCCAGGAGTCAATCACTCCGTCTCTTCCCATCCCCATGTCCCACCAGGGACGGCAGAGCAGAGCAGAGAGCGTCTGTTGAAAGGCTCTCAAGGTTTTACACTTGCAAACTCCATATACCTGCCCTCACATCAGTACCCCAGTTCCTCCGTCATCCCTCTCTGCCATCCTTGGCCTCCTTCCCATCTCCTCTCTGTATCTCGCTCTATTTCCATAAGCCAAGTTCCCACTTCATCCATCACTTGAGTAGGACATTTCAAGGTCACACCCAAGATCAGCCCTAACATGCCTCCCAAACTGCCTCCCCACACCAGCCCAGGCCCAGCCAAGTTGTCAATGACTCTCACAGCAGCACCAAACTGGCAGAAACTGCCCTCTGCCATGATGCACATGGAATCAGCTCCAGAGACTAAACAGGCCTGGAAACTAATCCTTATTACTGAAACAGCCTTGGCTGATTCTCGCCCTGGGCGTTGGCATCAGCAGACTGGTGGCAAGGAATTCATAGTGCCCATGGGATTGGATCCAGGTCTGCTGACCCATGAAGAGTGAGTGGTACTCAAGATGTACATCTCACATATGGGCGGTGGGGACTGAGCGCTGTATTTGGGAAATGAACCCTACAAGGCAAGTTGAAAAGGTTTCGTCAGCCCTTCTGCTACAGCAGGGCTGGCCAGAAATTTTCCATCACAACTTTTTTTTTTTTTTTTTTTTAATACACAAAATGGCGTTTTGATTACATGGAAATTTTGGCCATTTCCAGATTTCCATTTTTCAGACTTATGTTGAAACACTGAAAACCAAACTTGTTTGGTTTGGAAAGCTGGAAAATTTTCTGTATTTGGTTGCTGAAAACAAAAAAAAAGAGGTTGGGGGTTCCTCTCTTAACCCCACTCCCCCCTCCAAAAATAACCCCCTAAAAATATTCACCAGGAAAAGTATCTTTTCCTCAGTAGCTCTAATCTGCAGCCTTTTTAGCCGGATCCTGCATTGTTTTGGCTCCAATGGGGATTTGCGGCATGCAAGGAACTCAGAACTAGGTCCTTCATGGAAATCTAGCTGTTATTTTTATTGCAGAGACTGTCTGCATGCCACTAAATACACCAGAGGGTTTGCTTTAATTTGCGTCATTCTAATAATCAATTAATAAACACTTTTTGCCCTTCTATAGCAATTTCCATCCTAGCCTCTAAACAACCTTTATAAGCCTTGCAACCAGACCTGAGGAAAGTGAGCATCATCCCCATTTTACAGATGTGGAAACCGAGGCACAGAGCAGTGCCGTGACTTAGCCAAGGTCGCACGACAAGATTTGCAGAGCTGAAAATAGAACCCAGGCGTTGATTTTGTGCTATTGCCACCAGACTCCCTCCCCAGCTGTGTTTGTATCTTTGCGACTGGCATTCTGTTACCTTGATCTAAGCCTACTGAACAGATTCCCCTTGGCCCTGAACCTTGTGCAATCACTTAAACCTGGGCAAAGCAAGTGGAGCATTCTGCCAGCAGCAGATTCTGAGCTGGTAGCATATCACACCCACTTTGACAGGCATAAGTGACGACACAAGGAGCAAAGCAGTGGCGAATCAGGGTCACAGCACCGCCCCGCAGGGTAGGGGAGCCAGAATCCAGGACTCAAGCCGGGTCTTCAGTCCTAGGCCAGCGGGGGCTGGCAGTGCAACAGTCATGTCCGTCCCTCAGTGTCCTCATGCCCAGACTCCAGCAGCTCCGGTGGCTAACACAGGAATAGTATTGACAGGCACTAGAGGGAGCAGCCCCCAGCCCTCTTTGTCTGGTAGGACAGCTGGCCTGAGAAGGGAGTTAAGGCTGGAGAGAGGGGGAAAACTGACCTTCAAAAGCCGCTTGAAAGCATCCCCCCTCCAGACAGACATACATCACCCTATCACCTAGAGAAAGGCAGGCAGCTGGGGCTGACTGTGTCTTAGTCTGTTACCTGCTCCCAAAGCCATACTTATCGCCTCTTACTGCAGATTGGTCAGGTGCTGTCTTCTACCCATCGGATTCAGAGCAGAGAGGAGCATTACAATGTGAGCTGTACTCACTGAACACACACACACACACACACACACACACACACACACACACACACACACACACACACACACACACACACACACACACACACACGCTGCTGCTACTTTTCAGACAAAAAATCAGCGCCTTTGTGCGGTTTCTTTTCTCCATATTATCAGAGTCTTCTCAGTCCCCATCACGGGGCAGCAGCAGGCAAACCACCATGTTTCTTTCCCAATGGGGGAAGTGCATTTTCATGCAGGAGAGTCCGGCAGTCAAAGCACTGGTGTCAGGCAGCTGTAGTGCAGAAGGCACCATCTCAGCTTCCCTGCACAGAACAGCCAAAGCACCTCCATCCGGACAGGCAGCATGCTTGTTATTCCCGTACCCTGTGCTAATGCACCTTAACGCGGACCAAAATTGCCCCTCTAACTCTAGCCCTAGAACCCTGCAATAATCCTGCTATTCTAGTCTTGAACTCGATTCTGCAGCAGGTTTGTCATGTGTACAGATTGACAGTAGACACTCATGTATGACATCTTCCCCCATCCACAGACATATCTAGGGTGACCAGACAGCAAGTGTGAAAAATCAGGAGAGGGGGTGGGGGGTAATAGGAGCCTATGTAAGAAAAAGACCCCAAAATTGGGACTGTCCCTATAAAATTGGGACATCTGGTCACCCTAGACATATCACACCCATGCATATCACACATATACCCCATATATACGGGTGTGTAAAGTTCCTCCATACACAGAGAGAGTTATATCATACACCTCCCCTGTGCAAGCGGACATACCCATCTCTAGCTTCTGCAATCTTCCCCTATGCATAGACATATATACTCAAATATTACACGCACACACTGCCTGTGCATACAGAGCTCACTCACACTCATACAGACCACACATATACAGGGCCAGCCCAAGACCAAATCGCACCCCAGGCGAGGAGCATCTTCAGCCTGCCCCTCCCCCCTATTTGTTAAACTTCTGAATATCACACAATGTATATAAACTTCACAATATCGCAGCTGGGCTCTCAGTTCACTTCAGTTCATTCTTATATCTCACTGACTGACTGGCAACGCCTCACCCCTTACATACCCGGGGGGGCATGGCTGACAACATTCTAGGAAGTACGAGGAAAATGCAGTTCTCAGAAAGTCTGGAAGGTTCCACAAGATTCTACAAAGGTCCAGAACATTCTAGGAGGTTAGTGAAAAATGAATCCACATACGGGATACCGGAAACATTTTACTTCAAACATTCTATTTTCCCTTTTGTCGCTAGCAACAAAAACAACCCCCCGAGCCCAGCACTCCAGGCAGTCGCCTGCCCCTAAATCCGTCCCTGCCCTGTCCATGTACACACATTGGCCATAAAAATAGCCCATCGCTCATCTGCATCACACAGTTTACTTGCACACACTATACACATACACTACATCTCCTCCCCCAGAACACACTTTGTCATTGGAGGACTTTTGCCATGTTTCACTCCAGATAAGAAGTCACGGGTTCTTACACTGGGTCATGTTGAAGAACACAGCTAAAAGCCCCCGCCATTAAAGCCATTGAAAACAAAGATTCAGGACAAGGGTCAGTTGGCTGGCAGAAGATCTAGGGTACAAGACCAGAGAGCCTAGGATCACACAACCTTCTGAAACCAACATCCCTTCTTCTTTGAACCTCTTGCTGACTCGCCATTTCATCTGGCCTGGTGCAGAGACATCACAGCAGATCCATCTATTCTCAGAGGGAGCTGATGAGATCAGCAGGAGGAGATTGCTCTGTTAGCACATGGCATCTTTTACCCCAAGGAACCCCACGATTCTTTACAGGGAAATGGGCTAGATAGATCCCGGTAGTGCCGTGACTGCAACTCCAGGCATGAACACGGCCGAGATTCCCTCTGTATGTATCTCTTCCTGATTCTACCACTATTTAACGTGAACGTGGTGCTGATGACAGGGCCTTGAGTGCTAGCCCCCTGGAGCTGGATGTTCTTTTTCTGCACTGGTGCAAGTTGCCCCCACACACACTGCCCTGCCAACGTGCCTCAGCCATGGATCCATTCCTTGGCTTTTCTGCCAACAGGGTGATCATTATGTAAGCAGGGCTGGAAGCTTACACTGATCCTATAACAAAGGTTATAGCTACACGGGAAGCATAGGATTGTAGCACAGCTAAGCTTTAATCTAGCTAGCACAGTGCCACTGGACTTGGTTGCCCCCTCACACCCTCTTCTGGCCAAACATGGCACTGCAGGTGCTTCCTACCTCAGTTTCTTCTGAGGTGGGTCCCCGCCTCCTTCCCCACAAGGTCAATGTCAGGGAATGTAGCTTGACACTCCAGCCTCATCAATGAGCAAATATATCCCCTTCCCGGGTAGCAATTGTCCAGTTAAGAGCCACAAGAGAGAAGATTTGTCTCCTCCTCTTGGGCTACTCGTCAGTCTGCCTTGCCAGCTCAGGTCTTTCTTTGCTCGGCTATGAAGCGCTGGCTCCCGGTCTGCGTTCTCTGCAGTCCCTCTCACACTTGATCACTCCCTGGAGTTCCAGGCTTTTCACCCCTACTGCCCAGCCCTGCCAAGTTTGCTGCTCTTTCAGCTGAGCACTGCTGCCCCCCAGAGCTTGCTCGGCCTGGAAGCCCTTTTTCCTAGAAGGTTCCCACTGTCTCCCCTCCCACAGGATTCTAGCAGCTTCCCCCCAGAAACCTGCCTGCAGACACTATCTCAGGGCCTCCTGCATGCCCCCAGCCTGCTTCCTATAGCACCTCCCTCTCTCTGACTGCACCTTTTTATGCAGCCCAGGTGTTCCTCAGCCTATCACCTGACCCCACTTGACCCCCCTCTGGCTGGGAGGCAGCAAATCACAGCACAGGTGGGGTTAATTGAACAGACTGGCTGGCCCAAGGCCTCCTGGCCCTTAAAGGGGCAGGCCACCCTGATACCCACAATGACAAGAGTAGTGAAGACACGGTGGCATGGGCTTCTACTTGGCTAGCTGCCCCAGCACAAGCTGACCAGGGAGCTTGGGTACGCACTTGGATTGCTTGCCGACTCGGAAGCCCATGCCACCACATCTTGGCCACTGTTGTTACTTTACTAGCGAACTTAGAGCTAGCACAAGCACTGCCATCACACCTTCACTTGCAGTACAGACCTACCCATACAGTCAGATATGCCTGCTGCCAGGAGGGCTGACAAGAGACTGTTGCCAGTCAGTGGCCAGCTATGGTGGGGGGATTGTGTGATGTAAGAAGCTGGAGGTTGGGCTGAGACCCACCAAACACACTTCATCCAGCAGGCCACCAGCCATCAGATTGTAAGCGTCCCCTGGGCTAGATATGAACCACCGATGTGCAATACGCTTCATCCAGCCCCCGTCATTGTGACGTAACGATGGCTTGGCTACGTATCCTTGGTAAGAAGACAATTCAATCTAGTATATGGGAGCGCCACAAAGCTAGACCATTGGAAAGGGAAACACAGCCCTCCCCACCATCCCTATCCATGCAGCCATCTGTAATGCAGGAAAAGCACCCTGGGTAAGTTCTGAAGGTGTCCGCACACTGGACCTTCCTCACTGGACCATGAAGAGGGAGCTCAACTCAGCTATGGGGCTGGATCAATCAGTCAAGAAACCTATACACAACCGGATATCATTCCGATCTGGACCACTCTTCACCATTCCTAATGGAGGGTGGTGGAAGGGACAGAAAAGAGGGACACGCAAAGGCCTCTCTCACCATAGTCAGCGTGCGAAGGGCACACACACGCTCCACTGAGTCTCCGTCTAATAACTCCTGAGAAATCTGTGTCCATTCCAGCTGTTTTCTCCCATATCCAGCTGTTTCGCAGATTAAAAAAGCTAAAGCCAGCTATGAGCCCCAGAGCTGGGTTTTCATTCCAGTTTTCTGCTAAAACCATTCCCTTTCGCCGGGAGTTGTTGCCTTGTGCATTTATTTTGTTCTGTCCTTCATTAGCCTAGTCTCCTGGGCATGTAAGAATAATGGTGCCACGCTCTAATCAGGATATTTTTAGGTGTATTCCGCTTCCCCCCACTAGGGCCTGATGGAAAGGCCCCAATTACAAGTGCAATTAAATCCTTAGGGTCCCCATAACCTGCATTTTCCACCATCTCCCCGGAGATCTGCATAACTGGGATTGACTGACTGGCGCTCTAGAAGGACAGTAAGTGGTGTTCTGTCTGACAGGGGAGGGAGGAACAATGCCGACGGCAGCTGTAGTTAGCTAGGAGGATTGTGCCGTTGTGAGCCCGTATTGAAAGTCACCTGAGAGATTTGTACTCAGTTGCCAGACACATTTCCACAGCCACACCAGATGCCCCCAGCCGCACGTCGATGTTCTACTGCAGACATGCATGTGCAAACAGTGCTGTAGCAGAGCGCTGGCCAATCAGAAGACAAGCCGAGGCTGATTTCTGAGTGAATGGAGGTTTTCCGGGCCCACCAACAGCTCAGAGAGGAAGAGTTACTTAGTGATGTTGGAACAACACAGAGACTCCCCCACATCATTGCTCCTCAAGTCTGGGCAGACGTGCCACGTCCATCCCTTTGAGTCCAGCACAGGCAGGGCTCAGGCTGAAAACCAGCAAGCAATTTCCTAGTGGTACCGGCTAACAGTTCAAGGGAAGAATGATAGTCTTGTGGCTAAGGTGCAGGGTTCCTGGGTTCTATACCCTGACATTGAGTTGTGTGTCTTTAGGCAAGGCACTTAGCCACCCTGTTCCTTCATTTTCCCGTCTGTCGGGTGAACATCATAACACCTGCCTCACAGGGGGAATCATGAGGCTTCACCCATCTGTAAAGTGTATTGCGCCCCTCAGACCGAAAGTGCTGCAGATGCACAAGGGTGTTACAAAAGTGCCTGTTTGAGCAAAGGAATCCAGAGCCAGCCCGAGAGGAACCCCGCATACAAGAGGGGCAGCTCTCCAAGAGCTGTGTGCTGGTGATTTGTGGCACCTAGCTTGCCTCCACTGCCTGAACTTGCAGCTCAGCAAACCAAACACAGACGGTCCCGGTGTACGGGAGTAGCCAGCCAACCACAGGAAGCACCAAGACGCTGTCTGTGCAGTCCTTGGCCACAGCTGTAGGTAACACTGCAGAGGTGTCAAGGGGAGCGTGGTCGGGTGAGAAGGTGCAGCCGTTGTGCACCAGACCTTAGACCACGTAACGAAAGAGAACAGGCGTTGTCAGGTCTGGGCTCCTGCATCCAGGGATCCAAACTGCATGAGCCTCAAGGCAGGAGCCTGCTTTTCTTCTAAACCTGTAAATCCCCAGGCACACCTGCGGCACCATGGAAATACTAACCATAGCAGTGATTGCATCCGGGGCCCTTCCCCATCACTTCTCTCCATAAGAGAGAAGGTCCCGCCCAGGTGATAGAGGATCAGCAGGAGGATCCAGGATAGGGCCAGGGATCCAATGAAAGCCCTGAGAAACTAAAAAGCATGCCTAAGAAAAGGGCAGGTGGCTGGGAAGAGTCAGCTGACCGAGAGCCTGGAGGAGAGCTGATGGAAGGCAAAGAGAGAGAGTGTGTGTCTCCGCCTGATTTTTAGCCCCAAATGGTCCAGATAAGCTTTGGTTTAGTATCTGACCATTTGGATGCTTATTTGAACTGAGTGACCCAGTCCCCCAGCTGTGGCCGAGCAGGTCAGGACAGGGGAGCAAAGGTGGCTTTCAGCTACCTCTGAGCCCCCCCCCCCCCCCCCGATGCTGGGCCAGTAGTGCACCCAACAAGCTCCTTGCCATACATTAGAGCAGCCTGAAGGCTGCCAGTGCCTTGAAGGGGCTGGCATGGCAGCTGAGGAGGCCCCTGCCACACTCTCCCGCCCCCCTGCCCCCCAGTCACATCCCCTCTACCAGACAAGGGGGAGGGAGGATAGGGTCTGTTACATCAGCTCCACACCGCCCGGGGATCCCCTACCCTGCCATGATCCTCCTCTGGCTGGCTATTTTGGCATTGGGCCATGCTGCACTGGTAGTCAGGTTTGTGCGATCGCGCAAAGCGTCCGCACTGCAGCCCACAATTTGGGGCCAGTGTCACAAACACAAGAGATTCCCCATCGCGACCAGAAAGCTCCCAGGAGCCCAGTTCTTCCAGGGGTGCAAGCGACTCCTGTTGACTCCAGCAAGGATTGCTTGCTTCCTGAGACAGGAGTGTTAGGCCTCCAGATTGCAAATCCGCCGGGGGCCTATTCGTCTGCCAGAGAACATGAGAACCCCAGCCCTGCCCTGAATGGCATTGACCAAGCTGCTAGGTGGCTTTGGACTGATCAATGTGTTACAAGTTAGAAGGCAAAGAAACTGGCCCCTCTTTGAAACTGACCCTTCCCTGGGACATGCGAGGCTTGTTCCCAGTACAAAGGGGTTAGTCTATAACTAGGGCCCTACTGAATTCACGGTCCATTTTGGTCAATTTCATGGTCATAGGATTTTAAAAATCATAAATGTCATGATTTCAGCTATTTAAATCTGAAATGTCACAGTGTTGTAATTGTTGGGATCCTGACCCAAAAAGGAGTTGGGCCGGGGGGGGGTCACAAGGTTATTGTGGGGGGGGGGTTGCGGTACTGCTACCCTTACTTCTGCGCGGCTGCTGGTGGCGGCGCTGCCTTCAGAGCTGGGCAGCTGGAGAGCAGCAGCTGCTGGCCAGGAGACCAGCTCTGAAGGCAGAGCCGCCGCCAGCAGCAGCCCAGGAGTAAGGATGGCAGGGTCTGGTATTGCCACCCTTACTTCTGCGCTGCTACCTGCAGAGCTGGGTCCTCAATCAGCAACTGCCACTATCCAGCCGCCCAGCTCTGCAGGCAGCAGCGCAGAAGTACGGGGACATGGTACGGTATTGCCACCCTTACTTCTGCGCTGCTGCTGGCGGGGTGCTGCCTTCAGAGCTGGGTGCCCGGCCAACAGCCGCCGCTCTCTTGCTGGTCAGCTCAGTGCAGAAGTAAGAGGGGCAATACTGCGAGCCCCCTAAAATAACCTGGTGACCCCTCTGCAACTCCCTTTTGGGTCAGGACCCCCAATTTGAGAAATGCTGGTCTCCCCCCGTGAAATCTGAATAGTACAGGGTAAAAGCACACAAAAGACCAGATTTCACGGGGGGGAGAGCAAATTTCATGGTCCGTGATGCGTTTTTCATGGCCATGAATTTGGTAGGGCCCTAGCTGTAACTAGGAGACACGAGTCTAACTTAAGAAAGGGGACACATAGGCAACACATCAGGAGAAGCTGCGTAGCAACAAGGCCCATTCACCTGTGGGGCCATCAGCCATGGAATGAGGCAGAGGGGCTCACGGCAAGGGCCAGTTAAAACACTGGCAAAGATACTGTAGGGCACAATCCTGCCCTGGACACTAGGCCAGAGAGGGGATGAGACCAAACAGGGCTTTCCTAAATCTAATTTCTATGATTTCGTAATTCAGTCAGACCTAGAGAACCAGACCTAAAGGTGCAGCTAGGCCAGCTCCTGGGATTCTCCTCAGCCCAGGTGAAGTGGGCACCATATGAACATGGGGGCATCCAATGGGTCTTCACTTTTGAAGGGGGGGGTACTTTTTCTGTTTTTCTATAATAAATCCCCCCACTTTCTTTGGGAAAATAATCAAGGGAATTCTTCAGCCAGGCTCTAAATCTGAGCTCTAGTGGTCTTTGCCTTGGCGAGGTGGGATCTCCCTCTAGGACTCAGTGACCCATACTCTCACAATCCCCACTCACCCCTCCTTTCCCTCCCTCCTCTCCCACCCACCAGGACTTTCGGTCAGTCGCAGTCCAAACCCGGGCAGCTGTGACTGAAAACAAAGCTATTTCACACACAATAACCTTCTGTCCATTCCCAGATGCTGACCGCTGCGGTGGACAGCGGCTAGGGCTGGAGCCATTGAAGGTCCGTGCCAGGCCCCTGCTGGCAGGAGACAATGTTGGCAGTGATGGAGAGTAGGTATTTCAAAAGGTTTTGTTTTCAGATGACCCGCAGAGCCAGTGTGACCCTTCACCCCCAACCCTACCCACCCATGCTCCACCGTCCCAATAGCAACTGGCCACATTCCTGACCTTGGGGGGGAAAAGTTTAAAAACTCTTAGTGAGGAAACAATAACAGTGTCATGGAATTGATTTAGGAGGGACTTTTTCCATCACAAAGGCGAAACAAAAGGGCTTGGAGCTGGGAAAGGGGCTCCGGCTCTCAGCTCAGGAAGGGAACTGAATTACTGTGTGATAGGAGACATCTTCCAGCGGGAAGGGGGGGGTTGAATTCCACCTGTTAGTCCTCCTAGCTGCCTCTCGGCTCACGCACACTCCTGGCACTGCCTGCCTGGGCTACATTTTAACCTAGGCCAATCTTCAGGCGCTCTAACCTTTAACTTGCTGCAGAATCACTCCCCAAAGCCAGGGAAGAAGCGTGAAGATCAGGTCTGTTTCTTTCCCCTGTTCCACTGAAGGCATCCTCCTGCCGCTCCTGTTTCAGGGTAAGAGAGAGAGGGAGCCAGGCCTGCCAAGTAGAAGCCATGCAGCTAAAGCCGTGAGAGATTTCAGAGGCCTGGTCCAGAGCCCACTTCATTGTTTAGTGTCATGGGACCCGGAGAAGCAGCGGTCTGGAGCTCCCCAGAATTCCGACACACAGGCTAGTTTGAGGGGGAGGGCCCATAGCACCAGCTGCCATGTCTCCCTCAGGTAGAAGACGCCTCCCTCACGGGAGGACAGTTGGCAAAGTCTCAGGAGGGAGGATTTTGCCACAGTCCAATGAGGCATTTAAAAATCTCACTCAGGGCATTGTGGGGGGTCTCGCTGGTTCAGACGGTGTCAGAGAAATAGCCCAGCCAGTAGCTGAAGCTGTGGGACTTTGTGTCGCTCCGTGGGCAGGGCTGAGACGAGGCCACTTCTCAAGGACACTTACCAGCCCAGTCCGTTTCTCACGGGGAGCCGCACCATTGAGGGGAATTTGGCGCAATTTGGTTTTTTGAGGGTCTCACCTCTAGAGTCACTATGAAGGACTCGCTCTGGATCTGCTGGGATCTCAGGTCTATAGGACCCGACATTGCCATGCCTACACACCAAGGCCACAACTCAGCCTCCCCTTGCTGGCTCTCATTGACTCGCTCCTCATGTGAATCTGCCTCCCTCTGTGAGAGCTGATTGCCTGGGGCCACCGTCACTCTGGGGAGATTGGCAAAGTGGGGAAGCAAGAGTGGGGCTCAGGTAAGAAAAGCGGAAGGAGAAGGAAGCAAAAAGTAACCCTGGATGGTTCTTTTTCATGTTGTTTCAGCTGCATTTTTAAGGGACAGATCCACACACACCCCCTGCTCCCCAGCCTCATGTGGGCATGAAGGGTTCCAGCCCCAGCAGGACTGGGGCCGTTCCAGCAGGTGGTGATGGGTAGGGTGAAGATTGTGTACAGCCGTACACCACAGAGCCCAGCTCCACAATCGCTCCTGGTGTGCTGTCACACAGCCAAGGGCTGAGGGTGGGAAGCCAGAGCCATTCTCCCTGACACAGGGTGGGTGCTGTTGAGGTGGAGCCCACTCCAGCCCTGAGATTGGAGCTGTGGACGAGGAGCAGCTTCTCTGCTTCTTCATGGCCTATGGAAGGGAAGGTCCCATTCCTCCTTGCGCCCTCCCCGCCTCAGGAGATCCCTACTGCCCATGTACTCAGACTGTGCCCTGCAGAAAGATTTGGGGCTATAGCCAAAGCTACATCGTTCCTCGATCTGCGTGGTGAGAGGGAAAGGCCTGAACACTGAAATGGGCCCTCACGCTCTCTGTGTGCTTGTGGGAGCTTCGCCCACCATAAGCCACACTCCCACTGAGGGGTGCTTCGGGTCACAGGGTCAGCAAGCGCCAGGGGTCCGGCCCTGGGGAGGACACAGCTGGGGCAGAGACGGCAGAGCTGCGCACAGGCAGGACTTGGACTGAGTGGAAATGGGAAGGAGGGAAATTGCCCTTGTCACAGTGTTCGTGTGCAGTTCAGTACGTGACCTAGGGAGGTGACCCATATGGAAAGGGAGTTCTCTTGTGCTAAAAGCTGAGCCCTCAAGCGCTGGCTGTGGGGGCAGCAGGGTGGGAGGGGAGAGCGAATGTGGTCCCTTGTTGGGGGGGAGGGCAAGTGTGATCTGGGAAGACTTTGGGAGTGAGAATACACACTCATGGGGACACCCAAGAGGGAAACAAAGCGCGGGCCATGGAGCGTGTGGTAAAGACTGCGATCATTGGGAATGTGAGGAGAGAAATAGCCCTACGTGTTGGGGCTAAGACAGAGCCGTAACTAGGTTTTCTTGCGCCCGAGGCAAGAAGGACCCTCGCCGCCGAAATGCCACCGAAAATGGCGGCAGCGTGCCCCCTCTCCTTTGCGCAGCCATAACGCCCTTGTTACGGCACTGGGCTAAGAGGCGAATGGGCCTAATGGAGCCTTAAGGGCACCTCTATTTTCCGCTTTAAGACCCGCCAGCAGTCAGAGCTCAACGGGGCGGCTGAGCAGTGGGAGGTGCGCATGGCCATCTCCTGTCGCCACTGGCAGGGAGAGCAGAGCGAAGGCCTTCTCACCCGGCTACCGGCTGGCCCTGCCACAACTCCCCTGGTGTCGTTCCAGTCCCTGAGTCAAAACAAGAATGCAATATGGGGGAGGGGGGAATTATTTTGATTCTAGTGTGCGTTTCCTTGACATGTCACAAACTCGGGGCTGACGCTCTAGGCCTCACACAGGCCACACTCCCCCTTCACTCAGTGGGAGTTTTGGTTGAATCTGGCCTGTAGGTCGTTGGAAAATCAACCACCCTGCCTGACTTTGGTACCTGCCAGTCCAGCGCCATCAACGCAGCAACCCTGTTGCGACCAGAATTATTTTGGAGCAGTGACTGGCAGTAGGCCTTCTTGGGTACTATTCAGACACAAGGCACTGCATTGTGGGGCTGTGTGAGCAGGGCTGGCGCTACCATTAGGCGACCCTAGGCGGTCGCCTAGGGCGCCAGGATTTGGGGGGCGGCATCTCAGGTCCCTCGGCGGCCACCGGCGGGAGAGACTGCCGCCAAAAAGCCACCGAAGAGCTACCGAGAACCCCAGCGACCGAAGAAGCTGCCGCCAAGGACTCCAGCGGCACTTCAGCGGCAGCTTCTTTGGCTGATGGGGATCTCGGTGGCATTTTGGTGGCAGCCTCTCCCGCCGCCGCCTAGGGCGGCAAAAAAGCTGGCGCTGCCCCTTGGTGTGAGAAGATCCAGCAGAGCTGGTGCAGCTACAATGTTTATGACTTCTTGGCAAGACTGGAGAACCTGCTGCAGGCTGCCCCAGACCTGAGCGAACGCCCTCATCCAGGGCCTACAGCCAATGCTGGTAAAATGCCTGGGGTGGTTGTTGCATGTGCGTGCAAGGTGCTGCATGGTCAGGTTGTTCCTAGCCAGGCTTTTCCATTTACTGCAGAGCAGCTCACAGAGGGTGTTTGCCTCTTGCTTTGGGGAAGCTCAAGGAGCTGGGTATGAAATCTCAGACACATGAGGGGGGATGGAGTGTCGACCCCAACCAAGGGAAAACAAGACATTTCTATTTGCTGCAAGCCAGTAGCGTGTCCTGAGAGTCAGGGCGAAGGTTAAACAAAAGCAGCCTCCAAACACTGGCTGGGTCAAACCCTCATTCCCACAGGGATGGAGGGGAAAGAGGGGCTGTCGCCCGAACAAAACTGGGCACAGACCAAGGCTCAGATCCGGCAATGCTCCACCCAGGCATAGGGAGCTCTTTGCAGAGTCAGGGCTTCAGTAAGCCGCCCTGCTCTGGCCCTCTCTGGATAAATGCCTCTGATGATTCTCTCTTTGAGGCACTTTCTTGACTCATGGATACAGCCCCAGGAGGGGCAGAAACAAAAAGCCCTTGATTCTCTGTCCTGGTGGGCTCATTAACAGCCCCAAAGAGGTGAACCCTCTTTTTTCCCCCTACTCCTCAGTCACTGGGTTTTTAAAGAACAAACTACCACTTGCCTCCTTCTGTGACCAGAGAGTCCACATGCTGGAGGAGAAATAGTGACTCATCTGTGGACTCCAATCAAAGGGGCTTTGTGAGATCCTTAACCCTTTAGCATGCTGTGGAGGCACCAGCTCCCAGCACCACCAGTCACACGCCAGCACTGGGACTTGGGCCATCACAATGATAGATAGATAGATAGATAGATAGATAGATAGATAGATAGGATTTTAATACTGAGGCACATAAATTAAGGAGACACAGATGCAGCCAAGCAACATTAGGAGTGAAATTTAATCAAATATTTTACACATCAGAGAAGTGCTTTGACACCCTAATCCCTCTGCCCTCTCTCCAACCCCACTCCAAAAGCCATCCTGGGCCCAATCCATCCCCTGGTCTTAAGCCCTCTGATTGACTCCAGGGGATGAATTTGGGCCTCCATCGCATTTAGAAATCTAAGAAAATAGCTTCAGAAAATGTCCAACTTACCGAGAGTTCCTTAGTGTTCAGAGCCTGCATCTCCCGCCACGAGGACAGCATTCCTGCGCTGACGGGCTTTGGGAATGAACGAAAGGCGTTTTAACAGAACTATTTTTTTCGCTTTTCTGGATGGATCGTCAGAGGGAAAGGCTGGAAACAAGTTCACTGGCTTTTTTTCCCCCTTGTCCTATTTTTTTCCTGGCAGCCTCTGGAAGGAAAGCAGCTGGCAAGGTGATGTTTTTTTGGAAAGGGGCACTGCTTGTGAAAGAAGCATTCACTACTCTGTGAGCCTGGGAAAATTCAGCGTTTTATCTTATCTCCACAACAGGAGGATCAGTGCTGAAGGGGGGGAAATAGAAGACAGGGTTGGAAGTGAGAAGATGTTCTACCCACTCCTCATAGCTGGGATATTATTTTTATTTTAAACCAGGAGCCTAAAGTCAGGTGCAAGGGCGACTTTCAAACCATGCTGTGCTGTGTTTACTCAGAATCAAAACTAAAGCCAATGACATCATGTTTTTCTCCAGGATGAAATTTCATTTGCAGATGACTTCCTCCACAGACTGGAAGTATTCAGGCTCTGAAGCAAAGAGGAACAGACTTGCTCTGAAAGAGACATTACTGTCTATGCTAGCAAGAAAATAGATTTCTTTTGCTACAATGCATTGTGCGATTGTTTTATAAGTTGCCATCTATATGACTTGGGACTAGAAAGAGTGCCCCTCTCCAAGCGTCTGAGAGAAAGGCAGAGCAGCTATAAATCAAACATTGGACTCTGTTATTTTGCCGTTTGAAGGAGCACATCCCAATCTTTAGACTAAACCAGCTGAAGTGAAAAGTTCTCTTTAAGAGGAGCAGATTTTTCCACCTTGAAAATCTGTGAAGTTGAATTCAATGGTGCGATTCTCTCCCCACCCACCCAACCCCCAGCAGCCTGTGATGGTCCAGAACCTGGGTTCACTTCTTTTGACTCTCCCCTGTTAATTTTGTTTAGAAACTTGTCAGGTTGGTACATAAAAGAGGTGGAAAGATCAATCCAACCTTTTCAGCAGTGTGGGAAAAAGTATTTCACTAATCCATATTTATTGGTGTAAGAAACTGAATGGGGAGGGGGGCTAGCCCCAGTAGTCAGGAGCAAAGGACATAAGGGACAGTTTAAGGCTGCCCTTTTCATAGAGGGGTCACATGTCACCAAAATCTTTTGCTTTGTCTTTGGATTGGTTACATTTTGTTCTCTTTTTTTCAATTGGGGTTGCCAAGCAACTAGCTAAGTCCAGCCAAGATATTTTCTTTATTACAAGTGGAGCAGAAAGCAGCAAGGAGGAGAGAGATTAAAAAAAAAAAAGAAGAAGAAGAAGGAGAAGAAGAGAAGTTTAGACAATTAACATTTATAGGATCACATAACTTCATTAACTCAGCCAGCATTATGAGAAGTGTGTGTGTGTGTGGGGGGGGGGAACGGAACATTAAGAATTAAAGAAAGTTAAAAGGAGGCTTGCGGCATCTGGGCTCTAAAACAATGCCAGGCTCCAAGCTTTAACAATGGGTGCATCCCCTTGCTTTGCAGCCTTCAAGGAAGAGATGGCTTTAATTTCCTAAAGACGCTCATCAGGATTCCAGAGACCACGTAAAACCATTTTAAGATTCCTGCAGGAATCTGTTAGCAAGTTGTGGGGGGAGTGGTTGAAGTTTTTACTTCTCATTTTTACCTTGAAAAATTGGTTTGTTTAATATGAAAACAGAAGGGAGCCAGAAGAATATTTTGGAATTAGAGACCCCTGGGGGTTTTTCCAGCTGCTGAGGAATCAGATGGCTTATGAAAGGAGAGAGCAAAGTTTTCCTTTTTTCAATTTGGCATTGGGTTTTTATTTTTCCTTTTGAACTTGTGATGCTGTTGACATGGCAGCTCCCACAAACTGAGACAGCTTAGAAATTGCTTTCGCCCTTCTGTGGCTAGAGATTTCAGATGCCAAACTTGAGAAACTATTTAAAAGCCTGATTTTCAGGAAGTGCTGAGCACCCACCCTCTGAAAATTAGCCCCCCTTTAAGGTGTCTCTGGTTTGACACTCAAAGTCACTAATCACTTCTGGAAAATCTTGGCCTCTAATTTTTGCTTAACACTAAGGTCATCACCAGTGATAATATCTGTTATCAAAGTAGGGCTCTCCTCTGGCATGCCTTGCCTACCCAGAACTCCCACTGGAAGTCACAGAGAGATTGCAATGTTCAAGAATGCAGGATCAGGGCCCCTTTGGGACTGACTCTGCCACCACTGTGCCTAGCTTCAGAAGTGGTAACTAGGTTTCTGGCTTGCAGAGAAGTCTTTGTAATTAAAATCTAATGCCTAAAATCCTCAACACCTGGGACATTCAAAATTAGACTGGACAAAACACTGGGACCTGTTCTGCAGGGAGCAATCCTGCACTGGCTGTGGGATTCAGTGACCTTGTGGTGCTTCTCCACTTCTAACTCCTCTGAGTCTCTGGCTCCTGGGCCCAACCCTGCCCTAAGCCATGCACACACAACTGCTGCCTGCCTGACTCCCTTGGGGGTGATTCTGAGGCAGAATCGAGTCCCATGCTCTGAAGCCTGCCCGGTGGTTGGAGTGTTTGCAATATTCCCCCTCAGTCCGGCTTGCTGAGATGCTTTGCACAAACGTGTTCTCTCTGCTCATTAACTGTTTACTGCTCACAGCGGTAAAGTTCAGGTCCCAGACTTGTGGGCTGTGAGCATCCATGGTCAGTGTAAGGGCCTTGCTGTTCTGTCAACAGCATGTGAGGACTGTTCTTAAAAGTGGGCAATTGTATGGAATTAAAAAAAAAAAAAAGAGAGAGACAAGTACAACTGTTGACTCTCTTTAGCAGAATATTTTAAGGTCAAATCTTTCTCCAGCCCTGGGCTTTCTCTCTCCTTTTGTTTGATCTTATTCTTTCATCAGCCTGGAATCTACACACCAATTATAAAAAAAATATTATTTCTTACTAGCCAGCAGTGCTCTTGCCACATGCTTCATTCTATTAATTCATTGTATCTGCAGCTTCAAAATACATGAGAGGAAAGTTATTGCAGGAGTTAAGGTTGTTGTAATCACCAGTTTAATAGTGAATTTGATATGCAAGAAAAAGTCCCCTAAACCTGGATCTAAAATGCTGCTGAACAATATATATACAGCTCCGCTTTTCTGTGTTGCTAAGGCCAAAGATAGAGTCATCTGGGTGGGGGAGAGAAGGCAGGGAAGATGACTGAAAAAATATGTAGGTAGATCATAAAATTTTGGTTAGATCTTTGAAATAAATCCTGACAGATAATTATGTCTAAACCCCATTTCAGTGGCACTTAAAATCAGAAGCAGAAAAGTGGCAACAGCCATTCCCTGAAGAGCTGCTTTATTAGTAGTAGTAGTAGTATGGTATTACTATCATTGCAATGTGTCCATTTGTAAATGCTTGTGTCTGGGTGAAGTTTGCCCAGCATTTGTTTTATTTGTGTGTTAATTTCACTTGATCAAAGGAAGGGGAGGGAACCCTATATTTAAAAAAAAAGGCCTCCCAACATTTTAGAAAGTTCAGTAAGAAGGAGGGATGGGGGAGAAGTCTGGCTGGAACTTTGTGTAGGCAGAAGAGGCTGTGCAGGTTTGGAGCTGGCTGGAGGAGCTGTGGGATGCAGCACATTCAGCAGGCTTCTTGTCTCGACGGTTAGCTGATCACTTTGCTCCTCTGGTTATTTGTTTGTTTCGCTTCTGCCTGTATTTGTTGGCTGCGATCTCTCGGCCCACCCTCCCTGAAACCCCCTTCGGCAGCTTCCTGAGCGCAGCAAACGATGCCCTGTTCTCTTCCAAGGAAGGATATTGCAGCTGCTATGCTTAAAAGTCAATAATATTCATTAGCTGAAAACAATGAGCATTATTTATCTGTTTTCATTACAACGCTCCATGGAGGGTGGAGGAGGGCGAGCGGCGGAGTGGACCGTTTTAACACTTTCACTGCAAAAAAAAAAAAAAAAAGCCGCTGAGGAATGCCATGAAAATAAGAAACCAAGGGCAGAGATGCTGTCTGAGGGGCGGAGGGGAGCAAGGGACGGGGAGCTGCCTTGGGGGTCCCTTTACAAAACCAGAGTGAATGGAAACTCTCACACATAGCTAACGTTCCTTTCGGAGCAGATGATCTCTCCTAAGCTCTTTCTGTTACACCTTTTCCACCATTCCTTAGACCCAGGATTTCTACCACTCCATGAGACTAGATAGATAGATAGATAGAGGGATGGGGGAGATGGGGATAGATAGAGGGATGGGGAATGCGGATAGATAGATAGATAGATAGATAGGGGGATGGGGGAGATGGGGATAGATAGATAGAGGAATAGGGGGATGGGGATGGATAGCTAGATAGAGGGATGGGGGAGATGGGGATAGATAGATAGAGGAATAGGGGGATGGGGATAGATAGATAGATAGATAGATAGATAGATAGAGGGATGGGGGAGATGGGGATATAGATAGAGGAATAGGGGGATGGGGATAGATAGATAGATAGAGGGATGGGGATAGATAGATAGGGGAATAGGGGGATGGGGATAGATAGATAGGGGAATAGGGGGATGGGGATAGATAGATAGATAGATGGGGGATGGGGGAGATGGGGATAGATAGATAGAGGAATAGGGGGATGGGGATGGATAGATAGATAGATGGATGGATGGGGGGATGGGGGAGATGGGGATAGATAGATAGATAGATAGATAGATAGAGGAATAGGGGGATGGGGATAGATAGATAGAGGGATGGGGATAGATAGATAGATAGATAGATAGATAGAGGGATGGGGGGATGGGGGAGATGGGGATAGACAGATAGATAGATAGAGGGATGGGGATAGATAGATAGATAGATAGAGGGATGGGGATAGATAGATAGAGGAATAGGGGGATGGGGATAGATAGATAGATAGAGGGATGGGGGGATGGGGGAGATGGGGATAGATAGATAGAGGAATAGGGGGATGGGGATAGATAGATAGATAGAGGGATGGGGGGATGGGGGAGATGGGGATAGATAGATAGAGGAATAGGGGGATGGGGATAGATAGATAGATAGATAGATAGAGGGATGGGGGGATGGGGATAGATAGATAGATAGAGGGATGGGGGGATGGGGGAGATGGGGATAGATAGATAGAGGAATAGGGGGATGGGGATAGATAGATAGATAGATAGAGGGATGGGGGGATGGGGATAGATAGATAGATAGATAGATAGAGGAATAGGGGGATGGGGATAGATAGATAGATGATTCTATTCTAAGAGCGAAACAGCAGCAAATTGCTCCAAATACCCCATTTCTCTCCAGTCAGACCTACAAATCTCTCCCCAGGCTGTTACGGGTAGGACTAGAGTGAGTAAGGGTGTGAGGAAAGGGAGGTGTGTTTTTTAAAAAAAAGCAAGCTGAGTTGGGGAATGTGATCAGACTTCAATGTATCTGCAAACCTTCCCCCCCTCCCCCGCTCAAAAAAAAAAAAAAAATCAGCCCAGCCACCATGCAAGCCCACGGATTCAGCTCGGTGTTGATGAATAACCAGGGAGCACGGTTTAAAACCACCCCAACCGCTAGCGGGAGACTGCAGAGGAAAAGGATCCGAGCTCTGTGGAATTGACCAGAGGCGGGGCTGGGGGAGCCGGAGCTCTTTACACTCACGAAGACCCTAAGCGCTCTCGGGCCCTTTGGTGGGCTCAAGTCTTTGCCCTGCGAGGAGCCGAAGGGGCGAGCTGCGAGGCAGGGCCGCGAGCCTCCTGCAAAACAAACAAAAAAACCCGCTGGGGCTGGCTTGGCTCTGCGCGCGCGGCCCCACGTTTTGGGCGCTGTGTCTTTAAGAGATGGCTGGCTCCAGGTTGCAGCTGCTGTTTCTGTGCTATGGAGACAGTGGAGATTCATTACTCCTAAAACACAATGGGCATTTATCACCCTGTGGTGTTATTCAAATCCAGTACCAATTGAAGGCCATCCCCATTCTTTTCTAGCCTCCTCTGCAACACAGTTATTGTTGTGGGCTTCAACTAAAAACCCTTCAGGACCCACCCGCAGCCTCCAGAGCCTTCTGAAATGTGCTCATCTCGCCAAGCCCCTTCCAGGAGGACAGGCTCCATCGCTGGCACCGGCGGCGATGCAGCCAGGAGCCTTGGCGGATTTTGGAAGCGCTTGGGTGGGAAGGATACAACACGGAGAAAGGGAGAGACGCAGCCGGTGGACCGAGCAGCGGGAGACCTTTTTTTAAAAAAAATTGGAAAAGCTGAACTCTCTCCCCCCCCAGCAAAAAAGGAACAAAAAAGTCACTTGAGGGATGTTTGCGCGGAGCTGCAGGCGCAGGTATTGGAGAGCCCGGTGTGTGGATGTGCATGCCTCTTCTGCATGGCTTCGGCAAACGGGGGCTAACAGGTGCAGAACAAATAGATCTGGGGCTTGGGGTTCAAACACACGCTCGAAATAGGCTCTTTTCTTTGGGGGAACCCCTGCACTTTGGCGGGGTTTTGATTTTTGAACCAGTCAATACAATTATAGCTGTCTAGAGACCTTGTATATATTCTTTCTATATAACGGTCTGTAACTATGTGTAGTTATGTACAGTTACAGATCTATACTATGTATAGTTACAGATCTATACTATGTATAGTTACAGATCTGTGGAATTGTATATAAATGGGGTGTTTCACTATTTTTCCATTATGTCCATATATAGATATAAATCTGTGCATATATATATTTGTTAATAAATACTCTTTCTTTATCTATAGGGAAAATTACTGAAACATTCTCTCTCTCTCTCTATATATATATATTTGTACATAGAATTCCATATCTATAGATAGCTATGTATCAGATTCTGTCCTCT
The DNA here is from genome assembly GCA_033296515.1 of Macrochelys suwanniensis. Lineage (NCBI taxonomy): Eukaryota > Metazoa > Chordata > Testudines > Chelydridae > Macrochelys > Macrochelys suwanniensis. The sequence continues at coordinate 12,930,102 of CM065790.1, read as the reverse complement.
AAATCTACAATTATATATAATGTACTGTGTCAATCCTTTTCAGTGTACTAGATTATATTGCATGGAAAGAGATATTATTTATAATCGATATCTATGGTTATGTTGAATTGTGTATATATATATATAGTTTCAATTGTTTCCCCATATATATATAGTTAGATAGCTATTTATCCGATTATATAATCTGCCTATATATTACATACCTTAGCTATCTATATGGAAAAGCTACTGAAACACACACACACGTGTGAATATGTATATGGAAATATTGAACCACCTCAAAGATGCATGATCAATTTCCAAGTGGCATTAGAAAGCCAACAATTTAAAGACAGAAAAATGAAACCAGTGTAGTACTCTGTTTGCACAGGTGCTGATGCTGATATTTATAAATAAGCAAATGGTACATAATTTGAGAGAGAAACCAGAGAAGCCGATTCCTGTTAGTTTAAAATGTTGGGGTTTAAGCCTGATGCGTTATTTTCTAACTAAAGAGGAAAAATGTTCTTAATGTAGCGAAGAAGCTGCATTTGGAGGGAAGGATTGTTACTGGCGAGAATCCGATTTGGATTCTCCCCACCCCCCCATATAAAGATCTGCAGATCTTTATGAAGATATTTAAAAATACACGGATTTCAAAATCATGCTATTGGAAATTAATTATTTTTGTTAAATGGGGGGAAATTCGATTCGATTTTATGGCTGGAATTAGGAGAAAATCGCAAGCTTGTTCTCAGATTGTCGGGTTTGTGTAGAGGGAAGGGGACATCCATATACAAACTTGCCATCAAAGGCTGAGATTGGAGTTCCTTTCTTCTTATTACAAGTAATTCCCCTCTGCACTTCCCCATACACCCCCCCCCCAAAAAAAGACAGACATTTCCGGACAGTAGCCGTTCAAATTCCCATCTACATTTCCCCCCACGAATTATTTCTAAAAAAGTAAAAACAAAAAAAACCCGTTTCTTGCTCCAGATGCTCGATCAGGAATGTAATGTAGCGTTATGTAATTCTAGGTAATTAAATAATTGGGGGTTAGAGGGTAACATGAAATCTCTCAAATCAAAATAGGGACTGGAAGCTTTACAGCTCTGATCAGAAACTTGTTCAGGATGGAGGGAGAGTGTTATCTCCATGTTACACCTTCCTCTCAAGGAATTGAAATACGGGGCTGTGAAGAGCCGCTCACACGAGTGTTTTGGAGAAGGTTCGGTGTGTGGAGGTGCCCGGAGTGGGGAAGGACAGGGGGGTGTATGTGTGTGTGTGTTTGTGTTTTCTAGGAACCAGCCCGGATTTTCCTGGAAGACGCCTTGCCAAGCCTGGAACGCAGGAATCTCTGCTCCTGATTGTCCAAACGCAATTCTTGTGGAATGGAAACATACAAACCAAGAATTGTGTCTGGACATCTGTGGCAGAGATTTCACCTTCATCGTTTTGGTTTAGGGAGGTGATTTGAGGCAAAAAAAAATCCCTTCGTTCCCTGGACCCTGTGTGCAGCAAGGTAATAAATATTCGTAACTGGCAATCGCTAAAACCCCTCATCTCAGAGGGCTCTTCAAAAGTGTCTCTACACTGCAGCGTTTGTGAGTCTAAATATGTTTTTTTTAAATAACAATTCCCTACGTTTAGCTCCAACAAATATTTCAGTTTTAATGCGTCAGACAGTTGCTAGTCAAAGCTGCCGATGTTGCTTGGATTTTTTTCTTTGAAACGAATAACACGTTTAACAGCTGAAAATATTTTGTGTATATGTTTAATTCTAACCTAGCTCGCTGGGTTTAAATCATCGACGATTTTAATAAAAAATCCAGTGTATACTTTCCACGGGTTTTCTTTGCGTAGCTACCTTAAAAATCAAAACTGTTGAAGGCAAAAAAGGTCATTTTAAAACGGTTTCCAAATCTTTTCTGGCGGTTTTTTGTTTTGTTTTTTTTTAAAAAAACAAGCCTGCTGCAGTTATTTTACTCTGCTGAAATTGTATGAAAAAAATATATATCTACCTGAATACAAATAACAGCGGTAAAAAGACGAAGGAATAAAACGTTTTGAGAATAATTAGAATTATGGGTCAAATTGACTTTCCCAGTAAACCAGATTAAATAGATCTGATTCAAAGGGTGTCTAAAAAGCCAACCCTCTTAGCATTCTTCTGGAGAATTGCTTACAAAAAAAATCCCCTCGCCGCTATGATCTTTAATTCCCTATTCGCTGCCGGTAGATCGCGGGGGAACCCCACAGATAACCACTAATTCGTTTGCAGTAGTGTTTTGATCGGACCGAGGGAAAGTCAGCACTGTTTGGGAAGTCTCTAAAGCGGAGGTGATCAAATGACACCCGCGTCCGGGCTGCCCTCGCCCCGGTTTTGTGCCGAGGGGCTGGGAGGCGAGATCCCAGCCCTTGGGGGAAGCCCTCGCCCCCTCTCCAAGCGGGGGTCCATTCCCCATCTCCTGTGAGATCACCCTGCGGCTAGAAGGGGGAAGTCTAGCGCTGACAGCTGGGGGATTTCTCTCTCTGCTCGTCCATTCTCCGGGGCAGGGGGAATGCGGGGAAGGGGGGTGGTTTGGTTTGGCGCTGGGGTCTGCGCTTTGGGGCTCTGTGTCCGGGTTCCCTTGGAGCCGAGGGGTCCCGATCCCCCCCCTTGCAGAATCGCTCCCCCCCCACACACCCTCTCTTTCGAAAGGCGGGGGAGAGGATCAGTCCCCTCGCGGGATCGGAGCCAGGAATTTCTCCCCCCTCTCCCCCGCCAGTGCAGAAGCACGTGTGGAAAAACCAGCCAACCCCGCCCCCAAAGCGCGATCTCCGTGTTAGGGGGTGCGTGTGGTGTGTCCCCCCCCCCCCCGAGCTGCGTGTGGGGGGGGGGGGGGGAGAGGTTGAGAGAGGCCAGGGCAGGCGGCGCGGCTGGCACCGCCTCGGGGGCACCTTGGCGGGGTGGGGGAGGCAAGCGACGCGGGAAGCTGCAGCAGGGGAGAGCGCCCCGGGGTGCCAGCCCCGGGCCGAAGCAGGAGGCTCCTTTGAACCCACGCGCCCCCAGCCCCCCACGCCCGTAGCGCAGCCTTCCCCCACCCGCGCCGAAGGACCCTGCCCCCCCCCCCAGCCGAGGGGTTCCCAGGACACCCCCCCCCCCCAGGACTGCTGCGTGCGGCTTAGGCTGCTCAGATCCGCCCGCAGGCTGCGCGACCGCGACCCCGGCCCCCTCCCTGCTGGGCAAGGGACCTGACCGGGCAGCGGCCTCGGCCTCGCGGGGGCGGAGCCCGCCCCCGGCCCCGGCCCCGGCCCCCGCCCCGCGATGGGAGACCTGAGGCCAGGAAGCCCCAGGGCTGAGCTCCAAGCCAAGCAGCCCGAGCGGCGGGGCGGAGAAGGCCCCCCCCCCCCCCCCAATCGGACCATAAGGCGAGCGGAGCAGACGAGGGCTGCCCCCTCCAGCCCCAGAGCTGCGGCTGCAGCAGCCCTTCCCGGGGGTGGGGGACAGGGTCAAAGCCGAGCTAGGCCCAGCCTTGCAGCCACTCCAGGGGCTCGGCCCTGCAGAGCCCTTGGCTCCCCGCGCCAGGGAGAGAGACCCGCCCCCAGGCAGGGGGGGAGCCCGCGCTGCAGGGCCCAGGGAAAAGCCGCGGGGATGGGGGGGACCGGCCATTAGCTGCTGCTAACAGCAGGGAGAGGGGACGATAGTTAGAGTCATCAGCTCTCACTGGCCCAAGCCTGCAGCCCAGCAGAGGATTCCTGGGCCCCTGGCCCTGTCCAGCCAAGGGGGAGAAGGGAGGGAGGAACTAGGGAGCAGATCGGCAGGGCACCTGCTGTGTCTGAAATCATCCCTCCAACTACACCCAGACCACAGCCACAGCAAACCGCCCTGGTGTGATTTAACAAGCAAAGCAGCAGCCTCCTAAAGCTTATGACTGCTAGGGCAGAGGAACAACCTAGGGACAGACAAGCAAAATTTCACCAAGAAGCCAGGCAGGACAAAGCTGAGGCAAAGTAGTAAACGGGCCTGGGGCTCAGAAACTTCTGCTATGACAGGAACTGGCCTCCGCATCTCCCACGCCTTGCCCTGGCATTCTAGCTTTTCTTGCAGTTTTTACTGCCTCTAGAGCTAATCCTTCTGGGTCTGTCTGCACTTTTACTATTAAAGCAAGTCAGATTTCCCAGTGAAGAAACTCCTCCTAGGGTAAGCAACCACAAGGAAGATCCAGAGAAAACCAGTCTAAAGCACAAATACAACTTAGGGCAGGAAAGGGCTCTGATGCAGGGCTCCACACATTTCCTTCCACCCCAATCTGTTTTTAAGTCTTACCCACTTTACTGTTCTCAGCCAGTTCCTCGATTGATCTAGAATCCTGAGGTTTTGTTTGTCCCCTTCCTCCCAGCAGTTCACTCAGTGACATTAATGCCAGGTAAATTCAGAACAAATAAAAGCCTTGGGCCTGTGTAATTCACAGCTGTAGCATGGCAGAGTCAACCACTGCAGCTGGATTTGACAGAGGCCCATGACTAATTTTATTACCCATAATGCTCAGCACTCTTCACCTTGAAAGCACTTCAGAAACATTAACAAGTTAATCATCATAATTCATAGTGGTTTTAGTTATGCATGCTAGGACATGGTAAACATCTCTTGGCACAAACCCATCACTAGAGAGGTCAAACAGGAGAGTGTCTCCCCACTCCCTTCCCACCATACAGAATGCAAATTTGTTAGGTACAGCAGATACAGGAGGATTCATGTATTGGCCCCATACAGTGCCAGTGTCAGGATACCACACCTGCTAGACCTATGGTCTGGTGCAGCATGATGGTTGCTGTGTTTCTATCAGCTACTAAACAGAAGCTCAGGAGAGACCCAAGATAGGAAGAGCAGGTAACAAGTATTTGAAAAAGCTGACTGTATTACATTTGGCTGTAATCAGTGCTACAGTCCTGATGGAGGTGCACTGGCAGAGAAACACAGGGGACCAGGACTGGAAGAGGAGGGGTGGGGGTATACTGGTAGGCAAAGGACCAAGGAAGATCGCTGGAGTGATATCAATGGAGGAAGCTTGCACAACATATTCCAAACCTTGGTTCGTGCCCCTGGCATCAGCTCCTCAGTTTTATTTACATGAATCTCACCCTTTGCCCCTCCGGTACTTTGACTGTGGCCTGGTTAGCAGCACATAGGAAGAGTTTGAGCCAATCTGCATTTTCAGGGAAATTGCTGGAAGTCAAACAACATCCTTAGTTTGTTAAACACACTCTTCCACTTCAGCCACAGCAACAACAGGACTTTCTCAGTAGGTAAACAACAATGGGAAGTCTCACCTTCCTTTTGGGAATCTAGGGAAGACGCATACTATTTGCTTTTGCAGCATTTTCATTATTGTTTCCGGTATGTTCCAGCCCCTCTACCATTAGATTGCTCATCAAAAACTGCTGCGGAAAAAAACAGGATGGCTGGTGCGTACCTGCTCTGCAGCAGTTCTGGCTCCACATCTCTGATGCTGAAAACCACATTCAATGCAGTTCTTACACTTCTGCTTCCCATCTCAGAAACGTGATTCACTGCACCAGATTTTATAGGCAGAGGGCCTGCTTCTCTACTGCCTTGCATGTAGCGTAGTAATTTGCACTTGGGTGGGTGCTCCAGTCTCATCTGCCAGTGTTTTACTTTACACCTGAGCAAAGGAGTGTAAGTGTAAAACATTAGGAAATCAGAATTGTGTTTCACACCCACTTTGCACAGATGTAAACCGTGACAAAATGCAGGTGAGGGGAGAGCCAGGCCCTAAAAAGGTGTCTACACTGCAATTAAAAACCCACAGCTGCGCTGGACCAGCTGAGTTGCGTTGGTGAGGCTCAGGCTACAGGGCTGTTTCATTGCAGTGTAGATGTTCAGGCTGAGGCTGCAGCCCGAGCTCTGGGACTCTCCCACCTCACTGGAAACTAGAGCCTGAACATCTACACAGCAATGAAACAGCCCCTTAACCCGGGCCAGCTGCGGGTTTTTAACTGCAGGTAGACACACCCTAAGTGTATGTTACCATCCACTCTCCACCTCATGTGAAGACAGCTAAAAACCTCTTTTCCTTCTTTCTTGTATTTCACATTTCCTTTTATCTGCTAATGTTGCAAGGCATTTTGGGATACAGTTCATATGAAAGGCAAATAAATGTCCAATTGAAAGAAACACAGCTACTGCAGCAAAGGCAAAGTCTGCCCATCCTTGCCCTGAAGCATAGCCACAATTTCCCCAGATCATCTTTCTCCAGCAAAAAGGCACCCTCCCCTCTTTCCCCTCCCCGAGTTACTTAAAGAAACTAATTTTCAGCACCTAGTCCAGGAGCCATTCCCTCATGGACCCAGGAATCAAGTGACAAAATGCAGCAGGTGCTCTCCCATCACCTATGCACCTGGGATTGCAGCCAGGAGAGGTTAAAGTAGAACCAGAGGATGGAAGCGCCTGAAGTGCACGCCAGGCCAGTCACTGGCATGGGCTTTATTTGTACGCCTAATGACAGTGGGAATGATTTGCCAGGGCTTGTAAGCGAGGCACAGACAGTTCAAAAGATGTGAGGGTTCTCCCCCAGTGTTTTTGTTTTATGTCCTTGTGTCTGCCAAGAGTCAGCCACCATGCAACGTTGAGATGAAAACCACGTTATCCTGGTCCTGGAGTTTATAATCCAGCTCGCCCTGCAGGTCAAGAAAGAATGAAAAATGGTTTAATAGGCATTGCCAAACAGAGGCTGCAAAGAAGAACGGCTCGTAACAGATGCCAGAGCACTGGGGACTACAGAGGGGGAAGACTGAGGGTTACTCCTAAGAGAGGGAGCTGTCATGGGGAAGTGCCACTCTCAGAACGGACTATTGTATCTGCAGACTAGTTAGTGACTATTTATGGTGCGAGTGTGATGGTGGGCTGAGAGGGGAAGACATTAGCCTGTCTGCGGAGGCCACATCTGCACTAAAAAGTTAATCTGACACAGTTACGATGCTCTGGGGCGTGAAAAATCCACACTCCTGAGCGACATAGTTAAGCCAGCCAACCCACAGTCTAGACAACTCGAGGTTGACAGAAGAATTCTTCCCTGCTTCAAGTATAGACCTAATCCTAGTGTAGCAAAAACGGCAAGGGCCAGCCCTGCTTGTTCTACCTCAGCATCCTCCTTTGGTTCACCTGAGCATGATCTTAGGCAAAACATGCAGTCTTCCCCTCCCAAGCACTCACCTTGTGATAATCAATGGCTCTTACAACTGCCCAAGGCTATGAAGCAACGTTGATGCCCCACTAAGCAAGTGGTTATCTCAAGCATGGATGAGACACCAACTCAGTACCCAGAGGAGTGAAGGCCACAGCTGAAGGTCAGGGAGTGTGGGTGATCTTCTGGGGGACTGAATGGTGGTTGAGCCTCAGCAGGTTAGATAAAGGCTCCGGGTTTTAGAACAGCTGGTATACAACAGAGGAACTCCTCCCGCCCATTGCCCACTACTAGATGCTTAGCTTGGGGCAAGAATCTAGAATAGCTTCCCAAGAACAACCACAAAACAGGCAGAGCAAAACAACAAAGAAAATAAAACGGAAGTAGTACAGACCATTAGTTCCCAGTCTGCATCATTGATGAGCACCAAAATTCCTGGCCGCCTGCAGAACACAGAGAAGTTGTCAGGAGATAGGATTGGTAAAAACTGCAAAGCGTTCGCACCACTGGCTGTTAAAAAGCAGATCACAGGCAGGCTTGTCTGTAAAGCGGATGCGAAAAGGGAATCATAGCACAGAGGTGGAAATAGGGACAGGCAGTGCCCTTTCTAGATCAAATAAAGGGGAAACAAGATTGATCCCAGAGCTCATTTGAATCAAATGACATCATTCATGAGCAGGCTCGGAGATGACTACGTTTCAATACAATATAGAAAAGCCAGGTAATTAAAACCCATGCACTACAATCGAGTGCAAAGAGGTCAATTCGGAGCTAAGGAAAGCAATTGTAGTGCCCCTGCTAAAAGTTGTAAACACCCAGGATCAACTCAGAGCTCCTGATTAGAGGCAAAGGGATTCCCCTTCTTTGATCTTCAGTGTCCTGCAATTGTCTCTCCTGCTACTAGGGGACCTGGCACACACTTCAGCTCACAGAGACCTGTGAGGAATGTTAAACACCCCAACCTCCACTCTGCAGCTGGGAGTTGCCTGCACAGCACATTGTGCTCCATTTCTTCTGGCCTTTTTCAATGAGATTGGCCCCATTTTAAAAATAAAATAATTTCCCAGCAGATCTATTTGTTGGTGCTTCTCAGAGTGACTGATCCAGGCCCAGTGATGTGAAGAGAGACTGCACTGTGCAACATGGACACAGCTAGACCAGGGGGATGGACGGTCTACTTGTTAAAGCCTCAGCCCTGCAATCTACACACAATGCCAGTACTCGAGGTGACGGGGAAGGGAAGGAAGTCATGAGTGCTGGGGGACCTCGTGCTGTGGGCTGTGAGGAGACAGACATTTTGTGGAATTATCAATGCCCTTTACAAAGAAAGCCTCCTATCCCTCCCATGGGGTAGTATTTATCCCCACTTTACAGATGGGAATAATGAGGCACAGAGAAGCTAAGTGATCTGCCTTTGGTCTTAGAGCAAGACAATAGCAGAGAGTTTCAGAGTAGCAGCCGTGTTAGTCTGCGTCAGCAAAAAGAACAGGAGTACTTGGGACACCTTTTAATAGCAGAGTTGACTCTCTTTCCCTATTCAAATCTATGGGGTATCCTTGGTGTCATTCCTTCTAAAATATGCCATATTTCAACTGATATAACTTTCTTCTCGCCACCAGCGGTAAGATATATGCCCTCTGCACTGGGATTTGCAGACAGGGAAACATGAGCAAAGTCTTTAAAATCTGTACTTACACGGTGTCCCCCTGAATAAATAATTCTGGTCTCTCTTTTAATAGATTCTGTTTGATCCACTTTAGCAGGTTTCTGATGTCCCCTGAAAGGAGAGAGGATGACAGTTTATAGACTAGCTTCCTTACCAGCATCAAATATCCACTGCTGTTTCACAGGAGTTCAAATACCAGGGCCCCAGCCCTCACTCCCCAGTTAGCAGAGATACCATGCTCATCCTGGGCAAGGAGCAATGATGGGAACGGTGCTCCAATCACTCTGTCTGGTCACAAGGTGTAACCATGACACGGGGTCTTCAAGGGAATAACAGAAGGGATCCTCAAGAACCCACCAAGGTCAGCATTCACCAGGAAGGGACGTCTCCTTTGTTAGGAGGCACACACCAGGCACCCTCGCACCCCCATATACAGAGTTGGTTGGACGTGCATACCTGACCACAGAAAATGCAAAAAGCCTCCACAGTAATGGAACAGGAATCAAACATTTAAATTGCAAACTTTAAATGTTTAGAATTAAAACAATACAAGCGCGGCAATGAGGAATTCAGTAGTCTCAATGAGGATTACATAAGAAGCTAAGTTTGAAGCTTCTAGTGTTGGCTGTCTGAAGCAAGTACTAAAATGGATTGAAACGCATGGTGAAAGCGTCTCCCTTTCTCTTTCTTTCCCCTCCCCTCACAAAATGGCAGCATAACTCAAAAGTGGCTGAACTGATTTCACTCAAGTCTCCTAAAAACATTCACTTTTGGGCTGCAACAGGCACGATACTTGCATGGCCTATAACAATGTGTTTGAGAAGTTGAAGAGGAAACTAACAAGTGGGTTAGAATGTGACCCTCCCTGGAACAGTCACTTTGATAGACACATGCAGGATACAAACTGATGACCATATTTGTAAATGTCCACTCATTTTGGGCATCCCAATATGAGACATCTACATCCTGGGGCTGGCATTGTGTGTGTTAGTTTGAGTGCAGAACACCCACTATGGCAAGGGAGCTCAGTGGGAGATGTGAGCATTTGCCACCTCCGAAAGCCAGGCCCCAGATGTCGGAAGGCAGGCATTTTTGAAGGATAACACTTTTGAAAATCACAGAATGTCAGGGTTGGAAGGGACCTTAGGAGGTCATCTAGTCCAACCCCCTGCTCAAAGCAGGACCAATCCCCAATTTTTGCCCCAGATCCCTAAATGGCCCCCTCAAGGATTGAACTCACAACCCTGGGTTTACCAGGCCAATGCTCAAACCACTGAGCTATCCCTCCCCTTGTAATGTAAAATGTAAGCCCCTTGCAGTCCATGAGACATAGGCAAACATATTCATGAATATAGACACACGCATAAACAGGCATGTTAGAGGTAGGTGTAGTTCCACTCAAGCCCTTTATAATCTCCTTTGGCATCACACCTTCAGCTCGGACCCTCTGCTCTCCCACCACATCCCCACGCACATGCTTTGTTGGATCGCTTCTTTATTAAAGCTTAGCCGTTATCTTTCTATTTCAGTAGGTGACAGGAAGGATTTGTCTTCATGTAAAAGGAGGAGACGACACTGCTAGCAGGTTTTTCTAGTAACAATTTTACTTTGTGAGGCAAAAACAATTTCTTCAGCGATAGCATCAGTTAATTTCCTATTGGAGAGGTGAGAAGCGTCAGAGGGAGAGAATAATCCATTACAGGTTTTGGAGAAGCTGACAAATTACAATGTGGCGTTCTCCTGCATTTGCCTCTATATTTCACTGTTCCACAATCCACTTCATCAGTTATTCTCCCAGGGCTCTTTTAAAGAAAGCTCCCAACGAGCTTTATTTGTTTCAAAGGCACAAGGAAGTGTTCCCAGGGCACAAATCGACCTATCCGATATTAGGGCTTGAACCCCCTCTAGCTGTATCAAAGGGAATAACGGGATGTATTTGCACATCTCTCTGTGGGTTGTAAACGGTTCCTAGTCACGGTAAATATTTTCACAACTCTCTTTTACAGGCTGAGCTAAAAAATATTTTTGGTGCAGTTGTCGCATGACTGATCCATGAAATAAATACCCTTGTAATGGGGTGACTCAGTCTTTGCACTGTGTCAACACATTGGGCTGTGCTGTCAGGGAAGCTCCCTGGAATAGAGCTTTGTTTCTTTAGAGAAAACCTACACAAAGGTAGGTGCCTTCTTTCACATTTGTGACTCTGCCCCCATGAAGAGTAAACTCTGCTCAGCTGTAAACAGGTGTAAGTCAGTTACAGTGAATGGAGATATACCTTCCCAGGAAAAAAATCCCCATCTGTTGTAAGTGACTGTGTGTTCTCTAGGATTCCTTCCATTTTTTCCTCTTTCACACATCCTCTATGGCCCTATGTTGCTGGCTTCCTCTAAAGCAGCAGGACCGACATAGTCTAGGCAGCCAGAGGGGACTGCCTAGAGAATGATACCAAGTGATGCTGCCTCCCAAAACTGAACAGTTTCTGTCATGAAGGGAACATCTGTCTCATGGGGGCAGATTGTACTGTACATTGGATCCTCACCGAGGGTCAGAACAGGGATTTTTTAATGAAATACCATTTAGAGAAGTTTAGTTTAGCAGCATGGAATGTACTATCCTTCAAGGTGATCACTTCCCTGGAGACAGTGAGCAATAGACAGAAGGCATAAGGGGCTGGTCAGTTAGCCACCAGAACAAGAGCGAACTATGTCAACCTTCCACTGAAAAATGCTGCTGCAATGTACAGCCCTCAGGAGCTCACACCCAAACTGCTTTTGCTCTCCATCACTATGAAATGACAGCTAGGGAATGAGAATGAGAAACACCCCTACAGGAGGAGGAAGAGTGCAAAAAGGAAAACCATCCCCACCACAGCAACCCTATGGAGAGCCTTATACTTGTGAGCAATGCGCTTGCATGAGGGCACAAAACAATGAGGTGGATGATATACGATTCTGCTTTAAACAGCCTGCTCCTCCGGGGCCCTTCAGGATAGATCATTTAAAACACAAGCACACTGTACCAGGGTTGGCAATTTCCCATGAAACACTAGTTTAAGACAGGGCACTGGTATTTACCGGCTTAAAACCCAGTTTAAAAACTGGAAACTGAGAAAAATAATTGCATCAGCATCCAGCAAGTTCAGCAAGCACAGAATGAATCTTTTCGCCCTTTGGCTACAGCCATTCAAAACTGAGGTATAGGCTTGGTGTATCTGCTACATCACAGCTGGTCTGCTACAGAATGCTGCATGGCCAAAGAGATTGGTAATCTGCAACTCTGCACGTCTTCGACTGCCTAATGCTTCAAGCCTACAACTCTGCATTATTGTTGTTTTCACAGAATACATTTTTTGACTTGTATTCATAGCATATTGAAAACTGAACTATGAAGCAGGACGTATCACTTCCTTGAGAAAATACCAAACCAAAACATACAGACATTCTGATGTTCAGTATTGGAATTACATATGTCCACTGCAGTTTAACTTTTTATTTGTACAACCCTAAATTAATCTACGAATCTACTGCCTTTTGGAACCACAATTTGAATATGCAACTAAACTTAACTGTAATGTAGTGTACATTAATTAGTTTTTAAAATAGAAAATAACTTAAACTGAATAACTAGTTTTTCCCAGGGCAGTAAAAAAAACCCCCAAGATGTTACTTGGTAAAAGCCACACCATCCCTGCACTGCGCCAGCTGGACAGAGGATAGCTACCCAGAAATAGCTTGCAATGTGATGTGACTGGCTTATTTCAAGACTGTATTGGAAGATTTTTTTGCCCCTTGCATAATAAATACATTATTTTCAGCCCATCTGTGCCTGCAGTTACAGAGCCTAGACAACTCGCACCCACACACAGAACGCACACCAACACCCCTAATACACACCAACATCTCCCCCAGAAGTCTCACACATGTGCATAGGAGAACTATACAATCTGGAGAAATTAATGCAACCCCATGCTCTGAGTACCCATAGCCTGTTTGCCAGAAGCTGGGAGTGGATGACAGGGGATGGATCACTTGATGATTATCTGTTCTGTTCATTCCCTCTGGAGCACCTGGCATTGGCTACTGTTGGAAGACAGGATACTGGGCTAGATGGACGATTGGTCTGACCCACTATTGCCGTTCTTATGCAAGCCCCCTCCTCCTCCTCATTTATTCTTTGAATATCCCCTCTGATCCAAAGTGCAATGTAACTGTCACTCCTTCTCCAAATCCCATCTCAAGACTCACTTCTTTCAGCTGTTCTTCCAGCACTGAATTCTGTTCCTGCCCTCATATTTATCTTTACTCCTCAAAACTACCAATAATATAACAATCAAAAATGACAGATCCAAAAAGCATGCACAGACAAATACAAAAACTGAAGAACACCACTTAGATTGCAAGGTCTTTCAGTTGTTCTGCATTTGTACAGGGCTTGGCACAATGGGGTCCTGGTCTGTGAGCGGGCTCCTGGACTCTCCCAAAAATAGTGTGTGCAACTAAAGCACAACTCCTGCTCTTTTATTACCACAACCCTCATCTTTCCTACAGCACCCCCCACTTTTTAGACATAATACATTGGAAGGAAAGCCATTTAAACTGACCACCCCCTCCTGTCCACTGCCAAGCTGAATCCTCACCACCAGGACACCAATTTTATACTTGGTCTAAACATTACGAAAGCTGACCCACATCATCAGGACAGGAGTGTTTAATATTTACAGAAGTGCAATTTCACAATGTATGCTGCCCTTTGGAGGGGACAGAGAATGTATTTTGTGCAATGGAAACTCTGTGCTGCTTATTGAACATTGCACAATAAAAATAACGTTAAGACATAGGGAACTGGATGGCTCAGAGAATTGATAAAGGAAAAAAAGCTAAAGATCCTCTTAAGTCACCACTTTAAACCCAGCCCAGTTAATAATGACCAAGATCTGTTACCATCATATGGCCTCTGTGAAATTACTTTGGTAGCTTCAGTCCAGTTCCCAGTAGACAAATATCCAGACCATAAAACCCACCATAATTGCCAACAACAGGGCCAATGAGTGCTAATCTCAGCAGAGGTGCCAAGGGCAGAATGGGCCATTGCCACTGAACTACCCTCTGACCTCAGAGGAGGTCGCTGCAATTTGGGGTTGAAGCACAACGCTGGGGAACCCTGTCTCTGTTCTGTGGACAGAGAGAACTCAGTCGTCAGGACTGTCGACCCAGCGCCTGTCACCAGCACAATATTCTGAAGTTCATAGAAAAGCCAAGACAAAACAGCGAATGTGAGTGAACTGACCGGTCAAGTGCATCATGGGAGCTGAAAGCCACAGGGCCACTGTACACGCACAAAAAAAACAGCCCAATGGGAACGAACAGATCCACGAACACGAGCATATTTTCAGTGACACAAAGCCACTGGCTTGTCACGCAAGCGGACAGCATATGAGAGCTGTAGTGAGCGTATACCCAAATCCCAGGCTTGTTTTTAACCCACACAAGCTGCATTATAAATATCCCTGAATGTGGCTGAAAGATCTGCATAGTCTCCAGCTTGGTCTCCTCCAAAGTCTGATCAGTCATATCTAACTTTTCTGTCAGGAAGAATCAGCTGAGTGTCCTCTTAGAGACAGTGATCTGGGACTCCATCTTCGTTCTGCCTTGTACAAAGGCCTGGGCTTATTTGCACCCTCAAAACCATAGCTGAAACCCATAGATCTTTCCCAGCTCAATAAAACCTCCTGGGCCTGACAGATTCATCAGTGATAACTCAGCAGAGTGCACTCGCTGTAAGCAGAGAGAAAACAGTCATGGCAGGCAGGTGCCTGAAATAAGAAACACAGGGCCAGCTTTTCACTGCAAAAATCTCACCAATCAGGTAAACATGCAGAAACCCAAACGTTGCCCTGAAACACATACTCGCTGATCTTGCACTAACGTAATACCAGTGAACGTGAAAACACAGCCCTCCACTAACAAAGAAGCTGTACTAACACACAGAGGGCTGTGTGTATCACTTGCAGATTTACACACACAAATACAACATACATGCGCATCTCTGCGCACACACATCCCCGCATGCCCCATATACATTAACAAGCAGATGCATGTTCCAACCCTCCCGCTAGGGCTTCCAGAGGGTGTATTTTCAGTAATATCCTTGTCTTGGGTGCAGAACAGGAAGCCTATTTCAGGAAAATGGGACTCTTAAGGCCTAGACACTGGAAAGTTCTTTTCTGGTTTGTAATAAGTAAGATGCATGCAGTCCTGCTCACTGAGGGGGTCAGCGTTGCAACAGCACAGCCGGTTTTCCTCAGGCTGTCTTGCGGACACCTCCCTATGGCGTACCATTTCTCTGACCCAGAAGAAGATCGTTTATCATACTGACCACGGCTGAGCTCCAATTTGTTGAGGTCACTAACTCTGGCCAAGCTCCATTCCACCAACATTCTCAGCCACTGGCCTGTAACCATGACAAAGTCCCCTCTTTGCGTGCCTTTTCTATCATTCCCTCTGCCTGGATGGGAAGAGAATTTGTAACCCCTTTGCCAGGTTAGGTGGCTTATTTTTCAAAATATAAAAACATCCCCAATACACACCACTCAGGCAGGTGAGTGACTTGTGCTAATTAGAATTCAGGAAAATGGACAAGGGCCACATGTTATGAAAGGGCCCATTGTAAAAATGGACACAAGGGGTTCCTCTGGCTAGTTAACGTGCAAAGTGAAACCCCAAAGCAGATGGTGGGGTACCATAAGCTGCAGCAGAAGGCCTGGAATGGCTTTTATAAGCAGAATCAGAGGACAAGGGTTAAAACTCTGGCTACATCTACACTCAAAGTGCTACAGAGACACAGCTGGACTGATGCAGCTGGCCTCTGTAGCACTTCTGGTGAAAATACTCTTAGCCAAAAGGAGAGAGCTCTCCAGTCTGCTTAATTACTCCACCTCCCAAGAGAGGTGGTAGCTATGTTGGCAGGAGACGCTCTCCCGCTGACATAGTGCTGTCTACACCAGCACTTAGGTCGGTATAACTTGCATCACTCCGGGGTGTACCGAAGTAAGTTCTAGTGTAAACAAGGCCTCAGACTCAAGGCAAGGTGACTGCATGGTGACCACAACAAGGCCGAGAGAAGTTTCAAATCTGTTTTCACTGGTGTCTTCCAAGCCATTTCTGACATTTATGTGGGAAAAAAAGAGTCCAATATGGATTCTATTAACAGGGAACTTTTAGTGACTTTGGTCAGAGAGAGAATCCAGATACTGGAACCATCAGCTTCTGTGAGTTAGAAGATAATGTCTGGGTCCTGGGTTTTTCTTACGATCATCTGGCAGAGAGATAACTCTCTCTCCCTCCCTGCCACCGCTTTTAACTGCTTCCTCCATTCCCTCTTATCCACAGCACAAGAAGAGATCAGATGCTGTGTTCTTCCATAACCCTTCTGTTAGCTAGGATGGAGGACCTCCGTCCTGGGCCCTGCATTCAGAAGAGTCCTGGGCCCTGTCAGTCATCAAGGAACATGTGGGTCATGGGATTTTCTGTCAGCTCTTGTAAACTAGAAGCGAGCACTCAGATCCAGGATCTCACATTCCCTCCAGTTAGCTGGTAGGGAGATCACAAGTTCCAGGGATCTTCAATCCCATTTGCCAGCCAGCAGCAACTTGCCAGATCCAAAGTGCTTCCATCAGTTCCTGTCATGTCTAAAGAGACCCTGATCTGATCCTCTGCATAAAGCTAATCCTGCCATACTGCCAAAAATCAGAGTTTCTAATCTTACAACACCCAATGCTATGGTCACTTAAGGCTTCTGAATAAATGCCAGTGCACTAAACCATCTCTTTTTATTAGGATCATGGA
The DNA here is from genome assembly GCA_033296515.1 of Macrochelys suwanniensis. Classification (NCBI taxonomy): domain Eukaryota; kingdom Metazoa; phylum Chordata; order Testudines; family Chelydridae; genus Macrochelys; species Macrochelys suwanniensis. The sequence goes on along the minus strand of CM065790.1, from coordinate 12,913,426 downwards.
TCACTAGTAGTGGTACATGGTCCAGTCTCTTGTTCAAAATTATTTAAGGAAGGCACGAAGGAGACTTACAAAAAGAAGGGACAATAGGTGGCGATTGTATTCAACAGGCAGTAAAGGCTGGATTAGGAATCAGAGAAGTTAGAAATGATGACCAGTTAAAGGGCTCTTCTAGTTTCTCTACTAGTGCAGGATTATTCCCTATGGAAGATTGTTTAGGGCTTTGTCCAGTCTAGTTTTAAAGGGCTCAGAGAATGTGGTGCTTCCTACACATCGCATAGGAGATTGTGAAATAGCTTGCAAAGTTAGGAATTTTTTACCAATAGCCTACATTCTCATTTTCTTAAATCGCATCCTATCAACCCTAGTTACACGACACAGGTGCATCACATCTTACATGCATTTAATATGCGCAAATTCAGCTTTGTGCAGTCGTCACAAAAAAAAAAAAATAAGGGGAAAAACAACAATTTAAAAACTATCTGTACTGTGGGCAATTCTGCCCGCCATTCAACTCAATGGAGCGTTTGACTATATGCAGTTTTCGCTTTACGCGCTGACTGCGGAACGTAAACCCAGTGTAAGATGAGACTTGCCTGTACTGCATCACCCTAACTATGACCTCTTCCTGACCTAAAGAAGTGGGTGTTCCCACCTAGCCACAGATACCCCATCTATTCTGCACAACCTGGAATTGTTGATGGTTAATTTGTGTAAGCCATTCAGGCAAATTCCCTGACAATTCAAAGAAAGCGTTACTAAATTCAGACAGAAAGTCCATTTTAAACCACTGTGGAAATGAACTTTCCTCTTACACATTCTTTTCTAACACAGTCAGGGAAGTAACAGCAGACAGAGAGGAAACCTAACCACTAAGACCACAGACTATGATGTGGAATTATACATCCAAGACTCACTGCCCATGGAGGAATGTAACTATTCATACAGAAAGACTGCAGAGGGATCCCTCTGGTTCACACTCGCCCTGGCAGCATCTATTCATACAGAAGCCTGCAGAGGGATTCCCCTGGTACAGGCTCACTCTTGCACTGCCAATTGGGCAAGGCAGTTTCTTGCCCTGACTCCTCACCCTCTTCCCATCACCTTTAAGATCTAGTGATTTTTTGTAAGGCTTGAATAGGATAGTGGGGGAAAATAACTGATGTCCCATTCAATCGCTATTATGACTTTATTCCTCTGCAATACAAAAGCCACACAATTATCCGTGCCAGTCCTCGCCTCTCATTTTCAGCAGTTACTTTGCTAACGTTATATTTTCATATACCGCAAGGACCATTAAACCAATTCTCTCCCCCCCCACCACTCCCCCCACAGAAACACCAACCTCCTCGGCCTTACTTGAAAGGGGAAAAGAAAGAGCGCGAATGGGGGAAGGGGAGGAAGATTTACAATTGAATGGAGGTAAGAATGGAGCAGTTTGTGGGATAAAGGGGCTGCAGAAGGAGCTTTACAGATGTGCAGAGGGACGGCGTCTCATTGTTTAATTAAGCAGAAAGTGGCTCTTTTGAAAAGCAATTTTGCACAGGAGCTCTGAGCTCAGCAAACAGCTCCTGTGAGTGAGGGCGGGAGGAGAAAGGAACAGCTGGCACCATGAACCGTGTGAAACGCATGCTAAGCAGTTTAAAGGGCCAGGAACCTCCTCATCAGCCTATGCTCTGCTGCCATCCTTTAAACAGTAGTGTCATGACAGCAAATACCACCAAGAGAAAAGGAGTGAGGGGTGGGGGTTGGGTGGTAGGGGATAGAAAGGTTATCTTAATAGGTGCCTGTGCAGGAACACACTGGCTGGGAAGGACAGAAAAGCCAGGCTTTGTAATCAGAGGGATTTGGTCACACAGAAGAGAGATGGGCTTCTCAGTGCCTGGGAAGTTCCTTCTACAATGAGTTCGGATTAATCTGATTCATGGCAGAGGGTTAACGCAGCTCCCATTACACCAAGCCTAGTAGGAAAGCATTGAGATAACTCCTGCAAGAGAATTGTTCCATCTTTCCTTCTAATAACTAAGAACTACAAATGAATCTGCTCAATCAGCCCCCTTATAAATGACACACCCACTTCACTGGGACAACTGCCAGGAACTACTGCATACCAGTGAATCAATGGGGAGATGGCACAAGTAGGCAGAACAGATTAAAGGGCTCAGCCACACAGTCCAACCTATCCTGGCAGGGACGTATTAAGGAGGCTTGGTAAGCCAGTCAACTGACTGGTCAAATGATGTCAGTTGGCTGCCATGGTCAAATATTGCCAAACATTCCAACAAGAAAGCCCTGATATAGACAGCAGCCTACCTTTGCATTGCATCATGGTGTCATTCTTTCATTTTTTAGAACTTCATTTCACAGAGTTCCACTTTTTCAGAGTTAAAATAACTCAATTAAATAACTCGTTTTTTGAAATTAGGCACAAGTATCTAAGGCTGAGCCTAAACCTATTGGAGACCACAAAGTCTTACTCTTTTTTGTTACTGTTGGTACTATTCTAATAAGTCATTGCTTTAAAATATTTGACTGGTCAATTGACCAATTATTTCTGGACTGGTCAAATGACCAAACCGAATATTAACGTGACAGTGCCCTGATAGAATCATAATATGAATCTCCCCTGATGTAGCAGATTTGGCTGTGCAGACTGACCTTGTGAAAGAGGGGTCTGGGAGTCAGGACTCCCAAATTCTAGTTCTACCTCTATACGAACATGAGATGCTCTCGCTAGAAAGTCACATTACCGCTGCGCTTCAATTTTCCCCCATCAGTAAATATATACTTAACTAGCCCATTGGGGTGTTGCAAGGAAGAGAATATTCACATAGTCCTTTGAAGATGGAAAGTGCCCATGTCAGGTGGTTTGGAAGGATTAGTTTTTATTTATTTATTTTAATGTCCATGGATTAAGTCAAGAATTATTTATTTTTTAATTTGACAAAACTTTGCCCTACCAGAAATATTTTAAACATTAATTTCAAAACATTTATAGAGCAGTTAGGAGTAATCAACTCAGCAATAAAATCATTCCAAAATACTGATTTCTTATTGACAGCCAAATGTTATCACCACTATTATTTTGTACTTCTAGACAACTGGTGCCATCTTGTACGCTCAATTCTAGCTATCTTCCTGGCACTTAGGTACCACATTTGGGTCTGTCTATCCCCTAGTGTACTCTATCTGAACTATTCTGTTCATACTTCGGGGCCTTATCCTGAGAGATAGAGTCCCTCTTTTAAGGTGCTGAGTGACTAATTCCGACTGATTTCAACAGACGTGAAGAGCACACAGCACCTTGCAGGATCAGGTGCACGGACTGTAAATCCCTCGGAGCATTTCCTGTGTCTCAGATAGCACCATGCAGTCCAACTCAAATTATTTTAATTTTTCCTCTCTCAAAATTGTGATTAACAATGAATTTCCCCCCCTATGAGATTTTGAGTAAATGGGGAATACACACACACACACACACACACACACACACACACACACACACACACACACACACACACACACACACACACACACACACACACACACATTTTATCCTTCCAAACCTGTGAATGCCAAGTTCCCCCAGCAAATCTAGAAGCTTCAGATTGGTCATTACTGCACCCTATTGACACTTGGAACTTCTGCTCCAAAAGCAGACTCCTGCCACTTCATGATCATTAGCAGTGCAGGGCCTATGATACAGAGTTGAGCAGCTGCTAGTACAACAGCCAGAGTCTCTTTAATCAGTGCTCTCACCTGAGCATACAAGACCCAGTGGTAAGAGCACATCAGTGAGTCTTTCTAGTTACACTTAGCCAACATAACATCACCGATTTGAACTTGTGACTCTGCGGCAGGGGTTAAACGATGCTCGTTATTTTCCCATCCTTCCAACAGTCAATTAAATTCTCATGACCATAGACAAATCCAGCACTGTAAACCCAAGTGGGATGGAGGAAGGACCTCAGACATCACTAGCAGCAGCATTCATACAATGCTCTATTTGATTGCCGAAGCACGTGGTTAAATAAATTACTGTGGTCTGTTTCAGGGGGATGCTGCTGAATACATTTTCATAGTTTTTTAATGTAGGGTTTCTTTTCTTTATGCTCCATTGTTTCTAATAGCGCCTTTGATGCTTGAAATTAAGGTTTACTTTCCAAGCCAATTTAATCCTCTCTCCATGTGACAAATATCTCCTTCATAGATTCATAGATTCTAGGGGTGGAAGGGACCTCGAGAGGTCATCGAGTCCAGCCCCTGCCCTCATGGCAGGACCAATTACTGTCTAGACCATCCCTGATAGACATTTATCTAACCTACTCTTAAAATATCTCCAGAGATGGAGATTCCACAACCTCCCTGGGCAGTTTATTCCAGTGTTTAACCACCCTGACAGTTAGGAACTTTTTCCTAATGTCCAACCTAAACCTCCCTTGCTGCAGTTTAAGCCCATTGCTTCTTGTTCTATCCTCAGACGCTAACATGAACAAGTTTTCTCCCTCCTCCTTATGACACCCTTTTAGATACCTGAAGACTGCTATCATGTCCCCTCTCAGTCTTCTCTTTCCCAAACTAAACAAACCCAATTCCTTCAGCCTTCCTTCATAGGTCATGTTCTCTAGACCCTTAACCATTCGTGTTGCTCTTCTCTGGACCCTCTCCAATTTCTCCACATCTTTCTTGAAATGCGGTGCCGAGAACTGGACACAATACTCCAGTTGAGGCCTAACCAGCGCAGAGTAGAGCGGAAGAATGACTTCTCGTGTCTTGCTCACAACACACCTGTTAATGCAGCCCAGAATCAAGTTTGCTTTTTTTGCAACAGCATCACACTGTTGACTCATATTTAGCTTGTGGTCCACTATAACCCCTAGATCCCTTTCTGCCGTACTCCTTCCTAGACATAGAATCATAGAATCTCAGGGTTGGAAGGGACCTCAGGAGGTCATCTAGTCCAACCCCCTGCTCAAAGCAGGACCAAACAGTCTCCTCCCATTCTGTATGTGTGAAACTGATTGTTCCTACCTAAGTGGAGCACTTTGCATTTGTCCTTATTAAACTTCATCCTGTTTACCTCTGACCATTTCTCCAATTTGTCCAGCTCATTTTGAATTATGACCCTATCCTCCAAAGCAGTTGTAATCCCTCCCAGTTTGGTATAATCTACAAACTTAATAAGCGTACTTTCTATGCCAATATCCAAGTCGTTGATGAAGATATTGAACAGAGCTGGTCCCAAAACAGACCCTTGCGGAACCCCACTCGTAATACCTTTCCAGCAGGATTGGGAACCATTAATAACTACTCTCTGAGAACGGTTATCCAGCCAGTTGTGCACCCACCTTATAGTAGCCCCATCTAAGTTGTATTTCCCTAGTTTATTGATAAGAATATCATGCGAGACCGTATCAAATGCCTTACTAAAGTCTAGGTATGCCACATCCACCGCTTCTCCCTTATCCACAAGACTCGTTATCCCATCAAAGAAAGCTAGCAGATTGGTTTGACATGATTTGTTCTTTACAAATCCATGCTGGTTATTCCCTATCACCTTACCACCTTCCAAGAGTTTGCAGATGATTTCCTTAATTACTTGGTCCATTATTTTCCCTGGCACAGAAGTTAAACTAACTGGTCTGTAGTTTCCTGGGTTGTTTTTATTTCCCTTTTTATAGATGGGCACTATCTTCGCCCTTTTCCAGTCTTCGCTGTCCTCTCCCACCTAGCAATGTTTTTCTGCAGAATAAGTCAGAGCTAGCTCCTTTAGTTTCTCTTTATCAGCATCATCAATGAGTTTATCAAAATTGTCAGCACAACTGTGGGACAAAGGTTCTTATTTAACTCAGGCTCTTCTTTCTGCACGGATCTGCAGCACCTGAGAAAAATATGATGGTCTCACAAAGTATGTTGACGTGTGTACACGTACACACACACACACAGCCAACACACAAACCCTTTTTTTTTGTATGTTCCTCAGGGGCAACGTGATAAAATCTCTACAAACCCCAGATAGCAAAGACAGCTGCTGCCACATGGCTCCATACATAGCTTGCTGTAGTCCCATTTGCTGCTCTTTCCCATCTACCCTCCTTAAGCTCCTCCAGACCCTCTTCCCTCTGGCCAGTTAACACAAGAGGAGAAAGGGAGAAAAATCTTCATGCGTACGTTAACCAGGTTTAGAATCCAACCACATTTTCACCTAGTGCCTAGAATCAGGAGATTAGCATGTGGTAATCTCACTAATTAAATATAAAACCAGTTTTTATTATTCAGAGAGCACTATCCAGGTCAGATTTGGAGCACAGACTATTTTATTCATTTATACATTCTTGCATATTTGTTCACCTAGCTCCCCATTCCCCTGCATCTGGGTGTTGTACAAAATGTATGAACAATTAAAATATAGTTGGGCCCAGTGTCCCAGAGAGAGGCAGTTGCTCTGCAAAAAGAGGGACAAAAAACAACAACCCAAGAGGAAAGGAAGAGTAAGGGATGGCAAAATGGCCAAAAATAAACTTGACAACTAATAAAAATGAGTTAAAATGGGATTATGATCCTAGTATTCATGAGATCTGCATTGTTTTTCTTCAGTACACTAGGAGATGAACGTATGGCGTAACGCAAGTGACTAGACAAGAAACACTGAACATGGTGAGTTTGTTAATTCTTTAAATACACATGGTCCAATGATGCAATCCTTACTCAGTCAAAACTCCCAGAGAAGTCAAAGTGAGTTTTGTCTGAGTTAGGATTGATAGATCGTGCTCTTTAGTTTCCACTGAGAAACACATTTTCATTTCCCCAGAGAGAGCTGCATTAACTTGTTTATTGTTAATAATCCCAAATGTTTTCCTCATTAAACACAATCAATCAGGGAATTTATAGAATTTCTTCTTCACACACAGTTTTTCTGACCCAACCCTGCTGTGATGCTCTCACCTGTGATGTCCCCACAGCTTCCCACACCTGAACTATTGTCCTATGTACCAAGAGAGCCTGAGTGAGCAAGATCTTCAGGGAGGGAAATTTTTTTTATTTTTTTTAAAGGCTAAATTCAACTCCCATTGAAGTCAATGGAAATCTTCCCAATGGCTTCAACAGGAGCTGGATTAAGCCCTTTGTGTGTTATATGCTGCACCACGGACATCTACCAGGCTGGAGAAAACTGTAGGTACTCCTACTCCTATCCCTGCAAGGTACGAGCACCCTGCACTACTCACAGATAAAATTAGAATGCCTTATATTACAATTTCTTTTTAACTGAATGCTTGTTCATTGTCTGAAGACTGACAGTGTGTTAGACGATGAACAAATATTCTATGCCAACCACCACCTGAAAAAAAAAAAAAATCCTATCCCAAGACGTTTACAATCCAAATAAATTAATAGTCTGCCACTTCTTTAGTGCTTTCCATCCAAGGACATCAAGTGCTTTTCAGACATTAGGATTTAACCTCAGAACACCTTTGTGATGTCTGGAAGTAGTACCCCTGTTTTAACACAGGACAGAGAAGTTAAGTGACTTGCTCAATGTCACGTAGCAAGTCAGTGTCAGACTCAAGGACAGAACCTATAAAACTTTTGATCCCTGAATATGAGATGATTGATTGAGGGGGAGGGAGATAGGCACTGGCCTCTAAATATTTCTAGGCATGGCAGGAAGATCTCAGGCCTTAATATATAAAACATGCAGATATTTGCAACCATTCTCTCATGAACTGCTAAAGTTGATTGGTCCTTTACATCATTTCTAAGTTTATAATTCCAGGTTTCAAATGGCATAAAGCTTTACTATCTAAGGGTTTTGAATATACCGGCTGCTAAAAATCACAACGTAAATGAAGTGTGGGCAAGTGTAGACGGGAGGAAAATAGTAATCAGAATGATGTTGATATCCCAAATCACTAAGGAAATAAAATAATGTTGTATAATCACTGGAACAGTCACTGGTCACTCAGTCTAGCAGTGGTTTTTTATTATATGCAGGACTGAAAAGAGGATGTCCTGCACATAAGGCCAGTGTAATTTTAAAGCCCTAGCTTTGTCATGCATGTCTGTGTGGTTTAAGTATATTCAGTTGTTTTAAATTAAAAATCAAGAGTGATATTTCTATATAAGCACAGAGAAAACTGGCTAACAGGCAGCTTTATGGACTGACCAAGGAGAATATACTTCATGAAAATATTTAGAGGCTGCTGTGTATTAACAACATTGTGCGCGCGCGCGCGGGGGGGGGGGGGGGGGGGCGATCTTTGAAGAAAGGAACTCACTTTGTGGTTGCCTGGAGGATGGGAAAGGTGATCAGTCTATTTATGTTTTGTAGAAGCGACAAAGGGTCCTGTGGCACCTTATAGACTAACAGAGGTATTGGAGCATAAGCTTTCGTGGGTGAATACCCACTTCTTCGGATGCAAGCAGTGGAAATGTCCAGAGGCAGATATAAAAGTGCAGGGAAGATTCAGGCTAGAGATAACGAGGTAAGCTTAATCAGGGAGGGTGAGGCCCTCTTCTAGCAGTTGAGGTGTGAACACCAAGGGAGGAGAAACTGCTTTTGTAGTTGGCTAGCCATTCATAGTCTTTGTTTAGTCCTGAGCTGATGGTGTCAAATTTGCAAATGAACTGAAGCTCTACAGTTTCTCTTTGGAGTCTGGTCCTGAAGTTTTTTTGCTGCAGGATGGCTACCTTTAGGTCTGCAATTGTGTGTCCAGGGAGGCTGCCAACTCGATGCCAACTTTGCCCACATATCTACACCAGGAACACCATCACAGGACCTAACCAGATCGGCCACACCATCACCGGTTCATTCACCTGCACATCCACCAATGTAATATATGCCATAATATGCCAGCAATGCCCCTCTGCTATGTACATCGGTCAAACTGGACAGTCCTTACGCAAAAGGATAAATGGACACAAATCAGATATAAGGAATGGCAATATACAAAAGCCTGTAGGGGAACACTTCAACCTCCCTGGACACACAATTGCAGACCTAAAGGTAGCCATCCTGCAGCAAAAAAACTTCAGGACCAGACTCCAAAGAGAAATTGTAGAGCTTCAGTTCATTTGCAAATTTGACACCATCAGCTCAGGACTAAACAAAGACTATGAATGGCTAGCCAACTACAAAAGCAGTTTCTCCTCCCTTGGTGTTCACACCTCAACTGCCAGAAGAGGGCCTCACCCTCCCTGATTAAGCTTACCTCGTTATCTCTAGCCTGAATCTTCCCTGCACTTTTATATCTGCCTCTGGACATTTCCACTGCTTGCATCCGAAGAAGTGGGTATTCACCCACGAAAGCTTATGCTTCAATACCTCTGTTAGTCTATAAGGTGCCACAGGACCCTTTGTCGCTTCTACAGATCCAGACTAACACGGCTACCCCTCTGATTTATGTTTTGTATTTACTTTGAGGGTTAACTATTGTCTGCCAGCTAGCCAATCAATAATAGCATGGCTGAAACTGCCCTAAACCACACTGATTCGAGCTGTAAACTGAATAACTGCTGTACAAACTGACTCTCTTTTTCACAGGCATTTCATTTGCTGTCATTCTTTCAACTTATTTGAAAAGCTCCAATACTCACAAGGCTCTGGTTGACAAGGCAAGGTCACCTGATGTTTTTTAATGCCATCAAACAAGAGCTCTGCTCCACCTCTGAAATAAAAAGAGAATGCACAATGAAGTTATAAATAGGGTAGTTTACAACGCAGAAAATACAGAGAGAACAAAATGGAACTGATTGTATTTCAAGTAGGACCATTGTCTGTCTCTGTCTATTTAGACTGTAAGCACTTTGGGGCAGTAACTGTCTCTTACTATTAGTTATTTGTATGGCTAGCTATGGACCCACATTGTGCTAGGACAGAAAGATGGTCCCTACCTCAAAGAGCTGACAATCTGCTTGTATAGTGGCTAGCATAACGGGGCCTCAAACTCAGTTGGGCCTCTAGACAGTATTGTACAGTGAAACGCTGCTATAAGGCGATAATTGGGGTCCAAAAAATTCCATCGCGATAAATGCGGGGTTGCGTTATAGGGGGGGTTTACAAAAAATTACTGTTTCAAGCTGGTCTCTTCTCTTCTTGCCAAAGCGGAGAAGTTTCAAGCCGGTCTCTTCTCTTCTGGCCAAAGCAGAGAAGTTTGACCAGCTTGAAACTGACCAGCTTGAAAGGTCTCAGCTTTGGAGAGAAGAGAACTGAGGGCTTGAAACTTCTCCCCTTTGGGGAGAAGAGAGGGCTTGAAACTGACCAGCTTGAAACTGACTAGCTTGAGTTTCAGGCCGGTCTCGCCAAAAGGTGAAGCGAAGGAACGGGGAAGGGGCAGGGGAGATGGAGCCAGGGTCGGCTCCAGGTGAGGAAGCACGCTCTGGATGCTTTTTTTTTTTTTTTTGCTTGGGGCAGCGGGAGCCACCTTATGATCGTGTTTTAACCGAATTCGTGCTATGGTGGGGCGCGCTATAGGGGGGTTTCACTGTAATACAATTGTATTATAAACTCACATGCTCCAATACCTTGCCCTTCTATAACACTTATCCAAGGATATCAAAGTACTTTACTAACCTCAAACCTCATAACACCCTGTGGAATAGGTATTATCCCTAGTTTACAGATGGGAAGAAACAACTCGTGCAAGGTCATACAGCAAGTCAGAGGCAGAGCCAAGAGGATAATCCTGGAGTCCCGGCAGTTCCCTCTTGGTCTAACACTGGCTCAGCAGTATATATACTACCTGATCCCATCCTCGTCGCCAAAATGTTGTATCAATCAGGCAAGGTACTAACAAACTTCAACAGGTCTTTATTTTAAAGTGGAAACCTCTTTACCAAGCTGCTGCTGCACCCTCTGTAGCTCTCCCAGACTCTCAACTCCTCCCCCACTCCTTCCTGTTTCCTGTCCTTTCAGACTCCCAACAGCCAGTGCTCCCAGTTCTAATAATTACAAGCAACATCTAAACACCACATCTAGCCACTACATAACTCTCCCTTCCAAGCATTACAGCAGAAACATACACACAGTGTGAGTAGCAGGCAAAACATGGGACTCTGCATGCAAGTTGCACAAAATATCACTCACCACATGCTTCACCCTCTGCACTTGCTCCCTGTTGAAGAGGCCAGTTCAAAGTCTCTGTCCTTATGTTTAAACACTCCCAGAGAGATCGCCTCTCCCTCTGCGACCATTATGATATTACAATCCACCAGCACAACTAAAATGTTGACCAATAAACAGAGCCTTGTAAGCATAGGAGACAGAACTTTCTCAGGAGCTGATCCCAGACTCTAACAATTTTGGGATTTCAATGAGATTTGGGTACCTAACTCCCTTAGCCCTCTGAAAATCCCAGGCTAAATGCAACACTCATTTCTGTGGCTTAGACTTCCCTCAAACTCTCCTGTGAAGAAAGTATAATTCCACTTTACAGCCCCAATCAATTAATCTCTTGCGAATACAGGATTGTAAGAACCCTCTGTATGAAGAGGGTTACCAAACTGGACCAAGAATCGTGGCCTTATTCCTGAATCTGCCACTAACTTGTTATGTGTTGCCAATTTCCCCATTTATAAAATAGCAGACAATTAACCATCTCAGTAAAGTGTTTGAGGCTTTATTGTTTATGAAGTGCTGTGTTGAGAAGGATTCTAAGACACCCCCCTCTTACTGATTTGATGACTCACTGTCATAGTGGTACCTCACTCAAAAGCACTGATATATCTGAAGGGGCAACCTCATCTGAAAAGGCAGAGATTTTGGCTTTGCTGCAAAGGCACCAAGAGGTATTTTCCAGCAGGCCAGGACTGACTCACAAAATGGTCCATGAGAATAACATTGAAGGACCTCAGCCCACACCCAGCAGAGCACACCAGACAACTGGTAAAATGCAGGAGAAAGTTTGTAAGTTTGCAAGCATGCTGAAAAAACAACAGAGTCTAACAGTCCCTGGGCTTCTCTAGTTATGGTCCCTGAAAAGGAGGGGAACAAAGGTTTTTGTGTTGATTACAGAAAGCTTAAGGCTGTCTTGGTTCCTGGGGCATACCATATACCCAGGATCAACAACATGCTAGACACCATAGGCAGGGCAAAGTTCCTGGGCACCCTAAATTTAACAAAGAGGTATTGTCAAATTCCTTAAACACTGAAGTACAGAAAAAAATCTGCCTGTGTTACTGATTCAGGACTTTTTGAGCTCAAAGTGTTACCTTTCCAGGTTAATAAATGCAGGAGCCACGTTTCAAAGGCTTGTGAACCAGGTGTCAGCTGGGTTACAGGATTTTGCTGGAGCCTACGTAGATGACATTGCCATCTTCAGCAATTCCTGGTCAGCTCATAAAAACCCAGTTGGGAATTGTGCTGAAGAAATTCAAAGATGCTACTGTCACAGTAAAAATGTCCAAGTGTAAAATGGATGCAGCCAAAGTCCCTTATCTAGAAGGACATTTGGAAGAGGGGGCCAGATTTGCTCAGATCCATTGAAGGGAGAATTCACTGGTCCGTACCAGAAACCAAAACACAAGTTCAGTCTTTTATAGGCTTGGAGAACTATTACCACCAGTTTGTGGAAGGATTCAGCAACATGGTGTCTGCTATCACAAACCTGTGCAAAGAGAGAAAACCTAACACTGTGCTGTGCACAGCAGCCTGTCAGAAAGTCTGTGATAAGGCAAAGAAAATCCTAAAGCCTATTCTGGCCAAACCAGATTTTGAACTGTGCACCACCGCTTCTGACACAGGCCTAGGAGCGGTACTGACGCAAGCAGGTAAAGACAATAAAAAGCATCCTATTGCTTTCCTAAGTAAAAACCTGACCCCTGGTGAACAGAATTCCTCTGTCATAGAAACCGAATGTTATGCAATTGTGTGGGCGGTCAAGCAGTTAAGGCCTTATTTAACAGGAAGTTTAGGGTCCTAACAGCCCACTCTCCGTTGGTATGGCTACACAGAACAAAAGGTATCAACTCCAGACTGAGACACTGGAGCCTAGCAGTCCAGGAATACGAGATGAAAATTGTACATATTAAAGACAAAGAAAATGTGGTGGCAGTTGCACTGTCCAGGCAAGAGGGCTCCAAGCTGATGCATATGGATTAGCCAGGGGCTAATCCTACTGCATTAGTGTAAGAAGCGAGGTGTGACCCAGGGACCTCGATGTCAACTGACAGAGGGGATGCATGGGGTTTTACAGGGATCTACTGAGCCTGGTATATGCATAATAATTTACCAAAGGGTGACATGTAAGGTGCCTACCACGAACCAGTAGCTTACTGGTCATCATAGTCATTGCATGTATGGACAGGTAATATTTAAGATGTTCTATATCTATACTGGAAATTATGTCCTTAAAGCCTTAAAGTTAAAAGTAGGACACCAGTTGGTGACAGGCCTTGAACAGATTTTGTTCAGACAGGTAGCAGGCAGTATATACTTCACTCTCTGTCTGGTCAAGTGTATTGTGCACTATATTTATTACAATGGAGGCCTATTTGCATTACTGAGCCGGATATTAGTCATGAGATTGCAAAATACAAGAGCGGAGAGCTGTAGGAAAAAACTAAAACAGCAGTGGGGTATCCTGTTTACGAGTAAAGACAATGGATTTGGGGGTATAACTGGGGTACTGAGTTACACCCTAGATCCTTCACTGAGGAGATGAACCGTCAGTGTGTTCTGTCTTATGAAAGGAGGTCACAACCAACCCAGCTGGAAAACACTGCAAAGACTCTGGGTGAGCTAAACTTCACTAAAAAGGAAAGTATCTTGTTAATGAAGTCTAGGCTCTAGAATGCGTGTCACGATTTTATTTTACATGTAACTTTGTTTCCAATACTTTTACTTGCTATTTCTCTAACCTCTATTTTTGTTAAATAAACTTTTGCTTATTTTCACTATAAACATATCTAAGTGCTATGCCACTTTAATAGTGGAGCTGTGATCTAATGTGCAACTAGTACACTGAGGGATGCTGTTCCTTTGTGAGCAGTGAATCTGGGAATGTCCACTGGAACAGGGGCTGGACACTCCAGGTAGACACTCGGAGGTTGGAGAGTACCTAGTGCTAACCTGCAAAAGGACAGCAGAGCCTGTGTAGGCTAAGAAGGGAGTGATTATGTTGCCAGTGGAGTCAGGGAGATGACTCTAGGCAGGCACAGACAAGGCTCTCTCATGCTAAGGGCAGGTGGCAGTGAGGTGCCTCACAACTGTGGTTATGTCTGGGAAGTGTCACAACATTACACAAGTGAAACATTGGACAATATATGCTACTGACTCAGTTCTGCTTCATGAGCCCAAGAATTTAAGAACTAAGTGCCTAAATAAAGTATGAAGCTTGATTTTCAGAAATGGTGAGCAACCAGCAGCTCCCACTGAACTCAAGAGAAGCAAGCCGGATGTTCATCACTTTTGAAAAATCAAGTAATTTAAACCTCTAAATCCTTGGACAGACAACTAACACAATTTTAAAAATCTTGGCATGAGTCATTGCCTTGCTGGAGGCTCATGCCCCATCAGTATTGAATTTGGAAGATATTTGATGATGGATTCATCAAATAGGTTCATAAAAACTACCAAACTCTATGCAGATACCATTTAGTCCTCGGAAAGATTCTACGTCTTAAAACACAGAAAATATTTTATAACTTTTTTACTATTCAGATGTACAAGTATGAGTCATTGCTACTTTGCATTTCTTACAACAATGTAGACTGAAAATTGCCTCAAAAAAAGAGATGTATTTTAAAAAGCAAACATGTGAATAACATGGAAAATATTGAATCTACATGTGACTGAGCCCCTTTAAATCCAATATCTAAAAATGTCACACTAGGAGTTTTTCTTGGCTCTGCTATGGAGGAGCACAACAGAACCTTTGTTATGCTCTCAGCAGTGCTACTTATATGCAGTGACACTCCTAAAGACTTCTCTGTTGGTGTTCTTCCACCAGCTCACAAAAAAATGGAAGCAGCAATTATTAACTTTAGCTGAGATTCTTGTAAGAGAACAAGTCACAGTAATTATATGAAAAACATTTTTTTATGTAACGAAAACAAGGTCACACTGTTAGTGCAGAAATGTAGATGGCGAGATAAGGTCCTTCTGTAATGAGCTAACTGTGGAGAACTCAGCTGTGATTTACACATAGAGAGCTCATTTATGCATTTCCAAGGGAAGCAAAAGTGCTTCTCACTCTTCTGAGAAAACTAGAAGAGTTACTGCAGCTGGAAGTGAGGAAACACTGAGGAAGGGCCTCTTACAGAGAAGGGCATTTAAAGGGTTATGAAGGTTGTGTATGTGTATAGGGATGGGGAAACCAAGCAAAGCCTTTTAGCTTTTGTAAGAAAAAGACTTAACAAAATGTAAGACCAAGACAAATGTTTTCACAAATGTTGTTTATAAATTTCCAATTTAAATAAAATGTTTTAAAGTTTTTAAATTTCCAGCAACCCAGATATTGCAGCAATGAGAACCTGAAAATAAAATGTAATAATAAATAACATGAAGCTGACATCATTGGTTTACTTTGAGCTGAAAACTGCAAAAAGCAAACAGCATAAAAATTGAAAAATAAAGTTATAAAAATTATTTCAATTTTAATCAATTTACTATACCAAAAGAAAATGAAATTTATAATCTATTTTTGGCATTCACTATGATATAATCCATCAGTAAAAATAACCTCCCTCCCATTGTTCAGTGAGTGAAGAACAGGGGTTCTCTCAAGGATAAGACCATCTCAGTAATCCTGACTGTTAACTGTGGTATCAAATAAACTATGGCATTAACAAACAAAAACACTTTGGGGGCAACTGTACCAGTCTACTGAATTAAGACCTCACTTGTACCACCAGTGCCCAACACTTCCCGTTCAATTGTGCATGCTCTAATTTGACATAGTCCTTGGGCGATTACAAGACTGAGGACTTTAACAGCGACAGTAATTGGTACACAAGAGCCTACAAAACTAAACGGGAGGTAGAAAGTAGTGACCAATGGAGAGGCTTGTATTTAACACAGGAAGGAGGAACAGAGTAAATGTTACAAAACACTGAAATATCAGTACTGGTATTTAGAATCTTATTTTAAATTAAATTGTACATGCCTCTGAACAAGTTGTGTGTCTTCCTGTGTTTTTACAGCACCTAGATCAAAGGGTGCCTTGAGTGCTACAATACAAAATGAAACTACAGCAAAGCTTCAGAACTGTTTTTGTAAAACATGTTGCCTCATCTCTGTAAACGTGTTAATTGTTTAACATAATTTGTCCTTTTGCCAACAATGAATGATGACAGAAGTCCTACATTCTCTGAAAACTCTGGATAGTTGCACGTTAATTATGATCCATTCAACCCATTCCTGAAACCCCAGTGCCCCTCTCACATTTGGTTTCCTCATTGATTAGTGCAGACCAGCTCCCATCCTAACCACTCCCTCATTGTAGATCCTTTTAAGACACATTCTAAAGCCTCTACTTCATGTGATGGCTCCGTATGTTTCAATACGATATTTAAAATCCTCCTTATGAAAGTTGTCCCACCTAGAAAGCATTCCCTGAAACTAAGTTTTTGAGAGACAAAACAAATGCCAGGTTTAGAATGATGCCTTGCTCCTAAACAGCAGGATAGACGATTCCTATTTTTCTTCTCATTCCCATTGTGAAGAGTGTTCTAGTCTGTGCTCCAAGGTAGTGACCACCCCCCCCCCAACCATAGTCCTGATCCCACCAAAACACAGGAACCCCCTAAACTCCTACCCAATCAGCATGATCACCTCTAGCGCCAGCCTCACTCTCCAGCCCTGCGTTATAAGCGCCCTAGATCTTGGCCCCCCTGCACCACCTCCAGAGTCCCACAGGCACCCCACGTGGTGCCGTCTTTTCTGCCCCAAACTCTCACACTTCCTCCACCTTTCCCCCACAACCCGCCTGGTCCCCCAGAGCTCCTTGCCAGGCCCCCTAGTACACTGGTCCCGCCACTAGGCGCCCACGGACCCCAGCGCCTGCCCGCACCGCCCCACAGCTCCAGGCCCACCAGGCTCTAAGTCCCCGGACCCCCTGGCCCACCCCACAAGCGAGCACCCACAGTAGCGGCTCCCACTGCCGCGAGCCCCCAACGCCCTCAGGGCCCAGCCGCTCTAGGGAGCCCTGCTCCAGCCTCCAGGCCCCTCGCTGCAGTCCGGCCCCTGCCCCACACTCACCCAAACTCCACCAGCAGGGACACGGGCGCCGCCATCTTAGGGGAGGGGAAACGCGCTCAACCTGGAAGTACATGGGGTTGCGTAATACCTCACTTCCGGGTACATGGGGTTGCGTAGCAGCCGCGGCGGCGCTGCCTTTGAGGGCGGGGATCCGGGTGGGGGGCGGAGCCAGCGCCAGCCTTGAGAGGGCGGCGCGGAGGTGGGGGTCGCGAGTTTAAACCAATCAAAGGGCGGGCGCCGGAGCTGAGCCCCGCCCCCGGGGATGGAGCGTGCGGCCTGTCATGTGGCGGGGGCCGTTGCGATCCCGAGGCTCCAGGAGCTGGGGCTGTGGGGAGCCACAGAAACCCAGTGGTACCATCACTGCGCCTGATACGGGGCTGTCCAGCACCAAAGGCAGAGCCGGGGCACATGGCCCCTGGTGCCCAAAGGCAGAGCCCGGGGGGTGAGGGCACATGGCCCCTGGTGCCCAAAGGCAGAGCCCCGGGGGGTGAGGGCACATGGCCCCTGGTACCCAAAGGCAGAGCCCCTGGGGTGAGGGCACATGGCCCCTGGTGCCCAAAGGCAGAGCCCCTGGGGTGAGGGCACATGGCCCCTGGTGCCCAAAGGCAGAGCCCCTGGGGTGAGGGCACATGGCCCCTGGTGCCCAAAGGCAGAGCCCCTGGGGTGAGGGCACATGGCCCCTGGTGCCCAAAGGCAGAGCCCCGGGGGGTGAGGGCACATGGCCCCTGGTGCCCAAAGGCAGAGCCCCGGGGGGTGAGGGCACATGGCCCCTGGTGCCCAAAGGCAGAGCCCCTGGGGTGAGGGCACATGGCCCCTGGTGCCCAAAGGCAGAGCCCCTGGGGTGAGGGCACATGGCCCCTGGTACCTAAAGGCAGAGCCCCGGGGGGTGAGGGCACATGGCCCCTGGTGCCCAAAGGCAGAGCCCCGGGGGGTGAGGGCACATGGCCCCTGGTGCCCAAAGGCAGAGCCCCTGGGGTGAGGGCACATGGCCCCTGGTGCCCAAAGGCAGAGCCCCGGGGGGTGAGGGCACATGGCCCCTGGTACCCAAAGGCAGAGCCCCGGGGGGTGAGGGCACATGGCCCCTGGTGCCCAAAGGCAGAGCCCCTGGGGTGAGGGCACATGGCCCCTGGTGCCCAAAGGCAGAGCCCCGGGGGGTGAGGGCACATGGCCCCTGGTGCCCAAAGGCAGAGCCCCGGGGGGTGAGGGCACATGGCCCCTGGTGCCCAAAGGCAGAGCCCCTGGGGTGAGGGCACATGGCCCCTGGTGCCCAAAGGCAGAGCCCCGGGGGGTGAGGGCACATGGCCCCTGGTGCCCAAAGGCAGAGCCCCTGGGGTGAGGGCACATGGCCCCTGGTACCCAAAGGCAGAGCCTGGGGGGTGAGGGCACATGGCCCCTGGTGCCCAAAGGCAGAGCCTGGGGGGTGAGGGCACATGGCCCCTGGTGCCCAAAGGCAGAGCCCCTGGGGTGAGGGCACATGGCCCCTGGTGCCCAAAGGCAGAGCCCCTGGGGTGAGGGCACATGGCCCCTGGTGCCCAAAGGCAGAGCCCCGGGGGGTGAGGGCACATGGCCCCTGGTACCCAAAGGCAGAGCCCCGGGGGGTGAGGGCACATGGCCCCTGGTGCCCAAAGGCAGAGCCCCTGGGGTGAGGGCACATGGCCCCTGGTGCCCAAAGGCAGAGCCCCTGGGGTGAGGGCACATGGCCCCTGGTGCCCAAAGGCAGAGCCCCGGGGGGTGAGGGCACATGGCCCCTGGTGCCCAAAGGCAGAGCCCCGGGGGGTGAGGGCACATGGCCCCTGGTGCCCAAAGGCAGAGCCCCTGGGGTGAGGGCACATGGCCCCTGGTGCCCAAAGGCAGAGCCCCTGGGGTGAGGGCACATGGCCCCTGGTGCCCAAAGGCAGAGCCCCTGGGGTGAGGGCACATGGCCCCTGGTGCCCAAAGGCAGAGCCCCTGGGGTGAGGGCACATGGCCCCTGGTGCCCAAAGGCAGAGCCCCGGGGGGTGAGGGCACATGGCCCCTGGTACCCAAAGGCAGAGCCCCGGGGGGTGAGGGCACATGGCCCCTGGTGCCCAAAGGCAGAGCCCCTGGGGTGAGGGCACATGGCCCCTGGTGCCCAAAGGCAGAGCCCCGGGGGGTGAGGGCACATGGCCCCTGGTGCCCAAAGGCAGAGCCCCTGGGGTGAGGGCACATGGCCCCTGGTGCCCAAAGGCAGAGCCCCGGGGGGTGAGGGCACATGGCCCCTGGTGCCCAAAGGCAGAGCCCCGGGGGGTGAGGGCACATGGCCCCTGGTGCCCAAAGGCAGAGCCCCTGGGGTGAGGGCACATGGCCCCTGGTACCCAAAGGCAGAGCCTGGGGGGTGAGGGCACATGGCCCCTGGTGCCCAAAGGCAGAGCCCCTGGGGTAAGGGCACATGGCCCCTGGTGCCCAAAGGCAGAGCCCCTGGGGGTGAGAGCACATCACCCCTGGTACCCGAAAACAGAGTCCCTGGGGGAGCTGAGGGCACAGGGCAATCTGGCTCCCAAAGGCAGAGCCCCTGTGATGAGGGTGTGGGCCCCCAGCACCTGAAGGCAGAGCTCCAGCGGGTGACAGTATGCAGTCCCATGGCATCCAAAAGCTGCTAGTGTAGTGTACAGAGCCTAGTTCAACTGGGCCCTGCTCCCTGATGGGGGCCTCTAGGTGGTACTTTAATGCAAATAATACTAATAACCTGGCTCTGACTTGTTCTGACAGTCTCTCTGGAGGGTTTTTTCCTCCTGTTTAAAATATTTTATTGCAAAAATGGCATTGTCCCATTCACTAGCTCAATGTCCCACCTGTCTTTCAAACTGAAGAAGCCGCTGGTTGAGCACTTTCTATGTCCTCCCTTTGCTTTAAAAGTTGTAGTAAACCAAAACATTCACCTGATGTCAAGCAGGCAAATACAAGGAATGGGATCACCATTATTCAATCAGTGAAAACGCAACATGTATGTGGTCTGAGTGGTCCACCCCTGAAGCCGCCCCCCCCCCCCCCATATTGTGAGTTAGACCATGAAAGGCCACTCCTGGAGTCTTGTGCTGTGGGAGTCAAGTTATGACTAAGTACCCTAAAGACTTGTCATGTTGAGGGCTGAACTGAAAATCTAGGGTTAAGCTCCATGCAGTTGGGTCAAATACACCCTGGTTGTTATAACTCTGTAGATGCAGGAACCAGACTAAAGCTTTGTCGTGTGAGGCAAGAATCCAAAAGGAAAAGAGGTATAGATTGGCGCCAGGACTTGGCTTGGAAAGGGCTCAGGGCATGGCGCTGGGATTGGAAATAGTAGGGCATGGTTCCTGGCAGGTGGGATAATCAGGAAGGAGACAGCAGTGGGGAACCTATTTTAATTACACTTTCATTAACATTCACGTACCTAGTGAAGATGCAGCCACCAAAGGAGAAACACCTTAGCAATGGTTTGGCTGGCCCAAGCACTGCTCCTTGGATGGAAGTGACAGAGAATGTGTTGGCATGGAGAACAGTAAACAAAGAGCGTCCAGGATCAGAGAATAAGCACAGTTCACAACCAAACCCCAAGATACTTCAGTGGGAAAAGGCATTTGATTGGCAGATGAAAGTTTAAAGCTTCCAAGATGCCATGATCCAAAATGCCTCTGCTAAAATCCTCTCTCCTGCTGCTGCAACCAGGCCATCCCTACCCTTTCCCCAGATCTTTTCACTGGCTTCCTATCTCCTTCTACAGCAAGTGGGCCTTATTCGCCTTTCAGGGCTTATGTTCTTGGCTATATCCTCTGCTTTCATTTCATTTTAGAAGTCAGCCAACAAATGCCACTACTGTCAGCCTTGAGCACACATAATCCTTCTGCAGCAAAGCTCCTAGCTAAACCAATGTTCAGTACAAAACCTGGATAGTTTGCAGAGTGCTTAGAAATTTTTCTGAATGGAGATGGGCCAGGACAAAACCTGAGATCCAAACAACCTCTTGTAATATCTCTTCAACAACTCTCTGCTTCTTGGAACCGTGTTAGATATTTTCCAGTGGTGAACTCAGATCGACCATCACCTACCATCCAGCTATCTAGTTACATGTTCATTTTTAACAGGAAAATAGGAAAGGCCAAAGTGGATCAGACTAGTCCAGTCTCCTGTCACCAACAGTGGCCAGATGCGCTGAAAGAAGGTATGATTTTGCATATAATAAAGGTCTTCGCGAATCAGCGTTCTATATAGGTTTTTAATAGCTCACTCATCACCATAACATCGGAGCGCCTTCTAGCGATGCGTTAAGGAACTTGACTAACATCTGTTGTGTTTGTTCTCTCTCACACACACAGCTCTATGTTTATGTTACAGAAGGCAAGGTCAAAGACATGTACCTTGCACTTGGAGCAGAAGGTGGTGAGGTTTATGATGATGGTCCTAGTTCCTGTGAGAGTCCATTCCACAGTCTGGACCAGTCCCCCTGTCCGTCCCACCACCACCACCACCACCAAAAAAAGAAAAGAAAAAAAGTTCTGTCTCCTGCACAGGGAAGGTTCACCCTTATGGTAGAAAGTTCCATTGTGCCAGAGGAGTGTAATTGTGGACCATGATATTTATCCCAGAGTGTTAGTTGATCTTTTAGATACCCTGGGCCCAGGCTTTGAGTGCCTTGAAGAGAAGGATCGAGCTGTTAAACTTGAGTCAATATGCTATGCAAAGCCAGCGTAGGGAGCAGAGGAGGGGTCAGATGTGTTTGCAGTAGCCAGTGTTGCTGAGCAGATGTGCTGCAGCCTTAAACTATGCGGTACTGCACTGTACTATAGAAAGTATCAGGGTTATGTGCAGGGTTTGGTGTTTTGTATTCCAAGTATTTGTTTATTTGTAGTTGTGTTTGTCTTTCATTGGCTATTCTTTTTTTGTTTCCAGAAGTAATATATGAGGCCAAACTAATAGGAGACCTGGTTTTCTAATGGCATTTCAGTTCCTGGATTGTAGGAATCTCACAAGAAGAACAGATTCATGTGTTAATATCTCTTCATGGCCAAAAATAAATAATTCAGTAAAAACATAAGTACAGCATTATTTAGACTTGTTCAAGTATCCAACTGCACAGTCCTAGAAACTGCCCTTGTACAACAGTCACTGAATACTTCAGACACTATAGATTCATTTTCATGGTCTTGGGGGTTTTGGGACATGGCAAATCCTCATCTGAGCCCACACTGCTGAAATCAGAGCTGTCTGTGTCTCAAAATTCTCTTAGGAGAAAATTACCTCTCTTAATAAAATTGATATTAATCTGATTATTTGTAGAGTGCTGTAAACATACATGATCCTCATGAACATGTGAATAGGATGAGGTCCCCTGGCTTGAGGAACTTACATACAAACTCAGAAGAACGCAATCCCATTCCATGCGCCTGATGAAGTGAGCTGGAGCTCACGAAAGCTTATGCTGAAATAACTTTGTTAGTCTCTAAGGTGCCACAAGTAATCCTGTTCTTTTTGCAATCCACTGGGTTATGGTTCAAGCTGAGGAATGTGTATTTGCCATACCATGAATTGTTTAATCAAATCTCAGGTTTGCTCAAAAATTGCACAGGGGTAACCGACAGCAGCATCTGGCCCTCAAGTGTCCCATTAGCATTCATAGCCATGTAAGTGTTATTGTAGGAGTGGATACCCCAAGCTGATGTGCTTCTGCTTGTAACAGGAAACAGTCCAGACTTGCCTTGCTACAATCTCACGGATGCTCATCTCAGTTCCCCACCCACAGATTCAACAGCACCAAACAAAAGATAAGGTCACAAATTTGTTCTCAGTTGGAAAATTTAACCACATAATAAAAAGGGGTTTGATTCTTTCCTCCGACCTCTTTTCTTGTTTGTTTCTTCTCTCTCCTCTGGAGCATGGAAGGGAAAGGCCCCCTCCCCTTGATGACAGTGTATTCAAGAAGAAACGGTTTGGGTTTGTTGTGGCATTTTACAGGGAAATGAAGTTTATAAATAAGGGATTTACAATGAGGCCCAGTGCTACAAGGAAGCATTTTAACAGGGAGCCTTGTAGTGAGGATTCAATTATTTTTCCACAAAGCATCAGGGGAATCCACAAACAGCTGTTTGCATCCCTCCACACAGCAAGTCAAACTTCAAGGCGAACAATAGATGGGAAAACTGGAGCCATCTCTGCAGCAGTGACAATGGGTTTCCTTACTCTGGCCTTTGTTTGATTTCCCAGTCTCAGTTTTGAACTCCCTCTGCATCAGAGAAAGGAGAGGGGGCTTGGGGCGGGGGGACAGTGAGAGGGGAGGGAGGGTCAGTGGGAGTTAAAACCTTTTGCAGCCTTTCTCTCCCATTCATGTGGTAATTGGGTGTCAAGCAGAGATCAGTAAGATGGAGCCCGGCCTCTGTGCCGGGGTTAAACTGCAGCAAAAAGAAAGCGGGAGCTGAACCGATGGAGCACTGAATGTCATTACAGCTCACAGGAAGCTGCCTGCCTCCCCCAGGAGGCACTTCTGTTCCGGCTGGGGCGTTGTGCTGTGGGGAGTGCAATGCTTTTTAATTCACGGGATCGCTGAAAGCAGCTAAACAAAGCCGGAGGGCATTAAACAATACCGCACCCCCGTCTCTACCTTCAATAGGGGGCTCTAAACAGGCATTTAACCTTCAGAATAGCTGAAAGTGATACTCAAAGCTGAGAACACAGCTAACCCTCTGCTGCTTAGCCCCTTATTATTGCTGAGCCGGAGGCCACTTGGATGGCTAGGGGCTCCTGTGCAGGGGAAGGCCGCTCCTCGAGCCTTGACTTCCTGGTCCCTTTTGGTTCTTCCTAACAATCATTTCTCTAACAGGATGACAAGTGTGCACGGCCCTTTGCTATAACCTGCATGTACCATGCAAAGGACAGGATCTCTAGCCTGCACACACCAAAGGCCCGTGAGGGGCGGGGGTGTATCTCCCTGGGCTTGGTCTTCTCAGGGCTTCAGCACATCCCAGAACCAAGGCCAGGGAAAGACTGAATCATGCTGCAAGGAGAAGGCCATGGCAGTAGCACAGGTTCGACGTCACAGGCCTTCAGAACTGGGGATGAGCTGGAAGGGGGTCCTGAGAGAAACATGCTGAAATCCCATCTGCAGGTCACAGCGAGGGTTGGGGTAATCTCTCTACTTCTGATAGAGTCAACCCCCCTCTCTGAATGCTGCCAAACCAGGCCTGACCGAGTTGAATTATCCCTGTACCAGGAGCGTCGCCAGCTTTTTTGCCACCCTAGGCAGTGCCTCCGGGTGACGCCCTGGGCGGCTGAAGAACCTGCCGCCGAAATGCCGCTGAGGACCCGGGCGGCCGAAGGTCCCTCCGCTGAAATGCTGCTGAGGACCCGGGCGGCCGAAGATCCCACTGCCAAAATGCCGCTGAGGACCCGGGCAGCCGCTGAGGGACCTGAAATGCGGCCCCCCAAATCCTGGCGCCCTGGGCGACTGCCTAGGGTCACCTAGTGGTAGCACCAGCCCTGCCTGTACTCTTTGCAGGCTTGACCCCATACCGTTAGTCAATAGGATCGGAATCAAGCCTCAAATTATTCTGAAAAGGCAAATCATCTGCCTTTGGAATGGGCCCAATTGTGCCAAGAGTACAATATTAAAAAAAAAAAAAAATCTCCCCGTAGGCTTCCTGAGTAGGGCCATTCATGTGTTTGCTGACCAGTGGGGCTGCCTCCTTCTTTGGTTATGAGCAATCATTTTGATTTAAATCGGAACGCACCCCTCCCTCACTGCAGCACCCCCAGAGACCTGGGCTTTATCACAGAGTAAGGAGTGTTTGGCATTTTTGTGGGACTCCTCTCCCCCTTATTAAAATAGCACAACACTGATCAGAAACACGTGGTGGAGAATCTCTCTAAGAGTAGAACTTAGGCCAATGATACTGGAACTACTCGGTGGAATTATGTGTTTACATTTCTAAGGAATGCATCAAAATACAGTCCATCCTTGTATCCCTGCACGCTTCCTTCTGTACTTTCAAGAACCTAAAGGCAATGATAGTCTGCACAGTGCATTAAACAAGTACATGCATTTCATTGTGTGGAAAGACTTAACATGTAAAGAGACGTCAGGAATAGGCCCAATTATAAGTGTTTAAAAAAAGTTTTACAGCCTTTCAAAGTAGTAAAAATGTTTCATAATTTTCCTTTAACATTTCAAAGCCTTGATCCTGCAATTACTGAGCATCTCACAGGACTGGGTCCTTCATCTATATTGTAATATTCCCCTGCACTCTTTGCAAACCAAACATGGCTGCACCAAACTAGTGCATGACAGCCAGACAGCAAAATTAACAAGAAACAGAAGTTTAAAAAGTTTTATTACCACTACTTTCATAGTATTTTCACTGTCCAAGTTGAGAGGGTGCAAAAAGCAATCAGCATAAATGGTGAAATGTAAATTAGCTTGGTAAAATTCTTCCACTTTTCACAAACTACGGGGTTAATAAGCAGTGTTGTTGTAGCCATGTTAAGAACATAAGAACGGTCAGACCAAATGTTCATCTAGCCCAGCATCCTGTCTTCCGACAATGGCCAATACCAGGTGCCCCAGGGGGAATGAACAGAACAGGTAATCATCAAGTGATCCATTCCCTGTCTCCCATTCCCAGCCTCTGGAAAACAGACCTTCGCTTGGTCTCAGAAGATTAGAAAGACATGGTGGGGGAGGTAATATCTTTTATTGGACCAACTTCTGTGGGTAAGGGACGCTTGAAAGCTTGTCTCTCACCCACAGAAGTTGGTCCAATAAAAGATATTACCTCACCCACCTTGTCTCTCTAATGAGCTAATAGTAATCAAGAAAGGGATTCATTTGTAAAGTAAGATTTTTAACCTTATGCAATCACCTTTACTAATGTTTAATTTTAAAAAAGAATAATATTTCACACTGAGAGAGCACTTTTCATTTACTCAGGGCTGTACAGACTTTAACTAATTGAGCAGAAAAGAGAAGAAAGTCCCACGCAGTCCCCTTCAGAATAGAGATGGGATGAAATTAGTTTATTTCCTTTTTTTAAAAAAGCACATGCATCAGGTTTCATTACGACTAGCCACTGGCTGCTTCTTGCCAACCACTGCCTTCATTGGAACTGTTTCCTCTATGCACTTAAGCCCTGGTTCCACAAAGCACGTAGGCACCTACTCCAGGACCAATGACTTCAATGTGCTTAAGTGCTTTGCTGAATCAGGACCTTAAAAAAGACACTATGGGCCTGATCAAAAACCCAATGAAGTCAATGGATTTTGCATCAAGCCCCATTACATCATCTGTAGCAACACATCAACCTTTATTAAGTGCAAAACTAGCCCAAGTTGCATGTGATCTGGCTTGTGCCACCAGGTTTATCATAGGGGGGGAAAGTGCTACAATAGTCTATAGTAATGGCTCCAAACAGCTCAGTAACACTAGCATAAACTATAGCGGTGTGACTATTACAGGAGAGTACTACAGTGACAGCTGTCTACATAGACAGGTGAGGCCAGATATTCAAATGCTCAGCACCCCCAGTGGGAGCCCAGGATTGAAAAGAGCTCAGTTCCCATGTTGGCACCTAAAATCACATCAACCCAACACTCCAAGCTCTTTTGAAAATCTCATCACTTATTTAAGCCCCTAGATGGGAGCTGAGCTGCTCTGAGACTCAGACCCCAGTGTGAACTGCTAGAAGGGGGCCTCACCCTCCCTGATTAAGTTTACCTCGTTATCTCTAGCCTGAATCTTCCCTGCACATTTATATCTGCCCCTGGACATTTCCACTGCTTGCATCCGGAGAAGTGGGTATTGACCCACGAAAGCTTATGCTTCAATACCTCTGTTAGTCTATAAGGTGCCACAGGACCCTTTGTCGCTTCTACAGATCCAGACTAACACGGCTACCCCTCTGATACTTAATACCAGGACTATGGCTCCATGTTGCCGAAATCTTGCAGGCTGATAGCACCAGATTACAGCCCCCTGTGGTGGAAATGTTATGAGACTGAGGGATCACAGGGGATTTCTGCCATTTTAAATCTGGCAAGAGCATCAGAACTTGCAAGATGTCTACCCTCTTGGGTGGCATCCGAGCTCGTCCCTTGGCTGCCCAGGTGTACCTGTTCTGTAGTCCAACAGAAGGCATCGGGCTTCAGGGCTGGAAGGAGCATGGGCCGCTTACGTACGTTAACTCAGCGTGACACACGCTTGCCTCCCTCCCGTGCTTTTAGGAATGCCATGTGCTGGCCCTGCTGGCACAAAAGCCCTTCTGACCATCTAACTGCAGGGCAGCCTTTTACAGACAGCCCCGAGGTTGGCATTCCAGTACCACTGCGCAGCCACAGGCCTCTGTTCACCTGCATCAGGACACCAGCTGCTGTGGCAACGGCCTTATGAGAGGCCCGGGCCTCCTCCTTGTGCTGGGGGCTCCATCTGTCTTGGGAAAGGGGAGTCGGTGGGAGGAGCTGCTGTCAACAACCTGATCTGTGAGGGCCATGCATGGGGGGGGCATGGGACAGAACCGTTGTCTTGGAGATCTCGTTTCTCCTGACGCTATCAGGGTCTGACCCCCTGGGCAGTTTATTGCAGCCGTTTTACACACCGGCTAGATCTCCCTCGCCCCCGTTTCTCCACCTTCCCTGGGTACACGTCAGCTTGACGCTCTGAGCTCTGCCCCACGCCCGCGCCCCTCTGTTCTGCTCCGACGGGCGGAGTGTGAAATCCCAGCAGAGCACACACAGACCAGTGCCGCAGGCCCCTGTAGGCGCTGGTGCGGTGTTAGCCGTGCCCAGCACCCCCTCCCCTGGCAGCTGCAGGAGCTGCACTTTGCTCATGCTTCTCAATGGCAACAGCCCAAGGAGACAGCAGAGGTTGAGAGGACCCCCAGGTGACCTAGTCTCCGCACGCATCCTGCTGCAGGCCAATGGCATCCCTGGTACGCACAGCAGCAGCTACAAGGGAAGAGGAAGCTTAAGGGGAAACAACAGGCCCCCAGTTTTCTCCCTCCCTCTTTGGCGTGTAAAATCCAGGTAATTCTTCCAGCCTCAACTCCCGCTGCCACCATAGAATGGAGGAGCCAGGCAGGGCCCTGGGGAGTTCATGGACAAACATGGGGTGGAGCAGAGTCGCCCACTGGCCAGTTTTTCAGCAGCCAGGCCGGTGCTGCCTTTCATTTGCCAGAAGAAATTGTGCCACAAGCTGGGGGTTTTTTCACTTGGGAGCAACATGCCCTGTGTAAGCTGCCCATGACATTTGTGTAACTACCACCCGCACACACAGCACATGGCTGGGAGATGGGAACGCAGCCAGCGGCCCCCCCACCACTCCCTCGGGTACTACTCAATGTACTCGGACTTCAATGAGCCTGTCAACACTCATGCAGTGCCAGGGACCAGCATTTGGGACAAACCCACAATGTACAAGCAGGGAGGGGTAAGGAGCAAGGTGGGAGAGGAAAGGCCTCCTGGGAGCAGGGCTTCCATCGCTCTAGGGCTGTTTTCCCTCATTTGGGGGGGGGGAGGGGGGGAGAAGGGCCCACTGGCCAGGTTGGTTTTTTTTCACATTGTGGAGGTGGCAACTCTAGAATAAGGACTTTCTCCACTGAGCCCCTCGTGGCTGTCTCTGGGCTAAAGCAGCACCCAGAGAACCTGCACTACTCCCGCCCCAGAGAGGAAGAGTTGGTGGAGCTGGTCAGTGGCAGATCCAGCTGCTCCATTCCTTCCCCTCCCTAAAATCCCATCCATTCACCCCATGCAGGCTTCCCAAATCCAGCCCCACATGCTGTGGCACAAGGCTCTGATGACCTGTGGGGCAGGATTGGCCCCTGTAAATGGGATTTGGAAGAGGAAGGCGTCAACAGTAATTGGCAACCCTACAGTAACAAAGCAAGTGCTGGAAGGAAAACAGCTCAATGGGAGACCAGATTTCAGCTTCATGTGGCCTGATGAAAACCCTAAATAGCAAAACAGCACCTGGGAGATTGGAAAGTGATGGGGAAAAAACAAATGGGGATTGTGAGGGTTTGATTCCTGACAGAAACCAGATTTTCTCAAGAGCCATTATCAAAGGTGGGGCTCCCACCACTTCCCCTAGCAAATCGGTGTCCAGTTGTTTCACCAGTGGATCTGACCTTTTCCATTCCCAACGTTTACTTCAGGCTCAGTTATGAATTATGATTATTATTTTGGAAAATTTCAGCCAAAACAGTTCAGACCTTTCCCTGAACAAGGCGAGGGGGAAAGATGTGGTTTTGCACATGTTAAAAAATACTGGTGACTTTTTCTTTGAGAAGCTGTAGTGCCACCACACTTAGCAGGGACTTGAAATTCGGGGGGCGGGAGGTAGCAGGGAGCTGCCATTTAATGTCCTTGTGAAAAGTCTACGCAAGTATGGCCACGTCCTACACCTTTGAAAATTAGTAGTTTGCATATGCTTAGTAGAGATGTCTTTGATTTTAGCAGCTAAATTCCCCAAAGAGTCCACACTTCCAAGCTCCAGCATGGTACAGCTAAGCTTGTTTTCCCGATAGAGAAACTGAGGCAGAGCCAGTGGCAGGGACTTGCCCAAGGTCTCTCACTGAATTATCAGCAGAGCTACAAATAGAAGCGATGACCCTTGACTACCAGGACCCTAATCTAACCGTCAGTCCCTCCCTTCTGTCATCTGCAACAGCGCGAATATAACCAGAGAATAGCTGGGAGTTTCTTCCTCCTTTTGCAGGTGGATAGGGGAAATCTTAGTGATTGTGAATGTAGACTTGAGCTTCAATTTCAGGTGTCCAGGACTGCAGTCAGAGCGTGAAACACGCCAGCCTAAAAACTAAGCACAAGAGAATTTGAAATCCACTAGTGGCCATAATGCTCCCACAATTTTATTTCATATCAGGACTTACAAGCCAGGCTTAGGTTTGACATGTGGAAACAGACGAGGTTGTGAGACAATGGTCAGAAGAGGACATGAAAGCGAAGGCCCATCCCACACCTCCTCCTTCTCCAGGCTGATGGTAGACATAGCCCGGTGGGCTGCCACCGCCCAGCGCTCTCCCACAGGGCCCTGCCCCAGCCCCTTCCTCGGGGCCGGCGCTTCCACTAGGTGACCCTAGGCTGTTGCCTAGGGCGGCAAGATTTGAGGGGGGGCGGCGATTCAGCGGCCGCCGAAACACCGCCGAGAACGCAGCTTCACAGGAGCTGCCGCTGAAGCGCCAAGCGCTGCCGCCTAGGGCGGCAAAAATCCTGGCGCTGCTACTGCCC
Source organism: Macrochelys suwanniensis (assembly GCA_033296515.1). Lineage (NCBI taxonomy): Eukaryota > Metazoa > Chordata > Testudines > Chelydridae > Macrochelys > Macrochelys suwanniensis. The sequence goes on along the minus strand of CM065790.1, from coordinate 12,883,017 downwards.
TTCCTGAGTGTCATTATTTGAACATCTAGTCAGTGCAGGGAAAACAAACGTTTGGCTGCTGGACGGAATCGTTGGGACATGCGAGAGGGAGGGACCAGACGCGCATACAGAGAAACATTCCGGTGCGGTGAGACAGGGGAAGGGGTGGATTGCAGAGCGGAGGAGAAAGGTATCCCAGTGCTGAGGACAGAAACACACCTGGCAGCGCATGCAGGGAACTACTCCCCTGAAAGCATTGGTGAGGGGCTCAGCAAGGCTTCTACTCTGAAGGGTGGCCTACCACAAGTTCCCTTCCCGGCAGAGCGTGTTCAACCCCCCAGCCTGCCCCCATATAACAACTGGTCACATGTGGAACTGGTTTATTAGGCAGCACTCTGCTCTGAAGGCTGCTCGTCTCCTGGCTGCGGCCCTGCCCTGAGCTATGCTGACGTCAGAGTCCCATTGATGTGCGTGGGCATCGACTGGGGAGGGAGCATAGGCAGGCGGCTGCCAAGCCCCTGCCACCAGCTGTTTCATTCATCTTTACAGTCAGCTCCTCCCCAGCCAGAGGAGGCCTGGTGGGTGCCACAGAGGAGATGGCCCATTTTTAAAGCTCTGCAAAGCAACAGCTTCTATCCCTCCACTTACATGGCCCTCCTCAGCGTAACATCCAAGGGAGCCCAGCCCCTCATGATATGCTGAGCAAGTGGGGCTCACTGCGGGGCTTGCAGGGGGGAGGGGGGGGGAAATCTACCATCCTTTGCTCTTCTCCCCTAGGCAGAGGGATAAATATGGGGATAGCCCAGGCAATAGGGAGGGGGTGCAGATTGTGTGCCTGTCACCCACCACTCCTTCCCCCCCCCCCGCCCCCCGATCTCAGGCACCATTTAGTCTCAGGGTGACGGGCTGAATTACAGAATAATTTTAAAGGAACAAGCTCTCTCACTAGGAGAGGACACAGACAGGGGTCTTTGGTGGCTTCATTTTGTTTGACTACAATCTAGACTGGGAATCGCTCACCCACCCATGCTCTGCCACTGATCTGGTTTGTAGATCAGTCATTTGCTCTGGAGAGCCCTCACACCGCATTGGCTGGGACTACAGCTACACCAGCCTGGAGAGCACTACGCGGGAACAGAACTGGTTAGCAACCCACGGTTTTCCTTAAAATGATGCACTGCAAATGCTGAGGCTGACTCAGCAGCCCTGGCTGTACTAGGAAGAAAGGCTCCCCACCCCCCCATAGGTTAGCTAGCCTTAGGCGCCCCCAGGTGTTTTCCTGGACTTACTAATGTGAAAGTTACAAACTACTTTGTCCACACAGTTAATTTAGGCTCTAGCCCAAGCCCCCTTACCATGCACACACAAAGACCTCTAACCCATTTTTGCAGGGGCTTTAAGCCCAGGCTAGCTGACTGGGTGGGGGAGGACAGGGGAGCGGGAGGTGAGAACCAAGGCTCTGCTTTAACTCAGGCTGGAACCGACCCACTTTGCAGTAAGGAGACACACAAAAATCACTCCAGGGCTAGTAGCCCTCCACTACCGTCCCACAGTGTCCCCTGCAGGACAGACGTTCTCCCACAATTGACTGAGGAAAAAAAAATCCTAGAGCATCTCAGCACAATGAACCATGGGCTAGGCCCCCCCCCCACACACACAGGGGAACACAGAAACATACACACTAATGGGGACAGGGCTTTGTTGTGGGGATGTCACACCCAAGCTACGCTAACCTGAGTGCCCAGACCTAGGTGCCAATCACCCAGGTTAGCTGTACAGTGAAGACAGGCCCTAGAATTTTACCACCAAAGGTTGTCAAACACCTGTCTTCTTCTGCAGTGTGGTCACCCCCACTAGGTTTCCTTGTGGTGCCTGCACTGTCTGCAAACCCATCTCTCCTCACTCTACAGTGGGGTATTGCCGCTGCCCCCCATCTGCTGGCTGGAGGCCATAGTTATATACCCCAATAATACAACCACCACTGATGGAGAATCCCCTTTAGCTCACATCACAGAGACCTGTGGGTTTGAAGCAGTGGATCCCAAGTTTGAGATTGGCCAGGGGAAGCACTGAATGACTGGGGAGCCAGCCTGAGACTCAGGTTCCTTCATTCAAGCCTGGGTGTCATGAGTGCAAACATGCCCATTTGGGAGCTGGTTTCTTCACATCCAGCCCCAGGTAAGAATGGTCTCCCGCTTCCCAAGGACATTTCTGACAAGGGGAGGGATGTGAAAATTCTCCTCTGGTCACATGACATAGCTTCCTTGTGCCAGTGTCCAACCCAGACCCCCTGCTACAGCACAGACGACCAAACAAGAGGAAGCAGCACCTGGGAAAATTCAAATCACTCATGCTCAGATTTAGCCGTGAGGGCAGAACAGCGGGGGGGGGGGGGGGGGGCGGGGGATGGACCTCCACAAGCATAACAAAGAACGCAGATGCCTACCCTACTGTGCTGACAGACAGACGGACATACTGAAACACTGTTCTCAGGACTCATTCTGCTACTGTGTAAACACAACATGTGCTTTTCCCTGAATAGATCTTTCCTGCTCTCTCATCCAGCCCCCCTATCGGATCACACAGAATCAGTTGCAGCTAAGGGTGCTGCATTTCGAACGTGAACAGATGGATTTTCTGAGATGGTGAGCACTGGCCCGAAACAAGGTTTGCAGGTGCTCAACACCTCAGCAAGAAAATAAAAGCCATGTGATTAATGACCTGGTCTTTACAACAGTGAGGCGCGTGACACACAGCCTGGTTGGCAGATGCCCCGACACCAGATCAGCAGCATTGCACCCCTCACCCAGGGCATAAACTCCAGCTGAGAGCAGCCCCAAGGAGGCGCAATTCCACAAGGTCACAGCTCCAGTCCCCTCCTGCTCCTGGACAGGTAGGTCTGGGAACCGACTGCCTGTGGACTTTGTGCCCTAACCTCTGGAAGAGGAGAATCAGGCCCAGGTGACGGGGGATATCCTCATGTAAGAGAAAGAGAGAAGGATATTCTAGCAGCAGGATGCCCCTGCCACCCAGGGCACAAACCAGGGGCAGATTTAAAAAAATACAATAAATTAAGATTTAAAAAAGTTTAAAAAAAAAGTATGATCATGAAAATAGAAAAATCATCCCCTAGAAAGAATAAGGCATGGCAGAGACACTTGCCCTTCCCTCCTCTGAGCCCCACAACACCCCCCTGTACCCCCCGCCCCCAAAGCTGCAATGCTTCAACAGCGAACCGCAAAGAGGGCAATGTTTTTGGCCTTGCATGATGGCCCCCAGCCAGCTGGTTGGTTCAGTGCGGAGTGCAAAGCTCACCTCAGCTTGGCTGCTTTGAGGGAGGGGCAGCACCCCATCGCCTTTGGGGGCCTGTGAGAAGCACTACTGCCATCAGCCCTTTTTGGACTCTGCAGTGTGAGCAGGACAGCAAAGGAGAGAAATAAACAAAGGCAGGGAAATGGAGGCCCGTGGAAGGTGGGCGCCCGCGATCTTTGCCATCTTGGCCTGGCAAAAGTCCCATGCCCCTGATCTTTGCCATCTTGGCCTGGCGAAAGTCCCATGTCCCTGGCCATAGATGAATAGAAGACCCCATGCTTGCAGCCCAGGGGGCCACCCTTGTATGAAGTAGAAAATAAAGCCGTAATGATTCTATACTTTGGTATGTAACCTCCCCCCCACCCCACCAAACACACTCATCTGTCTGTAAAACTCATTAAATAAAGCCCACGCGTGCCCTTCGTGTCATCCTTTAACCCTTTCCTTCCTCAGGCCCGCCCCGTCCTGACACAGCAGAGAGATCCGAGAGGCGACTTGCAGAGCCTCGCCCATTACAGCTTCTGTTGTCCTGACTGGATCCTCCTGAAGGCCTCCATGTCCAGTGGAAGGTAGCAGCCTTGCCTGGAGTCCAGGAAGTACAGCCTGTCCTTCACCACGGCGGGGTCAAATCCGTCCCTGCGCAGCTCCATCTTCTGGAACTTGTAGGTGCCTGGGGTGGAAGCAGCAAGGGGTTAGGAGCAGCGCTGGGGAAGGAAGGTGGCCTGTGGACATCATGGTAGCTCCCTATGCCTCCATTCCACCTTCTCAACAGGTGCCTCCTCTTTGGAAATCAAACCTGCCACCCTCCACTGCCACTAGGAACACCCACAAGGAAGGAGTCAGCCCATCCACCCCTTGTAGGATCCTGTCCACAGCATGGCTGAGATGGGACTAGCAAACATAACCCCTGCTAGCCGGATTCTGGGGGAGCATCAGGGATTGAATTTAGGGCCTCTCCCTCTCAAAGTGAGAGTCTCTATTGACTGAGCACCCTCTGCGATGAGGCCCAGCCACCCCTAGAGGAGGACAGAGCACCACATGGGGTGAGCGTGCGTTCCACCCGCACCGTGTGCTGCAGACCATGGCCCCTTGGAGAGCTCACAGTGCAGTCCTCAGCCATCACCCCCCATCTTCCCTGCTCGTGCTAGAGTGCCACTACCGACAGCCGTGTTTAAAGACAGTCAGTCAACCAGCAGGGCCAGGACATCCAAGAGCCAGGGCCCGGCGCCCCACAGCTTTGCAAGCCACGTAGTCACCAGTGTACGCAGGTGTCGAACACCCAGTCGCCATCCCAGCACGAATGGAGGGAGCGAAAAAGCAGCATGGACTTGCTAACAAGCCAGACTTTCCAGTCCCTTTGCACGCCGAGAATTAAGCCGCCCCGGCCCACCTGCCGTAGGTCAGTACACCTCCATTTTACAGAGCGGGAAGCTGCTGCATGGACGGGGAAGTGACCCACATAAGGTCACACAGTGAATCAGTAACAGCCAGGAACCGAACCCTGAGACTTCAAGTCTCCCCTATTCCAGACAAGTCCTTTCCGGAAGCCAGGAGAACACTCCCAGCTGTTTGTCAATTCAAAAGGAAAGCGCCCCCATCCAGGGCGGACTCACTTGTCTTGTGGACTTCTGGCAGCACTCGCAAGAAGACGGGCCGTGCGTACAAAGGCAGGGCCTTCTTCAGCTCATTGGCAAAGCTCTCCAGGTTGCAGGAATTCTTGGGGTCAGCAATGGCTGCCATCCCTGCCTTCCCCTCAGTGCCTGGAACACAGGACAGAAGGTGATGCACACAGTAGGAGGGGGCTGGTGCAATCTCTCGCATATCCCCCACCCCAGCCAGGGAGAAGCTTGAGCAAGCTCGGTGCGCCAGGCCTGGCAAGCTCGGTGGACACAGCTTGCCAGGCCTGCAGCAATATGCCTAAGACTAGACACAACATACAAAGGCATCTCCGCAGAAGCCCACAACAAGACCGATAATCCAGAGGGCCTTGGAATGCCAGGCCATTAGCAATGTGTGTAAGAGGCGGAGGCAAAAACACACACACACACACACACCCACCCCCAAGGCTCACCTTAAATAATACATCAGTGACACAGTCTCCATCCCTCAGCACCACATACATACACCTCAGCCCCCAACAGTGACCCCCTTGCCAGCATCCCCAGCCTCAGCCCCTGGGTTGAACACACATCCAGGAAAGCCCCAATCTCTCTGCACTGCTCCCCTACCACTGAGCATGGCTTTGGCTGGACACCGTTGCCCTACAAGCCAAGATACCAGTGCTACCCAGTGGCCACCTCATCCTATCAGAGCTGCCTTTGGCGGAGTTAACTCCAGAGATTAGCGCAAACGGGGTTGGCTCTGCCCTGCACCTTGTGTTGTCATTTACACCCAGGCAAACCAGATCGACTGGAAACTCTCACCTCAAGTGTTTCGTGCACCCACGGCCTAAAGATGGGAGGTTCTGCACCCCAATCCCGACCTTTCCTCCTCCCTCTCCCATGCAGCACGATAAACAATGAGACTCACAGGATGGAGACCAGGTCCCAGGCACCAAGTGCCAAAGGGATGAAGGGCCATCACCCCAGAACTTAGGACAAAGGAAGGCTGGCAAGAGCAGAGGGCCGCTCCCCTCAGCCCTGGTTACCTGGCACCTCCACCCCGTAGACGACGACGTCTGTCATGTGGAGGATGCGGCTCAGAGTCCCCTCCACCTCCGTCGTGGAGACATTCTCGCCCTTCCAACGGAAGGTGTCCCCAGTGCGGTCCCGGAAGTACATGTAGCCGTATTCGTCCATCATCAGCACATCTCCTGGGGGAACCAGAGGAAGTCAGAGGAGCCTACAGGCTCCCAGGGTGGGAGTCACCATAACACTCTGCTCTTCTAGAGTGCCCTCCATCCAGGGCTCTCCAAGCACTTCTTGAACATCAGCCTCACTAACCCCCGGCCTGAGGCAGGTCATGATTGTTAGCTCCATTCAACAGCTGGGGACTGGGGCCACAGAGAGGGGACGTGACCTGCCCACCAGGAGTCATGGGCAGAGCTGGGATTAGAACCCAGGAGTCCTGGCTCTTGGGCCACGCGGAGCAGTGGAAGGAAACATGATCAAGTAGTCACAGCAACAACCTGGGCGTAACAATATACCAAGTCACTGCCACTGGATTCGTTGGGTGACCTTGGACAAATCACTTCCCCTCAGGGCCTCAAAACGATAAACTATCCTGCCCCAGTTCTTGGGTCAGGGAGTGCGGTTGGGATTCTTAATTCCTGTTTGCAAAGTGGTTAGGGAGGGCAGATGGGAGGCTCTGGAAGGGCAAGTGTGATTGAGCGAGATCACCAGGTATGGATGGGGACAGCAAGCAGAGGATTAACCAAAGGCCTTGCTGGGACTAGCAAGGGGACCCTGGAGCCTAAGTGAACCTGTCAGCATCAACCCCCTCCTCTCGGAGTGCACCCTCTGCAGCTAGGGGATAAGGGCCCTCACCGGTAAGATATGTCGAGTCCCCCTTGGCGAACACGTCATGGGCGATCTTCTTGCTGGTGGCCGACTGGTTCAGGTACCCGTCGAAGTGCAGCAGAGGGTCGCTCTTGATGATGCGTCCTACCAGCTGTCCCGGCTCCCCTGTGGGCAGAGAGAGTGAGGATATGCTCAGTCCCAGCCATTCTGCTGGATCAGAGAAGAGTACACAGAGATTGCTGGCTCCGCATGGCAAGCACGCATCCTGTCTCCGTGGGAGGAGATGCTTTAGGGAGGACACGGGGACTCTACTGTGCAAACATCTCTTAGCGCACTGGTGTGCAGTTTACCTCAGGAGCTTCCCCCATGCTGCCCTCCCAACGTAGCTCAACCCTGACCCGAAGGGACCTCCAACTGAACTCCTCTCTCTGCCCTGTCTCCATGGCCCAAGTCCCTGTGCTCCCCGCTGAAACTGCCCCCAGGATGGCCAGGGAGCGCCAGTTGTGATAGTGATTGCAGCAACATGGGAACTGGGCTGAGAACCATCACACTCACTTCACACCCAACATCAGTGGGTTGGTAACAACGTCCAGTCGCTACTGAACTGGAGCCCTGGAGGTGCAGAGAGCCACCAAAATGGGGAACAGATTCTAACGACAGCAGAGGATACTTCCGGATGCTCGTCAGAACGGACACTCCTGCGCAGCTAATCACAAATCAGGTCTCTAGTGCAGGGCTCATGCAAACGTGGGACAGAGGGATGTACCAATAGACAGAGGCTGCTTCCCACATCGGCCCATCCCCCATCACCTGGTTTACAGGGGATGCAGAGTCCATCTGGCCCACGGATCAGCTCCATGGTGTCTTCGTTCACCCTCACCAAGGTGACAGGGTAAATCCCAGGGAGGATCCTGCTGTTGAAGCCACAGGAACCAACCTGGAATCGAGAGAACGCAGACACAGCCCAATGGCAGCTGGACGTCTCTCTGCCCTCACCCTTGCTTCCCTCCTATCGCTCCAGCTGCTGGCCCAAGGGATTGCCCAGGACATGCGGGAGTTACCCCACCCCAGAGACCAGACACAATCTGCTGCCTACCCAAGGTCACTCAGGGCTCCCTGCCAACGTCAGTGGAGGGGCCTCACATCTGCCCCGTGGGGGGATGCTTACCCAGCTCAGGCCTCTCCCGGGATCAGAAGGGGTGTCTCCCGACATCCCCTCCCAAGTCTGCTCCCATCCCTAACCCTCGCTATGGCCGGCTCTGCCAGCTCTCCGGAAACAGAGTGAATGAACCATCCCACCAGGAGCCCCAAGGCCACGTGTCTGCATGAGACATCACGGTCGCCCTCGGCAGCCGGGGGAGGAAGGACCGAGCTGCAGGGGGTGGGGAGACGCCGCAGCGGCCGGCAGAAGGACAGAGACAGCAGACAGGGCCGTACGTTGTTGTCGAAGTTGCCCAGGCTGCAGTTGCACTCGGTGGCACCGTAGAACTCGGCGATTTGGGGGATCTCGAAGCGGGAGATGAATTCCTTCCAGATGGACATCCGCAGCCCGTTCCCAAGTGCCATGCGCACGCGGTGCCGCCGCTCCACCTCCTGGGATGGCTGGTTCAGGAGGTAGCGGCAGATCTCCCCGATGTACTGGACAATCTGCGGAGGGGAAGGGAGACATGGCACACTGTGCCCTTCCACAGCGCCCTCCACCCAGGGACCGCAGAGCACTTGAGCAGTGCCAAGCCTGACAAGCCCCAGGAGCCAGGCAGGTGTTAACAGCCCTGTTATACAGATGGGGAGGGACAGTCAGAGGAAGAGACTTGCCCAAGGACACCCGTTGAGTCAGTAGCAGAGCCAGGAATGGAACCCAGTTTGCCAATTCTGTGCCTCCCACCTAGCTGGCTGCCTCCTTGTAAGTTGGAATAACCGGTCTGGCATTCCCGGTTTTGCTTGCAGGAGGCAACACCCTGACTGCCCTCCGGAGCACGATACAATAAAGAGCAGGAGTAATGAAAGGACATGGAGCTACTTGGATTGTAAGCTCCTTGCAGCAGGGACCAGCTTTTGTTCTGTGTTTGTACAGCGCCTAGCACCGCAGGTGCCTGGTCCGTGACTGGGGCGAAAGCTATCATCAGACCCAGCTGAGGTTACAGTCATCTCCATAGGAAACAGCCAGTGCAAGCCTCGGTTTAAAGACATCCAAGGGCGCTGCTGCCAACTACCAGGATTCTCAGCACGTTGCTGATTCTCGGGGTTCCTCGGCCAGCTCTTCCCCCTGTGCTCCCCCGCCGCGAGGCTCCTGAGCCCCCAGTGCCTCACCGTACAGTTGTACTTCACACAGTCGTCCCAGAAGTGAGAGGCTGAGAACTTCTTGCGGATCACCACAGTCATCCCCTGGAGAAGGCACTGGCCAATCCCGACAATGTTACCTGGGCGAGAGTGGAGCACAGGGGAAACCATTAACCTCCCGCCTCTCGGGAGAGGGTGGCTGATCCCCAAAATGGGACAGGCTGGCTTGGGAACATGGAGCCTTTCACTTTGAGGCATCTGGTTTGAATCCAGCCCAGGATCCAGTAGGGACCAGAAGGTGTCTCCATCCCAGGGCCGTTTGATGGAGCTGGAGGGACTCAGGTAGGTTCTTAGTGGGAGATGTCCATTTCCCAAAGTCACCATCACTAGTGGTGCTAATGGACCCACTCAATACCCTCACTTAGGTCTCTAAGCACCTTACAGAGGAAGGTGTGCATCGTTACCCCATTTTATATACGGGAAAACTGAGGCACAGCGACTTGCCCAAGGTCACCCAGGGAGCCAGTGACAAACCAGAACCAGATCCCAGGGGTCCGTACTACCAGTTTCCTGATCTAACCATTAGTGGCCTTGTCCTGGGCTCCCAGTACTGCAAGGTGGCTACCATGGACCTTGCGAAGACCCCAGTCCTTCACACTGATCCAGTGGGGACAGACGGGCGAGCCCCTCCGCAGCACGCAGCAGCTGGCGGTTACGTTACGACAGTCACTGCAGCAGCCCCTGGACTGGGAGTCTGCTGACGTCCCGGGCAGGGAGACACGCGAGCAGGGGCTCAGTGCACACACGGCGCTCGGATACCTGCCGCATGGTAGAGAGGGAGGCAGTCGTACATCACATCATCCGGCCTCATGCGGAATCCGTAATACACCAGGGATGCCATGCGGTAGTACCTGGGGCAGGAGAAGTGGGCGCATCAGTAGCCATGCCATAGCAACAGCCCAGCAGAGCCCTCCACTGCCAGCAGGGTCCAGATCCCACCCCCATTTCCCTTGCACCCAGCACCGGCCTGCCCCTGCACAGCCCCCCCTTACCTGCAGTTGACTACGATGGCTGCCTTGGGCATCCCCGTAGTGCCGGAGGTGTAGATGTAGAAGAGTTTACCTGGAGGGCAGGTGGGGACGGCAGAGAGAGGATTCAGCATCACAGCAGCATCTCACCCCCCGCAGCAGCCTCGCACCCTCTTTCCCGAGGAGCCAGAAGGGCGTGCTGGATCAAGCCAGGCTACTGAACTCGCACTCGCTCCCTGCCCGCTGGCTACGGCCACTCCACCTCGGGCTGCTATCGAGTCAGCTCGCCCAGGCCGGCCTCGTACTGGGCTCTTTGCTAAGCTAAGCAGGTTCGGGCCGGGTAAATACTCAGATGGGAGACCTTCAAGGGCTCAGCTTCAGTCTCCACGCTCAGCCCGGCTTGCACAACAGCACGCTGGCATGAAGCAACGGCTTCCCAGAGCTTGGTGCAGAAGAGTCACATGTCAGCAGACTGGGGAGTTACACTCGCTCCATCTCTCCGCCGCTTACATGGACGTGGCTGGGTTTGTTCCACCCCACGTGAAGCTGCAGCAGGTGAGCCGTTAGCGCCCCGGGATTAGCCATTGCCGGATGACACACGGGAACAGCACAAAGACCCGCCCTTCATTTGCCAGAGGCACAATAACCCGCCACACCTCGTACCATGGGACATACCTAGGAAGCCCTTCTTTGGGGGGCTTGGCAGGTGTCGAGGAGCCATCTCCAGGAGGGGGTCCAGGTGTTCGGTGCCTGGGGGTGCGGATTCTGGATTCCACTCTCCGGAGCAGAAGAGACGAATGGATTTCCCCAGCGAGGGCTGTGCCTCCTGCATGGCTGGGAGGGAAGGAGAGCATGGAACTGGAGCTCAGAGAAAGGACAAATCTACGAGACTGAGATCCAGGAGCACAGAGGGGCAGGTGGCAAGGTTTACACAGTTAACCCCCCTACCCGCTTGTCCAAGCCGACGTTGCGCCCATAGCCTGCCCCAACCCAGGTCTGCCTTCTCCCCAGCCTAAGGGCAACTGGCTCAGGAACTTGCTTCACCCAGGCTGCTTCAGGTTAGGGTCTAGAGCAGTGACCCTTGGACTCTTCAGAGCACTTTCAGGCAGCCCGTGAAACTGCTGCCAGCGCAATAGGAAGGCACCTGTCAGCCTCCAAGCCGGCTCTTCCCACCAAGCCAGACTAGCCAGCAAAGATGGGGGGAGCGGGGGAAGGAGCACAGCACTGGGAGGCCCGACTACTTTGCCACCTCCAAGCACGCGCCTGGGGACACGACCGACCGACCCCTCTCACCTTCCATCATCTCGGCCCCGAACACCACAGCCTTGGAGTTGGAGATGTTGATGCAGTGCAGCAGGGCCTCCATGCGCAGGTGGGAGTTCACGAGTGCCGCCTCCACCCCAATCTTGGCCATCCCCAGCCAGAGGCCCACGTACTGGTTGCGGGACTCCATGAACAAGGCCACGACGTCGCCGGAGTGGAAGCCCTGCTCATGCAGGTAGTTGGCCACCTGGCTGGAGTACTCGTCCAGCTGGCGGAAGGTCCAACTCTCACCCGTTCCCTGGAAGATTAGTGCCGTCTTCTCCGGGTGCTTGCGAACCGTCTCCTGGAAGATCTTGGGGATGGTGTTCTTCCCCCTCAAGTGCCGCCACACTTGCCACTTCACCCTCAGCAGGACTAGCCCAGTGCTGCCAACCAAGCCGGACAGAAGATGCTCTGCACTGCTCCCCATGGAGGCCATGCAACCAGACCCAGCCTAAACTGTGGGTCTCCTGCCTATCGTTCAGGGGGAGCAGGGGATCTGCGTGTGGAGCTTTCCAGAGAGACCCTTTACACCAGAAACCGATTACACCCAAGAAGCGGGGAAGGGGTTAGAACCCAGCCCCTTCCCCTCAAAGGGGATAACAGATGCTCCTCCCCAACCCCCAAATGAGCTAAAGGAACAGCCCTGCCACCTCGGGGCAGCAGATATTGTGCAACAGGCCACGGGACACCTGTTCCCTCCGAGCCACGCCCCAGGACTCCTCGCTAGAAGCCAGCTCGTCCTTGATCCCGGTACATTCTTTGAGTCTCCCTGGCCCCGGGTCAGAAAGCCAGGTCCAGGGTGCAGGCACCCGACTGACAAGTCTGCATTTTTAGGGACTGAGGGAAGTCCAAGGTCAGAGACAGTCGCGAGACCTCAGCTGCAGTCAGATCTGAGAGAGACCCGGACAGAGATTTCAGAGAGATCTCAGGTCCCAAGAGCAATTCCCTCCCTCGCCTGGCAGGGGCTGTATTCCTCACTGAGCTGCCTGAGTAGCCTCAGCAGGGGGCTGAGGCGTAGGCAAGATGCTGGTATCCAGAGCTCTCCACTCTCATCCCTGCCACAGCAGGAGGTTTCCCCACCTTGGCTGCCCCAGCTCCCCTACCCGGTTCCGTGACGTGCCGGGGGTCACCTTAATGAAAAGGGGACAGAGAGGGAGGTTTCCAGCTAGGACACTTACGTGACGTCCCTCCTTATTGTCTTGCAGACAATGCGCAGGAATTTCCATCCCCCGGAGCCCAAGTAGAATATGAAGAGGGCAGGGATCACTTGGAGCCAGGAGAGCTTCAGGACCAGCCTGAAGAGCACGAAGAGCGCGGTGAGGGAAGCCAGCCGCAGCATCTTGCCCTGTGGGGGGAGAGACAGGGGAGATCAGTTGCTGGTTTTAACTTCGACACTTCCCAGGGGGCCCCCAAGGCAGACGCCAGCCTGAAGTAGGAGTGACAAAGAAACTGCAATTGGGAGGTGTCGAGGTGGGACTGGGGAGGGCGACGTGGGCTAAATCCTGCTCCCCTTACGCAGGCCATGCATGGGAGTAAGGCAAGCAGGACTGAACCCCCGCATGGCGCCCCGTTGGGATTCCCTGTACACTGACTGGTAGCAGCAGATGCTACCAATAGGCGCGGTCTGAAACTACAACTGCCGGTGTGTCCCGTGGCCTCTGGCTGGGCCTGCACTCAGCCGTGTACCCCGAGCACAGCTCACCAGGGTGGTGTAGATGAGGCTCCAACAGCTGGTTTGATAAGAGGCAACAGTGCCTAACCCTGCTCAAAGCAGGTTGATCACGAGCTGATGTCCCCCGGGACTGAGACCATAACTTCAGCAAACTGCAACAGGCCTGAACTAGAATCGCAATGAAATTCCTGGGGGAAGAATGGGACAGTGGAACTGGGAGAAGGTAAAATGGCAGGGTAAGAACCAGGGAACGAGCCAGGCAGATTTCTGTTCCACAGCGCTGTATGTTAAACCCAGTGGGCCAAGTCCCCTGCTGGTGTAAATCGATGTCGCTCCAGCCACATCTCAGAGACACCCTGCAGTCAAGCCAGTGGAGCTATGCTGATTTACACCTGCCGGAGATATGGCCCTTCACATTCAGGAAGCTGAACACGGAGACATAATCTGACAGATACGGAGATAGTGGAGAGGCGTGTGCCAGCAGCTGGAGCACAAGACTGGCAAACAGAGGTCTAATCCCAGTTCTGACACAGACTCACTCTGTGGCCTTGGACAAGTTATGCCACCTCCTTGCCTCAGTTTCCCCACATGTAAAATGGGGATAATACACAAGGAACCATTGTGCAGTTGTCAGACAGTGGCTGAAAAGCTCTGCATTGGTGACAAGTATTATGTTTCAAACCTATAGACCCAGAAAAGCTCAGCATCAGCCTCCAATTTATACCGAGGCGCCTCCTTTCACTTTACTCTAATTCTGCCATGACAGAAGCTGATTCGACTCTCCGGCCGTGCCCTGGCAAGTTGGTGGCTCAAGGGGGCTAGCTCCTCCTGCACCCCACGCTCTGGCTCTAAGTGCTAGACCACATGGCCTACTAAGCATTTCAGCTTTGCATGCTCCCTCAACAGGACTTAAAAAAAACAACCCACACACGCACATAATAGGAACTAGGACAGAAAACAGGATCCAAGTCCTTTGAGCTCTGTAAGGGTTTGCAGGTTCTCATATGATCATGCCACTTCCTAGCTGAGGTGCAGCCAGAGCTGATCTAGAAAGCGGAGCCCAAATAACATGGTCACAGACGGGCTCCTGGAACAGATCAGACGTGTCCCCCAGATGCACACCACTGGGGGGCAGCAGAGCAGTGACCAGGGCTAGTGGTCTGTGTAGGCACAGACTTCATGCCTTCCTCCCAAAGGGCACAGGGCAATGTCAGTCAGGGCCAGCTTTAAGCAGATTCCCTGGAATCGGGCCCACGCCCAAGAGGGCCCCGCTCCAGCAGTTTTGTTTTTTGCTCTGACAAAGTCGGCGGGACCCCGCACCCGCTAAAGCCGGCCCTGATGTCAGTGGTCAGCCTCAAGCACACACTGCTAGACACTCTCCCCTATGCAGACTTGCAGGTCAGCTGTGACTCTCCTCCTGCATTTCCACCTTCCCGTCCCCATGCCGGCAGCCAGACCAGATGGGAAGGCCACTCCTGTGGGCTGACACATTCGCTGGCAGTGGCACAGAAGGGCAGTAACCTATAGAGGGATCCTTCCACATAGCAGCTGCGCATCAAACCGGGAAGGCAACCACAGGCAAATCTCCCACGCTGGGAGCTCAAGGCCCCACAGATAAGGCTGGTCCTTCCTGACACAGGGTGAAAGGGAAGGAAATTAACACATTATTTCCTGTTCATTCTTGCAAACGGATCCAACGTCCATGGACTGGCAAACTTCTTGGCCCCACAGCGATCGGGGCAGCAGGGGATCCTCTCACAATTACAAGCTCTGGCCAGGAACCTTTCATTTCTCTGGTCCCTGGGTGAAGTCTGGGGGAGATGGGGTGCTCTGTGCAGTCATCCCCTGCGATTCACTCTCCCCAGACAAACATGGGAGTGTGGCTGCTTTTGAGCTCACTGAAGGACCCATCTCTTTGGCATCACACACTTCTCCCTGTCCTCCAAGGTTAGCTCCAGCAGTGCAGAGGGCCGCAGTGAATATCCTGCTTTTTGCAGACAGGCTGTTAATGCAGGAATCTAACCCAGGGGATGGGTGCCCTGATGCACATCTGAGGAACCAATAAAATGATGATGCACAGCAGGGCCCTGGTTGCTGACTGGATCCCATAGGCACTCCTATAACACCTGTATGTGATCATGGACCCAGATTTCCTGGGAATGTTGTGTGCAATCCCGCCCGCAGTTCAAGGATCCCAGACTCTCCCAAACTTCCAGCCCTACCTGCTCCATATTAACATCCATCAAGCTCTCTCCTTACCCCCCTCCTCCTGAAAGCTCCCAACACCACATCCATTCCCTCTAATGACCTCTCCAGCATATCCCGCCCTCTCGTGCCTTTCACCTGGGCAGGGACCTGCTCTTTGTTTGGCACATTGTGTTGTGATTCAGTGGTTCTGTCGGGGGGAAGGGCTGGGGAAGCAGAGCGGGGCTCTGTTCCTGGTTCTTCCACTGAACCTTCCTGTGCTTTGGTTCCCTGATCTGTAAAATGGGTATAATGGGGAGCATCACAGATAGCTAAGATAATAAGGAAGGTGTGTATTTGTATCACAGAAGTTCTGAGAGGCCCCAGTCAAGGTCAGGGCCCCTATCATGCTTGGTGCTGCACAAACATATTTGAAGAGACAGGGGGTGCTTATCTGGGGGCAAAAGAATTATTCACTGCAGCCCATCTAAGCCCCACTCCTGCAAGCTGCTCCATCTGTGGACAAAGCCCTGTACTCACAAGGGGCCCTATTGACTTCAGAGGGCCTCCACACAGGGGTCTGACCATGTAGATTTGATTGGGGCTTTTCCCTGAGCCATAGTTAGCCTCTTTCCATGGGTATCAGACTCACAAATCTCCTACAAACACCAGCATTTAATGCAGATCACAAGCACCCTGTTAAAAGCACCGAGTCTGTCTGTCCCTCTCTAGCCAGTTCCACATGTTTTCAGAGGCATTTGGCATTCCACTCCCAAGTTGGCGGTGTGCCAAGCACTCCCAATTTCACAGGGGAGACGGAGCTGGACACACTTAACCAAGTCACTCCATATGCCTGCAGAAGGGAGAGTCAGATCATTAGATACAAAAGTGCTGGGATTGCAGGCAGCACCCAGCCAGGAGCAAAAAAACCTGAGTCCCACCCCCTGGAACCTCCTCAGGGCATCCCAGCAATCTCACAAAGCATCAAGGTGCAGGAGCGGCTCCCAAGAACACAGGCTTTGAGGTTGGGCCTGTGCCCATTTCTGCTCCTTCCTGGCATAAAGCAGGGGCCTGGGAGGCTTTGCTCAAACCAGGTCTTTATCTCCCGCTTGATTTTTACATTAGGAATTCAGGTCTTGTCTGGCTGCACCGGCAGGAGGAAAATTAGGGCCTGTAACTCACTCACTGCAGGGGGCAGTTCTGTGATGGCGATTTACTGCTCCTAGTTTTCCTAGTGCAGATGAGACCTGTGGAGGCTGGAGACCCAGCAAGATATCAGCCTGTGAGGCAAGCAGCCAGGAGAGGAGGGTAGTTAACCAAGCAGATTCCAACTCTTTCCTGCTTTTGTGAATACTTATTTAGCTGCAGCACCCCATGAGAGACCTGTCCCCCATCATTAGGGGGTGAGAGCTCCCAGGTAATATCCCCAGAGCTCCCCAGCAAAGACAGGACAGGCTTGGTGGTCCTGATATTTCTACAGGGAAAAACAATGGGATTGTGGACCACTGAGGGTGAGGGGCACCCAAAGATGGAGATTGGTTACCACTATGCAAGGTGCCTGCAACTGCCTCCTTTTGGACTGGACAACCAGGCAGCCACCAATGCCCCCAAAGTGAGCAATACTGGCTAGGGAGGGGACACACCTAGGCTGTGGGGAGCATGGATTCAACATATGACCTCTCTGGAGGACCTGCCCTCCAGGGTAAGGAGGTGATGCAAACAGCTCCTCCCTTCCCCAGTGATGCACGTGTGTGTCAATGAAGCCTCACTATTCTGGAGTGACTCACCAAATCACCTCTTTCTTTGCAATAGCTCCAAAAATCCATCCCATCCTCTGGGAATTTCAGTTGCAAGCACTTCCTATGCCATGCCTTTCCCCCACCACACCAGCTAAAGTACAGCTGCTAAGACTACTGCTCTGGCCATGTCTTCCCCATTCTTTAACCTCTCCGCTGACTTCCATTCTTTTACTGCATTTTATTACTTCTCTTCATTTCCATAGCTCTCCATGGTTCCACCCAATGCCCATATCTCTCATTCCCTCTCCTCCAGCATTCCCTTCTGCTTTCTCTCCGACACCTACAGCAGGTATCATGGGTCCTATTAAACCCTCCCGACAGGGGCAACAGGCCCACAAATAAATTTTTATTAAGATGATGTTTAAAAAAAGTGAACAGAGTTTAAGCATAGACGTGTCTGGTTATCAGGGAATAACGTACAGCTTATCAAGGGGTGTGGAGTTCGGTTTAAGATCGGATGGTGTAAGGAATACATTATCTGCAAGATCTCCGATTGGGGGTAAAAGGTTAACGGGTCAAAGTACAGACACTGAGATATGAGGGTATGTTGGTCATATAACGGCTATGTTCAGGTGTGGAGTATAATGAGCGGATACAACGATGAGGATGGATTGACCCTCATTTGGTGAGATTTAACGTTCAGTGAGTTTATGGTTCCAGTTCATATAGTCCAACGGCAAAAGTCTCTCTGTCCCTTTCTCGTTGTCTAATCTACACGTGCAGAGACCCTTTTCAACTGAGGATCTCAAAGTTCTTTCCAGGTCCAACAAACCCTCACAGTCCCACCACTTCCTATGAGACAGACATTATCCTCCAAAGCAGGCTGAGCAGGGCCCAGGAACACACAAACCCTCCGCCTGCAAGCTTCAGAGAACTGGAGAAAGTTTGGGCAAGACTCAGCGCTGATGTCAACAGGGGCAACTCCAGAAACTGCAACGAATGCTGGCGTGGCCAGTGTATTTGGACGGCTCTCCTCTCTACTCAACCTACATTAAAGGGGCCAGTTTGCAGATACGGGTTACCGGCTCTCAACTGAGCCACCTGTTTTTACTTACATTGTTTCTGCTCCTTTCAGATAATGGTGTCAATCAAATCTCTTACATTACCCAACCAAGTGCAAGGGTCACCAGCAGAGTCATAAAAAGAGATGACTGAGCTTAACTGGACCTGCCCGGCAGATGCACTATGTTAAAGAAAGATGCAGAATGTCAGTGATTCACTCTTCTCCGATACGAATAACTGAAGGGGGAGGGAGTGGAAATCAGTGGCGCTGTACAAGGAAGCCCTTCGTGGCCTACCAGACAGGGACAGGATGTGACCCACAAGCATCAGAGAGATACAACTAACAAAGCTCAAGAGAGATTTTTTTTTTGCAACTACTAATTGTAAGTGCTTCCAGGCAAAGAGCTTGCCTTTCCAACTGGATCGCAGAGAGCCCAGCACACTTTGGGGTGCTCTGTTAACAGCAGCAATATACGCCAGGCCCCATTTCATGCTCCAAGAAAGCATCTCTTGTATTTAGGCAACATAGAGGTTGAACTAAGAATACAATGCATGACCCAGGCTTTTGTCCCCCTTTTGGAGACTCTGAACAGGGTTGCCATCAAACGCTGCACCTCCCCCTGGTTTCTTTCCGAAAGGGGCTGTACTACATTCCTACCCAGCTGACACACACAGGCGGTGCTCACCGCAAGGAAATGAGAGCGCCAGTTTGCTAGGCTGTCACATTAGGAATCCTCACACCGCCACCTGACTCGGGTCCATCGCAGCAGGCAGCTGTTCTAGCCAAGGGCAAGTTTGCAGAGGGAAAAGGAAGGAAAGCCCCAGTTTTTCAACTATTGACACTGGGGGCTAAAAGCAAGAGGGGGCCCACAGTCATGTAGCCAAAGGGAGGTGACAGCAATTTCCCATTCCCTTCCAGCCTCCCCACCTGGCACCACCCATAAGCCAATCCTGCCCAGTCATGGCACGGAGCCTAAACCCCCTTTCCTGGGGGCGATGCCCCCCAGCAAACAAGGGCTCACCCCACGCCCATCCCCCTGTCCCCACAGAAAGACACACCCCCAGCAGGGCGGCAGGGGGGTTCCCAACCCAGCCGCCCACCTGGAGCCGGGCAGGGGAGCTCTGTACCTGGCCGAGCCCGCAGCAGGCTGATCTGTGGGGAGACCCGCCCCCCAAGCGTGGGGAAAGGTCAGCGAGCGCAGCCGGAACAAGCCTCTCTCCCCACACCAGCAGCGAGGGCTCCCCACGCCCCGCCCCGCCCCGTGCCCGGGGTGGGGGGGACACACTGGGGCGCTGCATGGGGGAGCCTGACCCACAGCTCCCCCCCTTACCCCTTGGCCCGACAGGCCTCTCCGCTCCCCGCCTCGGGCAGGACCGTCCCCCGGCAGCGGCTGTCAGCTCCGCATCGCGCCCGCGCCCGGCTCTCAGCGGCGCGCTGCGGAAGGGGCCGAGCTGGGCGCCCGGCTGCTGCCGCCGCTTCCACCTGCGCCGCGCTGCCCCTGCTCAGAGGAACCTGCCGCCGCCGCAGCGACGCGGGAGGGGAGCAGCTGGAGGGGGCGGGGCGGGCTGGGCGCCGCGCGGCATGCTGGGAGCTGTAGTTCTTTTGGCCACATCCTACACGTGGTCTCCCGCCGAAAGCGGAGGGCGCTTCACTCCCCCTCTTTCCACTTTCCGGGCATTGTTCTCCCCCCCTCCTCCCCTGCAACCGGTTCCCACCCCGTGTCACATGCCCCCGCCCCCGGGGTAGATCTGGGTTAATTGCACCTCCTGCCCCCGCCCCCCCTCCCCCAGCCCATCTCTTTCTGGGATCTCAGCGCTCCCCCCTTGTGTTGAATCAGGGGCCAGCCGCAACGTGCGCGGGGCTGCAAAAGTGTCTGGAAGGAGTCAGGAGGCGGCGCGCGATGGGGGAAGTTTTGCAAACCCTGCGCCGTGGGGCTGGGGAGAGGGTGGGGGTCGGCGATGGGGAGCGAAGGTGCAAAGGAAACCCAGCAGCTGGGCGTGGGAAAGATTAGTCGCTCGAGTCAAGCGGTGCCTTGCAAAGGTCAAGAAGGGGATGTGGAGGCGCCGCAGATTATCCGACAGGCTCTGTGGCGCAATGGATAGCGCATTGGACTTCTAGATCGATGACAGATGAAGTCATTCAAAGGTTGTGGGTTCGAGTCCCACCAGAGTCGTATTTTGCACCCTCGCGGGTAATGATTGGCAAACGTGGCTGTTGGAGAGTAACAGCGCGGAAAAGTTGGCTGGTTAATCGGCTCCCTTTTTCAGGAATGTCAGTTTCCAACTCGTGCGCTCCGCTGCGGCATTTTTAAAAATCAGTGAGGTACTTGGAGGTTCGGTGTTGCAATGAAACTGATGTCTTTTTGAAAGATGTTACTAGAAGTCCAGGGGATCATTTATGAAGCGTTACCTCCAAATGTGTTTTAATTTTGGACGATGTTATTTTAAAACTCCCCGGCTTTGTGGTGAAGTATTTTTTAGCTGGTTAGTTATGAAGTTATTTTCAAACGGATTCTTTTTTAGGATGCTATTTCAAACACACAACACGTGATTAAATAGGGAAACAAAAATTACTCAAATATTTGTCCTTCAAAGGCTGTTTGTTTATTTGTAGGATGTTATTTCAAGGGCAAGATTTGTTAGGGGAAGAAACGGTGAGGAGTAAAAAATACAGGTTTTTTATCCCCGCTGAAACTATCCTTTGTTTAAATCAGTTTGTTTCAGGATGTTTTCTAAGGCCCAGGTCCTGCAAACACTTAAGCATGTGGGTAACTTTAGTCAAAAGAGTAGCCCCACACCTAAATTACGGTTATTCACTTGCTGAAGCTCCAGTCCTACACCTATGTGAACTGCTGAGCCGGCATAGAGCCTAGTAACAATGAATTGCAGAATTGAATGCGGGATCAGGGACTAAAATGTTATTTTAGTGGCAGATGTGGGGGGGTTGCATATTCATACCTTCATCTGTCCCTGACATTTCTTCTTACTCAGGGGAGACTAAGGGTTTGATTTAAAACCCATTGAAGAAAATAGGAGTCTTTCCACTGAGTTTACTGGACTTTGGATCCAGTCCCTAGATCCCTTTGTGTCTAATTTGAAGATATTCCCTGGCTGAAAATTAATTTTAATCAAGGATACATTTTTTTTTTACCCTGAAACCAGAAACACTTTCTGCTCATCCGCAACACTGCTAAATAAAATAAAACCCAATACCTTGGACCAAGATGTAGCAACTTTGAGCCAAGACACGATATTTCTAACATATTGATGGCCAAGTTATGAATCCCTGAAAACACCAATTTACGGTTCAATGATGAGCAATAATAATGTAACAAACCTAGGTCGGCTCTACCAAAAGTTCACCCAGTTTATCAGGGAGCAGCGCAAATACACAAGAGCATCAGACTCATTAATATCAGTGTTGAGCTAACTCCCTGTCTAGGAATCTGCCCTTATGTGTCAGTTGTGAACCTTTTGAATGATGGGAGGAATACTTCAGGACATCTCTATTTTCCGACTTTATCAGAACACATTGGGCTTAAAGGGTCTGTGTCCATTTTCCTTCCAGTCAAGGAGTGATTTTTTTCTATCCTTCATTATAATGGGCATGTCACTTCACTGATCTCTGCCTCAGTTTCCCCATCTGTAAAATTAGAATAATGATACTGACCTCCTTTGAAAAGTGTTTTGCAATCTACTGATAAAAAGTGGTATATAAAAGTTAGGTAATAATAATTATAATAGAGGCACTAACACACTTCCAGTGAAAGTTGTATTGAAAAATGCATTTAAAGTGTGGATTATGGGTCCGATCCAACTCCTATTCAACTCAAATGAAAGACTCTCCTCAATCACAATAGAAGCTGGATCAGACCTTTATTTTCATGGATGTATAGAAAAACATTGAATATTTCCTTCCCAAACTCATCCCACTTACTGATGGGCCCCAGGTTAAGTTCTTGTGAAAGTTGTAGTGCAGCTGTAAATGTGAAATTTAAAATTATGATTTAACTTTTATATTGCGGTAGCATCTAAAGACCAAACAGCTCAGGGTCTTATGGTGCTCGGTGCTGTACAAACACGGTAAATATCAGCCCGTCCCAAAGAGCTTACAATCTATCAGACTCCTTCCTGAAAGTCAGCACCCCTTTTATATATCAGAGGGGTAGCCGTGTTAGTCTGGATCTGTAGAAGCGACAAAGGGACCTGTGGCACCTTATAGACTAACAGAGGTATTGAAGCATAAGCTTTCATGGGTGAATACCCACTTCTTCGGATGCAGTTTTCCACTGCTTGCATCCGAAGAAGTGGGTATTCACCCACGAAAGCTTATGCTTCAATACCTGTTAGTCTATAAGGTGCCACAGGACCCTTTGTCGCTTTACCCCTTTTATAGCATTTCTTTGTGTTCTTCTAGATTAATACTGTAAAAATTCAGACACCTCAAAAGGTAACCAATTGATAGAGCCAGACCTTGGGCCAAATTCTCTTTTCACTTACACCAGTTTTACACTGTAACTTATCTGGGGCGTCTCTTGATTTACACCAATATGAAAGGAGAATCCTGATTCTACATGTACTTTGATCATGAGTGAGTTTATTGAACTGTCATTTATGAAAGATGCAGTGGTTATGTCATAACATTTAAGAAAGAACCTTACGCTCAGGATTTACTATATTCTCCCTTTTTTACCAATGGAGTTCAGAAACATATCCCTAACTCCCTGTTAACCCAGTTTTGTTTGTTTGTATAGATGAGATAATAGATATACACACCCTCCAGGTAGGGTAGTGAGATCCACGCAGAGCTATGTGATAAATGGACTTACCACATCTCTTGACAGGTACCAAGTTGGTAACAGGGCTCTCAGCTTAGAGCTTATGGTCAAGGCTAGGGCCACAAGATTATACCAGTTGAGACCCAGATTGGGACCTGGCCATTAGAACTGAACACTGCGTGGGGGGACTTCACAGAAGCAGGGACAGGGCTTGGCCTTTCCACTGATTTGGGAGGCAGCTCCCGTGTGACATTTGACACAGTTTTAGAAGTGGGTGAAACGGCAAAGGGAGGGGTCAGGGGAAGAAGTTTGGAAGGAGGGTGAAGAGTGGAGGGAGAGGAGAGGCAGGGCTGGAGTTATGAGACCTCTGTAGATGAAGAGATGACACTTCCCCCACAGGCCCTGTGGGAAGTTACGTAAGCAGGCAGGAGGGATATCTCATCCATCAGATTCCCCTCCAGTCTAGCTCCCCCCGCCCCAATGACAGTTTAAAGTGCATTCCCTCCCCCACACACAGCTCCCCAAGGATGGGAGAGCTGCACTCCCGGCTCAGCCAGTCCGTGCAGCCATTCTGGGCTCTGGGCCATCTTCTCATCCCCCCGTTCTAACTTCCTCTGCAGAATAGAATCACCAGCCCCTCTGCTGTTTCCTGGCATGAGAACAGAAGTGGGGAGAGTGAGAGGCTGGGCACAGTTGGAAGTTCCTAACCAGGTGGAAGTAGGGCTAGGCCACGCTCGCTGCAGGCAAGCACTGTCTTCCTGTGCCCCTTCCTCTTGTCCCAGACCTTCCGACCCCTCTAGCCTCTGTGAGAAACACCTGACCATGAGTCAGCTCCCAGGGACAGCTGTTTCGTTTCCAAAAGGAGAACGGAGACGCACTCAGTGCCATGATTCAAGTAGCAGGAAGGCTCGGGCAGCGCTCTGGGAAAGGGGGATGCATTTTGGAGGGCCAGAGCTGAGGAGGAGGTTGCAATACACAAGAGGGAGCATGAAGAGAACAGATTGTGGCCTCAGGAGGGACAAGTGCCGGGTGCAGGTGTTCACTAGACTCCCCAGGCTGCTGCAGGGAGTTCTACAAGTCTGTCTGGCTCTCACCACTGGCGGCTGAGCACTGCAGCAAAGACCGTGAGACTGTGAGCAAGACCTCACAACCGCCTGCAGTGGCTTCCAGACACCATTCACAGAACAGGAAGCCTTAGACCACAGTGCAGAAGGTGCACGTACCCCAGTGCTCTGAGAACATGTGGGGAGGCAGATGCTGTGCTGGGTCCATCGCTGGAGGGACACGTCCAATGTTTCTGGAAGCTCTTTGCATCGCATTGTGGACAGCCAAAACACTGCCTGCACGGTGTGTGCTCTGTGAGGAGGGAGTGTGGTCTAATGGGTAGGGCATGGGGGCTGGAAATCTCAACTCTCAGGTGCTAGCCCCACCTCTGCCTCTAATTCACTGGGGGACCTTAGCAAAGTCCCTTGTCCTTTGTCACCCAGCTACCCCACCCATAAAACGGGGATGATAATATCCGTCTCTCAGAGGGTTGTGAAGATTAAACTGATGTTTGCAAAGGCACCCTGCACTCCACAGGTACTGTGCCCCGCCCTGCCTGTGGCTATGTACTACAAACACAGGGAGAAGTGCTTAATCCCAACAACTGCCTGTGAACACTGGCTGAAAAGAGCTGATCCAGGACCAAACCCCAGGTCAGGGCCGGCTCTGGGCTTTTTGCCGCCCCAAGCTCCGAGTGCGCAACTGCCGAAGCAAAAAAAAAAAAAAAAGTGCTGCCCCAAGCACGTGCTTGGTTGGCTGATGCATAGAGCCGGCCCTGCCCCAGGTTATCAGCAGTCTGTATGTTGGCGACAAGGTCTGGCTCCCAATTGCACCAATGAGGCCCTATCAGAGAGCAGGTAATTCTGCCACCACAACCACTATGGAACATGCATGTACACAGCCTGCTTTGTGTCTGCATTCCACTTGGGAGGCATGCTGCGCGCGCACACACACGCACACACACACTCTGTTTCCAGCTGCAGCAAACGTACAAAGAACAGACCCCTCCAAAGGATGAGGTTACACGTCAGATCTATGCATGGGGAGGAGACAAAGCTGCAAGTGTCTCCAGGGATTTTATTCATGAAAAAGGAACGTCTGCCTCAAAATGCCACATTAAATTCCATCCTGCTTTGGTGCACCCCAGCCCAGTATCGATAACTATTCAATCTGGGCTGTTATTTGCCTTAACCCAACTTAGTCACAACGCACCAAAATCAGTTTATAAACACTGACCCAGCACAAACAGCATGTGCAATCTCAGCGTTCCACTCCCTGTGGGATTCATCACCTCATTCTCACTCCCTCTGTTCTGCAGATATACAGCCTCGCGCCCCTGGAGCGCACAGAGAGCTAGTTCACTGTTTAAAACAAAGACAAAATCACGTGGAATTAGTGGGGACTGAAATCTTCTCTCCTCAGAGCAGGCAGAGCCTGTCACTGTGCCTTTAGTGTAAACTGGAAGGGACCCAGTTGGGGACGAGAGGGGACATGGCCCATTCAGTCCTTGGCCTATCTGCTGAGACAGTCAGCGAGGGGGATGCCGGTGGTGTATTCTGTTTATTTTAAATTGTATGCAGCAATTGACACACTGTGACACACACGCCCTCCCAACTCAGTGGGGTTTGGTTTCACTGTGACTGACCGAGAGCCTAACTCCTTCCCACCTGCCAAAGCGGGTATGCGATTGATCGATCGAGCTGTACTAGACACAAAATGCATTCCTACATCCACCATCAGTGCAAGTCGGTACAGCTGGGTGCAGAGCAGAGCACTAGCGCTGATCAGCTGTCACTGGCAATGAGTCTGCCCAGGTGCTGTTTTGTAAATCAACTGGCTTTAAGTGGGGTAGAATGGTCCCCTAGGCAATTAAGTTTCATAGCTCCCAGTGAGATAGGTATTCACCTGGGGAATGTGACAGCAACCAGAAGCCAAAAGTTACTAGCTAGTTTCAGTGCTACTTTAACCCAGCTCTGCCTCCCATCTTCCCCACTCCAGTACTACAAGGATAACTGAATGTAGATCACGGGCCCCTACCATGGGGTCGTGAAGAAACACAGTGCATGGAGACTGTCCCAGCCTCTACTGGGATCTAGCTGGCACACTGCATGGTGGGCCTTATCTCCATGGGCCGTATCTGTACGCTGAGGCCTGAGACAGCTACAGGGTTCAAATTCGCCTTTGTGAGAAAGTGCAACTTCACTGACATCAGCAGAGCCGCAGCCACTTACAACAGCAATAAATCTGGCCCTGGGTGCAGCCCTTACATTCTTGGCAAGTCGGCAACCCAGCATCTCACTTGGGCAGACTGATGCCCTCGCCTGCTACAGGAGAATTCCCAGGAGACTCGAACTTGCAAAGGGTTTATTCACTGCTCCTCATGCATGGTGCCGTGAGGCTCTACCCTGCCAGTGTGAAACCCAGTATGTCCCCCGGCCCCTCCAGACTTAAACACTCAAATAGTCGGGGGATGTAAGATTCCAATCTCCTCCCTCAGAGACTCCACCGTCTGCTCCCAGCGGTTCTCGTAGTAGAAATTCAGGACACAGCTGGCATTGAGGCCACTCCGAACAGCCCAGGGAATGAGCTCTGTGGTCAGGATCTGCAGCTTCCTGCAATAAAGGTGTGGAAATGGTTTTATTTTCTTCCCTAGGAACACAATTCAATAGCCAAACACAATACTACTGTACACAGCAGCACACAATACTACTATACACTCTATCGCACCTTTCATCCGAGGGCCTTAAAGCACTTTAGCAGCCCTCATTGATTTAGTCTCACAACCCCCCCCCACCCCCATGAGCAGGTCAATCTCATTCTCCCTGTTTAATTTATGAAGCAGTTATGGTACAGAGAGGGGAAGTGCCTTGCCCACGGTCACACAGTGAGCCAGAACAAGACCCACATCTCCCGACTCTGTCTCACGCTTGAACCACAAAACTATGCTGCGTCCCAGAAGCCAATATGTGGGGTGCCTAGAAACAGCCCCGGGAAGAACCTGAGGCCTCTGGGCTGAGTGATGCGATCGCTGAGATCCGCTGGCTGAGCGGTGCGATCGCTGTGATCCGCTGGCTGAGCGGTGCGATCGCTGAGATCCGCTGGCTGAGCGGTGCGATCGCTGAGATCCGCTGGCTGAGCGGTGCGATCGCTGAGATCCGCTGGCTGAGTGGTGCGATCGCTGAGATCCGTTGGCTGAGTACGTAATGATGCGTAACACTTCCATAGCACAGAGACCAGCAAATCTTGCTATCCCATTTTACAGCGGGGGAGACGGACAGCCAGAGAAGTGAAGTGCTGAAAGACGCACTGCGAAGTCAGAGGTGGACATGGGAATAGATTCCACGAGGCCTCTTAGTCCTTTGCTTTAACTACTAGATAAGACAGTATTTTCTGTTGTATGAAGACATTTCACTGGGTAGTGTTGGTAGAAACAGTGGCTCCAGACTGGAGGCCCTATTAGGATTCATGTTATAAATCAGACCTAGACAAGCAGGTTAATTCCTTTTAGGGATGTTGACAGGTGCCACGAGAGCTTTAATATTCTTGGGTAGGATAATCTCCTTCCACACCAGACCATCTTTGCCTATACACATCTATGGAACATGAGTCCCCCTTTCCACTGGGAAGACTCCATCACTTGCAGACAGGTCCCCTCTGTCATGCCCATCTGCTGCCATTTTATTGGGGGATCTTGAAGACACACATTATGGGAGAGAAAACCTCTCATTAATCAGACTTTCAAACCAGGCTCAGGCTCCACAGAAACGTGCAGGCTGATCAACCTACCGGGCATTGAGACGAACAGGGCCAAACACCGCTCCCAGAATGCACATAGGCAGGCCAGTCTGAACAGCTTCGAACCACTTCACCACAATCTCCCCTGGAAGAAAGCCAGAAAAGACGTAGGAGAATGAGAGCTCCCTATGCAGACTCATGCCAAACCAGAGTCATTTTATTTTTCACCCTCCTCTTCCTAGTGAATTATTTCCTCAGCTGCCTGTCTGGGCCGTCGTTCAGAGTGTACTAAGATGGTACGTGTTTCCTCTGGGCTCTAAAAATAATCAGCCCCTAGCTTCCCAGGTAGGGTGACCAGATGTCCTGGTATTATTGGCTCTGTCTTATATAGGCACTTATAACACACACACCCCCAAGTGTCCTGATTTTTCACACTTGCTATCTGGTCACCCTATTCCTAGCTAAGGAGGGGCCTCCTCCTACTGGCATTTGGTGATGGCATGGAGAGCCACCGTCAACAGCTCAGAGCGCCGCTCTGGACACAATACAGGAATGACGGTTTGGCTCTGCGACGCCTGTGGAGACGCTCTGTAATCATTTATGAATATCGGGTGTTGACCTGGTTATGGGGTTGTTTATCGTACAAACAGACTGGTTTAGTTTAATGGGATGGAACGCTGGGGAAAACAAACAGGAAGGAAAAAGAATGGCGCCAAAGTAAGCAACTTCCCAGCACTGCAGGGTTGTTAAGAGACAGTGGCTGAGGCTGTCTAGGGGCTACCGTCGGGGTGGGGTGGGGGAGGGAAGTTATTAGGTAAAACAGAGGTGTGTGCAGACTGTTGGTTTACAATCCTTTTTCTTTAAATGCTTTGTTCCTATTGTTAAATAAACAATCCTCTGGTTTAGAAGGCAGTCTGATCGCTCCATTCACCACTGGTCACAAACTCCCAAAGGGAAGTCCCACAGGTGTCTGATCCCTGTCAGACCTGCTCAACAAGAATGGTTGATCCACAAGGTGCTGTAGCCCAGAGCTTGATTGGGAGAATTGCAGATTTCCACCCTGGGACAGGTAAAGGCATGAGGCTGACACCCGAGGGGTGCCCTTAGAGCAGTGGTTCTCAACCTATTTATAATTGTGGGCCGCATATGCAGCCGACAATGTGTCACCGGGGCCGCAGGTTGAGAACCACAGTGCCCCTCCGAACCCTGCCCCAGACCCCTATGCCCAGCGCCTCCCGCCCAAAGACCCCTCCACAGAGTGGGGCCAGGAGCAGAACCTGGGACTGGGTGACAGGGACCCTGGACCCCCTACCCCGCCGGGCCAGCTGACAGCCCCGACCCTGGATCCCCGATTCTGTGGGGCTGGGCAGGCAGCCCTGACCCGGGATCCCGCTGGGCTGGGAGGGCGGCAGCCATGACCCAGACCCCGCCACGCAATCAGGAACCCAGACCCCGCTGCACGGGCTGGGCAACCTTTAGCCCACAGCTGTGTGCTAATTGGGCTGCATGCAGCCCACAGGTTGAGAACCACTGCCTTAGAGACCAGAAAGGGGGCAGAGGTGCAGCTAGCCCTGTAACCATAACATGCACAATGGATCAGACTCTCAACTGGAGTCAACAGGTTTGTAACCCCATTGGTTTCACTGGAGTAAGCCTGATTTATATCAGCTGAGAATCTGGCCCTACTTCTCTTTGTTTTCACCCTCTGACAGTTTGTCTCTAGTCAGTTTCGCTGTTTTCCCTGTATAATCCAGTAGAAGCTGATCCAAAGCCCATTAGAATCAATAGAAAGGCTGCTACTAACTTCAGTGGATACTGGATCAAGTCCTTAGGTTAAACTGCCTTGTTTGTGAGGATCTTGCACCCAGCATAAAAGGGAAAAGGGAAGGGAAAATCTGACTGTAAAAGGTCAAAAACTGGTCAGGAAACTCAGGGGCTTGAAATTACTATTCCAAGTGGCCCTCTAATTTACACTGTAAACCCAGAGTAGTACATATCTGGCCTGCTCAATGTTTTTCTGCTGCCCACTTGGCATATTTAGATTCTACAGAATCTCCCCCCCCCCCCCCCCCCCCCCCCGCTTTTTTTTTTTAAAAGCACGTGAAGAAAGCCTTCAAAATATGGTCAGAGTGCAACCATTGCTCTGCTCTAATGCCCCAGTTCATGGCCCATAATTAAACTACGCAATCTGGCCCTCTTCACAGAATGAGCATGACACTGCTGATGCAAATAGCCTTGCTTTTTTCAGACAATGCTGCAAATGGGAGTTTTGCTCTTGACTTCAATGGGAGTAGAATCAGGACCTTAAGCTCTCTAGCCAACTTAACTTATTGTGAAGGCCCCTTTCTGAGGCACTGCAGAAGGATGATAGCACTCCAGACCATGCGTTGGGGTGAGACACACACACCTAATCAAATAAATAAGCATCCATACTGCACACCTAACATTCAGGTTCTATAGAACAGTTACAAAGTTAAACCTAAAAATTACAGCTGTGATTTTCAAAGGTGTCTAAGGGAGTTAGCTGCCCAAATCACATGATCATCGGTATTATTGTATTGTTGTCAGGCTGTTCAGGAACACTGAGCTACTTGCACAGGTTTGTTATTGTAGGGTTGCTCAGGAGTCCTGAGCCACTGGTATTCAAGCATATTAGAATATTAATAATACCTAGCTCTTTTATAGCACTTTTCATCAGTAGATCTCAAAGCACTTTACAAAGGTGGTTACGATCACTCTCCCCATTAAACAGATGGGGAAACTGACACATAGAGCAGTGAAGTGACTTGTCCAAGGTCACTTAGAAGGTTAGTGGCGGAGCCAGGAACAGACCCCAGGTCTCCTGAATCCCAGTCCAGTGCTCTATTTAACAGCAAGATTGACGGCTTGGTAAACTCCACAATATGACACAAAAAGATGGGGGTGGGAGGGTGGAGTAGGTCAAAGGTCAGGCGTCTCAGCCTGCACCAGGCTTTCTTAAAAAAACATCCAAACACTGGGAAGCCCAGGTTCCTGCAGGGTCCTAAAGCCTTGTTCAGTTAATGGCAGGTCAGCATTTTCAGCCTGCCACTTGCTATTAAGTTTATTCAGAAGATTAGACAGAGCTGATTTGTGGATAAGGGCTCAACTAAAATAACTTTTCTTCTCCCATCCCCTTCTCGTGAATCCAACCCACAATTGCTCAAAGCTCGTTTTGGCTTACGAAACAATCCACTCATGCAGTCGTTTTCCTTGCACTGCAGGTTTCATCATCGGCCGTTTAGGGCACTGCCCATCCAACCTCTTCCTATTCAGCAATGCCAGTGACTCAGTGAGCATCTCTCTCATGTAGGTGAAGGGTGATTGTTCCTGGAGGCTGAGGTTCTCTTTTTATCCACCGAGCAGATGGAGCGCTGACAGCAGCAAAGCAAACGTGCCCCACGCCCTGCCCCATCAGTGGCCTCCAGCCCCGACCTGGAGGAGTTCAGCCTCCAGGGCTCATTCAGTCCTTGGCCTCTCTGATAAGGCAGGCAACAAGGCGTCCAAGCTGCGGGGATGGGTTTCGTGATGTGGACATCTGGCCACTGGCAGCCTGGCTGAGACCTCCCCAATTCATTTCACCCAGCTGCATGCTAGACAGTAACGACTCTCGGTCGCACCCAGTCTGGACTCACCAAGCATGTTGGTGGGCATGCCGAGGAGAGTGTGCATCAGGTCATGGACCTCACGGTACCGCTGGATCACATAGGCCAGCTCCTCGTCATCAACAAACTTGACCGGCATCCTGGTGTCTGGAGAAACCCTCTGCAAAATCAGAGCATCCCAGGTTCAGCCCCTGCTACCTGCCAGGAATTCATGTTTCATGATGATTCTTTAATAATAATAATCCCTAGCTCTTACATAGCACTGTTCATCAGGAGAGCTTAAGGCAGTTTGCAAAGGAGATCAGAATCATTATCTCCATTTTATAGAAAGGGAAACTGAGGCACAGAGCAGGGAAGTGACTTGCCCCAGATCACCTAGCAGGCCACTGGCAGAGCCAGGATCAGAACCCAGGTGTCCTGAGTCCATGTCTAGTGCTCTATCCACTAGGTCCATTTAATTTCACTGGAGGCTCTCTTTAGGCTCCCCTGTCTGCTTTCTCCCTGTACTCCCAGATGGCTCAGACCCCCCTCTGGAGCCCATCCATGCTCTTCTCACCAGACAGATCAGCTGCGTTAGCTGATCCACAGCCCCCAAACACCCTGCTGCCTCCCAAGGGCTGCTAGGTCCCATACTCACATTGCTGTCCAAAAACCGGACATATTCTCGGCCAAACGTTCCATCCGGCAGCCCCCGGAGCCCAGTCACGTCCAGGGTGGAGAGCCGGATCCGAGGCCGCTCTCTGCAAATGAAACACAGAGTGGTTGAGTCAAGCCACGAAACACAGCAACTCCCAAGGGAAGCTGAGAAAACCAGGGCCAGCTGCCCAGACAGCTGTATTGCTGGAATTCACATCCTTGGCACGAGGGTTTTGCTGATGCCTTTCCCCACTGGCTCTTAAAATCCTGCACAAACACTTTTTTGCCTATTATTTCACACCGGTGGGAATCAAGGCACAGAGAACTTAAAGGAGCCATAGCAGCAGTAAAGCTGTTAGCTCACATTTCTAGAGCACCACTCATCCCTGAAGATGCCAAATTCTCTATGCACAGCACTTCTGAAATGCAGCCAACTCTAAGGCGACAGAGACGGGTACGTAGCACCATGCACAACAGTGATGGCGGGGAGGGGTAAACTTTGGCCAAGGGCTTCACGGCAAAAGTGCCACGGCCTCCCGAAGCAAGCAGCAGAAAAGTCTGTTCAGAATGTGGACTGAACGCCCCCTCCTGCTGAGCTGCTGGTGCTACAACAGCTTCAGGACCTATCACAGAGCACAGCTGGGAACAAGGCCCATAGACAGAAGGCACCTTTTTTCCAGGATCTCTCTGATTTTCAGTAAAGACATTTAATGGAGGGGCCAATTCAAAGCACTGTAAGGCCAATAACATACTAGTTTTGGTTCCTGGGTGAAACTCCCCATGTACACAGGCTAGACCTAGGCACTCTTAAATCCTCCAGAGAAGGATTAAGGGGGATTTAAGTTGTGCCTTGGACTTATCCCGCCTGTGCATCTGACGGTTGTTTCACTGCTTGGTTGACACTAAGCTGCACTTCCTGTCTCATGCCCTACTATTATTATTTAGTATTTCATTGCAGTAGCATCCAGAGTCCCCAATCAGGGTCAGGGCTGCAACGTATCAGACGCTCTACAAACACAGAGCAAAAGGCAGCCTCTGCCCCGAAGAATTTACAGTGTAATTAAAACAATACGTGAGAAGGAAGTGTAACGCGCAAACAGAAGATACAGAAGAGGGAGGACAAAGGAAACAGTAATGAGAATGTGCACTTGCATAGACCCCGTACCAGCTGGCAGTTTCCTGTAGGCATCACAGCAGAAGTGGGTCTTAAGGAGGACAGGATTAGTGTCTTTCCAAACCAGTGTGGGGAGGGGGTTTCGAGTGTAGGGAGTGGCATGGAGGAAAGTAAACGGGTTGTTGTGGGAGACGTGGACAAACCGGTGACGGAGGCTGCAGTCGTTGGCGGGCGGATGCAACGAGATCCAGCAGCAGGCACACGGAGTGGGAGTTGCTATCGCCCTCGTGAACTGCTGTGGGGGAAGCTCACATACATGCAGTTTCCCACATCTTGAAAGAGCACGTTCACCGGTCACAGCAGCAGCAGAGCTGAAACCGAAGAGGAAGTGGGCAGGCCTGCACACCTGAAGTAGCAGTGTGCCTAAGTAGGCTGACTGCTGTTCTTGGACTTGCCAAAAAGACCATTCTAAACATCAGCAGGAGAGCAGAAAATCTCCTGGGAATGAAACAATCATCATCCTGTCCCTGTAAGTACAATGATTCCAGAAGCCTCCCCTTGTAGACATGAGCCTGCACAACATGCCCAGAAGCGTGCGGTATAGATACAATTGCTCCAGCCAGCCAGCTGCCTCATAAGCTTGTCTCCTTCCCTGCCACAGGCCATGCAAGATGGACAATAACGCACTGTAGGATCTGATAACCTTCAGGGTCATGCCTCATTTTGTCCCTCAGGCTCTGCAGGGCTGAAGTGCCAGTTGTCTCACCAAGAACTGCCACCATATCTGAAAAAACGGGGAGGGGAAAGAGAGAGAATGGATGGGAAACTGATTGGTTCTGGTTAAGAATGAAAATCCCGAGGACACAAGACAGGGCTAATACATTTTAGGTACTTATGTGGCCCTCAGCACTGCAATATCTGAGCACCTCAAAGTCATTAATGCATTTACCCTCACAGCACTCCTGCATGGTAGAGAAGTCCTATGATCCCCATTTCACACATGGAGAACTGAGGCACAGAGAGACTACGTGACTTGCTGGAGGTCACTCAGGAAGTCTGTGGTGAAGCACCCTAACCACTAGACCATCCTCAACCTCTGGGGTTTAAATTGCCATGCAACTAGCCCCAAGTGCTGCACGGAGAGGGTTCTGAAGGCCAGGAGTGAGGTGCAGTGGCAGAGCTATGTATGGGGCCTGGGACTGGAACAGCAGGGAGTATTGCAGATTGTGAGTGAGGTTAGCAGAACTGAGAGGTGTGGAATAATAAGGGATGAGGAATGAGATGCTTTAGCAGAGATGTGCAGGGGGATCTTTCTCACCGTCTGCACTAACAGCTGTCTCTGCGTGCCAGCCTGAGTCTCTCAGTTTCTTAAACACAAATTCTTTCCCACAATGTAGAGATGGGGAAATCAAAGAATGAAAATCACCAGGGAAACTCCCAACAGAAACACAGATCTGGCTCCTGGGGTGGGAGGGAAATACAGTCTATGTGAATGCGAAGACCACAGCTGGATAAAAGCTGCAAGATTCAGCCTACCATGCCGATAGGGGTTGTAGAGAGCCATAAATGCTGCGCCAGCAGACAGCAGTGCTTTCTGCAGAGGGCTGGTGGGGATGTGCCCTGGGTACAGCTGGTAATATCGCTCTTCATCCACATGCTCCTCTGCAGTCACTGTCAGGTCAGTGTGGGGAGGTCGATATCCCCTACCTGCAAAACATAGCCACACCGCGGCAGTGAGTTAACCGGAAACTACAGCTCAGTTCAAAGACTAAGACTAACTGGTACGTGCCAATTTGGCTTCCTTTGTCCTTTTCCTGACACAATCTGTATGCAAGGCCCCTTGGTGATCAGAGATAACTACAGGTCACTGGTGTCTATAGTATCACCATGGCCCAAGATTTGCAACTATACTCCATTACAAGCACATACGCTTGGGAGTTCTAGCCAGGTGGGAGCTGTGGCTAGGATCTCACTGGCTTGAACAATAAAGCTACTGCATCGTCACTGTTAGGATAACCTGAAATATACTTAATATAAGAGCAAAACCGAAACACAGCAATAAAAACAGACACAATACCAGGGGTGCTTGAGGTGCAGCGGCAGAGTTTGGGGCAGATGGGACAAAGCAGCAGAGCGAAGGATGTTGCCAGGATTGCGGTGCATTTGTAAAAGGGGGGGAAATAGGAAGCAGACATTGCAAATCAGGTGACAGGTGCATTGGCAGAGCTGTTGGGGAGCAGCCCTGGAACAACAGGGGAAGCTGTAATTCAGGACCCAGATACATTGGCAGAGTAGGTGGGGTGCAGACAGGCCTGCGATGATGGTAAGGGGTGCGGCAAAACCAGGTTCGAGGTGCACTGGCAGAGTGGGAGGGGGCCCAGAGCTGGGATAGCGCGGGGGGGGGGGGGGCGCCTCAGGTGGGGGACGCTGCCAGCTTCTTTTCCCATGAGCACTAAAACGGAGCCTGATTCGCTTCTCGGTCCCACCGAGACGGAGTCTCGCCTGCAGCCCCACGGCCGCCGCCTCGGACCCGCCAGCGGCCCCCCCCCGGCGCGGAGCAGCCACTTGCCTATGGGGGCCGGCGAGCCTAGAGCCAGGTGCCGCAGGCCGCGCAGCGAGCCCCCCATGCGCGCCCTGCCCAGCCAGCCGATCGGCAGCATCCGGCCAGCGGCGACTAGGCCAGAGCTCGTCGGGGCCCGCCCCGGCCGCCAGGAAACCACGTGTCTCCCCCCTCCCACTCCGCCGCAGCCCCGGTGCATCATGGGGAGGGGGCGTGAGCCGGCTCCCTCCTGGCCCGGGCGGAGCTCGCGGGGCAGCCCCAGGGCGGGGCCGCCGAGCGGCTGCTGTGGGGCTGGCGATACGGGGCGCGCCGGGCGCTGCAGGCTCAGCGGCTGGCAATGCTGCCGGGGCAAGGGGAGGCGGCTGATGAAATCAGGGCGCGAGTGGCGGCCCTCTCCGGTTCTCCTGCCGGGGCAGGGCTGAGGGGCGTGGGCCGGGGCGGGGCTTCTTCCCCCACTATCCGGCCACCAGCGGTGGGGACCTGGCGAGCCCTGCCCGTGCCATCCCGCAGCAGGAGGGGGTTGTGGGAATACGGGGTTCCCCAAGGAGCAGACCCCCTAGGGCCCGAGTCGTCACTTGTGTAGCTGGTGCCCAAAGCGGGGTCCTGTCCTGGGGACTCTTTATCTCACCTGCTGATGCTTGGCACGTCTTGGCCACTATACCCAGCTAGGGATCTGAGCAGGTTCCCCTTCCCGAGATCTCCCCGGAACAGGTGCGTCTCGTAGCGCTTGTTCCCGGGGGGGAACGCTTTCATCACCGCACCCGTTGGCGGAAGCGCATGGCGGCGCCCACTGGGGGAGCGGTGTAGTTGATGAACCCGGACCGTGACGATTTCCTTCCGCCATAGCCATGGCTGCCGGGAGGGCCGCTAGGACCGGGCTAAACGGGCTCTTCGCTGTGTACAAACCCCCCGGGGTGGCTTCGATCAGGGTGAGGGACAGCGTGGAGACCCTGCTCCTGAAAGGTGAGGCCAGGTACTTTTGTCCACGCCCTGGAGATGTCCCCGTCCCCCCCTGCCGGGATGGGGAAGCCGCCTCCCCCGGGGAATCCCCCCCACACTACGTGGGGGTTGGGGGTGAGGAAGGGATTTCCCCCCACGGAGGGTGAGGGAGGAGACTTCCAATCTGCCCCCAGAAGGTTTAGCGCAGTGGTTCTCACCCAGAGGTACGCTGAGGTTTTCCGGGTACATCAGCTCATCTAGAGATTTGCCTAGTTTTACAACCGGCTACATAAAAAGCACTCGCGAGGTGTCAGTGCACACTAAATCGCATACAGACAATGACCTTGTTTATATTGCTCAGTATACTCGACACTGAAATGTAAGTACAATATTTATATTCCAATTGATTTCTTTTAGAATTCTATGGTAAAAATGAGAAAGCAAAAGCAATTTTTCAGTAATCATAGAATCATAGAATCTCAGGGTTGGAAGGGACCTCAGGAGGTCATCTAGTCCAACCCCCTGCTCAAAGCAGGACCAAACCCAACTAGATCATCCCAGCCAGGGCTTTGTCAAGCCTGACCTTAAAAACCTCTAAGGAAGGAGATTCCACCACCTCCCTAGGTAACCCGTTCCAGTGCTTCACCACCCTACTAGTGAAAAAGTTTTTCCTAATCTCCAACCTAAACCTCCCCCTCTGCAACTTGAGACCATTACTCCTTGTTCTGTCATCTTCTACCACTGAGAACAGTCTAGATCCATCCTCTTTGGAACCCCCTTTCAGGTAGTTGAAAGCAGCTATCAAATCCCCCCTCATTCTTCTCTTCTGCAGGCTAAACAATCCCAGTTCCCTCAGCCTCTCCTCATAAGTCATGTGCTCCAGCCCCCTAATCATTTTTGTTGCCCTCCGTTGGACTCTTTCCAATTTATCCACATCCTTCTTGTAGCGTGGGGCCCAAAACTGGACACAGTACTCCAAATGAGGCCTCACCAGTGCCGAATAGAGGGGAATAATCACGTCCCTCGATCTGCTGGAAATGCCCCTACTTATACAGCCCAAAATGCCGTTAGCCTTCTTGGCAACAAGGGCACACTGTTGACTCATATTCAGCTTTTCGTCCACCGTAACCCCTAGGTCCTTTTCTGCAGAACTGCTGCCCAGCCATTCGGTCCCTAGTCTGTAGCAGTGCATGGTATTCTTTCGTCCTAAGTGCAGGACTCTGCACTTGTCCTTGTTGAACCTCATCAGATTTCTTTTGGCCCAATCCTCTAATTTGTCTAGGTCCCTCTGTATCCTGTCCCTACCCTCCAGCGTATCAACCACTCCTCCCAGTTTAGTGTCATCTGCAAACTTGCTAAGGGTGCAGTCCACACCATCCTCCAGATCGTTGATGAAGATATTGAACAAAACCGGCCCCAGCACCGACCCTTGGGGCACTCCACTTGATACCGGCTGCCAACTAGACATGGAGCCATTGATCACTACCCGTTGAGCACGACCATCCAGCCAGTTT
The DNA here is from genome assembly GCA_033296515.1 of Macrochelys suwanniensis. Taxonomy (NCBI): domain Eukaryota; kingdom Metazoa; phylum Chordata; order Testudines; family Chelydridae; genus Macrochelys; species Macrochelys suwanniensis. The sequence continues at coordinate 12,845,055 of CM065790.1, read as the reverse complement.
TCTATCCACCTTACCGTGCATTCATCCAGCCCATACTTCCTTAACTTGCTGGCAAGAACACTGTGGGAGACTGTATCAAAAGCTTTGCTAAAGTCAAGAAATAGCACATCCACTGCTTTCCCCTCATCCACATAGCCAGTTATCTCATCGTAGAAGGCAATTAGGTTAGTCAGGCATGACTTGCCCTTGGTGAATCCATGCTGACTGTTCCTGATCACTTTCCCCTCCTTTAAGTGGTTCAGAATTGATTCCTTGAGGACCTGTTCCATGATTTTTCCAGGGACTGAGGTGAGACTGACTGGCCTGTAGTTCCCCGGATCTTCCTTCTTCCCTTTTTTAAAGATGGGCACTACATTAGCTTTTTTCCAGTCATCCGGGACCTCCCCCGATTGCCATGATTTGTCAAAGATAATGGCCAATGGCTCTGCAATCACATCGGCCAACTCCTTTAGCACCCTCGGATGCAGTGTGGCCGTGACCCTTTTTAGTGTGGCCGTGACCCTTTTTTTCTATTTTTATGTCTGATTTTGAAACTTTGGGGGTATGTAAGAGAAATCAGACTCCTGAAAGGGGTACAGTAGCCTGGAAAGGTTGAGAGCCACTGATTTAGGGGATTCTGAGAAGGCCAAGTGCCCCCACTGTTTTCCTTTGTCTCCAAACTCCCTTCCCACCAACGTGCTGCAACTGCAATTCAGAGACGTTGGCACTTGGAGAAGCATGTTGGGTCAACAAAGGAGCCAAATGGGAGAGTGTAGAGTTCCTAGCGTTATCTGGTGCAGTGTCCCTAGCAGCATTACTAGTTGCAGGATGAATGTGCACTTGGAGAGGAGCTACCTCTGTCAATTGACAATGCCCTCCACTCTACACTCAACTTGGCCTGGTGTTAATGGTTCAGGCCATGGTTAGCTTCTGCTAGTGCATATAATCCTGGCCTTTCTAAAAGCCTGAGAGAACCCTTCAGACCCTCTTATGCTGGTTTGCTGCCAGGAACGCTTGTGATGACCAGTGTTCAGAAGCCCTAGCCCAAGCCTTGCGTGAGTTCATTTGACAACTGAGTCCTCATCATAGAGCGGATAAAGCAAAGGGCACGTGTCACAGTTTGGTAAAATGACTAAGTCCAGTCACTGTATGACACACATGCAGGCTGAGACAAGTGTTGTTGGAGAAAGCCATTGTAGAGGCCAATTTCCCTCTCAGACCTAGCAGCTGTTAGGCTGGCAAGCCCTTAAGACTTTTTTTTTTTTAATGAGGAATCCCTCTTCCTTGCTGAAGATGATATACCCATGTCTACTCAGCAAGGAGGACTTAGATTCTTTTCAAACACAAAAGAGATGGTCCCTCGTCCCACTCACCTCCCTTCAGGGACTGTGAAGATGCTGCTTCCTAAAATGGAACCCGAACCCGTACATGGCTTTGAAGGACTCTAACCCTGAGCCAAAGACACCTGAGCCTTGTCTGCACACAGAAGTGGTGCCCCTTTAATTATATGGTAATACTCGTCCCCTATGGGAAGGGGAATAAGTTGTACTGGTATAAAGCACCTTTATACTGGTATACTTGCATCTACGCAAGATGTTGTAATGGTAACTATTTCTGTAAAAAAAATAATAATAATAATAATAAAAAAAAAATCACATTTCTAACCAAAATAGTGATACTGGTACTGAATCTGTGTGTGTAGACCAGGCTTTGAAGAGAAACTATGTATGTTTATCACTCCCTTCACTGTATTTTCTTTTCAGACTGTGCCCCATTGTTTTCCAGGAAGACCATCAGGGGGAGTCTTAACTAGACTTATTTGCAAGATAAGACACTTTAAAAATATCAACAGGGGTTTTCTTTACCATTTCCTGTAGAACTGAACTCTCTGGAACAGCCAGCTGTGCAGCAGCAAGTACGCTTCCTGCCAAACGCTGTAGAAGGAAATGCTGGGAAAGAGCTGACCCTCACTGTTACCCAGTTGCCTGTCCTGGCTGCCCACCCACTAGGTAAGAGGCTGGAAAAGAACCTTGATTTCTGTGGAAAGGCTGGTGTACACCATTACTATCATTTCTAGATTTGACTTGCCCAGGGAGAAAACACACCCAGAGTAAAAGAGGAATAAGAAGTGTTAATTCCCTTACATTGCAGCAGCTAATGATTATCTGGTAGATGGTAATCACTGCATTCAAAGGGGATAAACACAGTGCAACCTGCTTGTAGTGGAGAGAAGAGTGAGAATCTATAGGAGAGATTGAGGACTTTCATTCCATTTTAGGCAGTGATTTATTAGAAGTGGTTTCATTATGTGCATGGTAAATCATAAGATTTTTAACACCTTGGAATCAGCAAGATTAAATTGCATTGGGACCACATATACTGTTACCATCATACTGTTGTTCAGAAAAGCTTGGTATATTTCTTTCTTTATAGTGAAATTAAATTTTGTACATGCCACAAAGCATACACTATATTTCTTTCTCTTGTAGTTAGAGGACCAGAGCTCACTCACTTGAAAATTGGAGCAGGTCACCGTCTGGATACAAAGTCATCTGGAGTGTTTGGTATGTTTTGTTTTGAAAGAGATAAGAATATAGCTTCATCATGAAATTACCAGGTACAGGATATAGGGGGTTTTAATAGACGATAGGCTCACAAAACACTGTGCTGGCTACTAGCAACATCTAAGGATTTTGTAGGGCTGGGGCAAAGGCAGAAATGATAAGTTACAGTAGAAACACAAAAATCAGATATGATTGTTCTGCGAGGTTCCTGAATCATAAGCCAGGGAGACAAGACTAACTAGTTATTCTCAGAGAGGCAGTGTGGTTCAGTGGAAAGCACTGAATTGGGAGACTTGTATTCTCTTGGCTCTGCCATGTGTGAACCTGACTGCTCAAGTGTCTCTGTTTCCCTATCTGTAAAATGGGGATAATGATACTGCCCTTCTTTTGTAAGGTGCTTTGGGATCTACCGATGAAAAGCACAAGATAACACCTGCACTTAGTTCTTTTTAGTTTTGGCTTTAGAGGCAGTCAGAGGTTTGGGTGTATGGTGACAACTCTCAGCAACAAAGAGAGAGGCAGAAACAGTTAGACTATAAATTCTGGGTACGTAGGTATTGCTTTTTCTGTGTCTGAACAGTGCCAGGGGAGAGTGTGGTGCTATATAAAAATGCTTATGCCCAAATAACTTTTTGTGTGTCTGATTAATGGCCTCCTGTTGTTTTTTGTATTTCAGTGCTTGGAGTGGGCCATGGGAACAAGCTGCTCACTGATATGTACAACGCCCATTTTACTAGGGTATGCACTGGCATTGAACCCTGTTTGGGGACTTCTGTGTGTAACACCCATTCTCACTAGAAATCAAGGCCCAGTTAGAAATTGCATCAAGAAAGAAGAGGCAAAGTGACCTACTCTTACTAAATCATGAGAGAAGTAATAACACATGCAACACATGAATAGGCACAAATCACTGAGATTAAGCAATACTTTGGGAGAGGAGGAAAACAATATGAATGACCTGGGAATTGGTAATGGGATGTGGAGCTTTTTACCTGTAGGTCATCTGTCTGAATCTTGCCTGGTCAGGACCAAGCAAAAGTCATTGCTATCTGGAGGCTTCTATAAAACAAACTGGGTCTCAATCTATTTCTAGTGGGGAGGGAGGTATCCACACTACACAAACCACATTCGCCCTGTTTGTTGGCAGACCTGGCAGAGATGCCAAAGGTAGAATGGGCTCTGGAAAATGACCCCCTCCTCCGCCCCCCATTCCTGCTAGAGGTAATTCCTCCAGCTCAGAACTGAGACATATTGACTCTTGGGATTTCCTCCCTAAAATTTTCCACAAAGAGGCACCACCTGGCTGCCATTGTATCCTAGCCTTATTCAGTGCAGGTCCAGATGACATGAAAAGGCACTGGCATTTTTAACCATCTACACTACTGCTCCCACCATTGCTACTACTGCTGAAGCTGAACTGCTGATAGCAATGGTGGCATACTGGACAATAACCTTAGGGAGACAGATACAGTAGTATGTATAGGTGTATGTGTACATACTGTGGTGAGTGAGAGATGCATAATGTGTGTACAAGTTGAAGCATGTTCTTTATATACTGGTGTGTGGGGGGGTGCACTCTGCCTCATGTTGCACCATGTTATAGGCCTAGATTGAGAGATGTCTAAGGCAGGGACTGTTGTACTCATTTGTACAGTGCTTAGCACAATGGGGCTCTGATCCCTGATTGGCTCCTCTAGGCACCACAGCCGTATAAGTAATATTCATGATGATGTTTATCAACATTGCAATGAAATCATCGTTCTAGTGGCTTGAGCCTGCAGATCGTGAACAAATGGGAGTCATAAAAGTGTATTCATAGGAGACCATGTGAGCTTTAAGAAAGCTGGTGTAACCATTCCAAATCAGAAACTGGTTCAAGAGCCTATGAGGGGACTGGGGAGGTCCTACTGCTGTCACAAGGCATAATATCTGCTTCCATATTATTGAGGCAGCTGCCAGCAGGAGTGGCTGTCATGCTACATTTGAGTGTCAAACAAATCACCAATGCGTCCCAAAGCCATTAGTAGTTCATATGAGATAAGAGGCACCACTCACTGTACAAGACTGCAGCTTTCCTTTAGAGAAAACTGTCCTGTCCTGTGATGCCCAGTAGCTGCTGCATAGCAGGAAATTGCTTCTCTGCTGTTTGCAAACTGTTTCCTCCATAAATTTCACTTTTCCCTTTTGAAGGCTTATACTGTTCGTGGACTGTTTGGCAAAGCCACAGATGACTTCTCAGACACAGGCAGGCTAATAGAGAAGACCACATTTGGTAAGAGTAATGGCTGATGTGTAAACAAAGATTTCTAATTAGAAAGTAAAGTGTTACACCTGTCCAGATTGACCAACATTTAGCGCACCTTTAAGAGCTCTCTAATCTTGGTTTATGAGGATTCTCCCATGCAGTCTCACCACAATAAATGTTACCCTGCCTGTAGTATGCTAAATACAGCCACAATATGTAACTAATGATATAAAGTCCTGATCATACCTATTCTCAAAGTTAGGTGTACCCCATCTCCTTGTACCTCAGGAGACATATTATCCTCGCCCACAAGAGAGTGATCAGAGACTTCCAGAAAGGTTCTGATGTAAAACAAAGTCTTGAAATATCTCATGAGATGAATTGTGGCCTCCATCATGAAACCAATGTAAATTCTATTCCCTTTGCCCCAGGGACTGCTTTGCTTTAAGTACTGGCATGGTATATATGTAGACTAGGTCAGTTTCTTGTGCTGCTGTATTCTGTTACACTAAAGCCATCTTTCACGGTCTTCCCACCAGCCCATTTAGATATGACAACTTGGCCAGGAGATGGCAACATCTTGATTTCAGACTAAGGCTCTTTGCAGGTGCTGGGTGTATCAAGGAAGATTTATGTCCCTTTTTTGCCTTCTCAACATTTACAGATCATGTCACAAGGGACAAGCTGGAGCGGATTCTTGCTGTCATTCAGGGAACCAATCATAAAGCTCTGCTGATGTATGTATCCAATCAGAAATCCTGAATGACTTGACCTGACTTCCATGCTGCTATTTGCTGATCATTGGAACCAGTGAGATTAGTCTGTTGCTTGCTGTAATGAATTATAAAGGTTTGAGCCTCAGAGAGGATAATCAGCCACTTTGTGGGAGTCAAGCTCTAATGAGGCTACCTATGGCTTCTGAACTCCCATGTGACTTTAGGACCTATACATGACACTTTGGTAAAATTAAAGTTCTTCTGCGTATGACTGTGTGCCTTCTCTCCTAGTTGTAGCACCTTATTGACAGTACCTATGTTTATAGCATTTATAGGACAATGAGTGCATCAGACACAGTTATAGGATTAAAAAGTGTGTGTCAGGGGAGGTTAACTTAGAAACTACAGAGACTGAACAAATCTTTAGTTTGAAGTGTGAATGTTGCATCTATTTTATAACAAAACGGGGTCTTTGAACATGTACTCCCAGTGTGACATGGTGGCCAACGGGCCACTGTGATCCCTGGATACATAAACGGGATTCTCAAGTAGGAGAAGAGGTTATTTTACCACTGTATTTGGCAGTGGTGTGACTGCTACTGGAATACTGTGTCCAGTTCTGGTGTCCACATTTCGAGAAGGATGGCAAAAAAATTGGAGTGGGTTCAGAGAAGAGCCATGGGAATGATTAAAGAATTAGAAAAGTTGCATTATAGTGATTCAAGGAGCTCAATCTATTTAACTTAAAGAGAAAGTTAAGGGGTAATTTGATTAGTGTATAAGTACCTACGTGGGGAACAAATATTTAATAAGGGGCTCTTCAGTCTAGCAGAGAAAAGTATAACACTGGCTGGAAGTTGAAGCTAGACAAATTGAGACTAAGGTGTACCTTTTTAATAGTGTAATTAACTATTGGAACAGTTTACCAAGTGTCACGATGGGTTCTCCATCACTGACTATTGTTAAATCAAGATTAGATGTTTTTCTAAAAGATATGCTTTAGGAATTATTTGGGGCAAGTTTTATGACTTATTTTATGCAGGGGGTCAGACTAGATTGTCACAGTCCCTTCTGCCTCAGAATCTATGAATTCATTGGGATGGAAGTGCAAATTCACTGCTCTGTTCCTTTCTCCAGGTACTCTAACATTGACCTGAAAACTCAAGAGGCCTACGAGCTGGCTGTTGAACGTTTAATTCGCCCGATGGAAAAAACCCCTCCATTAATCACAGCAATTCGATGCCTCCAATTTGCACCTCCAGAATTCCAACTAGGTAGGGTCTAACTGGAGCTAGAATTTGGGAGTATGTTGGAAGTATGTATGAAGGTAGTGGCAAAAAGTCGCTATCATGTAGGTGCTGTTCTGTGGTCTGTGAAATGAGTTTGTGAGATCAATCCAGTTCCTAGTGGATAGGTGTCTGTTACAAAACCACCCCAGTTGGTACAAATAGGTAACTGTGACAGTCAGCAAACACCCCAATCATTAAATTTGCTATAGAGATTGAAGGACCATCTCAATGCTGGATGGACCCTCTAGATTAGGATTGAGCAGCATGGGGAAATTTGTGCAATTTCTGCCTGGTAGGAACATAACTGCTATACTGGATCAGACTGATAGTCCACCTAGTCCAGTATTCTGTCTCTGATAGTGCTTCAAAGGACAGTTAAATTCCCTAGCAGATAGCTATGGAATAATTTGCCCATAGGGCACAATTCTTCCTGTGCAATGTCTTCCAAATTTTTGAAAGCTGAACCCTCCTTCAGGAAAACAAACCAATCTCACCCCCTTTATTCTGGTCATGTGTTGTTCAAGGCCTACTCTTAATCCCATTTTAGGGGATACAGAAGATGTATACATTGACTAGTCATTTGATGCAGCCTACCCCCTCCCCACTTAAGCAAGCAATGAGTTAGTGGTCAGTTTATGCCCTGAAGCTTGGGTTTTTATATCCCCATTAAACTTTTTTTTATCCTAGATAATGTAACTGAACATAAAATCCTTTTTCAAATCCTACTGAACTTCTGGCCTCAGTGATATCTTGTGGGCAAAAGTTCCACAGGTGATCTGTGAATAAAGGATTCCAGTCTCCCTGGCTGTTAATTTGTCACCTCTGTGATTTAAATTCAGGATTGAAAGACAACAACTCTTGCATTCTAATCCTGGCACTAATATGGACTTCGGTGGTATGGTGAAAGTCATATACCCTTGCTGCCTCATTTCCCCACAGCTAATGTGAGGATGATAATTTTCTTACCTGTCTCACAGGAATATTGCAAGGATTATTTCCGTACACCTTGATTCTGCAATTGACTTTGTGCAGGCAGATCCTTGTGCCCACATAGCGCCCCATTAAAGTTAATAGAGCTCAACACAAGCCCAGGGGTCCATGCACATAGCCATTTACAGGATTGGGGCTTTAGTTTGAAGACAAAGCATCTATGAAACATTGTTAAAAGTATTTAATCTGTACAGATATTAAGAATTTGGGATCCTAAACAGTCTGTTTATAAAAGCTTTGTGGTTCACCTTTAACTCTTATTATAGGACCTTGTATTTGAAACTTGTTTTTATAAAACTGACTTTGGAAGGCTTGGGACATCGTGCAAGACCTCTGTATAATCATGATTATACAGTCATGCACTTAATAAAACAGAGCATCTTTCCTGTTGAACTAACTCTTCTTTTTGTACTTTAATCCCAGTAACTGGTGTTTGAATTTACAGGCATGGTGTCTTGTTGCATATATGCGCTGGCCGTTCTAATGCAGTCTTTCTGCCTCCTCCAGAAATCCAGTGTATGCATGAGACCCAGCAGTACCTCCGAAAGGTAGTTCACGAGATTGGCTTGGAGCTGAAATCAACTGCTGTGTGCACCCAGGTGCGGCGGACACGGGATGGCTGTTTCACACTAGACAATGCTCTCCTGCGAACGCATTGGAACCTGCAGAATATCCGGAATTCAATTCGAGACTCTAAGGTCAAAGTGAATGTGGAGCTTCAGAGAAGCTTGGCCCACCAAGCTAGGAGTGGTAAAAGACACACCGATATGGATCAGGTTGCAGAGAGTGAACTGCACAGTACAGAGGGAACGTCTGCAAGTGATCTGACTCATAAAATGAGATAACCACACGCTGACTGAAAGGTGGAGAGTAATAGGAAGAGAAAATGGTGGTTGCAATCCACAACTAGCCCTTCCTTGGGGTGGTCCTTGATTTAGCAAGGGTTGCTTGTGCTTTCATTCAGGCAAGGCATTTCTCCATTGACAGGCAGAATAATTTTTGTAAGTATTGCACAACACTGCAGCAAAACTGTTGACACCTGAGATGAGTGTACATTTCCTTGCAAAGCCAAAACTGCTACTGACTTCAGTGCGAATGTCGAGTTTGGTGAGGGATGTAAGAGTGGGCCCTTAAATTAGTTTAGAAGTGGGAATACAACCAATGTGTTGCAGGCTTTACTTTTATTTTCTTTATGCGCCTTGTGACAGAGTATGACCTACGTGGTTCTTTTCTCAATTAACTTTTTTTTTTTTACTATGACACTTTCTATAGATCAGCCCCATTTTCAAATACATGAAAAGGGTAAAGATTAATTGTTCAAACCAAGAAAGGGTTCTGCGTAGGGGAAACTACAATGTAAGCAACTAAGACTAAAGTGGTGAGGTAATACTATTTCTCATGCAGGGTAACTAATATCTGGAGTAGGTTAATCAGAAAGCCAGTATAAGCGAGAGGAGGGAGAGGTAGGCTTATTATAGAGGACTGGAGTAGGACATCAAAACAGGAAGTTGGAATGGGGTGAATTAAAATCCTAGATAATATATTTTATGGGGAAAGATACTGTTATTTGATACTCAAATTTAAGTCAACAGGGCCAAAAGCCCCTGCATTTTGTTTGCATGCATCTATAGTCATCCATCATGTATTTTTTCCTGCCTTCAGCAAAATTATACGTTACCTTTAAAGAGAAACAGCAAGGAAGCACAGCTTTAGAATTCACTGAGATTCCATTAGTGCTCATTTAAAGCTACAAATTATTATTTTACATAAATGATGACAGTTACATTAGCAATCGGCTAATGTATTTCTAAAATGTGTAGGGCTCAGTGTGATGCCAAGATGTACTAAAGGATTGCAATTTAAGATTTTGATAGAGTGCCAATCATTAATATCTAGGTTATGCTTTGCAGTGAAAACTCTCATAATAAGTCAGGGCTCAAAATTAGGGGTAACACCCCTCATTTTAGAATCTAAAAATATTGTAAATATAAAAGTGATGGTGCATTGGTTATTACTATAGTGAAGATTACCTTCTCCCCCATGCTTAATTAGAAATATCTTGCAGACAAATGTGTATTTTGTTGGCTGAGCTTGCTAGGCCTTACACTCAACTGGTGGGCATTTTTGTTTGGATGTACTGTGATGCCTTTAGAACACTACATCTGACCAATTGCAAAACTTCCAGGAATGTTCTAGGCATCAATTGGCAGAACCATATTGATTTTGAGGAAAAATTGGAAAAATGAGACAGACTGAGCACCTGCCTTCCATCATGACACCTTGAATGACTTATCTCCCAGACAGAAGAGATACAACAATAGTGACTGTCTCATCTGTTGTCCTTGAGGGTTTACAAAAAAAACCCAAACCCTCTATCATTTTAACTTAATTCATGGATTTTTTTCAGCTGCCTCCAAGTTCCTCTGCACAATGATGTAAAGTGAAGGTAAAGCAGTAATGGAGCACTCCTGCCACCTTGTAGCTAAAGATTTTACTCCCACCTACAGTGCAGTGGAGTGTGTTAACTCTTTAAAGACAGACCTTGCGTCTTATGTACTCGAGTTTTCTTTTGGTATAGAACACACATAGAAGCAGCTGTATTCAACTATACAAGCCTCTGTACCAACTCTTATGCATTAGTGGCATACCTCACACTGAGAGTTGTCTACCCAGGGAGAAATGTGTAGAAAGTTTCACGAATGTGGAGTTAAGGTTGTGGGTGCACAAGAGCACCCTACATAATGAATACAAGTTTCAATCCCTAAAATGCTACTGGGGAAAGCTAGGAACTGCATGGGAACTATTACCTTAATTCTACAGCCATAACCCTCCTCCCTTTAGGATGTCAGCACCTTATCTATTTGGGGAGTGAGGTATGTTTTGTCTTCTGTGACCTATGTTGAATACAGGAAAATTGTTTGAGGAAGCCCTTCACTATATTACTGATCTCTTTAATGGTGACTGCATCTGGAAACGAGGGAGAGGTAACTATGTGTGCAGTCTGATATGCAGCCATCAGCAATGGTGCCTCACTGACCTTATTGAGGGTCCTCGGGAAGTGCCTGAAGAGGAGTTCTGAACTGGAGTTATAGTGGCACACAGAAAATAGTAGTCTAAGGAGAGTACAGTTGTGTTCTCGGTTTTTCTTAGCATTTCTATAGGCCGGGGTGGCCAAACTGTGGCTCGCGAGCCACATGCGGCTCTTTTACAGTTAAAGTGAGGCTCACTGAGTCCGCCCCCCCACCCCCATTCTCCACCTACCAGAGTGGGGCAGGGGGAGCTCGGGGCTTCTGCCTTGTGGCAGAGTGGTGGGGCTGGTGGCTTCTGTCCTGCAAGGAGGGAGAGGGAGGTCTCAGGGCACCAAGCTTCAGCAGGTGTGAGGCTGAAGCCCTGAGCCCTAGCAGGCATGCCTGGCTCTCGAACTTCTGAAGATTATCATATGCAGCTTGCAGGGTCAGTAAGTTTGGCCACCCCTGCTATAGGCTGTCAGCGTGACTTGCTAGGGAACATAAAAGTGTAATCTTTTATTCAAAGTGGACAATTCAGCAGCACAAGTTAAGGCTTTTCCATTCATTTATTACTATACATATGCAACCTCAACAAGCTTCCAGAACTCAATTCAGTGGGGCACTAAGATATTGAGCACCCGCAACTTTTTCAGCAGGAGGCATACAAACACCTTGCTCTTAGCAGGTTTCCTTTCCCACTTCTGAAGTATTTAAACAAAAACCACAGCTCTGCATATCCTCCCATCTCCACTGCTGCCTCCTCCGTCCATTTACTGATACCTATTGATTACTTCCCCATGTAAGACTTCTTTAAAGGTGCCCATGGAATATCAATATGTTAAAGAACCCCCATCACATAGTGCAACCGTGAAGGGGTTAACTATTCATTCGGAATTAACCTTTTAGTTTTTAAAATAATGAACAGTAAGATGAGCCTGACACTCCTGACACTTCAACTGAACCTCCTCTCATTGCCAAAGAGCAGAATGCCACTTTTCCTGACACAGGGAACATGTGATGGATTCAACAGCTTTTCCATTCTAGAAGTTAGATATTCTTAGAAATGAAGCAGTCAAGTAAGACACTTCCTTGAAAGTCTGCATTTTTACTGTCCTTGTGTGTAAGTTCTCAAGGTATTCGGTACCAACACGCAGTGACCCAGTAATGGTGATCTGTGCAGGAGCTTGTAGTCTTCAGTTTCAATGCTAGTCAGTAAGTTCCAGATCAAATTTGGGGTACAGCTCCTTTGTGGTGACCCCTCTAATGGTGGCTAGAAAGGAATCAATACACCAGCTTCCATTACAGATAGAGAAGCAGATTAGTTAGCAAGAGTTCTGGCTAGCTGCATGGTTTCTATGACTTGAGTTTAGGCAGTAGAAAAGACTTGACTCTCCCCAAGCCTAGCTGTCCTAAAGTTTTCCATTAGCTAAGGGATGAGTCCAAATGTCTCTTATCTTACACACCTCCCCACTCCACTCCTAACTGCAGGATTTTTTTCCAAGTCTTGTGCAGTGCAGAATACACAGCTCTCAAGGTTATCTATCAATTACAGAAGGATCATCTTTGATAATCCACAGAAAACCACTAGCAGTCATCAAGTGACAATTTCACATCCCCACTCAGAGGATCAGGAAGGGACACTGAATACCCCTCTGCTTCTGCCATTCTGTTGAGAAGATCCCAATGGGCTCATGACAGATGTATCTGTGCTTGAATATGGGATTTTAACTATAGAATCCTAAAACTGAAGAATTATTAAGATAAGCCCTAGGACCGTAGCTTTCCCTCTTCTGTAATGAAACACATAGAAACATTTACTGAGAAAAGTTGCATATTAGTCCTGCTCTTCTTACCCAGCTTGCCCAGCAGCATCTGTCCAGTGTCTTTAATATCATTGTACTCATGGAGCAGAGAGATGTGTTTCTCCAATTCCTCCAGGCTGTAACCTCTGTAACAGCAAACCCAGAAAGGTCACAATGACACAGAGCAAGTACTGCTACTTTACCACATTTGTTTAGCAGAGACAAGATACTTGTGAGAGATACCAGAACCTGCCAAAACCACACAACTTGCCCTGCTTCCTACAGGACTCTGAAGGAAAGAGCTGAGTCTTTAAAAATCATCGGCAGGAAGGATGAATGGGGGAAGCACAGTCTCCATTCCGAGGGCTATTCCAGATCAATCCTCCCCTCAACAAAGCTAAAAGTAGTTCTCAGAGTTAGGTATAAGCAAGAATAAGTAATCTTGTGGCAAATATGAAGAACAGGTCTGATTGGTGGCAAAAAGAAGAGTTAAGGAATTAGGCTGCTTATTCAAGATGGCAGGAAACAGCAGATCTTTGGATCAACTTCATTGTTCCTTTTATTTGTACCTGCCTAATCTATCCTATGCACTATACATGTTATCTGTAGAAGATAGCACTCAGGTTTCACAGTTTATAACCCACAAAAGGCACAGCTTCCAATAGTTTAAACTGCAGTCCTTTCTCAAGAATCTTGCTGGTAGGTAAGACCCAGGATAACTTCCACCAATGCATAGGGAGTCATGCCATGGGCTTCAATATCTTTTAGATAGCACCCTTCATTTCAAGTTGTTTTACAGACCACTTGCCCACCATGGAAATACAGCTGTTTCCGGGGTGGAAGATGTGAGTTAATGTTAAGACCGCTCACATCAAGCATAGGACAAGAAATTAATATTTCCAAGTGAAACTTCAAGGGGAATTTAGGAAGGCAGACTGTAATTCAATCCAAAATGAAACTGACCAGGACAGAGTGAGCAGGATCTCAGTTTTACATCTCATCTGAATGACAATACTTCTAGAAACACAGTGCCCTTTAGCAGCACCACAATGTGGAACAGCACCACCTACTGAATCACAATTACTCACTGCAACCTCCAGTTTTCCTTAAATCCAAGTACTGATTAAATCCAGCCTTGCTTTGCAAAAAACAGACAAGGTATTTGGTTCAGTTTTGTAGCTGAAGTGCTCTGTAATTCAAACAATGCTGAAATTAACACTATTCCTCGCTAAACAGATTTTGGCCATGGTGCAATATCAGCACCACCAATAGGAGGTGGCAGTTTCCAACTCTGATACTTGGGCTTTGTTTTGTTTTAAAAAACAAACAAAAAACCCAAGCCTCATGCTGAACGTGAAGCTATCCAAGAACATACTCAGCCAACAACTGTGCAATTTCCTGATCCACAGCAAGATCCTTCTGTTTCAATTCTTCAACTTCACGCTGTAGGGCTTCCTTACTGACTCCATCTGATTGACAGGACCTTGGAGACTGGATCTGTAGAGCAGAGAGTGCTTTTAACATTCCACTAACTCGGCACTGTGTGAGATGCCACTGTCCCAGAGGGAACTGATCAGAAGAGATATTAAGTATTTGTTAGTTTATTCCTGAAGTATCACTTAGGTGAAAAGGGAAAATAAGACTTCGCAATGAAAATCCAAGTGAGTAAACTGACATCACGCTATTTAATGCCAATCAGTGCCATGTAGTTTGAGTTCTTCAAAGCAGAAGAAGATTTATCTTACTCTGTAAATCTTTTAAAAATAAACTCTCAGGAAGCCAGTATTTAGCCCCAGAAATGTATGTATATGTAGGGTGACCAGATCAGAAGACCCGAAAATCGGGACTTCCCACCAAAAACAAAAAAACGGAAAGCCTCTGCCGCCGGAAACGGAAGAGCCTCTGCCGCCGGAAGCTGTGGAGCAAAAAAAAAACCAAAACAAAATGAAGAAGACTGAAAATCGGGACAAAAGGCGTCCCGACCGACCATCGGTCGGGACGCGGGACACATGGCCAAAAATCGGGACGGTCCCGATTTTATCGGGACGTCTAGTCACCCTAATATGTCAGAGCACTAAGGTAACTAGCAATATTTTTCCCAGGAAAAATATCTATTGCTGAACCACCACAAATATTAGGATCAACTGCTGTTTCAGCCAAAAGAGAAAAGATTAAATAAGCCAGGAAGACTAGGCTATCCTTGTCACTTGAAGCCATCTCTCCAGGATAGATGTGAACCCATTTACTCTGGGATACATCCCCAGAAATCCTAGCACCAAATATGATGCTGCCATGCCAGTGTGGACTTGGCTACATGGGTATGGGTCAGGTGCAGCTCTGCAGCGTGGAAACTTGCAGGTGGACCTGGTATGCACAGGTTCGCAAGCATGGGAGCCTGGATAGGGGTATGCTCTACAGCAGTGGTTCTTAACATTTCCAGGCTATTGTACCCCTTTCAGGAGTCAGATTCATCATGCGTATCCCCAAGTTTCACCTCACTTAAAAACTACTTGCTTACAAAATCAGATATAAAAATACAAGTGTCACAACACACTATTACTGAAAAAATGCTTACTTTCTCATTTTGTCTGTATGAAATTTTAGTTTGTACAGACTTCGCTAGTGCTTTGTATGTAGCCTGTTGTAAAACTAGGCAAATATTGAGATGAGATGATGTACCCCCTGGAAGATCTCAGTGTACCCCTAGTTCAGATCCACTGCTCTACAGTATAGACATGCCCCTAAACATAATAGATAGCAGGGATCTTGCTCTGCTGCTACCTTTGCTGTGCCTGCTCTGTGAATACACAACTTCAATGCTGATGGCTGAAGATGACAGAGTGACACTCACACTAAATTCATATGGCAGTAACAAATGATGTGAAGTTTAGTTTCTCTCTGTGTACCAGAAGGGATAGAAGCATTGAATATGAAGGATATCACTGCCCTGTATCTACACATTAACTGGCAGAACATCTAAATCCTATTCTGTTCATCACCATGGTATCTAGCATGAAAGAAAGCTGCTCCATGTAATCAACTGCCTTAGCTGCTGTTATTCTCTAGAAGAGAGAGACAGCGAAAGAGCAGGCAAGGGTACCCAACTGCGACATTGCCGTGGATAAGAAGAGCAGCAATCCATAACATCCCCTTGCTGTAGTCCAGGACAGCACTGACTTTGGAGGTAAAATCATTCTCTTCCCAAAGGGTAGGAGAGATGTATAGAAACACTTACTGGAGATTTGAAACCTGCATTGCAATTTCTCAGGATTCCAGTCGGTGTCCTGGATTAAATCAAAAATAAATTACCATTTTAAAAAGCACGAGCATAGCCTGACAGAATGAGACATCCCTAGCCTGCATGCACCTTTCAGTGGGGAGGAGGAGTGGCAACCCCAGAATATCCACAGCAGGGTAGCAGCAAAGATCCAATATCTCTGATGTCTTCAAACTGGGATGTGCCCTGGGCTTGGCGATTGGGGGCATCCCATCCTCATTAAGAGGCTCCCTGAAGCCTAGGAAAGTCAGTCCCCCAAAGTCCCTTGGGAAACGAGGAGAGTAGCATGTCATCCCTCTAAGGCAGGGGTTCTCAAACTGAGGGTCACGAGGTTATTACATGGGGGGTCACAAGCTATCCTCCACCCCAAAGCCTGCTTTGTTTCCAGCATTTATAATGGTGTTAAATATATAAAAAGTGTTTTTAATTTATAAGGGGGGTCGCACTCAGCAGCTTGCTATGTGAAAGGGGTCACCAGTACAAAAGTTTGAGAGCCACTGCTCTAAGGGGCCTTGGCAGCTGCACTTCAGGACAGGTAGCTCTCAACCCCAGATGGCTGGGGAAAGGGTGGCTCCCCTCACTCTGTAGGCTGGTGAGAGCACCTTCAGGGGCTGGAAAAGGAAAGTCCCATCCCTGTAAAGGGCTCCATACGGGATGGTCAGGAGGGAAGTCACAGTCCCTTAAGAGCTGGAGGGAGGGAGGGTCCCATGCCACCTGAAGAGCAGCACCCGAAGAGCTAAGAAGGGGGATACATCCCTTGAAGACAGGCCTGGGGAGTTATATCGAACTTGCTCCTACCTCCTCAGGAAAGGCCTAGGTGACGGCCCGCTCCTTCCTCGCAGCCCTGGGCTCTGCTCCCCCTCCCCGCTGAGTGGGGGTCCCCGTTCGTGGTTATCCAGCGCGGCCTGAGGGACAGAGGGCCCGGAATCAACACAGGCCTCATTACCACCTTGCATGCTGGGAATTGTAGTCTCAATGCAGGGAGTATCCTTCCCTCCTCCACTGCATGTTGGGATTTGTAGTCTCTGAGGACTTCACAAGTGCTCTACCTGCTGGGATATGTAGTCTATGAACGTTTAAACACTACATTGCATGCTGGGATTTGTAGTTTCTGAAGGCCTTAGCCCTGCCCTTGAAGATCGGGTAATCAAAATATTTTCTTCTATTATTTGTGAAAAATTTGTCACTGCACCACAACTTTATTTATTCTTTTTTATCTTTGATAAATGTATTTGCTTGTTAAATAGTTGTTAGAGCTGAAGACTGGGCCTAGTGAGGAAGGTGGGTTCTATTCCCAGCTTTGTCACTAACTTGCTGTATGACCTTGGACAAGTCACTTTCCCTGACTGAGCCTTAGGCTACATCCACACTACCCGCCGATTCGGCGGGTAGCGATCGATGTTCTGGGATCGATTTATCGCGTCTCGTCTAGACACGATAAATCGATCCCAGAAGTTCACAAGTAGCCAGAACCTTGATTTTACATTTAAGCCAAAAGACAGTAGCTCTTTAAGCACAACATCCCTTAAGTCTTTTGGGGAACTGTCTCACTGGCTCAGAGGGAAAAGAGTGCCATCATTACCACTTCCTACACCAGCAGTTCTCAACCAGGTGTCCAGGGCCACCAGCATGTTTCAGGGGGTCCACCAAGCAGGGCCAGCATTAGACTCACTGGGGACCAGGGTGGAAAGCTGAAATCCCACTGCATGGGGCTGAAGCCAAAGCCTGAGCAATGTAGCTTCATGGGGGCCCCAGGCAATTGCCCTGCTTGCTACCCCCTAATACTAGGCCTGGCTTTTACATGCAGAAAACCAGTTATTGTGGCACAGGTGGGCCATGGAGTTTTTATAACATGTTGTGGGGGGCCTCAGAAAGAAAAAGGTTGAGAACCCCTGTCCTACACCACACACACCATGCCTGACTTGGTTCAGTACTGACTTAGAAGAAAAGGCAACACCTGCAAAAATACCAGCACCACTCCTTGGAGCCCTTGAGTATTCCTTTGAAATCTCCTATCCAAGTATAGCCGTAGCTGGACATTCCTCTCAACATCCCAACTGGACAAAACCTGGGATAAATGTTCAAATCACATGATATAAAAAACCAGCAGCTGGTTAGAGTAGAATCATAGAATCATAGATCATCAGAGTTGGAAGGGACCTTAGGAGGTCATCTAGTCCAACCCCCTGCTCAAAGCAGGACCAATCCCCAATTTTTGCCCCAGATCCCTAAATGGCCCCCTCAAGGATTGAACTCACAACCCTGGGTTTAGCAGGCCAATGCTCAAACCACTGAGCTATCCCTCCCCCCCGAGTTAAAAATGGGTCACATTTCACAGCACTTGAAAACCTGAACCACATCCAACCGGTCAGCTGTTTCACCTACATTCCTCTCCTTACTGGTGCTTTGCAGTCATGTCTCCCTATGGGAGGCTTAATGAAGCATGCAGAGGGTAAGGTAAAAGGACTGTTTGTATTTCCTCTTTTGGTAAAGGATGCATGCAGGGTAGAAAGAGATTTCTGTCTATATCTCCCCTATCTGAAAGGTCCACTGAGTATATGGTGATAGTGTTCATATCTCATATCAGCTGTAGGCAAATATCGGAGGCAGTATTCTAGACTCAATGGACCAATGGTCTGATCCAGTGTACCAAATGCTGCCATATGCTCCCTTTAAAGAAAATGAGCCAAAGTGGGAAGGTGCCTGAATTTTAATTTCATGTTGAGGACCAGAAAAAAGCAACACCCTTCACGTGTCATGAGCTCCAGAGGCAGGACAGTGATGAGCACAGTATTAAAACGTAGACAGATTTGACAGGACTGGATAAACACAAGAGTACTGCAGAATAGTGGTGGGAGGGTATTTGCACCATTTGTATACAGTATTACACCAGCAGAATCTGCCCATACTGACATTAACACGGTGCCGATTGACACAGTAATTAGTTCTGCTGGATGCAAATATAAGCCACACAGTGGCATGATCGCCTGCACCCCTTTGGAAATGCATTTATGTGTTGAGCAAGATGTTTTACGGGCTTTCTAGAGGGACCAGCGATAACCACTGCAAACTTCTCTAGTGTAAACGAGGTCCTGAAGAGAAAAATAAAATGAAATCTTGGAGGCTTACCGAAAACAGCCTGGGATGCTTCGCTAGGTTTCTAATCAAAGGAGTCACTGCAAGGAAAGAGTGGGTGGCTGGTATCTGGAGAGCAGTCTGTGCATAGCGGAGATAACACACCATCATCTTCTCGTCCATTTGTAATCCCAGAAAACTAGTTAGCAGGCGCTAAGGTTGAGAGACCACATGGGTAACGTTTGGGAAGTAACCTCTGCCCTTCGGCCCACACAGGCCCCAAAGCTCTAGGCACATGTGCATTTCAGCACCCATGTTGGCACAGGCCATTATGGAGGGAATGTTGAGTGACACGGGGGTGAGGGGGGGTGCCAGTGGTGCGGGGCAGCCAGTGGTGTGGGATAGCGGGCGGGGGGGGAGGAGCAGCAAGGAAGAGGGGTGTAGCAATGCCGGAGGGGCAGTGAGGGAATAGTGGTGGGGCAGGAGTGTGTGTGGGGAGGCTGGGTGCTAGGGCAGGGGACAGCACCCATGGGAGAGGAAGGGGAGCTGTGTCAATGCTGGAGGGGTGGGGCAGGAGTGTGTGTGGGGAGGCTGGGTGCTAGGGCAGGGGACAGCACCCATGGGAGAGGAAGGGGAGCTGTGTCAATGCAGGAGTGTGTGCGGGGAGGCTAGGGCAGGGGACAGCACCCATGGGAAAGGAAGGGGCGCTGTGTCAATGCAGGAGTGTGTGCAGGGAGGCTGGGTGCTAGGGCAGGGGACAGCACCCATGGGAGAGGAAGGGGAGCTGTGTCAATGCAGGAGTGTGTGCGGGGAGGCTAGGGCAGGGGACAGCACCCATGGGAGAGGAAGGGGAGCTGTGTCAATGCTGGAGGGGTGGGGCAGGAGTGTGTGCGGGGAGGCTGGGGGCTAGGGCAGGGGACAGCACCCATGGGAGAGGAAGGGGAGCTGTGTCAATGCTGGAGGGGTGGGACAGGAGTGTGTGTGGGGAGGCTGGGGGCTAGGGCAGGGGGCAGCACCCATGGGAGAGGAAGGGGAGCTGTGTCAATGCAGGAGTGTGTGCGGGGAGGCTAGGGCAGGGGACAGCACCCATGGGAGAGGAAGGGGCGCTGTGTCAATGCAGGAGTGTGTGCAGGGAGGCTGGGTGCTAGGGCAGGGGACAGCACCCATGGGAGAGGAAGGGGAGCTGTGTCAATGCAGGAGTGTGTGCGGGGAGGCTAGGGCAGGGGACAGCACCCATGGGAGAGGAAGGGGAGCTGTGTCAATGCTGGAGGGGTGGGGCAGGAGTGTGTGCGGGGAGGCTGGGTGCTAGGGCAGGGGACAGCACCCATGGGAGAGGAAGGGGAACTGAGTCAATGCTGGAGGGGTGGGACAGGAGTGTGTGTGGGGAGGCTGGGGGCTAGGGCAGGGGACAGCACCCATGGGAGAGGAAGGGGAGCTGTGTCAATGCTGGAGGGGTGGGGCAGGAGTGTGTGCGGGGAGGCTGGGGGCTAGGGCAGGGGACAGCACCCATGGGAGAGGAAGGGGAGCTGTGTCAATGCTGGAGGGGTGGGACAGGAGTGTGTGTGGGGAGGCTGGGGGCTAGGGCAGGGGGCAGCACCCATGGGAGAGGAAGGGGAGCTGAGTCAATGCTGGAGGGGTGGGGCAGGAGTGTGTGTGGGGAGGCTGGGGGCTAGGGCAGGGGACAGCACCCATGGGAGAGGAAGGGGAGCTGTGTCAATGCAGGAGTGTGTGCGGGGAGGCTAGGGCAGGGGACAGCACCCATGGGAGAGGAAGGGGAGCTGTGTCAATGCAGGAGTGTGTGCGGGGAGGCTGGGGGCTAGGGCAGGGGACAGCACCCATGGGAGAGGAAGGGGAGCTGTGTCAATGCAGGAGTGTGTGCGGGGAGGCTAGGGCAGGGGACAGCACCCATGGGAGAGGAAGGGGAGCTGTGTCAATGCAGGAGTGTGTGCGGGGAGGCTGGGGGCTAGGGCAGGGGACAGCACCCATGGGAGAGGAAGGGGAGCTGAGTCAATGCAGGAGGGGTGGGACAGGAGTGTGTGCGGGGAGGCTGGGGGCTAGGGCAGGGGACAGCACCCATGGGAGAGGAAGGGGAGCTGTGTCAATGCTGGAGGGGTGGGGCAGGAGTGTGTGTGAGGAGGCTGGGGGCTAGGGCAGGGGACAGCACCCATGGGAGAGGAAGGGGAGCTGAGTCAATGCTGGAGGGGTGGGACAGGAGTGTGTGTGGGGAGGCTGGGGGCTAGGACAGGGGACAGCACCCATGGGAGAGGAAGGGGAGCTGAGTCAATGCAGGAGTGTGTGCGGGGAGGCTAGGGCAGGGGACAGCACCCATGGGAGAGGAAGGGGAGCTGTGTCAATGCAGGAGTGTGTGCGGGGAGGCTGGGGGCTAGGGCAGGGGACAGCACCCATGGGAGAGGAAGGGGAGCTGAGTCAATGCAGGAGGGGTGGGACAGGAGTGTGTGCGGGGAGGCTGGGGGCTAGGGCAGGGGACAGCACCCATGGGAGAGGAAGGGGAGCTGTGTCAATGCTGGAGGGGTGGGGCAGGAGTGTGTGTGAGGAGGCTGTGGGCTAGGGCAGGGGACAGCACCCATGGGAGAGGAAGGGGAGCTGAGTCAATGCAGGAGTGTGTGCGGGGAGGCTAGGGCAGGGGACAGCACCCATGGGAGAGGAAGGGGAGCTGTGTCAATGCTGGAGGGGTGGGGCAGGAGTGTGTGCGGGGAGGCTGGGGGCTAGGGCAGGGGACAGCACCCATGGGAGAGGAAGGGGAGCTGTGTCAATGCTGGAGGGGTGGGGCAGGAGTGTGTGTGAGGAGGCTGGGGGCTAGGGCAGGGGACAGCACCCATGGGAGAGGAAGGGGAGCTGTGTCAATGCAGGAGTGTGTGCGGGGAGGCTGGGGGCTAGGGCAGGGGACAGCACCCATGGGAGAGGAAGGGGAGCTGAGTCAATGCAGGAGGGGTGGGACAGGAGTGTGTGCGGGGAGGCTGGGGGCTAGGGCAGGGGACAGCACCCATGGGAGAGGAAGGGGAGCTGTGTCAATGCTGGAGGGGTGGGGCAGGAGTGTGTGTGAGGAGGCTGGGGGCTAGGGCAGGGGACAGCACCCATGGGAGAGGAAGGGGAGCTGAGTCAATGCTGGAGGGGTGGGACAGGAGTGTGTGTGGGGAGGCTGGGGGCTAGGACAGGGGACAGCACCCATGGGAGAGGAAGGGGAGCTGAGTCAATGCAGGAGTGTGTGCGGGGAGGCTAGGGCAGGGGACAGCACCCATGGGAGAGGAAGGGGAGCTGTGTCAATGCAGGAGTGTGTGCGGGGAGGCTGGGGGCTAGGGCAGGGGACAGCACCCATGGGAGAGGAAGGGGAGCTGAGTCAATGCAGGAGTGTGTGCGGGGAGGCTAGGGCAGGGGACAGCACCCATGGGAGAGGAAGGGGAGCTGTGTCAATGCTGGAGGGGTGGGGCAGGAGTGTGTGCGGGGAGGCTGGGGGCTAGGGCAGGGGACAGCACCCATGGGAGAGGAAGGGGAGCTGTGTCAATGCAGGAGTGTGTGCGGGGAGGCTAGGGCAGGGGACAGCACCCATGGGAGAGGAAGGGGAGCTGAGTCAATGCAGGAGTGTGTGCGGGGAGGCTAGGGCAGGGGACAGCACCCATGGGAGAGGAAGGGGAGCTGTGTCAATGCTGGAGGGGTGGGGCAGGAGTGTGTGTGAGGAGGCTGGGGGCTAGGGCAGGGGACAGCACCCATGGGAGAGGAAGGGGAGCTGTGTCAATGCTGGAGGGGTGGGGCAGGAGTGTGTGTGAGGAGGCTGGGGGCTAGGGCAGGGGACAGCACCCATGGGAAAGGAAGGGGAGCTGAGTCAATGCTGGAGGGGTGGGGAGAAAGGGGCAGGGACTGGAGAGGATGCTGAGGCGGGGGAGATGTCTAGGTCGGAGGAAACACCCGGAGAGGCCGAGGCAGGGGCGGGGCAGCTCTTGACTGGAAGGCCGCGGCGGGAGCGCGCCTCCTCTCCTCACAGTGCTCGGAGGCGGGAGCACGCGCCCGCCGTGGGCCGCGCCGCCGGGAGCGCGCCCGCCCTCCCAGGGCACGCGCAGCGGGGCCCAGCCTCTGCCTCTCTCTCCCTTTCTCCTCCCCTCCGCCGAGTGTGGGGCCGGGCGGAGTCTCCCTGGCTCCCCCCAGCCCCGCCGGGCTGACGTGGCCCGGCTCGGACATGGCGGACGGCAGCAGGCAGATCAAACTGGCCGCGGCCAAGAAGAAGGTAACGATCCCGGGGAGCCGGAGCCGGAGCCGGGCCCGGGCCTTCCCTGGACCCGGGGCCGAGCGGGGAAGGCGGCCCAGATCCCTTCCCCCGCAGGCCTGTGGGAGAGGCCCGGTCTCCCCCGCCCAGCGACCCTGGGGCTGCAGCCTGTGCCCCCCCGCTCGGTCGGGGGAGAGGCCTAGCTGCTGCCTGCCCCCCGAGGCCTGTAAGGGACAGCAGGCCCCAGCCCCGTAGGGAGCTTCCTCGCGTCCCCCCCCCCCCCCGGTTCCGTAGGGAAGCGGGAGCCCCAGAGGCCTGTACGGGAGGGGCCCCCCAGGGCTCTCCGGAGGAGGAAGCGGCCCCCCTTTAGCTTTGTAAGGGAGGCTACATTCCCCACCCCGCCCTCTAGGGACAGCCCAGCTCTGCCCCCAGTGCAGGTGAGCCAGCGCGCCCCCCAGCCCGTGCACCCGGGCAGAGTCTCTGCAGCAGCATTCGAGGTTTCCAGGTGCTCACAAGTCGGTGGGTGGGTGTGGGCCTGACAAACGTGCCTGTCGAGATTTGGTTTCTGTGATAGTGTGAGAAGGGTGGGACCTTGTGTGATCTTGGCCATGGGGATTGTTCCCCCAGACCCTTCATTCGCAGCCTGCCCACAGCAGTGGGGAGCTGACCCCTCTAGAGGATTCAGTTCTTGCTTTGGGGGTCCTCCTGGTTAAGAGCCTCATGAGGTATTCTTCTAACAGCAGTAGTGACATCTTCACTGGAAACCCTGTAGGGTGAATCTGGTTTTAGAGCATATGTTCAGAAACCTAGTCACGAGGGCTTGTTAAGATATAATATGGCCGGAGTTCACTGTTGGTTTGTTCTCTTTTATTGATGAAGTAATTACAAACATAACTTATCACTCATCTGCCACAGTGAGATGCATCTCTGTGTTAGGACTTAAGATTCTTCCTCTTTTTCTTAGCTGAAGGAATATCAGCAGAAGAATAGCCCTGGAGCAACAGCAGCAGCCAAGAAGAAACGAAAAAGTAAAGATGGAAGTAGACCTGAGACTCCAACAAATGATGACAGAAAGTCTCCAGAGAACGTGAGTAGCTCGTTCTTTTCTTATTCCAAACTAATTGCCACCTTTTCCTGTCTGCCAACCAGTTTGTTTCTGCATCTGAAGGAGAATTTTGACAGTGTGGTATGTGAAGGAGAGGGTACATTTCTTATACTGATAGTACCAGTGTTTAGAACAGAAAGTAGCTAAAATTCCTAATGTTGCATGATGGGATCAGGAAATATGGTGTAGCAATATGCGGCTTTATGAGCATATGCTGGAAATGGTCAGTGCTGATATTTTGGGACTTGTTTTGGTAAAGAGATAGTTAACATGAATTCCTTTGGCTACAGCAATCCTTTGATCAGTATTCTCACTCTGTCCTTTTCTGAGCCATTTCTTTTTCCCCTTTTCTTTCACCTCCTTTAGATTCAGAACATTCTGAAGGTGCTGGTGTCAGACCTTAACCGATCCAATGGGGTAGCCATACCCTCATTGGACAAGAGGAAGGTGAGGCAGTGTTCAGAATCCATCTGACTAGCTTGCTGTCCATACTGCATGCTTCAGAGTCTGGCTTTGATTTTTGGATGGAACCTCATTCTGACATATTTGTTGTCAGTTGCTTGAGTTTTGTTGCTGTTATCATTAACATTGAGCTATTTTTAATGTGCTTTTTTGTTGTTCTTATGTTTTCCCTTGGGTTTGTGTCATATTTAAAATGTGGAGAAGTGCCAAGGACTTTTCCTTATGATAATACTGCGAGGTCAGCTGCTTTGGGATTATGTCAGGAATCTTGGGTGAGGTTGTGTGCAGTAGACTGACTGTAGAGACACCCCACCATTTCCTTTCCAACTCGGTGTGTTTCCAGGGAGATATAGCATGGGGGTAGAAAACCATTGTTTAAACTGGAATATAAAATGGGTTTGTTAATTTCTTAGCCCATAATCTTGTTTGCCTGTCCTTGTTTTATTTATAAGTACGGCATCTCTGAAGGGCATGTTCTTGCCTATCTTTAATCAACCAGTTGCCCTGAGTAAGCTGTGTAGTTATTCCAACCAACTCATTTTGTGACAGGTGATGAAATTTGCACATGTGATGTAGTCTGGCAAGTAGCATGGCTTTAAATATATCTAGGCAAGGAAGTCAGACACATTTTTTTGTATCAAGTGTTTACATGCTGTAGCACAGGGGAAGTCAATAGGCGGACGGTGGGCTGCCAGATACTTTTGAATGGACTGCAAAATCTTTTTATTTACTACTACCTATCATTATTCTTGTGGTGTGAAAAATGTTTCTCTGGAGCCTAGACCTTGACTATACCTTGACCATGAAATGTGGACGTTAACAAAAAATAACTGACTACCTCTGCTGTAGCGTCTTTGTATTCCCTCTGTTCCTGAGAATGGAGGGAAAAGGAAGATTTCAACTAGCAATAAGAGACAAGTGTACAAGAACAAACTTATAATAGCCTTTCATTTTCAGTGTATTTTATTACCGAAAATTGCATTTAATTTAAGTTAAAGTTGTGATAAAACTCAGAAAACTCAACATAAAACCTCATTTGCCTTTTAACTTTATGCCATTGTGTCTGCAAAGGGCTCCACCCTCACTTTTGAATTCAGCTTCTCACCAAATTAACCATTATGATACTTGCATCATTTTTTGTTGTTCCAGACATAGAAATAGTCATGTTAATTACTGAGGGACTTAAAATGGCTTCTGTGCAATGAAACCTGCATGCTGTGAAGATGAAATAAGTCTTTAATTAGTTTTCTGTGCATGATAATGAAGCAACTGACCTCAAAGACGTACAGTGCACAAAGAAGGCTCTTGCACTTATGTTGTTTGTATGTTTATGGGAAAGTGTGAGAATGACAGGAAAATTTATGAAAGGTCCTTCTCTGTGGGATTGGATGTGCCATGATAGCATCAGTGTGTGCACTCTATGATTGGAGTTTTCCTTTTGTATGGGGTCTATTTTCCATGTACTAAACATGGGTATAATTTAAATTAAGGTTAATAGGTGGGCATATCAGAGAAAGCAACTAGTTGTCTGTTACATTGATGGTGTTCTGTCTCAAATGAAGGCCGGACCTATGCTTGGGCTTTTAGTGCTGTTTTGAAAGCGGAGAAGTTACTCTGTCATTTGTTACAGTGTAGTAGCCGTGTTAGTCTGTGTCAGCAAAAAGAAAATAAGAAAGAAAGAAATACTTGTGGCACCTTAGAGACTAACACATTTATTTCAGCATAAGCTTTCGTGGGTTAGAACCCACTTGTCATTTGTCTTGATGTCCTGAGTGTTTATCTTAGCTTCCTTTGCTTGGAGAGAGATGTTTTGGTCTGCATAGCTATTTAGATTTTCGTTTTGGAGGCTGTGGATTGTTATGCCCAGGGTCTTCAAGAGCAACTTGAAAATTAGCCTTTAACTGTAGCCTCTAATGAAAGAGAGAATTTCTGTTCCCAGTTGTCTTGCTGATAGAACTCCTGAGTCAGGGAAATGCTGCTCTGAACATTCACTTGATGCTAATAGGCAGAAAAACTGAATGCTGGCAGCTGAGCTAATGCTGTCATTGGTGTCTTAACACAGCCAGGCAAATCCCTCCCACCTCACCCACTGTAGCCTTCTGGTTGTGTGGCAGGGAGAGAAGCTGACAACAGGAGCCCTTGAGAAAAAGCAAATGGATCCTAGTATATATGAGTCTGGGTGGAGTTACTTAGCTTTTTATTGTGAGTTATTAGAATTTCACAACAGTTTAATTTTTTTGAATGAGTATTTTGGTATTTTTACCATGCCCCTCAGCAAATTTAGCTCTTTATGCTGCTTTTTTCTCAAAGCTCCTTCTCTGAGAATTACTTTTGCCACTATTACTGCTACCTTATATTGATTACATCTTTGAGTATGGTGCACTAGATATGTTAAAAAGACGAGGTCCTACCCTGAAAAACTAACAAATACAATTAAAATAAAATACTGCATTGGGGTGGAGAGGGATTCCTTCTGTCCACTTTGTAGTCTGTGTTGGTGATTTTCTAAACCAGTATCACGGCATAATAACCTGAGATTGGAAGCACTGGGGCGGTGGAGGGATACATTAAGTGTTGTTATATTAAGTATATTGAACTCTGACAGCATGAATCAATCCTGCTAAAAAGACTTTAAAAAATTGGTATTGGCTTTCCCCATCCATCAAGCTCAGTGATCTTGTTAGTTTCATCAAGTCTATGTCCTATACCTTGGTGTTTGTAGTATTGGAGAGAAGTTCTGATCAAGGAGGAAACAGGAGGCAGCAAAATCCCTCTCTGCACCTCCAAGCAGTCATGAAGGGGGAAGAGAAGAGAGAAATGTTTCACCTTCTCTCTGAGCAACCAGGAAGGAGGTGGTTGGAATAAGAGAGGAGACTATCCAATGGAGTTGCAGAGCACCACAGAATGCTTGTGGGTCTTGTCTTGACATTGCGCTATGACATTTGCTTTGTAGCCTCTATACATGATGACTGATTGCAGTTTGGCAATGTAATGACACAAATTGCAACAGAATGCCAGAAAGTTGCACTGGGACTTTGTGGTTCTCCAGGACTACTTGTTTTGCAGGTTTGAAAATAGATATGAGGGATTCTCCAGTTGCTCTGTGGTTTGTTAGGGGTAGTTGGTGTTGATTATGCCCCACCCACAAATACCAAACTTATTTCTGTACAGAGATACAAAGATGCATTTCTTGACCCTCTTCCCCACTTAAGGCAAACTCAGCTCTAGCATATGAAGGTGTCACTCCTCTGGGTTCCCACAGGAGTTGCATTTGCTTACACCAGGGCTGAGTTTGGTCTTTTGATTTATAATGCCCTCTGTCTTAGGCCTGGTCTACACCTAAAACTTAGATTGACCTAGCTGCATCGCTCAGGGGTGCGAAAAATTCTCACCCCTCAGAGATGTAGTTAAGCTGACCTAAGCCCTGGTGTAGACACCACTAAGTCAATGGACGCTTTCTTCCATCAAGCTAGCTACCGCCTCTTGAGTGGGTGGATTTACTATAGCAATGGAAAAAACCCTTCTGTCACTGTAGTAAGCGTCTACACTGGTGTGCTACGGAAGCATAGCTACAGCTGTGCCATTGTAGCCACCTTGAAGTGTAGCTATACCCTTAGCTCTGGTCTACACTGTGGGGGGGATTGATCTAAGTTAGGCAACTTCAGCTACGTGAGTAACATAGCTGAAGTCAACGTACTTAGATCTACTAACTGTGGTATCTTCACTGCGGTGAGTCGACTGCTGACCTCCCCCGTTGACTCTGCCGGCGCCTCTTGGCCTCGTGGAGTACAGGAGTCCACGGGAGAGCGCTTAGGGCTCGATTTATCACATCTAGACTAGATGCGATAAATCAACCCCCACTGGATCGATCTTTGCCCGGGTAGTATAGACAAACCCTTAGTGTCAAACTCTTCAGTTGACAGCATTCCACAAATTTCAGGAAAAGGTGTGGGGGAGCAACACTTGAATCAAACTAACCCAGTTCTTGAGTGGTCACTAACCCATTCTGTTCCATCTCCACTTGTACTCATTGACCAGTTTTCTCTCCAGAGACAGTCTGAATGTGGTGCTTTGCAAAGCAGAGACAAGAGATCTGGCATTGCCCTTGTTCAGTCTGCTATAGTTCCCTTGCAGTAAACATAGCCGCTCTGACATTTCCGCATGCAGGTTTACAGTCTGGCAAAATGACTGCCCCTCATTAAAGAAGTGAGCTGGATTGCCAGACACTAATTCTGGATAAAGCCCCCCACATCCTAGCTGGAGACTGGGACAATGGGCAACAGTGTTTATTATTCAGTGAAGAAAAACAGGTTGATGGATTGACGTGGTTTGCTCTGGGGAGAACACAGTTTTTTGCCAATACATGTGTGTAGTTGACTACAGTGTTCACTTGTCATGTTTTGTGCATGGAGATCACGTGGGTATTGTATTCACATGTTTATCTGTGTCCCTTCCTCCTGCATGTAGTTTGTAACCCTTGTGCTATATTTTGTGACAGGCATACTTTGACAGTGATGTTGCCGCTCATAATGCTGAACAGCTTGCTGCTGATGTCCCCGTGTTATCTAACAGCAACAGTCTACCTAGCTGTGGCTCTGTCATGCCTGGTCCTGGTAGCATGCCGCTGTCACAGGTTTGTGAGCATTTGCATCCTGAATACCACCAGTGCGCTAAGTCTTATGCTAAGCCGAAATGTTTGACTAGCACGTTTTCCAAACAGGTTTAAAATTCTCTCCTCTCCACTCAGTCTTGGTCCAGCTGTGGGCAAAATGAGTTTCACACCATGTAAAGAGGTTTAGGATGCACATGCCCATCCATCCTATATTGCTCATTTCCCTTCCTCTCCCCCAGGGAGCATCCTCAGGAAAAGAAGGGGCTCTTCCAACTGGAGTAACCCTCCTTTCTTTACAAAATGTTTAAGAATTAAATTGAAACTTTCCAGCAAGGCAAATAGTTTGTGATACTGAGGAACTATTCAGGACATTGACTGACCTACTGTAATGATCATCTGGTAAATACTACATAAGTCCTTTCAATTTGTGACATGAGAAGTCCCAAAATTAGGAAAAATTATCCACAATCTAGGCCTGACTTGGGTTGTGCTTTCAGTGTTAAGTTCCCCTTTAGACGGACTGTGGTAATGATAAAATGTTATGTAATGTGAGTCCTAGGGGGTGTTTGAGTGTGCCTGAATTGTGTGTGTGTGTGTGTCTCTCTCTCTCTGTCTCTTTCTCTCTCTCTTTTTCTCTGGTATAGTCATGTGATTCTTGTGTTTCACCTCACAGATACAAGATGCCGATAATCCTAAAAATGCCTTGGATGAAAATAGGTGAGTGTCTTTGTTTAATAAAAAGTGCTTGTATCAGGGTCCAAAAGGGGTCAATAAGTTGACTTTGCTTGTAGAAATTACCCTCCGTATTGTCCAGGCCTGGGCAGTTCCATGAATAGACCCGCTTCTAAAGAAATGCTTTGTCTTTCTCCATTCTCAGGTCTCTCTCATCGACAGAGAGTCTCCGTCAGTTGTCTGAGCAGCTCAATGGCTTGGTCTCTCAGGTACCATTTCATTCCATTTGTCCTGTTAACTTTTTTTAAAACTCAAAGCTGGGGGAAGGGGAGGAGGTAAGTAGCTAGCACAGTAATGTTATCTTTAATCCCAGAGTTCTTTGCAGCCAGCCCACTAAACAATAAGACATTTAAACACTGAAAGCAGAAACCATTGTTTTAGGAATGTGAAACTTGGTCAGTGGGAAGAAAACCAGAGTGGGATGTGGAGGACAGCATATATTCATGGAAACATGCTCTCTCAATTCAGTGGCAGTAAATCTGTGATAGTGGTCTGTATATTTCACCTGAAACCATTTCTGTAGATGCTGTGGGCAGAGGTCAACATAATTAGCATATCTTTAACCAGACCAGTATATATATATGGTCATATTACTTACCTACCTTTGTATGGTGCCTTGATAAACTTAAAGTGAAAGGCACTAGATAAGTATTGTTCTATTGGGGGTATGTTTGTATACCCCCCTCCTATTTTATATTGAGCTTGTGCCCTTGGGATATTAAATTCAGTTACTCTTTCTGACTTGTAGTCGACATCTTATGTGAATGGAGAAAGTGCTGTCTCTTCCACAAATATGAAGGAGATGGAGGTAAGAACTCAGTTTCTGATTCCGTCATTTACTTGGATAATATCACTGCTGATCACCCAATAGGACTGTCAGTGATTGTTGTATTGAACCTGCTCAGTAAAGACAGTGTGGTTTATAACCCTGACAGTGAAGCTATGCCCAACATTTGGAGCCAGGCATTGGTGGCAGCTCCACCCTTGTATGCTGGAGCTATTAAGGACTCATCCTGAGTGCAGCCACTACTCCCAGTTAGTGTCTTTAAATGGGAGTGAGGCTTTTAGTGGAATGGATAGAACATCTAGCATATACTTGTTAAAACTGAAATGTTTTTTGGGGATGCACACTAGATCAAAACTGTGATACTGATTTATTTTCTGTCCTAATGGTTGCCTTTTTTCCCCTTTTCCTCTGCCCCCTTCCTTCTCCTCCTTCTGTCTGCATGCGCCCATCAGACACGTTACCAGGAGCTGGCAGTAGCCCTAGATTCCAGCAATCTAACTAACAAACAGCTCAGTACAAAACTAGAGGAATTGGTAAGAAACAATCCAGCCCACCAGTTTGACGTTGTCCTTGCTGCTTCTCCATGCTCTCTGGGTGTCGGTGAGATTATGGGTTCTTTTACAGTGCCACAAGGGAAGCTGTTCTCACAGCATTGTACGGAGAACAAAGTGGATTTTATGGAAATGCCTATTCAGCGAGTAAAAAGTCAAATTAAAAGATGACTCCTGAATTTACTGGCTTGTCTGAGGCATATGAAATATAATCATGGGGTTTTAGGTAACCGTACTTTGCCCTGGGTGATTAGCATCACGATAAAGCAACTAATACTGGGCCTGATCAGCATCCACTGAATTCAGTGAGAGCAGGAACAGCCCCAGTGGTAACAACATTTAAAATCTGTGATTTCTCCAGTTGATCTTGCTGTTCCAGCTTTGTCTGCAGAGTGGGAGTAATGGGGCTAGGAGTGAGCACAGGGACTCATGTCTGATCATCTTCTCTGCATCTGTGGCACTATGAATGAACCACTTTGTCCTATAGCCTGCATGGATGTCACTGCTGCTTTTCAGCCTGTTGCTTTAACACAGCAAGAAACACAACTGCAAAGGATTGGTTTTAGTCTGAAAAGAGCCTTGCTTGGTTTGAAATGCTTTTCTCCCTGTTTCATTCCCCCCACTTTCCTCCTTGCAGTTTAGGACTCTCCCCAGTGCATCCCACGACCCCTTTTGTTTTGCTGAATTGTTTCCCCCTTGTATCCCTTTTTCTCTTGTAGTATTGAGGCTGGGCGTCAGTGGCACCTGGTATCAGAGCAGTGCCCACCAGCGACTCTCGCTGTTTGCCTGCTTCCACACAGGCATATGAAGGTCTCTTGCTGGAATTACACAAGGCCTATGCTGCACACTTGGGTTTGCACTTGTCCACTGGTTCTATTAGGATCAAAGCCTCCAATATATTATCCTTCCACACACAATCACCTTCCTAAAATGCGTCTTGAGTAGGATTACATAAACAATTTAGCCAAAGTTGATGTCCGTAACTCCTGTGGAAAAGACAGTAGCTAGCTATTGATAGCAAATAGGAACATTGCTCAACATATCACAGTTTTATGGCTATCCTGTGGCTGCTAGTATAGCATTGTATAGAATCTCTGCTCACTGTGTCTCCATCCTATTCACCCCTCCCAGAACCTAGCACAGTTTTTCTCATTAAACCTCCAACCACCTCTCCAGTGAGATTAGAACAGGTTGGGACAGTATTGTGTATATGCTGGTGCTTTTTCCATGTTTTGCCCTTAGTCCTCTCATCTGATCCACATGGACAGGTGATGCCATGCTGACTTAAATGGGGCTTCACATGGTATAAAAGTCTGTCTTTATGCAGGCTCAGGGCTTTAACATATTGTCAGTGTAGTGTCTAAAAACATATCTGAGGGAAGGGAAGAGAGAATGTGGTTCCCTTTATAGGATTCTGATGTATCATGAATGTGATACAACATCAAGTAGTACAATGATAAACACCTTAAAATGTAGGATGTGAATTTAACAGGGATGGTTTTGAGATCAAATATAAGCATTTTGGGTTTTATTACCTCAGCAGTTCTAGTGTGGAACGGGGATGTTCTGTTGAAGACTAAAGAACATACCCTGAGCTAGCTAATACACTTCTCAAGATCCACATGCCATGACCCTAGAATCTATTGTTTTAATAGTTGAAACATTCTGTCTTTGTAGAAGATACCTAAAAGATTTAACAGAACTCCTGTTTGCAATAGCTAGCCATGTGTGTCTCATGTCTGGTTAAGATTGAAGACAAAGTTACTGATCTCATCAGTAAGAAAGTGATTGTTAGTATTGATGTATCAATTTTGCTCCTTTTGCAGAAACAGCAAAACCAAGAGGCTATGAATCAGCTGGAGAAGGTAAAATGCCTCCCATAAGCCCTCATCTTAGGATAGGTATAGTAGATGTTCTTCTCCCCAAGAGGAACAGATATTTGTGGTGTACTGTGGCACAGACATACGTGACCCTGCCTTAGGTTGGGTAAAGTGTGTGACGATAGCATTATATAATTTATAGAGGGCACTGGGATATCCTTCTGCACTCCATCCTAGTTTGGTTTAAAAAACATCAAGTACTACTAAAAAACCCCAACTCATAGTTAGAATGCTTACATATAGCTTTCCTTAGACCAACATAATTAGCTGGTATAGCTGACATACTGGCAAAACCAAAGGAAAAGTGTCTGTTCCGATCCACTGTGACAAGTGCTGAGTGTGAGAGTATGTGCATGTGTGAGTGTGGGATTAAAAAACCCTGAAATGAAAACATTTAATATATTGTAAAGTTTCTCCTTACTGTTATCATCATCATAAAATCATAGGGTTAGAAGGGACCACAAGGGTCATCTAATCTAACCCCCTGCTAACATATTTTAAAGGAGATACAACTCTTACCTTGAATAAGTGTATTTTTATATTAAAAGTTACCAACCTCCACTGGTAACTGATGCTCTGTCTATAATTTGCACTTTATTTTTCCTTTTCCAAGATAACATTAACAAAAGATCATATTTTA
Source organism: Macrochelys suwanniensis (assembly GCA_033296515.1). Lineage (NCBI taxonomy): Eukaryota > Metazoa > Chordata > Testudines > Chelydridae > Macrochelys > Macrochelys suwanniensis. Next base: position 12,811,122 of record CM065790.1, on the reverse strand, counting down.
TTCATAACTAAAGTTCTTGTTACTTAGAAACATTGTCGGGTAGCTGAGGCCCAAAATGGAGATTTTTGTACTTTGACCTTTTTTTTTTTTTTTTTTTTTTAACAAAACCTTATGTTAAAATGAACTTTTTTATTGAATTTCAAAGCAATTAAGCAGAAATGGTTAAGTTTAGATTTAAACATTCCCCTGTAATTTGCAGTCCAAACACTGCAGCATTGTGCTACTGTGTGAGAACCTCAAAGTAAAAGAGTCTAATCATAGAATATTAGGGTTGGAAGGGACCTTAGGAGGTCATCTAGTCCAACCCCCTGCTCAAAGCAGGACCAATCCCCAATTTTTGCCCCAGATCCCTAAATGGCCCCCTCAAGGATTGAACTCACAACCCTGGGTTTAGCAGGCCAATGCTCAAACCACTGAGCTATCCCTCCCCCCATAATCTATTTTTATTGCCCATGCTGAGAAAAGTGCAAAACATAAATAAAGTTGAAATGGTGAACTGCAAATTAGGTCTTTAAAATTCTTTGTGTCGACTGGATATTATTATTACCACAAGAAACCTAGGTTACAATTGTATTTTTTTTTAAAAATCCCTTAAAAAAAAAAGTTTTCTGTTTAATCTGCATGGTTTCTTTACGCAGGAAAAGAAGGGGTTTGAACAGAAGTTTGCCAAGGAGCAAGGAGCATTGAGGGAACAGCTACAGGTAAGAGAGAACTTTTTCATTTCAGTCATATTTGGTCTTCACTTGGCTTTTTCTGGACTTCCTAACACTGGGGTGTTCTTCCTTCTGAAATCCAGCTATTCAGGAAGGGCATTTGGTCAGCCAGACTGTAGACTCATCCTATGGATTCATGTTAATCTTTCTGCCTTTAGTGAATTATCTTTTTGTGACTGCTGTGGAGATGTAGTCCCAAGCACAAGTGTCTTACATTGAGCTGTTCTTTTCTTTTCCCAAAGGTTCATATCCAGACTATTGGAATCCTAGTCTCTGAGAAATCGGAATTGCAGACAGCACTAGCACATACACAACAAGCTGCCCGGCAGAAATCAGGTACATCGACTTTCAGCGTTCAACTGAGGTTGTTGGAACAAACCAAGGATCTTGAGTCTAAAGACACTGTATTCACTGACAGGCTGCCCATAACACTCAGTGACTTCTTAATGATAAATACTTGGCACAATCATTGTTTCTGTCATCCAAGCTATTCCTAAAATCAGAGCACATTGATTCCAGAAGAATCAAGGTTCTTTTGTATGTTGCTAAAGCCCTGTTATGACTGTTAGATACTGGTGATTATCCAGGCTGTTACTAGCTTACTGTCCTGTTGACTGCGTCTCAGCTGAACACCACAGCTGTCACGGTAAGATAAGTTTTCATTCTCAGCTGAACTCCAGCAATTTTGTGCATTATAAAAGTAATAATAAGCACCTAATGCTTTTTCATCTTCAGACAAAGGGGGTATCGTCTCCATTTCACAGATGAGGAAGCTGAGGCACAGAGAGGTTAACTTGCCCAGGTCACACAGGAGTCAGTGGCAGACCCAGAATAGAACCCAGCTCTGTTGACTTCCAGACCTCTGTCCGCTGTGCCATGCTACCTTCCTTAAAGTGGGGGAGAGTTTAAGAATTTGTGGGCTGAGTAGAAAGTGTAGTTCAGCCAGTTCTGTAAAACTGTTTGCAGCCTAGCCCCACCTAAATCTGTTTTGACTTGTTCAGGAGAAGCTGAAGACCTTGCTGCACGGTTGCAGTCATCTCGCCAGAGGGTATCTGAGCTGGAACGCACTCTGTCCTCCATCTCTACGCAGCAGAAACAGATGGAGAAAGTAAGAGTTACCTCCATTTACACTTACACAGGAAAGAGCACAACTGTGTATCTTTTACTAAACTGCTGCATGCTTAGTGGTCTCATCTTTGAGAAGAGGGAGGCACAAACCCTGTAAACAAAGTTCTGTACCCTTCGTGATCCAGGCAGACTTTTGTTCACTTTTTGCAACCACTAAGCTTTGGTCAAAGCTTCTGTCTTCAGATCTGGCACCTTGTTTCGTCTGTCTTGCCAAATCCAAACAATGAAAGCCCAGCCATGGCCTCTGTCCAGGAGCTTCTCCATCAAAGATACACTTTAGTAATGGTGCTAATCCAGACCTTTGCAACACAACCTCATGGCTAGTTAATGGTGTCAGTTTGAAAAGACTGAGCAGATGAATTCCTGGCACATTTGTGAGAAGTGTGATGTGGTGACAGCCTGGGCTCCAATGCTGGCTGGCTGTAGCCTGATACGAGGTTCCAGTCATGAGAGTGCTGTGAATTCGAGTTCTTGACCTTTTTAGTTCCACATTGGCTGATCTGTAGAAGGCTGAGAATAGTTGGTTTTAAGCTTTCCTTGTTGGTCAGAGTCTGGGGTTGATTCGTGTATGTTTTCCTCTTTCTCTAGCATAATAGAGAGGTAGTGAAGGAGCGGGACAGCCTGAAACTGGATCTGTACAAACAAAGGTCAGTTCTACTCTGTATGTTACTGCAGGTTCAGTAACGTTGAACCCTGTGAGAGCTGCCCTCTCATGCCTAGAATACTAGGTGCGTCTTCCAGTGCGCAGCCTGTCCTCCTTCCAGCCACCAGAAAGGACCAGTGTGTAAACTTACCTCATGAGTAACAAGGAACCAGTGGCAAAAGTTAAGAATTATTGCGAATTTCTTTCTGTCTCTCAGCAAAGGCAGCGAGGAACTCAAACAGCAGAACTCGGAACTGTCGGAGAAGCTTCACTCCCTGGTCTCTGAGAACTCAACCATGAAACTGGATTTGGAGGATTTGCATAAGAAACTGGAAATGGCTGAGCTGATGATTCAACAGGTGATTGCAATGTTATTGGGAGGTGGATAGAAGGGTAAGGCCTTGTTCTGAATGTGGGGAAAGAGATCGTTGGTCAAAAGAGAATTGACTACTGGGTGGCGTTTATTCACTACCATTTACCAAGCAGCAGACAATGCTTCACAGAGACAATTTCTGAATGAAGAGGTCTTTATCAAGGTTTATGGAGAATGGGAGCCTGTTCTCTGAGGAGTTTGGAGTGGTGGATCATAGACACCGTGACATCCCAAGGATTGGACTAGTGTCTCTGTTTCATAGTGTGTTGTTGTTGTTTTTTAAAGGCCAGAAGGGGCCATTCAATCATACAGTCTGACATCCAGTATAACATAGGCCAGAGAACATCATCCGGTTACTCTTGGATTGGATTGGATTGTTTGACATGTATATCCTTCAGAGATGTGGGAAAGAGGACCTGCCCCAATAAGATACTAGCTGCTGCTATCCCCTTCATACGGTAGATAGATCTGTTGCATACGGCAGAACCCCCATGTCATCCTGTTTCTAAACAGCCACTCATCTCAGCCCATACTTTTTTAATATAAACTTGTGTTGAACTAGAACAAAGAGGAATTTACAGAACTATAGAAATTACCACATGGATGATGTCACAGGTTGCAATCAAAGGGAAGAGGTGTAAAAGAAAACAAGGAATGCAGGCATTTGCTATAACTTATTTGATTTTCCTGGCAGTTTTCAAGTCAGTCGGGGATTCTGGATGCAAACCAGCAGTTGCAGATGGCACTGGAAGAGCGGGCAAACCTAGAAACACAGATTACTCAGGTAAGAGAGCATATGGAATATGTTGAGGATCCATATTGCAACCTTTGTAGGGAAACTTGTCTGGCAAGGCAAAAGAGTGTGAGACTCTGCACTAATACTGGTCTCCTCCAGCTGTACTCTTTGAGCAATAATGCTCCAGTTTCCTCTGTCGTCCTGAGCAGCAGTCAGAGTCGCTTCGCCAGCTCCAGGTTGAAAGGGATCAGTATGTAGAGAAGCTGAAGGAGGAGGGCAGTATCTGGCAGCAGCGGGTACAGCAGCTCTCTGAGCAGGTAAAAACAGCAGCATCTTCTCTGGTGTATGTGGAGACATTATTGTTATTGACACTGGGGAAGCTGACTCTACTGGTTTGACACCTCCCTTTCTGGGACCATACAGGTGCATACGCTAATGGAGGAAAAGGAGAAGAATGTGACCCAGATTCAGGAGTTGGAAGCCAGTGTTGCCGAGATGCTAAGCAAATCAGGTAGGCTCAATCAGAGCTTAGCATTGCTTCCCATCCCCATTATGTAGAACTTTTGTACAGAGAAGGGGCAGTAGGTTTGATATCCCCAAACCAGAAGGACAGCTAGGAAGGACTAGTAAGAAACTTACCGGCCTAGTGCCTGTCAAACAAGACCTTTCAAACCATCACCCTTATCCACCTGACCAAACCTCCAGCTCCTGTGGTCTAGTGAAGAGGAAAAAGAACTCTGGTTCATCTGTGCTGTCCCTAACACCCAGCTGAGTAGAGAAAAGCTTCTTAGTGGGGAACTGAAGGAGCTAACAGCACATAGCAGCAAGCTGTGGTCTTTCTCCTCTCGTTCTTCTCTTCCTAGGAACCATCTGCTCCCAGAGGGAGGGTTGGATAGTGCTGTCAGTGACACACTCTTGGATAGAGGGGTTGATAGTTGTGTTGGCTGAGGGAAGGCCTATTCATATGAAAAGGTTCTGTACCTCTAACCTATTGTGAATGGTGCAGTGCTCCAACTCAGCTGATTGTAACTCCATTTCCTCAACAGCTAAGCCTAATGACAGTCAGCCTGCCCTGCCAGCAGGGCCTACGGAAGCTGAGCTGAGCCTGCAGGAAGAGGTCCAGCGGCTGCAGCAAGAGAAGGAGGAGCTTCATGGGCAGTACCAGGCCCAGGTGCGGGATAACGAGCAGCTGAGCCACCTCAACCAGGAGCAGGAGGAGCGGCTGCAGGAGCTTGAGAAGACTGTGCAGCGCTATAGTGAGGAGTCTGTGGACAGAGAGCAGATCCTGGAAAACATGCAGAGCGACAAGGCCACCATCAGCCGAGCTCTCAGCCAAAACCGGGAGCTGAAGGAGCAGCTGGCCGAGCTGCAGAACGGCTTTGTCAAACTGGTATGTTTCTCCTGGACATGCAGCCCTTTGAACTACAGGGTACAATCCTAGTGCAACATGAACAGCGACGCTAACCTCCTGGCAGAAGCATTGTCCTTACCTTGCCCTCTGGCACTTTAGCTGTTACCGTTCTAGCATTAGACCTTGGCACTATGCAATCTCTCCAACTCTCTAGTGAGCTTCCGGGGGATCACCCAATATCTCTGCTTGTCTCAACGGGGTTTTCTTCTTTCCTTCCCTTGTGCCCCCTACCCCCACCTTGACTGCTTTTCTCTACCTTGGGTATTTCTCCTGGCTCTTTGCCTTGAGCGCCGTGGTGCCTGTCCCCATATTCGCATGCCTGTCACTCATGAGGAGGTTCTTCCCAGTTTCTTTCACCTCTTCCACTGCTGTCAGTATTACTTCTCCTGCCCCTGAATCCTGTTGCTGGCTTCATGCCCTTCATGCAGCAGCATAAAGCTCCCCAGCATCCTCCTCAGGGCTCTGTGCAGTCTTGCTCCCTATGTCTTTTCCCTCCTGTCCTTGCATTCTCCCTTTAGCTACCTGCTCTCTTCAGTCCTCTCTGATCTCCAGCTTTTGTCTCCTCACCCTCTTCGCTCTGCCTCTTTTTTTATGCCACCCCTGTGCTTGGTTATGAGAAGCTGGGCTGTGTACTAAAACCCTTTTCTCTTATGGCACCTTCCCTGTTTTGATCCCCGTGCTATCGTCCCTCACTGTCTTGGTCAAGCTCTTATCCCTGTTTTGTGTTCAGGGATAATGACTGTTCAGGGCAGGGACCTTGGGCCAAATACAGCTATTTATACACCAGGATTGCAAAACCCATCCATTTGAAGAGGAATTGCATCATGTTATGCTAGCACTGAGTATGGCCCGTTGACTTGGTTTGTAAAGTGCTATGTACATTGATGGTACTTGATGATTTGGGGCAGTTTCCTGATATGGTGGCTCTGCATCATTTTAGACAAATGAAAACATGGAGGTGACAAGCGCCCTGCAGTCGGAGCTGCATGTGAAGAAGGAATTGGCCAAGAAGATTGGGCAGCTACAGGAGAAGCTGGCTGAGCTCAAAGAGACGGTAATGCACTGCGGTACAGCAGCAGGGTGATAACACACCAGGTTCTGAAATAGGATAGGCTTTGATGTAAAGATGGAAATTGTTGATTTACACAACAGTCTGGGAGCCTGTCTGCACCCTGCTGTGGATGTCTGGCATTTTGGGCCAGTTGGAATTTAGTAGGGTGAAGCGCCCTCTTCTGGCTCATTCTGACAATGATACTGACAATTGTCTCCAAGCTGGAGTAAGAAAAGATCTGGTGCCAACTGCCACAGTCTACAGGAGAATCAGAAGCTGCCTTGTTTCCCATGCTGAAAAGGAGGGTGGTGCTGTGTGATTTATGCCCTGTAAGGATATGCAGGGGAACGTGCCACCTTAGGGATAGTCTTCAACTGTGTGTGTAGAGCTGGAGCTTTCAGTGATCGGTTGATCTTACTCTGTCTGTCAGGTGGAAATGAAAACGCAGGAGGCTCAGGGCCTGCAGGAGCAGCGGGATCAGTACTATGGCCACTTGCAACAGTATACTGTGGCATACCAGCATCTGGCCAACGAGAAGGAGGAGCTGCACAAACAGTACTTGCTTCAGACACAGCTCATGGACCGTCTGCAGCATGAAGAAGTGCAAGGCAAAGTGACAGCGGAGTTGCACCTGAAGGAGCTGCAGCAGACCAAGGTAATGGGGCTAGGCAGGTGTTGAAGGATGGCAGGCAGGATTCTATCTATATGTTGTACTTTCTGCATTACCCTGAGTGGGTGCTGGGGCTTCCTGCATTACAGACAGGAAAATGGCTTGTGGTCAAAACATACCAATTTTCTGTTGATGGTGAAAATATAGGGAATCTAGTTTAGCTGGTGCAGGTCTCAAGTGTGTGGGGGCCATCCAGCCCCTCCCGTGATTTCCTACTTCTCTTACAGGAAAGCCTGGCAGCTGTAGCCAAAGAAAACGGAGAGCTGCAGGCCCAGATCAGTCAGTTAGCAGCAGAGTTGGACGATAGAGTGTTGCACCGAGTGGAAGGTAATGGCAGTCTATCTTTAGGTGGAAGCTTGGGCTGGGCTAGACCGTCTAGTGTTACAGCTCCTTTGTATATTTCCCTCGTCTTATAGGAGATGGAGTGGAGAATGAAAAGATGGTAGAAGAAACTGTGAAATCTTCACTCATGATCCCAGAGGATTTTGAAAGCCATGAAGAAATGGTGAGTCCATAGTAGGCAGCAAAGCTTCTTTCTTCCAATTACGCATAAGTACCTGTAAAGTGGGCAGGTCACACTCCACTAGCGGGGAGACTGTGTGCATACGATTGTCATCTGCTGATGCAATGAGCATGCATGCATGCACATAGGGTAAGAGGCATAGTCAAAGCCCCATGTGCACTGCAGCAGGCACCCAGGATTCTGCAGCACTGTGGTGTGGCAGACTGGAATCTATTGGCCGCTTCCATTAAATGAAAAGTGGAGGGAAAAAAATATATGAAAATAACCCAATCAGCTCAGTAGCTCCTGGCTTATTTTGATCCTATATTCCTTAGTTTGGGAGGCACGTTGGGATTGAGATTGGTGCATCTGCTGGCTATTTTTGCTAGAATGATCATTAGTGAAAATAGTTACTTATTTATAAAGTGTACACATGTCATCTTGGGGTTCAGATTTAACCCACTGAGGAGAATTGGACAGTTCATACTTCTTGGGCTGTTTGCTGCTTCAGTTTACTCATTGCATTTTTCAGATATTATCTTCACAGCTGGGAGGTCCAAGATCATAACTCTTTAAAATGAAAGCTGAGGCTTTGGAGCCCAGTTCTGTAGTAAGGAGTGGATTCCACAGTAATACACAGGGCCCTGGGAAAGGTCTAATGCACAGGACTAGGAATAAGTCCCCCCAAATTCTGATCCCAGCTAGAATGCTGACTCACTTACCTACCTCACAGGGATACTGGGAGTTGATTGGGTAATAGAGCGCCATAGATGAAAAGCACTGAAGTGCTTTTCATCTGGAATTGCCTTTTAGGTCACTTTCTTGACATCTGCCATGTCCCAAGTGGAGAAGGAGCGAGAGGAGATGAGACAGCAGCTGGCGGAGCAGAAACAACAATGTAGAGGTCTTCTGCAGCAAATAGCAGCTCTGAGGCAGGAGCAGCAACATAATGTCACGTCGGGTGGAGGTAAAGCTCTGCGCTGTTTGTGTGGGAGGGGGAGTGCGCCAGAAAGAGCCACACAGGGTGGGGGTGTGCGTGAGTGCATGCATTTGCCTCTCCCAGTATGAATCAGACTTGCACTTTTATCTCTCTTCCGCAAACCGTACACACTGAATCTACATGTGTCCTTTCCAGGTTATACTACAGACACTGTCCCAGTGGAGGTTCATGAGGCTTTAAAAGCTGCCATGGAGAAACTTCAGGTGAGCAACTGAACCCCCAGCTGGGCTCTGGAGCCCGGCATCAGGCCCCACTGTATAGCAGACCAAGACTATGTTGCAAGGGAATAAATAGCAAGTCTGGTTTCTATGACACAACTGGTCCTTTCCTGGGTTTCCTGTGAATGGCTTATCACTTCTGTATCTAGCCTTTGGATGCTCAGCATGGCCTGCAATAGTTTAAATTCAAAGGGAATGGGTGTAGGGGGCTGGCATTGGTCCTTGATCTTTTTCTAAAGCCATAGTGGTGGGACAGGCTCAATATCAGTCTCCCCAATGCAGATGAATGAGAGACTGCTGCTAGAGGCTTAGCAATCTTGAAGCCTTCAGTGCCTGGGAAGCTGTGCTATTATGGTGGGGAGAAGTTTAAAGGATTCCTTATCGCTATGCTGTCACTCTCTCTGGCTGTGTTTCCTTCTCCTCCTTTATCCAGCAAATGAGCCAGGCTTTCCCACAGGAGACAAGTGGGGAGGAAAGAACAGTATTGTTTCCTAAGCTCAGGCTGACCTGGAAGGAGCTCAGTCAGGGGATTGTTGACTCCCTTATGTGTTCTCTGTACAAGTGTAGTTGTTCAGAAGGCTGATACTGGTTATGTGTTCAGTCCCGTTTCACAGACCTGATGCACGAGAAGGCTGACCTGAAGGACCGAGTGGAGGAGTTGGAGCATCGCTGCATACAGCTGTCTGGCGAAACAGACACAATTGGTAAGATTAGCCAGCATGAGATCAAGCTAGGCAACCTCTTCACAGATTGCCCAGGGTGTTACTTCTCAGTGCGCTGAAACTACAGGTGCCTCACTAACTGCTAATGGAGCCTGACCATTCAGCCACCAACCCGATTTCTACTGCCTGGTCTCCAGGTGCCCTAAAATTACCCTGCTGGGTAAGAGACTTCCAGTCCGGTGTCCAGATTGGCTGTCAACTGGATTCTAAAGCCCCATAGTTCATTTACCCACTGATGTAAAGTTCAAGCAGAGGGGGCTTTATAATATTGTAACCCTCGGTGCATTGTCTCTGCTTTATGCTTTTCTCCTGTGTTCCAGGGGAGTATATTGCATTGTATCAGAGTCAGAGGGCTATCCTAAAACAGCGGCACCGGGAGAAAGAGGAGTACATCAGCCGGCTGGCCCAGGATAAGGAAGAGATGAAGGTAAGGGATCTCTCCTATCCAAATAGTACTCACACCTTGGTTAAGAGGCCAGGAAGCACAAGTGGAATGTGTGTGTGCAAAAGCTGATCTCAGCAGATGAGTGGCAGGCATCAAAGGGACATATACAATACAAACTTTTCCATAAAACTCTGACAGTTTTCTGAATTCAGACCTGCAGCACTAGTTGCTGTTCAGCTGTTGGTCTCTCCTGAGAAGATTGTCTCCTTGTGCCAGATTCGCTGCTGGTTTTGTGATGTACAGTACAGCAAACTGATTTCCAAAATGCCTGAAACTGGGACTCAGGGTGTCTGTCAGGATGACTGACCTGCCTAGTGAGGTGCAAACCTACCAATTGTAAGAAGCAACTTGAAATTCTGATGGGGAAACTGCCCTCTGCAGACTTGGCACCTGCCATTCCGGGTGTGGTCTAGTGTGCCTGCAACTGAGTGCGGTTGACCTGGAAATACTGGCCAACTGTCTGGGCGAGGTGGGGCCAGTGTGGTAGAGCAAGTCGTATGTACTGTCTATGGCCACAGGGAGGACATGTATGTTTCATGGGTTTTGCTTTATTTGCTAACTTGCTACAGATGAAGTTATTGGAGCTCCAGGAGTTGGTGATGCGTCTGGTTGGGGAGAGGAATGAATGGTACAGCAAGTATTTGGCAGCTGCTCAGAACCCAGACTTGCTAGTAAGTCAAGAAAGTGGAAGTGCCATTGCAGTTGAGAGGCACATTGAACTGAATGCTACTGATGGAGAAGGTGAGCAAAGTGCTAGCAGCAATTCCTGCTGGCTGGCAGGGAACAAGACTGCTCGGCGTTGGGACGGGAGTAGTAACCTGCCTTGTCTTTGTTCTTTACAGGACTGCGAGAGGTGAGTTTAGCAGATGAGCCAGAACAGGAGGCTGCAGTTCTTCAATCCCACGTATCTAGTCATAGTAAAGGCCCCCAGCCCAGTCCAGAGGATCCCACTGCTAAGCAAATCATGCAGCTTCTGAGAGAAATCCAGAACCCTCAGGAGAGGGTGGGGTCTCTGTTGGAAAACCCTTGCATTCCTTTCTTCTATCGTGCTGATGAGAACGATGAGGTCAAGATCATGGTGATTTAAATGGCATGAGAAACCTGGCTTGCGGCGACTTTCTGTGAGCCTGTTAAGTACCCAAACTGCTTAAACTCGCCCTGTATCTCTGTCCAGAGCCCCTCAGTCTGGACAGATTTCCTCTTCATGGGAAAGAGGGATTGCATCAGACAGAACTTGAGCGCCAGACCTCAGCATCTCTCCCTTTTCTCTCTCCTCCTGTTACTTGGTGCACTCTGAGTACAGACCCTGACTTGAAGTAATCATGTGAGGCGGTCGGTAGTGCTGCCTCTGCTGGCCCTCATGAAAGTGGCAGGACTTCTTCGTGACCTCTGACAGAGCAACTTGAACACTTATTTCCTAGCTCTCTGACAGGACTCTGCTGCTGGCAGCCAGCTTCTCAGCAGTGATTGGCTTGTGACTGTTGCACCAGCCATGATTGCTATCTGCCTATCTCCTTCCAAAAGGCTCCTAAAGTAACTTATTCTGACAACAAACTCTGGATTCTGAGTGATTATTTGTATGTTTCCCACCATGTATCTTAAACCTACCATTTTTCTCTACAGCCTCTCTCCTGCACTGTATCTGAAACCAGCCTTGTTAGTCCCAAACAGCCAAAAGACACAGGCTTCTTGCCTGACTAGGCAGCACTACAGAAACTTTTATTCACATTAGATAGGGGGGAAGTGGCCAGGGGTTGCCTTCTGAGTCCTCTTGGGACAGATGCTTGGTTACTTGATATAAGCTTTATGTGGTTGATTGAGGGTGGGGTGGAAATGTAACTGCACTTTGAAGGATGATGTTTCACCTTGTTTGTCTGAAAGTTTTATTTATTTAAAAAACGGGAGAAATAAGTAAAAGCAAATCACTTAATAAACGTGCTTTGTTTTGAATTTCTGGACTCTGGGATTCTAGTTCCCCATCTCTTGGATTCCTTTTTCTCCCTACATCTCCCCACGGACAAGGCTTCCACTAGCTGAGTGCATTAGGGACCTTAGTCTGCTCCCGGTAATGCCAGACACACATGCAAGAGATGGAGCTGTCACCTGGAAACACTTCAAAGTTGCAGAACTGACTGAGGAGAAAACAAGGTGACAAACATTTGAGTTGAATGTTTGTGCTGAGAGAATCAGATCCCTGATCTAGAAGCAAAGAAAATGGATTGTGATGAATGGAACAACTTGCTGAAAGACACTCTAAAGATGGTGTGTACAGGGCTCAACCACCAATAGGTTACCATCTCCATCCGCTAGGAATAACACCAGTATCTGCTAAGTACATATGGGTTTAAAATCTAGAACTTGTTGCCTGCTGTCTGTGGGCTCAGCAATCCCAGTGGCAGGTCTTGAGGGAGAACTCTCTGGAGAGTGTGTGTGTATTTTAAGGAGACCTAACTTGCATAAAGTTGTGGAATGCAAGACAAATTCCAGGTTGATGACTTAAAAGCACATGCACATGCTTGACTCCCATTGGTGCCGTTCTGTTTGGAACAGAGAGGCTCTGGCAAACAGGCTATGCTGGTTTGGGACTTTTCTTAGTTAAAATTCTGCAGGTCCTTTCTATAATCAGTTCTGTCTTTTTGATCAAGCCTTTTTTTTTTCTTTTAAACCTGGTACAGAGAACAGTTGTTCCACAGCGAAAAGCACATGATGTTTGGGATTTTTAAAATGAATTTAAACTTTTATTTTAGCGGGGAAAGAGGTTTTGTGGAATAAAATCAATGCACTCCTCTGAAATTTGAACAGCTGAATGTTAGCCTATCGGGAGGATAGAAACTGGTTTTAAGTCCTTTCATTTGAACCGCCCCTAGTATTGAGTGTCAGTGTTGTGGGAAGAGTGCACTGCTGGAGGCATCATGCAGGGCACTAGCAAGGTGGGCCTGCAAGCTCCTGTTTGCACGAGTTTGTGTACATAGTGTATCTGTGTACCATTTTGTATATTCCTTGAAGAAAGCATACGTCCCCTTGCAGCATTTTTGCCTGCTGGGGTTGCTCATAACCTGTATTATAAAAAATGATCTAACTGCAGTGGGGAAGGGTTGTGATTTAATACAGAGCATTATTATAAAAGGGGTAAATATTTATTGGGTGTTCTATTCCAGGAATGTGAAGGAAAACACTGTTGGAGAAATTTTTGCATTGTGCTGCAGAGGTGATTTAATCCTGTTATAAATTCTTTCTTTCTGAATAAACGTATTCAGGCAAGCACTGACTCTGTGCACGTTTTCTGTTCAGATCACCTTGAAATTTGGCCGGGAAAACTGATAGTGGATTCTTCCTTTCAGAGAGCGATCTGGTCTGATCATAGGAAGCCCCAACTCTTACACTGCCTCCCTTCTTATTTAACCTCTGTCCCTCCATCCCTTCAGCTATAGAAAATGGTGAAAATACGCCTCTCCATCACACTGGGTTAATGTTTTATATAAGGCATTACATTTTAATCGTGCTTACTCTTATTACTGCAGTAGCTTGTGCCACCTACAGCCTTCTAAAGTCTGAATTGCAGTTCACATAGAGAAATGTCATGACTGCCAATGGACTCTGGCATATCCTGATCTCTGGACTCAAAGATGCAGTCTAGTTACTAGAATCCATTGTGGGTTCAGTACTGCAAACTGTTAACAACCTCCTGAGAAGTGTGGGGTGCTCTGAGCTTCAGTTGATTTCAATGGGGGCTGTGGGTATGCCATACTACTTGGAAAATACTAACCTTGCAAGATTGAGCCCTTTGGCTCTCAGCAGTCAAAATAACTCAGTGTTTTTAAAGTGCCTCCTATTTGGAATTGGTGAGTCTACTGTTGATGTGCATGTAGGGTTGTAATTGCTGCAGATCCTGTAAGCTCATACTATAGGACCCTGTTCTGCTATGGTTTGTATCAACCTTTACTACTTCAGATAGGAACAGAGACTTTGAAGTCTAATAGACAGATGGCAATGGTAGAAGGAAGAGGGGGTTGTTTGGTCAAAACCTGCTTTTCAGCGAGAAACCACTGGACTTCCAAAAAACATTGTCAATCAAGCATATCAGCAATCCTGAAGTCGGTGTCAACCTGAGACAATTCAGGATCAAGTGGAGAATCTTACCCCAAGATGAAGACAAAGATCCTGTAATCTGGAAAGTGGTGCTAACATCAGATGTAGGATGTTTGAACCAAACTGCCAAGACCCGACCTATGGCTGTTACAACATTTTGACTGTCTCTCAGCTGACCTGCAAACAGATCTGAACCAATGGAATCTGAGGGAACACAGAGGAATTCTGGATTTCAGCCTAAGAAAAAGGGAGTTTGTTAAAGACGCTGGCTGGTGTTTGACTCTGAAGTGACCTTGCTAGCTCAGCTGGCAATGGTGGGTGTTCTCCTTGGTGATATTAGCGGTCATACTTCATTTACACAATACGTAATGCCAGACCAAGACCTAAGGGTAGGTCTACACTTACCCGCTGCATCAGAGGCGTCCATTCGATCGCGTCTTGTCTAGACGCGATAAATCGAACCAGGAAGTGCTCCCCGTTGACGCCGGCAATCCTGCTCCACGAACGGAGCGGGCGGAGTCAACGGGGGAGCCTGCGCGCCGCCGTGTGGACCAGCGGTAAGTACTTTTAAGTTCGAAATAAGATACTTCGACTTCAGCTACGTTATTCACGTAGCTGAAGTCGCGTATCTTAGTTCGAACTTGGGGGGTAGTGTGGACCAGCCCTAAGTAAGACATCTGTGTTTTTGGCAGATGAGCCTCTGATCTACTCAAAGGAGAAAGTCTAGCAGACTGGATAAATAACTTTCAACTCCAGAACCTTAATATGGATCTTTCAGAGCACTGTCCGTAAAAAGGCTGGATAACAAGGTGAATGTCCCAATCCATCACCTGGAACTATTACTATAGATGGTCAGGAAGGTGAAAAGAGGGGTTATTTTCACCTTCTGCGTCTTGAATGATCTTAGATGTAAGTGGTTCAGGAGCAAGTAGTATCAATAAAGTGTGGATCCTTTTAAATCAGTCTTATGGAGACCACAGACATGGGCTAAGTAAAGGTATCACCCAGTTACACTGTTAAGGAACCCGCCCGTGGACCAACGTCTGACTACAGGCATGTATGTTCTGATGTCTGATATAGATGAAGTCAGGATAGGATTTTTTCTCCTTTTATACTGCTTTAAACAAAAAGCATCTCATGGATATTTGTGGCTAGTTGGACTAATAGAAGTTTCTCTCATGAAAAAAGGTGATGCCAGTGTCACGTTTACAGGTAGTAATTTGCATGTGCTGTAACTGGGGAATAGTACTACACTGACAATTCAGAGGAATTAATCTCGATTGGGAATCCCAGATTTAGAGATTGTTTCCCCTTTGGTCATTGTCACTATCTGAGTAACTATTTGGCTAAGTTTAAAACAATGAGAACTTGTTCAGGTACAAATGCTTTAGAAGTGATCACCTGCAATGCCCAAACGAATTATGTAAATTCAAGGTCTTGCTGGTACCACAATTGAATAGGTTCCAGAACAAACACATCATCGGAGTGGAACCAGAGGGCCCTATCTGTTCAAAACATCTTCAGCACTAAGACAGTGTGATTCCAAGAGTGGCTAAATGCATTTATTGATTTATTTATTATTGTTCCCTGCTAACTCAAGGGATGTTGACATGCAGTTGATTTTACATAGAAAGAACAAGCCTGCACATCGGTAATCCAGTATTGGCAGATGATAGTGGAGCAGACCCTATGAAAGCTCTTCATAACGTGACTTCAGAAGCACAGCACCAATGCCAGTGTTTGTACCCTACATGTCTAAGACAGTCATAGCCTTTGATTTTTTTTTTTAAATTGGGGCATGAGCCTTGAATTAAAAGTCTCAGCTATTTTCAGAGTTCATAAGTGGTGTGGCACCGAATGGCAGTAAGTAGTGGGTTGTGACAATTGGTCTATATAATATTTGTCTACTTGAAAATTAATCATGAAAAATAGGTCGTTGTTTTCCATAATAAATGGTATAAACAGGTGCAAGAAAACCAGACAAAGACTAAATTAGTCCAAACCAAAATGTCCTGTTGATATAATTCAAGGACTATGCTGAACTCATGCTTGGTAAAAATAGATGATGTGGAACTGGAAATTAATACCCCAAAATTGGTGTGTGGTTATTAGGCCTAATTGGTGGACAAAATAATGAGGGGATGGGGTTTTCCATCCCCTACTCCTTTTGTGGGTCCTTAAAGAAAGAGACTTTGGGGGGGAAAATATGCATGAACAGATAGAGGCTACTGAAGCAAGTTTTCACCATCATGGCTGCCACCCCCACCATCTCCTGGGATCCTCGACCACCTTTGTCCTAATCCTAGGAGACGTCCTGACCTGACGGCCAGAGAAAGGGACCCAGATACCATCAGCACCTCGATTGGCTCCAGCTGAATTACAGCCACCTCCGATGTAATGGAATCGGACTTCAGCAGCAGTGCCAACAGCTCCAGCCCATTTCAACTAATTTATTCTCTTTTCCACAAAAGGACACTTATTACCATCTTTGATACCATCCAAGAGACTGGCACCATTGGCCTGGCACCAATGTAATCCTTACAGAGTAACCTAGTTCAGTACTGAGGTTCCAACATTGTGGACATCACCAGATCCATCCAGGTTGACTGAGTCCAGTCCCTATAATCCACCATCATTGACCCTGGTGAACCACTTGCTGAAAAGGTCCAGCGCCCATTGACTATGGTGTATTAATGTTCCCATGACAGCCTGGGTCAGTCTGTTACTAGTGTTGAAATCTTAGCAACTGGTGTACCATTTGCCTCAAGCAATTCAGTGGCCGTATGAGTAGTTTTAGGTACTTGGCTCTTTCAGCATGGTTGGGGCAGAGGATTCTACATAGTTGAGCCTGACGAGCCACTTGCTTCAACTGGCTCAGTGCATGGTATAAACAGCACTAGAATTGACCTTAGCTGAAGTGGTTCTGTATCCAGCTCATGTGGCACTAAGCTCACTGGACCCATCTGAGCCAATGTAGTTTGGTGACAAGATCCAGCATCACTAACATGGAGAAACCACTTAAAGTGGTTTGGTGCCCACTATTAACACTACATGAATCCTCACATTTGCTCAGGACAGCTGGGTCCAATGGTTCACAGTCTCTGAAGTACCATTTGTTAAAGGAGCGTTATACTCCATCATTGTCACTAAGGTTCTCTGATTTGTCTCAGATTCAGGTGAATCACATATTGTGATGCTTTGTCTAGCATAAATTAGGTTAATCTGTAAGGATTACATGGTGCCGGGATGTCAGTGCTGAATCAGATTAAACTGCAGCAGTGGTTCTCAACCTATTTTAGCATTGTGGGCAACATATACAGCTCTCTGTGTTATGTGGGCCATATCCACACAATATATATATTACCTGTATGGCCCTGCGGATATCACATGAGCCGCAGCTGTGTGCTGATTGGGCCGCAAGTTGAGCACTGACCTACAGGGACTCTGCACAAAATTCAGCCAACCTGGGGGCCTCAGCTGGGCATTGATGGGGACAGGACCGAAGTGTTGAACAGGCTGACTCTGGGGACCCAGAAACCTTAGTGGGGAAGAAGTTGATGTGGGGGGATCTGGGGATTTTGACACGATATCAAGCCGGCCAGGACCTTGATGCTGAATCGGTCGATCCTGAAGGATCTGGGGACGTCAGCACTAAATAGGTCAGCCTGAAGAGATCCTGGGACCTTGCCACTACATCATCAGTTCTGGGACCTCAGTGCTGACCCAAAGAGACCCAGGGACCCGCTGACAGTGCCAGAATCTTGGTACCAAATTAGATTGACACAGGGGAGTCTGGGGACCTCAGCACTGCCTGGCATCAGGTGTTGGCTGGCACCGGCCACCAGGACCTCAGTGCTGGGCTTACCCAGACAAAGCTGGGGAGATGGATGTCACTTAAGTGGGGCACATTGCCACTTAAGGGCTAATTGATGTCTGCAGTCCATGCTGGCCTTACACAATGCCAGCTGTAGCTGACTGAGTCTAAGAAGCCTCCTGCAGCAGTAGGGGTGTGTTAGGCTCCTGCAAGTCATCCAGGATATCTGTGCCTGATGGTACGATTTCGTCTTTATTCTTCAAACTGAAGAAACAGTCCGAGCTGCTAATCTAACCTTTTAAAAAAGTTCCCCAAAGGGCAGCCTCAAAAGGGAAAAAAACCGAGGAAAGCATCAACGACACTGCACCTTCAGTGTCTAAAAAGGAACTGAAAGGCAGTTAGGGACACTCCCTCTTTTACACCCTCAGAATCCTCCATGGGGGGAAGAGGCAACTGGCCCCCACAGATGCTGCTCACTAGAAAAATTCTGCAGCTCAATGCCAGGCCACTCTATCTTACAAGTGGGAATAGGCAGAGGTAGTTTAGTGTGTGGTGTTCTTAAAAGCGTACACTCTCCATTTCTGGGCGCTAAATGAATGCCTGGTGCTTTATTTTCTCGTGAAGAGGATTTGCTTCCATGTCCCTGACCAACATTTCCTTTTTGTCTAGTTCTTTGTGTTGCTTGGTGCCACTCCTCCCCCCAGGTGCTAGCATCTGAGTGATGCTGTGTGTGTAGCTTGTAAAGCTTGTAAAGCTCTTTTGGATGAAAGGTTAAATTATAATTAAACATAAAGGCTGTTCACGCCCAGAGAGAGAGTGAGTTTTATTCTACTTGTGGAGTCCTTCATTCTACAGAAATGATAGTTTATTTCAACCAATAAACAAGAGTGACAGGTAGATCACAAACTGCATCACAGCTACTACCAGCACTGAGATGGTTCACCCACGAGTCTGGGGCAATACAATAACGCAACTGTACACAGCAGAGAATTTAACAATCAGCTCAAAAACTCAATGTCAGGATTCCGTTAATTTGTGTTTGTGGGTGTGGAATATATATATTCCTACGTAAATATTTGCTAAAATCCACATAGAAGCACAAATGGCTTAAAACACCTGACATATATATATTTTGATCTTATATATATATATATATTTATAGATATTTATATAATAGGATATGTTTCTCATTACTACAATATACTTGTTTTAATTCCTTTAAGTAACTGGGAGGAAAAAAACAGTTTCACTAGAGTCACATCTGATATGTGTATGTCACAAACTACAACAGAACAAGCCATGTGTGAGATGAGAGTCAGACCATTCCAGGACAGAACAGCTAAGAGGCAGGCAAAGATTCTCAGAGGGAGCAAGGCTACATTTCAAATGGTGGTTTTGGACTCTCTGGGCGGGAGGGACTGGCCTTGCCTGGCCTGCTGGAATTTAAAGAAAGACACAAAAGAAAAAGAAGAAAAAGGAAGAGAAAAGGGGAGGGGGGGAAAAAGTATTAAAACAATAATTAAAACACGGAAAGGAACTGGCATCAGAACCTCAGGCAAAGTGGATCCACAACAGAAATCAAAACCAACAATACTGGAATAAGAGAACTTAAATCTGAATCAGGGCTGGTTCAAAGCCTGCAGGGTGAATGCTCCTTTTGGCTTCAGCAGAGCCACAAGATCTGAGGTGCACAAGATCAATACACTTTTTAATACTTTTTTTTTTCTTTCCTTTTTACACATACAACATTAAAACAAAAATACCCCAATTGTTAAGAAGATGAGTCGTGGTCTGCAGTGGTTACAAGTTTCCTCAAACACATACCATCCTCATGCAAGAAGAAAAGGTTACCATAATCACCACGCTGTCCAAAAAAACACTGAACAAGAAATGTGCTTATTTGAAGCAGAGATATTTGCGATAAAACATTACTTAGCGAACTCCCTGAAAATGTTTGCTTGTCCGTTTACAAAGGGGGGAGCATCATATCTATTCCCCTCAGTTTCGGGAAAGTCAGTTGCAAGCAGTGATGTGACACAGCTGCTGGCAGAGGCCAGCAGCTCTTCATCAGCAGTATTTCCTCAGCTACTATGGAGCGCTGAGGACAGGCAGATCCATGCACTCTGAGGTGTGTATATGTACTATCTCAGACTTCATTCCAGAAGAATTACACCGTTCAATAAAGCTCCCCCCGTCTTGATCTCCCTGCCTCGCTTTGAAGTGAGGTTGATTGCACTGTTCCCAACAATATATGAATTTTTGCACCTTAATTCAAACCCATACACTGGACATTTCACCTTTGTTACCAATAATGTCACACATTTTAACATCATAACGTCTTATTCTTCTGCGTTGCGCTTTGTCTTCTTAACTACAACATTAGAAAATAGCTACAGAGCTACAGATTAGTTCGAGGTGCTGAGACACTACAGCTAGCCAATGCAGGCAGGACACATTGTTCAGGCTAAACCAACCAGGTGGAGCACTTGGCTGGGCAGCTGTCATTTGGGCTTAAGGATGCCCCCACAACTGATCACTCCAAGGAGCCTGTGTCCTTCAAGGTCCCACGCCACTGAATGGGGACTACTCTATGCTCACAAAGCAATACAGGATGCACAAGAGAAGACGAAGAAGAGCTCAATCACTAGCTTGCGCTTTACAACACACCAGGAGGGGGCGGTGGAAGGTGAAGGGGTGGGATGGATGAGAGGAGTGAATGTGCCTGTGGAAGGTGGTGTGGGGCGGGGAAGCCGTGGGTACGGCACTCGTCGCCAGCTGTCTACAGGCCTTGGGTTATAAATCTAAGAGGGACGGTTCAGCTGGTCGGATTATGGTGGGTCGAGTAGGTGAGGCAGGGCCCTTCCTGCTGTGAAAAAGCAGAAAACAAAAACGAGAAGAGAACACACACCGTGGTTAGCATGGCGGTCACAGTCACAATCACACATGCTTCTCCACCTCATTGGAGCCAGTGGGAGGCACCAAAGAAAGGGGACCTCAGTTTGGGGAAACGGGTTACCCACAGCATCAGCAGGAGTCCATGGAGAAATACTGCACTTTTAAAATCAACTAAACATTGGCTCCGCTGGTCACTGTGGATCCCTAATAATAATGAGGAAGAATTAACTGCACAGATATTATCGCCTTCCAGCTGGGAATCTCAAAGCACAAAGGCTAATTGCCAGCGACTGCACTGGCACCTGAGAGTCGAGAAGCATGGACACGATAACAGTGAAGCTACTATACCAAGCACATGAACGTCAATCACACAGTGTGGACAGTGCCCTCTGGGAGGCGCTGTCACAGAGGCTGCTGGCTGGTTTGGAGAAGCACTCTTCCCCTGCACCAAGGCAGGTGACAGTCTGTAGAATTCAGTTCTCAACACCTAGGAGCATCTTTGAGATTAGCTACCAAACTAAATTTGATCCTTTTGTTCGTATAGTCATGGGACCCAACAAACATGACTCCCATTGACTTTAATGAAGGGAATTTGGCCCTTGCTATTTGTGACCTGATTTTCTTAATATTGTTCCAGAATTTCTATGCAGCAAGTGTTTTAATAAGTTGAATGGGCAGCAATCTGCTCTAAGTAGAAGGGCACAAACTTCAGCATTACAGGATTAGCTTCCTGTAGGGGCCACAGTCACTTTCTCTCATCTGGCGAAACGAAGAGGACAACATCAGCTTGAAAATATAGGCTTCAAGGAAAGAAAGAAGATTGTGCATAATCTAAACATGGTTAGAAATGGATAGCCTTTTCTCTGTGAATGAAAACTGTTTGTGTATATTCATTTAAATACTGCCCCTGCAATGTCTGCAACCCAAACGCAACAGCATTCTTTTAGTGTGTGAGATCTGGAAAACGAAACTGATCAGCACATGGCAAGATTAGTTTCATCGTCCAAGATGAATGAAATGCAAAGAGCAAACGAATTGGATGTGGTTGAAGGTAAATGAGATTGATATCATTCTGTATGTTTTAATAGCCAGTGTTTGTACTGGTAACACACAAGGAAATCTTGTTGAATTTGCACCCTGATAGTGTTACATTGATGTGAAACTGGATTCCCTGTGATCCATTTAAGAAACAGAAACTGGCTACTGAAACTAAGGCCCTCTCTCTACGGAGTTTTTTTGCATGCTCTAAACCGTTGCAAGCCCTGGTTTGCACAGGCGCAGACCATGGTAAGTGTATATTCAGCTACACTGACGTAGTTATATGGGTGTGAATTTCTACAGGTTAAACAAGCAGTAAGTAGAACCAGACACTTCCATTCCTAATTAACAGACATAAGGCCAAATTCAGCCCTGGTGTAAACAGTCACATCTCCAATGAAGCCAAGGGCATTACAACCCATCTACAACAGGGCTAAATTTGGCCCTTTGGTTCCTGCCTGGGGCAATGTTAGGGCATGACTACACTACAGCAGCTGCAGCACCATTGCTATGGCACTGTAGCTGTGCTGCTATAAGGCAGATGCTCCCTACATCAATGGAAGGAGTTTTTCCATCCGTGTCAATAATCCACCTCGCTGAGAGGTGGCAGCGAAGAAGAATTCTTCCGTCTCGACCTAGCTTTGTCTACAGTGGGGGGTTAGGTTGACCTAACCGTCTCTCAGGGCGTGACATTTTTCACAGCCCTGAGCAATGTAGGTTGATCTAATTTTTAGGTGTCGACCAGGCTTACTGTACCACTTGAAGCTTTTTTAAAGAAACTGCTGAACGTTGTGGTTTTTCTTTGACTCCGCAAATCCATCTATAATGCGAGAGAAGCCGCGACTTCCCAGGCTGTCATGCACAAGTTGCTCTTCAAGTAAAGCAATATAAATGATGGGACTGAGTTAACCTGAGAATAATTCAATACCACTGCAAGGTAGTTAAACTGATACCTTTATACAGAGGAGGAAACTGAGTTACAGAAGGGCCATCCCTTGGGGAGGTGATGGCATGGGGTACTGGCCTTCTTGATGCACTGAAGCCTATGTGTTATTTGCTATAGTTGCTTACCTAGGGCCTTACTCAAAGCCCACTGAAGTCAATGGAAAGACTCCCATTGACTTGAATGGGATCCGGAGCAAATACTTAGCTAGGTGCTATTGCACTGTGTCACCCGTACGCTAAAAGGCATCTTTTCAAAAGCTCAGAGGTCAATTTGTATTTCATACGCTTAGATTCTCTTGCTGTTCTTACCAGATATAGACAGAAAAGAGGGATTGAAATAATTGGAGAGCAAATGATACAAGACACTCTGGCACAGATGGCCTACTAGAGTACACAGAATTGAAAGGTGAGCGGCAAAGCACAAATAATAGATATGCTTGTGTTCTTTGCTGATTGTGTACGATGGACAAAGATGGCCTCATGGAGGGTTTGGCTGTTGCTCTCTGCTTGTTTTGTTTTACTTTTTTTGCAGATCTTGACTTCACTCCTCTTTTCTAGAGGACTTTGGTGAGATGTTTAAAGGATCTGGATGCTGACATCATCAGAGGCTGAAAACTGCCTCCCAACAAGGTCCTCTGCCCATTGCCAAAGTCTTCAGGGACAAGAGAGAAGTCAGGTGCTGGAGGCTGGGGGTTAGGAATAGCAGAGACCTTCATGAGTCTGTCATTATGCACCACTAAATTCTGCTCCCTTGGTAACCACTGACAAAAATTTCCACTGACTACAATGGGAGTGGAATTTAGCCGTAAAATGAGCAAAAGGGGGCATAAACCAAACAATTATTTTGTTTGCTTTGCACTTTGCCTTTCAAACCCTATTCAAGCCTAGACCCTTATCATTTCTAGGACATGAGAGGACATCACAAAAATCAGGCTGAGAGGGGAAACACTTCGATTTATTCTCCTGAGCTGCAAAAAGTTACTATCTATAGTCAGGATCAAGAGGGTTACCCTCCAACACCACCATCCTACATTAGCTCTGATTTCCTTGGTGCTCTTTATAAACCAGTCCAAGGGCAGAGAAAGCCTCGTAACAGCGAGTCCCAGAACAAAGCACAGACTACACTCAACCCTCCTATCTGAGATCCTCTCCAGGATGAACATTTCTACTAGGGCATCCAAAGATGTCTGCAGCAGGCAGTGACAGGGGGAAGTTACATCCTCCCCCGTTAGTATTTACTCAGATGGAAAGTTCAGCCCCTGAGTGTAAGGCCAGCACAGTACACTATATACTTGGTGCTGGGCCACCTTGCTAATCTGGTGTTCAGCAAATATGCTACTGCAAAGTGCAGGGGGAAAGCAAAAGAGAGAAGGAAAGACAGACAGGCCCTGGAGCACAGTGGTGAGGGTGGGACATGGATTGTGGCATACACACACCCTTCTGCATGGGAAGGAGAATGGGAAGAGAGAGGGGACATTTGGATGGCAAAACAGGAGAACATCTAGGCTAGGGGGTCAAGAGGAAAAAGGATGTTTATCTCTAACTGGGATCAGATGAAACGGGTGAATGGGGGAGCATTTAAGGGCAGGGTTACTCCACATTTGGGAGGACAGAAGTCACTGATGGTAATGCCCCAGAACCTTGCCCTCCCTTCCATGGACACTAGATAGCGACGCAGGGACTACTTTGGGCAGACATGCTGAAATGTAAAACATGAGTCTCACTCAATCCACAGCTCCCCATCACAGTCTCAGGAGGAGAGGCCATTAGAGCAGACAGAGAGATGGAAAAGATCTGGAGTTCATTCAGTCCATCTCCCTGTCAGTGCAGGATTAAACAGGTTGAGAGAGACACGGCTCCCACCCTATCTCCCATGCTCCCTCCTCTTTCTCTCTTTCTCTCCCCTCACTCTGAACCCATACACTCAAGGGTGAGGTTTTCTTCTCTGATAATTTTCCATTTTTTAAAAATAGTTCCTGAGGCTTCTCACAGCCTCCCCTCCTCCTGCAGCTCCAAGCAGCTGCTCCCTGTCTCACTGTCCAGCGTTCTGTTAAGACTCCTCCCTTCGTGGGACCCTGGCAGAAATGGTTGTTTGGGCAAGGGGATCTGGTACAAGTAAAGTATCAGGTAGGAGAGGTGAGCAGCAGAGTGATGGGAATGGAGGAGGGGAGACACACTGACTCATGCATCGCAGGGAGAGAGTGCAGAACATACCGTGGCTGCCAGTCCTCAGGGGTCACTGATAGTGATTCTGAAAGACAACACGAAATCAACATGGCAGTTCAGACAGTTCAAAGCAGAGGCCACACAGACAGTCAGGAAGGTGAAACACACATACAGAGAATAGACAGACACTCTGTTTACAGGCGCACACTACACATTCACAGCCACACCTACACAGGAAAGTGCACATCACACACTTACGGACACACCTGTCCATACAGATGCATACATGCAAACAGAGTTAAACATACACACCTAATCAAGACTGCATGCATAGATATACACACATTTCCACACATGTACATACAGATGTGCACACATCTATATAGGAGCATATGATCCTCACATGTGCACACAAAGAGGCATACACACCCATAAGTACATTGTGATGTATGCACACACACACAGCTGTATTCACACACTCACTAGCATATTCACATGGGCACACAAATAGGCTCTTATACACATACAAAGCTGGATCCAGACTCAAGGCACATGGGCACATGCTCACATACTGACACAAGTGCCCATGTGCATTAAAGTACACTCATGTGTTTAAACAAACATGCTGGCAGGCACAGGTCTCAGGATTGGGCTGGCTGGATGTCATGCCATATTTCACTGGAGATCCAGGCTTTCTAGTGATATTGCACCACTAACTAATTTAACACATTTAATCAAAAGAAACAAAGGCCATGAGAAGTGGAAATCAGGAAGGGCTAAAGTGCAGTTCTGGGTCTTGAGTACCAGTTAGGAAAGGAGGAAACAGGGACATAGCTTAATAGATTTTAAGGCCAGAAGAGACCATTATATCATCTAGTCTGACTTCCTATATAACTCAGGCCATAGAATTTCATCCAGTTACCACTGTATTGATTCCAGTAACTTCTGTTCAGCTAACACACATCTTCTAGAAAGGCACCTCTATTTGACGATGACTCTCCTTGACAACAGCTTTTTGAAATCTGTCCATTAGCCAGTTCTTAATCCATCTAGCATGTGCTTTATTGATATTGTACAGTGCTAGTTTTAGAATCAAAATATCGTGCTGCATAAGCCAAATGTCTTACAAATATCTAAGTATATTACACAAGTTACCTTATCAACCAAACTTCTCAACAAAAAATGAAATCATGTTTGTGTGACAAGACCCATTTTCCACAAATGAGAATTTTGTGCACAGCTCATAGATGCTCAGAGCACATGGCCTTCATTGCATGGGCAGAGGCTTATGAGTTGCTTCTAATGTACAGTACTTAGATAAATAGTTCCCAAGGGGACATGTAGCTGGTGAGTATGGACCTATGCAGGAAGGGCTGGTGCAAGGAAGTTTCGCACCCTAGGCGAAACTTCCTTGCACCAGCCCTGCGCCCCTGCCCCAGCTAACGCTGCCCCCCCCCCCGCAGCTCCCCACACCCCCGCTCATGGCAGCTCAGCCCCCCGCCCGCGGCGCCTCCCCAGCTCCAGCCTCAGCCACTGAGCCGAGCGCAGAGCCGGAAGGCAGGAGGTAGCCACGGCGAGCCGCCCCCTGACTCCCGGCTGAGGCTCCACGCTCAGCTGCTGAGCCGAGCGTGGAGCCTGGACGCAGGAGGCAGCCACAGCGAGCCGCCCCCTGACTCCCGGCTCCATGCTCAACCGCTGAGCCGAGCATGGAGCCGGGAGGCAGGAGGCAGCCGCCCCCCAAATTCTGGCGCCCTAGGCGACCACCTAGGGTCGCCTAATGAAAGCGCCGGCCCTGTATGCAGGAGACTGGAGAACCAACTGCTGAAGCTCCCCACCCAGGGATATAATTGAAGGGAAAGGATTCTGCTTCTTTGAAGACTTCCTGTTCAAGAAAATGGACTGTGAGGTATTTGTGTGTGACAGCACACACATGAGTGAGTGTCTGTATATGTCTGTGGGTGTACGGGGCAGAGAACACTCCAACATCACCAACCTTAAATCCAGATGTTCATACAAACCAGATGGAAATGAACACGAACATACATACAGCAGCTATATGCACACACATCCATGCAAGCATATATACACATGCACAAATTCACCCAAACATACACGTCAGAGCTCATTTTCTCACTGTACCAACTCCCACAAGGCCCACTCACGCTGTAAAGATAACAAGTTCCACTTCATACTCATATGGCATCCAGTGTAATCCATCCAGTGAAGGAAAGATGGGTATTAAAAGAAAAGCAACAATGGAGATGGTACCTGTTCACCCATGGCAGAAAGACCCAAGCCCAGGTGCCAGCGGGGAACGTTCTTATTCTATATACAGAAGAGGGAGAAAGGTTGCCATCTGAGTTCCCTGGTGACTGGAGAAACCCGAATGGCAAACAGGGTATAAGGCCATGGGAGGAGTCTATGAACAGCTGGAAGGATGGAGGAGTGGGGGAGAGAATGAGAGCGAGAGTGTGAGTGAGCATTGCTTCACTACACTCTTTGGAACCATCCCATTCCCATCCAAACCATGGCAATGAGTCAGCACTGAGCCATTTCCCCCGCCCCAGGGCAAGGGAGAGTGACCTGTTTAGTTAGACATTTCAAGTTTCCTTCCTCTAGTCCAATGTTGTTGTTTTGTTCAGAACCTTTCTGCTCAACATAAAGGGAATCATCCATAAAAGCCTGTTACAAATGGGGCAGGAGTAGCAATGTAAGCTGGTGCAGAGGGGCAAAGAATCTCCCTAGAGGCAGGAGCTCAGCTCATTTTAGGCTGTTTGGGGGATCCTACCAGGATGGCCAGGGTATATAGAATATTTTTCATGAGTGAGGAAAATTAAGCACAAGGTGTGAAAGGGAGATGGAGAAAGAGAGAGAAATGTGGGAAACACACCAAAATATGAACAGAAAAGGAGTATCATGTGGGGAGGTAGCAACACAAGAAGCAAGAGCCAAAACTACACAACTGAAGCATGCAGATATCCACAGGCACTACCAATGGTACTGTAAACCCATGGGAGGGGGCAGCAAGGCACATGTGACCGGGTCCCTGTGATAGCAGGATCAAGGGACAGAGGAAGGGCCAGGGCAGAGTCATTGAGAAAGTAACATCATTTTCACACCAAAGAATCAATAAAAACTGATCTGCATCTTCTTCGGACTCATCCATTCCTGTTCCTGTCCTAGGCTGGATACAGAACCTGTCAAAGAACTCTCTCTCTCTCTGAACAAGCAGCACCCAGAGAGTCAAGGCATTATCACAGGAGAAGGACCAGGCAGCCTCTAACATATACCATCACCACCCATCAGAGACAAGGTGTTATCACAGGAGAGGGGGCTGGGAAGCTTTGACATACACCATGAACACCCATCAGAAACAAGGTATTGCAACAGAAGAGGGCCAGGCAGCCTCTGACATGCATGATCAGCACCCATCGGAAATGGGGCATTATCACAGGAGAGGGACTTCCTTACACCCACTGATGGGAAGTTCCTGGTTATCATTCATTTTACCATTTCATTTCTTTCCGTTCCTCCGGCTGAGATCAAGGATCCAACACTGAAATGACCTTGGTTCCAGTCCAGCTTCTTCCTAAAGTTTCCTTACCAATGCACTCATGGCTCATTCCAGAGTGTCAAAAGTATGCACAGGGTGACTATACCTGGGGGAGGACCCAGTCCTTCAGAGCTTTCTTTGGGGAATGTGAAGTTGTAACATATGGGCTCTCTAGCTTGGAAAGTGCCCTTGGCACTTGGAGTTAATTTTGGGGGTGATAAGCATGCTCATAACAGAAACCCACCTCCCAACCACTTGTTCTCATACTATACTCCTACACAGCTGGCCACTGGTACCGGAAGCAGCAGCCAAGCTGGGTAGGAAAAGCATCCACATATCTTGGTTTAAGTCCCCCTCTTCCTCTCCTTGAAACCTCCTGTATCAGGAGAGGAGAAAGCGCTCACACACTAGGGCTCCCCGAACATGGTTCTCATTGCCATGAAACACATTCCCCCGCCCACCCCCTATCCCTATCACTCCCAGCACTTTCGTTTCCCACTTGTGAGTACAGGTACCAGCATTGCTGCTTTGACTGGGATTATCATGTGCAATGCTTTCTGACCCAAGGTCCCTCCCAAGCCCTAAATGTACTTTTTTGCAGGGAAGAGGATGTCCCTCTGTTTCAGATATCTGCCTCCTCACTGTCTCCCCTGATAAAATGAAATGTCAACACTAGTAAGCCAAATAAAGGAACAAAGGTTCCCAATTGCAGAACTGATTCAAACACACAGAGAAAGGCTTCACCCATCCCAAATGGTCCATGACTGCTCTGTAAGCTGAGAGGAAGGAGGCATTACCAAAGCTGCCACCTGAAACCCAGATCTCTCCCTCTGCACGAGTGCCTCAGGACTTACCTTGGGACACCAGGAGGAGCACGGTTTGGCCGAGATGGAACTTGAGGTGGGGGCCCAAAAGGATCAGGGGAGGCACCTGGCCTGGAGGGCACAGGGGGAGCACCACCCAGGGTGGGTCCACCAGCAGGAGGAGGTCCAGGAGCTGGACCTCGAGATACAGGCCTGGCTGGTGGAACAGCGGGAGCTCTCCTTTGTGGCGTAGGGCTGGACGTGGGAGACCTACCAAACAACCAAAGAGAAGTTCAACTTCAGCAACAGACACGTATAGTAGCCCTCCAAACCCCACAGTGCCTTCAGCCCCACTCCAGACCCCAAGTCACCTTCTATATCCCTTCAGTCCTTCTGTTTGCCTTCAAGACTCCTCCAACCTCCATATAACCTTTAAGGGTCTGGCAGCCTAATTCACCTACACAAGGCCCTAGAAGCTCCTATATTATTTTCAAGGCCTCAGCAACCCTCACGTTAACTTCCAATACTGCAGAATCTTCAGCACCCATTAGCCTTCATATTCTAGCAGGAGGCCCAATCTAGCCCCTAAAGAGGCATCAGGCAGGTCCGTGGGGCACTACCCCTGAGCCTCTGGTACCTGCGTCCAGATGGTATGTTCTGCACCTGGAGCCAGGAGTCGTCCACCGGTGGGGGCGTAGGGGTGCTGATGGTGGTGGTGTTAATATCCCCAATGATGTTGAGTGCCTCTTTCAGGGCATGGTACATGCGCAGCATCTCATCACGCCGCTGGGCCTGCTCTGCTGACTCTTCCATGAGGCTGTTTTGGTCTCCACAGGAGTAGAGGTTTGCCAGCAATTCCGAGTGGATAAAATCCTTCGTCTGTAACCAGAGCAGAGGAAACAGGAAATCACAGCCATCAAAGCCGCCATCTGAATCATCTTTCCTGCAAAGCCCCTCTCTCTCTTTCCCCATCTCATTTAGTCTCTGTCTCCCCTTCTCTCTCTTTCACCTCTATCCTGCTAGTCCACCCATATTTCGCTCTCTTTCCTCTTTTTTCCTTCTCTCCATGTCTTTCTCTCTTTCTTCTCTTATCTTTCTAGTTTTCCCACAGTCCCCAATGGGCTTAGCAGGGCGATATGTACATTATTTATCATAAGATGCATGATGGTCTTAGGCATGAGGTCTCGGATGGTTTTGTTGACAATTCCCATGTAGGAGTCCACCAGGTTCCTGATTGTTTCCACTTGTCTCTCCAGTTGGGGGTCCATGGAGTGCATGAAACTGTCAGATCCATTTTCCTCTGTCTCATTTGCCTACAGAGGGAGGGCAAAAGGGAGAAGCAGCAGTTGGAAAGAGACAGATCAATTCTTTAATATACCATAGGGGCCAAAAAGCAAATGTGAGACAGCAAGGGGAGACATGCGGGAACTTCATGCAGCAACATGGGATACAACTTGACTTTTCTTCTGAGCTGTAACTCCCAATACAGTACTCAGCTTGTATAACCAGGTAACCCTTCCCCAGCTTAATTTAGAGGAAGGGCCATGAATGTGCGTTCCATGTTAGCACCTACTTCAGTGCACTACAGTTGGTTATTGGAGTAATGCAGAGCCAGTTTATTCACAAGTTGGTCTTTAGTAGCACGCTGCCCTCCTTAAATTGTTGCCACCAGCTACCATGCATGTGAACAAAAGTGTACCCAGTATGTGTGCAAGGGCATGAACACAAATGCATCAGTGTGTGTGTACGTGTGGCTGAACTCAAATGCACCTGCATTTCTGCAGGGCCAGGTATACACAAATGCACCAGTATGTGTGCACAAAGTGATCTCTAATGCACTAATGTGTGTGGAGGGGAATGAACACCAACATACCAGTGTTTGTGCAGGATGAGTGAACATAAATGCACCAGTGTGTATGTAAGAGTAGGTGAATATAAAATGCACCGCAAACACAATATAATTGCATACATATGTGTGTGTGTGTGTGTGTGTATGCATATATGTGTGTAAATCTGTATGTATTCATGTTTACATCTTATGACTTAGAATGCCTAAATGGACTGATGCACAGTGACTAGGATAGCAACCTTTGGGAGAAGTGTTAGTTAGATTCTAGTTCTATCAGCCAACTCAGGCTGACTCAAATAACCCTCATACGCAGGATTGGGGAGTAAGAATGCAATTTATACAGCTCTTTAGCACCTCTTAGTGTCTGTCTATCCATATAGGTATCTAATGTGCTCATCACTGGAGTTTCTAGGTGCTAATGGTGGTTATAGGAACAGTGATAGTTTCAAGAAAAAGTGTACTCAGTCTTGCAGTTGCGGTGTGAGGGCACCATTTGCAGCTGATATGAAGAAAGAGAAAAGGAAGAGGGTAGCTGGCTTGCGGGCAGGAAGAAATGACCCCTAATGAAAATGTGAGTGAACACCCTGCTCAGACTGGCTGCTCTGCCAAGTCTCTGCCTTGAGGAGTTAGACCCTATTGGCCCAGTCCCTGAATTACAATAGGTGGAGTACTCAAATGTGGCTGCACAAGAAACAGTCAGGCCTCCCTTGATTGGGACAGGATCTCCAGGGTGGGAAACGTTTTAAAAATTGATGTATTTGGTGTAATTGATGTATTTGGAATGGGATTTATTAATCAAGAGGGTAATGCACGTTCTTCATTCTGTTTGCCAAGTCATTTCCCTCAGGATTCCATACAGTGAATTATAACAATTGGTATTAATATTTTTAACATGAATATCTTACACATGTATAGTGGTTTTAATCTTAGAGGATCCCCAAATGCTTTAGGAACTTTGAACCTGATCTTGCAACTCTTGGTCACGTCAGCAGTCCCTAAATCACATAAGTATTTCCACTGACTTCAGTGAGAGTACTCATGTGTGACAAAGGGGGTTCAACTTTTGTTGCTCTGCACCTGGTGTAGATACTGTGAATGTCCTGTGAGACCACTCGGATTTGGAAGCATTTTGCACCCACTTCACATTCACTTTGCAATCATGTAAATGACTATAAAATGTGCAGGGCAATGGAGAATCAAGACTTGGCCCGCGCCGCTTCCCGCAGCCCCCATTGGCCTGGAACGGCGAAACACGGCCAGTGGCAGCTGCAATCGGCCAAACCTGCGGATGCTGTAGGTAAACAAACAGTTCCGGCCCGCCAGCAGATTTCCCTGACAGGCCACGAGCCAAAGGCTGCAGATCCCTCACTATAACCTCCTGGTTTTACATGTTTATAATTTTCTGAAAAATTCTCCATTTGGGCTAAAATGTTCCATGCCTGAGCTCAATTCAGCTCTAAGGATCAATAAACATTAAGTAATCCTCACAATCCCTCTGTGAAGTAAGAGAGAGAGCCTCATTCCTATTATACAGGTGGGGACACTGAGGCCTATAGAGATGAAGTACTTTGCTCAAGGTCCTATAACGAGTCAGTGGAACAGCTCAGAAAAAAAAAACACATCTTCTAACTCCAAGTCCTGTGCCTTAAACACAGGAACCTCTTTCTCCAAATTAAAGCACTTTGGAATCCTTGAAAGCAAGCAAGAAATCCTTGCACCCATAACTGAAATACAGCATACAGCTATCTCTAGAATTAAAGCTGGTAACCAATAGTGCACAACAACACAATAGCACACCTACCAAGACTCATCCATTTGGAATTAATTTCAAAGCATGAAAGATTTTGCTGTGTGTGTTTCAATGTGCTATTTAAAATGTTACTCATCTTATTTTTAAGTTTCTCTCACTCACACTGTCCCATTTTGATAGACTTGCAGCAGTTTAGGACATGAAGTGATGCACAATATTGTCTCCAATTTGGGTGAAAACAATTAATCAAGAAAGGAGAAATTTTCTTTTGTTTCCCCCAGGGTTTTTTTGTTTGAGCTTCAGCTGGAAGGATCGTATGTATCCCCAAAGGGATGGAAGGCTTCACGGTCTGAGAAACATGGAGTTAGGGAGCTGGAAATCAGACATGATAATTCAAAAAAAGGATAAAATGCAAAAATAAAGATCTGATGAGACTCAGAAATCAAATACCAAAGAGGGGGAATAAAATGAGAAAAAGGAAAACCCAAGCCAAGAACGGAAACAAACAGCAGATGATCTGACAGGAGGTGCAAAGACAGAGGGAGAACAAGTGATTGCCTCCCAGGAGATGATGACAAAGGGGGGAAAAAAGGAGAAAGAAACTGAAAAAGAAAATCAAGCAAATCAGAACTAGTTGAAAAGAGCCCCCAAGGGGCAGCACAGGCAGAAGGGGTGTCACTTACTTTGTCCTTGTCCTGGCAGGTCAGTTTGAGCACAAAAAAAACAAAAACAAAAACAAAAAAAGTGACAAAAATAAAAAACAGATTTTAGTTGGTCTCAGAGGCAGGAGAAGCATCTACTATGGCATTGAATGGAAATAAGACCAAACCCAATCAAAAACACAGGTCAAAGGGAATAAGTCACCCTGGATCACAGAGGCTGAGCAGGTCATTAACTAAATTGAAATGATCAAAATGGAACCTCTGCAAAGGAAAATGGCTCATTAAAGATGGATGTCATGGGAAAGTTACTTATCTGCAAGGGCTGCTCCTGTTACTCTCTCCTCACATGGGGTCTTGTGCCTAAGTGTTTGATCACAACAGCCCCATAGCAGCACAAAATATTCCAAATCTTCCCATTGCCTCAACAATAGGTGAAGTCATTGGAAGTCCTTCCATTAACTTCAATAGCTTTGGATATGGCCCAATGTCCCCTTAGCCCTCAGTTCCTTTCCCACCAAATGGTTATAGGATAAAAAGTAATCAAGACAAAACAATCATCTTCAAGTCTAGCAGAGAAGGTGGATGAACCTCTACCAGAAACACAACTGTCTGAAAAAAATGACAGGTAAGTAATTTTCACTGCTCTGATAGGCAAGTATTTATAATGACTTTTCCCACCGTCAGAGACTGAAAAGTTTCAGGGATGTCTCTTTAACTCTACAGGAGTGTACAGTATGGTATGTAATAATACTGCTGCTTTAAGGGTAATTTCTTGAGAGAACACAACACTGGTCATTAAAGGGCTGCAGGAAAATGTCAAGGAAACACACAGTAGGTCATATCCTACATATTTAAGACAAGGGACCTTTCTACTGTAGGGGGATAAGATATTAAACAAGCAAAATATAAGAAAACCCCTTCCTGATAGGAAGACAAAGCTCTGGCAAAGCTGATGGAGCTCCAAACTTGGCCATAGAGAAAAGGTACTGATGAGTAATAACACTGGCCAACATTATGCCTCTGTTTGGGAGTCTCTTGCCATCTAGGAGTGAGGTTGTTAAGCAGTTTCAAAGTATTGTGTTATTGGGCATTCCCTTCTTCCTTGTGCTGAAGCACAAGTCCCAAGGGCTATGGAAATGCCTTCAGCAAGGTGTGATTGTTACATTCACCTTGCTCCTCCTATCTCCTCATCCTTCCTGAGCAGTTTATCACTGGAGACCTGAGCTACTTCCCCAGTCTATCTGAGAAATCTCATGTATCTAGATTTACAGCTCATAGGGAGGATAGAAGCCAGAAGGGCTTATATTTGAGGTCCACCCTTTATCTCCCACTTGAAAGTTGCTAATGGTTATACCCTGTGCATCCTCACCAAGGGAAGAAGTACCACATATCAGACGAGGCTGAGAGCAAGAAGTTCAGCCTGCCTTCCAACTCTACCCCACAGCAGGAAGTGACGGAGATAAGGCCCTCACAATAACGCCCTGTTTAAGTTAAGGGGTGATAGTTCAGTGGTTGCTCCCAAGACACTTGTATGCCCCCCTCTTTCTCATCCCGTTATTGCTGATGGCCAAGCCCCCAACCTACCCCAACACGCTCTGGGTACACTCCTGCACGCAGGAAGGAAGCCTTCCAGCTGTCCACCTCCTCCTGGGTCTCACAGGCCAACTCCAGCTGCCGATAGTCTTTGTAAACGTTCCTAAGAAGTGAGACATAAGACATGTTATTTCAACCCTCCCCAGATGGCAAAGCAACCACTTCTCCATCTCTGCCAATGTTCTAAAATCCTTAGTGTGTCTGCACATCAGTAACAAAGTAGACTATCCTCTCACTGCCTGCTAATATCCTCATGCCTCCCTGCACTGGAGCACCCTATGAAAAGGTGAGGGGGAATTAACTCTCCATTATTAACCCAAGCTTTCCTCACTTTAATCCCCCAGCAGACCCCAACCCTGTCCTGAAGAGACCACTCTTGGGAGGTATGAGAGAAGATTGCCTTTCCAAACACATTCAATCATGCATTTCTTCATCCGATACTCTGAGCTTATGAATTCTTGGGACTAACTTTATTATCCAACTGAAAGAAACAAGAGGGGTTCAAATAGTTGCTGTCTGGCCCTGGCAGAGATCCCTGGGGATAGGCAGCCTGGCTAGTTGAAATCTGGGATCACATTGCACAATGCACTGCAGCAAAGAAAGTAAGTGGCATGATTATAAGAGCTTAGGGAAGGATCCCAGAGTGTTTCCTTTTGAAAGGAGTTTCTTCCTAATGAAGAAACAAACAAACAAACAAACAAAAAGTCCTCTAAGGAGATGTCCATTCTACCAGGACAACATTCCTGAGAGGCCGCATCTCTCTACTCCCTCTCCTTTGTAACCTGCTTAGGGTGACCAGATGTCCCGATTTTATAGGGACAGTCCTGATTTTTGAGTCTTTTTCTTATATCGGCTCCTATTACCCCCACCCTCTGTCCCGATTTTTCACACTTGCTGACTGGTCACCCTAAACCTGCTATCCCATTCTGGGTGTCCTCAAAATACTGAACAGGGCTGAAGTTAGAGATGTGATTTAGGTAACGTCTAGGAAAGAGCTCAGCATGCTCTGGGGAAAAAACAGCACCTCTGTTCAGTGTTGAAGAGAGCAAAGATATGCTTGCTGGACATGAAGCCCTTCTCAACATCCCGCAGCTTCAGGTTATCCACAGGCAGCATGTACTTCTTCTCCTTCTCCTGAAAGAAGAAGATCAGCAACTGGTCACTCACTGCCACTGACCAAATCCTCATCTGGTGAAGGAGTCAGTCAGCTCTGGGATCCTCAGAGCCCTCAAAAAGTCAATCAGCAATGGGGCCCTTACTGCTCAATTCCCCTAACCCTTCCAGGAGTCCGCCATTAAGGGGGCCCTCACAATCCAGTCCCCACAACTTGACTGCCCTATCCCTTCTAGCAGTTATTCGGCAGTTATTCTAGCAGTTATTTATTATTGCTGAATAAATGGGGCCCTCACAGCCCAACTCCCTCATCCTTTTCAGAAGTCAGTCAGCAAGGAGTCCCTAACAGTCCAGTTCTATCATCATCTCAAGGAGTCAGTCATCAACAGGGTACTCAAAGCCCAATTCCCACAACCCCTCAAAGTGTCAGTCAGCAACTGGGCACTCACCGCACAATTCTTCCATGCTCTCAAGAAGTCAGTCGGCAAGGAACCCCTCACAACCTGATTCCTCTATCCCATAAACCTGTCAGTCAGCAACTAAGTCCTCACAGACAAAATCTCCCATGCCCTCAAGGAGCCAGTCAGAAATGGGGCCCTCATAGCCCAATTCCCCCATCCTCTCAAGAAGCCAGTCAGCAGTGGGACTCTCACATCCCACTTCCTCCATTCCCTGAACAAGTCAGTCTGCAATGAGGCCCTCACACTCTGATTCCCCCATTTCCCTAAGATGTCAGTCAGTAACAGGACCCTCACAGCCTGATTTCCCCATCCTATAAAACAGTCACCCAGCAAATGGGCCCTCACTCACAGCCCAGTTCCCCATCCCCTCAAGAAGTCAGTCAGCAAGGGATTCCTCACAGTCTAGCCCCCAAAACTCAACTCCTGCATCTCATAAAGCAATCAGTCATCAAGAGGGTCTTCACAGCCTGACTCCCTCATTCCTTCAAGGAGTCAGTCAGCAAAGGGGCCCTCACAGTCTGGCTCCACCATTCCCTCAAGGAGTCAGTCAGCAACAGCACCACCATAGCCTAGCTACCACAGCACTTCAATAAGTCAGACAGCAACTGGGAATTCATATCCCAATTCCCTATTTCCCTTAAGGAGTCAGTCAGCACAGCTGTCACAGCCCCGCTGCCCTGTCCCCTCAAGAGCTCACAGTCAAATTCCTCATCCATTCAAGAAGTCAGTCAGCAAGGGATCTCTCACGCCCTAGCCCCACAACTTGATTCTCCTCATTCCCTTAAGCCTAGGAGTCAGTCAGTATCAGGGCCTTCACAATCCAGCTCCCCCATCCCTTCAAAGAGTCAGTCTGTAAGGGGCCCCCACAGCCCAATTCCTCCATCTCCTCAAGAAGTTACTCAGCAACAGGGCCTTCACAATCCAGTTCTCCCATCGCCTCAAGGACTCAGTCAGCAACGGTACCCACATCACTTCAAGGACTCAGTCAGCAATGGGGCATTCAGAAGCCAATTCCCCATCCTTTCAAGGAGTCAGTCAGCAACTGAGGACTCACAGCCGAATTCTCCCATGCCCTCAAGGACTTGGTCAGCAACAGGGCACCCCACAGCCCTGCTCCCCTGTCACCTCAAGGGATCAGTCAGCACCACTGCCCTCACATCCCAATTCCCCCATTCCCTCAAGAAGCCAGTCAGCAATGGTGCCCTTATAGATTGACTCCCTGATCTCCTTAAGGAGTCAGCCAGCTATAGGGGCCTAACAGCGTATTCAGCCACCACATCAGGAGTCAGACAGCAATGGGGCCTTCACATCCCAGTTCCCCCATCCCCTCAAGGGAGTCAGTCAGCAACAGGGCTAGGGTAACTACTCATCCCTTATTTTAAGGGACCCTCCCTTATTTCCTTGAACTGCCCCTTAGGGTGACCACCCATCCCTTATTTTAAGACGTACTGAAATGTATTAAAACTGATAATAATGTGATGTGTCATTCCATATTCTTTATGGAAATATGCTTATGATATGAATATGACATAACTGAGATATACTTTATGCAAGATGGCTCATGTGAGATACCATTAGAAAGGTTATGATTTACTGAATGCAATGCATATGCCTGTATCATTTCTGTATCTGAAGTTAGGAATGTTGACTATGTATCTGTATTTTAAATATGCTACTTTGGGTGACGCCCACTGCTAACATTTCAGGTACAACAATGGAAAAGTTAGACAGGGTGGATGGCCAATCAGCAAGGACAATGGACTGTGAAAATCTTGGCCTTCCTGTGGACACTCCATACTGCCACTGACTCATGGACACTGTGATACTACAGGGTCAGCTGGTCTTGTCACCTGATACTAAAACATTACCTGGGACTTCTTGTAACTTTCCACTGTAAGGGAGGGGGGGTCAAGTTTGGGAAACAAAAGATTCCCACCTTATGTAAATCCTATTTAAGGGTGGGGAGGAAGGCAAACAGGTCTCCTCCTCTCCATGGGCTGTCGGCCCAAGACGAAAGACTGCAAAAGGGAAGGCAAGGGGGGAGTCCAGACTGAGACGGGGTCCGGTCTGAAAAGGAATATAACTGGAACTCTGAACCACAGATAAACTTTGCAAACTGCCTGCAACAATATCTAGGGTGAGAAATACTATTTGTAACCAATTTCTTTAGTGAAATCAGCTTAGTTTGCATGTTTGATTTCATTTGCTTAGTAATCTGCTTTGTTCTGTTTGTTACCCCGTTTACCAATTAAAATCTGCCTTTTATTGTTAATAACATTTGTTTTCTTTATTATTAAACCCAGTTTCTGTAATTTCTAACTGGGGGGCTAAGAAGTGTGCACACCTCTCTCCACCATGTGGGAGGGGGCAAATTTCATAATATATCGTTGGGTCTGCACTCCAAGGGAGGTGGACACATGTGAGTGCTGGGGCAAGTCCCTTAAGCTGTGTCTTCCCAGAGCTGATCTGCAGTTGGGTGTGGCCCTGCCTCTGTGTGTGTTAGAGGAGGTTTTAAGAGCCCGGCTCAGCAAGACAGGTTAAAGGGGGCCCACCCTGGCAGAACGGGTAGACTGAGCAGTATCCCAGCACATCAGGTGGCTTCCCAAGGGCTCCAACCCGTCACAAATATGTACCATTTTAAACATTAAACTGATACTTATGATAATTACGTTGTATACCTGAGGGCAGTAGAAATGTGCATTTGAGGGGGAAAAAATACATGATATGTGAAGGGAAATGGTACTTCCTTAAATGCCCCTTAAAATAAAGCACTGTCCCTTATTTTTCATGTGGTTCTCCCTTATTTCCATCCAACGAAAGTGGTCACTCTAAACAGGGCCCTCACAGCCCAATTCCCGCACGCCTTCAAAAGTCAGTCAACAATGGTACCCTCACAGCCCACCTCCTCTACTCCTTCAGTCAGTCAGCAAGGGAGCCCACGCAGCCCTATTCCCTCTGTCCCTCAAGGAGTCAGTCAGCACTGGGGCTAGGATTGCCAACTGTTTAATCACACAAATCCAACCACCCTTGCCCCACCTCCTGCCCCGCCCTTCTCTGAGGCCCCTCTACGCTCATTCCATCCCCACACCCTCAGTCACTTTCACCGGGCTGGGGCAGAGGTTGGGGTGTGGGAGGGGGTGAGGGGTGCAGGCTCTGGCCAGGTGGTGCTTACTTCAGGTGGCTCCCAGAAGCGACTGACATGTCTGGCTCGTAGGCTCTCAGGGGCAGCCAGGCAGCTCTGTGCACTCTCCCTGCAACTCCCATTGGCTGCAGTTCCCAGCCAATGGGAGCTGTCGAGTTGGAGCTCGGGGCAGGGGCAGCGTGAAGAGACCCCCTGGCCGCCCCTGTGCCTAGGAGCCAGAGGGACATGCTGGTCACTTCCGGGTGCTGCATTGAGCCAGTGCAGGTAGGGAGCTTGCCTTAGCCCCGCTGTGCTGCTAACCGGACAGTTACGGCCTATTAAAATCTCCTGGATTGGTTTCAGTAGCCACCGGGAGATCGATTCCGATCCCGGGAGACTCCCGGCCAATCCAGGAGGGTTGGCAACCCTAACTGGGCCCCTACCACTCGATACCTCCATCCCATAAACAAGTCAGTCTACTCTGGGGTCCTTACAGCCCAGCTTCCCCATCAACTCAGGTTGTCATTCAGGAATGGGGCCCACAAAGCCCCATATTCCATCCCCTCAAGGAGACAGACAGCAACAGGGCTCTCACAGCCCAATTCCTCCAACCCTATGAGGATTCACTCAGCAACAGGGCCTTCGCAGCCCAGTTCCCCCATCCCTTCAAAGAGTCAGTCAGCAATGGCACCCACATATCCCTTCAAGGAGTCAGTCAGCAATGGCCCCCATATCACCTCAAGAAGTCAGTCAGCAAGGGAGCCCTCACAGTCTGATTCCCCTACCCATAAGACAATCAGTGAGCAATGGAACCCTGACAGCCTGATTCCCCTGTCCCTCCAGGGGCCAGTCAGCACCCAGGCCTTCTCAGCCTGACTCCATCATCTCCTCAAATAGTGATTGAGCAGGGTGCTCACAGCTATAAACTGTCTACCTAGCTAATCTGTTTAGGCATTTATATCACATTCAGTGCTGTATCTGTTCTGTGCACCCTCCCTCAAGTTTGTGTATTAATCGCCGATAGCCTTTCCCCGTGACCAGCCACAGTGACTCCATCCCATTCTGCTCTCTACCATTCATGGCATGTGGCTGTTCTCACCACAGACTCCTGGTCTCATTATAGCATACTGCCATCTGCTTGTAAATGCCACCAGCCATCTGAGTTGGGGCGTTTATTCTTTGTTAAACCTGAGTTTAAACAAATCAAGTGAGATAAAGTGATGTGGTCATGACTGCAGGTTAAAATGTCTTATTTTCATTATTAACCTTATTTTCAAGTTTCTGGGGGAAAGCCAATCATTTGACACAAAAGTTGATAATTTCTCATAAGGATTAATGAAATTTAAACCACTTTCTGTCTTAGAAGAGCTGACACACCTGATCCATCCTGCTACTTCATCCTACACTATGAAGGGCTCATGTTAATTTTTAAATAATAATAGTGACACAAAACACAAGGTGGGGTTCCAGTGGCTCTTCTCTGGCACCAGGAGCACAAACAGCAACTTTGTGGTTGGAGAGGTGTGGAATATTTGAGGGCCAGTTAAAGACCTTTTATATGGAAAATGACTAACAGCCATCATTGAAAATTCGAGCCAGTGTCCTTCTGACTAATAAAAACCCCAGGTAAAATGGGTGGCCGAACATGTAGGGAAAACGTTAAAAACTGAGGCATACATTTTCAAAAGTGATGAATGATTTTGGATGCCTCAATTTTGGGATGTCCAATTTGAGACACCTTTCGAGGATCTGATTTTCAGAGTGGGAGGGCTCAGAGCTTTCCAATTA
Organism: Macrochelys suwanniensis; assembly: GCA_033296515.1. NCBI lineage: Eukaryota > Metazoa > Chordata > Testudines > Chelydridae > Macrochelys > Macrochelys suwanniensis. The sequence continues at coordinate 12,769,870 of CM065790.1, read as the reverse complement.
TCTTTTAAAGTGTCTCCAGTTAAGCAACTAAAAAACCAAGGCACCCAACATTTAGGCCCTGATTTTTTTGGATTTAAGCTTAATTTTTAAATCTGGATTCAGAGATGGATGAGGTTAGAAATCAGGGGATTTTTTGGCTTTAACCCTCTCTTACTCAGAGGAAGATATGGAGTCTTTACTGGAGTTAATCTGAATTTACATCAGTGTAACTGAGTTGAATTCGGCCCAAGCGCCTTACTTGTAAGTGTACAGCTCTAGTCAGGTATTGCTATACCAAAAGTGATCAAGAGAGGGAGTCATTATACCAAACTCCTCACCTCAAAGCAGAGTGCAGATGAGGGAGCCTACTCCAATAGAAATGTATTATGTATGTAACCGTCCCCCTTGAGTATGGGTTCTGGTGTGTACGTCATGTTTGTCTCGGCTGGAAACATGGAGAAATGTGATCCCTCACAGAGGAAAAGGGAATAGAAAAGGCAGGCAGGCTGCTAGCAGAGATCACAGAATCTAACTGGAAAATACAAGGGCAGAGAAGCAACTGTAGATGGTGATGCTGCTGACACATTTCATAGGCAGATGGAATCAAAGACCAGAGAAGATGATCTGATTGTTATAATGGCCCTATAGGCCTTAGTCAGCGATCTCACTAAGTCCCATTAATTCCTAAGTATACCGGTATACTCCTCTACATGTCTCAGATCCCCAATGAAAAAGTCAAATTACATTATCTGTTACAATATAATGTAGTGCTGGGAAAGATGTCCTGGAAACTGATGTTCTCTGGGATGGACAAAACAGGGACAGCTTGGGCAGCAACAGAGCTCCTGTACCCCTCTCACCACTGATCCAGAGGGACCCAAGATAGAAATAGTATTCAGACCTCAATTCCCCTGTACTTTTTGCTGAGACTGCCAACCAAGGTGCCAGTTAGTCCTAATTTGTGACGTGGATGCCTTTTGATTAGGAATCTGGCTGAGACCCATAAAGCTCATTTCACATTCTGAAAATCACCTAACAGCTTCCAGATTGCAATAACTTTCAGCCACTACTGCTCCAGTCCTACTGCAATCTCTCCTAATGAACCTCCTTATACACCACCCATATGCAATCTCTGTGCTACCCAAGAAAGTAACTTCAATGTAGATGGCAGCTAAAGGAATAAAACCTAGAAAATGCTCCTCACATCTTTGTTACAATGTCAGAAAACTTTGGAGCTGGGTGCAAAAGAAGAAACATCTCATAGCAAAAAAAGCAAGAAATCAAGTGGTGAGAGCAACAGAATGCCCCAGGTCCTAGGACCTAGGTGATGGTGTATGTGTGTCTTCACCCTGTATCCATTTTGTTTCCATCAAGGCCTTAGAGTTCTTTCCCTTCATCACATAGGAATTGCTTCTGTAATGCTTCTAGCCTCTGCATGCTGTCACTTCCCACACCATTGCACTAGTGCTAGGATTTGCACTCCACAGAGTTTGATCTCCGTTACACCAAGGTAAATCTAGAGTGAATTCAATGGTGTTAGGACCAAAACCTGGACCCACTACAGCTAATGGGAATTTGTCATTGACATTAATGTGATCAGGATTTGGCACTTTCTCCAGATTTACACCAGTGAAACTGAGGTCAGATTTTGGACCCTTGACTCTAATGTGCACTAGGAGCCATACACGCATGTAAGGATTCATACTCCCAGTCTCTAAGTGCAGTAGGAGCCAATACATCAGCACCAGGCTTCACTCTCTTAAGCTCGGAAGACAGTGAATTCCATTATATAGAATGCGAGTGTCAGGTTCCCCGGTTCTGGTGGCACTGCATCTATGCCCTGGAGCAAGATTCAAACCAACATCCTCCAGGGGCAATTAGACCTCCATACTGCTGCTCACTAGTGTATGATTTTTCAGCTTTGGGGGTAATGAGAGCCATACACGGGCTACAGCACTGGTGCCAGGAGGTAAATCCCATGGCTCTTGATTGCAGCATGATGCACACAGACACATTCAGCCAGTGCTGCTCTGAGCCGCCATCTCACCACACCCCATTCTCTCAAAAGTCCTAGCTCCACTCTTTCCATCTTCTCGGTTTTCACCCCAGCCTGTTTTATATCAATACTCTGACTTCATTTCCTGAATGTAGAGACAGGAAAGAGTGTAACGAGCTGCCGAGGGCTGAGCCTTTTAAAGCTTTGGCTGAGCCCTCTGCCCATATGTTAGCAATCAGGCAGTGTGTGTGGTGGCTGAGACATCCCAAGAGCAATGCAGCCAAAAAGGGGGGGGGGGAGGGGCTCTCCCTCCAGCCTGACAGACTCAGGCAAAAATCAGAGAGGGAGGACTAGGTGCCAGTACACCCTGGGATGAGGGAGGTGGCTTTCTGGAGTGTGATTCAAAGATCTTGGCTTGATCCCAAAAGGCCTGTGTTGCTCATCAAACATCTCGTTTTGGCGGCAAGGCAGAAAGAGGATCGTAGCAGAGGAGAGGCTGCCCTCTCAGCAGCAGAATATCAACCCATGAAACATACGCATAGCCAAGGAATTATGCTGCAGCAGGCAAGGGGGAGGAGGTAACACTGTGGGCTGCGGGAAGCAGGACACTCAAATGCAAATATAGGAAGAGAAGGGGTATTGGGGTGACAGGGTCTAATCAGGCCTGGTTAGTCTCACACCTTTTAAAGGACCATCATTCCTAACTATAATCACAATGCTTGCATGGAGGACCCTGAATGCAGCAGAACCAGTGTGGTCCACTTGCACGGGGGGTGGGGAGGAGATTAAGGAGAGTCTATGCAGGAGGCCTACACCCCATGTACACAGTGAAGCACAGCTCCATAGGAGTTGGGGGGAGGCATTGCCATAGAAAAGAGACTTGGGGGCAGCGTGGGCACATGGATCCCCTAGACATTAACCCGTAGTCATGGAGGGCAAAGCATTATGTTTGGGGGAAGGACTGAGACTACACATGTAGCTCTGTGGCCTGAGAAGAGGCACCCTAAGGGGGTCCCCATTGCATAGCTTGTTACTCTGGCTCTGTACTGGGGCCAGTGTATTTTAGACGGTCGTGGTTTGCATCGTTAACTGAATGTGCATTGTTCTCCTCTGGGCCTTCATCCCCAAATACATTTTAAACAGCCAGGTACAAATATAGCATAGCTGGATTGGAATGAGGGGTCCTGGTTTGTTCGCAGGCTATTTCCTCTGCCCAGCCGGTCTCTCTGTACAGAAAGGGTTGGTGTTTTATATACTGGATACACATGAAGCTGAAGCTGATGGGGAAGCCCACACCTGCATCCAAAGGAGGAATTTGGCTCTTGGAGTGCTAGGAGATAATTGACAGAACTATCAGACCTTACCATAATTAACCAGGAGGACAAACCCAAGATAAGCTGAAACTATTATGACAAGTAAAGCTTTGTGCACAGAGAGTCCAAGTGTATGTGTTCTGATTTATGGCTCTTGTGAAATTAAAAAAATATTGACTGAACCAAATGCTATTATTAATGCTAATGTACTTTGCTTTTCTCTAGTGCCAATGATGTGCTGGAGGAGGCTCTAGAGAGACCATTGTTAAAATCCTATCACCAAATTGACAGGAAGGTTGTGGTGCTCTCCCTGTCTCAGGCAGTCAGCCCCACCCTAGATGGGGTCAAATCATCCCTGACAAAAACAAATGATTTTTTGGGCTTCATCAAATTATTTTGGAACAGTAAAGTCTTCATTTTTGTAATTGATCAAATTGTACCAGGAATTCAGTATTTTCAAAAATATTTACAGTGGAGGATTCCCCCAGACTTCCTATAAATTATTTAGTCCATCTACCTCCCCATTATCCCAGTTAAACCCTGTTCCCAGTCAATTTGTTCAGTAACAATGTATAACAATGCCCAGTATAGGGCCTTTTGTTTGCTCAGTGTTGTCACCTCCTTCCTCTATTATGAGATTTAAATGGGGAAATAAATTAATAGATTTTCCCCCAACCCTTAAATGCTCCTCATCACGGGTTTAACCTATTAGGGACAAAGCAGGAGCACTGGGTGTTCATGTTTTTAGCCATAGATTTAAACTCTCTCCTCTGGCTACCCCTCCCCTGTGTGTGCTGGTGGGTTGCATATTGCACCTAAAGCACTCTCTATCCCTGCAGCACAAGAGAGGAAGTGAACCACATGGCCCAGGGAACATCTGGAATCGCTACACAGGAGCCGAGCATCAGAGAGAAAGCGTCATTCCTCAAGTTACCATCCAAGGTATGGAACCTTCCTTTCCTCCCCGCAACCTTATCCGTCAGATGGCTCACTTCCTGTCAACCTCTGACCTCCCCAGCAGCCAACAAGCTCCTCCCTCGAGTCTAGTTAGCGTTGAACTGCCACGTCAATTGAGGCAGAAAGACAGAAGGGAAGCAAGAGAAGGGAGGGAGCAAAGACCAGAAAGAGGGAGGGAGAGAGGCACAGTGAGTGCCAGACGCGATAGGGGGGAGGAAAGGAGGGAACTCGGATCGCTCCCATGGTAGCCGGAGGCTAGCTACAAAGGCAACTGGCCAATGCGGGTCAAAGGACCCTTGTTATAGGCTTGGAAGCGAAGGCTGGTCTTGTTTGCTCTCTGCTCTGGACCCTGGGTAAAGCGACGTTCTACGGGACTGAGAGCTGGGCGGAAGGAGATCAGGATGGATCGGGCCTGAGCGTCCTCCCACCCGCTGCCACCAACTGCTGCGCCAGATGTGGGGGGTTGAATAAAGCAACAAAGTCTGCACATCTGGGCAACGGCCAAGACTTAGAAACATTTTCTCCTGGGTTCGAACAACAGTAATTTATTTTTATTTTTTAAAGGTACGACGTGCCCGGGGGAATGGGGCATCAGCCTTTTGATGCCGTCGGAAGAGAAAGGGGTTTGACGGTTCGCTCAGTGTGGGGTGCAGGCAGGGAGCAATCCCCCTTTCTTCCCAGCTGCCAATGGAGGAAACTTCTTCAAGCAGGACTTGGACTTTCCCTCACCCTCTCTCTGACCCCAAAACACCAACCCAGAGGCAGAAAGGGGGAAGGACTAACGTGCTGCTGCTAGCTGGAGAGCTGGACACAGAGGCTCCACTCCGTCTGCCCAGTGTTCAGACTACCTGTTCAGGACTACGAGATTGTACAGTAGTCTGCACATTGGTTAGGCTGTGCTGGGATACACCACACACACTGCCGGTGCCGCACAGGGATGGAAACGCCTGCATGGCAGCGGGAAATGCTGGGGTGTGAGCAACGCATGCTAAATTCACCTACCTCCCCCAGTCTGCTGCGAAACAGCCACTTGGATCCTCACCTGATGCTCACCTTTATCTGTCACTATTCGCCATCCCATTCCCTCTCCCTGTCTGTCTGTCATTTCCTCCCTGAATCTCCTCACCCTCTCTTTGCAGCTGTTTCTGTTGGCTTCACATGCTTGTCCCAGTGAGAGCCACTCAGGATGCTTTGTGTTTCTTGTGCGGACCTTTGCTGTAAGTGTCCAGATCACAGGGACAGGGACTATCTCCTTGGAGAGTTACGGCTGCACAGTGCCTTGCTAGCAGTCCCTCTATGAGGAGGAGGCGACATTAAGCGCGGGAGGTGGCCAGTTGGGGAATTTTATGTTGTAACAAACTTTGATTATTTTATTTAAAAAAAAAAAAAGATTTCAGGTTCGGAGATTCCGGGAGTCACTTTTCCTTTAAAGTTGTTTGTGGTCCTTTCTTTAGATGTGGACTGAGGGAGACAGGTAATGTGTATGTGTGTGCAAAACTACTAAAGAGAACGGGTGAGTGAGAAAGAACAAAGAGAGTGAGAAAGAAGGAGGAGGGAGAGTGTGAGAAAAAGAGATTATGAATGAGAGAGAGCATGAGAGTGAATGAATGAAAGAGCAAAAGAGCGTAGGGGCAGAGAGGGAGGGAAGGAGTATGTGTGGTAGAGAGCGATCCTGAGGCTGGTATGATAACTGGGAAGGACTGAGTCTCAGAGCGTACCTAGCTCTGCGGTCTCAAAGCAGAAAAATAGGTGACAAAATCCAGCTTGCAGCTGGACTGCTCAAAGCCACCCGCACCCCCATTATAGCTCCATCCTGATGGCTGGCAGGGCTTGAGCCACTGCAAAGACAGCAGAGAGGGCTTCATGATGTGGCTGATCTGGGGCTTAATACACAAAGCGTCAGCTTGCTGTAGGAAAAGTGATCTGCTCCATGTTTCTGAAAATGGGGGTTTCAGAGGGAGATGTAATGTAATCCTAGCATTGAAGTTTCTAGCTAGAATTGGGAAGGAGCCAAGGTCTGATGTGTAGTAAATGGACACCTACAAGTGTGTGAATAAGGTCACAGCTTCTCCCAGCCAGGAGAATCTGTCTGCATTCTCCAGTGATAGAAGAGAAGGGAGGTACAAAGCCAACACAATGTGGAGTCAGGGCACAACTCTGACCCAGCAGACTCAGACTGGTGTATGAAGAATGTAAAAGATTCCCCATCATATGCATGGATCTATAGACATGTAAATACCTACACAACATTTCTCATGCTCACACACACCATTCATGTGCAAAGATACTTAACACATGCGTGCACAGATACTTAACACATGCACATACCCAAATACTAGACACACACACCAAACATACCCATTCCAACAAGCACATAACCTCCTATTATTCACACACCCTATTCTCACTCAAACACAACATTCATACATGATCACATAACTGCCATGTCATAACATGCCAGTCCCGCGCATACACACCCACAGAGGTCCAGGCCATTCATATGGACACATAGCCCATGCCAGTCACACGTACACACAAATTCAGACACACATCTGCACATCTGCACACACAATTAACATACTCAGACATTCATTCATGCACATACCATTCACAAACATACACACCCATGTGTCATTCTCACACACATATCTGTGTGCATTCACACTCACACACAATACAAACACCCACATGTATACATTCCACAACACACAGAGACACACCCACACCTTGTAATATGGAGTGGAACCAACTTGGGGCAGGTGTACACTAGTGAAGATGCTACTACGCTAACAGGAGAGCTTCTTCTGTTGGCACAGTTAATCCACCTCTGTGAGAGGCGGTAGCTATGTTGATGGGAGCAGGGGCGGCTCTAGGCACCAGCCCAGCAAGCGTGTGCCTGGGACAGCAAGCCGCGGCAGGCGGCCTGCTGGTCGCTGTGAGGGCGGCAGTCAGGATGCCTTCGGCGGCATGCCTGTGGGAGGTCCGCTGGTTTCGGCGGCAAGGCAGACACGCCGAAGGCACGGGACAGGCGCATCACCCGCAGAAACGCCGCTGAATCCGCGTGACCAGCGGACCGCCCAAAGGCATGCCGCCGAAGGCTGCCTGACTGCCATGCTTGGGGCGGCAAAAACCATAGAGCCACCCCTGGATAGGAGAAGCTCTCCCATTGACCTAGCACTGTCTACACTGGGGGTTAGGTCGGTGTAACTACATCGCTCGGAGTGTGGATTTTTCACACCCCTGAGCGATGTACTTACACCGATGTAAGATTGTAGCGCAAACCTGGCCTTAGTGTCTGTACAGAACAGCAGTACTGGAATGACAAGTTGCACCTTTGCTGTAGTGAAACAATTTGCTATTACTCTCATTCTACTTCCGCATACAGAAATTTCACTCTACGCAAGGATCCTGCGAGCAGGTTCCGCCATGCATTTCAGCAGGACGGACACACACATTTAGCTATGGAAATACACTGATGCCTTCACACAGGTATGAGCCAAGTCCTGCCCTCCTTAGACCTTATTCAGCCTAGCCTTAGTGAGACTTCTGCATAAATAAGGAAAGAAGGTCTGGGCTATACAGTATATTCACACCCAAATTCCCACATGTACTAGAAGTAGACTGTATTCACTTGTGTGTGCAACCACTCGCATACACACAATGACACATGTACGTAGTCATATGCATCCCAGTTTAAATTCACTCTTACATGTGCCAAATGCAGGGCCCATAGGCCCATTCCAGAGGGATGTAGGCCTTGCTAATAGGAACTATGTAGCATATTGTTCATTATGCCTTAGGCTCAGGGCTTAATGCCCCCTGCCACCTAGAGAACTCGAGGAAAAGCCTGGATCCTACCTGTGTATCTGGGTTGTGTGCTGTAGATCTCTGGAGGGGATTAGGTGGAAGGACACTTTTTTCTCCGTAGGTTCTCATACCATGCTCATCACCATGGTAACTGAGTATCTAATACCAACCGGCTACAGTGCCATGGCTGCCACTCCAGTATCGGGAGTGCAGTGCTCTCCCTGGCTAGCGAGATCACCCTTTGTCTTAGAGAATGGTCACTGGATCCATATAGTTGCCCATCCACCATCTTGGTCTCCCACAAATGTCCTATAAGCAGACCCTAGCAGGACCCAGGAGGTGCTGACTCCCTGTGTGGGATTCCCAAACCCAGGCCGACCCCGCTTTCAGCAGCAGATCTATACTGCAGCTCTCCTTTGGTCAGGGATAAGACTCACACAAAGGAGACGGGGGAAAATGGAGAGAGAACCCAAAGAAAGGGCTCTTGGCAGCAGGGCAGAACAAGGAGCCAGCTTTCTGCCCCCTCCCCTTTCCCCAGCATGCTCCACCAGCCTCCCCGGGGCAGCGGGAGCCCTGTCCTCACTAACACTTGATGCTGGAGCCTTTAAGACACTTTTAAGTTCCAATTCCTTTCTTTGGGGGGAAGAGAAAACAAACCAGCGTTGTGCAAAGGCTGGTATTTCACTAATGGGACCCAGATGTCTCTACTCAGACTTGATGCCCAGTCCCGAGTAACAGGGCAGGGGAGAGAAGCGCTGAGCTCCATTCCACACGCCTCAATTTTTGAGAGGCGCTAGCCTAGCCCAATGTTGTCCTGTCACCCCCAGTCCACCCCTAGTTCTCCCACCAGATGCCCCAAATTCTGCAACTGGCTCTTCCACCAACACAAGGATTTTCTTCCCTGGATTGAACATTCTCATTTCCTTTGGTTGTTTTCTACAGCGCCGTGGAGCTTGGGCAAGAGAGACCAACAGGAGCATGAGAAGTCGGGGTTTTTGTCTGTCCAAAATCTAAGTGAATCGGGACTCCGAGGCTGCACTCAGGGGGACTCTGGGGCCTTAAAAGACACCATTCCTCCCTTCAAATCAGGGGGACAGGGAGGCAGACAGCCCTTTCTAGGGAAGAGAGGGGATCTGGGACTGAGACATATGGAGGCAGCCATGTGTGGAGATACCAGCCTGGTTTGGGAGTGATGGGTCTGAGAAGCCTCCTCTCAATGAGGGGCAGAGGGGCCATGGGTGATGGAGACAGCCCTGTTGCCATGTGGGGCAGAAGGGCCCTGGAGGACAGAGTCAGCCCTGTCCCAATGTAGGGTGGAGGGTTAGGATGGGAACTCCAAAGCCAAGGGCTCTCCAAGCTGCCTCTGCAATGTACTGACTCTCTAAGCTGAGCCTGGCCATGGAATCCAAGTGGAAGTTGCTTCCCTTTCCTTCCCCAGAGGCCAGAGATCAAGGAGCTGAACTGGTGAGAGGGGGCAGGAGTAGGGAAAAATCAGAAATAAAAACATGCTCCCCCTTTCCCTCCACCCCTTCTCCAGTTAGAACAAAGGCTCCTTTCTCCTGTGCTGCTCCTGCCTCGTCAGCACTGGGTTGCCCTGCGTTTATTTAAGGGACACTGGCTGGCAGAGAGCTGTTTTAATTAAGCTGCTCTGCCTCTCACCGTGCAGAAGGGAAGCGGTGCAGGCCTCCAGCTGTTATTCACCCCCAGGGTTACCCTCCTCATAGGATAAAAGGGGTACCCCTTCCCCATCCCATGCAGCTGGAGTCTATTAACATAGATTATGTGCTGCAACCACAGCCCGCTCGCTCCCTGCTGGGGCAGAGGGGTGGGGGGCTACGCGGTCATCGCTGGAATCCAGATGCAGAAGCTGTTTTTAATTTAAAACAACGCTCAAGCCTTAAGTTATAACTGCCTGACCTGCACACATAACCATGAGGCTGCGTTGCCACTCCAGGCAGCTCTGTCTGAGAGGTCATGGGCCTTGAAAAAGGACTGGCTGATTTAAAATCTCCTTTGCACAATCAATTCCAGTTCCTTGCTGATTATGGGACTGATACATGCCCCAGCTGAACTTAGACCTGGTCGACACCTAAAAAATAGACTGATATAGCTACTGTTTGCTCAGGGCTGTGAAAAATTTCACATCCTGTGCAACACAGTTAGGTCAACCTAGCCCCTACTATAGACACAGCTAGGTTGACAGAGGATTCTTCTGTGGTTTTAACTACCACTTCTCAGAGAGGTGGATTAACTACAACAGAAAAACCCCTTCTGTTGATGTAGAAATCATTTACACTTCAGCACTCCAGCTGCAGTGCCATAGCTGTGCCTCTGTAGTGTAGACATACCCTACAGATGAATCAGCTCCTGTCAGAGAATTACATTTCAGGCCCGATTCTCTACTGTGTGGCACCTTGTGTCATCATTTCCAGCTGTGCAAAGTGGGTGCTAAATGTGCCCACTGATGTAACTGAGTGGAGAATTCTGGTCTGGTTGCAGTTTACAGGTATGTTGCACAGGTATAAACCCTGACACAAGGTGCAAGGCCCCTTCTCTTTCTGACCAGTAGTTTGAAACCATTGCTTGGAAAAGTTGACTGAATCTGAATCCATTTGTAGCCATCCCCCAAAGTATTTCTATCCCTGGCACGTTGAGTGGTATTTGAGTTTAAATTCATGTCATTCTGATTACCTTCTTGCTGTTCATTCCCACTATTCAGAGATTTAGGCCCAGGGGCCAGAGATTTTGTCTTCCTTTATGACTGGCACACTGTTGATAGTAGACAAATAAGTAAATAAATAACAATAACTTCAATTTGGACATGATTCTGGCAGCTGGTATCTTGCTTCCTGCTTGAGTGGAAGAGGAAGCATTGGGAAGCCATGATTCCCAACTTTCAGGAATATTTATTTTTAAGGTGGGTCTACAGAGCAGATCCATGCTACTTTCTCATTTATTTTCTGCATGTACTATTATGGTTTGTTAATAAGAGTACTCAGCACTTTCACATTCAAAGCACTTTATGAACATGAATTAATTGATCTGCCCAATACCCAGATGAGGTGGATGAGTACTAATATTCCCATTCTGCACATGAGGAAACAGACGGAGAAGTAAAGTGACTTACCCAAGGTTACAGAGGGAGTCAGTGTCTGAGCTGGGATTTTAATTCCATAGTTCCTGGCTCTGAGTCCTGTGCTCAGACAACTAGGTCACACCTCTCTTGAGTGACCACACAAGACTAGAGTCAAGCATAGCCACAATTTAAATAGTCACTATACCTATCGCTGAGAGTACCACAAAGCCCTGCGTATCAGAGTGCTAACCCATCGCCTCCCTCCTGTGAGTCAGCCTGCCACAATAAGACAGAAAAGTGACCTGCCCGCTTTTTACTGACTCAGGAGCTCCAAGAACAGTCATTTCCAACTGGATTTTCTCTTCAGTGCCAGGAATGCTGCATCCAAATTAACTCCATGACCTTCACAGTTAAAAGGAAATATCCTCATTCCAACTGAAGTAATATCAAGGCCCCACTAAGTGTCAAATACAAGGCACAAGGCAGTAGATTAATGGGCTGGTGGAGGGGATGGGCAGCAGCTGTTTGAACACTAACATATACAGGGTGTGACTAACGTGCAGGGCTCCATTTGGGCATGCCCCTAGGGGAACACACCGTTCTATACCCCACCAACAGAATGTGTGGCATCCTGATTACGGCTCCCCATCTCCTGGCATCCCTTCCTGGGAGAGGTTGAGTACTGGTTTGTGGGATCACTCCTGGACCCAGGGATATGGGCTGCTTTATAGAAGCAGGTAATTAATACACAGAAAGTGTATTTATAATACTCAGCCACTGTAAGGCACTAAGGGCCTGCTACAAAATGCTCAGCCACTGAAAGTCAATGGGAGTTGAGGGTTCTCAGCACCACAGACAACTAGGTACCAAAGCCATAATCCAACCAGCCCTGAGGCTGGGCCACTCACCTCATCATCCTTATACCACGAGAGGTTCTCAGCTGTCAGGACAAACCAGTATTCCTTGGCGCCACCCTTCATGATCCCAATGTTATTGATGGTGAGCCAGCCTTTTCGGATCACCTGTGAGGATGGAAATTGTCAGCGTTAAACATGGCACTGAGAACCTAGCCCTCCTAATGGTTGGGGAGAGAGCAGAGTGTGTCCCTACACACACAGACCAGCACAACAATGACCAGGACCACCGTGCTCTCTGCTCCTGCCGAAAAGTCCCTCACTAATTTGGAGCTCCGAGGTGATCAAGCCTGCACCTGTCTCCAAACAGGAGAAGGGTTAGGCAGGGAGTGGAAGGGAGGCAGGAGAGAACCTGGCTCTGTTGGGGGTTAAACCATCTGCCAAGCACTCAAGGGGAAGAGAGAACTGCAGAGAGAATCTCAGACACTGGCCCAACCCACAGAAACCAAATCACAGCAACAATCACACCCAGAAAAGGCCATGCCTAGAAAGAGCAAAGAAGGAAGCACACCCTAGCAGAGGCAGGGAGCTCTCCCACCACTTGGGGTTGGAGGGGACTGCTTCACAGAGCTTGAGGGGAGGCAATTCAAGAAGAAAAGTAGAGAGAGGCAAATGAAAAACAAATTATTTAATTTAGTAACACAAGGAGATCTGGGAATAATGATGCATCTGGAATTCACACCCTGAATTTAACTGTGTGAGATATGTCGCATGTGTGACTGTTACTATACATATGTACATTAGCTTTAATATAGATAGATATACCTATAAATATAAAGTCCCATATTTACATTCTGTAAATGAGCTAGATTATTGATTAGTGGACTTTGTAACTTTAAATCAATGTTTGTCTATTCCTGTACATGTGAGTTAGTAGAAAGAGTCTATGTATGTAATAGTTTAAATATAAGCATAGTAAAATATATATAGGTTAACTATATATATATCTGCATTACTGCAGGTGTTCATTATTGTACGTGTGCATGAGCCTGTGTTACTGCACGTGTGAATTAGCCTATATGTGTATGTATCGCTACATGTGTGTGCATGTTAAAAATGAGTGTGTGTTGTAAACAGTATGTATGTGAACGGCTAGGTGTTTGTGCATTAATGAATACTATTTTGTGTGACTTAATAAATATCTGTATGGTGTCTGCATCAGTGCATTCATTGTCCAGGTCTGTACGCAGGGGTGAGTGGATTTTCACTCTACTCTTTCATGCTGCTGATTGTTAAAATTCACAATGGATCAATTCTCTCTGCTGACAGAAGGAGGCACTAAAGCTAAACCCCAGATCCTGATCTTTAGATTGAATGGTCTCCCCAGCTCCTTCCGCTTACATGCTTTAGAGGCAGCTAAAGAAATTCTCATCAACATGCTGCCTTTGCTCCCCACTTCCACTTCATCTGTATCTAACATCAGCTGCCACTTCCCCCCACTGCAGTAGCAGGTGGAATGGTCCATGTGGTGTTCCTGATCCTGCTCTCCCCAGATGCATCATTAATGCTCATTAGCACAGCCTGCTGAGTGGCCTTCTACTCACCAGGATCTCATCCTGCAAAGGGGAACCATAGCAACAGCAGCAGAGAAGAGAGGAGAGGAGCAGAGAGAGGAGAGATTGTTACTAGGAAAGGAGGAGTGGAAGGAGGAAAGCCTCAAAAATTAATCATCAGAATCTTTTACCAAATTAGCATGTCAGCTGCGAAAACATCAAAGACCCTGGGCCCCAAAATCTGCTAAAGGAAATGAAAGCTCAAGCTAGTTACAGGCAAATCCACAAATGAAACAGAAAAGATTGGCTCCCAGAGCTGTTCCACACCCAGGGCAAAGGCAAGGTACTCTCTGGTGCCCTTCAGAGGATGGTCTCCCTGCAGCTGGGAGATACCCTTCAGAAATAGCATCCGGAGAAAGCAATGATCCGGTTGAACCTGCCAACCAGGCTTCCAGCAACTCTGAAGCTCTAACGGTTTCAGGGAAAGGTGGCCAAATATATTTTGAAGATGATTCGCTCCAGATGAGCATTTGGGGTTGGAAAGGAAGAGGTTGTTCACCTACATTCTTTGCTAGGCTGCTTCTGTACCCTCCTTCTGTAGAAGGTGCCCAAATGTCTGTGCAGACCTTCCAGGCTAGACAACCCTGTGCTTCTCCCTGTAGCTCTAGGACAGGAAGGTCTTCTTTGCCCCTCTGGCTTTCAATAGCATGTGCACTCCGTGCACTACAGGGAGGCAGCAAGGACTTCACATTCCATTCACTATTCTCTCCCAGGAGAAGGCTCTACCATGAGGATGCCCAACCCAAGCAGGGCTGATGGGTGCCAACGACGTCTCCCTGAGCAGGTGGCTTTAAAGCCTCCCTTTCAGATGGAACTTGCCTCTTCCAGAAAATGTGACCCCAGAAGTTCTGCAAATTGCCCTTTGGCTCCCAGACAGTGGAGACCATTCATGTGGTCAAGACCACTGGGAAAGAAAACTCTGTGGCATGGCAGTTTAGAGCTGGGGCTGGGGGAACTGGAGGGTATAGTTTGCCCCCGTTTTTGATGGACTGTAAACTTGCATCAGGACCCACCAAATCAGAGAGCATTCTCCAGCTCTCGCCTGCATAGGAAGGTCAAGCACAGCTGGGAGAAGTGGATGGCGCATCCAGGGATGTGAGCAGAATTAACACTGATATCTCCCACTATCCAGAAAGCAGTGGCTTATATGGCTAGACCCCTGATCATCCCCGCTGCACTTTCAGCTCTTTATTGGACCATTTGGTAATTTAACTGTCTAGCATGTGGCTGGCCCAGTTGTAAAGCATGGTGAACCCACCAGGGAAATGCAAGGTCACCCAAAGAAATGGATGAAACTCGAGATGCTCTGGACTCTGCCCAGTACCCAAAGCCAGGATGATAGTGGAAGGGGACTGGGCCATCATATGCAAAGTGACATGGTTTCTAAACTAGTTCTCTACTGCAAGGATCCCAGCCTCCCCTCTTTTAGAGAGTCTTGCACCCTGCATACCTCCCTGCACTGAGTAAAGTCTGCAGCACCCTTCCTTTAAGCTCTGATCCTCAGCTAGGGCAGATGATACAAGCCCCTGTAATCACCTTGTCAATCTCCCTCATGTGATTCTGCTGGGCCAGCTCCTCCACTCACTTACTGTTAAAGCCAGTGGGGTTGCGCCAGAGACAGCAAAGCATATGATTTGGCCCTTGTATTTAAGCAGCTAATAGACATCCACAGTCCTAGTCTTACTGAGGACAATGCCAGCTCCATACATAACAATTGTTCTTTTGCAGGAGGGACGGTCCATATTCTTCAGAAATGCTTCCCCTTTGTCCTTCCCACAGGCTTCCCTAATCCCATACATTTCAGTGGGGCGAAAGTGTCTCTCTAATCTTCCCATCTACCTCTCTTTATACCTTTGAAGTGTTGCTGTGTCTGGCTCAACATCTGCTCAACTGATAGCCTGTCAAGCAAGGTATGTATCCCTCACAGCCTCAAGCAGGAGGGAACTTACCTGGTTGCCAGCTGCCTTCTTCTTGCTCATCTGGCTGCTCCTCTGTTGAGCGCTACAAACAAGATGAGAGACATTCAAAGCCCATCCAGCTCTCCTTCCCTCCTGAATCCTGCTCCTTCTAAGCTTCTGCAACAGCACATTCAAGCTTCTCGCCCTCAAGTTCCAAGCCCTGTACAGCCCCACCCCACCTACATCTTTGCTCTCAGTCTGACCTACTCAACCCCTTGCTCCCTACGCATCTTCTAAACCAACTGCTGACTACCCCCTCCGTATTCTTCCTTCACTCCTGCCTTCATTCTTTCTCCCATGCCACCCCCTAGGTTTGTAACTCCCTCTCGCTTCTCATGCAACCGCTTTCTCCTCCGTCAAACCCTGTTTGTAAACAGGTCTTCCATGAAGCCTTTCAACATTAATACACTGAAGAAAGGAGCAAGACAGAGAGCTCTGCAATGTTTTGAGACCACAGCACCTGCTGGTCTCTGCAGCATTTTGGGACATATCTTGATCTCAAACTGCAAAACAACATTTGACTGTGATGGGACCTAGGTTTGGCCCTACATGTCTGAACTGTACTGTCTGTCTAAGTTACAGCATCATCTCCTGGGGATAGAGACCAGGTTTTGCGCTGCATTTCGTAAAACACTCAGCACACTAATGACTCTCCATGAACAATTTTATAATTCCACCTGATTTTTATTCTTTGCCCTGCCTGGATATGATCATTCCCTGCCCTTCTCTAGCCCCTTTCACCCAAGATCTCACTTGTGCTTTACAAACATGAATACTTAGCCTCACAAACTCCGCTGGGGTGAGTTAGTGTCATTATCTCTGTTCTATAGATGGGGAAACTCAAATACATAGGGATTAAGTCACTTGCTCAAGGTCAAACAACAAACTAGTAGCAGAGCCAGGGATAGAATCCATGTCTCGTGGGCCTATCCTCTAACCACCAGTCCATCCCTCCTCTCAGTGGGGAATGACACGATTGACATGCCAGCCACAGCACTGCTGACTTGCTCTAGCTTTGGGTTTCTTTAATTTCTATCCTGACAGCTCAGTGCTCACTCTGCTATGCCACATTGGAGGCCTAGCTTCACTCCTTGCTTCCCAAGGGGTCTGGGGGTGAGGAAGAAGGTCATGAGGAGGCAATACACGTACCCCAAGAGGATGAGGTGCCTCACAATAACCCTTCAACCAATTAAAGAGTGAGCTGGCCTTGTGTGTGTGGGGTGGGATAAAGCGAGACACAATGAAGTTGGGGGGTGTCTGGACTCCATGGAGAACTGCCCTCACCCCCGAGGGAAGAGGGAAACCTATTTCTCTCTTTACCATCCTGCACATTATACCTCACTTCACCCTCCCATCAAAGCCGGGGTGGCAAACTGCTCCAAACTCTGCACGCATGGGGCTCTGCAGCCATGTCCTACAGCCCACGTACCAGAGCACACACAGAGCAAGGCTGCAGGGCAGCAGGGTCAGGGGGAAGGAGGCAGTTCAGGGCACTGTTGCTTACTTGGCGAAGCCAATGAAATCCTCGTGGTTTGTGTTCATGTATGCCAGTTCGATGTCTATCAGGAGCATGACCTGGGGGGCAAAGACACAAAGAAAGTGGGTGAGAGACAAGGGATGGGTGCTACTAACACAACGGCAAGTAGCAGGAGCCACCATTGAGCTGCCTTATGGCTTGTCTCAGCCAACACCTCCCTGAGCTTTGGGGGCGTTCCTCTCCAGATCCCAACTTTACAGCAAAGGCCCATCTCTATCCCTATCACTCAGGCTGTTCCCCTATAGGCTCCCCCCTGCCTTCAGACAAGCCCTGCAGGCCCTACCTGATCCTTGGTCCTGCCCTCTCGCTCACGAATGTGCGTAGTAACAATCCGGTCCATCTCCTCCCGCAGGTGAGGGTACTGGCTGAGCTGCAGGAAAGAGAAAACATGCACGTGGGAAAGTGGGGCAGGGTCTGGGGAATAACACTCCCCTCCCAACCATAACAGGGGTCCTAGAGGGCTAAAGGCACAGGAAAGCCAGAATTGCAGATAGATTTTCCCAAGTTCCTGTGGGGCCAAAGATCTCACTCACTGTGCTTTGAGCTTCTTCAGAGAACAGCCCTTCTCCTCAGCAGCAACCCCCCTATCCTGCAGGAGACCAAACTACTGCCAGCCCAATTTGTTCTACATAGCAAGGGGCCCATCCCCATCCCCAGATCTGAACACACCCAGTCTCGGGCATATCTGAAATCCCAGTTTTATGGCTTAAGCCCATGGCCGGTTGTATCCCAATAAGCCAAACGACTAGTTCTCTGAAGGTCAGCATCTCATTGGCAACGTAGGAAAGCGATGCCATGGCAATGTCTCCCTGGCTTTTGTCTATACTCTTTTTAAAACCTGCAGCAGTGAGTCTCAGAGCCCAGGTCTACAGACTTGGGCTCGTGCTATGGCGCTAAAAACAGCCATGCAGATGTAACGGCTTGGGCTCTTAAAGTCCCTCCCTGGGCTTCAGAATCCAAGGGCCAGTCCAAGCCCAAACGTCTACACTGCTGTTTTTAGCACCGTAGCACTAGCCCACACTGCTGTGGGTTCTAAAATGCAGTGTACTGTGTAGATATACCCCCTGACACTAAGGGGAGCATCCTGGGTGAACGAAGATGATCAAAGCTGGTCTCACATCCCATTAGCTGGATCACTAATGGACAATGGCCTGCCTCAACGAGCAATGCCACAGGTGAAGACGGAGGGCATGGCCATCCTCTCAGGGAACCAGCCTTCTCCCAAGGAGAAAGCAGTAACCCTGGACTTTACGGGTGCTCCGGGTGTGTATCTGTAACATTTTACTCCCCTTCTGCACTCCCTTTGCACTGGTGCAAGGGAGTGGAGAATCAAGGCCAGCATTTGTGTTACGGGTAAATTCACTTTGCCACTGATCGCTTGTTTCACACCGTGAGAAGGGAATTCAGTTTGCAGCACACAAACAAAAGGGAGTGGAGGGACACTGTCACCTGCAGTTGTTCAAGGGGGAGAATCCACAGAGATTGTGAATGAGAAACATGACAGTGCAAGCCAGGAAGCTGAATGGGGGCCCGTGGCAGCCCTCTGGCATTCAGGCAGCATTTCCTTTATAACAGAAAAATGCCCGTGTTCTACAATATGGGGGCAGTGGTCCCAGTGAAATCAATGGGCGTTTTACCATTGACTTCAGTGGGATCAGGCTTTTGTTCCTAAACATCACATCCCACAGTGGTGCTACTGCAGCATTTGGGCCAATCCCTGGAGAAGGCAATCATTTTGCTTTCTTCCTTAAAAAAAAAGTAAGCTCTTTGGGGCAGGGACTGTCTTTTTAATTTGATGTGTGTACAGCACCTAGCACAATGGGGCTCTGATCCCTGATTAGGGCCTCTAGAAGCTATTGTAATAATCATAATAATAATTAGGCCCCTTTATTATCCAGTTAATCATGCTCTACTTAGCACTTAACCAGTTAATGAACGAGTTAATTCCTGCACCATTCCTGAGAGGAACAAGTGCCACTATCCCTCGCTGTACTGAGGAATAGTGAGATAAAGTGACTTGCCCAAGATCACACAGTAGGGCCCCAGTCCTGCACTAACCTCAATAGGGCAGCACCCATGTAGTTCTCAGTGCAGGATCAAGGCCTAATTAGCTGAAGACTCAACTCCATGCTTGTTCTCAGATCACTCCTTTCTCTCCCTCCCCGGAAAGTTGTTTTTTCCCCTTTTGTTCTATTATTTTGAAAAGTTTCAATTTGCCCATTTAACACCAACTGGAATTTCCTGACATCATCATTATTACCTCCTACTACTATTTTGGGCTTCATTTTTGCCATGTCTCTCATTTGCCTTACCTCTGCACTGCCTCACTTCTGCTGATCTGATGGGGGGGTTTTAAATCTGATTTGGCTTTTGGATTCTTATAAATAAAGGACTATGACAATGTGCTACAGGAATCAGCCCAGACCCTGCACAATCACCATTGGAAGCTAGAAGGTATAGGGCAATTGCTGTCAACTACTGAGGTATTTGGGTCTGCTTCACCACTACATCACTTCAGGTTTACTGCACCACTATCACACCCTTGAAATCAATGCAGTTGCCCTGGCATATGGCTGGAGTAAGGCCCTGCTCTTTATAAGGGACTCTTCTGTTCTGAATGCTACTGGCTCCCGATCGATAGGAATAGGCTCTCTGCTCACACTGAAGGTGTCCCCATGTGGAAATGGGCTCCCCTCATACCTTGAGAAGGGGCATATTAGGATTTCTCTTGGATCTTTATAGTTTAGGCTGCTTGTTGCTTTAGAGGGAGAGGCAGCACTTCCTGTTTTCTTCTGAGGCTGAGGGGGGTGCTTCATGTCAAAGAATCAAAAACAGGAAGTCGGAAAATCTCTAAGCAAATCTCAGCTTCTTTGATTCAAGAACAAAAAAATAAATAACACGAACAAAGGCAAGGTGAGGTGCAAAACGTTCTCAGTTTATTCAAATCAGGATCAACCAGCAAAGGTTACAAGCAAAAGAAACCAATAGCACCACATTCACAAGACGTCATGCAGCAGGCCTCGCACCTGGGCATGCGTGGGAGAAGCAAGGGTGGGCAAGAAGGGGGACATGAACACTGGCCACGGGATGTCATGTCCACTGGGGAACATGCAGTATGGAATGCAAGGGGTGGGGGTAATGCCAGCAGTGCAAGCAGCACCCAGAAATGCCATGACTCTGAAAGACGGGCGAGCAGGTGACCCTGCCAGGGGCTCTCAGCCAGTCTGGGGTGGATTTCCACACTCAAGTGGGTTTTCACTCCTGCCCTAATTGCATTTCCCTTTCCAGTCATAATGCAAGCTCAAGATCCTCTCTTAAAACAGCCTAGCCCCAGGGAAATCCTCATGACACAGCTCTAAGTCCCTGTCCTTGCTAATAGAGTCCATCTCTTAGTCAGGAATCTTAAGATCTCTAGCTGAAAGGATCCTGATTTGTAAGGCACTCTTTTGCATACATAAGGCTCTGCAGTGCAGTTTGGACACAGAAAGTTCCTATTTTTTGAAATCCACCAGAGGGGATGCTATATTCCTGGATGCACTGGCTCTGATTCTCTGCCTCCCTACCATCTGAATTTCATACAGCCTCAGGTGCATAGAGTATTCTTGACTGTTCTGTTCAAAACTACTGCACGATGTTGCTATGTGCTGTGAAAAACTATCTCATTACACCCCAAAGTAGGCTGATTTCAGTGGTGGATGAAGAGATCCCTGTATGAGCAGTTTTAAAGCACTCTGAGATCATTCAGGATGGAATAAGAGATTATTGTTAACAGCTATAATAACTAAAGATCCGTAGAAGAGACAAAGCCATCTGTTCTTTGGCACCTTGTGAACATGGCTTAGCCATGTGAAGAGAGACTAACCATTGACTGCTATCAAAGAGACAGCCAAAGTTGGGATGGGGGAGCAATTTGCAGCAGTTCCGTACATGGCCGGATTCTGATTTTATGTACAGCAGTGAAATCGAGTGTAGCTCCCTTCAAGATAGTTTTTCACAGCACACAGCAACATCATGCAGTAGTTTTGAACAGATAGTCAAGAATACTCTATGCAACTGAGGCTGCACGAAATTCAGCTGGTAGGGACGCAGAATGTGGCTCCCCCAATGCCCAGGAAACTTGGATTAACACTCCTCTTATGAAAAGCCTTGTGGGTCTTTAATAAACACAGAGCCTCAATTTTATGTCTCATCCCAGAGGTAGCCTAGGCTCCTAACACTATGGTATTCTACCATGACAATTCCTGCAGCACCTAGACTTTCCTTGGAGGTCTCTCATCCAAATATTAACTAGCCCTAACCCTGCTTAACTGGAGATCAAGCAAGTGTGCAGCCCAAGTTGTATGAAATAATGGACAAGTACTACACATTAATAAGTCCTCTACACAGTTTATCTTCACAGCTTTACATCATTAGAAAGTGTCACATGTGCAGCCTACCCTACTGGTAAATCTGTCCTTCAGGCCCTCAGAATTTCCCATCTTGATTCTGCAACATTTGCCTCCATTGCCCCCTCCAATCCATACAAAATGCTGCTGCTAAAGTCATCTTCCCTGCAGGGCCGGCACTTCCACTAGGCGGCCCTAGGCAGTCGCCTAGGGCGGCAGGAGTTGGGGGGCGGCATTTTGCCAGCGACGATTCAGTGGCAAGAAAAGCAGCTGCCGAAATGCCACCGAGAACGCAGCTTCAGAGGAGCTGCCGCCGAAGCGCCGCCGATTACGGCGGAGGAGACTGCTGCCTAGGGCGGCAAAAACCCTCGCGCTGCTACTGCTTCCCTGCCAAACATCTTGATCATCTCTCTCTCTCATACACACACTTGGAATTCTGTTCTCCCCTCTGCTCCCCCATCCAATGCAAACTTCTTGCCACTGTTTTCAGAGCCCTACAAAACTCTGCTCCCCATCCTTGTCAAGCTTCATTTTGTTCCACATCCTCTGCTCTGCTAATGATGACAGCCTTGATGCTCTATTTATCAGCTTCTCGCACCATCATCTCTGTTGCTTCTTCCACATTGCCCCCTATGCATGGAAAACCCTTCCTGAACTCATCCACAAAGCTCCTACCTTCCCAGCATTTAAGTCCCCCTTAAAGACTCACTTCTGCTATTCTATGAAAAATCTAGTTGACATGTGTATATTAACTTAACTGCATTTTGCCAAGATGAGGGTTAGTCCCACCTAGATCACTCTATTAATACGTTGTATCCCTCCCCCATACTCTATTTGAATGTATGTCTACCCTCAGATTGTGTGCTCCTTCGGGAAGGGACTTTCTTGTCTGCTTGAAAAGCACCTCTCACACTGAGGGCACTGCCACAAGCAATATTAATAAATCACTTTAATAATAGATATGCCCAATTCAAACCCGCCCCAAATCTGGATTTATAGGACAAAGACATTGGGCAAACATCAGCTCCTCGCCTTTGCTGGGATGAAGGGCTCAGATTTGAACCTGCCACTTCCAAGAGTCCAGGCATGTCCATCCTCATTCTGTAGATGTCTAAGCCAATTACACAGATGGAGGGAGCAACCTTGCACTGGCCACGCAACAGAGCAAAGATTTTTCCATCTCTAATTTTTAGAGACCAAATTCTGCAGTCCTTGCTCCAGCAAAGCTTCCATTGACTACAATGGGACCATCTCTAGATAAGGACTGTGAAAGGACTGCTGGATTCAGTCCAGCCCTAGCTTACAGGGGTTTGTCTCTTCTTCCTCCCTCATCATCCCCTGGTGACAAGCTCTCTTCTGTCCCATCACCTACATTTCCCCCTTGCCTCCATTCCTATTTTCTGTTGCTCGGAGGCCTGGACATGGAATGTACATCCTGACTGTACAACTCCATTATTTCATCTCCATCCCTGAAAATGTCTACCCTCCCTTTCTTCCTCCAGTGCTCAATCTGTCCATCCTACCATACAAAATGAGTTTCAAAATCCACAGAAGGATGGGCAAGATCCCAGCCATCTGAGCAGGGTGCCCCACTGTAAGAAGTTAGTGTCCACTAACTCTGCGGTTTTTCTTTTTCCCCTCTACACTGATTTCTCTCCCCTGAAGACACAACTCCAATCAGAGACAGAAAAACGTCAGTGGAAACAAACCAAAATCACTACAAACAAACATGTTGGGAGGAGGGGGAAGGATGGAGGAGTGTCTCCCACACTGAGCTGGAAAACAGGAGGACAAATCCTCTGAGAAATCCTTTGGGATGGAGCAGCAGTGCTTGAGGGATGGCAATGACTAAAGAGCAGTAGCTGCTGAGATCAGACCCGCTGAAAACAACGAGGTCCCTTCATCTGATAACCTCCAGCTCTTGCCATTATTCTAAGCTCTTAAATTTATACTGGATTCTCCCTTCTTTCCCACCTGTCTCTTCCTAATCCCTCCCTCCAAATCTGGGTTATATATGTTGGCCAGCCCAGACCCTCCAATGCAGAAAAGGGATTGTGGGTAATTTTTATAGAGGCTCCTAACTGAAACGAGAGGTGCTGCCCCCTCTAACTCACCTGGCAGAGAAACTTGCCCAGCTGGGCTGGTGGGGTGCAGGATTTTAGTCCTTCCTTGGCAAATTAATGTATTAATTAGTTAGTCTACCTTTCTATTTAAAGAGGTGTGTGGCGCCCTCTATTGCACCGTACAGGCCTAGGAAACCAACCCACTTTCCACCGGACATATACTAGTACATGAGTGATGGCCTCTACTTATTCAAATGGGTGGTCCCTTTTTCCACTTTGCTGCTCTTTAAGCTACCCTGGAATTTGCCTCCTTTCCTTTGCTTCGGACAGGGAAAAGCAGCACAAAATTCATCCTTCTCTCTTTACTAGCATAATCTGTAGAGTTAAAGATCAGCAGGAGGATGAGAGGGAGAAGATAAAGAGCTCTGTCGTCTGGATGGAGGCTGGGGTTATTCTGTGGCCCAATAATCCGGCAGAGGGGCCTGGATTCTTTTTATTTTTTAAGGCTTCTCTCTAACTTGTTTCCTTGTTCTAAGATGTTTGGATTTCCAGAGAGGCAGTGACAAAGGGACACAGAAAGGTTTTCAACGTGCAATCAGGAAGAGTAGGACGAGGGGCTTGCAAGAGGGTTTATTCTACACCGAGCTACATGCCAAGGGGCTGGAGTGAGGAATGGGGGCTGGCTAGCAAACAATCAGCTGAATCCAGCTGACTTCTGAATTCATAGCAAAAAGATCCATCAGCTGGGGCCTGATCCCTCTCCCCTACTTTTCACACTGCTTGGATGCCTGTGGGCTGCTTCTTTCCATCAGATGCTTATTTATATAGTAGAACCTGACTTCCATTGCTGTCCTCCTTGTTCTCACCAGATTTGTTGTTGGTCTCCTGGTGTGAGCCCAGGCCCTTAAGGGTGTGAGGAAAGGGTATGTGTGTGTGAGAGAGAGGAGTGGTGCTTTGCCCTTTCTTTATGTTGTTGGTTTCTTTACCTTTTCGCTACACTTTCTGATGGTGGATGTGAGCTCACTCACTACCATATCCACACACTTCAGACTCGGCTCCTTCAACTTCTGCACCTGCTTTTTCACTATGGCTTCAAAAGCGAGGTCAGGCGTGAAGAGACCCGTTCTGCACGGCGAGGGGCAGGGAGGGAAGAAGCAACAAGGAAGAAAGAAGAGCAAAGCGGACAGAGGCAGAGAGAGATTGAGAGAGAAAGAGAGAGAGAGCAGGAAAGGAAGAGAGAGAGAGAGAGAGGAAAAGAGAGAAGAGAAAAACACAAGGCAAAATGAGAAGTGAGATTTTGGTTCACTCCACAGATAAATCGAAGCAGGTGAGCATTGCTGCAGGGCCCATGTGCTGCCAAGTATCAGGAGATTCTACAGATGCATGGAAACGGCATAGTGGGATGGAACAGACAGAGTAGGTGAAACCATGAGCTGCAGAGCCCAACAAAATGGATGGGTGGATGGATGCATCCAGGGATCCCTCTCTCAGAGAAAGCCTTCTCCACAGGCAATGAAGGCTGAACACACTAAGCCTCTCACTCTTTTCTTTGCCTGGGTCAGTCTCATTTCTCTCTGTTGTTCCATGGGTCTCTTCTCCTGCCTTTTTACCCACCAACTTTATCCCTTTCTGCTTCCCTTAAGTTCCCCCTATTCTATTCCATCTAAAGATGGACTGCATGGGGGCTGGGGGTAGTAGTGCAAGCAGAACTTATTTCTTATGGTACGCTGCAAATAGGCGACTCGTGGGAGGGACACAAAGGGGGGGGCACATGACCCCCCACATGACTCCTCCCCGCCTTGCCCCAAGCCTGGGGGCCCCGCACTCTCCCCATCCCCTCCCCATTCCATGTTACCTCCCGCTGTGCTGGACACAGACTTTTGAACTGCAGGGCTCTCCGGAACCGCAGCGGTGAAAGGAGCAGAATGTGGGGCCTGCCCCCATGCCAGCAGCTCCTCTAGCACAGCTGTACCGCCCCCAGCCCCGCCTCCAGCCCTGTCCACTGGCACGGCTATACCGCCCCCAGTCCCACTCTGCCCCCAGCCCTTCCACATAGCTGCGGGGGGCAGGGGGGTGGGCGCGGCAAGGTTAAGTTTTGTCACTCGGGTTTCGGTTTTGCATAACCATGGGCGATATGGATTCATCTTCCTCACTCCAAGTTTCAAGGGTTCAGATAAACAGTTCCAGTTATGGCCTCTTTCCTGCTGTAGGGAAGGAAGTTGAACCCTAACAGTGAACTGCATCCATGAGGCCAGTGAAATATACCTAAGGGTATGTCAAGTATCAGAGGGGTAGCCATGTTAGTCTGGATCTGTAGAAGCGACGAAGAGTCCTGTGGTACCTTATAGACTAACAGACGTATTGGAGCATAAGCTTTCGTGGGTGAATACCCACTTTGCATCTGAAGAAGTGGGTATTCACCCACGAAAGCTTATGCTCCAATATGTCTGTTAGTCTATAAGGTGCCACAGGACTCTTTGTCGCTTCTAAGGGTATGTCTTCACTACAAAATTAGTTCGATTTTACAGAAATCGATTTTTGGGAACAGATATTATAAAGTCGAGTGCATGTGTAATTAGTAATTAGGAAGGTGGGATCTTCCTAGCAAGCTATCACAACTACCCCAAACATCCCTCCTATTCCAGCCTATCTGAAGAAGATGTTGTCAGGTCGATTGAGGTACAACTTGCAGGGTTTGTAAAACAAACAAACATAAGATCAGTAGAAATGTTTCCATAATTATTTTTTAAAATCCCAATTAATAGTTTTCCTGTTCCAGTGTTTGCAATTCAGACATCACAACACTGAGCTAGTGCATGGGAACCAGAAAGCGAAAGTGACTAGAAATTAAAATGAAACTTGGCCCGTCTATTTCAACATCCCAGATGAGAGAAATGCAGGGTGTAAACAATCAGCAGGAAGAGTGCAGCGTAAATTAGATTTTTGAAATGTGACCAAGGTTAATCAAATTCAGGGGCTATTAATAACATACACAAGGAAATTTGTTTTTAAATAATACATCATCTTTAACCTGACAGTGCTTTATCGGCTGGGCAAGTGGTCTTTGTGCTGCACTGTCCCGCAATGGCAGGGGCTAGCAGTGCCAGCTATGGATTTCCTATGTGTTTCAAGGGATACTGTCACAGGACATTTTTCCTAGCCAAACATACTGTGACTAAACCAGGGGTGCCTGGTGCTTCTGACCAATCCTTAGCTAGATTCACAGTAAGTGTAAATCAACATAGCCCTATTGAAATCCACAGAGATTTGCAGATTTACAGCAGCTGAGGATCTGGTCCCTGGTCGTTAATATGGACGTTTGGGGGGAGGGATAGCTCAGTGGTTTGAGCATTAGCCTGCTAAACCCAGGGTTGTGAGTTCAATCCTTGAGGGGGCCATTTAGGGATCTGGGGCAAAAATTGGGGATTGGTCCTGCTTTGAGCAGGGGGTTGGACTAGATGACCTCCTAAGGTCCCTTCCAACCCTGATATTCTAAGTGCTGTCCCGAGATACTTCAACCCCAAACATACACAGCTCCACCTTGATCACAGCACCCTCTCCCATGCATTATGTCACTTACAGCTAATGTGAAAGGCTGCTCTGTTCATGTTGGGATGTGTAGTTTCCATAGTACCCATCTCCACCCAGGTGCACTTCTCAGAGTCTGGCAGGTTGCCAATGAAGCCCTTGTTTGGGTAAAGAGTGAGTGCCCTTAAAGTTAAAATGGCCCCTGCATGTCTCAGAAAATATGTTCCAGGTCTCACTGCCTATTCAGAGATTCAACCTGCCTGCTAAGTTCAATATAACCCCCTTAGATGTCTCATACAATATCTGAGTCAGGCTCAGTGGATGGAGCCTGGGAAAGGGACCCTCATACAAAATGTCCCGTTAGCTACCCAAACATTTTAATAACATCACCACTTTGTTTCTTTAAAATCAAAAATGTTACCACTCACACTTGCGCACACACACAACATGAACTGCAGCCAAACTCAATCTCTAGCCTCTGAACCACTATGGGACCCAAGCCTGCTGCACTAACAAGAAAACACCTTAAAAATTCTGATTCCCCCCACACTCCCTTCTTAACTGAGATGATGGTCTGACCCAATATCTCTTGCTATAACTGACTCTCTCCCTCCCCCAGCTAGATTTGTTCCTCTTTGTCCACCTCTTTCCAACATTTCCTCTTTCTTTCCTAGGTGTGTGTCACCCTGTGTACCACACCTGCCCTGTTTCCCTCACTCTATTAGAGGTGGCTGTGGAATACCAAGTTCCCATCTTCTCTGTCCTATGGTCACTTTCTGTCCTCCCTGATTTTTACATTTCCCTCTCTCTTGGGTACCATATATCCTTGTGGAAGGAGGAATCTGTCCTTCATGTCTATAATAGAGACAATTTCACTACTGGTGTAAATTCATTCCTCAAGGAAAAGGAAAGAGAAAAACAAGACCATGAAGGTGGAGATAGAGAGAAATAGGAAGGGAATAAAGAAAGACAGGGAAAATGATTCACAGGGGGGGAAGAGGGCAGGAGCGATAAAGACTTAAATGATGATTGATGGATAGTAAAACTAACCAAGGGAGGATTAAGGGGACATGAAAAGTGGGTCCTTCAGATCCAGTTACTGGATGACTCTGGGTACTTGGCAGCCAAAGGTCTTTGCTTACCTGTCATGAGCACTAAGGGCAATTTTCTGGGTGCTCCCCACAGCTACATACCTCAACAGAAGACAGCAGGATAGGAAAAGGAAGCTCCTCCCAGCATTCTAAAAACCTGAGGAATCTGTCACTGTCTGTCCACTTTGCTCTACCAGTCTGGACTGGGACAAAGCACATGTATGTGAGCCTAAGCACCTCTGCAGAGACCTCGAGCCCCAAGCAATGCAGTCTTCTGCAGAGCAACCCTGAGTCTCATCACTCATCTCCCACCTTCCCCCCCCCGCCCCCAATTCAAGGTTTCAGTCTCCCTTGGGAGCCTCCTGTAATGCCCTCACCCGGTTACCTGCTCCCGAATGGTCAGCAATGAGTGTCCAGTGCCCATGCTATCACATTCTGGCTGAGATGCCCTTTCACCAGGACCTGGACCTGTCTGAAGCAGCAGGCCATGGCTGAGAGGAATGGCAGGCAGTCTCCCCGTCTTTCTCACACTGCTTCTCAACATTAAATCTAAGCCCAAACTCAGACATGAGAATCGCAATATTTGCAGGATGGACAGAATTATGACTGGCTCTCTCCCACATCCACACTGAAGCCCACAACAGTCAATCAGAACCCAGAGAATGAAACCTCCAGGGCACTCCCATCACAGCAGGAGGAAGGGAAAGGCAGGAACTCAGGTGAGAGTGGACACCTCCACTTTCCTTCTTCTCAGCCATTTACTGCTCCTTCAAAACAAGATACAAACCAAGCCAATCAGAAACCATGCCAAATTCCACAAACTTAGGAACATCTCCCTGCAGGGAAGCCCACAGCTTGATCATTCCACATCAGCAAAGCCTACTTCACCTTTGCATCTTGATCTTCCACATTTGAGAGTTTATGTATCCTTTTGCTCTGTGATGGTCAATCAGGGGCCAGATTGGATGATACCAAGTCCCTAGAAGTTCCCAGGGGAAATCTATATCCCAGATTCTGACTTGGAAATTAAAATCAGAAATTAAATTCAAATCAGATATAAACCGTCAGCCTCTAGAGGAAGAAATAACCTTGGCTGTTATAAAGAGATAACGCTCATGTTAGAGAGCCGGTGGAGCGGGTTGTGTTTCTGGAATGGGCATGTGGGGGGAGACCCCCAATGTTCCAAAGAGACCTCTAATGGAATGGGGGAGACTGGCAGCAACCCACTCTTATCAGCTGTCCCATCTCTTTCTGATTGGCTGGTTGGCTGGAATGCCCCAGGCTAGTATCACTCAGGTCTAGTCATGCTGCTGAGGAGGTGGTTAGAAACACCAAGTTTCACTGCAGGCAGCTCCTTGCCCAGATCACAGTGCTGTGCTTCAGCCAGCGAGCAGGTGGGCGGGCAGGTGTTAGCGTGTGAACTCCATGTTCCCTCCGGTTACCTTCTTGGTGCACTGTCTAACGGTATTGATTAACTCCGAAATGACCATGTCCACGCATTTCAGGCAAGGCTCTTTAATCTTCTTCACCTGCTTTTTCACAATGGTCTCAAAGGCCATGTCGGGCGTGAAAAGACCGGTTCTAAACACCCAGGGCGGTGGACAAGACAAAGCAGGAGGGGAGGTAGAGGGGGGCAAGGAGAATGTCACAGCATTACACACACATTTCAGAGCAGGCACTTGTATCACTGACACCCAGCTCGTTGGGCCGGAGGAACCATAAAACCCATGAACAAAACCTCACTGAAATCAATGGGAATGGAGGGTGCTCAACACTTCACAAAAATGGTCTCAGGGTGAAAATGACCAACACAGGGACCAACACTAAGCTTATGTACCACTTCAGCCTTCAAGGCGGGCACATTTAGGGTTTAAGTGGTTCATAGGGCTGGCCCTCTGCAGAGGGGTAAATATCACCCTTAGAGAGTTTCAAGAAACCCTTTCTTAATTATAATAAGAGAGCAATAAATACTAATACTAATACTATTGCTCAAATGAGCCTGGCTAGATCAGATGGAACGAGCTGAAGCAGAAGAAAACAAACTTGTCAATATCTGATCACCTGCTTGTATTCTCCAGAGTTTAATAGGGATTCTGAGGGGTGTTGGGCTCCCACAGTCCCACTGACCACAGGGGGAGTCGCAGTATCTCAGGATCTCTCAGGTAAGGCTGCCTGTTAGGCATCATAAGCCACACATCATTAATCTTCTCTAACACAAATGCAAAGATGTTAACTTACCATGTATTTGGGACCCGGTCCTGCAAAGTACTGAGCACTCTCAACTCCCATTGAAGTCACTGATGGTTGAGTGTGCTCAGCACCAGCTTGCAGGATTGAGCCCTAGCAGATCTGGGAAAATAAATTAAAACAATATTTTAAGAAATTTAAAAGGTGTATAGGGGGTGTTTAGCATCCCTTCCTATGTCACTTCCTCTTACTACAATGTGATGTCACTTCCTCTTTCTCACATTCAGCACAGGAGATGGAAGAAAAAGGCTGATCACCAAGGCAATTTTACCTTTCAGGCTCCTGCAGCTCTCACATGGAAACAGAAAGCAAACTGATCTGGATGAACATTAGTACCTCCCAGTGCAAGGCTGTTCAGCTGCCAATGGCCCAGACAGGTGTTCCCTCCCCTCTGCTGACCTACCGTACCTCTGAAGTCTTCTCAACTTGGTTTGGAAGGTCTAGAGATATTTACAAGGCTGTGCAGTCGTGGGCCTGCCTAGTGCATGATACATGCCTGATACCATGGATGTTCTTGATGGCGTAGCTGATCTCTCGCCGGAGCTCCTTCTCGTCAAACTCCATCTGCACCAGAAGAAAGGATTGTCAGAAGGACCCAGCAACCCATACAGCAGACTAGCAGAGCACCATGCAGATACAGAGGAGAGGGCCCCTGACAGGTTATGACTCAGCCTTGCAAGATGGGGGTGTGGCCTGTTGGCTGGAGCACAGGAATGGGAGTCAGGAGATCAGGCTTCTGTTGCCAGCACTCACATGCTGTGTAAACTTCGGAAACCCAGCGTAGGGCTTGATTGTCAGTGTACGTCTACACCCAAGCTGGAGTTGTAACTTCCAGCTTGGGTTGATCTACACGTTAGCTCCAATTGAGCTAGTGTGATAAAAATAGCAGTGTGGCCATGGTGGCATGGGCAGTGGGTCAGACTAGCTGCCCAAGGATGTACCTAGGGTCTCAGATGAGATTGTACTCGGGCAGCTAGCCTGTCTCGCTATCTGTGCTGCTGCAGCTACACTGCTATTTTTAGCATGTTAGCTCAACTGAAGTTCGCACGTGTACATCTACCTGAACTGGAAAATATACCCCCAGCGCCAGTGGACATATTCTCAGAAGTGCTGCCCAGTTCTCATTGACTATACAAATGTCCTTAGAAACAAAGGACAAAGGGAATGAGAAACTAAAAATATAAAATTGTGTCCCAAATAAAGTGTTTTGTCTTGCAAGGTTTGCATGCGATCTCAGCAGCTGTTTTTTCCAATATACACATAAAAACTGGATTTCTCTCTCACATAGAAAAGTTATAACATCATCAAACACAATGCAGGCTCTTGTTTTTCATTGACAAGGCCTCAGCATCTCATTCAAATAGAAAGGATCATAATTTAAATACTACTACTAAGTGAAAATACAGGCGAGTCAACCCATAAGGGGAACAGATTGGCTCCTGCTTGATCTTCTGTTCTGAAAACCATTAAGAAAAGGGTTTTTTTTATCATCTTTTCCTCTAAAGCTTTTATACATTATAGGCCAGATTCTCCCATACAGTGGAGCCTCTGTGCATCTCCCTGATAGTGCAATTTTGCCCCAGCATCAATGTATGCAGTCCCAGGAGGACACCACAAGAAGATCCTCTGGTGGTGCTAAATCAACGAAGGGGCTTTTACACCACGCACTTCTTTGCTGCTCATGTAGAAGTGAAGATGTAATGTGGTTGTAGCAAAGGAGGCATAGTTAGGATGTCCCTGCACCCCACTGATCCTTGGCTGTGTTTTCTGCCCTTGGGAGTGTTTAAGAGTCAGCGTAAGTTGGAGCAGCCCTTAGTCTAGTATTAGCTTGGCACATCAGGACCAGCCCTGCCCACAGCATCAACAGGATCAATGGAATGCAGTTTTCAGCTATCTCTCCACCTGCCCCCAAACTACACTGTGTGCAGATCAGCCAGAGGCAAAGATCTGACTCTACCTTTCTACATGGACATTCAGCTGATTAGAGACTCTCTTTGGCTTGAGGTGAACAAACTAAAGCTTCAGCATTTGAGATTCATGTCATCAGAACAGTTAAGGTAAAACCCTTTTACATAACCAGGAGGAGAAAGTGAGGGAGTTCCTATGCTCTGCTACTAGGGCAGTGGCTGAGGGAGAGGCCATGTGCAGATACTGGGAAGGGGGCTGAAGGAGAGGTCAGGCTCTGGCACGGGGTGAGGGCTGAGGGAGAAGAGAAGCCAGGAATGGAGGTGAGAGAGAGAGAAAGGAGGTGAAGAACAGAGAGAACTGGTGAAGGAAAAAGACAACAGCAGATGAGAAAGACAGGTGAAGAAGAGAAAGAAAGTGATGAAGGTAAAGACAAGGTCAAGGAGGAAAGAAGAAGCGAATTAAAGAGGAGACAGCAGATGCAAAGGAGAAGAGATGACAAATGAGCCAAGAAGATGGCAGCTGAGAAGGAAAGGTGAAGAAATGACAGCAGGTGGAGAGAAAATAGGCAGGTAGGTGAGAAGGATAGGAGGGGGAGTGGTACCTTCACCAGTTCAAAGGGGAACCGCTCATGGAAGATGCGGTTGATCCTAGCTCCTCCAGACAGCTCGTAGGTATCAATCTGGTCACCGGAGCCTTCAATACGTTTCTCAAAGTCCACAGCAAACTGCTGGACCATCCTAGGAAGAAAGAGAAATGAATGGGGGAGATTGCCAGGTACACTTCTCCTAGGAGGGACGCGCAGCAGGAGTCACTTACTGAAGCAGAGCTTTGGTCTTCCGGGCAGGATCATCAGGACGGAAGTTCTTGTACTCGTCTACCTCTTTCTCAATGGAGAGAAGCTGGCTCTGGAGTTTGTTTCGCAGGCCTGGCAGAGTGTCTCGGATGTGATTGGTCAGTTGCTGCATAAGTAGAAGGTTGAGAAATGGGTTAAAAAGCCTGTGAGTTGTGATTGAACAGGGTTTGCTGACTCGGCAGAAGGGCAGAAATAAAGTGGGCTACTCCTGTGTGACGGGGGGACCATTAGCCCTGTGTGCCACTACTCCTATGAGCCACAGGGCATCAGTCGTGTGTGGCAGAGTGGGCCAGT
Source organism: Macrochelys suwanniensis (assembly GCA_033296515.1). NCBI lineage: Eukaryota > Metazoa > Chordata > Testudines > Chelydridae > Macrochelys > Macrochelys suwanniensis. The sequence goes on along the minus strand of CM065790.1, from coordinate 12,736,411 downwards.
CCCACTGACTGAACTGGGTTTTGAGTGGGGAGAATGAATGAGATTATATCAAGGAGAAGCCATCATTGGCCAGGTCATCTCTCCAGTATAAAGGAAAGAGCTAGGTTATGGATCTGTTTTTGGAAACTCCTAGGGCTTCCCTACAATGCAGAGGTAGCAGATAGACCAGGCAGAGCAGGGACAAAATCAATACCTGAAAACTTTTAGACAAATTGGCCCTACCAAGCTTCAAATATGCATGAAAGGTTGATGAATAGCGCAGCAAGGCCTATTATGTGAACATAATGGGGTTGTCAGGTTCCCGGAAGAAAAAGAGGTTGGTTTCTTTTGACAGTCCAATGTCCAGGTGAAGATACTATCTATTTAGGTACTTATGTGGCCCTCATCACCATACTATCTGAGAGCCTTGCAATGCCTCTGTGAGGTAGGGATATCTAGCTTTTACAGATGGAGAACTGAGGCACAAGGTAGTTTTAGGATTAAGCCCTAAAGTCTTAGGCTGAGCAGAGAATTGAACCCAGGTCTCCTGAGTTGAACCCCAGTCCTCATATAGCTAGGCAGTGCTCTTTTCAGAAGGCCATCAGACACAGAACTATACTAGTTAGGAGAAGTACATAATAGTAATAATATTCTATACTTTCCTAGCACCTTTCAACAAAGGATCCTAAAGCACTCACAAACATTGACTGAGCCGCACAACTCCCCTTTGAAAGGGAAATAATTTGTGCCTATTTTACAGATTTATTACTGCTCTGGGGTAAAGGACAAGAAAAATTAAAATTATTTTTATTTCCATAAACCAGCCAAACAAAGGGGGCTTTATTTCCATTTTGGGGTGGATTTGGGAACGTATTTTACTGCAACCTCTTTAATCTTATTCATAAACGTCTCAGACCTGCCAAATCGGACTCATTTGAGGACACCTTGTAAAGGAGGGGTGGCCAACCTGAGCCTGAGAAGGAGCCAGAATTTACCAATGTACATTGCCAAAGAGCCACAGTAATACATCAGCAGCCCCCCATCAGCACCCTATCCCCGCGCCCAGTGCCTCCCGCCCACCGGCAGCCCCACCGATCAGCGCCTCCTCCTCTCTCCCCGCACCTCCTGATCAGCTGTTTTGTGGCATGCAGGAGGCTCTGGGAGGGGGCAGGAAGGGGTGGAGTGGGGGGCAGGGCCTGTGGCAGAGCCAGCGGCTGAGCAGTGAGCACCCCCCAGCACATTGGAAAGTTGGCGCCTGTAGCTCCAGCCCCGGAGCCGGTGCCTATACAGGGAGCCGCATATTAACTTCTGAAGAGCCTCATGTGGCTCCAGAGCCACAGCTTGGCCACCCCTGCTGTAAAGTGTCCCATTTAGGAGGATGAAGGACTTTGCTGTGCGAGCTTCAGCATCTTTAAAGCACTAAAACTTTAAACTTTTAAACTGTGGGCCCTGCTGGAGTCTGGACAGGATCTGGGTTGGCTCTGAACTTCTTGTTTCAGGCTTTGATCCTGTCAACATGACAGAGTCAGTCAAAAAAACCTGGTCAATGTTTAAATGTTTTTTTTAATGGGAAACAAAAATGTTCATAGAAAATTTCCAGGTCTTCTTAATTTTCCAGTTTTTCAACACCAAAATCAGGTCTGATTGTGAGGTCTTTGTTCAAACATGGGAAATTTCTACAAAACTTAAAAAATATATAGTGTTTGCTTTTTGTGGCGAATGCTTACCATTTTCCGACCACATGTTCAACTTCGAAGCCAATGGGACTACCAACATGCTTAAAGCTCAGCACACAGAGCTAAGTGGCTGCAGGATCAGGGCCTTGCTGTTTCCTTTATAATCTTGCCACTAAACAGATGCAAATGGCTGCCAGACCCAAGCCCTGAGCAGGAGATAGCCTGCACTGGCTCCTCCTGGCCACCAGGGGCCGCTGCTGCACCAGCACTTGGGCAGGGAGACAGTTTCTCCTCCTCTCAATGCTCCCCCTGCCAGTGCCCAAGGTGGATCCTGTGGTGCTGGGGAGTGGGAGAAGGCCACAGCTTCAGGGCCCTGTTGCCTGGGCTGGGAGGGGACAGAATGGGGGACGGGAGCCCAGGACCCCCCTTGAGCCTCAGTCCCTTCAGCCTGGCTCCTCATTCTGTCCCCCCAGCCAGTCCCCTTGAGCCGCACCCTGGTTCTCCTTGAGCCTCTGCCCCCCAGCCTCTGTGCCCCCAGCCTAGGCTAGTTCTTGAGCCTCTGCCCCCCAGCCTCTGTGCCCCCAGCCTAGGCTAGTTCTTGAGCCTCTGCCCCCCAGCCTCTGTGCCCCCAGCCTAGTTCTTGAGCCTCTGCCGCCCCTCCCCCATTCTGTCCTTCAAAGCTAACTCGCTTGAGCCCATGCTCCTCGTTTTACGCCCCTGGACTTTTCCCCCTTGGAGCCTCTGTTCCCCTGATTTACAGCTCACCCTCCCATGTTTGAGTTGGTCTCTCCACTCCCGGATAAACTCTGCGCACAGGAACCTCCTCCACCACGCCCTCACTGGAACATGCCAAGGTAAAGGCCTTTATCACCATATCCCGGGATTTCTTTGACAGTGGCTATCTGTGATGTTTGTCTCTAGCACAAGGGAAGGAGGGACCTGAGCCTATTATTTTGATAGAAATGGGGTGTGTGGTAAATGGTTTGAAAGCCACTGCTACAACATCATATGGTCAACTGGAATTTTTAAAAAAACTGACTAATCACAAGAAATTCCAGTTTTTGACAAAACTATCAAAATAGTGTCCAGAGTAAATATCCAGAATTTGATTCAATTCCTTTAAAACAAATTGCATAGGTTTTTCCAGCAAGGGAGAAGAAGCGGATCTGAGACCAACATTATCGGATTGCTAATGCATGAGATGGGAAGTACAACTGATCCTCAGCAAAACAGGGAAACTGATGACTAGGGCTGCAGATTTGTCACTGCAGTTTTATTAAAAAATCAGGGAGCAGTCACTGTAAATGTAGTAAAAGTCACAGGTTACTCAATTTACTGTGACTGCTCCCTGAGCTTTGATTAAAAATGCCCTCCTCCCCCTGCCTAGTGGGCACTGATCACCTGCAACAGCATGTTCCACCCAGGCACTGCAATCCTAATCCTGCCCAGTGAGTTGGGTCAGGCAGGACAGGACAAAACATGAATGGTGCTGCGACCTGGTGCACCAGATCCCAACGCTCTGAGCAGGGAGCTGGGTTCAGTGCCACAGGATAGGCCACTAGGCCTGCTCTCCAATTCCCCCACCCAACCCCGGTGACCTACTGCTTGGGAAAATCATGGACAAGAAAAAAAAGACACAGACAAACAGAAAAATCATGGTATGCATGAAGTTTTTCCACCCATGACAAACCTACAGCTCTACTGATAATATGCAATGTGTTTCTATCTATCTGTGCATCTTGGGGTTTATACTGCCACCCATCATTATAGCACGAGTACCAAAATCAGTAGCAATAGCAAAGTCCCTACAAGACTTCATGGAGTCTCTGGCACTTTTCCCTTTTTGGGGTCAAAACACTGTTTGAGGGAGAGTTTTTGGTTTTGATTTTTTTTAATCTTTAAGATTTTAATTATTTTCTCTCTTTTAATTTTTTCAGTTGGTAGGGCTTAGAGGCAGAAGGGGGAGTCAATGCTGTCTCATTCTTAGACTTAAAAAAAATTTTTTTTTCCACAATTTCAAATATACCAATAAAAAAATAGAGAAAAGTACATATGCTTTTGCTAACTTCTTTCAATTCTACTGAGTTTAGGTGTAATTGAACTATGGCAATTAAAAAATTGTCAGACAATGCAATTTGCAAGTTGATGGTGTCCCCTTAAATCTTAACATATGAGGTTCTGGTTTTTATAGTTTCCTCCTTTGGATGTGTCCCAGGAGAAGGCAGCCCTCCAGCCACAGTCTTAACTGAATTAATTTATAAAACAATTTTCCGATAGGCATTTTTAATTGAACATCCAAATCATTTTAATTAATATTATAGGACTACAGGAAATGCAATAATCTCTTGAAGCTAAAACACCCAAAAACATGATAGGCCAAGTTCTGCTCTCACTTACAGTGGTGTAAATCAGGAGGAATTCTACCAGTGTAAATCCAGACTAATGCCATTGAATTCAGTGTACTTACTCTGGATTTATACTGATATTACTGAGAGGAGAATTTGGCCTTTTGTCTTTAGTGCATAAACTTGATTTTCAGCCCAGAGGAAAGTGTTTCATTATATCAGTTTATTTGAGTCAGGCACAATTTAGTGGTCCTGTACTGACACTCTCGCCTTTTGTGACCTTGGGCAAATCAGTTAGCTGTTCTATGCCTCACAGCATTAAAACAGGGACAGTAATCATGTATTTATCCATTGTGAGTATTCATTAATTCACTTTTGCCAAGTGCTGTAGGAGTGTTTAGTATTGTCATTATCTCAGAGTAATCCTGGGTGACAGCCCCATTTTGGTCTGTTCTCTGTCCTGATGGTAGCCAGCTGCAGAGCCCAGCTGCCGTTACCTGGTTCAACACTTTCTGCAAGTAGGGAGTGCCCATGCGTTCAGCCATATGTCTGTAGGATGGGTGGGAGAGAAAGAACTTCCTCTCTGCAGCCAGTGCAGCCTGAATGTCCTTCTTGCCATCAATGTCCTTTTGACTTCTGTTGACCACACCGATGTAACCTACCAGTGAAAAGACCAAAAGTCAGATGGCAGCACGGAAGAAGTGCGGAAACATTGGACACAGCTAGGAGACAATCCAGGGTATGGAGAGCCTGCGATATGACACTAGGAGGGGAGGCAAAGGGGAGTCTAAGTTCGAAAAGGGTGATTCTGCACTTGGACTCCTGGTAATGAAAGGAAAGGGAGACCCCACTGATAACTGGACCCATTAGAAACCAGTTGAAAAATTTAAACTGGAATTTCCACTAGGCTCTGATACTTGGAAGGCAAAGAGAAGGCAGGTGGAGAGCTGCAGTCACTAATACTAACCAGCTAAGATTTGTGAATCTCCCATTATATTTATTTATTATCGTGTCCCCTCCCCAATTCAATTATTTTTCTCATCCACCTGTTATGTCTTGTCTTCTAAACTGTAATCTCTTTGGGGCAGGAGCTGTTATTTATTTTATCTTTGTATAGCACCTACCCAATCTGATTGTGTCCTTTAGGGCAGTGGCTCTCAACCTTTCCAGACTACTGTACCCCTTTGAGGAGTCTGATTTGTCTTGCATACCCCAAGTTTCACCTCACTTAAAAACTACTTGCTTACAAAATCAGACAAAAATACCAAAGTGTCACAGCACACTATTACTGAAAAATTGCTTACTTTCTCATTTTTACCATATAATAAAATTAATTGATTGGAATATAAATATTGTACTTACATTTCAGTGTGTGGTATATAGAGCAGTATAAACAAGTCACTGTATGAAATTTTAGTTTGTACTGACTTTGCTAGTGCTTTTTGTGTAGTTTGTTGTAAAACTAGCCAAATATCTAGATGCGTTGATGTACCCCCTGGAAGACCTCTGCGTACTCCCAGGGGTACACATACCTCTGGTTGAGAACAACTGCTTTAGGGCTACCACAGTATAAATAAGGCTTCTATTTTTGTTTATTAATTTAGTTTTTCAGGGATTATTTTTAGCAACTTCTAAGTTTTATGCAGGTGTCCAAAATAGAGGTGTTCTCTTTGTGTATATGGAAATGAGTAATGTCTATTATATACATTAGTATATATACTACATACAGTAATATATACTGTAATGAGTAATCTTTTAATAATGTACCGTAGTGCACTTTAACATAGTGCTGTTTGAATGAGTACTATATTAAAGTGCACTAGGGAACCTTGAGTGCACACCAGCAGGGTCTACACAGACCAATTAATGCACAGCATGTTAGTGTGCTTCAGAAGTCACACATTACTGCTTCCTGTAGACTAGCCCTTCCATACAAGTAACCATTTTCGGTGTTTCTCCAGTGGTATGGGATAAACACCAGTTTAATTCTTTTTATCAGGGGTGTTTTATCTGTGTTGACCAGTTATAATGAAAAATCAAAAGCCCTAAATATAAATGTTAAAAAGAAAAAGAGAGCCCAGATTCTGATATCTGGGAAGGAGGGGTGAGACCCAGGTTCCCATGTCTACAACTTTTCTTCCATAGAAAAAGATATAACACAGAGAACAGGATTCTGCTTTTGGGTACTGGCTGCCAGGACTGCATACTGAGGTACAAAGACTTTTGGGAAGGGATTGCCTGCAGAGGAGCATGGCCCATGTCCCATTACAAAGAGGTAGGGAGGTTGGTTGTTCTGTCTTGGAACTGAGGGACCTCTTTTTCCAGCTTGGAACTGAGGGGCCCAATGATTTAACATCAGGTTTGGGGCAGATATTCTATCAGAGAGGAGAACACTGTTGTGGCACAGGTTCTGGGGAATTTTGGAGGAAGGGGATGAGACCAGGGGGAAAGAAGGGAGGAGAATGAGGAGGAAATGAAAAGGGGATCCATACCTCTTCGAAGGGGAAGTAACTTGTTTTCTAGCACATCTCGTGCATCGGTTCCTTCATCCATGAGGTCCAGTTTAGTGATGACTCCAATGGTGCGTTGACCTATGGGGACACAAGCAGATATGGTTTAGCTTGAACCAACAACAGTTCCTGTAAACTATTTGGGCAGAGGAAGCACTGCAAATTACCTGACTGGGTTCCACAAGGGCTCTTGAACTCAGCGCATGGGACTTCCAGCCCAGGGTTTGTAAGAGAGGGGACTGGAGCATACCAGTGTGGTGGGAGAGGAGAGAGGGAAGGCTGATTCTCAGATACCGCCATTCTGGGCTACAGCAGAGAGGGGGCTTAGTGCAGATGGCCCTACCTAACAGGCCTATCCCCTTTAGGGAGAAGTTGGGTGACTTGGTGGGAAGCCTTTTTCCTCACTGGAGGGAGAACCAGGAACTTCTAGAACAGGGGTCAGCAACCTTTGGCATGCGGCCCATCAGGATAATCTGCTGGCGGGCCGCGAGACATTTTGTTCACATTGACCATCTGCAGGCACGACCCCAGTGGCCGTGGTTCACCATTCCCGGCCATTACTCATGTCCAGGGACAAGGGAGAACCAGATCTACTGCCAGAAGTGCCATGCTAAAACAAAAACAGAGGCTGGATTTACCTTGGGGGTCAACCTCCTTTGCGATCTTGAGGGCATCAGAGTTGGCGAGATCAGAGTTGGCTGGGGATACAGCCAGGATGAGGCAGTTCTCTTTGGTGACGAATTGCATGAGCATTTCCCGGATCTGGAACTCAATGTCAAGTGGCTGGTCTCCCACTGGGACTTTTGTCATCCCCGGTAGGTCCACGAGTGACAGACTCAGGACTAGACAAGGGAAAGGAGGAGAGTGAGGGTCACAAGAAGGGTAGCTTGTTCTGTTTAAGAGAGGCATCTGTAAATTTAAAAGTGGTTACCTACTACACGGATAGGCATGATAGATAGATACCTATAACTCAGCCAGCAGCACCCAGAGTCTCATGCAGCCCAGAAAAAAAGTTTAAAAAAATAGGTCCTTTTTGTTAGTTGAGAGAGCAGTGGACTGGGACTCAGGATTATATAGGTTCTATTCCCAACTCTGCCACTGGCCTGCTGTGAACTTGGGCAAGTCACTTCATCTCTTTCTACCTCAGTTTTCCCATTTATAAAATAGGGATGATGACACTGACCTCCTTTGTAAAGTGCTGTGTGCTACTGATGATGAAAAGTGAATTATCAGGGCTAGGTATTATTAATAATAATCACATTAATAGAGAAGTAGTAGCTATCATGTCTAGTAGTTAGAGCAGGGGACTGGGAGCCAGAAGGCTGGGCAATATTCCTATCTTGTGTCTAATGGTTAGAGCAGGGGAGTGGGACACAGGACTCCAGAGTTCTAGTCCTGTTTCTGCCACTGACTGTGTGACCATGGGCAACTCATTTATCATCTCAGAGCCTCAGTTTCCTATCTGTAAAATAGGGCTAATCACATTGACCAGTCTCTCTCAGTTGTTTTGCAGTTTAAGGAGCTTTGAGATCCTTTGATGGAAGATGCCAGACAGGGACAAGAGATTATCAATACAAATATTTTGCACTGTATTAATCTCTATTATGCAGCAACTTCTGAAAGGCTTTTATTTGCCACATCCTAGTCTCTTCAATCTCCTCCTGCCAAGGCATCTCAGTGTAAAGTGGGAGACCTTCCTTTCGGTATGGCTGATGTCTACACACCATGAGTCATTCCTGCTCAAGGGCTAAACAGTGCTACTAGAAACTTCAGCAGCATCTCCCAATCTTTGGTGCAGCAAAGGGGTGTTGGGGGAAGAAAGACAGAGATACAGTGAGAGAGGGCTGACTTTCAGTGAGGCATTCACTCCATCTCCCTTTTGTATGGCAGTAAACAATGCTCATAGGCTCATTATATACAGGAATAGGGCCCATATTATATTATGCCATTGATTTTGGTGGGGGATTCTGCTTAAAAAAGACAATGGTGTGACATGATTCCAGGTTTCCTATCAGCTTTTAAATCTGAACAACCGCTTGAGCATCATTTGGAAGTGGCAATTCATTGCTACAGTAGCAGTTAGTCAGGTAAGTGATGTTGAGAAAAAGCCAAGCACAAGACGATTAACCAACTATAGGGCCATATCCTGCAATCCTTACTCAGGCAAATGTCCAAATATCTATGACAGGAGTTTTGCCTGAATAAGGGCTATGGGACTGGGCTCATTAAGATTAGGGGCAGGATGGGACTGGGCTCATTAAGATTAGGAGCAGGATGCAACAGGTAAGGAACTGGAGCACAGGCAACAAGAGACTCTATCTTTAAATCAGTGATTCTCCAACCTTTTCATTCTGTGGAGCACATGGAGAGACCTTCACCATCTCTATTCTGAACACCACACATCCCATGATCATAGTCTGAGAAAAACTGATTTAAATGTTAAAAGAAAACCCAGCAGAGGTAATTGTGGAGAAGTACTGGCAGATTATGAAGGGACAGTTCCCAGCAGCCATTTAGGCTTATAGAATTATTTAGTATTTCGATCAAGTAGAAAATCTCATCAACTATAAAGTCTTTAGAAAATCCTTAGTGGTCATTCAATCTTATTTTTTCTGGACAGGGAGCTAATCTAATCTCATTTCAAATCCCACATCCCCATTCCTCTATGTCATAGCATCTCTCCTTTCCACCAATGGAGTGCTGGATGTGGTTTCCTTTGAAGTCTATCAGTCCAGCGCTTGTGTGAACTGGGGGAATCACCTGAGAGCCATGCAAGGTGCTCCTTTCCCCCTAGGAGCTGAGCATGCTGTCTCCACAGCAATCTCAGTCCCTACAAATCTGGCACAGCAGGATCCCATTTGACTCTGGATCTTGGGTCCAGCATGGGGCAACACAGTGTACTATTGCCAGATAGCTGAGTGAGTTGTCACAATGTGGTCAACGGGCTGGAGACTGGTTCAGCATGGTCCAGCCTGTTGTGGGGATTTGTGAGCAAAGAGTCTGCAAGCTCTCACGGCAGCCATTTCTATTCTTACTACCTTCGCTCCAAGACAGAGCAGCATCAGAGTGCAGAGTCAACCCCACCATTCTGCTCCCCCGCCCCAAATACTCCAGTCTTGTATGTTGTATAGTAATTACCATGGGGAGAGTAGACCCGGAGGTTGATGGGGACAGGGGAAATCCCCTTGTTGGAGCCAGTAACCCGGTCTGTTTCAGCCTCGATCTCCAGACGTATTTCTTCGAAGTCGGTGAACTTCTTCCCTTTGCAGTGTAGAAACTCTCCAAATTCTAGTCAAACAACACTAGAAAGTTACAGAGTGTCCCTGCTGGGCTGAGGAAACCGCCAAAAGGGATACGCTGTGGCAAAGGTCTCAAGCTCTAGTGCCAGGAGACTAGCAAAGAGGAGGTAACTAAGGTACTACTATCACTACCAACATCTGAGGGAATCTCCTTCAGCTCAAGCCAGAGTGCGGCTGATCCTCAGTTCATGTCCCAGCAGGGATAGAGTCCTCCCCTTGATATCCAATTAATGATTCAGGTCTTCCTCTGTTGAAACCAAGGCAGCTAAATATACACCTGCCTGCAGGGATAAGCGCCATGCACACACTGCAGTGGAACAGTGTTTAGTGTTGTGTGATCTGTGTCTAGCACTTTGTTAGAGTGTTGGGGTAAATAATGGTGTCATCCTCTAGTGGCAAGAGGACCAAATTTCTGCTTGCCAGTTACTTGAGGAGTAGAACTGCTGCTTTACAGATCTGAGAAACACAGGCTGGGATAAGTGTCCCACACTCTCAAGCACTAAGAACTCAATTCTGCTATTGACCCACACCCAGCAGTCCCACTGATTTCAATGAGAATTCTTCACAGGGAACATTGGCAAGAACTCTCCTTGTATCTTCATGGTGAAACGTCAGTTCCCACTATGCCTGTCTTAGTTACAGCAGAAGAGACAATTTTAGCTAATGTGCTCCTGATGTAAATAACTAAGCCCAAATGTCATTTCTTTTTCTGTAACTGACACTCTGATGCTTAGTTCTCAACACATTTAAATTACATTACGGTAGAACCTCAGAGTTACGAACACCAGAGTTACAAACTGACCAGTCAACCACACACCTCATTTGGAACAGGATGTACGCAATCAGGCAGCAGCAGAGACACACACACAAAAAGCATGTACAATACTGTGTTAAATGTAAACTACTAAAAAAAGGGCAAGTTAAAAATTTTTTTTTGACAAGGTAAGGAAACTGTTGCTGTGCTTGTTTCATTTAAATTAAGATTGTTAAAAACAGCATTTTTCTTCTGCATAGTAAAGCTTCAACGGTGTATTAAGTCAATGTTCAGTTGTAAACTTTTGAAAGAACAACCATAATGTTTTGTTCAGTTACAAACATTTCAGAGTTATGAACAACCTCCATTCCTGACGTGTTCGTAACTCTGAGGTTCTACTATAGTTACTAATCCTATGAAAAGCTGACAGCTAGGGTTCTCCAGTCTTATCTAGGTCTCATCCATTCAATAAATCACAGCTCTGCAGTCAAGGGAAAGCCATGAGGATCTTGGTGAAGCTACCTAATAAATTCAGCACAAGCCGATGAGAAGCACTTTGCTCCTGAACATTTAATGCAGCCTAGATTTTAAATAGGCTGAAATGAAAGTACATTTTTATGGGGACGTATTCCAAGTTGCTTTCTCACACTGAGTAGTACCATTGATTTCAGTGGGACTGCTCTCAGAATAAAACAGAACTCATGCTGAGTAGAAGTATCAAAACCTGACTCCTAGTGAGTTTAGTGCTGGCAAAAAGTGCCAAATAGACAGCCTTGTAAACTGTTGTCTTCTCTTTTCCACAGAACAGGGATAGCATGGCAAGGTTCTGCCAATGAACTTTTATCCCAAACTGGAGGGGCCTCTTCTAGGAGTGAGAGGGGAGTTCATCTCCATGTCCCAGTAAGTCCTTGGGCTCTTCTCAGATTGTCAACAAGTTTGCCAATTTTGTGTCAGCAGTGGTGGTGGGTTTTGTGATGTGGACATCTGTCCATTGGGAAATAGAGTGAGAACCCCCCGCTTATTTCACACTGGCCACCCAAAGTGTGTAAGATTTTCAGTATACTCTGATTATATTCCTATAGATTAGCCATAAAATTTATTAGAGGTTGGTAATGAATATTTTTTCTGTCTGGGATATAGCAATACAGAAAATGTTGGTGTCTGCAAAGAGGGAAGATTATACCTCACTCCATTCCTTTGTGCTATGTGCTGGGTTAGGATGGGGGTGGAGATGGCTCACATACCTGTTGTAGAGTTTACCAGCTGCAGGACGAGTGGGCGTCTGGTGACAATGCCTGATCCACGGGGCAGGAAGTCCCTGAAATGAAATAGGAAGTTTTTGATGAGTGATGGCTTCCTTCCTTCAACCTTTTCATGGCTTTGCTGCGTTTAGAAATTCAGAGATTCTAAAGCAGAGAGTCTTAGCCAGGGAAAGAGAGCAACAAAATTCAAGGCACTGGAAAACAAAACTTCCCTCCCCCAAGGAAAATAAAGGGTTATGGGGGAAATTTCCAACAGCACCTAAAGGATTTAGGAGCACACACACCCTTTGAATCAATGGTACATGTGCTCCTAAATCCCGTAGGCATTCCTGACAAACTCCCTAAAGGTATTCTTAATAAACTGATTTCCACAGAGCTCTACCTCAGCATTAACATTCTCTGCAATACTGGAGAGACCTTTGTCTCCCACTCGAGAATGCTAGGGAGCATGGTACTGCCATAACCCAGAATGCTGGAGAGGCCTGCACCACCAACAGCCCTGCTCCAGAATGCTGGGAAGGCCTGTACACCCTCTTCCTTCCTGGCCCCCTTGTCGCCCCACAGTGAACGTGCAGTATTTCTGTGTCAATCTAATTAAGCTCCCTATAATCAAGGAGCAGATATCTGGGGGATAAATCCAGGGTTCTCACACACACACACACACACACACACACACACACACACACACACACACACACACACACACACACACACACACACACACACACACACACACACACACACACACACACACACACACACACACACACACACACACACACACACACACACACACACACACACACGAAATCCAAGCAACATCTGAAACGCTGGGTGCCTCCTCAGATGCTGTGAGTGCACCCTAAAGAGGGTTGGGCTACTTAGTGAATCACACAAGCCCTGCACTTTGGATTTGGAGGAGAGACTGCATTGCTCAAATATGGATATGGCATATGATCCTTCTGGAACAAAATCCATAGCAGCCAAGGGCTTGCCTCCACTCAGGCCTCCTCCTGACTGACTGCTCAGAGCCAGGAACTGCTGCCAGGTCATCAGCAACAGCAGCTCCTTCCAAAACCAATTCACCAAATGGTGAAATTATTAGAATACAGGAAATTTCAGGGAAGGAAGGAAGCCCGTCTACATCCATTTCCTAATGCTGACTTAGCAGCCACAGCCCACAAGCTTTTTTTTTTTTTTTTTTTCATCCAAAGGCTTCTCTCTCTTTTTAAAGCTAGGCATACTTATTGCATCCACTGATGACCTTGCTAGTTTATGGACAGATTTTTGAAAGTGCTCAGCCATTTCCATTGCTCTCAATTGCAGCTGCTGGATGCTGAGCACTTCTGAAAATCTGACCATTTTATTTCAATGCCTACATGAGGACGGCGTTCTTTTGAAAATTGGGCCCCTAGTCCATATATAGCTACATTCTTTGTGAAGAAATCCTGCCTAAATTCCATCAGTTCTAGGCCCCAATTCCCCCTCCCTTAACGCTAGTTTGACACTAGTGTAACATCGCTGACTTCAGCAGAGGTGTACACTGGCATGGGCAGACAGACCCCAACATTTTATGTCCTTGTTCTTGTCCTGCTATTGGAGAGAAGGTTAAGAGAGATGAGATGGTCTTGTGTTTCAGTCACTAGAGCAGGGGTAGGCAACCTATGCCACGCGAGCTGATTTTCTGTGGCATTCTCACTGTCCGGGTTCTGGCCACCCGTCCGGGGGGCTCTGCATTTTAATTTAATTTTAAATGAAGCTTCTTAAACATTTTCAAAAGCTTATTTACTTTACATACAACAATAGTTTAGTTATATATTAAAGACTTATAGAAAGAGACCTTCTAAAAACGTTAAAATGTATTACTGGCACGCGAAACCTTAAATAAGAGTGAATAAATGAAGACTTGGCACACCACTTCTGAAAGGTTGTCGACCCCTACACTAGAGTGAGACTCAGAAAATCTGTTTTTAATTCCTGTCTTGCCCACAGACTTCCTCTGTGGCTTTATGCAAGTCATTTCATTTCTCTGTGCCTCCATTTCCCCATCTGTACAATGGGGGTAATAATATTTTCTTATCTCAAGGGCTGCAGTGAGGATAAATTCAGTAAAGCTTGGGAGGTGCACAGCTACTGCCATGATGGGAGGACATAAAAATAATTAGATAATCCCTAAATCCAATAGCTCTATATCATAACAGGTGAAAATCTGTTGTCAATTGTAATGTAATTGTAGTGTAAATCTGGAGTAACACCATGGAAGTCAATGTAGTTGCACTAGATTTACACCACTGCAACTGAAAGGAGAAAGTAACCTATTCTCAATATTTCAGTCCTTTCAGAAATCTATATTCACTGAAGTCTTCTTTTCATTTCCCCTTTCCCAAAGAATACAGCCCTAGTTTATCTATTCCACTGGAATGACAGCTAAAACCTTTGAGTCTCTGTATCATTCTAGGTGCTAGCTACTGCCTCGTCTTCATTTATAGAAAACATTGTGGGCAGTATTCCAAATAAACTCCCACTCTAGTGTTACAATAATTTCCCCTGACATAATTGATGTCAGTATTTATATGTCCCAGAACTGTATTGAGTTGTCCTTTTTAACTGTGATTATATCACGAGTGACTGATATCATATTACTACACATTCCCTTCTCCAAAACACTGGTACAATATATAAGGGCCTGATTCTGCATGCTGCCAAGCACTTTGTGCAAAATGTCAAGTGCCCTAAATTCCCATGTAGTAGAGGGAGATGCAGGCCCTCAGCACCTTGCAAGATCAAGCCCTAACTGAACAAAATTGCTCTTCATGCTGATCTTTGTGTCTCTCGGCCTTGAAGCTTGCTTACTATTAATACTTTATATGGGTATGGTGTGTTTAACCTTATACTCTGCCCTTTGATAGTTTTTCATCCCAAGATCTCATATTGCTTTAAAGTTGTGAATTCAAAAAGCCTAACATTACTCCTGTGGCTTGTTTGGTAGAAGAATTTTGCAGCAGTGCATTTGGGGTGCTGGCCCTTGTGTCCTGTAACTGTGGTACCCCCTCCACTTTGGCCAGGTTGCCCCTAGAGTAACAGAAGTATCATCGGGCTTCCTACTTCCCTGGAGGCTAGCTTGACACCTTCTTGGCTTGGTAAGACCTACCAGAGCATACGCGCCACCGTATTTCACTGTCGAACCCCGTTCACCCCCACACCAATCCTGAGGTAGGGAGGTAGGATTTTGGGGGGGATTACTCCTATGAAGTAGGCAAATGTTTCCCCAGTTTTATAGAGAAAGAAACTGAAGAACCTAGAGTTTATGGTGAAAAGTTTCCAGCTTGGGAGTCTAAAGTTGTCTACACAGGGGAAATCTTGTTCCAGTGAGATTGTCCTACCAATAAATTTCCCCATGTAGACAAGATCTAAGGTTAGTCACCTAAATCAGCAGTCTGACTTTAATCTATTTGCCTGGGTGAAAATTAGCACAATTTGGCCCCTAATACAGAGAGAGGTATTTGGGCCCCCATCTCTATATTAGCAGAGAATGTGTGGAGTGTAACCTGCATAGCTCCTATTGATTTTAACAGCCCTTTGAAAAAATAGCAAACAGTGTAATGCCAATGAAAACAACTTCATGAAATTTATACCGAGAAAATGAAGGAGGCCCTTTGGCTGGTTGCTTCAGTGATGAATATTATTTCCTCCTTGACTACCCATCTGCTCATTTCCCTCTCTGCTGACTTCTGGACAGATTCCCTCTTCCCACAATATGCCTGTTCCTTCCCCCTAGTGCTTGTTTTTCCGGCAATACATCAGTGCCTCTCCTGCTTAGGTGGAGCCCATGCCACTGGTGGAACCCTACAGCTAAGAACTGGTAAATGCTATAACTAGCTGGCTGCAGGCCAGGCCAGGCGGAAGGCAGGGTGAAGAATGCTTGTCTGCCTCTTGCAGCAGGTTTAATAAACTGCTCCTGTAAATGAAGTACACTGACAGAGGCAGTGCAGCACTGACTGCTTGCTTAGTAGCCTCCTCAAAAGATGTGTTAGGCCCAGTTAACAGGAAAGGGAAGAATTGTATTAGCACCAATTTTGTTCTCTGCTTTGGAAGAAGGAATGTGAAGTGATGAAATTAAATCAGAGACAGGGAATCAATACAGGAGACAAGGACAATTACATTCCAGATGACTTGGGCAGACAAGAACAAAAGGGTTAGATAAACTGGCTTATTCTGTTCCATGAAGGAAATGTAAGGTAATGAGGCTAGGGGGAAAAATAGAAGATAGGAAACTATGCCTTCCGTGATAATATGCTACAGAGCTCTGAAATGATGAGGGCATTTCAAGTTCTAAAACAAAGGACACCCTGGTGTGATATAAAAGCAGTGTAATCTCTACATCTCATTTCATGAAACACTGTACAAAATGTGGTGTCTGAAATATGATATTAAATTAAACAGGAAGCTGCTGTCTTGAACACATGACATAGAGTGGAGAGAATCTTATATTAACCAAAAATATATATATATATATTTTAAAAATTGTATTTAACGTCCCTGACAATAACTCTGAAACTTTCTGACTTCCAAGGCTTTTGAATGGGAGCTGAATTTTCTCCATCCTACACTGCATCATCAGCTTAGGCTTTCTGCTGGGAAGTATCACTGAAATGGCAATGCACCTCCTCGCTCCCACTCAAGGAGACAGCAGTCCTATTCACATAATAGAGGTACTGATTTTACATATATATTTGACTTGATTATTGGCTCGTACAGTTCCACAGAACGAAGTTTAAGGTACCAGTTTCAGGTAGCCATCTATATCCATATGTTCTATCCAGTTCCATTCAAAGAAATATAAGACTATGAACAAAGATATGAGACAATGAAGGAGGAAGCCCTCCTTGCTCATATGGTGCAAAATAACAACTAGGGACGTGTCCTGAGAGAACACTCATTATAATACTTCGCACCTTTCATCTCCAAAGTGCTTTCAAATGTTAATTCATTATTCTAACAACAATCCTATGATATGAGGCAGATATTGTCACATTTTACAGAAGGGGAAACTGAGGCAGGAATGCTAACTGACTTGCCCACAGAGGAAATGGATGTTAGTGCTGGGACTATAGCTCAGGAGTTCCTGGTTCCCAGGTCTGCATTTAGATTGTTACATCACCCTTCCTACTCTCATACAGTAGAGCACTGGCTTGTGATGGGCAAATTGGATTAAATGACCTAATAGGTCTTTGTTCACCTCTAATTTCTATTCCAAGACAAAAAAGTATGTTAAAATAGAATTAGGGTTAGTATGAGTATCAGTAATTTAAAAGTAAAAACCATTAGAGGGACATATTAAATATCCCCACACGAATAATTGCAAACCCATGAAATTCAGAGTTAAGGCAACACTTAAAAGAAACATGTTAAGGTATGAAAATGCAGTTAAGGCAACCTTAACTCTGCCTTATAGTGATGTCATGCAATAAATACCATTATGATCAAGGCATTTTAGTGTTTGTAGGCCCAGATTAAATTAGACTGGTTTCTAAAGACATTCGGGTTTTTTAACGTATTTTGTTCCTTCTGTAACTTCTATGAAATATATATTTGACTATCTAGGGTATTATAACTTGTTACTGAAGTTATCCTAAATCCAGTGTTTAAGACAGGGCGAGGATCCTTAATAAAGAGAAATATTTGAATATAAGTGTTAAATACTTTGGGATCCTACAGGATGAAAGGGACTATTGTATTGTTATGTAGGAAGATCTAAGTATATTGTTAATGGTTGCCATCAAGCAGGTTCTTTGATCTATACACAATTACAGACCTGGTTAAAGCTGATGAGTGTGCTAACCACCCCTCATTCGGGCTAAATGGAAGGAGCAGTTAAATGCCCCCTTTATGTAGTGATAGCTGGAAACCATGATCCAAGGCAATGGGCAGCCCGGCAAGGGGATTGGAAGCTAAGTCATGTGGGTTGAGGGGATCCCTGAGTCTGACTGCAAAATGCAAGAGCTAGAGAATTGATTGGTTGTAATTATGCATATCTGTGTGTGTGTTGTTGGGTAGAAAGTGAGCAGAAAGGGAAGGAAGCAGTGGGGAATGTGACCCTGGAAGGAAGATGAGACACAGAGATGCTTATGGGCACAGTACTCTTTGGAAAGGCAGTCTTGGATTTCTGAGCAAGGAATCTGTCTGCTGTTGTTAAGAGTTAAGGAAACAGGGCTTTGTGTATGTTCTTTGTATATAAACAGGATTGCACCAAAGAAATACCCAACTTGTATCATCAGTTTCTCTTCCTAACGGAAACAACTCTTCAAGTCTCTGACTGCTAACTGCTCAGGTAAAAAGGGGCAATAATCAATCTAATGTTTTTTTATTAAGCAGGAGGTGATTATTAAAGCTTTGCATGAGGGGATAGTACCCTGATGTCTCAATGATCTGATTCATCACAGAAGGGGCCACATTGGGTATATTGTGCTCAATTCTGATGCTTTGTTATAAATAGGATATCTTAGAGCAGATACAAAAGAGAGCAAGAGGAATAATAAGGGACTTGGAGAGGAAAACCACATACTTAAGACTGCTCCTTCCATTCTTGCTAAAAGTGGATTCATTTGCTGCTCTAGTTGTCTGAATTGAACTGTGCACAGTCAGCAAAGGTCGGTGACTGTCCATAACATCGGGATTAAATGTCACTGCAACGGATACAATATCTGCAACCGACCAGCCTGTGCTCTTGTGACCCTGCAGTTCTGTGCACTCAAGTACTCACTTCAAGGCTGTTGGATTAGAAAGAGAAGACACTCGATGGCTGAACCAATATAGAGGGATACCACAGCTCCCTCCTTACAATGGAGGAGGATCTGTTGCATTTGAGTGTCCCATTTCAACATCTTCCCTCTGCATTAGAGTTGAAACTTACATCTCTCTGTCAGTTCCCTCCTTCTCAAAGTATGTAGGAGCAATGTTTACTTTTAGCTGCCGATCATTTAAATAAGGATGTACAGACCCTTTGATACTTATGAAGGGAGCCTTCCTAGGCCAGTAATACCCAATTTCAGGTTTGCCTACAAAAATTCCTGTGGAACAGGACAAAGACACTATCACTAATGGGGTGGGTAGGAAGTGGTCTCAGGAAACTTGACTAGATCACATTGCACATCAGTGGCAGAACTCCAGCCAAACTTGTGAGCCGCCTGGTTTACATCTTCAGAATGACATGTGGTAGGTGTAACACATGATACATGCAGGCACTGTGCACAGGAGTCTAACACACTATTTATTTTATTTAATAGCATGAGAAATCACAAAGCCATACAAAATAATAAATCCTATAGGCATTTCCCTGCCTCAGTTTCTGCACCACTCCAGAGTATTCTTTGGACTGAGGTCAGAGTCAGCTGGGGCCACCCAGCATCCTTTTGCTGCTGCAGTGCATGGCTTGTGTTCTCTCATCAGCTCGCTGTTGCTCTGTGTGACCTTGGCTGATTTGTCCCGTTCTCCTTTCCTGCCCCAAACTTCCTGTGTGGTTATCTGAGCCTTCCCCCTGAGTCCTTTTTAGATTTCTCCTTCGTCACCTCTGTCTGCTACCCAAAATCCATAAACTTGGGAATCCTGGATGCCCCATCATCTCAGGCATTGGCACCCTGACAGCAGGATTATCTGGCTATGTAGACTCTCTCCTCAGGCCCTACGCTACCAGCACTGCCAGCTATCTTCGAGACACCACTGACTTCCTGAGGAAACTACAGTCCATTGGTGATCTTCCAGAAAACACCATCCTAGCCACTATGGATGTAGAAGCTCTCTACACGAACATTCCACACAAAGATGGACTACAAGTTGTCAGGAATAGCATCGCCGATACTATCACAGCAAACCTGGTAAGAGCCTTTGGTGAGGAACCTTGTCAAAGGCTTTCTGGAAATCTAAGTACACTATGTCCATTGGATCCCCTTGTCCACATGTTTGTTGACCCCTTCAAGGAACTCTAATAGATTAGTAAGACATGATTTCCCTTTACAGAAACCATGTTGACTTTTGCCCAACAATGTATGTTCTTCTATCTGCCTGGCAATTTTATTCTTTACTATTGTTTCAACTAATTTGCCCAGTACGGACATTAGACTTACCAGTCTGTAACTACCGAGATCACCTCTAGGGCTCTTTTTAAATATTGGCGTTACATTAGCTCTCTTCCAGTCATTGGGTACAGAAGCTGATTTAAAAGACAGGTTACAAACCATAGTTAATAGTTCCGCAATTTCACATTTGAGTTCTTTCAGAACTCTTGGGTGAATGCCATCTGGTCCCGGTGACTTGTTACCGTTAAGCTTATCAAGTAATTCCTCTATTATGGTGTCTTTGAAAAGTGTCCATGCAGCTTGCAGTGATTTCACTTTAGTCACTTTACCTTTTAATTTCTGTGGCAGCGCTTTAACATGGCTTGTGTAGTCACGGCACAGCCGTGGCACAAAAACCACCTCTACGAGGGGCGTAGCTCCCAGCACTGGGGACACGGCTCCCAGCGCTGATGCACTGTCTGTACTGGCATGTTACAGCGCTGAAACTTGCTGCGCTCAGGGGTGTGTTTTTTCACACCCCTGAGCGAGAAAGTTGCTGCGCGGACAAGTGCCACTGTAGACAAGCCCTAAGCCAGACAGGAAGCCACAGCCTCCTCTCCACCAGGCTATCAGCTTCTCCCCGCTTCTTTCTTCCCATTCCTACCCTCAACTGACTAATGCCACTGGGGCTTCTCGATGGCCAGCCAACACAACTCCATAACAGGTAGCTCTTCTCAGTTGACTATCACCGATCACTCCTCTTCAGCACCCCTGACTCTTCCTCTAGCCACCCGCCTGCCTCTCCTGTTGACCCACTTCTTTTTGCTGCTCCTTGCTTCCCACTGCCTGCCTGTGACACTCTACTCTCTGTCCCTCCCACAGTGTCACCCCTGCTTCTCTCATTTGCATCCCCCCCGGGCCCCTTCCACCTACCTCTGTCCTACTGTTCTAGGTCCTGCCTTTCCACTTTTCCTCATCTGCTACTGCTTTCTCCCACAATCCTGTCCTCTGGCTCCCCAGTGCTCTTGTCCTTCTCCAATCCCTTAGACCAGTGGCTCTCAATCTATTTCCCATTGTGGGCCACATATGCAGCTCTCTCTGTGTTGTGTGCTGCATCCACACAATATATATACTATGTGTATGGCCCTGAGGATGTCACATGGGCTGGAGCTGTGTGCTGATTGGGCTGTAAGCCGCCCACAGGTTGAGAATCTCTGCCTTTGACAGTGTGTCCAGTGGATCCCTCTGGCTGATAGGGTTAATCCATCACAGCCTATTATAACACATTTCTTATCTGCATAATATGGTGCCACTGCTACTTGTGTGTGTAATATGGTACTGGCAACACAACTGGATATAATGAGTCTTTATTTCTGTGTACACGTATCACATATTCTATTACACTGGTCACATTACTGCATACAATGATTCATTATTTCAGAATAGTTGAGTGCAAATGGTACTCCAAATAAAGTCAGAGACAATAATTCATGAATCACAGAATACACACATGACAATGAAAACACAATTAGACACAATGGGCCTCGCCTTCCACTGCCTTGCAGCTTGAGTCACCATTTACATCAGTGTAAATTGGGTATAGAACACTCACTCTGATCTGATGGCATATATTATAGGTTCGTGGATTAATTCTCTCAGCCAGAGATAACCAGAGGTTGGTGGTGCCCCTACCCTGAAGAACGTCCTCTATACCAGTAGCTGAGGGGGCTGGCATAGAGGTGCTACAGCAGCTCTGATGCAACCCAGGTATTCTTCTTACACAAGGAGAATCTCTAGGTTCCCAGAACTGACTATGAAGAATGAACTCCCCTCTAAACCATAGGATTTCTCTCTCTATGTTGGGGCTGATGCACAATTGTAGGAAAACTTGCTCTGTGCTGTACTTTTCTGGGAATGCGCAGAGGATGACAGTAACCGGGTTGCTAGTCTGTCACCATCTACCCGTACTAGTTCACACAAGAGGCTGGACCTTTTCCATAACGCAGGCTGAGTGGGCTGTACCTACCTTGATTTGACTCAGATACATTATGATGTTTACCTGCTACTGTATATTGTCTCTGGGTGGCACCTGTACATGTCAATTATCTCCTTTCCATTTCTGATGTCAGAAACCTCCAATGTTACAGGGATGTATTTTAAAAAACAACAACATTGCTTTATTTCCCCATGGTGTGAGGTGTCAGATTTGGGATTTACTACCTTGACACTGTCCCTTTAAACAAAGCCGCCATTCTGTCCTACCCCAATCAGAGACCTCTAAAGTCAACGACAATTACTTGTTTAGGGCAATTGCAGGCTGTGAGGGGTTAGATAATCAGAGAGAGAGAGAGATGTGCCCAGAGCACATCTTCACATATATACAAAATCAACTGACTATAATGGCATGCTCTTTAAACTCTGGTGTGTAAGCTGCAGTTGCTGGATTCAGAATGTAGCCTGTGTGGCTGCTCTTAAGCAAAACCATGAAACACAGAAAAAAGGAAAACCATGTGGCAATTTTTGCATAAATATATTTGTGTAGAAGCTGCTTATCTCCCCTCCCCCACCCGACAATCCCACCTCTTCACTTCCCAAGAGTCCTAAATCCTGCTTCTCTGAACTAACAGCTTATCTCTGGCTGCACAGACCAGCTCCCAGGAGCCTTTGCAGACATTTCCTCTCTTTATCACCCACTCTCTATCCACCTCTCCTTTCTTTGTGTCTCTCTCAACTCTTTCCTGCCTGTGCCTCTCTACTGGTCATCAGGATAAGGGGCCAGGTTTTCTGGTCACTGGTATTGGTGTGAATCCCTGAGCTTGATTTTCCTCCCACACCAATTTTGCACTCATCTAACTCCATTGACTTCAGTGGAATCACTGCTGTTTTACACCAGGGAAGAGGAGACTCAGACTCACTGGCCTAGATTCAAAGTTGTGCTATGACCCCTTTGCACCAGTATAACTGGTGCAGGACAGGTGTAAACTCAGTTTAGGGGGCCTCTGCCAAGTGCAGAGCTGGCTCCACCAGCTCTGTGCCACCTCAACAGGAGCTCTCTCGTGAAGGAGGCATTCAGGGGCAGTCTAGAGGAGGGCCAGGGCATTCTTATGCCCCAGCCATTCTGCACCCTTGTAGTGGCCCAGGGGAGCCATTGCAGCAGGGGCATAAACTAGTCTGCACCAGGGTCTGAACTGACACAGGGATGAATTTGCCCTATTGACTTTAATAGAATTATTCACACTGCTGTAAATCCAGAGTAATTCCACTGAAGTCAATGATGTTACTCTGGATTTACACTGGTACTAATAGCAGAATCAGGCCTCACAGTTCTCAATGACTGGGATGAAGGTAGAGATGGTGCATTCCTTACCCATATGCCACTGACACATCCCTTCATAGAGCAAAACCTAAATACACAAATAACTGTATTATAACAACTACTAGGGGGCTGCATTACACAACACAGTGTAGGGACTTCTGACATGAAGCTGCCATTCTGTCCTTAGCTGATCCTGCATAACATGTGACCTAAAGTCCCTATGCACAGAGAGGTGAGGTGAGGACAAACTAAATGTCTTTACTTGGAATGTCCTTGTTTTGGACAATTTAAGTTAGATCCTACAAATATATTGCGTGGGGGCTGATATTTATTCTTCAGTTTTCTTTACAGTAGTGGTATGAAAATTGTTAATAACTGAAAATAATAGAAAACCAGTGTATGAATACAATAAGTCATGCTGCTGTGGCTGTCCATTGACACCTTTATGGCTTGAGGGAAGGCAAGAGGCTTTTGTGGGGAAAACAAGAACGACAATTATGGGTAAAAAATTGTTAATGACCTTTTGGCAGGTGTGTGAATCTGGCTCCCTGCTGTTATGCTACAGCCAGGTGGCTGAGGCCCAGTCAGTAATATAGGTAGTACCATTTGTCTGTTTTTCACTCCCCTCTTTCCTCCCATCTAGAAATGTAACTTCCAGTTTCAGAACTGTCTCTATTTTAAAGGGGCCAGCTCCTTAAGGAGATGTGACAAAGAAGAAATGATTGCCATTCAAAGGGAGGTGATCTGTACCCTATACAGGCCCCTGGGCCATTCAGCACTAGAACCTTGTACAGGACCATCCATAGGTCCAGTCTGCAAGAGGCCCTCAGTATTGCAACCTGCGTGTGTTCAAAAATCACAAATCAGGCCCTCAGAAATCATGACACTGGCTTAAAAATCTTGTGTTTTACATAATAATAAATGATGGTTCTTTTTGTTTGCCCTTTTGTTTCGGGGCCTTTATGGGGGCACTCTGCTTCATGTTTTCAAGCTTTGCTCTGCAACCATGAGGGCTAGAAAGTAGAGTCATAGTTATAGAGTTTAAAGCCAGAAGGGGCCACCAGATCATCCTGTTTGACCTCCTGTATATCACAGGACATCAACACCACCAGCACCTGCACACTGACCCCAACAGCCAAAATTAGACCAAAGGAAAACTGAGATTCCCACCTAACCACTTGACTCTCAAGAACTGGGACTTCATGAAAAACATCAAATATCACAAGATTTTTGATAACATCATGAGAGGTGGCAACACTGGGACCATGTATGAGGGACCTCAGCTCCAATCCTGCTCAGGAGCCTGTACCAAGCCCCAGCTCTTCCCTGCATGGGAACCTGTAGAAAAGTGCCAATGCAGCTCATGACCTTAGTCATCCTCTTAACTGAGGGCTTGAATCTACCCTGCACTAGCCTGCTGCAGACTAAATGTCCAAGTGGACCCATTTTAAAGAGGACCAGGTCAAAGAACAATAACAAACTATTAATGTGCGTCTGCAGAGTCCATATGGACAGTTACTCTGTTGCAGGCTAGTGTGGTGTAAATTCACATCCCAATTTGCCACAAACTAATTATTTATGTAGACAAGCCCTAATTCAGTTCTTCTCCCTGGATAGTGGTGACTGGGGATAATTCTGCCCTTCTCACTAATGCCATACAGGGCTGTGACTTTGGAAATTATGGCTCAGGACCTCAGTGCTGTGTGACATTGCCACTAGGGGGTCCCTGTGATGCAAACAAACTGGATCTGCATACCTGTGGCCCTAGTGATCATCGATTAATAATGATTTAGGATATCACTCTATCAGAGCAGCAGCTTGAAAAGGGATTATCTGCCTTCCTTCAATTACAGGGCAGCAGACAAACCAATCCAGGAGAGAGAACAAGTCCCAGAGGGATAATATTGTTCCCATTTTCTGACAACACAGTGGAAATCAACAGTTTCCATGGAAACAAGTCAGTTTGATGCCTGTGCATTGCCTGCATCTTGTGTTGCTGCGTATCGGGCCCATGCTGAAAGATTCTTGAGCCACAGCCATGGATGTTTGTTCAGAGTTTGTTTTAGGGAATATGGGATATGATGCATGCATCCAGTACCCACTGTCTTTACTGATTGTGTTACATATTTCAGCAGAGTTCTCTGCTGTGACAGATAGAATTAACCATGAGTATCCTCCCCCTCCTCCATTCTGATGGATGGACTTATCCATAGGATCCCTCCCCACTATCGTCCTGCAGATGGATTAGCCCTGAATAAAGGACAACGTAAAGCACTGGTAGGAAAGGACACAGGATGCACTGACATAAGTACAGCCCCACCTCCAGCTGCCTGAGTGTGCCTGTGTGTGCACTGATTTCCTTCCTCTGCACTTTGGAGACAAGATCTGTAGAGGGATTTCCCTGCTTGAAGATTGTTCCTGCTTTATTGACGAGGACAGTGTATAGAATGGTACAGCCTACACTGCCAGTGTCTAATCCCCAAAAGTAACATCCCATTATAGCAAATGCCACATTGACTCTAAGCTGCGGCACCTGGGGCCTTAGGGGAATGCAGTGCTGGTGCTGTGCAGCTTCCTCTGGGATCTTGGGGTAAAAGAAAATGGAGTGCTGGTTCTGGTTAGCTGCCCTGTAATATTCAGGGTAAAGAGGATCCAGTGCTGGTTCTGTGCAGCAGTATCATGAACTTCGGGGGAATACAAAACCTGATGCACTGTAGATTGCAGCACTGGGAATTCCATGGTAATAGACAACTTAGGTCTGGAAAAGGAAAGCTGGGAACCCCAGAGAAATATAGAAAGCCGGGCTGGGTTCCAGGCAGAAGACCTAGAATTGTCAGGGTAATAAAGAATGTAGCACTGGTTTTGGGCAATGACATCAGGGATCCCAGGATAACAGTGATTGCAGTTTTGGTTCGGAGCAGTTCTGGGCCTCTAGAATTCCAGAGTGCTAGCGGAAGCATATGCTCCACTCCAGGAGCAGGTAAAATGGATCCTTCCCATCTGCAGTGCTGCTGATTTCTCACCTTAGCAGAAACAGAACACATTTGTTTGGGTTTCTTGCTGTATTTTCTTGATCACTGAAGTATTTGTGTGCTGACAATATCCACCTTTCCTGCTTAGAAAAGCCAGTGCGTGTGTGTGGCTTGCTGTGCTGTGTACCTTAGCTGTCTGCATGACTCCATCCCAGAACACCCCTGGAGCTCACAGGAGACCTCCTTCCAGTATGATGATGCCATCAAGCACCAAAGACATCCTAGGACACCAAATTAGTGCAAACTGAATGACAGGAGTGAAAGGATCCAACTTTGATGGACATGCAGGGATACCAGGGACTCAGCCTCTTTGTCTGTCTCCTCCTCAGGGCTGCAGTGAACTCTAATGACTCTGCAGTAACACTTGCTCCACTCACATCCAGTGTACTAAAACAGCAGGACTCCTGACTTGCTGGCAATATTGGTTTTGCCATGGCAGAGGGAGCTCTAACTCTCCAAAACACCACCTGTATAAATAGTGCCCAGCACCTTGGCAGGCAGAAAAATAACAGGACAACCCACACAGTAACACTGGAGGGAGGAAATGGCTAGTTGCTGTGAAAACTCCAGCCACCATCAGGCACTGGTGTTAAAATGTGTTAAGACTGAAGATAGCATCAGCCTAATGCTTCTGCTATGATTTTCAATGGCCTAATCTGACTCAGTGATGTAAAGGCAGGCTCGGGTCAGGATATACCTGAAAACAGACAAAAGAGTGCTGTGGAGTAAAGACAGGCTCTTCAGTGTCAAGATGCCAGTACTTGGCTGTAAAGGGATGGGTGGTGTGCTGTGACATTTGTCAAAAGTCAAGACTTGACTCCTGAATGGCCAAGTACTCTGGCCTGTCAACACACACAGACATGTTCCATGTGTCCTGTAGGCCTCTCTGGAGAAAGAGGATGAACCATCCTTCTTTGGACCCGCTCTCTCCCTGGAGATAGGAAGCTACCATATAATAAAAGGCTTCCAGCTACTAAGGCCATGTATATAGGGCATGCATTAGTTATATCTGGTCAAGACTCTAGGGGTATATCTGCAGTGCAACTGGGAGTTGTGATTCCCAGTATGGGTAGACAGACAGACAGTATGGGTAGACTCTGCTTAAACTAGCACACTAAAACAACAGTGTGGACATTGTAGCATGGGCAGTGGCTCAGGCCACTCTGTCATCTGAGTTTGGTCAGGTGGGCTTGGATTTGGGTGGCTAGTTCAAGCTAGCATGGGTCTGTCTACCCATGCTGGGAATCACACCTCCCAGCTGCAGTGTAGATATACCCAAAGGGTCCTGGACTCTAGCATTTGCAGAGTGGAATGAAGGAGAAAAAATGTAGTTCAGGAGATGTTCGATCACTGCATCCTCTTGCATGGCACTTCCTACAATCACAGACTGCAGGGTAGAGCGGGTGCTGTGGAGTATGGCAATCTCCCCTGGACCTGGATGCATTATCCTATGCTGTACAAAGGTGGGAAGGGCAATGGGGGGGCGGGGGTAAGGCGGACTGTCTAGGGTCTATATTCATTATTACAAACCTGTAGAGGAGGAAAGTGTTGTGGAGCAGAAGGTAGACTCCCAGGGTCTGTATGAGTTATCACAGGCTGTGCATTAGAGGCACAGGCACTGCAGGATAGGGCAGTCTCGCCAGGATGCATGCATGTTATCACAGACTGTTTGAAGATGTGCTGCT
The DNA here is from genome assembly GCA_033296515.1 of Macrochelys suwanniensis. NCBI lineage: Eukaryota > Metazoa > Chordata > Testudines > Chelydridae > Macrochelys > Macrochelys suwanniensis. The sequence goes on along the minus strand of CM065790.1, from coordinate 12,708,499 downwards.
GTCCTAGAGAGAACATTAAAATAGTGCTGTATACCTCCAATCCCTGTCTTCCTGGAAGAAGATGCAGGAATGGTACCAGGCTCCTTGCTGTACCTTGCTCCTCTGCACTTTCAGATGTAATTAGGATCACACTGGCTGAAAACATGCTGTGTCAGAGACGCTGCTCCCCTAGCCCATGAGAAACAGCAGCTCGATCACTAACACCTCCAGTACAGCAAACCCCAGACATTATACTGAATTTAAAAATCAGAGTCTGATTTCCAAACCTTGCAGCACTAAAGGAGGAAACAACAGCCCCAGGAGTGATTGGTCTTGGAGGCTTAATCTCCTCCATTCTCACCCCAGAAGAAGATAATGTTTCTAGGTCAGGACTGGGACCCATTTTAAATTAACAGAGCTTCAAACTCCTCTGTCACACCAAGTGATTCCTCTAGGTCAAGACAGGGATCCTTTGGAATAGCAATGTGAGAAGAGCACTGACTTGAACAAGCAGGCAGCAGATAAAACCCTGGACTTCCATTCTCATCACTCCTGTTCCTTATCCTTCACTTTCTCAAGGAAGAAAAAAATTCAACCAAAGCCCCTTTCCCTGCACACACACCAAAACAAAACAATAAAAAAGCTCTGCAACCAAATTTTTAAAAGTGGCTTCTTCTGATTTTGGGTGCTTCAGTCTTTGGTGCCCAGTTTGAGACACCTTAAAGTTGTCTGAATTGATGCGGCTCAAAATGGAGGCACCCAGAATTAGGGGCCACTTTTAAACATGTTGCCCTTAAAAAATAAAAGCCAATAAAATTCATTATCAGGGGATCCTTCCTCCTCTGCTGGGTATCCAGAGTGTCAAGTACTCTCCAGCCAGGCTTCAAATGGAGAAAGTCAACATCACACACACAATGAATGACCCGCAGAAAAGGCAGGAACCCCACACAGCCAAGAAAGAGAAATCGATGCTATGATTTCTTCCAACATCCACGCTGAAGTGAAGGAGGTGACCTGGTTTTGGGGCAGAAGCAGAATGACTGGCTCTGCAGTGTGACACGTCATGTACCACCCCATCAGAGATCTCTAGAGTTCGCTCTGCCTTTTGGCCTCATTCCCATCTGGCAACAATTTTCCACTTGAGGCTGCCACCATGCTCAGGCAATTCCCAGCTATACATAGAGGCGTTTCTATTAGAAGTAAAAGCACAATCAGCTTAAGAAATAGCCAGAGATTACCAAAGAGATCACAGCAGCCAGAGAGAGAGAGAGAGCGGTAACCTTTATACATGTATTTATTAGAATCAAAGGACCTTACCCTAATCTCACACCATTATAAATCAGGAGTAATTCCAGGGAAGTCAATGTAGCTATGTCTGTATAAAATGTGTGAGTGAGTTGAGACTCAACCATTGCATTGTCCTGCCAGTGCAGAATTGTTCCCTCAGGGTACGTCTGTACAGCAAGCTGGAAGCTATAATGCCCAGTGCCAGTTGACATGCGCTAGAGCCTAAAAATAGCAGTGTGGCCACAGCAGCACCTGCAGCAGCCCAGGGTAGCTGCCTGAGTACAGACCCACGGGGCTGGGTACGTTTGTACTTGGGTGGCTAGCCCAAGCAGCTGCTTGTGCCTCTGTGGCCACACTGCTATTTGTAGTGCACTAGTTTGAGCAGAGTTAGTGCATGTACGTCTACCCATGCTCAGAAGTACACCTCCCAGCTGCTGTGTAGATAAACCTTCAGGGAGACATCAGGATGTATGGTAAGGAGGCAATTGTGTTTTTCATTATAAACCCCTGTTCATAGAAGTTTATAACTGTATGGATGGGGTGGGGGAAAGGCTTTCTGAACTGAAAAGTGGCCTGTTAATTGTCATCCTCAAAACATAGGGCCAGATCCTAAAGGACTAGTCTTTACTCAGGCTAGACCTGCACTGAAGGTAATGAACATGGGCTTCACAATTTTGCCTTTAGGCCTTTTTCCCTCCCAATGTACAGGAAATCAGCATAGGCTTTTTTCCCTATCTGAGGAAGGCAGAATAACAGACTTTCTAGTGCTCTCATGGGCAGATTAGCTCTGCTCTAAAAAAAAATGTTTGCAGATGTTGAGAAGTGAATACTCAGTGTCTCTGTGGACTTCTGCCTGTTGATGTTCTGAGAAAAAGTCCTTTCATACAGCTGAGAAAGAAACTCCACTCTGAAACATGGCTAAGGTTTATGCTCAATCTTAACATTTTTACAATGCTTCAGCCACACTCCTTGGCCCATAAGCTAAGATCCATGGCAGTATCAGTTTAATCTGATGTGTCCTCTTTCAGGGGGACCATGTCCTGCCCTGGCACCTCTGCCATCTTATATCCAGGGTGCAGTGTCATTGCTACAAAATGATTGCACGGGCATGACAAACAGGATCTTGACAATTCCTGATACTCGTTACAGTAGCATTACACACCAGGGAATTCAACCTTCACTCTTCATCCGTGTAGCTTTAATAGTGTGACTTAGACCCATATGAAACAGGAAGTGAGAAGTAAGGAGGGGTGGTGTTGGTGTAGTGGGTTATTAAAACAGCATTTTTACTTCCAGACGTGAGTTCAATTCTTAAATCACAAGTGAAAAGGAGTTGGGCTCATCCCAAATCCCATTTTGCATATCTCATAGCTTGTCATGACTGACAATCTTAGGAGAGGCCCAGGTTTGTGTTGCCAACCCCAAGCATTCAGAAACCATGAGTAATGTACCAAAACATGAGATTGGTTTAAAAATCTTGAGATTGTAAATATAATACATTTGGAGTTCTTTTTATTTGTCTCCGGGTGCTGGAGCAGTTAGTGGATCACATTTTCAAGCTCTTTTCTGCAACACGGGGGCTAGAAACTTACTTTTTTTAAATACAACAGCTGAGATTCTTAGTTGATAAAGCTCCAGATGCAGGAATCAAGTTAAGAACAACAAATCACGAGACTCAATAGAATCGCAAGAGTTGGCAACACTAGGCAACATAGGTGCCGACTCCGTGGGTGCTCCAGGGCTGGGGAAATATTAGTGGGTGCTCTGCACCCACCAGCAGCCAAGCTCCCCTCACTTCCCGTTTTCCTCCCCCCATAAGCGTGCTGCGTCCGTGCTCCTCCACCCACCTTCCAGTGCTTTGGGGGGGGCGGGGGGGCGTGAACAGGGCACGCTCAGGAGAAGAGGCAGGGATTTGGGGAAGGGGTTGGAATAGGGGCAGGGAGGGGGCGGAGTTGGGGCGGGGACTTTGGGGAAGAGGTTGGATTGGGGTGGGGAAGGGGTGGGAGACGGGTGGGTCCTCATGGAAGGGGTGGAGTGGGGGCAGGGGCAGAGGGGGGTCGAGCACCCACAGGAAACAGGGGAAGTCGGCGCCTATGCTAGGCAGGGCAGCAGGAATAATTGCATTGGGGAAATGTGCACAGCATCTGTCCCCAGTATATCTTCATAAACACCTAATTCACACAAAATATTAAGAAGAGATTGAGCATTAAAGCTGAAATTCCATCCTTCTTCCCCTCCATTATGCCTGGGTCTAGCAAGGGCCCAGAATGAAGAACCATGCGAGGTTTTACATACCATATTTGCAGATGGATTTAGGGTCAGATTTCAGACTCAGGGCTCCATTCTTCTCTTACTTACAGTGGTGTAAATCAGCAGCAATTCCAATGGAACTACATCAGCACAAAACTGATGTAAGCAAGAACAGAATCAGACTTAGCAGCTGACTAGGAGCCATGAGCTCCTGACTTCTAATCACAAGTCTGACACTCATTCACTGTGTAGCCTTCAGCAAGTCACTTAACCTCTCTGGCTCAATTTCCTCATCTTTATAATGGGGATTAGGACAATTACTTAACTACTTTACCTCATAGACAATTATTTATTAGTAAATGATTGCAAAGCACTTTGAAGATGAAAAGCTCTACATAGGTGCAGCGTATTATTAATTGTTCTGAATATCTTGACTTTTGAGCTTAAATCAAGCTGTTAATATCATTTTAAAACCATTAAAACAGTGGTATTGTTTTAATAAATACTGAGAGAATGAATAAGAGAGGAACATTCATGAGCATCATCCTCAGCCACTCTTCACTACCACCATAATATTTATATTTAGTAATAAGCAATGAGAAAAAATACCTTCTGTGACTAAAACCTATCAGATCGGTCCAGGTAAATAGTATGTAAATTAATGCCTAGATGCCATGATGGATACATTACAAATGCCATAGATTCAATTAGATAAAGAGGCTGGGGAAGAAAAAGAAGAGAGAGTTTTGGAGTTGTCAGAACCAGTGCCCCTTACACAGCCTGGCATCTGGACCCCTCCAGGTCTGAGTAGACTGGTTGAGACAGTGACTCTAGACATTCTGAAGTCTGAGCTGTATTCTGTCCTAGGGTCTGTGGAGTAGCTGATCACCTCCCTGTGCACAGATCCATGTGACTTACAATCATTGAGGTGCTTTCTGTTCTGGTTCATGATTGAAGTATGTACTTTTCTCACCAGATGAACCTAACCATAATAGAAGCCATAATAGGAACAGCCCCTATTCCAACACAATCTTGATTTATACTTCTCTTTTTTTCTATTATCAATACTGAGTTATTAATCATTATTGTTTGTCAGATCAAGGCCCAGTTGTCCTAGGTACTGTATAAACATATAGTAAAAGACATTCCCTGTCCCAAAGAGCTTACAATGTACACAGCTTTCCATGTTTCTTTGCATGGCTATATATGTGAGAACATAGGAAGTGCTACAATTAAACACATTAGTGATCCATCTAGTCTGGTATCCTGCTTCCTGCTGCATCATAACACAGATCCATCGTATCTTGTAGTCTGTCTCTGATAGTGGCCAATGCTTGGATGCTTTAGAGAAAGGCACAAACTCTCCATATAATACACTTAATTGTGCAGTACTGTCCCAAGGAGGAAATTTCTTCCTCATATCAGCTGGTGAATGTGAATTGCATGGATGTCTACAGCTCTCTGGCAAATCATCTCAGTAAATAAGAATATGGCTCCTTCATTTTAAAGAATTGCAAGATGAATTTCGTTGTCCTCATTCCTGAAGAGCTTGGATTTAGCTAGTAAAAGAGAGACCCTTTCTTTCCCGTATAACTATTGACACTTCTCTTGCACCATCTATGTTAAGATCAGAGCACTTCCATTCATGAATTAAGATTATGTATGATGTGACATAGGTTATTGTATCACATCTATGACTTAAGTAGTAGTGTTCTCCTGGTTCTACAGATGGGGAAGTAAGATACAGAAAGGTTAAGTCACACAGCGAGTGAGTGGCAGATCCAGGAATAGAATTTAGGTCCCCTGAGACCTAGGCTTGTTCTTTAGCCACAAGATCCACCTGCCCACTTACTTATGTGTCCCCCTCCATTGGTGCTCCAGTTTTCTGAATCAGGATGTGCAAAAACAGTTCTAAGATCAGAGGGGACGCTGTTTAACTGTGATGAGTGTTGTCCTGTTGCAAAAACTACATTTCCTACCATGCATCATAACACTGAGGTGTTTTTAAAATACAGATCTAGTTGCAGCTCTCCTCCCTACCAGTTGTGCCATGACTTGCTTCATTATACATTGCAAGAAGAAAGAAGGAAAGGATTACACCCAAAGATATTTTCAAAAGTTCCATTTAGCCTGTGTCTCATAAAGGCAGTGGATTGACTATGGGTATTGGTAGCAGGTTACTTTTCATTCGGAGAGGCTTCCCCAAAAGAAGTTCATTTTATCCTGGGCATCTGGCCAGAAAACCATTACATTTTGGGTGGCTGCCTATAACCCCCTTAGCCATTCCTCTGGTTTTGCTACATAAGTGCACTGAATGAAAAATCCTAGCATTGGTTCATATGGGTGGAGCACACATAGGTTTGGCTGCTGCTTACAAATAAAATCTCTGCTCAATACACCATGGTGAATTTTGCTCCTGCAACTAAACAGCAAGAGACAGATTTTCTTTGATTCATTAACTTTATGTTAACTTGGTTGCTCTCTCAGGGGCTTATCCTGCAAGATGCTGAGCACCCTCTATTTGGAAAATCTCACAGACTTCTGTGGGGCAAGATCGAGCCCTAAATCAGTACAAGCTGGGGATGCTCAACATCCTGAAGCATCAAGCTCTAAGCCAGGCAAGGGAGGGGCTAAAGTTTTTATCTTATTTTACTGTATTAGGACATTTACAGATGTGGTCTCTGATTTGGAGCACCTCAATTTCTGTAACCAGATTCGAGGCACTCAACTGGAGCTGTGGCTGCTCAGCATCTCTGAAAATCAGGCCCAAAATGTCTCAAGTTGGGTCTCAAAACACTTGCCTTTAATTCTCTAACTTCACATCATTATATTTATACATAATTATGTACAACATGGTGAATGTTTATATGCTCTTTCTTTAGAAAGTCTAGTGATTAGGGCAGGGAATTGGTATTTAGGATTCCTGAGTTCTGTTCCTGACGAAGGGCTTGTCTTCACATACCGTGCAGCTGCGCTGCTGTAGCACTTTAGTGAAGATGCTATTATGCCGACAGGAGAGCTTCTCCCATCGATGTAGGTAATCCATCTCCTCAAGAGGAGGTAGCTATGTCAGTGGGAGGAGCTCTCCCATTGACATAGCACTGTCTACACTGGGGGTTAAGTCGATATAACTACATCGCTTGGGGGTGTGAATTTTTCACACCCGAGTGACGTAGTTATACTGATGTAAGTTTGTAGTGTGGGCCGGGCTCAGTGTGCACTCAGATCACTTAGCAGCTCTGTGCCTCAGTTTAACACCTGTAACCCTGGCATACTAACATTTACCTACCTCAGCAGAGTATTGTGAAGATTAATTAATGCCTGAGATGCTAGGAGAGCCTCAGAGGAAAGGCACTATAAAAGTGCGAGGAGGAGGAGAGGGTATGTTCACACTAGGAAAAAAGGTGTGTTCTTACCATGTCAGCTAACGTGGTAATTAACACATGATATAATCCTAGTGAAGACAAGGCAGTTTGTAGTTTTCACATTAGCAGGTTGAGGTAAGCCCTAGGGGAGCCTAGGGTTTACTTTGATGTGCTAACACGTGTTAAAACTACACCTAACTGGTCTTGACTAGGATTTTACCCCTTGTTAATTACCACATATTAACAAACATGGTAAGAACACACTTTTTTCCTTAGTGAAGACAAGGTTGACACTTACGTTACAGTGTAGTAGCCGTGTTAGTCTGTGTCAGCAAAATGAAAATAAGAAAGAAAAACTTGTAGCACCTTAGAGACTAACAAATTTATTTCAGCATAAGCTTTCGTGGGTTAGTACCCACTTCATCGGATGCATCCGATGAAGTGGGTACTAACCCACGAAAGCTTATGCTGAAATAAATTTGTTAGTCTCTAAGGTGCTACAAGTTTTTCTTTCTTATTTTCATTTTACTTACGTTACAGTGCAGGAAAATGTCAAAAGAGCTAAGGTGAAAAGTGTAGTGGTTCTAAGGGTTTGAGACCTCTGTGAACTGCTTCAGGAAATAGTGATGATATATAATATACAAAGAAACTTGTGTTTATTTAGGGCTCGAGTCTGCATCCTCATTCATGTGAGGAGCCACGGGACAAATCACGTGAACAAGAGTTGCAGCAGGGATATCTAGGTTTGCAATTATATATTTATATTCTCTGTTTACAATATTGTGATCATCCATGTTATATTTTGGCTCAAATGTGTGTCTCCTGCTGCTCTTCCTTCCTCAGGCAATTGCTGAGAGCTATGTACATTTCTCTTGATTTAATTCCTTTTTCTTGTGGTTTATTATGGCATGCTATATACATTTACTCTTGTGCTGCATTGTACTTTGTTGCTTTTTATTAATCTCAGGGAAATGGATGTATATTCTTTATTAAATACCAGAGGCTTACCACTTTTTGTATGTATACATACAGCTAAATCAAACAAAAACATTATAATTCAGGTGTTTGAATATAAATGGATTCCATTAAAAGGCATGAGCCCAGGGCTAGGAGTTTTCTCACGCTGTCAACCTCTATTGCCCTGGACAAGTCACTTCACCCTGCGTGCCTCACTCTACCAGTCTTCAAAACAGGAATACTATTACTCACTTTCCTCACAGGTGTGTGTGTATTGTATAATGCTTTTAGGGTTTACCACATTAAGGTCTCTTTACAGCACTCTGGATGTGAAAAGGGGTCCCAAAGAGGGCATGAATCACATTTACACCTACTTTAAGGCCCTTTTATGCTGCCAGAGTTGTCTAAAGGGCTCTTGGTATAAATGAAAATCTGACTATTAAAGTAATATATAAATGCTGAGCATTACTCTGTATGGTGAGTGGACACAAGAATACCTGCAGGCTGAGATTTTCAAAACTGCCTGGGAGCTCTGGACCCCCAGTTCTCATGGGTAGCACTGACTATTTCAGCCATAGTGTTTGCTCGAGAAGAGAGAAGTTTCAGCTCTATACATTTTGAGGATGAGAGAGTGAGCAGTGATGTACCCCTGCTGTACCTGGACAGGCCAATCCGTGCTCCTGAGATATCCTTTGCTTTTTGATAATATGTGTCCATGAAGATTGCCTTTTCTGAGGGAATTTCTAGGCAGCACTGTATCTAAAATAATGACAGTGCGCCTTTCCATTACAAAGCAATTTACAAATATCATCTAATTAAGCTTCATATCATCATCTCTGGGAGGTAGACAAGTATCATTATCCCTATTTTACAGGTGGGGAGAATGAGTCACAGAGACATTAAATTACTCACCCAAAGTCACCAAAGTGTCAAAGGCCAAATAAAATCCAGAACAAAGTTCTTGGCTCTTAGCCTTGTATTCAATCTACTGCAAAACACTGTTTCTCAAGGCTCTAGCTTAGTATTGGCAGGGCTTAGGTTTATATTTGTTCCTTTGTATTCTTTCACCTATATGCTGAGCATCTCCTTGAGGCAAACACATTAAGACCAAGTGTTTATACACATATAACTATGTTGGTTAGGGGTGTGGTTTTTTGTATTGAAATAGTTATATCACTACAATCTCTAGTGTGGCCACAGTTATACTGGCATGAAGGTACTTACACTGGTAGACCTCCCCTTCCCATATATGGGAATGTGCTATACCAGTATGAGCACATTTATGCCAGTAGAACTAGATCCTCCATGGGGGGTTGTACCGCTTTAATTATACCGTATAGTAAAAACCGTACAAGTGTGTGTGGACAAGGCTTGAGACTCCTTACTCAGCATGGAAAGTATTCTATCTTTTGAATACACTGCTTGCATCCGAAGAAGTGGGTATTCACCCATGAAAGCTTATGCGTCAATATCTCTGTTAGTCTATAAGGTGCCACGGGACCCTTTGTCGCATCTTTGGAAGGGGCTTAATTTAGATATAAAGGTTTTTATGAGGGAAGGAAGGTCTTGAGGCTAATGCTCAGGTCTGGGACTAATAAAATGTTGGGTTGGTTCTCACTGCTGTGTGACTCTGGACAAGTCACTTAGCGGCACTGCATCTTAGTTCTTTCATCTAATAGTGATAATAATTTCCTACTTCCTGGGGTATTGGAAGGCTTAGTTATCTCAAGTCTTTAAAATGCATTGAGATCGTTGGACAGGAAGGCATCTTTTTATGTATTTATTTATTTTGCCATGTGCCATAAAAAGGAGAGTGAACATTTCTGGACTTTGGAAACAACTGTGTGAACTTTGCTTTAGACGTCCCCATTTTCTTGCGTACAGACTCTCTATTTGGGAAGCCCAATCTCATATTAGATCAGCATCAAGTATCCCCATGCTTTACTCACTCCATCCAAGCAGTTCATCTGACACTGGCAGTCTGTAGGGCCAATTCATGCAGGCACTCTGAAGTAGCAAATAGACATCAGGAACAAAAAGGGGAGAGTGACGCCATAAGATGTTGTCCTAGTGGTAGCACATCCACAGTAGCCAACTCTTAGGGATGACCAAAACTAAGTTTCCTGCCAGCTCTGAGGCCCCAGCATAAACCAGTCTGGGAAGAGAAGAGAAATGTCAGCTGCCCTTCTTCTATCAGTCTCATCCCATCATCATCTGGTGTTAGTCACTATGCTGAGTCCTCGGCAGCAGAAGCACATATAGCAGCCGCATCAACATCTGCTATTATAAATACAGGCTTTGCATTGTTGGGTAATCCGTTAACAGCAGAGTAAGTGATACTGGGAGAGTAATTAGCAGTGACTAGCAAACCATTGCACTCAGAAGAAGAAGTACTTGTTTGATAAGATATCAAACAAAATAACATTTATTGCATTCAGTGTAGTTCCTCTGTATTTTGAAAAATTCAGCATACACTGAATGTTGTTGGTGTTAGCAGAAGATGCTGGATTGGAAGCCCTAGAGACTGAAGTCCTGATCATCCATGTATCAGGTGTGATGTTAGTGAAACCATCCCAATCCTACCATGCTGATGTGATCTGGAGGAACTACCTCTAGAATTAAGAGGGGCGTTTAATCTTCATGACATCTTCAGCCTCTGCTGAGACACCTCCATCAACAGGACCAACTACTGTCAATTGTGTTTATGTTGTTTGTTTTTTAATGTGGATAACTGTCCATGTGGAACTGGGCTGAGACCCACCAAACTCATTTCATATTGTGCACGAAACATTTGTCAGGTGGTGATGACTCAATCTCACCCACAGCCTGATCCCAAAAAAACTGGTGACATAGGCCTCACTATAGCAATAACCATGTTTTAATGTATGTGGACCCGCCATGTTATAACACAGATTCTTCCTCCCTGTCTGAACAGAAAAAAACCATGTCATAATCATGTTAAGGAACCATGTTTTAGCCTAGATACCGGTAAAGATTAAAACATGGCTCCCTAACATGACTTTCTCTGCCCACACAAGCAAGGAAAAAAATACCTTAGAATCTGGCTGGGTCACAGCCATATTTAAACACAATTGGTTTTGTAGTGTAGACGGGTACTTTCAGTGGCAAGAGGTTTCATATCTATTACCAATCCCCTGAGCCACGCAGCCACCTAATGGCATCAAATGGAAGAAGTCAATAGTTCCCTTTGACGCGTTTTCCATTTTCTCTCCAATTATTTCCCTGAACAATTGTGTTTTCATCCTGTCCTGTCAGCTCCTGTGTGGGTACCCTTCATTACTTCATTATCCTAAAAGCTCTGGCACCATAATGTGCTACCATGGAGACAACTGATAGGATGCAGTGAGGTCACAAGCCCTACTGAGATAGAGGTCATTGGAAAATTATGGATAATATAAATCAGTTCATTCACCCTCCATCAGACAGCTAAGCTCGGCAGCTGTGCATTGAAGTCAGTGGAGTTACAATTTGTCCCCTTCTGCTTACTAGATCTAAAAGAAAGGAACTCTTTGCTCTGATACTGTTTTTGCTCAATGGCCATACTTGGTACATCATTGTAGCAGTCACCATACAGAACTTCCATAAAAGATAGATTTGACTCTCAGCATTCAGGGGTCATGGAAGTAACAAGCCTAACAGGCTAACCAGGGTTTTGCTCAGTAACAGTTCTGGGAACCCTTTTTTCTCGTCTCAAGAGGTTTGATCACAGTAGGTTGTAAGCTCTTTGGGGCAGAAACCATCTTTTTGTTCTATGTTTGTACAGCACCTAGCACAATAGGATGCTGGTCCATGATGGGAGTTCCTAGGCACTGTGGTAATACAAATAAATAATACTTATAGCTGAGGCTTCTGGAAGTCCTTCCCTCACCGTGATTCCCAGGAACACTTAATCAGAATGGGATCTCCCATTTGTTCTAAAATAGACCATTGAAAATCAGCGAGCGCGAATCTCAAGCTCTTTTGAAAATGCAATGATGGGAGGTTTTGTTTAAACAACGACTCTGATTCTTGCTATGTTGTCTTTTCCCCGGAAACAGCAAAAGTGGCATCTCCCTAATGCACACTGTCTCTCATGGGCTTAGGGACACCTAGGCCCCTGTACTGCATATTGAACCAGTCGGTTCATATACCACCAAAGATGGAGCTATTCAGGCTCATTACAGGCTCTTTTAATGATAAAAGAGTTACACAAATAATTTTGTTAGTAGATGTCACAGTGCAAGGACTAGAGGGGGCAAAAGAGAAAGAGAGAGAGAGCGCCCACGCAACAAAGCAGGAAAAGAAGAGGGAGAATACGGTTTGTGGAAGAAAATAATCTAACTCTCTGTCACAGCAGTAGTTCCTCCTAGGGAAATCGGCAGCAACCTGCATCCTGGTCATAGAGGATAGCAGTGCCTAATAGGGAAGGATTATAGCAAGGGCCACAATAGCTTAACCAAGCTACAAACAAGCTCAGGATGCACTCCAGGTGTTGTGTATACTATGTGTGTGCAGACCACCTTCCCTGGTCACCTGTAATTGTTGAAGCTGCTGGTGGTTATTGTGAAGGTCACATGAAGGGAAAGCACCAGAATATTACTGTCACAAAATGGTAGCACCCAGGGAGTTCAGCACAGAGGGGAATAACCACAGCTTTTTCTGCTTCTCCCCCCAGCTCCTGACATGGCATCCACCATGGACGACAGAGAAGGGGGAAGGGGGAGGGGAATGAAATTGAACTTAAACTCCACTGCTGCTCAGCCTCACAACAAGCACATCCATCTTTAGGTGGCTGTGTAGCATCCAAGGCATGTCCTGTATCTAGCCAGACACAATCAGGAGCAGAGGACATGCTATGTGAGCCTAGTGTTCCTAGCATTTCCCCTTGTGGGATGCTTCAGGATGAAACTTAAAACAAATAAGAAATCTAGTCTTGATAGATCTGTTCAGATCACAATGGCTAACAGGCATCTTGGTATTTAACAGGGTTAGTATACAGTTATTTATCTGTACACACAATATTAACTGATCAGTATTTTTTAGAATCACCATAGATAATTCATTGCCAAAAATGATGCAGAAGCTGTATCATTTTTGGCTCTGGCTTGAAAGTCTCTAATGTGTGATAAAAATAAAGGACACCCCAGAATGTGGCTATTTTTCTCTGACATTTCTATCCCTGACATTACATAACGTACAGACCCTTTGTCTGTGCTTTACTGGGTTTCCATGAATTTTCTGTACATTCTATACAACCATCTATGTTATTCATTCTCTCCTTGAAGCAGTACCTTCCTCCCCTACTCCTCATCCTCCCCACCCTGCTAGTGCCCAGCAGCAATTGTCCTCCAGCAGCAAGGGTGAGGGGGGACATCCTACCATCCTGGCTCCTTGCTCATCCCCAGGATTCTGCCTTCTTGTATTTCGCTCCCATAAATAAATAAATAAATAAATGATTTAGGATTAAAACCATTAAATCTCCGTGATGTGGACAACACATCAGCTCGGTTCCTTCCTACTCCCTCTCCACCCCCAAACAAATGGCTTCTTTTGTGCATTAGTCACTCCAAAAGCAGGATTTGTCTGGTGCTGCATCCTCCTCTCAGCCTCTTTCACACACACTCCCCCCACCCCTCCCGGCCCACCAAGCAATATGCTGCCCAGCATTGATCTGCTTTGATCAGTTCCCAATCAGATATTACCATTTCAAAGCAGACATTTATACACACACATGCACTTCTTATGCTGAGGGGAGGGCTCTCCTGCTAGTGAAGGTGACAATCAAGGGAATGTCACCGGTCATAGAGACTCCTGATTTCTGCATTGTAGGGTGCAGTGCAATCCTGGCACTAGGATGTGTGTGTGTCGCAGGGGCTGGGATGATCCTTCTCCAGTACCAGTATGAATCCCAAGTTCAGAGGAGCAAGATCAGCCCCCCCCCCTCCGCTGTCCTGGATTGCAGTGCATGTCCACTGAGTAATGCATTGCACAACACAGATGCATCACTATCCAGCCCCCATAACATCCCCTATAATGCTCTGTATTTTATAAATCTTACCTTCCCACAAAATTTTCCAGCACTGAGCTCTTGCCGGCGCTCTGTCCCCCCACCACAGCGATCTGGGGCAGGTCCAAATCGGCATTCTGACCGATGGAAGCGAAGGCATCCTGGAGCTTGTTGACCAGGGGGATGAGGTCTTCCATCCCTCGGTTCCCCATGTCTGCAGCTCCGCCTGGGCTCTCGCCGCCTGGGCTTGCAGTGCAACCGCCCCTTTCTCCCCGCTTGGTTTGCAAAGGATTTACTGCTGGGGTTTGGCCCCCCAAGCCCTCATCAGGGGTTGTCCCCACCCCACAGCTAGGTGGTGGGTTGGTTTGCCCTCCACTTCCACCTCACCTAGGTCCCTGGATCTCTGCAGGAGCGCTGCTACCCCGACTGCCAGCTCCAGCGCCGCTAGCCACAGGGCTCCTCACGGGATTTAAAGCGAACGGACCAGCAGCGGCCGCTAGAGGGCTGTGAGTGCCCTCCTGTGGCCCGAGAGCTTCATGGGAGTTGTAGTTCATGTAGGTAAATGTAAAGCGATTGCTAAAGGGAGCTATGCCGAGAGCCTGCCAGGTGTCTTTAGGGTACCTGCCTCCGTAGCCTGGGATCTGCTCCCAAGCAGGGACACTAACAACAAGGGAGGCTTCCACTGTCTCACGGAAACACAACACAATCCTCCATCACAAGAGGGGGGTTCAAAATTGGCATTAAAGTCAGTCGTCCAGAATGTGAAATCTGGAGGGTCTGCATAATCCCTGATATATTTGTAATGAAGAGGCCAAGAATATTTCACTCCTCCCAAAACGCAGTAAATCAGTGCTGACTTTAAATATTCAAGACACACTGCAGATTAATAGCTAAATATATTTTTAAAAATAATATCTGTAAATAATCTCTTGTAAGTGGCCTTACCTTGTTTACTAATCACTAAAGTAGAAGTTTATTTATTTTATTTTATTTTACTTTTAATTTACTTTTCACTGTTGCTGCTGTTGGATCTTTGCTTATTGCATTTCCCAGAGCATGGACAACGAAGAAATCCATTTCACTTTTGTTCCCAGTCAATTTCAATTTCTGGTTGTAATGCACTAGCACATTGCTGCTATGTTTGATTTACAAAAAATGCAGGGAAATGTTTAATTTTATGTGTTTCCACTGATTTTTTTTTAAAGCCTCAGATAATAAAGAGGAACTATTTGGCTTAGTTTGCAAAATAATGTTTTTACAAATATAATATTTAGGGCCATAATAAACCTGAAAGTGTCCTTGGTGAAAACAAAAATATTCCTTACCGGTCAGGGTCAAAGTAATTTCACTCTGGCCATGTAGATGTTTGCAGTCGTCTCCCTCCCCGTAATCTTGATAGGAAAGCTGCCATTTATCAGAGGTTTGCTGTAGTCAGCAATTCTAAAATTTACATAAAATTGATTGTATTTGATTGCAGCTATCAAGATTTTTTGCTAGCAATAGCACCATCAAACTATCCTAATATTGGATTTCACCCCATCTGGCTGTTTAACGTACTAAACAGGCATTTCACTCTGAGTGAGCCTATGTTCCAGAAATCATCACTTAGGATCATTCTGTTCCCAGTGAGATCTGAAATTAAATTAAAACATTTGTGTTTCTCTTAGAAAAGGCTTACAAAAGAACATTGAAAGTTCATTGTGTCAGCAACTGACATTCATGCCTTAAAAAAAAAATCTGACTACTATAATCAGAGGAAGGGAGAGGAGACTGGAATGCAAGGGGTGCAACAACAGGATTTCTTGTGAGTTCTCACTCAGGTATTCTTACTTTCATATTTATTTTTCATTAAATTAGAATTTAAATTACTGATAATCTTTGGCTCTCAAGCCACACACACACAACTTTTGTTGAGTCCACAGGTGTGATGTGAGCTCTTTATCCCCTGCCTCATTTCAGGAAGAGTGATGAACACTGATCACAAAAGCTATTGTACCTGATACAGGTGAGGCAGCAGGGGGCAAGACTGGGAGTGCTGGGGGAACTATCAAGAGTAGCAGGCTCCTTCTCTATGCAGACAAGAAACTAGGGAAGGGGAGAAGAAAAGAGTGAAAAATCTGCAGAAAATGTCAGTAAATTGTGTTGATGCTTTCACTCAAAATCTGTAAATTATCATTAACATTACTCTGAAA
Organism: Macrochelys suwanniensis; assembly: GCA_033296515.1. Lineage (NCBI taxonomy): Eukaryota > Metazoa > Chordata > Testudines > Chelydridae > Macrochelys > Macrochelys suwanniensis. Next base: position 12,692,462 of record CM065790.1, on the reverse strand, counting down.
GCTGCACAGAACATGGTGCCTTTTACCCAGTTTTCAGATGCACTTGTAAATGAGGATGCTATATTTGTATGCAGCATTACAGACCTAAGGATTCATTAATATTGCCACATAGTGAGTCTAACTAACCACTTCTGCAACAATTCTTGTCATGTAAATCATGGGCAGCAATGTGGGAGCCCCAAGCACAATTATGAAAGAACCTGTGGTCTGATTTTAAGAGGTTCTGATCACCCACACCTCCCATTGATGTCAATGAGAGCTGCGGATAATCAGCACCTCTCAAATTCAGATCCCTAATTTTCTGCTTCTTTAAGGGACTGTTCATTGCAAGGGTATCTGCTGAGTGTCAAGGTGTGATGGTGCAGGCCTTGTGACTCCAAAGCATCACCTTGCTTGATGACTTATGCAGCAGTTTGTAGCAGTAGTTAAAAAAACAAAAGAGCTATGTGATCATCCTGTATAGCAATTACTGGAGGAAAAGAGACTTGGAAATAAGTAGGAAATTTCCAAGCAGGAATAGACAGCCCTGCTTTGGGACATGCAAATAAACAGAAAAGGAAAGAGAAACTATTTCTTTAAAGTGTTTTAAATTATCTAGGGCCACATTTTCAAATTAATTTCTAAAAATGCACCTGTGGATAAATGTGCTCGTATTTGTAGGTCCATCTGTTTCCATGCAAGCAGATAGCTAGGTGCACTGGTTTTGTGGGGGTAAATCCCCGTTAGCTCATGCAAACAGACCTGCCCACAAGTATTGTTAGTGCAGTTTGAAAGCCCCTGTTTTAAACTATACCCCTTAAAAATGATCCATCTGAGCAAGTAGCTAGCAGAGTGCACCTCCACAAGACAGGGAGCTGTCTTGCAGGGAGCTGCCTCTCACTCCTCAGACCTCTGGAGACAATGCACTCACTCCCCTGGGGAAGAAAGTGCCCAGACCCAGGGCTAGAATGCACAGGCAAGCTAGGCACATGCCTAGGGTCCAAATTTATTTGGGAAGGGGGTGAAAGTTGCAGTGCCACTCACTCAAATTAGGCCTGTGCCAAACCGAGGAGGAACAGGATTGTCACCAACACCATGTTTATCAATATAGGAGTGAGTGGTGCTGTGACATGATGCTTGGGCTCCCCATATCTACCATAATCACTGGACCACCAGAGGATTTGCTATGCCCCTATCTCCCCCACTCCTACCCCCCGATCTGATGGGCACACCCCCCCAGAGGAGAACTTCTGTTCTAGTGGGTAAGAGGGAGGTGGCACGCTGAAGTTTTACCTAGGATAGCAGATTGTCTTGAGTGGCCTCTGTTTATGTTGGACCAAGTGCAAAACATGTATATGTCAGCTGTTTGTTGTTATTCAGATTAGAAGGCAGGGGACCATATAAGCGTATGTTTGCCTAGTGCCCAGTGATAGGTTAATCCGGCCTTGCCCAGACCAAACCAAACAAAAAGAGTGGACACTATTACAATTCGGCCTATGTGTCTCCTGCTCACAAATAGTTGATTTTTAGAGGTGTTGAGCACCCACAGCTCCCATTGACTTCCACGGGAGCGCTGAACGTTCAGCTCTGCAGACCATCAGGTTATAGAGTAACAGGGTTGCTAGGTGTCCAGTTTTCGACTGGAACGCCCGGTGGAAAAGGGATCCTGGCGGCGGTGCCAACCAGGTTGTTAAAAGTTCAGTCAGCGGCACGGTAGGGGCCCGGGGCTAAGGCAGGATCCCTGCCTGTCCTAGCTCCGTGTGGCTGCCGGAAGCGACCGCCAGGTCCCTGCAACCCCTAGATGCATGGGCGGCCAGGGAGGCTCCGCGCGCTGCCCCCACCCCGAGGGCTGGCTCCGCAGCTCCCATTGCCCGGGAACTGCAACCAATGGAAGCTGCAGGGGCGGCACCTGCGGGCGCGAGGGCAGCATGCGGAGTCTCCCTGGCCACCCATGCGTCTAGGGACTGGAGGGACCTGGCGTCCACTACCTGGGAGCCGCGGTAAGCACCGCGCTGCTCCCCATCCTGCACCCGAACCCTCTGTCCCAGCCCAGAGTCCCCTCCCGCACCCATACTCCCTCCCGGAGCCCCCCCCCCAAACACCCCAACCTCCTGCACCATCCCCCTCCTGCACTCCAAACCCCTCATTCCCAGACCCCCCCCCCAGAGCCCACACATCCAGCCGGAGCCCTCACCCCCCCAGCACCCCAACCACCTGCCCCAGCCCACAGCCCCCTCCTGCACCCCAGACCTCTCATCCCTGGCCTCACCCCAGAGCCTGCACCCCCAGCCAGAGTCCTCACCCCCCACCCCGCCCACACACCCCAACACCTGCCCCAGCCTGGAGCCCTCTCCTGCACCCCAAGCCCCTCATCCCCAGCCCCACCCCAGAGCCTGCACCCCCAGATGGAGTCATCACCACCTCCCACACCCCAACTCCCTGCCCCAGCCCAGTGAAAGTGAGTAAGGGTGGGGGAGAGCAAGCGACAGAGGGAAGGGGGATGGAGCAAGGGGCGGGGCCTTGGAGAAGGGGCGGAGCAGGGGTGTTCGGTTTTGTGTGATTAGAATGTTGGCAGCCTTATAGAGTAACCCTACACCAGGTAGTTCATGTTCTTGAGCCTGTGTGCCTCCAGGAGACTTCTATAAATAGACATAAGAATATAAACACTGATGAAGGGCTGGGGGAACAGGATTGCCACCATGTTTATCAATATAGGAGAATATATATACACACATACACACATGCACTTTTAAAGTGCCTATTCTGTGCTATAGCACTTTGATCAGATGCTCTGAGTTATTCAAAAGGAGAGGAATTTCTGTTTTCTGTGAATTTCTGTGTTTATCTGGAATGGATGCATCCCATCATTTTTTATGTTTTCAAATATGTAGTTTGCCATTTAGGAAAATCACATGAAATACATGCTGTTACACTTCACTTCTGAAACAGGAAATTTGTTGAACCAACCTTATACACCTTCACAAAAAAAGTTTTAAAAGGGTAAATAGAAGACACTGAGTCAAATTTATCCCTTGTGCAACTCCACTGAAGTCGGGCTCTAAGCAAGGAAACAATAAGTTGAATGATATGGTCCAAAACAAAAGGGATTTGGACAAGAATAGATGTTTAGGTAAGTGATTAATATGCACTGAGATAAGGCCAAACAGTAGTATGATATATTTTCCCCTAGGGAGACTGAATATAATTAATAGAAGTTATTTGCCAATGTGGTGGAGAGGGTGCACTCAAAATAAATATTGTAGTTCATATACAGTGGACCTGCCCATCAATCAAGAACTATTGGGAACAGGTTTATAGGGCAATAAGACAAAGAGTGGATGATAGGATCTCGAGATGCTTCATAAGCATTAATTAACTAAGCCTCACAACATCCCTGTGGGATAGATGAATACTATCATCCCTATGGACTTCAGTTGTAGTTGTGGGCACCTCTGAAGATTGCCTCATGTTGGGCACCTAGAAATTGAGGATCCTGAAATTAGAAACTGCTTCTGAAAATGTTCCTCCTGGAGGAATTGTGTGCAAAAAAAAATAAAAATTGTGTGCACAATATTTTAAAATTGTGCAAAATTCTGCATATTTTATTTGTCAAAATAACACCATATAATCACACCAGTTTCAATTATTTTGGTAATTTATTTCAAAATACCTGTCTGCAAGTATCTTTGTAACAATACAGACAACAAATAAGATTCAGGGAATGTTTTTTGACAAACAGATTCCTTACTAGGCATATTAATACAAAACTTGATGTATCTTTGTTGACAGTTATCTTCTGTTTCACTGAAATTAAATATTTTATTTAAACAAAGTCATTATACAAAAGTATTGTAACAACCTGGCCTAAGAGGACGCTAGCATCCTCAAGGACTGTTCTGGGTCTGTCTGTTATGTCTTGTCCAAGTTCAAGTTTCAATGTGTATTGTAAGGTTTTTGGGTTACGTCACTGTAGCAGGAGGGGGGCTGGTGAGTTAGCGATAGTTTAGTTGTAGGATAGCGGGTGGTTAGGATGGGGAAGGAGACCCAGGGTAGGGGGTGTGTGTTTGTGTGGGTTGGGTCATGTACATGTTTGCCAGCCAACACCCCTACATCTCCAGAGGTAGTATGCACATCCCCGTGCCAAGCGAGGGTGGGAGTGCTGGGGATGTGCAGTGATAGGTGGGAGCAGAGGGAGGGTGGGTTCAGGCTGGCAGGGAATATAAGAGGGAGGATGGCGCCACTAGGGTCATGTGCGCACAAAGACATGTACACGTAACTAATACATTTGAAACAGGCAAAACCGGAAAAAGGAATCCTTATGGTGGAAATCACAAATTCTGCATGAAAAAATAAATTCGGCAGGGAACATTAATTCTGTGCAAATTCCGCATTGCGCAGTGGCGCAGAATTCCAGCAGGAGTAAAATTTGAGCATAAACTTGTGCGAAGTCACACAGTGAGTCTTTCTCAGAGCCAAGACTAGAACCCACAAGTCCAGAACCCATGCTTGTACTCTAGATCACATAGAAGTGCAGCACAAATTGTCTCGCATGGAGGGTGGGTGGATGAGTCAACTCAACTGCTTTTAGTCTGTTTAATTGCAGGTTTTTTTCTAGCTTTTTCTTGAGCTGACCTTTTAGTTCTCATAATTGTTTAATTTATTGCCATGGTCAGTGAGACAGGATGGTGACACAGTAACTGGAGTCCTGTGGGTGCTTGGGTTTATGTGACAAAGGGATTGATTTGTTTATTGTATTGATATTGTATTGTTTACTTACTGTGTCACCATAGTTGATTAGATTTCATGGAATCTAATCCTGGAATGACACATATTTACCCCATACACACATTTTACAGTATAGAAGCAAGCCACATGATCATTAAAAAGCGCAGAAGAACTCTTAGCCCCTACCTGGGATGTGAGGTAATTCTCCAAGTACAAGTGCTGTGTCTGATTATATGTGGTACCATTCAGATGTCAACTGGGATATGCTATTTTGCTTCCCACAGCTATAACTAAATATATATGTATATGAAAACGAGCTAAGGAAAGAAAAAGAATCCTAACCACATTTTCTAGGCAGGTCACTTAAGCCTCTGTGTTTACAGTGTTCAAACTGAAGTAAAGAATAATGGGAGGATTTCTCTTATCTCTGCTAGCATTTTCTGGATTCTACTAAACTATCCCTGCTAGGGGTATTTATATCCAAGGTTCATAAAGATATCTCTAAAGAGCAATTTATGGAATGTGCCAGGTTGCACAAAATGGCAGGTATTTTCCCATGTAATTTCCTGAAATTTACTATGTGACCAGACAGCAAGTGTGAAAACTCGGGACCGGGGGTCAGGGGGGGGCGGGCGTAATAGGAGCCTATATAAGATAAAGATCCAAAAATCGGGACTGTCCCTATAAAATCGGGACATCTGGTCACCCTAATGCCTGCACAGAGCCCCAACGATGTCAATGAGGCTCAGTGTGGGTGCAGCAATGCACCTGCATGCAGTGAATTGCAGGCCTATGACCATAAACTCTTATGGCTTGGACCGGCTCATTATTTCATATTTGTACAGGACCTTGCACAATGGAGCCCAGGGTTCTGTCTCTGAGTGAGGCCCCTAGGGTCTACTGTACCATAATAAATTAGTAATATAATTATAAACACTAATATAATATATTACTAGCAACTGAAGCTTGTGCTGTCGCATGGGTGTAGTTCATAAAGTAATGAAAAATGGCTGAAACTTAACAGTTGGATGATAAGAGACCGTGAATCCCAGTGTTGATTGAACCTGGAGCTATTCTAAACACACGGCTCTATGTTTTGTGCCGCCCCAAGCACGGCAGTCAGGCAGCCTTCGGCGGCGTTTCTGCAGGAGGTCCGCCGGTCCCTCAGATTTGGCAGTGTTTCTGCGGGTGTTCCGCTGGTCCCGTGCTTCCGCCACTGAATTGCCGCCGAAGCTGCGGGACCGGTGGACCTCCCGCAGAAACGCCGCCGAAGGCTGCCTCACTACCGCCCTAACAGCTACCGGCAGGCCGCCCCCCGTGCGGCTTGCCGCCCCAAGCACACACTTGCTGTGCTGGTGCCTGGAGCCGCCCCTGCTCACACTACAAAGGTGAAAATAGTAGCATAGACATTCCTGCTTGGGCTGTAGCCCAGGCTCTGAAACCCAGCAAAAGGGTGGGTCTCAGAGGCCAGGCTCCAGGACAAAGAAGGAACCTCTACATTGCTATTTTTAGCCCTCTAGCATGAGCCCTGTGAGCCAGAGTCAGTTGACCCGGGCTCTGAGACTTGCTGCTCCAGGGGTTTTGTTTGATTTGGTTCTGCTGTGCAGATGTACCCTCAGGGTTCCGTGGAAAAAGCAGTATGTGATCATGTAGTTAAAGAGTATCACAATACATATGCACCATGGGCCCAGTTAGAACCCTACATGTAGGGGCCACTGCCAGCTCTCCCAGTCATTTATCATCATAACACCGATAACATCTGTGACATAGAATCATAGAACAAAGAAGGGCTTTTATCCTCATTGTGGAAAATGGGGAACTGAAGTACATGCAGATTTATAAAGGTATTTAGGTGCCTAAAAATGCAGATAGGTGCCTACTGGGGTATTCAGAAGGACTTAGGTGCTTCTGAAAATCCCACTAGCAGTAGCGTAGCCGGGGGGGAGCAGGGGGAGCGGCCGCTCCTCCTGTGAGCAGAAGCGGCGGAAGCGGCGCCTTTTTTTAGCAGCACTAAAAAAAGGCGCTGCTTCTTTTTAAGCGCCACTTCTTGCACTCACCCGGCGGCGCTCCGGGTCTTCGGCGGCGGGTGCCACCGAAGACCCGGAGTGAGTGAGGACCCGCCGCCGAAGTGCCGCTGAAGACCCGGAGCGCCGCCGGGTGAGTACAGGGGGAGGTGCCTTTTTATAGCGCCGCTCCTCCTGCGCTCCGGACCTGGCTGCGCTACTGCCCACTAGGCACCTAAATACCCTTAAAATCTGGTCCTAAGTGACTTGCCCAAAGTCACACAGGAAGTCTGCAGTAGAGCATGGAATAGAATAGAGCCTGGTTCTTCTGAGTCCCAGGCTTGCGCCCAAACTACTGGGTCGTCCTTCCTCTCTAACCAAAGTCTCTAGGACACTGATACTCACAAGTGGCTCTTTGCAGCACATGATATTAAAACACTATGTGATTTAATTATTAACCAATCGGGATGCGTTTATGATGTTATTAACCAATTAAGTTAGTTATTAACCAATCAGGATTTTTTACTATGATCATGTGTTTCCTTACTCATGAAGAGGGGTTGAATATATAGTACTGTAGTAAATGAAATAATGAATTCACACTACTGTGGCTCTTTGGGGGGTAATGTTGATCATTAATTTGGCTCCTGAACCAGAGAGGTCTGAGTATCACTGCTCTAGGATCTTCTTACAAGGGCTTTTTCCTGCTCTTCTTCCCCCACTGCAAATTATTCAGCCCTGGCAGTTTTTGCAGTAGGGTAATTATGGTGGAGGAAAAGGATCAGTTATGTGGAGCAATGTGAAAAAGATTCCATATACATTTTCCCATGACTGCTTCTTGGGACAAAACTTTAACCACAAAGATTAACAGGAGTGTGTTTTTGAGCCATTAATGACTGGCTTAAGGAGTCTAGGCATTAACACAGCTAGCCATTAAGGGCCAGGATCTCCAAATAGACTATTATAAAAGTGTGACAGTATAAAAAAGTCTAAAGAAAAAAAAGCCAGCTAAGGACCAATCCTGAAACCATTAGTCCTGCAAAAGTCTTTACTTGTGTGAGTAGTCTCACTGAAGTCAGTGAGACCATTCACACAACTAAAGGCTTTTCAAATGAGTAATTATTGCAGGATTGCTCCCTAGTACAGTAAACAGCAAAAAAATAAGGCCTTCAGTCTTATTGTCCCACTAGATTGAGTTGCCACATCACAGGAAAGGCTTGCTTCACACTGTCACTAGAAAGCACCTAAACTTGCTAGAAAATCTTGTTAATAAAAATAAATTATCAGAAGAATGATGCAAAAGTCTCATTTTCCCCAGAAAGACAATTTTCTCATGGCAAAATTTGTGGAGATCAGACCACAACAAATTGCCAGTGAGTGCTAGGGATTTTCCATCTCCTCAGTGAGACAGTTACCATCTGCGGCAGATACCAAGGATTCCCCTGGACCGTAAAAAAAAAAAAAAAAAGCCGTTGGCTACCATCTGCTTCCTCCTTTAGCCGTTTACTCAATTCGCCTAGCCACAGCCCCTGAACAGATGGTGCCCAGCCCTGCTTGTGTACAAGGGACCCTACTTCTAATGGTGGGCTGTGTGGTGGAGGAGGAGGCAGAGCTCTCCCAACCTGGGGCAATTTCAATGAGACTTCAGGAAGATGGGGAGGGAGATATTAAATGTCCCACTGAAACATGCAGCAAAATCCCTTTTTCCTCATGGGGGAAGAAAAATGAATCCCCCAGCTCAATGAGATTTGGGAGGAAGGCGAAGAGGTGCCGCAGTGGGTCCTCCAGGCCTCCAGAAGGAGCTGACTGGACGGCTAGCGCTGCTCTCCGGCTGCCTTGCTCCGCTTTCGTTGCGGGACGGGCGGGCGCGTTCGTACAGCGAGGCTGCGCTGAGAAGTCGGAGCCGCCAGGAAGATCAGGGCAGCCGCCGCCGCCGCCGCAGCACCAGCAGGTGGTTATTGTTCTGGGCCGTAAGATGGAGGCTGTTTGTCACGAAATGTAAACTCAGGTTGGTCGCAGCGGTGCTCCGGGAAGGGGCTGTGACGCAAGCCCGTCCGCGGGGGGCTCGCAGGCGCCACTTTAGGGGGGTTTATTGGGGGGGGGTCTAGAACGCCCCCCCCCGGCGGCCGCTTGCGGTGACCCCGGGGGTGGGTGGCGGCGCTCGGAGGAGGGACTGAATGAAGGGGCGGCGGGTCCCTGCTCGATGGCTGCTCCGAGGGCGATACGCAGAAGCCCCCCTGCGGCTGCCTCCCTCCCTCCCTCATTCTGCTGCGTTTTGTCCCAGGCTCGCTCTGCGTGGGGCTCCCCAGACATGTTCAACCAGCAGCAGTTCCAGCTGCTGCAGCTCCAGCACCTCCTCCAGCAGCAGCAGCAGCAGCACCCGTCGCAGCAGGGAGGCCGGTAAGCGCGGCCAATCGAGGCCGGGGACCGCGGGCCTGTCCCTGGGGACCCTCCCCCGGAAAGCCTGAGCGTGGCTGGTTTGATGCCGGCCGCCCTTGCCTGCTCTCCCCCGCCACCTGTTCGGGGCGGCCCGAGCACCCCGCTGGCAGAGCGGGGAGAGGAGGGGGCTGTAGGTGTGCAGGGGCTAAGGGCCTTGGGGCGGGGGAGAGATCGGTGCCAGGGCTAAAGGGGCCCACGTGGGAGGAAGGGAAGGGGTGTGAGGGCCCTGGGGAGGTGGAGTTAGGGAGATCCGCGTTAGGGGTTTAGGAGCCTGGGTGGAGTGAAGGGGATCTGAGCATGGAGTATAAGGGCCCTGGATACGGGGAAGCTGGGCCAGGGATTGGCTTCATTTCCCCTACTGAGTCTGGCAGCTGAAGAGGCTCATCTCTCTGCGTGCGCTGGGAAAGGTGTCTAGAAGCTGCAGTAGCCCTGGCCGCAGCAGTAATCAAGGGTCTGCCCAGCCCTTGGGTGGGGATCAGGGCGCTGCCCAGAACAGTCAGTACTTGTCCTTAGCTCTGTACTGAGGAGGCAGTAGGTGAAGGCAGCTTCTGCTTGGTGCAGCTCCTCCAAATCAGGCATTGCCCCAGACAGTTATCAAATACAGTTTGAATGTCTAAAGGCTACTTCCCTCCCTTGCAACAGATGGGGCACTGCACTATTAAAAATCTCTGTGCCTATAGTATTGTAAAGGTGCTTGTCACCCTGGTATCTCTCTGATCCCATCATCCTAGTACCTGAGAGCAAGTAAAACATAATAGTGTAGATCATATAAAACAAAATGCTATAGAGTCAAAGTGTCCAAACTTAAATCAATAAAAGGTGGGTGGACAACAATCCGACTAGAAAAGCTGATTGTTGTTTAAAAGTGGGGAATCTAGAGGAAAATGTTACCTGTTACAATTTACATAAATGTCCTACTGAACCTTTTAAACAGGAGCATGGGTACTATATTACCAGGCTCCAGCTCCCTTTTGGTTAAATAATTTTGTTTTATGATGTGTATATTATTATTTAGTTAGTGTAAGGATGGAATTATTGAATTCAGTTTGAACATGTGGTAAGGTGTCATTCGAGTGATGTTTGTATATAAGCACAGATATTTGTGCAATTGCACCCCATGCTGTTGAGGATGTAACTTTGTATTTGATTCGGATTAAAAGACAAATCTAGACACGTGTCTGCCAGACACAAGCAGTAAAGAGGACAATAAAGAGTGAAACTGCTCACCTAACATGTAAGAGAGAAGACAGTAGTTCTAGTCAAGGAAATTTTCCCACTATGGCCAGAGATAGAAGATATACTACAGAAACAGTTAAATAATGCATTTAGGTGCTACTGTTCTGTTCTAAAACTTTATGCAGGAGGCATTCAAGGCTAAAGGGGGGAAATGTAAGGAGGAAAAGAAGTTTTTTGGCTGCTAAATCACCAGCACCATTGTATCAGTATGAAGAGATGTTATTGAGGTATGCTTGGGAACCTCTCTATTACACAGGTAATATAAGAGGAAAAAGGGTGGGAAAGTATTTAAATCTCTCTCCAAATAAATGTAAATGACCGCAATACTGTGAATATTAAAAGGTGACCCACTATACTGGGAATATCCGTCTGTTTATTCAAATAGTCTCCTAATAAAAATATTTTAAGTGGGGTGGCTTGGGCTGAGGAAGATGTTGTGCAGCAGTGAATTTCACACCTGAAGGGCTTTCGCAGCTACCTCTTTGACTTGCCAACCTAAGATGTGATGGTGTGTGATGTCAGCACTTGTGCCCACCAGGATAAGGCTTGAGGAGGAAATTGTCTGATATAATCAAGCCTTTCTCCTTTAAGAGCTTTAAAAGCCAACACTGAATAGGCTTCCCCACCCCCTACAGAAATTGCTTTTGGCTTCATAATATTTATAGCATCTCTAGAAGTGGGGTAAGTAAATTAATATTGGCTCATAAATTATGGTAGTGGGGTTGAGAGCAGTGCAGTTAGACTTATTTTTAGAGCATGTAAGAATCATCTAGAGTAATGTATGCCAGTTTCTTCAATCCCCTGAACCAGACTGACACTTCACTGCTCAACCCCATTCCCAGGTATTCTCACTCCTCTCATCTTTTCCTTCTGGCCCATACTTTAAATATGAAAGTCATAGTTTACTGCCACTCTTCCCAACACTCACATTTAGGTTCAATTGCACCCATATGGACAGCCGCTGTGTGGGAGTAGTGGATTTTGAGTAGGTCCTAGGACGATGAAAATGTTTTAAAAATCAAGAGGCGTTGTTGAATTCAGCTAGTACTCAGCTGCCTGCATGGGTCTGTAAACCTGCAGTCCCCTACTGAACTTCCTTAAGCTATGTCATTACCCTTTATGTGTGTTTGGTGTTGAGAGGTTCTGTCTCTCAAACCTGGCAAAGTTGCAGACCTAAAATTTCGTAAGGGACAGTCCCTCACCATTGGGTACTCCAGGAGGATGGAAGAAAGGGGTACAATGGTAATGTATACAATGGTGTTTTAATGCAAATGAATCAGTGTTGCTTTTGTCCTTTGTTCCTTGTGTTATGCTTGTTAGAGACAAGAGTGAATTTGAAGGTTACATTTTTCTACAGGAAGGTTTTCAAGTGTTTGATCCCTTCTTTTCCAGGGGTTTGCCACCACCTCAACAGCAACAGATGCTGAATTTACGGGCAACGAATCAAGCATCACTCCTCAATGCCAATCCAATGCTTCAGCGAGCTCTGCTCATGCAACAGATGCAAGGTACTGTCATTGTTGGAGATGCTCATTGCACTTAGTCAGCCCTTCACCCTCACTTAACCTGGGATAGAAGTCATAGAATGGATATTGCATGTCTAAGCATCGGAGTCCTCTATCCTTTGGGACTACATTCCTCTGCACTGTTCTTTTTCAAATTTGCCCCAATCCAAATCTCAGAGGCTCTTCAGTTCTTGAAAATCCAATTTCTCAACTGCTCGAGAGCAACATTTGATGTGGAAGTTGTGACTTCACAATGGGAATCTTCTGGTGGTTTAGACTGTAAAGGTAGATGGTGGTAAAAAAACTTTCTTTAACAAGCCCAAGGCAAATCTAAATGTTTCTGTGAATATATTAAACAGCAATCGTAATTTTTATTTGGATTTAAATAGTCACTTGCATTGTCTGCGAACCCAAACAAATGTGTTGCAGAAAGTGAAACTGATTAGTTGGTCTTTCTTACAAGCTCAGTAAAGTGAAGGGGGGAAAAGAAAGGGCATAGAAGTGAAAATTAAATGTTTAAGAAACAGCTTTGTGGAATTCTGCTTGCTTGGAGTAAGTCACTATTTCTTCCATCATCTGGTTCCCAAGTAGATAAGTGTTCAAGACAATTTTACAAGGCTGTCCCAATAATAGTTGTAGTTAATGTAAGGTATTAGACATGCAGGTAAGGAACTTTTTTTTATTTTTGTATTTTCTTTTATTTTTAACCTGCCAGTGTCGTTTTGACAAAGAAAAATGTACCTGGGTTAATTTGAATAATCATTTAACTTAAAACTAGACCAGGGATTTTTCTTGTATATGAAGGTTTATTCTGCATGTTATCATGCCCTTTGTTCTCCCGTGCCTAATTAATAAGCATGCTCTCTTGTGACCCCAGTGGCCTTCTAGAGATCTTTGTTTGGCTGAGGAAAGCTGAGGCAGTAAGGGACAAACTCTAATCCGAAGTTAGTGCTGATTGTAAAGTTACTTATGTATGTTTTTATGATGAAAAGAGCTTGGGCCCAGCAAAAATATGAAAGGAGGATGACTAATAAATTTGATGTTAAGTAGTAGTGTGGCTTTTCGCTAAAGATGAAGATATTATTGACACATTGTATTTAAAGTAGAAATATGTCCAATGATCTGAAACAAACTGGATATGCCAGTTGAACAAGGTGTTTTAATGATCAGTCTAATGAACTGAGGTGGAGTATTATCCCCACCTTATTAGCAAGCTGGAACTAGTATCTCTGATTTCCGTTTTTGACATTCTGCATTGTCTCATGTTTAAACGTGTAATAAAGACCATACTGAACAATGCAACTATACTTGTGAGCTGAATTTTTGTGGTCACTTACAGGTTTGGATTACATGTGAGAATATCTGATGTCCAGGTATTTCAGTGCCTGAGAAACATCAGAATAAATAATTCAGTGGAAGCCTATGGTTTCAGCAATGGAAGTGAGGAAAGAACAAATGCCCTTCTGAGTCTAAATGGATGTGCAATTCTTATAAAAGTGCTAAACCATGAACAGAAGGCCATTTCTTACCTTTCTTATAGATTTCTGTTCAAAATTGAGATAAATCTTCTTGTAAGAAGAGATCTTCTTTCACAGCATAATTGACAAGTAATTCAAGTCTGTGGGAATTCCTTGTGTTGCGTCGCAGCTTTTATACATTATACCATGGTCAATTGGTGCTTATAGCATGATGTTGAGTGCCAGAACTCCTGGGTTCAGCTCTTGACTCTGCCACTGACTTACTGTGTGGCCTTTGGCTAGTTGCTTATGTACAAATTTTCAAAAGTGAGCTCTGACTTTGGATGTCCATCTTTAGACAGCTGCAGCCTGATTTTCACAGGTGCCGAGCACCCAGAGCTCAAATTGACTTCAGTGGGAACTATGGATCTTCGGTACCTGTGAAAATCAAGCAGTTGGTGTCTAAAGATTGGCAGTCAAAATTAGAGGCTACTTCTAAAACTTTGGCTGTAAAGTCTGTCTTTGCTTCCTTATCTGTAAAATGGGAATGGCAAGGCTTACCTTCATCGGAAAGTATTGATACTTACCTAATGGTTATAAAGCACTTTCAGGTGGATGCTCTGCTGAAAAGAACTGTACAAAAGACAAAACATTATGATAGAAAATGGTAGCATCTTAAATGTCTGGGTTTAGTTTATCTTGTTGAGCTTGCATGATAAATCTGGTGGCAGAGAGGCCTATGAAATCTCTTGTTTAAAAAGTAAAATGCTGTTTTAAATGAAATGCTCCAATCACTGCTGCTGTTCTGTCCACACAAAAAAAAAAGATAGCATCCAGATCATATTTTGAACTGCCAGCTGCAGAAGCTGTGGGATGAATTTCCCTCTTCTACAAAGAATCTTTGGAAAATCAAGATCTTGTCTTTCTTTAAACATGGGTGACAGTGTGTTCGAATCAAATAATCACTCCAATGAGCTTAGCCTGCAGTAACAATTATAAACAGTTGAGTAGTCTAACACATCCCCACATGGCAGCAATGATGGAGTGAGATCTTTGGAGTGGTTGGGGGAAGCAGAAGCTGACCAGCAAAACAAAACTACTGATATCCATTCCCTATGGAAAGGGAGGTACAGAGTTCTCTAAGCTCTGCCCCTTGCTGCTGTCATCATGGCTTGGGGTTTTGCTGTCTGGTGAACACACCCTAAATGGGAGTGCTATATTGTGTGTTTGCATTTGTAGGAAATTTACGAGGATTTAACATGACAGCCCCAGGTCTGCAACAGTTTTTCCCTCAGGCTACAAGACATTCCCTTTTGGGGCCACCACCTGTCGGGGTCTCATTAAAGCCCGCACAGCTGGGCTTCCCAGGCCTTCCATTCCAGCGGCAGAATCGGATGTTTCGTAAGGTGAGCTTGTGATTTCCAGCTCTTTAGAGACTAGCTCTAATTTGATGCTGGCTGGTGCCTGCTAAGATGTTTGCCCATATTGTACATGGGGCACTAAAGAGAAACGCAGGAGGATTAGAATGAAAAAAGAATCATTTAGTACCAGTTTGCTGACATAGAAGCTGTTTGGTCAAACCAACCCCATTTCCAGAGATCCCAGTTGTATTGGTAGGGAGTTCCCCATCCTCTTCCAGTAGACCCCTCCTGTCCTAGGATACCAGGATTAATTTGATTAGTTCTAGGTAAATAGTAAAATAGTAAGTACCTTTAAAAATATCTACCTCAAAATAGCTATAACACAGTGTGTGTGAAATCCTGGCTCAACTGAAGCCTGAGAGCTTTGCCGTTGACTTCAATGGGGCCAGGATTTCACTCCATGTCCTTTCGCTAGCAAAAACCTCATGGCTGCACTCCTCCTGGAGACTGGCCTGAAACATGAAAAATAGAGCAGAAGATTGGGAGTTGGGAGTCCTTGGCTTCTATTCCCAGCTGTGTGCTGACTCACTGTGACCATCACCTAATCTCTTTCTGCCTCCATTTTTCCAACTGTAAAATCAGGATAATACCTGCTTATAGGGATGTTGTGAGGTTTAATTGATGAAAGTTTATAAAGCCTTTTTGGACTCTCGGTGAAAGGTATTACAGGATTGCAAAATACTACTAATCCCCAGCTCCTCCTCCTTTTGAATCCATTCCCCAGGTCTGAATTCAGATTTGTTTGAGAATCTACTGAAGATACTTTTAACAAGTGCATTTAACTGGCCAGGATTTCTCCTCTATTTCAGCCTCAGGTTTTGTGTTACCTAGTTCAGTGTTCAGTGCCATTTTAACTGGAGCTTCTGGCTTAGACCAGCGTTCTCGTTGGGTCTGGCCCGGAGAGACAAGGAAGAGTAGTTATTTGGGGCTTTTCTTCCTTCCAGCCCATGCAGGTTTTGCATGGGCCTTTCTGAAGTACCTTGGACCTGGCACAGCTTCCATTAAAATCCTGGAGATGTGTCAGTGGGTGCCCGCAGTTTGGAATCCATGTACAGAACTCTGTTCATCCACTTTCAGTTGCTTACAGGTGGAGAGTCTTAGACAAACAATCAGGCTGTCTAGTATTGGAATTCCTTCTCTGGTCCTGTAATAAAACCTCTGGAGCTTTGGGAGATGTGCTGAGTTTTGAGAAGGAGAAGAGAGCTGGGTCTGAGACTCTTTGCTAATTGCAGGATTACCAGAGGGGCCCTGACAAGAAGCGGGAACTGGATCAGGCATCCTCATCTCAGTCACAAGGAGTTGATGAGAAAATTGAAATCCCAGAGGGTACCCAGGCTAGGTCAGAACAGAACAACTCCTCACCCACAGGTAAGAGGGTCCTGTAATGAAACAAAATCTTCTAAGCATGCTCAAGAAACCTCTCTAGGATATTGATGCAGCAAAAACGGGAGATGGCTTTAGTCTCTTGTTAGCTGCTTTCTGCAAGAGAGGTTCGTCTTCCAGAAATCCTATCTGGCCTAGCCTCCAGTCAGAGCCCCCTGCACTGGGCTTCATTTATGCCATTAGCTAGGTGTTTTGATTTTGCAAACCAGCTCCATATCTCTCACTTAATCAGGTGGAAGCTGTATGCATTACTGAGATGATGTACGTGATGTACCTCTTGTGGAGCAGAGGGAATGTTCCTTGTTGCATTACATCACTCTCATGATATAATCCCCTTCATCTTTTCCCCACTGGTGCCTGTTTCAGATAAAGTTACTTGTTCCTTTGCCTGTCTAGTAAGTCACTTCAGTATAGAAGAACCTCTGAGTGGGATGAGAAAAGGAAATAATTTTGGAACAATAGCTGTCATGCTGCCTTACCAGCATTGAACTCAGCATGGCAGCCATAGCCTAAACCTTGTATGAGGTGGAACCCACTTGCAACCAATATGTTAAAGAAACAGACTTGTTTAATAGGATGCTTGTTTCCATGTTGTTACCTGGAATCTTACTGGAACTGGGGCACCATTGTGCTAGGCACTGTACAAACACGTGAAGATATGGGCCATGCCTCAAAAGAGCTTATAATCTAAGAACACACAAATATAGTGAGGTTGTATCCACATGAATGCTCCATAAATGAATGATTTTCCAGTTCAAAAGCAGTGGAAAACTGATTTTGATTCCAGGGACACTGAGCAGGTTGACAGGTCTAACAATTGACCTTAATGTGTAGTATTGGATTTTTGTGGTGTGGGCTCTTGTCCCCTTGGTATTGGACGAAGACCCAAACAACCACTGGCTAGTAATAAGTTCATATCTCTACTTCTGGGTCAGGCTTACAGCCGTAACCTCTACACATAAAACTCCATCTCCCAGGTCATTACTAATCTCTTGAGTTAGCGATCCATTTCCACCCTTCTCAAAGCCAGAACTGGCCAAGTGCTTTATAGTCTTATCATCTGCTCTAAAGTACTGTGTGTGACATAGGCTGTTTGGTAGGAGATCAAATCAGATGGGCTATGGTTTGTTCTGCTAAGGTAATATCTATCTTTATCCCCGCAGAACCAAAAATGCCAGCAGACTCCATACTGGACACTGAGCCTGCAGCAAAGAGACTGAAGAGGTAATTTCCACTGAAAAGGCCATAGAAATGCTTTGTTATTCCATTGCTATATTCTCAGTAAAATGGAGCACTACCGTGCCAGCCTGACTTCTAGCATTTGGGGGGAATATTCCTGGTGCTCAGGGTGACTCAAAAAACCTCAGGGCACTTGCTGAGTCCAAGGATGCTGCAAGTGTCACAGCCATGAAGATGATGAATAGAGAGAGAGATCGATGGATGGACTGTGTCTAGACAGGCTACAAAGATGACACTTCCTGAGCCCCACTGTGGCCTGGATCCATATATCAATTGAGCATAAATAAACACAAGCAATTGATACTATTATTTGAATGAAGGTGGAGGGGAATGACACACCATATAAAGGCCCATCTTGCAAATTCTCTGCTCCCTGCTCTGCCACTGGATGCTAAATCAGGAACCATGCAATGTCATATTGCCATCTGGTGGGAAGAGTATGGAACACCATTCAGCAATTAGTCTGTGCTGTTACTGTTACACATGTACGGGGCAGGTGGAGTGAATAAGAATTATTAGAGAATTATTAGACATTGATTTGATAACTTTTTTCCAAAGTGAATTTGTTTGCAAAATCCCTTTTCTGTTCAAGTGCATTCGAAGCTCCCTAATATGCACTAGCGATGAAGAGTGAGGACTCCTGCAACCTAATCTGTTCTCTTCTACCAATTCACTGTGTGGTCCATGGGCAAATCTCTTTACTTCTCTGTGCCTGTTTCCTCATCAATAGACTAGAGATTAACAAAGATCTCTATGGAGGGTGTTGTAGGATTGATTTGATGTTTGTACAGCACTTCGATCATGTAAAGTGTTATAGAAATGCAAAATATTCTGCATTTGGGGATGCATTGTGAATTAGCAAGACAATGAGTAAATGCAATTAAACAAAGGCTGACTCATTACACCATATACTTTGTTCATCCGTTTGCCAAATGTAGTTTGGTTTTAATTATGCTAATAATTTGCATTGTATTAATCAATGTTTTGTAGCATAAATTGAATAAATAGTTAAGCCTCAGTGATAGGAGACCTTGCTGCAGTGACTCTATTAAGTCTTTACTGAGCAGTGTCTAGAGA
This sequence comes from Macrochelys suwanniensis, assembly GCA_033296515.1. Classification (NCBI taxonomy): domain Eukaryota; kingdom Metazoa; phylum Chordata; order Testudines; family Chelydridae; genus Macrochelys; species Macrochelys suwanniensis. Next base: position 12,673,998 of record CM065790.1, on the reverse strand, counting down.
CTACCAGATTTAGTGTCAAGTATCAGGGGGGTAGCCCTGTTAGTCTGGATCTGTAGAAGCGACAAAGAGTCCTGTGGCACCTTATAGACTAACAGACGTATTGGAGCATAAGCTTTCGTGGGTGAATTTCCACTGCATGCATCTGAAGAAGTGGGTATGTCCAGGGGCAGGTATAAATATGCAGGGAAGAGTCAGGCTAGAGATAATGAGGTTAGTTCAGTCAGGGAGGATGAGGCCCTCTTCTAGCCCTCTTCTCCTCCCTTGGTGTTCACACCTCAACTGCTAGAAGAGGGTCTCATCCTCCCTGATTGAACTAACCTCGTTATCTCTAGCCTGACTCTTCCCTGCATATTTATACCTGCCCCTGGATATTTCCACTGCATGCATCTGAAGAAGTGGGTATTCACCCACGAAAGCTTATGCTCCAACACGTCTGTTAGTCTATAAGGTGCCACAGGACTCTTTGTCGCTTCTACAGATTTAGTAGTGTCTTATGTATGGAGTTCAGATTAGCAAAGTTCTGCTATAACTGAATCCATAGTTTAACTTTAGAGAGTGTTTTTATGTATATGAGCATGACCTGATGATGAATCTCTGGATCAAATGAAGTTTACTGTTCTAAACCTCCCTTTCAAAACTCTGAACAGCACCACCCTGCATATATTTCTGCTCTTGTTTCTTATTACTTCCCACCTCTCCCCTTCTCTGCCAATGATGCCACGCTCCCTCATTTCCTTCTCCCACTCTTGCCTTCATGCCTTCTGCACTGTCCATATGCCTGGAACAACTTCCTTATCCCAATGCAACAGGCAACCACCCTTTTCATTGACTCCTTGAAATCCCATGTCCTCTCACAGGAGCCATAAATGGTAACAAGTATCAATATAATGCTGTTTGAGCACATTGTCAACACTTACCAAATAATGATAATACAAGCCATTCTTGTTTTGCCCTTGTTTGCATTGTCAAAATCTTGCTGTGTATTTATAGCTGTGTAACCCAGTTAGTTTATCACTTATCAGTCTGCTAAATTATGGAGTGTGTGTTTAAATCCTAATGCAGACTGCATGCTGTTACTGAGTTCAGAGTGCGCTGAAGTGTGTCACAGGTGGGAATGTAGGTCTGGCCTGGAAAGAAGGACCTATTTAAAACCTAGCTGAAAATTCTGAGTGCTGACATAAAGCAGATTTCTTTCTGATTATATCTGATCATTCTGCAGATCAGTTACTCATTCTTAGCAATCCTTTCAGGAGCCTGTTTCCACTCCTTAAATCAGACCAATTGCAATAATGAAACACAAAGCCAGCTCCTATTAGCAGGGTTTGGTATTTAGAGCTATTGACCTATTGATTATCCACTGCAAAATACGTCAGGAAAATAGTCAACGAAACTGAAATCTCAGTGAGACAAAACTCCTGAAAACCCCTGCTTGGCTACCAACAAGGTCTCCTCCTGACCTCAGTTTTAACCTTCCGCTATCCCTAGAACAGGTGAGTGTTGCAGTTGTCCTGGAGATCACCTGCCAAGGCAGGAAATGAATCCCAGGACCCCTTAGTGTGAATAACCTCCAGGCAGCCCTCTCCCCACCCTTCTATCAGGTTAGGCCAATTCCCGAACAATTGATTCAAGCTCTTTTGGCTGGCTTTTAAAGGTATGGTTGATATTTGTGTGTATGCTATGGAGCCCCTCCTTGATCTGTTCTGCTGGAGCGTTACCAGAAATACCATTTGCAACAGTAAAATATTATCAACTTATTTTTGAGATTTCATATTTTTGCTTGATTATTAAGAATGCTGTAGATTGAACTCCTTGGCCTGTGGTTTAAACACCACCTTGTGTATTGGGTTAAGCCTCTCCATCTTCCTGGCTTTGGACATGGGAGATAATCTTGTTCTTTTCTATTCTTTTTAATTAAAGTGTGGAAGAAGTGCCCATACAAGAGGATGATGCTGCAGGCAGCCAGGAAGCAGAGGAGTCGAGCATGGAAACCCAGGCACATGGTAAGGGGTTATCATGACAGACATGAGCAATGGAGCCCCCAGCCTGCTGGTGGAGTTTTGTGGATTTGTAGGTTCCCTCCTGCTAGAGATATGGTGTAACACATGAGGTACATCTGCATTTCATCTGGAAGATGTAATTCCTAGCCCAGGTAGACATACACATGCTAGTACACTAAAAATAACTGTGGGCTACCTACCCGAATATAACCCCATCTGAGATAGTAGGCATGTACTTGGGTGGCTAGCCTGAGCCCCCACCCCCTACACCTCTACAACCCCACTCCTATTTTAGCATGCTGTCTGGAGCAGATCTAATGTGTGTGTGTCTGCCAGAGCTGGGAATTACACCTACCAGGTTCAGTGTAGGATAGTCTTGATGTCTGCAGATACCCTGAATATTTTCAAAAACACACTCCAAGGATGAAAAGTGAAGGAAGAGCAATACTGGGACCAACACCCTAAGAATATGCCCCAGTAGCTATCCCTCTTCCAGTTAAATTAGGGGCTTCCAGATTATTTTGAACAGCCAGAAACAAACAGTGGGATGAATTTCCATGTTGTACAAGGACTTTCTCTATTAAAACCAGGTTGAGGCCCTGTGAAACTAGGGTACAGAGGTGATGTAAGCTTCCAGACTTCATGCATCTGTTTCTTGGTTTTCTATCATTGTTTAGTTTTAATCCAGCTAAAGGGTCTTTCTGTTTTTAGGACCAGATAGTATGAGGGAGAATACAACTGAAGATGCCTCTAAGGAGAGAAGCTTCTCTGAGGAACTGAAAGCTCCAGAGGTAGGTAGGCAGGTTCCTAACATAAAGGGACAATGTGCTCAGAATGTCTCCCTGCCCCAAAGAGTCAGTTTTACCCAGATCTCCATTGTGACGATAAACCAAGTGGCACCTGGCTCTAGGGTTGATGTCAGTGGCCCAGGTGTGGCACTGTGCTGTTGTAGGAAGCTTCTATGCAGAGTCTGCCTCTGCCACAATCTGCTGTGATTTAATCAATGTTTTAATTGTTGTAAATCTGCACCCCTGCTAAAAGCTTGGAAGCTTTATTACCTTCACACACTGCATGCTGACCATTGGAGTTATGACGAATTTAAAGACTTTCATACTGATCTGGAAGGATGGCAGGCTTTTGTGTGGGGTTTTTTCTTTTTCTTTTGTAATTTTTTAAATTTTACATTAAAAGATAATTGAATGGCTCTTAAATGTCTGAGTTTCCCAAGAGGCACTTCTCTCAGCCCAGTCTGGGAAGGGGAACAGCCATCCCCATCAGGCAGGTCTGCTTTGGAGGCTGTAGAATCGCTAAGGATAAACATGAAAGTTTAGAAGTTGGTAGAGAGATTGCGAGGGATGCTGTTAAAGCAGATGGAGAGCATGCCTTTCTTTCCCTGCCATTCCTGGGAAGTGAGTTGAACTCTGGCAGCTACCTTATGGTTTGAAATTACAGCAGGAGGGAGAGGCTAGCTGGGTCTTGGCACTCCAGAAAGTACACTGGAGAGAAGCAGGCCAAGGTATAACACTATTGGAGCCAGCAGGGAAATGCACCTGCAGACTGGGAGCCTGTGCTAATAGTAGTTTTATGATTAAACTAACACCTAAAGGCCTGTCTGTATTCCAGGCCAGATCCAACATGTCCAGCTCGGCCAGTGCATGGCTGTCTGTCATGGTTCATGACATCTGTGTTCCAGTGTGGGGGTGTTTCTTTATATGTGGACAGGACAATACACTTACAGAACTGTGTTAAGGGATTACATTACAGCCTAGATCGTTACGTGGAGTGCTGAACAGCCTGTAGTTCTGTGGTGGGGAAGCACAGGCTGCCCTAGCTGGCACTGTGGAGCCCTGCAGTCACCAATAACTGGATCAGCCTGTAATGTCTCCAGGGTCTACTAAGAACTGTGAGCATAGAAATATACATTAGCCTGGGAGTGACTCTCTGTGTTGGAAGATCCAGCAACTAATTTCATTAATAATGAAAGTGATTCTGGACAAAGCACAGCGATGGTAATACTGTGTTAAGTAGGGCCCTCCCAAATTCACGGCCATGAAAAACGCCTCCCAACCATGAAATCTGGCCTTTTGTGTGCCTTTACCCTATACTATGCAGATTTCATGGGGGAGACCAGCGCTTCTCAAATTGGGGGTCCTAACCCAAAAGGGAGTTACAGGGGGTCACAAGGTTATTTTAGCAGGGGGTTGCGATATTGCCACCCTTCTGCGCTGCCTTCAGAGCTGGGCGGCTGGAGAGCGGTGGCTGTTGGCTGGGTGCCCAGGTCTGAAGGCGGCGCCCCGCCAGCAGCAGCACAGAAGGAAGGGTGGAAATATCATACCATGGCACCCCTACTTCTGCGCTGCTGCTGGCAGCGGCTCTGCCTTCAGAACTGGGATCCTGGCCAGCAACTGCTGCTCTCCAGTGACCCAGCTCTGAAAACAGCACCGCCACCAGCAGCAGCACAGAAGTAAGGGTAGCAGTACAACAACCCCCCTACAATAACCGTGTGGACCATCTTTCCCCCCCCCCCCCCTTTTTGGGCCAGGACTCCTACAATTACAATACCATGAAATTTCCGATTTAAATAGCTGAAATCGACTGTGAAATTGACCAGAATGGATTGTGAATTTGGTAGGGCCCTGTACATAAAACTTGAAATGACATGAGATTGACTGATTTAAATTTAAATGCATTTTTCCAGGTGCTATGGAAATTGGGTTAACCCTTTACTCATTAGAAGCCCCTAAAGATCCCATCTAGATTGGACTCTCTTGACTTTTCATTCTGGCAGGTGCTGAGTTCGGGGGGCTCGTTGAAAGTGACTATCCAGCAGAGCAGTGAGAGCAGAGCTATCAGCACCACAGCCCTGAAGCCAGGACAGTGGACCTGTGAACTGGGCACAGCCGATACCGGTCCTGAGTCTGTCCTTAAATTCTTCTGTTACATCTGCAAGACCAACTGCTGCAACCAGCAGGTATAAACACTAGAGGCTGGCTGGGACTTTGGGCCAAGGGAAGGAATTGCATGGCCAGGGGCTTGTGGTAAAAATGTTGTACTATGAGACGTTTTTAAGGCATCAGGCACTACGGTGACAAGAGGCCGAGAAAAGCCTATAAACAAACAAACTAAACCATTCCTCGAAAGAGCTTGCAAGCTAACATCCTAAAGCTCCAGCGCTGGGTAATCCACAGGTAGCCATGCTCTTAAGCTTTTAAACTTTCCAAATATTATAGATCGGTATGGGGAATGGAATTGAATTGACCAGCTGTGTTGGGGTTTTTTGTTCGTTTGTTTAATTTTGAGTCCATCTAAATGGATTTTCTCCTTTGTTAGAATTTCCAGTCCCACATGGCTGGAATTCAGCACCAGCAGCGACTTGGGGAAATTCAACATATGAGTAATGTCTGCTTTGTCTCACTGCTGCCCATGGTGAAGGAGCAGACGTTGATGGCTAAGAAAGATGGGTATGTGTCAGTATGCTGGGCTTATCCCAGCTAGGTCAGTACCTACATATTGCAGTGCTTGGAACTTTAGAAATACCTTTGATGTGTCCCTACTGGCCTTAAGATATCACCCCAGAAACCAATATTGCAAAGCATAAGTCTGTAAAAACAGATTAAAATTCTGGATACAAGTAAAACTGTCACAACTTCCCCACTTGTTCTCAGAATGTACATAAAGGGGGAAGAAAAACCCCAAAGCAGTAAAAACAGCATTCGCTTTCTCTGTTTAGTCAGTGTTTTGTGAAAAAGAGACCTGATCAGACATGGACAGGATAGGTGTGTCTGTATGGCTGGCCTTTAATAGAGTACATGTCACTACATATATCAGATCTCAGATACTGTCTAATAGAAATGCTCAAGACACTTCAGCTGGGACCTTCTTGCCAGCAGTCCCTAGTTCTGAACACGGGAGGCAGGACTTTGAGTTGAAGGCCCTTGACTTTAGAACTTGCTGCTGCATTAGTCCCACCCAGCCTGTGTGTGTCAATGTTCAGGGTACAGTTCAAGGCCCATCTGTTCTCTTAGGCCTTAACCCCAGCAGGTAGCCCCCTTCGGGGAAAATTATTCATCTGCTTCCTATAGTGTAGCTATACTGCCTTTGTCTAACTGTAGGTTTTTAATGCAGTTCATCAGCCTACAGACTGTTGTGATGGGTGCATTTTTATAAACTGAGTTAAACCAAACCAGCTAAAGGTGGGGGAGATAGGAACTGAAACAGTCTATGAAGGGAAAAGCACAGTAGGTGCTGAGACCGCGCAGAACTGCAAAAACAGTGTTCCCTGGGGAACACAAGGGAGTCACTTACTGAGCCATTCTTCTCACCACAGAGAGACCCAGCAGCGATGGTGTAACACCTGCCAGTTACACTTTACAGGGGATCTAATCAAACATCGAAGGACTCAGGAACATAAGGTAACAAATTACTGCTCTGATTTACAAAGAGGGTCAAGTGATAAGACATTCACTTATCCTTAGAGGCGGGGAGTGAGCTGGAGGGAATACGCTGGGGCATTGCACTGTGGTGATGAGGACATTTCTAGATGGATCTCTTTATGCATCTAGTTCTCTTGGGCTTCTGCACACTGGTGCTGGTGGAACTCCAGGGTGTCATGCTGGGTGAATTGGCACTGACTAGCAGCACATATTTTGTTTTCCAATTATTACTACTACAGGCCCTCCTTATTATTAAACTATTTATCCAGAGGTATGATAGCAACATGGCTCTTTCCTTGATCATTTTCAACTGCGTGGGGAATTTTAGGTAGTCAGTCTGTAATTACCCAAGCTGGAATCTGGTCAGGACACTAGTGTTAACTACTCCATCTCATATGACAAGTGCCATGAGATCTTTCAAGACCATGTGCAACCAGAGTCTTTCTGTGTTGCTCTCCCCACACATTTGCCACCTCTTGGGCATGTGGATACATGTAGGCCAGGATGCCTCCCTCCTGCTGTAAGAAGGTAGCCTGACTTGTTCTAGATTCACAGTCATGATTTTGAGAGAGAAGAAGTTTAAATTAAGCTTAATTGAAACAAAGTAGTGCCTGTCTTAACCAATTGGATCTTCTCATCCCTCTTTGCTCAGCTGGCCAAACGCTCTCTCCGTCCCTTTTGCACTGTCTGCAGCCGCCACTTCAAGACCCCTCGCAAGTTTGTAGAACACATGAAATCCCCTGAGCATAAGCAGAAGGCCAAGGAGGTAATATGAACTGGATTGGGGGAAAGCACTGCTGCGTTTCAGAAGTGGCTGTGCTTGGTATGTGTGGGAGGAGTATGCATATGTCCTGCTTGTCTCAAACCAGTGAAGAGATACATCATTTTTCCTATCAAGTGGTTCCTCTCCTCCCTGACTGCATTCCACTACTACTTGAAGGACCAGACTGATAATTGAGCACTGTATGTGTGACTGGGAGCATGATAGCCTTCTTGCTTTCTAGCAATGACATCTGCTCATCCCAGATTCCACCAGGAGTCCTATCCAGTCCTCCTCATATGTGAGTGCCTGAAGTTAGCTATCTAGTCTGGTCTGATCTTTCCTCTCTGTGTCTGGCAGGTGAGGCTGGGCGAGAAGGAGCTAGGTGGGCCAGAAGACTCAGAGGAGCTAATCACAGTTGATGCTGTTGGCTGTTTTGAAGACGACGACGATGAGGAGGAAGAGGAGGAGGAGGACGGAATTGGTGAAGAGGAAGGTTCTGAGGTGGTGCAGACAGAGAAAGAAGATCCTGTCACCAAGCAGGTACACTGTGATAACAGAAATGGAAGGCTGTATTATATGAGCATCTGCGTTGGATCCTAATGGCTCAGTCAGGATCAGGGCCAGTTGAGCTCAGGGCATTCTGGAGGCTTATCTAGTCCGTTCCCAGAGCACAGGACAAGATGGGGACTATCTAAGATACTGTGAGATCTGATTTTGCTTTTTGGCAAAGAGTGAGAGGATCTTTGATCTCCATGAGTGATACAGGGGAACCCTTACGTGTGCAAGAAGATATCCTGGCTACCCTGACAAGGGAGGCAAAACAGTTTAGACGTCACTCTCAACCATTCTGCTTTAGCTGATCCATTAGGAGCTTTGCTCCTGTTCCTAACTGGACCCCACAGATGGATACATCTTGACAAGTGTTCTCCAGATGAAATAGTTGTTCTCGAAGCAGAGAGCTAACAGTGGGAAGGACACAGTTGAGGTAGCTCAGGCCTTAAATACAGGTGGTGGTTTCTAACCCTGCTAATGAAATGTTCTCCTGATAGTTGGTCTTTGTGTCTGGATTTAATCTGTCCCATACACTAGGCTGTTAATGTAACCTGTGCAGCATGGAGTGAATACTGAATGGTGACACAATTAAGGGGTGTATTTTACAGTAGGAAGGGGATAATAGGAAACAAAAGCCCCTTCCTGCCATGTTGGACCTCAGCTTTGCCCCCAGGCTCGTTGGAAAGGGTTAAAGTCCCATGAGGGGAGCTGAGCAATGGATGCAGCCCCAGTGGACAGTCCTTGCAGGCTGGGGACTCCATGCACTGACATGGTCTCTTGGTATCTCGTTCAGGTTGGGCTGAAGGAAAAGTCTCCGGAGGACTGTGAAGGAAATGAGACATACTGTCCAGATACCCCCTATGGTAAGCAAACCCAGACAAGCAGTGTGTCCAAGAGTGCCTTCTGGAGCCGGGGGCTGCCATTGTATGGGGGGTGGGCCTCAGCGCAAGAGCATGTTGCCAGCCGTAAGCAGAACTCTCTCCAGTGTCCATGACAGACCAGTGAAGGTTAGCGGATTCTGGAGAAGGGATGAAGTTTGATCTGCTGAGTTGTAAGCGCAAGGCATGTGCCATTTGTCAGAGCTGTAAATGGGTTTGGCAGGTGCCTCTTGCCCTTCGAGAGGTGGGGCTGAGAACCCTTGATCTCATCCAGGAGGACTGAACAACTGTGGAGTAGGGAAGGAGCCAGTGCAAAAGGGTGAAGTGCTGAACAAGCCATGTAGAAAGCAGAGTTACTAGATCAGGGATGCCCCAACAAGAAGCTTAAGTGCCCAATTCAGAACACTCCCTAGAACGGAAGCCTCAGTAGAGATGCTTCTCTCCTGCATTGAAAAGCCAGGTCAGCACACCGTGATTTCACAAAGGAGATTGAACTGCATGCCTTTCTTCTGTATTCTTTGGAACTAACACTCTAGACTAGTATCTGATCAGAACAGACAAGCTGCTGACCTCGGGTGCAGTGCTGCCTCCAGAACATTTTTTTGTGCTCTTTCTGTCCCCCACCCTAATCTCTGTAAGCAGCTCAGATTTTGGTTTCTAAAACTTTTCCCAGCCAGTTACGCATTGTAGGGAGGGCAGGGGGTGTATACACCAGCAGAAGCTGCTCTGTGCACAGGGAGAGCTCTGTTTACACTAGTTTTCCACATTGCTGTAACCTTCCCATATCATGTGGCAGATGGAATAATGATTAATGCTGTGAATGTTCTCTCCGTGTTTCTCTCACGTGCCTGCTGTCTTCTGCTTGGATTGAGCCCATTACTGCTGGTCATATGGTCTCTGTAGTTTTCCATTGTATTTTTTTATGCTGTGTAGTTTCTTTTCTTTGGCAACCCGATCTCTCTCTGAATATCACCCCACAGCTGTACTGTGGTAAAATGAGATATTCAGCAAGTGATCTTGAAAATCCACAATTAACAGAAGCAAAACTCTCCTTTTTAATTTCCCCTTTAACATTCTTATTATTTTGGAGTTCCGTTCAATGTGATCTGTGATTTCCATTCCCCTCCCATTTTGCAGGCCTGGATTTTCTGGTCCCCGTCGCAGGTTACCTCTGCAGGCTGTGTCACAAATTCTACCATAGTGACTCCGCTGCCCGGGTCACACACTGCAAGTCCCTGATGCATTTTGAGAACTTTCAGGTTAGACCCCTTTGGCAATTGCATGGCCTGGCATTTGTCACCCTGTGTGTCTTCTCTATTCCCTCAGCACCTCCTCTCTTTGAGCTGTCTGTCTTCAGCGCCTTCCCATTGTCCTCCGTGTCCATCACAATGTTTGTCATGCCACAGCTTTCATCTGGTATGCTCTCTGCTTGTCTTCAACTCCCCTTTAGATCAGACACTGTTCTGCTCCTGCTTCCTAACTACTGCTAATGTCTGCCATTGCCCATTCTCAGCTGGAAATCCTCCATCTCCCCAGCAAATGTCGGATCTGTTCACTGAACTTGTGAAATGGAATCCCTGATTAAGCCTGGGACTTTCCTGGTCCCTTAGCGAGTACAAATGGGTGAAGCTGGTGGGGGACTATTCAAGAAAGAGGCTGCTCCTTTTAAAGAGAGCAGGAAATGATACGCATCTGTTTAGGTGAATCTTTAGTGTCCGTAATGCTGGAAACAGGCCCTGACACTCAAATTACACATAGGTAACATCTATACAGGGGAGAGATAGTTGGAAACTCATCTTTAAAATGGTAGAAATGAAATTCCAGGCCTGTTTTAGAAGATGGAGAACTCCAATCCGTAAGCTGTTGAGAGTTCAGTCGGTCAGCAGGGACTAGGCAGCAGCAGGGAGCAACTTGGGAGCTTCTGGTAGCTTGTCTGGAGGCTCTTCACTGGCACAGAGTACAGCAGAGGAACAACATTAACTGGCTGAATCCAGTCCACACAAAGAAGATACAAGAATGGCCCTTGCCTTCAGCTGTAAAGTCATCCACTGCCTCGGAAATTTTGATGGCTAGGCCTGAATTTGCCACCTCCTCACTGGGCTTGAATTTCAGGGAGGGCAGTAATCCGATTTTGTGACCTGTGCCCATCAGGCTGCTCTTGAGGCACCATAGAGTTTTTCCTTCCCCCTTCAGTGACCATTGCCTGAGTCTTATGTATGGAAGTGTCATTCCCTGACTCCTGGGATAGGGGGTAATTCCAATTTGCATTTCCTCTGCTGGTTCGGGCCAAGGCCTGCTTCAGCAAAAATATCCCATTTCTTCTCTGAATGTGTATTCATAGTTTCTTCATGGTGTGTCCTGTGGAGCTTTTCTGCTTGTCTTCAGACAGGTTAACCTTTGACTAGCCTGGCAAAGGAGTTAACAGTCCCCTTTCTATCTCTGTTACCTTTACCGAGATCTGGGGAAAACAACAGTGTCCCACATGCGCTGGCAGTTCTTAAAATCTTTGCAGCAGGTGAAGCTGCAGCTGCTCCTCTGGGTCACCCATTCCCTGTACAGATCACTTCCGGAAGGAAAGAATCAGTCCCCCTTGTCCCTGTTTGCTTCAGTAAGTTGTTCAGATCGATGTAGTTACGTTCCCTCTTTCAGCTTGTTAAAAATGAGTTAGCATAGCAGCAGTGAGCATTCCTTCCCCTCCACCCTTAGAACCAGGGGAGATGCTACTGTTTCCACCCATTGGGGTACCACGAAGGAAGTGTTGTCTAGTAGTTAGGGGACTAGGAGTCAGATTTCCTCTCATCTGGCAGTGAGTTGCTGTGTTACTCTAGGGAGGTCACTTAGCTTCTCCATTCCTATCTGTAAAATAGTGAGGATGGCTTCAAGGGCTACCATTCATTGATCATTTATGAAATGGTTGGAAGTAGGTGTATGTGGGTGTGACTTGGAGGAGCTGGCCTTCTACAAATATTTAAGGCTAGTCTCAGTTTATAACTAGCCAGTGCCCTTTTGAGTCTTGTGATCTCTGCTGGAAGCAGTTACTCTCTGGACTCTGCCTAGTGCTGGTTAGAGGTCTAAGGACGGTCATGGTCTTTGCATTAAATGCCTTCTAGTTTCTTTCAAGTGGGATGAACAGCACTTCTGGCCAGAATTCCACATTGGAGGCTTCTTAGCAGCAAATTGCTTGCATCTGAGGCAGTCCAGTGCACCAATCTGGAAAAAACTACCTTGCACTTGGTCAACAAGAGTTGCCCCAGTTTAAGATGTGACTTTTAAACTGATTTAGTTACACCAGTATGTAATGTTTTGCGGACACTTTAAACTAGTTTAAACTGTTGTATTCTGGTTTAGCTTAAATCAATTTGGATCGGACAAAGGGTCCACAGAGGGGTTTGCACCACTTTAACTTAATCCAGGCCGGCACAACTCATAAAGCAGCGAGGGCCATATTACTCCCAAGAAAACAGCCGAGGGCCGAAACTCTTCTCCCGCCGCAAAAGTTGTTGTGCAGGCCTGACTTAATCAATTAAAAATTAAACTCAGGCAGTTTTGTGGGGTAGACAAAAGCACCATCAGGCTGGCAGCAGCGGGGTGCTGATCAGAATAACTCTGGTGCTGAGTATGTATTCAGTTCACTTTGAGTGTATGAGATGTTTCTGGCTGTTAAGTGAAAAATGTTTAGCTGCACTGAAGTGTCTGTCTACCCAGTGGAGACAACTTGGCTTTTTACCTGTTTCTCCCCATGCAGAATGGGCTCTCTTCCCAAGGCACCAGGAGCATGAGCAGGCACAAACTCTTGGAATGGCTAACCTAAAAGATTAGGACTTACTGAGCCTCCTGCTGCTTTTCTTCTGTGCTACCAAAAGCAGGAGCTGCATAGAGCTGTATTTGAAGAGTGATAAGAGTTGTACTTACTCTCTAGGAGCCAGGAAAGATCACAGGGAGGACTTACAGTACCAAATGGCTAATACTGCAGCCCCTTCAATGGCCAAGTACCATAGTGCAGCTCAGATAGCATGCTGATACAGTAAAAGAACCCAAATAGAATAGTCCAGTTAAACTGTTGGGTTCAGTACAAGCCCCTCGTTCCAGGGCTTAAGTTTAGCATCACCAATCACTTTAATATTTCTGTGGAAGAGAAGGAGCTTCATGCTGTTTACTTAGTGCCGTAGTCTTTCTAGAAGACTCAATCACTACCTAAGTAAAAGCCTCCAGACTGATTAACATGCTGGAGGAAATCCCTTTGTGGCTTAGGATCGCATGGTTATACTTCTGTAGGTTGGCCCTACATGGCGCTTGTGTACTATTTTTCTGAAGTTGGAGTGACAATTTTAACCTCCTTGCTGATCTCTCCCCGGAGGCCTCAGTTTAGGAACCCATCAAATAAGTCACCTTGCTGACTAAATTCACTATCTAGTGAATGTTGGCACACTCTTGCAAGTGGGGACACTTACTGCTTAAAATACGCTCCTAGAAACATCCCCTTAAATGTGATTTTACTGAAGAGACTTCCTCTCCTCCCCCCCCCCCCCGAGCTCTTGCGAAAGAAGCAGAAAGTGAATGAGCAGACAGTCCGCTTGCATTGCTTAGATGAGCAAAGTGCAAATGAAAACAAATTGTCATTTCATTGTGTTTAGCTGCAGCAAAACTTGTGTTAATCTAATTATTTCCCTTTAAGATGCCTGTAAGGAGTGCAAGCAACCCATAGTCTTGTGTATCTGGAGGGTGAGACTACATGTTTCCTGCCCACCCCCAAAACTAGATTCAGTCAGTAGTTGGGATGAGAGTTTTCTTCTTTTCACTTACACTCAACTGGGCTATTGAGATCTATTCTCTCCAGTCAAGATTAACAACTGTCAAAGTCTGGTTCTAGCTCTGTATCCCCAGCCTCATTCTACCTAATTCCTCCGCCTTAGCAAATGCAAGAGGGAATAAAACCTTAATACCATCACTTTTTGCCAGGAGCAGACCTGTACCTGCTTGAACTCCTTCCCTCAGCAGCCCACCCAAGAGAGCCGTAGACTTGTGCTTTGTTTGGAGATTAGGCCAGCCATTGCAGTCTGTCACTCGCTACAGTCTTTGTGCAGGTTTCTCCTGGACCAGCTGAAACGATCCTGTAATGTCTCAGCCCAGTTATTGCTCACACTTTTTTCCTTTGCACAGAGATACAAGGCAGCAAGGCACCATGCCACAGCAGCACACTCGGAGGCCTCTTTGTGCTCCCATGGTTCTGGCTTCCAGTCATCAGATGAGCAGCAGCAGCCACCTGCTAAGACAGAGGATGAAGCTGAGACAATGAATACCCATCATGGCACAGGAGAAGAAGATACAGAATTATTGGCATTAAAAGAACCCTCTAGGTCTCTAGAGAATAAGAGTGAGCTGGGCCCCTCTGTGAGAAGGGGTGAAAGCCCAGCCAGTGAGACTGATATATGTGGAGCCCTGGTCATAGAGGAGGAAGGAAGTCAGGATGAGGGTAGCAAGTCCCCTACCACTAGTGAAGACTGCCTGCTCCTAGATGAAGACAGTGCCATAGGGGAGTTGCTGGGACACAGTGTGTGTAAGGAAGAGGAAAGGGATGGCACAGACAAAGCCCAGTACCCAATGAGTGAAGGGGATTCTGAACAGGAGGCAGCAAGCATCAGAGAGAAGGAGGCAGACACCTGCTCTCCAGGCAAAGGAGAAGCAGCAAATCTAACCCCAGCAGGGCGTAGACGCTCTGCTAGACGCAAACCCAGATAGACCAGTTTTAAAGGGAGAGCCCCCTTTGCATACAATATTTGCTGGAAATGTTTATTTTCGGAATCTTTTAATAGAGCAAAAACCTTCCACTTCACTGCTGTTTTTATTTTAAAAATAAAAAAGCCTGGCTTTAGCGTGTCTAATAGATGGCGGCCTTGGGTGTTATTTATACAGGTGGGATGTGATAGAGATCCACAGGATAGGCAAAGCTCTGTACTGTTAAACCTGAAAGGGTTGCTGAAGCTGACCTTCCTAAAGCTAAGGCTCACTGAACTAGCTATCTACTTCCTTCTGTGCTAAGGTGGGTCCCCTTTCCCAGGTCATAAGCCTGATGATACTGATGTGAGCAGAAAGAAACGGAATTCTACTGCTGGGAGATGAGTCAGTCCTATGCGAACACAATTGATGCACTTTCCCAGAATCAAGCCAGTACCCTAGGCAGCAGGCTCACTCAGGACCCAGACTAGAAGATGGAAGAAGCTCAGTCATTTGATCACTCAGCACTTAAAGCAAGTCTGCCTCTGAAATGCTTCCAGGAGGACATTCAGTTTAAGATGATTTATTAAAAGTTTCTTTATAAATATTTCTAAACTGTACACAATGACAGTCACTTCATAATGCAAGGCCTTTCCAGAAGCCACAGACATGATCAAAGCCGTTTCACAGATTTACAGTGGTCATGCAGTCTTACAAACATGTTTTTATCTCCCTGACATTCACAAAGGACTTTGTCATGACAGCATTGCTGGGCAATCCTCCTACCCTCTCTCACAATGAGGCTGTGACACAACAAGAGCAGCAGATTAGGCTGCTATATGGTAATACCTCTCAGAAGCCACTTCTGAGTCTCTAGGAGTGGTTTAAGGAGTTACACAGCTGTTCTTTACTCTCCATTAAGTAGAGCATGATGGTAGCTCACACTACATTTGTTTGGCAGGGGGAATATGTGGACTGGGGTCTTGTCAATGTTTCTCATCACAGAACTTCTGTAAGTTTAACTGAAGTGTAGACAGTAAGGAGGCATCAGCTACAGGGCAGAAGAAACCAGATGATTTAAGCCCCAAAAGCAGCCTATTATTCTCCCCACAATTAACCCTGAGAGCACGTCTCGGGCCAGAATAGAGCCACCATTTGCTATGGATCTCCAGAGCTGTAAGGCTTAGAAGCCCACTTTACTGGGGGAGAAAAAGTTCTAGACAGTCCTCAGGACAACAGTCACCACTTTCCTTGGTAGCTGAACTGTGGCAAACAGGACCTATACATGAACGCCCACCCTTGCAGCATAGGCTTCCCATACCCAGTTCCAATGATGTCGGTGTCCCTGTCAGCTCATAACTGGAGCTACATTTGGGAGCTGGAACTACTGACTGCCCATCTCTCTCCTTACCCACCTATTTGCTGATGCAGCATCAGTCGCACAGAGAAAACAAGACAGACACAGAGAAGTGCAGAACATTTAACCACTGGAGGGAATGCACAACAGCAAGTACCTTTTCTAGTCAAGTTTTACATTAAACAACAGACAGTGGAGATCCCAGTGGAAGTAAAAACTATTTGACAGTTTGTGTCCAGCAAACAGCAGCAACTAGATGTCCGTGTGTGGTCCCTGCACATCAGCTTGCATGTTCTGCCCTTCACTCAGCTGCTGCTGGAACTCCAGGCGTGTCTGACGGTTGGATTCCAGCAGCTCCTTCAAGCGTGCATGCAGATGGTCATTCTTCTCCTCCAGGTGATCCAAACAGGAGTTGATCTGGTCCAGCATGGAGTTTATTGCTGCATATTCTAAAGGAAGGAGAACAAAAAAAATATCCTGAATAATCTAAATTCTCGTACTACCATCTCTCATTCTAAGAAGGTATCATGCAGCAAGGCCTCTTGCAAATATACCTCAGAACATATAAGGCAGGTCCTCTATCCCAACTACATCCTCTTGGTAGCATGATACATCACATCTACTGGTGAAACTAGGTCTGTGGGAAACTGGATAGTTCAGGGGATTGGTAATGTGATCCAGGATGTTTTACCTCTGTGCCACAGACCAGGCAGGAAATTGCCATCTGACAGCTGTTTGGTAATCTCTCAAGTAAGTGGCTGGGCTCTAGCGAGCTTCCACTAGCCAGGGATCCACATTGCAAGAGGGCTGACTAGATGAAGGCAGAATTAATCTCTTCACCCTCCCTAGAGGTGGCCTTACCTAATCAGGATATAGGCACCTTGATAGGTTGCTAATTTAGCTACAACTAATCAAAAAAGAGATCTTGGAGTCATCGTGGATAGTTTTCTGAAGACGCAGTCAAAAAAGCAAATGATGTTAGGAATCATTACAAGAGGGATAGAGAATAAGATGGAGAATATTTTACTGCCCTTATATAAATCCATGGTACGCCCACATCTTGAATACTGCGTACAGATGTGGTCTCGTCTCAAAAAAGATATACTAGCATTAGAAAAGGTCCAGAGAAGGGCAACTAAAATGATTAGGGGTTTGGAACAGGTCCCATATGAGGAGAGATTAAAGAGGCTAGGACTTTTCAGCTTGGAAAAGGGGAGACTAAGGGGGGATATGATAGAAGTATATAAAATCATGAGTGGTGTGGAGAAAGTGAATAAGGAAAAGTTATTTACTTGTTCCCATAATATAAGAACTAGGGGCCACCAAATGAAATTAATGGGCAGCAGGTTTAAAACAAATAAAAGGAAGTTCTTCACACAGCACACTGTCAACCTGTGGAACTCCTTGCCCGAGGAGGGTGTGAAGGCTACAACTATAACAGGGTTTAAAAGAGAACTAGATAAACTCATGGAGGTTAAGTCCATTAATGGCTATTAGCCAGGATGGGTAAGGAATGGTGTCCCTAGCCTCTGTCAGAGGGTAGAGATGGATGGCAAGAGAGATATCACTTGATCTTTACCTGTTAGGTTCACTCCCTCTGGGCACCTGATATTGGCCATTGTCGGTAGACAGGATACTGGGCTGGATGGACCTTTGGTCTGACCCAGTATGGCCATTCTTATGTTCTTATGCTGTTGAGAAGCTTACCACAGAAAGGGTACAGCAGAGAGTGTAACCTCCAGAGCTGCCACTCTAGGACCTGGCAGATGAGAATCTGGAAAAAGAGTTCCAGAACATCACAGCAGCTGATGTGGTGGGAGCAGGGGTAGAGGAAGAAAGGAGTCCATTTGCATAAGCTGAATACGAACATCTCATAAGGTCCTAAGGGAAAAAGTAACCAGAGGGATGAATGTGGACCAATTCTGATTTCCATGAAAAGCACTTATCCCCTTAATTTCTGAAGTTGTTGATTCAGGTCTCAAGAGTGCAGAGACCACATAGGTCTTGCTTTACCATTTAAAACTCTACACTAGGAACCTGCAGGATCTGTGTATCATGCCATACAACCAACACAAACCACATCCAACCTACTTGTGATGCTGCTTTTTGCAAGAGGAAGGGGCAAAAGCACTCACACCAAGCCCTGAGTAAAAGGAAAAATGTGGTTTCCATGTACATCTACAATGAAAATTATCTAATTCAAGCGTCAGGAGGAGCCACAGATTTCACTTCACATACAAGGTCAACCAGAGCTTGCATGGAAAGAGAATATTTTAAATGTTTAAATAGCTAGACCTATCCCGCTGAACACAGCAAGGGGCAGCAACAATCAGTCCTCAAACTGCAACGTTTAGAACAACAGACCACAGTCTGACTGAGACTTCTCTGCAGCTTGTACTCAGACATCAGGAGCATGTCCGGGAGAGAAATAAGAAGATCTGATGGTGAAGCTGTTTTCAGCTACTAATACCCTGAACACAAGTATTGGTTCTCCCAAAAGAAGACAGTGTGGGAAGTCCTTGAATAGCACATGCCACAGCTGAAGCGATTAATGCTCTACCTTAATTCTGATATTACATTATTCTAAATTAAAGTTGTGAAGTGACTTCCTGAGACTGGAATGCACAGGGTTGGAAAACAGTGCAGTCCCTGCTTCCAAACTGGGAGAGCTTTGTGGGGCAGGCTAAGAGATGTGATGGATTATTTAGGAAACTCATCATACCTCAGGGCTTCCCACTCAAAGCCAAGTATAGAGATACCCGGTAACAAAAGAATCGTCGGCTTCTAAGGATCTGAGTGATTTCATGAGGAAACACCCTTGACATCTTCAGAATCTAGTTCTAAATTGGATAGACAGCTCAAGTGAACCCAGCAGAAAGGATCTCTTGAGGCAGGTGACAGGCCATAAAGCTCAAATTCCCAAAGGAATTGTCATAGAAGACTATTTAGCTAAGCATCCCTTTTTTCATCAGAAGCCAGAGCAAGGTCTGAAACATCATATTCCCTTCCTGGCTAGTAACTGGTTGTTGTACTGGCACTTCTCAGAACAGTATAATGAAAGGCCTTTTTAGTCCTAGAAATCCTCAAGGATTTTTTCAGGAAAGGAGTTTTTAGATTTGTTAGAAGGCACCAAACTAGGGTGTTGGGTGTTTTAGTCTTATAGAATCATGGAAATATAGGGCTGGAAGGGACCTTGAGAAGTCATCAGGTCCAGCCTCCTGCACTCTCAGCCTTTTTTGCAGCTGCATCACATTGTTGACTGATACTCAATTTGTGATCTACTATAACCCCCAGATTCTTTTCAGCAGTACCACCACCTAGTCAGTTACTCCCCATTTTGTAGTTGGGCATTTGATTTTTTTCTTCTTAAGTGAAGTACTTTGCTTTTATTGTTACTGAATTTCTTCTTGTTGAATTCAGACCAGTTCTCCCATTTCTCAAGGTCATTTTGAATTCCAATCTTGTCCTCCGAAGTGCTAGCAGCCCCTCCTGGTTTGTTGTTCATCTGCAAGTTTTATAAGCATACTCTCCACTCCATTATCTAAGTCATTAATTACAATATTTAATACCACCAGACCCAAGACTTATCCCTGCAGGGCCCCACCAGATACTCCCTTCCAGAAGAAAAGTAGGTTGGTTTGGCAGGATTTGTGCCTAACAAATCCATGCTGGCTATTCTTTATAAACCAGTATCTTTCCAAGTATCAGTTGGACTGACAGGGCTGTAATTCCCCAGGTCCCCTTTGTTCCCCTTTTTAAAGATAAGTGCTATGTTTGCCCTTCTCTAATCTTCTGGGACCTCACTTGTGCTCTAGGAGTTCTCAAAGATAATTGTGAAGGATCTGAATATTGCTTTAGATAGTTCCTTAAGTACCTTAGTATGAATTTCATCAGGCCCCGCTGACTTGAATACATCTCAGTACCGTATTCTTTAACCTGTTATTTCCCTATTTTGGCATGTGTGCGCGTGCATGGAGCAAGCCTGTTTGGTGGTGGGGGGGGTGTCTTTGGTTTATCTAGGGATGGGGGGTCTGCTTGGAGCCGGGGATTGGGGAGGGGGGTCCGGGGCTCACCCCAGGCAATGGGGTGCTAGGAGCAGGGAGAGTTTGGGGAGGGAGGCATGGCTCTCCCCAAGTGGGGGGTGCTGGGAACGAGGGTGGGGGTGTCCGTGGCTCACCCCAGGTACGGGGATGCTGAGAGAAGATTGGGGGCTGTGGGGTCCGTGACTCACCCCAGAGCGGGGGACGCTGGGCGGGTTCACGTCCGCGCTTCTCTTACCTGTCTCCCCGAAGCCGTCATCGTCCCCCTCCTCGCCCCTCCCGACGTTTCCCGCAGGCACATGCGGCTCCCCGTTCGGCCCCGACATGCCGCCGCCGAGTCCCGCTGCCAGACAGGACCCAGGTCGCGGCCGGACTCCGAGACACCGCAAAGCCCCGCCCCTTCCCCGGATGGAACGGCGGGAGGTCCCGCCCCCTGACCCGGAAAAAGGCGGGGCTTGGGCTGACCTAGCCACTCGGAAACTTCAGCCGGGACCTAGGGAGGGGGTGAGGGGTCACATCTTTCCCAGCTCCGCCCTGCTCCAGGGTAAAGTCTATAGTTATGGGAAAAGAGGGGCTGACCAAGCAGCGCGGGCGGGCGAGAGGTAGGCATGCAAATAGACTTTATAGTTGCGGGGGGCGTCTGCCCACAGAAAGGCGGGATCCCAACCTCCCTGGACGCTTATGTTCCTCCCTCTTTGTGCTCACTCTCTGCAGTCACCGCAGAGGGATTTGCTGGCAGGATTTTACATAGGTGCAAAAAATATTCAGCGAACTCAGGGGAGTATCTGCAGTAACCAAGTGACCTTGGGAGCATGAGGGTTCACAGCCAAACTGGCTCTAAGAGCCACAATCACCCAGTCAGAGCTTAGGCCTGTGTCCCCATCAAAACTAAGCACCACAGCTTGATTTTGGCTGACAGCTGCTCCAAAAAATCTGCTGATCAGAAGTTATTCACAGAAATGATCCAGCAAATAAATTCCAGCAATAAAGTGAACTAATCTATCAGCTACTCACAGACCACTTTAGGAACAGAAAATGTGTTGAATAAATTATTCACATCGCTTTGCTTTGTTATTCCCTTCTGCAGTGGTTTTGTCTTAAACCTTATTCCATCCATACTAATTATCTCAGTTTATTACATGTATATTTATTCTTTGTAGACTGTTCTCAGGAAATATGTTTATGGGATGTTCTCAGGAGATATGTTCACCTGTATAGAGCCTTTATTTCTGGAGCTCTTAAAGCACTTTGTAAACATTCATTAGCGCCTGTGAGGTAATTTTGCAGATGGTCAAACAGAGGATGATGGCTGGTTAAGTAAATTGCCTAGAATCACACATTGAGTCAATGACACAGCCAGGACTAAACCCCAGGATTTTTGACACCCAGACTTCTGCTTTTGCCACTAGAGCACAGTCCCTTCCCGTTTTCATCTCTCCAGTTTTAGTTAATGGTTTGTTTAATTTAGCTTAATTGTATTTAACAGAATAAAGTTTGTTTCAGCTGTTTTAGATTTTTCCACTTAATAATTGTAACCACAGTAAGTAGGTCACTTTCAAATCTCCTCTTTCCCTAGGACAGTGAGTACAATTTTCTCTGCCTTTCTTTATAAATAATATTTCTTTTTTTAGACTTGATATTAGTCATATGCTTCACCTGTCCTGGGAAATCAGATCATGATATCATTTCTTCCATTTTATAGGATATAGCTTTAGAGATGAAAATAACTTACAATTAGGGCATCAGTGTGTCCCTGAGCTGAACCTGGCAAAGACTGGTTTGAGGAGTTTTTGACTTCTAATTGAGATGGAATTTTCAATGCACAAGGAATGAAGGATCATGTCCTTAACATCACAGTACATTCTGTATCTTTCCTTAGTATAACCTAACTACATTCTGCTGGGTTAGGGCCCCATCCTATGCCCTAACACAGTTATGCTCATAAATATAATAGTATGGGCATAACCAAGCATAAGTGACAAACGTTAATTGCCCTGAAGCATGAGGTCATATGTCTTCCTATTGTATTGTGGAATACAATTTCACAATTAAGTAGGCTTATGTAACTAATGTCAGTAAAGCTCTTTGAGATCCTTGCATAAGAGGCGCTATAGAAGTAGAAACTATTACTATTATTTTGTATTCCTATTTTATGTTTTAACATCTTTATGAAGTGCTGAGGTTTAATTATCCATCATGGCAAAAGCCAGATAATTATAAATCTGGCTTTGCTAGTATGACAACTACTAGATACTCTGAATATTTTGTCCTTGCCTTTCACTCTGTGATTCTAAAGCAATTTACAAAGATGGAATTTTAATTGTAATTATTTATGGATTTGGAATTTTACCATAAAATCATGGACTATTTGAGATTTTACTTAATCATCTAGCTCTGTTCCCAAGCATTGCATTCAATATTCACACTACATGTTGTGAGCAAAATTAATCTTTAGTGTAATTTGCATGAAGGATGGAATTGGGTCCATTATGTATTGTAGTTGAGAGAAATGAGCTTTAATACCTAGAAAAATAACTAGCCAGACTGGACTCTTTGTATGAGCTGATTAGTGGTTTGGAGTTTTTGTTAATGATTCAGCAAATGGTGTGATTTAAATAATATTTAAAATGATCTAATCCAAGGGTTCCCAAATTGTTGGTTGAAGAACACTTGCTGATGATTCTCAAAGATCTGATTGGTCATATGGTGCTGGCTTGCCTTGTTTCCAACTGCTGCTACAGATGTCCACACTCTTCACTACAATGAAAAGCCACCTGTAAAAGAAGCTGGAAACAAGGAAGAAACATTAGCCTAACCACTGCTGCTTAGAGCAACTATTACATAAATAGAGAATGAGAGGAAATGAGCACTATCTCTCAGGGACTGGAGACATCAGTGGGATGAGAGTTGCAATCCATATGGTAGCTAAGTAATATTTTCAGGAGAGGTAGGTGAAGAAAATGAGTTGGTGGCTGGGCAGCATAGCCAGAGGAGCAGGGAACCAACTGTTAGGGAACCCCATGCAGAGGGAAAGAAAATGGTCTAGACAGCAGAGGAGCATGTGTCAGTGAGAGGAGATTAATAAAAAACATGGGAGGAGCAGATAAAATTAAGAGTAAAAGCAGGTGGTGGGTTTGATTTTTTTTTTTTTCAAAAGGAAAAAACACTAACTGCATCAGGAAGGAAGGTGTTAATGAGACACTCTGTGTTCAAATATATTCCACACTATGAAAATGTTTGAGAGCCCCTAATCCAACCTAGCAGGATTTGATAGCACTTGTCATCCTAGCATCAGTTATTACATTGAATGTTACCTTCTCTGCTACAGTGTGTGATTATTTTTTCAGCCCACCAGTGCCATTTATAACCCTTTCCAATGGGGGTAGTTCTAGGGTCCCATTTTTGGAGGGGAAAATGGGTATTTTGAGGCCCCTGAATGTCGCTATTTAGAAAACAACCTTCCAGGAGTAATTAGACCCTTGGAAATACCTAGACTTTTAAGAGTTTAAAAATAAATTGTGGCTACTGAGTCAGTATTTTTCTGTAGAAGCAACAAAGGGTCCTGTGGCACCTTATAGACTAACAGAGGTATTGACAGTATTCACAGTATTTTTCTGTGATTCTATACATTAACAAATCTCTCCAATCTGCTCATTGCCTAACATTGTATAACTTTGTACATATTGTGGCTTTTCTGACAAGGATGAGGGCGGGGAGCTTGAAAACCATTTGGGGAGGCAAATGTTCTCTCTCCCGGTGGCGCCGGGCTTGCTCCCAACCCCTCCCCGGTTTTGTAGGTGGATGCTGGCCCCTATGCAATACCGCATCTGGGAAGAAATGATGCCACCGCCAACCAACCAATCAGAAAACAAGCCCAGCAGAGGCGCTCTATCCTTAAGGCCGCCTCTGCTCTGGTTTAAAGCCGCTGGTGCTTGGTGTAGAGGCCCGCCCTCACCGGTTTCCCCCCGCCCTCGTGGAGCGAAGATGGCAGCAGCCTGGAGTGGCTGGAGGTGCCTGGGGCAGGTCCCGTGGAGACTGAGGGCTGCTGGCCAGGCGGCCGGGGTGGGGCTCCTGCGGGCCCAGAGCAGGGGGTACTGTATCCCGTTTGGGACAGGACGCTATGCACGGGGCCGGGCACTGAAGGACAGCCGCATGCTGGTGGGGGCTGCTTTTGCCCTGGGGGGCACCTTTGGCCTCTTCCAGACTCTCCAGTATCCCCTGAAGGCCCAGGAGCGCCTTGCTGAGCAGCAGGCAGCCAAGGTAACCGCCCTCCTCCCCCGTTTGAAGAGTACTGCTGGCAATCCAGGAGCCAGCCCCCTTGCAATCCCTGAGGAACACCGGGCCCCATGGTGCTTTCACACCCCCCACTTGCAAATGATCGTCCTTCCCGTGTAATCCAGTTTTTATACTGCCTCCCAAATACCTTCCATTTTTGGGGTGCACACTGAGATTTTGACTCCCATCCGTAATGAAATCTTAAGGGGGTGGTAGGAAGAACCTCGAAAATGGTTTCTTCCTCACCGATTTTTTTTTCTCCTGTATGACATTTCCATTTTTGTTCATTTTCAGATAGTATTTTCCCTCTAATGTCCTGTAGATGATCCTCCAAATTAAAAGGCTACACAGGTCTCTCAAATGATCCATGGCTGCTTTTTCGATTTACTGTCTGCAGATCCTTTTGTAGCCTTTCCCTGGATAAACTTAATTGCTACTTTTAAAAACAATCAGCTAATTAATGTTTTCCATGCCTATGGATGAAGGACATGCTAAGTGATACAGAATATACAAGTGATGCCATCGGGTTACAATATCCTAAACAAATAATGTCTACCAATTTTACTAATAACTCTTGTGTATTAAAACTAAACACTTATAGATCCTGATCCTGCAAGACATACACACATACCTAACTTTAGTCAGTAGAAAGAAAATAATCTTGTTAGTTTCAATTTTGTTTTTAGTCTGTTCACTTTCTGGTTCTCATACACTAGCATAATGCTGCAGTATTTGGGGGTGTCAAACCCTTCAAGAGAAGGTTTAAATACGCATAGCAGACTTTTTCTATTGATCGAAACACACACATCCTTAATATTAGATATTATTAGGAAACAACATTTAAAGTATTAAAATCTAGGCTTAAACTACCCAACATTATCGTCTTTGAGTAACTATAAAAATTGCTTTTAATTAATACAAAGAAAAGTAGTTGTCAAGTGACAGGGAAAACAACAATTCTGTACGCTTACATAGGGCTTTCCATCAACTAATGACTTCCCACAAATACCCTGAGGGATTATGTAAGTGAGAAACAAGGTAAAGTGGTGGCATGTGTTTTATAATGTATGACTAATAAGCAAGGCACATTAAATGTCTGTTGTGTAATTGTGTTGTGCCTAATACTGATGCTTTATTCCTTGTGCACCCAGCATTCTCAGTGAAGATATGGTGGGCAAACAAGGCAAGATCAGATTCTGTGTTTATATGTTCTCAACCAATACCTTGCAACCACTGTAACAAAAAACAAAACAAACAAACAAAAAGTCATTGCTTCCTGGCATAAGTCACTGGTATTTTTTTATAAAATGTCAAATGTAGGGTTATATACTGCTGTCCATTGCTGTAGTATTTGAGCATCTGCCACATAAAATAGATAACAATAGCAAAGTCTCTAGTGGACTTCATGGAATCTCTGACACCTTTCGCTTTGCATAATAAAAACTCCGCTTGGGGGATGGGTTTTGGTTTTGTGGATTTTATTACTTTAGGGGTGTGGGTTTTGTTTTGTTTTTTAAAGGTTGATTTGTTTAATTTTCTTAGGCTGGATGGTTGGATTTTTTTATGTAGAAAGGGGTGTTGTGAATGTCATTCTTATGATGGTTTGGTCCTTAATCTATAGGATTCAGTTGGCAAAACCATATATTCATAAGAGATTGGAGTTACTACAAAGGGATAAGGGGATATTATACAAAAAAGTTAAATATTTATAATGTCATTAGAAGAAAATGCTGGTTAACCCGGGGGGGGGGGTTTAATTTGGATGATCAGATTGTGATCTGAACACCAAGTATCAGCAACAGCAATTTAAAATAAAAATAAATTGATCAGGGGAGGAGGTGATATTTGAGTTGAACATACAAAATTCTGGCATTTTCCTCCCTCAGCTCCCCGCAGGTAGCCTTCAGTTGACCCTGTACCAATACAAAACCTGCCCATTCTGCAGTAAGGTTCGAGCCTTCCTTGATTACCATGGGGTCCCTTATGAAACTGTGGAGGTGAATCCGGTAATGAGGAAGGAGATCAAATTCTCCTCCTACAGAAAGGTGCCCATCCTTTTAGCCAACGCTGGAAATGCTCTGGTGAGTCTCTGCTTCTCAAATAACCATGGTTCTTGGGTTTACATCTAGCACTGGGTCACTAGCCAAGTGCAGGTGTAGTCTGTAGATTGATACTTTATTTCCAAGGGTGCTTAGCATCTTGTTCTTCATTTTATGGCTGTATACTTAGCTACCTCTTCCTTAGCCTCACTCTTATTTTGTTGAGCACTCACAACGGCCAATGTTCCCTAGCAGTGACAAGCCATGCTGCTGCTAGGGAGTTTGGGGGAAGGTGAGACTTCAAAGTCCACTGGTCTTATTCTTCCCACTCCCATGCAGGATTCAAACAATTTGTACAGAAGTCAGTGGGAGTTACTTGTCCTTGGGTCATAATTCTTCCCCCACACAGAGTACAAGTGTTTTAAGCTTTTATTTTCTTACCATGCTAGTTTGTCCCCTGGAATGTCAATGGCTCAAACTGAAATCCACTTTGGTTTCTGCTGTTGGCCTGTCTAGAACAAGCAGAAGAATAGATATATGGCTGTAGTATAGCAGATTTGCCTATGGAAAGAAACCGAAGTTTAGGGAAGAAGGAACTTGGGGACTACTTAAGCCCCAAAGGGATTCAGTTGGCAGAGCTTGTTATGAGCTTCTCCTCCTTAGCTCCATCAACTTCTCTTTTATTTTCATTCTATTTTGCAGCAACTGAATGACTCTTCAGTGATCATCAGTGCGATAAAGACATATCTCATTTCCAGGTAAGGGAACTGGATAGTGAGAATGTAGTTGAGAATGTGAATTGCCTTGGCAAACTGGAAAGTGTGTGTGTTATAGAGCTCAGGTGTTTTTTAATTCAGAATTCTGCCTTTGCACAAAGATGACTTAAAAGTTAGCCCTAAAATTAAATTAATCAAACCTTCCTCTGATTTGTTTTGTTGGCCAGTCAGAATATCTGGAACTAAATCCACTTGCTGCTCTTGTAGTCTGCTCTTTAGAGCCAGGTTACGAAGAGCTTGAGTAAGGAATGGAGAAGGAGGGGATCTTATATCTGGGACAACTTTGTACTTTTATTCCTTCCCTTCCCACCCCCTGTGAGATAGAGAACATCAGTATATAGAAATTTAATCATAAGAGACATTGTTAGCTGCAGCCTGCTGCTGACTATTCTGGAGTCTGGTTAATGCTTACTGTGGGTTATTTTAAATGAAACTTACATGTACTCTCTCTCTCTCATTAGTTTCTTGCATTAAGCTATTTCATAGTAATGCATTTTAACGTATGTGGCTTCAGTGTGTTTTTACTGTTTTCTTTTCGTATACATTAAGTGCATTTTCCTCTGTCTTGCATCCATGCATACACTGCAATGTTACTAAAATACATTACAGTAAAGATATAGCTGGGATAATGTGTATAACGTGCATGTATAGAGTCAATTTTCAGACTGAAACCACTCTCAAAATGACACATTTATGTTCTATCCATGATTCCAGATCAAAATTGCTCAGATCTTGAAAGTCAAATGATGCTAGAAGGGGGAAAGTGAGACTTTAAAGTCCACTGGCATTATTGCTTCCACCACCATGCAGGATTCAAACAATTTACACTGAAGCCAGTGGAAGTTACTTGTATGCTGTGGGAGAAGAATTACAACCGAAGGACACGTATTTTAACTGTATATTTGCTCACTATGCTGGTTTGTTTTTTATTTTATTTCCCCCTAACGGCCAATCTCATCCTGAGATCTAGAAATGTAGCCATGATCTTTCTTTCTCTTACATTATCAGCGGTAATAGAATATTCCACTATTGGAATCTAGCCATCTGGTTTCCTTATGGTGCCTTAGGCTCTAGTTTGTTCTCCCACAGCTGTATCAGCTCCACAATGCCATTAAAATCAGCAATTTTTTTACAGTCACCAGTGTGACTGACTGCACTTCAGGATGGAGAGGAATTCTGAAAGAGAAAATACAGACTGCACATAGATAGCCCTTAGATTTACTGCCCCGGAGCTGCCTCATTATGGAAGTCTCTATTGTTAGAGCAGCCAGTGTTTTGTTGCCCCAAAAAGAGGACTCATAGCAACTGTTTTTCAGTAACACATGGAGAAGACCATGCAGATTCTGACTGTGTTTCTCCCCTCAGGAAGAAGAGTTTAGAAGACATTGTGTCATTTTATCCTCCTATGAAAGCTGTGAATGAGCGGGGCAAGGAGGTGACTGAGTATGGGAACAAATACTGGCTCATGTTGGATGAAATGGAGACCCAGCATGTGTACCCCATCAAAGAAGCTAGGGTGTAAGCATTTCATGTGCTAGGGGTCTCTGAGCTGGTTTCACAGCACCCCTCCTGTATCATCCTGGAGAAAACGAACAGAATCCTCCTAATGCTGCTCTTGACATGATACACATCAGACACCCCTAAATAACTGGAATGGTTTTGTTTCAAGTAATTTATTTGTTTAACTTGACAAATGTAATGCTTCTATGTGAAATTCTCCCTCTTTTCTCTCCCCCCCCCCCCCCCCCCCTTGGTGTACTCTTGAACCTCAACCATTGCACCAATTTCCTCCTCTGCTTTCTCTCCTCTCTCCCTTCTTCCCAGAGAGGGATGTCTCTTTGGGCTCCTGAGTTAGCCGGAAGAGTCACTTGGGATTGATTTATGTTGGGGAAAACCCATGATTATGGGACACTTGTTCCTCACGGGCCATCCAGCCTGCTTGCAATAATAGAGAATCTAGAGCTTTAGTTTGTCTCATCCTGCTGGAGTTTGGCATTAGAGCAGCTCAGTGGGGGAAATCCTTCCTGACCACAGTTCAGGGATATTACCACTGGAGCAGACTGGATGGGAACTGTGTTGCTCTCTTGTCCTTTGCAAAAGCTCCAGCTACAGTTATTCTGATATCAGCTGCATCCTCCTCCTCTGATTCAATGTTTCCACTTTGTTCACTTAAACTACTTTCTTGGGATGTCTACAGGGAGGAAATGAAGTGGCGAGAATGGGCAGATGTCTGGCTTGTTCACCTCATCTCCCCCAATGTTTACCGCACACCTAGGGAAGCCCTGGCTTCTTTCGATTACATTGTCCATGAGGGCAAGTTTGGCACCGTGGAAGGCTTTTTTGCCAAGTATGTGGGGGCCGTTGCCATGTTCTTCATCAGCAAGAGGCTGAAGAGCAGGTTGGTACCACTGACGCAGTCACACAGCAAGGGAATGTCTCTTTGTCCCATTGGTTTTTAACCACCCTTAGCTATGAACTTCAAACAGAAAATGTGTGTTTGAGACCCAGAGTTTTAAATAGGCTTTTTCCTTGCAAATAAAATGCAATTCTGTTCTAAGGATCAGTTTGGATACTTCCCCCCCCCGCCCCCCATTCTGATCATTGTATCTGAATGATCACTGTATGTGGAACCATAATATTTTTCAAATCAGACATGCAGATGCAAAATCTCCATTTCTGTAAGGACACATTTTAAATTTAACATTAGCTCCAAGGCAGGTCACTCCAGTTATTACAGTTTATGGGAGCACCAGTTATGTTGTTGTACAGTTGAATGCCATTCAGTTGTGCAAAATCCTTTCCTATCTTTGAAAATATCAAAGGAATGTATACTTGTTTGATCTGTGCAACTTAAATCTCCACTGATCAGAACAATCAGAAACTGGTTTTGAGGAAGTAATATTTTATTCTCATGAACTGAATGATCATTGCAAGTGGAACTAGTTCCACTGTAGCCCCACCATTTGAGTAGTAGTAGGGCCAGGGGATCTTTCCCTTTTAGATCTCTGCTGTCTTTCCAATAGAAGTGCTTTCTTTAATCCAGTTTATCAGTTGGTGTAACCAAGCAATGGTCAATGCTTGACTTGTTTAGTGTGACACACTGAGTTAGTGACTGAGAGAGAATTACTGTCCATGATTTCTAGAATTCTGGTCCTTTGCTTTAACCACTAGAGCAAATAGCTCTTAACCACTTAATCAACTTTAAGTATTTGTTGGACTTCTTTGAGCCCTCTAACCTTCTGAATGAAAGAGATGCTTATGCGCACAAGTTACTTCATAGTCATCTTTAAAAATACCCAAGCCTTTCCACTCACTCTCTGAAATGCATTCCCTGTCCCCAGCCATATATCAATCCATGGGAAGAGTAATGGGAGGAGAAGATTAAAGAGAGAAATGAACCAGTTAGAGGACACTATATTTTTCTCTTAACACAGGCACCATCTCCAGGTTAATGTTCGAGAAGATTTGTACAAAGCAGCCAATGACTGGGTAAAAGCTATTGGCAAACACAGACCGTTCATGGGTGGCAGCCAGCCGAATCTCGCTGACTTGGTAATGGTCAAGACCCTTGGTCTCTGTATTTAAATTATCATCCATCATGCACATAATATGGTATAGGTGTGACTATGATTATGTATAAAATATGTACTGTAGCCTCTTGGTCTGTATATTGGATATATCATTTGAGTGTCTTATGTGAGAGATGAGAGTTGTGTTGTCAAATAGTGTGTTACGGGTGAGAGTGTTTACTCCATTGCACAATATGGAGATAGTTCAGGAGCATACATTATGTATTGGCTGTATGTGTCGAAAGCGTGCCAGCCAATCGCCTTTCCACTGGGAAATATACTCCAAGCACATACCGTACAAACATCATGACTTCCCAGAGTAGGGCATAATCAACCTGAAGTAATGACAAAAGCAGTTTACAAACTAGGCTTCCACATCGTCAACAGGACTCATTTCCAGTTGCAGTCAGTGGACAGGCTCATAAGGTTGGCATGCATAGATCAGACTTCAGGATATGAAACTTAAACCATTTCCTGCATCATTAGCTCTCAAGTAATTATAGTGTGTTTTTTGTTTTGTTCTGAAGCAATGTCTCCATTAAGAGTTTATATGGAGCTGGGTACTGTACCAGATCTTATAATCACTTTTCATTTCCTCCATCTCCCAGAAATCTTGGCCATTTTGTTAGGCACTGCCTATTTATCCATCTAATGTCTGTGACTGTCTCAATTATCTCTGCTAATCAGATGGGTGTAATAGGTACAGGTCTCTCGCGTCTTACGCACATTTAACATGCACGATTTCAGCTTTGCGCGGTCGGCAAAACTAGAAAAAAAAGAAATAACTATTTAAAAACGGAATCGGTACTGCGAGCGATTCCGTCCGCCATTCAACTCAATGGCGTTTCAGTATACGCGGTTTTCGCTTTATGCGCTCAGCGCAAAACGGAACCCCCGCGTAAGACCCGAGAGACCTGTAATAGGGAAGGGAGTAGAGTTTTGGGACACTTAAATCTGAAGTCACCTTCATTTCAGATTTAGAGTTAATATTATCTATATTAATTTCCAAATTTTCTCTCCTCTCTTGGCATAGGCAGTGTATGGGGTCCTCCGGGTCATGGAAGGGCTGGAAGCCTATGATGATATGATGACTCATACCAAGATTCAACCTTGGTACCATCGCATGGAGAAGGCTATTGGGGAGGCTGAAGTCATGAACTGGCAACTGCTGCAGCCGCCTTACTAAAATAATTGCACAGAAAAACATTAGGAAAGACCTTTCGTTTTAAAAATAAAATGCATTGGCCCCTCCCCCTGGACTGACATGCAAGCATGTGGATTGTCCAGCTTAGAGCTAATAACGGGCTTCATGAGACCAAGAGAGCAGTAGGGGACGGGTTTGCACAGCTAAATACATATCACATTTAGAATAATAGGAACATGCAAAAGATGCTGAGCTGGGACCTCATTGGAGAGGAGGGTAAGTTCTGATTTAAACAGCAGAGTGCAGCAAACTGGCTTTCTCTTGGTGAGTCCTGTACTAAAAGTATGTTTTAAAAAGAAACCACTATACTGGCTAGTGGACCCTGGAACAAAAGGAAATATCTGAGGTCTGTCCAGGGTTGACTTCAGGCTGTATCTCCACTTATCCAAGTTGTCCTGAGTGTCTTCCTGACTATTTGAGGTGCCCTATGACTCTTAAATGTCATTAAGATTTGACCTGCAATAGCATCCTGTAAGTACAGTGCTGTGGGCAATGGGGGAATCAGCAGCACTGAGGAAGGGATCCCTTTGCATGATGGAAAAGATCCTGCAGGCCATGTGCTTCCAGTCTTCAGGGTGATCTCCATTTAAACTGTTATTTCAACAGCTGATTCTGGATTTTCAGTGACAATACAGGATCAGTTCCTCTTTCTATGCAATATATGGCATCTGGGGTTTCTCACCTACCAGTAGATAGAGGCCCAGAGAGCACAATGTACGCTGAAGAAAGAATTATTGCAAAATGATTTGGAAAAGGCTTCCTATCATGAGTTACATAAATGGTATTCCTGGAAATACTCCATATGATGTTATTGAGTGAGTGCTAGTGAATCCTGCAGTCCTCTAGGGCTCTAGATGCTCCTGTAGTGCAAGAGCAACAAAGGCTTTGCTGTGTGGAGTGGGAGCCATTGTTGTAGGCTAAATTGTACAGTGTGAACGTA
Organism: Macrochelys suwanniensis; assembly: GCA_033296515.1. Taxonomy (NCBI): domain Eukaryota; kingdom Metazoa; phylum Chordata; order Testudines; family Chelydridae; genus Macrochelys; species Macrochelys suwanniensis. The sequence continues at coordinate 12,641,460 of CM065790.1, read as the reverse complement.
TTGAAACTAGTATTTCCTCACTGAGCTCTGGCTAATACTAGTGCAGTGCAGAAATGCCAGTTGGTACCTGCCTTGGTTAGCTAAGATGCAGGGAGTCCTTTCACTTCTAGCTGTAGGACAGAGGATGAGAGACCCTCGGACTGGTCCCAGGTTTTAATTTCCCTATTAACTACTTGTAACAATCCTTTTGATGGCATCATGGACACTTTTCAAGGAAACTGGTTATCTGGGAAATAGATAACATCTGTCATCAATCATCAATGCAGAAACTTGTACTTTGTGTTAGCAGAAGACTGCTTTTTGCTATCCATCATAAGTATGTGAGTGATACAGATGTGTTTTATTGTCTAGAACCTACTGTATCTACGGATACTTCAGAAGGAAAATGAGATGCAAATTCTAGTATGGACTAGATGAGTAGTAGTGGGAGAGGAAGAGAGTATTTGCAATAAAAACAAACTGCTGCTATGCTGCCTGGCTACATTTATTTAAGCACTTTTGCACTTAGTTATCTTTAAGTACAGCTACACCATAGTGTAACAGTGCAATGTTTTAGTGTTAAAAATTACAGATTATTTTTCATACAATGTTTGAGCATGTGAGGATATGAAGGAGAGATGGATTAGATCAATTAAAAGGTATGTTCTTTTTTTTTTTGTTTTGGTTAAAAATATTTAACAGCTGTCTATCCTCCCTGAGGGCTCCGATCTGGGAACATACTGATGTGACAGATGTGTAAATGAGCCCTCACTGCCTCAGACCTTCCCTGGGGCCTTGCTAAGAAGTATTTGTCCCCAGGCAGAGCAGGTTACCTCATGGGCTCTCCCCTGGGGCCCACTCCAATACCCACCCTGTGCAATTGCCTGGAGTGGGGCTTCATATGACCAGAGTTGAAATTTATAAGCGGGTCTATGGAATACGGGATTCAGCGCCCCACCTCTGGGGTTTAGGCCTTCTTCCCCTTGCCCCTCCCTCCTCGGGCCCCCATCTTAGCGCATTGGCCTAGCCCAGCCCCTCTGGTCCACGCCACCCACATGTTGCCCGGCGTTCCCATAGTGACACGTCCCGGCTCGCCCAAAGGGGGCGGGCTCTTGTGACGCCGCGACGGGCCTCGGGAGCTAATCGCGGCGGCGAGCCGGGGTCACGGGGGGTTTGAATCGCCCAATGGGGGAGCTGCGGGCAGCGTCCCAGAAGCGGACCCGGAAGTTCGGCGGCGGGTCCCGCTGCTGCTGCTGCTTGTCCTGCCCTTGCTGCTGCCCCCTGCCCCGTCCCCCCTCGCCCCGGCCCAGGGGTCTCCATGGCTGCAACAGCAGCAGCTACCGCCGCCTCGCCGCCAATTTCGAGGAGATCCTGAGGCGGCGGCTCCGAACCCGGCTCGGCCCTGCATGGTGAGGGGGGCTGGGGAGCGGGAGGGGGACGGACGCTGACTGAAGTGGGATCTCGGGGTCCCCGAGCCCCCCAGGCCGGCTGGGGTAGTGTGGACTGGCCAGGGGCACGGGGGTCCCCACAGCCCATGCGCTGAAGCGGGTCACACCCTGCGGGCGGCTGCTCTTTCACATCCGCCTCCCAGGGATGGGTTTCTGTGGTGTCTGGGACGTGCCTTCGCCTTGTGACTTCGTCCATCCGCACCCTAAGGCCTCGCTTTGTGAAGTTCAGCAGGCATCCCAGAAATGAGCCAGTCCCCGCCCCCTCCGAAATCGGGAGATTGGCTTAACAGTCAGGAAGCTTTTACAGTAATTTTTCAGGCTTCAGCGTTGCTGTCTTATTTTTTTTTTTGAGCCTTTAGGGTTCATGTTTTCAAGTTTTTCTCTGCAACCACGGGGGCTAGATAAACTTGTTAAAAAGAGATTATGGTGAAATAACATGACTCCAGAAGCTGGGGCTTTAGGAAAGAAATTCCGTGAGGTAAAGACAGTAACAAGAGTTAGTAATAGTGATTGCTGTTGGACAAGCAAAGCTCCTTTGTTCTTCTAAACTATCTGTTCTTGCTGGCGAAAACAAAATGTGCTCGCTCTAATGAGAGTGTTAATATTGCTCTTAGTCTTTCAAGGTTCAGCTTTGACTTGCCTCGTTCTTTTACACTGTAGTTGATGTAGGTTTTCTGCCCATTAATAGGGTTTAGTTACTTATCAAGACTGAGATAACCAACCAACCAAACCAACTGTATTTACAGTCACTTATCTAACAAGAAGCTGGAGAAATTCTCTCACTTTAACAAACTCTGTCTCAGTTTCTGAATACACATCTTCCCAGCCTGGGCGGATTTCCCCCCCCCCACACCTAAAATATGTTTGCTCAACCTGTTCTGGTATGTTGTTTTCTTTACTCTTCAACAGACACTTTCACTCTGCAAACTTAATCATTTTCATGAGCCTGAAAAATCTCAGCCTCTTCAGAATGATGAGGGCAATCTTACTAATGTTAATTTACCTTTGATGATCACTGGGCATTAGGACTCTGCTCCACGTTTGGCTAATAGCTTTGGATATTACTGCATTTATCCTGCAAGATTCTATAATGTCAATTATACTGAACTGTTGCTAAAACTATTTTTAGGGTTCATCTGCATGGGAAAATTGATTGGTATAATGATAACTACACTACTGTATTTATATTGGTGTGACTCCCTGTGTAGATGCTCTTATTTTGTAATATGAGTGTTGTTGGTTTTTTTGGTTTAGTTTATGTTGCTTCCAAATTATCATCTTAACCCATAATAAACATCATCTGTTAAGAATAACTCTACTCTCTTTCCACAGATCTATAAGAACCTTTGTTAATTTACTATTCTTTTTCCTGCCATTTATCCATGCAGTCCTCGCTTCTTGCTGCTCTTTCCCACCAAATTGCATTAATGAGCACAGAGGGTCAATAGTGTGATGCATTTTATCTATTGCTGTTTGCAATGATTATTTTGCTTATATGAAACTGTTTTATACCATTTGATAAGCTGCTGTTATGAGCATTTAGACAGAAGGAAGTATTGGTTTGTAGGGGTTCCTGAGACAGCAGTAGCGAAAATTGGGAGGAGTAGCAAGATGATGATCAGAATGATTTGACTTGAAGATCTAATAGTTTGTGACGTGCCAGGGCTAGAAACATTTTGGAAAATGAAAGCACATATTGTTTTCAGGATCAGGAACATCTGGTAAGCACTGGTACCAAACCACTGGTCAGAACGAATAAAAACTTTCTCTTCTATGACCAATCCACCCTGCAGAATCAGGTGTCTTACACATGATGCATCTTACACACATTACGCTAGATAATGAATTTTATCATATCTGAAAATCAAAGTACTTATTTTTAATCTTTTTATTTTAACATTTCTTTTGCAAAGAACGCTAAGGCATACTCTTTTGTCGAGTGGTTTTTAGGTATTTAACGTGTTTGAGTCAGGATGTTATCTCTCTACTCAAGGGAATGGGAACCTTAAGGAAACTAGTATCCTCTCCTATTAGTAATCTATTTCATATTTCTGCCATCAGGTGTCCCCCCTCCAGCAAAAACGAGATAACTGCAATCTCAGCACAGAGAAAAGTGTCAGAAGGAGCTGAGGATCTTATGTTAACTGTAAGTAACTGGAATGATGTAACCCTCCTTTTTGCTGTACTCCGGTTAGTGGTGCTACTTTTCTAAGAAGGAAACCTTTACACTTTTATAAAATACCAAGGAATTAAACTGTGCATTGATTACTTTGAATTTGTTTTCATACCTTGCTATTCTGTGTTAGGCACATAATTTAATATGGAAATAAAATACATGCATCATTTATAAGAAATAACCTGCAGACAAATATAGGCCCCAGTCCTGCAAGCGTTTACACATGTGTTTAACTTTGAGAACTGTGAGTAGTCCCATGGAAATCAAAGGGACAATTCAGAATGCTTAAAATTAAGCACAAGCATGTTTGCAGGATCAGGCTCATATGGCACATCTGATGGATTCCTTTTGGTTTTCCTAAATTCTTTAGTTCACTAGTCAAAGTGTTATAAAATCAGATGGTGTTGCTAATCAGAGCCCTTGGCATGCTCTAAGACCTTGAACGCTGGTGACTCTTACAGATACCCTCTACCAATACAACACTATCTTTACATTGTCTGTACCATCCCTTGTCCAAACAAAAATGAAGGGCCAGATTCAGCTATGGTGTAAATAGAAGCTTATGGAGTTATTTCAGATCTTACACCAAAGCTGCATGTGATCCAAAACGGCAGGTGCTACTGAAAGGAAGCTCAAACTGGCCTAAATACCTTGACCCATCTCAGCAATTGTAGCTGTCTGGGGACAGGTGGCTAGAGACAGTTGTCCAGTTTGATTGGAGCATAGGGAAATTTTATTATTTCCAGTTTCCTTATTCACAGGTTTCCTTTCATTGTATTGCCCTTTCCCGTTTGTCGGAGAAGAACCATGAAGAACCGCTCCTCATCTCCCCCTTTGCACGTTCACGTGGATGAAAACACCCCTGTCCATGTCCATATAAAAAAGGGTCAGAAAACAACACCTGCAAAAAGCCAGGTAGGAGTGTGTAGTTGGGTGTTTGTAAGGGCTACAAACCAGAAAAGTGAAGGGTCCTAGAAGCACCACTGAATGTTCAAGGTCTGTTTTTACCACCTGAGGTCTGAATAGATAAATAGTAGATTACAGAAATAAGATAGATTGACTTCTTAACTGCATTCATTTCAATGTGAATTTTCAGCAATACTTTTAAGTAATCTTAGAAATTGAAACTGTATCTCATATGGGTAATCTACGTGATTTAATTTTGTATTTACATGTATAGTTGGGTTACCATTTGTACTTCTGTAGGGCCTTTATCCAATGGTCTTTAAAGCATTTTACAAACATTTAGTTAATCAGTCATGACAGAATCAGGAGTAAAACACATTCCTTTGCTCTAGCAACTAGATTTCCCTGACACCCTTTTTTTGCTGAGGAAAACCATACTGTATTATACATATGCTTTTTAGACACATAAGACATTTTAAATTTAGGGCAGTATCCTTCTTGTGTCTAAAGTGTATAGAAGTCCTGCCCCAACTTAACATATTTTTTCTGGGTTATCATCTTGTCAAACTACTGCCCATTCTCTGATCATTGCTTTGTCTGGAGAAGGATTGTTGGGAAGATGGTAGCTGGATATCTCAAATTCCACCTGGATCAGGTTAAATAGAAGATTAGATTTTAAAAGACTCTGGACTGAAGTTATCTGCTGGTGCACAGACAGCTTTTATCAGTCTGGACTATCTTCTCCTGGGCATTGGCCGAGAAGATCTAGCACGTAGCCTTAGATTAGGGTGACCAGATGTCCCGATTTTATAGGGACAGTCCCGATTTTGGGGTCTTTTTCTTATATAGGCTCCTATTACCCCCCACCCCCTGTCCCGATTTTTCACGCTTGCTGTCTGGTCACCCTACCTTAGATATAATTAATTAGCTGGTAATGGTGGCTAGGTTTCAATTCCTAGTTGGAGCGGGTGAAATCCTCTTTAGAGGTTGAGGTCATTCTTGAAATGGAAGACCCAAAAGGTGGTGAGTGCTAGCTTATTGTTCTTTAAGAGTCCGCAACGGTTATATTTCCCCGCTCCCTCTCAGTTGTTAACTGTGTGTATGATGTCACTAGTGAATATTTTAATGGGGTATGCCTGATGATACTCAGCTGTATGCTTCCTTTGCTTTTGGACCACCTGACTTTCTGATCAAGCCCCAGAATTGTGCAAAAGCATCTGCATTTTCATTTAGATAAGGAAGCTTAAGATCCACTCATATAGGAGTTAGAATACCTGTTAGTCACAAAGCAGGCAAAGTGTTTCCAGGATCTTCATAGATTAATCCCCCCACACCCCAACCCCCATTAATACATCATGGCTACTGTTTGTGAGTCAGGTCTGGGAGATAGGGAGGATCCACCTAGTTTGCTGTTCCTGCATAGAAATAGATGTTGTGGCAGTGCTTTTGTGTGTCTCCTCTCTTGCCCAGAAAGACTATTCTTTTGTCTCTAACCTTGACCTCCCTTCTCTCCCTTCTGTCATTCTCTCTGAGCTGGGCTTTCTCAGTAGGCCAACTCAAGCTGCTATGACTATATGTAAAATTATAATAATCTAGGTACATGGTACTCAGCAGCTATCATACTTCCCCTTAGTCCACCCAAGGCTCTCTCGCCGGTTGTTTAATTGGAATTGGGTTTAAGAACAGGAGATTGGTTGAGGGACCTCTATTCCCCCTTAATTCCTGTGGTATCTGATCTTCTTTGGTTGTCTTTAAGGTTTGGTTTAAGGTCTTGGCCTTATTTTCTTATGCTCTTGCGCCTTGGAATGCTTTTTGTCCCAGTCCTCTTGATTTAAATGTTGTCACTGGGCCCAGTTTGATTTATTTCATGTTTGTTATGTCCAGCATTCCAGGTACTGTTTTTAATATGGGTGCTTTATAAATTAAGACGTTAAATAAACCAAAGAAGTGAAATGAAAGTAGGTTGTCACTCAAGTCCTGATGTAAAATTTTGCAAGCAAGAAAACACCTCCTCAAAATGTAAGAAAGGACAGACCTGCTTTAACACCAGCTAGATCTATTTTCACAGGGTAACCAAGGCCCTCGTTGCATCACAAGAGGCAGAGCTACAAGTGATGTCATAAAGGCCCTGGCTGACAAATAGCAAGAATGCTTTCATTTTGGCTATATGCTCTCCTATTTATGCAATAAGTTTTTCTTGTGCTTGGCTTTGCCTTGTTCCTCCAGCTGCTGACTCTCCTCTCTGATGTACCATGTGAAGCAGTCTGTGGTACTATTGTAAGAATGACGTTGTGCCATTTAACTCTGATAGCATTAAAGGTTTAAATGATTTTTTAAGTCTTATGAGGTTTATTTTGTTTTTCTCTCTCCTTCAGCCGAAACACAAACAGAAAATGAAAGGGGATACCGTGAACGTGCGCCGAAGCGTTCGGGTAAAAACCAAGGTCCCCTGGATGCCCCCAGGCAAAACATCCATCCGGGAGTCTGCCTACAAGTGGGAGGTATGTCTGACTCTTGCTTTTTAATCGGATGGGTTGGACTAAGAGATGGTACATAGATTTTTACCTTACTGTGGGATTGGAGGGAGCAGGTTGGAGCATGCTAGACTGTAGTTCAGGTGATCACTACTATCTCTGGCTTTTGGAAACTTATTTATACAAATAGATTCTGAATGGGAGATTCATCATGTGCCTGTTTCGTCTACAGCTATCTGTCCCTTTTTCCTCTTTCCCACTCCTCCCTGATACTGCAAGGCTGGAGAAATCCCCCTTCATTTATTCCTTTTCTACTTCCCACTCTAAAAGACCTTACCTTGGGGCACAGTTCACTTTATAGGCCACTATTGCTGCTCTGTCTGTCATAAGATTTCTAGAAAGGAGTGTATTGTGCTTCCTTTCCCATCAGGGGCTGAATGAGTTGCCCTCTTCCAGCTCCTACTGGCTTGGAATTTGAACTCTTGATTTTCCTTCATGACAATCAGACGATTAAGTTAATCCCTACATGTGCTGTTTTGGTGGATTTTGAAGTATTTATTTTTCCCTGTTAAGAGCCTTTTACAACTGTCTGAAACAGGTTGAAGTAGAGAGGATTATAGGATTATCTTGCCCTCATTATATAATTTTTTTAGAGATGTGATTCAGTCCTAGATTGGTTTTGGAGAGGCTAAGGTTACAATATTGCATGTACCTTTTAAAAAAGCCATGACCATTATATCCCCACCAGGGACCAACCCATCGCTTGGAAATTACTCCTCCAGATTCAGAAAAACTGCTCTCAGTGTTGCGTCTGAGTGACCTCTCTACAGACGAGGAGGATGCTATTCACAGCAAAATGAACAAATATGAGAAGAAGATAGATAGCCTGATGAATGTAGTGGGGACACTGAAGAGTGAGGTGAGAAGACCATACTAAAGGCTCACAGGGGGTAATGGAGAGGGGCTTGCAGATTAGGCAAAGTGATACTGCAAGAGGATGTTAAAGACTGGGGTACAGTGATGAAGGGCAAACAGATGCTCAGCTCATTTGTTACATATCTTAGAGGCCAATGAATGAGTTGAGAAGGGCTTAGCTACGCTGATGCATTGTTTACACTAGCGTTGTCTGCTAGCAAGGTGGATTTCGGCTTTCATTCAGCTTAGCTACATCTCAACTACAGATTAATGAGAGGCTTTTTTACTTATGTTAAAATGAATCATGGAACATGGACGACACTTTGTCATACAAGATGATGCTTTGCCTCAGTTTCCATGTGTAAAGTCTTGTTCCCACCAAGGTCCTAAACCTAAAAGATGTTCCTCCCTAAAGGTGAAACTATTGTCTTACCACATGGACCCATAGGCTCTCAAGGTAGTCTTGTTGAACAATATATTCCTCGTGGCTCACTACTGGAACTTACACTTCAGTGGTGCCATGTAATCTAAATGGCCTTCAAGTACTTGTCAATATTTTAACAGCTGTCCCCTGAGAGTCTGCATACAGAATTTCAAAGTGTAGATGTCCAAACCCTCTAACAGGTCCAGCATGGTGAAGGCAGACCACAGGCATTTTCCTTTCTTTCAGCTTCCCCCAGAGCAGGCAATATATCCCAATTATATTGCTATGTAACTTTGTGTGCTTTGAATTAAAAATCTAAAAACCTATAAGCAAAAACAGGACTTCTGAGTTAGGTAAACTGTTATCATAAGTAGTTTGAGCCTGTCTGTGCTCCAAAAACAAAAGTAAATTACATGATAGGGTAACTCAAATGTCTAAACTCAAATAATCACACCTGAGGACAGCAGGGCTGAGCTGGTCCCTTGGCTTTGGAGACGTACAGTGGGAAGAACACAAAGGTGAGGGCTCTGTCCTGAACGGCTAGACCAGCAGTGTATCGCAAACTGTTTTAAAATGACACAATGGGCTTAAACTGCAGCAAGGGAGGTTTAGGTTGGACATTAGGAAAAGCTTCCTAACTGCCAGGGTGGTTAAGCACTGGAATAAATTGCCCAGGGAGGTTGTGGAATCTCCATCATTGGATATTTTTAAGGGCAGGTTAGGCAAACACCTGTCAGGGATGGTCTAGATGGTGCTTGGTCCTGCCATGATGCAGAGGATTGGACTAGATGATCTCTTGAGGTGCCTTCCAGTCCCATGATTCTATCATTACAAAACAGTTGTCCTCCAAACCAGTTACAACGTGGGTTAAATGTAAATGGGATCTAACCAGACTAATGTTGTAGATATAACATGGAAGTATCATCCATGTCACCAGTTTTAACCTTAATTAGTCAGGGGAACACTAGGCCCTTCTTCTATATTGAGTAAAGGCAGTACATTTGGTGCATTGGTTAAATTCCAGCGTAAGGTCTCAGTCTGCATTCCTAAATATCTTCACCATTTATCTGTAGCACGGTTTCTCAAACTCAGGTCTGCGGGTCCCTGATGGTACCCCCAGGGGGTCCACTGGCTACGCTGATTAACTCCTCTCCATCCCTCCCAGGGCCTCCTGCACGCTGGGAGGGAGGCGGAAGAGTGGGGACAGGGCGCGCTCGAGGGAGGGGGCGGAATCCTGTCCAGGGCCGCCAGCCCTGCTGATCAACTCCTCCCCACTTTCCAGTGCCTCCTGCATGGTGGCGTGCAGGAGGCACTGGGAGAGAGGGGGAGGAGCTGGAAAGAGGCGGGGAAGAGGTGGAGTGGGGGCTGGGGATGAGCAGAACGACTTGGGGGTCCGTAAAAAAATTGAAATAAAAATGGGCGTCCTTGGGTTGCTAAAGTTTGAGAACCGCTGATATAGTTTTCTTCATCTACTAAACTGTTGAGCATTGCTGTGTGCTGTTGACCAGCTGCTGCATTTCAGTGGTGGGGGATCTGAACCATCTGTAACGCCGTAAAAGTACCTTGATTTGTGTAAAGCGCTATATACATAAAAATAAGATGTCCTCCTTAGGCCAAGATACAGAAGCGGGAGGAACAACAGCAGATGGCAAAGCGTCTCCTTGAGGAGCAGAAGGATGAGCTAGATGAAGTCACGCAGGAGCTGGTGGAGACAGAACATGAGAATTCCTTGCTCCGACGTAACATTGAGCGCATAACGGAGGAGAAAGACCTTACTTTGTAAAGAACTTATCGTTTAACTCCTGTGTGTACATGTACTGTAGTGATGTTTAAAGAGCACTTGTCTCTTTTATAAAAACATTAACAACTTTAATTCTGGTTTGCTCCCAGGAGTATAGGGCTGAGTGGCACTGCAAGAATTGGCATTCTCCTTCCTTATATCTGCTTCCTGCCTAATGGTGCAGTGAAACCCTCTTTTCTCAGTGAGACATTATTTTTGCCTAGGGATCTCATTGTGGTGGTAGAAAAAATCTCTCTCAGCCTTCCTGAGGCAATTATTTGGAAGCAAGTAATGTTTTAGCTCATTCTGTTAGTCATTTTCACTGAGTGGGGAAATAGTCAAACATTCATGTTTGATTGTGAGTCGTCATCTCCCCACCTCACCCCCATCACGCACACTAAAGTTTATATGGAAAATAAATCTCTGAACCTTTCAGAAGAGCTTTATGAATATTTTTTAAGGCTTGGGAAGGGCTTTGTGCCCTTTATGAAGGGTTTCTCTGAGTTCTAGTCTGTGTTCTCTCCAGATTTTTAGAATGTCCAGCTTATACCATTTTGGAGGCTTATTTCTGGGGTGATATAGGTCCTTAGCATTGTTGATAGCCAGGATAAAAGGTGTTGTGGTTTAGTATTTGGTGGGGGAGGTTGCTCTGAGAGAACCCCCAAATTGGCCCCCTCTGATATTCCCAACTTGAGAGATGAGCTTCTAGCAAGCACAGGATGATTGGTAGGGTCCGCTGATCCCCATCACAACCCACTTCCAAGACTGAAAAGTGGTACATTTCTAGTATTTGTGGTGTATCTTTTTGTTTGGGAGGTTTTATCGGTTAACATCTAATCAGAAATTCTAATTACAATATTTCCTTCAAGGATGACATTACCAGTGCAGCCTGGTTATTGCATTTGGCTATCCATTCTTCTGATAGCTATGTTCTTCTTGCAGAATGCAGAAGAGGCACTTGCAGCATGAGAAAGAGTGTTTGATGTCCAAGTTAGTTGAGGCGGAGATGGATGGAGCTGCAGCAGCCAAACAGATTCATGCGCTGAAGGATACGATTGGGAGACTCAAAAATGTAAGCGATGGCATAGATCACTGTAGCATTTGCTGTGCTGCCACATTGCTGTTCCAAGAGCTGTCACAGAATCACTGATTCAGAGGTCGTCAAGGAAAAGTGGAGAGGTTTCTAGTGCTTAGAGTGCTTGATAAGCCTTTGGGCAGAGAAGGTGCTGAAATCCAGATTAAATAAAATCTGAAGTTATTTTGAATTTACAAATGGGAGTTTATCAGCCAGCATTTTAACATCCCACTGCCCTTTGTGGATATGACATTGATGATCAAGTTGTTTTGTTATGCTCTGAGTTTGTATTGTACACATTGCTCATACCAGACTCTAGATATTGAACTGCAGACAAATATGACAATGTCTTTCTTTTTTGAGGAGAAACACATGACCAGCTCGGACGTTAATACGCTGACAAGGCAAAAAGAGTTGCTGCTACAGAAATTAAGCACTTTTGAAGAAACCAATAGGACACTCCGGGATCTACTTAAAGAACAGCACAACCGGGAGGTGAGCAGTGCTGCATTTTAACTTTCACCGGTTTACAGGAGACAGCATGGTCTTGTGGACTGAGACTAGAACTTGGAGTCAGAACTCCTGAGCTCTAATCCCAGCTCTGCAACTGACTTGCTGTGTGATCATAGACAAATGCTTCACGTCCCTCTGCCTTGGTTTTCCTAATTGTAATATGGACCTTACCCCTCCCTTTTGAGGCTCAGATAAAGTTTGAACAGTAATGTGAAGATGTTAAGAGCTCTGAGTGCTAGGCGCTCTGCAGAGGCAATAATACTTCAGTGTAATTAAGATTCCTACTGCAGCTTGTTGAATGTGTGCTGCTTTGGTCAAAGGCAGGTCGATGGCAAAGTACTTCCTCAGCCACCCGTGACTCTAGTAAAAGGAACCATCAAAGGTTTGTGTTTGCCCAAAGTAGGGTACGTTTGCAAGTTCTTAGTTTGCCATTGTGCATTTTAGTATCCCCTTTGACTGGGTTAAAGGAGATGGGAGTGAGGAAGGCTTTCTGGGATGGGAGTTCTGAGGGGAAGAGGGTTGAAAATGAAATTGTTGGCAGGGTTGACACCTTTTTAATGTTATCTGAGAACTGCTGCTTGAATGCTGGCATAGATAGATATTTTTATCAGGTCCATCTTAAATTGAAAGGCATGTTTTCTTGGGGTTAGGACCCGGAAGGTGGCTTTGGAAAAAGCTTAATGAGCTCTTGTTTCTTTATTCTCTTGTAGAAAGATGCACAGAAATTGATGGAGCAGCAGGGGTTGATGCTAAAAAGGCTGTCTGACTCGGATGCAGAGAAAGCGGTAATGCAAGAACAAAAGCATGCTTTCAGTACATGGGAAAAGATGAGATTTACAGTTTGCTCTTTAAAACATGGGTGACCAATAGTGATGTATATTGGAGAGGTGCCATTGAGCCTGATGGAGAAAGCTACATTGGCCTTTTTTTAACAGCCCCTTTTTTCCACTGCTAGCAACAAAGTCTCTTTTCTCACTTAGGATCTGGATGTTGTTTGTCTTCCAGAATCTGAAGATGAGGCTACAGGAGAAAGAGAAGGAGGTGGAAGATCTGATCAGTCAAATACAGACGGAAAAGGTAGTTTCCCTTTTCTATTACAACCTCTCCTTGAACACACATGAACCTTCAAAACTGTAACAAGGGTCTGGAATTTGAGGCAGCTATTCTGAATTAAGGCATTGCAGGTCCTGCTTTCTTGTGTGAACTGCCAGATGCCTATCTAATCCCCACGTGGAATTGCTGACTTATTGATCATGTCCATCACAAAGACTTCAGGCAACAAATGTGAAATGATAGATGTCACCTCAGGACTGGCTGTTCCTAGGGTTTTTCCAAAGCTGCTATTGCATACTTTGCTCGGGAGGGTCTCCTAGGTATATTCCCTATTCCATGAAGGCAGAGACAGGTTAAGTGCCTTGCTGCAGCACGTCCTGACAAGTGATCTCCTTTTGCTGGGAACCATCAGTTGTCCATGGCCTCAAGTTCCAATGTGCCCTGCCTCCCCCATTCCCAAGTTCCTAGGAAGCAGATGGATGCGTGGCAACAGTGGCCCGGGTGGAGTGTATTATGGCTCAGAGTAAATCCTTGCAGGCTGGTCAACCGGGGTGATTGTGGGGTCTAGACTCTATGCCAGTTTAGAAAGAGGGGGATCCCATCCTGGTGCACTTGGATGGAGAGAGGGATCTGTGAGGGTGCTTCAGGGAGTGGGGGAGAAGGACAGGGCTTGTGGTAGTGGAATAGGGAATATACCATTCATCAGCACGGTAATGCAGAATACTTGTCCTTGGGGTGCTTAGAATTACTATAGTTTTCTGTAAACATTTTGTTCTCCGAACTCTCTGGACAAAACTGCTGAATTCTAGCAAGCCATGGCTCTCCCCTCAAAGCTTACATACAGTAACTAAACTGGGCAAATTTGACTGACATGTCTTGCCTCCCTGTTCCCATGGCTAAGAAAATGAGTCTCTGAGAGTACACTTTCTGGCAGTTCCTGTTATAGCTGCTGGTGTTTGTTTGAAGCAGAGGCCTAAACTGTTGCATGGTGTGAAATGTCCCATCTGCTTTGATGCCTGGGAAAGCAACACTTAATCCTGTTTGTTTCATATTTAGGATCAAGCGAAGACAGCATGCGAACTCTCCAAATCCATGGAAGCTGTGAGAGGTCATTTACAGGCTCAGCTGCGAAATAAAGAAGCTGAAAATAACCGTCTGGCTATTCAGATCCGGGTATGTTTTCGGTATTTACCAGACCATTCAAAATGATCAGCTGAAATCACTGAGGAAGAGAGTGGCCGTCACTGACTATTCCATGCCATGCCCTTTCAATAGTGAAATGCATAAGCTGGCATCACTTATGCCATTGCTGTACATTTTCTTCTGTAATTTTGATTGAGAACTAAAACTCCTTTTTTCACTTGTGTGAAGTGAAATCATAAACGTTAAGGGTTAATTGTGTCTCCAAGTACTTACTTGTTACTTTAGATTTCCCCTCAAATTAGCTATGTTAAAGAGATGGTTTCTGCTGAACCACATATCAGGAGGGATGGGAAACTATTTAACTTGCTATCTGGGAAAAAGAAACTCCTGCCATGGATCTCTTTATCTGATTGTAAAGAAGTGTGTTTGTTTCACTGGTGATACCTACAATAAAGGGTATGGAACGGCTTCCATATAAGGAGAGACTACAAAAACTAGGGCTGTGAAAATAGGCCTATAAAATCATGAATAGTGTGGAAAAAGTGAATAGAGAAGTGTTGTTATCCTTTCACACAATACAAAAATCAGGAGTCGCCCGATTAAAGTAATAGTCAGCCAGTTTAATACAAACAAGAGGAAGTACGTTTTTATACAAATGCACAGTTTACATGTGGAATTCATTGCCATGGGTTGTTGTGATGGCCAAAACTATAACTGGGTTTAAAAAATAAACAAATTAGGGGATAGGTTATTAGCCAACATGGTCAGGGATGCAATCCCATGCTTGTAGTGACCCTAAACCTCTTGACTGCCAGAATCTGGGAGCGGAAGATGGGTGGAGCACCTCAACCGCTCTGTCCTATATGCTAACCCTGAAGCTCTGGTATTGGCCACTGTCAGAGACAAGATATTGGTCAAGATGGACCATAGTCTGAATCAGTATGGCAGTTCTTAAGTACTGAGATGAAGAAAGTTGCCTTGGGTTATCTTAATGAAAGCTGTGTGTTAACCATCTCTGTAATTTTAAGAAAAAGGCTATATACAGGTATGTTCTTCTATACAATGAATTATCAAGGCAGATGCATTTCAATTGTAAGGAGATACGGCTATGTAGAATAAAAGATTGATAGGTCTATATCTACCTTGGAAAGCATTCAGGAAAGATGACTTCATTGCTGAGCAGAAGTATGCCACACACAGTGGAAAGAAAAGAATCTTGCTAAAGTCTTTCCTTACATATAGCAATAAATATTGGGCCTAGTGTAAGGATGTGCAGCTTTGAGGTCAGTAGAATTGCACTTGCTTAAACTAGGTTTTCATTTGGCTCAGTGTATTTCAATATAATAGAGTTCAGAGCTTACCTTGTTTGGTTCTGATGTAATATAAACCTTTAAATTCTATACTAAGACTAGAAATATTGGAAATGACTGCTATTTGATTCTTCTTGAGACATAATTCCTGAGCTGGTTCCCAAGAGGTATTACCCTTATTAACTGGTTTTGGGACAAGAGAATGAGATGGAAGGCTCCTCTCTTAGCATATGCTAACACTGTGAGTGAAAATATTAAAGGATGTAGCATAGCTTATAAATTGCACTAAGAGGAACCAGTTGCTGCCTCGGGAGTGAAGTGTGGCAGCTGTGTTTATCAGGACACAGCAACACTACCTGCTACTTTTAAGACTGGAAGTTTGGCATCTCAGCCTGCCTTCTCCCCTGCAAGAATGGTTTTCAAGGTCATTTTGCATCTCATCCCATGAATTAAGTGGACAGAGCTACAGTAAGAATGGCAGACCGAACTGAGACTACACTATAGCTCCAAGCTGGACCACATTGATAGGTGACTTATGTTCACCTCTCGCCTCGGCTCCTGGGAGTTGAGTTGACTCTCTTGACTGAAGATAAAGCATTTCACATAGAATGTGTTTTTTTTCTTTTCCTTTCCAGAATCTGGAGCGCAGTGGGGCTCAGCATAAGGCAGAGGTGGAACATATCATGGAACAGCTAAAAGAGCTGAAGACGAAGGGGGAGCGTGATAAGGAGGCCCTGAAGAAAGCCATACGCGCACAGAAAGAGCGGGCAGAGCGCAGTGAGGAATACGCAGAGCAGCTGAATGTCCAGCTAGCAGAAAAGGTAGTTGGTCCTGGGGAGGAGGGAAAGAGAATCCTTTAGAGTCTCTGTCTGTGTGTCTGCATATCCGTGACTTCTGATACCAGCCCCGGGGGGGAGAGCTGCTTTATCTAATGAAGTTTATTTTTGTACTGGGGTGTCAGCCCATTTGCATTGCATTTAAAACAAAGCCTTTTTTTCTCAACTGTAACTGTTCACTGCTCCTTCCTTTGAACAAGAGCACGTGATGATTTGTATCTTGGGATAAACTAGCAGATCTGATCTTCTCCAGACTTCCTGGTACCTTTAGAACCTGCTGAGGGAAGAGGGAAATGGACAAAAGGTTGCAGAGCCTTGCTTTGCTTTTATATTTGTATGCTGGTTCAATATTGAGCTGCTTTCAGAGTTATGCATGGAATTGGTAGTTGACAAAGAAAATTTTCATAGAGGCAAAGGGGAAAGAAAGTAGGGGTGAAAAATAGGAATTTATTTTGGCAAAGAGGAAATCATTGGGGAAGGCAATTGGAGCAGAGAGTATAAATAAATAAGACACCTAGATTTGCCTTTGGAGAAAGGGGATTGAAGGACATAGCAGTCTTGCCTCTCTCATGCCACATCTTTCTCTTGTTTGACAGGACAGTTACGTTGCTGAGGCACTGTCCACTCTGGAGTCCTGGAGGAGCCGCTACAACAAAGTGGTGAAGGACAAGACTGACCTGGAGCTTGAGATTGTTATGCTGAACAGGTAAGAGCTCTGGCGTGGGGAGCCAGCATGAATGGAGCGGGGATACTAGTTCAAGAAGGGACTCCTCGAGTCTCCAGGTTGGACCATAAGTACTCAGTTGAAAGCTAGAGCCAGAGTGGTCTAGTGGTGAGAGGGTCTGAGAAGCAGGAGATCTGGCTTCTACTTCTAACTCCCACAATGATTTGTTAATTAAGTCACTTATCCCTGTGCCTGCTGCCCATTCTGTAAAATACATATACTTACTTTTTCCTTGAAAGATCTCAAAATGGCTCACAATGAAAGAGACTATTTAAATGCAAAGTAGTTTTATTAAGGCTGATCTGTTCTTGTGGGGCTTGGAGCAAAAATTGTCAGTATCATCACAGTGCAGTTACCACAGAGAAAACTGAGCATCGGAGAAAGAAGGGGAAGTACCATATTAGCAAGGGTGCCAAACCTATGGCCCGTGGGCTGGATGTGGCCCACCAGAGCATTTCATAAGGCCTGCAGCCAGCTTCAAAATAATATACTAATGGCTGATTCATTCACGTTTTGTTGTCATGTTTACATTTTAATTTACACAGTCTGTAAATAGACAATACTGTACATAGGTTGTTTCTATCTAAATGCATATGAGACAAGCTGAACTTAAAATAGAAATCAATAGAGGTGACTTTGAATCTTATTAAAATATGTAGAATCTGTTTGGCCCTCACAAGGCTTGAGGTGCTTTGGTTTATGTGGCCCTCCTGTGTAATAAGGATGGGCACCACTGCATTAGCCTGTACAACTCAGATATAATGTATCGATGGCACTGCAATGAAATGCAGGCAGCCCAGTAACATCTATGTGCCTGTTTGGAGCAGCAGAGGAAACCAGAGTGAAGTTCCTGTAGTGTATGCATGAGTGAGATGTGGAGGGAAAAGGGAGAATAAAGAAAAGATGTCTTGTTCCTGAAACTGAATTTAAAAGAACAAAAGACTTTTTTCTCTTTGTCATTTAATGGTTAATTTCACCTCTTGCATGGCAGCCGTATTACAGACTTGTTGGAGCAGCAGACCTCCATGGAGGACAAAATGCGGGAAGACAGAGATGCCCTGGTGGATAAACTGCATCGACAGGCCACAGAGAGCACATCTTTCAAAATGGAGAATGAAAGGCTGAAGGTCAGTCGAATATCCAGGTGTTTTGTAGCTGAAATGTTAGCATAAGGGAGAAGTTGTAATGAGCAGCTGCTACCCCTGTAAGTACAGAGAGAAATTATCTCCTTTGATCCCATTTGATGTCCAATCAAGTTGCATTGGAAATCTTAGTGTAATTGGATTGACTGTATTTTCAGGCCTGTGTTCCATTTTTTGACTTGGGTGAGGCAGGCTGAAATTTGTGAAGAGAGGAACATATAAGGTTTGTTAGGGGAGGGGAAGAATAGGCTTTTTCTACTCTCTGATTCAGTATGTAGGTTTGGAGACATGCTTACCTGCCTGGTCTCTTGGATGATATATTGTGTCGTCCAATTATACAGCTGGACAGGGAATAAAATCCATATCTATAGAGAGAACCACAGCCTCCAAAATAGAAAGATCCCTGACATCCTCTCCAGACACCTACAAAGCCATCTATGGTATGGTAGGTAATCTACCTGATTGTCCCTTTAAACAAAGCTTCAGTCCAAATGAACCAAGCATGACTCTGATCCAATGGACACAGCTCATTCAAAAGTGTTTGGAACATGATGGAACAACTCTCATGCAGATGTAGGGCCATGTTCTCTGCTGGCATACATTGGTGAAGCTCCATTGAAGTCAATAGGACTCTGCCAGTTACACGAGCAGAGAATTTGATCCTTAGTTTGCACAGCCCCTGCTCTAACTTAGCTTAATGTACATGGGGACAACTTAGCCTGTTCCAAGCACTGCCTCTTGACTAAAAGATGTCTTCTCCATTCAGGCTACCATGGTCCCAGTGGAGGAGAAGCTGAACCAAGCTCAGATGGAGGTGCAGCAGCTCAAGGCATCTCTCAGGAACTATGAAGGGCTGATTGAAACCTACAAGTCTCAGGTATTTTATTCAACCCTCCTTTTTCCTTCACTCCTTACACAAATTTGTTTTCTTCCTTTGTCGTTGTGGTTTATTCTCTCATGCCTTAATTCTGTTTGCTAGCTATCAGATGATGCCCTGTTCCATCTGTTGTCTTGCTTTTCATGGCTCTAATAAACCAAATCTATTTTATGCAAAAGCTTTTATAGGTTATTCTATTCGAATGGCAGCCTGTAGGCTGCCACCTGCTGTGTTCTGGACTGTGGAAAAATTGCCTCACTCGGCAGATCCTGATCGCCCATTCTGTTAGCAGAGGCTGAGTCCATGTGTAAAGATCTTGCTAAGAGATCTGGGTTTTGTGGTGGTGATAGGGAGGAAAGGCACAAAAGAAGCAAAGGGGGAAATCTTCGGAGGACAGAACAAAGAAGGGTGAGAAGGCTATAAAAAGTACAAAGGTGGAAAAGCTCCAGAACTTGGGTTGGGGGTGTCCAGAAGTTCACAAGAATCCTGCTACTGGATCTCAACAATTGTAATTGTGCCAGTGTGTAGCAATCTGTGGTTGAAAACCCTAACATAGTCATGTGCCAATTCTTTCTGTGCCCAGGTGTTGAGAACCCGAATGGAAGCCGATGAGGTGACTGTGAAACTGGAGCTTTGTGACAAAGAGAATAAGACGCTAAAAGATGAAATGAACAAGGAGATTGAGTTGGTAATTATTCCTCTAAGAAAACCTGGACCATTAAATTGGTACATGGCAGCCACTCAGGGCTGCACTCCTTTCTTGGCATAGTGGAAAACAAATGTGCTTGGACTCTGGGGAAGATAAAAGATGTCCTCCAGACAGGTTTCCCTTTTCCCCCAGCTCAGCTCAAGGGAGAATGGAAGTGCAAACTAGTATTTATTTTGCCAAGTGCATTGAATTTTCAGAATGTCCCATGAGAGGCCTTGTCAAATACATAGTGTCCATTTGAGGCTCCCTTCACTGGGGAGAGGATTGTTCAGTCTCATTGATTCTGAATTGTGCATCCTGTCTTTCAGTGGTTGTCATGGAACAGTTGTTCTCAAGAATCCTGTCTACATTAATAAAACTCAAGCCAGGATTTGTAGCCATTCGCACCCCATGGGAATCCCAGAATCTAAGTGAATGTGTCTTGGAGTAGAGGAAGGAATCTGCATTACAATGAGCATTTCCATTGCTGGCCAGGCATTTGAGATGCCCTTATTGCTGGGAAACAGAGATGCTCTGGTGGACAGATAGCACCAACCAACTCAAAAATTTATTAGCCCATACTCTTCAGAAATGTCTGAAATAAGGTCACGTGTAATTGTTTTTAACTGACCACTCTGTCTTTCCATTCCTCTCACCCCCACAGGCTCGGAAGCAGTTCCAGAGACAGCTTGCTGAACTAGAAAAATTGCCCGAGATCCTGAAGATCACAGAAACAAAGCTGGCAGAATGTCAGGATCAGCTGCAGAGTTATGAAAAAAAGAACATGGATCTTTCTGCCATGATTACAGATCTTCGTCAGCGGGTAAGGGACTGGCAGAAAGGACCGACAGCTGCACTGTCTTCAAGCCGGGGACCAAGATGAGTTTCTGGTCACAGGAAGTTCAGTCTTTGCTTCTGTACTCGTCTCTTTTTGAAATGATTAAAACATCTGCACTGCAAAATAAAGATGTGTGGCATGTCTTTGTTTAGGGAGAAGAGTAATTTAGCTGGTGGCTTTCCTTGCTATTTCAAGGCCTTCTTTCAAACTGCTTAGTTGCAGAATCTTACTGGGTCTTGAAGAGCAGCAAAACCCAGAATGCATGAGATCTCATTCACTTCTGTCACTCTGATCAACTTACTGACTGCCTCTCTCTCATGACCATCTGCTCACAAATATTGCTCTGCTTTTACTTTCTCCCCCTGCCTTCCTGATGCCATGCCAACAGGGGCCTTGAATGATTCTGTGGCCTACGTGCTTTGCTTTGATAATCCCATGCAAGTCATTAGCTTTCTCAGTATTTCAGGCTCTGAATTCTTCCTGGCCTTATTACCACACACAAGCTGCTTCTAATCTGTATGCTTCACTATGCTTGCAGGTGGCTGCTCTACTATCAAGCTCTTATGGCACCTGACTGCTCATATGTGGTGTGGAAAAATTCTATTTCATGATGGGACTAAACATTACCTGAAGGAACGACACAAATTTGACACGTAGCTTTTTGCCGTTTCACATACTGTTGCCTCCATTTTCCTCTCCAGGGCTTTCCAGAATTATGAATTGAAGGTGTTATAGCTGTGGGTTTCCTCCTCCCCAAGAACAGTCCCCATTTTAGGTGGCTGGTCTTGGGTTTGTATTGACCTCCTACGTAAGGTCTCTTTTCTGTCATTTTAGATTGAACTCCAGGGAGACAAAATGGAAATGACAAGAGAGAAGTATCAATCTGCCCAGGAGGAGAACAAACAGCTGATCTTGAAGCTAGAAGAGCTGGAGAGGTTAGAATATATAACTGGCCTGCTCGCCTTGCCTGACTTTTTTTCTCCTCCTCTCCTGACCCTCCTTAGTCCCTTTTTCAAGGCACTAAAGCAGCTGCTGGCTTGCTTGTGTACCTTTCCATCTCCCCGAGCCTTTATGCATTTAAGAGCCTTTGTAGAGTTAAATCAGAAAGTTAGGTGGTCTGGCCTGCATAAGTTTGGAATGCTTCTGTAGAGAGGATGTTAACTTCTTTAGTCAGGAAAATACCTCAGAAGGACTACTCCTTCCCCCCTCCCTTTTTTTCCCCTCTTGAGCTTTCAAGTACTTCCTTGTTCTGGTCAGGTTGGAAATACTCTGAGACCATCGTTTTCTATGTTATTCCTGGTTCCTGATGAAATTTGGAAGTGCCAGAGACGTGAGCATAGGAACAATGAGATTTACTTGTATGTAATCAAAGACGGTTCAGGTTGGCTCTTATTCTGAGTCTGTACCCATCCTGAGTCTTCAGTCTGGTATTTTGTGCTAAGTAACCTTAAGAAGAAAAATGTTCATGACATTTTCTTCTGTGTGGGCCACTCTGAAGTCCTCTGCAGGCACACTAGAAAAATCAACAAGAACAAAAGGTCTGGTCCCACACCATTGGCTCTTGGAGGAGCTCCACTGAAGTCAATGAGAAAAGGCAATCTGTAATGTCCACTTTGGAGTTTTACACCTTCCTCTGAAGCATCTGGTACTGACCACTGTCAGAGACAGGATATTGCATTAGATAGGCCACTGGTCTGATCAGGTATGGCAGTTCTTAACTTTCTGTATCACAGTCCTTCTACACTCCTTCATTGGTGATGCTGGGGTGAGGACAGGTCAGTGAGTTATTCTCAGTATGTCCATGCATGCCCCCACCTTGAAATTATTTGGTGTTAGAGGTGGAGTGTGAAACTCTGCTTGGCTCAGAGGTCCTGACCTTTGGAGGGGAAGTTGAAGATTGAACCAGTGACCTGAGGGAGAGGCATATTGAACCAAACTGTATTTAATTATTAATAAAATTATTTGTCTTGCTGTCTCAACCCAGGAAACTAGAGACGACGGGTGCACAGAACATAGAGTTCCTTCAGGTCATAGCTAAAAGGGAGGAGTCTATCCATCAATCCCAGCTGCGATTGGAGGAGAAAACCCGTGAGTGTAGCTCCTTGGCTCGGCAGCTGGAGATGGCCATTGAAGATGCCAAAAGACAGGTTAGTAACTCCTTGTCAGAGTAAGAAACTGATCAAATACAGTGGAACTCCCAAACTGCAGGAGAGAAGGTTACCAGCCGATGGAAGGGGATTCCTCTACATTCCATCACCAACCTTCTAATTTTGCTTCCTCTTGCTGCATTATCTGTATGAAGCAGGAGCAAAAAAATGAAGTTGGTACTTTGTCTCCAGTAGACACAGAAAAATGGAAGGAAAAATGCTAGACTCAAATGCTCCTTGTCTTTGCCAGAATCAAACAAAAATATGTCCAGTCCTCCTCTAGGGCAAAGAGGGAAGAAGTTATTACCATAGCAGAAGCAAAGCATTTTGTATGGACAACACTTGCCAAAGCAAAAACTTTATTGCCTTGTTCCTACTTGTAGGTGGAACAAACGAGGGACCGAGCAGCATCTAGAGAGAGGGCAGCCCAGTCCAAGATGTTGGAGTTGGAGACCCAGCTGAGCCGGACGAAAACAGAACTAAACCAGCTGCGTCGGCACAAAGAAGATGTAAGTGTTTTGGAGGAGATGTTGTTGATAAACTAGCAGCCTCGAAGCAGCAGTCTGTAATCCTATGTCCCATCAGTGTGCTGAAGAAATTGTACAGTAACTTTGTTGCTGTGTATCTCTGTCTGCTGTGATAGTGAGACACACTAGTGTGTTTGGTGAAGTATAAAATGTGGAGGAAGATGTCGTTTTTGCCCCCAAGAGGTTTACAATCCAAGTCACATATATGGGGCCTGATTCTTGTCACTTATACTAACAGTTTGAATGGAGCTACTACGAATTTACACTGATGAGAGGAGAATCAGGCCCACCACACTGTTCAAACACTACATCAAAAGCAAGAGAACGGAAGGGGTCCAGACAGTGCAGGTGTTGCTACATCTAGGGAGGAGTTATTTTCCTCCCTTTCATCGCCTTTGGATATACGAGAGAGGGGCTGAGGAGTGTTTCCCTGCTAGGAGAAAGCTTTTGTCCTCTTTGAAGGGGATCTTTTACATTTGGTCTCCCATTTTCTTTCCCTGTTTACTTTAGCCCTGGGATTGGAAGAGGGCTGACCTACAGCAGGTGATAACCTCCTGAGTTTCTTCCTAGAGAGTGGATCCATTTTGTTTTGTTTTCAAACCATTAGTTAATCAGAATATTAAATTCCTATTCTGATTGGCTGTGTTATCTTGAGCATTTATATACAAATTGATGTGTGGGGTTGGGACTGAGTGAAATGAGTGATAGACTTTTAGTGTTATGTGGTGTTTGTTGCAGTGACACATTGTTCCTAAAAATCCTAGAGAATGACAAGAGTTAAGGCAAGCATGATTAGAATGAAAACTCTCTAGCCTTCAGCCCTGTGTTTTGTGTCTTCTTCATGCAGTCAGAGTGCCGATACCAAAGCCGTCTACAGGACTTAAAGGATCGCCTGGAGCAGTCTGAAAGCACTAACCGCAGCATGCAAAACTATGTCCAGTTCCTCAAGTCCTCTTACGCCAACGTCTTTGGAGAAAGTGCTTTATTGAGCTCGCCTATCCGTTCCCGATCTCCTCCATGATAATAGTTCCCTCCCTGTCCCTCTGCTATTGAGAGGTACAAAAGGGGGGCCCTATTTCAAAGCCATATCTTGTCCAGAAAACTGGTTGAGATTTCAGAGTCCATGTAAAGTGAAGTCTTCCTCTCATTCTCATTGTCTGTGTGAGATGGAGCTGCAGTGGTGTACAACAGGAAAGTGAGAGAGTTTTCTGTTTGGAGATTGGCACTGCATCATCAGCCATGCCCAAAAAACATCTGGGTTGGAGTATGTGGGGAATGCTTTCCCTTTCATCTCCTAATCCCCCAGTGGTTACTTCTCTTGTAACTAATCTGGTGGACTTTTTAATTAATCATATTAGATATTTTTTATTTTTGTAAGACTTCCATCTCTTCCTTTTCGCTCTTCCTACCTTATGTTCTTTTCTCACACTGCAGAGATCATGTTTGTTTTTAACTCTCTCGTACTGTGTTGATACAGCTGACCAATGGAGATATTAGGAGATAGTGCCACCAGTACAAGTGTGAACCCAATAGTGATAACTAAGTGACTGGAATCCACGCTGAGAATGGGTTACATCCTGATCATCCACCCTTTTTATAAACAATTTTGTACTGGGAAACAATGAAATTGTATCTTCTGAAGGTTTCCCACCTGATTCATAAATACTGTCTAACCCTTTATTATTTCTTGAGTGTGTGGTTGGTGTCTGTTAATGCTTCTAATCTGCGTATTTTCTGGATGACCTTTTCCTCCCAACAGCCTGATCCTGCATTCCTTGCACATCCCAGGGTTTGAGTCAAAGCCATTTGAAGTCAATGGAAAGATTCCCATTAATTTCAGTGGGTCTGGAATCAGGATCCCAGTCCAAATACAGTGGGAGCTTTGAGTCAGCTGTAGGAAAAAAATAAAATAAAAAGACAGACTTGATGCTTGGCTTTGCCCTCAGAGCCAGCCTGCACATACTCCTGTGATGTGAGATCATCTCTGGCATGTGAAGGAATGTCAAGGTCTGTGGGCTCTGCTGTGCCCTCCAGTAAGCAGCTGGTCTGAAATATAGTAAACATTCATTTCATTTCAACCCCAGCTGTTTGGCTGGGGGGCTTTTTGGTGGTTATATATATATATATTTTTAATTCTGTTTATATGAGATGCAGTCATCAGTGGAATGTTTGATAAGGGATTTCTAAGTTTCTTTTAATCAGTATTTGAGAGTTCTGTTTCAATGTGTAACTTAAAAAAAATTCCAAAGGGTGCTATGATAAAATTATTAAACTTCAGAAGTTTAAAATGTGTTATTACTGCGGTTGACACTTGTAAATTGCCTCATTGTCTTTCCACTATCGTTCCCCTCCATCATGCTTCTGGTGTTTTTGTAGGAGCGAATGTCTCAAAGGAAATTCATGGATTTTTTAAATTTTAATCTTATTTTAAAGATGATCAAAACTAATACACCTTTGAACCATCAGCACTGGTGCTCAAAATACATAAATGTGTTCATGGGACTAGGGATAATGCTGCAGTTGCTTGAAGGGAAATTAATCCTTACAATAAAGGGAGGAGAAAGCAGACTGCACTAGCCTTCACTGATAGTTAAATGTATGATAAAATCAAGAAAATCAGTTCTTAATCTTTCAGTTTTTAGCCTCCAGCACAAAATACCATAGTCCTGTCATTCTGAATCAAGAAGTGTCAAGGTCTCAATTGCCCATGTATCCTAGACTTTGAATTTTACATTTGTCAAAGGCA
Source organism: Macrochelys suwanniensis (assembly GCA_033296515.1). Lineage (NCBI taxonomy): Eukaryota > Metazoa > Chordata > Testudines > Chelydridae > Macrochelys > Macrochelys suwanniensis. The sequence continues at coordinate 12,615,739 of CM065790.1, read as the reverse complement.
GCAAGGAAAAAAGCACTCTGTGTCTTGTGATTTTAATAGGGTCCAGTGCTTTTCTCTGCTTTCTTGTGTTGTGAAAAATTAAAATGTTGGCTTCTTCATACATTCCACGTGTTGCAGCTTCCCTGGTGTTTGTATCATTCTGTCTCTGAAGAGTAGGGTGACCAGATGAAACCAACAAAATATCAGGACACATGAGGGAAGCAAAAAAAAACAAACAAAAACCGGCAGGAGCAAAGTTGCCGACGCAAAAAAAAATAATAAAAAATATTGGGATAAATGGTGTCCCAACCGATGCGGGACAAAGAACTAAAAGTCGGGACAGTCCCAATTTTATCTGGACGTCTGGTCACCCTACTGGAGAGACATACAGAGGGAGCCCTCTTGGCTGAGTTGGCTCACTTCCATAAGCATGCAGAACTCTTGTTCTGTTACAGTCATGGAAGGCTTCAACTGCAAATCTCCCAGCATTATTTTTGAGGGAATCCATAGTCTATCCGTGTTCTCTCCCACAGGAACACCCAGCTTCACCTTTTATGTATTTGGGGTGGGATTTCGAGGTACTGCATCTGCCTCTGCTGTATCTCATTATCATTCAGCAGTTAATCAGAGATCCTATTTGCTCTATAGTTGGAATTTGTTTTACTTTTCATACACTGCTGTCACAGTTGGTTCAGTTTTCTCTTCCAAGTTCATTTGGTCCAGGTTGTTTCCTTAGATTTCATCATGTAGGCATCCCTTTCTTTCTTGCTTCTGGGTGTACTCCTTGGTAGTGAGCCTAATACTCCATCCATTTTATGCATGGAACTCCAATGGTCTCAATGCAGTTCAAGGCACAAAGCTGCTGCAGGAATGGGACAGGGGCTAGTACACTAATATGAAACATGACAATTCCTCTGCTCTAGCTATCTTAATATGCTCCTGCTAGAAGTATACCAGATGCTCCAGAGAAAAGTAAACCTTGGTCATTATGCAACACGGGAGAGGAAGGCACTTTAAAAGTGTGCAGCAGAGTTTTGAAGCAATGTAAACATTCAGCATGGCATTAGCCTTCCTCCAGTTGGTATTATCTCTATTTTATAGATAAAGAAACTAAGGCACAGAGCAATTAATTATTAGTCCAAGGTCACTTATGAAACTTGTGCCAGAGCTAGAAGTGAGGACTTCTGAGTTCTAATCTACATCTTTCACCATACTCTGAAAGGTTCCTTTAGTGTCATTTGATCTGCAATATCCATCCGAGGTACTATTCCATCTACATGCTACAATAGCTAAAGGGCTAATTTCAAGAGATTAGAACCCAGCATCTTCCATTTTGATATTTAAGGACAGATTTTCAATAGCCATTAGGTTGACCTTTTGAAAATCTGGCCTAAAATGGCTGTTTTGAGTTCTATTGAAAACTGTTATCTGAGTGTGCGGTTTTGGTAAACTGGTTGTTGTTGCACACTCATCACCATTTTTTAAAATGGATGCTAGCAGAGAGATCTGTGCTCTCAAGGCCTCAAATCCCAGGACCCTGGCAAACTTTGAGTCAACCTGCCACAGAAGAACCTTTGTTCCTAATTTACCAAAAGTGACATAGAGTGCAATGCCAGGAGGTGGAGGCTAAATACTAGATACCAAATGGGTCATCTTTTTTCCAGGAGCAATAGTGGCATCACTCTCTGAGGGAGTTATCCCTTAAGGAGAGACTCTTCTCTTACCTTACTCAGTGAGAGAAATAAATGTAAGAGAAGAGGTTATGTAGATTCTAACCTGTCATAAAATTAACAGAAAAAAAATTAGCTCAGCCACTTTTGGGACACGTCTGCTGTGTAATTTCCCATCTCGTAGTTTATAACTCTTAAGGGCTCGTTTTTGCAACTGGATCCACACAAGCAGACCTCTGTGCTGGGGCAGCTCTGATCCTAAATAGTGAACATTTTTCTGTGTGAAGTATTTTTGTACATCTTGAGAAACCTTCAGCAAACAGACTGGTAGCAATAGTCACTAAATTTATTTTGGAAAAAAATGGAAACTTGTACATGGGAATAATATGACTCACAAGCCCGTCATGACAAATGTACAGTAACTATTCTCCTCCTTCAGGACAGTGCCTGTATGGAGCCACACTGGAGGAGTTGCCTCCCATGTTTGGTGGGGTAATCAATGCAATAAAAGAAACCTGTGTGTTTGAGGATAGGCCCACCTTTTCATTACAGAGGACTATAAGGGATTGGATACTTTCTGTGCCTGGGCAGGGGCTCTTCCCTTCATGCTCTGCTTTGGCCAGGGGAAGGGGAACGGGAGTAGGGGTAGCTTCTGGTCACTCCAGGAAGAAAGCTGAGTGCCCATAGGGTGACCAGACAGTAAGTGTGAAAAATCGGGACGGGGGTGGGGGGGTAATAGGAGGCTATATAAGAAAAAGACACAAAAATCGGGACTGTCCCCATAAAAGCGGGCTATCTGGTCACCCTAGCCCCTGAAACAATTTGGAGTTTTGCCTGGAGCCAGGATTTCACCCTTGATGCGTGGGGGGCCGACGGTCTGAACCTTTGTGGGTGGGTGGCGTTGGAACTAGCAGGAGTGGACAGGAGTTCTTTCCCCATAGGGCAGCCCCTGAAAGCAGCCCATAGCAGCGGGAGCACGCTTCGGGGTGCTGAGGGAGGTTGACAGGCAGAGCCGCTGCACCAGGAGGCCCATTGAGGACTGCAGAGTATCGTGCACGCCGGCAGGGGGCGCTGTGGGGTCCCCTGTGCAGTTGCCTCACCCACTGCGGGAGGAGAGCCGCAGGTGCCCGGAAACGGAAGGAGTGTGAGGGGTCAAAGGCCATTGTGTCCCGGTCATGCGTAACGGTTGGTGGGGCTGGAGCTGGTTGGCGGTGATCCCTAGGCTGGGTCGAGATGCCGTCGGAGCGGTATCGCTGGGAGACCCTGGAGGCGCTCAAGGGCTCCAGCAAGGGGCAGCTGAGCTACTCCCGGGACTGGCTACTACGGGGTGAGGTGAGTGCAGAGCGCGGGACTCGGGAGCGCTGCGGGGGGACCCCCCCACACACAGGGCGGTGCCGCCCAGCCCTGCTCGGGGACCCCCCCCCCCCACACACACGGGGCGGTGCCGCCCAGCCCTGCTCGGGGACCCCCACACACACACACACACACGGGGCGGTGCCGCCTAGCCCTGCTCGGGGACCCCCCCCCCCCACACACACACAGGGCGGTGCCGCCCAGCCCTGCTCGGGGACCCCACACACACACACACGGGGTGGTGCCGCCTAGCCCTGCTCGGGGACCCCCCCACACACACACACGGGGTGGTGCGCCCGCCCAGCCAGCCCTGCTCGGGGACAGCCCCCCCCCCCCCCCCACACACACACGGGGTGGTGCCGCCTAGCCCTGCTCGGGGACCCCCCCACACACACACACGGGGTGGTGCGCCCGCCCAGCCAGTCCTGCTCGGGGACACAGCCCGCCCCCCCCCCCCCCCCCCATGCACGCATGGGGTGTGAGGAAGGGTAGGCGGCAGCAGCAGCTCCCGGCCAGCCCTGCTCTGGTGATCAGTTTGACTTACTTGTTCACCTGGATTTTAATAGTTTGACTTCTTACCCGTTCTTGTTCGGTCACTTATCAAAAATATTTGGCAACTTGCAGACTAAGGTCCACTGCTGTAAACAGTGGTTATACGGCCCACATGTTTTGTGTCCTGACTGGTGCTGTCTGAAATCCTGTTTGCAGTAGTTTATAGTTGATGGCTTATATAAAGATCTCACTCTGAAAAGTTCTGGCCCTTCAGGCTACTACTTAGTTCTTATTGTTGCCCAAAAACCCCGAAGTATTACAGCTTTCCACTTGGTTTCATTTTCAAAGCAATTAATTAAATAGCTGATTTCTGCCTCCCTCCCACCCGGTATTGGTGGTGATCTCTGAAGTGCAAAGTTTGTTTCCAGTGAGATGAGCTTCTTGAGAGATTTTTCACCCTGTTCGTATTCAATAAAACTTCTCAGACTTGGGTTGATGGCAGGGTCCCCTTCTTTCTTAAGTAGTGTTGCTGCATATCTGGTAGCTACAGACAGATCTATTTTTAATTTTCTGCCTGGTGAGTAGGTCCCTTGTTGGTATGCTCTAATGGACCTACTGGCCAGTGATCCTAGTTTGGGAGGCTTTTGATTTGATTGTATATATGTGGCCAGTACATTTGACCCTTAAAACATTGCTGCTCCTTGTGTATAAAACTTCCTTTTAAACTACGTTTCCTCAAGACCTTTCTTTGGCTCTTTCCATAACTGTTCCCAAATCTATCTATAGATTAACTAAATTGTAACGACACCATGACTATGGTAGGTGCTTTCCAAACAGAGGGAAGTACAGTGTCTGCCCTATAAGATGTCGCAGTATAAAAAAGACAAAGATGATGGTGGTAAACAGAATACAACAGACAAGCAAGACTATCAGAGCAATGTTGATTGATGACAAATTAAACATGTTGCGTTCTTCCCTCCCATTCATCTTCTTTTTGATCCCCAACAACAATACCCAGTTTCAGTTCCACCTTATATCTTTCCTTCCTACCATTTGATCCCTTGCCTCTAATACATGAGTAGTTACTCATGGGATAAGTGAAATAAATAAGTAGATGACTAAGGCCCAGTCTGTACCTAAAACTTAGGTCATCCTAGCTATGTCGCCCAAGGGTATGAAAAATTCACGCCCCTGACAGACTAACCTAAGCCACAATGTAGACACAGCAACATCAACGGACGAATTCTTCCATTGACCTAGCTACTGCCTCTCAGAGAGGTGGATTAACTACAGTGATAGGATAATGTCTTCTGTCGCTGTAGTCTCTCTATGCTATACTGGTGTAGCTGCAGCATTTCTAGTGTAGACATACACTTAGCTGGCTTCTTGTAGGCATAATATCGAAGAAGTAGATCCTATGGAGTGATTTAAGTGAGGAGAGGGTAAGTGGCTGTGTGGGCCAGCTCAAGAAGGGTGCCCCATGAATAGAGGGCAGCAAGGAAAGAAGCATGGAGAAGTTTGTAGGAGAAGAGGACAAATGGCACAATAATATGAGAGGCCAATAATAGAGGCTGGCACAATAATATGATGTAATATTGGTATCTTCACAATGAAGCCTTGTGAATGAGACCTGCTCGGAGCTTTTTCAAGATCTGCTTTTTTTCTTAAAGTCAAACTGTTGTGTTTTGTGGATTACTTTGATATTTTACATGCTCCTAGAAGAAATTCTCTCTCTCTCTCTCTCCAGGATATTTTGGAAGAATGCAGGTCCCCTCCTAAGTTGTCCTCCTACTCTGGGTGGGTGCTGGATCGAGTGATCTCCCAATCTCTACAGGAAACACCTCTCTCCCGAAGTTCAACACCCAATGAATCCATTCCCCCTACAAATGACCAGCCACCCTCCCTTGCAAAGACCACTTCTCCTGCCAGCCAGCTGGGCTCCTCACCACTTTCATCTGCAGCACCCAGTGAAACAAAGGTAACTAGATAACTAATAACCCATATATAACCAGCTAGGAAAAGAGCATGGTGGTCTGTAGCCTTAATCTGCCTGATCAAGGATGATCCAATGGTCTACTAGTACTAATGTATTAATTTGTTCTGGCAGTGAATGTACTCATCTTCTTAGATAGGTTGACTGGGAAATAGTGAGTTGGAAGGGTGAGTGACATCTTTCTTCAATAATGTCTCCTACTGGGCCAGATGCAAATGCAATTTGGCAGTATAAAAACGTTAGCTAGGCTATAATAGCTCTCCAGGTTGTCACTATGAGACCTAGTAATCTGGAGGAAGGATGACTATGGGGTAAATCTAGGCTTTTCTCCTGCTTGCTCTCCAGAGTCCTTCCAAGTTGCTTACAGCTGTCAGGCCCCTGTTACAAGGTAGCTAAGTTTTGGAGATAGGATGTAGAACGGGGTGGCAAAAAGAGAACATGCATATTGGCTTTTCTTATAGAGCAAAGTACTTAATTTCTTAACAGTTAAATTGAGTTAGGAGATTTTTGAAGCAGCTTGGCCTCCTGTAGAATTATGAAAGAACTTGCTACGGAAGCCATCTTGAGCAATGTCACGTGGATCTGAGCATCTGGTGAAGTTCTACCATGATTTAAAAACTGCTTACTGTTAGAAAGCAGCATGAGTGTAAGTGACTATTTCTCTAGGTACAAGAAGGCTATAAGTGGGGTTCCCCAGGGCCTAGTGTGAAGTCCTGTTTAATAGCTAAATATTTATAACTCAAGAAATATATTTGCAAACCTTTAACCAATATGGCAACATGATCTACATCTTTTTAGAGCATTTCAGACTTGGTATTCAGACATCTAAAATATCAGCTGCCAGTTAACACAGATATCTGCAAAGTAATTCATATCCAGGGAATGAATTTGAGTTTTGCATGCATTTTGTGAGATTGTAGCTAATTTACAGAGTTTGGGGTTGGGGAAGACATAGGGCAGATCTTATTATGTACAGTTTTGTACTTAATGGATAGCAGCCCTTAATTGCTAAAAGCGTGATAGTTGGCATTTTAAAAACAATGTCTTTGTATAAATCACTAACATGCTTTTGCCTTGAATATTACGTTCATTTTTGGTCTTCTTGACTCAAAAAGAATGCAGACTTTCTCAAGTTCTGCAGTGAAGAGGCAAGAGGTTTTGGAGAGATTGTGTAAGGCAAGATTAAACTTGTGCTATTTAGTTTCCTTGATGAAAGTTATAGAATAATGAATAGTTTGAAGATCCATCAGTCACTTTTTTTTTTAATCTAAAGCTAAAATACAAGAGACACAGGACACTTAATGACCTGGTTACAATTCCCTGTTCCACCACAGACTTCCTTTGTAACCTTGAGCAAGTCACTTCTCTCTCTGCCTCAGTTTCCCATCTGCAAAATGGGGATAACATTTCCCTAAATACATTAAAGATGGTCAGGCACTCAAATACTGTGGAGATGGGAGCTGAATAAGAACCTATAGGCAATAGTCTGCTTTGACTCCTTTGTCTCTTATGGTACATGCTATTTTCTAGAGCAAGATTGTCACTTTACCTAGTTTCCTGCGTAATTTACTGATCTAATCTGTCACTGACTTGGTTTGTCCTGATGTCCATACAGGGCAATGAAGATCTTAGTCTGCTGGAGGCAGACCATGAAGTCCATCTTATGGTTCTACCATCTAAAGTTACAGAGGTGGAAGGCTGCATATGGATGTACGAGGAGGTCCATAGGTTGAAAGGAAAGGTAACAAGGCATGTTGAATCACTGGGGTACTCTGTGTAGCCAAATGTGACAACGTTCCACCAAAACTAGTGGGACAAGCAGATAACCCCTAAATTAAAATATGGTTATGGTTATCTTGGCTTAGTTTGTGCTGCTTCACTTACATTACCTTGTATACAGATCCCAGTGATTATTGTAGTGCAGTTTCTATCTCTGTCAAAGTCTCTGGTGGGGCTGTTTATGTGAAATCTAGCCCTCCATAGCCTACTCCCTTCATTAGAAGTCAGCAGGGCTGTGTTCAAAATGCATAGTGTATGTGAATGGCTCTTCCTCTCTCCTTGCAATCTGCAGGAGGGGCTCAGGCAGTGGCAGGAGCAGCAAGAGCAGATGGTGAGAGCGGTTTCTGATATGGCGAGTGAGCAGTTAAAGCGCTTTGATGAGCTGAAGGAATTAAAACAGCATCAGGAATACCAGGACCTGCAGGAAGTGATGGAGAAGAGGTACGAGTAGTTCTGTTGTGACCTCTTAAAAATGCAGCAACTAACTTGTGTTGTTGGAGACTGACTAAATTGAGAGTTTTGATTCTTGGATCTGTAACCCTATTAAAAGAGAGCTGCTTTCAGTTAAGGTTTGTGAATGAATTGGTACCCAATAGATATTTTTGTGTCTCTTGTTGAATATCATACATCAAGAGACTATCCTTTGTGATCATACGCTCCAACAAACGTTCACATGACTTTTACAAGTAAAGAAAACTTAATGTGACATTATGGTTTAGAATTTATGTGCATGGAAGTCACTTGCTGCCTTACACATGTGTATTAAAGTATAAAGTTGACTCACTATCTATTGATACAAGTATTCTCTATTGGAGGCTGAGCTGGTAGCACTACCTATTATTAAGGCTGCCCAACACTTCCCATTCTAAGATCTTGCTTTCAATTGCTTTAACTTTGTGAAGCTTTAGCTGTTTAGCCTGAAGTTTTCCATATCAGGGGTCTGCCTTGTGCTGAAGATTTCAGTCAATTTCTGAGAACTAGGCTAAGGAAAAATACATTGCTTTGACCATGTTAAAAAATTTTTTAGCAACATTTTCTGTGAACAACTGTAGTGTCCCCGTGTTTTGGCACAGGGGCTTGAAATTTGTCAGAGGGTGGCCTTTGTTACAAAGAGGCACCTTTTTCCATCCCTTTAGAAATCTGCCCACGTTTTGCCAAGTTATATGCCTTTGGAAAAAATCACTAAATACTCAGCAGAGACGTCTTCAATTTTAGCAACTAAAATCTCCAAAGATTTCGTCCTCACCGAGCATATGCCTTCCCTTTGTAACCTCTAACGCTGACTAGACTGCGCAACTGGGTGTGGTCAAGGTGAAGGACTAGGAGTTGGTGGATGGGGAGATTAGGTGATGACTAGGGCCCTACGAAATTCACATATGTAAGACACGAGAGGTAATTTTCCTGCTGTACTCTGCACTTGTGAGGTGTCAGCTGGAGTGCTGTGTCCAGTTCTGAGCACTGCAGTTTAAGAAATATGTGGATAAACTGAAGAGAGTCCAAAGGAGAGCAACAAAAATGCAAAAAGGTTTACAAAATCTGACCTGTGAGGAAAGGTTACAAAAACCTGGTCATGTTTAGTCTTGAGAAAAGAAGGCTGAGGGGAGACCTGATAAGTCTTCAAATATGTTAAGGACTGTTATAAAAAGGATGGTAATCAATTGTTCTTCATCTCCACTGAAGGTCGGACAAGAAGGAATGGGCTTAATCTCTAGCGAGGAAGATGTAGATTATATATTGGGAATTGTTTTCTAAGTATAAGGATAGTTTATGTACTGGAATAGGCTTCCAAGGGAGGTTGTGGAATCCCCATCATTGGAGGTTTTTAAGAACAGGGTGGATAAACACCTATCAGGGATGGTCTTAAGTATACTTGGTCCTTCATCATTGCAAGATGACTTATCAAGGTCCTTTCTAGCCCTACATTTCTGTGATTTTTACAGCAAACACATACTGTTTAATATTACTTTAAATGGTTTTAATGGATTATAGTAAATTTAAGCCATAAAAATAGTAATTTCAATTTTAAATCTATCGTGTTTTTTTTAAAGAGAGAAATATATTTAATTTAAACATAATTAATTTTTTTAAAAATCTGAATTTTTTTTAATCCACCCTGAACGGACCCCAAAATTCCTGAATCTCACTGTTTCTCTGCTACCAGCAAATCTCTGTGCAATATGCTGGCAAAATGTCTCATCTCCCTCCAGTGCTGGTTCACATAGCAATAGTAGATGGTTATTTTCTTTCTCTCTCTCTCTCTCACTCACTCACTCACTCACTCACTCACTCACTCACTCACTCACTCACTCACTCACTCACTCACTCACTCACTCACTCACTCACTCACTCACTCACTCACTCACACACACGATTAAGGTTGCAAAGTAAAGCACTCAAAAGTTAGAAAATGCCTTAATTTGGGCCCCTCGTGGATATGAGTTATGATAGTCTTTAATTACAGATTCACATACTATTTTTTCCCCACAGGACCCTATGCAAACTAAATAGGAACTTTGAGGTGTTAAGAGACAACTATTTAACAGTACACAGCAGTAGTTCAGGACAGGAAGTGAAGACTGTTGTATCTAATTGATGAGTCAAGAATGGAGAGTGTAATTCACCTTTTGGAATTTTGTCAGGACTTTGGGGTTGACACTTCTGTGGCTTATGCTTGAAAATCTCATATGCAGCATCTTTGCATTTACTGTCCTACTGATATTATCTTTCAGGATGGTTTTCAGGTGGTTCCAGCTTTCAATAAGTGGATGAAGAGAGACTACATCTAATGGAGTCCTCCTTTAAGCCAATTTAAAAATAGTTTCTCTGGTGTGTCCATAGACTGTACTTCATCCGGAGCATGTCTTGGGGGAAGGGGGTGAGGAATCCTTCAAAGCCCTTTGAAGAACAGAATGATCCCTCATTTTCATCTGCTTGTATTTCAGCTCCAGGGAGGCCCAGGGTCAGCAGGAGAAGTTGAAAGAGGAACATCGACACAGAGCAAAGGTCTGAGCTTAGGAAGGGTCGTGCTGTTACAATAAAGGGTGGTTGGTCTGTGTTTGGAAGCTAGGACTTGCACAGATTTAACTGCTTTAGTGATGCCTAGTATAACACGTATGTAGAGTGAAAATTTACTTTGCAGTGCATTCTGCGTGGGAATGCAGATATTCCAGTGAAATGTTCATCATTAAGGACATTCTGCTACATTGCAGGAATAGAAGCAGTTATTCACTCATGGTTGAATCATAGTTGAAATGAAAGGTAGTTTGCTACTGATCTCAGATGGACCAGGGCTTTAGCCCTTCATATATAACTATTCAAGACAATGTCCATAGCCATTGAGGCATTGTAACCCAACTTGTCAGGATGTTGCCCACCCTTCACTTTTGTTCTGTGGTAGTAAACCTTTTAGTTCAATGTATAAACAGAGAAGTGTACTATTCTCGTGTGTCATGATCAGAGCTGGTGGGGAATTTTTCAGTAAAGCATTTTTTGTTGGAAAATGCTGATTTGCCAGAACTGAAACTTGTTTCAGGAAAGTTCAGTGAAACTTTCATCGGGAAGACTTCTGAGGTCCAGGTTGGAGAGAGGCATAGGGAAAGTCTGTCTGATTGACTTGTTAGCCCGGTGGTTAGGGGTTCACAGATTCAAGTCCCTGTCTTCCCGACATTGCAGGTGAGCGCTCTAACCACCAGGTTGTAGTCTCAGTCTCTTTCTCTGGCCAATGAATATTTTCTACAAAGTGGAACAGCTACAACAGGAGAGGTTGAGAGAGACCCACTCCACAATAGCAAAGAGCCTGGTGGTTAGGGAATTCACCTGGGATGTGGGAGACCTAACCACTGAGCTATTGGCTATTCTGGGGTGGGTCTCTCCCAGTTTCTACAAAAAATTTGAAAGGTCTCTGTTTCATCCTGATGTAGAAAGGGAAAAACTTTTGAAATCCCATTTTTCCCCCCTTCTCCCCCCATCCCCCTCTCTTCATGATAGGAAAACCATTTCCTACCCAGCTGCAGTACTGATAACTACCTGCAGTTTGATTTGTGAAACTAAAGGATGATGATCAGGAACTTGAATATGCTTTTGCTTTGTGTGTGTGCTGCTGGTCCTTTTGTTGCCAAACAGTCTGAGATACCAGCTGGAACTGCCGTGTCCCAACCTACATTGCTCGGCAGCAGTCAATGTATATTATGAGCAGGCAGAATTTGTCCTTCCTTTGGATGTTGCTAAAATCTCTCTCTCTAGACAGGGAGTATATTTGGACTGAATTCTTCAAACTCCCTGAGACTGTTGCTACCTCCAGAAATGTTGAGTCCTATGGTAACAGCACCAGTATGCTGTCGTGCGGCTCATGCTGTTAAAGGCTCTGTAGAATTTCTGCAATGGGGATTTAAACCAGGGCCAGCAAGAGGAGTGGGGTGACTGGAACATAGTTTTTAACCAGATTTTCCTGAGTATCCTTGCTTGTGGGTAGCACGCAGGGACTGTGTAGGTAGTGTTGTGAGAAAAGCTTTATCTATGTAGCTTATCTTTACAATGTAGTGTCAATCCCTCCTCTCTCCAGGTTTTAAACCTGAAACTTCGTGAAGCAGAACAGCAGAGGCAGCGTCAGGAGGAGTTGGAGCGTCTGCGCAAGGAAGAAGGCCAGGAAAGGTTGCGCCGCCTCTATTCCATCCAGGAAGAGGTGCTGCAGCTTAACCAGCAGATTGACCCCAACTACAAACATAAAGACTTGCCAAGGATAGATCTCTCGGGGTTCAGTAACCGTGGCAACCAGATCTGCGGGCTAGTGTCGGGGCTCATTCGCACCACTAGTGAGGTAATGAGGTTCTAGATTTCCTTTTAAGTTAGCTTCTCATTCCTTGAAAGGAGACACTAAGTCAGCTAGTCGAGGCGCTTTGAGAAATTATGTTGCCATAGAAGAGCTTGTAGATGCAGTAGTTGTGCAGTGGTTAACCTTGAAAGAAAAAGAATCTTTTTTCAATGCACTTTAGATGCTCCCTTAAAAAAGGCTTCTGTAAACTTATGGGGATTTTTATTGGATAAGAAATACTTGATGTTAAATATACTGTAAATGTTAACATCTCTTTTCTGAGACCATGGTAGAACTGGAGTAGGTGGTCGAACAATTGTTTGAGATTAAATGATGCACAGTGTTTAGTAGATTCCAGCATTCACAAACTTTCCTATAGCATCTAGGTTTTCTCACAAAGCTACTCTTCTCTATATGAAAGGTGGGAGACAGAGTAAACCAATAACACATTTCTAAAATTTGGCATGGGCTGGGCTAGTTCTCAATTCTAGTCTATCATAAATGTCTTGTAACTTCCGCTTTAGCTGGCATTTGAAATAGCCCTCTTCCCAGTGGGGTTAAAGGGAAATGGATATTTGGGCTACATGGACTTGCTTCTCTAGCATGATCCCTTTTTGTTGTGTTACCCAATCCTGTTAATGGAACTAATGTATTGAGAGTCTTGTCTGGCCCCATCACTAGATTCTGTCTGTGCTGGGTTTGTAAAGATGGTTATTTTCCCTTCGTTATAATAAGTAAGATGGTATTAAACTGATGCCACTTATTTTGCTGCATTGCAGTGGATCCCTTTCTGTTTGTAGGGCTTCACTGTAGAAGTGTAAGTAGAAGTCTTCAGTAATTGGTGTACACAGGTGTAGGAGGCAGTCTGTTGTGTACCAGGAAGTGACTAAAGGCCACGAACTTGCTTTTCTTGACTGGTGTTGTGAATTAATCACTGGTTCTGGAGGAGACAGTCTGGGCTTTCCAGTAGAATGGTGCTGCCCATTGCATGTTGTGAATACTAGACAGCATGTGCGTTAGGTTCATGTGCATTAGGTTCATAGCTTCTACACAAAGTCTAGGTGCTGTTCTAGGGGGCAGCCTGCCCTCAATTGGTCTTTTTGGTAGGGGGAACTTTAATTTGCCTTTTCCTTGTTTCCTGGTAGAGAGGTTTCCCTACTCAGGTAGATGTAGCCAACACTGAGCGAGCACTGCAGGAAATGCGAGGGTTAATATCTAGCATGCAACAAGAAATTGCCACCGCTTTGGAAGAGAAAAGGAAGCGGGATGAAGAAGAGGAGAGAGAGAGGCAGAAGGAATTACAGAAACAAGAGCAGCTGAAGGCCCAGACTCCAGTCCCTGCACAGCATCCACGGGGAAAAGAGCAGAAGGAAGGTAGGTCCAGCTCCAGTGAGACCTACCTTACTTTACTGAACTCCACTGGGCTGCCAGGCTAAACACTGGTTCAGAAATGCAGTGGAGGCTGGGGGAGCAACACCATGGGTAGGCTTCAGGTCAAGCAGAGCTAATGTGGGTATGGGATTGCTGGCAGAAAGCTTCATTGACACTGAAATTGATGTTTCATAAACTGGTTATGTTAATTGAAGCAAAAACAGTCATTCTTGGACAATACACATCATGCTGGGACAGGAGGGACACAGACCGTTAATAGAGATGGGGAGAATCGGGTGGGACAATGTGTGCTAGGTTACATGCATGGATTATTAAAGGGAGCCATTTCTAATTCCTCACCCCTGCTACCACATGCATCCAGAAAGGCCTCTAGAATGGCTTACAGTTTGGTTGTAATTGAAGTTCAAAAAATCCAGGCACAGTCTTCAAAGGGTGGATTTTTGTATAATTTGCAACGCCTTAGTCAGGTATAACTGACTTTCTAAATTTTGTTGTGAAGAACAACAGCTGCTCAAAACTTCTGAGTCTTGACAGTTTTTGTAGGACATTAGGATTTCTGATGTCTTCGTTGTAGTAATAACTTACTTTCATGTGACTGCTTTTCTTGTCTAGTATTAGGACTTCAGGTTAAGGCAGAGGAGAGCACAATGCAGTGGTACCAGCAATTGCAGGATGCCTCTGACCAGTGTGTTGCTTCCTTTAGTGGATTGACTAACTGCAAAGACAATCAGGTATGGCTACTCTACGAATCCAAATTATCAATATTGCTTGGAAAACTCTTTCCCTCCCTCCCTTGTCTTTCTATTTGTCTGCTGTCTTATACTTATCTTGAGTGGGATGTAAAGTAGCCTTCAGAATGGTCCTGAAAACTTACCAGCCCACATGCAAAACCTACTCATCCACTTTTTACCAGGATTATGATGAAAGAATAAATGCTTTATTCACCTGTGGAAAAAAATCCCTTTCTTTAAGAGGGCATGTAAACATTTTGAAAGTCTGCCATAGAGCAGATTTTTAGCCTGTGTATATTATGATTTGTCTTAAACCCAAAAAAGTGAATAACTTGGAGTTGGGGCTACCAGGAAGTCCTTAAACAGCAAATGCCACAAAAGACTTTAAAAAACATTCCTTTAAATGACCGTTTCTGCATCTCTTCTCTCATTCCTTGTGAGAAAATGGTTGGTCCCCCCCCCCCCTTTTTTTTTTAATTCAACTTGTGCCTCTCACATCACATATGTAAGTTGTACATTTCCACAGCAAACAATATTCCCAAATGTATTATTGTAACTTCAGGTGTGGGAGAAGTATTGACTAATCACATGGATTCAATGAAGCTTTTATGTTTCAATTAAGTTGAAACCTTGAGACAGTAGAATGTTCAGCAGCAGCTACTGAGCTTTCACAGGAATTTATTTTTTATTAACACTTCTCAGTTATTGTAAAAAAAAAAAAAATTAAAATGCTTCAGGAAAAGTTTCAGGCTGCCTTAAGGGCTGAGCACCTGCCCAATTTCCAATTAAAAAATGCTGTGGTAGAGCAAAACATAGACACTGTAGACTTGATCCTGCCCTCCCAATGCATCACATACCCTTGTTTTCAATCTTGGAAAATCAGATATTTCATGGTCAGGCTTTTCAAGATGCACAGCAATGACTGTGGCAGACTGAAATGTGATCAAGTCCTAATTACATATCTTCCTTTTGTCTTCAAGTAGGCACCATTAGGCATTAAAACTTTTTTGTGTAGGAGACTGGCATGTTGCTGTCTCAAAATGAGTTCTTCGTTTATTAGTCTGAAGCTGTTCCATGTACAGTTCATCCTCTGTATGTTCCTGGGGTGGAGCTTGATCAGTGTTTTGGGCCCAATCCTGCAAGGACCCGAATGCCTCCTTTGTGTGTGAGTGCTCTTAACTCCTATTAAAATCAGTGGAAGTTAGTGCTGAATGCATTCTTGTAGGATTGGGCCACTCATGAGAAGTATCTTCCTTGTGGTGATCTGCCTCTTTGGGCTTGATCGGGTCTCTCTTGTCTGAAGTGATTTTAACAGCTTTTTACAATCTTCTACAGGTGAAGAATATCAGAATGGATCTCCAGAAAGCAGCCAGCATCCCTGTGAGCCAGATTTCTTCCATAGCAGGTCAGGAAACAATCCCAGCTGAGATGCTGTTAACCTCTAAATATCTGAGGGGAACACCGAGCCTGCCCTGTATCTCTGCATTGCTATTACATTGGAGAGTTAATGTGCATGGAGTCCTGATCGTTGCTATCTGAACTTTTACTTGCAGTTGGGAGGGTATTTTCCCCAGTTGGGATGGATCTTATTGATTTTTAGCACAGTTCTAGTGACCAGGGTTAGAAATATTAACAGTGAATGGGGGCCTGGGGACTTTTACCCCCTCCCTTCAGAATCTGGTGCTAGCTTTACTGAGGCTGATGTGGTTTGGTTGAGGCTTGCTTGTTGGCAACTTCCTAATATTCTGTCTCTCCATGCACTGTTGATATATTCACAGGCTCTCAGCTAAGAGATATATTTGACAAAATCAATAACCTTCTCTCTGGAAAGTCTGTTCAGTCTGGAGGGCGAACTGTGTTGGTGACTCAACATCCACAGGGTCTGGATTTTGTTTATTACAAACTGGCGGAGAAATTTGTGGTGAGGACACCTTGTCTTATTGGGGTGGTGAGGGTAGCCAAAGCTTCTGGAGCGTCTCTGGGATGCTGACCTGTCTCTTTAACTATTGAAAACAATATCACCTGCCAGGCTATGCTCACACTGATTAGAAAAAGGGAGATATATTTTTTGGCCCAGGGAAAAAGAGAAGCCTTGCTTTCTTCTTTATGTGCTTGCTCATATCTTATGGAAGGAGGCAATGCCCCTTTGGCTCCCCATCTTCCTACACACCTTGTTTTTTTGTTGTTGTTTTTTTAAAGAGAGGCATGTGCAGTGCCAGTGAAATGTAGGGTGATATTTAGCATATTGTATAGCACAAATCTATGCACATGCTCAAAATACACTATTGAAAACCTTGTAACTTGGCAAAATTTGAAACAAGAATTCACTTGTGGCGCTGAAACATACATCTGCAATCTAGGGACTAAGCCCCTGCCAAGTTTCCAACACTTCCCATTGAGGGGCTATAGCTGTTCAAATTAAGCTGCCCTTTTTTTTAATAGGGAGTGTTTTTTCTACCCTCCATTCTCAAATGTCTTTAACTGCATTTGCTGAAGATTTAAATAAATCAATAACCCTTGCTTTTGTGCTGACCATAAATGTGCAGAATTCTAGCTCAAAAGGTAAAACTTGGTTAAATTATAAGCATCTGAAAATGGTCCTTCAGAATGAAAATACTTGTGTACCCCTAACTACAGGCTTTTGTAAATACTGCCTCTAATCGCTTACTCATTTTCTTTATCCTGAGAAGAAGGGTTTATGGGCCTCTGTGTTTCTCTGGCAAGGACATGTAGATTATATTGTCCTCCCATATTGGGTGTCCATGGAACGTATAGAGGCACTAGGAGCCTTCAGTAAAGAATATATGTAAACTAAAAAATAAATTAAAATGTTGTCTTTGCTGAGCATTAACTTGAAAGGGGGGTGTATCTTTAATGTTTTCAGAAACAAGGAGAGGAAGAAGTGGCTTCTCACCACGAGGCAGCTTTCCCAATTGCTGTGGTGGCTTCAGGAATCTGGGAATTACACCCCAGGGTGGGAGACCTCATTTTAGCTCACCTGCACAAAAAGTGCCCCTACTCTGTACCATTTTATCCTGCGTTCAAGGAGGGGACTCCCATAGAAGAATATCAGAGGTAACTTCTCCATATAAAAGGGCTTCTTTGGAGCTCTGTAAGGGCTGAGAGTAGTGGCTGGTGGGGAAATTGAAGAAATACATGTTTTCTTATGTTAGCCCTCATTTCCCCCTCTCCTTTCCCCTCCTGAAGGGATAATTTACTGATCTAGTTTTGAAGTGTCCAGTATAGAATCTGAAATAGATTCTATAATAGACTCTATTATAGACTAATAGAACCTTATTGCTTTACACTGATGTTTGCCATTACTTGGAAATCTGAGATCAGGCCAGGCATGTCTAGAAGCAGTGTCACTGGTTTGTCTGCTGTTAAGTGGATGCTATGGCCACTAAAATACCTCCATCCCTCAAAAATAGTGTTTCAACTAGGGCTGTCAAGCAATTAAAAAAATGAATCATGGTTAATCGCGAGATGAAAAAAAATCATCAGTCTTAATCACAGTTACTAGAATACCATTTATTTAAATATTTTTGGATGTTTTCTACATTTTTAAACATTGATTTCAGTTTCAACACAGAATACAAAGCATATAGTGATCACTTCATATTTTTGATTATAAATATTTGCACTGTAAAAAAGAAACCAAAGAAATAGTATTTTTTAGGGCTGTCGATTAATTGCAGTAAACTCACACGATTAACTCAAAATTAATTGTGATTAATCAGTTTTAATCGTACTGTTAAACAGAATACCAATTGAAATGTATTAAATATTGTGGATGTTTTTCTACATTTTCATATATATTACATACTGTGGTGTTATTGAAATCAAAGTGTATATTTTTTATTATAAATATTTGCACTGTAAACATAAAAGAAATAGTATTTTTCAATTCACCTCATACAAATACTGTACTGCAATTTCTTTGTTGTGAAAGTGCAATTTACAAATGTAGACTTTTTGGTTACATAACTGCACTCAAAAACAAAACAATGTAGAACTTCAGAGCCTACAAGTCTACTCAGTCCTACTTCTTGTTCAGCCAATCACGAAGACAAACAAGTTTGTTTACATTTACGGGAGATAATGCCACCCACTTCTGACTTACAATGGCTCTGAAAGTGATGATAAGCATTCGCATGGAACTGTTGTAACCAGCCTTGCAAGGTATTTATGTGCCAGATATGCTAAACATTCGCATGCCCCTTCATGCAGTTCAAACTTTCAGGTGTCACTGCTATATCTTATTGCACCTTACTGATGAGCGGACCTAGGGGCAGACTTTTAGCGTAGTTGCTTATCCAACTTTTTATTTTTGCTGGTGAAGGGATATATATTTATCAATGTTTGCCCTAATCGTGGCCTTTTAAAAAGCGTTGTCCACAATATTCAGTATGTTTAAGACACAGACTACTCAGCTTAGTGTTTAAGTAGCCTTCACGTGAATTCTTGCATAGCTCTAGCACAACCTGGTGTTCAAGTTGAGAGTTGTTAAAGAATGCTGCGAATTAGGGTCCCTTTGGGAAACCAGTGAACCTGGTTTGGTGTATTAATATTAGAATATCTTTCTTCTAATACACAGGATACTTGGTTATCAAGTTAAGGATTCCAAGGTAGAGCAGCAGGATAATTTCCTTAAACGGATGTCTGGAATGATCCGTCTTTATGCTGCTATCATTCAACTACGGTGGCCTTATGGAAACAAACACATGGTATGTAAATAGCGCTTTAAAAATGTTATATTTCAACACTAGCTCTTGGGATAGGAATAGCGTTGACTAAATTGATTTTAAAATGTGGTTTAAAACTGATCAAAAGAGAGTTTAAACCAGTCATTGTGAATAGAGACAAACTATGTTTAAAGGTTTCAGTGTAGTAGCAGTGTTAGTCTGTGTCAGCAAAACGAAAATAAGAAAGTCTCTAAGGTGCTACAAGTTTTTCTAACAAATTTATTTCAGCATAAGCTTTTGTGGGTTAATACCCACTTCATCGGATGCATGGAATGAAACACAGTAGACAAAACGAAAATAAGAAAGAAAAACTTGTAGCACCTTACAGTAGACAGATATTTATACAGTCAGAGAAACATAAGGTCGAGGTGCATACACCAACGGCTAATTAGTTGAGAGGAACCATAACAGCAGGGGAAGAAAAACCTTTGAAGTGATAAACAAGATGGTCACACAGGTGTGAATGAGGATCGTTAACTAAAGGGAAAAAGATTCAATTAACGTAATGGCCGAGCCATTCCAAATCTCTATTTAATCCAGACGCAATGCAACCTAGTTTGCATATCAATTCTAGTTCAATAATTTCTCTTTGAAGTCTGCTTTTGGAGTTAATCTGTTGCAACACTGCTACCCTCAAGTCTGTCACTGAGTGATTAGGGTTATTAGTGATTAGGTGATTAGTTAACGATCCTCATTCACACCTGTGTGACCATCTTGTTTATCACTTCAAAGGTTTTTCTTCCCCTGCTGTTATGGTTCCTCTCAACTAATTAGCCGTTGGTCTATGCACCTCGACTTTATCATGTTTCTCTGACTGTATAAATATCTGTCTACTGTATGTTTCAGTGTAGTAGCCGTGTTAGTCTGTGTCAGCAAAACGAAAATAAGAAAGAAAAACTTGTAGCACCTTAGAGACTAACAAATTTGTTAGTCTCTAAGGTGCTACAAGTTTTTCTTTCTTATTTTTGTTATGTTTAAAGGGACTATCAACTTGAATTTTTTTAAATTGACTACTTTAAAACCGTTCCAGCTTTTGATGAATTATGTTTTAAATAGTATGTCTTGAAATTGTTCTTAAAAATTCCTTTAAAAATACAAAGTAAGGATTTGTCTGCATGTTTATAAGGGTCTCTTTATCAGAAAATATTCTGAAAATGCACAAAGTACTGTCCCAAAATAACTGTCACTTGGAGAGCAAGTGGAACTGGAACAAAATCTGGTAATGTTTTTGGTGGCAATATTTTGCAAGATGATCAGACATGCAGTGAGTAGCTTTCTTGTTCCTTTAGTCTCACCCTCATGGGCTGGGCCATGGATGGCGCTGGCTGGCTCAAATGTTGAACATGGAGCCTCTTTCTGATGTGACAGCTACACTTCTCTTTGATTTCTTAGAGGTAAGTGATGTGACCTGGCATGAGCCTCACTAGCAAAATAAATAAGTTGGATGAGCAACTAGGCTAAGTGTCTGGCCCTGGGTCCTCTCAATAGTAAGGTGCCATAAGACGCAGTGGTGACATTACTATATAAGATTAGCATGTTCAGATGCTGCTTTCTGTAGCCATGACCCTTTTTTATAACGGTCTCAATGGCCCAAGTGTCAGTCCTCCTCTACCCCTCCCCACACTCTTGAAAGTAGGCTTATGTATGTTTTCAGAGACCCTTGCTAGATGCAGTCCTTTAATTCCCTCAGTGATATGATTTCAGTTTTATCTGTTTAAAAAGCTGGACTCCCACAGTGCAGTGTTTGGCTTTTTATTACACTTGGTCCCTCAGCAGCTGAGGCAGTTCACATTAAGCTCATCAATATATTTAATTCCTTATTTTTATTCTTCATATACTTGGCAGACCCAAACTAATTAGTCCTGGCACTGGCTGGTACAATATAGTGCAGAACATTATGCCATAGGGCCATCCTAACTAGATTGCTTCACAAAACAGGTGGGCTTTTACAGCAAGAAAGGTGTAGAGCTTGGTGTGCGTTAATTGGGAGACTGATCCTAGGATACGAAGCTACGTAAATAAAGCACCAAGCTGGTAATGGGTGAAGACCAAGATGAGGCCAGTAAAGAAGCATGGATGGAGCATAGACCACAAGAGAAGGAGTTCTGTAGGAAATAACAGGTATAGATAAGGGCAGAAGTCTGTAGAGCCTTGAAAGTGGAGCAGAGAACTTCATGCAGAAGAAGGTGGAAGCTACCATAGAGATGCAAGATAGTGACAGTAGGGAGGTATAGTCAGAGTGGCGCAAAAGGTGGTCTTGATAGTTCCATTTCGAATGGGCTCCATGGGGAGAGTTGAAAAGAAGCTGCTATAATAATCAAAGTGGGACGTGACCAGAGACTGGACTGGCAAAATGGGTAAGGAAGATAATTATTTGGGGAGTTATTGTTGAACAGGAAGGAGATCTCAAAGGTGACACCATGGACTACATGGGTGAATGATGAAGAAACAAGGTGGTGTTGATAATGATGTTGGGGTGGGAAAGAGAATGTGCTGAGCTTCCTTAACTTGGAATATCTGGGATTAAAATACAAGTATATGAACCAATATAATAGAAAACAAAACTCTGCAAATTGGGTTAAATGCTTGCAGAAATTGTCACTAGTGATGGGCACTTTATTCCCTGACACTGTAGAAATCGAGACGTTTCTTTTTTGAGTTGTAATGGATATGGAGACTTTTCTTGTTCTGTGGCAATCCAGATTTTTCTGGAGTGTGATTCAAGATGCAGATGGCCAGCAGTGTTCAAATTATACTGCCTGAGTTCAGAGGAGTTTGTATCATACAAATTTGTAAGAGTCCTCTCTCAATTACAAGTCCCAGTTCTGAAATCTGATCTCTGTTACCCTTATGGTTTTGTGTACCAGGTGTGTGGCAATGCGCTCATGAAACACTACCAGGTCCAGTTCTGGAAGATGCTGCTGCTTATCAGAGAAGACTATTTTCACAGGTATGAGACAGACAGACACACACACCCCTTATACAAAGAAACTTATGTCAGTTTTTTTTCAGAATTAAGAGCATTTCCTCTTAGATCTATGTTCATTAGTGTTTCTGACAATTCTTCAACCCTCCCTCACTCCACATTTGTCATGAGCTCTCCCTCATGTAAATAACACGGGGCTGTTTTTCTGTTTGTGTTTTGGAGCTCACTCTTGTTGATCTCCCTGCAGGATTGAAGCAATCACCATCTCTGGACAGATGGGCTCTTTAATGCGGCTTAAACAATTCTTGGAGGTAAAGCATTCTCTTTAAATTCTTGAAAGTCTCTATTTTTTCCCCGTTCTTAAAGATATATTGTTCAGTCAGCAAATCCCATGCTGCCTTCTGATTCCCAAAAGGTCCATGATTATGACTTTTTGATGCATTCTCTGTTCTTCTTTGTTACTGAGTCTGTTCAGTCATCTTGATGGTTATGACTCCAAAACATCTCCCTTCTCAGCTGCCCCCCCCCCCCCAAAAAAAAAAAAAGTTGTAATGGATGTGATTCTGAGTGGAAATTCTTTCAGTTCTAAATGGATTACTGATATTGCAGTGAGAGGAGACCTCCAGGTTCAAAATCTATGGCTCCACTAATTCATTGTCTTTCATAGCAACTATCTTTCTTCTGGCACGTGCATGTTCACATAGTGTCTTCTGTACAGACTAGATACCATATGAGCAAATAAGTTTAATAACTGGTAATCGCCTTCAGAGTAGACTTTTGAAGTACTGTTCACACAACTGCATCTAGTTTTGTACCCATCATAGGCATCCTTTTGAAGAAATACTTTGCAAAGGTGTAAAATATACTTTATTTTGAGTGTCTTGCAAATATTGATTACTTTTAATAAATATGAAGCTAGGAGACACAGGAGTTTGTGATTTTCTTACTTAAAAACAAAGGAGCACTCAAGGACAAAAAGGCCATTGCAGAGAAACTAAATGAATTCCTTGCATCAGTCTTCACGGCTGAGGATGTGATGGAGATTCCCAAACTTGAGCCACTCTTTTTAGGTGACAAATCTGAGGAACTGTCCTCGATTGAAGTGTCATTAGAGGAGGTTTTGGAACAAATTGATAAACAGGAATAAGTCACACCAGGACCAGTTGGAATTCACCCAAGAGTTCTGAAGGAACTCAAATGTGAAATTGCAGACCTACTAACTGTAGTCTGTAACCTATCATTTAAATCAGCTTTTGTACCAGATGACTGGAGGATAGCTAATGTGCTGCCAATTTTTAAAACGGGTTCCAGAGGTGATCCCAGTAATTACAGGCCTATAAGCCTGACTTCAGTACCGGGCAAACTGGTTGAAACTATAATAAAGAACAATATTGTCAGACATATAGATTAACATAATTTGTTGAGGAAGAGTCAGCATGGTTTTAGTAAAGGGAAATCATGCCTCACCAATCTACTAGAATTCTTTGAGGGGGTCAACAAGCATGTGGACAAGGGGGATCCAGTGGATATAGTATACTTTGATTTTCAGAAAGCCTTTGACAAGGTCCCTCACCAAAGGCTCTTAAGCAAAGTAAGCTGTCATGGGATAAGAGGGAAGGTCCGCTCATGGATTGGTAACTGGTTAAAAGATAGGATACAAAGCGTAGGAATAAATGGTTAGTTTTCAGAATGGAGAGAGGTAAATAGTGGTATCCCCCAGGGGTCTGTACTAGGAACCAGTCCTATTCAACATATTCATAAATGATCTGGAAAAAGGGGTAAACAGTGAGCTGGCAAAATTTGCAGATGATACAAAACTACTCAAGATAGTTAGTTAATTCCCAAGCAGACTGGGAAGACCTACAAAAGGATCTCTCAAAACTGGGTGACTGGGCAACAAAATGGCAGATGAAATTAAATGTTGAGAAATGCAAAGTAATGCATATTAGAAAACATAATCCCAACTATACATATAAAATGCTGGGGTCTAAATTAGCTGTTACCACTCAAGAAAGAGATCTTGGAGTCATTGTGGATAGTTCTCTCAAAACATCCACTCAGTGTGCAGCAGCAGTCAAAAAAGAAAACGGAATGTGGGGAATCATTAAGAAAGGGATCGATAAAAAGGCAGAAAATATCATATTGCCTCTATACAAGTCCATGGTACTCCCACATCTTGAATACTGTGTATAGATGTGGTCGTCCCATCTCAAAAAAGATATATTGGAAAAGGGTCAGAAAAGAGCAACAAAAATGATTAGGGGTATGGAATGGCTTCTGTATGAGGAGAGATTAATAAGACTGGGACTTTTCAGTTTGGAACAGATGACGACTAAGGGGGTATATGATAGAGGTCTATAAAATCATGACTGGTGTGGAGGAAGTAAATAAGGAAGTGTTATTTTATTTGCTCCTCATAACACAAGAACTAGGGATCACCAAATGAAATTAATAGGCAGCAGGTTTAAAACAAACAAAAGGAAGCATTTCTTCACACAACGCACAGTCAACCTGTGGAACTCTTTGCCAGAGGATGTTGTGACGGCCAAGACTACAACAGGGTTCAAAAAAGAACTAGATAAATTCATGGAGCATGGGTCCATCAATGGCTGTTAGCCAGCGTGGAAGTCGGTAGAGGGAATTTGGATGCAGGCCTCTATATGAGCAAGAGTCAGGCTAATGCTAGCTGTAATAACGCGAGATTTGTAGAATCGGGGCTCACGTCAGAAGCGAGTGGAAAGACAGCAGAGTAGAGTCAGCGTGACCCAGCCTTGAGATAGCTATGTTTTGAGAACAGAAGTGAGAAAATACAAGGAATGGGCATGACATAATATAAACAAACTGTTGATCATTACTGTATGTAACAAAAAGTATAAATGCTTGCCTTAATTGTTTATCTTTTGAGAGACTTGCCTAGGATGGGGAAACCCTGTGTCCTAGCGCGCACTCTCCCTCAATGTGCAATTGTTTGAGTTAATAAATGTATCTGCCTTGCTGCACCCAAAGAAAGAGTGAGAACTCTGTTTTTCTCCGACACCAGGATGGGCAGGGATGGTGTCCCTAGCCTCTGTTTGTTTGCCAGAAGCTGGGGATGAGGGACAGGGAATGGATCACTTGATGGTTACCTGTTCGTTCCTTCTGGGACATCTGGCATTGGCCACTGTCGGAAGACAGGATACTGGACTAGATAGACCTTTGGTCTGACCCAGTATGGCTGTTCTTATGTTGCTAGCAACTCTAAAAGTTAATCTTTAGGAATGGATACAGCAAGAGTTTCTCAGACAAAAATGTTGTGAAAATAAATATTTCTTAAATTGGAGATGGAATCATTGCTAGATTCTTGGGCACTTCTATGTCTGTGGGTTCATTCAAAATATTTTTTCTCTTTTTCTCTAACTTGAAATGTCATTTCTTTAAATTAATATATAAACCAAGTAAATGAAATACTATCAATAAGAAAAAACAGCAAATGTGAAATATATGTTGAAGGCTTGTTACAGGTTGTTCAAAATGAGTGAGGTCATTAAAACGATTGGGTTATTTAGAGGTCTTGTGCATTTAGGATTTCTTTTTTTTCTTTTTTTTTTTAAACGGTTAATTTTCACTGTTTAATGAGTAGATGGTTCTAGGTCCCTGTTGATAGTTTTCATTTACTGGTCAATTTAAGGCAGCCAAATTTGGTCAAATACTAGTATCTGTTTTCTTGCTTTTATAGCAGGCTTTTTCAGTGGAAGAGTTTCCTGTATAACATGAGTCCTGTTGCGTGCATATATTTCCATAATGTAGCCAATTTCTTTTGATTGTTTGGAATTGCTTGCATTGGTTCTAAAATGACTGGAGTTTTTTTGTTTTGTTTTTCCTAGAAATGTTTGCAGCGGAAGGAAATTCCTTTACCAAAGGGTTCTCTGCCTTCTTCCTTCTGGAGGTCATAAGTCAGTTCCTTCCCATTTTCATCTTCACAGAAGTTCAAAGAATTTCCTGACCTAACTTCTTGTTGCATTCAGGGACAAGAATACATAAAAATGTAAATCTTACATTTGTATTTACATGGATGCTGTGGATATTTTCAACTGAAACAGTTTTACCCATCTTTGATCCTATTTTATGTTGAACAGAATTTGGAGCTTCACTAACTTTTCTCATCTAACTTATTTTGCATAATTATTTTAAGCCATTCTGTTTGCATTTGATTAGCTTTACAGACTCTATTGTGCAGTGTATTATGGAATATGAGAGGCTCCTTCACATCTTGAACAAGTACAGTAAGTGTCAAATGCATAAACTTGTCTAAATGCTCCATTAGACTTCAGAGTTTACTTACAGTAAGCAATGGCTTTCAGGTGCGAATTTTGCTCTGAATTGATCAATCTGTCAGTTTTACATGAAACTGCAAATAGAAATACCTCAGTACTTTAGTCAGATTAAGGTCTAAATATAAGAAATCCTTCTGTAAAACTTTATTTTTGCATTTTATGTGTCAAGGTATTTTAAAGTTACTGTTTCATTGTTAACAGCATTGGAGCCCATAGGAAAATTCATTTTGTATCTGGCTGTCTAAAAGTCCAAAGAAGCAAAAGAGGTGGATGTGTTAACGAGGCTGATTTGATGTCTGTCAAATGTCACTTTGTTCTTATAGATAGCATTGATCTCGTCATCTTTCCACCGGGAAGGCCTTAAAACCAACAGCTTTCATTTTAACTTAGAAATTCTGATTTTTCCTGATGACACCGCATTCCTTATTTACCTGGGTTAGACTTGATTTTACAGCTACATAGGCAATATGATGGCTGCTGAAGAACAGCTCACTGCTTTTTGTTTTTCGGATTATTTTTTAAAGGCTTTGCATGTGTGTAATATCTTTACTGTGAGGTTCATGAAACTTGAAGGAACTGTGCATCCATGATCCATCATATAAAATCTAGCTTAGAATCGGTCTGACCAAAAAACAAAAAAAAACCCATCAGGTGGAGGGCACGTAACAGCTTTATGTCTTCTTCAGTACTGATATTGTGCTATCACATGAAGAAATTAAAAGATACGGTCTCCTTGGCTTGTCTAAAGATGAACTGAACTGTGGTATTGACCTATGTAGAAAAAAGCCTTTATAACTTGGGCAGACATGGATTGTATTAGTTTTACTGCAGTTTGTGTTTGAAGTACTGTAATAGTTTTGTGCTAAGATAGTGTAATGGTGAATCATTCTAATGGTTCATTCTAGGTCTTATTTGAAAAGTTAAGTTTAAGAATCTTTTTAACCTAAAGTTGATGCAGTCTGTGGGTGCCTGTGATGGTGCCAAGTAAGTTTCTGGGAATCCCTAATGGGTGTCTGAACCAATATGTTACGGGAGGTCAGATTGGGAGGTGATTTTTGACAGTTGGTGGAGTGCATTCTGCCTGAGAGGCCATTGAAGAAGTAGCAGTTACGTGCTATGTGTGGATATTTCTCCCATTTCTAATGAACAGGTGCCCATATTGCAACTGGATAGCTAATTCACAGTCTTGGCAGAAAGAGATTTAATATGAAAATTTAAAATTACATTTCTAACCCAGAGGGTGGCTTATTCACAAATTGGGGGGGGGCATTGTGGAAATGCTTCTACTATTGCACATAGTATAGAATTTTAGTTTTTCATCCAGAATCTTCATCCACCTTCCCTCACTGCCCTGCTCATGTGCTTCAACTTCAGCCTGGATGGGCCACATCTAGTATTGAGGGAGTAATTCAGTTTACATATAGTCAATCTTTGACCTTTTTACTGAGGTTTGACAGCCTTGTGGTGAGGGCTGACAGCTAAAGTGAGTTGGATACCTAGTCACTGGGAACTGGGCTGGACCCTCATTAGTTCACTTAACAGCCATCAGATGGTAACCCTTTAATTCAGAAATAGTTCAGGTAAAGATTGTTCTAGCAAAATTAATAGCATTTTACATTTTCATTTTTTATTGGCATTTTTTGGTCACTGAGACCTCCAAAAATGTTTATCATCTTTAGTGAAGAGCAAGTTTTGAGAGAGGGGAAATTAAATGAAAATAAGTACAAACTCAGAAAAGAACGTGATTGTATGTATTTTGAGAAATGACCATTGAGGCAAAGTGTTTCACAAAACACTGCCACAAACACTATTTAAGCAATATTATAACGAGATTTTGAGTATCTATGATGTCATCTACCGATAAAGCTTATGCTACAGAGTTTAATAATATGTATCTGTATAGCTTAAATTTTGTATCTTGAACTTTCCCAGGAAGTACATGTAAAAACATTGTCCCTGATACAAGAAAAAAAAATTTTTTTTTTAAAAGTCTGATTGCTTGGAGTTGGTAATACTGATTGCTATTAAAAGGATACAGGGGGGAGATTGTCAAAACTGCAAAGGACAGTTAGGTACTCCAGTCCTATTAGTGCCTTGTAAAATTTCTGTCACTGTGCCTATGTTTAGTGTAGCAACCATTCCTATAATGAACAAACTAAAATGTATTTAATTACGTCTTGAATATCTAATTCTTACTGTTGTGGCCATCTTGGATAATGTTTGTTTGATACTGCAAATATTGAATATTTTGGTTAAATATTATAGATGCTGTATAAGTTCTAAAATGTGTGTGGATCATGTTTTATGACAGCATGCAAGGCAGGAAGCTTTGTATATTTTAGTTTGGGGATATTGATGAAGGTGCATGTTTTTATAAATACTGTAAGTATGTTGTGTTTTTCTGCCTTCTTTATGAAAGACTGTTGCAATAGATTGCCATGATGTTTTGAAACTATATTTAAATGTAGCAATAAATTTTTTTTAAATGCTTCCACTTAATGTATATGCATAACCAAAATGTAATACATACCACCTTTCCAGGGGTAGTTCATAATTGTATCTAGTGGTGTATAATGTAAGTGAAGTCTCATTTTTTGTTGCAACTGTTTTTTCCCCTATTTCTGTCAATTTGAGTGTTGGCCATGTTGCCTTACCAAGGTATTTAGAGATCTTCTCAGTGCAGAATGTAATAGAATGTATTTACATAATCCCAAATGAAACATAAATCCTTTAAATGCAAGTATGTATGCGTCACCTTCGAATACCGTGTAAATGGGAACATCTCAGACATGAAATATTGTTGTATATTAAGGACCCGATCCAATTTAAATTGTTGACTCATGCACTTCCGTAGAGATAATGGCTCAGTTGCAGTCCTATAGGGTCTGATGCAAGGTCTGTGGAAGATGATTTTTTTTCTACTTAATTGCTATAACAACTTGCACAGAGAATGTATGTTTGTGTTTTTTAATAAAGAACAAAACCCCCAAAACTCTGTTTCCAGAAATGCATATATTAGCTGTCTCACTGGGGCTTTAAATATATATATGGGGGCTCGATACAACATAGTTTAGGGGGTATAATTACAGCATCCTAGTGTTCCTATTAAAGACGTCCTTTTCAGGTGTTAGTCTATGCACCAGCTTTGTTGTCTAAAAATAAAAAACCTCTTAGCTGTGCAAGCACTCAAATCTTTTGAAAGTGTAATCTTTTGTAATTTTTACCTTGCAGATGGGTTTGAGAAAGGAACCGTCTACGTTATCTTTAATATTAATGCAACCTTAAGGTGCCTGCTTCTAGTAGTAGTACAAAAATCTAAACCTTGCACCATGTTTTCATTTTATGGTGAATTAAACGTTTTTATGTCAATGTGCTCGTTTTTGCACTGCTCTAACGGAAGGCTCCATAGGCAGCACCTTGAAAGTGACTAGCACAACGAGAATGAAAATAACCCGCTGCCATGACAGAAAAGGGGAGGCCGTTTTTACAGTTATTTGCCGTTTTTAATTTTTCCTTCTCCTAACAGCCCCTGTGGGCCCCGCGCCTAAGCGCGTGCCCTAGGCCCGGCGTTAATCGCCCCGTTCCTGTACTCAGGTCGCTCAAAGGGGCTAAACTCCTCCTCGCCTGAGAGCGCTCGTGCCGGCTCAGAGCAACCCCGGCCCCTGCTTCGGCGAGCTGGGCCTGGGGCAGGAAAACGGAGCTTGCGGGAAGCCGCGGCGCCATTGCCAAGCCACTGCAGCCAGCCGCCACCCTGCCCCCGAGCAGACCTCGCCTCGGCCACCCGTTCGACTCTTTCCGGAACCGTTCGGATTTCTCCGTGCTGCGGCAGGCGCCTTCGGCTTCACTCGGGTGTTTCCGTGCACAGGCTCCGACGGCCGCCGCCTCCGCGGGGTGGGGCCCTCTCCCTTCGGCTCCGGCCGGAGCCATTCGACTGGTTCCGTGGCTAGAGACCGTTCTGCGGTGGTGACGTCATATCCGGGCCAGCCTCTATAAAGGCTGGCGCTGGCGGCGGCGCGCGGGTTGTCTGTCTGACGTGCGGAGGATACGGGGCTGGGCTCGCTTCGCCGGACCCTTCACACAGACTTGGTGAGGCGGGGGAAGGGGGGTAGCTGTCTTCGACGGGCTGGGAGGGCCAGTTGAAGGCGAGCTCAGCTGGGCTCTCCCATGGCTCGCAGAGGCCCTTAGACCGGTGTGGCGCGCCCCTCCCAGTCCCGGTTGGCCATAGAGGCGTTGCAGGGACAGGTGTAAAGCCCTGAGGTATCCCAGTCTTCCCCGAGGCTCGCCTCAGGGCGCCCGGAGGATGGGTGGGGTGGCGGTGGGTGTCCCTTCTGTGCATGCAGGAGCTCCCCGGGGAAAGCTCTCCTGCTCCGCGACACCGCCCCGCTTACGTTCTCATTTCCCCGGGGCTCGCCTAAGCTCGCTCGCGGCCGCCGAGGGATCCTTCCTAATGCTCGGTTTCCCAGGCTCGCTTCTTGCATCGCGATTAACATAGTCTGCAGAGAGGTGCTCTCCCACCCCCACCCCTGGTCTCGCCGGGCTCGCTTGAGCATAGGCGAGCTCAGGGCGGATACGACAGTAGTGTAATGAGGGGCTCTTTCCTGATAGGGTCGGGACGGGAGGGAGGTTGTGGGGATGGAGGAACAGACGATTTGTGTGTGTGTGTGTGTGTGAGAGAGAGAGAGAGCGAGGCGGATCCGCCCTGTGTAGCTCCCAGCAGCAGTAGCAGGAATTTCATTCACTGCGATGAGGAGGGAATAAACACGATGATAAATAACGTGCCAGCAAATCTCCCTCCCCACAAAAAAGAGCAGGGGAGATTTGCATCCCCCCCGAAGCAAGCTTTGCAGCCCGCCAGCTTTAGGGAAAAATTGCTCACAGAGAAGCAGGGTGTCGGGAGTAACCCAGTCAGTGAGTTCATTTCACAGCAATGGCTTCCCTCCCTGAGCCTTCACAAGCCCACCCCCTGTCCAAGGTCAGGAGATGCAGAAAAGTGAGGGAGAGATTCTGGATTTCTAGATGGTGGCTGGGGAACTTCTTCCCCAATATAAAGATAGATTTTTTTAAATAATCCCGGACTTCAACTGTTACATGAGGGAATTTTTAAATGCCTAATTGAAACACAGCAAAATCCTTCATCCTAACTGGAAGAGGCTTTTCAATAGCCTTACATTAATCCCCTAAAATGAATGATTGAGTCGCCTTCCAAATGTGTGACTTTGCAAGACTCCAGATGCTTGACATAAGGGGGGAAAGGGGAGAATCATGGCTCACTTTACAAGATAAATCAGGATTTTGGTCTGGTTTTCTTACCTTGTTCCTGCAATTACAGAACACATCATAACATATTTCTGATAAATCAAGGGACTGTCAGCTGTGCTAGTTCTGTTTGAATGGAGCTTATCCATGTACAGTAAAAGAAATATAGGTTGTCAGTTTAAAAATATTTCAGTAGTGTAATCATTTGTTAATATTTAAAACAAATTTTTGTTTGGTATTCCAAGTGTCCATGTGTATGCAGCAGTAATATTACAGTAGCTTTATTCTCTAGTCAGGATTCTTTAATATCATTTTTCAGTGAATGATTGTACTTTCCAATCCTTTAATCTTAAAATATACATGGCTACTGAGCAATTTGCCACTCAGATTTAAATAGGCTCAGGAAGACAGTTGTGTTGATGTGAAGAATGGGATGCAGAAAAAAGCCCCTGGGAATGGTTCTATATCTCTGATAAAAATGTGCCCTGAACCAAGAATGCTCCTTAAGGTTTTCCATCCACACCGAAGTGGTAGAAGGTTCTATTGATTGCTTTTTATTTGAGGCCTTGATCAGAATTTCATACTGGTTCAGAATAAAATGTTCTTTTAAAACAAAACATCACTGGATAGCCTTGTGCATTTTAATGCGATTTAACAAATCAGCCTTGCTGTGAAATTTGCATTGAGCTAGCAGTGTGTTTATAAAATGTGTTCCGAAACGAACGAACAAAAGAATTGAAAACTAGGAGGACTTCTGCAGCATTGTGAAGGGTTCATAAGTGTAGTAATGGAACCACTGGACTGTGTAAAATCATTGAATTAAGATAAGAGGTTGTAGTGCTTGCATGGGGTAATTTATTTCCATTTCAGTTGTAACAGAAGTCTTATATTTGGAAAGGTCAAATCAAGGTTCAACAAAAAATAATAGATGGTGTGCTTCTGTGAGCTCCATAGTTGGTGAGATTAACAAACACATTTTATTTTAGTTTTAAGTGTGGTATTAACCCCATCCCAGACTCAGCCTTGTTTACCATCTTTCCCTGTGCACAAGCAAAATAAGAGCAGTTTCATTCTTTTCAGACAGAGTGGCACCTGTGGTTGCGAGCTGTCAATTTTAAAACTATCCCTCTCATCACTTCATGAAAATAATTTTTAAATTCTGCATTGCCTTAATTTTACCTGTGTAATAACTTTATATGCTAATCATCTATTATATATTTTTGGATAAAATCAGACTCATTCTTGGGGTGTGAATTGCTTGCTTGTCCCCCAGTCTGGGGCAAGTAATTTTAAACTGAGACTTTTTTTTACCCTGATATAGTAGTATTCCTTCTCTTCCCCCCTGCAATTTGTCTCTGGAGCAGGCACCAGAATAATGGGGTGGAGCAGATTGCAGATGTTGTTGAAGTAGACTGCCAAATGCAGTCCAGCACCATGTGCCCGTTGCTGGCCATGGATCAAATAAAGTGGTAATCTGCCTTCTTACTGCTGTAATTGATCTACCCTAAGCTATGATAATGCCATGCTAGATATTCACTTGCTTCAGAAAGCACAAAGGCATGTAACTGCAATTGTCCCTGTACAGGAACATGGATTGCAGTATACTCATGGAAAATGCAGACTAGGGGATGCAGGGAACTGAAGAGGTTAAAATTCAGTGCATCAGCCATACTTAATAATCCATCTGCTCCTTGAACAGCAATCCCCCCAAAATACTTTGTCACGGATTTTATTTACTGCACATATTTTACATGGGAAGTGAATTTAAGTATTTTGGAGGAGATTTATATTTAAAGTTTGCTTGTTAAGCATGTTTGTTTCTGAGGCTGTATTTTAAGTCATCTTGTCTGATGAATTTGTATATGGAAGTGTAGTTTATCAAGTGAGATCACTTTCTTTACTTCTAATTTTTTTCCTTTAATTTTTTGAAATGGAAAATTACGTGCATCTTAAGTCAGTTCTCAGTTGTTTTAATGGCATTTGATTATTGATATTCTTAACGTTGTTGCATTGGGGGGGGAACTGTGTTGCATGCAGCAGCTTACATAATAATCATTCCAAATTACATGTGGCGAAGAGAGTAAGTAGAAAGGTGTTACTTTGACAGAATGTATATTTTGTCAAAAGTTGTGTTTGTTTGACCCATGTTACTACATTTGTAGATAGTGGTATGTTATCTTGATTTCCGCATTCCTTTTAGACTCTACATTCCTCCATCATGTTATCGTTTCGTAAACTCAAAGTCCAGGTATTTTACAAAATGCATGTAGTGGAGTCACTGTTCCTCATTTGCCTGCCTTTGTTGCAGTGATGACCTATTTGTACCAAAAACCTAACTGTTTTGAGAGCTGTGTATGTGTATAGACTCTAGAGTGTCAAATACAGCATGACAAATATTGCAGTTGCTTTTTTGCGCTCTGTGGAGTGGAGATTGTGAATTTTTTCGGTTTCAGACCTCTCATTTTCTTCTCCTTCCTGTGATGCATGGTGTGTGATCATTGTTCTGTCCTGATCATAGTTTTGTCTGATCTACTGTTGTTGTGGATTAACTTTTATAAAGTTTTATTTTGCTTTAAAGGGCTGTTGGCCAAGAAAATATTTTTGATTACAGCATCTGAAAATCTACTGTGATGTGTACTGTGTAATGTAAATTACTGTAAACTGAAAAATTGGCCTTGTTTTCTATTCTGTCAATATATACAGACTGTGCAATCATTGTATAATTGCAGGGTAGCCACTGATGTGTGGGTTTTTGTAAAATGGTGGTCAAATAAATAAGATTAATGAACAGAACTTGAGCTGGGTAATGAGCAATATAAATCCTCTTATTATGGGATAAAATAAGTTGTATAGATCTATATCTTAGTTACAGTAAAATGTGATGATTGCAAGATACAACTTATTTCTTAATAATATTAAGTTAAAAGGTTATTTACACTGGGATCACACTGTTTCTCAACTCTGCATTTCTGGATTTTGATGCAATGCAGTCAAGGTAATTTGCCTTCTCATGAGCTTCAATGCAGAGTGCAATCCCTGCTGACCTCTGCATAGTTACGTTAAAGGTCTGCAGTCATAGTTAAAGAGTTGTACCTAATGAACCGTAATCAGTGATGAAATTCAGCTATTTTATATAACATCTTCAAATTAGAGTGGCAAAATTAAAAAGAAAACCTTTAAGATTATTTTGCATTCTTAAAAATGTACAGTTGTCAGTGCGCAAACCATGAGATCATACTAAAGAAGACTGCTGTGTCCAATGTTTTACTCCTACATAAAAGTTTCATTTTCACTACTTAGTTCCTTTGTACTTTAATTTCTTGTGTCCACATAATGCGCTATTAGATTCTTCTGTTTGAATTTTGCCTATTCTGCTGTTAGTCCATACTAATATGTAGCAGCTTTAAATGATCTGACTTTAAACAGACAGAAACCAAGACATTTGAATTTATTACTGGAACACTTTCCTTCGTGTACCCATTTTTGCTTATGTATTGCAGGGGTTTCTAAGCATTTGTGTGGTCTTTCTTACTAGTGTCCTAAAGTATTGACACACAGTACGGTTTTAAAGCTGAAATTGCACCCTCAATTCGAGTTTTGATATTTTGTGAACTTAAAAAGATGCTTTCCAACAACAATAAACTAAATGAGTGGGTATTAATTTCCCTTCTTATAGTAGGGTAAATTTAAAAAACCCATAATGGATTTTAATATGATATACTGCAATGTCGTCTTCACTGCCTTCCCAACATTCTATCAGCACACGGAATTTTCTTCAAAGACCTAAAGAGCCCTGCCATCATACTTCCTTTCCAGAAATTCTTCTCCCTTTTTCACTTTGGATAATTTATATTAACTAAGTTAAAACCAAAATTGGCATTATAAATTGTATTTAACTGTTTAGACTTTATGAATGTTTCAGATATGGCATACCAGTTTCCTAAAAACTTCAGGAAAGCCCTGATGGAACAAGTGAAAATAAGATGTCTACTTATTAAAATTATTTTCCCAAACCTGAAGAAGAAGAGCTCTTTGTAGCTCGAAAGCGTCTCTCTCTCTTTCTTTCTCTCTCTCTCTCTCTCTCTCTCTCTCACACAAACAGAATTTGGTCCAATAAATGATATTACCTCACCCACCTTGCCTCTCTCCATATTAAAATTGACATGGGGGGTATAAAAATCTTACTACTTATGTATAATATTTTATTTTGTTTAATAAGAATCACCCCTTCTCTTCCCTCCCAAAGGAAAGAAAATGAAAAGCCCGTAATGCAACAGCTATGAAAATTCATTAAAATACTTAAAATTCATATGAATTAAAAAACGGCATCTGAAACTGCTCATTTTTTTTGTCAGAATAGGAGGGCACTATATGTAAAAGCATATTGCTTGCTGCAAGCATGCTCACTATATGCATACTAAACAATAAGTGCTTATTTTAAGAGATGGTCGCTATTTTATTACATTCCGAAAGTACTGATCACCATAATACCTGGGTGCTTTTTTGAAAAATTAAAGTTTGGGTAGCTTTGGGTAATTATAAAAAAGGTCTTATGCTAAGATTTTGTATACAAAATTTGAGCACTTTACAAATTTTACAGCCAAGTTTTAAACCCTGAAAACATGATTTAGAAATGAAAATGCCGACTGCCATTATATTATCCAACTATAATTCCTGCTAACCCACCTAGATACAACTGCTTTCCGTGGTTGAATGATGTTGCTGACATTACTGTTGCATTGTCGTATCTATAAATATCCACAGTTGAACATTCCCATTCAAATGCTTATCATACCGCTTTTTAAAAAAAAATTGTTGTAGAAGACTAATCCTTGGCATATACTGTGCGTTTGAAGAGGTCTGAGAGTAATAGACATTTTTGTTTCAAAATTCATTCCACTCACTGGCCATTGCAGTCTTTTTTTAAAACACAAACTATGATTATAAATTGAAAATTTAAGAGTAAATCTGAGACAAAGTAGTTTTAAAACCATTAACTTGCAAGCTTTTCATAGATGATTGATTTATAGAGCTTTTTTAAAAAAAATAGTTTCACAGTATTTAAGAATAATGGGAAATGTAGAAAGATCATAAAGCAATTTTTAAGGAAGATGTGTGCCACTTTGGAGCTATTTTTCTGATGGTTTTAGCTATCTAGAAGACAGGTTTTCAGAAGGAAATAACCTATTTAATTCAGTCAGCCTCCCTGAACAGTCTGGAACTTTCTGTCTAATGTCTGACCTTATCAGCCCAGTGCAGATTGCAATGGGAGGGGCTGGTCTTGCACTATACCAGCAGTCTCAGTCATCTAGCACAGTAATGTGTGGAATGTGATGTCTGTAAGTACAGAGCCCAAGAACGAAGTGCGTAGAGTGACCAGATGTCCCAATTTTATAGGGACAGTCCCGATATTTGGGTTTTTCTCTTATATAGGCTCCTATTACTCCCCA
This sequence comes from Macrochelys suwanniensis, assembly GCA_033296515.1. Classification (NCBI taxonomy): domain Eukaryota; kingdom Metazoa; phylum Chordata; order Testudines; family Chelydridae; genus Macrochelys; species Macrochelys suwanniensis. The sequence continues at coordinate 12,578,850 of CM065790.1, read as the reverse complement.
CCCTCTGTCCTGATTTTTCACACTTGCTGTCTGGTCACCCTAGAAGTGAGTTATCTGGTGTCAAGCTAGTCATTTGATGTCAAGTATCAGAGGGGTAGTTATTAATTGTTAGTCTGTGGCCACAAAAACAATGAGGAGTACGGTGGCACCTTAAACACCAACAGATTTATGTGGGCATAAGCTTTCGTGGGTAGATAACCCAGATGCATCTGAAGAAGTGGGTTTTTTACCAACGAAAGCTTATAACCACATAAATCTGTTAGTGTTTAAGGTGCCACCGACTCATTGTTCTTCTAGTCATTGAGTACATCTAAATTACAACAATATTTGTGGCATTTTTTAAACAACCTCAAGCTACTTTTATAGCTTTTCTTGTTTATACTGTTGCAGCCCTTTATAGAGAAAGGGAGAAACATTTTAGTTATACAATTAAACCACAGAAGATTTAGAAACAGGTCAATGAATTGCTCTTTGGCTCCAGACAGGGTTACTTCAATTTTGAGATGAAAATACTGAATGCAGACTGCATCATTCTGCAGCATCGGTGACTTTTATGCTCAGAGTTCCCCAGTGACTGCTGATAACATTTTGGCAGAACAGAGGCATGCTGACGTCAGCTGATTTGCTGCGGGAAAGAACAGTCCATTATTGCTAGACCAAAGCACTTCTTTTACAATTGACTTGATCTACTTACTGTAGTTACAAAGAGTCTTTTATTTTGCAAATTCCAGCAAAAAGATGACCCAGTTAACTAGTTGAATTACAAAATATATTTCCCATTTTAAATAAAATATTAACTATTTTAAATTACATATACATATAAACTATTGAAGGCATTTTTAGTAGCTAAGTGTAGGGTTATAACCCCAAAGAGTATAAAACTGGAGTCTAACGAAAAAACAGGACTTTAATTTTTCCTAGTAGTATAAATAATCAGAATAGGCAGCAATGAGATAAGATGTAGTTGAGCAGGTGCAAATCAGGATTAAAACACTCTCCAACCCCACCCCTCTTGAGCAGTGTTTTAAAAATTGATTTAATCATAACTAGAAAACAGGACAGGAGAAATGCATTTTTAGTAATGGTTTGTTCTCAACATGTCATTCCTGCTTGAAGGCTAAGCTTAAACAGTAGAAAGAGCAACTACTTTGTCAGAAAAATTAACGTGTAGTTGAACTGAGATTACATTTGGGGTTTATTGTTATGTGAGATTCAGATTTGCTAATCTGATTGAGGCATTGCCATTTTATCAGATTGAAGTTTGAGTCTATTTGCACAATACAGTGCATGCAGACTTTTTCATATGCTAGCTTTCTTGGAAGGTAATGGGGGAAACACCCATTTTTATTACTTAAAAAATTAAAGCATAGCAGAATTTCCATCCCCTCACTTTAAGTGCCGCAATGCAGCGGGGCCTCAGAGTTCACAAGTGTAACAACTGCTGCTGAAATGGCTGTTTTACAGCAGGGTGTGACTGCTGGAAGAGAGCTTTGGAATGTATGAATTCGCCCCCATGTGTTCCTTTCTATTGGATGGTCCCTTTCCAAGTGCCTGTAATCTGAGGAGGAAATATGTCTGTAACATATATTTTTCCCACCTGTGGAATTTTGCATGAAATCATACCCAGATGCATTTCTGATTTAGACATACAGCTGGGTAGAGACTAAATAAATCCTCATTCAACAGCATCTCAGAGATCGCCTGTCTTTCCCTATATGTGATTTTTCATTTTTTCATAAGAGTGATACATTCTGTGGACTGTGTTTCCATCTTGATATGTGTAGGATTTACATGATTAGCAATACAGGGAGATGTACATGTAAATAACTGCACATTAAGGTAAGAATTTGCCTGTAAACTGAAACCTGAAAAATTACTTTATTTTATAAGCACAAAATGTTAATTGGAAAAATCTGTGGGATGGTCACTGGTTAAATGTTTGTGTATTAGATCTTAATGTCACTGACTATAATGAACAGAATTTTATTTTAGGTCCCATTTGTCCTTAATACCTCTGTGCCATCAGAACTTTTGGTATTGGAGGATCAAGCTCCCTCTTTACATTTAAATTTTGATGAAGCTACAAAGAAACTAGAAGGGGGTGAAACCTTTAATGGGAACCTTTAAGGACAAGTGGGCTCTAATGATAAAGAGATAGGAGGGTCAGGGCAAAACTGGGAGGCAAGATCAAATCAGTATCTTAGATGCCTGTATACAAATGCGAGAAGTATGGGTAATAAGCAGGAAGAACTGGAATTGCTAATAAATAAATTCAACTATGACATTGTTGGCATCACCGAAACTTGGTGGGATAATACACATGATTGGAATGTTGGTATGGATGGGTACAGCTTGCTCAGGAAGGACAGACAGGGGAAAAAGGGAGGAGGTGTTGCCTTATATATTAAAAATGTACACACTTGGACTGAGGTGGAGATGAACATAGGGGACGGAAGTGTTGAGAGTCTCTGGGTTAGGCTAAAAGGGGTAAAAAACAAGGGTGATGTCATGCTAGGAGTCTACTACAGGCCACCTAACCAGGTGGAAGAGGTGGATGAGGCTTTTTTTAAACAACTAACAAAATCATCCAAAGCCCAAGATTTGGTGGTGATGGGGGACTTCAACTATCCAGATATATGTTGGGAAAATAACACAGCGGGGCACAGACTATCCAATATGTTCTTGGACTGCATTGCAGACAACTTTTTATTTCAGAAGGTTGATAAAGCTACTAGGGGGGAAGCTGTTCTAGATTTGATTTTAACAAATAGGGAGGAACTCGTTGAGAACTTGAAAGTAGAAGGCAGCTTGGGTGAAAGTGATCATGAAATCATAGAGTTCACAATTCTAAGGAAGGGCAGAAGGGAGTACAGCAAATTAGAGACAATGGATTTCAGGAAAGCGGATTTTGGTAAGCTCAGAGAGCTGATAGGTAAGGTCCCATGGGAATCAAGACTGAGGGGAAAAACAACTGAGGAGAGCTGGCAGTATTTCAAAGGGACACTATTAAGGGCCCAAAAGCAAACTATTCCGCTGGGTAGGAAAGATAGAAAATGTGGCAAAAGACCACCTTGGCTTAACCACGAGATCTTGCAAGATCTAAAAAATAAGAAGGAGTCATATAAAAAATGGAAACTAGGACAAATTACAAAGGATGAATATAGACAACACGGGAATGCAGGGGCAAGATTAGAAAGGCAAAGGCACAAAATGAGCTCAAACTAGCTACAGGAATAAAGGGAAACAAGAAAACTTTTTATCAATACATTAGAAGCAAGAGGAAGACCAAGAACAGGGTAGGCCCACTACTCAGTGAGGAGGGAGTAACAGGAAACTTGGAAATGGCAGAGATGCTTAATGACTTTTGTTTCGGTCTTCACCGAGAAGTCTGAGGGAATGCCTAACATAGTAAATGCAAATGGGAAGGGGGAAGGTTTAGAAGATAAAATAAAAAAAAAGTTAAAAATCACTTAGATAAGTTAGATGCCTGCAAGTCACCAGGACCTGATGAAATGCATCCTAGAATACTCAAGGAGCTAATAGAGGAGGTATCTGAGCCTCTAGCTATTATCTTTGGTAAATCATGGGAGACAGGAGAGATTCCAGAAGACTGGAAAAGGGCAAATATAGTGCCCATCTATAAAAAGGGAAATAAAAACAACCCAGGAAACTACAGACCAGTTAGTTTAACTTCTGTGCCAGGGAAAATAATGGAGCAAGTAATTAAGGAAATCATCTGCAAACACTTGGAAGGTGGTATGGTGATAGGGAATAACCAGCATGGATTTGTAAAGAACAAATCATGTCAAACCAATCTGATAGCTCTCTTTGATAGGATAACGAGTCTTGTGGATAACGGAGAAGCGGTGGATGTGGTATACCTAGACTTTAGTAAGGTATTTGATACGGTCTTGCATGATATTCTTATCAATAAACTAGGGAAATACAACTTAGATGGGGCTACTATAAGGTGGGTGCGCAACTGGCTGGATAACCGTACTCAGAGAGTAGTGATTAATGGTTCCCAATCCTGCTGGAAAGGTGTGACGAGTGGGGTTCCGCAAGGGTCTGTTTTGGGACCGGCTCTGTTCAATATCTTCATCAACGACTTGGATATTGGCATAGAAAGTACGCTTATTACGTTTGCAGGTGATACCAAACTGGGAGGGATTGCAACTGCTTTGGAGGATAGGGTCATAATTCAAAATGATCTGGACAAATTGGAGAAATGGTCAGAGGTAAACAGGATGAAGTTTAATAAGGACAAATGCAAAGTGCTCCACTTAGGTAGGAACAATCAGTTTCACACATACAGAATGGGAGGAGACTGTCTAGGAAGGAGTACGGCAGAAAGGGATCTAGGGGTTATAGTGGACCACAAGCTAAATATGAGTCAACAGTGTGATGCTGTTGCAAAAAAAGCAAACTTGATTCTGGGCTGCATTAACAGGTGTGTTGTGAGCAAGACACGAGAAGTCATTCTTCCGCTCTACTCTGCGCTGGTTAGGCCTCAACTGGAGTATTGTGTCCAGTTCTTGGCACCGCATTTCAAGAAAGATGTGGAGAAATTGGAGAGGGTCCAGAGAAGAGCAGCAAGAATGATTAAGGGTCTAGAGAACATGACCTATGAAGGAAGGCTGAAGGAATTGGGTTTGTTTAGTTTGGGAAAGAGAAGACTGAGAGGGGACATGATAGCAGTCTTCAGGTATCTAAAAGGGTGTCATAAGGAGGAGGGAGAAAACTTGTTCATGTTAGCCTCTGAGGATAGAACAAGAAGCAATGGGCTTAAACTGCAGCAAGGGAGGTTTAGGTTGAACATTAGGAAAAAGTTCCTAACTGTCAGGGTGGTTAAACACTGGAATAAACTGCCCAGGGAGGTTGTGGTATCTCCATCTCTGGAGATATTTTAAGAGTAGGTTAGATAAATGTCTATCAGGGATGGTCTAGACAGTAATTGGTCCTGCCATGAGGGCAGGGGCTGGACTCGACCTCTCGAGGTCCCTTCCAGCCCTAGAATCTATGAATCTATGAAAGTGGCTGCAGGAGTGCAGTATTTATTCTTTTCACACCTGTAATAAAAATGATTTTCACAATGTTTTTTTCTGAAAGGACTGCAATCACAGCAGAGAAGGATAATTAATGATTAAGTCCTACTATGTCTCTTCCTTCCTCAAAAGCTGACATCTGTGAAGTACAATGCGAACTTACTGTGTACTGGGTTTTAAAGTTTTATGTAAAATAGAGAGTTTTGTTTTACAGGTTTCTTTGTGTAAGAGAATGAGGAGAACATAAATATAGGGCCTTTTAGCCATTCTATAAAAAGCAGTAATATTTTTTCTCTTTCTGTTATAATCATTTTTTTAAATAAACAACCCTAAGATTTTAAACATTTTTACAGTAGAAATAGTGGGGCAGTTTTTCCTCTTTTTTTTTCCCCATGTTCTTAGCTCTGGTATTCTATTTCTACCAGATACTAGAATGGTACTTTTGTGGTGGATAATATCATTTATATTGCTGGGTATTTTCTTTGATCGCCCATCCAGACTTTTAAGAAACAAGTGGTTGTTCAGTCTTTTCATGGGCGTTTCCCTTCTAATGCTTTCTTGCTAGAAAGGTTTCTTTATATAGGAAACACTAGGTCTGAAAGTAAATCATGTGTGAGACTAAAAACAAACTTTCCATACTCAGATCTTTGCATATTTGCCTTTGTTTCATGTCAGAAGCAAAGTTATTAATTGAAGTTTTTTTGACTTTCAGAAAATGGATCCAAGTGGTGTAAAAGTACTGGAAACAGCAGAGGATATCCAAGAGAGGCGCCAGCAAGTTTTGGACCGATACCACAGGTTCAAGGAACTGTCTACTCTGAGACGCCAAAAGCTTGAAGATTCCTATCGATTCCAGTTTTTCCAGCGTGATGCAGATGAGCTGGAAAAATGGATCCAGGAGAAACTCCAAATTGCATCTGATGAGAATTACAAAGACCCAACCAATTTACAGGTAAGTCCTATTTCTGTGTCTCTCACCTTTCCACCCCGGCACTATTAGCCTCCAAGCATACCAGGTTTGGTCTGTGGAATAAATACAACAAACATAAAATGTAGCTGAAATAATATAGTGTGATAAAAGGAGCTGGATGCAAACATCTACAAAGCTTTCTTCAGTAAACTGATTTCTAAGTTGATCCACTGTAAGTGGAGTATTGTAATAATGGATTAGTCACTGAAACCTTGTTGGCCCTTAAGAGAATGGAATGTCAATACAGCCTTTTTATTTCCAGAATCCATTGGGCTCTTCAATTATGTGAGTAGATTTGGGTAAATCCTTATTATTTCCATAAAAATTACATTTGCAGAAAATTATGCTGTGTGGGAGGGATTACCTCCGAAGTGTTTGAACACTCTGCAGCACGCGAGCAAACAAAAATAAAATAACTAAAATTGAGATGTTTGAAACCACCCAGGAAACATATGGTACAGCTGTTATTTCAAATGTGATGTTTTACTGTATGTGAAGCGCTACTACAAGTGCAAAAAGTGTAATAAATGTACTGATGTTTGAGGGGATGTGGAAGAAGGCAGCTCCTCAGATTTTAGTCATCTTCTTTAACGTTTTACTTACAGGGGAAACTGCAGAAACACCAAGCCTTTGAAGCTGAGGTGCAGGCCAATTCAGGGGCTATCATTAAACTGGATGAGACTGGAAACCAGATGATTAATGAAGGGCATTTTGCATCTGAAACTATAAGAGTGAGTGTTGAAAAAACTTGTAGAAAACAAAGATTTATTTCAGTGTAAATAGGCACTTCTATCTCTTTTTTCTAAAAACTTTTCTTCATTCCAAATCTCCCAAACTGTGTGTCGCAGCACCAGGTCTATTTTAAAAACACTTGTTGCTATGCTAAGTTAGCTACACGTTTTGACACATTCTGGATTATTATTAAAACAGCTTTCTTTGAACCCTCTATCAGTGCTTTTCTTTTACTCATTCTCTTACATATTCTCATTCCTCTGGCTATGTTTCTTATTCTAGTTTATTCCTGACTATGCTTTACCGGTTTTTACTAAGCTACTGCTCTTACTTTACACTCATCCATTTTTTTGTAAGGCCTATTTGGTGGGTGGGAGAGGGGTGGGGAGGCAGGGGGGTGTAAATCCACCCTTTCCAGGTCTTGATTAATTTTACATTTCAATTAGGCAAATTGATAACTAGTTTGCAGACATCAGTGATGCACAACTCTTTAACAGAGCACATACGTTTTCCAAATATTGTAAAGCTCTTCTTTTGTCACGTCTTAAAAAGGCTCTAAAAGGTAAAGCTCTTCAAAAAGAAGAGAAATCAGTGACACTTACTAAATTTACTGATTAATTTTATTTATTAGATTTCTAATATACAGCTGAGTTAAGGGTGGAGTTTTACATAGGTGGAATGACCACTTTGTGTCATTATTTTAGAGCACTTTTTATAAATTATGCATATTAGCTGTAGCCATCTCATTGCATAAGGATATTTTGGTCTTGTAATTTATCCTTAACAAAAGTAAGAAATTATTTTTCAAATAAGTGGTCTAAATCCTTTAAAAATATTGAAAATCCTGGGACATGGTGATCAATGTAAACTTTAATTTGTATTCTGTTTGGAATGGTAACCTGTCTGTCAATGGTTTAGTCTTTCACGCCATACAGGACTGCACAGCGCCCAATAGTAACTGCTACTCAAGTTGGGCTCCATATACGAGTAGGTGAATCTTTGACTGTGCAATGCTGCTTGTCACTTTCTCTTTGAATGTCTCTTTCTTCCTCTTTGATTGATGGTTTGCAGCGTGCTGTTGGACAGTGTTAGAGATTTACACAGTGTGACTCCTTCTCTCCTGTAAACCTCCATAATGAGCCAATTAAATACCTTTAATAAGTATGTATCCATGTTAGATCTCTGAAAGCTCCTCTAACTTGCCTTTCATGTTACAAATCTCAATGTGCATAGTATTATAAATGATGGGTGAAACAGCTGTTTTCCTGTTTTGCAATGTGTGTGTGTGTGTTTGTTTCTTTTAATTTCCATTAAAACTTATAGAGAGAGAAGTTGGATGAGGTAATGTCTTTTATTGGACCATTGTCTGCTGGTGAAAGAGAAGCTTTCTAGCTATACAGAGCTCTTCTTCTGGTCCTATGACTCTGAGTACACATAAATGTCTAATGGTGGTCTTATTAGTTGACAGAAGTCATCCATGCTTTACTTAGTGTAATCTTTATGAAAATAGGGTTCAGATGGAAATTTCTATCATTTTAGGAGTTGAGAAAATAATTAGATTGCAAAGTTTCATCTTTTATGAAATAGAATTATAATATCTGCATCTTTTTTGTCTTTCAGACTCGACTGCAGGAGCTTCATCGACTCTGGGAGCTGTTGCTAGAGAAGATGCGTGAAAAGGGAATCAAGTTGCTGCAAGCCCAGAAGCTAGTGCAGTACTTACGAGAATGCGAAGATGTCTTGGACTGGATCAATGACAAGGTATATTATGGTTAAAAGAATATCCACTTGCATCATATAGCCTTTACAACATCCCAATTCCATGAAGGGATTTATATGGACCTGTTTTAACAAAACATTCACTGTCTTATTGAGTTAAGGCACCATATGGGATTTAAATACGGTTTTATGAATTGCTGTAGTTATTTGTGTGCTATAAACGGTAGGTATACGGCGCATTCTAGCCTTTTTCAGCAATTGCAAAAACAATTGTAGGAAATTGATAGAAGTAATGGATAACAGAGAACTTCTCTGTATGTTGAGGATACTATGAAACATTATACTCTTTTCTTTGCTTATGACGACCTTAGTATTTCTCATAGTGGTTGACTGTACCTTACCTACATTGTGAAAGCTGCAGCACATAAAAGTAAGGTTTTGTGACATATGCTAAAATGAACCAGTATGGAAAGGGATTGCCTATCCATTGAAAAGGTTATATGTACTTAGCTGTGACTGGAATATCTTTAGAGAACCATTGCAAGAGAACAATTTGCTTTTGACCTCTCTGAACATTGAGGAAGCAGAACCACAAACCACAATACTAAAGTTTAAAAGCCACAAAATGATCAGCTAGGTTTTCTTAATGATGACTCACTGTTTTGTGGCACTACGAGTTTAGAATTGTAAATCCTCCATAACTGCCACTAAGTATTACAAAATATTTTTCATAAACCTGTCCCTCATTAAAACCAGCCAACCTGACGCTGTCAACTTGATATCTAGTCCATGTCAAATAAAGGAGTTACAAGTAGCTTCAGTTACTGAACCTGCCCCTAAGTATGCCTGCCAAATTTTGAGTTTTTACAACTGCGGCTTCCTGATTAAAAAACAAAACAAAACAAAAAAACAATAGTTGCTGTGGAAAGGGTCCATGCAAACCAGACAAATTACTGTAGAGCAGAGGTTCTCAAACTGTGGTCTGCGTATAGTTCTCTCTAAGGTGTGCACCTGGGCAGCCACACACAAGAGAATGAAGGGCTACCCACCTAATTAGTGAAGTCGCACAGGCATGGCTCCACTTATTAGGTTCCTGGACCCTGGAGAAGACGCACACGTATGGTGAGGTGGTGGCCTTGGGGGAATAGGAGGTAGGTGGGAGGGGGCAATGGGGTGAGAAGAGGGGGTGCGGGAATTTGGGACGTGCAGGACTGCGGCGGTCAGAGAAAGAGGCAACTTTCCCCAGCTCCAGGGCTGTGGCTGCTAGGGAGAGACCCTCCCCCTCCTTCCCATCCCCAGCTTGGGGACTGCTGCAGTGGGGGAGAGGGCACATCCATCGCATTAGAAAGGTAAGACTGCTGATATTAAAATATGAGTTATGTGCTTTTATTTGTATAACAAAAACATGTTGTTTATTATTAAGGGGTTTTTTTGTATAGTGCTTTTATCCAAAGCGCTTTACAATAGTTAGCTAACGGTACAAACAACATTTGGAACAATCCTTAAGTGGTCTGCCGAGACCCTCTGCAAATTTCAAGTGGTCTGCAAAAAAAAAAAAAAAAAAGTTTGAGAACCACTGGGGGCAGAAAAACTGACAGATAGCAAAGTAAACAAACTGGAAAAAGTAGAGAAATGTTTTTTTCTAATTTCTTTATTATAGCAATCTTAGGTCTTGCTTGCAACAATAGTAAGTGAAAATTTTTCAGATGAAATGGATTTTAAGTTGATAGTGTTCCTTTAAGGCTGCATTTTAAACTGACTTTAAAGCATAATGAACTTTGTTTTCCAGTACCCACTGTAACTGTCTTTGAAGTGGCAACATTTTGCAACTAGAACAGCTGGTTTCTCAGTTTCTAATAGGTTTTTGTGTGTTGGCTTGTGATAGAACTGATTTTCTTGTTTCCTAACATACTAGGAAGCAATAGTGACCTCAGAAGAACTTGGCCAGGATCTGGAGCATGTTGAGGTTTTACAAAAGAAGTTTGAAGAGTTTCAGACAGACCTGGCAGCCCATGAAGAAAGAGTAAATGAAGTGAACCAATTTGCTGGCAAACTTATCCAGGTAAATATTGGTGTGTTGTGAAAAGGCCCCCTCAGTGATGCTGTTTAGATTTTTTAAGAAGTGTTGGGTAGTAAATTGAAATAATAGTTGTTTCCCAAAAATGTACAGAAATTGGTAGCATACAAATATAGTTAAGTATCTGAAATCAATTGTGATAACTGTGAAAACAACAATTGTAACTCAGTGAGCAAAAATTTGCTGTGCTATGCCAGCTGTCACCTTGGAGGGAAACAGGCAACTGTACTTGCATATGGGATAGATCTATAGCTGCTGAATATTCTCAACAGGGACTCTTCTGCTGGGTAGATTGAGTAAAGCTCTGTTAGACAAGAACATTCCTCAAAGGAAAACCCTGTGAAGAGTGGTTTTATAGGAGAAACTGACAAACTCTCATGAAGACCTGAAGTTAAAACTGTTTCTCCACTGCTATCCAAGACTAATGGGGTGAGAAGGCATGGGATCTCAGGACAAATGGGGGGATTGCTTTTCCAAATGCCTACAGTGTACAAAAAGAAGTATAGGTTTTTATGCAGTGTCTTACGAAAGTATTGGATGCTTGCCTGCTGCAGTAAAACTATAAAGTTGATAGATTGGGAGGAAAGGGAAGGTGTTTATAAACTGATTTTGTAGAAACACAGGAACTGTCTTGGTGTCTGTGGAAATAAATCCATAGACTGTAAGCCATCTTTCTTTTGCTCATCAGGAGCAGCACCCTGAGGAGGAACTGATCAAGTCTAAGCAGGATGAAGTAAATGCAGGCTGGCAGCGTCTTAAGGGGCTGGCCCTTCAGAGGCAGGGAAAACTCTTTGGGGCAGCTGAAGTTCAGCGCTTTAACAGGTATAGTAGGCTAATAGGCTTGGCCAAATTTGTTTGGTGCCTATGACTCTGACTACACATAAATGTCTAATGGTGCATTCTACTGCATTTAAGGTTGTGTGAACACTTGAGAGCCTCTGTCATGTTTTTGTTTTGCAGCTTATTCATTGTTCCTTCCTGAAAGAAGGACCTACAACATCTAGAATGACATCCAGAATAATAATCTGATTTTTCTCCTTAACCCTTAGAACCCTCATCTCTCTCCTTCTCCTTGCCAGATGTCAGTTCTGTCTCCCTCCCCTCTGTCTGAAGGTTCCCTCTTCTAAATCCAGCCTAGGTAAACACCAGAAGAGGTGTCCCTCTCTCATGCTGTTGGCTAACTAGTCAACATGGAGCAACTCTGGCCTCTGATAGATTTTCCTTTCGTCACCATCCTTGTCTGTGCTGTCTGATTGCTCTTGGTGGTTTCTTGGGATGAGGGAGGAGGTCGGTTTTAGTAATCATGGGAGATGGGCCCTGTAGAATTAGTGAGGCTTAAAGAGTGTCCGTTTCTGGGAGGAACAGAAGCCGCAAATCCTGATCTACCCCTACACCAGCTGGCATTTGTGCTCCCAAACCTTAAAGAACACTTGTAAAACCTTCTGGGGTTGTCTGGTTTCCTAAGGATTGATTAACAAGTTTCTGTGTAATGGCAATTGGATGATAGCATCAGGGCTTTATTGTCATGAAAGCCTACATCATTGTTATGTTTGTAACAGGTAGAAGCTTTTTACCTTCTTCCTTTCCTTGTAAGAGCGATGAATGCATATTAATTTGTGTGTTACTGTTTGAAGGGATGTGGATGAGACTATAAGCTGGATTAAAGAGAAAGAGCAGTTGATGGCCTCAGATGATTTTGGCAGAGACTTAGCCAGTGTGCAGGCTCTGCTGCGCAAGCACGAGGGCCTAGAGAGAGATCTTGCAGCTCTGGAGGACAAGGTACGTAGCGTAGGCATTTTGTCTGTAATTTAAATAATATAATTGTCTTAGAATAACCTTATGGCAATTTGTTTGCGCGTGTGTCTAGGTAAAGGCCTTGTGTACAGAAGCTGATCGTCTGCAGCAGTCCCACCCACAAAATGCCTCTCAGATCCAAGTGAAACAGGAGGAGCTGATTGCAAACTGGGAGCAGATCCGCACTCTGGCAGCAGAGAGGCACGCTCGCCTGAATGACTCCTATAGGTAGGAATGCTGTATCACTGGAAGGACCTTTTGCATCTCCACCTAAATTACATACAGGGTTGCAGGGAGGAGAAAGGGAGGCCATTTCCAAGATTTTGAATGAGTTAGTGTTTCAAGACACAGCTATTGTACACAAAATACATGATCTTGCTTCTAAAGTGAATGTGTTCAGGGATTTCTAATGGAAAAAAAATGGATTTACATGTCCAAGATAATATATAGCAATAGATTTCAAACCTTTTTCTGTTGTGGATCTCTGGTATTGGCCACTGTCTGGGAAAAGATATCACACTAGATGGAACGTTGATCTGATCTACTATGACTGTTCCCATATCTCACGGGATCCTCTTGTTCTCTTTTGCCTCCAATCTCCTAAATTACTTCTCTGGAGCCATAAATATGCTTGGTTACATAAAATAATATTGGAGCATTTTTAAGGAAACAAAAGGAAAATGAACTCAGTTGAATGTGGCTGTTTGTTTATATTTTATGTTATGCTATTTGTCCTCTCCCAGGGTGCAGGATTTTATGTTTATTACTAATGATTCTCTCCTTGATTCCTGTAGCCCACACTGCTGTGATCTCTCCAAGTCCCTTTTGTGGTTTGTTTCTGTTCCTCTGTGTATCTGCTTCCCTTTTAAACTTGGTATTGCCAGCAAATTTGATGGGTGTTAAAGCATATATCAAAGAGATACCTGACAGAGACTCATTAAGACTTCATTTCCTTTTCAAGTAACCCTAAAGGCAGGGGGAATATGAAGAAAAGCTGATAGGAAAACAAGGGAATTCTTATTGAAGACTGAGGCATGTGCAGTTGAAGCTTTCTGAATGGCTGAACTGCCTCTTTTTTTTTTCTTTTTTTTTTCTTCTCCCAGTTGTGCATACTTCGCTGTTATAACAAAAGCAGGTCTGTGGGCCACATAGAAGTCTTCTTTAGATCAATTTGAGAATCACCACATTAATACTGCCCTTGTTTCCTCTTGGCTTCTTGCATGCAAGCTTGCAGTTAGAAGTATTCCTTTTCCTTTCAGCTCAGGTGGTATAACACACATTTCCCTGAGGAAAATTGGGTGAAAACTTAAAAATATCAGAAAACATCTGCCTTGACCTTGAATCTTTCAAGGTATAGAAAAATGTCAGGTTTATCTCAGGAGTCAAGATTGTAATTTGGCTGGTTACTATAATCATTACATTTATTAGTTATTTCTATGAATTTTTATCAGAATCTTAACTTAAATGTACCGGGTTGCAAAAAAAGGGTAAGGATGAAGATCATATGTACATAAATGACCTCTGCCATTTGTTTTCCAAAGATTGCAGCGCTTCCTTGCAGACTTTCGTGATCTTACCAGCTGGGTGACTGAAATGAAGGCTCTAATTAATGCTGATGAACTTGCCAATGACGTAGCTGGAGCTGAAGCCCTGCTTGATAGGCATCAGGAGCATAAGGTAATCACAGCCATATAGTTTAATCTGCTTGGCCTCACTTGGAGGCTGGTTTATATGTACAGGTTTAATGCAGTCTTCTGAATCACGCTATGTTGTAGCACTAGCATGCTTTGAATTGATATTTCAGTTGCATGTTCTAGGTAGTGGCCTGTTCTGATTTAAGAGTTTGGATTTTTGCTTCTTGTTTAATAGGTCGATACACAAATGGGTAAATACTGAACTATGTTTTAGATAATTTCTTATTAAAGAAAAATTGGAAACAATAAAAGCTTGTTTAAAAAAAAAAAATGTTGAGTTGAACTGAAACCTACACAAACAAGCGACAAAGGGTCCTGTGGCACCTTATAGACTAACAGAGGAACTACACAAACAAAGAGATTAATTCTAGGAATCTAGATTAGCCTCTTAACTCCAATCATGCTTTCCTTTCCTCTCTTCTCCTCAGCTCCTTAAACAAATGAATTAAGATAGTGTCAAGCTTATATTATCGCTGTAGACTTTTGAATTTCCTAGCTTCTCTGTATGTATCACACCCTCTGTATTATCACGTGTATACACTGCAGAATTACAATTGAGTAGATTCATGTTTTATATCTTAGAGGCCCATTATGTGGTTTCCATATGACATTCTAAAGATAATTTCAGGTAGAACATTCAGGTAAAACTATCACTCATGCATCTTTTTTTTCTGTATATTCAAGTCATGTTTACTAGTTACTCTTTCCACATGAGCTTCCCTAAAGCTATGACTAAAGTTCTTTGACGGCCGTCTAAATTCTCCAGCCTTATAGGGTTTCCATGAATACACAGAGGTAGCTTGAGATTTGACTTGTAGCTTCTATTTGCTAGATATATTTGAATTATATCTACATTACTAATACAATAATATCTTAAAATAGTTGGATTTGTTTTCCTTTAGAATTTTAGAAACCGTGTGTATTTGTTGTTTGCCATAGGGAGAAATTGATGCCCATGAAGATAGCTTTAAATCTGCTGATGAATCTGGTCAGGCCTTGCTGGCTGCTGGGCACTATGCCTCTGATGAAGTTAGAGAAAAGGTAAGTTGGACAGCTCTAAAAAGAGGAGTTGGAAAAGTTCTAATATGTTTCCATTCCTCTCTTAGTTTTTAGTGAGGGATGCAGTTTTCGTTTAAGAGCCTGGATGCAAAAGTATTTATCTGACTAGATTATGCTCCCTTTTCCCCTTAATTTAAGCAACATGCTCTTCTCATCCTTCAATTTGGCATAATTTCCGTTTGAAGCTAGTGGCATTTCTTTATTTTCCCATTGGAAAAATGAATTATCTAATAGAACAAGTATGTCTCTTTTATCCATGCTTTCAAGTTTGCTGTAATGGAACATACTGTGTATTTCATAGCACTGGCGCTTAAACTAAGAGAGTCCTTTGTTGTAGTGTGCTGGCTAAAAAAGCACTTTAGATGCCCTGGTTGTGGGGGGAGGTGAGGAATTTGAGAGAGGTGTTTGAACTCTCTTGTGAAGTGTTCTGGAGACTGAAAAAGTGACACAGACACAATCACTGCTTTATAGAGCCCAGGCTTGATTTTACTGTAATTGAGATAGAAAAGAACCACTCTCCCTGTATTGAGCATGTGTTTCTTCCCCACCCCTCAGCTGACCATCCTTTCAGATGAAAGAACTGCCCTTCTAGAGCTATGGGAACTTCGCAGACAGCAATATGAACAGTGTATGGACCTGCAACTTTTCTACAGAGACACTGAACAAGTTGACAACTGGATGAGCAAACAAGAGGTCAGAGTTTCAATTGCACAGCAGGCAGCACTTGGTTCGATAGCATACTACGCATGTATTTGGCGCCTTCAGAAAGAGAGGATAAGATTTAATTTCTGAATGTGGGTTGTTGTTTTTTCCCCCTCCTATTTTTGGGAATGTGGTAAATAGTTCTGGACAAAGCCAGGCAAACGTAAGTCTACGTTTTAATCACGGGTATTTTTAATAAAAGTCATAGACAGGTCACAGGCAGTAAACAAAAATTCACGACTCGTGACCTGTCCATGACTTGTATTATATATCCCTTACTAAAACTTGGGCCAGGGCGCAGCAGTTGCTGGGTCGGGACGTCCCGGGACACACACACACACCGGGTGCGCTGACCACTGCAGAAGTCATGGAGGTCACGAAAAGTCATGGAATCCATGACATTCACACAGCCTTAACCATAGTGCATGGGGGTACTTTACATGCCTCTCTTCACTTGGTTCTGTTAGTGGTCTTTTTCACCTAGAATGCCAGACCTCCAATATTCCAATCTAATGCTGCTGCTTTACATAACCTGCCAGTCATGCTGGATTGGTGTAATGTTTTTTATGTGAGTAATGCCCACAAGGGATTATTCCTTTTCATTTCTGATACAGATTAGATATGTACTCCTCAGTTGTCATAAGCATCAACTCCATACCACAAACGTTCCCAATAAAATCCTATAGTGATGAGCCCAATGCTGATTCCTGAGTTGGCTTTAGGATAACTGGGAGTGGTGGTAGTGTAAGGTTCACTAAAGTGTTTTTCTTTTCTGTAGGCATTCCTGCTAAATGAAGACCTAGGTGACTCTCTGGATAGTGTTGAGGCTCTGCTAAAGAAGCATGAAGACTTTGAGAAATCCCTCAGTGCCCAGGAGGAGAAAATCACAGTAAGATGCTTACATTAGTTGTATTCATTAACTCTTTGTATTAATGAGCAAGGAATAAAACAGAAGGTTTGAACCCCAGATCATTGTCCAGGAACTTCAGAAAAAGATGGTTTCTGGGTTTTGAACATAATCCCAAATTGTATGTGAAATGGAATTTCGCTCACAGAATAAAACCCGCATTTCGGATCAAGGCAGAGAATAGGTTTTAACCTCTGGTTCAGGGCACCAGAGTAATCCAGTACTCTTGCACACTATGCCAGCACTTTTTCGGATGTTGCTTGAATTGTTTAAACATAGACAGTAATTATTTCTCACAGGAGCTATAAATCTACCATCATCTGGATTTAGGATCATGTTCTTAAGGAAATGTGGAGAATGGTGCAGCTAGGGGAGTGATTTAAAAATAGCTGTCTTTTGATTAGTTCAACTGACACATCTCTTCAAAGCCTAGTTTGATAAATAAGCTTGCACAAATATTCTTAGTATTTCAAATGAATGAAGACTACTTTCTTTTTAGGCCCTGGACGAGTTTGCTACTAAACTGATTCAGAATAACCACTATGCCAAGGATGATGTTGCTACACGAAGAGATGCTGTAAGTTTTTTAAGTAACCCATGCTGCTGCTTGGTTTGTATGTTATATGAATGAAAATAATAAGTGATGGCACAGATGCAGGCTAAATAAGTAGAGTTACAGAAAGCTCAACTGTAATTAAAGAAAACGCGGTGGGGTTTCTCATTAGTCTGAGAATTCACTACTGATATTTGCTTATTTCAGCTGCTGAGCCGACGTAATGCTCTGCACGAAAGGGCTATGTATCGGCGTACTCAACTGGCAGATTCATTCCACCTGCAGCAGTTTTTCCGAGACTCTGATGAGCTAAAGAGTTGGGTCAACGAAAAGATGAAAACTGCAACGGATGAGGCTTACAAGGTAAAAACAAGAATAAATATCCTGATAATGTTAAGGTATTATTGGTGCATAGAAACCTTATGAATAGTTCCTCGTCTTGTCATCTGCATGATCCCAAGGAGAATATTTCAGCACTAGGCAAACAAACGCTTACTCTGTAGATAAAATGGTTTGCTATCTAACTTGATATTTATGGCTGCAATTCCTTTGACATTATCTCAGCATTTGTGATAGCACTCAGCCTTACATGATCCACAGTTAACTAGTGTATTCATAAGTGTAGTACACATCACAAAGGAGAATAGGCCATCTAATGTATTGAAGTGTTCATAGTCGCATAGGAAATGTAAATATGAAGAACTGATGTAAGTTCTCCGCGTTCGCTCTTACTTATTAGCATGAGATGGGTGAAATAAGGTTTTTTAATATGTGCCGACTTCAGACTGAAATGTTTTCTCCCTTTCCTACCTATAGGACCCATCAAACCTGCAGGGTAAAGTTCAAAAACATCAGGCTTTTGAGGCAGAGCTCTCTGCAAATCAAAGTCGCATTGATGCCCTGGAGAAAGCTGGCCAGAAGCTGATTGATGTCCATCACTATGCATCTGATGAAGTAGCAGCTCGCATGAATGAGGTCATCAGCTTGTGGAAAAAACTGCTGGAGGCCACTGAGCTCAAAGGTAAGATATCCTCTTTGCTCTAACTGATTATAAGAGAGCTATAGAATAACATTTCCAGCTATGGAGAAGTTTTCTGGAGAAGTCAGCGCTGAGAACAAGTGAGTAGTGAGTTAAATTAAATAGAAATTTAAATAACCTTCCTTCTCTCTCTCCTTTACATACATGCAGGAATAAAGCTGCGTGAAGCCAACCAACAGCAGCAATTTAACCGCAATGTGGAAGACATTGAGCTATGGTTGTATGAGGTGGAGGGACACTTGGCTTCTGATGATTATGGAAAAGATCTTACTAATGTTCAGAATCTTCAGAAGAAACATGCTCTGTTGGAAGCAGATGTTGCTGCTCACCAGGTAACACAATTTCCTTTCCTCCCTCCCTTACGGCGTATTCACATGATAATTTAGCTAGACTAGCACTAACTGCTAGTGTCTGTGGAGTAGAGGATTTGTTAGTGTTTCCATGATAAAGGTGTACTTTCAGGAGTTTACAATTTTGTTCTTCGAATTTGCTCTGAACACAGGTTGGTAGAAAGATTTATCTGGGAACAATGTTTATTTGCGTGACTGCATATTCCTACTTATGGGTACTGCATAGCCTTGTGGTACCTCACGGTAAAAACCTCTTCTAGCAGAGTCAGCTAGAGCACATCTGTGTGCCCTCTCCCTCCCTGCCACCCTTCCCCTCAGCTTCAGGATGCACCGAGGGTGAAGCTATAAAGGGGGCAGAGTGCTCTCTCCACCTCAGTTCCTTCCAGCACCGTGCCTGGATGGATGTGAACCGCTCTGGTCTCTTCGGAGTCAGCATCTCTTTCTGCTTAGAAATAATTAGTGTTAGCTTATTACAGAATAGTTAGTGAATTAGGATTTCTCCCGGTTCAGGATTATGGATGAATTGAAGAAACAGAAGAAGCTGGAGTTCAAGAAGTGCACTTCCTGCTTGGCAGTCTTCCTGGCATCCAGCAGCCATGTGTGGTGCCTCAAGTGCCTGTGAGAAGGGCACTCACCCTCTGGGTGTTTGATTTGCCAAACCTTTACTCCCAGAGCCCACAAGGATAAGGAGACCTGCTTGCAGCTCCTCCTCCTAAAGGAAGTCCTTGAGGCTAGACCCTATGGACCCGATCAGGATCCTAAGTCTAAGAGGCCAGTCTCTGTCCCCATGTCTACTAGCGGCTCCAAGGAACTGAAGCATTCTAAGAAGCAACTTCCCCTGTCAGGGTCAGACTCCGTTCCTGCAGTTCCCTCAGTCGAGCCCCCTGAGGCTACAGATATCTGAACTATGGTCAGAGCTAACTATCCCAGTTCTGGAAGAGAGATCAAAAAATAGTTCAGCCACCTTCACTGGTGCCATACCTCATTCCGCCCAGCTATCCAGCCCTGATGGAAATCCTGTGGCTGCAGGATTAGGGCCAATTCTGGCTTCAGCTTCCAGATCCAGGAAGATGGAATTGCTCAGTGTGTCAGAATCTGGGCTGTTGGCACCTTTGCTTCTGCCTCTCTGTAGCCATTTTGTTGCTCTACCTCATTAGCAGTGCCAGTTCCCATGCATCAGAACTGTAGCATACGTCCAATTCTGATGAGACTGCTACAGTTCAGAAGCAGAGATCCATTCCTTCTTTGGTAGCAAGGGATATGGACTTCTGTCTAGCAACTGATCCAGTGTTGTCATCTTTGGATCTTCTGTTGGTTCCTGGGTCGGATCTGGCTACATCTTCTGTTCCAGATAGGTCAGTCAACGTGGCAGCCCAAGTTCACCTGCCAGCTTCAGTTGCTTTGTCTGTTTTTAGTGGGAAACACAGGGGTTCCAAAAGACTTATTTTTCCCAGTGCTTGATGTAGTCTTCCTCATTCCCTGTTATGAAGAGAAGGTTAAAAGATGCTGTGGGTCTGGTCCCAGATCACTGTGTACTTCCTCTGCTGAGGACCCCTAAAGGCTCTCCACAAACAGCTGGATCGCCATTCTTCTCTTTGGATCTGCTTTTTCATCATTACATTCTATATTGGATCCAGACTTGGAACCTAGAGGATGAATAGAGAGATCTGCATATTTCTTTGTACCACCCTATGGTCTGTCTCCCACAGGCATATTCCTTATCCCTAGTTGCTGGGGAAACAGGCAATCCAGGACACCATGGCTTGATTGGATGCCACCTCAGGAGTTCTGTAATTACCCTCCAACTGGATGGAGAGAGAATGTTTCCGCTGTTGAGGATCTCTGGACTGCCAAATCCTTCATATCTATTGACATTACTGACAGTGATGCCTGAAATGTTGTCAGAGGAAGAAGACAAGGAGGTGTAGCTCCTTTCTGATCAGGAGCACTTGGAAATGGACTATAAGTCTGATTTATCGCTTGATGAACATGTGGGGTAGCTTCAGCCTCTGCTTCAGGAGACACTAAGCAGTTCCACAACTTGGTATATCATATGGTGTCCGCTCTAATTCTTTCCTGAAGAGACTTCTCTGCTGGTGTTTGATATACTTGCTACTTAGAGGAGTAGAATATGCCTACCCATTTGGATGGTTTGCTACAGCCAGCTAAATCTGTATGAACCACACCTGTTTCTAAGAAAGCAGACAAATTGTATCAGATACCCTCCGAAGGGTTTTCCTACTTCCACACCCACCCTGTCCCTAACTCACTCGTGATGGCTGTTGCCAGTAACGGCTAGATCTAGATTAGCACATTCCACCCTAGCTGATGAAGAGGGCAAAAGGATTGACTCATTGAGAAGTATTCTCATTGTCCCTCAATATTAGGACAGAGAATTATCAAGTGGTTATTGCCCTTTACCAATGCCTTGTATGGGAAAAGATTACTTTATTTTTCCAAGACTTGCCAAATGACAAAAGAAGGTTGGCAAATGCCATCTTAATGGAAGACCAGAATGTAGCCAAACGTGCTCAGGGCCTCTTTTGACACTTCGGACTCTGCTGCCAGAATATTGGCATCTTCTGTGATGATTAGGAGAGACACTTGGCTCCATTCCTCCTCCCTAGCTATGGATACTAGAACTAAGCCAGGGGATCTTGCTTTTGAAGGGGAGGGTCCATCCTGGACAGGGACTTCAAACACGTCGACCAAGGGTTGGGGAGCGCATCTGAATCATTTAAGAGTTCATGGGAACTGGCCCTCTTCAGGAGAGATCCCTGCATATCAATATTAAGAGCTCTCAGGTCATTCCTCCCTCACGTGCAATGGAGGTTTGTGCAGATGGAAACGGACATTACCTCAGCAGCGTATTACATCAAAAAGTGGAGTGGGAGCCCACTCTGCTCCCCTATGCACAGAGGCTATAAGACTATGGTATTGGTGTATTTGTCACAACATTCATCCTGTAACTCAGCATCTAGCAAGGGAAAACAATGTCATGGACTATCTCAGCATGACCCAGCTCTCAGATGCACAAATGGTCCCTAAAGGATCAGTTGATTCACGCTGTATTTTCCAGCTGGGGTCAACTAGAGGTGGGCTGTTCACAAGGGTCAACAGAAAGTGTTGTCTCTGCGGTTCCAGAGTGGGCAGGGACCATCGATCCCTGTCAGACGCCTTCCTTCTGCACTGTGGGAAGGGCTTGTATGATTTCCTCCATTTCTGTTGATTCAGAAGGTAGTAAGGAAGATACATCAGGATAGGGCAAGGATGAACCTGATTGCCCCATTTTGGCCATGTCAGTGGTGGTTTACTGATCTCCTTCAACTGTCTGATGTTGTCTTTATGTGTCTTCCTCTGTCCCAGAAGGAGAGAAGGATTTTTCATCCAAACCAACAGTTTCTTTAACTGATGGCGTGGGCAATCAGACTCTGACTGTGTCTGCTCTTGAGCAGTCATGTTCTTCCTCAGTGCATGACATACTAATCAACTCTCAAAAACAATCTCTTGGAAACTGTTACCTTCTTAAGTGTGCTAGATTTCAGACTTGGATGAAGGGATGATCTGATTCTCCTGCATCTGCTTCCATCCCCTGTGATATGGAATACTTAACCCCTGATTCTTTAAGTACATTATCTAACATTGTTAAAAGTTTGTCAGCCAGTTCCACATACCATATTCTAGTTGACGGTAGATCTTTATTTGTTCATAGTTCAGTTAAAAGGTTTATGAGAGGGTTATCAAATGTGTATCCCTCTGTTAGAGATCCTGTCCCCTCTTGAGACCTCTGGTGTTGGCAATGCTGCTAAAATCAGCCTTTGATCCCCTGCTTGAGTGTTCCTTCTACCATTTATCCATCGAAACAGCTTTCCTTATTGCCATCACATCAGTCGGGAGAGTGAGTCAATTGAATGCACTTATGGCCAACCCCACCTTCCACTTCTTGGCATAAGGACAAGCTAGTTCTCAGATCTAATCCCACATTTTTTCCTAGGTGATGTCTGATTTCCACATCAATCAGACCATTAATTTGCCAGATTTCCCCCACCCCTAAGCAGTACCCTAGTTGGGGGAGGGGGGTTACAGTTCTTCATACTTTGGATGTTAGAAGAGCTGTAGCCTGTTAGCTGGACAAAACTAAGTGTTTTCATAAATCATCTAGATTGTGTCTTTGCCAAGAACGTAGTGTATATAGTTTATTTCCAGTCTTTCTCGGTGGATTAAACAAAGTATTACTCATTGCTACACACTGGCAAAAGTCCCTGTGCCTGCTGCAATTTGACTGGATTCCACTAGAGCTGTGATATTTCCTTTACCTGTCTTAGGCAGGTACCAGTTGCTGAAATTTGCAAAGCTGCAACTGGACTTTATGCACACTTTCACTATGCACTGTGCTCTGGACTCGGCTTCTAGGGGGATGCAGAATTTGTCAAAGTGCTGCTTCAGTCTCTGTTCAACTAGGATTTTGTTCCCTCCTCCAGGTTAGTTTTAGCACCACTTATCAATCTGTCCCTTAAGTGGGAATATGCAGAGCCACTCAAAGAGGAAATGAAAGTTACTTACTTGTAACTGGAGTTGTTTGAGATGGCTCTGCATATTCACGCTTCACACCTGCCTGCCTTCATGTCTAATGTCCAATGTATCTATATTAGTGCTGAACAAAGATATCTGTATCTATATAGTAAGAGACAGATACTGCCCCACAGAGCTTCTAAATCTAAATAAGGCAAGACAGGCAAAGGGAGAATTATTATCCCCATTTTACAGATGGGGAATTGAGGCACAAAGAAACTAGATGAACTTGACTAGTGTCAAACAGGAAGACTTGGCAGAGCCAGGAATTGAAATGAGATCTGTGAATTCTGAGTCTTAGGAACTTAGATTTGTTGATTCCCACAAGATAATCCTTCCTCTCTGTTAAAACTGAAACTTTTCACTCAGCTGTTTACTTTTTGTATTTCTTTCTGCTTTTGGGCAGTGAAAATAACTAGTTGATTTCCAGTCCAATTTCACTTTGATTTTTCTCATCCATTATCACAGTACAAGGGATAAGCTAAAGACCTAGAAATGTTACATAACAGTCTGGCCCTGCAACTAACAAGAATAATCAAAGCCTAAACCATCCTGGAGAATACTGATCTAATACCATTGCTGAATTAAATTTTAGGATCGCATTGATGGCATCACCATCCAGGCTCGCCAGTTCCAGGATGCTGGACACTTTGATGCTGATAATATCAAGAAGAAACAAGAAGCTTTGGTGGCTCGCTATGAAGCTCTGAAGGATCCTATGGTAGCTCGCAAGCAGAAACTTGCTGACTCTCTTCGCCTGCAGCAACTGTTCCGTGACATCGAGGATGAAGAGACCTGGATTAGAGAGAAGGAACCTATTGTAGCTTCAACCAACAGAGGTTGGTACATCCTCATCTTTGTGCTTCCAATTATTTTAACTGGATAATTCTGTTGTTCAATGCCTATGTATCTTTACAGAATATAATTTGGGAATTTCTAAAACGTTTATGGCAGGGTTATCCATGGCATTGGTTTGAATTACAAATCTATTGTTACAGTATTTGCTGCCCACGATTCCTTTATTATTGATTATTTTGTGAAGTTTCTAACTTCTTGTAGGGAAATTAATTTTTTACAGTAATAGATCTAGACTGTAATCAGACCTACTCCCTGACTAATCTTGCAGGATTCAATCAATGTGTTTCATGCTGGAATCTTTTATTTAACCTAATGACTTCAGTGACTTTGAATGATCTCATAGATTAAGATATATACTATGATCTCTTTCAGGCAAGGATTTGATTGGGGTCCAGAACCTGCTAAAGAAGCACCAAGCCTTGCAGGCAGAAATTGCAGGCCATGAGCCGCGCATTAAAGCAGTCACCCAGAAAGGAAATGCCATGGTGGAAGAGGGTGCGTCTAAATATTTTAATCCTTCCTAGTTCAGAAATTCAGTATTCTTTTTTTCACTTTTACATCTTCTGGTCCTATACAATTGCCTCTTTTATGAAAGTTTGCATGTGCATAATAGTATCTGCCAGTGGGATTAATGAGCCGATTTTGATTTATCACTGTCCTTCACATGGAAATACATGTGTGTTCCTGGGGAAATCCATCTAACAGATTTCCATATGCTGCTGCTAGTCACCTACAATTGATACAAAGTAATTGTCACATTAAACCAATGAGCTGTAATTTTATCCTAATACATGGCTCCTAGTGTTGTCTGATCTTTGTACTTTTTCCTTGAAGTCTCATTTTAAGGTACTACCTTTAAATATTTTGAGAAATAATCATCAATGGTGATGGGAGCTCTGTAGCTCTTGCTATTAGTGATACTACATTTACATTAGTATTTCTTATTCAGCAATCTAACTAATGTACCCCCTCTTTCCAAATTCAAAATGCTTTTTCAGATCAGAGTCTTTCTGATGTAGAAACTCAACCATTGAAAGAACTGGCCTTTTCCTGCATCACTGTAAACAAATAGAAAGAAAATGATTAGGGCAGGGTGTGCTTTGTCTTTAATGACTCAAATGTTCCTGGCCCAATCTGACAGGAGAAAACAGTCACTTTGTCAGTGTCAAAAGGACACTGCCTGCCGAAAGCCAAACTTGCACTAAGCTTTATGTGCTAATGAAAACCATTCAAAGTTAGGTGGATAGCTTTACATAAACTGGACTTGTGTGATTAAAAAAAAAAAAAATACAAGTCATCTTTCAGTCCCTTCTGTCATTTGTATGTCTATAAATAATGTCTCCAAACCCACTTTTCCTGCTTTTTCATTATTTAGGACACTTTGCTGCTGAGGACGTGAAAGCCAAATTGAATGAGCTAAATCAGAAGTGGGAATCGCTGAAAGCCAAGGCCTCTCAGCGTCGACAAGATCTAGAGGACTCCCTGCAAGCCCAGCAGTACTTTGCTGATGCTAACGAGGCTGAATCCTGGATGAGGGAGAAGGAGCCCATTGTGGGCAGTACAGACTATGGAAAGGATGAAGACTCTGCTGAGGTGTGGTATTGGTGGTGTTTTGTTGCATGTGCAAAAAGTAATAGTGGAAATCTGATGTAAGATTGATAAAGATAATGAGTTGTTCTGCAGGTTTTAGTGTTTATGTGAAAGTGAAAAGGACAGCATATACAATAAGCTTCTTGTCTAGCAAATTGTAGTTGAGTATAGAAACAAGAGTATGTATTCTTGTTCTCCACCTCCATTAATAAAGTTCCCTGGGCAAAATGTTAGACTAGCTACAAAGAAAGTTGGCATTGTTATTCACTTTGTTATAGGTTTTTCATATTGTGTGGAGGAGGCACAGGGCGTAATATCTCAGTGGATTGGTCATGGGATACAGTCTTTCACGCCTTTGTCTTCAGTATGAATCTGCCCTTCAGTAGTTCAGTAATGATATATAGCTGTGAGATGGTTTTCAAACTGCTATTTTAGTGATATTGAACCAATTCCTAGTGGATGGTAGCTGTATCACAAATTACACAAACTGGCACCCTTGGTGGTAATTCCAAAGCAGTAGAAGCTAGCGACTTAAGAACATGAAGTTTAAACTGCTCTCACTTCCAGAGGATGGTATCCCCTAGTCAGGGTTGAAGCACATTAGTGTAACAGTGTCAAAAACTTTCCCTGCTGCTATTTGTACCATATCTGTTCTGTGGCTAAAATAGAGGTCTTCACTCTCCAGAGCTGCTAGTCCTGCAGTTCTCATGTATTCATTTTAGTGTGTGTGTGTGTGTATATATATATATGAAGTGTAGAATCTGTGAAGTGGTTTTCTGATGTGCATGTTCCAATGTTTGTTTGGTTTCAGGCTCTTCTGAAGAAACATGAAGCTTTGATGTCAGATCTTACCGCTTATGGCAGTAGCATGCAGGCATTAAGGGAACAGGCCCAGTCATGCAGGGTAAGGAAAGATGACTAATCATCTGTTTCTAAAACTCTTGTGTCAATAGAAACAAAGCTTATCATCATCAAGCATTATTGCTGAGTGCTTACAGCAGAACGTGTTTTGTTCTCAAATCTAAGTTAGTGGTCTTCATCTTCATGTGCTCTACTGCTGCCTATTGTAATTGATAACAGGCATGTATGTAGCACAGATAGAAAACAGTGGTTTTGTTGTTGTTGTTTTTTAAATAAAACTGATATAGCTGTTGGCCTTGTTTTTGGGTTTGAATGTAAAAACGGCACCCAAATAAACCTACTTCACCATTCTTTCATCAGTTGCTAAACAGGAATCCTTTAATACACTCTGGCATTGTAGTAGGTATAATTAAGGCTGCAATACTTTGTAGAACAACTTTATTAGTTACCTTTTGACATTGAGCAGTTTTTATTGTGTAATGCATTTTTTCTCTTTCCTCCTCTTCATGGTAGCAACAAGTTGCCCCCACAGACGATGAAACTGGGAAAGAGCTGGTCCTTGCTCTCTATGATTACCAAGAGAAGAGTCCCCGGGAGGTGACAATGAAAAAGGGAGACATCCTCACGCTGCTCAACAGCACCAACAAGGTAAACTGTCACCTGCCAGGATTCTGTACTGCCTGGTACACTTGGTCTTATACGCATTAGTGAGCTTTTTTTGTTGTTAAACAGCACTGTCATAGCATAGTTAAATCATTTACATAGTCATTCTGTGCTTCCATTCCTCCCTCAGTTCTTTGGCACCTCTCTTCAACCTCCAGAGGCTCCACCCCTCTTTCTCTGTTTTACAACCCTCATCACTCTGTTGTACCCACCAACTTTCTACATGAGAGACTTCATTCTCTTTATATCCCATCACCATTCAGCATTCATTGACCGTAAGGGCTCATGGTTGAGTGATGAGGCTGTTCTTTTCCTGCTCTACTGCACTCCTAATCCCTTCTGGCCAGGGGGCAAATAGCTTAGAAATCAAATTGGAGATTCACCATGGTACTGCAGAGGATTATTACTAAGAGCAGGTTCAGTTTAGTATCTGAGGGGGCCTCCGAAAAGCTGTGTGCTACTCTTGCAGAGGGGTGGATTTTATGGTAGGCCTCTTCCATTTCTGTTTGGTATCCATTAGGTCACTAGACAGATCCTTGATGGTATTTTTGTCCGTTGTTTTGTTTGTTTTTTGTTTTTAATTGAAAGAAAAACAAAACATTTGTGTTTAAAGTCAGTGGTGTTAATACACGAATCCATGTACCAAAATTCCTGTGGGCAGAAACACTCACTGGACTGTCCTGGTGCTGATGAGGTACACTGAAAACATGTGGGTAGTGGTAGTGTTATACCAATAAAAAAACCAGCAGGATCTTTTTAAAGGGGATAAGACAAAATGTGACATTTATTGTGAATACAAAAAGAATCATAGTAAGGAGTCAGTTATAGCTATAACATTTCATTCAGTTTCACATTCATTCACACACACATACACAGGTTCTGCATAGATGTCATAGTTACCAGCCTAGAAGTTGCTCATGCCAAGTTACTGGCCAGGTAACCTGGGCATGAGGGTGGAGCCGAGTCCTTGTCAGATTCATCTGATGCTCCTGGAGGGTGGTTGCAGAACCAGACTCAAAGTCCTCAGTGTGTAGAAGCCATTCTTATAGGAATTATTTCCTATGTTAGTCTATGGGAACTGTTTCATCTTGCTGTTGCTAACTCAATTAGCAGATGGCACATTTCTGATGTTTGTGCTGTCAGATGTTATCTTGTTTTTCCCATCCTTTGAGATGGTCGGGTGGATCCCAGTTTATCCTCCGGGGGATGTTGTCTGGTTGTTCCCACTTGATGCCGCCTTCAGCCGATGGTCACTGAATTCCTAGGCTGGCACCTCCCTGCTCATTCATTCATGTACACCAAGCATTCATCAGCAGACATACTGTCTCCACCACTTTCGGGGTGTGTACTAATTTATTTGAGACTCCCTGCCCTTTGAGGGTGGGGGTCTTTCTATGCTGTTTCTAGGTACAAAGCATGCATAAAGAACAAAGTCAAATAACTTGTTTGCAGGTTTCTCATAGCAATACAGTATCTTTCTGAGAACAGATACAATCAATGGTTTACACAGACAGTAGCTTATAAGTTTTAACAGGAGACCCAAGAGATCTTTTTACTTGGTAATGCTATGAGGTTTAAATTGTGGGGGACAGATTATGGGGAGTTACTTTCACTTGGGGAATCACTTTCAGTACCTTCTTTAATATCCCAACAGTAGTTCTCTTGTGCTGTTCAGGTGCGAGCGGTAGCCTCCAAGCAGTTACAGAAGTTGCTTGTTTTCAGTTTGTGGTTGTGTATCAGTGTCACCTATCAAGATGAACATGTAATCAAGGTTGTATTTTCCTTTCTTTCAGGACTGGTGGAAGGTAGAAGTGAATGACCGTCAGGGTTTTGTACCAGCTGCCTATGTGAAAAAACTAGACCCTGCCCAGTCTGCATCCAGAGAGAACCTACTCGAGGAGCAGGGCAGCATAGCCTTGCGGCAGGAGCAAATTGACAACCAGTAAGATCTAACTAACAGGACCTAAAATCAGTCGTAGCACTTGTTGGGTTGACCAGTGCCTCACTTTTACAAGTTTAGGTAGACATCCCTTTAACATCAGCGGATAGTTGCATTAGAGCTCACAGTGTTGCACTTTTACAGCAGTAAAATGCTTTTTTTTATTGATCCATTTCATTCTTACTTCTAGATTCTTCTGCTGCTTTTCCAGTTTATAACTGTACAAATCATGAAAATTAAGCTAAACTTACTGTCTAACTTTATTTTCCGTGTTGTTGTTGTACCTAACAACTTAAACTTGTTTGTGAATTATTTCTGTCCTAAGCAGCATTCATATTTGTAATTATAACGTCTTAACACACAATTATGTTCGAGATGCCTTCTTAAATCTGATTATCTGAAGTACAGTACCCTCCATATACAGAACTGGCCTTGGGCAATTAATTGTTTAGGGGTCATGGCTGTTTGGCTCTGGCTTGTTGCAGTTTTTTAGAGACAGTGCTGCCACTCTGCACTATGTGAGCTAAAAACTACCTGCATAAAATTTTAATTTGCTATGCTGATGAGGAAAGCTGCCTGAATGCTTGGTAAATGCCTCTCCTACAGCACATGGTAGCTGTAGATTAGCTTGAGGCAGAGCAGTAGAGGATAGGTGTGGGCTACAGGCTCATCTTATCAGACTACTTGGAAAGGAAAATCTATAAATTGTATGCTCCCTCCCAGCTGTTCTCACAGTTATGCTGTCACTTTTACAAGAATTCCCACCCACTCAGTTGTTTCCAGACACCAACTATTAAATGTGTTTGTAAATTATTGGCTGTGTAAACAGAGAATGAAAACCTGTGTTTTTAAAAATTATATTGTACTGTAATACATAGTACATACTAGAGGGAGGAAAGAAAGCCAGGTTCTTAGGTAACAAACTGTTCAGGAATGTATTACTATGTAACTCTCATACACGTTTGCACACTGCTTCTGAGAGCTAGAAACTAGAGTGCATTATTTTGGAATGATGGGGTTGCCTTTCAGTTCTGAACTGAGTGGTACAGTCAAGAAGCGAGATGGCCCTGTAGTGAGAGTTCAACTGTGCTGCTGATGATTTCTTTACATGATTTGCACTGACTGATTTGCTTCAAATTTTGCTTTTGAATGGCACCTAACTTTCTCCATTTAAATGTGAATTCTTAACCTTCGTCTCCCATCACAAATGACCCCTGGATGGAGCTGCTGCTTTCATTATTTTTGTTAATCTAACTAATTTTTGCATGCTTTTGCTGTGCTCCCTCTGTCTGTGCAGGACTCTCATAACTAAGGAAGTCGGCAGTGTATCTCTACGTATGAAACAGGTCGAAGAACTGTGAGTAGGATTCACCCCTTTCTAAACCACACTGTCTCCATACTAGTTACCTATTCATTCTCCCTTTTTTCTTTCCTCCTTTGGGAGTGCTGCTCCACAGGGAAGCAATTTGTGCAATGTAGAATAGTCTTAATTTAGAACAGTAGTAGATATTTGGCACATGATCTCTTACAGCTAGACAGCAGCTTATCTTGTTGGCCACTTCTGTCTTTGCTAAACTGGAGGCGCTGTTATTTTCTACTATACTGATCTTGCTTATGAAACAAGACATCTGCTGATGACATCTAGTCTCCATTGACTGAGTTAAAAAGAATCCTGCAGTTTCTTAGGTGTATGTAAAAATGTGATCTATTTATATACATACATGAACGCATGTGTGTGTGTTGGAATACAGCATATTACATATGAATGGCTTAGAATTATTTACAGACACAATTAAAATAATCATACCATTCACAAATGGTGATCAAACCCTGTTATTTTGCTCCATAAAAGTTGCATTACAGGCATACAGGAAGGTTCCTCACTGTCATAAGATTAAGTTAAAATATTCTATTAAAACCTGCTGGAACAAATGTACTTTGCATTGAGCTCTGACAAACCGCCAGAGCAAGCAAGTTCCATAGGTGATTGCTCTCATTTGAGAATGCTCTGCCACCTTTCCTAAGAGTTTGTCTTAGGCACCCACAACAGAAACATCCTAATCACTCTTAATTGTCACAAAGTAGCTGAAGGAAAATCAGATTCTAAGGGAACTTGATCCTAGGTCATTTATGGGCTATATAACTATGCTTCTTAGTTCTTGAAATTGCACCCTGAAGCAAACTTTTATGGTCAGTGCAGGATATGACACTCAAGTGCTATGTGCTTATGGCAGCCTATCCCATTCAGAAGATGAGCAGCAGCATTCTGCATGCACCTCAGGTGGACTCAGTCTCAGCCAATTCACTTCCTTCTGACTTTCAGTCTTAATCCGATACCAAGATGACAGTGGTCTCATTGAATTTAGGTTTCATGAAAAGGACACACAAGTATGGACATCATGTATTGACACTGGAGCCCAAAGTGTTTAGCTTTTCTCCAACAGCCTTATATAGACATTGAATAGGAGAAGTGACAGAGTGATACCCTGTGTAATCCATCCTATTGGGAAGTAATTACTCATTATTCACCCAGTGTGCTCTTGGTCTGAGGAATGAAACCATTGCAAGGGTGTCCTGTTCACCTTTGTATGGTGCTGCAGGTGACCCAACGATATCTCATAGTATTAAAGGCTGCTAATTTAATCAGATTAGAATGGACACTTTCCCTCTACCCGTGGCTTGAAGATGGAAATCAATCATGGATATTAATAGTCTCTCTACTATACTGAAGCTTAAAATCTGATTGAAGAAATCTGAGGAATCCAGAGGTTGCTGGAGCTTGCCCCATCACCAGAAGATTTGAAACAGGATGGCAATTAGAGAAACTTTTAGAGGTGGTTTTTCCAGTAAGGATCTAACCACAGATTCCTTAAAATGGTCATCAAGTTTGCCCTCCCACAAAGAAGCATTCACCGTCCCCCAAGACTTCTCTGCTGTCTTTCACCGTCCCCCAAGACTTCTCTGCTGTCTTTCACCAGCCATAGCTTGTAAAAGGGCTCCAAAGACCATCTGTATCCATTGCTTCCTCTTTGTTGTATGTTGGAAATATTTGGACTTGATTGTGAGAAATAAGCAGAAGACATTTACCCATCCACCCACCCGTGCTTTTCAAATAATTGCATGGTATTTCTGTATCTAATACTTGTTCTGAGAGATCCTAACTCCTTAGGCAAAAATATTAATTTGCTTTGGTCTTTTAAGACATAGGAAAACTATGTACCTTTTTTTAAGCTGTCTGTATATCTTTAGAACCTAATTCTTGTCACATTTATCCTAATGTAAATCAGGAGTAATTCCATTGAAGTCAGTAGGAATCACACAGATGTAAAAATGGTGTAAGTTAAATCAGAATTAGGCACGTTTCTATTGCGCAGTTGAAAATCTTTGCATTGCGAAAGGAGGGGAAAAAAGACAAGATCACCAAGTATTCATCAGATATTGCATTGAATAACAGGCAGGCAAGAATCTTGTGTCATACAGCTGTGAGCCAAACAAATTTAAATGAGCTGTGGGAAATTGATATACTAGAAGAAAACCCTTTAATTTGGTGTTTAGCATATTTTATGCATATATTTGATATAGTTGCATGAACAAAATATAAGGTGGGATAAATAAGTAAAAGAGCCTAAGTTGTATGCAGCTACCCCTGCACTGCTGACCTGCATTCCTTATCCTAAGCTGCAATTTGCTTTGCTTCTGCCCATTAAAAAAAGCCTTGTATGTAGGAGGTCATGGTTCAGTGTCGTGATCTGTGTAGTATAGAAACTTACAGGGTTTACATCTACATGATCATTGTCTGTTATTGTGCAGAATGATTCATTTGACATCATGTCCTTCATCGCTGGTGCTACTAGTCCATTTTTATCACCCTCATGTACTATGACTCTGTTCAGGTGAGATCTGACGGTCCCCTACCCTCCCTCCCTCTCTGTATGTTCCAGATATCACTCTCTTCTTGAGCTTGGGGAGAAGCGCAAGGATATGCTGGAAAAAAGTTGCAAAAAGTTCATGCTTTTCCGTGAGGCTAATGAACTACAGCAGTGGATCAATGAGAAAGAGTCTGCACTCACCAATGAAGAGGTGGGGGCTGATTTGGAGCAGGTTGAGGTACTGCAGAAGAAATTTGATGACTTTCAGAAGGTAGGTTATGATGTAACCGCTTATGTAGCACAATAATTCTATGTCGTCTTGTCCTCCTTCAGCTCAGATTCCTGATGAGGTTTCCATGACAATCCCTTCATAGTTTGGTATAGTTCTACTAAGACACAATTCTGTGAAGCAAGCAAAGCATTCAGTTTATTTCTACTGGATCTGTTGCTGGAGACCC
Source organism: Macrochelys suwanniensis (assembly GCA_033296515.1). Classification (NCBI taxonomy): domain Eukaryota; kingdom Metazoa; phylum Chordata; order Testudines; family Chelydridae; genus Macrochelys; species Macrochelys suwanniensis. The sequence goes on along the minus strand of CM065790.1, from coordinate 12,545,399 downwards.
CATATCCACACAGCCCAAGCTGGTATTCTGCTACGTTATCTCCACCTATGTAGCACCAGAGGAAACCCTCTTTTTATTTAGCATTTCTGAACATGGAACCTCCTGCACTGACTGTAGGTGCCACTTTTACTACTTCCTCTGTGCTAAGTATGTCATCCAGACAAGGAAGCTTCCCCCTCCCTTTGTTTAAAGGCAGAGTGATCAGGCACTCTGAACTGCACAGTATTCTACAAGACATGAAATAATAATGGCCTCTGCTTTGAAGAGGAGGTGATTGGTTGGTTTTTTTTCCTCCACCCACCATTGGTGAGTGTATGACATTGGCTGAATTTTGTCTTGCATGAGATGTAAAAATCCCTCTTGCTCTGTGAGACGTGCATAGAAGTGCCAGAGGCTCTGGACTAATGATTTGGAATAACCGGTGATTCAATATGGGCTGTATTGCATTTACAGCTTGAATGTTAAGTAACAAGCAGCCTGAGCTGGCCTAACATTACAGGTTAGAGATGAGTGCCAAACACCTTGGTGTCTCTATAATAAACTGACGGCTGAAATATTGTATCACCTTCAAGACTTCAGTGCCACCTCTCTAGTATAAGGAAGTATGTTTATTCTGAAATACATAACTTCCCTTTTTCTACTTCTAGTAATCTATTTAATGAGTTATGGGGCCTGAAATATTGGCCTGTATCATAAAATCACATCTTGAGTCATCTCTTCTAGTGTATTTATCCAGCACAATAGCTGATAATTTTTTAATCTTCTCAGTAATGCAGTTTAAATTGACGTAGTTAATGGTTTTAAAGGATATATCATTGCTGTCTAGAAATTAACTTTATTTTAGGGTGGGAAAATTCCAGTAGTCCAGGTCTTTAATCCATTGACGCTGGCAGTTGGGATTTCTTGGCATAAGACTCTGTGCATTGTAAATCCACTGATGACTGGAAAGGTCAAAAGGGCTAAGTCCCTGCTGTTCATAAATTGGATGCCTTTTGATGCATCTGATTGACAACCTTATCGACTTGTGTTTTGCTTATGTGAATGTTCATGCTGTGATATTTACTGTTCTGTGCAGGATTTGAAAGCCAATGAATCTCGTCTAAAGGACATAAACAAGGTTGCGAATGACCTGGAATCGGAAGGGCTGATAGCAGAGGAAGTACAGGCAGTACAGCAACAGGTCCGTGTTTTTGTGACTTGGTCCACTGTCATTTTATAATAAGAGACAGATGGAATTGGTTTTGTCCTTTCTTCTCCTGTTTTTCCATCTGTCCTCCACTTTTGCAGCTGAAGATTCTATTTCGCTAGTTTATTCTTTTTTCTATATTGCTGGTTGTCTAAAAGTGACATCCGAAAGTGGCTTTGGTCAGCAGGGTAGCCTTTAGATCATTCATTGTAAATAGTGCTATAACATACATCTAGATAATATTTAATTTTTTTAATACATGGAAGTTCTAATTTAATAGTATGTGGATTTTCCATGATTAGTAGTGGTGCTTTGGGCAAGTCATTTAACCTTTCTGCCCTTGTTTCTACATCTTTGATAATACTGTTAGACCTTACAGAGGTGAGGATTAGTTGGTTAATGGGATAAATTCACTCCACTGTTCATGCAGTTCTTTGAAAATTTAAAATGCAATATAAATGCCCAAGTATTATTAGCTTTCCATGGCTGCTTTTGCTTGTGTAAATAATTCTACCCAATATCAACAATTATAGCAAGAGCACCAAAAACACTTGTTCCTTTATAAACCCTGAGATAATGTATATCATAACTCACTTTGAGTATCAAAACTCTGCCACTTGTGCTGCATGTATTTTTTGATTTGAGCATGTTCTTCAGCTGGTAGTACACAGAAGGTCGACGTAGCAGAATACTTTTGCTTCCTCTTTGTAGATTACATTGTTCATCCCATTTCCTTCCCTTTCCTCAAAAAGAATCAAAACTTTCTAGATTTTCTTTTACAAAATAACATATCCATTTCTTTTTCCCTTACAGGAAGTCTATGGCATGCCCAGGGTAAGCATTGTTATATTTGCATGCTGTCTTGCAGAAGCTTTAACAGAAAAAGGGTTTGGACATGTAGAAGAGAAGATTTTGTGACTGAGATCCCTTTTGGGTCATAATTCATCTCTCTCAGAACCCTCTTTCTTGATAATGGCTTTGAAGGGAAACACACACATCTTCTTAATCTCCCTGAATTTGGCTGAAGAAGGTATCTTTTTGATGCATTCATCCTCTGATACTTGTATCTCAAACCAGTAGCCAGTTCAATGCAGGGTAGCTCATGTGGCCTTGGTATATATTTACCACCATGCATTTTTTAAATTTTTAAAATAATTCTGAAGTGATTGTGTGCAGATAAATATCTTAGAGATTTAATCGGGTGTCTTGATCCTTGAAAATTTAATAGGGTGTTGGTTAATTTCCATTTTCTGTGTTTTCTTGATGTGTCTAAAGTTTTCCCTTAATTCTTTAAACAGGATGAAACTGATTCGAAGACCGCATCTCCTTGGAAGGTAGGTTTTACTATTTGGTGGTACATCCAACAGATAGGAAAAGTAATAACGTTCTTGCACATTACATCATCTCTTAGGGCCTTGCATCCTTCTACACACACACGCATTCCTTTCCTTGTGAGTAGTAATAGAGTGCTGTCCTGGTCCATTCTTCTAATAATCATATCAATTCACAGTGGATAGATTTTTAAAATGCACGTTATGAAAAATCTGTGGAATAATCAGTAAAAATTAACTGGAATTATCCCGCACACTGTATTAAAATATAAAGCTACTATGTAGGTGCTGCTGTCTCAGAGGTAATATTAACAAAAACAAACACCCTTAACTTTCCTCATATCTAGTCTTCATTACAAGTATGCACACAATGATGAACAAGGTAGCATGTCCTCAGTAAGATAACACTCTCTGTAGAAATCTCAAACTTCACTTTATATATAAAACCACAGTAATCTGTTTCCTTTCTGTATAGCAAAATGACATTTTCCGTTTGACAGTCTTTAACAGAGGACTGATTTCTTCTTCTGCACAAAGATGATTTGCAGTTCAGATCTTATAACTGGCAATATGGCTCTTGGTGGGAAGATGACAATCTCACTGTAAATTATTTAAACTCCCCTTCTGCTGTACAGTGTGCACGAAAGAATGAATTCCGTGAGCAATCCATCAGTACTACAAGAAAGGAGATTTTTACGTTCTGAAGGAGAGGAGAGGATTCAGTCAATTATTTTTGCAGTTTGTTTCCACTAGCCTCAAATATTTTCTTAGCCTTTCAGGAATATTTTAATTACTTGCTGGGGTGATTTTTGTTAAAAAAAAAAAAAAAAATTCAGTTAAATTTAAATCTGTTGAACACTTGTCATTCTCAGTACATATTTTATTTTTAAAAAGTTTCCATTTGCAAGAGTTGTCTTTCAGGTTCTTTATCGTTTCAACCCTCATTAAGGCTGTGGCTCTTTTTAAAAAGGAACACTATCAAGATAATGATTACACACACTTTTAAATTACTGTGGTCTGTAAAACCTTAAGTTGTTACAACTAATTAGATTTTAAAAATCTGTCTTTCACCATTTACTTATATGCTGATTGAAATACAAAAAGCAATCTAAAAAATACAAAATCTAATGCAGTAGAACCTCAGAGTTACAAAATGACCAGTCAACCACACACACCATTTGGAACTGGAAGTACACAATCAGGCAGCAGCAGACACACAAAAAAAGCAAATACAGTACTGTGTTAAACATAAACTACTAAAAAAAGGGAAAGCAGCATTTTTCTTCTGCATAGTAAAGTTTCAAAGCTGTATTAAGTCATTGTTCAGTTGTAAACTTTTGAAAAAACAACCATGATGGTTTTGTTCAGAGTTATGAACATTTGAGAGTTACGAACAACCTCTATTCCCAGGGTGTTCATAACTCTGAGGTTCTGTTGTAAAAAATTAGAGGTTGGTACAATAAAAGATATTACCTCACTTACCTTGTGTCTCTATCTTGGGACCAACACAACTACAGCAACACTACATACAAAAAGCAATCACTTGTCTGAGGCAACAATGGGTTTACAATGCCGTAGAAGAAAATTTACACTAAAAATTTGCAATTGAAACTTATAAAATCATGAACATTTCTATTCATCCTACAGTAAAACCTGTCTTACAAAACCTATGTTTTTGGCCAAAACTAAGTTGTGTTGGGGTGTCTGAGTTTTTGTCTGACTTGATTGCTGGATAGAAATGTAACTGCTAGATTCTGATTTTTTTACTATTTCTGCTTTTTCCTCATATAGTCTGCACGTTTGATGGTGCATACAGTTGCCACCTTTAATTCCATCAAGGTAGGAGTCCAGTTGTGGTGCTTCTACTTACTGAAAAGTAACCGCTTTCTCTCATCACCTTCTTTTGTGTTCACCATTCTGCCTCCATGTTCTATTGCCCTTCATACCCTTTTTAAAATAAACATGTTAAGATGAATGCAAACTTACAGCATCTGCTTCTCAATACATAGGTGCTTTATGCACATACACACCATAAAGTTACCTGCTTTCACATCGCAGGAGAAATGCTACAACTTGCTGTATAGTTCCTTGAACCAGTGCATTCTTCTGTGATCAATGCAGCAGACAGAAATCCAATGACGTGCAGTTAGAAAATTTCAGCGATGCTCAAAGATAACTTTGGCCTTCCTCCTAGCTTATTTCCCACCACCCACTGTTCTCGAAGTAGTTTGCTTATGTGCCCTAAGAGTAAAATTTTTAGGAAGACTACCATTTCTACCATAATCTTTTTAAAGTGGCAGTATTCTGACTATTGTCCGTGGACTGCTAGTGTTCCAATGGACCCTTTCAGCAGATCTTTGGAATGAAACCTTTAGGGAGCCAAAATGGAGAGGCAGCGGTCTTGGGAATCACAAGAGGATGTTGCTTCTACAAAGAAATCTGTGGAATAAAAAAAGCTGGGGAACCATGCTTTAAATGTGATCCTCATCTGAAAATGAGTCTTCATGGGGCCTTTTTCCTTTCCTTTTCTTTAAAGAGAATTTGAAGCACCTTTATACCTTAAGGAATTAGACAAGCACAATGAGCAAAATATTTTAAAATAAATCTTTATTGGATTTACATTTCAGGTCATGAACTTCTTTGAGTGCTTGCTCATGTCCATTCCATACTAGGTGTGTGTGCTCCCCATATGCACCGGTGCTGGAAGTTTTTCCCTCAGCAGTATCCATAGGGAATCGGCTCTGGCGCCCCCTGGAGTGGTGCCCACATGGCGCAGTATAAGGGAGGGGGAGGGATAGCTCAGTGGTTTGAGCATTGGCCTGTTAATTAAACCCAGGGTTGTGAGTTCAATCCTTGAGGGGGCCATTTAGGGTTCTGGGGAAAAAAAATCTGTCAGGGGACAGTACTTGGTCCTGCTAGTGAAGGCAGGGGACTGGACTCGATGACCTTTCATTGTCCTTCCAGTTCTATGAGAGAGGCATATCTCCATATATTAAATATATTAAAATATATTAAGGGGCACCGCCGACTTCCCTCACCCTCAGTTCCTTCTTGCCACCAGTGACGGTGCTAGAACATCTGCTCCTTCGGCTAGCGTTGTTTAGTTTTCTGTTCTTGCGAACTTTGAAAACCTGTAATATAGTTGTATATAGTTAGTAGTTTTCAACTTTACGTTGGTTCCAAACAGAACTCAGCCGGGGGATGGGGCATGCCCTGGGCCCCAGGCTTTAAACGGTGCGATAGCTGCAAATGGCCTGTGCCCATCAGTGATCCACATACCAGCTGCCTAAGGTGCTTAGGCAAAGGGCACATAAGTGACAAGTGCTGTATCTGCAAGTCTTTTAAACCTACGACGACGAAGGAGCACGATATCCATCTGAAAGTGCTCCTAATGGAGTCGGCACTCACTACGGCACCGGAGCAGTGGTCAGACTCCACACCGAGCACCTCCGTGTGTAGTGCTCCGCCGGCGCCATCAACAAGCCGGCACTGGTCCCCCTCCATGGCTCTGGGGAAGAAGCCAAAAGAGACTGGGAGGGGAAAATCTCCTATCTCCTGTAAGGGAAAGAAGAGGGCTGGGAGTGAGCCATGGCCTATGCTGGGCAGCTCAACACCCCCTTGGGGAAGTCAGGCCCCAGCTCAAGTCGAGCGGTGCAGCCCATCCCATGCTTCACCTGCGACCCCCAGATAGCGGTGCAGGCCCTAGCCAGCTTCAGGTGCCGTCGACGCCCGAAGCTCTTCAAGCAGCTCAAGAGATCCTGAAGCTCCCGGTGCTGCGCACACCGGCTCTTGCGGTACCCCGGTCTCGGGGAAAGCCCGCGTTGGGACCTATGCGAGTGTCCCTGCCTCAGCAGTACTGATCCCTGTCAAGAAGGACGTTCCACCAGCGTTTGCCTGCTCGAAGCTGTCATGCCTCAGGACTGGAGAGGGAGGCTCAGCAGAGCCCTCTTCGGTCCCTGTACCGGGGGCACCCATCGAGGACTTTGAGGCATACATTGCCGGTAGATTGGCACAGACCCTCTGAGGCATGTGCCACCCGGCAAGAACTGGACCGGCCCCAACAGTCTGTCTCCGCGGGCCTGGGACCAATCCCGGGACCGATCGGACACCAGAGATCGCCAGTCGCCAGGCCGTCATTGCCTGTCCTCAAGAAGGAGGTCGCCCTACTCAGGACGACCCTCTCGGCAACCAGCCCACAGTAGCTCCCAGATCCATTTGACATCCCAGTTACCGGTCGAGTAGCGTGAGGCGTGAATCGCCGGGTATCTGATGCAGATCTGTCAGTCCCTGAGTGCCTGACCAAGGCAGTCTCGTTCGGACAGGTCAGCTTCAGGACACAGCAACCAGCACTGGTTGGACAAGAGCCACCGCTCAGCCCAATCCTGGTCACCCGTTACCAACTGCTCCACTGGTAGCTCTGGCTCAGAGCGAGGTTCCCTGACTGCAGGACAAGTCCCGGTACTGGTGGTACCAACTACATTATCAGCACCGAAACCTGTCCCATGACCCCAAGCGCAGTGGCCGGTGTCATGGTATCCTTGCAACCCTTGGGGGTTCACCCAACCTTCCTAGGGTGTCCGATCGGTGTCAGGAGCCTCGGAGAGGCCAGCGGCCTCAGTATCCCGTCCCCCTCTGGTGCTCGAGGCTTCGGTGGGTAAGACCCCACAGGTCCAGGAGGACCCAGGGGAGCAAGCTGCTGGACCACCAATGGACGTGGAGGTTCCTGCGGCACCGGCATAGTCAGCCTCGTCCAGCAATGAGGAGATCACAGGGCCCCCTCACCCAGTTCCTCAGGATGATGCCAAAGTGCACCGGGAACTTCTGAAGAGGGTCGCTTCTAACCTGGGCTTCAGACAAAGGACTTGGAAGAGCCCCCGGACTCCCTGTTTGACGTCCTCTGCTCCTCGGCTCCTGCCAGGGTGGCTCTCTCCTTCATGAAGGGGTTTCCAAAATCACTAATGCCCTGTGGCAGACCCCCTCTTCCCTGGCCCCTATCTCTAAAAGGGCCGAACACAAGTACTTCGTGCCAACCAAAAGGCATGAGTACTTATACTCCCTCCTTGCCCCCAATTCCCTTGTGATCGAGGTGGTTAATCACAAGGAGAGGCAAGGACAACCTGGGGCCACCCCCAAAAATAAAGACTGGAGGCTGGATCTCTTTGGATGTAAGGTTTATTTATCTTCCAGCCTTCAGCTGAGAGTGGCCAACTACCAAGCCCTCCTTGGCCAGCCATGGCCAAGTTGAAGGGTCGCTCCTTGAGGTTTCCAAGGAGTTCCGAGCGATCCTCAGTGAGGGCACAACTGTGGCCAGGGCAGCCCTCCAGGCAGTGTCAGATGCTGCTGCCCGCACCATGGCTTCCGCTATCTCCATGCAGCGAGTCTCTTGGCTGCTTCTCTCTGGTTTGTCCACCGAGGTCATTGCAGGACCTGCCCTTTGGCAGGGCCCTATTTGCGGAGCAAACAGACAGCAAGTTGCATGGCCTCAAGGACTCCCGCACCACCCTGAAAACCCTGGGTCTCTATGTCCCAGCCCCAGTGCATAAGCGGTTCAAACCACAGCAGCCTCAGGGCCAGGGGAGCCAGTCTTGGCAGGACCAGCTCCATAAACAAGCCAAGGGTTACAAGCACTGCCCGAGCCACCCGCCTCTGCCCTCTGCCAAGTCGGGCTCGACCTGTAATAAGCAGGGGGCCAAACGATTGTTTTGAGGGTGCGCCCAAGGGTGACCTACCAGACTTCCCTGGATCCATCTTTCCCAGTGTTCTCCGACCACCTTTCCTGTTTCCTCCCGGTGTGGACCGCTATAACTTTGGACTGCTGGGTCCTCAGCATAGTGGAACGGGGTTATACTCTCCAGTTCCTTTCTACCCCCCCTTCCCACCCACCTTCCCCATCCCTCTTCAGGGACCCCTCTCATGAGAGTCTCCTCGCACAAAAACCTGTAGAACACTTCAATCTCCCTGGACACACAATAGCAGATTTAAAGGTAGCCATCCTGCAGCAAAAAAACTTCAGGACCAGACTTCAAAGAGAAACTGCTGAGCTTCAGTTCATTTGCAAATTTGACACCATCAGCTCAGGATTAAACAAAGACTGAATGGCTAGCCAACTACAAAAGCAGTTTCTCCTCCGTTGAGGTGTTCACACCTCAACAGCTAGAAGAGGGCCTCATCCTTCCTGATTGAACTAACCTCGTTCTCTCTAGCCTGACTCTTATTTATACCTGCCTCTGGACATTTCCACTGCATGCATCCGACAAAGTGGGTATTCACCAATACATCTGTTAGCCTATAAGGTTCCACAGGACTCTTTGTCGCTTCTACAGATCCAGACTAACACGGCTACCCCTCTGATACTCTTCCATTAGAGTGCATCTTGTGGCCATCTCTGCTTTGCATCCACCAATCCAAGGACAGACTGTCTCCCCCTGACATGATGATCAGATTCTTGAGAGGGCTGGAGAGACTTGTCTCGCAGGTGTGGGCTCCTGTCCCACAGTGGGATCTTAACTTGGTCCTCTCTAGGCTCACTGACCCGGCCTTTGAACTGCTGGGTTCCTGCTCCCTTTCCCATCTGTCATGGAAGGTCACATTCCTGGTGGCAGTGACATCGTTGAGATGGGCCTCAGAAATTAAAGCCTTGATCTCAGAATCGCCGTACACAGTCTTCTACAAAGATATGGCTCGGTTGCAGCCCCACCCGGCCTTCCTGCCAAAGGTTGTCTCCACCTTCCATATGAACCAGGACATCTTCCTCCCGGTGTTCTGTCCCTAACCGCACAAGACCAGTGAAGAAAGGCATCTTCACACCCTGGACATCCGGAGGGCCTTGGCTTTTTACTTAGAACATACCAAGCCTTTCTGTAAATCGATTCAACTCTTCATCGCTACAGCGGATAGGATGAAGCAGGGCCGGCTTTAGGAAGTGCAGGGCCCGATTCGATCAGTTTCGACGGGGCCCCGGCAGGACCCTCCGTCGATTGAGCTGCCGCCAAAGTGCCGCCGAAGACAGACATTGCGGGGCCCTCTTAGGCCCAGGACCTGATTCGGGGGAATCGACCTAAAGCCAGCCCTGGGATGAAGGGTCATCCGGTGTCCTCACAGAGGATTTCCAATTGGATCATCTCATGCATAAGGACCTGTTATGACCTGGCAGGAGTTCCGCCCCCATCAATTGTCAAAGCCCACTCGACGAGAGCTTAGGTGTCATCTGCGGCCTTCCTGGTGCACATCCCTATCCAGGACATCTGTAGAGCCGCAATGTGATCCTCTGTCAACACGTTTACTGCTCATTATGCCATCACTCAGAAGGCCAGGGACAGACAATGCTGGGTTCGGCAGAGCTGTGTTGCAATCTATGCATCCGTAAACTCCTACCCACCTCCAGGGGTACTGCTTTGGAGTCACCTAATATGGAATGGACATGAGCAAGCACTTATGGAAATGGTAACTGTCTTTTCTTCTTTAACTGGTGTTCTTCGACATGTGTTGCTCATGCCCATTCCATGACCCTCCCTCCTTCCCCACTGTCGGAGTTTCCGGCAAGAAGGAACTGAGCGGGGAGCCAGCGGTGCCCCTTATACCGCGGGTGCCATTCCAGGGGGTGCCAGAGCCGGTCCCCAATGGATACTGCTGAGGGAAAAACTTCCGGTGCCAGTGCATGTGGCGAGCGCACACACCTAATATGGAATTGACATGAGCAACACATCTCGAAGAACACCAGTTATGGAAAAGGTAACTGCCTTTTTTTGTCATTTAGTATGATCTGAAGTAATGAAGCTTTCTTTTTTAATCAAAAAATAAATACATAACATTGTTTAATCTGTCAACATCAGGTGCAGTGCTGAGGCTTCATTTCCATTTTTCCCTTTCAGGAACTAAATGAGCGCTGGAGATCTCTGCAGCAGATGGCAGAGGAGCGAAGCCAGCTGCTGGGCAGTGCCCATGAAGTCCAGAGATTTCACAGGTAAGAAACACACTGCCTCAGGTACATCACATAATGTTTTAATGGTAGATTTTACATGCAATTTTTGTTCTCGGTTTAACATGAAAACATTTAATTTTAAGAGAACAAACACCAGGTCATATAGGGCCTTGTCCAGTACCCATTGACGCTTTCCATCTGCTTCAGTGGAAGTTGGACCAGGTCCATGGTGAGGAGCAGTTCTCCAATCTGTGGTTTGCATTAACATTTTTAATTAAAAAATTGGCCACCTTAGTTTTATTGCTGACAAAGGCATCTTGTGATACCAGCGTGTCACTATCAGTATGGAAGCCCAGCGTAGGATTCTGCCTTACATTTTTATCTTCAGATCAGTGATATTCTTTAAGAGGTAGCCGTGCTCCCACCATGCTGTGCCCTTTCTCTAGAACTGCTGTCATGAGCTTTCTCTTCTCCATCCCTTTGCCAGCTGGCTACCACGCACAGGTTCAGCTTCTCCCTTCAGTTATTTGGCACAGCTGATAGCAGGCTTCTAAACACTTGCATCTCACTGCCTGCTACATCTGTATCTCACTGCTTCTGCTTTGTCTGCACTTACCGCCACCAGCACTGTTCTAACCTCTGCGGCTAAGACACTGTCAGCCCAACAAATGCCAACGTCTTGCCCCAACCTCCTTCACAACTGTCATTAATTTCTCCTGCTACATTCATTCCTGAAAAGGAATGAATATCTTAATCCAGGTCCAACAGAAGTCTTTATGTATTCTGTCTCTCCATTCACTAGAGAGAGGAATGTTTCTCTAATGGTTACAGCACAGGAGTGTGAGAATTAGGCGGTCTAGATTCATTTCCTAGCTCTGCCAAAGATTGCCTTTGTGATATTGAGAATTCACACTGTTTCACAGGTGTAATCTGAAGCTTGATTTATTAAGTGTTGAGATTCTCAGAGGAAAGCTTATTATTGAAGGGCACCAAAAATTCTGATTTTTAAATGACACAAATATTCTTTCTTACCTCTGAGAGTTTAACTTCCACTTTAAAACAGACAAAAAAAATTGATGAGGTATTAGATACTTAACACCTTATGGAAACAGGCTACCTGGAGTTTGTTGAGACTCTAGCATGTCCTTCATTTCAGTGTTTTTCCTTTTTCCCCAACTAGAGATGCTGATGAAACAAAGGAATGGATTGAAGAAAAGAATCAGGCATTAAATACAGACAACTATGGACATGACCTGGCTAGTGTGCAGGCCCTGCAGCGCAAGCATGAAGGCTTTGAGAGAGATTTGGCAGCTCTTGGAGACAAGGTCAGACCAAGAGACCAGAATACCTGGGTTATTTGCTTTCCGTAGCAGTAATGATGGTACTTCAAAAGAGGATCTGCCTTTCTTCTTACTCCTTCTTCTTTATTGCCAGGTGAACTCTTTAGGTGAAACTGCTGAGCGCCTGATTCAGTCACACCCAGAGTCTGCTGAAGACCTCCAAGAAAAATGTACTGAACTGAACCAGGCCTGGAATAGCCTGGGGAAACGCGCTGACCAGCGTAAAGAGAAGCTTGGGGATTCTCATGACCTGCAGCGTTTCCTCAGTGACTTCAGGTAAAAACTAAACCAATCAAATCCCTGGTCCCCACTGTTAGTTTAGTTATTAATTTAAGTACATATAGAATATGACTTGGACTGAATATTTGTTGGAGTGGTGAAAGATAACTCATTTCCCTAATCAGACTTGCTGCAAGCAAAAAAAAAAAAAAACCCCAAAAAACCAACCTATTTTTTGGTTGCTTTTATGGTTACAGGGACCTCATGTCTTGGATCAATGGAATCCGGGGACTGGTGTCCTCAGATGAACTCGCAAAGGATGTGACTGGAGCTGAGGCTTTATTGGAGAGACACCAGGTATGTGCAAGAGCCCTCAGCATTTTTCTATAGGTGTGAACATTCGCTATTAAAATCAGGTTTATGTACTCTGTTAGTAAACCAGTTCAGCAGTGGTTTTTTGAGACTCCCTGTGTTTGTTTCCAAGACTAGACTGATAACATCTTTCCTCGCAGTTTAGCATTCTGCTTTTAGTTATTAAACCTCTTTTCTCCTCCTCCCACTCCCCCTTACAGGAACATCGCACTGAAATAGATGCCAGGGCTGGCACTTTCCAGGCATTTGAGCAGTTTGGGCAACAACTCTTGGCTCGTGGACACTATGCCAGTCCAGAGATCAAGGAGAAACTGGATATTCTAGATCAAGAACGGGCAGATTTGGAGACAGCCTGGATCCAACGTAGAATGATGCTGGACCAGTGTCTAGAACTACAGGTACTTTACTGCCTTTTTTTTTTTTTTTTTTTTTTTTTAAATAGTACGCTTTCTTAAGGAAATTTTTCTCTCACTGCCACCAGTGGGCAGTACTCACTGGTCTGTCTTCTCCTACCTGTGTTCCTTCTTCTTAGCTGTTTCATCGGGACTGTGAACAAGCAGAAAACTGGATGGCTGCCCGGGAGGCTTTCCTGAACACAGAAGATAAAGGAGACTCCTTAGACAGTGTGGAGGCTCTCATCAAGAAACATGAAGACTTTGATAAAGCAATCAATGTCCAGGTGAGGGATGTATCCAAAGTGAGGGACAGCTGTTCTATTTTATTTTACATTCAGCTCCTGAAAGCTTCTCTTAAGGTCAGCAGGATATGATAGATCTGGTGTTGGTGATGTAACTCTAAAGTTTAGAACCCTATAAAGATTTGTTATAAATATTTAGCAGCTTAGAAACTGATTACAAAGATGAGAAATAGCTACTATCACTGCAGATAATAAGGAGTTTGTTATTGATTGGTTATAAACATGATGCGGAAAAATAATAGGTATTTACCTAATTAGGGCAGCATGAATCACAGAACAGCATATTTCTTGTGAAGAGACTAAGTGATTTAATGGTTTGTATTGGAAATCCTTACACTGAAAAAAATCAGTGTTTCTCCACTTTCTCTAAATCCTGGAAGAGCCCTTTCTGATCCTGAGGCAGTGTCTCCCATTTGCTGTTAAGTGGAGTTCTGCTCGTCCTGACATAGGGCTGATTTCCTTATTTGTATTAAACAAGATACCAGCCTTCTTTCAAAAGGATGCCCTACTCTAGTTCTGATACAATTCTTCACAGTGGCTTTTTTGTTTTTTGTGGTACCTGAATCCACCCAACTTGTGCCCTTTTGTTTTGAACAGGAAGAAAAAATTGCTGCCCTGCAATCGTTTGCTGACCAGCTGATTTCTGCTGACCACTATGCTAAAGGGGTCATTTCTAACAGACGCAATGAAGTTCTGGACAGGTTGGCGTACTAATTTCATTGTTAGATCAGCTGTGGATACCTTCTGAAAAGGACGTTGTTTAGAGACCATTTATAGCTGTTATGATAGTACATAGTCTACTACTTCATGCCTGTTCTTATAGGTACTGATGAGTATGAACCCATATCTCTGATTATGTACAGGTGGCGCCGTTTGAAAGCTCAGATGATTGAGAAGAGGTCTAAACTGGGAGAATCTCAGACCCTCCAGCAGTTCAGCCGTGATGTTGATGAAATAGAGGCTTGGATCAGTGAAAAACTCCAAACTGCAAGTGACGAATCCTATAAGGATCCCACAAACATCCAGGTGAATAATTATTTGACCAAGAAAGTCAAATGGAGTGAAATAATTCCATGTGGCATATCCTGTTGCTGATAACAGGATGTGCACAGGAAAAATTCCAATTCCGTGTTAAAGGGATAACAAATTGTTTGGAATTAATCTTCTAAAGCGGAGAAAATGTAAATAAAGCAATCCTTTCATTATGGAGACATGCAGTATGCATAGAGAAAGGACCGAAATAGAAGGCAGTAATTTTTTAATAAATATAATAAAATATGTAATATCCACATAAATATGCTGCCAGAATTCACATAAATCCCTAGGCAGTTATGCTGCAGTGTAAATTTGATAAGACATCCTATCCTCTCTTCTCCCCAATGACTAGATGATAAAATAAGAATTTCTTTTATAAATGTCTCTTATGTCCCACCCCCACTTTCCTAAGATGCAGATCTTCATCTATTTTTCATTATTAAAGAAAAACTAAGTGATTTCCTGTGTGTTAATACTGATATGTGGATCAGTATGACTGCACTGAACTCTTCTCTTCTTGATCTGTTTTGTAGCTTTCCAAACTGCTGGTAAGTTTTGTAGTTTGGTTGGACTGGCCATGGTAGGTGTTTGTTCCTCTGTATAGATTATATGTGAGCACAAAGTCTGGTTGTGTTTAGTCTGTTGCTCCATCCGTTAATTCATCCAGTTTCTTTTCCATTTTCTAATATTCATTGACCTCCAAACAGATGTTACCATAGGCCTCAGTGTTTTTGGGTGTTGCTTTTTTGTTTAGTTAATGCCTCTTAAACACCATTTACTTATGTATTTGTTTTGCAGATGTGTTCTGCATGATCTGTTTAATTTGTGGTGCAGTATTAATTCTTTAAGGGGTGGTTCATAAGGAAACAGAAATGGGTTGTCATTCTCCTTTTTCAAATATTTGGCTACTGGACATGTCTTGTCCTCAATCCTGCTGGACCTAGAGCTGTGGTGATTAACCCATGGCCATGTGATGTCAATTCCACTAACTTGTGTCTGGAGTCAAAATTTGTGAAGGAAGGGTATCAGTGAAAGTGGGAGACTCACATTGCCCACAGCTTGCAGGGATAGCAGTGTGGAAGAAGTAGAGGGACGATTGCAGAACTGAGAGTATATGTGAAAGGCTGATGGGAGTGGTAAGAATCCAAGGAGGAGAAGAATTAGAAAGAGGACAGAGCAAAGCGAAGAGTGAAGGAGTGACTAGGGTAAGGAGGGAGGAGCACAAGTGAAGGAAGCAGTGTTTATCAGTGCAGCCTCCAGGGCCAGAAAATCTATATATTGGCTACTCAAGTAAAAATGACAGGTTTCAGTGTAGTAGCCGTGTTAGTCTGTGTCAGCAAAAAGAAAAAATAAGAAAGAAATACTTGTGGCACCTTAGAGACTAACAAATTTATTTCAGCATAAGCTTTCGTGGACTACAGTCCGCTTCGTCGGATGCATGGAATGGAACACTCAGTGAGAGGATATTTATACAGTCAGAGAAACATGAAAAGGTGGAAGTAACCATATCAACTGTAAAAGGCTAATTAATTGAAAGGAACTGTTATCAGTAGGAAAGAAACTTTTGAAGTGGTAATCAACATGGCCCATTACAGACAGTTGACACAAAGGAGTTAAGGGTATTTAACGGAGTGGGGTGGGGGGGAAATAAATTCAATTAACGTAATGACCGAGCCATTCACAGTCAATATTCAGACCTAAGGTAATGGTATCTAGATAGCATATTAACTCCAGTTCAGCAACTTCGCGTTGGAGTCTGTTTTTGAAGTTTTTCTGTTGTAAAATTGCTACCTTTAAATCTGTCATTGTGTGATCAGGGAGGTTGAAGTGTTCACCTACTGGCTTTTCCTGAAAAGCCACCTTCCTGAAAAGCCAGGAATATTGACTGTGAATGGCTCGGTCATTACGTTAATTGAATTTATTCCCTCACCCCCCCCCCCCCCCCCGGTTAAATACCCTTAACTCCTTTGTGTCAATTGTCTGTAATGGGCCATGTTGATTACCATTTCAAAAGTTTCTTTCCTACTGATAACAGTTCCTTTCAATTAATTAGCCTTTTACAGTTGATATGGTTACTTCCACCTTTTCATGTTTCTCTGACTGTATAAATATCCTCTCACTGAGTGTTCCATTCCATGCATCCGACGAAGCGGACTGTAGTCCACGAAAGCTTATGCTGAAATAAATTTGTTAGTCTCTAAGGTGCCACAAGTATTTCTTTCTTATTTTCTTTTTTCAAGTAAAAATGTCATCTGTCATTTCCCCAGAGTGTGAATTTGTTTTGGTGGTAATAGATTGACATTTTGTACTAAGAGAAGTTTTTTTTTTAATTCTTCAGCATAATGAATTTATGTGCCAAGAAATGGGTGGATTTTAGCTGGTGTACAGTATAATCACAGCCTTCAGCAATAGCAGTTTCCATAATAAACAGGCCATGCAGAATTTTTCGTAACAGTACTGTAGCATTTTTCTTGTTTTATTTTTACTCTAACAGTCACCTTCCCTTCCATTCTCCCTCAGGACAATGTATTTTTCCCGTGTGTCCAGTGTTACTAGCATGTAGAGTTGATACTTGTAAATACTCTTTTGTCATTCTTGTCCCATTGCTTATGCTCATGGTGGGTGTATGCATGTATATGAAAGAAAACTGCTTATTCACTCCCTTCCTGTGGCTCCTGTTGTTCTCATGGTGCCTTCAATTTTCAGTGAAGACAAATTTCAACAAATAGCTAAATGTTGTTTGTTAAATAGTTTTGAGTTGCTAACTATGTTTAACTCATTGTTTTACCTCATAAACCTCTAGAACTGGTGAGTGTGGAGCAGCCACCATGTTCAGGGTGCATACATACAGAGTCAATGTTTTTTAGCGGTGGTGCCATGTAAACCAGAAATCCATATTTGGAGACTAGCGAAACTTAACATTAGAAATGTGTTGCATACCCCTTTAAAATGCAGGAGATATATGCTGATATAGGAACATTAGTGTAAATGTTCAATTACAGGTAGACATGCTGGTTCAAAAACAGCCTAATGCTCAGTAAGACTGAGAGAGCAAGTGGTGAATGTGATGTAAATGCCTAGAGAGAGATTTGGATTTTCATGATTTTACTTAAGGCATTAAGTATTTCCCCAAATTAGACTACACACAAACTCCCTTCCAACCCTGTCTATGCAGAACATTCTTGCATTCTCTTCTCAACCCATGAGAATAATTTAGGAGCCCCATGTCCAGTCCTTAACAGCTTTGTTTTTGCTGCATTCAGAGCAAACACCAGAAACACCAGGCCTTTGAAGCTGAACTTCATGCCAATGCAGACCGGATCCGTGGAGTCATTGACATGGGCAATTCTCTCATTGATCGGGGAGCGTGTGCCGGCAGTGAGGATGCAGTGAAGGTAGGTGCAGCACATATAGGATAGTTAATGACATGTAGCCTTCAACTGATTCTGTAGTTACGTTTTGTTAGAATGGGGAAAAACACTTTCTTTTGTAGAAGCTTTTTTTTTTTTTTTTTTTTTTAAATTCCTTGTTTAACTATGTAGTATGGAGCATGAGAACAGTTTTGTCCCATTTTTGCTTGGGAATGAGTAATGTTTTCTGATTCTTCTGTCTGAATGTAAAAGTGAAATGGAGAGGCAGACAATGGAGAATTTTCCTAGATAGCATGAATAACTGCATAATCTATAGTTGTAGAAGCAGCAACCAAATGTGTACAGTGTGTTCCTTTGCTACATTTATTAGAGATTTTGTTTTGCTTCTGAGCGTTTATCTTCTCCTTTTTGTAACAGGCACGTTTAGCTGCTCTGGCTGACCAGTGGCAGTTCCTGGTGCAGAAATCAGCAGAGAAGAGTCAGAAGCTGAAAGAAGCCAACAAACAGCAGAATTTCAATACTGGAATCAAGGATTTTGACTTTTGGCTGTCAGAGGTACCTGACCACCTTGGATTGGGGATTATGCGCTCTGAAGGGACTCTAATACTGGCTCCCTTTGCTGATATGTGATGTGCTCCAAAAAACCTCAGTTGCTGACATGAAAAAGTTAAAACTGCTGCTGGAAAAATGATTCTTTAGTACAAAATTCTTAAGAGAATAAACAAGTGTTTGGGAAGTTTCTGTGCTTGTGTCATTGCCTACGCTGATGTTGGCAGGAAACATGTGCTTGCACAAAATCTCCCATGTCTGAGACAAGCAGGGAGACAAAGTTCACAAACTTAACTTGCATTGGGGACAGTTGGAGGAGACAACCAGTCGCCTGCACAAGTAAGAGCATTACACTCGCAGTTCTTAGTTAAACTGCAATATGTAATTGTATTCTTCCTTTTCCAGGTGGAGGCTCTGCTTGCATCCGAAGACTATGGAAAAGACCTGGCATCTGTAAATAACCTGTTGAAGAAACACCAACTCCTGGAAGCTGACATATCTGCCCATGAGGTAAGCACCTCCTCTGCTAACAGAGGAAGAGAAATTATAGTAATCAGAGAATTCCATAGCAAGATGCTGTAAAGTTTAAACCTGTAGAAATACATTTTCTGTGTGTACATCATGAATATGAAGAGAAGTCAGAGTGTTTGATCCTGTGCTGAGGCTGCATGCTCAAAAATTTAGATTTTTCGTTCTTCACACACTCCTCGCTTATGATTCCAGGATCGCCTGAAGGACCTGAATGGCCAGGCTGACAGTTTGATGACCAGCAGCGCTTTTGACACCTCCCAGGTAAAGGACAAGCGAGACACTATTAATGGGCGCTTCCAGCGGATCAAGAGCATGGCAGCTGCCCGCCGTGCAAATCTGAATGAGTCCCACCGCTTGCATCAGTTCTTCCGGGATATGGACGATGAGGAGTCCTGGATCAAGTATGTACTTCAGAAGTTCTAGATGTAGCATTGTCTGAGGCCATGTCCATATTATAGCCACGCTATCAACAACCATATTTCAACACAGTTGTTTAACAATGTTCATAGCACAATTTACCTTATCAGTGAGGAAAACGATGATTTCCCCAAGAACCATGTTAATCTAACTATGCTATAGACTACTTACCCACTTGTCAGGTGTATGCTGCCTTGTCTAGATAATCTATAGTATAGTTTTATAATGTAGCTACAAACACACACACATCCTTGCCCACGGTGCTCGGGAAAGCATGCAGAAGTGGCTTCAACTCTAGTGTGGGCATGGTCTTAATGTCTACAGATATCGATGGTCAGGCTTCAGGAAGCATGTTCAGTGCTAGGGAAAAAACTGAGGTTTGATTATAATCTTGTGGTAAAAATCCTATGAATCCTGTGTATCTTTTAAACTCTGCCTCTGTCAATTTTAAATTTCTTTCAAAAAGGCACTTACAAGCCTGCTGAAAGCAGTTTTTAGTTTTACTATTTTGGCCTGTGATAGCAGTTAAGGAAAAATGCTTTCCAGAGATATTCGTATGGATCCTGATATTATTGATATATATGACTGGTGTATAATCAGAGAAATAAGAACAACTGTGCTGGTTTCCACTCCATCAGTATGTGGAGGTTAGACAAATAGAAATGAACTATAATTCTCCAATTTTGATATGTTCAAGCTTCTAAAAGGGCATTGCACAATGGAGAGTAAACTTTACAAATTTAAAGAATTGATATTGTCTCTTCGAAAGGAGGGAAGGAGTGGATATTTCTGTAGTGTACATAAATATATAGAGGGAGCGCCCTGTCCCCTCTTTGAAACTGTTCTGGTCAAACTGCTGGGAGCTGAATCTTTTTGACTAACATTTATAAGTCAGGTGCATGGCTTACTGCTTCAAAGGTGCTCGTAGTGCTGGGTTGTAGGGAACATCCTCATTATTATTTATATTGATTTTTCTGCCTTGGATCCTCTGTATTATAAAGTAGCTGAAAGACCATCAAATGCTAAAAACAGAGAACCCCATTAAAATATTTACATTTACCGCTTTAAATATATGTAATAATTTGCTGCAAGCTCCAGTCCTGGAATGCGAAACATACAAAACGAGGTAATGTTCATTGCTGTTGGAGCTGCTAAGTGTCACGTTTTCAATGGCAGCTGTTATATCTGTCTAGTTTGACCTTTAAAGGTATAAACTTTACTGATCCCCCTCCTCTCCCCTTTTCCTCTCTGGGACTCAGGGAGAAGAAGCTGCTGGTTAGCTCAGAGGACTATGGCAGAGACCTAACTGGAGTGCAGAACCTAAGAAAGAAACACAAACGCCTGGAAGCAGAATTGGCTGCTCACGAACCTGCCATCCAGGTAAAAAAACAAAAAAAACAGTCAGATGAAGAGCTGTTCCATGACAGGTACTGCTGTGTTGTTTCCAACTCAAACCATGTAGGTTACATGCAAACATTTGGATGAGGAAAATAACCAGTCATGATAGAAAGTGTAGTACTCTGTATAGTCAAGTTATAGATTTTTAACATTTATATGATATGGATCACAAATCAATTATAAACATCACTTCTTTAGATCTGTGCAGCCTGAGATGTTTCTGCAGATCACAAAGGAAATCAGATTTCCTTATGCTCCTAAAGAAGGGAGTGACCAAGCAAAGATATGGAGTATTTTAAATTAAAGTGACAGGAAGTTCCTTTCTCTTCAAACAGTAACACTTCTCACCTTGATTCTAAATCCACAAAAAACACGTGAACTGGAGGAAAGAAGAAAAAGGGTATGTTTATGAAAGAAAATGACCCAAAATTGAGGAGTTGTAAGGAGTGCAGATAAATGGTGAGGAGAAAGCAGCACTGCTGTTGAAAATTGAAAACACTGAGAATATTGATGTGTTTTGTCTGCTTCACAGGGTGTGTTAGACACTGGTAAGAAATTGTCAGATGATAACACGATTGGAAAGGAGGAGATACAGCAGAGACTAGCTCAGTTTGTAGACCACTGGAAGGAGTTAAAGCAGTTGGCAGCAGCTCGGTGAGTGAGAATCATTTTTCTACACCAGGAAGTATGAATGAAACACACAGGGATGAGTAGCAGCCAAATCTTGCAATCTTTGATTCAGGTCATCAGCAATATCAATGCAATAAATGCTAATAGTGCCTTCTACTGAGGCCATGCCTGAGGGGACAGGTGAAAAGGGGTTCATTCATAAATGCTCCTCAGTTCTGTGTTTTCCTTTAGTTGAACACAATCTAAACTTTGGGGGCATTTATTCCTTCATTTAGAGGCTAGAGGCTTGCCATTGTTATTCCCACCATGCTGTGCTCTCCTGACTAGAGACCGTGGCGGGGGGGAGTACATAATTTCTGGATATGTAAGGACTGTGAAATGGCCTGGTGAATTACATAATAGATTTAGGGTAGATCTAGAACTGGCAGTGTCACAGTGGGGTCATTTTCAGCTTCTGGAGGAAAGAGGTTAGTGTAAAAAGAACACATTTTAGGGTTGATGATGATAGTGAGCAGGCTATCCTTTCACCTGTCTTGACCTCCACTACACCTACCTTTAGTAGTTATTCTGCTTCCACATCATAGTTGAATGTACAGAATGCAAGCTGTGATTTCCCTCCCCCATTTCCTCTCATTCCTCTTACAGTGGCCAACGTCTAGAGGAGTCTCTGGAGTATCAGCAGTTTGTAGCAAATGTGGAAGAAGAGGAAGCCTGGATCAATGAGAAAATGACCCTGGTAGCCAGTGAGGACTATGGAGACACACTTGCTGCTATCCAAGTAAGCAAAAGCTGTACTGTTCTGGTTCTCTCCTTACCAGCTATTTATAACATGTACTGGTTAGAATTTAAAATATCCTTTTGTTATTTTTCCAGTCAGATATTTAGTTCATTTTAAATAAGTATATTATAAAATATTGATGATCCTTATATAAAAATTATTCAAAAGATTTTTCTCTGGTATTTAGAAGGGTCTTGTGGGTTTGAGCATTTGGTAGGCAGCTCTAATTAAAGCAGACTGCTTTTATTTGTGCTGGAGGATTGGACTTATGCAAAGCAACCCCAGTATTGTGTAAAAATGGCTTAAAGGTTTTTTTAATCCCTCTTCTGAGTTGCAGTGAGAAACTCTGCAATGAAGAAGAGTCTCAAGAGCAGCAAGAAGCAACAGAATCTCTAATCCATCTTTTTTTTTTTAAATACCCCCCTCCCCTCCTCCATCACTGTGTTAAGACTCTGGTCCTTCAAACACTTACATGCACATATACTTAACTTAAATACTGACCATGTGCTTACTATTAAGCATGTGTGTGTTTGCAGGATTTGGATCTAAATGCTTTCCAGGTAAATTAGATCTACATGGTGAGGTCTCTAGTGGACTTCATAGAGAAGACCTTCTCTCTCCTTGGATAAAGGTGAAAGAAAACTAAATTAAAATTATATTTAAGGACTATATCCAGGACTATATCCAACCATTCTTCTTCCCTCTCCTCCCCTCCACACACCAAAAAATAGCCAGAAAGTGTATATTAGCTAAAACTAAGTAATAATTGTAATGGTATTGCACTGATTGATGTGTTGCAGGCATATTATAATAATGTTTTGTATTGCTTTTATTTTCATCCTTGTTTTATAAGCAGTCAGCTTGAGAAGTAAAATTATGTAGGAAAGTGACTTGTGAACATGCTTTCCCTGCAGGGCTTGCTGAAAAAGCATGAAGCATTTGAAACTGACTTCACTGTCCACAAGGACAGAGTGAATGATGTTTGTGCCAATGGAGAGGACCTCATTAAGAAGGTGAGTGTAACCTGGTAAGAAAAACGCCTTGAACGTTCTTTAAAGTGTCAGCATGTCAAAACGGATTCACTGTTCTCTTAACACTGAGCTGCAAGTATGTTTAAAAAATGAAAACTAAGCACTGTCTACACATCATGCTCTCTATAGCTATAACAACAGGGCATTTGGCATATAATTGATTTTAAATACTTTAGAGACAGCAGCATGGTGGACTGATAACAGAAGCGCCTTAGTTTTAATTCTGGTTGTTGCTGACTTGTCGGATGTCTTGGGCAAGCCACTTAACTTCTCTTTCCTAGAGACAGCCATCCCAATTGATTTTTACACATGGGTCTGTGTTAGACCAGACCAAGAATTCCTGTCTTTTATGCGTAGATCCTCTGACGCACCCATTTGTGTACCATGATATCTTTTCCCATTATCTTTAGCACTTCTCATCTAGTCAGTAAGATCTTTGTGAAACATAAATTAAATTGGAATTTTCTCCAGCAGAACTAAAATGGCTGTTATCTATCCCATGCTTTTGTTTTCAATCTGTATATTCACTTCCCAGAAAGCCTTAATAGTCTAGCAATACAGAAAAAAACCAGGAGTAAATTGTTTGCATTCCTGATTTCTCTCACATTTGGGGCACATATTAAGGTAGAATGAGGCCATCTTCTTCATCAAATGGAGAACCCCTAAATAAATAGTGAATCGAGGTGGTCTGTTCCCATGTTGTTAGAGCTAGTGGGCTGCCTTGTGAATTAACGTGCAGGATTTATTTTATAAGTCAGAAGCTAATGTTTCTTGTTTGAGATTGTCAAAGCAACCTAAGGGGAGCTAGGCACCAAACTCAGAATGGGATTTGAGCAGCTAACTCCCTTCAGTTCCTTTGAGAACACTAGTCTTAATTGCTTCTGTTGTCCTCAGCTCTGGTATCCATTTTAGGAATTCTCATAAGTATCCCAAGGAGTCCTTCAGATGCCTATATGTTTTAAGTGTATTTCTTCCTAATTTGGTGAACAGGACTAGATTTCCTCCAGTGGTGTGTAGAAGATGATTAAATCACATGGGAACTAAACTGTTTTCTCCTATTCCACAGAACAATCATCATGAGGAGAACATAACTGCAAAGATAAAAGGCCTGAGGGGCAAGGTGTCAGATCTGGAGAAGGCGGCAGCTCAAAGGAAGGCCAAACTAGATGAAAACTCTGCCTTCCTCCAGTTCAACTGGAAAGCAGACGTAGTGGAGTCTTGGATAGGTATGTGCTGCATTGAAACATGGGTGTACTGACAAAGCAGGTGACGGAAAACACTGTAGCCCTTCTTGAATGGAGAATGGTTTCTGACTTAACCTTGTTTTACTAAGCGGATGTGGGTGATAGTCTGAGCCATTGATTTGCTGAGCAGTGATATCCCTTCCCAAATTTAGGAAGAAGGAATGTGGGTGTTTATATTTAGTCTCTGCTTCATTATCCAGGCGAGAAGGAAAACAGTCTGAAGACCGATGACTATGGACGGGATCTCTCCTCTGTGCAAACACTCCTCACCAAACAGGTTAGTGCAAGGTGCTTTGAGCCAGAGAAGCAATGGCGCTTAATGCTCATCAGACAGATGAATATTGAAGGGCCTGGCATTTATTTTTGCATTTACCTAAAATAATGTCTACATCATCCATAAATGTAATTAATCTACATTAGTCTCTTCCTTTTTAATGCTGCAGGAAACTTTTGACGCTGGTCTCCAGGCTTTCCAGCAGGAAGGAATCGCAAACATCACTGCACTGAAAGATCAGTTGCTGGCAGCCAAACACATCCAGTCAAAGGCCATCGAGGTCCGGCATGCTTCTTTGATGAAACGCTGGAACCAGCTGCTGGCTAATTCTGCTGCTAGGAAGAAGAAACTGCTCGAGGCCCAGGAACATTTCAGAAAGGTGAGAGCACAGACCTTGGGACCATCTCTTCTTTTTAATAGTTTTGACAGTCATGCACAGCATTGATTTAAAATTTTGATATACAAGCTGTGTAAAAACGTAATTAGTTGTCATACACCAAACGCTTTCTCATGAGAAGCCTTAATGGAAAAGGTATTGATAGTGGAGTTGTTTTAAAGGCCCAGCCTTCTACATCATGTGCAACTTGTATATCATAATTGTAGTTACTTAACTAAAATACAATTTGTTGAGGACAGATTTTCTGCTATGTTGTATTTTTGAGAAAATACTTGCACAGGGATGCAGTATTGTTGAAGTGGTCACTGCAAAGGGACCTAGAGTTCTGGGTTCCAGTCCAAACTCTGCTACTGGCTGTGTGTTCTTGAACAAATTACTTCCTCCTTTATGCCTCTTATTTCCCTTTTGTTGTTAATAATTTACTTTATGGTAGCACCTAGAGGTTCTGATCAGGATCAGTGCCTAGTATTAAGTACTGTACAAACACAAAATATGACACAGTCCCTGCCCTAAAGAGCTTACAGTCCAAATATACAAGACAGACAACACACACATACGCACGCACACAATTCCCAAGTGCAAAACTTTGATAAAATTTTGTTTCCATGTTCCCCTGACCTCCCCAACTGTCCCTTTACAGCTTGTCTAGCCAACCTGCTCTATTGTTGCTGTCCCCAAAGTGCCCCTCCCTTCAACATGTCCACCACTGAAAAATAGCCACTTTCCCTAGACAGAAGTGAGCAGGGACCTGCTGACTTGCAATTGTGTTTGGGTTTTGTTTAAAAGAAGTTCTCTAAGATGGCTCCCAAGTCTCGAAATGTATTGCTGTTTCCCCAGCTGCCTCATTGGAGGCCAGAGACAGCTTTTGATTCCTGGAAAAGTCTGGCCTTGCCCCTAAGAGCTGTGGGTAAGGGTGAGATGGGCCTCTGGGGCTCTCTTAGGGGAGATGTCCTGGGGAGGAATAGTACTATCTCCATAGTGCTTATGGTTAGTTCTCTACCTTGCAAGAAAGAAGTGACAGGTGCAAATTATGTATTATTTATTGCATGTTCTTAATACCAGGTCCTCCTGCTTGAATATATTCTAGTTGTGTTATTGCCTAAGTGAACACCTAGATTGTCTGTCTTCTCTCTCTGAGGTTGAGGATCTGTTCCTGACTTTTGCAAAGAAGGCATCTGCCTTTAACAGTTGGTTTGAGAATGCAGAGGAGGACTTGACTGACCCTGTGCGGTGTAACTCACTGGAGGAGATCAAGGCACTGCGAGAGGCTCATGATGCTTTCCGCTCCTCACTAAGTTCCGCCCAGGCTGACTTCAACCAACTAGCTGAGCTGGATCGCCAGATCAAGAGCTTCCGTGTAGCCTCTAACCCATATACTTGGTTCACTATGGAGGCTCTTGAAGAGACCTGGAGGAACCTGCAGAAGATCATCAAGGTAAATCGGAACAAATCTCTTCCCATTGCCACTTTGCCTCTGAATTCTTCCTTGGACACTGTCCATCCACATAATCAGTGCTCTTATTCAGCAATAAAACCTGACAAATGGAAACACAGAATGGTAGCACAGAAATGTTTCTGAAAGGAATTCTGTGGGGCTAGTGCCTCCCAAAATCCTCCATTATCCATATATTTGGGTTGCTACTTCATGACCCTCCCCTCTTCCCATTCCATTCTTCCTGAAAGACTCCAAAAACAAATAATGATCTCCCACTTGTAGCTATGATACTCTGTTCAATGCTGATTCTCAAGACTTCTGTAGGAATATTGGCAATTGTATAGTGGAGCAGTCAGGCAAGAGACCTACAGGCCCTCAGTCTTGGGCTGAGCTCCAGAATCTCACTGCTGTGCTGGCTTGGTTTCTGTATTTCAGTGGATGATAAAGGTGACATGTTCTTTCTCGGTGTAAAGTGACTTCCCTGTTTCTCAGGAACGTGAGTTAGAGCTGCAGAAGGAGCAGCGAAGACAGGAGGAAAATGACAAATTGCGCCAGGAGTTTGCTCAGCATGCTAATGCTTTCCACCAGTGGATTCAGGAGACCAGGTACAGTCTGTCTTAACAGAGGAGCTGTCCTTAGGGAATTTCCTAAAGAGAATAATTTGTGTCCCATTGAGAAGGGATTGTTAATTATTCTTCACCTGTGCATCTTATCCATACTTCCTTTATTGATCAATTGAGTTTTAGGTGTCTGCTGCTGAGAGGCAGATTTGCTGAGTTTAAAATCCCCTTCTGAGTGCGGGAGATGGGGCTGGGGCTGTCAGCTAATGAGGTCTCTGATTCAAGACTCTTTTAAAAAATGTGTCTGCTCCTGACTTCACTTTCCCAGGGTAATTCTATATACAGACATGCCCTAATGGTTATCTGGTAGCTCCAGAGGTAGACACTCTAGTGGAAGGAGAATACTAAATACCGAGAACAGAACTGAAAAAAATGCCAGTACTGTCTTATTACCAGCTCTGTATTATGATAGAAATTAGAATGGGGAAAATTCGGTTACCCTAGGTCTAACAATAAAATTATTCCCTAAGAGATATTTTCTAGTGTTTTGTACAGCCCAGCTTTAAATGCCCCCGAGAGGTGGTTTCCACTATTTCTCTAAAGAGACTATTCCACAGTCTTTAAGATCACTTTGCAAGCTCCTATCCAATGTACTAGTAATACCCATGATTAGGGAGAGGCAGCAAGGGTCAACAGCATCTCTAGAAATGAAAAATAATTTCAGTGTTTCAGAATTGCAAGATCAATACAATATTTTTACAACACAACTGTCTCTGACTTAACCATACTCAAATACATCACCATCAAATATCGTCAATTCTAGTATGTGTGGGCTCTGGTACAGAAGAGGTGAGTTAAGCTGAGGGTGCTTTTCATGTATTCCTTTGATAGTAAATCTTTCTGCATTTATAGAAAATCATCACCTAGAGGGTTTTGCAAAAAGTCTTAAGTATAAATATGGTTTTAATTTGTTAACATGTGTTTTCCCCCCCTCCCCCGTCCTGCTGCCTGATACTTGGACCCTCTTGCTCTACAGGACGTATCTGCTAGATGGGTTAGTATTGAATTTTATTTCTCAAAAGCTTGATGTGGGGTCCTCTCCTGTCTTGTGTGCTTTCTCCTATCATTGCTTTGCTTGTGGAAGTTGTATTAAAGGGCATTCGATTTGGGCAATGCAAGCCATGCCTGGGATGTGCATGAGATACTTACACATTCCCCCTCTTTCCCTCTGACCCCTCCTCCCCCAAGCAAGAATGCCTCTCACAGAGAGTCACAGGTAACAGGACATTGATTTGGATAAATATAAACATATAGGAAGGAATACCATTTTTCCTGGTTCAGAGTAGAAAAGAAAGAATTAATGGACAGACACTCTGTGTGACCAATTATATTAAGAACGTTATCACCGGTCCGTTTATAAGGATGTGCGAGGTGTGATGCTCTTTATTGGGTGTGCTTCCACATCTCATCGGATAATCTGTAGCCTTTTGTCCTCACTCTCCATTTCTCAGCTGTCAGAAGCACGCTTGGTAAAATAAGAACATATTCCGATAATGCTCTCAGAACATTTAAAAACTGAAGCTATATACATATATATAATCTTGTAAAAAGAGTAAATTAAAGGAATGGAATAGCCCAGGCTTGCACTTTATGGGTATTCAGCAGACTCCTGTTCGTAGACTCCTATTAAAGGTTATCACTAACTAGCATCACTACAGTGTTTGTTTTTAAATCCTATACCTTAATCACAGTTCCATGTGTAATTCAGTTATGTGGCTACCTAGTTCTCCTTTTTGATTCTGTTGCATAACTGTGCTCCAGAAGTTAAGCTTATTTAACTTTTTTATTTTTTAAGAAAACCTAAACCAATGCACTGACCCCTGCTTGAGTCTGCTGAAAACCTGAAGTGTAAAATACCCATTCATCTCAATGGCATTTTAACTGAAGCTTAATGTCAGTATAACTATTTCACTGTTTATTCCTTTTCTACTAAAATGAAGTTGACATCTCTCTCTCATTGTTGGGCACAGTGGTAGTTAGTGAGATAGCTACTTGCTGAGGTATGAAATAGGGAATTCAACTCCATATTTAGTTACTTTAGCATTTGCCCAAAAGTGGGAGGGAAGGAGATGTATCCCCTCCCCACCATCAAAAATCTCAGCTGTCTTCTGGTTGCAAACCCAAATTTGACTCCAATAACTTCCTGGATGCCAAAACAGCTTCTTGTCCTGACTCAGCTACCAAAACCTCCAGCTTTTCCCCCGGACAGCTTCTGTATGCAGTTACACGCTTTTTCAGTATTTAAAAAAAAAAATCTGCAGCACAATGAACACTTTAAAATTTGGGTGCAGTGTAAAATGTATTCAATATTAAAATAATTAAGGAATCCTATACAAAGGGGAGAGGGTCACAGCTTGGGAGGTTGCCCCTGCCTGGACCTTGTTCATGTTTTGTGGGTTTATCTCTGGTAACTTTTTATTTGCTCTGTAGTGACAAGAATCTCTGGTCTCACAGTATCTCCACTCAGATGAGAGAGAACACCCTAGCTTTTGCAGTTGTAGCTTGGTGGAACCCAATAGATTTTGCTGGATTCTTTGCTGTTTTTAAAAAGTGTTATAGATGAGTTCTGGTGTCCCAGAAAATACTAATAGAGAGGTGAGACATTTACTAAATAAAGGGGGTTAGTGCTCACAATTGCCATGCTCCAACTCTATTGTCTAACTCTAACTGATTATTAGAAATGTAGAGGGAAGTTAATCTTTAGCAAAACTCTGAGGGGATTAAAACTGCAATTAATTAGAATGGGCATTGTCTGTGTTCATTCATTCTCCACTAGAGGGCATATAACCATGTATAGTAGATTCCGCTTATTAGCAAACCTTCAGTTGCCAGCAAAAATTTGCCATTATCCAGGAGTTGCTAATAAGCAGAGGCATGTTTGCGAGGCTGCAGCCAGGGAAAGAAGTTCTGGGACAGGGCAGCAGTGGGGAGTAGGGACTGCAGCCCAAATGCCAGGGCTTTCAGATTCTGTAGAGATGCTCGGGGCCCAGAAAGCTGCACTGTATCTCTCCCTGCACTTTGGGGCTCAGTCCCCAGTGGTTCCTTTCCTGAGTGCAGCCCCCTCGCATGGCACAGCTGGAAGAGCACAGGGAGGAAGTACCATGCAGTTCCAGCATCCAGGCTGCAGCTTTCTTTCCTGTTACTGCGCTTCCCACAGCCTCCTCTCCCAGCCTGCAACCACCTCCTGAGCAGTCCCTGTGCACAAGCAGATTGTGGGGCCACAGCCCCTGAAGGAAGCACTGGGATGTGCTGAGGAATAGCTCTCTAGGTAGGTTGGTGGGGATGCTGTCAAGGAAGGAATGTCCTAGCACTTCCTTCCTAGGCTGCAGCCCCGCAAACCTGCCCATAGCTAGTATTCAGCATGTCCCACTACTCCCTTCTCTGGCGGCAGCCTCGCAATCCTGTCTGTAGCTGGGGCCTTTCGTCCACAAAAATGTTAATAAGCAGTATGCCAGTGGCAAAATCTGAATTCCATTAACATTAAACTCAATGGGATGGGATTGGTTCCCCAAAAAAGGTTGCTGTTAATATCGTGGTTGCTATTATGCAGAATGTACTGTATGTAGAACTTTCAAGGTCAACATAGTTGTCCTACTCTCTTATCTATCAGCATACAGCAGCCATATTTGCACAGGTTGATACTGTTTTTAAACGAAGTTTGTAGCTCAAATTAACTCTGAGATTCTGTTCACCTCAGCAACTCTTTTTGATAGATATTAAAATAATTAGACTTTTTTTGGTACACAACCAGCATCTGCCATTGAGTCTGATACTTCATGAAGTAATTGCTTGTTTGATATTCTCTGTGAGGTGGTGCTGGCTTGGAGTTTTGCTCCGTTGCCGTGGTTTTGTTGTGGACTGTTCTTTCCTCTATCTTGCCTGTTTTCTTTTTGGAATTCATTTGGTTTCTTTTCTTTGAATAGCATAGCATATCGTCGTGTCATTCGTGTCTATCAGTATGAAGTTGGGGATGATCTGTCTGGAAGGTTTTTCCTCTTATTTTCTTACCTCACTGTGATTTTAAAATGCACTTTTAATTCCAAAGGCTCGCGTTCTTTCCAACTAACTTTCACTGCTGTGAGATGCTTGGGGGTTTGTTTCCCTGTTGATTTTTTGCCTTTCCACAGTTGGTTCACAGCTTCCTGCCCAAGGTTCTGGGCCTGTGCTTCATTCTCTTTAAACACGCTTTGATTCTGAGCTTTAATCCTCTGTGGTGAGAAATACCCAGATGTTTGGCATATTTTCATTGCTACAGAGTGATTCAGCACTTGAAAACCCTTCCCAAGAAGTTATAAGAGACCTTTGGGAGGAAAGGGTCTGGTGGGGGCGAGGGAAGACACTTTCAGCACCAGGAATTTAAATTCCACCGGGGGCACAAACACATTACAGCACATCTGCATAATATCCAACTTGCTGTTTGTACACAGATCATCTGTTGTAAACTTTCACTATAAATGTTACAGGACAGAGGCTGTAAAAACTGCTGCCTTAACATTGCTTAGAATCGAAGAAACAAAAACTTCAGGGACTTTATGCAGCTAGTACCTGTGAAAAAAATCATGGAGACCATAACTGCAAAAGGTGGCCTTTATAACCCAGTGTTTGGATTGATGTTTGGGGCCCCTTGTTGGCATGCCAAGAATGCCTCTGTGTGAACGTTTTAAAAATTGACTTACAATCGTGACTACTATCAATTTCAAAATTCAAATGACTATCAGTGGCTGTGTCATAGTGGCTCTGAACTATTAGGATTGTAGAAGTGCTCATCTGTAGGGGTCACAGTCTGAGAATACGGAAAGCAACATTCACCCAGCCGTAATAAAGTAGTGGAGTTTTTCTGTCTTGCAAGGGTGTTTGTCTTACATCAAGGTTGGCTTTAAGCCAATAGTTCTCAAAAGGTTTTTCACACTTGCTTTCTGTGTAAAGCCTCTCTAGCGCTCCTGTCTCATTGCCAAACTAAGCCTGTCTCTAGTGAATCACTTGTAGTTTGTGTGTGTGTTGGGCAGAGTTTGGGATGGGAAGGGCATTTACACTGAGTTTCTAATTTCACTAGGTCCAGTAAGAAGGTGAGTGCTTTGGATTTGGCATGAAGTGTTTCCAGTGGCTACTTTATCACAGCCTGTGAAATTGGGCTTGAAATTAACTATATAAAGAAATTACATGCAACAGGTTCTAAAAGCCTATGTTTTATATAGGGTCAGTCTGAATTTAAAAGCTTATGGCCAGAAGCTTGACAAAAAAAGTTTTGTTATACAGTTTTAGGGTAAAATAATTTTTCCATAAAGGATGGTGTTAATTTCAAGCCTCTCCCCCCTGGCCTTTGTTGTATGTGGAGAGTGCCTCTCCCTCACTGTGATTCTATGTTTAGGTCCTGTATGGTGGAGGAATCAGGAACCCTGGAATCACAGCTGGAAGCTACTAAAGTAAGCATGCCTCACCTGTTAAAAGGTCTGTTTCCTATTTGATGCTCAGGAATGAGGGGGGAGGGAAAATGCCTGATATGTAGGTCTTTAATTGATTCATACATTTTGAGCCCAGCAGACACCATTGTGATTATCTAATCTAACCTGCATTGCACAAGCCAAAGGAAAATCCTGAATTAGTTTCCCCCTTGTATAGTATTTCTAAGTAAGTCTGTCTGGGCAGAGGAGACAGTATCTGAAACCTTTCCTTGCTATGTTCTGTTTTGAGAATTAGACTGTAGATGCTGTGAGGTTTCTAATTATAGTTACAGATGAAAACACCTTTCTTGGAACATTAGACCATTTTACAAGTCCATCTGAGTCGTATGCAATGAAGCTCCCTTGTATAGTGGTATATTTTGTAACACTAGACAACAGCTGCACCATAGCTTCCTCCCACCTCTTTGGTGTTATGAACCTGTGTTCTAACTCAGTAAAATGTTGGTACACTGATATGTTTGCTCCATTCTGTTTTCTTTCCAAATAGCGTAAGCACCAGGAGATTCGGGCAATGAGGAGTCAACTAAAGAAGATTGAGGACCTTGGGGCAGCTATGGAAGAAGCACTTATTTTGGACAACAAATATACAGAGCACAGCACTGTAGGGTTGGCACAGCAGTGGGACCAGCTTGACCAACTAGGGATGAGGATGCAGCACAACCTGGAACAGCAAATACAAGCTAGGTACCGTGTTTGTTCATTTGGGAAGATAAACCACATTCACCATTTCAGGGAATAAGTGGGTTGGGGGAGACTGTTTAAAAGTCAGTACAAACCTCTTCCACTTACTGTTTTGTGTTCTGAGTAGTGTATATTAGTATGTTATTTTTAATTTTTTTAGGTAGACTGCAATTTGAGAAATGGTTCTAGTTACAGCTAGCCCTGGTGATTTCTCAGTGAAGTGAGTGGCAATTGAACCAGGTGCATGCTGTGTCTCCACTCAAGGGGATGGCAGACAGAAAACCAAACAGCCTGAAATGAACCTGGCGTTTGATTAGCCTGTGACCTACTACTGCAGATTCACTAGCTTTGCTTCTTCCTTTTTAGAAACACAACTGGAGTCACTGAGGAGGCTCTGAAGGAGTTCAGCATGATGTTCAAGTAAGTATGCATGTTCTCAGCAGCCTGGAAAAGTGGTCATAAAGGAATTCTTTAGAGCCTTGTCATGTAGATGATCGCTACACAAAAATTGATGGTCCAGATTCTTGTCTGCACCTAGTTTCCACTGTTTGCAGCTCCCTGATTCTCTGGCCAGTTCTGAGCTAGGCTGCTATAAACTCTGCCAGCTGGCAATAACTGGAATAATTCCTCACTAAGGGTATGTAGCCAGTTTGATCTTTCTGAAGCACTCCAGAGAATCTGTGCTGTCTATATTAAATATGAAGGTACTTATTCACTGCAAATAGCATGTTCAGAACATCACGCTTAAGTGTCGCTCCAGTTTTCAGTTCACTGTATAGTTTAACCAGTTATCTTGATGAAGTTTCAAGATTCATATTTTCTATTCTAGACACTTTGACAAAGATAAATCTGGTCGTCTGAATCACCAGGAGTTTAAGTCCTGCTTACGTTCTCTAGGCTATGACCTGCCTATGGTTGAGGAAGGAGAACCAGATCCAGAGTTTGAAGCTATTCTCGACACTGTAGATCCTAACAGGTATACAGACAGAAGAAAACTTGTATAAACTGTTCTACTGCTAAACGTTCTGTTTTCACTTTCAAAGTCTGTCACAGGCTGCCAGTCTAGCTTTTGCCTATTATTGCAGCCTGTCCATATTCTTCAAATTATTATTCCTTTACAATGGTCATTGCTACTTTATAGTTTGAGCAGAAAGGACCATTAAATCAGACTTCCTCTATATCACTAGCCATTTACATTTCACCCAGTAACTAGTGTCAGACTAAAGCATATCTGCATGTGAAGAAATTCTCACAATGCCCAACCATCTTAGTTAACACAGGTCTGGGAAGTAGGAAGGATAATCCTGCTGCTAGACTGGCCTGCTTCGATGGGCTGCCAGCTCAATAGCATCAAGTAGTATTGTTCTGAAGCAGCTCTGTTTACATGCTGTGTGTGTTTTATTGGCAGGGATGGACATGTCTCACTGCAGGAATACATGGCATTTATGATCAGCAGGGAAACTGAGAATGTGAAATCCAGTGAGGAAATAGAAAGTGCTTTCCGTGCCCTTAGTTCAGAGGGCAAGCCCTATGTGACCAAGGAGGAGCTCTACCAAGTAAGTGTCAGTTGTGCAATGCTGTCTCATGAAACACAACAGCAACTAGCACCATGAAAATTAACTCTAGCTGTTCTTAGCCATTGCATTTTGTGTCTGTTTTTAGTGACATGGAACTACAACTGTTATCTTCCCATCCCAAAAATCCTCCCAACACCTTTCCCATGCTACTGAAAGATTTTATTGATGCAGCTAAAAGCTACTTGCTGTGCATGTATTGAATTTGAAAATGTGTTTGATCTCTTAATTAGAGGGTGGAGCCTAAAGCAGGGGTGTGCTATCTTTCTTGCTGCTGGGTACATGTCCTATCAGTAAGAAGCCAGATTAGAGTTTCAATGCAACTGGGAAAGTACTAAATTCTTACTGCTGAGATTCAACTGTATCGAGGTTAACTTTAATCAGGCATTACTGTTAAAACTACCCAAAGCTGGAGGAGAGGACAGGTCCCGAAAGAAACCTCACCAAGTAACACGTTTTCCATTCTGGATCCTGACAGTGGGAGGGAGATATGGACAGAAGTCAACTGACTGATCTGAGAAGTGGAAGTTACTTTTGTCTGGAGGGGAAAGGGGGGGGAGAAGGTCTTTAAAATACTGCATAACTAAGCAGGAGCCACAAACTCTTGAATTCGAGTCCTAGTTCTGACTCTGTGGCCTTAGTGTAACTTATCTGTAAACCTGCTTCTCAGGGTAATGCAAGGATTGGCTTCTAAGTACTTTACCAATGAAAACAGCTTAGTCTTCACCCCTGAGAAGCTACTAACCACCCAATCTTCAATTTTGTCTTTTAGAACCTGACCAGGGAACAGGCAGATTACTGCATTTCTCACATGAAGCCCTACATGGATAGCAAGGGCAGAGAACTTCCTTCTGCTTATGACTACATAGAATTTACACGTTCGCTGTTTGTGAATTGATAAAAAAGCACTAACCTTTCAAAATACAAAGAACATACTCGCGTTTGTCAACTGTCGCCCTGCATGCGTCTCCATCTTTGTGTTCTACAATAATCAATGCTACTTTCTGATGTAACCTTAAACTGCTTAGCTTAAAACTCTTAGAAAAACAACAACTATTGCAGTGTGCTTCAATAAAAGTTACTGGTCCAAACTGCAGCAAAATTTTCAACTTGTGTTTAATCATCTTGATGCTTGAGTACCAATTTCAAGTGTGACTCAAACAAAGCCCAGTAGAACCTCTCATTACATGGCTTCAGGTAAAGACGGTCAGAGTGACTAGGACTTAAATCCATGACATTTGTAATGGAGAGTAAGGTGTTTTACAGACCAGTTTTGCATAGAAACTGTAACAACCATATGCTGTAGCAAGATTCAAATGATAACACTGGCCTGTTAGTGTCTCAATCAGTGACTTCATTTGCCAGCTGCTCAAGGTGATTCATTTCTCTTGGTCCCTGCTGAATAAAGTCTGAACTCAGCTGCCATATTTTCAGCATGCCACTGGCATCCCCTGCTGCCAGAAGCTGAGTTTGCTTGATGTTAAACTCGATGCAGTACACAGGAGTCTGAGCTGAAGCTTGCTTTATAGAAACTGCAGGCTTCTGGGAGCTCTTTCCAAAATCAAACAGCTGCACTTCTCCTTTAAAATAAATAATCCACATCAATCTTTAGTGTTGTGAGTAAACAACATACTGTTAGTTCAAGCTTTCCCTCCAGCCTGGCAGCACTACAGCAGTATGGATTAAAGTCCTCCCCTGCTGGCAGTATCTGGATTAAGCAGTCCTACTCTGAAGTGTAGATCTACTCACTAGAGTCAGGGCAGGTTGAAGCCAGCTGCTGATAGAAGTTATGCTGCAGCCCTGTTGACATCTTTAAATGCTAGGCCACTTCAGGACTAGCCAGTTTCTATAGTCAGTCATATTACAAACTAACGCACTCATTTTAGCATTAGTAACACCTAAAAGCTGGAAACAGTTTTAGCCATGGCATAGCAAATTTCCCATATCCACAGCAATCTGTGGCCAGGGGAAAGATATGACAACTAGTTGATACTCCAGACCTGATAATCTAAAAACCACTGCATTATTTTTATTTTATAAATGGAGATATGCCAATCTCCTAGAACTGGAACGACCTTGAAAGGTCATCAAGTCCAGTCCCCTGCCTTCACTAGCAGGACCAAGTACTGTCCCCTGACAGATTTTTGCCCCAGATCCCTAAATGGCCCCCTGAAGGATTGAACTCACAACCCTGGCTTTAGCAGGCCAGTGCTCAAACCACTGAGCTATCCCTCCCCCCAACTGACAGCTTGGAAACCCCAGCTTTCAAACAAATTAAGTCAAGTCCATGGGGGAAGTGCTAAGCAGTAAGCTTTTACATAGCACTAGTGTTAGAACCCAGAAGAAAACCTGGTTTCTCCTAAGAATAGGCAGCTAGAGGGTACCTACCTTCTCCAGTGGCAGCTGCAAAGACCAAGGGTCGTACTGGAGACCAGCGCACACTAAACAGGTACTTCTTTGATAACTGGAGAGAAATAAGGGGCTGTGCCTGCAGCATGGAGTGCAAGTGAACATGTCCATCAGTGCCGCCGCTCAGAAAGAGATTCCTGGAGAAAATGAGAAACACTTCTTTGGGGATCAGTATTAAGAACACAGAGCAGAGTTCACTTAGAGCTAATGTACATCAACTCTCAGGCGGCTTGTGTTATTGTGGCTTCTTTATGTATGGCCATTTTGACTGAATGGTATCAAGATTCCTCAAATTATTTGTCTTTACTCAGATTTTTTTAAAAAAATTTTTGGTTAGCCACTATGAACTGCAGTCACGAATCACTGCATCTTTGGCCCTGTAGTCTCCAGAGACCTTATACTTAAGGATCAGGATCTAGGGGGCTAGCATAATCTGGTCACTCCCATGTTGGGAGTCCTGGTACTACATATAATTTGCATGTTTCAAGAAAACAGGTTTATGGACATTTAAAATGGTTTGTCATTAAATGGTGCACCTACAGCCTGAGTGTACACTTCCAAATTTAAACTCAGATGGCTACTAATGAAAGTCACACATAGCGTGATGGGCAGCTGACTTTGATGTGGAAACAGGCTGACCCCTAAAGTTGTAAATGGAATTATGGGAAGAGTTGTCCTGAATAAAAAGAGCCCAGTGGAAATAAGTTCAGCTGTGGTGTAAATAGGGACAATGCTATGGGCTTCAATGAAGTTGCACCTATACAAGGGGCATATTCAGCTTTGGTGTAAGTTTGTGCAACTCCCTTGAAGGTAACAGCGTTCCAGTGTGACGCATCCAGTAGGGCTTCTGGCAAGCGGCCCTTGATTGGATCTTTCCCACCCCCTAGGTCACTCAGGAAAACCACAATTAGAACAGGATGGTAGTGTAACAAACTAACATTTGGTGCCAATGCAGTCTGCCCATTACTTGCCTGTGGAAAGGTGAGCAGCTTACACAGTACACAGGTCCACCATGAGGAGAAAAGGCAAACTGCGCAGGTGCCTTGAGGGGAATAGAGCTAACTGTCCTAGGGACAGCAGCGGTCTCTACCGCAGTGGAGCACTTGAGAGAATATCCACCTTCCACACCAATGATAAACACACTGGGATCGAAGTGGGAGAAAGAGAGCGAGGTCACACCCACAGCTGTCTCCCCACGTGTGCGCTAGGGGAAAGGGGACAAACCATCCATGAGACACAAGGACTCAGAAATTTAACATACATGAAAGCTGTACTAATCATAGCCTGCATGACCTGCACCAACCATTTACCATTTTCTTTTTATAGAACTGATCCTCTAATAAGGCTTCAAGTTCAGGATGGAGAACTTAGCTGCTTACAGCTCTGGTCGTTTAACTTTAGTTCAGGGGAAGGCTGCTGCACTGAAAACTTCTAAGTGGCCAGTTTCCACACTATCCTGTGGGTTGGTAATGGGAAAGCCAAAGTTTACTGTGCTTGTTGATAAATGGGCTTCATTCTCTCTCTGCTTCCCCATCACATGGAAGCTACAGCCACCTACTTGTGCTCTCATAACCCAAGCTATTCTAACTCACACCAAGCCCATTAAAAGGTTGTATCAAGTGGATGTTCTCTGGAATTACTGAACTAACCTTCTTAAGTTTCATACTCCGAGGGATCTGCTGGGCTACTAAGGCGAATCCTTCAACTAACATCAGCTGACCATCTCTCTGTGTCTGCCACACAAGGATCTTTCCGTCTGTGGATACACTCAGAATCTGGAAGTGGTGACTGTGCTTTGAGTCCTGTAACCAGTCAACCTGTTCCCAACATGAGAAAACTCTGAAAAGGGGCCTCGCCAAGCCCAGCGACCCCACACATTCAAGAACACTACCAAGTCTCAGGACAAATAACATTAGGTGACACTACCAGCAAACCAGTGTCATGAGGATTTGCCCTATTCAACTGTGTTGAGGTTAAGTTAATCTCTCAATGAGAATTTAAAGATTTCAATGCAACTGTGCAAGTATTAATCTGGTGTGAAGATGTCCAGGAAATAAAGGGATGAAATGTCAGGATTGTGATTCCTCCCCTGCCCAATGAACATCCCACTAAAGTGTGGACTGCCCCTTATTACCTGATAAACTGGATCTGTATGCGTGTCATCTGTCATCCCTGTCCTCCAGATCAAGGGGTCTTCTATCCTGCTTGTGTCCCATATCAAGACCTCCCCACTGTAAAGGCCACCTGTAGATGAGTACGGATCAATAGAACATAAGCAATGGCTACTACTGAAAGTCACACGTAGAGTGATGGGCTGTTTGCTTTGTTACTGACTGCAAATAGGTTGGCCTCTAGGAAGACGTGTCCTGAACAAAAAGGGCCAAGGGAAAATAAATGAATCTCTGGTGTAAGCAGGAACAATGCTATAGGCTTCGACTGACTTGCATCCACACAGGACATATTCAGCTCCGATGTAAGTGGATGCAATGCTATGTAAAAGACACTTCAAGATGGTTCTGCCTATTCTGACTCATGAGTATTGCACCACCTAGTGGTGCCTAATGGTAGAACCTTCTAGCAGTGTCCCTTAGTGTTCTTGTGCCCCCTCCTACCTTTCGCCTCAGTGTCTCCAAACGTTCTGAAGGCAAAGCTGCAACACCTTCTACCACCTCAGTTTCTTCCACTGCAAATCAGACATGCAGAATAAACCAGGACTCTGAGAAAGAGGGGAAGGTGGGTAGGAAGTGTGAATATGCAGAGCCATCTTGAACTCCAGTTACACGTAAGTA
The DNA here is from genome assembly GCA_033296515.1 of Macrochelys suwanniensis. Classification (NCBI taxonomy): domain Eukaryota; kingdom Metazoa; phylum Chordata; order Testudines; family Chelydridae; genus Macrochelys; species Macrochelys suwanniensis. The sequence continues at coordinate 12,505,708 of CM065790.1, read as the reverse complement.
ATCTTCATTTTTTGGAGTAGCTCTGTATATTCCAATTTATGGGACAGATTGATAAAAAGTGCTGAAAATAACCTGGAGGCAGCAACTGAGTTCTAATCAAATAGAGACTGAAGCACTGCTCTACCAAATCTACCGTCAGCCCTGGAGGCCAAGCAAGAGCGTAATACTTAGTAAAAGTGTGTACAAAATTCCAGGTCACGGCCCTGCAGATTTCAGCAGCAGGGACTTGCTTAAGCCTAGCAAAAGAAGCTGCCACAGCTCTGGTAGAATGTGATTGTACTGTCATGTATAATATTCAACAATGTGTTGTTTAATCCATCTAGAAATAGTCTAGGAAGATGACGTAACCCACGTGATTCTTAGCATAAAACACAAATAATCTGGATGATTTTCAAAAACTTTTAAATTATGTTTAAATAATATGCAAGAACTCTTCTTGCATCTAAAGTATATAAAACAAATTCCCCCTTATTCATATGAGGCTTTGGAAAAAATGCCTGCAAATTAATTGATTGATTTAAAAGTCAGATACCACTTTTGGCAAAAATCTGGGTTCAGGCCTAAGAACTACCTTATCTTTATGAAAAGTAGTAAACAATGGATCACCCATGAAGGCATTCAGTTCACTTATTCTTCTAGCTGACATTATGCCAATAATGAATGATGTCTTAACAGATAAGAACAGGTTTACAATTTTTATTAAAGCTAATGTTAAATTATATAATACACCAGTTAAGAAAAGAGTGTCTGTACCTCTGGGTATAGTTCTTAGATTATCCACATATACAAAGTTTGTTTTAAAAGTCATAAAATACATAGTGCATAATCAGCAATAACCCAAATTTAGGTGAATAAATTTAACAATACAGTTTAGATATTAGCATCCAAGTATTCAGGTACATCATTCATGAAAAGTTACATAGAGAGTTGGTTGTGGAAAGCAAATATATCAATGAGTGAAGATTTTCCCTCAGTAATTGAGAATTTAAGGTATGTTGTCCATTAGAAAATACAATCAGGGAAGTATTTGAATTACTTTCCCGACTGCGCTTCTCATCGGCACTCATCCCTCCTGGTACTGCCAGGTGATGTGTTCTAGGTAGATGTCCCTCGACCACTTGATAGTGTCTGACATGAGTTGCCGCATCAGCCAAGAGTAGCGTTGACCGATCCCACATTCTCTCAACACTCACTCGTTACTGGGGACCCATACGCCCAGGACTCCGACGCTCAGCGCATGAATTTGGACCTCGTAGCCCCTTGCTCTCAATGTGTCGGCCAGAGGGTCGTATTTCTCCAGCTTTCGAGATCAGGCATCGCAGAAAGCTGGGGTCCTGTTTTCAAAGGGAACTGTGACGTCCACCATGATGATCTTCTTCCAGTCTTCGTTGGTGATGACGATGTCCGGTCGCAGTTGGCTGTCCGTTCCGGGGATGGCAGAGTTCACAGCAACCTTCCCCTGGGTGGTGGGATGGCTCTGGCCAAGAGATCTTGGATGGCACTGTGACGCAGCTGCCAGGCTCTGGAATGGGGCTTGCAGCTACACAAGAAAAACATCCTATCTTGATTTTAAAATTTTCAGTAATAGAGAATCCAAAACAAGGCTTGGTGAATTGTTCCAATGGTTAATTACTCACCGTTCAAAAGGTACTCCTTATTTCCAATCTGAATTTGTCTAGCTTCAACTTCCAGACATTGGATCATGTTATACCTTTCTCTGCTAGATGGAAGAGCCCATTATTAAATATTTGTTCCCCATATAGATTCTTATAGATTGTAATCAAGTCACCCCTTAACCTTCTCTCTGTTAAACTAAATAGATGGAGCCCCGTGCATCTATCACTATAAGGCAAGTTTTCTAATCTTTTAATCATCCTCATGGCTCTGCTCTGACCCTCTCCAATTTATCAGTATTTTCTTGAATTGTGGGTACCAGAAGACACAGTATTCCTGTAGTGGTTGCAGCAATGCCAAATAGAGAGGTAAAATAACCTTTCCACTGCTACTCAAGATTTCTAAGTTTGTGTATCCCAAGATTGCATTAGCTCTTTTTGCCACAGTGTCACACTGGGAGCTCATATTCAGCTGAATATCCACAATCTCCAAATCCTTTTCAGAGTCCCTGCTTCCCAGGATAAAGTTACCATCCTGTATGTATTGCCTACATTCTTTGTTCCTAGATGTACACATTTACATTTAACTGTATTCAAATGCATATTGTTTTGCTTCGCACAGTTTACTAAGCAATCCAGATCGTTCTGAATCAGTCACCTGTGTCTTCCTTATTTACCCCTCCCCCAATTCTCATGTCTCCTGTGAATTTTATATTTTCTTCCAGGTCATTAATAAAAATGTTAAATAGTGTATGGCTAAGAACCCATCCCTGCAGGACTCAACTGAAAACATACCCACTCAATAACGATTCCCCATTTACAATTACAGTTTGAGACTTATCAGTTAGCCAGTTTTTAATCAATGTAATGTGTGGCATGTTAATGTTCAAGTTCCCTGACAAAGGGAGGGTATGGGGAATTGGAAGGGGTAGTCTTTCGAACTGTATGGCATAGCTCTTTTCTTTAACTTCTAGAACCCATTTGTCTGATATTATAAGCCTCCATGCACTGATAAAAAGGGCTAGCCTCTCTCCAAACAGAGGAAGGATCCTAGATGGTTGGTTCTTGACTCTTAATCTTCCCATCACATCTGAGATCTGGCATGAGACAAAATAGTCATGGAAATAGAAGACTGCTTAGATTTAGGTCTTGATTTAAATGACCTCTTATGTTGCTCTGAAAGGATGTAGCCTGCTGGTACTGTTGTTGACATCTCTGATTTACTAGGTAATAAGCTGAAGATGACTATGGATAGTACTGCCTCTGATAATGCAAAGAAGTGGTCTCCTTCTAATAGAAGCAATTAAGACCAAAGAACGCGTTTGTCAATCTTGTCTCCTTCAATTTTTTCAGCAACTCATCAGTATTTTCACTGAAAAGACCATCCCCTTCAACGTTATGTCTGTATCCATCTCCAGAGAGGAGGAACGAAGTCAAGCATGTCTCCTCAGCATCACTACAGAAGCCAATATGCTAGTAGAAGAGTCCAAGGCATCACACAAAACCCTAAAGGAGTGTTTCACCATATTTTGACCCTCCATTGAAATTGTGTTACTCAATCTCCTTTTGTCATCTGGCAACTCCTACACAAACAGCAGTATCTTCTCCCACTAGTGAAACTGATAGCAGGCCACGACAACTTGATAATTTGCCACCCTAATACCAAAGGATAAAGAAGATAACACCTTTCTCGCTAAGGGAGAATCTTCTTCCCCCTCTGTCAATAAGGATAGGGTGAGCTTGTCCAGACCTTGCTCTGCTACTGGCAGCAGCCACCACCAGCGACTTAGATACAGGGGCCATATGAAAACCTGTCTGAGGATAAATGATGTAGCTTGCCAGCTTTCTTGGAGACAGGTTGACAAGAAGCAGGAATAGACCACTCTGATTTATCTGGCTAAACCAAACATCCAAAATAGGTAGGGATACCCTATTCCTGGAAGTAGCACCAAGAATGTCACAAATCGGATGAGAAGTCTCTTCCACAGGCACTGAAGGCAGATTCAAAGTGGATATCACATGATCCACTAATTTGTGAAATAGTGTAGTATCCTTAAAAGGGGAAGAGACTGAAGCAACTCCCACATGCTCATCTGGTGACAAATCAGGATCACAGTTTGTGTCCGCATGCTCCTGTTCAAAAAGAGAGGCTATCAATTATCAGGCACCACTGCCTGAGATGTAGACAGATCTGGAGGAACTGGATCTGGGATTTCCACGCCACTGGATCCTTAGCAGATGAAAGCTCACCTCTCTATCCATGTGGAGGATAACTGAAAAATTCCTGCAGCAGCTCCCAATAAGGCCATGACACCCAGGACTGTCAGTCTTCCCAACAACTGGGATTCAGGAGCACCCCCACAGGAGGAGGACCAAAGGGAGGGGCAAACTAGGAAGAAACAGGCCTCTTAATTCTTCCTCTAGCCTCCTTCACATATGGATCTGGCACTGGATCTGTGACAGAGTGCACTGGAGATACCAAAGGACCTTGAGGAAGGTAAGGAGAAAACCTTTGTGAGGATCCTGTAGGAGTCGTAGGAGGAGGAAGTATGAACAGTTCTATTCTCCTTACAGATGAGGAGGCCAGCAAAACCTGACTCTTTCTCAAGGTCCTCTGCTTTTTGCTCAGATCTGAGGATTGATCAGAAGCCTCACAGTGAACCTCAGATATCACCGTAACGGTATTCTTCAAAACTGAAAACGTAAGTGGAACCAAAGCAGGAGCCAAGTTCAGAGACGAAGAGGAAGACAGCAGCGAATCCAACACCACACTCATGCTCCTGACTCACAAGGCTGACCCCAGAACCAACCTTGACTTTTGGAGCCATAGAGGCTCTGTAAGAATAGAATGGATCCAATAAGACAGCTGGAGCCGACCACGTGGCCCTTGGTTCTGACATAGCAAAGAACTAATTGCAGGAACAATGAGAATTGGAGCTAAAACTGATGGGGGTTTCGACTTCCTCCAATCCTCCAACCGCTTCAATTTTCTTGAAGTCACAGGAGTCAATAGTGCCTCTCAGATCTTGGTTCCGATGACTGTACAGATTAGCTTCAAGAGCCTCCTTCAGGAGAAGCATTGCAATCTGTTCTGCCTCTGCTTGCAAGCTCTGGGGTATCAAAGTTCAGCAGATAGAATACTCAGATGGAAAGTGACCTTTCTCAAACACTTGAGGCACCTGACGTGGTCATCCACTGCTGACACCTCTTGAATCTTGGCTTCTTCTTCCTCTTCAGTTCCATCATCACCCAGAAATGAAACACTAACAATTAAGTAACTATTTCTATACTTATACTAACTACTATTAACAACAATAAAACACCAATGAATACTCAAGGAGAAATAACTCCAGACCCAAACAGTTCAGAGCAGTTCACTTCCATGCAAGCTTGTGGTTGAAAGGAACTGAGGTGGTAGATGATGCTGCATCCCCTGATATAGCCTCGCTCTCAGACAGCTGTGGGGAGGGGTACAAGAGGATGGCAAGAGCACTCTAAGAGACAATGCTAAGGGAAGGTTCTGCCATTAGGCATCACTAGGCAGCGCAATACCGTAAGTGGGAATATGCAGCCATCTTGAAGGAGAACCAATACTTATGCAAGGACTGATTTTGCCCTCCATCTCCCAAGTTCCCCACTTTCTTAGCAGGAATCTCTAGGTGCTCTAAGAGGTAGTATAAAACAGGCAAAGCCTACTAAGAGAAAGGAAGGTCGCACTAAGACAAGGGAAGGTCCTGATTCCTAGTGCCTCGGAGGAAACAGCAATCACACATTTGGCAGCAACATTTCCCTTGCCTTGGGGCGTGGGAAGTGACTGAAGAAGTGCACTGCCATTCCTCTTGGGGGGAGTCCCAGGTAGCCCTGAAGAGAAAATCAGCAGCACTAGCTGAAGGAGATAAGGGAACAATTAAAAATAAATCTAAGGCAAGAGCAATCTACCAACGATCAACGAAGGCTGTGACGGATGGAAAGCCAGGCACATAACAGAACTGGGAACATCCACTACTAGATCAGGACGCTTTGGATTTAACCCCCTTCTGTCCAGGTTCCAAGTACAAACATAGGATTTTTCTGTGCTCCAGTCCCCGTCGTCCAGTCTGGAAAAGAAAAGAAGTCGAGAGAAGCTACACCTCATCCAGTCACTGTTACATAGAGACACTCAGCTAAGCAGATTTCCAGCTACATTCCCATTGACACGTGCTCTCTGGGACTACGAAAGGCTCTGTTTAGAGGAGGCTGGGGTTACAATGCATCTCTGTGGAGTGCTACGTTTATGAGTACATGTTGGTGCACCCCAGTATGATGGGAGTGTTTGACAGCAGTTCGTTGATATAAATCATTACAGGACAGGACCTATTAACTATACTAATAAGGGAACAGTCTGGAATCCACATTGGGGAAAATTACTTCACAGCCAACATTCAAAGAAAGCACACATTTCCTCCTTTTTAAGTTACCAAAAGCAACTATTCTGCAGAGAGGATGAAAAGCCAACAACATTTCATTCCAACAAGTAGTTCTGGGTTTGAAAGTGCTCTAGAGAGGAAGAGTGTTGTGCTGCTGAGCAGTGACCACTGCAGCTGAATAAGGAGAACTGATAGGGGCTGAAGTGCTGCTCAGTCCTGCTTGGCCAGGAGAGAGTAGCCATTAAGTGGACCCTTGATGTCAGCGTGGAGGGTTCTGATAGTGATGTACAACAACCTCCCCCATCCATCTCAAAGACAAAATGAGGCATTTGTTTAATTAGCCGTGTATGTAACGACATTTTTGCTGTGATCATACAAGCATGAAGTCTCATTTGCACCTCCAAATGGTGCAGATAACATTACACAAGTCATGCCACTGACATCTCTCAAGGCCTAAATCTAATCATTTCCATATTTACTTGTCCCAATTAAGTTGCCCTCATGATTTTTCATTTTGTAGCTCTGAAAGGACAAAGGAAATAAACCTCTCAAAAGATAAAAGTTCTGCTTCCCTTCTGTTTTATATCTATTTCATTTACTTTGTGTTCATCAGCGTGCAACCCTTGTTTGTTAGGGGCAGTGCAAATCCATAGCAATTACTGCCATGTGCAAAGTCCCCAGAGCTGGAAATACCATGAAACACAAATGTTTACCATATTGCATTTGCTAATCCCAATCAACTCCACAATGATGTCATCCACTTTCTGAAATAATAGGTTTCCCAGAGTAAGGTACCTGGAACTGTGTGTGTGAGAAAGTAAACCAGATAAGAAACTAGTCATTGTTGAAGTTGCTTATGTGCCGGCAGTGGGACGACTACTTGCAGTGCTGGTGCTATTATACCAGCAATCTCTGTCCACACTGGCAATAACAGAGCAGACTAAAATGGAGGTTAGCCTTGCTGGAAGAAAACCTAAACCAAATAGTATCTGGCATGTGAGTACACTGCTGAGAGCATTTCTGTGCATGGGCACCAGGTGTATTCTATATGGGCTTGGAGACCACGTGATGGCTAACAAGACATTTTATAATGAAGGCAAATATGCACATCCAACCATCCCATACATATACACACACTGCAAACACATACAAACATACACCTCCTCTTTACATTTTTCAGCAGAATCTGCCTAAGAACAAAACACTGAGAAAATATAATTAGTTTTTGGGATTGGAGATAGTGGACGGAGAGGAAAGGGAAAGGATATCTGACCTAAATTAGAACTGCCCTTGGGTTCTGATTTTTCTGAATATCAAATATATTTTTCAATATAAGTAAGTTGCTTATACACGTGGTTAGTTATTACAAAGCAAGTGAACATTCTCCAACGCTTCTGAATGCAGGTCAGTCTGAAATGTCTCACAGATCACTCTCAATTGTGCTCTGGATCAACTCAAGTGCTCACCTGCCATAAGAACATGCAACAACTGATCCAGTGGCATTCCAGGAGACGCTGGTCACCTGCAATTTCTGATCCTGAGCCTCTGGGTACAATAAGCTATGCAAACAGGACACCTGGAAAAGATGAAATCCAAATACTGAGCCAACAACCTATGGAGATACAGAGAATTAGGATCTCTATTCAGAGATTGAAGAAAGAATCACGTTATATGCACAGATCAATATCCTGGTCAGGATCCAAACTCCCACTCTCTTTATAGCAGAGTCTGGGGAGACACAAACTGTGGTTTGTAGATACAGGTAAGACAGAAGTTTGCCTCCTGTTGAGAGCATCACACGCAAAACTGCATGCTCCCACCAAACATCTCTCCACAATGTCATCTCACAGTGGGTCCACTCTACTATCTTCAGAGCAATTACAGAAAAGACTAAGGAGCCCATGCCCCGAAGGCTTGGGGCAGTCCCGCTCCACAATTCTGGGGGTTTAAGATCTACACTGTGCTTTCAAACCATAATCTGATAAGAGATAGCAATAAACATACCCAGCATGCACCAATAGCTGCCAGCTGCCCACATTCCTGGACATGGCACATTGGATAACCATCATGTGAACAGGTAGAGCTGCCAAACCATAGGCACTGCAATGACTTTCAGATGCTGCCAGACAATTATTAATACACTATTTCCTGAAGAATATGGCAGGAAGATCTAAATGAGCAGAGATTTTAAACTGCACTGGTTGCAGAGAGGAGGAAACTAACCTACTCCAGTTGTAAGCTTCCTTTTGATTAAGCCAGTATTACACACTGTTCCTACTCACAAGGACAGGTTACCAACTAGACTGGGGTGAAGGCAAAAGGAGAAAGAATACTTATTTTCTTATGAACCGAGTCAAGCAATGACAGTCTCAGCACCAGGTAACAGAGCCAACTATTCCACAGCTGTTGCTATGGGCACTGTCTAGTATGGTCATATTGCTCTGAATTCTATCAACCTACCGTTTCATTCTGATCTACCCAGTTCACCTCAAAGCCATCGAAGGCATGACTTCTCCAGTTTTTATTCAGCTCTTTGATAACAACATCCTCCACTCCCTGAAGGAACGAGAGCAGGCCAGCATAATCCACAGGAGCTTCCTGCTGGAGATCCAAGTCTTGGATAGTCTCCTCACTTTGATCAGTCTGCATGCCAGCATCTCGGCTGGAATGGGATTGTACTGCAGCCTCCATGGTTGAGATCTCCCCAGTCTGGCAGCTTTTCTGTTGGAAGAAGAATAATGTTCTACAATTGAAACACAAACCAAAGATGTATGCACAGAGAACCATTTAGGACACTTCCCTTTTGTCACTCAATATACTGAATATGTACACAAAAGGGACTTTGCATATTGGGCTCCTGGCTAATTGGTGGTTTGTATGCACTGTGGAGTCCTGCATGCAAGAACAGTTCTCAGGCCAGTGGAGATCATGTTTCACAAAGAGAAGAAAAGTTATCCAATCTAAGTACACCTCTAGCAGGTCACTTTATGGAGCAACCCTGGTTTTAGTCTCAGAGAAACAGAGGTCACTTGCTCCTTGACTTCCCTTAAATCAACAGGGTGATGATACAGATGCCAACCTTCTATTACAGTGATTAGGTACTCAGGAGAATAATAGGAAAGGACAGTCCTAGAGTTATGGGAGTGGAAACATAGGACCCAATTTTAACTGATATACAAGGCACTGGGGTCCACACTATGTATGTGCTGTATTACTAGGGTAAGAAAACTCAGCTACTTTATATCCATTCATGTTGATTATATGCTAAGATTCCCCTCGTTCTTGATCCTCCAGTGCAGCATACCTACATAAAAACATAAGAACGGCCACACTGGGTCAGACAAATGGGCCATCTAGCCCAGTATCCTGTCTTCCAAAAGTGATGACTGCCAGATGCTTCACAGGGAATGAACAGAACAGGGCAATTACTGTGTGATCCATTCCCTGTTGTCCAGTCCCAGCTTCTGGAAGTCAGAGGTTTAGGGACACCCAGAGCATGGGGTTGTCCCCCTGACTATCTTGGCTAATAGCCATTGAGGGACCTATCCTCCATGAAATTATCTAATTCTTTTTTTAACCCAGTTATACTTTTGCCTTCACAATATCCCCGGAAATGAGTTCCACAGGTTGACTGTGCGTTGTGTGAAGGAGTACTTACTTATGTTTGTTTTAAACCTGCTGCCCATTAATTTTATTGGGTGACCCCTGATTCTTGTGTTATGCAAAGAGGTAAACAACGCTTCCCTATATCTAGCTGGGCCTTGAACATAAACACCTCTTCTCCTTGTGCAGAGTATCAGCTTACTTCTATCTCCAAAGACCATTCTTATTGAGGCTCTTTGTTTGTCATAGTCATGGCTTTGATAAAACTTGTGACTTTTAAGGTCTTTAAAACCAGTAAGTAAGACTCCTCCATGGCTTTTACAAATTTGGCTTTATATATGAAGTGACGTATGAGAGAGAGTGATGTGCTGTTTTAAATAATTTTTAATTAAAACAAATTTAAAAATTGAATCCAAAAACAAAGGCTATTTGGTCAAAGCAATGTGTGTTCATGACTTCCTGGATATTTTCCCATATACTTGTGACCACTGTGTTTTTTGCCATGACAAAGAAACAGCCTGAATTATTATTAATCAGACATCAGCAACATGTTCTAGCTAGGTATTTATATTATGCCTATAACTGCAGCACTGCAAGCCAGCCCTTGGACCAGACTTCACAGTCTGGATCCAACATCTCCCACAGGGTTCCAGAGTCTACATTTGCAGGGAGACACAATCTTTTAGAAATGTGCTGAGCCCATCAGCCTGGTTTATTTTTCATTTTGGACCTTTTATCCACATCTCAGCTACTGGGAGTTGTGCTTAATTTTGACCGTTCTTCAATTTTCAGAAAGGTGCTAAAAACTGCCTCCAACAGACTACTCCACCAAACAAAACATTATCAAACAAGAAGATACAGAAATATCTTTGCTGAGGGTATCTGCTACCTGCAAACAAGTAAACATGCTTTCCTAGCCAAAATCTGCAGCCTGGATTTTCTGCAGCATTCCATATGCCCCGCCCCCTCCCCCCCGGGCACAGTAAAAAGAACAGATAGACCGTTCACAGCAGCTTTACATAATGCAATTATTGGAATTTTCAAACACAGATGTGACTTCACTCCAGTTTCAGCAACCAGCCAGCTACACAATGAGAAATAAAGCTGCGGATGGAACTGTGCTATGGGTTCAGCAAGTCAGAGGTGTTTAGAAGCCGGAATGAAGGGATAGATGGAGAAGCACGTTATAATTAGCACTTCCACTATGAAAATGCGTGAAAATGGGAGCACTTCTGAACGCGGACTGGAAAACTGAAGTTCCTGTGGCAGCATTTAGTGCTTGTACTATGCACTCAAAATTAGCTTCTGCTTATGTAGGATTACGCAAGCCAAAGATCTGGACTAGCAGTGTAGATGGCTTACAGATGAAGAAAGGAGTAACAGTCTCCTGCCTGACATGAAGAATACACTTTTGGTGTGAATTCAGGGGTTCTAGAAAGTACAATCCTATCTGGAAAGAAGTACAAAAAAGATTATCAACAGGAAAGAGCTTCTACTTTGCTGACCTTTCTCACAGAGGTAATTGCTACAACGAAGACAACTATTATATAAGAAAGTAGAGGAAAGATTCTCCAAGTGAAAAATGAGGATAGCAGGCTTTTGAGAAGATTTTTGGGGTAATGGCTTTTGGACCTGACCAGAGAAGGAGGTCCAGTCATCGCTGTCTCTGCCATCAAAGTTGCAGTCTCACAGCTGTATTGTGCAATTTCTCCCTATGTTTGCCAAACAGATCTTTGAGGGAGGCAGCACCCCTCAACTGGGATCACCATTTTTATGTTTTGATTTGTTTTATCTGAATATCTGTAAGGGCAGTAATGCTGACAAGTCACAACTTTCTTTGGCAAAACACAACTGTTGTTTGTCTTCTTTCAGCATTTGGGAATGGGCACAAGAGACACAGTACATTTTCTCTCCAGGATAAAACGCTACGTTTCCACCATATTTCAGAGAAGGAAGCTGGTGGTAGCACTGTGAGATCTTTTGCCAGCCTATCAGACCCAGATAGCAAAGGAGAACCAAATAAAGGTACCAATACCTCAGGATGAGGTAAACAGTGTGTCAACGTGCTGTGTGCCTCACTCTATGGCATCCAGACCTTTGGGGACTTACCTCACTCTAAAGCTGCCACAGACATGTCCCTAGGCTCTCCTGCACTTCCTGCAGAAGGATGGTTTTATTTGGGAGAAGACCCCTCAGGTTCCCCGCAAGCTGCAGCATTTGCTTCATGCATTGGTAGCTGCATAATGCCAGAGCGTGGGGTGAGCGGCCCCTTCGGCTTTCCCCAGAGCAAGTGACTCATGGACAGAGTCAACGTGCAGGAGAAAGAGCCGAGAAACCCACCAACCCACCGCAAATAGCCCCTGCCCCACAACCACCACGGCCGCTCACCGCCTCGCAGCGGGTCCCCATGTCTCTTCGCCACAGCGACTCCACATCTGCACCGCGCACCACCCCGTCCCCGAACATCCCGGCGGCAGGGGAAAGGCAAGCAGTAGTGGTGTGTCTCTCTAGAAGCACAGAAGCCTGGAGTCTCAGTCCCGAGCGGCCCCCGTCGACCTCTCTAGAGCCGCCATCTTCCCAAGCCAGCCGCGTAGGTTCCCATGGAGAACAGAAAGGCACTGTAGAATTACATCAGTTAACAGCGACAATTCCACCGTACTACTCTGAGACTGGCATGTCCACCATCTTGGTTAAGGGCACGGAACTTACAGTATACCCAACACTTGGTTAAGGGCATGGAACCGCGGGTCAGAGGGAAGGACCTAGCCCGACCCACCATCTTTGCTATGGGCACAGGGTCTCTCTCTTTAGGGCGTGCTGCGTGAGCCTTCCGTTGTTCCCTCACCATATCCGTTTAGGGAGCATTTATCTTGTCTTAAACCCTGGGACCTAATGTGGGGAGGGAGCATTCCAGCTGTTCACAGGAACCGAACAGGCCGAGGGGGGTCGGTGCCAGAAATAAAGATGGCCACGGTGGAAGAGGCGAGGACGCTGAGAGGAGGCAAAAAAAGGCAACAAAGATCATGAGTCCAGGTTGGCAGCTCAGCAACCTGCCTCTGGCAAAACCATCCTGTGCCTCCTCAAATCCTGTAGGGAAAAGGGTGCCCTCCAGTCCCAAAATGGAGTCGGCCCCAAATCCAACACAAGAAAGGAGGGGGCTGCAAAGGGAAGCTCGAGAATCTGTCCTATGAGGCCCCTGCCCTTCTCTTCAGGAGCGTGACTGAAAACATGCTAGGGGTCTGCAACTCTGCATTGTGAGAAGGAAGGCTTCTCCTCTACCCCCAGCCTCTCGTCGCCGGAGGTGGGGGGGGGCTGCTCAAATGGATATTTGAGGAGAAACCTGATATTCAGCAAATTCGGCACATAATCCTTTGGCTTTTATACTCTCTAATAGTCATCCCTTAGGGTTCCTCCACAGCCAATAACAGTATTTCATCAAATTCAGCAGAACTTAATGGAATTTGGAGATATGCCCACAGTTCCAGTTTGGAGTCCCCCATTCTCCTCCCTCTCCTTGGAACGAATTATTAATATTCATTAGAAACATTTCTAACTACACTGCTTTGATGAATGTACACAATGTAGACTTTAGCAAAGAAGTGGGGGGGGGGAATAAAATCTGTATGTGGCAAAGACACACCCCCAATTTTGGCTTAATTTTTATTTTTTTTAATTAATCTTATTCTGATGATGAAGTATTTGTACTGTGTTTAAAGTGCTATTTAAATTCCACTGTTAGCTTTTTGGAATCTCACTGTTTGAATTGCCAGAGTTGGGCAGTCCATGTCCTATGGAGAGGTCTATACCAGAAAGTTGTACCACTCTAAGTGTACCAGTAGAGTTAAAGCCTATGGGTATGTCTACACTGCCCACGTTACAGCACTGCTACAGCCACACTGTGACGTGGGCAGTGTAGACACACTTTATCGCCGGAGGAGAGCTCTCCCGACAATAAAAAAAGACCACCCTGAATGAGGGGTGGTAGTTTTATTGCCGGGAGCCATCTATACTGGCGCTTTTCAGCGCTAAAACTTTTGTCGCTCAGTGGTGTGTTTTTTCATACCCCTAAACGACTAAAGTTTTAGCGCTGAAAGTGGCAGTGTAGACAGAGCCTTACAACACTCTAGCATAGATGCAGATTCATCAGTATAAAGGTTACAATGCTTATATATGTGGAAATATATATATGTGCAAAGGGGAATAAAGTATACTGGTAAAACTGTGTCCACACTAGGGCTTGTACAACTATATCAGTACAACTTTCAAGTGTAGACCAGTTCTTTTTAACTTAGTGGTGAACACATGGGATAAATTCAGTCCTGGCATAAACAGATCTAAATCAATCCATATACTTCTTCAATTGAGTTGTTGCCACTTATTCCAGGGATGAATATGCCCCATACATAAAAATAAAGATATATGGGAACAAATTCAGCCAGGTCTATACTACAGATTTCTGTTAATATAGCTATGTCGGTCAATGGTGTGAAGAGGTGTGATCCTAACCCTGGCTGACATACTTTTGCTGGCTGTAGCCCCTAGTGTCGACACAACCTGGCAAAACTGCGCTTTTACTGTTACAGCTTGTTTCACTTGGTTTTACTATACCAATATAGTTGCATGCCCACTAGGAATGCTTTGCCAGTATAGTATACTGGTATTCCTCTTATTCTAGTAAAGCAGCAGTACAGCTGCACCGCTGTAGCTCTGTACGTATAGACATTTTCTGTTTTGAGATGTTAATACTGAACTGAAAGTGGGGTGGAACTAAGGGTAATTTAGAAAGAGAGATTTTCATCTTTCCTCATATTAACATATTGCTAATAGGTGACAAGAGTGGCTCTTTTTACAGCCTGACCTATGTTTCCTCTGCTTTGTGCTTCACAAGACAGGACACTTTATCGCTGGGGGAGAGCTCTCAGCAATTAAAAAAACCCACCCTGAATGAGCAGTGGTAGCTTTATCGCCAGGAGCGATGATTATTTCCACTTGAAAGGACAAGTCTCATCAGACCTTGTAAAACTATCATTTTTTACTAACTGAACTTGCTAAGTGAAGTCTCTTAAGATTGCTGTAAAGCTTTGCTTTTTTTTACATGGCTCAAACCAGGTACCATGCTAATTCACAATATACAGTCATATACACTTAGTAATTTTATAGTCGATCTGTTTAAACAACAATAGTTTAATAATGTACTAAAATTATACACCAAACCATTCTTTCTAAACTGAACACTTTTACAGAAATTGAATCAGTTAAGTGAACTGAATAGTAAAGAAAAACATAAGATACAGAATGCTAATTAAAATAGTACAACTGGGAATGCTGTTTTCCACAATTAAAAGGCATCTTTCAGAAGAGATTTGGGTAAATATTTCGGAACACCTGTGAAGTGGATATTTTCTAATCAGAACTTTAACTCGGCAGAGGCTGCTGGAGCTCTTGATTAAGGAACGGCTGTTTGCCTAAAGTGGTTTAAGATTGACGAAAGGTAGCGGGAAGCAGCTGTAAAAGTGCGGAACCGGTACTCCTCCCCCGATTAGTTTGCCAACACAGAGGAGTTCGTGTTATGGGGTAGTTGTTGCCTGTGGGGGGTCTCAGAGCCAAGCCCTACCCCCACCGTGCGGCCGGAGATGGGTACATTGGTGTTGTCTTCTCTCCCCCGCCCCCATTACATATGAAAACTCAGGTGCGGGAGGGAAGCACGTGTGTGAAAGGGACCGGGCACAGCGAAGCGCCGCTGGCCTGGAGGCTCGTTGCCATGAGCACCTCCACACCCCCAGCCAAACAGGCTAAGATCCATGGGTGGGGGGAACCCACAGGCTTTACCGGGGGGGGGGGTTCCCCCTACGGCGGCGACTGACGCAAACCCCACGGTGCGGGGAACCGAGTACCGACCTCTCAATCCACCCGGGCTGCTAGGATCGCACGTGGGGACGGGCGGGCAGCCGCATCCCGCTGCCGTACGAGTAGCGCGTGGCTCCCCAGGCGCGCGGGCCCCGCCAGCCACGGGGAAAGCGCCGCTCCATCCCCGCGTTGCGCGGCCGGGCAGCGCCATGCAGCAGGAGCGGCTCCGAGACCAGAAGGCGTCGAAGCATCATGGCGGCGGCGGAGCACAATGAGGCTCCGCGGATGCTGCTCCAGGAGGGGAGGGGGGTCCCGCTGCTCCGCGCAGGCCGCAGCGCCCCCCCGCCCGCGGGGAAGGAGGCCGGGCCGTACAGACAAAAGGGCGCTAACATGGCCTCCTCTTGCCGCGGCTGAGGCCTGCACATCCGCCCGGCCGACCCCGCGCTCTTCCCGCCTCCGGCCCGTGTGGCTGGGGAAAATGGCGGTCGGTGCAGCGCCGTGCGGGGAGGAGGCCGCGGCGGCCGCCGCCATTCCCCTCCCTCCCCCGTCCCGGCCTCACCTGAGGTCTCGTCGGCCCCATCGTGGTTGGAGTTCAGCTCCTTCTTACTGACTTTGGCCGCCGGCGCCGACATGTTGGTGGCTGCGGAGCGCGGAGGGAGGGGGTTGTAACGGGACTGAGCGCAGGGGGGGCCGGGCACAGACTCCTGCTGCTGCTGCCGCCGCCGCTCGGACTCCCTCCGCGGCCGGGACGCCTCCTCCTCCTCGGCCCGGACTGGGGCTCCCGGATAAAAGAGGGCAACAGCGGCGCTCGGGCACCCTCACGCGATCGCCCCAGCCGGGACCAACGCCGCCGCCTCCTGCTGCTGCTACTGCTGGCGAGGGGCGGGCAGCGTTGTGCGCAGGCGCAGCAACCCCCCCCCCCCCCCCCCCGGGCACAGGGGTACACAGCTCAGGTGAGAGGGCGATTCAGTCCCCTCACATGCTCAGCGCAGAGTGAGCGAACCAGAAGCTCATCGTGCCCACTGCATTTTTCAGTCCGCTGTCTCTCTGCCACCCTCTGGCCTCTTGCATTGGCCCTGGTTCTCTCTTGCTGTCTTCCTTTTCTTTCTTCGCCTCCTTTTCATATGGCTCTTCTCACACTAACACCTCCCTGCCTGATCCCTCTCTCTAGGGTGACCAGATGTCACGATTTTATAGGGACAGTCCCGGTTTTGGGGTCTTTTTATTATATAGACTCCTATTACTCCCCACCCTCTGTCCCGATTTTTCACACTTGCTGTCTGGTCACCCTACCTCTCTCCCCCTCAGATGGTTCGTGCTGTTGTCACTGCACTTTCTTCAGCTTTCTTCTCTCTAGGATTCCCACTCACCTCTCAAATTCCAACAGCCAAATCCTCAGTGTCACTCCCCAATTGGATTGTCTCTGGCATAAACCATATATTTACCATTCACTGCAGTTCTTCAGATTTGCGTATGAAGGGCTCTAAGTACCTAAAAACGTGGACATCTGTAGGAAAGCTACTTCCAAAGGGGAACATCACAGTGGCAGAAGCCTCTGTCTACTCCTCACCCTTCATTTTAGTCTATGAATTATTTATAGGCTTGGAAGGATTAGACTTTTGATAGATATCAGTAAACATCTATTTCACCGTACACACACAAACTGACAAAGTATTTCCATCCATAATAACTGAAATATACGGATAGGCAAAGTTAGAAAAATCTACTTGAGAACATATTAGAGTTTGATTTAACTTTAAGGATACATACTTTGTATATTTTGACATGTGACGTTGATAATTTGTATTTTAATGGTTATAAAGTTTTAACTTTTTGAATTTGTGTCTTCCGTCACTAAATAATTTTTGTCTGACCACCCTGTTGCCTGAACCTCCCATACTTTCCCACAACTGCATCCACACTAGGAATGCTTTGCCAGTATAGTATACTGGTATTCCTCCTATTCCAGTAAAGCAGCCGTACAGCTGCACCGCTGAACATATAGACATGCCCAATGCGGACGTAGCTTCAAAATAGACATAACTCCACTAAAGTCAAGAGATTTGCACCCAGTTATGCCATAGCTCAATTTGTTCTACTCTGGCAATTTAACAAGGAATGATCATGAGATAATAATGATACTTTATAGTAATATTTCACCCTTCTCTAGCATCTTTCACTTGAGAAATATTAACGAAGTAAGCCTTCTAACACGGAGATGAGGTACAAATAAATACTATTATACTAATTTTACAGGTACAGAGACTGAGGTAGAGAGACATTAAGTAACTCACCCAAAGTCAAAAGAAATCAGGGGGAGAACTAAACAAAAGTCTCCCAATTCCCAGCCCTGTGCCTTCTACCATCCATCTCCTCTGCTCCTCCTGGTTTATTTAGGCCTTAATGAAACTCTAATTAGTAGATCTTTACAAAACAACAACATCTAGCTCTTACATAGTGCTTTTCTTCAGTAGATCTTTACAAAGGATGTAAATGATACACATATATAAGCAGTGTAACCCGAACCCCATTTGAGCATGACACCTCACCACCTAATCCAGTATTGGGAACAAAAGGACCACTCCTAGTTCACTAAGCCATTAATGAGGTCTACAGACATTTTTTTTAAACCTTGTATTTGCTATTGATGTAAATCTAATATGCTGTATAAACTCAAAGTTATTGCATTATGTTTGATATCTGCATGGATACTATGGTGATGAGTGCAATATAAGAACCTATATAGAAAAGAATATCTGCAACAATTGTATAAGTATCTTCACAGAGAGAAAATAACAGGTACTAAATGGCTCTTTAATCTAGTTGAGAAAGGCATAACAGGAACCAATGGCCAAGAAGCTGCAGCCAGACAAATGCAAATTACGTGCACTGTTTTTAATAGTGAGGATGATTAACCATTGGAACAAACGACTAAGGAAAGTGGTGGATTCTTCATCTCTTGGAATCTTCAAATCAAGATGTCTTTCTGGCAAACTCTATGAACTCACATGTGTACGTTTACTTACTCTGTGCCCCAGATGCTGCACCTCATGAGGCTACAATAATACTTTGTGCTTAAAATGATACTTTGCATCTGCAGATCTTCTCTAGCTTTATTAGAGAGGTGAATATGATTCCCATTTTACATATAAGGAAACAGAGGCACAGAGAGGTTAAACTGACTTGCTCAAGATCACAAAGCAAGTCCCATTATTCTGTGGTAACATATTGTTTTACCAGTGCAAGGATCTGTACATGGATTGTAATGGGTTGATATCATGAAAGTATCCTTCACTCTCATTTTCTCCCGAGTTTAATACTTCTAAAACCTGACAACATCCAGACTGCAGAACTTCTCTTTAGATTTTCAGCAGGCCAGTTTTAAGTATGATCTTAGCAATACTTTACTCCCCTTGTTCCCTTTTCTGCTCTTTCTGTTGGCACTTGATTTTTAAACATCATTTGTGAAGCAATTATAAAAGACTTGCAGCACAAGAGGAATAATGGGAGCAATGCACTGTTTTTCTCACAGCAGGATTCCGGTCCCTTGTCTGGAGAAAATACTTAGTGTTCCGCCTCATAGTGAATTCATTGAGGACCCAGACTGCTGTCTCGTAAAACAGCGCTTTGCTCCTATTATTGCTGAAATCCTAGCATAGCACTTGCTGGGAAATGCTTATTCCTCGGGACATCAGCAGACTCTATAGCTTGAAGATGTTTAAGGGCATTGAGAATCTTTGTCTCCCAATGATTGAGATAAAAATAAATAAATTTCCCTATTCAAACTCAGCCACTTCACTAAAATATGCAAAGTGGGTGTTGTTTACAGGGTTCTTTGACCAAAATGCAGTAAATATTAAGTACAGAAAGTAGAGTGCTTCTGAATCTCACAGTTTACTGTATGCTAGACAACTTTGCTGGACAACTTTACTGAACATTTGAACCTGATTGGAAACGAGTATTTCAGAAAAGTTGTCAGCAGTATTTAAGCCAAATATTTATAATTTAAAACAGAGAGCCTGCTGCACTCATCGCTAAATTACCTTTAATCAGCATGATTTCCACATATAAAATATTAGTTTATTAATAATTATAGAGTATCAAATATATGCAATGCTTTACAACCATAGATTAAGACAGTGGTTCTCAAACTTTTTTTCTAGTGACCCAGTTGAAGAAAATTGTTGATGCCCGCAACCCAATGGAGCTGGGGATGAGGGGTTTGAGGTGTGGGAGGGGGCTCTGGACTAGGGCAGAGGATTGGGATACGGGAAGGGGGTCAGGGCTCTGGGGTGGGGCCGGGGATGAGGGGTTGGGTGCAGGAGGGGGCTCCGGGTTTGCAGGGGGGCTCAGGGCTGGAGCAAGGGGTTGGGGTGTGGGAGGGGGGTCAGGGCTCTGGGCTGGGGGATGCAGGCTCTGGGGTGGAGTCAGGGATGAGGGGTTTGAGGTGCAGGAAGGGGCTCTGGGTTGGGGGGGGCTAAAGGCAGGGGATTGGGGCGCAGGCTTACCTCAGGTGGCTCTCAGTCAGCGACACAGCGGGGGTGCTAAGGCAGGCTTCCTGCCTGTCCTGGCACCATGGACCATGCTGCGCCCCAGAAGTGGCCAGCAGCAGGTCTGGCTCCTAGGCAGAGGTGCGCAAGGGGCTCCATGTGGCTCTCGCTCGCAGGCACCGCCCCCCCCAGCTCCCATTGGCTGGTTCCCGGCCAATGGGAGTGCAAAGCCAGTGCTCGGGGTGGGGGCAGTGCGTGGAGCTCCGTGGCCCCCCTGCCTAGGAGCCGGACCGGCTAGCCTGCCTTAGCCAAGCAGCAGCACCACCGATGGGACTTTTAACGGCCTGGTCAGCGGTGCTGACCAGAGCCGCTGTGACCCAGTGCCTTACATTCCAGTCGCGACCCGCAGTTTGAAAACCACTGGATTAAGACACCTTCCCTGCCAAAATAATAATTGCTAGCATTTACTGCACTTCACATGTTCAAAGTACTTTAAAAACATTAAGTGACAGAAGACAATTTGAAATAAAATATCTGTCTCCTAGATTAGCAAGTGAAATGATAAAATTGGGACTTAAAATGTGAAACAAGATGAAAATTCTCAAACCGGCAATATTTTCAGTAAGTACTGTGCAAAGTTACTGTAACAGTTATATACATTCCCTGGTAATATGCTGCACACGTCTGAACTTCTTCCATAAGTATGAGAAGTGACCAAACAGCAAAAGGAGAGGAAGAGTGTCCTTTTAGAGAGTGATGTTTTTGTTCTTGGGTCGTTGGAAATCCAGTATCTCTGATCTGCTTGAGAGTTTCAGCTGTATTTGAACAGAGTAATCAGCGTTTCTTCTCTCTCTTGTATGTGAGGCCACAAATGGCAACCTCAGAAACATACAGAATGTTCTGTTTTGAGATGTTAATACTGAACAGAAAGTGGGGTGGAATTAAGGGTATTTTAAAAAGAGGGATTTTCATCTGGCCTCATATTAACATATTGCTAATAGGTGACAACAAAAGTGGCTCTTTTTACAGCCTGACCTATGTTTCCTCTGCTTTGTGCTTCACAAGATATGACACTAGAAAGTTCAATTTTCTTTAATATATATATATATATATATATATACACACACACACACTCACACACACATATAAAATGGAGCAGATCAGCAACAGGAAACAGACAAGAGCAGGAAAAGACTGAGGAGGGAAACAAAGCATGGAATGAAGGGGCATTTGGGAGACACAACAGAAAGAGGAAGGGAACATAAGGGATCTGAGGTGCGGGCTACAGCATATTTCTGCTCTTTAGGTCAGGTACAGTGCTTAGCACAGAGGAGCCCTGATCTCTAGGCACTATTGCAATTCAAATAACAATTTTGGATAGGAGGGGAAAGCATGAAAGAGACAGCACAGATATCAATCGGGAAAGAGCAAAAACAGGGCTTTTTTTTGTTGCTAACCTTTGAGGTTTTATTACATGATTTTCCATATGATGTATTATAAATGTAACAGAATGCTATATGTATTATATTGTTCAGCCAGTAGGTGGCGCTGTGCATAAAAATACCTTATTTAAGCAAACCTCAGCCATACCTGGCAGAGCACCCATTAAAGGATCTTATAATGAACACACCTGGTCTCGTGTGCATAAGCAAGCTCTGTAGCCAGTCCATATCTGGTACAGAAAAAAATGAGATGGTTTCAGGAATAAATTAAGACCAGAAACAGAAGAAAAACAACAGCAACGGTTGCAAACAGAAGGAACAACAACAAAGGTTGCAGGATCTCATCAACATGCACTCTTCAATGCCCAAGAGAAGTTCAGCTTTGACAAACCTTCAGAATATACAGCCTGGAAACAATTTTTTGCTAGATTTAGTATTGCTACCAAGTTGTACAAGAAAACTGATGATATACAGATATCTTCTTTAGCTTATGATCTGGGGAAGCAAGCAGAGCATGTGTTTAAATCTTTTGACTTTACTGAAGAGTCACAAAGATGACTATGAAAGAGTTCTGGCTATGTTTGATGCATACTTTATCCCTCAGAGAAATGTGGTTTATGAAAGAGCATGTTTTAACCAGAGAATTCAAGAACCAGGAGAAAATGTTGGAAGTTTTATAAGAGCGCGGCACACGTTGGCTGACAACTGTGATTTTGGGCAAGCGAAACATGAAAATATCAGAGACAGGCTGGTTATTGGGTTAAGATATAAAAACCTTTCATGCAGTGTACGCACAACTCTACCAAACACAACCTGGAAGAGACTAGCTGCAGATTTATGCAAATTCAGCGGACATCATTACCTGGTTGTCATGGACTGTTTGTCAAGTATATAGAAATAATGTATTTGAAAGACATAACATGTTGCAGTGTTATTGAAAAACCGAAGTGCACTTTTGCTCACTTTGGTATTCCAGAACAACTAGTGACAGACAACAGGCCACAATTCACTGCAGCAGAATTTAAGTCATTCCAAATTAAATATGATTTGTTCAGATTACTAGCATCCTACATTACCCACAAGCAAATGGAGAGGCTGAGAGAGCTGTGCCGACAGCCAAGAAAATCCTGCAGAGGAAGATCCATTCCTTGCTCTTCCATGTTTACAGATAAACACTAATAGCTGCTACTGGATATACTCCAGCATAACTCCTAATGGAAAGACAACTCAGGTTATTTCTGTCTCCAAAGTGGCCAGACGTGAAGGGAGTAGCCAAATTTATAAGCATTATAGGAAAGCTAGAACTAGAATTCTAGAAGAGTGTGATGGTCCACTTTTACAACACATGTCACTCAGCTACAAAACTGCCAGATCTAGAACCCGGTTACCATGTTCATGTCAAAGTGGATGGAGAAAAAGGATGGACAACTACAACTGTCGTAAAGAAAGAAAATTCAGCATCAGGAGCATATGTGATTGAGACCGACAGCCACAGTGGAGAGTTCAACAGAAACCATCAACATCTAAAGTTTGTTCCTCAGAAAGAACAAACAACAGAGCAAATGTAACCCACACATTTCTTGGGTGTGGTGCTCTGTCCCATCTAGTGGCAAGACAACTTAGCTAAGGTTGTATCAGATTCATTAATCTCTAACAGCCATGTGGCTTTTAGCTCATGTAGTAGAGGCTCATGCATTTAGCTCCAGAGGTCCCAGGTTCAATCCCGTCCATCAATGACCAGGGTCTGTGTGTCAGTGTTACACACACTACAGATGGCAGATGCAGAACAAAACAATAATGACCCAAGGATTTCAGACTAACCACAGCCAATTTGCAACTAATAGACAGGCAGATAACCAAGTTGTTATGTGTTCAGGCTATATAATTAGAAAACCAGTATGATTCAGACACATGTAACAGACTGATCCGTACAGAACTTCAAAGATTGTGTGATAGGGTATATTTTGTAAATGGAAGTAATGTAGAACTTAAAGGGGGCGATGTAATGGAATGCTAAACTGTATTATATTGTTCAGGTTATTGTAAGTTATTTTAAAGAACCTAAGCCATACCTGGCAGAGCATTAAAGGATCTTATGATGAACACATCTGGTGTGTATAAGCAACTCCGTAGCCAGTCCTTATCTGGTACAGAAGAACATGACAATAAATAGCATTAATTACCAATTAAGTCACAGATCAGTCAAGTGTGGTAAGGTTTGGGGGTTTAATCCGTATAAATATTTTGGGCATTAATGATCTCTTCCTTTTTGCAGGTATTGCGCTAAACTCAAATCCAAGTACCTACGTTGCAAAAGCGGCCCTTAATAAAAGGGAGAAACAAAGGGAGACACAAAAATTATAGCCAAATGTAACAAGAATGGGAATGACCACAGGGGAAGCATGCTGTAGTGCTCACAACAACAGGGCACCAGAAATCAGGACCCCTAGATTCCACCCCAAGCTCTGTCACTAACTCATCATGTGACTGGGAAAATTGCTTATCCACTTCACTCTGTGCCTCGCTTCACCAGCTTATACAATGGACATTGTACCTCACAGATTTGTTGGGGAGGGGGGTTGAATTAACATTTGTAAAATCATTAGAAATCCTCAGAAGGAAGGTGCTATAGCAAAATATTATTTATTATTTTAAAAACAGTCTCTGCTGCAGAAGTATCATTTTTAAAAGGGCATCTAGAAACAGCCAAATTCTGCTCAGTTCTACCCTTGGAGTAATTCTACTCAGGCTATGTCTACATTGCAAGCACTATGGCAGTATAGCTGCAGCTATACCATTGCAGCATTGTAGTCTAGACACTTATAACAACAACAGAAGGGATTTTTCCAGCACAGTAGTAAATCAACCCCCCCTCGAGAAGTGGTAGCTAGGTTGATAGAAGAATTCTTCCGTTAACCTAGTGGCATCCATACTGGGCTGAGGACATCTTAACTAAGCCTTTTGACCTAAGTTTTGGTGTAAACCAGGCCTAAGGTTTACACTGCATTTACACTGATGAGAATAAAAGCAGGATTTGGCCAGTAGTTTCTGCCTGCTCTCAAGCAAACATTTGCTGAATTGTTGTTTATTTAAAATGTGCAATTTTAAATACTCAACATAGTATCTGAGCATAGATTCAAGAAATCTACACTTTAAAGTTTTACTGGCATAGGTATGTCAGTTAGGAGTGTGAAGAAGAAGAAAAAACCACAACCCACACTCCAGACCAACATAGCTACTGTGACGGGGCAAGGCCAGATGGCTATAGGAAAGTGGCGAGGAACCAGTATGTTTTGGTTTTTTTTTCCAACTCTATGGTGTTGAGCAGAGGGGGCGGGATGTGTGACGGGGCAAGGCCAGAGGGCTATAGGAAAGTGGCGAGGAACCAGTATGTTAGCCCCAGGCTAAACAAATCCCTGATACCTTGGTAACCAAATGGCAGTTGCTCCAGGTTAATCAAGACACCTGGGGCCAATTAAGATCCTTCTAGAAAAAGCAGTGGAGATGGCTAGATTGATTGGGACACTTGAAGCCAATCAAGGGCTGGCTGGAACTAGTTAAAAGCCTCCCAGTTAGTCAGTGAGGTGTGGATGCCAGGAGCTGTGGAAGGAGGTTGTGCTATTGGAGAGATACCATATCAGGCACAAGGAAGGAGGTCCTGAGGTAAGGGTGAAGTGGAATTGGAGGAAGTGGGGGCTGCTGTGGGGGAAGTAGCCCAGGGATCTGTATGTGTCCTATTTCTAAAAGGTCAGCTACCATAGCTGATACTATTAGGGTCCCTGGGCTGGAGCCTGGAATAGAGGATGGGCCTCTGCTCCCCCCCTTTTGCCTCCCCCCAATTAATCACCAAGACTGGGAGACTACAGAGACTGTGCAAGGGAGGGTAGCTTCTCCTCACCTCCCTCGCTGGCTTATGATGAAAATGGCTCAGTAGGCTATGACCCTTGCCTCTAGAGAGAGAAGGGCTACAAGGGGGGGTCACAGTGAGCCTCTGAGGCTAGCACAAATCTGCCAGGAAATGCAGGATCCACAGTGACAAGGAATAAGCTTTGTCACAATACCCTAGGAAAAGCCCTAGTGTAGATGCAGTGTTGCTGGCAAAAAAATCATTTTGCAAATAGACCTTATTTCATTTGGGAGACTAGTATAAACTATATGAGCAAAATAACTCTTGCTAGCATAAGCTGCATCTCCACTAGGAGGGTTTGCAGGTATAGCTACACCAGAAAAGCCTTTCAGAAGCTACTTTGAGGCTTTGTCTATGCTAGAAACTGTAAATAAGAATATCCTACCTTTATTAGCCTCTTATCATTGTTCACTTCAAAGGATCTTGGCGCGCTTTACAGACTACACACACAAGCAACTCTACACAACTACTTAGCATCTTAAAATAATAAAGGAAGAATACCACACTGAGCAAAAACTACATGGGGAGGGGGGGGGGATTTAGGGAGGTAGAATATAATAAATATCCAAACTGGAATATGGCCAAGATACCAATTTTAACATTCCTACTGCTGCAAAAAATGCCAAGTGATTTTTATAATGACCAGAAATGGGTTTGTATTCCATCTGAAGAATGGCACACTGGCCCAGCACTGAAAAGAAACAGATACTGAATCACCAACACTACCGCTTCATGCAAATTTTTGTAGGACTTCCATACAAGCACTGACCCCAAGCTAACCTTGCGTAGCTTGAGACAACTGGAGTAATCCAGGCCTACATAAACACTTTTAAATAGAAGCCATATAGTTGGATGATGCATTTGGAGAGTGACCTGAATGAAGTCTGGAGGTAAAACCCAGGAAGAGGGCTGTAGACTGGTCCTGCCACTCAGAATGAAAGGTAGGTCTGGAAACATTTTAATGCCAAAAGGATGTGACTCCTCCTCTCCCTGCTTTCCCTTTGTTCCTCATTTTCACTTTGATCAGATGATTCAAACTTTCCCTATCTGTGCTACTAATGGTGTAAACTGTAATGTACAGGCATTTTAACCTTGCCAACCTCTACCCTACCCAAGTCCTGCTTACACCACAGCTTACACCATTGATAGCACCAGTGCATCTGCACTGAGGCTGAAAAGCAAACTTCCTCATGCTGGCAAGGCCTACAAGAACTGATTCCAATACTGGGAAGTGGCAGGAGATAATTTATAAAGGAATAAACTCGGAGCATCTCTTTATACAGCTCCATTTCCAAAGATCTGGGTGCTAAACATGTGTTAATGAGGACTCAGACTTCATAATTAATTATATTAGCATTTCTTTGTTATTCTCTAGGACACCTAGCACCCAGTTGACATTTCAATGGCAGTCTGGTAGTTTTCTTTGTTATTATTATCCAGGACTAGAGTTATAACTTCCCTCCCAGAGGGAAGTACTGCATGAAAATACAAGGTCCTTGACGGAAACCACACTGGGTACTCAATGCATGTCAGTGAAGTCTTCCTAGTCCAGAAAGTCTCTTCTCAGATATGGACCCTCCTCTCCTCCCATCCACTGTGCTGATCCCTACCACTAGAATCCTTCCCCTAGGCTCCTTAGGAACAGCAATAGCTATTTTTGAAAACAATAGAGTTTTCAAAATGTTGAATTCACAACATTCAAATGGAGGAGTATTGACCGAAAGTAGATGGCAATCTGGAAGTAGGAAATATTCTGACAAGCTTGAGTTCCCAGTGCAATAAAACAAAACACTGTCAAAAAGAATCCCAGAAGTGGCAAATTTGATAATGGATGTACAATACTATTGGGGGGAAAAATGCCTTCACCCTCTGTTTTGCCCACTTCCATGCAGGAAGAAAATATTTTCCGATCATGTCAGTGCAAAACCAAGAAACACGATATAAAGGTATTTCCCTTATACAATCCTGTGAGGGTTTGTGATCTTTTTATTTGCAAGAGAGGAAGGATGATCTTGTCATAAAGGTGAAAGTGACTATGCCAAAATATCACTTTACGTGACAGACCTGCCCCCCCCGTATATTCTGTCAAGTCCTATCATCTTATGTTTACTTTTGTTACATTGCAGAGCTGTCCCAGCTATAGGACAGCAAGCTGAAAGACTGTAAGCTCTTTGGGGTAGGGACTGATTGAGTTTGTACAACATCTAGCACAATAGGGTTTAGTCCATAATTGGGGCTTCTTGACACTACCACAGTACAAATAAATTAATAAATAAAACTTTAATAGTGTTCACACACCAGTAACAGAACTGTTAATTAAGTTCCACTTGCAGAATATTTTTTGTTGGTGATATGTAAGGAAACATCATATTTAGTGGTAAAACATGAAGATTAGGAGTCAGGATTCCTAGTTCCAGTCCCAACTCTGGTGTGGACACTTACCTACTCTGTAACTTAGTTTACCCATCAGTAAAATAGTTTAATACTTTCCTCGCAAGGGTGTTTTAGAAACTCTACTTTTAAGTCTTAAAGTGCTTTGACATCCTAAGATGAAAGGAATCATAAGTACAAAGTGTTGTTATGGCATAACATTGTATATGTTAAATCCTTGTCTTAATATATTTAATACTCTCCCTTTTTACTCCTGCTTTATCTTTTTTCCCATTGCACCTATCCAAGGCTATTGGCACACTGAAAACATTTAAAAGGTGTTAGACAAACTAAAGAGTTACAAATAAAGCACTCACTCCTCACTGAGTGATGTTCTGTGTGTTTGTTTTAATCTATTTCCTGGGTAGAAACAAGAGGATACTCCTCCACAGAGTGCAAATATCAATAGAATGTCTCTCTCTCTTTCCATAACAAGGGAAGTCTTTCATGATTCCCAAGAAACCAGCTGCCCCTCTGTAAGGGGGGAGGGGGGAAGGAATGAAATACACATAGTATGATGTTCTTTTCTTCTTCATTGCTAGGCTCTAGGCCCAGGGGCCAAATTCTGAGATTTTACTCAATCATTATTCAGAAATCAATGGGAATTTTCCAGAGTAAAAGCTGAATAAGAGCTTCAGGATTTGGCCAGGACTAGAATCCTGGAAATTAAACATTCCCAATTCTTACTTGTAGAGAACTCAGAGTTTTCTCCTAATTTTCCTGTGGGGGAGCGAGTCATTTGAAAGTCTCTGTATGGGAAAACCCACATAAGGGCTTACTATGGTTCAATCCAGTACTTCTGGCCCCTCCCTTTCATAAGGACTAAATTAGCTAATATATTAACAAAATTATGTGTGAGCAGCTGATACAAGTGTGTCTAGAGCTTTCTTTTTATTTCAGCATAATGTTTTACAAGTATCTAACAGTAGTTTCCACCTGTTTTGATTCAACCTTCTGCTGAGTTTAGTCCTGAAATTAATCTATATAGCACCAGATCTTCTCCCTTGGTAATGAGAGTTTATACAGTTGGAATTTAAAAGCCCTCCCTGTCAGAGAGAGCAGAATTGAAGGGAGCAGAGAAGAACTAGCTGTTACTCCTCCTATGAATAATCTCAAGGTCTATCCACACATGGAAACTGTCCAGCATAGTTATAGGAGAATAAGTTATTTCACTAGAGATATGCAGGAATAACTCCCAGTGTGGACAATAACAACTCCATTTTGGAAGACCTTTCTTACACTGGTCAGTTCCTCCAACAATTTCTCTCAAAAGTCCACTTGTTATCAACACTCACTGTTGGAAGTAAAGTGGTTACTATAAAGCACTGAAACGAAATGCAGGAACACAACTCACAACCTTCCATCACGTGAATCCAGGTAAATGTCTTGTTTTCCAGCCCTTTACTAGGAGCCTGAACCATTGCCATTATAGTTAATGAAACACTCCCATTGCCTTTAATGGGAGCTGAATCAGGCCTTTAATTCTCTGCAAAACTAACAATTATGCAACTCTGCTGAGGGTGCAAGAACATTCAGCTATGTAAAACCATCAAGTCAGTGAGGAAGTCAGAAATCTGCCCCTGCGAGTGAAATCAGTGCGTGCTAAAGAACCGAAAGAGCCATAGTTACATTGGTCAATACATCCTGCCACATTAAAGCTCTTACATTTCATGTCCTGGATAAAGTTGTAAATTACATGCACAAGAGAAAGACAGTATCCACATCTGGAAGTGGTGGAGCCATGTGTGGACTGCATGACAGCATTTAAATATTTCTGCATTAGAAAACTGCAGCTGGATAGTACTGGCTTTAACAGCAGCTTCTGTGTACAAGTGTGTAGCAAACAATCATCAGTCACAAACACTGTGTAGCAGGGTACCATCGAGAGACAAGAAACAGAGCAATCCAACTGCCCCAGATATAAAAAGGTGCAAGTTTAATAAAAGTCAGGAAGAATATCACCCATTCTCACTGTATAGGGCAGGGGGGGGTCACAATTTTCATAGCGTGGGCCACAAACGTAGAGAAATTTTCTCCTAGACCACCTACCCACCCCCCATTCTCTATCACATAGACCACTTTCCCTCTTATTTGCAATCGTACATCTTTGTAGCAACACAACTGCTTACATAGTAAAGTAACATAAGAAAAGCATTTAGGATAAAAAACATTTTGAAGTACCTAAGTGACTTAGGAGCCTAAGTCCCACGTTCAGGCATGTAGAAGCAGGTCCCATTGACCTTCAGTGTCCCTTATGTACTTTTGAAAACTATATCCTTACTGTACTTTAACTGCCTCTTAATGTAATTTAGCAGCTGGAAAGAAGGAGAACTAGTACCAAAAGCCCAGACAGCTCTCCACAGACAACAAGCAAGTGCTCCATAGATGACTAGTGGTCCACAAACCATAGTGTTAGAGCTGCTGTCATAGGGAATATTATAGATTGGGTTTAGTTAGTTATGTTTAAAGGGGACTCTATTGAACCACCAAAAAAGGATAATTATTTACACTGAATCATTCTGCTGTATATGATGTTCACAACTCCCTGTTGACAGCCGCGGCAGTGCTGTGATGTGGGCAGTGTAGTCATGCTTTATCGCCAAGGGAGAACTCCCCTAGCGATTAAAAAAACCCACCCCGAATGAGCAGTGGTAGCTTTATCGCCAGGAGCGCAGCTCCAGGCGATAAAGCTCCGTCTATACTGGCGTTTTTCAGCGCTAAAACTTTTGTCACTCAGGGGGTGTTTTTTTTTCACACCCCTGAATGACTAAAGTTTTAGCTCTGAAAGTGCCAGTGTAGACACAGCCTAAATCACAAGGCCACCATCCTGCTTCAGAGACTCTTGTCATCTCACAAGTATTTACATCCATGGGTTTGGATGCAACAACTGTGAAGACACATGCAAGATTCTTCAGTCATTATCTAACCATTCAACACTAATGTGAGTGTCTGACTGGGAGGGTCTATGGCTACTGGAGATGAATAAACAGTTGGGAGAGAAGCATTTGTCTGCTTAACATATGTGCCTGCCAAGCTGTCTTTCCAGGGTCATGGAGACTCCGTAGTTCCTGTGGGCTGTCAAGCCAGATTACATGCAGCAAAAGAGCTCGAGCATCTCTGCCTGCTACTCAGAGTATACACTGATAGTCACAGACTTCCCTGTCACAGCAGCTTTAAGTGCACCCTTATATGTCCTTGCTAAGGTTTTGCAGCCTTCATCTCCTGGTGCGCTAAACAATTCAAGAGCCTTATTATTTTGTAACAATTTTTTTCTCATGCTGCAAGTGAGAACTTTGCTCCTGATATAGAGCCTGATCCTGCAAATGCTCTGTGAAGCATGTTCCCGGCATGGATGTCCACTGTTAAAACAGTTTCCGGGGCTCACTCTCGGGTGGTTGCACTTCAGCAGGGGCCAGGGGTGATATGAACCTTTTGTATAGCTGTTCTATAAACTTATAAAATTTTTAAAGCACTGTGGGATTCTTCGGGATGAAATTCGATAAAGACGTGTAAAGAATGGTATTTACAAAAGAAAAAAATCAAATCACAAATTCAAAATGGGGAGTAACTGGGTAGGTGGCAGTACTGCAGAAAAGCATCTGGGGGTCATACTGGATCACAAATTTAACAAGAGCCAATAATATGATGCAGTTGCAAAAAAAGGCTAATATTTTGGGTATTAATTGAATGTAAGACATGGAAGGCAATTGTTCCACTCTGCACTGGTGAGGCCTCAGCGGGAGTATCATGTCCAGTTTTATGTGCCATACTTTTAGAAAGATGTGGAAAAATTGGAGAGAGTCCAGAGGAGAGCAACAAATATCATAAAAGGTTTAGAAAACCTGATTTATGAGGAAAGGTTACAAAAACTGGGCAAGTTTAGTATTGGGAAAAGATGACCGAGGGGGGGACTTGATAAGTGTGCAAAGCGCAAAAGATTAAGGGCTTTTATAAAGAGGATGGTGACCGATTGTTCTCCATGTCCACTGAAAGAGGACAAGAAGAAATGGTCTTAATCTGTAGCAAGAAAGATTTAGATAAAATAGTAGGAAAAACATTCTAACTACAAGGATGATTAAGTACTGGAATAAGCTACCAAGTGTGGTTGTGGAATTCCCATAGTCAGAGGTTTTTAAGAACAGATTAGACAAACAGGTTAGGGGGGTGGTCTAAGTATATTTGGTCTTGCCTCCATGCAGGGGGATAGACTAGATTACCCCTTGAGGATGGTTTTTATATATGTACATTACTATTAATTATATTAACATAATTTTAGTATATAGTAGAACCTCAGAGTTATGAACACCTCGGGAATGGAGGTTGTTCATAACTCTGAAATGCTTGTAATTCTGAACAAGATATTGTGGTTCTTTCAAAAGTTTACAACTGAACATTGACTTAATACAGTTTTGAAACTTTACTATGCAGAAGAAAAATGCTGCTTTCCTCCCCCCCGCCCCCCTTAGGTTACATTTAACAGAGTACTGTACTTTCTTTTTCTTTTGGTCTCTGCTGCTGCCTGATTGTGTACTTCCAGGTCCAAATGAGGTGTGTACTTGACTGGTCAGTTCATAACTCTGAGGTTCTACTGTATACACATTTTGAGTGACCTAAATACTTCCATGAAGATGTACTGCTCTTACTTTTTCACACAACATTGTATTGTGTCCTATAGGTGGATTTGGCCAGGGTTATTCTTTCACTTGCCAAAACAACGTTCTAACAAAAACTGTCACCAAAACAGAGACCTAAACCATGGCAAAGTTCATGGTGGATCATCTGACAGTGCTCAAGTAGGACTTGTGACTGTAGAACGCTAGTTCGGCATCTCAGAAACTGAATATGGTGGACAGTTACAATTCTCTGACATAGCCAGCTATTGAAAGAAATACTGTATGATCAGAAGGATTTCTTCGTTTGAAGAGTAGATGAGGTTGGGTGTCCGTCTGAAAAGGTTTTTTTTCCCTTTTCTTGAAAGCACAAATGGTTTGGCTTGTAGTGAGTCAGATTCAGATTGGAATGACAACTCCATTGCCCTGGCTAAATTTAAATTTGAGTAATTTCAATCTGATTATATTTGTCCCCCTGAAGTTTTAATTGGATATCATATTCTGTACTTCCTGTCCTAAATTAAATAATAATATTTCTATTAAACAGCTGTCATGACACATGTTTCAGTGGTGGGCAAAGTGATTCCAGTATATATGCCTGTAATGCCCTTTGGGATCCTTTAGAATGAAGATCATTATATACCGGGGTTCTCAAACCTCATTGCACCCTGACCCCCTTCTGACAACAAAAATTACTACACGACCCGAAGAGGGGGGGAACCAAAGCCGGAGCTCACTGAAGCCCCACTACCCTGGGTGGTGGTGGGGAGGCCAAAGCCCAAGTCAAGTGGGGCCAACGCAGCTTGTAACCTGAGCCCCATCACTCAGGGCCGAAGCCCTCGGGCTTCGGCCCTGAGCAGTGGGGCTCAGGCTTTGGACCCGGACCTGGACCCCAGTGTGAGAGTAGAATGAACTATATTGTAATTATAGTCTTGAGTCTTGAATCTGACTTTGACACCAGCACTCAGCAAGCCTAACGCCAGTCCTGGCAATCCCACTAAAACGGGGTCACGACCCACTTTGGGGTCCCAACCCACAGTTTGAGAACTGCTGTTATATATCATCGCATATCATTAAGATATTATTGTTACAGGTCTACACAAATTCTGCATCCACCAATAGCCAGCAGCAACATCCAAAGAGGCCAATACCATACAGAAAGGCAGATGGGAATAAACTCTCCTAACACCTCTGACAAAGTGTTACTGACACAATGCGTCTAGCCCCCTGCCATCCTGAAGGCTGCTCTGGAACCTAGCTCCCCTGGTGACAACACTAGAGTAAACGTATTGTGTTTGAAAGATATGATGTAGAGTAAGTATTTCTTCATGGTTCAATTTTGAAGTTCAGACAAGAGCCGGAATATTGACTCTGCCCATTCATCTCTCTTAGGGAAGATACTTATTTGAGCAGCATGATTTAGTAAAGTTACATTATGTTATGTATCATATTAAACCCTTACATAATCAAAAGAGAAAAGTAAAAAATGAGCCCATGTAATATTCAATGTGATCTTGATGCAATCGGAGCTCAAAAAAGCATGGTCTGGTCATTGTCACAAAATGAGCACTTTATCTTCTCCAATAATATCAACAGACAAGAGATGTGTCATAGAAGTACTATGCACCTTTTAATACTTTAGATGACAGTTTTGAATAATGATGGAAATCTGTGGAAGGAGACAACTCTGAATATTTAATTCTTAAACTCTTAAGAACTTGTGTTGTTATGGCATCAGTGACTCTAGAATGTGCTTGATATGACAAAATAGACATAAATGCTAAGTGCAACCTCTGAAGAATCTCACAAATCAGCAGATATGTGACATTAAGTGTTAAAACCAATCAGATGGGGGGGGGGAAAGCCAATTAAATGTTGGGATCCTTACTCAGAGGAACAATAACATCAGATTACAGAGGGGCTGTGTTGCTACTAGCTCTCCCACACGTACACCTGAACTCTAATATCTAGCGTGTGTGGGGGCGCACATGCATGAAGCAAGGACAGAAGGTGAACCAGTGCTGCCTGAAATGGGGAGTACGCTCATCCTTCCATGGACTTAGGAGCTACTCTATCACTTTTGCTTGGTTTTACACCCTGTCACGTCTCTCAGTGAAGAGGAGCAAAAAGTCCCTGACTTGTAATGGGTGGGAAGGTACACAGGAGTGCTATACTATTCATCACTGGAGCCGTTTACACAGGACCAAATCCTGGTCCCTTGTAAAGCAATGGGAGTTCTGTAAACACAGTGATTGGAATGGTTAGGTGATGTCCCTTTGAAAAGGAGGAGAGAGAGACTGTTGGAAGCAGGAGGTTCCATGGCACTTGAAAGCAACAGTTGGAACTGGTCAACTGACATGAGAAGGATAAAAATGAAGGGAAGAGGGAGGAAGCATTACTAGGAAGCTTGGAAGACTGCATCAGAAGAGCTGAGTGAAAGAAAGGGAGCAAGAGGGGAAACCAACAGAATCAAAGAAAAAGCAAGAAGTAGCAGTGGAAGAATAACAGACTGAGCCATCCCTCCAAAAAGAGAAGCAAGTTCCTAGCTCTCTCTTACTGCATGGAGGGCATACAGATCTGAATTTGCTTCCTGACTTTTTTTTTTTTTTTTTTTTGGGGGGGGGGGGGGGGGAATACAAGCATTTCAGCTATTTCTCTCTCTCTCTCTAATGAACATATTGTGGTCCCATATACTAATTAGCTAGTTCTGGTAAAAGGTAAACAGTTTCATAGGATGTTCTTATCAGTACCCAGGAACTACTGTGTTGTTGGGATTCAAGACTGCACATCCCAGCTTACTAGACCGTGGATGCGTCAATGGGCCATACTAATCATGTGCCTCAAGGATACTGAATGATCAGGCTTGACAGAATTCAATTTTTTTAATATCATTTCAATGGATATTGATATTTATTTTAAAGCTTTTTTTATTGTTAACTATTTACATTTTCACAGTTGTAGGAAAGTATGGGAGGTTCAGGCAACGTGGTGGTCAGACAAAAATGATTTAATGACAGAAGACACTGAAATTCAAAAAGTTAAAACTTTATAACCATTAAAATACAAATTATCAACATCACATGTCAAAATATACAAAGTATGTATCCTTAAAGTTAAATCAAACTCTAATATGTTCTCAAGTAGATTTTTCTAACTTTGCCTGTCTGTATATTTCAATTATTATGGATGGAAATACTTTTTGTCAGGTTGTGTGTGTACGGTGAAATAGATGTTTACTGATATCTATCAAACATCTAATCCTTCCAAGCCTATAAATAATTCACAGACTCAAATGAAGGGTGAGGAGAAGGCAGAGGCTTTTCCCACTGTGATGTTCCCATTTGGAAGTAGCTTTCCTACAGATGTCCATGTTTTTTGGTACTTAGAGACCTTCATATGCAAATCTGAAGAACTGCAGTGAATGGTAAATATATGGTTTATGCCAGAGACAATCCAAGCAGATATAACTGTTTGCAGTATAGAGTGGCTCCAGTGATTAAACTTGAAGCTAGCTATTAAAGAAGGGAAAAAAACAAGCCCCACTTACCCTCTCTCAAGATGAAGACAGCAACAATAATGGATCTTAGGAGATTCACACAGGGAATGAGGCAGTTTCTCCTCAATGATATGCTTCAACAGTGCCCTGGAGAGACACCCCTAGGAAGGAGAAAATAATTTAGTCTCCATGACTCTTTCAGTCCCTTGCTTCTCATTTCTGACTGCCAATAAGCGTGCTCACCCATGGTACTAACAATTGCTATGGTATCGATGTAATGAGACCAAATACAGTGATGTTCCTTTCCTCTTGGCGGCTATTCATACAGCAAACAGGGCTGGAACATTAGAAATAGAAAAGTTCCAGAACACTCCGGGACAGTTGGGAATGGTGAAGGTTAGAGCTGGGATTTGGAAGTGAAAGATAGCAATTGGGGAGTGGATTTGGCTGTTGGAATTTGAAAGGTGAGAATGGCAGTTAGTGGGAATCCTAGAGAGAAGAAAGCTGAAGAAAGTGCAGTGACAACAGTAGGAACCATCTGAGGGGGAGAGAGGGATCAGGCAGGGAGGTGTTACTGGGATGCTGGGTAAAGAGTGTGAGAAGAGCCATATGAGAAGGAGGCAAAGAAAGAAAAGGAAGACAGCACGAGAACCAGGGACAATGCAAGAGGCCAGAGGGTGGCAGAGAAACAGCAGACTGAAAAATGCAGTGGAAAAGATGAGCTTCTGATTCACTCACTCTGCGCTGAGCATATGAGAATACTGAATCGCCTTCTGACCTGATCTATGTTTAAATTACTCAAAGAATAAGCACTGTACATTTGGGGATGAAACAACAAAGTGACTGAATCCATGTTTTAAGTTCAAAATGGAATTCACCAGTAACTACAGAGCCATGACCATCAACTCCAGAACATAAAAAATATTTGTTTACAATCGATATCTAGTCTCCTAGGCCCTGTGCTATCTCAATCAAATTAGCTGAACGCGACTGAAAAGCTCTCTAAATACTCGTTGAGACGCAGGCTAACAGAAGCATTTGATGCTGTGGCCTAGGCCTTTTCAAATAGCAACAAGATGGCAGTGACCTGTGCTCGCTATTCACTTGCAACTGGATAGGAAATCAACAGAACTCCACTGGCCATCACCTACAGTCCTCAGCTAAAACCTCTCCAACACATCATCAGTGATCTACAACCCATCCTGGACAACGATCCCTCGCTTTCACAGGCCTTGGAAGGCAGGCCAAGTCCTTGCCCGCAGACAACCCGCCAACCTTAAGCATATTCTCACCAGCAACCACACACCACACCATAGTAACTCTAACTCAGGAACCAATCCATGCAACAAACCTCAATGCCAACTCTGCCCACATATTTACACCAGCGACACCATCACAGGACCTAAGCAAATCAGCCACATCATCACTGGTTCATTCACCTGCACATGCATCAATGTAATATACGCCATCATGTGCCAGCAATGCCCCTCTGCTATGTACATCGGCCAAACTGGACAATCCCTACATAAAAGGATAAATGGACACAAGTCAGATATTAGGAATGGCAATATACAAAAACCTGTAGGAGAACACTTCAACCTACCCGGACACACAATAGCAGATTTAAAGGTAGCCATCCTGCAGCAAAAATACTTCAGGACCAGACTTCAAATAGAAACTGCTGAACTTCAGTTCATTTGCAAATTTGACACCATCAGCTCAGGATTAAGCAAAGACTGTGAATGGCTAGCCAACTACAAAACCAGTTTCTCCTCCCTTGGTGTTCACACTTCAACTGCTAGAAGAGGGCCTCATCCTCCCTGATTGAACTAACCTCGTTATCTCGACTGATTCTTGCCTGCATATTTATACCTGCCTCTGGAAATTTCCACTACATGTGTTTGCCGAAGTGGGTATTCACCCACGAAAGCTTATGCTCCAGTATGTCTGTTAGTCTATAAGGTGCCACAGGACTCTGTCGCTTTTTTGGATAGTAACTGCTAATTGAGCTATCAAAAAACAATTATCGATTCTGTGAGCCAATGGATGCTTCTCAATTTAACCTTTCAGAAGATGTTACATGTGGGTTTAGGCGTTAGGACAAAGAACATGAAGCAGTATAATTATTCTGAGTAATTGACAGTCAGGTGAACCCTGAACCCCATTTCTGAGTGACATTGCTGCATAGCTACCGGTGGCTCCCTCAAGAGTACATCGTTTTTCTGTTGTCACAGATTGTACAGGGCAGAGTTCTGACAGCCTGTGATACGCTATCCTCTTGGGACACTGGGCCAGAGCAGGAGGTAGTAGGTGTACATTACCCACAGCTGCTGTTGTGACTTAAATGGCTGTAGGGCTAGGACAGTGGGCATGCATAGGCAACCACACCAGATCGTTACTGGGCAGAATACCTGCAGGGCCATCACTGGGGCACTTATGGAGCTGCAAGGCCACTGGCTAGAGCGTGTTTTGAGGCAGGAATGCTGCAAGGTCATCACCTGGGGGCGCGGCAGCCCATCCCTGTGCACAGCCGTCGAAGGCCGGGCGAAACCAGCCACGTGCGTGAGCGAGCACGACCTCTGCAGCGCGCGCCCGCGCGCGCCGCCCTCCTAGTTTCCTTCTCCCGCGCCCGCCTCTCGCGCCGTCCTCTGTGCTTTAGCACTGAGCTCCGTCCCCCCCTCCCTGTGCGCGAGGCGCGGCCAATAGGGGCATAGCGTGGGGCAGGCGGCGGAGCCCGCATGGAGTCTGGTGCGGCTGCGCACAAAGCTGCCCGCCCCTGTATGTTCAGGACGGGAGGGGGGGTGTCTACGCCTGCGCATAACAGCGCTTGTCTCCCATGCCCGAGTGGTGTTTTCTGCGCCTGCGCTGTGCGCCTCCCGCTCCCCAGTGGCCGGGAGGGGGGATTGCTGCGCACGCGCAGTGTGGCCTTCGTACCCCTGTGCCCTGGAGGGGGGGGTTGCTGCGCCTGCGCACAACGCTGCCCGCCCCTCGCCAGCAGTAGCAGCAGCAGGAGGCGGCGGCGTTGGTCCCGGCTGGGGCGATCGCGTGAGGGTGCCCGAGCGCCGCTGTTGCCCTCTTTTATCCGGGAGCCCCAGTCCGGGCCGAGGAGGAGGAGGCGTCCCGGCCGCGGAGGGAGTCCGAGCGGCGGCGGCAGCAGCAGCAGGAGTCTGTGCCCGGCCCCCCCTGCGCTCAGTCCCGTTACAACCCCCTCCCTCCGCGCTCCGCAGCCACCAACATGTCGGCGCCGGCGGCCAAAGTCAGTAAGAAGGAGCTGAACTCCAACCACGATGGGGCCGACGAGACCTCAGGTGAGGCCGGGACGGGGGAGGGAGGGGAATGGCGGCGGCCGCCGCGGCCTCCTCCCCGCACGGCGCTGCACCGACCGCCATTTTCCCCAGCCACACGGGCCGGAGGCGGGAAGAGCGCGGGGTCGGCCGGGCGGATGTGCAGGCCTCAGC
Organism: Macrochelys suwanniensis; assembly: GCA_033296515.1. NCBI lineage: Eukaryota > Metazoa > Chordata > Testudines > Chelydridae > Macrochelys > Macrochelys suwanniensis. Next base: position 12,466,406 of record CM065790.1, on the reverse strand, counting down.
CGCGGCAAGAGGAGGCCATGTTAGCGCCCTTTTGTCTGTACGGCCCGGCCTCCTTCCCCGCGGGCGGGGGGGCGCTGCGGCCTGCGCGGAGCAGCGGGACCCCCCTCCCCTCCTGGAGCAGCATCCGCGGAGCCTCATTGTGCTCCGCCGCCGCCATGATGCTTCGACGCCTTCTGGTCTCGGAGCCGCTCCTGCTGCATGGCGCTGCCCGGCCGCGCAACGCGGGGATGGAGCGGCGCTTTCCCCGTGGCTGGCGGGGCCCGCGCGCCTGGGGAGCCACGCGCTACTCGTACGGCAGCGGGATGCGGCTGCCCGCCCGTCCCCACGTGCGATCCTAGCAGCCCGGGTGGATTGAGAGGTCGGTACTCGGTTCCCCGCACCGTGGGGTTTGCGTCAGTCGCCGCCGTAGGGGGAACCCCCCCCCCCGGTAAAGCCTGTGGGTTCCCCCCACCCATGGATCTTAGCCTGTTTGGCTGGGGGTGTGGAGGTGCTCATGGCAACGAGCCTCCAGGCCAGCGGCGCTTCGCTGTGCCCGGTCCCTTTCACACACGTGCTTCCCTCCCGCACCTGAGTTTTCATATGTAATGGGGGCGGGGGAGAGAAGACAACACCAATGTACCCATCTCCGGCCGCACGGTGGGGGTAGGGCTTGGCTCTGAGACCCCCCACAGGCAACAACTACCCCATAACACGAACTCCTCTGTGTTGGCAAACTAATCGGGGGAGGAGTACCGGTTCCGCACTTTTACAGCTGCTTCCCGCTACCTTTCGTCAATCTTAAACCACTTTAGGCAAACAGCCGTTCCTTAATCAAGAGCTCCAGCAGCCTCTGCCGAGTTAAAGTTCTGATGAGAAAATATCCACTTCACAGGTGTTCCGAAATATTTACCCAAATCTCTTCTGAAAGATGCCTTTTAATTGTGGAAAACAGCATTCCCAGTTGTACTATTTTAATTAGCATTCTGTATCTTATGTTTTTCTTTACTATTCAGTTCACTTAACTGATTCAATTTCTGTAAAAGTGTTCAGTTTAGAAAGAATGGTTTGGTGTATAATTTTAGTACATTATTAAACTATTGTTGTTTAAACAGATCGACTATAAAATTACTAAGTGTATATGACTGTATATTGTGAATTAGCATGGTACCTGGTTTGAGCCATGTAAAAAAAAGCAAAGCTTTACAGCAATCTTAAGAGACTTCACTTAGCAAGTTCAGTTAGTAAAAAATGGTAGTTTTACAAGGTCTGATGAGCCTTGTCATATCAAGTGGAAATAATAATTTAAAGCCATCCAGAATAGTGGTAAAGGTTGTAAAAGTACACTTTTCTGATTGTTTCTCAACTGGTATCATATATTATTGAGACCTCTTTTCAAGAACTTACAGAGTTTGATGGATTTATTTTTCTTTCAGAAAAAGAGCAACAGGAAGCAATTGAACATATTGATGAAGTACAGAATGAAATAGACAGGTAAATTATTTAAAAAAACTTTTCAATAATTTAAATTGTTTTAGCAGAACTGGAAAAAAATAACTTCTAATAAAAATGCTATAGCAACTGAAGTAGTGTATGTAGTTGTTTTCACACTTTCCAAAATTTCAGAAGTATACTACTGGTTTGATGTGATTAGAAATAAAAAACATTTATATATGATCAAAAATGTGAAGGAGTAATCTTGTGTCCTGTTTAGCTGTGTACAACTTAACTAACTGGGCCTTAAGATAGAACTTGACTTTTAACACTTGAAATACATTGTGATGACTTTAAAATGGCTTGGACAGTATAGATCTGGCCCTCATTGCATCTATCGAAATTTACACTGGAGCAGTAAGCTATAATATCTTCTCAGATCACTGCCGCTTAGGCCCTGATGCCTGCCTGCAACCTGTTCCAGGCAAGCAGACACCCTTCCCCACTACCCTCCTAAACTGACTAATGAACCTCTAAGTGGACTCAGGAGTCTGCCTGGGAGGAGCATTTGCAAGATTAGGACCTTACTGTGTAACAAACCTTTTTTCTAAGAGTTCTGTGGTCTTAAAAGGTTCTCTTTGTGGCCCACAAACTTATTTTGCTTTTATCTTGTTTCTCTGGCAAATAATGAGGAGGGGCAATGAGCTTGAATCTGATCCAGTATCGTGTGTCAAAATTCACCAGTCTTTCTAAACTAGATATTTAGAAATTTTAAGAGTGTGCTGCTTTCAATTTAGAGCCCAACACTGCAAATGCCACAGAGCATAATGTTTACTAGTGGTGTAGTTTCAGTCGAGTCAGTGGGATTACTCCTGATAGTACACACTAAATAGTGTTTGCAGGATTGGACCCCTTGTTTTTGTTTGACATATTTCAGGCAGGGTTGATTAGTTTAATTAAAGAAACCATTCTAGTTTTGGACTATCTACTGATTTTGTACCTTGTCTAAACTTCAGATCCCCATGCTATAATACAGATGTTAACATGAATCTTTCCTTTCCTTTAGACTGAATGAACAAGCGAGTGAGGAAATTTTGAAAGTAGAACAGAAATACAACAAACTCCGCCAACCATTCTTCCAGAAGAGGTCAGAACTGATCGCCAAAATCCCAAACTTCTGGGTAACAACATTTGTCAACCACCCACAAGGTATGTTCCCGGTGCTTTTGTGGGGGGTTGGGCATCATGGAAGTTTTACATTATATATGCCTTTTAATCCTTTGGCTGAGAAAATTGCTCTTAGATTTTTGTTTCCCCCGATTAACAACACTGGCTTCTGTTTGACTGTATGCCTAGAACTTCCTTTTGAAGCAATAATGCTATCAAATGGAAGCAGTTTATCCATTTCGACTTCTATTGTCCCAAACATTTTCTTCCACTTAGGTTTTGAATCCAAGAACAAGCTTGATCACCATTATTAGGATTCCACCATTATACTTGTTATCATCCTCTTAAGTGAAAGATAATACACCTTCAACAACCTTTTCAGTGCTCTTTTATGGACTGTATTGCAGAGGGTACTTGATAGTGACCTCTAGGGAGCTGGGGGCCAGTGGCTCTTTTGAGCTTCTTCTAAAGATGGGTTGGGACAAGAAAACAATATACCAAATGTCCTACTAAATCAACTTTCTGTGACAATTTCTTATAATGTTTGCTGCAAAATAACCTATATAAATAGCTTTGTAATCCAAGATTCCTAATTCTACTATAGTATCTGCACTTTTGGGGGAAGAAGATGAGGAGGCACTGCATTATTTGACCAGAGTTGAGGTGACAGAGTTTGAAGACATCAAATCAGGTTACAGAATAGATTTTGTAAGTATCATGGACAGTCTTCATTTAATGTAGGTTACATGCAAATAAAAATGGCGCAACATCGGGGGACAGTAGCATAACTTAGTATTTCAAAACTTGTAGTACTTAACATTTTTTAGTTAACATATCAGGTATGCTACAGACAAGTATGCAATCCTAATTTTGTTCTTTCCACTCTACAGTATTTTGACGAGAATCCATACTTTGAAAATAAAGTTCTCTCCAAAGAGTTTCATCTGAATGAGAGTGGAGATCCATCTTCAAAATCAACTGAAATCAAATGGAAATCTGGGAAGGCATGTATCTTTATTGCGTGGGTGGGATTAAATCATTGCTCCACTTGAAACAGTGGCAATGAGTGCTAGGTGCTTTACTGTCTCAGTGCTTTGATGCAAACCCCCTCCCCACCAGTCCATTCCTGCTGATGAAGCCCAAGGATGTGGTCACGCAGCATCTACGCTGAGGCTTGTAGTTAATTCTCTCACTTTGTCGCACACCAGTGGAAGTGCTAGTGAAGACCAGTTTTCAATATTTCTACAAGCATGTCAGTTCAACTGCTCGGAGTAGATCTAGACATCACAGTGAAGTGTGTGGTTTAAAAAGAAAACAAATCCACACTAGCACTCCCTACTTTTTTAGGGAATTCTCCCACAGTTGATCTAACATCGGTGCTACAGTTCTCCTTGTAAACAAGGCCTATTTTAAACTTCAGGTTATAACTACCTTTCCAATTTCAATATTATGCTAAAAGTTTGGGTGGCCACTTGGTCTTTGTAAAGAAACTAGCAAATCTTTTTATCTAATGAGTTGTTTTGCTAGCATTTGCCAGTTTCCATCTATATAGTTAATGCTTTCTTTGTAGTTCATAAGTTACATGTACATCTTGTGGAACTTCTGAATCAGGAGCTCATTTCCTGCACCTCACAAAAGTAAACTACAATACTGCAAATGAGTCCGTTTGAATCTGTCATAGTTGGATCTATTGGAAAACTGCATCACACTTCAGTCAAAATGTTAGCATTTTCCTCTGGTGTTCTGAGGTCTTCCAGCAGTATCTTCTGTTTATCTTGCAGTACCTTATGGTCATTCAGCTAATTATAAAAACAAGCTAAGTTATTGCTGTCCATAAAATTGCATAAGCAAGTATATCCTGGGCAAAGTGTCTCAACAAAGCAGCTAGAAGTCCATACACATTAAGCGATGAAGTATAAGGTCCAGAGTTAGCTTTGGATAGTCATCTGTTTTTCAGGTGTATAAGACAGGACGCTACAGAGGTATTGGTCTCAAAGGGATGAGGTTAACTCATTATATCTTCTTGCTAGTGAATATGTTGTAGTAGCTTAAAAAGTGAGTCGTGTGTTTTCCCCCTTGCAATGACTACAAAGGAGAAACAGGACATTTAAAAGGGGGAAAACTCCAAGGATAAAGACTTAAATCCTTAATCTATCTTTTTTATGAAGGGGGGGGAAAAAAGGATAAGTCCATCCTAGGGGGAGAGAAAAAGAAGAGGTGTGTTTTAAGACAATATCTTATGAAAAGGCCTAGAGCAGTGGTGGGCAACCTGTGGCCCGTCAGGGTAATCCGCTGGCGGGCTGCAAGACAGTTTGTTCACATTGACCATTCACAGGCACGGCTGCCGCTCCTGGCCAATGGGAGCTGTGGAAAGCGGCGCGGGCTATTTGAGAGCCTCTTAAATTGCTTGTGCTTAATGTTAGTATATTTAAATAGTTCTAACAAGTCTTTGAAATTAGCACTTCAGTAAATGGTTTGAGTCACACCTTTGCCACTGTGTGGCTGGGAACCTTAACAAAGGTCAACAGGTAGTCTTTTTGAATTGTCAATATTTCACTGGAGAAAGCTAGAAACAAAGGGAGTGAAAACTTACGTTCTGAGGAAAGTAGCAAAAAGACTTAAAATTGAGGGCTTTTTTATTACCACTGGCACTATTCATGAGACATGATAGCTGAAACTCATAGCTATGTGGTGTCAACTGGTACATGCCCTTGGGGCTCTATATAATTTGTCTCCTACACACCTCTCCTTGAAAAAGAACAAGTAGATAAGCAGGTCTCCAAACGCATCTTGTGAAACATGGTCAGGAAATTCTTTCAGGAGAATTCTTAACGTTGTCTCCTATTTTTCAGGACCTGACAAAGCGCTCAAGCCAGACACAAAACAAGGCCAGTAGGAAGAGGCAGCATGAAGAACCAGAAAGTTTCTTTACCTGGTTCACTGACCACTCTGATGCAGGTGCTGATGAACTAGGAGAAGTCATCAAAGATGACATCTGGCCAAATCCGTTACAATACTACTTGGTACGTGTAGAGTTGAGCTGTTTATAACAGTGTTCTTGTGACTGTGTCAGAATTAATCTGATCAATGCAGTAACATTGTATATGTGTTTCTAATTAAGGTTCCTGATATGGATGATGAAGAAGGTGAAGGAGAGGAAGATGATGATGATGATGAAGAGGAAGAAGGGTTGGAGGATATTGATGAAGAAGGAGATGAAGATGAGGGGGAAGAAGATGAAGATGATGATGAGGGAGAAGAAGGAGAGGTGAGAACACATTTTTTCCAAATCAAGGAGGTGAATAGATCTAATTAGGAAATCCTGTTTTAGGAACAGCATTGAATTTATCTTATTTAGAAATGTTAAGGAGTATTGACACTACAGTCTGCTGCTATGTTTTTCAGAGGGAAGTTTGTATAGGTGGTAACAGTTCTTGCAGCTTGAGCAACGATTTCAGTGTGCTTAGGGTAGTGTGGGGGGGGACAAGTATTGCCTTTAAGTTGGAGATGGATAGCTTTAGGAAACTCATTGGCAAAAATGAGGAAAATTGATCTGTTTGTGTTATACCCCAGTTCATCCAAAAGCCTGTTTTTCTTTCAGCAAACTGATTTTTATTAGTGAGTTACTGTGTATTTGAGTGCCGGTTTTAACCTTATTCCATAAATAGCATTTTTTTTAATGCATCCAGTTTTACCGGCTTCCACCTATTATATACACTTTACTCTGGACTATTGCCAATTTTTCTGTGAATCTGTCCTCATTTTGGGAGTGCTAAGGATGACCTCCTCACCTCAGCTACTCTCACAATCTCCAGTGATTTAAAGTTTGGAATTAATTCTCACCCAGTAACTGGGAATGTTGCACTGTTTCATTTGTTACAATTCATTTATTAACCACATTTGGCTTTTGTTATTGAGGTACATGAAACTGCCTTTGAGACAAACAGTGGGGAAGGCTTTGGACGCTATGCACATATACACATAAGGCGCTTGATTTTAGATGCGGTAACTAAGTTCTGCTGAGCAATATTCTTGTTAGTATCTAAATAGTATTTTATTTAATCTGTTCATTGAACTTTTTAATCTTATTTACTTAGACTCTTACTACTCTTTAAGACTGCCTATTCAAAGCTCTGGGCGCCCTTAGCAGTCTCTTCAATATTCATTAACAAATAGTTCTGTCAATTTTCATTCAAATTGTATGTCCCAGCACTAACATGGAGATCAAACCTTATCCAGTCTTACCTATTTCTGTATGGAGGAGGGAGAAAACATGAGCTTTTCAACCCATCCTGCAAGAATAACTGCACAGGACTTTTTAGAGTGGTCAACAATTCTGGTTAATTGCTGTTTGAAAGTCAAGGCTGTCTGTGGTTTGAATGTACTGACTCCCGCACCTTCTCTCTCTCTCTTCCCCCCCCCCCATCCAAAAAAGTGACTAGATTTTAACTGTTTCTTTTCTTTCAACAGGAAGATGAAGGAGAAGATGACTAAACACTGATGGATTCCAACACCCACCCCTCCTTTTCTTACCTTTTTAATTTTTCTCCAGTCCCTGGGAGCAAGTTGCTGTCTTTTTTTTTTTTTTTTTTTTTTTTTTTTCTTTTCTCCCCGCCCCCCCTTGTGCTCAGTCGCCTTGTTCTCTTGAGGTCTCTTTTTCTCTCCTCTACACCATGGTTCACCATTTATTTTGGGGAAAATACCCTGAGCAGAATACAGTGGAAAAGAAAATCTCTACCGGTTTCTGTTCCAAGTTCATTTTTATCCCTTTCTGTCTCAAAACAAAAACTGTTTATGGAATCAACACACCATGTTCTGTGGGAAAAAAGAAAACCTTCTGCTCCCTTCACTCTACTGGAAGCTGAAGAGTGCTAGGCCCCTGTGTAGTAGTGCATAGAATCTAGCTTTTTTCCTTCTTTCTCTGTATATTGGGCTCAGAGATTACAGTGTCTCTATGTGAATATGGACAGTTAGCATTTACCAACATGTCTGTCTACTTTCTCTTGTTTAAAAAAAATTAAAAAACTAAAAAAAATGGGGTATAGAAGGTCAGCAAGGGTGGGTTTCAGATGTTTGGGTGGGTTAAGTGGGCATTTTGACAACATGGCTTCTTCTCCTTTGGCATGTTTATTGTGATGTTTAACAAACATCCTTGCAGTTTAAGATGACACTTTTAAAATAAAATCTTCTCCTAATGATGACTTTGAGCCCTGCCACTTGATGGAGAATCAGCAGAACCTGTAGGATCTTATTTGGAATTGACATTCTCTATTGTAATTTTGTTCTTGTTTATTTTTAAATTCTTTTTTTTTTTTTTTTTTTTTTGGTTCACTGGAAAGGAAAGAAAGATGCTCAGTTTTAAACGTTAAAGTGTACAAGTTGCTTTGTTACAATAAAACTAAATGTGTACACAAAGGGACTAATGGTCTTCACTGAACAGAACATGTTTCTGATTTTCTTGCTCATTTTCCCATATATTAAATTTTTTTTGTCTAGTTTCTAATTTAACACCTGTTGGTATGTGGTCAGTATATCTGTATTGCAAGATAACCTCATGGCTGTATGGATTTAACCTGAATTTAAATTGCTAGATAGTTTTCATATTGGGAAAAAGTGTTTAATTTAGGTGTAATTTACCATAATTTATCTGATACTATCAATAAGTTGCTGTCAGACTGCCTATCAATCATCACTATAAATTGGCAGTTGTTACTGTAATCTGCACTGATATCGCCATAGAAATGGGTTGTGGCTACATTCCTCTTACGTTAAATTAATGGAGTCTTTAAATGTTCCCTCTTGCACCAAAAAAAATCACCTGATGCTCTAATAATAAAGAAATTTGCAGATTTAAACACTCTCATTAGTGATGTAAATGATACCACATATCTCTGATCTCTTAATAAATCAGCTCACTGAAAAGACCATACAAACTCAAATTAAATTATCAAAGGTTAATGTTTATAATCCATTTGGTAAATAGCTTTCTCAGTTGAGATGTTAAATCAGTTTCAGTTACACAGTCAGGCTGATTGTACTCTTCAAACACAGAAGAATCTTACTCTGCTAAATTACATCTCACAAGGAAGTGGTTACTTTGCATGTGGAATTTCAGTGCTATACAACCTCCAATCTGCTGTTTATATTTTCAAATATGTGAGCTAATAAAAGGCAACCTGTTTTGTATTAAAAGTATCAACTGCCTAAAATCTACGTCTAGAACTAACCAGAATAGCAAGTGGCAAAGTGTGATGAAACCTGTTCTAGCAATAATTAGCATTTATACAATTACTTTCCAAAGTAGAATGTCATATAAACTAACCTCATTTAAATTGATATTTTAAAACCTGTATAGAACAATTTTAGTACTAAATAATTGTATAACTGTCTTCTAATAATAATGGGTTCCCTCACTCTTATGGGAAAAAGATTTTTAGCTTGTCATAGCAGCACGCGTGTATTTTGTGAGGCTAGAGAATTAGTGCTGTGAAGTAAGGTTATTCTCTTGTGTGGTATTCCACAGTGGGGAGAGGCACTCCTTAAAAGACTGAACCAACTCATTTTGTTCAATGACAGTTGGGTTGGACCTACTGCCCTAGACCATGTCATTTTTTTGCATCAATTTTAAATAACTCCATCTTTTAACCAGTTTAGTTACATTAGTGCTAAAACTGTAGATAAACTGTTGCCCTGCATCTTGTGTAGCCATTTATGTAGTGCAAAGTAAAATGCTACTAGACCTAATTCTAAATTGTGCTTATTTAGGGAGAAATCTCTATGCTGTCAGAAAGAGTGCATAAACTATCTTCCCTCTATATTGCAAGACCTTTTAAGTTGCATAATCTGCTTTTCCCCAGGATACACAATAAAGTGGTGCAGCTGAATACCAACGACAAAAAGTGAGATGGGGGCGGGGGGTCAAATGCCCCTCCAAGTTTGAAAACAAAAACTGATTAGTACTATACACGTGGCAAAACAATCCCACTATTGTGCAGACAGAATATTAGTTTAACTTCCTGGTGAAACTACTCTATATTTCAGTTTTATTAATTGCAACAGTAAGGGTAAACAACCTTTGAACTGCTAGTAATATTACTTTCATTCTAGTAAACTTTTATCAACTAGTAGTGGGAAAATGTAATTTGAGTAGGGATTAAAACACTTTCCAGATTTGGATGGACATCTAGGTGTCCATCCAGTGCTCTAAGTACCTACTTGGAAAAACTCAGTCAAAGTTATCTATTAAAAGTGCCCATTCTTTGACCTGTTTCATTAAGCTTAGTAGATACCCATCAGTGTATTATAGAAGTAATTACAAGTATGTTTTTAAGGGATAGAAATGTCCTTGTAACAATGAGGGTCAAATACAAGTTCTGCAATTCTCATAAATTAAGACAGGAAGAGGGATCTCTAGTACATTCCTTAAAACCTTTACTCATTTTCTGAGGTAAAATATCCTTATGAATTATCTTGGCAGAACATTTATCATGAGCTTCTCAATAGAGGTAGGAATTCTCCCATTTAAGCTAATGGAAGCTGGCTTTAACCTCCAGTATGACAGCTGCCTGAGTTAATGGTTTACAATTTAGAAGTTGAAGCATTTAATAAAGTTTTAGCACATGTACTTAACCAATATGATATGAAGAAAACATGGAAAAATTTCCATATTCTTATGTTTGAAGTTTAATAGATAAAGGAAGCAGAAGTGTCTGCCACTCCTGTAAACTCTAATGCCAGATCTTAAACATAGGCACATAGGAAATGTGTATATATATTGTAGAATTAGTAAATTTAGCACAATTGTTTTTTAATTCCAAATTTATAGCATCTCACTTATTTTCTTATTAGTCTGTGTGTGAAAATGTAAATGCCAGACTTCCTCTATCAGCAGGCATAATGGTGTGCATGTGCAATTAGAAATTGAGGCCTATATTTATTCACTTACTGCTTTGAACTTGCAAATACTTTCCAGTTCTTGTTTGAAGAGAAAGTGGACCACGTTAGTACATTTCTATTGATGCAACACCCAAATTACACCAAACACCTTAGCCACTGCCTATGAATTTTAAAACCATAATGCTGATCTTTGTTGGCTTGCAAGAAGATATTTTTATGCCTTTATTTCTGCTGTAACAATACAGTTAGAGCTTTCAGGAAAGCATTTGCTGTGACTGGTAAGTAGATTAAAGGACACTCAAATGTCATTTTCTGGTAGAATACCCTCAATAATACATAATGATTTTGAAAAATTCCTTTTAAATAGTAGTTGAGGGTATTTTTCTATACTTCATATTTATAAAGGTTAGTAATGACCAATTAATTAAGGCCCATATCCTGTATCAGGCTGTGTTATTGGGTAGACCTTACAATTATGAAGTTCAGTTTTCTTTCATGGGACTGTGTGGGCTCAGGTTAGGGCTACTGGATCCTCTGGTAGGGTGTAATTAAAGGACTACGCGCAAAGAGCTGTCAATTGCAAAAAATAAACATTTTCTAAACTTATAGTATTTTAGGAGATACTTGTCAAGTACCAAATGTTTTGAAACACAGGATTTATGGGTTAGTGTTCTCCCTTTAATTTGTCCCAGACCAGTGAAAGAAACAGTTGCCAAAACACCCAAGTTTCTATTGCACTTCTTGCCCTCCTTTCCTTTATTAGACAACGACTGGAAATCATGGTTTCACTTTCATCATATTTATCTTAGAGTGCTATCTGGTAGACAACATCTAATACATATTTTCTCCTGGTTTATGAGAGTAATTGTCATGCTTTTTGTCCAGTGAGACATACAGGCTTCTCTACTGCCTCTTCATAACCTCTGGAAACATCAGCTATGCTCATTCATTAGTAGTACTTGCTAGTCAGTGATAGAGTTTAGGGTCAGGGTCCTGGTCCTACACCTGCTGAAGTCAATAATAAAGGTTTGAGTTCTTTTGGAACAGGATTAGGCCCTAAATATGTAAGGAAGAGACATTCAAACTCTCAGGGTAGTTTTCTGACCCAGAACTTCTGCCAGGAGGTGAGTGCTAATTTGGGAAGGGGATAATGACCTTTTAATGTAACAGATGTGGACAGAAGTGGCTAAGGGAATTTGAAGCAACAATTGCAATTGTGGTTCAAGCTGGACAATGAGTGCTGACCCATGAGGTTAGCAGATTCTATTCTACAATCTGATCTGTAGATCACCTGTTAGATCTAGAACAAAGTATATCTTTTATTCCTCCCCCCTTCCCCTATTTTACTTTGCCCAGACAACACCCCAGTAAAGCCAGAGTAGATACCACACGGGGATAGGACAGAACATCTATGAAGTCCAGGATCATCACCTGTGGTTCCTGGAGCACTTAAGGGGGCGGGGGGGATGACATTTTTTGTTTGTCTGGGTGGGGAGTGGGGTTGGAAGCAGGATGTGCAGCCTACAAGCAAAATCGCAGTTGAGGGTGGGAAATACAGAAGGTCTCGGACCTGTATTATTCCCGATCATGCAAACAGCCCTTTACACCACAGGTTACAAAAAAATACATCCGAGATTTTATGCTTCATATAATTAGTCAGTTATATGTGTCTAGCTAACAACCCACCCCTGGAGGGAGAAAAACACACACACACACTAGAATTAAAAATGTTATAATTTACAATTATTTATTTCCAATCTAGCCCTTTCAACCTTAACTGCAGAAGGATAGTGGTAGAATCACCACAGAAGGTGATAAGCTTTCCTCAGGCAGCAATTCGTCTGTGATCAGAACCACAAAAATATCATCAGAGTCTTGAAACTCCACATCGGTGACGTGGGGTCTCCAAGTCCTAGACCAATACGCGCAACCTATTGGCGTGGAGAAAATCAAGCGAAGGGGAACGCGGTTAGGAACCTGAACAATAAAAAACAAACAAACAAATCACGGTAGAACAATTCCCTTCAGTGAGATAAAGTAATTTGCTCCCAGTCAAGCCCTCAAGTGTTTAGCTTCTGCTACTGGTGTACCATCCTGCCTGGACCCATCCACCCCCTCCATTTCCTTCGTTAAATACCCTCCACCGACCCCAAACGATCCTCCTCCATGTTTCAAAACATCCTTGGAAGGAGTAGAATGGTGATTAGAAGAATCTGTGCTTCTCCCCCACCCAGAGCACAGGTGAAAGGAGTTGCAGGGCCTCAGCAACCGACATGACCATCCTTTCACCCTCCTGTCTAATCGCAATCGCTAGGGACAAAGGGAACCAGTTCCAAGACAGGACGTTAATCCCTGACCCTTCTCCAGGAAGGTCCCCCGAAGGGGAGTGGGAAACTTCATCTGGAGACCATATTTGCACAGGTCTCGGAGGGACCCCGGCTCCCTTGCGCTCCGTTCCCAACAGCAGCTCGGCCATTCTGAGAAGGTGTTTACCTAGGTGTGCGTGGCAGCTGGCCAGCATCCAGGAGTATCCCAGGAACCAGAAGTCATCCTCCACCAGCCAGTGCTTGTGCACTGAAGCCCTGACCAGGGTGATCACCAAGTACCTCTCCCCAACGGGATCCTGGAAGAGCTGCATGGGCACTTTGCGTTTCCCAACAGTGACCATCATGTTCCTGATAGGAAGCGCTGTCTGTGGAGGAACTTCAGGTCCCAAACCCCAGCAACCTTGAATCCACAGGACTTGCAGAGAAATAATTCCTCTTTCTCCTCCTCCTCCTCAGGATCATGCTGGTGTGTTGCGCTTTGATGCTCGTCCTGGAGCACTTGGTGACCGTGAACCACCCTGAAGCAACCAAGGGAGAGGCAGAGGGCTGCTAGCAAAGCCAATGCCTGCATCCTCCTCATACATGCACAAGCCCTGAGAGTGAATAGCTAGCCAGCCCCCCTCCTTTAGGACTGATAGGCTATTCAGCTGATTGGTCCTTATGCAGTGGTCCAGTTCTCCAACATTATTAAACCTGCTTCTTGGGCCCCTCCCACTGGCTGTTCCACCTGGGGAGAATCCAAGATTTTAAGGAGAAAAGGGGAAAGATCCTGTAAAGCCAGAGGCAGAGAGCACAGCGCTTTCCACAAGCTGGAGGACCAGCAAAACTAATCCTATCCTCTCCCCAGACTTCTACCAAGAGCCCTCTCCAGCCTCTGACCATTCAAAATGCAGCCAAGACCCTTACCTGCTGTGAAAGGCTTTGTCTGTTGAAGATAAGTGCAGAATCTCTCTGCCCTTTCTACAGCCTCTGATCCTCTGAGGCTGAATCTAAATCCAATAACTTGACTTTTTAACTTTCCAATATTTCCTTTAAATTGACACAGTTTAGTGTAGAATCATATAGTACAAAACAAACAAAAATACTGTACCTCTGTTAATAACAAAGCAGATTAATAAGGGTTAGCACAAATCTATCATTGTTTGCTTTTGTCATTTAATTCGGTTGGAAAAAAAACTAGACTTCAGTTATACTTCTTGTTCTGGTGAGTTTAATTTGTTAGTTCTCATACTGTAATATTCAGGCTGCAAATCCTGCAAGGGAATGCTTAAAAAAATTAATGTAATTTACAAAATAATGGAAACATTTATGTTTATATCAAGTTTTGTACACACTTTAAAAATATGTAAACGTGGGACTATTATTAACTGAAAATATCCTCTAATTGTGTAGCCCACATTCCAACTGTTAAGTTGTGGAAAGTTGTGTATCACTTCAGGACAGAAATAACCTGTTTAATGGAATAACAAACAGCATTACATGTGCTTGGCAGCGGGAAGAGATCTTTAAGCACAGGGCTCTACCACTTGAACGGAAGGAGAATGTCCTTTAAGTGTTTGTAATGTAAGGTCTAGGACTGCAGTAAATCAATTCTGTTTCTATCCATGAGAGCAGTATGACAAACACACATTGTCTCGTTAATTATGCTATTAAAAACAATAGTCAATGTTTTTTCTCGGATATTTTTTGATCCAGAGGTCCAATACCACCGAGAATCCAGGGCCACATTCCTGGACCTACAAGAAGAATTATGTAATGGAAGAGTCAAAAGTTAAGTACTGAAGAGGCACAGGTTACCTTCCAGATTTTAACATATTTCCAGGCAAATAACTTTCCTAAGGTGGAGTTAAATATCTATCTTATTTAAGGAGGGATTTTAAGACAACACCTTTGTTTTCTCATAAAAACAAATTTTAGGAAAACTGAACATTAAAAATCAGTGTTACACTTAAAACTGATTGTACTGTAGAATGTAAATTGAAGAGCCCCTGTCTTTTGTAATCTGTGTATCAAACTGCTCCCTTCTTTAAATCTGTATGCAGTTTATAGATACAGTTAAGCCCTTTATATGTATTCACCAAAGGAGAACTTTATAAAGCTCCCCCCCCCCGCCAAAAAAAAATATGGAGTTCCAAATGTATATGAGTTGTTATACTGTGAGACCCTTTGCATAGACACATAGCTTACCATATGTATGGTACACTCTGGGGCTGCAGAGTGGTGAGGCCTCACACATATACCATAGACAGGTATGTACAAAACCAAAGCCATATGTACTCCAAACTAGCTCTTCAGTTCCACAAGAAACAGAACTAGATAGTGCTTGTCCCTGCAGGCTATACAGCAGGGAAAAGGAAGTGTGGGGATTGTGCTGTAGTCAAATAAGGGAAAAAGGTACAAGAAGTCTTTTTTCCCTCTTGTGTAGGTGCATAATCCTTCTGTGCAGCAGAAAGCACAGTTGATAGACTGAACTGCTGCCAGACAAACCCTCCCAATAGGACCAGGGAGAGAAGGGGGCAAAGCTAGCCTTGCAGAGAGGAGCACTGCACGCTTCTCCATTTCAGAGGGTGACTAGGAATTCTGGCTAGTCAGCCGGAAGCATGGTGTAGCCCTCCCTTTTTCCCACCAATGCAGTCAGGCCTTTAAAACCAGTCTGTTCTGTAAGATTTATGATGTTTGGAGTCTCAGTCTGGCAATCCTCACAAAAAAATCTTAATCAGAATGCCAGACCCAAGAGTGCTGAGGGTGGAAACCTGGGAGATAAGGGCAGAATTAAGGTTGTCTGACCTTAATTGTGCAGGTCCATACTTTTCAATACTCTTTAAAAAAATGTAACTTTAACATTATATGTCCAAGTAAGTTTACCTAGAAAATGGCACCATTGCCCTAACGTTTATTTTTGCTCCCTGAAAGAACTGATGAATATTTACAAACTTATCTTAACTATGTTTTCCCCTGGTAATGTGTTAATATTTAGGAGGCACTGTAGAGCCTCTTCCCTATTTAATTATTGACTCCTTCCCTCTTGGATCTCTGAACCCTTAGCAGATAGTGCTGGATGGAGACATCCTGTCAGCTGTTGTTTGGATACCTGGATCAAGGAAAGGTGGTACAGGATTGCTGGATTCCACAGAAAATAGCATTAGATCTCTGGATCAGTGTCAGGTGAGGCGCATTGGCTATACAGATCTCCAGCAGGTGGGACCAGATCTCTGAATCCCCGGTGAGGGGCACCCAATTGCTGGGTCCATGGCAGGTGACCCTGGCAGAGCTCTGTGCCAGCGAACGGGGCTGATCCCCTCCTGGGGGGCAGGGGGATACCAGATCTCACCGGCGGGGGGCGCTGGATCCCTCAGTCTCCGGGGGCCGCCCTGCATTCCGGCAGGTGGCGCTACAGTACTCAGTGCCGCCAGGGAGCGCTGGCTCCAGGCTCCCGATCGGCGCTTCCCTGCCGGGGTTAAGGTTGAAGTTTGAAAAGTGCCGGTTGCGAGTGGCTGCGCTGGGGTAGGAAGCTCGGGGGCCGCGGGGGAAGAGGAGCCATGGCGATTGGGGAGCCCCGGCAGGTGAGCGGGAGAGACTTGTCCGAGCGGAGGTCCAGGAGACGGGGCTGGTTGGGAGCCGAGAATCCCCGGGCTGGGGATCGGGATGAGTCCTTCTGGGACTGGGGAGAGCCTGAGGGGGATGGGGGGGGCGGGGGAGGAGAGCCTCGCGGGCGGGGGGAGAGCCTGAGGGGGATTTGAGGGGCGGGGGAGGAGAGTCCGGCGGGCGGGGGGAGAGCCTGAGGGGGATTTGAGGGGCGGGGGAGGAGAGTCCGGCGGGCGGGGGGAGAGCCTGAGGGGGATTTGGGGGGCGGGGGAGGAGAGTCCAGCGGGCGGGGGGAGAGCCTGAGGGGGATTTGGGGGGCGGGGGAGGAGAGTCCGGCGGGCGGGGGGAGAGCCTGAGGGGGATTTGAGGGTCGGGGGAGGAGCCTGAGGGGGATTTGGGGGGCGGGGGAGGAGCCTGAGGGGGATTTGGGGGGCGGGGGAGGAGAGTCCGGCGGGCGGGGGGGGAGCCTGAGGGGGATTTGGGGGGCGGGGGAGGAGAGTCCGGCGGGCGGGGGGAGAGCCTGAGGGGGATTTGGGGGGCGGGGGAGGAGAGTCCGGCGGGCGGGGGGGGAGCCTGAGGGGGATTTGAGGGGCGGGGGAGGAGAGTCCGGCGGGCCGGGGGGGGGAGCCTGAGGGGGATTTGGGGGGCGGGGGAGGAGAGTCCGGCGGGCGTGGGGAGAGCCTGAGGGGGATTTGAGGGGCGGGGGAGGAGCCTGAGGGGGATTTGGGGGGCGGGGGAGGAGAGTCCGGCGGGCCGGGGGGGGGGAGCCTGAGGGGGATTTGGGGGGCGGGGGAGGAGAGTCCGGCGGGCGGGGGGAGAGCCTGAGGGGGATTTGGGGGGCGGGGGAGGAGAGTCCGGCGGGCCGGGGGGGGGGAGCCTGAGGGGGATTTGGGGGGCGGGGGAGGAGAGTCCGGCGGGCCGGGGGGGGGGGAGCCTGAGGGGAATTTGGGGGGCGGGGGAGGAGAGTCCGGCGGGCCGGGGGGGGAGCCTGAGGGGGATTTGGGGGGCGGGGGAGGAGAGTCCGGCGGGCGGGGGGGGAGCCTGAGGGGGATTTGAGGGGCGGGGGAGGAGAGTCCGGCGGGCCGGGGGGGGGGAGCCTGAGGGGGATTTGGGGGGCGGGGGAGGAGAGTCCGGCGGGCGGGGGGAGAGCCTGAGGGGGATTTGGGGGGCGGGGGAGGAGAGTCCGGCGGGCGGGGGGGGAGCCTGAGGGGGATTTGAGGGGCGGGGGAGGAGAGTCCGGCGGGCGGGGGGAGAGCCTGAGGCGATTTGGGGGGGCGGGGAGGAGAGTCCGGCGGGCGGGGGGAGAGCCTGAGGGGATTTGGGGGGCGGGGGAGGAGAGTCCGGCGGGTGGGGGAAGAGCCTGAGGGGGATGGGGGGGCGGGGGAGGAGAGTCCGACGGGCGGGGGGAGATCCTGAGGGGGATTGTCGGGGGGAAGAGGAGAGTCTGTTGGGCGGGGGAGAGCCGGGCGGGGGCGAGGGGCGAGCCTGAGGGGATTTGGGGGAGACATGGGGGGACGACAAGGAGACTTCACATTAGGAGAGGGACAGTAGTTTAGAAGGGAGAGAAAATTTGGCCTCTGGAAAGACCAGCTAGTGTTTCCCCCAGCTCTTTCCCATTGTGACCTCCAAATTCTCCCTTCTCTGGTGGCTTTTCTCTGGTCCCCACGCCTCAGGATGGCCTCCTCCCCCCCAGGAACTCATCTTGCCTTCCATCCCTACATCCACTCAGGGACTAGAGCGTTCTCCTGGCTTGCTTGAGAAACTGGACTCCTTAGCAAAAAGAAAACAAGAAAAATACGTGTGGCACCTTAGAGACTAACAAATGTATTTCAGCATAAGCTTTTGTGGGTTAAGAACCCACTTCATCGGATGCATGGAATGGAACATACAGTGAACAGATATTTATACATTCAAAGAAACATGATAAGGTGGGAGTGCCTATACCAACGTTAAGAGGCTAATTAATTGAAAGGAACTGTTATCAGTAGAAACTTTTGAAGTGATAATCAACATGGCCCATTACAGACAGTTGACACAAAGGTGTTAAGGGGGGGAAATAAATTAAATTAACGTAATGACTGAGCCATCCACAGTCAATATTCAAGCCTAAGGTAATGGTATCTAGTTTGCATATTAATTCCAATTCCGCAGTTTCTCGTTGGAGCCTGTTTTTGAAATTATTCTGTTGCAAAATTGCTACTTTTATATCTGTCATTGAGTGATTAGGGAGGTTGAAGTGTTCACCTACTGGCTTTTGAATGTGATAATTCCTGATGTCAGATTTGTGTCCGTTTATTCTTTTGCGTAGAGACTGTCCAGTTTGGCCAATGTACATGGCAGAGGGGCATTGCTGGCACATGATGGCATATATCACATTGGTAGATGTGCAGGTGAACGAGCCCCTGATGGTGTGGGTGATGTGATTAGGTCCTATGATGGTGTCACTTGAATAGATATGTGGACAGAGTTGGCATCGGGCTTTGTTGCAAGGATAGGTTCCTGGAATAATGCTTGTGTTGTATGGTATGTGTTTGCTGGTGAGTATTTGCTTCAGGTTGGGGGGCTGTCTGTAAGCGAGGACTGGTCTGTTTCCCAAGATCTGTGAGAGTGAGGGATCATCTTTCAGGATAGGTTGTAGATCTTTGATGATGCGCTGGAGAGGTTTTAGTTGTGGGCTGAAGGTGACATGAGGCAGCGGTTTCTCCACCCAATATGTAGTAGTCAGTCCCCTATCCAGATCTATTGCGTACAGCCCTCTTTCTGCTCATCCCAGTGTATGTGGGGGCACATTCCTCTCACCAGAGTTGACCCTGTGATTTTCAGAACAGACACGGTTGGCTTTGAATAATGGGGTTATCCTGCACTGATGACGATTATTGGGGTAGTGTTTAAAAGCCCCAGTTGGAGATCAGGGTTTCTTTGTGCTAGACACTATGCATACACAGAATGAAAAAAAGTTCCCTGCCCCAAAAAGAACCCCATGAATATGGGCTAAGTTTGCTACAAGGTGACTAAGGGAGGAATGCAGGTATCTGATAGGTGTGAATGTTAAGGATATGGCTTAGGTATTTAGGATGGCAAAAGGCTTTATTATAACCAGGAGAAGTGGGCTGAGATGAAGAAAGGGAAAATGTGAATAACAGGAAACGTTTTCTGGTAGTGGAATGCATTAGTTTGTGGAATACTCTCCTATTGGAAGTGGTATGTGTGCCCCATCTCTTCGGACATTTTAAAAACTAATCTGGAAAAATCTAATCTGGGAGCATAATATATTACAATCTCATTCTGTGGGAAAATTAGTGACAGGTCAGAGAGGTTTGATTTGTAAAAATCGACAGAATCATAATGTCACCCACTCGCTGTCCCCCATGGCCCAGCTCCAGGTCCTCAGGTTGGTGGAAATGTTCAATTGGGTATAATTCAAATGCCCTTTCTTCCACAAACACAATGGTGCCAAAATGACAAACCTAGAACAATTATGTAGATATGTATTTTAGAAAATGTTTAAAAATTAAACATGTAAATTATACTTTAACACCTGGGTGCATTGCTTACATAAAAAAATCCCTGGAGAATCCACTACAAGGAATATTTCTGAAACAGCTACTGGGGTAAGGGAGTACCTGATGTAATAAATAAGTCTTTCCTTCTCTCTGATTTGTTTTATTTTTTTGTGAGGGGAGGGATAATGTCTGCATAATTCAGAGTAGCAAAGGGGACCAGATCCACAAGTGCTAGAAGTTGATTTATCTCAAACTGGGTGCTGTATTTTTCACTTTTTAAAATAAATGTAGTGTAGGTGAAAGCTGCCAGACTCAGGCTTGGTCTAAACACAGAGTTGCACCAGTTTAACTAAAGGTGTGATTTAAAATCCCTTTTGTTAAAAAGGTGCATCTTTGTGTGCAGACATTCTATATCAGTTTAAACCTTCTGTTGGTTTAGCTTGCATCTGGTGAATGCTGAATTGATATGAGTGTCTATGCAGGGGTTTGCACTGATGTAGCCGAATTGATGTTTAAAGTGATTTCAGTTAAACCAGTGCAATGTCTGTGTACACAAACCCTCTGGCCCCTGCCCTGCAGTTGGTCCTGTGCTGTTGGACCTCATTGCAGGTTCAGGGTTTAACAGCCTAGGAGACTAACCTTCTCTGGGATCCACAGAATAGCTGCAGCATGGGTAATGTCAGCTTCTTGACACCCCACCCAGCATTCCTAAACCACCTTTGCAAAATGGTCATAAAAATGTATCAGCCCAAATGCAAATTCTGCTGTCCTACCCTTTTCTGTGTTGATTGACTGAATAGTATTTTATGTCTCCTAGTGCAGTGGTTCTCAACCTTTTTCTTCCAGAGGCCCCCAACATGCTATACAAATTCCTTCCCTGCCCCCCCCCCCCGCCCAACTGTTTTTCTGTATATCCAGTAGCTTAAAAGCCAGGATCGGCATTAGGGGATAGCAAGAAGGGCAACTGCCTGGGGTCCCATGTCACAGGGGGGCCTCCAAAGCTTTGTTGCTCAGGCTGCAACTTCAGCCCCGCATGGTGGGGCTCGAGCTTTGGCTTTCTGCCCTGGTTTATTTTGGCAGACCCCCCTGAAACCTGCTCACGGCCCTGCAGTGGGTCCCGGACCCCTGGTTGAGAACCACTGCCCTAGTGCAATCAATCACTGTTAACGCTGGGGTATCTTCTGGCCCACAGGGGGTAGAAAGAGTCTGTAAATCACAATGCCCTAGGGCAGGGGTCGGCAACCTTTCAGAAGTGGTGTGCCGAGTCTTCATTTATTCACTCTAATTTAAGGTTTCGCGTACCAGTAATACATTTTAACATTTTTATAAGGTCTCTTTCTATAAGCCTTTAATATATAACTAAACTATTGGTGTATGTAAAGTAAATAAGGTTTTTAAAATGTTTAAGAAGCTTCAATTAAAATAAAATTAAAATGGAAAGCGCCCCAGACCGGTGGCCAGGACCCAGGTAGTGTGAATGCCACTGAAAATCAGCTTGCGTGCCGCCTTTGGCACCCGTGCCATAGGTTGCCTACCCCTGCCCTAGGGTATATGTGTTCTAAATATATGTAGAAAAAGGACCAGGCAGATAGTTGACTTTCAGCTATGTGTTTGGCAGGGAGTAGAGTGGAGGAAACTTGCCCTGACACTGGCCACACTGTCTCCATTCTATGTATAAATGAAGGATGTCCGTTTCCAGCGCACTCAGTCCAGTATCTTTTGCCAGCACTAAGCTCACACTAACCAGCTACCCTATTAGTTTGTCAGTCTAAATGTGCGGTTAGGGACAGATAGGTGTGTTGCATATACCTATCAATATGGTTTGGGAAGAGGAGAAATAGGCACACTTTTTCCTTTTAGTAACTTACTACACACTGGACAAAAGACTTTCTTATTTCCTGACCTAGAGTTGGTACAGTTTGGCTGAGTGACTCAAGGGCTCCATGATTCAAGTTCCTCTTGATGAAACCTTTTTTTTTTTTCCCCCTCAGGAATTTGGCTAGATTCCTGGCCTTGCTAATTGGGCGAGAACTTCCTGGAATCAGGATGTTAAACCTGAGCCACTTTGTTTCATTGCCAGTCCCAAAGTCTCCTTTTTTGGTTGTTGAGTCTGTAGTGGACCTGGCAATGGCTTAAGCCACTAGTAAAAATATAATTTGTTCTTGCTCTCTCTTGTTTTGCTATTAATCTGAAATTTTAGCAACAGCTGATTAGTGAAGAAATATGGAGAGCCTGCTTATAAGACTAGCTGTGTGATGTGCAACACAATAACAGCATTACAATGACTCAATAATGATGTGTTTCTGAGACGTTGGCATGTACCTTGGATGCACTGTAAAGTCTTAACTACTTGTGACGTGCACCAGTGACCTGATAATGCAAATCCTGATGTGGTTTGTTACTATATGTATGGTCTAATATTAAAGAATATGACAGGGAGACAGGACTCCTAGGTTCTGTTCCTAGCTCTGACAGTGTCTCTATGAGATTGGGGAATTTACTGAGTGTGGCAGGAACTTTATTTTGCTGCTCTTCATTTTGTATAAAAGTGAGGATCATGGTAAGTAATTAATCTAAATAAATAAATAAATGTGTGTGTGTGTATGTATGTATTTTATTTTTCTTTAATTGCTATGGAGCCCTTTAAAACCCCTCCTCCTTTTCTAGAGCCTCCTGCGTGGAGCTGCTTACTATGTCATCAGCAGTGGGTGGAGCCAGGAGCAGGTCTCTGTAGATAGGGCTCTGGCTGCCCCTGCCTGGGTGGGAAGCCTATTCATGGGGGAACATGGGGAAAGTCTGTGCTATCTAAGCTGTATCTGTTCTGGGGCTGTAAACAGAGCCTGTCAGTCCAGAGCTGTCACCAGTACACCTTTCACCAAAACAAATGTTTAAAATTGACTTAAAAAGCAAGGCTAAGAGCAGACTTTAATGTTGCCAGGTCAATTTCAATGTGAGCAAAATTTTAAAGAAGCCATACTGCTTGCAAATCACAACTAGGATGGGGGTTGGGACTACAGACTGTGTCTGCCTTTTCAGGTATAGCTTGTACAGCTGACTTTTTGACTCATTAATTTACAGACAGATGTATGGATTAATTTATTTGTCTTCCTCAATGATGAAGACTTGGTCATGCATTCACTGAAAGCTAGAGTATGGCTGTGACACCTCTAAAAAGTTCCAGTTGGCATGTAGCTTTGGACAACTGGCAGCTCAAGCCATATTAAAATAAAGATCTGCACCTGTTATATAATGCCAATGGAACTCAGAGTCACGATCACGATAAGGACAAATTACAGCTTCCCTTTGGTACTCATGCGAGACACATAAATATAAATAGACATTAAATAACAAGAAGACAACCTTTGTGAGGACTCATCTCATTTGTGCGTTAGTGCCAAGTTGGGGTATATTAAGATCAAAGATGGGCCCCAAAATGCAAAGTTAAAATTTAGATCTGATCTTTCTCAAAATTTGTTGGTGATTGGAATCAAGGTTTTGGTCTGAGACCATCTGTAGTTGAGATGAATTGGTAGAACGCTATTGATGTGTGGCACACTCACTGTTTGCTATCACATAATATCTCTAACTCTCTCCCCTTTGGTACTGGTTTTAGGGCATCTATCTCCTGCAAATGAGCAATGGGGTGAACCTCATGGATCCAGGGTTCCAACAGAAATTGGAGGGTGAGAAGGAAGTAATTCGTCGAGCTATCCAGAAAGAACTGAAGATCAAAGAGGGAGCAGAAAATCTGCGCAAGGTGACAACAGACAAGAAGAACCTGGTGCATGTAGAGCATGTGCTGAAATCTTCCAATCGGAAACTGGAGCAGCTGCACTGGGATCTCCAGGAGCTTAATGCCCGGATTGTAGTAACAGAGAAAGGAGAGAGCAAAACAGGTAGGTCCTGGGACATAATTGTTGGGAATGATAGCTTCAGCAGTAAGCCTCATTATAGCCAATGCTTTAATTTCCCTTTTTTTTTGTATTGGGGGTAGTATGATGGGAAGGAAAAATCTCATCCATCTAGGAGAGGAATCTCAACTGGTTTCTGCTTATGTCCAGGTGAGATGAACAGTGTAGAGGTACTGAAGTTTGGAAAGTTGTGATTGACACTAATTGAGATGGAAGGAGGTGATAACATAAAGCAGGATGGGCAAAAGACTGATTGAGGATGTTGGACATAGGATCGCCTCCTGAACTTCATCTAAGCAGACTTACAGAGCTTGGGAGAAAAAATAGGGGCTTTGGGATAGAATCCAACATGCAAGTTCCTGACAGAGGGATGAATGTGAGATTGGAGGTTGTTGGTATTCTCCGTTAGGGACTAATCCTAAGAAGCCAGCAGTTCTCATATTGGGTCAGTAGTAGGCTAAGGTACACAACAGCTAGGATAATTTTTCCTTCAGTTGAGGCTGTATATTGTACGTGTCTTTGAAGATGAAAACCTCATTTATACTCTCCTCCTCATCCCATCTATTACCCTATGAGGGAACCATGAGAAGGAGGGTAATGGAATTCACTATGTTGTTGCACAGATGGTTCTATGTCCCCGGACCCTTGTCTCTGGGAAAGGAACCCAAACCCGGTGGCAAGGAGGATAGAGGCTCTGAAAAAGCAGCTGCACATTGAGATGAAAGTGAAACAGGGAGCTGAGAACATGATCCAGATGTATTCAAATGCAACGTCAAAAGTAAGCATTACTGAGTAAAAATAAGCAGGGAGCATGCCACTTTCGAACAAGATTTCTGTTAAAAGTGCACACACATAAAAATCTTTATTCCAGATCTGGGTGTTAAGGGGAGACGCTTTAAGGCAAAGTTGTTTTAGGTTGCATGGCTGAGCCCATCTGTGTGTTCATGAGCTGATGCACAGCTCTGTGACAGCATAGTGTACTATCCCATGGGGGAATAGTGTTATGAATGCTGGTTGTGTTAGACTCATTGTCATAATGTAATTGAGGCAATAATTAAGTACAATTCAAATTAGTCTGCCTTCTGCGGGGTTTCTTGCACCTTCCTCTGAAGCATCTGGTGCTGATCATTGTTAGAGACAGGATTCTGGACTAGATAGACCAGGGGTCTGATCCAGTATGGTAATTTATGTTCCTAGACTTCAGATACTGATTATGCTTTTGTTCTCTGATATTAGTTACTAGTATAAGACATTAGAATGGCTACCAGCATCTAACACTGGTGATAGTGCCACTAGATTAGAAACAGCTTAAAAAAATCTCAGAAGTGGTCGATCTTGTCAGTCACAGACATGGAGTGTTGCCTCCAGAAAAGTCAATCCAGGCTTTGGGAGGTGCAGTAGAGGGAGAGGAGCCAAACATCTCACCAAAGGTAAGAAAATAAAATGGTTTGGAATATGACCCTTAATGTGTGACACTATCCCACATCATCAAGTTTCTGATATGATGTACCAAGTTGGTGCAATACTGTTTATTTCAACAGAGACTTTAAGATGGAGCAAAATAAATGGTATCTTTGTGTATGAGTTATTTAAGAAAGAGCTTTTTGGGAATGTACTGCTTTCTTATTCATCATGCTTGTTGTATTTGGCATAATCATATTTATTATTTATTCTCCTCCAGAATATTAAAGTTTTTAATTAAGAAGCTTAATTTAACTATATGAGCAAGATAAAGAACTTAGACATTCTGGTTTATTCCACACCTCCACCCATACAATTCTGCCAGCACAATTGACTAGTGAAGCACAATATTGAATCACTGCAACATCAGAACAAACTCTTTGTTGAATGTACCCACAGGGCAGGACACTATTAACTAGCAAACTCGTCACATCTTTCATAGGTGTCACAGAATATCACAGATCCCTCATCTGTATCTACCATGGTTGGAAATCATCAGCCCTGTTGCTTAAGGCATCTTTTTTGCACAATTGAGCATTGTGTGAAGTTTTAGGACTTTCTGGGACCCCTTGTAAGGCCTTGTATGTTGTGGTGCCCCATCTTTGTCCAGTTCTCTCCTGTATGGACCTCTCCAGCCATCTGTAATCTGTCTTGCCAGGACCGGAAGCTGCTGGCAACAGCTCAGCAAATGCTCCAGGACAGCAAGACGAAGATTGAGCTGATTCGCATGCAGATTGTGAAGATATCTCAGTCGGCAGGTGGAATAGAGGATGCAATGGATCCAGCAGGTAAGATGCTTTGGATATCTGACATCACTTGGAGAAGATGTCGCTGAATTATGAAGCCCCAATGCCTGAGATGCTAGGCCACTTGCTTGTCTGATTTGTTATATTTATCTCCAACCTTACCAGTGAAGGTGGGGGCCACCATCAGTCTCCTGGAGCTACGCATCGAGGAACTGCGGCATCACCTATGCATTGAAGCTGCCGTGGCTGAGGGGGCAAAAAATGTGGTGAAGATCCTGGGAGGCAGGCGGGTGCAGGATCGCAAAGTGTTGGCTGAAGTAAGCACCATTGCAGTATTGCTACTTGAAGCATTGGTGGTGACTTTATGTATGCTGGATAGTAACCTTTTTTCAGAGGAAAAACAGTATTATGGCTGTTGCCCATTAATGCCCTAGCCTTGTTCTCAACAATGCCATGGTGGCTCCCTACTACCAAGTCCCATGACACTGGTCTAAATCCCCCAACACTGCCATAATACTGCAGTCCCTGCTCATAGTGATGTTGCGGCAGCGGCTACTCCCAGCAACTGTAACGGTAGAAGGTGATAATTCCCTTGTATAACTGCTGTTACTGGCTGTTTGAGAGATTGTGTGGTTATCATTGCCATCTGATTCAGTGCCTGTAATATGCAATGACTGTTTTTTAAAAAGCCACATATAAAGCTCTCTCATCATATGAAGTTACATTTACAGAACTTGCCAACTGACTTGCATCATAAAGCTAGGACAGAAAAAAATGAACTTATAGTAAACTAACCAACAATCTCTTTCATTTTTCTAATGGTCAGTACAGGAAAATGTGAATCAGAAATTTCACTCGTTTGCTATGTAACTTTGGGCAAGTCACTTCTCCTTTTTGAGCCTCAGTTTACTCATGTGTACAATGAGGATAATACTCATCCCACAGGGCTTTTGTGAACCATAGTTAATGTTTGTAAAGAGCTTTGAAGGCCTCAGATGAAAGGCTGTATATAAATGTGAAGTGTTAGTTATAGTAATTATCCAACTTGGGCATTCATTATACCAGTCATTTTTAATTGGAAATTTCTTGGAGTCCAAATTGGTGCTGTTTGTAGTGCACTGTAAGAAATCAGTTTTGGATTTTTGATCCTAGTCTGTTCTTCGAGTTGGAAATACCGTGGTGGGAGCTTATTCAGGGCAGAATTCTCCTGACCCTCAGCAGCAGTGACTTGTGATGAATGAGTGATCCTGACAGTCCCTTCTTGTCCTTCATGAGCAGGATGGTGCCTGGTCTTTGAGGATGGGAAGTTGGGTCGTTTGTGAAGTGTTAGTAGTACCAAGATCATGGCAGTGGCTATTCATTCAAAGCCTGTACTAGCTTTTTCTCTGCTCCTTGTTACCAGGCTCAGGGTCGTTTGCAAGAATCTTCTCAGAAGATTGATTTGCTGCGCTTGTCCCTGGAGCAGCAGCTTAATGAACTTTCTTCTGATCACCCAAAGCGGGCACGCATCAAGCAGGAGCTAGTGAATGCGTCCTCTCTGGGAGCTCATCATGTCAGCGTCCAGCCCTTCACTTCACTGATCAAACCCACAGCTCTTACAGGTACCTGAGGCAGCAGGGGGTGGGGAATATTTCTTCCCTATGTTACCGTGTCATGACTCTGGTGGTTTTTGTGATGTGGACACTTGGTCCGCTAGGAACTGGACCAAGTCTTCAATTTGTTTCATGTAGGCCACCAAAAAGCTGTCAGATTGTAATGACTTTAATCGCTACTGAAGGCTGGATTCAAAGTGTAAGATACCTAGACAGCATAAATCTAAAGTTTCTGACTTCCTATGTTGACTGACTAGAATAATTTCACTTTTCTTGAGAATAACACTCTTTGGTGAAATTCCTCAGGTTCATTAGAAGTAAGACTGATGGGGTGTCAGGATCTGTTGGAAAAAGTTCCAGGACGTTCCCGAGTGTTTGGTTCATCTCCCAACCATGGGAGCCCAAGTGACATGAAGTCCCTGACCCGAGCACGAGCTGGGATGAGTATTCATGGCCGCAGTACTGCAGTAAAGCACTTGCGTAATGAGGAGCTGTGTAGTGAGTATGATATTCTCTGTTGGATCAGTGATGGTGTCTTCTAATATGCCTGCCACCTTTCAGCCTGATGTGAGTACAGTGAGAGGAAACCTGGAAACTTGGCTCCTGAAACAGGGGAAGAGGCTGAATCATTTGGTCTCCTATTCCCCTTTGTGATCTCCTGTGGTGGAAATCTCATTGGATTGTGTGGCTACCTCCAGCAAGAAGTATATTCCAATTTATGACCATATAAAAGATTGTAACCTACACTTTTTCCCTTGTCCAGATGAGGTGCTCGCTGTGCTCAAAGTAGACAATAAAGTGGTCGGTCAGACAAACTGGGGCCCAGTTAATAACCAGGCTTGGGACCAAAGCTTTGCCATTGAGCTGGATCGGGTAAGACTATATTTCTGTAGGATGATAGGAATTCCAGGATCTTTTCAGTCTTGTCCTCAGAACCCCTGTCGTGTATCCCTTTGTTCTTTAACTTTATTTGAATTATTTCTGTGGATTTGGTGATTTACTTGTCATTCAATTTTTGATCCATCTCTTTACTGGGACTGATAATGTGGCCTTCTCCCCATCCTTAAATTTACTCTAAGTACAGGTTACCTCTGGTATAGCTTCAGTCTGAGCATTTGATGCCCCTCTTCTGTCTCCATTTGAGTGGCCATGCTCCATCTTTTACCTGCAATACAGCTCACTTCAGGATATTTGGGATGAGGTTCAGTCTTTTGTAGGAGCAAAGTCCAGAAATTACATGAAAATGAGCAATCTTTAAAAAAAAGTTGTAGCTGCTGAAGGTCTGAAACGACCAAAGAGGTGGGAAGCAATAGGAATGAGGAACCGTCACCTCTTCCTTGGAGCATGTCTCTTATACACTGCATTGTTTAGCTGCATGGAATTTCTACAAGGAAGGAAAAGGAACTAGCATCAGAGCTAAGGTGGAGTTCAGAGTGTGTAGGTTATGGGAGTGTGTGTGTGCCAGGCCATTGGCCTGGTCCATTACCAAGCTCTCTGCTTCTCTTCTTCCAGTCCCGGGAGCTGGAGATTGCAGTTTATTGGCATGACTGGAGAGAGCTGTGTGCAGTGAAGTTCTTGCGCTTGGATGACTTTCTCGATAATGAACGCCATGGGATGTGCCTCTCTCTCGAACCTCAAGGGATGCTTTTTGCAGAGGTAAAGGTTCCAAATTTTACCTTTCTCCTCCAGAAGACTCACTGCTCCAGAGGCTTTCTTCGGGTATACACTGAAGTGATATGTTTTGACTCTCCTTGCGTTGAGAAGGTTGCAGACAAATGGGTAAACTGAGACGTGAATAGGTGAAGTGACCAAGGTCACACAGTGAGTCAGTGTAGGAGCTGGGACTAGAACCCAGGAGTCTTGACTCCCATTTCTCTAGTCTAACCTCTAGATGTACACTCCCACCCTCACTCGATGCGTTGCCTTTATGCCTCAAAGGTAATCTGCTTGGCCTCTGGTGGGGAGAGGAGGAGGGATGGTGAGCACTTGTAATTCAAATAGTTTCCATCCCCCTGTTTTAGGTGTGGTGTCTACCCTGGAAACAGGAGCTTGTCTCAGAATGAAAGGAGTGAACATGGAGGATATGTTATACACACATTTATTTAAGCAATTATATAGCTTAACTTTCATTTATTCAGATTCTTAATTTTTATTTTTGTTATTGTTTTAGGGAATGGTGAATGATGCATTTGTTATTTACTAAATGATCTATTTTTTTACCTGTGATTTGTGTCAAGGTTTATGTAGATGGAAATTAAAATTAAATAAAAAATGCACAAAACAGCATTTTAAAATTATTAGTTAAATAAAACTACCTTAAATATGCTGGATACATTTAAACAAAGTTAATGAAAAAGTTAATCAAAACATGTTTTGCATTTAAAACTAACTGATTTATTAAACAAAGTATTATCTGTAATCAGTGAATTGAACTGATTGTTTATTGTCACCATGTTCTTTGGGATTTCAGAAGGAATAGATTTCATCCTCCTGCACCTAATTTTGATTCACAGATTGAAAGAGGAAAACAAGTTTTCCTGCACTTTCGACTCCCATTGATCTCTTAACTTAGAATGAACTAGTCATTAAACTGAACTAGTAGAATAAACTGAAAAAAAAATAATTATTTCTGCATCTGCTGAAAAAGTTGGTTTAGCACATCAACAAACACTGGTGACAGATACTAAGGGCTTGTCTACGTTGGCAATTAACAGCGCTGCAACTTTCTCGCTCAGGGGTATGAAAAAATACCCCTCTGAGCACAGCAAGTTGCAGCGCTGTAAAGCACCACTGTAAACAGTGCCCCAGCACTGGGAGCTACACCCCTCATTGAGGTGGTTTTTTCAGAGCTGGAAGAGCTCTCTCCCAGTGCTGCGCTGAGCAGCACTTTAGCGTTACCAGTATAGACTAGCCCTTAGTCAGTGACTTTCACCAATTCAGTGATATGACTTTCTTTAAAACTTGGCAGCAAACATTTACTACATAATATTATATGTTTTTATTTAATTTCAATTATTTTAATAGATTAGAGTAAATTTAAGCCTTAACATAGATTGCCATAATTTAAAATGTAGTTCTAAATAGGTTTAAAAATAAACCTTTATTTAATTTAAATTAAAAAAATTGATTTAAAATAAAAATCTTGGGTTTTTTTTTTAAAAATCATTATTACCCACCCTAAGGAGTGGCCTTTGTGTCTGATACAATCTACACTCAGATGGTTGAGGACAAAAGCATCAACTAAAAACAAGGAAAGAAATAGTTTAAAAAGATGAGTGTGTTTATATCCAGGAGTGACCCTTAAAGGGTCCCACTGTAATTACCTGGGCACTACATAAAAGCCAGTCTTTGACTTGCTTTTGTTAGGAGTCATCAGCAACACTTTACATTTAAAGAAGGTGGTTTAATGGTTAGGTTTGAATTATTCAGACTGTCTGGAACCATGGGATCAAATCCCATTAGGTTGGGCTCATCCCTTCATCTTTCGAGATAATAAAGTGCATGGAACTCAATTTGTTACGAGATCTCCAGGTTACCCTTAAAAACCAGAGTCCTGTCTCCTTTGCAGGAGACAAAAGATCCCAGGGCATCTTTCCTAAATTGGGGTCTGACCCAGTCTCCTTAGCCAAAATTTCCCCTTTTGTCACTCTTGTGTTGTGGAGTGACAGGCTGCTGCTTCCCACTTTGGAGGTAGCTGCATTTCAGCAGTGATTTATGTATATAATTTGAAAAGTACATTGGCATCAATTGGGATGGAAGACACCTTAAAAATGTTATGAGTAGGGTCCCACCAAATTCACGGTCCATTTTGCTCAATTTCATGGTCATTGGATTTTAAAAATAGTAAATGTCATGATTTCAGCTATTTAAATCCGAAATTTCATGGTGTTGTAATTGTGACCGAAAAAGGAGTTGTGGGGGGGTTGGAGGGGGTCGCAAGGTTATTGTATGGGGAGGTTGCAGTACTGCTACCCTTACTTCTGCGCGGCTGCTGGTGGCGGCGCTGCCTTCAGAGCTGGGCAGCTGGAGAGCAGCAGCTGCTGGCCAGGAGACCAGCTCTGAAGGCAGAACCGCCCGCCAGCAGCAAGACAGAACTAAGGATGGCATGATATGGTATTGCCACCCTTACTTCTGTGCACCTGCCTGCAGAGCTGGGCCCTCAGTCAGCAGCCGCCGCTCTCCGACTGCCCAGCTCTGAAGGCAGCAGCGCAGAAGTAAGGGTGGCAATACCACAACCTCCCTAAAAGAACCTTTCAACCCCCCACTCCTCCTGCACTCCTTTTTGGGTCGGGACCCCCAATTTGAGAAACGCTGGTCTCCCCTGTGAAATCTGTATAGTACAGCATAAAAGCACACAAAAGACCAGATTTCATGGTCTGTGACACATTTTTCATGGCCGTGAATTTGGTAGGGCCCACGTTATGAGCCAATCATTTTGCCTTTGTCAGCTTCTCTGTACTTCATGTTAATGGATACTTCTAACTTAAAAAAAAAAAAAAAAAGAATTAACATAGCACCGGAGGGGAGTAGATAGTATAATTCAGTCTGGAGTCTGCCTGCATATGTGACTTCTAGTTTGCTGAATGGGTGTGAATGGTCTATTTGATCAGAAGACTAAGTATGTGTCCAGGAGGGAAGTGAACTGCCCTATAGAGTCTCCTCTGCTTCCCTGGCAGGTGACCTTCTGTAATCCTGTGATTGAGAGACGGTCCAATCTGCAGCGCCAGAAACGCATTTTTCCCAAACAGAAAGGTAACCAGCCTGTGAACTGACAGTCACGCCAGTTAGGGGCATGTATGGGTTATGTGGTTGTCGGTGCGTGGGAAGCTGCAGCACCCCATGGCTTGAAGTGGTTTCCATTATGTACAGGGTTTACAGTTTGGTTCAGTGGCTCTCAGCACCCCCACTGTAAAAATTGTACAAGCACCCCTGGTTTATGGTACTTTTTGGAATGCTTCTGGGCAGAGCCATAACTAGGAATTTCTGCGCCCGAGGCAGGGGCGCAGAAATTCCTAGGGGCTTACCCTCCGCCGAATTGCCGCCGAAGCCGCGGCATCGGCAGACCTCCCGCAGGCAAGCGGAAGCGGCTTCGGCGGCAGTTCGGCGGAGGGTATTTTTAGCAGCCGCCGAAGCCACTTCCGCGTGGGAGGTCCGCCGGTGTGTATGCAGAGGGCCCCCTCCGCTGAATTGCCGCCGAAGCCGGGGGACCGGCGGACCTCCCGCAGGTAAGCGGAAGCGGCTTCGGCGGCAGGGCGGAAGTGCTGCTAAATATACCCTCCGCTGAACTGCCGCCGAAGCTGCTTCTGCTTGCCTGCGGGAGGTCCGCCGGTCCCTGGCTTCAGCGGCAATTCGGCGGAGAGGGCCCTCTGCAGACACACCGGCGGACCTCCCGAAGGTAAGCTGGGGTGGCTTCAGCGGCAGGGGAGGAGGGCGCCCCTGGCAGCAGGCTTTTATGCCCCTGCCAGCAGTGCACCCTGAGGCGAGTGCCTCGCTGGCCTCGCCCTCGTTACGGCCCTGCTTCTGGATTAATGTATGTATGTAGGTGAGATCTATTAGAGCGTGGCAATGTCTCCACTCACCAGGGAAGTGATGGAAGCATGGCTGTAACATGGAACGTACATGTTGTTACACTGTTTACATCCATGCCTAACATGATTACAGTGTCAGGGGCTATGATTAGTAGTTTTTGAACAGGATTTTTGCTAGTAGGATCCAAGCCTCAATCTGTGTTCTACCACTTATGCTACCACTGATAAGTGGCAGCAGTGAGAGATTTCCCAGAAAATTTAGACAAAGCCATGGTGTGGACAGGGACATTGATTGTTCAACAAGACTTTGAAGCTGACACTTCAGCGAGGTGAATGGGTTGGTGGGTGGCACAGCTCATGTGCTCTTTTTATCCAGAGCTGGAGAGAGAGAGAGAGAGAGAGAGAGAGTGAGAATTTATACTCTGAAGGCTCTTTGCAATTGGAAAAGCTCGATTTAAAAAAAACCCCCAAAAAACAACTTTGATTCTGCAGGGAAATACCTTAAAAACTCAGAATCCACTATTTATTTTCACAGTTTTTCTGTTCTCAGGCTATGGGTCTTAAATTCAGCATGGAAGTGGAGGTGGAAAATAAGAATATAGTACCTTCACATTATCTTTTGGCCAAGATCTAGTAGAGTATCAGTTTAATATCCGGTACATCCTCTGTGTGAGGATTATACCTTGCCATTGCAGGGGTCTGGATGTGATGAAGTGGGAGGTCTTTTTCAGCTCCAACTACTAGGATCTTATGAATACTTTCCTCGTTAGTTACCTATGAGTCTGTCAGCTGTTCTGATTGTCTAGGACAGGGGTCAGCAACCTTTCAGAAGTGGTGTGCTGAGTCTTCATTTATTCACTCTAATTTAAGGTTTCGCGTGCCAGTACTACATTTTAACGTTTTTAGAAGGTCTCTCTCTATAAGTCTATAATATATAACTAAGCTATTGTTGTATATAAAGTAAATACGTTTTTTAAAATATTTAAGAAGCTTCATTTAAAATTAAATTAAAATGCAGCGCTCCCTGGACTGGTGGCCAGGACCCGGGCCGTATGAGTGCCACTGAAAATCAGCTCGCGTGCTGCCTTCGGCACGCGTGCCATAGGTTGCCCACCCCTGGTCTGGGAGATGTGGTTATGGTGTCTCTTGGCTCACCATCCCCAAATTGGGCCTCTTTTTGGGGTGAGCAAATGGCTGCCTAGATGAACTAGATAGGTCAGTGGTTCATGTTGTGCTTGGCATTGTAATCTCAGTAATATTTGGGTTTCTCCTTCTCCAGGAAAGGAGTTTCTCCGAGCTTCTCAGATGAACATAAACATTGCTACCTGGGGTCGTCTAATGATGAGCATTCTCCCTCCATGTAGTTCCATGAACACGCTAAGCCCCCCACTTCATACTCCCATTCGTACAGACTTTACCTCTCCAGTGCTGCTGCAAACTCAAACTGATTCAATGTCCATGTTGAGCAGGTAAGTGTTGTTCCAATTAATGCGACAAACTGGAATGGGCACAAAATTAAAACTTGGTGAAACTCCATAGGGTGGTGAAAGACCTTAGTGTGAAAGATCTATGTAGAAAACTCAGCTTGGGCTATTAAGAAAAAATACTGGCTGAGATGGTGTGAACTTTTATGGAGCATTCAGTATTGTAAGGCCACCTCTGATTTATTGTTGACCATTGGACAGATTTCCAGAATCACAGTTCTTCTTGAGTATATGCCCCTATGGGTGCTCCACCATAGGATGTGCATGTGCCTGGGCACTCTCAATTGGCGATTTTAGCTAGCAATGTCCAAAGGTCTGCGCCTGCGCACTATGCTTCTGCATGTTCATGTGCAGAGGCATGTAGGCAGATGAAAATCTGTTCCCTCTCAACTGCTCTTAGCGCGAGATGGTTCAGAACGGTGTCCTCTGTGTTCTCAGACCCAGGGGGTCAGGTGGGCTTGGACTTGGGTGGCTAGCCCGAGCTGCCACCAGAGTCATAATGTCCACACTGCTAATTTTAGGCGTTAGCTCAAGGTGAGCTAGCATGAGTCTGTCTACTCACATTGGATATCACACCTCCCAGCTGCAGTGCAGACATGCTGTTAGGATTCTATGATGCTAGCCATTGTTCAGTGGACCAGGCCTGCCGACAGCAATTCCGGGCCCCAGGGCAGAACAGTCAATGGGCCCGAGCTGCTGCCGGCTGCGCTGCTGGTGCCCAGCGAACTGCCGGCACAGCCAGGGCTTCCACATGCCCACCCAGTTGTCTTCGCCGCCGCCAATACCACCTTGCATGTGCCTAGGAGCCCTGTGGCCTGCATGGGCGATTTAAAAGGGCCTGGGACTCCTGGCCATCGCTGCTGCTGCTGCAGTAGCAGCGACAACAGCAAGGACCCCCAGGCCCTTTTAAATCACCCAGGCCCCGGGGCAATTGCCCCTTTTGCCCCCCCTGTTGGCGGGCCTGGTGTGGACCGATAATTTGGTGTCTCAATCTGGGGTCATAGTAGAAGGATCCAGTCTGAGGTGGTCGTTTTCCTGCAAAATATGTGAGTGACCACAAGCAGATAACCCTTTGTAAACAGGACTTGTGAGAGGCTCATGGGAGAAGGAGTGGGTAACAGACCTCCATCTAATCGTGTAAGGCCCATTCTCACTTTGCTAAATATAATTAATGGTTCATCAGCAATTACTCTTTCACATATTTCCACTCATTTCTTATGCTATTAGGCATGACATTGGGAAAGTTAATTTGGGAGTGTGGTGGTGGGGGAAAATAGGCAAGTGCATGGCCTGCTTCAGTGCCTTTTCACCAAAAGTCAAAAGCTGCTTTAACTTTGATCAGTACTAAACTTAATTTAGCATTTGACCAAATAAAGTTATCCAGGCCCAAACTCAAATATGGCACATGTTCTCTTCATTATATACTATCGGAGTGCTATACAGGGCCACAGTTTAACTGGTGCAGGTATAGATTGTACCTGTTTTTCCTATGGTTGCAAATAACCTAACCACCAACTTGAATGTGTTCCAAAGCTATGTATTTTAGCTTTTAGATTTGCTCCTCTAGAAGAGGATATTTTTCACCGGTCCACTAGCTCTTGTAAAGGAGGAAGATCAAGTTGGTTATTAAGCTAAACTTCATTGCTGTGACGCAGTCAAACAATAGATGTTTACTTTAAATTCTTCGTCAGATGGCCATTTTATTTATAGGCATTTCTATAGCTTTCATCACTCATAACGTCAGAGTGCTAGGTATTCTGACATGAGAATAAACACCAGCAGCACAATAACGGCTTATTTACTTACAGTTCATTTTAAAGGAGCATACTACCTGTTGATTTCTCACAGGCTTGAATCCCAGGTGTGGATCAGGGAGTCTTACTGTCCAGTGCATTTAGGATTAATTTAAACCTTGCTTGTGTAATTCTGGCACTGCACTACAGTGTCCG
Source organism: Macrochelys suwanniensis (assembly GCA_033296515.1). Classification (NCBI taxonomy): domain Eukaryota; kingdom Metazoa; phylum Chordata; order Testudines; family Chelydridae; genus Macrochelys; species Macrochelys suwanniensis. The sequence continues at coordinate 12,429,847 of CM065790.1, read as the reverse complement.
CTGTACCATATTCTATTCCACAGTGACTTCTTTAAAACATTTCTTCCAAATGCAGTGACTATCCAGTGGTTAAACTGACATTTGGTGAGGAACCTCCACCTAAGCCTCCACGCCTTTTTTTGACAGCAGATTCCAAAGAGGTTGCACCTTCTCCTGCAGACTCTCCGGTAAGGATCTGGGTTGATAGAGATTTTTTGTGTTTTGGTCAGGTTTCTTTAGTGGGTTGAGCCCTGCCCTTTCCTCTCAAATCCAAGTTCTTTTTGACTTGTAACTCTTAGGAAATTAGTGACTCCTTGGGCAGATGTTGTTCTAAGACTGGCTAATATCCAGGGATTTGGGGTCCAATTGGGTGACTGGGCATTGGGCTTTTGGTCACTCAGAAGTGGGACAGATCTGGACTCTAAGGGGAGGAGCTCCATCTTCCTAATCCTATAAACTGCCTCCCCTTGCAGAAAAAAAGTGGCAGACAGGTCACCTTGGGATTTCAGGCCAGAAGTGGGGAAGAGGTATCTGCATGGGAAAAGCAGGGATGCAGAGCTTGCAGGTGCTGTAAAACAGGAGGGCATGTAAAGCTCTCCTCCTAGGTGATCTGGGTGGGAAGGAAGAGGGGATCTCATTCACTGAGGGGAAGGAGCAGTCGCTGGGGGAGAAGTAGAGGTGCGAGTTTTCAGTGCTGTAATGGTTAAATACCTGTGCCCTGACACATACTTCTTACTCTTCTACTTAGTGTGCGCCCATGATGAAAGTGCATTCTCTCTGGTCACCAGAGTTCTCTAGAATTGCACTGAAACATGTGAAGTGACTTTCTGGAAAAGCCATGGTTCATCCTAGACTTTTTCAAATGGGTACCCACTGGGGGCTGACTCCAACAGGGAGACAGAATCTTCTTCTTGTATTGCTCAGTACATAGAAATGGTCTAAGTAGCCATAGATAGTCTGTGTTCGTGTGCTCTGTGGGCTGTACTCCACTCACAACAGAGACAAATCCCTGTTTATATCACAAGAACATTCTCTCTGGTCATTGCTGGGTGACACAGATGGAGGCTTGGGTGTGGGTTTTCCAGTCTGTTCTGATCTGATCCAGTGGGACTTTGCAAACACCATTCCACAGAACTAGATGTGGTGACTTTCTCTCCATTCAGTGTCTGAAGAGGCTACATGTGGAAGAGAGGACTCGCAGTTCTGCTGTAACAGAAACACCAAACTGGGCTTCTCACAGGTAATTGTGGGCCCTTTTGGACACAAGGAAAGGGGATATTGAGCTGAAATTTTTGACAATCAGTCTTAAGTTCTGTTAAATAGGTAGTATAGCCTCTAATTAGGAAATTAATTTCTCAGTAACAGACTTTTCATACTGTATTTATTTAATACAAGGAAAACTCTGCATTTTACCTTATTTATCCAGATGTCTGCATAGCATTATCTGTGTAATGACCCTTGATCGTTACCCTATTAACAGGCTGTGCAGTACAATTGAGTGAATCTTTCTAGTAGAAGGTAAAATAATTTAACTGCCCTCAAATGGCTCCTCATTTTTAAGCATTTTAAATTCTCTAGGGCTTAAACATGTGAGCTCTTTAGATATACCTCTCTGAATACTAAGTAACATACTTCAAAAGCACCCCCAGTAGATCCCACCCCTTGTTTATTATATTAATGTAGCTATTTGAGATAAATTAGTCTCCATTGCACGGGGGCATACATAAAACAAAGTTGTTTGTAGAGTCTAATGCTGCTACTGGGCTGCATATAACAATGATACAGACTAGAAAATTCTAGGTAAAAAACACAACACCAATATTGAACCATCCGTTATGTAAAAATGCATTAATAACAAAATAAACGTTAGCTGATCTACAGCTTCAACTATTTCCTTATGTAGGAGCATTAACGTATCAGTCTTTCACCCTCACTTTGGAGGTTTGAAGTCAGTAGCAAGGACACAGTCAGACACATACGTTGACTTACCTGCCTTCTCTCTAGGAGGGACATTTGTGTCTTTCTAGCCTAGATTCTTAGCCCTTCAATTCACTCATCAGAGGAGAGGGAAACCTCTGCTCCCAGCAAACGATGTTCCTAGACTAAGCCGTTTAACTGCCTTTTTATTTTTTCCAAGAGATTCTAGAATCTACAGTTTTAGTTTCCTTGGTAACAGCATGTGGGCAGCATAATGTTTCATGGCATCTGTCCACTCAGCTACACATTTTGTATCCCACTTTTTGCCCTCTAACACCCCCACTCTCCCCTCATTACTACCTACCCCTATCTAAGAACTAGAATCCTTCTCATCCTACCAGCACCCCAGACTTTCTCCCATACCCCACCACCAACCTTTTGTTCTTCTATCGTTATCCTGACAGCACCTTCATATTTACGTGATCTTGTCCCACCAGCTACCCTCTAGCTTCCTTAGGCTTGGCTTTTTGCTGTGTAAACCTCCTTCCTTTTGGTATCCATTGCTGACCTTTGAGTTTACTATGTCTTGTCCTACGTTTTCTCTGTTTGCCTGCAGGAAGAGGGCTGTTCAGCTTCAGGATTTTCGCTGCATCGCCATGCTGGGACGAGGGCACTTTGGGAAGGTAGCATGGGAATAAGGGGCTTCCTTGTAGGGGGTGGGTGCAAAGCTGTCCCCCTCTCTTTTTCCACCTCTGTGCCTCATAGTTTGTGAGTGGAAATGTTCCAAAAGGGGAAGAGGCTAATTCCACTGAACATGGAAAAATCAGCTCTTGCCCCACAAGGAAACAGCTGATATTCCTGTTAATAAGAGGGTCTTTCGGGTGTTTAGGGATTCCATGGCTGGAGAGAACCTTTAAGGGCTGAGGATCCTCTACCTAGCCTCTTTTCACATGCCCCATGTAGTTCATATGCCTCTAGGTCCAGAGCCTATCAAGGTCACTCCTTGCATCATCCATAGGGGTCATTAGAGAACAGCATTAGGTGCTCTTCCTCCCCAAAGATTGAGCTCACAACTCCTGGGTAGTTGGAGCACTGAGCAACTATAAAATCATAGGACCAGCCTTGAGACGCCAGATTTTAAAAATAGCATAATTTAAAATGAGTTCTATCTGGAGCTATTCACTGCAGAGCATTAAGGAAAATAAAAAACCCTCCTCGGAGTTACTTGGCCTTGGCTTTGACAATGACTCTCTGGAATGGACGGGAGCAGTTTGTGTGAGTGCCTGCTGGCTGTGTGGGTGGGAGCCCAAGTAGCCAGATGAGAGAATCTCCGAATGCCTGGGAGTGCTGGATTATTGGCTTTTTATTGTCTTTCAGGTGCTGCTAGGTCAATACAAGGCAACGGGGAAGTTGTACGCTATCAAAGCCCTAAAGAAACAAGACATCATTAGCCGAGATGAGATTGATAGGTGAGTCTCTGTCCAGAGGGAGCACTTCCACCAGAGGCTGTGAGATCACCTCTCTAATCATGTCAATCTCAGCACTAATGTGGTAGTGGATCCCTCTTAAGCATCAGAGGGCTAGAATCAAGACTTGGAGGAAGCTTATAATGGTGTTGCTCCTGGCATCTAGCAAAATAACACTCACCTGTGGGGAAGAGAATAAAATGAGTTTGGGAACTACACAAGATAAATGTCATCTCCCCTTTTTGTTTCTGTAACTCTAAGTGTAAAAATATCTCTCTATACTTCCATCTCCAAACATAGGCTTCTCTGCAAAGCTTTGGCCCTGACATTTTCTTTCTTTCAACCCTGACAGCTTGAACTGTGAGAAGCGAATCTTTGAAGTGATCAACTCCTTCAGCCATCCGTTCCTGGTGAACATGTTTGCATGTTTCCAGACGCCAGATCACGCATGTTTTGTGATGGAATACACCCCTGGTGGTGATCTCATGATGCACATTCACTCTGATGTCTTTCCAGAACATGTGACGCAGTGAGTTAGCTTGTTTCAGGTTTCAAAGTACCATAGATGTTTGACTTGGTTCTCAAGTCTCTGTAGTGAAAACTGTTCCTCTTTCGCAGGTTTTACACAGCCTGCGTAGTGCTGGGACTCCAGTTCTTACATGAGAAGAAAATTATTTACAGGTAACATAACAGTAAAGTGTAAGAAACCCAGCAACCCAAATATTAAATTGCCCATTTAGCCACATTTGCAGTTTGCAGCTCACTGCCTTGCCGGGGTTTCTTTAGCACTCTGTCCAGCTGTCAGTGACATTTCACATTTCCCTTCCATCACTCCTGCCATCACATTCAAGAGTTAAACTGTATCCTTTCCACAGTTGACTGGAAAGAGTTGGCAGAAATAGAACACATCCAAACCTGTGTCTGTATTGACCATACCAACTTACTGTTAACTATGCCAGGGAATGTCATTAAGAAACTGTCTGTCAGACATATTGCCAGTGAGCTATCCACCCTGAAGCAGCAATGAACTGGGGGGAGGTAACGTGTGTCCTCTTTCCTGGGGCATCCTGGGAATGGGGCCTGCTATTAGCAGGACACATCCTTTGATAGCACAAGCCCCTCCTTGCACAGAGCCATTTCCTGATGCTCTTAGGAAAATAAATTAATAAATACAATAGTCTGTGAAGAGCATCCTCTAAGGTTATATAGTATTTGAGAAAATGCAAGCTCTATTCATTGTTGATTCTACTTCCCTCGTCCTAACAGCTGGGGTTTTGTGCCAATTCCCAGACTTCACCCCCCATTCTCTTCCTCCTCTGCCTGCAGGGACCTGAAGTTGGATAACTTGCTCTTAGATGCTGAGGGCTTTGTGAAGATTGCAGATTTTGGGCTGTGTAAAGAAGGTGAGCAACTTTGATGGTACCAAGATTGAGCCATCACCCTTGCTGGAGAAACTCAGGATCTAGGGTTTGGTAACATGTTCACAAGCGCAACTAGTGGAATTGCTGCACCAACACAATTGTGTTCAATCCCACTTAAAGAAATCCTTCCTATCTGACCACTATGAAGTTGGGAGCAGTTCCTGTTCTTTCTCTCTGGGTAATTTATAAAGGGGTTTACAATGCACTTGACTGTTCAGAGGAGCCAAGATGCAGCATCATGCAGTTTTCCTGAGGAGGGCCTCGTCCTTGCTATGTGGTCATATAATAATTGTGGCTGCAGGAAGTTTCTTTGCCTTGCTGTTTATATAAACAGTATCTTTACATTCCTTCTTTGCGCCTCAGCTTAGAAACACTAAAAAGACACGCTGCTAGAGTCCTTCGTAAAGATTCCATGCTTCCTCAAGAGTGCATGGACATGGGTGGGCAAGAGTCCTGCAAGGTCAGAGGCAGATCCCTCTTGGAGTAATGTATTAATGCCAGTTCTCCTCTCTTTGCCTATCTGTTTCTGCTATCCTCAGCCATGTTGTCTATTGTCCAGTATCACCGTCTCTGCTGTCATCACCTACATTGCCTGTTACGCTTCCAGAAAATGTGATGATGCGTAACCAATTGAGAATGTGTATGGTGTGTTCATAAAGGCATTTTCTCCACAGGGATGGGTTTTGGGGACCGCACTAACACTTTTTGTGGCACCCCTGAATTTCTGGCTCCGGAAGTCCTGACAGACACCTCATACACGCGGGTAGTGGACTGGTGGGGGCTTGGTGTGCTCATTTTCGAGATGCTTGTTGGTGAGGTGAGACCATTTTCCTCTGGGGAAAGGGAGAGGTGGGCCTCACCACATGACATGAGTAGTCACGGGCTGGGTGCACCTAACTGCTCTTTATTTATGTCTTTAAAATAATTTAAGTGAATAAAAGTACACCTTTGAGTCCCCTTGCATTAAAAGTATAATTCCTCTAATTGCTTTTTTGGTGATTTGAAACCAGCTATAACAGCCTAACATTCCCAATTCTGTTCTCTCCAATAATGATCCTTAGTATTTATATCACGTTTTCCTCATTCATAGCACTTGCCAAACACTACCTAATCCTTCCAAAACTCTGAAGTATTATCATCCCCATCTCACAGTGCGATAAACAAACAGTAGGATACAGATACTATGTATGTCAGATAATAACATGTCTCCACTGCAGTCTCCCTTCCCTGGAGATAACGAAGAGGAGGTCTTTGACAGCATTGTCAACGAAGAGGTCCGCTATCCACAATTCCTTTCTTCTGAGGCACTTCCCATACTCCGCAAGGTACTGCAATGGGATCTCCCTGGTTTTACTGAGGCCTCAGCACAAGTAGAGCCAGAGAGACACTCTTCTAACTAGATGGCATTTCTACTTGAGTGCGTGTTTGTCCGCTTCCAGAGGTGTCCACGTTCTATAGGGAACCCTTAAAATCTACACACACACACACACACACTCTCTTTTATCTCTTAATTTCTCATCCTTGACACCTCCATACACACATGCCATTCGTATAGCCATTGAGGATTAAGCAGGGTTCCTATTGGAGTCTATCCTGCCAATTCTCAAATGGACAGATGTTAAATAGGGTAGGGTAGGGATGTCAGTTTCATTCTGTGGATAGGGCTGAATTCCATTTTTAATTATCAGTGGATCAGCATATACAGTTAAGGCTATATGCTACCTAGAGTCCACATTGGATCATCCACTGGTATAAATGGGTGGTTTACAATGGACTAAACTTGAGTTTAGTGCTGACTGGTTACGGCCCTGCCTGAAGGGAGCAAGTGGAAGAGACTGGATGGTTGCTGCTCTGTTTTCCTTCTAGAATAGTGTTCATGTCCCTCCTTGTTCCATGTGTTGAATTTGTCTATTGGTATTTCCTGCAGCTTCTCCAGAAATGTCCAGAACGTCGCCTTGGGGCAGGAGAGAGGGACGCAGAAGAGATTAAAACCCAGCCCTTTTTCAAGGTAAGAGCTCAGCCCCTTGTGCAGCTCTGTGCTCATATGTCTGAGCTGCAGGAGAGCTATTTGCTTTCTGTTGCTATAGAGGCAAACTTGCCTGTTTCTTTTGGTCAAAAATTAGAATCTCAACAACAACTTCTCTGACACATGGTCACTAAAGCCACACATTTATCTCCATAACAAGTCACTTTTAGAACCTCCTGCTCGAAGACTGTATTTTCTGGTACCGTTAGGCTTCCAAGCACAGGATCTTTATTTCAATATGTGCAGCTCCAAACTGAGTCTTAAATGTCCCTCACCTCTTAATTTCAGGCATCCAATCAAACATCTCCCCTATCGCATGGGAATTCTCTTGCTGTGGGTATATAGATGCAGGTACCATCATACAGATTGTCTGGCAATCACCATCTCTGAATTTGGGAGGAAGGGTTGAGCAGTTAAATATAAAACTTAAACTCAGTGTGTTCACAGAGGAATATGAATGCTGAATAGCTTAGGGTGGAGAGGATGCTATAATCTATACATTGTGAAGGAAGGCCACTGAGGTACTACCACTTTGAATACTGAAACCAACGGTATAAAACAGTTGAGCTTTATCAATGTCCAGGACTCTCCTCATAAATACTAATATTTGTAAAGAGCTACACCAGGCCCTATAGCAATGAAAACATTCCTTTGGGTAGCCCCTATATAGAGAACTGCTTAATTGTCTCCCGATAAGAGTTTATGGTTCTAGTTTAGTTTTGTCTCAGCTCAGACTTATTCAGCAGTAGCTTTGTTTCTTGGCTGGTATTCTGCCTTAGGTTTCATGGAAAACTCTGGTTTAGGAGTGATCTCTCTCTTTCCTGTGGTGCACCTCATTTTGGTTATCTTGGCACTTCTGTTTTCTAGCCTTGTAGAAATCAGGCATGCTGCAGCTGATCTGGAAGGGAGGAAGGATACATAACACTACTATTTCCTACCTACTGCCTCATAATTCATTAGTCTGTTCTTAGTGCCAATCTGGTTTTGTAATTTCCTCTATTTACAGGAGATTGACTGGGATGCCCTGTTTGCCAGAGCACTGAAGCCCCCTTTTGTGCCCTTCTTAAGAGCTCCCACTGACATTAGCAACTTTGATGAAGAGTTTACTTCCCAGAAGCCAATCCTGACTCCTCCAGACGAGCTCCCCGTCCTGACCACTGAGGAACAGGCTGTCTTTAAGGACTTTGACTTTGTCTCCAGACACCTTCTGGAAGTCTGATTGCTGTGGTGTAAGGAGCTCATGCAGACCACTACTACACTGAGAGATTCTAGAGAGGAACTTGCCACTGACTATTGGAAGGTCAAGTTAATAACAGGCAAAGATTATTCATAGGTCTGGTAGTATTAAGGATTGTAGAAAGCAGACTGTTCTGCAAGCTGGTTGCTCTACTGCATTGTTCAGTGTGTGCACATGCTAGTGGGGAGAGTACCGGATGTGAGCTTTAAGAAGGTTCATGCTTGCTGCTTGTGTTTGAAACAGTACCTGGCTGAACTCTGATGCCACCCTTGGGTAGCTGTGGGCACTCACAATTTAAACTGAATTTCATTTAACAATGTATCTAAATGAAATAGAGCCTTCCCCCCTTCCCAAACAAATTCCTCTACCTCTGAAGCAGGGCCTCGCAAGCTGTCTAGCTTTCTCAGCACTGGATGATCAGCGGCAGAAGAACTGGAACTTTCCACTTAGAGAAGAAATGTGGCACTATTTCTCCTTTGCAAAGGATTTAGGCCCAGTTGTGTTCATAGTTTGTGGAGGGTGTGTGTGCGTGCGCGCAGTGGCTTAATGAAAACAGAATGATGAAGGTTGAGTTTGAAAACTGCCCAGACGTTACAAGCTGAGATCTTAGCCTTGCTTTGTAGAAGAAACAAGATTATTTCTACTCTCCTGCTACTGTTAAATCTTAATTCCTGTCTTTAATAAGAACTGATTTAAAACGCTACAAACTTTTTGCACATATTGTTTATTGTAAATTAGAGACTCTCCCTTCTGATTAAACTTATGCCTTTCATCCCCCTGGCTTGTTGGAACATTTCAGGAGCTGGGAGAACACAGATCTTCTGCTTAACAGAGAGAGTATTATTTATTTCTGTAAATGTAATAATACTTTTTCCCTTTCCTCCTTCCTTTCATAAGAGTCTCTTGTCACTCCAGCTGCTTGGATCTGTCCCGTGTATGTGTTATCTTTATTGGGGCCGTGTATGTCACTTTAATGACTGCACGCAGGCTATTTCTCCACAGTTTTTTTTACCTTACTATGTATATGCTGTATTTTTCTCAGATAATATAAAATATTGGGGATGTTTATATTGGAAAAATAAATAAATATTGATTGTGAAACAACTCTGCCTAGAAAACAGCCTAAATATAATTTGTATCAAGACCAACTTCATTTGGTGCCCAAAATGCAGAAGTGTGAGTATGTATATAGAAATTAGTGGGTGTGAGGTTCTTGTAGTAGCAGTGCTGTAATGAGCACTTAATTACTATTTAAACATTACGTTCTGACTGTGAAACTGTTTTGCCGAGTGCTGTTGCCTCTTCCCAGCTAGCTCCTATGACTAGCAAGTCAAAAATAGTAACTGTTGTTTAAACACTTTCCAAGTGAGAAGTATGGGGAATGAGTAATTTATAAACTACTGGGGCAATTATAACATGGTTGCACTTCACGGTGCAGACTGGACTGCTACACATTTATGGTTGTTACTATGTGTAGGGAACAGCACTTTGGCTTGTGGCTTTGGCTAGTAGGCTAGAGAAGAAATATCCCTGCTGAAGACTAATGGGAACAGGTAGACGTTGCTTTTTCAACCCTTCATCTACAGGGATAGACTTTACCAGTAAAGGATTGTCCTTGTTCTGAAGACAGGATCTGGGCATAACCAGAGAGGAGTCCCCATTAAATCAAGATTGGCCGAAGTGTTCAAGGAGTTACTTAGGTAAGAGCTTTAGTATATGTACTTGTGTGGAAGAAAAACAGCCCACCCTGATCTTAGCTCACCCATTCCCACAGTCAAGTATAACTACTGCTTAATCTCTTGCAAAGGGAAATTGATGCACACTACCAATTATCTCCTCCTAACCTTAAAGCCAATTTAAGGCAAGGTACGTGTCTATACTGAGCCCTATTTAAACAGCCATTGTCTGCTCACATGTGGCCCCAAATGTATTTGTAAAAACTTTTACAAAATGTCAAGACTGGCATGTTTCCATGATTTTTTACATTATAAAGGAGATTAAAAGGTGCAGCATAGTGCTAATGCAAGAGACCCAGATGACTCTACTGAGTGTTAAACCTGAAAAATGTATAGAGAACACCAAAAACTAGTTTTAATCTTTTAATGATTTACAATTATTTTTGACACAGTTAAGAGCATTTAAAAATGTAAACTTCAAATATCTTTCAATGGCAGCCTAGACTTTTTTTTTAAAATTCACTGTCCCCTAAAACATAATATCTAACTTGTGTGTATTCAGTTATACTGGATGACAGCTATTTTTTCCATGTGATAAAGTCAACAAAGCTAAGCGTGAAGTGAACTCTAGTCTGACAGATACCTCATCAACAGAACTAAATTCTAATTGCAGAATCCTTTCTTAATGGTGATGTACAATCCAGAAAGACCGCATCTTGACAGTCACATACCACAGTGCTGATAGGGTGTTCTGTCATGTACAAGACACAGCCACGGCCCCAAGGAACCTGCAATCTTTTTCTGGTGTCAGACACAAACATAGATCCTCCTGCTGTCTTTAAGTTGCTTTTTCAGAGTATAACAGTATTCTAAGAGTGCTTACCTACCTTGGAACCTGAGTGCAATCTGCCAACACGATAGCCATCCATTTGGCTCTTGTGTCAAGTGCTAACCCCCGAGTCATAAAAGATACTAAGGCACTAAATAAGGGTAACAGAGTTTTTACAAAATCTGATGATTTGAAATATTTTTAGGACTAAGATTCAGTGCAGAGGGCTCTCCTTTTTTGAGGCTGGGGACTACTGACACACGATCTTTGCAATGCCATCTAAAACTTGTAATTAAACAGGTTCATTTCACTGTCCATGCTGCTTAAACTGAAGAAATTAAGTTTACTTGTTAGTGTCATCTTAGATTAAAATGGAAATCTTCCCAGTATCTTTAATACAGTACCTGCACCTGCTTTAATGCGTTAAAAATAAAGAGGAGACTAGTCTCTCCTTTTGAGTTAAAAAGTAAAATAAGTTGAAAACCTAACGGTATTAAATATGGTAGTGGGCAAAACATCATTAAGACATGGATTTAGCAGTACTGTTACCAGCTGGGCAAGGAAATAAGGATTCTGGCTCCAGCCCACTGTTACCAGTTAAAAACCATCTCAGGACATTCAGAAATATCTCCTTCACTGCCACTACCCATTTACTATTTTAATTTAAGAATATGTAATTGGAACAATATTTTGCGGGATGCTTTTCCCAAACAAGCTATCAGTGAGAGTTAGAGCTGAATAAGTGACATGCACAAATAATGTAGTTGATAAATGTTCCTTTTTTCTGTTCAAAATGGTTTAAATCTGAGAAGTCTATATTAACTGAAAACTCAAATTTCTGTATCAAATAACAGACTACGGTCTCTTTAAATGTTCATTTCATTATGTTTAAGTCAATGGTATTGTTTTGTTGACTTGTATCTAAGTAGCCACCCCATCACAAAGCATACATTTAACAGTTCAAAACTTGAATTTGGTGCATAACAGCTGTTTCTCAGGCATATTAGCAGTTGTAAAGCTCAAATCTTGGTGGAACGCATGTATCTCCTGCATTCAGTCAAACTGAGGTTTGCTTTTCATTGTCTACATTTTCATTCAAAACTTTCCACTATTTGCCCATTTCTACCACTACGGCACATCGGTCCTGGCAGTAAGAATTATCATGAAGAAAGGCCACATTGCCTAAACTGATTCTGGCCTGACTTATTATTAATGAACTTTTTCTTTCTGCTGCTATTCCCTAGAGTGGATGTGGCACCAGCTGAGGAGGGGAGACTGAGGAAATAAGTGAAAGCAGCTATTCAGGAAGTCCCTGCATTTGCCTCAAGAGGTTTGATGAATATGATTAGCAAAAAGATGTAAAGGACTAGCATACACATTCACTCAGACCAGAAATCACCCCTTCTGTGCTGCCCAGAACCAAGATGTCCCCTTTTAATAAAAGTTATTTTACCTGGATATGAAGAACAACCATAGAGCCATGCTTGCCACTTAATCTTCTTGTAAGCAGACTTGCTCCTGCGGATGGGATAGTTGTCCAACAAGTTGCATGGTTCATTATAGACTAAATTTCCCCTCCACTGAAGCAGTAGGAAATGGGTTACAACACAAGTGCTTTCTCTAACAAATCGCACAAAGGTTGTTCCTGAGAGTCCAACTCTAAATTCCTTTCTTAAAGCCTATAGCACAGATGCACCATGACAAGCAGCCTCTATCAGTTAAAACCTGATGACTAATTCAACAAGAGGACCTACATTTCAGCTGTAGTTGTACTTTTCCCTCTTGTAATCAAACCTGGATTACATCATTAAAGCCTGGCTGAATTTACATTCTATAATTAAACAGGGTCACTATCCTCCTGAAAGTATATTTTCTCCCATGTAACAAGGCGGCAGACACAGAAGAATCTCCAGAGGTTGAGAATGACACCTTGGTCAAAGGGATTCTCTGACTCACAGTGTCGGAGGTAGGAAATGCGATGGTGTGACATGAACTCCCAGGTGGTTGTGTTACATGAGACCAGGTACAAGTGTGAAACCAGCAGCAGCATCGCTACAAGGGTGAATATGGCTATCAAGAGGAAGGACAGTAGAAGGAAGATGTTGTGCTGCAGCCACTCCCAAGACTGTTCGAAGTAAAGGCCTGACCTTTCAATTAAAAGAGAAACATGGCTAAGTCAAACTGGGTTAGATACAGAACTGAAGTTACATTATACAAATCATAAGCTTGACTCAAATACTGCACTCCTGACTTGCATGCTGATAATATTTCTGCAATGTTTTACAGCGTCAAAGCATTGTATAAACTTTGACAGCAGCTGCAGCACCAAAACTCAAAACAAAGCTAAGTTCTAAATACACTAGAACCAAGATTGGAAAAAGATCTTGGACATCTATACCTCTGTAAAAATTCAGTTATCCTGACAATTAGAGACTCCACTGGCACTGCACGAGAAGAGCTGCAGGAGTACAATGCCAGGAGACACTAACAGAAGACGGTTTGTGGGGAGTTTCACTTGCCTGCCATTTAAAAATATAGGTTGCACAATAATTAATAAGGGAAAGTTAAACAGTCACCAATAATGCAAAATTACTTTATATTCATTTAGTTTAAGCTTAAAGCTAAGCCATATGGACTGTTACAACTCAAAATATCTAACTGCATAACTAATCGCCTCAGTTCTGTCAACTGAATCAACAGTACATCACTGATGAAAGTCCCCCAGTGCTTGTACAAAGTGGAAAGAATGGCAGCTGACTAAATGCAATATACCTACTGTCAGATGCCAAAGCCTGCTCCCATCTTTTTCCAGAAATTTTGATGTTGCTGTTACTCTGGAAAAGCCAAGATAGTCTTACTTGCAATACAATCTGCCCCTTATTTATCGGGGAGTGTCTGGTCCTATATCTCTGGTTTTAAGTGCTGTAGCTCAGGTAACTGTTTGGGACAATTTAATTAAGTCAAATCACATTTCCAGCTCTTCAAATGATCCCCCATTCTAGAATTGCCTTGTCCCTCTGCTCCCACTGCCTGAATGGACTCAGGTTTTTTAAGTGTTTTAAGGCAGTTGTTCTCAACCAGGGGTATGTGTACTCCTGGGGGGTACATCAACTCATCTAGATCTTTGCCTAGTACAACAGGCTACATAAAAAGCCTAGCAAAGTCAGTACAAACTAAAATTTCATACAATTACTTGTTTATACTGCTTTATACACTGTATGCTGAACTGTAAGTACAATATTTATATTATAAGTGTATAGTAAAAATGAGAACGTAAGCAATTTTTCAGTAATAGGGTGCTGTGACACTTGTATTTTTATGTCTGATTTTGTAAGCAAGTAGTTTTTAAGTGAGGTGAAACTTGGAGGTACGCAAGGCAAATCAGACTCCTGAAAGGGGTACAGGAGTCTGGAAAGGTTGAGAGCCACTATTTTAAGGAACACGACACCCTCTTGCTTAAGTGGATGTGCTAATCCTCAGTGCCAATAATCAGAGTGGGGCTGTGAGGAAAGCTGGTTACAGTATACAGGCAAGGAGAGAACATACCAGGTTAACTCCAGCCATTGTTATCTTGCTCTACCCAAACCATTCAGTAGGATTTTTGGAATGTCTAGCTCTTATCAAAACTCTCTAAGACCTCAAAGACAAACTGTCCCTGCCAGAGCCTGCCACTTAAAGTTCTTACCATGCAACATGAAAGGCCCACAAGAGAACCACAAGCTGCACAGCCAGGTAGACTATAAAGAGTGGATGATTCCTTTCTCCTACGCAGTTCTCAATCCAGGGACAGTGATGGTCATAACGACGTACACAGTGCCGACACAGCTGGCAGTGCTTGGCTCGCATTGGTTGCTGTGGAATAAGCAGATACTAAGAATAGTCTACCCATATCCAATGCCCTATTTCATAGAAAATAGCCGGGAAGTCATCCAGGTCAATCCTCCTGCAAAGTGAGACAGTTCCCTCTACTCTCCCTTCAGAAACAATTATTTTAATAATACTTGTATAATGCCTTACAAAGAAGATTATCATCCCCCTTTTACAGATGGGAAAACTGACGTTAAATGACTTGCCCATGGCCAGTACTTTGCTATAAAACTTCCCTTAATTAACTACAGAATAAAGCTGCAAGCATATAAGGAAAGGTATTGGCTGAAACAAGAGCACAAATACAGTGAACTGTGGATATTTAAGAAAAAGGTGACCAAAGTCTGACAGTGAAAAACTAGGGCACCTGCCATTCAATGGGAATGTTTTGAGTGTGTACAAGGAAAGGGTTTTTTTTTTTGTCTTCAGGGGCATGTGGATGAGAGGGTAGGAGAGTATCCACTCCTCCCCTGATATGGGGAGGAGCGCTGGTCCAAGGACTAATGGGGAGGTATGTTGGGGAAGGGACGATGGCAACAGGTGACATGCTTCCTTATTGTGGTACACATATGGTCTGCCAGTCTCTTATCTATTTCAGCAACAAGCTGGCTGATACTTGACTGACTGACCAGCAGAAGGAGCTATTTACAGAAGCTGGAACAACCCTGGATTGTATAAAACTGACAGACTGCGACTGAAAACAGGCATTTCTGGGCTTCAGGGATGCATATTCAAAATCTAATCTAATTGGATGAAGGAGAAAAAAGAGCAAATTATGCTTTTCACAGTTAAAACTAGCTTTTCTTTGCTCGTAAGCATCAAAACAAGCTCATACCTGCCAGAAATCTGCTCATGCTACACATTCCACCCAGATTAACTCTATCTTTTGACTTTACTACGACACTTTCAAATGAAGTCTTTGAAGATGTAGTGAGGCCTTAGTTGACATGGCAACAAGGAGACAGGAAGCAGGGTTTTCCCCCGTGTGGAGTAAGAAGAGAACAGTACTTTGTTTGTGAACTGCCAGGGATATATGTATTAATCTTGAAAATTAACAGTTTCCCATTGAAAAATGTTTAGTTACACACTGCTTGAGTCACCTTTCATCTCAGGATTGTACCTGAATCAAAGTTTCTAATTCTTTCTGCTCCTGCCTTGGCTTTTTACACCAAGATAATATTGTAAGTTTACAAGAAATGAGTGATGCCTCCAACCAGTTCAGCAGCTGAGTGATGGCTAAGCATAACAAAGTGCTGGGCAATAACAAAAGATAAGTAGCCAGATGAGCACCAGCTCACCAAGCAGTCACCCAGGTTCCTTGACCAACTGGTGCACACACATACCTTCAGCATGCAGTATCCACAGCGCCGCAGCCAAACATTGCTTGGAAATTGAGGCATCGTTACTCTTTGCTCTTCATTCATCCCTACCTACAAAAAGGTGATAAGAGAAAAGAGGGGACCTAAGACTATGTCGATATGCCAAGCTAAGGGTGATTCCTAGTTTGTACATACATCCACATGCTAGCTCTCATCAAGCTAGCATGAGTATAAATAGTAGCACAGCCCTATAACACAAGCAGCAGCAGAGGCACAGTTTAGCGAGGCAGAGTACAAACCCGGTTGAAACTGGTATTTGGCACTGCTACTATTTATACTTGCACCAACTCGATAAGAGCTAGCGCAAGTACATGTACGTGAGCTGGGAATCACACCTGTAGCTCATCATGTAGACACAGCCTAAGGGTGAGCAGCAAGATTGATTTGTGGTCCAGACTCCGAAGAGAGGGATGTAAAGTGCCTCAGCAGCCATTAGTCAGCTGTCTCTTTTTTCTACAGTATTATAGTCACAACCAGTCACAACTCTCACGGTTTAGGAACATTCAACATAGAGAACAATTCCTTGAGAAGTACAGAAGCTGTTAAGAGACAAGAGAGAGAGAGACCCAACACAGTGTATGACAACCTCAGCAATGTAGAGAATCCCATGAAATTCTACTTAATATAATTGATACACACACACAACTGTTCAGAGAGTGGGGCTATTTTAGCCATTGACAACCAGACAGTGTGTGGAGACAGAATGAAAGCTTTGCATGGAGCCACATAGGATATATAAGTAGGAATAAGTGCTCTATCTGCCTCAAAATACAAGGGAAATGGATTTGCAGTATAAGCAGTGCTAGTTGTTATATACACTGACCAAAATTCACTTAAGTTTTGGAAAATTAAAGTGATAATGGATATTAAATTGCATGTACAAGGCAAGATAAGGTGTCCAAGCATATTAAAGAAGGATAAATATAAAATACCTGGAGATATTTCCTTCTAATTAAAGCACTCATCTGATTTTTGTACAAATCGATCTTTCAAGAGGGATACAGCAACAGAACAATTACCTTGTTCAGTAAATACAGTTGTAAGGAGTACTTTCTTTCCAGCTTGCACCTCTGTCCTGGTTTTCATATGCACAGCAATAGGCAGTAGTGAGGGAACATAAAGCAGCTATCTGTTCTACAGAGCATTGTAGCAACTGCGACAAGTGAAGGCATCCGCTCAGTAAAACAAAGTGGGAGAGCATGTGGGTGCTAGGGGAAATTCAGAAGGGGGCATGGTATGATAAATGCACCTAGCAAAATTTATGTGATTCCTGAGGCTCACTTTATAGAACCTAAACGCCGTAACCTCTTCTGCTTTTGTACACATTTTAAAAGTCCTCTATCCTAAATGTCAAGACAGTTTATATTGCATATTCTTATCTAGTATGTTGCAAAGAAAAACAAAATGTACAGGTTTTATAACCAGGAAGGTTGGTTCCCACTTTCCTTCATTCAGTCAATTATGATTCATACTAACAGAATGATTTACCTTCTCTTCCTCATCAGACTCAATGAAGCCTGGATCCATGAGAGACACTACAAAGTACAGCAAGACAGAGCATAGAACCAGTAAGACAAATATCAGTGGCTGCAGCAACTCTCCGTGTTCTTCCTGCTTTCGCAGATCTGAAAGAGGCCACCATAGAAGAAGTAAGTCCATGTGAAATGTTTAGGGCAACAAGTTATTCTCCTTGACCTTATTAGCTATGGGATTCAAAGTGGGGCTGAATTCCATATAAACTGTGGGAAGTATGCCTCAACTGCTCAGACCCATCACGGCTGTCCCCTCTGTAAGGGGAACTATTTACAAAGAGCCCTTACAACATAATTAAGAGATCAGCAAACAGCTTCCCCCCATTGGTTTGCAAGTCCTTCCCCCAACTCTACCTGTACTTCAATTTCTCTTCACTTTCTCCTGCTGTTCTGCAGTGTGCTGTATATAACTATTCTAGCATTATTATGATAGCTGCATTTCAAAAGTGCGCATCACTGCAGCATCTAGGTGCCAGAGTAAGATTCAGGGTCATAAAGAATCCAGTAAAACCAGTATTTATATATGAAGAGATTAATAGTGATGATGTTAAGCATTATATTAATCAAATACCACAGACGGTACTTTTTATTATAATCCCCCATGGTTTATAGGTTTTCCATTTTGCTGTGTGATTAGATTAGATTGTAAACTCCTTGGAGTAGACACCAGCTCTTCTCAAATGTCAAATACCAATCCCCCTCCCCGTACAAGCAATAAGAGTGAGGTTTCCCCTCTATCGGGGTAGGACAGGGATCTAGTTGCACTGGGTGGGGATATAGCAGTCTCCTTTGCTCTCACGTCCCCAGCTTGGAGGTATTTTTTTTCCCCTGCTAGATATGATGGTGCACTATTGCCAACTTCAAGTGTCCAAAAATTACAAATCTGGCTCCATCAAAACATTTTTTAAATCTCTTATTTTAAGGTCATGAGCAAGAGTGGCTTTCTGGTTTTTGAGTCTTCAGAGTCCATATTTTCATGTTATTCTTCTGGCCCCTGAGGGCCAAACACTTTTAACAAATGAAAGCTGCGATTCTCACAATCACGGGACTCCAGGCGATGGGGCTGTGAGAAAAGCAGCCAATAGTGCGAGCTTTGCACTAATAAGAACAACTCATAATCCTGTCCTGGCTGAACTGGATGAGTTGGAGGGGCCCCAAAAGAGGCAAGTTCATGGCAGCCGCCAGGCCCCCACGTCCGAGGTGAGGCCGACTTCCGCCTGTGGCCCCGGGGTGCGGAGGGCTCCTGTCCGGTGCTCAGGGAGCGGGAATCCCAGGGCCCCGATGGTGGCGGAGAGGAATTCTCCGCCTCTCACCTGTGCGGTGCAGGAAGAGCGCCAGAGTGACGCCCCAGCTGAGCCCCGCGTACGCCGCCCTCACCAGGTAGCCGCCGCCCCCGCCCCATACAGCCCCTTGCCGCATCGTCCCAGCACAGGACGGGGCGGCGGCGGCCCCCCCCCCCGGCTCCAAACCCGGAAGGGCGGCCCCGGCCTAGCCGCGCCTGTTGGCAGGGTGAGGAGCGAGGATGGGCCGGGTGGTTGCCATGGCAGAGGGGGGTGGGGCTTGAGCTGGATGCCGGGGGGCGTGGTTATGAAAACGCATTAAGGCGGGTGGGGGCAGAGCACGCCCGGGGTGCGGCGCTGCCGGGCCGGGGCGGGGCTAAGCTCGTTGACTACCTCTGCTGATGCCTGCTGGGGAGGCCGCGGTGGAGGGGCGCCTTCATTCGCGCTGTGTAAGAAAGGGCTGAGCATTGCCAGCAGGTCGAGGGAAGTGATTATTCCCCTCTCTTCGGCCGCGCCTGGAGACTTGCGGCCAGGTTTGGAAACCCGCCCCCTCCCCCCCATACAGAAGGGATGTGGACAAATTGGCGAGAGTCCAGCGGGGGGCTGGGGCACATGACATACGAGGAGAGGCTGAGGGAACTGGGCTTGTTTAGTCTGCGGAAGAGACGAGTGGGGGGGATTTGATAGCAGCCTCCAACTACCTGGAGGGTGGAGCTCGGCTGTTCTCAGTGGTGGCAGATGACAGAACAAGAAGCGATGGTCTCAAGTTGCAGAGGGGCAGGTCTAGGTTGGATATTAGGAAACACTATTTCACTAGGAGGGTGGTGAAGCACTGGAATGGGTTCCCTAGGGACGTGGTGGAATCTCCATCCATAAAGGTTTTTAAGGCCCGACTTGACAAAGCCCCTGGCTGGGATGATTTAGGTGTTGGCCCTGCTTTGAGCAGGGGGTTGGACTAGATCACCTCCTGAGGTCTTTTCCAACCCTAATCTTCTATGATTCTATGATCCCAGCCAAGGCTCTGCAAATGGATCTCAGGCCAGAGCCTAGCACAATCAGTTTTTTTATTTAAGCAGGCATTATAGGAAGGAAAAATGTGGGAAGCTATCACAAGATTCTGCACTCTCATGGCAAAGGTGCTAATGAAGGTCAAATGTGCATTATAGCTACCTGCAGCAAGGACTGGGCATCATATACCCATAACTAGGGAGTTCCAGTAAAACTACCCACAAGGATGCTTGAAGCTGGGGAAACCGGATCCTCAAGACCCTGCAGCAGAGCATTTGCAGTGAAAAGTGTGGCTCTGTTTTGTGAGATGGTCTTAGGCAAAACCGGTCGGAATGCATGCAGCTGTTAAACCTGTTGCTCTCCCTTCACCCTAGTGATAAATTAAACACGGACTGCATTGTGTCAGCCAGACACAAACTAGTTCAACCCAGGCTGTCAAATCAATACAAACAGAGCTTGTAAAATGCCTGCTACAGCTCATGTGTGAGGACCCAAAACATTGTATTGGTTTTACAAGCAATGATCTGTCCCAACACCTTTTCACTTCTAGTGTAGACAGAGCCTTGCTGACAACTACGATTGTACACTGTATTTTTTTCCATCCATCATAGCTAGAAAAAAACAATAGGGGCTTGAAAGTACCATTCTTCTCCCTGCACATTTTATCCTCCTCCACATGGCAAGCAGCTGATTCCTTCCTGTTATTGTCTGAGTATAAACCAGACTGTTTATTTTCCTTCCTTGGTTGTACATCAGCATTCTTGATTATTTCAGGCCATCTGGGGGGATATAGTGAGTCAGTGCTCCCTCTTCTGGTCCCATGAAGTAAAGTGCAAACTGTTAAAGGTGCTCAGGGTTGACTATAAATCATTTATTTGGGATAGCAAAGCTGAAATGTTGAAAATGATATTTAGAATCTCTAGTTCATGCCCCATCATGTTTTAACAACCTTAAAGCAAATCCAGTAATCTTTTTGTATTGGAGAAAGCCTTCCAGGGGTAAGATTAAGCCTGTACTAGTGCTTTGCTGATGATATTAGTTAAAATTATGGAGGAACCATCATAAAAATATGTTTCTAACTTTTTTGGTTGTGAAGCAAAGCTTCCCACAGTGACCCAGTGCAGTAGTCAGGCTGTTCTTCCAGATAGACAAGAGAGGTGGGAACTGCCTTCACTTAATCTCAATGGGGTATTGATCTGAAGCATAAGGATGGCAATTTTAAATACCAACAATATTAATTATTTCACTGCTGATCCCTTTAGCAGAAACATTCATCCTCTGTGTGACTGCAGGGAGTGCCCCCTAGTCTGATGAAGGGAACTTATCTTTCATCTTTGTGACTTAAACTATATATTGCAACATGTAGTATGCTATTTACCTTGCCTTGCAGCTTTGAAATTGGTACAGAGCTTGAGGCTTTCCTCTACCTTAAAGCTTCAACACCAAAAAATCACCAGGTGGATAACATTTGGGCTTAATTCTAGAAACTATCCTATATTGAATTGCACATGAGTGCAGCAGGGGTCTTACAGTATAAAATCTAGATTCTGATGGCATCTACTCAACTTGGAATTTTACACAAACCACATCACAGCTGGTAGAGTGCCTCTCTCAGTACATACATTTCCAGCTCCCTAGGGACAGTTCAGATTAGAGTGACCAGATGTCCCGATTTTATAGGGACAGTCCAGATTTTTGGGTCTTTTTCTTATATAGACTCCTATTACCCCCCACCCCCGTCCTGATTTTTCACTTTTGCTGTCTGGTCACCCTAGTTCAGATTCATACTATTCCCCCTTCTCACCCTGCCTATCCAGGGCCTGCTGAGAACCTGGCACTCCCACTGAACTCAATGGGATATGAGTGTACTCAGGACTAGGAGCTTGCAGGATTGGGTCCTTTAAGGAGGAAGTCACAGTGGCAAGAAAGCTGTGTAAGAGAGTCCTTCCCACAGTCAGCTTCCTCACTCAGTATGGTTATGCCCATGAATACTGGGCATATCCACTGCAGATAAGCCTGGTGACACTCTGCCAAGCAATCTGTATAACTGAATATTGTCCTGATTTTCCCATCCACCTCACTTCATAATAATAGTCGTCTTTCCCCCCGCTCCCAGTGACAAAAAAACATCATATCCATTTGGAGTCATGAAAGCAAAAAGTAACTCAACTGGATCAACACACAACAGTTCCTTCCATGTTTAATTAGACACATGACAACAAATGGAACAGTAACTTATCCAAATAAACCATATTCACAGACAAAGAAGCAAGAGATTGTTAAGCACTAGGTTTAATACAGAGCAGGTATCCCTATGGAAACAACGGAAAAGTTAATTCAATCAGAATTATAAGGAAGCAACAGATATGCATTGTAATTTATTTAATTAATTAGCTTGGTTTCACTATGTACAAGTGTTCAAACCAGACTTCTCAACATCAGGCTGATCAATGGTCACAGTGAAAGCAGAAGTTGCTTAATACAACAGAAACTTTTTAAAACAAGGAAATACATATTTGGTTAATTGTTAGCCTTACTTAAAATATTTATTTTTCTTTTTTTACAAGAAAAATGACAGTCTCTCTCAGTGACAGTTATTTGGAGTCAGAATTCAATCTGAAAGAGAGGTGTTTGAGTCCAGCAGGAATTCTTCCATCTTTAGTTATAAGTGCTGCTTTTCTAGCCAGCCCCCAATCTCACTTTCCATCAATCACTGATAAAACCATTATTCCTCGTTTTATACACTCTGGTTGTCTTGTGAGACAAGTGGTTCCTACTACTTTTAATTCTATCTTTTCCGGCACAAGCCATCATTTAGCATCTAATTTTGAGCAAACCCCTTAGCATCATTCCAGAGGCCACATATTGTCTTTGAAATGGGATCTTAATCCAGTGTCCACAGCCTGGTGGCTGCTGCCTCACCCCCACAGAAATTATCTTCCTGAAGGCAAAGTGCAGCACAACCAGCTCTGAGACTGCCTTAAGTGAGGCTCCATTAATTGGATTGGAAAGGGTTCATATAGAAAAGTGTGGTCAGCAACCCTTGCACTCACTTCCCTAGAAAGAGACCCAAACAAGTGACCTCACAAAATGCCTAATCCAGGCAACAGGATTTAAAAAACAACCCTCTTTTGTCTGTGTGTTCACTGCACCACCACCAGCTGCTAGGATGTACATACCCTAATCTTCAGGGCTGGATGTGCTTCAGCACAGGAACCGGAGTGCTCAGTTCCCAGGATGGAAGTAGTTAGGCCAGTAGAGGTGTCTGGAGTAGTTAGAGTTATAATGTGAATGGGGAAGATGAACTATCCATAGTGTTAAGTGTTCATGGTCTCAGATTATCAGTGCTGCACCTGTCTTCTTAGCCCTGTACAGATTAACTATTCTTGCGCTATTAGGTGTTGCTAGTTAAGGCTACACATCTTGATGGGCCAATATGTAGCGGCTATTGCTCCTACAAGACTTGCTAAGGGCTACTGTAAATGTCTTTCCTGTTGATTGCAATGGGAATGGAGGGCACTCAGCACTTTGGAGGCTCAAGGCTATGCCATTGTCTCTGACAAGTGAGATCTCTAGCCAGTTACCTAAACTCCAGATGGAGGGTCCCTTGTCAGTGCTGTCTTTGCAGAAAATCACTGATTTAAGCACTCATGTTATGTTTGCCCTACTGTTTAACATTCAGTGAAAATTGAGGTTGTGTAGAGGAAGAGGGTAAGCCTCAGCCCTGGGGGGATACTGTGAGAGGAGTCTCTCTGCCACATCATTTAGTTCTGAGTGCCTCAGAAATTACTCTCCATCCTTATTTCAATTGGCACTGACAGTCCCTGTCTTGGTTTCTTACTTGGCTCTGAGCAGTGCCACTCTGGTTAACTGAAATTTCCGCTAACATAGGGGTGTGTATGTCCTCAGGGTTGCACTGAAGAAGCTTTACCCTGGTAGAGCAGGAAGGCCCAGTAGGACTTATCTGGATAGGTTTGCCAGCACACTCGGGGCAGCCCTGAGAATCCAAACTCCCTATTTTGTGAAGGAGCCAGGTGTTCCCAGAGACAGCCACAAAATCAGAATTGCACCATGTTGTGTGCTCTGATGGGAGATAGCTGGAGATGGCAGGTCTGCCCCAGGATGGGCCCATGTATAATAATTACTTAGCACCTATTCACCTCCAAAAGTGCTTTACTGTCATGGATTAAGCCTCACAGTCTCCCTAGGGAGCATGCAAGTAAATAATTATACGTATTGTTTTACAGATGGGGAAACTGAGGCACACAGAGCTCAATGACTAGCCTAAGGCTACAGAGCCACTACTAGAACACAGGAGTTCCTGGATCCCAGGCCTGTGTTCAGACAAAACCCTTCTCTCTCTTGTGCAAGTACCTATCTTGTATAGATCCTCACTAGCTTATGGATATTGCCTCCCCTACTCCTCAGGCATTTACAAACTGTATAGACCAGAACTCTCCTGTCAGATTAACCTGTGTGAACCTATTAGTCGTCATAAACACAGACGGACTTTGAAAAGATTTTGCTTACAGTTCAGTCTCAGGCCCATCTCCACACCCAAGAGGATCTTAGCAATCGTCCTAGGGTCTGTCTCTGAAGGGCTTTTGCTGAGTTAAGGCTCAGCTTTTGTTTTGCATTTCCTTCTCAAATATGGAGTGACCTTTCATCACAGGTTAGATGTGGAGGCATCAGACAAATTTAACTCTTCTGCTGTCCCCATCCTGCCTTCCCCCACACCAGCCTCTGCCCCTGCCCTCATCCTGCCTTCCAATCTTCTTAAGTTATTTTTAAAGCTATCCTAGGGGTTTGTATCCAGTGACTGTGTCAGCAACACTGGCAATAGCAGCAAGGATAAGACAATTCTAGCTATGGTGTTGGGGAAAGGAGTGTGTACAGATGGATGATCAGAGGATAAATTGTACATTAAAGAGCGTCAGTAAGCAGATGAGACTGTTCCCTGTCCAAGCTGGGCCTGTTAACACCATTCTCCACAAACCATGCCCCGTATCCCCTTGGGCCTGGTGGAACAAGTGCCAAGCCAATGCAGATTGCAGTACAAGATCTCAGTCACATGTGGGGAGAAAGTGGTAGATGGCAAAGCTGAAGCAGATGTTCCATCTCTCCCTGCACTCAGAAGCAGGTGGAGCAGACAAGTCATAACAGGAAGGACAAGCCACACTGTGGGAAGCTATGAACTAGGAGCAGCGTTCAGCTGGGACCTCCTTAACTTTCCCATTGAGTTACTGATCCCTCTGGAGGTCAATTACCTCCATACAGTGACTGGCTTCTCAGGAAACATGGGACATAATCAAACTGTGCAAAAACAGCAGCTTCCTGTAGATGTGTCCCGGAGCTGGTGGTCACACCTGTGTCCTCCAGGCTTCCACACCTACTTGTCACATTAAAACCCTGGTTACAACAAAGCAGACCCTGACAAAATTCAGTCTCGTAATAGATGGAAACAAGCCATGTTTTAACTGTTTTCCTAAAACACAGTGCTATCCTGCTAAAATCCAAGGCTAGACTATGGCTAAAGCATCATTTGGTTCCGGCTATGCTGCAAGGCCAAATCATGCATTAACTATGGTTGGGAACTACTCGGCGGTATTAGCTCCACCAACATAGCAGTTGTTAGTGCGCAGAGGGGACCCTATCAAGCTCCTTGTTGCTCTCACATCTGTGGTATTTCAAAAGATGGGCAGAACTGTAAGTGCTTTAGGCTATCTGCATTAGCCTCTCAGCACGGAATGGATAGTTACATGAACAAATGCTAAGCCCAGGCTCTCCATGGGCAGGGAGACAGGTGACAACGTTTGTAGCCCCATCTAGTTCTGCATCTAACTGAACGATTGACAAGCAAAGAGCACTTTGAAATCATCTCCCTGTCCCAAAGCATATTCAGATGCAAGTCCTTGGGGAGTTGGGAAAAGGGAAATACATTTGAAGCAAAGAACCTCAAAAGTACAATTTGTCAAGTTTTCCAAAACACATTAAAACAATCAAAAGTGACACAAGTATATATATCTATACGTTTGAAAAGTACTTAAAAGGAAACAAACAAACAAAGCCCACCATCAAAACAAATGATGTAGGGTTAAAAAAAAAAAAACATTAACGCCATCTGGGCAGAAAAACTAAGCATCTCTAGGGCAGCTGGGTTCTGTCATTTAAAGTGTCACTTCATGGCTCTAAGAACTATCCATACCATGCACAATGACCGCAGCATTTACCCCAAGCATTAGGAGAACCTCAGCCATAGCAGCGAATCAAATCAGAGCATAATTGATAGGAGGAGAAAGCAGAAGAAAGACAGACAGGCTTACTGTGCTGTCTCAGTGGCCTGAAATGTCCCAGCTCAAGTAGGCCAAATCTCTCCTGGCTGCTTCTGGGTACATAGCCATTTCTAAGGGAAGAAGATTATCTTAACTGTGAAAGAACCAGGACAAGGAGAGGGTTCCCAAGTTTGGGTTCTGCAGGTTGCACAATGTGCTGCTGGGGGACCTAGATTTAAGGCAGACCTTGGCAAGTCTCACAGATGAAGACCCTGAGCTTGCACCAGTGTAAATCAGGCATAATGCCACTGAGGCGAATAGAGTTGTACTGGTATGAATTGGAGGAAAGTGGGGCCTTTTGTCTCCCAGAAGACATGGAGAGTGTGTGAGAGTGGAGTGGAATTGCAGTCAGCCCTCTTGACCAAATGGTTTGTGCTGCAATATGTTTGACACACAGGGAGGCTGAATCCCCGTTTAACATGGCAAATGTTGGCCCAGACTTAAGAAGAGAGAACTCCCAGTCCCTCACAAATTCCAAAGTCACCAAATCATGGGTCCCCGAGAGAGCTGGCCATGGGTGAGGGGAAACTCAGCCTCTGGTGTTTGCAGCCTTTACCATAAAACACAGAAAACACAATTTTAAAAAAAGAGGTGGTAAAAGGACTTGCATGGAGAGCCAGAGAGATTGGACTCCTCTGAATTAACCTGATTCTTCATTGCACAGTATCCCTTGCAGGAAAACACCCTCCATTCTTAAGGGCAGGACAGCTGTTTTTTCTGGCCTTTCCTTCACCCTGTGGTGCCAGGTGGCTGAAAGGTACCACTGTAGCGCTACTGGGCAAAGTCACAACTCCTGGCTTTAAAGGGTTAATGGGAATGCTTTACAGCAAGGAATTTCCAAATGCACTTGATACAATCCATCAAGGTTCCACTAGTAGCACCCCCATACAAAACCGACTGAAATGGCTTGAAGGCTCTTTTTCCCCTTACTATTCTACTTACAAATCTTAGGATCCCTTTGGTCTCAATCTCTTACCATTATTTTCCCCCCTCTAGGCAAATAAATCATTGATCAGTGCCTACAACCCCACAGTAGAGACGTGGCCGTGATGCTGGACTGGCTGTTCTTGTGGACATGACAGGACCTCATGCACTATAGTGAAGGGGAATTGTCTAAAGGTGTGAAATAAAAAAGTCACAATATCAATCACACAGCTAGATCTTCAAGCTCACATTCATTTGAGGCGTCTCGTGGTCTAAAAAAGGTCAAAAGATACATGATTTTTTTTGTTTTTTTTATACAGAAATCATATACACAAAACTTCAATCCGTACTTCATAACGAAAAATCTACTAATTTAAGGAAAGCATTTGTTGTGCAAAAGGTCCCCCTCACCCCACCCCTGTGCACCTTCATCTACTGAGGGTCTCTCTTTCTCTCTCACTCACACACACACACACACACACACACCCATACACATATACACACACACACAGGTTCCTTCCAACAGCCAAGCTGGTGAGAAAGAGTCCTCTCTATATACAGTGAATTAGAGAGAAGCTGGATACAGTGCTGGCAAGAGGCGTTGTTAGATCATTGCCTCTATCTGGAAGTGTCCATGTTCTCCTCTTTAAAGTTACTGCAGTGCTCTATAACTTTCCTATGGACAAAATAAGGACAAGGAGAAAAGGTTTAGTTCAAAGACTAGGAAAATAATTAAGTGGGCCACAAGCATAAGGCACTGTCACCTACATTTAAATGTAGTGTATGTATCAGGCAGTCTATCCTGAGACATGCATCAACCCAGTACCTGTGTTACAAGTATATCTCAACAAAAACAGCTCTAATTACCCACTTACAACCAAACCCTTCCAACATTAGTATACATCCAGATCCACACCTGTCCATTTATCAACCCACCCATTATTCATTGGCCAGCACACCCTCATCTCCCAACCAAACACCTTTCTGTTATCAACACATCTAATAATCTGCTCATCCAAACATCCATCATTCACCTACTTTTCTGTCATCTATCCTTGTACCCATGTCTACAAATTAGCTATTCCTTGCCATCTACCATCTGCTTACCATGTTATTCATATACCTTCCATTCACCATTCTTCCATTGTCCCTGTCATTCATGCCTCTGACCCATACACAATTCATCTACCCTCTTATTCAATCTCCTACTCTATCTTCCATAAACTTTATTGATCTCCTCCACCATTTATCATTCTTTCAGCTACTGGAAGTGTCTGTCACATATACACAATACACATATTCCCAGCAAATATCCACCCACCTTTTCCATTTTCCCTATATCTATCAAGTCATAGCTCTCAATTTGCCATGGATTAGATGTATACATCTGGCTTTTAAAATCTGAAAGAATGACCTAAAAGGAAGGTTCTGGTATCAAACATCAGAGGAAGAAGCTTGGGAAAATGGTAGATTCATTTTACTATGGAAGACATTCTCCATCAATTTTGTCACGAGACTCAGCTCTTTTGGTGTCAATGATGTACATTGACAGTAAGATAAACAGTAAGATAACACCAGATTTGAGGGATGGAAATAAACGGGAGGCTATCCTCATAATCAGATCCAGTTAAGAGGTATGGCTCTACTATTCACCTAGATACCTTCCGGCAGTCCATTGATACCTTACTGTCCTATCCATCGAACTCATCCACCCATTCATCCTTGTCTATTCCCCATCTATGAACAACTCTCAATTCACCTATATCCTTCCCATCTTTTCTATCTACTTATGCACACTACTACTGTGTTCTCTCCATCCCTAATCATATATTCATTGGCCTATATTTGATAGCTTTACTCTCATGCTTATATATAAAAAATCCTAAACCAAGGTTGCATGTTTAATAACTTATTGGTTTCCTACCGGGCCATTTCCTTGGTCTCCTGTCGTGCTGAAGCCATCTTAATCACCTCCTTCAAAAGGGGCATTCCACCTTCTTTGATCAGCAGGGGGCAGTACTTGTCAGCTGTAAAGAATGGGGAAATAGAACTCTGGAAATCTTCACTCCTACTGGGTCAAATCTCTACATTCTGCAGCCTGACTCTTCTCCCAAGGCAATGAGCTCAAATCAAGAGGAGATAGAGAAGCAGTGAGAAGGTTTCTGGCTGGTAAGCCATAGGGTACAGGTTTCTCTTTCTAGTGGCTCAGCCTCTTAGGTACATCCAATCTGCAGAAGTATCGGAGATAGAAACCAATTCAGCACTCAAGAGTCCTAGAGTGATGGAAGCTCCAGAAGGCTGTTCTTATGCACTAAGTCTATGTTGTCTTCTTAGTTCTGGCTACACCCCTTGAACATCCTTGGTAACTTCAAGGAGCTGACTTGGAGTTAGCCACGTACTCTGCATTAACCTACGGGCCTCTGAAAATAGTTTCCCTTGACCTTACGCCACCCTTGCTGTCTAACAGGCACAGTGTATGGAGATTCACAGCCCCAACCTTTTCACTGCATTTATAATGTTCTCTATGGAGGGACTTACGGTAGACAGAGACGAGGTTATAGAGAGCCCAAGTAGCCCAATGCTGGCTGACAGGAGAGATCCCTTGCGGAAGGAGTCGAAGGATCGGTTCAAATGATCTGCAACAAATATTAAAGAAAAAAATAAGAAACGCAAAAGCTGTTGTTTCAGCATCTTTTCCTGCTTTGGTACTGGAAGCTTCGCAGTCAGAGCTAATCCATTACACAGCAGTAAAGCTCAATGGCATATCAGCTTCCGGTATCAAAGAGTCAGTCATAGTTTGTGGTACTGACAGGTTCAATCCCTGCTGTTTAATACTACCATGCGGCACTGAGAACCAGCTCTCAAGGATTAAACGGGGAATTAATTTATATCCTGTTCCAGTCACATTTCCTTAAGAAAGCTGAAATTCAGCAGTGCTGATCACTCTGTAGATGGGCTACAGTTAAAGGGCCTCTATCTACCCTAGGCCAAAGCACAGCTGAGGGGACACTAATCATTCATAAACAATGGCTGCACCATTTGTTCTTGCAAGAGTGACGTGCATCTACACTGCAAATCAGGTGTTGGAATCACACTTGTACTGCATCCTCACCAGCAGTTCATTCCATCTCTTGTTGTACTAGTGCACTGTGGCATTCCAGAGTTCCTGACGCAGCTCTCAGCAGGAGCTTTAGGTTTATTCCACAAGTCACTGTAACACCTGAAGGGAATTTTGGGAGGCTTGTCTAAACATCCCCAAAGGCAGATTGAAGGCTGCAGCAACCCATTTCATGGAGACAGGGACATTCACCCTAGCTGTACCTTTCATTAGGAATCACAGTTTAACCAACAGCAAGAGAGAGATTCCTTAGATAAATGTTTTTAAGCAGACTAAGACGGTAAGATTCCATGTTTCCTGCACAATCTGATTCCACCAGAAACATGCAGGACAAATTCTAGTCCTACTGTGTTCCCTCAAGAGAAACTAGGGATCCAGACTATTTTAATTTTCTCCATATTCTACTTAGAAGTGTAGCAATTGCCTGTCCACATTAGACCAATGGTCCCTCTAATCTCCAACTGTGGCCAGTACCACATGCTTCAAAGGAAGTTGAAAAATCCCAACTAAAATAGTATGTCCATGTGGGAAATTTCTTCCTCAGCCCAGGGAGAAATTCTACACTTGATTAAATCTCCACCTTTCTTGCAGACTTCAGCATGCTTGCGGTTACTTCTTGGGACAATCCCCACTCCTGGAATAAATGGGCCAAGATCCAACATCCCTCACCTGTAATTGATATTTCTTCTGGAGTTAATGTCCCAGCTCTGGATGGCTGCCCACATCCGGTCTACTACTTCCTCTCGGCGTGGCTCGCAGATACCCCAGGCCTCTGGGCCATCAAACATGATGTGGGAGAGAACCCCACATGCATTGTAAGATACCTCAATCCCATCTGCTTTGCTCTCCAACAGGTTGCTGCCAAGATAGAAGATAAGATTTCAGAGGTGCCAGCATAGCCTTATGCTGCACATCAGGGACAAAACACTTAGTATGCAAACAGTGCAGCCCCTGTGAACTCTAACCAGAGCTCATCAGATAAATCATAATCTCCTAACTGGACTGGACACAGCAACCTATGCAAAAAAGCTTGACAAACACCAGCTTCCCAAACTGGTTTTATTGATCATACTTTGTATTTAGATTACAGCCATCCTCTGAAGATTCCAAAGCACTTTACAAACTGGGCGAGTTCCACTATCCTTTTTTTGTTTTGTTTAACAGAGGGGAAAACTGATGCACAAATGTTAAATGTGTGCCTACATCACACAGTGACTCAATGGCAGTCAGGAAGAGCATCCAGGTCTCCTGGCTCACAGTCCACGGCTCCAACCATTAGACCATACTGCTTTTTGATCAGTGATGCACCAACCTGAACACACTGATGAACTGGGAGGTCATGAGCTGTGGGCGGAGCTCTTTCACCTCTGCCACATTTCCCAGAAGCCCCAACATGTTACGGTGCAGCTCCTGCTTCTCTGGGAACTCCTGAGGAAACAAGGAACATGTGTAAAACAAAAGTATGACTATTGTGACTGACGATGCAGCAAATCCAGGAAGGCAGACTATTTCCCAGCAGTCAGGAATGGAGCTCTCCTCTTGGTGTGGTGAGGTTTCTAGCATTCAAAACACATGACAGCTGGGAGAGAACCAAACCACTGCAAAACAAGGGACAGTTCTCCACTGCTTGACATGGCTACTAGAGGGAAATGCATCTCCAAGCACAGGACAGGGAGTGGGAGAGAGAGTAAATGAGGTAGAAGTATGCAGTTTCCTTGTGCTCATAGAATGTATGAGAGGGGAATGAACAGAGTGTGTATAAGTCTTTCCTTCTTTCTGTTTATGCAACAGATGAATCTTTCAGCAGGGATCAGATGAGCCAGGACTCAGTCCCAAACGTGACAGTGGAGAGCAGGGGTTCCCAAACTGTGGTATGCATAACACATCTCTGGGGGCTACTTGTGATAAATTGTGTAATGGTGGATTTTATTTATTATTTTATTTATTGCATTTTCATAATAGGCTACTCAGACAAAACTTTAAAACTCTGTGGGAATTTGTTATATAAAATACGGTAGTTTACTTCAAGATGTACCAATGAGAGTACAGAAACACAGAGATGCTGATTTACAGAAC
This sequence comes from Macrochelys suwanniensis, assembly GCA_033296515.1. NCBI lineage: Eukaryota > Metazoa > Chordata > Testudines > Chelydridae > Macrochelys > Macrochelys suwanniensis. Next base: position 12,397,780 of record CM065790.1, on the reverse strand, counting down.
CCTCAGCTCCAATCACCATACAGCGCGGGTTCAGTTGCCCAGCAACTTTCCAGTCCAACTGAGCTCAGAACTTAGTCAGGGTTTTTTTCAGTTGTACATGTTGCACTATAACTATATCTATACGTAACAGTGAAATATGGACAGATGACTAAAGCCAGGTAGTGTTACAAGAGCACCCAAAGTATCAGTGATGAGAAGGGTAGGGATACGCGGGTAGCTGGTAGATCTGGAAGGGGGTACACAAGAAGAAGAGTTTGGGAACCTTTGGTATAGAGGATACTGGACAGCACTTACTTTCAGGCACTCCAGGAAGAGCTTCATGCCACTGTAGTTGAGAAACATCTCACAGTTATCGGGGGTTTCGTCTGTGATATTCCACAGGGCGCTCCAAGAGAACTCCATCACCTGATCACACTGTCGAGCCAGAGGGAAGGAGACGGTAAAACACAGTGGAATGGAGTATGTGACACAGGCAACTGCAGACAGCGCGCCTGTAATACAGGAGCCCAATGCAAACTAATCAGAAGGACGGGGAACTGCTGTCACCTCGAAAGGGACCAGTTTTTATTCAGTTCAGACCCACCAACACAAACATTACCATTATCCAGTTTGTTCACAGGAGCCATGTCCCCACAAACCTCTGGGGACACCTGGAAAATTGCTGGTGCAATGTGACTGGATTCCTAGCACCCCTGGGCTGACCTCTCCACCTCAGGGTCAGAGTGAATATAACTGGAGTATATTTTGCTTACAGATTTGAAGAGTAAACACTTACTGTTTTATCCACCAGCTTCTTCTGAATCAGCTTTAGCATGGTCTGTGGAATGGAAGAAGAGGGAATGAGAAGTGTAAGAGCAGGTCTGGGAACAGACCAGGAATCACAGAGATTAAAATAAAGACTGTACATCAAACTCAACCCTGGCATAGTCTGGCGCAGCTCTTACTGAAGTCAACAGCAGTTATGCTTACTCGTGGATTGGATTTGGCTCTATGCATCTGGAATCTGATTCACAGGGTGTAAAGAGCCCTCCCATCCCTTCCGAGATTAGTGTTATTTTCTCTGGTTCAATGGCACTGTATAAACAACGATTCCACTGGTTCACACAGCACAGTATGACAGATGACCCATACCGTCCAGATAACAGGTCCCTGGCCTGAACAGCTAAAGGCACAAAAGGCAGAGTTCATTACAGAACAGCACAATGAGAAATAAATAGCCTGGTGTGTGCTCGTTATAGCTTCATGAAAAAGATGGGTCCTCAGAAGTTGGTGGACTTTAACTGGGTGGCTGTTGCAAACTCAAGAGGGAGCATGGAAGGAGCCATGAAGTCAAGAGTGGGTGAAGGAGACCAAAGGAAAGACAGGGAAAAGCTTGGGGTATAGGAAATTTTGTTGGAGGAGATGAGGGCAGAGGTATGGGAGCGGACTCGAGCAGAGTCTTGAAGAGGAGGATAGGAACTGGAATGTGAGGCAGGAGAGTTGAAGCCAGGAAGAGATTATGGTTATGTCAAAAAATGAGCAGTGACTTCCTGTAGACTGACTTGAAAACCCCCCAAAACTGTGTACATACACCCACATGCACAATGTCTGGTCCATTACTTGGACACTGTTGTCTGTCAAGTGAGACAAAGAAATGTGTCCACCCAATCTATGTAATTGAAGGTGTGAAGGAAGGTCTGACTTGGCACAGTGGAGGTACTGTCCATGCAGTAACCCCAATGGAAAGGTTCTGCAGACTTTATTATCTCCAAATGGGCAGCAGCTTTTCGTATCTCTGGAGAGGCAGGAGAGCCTTCCTGACCTGCTGGGCCATTTTGTATCCAAAAGCAGGGGCAAGGTTGTTACTCAGACATGTCCAAATGAAAACCCTTACATTGTTACCAAGAGGATTGTGCTAGTTGCAGAAACACCTTTTTTTTATGTTTCTAGGAGGAAAACAATACTGCTCAGTGTGAAGCTCTCCCCATCCAACATTACTTTTCTTTGGGATGGCCTGCCTTCTACTGATGGAGAGACTGGCACAGAGAGGTTATGGGGCTTACCCAAGGCCACACAGTAAATTTGTAGCAGAGCCAAGATTAGAACTCAGGAATTGTGACTCCTGGCCTTGTGTTGAGATCATGCTGCCTCCCCTGCCCTCAAACAGACACTGCCTCTAATAGCACATCAAGGAAGTAATGACTTCCGCTGCTGGCATGTTTTCAAGGGGCTCATCTTAAGGATGGTGGATTCCATGATAGGACAGCACTGCTAAGACTCTAGCTTTCCCTGACTGCAATACTTTTCTGTGACAGTCGGGGGTTGGATTATTTACTGGACCTACTCCAGGGACACTTCCAATGGAAGTCTCAAAAAGTACTTTCCCACAGGACTCAAGCATAGTCTGGAGTAGGGATTAGCAGCCATCCTGGGACCATACCAACCATGACAAACCCCATCTTGCCCACAGCCTCCTTATGGTCGTTGTCCACTTGGCAGACCAAGGCATTGCACAGGTGTACAGCGATGCGCTGGATGGACTCATCCTGCCGAGTCGGGTTGAGGATGTTCAGCAGCAGCTCGTTGACACGACGGTACTGGAATTCCAGCTCCTCTGGGATGCTGAAGTTACACAGCGTCAGGCAGCAGTTCCGCTGCACCTACCGGGGAGAAGCAGAGCAAGCTGAGGGTAGGCTGACATGACGGACCAGCCTACGAGTATGTGCAAAACCCCATAAGCACATGGACAGTTGCCACACAGTGTTGTCACTATCTTCCATCTCAACACAAACACCACATACACATGCATCACCCTCCCACCCAACACCACGCTGCATATGCACTCCCCACACAATAGCTTCACCAGCCTACAGCTCAACCCTCTCACCGCATGCACACTCTCCATCCGCTACCCAACCCCACCACCACGCTCCACATGCAATCCAAAGCCAGTCACCTTTGCCACAAATACACATGCACCATTATCGCCTCTTTCTTCCCCTGTATTACTACAGAACTACATCGCCATCACATGCACAATGTAGGTCCCACATAAAATTACACCCACCCACCCATAAAGTGAATACATAACCAGATATAGGTAACAGCTTCTCTAGGGCATGCCGTGGTAGACATTCAATAGGCTCAAAGCGCCCAGAAGGTACAAAGTACTGGAAATGGCCTGTTACTGGGAGAAAGGGAAGAGGGAGAACAGTGAGAGCATAGTGAAGTTTGACTGAGCTCTTACTGTCACTTCCTGGTAAGACTCCATGCCATTCAGCACCACCTGGATCACCTGACGCCGCAGCTTCACGCTCTGCTCCGTCCGATATTCTGAATTTGTTAGGTAGAAAAGGGCTGCGCTCCCAGTCACCTGGATGTTCTTATCGTACTTGTGACACTTGAGAGCTGTGATCACCAGCTACAAAGAAACAATGGGAGCTTTTAGTGCCATTTAGTCTCAGCTGGGCCCCCATGGAGCTGTTACCCCTACGCAGAAAAAGACCAACACAGACATTCAAGGGATGAAGAGCCCAGGCACAGCTGGAATAGTCTGCTCAATGAGATCATAAGACACCTCCTAAAATCAAGGACCCTATTTCCATCATGCTACTGGAACTTCCTCTTTAGGAGCCTGATCCGAACCCCATTGAAACCAAAGGAAATGGGAATCTTTCCATTGACTTTAATGGGCTTTGGATCAAGTCCTAAGTCATGGGGAAAGGATTGATTTTTGTGCTGTAAAATCCCCCTCCCCCTAAATCTGACTGTGCTCAAGGGAGGTGAGCACTGCCTGTGGGTAAGTGCGTGTGTTCTTACCTGCAGTGCTCTCAGCAGCTGGTTGCAGCGCTCGATGCGGGCGATATCAAAAAGGAGATTGATGGCCCGGGACGTGATTTCGGGCCGATGTTCAGTGTATGCCTCGATAGCATTCAGCACCTGCTCTTCATTCTTGTCCCCACTCACCTGGCAGCAAGGAAAGAAAAAAATCATGTCCAGGGAGGAAGTGACCAGCAAGAGAGAGGGGCGTTTAAGAGAGAGGCCAGCAAGAGAATGGGAGATCCGCAGGGAGAGGAGTCTGTAGGTGGCAGCTCAAATGGTGCATGCACACTCTCAGCCCCTTTCTATACAGCTAGCAGGATTCATCCTGATGAGGCCCAAGATATCAGCACACAGGCTGAGTTACCTCTCAGCCCAATCCTGCAGGAAGTGGTCCCTGGAGGGCAGGGTGGTATCCCTTTGCAGGACTATGTATGGCTATTTCTTCTTAAGCCTCAGACACCCGTTGTTGAGTGCCCTTTGTGCTACAAGCAGGGTGGGGAATGGACAGGGTGCATGTGTGTCTTTCTACACAGCTGTTTTTTCCCCTCACAAACATTGCATGGGGCACGGACCTTGCGCCACTGCAGCATTCTTCCAGCAGGGGGACCCATACTTCTAAAGGCACATGGATCACTTCCACAGAGTCTGAGAGCTCTGATGTGCTGGCAGACTCTCTAACTTCAGACCCTTTTTGAGAATTTTCCCACTGGCCCTTTACCTTGTAGGCTGGAATATGCGTCAGACGGCAAAGAGAGGTCTCAAAGAGGCCCAGGAACTGAAGCGGTCGTTTCAGATCCCTGAAGGGGGCAATGCTGCTCTTTGATGGCTCAATGCTGGGAAAAGAAGAGATCGTCCATGTCTGAGCTCTGTTTATTCAGCTCCCTCCACCACAGAGATAGTTACAGAGCTCCCTGCCTGCTCTGATTACACTTCACAACAAGCCAGAGCAGCAGGGTCTAAATTCAGTCATATCTCATCAAAATCCCAATAAGGGTTTCTTAAAGACAATCGCATCTTTAAAAACAGTCACATCATACTCCTCGATGGGACCTTTCATCACAGATGATCCCTACTGTTCTGCACAAGAAGTGAATGTGGCCAACAGAAATGACAATAGGAATTCAGGCAGGGAGACGAAAGTTACCCAAGTTTGGCTTGGACAGCAGGGGTACAACTGATTGTTATAAAAAGGGCCATGGTATTTGTAATGATAATAAATAGTCAGGAACTTGATTTTATGGCTCCTGTGAAGGACTGCCATCAGCTCAACACCCCTCTCATTACAATGAAGCATTGGGTCAGTATTGACTTAGAACACTATCAACAGTGATTGCTGCATCACTGCTGTATTCCTTGAAGATCTACAGCCAATGTTTTCCACGAATTCTGTAAAGATGCCAATGCTGCAGCACATCAGTTTTGCTTTCACACAGCTCAGAATATGGGAGGGCAAAATTCCTGGCTGATTTGGAATGAGAGAGAAGAGTGCTCCCTGTAGATGCTGGTTGGAATTTTCAAAGGGGCCTAAGGAAATTAGGCTTATTGGGCATGGTATTAAAATCTCAATATTAGCATTGTAATTCCAGCGCCCTAAAATACCTGCAGTCATTTCAACTGCAGAAGTCATTATTCGCTAACCCTTCTAAAAACTGTTGTGCAGTGAAGCTGATGCAGGAAGGCTGCTGTGCTCCACCCCAGAACTCACTGGATTTCAGTGGTGGACAAGAGTTCTTTGAGTACAATCTGTGGAGGGCTTTGTGGTCTTTTTGGAGGGAAGTGGATGATATATAAACTACTTTTACAGCTGTCAGTAAGTGGGTCATGTATAAGGAAAAGGACAGCTGCAAAACCTATGTGGATGTGAATGAAAGCCAGGTAGGGCTAATTAATGACTATTCTGAAGCCCTCATCCATGGTGATCAATCCCACTTGGAGAGAGGCTTTAGAGTCACTAGAAATTCGTGACAAATCTCTTGTTCTTGTTATGGTAATAGTTCTAAAGAATTCTAAAGCCCAAGAGAGAGATTTGTCCTTCCTCCCACTTTCAAAGAAATCTCCCCTCCCACAGATCCACAGTGACCTCCATCCCCACCTGGCTTTCTAGCCTTACCTTGTCTGACCCACTTTCTCCTCAATGCTTGAGATGGTGCAGTTCTCCAGCATGGTGTGCCCTGAGATATCTAGCGAGGAGAGGTTTACCAGGTTATCCACAAACAGGCTCAGCACCCGCCGGGTTAGCTTGAATTTGTAATAACTGGACAGGCGGTCTCGGGAAATATCCAAGTGCCTGAAAAAGAGAGCAAGCATCTCAGAGCCTGGAGAGCATCAAGTGGGGCTTCCCCCATCCTTCCAGGTCAAACCCAGACCATTCACAAGCACAACTGCAGATTTCCCAAGATATAGGGATGTGACTCATCAGCAGGATGGAGTCCTGTGTATAACCTAAGTGCACGCAGTACCCTTGGATTATACACCAACAGATCCCTGGTGGGGGCCTGTCCAGAATGGAGTATAAAGAATTACTCAGCTAAATGACCAGAATGGCAACTACTGTAGGCTGAGCAATCTACCTTCCCAGTCTTCATCATAAATAGACATCTGATCATTTCTCTAACCATGGAACTGGCTACATATCTTCTACCTGGAATCAAATTGCACCAGAAGATCTTCTCATCCCCAGAAAGATGTGTTACCTCATCTCCCAAAATTAATGACAGAAGGTTTCTGATTCCTCCCTTTGTCTCTTTCTTTTCCAGACTGGATATTGTTGTATCCATGACGCTATACAGAGATCTTAATAATCTCTATTACATCAGCACCATTGCCCTACAGTTTTAAATGTTCGATGTTATGTGAAAAACACAACATAAAATTAAGTTAATAAACCATGTAATAATAGTAATATACTTCATCAGTACAACTGCCTACCCACAGGGGGCATGTGGTGGCTCCGGTACCCCCTACTGGACAGATATTCAGGTATGTTCCTACCAGAATGTGTGAGAGATAGAGAGAGGGACTGGGTTGCACATTAGTGATTAAAGACACATAGGTTGGAATTTTCTAAAGGGCATATGTGACTTAGGAGCCTAAGTCCCATTTTTAAAGTGACTTGGGCACTCGAGTTGAAGTCAACAAAAATCAGCGGGACTTAGGAGCTTACATCACTTTTAAAAAGGGACGTAGCTCCTAAGTCACTTGGATGCTTTTGAAAATTTTACCTCTGGTGCTTTTCTGACACGTCTAACATGTATGAACATGGTGCCCCCTAGTAAACACAGCCTACAGAGACTACAAACGATAAGACTGGTGGACAGGTTCCTCTAATTCTAATGGTAAAGCCCCGTGATTTTGGACCAGAAGTCCTGCATTCTATTCCTGATACCAAATGTGTAGTTTCGCTGGTGACTGTGGTGCTCGCTGTTTGCAGCTATGGAGTCGTGACAGCACTAACTCTCACTGGTAGGCCATGGGTGCCTATTTGCTTTGGATGACATTGTTTCCTGGATCATCCTCTTTCCCTAACTCTGTGCTCAGAGCAATAAGATCTGCTGCTTATTTCACATTCAATGGGCTTTGGTGGTGCTCAGTGATCAGATGTTTCAAGTCAACCACTGAGTGCTAAGTTTTTCTCTTATCTGTGAGTCAGGCTTAAAAATTGGACTTCCTCATTCGATAAGCAACTTGTGGGAGTCAGTTTTAGTTTCACACTGCAATTATTGCTGATATACCAGCATCCAAGTGTGCCCACAGACCAGGAGTAATTTTGACTGAGGATTAGGTATAAAAATAGGCAGACCCCTCTGAGTGCTTGATCTTGCTGTCCTTATGCAGGAAAAACCTCCATGGACTTCAGCAAGGTCTTTGGGCTGCAAAGGGAGTGAATGATCAAGTGCCTTTGAGGGAAAGCTCAGTTCCTCCACCACCACAAACCTAAGATCTGGGATGGGGAAAATGCTCTCAGAAAATCACCATCGGGGCTCAATCCTGAGCACCTGCAACTCCCAGTGGAGAAAGAACAAGTGAGGCGGGAGGCATCTGCTGACCTGAGCTTGCGGAGCTGTGAGATCACTTGGATGTGCTCCTCTGATAGGTCCATGTTGTAAAGCACTAAGGAAACCAGACTGTCCTTCCACTGGGTCAGAAATGCCACATCATTGAGCTGGATACCAGAGAGATCCAGAGCAGTGAGGGAGGCCAAAGGTCGAAGCAATGTCTCCACGTTCACCCCCTCAGTCATACGGCCCAGGTTCAGGAAGCGCAGGCGGCTGAAGCCCTCGAAGGTAAAGTCCTTGACCAAGACCTGGCGAGTGGGGTTCACCAGGCAGTCGTCTTCACAACCTCCTGGGTTCTCTTCCTCGTAGAAGAGATTACTGCAGCCAAAGAGGCTAAGAGAAACTAGAGTGTGGCTGAAGCTCAGCAGGGTCTGCAGGCTCTTGGCTGTCAGCTTCTCACAGTTAATCAGGGACAGCTCAATAAGGTCCTGGAAGCCAAAATGTTAGAATTACTTCACTGTCAGTGTTCCTACACCAGTCCCTACAGCAGCTCTTGCTGGGTAAGGCCAGGTCTGGAGTACTCAGCTCTCACACAGCCAGCATTTCCACACCGGTCCCTACAGTGGCTCCTGCTGGGAGCGACTAGGACTAGAGTACTCTGAGCTCCCACACAGTCAGCGCTCCCACTCCAGTCCCTACAGAACTCCTGCTGGGAAAGGCTGGGGATGGACAAGCCTCAAGTTCCCCCACAGCTAGGATTCTGATAAAACAGGTAATAAGTACAAGTAATCTATGGTTCTCCCTGAGCGTTGTGAGCACTGTTCCCTCTAAGCTGTGCACATGTGCGCGTGCACACAGATCCTAAACCCCGCGCACACGGCGAAACACCGTGCGCACAACATTTTGCACAGAAGCCCAACAATTTGCACAGAAGAAATTTTTTTGCGCACAAGGCCTGTCAAAAATTAGAGGGAACATTGGTTGTGAGTGGTCCCTGTGGTGGGCTGCTGCAGAGTGACAGCCAGGAAGATATAAATGCAATAACACCTGCTTTCTGATGGCTTCCAGGTCCTGGTCCTGCACTACGTCCTCCCGCAAATGGATTCGGGCTAGCCTGGTGCTCCGAGGATCTGAGAACAGGGTGAAGAAGCTCTCATGGGGTTCAAAGATGCTGTCTGCATTCACCAGCTCCACATACCTAGGTGAGAGGTAACAGGGTTAGCTCATCAGTGGGGTTGATATGGGCACACCATGTAGGATTTTTATCACAGCAATAGCCACGAGAAAGCATGTATGTGTGAGAGACTCTCCCTCTGATCTCCTGTGATAGCCCATGTGTGGCCTGTCCAGGGAATGCCCCCTGACACCGGGGGCATTCCCTGGACAAGGCTGGGATGGTAATGGAATCTGCTTACTTTAAAGGGCCTCTATACTGTAATGCAGCCTAGTGGTGCTTAAAGCCAATGGAGAATCAAGTCCCAGGTCTAAGACCTCACTAATATAACAATGACACTTGCATCTCAACATTTTGTTTCCTACTGTTGTTACAAGTAACACCCAAGATTCTTGGAACTGAAAGAGAGCCAAGAACATAAGTATTTTTCTTTATTTTCCACCCTGGGGTTTGAATTTTTCAATTTAAAAAATGTTTCCCCTCTTTTCCCCCCCTACTTTTTCTAAGCTATGAAATCTTTCTGATTTTGTTGGAGCTCTCCCTGGAGGACCAGAAAATGGGATAGACCAGGACCCCATTGTGGTGGGTGCTGTATAAACATAGATCTCTTTCCCTCTATCAGCTTTCCCAGCCATAGTGCTTGTAAGGGCACACCCCTACTAGTTCTCCAGTCAATCATAGAGCTTTCCAGGAAAAACAGGCTAGGCAAAAGCTACATTTCTAATGTAAGAAGCAAGCAGAAATAAGTGTAAAGTGTATGCATCCTTCCCCTTGAGTCCTGGCTTCTTCCCCCAGCTACCATCCCTGATGGACAGCAGCACCCACACAAGCCAATCACGTACTCATTGACGAGCTTGTCACAGATCTCACTCGGCAGGAAGACATCGGGGTGAAGCCGAAGAGTCTCGTTGTCCAGTAGGTAGCAGAGGGTCCCCTCCAGGTTGCGGAGGCAGTAGTCTGTGCATAATGTCATCAGTGACTCTGGGCTGTCAGATGCCATCTTCAGGGAACAGTGGTGGTGGGCAGGGGGAGCAGGGAACTGTGGCAGAAGGAAGCTTTTCAATTCAAGGGATCCCTGCCCCCCAACCTCAGGAGATTCCCAGCTGGATTTACAGGGACATTAGGACATCTGCAGGCAGATGAAAGACAGACAATCAGATAAAAGAAAAGTACATTGGAAAGTACTCTGAAAATCTGCCAGTGCTTAGGGGGACACTGATGGCTAGGTTAATGGACCAGTCACCTGTGGATGGCAAAGAGAGTTGCAGATGTTTGGCCATTAGCAAATAATGCCCTTAACCTCTCTATGCCTCAGTTTCCCCATCAGTAAAATGGGAATAATACTCCCCAAGCTTCCATGATGCTATAAAGGTTAGTTAGTTAATGGGAACCATGTTCATTAATTAGGTTAAATATTAAAAAAAGGTTCCAAGCAATGAGCTGCATCTGTCTGAAGATGAGCCTCTTAGAGGTAAGTGGGGGAAGCCACATTGCTTGGGTCACATAAAACTAGACTGAGCAGATCACTTAGAAAATATACTCTAGGGCACAATCCAGCATGCAGACTTGATGGGACCTAGCAGCTTGCCCCATCTCTAACATCTAGGATTCTATTTATTTTAATTTCAGTTAAACTACTTTGCTTTGTATTTAATTTGAATCTTCCCCTGCAGTGCTGAAAGCTCCAAACCCACAGCATTATACTAGCACCCCAGAAGCAGGATATGAAACTGAGTAGAGACCAAAAGGAAACTGACTTGTCTACTTTTATTTTCCAAGCTGAGTGAAATGCAAAGTGTACATAGGAGAGAAAGATCAATCTTTATAACTTCCCTCCATTTTAATTCTCTGAGGTCTTGTCAGTAACAAAAGCCACATTCCTGCAATTCCTCCCTTATGGGCAGACTCCTACCTCTGCATAAAGCCCTAATGAAGCCAATTGGGCTCTATGTGAGTGAACCCCCACAAAGACAATGGGGCTCCATGCGGGCAAGAATAGGGCAGTGACATTATTTTTAATACAATGAGGGGTCTGATCCTGTAGTCACATATACGCATGAATAATATTACTTGTGAGTAGTCCCATGTGTAAGCGTTTGCAGGATCAGGTTCTCAGAGGATCTGGGGCTTTAAAGCTGACCTGTAACAAGAATTGGGCTGGGGGCTTTGTTTTTCTTTACGATGGATAAAGATGGTCAGAAATGTTTGAAGGTTTTTCCTGATTGTTTTTCACCTGAGAAATATCAGAAATGCAAAGTCTGGTCTTCCCTGGTGTTGCAGGAGAACTTCTTGGGAGTCTCAGAAATGTCTATCACATATTACTTGAAGGCAGCATGTTAGAGAGAGCACGAGTGAGGGCAAATCTTTAACATAAAACATATTTTCACTGAAATGTTTATTAGCTATTGGAGTTAAGTGTTTTAAGCAGCTGCACTAAAAATCCCTTCCCTTCGCCACTGCTCAGCTTTCACTCTCTTGACTCTTGGGATGGCCATGACAGACATCTGAATTTCTAATGTAAAATCAGAGGCACACAAAACCAAAACTTTTTTTTAAATAAACACTTTCATGCCTTGTTTATACATTGTATAGAAGCAAAACCAGTCACTAGAAACCTTGTGGATACTTTCAGACAGAAAGTGCATGAGATGGGTGGTTGTTAGATAAGGTTGTACCATACAGAAGTTTTGTTAGCTGTTGCCATCTAAACATCAGAAAGAAGTTTCTTGACAAGTGTTGAAACTAAGGGCAACAGCTAAAAAGGCATTTGTGGCATCTTCCCCTTCAGGGGCAGACATTTCATCTACACCCTGTCTTAACAGTTTCAGATTGCCTGTGTTGGTTCAGGCCCATCTGTACACCCCTGAGGATTGTGTCCCAAGCCACCCTCTCTGCTACCTGGCTGGTTGCTTCCTGATAAGGCACAACTCCAGACCACGCTCTTGACCCACAGCAGCACCCTGCATCTGGGAGGAAAGGAGAAGGCTCCTCTGTGGTACCCTGTTAATGGTGCCTCATGGACCAGCCAGCAGTGGGTAATCAAGGAGCAGTTTAAACATCTTTCTCTCCCTGCTTCTGCTTCCAGCTTGAGCCAGACCAGGATATCACCCATAAAGAGAGAGAAATCTGCTCACTCTTGAATCCTCTGCTGTCATTCTTTTCCATACAGCACAGCATTTGCATCAAGTTTAGTGTCTCATTTGGGTTTTTATAGAGGTCTTTGCACTGCTTTCTTGTGTGTGCACAATAAACCCTGAGGTTACTTGCTGCAGGCCATCACCAATGTGGGATATTGTACCCCCCTCTTCCCTTAACTATTACTCACTCCCCACATGGGAAAAGCAAAGCAATGAAAACCCGAGATGACCATGAGCACCAATAACTTACCTGGGTTGTGGCAGAGACAGAGTTAGGCGCCTGAGACTACTCTTCTATAGCAACTTTCATCAAAGGTTCTCAAAGCACTTTATAACCATGAATTAACCACCAGCACCTTGGGAAATAGAACTGTTCTCCCATTTCTATAGATAGATGGGAAAACCGAGTCACAGAGAGTTGAAGCAAATCGCCTGAAGTTATGCACTGAATCTATGGCACAGCTGGGAATAGAACCCATATCTCCTGATTCCCAGGTTTATGCTTCAAACCCAAGGCTATCACCTAGATCCCCCCAAATAATTACTGACAGCTGAGGTGCAGAGTTAGCTGATTCCACCCCCAAAGTACTGTGCAAGTAGTGATCACAGCACCACTGAGGAGTTTGATGGCCATGCTCCTTCTCTCCAGTCCCACCTCTGCTGAGCAGCTGTTGCTCTGGAAGGCAGTAGCGTAGCCGGGGGGGGGGAGCAGGGGGAGCAGCCGCTCCCCCTTGAGCAGAAGCGGCGCCTTTTTTTAGCAGCATTAAAAAAAGGCGCCGCTCCTTTTTAAGCGCCGCTTCTTACACTCACCTGGCGGTGCTCCGGGTCTTCGGCGGTATTTTGGCGGCGGGTACCACCAAAGACCCAGAGTGAGCCGCCAAAGTGCCGCCGAAGACCCGGAGCGCTGCCGGGTGAGTACAGGGGGAGGCGCCTTTTTATAGCGCCGCTCCCCCTGCGCTCCGGACCTGGCTGCGCTACTTCTGGAAGGTGTTGCAAAATGTCTTTAACATCGAGTCTTTGCTTTTCATCTTGGGATTCCATTGAGCAGCACACTCAGTGCAGAAGGACAAAACAGCAAACATACTGACTCGGTCTCTCTTCCTGTCCCTCCTATCATGAGGATTCATTCCTTAAAGGATTCCCAGGCTTTTTCTTCACAAACACCATGTCATAACTAACTCCAATTGTATGGTGATAGGTTTCAGAGGGGTAGCCGTGTTAGTCTGTATCATTAAAAACCATGAGGAGTCCTTGTGGCACCTTAAAGACTAACAAATTTATTTGGGCATAAGCTTTTGTGGGATATAACAAAGTGGGTTATATCCCACGAAAGCTTATGCCCAAATAAATTTGTTAGTCTCTAAGGTGCCACCAGGACTCCTCGTTGTTTTAACTCCAGTTGGTTAACACAGGATTCACCACTGTAGCCACTGCCCCATAGGAAGGCACCAGTCAGATGGATCAGGCAGGTAGATCAATCAGGAATCACCAGCCTCCCCTCAAGCTCCAGTCAATTAGTCTACTGCTTTGACCATGACTTCAGGGATGAGGTAACCACTCAGATTCAGGCACTGAATGGTCCCCATGGGAGACAGGAGCACAGCTGTGGCTTAGCTTTCCTATCAGCCCAGGCTCCAGCCTTCTGATATCTCCCTTTGCCTCAGGACAGATTTATGTGCAACCTAGGGGGCAGCATGAGTTGCAAATCAAAACTCCATTCTTCTGTCTGTGTCTCATTAATTCTCCTTTAGAGAATGCGCTTCAGTGCCAGGAACAAGAGCCAACCAAGTAATTAACCCAACACGGAAAACAACCACTCAAGAAAAAAGGCAGAGATCAGCAGAACTGCTCTTTGTTTCGGAACAGCCGTCCACCTAGTCTAGCCCTAGTTTCCACAGTAGCCTCTTTGAATCAAATCTGGGCCTGGTGTAAGTGGGTGCACCTCCACTGACTTCAGTAAGAGCAGAAACTATGGCTGAATTTGGCTCCTGTATTCTGGGTCTGCTTGTACCTGATTCTCAGCATCAGATGCTGTGAAGTGGTTTGTGTCTTTTCCTTTCCATGAACATCCCTGGAAATAAAATATCCAGGCAATGGGCAGAATCTCCTCCCCAAATTTCAAACACAAAACTCTCATCTTAACCTACTGCATTCTGACATAAAACCCATTTAATCAACTATCCAGTGGAGAAACAGGTTGGGTTCTCTGCTACCTTGTGCCCAAGGTACAGAAAGATTTCAGAACAAGAACAGTTACAAATGGGCTTTACAGAAAGAAAATTAAACCCATCAATCGACAAAAATATTATATAGGATCTGGTTAACTCAGAGGATGGTAATGGGAGATGGAGCCTTTCACGTCTAGTGATGGTCTTGCAGGTCACACAATTCTATTCCGGGCCATGTTGGTAGCAGCTGAATGTCATTAGCTTGATGGCTCCAATACCCTGGTGATGGTGAAGTATAAGGAGCTAAAGGGATGTAAAATGAGTTGACGGGTCTCAGTCCAGTTCACAGAGGACACAGACTGTCTCTTTCTATATGTTTGTATATCGTCTAGTGCAATAGGGTCCCAATCCTGATTAGCACGGTTGGATGCTACTGCAATGTAATCAGATGACTCTGATATTTCATAGAACTGGGGCGCAGAAATGATCTGTGCTTTAAACCTTTAGCTCCCAAGAACCACCACTATTACCATATGCAAAAGGCACCCATAATGGCTAGAGCCATCAGCCCCATCCAAGGCAGCTGGGGAGTAGTACACCACCCTCTTAGCATTCATCGAAATGAAGGAAACTATGAGACACAGCATTCCTCCACCCCCAGCCTCCCATATCCAAACAGCCGCTTCTGTGGGTGCTGCTCCTCTATGAGATACATCTGCATTTTTAAGACATTCCCAGCTTCACCCACATGCGAGGCCTGGTGTTGCTGTTCTCACACTTAGGAATGCCTGTGTTAGAATTTTTATCTTGGACTTCAGATCAGTCCCCTCTTCTATTACATACTCTCTTCAGCCGGGTGCTTGAAGCTAGGCCAGATTCATTGTGGCTCAGTGCCAAGATGCATTACCTTCATATTTGCTGCTACAAAGATGATTGGCAAGGCTGACTCTTTCAGCATCATGAGTTTGCCCACAAAGAGGGCATAACAAATATTAGAATGAACAGATCACAAGGGATTATTTCAAATAATAGATTGAATGTAGATCCAGAGTTCAGCATAGGTTACATTCAGAAGGAAAACTGCATTGCCCATTTATATTGCAGTTACACAGCACTTCACAGTTAGACTCATAGACTTTAAGGTCAGAAGGGACCATTATGATCATCTAGTCTGACCTCCTGCACAATGCAGGCCACAGAATCTCACCCACCCACTCCTGGAATAATCCTCTCACCTATGTCTCAGCTACTGAAGTCCTCAATTCATGGTTTAAAGACTTCAAGATGCAGAGAATCCTCCGGTAAGTGACCCGTGCCCCATGCTGCAAAGGAAGGCAAAAAACCTCCAGGGCCTCTGCCAATCTACCCTGGAGGAAAATTCCTTCCCGACCCCAAATATGGCGATCAGCTGAACCCCGAGCATGTGGGCAAGACTCACCAGCCAGACACCCAGGAAAAAGTTCTCTGTAGTAACTTCTAACATCCCATCATTGACCATTGGTCCTATTTACCACTGATGGCAATTAATTGACCCTTGACTAAGATCATGTTATCCCATCAAACCAAGTTCCAAAGCACTTAACAAATACTAACTGATCATCCCAACTACTGCAGGAGATATCATCATCCCTGTTTTACAGGTAGGGGAAATGAGGCACAGAGAGGTTAAAATATTCACAGTGTGCTGAGAATTTAGGAATTCTTTGGTGCTCATCCTTTGCTCAGACCACACCAAACATAATAAATCAGATAGATTATAAACAGGGAACAGGTTGCCATTTGTATATGACTATGGCGCAGATACTGCTTTTGAAGTTAAAATACAGTACAAGATCGTTGCTGCTGTTTGCAAAGGTCACCCACCCAGTAAAACATCTCCAGAAAAGCCTCTTATGATTCGCATTAACACTGTGCATCACCAGATTGCAATGGCCTCCAAAGATATTTTGAGCTGTTTCACCAGCCTGCAGAACGGTCCCTGTCAAAATCAGGGTCTTTCTGTCCCTTGAAGGAAGGGACAGACAGGGTGAAACCCTTCTGCGATATCTACATCTGCCTCTCCGGAAGAGCTGCTGTGCCTGTTCCCAATCTGTTTCAAAGGTCACCCCATAAAACAGCCTTTTACAGGATCTCTCCTGCAGGACACTGTATTACAACATTGTCATGAATGAGTCATGATACATTTCCACAAGTGCCCAGCCCCAAAGACATTTGGGGGCTGCTTTAATGCCCTTCAAGACGTGCAGAGGTCCCACCGAAATCGGCTCTATAGCTTAGGTGCAGATCATGGATCCTCCTCTGTCATGTGTCAATCCCGGGAAAGGAGGAGGGCCTTTGCTCACTCCTTTCCAGCGGGCAGGGGTCCGATTGGGTCTCCCTGGTAATGGGGGGACGGTTCCCCCTCTCTTAGGGGGTCACCCTGAGTGGGGAATCACGTCTCCCGAGGGTGGATCCAGAGGATACAATGCTCCCGCCCGTGCCCCCCGTCCCCTGTGGGTGGATGGTCAAGTATCCTCCCCGGGGCAGCGAGTGGGTGTGACAGGTCCCGTCCCTCACCCCGCGCAGTGGGTGGATCCTGGGTCTCTGACCCGCGGCAGCCTGGGGATTGGGTCCCCGCAGTGGGCGGATCCGGGAACGGGATCGGGTCCCCCCGGGGGCCGGTACCACTAGCCCGATCACCCGCATGCTCTTATCTCCGATCTCCCCGGCACCCACCTGGCCCGAGGCCCCTGCCCGGCTCCCTGGGTAGAGGGGATCCAGGTTCGTTCCGGTTCCGGTCCCCGGGGGCGGGGGTCTGTGTGTCCTCCTCAGGGTCCGCTCCCGCCCCCTCCCCCCCGCAACAGCCTCCGCTGTCAACAAATCTACCCGTCACTTCCGCCAGCCGGAGCCCGAAGCCCGAGACTGCCTTTCCCGGGAAACAGCGTCCCCGCGCAGTACGTTCCGCTGCCTGGGTAGAGGCCAGAATGCCCCCACCCAACCCCACCCCGGCTGTCGCAATCGCCTGAACCCCAGGGAGCTGAAGGGGTCTAGACGGACCGGAAGGGTGACACGTCCCCCTGCGCCTTATCCCCTGGAAATCCCATCACATTGCAGCCTTCCCTCAATTTAGGGTGACCAGATGTCTCGATTTTATAGGGACAGTCCTGATTTTTGGATCTTTTTCTTATATAGACTCCTATTACCCCCCACCCCCTGTCCTGATTTTTCCCACTTGCTGTCTGGTCACCCTACCTCAACCCCACAAGATGACATCACATCATGAGAGTTTCCTTGTGCAGCACGGTGACATCATGGCACAGTGAGATGACATCACAGCCTGATGGTGTCCCAGCATGGTGAGATGACATCACACGGTGATGGTGGCCTGGCATGGAGAGAGAATAATACCTAGCTCTTACTTACATAGAGTTTTTTATCAGTAGATCACAAAATGCATTATAAAGGAGGATAATATTATTGCCATTTTACAGATGGGGAAACTGAGACAGATGGGGGAGTGACTCCAAGGTCACCCAGCAGGTCAGTGGCAGAGCAAGAAATAGAACCCACATGTCCATTGCCCTGCCAACTAGGCCACAGTGCATTTTGGTATGATAATATGGTTGCATTGTGGAAGTATGAAATTGTTTCACTGTTGTGTCAGAAATACAGGATGTTGGGATGATGTTGCATTGTATTTTTATTACATTGTATCTTACCACAATGCTGTAGCATTGTGCCACATTGATTTTTATTGCAGTGTGATGACATTCTGTAGCATGCTAATGGTCAAGCAATTAAAACAATTAATCACGATTAGCAACATTAATTTTATTTATTTTAAACATTTTTGGATGTTTACTACATTTTCAAATATATTAATTTCAATTACAACAGAGAATACAAAGTGTACAGTGCTCACTTTATATTTATTTTTGATTACAAATATTTGCACTGTAAAAAAAAATTGTATTTTTCAATTCACCTCATACAAGTACTGTAGTGCAATCTCTTTATCATGAAAGTTGAACTTACAAATGTAGAATTATGTAAAAAAATGCATTCAAAAATAAAACAATGTAAAACTTTAGAGCCTACAAGTCCACTCAGTCCTACTTCTTGGTCAGTCAATCACTCAGAAAAACAAGGTTGGTTACAATTTGCAGGAAATAATGCTGCATGGTTCTTATTTACAATATCACCTGAAAGTGAGAACAGGCATTCACGTGGCACTGTTGTAGACAGCGTTTCAAGATAGTTACATGCCAGATGCGCTAAAGATTCATATATCCCTTCATGCTTCAACCACCATTCCAGAGGACATGCGTCCATGCTGATGGGTTCTGCTTGATAACGATCCAAAGCGGTGCAGACTGACGCATGTTCATTTCCATCATCTGAGTCAGATACCACCAGCAGAAGGTTGACTTTCTTTTTTGGTGGTTTGGGTTCTGTAGTTTCGCCATCAGAGTGTTGCTCTTTTAAGACTTTTAAAAGCATGGTCTACACCTTGTACCTCTCAGATTTTGGACGACACTTCAGATTCTTAAACCTTGGGTTGAATGCTGTAGCTATTTTTAGAAATCTTACATTGGTACCT
Source organism: Macrochelys suwanniensis (assembly GCA_033296515.1). Taxonomy (NCBI): domain Eukaryota; kingdom Metazoa; phylum Chordata; order Testudines; family Chelydridae; genus Macrochelys; species Macrochelys suwanniensis. The sequence goes on along the minus strand of CM065790.1, from coordinate 12,378,926 downwards.
TCTTTGCGTTTTGTCAAATCTGCTGTGAAAGTGTTCTTAAAATGAACATGGGCTGGGTCATCATCCGAGACTGCTATAACATGAAATATATGCAGAATGTGGGTAAAACAGAGCAGGAGACATACAATTCTCCCCCACCCAAGGAGTACAGTTACAAATTTAATTGTTGCATAATTTTTTTAATGAGCAGCATCAGCATGGAAGCATGTCCTCTGGAATGGTGGCCGAAGCATGAAGGGGCATACGAATGTTTAGCATATCTGGCATGTAAATACCTTGCAACGCCAGCTACAAAAGTGTCATGCAAACTCCTGTTCTCACTTTCAAGTGACCTTGTAAATAAGAAGCAGGCAGCAGTATCTCCCATCAATGTAAACAAACTTGTTTGTCTTAGCGATTGTCAGAATAAGAAGTAGGACTGAGTGGACTTGTAGTCTCTAAAGTTTTACACTGTTTTGGTTTTGAGTGCAATTATGTAACCAAAAAAACCCACACACCAGCATTTGTAAGTTACACTTTCCCAATAAAGAGATTGCACTTCAGTACTTGTATGAGGTGAATTGAAAAATACTGTTTCTTTTGTTTATCATTTTTACAGTGCATATATTTATAATAAAAGTAATAATATAAAGTGAACATTGTGCACTTTGTATTCTATGTTGTAATTGAAATCAATATTGAAAATGTAGAAAAACATCAAAAAATATGTAATAAATGTCAATTGGTATTCTATTGTTATCTGTGCGATTAATCGTGATTAATGTTTTTAATCACGATTAATTTTTTTGAGTTAATCATGTGAGTTAATTGTGATTAATTGACAGCCTTAATGCTAACATTGATGATGTTGCATTGCACCATAGTGACTTGTGTTGCAGTATGATGACATGCTGTGACCTGATGTTATCACATTTCTATATTATGATATTGAGTTGCATTGTGATTATGGTGGTTTACTTTGCACGATAATGAGGTACTGTGATGTGAAGATATTGCATTGGAGCATGATGTTGTTGTAGCTGAGGCCTGGCCTGACATGAGTAATTAACACATGGCTGTGATGCAGCATAATAAACCTTAAGGTACATGTTACTTCCAGCTGCGATGACACTTTGGTGCACATTGCTGCATGACACAGTTACGTTTTGACACGTTTGCTTCCCGAGGGATAATGTTTCTGTCAAGTGTGACAATACCGAGTCAAAATACCATCCTGTAGCACTGTGTCTTGTTGACTGACTGTCTCAACATGCCAGATTGGTTCACCCTTAGCACAACAGTGCAGGGGATAGAATGAGAAATACTGGTCACGGATATAAAATCTAACACCCCAGCTTTTATGAGTAGTGCCTCAGGATCTTCAACGTGCACAGCAAGCAAGACCTTAACTTTTAAATTCATGGCCATAAGACTTCCACAGAATAAACTGCCTGAAATGCATTTTCAAATACCTCTAGTTTAATTATATGGTGGTCACGAACAGTGGATTTGTCATTATCATCTTCATTGTGTTCCTTCAGTGAATGTGAACATAAGTTCATCCTACTACAGTAACACTTCACCATCAACTTCAGCTGCTATCTGGCTTGAGAGCAAAATAGGAAATGATTCTTTCCTTAGGAATCTTTCTGGATGAAAAGTGCCATGTAAATAAAATTGTGTACTGAAATCCTCCACTATAGGAAAATAAATATATATTTATATGTTAAATTTTATATATACCCACAGATTATGTCAGAGGCTTCTTTGAACCAAGAAATGAGTGAATTTTAGCTGCTCAGATCAGAGATGACAGCTGAATTTTAGAAAGGAACAAAAAAGCTCCTGGATTATTAAAGGAGGAAAAATCTGGGAGAATATAGTGAAAAAAATGACCTTAGAGAATGCAGAGTTCCATGCAGTCTAGGGTGACCAGATGTCCCAATTTTATAGGGACAGTCCCGATTTTTGGGTCTTTTTCTTATATAGGTTCCTATTACCCCCCACCCCGTCCAGATTTTTCACACTTGCTGTCTTGTCACCCTAATGCAGTCCCAGCTGAACTGAATCATTCCACACCCTAGTGGAAATTCTAGTAGACTCCATTTTGATCCTTCAGTGGGTCTCTTGGTTTTGTTTGCAGGTCTAATAAACTCATAATGTAGCAGACTCCATTGTTGATCTCTGAGCTGAAGTCCCCCTATTTACCAACTGCGTTAACCCAACAGGTCCAACAGTGCTTGGCACCTACAGGCCCTTTTCCTCCAGCCCGTGACAGAAAGTGATTAAAGCGAACCACACACAGATTCTTCAAAACTTTAATTTTTCCTAGCAAGTTTTGGTAATCCCCATTAGCTCCATCTGTGGTTTGGGAGAAGCTGCAGCATGCTCTCTGTCTCTGTGACACAGAGACTCGTTTCCAGCTGCTGCTAACAACTCACTCAACCCCCTTTCCTCTTCTAAGCCTGAGTCTTTTAATGGTTTAGCATCCCTTTTTATCCTAGGCTCCAGCCTAAAAAGAGTAAACCTTGCTCTTTGGAGGGAGCCAGGAAGGGGCATCCTCAATTAATAGCCTCCATTGTTTAAGGAGCCTTATTTCTGTAATTGTCTCTCCTACTTGCTTCTCCCCTAAGCGCCTCCTTTGATTTAACTTTATGCACTCAAGCAGGAGAATATCAAACAGGTCAATGGAGGTGTATATATTTATAAAATAAACAATACACCGAACTCCCTCATTCTTCACAGGCCCCAATCCCACCCAGGGTCTGCAGGCTCTACTGTAATACAAATCACAATAGTGGTCCTGTCATGAGAGTCCACAAGCAAGGTTTGAATTGAGAAGGGACCAGGGAAAATTTGTTCCCATATGACAACATTTAAGTCAATGAGTTCAATAGCTATCAGGAGAGGAGTCCTCTTGCTATCCGAGTCCTGTGGCAGGTGGGCACTGTCGCTCCCCTGGCCTCAGGGTGCAAGTCTGTAACTCAATGGCTGCTTCCCTTTCAGGCTGGTACGTGCTGCTGTATCTAAAACTCCCCTTCACTTAGCGCCATGACAGGGTCCAAGGTAGCATTGTCAAGCCCCCCAGGGACTGGGAGGGAGCCGAGCCCCAGGGCCCAGCAGGGAAGGGCTCTGGCTGCGGGGAGGCGGGGCCAGGCAGGGGAGGGGCGGGGCCTCTCGCCCAGCCTCGGGGCGGCTATTTCCGCAGGGGCCCCGCCCCCTCCCCTCCTTCCCGCCGCCTGGGGCCGGGTTTCCGGCCGGACCGTTTATTCGGGGCGCGCCGGCCGCCGCGGGGGGGGGACCGGGAAGTCACCATGTCGAGTCTGCACAAGAGCAGGTGGGGGGCCGGGGCCCGCCTTCGCCCATCCCCGGGTAGGGCCGCTGCCCGCCGGGGCCTGAGGAACCCCCGGGGGGTCGGGCCCTTCCGCAGCGCCCCCCCCTTTCCCTGGACGCTGGTCCCCGCGCCCCCCAGTCCCCGCTCTCCCCGGAGCGAGGGGGTCCCCCCTCCCCAGCACATCCTCCCTGTCGAGGGGGCGCCCCCATAACCGAGCCCTGGGGCAGGTGTGTTCTGGCCCCTGCACCCTCCTGCGGGGGAGGGGCTGGCACAGCCAGGAGGGGGAGGCTGCTGTGGGTAAGATCCCCCCCTTCCTCTGTCTCCGAGGGGCTTTGTGCTTGCGGTTGGCGGCTTTCAGCAGGGTATGGGCTGAGGAGTGAGATGGCGGGGTGGCTTCTCGGGGGGGCACTTCAGAAAAATTGGGGTGTGTATGCATCAAAGTCGTGTCAGCATCTAGACCGGTTATATGTGGTTCTGTTCTGCAGAGTCGGGGGGGATGGGGCATACTATGAAAAGTTGGGGTGCTCCATAGCAAATGATGCTTCTGCCTAAGGCAAAATATCTGAGCCAGAGCACCGCCTTACAGCCCATTTGTGATGCGTGGGTCTGCATTTAACAGAACTACTGGCTTTCTTCCCTTTGGGTGCAGCTTCACTAATGCAGCATTATGGAAGTGCGGGCACCAAAAATTAGCGGGTTTTGAGGATTATTCAGAGGTTCCCTAAATCTGGAGTGTCCCAGCCTTTCAGTATGGGTTTAAGATGGGACACTTCCGTACCTAGGGAGAGTCTGAGGTAGGTGCTATTGCATACGGCTGTTTGCTTTTGCAATCTGCCTCACTTATTGTACTTGCAACTGAAAAGCAGCTGTGATTAAAAAGTCCTTATCAGAACAAAAGCAAAGCATGTTTTTGTAACTAATTACAATGTATGTTATATGGTGCAAGTGCCCTTGAAATAAGGAATCTTGAGTGCAAGCCACGATGAGATTGATTCAGTGAGAGAGAGCGAGTGCAAGCCAGGAATGAGATTCTCTCAGTGAGAGACATCACGAGCCTAAACTCAAGAGAACTATACAGATTTTTAACAATAACTGCCTATTCTGAGTGTCTAGGCAAGTCCTCCATGTATATCTGTTATGTCTAGCTGTAATGGCCAATGGGGACAATGTGATCGGAGCTTTGATGCCTGGCTGGCGGAGGTATTTGTCCTGTGATCATTGCAGGAAAGCAAGCTGCAGTATAACTCTACCTTCACCTAATCACCTGACTCAGCCTTGAGAGTCTGTCATCTTTATATAATTTGTGTGTGTGGTCACGCTTCTTTTGTAGGATTGCAGAATTTCAGGATGTCCTTGGGGAACCCAAGATTGTTCTACAGAAGCTCCGTGAACTCTGCTTTAGTGGTAAGTGACTTCTGCAAAACTTTGTTGCATGGGCAGCCACAAAGCTTCTACAGCAAGAATGTCCAATCCAGGCCTATATTGACAGTTGGGTAACAGACTTGGGTGTTGTGCCTGTTTTGCTGTAATAGAATTGAGCCAGTTGCAGATACTCCCTTCAAGATAGAACACTGAGTGATGGGGCCTGTAGTCTCTAGGCCTTGCAGCTGTGTTAAGTATGAAGACAACTGAGACCTATGGTTTGTGGGTTGTATTTTAGCCGCACTTGGTCTGAAGGTCTACACTGTGAAGCACTTGATACCACAATCATGAGTGTGGTGTAATACTAAAATGGTGGTTCCTGAGATCTTTAACTTGCTTTCATCCAGAGCTGCTACTATCTTTCCAGTGGATAAAAAGAATTTGAAATCTTAAGCATAACAACTCCACTAGCTAATGTTAAATAAGCAAACATAATCTGTGCTACCACTAAGTTACCAGTGTCATAAATGTTTAACAAAGCAGAGCATGTCACAAACCAAAGACTAACGGATGTGATTAAAAGAGTTACTGTTTGAATGGTTTAGAGGCAATTTTAGCTGTACAATATATGGTCTCTGAAACCTTCAAATATGGACAAAAAACTCTTCTTCCTTCACTCTCTAAAATATCCACTAATTCCTTCACTCAAGACATCATCTGCATATTTCACCTGAAGCATTCCTTCCTTTGCTCCATGGACCATATCATTGTTTCCCTTATGCTTAGCCTAGTTGTCTTCCCTTGCAAGAGCCAAATATGCAAGTCACTTTTTACTTACTGTATTAACCTTTTTTGGTATGCCCTAGAGCTTCTCAATATCTTTGTAAAACTCCTTGCCAGCTTGAAAAGTGCTGCCCTCCTGTTCGCTTGGTAGCATCAGCATAAATGCTGCATAATGCAGTGGAAGGGCTGGGACTAACTTAATTGACTCTGCCTGATGTATTTCACAGGGATTCCTTTTGATGGTGGGCTGCGCTGCCTCTGCTGGAAGGTGGGTTTTGCTTGGGGCTTTTCTTGTCTTCTGTAAGTTACCCTCTGGATTGTTTGATTCTGCAAAGTTTTGTGCATTTAAAAAACAAAACAGATTGGCTTATCACAACTTAAGAGGCTACTGTGAGTCAAAAGCGCTCGGCTGGCTGAACAATCAGGGAAATTTATTCTAGCTAATCTGAAATGATAGTAACAGACATGTTTGTGTGGGGGAGATCATTTGGGCAGGTTGTTTGGTGGATCTGTACATCTTTGGTGCATGTACAGCCCCCATTATTAAACCCAGTGGGTTTGAGCTACTGGATTTGCCACTTAAGTGGAAGGAATTTGCTATGCCTTTTTGCAGAGTGATGTTAAAATGTATCCTCCAAACACTTAGGGCTACAACTTGATAAAGTAGCAGTCATTCTTCAGGAAGATTCCATCTTCCTCAATGAGCCAGTTCTAATTCCAGTCACACACCCCGACACACCCCCATTTGTTTCACTGAACTTCTAATTGTTAATACCTTCTGCTTCAAGGAGTAACGTGTATCTTCCTTCTGTCCAGATCCTCTTGAACTACCTCCCTGTGGAGAAGGCCTTATGGAGCACCTTGCTGAAGAAGCAGAGGTGATGATCTCTGTACTCTCCAGCCCTAATACCCTTGTGGATTAGAGGCCCACAGCTTCTTAGCTGTCATTAGCATTTGAAAAAATGTTCCTATTTCTAAGGGAGCCTGTAAAATTAGCTACTTTTGTGTGGAAGGAAAAAGTATTTTTCCCTCCCTGTCAATTCTACAGACTGTCCCGGAGGTTAATGTGATGACCTTTCTCAGTTGAGCTGGACAATTCTCGTAGAAAAGGTCAAGTGCTCCGTGTCTGAGCAGGGGGGCGCAGAGGGACCTGTCTGGGTTCAGGGCGGATGTATTTTTTGTTTCATTGTATGTATCTTCTAGTTTCTAACATGACTTCCTCCTCTCCTTGCTAAGGGAGCTGTATTCCCAATTCCTGAAGGAAATGATTATCCAGCCTGGGATAGCCAAAGCCAACCTTGGTGTCTCCAGGGAGGATGTGACCTTAGAAGACCACGTAAGTATAGTTTGGTCTTCATGAGGAAGGGAGTTCTTGTAAGTTTCAAACTGATCCTGGGGCGATCCTTGGTGATCCTTCCTGCTGGCTTAATAGAATAAAATATTTTGAAAACCTAGGAATGGGGCGCTGAGCGTTATGAGGATGTCTAGCTCAGTGATTTCCAGACTGAAAAAAGCTGTAAAATACTGTCCTAGGGTAACTTATCCTTTCCTTTTTCCCTTTCCCACCGCCATCCTCAATGAGCTGCTTGTCCATGCAATAGACTTCAGATGGGAGTAAAGGATCAATACGATTAAAGGCTGAAAGGAGGGAGGTCACAGCGTGGAGCTGCTAGCAAAATGAATCTCTCCATTTAACCTGTGAAAGCCTCTCTATGGATGGAAGAGAAAACGGGCCACTCTGAAACCAGAGTATAAGAGAAGCAGCATTGACTAGTGGTTAGACTATGGGATTGGGGATCAAAACACTTTTATTCCCAGCTCTGCCACTGATTTGCAGTGCAACTGTGATGGTCACTTCACCTCTCTGTTCCTCAGTTTACCCTCTGTAAAATTGGGTTAACAGTAATCCCCTTGGAAAAGTGCTTTGAGGGCCACTTATGAAAAGGGTTATTACACTGAAGGATCCATTTTTTTTAAGTGGTCATGGGAAAGTGCAAAGTGGGGTAACTGCTCACACTCCTCTTCTTGTACCCCAGCCTCTCCTGTTAGTAGCCAGTCATCTGTGTCAGTGCAATCTTTGGAAGTGTTCATACTGTGCCTGGCATGTCTGTGACACTCTGAGCTTTAACTTATTTGTTACTGTGACCTTTGAAATTCTTGGAATGTTTGCTCTGTGTTTGTGTGTGGTATTTTTTTCCCATCACTCAAATGCCTTTCAAATGAGTGTTACATTCCATTAGTACAGTTTTGGAAAGTCCTGTATCTGAGCTTGTCTGATGTGTATGTTGTGATTTCCTATGCTTAGTCTATTCCACACTTCCCTGGTCTTAGGTAAACTTGCATCAACTAAATTTTGCACTAATCCAAGCTGGTAATGTTTCATCATGCTTCTCAGAGTTCAGATAATCATTACACTGTTATCACAGTTTTAGCTATGCAATGCACATATACAGTGACAGTACCCCTTATAGTGGTTAATATAGACAATCTCCCTCGCACTGATTGGGGCTATAGCCAGAATTCCTGTTAACACAGGTTAGTGAAGCCTGACTGCAGCAGCGAATCCACTATGACAGGTGAGAATGGCTTTGGGAGAGTCTGCTCATACTGCTCTGCACTGGTTGAAAGTAACCACATAGCCTTCACTGGCCTACCAGATGTGTGCTGACTCATTTGAGGTGGGCCAGTGCCCATAAAGTGTCAGCTGCCCAAAGAAAGCACCCCCATCTGTCTAGCAAATCTGGCTTTAAACATGGCTCTCGCTAGAAAGGCAGTAGCACAATTTTCCTGATCAGTGTAGGCAGAGCCAAAAGGCCTCACCTCAGCTTTCATCAGTGACAGGCTCACTTGTCAGTAAAACATGAACTTACCATGTTTTATGTGATGTCTTTTTGTGCAGCCACTCAATCCGAACCCAGACAGCCGATGGAACACTTACTTCAAGGACAACGAAGTGCTGCTGCAGATAGACAAGGATGTCAGGTGTGTGTAGATAGCTGGTCTCTCTAGAGAGGAGGAATAACAGTGTGGTTTCCTTACTCGCTTCATCGGGAATACAGAATATTTCATGTTATCAGGCCCATTCTGTTTCACATGGCACCCCCTGCTTCTAAAAATCCCCTTTAATTTGGTTTCCATCTTTTTCTACCCCAGGAGGCTGTACCCTGATATGGCATTCTTCCAGCGCCCAACTGACTACCCCTGCTTGCTAATCCTGGACCCCCAGAATGAGTTTGAGACTCTCCGCAAGCGGGTGGAACAGACAACACTCAAGTCACAGACAGTGGCACGAAACCGGAGTGGAGTCACAAATGTAAGATCTGGCAAGGAGCTTTTCCTGTGCTTCTGGGATGGGGGATGAGCATGTTGTGATTGGGAGCGGGCGTGCACTTCCGTGGCACACTTGCCGAGATGGTTGCCAGGCTGGCTTGTTAAAGATACTCTTGTAGTTATTCCTTCCTCCACCTCCATATATGGTGTGGGTTCTTGTATTCCTGCAGGAGGGTGACGCTTCTCCCCTTTCTCCAGAGGGATGGGCTTGACTGAAGAACACTTTTGATAAGGTTCTACAGCTTCAAGCCTCTCTCACTTCCTACCTGCAGAGAGGCTACAATCACCCTGGTTTGTGGACAGGGTGCTAACAGTTACAAGTCAAGTTGGTTCTGTCTGTAACTGCAACAAATGTCACAAGCTCAATGGTGACCCTATATGAGTCCCCCATATCCACTCACAATAAGAGTACACATGTATTGCATATAGTTCCAGGCAAGGAAGGGTGTCATGGAGACATGGAGAACATGAACTGCTCTGTAGGTGGAAAGGAATTCTCCTTTCTCTGTGTGTTGAGCTCCTGAAATTTCCTGCTCACCCAACAGGTTTTATTTCTCTTTTTATTGATTACATTGATTCTTCCGTACTGTGCTGTTCGGCATGTTTGACAGCACAAAGGGAATTGAAGGTCGATGTGCTGCTTTCTCTTGAATCGTTTTTTGTTCTGGCTTCTGCTGGAACAGAATCTTTTCTCTTGAGTTCACTGAGCTCCAGGGGAAGTGTTCACAGCTCTTATTGCCCCTGATTTGTGTGTTCCCCTGGATGGACTCTAAGGGGCCAGAGGGTTTAATAACAGAGGACAAACTGATCTAGTCTCCCAGAACCTGAGATGTAACAAGCTGATACAATTCATATTCTTCAGACAGTATCTCCCTTATTCTCTTCTGAGTGCAAACATTACTCATAAGAACATAAGAGCTGCCAGACTGGGTCAGACCATAGTCCATCTTGCCCAATATCCTGTCTCTGACAGCGGCCCATACCAGAGGTTCAGAGGGAGTGTACAGAACAGGGCAATTATGCAGTGATCCACTCCTGTCTTCTACTAGTAGAAGAGGTTTAGGGTCACCCTGAGCATGGGGTTGCATCCCTGACCATCTTGGCTAACAGCCACTGATGGACTTATCCTCCCTGAACTTGTCGCCAGGACAACATCCCGTGTTAGTTGTGTGGAAAAGTATTACTTCTTGTTTGTATTAAATCTGCTTCCTGGTAATTTAATTTGATAACCCCTGGTTTTTGTATTGTGGGGAAGGGTAAATAACACTTCTCTATTCATTTTTTCCATACCATTTGTGATTTTTTTTTTTTTAATAGACCTCGATCATCTCCATTTATAGTTTTTGTTTTTTGTTTTAAGCTCAACAACTCTATTGTTTTTAGTCTGACCTTGTATGGAACGCAATTTATACCCATGATCATCTTTGTTGCCCTTTGTACCTTTTGCAATTCCACTATATCCTTTTTGAGATGGGGCAAACAGAACTGGAGACAGTATTCAAGGTATGGCACACAATGGATTTATAGTGTCATTATGATATTTTCTGTCTTTCTATCCTTTTCCTAACCGTTCCTAAAATATTGTTAGCCTTTTTGACCACTGCTGTGTGTTGCGGGGAAGTTTTCAGAGAACTAATTGCAGTAACTCCAAGATCTATCTTGGGTATACACAGCTAATTTAGAACCCATCATTGTATACATATAGTTGGGCTTATTATTTTTTCCAAATGTGCATTACTTTGCATTTATTAACATTGAATTTAATCTGCCATTTTGTTGCCCCTGCCTAGTGCTGCTTTCTCTACATGGATGTTGCACTTCCCAGCGTCATTCTAGAACAGATACGATAGCACTAGTGGCTGATGAATACCTTGCTAATGTGACAGATCACTTCTCTTCCTGCCTCTCTAATGTAGCGGGTCCTCTCTTACATGGACACTGAGCTTGTGTTTTTGATTCAGGGTAGCTGTCCTCTGCTGAATTAGTTTATTAATTCTTGGAAAAGACTTGCCAGCCTGGCTTCCTTTGTATTTTATGGCAGTAAGTCTTACAACTGACAGGGCCACCATCTGGATTTAAGGATTAATTACTGCCTGGAAAGGGCATTTGCTGTTGGTTAATGGTTATCGGGCGGAGCTGAGTGCCTGAAGTTAAATGCCTGCTTCATGGAAAACTTATTGCCTATACAAATTGGGTGCCCAGAATAATTTTTCTTATGTGTCTGCCTTACCCTTCAGGTGAGTTCCCCTCTTAAAACATCTGCTCCTAATTCATTGAGTGAATATGAAGTTCTGCCTAATGGCTGCGAAGCTCACTGGGAAGTGGTAGAACGAATCCTGTTCATCTACGCCAAGCTGAATCCTGGGATAGCATATGTCCAGGGGATGAATGAAATAGTGGGGCCTCTTTACTATACCTTTGCTACAGATCCCAACAGTGACTGGAAAGGTAAGCCGTTGGAGTGCTTGAGTGACTTACACCATTCCTGGCAGCAGTTGTTGCAGGGAATGGTTATCAGAGCAGCTGAGGAGGGGACTGGAAGGCTCTCCCCATGCCGGGTCCCTGATGAAAGGGGGTGGTTCTGAGAGAGTGCTTGGAAGTACGGGAATCCTCTCTGATGCACTTCTGTGACAGCTTGGGAAATCTGGCTGTCGAAAACTTATGAATTCATGCGCCATGTATATCAGATCAGCCATTTGCTAACAGGGACTTTCAGGGGCTTCACAGACCCTACAAAGACAGCTATTAAAGGAACATGCAGACTCATTAACATTTACTATGGCCTTACAGTGAGTTGGCTATAGGGACTGGCTGAACTGCAAGAAACCAGTTTTTCCAGTGGGTAGTAATCAAGCAACAGATCACCTGAGGGGGCATGGAGGGGCTGATCAGGAAGGTCACATGACAAGGTACTGGGAGGCTTGGGAGAGCAGATGCTAGCTTTCAGGGGGTAGGCAATTGGACTGCAGGGTTCCTGCTGCTAAGAAAGGTGTTAGACATGTGGTTTGTAATGGAGTGTGTGCCTGCTCAGTTCTAGCAAGCCAAGAACATGTGGGACCCATTGTTGGAGTCCAGTACCACAGGCTGGTTAGTGTCTAGCAGGGGAAGCTTATCAAGGTTGTAACAGCTTCCTTCCGCACTTCTATTATACCGCTCCTATGTGTCTCTTTCAGAACATGCGGAAGCAGATACATTTTTCTGCTTCACCAACCTAATGGCTGAGATCCGGGACAACTTCATTAAGAGCCTGGATGATTCTCAGTGTGGCATCACCTACAAGATGGAGAAGGTTTACTCCACCCTGAAGGAGAAGGATGTGGAGCTGTACTTGAAACTGGTGAGGAGTCAGACATTCATCTTGCCCCCCCCATTGGAACGAGGAATAAGATGGGTGGTGGATCTTCGTCCTATTTCCAGACAGAACTTGCTCTCTGTCTTAATTTGTAACAGTGGCCAGGTAGTACAGTGATGGCTGCTTAGAAGTGGTTTGAAGCAACTAAAGAGCTTTAGTTCTCAGGGATAGGCTGTCTTGAGAGTGATGAAGGGTTGAGTATCTACAGGACAAACTGCTCTTGCCACATTGAGCATCTAGCCCAGGTTATATTGATGTAGCAAATACTTTATCCTCTTTTTAGAGGGGGAAATCTGTAACTTATGTACTCTAAAGCTGCTAACTGTGACAGAAAGAAGTGGTTTCCCCTAAGTCTCTGGCCACCTGGGTCAATGGCTTAGCGGGAGTGGTGAAACACTATCTCCTGAGTCTCTGGACTCTGCTTTTGTCGTTAGGCCAAACACATGTGCTATTGCAAAGTTCTTTTACAACCTGGAGTTGCAGGTTTTTTCTCAGAGGGAACAAATTCCTATACTTTACTTCCATTGCCATCATATGTCTCAATAGCATTCACGTTATAAATTACACTGAAAAATTATGGCAGCTCAATGATAAATCAAAACTTGGTAATAGTGATGCTATCCTGTATATGTAATAATGTTACCTTCCTGTGGCACCCTTCCTCCGAGGAGCTCAAAACACTCTGCAAACTCCTCCTAATGCTGCTGTGAGGTGAATAGAGGCGGTTGCAGGTCTTATGGACTGCAGCGGTTGTCTAACAGCACAGCAATGAAACACAAGTTTAGGATGGGAAGTGTAGAATATCGTTTCTAAATGAAACTGCAGGGAGAACTTATGGGAGGCAGAATGTAGTTATGAGAGTAGGAATCTGGTGAATATTAGGCTTGTGTGTGTAAAATGAGATCTTAATATGACTTCAAGTGGTCGTACTCTCTCTTCTGTCAGCACATTGTCACACCCTCCCATGCTAGTTCAGGGGGAAGAGTGTCACCTACTTAGTCACTAGCACCACTTCCTGCAGGCCCACAGTGATGTTCCATAGAAGTCTCTCATCTGTAGAGCCCGGCACATCTGCAGATACCCGCTTTATATCCACGGACCATGTTTGTGAATCGCAGATTAATGTGGATCCATATTTTGTAGCCGCGCAGGGCTCTACCCATCTGAATACTGAACTGACTTGATCTTGCTTAATTTGTGAAATATGTGGACCACACCAGAAAGTAGCTAAAAGCTTTGAGTTTCTATCTATTGGCTGCCAGTGTAAACTGTGTCTGGAGAACTCTGGTCTGTGTGGTTTTATTTTTTTTGTTATGCTAACCTTCCAATAGCCTTCGAATCACTAGGGGATTTTTAGAGTAATTGAAAGGAGAGGAAGTACTTCTGATCTAAACCCTTAGGGGAAATGAGGTGTATGGGGCTTTTTGCTTTTTTTTTTTTTTTTAAGGGAGAAATGAAATTGAATTAGCTTAAAATGCCTGAATTGCAATTTATGAAAGTAATAGTTCCTATGTTCCATGACTCAGAAACCTGGATATGATTCCTGCTATCTGAGCCATAGACACTGAAGATAGATGCATGTATGCAGAGCTGTCCTTCAGAACACTGTAATTTGGGGGGTGGGGGGGTGTTTCTGGAGAGGCTTTGAAAGGAGACTTGGCACAGTATCTCATAGCATGAGGCTAACAAGAGACTTTGAAGCAGAGAGGTGTAACTGTAAAGTACAGGCAGATTTCTCCATATTGCTCTGCAGGACGCTAGCCTATAACCAGGTTATTAAGAGGATGCCAGGGAGGCAGTGAACACCCATCTGTCTTTTCCAGTTCACTACAAGCAATTAATTACTGACTCTGTCTGTCTGTCCAAAAGCAAGAGCAGAACATCAAGCCCCAGTTCTTTGCCTTCCGTTGGCTGACGCTGCTCCTGTCCCAAGAATTCCTGTTGCCAGACGTCATCCGTATCTGGGACTCTCTCTTTGCCGATGACAACCGCTTTGATTTTCTGCTGCTTGTCTGTTGCGCCATGTTGATGTGAGTGCTGTGACAGCGGACACAGGATGTTGACTCTAGTGTGCTCTCCCCTGCCCACAATTCACATCTTGTCTCCTGAAGCTCAGTCTCCCCCATGCTGGGCAATGTAAATATAGTCTGTGTGCTCCTCCACCCTGTTCTCTGCTTGAATTCACAGATATAGGGGCCTCTCTTGCATGCAAGAGACATGAGAAGGGGGCTCTGGTGAAAGGATGTAGCCTTTCTTTCCACAATGGCAAAAGAAACAGGGCTCTTAAGGAAGGGTGGGAGGCATGTGGTGAGCTGTACACACCTTAGTGGCTGACTTTTGGGATGTTTTTGGACAAGGTACTAAAGAGGCAAAAAGTACTTGGATTAACATACCCTCTCTTTCAGACTAATCCGGGATCAATTACTGGAAGGGGACTTCACTCTGAACATGAGGCTGCTACAGGTAAGTAGTAAAATACATCAGGCATGGGGAGGAGGTAGAAGAACTCTTTAAACAGGACATTTTCCTCTTGTACAATACTTGGATATGATAGCGGCAGCCCTCCTGGAATATAGTTACCAACCCTCTGCTGATCATAATGAAACCATTTGTGTGGAAAATCTAAAAACTTAGCAAACTTCATGGTGTGGTACAAGATCAAGCATTAACTTTTACTGCATGCTCCCCTTAATTGGAAAATCCAGTGAATCAGCTCCTGGCCAATAACTCTTAACAATATTTCTATTTACTGGCTGTGCCTTTCGGGTGTTTAGGCTTCTTGGGATCCGTCCGATGCTACTTCTGACTGTTTTCTTCTCTAACAGCCGCCTTCGCCTCCATAGCTGATTTGCAGAAAGTGGCTGTATGGCTACCTCTTCCTGGCTATTAATTTGCTCTTTCAACTCCAGTTGAAATGCTGGACATCTTGCCACTAGCAGTAGGCTCACTAACTGCCCCAGAATAGAGGATTCCTTCTCCTAACTCCTTAGTCAGTCTAGTAACATGCTGGGCCCATCAGCTGCTCAGAGAGCAGCATTACCATTAAAATGTTGTCTCTTAATTACGAGTCCCTCAAAAGAGGATGAAAGGGGGTCCTGATTAAGAGAATTCTAATGTATTACATAAAATATTAGTTTGGATCCTTGCATCCTTAATACAGACTTCCATAATGGGGCTGGTCATTGCATAAAGCCAATTTAACCCCACACTCAGGACTACCAAAATAATCTAATGTTCTGTTGGATGTACAAGACTGATCAGTTACAAAACAGAAGGAAATTGTTTACTCCAGGTGACTTTAACTATGGAGGTAACACATCATTTATAAACACCAGGGCATTCATTGGACTGGCCAATGATATTGCAGAGTCTCTGCCCTGTTAAAAGGGAGAATAGGTGCAACAAACATTAAGGAAATAAATCAATTCCTTTTTAATGCAGGATTATCCCATCTCTGATGTACGCCTGATTCTGAAGAAAGCGAAGGAGCTTCAGGACTCCAAATAGTCCATAGCCCTGGCAGTGTGCGTGAGAGAAACTGTGCAGTAGTGTATCCTAGGAGACTCCCTCCTACATGTGGTGCGTCGTCAGAGTTCCTACAATCTCTGCTGGGCATTTGGTTTTGTGTTCCAGTAATTGGCCTACTTGAAGACTTCCTTCTACTCTATTAGGTCAAGGACTGCCTATTTCCCCAGCTTGTCAGGTCCTGCACTCCAGGTTTTCCTAATCTCAAACAACTCCTCACTGCCTGAGCAGTGCTTTGTATTTTTTTAATGACTTTAAGTTTGGGACGATGGAAATTGTTTAGCTTCATATCTCTCAAAGTCTTATGAAATGAACTTTTGTGATCATAGCATTATGGAAGCATGTGCTCATGCACAGGAACGTCTGCATTAGGGGAAGGGACAGGCTGGGACCAGTGGGATTTCGGTGAGTATAGAGAGAAGAACGTCTCCATGTAAATACAACATGTCACTTTGACGTCATGCATCCTGCTGGTTTGAGTAGCTGCTGGATTTTGTTCCTTTCTGTCTGCATCTTACCATCTCTTTTGGGTGCACAAAAAAAAGTCCAGTTTCCTCCTGGTGAGTGGTAGATGAGGATTCAAAATATCAGAGTCTCTTCCATGGGAAAGAGACTTTAAGAAGCTGGGATGGGAGAATGCTATTATCGCTGGTTGCTTTGTGCAGTGAGATTATTTGCTCTCCAGTAGAGTCTGCCCCAGGATTGCTTTATCAAGGAGTTGTCTCCTTGGTGCTGACTTTACTTGGAAGTTGGAACTAGATATGTGGTTTTAATCAGTGTAGTTAGTCAAATAAGCCTTATGTTACTCACAGCCTTAGAGCAGGGTCCCTGCTGCTGCTGAGACTGCTTGTCTTGAGCTGTCTTCAGTGCCACTGCTATGGATCATGCTTTACCCTAATTCAAAGGCAGGATATCGAACTTCAAGCAGGCTCATGAAGTACAAGAGAGAGGCCTCAAGTCCTGTGCTGCAAACATAGGTGTCTTCAGAAGAGACTTATTAATAGGGATAATGATGGTTTTGCTCTTAAACTGAGTGTTTGCCTATTATTACTCAGAACACTCCAAGCCTTCTAACTAAACCTGGATAAGCTCTAGTCACGTAATCTTCATTTTGTCCTGTGGTACTTTCCTGGGAAGTGACTCAAACTCACAGATCAGATTAACATCAAGCCAATCTCTGGATGTGATCTACTGGAGAAATTCAGTGGGAATACCTGGTCCCTTGGGAGAGTCCCCTTCCCTGTGAGCAGTTCCTGAAGGAGGGAGAGCCATGTGCTGTGGGGACAGTAATACAGAGGGGGATATTTATTAATGTACTCCATTCAGATACAAAGGAGCAGGCCAGGTCTGCATAGATTGAGATTAGTAATAGGGTAACCTGAGGCCTGCAAGTAGCGTTGGAATGATCGGAACTCCTGACCCACAGTTCGAGTCAGGGCGATGGCTATGGAAAAAACTTGAGTAGCTGAGTATTCCAGCTGCTGAAAGAGCTCCCAAGCAAACGCTAACCTAAGGTGCTTTACTCTCCCTGTTAGTGAAGTGCTGGATTTGCCTCTGTATAGCTGTCAATGTAGGGACTGTTCTGTGTTTATACAATCTTAAGTGTTTTGCATTATGTCTCTTTTTTTTTTATTAGAGGTCAATTTTGTGCTTTCTCAGGGGTCTGCTCACCTTGCTGATGAGACATGGTAGCAGACTAGCCATAATTGTACCAGAACTGGGGGGGTTGTCAGCCTTCAGATGTCAGGTTCATGCTGTGTTCCAACTCCTAAAGCCTGGTCAAAGTTCTGTGTAGCTTAGTGAATTTCTAGAGGGACAGTTTATCTTTATGTTGGTGTTGGGGCTGTTAGCAGCTCTGATAGTGCCTGACATTTTTACTCTCGTGCTCCTGTGCTGCTTCAGAGTAGCAGTTTCTATGAACCAGAATAAATGTGCCAGTAATGAGGATGCAGCAGAGTCTTTCTGCTTGGATGTGGGAGGTGGAATTTTAAACCAAGTGGTTGATGGCCTCCCCTTTTACTGAAATCCTTCCTATGGGATAGATTCTTTCCCATAAGAAATGGGGCGGTTGAGAGAATGCCATAGCGCTCTCAGTTTATGGGCAACTATGGCTGCTCCCCATGCCTTTTAATCACCGTCTCTCTGTTGGGCAGCGGCTGTTCCAAGAGAATGTTTGATCCATCTACTGAACTCCCCTGTGCTGGAGCGGCCAGTACTAAGTAGCCTTTTGGAATTGTAAAGACTGTTGCTGCACACAGGCATCGAACTGGATGATCAGGCCCTTCGGCAAAACTCCCTCTGGAATCTTTGAGGTTTGCCTGAATGAGGACTGTAGGATTGAACCCCAAAAGTGGAAAACTTGTCCAAAATGCTCTGGCTTCAGAACTGCCCAAGATGTCCTCCATTAAAAGTCTCCCTGCCCCCCATCATTTATTTATTTGAAGCTTACACATGGTCTTTTCAAATGTTTCATGGTACCTGGGCTGCGTGGATCACACTTGCCTTAAGAGGAATCCACCCCATCCTCCACAAGTGTGTGTGTGCGTGCACACGCGTGCGCGCACACACACACACAACCTAGATCCCTTATTATTCTTTAAAACGTTGGGCAGTGGAGGGTTTACTGTATTGATATTCAAAGGGAGGGAGGCTGTTGAAAGGACTTGTTAATTTTTTCCAATGATACTTTGAGGTTATAAATACAGCTGACTCTCACTGTAGTGTGGGGCTTATTGTTCACTTTATGGAGCAAACAAACACTATTAGTTGGCAGGAAAAAATTTAACAGTAACTGGGAACCTACTGGCAGCCCTTCTGATTAGTTACCCTAACCCTCATGTCTCAAATCTCCAGAGCCTTCTCAGTGACAGGAGCAGCTGTGAGAATTTTAATGCATAGTTGCTCTTTCTTGCAGTGTGTGCGTGCGTGTGTGTCCGTCCGTCCAAATACACAGGAGGGGATTTAAATACCTTTAATAATTGAATTCATTAGCTGCTCATTGTATACAAATAACTCAAGAGCAGGATCATTATCACTTTGGTGGAAGCTTTTCTCCATCAGGAGGAAAGGCAGGAAACTAAGCTGGATGGATCAAGAGACGGGGATTGGTCATAAGAGAGAAGGCCAGCACCTGTGGCCTCGTGCCCCTCTTCTCTCTCCCCCCCGGAATCTTGTAGCCTTGGCAACTGGGGGGAAAAGGAAATGGGATAGCGAAGAGTATAATCCTGAGGTTGGTCATCTTTGTCAGGGAAAGGTGGAACTGTTTTTTCAGAGCAAGTGTTGGCTAGATTAACTTGTGGCTGGAGTTTTGAGGTCCAAGTTTGAATTATTTGCAGCTCAGCAGTAGGTGGAGTGAAAGTCAGATGCTGCTATAGGTAGCACAGTGGTATTCAGGAGTACAAGGGCTGTTGCTCCTTTTAATTGAGCATTTGGTGACTTTTTGTATGTTTTAGCCATTTAGAACTCTTTTTCTAAAATGCCCTTTTGCAAAAGGGCAAATCTGGTGATTTATACAAGTTCACTTTTTTCCCTTTTGGCTGTTTAAAAAACAAACAAAAAACCCCTAAGGTATGGAGAATACATCTGTATGTCATGATTTTTCCACGTTTAAAGTGCTTTTTATTAAATACTATTGATTTTGATGAAGTTCCCTTCAGCTAAACAGAGGGCTTTGTATCAACATTATCTGCTATTCATAACAATATGAGACTCCCCCTAGCCACAGATTGTGCTCAGAATTAAAGCTGCTACATGTGATTTATTACAGTATTTCTAAATGCCCTCTTCCATAGTAACTGTGAGGGATGAAACAAAATGTGCTAGTTAGATGTCAGTAGAACTAATCTCAGTCCACTGTATTCTGGGAGTCTTTCAGTAGCACAGGGTTCTGCATGTATAAGCTAAATCTACCCACCACCACTGCCTTATTCTTTTTCTTAGCAAGATTATCCTATTTGGCTTGTTACTCTGAGCCTTCCTCTATCTATTTCTCCAGTACGATGATATCTAGTGGGATAGGGAGTGGTGGTGGTGTTAAAGGAGGTGGTCCAAACTTGAATTCACAAGGCCCAGAGTGTATCCTCTGATTATCTACAGGTAATATTCTTAGCAGGGAACAAGCATTTGTAGAGAAAGCTGTTGCTTGGCAATATTTCTGAGGCTGCACAAATGTTCCTAACAGGAAGGCCTGCTTGGACCATATTAACTGCTGAGGGTCACTGACTTTGCACTACAGAGCTAAGCATCACTGTACAAGCCTGGACAGGTAGAAGCAAAAGCTGTTTTTCTGTTCCCCACCCCCACTCCCCAGAACAGTTGCCACACATCCAGTGGAAGGTACCTCTAACTGAAGAAGGGAACAAAAGATCCCTGATATACAATGCCATGTAGAAGGCTAGGAGGTGGATCCTTTACAACACAAAACTGGTCCTGGTGTTTATTACCTTTGCTTTTTATTTCTATAACTTCTCCCGTGAACTACAATTATTCATCTGTAATGTCTGTAATTTTTTTTTCATGAATGCTGTTGTTGATTTGTCATAATAAATATTTTTCTTTGCAAACACTGATATATTTTTCTTTCCCCCAGTCTCCTTTGTACTGACAGTGTCAAAGAATTGTCTGTTTGGGGGGGTGTCAAGCTATTCATGGTGTGAAAGTGGGCTGAAGAAACTGAAGTAGGAAAATAAACTGTTGTAGTCGGTTTGTTTTAGAGTCCATCTCCTCTCCTCCAATCCTAACAGATCTCATCCAGCTCTAGCTACAGGTAATGCATCTTAGGTTCCTTGTAGGAAGTGAAGTTTTCTATACTTGTGGAGAAAAACTTGAGAAGGATGCCCAAGTGTATTCTGAATGGGCATAGCAGAGAAGGCTAATCAAAGGAATCCACCATTTATTTTATATTTCCATTTTAACAGGTACGGTGGTTAGTACTAGTTGTATAGGTGCCTCACTACTGCCTCTAGATACGGACTTGGTCTTCTGAACCACTGTACTAAACACTGTTGTTGTTTTTTAAGCTGCTACAACTGGGTAAAGGGAGGCACAGCTGTGAAATGACTTATGCCTAAGGCTATGACTTGTCATGGATTCCGTGACTTTACCGGGCCTCGGTGCCTTCTTCAGCTGTCAGCAGCTAAAGCCAGGGCTGGAGTCACTCCCCTTGCAGCTTCCCAGAGCCGTGTACCCCACCCCCCTTCAGCCTCTGCCCCCGCAGCTGGGGCTGTGTGCCTGGAGCTGGGACTCTGTGCCCCCCCCCCCCTTCAGCCTCCCCCCCCCCCCCCCCCCCCGCAGCTGGGGCTGTGTGCCTGGAGCTGGGACTCTGTGCCCCCCCCCCCCCGCAGCTGGGGCTGTGTGCCTGGAGCTGGGACTCTGTGCCCCCCCGCAGCTGGGGCTGTGTGCCTGGAGCTGGGGCTGTGTGCCCCCCCCCCCCGCAGCTGGGGCTGTGTGCCTGGAGCTGGGACTCTGTGCCTCTACCCTGCAGCTAACTCTGCAGTGGGGGGATTATGTGCCCCCACTGCAGTTGCTGGAGCCAGGGGGGGCTCAGCCTGTCTCTCTTCCCCCTCCCCCCACCCTCCAGTTATTTTTAGTGACGTGTCAGGTCCTGGGCTCCCCTGAGTTTTTGTTGAGTGCCCAGGACCTGTGCGTGACTTTTACTAGCAATACCCGTGACAAGGTCTCAGCCCTACTCCGGCCTAGTCCCAGGCTACAGCAGGGCCGGCTCCGAGCGAGCAGCGCTGACCCCAGCCCTGGGCGCGGCTGGTTCCTTAGGAGCCCCGCAGCGCGAGCCCGCTTCCCGCCCCAGGGGTCAGCGCGTTAACGCTTAAGGGGGCGATGCTTCCGCTGGCCCCACCGGAGCCTGGGCGGGCGGGGGCCTTGCACGGGGCCCAAGTCTAGCACGCGGCTGTGCGGACAGCTGCTCCTCCGAGCTCTGGCGGCGGCCCCTTTAAGGGCCCGGCTCTCCCTCCGGCCGGGGGAAGGTCGCCGCACGGCAGCCAGCGGCGGCGGGGCCCGGCCATGCAGCGGCTCCGGGGCAGCAGGTGGCCGGTGGCCGGGGCCGCCTTGGCCGTGGGGCTGGGGCTGGGCGCGGGGCTGGCCGGGGGCCGGCGGCAGGGCGGCGGCCCGCCCGCCGCGGGTTTGCTGGCCCGGCTGCCCGTGGTGCCGGTGGTGGCGGCGGCCGCCGACCTCTCCCCGCCGGTGCCGGGGGGCGCGGCCCGCGGCGAGCTGGCCAAGTACGGGCTGCCGGGGCTGCCGCCGCTGCGGAGCCGCGAGTCCTACGTGCTGTGCTACGACCCGCGGGGCCGCAGCGCCCTGTGGGTGCTGGAGCAGCTGCGCGGGGCGGCGCTGAGCGGCCCCGCCGACCGCGCCGCCTGCGACTTCCAGGAGGACGAGTCGGTGCACGAGTATCACCGGGCCACCAACGCCGACTACCGGGGCAGCGGCTTCGACCGGGGCCACCTGGCGGCCGCCGCCAACCACCGGTGGAGCCAGAAGGCCTTGCAGGACACCTTCTACCTCAGCAACGTGGCGCCCCAGGTGAGGAGCCGCTGCCCGGAGCGACGGACCCCCACCCCGCGGCCCCTAGCGCGCGAGGGAGGCCCCCGGGGGGGGCGGCACCGGCGAGGTAGCGCCCCCCCCCCCATCCCCAGTGTCGGGGACCCGCGTGTGGCCCTTCCTAGGAGTTCCCAGCCCCCTAAAGCCAGGCGTGGGTTAGGAAGGAGGAATCCTCCAGAGGTCTAGAAGCACTAAACGCTGGGTTGTTTTTATTTGCTTTTCTGTTTGGGGGCTTTAGGGGGTCGCTTTTCAAGCCTTGTTTTCTGCAACCATAATGGCTAGAAACTTCTTTTTTTTTAAGGGAAGCTGAGGTGCTTATGTAATCACATGACTCCTGGAGCTGGGGCTTTAAGGAAAACCAGGGGGAAATGTGAGAGTTGGCAACACTGTCGGGTTCCTCCCCTTAGGTGTGGGAGAGGGACAGGGTCAGACCGAGTTGCCCTGCTCCTCTCCAGGGAAAGGGGGACTGCTCCCCATGCTATGTGAGCAGAAATCCCTCTCCCTGAAAGGTAGAGGGACACCGTAACTGAAGAGGCTGGAATAGAACGCAGGAGCTCACTTCACTTTTAAAACTACTTCCTCCCCCCCAACTTCTAAAACACTATGTGAGTAAACATCCCACAAATACACACACAGTGCTGAATAGGACTGACCTGTAACTACTAAGGTGAACAGTGACTTAAGGGTTTGTCCCGAAACCCATTGAAGTCAGTAGAAAGCAGTGTTGCCAACCTCAGAGCTCTAATTTTAGCCAGTTGTGTGACGAAAAAAGCCCCAAAATTGCCATTTCAAAAGAATGCATACAAAGGTGAAGTGGGATACACCAATCTCTCTGGACAGGAGGTCCTTTCTCTGCCTCCCTGGGCCATTCTTCTGCTCTCTACTAGTTCCTTTTGGGTTAAGTAAAAATTTAGCTCTTTGGGGTTTTATGTGAATCTAAATCAACTCTGTTCTTTCTCTGACATAGGTTTGTATCTTTTCCAGCTACAGCTGCTTCATATGAGGGTGCTGGTCTGGATTTACAGCACCACTAGCATTTAAGCAAACCCACCTCATTTCTCCATAGAAGGACCTGTGGGTGTCATCCTTAGAAAAAGCTTGTAAACCAAAGGGTGGGGTTTATCTGTGCATAGTAGTTGATTAGCCCAAGGCATGATTTTTCAAAGTTCTGACTGCTGTCTGGGGATGCGGTTTGTGGTTAATGTCCTTTAAAAACCAAATGTTATCATTTTCTGAAACACCTTCAAAATTTGCTTGGGAAGTTTTGACCATAGTAATATGCTCATGAATTTGAGCTCCCTCCTTATGGGAATCAAATTTATTAATATTTAGCTTCCTCAAACAATTACTTTCCTTCTGGGCCTTCAGGTATGGGGTGCCTTTCCCTGAGAAGGTTCTTCTATCTGAGGACTCCGGGAGCTGCAGGGGTCTTTTTAACCTCCACTTAAGAGTACTCCTTTCTGACAACTCATGGTTCTTGTCCTCAACCCTTCTACATTCTGCAATTTTCCTATCCAACCTATTATTTGTCCCTTTGAAGGCCTCAACCACTTGATCTATTTCTACCCATAAACTGTCTACATCTTGCTCTAACCTCTGTTTTTCCTCTTATAGTTTAATCTCTTTCCTTTGACCAATTATCTATCAATATGCTGTTGAACAGAATGGAACCGCAAGCATTATAGGAGATAGGATCTTCCTGGTGTATAGTACCTGCTGCCACATCTTTAATGATCTGGCTAAGGGTTTCTTGTAACTGATTAAAATATTGTCTTCCCCATTTTGACTGGTCAAACCCCTCTATCTTTCTAGTTGATAGTTTACAGTGAAGGAAGTTACCTCCGTTTCATGTTTCAAATTAATTGGCTGACACTTGTTTAGGGACTGGAATTAACTATCTCACAATCCAAATTTATCTCTATGTAGGTACCTAGATGGCCACTAATGTTACTAACGGCATGTCTAGGTGGGGAAATTTACCAGCAGAACTATACTGGTATAACTCCCCCTGTGGACACTTATTCTGGAATAGGAGTGTCCACATGTGAAGTTGTACTGGTATAGTTCTGTGTTGTGAAGAACTCAGGGCTTCTCTATCTTTAATGTATTTGTCCTAACATTCCTGAGATTGGGAATAATATGGTTCCCTTTTTACAGATGGGGAACTGAGGCACATAGAGACTACCTACTTGCACAAAGTTACACAGGACGTCTGTGTCAGAGTGGGGAATGGTTCTCCTGAGCCCCAGGCCAGTACTGGGGCTGAGAACTGCTGGACAAACCTGCCTCTGTAAATAGAGAGGATCATCTAAATTAACTCAAGGGTCACATGTATTTCCTACCAAACTAAGGCCCTGATCCTGCAAACACTCGCATGTGTGCATAGCTTTACTCATGGGAGTAATCACATTGAAATAAATAAGATACTTTTCATATGTAAAGTGAAGCACATAAATAAGTGTTCACAGCAGCCTGACACTTTGTCTCTGGTTTAATCCTTGGCCAAAGTGACTTCAGATATACAAAGAATTTCTGTGAGATAACTCAGGTTTATACTTTCCAAACAGTCATGCTAAAGATGATTAAAAACCATCAGATAAATAAACTACCCTATAAACAGTGTGGCTTAGTAGACAGAGCACTGGACTGGGAAGCTAGAGTCCAAGGCCAGATGGGACCACTATGATCATGGAATCTGACCTCCTCTATAGATGCAAGCCAGTCTGAATTTCTCTATCTTTAACTTCCAGCCATTGCATCTTGTTATACCTTTTGTCTGGTAGATTGAAGAGCTTATTACCAATATTTGTTCTCTCTGTAGGTAATTATAGACTGTGATCAATTCATCCCTGCACCTTTTCTTTAAGATAAATAGATTCTCAGCTCCTCACCCCACTCTCAGCACTCTGGATCCTATTCCTGGCTCTGGCCTGCTGGCTGACAGTGGCAAGTTACTTCATGGATCTCTGCCTCAGTTTCCCTATCTGTAAAATGGGGGTGATGATACTGAACGCCTTTATAAAGTGCTGAGAGATCTACTGATAAATGCTATGTAAGAGAGAGCTATTATTTTTATTATTAACTCAAGCTGGAAAAAGCTTAGGACATGAGGTGCATGGGAAGAGAGAACAGCTCAGACTGATTTACATACTTGACTTTTTCCTGGCTGTATTGTTTGTTTTGTTTCTAGGTTCCTCATTTGAACCAGAAAGCTTGGAATAACCTGGAGAAATACTGCAGGAGTTTAACAAAGTACAACAAGAATGTATATGTCTGCACTGGCCCACTCTTCCTACCCAGGTAAATACCAGAGCTGGATTGAAACTAATTTTAAAACATGCATCATACAAGGAAATTAAGATGGGCTAAGAATGTGACTTGTCTTGTCATGCTCAGAATAAAGGTCAGAAATGGCAATAGATACTGTTATAAACACTCCCACATTTTTCATGTATCCATGTAGGAATTTAGTGGGCTAGTTTGTTATGCTTGGGATTAGTTAATACATCTTTCAATTGAATAAACCCCTGAAGGGACACATCAGATTAAAAATAATTGGATAGAGGAACTCAGATTACCTGGGTAGTACTAAAAAGGGAAATAATTTAACTCTGATTTATGTTCCATCAGTGCTTTCTTTCTGCACTTAGTTTGGGAGAGGTGACAGTAGCTTAGTCATCTTGCGCTGTATTTCATAGTCACGTTTAGTCTGCCTGTCTTGTCAGATCTGATGCTAGTAGTGCCACAGGTGCATTAGCCCCAGGCTGCAATAAAGGGCTAATCTATCCTATTGCATAGTCAGGTTTTGCAAATAAAGGTATAATCTTTAGCTGCAATGAACCATGTTTAGAGGCATGAAGGGCAGTCACTTGAACAGACTCAGTTAAACAAGGACCAAATTAGATATAGTGAAAGGGGTGATGGGGAGTGAAATTTGTTCATTCCTGTTTCACTATGTATAGTGTCTCCCAGGTTAGCTGGAGGTCTAGACCCTGCTACAGCACTTGACAACTTTAAATCAAGAACCGATGTCTTTCTAAAAGAGAGACTCTAGCTCAACCAGGAATTATGGGCTTTATGCAGGAAACACTGGGTGAAATTCTAGTCCTGCGTTATGCAAGAGGTCAGACTAGATGATCATAAGGGCCCCTTCTAGCCTTAGTTATGCATATATTCATCAAAAGCAATGGAAGACACAATCTATGCCCTGAGGGGTTTGTGAACATGAGTACTAAATAAGAGGCAGCAGTAACAGAGTCTTGTTCTTTGTGTAGGATGGAGTCAGATGGGAAGATGTACATCAAGTACCAGGTGATTGGCAAGAACAATGTGGCGGTCCCTACGCACTTCTTCAAAGTACTCATCCTAGAAAAGCTCAATGGAGAGATTGAGCTGCGCTCCTACGTGATGCCCAACAGCCCAGTGGAGGAGACCATCCCCCTTGAACGTTTCCTGGTTCCTGTTGAGAGCATCGAGCGGGCATCAGGGCTGCTGTTTGTTCCTAACATCTTGAAAAGAACAAATCGTTTACAAGCCATCACTGCTGGACGCAACAGCTGAACTCCCCCAGGGGTTGATGACCGAGCACTCTACAAGGTGAAGGCATCCAGTGGAAGGGACTTAGTTACTACAGTTATTTATCAGGGGTATGTATGGGCTCAAATTTATTCTCTCCTCCCCCCAGCTATTTTTTTTTTTTTTTAAATGGTCTGGGAGCTTTTCATGGGCCTGTAATCATTTAATAGGGTTGTCTGTTTCCTGAGGATGCAAATACCAAGATGTTTTACCCATGTATGTTTGGCCCTAACAATGGCTCCTGGAACTTAATAAAAAGTCAGTGCAGTATTTAAAAGTGCTTTCCCTACCCCCTTCTATGCTTGGCTCAATGAGTGTATCTCTAGACTCTGTCCGCAAAGCCCCATTGCTATATTGATTCAGTTAAGAGAACACCAAAGGAAATGCTCTTACTGAGGTATATGCTTTCAGCGTATGAGGCACAGGGAAGCCACTTGGTTCCCAGGATTAACTTAATTTTGGGGGGGTAGGGTGGCTCTTTACCATTATCCCTGGTGAACAATGCATTTTGTGCCAGTTTCACTTCTAATTTCTTATTAACAGCCAGTACCATGATGGTAGACCGGACTCTTCCAACTAGTTCTCTGTTCCTCATTGTTTTAGTTTACAGACTTTAATGGACGCTGCCTGTCCTTTAATGTAAGCAGGTTTTAAGGCTCATGATTTCAGGTATGGAGCCCATTGCCCTTAGGAAAGCTCAATGCTGTCGTAAGAGTGAGGTCATCACTGAAGTTCCATCCTTGGTGGCTGGTGTGGTGTGGCAGCTTACAAGGCCCATGATCCTAAAGGACACTACACTGCATGTAAGCAGGTTAACATTGTAATAGCAACAAACTCCTGCCAAAAAGATTAGGCTTAACTCTAAGCGGCCATAGTATTTACATCCCTTTTACATAAGGGAGCTTAGATACTACTTGTACAGAAGAGAAAGGAAGGAGCATTTACACTAGTGTAATGGGTCGTATACCTAGTGTAGCTGGCCCAACAGCACCATTGTTGCTTGCAAGAGAAAGTTAAGTTTTAGCACTGGTGAAAGACTTACATCAATATGAGGTTTGGGTGGAGTACAACCCTGGGGTTAGTTGTGACACATGTCCACTAGACCGAGGAAAGTCCCAAGCACTCCTTGCATTGGCTAGAGCTCCAGAACATTACTCACCTCCTTTGTTAGTGGGTACCTATTGCTGTAGGTCAGTTTAAATGGTCAGGTTACTGTTCAGCCTTGCAGCAAGAGAGCTGCTCTTCAGACAGGCAGAGTGACTTGCAAAATGGTGCTGTGTAACTTCTGTGGCTAGGAGGAGCCCTTTTTCATCAGTTAACTTGCATACAGTATCTTGGAGCTGCCCCAGTGTCCAGAAGCACTTTACCTCAACATTACTCTTGAAAGGCCCACTGAAAGGCCCAAAATGCTCATTAGCCACTTAAACCATGGTCTTTAGTGGTGCTGAGAAAACAGCTCCTAGTGGCTCTCAGCAGGCATTCAATGTCTTTGCAGATCAGGGCCCTAATTCTTTGCCTCAACCCCCAGCAATAGTGCCCCCCACTTTTAAAAATTCCAGTGCACTAAATGAGACAGTTCTGTTTTATTTTTTCCAATACCTCTCTTGATGCTGTGTGATCCACTGACAGGATTCCCATGCTGATGTGAGGCAGCAGCCAGCTCTATTTACCAACACTGTTTGGTCTAGGGAGTATGCCCCCCAAGTAGCCCCAGCCAGTGTAGAGTCACAGTGCATTTCAGTCTCATGTTTAAGTCAATTAAAAAGCTGTAACCATTTTGGTAAGGGTACTGTGCTTTTCTTGATCATTCTCAAAGAGGCAAGAGTTTGGCAGGCTGGCCTGGGGACTGACTTACTCACCCCCAGCAGCTCTTCCTAGGTTTAGGAAGAGTGCTGGTGCAGGTGAAAGCAAGAGAGAAGGTAGGTTCAGTTCTGTAGATCAGTGTTTTTTCCCCTTCAGCTACCAAGGGCTTTCTTCACAGCCTCATCAATGCGGGGTCTCAGTGCAGACAGAGATATCAGTACTGCTTCCTGGAACCAACAACAGAAAGTAGGATCAAATCCACTGTTCAAAGGGTGGCACTTCAGCCCACATCACTTAACTACCCTTCTGCAATTATTAAACTTGTTTGTATTGTGGGATTCGTGTGCTTGTTCCTATAGTAGATATGCCTGCCAGTAGGTGCAAAAATACACTAGCCCAGCCAGATTCACTACTGAACCTTTAGACTCTACAAAACTTCATTGCTAAAGTGTAGTTTATAAGCTCTTCCTGCCTGGAATCATTTTTTGTTTGGGGTTTGTAAAGCACCTAGCACAGTGGGCTCCTACATGCCACACTACCACAAAATAATAGTTAATATCTCCCAGTTCAAACGCTGCACCTAAAGAGTATGTATTTTAGAAAGACCACTTGTATAACTGGAGCTAGGAGGGCACTATCAAACAACTTAGTTCACAGCTAGCTGAGACATAGCTTCCTTCCTTAGAGGAAAACACTAGTAGGGGATTGATCCTTAGAAGGAAGGTGCTGTCATGCATCATACCTCTGTCCTGATGGTGCGGCTGCCCTGGCTGGGACATGTGTTCAGGTAAAGGTCAAACAAGACACTTGGGTCAGTGCTCTCCAGGTTTGGGTCACCATCCACACCAGCCTCCAGGCCTTGGAGACCTCCAAATACTATTAGGACATGGCTGGAAGAGAGCAGACACACACAGGTTTATAAGACAGAAGACAGGATCCTACCAGCAGTACCAGGTCAGAAGAAACTACAGTGTTGCCCCTGCAATCTTTTATAAACACTACTTAGCTCTTATATAGCATTTTTCATCAGTAGACCTCAAAGCACTTTACAAAACACCACTCAGCTACATAACCAAAGCAGAGAAAAAGGGAACAGATGGCCTTGGAACTAAAGCTGCCCTTGCTCCCAACTGCCATCTAAGCAGCTGCAAAAATGTCCTGAACTGTACCCCACAATGACAGCATCCAGTGAGCTAAGTTAATGACTGGGTACTCTCACTTTGACAAATTTGATCAGGAGATCCAACGCATGGAAAGAATATCAGAGCAGGTAAATCAGGGCTTATCTACACCTACAGCCCTGCAGCTGCACTGCTGTAGTGCTTAGCAAAGACACTACCTACCCCAATGGGAGAGCTGCTCCTGTTGGCATAGTTAATCCACCTCCCCAAGAGGCAGTAGCAATGTTGACAGGAGAAACACCAGGAGTTTGGTCAGTATAACTACATCGCTCGTGGATGAGGAAAATCCATCCCTGAGGGGCACAGTTATATAGACATGTCTTGCGTAGATCAAGCCTCAGAACAGAGCATGGTGGTGCAAATCCCAAAGTGAATGGAATGCATGCTCGCATCTGAGGACATGAACCCTACTACTGTAGAGGAAAGCCTTGCCAGGGAGAATATTCACACAGCAGCACTGGCTACTGCAGTTCTCTCAAATGCACTGGTTGTTCTACAGCAGGCATCTTGCTCCTGGGGCTGGTTTGCCAGCAAAGGGATAGGATGAAAAGCAAGGAACTAGTCCAGTTACCTGAAGGAGGGGAGAGTTGCTTGGTCCACACAGGTCCCTCGCTCGGAGGTCCCAATAGAGAGATCATAGCCTTCTTTAAAAGGGCATTCGGCAAAAACAGCACCTAGGAAACAAGCATAAAAGGAAAGTAGATGGTGGTATCCTCTACTTTAAAGGGTTCTAAATAAAGTATGAAATGCTTAAAACCACTGTATTACACCTGAAGGTTAGTAACTAAGAATTGCTTCTACTTCCTCCTACATTTTAGTGGTATCACTATTTATTAGTGTACAAATCACTCATCTTTCTCACCAAGATGCCTCCAAATTCCATCAGCAGAATGGCACCATAGTGCCTCTTTCAATCTTAGTATCTTTCCTCAAAAATACTGGCTCTTTCCTCCACCACCAGAAGCCATATAGGGTCAAGGAAACTAGGGATGGAAAATACCTATTAAATCATCAGTGGCAGCACATGGGCCCCAAGAAAGAAGAGGATGTTAAGGAAACAAGCATCTGGCTTGTGCTGCAGGTTTGCAGCAAGTACAACGAGAATCTGTGTAGAAGTGAATGTAAATGTGTAGGGAGAACTCAATAAAAGTGGATCTGGCTACTGCTGCCCTGGCCCCAGCAGGTAGGTGACAGAATGCAGTGTAAATACTTACTCAGGCAGGAGGCTAAGCGGACATTGTAACCCCAGTACAGGCCAGACACAGTCCGTGGATGGTTCGAGGACACCACAGTGCCTTTCTGTATTTTACTGTCTGAAAGCAAAGCCAGTGGGTTAGCATAGCAAATTGCAGTTCTCCAGACACTGCTGGAAGTCAACCAGCAACCCCCTGTGCCATGTTCCCAACGCTCTTCCCTAGGGCATAAAAAAGCTCCACCCCTTAAATTTATTAAGAAACGCCTGTAAGAGTTTAGTCCATTCATCACTGTCTACGTAATGATGGAGCTCAAAACGCTGTTTTCTAAACAGCGCAAACATTAAGATGAATAAATTAGTAAACTGAGGGGCATGGGGGTTAGTTATTATTCACTATAACTGGGTATGATGATTCCTGAACATGTTTAAAGATATCGTGTCTGCCACATGGCATCGCCCGAAGGCTGACGGAGTTCAGTGCAAAAACTAACTTCTGCAGGACGAAGGCTATACTACAGATCACATTGGTAGTATTACCAGTCTAGCCTGTCCAGAGGCAGGATGGCAATGGATTACCTGGATTCTGCTGCTTGTCCAGTTGAACAGTGACTCGAAGACCAGACTCTAGCTGTCTGTCTATCTGTACCTCCTACAATAATAGAACACCAGCACAAAGGGTTTTAGATGCAAGGACACCCACCCACAAGAAAGCTACAGATGACAAGCAAAAAAAATCACTTTTGGGAAAGCAAACTACACTATCAGCGAAGACCACAAGTTCCACACTGAGCAGTCAGCTGTGCAGATAGACTCCACACTCTGTATAGTGGGGAAATGGACTCTAAGACCTACAGCCCTCCAAGACACTTGGTTGGCTTAGAACAACTGCAATGGATGATGCATTTCCAATTCAATGTGCTGGATAACAGAATAAGTGTTTGTTAATCCAGGCAAATGCTAATTGGAGGAGTTTGCCCTACTGCAGGACGCTAACAGGCACTGACACCTCTACCAGGACCCAGCAGAGGGCGCTATCAACATTAACACAGAAACCCTGATCAGAGAGAGGAGACTGAATGAAAAAAAAAATGGGGATCAGGAAGCATGTGTTGCTAGAAACTGTGTCCCATTCCATGGTGGGACATGGCCCTTCAAGAAACTCACTGATATCTTATTGCCATCCTAGTCTGATTGTACTTGACCTTGAAAGGAGTGACTGATAAGTAGAAGGAGTTTACTCTGGGTATCTCAGGCAGACAGGCCGTACCTTCCTCATCCCACAGTTAACAAAGGAGCCTTTGCCTGGCTTGGTGGGCCGCGCTAACACCACTCCTTCCCGGTATTGTGATTCCTCATCTATCCGCACATGATGAGGGCTGTCCAATGGGTTCAGGAGCCCTGAAACAGTACAGAGAAAAGTGGGGGAGGGGAGAGATATATTGAAGGACAGACTGCACCTGGCAGCAGATTATAAAGGGATTCATCCTGCTTCTCCATTCCCCACCCCCACACTCCCTCCCCACTGATGAAAAACAGTGAAATGGTCCACATGCGCGCACGGGCAGAGAAGCATCCCAGTTAGGAGGAGGAACACAAGTGTACTCTCTTGGACAAGGAAAAGCCTTACAGACAATAAGAACACCAAGGCCAGGATCACACAAACTGGAATGGCGAGCAGGCTGCCCAGGTAAGTGAGTAGGTATGTAAAGTGGTGGGAGCCCCATGTCTATTTACTTCACCGGGGGGAGGGGAGAAAGGCCTTAGGGATGGGAACGAGGTGTCAAGGGGACATAATCACATCCTTACCTGCAAACTGCAGATCCTGGTGTTTCGGGAAAAATGATTTTCTCAGGTATCTGTTCAGAGAGATTCAAGTCTCAAAATTGTAACAAGCTTCTTTCAGGCTTCATTTTAATTTCAGATTTCCAGCTTTAATCAGGAAATCAGCCCTGTGGTACCACATACCCTGGAAGGCTAAGGCTCCTACGGAATGTAAATGGGGGATTAATACTGATCATTTTCACCCTACACATTCCTGCAGCTCTTTCAGTTGCCAAAATCTTTTATTTCTTGGGAGTTTGGGTCTGAATTCTAAACAGAAGTCACTGCTCCTCTGGCTCACATGAGCTCTGATGGTGGCATCCCAACACTGGTAATGCACAGTAGCCCATTTTCCCTAAAACAGATCTCATTCTTCAGAATGCTAAAGGTGTACCTGGACTCAAGCGTGTGAACATAAGTGAATCAGAACAGAATCTCTCTCTCTCTCTCTATATAAAAATGATGTTGGCGCTCCACTACCCAACACCTGCTCCTGCAATCTTTGACAGATGTGTTGCATACTGCCATGGTAATAAGCTACAGCATTAAACTAAGACTGAATCTGCGTGGTGTGCAAAGCTATCACATTGGTCTTACTGAGGACACTCCAAATATTGTAGAATCCGAGCCAGCTGCACGCAGGCCTGTCCTTTCTTTCCAATCCCGTCAAACTGCCCTTCCACGGTCCTGAAAGAAAATGAATGCAATCTTCCAAGACATTTACACAACCCCTAGAGTGAGTAGATCTACATGAGCCCGCATCCCATTCCCATTTAATTAAAACCTATACAACTAGAAACAGGACTTTAAAAAAGTGGTTCAGGATATAGCGTTGTTGCCAGTTCAAGTCTGACCCAGGTCAGAAAAGATCTTACATTATAAAGCAGCCATCAGATGCTAGATGGTCTGTGAAAGTAGTAAGTGATATCAGACCAGTTCCGACTGGATGGTCATCGGTCACACAACCACCAGAACTGGCATCCTTGTTAATAAGCTAGGCCAACAACTGGATGGGTCATGGAGCATGATTACAGACGGACCCTCCCAGCTAGGGAGGAGGGACTGTGGGAAAGCATGACATTTTACTACCTAGTCTGTGTGCAGGATAAACAGAGATTGTTAGTTTCCAGGGCTGTAAACCTGTATGCAGTGTTGCTGTAGCTATGTCAGTCCCAGGATATCACAGACACAAGGAGAATGAGGTAGTATCTTTTACTGGACCAACTTCTGTTGGTGAGAGCTCTTCATCAGGTTCCTGTACATTTAGTGTGTGTTCGTTGCATGCTGGTGAGATCCACGCACTTCAGCGTTTACATTAAACCTACTTGCTCTTATGGGACTTAAGTGTCCTATGGAACCGAGCTATTTCTTGGTTTACACATAGGGTCCAAATTTGCTCCAACATTGTGCATTTTTACTTTTGTCACAGATTTGAACTATAAACTGAGCGCTGAGCTACTTATGCCTTGTCACTTATGGCATATGTGTATGGTCTAGTAGACACAAAACCTAAATTTGAATGGATTTAGTGCTTCTGAGAGATGGCAAAGCGTCAGTCTCCAGAGCCATCTTCCCGCAGACTGGAACTGTTCATCTAGTCCTTTGGCTTTTTTGCTAAGACTGTAAACAAAGACACCAGTTGTTTAAGCAAATGCAGTCTGGACACCAGTCCACTAGCAACCGGACGCACCACCAATTCATCTCACAGGCCACCAAATAGTCACCAGGTGATGGCTTTTGGTTGCTATTTCTGAAGGCTCAGTTCAAAATTGTTATTAACAACCCTTTAGAACCATCCAACCTATTCTTTTATTTCAGTCATTAATCTTGCTGTTTCGGGAATAGCCCCCTGGTGCGCCCCCCCCCCCCCCCCCCCCGAAAAGAGTAATTAGGGAGATCTCATCAGACAAAAGCATTTGACATGGAGAAGCCGCAGCTCTGTTTCCTGCTGGCCTTCATTTGAGACAAGATACACAGAAACTGGAAACACTGAGGGACAGGTTATTCAGGGAGGACAATGGGTCACTCTTACCTTGAATCTTCTCCTTGATCATCAAACACCACAATCTCATCCACACAGAAGATGGCACAGGCCCTGGCAATCTGCCCAGCAAGATACGTCCGCAACTCTGGAGACTGTGCATTGTTCAGGATGGAGCCTGGCAGAGCTACACTAACTGTGTAATGACGTCCTAGAAAACAAGAGTGGGATCAGACAGAAGAGCCAGAGCTTGGCAGTTCTACTCCCATTTGTGTTGCTAAAGGGACAGCATTAGCTTTTGGTTCTTTCATTTTAATTGTAAGCTCTTCGGGGCAAGGACTGCCCTGGGTTTTCACAGCACCTGGTACAGAGGGGCCCCAATTCGTACTGAGGCTTCCATACTACAAATTATAAGATTGCAAAGCACTCCGATATAGTGCCTTTTACAGAGTGAGGGCCGCACTCCTATTTCCACAGAAGTCAGACTTTTACCATTGGCTTTAAAGGGAGCAGGAGAGGGCACCAAGTCTGACATATTGACTAGACTAGAGAATTTATAAATGGACACACAGGAATTTTATAAAGGACTGTGCAACAGGCTAGCTAGTTTAAAAGTAACAGGGACTACTGCATTCTTCCTACATGAGTGCTAAATGCTTCATCATTTTGTATTGTCCAATACACATTTGTCTTCCTCTTTTTGGCACAAGAATGGGTACAATGAAACCTATATTTAGCAACAGACTTTTTCTGGTCTCTTAGTGGCCACTTCTTAGAGGTGGAAAAGAATTGCAACTGTACACTTGAAGACACTTAAGAGAGGTCTTAAGTCAGCAAGTTGTCTATTGAGTGGTCTCACATACACCACTCACTGTACTGAATTAGTGCCTACCTATGTATTTGAACTGGTATGTGATTAAACCAGTTCTGTGAAAGTTAAGCGATAAGATATCCTTTTCTGCCTATACAGCTGAGATGCATCTCAAGCAACTAAAATCTGCCCCTCTCACACATTAGATTCTCCAAGCCCTCACACACAGCCCTTCCCATCAACTCAAGGCTGTTACCTTTGTCTTCCTTTGCCTTTTCTTCTTCTTTTTGTTTTTCCATCACCTCCTGCATTCTTTTCTTTTCCAGTTTTCTCAATAACTTTATTTCCTTCCATTTTTTCTTCTCTTCTTTTTCTGAAATGGAGAATAACCATCTGGTTTAAATAAGAGACACAATAACGTAATGGTTTATCACCAGAATTCAAGTAAATTCAAAAACCTACTATGGTTAGGGTAGCTAGACAGGATCTGGTGACAGCATGGGGACAGAGAAAGACGGGAGGAAAACAGGAATCAAATATGACATCCAGGTTGTACACCTAAGTGCCACATCATCAATAGTAAGGCAGAAAGGAGTGTTTGTCTTCTTTCCTGAGACAATCAACAAAAATGCTAATCAGGGCTAGTTTTCTGTAATGTGAAGACACATCCAGTAGAAATTAGGCATGCTTGTCACTTCACACACGCTACCACACCAGTCCTCGGATGGCAACTTCTTGATTATGAGCCAGCCTAGTTTGGCTTTGAATCAATGACCCACAAGTAAAAGGGCTCTGGATTTCATTAAGAACCTGTCCTCCACCTAGTCAAGCTATTTGATAGATGTTTGAAGGTTTCTTTCTAAAAGCACTGAAAATTATACAAATATGTACAAAAAGTGTCTCCTTACTTTCTTGTTTCCATTTACGCCAGTCAACCTTTTTCTCTTTCTCCTAAAAAGGAAGCAGTAAACTATTTACATTCCATCAACTGGCTAACAAGGATCACAAAAGTTATCAGTACAACAAAAAATCATCCAGATGTAGAGTTCTCTCAACAAGTAAGGCGGTGATGATGCCTCTACAATCGGGGATCCCTCTCTGCCTTGTTTACAGAAGCAGCATTGGGGCCTTTACTCCAGTTAGGTTGTGCACACTATCATTCAGGGCTCCTCTACACTAGTGAAATTTGCACCCATTTTCATGATGTAGCAACACCAGTATAAACTTTTAAGGTAGGCATACTGTACTAGTGCAAAACAGCATGTAACCGTATCTGTTTCACAATGCTGTATTGCATACAATCCAAGGGTTTGCACAGAGTAGTTACACTTACACCCCCCTGCCTCCCTCCCCAACAAACAAAACACAGTATAGCTAGGGTCAACACTTTCATTTCTGGCCCTTCCAGGGCATGTCTACATTGCACTGTAAACCCGGGCATGTGGGACCTGCACTTCTGGTGTTTCCAAGCCCCTGCTTTGAGCGCCCTAACTGCATTGCAAATCTGGGTTTACGATTGCTGGACCCAGGTCTGACAACCATGCTAAGGCATCCATACTGCACTAGGCAGCCCTTCTGACCCGGGTCTGTCGCTTGGGCTGCACCCACACCACCAAATGACAGGGCTTGGACCAGGTCTCACTGGGATCTGGGCTCCGCTCCCCGGCAGGGCCTCAGACCTGGGAGCTTGCTGACCCGAGTCGGACAGATTCATGTGCGAACAGTAGCAAGCGGGGTGTGGAGCGGGACTCAAAGCTGAGCGGGGCTGAGCTGCTGAGCCGGAGGTTCACACGTGTCTGCGCCCAGAGCACCGGCCTGGGCCCGACTCAGCGCCCCCCCCCCCCCCGTCCCGTCACTCCGGCCCAACCCCCCAGGGAAGTCCCGGGGCTCCCTGGGGGGAGAGCGGGAAGCCCCCCCAGGGGGACAGCCCGGGAAGGGGCCGAGCGCAGGGCCGAGGGGCCCCCGGAGCGCGGACCACGCGCTGAGGCACACCCCTCCCCCCCCAACCCACCTGCAGGCCCCGCGGCCGCTTAGCGGCACCCGCCATTCTCCACCGCCACTTCCGGTCTTCGCGGATTATTATTGGACGAAGGAACGCCCCAGGCCCCGCCTCTCATGCCCCTCACCCAACAGCCTAAACGAACGAGTCACGTGACAGCGGAGGCGGGTCAAAAACAGCACGGCCGGTGGAGGCGGCCACGTGCCAGCCCCGCCCCCGACACGCCTCAGTCTGCCCTACTTCCCCCGTCAGGTCTTCTAAGCTAAGCAGGGTCCGTTTAGCTCCCCCCGTGGATGGGAGACCGCGCATGGCAGGGTGCTGCTGAGTCACGGCAGCGGCAGGGGAACTCAGCGAAGTAATGTCCCGACTAACTCAAGGGGCCTGCATGGCACTAGCCGCACCGAAGTCCAGGGGCTGGTGTGTGACCCTAGGGCCATGAACTCTGGGTCCAGGTGCTAGGGCAGGGTCATGCGTACCCAGGGGTGCAATACAAAAAGTAAGCAGCAGTAATGGCAAAAGCAAATGCAGTTTTAAATCCCATTCTTTTTTATTGTAATAATCTAACAATTCCTTTATCCTCACACCTTTGAAACATACAGGAAAGCGACAGGTGTTTTAAGCTAGCTGCTCATCCTCCCTTGGCCTAGTCAGCAAGGCACATTCTCTTCTCGCTTTGTCCACACTGGATTTTCATCGGTAAAACTTTTGTCATTCAGGGGTGTGAAAAAACATACACCCCCTCCCCCGCACACGACAAAAGTTTTACTGATGAAAAACACCAATGTGAACAGCTATTGTGGGGCGGAGAGCTCTCCTGCCGACAAAGCTACCGCTGCTCATTGTGGGTGGAAGTTTTTTGTCAGAGGGAGAGCTCTCTCCTGCCAACAAAGAGCAGCTACACTGTGCACCTTTTAGTGGCACAGCTTGTCGCTAAATGGTGCGTAGTGTAGACATAGCCTCAATGTCTCTGGTGTGACCTCCGTAGCTTCAGCAGAATTGCAATGGTGTAAGAGCAGAATTTGGGCCATTGTCTGTAATTCAGCAGTGTCAATGCAGCCCTTCACATTCAAGGTAAAATATTATTGATGGCCAGAGCAGATGAAGAATGTTAAACAGAGGTATTAAGTAGACAAATATTTATTCTTTTATGTACATTTTAGTAATTTAAACTTGTACTCTAAAGCCTTTTTAAAAGGTCAGTTATGCTCTGCTTTGGAATGATTGAAGAAGCTA
The DNA here is from genome assembly GCA_033296515.1 of Macrochelys suwanniensis. Taxonomy (NCBI): domain Eukaryota; kingdom Metazoa; phylum Chordata; order Testudines; family Chelydridae; genus Macrochelys; species Macrochelys suwanniensis. Next base: position 12,340,110 of record CM065790.1, on the reverse strand, counting down.
GTTTACATTAATTTAGATTCCCATTCTTACCCAGGTTTAAATTAAGATGCCACATCAGAGTTAATTATCTAAACTTTGTCAAGAATAATCCAGTTGTTCCCACACGGGAGCATCTGAAAGACACAAATACACAAACTCTCTGCTGGCTCCCCTCACTACTGAATTTCAATAAAGCACCAAAAGTATAGAGGGAAAGGAGAACAGGTCCTGCAACTTTAAATTCTTCCCTTCCTAGTTGAGTCTGTGCATTGTTCTTGAAGGCCTGAAATATCTGCTTTATAATTTGGGTGATACTCTGCTAGGAGGTAACAATTAGAGCACAGCCGGGCCCGGTTCTATTAGGAGAATGGTGGGGAGAGTTTAAAGGTAGACTAGACTAGACTAACTACTTGGACAGACTGTTTTCTGGATGATCTGGTAGTCCATTCTGCAATGTGACGGAATAGAAGGAACCAATGGGAAAAGTTCTGATAAAGTAAAAGTTCACCTGTCATTGGACTCTAATGACTTAGGATCACTGGGACCAGCCTATTTAGAACATACAGAATGTTATGGAGCAGGAGGGGGAGCCCAGCAACCATTTTTGCCTTGTTTTTTAACTGCAGGGAACCCAGGATGAATAAGTCAGTGAAGCTTTTGAAAGTAAAAAGAGGAAATAAAGTTTTGCCAGTGTATATACAGGCTCATAAGTCCCAAGAAACAGTAAAACCTTTTCGCTAGTGGACAGCAATGAGAAGCTTTGAACCAGATCCGAGGGCTGACAAACCTCTTGCCCATGTGCATGATAGAGAAGGTGACTGAAATCCAATGATGCAATAAAGCGTTACAATAAAGACAGTAAGCAAAGAATCTGTAGCCACGATGGCTGATCAAGAAGAGCAGGACATAGCAGTTCAGGGCAGAGTGCAGGCAAGCCTGCCTGGTATTCCATCCAAAGCATTCACTGGTCAGTTTTCTCCATACTCCATTGTTGCAGTATGTCTTCTGCTGCCTTCAGCGTAGCTTCCTCCTGAGCAAACACCAGACTGTCAGCCCTACCAGGCTCCATGCCCACACCCTCCCTCTCCACACTGAATAATAAAATACAGTTATGTAAGATGTATATTCCCCGTTTCATCCTGAAGGATCACAAATGCTGTATATACAGCACCACTGAAATGCAGCCACTGCTGGGACAGAGGGCAGCAGCCAAGCAGGCAACCAGTGCACATCAATCTCTAAACAGTAATAGAGGATGAGAGGAAATTTGGCCAGATGCACTGGGGTGAAGTTCTACTCTTATTCAAAGTGCACTGAGATCTTTAGTGGCCATGAATGAACAGAACCTGGATTAGGATCTCACGTGAAAGACATTCACACTGACTTCATTTTATCTAGAGTCAGTCCTGCCAGACTTTGAACCTGTGGTTCCAGGTTATTGTTTGGTGTTTTAAGCCCCAAGTCTTAGCCACTTATCCCTTCTGGCATATGCCTCATTTACAGCAGTAGCCCTGATCACTGCCTGAACTCACTCCCCTTCTTTCATGTTGCCCCAGATGCCTCACCTTCACAAAGCAGAAGCGGATGAAATGGTCAAAATTCCTCTTGTGTGGAGTGCTGTAGAAAGCGGAGACTGGAATGGCAACTAAACCCTGTGAAGGGGAAGGGGGAAATGAGGGTGCACCCAAGGTTACTTTTTTCTCAGCTTTTGCACATTGCCTCCTGCCACTCTCTGATCAGAAAAAGACCCTACCTGCAGGAAGTTCATTGCTCCTGGACATCCCAGGTTACTGAGCAGACATGAGCCACACTTCCAGCTGCTTGCTTTTCAAAATCAGAGTCAAGCATCTCAACAGAAGCCATCTTGCCACCCAGCAAACCAGGCATTATCCTCCTCATCCACACCCTGTGTCCTTGCGGACACATTGGTGGGTCAGCCTCTGGTGTCAGGATGCTCACAGAGCCAATCGGCAATATGAGGGAATGACATGGGCAGCAGGGTGTAACAAGATGATTATTTGGTGCAGAAGGACATCACAGAGGGGGCATCATACCCTGACTGCTGAAGGAACATGGTGGAGGGTGGGGATATAATCAGATGGTTAATCTAGGGGATCCCATTCATGCGCTCCTTTGGTATGAGACAGGACACTAGAAGGAAGAGGATTTGAATGACAAAGGCCGTGTACTCGACTGGGTGGGGCAATGGTAGCAAGTCTCAAGTAACAGGTCCAATGATTTCAAGTCAATGCTCCACCATCACAAAATCCAGCTCCCTCAAATCAAACTGGAGCAAAGAGAACGGGGAAACCTTCCCAGAAAACAAGCACCCTGGAGAGAGACAGAGGCCTTTACCTTGTTTATAATCATCCACTTTATAAACCGAGAGTCATAGGGTTCATCAGAGTCCAGGAGGTCAGGTACTTCACTTTCTGCAAGAGACACACAGCAGGATGGGCAAGGGGAATGATGGAACAAATGGGACACAGATGGATTTCCCAATTGAGCCAAGTACCCACATGGCGCCGTTGTAAGCAAGCACAGTAGTGTGTCCCCTCTAGGGACTTGGGTTCGAACTCTGGCTGAAAACACATATGGCCATTTCATCCTTATCAGTTTAACAGAGTCGTCAGTCTCTGCTCAAGAGAATCCCAAGGCCAGGAAAGATCCTCGCACAGAGGTGGTCACAGGCCAGGCACAGGTGAGTTTGTAGATGTGTGGGAGACATGGCATAGCACATGCTCACGCTGTGCCCAATTTAAGTCAGTGCTACTAGATCATCACTTCATTAAGCCACACATTCCCCATCACCACCTGCTGAATACCTGCCATTGCCTTTCCTTTCCCTTCCCTACTCAAAGTGAAGAAAATGGACCAGGCTTTATCTTAGGGCTAGTCTACACTTACCAGCTCTGTCGGACGCGTCGGATCGATCTTCTGGGTTCGATTTATCGCGTCTTGTCTAGACGCGATAAATCGAACCAGGAAGTGCTCCCCCATCGACGCTGGTAATCCTGCTCCACGAACGGAGCAGGCGGAGTCGACAGGGGAGCCTGCGCGCTGTGCTGTGGACCAGGGGTGAGTACTTTGAAGTTTGAAATAAGATACTTCGACTTCAGCTACGTTATTTACATAGCTGAAGTCGCGTATCTTACTTCGAACTTCGGGGCTAGTGTAGACCAGCCCTTTGACTCCGCAACACCCACTTCCCAAGCTGTGAGCTCCATCCCTTTCACGTGAAAATCAGAAGCAGATAAAACAGTCACATGAACTTACTGAACTCTGAGACGTCTGCCATCAGGAAGTAGGTGCCCTCAGGAACAATGGGCTTCATGCCCCCGGCAACTAGGCTCCGAACTAGCCAGTCCCGCTTCTGCTGCAGCTCCTGAGCCAGCTGGACAAAATAACTGTCTTGCTTCCCATAGTTGTCAAGCTCTCTTTGGAATGCCTGAGCCACTGCTTCCTGGAGAGAGAGAGGGGGATGAAGGAGAAAGGAACTCAGACCCAGGCAGAAAGAATCCCCTGTGCATGCTCAGAGCATCAGAGGGACCCCTCTCCCCAGACAAAAGCAGCAAAATGCTCAGAGTTTGCGGTAGGCTTACTTGCAAATTCTAGAGGCAGCCCATGAACTGGGGTTTTCACTTCTGTTCAGATACATAGGAGATAACAGGTGGGTTAAAACACCAGGCCTAGATCAATAAAATCTTTGCTTCCCACCCCTGACAACAGAAAACCTCCTCCCGCAGCTCCAGAGACAGCCAATACTGTGCAGAGAGCATGCTTGACAAGTTGGAGTCACTTGACTCTGTTCCCTGCCCTCCAGGCATGTTGTGAAGTGATTTGAGAGGAAGACACCCTGGGTCACAATGCATCATCTTCTGTCTGTTTCCTGGGCTGACAATGACCAGCTATGCTTCTGGCTGTTCATTTGCCACTTCCGAACCATAGACAGGAGGCTTGAGAAAGGTGTTCCTCCAATGTCCTTACCTGACTACTATACCACCCCAGGAACTGCGCAGGCTTGCTGGTTCTGCACCTGCTTGGGGAAGTTGCATCTTACCTGGATGGTATGTGTGAGTGGGCTCTTACTTCTAGGCTCTGCACAGTTGCAGTCTGGGGAGACAATACCAAATCTCTCCCCGGAGAGACTCTGGGGCTTGCATCAGACATCTGATTTGAGGCAATGCCTCTCCAGGTGCATGGCCCCTTACCTGAGCCGCTGTTGGACAGTGATACACAGAGTTCTGGTGGACAGTTCTGAGGTGTTTCAGAAGGCGATCGGGCCCCAAAGTCCAGCCAACCTGTTACAACACCGAGATGGGGGGGATGTTTCAGATTCCCAGGTATCTTACACCTGCTCCACTTTATTTACATACTGTCACTTCACACTATATTCTGCACAAGACTAGGTCCGTTTGTAAAGCATCCTGTTACCTCCGATCCCTCCAATTTAAAGACAAACAGAGAGATTCCCCAACAATCAGACAAATTTCAAGGAATAGAAGAAATGGGTTTGATTTTAGGGAGACTGGCCCTCAGCCAGAGTCCTACACTAGAACAATTGAATCAGGGGGCAGAAAGGTTTTATGTGGGGGAAATTCCCCTGCCACTCCAGAATCCATCACCTTCCATCCTGTGGTGCTAAAGGTTTTGCCAGCACTCCCAATGGTTATCGTGCGATCCCACATGCCTGGCAAGCTGGCTGTCAATGAAATAAGAGAGAAAAACAGCTGGAAGATCTAACAGCAAACAATATAATTTGTCCTCGTATTGTATTTATGACACTAGGGTATCTTCGTGCCCATTCCAATCCACACAGTCATCTTGCATTTATAAAGTGCCTTTCATTCAAATGGACCCCAAAGCACTTTACAAGCAGACAGCCATGTTTTCAGAAGGTGTTTCTTTTAAATAACTATAGGTGCTTCAGTTTTGAGGTACCCAACTCAGGACATCCTAAGCCTGGTTTTCAGTAGCACTGAGCACACAGAGCTTCTAATGACTTCACCTACTGCAGCACTTCAAAAATCAGGCCCAGCCCAGAGTCTCAGGTTGGCCAACCAAAAATGGAGGCACCCAATATCAGTAGTCACTCTTGAAAATGTTGTCCAATTTTACAAACTAGAAGTGAAATCCTGGCCCCACTGGAGTCAATGGGAGTTTTGCTATTGACTTCAGGAGGGCCAGGATTTCACCCTGTGAGGCCATTTCTCCACTCGCTCCTGACTGACTCCAGGATCAGAAACGCCACTGGAGTCAAACAGCTGAGATAACAGTTGGTTAACAGTGGAGGCCAAGACTGAGATGCACTGGAAGATCTCTGAGTGGGGACCCAGGCATGGCACAGCAGGGAATGCGGCAGGTCAGGAGAGAGGTATAGTGGCAGGGCTGTATGAACCTCACTTAAATACTCAATTCACCCTCATATGTTGTGGGACAAAGCAAGTGAAATAAATGTGACTGGCCACCATCTCTCCTCCAAATACAGCAGCTTTGATAAATGCTTCTTCGTGCTCCCAAAGGAAAGAGCTGCAGACTGAGAGGATGCACAGGCCCAGACACAGACAAGCCATGCTCCTTACCAATCCGGATGTGCTCCTTCCCATCATAGACCACCCATTCGTACACTTCATCACTGAAGCACAGGACATCGTGTTTCACACACAGGTCTGCGATGAGCTCCATCTCCTCCCTGGTGAACACCTATGCCAGGTAGGCAGAGGAGATGGGGCAATCAGGCACAGCATTTCTGAGCTCCACAACCCCACAGTGGGTTCTCAGGCTCAGCCCTAGTGGGGCTTGTGGGCCCCAGCACCAGCATCTCAGCCAGATGTTCTCTCCCTGGAGCAGGCAGACAATTGGCAGGAACGGGGGGAGGGGCTCCGCCAACAGGAGTGCCACTCTCCCCATCCTTGTTACAGCAGCAGCCGCCACCCAGACCCAGGGACCAGGATCTCCTCAGGGCACTTCCTCCTCCTCAAATTACCCAAGTAGGGCTACCCCTGCTGGCTACAGGCTGAGGGGCTCCCTCCCACCCCAGACAGCTGTGTGTCACCTCTGGAGATGCTCCCTGTCTGCAGGAAAGTGAAAGACCAGGCTGCCGCAGCCCGATCTCTCCTGGCAGTGAGTGTAATGTGCTAACGCTGGGTCACCTGACCGAGGGGGGCTAAAAGCTATCCCTCCCTCCCTCCCTCCTGCTCCTGCTCCTACATTCAGAGGCTGGTGATACAAGAGATGCAAAGTGGAATCATCAGTGGATCATCTCACAAACACCCCCCAAGCTTCTGGAGCAGCCAGATTTTCTGAGAATCTTCTTCAGAAAGAAGGAGCTGGCTGTGGGACCCCACCCAAGCACAGACTCTAAGGAGACATCCAGCATAGGCTTCCTCATGTAACTGTCTTCAGGGTCCCTGCAGAGGGAAGGGGGAACTCTCCCAGGTGCTAGAGGCATTACCTTCCCCAGGGGGTTGTTGGGTGAGTTCAAAACGATGGCTTTGGTTCGTTCAGTAAATCTGGAAGCCAGCTCTGCTGGATCCAGCTGCCAGTCTCCGCTGGACATCAGTTTTCCGGCTTCTGCAGCTTTCTGAAGAGGACAGTGAGGGAATCATGATTAATAGCAACAAATGGTTGGGGATATGGGGCAGCTTTGCCCACTGCTCTACTAGGAATCTCTCTGAGCTCTTAACAATAATACATTGCCCATCCCCAGCCCCCTCCTGCTGAGCATCTCAAAGCACTCCATGAACACTCATGGATTAAGCCACCTCACAAAACCCCTGCTGAGGTAGATCGGTGTCATCATTACCCTGATTTTACAGATGGGGGAACCGAGACACTAAGAGATGCGTGGCTTGCCCAAAGTAACACAGCAAGTCAGTGTAACAGACAAGAATAGAACCCAGGAGTCCTGCCTGACTTCTAGTCCTGGGCCTTAACCTTAAGTCCATCCTCTCTCCCTCTCTTGCCATTTCCATTCAGAGGGGTTGGAGAGAAGGAGAGCAGCAGGCTTCTTAAAGTCTGCAGACCTCACAGCGGCTTTGCTTTGATGCCCACTTACCGGTCGCAGTTGTACGAACACGGGAGTGCCTCCAGCCATCTTCACCATCGGCTGGTAGCAGTCAAAGAATGGCTCAATGATAATCACCTGGGAAGGCACCAGAGGGAGTGTCAGAGAACTCACAGTCCTTCTTTGATAAGTGCTGATGAATGCAGGGAGAGGCTGAAGGGTGTTCCTATCAGCTCTGTGTTCTTGGGGAACCAGGGGGCAGTACCCAGCCTGTCTGACTCACAAAAGACCTCCCCCTCTCTCCGCCTCTGCTTAAATCAAAACCGATCAGAAGAAAGACTTACAAAAAGCAATGAAAAGGCAGTGGGAGACACACACCTAAACCCCTGATATAAGGGTGACAGGATTAAAGAAACTCCCCAAGCCTCATCTGCATCAAAGATGGGACAAGGAGGCATCTCCATTAACATACAGAATAGAGGACAGAGATTCCAAGGCAAGAACCACAGGGAACTCTGGGACCAGAAAAGCAGGGAAGCACTGAATGATGGGGGATCTCTGCTTCAGATGCTAATGAACCCATGCCTGCACACCCCCAGCTCAATAGTTATCAGACCAATTCTAGTAATAAATCCTGTATTGGTATCCAAAATAGTGAAGCTCCCTAATTGCATTGTGAGCGCTCTTCAAGGAACATCGCCCATAGCCAGAAATGATCAGTTCCTATTGCCTAGCCTGAATAAAACAACATCGGTATTCTCCCTTGAGCCATCAGTTTACCCACAAACAAATCTAATGTTCTCCTTTGAACCATTGTTGTTTCCCTACAAAAACCCCTACCCACGCTCAAGTAAGTGTTCTGATGCCTAGATCCAAAATCTGCATCAGTTTCACTGGGACGTCATCTTCTCCTGACTGATCATGCTGGGGGCTCTTCCTGTCTCCAGCACTCCGGACCCTCAGCTACCACCACTGCCTGGGAACCCTGATCAATTCAAGTTTCACGGAGTGGTGAGAAACCAGCTCTCTCTCTCTCAGTATAGCCTTCTGACCCTGACTTGTGTGATAAGTTATAGTTTTCTAATCTATAGTTTTACAATCAAATTTAAGTTAAATTTAATATTATAACTGTTTTGTTTGTTTGGCTCCCCTATGGTTATTACCTGGCAATAAATAACTTTCATGGTTAGCTGGTTGCTTCTCTCTCTCCCCTCGTGGGTGTTTTTTGGCTTCCTCATTCGCTCTGCAGCAACGCTCCTTGTACCTAAGCTAAAAGATCCCTGAAGCGCCCAAAAATCCTGTGAGGTTTGCTCATCAAGTGGGTTACTATCAGAACAATTGTAACATGAAAGTGAGGATAGGGATGTGCTGAACCTGGGACATATGAGGGTGGCAGCTTGAAAGTGCTGCTCGACCCAGCCAGCTCAGGCGTACTCTGTTCCATGGCATATGAGGGTGACATAAATAAGTAAGAGCCTACAGCTTCATTCAGATTCCATAATATGGTGGGGTCAGAACAAGTGCATCTGTCGGGATTGAGCTGTGTGACAGATGGAGAGTCCTTGATTACCTCATCGCCTTCATCAACCAGAGCCTGGAAACAGCAGAAAAGGGCTTCGTATGCCCCGACCGTCACCAGCACATTGGTCAGAGGGTCAAGTTCTTGCCCTAGCAGCTTCCCAAAAAAGCGGGCCAGGATTGTCACCAGTGCCGGGTGTCCCTGTAGCAAGGAGTCAGTGAAGAGAGTCACACAGCTCCGCTTGGATCATTAGGACTTAGCAACAAATAGGAGCAGGACATTGTTAGCAAGGTAGCTCACACAACCCCCCCGCCCTGCAAGTGCAAGCTAGCCCAAGGACAAAAGTGTAATGCTCACTGGAGTTTGTAGCCTGGTCAGTACAAAGAACATTTAGAGGAAACATTGGTTGAGCTCCCTCCCTTCCAAGTGGCTGGGGGTCCTTGTAGGCCAGGTTATTAAGAATAAGCCAGTTCAACTACCGTGAACTTGCTGCGCTAACCTCTCAAGAGGGTGCAGATATTAACTTTGCCAATTATCCCTTTTGCTGCTGATTTCCACCACAGCCTCTGTGCAGCAGTGGAATGCAGAGGTCTTTTTGGAGATGCTGAGCTTCCATTGGGCTATTGGCATTTCCTAGAGGATGGGCAGACACCTGGTAAGGGTTGGAGGCATTTTTTGCCCCATGTGATTTGCATGGCAACAGCTTCACTGCTGCCAAATGAAACTTGAGGTTGCCGTCTATCTGTCTTAGGTAGTTATATGGACCCATCACGTACTATCTGAGCACCCCACAACACCCCTGTCAGGCAGGGCTATGCTATTATCCCCATGTAACAGAAGGGAAACTGAGGCCCAGAGAGACTACCTGACTTGCCCAAGGTCACACAGGGAGTATGTGATGGAGTAAGGAAGTGAACCTGTGTCTCCCAAGTCCCAGACCAGTGCCTTAACCATTGGACCATCCTTCCCCCCAACAATAACCCCAGTAAGTTCTGACATTGCACCAGTGGAAGGCAATGCTCTGGTTTAAACAAGGTGGAAATGGACTGTTCAGTCAATGGAGCAATATAGTCGACGGATGATACCAGGGCAGTTTAGAGTGCTGCTAATCCCCCACCCACCCCACCTGCAAAGTCCTTGCACAACCGCCAGACAGCATGAAACTCCTTGGATGGTGAGTGGAAGAGGATGTGGGAAGTGAGGGTTGAAGTGACTTTGCTTCCCTACTGCCCCCTCCCCTCTTCAAAAAGAACCTTCAGCTCCTGCACCACTCTGCTCCCCTCCCCTCCAGAGAAGAAGCCAGTGACTCCCCAGCTCCATTTAGCCTATTTGCTCTGCACAATGGAGTTTTTCAAGCCTATTCAACTCCATAGTGAGCTGTAAGGGGCAAAGGGGCAAACTCCAATCAGGCAGCAACATCTGCTCGAAGAGAAGGAGGTGGATCTCTCACGCACAAAAGCCCGGGTGTACTGGTGCAGCATGATGTTCTCCCCACCGACAGCCTTCATAAATGCCTCCTTCACAAAGTCTGGTGGGGGAAAGTCAGGGAAGCCCTGGCCAAGATTCACGGTTGGGTAAGTGGCAGCCAGTTTCACAAATTCCACCCTACAGAGAGAATACCAGGGTTTAGGGAGGGTCCCAGCCCGCCCACCCTGGCACACCACTCTTCTTGCCAGGAGCCCTGTGTCTGATAAATTAACAGAATAGCTCTTCCAGGCGAAGGATCTATATAGGGCAGCAATTCCAGTGCCCAAGACTGCATAGGGCCCATCTTAGAAGGAGACTCCAAAGCAGCAGCAGCCCCCTACCGCCACAATAGCCCAGCAGCTGTAACAGAAACTGGTATCATCATCTAGGGGCCTTTTCTAACACATCCTTAATGATCACACTGCAGCTAAGGAGAGTTACAGAACACCACCCAAAACTAGCCCCTAGAGCCACTACCACATCTAAGGCTGCACTGGTTTCTCCTGCTCTTAAGCTAGTCTTCTATCTAGACCCTTCATTTGTCCCCTCTTCCAGGATGATTACCCATGGCCATTTAGATGTCTGTTTTGGAACCTTGTCTAAAAGCTTCTTGAATATTGAAATACACTTTAGCCACTGAGTCTCCATTACCAAAGCACATAATCTCTGCCAGATACTCCAAGGGGTTAGCATTACCTTCCTTGCCTGAGTCTATGCTGGTTATATATCTTATATTAGACATCCAGGGACTGCTCCATTCAGAGTTGCCCAGCCCCAAGTCATGCAGACTTACCAGACATTCTTGTCCACTCCTTCCAGTCTTCGAGCTTGAACCAGCCTTGACATTTTTGTCTGCAGAGGGGAGAAGAAAAAGGGTTAAAAGCTTTCACTAATGCCGAGACGGAATCCATATCCAAAGAAGTACCTTAGAGTTTTGCCCAGCTGATCACAAATTGTGTGTTCTTATCCAGGTTTTCGTAATCATTGACTGGGCAGCCGAGAAGAAAACTGTAACAATGATAGTTTGCCCTAGTGTAATGCCTCCCATCTGAGATAAAGGCACTTTACAAGGATGCAAGATCAGAAAGATTGAAATTGGCAGAGAATTAACTTTTATTTTCAAGTTTCAGAAGAGTTTAGAAAACCATGAAAGTACAAAAAAGGGTGTAAATTCTTAACAGTGAGCTGGCAGTGTCCTTTTAAACCTAGCGGCAGAAGGAATCTGAGCCTATATATATTGAGCCAGATCCTCAGCTGGTGTAAATCAGCAGGTGAGGTGAAAGGAGCTACGCCAAAATACACTAGCTACAAATCTGGCCTATCATTTACAGGCTGCAGTTTCTTACCTTCAATTGACCTCCCCTCAGAATGTAGGGAAGATCCTTTAGACAGAACCTCCAGTTCCCTATGGAACACTACGCTCCCCCTTCCTGCATGCACAACTTCTGTTTTTATTCCTCATTATCCATATCCTGGACCAGCACCCCAATTGTACTAGGTGCTGTACAAACACAGAACAAAAAGATGGTCCTTGCCTCAAAGATCTTACAGTCTGAGACAAGAGACAACAGTTGGACAGACGGGGGAGCACAAAGAAACAATGAGATGACACTGGTCAGCATGATGGGCAGTGGTCCCAGCAAACCATCTACCTAACCAGCGTCAAATTTTTTGTAGGCCATATGTAAGGAGGGCTTCAAAGGAGGATGAGATGGCTTTGTAGATGTTTATGGGGTGCTCTTCTCACGCATGAGGAGCAGCACAGAGGTGCTTCTTGAGAATTTAACAAGCGGGTGATGGTGGCTGGGATCGTTGGCTGATAGAAGGTGGGAATTGACTTTTCAATAGCATATGAGGGATGAAAGGCAGCATGGGGGTAGCCCATGAAGGGTCTTGAAAGTAAAGACAAGTACCTTAAGTTTGATGCAATGGAGAAAGGGGAACCAGTGAAGGGGTGCAAAGAGAGGGTGACATGGTCAAAGCGAAGAACTAAGAAAATGATATTTGTAGCAGCATTTTGAATGGATATGAGCAATGCAAGAGAATCATAGAAACATAGGGCTGGAAAGCACCTTGAGAGGTCAGCAAGTCCAGTCCCAGAGGGTGTTGCAGTAACTGAGATGCAAGATGAAGGGAGCTTGGACAAGAGTTTTAGCTGCCTGGATAGATAGGAGAGACCATATCTTAGAGATGTTATTAAGTGATTCATTTGTGGCTGGGAAGCCAGGGAAATTTTGTGCCCCTACCCTATTCCCCCGGGTTCTCTGCCTCTGAATACTTGATAGCTTCCCAGCCAGAGAATAAATTTCCCCTCACTTCCTTCTCTCTGTAGTTTCCCAGGGGCTGCATTATTATTTGATAAGTGTCACAATGCACTATTACCTCACTCCAGGATCTCAAGACCTTTATACCGCTTTAGCCCCCATGAGGAATTTTACAAGTAAATCATTGGACAGCATGGTCATCACAATGACTCTGCCTCTGGTGGGAGCACTGGGCTCAGGATCTATCATGCATAATGCCTTATGATGAACTCTGAGCTCTTCTATAGCTGCTAATGCACAGTGCCCTGGGTACTACAGACTCACCAGCTGCCTGCATCCCTTTGCGAGATTAAATAGCCTAGGACAGGGGTGGGCAAACTTTTTGGCTCAAGGGCCACATCTGGGTATGGAAATTGTATGGCGGGCCATGAATGCTCATGAAATTGGGGGTTGGGGTGCGAGAGGGGGTGAGGGCTCTGGCTGGGGGTGTGGGCTCTGGGGTGGGGCTGGGGATGAGGGGTTGGGGGTGCAGGAGGTTGCTCCGGGCTGGGACCATGGGGTTCGGAGGGCGGGAGGTGGATCAGGGCTGGGGCAGGGGGTTGGGGCGCAGGAGGGGGGTCAAGGGTGCAGGCTCCGGGTGGCACTTACCTCCTGGCCAAGGGGAGCTGCGGGGGTGGTAGCATGCTGAGCCCCCTGGCTGCCCCTATGCATAGAAGCCGGAGGGGGGACATGCCGTTGCTTCTGGGAGCCGTGTGAAGTGGGGAAAGCCTCTGACCCCGCTCCCCGGCAGGAGCTCAAGGGCCGGATTAAAACATCTGGAGGGCCGGATGCGGCCCCCAGGCCATAGTTTGCCCACCCTTGGCCTAGGAGAAGACCAATGAAAGCCTTAGAACCTCTCCTGTACACTGGTTTTTATCTTTTTCTGGACCAGCTCATGAACGTGAGAGTTGGTGAGATATGAAGCCTGTTGCTGTTTCTAGTAGGAATAAAGGGAGCAGTGGCTAATAGAGGATACTGATAACCTGGCAAGTAAGAGTAAGTTTAAGATTAAACATTAACAGCGCTAGTGTTCTGTCCTGTTTCACTCATTTGCAAGATAAAGTTCTTGGTGGCAGTGCAGGCGCTTGGCCAAGATTCAGAACATACTCCTTCATCAGCAAGGAAAAGTGATCAGCAGTCAGTAGGAATACATTACCTTGAAGTAAGAAACTCCAAGCGTCAGAAATCCCTTGCAAGCCCCCTTAACTTTTAAAGGAAGAAAAGAAGCCCTTCCCACAACTTTTCCCTATACTGGCTTCCTCTTTTCCCAGCCCCAGTTTAGACCAGGCATTCCCCCAAAACTGCAGAACAGAGACCTCTTCACTTCAGCACAGCCACCACTAGGCTGAAGGGCTTCTCTGGAACTTCACTATGACTGGCCACCACTTTTGGAGGAAGCATGGAGAGAGAATTGCTCAGATCACCTGTTGGCCTCTGAAGTTAATGCATTTGGATGGAAGGGTGAATATCACTTTTCAACAGCACTCAGAACTCCCTCAATTCCCAAATTAAATAACCTATTTCCTTAGCTCCAGTGGAGGTGAAGGGGAGGGAAAGATGGTTTTATGATTAATGCATAGGAACGGGAGTCAGGAGATCTGGATTATATTCCTGACTCTGCCACAGGCCACTGAGATCTTGGGCAAGTGACTTCACTGCTCTGTGCCTCAGTATTCCTGCATAACAACACTTCCCTACTTCAGAGGGGTGTTGATATTTGTAAAGAGCTTGGAGATCCTTTAATGGTGCAAAGAAGTGCTAAGCATTATTATCTCTGCAAGAAGGGGCTAACCTTCTTGTCAGATGCACAGAGACATCAAGGATTCATTCAAAATTAGAAGTACTGACCTCGTGCTCCTTAGATCAGTGATACTCAGACCTCAGTGGTTCAGGAACCAAATTAACGATCAGCATTACCCAAAAGAGCCACAGTAGTGTGAATTCACGGTTTCATTTATATAGCACTATATATATAATTCTCACAGCAATAAGTTAATAACTTAGAGCAAGTTGATAACTTAGTAAAAGCATTCTGACTGGTTAACTTAGGTTGGTTAAGAATTAAATCACACAGTGTTTTAATATCATGTGCTGCAAAGAGCCCCAGGAGACACATTAAAGAGCCACGTGCAGCTTGTGAGCCTCTGTCTGAGTATCACCGCATTAGATGTTCCCTTTAAAAGGGACACACAAAACTAGCCGGGTAGAGAAGTGTTTGCATCAGTTATTTCTGTGATGCCACATCTGCCACGGCTGTTGATGCCAGTTCACTGGGGGACTGAGCTTTGTGCTACAGGCTTGACGGGACTGTAGATCTGTTGAAGGCATCAGCTGGGATGGCATCAGCTAGACACTGGGCTAAACCCCCCCCAGAGAAATGCAGTGCTGGGTATTCAATACCTTGTTGAGGTACCAGCTAAATCCAGCACGGTTCTTCCTTCTCAGAAAGTACTGACCCAGAGACAGTCCAGATCTCCTGAGCATGCCACTGAAGCCACTGACTGCAGTCCTAGAGAGATAAACCTGCATTTCCCCCAAGACAGAAAACAAAGGGATGAGATCATCACTTCCATCATTGCAGATACAAAGCAAGGACTCCATCTAACTATGGAAACCTGGCCAGGTGTCTCATTTAGCGCTAGAGCTTGAGTTATTCTACATTCAGATAAAGAGGTAGGTAGCGGGGTGTGTGTGTGTGTGTGTGTGTGTGTGTGTGTGTGTGTGTGTGTGTGTGTGTGTGTGTGTGTGTGTGTGTGTGTGTGTGTGTGTGTGTGTGTGTGTGTGTGTGTGTGTGTGTGTGTGTGTGTGTGTGTGTGTGTGTGTGTGTGTGTGTGTGTGTGTGTGTGAGAGAGAGAGAGAGAGAGAGAGAGAGAGAGAGAGAGAGAGAGAGATACTTAACGCTTCTTCACGTTACAGTTTCAAGACAAACACAAGACTGCTCTCTGGTTCTATGACACATGCAAAGCCAGGATCACACAGTAAAGCTCAAGTATCAGAGGGGTAGCCGTGTTAGTCTGGATCTGTAGAAGCGACAAAGAGTTCTGTGGCACCTTAGAGGCTAACAGACGTATTGGAGCATAAGCTTTCGTGGGTGAATACCCACTTCTTCGGATGCATGCATCCGAAGAAGTGGGTATTCACCCACGAAAGCTTATGCTCCAATATGTCTGTTAGTCTCTAAGGTGCCACAGAACTCTTTGTCGCTTCTACAGTAAAGCTCAGCCACTTATTCCTCTCCCATTTTCCCACCAATTCTAGGCTCTCACCAGTTCTTGATGCTTCTTCCTCTACTTCAACCCATCCTTTTCTCTTCCTTCTTACTAGTTAAGGACAAAATCATGGCTGTAGCCCTACCATTTCTGAGAAACCCCCATCACCCCAGCTGCCACAGCTCTTATCTATTCAATTTCAACTTCTATCCCATTTAATAGGAAATCTGCTTCCTGCTCCAGTGGTTTCAATATTTAGATTCAACTCAAAACCTCAAACAAATTAATTTACATTTCTGATGTTCCTTTATGTCAGATCTCCTCTTCTGTTGGACAGCATTGTCTTAAGTGTATGATACTGACGAACTAATATAACCTTGGCCGGGTCACTGGTTTGGCAAATTAATTTAAGTCCAGTCCAAATAAAATGGGTTGCTTCCGTTCAGAAAATACAAGTTCCTTTATACTGATACAATGCAGGTTAATTCATACAACTCTTAAACAATACACTAAACCAGGCTGAGGAATTAACTTGAAATTACAAATAGAATCATTTTCTGTCCTAAATACAGGACAGGAGTCTCCATTACTTTCCCATCTTATGTTATCATTGATACAACTGCAAGGTGGGTATAGATTGCTATCAAATAAGAACAGTAGCATTGTACACTCACTTTGCACAAGAGATTCAGGCCCACAATGTTGCACAGCATTGCTGGGGACTGTTAATAGCTGCTTTATCCCTCTGCAGAGAATGTTTGGATTTTAGGGGTGTGTGAATGAGAAAGACAGAGACACTTTGGGATAAGATGAACTATATATTAGACATTATCATTAAGGTGCTACAGTTTCAGCTGATGTAAGCTGGTCTAGCGTCATGGTAGTGAATGGAGCTATGCAGTTTACGCCACCTGAGGATCTGGTCTAAGATGTGTCTACAGGTCTCTGCACTCTCCCTTCCTGTCACAGATGGCATGCAAAGAGTTAAAGATATCATTGAGGATCCACTTCTTTCAAGTTAGTACAGGTCTGGGATGCTGACATCGGGGTGAGGAAAGGTTCAGAGGATTGGGTTACAGTACTGCCTCCCTAATATTGTCACACAATTCTGAGGCTCTCAGTAACCAACTCCATGCTCAGTGAAAAAGGAGAGGAAAAGACTCAGGTATTCCCCCTTAATTTAGGCATATTTTTAAAACAGAGTCACAGCTCAGCTCCCAAAGGAGAATGAAGCAGGCCAGGGGCTCCTCTATCATAGTGGGGCAATGTAAATCTGAGGTGGGGTTATGTTATAGCAGCCCAGAGCCTGATAAGGTCACCCTCAGAAAGGGGTCATTATTATTTCCTATTGCTCCCTTGTCCTTCTGTTTCTTGTACTTCTTCTTTGCACCAGTGAATCAGCAAAAAATAAAAAATAGCGCTGGTAGTGACTCCTGCTCTAAAAATAACCCAGCGTAAGGGACTCAGTCCCCTGAGAAGCAGCAGGGTAAACGTTTGTACTATGGCTTTACTGTAAGACGAAGACGGAAACACGGAGAAACAGCCAACACATACAGACTGATAGTCCGATACAAAGCAGCTCTTAGAATGGGAAAGGTAAATCCACTTACTCCAGTCTTACTCTGCACAGTTCAGCACATGAGCACAATTCCCATAGTCTTCCTTCATTCTCATGCCTCACCCTCCACCCCCCTTTCTGATTGGCTTCAGCTGCTCTTGTGACTTCCTGGGAGGAGCTGAGCTCTGGGGAGTGGTTGGGAAAGACTGCAGAAGAGCAGAAGCAGAGGCATTAAGTGGGGGAAATCTTGGGGAACATTTCAAAAGTGCCAATGTGGCTTAGAAGCCAAAGTCTCATTTTGCAAAGTGATTAGGAGCCTTGGGCTGTTAAGTGCCTAAGTGCTCCTCTGTCTGCACAGCGAAATTTCCTGGCATAGCTATCCTGGAATAATTATTCTGTTATGGTTATACCAGTATAAATCCCCGTGTGCACACACTATGCCAGAATAAAAGTCATTTTACTCCAGAGTACTCTGCTTTATAAGTGGGCCCTCCAAGAAGACGTGCAGGAAGGCAGACAACATTTGGCATTCCAGGAGTTTGTCAGGTTAAAAAACAACAACAAATAAGAAATTAGAAAAACAACAACATATTTTCAGGGCTTCATCATAAAGAAACAAAGAGGAAATAAACAATTTCCCCTCATAATGTCATGTTTTAACGAGATATAGATATAAATACCAATGAACTAACTAGTGTGTCTGTGCAACACTGCCTTCTTCTGGATAGAATAATAACTACTCAAATGCATGTCCTAGGACCCATAAACCTAACTGCTAGCGCAGCACAGTGACAAATGTAAAGCTCCTAAAAAGCTACAGATTTGTTATATTTTATTATGGAAATAATAGCTGGTGTAAACCAATTAATATCTGCTACTCTCAATCCCTTAACCACTCCAAATTGCATCTTTTGCACTAATAAGATTATAATGAATGCCTTTCACCTTTATGATTGTTTTTTAAATTACTATGCAGCTCAATATTCTAAAATGAGTCATCCTAGTTAAAATAAATCTCAGTGAATCAAGTACTGTGCCTAGAAGCCTGCTTTTACTGATGCCACAAAATTACCATGGGACATCATTGCAATTCAGCAATGATCTTACTATTCAGAGCGCAGTACAACAAATGTTACATTACCAAATGGCCTGACAGAGTTGAGCTATTGTAATGGAAATATAGTGGGGCTGTAGAAATGTTCCATTTTGTAAATGGATGTAGATTAGTTTTTATATGGTCCAGAGGGAAAAGCTATAGAATCTACATCTTAAATTAATTCCTCATTATTGCAAACTCTCTTTAAAAACACTCATATTACCAACTTTGTATTTTGAAACCCATTTATATGACAATACCAACTAGTGGTACTTTAGCTATCGGTAACTGACACACACATACACCGTTGTATGCAGTGTTGTCGTAGCTGTATTGGTCCCAGGATATTAGAGAGACAAGGTGGGTGAGATAATATCTTTTATTGGACCAATTTCTGTTGGTGAGAGAGACAAGCGTCCGAGCTGAAGAAGAGCTCTGTGTAACCTCAAAAGCTTGTCTCTCTCACCGACAGAAGTTGGTCCAATAAAAGATATTGCCTCACTCACCTTGTCTCACACATACATCTATTTTATTAGTGATCATATTCCATGCAATGGTTTATCTCACTTGGAAGTCTTTGGCCCTGAGTATCCACTGCCCTGCACTTTGTGCAGTTATTTGCACCAGTGCAAAGTGGGTGGGAAAAGTGGGTGTAAAATGCTACCAGGTCAGAATGGTAGTGATTTGTTATTCACTTTGTGCTGGGGCAAATGAGTGTACATGGCGCAAGAAAGCAGATAGTCCCAGAGAGTGTACCATACTCTTCCAAGTTAGCCAAGCCATTGCCTAAAGCATGATCACTAATAAAAGAGATGCAGTTACTTGTAGACATCTAACAGTTTGCTAAGAAATGGGCTGATAAAGAACAAAAACATTTTTGTGCTATAAGAAATATTACCCTATGAGAGGTCAAAATAAATAAATGTTTGCCTCCAGCAATGATCTGCACTTCGGATTTCGTCTGGAGCTCATGAAGGAATCAAGGCTGCTTCCACTGATGTCAATTCCAAAACTTCCATTGACTTCAAAGGGAGCACAACCTAGCCCTAAATCAAAACCAATGAAGAACAGATTTACCAAGAAGCCGTTAGATCTCATAATAGGAACTATGCCGCATTCTTTGCATCTACCAGTTTGAAGAGGACGCAAGACAAAATCATCCAGGTAAACAGGTTACTCTTCAGGGTAGGGTCTGCTTCCTTGTGTCTTATGTAGCACTGTCTTATGTGGGCACTTAACAAATAAATAAATAATAATTAATAATAATAATACAACTGCATCTGTTTTCTATGGTATTTGCACTCTGTGAGCTCCTCCTTAATGTCACATAAATCACAGAAGTCTGAACAATATTCTGTGGTTGTCCTTGGGTCCTTCTGTCTTTGCTTCCTACTTTTCCTCTTTGAAAGATGAGAGTTAAACTGGCATATACTATCAGTCACTGGGTACCATCCCCCACTTATCATACGTACATGCTTTAAGCCTGATTTGCTTATACTTGGAATTAAATTAGATCATTGTAACAAACCAGATAGTAACATTTAACAGTTATAGAATGCTTTTAAATAATAAAATACTTTACAAATTATAGGGCCACAATAATTCCTGGTGTTACATTGCAGAAGTCAGTGTCATCCCTGGCATCACTGCTCTGAAGTCAAGCGGGTAACACCAAGGATCAATCTGTTCCTACGTGTGTACAGCACCAGTGAAATGCATCCACTTCTGGGAAGAAGGGCAGCAGGTGGCATACAGAACAGAAGAAGAAATATTTCAGCCAAGGATGTTGTTGCAAACCCTGGCTCTTCTGAAAGATGCCCTGGGATCCATGTAGAGCACAACCTTGATTCTCTCAACCTTATCTGAAATACTTCCACAGGGTGAGCCATAGGATACCTGGTTCATCCACCTTGGAAGGATGAAGGGCTGAGTTGACCCTGGCAGGATTTGAACCCATGCTGTTTGAACCCTGTATCCCCCCCGGCCTCCACTGACCCACACAACCTAGTTTGCACTTATTACTAGTGCAGTCCAAGGACACTCAGACCGTTTGGCTAACCCCTTGGGAAAGTGGAGGCACCCCTAGGAGCTGCCTGGACTCGTTCAATTCACTGGGGTGATTTCGATAAATTGAGTTACTGTCCCTTTAAGCCGCTGAGCGACAGTCGCAAACATGGCGCTGCCCCTCACAAAAATGGCTACACCCCAGCCCCTCCGCAGCCAGCAATAGACGGGCCCTCTACAAACATGGCGCCCCTTGCTTAACCAACGCGCCCTGCACCAAGATGGCTGCACAGCCCGACCACGGCGACAAGTGCCCCGCGTAAAGATGGCGCCGCCCTGTTCCTCCTTCCTCCCCCCGCCCATACCTTTTCAGGGAGCGCTGGAGGCGGCTATGCCGGCTGGGTGAGGTCAGTTCCGGGGCGGAGCAGCCCGAGTGGTGCAGTCAAGGCCAAACAAAAGGAGCCGGAGTGAAGGGGACGAAGCCGGTCAGGCGCTGCTAGGTGGGTGCGGACGGAGGATGAGGGCTCCTCGGGGCAGGGGGTGGGGCGCCCCCGCTCGACAGCGGCCGGGCTCCTGCGGCACGCCCCCTGGGCTGGGCTCCTCCCTCCAGAGCCTCCCGGAGAGGAGACCAGCTCCTGGAGAGAGGGGTAAGGGCTGGGGGGCTGGCAGGGGTGGGCAAGGAGCGCGGTTCTTGGGGTGGGAGAGGAAAGGCGGTGAGAAAATGGGAGGCGGTGGAGGGAACAGTCAGGGAGGAAGGGAAACTGAGGCAAGGGAAGGCGGTGACCTGAAGGAGGGGTCGGGCCCCTGGGGTCAGGGGAAGAAGGGGACCTTGGGGCGGGATTTGGGGGCTACAGTTTGCAGAGTCCCCCTCTCCTCTGGGTTTGACTTATTGTTAGGCTGTTCTTTAGGAGCCGGTTGTTGTGTAAGTGTTCTCCGGCTTACTGGGCACTCCTGGGAAATCTCACCCCGAGGCTGTCCCTACCTGGAAACCTGCGCTGCTAGCGGTTGAGGATCCTGTGTTGGTGTGGTGATGACTGACGACACGCCCTCCCCTCCCGCTATGTGCTGTAGGGTTGTGGGTGGGGGAGTGGACTCCAGTACAGTCAGGGGGCACCTAGGGCCATGTGCGGATCTGATGGGTGGGTGAAATGATCGCTCATCTGTTTAGGGGTGGGGGAGAGAAGGGAGGGAGCAGGAAGCTGTCTGAAAAATGTTCAAAGACGTGGATGGGTCCTTGCACCAGAAAAGGAGGTGAAATACGTGGTGTGGCTAAATGCCATTAAATTATAGCTGAGGTCATGACTGTCGGGGTTAGACGGGGAAAATTGCTGACTGATCAGATAATTAATTTGTTTCCCCCTTGTTTATATGGTTTCTATGTCAGGCTCTTGTGAAATCTACGGTTTATTAGGTGTTGTTAAACTGGAAGAGGGAAGTGAAATAACTGGGAAAGTCTGTTTGTATTTATAGGGTTAAGCAAATGAGATTTCAAATACATATAGGTGGCTGTTAGTCTTAATGTTTAGCTTGGGCTTTGAAAGACATCTTGGAGAGGGAAGGAAGTCTGTTCTCCACATCTTTCTTAGCAATATTGGCATCAAGAGCTTGACTGTGTTGCTCTTCCAACCTGCTTTGTAGAGAACAGTTCTCAGAATTGCGGGGGGAGGGGGGGTGTTGCTATAGTAGCTTATAATAAGCAGAGTAGGATGCTGTGTGGACTGTGCATCATGTGTACTCAAAGCAGAGAGCTCAATGACAATAACAAGGTGTCCTGTTGCTGCACCTGCCAACTATGCTGGGGTCGTACTAGTCTTTTTTTGCGTGAGGAGGTGATCTAAATGAAGGTCAGTAAAACACTTCAAAAATATTTGAGGTAGCCAGTCATAGCTGATATTGAGAAGCTTAAGAAATGCAAGGAACTATTGGGTGAAGACTTTGGAGGAGTCCTTTTAATTATTTTGTAGGAGCAACCTCATTCATGGTCTACACCCGCATTAAAATAACATACTATAGATACATGATTGTATTTTAGGTGAATTGGGATCAGGGAATGCATTGTTGGATTATCTTTTAAATAATGTATGTATTTTTCCAAATATGACAAAATACCAGATTCATCATAATGCACAGAATAAAGAAAAACTATTAGGATTAAGGAAGGGAGGGGAAGCAACATAACTAATGCAGACCCTGAAGATAATCATAGACCTCTAAAAAGTCAGCCCAAATTACTCTGAATTTTCTAGGCATTCCCTTTCTGCAGAATGTCTGTTGTCTATTAGCAGTGAGGGCAGCCATATCCCTGAGTCAGGCATCAATGTTTGGTGGGGATCAACTTTTCCATTTTTGCAGGATTAATTTTTCTCCAACCAAAGCTGCACGTTGGAACCATGCTGCCTTGTTACCAAATAACTACCAGGTAGCAGGAATATATTGAAGAATGAAACTTAATGGGGAGGGCTACAATTTAGTGTCCAATATCAAATTGATCCTTTGACCCACCTCATACTAGACATTCTTGATATGGGGTATTCCCAAAACATATGAACTAAAGTAGCACCAAGGGAATTACATTTCCAACAGCAGTCAGCATTTGAGGCCTATTACTATTAACCTATGGGTGGGGAGGGAAACCAGCATATTTGAAAAAGTCTCTTTGTGACTAAGATGTAGTCTCAGGTCTATAGTTGCTTTTTTAACATTAGATACGATTGTATTCCATTGGGTCAGAGTTGTGTATCAAAAATCTCTGTTCTAAGCAACTCTGAAATTATTGATCTTTGGCTGAGCTTTTTGGACTAGACAGTTATGAAAGCATATGGCTGGCCAAATAAGTCCAGGAAGTTTCCTCCAACATAATAAAAGTTCTGGAGCTCCCAATGCATCCAGCCCAAATACATTTTGTAGATAGATCCAATTAAATTATTTATTTCTAGCTCTGAAGCAGGGCAAGCAAAATTGTCGCTGAAGACCTACAAATGGTTTATTGCTGTCAATTAGCTGCATTGCAGTTATCATTCCTCACTCCGTCCAATGCCTCCACATCAAGGTTTTGCCATCAATTAAGGATAGCTGCTCCGTAGGACCACTTTACCATGAACGGAAGCAGAACTTTCTAGCCAAGTTTGACCAAGCTTGCTTCACACCCATTATTGTGGGAGCTCCCCAGCCATCAAATTTATACTAATTCGGTCATACAGTGCTTGAAAAAGGGAGAAGATATACTAATGCTCATTCAGTCTGAATCCAAGTTGGGGTCTGGGCAGTCATATCTAACAGCCACAAAGATGCCTGGTTTAACAAAAAAGAGAGAATTTTCAAGGTGGAAAAATTAAATGACTCCAGAGGTAGGAGGAGCTCTGATTTGGTCTGAACCAGTCTGGGTTTCTTACCTGCACCCCAAAGAAATGTTTTGAAAATATTATTGAATTTCTTAAAATAAATTTGAGGAATAGAAATAGGGAGACCCCTCAGGACATCATCCTTGGATTCTTGAGTATCTTCCCCATTTCCTCCTTCAATCTGATTCCTCACCATCCCGCCTATTTCCAGGCCTGGATTGTATGCTCTCTTCTTGAGCTGGACATGCTCTGAAGCCCTCAACTCCTTTTCTGCTCGGTCACTGCAGTGATGTGTTGGAGATCAGCTCCTGAAAGCTAAGTCCACCTCCTTGCCTATGGCTCCAACCCCTGCTGCCCACAAGCAAAAAGCTAAAAATCTCACTCTGCTTTTTGTAAGTGGTGGCAAGTTTCAATCACTGATCCAACCCCCATTTTGGTTGGAGTAATACAAGTATAATCCTCTTTGTAGCCACTCAACTGAAGCAAGTGGATTAGTTACTGAACACTTGTACCTTGAAACAAGGACAGTAAAAAAGAGTGTGAACTCTTCCAAAGATTTGTCCAATAGTGGTGTTCAGAGTGGCTTCAAAGTTGCCTGGCTGAAAAGAACCTTGGCAGACAGGGGTTGATATGGTGAGGCAATCCTGTTCCTCCTCTACAAGGCCTTAACACTTGTAGCTCAGAAATAACTACACTAGTTTCATGGTAAAGAGACATAGAATATTTATAATGAAGAGAATAAAGTCCATGCTGCTGCTAACAGGTTCACCTCTTTCCATCAACTAGACTCAATTAGGTTGTGGGATGCTAGTAAATGTCCAGCATTTTCTTAAACATGTTTGTAATACCTGATTTTGCTGCTGTTCTATTCTAATAGAGCTTGGAGAGAATCCTTCCTGATAACTAGCCAAGTTGCCACCTCCTAAATTTCTACTCGACACTGGTCTTTCCAGCTTTCTTAGAGGGTCTCTTCCTGGATCTCTGTGACCACTTAAAGCACTTAGATACTGACATACCAGATCCCCTTTCTCAAGGTCTTGTCATAGTTAACCTGGGGGCCTCTTAGACACTGATACTTTCTCTGCTGATAAGACTTTGTTTAATTTCAGGGAAGCTGCTCCCATGGCGCTTGGGGAATGCAGTGTTTCTGTGCTCTGTCAGGATCCAGCACATACGGACATCATCCTCTTCCAGCACAGAGAACTGAAGTGCAGATAGCAGAACCCAGCCATAGGGTAAGGCTACAGTCCAGTTCCTAAGTGGGGAGTTGTAGTGATGGGAAATTCCTGGTGGCACCAGTTGAATGTTGACTGTCCAAGTGCAGTTTCAAAATACGAGTGCAGAGATGGGTCATAGCTGGCATGAGACCAAATGGAAATTATGTGCGGGCCAGATGGTGATGGAGAGAGTAGTAGTGGGTTGATTACAGCCTTGTTACCCATTAGGCACTGCTTGAAGATGGAAGAAGTTAGTTGAATGTAACAATCAAGTTGTAACTTGAACGGTGCTCCATTCCATAAGTGTCCACCTCCCAGTCATAGGAACCTGAACCTATCCTCCGACTTATGGAGTGGATGTCTATAGGCAAAAGGGTGTTGAACCACTGCATTACCATACAGGCGTATCTTGGTCCATTCCTGGTAATGCACTCCATGTGGAGGCATGAATTGAAGCTGTTGTGGTAATGGCATGCTTTCCACTCTGGTGTGAATGGTTCCATGCAGCTTAGCAAGGAAACTCTGTGGCCAGTCAAGGAATATCAGGTATTAGCTCTGAGAGTCCTTGCCTGTCTAGTCGTCTTCACTCATGAGAGCGAATGCAAAATCCTCTGCATATGTTGATCATGTTCTGAGCTGTTAGAGATACTGTGCATCTCCTACAAAATTGCATAGTCCCAAAGTGATGTATCTGATGTGCCACTGACCCTAGTTATCAAAATGCAGGTAGCTTCTTTCTGAATAGACCATAAATACCATCATGGCACTCAAAGTCCTTGGCCCTTATCTTTAACTGTTACTGGTAATCTGCATTAAACAGTTGCTTAATTAATCCTGCTAAAGGCTGAGGTTGTGATAACCATGTTCTGGACTATGAGCTGTCAAAACCCTTCTAACGTTATACTGAGCAATCAGTGTGCTTGATGGACTAGAAATCTGTGAAGGCGATGATCCCTTGCCCAGTAAATTACAGTATAGTTCCGATGAACAAATTACAGGGTGGCCAGCATGTCAACCAATCTCGGAGCACTGCACTGCAGAGCTTGCTTTCTTCTCCTACTTCAGTGGCTTGTTGGGCTTTGTGGATGGATTTTGTTAAAAGGGGCATTGAATTAAGAGAATTGGTTTGGCACTTGAGGGAGGTGTTCCAAGCATAAATGACTGACTCGGAAAAGGATACAAAGGGACACTGGGAAGGGAGCACTGCAGTATAGGTAGTAAAGTTTATAGAAGTTGTATATAAGTAGCATTTTTTGTTTTTGTTTGTTTTACCATGGGGCAGATACAGACCACCAGCTCAGCTAGTACCTTAACATAAGGGTACCTGGAGGCAATGTGGTGAGCCTCTTGATTGCATAACATCTCTCTAAATGAGTCAGTTGAGGTGTAGCACAGGCTTAATAGGTACAAACTGTTATCAAGTCAGAGTTATGACAGCCTGTTTTTATAGGAAGGAGGCAGAGCCTATCAAAAGCTTTTGGGACACTTTTAAACTATTTGTGTATAGTTTGTATTGTGACTTGAAATTCAATTGAGCTAGCTAGGCTGTGCAACCCTTTGTAGTTCTTGTTGTTGCTATCAAATTGTTCGAGACTAAAAGCTACTCTATCATGCCCACCCTGTTATAAAAATAGCACCTATTCCTTATATACTGAGCATCAATGTTCACTGCAAAATTAACTTTACACATTGCAGGTAGTGCTAGTTGCTTTTTCTCAAAACCCAGGCTCTGTGCACAGCAAGGCATTGATACTGGCCTTGGTAAGATGCTCTCTTTTACAGTTTTGTCCTCATTGGCTTCTGGGTGATCCATGTGGGGAAGTTCAGAACTCTGATAGCTTCTCACTAATGAACAGGTTTGGTGGTGGTCTGAACCTGATGTGTCAATTGCTGGATTTAGAATACTTGAGCAGTCTGTGTTCTGGAAAACCCATATCCTGAATGCAGGACTTGTGTCACAAATAGGTGATCATATGATGATTCCTCCTTTTTTTTGGAAAGACTGAGGTTACATATCACAGGACAGCTGGTGTCTTCTTTCTCTTCCCGTTGCTGCTGTCTGTCCAAGCCTGTTGAGGCAGCCTTTCTTGGGTTTACCACTGATTATCCATCCTGAATGGATCTCTGGTCATGTTATCTATCAATCGAGGGGTTTTTTTGCTTGTTTTTTCTCTTATAGTTTTAGAAAAAGCTGTTGCACTCTTGCTTTCCTTCTCATTGTAGTCATCTCCTCTATGGTCGAACTATGAGATCTGAAGTCTCGTTCAATAACTGCTTGGGGAGATGCTATCTCAAAGTTTATTACTTGAGGTTTCCTTTCCAATTTAGTGATCCTGTCCTTTACCTAGAAGCTAGTCACAAAGTGCCAGTCAGTCCTCTTCAGTCAGTTATTCTGAGTGGTCAGGAAAAGCAGATTTAAGGGCTGTCTAGGTATCTGAACAGCACAAATCATGATTTTGCCTGGTGCATTTGAGCGTGGGTTGACGCTACACCAGTCCAAGGTTCCCCTGCCTGCTTCTTGGGTGTATGATTTATATGGAAGATAGAGATAAAAACCTTGTGAATCTTACTCTGAATTTGCTCATCATGGGGTTTAAACTGAGAGGTTTATATTTAAACTTCTCTGTGGTGCTTGAAAGCCTCAAAGTAATGCAGGGATCACATCTCTGCATAAGCACACATAGTATCCTGCTGGAATAAGATGGTTGAAAAATTCCACTGTCCTTGAAGCACTTGTATCCCCCATAGCTAAAAGAAAAGACTAGCTCTGGATAGCTCTGATTTGTATGTTTATAATTCATAAACTCAGTCTAGTGCTTGTCTCTTTGGCTTGCATCATTCTAGTAAGTCATCAGAAGTCACCCTTGTTTGCGCAGCTCTGCGTCATGCTGATGTTAGGATTGTTGCTCCAGTGTGGACTGCACTGATAACGCCAAATTCCATGGCTCACTTCCTTCCAGGATGGGATGGAATGCCACTGAAAGGCATAAATCAGGTCATGTGATCAAAGCTCCAACCTGGATTTTCTCTGTTCTCCTGCAGATGTTCTTTCCTGTACTTGTCAGGGCAGGCTTGCTTGTGTGCTGAGTCAATCATGAGTCACGTGCTGCTGGAGCAAGAACTTGCTGCTCGTGTTGCCTCTGGAGGGTAGCTGTCCTGCTGAAACACTTAAGCAAATGCTATTTGTAGCCCTGCTCTGGGCTGGATTGGGATTATTCCTCTCTTCCCCAGGAGTCCAACAGGGAAATGCAACTCCTTAGTCAGCCTGTTTCCTACCCACTATACCAGCAACTCAGGAATTGCTGAATGTTCCATGCCATCGGTGACAGGCTGCATGAGAATCTACCCGATCTGGCTATCAGCAGCTGGACTTCACTTGGCAGTGGGACTCCTGTGAAAAATGCAAACAGTGTGTCAGCAGCCACTGCTTAGTAAGGGCAGTTTATCTCAGTGATTCAGAAATGGTGATTACGTGGCTGGGAAGATGAATACTGCATTGTAACCTGGCTAGCTTGTGTTGCTGTAGCTAAGGGTGTGTCAATCCCACAGTGTAAAACACAAAAGTCCGAGGGATTAATTTAATATCCTTCTGGGTTCAAATTTGGCACCTGGTGTCATCCTCAAAGGGAAAACACAGGATATTCAAGCAGAAGGCTGACTTGCTGCCTTCGATCTGCACCCTTGAGTTTGAAAATGGAGTATCTGTGTTAATGCTTTACACTTCCTGGGTGTTGGTGTAACACTAACTCTTTGGAATGCAGTCGCTCTAATTCTAAATGCCCATTTTAGACCTCTCGTTTTACTGGAATGAAGGGTGATAAGGAGCCTCCAGAAGAATTTGTGTTTATTGAGAGAATTGTACTATTTTTGTGTCAATTGGAAGGCGGGGGAGGTGGGTTATTTCTCTCCTGCTGCTTTAAGCATCCTTCACTTTTTAAAGTGCTCTGAGAAGGATGGATTAAGTTACTTAGTTGGTTTCTTCTGCTGCCAGTTTTCAGGCTTCTCCAGCTGGGCTCGCTGCTATCCTTCTGCTAGGAAAGCTTTTCTGGAAAGATGGCTGGAAACTTGGATGGGTGCTTCCAGCTCTTTTTCTTTTAACTCTGGGGCAACTAAACATGTGGGAAATTTCCAATCCTGCTTCTAGCCTGAGGAGTTTTTTGTTTTTTTTAATTGGACTCTGGTGCCTGAACAAAAGGGGCTTTGTGCTGCTGTCCTCAAGATTTCGTGGAGGGGAAGAAGTAGGAAGGGAAGAGAAGCTGTGCTTTGCTGAAGATTTCTTGTAACATGTCTGTGGCTCACCAGCAGGAAGAGCTGTACTCTTAATAGGAATAAGTCCTCTCCCTGCATTTTCCTCTGATTCTGCCTGGGTCTGAACCAATCTTTATATTCCTGTTTATCGGAGGTAAGTAATCCTATGGGGCAGCTGTTCACTTCTAGTTTCCAGTCCATGTTTTGGGAGGAGGGTACCTTGTATTATGAGTATATTCAAAATGGGCTAAAGATGGAACTGAATTATTGCAGGGGGCAGAGAGGCAGATAAGATTGCAGTGCAGGCTGGGTTCATGTATTGTACACTGCATCTTTAAGGGTTGGGACCTGCTCTGATTTAAGGGATCCTGGAAGAGACAGACTAGGACATATAAGGTGACTTATCCAAGGACATCCTGGCTCTCTGGTCTTTAGTCACAGTATTTTTTCTTGTGGTTACATAGCTATAACCAGGGTGTGAGTCTGGTCAAGTGAAGGGTCAGATAAGGTGTTCAGCAAACTAGTGAGATAAGCTGGCACATCATCCAGGGAACACAGTCCGCTTGAATCATGGCTAGTCACGTGCTGCTTTGTAGGGCTTGAGACACCCAGAGCTTCAGATACGCAGTGTGTTGTGGGTTTTGTTGTTTTTTTTTTTTTTGATAGTGGCTGATTCTACTTTCCATGTGTGGTAGTCATGCCCAGGGCATCCCAGCTCTTGTGCTCCACAATAAATGCCTTGCTGTGTCTCTCTGGATAAGAGATAGCAATGGCATTTGGTGACACTTGTGTCTGCAGTGATCACTGTGGTATGGCAAACCAGTTGTGAAAATCCATCTTTGCTGTAACCCGTCATAGCAGCCTGTGTAGCACTATCCATACAGCTCTGAATCTGCTACACATCATAGGCAGGTGCACTGTAAGTTAGTACAATAATCATTCTAAATCTTTTAGTAAATGAAAGGTTCCCTTGTTCCCACAGCTGACTGGTTAGAGAGGTGAATATGATGGAACAGGACACCACATCCAGATGAATTTTTGAGGGCTAAAAAGACTCCCTAGCAAAAGGTGCTCTTTCATCTAAATTCGGAGGCTGATGGTGATGTAGGGACCCTAGGAGGGGGTGGATTGATGGGGTGGGCTGGCATGTGGATCATCAGTCTTGTTGTGTGCTTATACTTGAGTGAGGATGCAGGCTGCAGCCTTTTCCCTACCCTGGTAGAAGCAGGAGAGCTGCGTATCCTAGAAACAATCTGTGAGGTGGCATTGAGTGAGCAATAGCAGCATTCAACATACAGTTGGAGCCTTCAAAGAAATAGTCCGTTCCTTTAGAAAAGGTTACTGGGGGACAAGGGGAATGCAGCAGTACTATGAAGAATTAAAACAAAAAAGCAGTTTTGAGGCAGATTACCCTTGTAAGATTTTTATTTTCCCCTCCAGTGTATGCTGTTTCCACACCCCGCCTTGCATATACTCCTATAACGAAAAGGTTTATTTCCTTTGTTTCTGATAAGTGAAGGACGAGACATCTAGTGGGTCCAAGCCAGCTGTGAGTGTGCAAGCACAGTGAAGACTAATTTGACTTTAAACGTGAATTAAACTAACTTTCTATAGATCACTGTACTGCTTCCCTTAGCCTCCATCAGCAAAGTTCACAATGGTGTGTGCTCCCGTTTCTGGGCTCTTAGACTGAGAAGCTTCTGCAACTGGAGATGTATAGGGAGGGGACACTTTTCTTGCATCAGTAGACTTGCCACTGGTATTTACTTCTCCCCCATCTCTAATGAGACAACTAAAACCTGTCCTTAAATCCTTATTAATCTCTTCCCAGGCTGAGGCTGTCAAGGCTCTGTCACATGGATTCTGGAGTGGCCTGAGGCATTCACATCTGTAGTCTTTAAGTGCATGAGATAGGAGGCTATTTGGTGCCATTAACACTCAGACTCTCGCTAGCTATATATCCTGAATGTTGCTGCTGAAACTGTCACAACCTGCCCCACTTTCCCTCTCTGCCCAGATGCCAGTCTGAGTGGACTCAACTGCTGGATCCCATCTGCTTCCAAGCCCCCTGGGTCTGGATAATGACTAGTCACTGGTCCTAGCTCTGGATATCTCAGGCACTCTCCTAGGTGCAACACCCATGTCGTCTGACACCCTTATTGGCAGTGGCACTCCACAATCCAGTTATCTTAGACCCTGAAACCAGTGCTCCAGCTCTCCTGATTCTCAAATTCCCATAGAGCTTCCCCCTGGGTGTGGGAGCTCTGGTTTCTCAGTTAACCCCTTTAGGGACAATGTGGCAGGAAATCACAGAACACTTGCTTAGCAAAGGAATTACTTCTAACAGCATGCCATAGAGCTACAGACATTTGGAAAATAAGTCCTGAATTCAGCCCCTAGGTCTGATCTCACCCCTTTCTTGAGTCCTGAGTTTGATCAGCATCCTTAGGCTATGCAGCTCTTCCTGGCTTCCCTCTTCTCCAACCCTTTCTGGACATGAGGCAGTGAACTGACTTGGCTTAGAAAAGCACCCCTGTTTTAAAACTGTCCCTCTCTTGCCCATATGCTTCAGATGGGGAAATTCCAGGCCTTTGCTCCCCCTCAGCTTCCAAGTAATGCCATTCAAAGTCAATGGCCCTACCGTTAGAAAACCCATTGTTCCAATAGGGGGGAGTCCTTCAACGTTGGTGGCCCTTGATGGCTATGTCATAGTTTCTCAGAGCCTGTCTACTAGGCATCAAACCCCTGATGCAAAATGGATGATCAAATCCAGGAAAGAAGGCTGGAATGCAACATGAGTCACACCACCATAACACTAGCGAGTAGAGCCCTTGAAACAAAATGGGGTTCGTCAAAGAAGATGGAGGCTCACAGCTTGACACACGTATCCCCAATTTGTCTCAGGACTGTAAGCAAGATTTATGTGCACAGGAGGTTGGGGGAACTCACTGCTATACTGCCTAGTTCATCATATATTGTGCTAAGTCCCTTCTAATTCCAGATGTTGAGAATGGGACAGTGTGGGACACAGCAGATACTGGCTGCTATAAAATGACCCTTAATTCCACTGCTTTGTCTCTCACCTGTGGAACCTGCCCCGCCTCTGAGGGGAATGAGTGTTGAATGAGGAGTGTCGAATTCTAGTCTTCAATTATCCTGCATCATTATAAACAAACTAGGGAAATGCAACCTAGATAGAGCTACTATAAGGTGGGTGCATAACTGGTTGGAAAACCGTTCCCAGAGTACCATTACCATTGGCCTTCCAGCTTGACTGTGAACCATATTGAGTGGGGTCCCGCAGGGATCAGGTCTGGTTCTGTTCAATATCTTAATCAATTATTTAGATCAGGGATCTCAAACTCAAATCACCACGAGGGCCACATGAGGACTAGTACATTGGCCTGAGGGCCGCATCACTGACACCTTTTCATACAAAGACACAAAAGCGCCCGCCCCTGCTTCTGCCCCCACTCCACCCCTTCCATGAGGCCCTGCCCTGCCTCTTCCCACCCCTTCCCCAAAGTCCCTATTCCAACCCATTCCCCAAATCCCCACCCTGTATCTTCTCCGCCTCCTCCTTTGAGCATGCCGTGTCCCCGCTCCTCCCCCTTCCCTCCTGGAAAGTCCTAAGCTGTTTGGCGGCAGGAAGCACTGGGAGGTAGGCAGAGGAGCGGGGATGTGGCGCGCTCGGGGGGGCGGAGGTGTGGGGGTGGAGACCGGGTGGGGGGGGGGAAGTGAGGGGAGCTATGGCAGCCGCAGGAAATAACTCAGGCCGCGTGTTTGAGACCCTTGATTTAGATAATGGCATAGAGAGTACACTTAAAGTTTGTGGACAATACCAAACTGGAAGGGGTTGCATATGCTTTGGAGGATAGGATTAAAATTCAAAATGATCTGGAGAAATGGTCTGAAGTAAATAGGATGAAATTCAGTAAGGACAAATGTGAAGTACTCCACTTAGAAGGAACAATCAGTTGCACACATGCAAAATGGGAAATGACTGCCTAAGAAGGAGTACTGCGGAAAGGGATCTGGGGGGCATAGTGGACCACAAGCTAAATGAATCAACAGTGTAACACGGTTGCAAAAAAAAAAAAAGCAAACATCATTCTGGGATGTATTAGTAGGAGTGTTGTAAGCAAGAGACAAGAAGTAATTCTTCTGCTCTACTCCGTGCTGATTAGGCCTTAACTGGAGTATTGTGTCCAGTTCTGGGGTGCCACATTTCAGGAAAGATGTGGACAAATTGGACAAAGTCCAGAGAAAAGCAACAAAAATGATTAAAGGTCTAGAAAACATGACGTATAAGGGAAGATTGGAAAAAACTGGGTTTGTTTAGTCTGGAGAAGAGAAGACTGAGAGGGGACATAAGTTTTCAAGACCATAAAAGGTTGTTGCAAGGAGAAAGAGGTTAAGAACAATTTTTCTTCTAAGGATAGGCTAGGAAGCAATGGGATTAAATTGCAGCAAGGGCAGTTTAGGTTGGACATTAGGAAGAACTTCCTAACTGTCAGTACTGGCTAAGTACTGGAATAAAATTGCCCAGGGAAGTTGTGGAATCTCCATCACTTGAGATTTTTAAGAGCAGGTTAGACACGCACCTGTCAGGAATGGTTTAGATAATACTTACCCCTGTCGTGAGTGCAGGGGACTGGACTAGATGACCTCTCGAGGTCCCTTCCAGTCCTATGATCATTACTAGAAGACCAGATATATCCTGGCTCCACCTTATTGAGGATTCACTTGTTGACACAAAGTATAAACAGACTTAGCCAAACTCAACAGACTTTCAATCAAACAATTCCTTAACCCATCAGGAATTGCAGGATATAAATGGAGACTTTCTACCCCATGCAGCTGGCAGAGGTAGTTATTGCAGTAAGCCTGCCATGCTTTTTTTTCCTCATGGATTCAGTGTGTCTCTTCCTACTCCCCAGAAGCAGGCCAGAGTGACTACTCTGGTATGGCTGGCTTGCTGCTGTAGGAGATGATAAAATTCCTGTCTTGGTGTCATTAGCTGAGTTTGACAGTTCCAGTCAGACAGGGTCTGGAATCCCAGAACCAAATCCCAGCCTTAAGAGCTGGATCACAAATTCCTGAGATGAGCTCTTCCCCTGCTGGTTTTCTTAAAAATCCAGTAAATGGAAGTACCAGGCAGTTAACACTTCCTGCTCCACATGGTGAACTCTACCCTGTAACTGGACATTCTGGGGGTGAAAATCTTCAGGGGCTTGGGGTAGGGTGACCACATGTTCTGATTTTTATAGGGACAGTCCAGATATGTGGGGCTTTGTCTTTTATAGGCGCTTATTACCCCCACCCCATCCCAATTTTTCACACTTGCTGTCTGGTCACCCTATTGGCTTTATTACTTCTCCTTTGGATTGTAAGGAGTTATTGAGACAGGGTGCAACCCCTTAACACAAATGAATAATATCTGAGTTTTAATTACATATGACTGCAGGGAAGAGGAAAAATGAAATAGGATCCTACACTGCACTCTAACAGAACCATGAATGAATTACAATCTTTGCTTTTAACCCCTTTTGCTACTAGCGCTAAGCATGAATGATTGCAGATCAACACGATGCAAACTCGTGGGAAGGCTGGAAGCCTGGGGTGAAGCCTGAATGGTAGTGGTGGGGCACTGACCTTATAAAATCTCTCTTCTGTTATATGAATCACTTAGAAATGAAGCAGTGGTTTCCCACAAGTGTAGGCGGGTTTAGGAAGTCCAGCCCTGTTGGGGAGCTAGCTACATTCCAGCAGATGTGTGCTGCTAATATAGGCTTTCCCCTTTCTCCAGATGTTTGTCTTCTCTCAACTATTTGAGCACAGAACTCCTCTTCCTTTGTGTGAGGGATCAGTGGGATTAGGGCTGAGGGACTCCCCATGTGAGTTCTATTCTGTTCCCTGGAATCAGGATGAGGGAGAGGGGTCTATGTGAAACCTCTTGTCTTTTCATCCCCTGGGAGTGCAGCCTGCCATTAAGTTTTGGCTCATCATTATGGAATTGTTTCACAGTCTTTTCCAGCCTACTGCAGCAGGAATCCTAAAGCAGAAAGTAAGTATCCTGCTCTGATATTTATGGGGTGGGGATGGAGAAATGGATTACTTGGATGAATGAGGTAAACTAAGTTAGGAGTGGCCAAAAGTCTTTACTAGGGCGTGTTCAGTCTCAGCAGAAAATCCAAGAATGGAATAGACACTGATACTGCACTTCCTTGTCTAGTCTATGGACAAATAAAGGGCTTAAATTTCCAGGACTGTAATTCAGGAACCTTTTTGACACTAAATTCACTCAAATTTTAGGTGTATTTGTGGGGAGGGAGACAAGAGAATCTTAGCTCTCTCCTTGTACTTGGTAGTATTTTGGTGCTTTCATCTGAGCATCTCAAAGTGCTTTGCAAACTGTAATTAAGCCTCAATACCCTGTGGGATACAGATTGCTCTAGTTCAGTGGCTCTCAACCTTTCCAGACTACTGTATCCCTTTCAGGAGTCTGATTTGTCTTGAGTACTCCCAAATTTCATGTCACTTAAACTATTGGCTTACAAAATCAGACCTAAAAATACAAAAGTGCCACAGCACACTATTACTGAAAAATTGCTTGCTTTCTAATTTTTTACCATACAATTATAAAAATAAATCAATCGGAATATAAATATTATACTTACATTTCAGTGCATAGTATAGAGCAGTATAAAGTCATTGTATGAAATTTTAGTTTGTACTGACTTCGCTAGTGCTTTTTATGTAGCCTGTTATAGAATCATAGAATCATAGAATCTCAGGGTTGGAAGGGACCTTAGAAGGTCATCTAGTCCAACTCCCTGCTCAAAGCAGGACCAATCCCCAATTTTTGCCCCATATCCCTAAATGGCCCCCTCAAGGATTGAACTCACAACCCTGGGTTTAGCAGGCCAATGCTCAAGCCACTGAGCTATCCCTCCTCCCTAGTTATAAAACTAGGCAAATATCTAGATGAGTTGATGCACCCTCTGGAACACTTCTGTGTACCCCCAAGGGTACATCTACCCCTGGTTGAGAATCACTGCCCTTGTTTTCATATGGGGAAACTGAGGCAAAGATGGAGTGACTTGCCCAAGGCCTCACAGCAAACTGGCGGCAAAGCCAGAAATAGAACTTAAAACTTCCTGGCCTCTGCTCTGACCAGTACCAAGCATTTCCTAAAAATGTGAGGTTTCCCTTCTCTCTCTACCAAATTCATAACCCTTTAAGTCTTAATAAGATCATTTCAGATAGCCACTCATCATGCAGTTCCTCTGCTATGCTCAGCTGGCACACTGCAGCTAAATGTACCAGCCAATGCTCCATAGGATCCCATGCTCTTCCCTGTGTCAGCTGCTCCGTCATTGGCTTGTCTGCATCCCCCAAATTACTGCCTCAGCAGCCTGTTGGTCGATAGTAGCCAGAGCCATAGCTACATTCTTCCTTGGCTTACTGAACTTCCAGAACACATTCCCTTGGTTTTAAGTGGCTTCTATTTGAAACACTTCCCTTTAAGAGATCACAAGTGAAATTCTCAGGGCTTGAACAGTAACTGGACACCTTTTAATTTGGAGGACTGAACCTAGTAGCCAGAGGCTGATACAAAAGATGCTAAGTGTGGATGCCAGTGAGGTCCAGGTAAACACCCTGTTACGAAGCCAGTCCTCCATCCACTACTGGGAAGGAGGTGCATGTTGGGATTCCTACAGAGGTGCTGTTCTTGGACCATGCATAGAGGGTTAATTTTTTTGGCATGGGCATCTGGCTTGTAGGTGTCTAAATCTGAAGCCCCTCCCTATTCTGGTTGCTTTAATGGAGAAACTTTGTCTTTTTGCCCAATCTCTCCTATCCCAAAGCCACCTGAGGGGGAGGGGGTCATCTGTTACTCTACCACCGTCCCTAGATTCTGCACTTCAAGGGTGGTCTGGTAGGGCCTACAGCTCCTGCTTGTAGCTTTCCCAAGCAGCAACAAATCAAAATTGGCATCTTACCATTTATTGCTCTGGAAAGTGATGAGCCTCAAACCAGGCACCAGAGAGCTCTACCTGCAGACTCAGGAAAACAATGCTGTATCAGTTTACTTTTGGAAGGCTTACTTTGCAGCTCTCTGGGTTGAAAACGATTCTAAACTGCAAGCTTAAATTCAGAAATGGATCACTTCTGTGCTCCTTATGTCAGGGAATGTTTCCAACTTGCCACTGGAGTTTTTGGTTTTTGTTCCCCCCCCCCAAGCCCTGTTGTATTTTAATCCTCACTCCCCTGGCACTTGCGATAAAGATCATCTGAGAAAACATTCTCCCCCCCCCCCCAGTGAAGGCACCTTTAAGAGAAGAATAAAGGGGCTGGGTCCCTGCTTCCCACATCTCTTTACTATTTAGTTGTTTCCCTCAAAGTGGCTGAAAGTTTAGTGCTTTGTCACTCTTGATCTTCGCTTGTTTCCAGCTATTCTGTGGCTGTACCACTGCTTTCCCCTTACACCTAGAACTGAGCATGATGCTAGGAGCCCAATGAAAGCTCCTGAGTGACGGACAAGGCGGCATTATAGTGAGTTTGATATTACCCAGGCTGGTCCCAGGGCATCTTTGGGGTGGGTTGTTTTTGTTTTTGTTTTTTTTTGGTAGTTTACAGTCTTAAAACTCAATCAAAAAACCTCCACATCACTGAACTACAGTGCAAGCTGTGTACTAATGTCTCTGCTTCCCAGAACTTGTGTTCCCTTGTGATGCTTAAACCCTTGTCGAGATGTGTTCTGTCAGGTAGGAGTGGCTGACTGGAGAACTTAATTTAATTCTCTTTTAATCCTTCTCCCTTCCTCACTTATCAAGTTAATGGCAATACAAGAAAATGTAAAGAAAATATACATTGGAATCTTGTAACTGCATCCCACACAGAACAAATAACTCAGTCCTCTTGCAGGGGTTAGTGCATAGAAAAGAGCAAAGTCCTGCTAACTGGAGGGGAAAGGCATGACATCAGCCTTTCCCACTGTCCCTGTTTTCTCTTCTGTTTCCTCAAAGACGATAGTGAACTTCCTTAGTGAGGCAACCCTGGCAAATAGTTCTCTATTTTCCATGCAGTTTCAGACACGCTTGTGGGACAGCAGCACTCATGCAGAATTGATTTTTCTAATTTTTCGGCATGTTTGTGCACTCGGAACGAGTAGCTGCCTGCTTTGTGTGAACATAGTGCTTCTGAGGTGGCAGGCTCACCATACTAGAATTTCTTAGCCATGGAATTGGTGCAATAGTAGGGCAAGCCTCTACATGCCAGCCTATCAACATAGCTAAACATGGTCCTGGTGACTATCTCTAGAGGTGAGAGTCCTTGGTCCCTCAGACTGTTAATTAAGGATGCGGTTGTGGTGGCTTGTGATGGATACCAATTTGTCAGGAATTAAGACCACATACTAACTTCACACAAACCTCTAAGCCGCTAACTGCTTTTGCTCATTATGGAACTTCATTTATTTATCTCAAAATTAGACTTGAAATTGTGTGGGTTTTTTTGACTGAGCCAGCAGATACCTTCTTTATATAATCTGACCTCCCCACTTTACTTGTCTTCACTTAAAAACAAACAAAACTGTTCTCTTCCAGTAACATCTGCCTGTGGCTTCCTTTCAGGTGAACCATGATTCCTGTCACTGAACTGCGCTATTTTGCTGATACCCAGCCAGCATACCGCATCCTGAAACCATGGTGGGATGTCTTCACCGACTACATTTCCATAGTCATGCTGATGATTGCAGTGTTTGGAGGGACGCTTCAGGTCACCCAGGACAAAATGATCTGCTTGCCCTGCAAATGGGTTACCAAAGACTCCTGCAATGACTCTTTCAGAGGTTGGGCAGCTGCAACTCCAGACCCCACTTACTATAACTCTAGTCTTCTCCCATCTCAGGACACTGGGCCTACAGGGATCCGATATGACCTAGACCGGCACCAGTATAACTATGTGGATGCAGTGTGCTATGAGAATCGTCTTCACTGGTTTGCCAAGTATTTCCCTTACTTGGTACTGTTACACACCCTCATCTTCTTGGCTTGCAGCAATTTCTGGTTCAAGTTCCCACGGACCAGCTCCAAGCTGGAGCATTTTGTGTCTATTCTGCTGAAGTGTTTTGACTCTCCCTGGACAACAAGAGCACTGTCTGAGACGGTGGTGGAAGAGAGTGATCCCAAGCCTGCCTTTGGGAAGATGAATGGCTCCATGGACAAGAAATCTTCCACAGTCAGTGAGGATGTGGAAGCCACTGTCCCCATGCTACAGAGAACAAAGTCACGGATTGAACAAGGGATCGTCGATCGCTCTGAGACCGGCGTCTTGGACAAGAAAGAAGGGGAACAGGCCAAAGCGCTTTTTGAGAAAGTTAAAAAGTTTCGCACACACGTGGAGGAGGGAGACATAGTCTATCGCCTCTACATGAGACAAACCATCATCAAGGTGATCAAGTTCATCCTGATCATCTGCTACACTGTCTACTATGTCAACAACATCACGTTTGACATTGATTGCAAGGTGGATATTGAGAGCCTGACAGGTTACCGCATGTACCGCTGTGCTCACCCTCTTGCCACTCTCTTCAAAATCCTGGCCTCTTTCTACATTAGCTTGGTGATCTTCTATGGACTGATCTGCATGTACACCCTCTGGTGGATGCTGAGGCGATCCCTCAAGAAATACTCCTTTGAGTCCATCCGGGAGGAGAGCAGCTACAGTGACATCCCTGACGTCAAGAACGACTTTGCTTTCATGCTGCACCTGATCGACCAGTACGACCCCCTCTACTCCAAGCGATTCGCTGTCTTTCTGTCTGAGGTGAGTGAGAACAAGCTGCGGCAGCTGAACCTCAACAACGAGTGGACCTTGGAGAAGCTGCGCCAGAGGATCACCAAGAACTCTCAGGACAAGCTGGAGCTGCATCTCTTCATGCTGAGTGGCATCCCCGACACAGTCTTTGACCTTATCGAGTTGGAGGTTTTGAAGCTGGAGCTCATCCCTGATGTGACTATCCCACCAAGCATTGCCCAGCTCACCAGCCTTAAGGAGCTGTGGCTCTACCACACAGCTGCCAAAATTGAGGCCCCAGCCCTTGCCTTCTTGAGGGAGAACCTGAAATCTTTGCACATTAAGTTCACAGACATCAAGGAAATCCCTCTGTGGATTTATAGCCTAAAGACCTTGGAGGAGCTCCACCTGACAGGGAACCTGAGCGCAGAGAACAACCGCTACATTGTGATTGACGGACTGAGGGAACTGAAGCGGCTCAAGGTGCTTCGGCTGAAGAGCAACCTCACCAAGCTGCCACAAGTGGTGACGGATGTTGGTGTGCACCTCCAGAAGCTCTCCATCAACAATGAGGGCACCAAGCTCATCGTCCTCAACAGCCTTAAAAAGATGGTCAACCTGACAGAGCTGGAGCTGATCCGCTGCGACCTGGAACGCATCCCACACTCTATCTTCAGTCTCCATAACCTCCAAGAGATCGACCTGAAGGACAATAACCTCAAGACCATTGAGGAGATCATCAGTTTCCAGCACCTACACCGTCTCACTTGCCTTAAGCTGTGGTACAACCATATCGCCTACATCCCCATGCAGATCGGCAACCTCACCAACTTGGAGCGCCTTTACCTTAACCGCAACAAGATAGAGAAGATACCCACCCAGCTTTTCTATTGCCGGAAGCTGCGGTACTTGGATCTCAGCCACAATAACTTGACTTCCATACCAGCAGACATTGGGCTACTGCAGAACCTGCAGAACCTAGCTGTGACGGCCAACAGGGTAAGTGAGGAGGGAGTGTGGCAGAGATGCATGGCTTGGATAAGGCTGCATTCTAAGATTCCTGCTGCGAAATGTATTAGAAGCATTTATTGCACACCCCAATGTAGCAGTTATCTTGGCACTACCATTATACTTAACCTTTGTTCCTTGTCT
The DNA here is from genome assembly GCA_033296515.1 of Macrochelys suwanniensis. Lineage (NCBI taxonomy): Eukaryota > Metazoa > Chordata > Testudines > Chelydridae > Macrochelys > Macrochelys suwanniensis. Next base: position 12,299,208 of record CM065790.1, on the reverse strand, counting down.
GTACAATTTTCTTAGGATGAAACTTTGCAAAAACAAACCCAAATTTTCAATTAATTGTTTTTGCTATTGGGTAGATTGCAAACATAGCTGTTTTTAGCTGCTCTTCAGTACTTCTCTCTTCCCCCCTGCCACCCCCCCCCCCCCCCATTTAACGGAAATGGCTCTAAAGACAATTTATAGTCTGTTTCATAAATCCTGGCCTTTTCTTGTGGTTTATTTGTAATGTTGATTTTTAGTCTTTGGATTGACATGGGACTTGTAATAGAGAATTGAGAAATTACTCTTAAGAATGCAGCACTATATACTGAAACCATTTACATTTGTAATGTAAACTGAGGCCATTAGCCACCCATGTGTGTCAGCATAGGACTGCTGTCAGGGTGTTTGTATGGTGCTATAAGTGTACACAATTCTCTGCAGAACACACTGAGACAGGACCTGCCTTGAAGAGTTCACAATCTAATATCATACTTCCTCCATGAGAAGCTTGCTAAGGAGATCAGCATATAGGAGGCTTTGTGAAAAGTGGCTTGTCACACGGCACTGGGCTACCTAGTGCCCAGGAAGTGACTGTTTCAAGCATAGGGGGCAACATGAATACAGGTGGAAAGCCGAGAGTGGGAGGACAATGCAAAAGGAACAGTTAATGTGAAAGAGGAGCATAGAAAACAAAGGGATGTGGGATGTAACTGCCTATATTTTGCAGAAGAAAATAGGTAAAGGTGGAGCTGTGCAGAGATTTAAATGAGGTGTGATATGCTACCACTTTAAACGACCTTTGTGTGTAGTACTGCAAGCAAACTCGGAGCTGAAATATCTGGGTTGGTGCACTGTCCTTAGCCTGTATAGTGCACTAAGTCTGGCCAGGTCTACATTACAAATTTATATCAGTATAACTACATCGCTTAGGGGTGTGAAAAAGGTGCGAGCCCCTGATTCCCACACCCTGGCAGGAGCACCGGGCAGAGCGGGTGGGAGTGCAGGTGTGCATTTTTACCAGGCACCCCATTTTTCTGGGAACTCCTGGCCAGAGCATCTATGTCCACCCCCCCGCAAGGCCAGCTGGAGTGGGGGGGGGAAGAAGGTGGCCAGATCGCTCCTACACCTCTGCTCCCCCGTCATTGCCTGCCCACCCAAGTGTCCCCTCCTGCCTATGCCACTGCTGTACCAGCGGGTCCCCAGTATATTCATTTTGGTATCCCTCGCCCTTTTCAAGAACACAACCCCTATGTATACCGGGGACCCGCTGTAGAGCTGTCTACACCAGGGCTTAGGTCAGTATATGTTGATAGGAGAGCTTTTCCTGTCAACATAGTTAATCCACCTCTGTGAGAGGCGGTAGCTATCCTGACAGAAGACGGTCTCTCCTCGGCATAGTAGCATCTTCACTGAAGTGCTACAGCAGCACTGCAGTGTTTTAAGATTTGACCTGCCCTCAGGCCTTTAACGTGACTAATCACTGACTGATACAAGTGCACATGTACCTTCAGACTACAGCAAATGTGATGTCCTCTCCACATGTAAATCAGGCTCTGGTTTAACACAGTTGCAGGTTTTCTTTGTAACTTACAAGCAGAGAAGGTATTTCAGTATGGGATCAGGAAGTTACCTTGGTCCTAATGAGCTTCCACTTAATTGCTTAGGAACAGCAAAACTTGGAAGAGATGCCCAATTGTGACATGCTGCATGATGTTGCTATGACATACTTTCACTTCAATAACTCCTCCCAGTGGATTGTCCTGCAGTTCTGAACCTGGGTTACTTTATACGCAATTTACAGTATTTATGTATGTCGAACTAAAGGCTGCATTTGGCCTGTTTATATTTGAAGATCCACTGATGCCTCATAGAAACTAAAAATACTCCGGTTAGAATTCTACTTGTTTCTTTCTGTCCACAAAACCCAGGAGGCTTTGTTGCTAGAGACCTGAGAACAAAATATTTTGCAGCTTTAAAAGTCCATCTGATTACTTATTCCCACCGGAAGTCACAAAGAAGTCTGGTAACATCATTGCACAAAGAGCAATCAGCTGTGACACAGGATTATGAATTCAAGTGGAAATATGCAGCAAAATCCTGTCTGTTATGAGGATACCTATATTTTTCAGTCTGCAATAAGACCCCTAATGCTTTAAATAAATCTTGACAAGTTGATACTGTCTAATTGATGTTACCAAAAAAAGTCTTCAGTATTGCTGCCTTTTATAGGGAAAACTCTGGAGGCAAAACCACTTTACAATTGTATTCTAAATTGTAAAGGGGGCTACTAAAATTCCAACCAGCTTTTGGTTGTTTTTCAGTAGCCACCTTGCTTCTAAAAGTGACATGGCAGCCCTGGAGCCGGACATGTGGTGCCCCTTCTGCATTAACTTTGATCGCTAACCTTGTTCAGAAAAATTAAGCTAAACAGCTCGTGTTTAAGAAGCCATTCTGTCTGTTAAACCTCTCAGCACCAGATTAAGCTGTGGCTAACCCACCATCCCTGGCATTGGGGAAGGCGTGAGGCATTGTATAGCTAGTCACATTTCAGCAATAGGTTTCCGTGAGTAGGAGGCTTCAATGTAGCATCCGTCATCTGACACTTGCTGGATGCTGCACTAAGCAAAACAAAGGAAGCTTTTAAGGCTCTATTTTAAGGTGCAGAACTATACAGGTTTTGAACAGTACCCTTTTGGGGGGCAATTTTTCAACAGCCCAGGTCACACAGGGTTAAGACAAGATGTGCATCCTCTGCAGTCTGGGGGTGGAGCTTCTCTTTTGGATGAAAAGAAGCTTGAGGCAGCTCTATTTTTTGCAATAAAATGTGGAACCACCCATCTTGCTCTTCCAAAGACACTAATGCAACTGAAGGCTAGAAGCAGCATTCTCTTTCCTGCCTAGCCCCCTGTCTCCTGGAGATCCAGTGAAACAGCTAATCAGCTTTTGTTCTCTGCAGACCTGTAGGCAAGGCCACAATTACCCTTGGGCTCAGGAAGCCTGGTTATTTACAGTAAGCAGCAGCAGCAGAAAATGCAAGTCCTGATAGTGGCATTTCCTGACCCTAAGAATTCTATCTCCAAGGTCCCCTGCTAGTCCAGCAGCCCTGGTAAATAGCTACTTCTGGAGCTGGCTAGTACAACTCAGTCTTTCTGGGAATCAGGTCCAGTTGTAACACACAACTTTCTTCTTTGATAAAGTCCACTCCTGTCACTTGAAAACAAGTGATTGGTCTTATTAGTTATTTGACTACCAGGCTGAATTTTGCAGCTTGTACAGAACGATGGTTCCAAATAACAATGGTTGAATAAAGCCGCTGTTTGTTTGTTGCTGTTGCCGTTCCATTGGCTCTAGCTTATTCAGAACTTTGGCTGTTTATTAAAGACTCTCTGTAGCCAATGACTGCTCCAGGCAGATATTGTGTGCATAATTAAAGTTAAAATAGAGTGCAATTATGTTTTAAACAAAAGAGAGGCTGAGACTTTCACTGAGTTAAGGGGAAGGTCATGAATTGATGCCTGAATCTATTGAACCAAACCCCATAAGCTTTTATATTTGTATTGCTAGAAATCTTGCTGGAAGAAGGCATGGCTGATTATAAAAAAAAATAAATTTTCAACTATAGTGTTTGTTGAACTACGATACCGTAGCAGTCTGACTAGTAATCTCCATGTCTGACCCTTGGCTATTGGTGCACAGGTGGGGAGGGGGAGCCAGTGATGCTGGGTATTTAATTTCTCTTGGTGCATTTTGACAGTCAAAAAGTTGAGTATTGTGGTAGTGTCTAGAAGGTCCCTGATCAGGGCCCCATTGTGCTAGGCACTGCGCGTGCACACAATGAAAGGACAGTGCCTGCCCAAAGAGCTTGCATTCTAAGTAAAATGAAGGAATAGGGGGATACAACAGACTGGGAAGCACAAAAATCTAGCATTCCGAATAGACACTAGAACATGTATGTGACTGGAAACCCTAATGCATGGCTTCTCCCCTCCTTACCCAGCACACTGGATCAAAGATGGACTGTACTAGTCAAAATCAAATATTATGCTGAATTCCCATCATCCATTTCTTTTAATGGCTCGATATCCACTTAAATGCTCACAAACCACTAGCCTGCTGTTCTCCATTAGTAAATCACTCCTAGGAATACAACTCATCATATCAAATTCTGCTGCCATTCCATTTAGTTAAGTTCCTCGCTTCCATCCGGGGACCATACTTAATGCTGCAGAAGTAGACAAAAACGCTGTCTCCCTGTTTCTGCCAGCCTTTTAAGGGGAGGAGACTGTTTGCAGGCCATCCTCATGATTAGAGCAGGACAGCTCAAAGAAGAAGCAGAATGTTGCCTTCCATAATAGCAGTGGGATCAGAGTACTAATGCTTACATGCCCTGAGGGAGCAGATGTTTGTAGGAGAAGCTCACTGGCCACCTGAATTATTGTTTGGACCTATGTGCTACACAGAAGAATAAGACCTGGTCTCTGCCTCGGTTAACCATGCAAATTATCTCTTTTCTTGCAGGGTAGGTGCTACAATGAGAGAGAGAGACTAGGAGGAGGACCTTAGCAATGTGTGTCCATATAGTACACTTGGTGCTTTTTTGCTGTCTCTGATTCTGCAGATAGAAAATGAGTGGTGGGGAGGGCCGCCTCCCCCCCCACACCCCCCATGTATTACAACTGTCCGAATAACATGGTGTAAGGCAGGGCTCCCCTGGGTTAGTGCAGGCTGTTTACTTTGGAGCAGCTAGAAAGAGAAGAGGTCATTAACATTTCCTTCTGTAGATGAAAGAACTGGCAGGCTCACACTCTACCTCAGATGTTTCAAGGTGAAAGTTGGGTCAGTCTTAGGGAACTGACAGAGCTGTGCCAATTAAGAAGTTCTGGGGGCAGGGAAGGGGGAAAGCTGGGAAAGCAAGAGTCCTCCATTTGAGAGAGAGAGAGAGAGAGAGATACATTGGTCTCTAATTCTGTAGGAGAACTACAGAGTGATGAGCTGTTCAAATACTTGGCATGATCAATAGTTAGGGGTACTGTGGAAAGCACTGAGATGTGGATATGAAACTGGATTATAACCAGGGTATGGAGGGATGTGTGTGCTGCGGATCAGAACTGAACCACGTAGGGAATAGCCTGACTTGTGTTGAGAATAGTGAGGTGGGTTTGTTTGTTTTGCAGGTGGGTAATCACTAAACTTTAAAAATGGAGTGTCTCTGTCACTTTACTTTTATTACTCTACCACCCTTTGGCTCTGATCAGGATCAGAGCCGTACAGTGCTAGGTGCCATACAAACATGGAAGGGCTGTCAATGTGAAGGGCTTAAACTCCAAGTGGACAGACAAATGATGGATGGATGGATTCTGGGAGGGGACACAGGAAACACTGATGGGAACACATGGCTGTACAGACTAGACGTGAGTCAGTAATCTCTATTTGGCTCTGGCCTAGCCATTTTCACATGGCAGTTTATTATTATTTATTTATTAATAAACGGTACGGTAGAAGAGGATCTGCGTGAGGACAAGGAAGTGGCTTTACTGTATCTTAGGGAAAGCGTTCCATGCATAAAGGTCAGCCTAGAAGAAAGCAGAAATGATTTGAGGGAGAAGTGAGTAGTTGGAGGCTGGTGCTCTGCCTGACTACATCTCGTCTGCTTGCCTTGCCTTAGGTGAGCGCATGTCACATTTGTGTATCTCTGGTTTCTCCTTTCAGATTGAGAGTCTCCCACCTGAGCTCTTCCAGTGCAGGAAGCTGCGGACCTTGAACCTGGGGAACAATGTGCTGCAATCGCTGCCATCTCGGGTGGGCGAGCTGACCAACCTGTCCCAGATAGAGCTGCGGGGGAACCGTCTGGAGTGCCTGCCGGTGGAGCTGGGGGAGTGTCCTCTGCTGAAACGCAGTGGGCTGGTGGTGGAGGAGGACCTGTTCAACACCCTGCCTCTGGAGGTCAAGGAGCGGCTGTGGAGGGCAGACAAAGAGCAAGCCTGAGCTGCTGACAGGAAGGCAGGGAAACCTCTGATCAACTAGACAGGAAACAAAAGGCCATTCCATTCCAATTCCATCTCCCAACTGCCCCAGCCAACACCAGACTATCTAAGGAGATCCTTGAATAACCAACCTGACTGGGAACAAGGCTGCTTGCTCCCTTGGATGCAGGATGAGGGAGGTTTGGGGGCTGGGTGAGGACCAAGGCAGAGTGGGTGGCTCCTCTACAACAGACAGCGGGAACAAAAGAGGTGCTGCTGTTCTGCAAGACAAGAAGTGAGATGATGCCAAAGCTGCCATGGAGTTGACCAGAATCGCTGGTGGAGCCAACTTAGTTCAGGGTAACTGCCCCTGAATATAGGGGAGAGAAATGTGCTGATCCAGTTACACTGCTGCATCACCCTAGATAGGGCTCTTGCGCGCATCAGGGACTGAGGATGTCTTAGTCAAAGGACAAAAGTCCAGGGATCCTCTTTAAACTCCAACTCTACTTTGCTGTGACACTTTGTATCGTTCCACGCTACTTGCTGATTTAATCAGTTGGGGCTTCTCTTTGAGGGCGGGGGGATGGCACAGGTTTTTTTATTTATTTATTTTTATTTTTTATTTTTAAAGATGCTGGCATTTTTTGGTAACTTTACCTCAAAGATCAACTTGGGTTCAGAACTGACGACTTTTTTTTTTTTTTTTTTTTTTTTTTAAACCCAGTTTCCATCTGCTGACTTGAGGTTGCAGAGTCTTTTTCAGATTCCAATCCTTTGTGCTGACCAGTAGATCGCATGGCCTGCTTCCCTAGCTGGTATTGCTGGAGGTATTGCCTAAATTAGCAGTTCCAGAATGTTACCTAGATTTGGCTGGCTGTAGGCTGAATTCCAGTTATGTTTAGTAAATGGGACAGGAAGGATGCAGCTCAATGCATCAGATAAGACTTGGGTGGAAAGCAGTAAGACTGTTTCTGCAAGAAGCACTGAGGGTACTTCAAGACTTTGGATTTTAAAAAGTGTTTTAACTACTTTTTTTTTTTTTTTTTTCCCCTCAGCATTTTGTCTGGGGCTTTAAAAATACAAACACACTATTAGGCAGTGTTAAGTATAACTCAAAATAGGGGAGATGGCGCCTGTAGCAGAGAGAAATATTCAACAAACTTCTTCCCTACCCTTGTTGTGGATAACTCTTTTTTGTGTGTGTGTGTGTGTGTGTGAGAGAGAGGTTTTGCCAGCATCTTTTATAAGTACAATCTACAAAGCTGCTTGTTTTGTTCCGGTCTGTTCAGCTCTTGATTTTAGTAGCCGTCATTCTTGCTGCTCCTCTTGGCCTACATGATCACAAGAGGCTAATGCTGATTGAACGTGGTGCTTGGGATGGTAACCCTGTTCTTCTCTCTTCCCAACTGTTAAGGAAGAGTATAAGAATCCTCCCTGGACTGGGCTCCTCCAGCCCCCTGGGAGGGGAGGCCCCATAGTGAGGGGAGAGGAATCTGTGTTGAAACAAGGCTAACTTGTGACTGTTCAACAACTCCCCTTCTGCATTTGCAGAGGCAGCCATAGCTTAGCGATAGCTACTCATAATCATGTCCTCAAACCAGGGTGGTTAAAGTGTGGCTTACATTTCTACCAGTCACCCCAAAGCCACCTTGTGTTCATTAGAATGGAAAGTCCATGGCCCCTACAGCTCCAGTATGCAGTGCTCCACCTTGCCCAGCTGCTTGGATCCTTCAAGACTGGAGCATTGCCTGTTGAGATATGTAGTATTTGCAGGCATTACCTACATATTAAAAAGGGGATGGTGGGGACACTGTATTCTAGCTGGGTTCCTGGCAAGCTGCCACTGAAGCCCTGAGTTAGGCAAAGCATAGACACCCTCTGTCTCAGATATTCCGGGCAATAACAAACACTACAGCTTCTTTTTCTGCATCAGATGTAATATACAAGATACGCACACTAGAAATGCTGAAACAATCTGTTAACTAGGCTCTGGATTTGTTGATGCTCAGATGTTTAAATAAAACTACATTGAAAGCTAGGAATACTTATTTATAGAATTGCTTCTAAGAAGGGTATAAAGTCTGCCTCCCTTAATCCATTCATCATGAAAAGTCAAACAATCCAAAGGGATAACACAATCAACTCTTGTTTGCATGTTTTCCCAGCTCTGACTCTTTCCAGAAGAAAAGGTGCTGTAAAAGCTCTTCTGGATGACAGGTTCACATTTCTAACAAGATTAGTGTGAGCTGAAATCACAACAGAGATGGGGCTATTGGTGAAAGGAAGAGTTTTAGCTATTTCAAAATGGACTGTCCCAGAGATCAAACTGGGATTTAGAAGTGTGATGCCAATAATTTGCAGAGCGGGATTTACCAATCATGCTAGGGTTTAGTATTAACAAGGAGGGCAGCAAAACTGCTGGGGGGACTTGAGACTGCTTACTCAGAAAAATGAACCGTTTCAAGATACGGTACAAATGCTGCTTTGAACGAACTCTCCATGGTCAGAGTAAGGACCTTTCAGGTGGGGGAGGAAGTCTGTCTTTCCTGCTCCGCCAGATGAAAGCTGGTGTTTGCAATTCTTCTTTCCTGAGCCCTGAACCAGTTCTGGGACTGTCTGATTAGGACCCATCTACCCTACAGCAGTCATGGTACCTGGCTACAAAACAACTTACTGGTTGTAGCTTACACAGACCTGACTGGGCAGAGTTATAACATTGCTTATGGAAAGTGGGCTAAGGTTCTGCACCTGGCTCACCTGACTCTTCTGGTTATTGTGAAGGTGGGCAGGGCTCTTAGTTATATAAAACTGCATTTAATTTAGGTCCTGAAGTGTTTGTATAAATACTTTCTGGAGTTCACTATGACTATGCTGTAAAGTGTCTAGAAATCTGCATAGTAATATGCAGGCCTCCTGAACTGCTTTATAGCTCATCCTTAGGATAAACTACCATCCTGCTAGAGTGGGGAGACTTCCTCTTTTTAGAGTTTTATTTCCTACTGTTTTGAAAAATAAGTGTCTGCCTATGTTTGACCCAGCTCCACAAAGCAAACGTAAGACCAGTAGTGAAACATGAACTGCTTTCTGCTCTTTAAATATTTCAACCAGGACTGTTACAAGAAGTCTAGATAACTCCCCCATGGGGCAAAAACAGAATGAATAAAGAGTTTTTGAAAACTTGTCATAATGGAAACCAAGGTTAGATTGAAATGCCTCACCATGAATTGGTGAACTGGCTGAGATGTGCTTTTCCTCTTCCTGCAAGCAGATGTTGGACCTACACTAGCAGATCTCAGAGGCATGAGGTGGAGAAAGCTTGAGAATCTTAAGTATAGGGTCAAAACCTGAGCTGCTGTGCACCCACAGTTGCTCAATGTTTCTCCAGAACTTGACCCATAACAGGACAAGTTCTCATGTCCAGTACACTTCCCTTCCTTTTCCTGATCACTCAACCCTTGAGTGACATAGCTAACACATTCTTTCCCATTTATAGGCATGTCAATCAATGCTCCATTATTTTTTTTTAAAGTGGGTTGTCATGTAGAAGCTGAGTTGGGCTGAGACTGACCTGTGTACTATGCTAGGAAACCTGTTCAGGTTAAACAGACCAGTGAGGGTCTTAGTGTCTCTTCTTCCTGGCAGTCTTCTTAAAGGATTCTAATAGTAATAACCAGGATCATCTGTGTTAGCTGCTACACAGAACTTGAATTAAAACCAAATATCTCCTAACAGCACTACTGAGTTAAACTAGTTCGGGGGGTGGGGGCCCTATTTATCCCAGGTACACTTGTGCCACAATAGGAACCACAGTTCTATGCGTTTTGGTAAACAGCATAACCGCTAGAATTCAAAGTGACCTGATGTTTAAGTTGCAACTAATGAATTTGAACCAAACAAGGTAGCAGAAGCTGAATCTGTTAAATGTGTTAAATCTTGCTGTGCTTTGAAACCATGCACTGGCAGTAGTGTAGCCAGGGGGGGAGCAGGGGGAGCAGCCGCTCCCCCTATGAGGAAAAGCGGCGCTAAGGCGCTGCCAGAGCCTCGCTAGGGCAGCGCTTTAAAAGGCCTGCGGCTCCTGCCGCTGGGGGAGCCAAGGGCCTTTTAAAGTGCTCCCCCAGCCCCGCTGCCAGAGCCGTGGGGGGGGGGGGGGGGCGCTTTAAAAGGCCCGCGGCTTCAGCCGCAGCAAGCCGCCCCTTGTCTTTCCGCTCAGCAGGGAGACAAGGGGGAGCCCCCGGCGAGCCGCCCCTTGTCTCCCAGCTCAGCAGGGAGGCAGGGGGTAGCCGCAGCAAGCCGCCCCTTGTCTCCGCGCTGAGCGGGGAGACAAGGAGCAGCCACGGCAAGCTGCCCCTTGTCTCTCCGCTCAGCAGCTCAGCCGCTGAGCGTTGCCCGCTGCCCCCCAAATCTTGGTGCCCTAGGCGACTGCCTAGGGTTGCCTAGAAGGCGCACCAGCCCTGCCAGCGGCTCCTGCCGCTGCGGGGAGCCGCGGGCCTTTTAAAGCGCCGCCAGAGCCCCGCTGCCGAAGCTTTGGCGGCAGCGCTTTAAAGGGCCCGGGGCGCCGCAGCAGCTGGAGCCCCGGGCCCTTTAAAGCACTGCAGGGTGAGTACAGGGGGAGTGGGAGGCGCCTTTTTATAGCGCCGCTCCCCCTGTGCTCAAGACCTGGCTACGCTACTGTGCACTGGTTGTTTTTTTTCCTTCTGCTGAACTTACCAGTTGGTCCACTGTTAACCCACAGGTGGAACTAATTTACTGTGCCACTCTAAAGTGTTTCATGGGTATTGCAGGTATTCTTCATTATTTTTATTTCTACTTTCTATTAACTACTTTGTCGCTCCCCTAAAGCATCCTACCTCGGAACCTTTTTCTCCACCACTTGTTCTGTGCTCACTTTCATGTCTTAATTTTAACAAAACCAAACTCTTGATGTTTATCACCATGGATAACATTTTAAGGTCACTTTCAGTCTCTGAACCACACTTAAGTCCTCAGTTTTTGTTCTAACAGATGAGAGTAGGAAACTGGAAGACCCATTCATGTTTTGCAGCAGATGAGGTATGAGGAAAATGGGCTCCAAAATCTTATTGGATTGAACAGTGGTGAGGTGTTAAGCCTTTTCCATTTCATGCCATTTATTATTTAAGCCTTTCCATTTCAGCCACTTCTTTTGTGAAAGGGACTTGAGTGAATAAAGATTTTTAAACCTCATTTAGTCTCTGATTTCCATTCTCTTCCAGCTCTTCTGAGGTAGGATGAATCTTTTGAATAGATGGGGTGCCTGCTTTAGAGATGCAGTAAGGTGATTACTTTAGTGATGAGTTTACTCATACTAGTGTCATTCATGTGACCAGCTGTTCCTGTTGGCTCTGTCCTTATCCAGCAACGATCTTTACATTCTTGGTATGATTTCTATTCTCTTCACCGAAGAACAAAGTGGCCGTATGCCTTAAATTGTAACATCCCCTGTGCTGAGATGTTACTCAGCATTTGCAAGAGGTTGAAAACTTCAAGTACTAACATAGGCTTTAATCTCCTTTTGAAGTACTGTTCAGAAACCTTTGGCTACACACTGGATGCCGCAATCTTGCTGGCAACTATCCAGTTTAAAAAATGTTAGATCTGACAAAAGAAAATGGGTTCTGTCTATCCCATCTGCATGGAGTTGAGCACCAATTTGGCAAGTAATATCAGGGAGAAGTGCACATTCTCTCCTCACTTTCTCCTGCTGGAGCTGGAGACTAATATATAGGTGCTTTGAAACACTTCTGAAATCTGACCCATTAACTTACAGTTTAAAAATAGCAGGTAGCTATGTATAGCCCTAGCTGAAAGTGGGGTCTAGCAAGTCAAGATGGAGTAAAGCTGCCTGGTAAGAAAAGCTGAATGTGGGATTTCTAGAAATCCTGAAAAAAACTGAACAGGGGAGAATGTGGGATTTCACATTCTCCCCTGTTCTGTTTTTTCAGGAAGTCCCATGAACAAATGGGGAGCTGTGCTAATTGCTCTTGTCTAGAGCAAACTAGTGTGGGCTGTATGAAAAGAACTCTGACAGGATCTCATATTAAGAGTGTCTGTACAGCTGCTATGTCCCCTTTCTCAGGGCTTAAACACTTCACAGGGCTTATAAAAGTACTCTCTCAGTTGTGGCTTGGTGTCTCCCACACCCTGCTATGACACTTCAGAATCGTGAAACTGAGTTAAGCCTTGTATGTTGGATTATGGTTAGGCAGGTAACAGCACCTTCTGCTATGCTTTCTCTGAAAGACTTGTAAGACTGGACACTTTAACAAAATAAAATTGTTAACTTTTTATTTCCATTCTCCCTTTATTTTTGTTCCTCTAAAGTACTTTGGCTAATACAGCATTTAATGTTCCAAGATATGGCTCCTTGTGGAAAGATGTTAATGACTCCTGCTGTTGTTTAGGAGTGATTGTTCCCTACTTCCCCCTGCAGTAGATGAGCCCTTGTTTGGGGGACTCATTCAAGGGGGAGGAAAAAGAAAATCCAAAGAACAGACTTCACATGACTATACAATGAATGGTTGGAGTAGGCTGACTACACAGTCCTTTACATACTTTCCCTTTGTTTCTAAACAATAGGCCGAAAGTAATATAAATAGCTGGATCACTGATACTGCAGTGAATGTAGAATTAGTGAGTGCAGTCTATTAATGGCATCCTATAGCGCTGACTTGGACTTTTTAGGGAGAGGATTTCTAAAAGCACTTTGTTCTTTTCCCATTGACTTCATTCCCTATCCCTTTCAGCTAAAAGGTCTGCAGAACAAACAAAAAACCTTCTGCCAGTCACCATACAAATATTGCTCCCAGCCAATTAACTGTATCCCTCCGCATGCATCATATTTACCTGCCTAAACTGATACACACACACACACAGGTGCTGGAACTGGGGGTGCTGCTGCCCTCCCTGGCTTGAAGTCATTTCCATTATATGCAGGGTTTACAGTTTTGTTCAATGGCTCTCCGCATACCCTGTATAAAAATTGTTCCAGCACCACTGGATATAATCTTCCACTCTTTCTGATGGCTTCAAAAGCAGTAGACTTCACTTTAACAGCTGAATATATTTTGGAATACGTTAGAGCTAGACAATAAATTCAGCCCATATCTTTCTGAGAGTTAAAGTGGGTACTGGGTGTGTGTGTAATAAATATCCCCTTCTGTTATGTTTGTAAAAGTAATGGGCTTTGCCCTGTTGCATTTTTACAAGCAAGGTAAATTGTTGACTAGCATGCTACTGGCCCCATTTCAGCGTCGGATGAACATAGTTTGGGAAATGTGTTGGAATGAAAACTCGTCTTATTCAGCAGTGTGGCTGGATTTTAACCAAATGCTTTTAGTAGCAGAACTGAGCTGAGAAAGGGGAGAACAAAGATGGCTCTTTGTCATATAAAGCTCAATGGGGCTTAAGCGCCCCTTTGGCAGTGATTATCTTTATTCACTAGCTCTTCTTTACAACTCTGAATGATTCGGGGCGGGGCGGGGCGGACAAACAAACCATGCCAGGTAGGAGGGTTGCACTGAAGTGAGGTGAGGAGTCCTAGGGAAATCTGAAGTAATATCTGCACTGCAAAAAACGCATTTTGTTTTTACCTCTAGATAACTCTCTCATTGTAAAAACCCTAGTGGAGACAAGGCCACAGGCAGGCTTTGATCTTATTGTAGCTTGTCAAGGTCTACTCAATACCCGCATGAGCTGAAGTTTATATCAGCGAGCTATGAGGAGGTAAAAATGACTTGTGCCTTGTCTCCATACGATTTTACATTAAGACAGCTCACCGCAACAAAGGTGATTTTATACTGAGAGAAGACAGCATGGGTTGCGTGGCTACTGAAGCTTGCAAATACCCCTATCCAAATGGTTACACTTGTTTAAAAACAAAACAAAATTTGAACTAAATTCATTGTAACTTTGCACATTTCTAGACCCCTATTATCATCTCCTCCCTACTGTTCTTCTCACCATTATTCCCTCTCCCCATAACTTGTGCGTGATCACATCCAGGTCCTATGCTCCTGCCTCCTTGGGTTGCTAGTGACCCCAATTGTATGCAAGGTCTTGGAACAAATTTTGAAAGAGGAACTAGTTAAGGACATAGGGGTGAATAGTACTTGAGATAAATTATAACATGGTTTTATAAAAGGTAGATTGTGCTACACCAACATGATACCTTTCTTTGAGAATGTAACCAACTTTCTAGACAAAGAAATGCAGTAGCTCTAATCTACCTGGATTTCAGTAAGGCATTTGCTACAGTTCCACAGGGGAAATTAAAGTTAAATTGGAGAAGATGGGGATTAATACAAGAATTAAGAGATGGGTAAGGAACTGGTTAAAGGAGAGACTTCAGTGGGCCATACTGAAAGGTGAATCGTCAGGCTCGAGGGTGGTTACTAGTGGAGTTCCTCAGAGAGTGGCCTTGGGACCAATCTCATTTAACATTTTCATTAATGACCTTGGCACAAAGTGAGAGTGTGCTAATAAAACCTGTGGATGAGACAAAGTTGGGAGGTATTGTCAATATGGAGGAGGACTGGAATATGATACAAGAAGATCTGGATGACCTTGAAAACTGGAGAATAGAAATGGGATGAAATTTAATAGTGCAAGGTCATGCACTTAGGGACTAACAACAAGAATTTTTGCTATAACATGGACGTGTCATTTAGAAATGCCAGGAGGAGAAAGAGCTGGGTTTACTGGTCAACCACAGGATGACCATGAGCCTTCACTGTGATGTGGCCATGGAAAAGGCTAATAATGAAATCCTAGGATTCATCAGGTGAAGTATTTCCAGTAGAAGTAGGAAAGTGTTATTACCATTCTATAAGGTCCTGGTGAGATCTCATCCAGAATACTATGTGCAGTTCTGGTCTCATGTTTAAGAAAGATGAATTCAAACTGGAATGGGCAGAAGAGGGTAACTAGGATGATCAGAGGAATGGAGAACCTACCTTACCAGAGGAGACATATGGAGCTTGGCTTGGTTAGCCTAACCAAATAAAGGTTATGGGGAGATATTACTCTCTATAAATACATCAGAGGGATAAACACCAGGGAGGAAGAGGAGTTATTTAAGTTAAGTGCCAATGTTGGCATAAAAACAAATGGATATAAACTGGCCATTAACGAGTTTAGGCTTGAAATTAGACAGGTTTCTAACTATCAGAAGAGCAAAGTTCTGGAATAGCCTTCCAAGGGGAGCAGTGGGGGCAAAAAAACTAATTGGCTTCAAGACTCAGGTTGATAAGTTTATGGAAGGGATGGTGTGATGAGACTGCCTACAGGGGCATGTGGCCCATCTGCGAATGATAGTAGCAAATATCTCCAACAGCCAGAGATCGGATGCTAGATGGGGAGGGCTCTGAGTTACTACAGTGAATTCTTTCCCAGGTGTCTGCCCAGTGGGTCTCACTGACCTGCTCCGGGTCTGACTGATCTCCATATTTGAGGTTGGGAAGGAATTTTCCCAGGTCAAATGGGCAAAGACCCTGGTTTTTTTGGATTTTTCCTGCCTTCCTCTGCATTTTGGGGCATGGGTCACTTGCTGATTTGAACTGGAGTAAATGATGGATTTTCTGTTTTAAGTCTTTCCTTTAAGATTTCTTTTAAGTCTTTAAATCATGATTTGAGGACTTCAGTAACTCATCCAGAGGTTAGGGGTTTATTACAGGAGTGGGTGGGTGAGAGGGTCTGTGGCCTGTGATGCGCAGGTCAGACTAGATGATCGGGATGGTCCCTTCTGACGTTAAAGTCTAGTAGCCTATTCCTGTAGTTTTCACTTTGCTTACCTGAAGACTCCTGGCAGTCCAAACAGCAGCAATGTTTGCCAGAGCTCTGAGCAGCTTAGCAAGCTCCCCTCAGCCAGTTTAATCGGCTTTCCTCCCAGTGGTATCAAGAGGAATTATTATTGTAACATTAGAGAGGAAATTAGGATAATCACTCCAGTCAAAAAGGCATTTGAAATGTTCATGCCTGACCTACTGCTGGATTGTTCATACTCCAGGAGTCACTAGGCCTCCCCCAGCTGTAGAAATGGGATTATACTTCCCTCCCAGGGGTGCTGTGAGCCTTAATTAAAGTGCTTTGAAAGCCTCAGATGGAGGGGACAATATTAGTGCAAAGTGTTATTTCTTTTCATGGGTGTATAGTGAGAGGAAATGATGCAAGTTTCTGCAATTAGGCCAAGGGAGCAGCTGGATCCAATTGCCCCTGGGTCATGAGGCTAGGGGTCTGCCCACACACATCAATTGCAGGATTTGGGGCTTAATGAGGCCAGCCAGCTTCTATCAGCCACTGCCTTGAGTGTTAGACTGCTGGGAGAGGAAACTGCCCCTTCAAATCCACATTTATGGTTAATTCTCTGGGATAGATCTGCTGTTAGTAACTTTTAAGCACATGAGGTTCCCCCCAAACTAACTCTGCACCTGGTGTCCCCTTGCTCTCACATCTGCTAAAAGAATAAAAGGGACACTGACAACTTGAAAAGAGCAAAAAAACAAAAACAAAACACTAATTTCTACCTGTAACCTTTTTTATTTCTCCCCTAGTTAAAGTGAACAACTAAACTTAACTGAAAGGAGTCAGCAAAGAAGACATTCTTCTTTTTCAGTTTATGTACTTTGTGCACTGGTACAGACAGCTTTCCCCTAGCTGAAGAGTCCTTTATAAACATCAAAAGGGAAGAAAATAAAAACTAACCCCTCTCCCCGATTTCTTTTTAAAAGTTGAAATCCCTTATGCTTTCCCTCCCCCCCCACCCATTGAAGGACAAACTTCTTTGTGCGTGCCTTATTTCTGAGCTGCACAAAAGCCCAGATTCACACAGGTATTTAGGCTCCTAATTTCCCTTGAGTTCAATGAGACAAGATGGGTGAGGTAATCTCTTTTAGTAGGCCCACTTCTGTTGGTGAAAAGGACTTGAAAGGCCATGTCTACGCTACCACTTATGTTGGCAAAACTTATGTCGTTCGGGGGTGTTAAAAAACATCCCTCTGAGCAACATACGTTTCGGTGGCATAAGTGGCAGTGTGCACAGCACTATGTCAGCGTATAGCTACCGCCTCTCGATGGGGGGGAGGGGGGGGCTTTAATTAGGCCAAAGGGAGAGCTCTTTCCTGTCGGCATAGACGGCTACACAAGAGATCTTACAGTGGTGCAGCTGTGCCGCTGTATGGTCTCTAGTATAGACATCGCCTTTCTCAGAGCTCTTCTTCAGGCCTGAAGAAGCTTGTCTCTTTCACCAACAGAAGTTGGTCCAATAAAAGATATTACCTCACCCACCTTGTCTCTCATATCCTGGGACCAACACGGCTATGTCACCTCAGCAAATACTGATTTCACTGGAAGTTAGGAGCAGATCTGGGCAAAGAACTGAATCTAAACAAGAGAGGGGGGAAGAAGGGAGGGAAATCTCTGATTGCTATCCAAACAATCTGGTTCCTAAGTATTCTTTATCACAGAGGTGGGCAAAGTACGGCCCGCGGGACCCTCCTGCCCAGCCCCTGAGCTCCTGGCCGGAAGGCTAGCCCCTGGCCCCTCCCCTGTTGTTCCCCCTCCCCACAGCCTCAGCCCGGTGCTCTGTGCTGTGCGGAGCCGTGGCTGGCTCCAATCGGGCGGCACGGCTGCCTGTCTTGGCGCTCTGGGCAGCGCAGCTGTAGTGCCACCAGCCACCGGTGCTCCAGGCAGCGCGGTAAGGGGGCAGGGAGCAGGGGGGATTGGATAGAGGGCATGGGAGTTCGGGGTGGTGGTCAGGGGGCGGGGCAGTCAGAGAGCGGGGAACAGGGGGGTTGAATGGGGGCAGGGGTCCCAGGAGGGCAGTCAGGAAGGAGGAGGGGGCAGTCAGGGGAAGGGGTTCCAGGATCGGTCAGGGGACAGGGAGAAGGGGTGGTTGGATGGGGCAGGGGTTCCAGGGGGGCAGTCAGGAATGAGAGGGGGGGTTGGATGGGGCGGCAGAGGGTCTGGGGGTGGTCATGGAGAAGGGGTGGTTGGATGGGGCAGGGGTCCCAGGGAGGCTGTCAGGAAGGAGAGGGGGGGGGTTGTATGGGGCAGCAGGGGGCAGTTAGGGGCAGGGGTTCCGGGGGTGGTCAGGAGACAGGAAGGGGTGGATGGGGCAAGGCTCCTGGGGGGGCATCAGGGGACAAGGAATGGGGGTTGGGGGTTGGATGGGGCAGTAGTCTTGGGGGGGGGCGCGCGTCAAGGGGCAAGAAGCAGGTGGGGGGGGGGGTTGGATAGGGGTCAGGGGCCAGGCCACTCCTGGCTGTTTGGGGAGGCACAGCCCCCCCTAACCGGCCCTCCATACAATTTCAGAAATCGGATGTGGCCCTCAGGCCAAAAAGTTTGCCCGCCCCCGCTTTATCACATGGTGTTGAAAGGATCACATGGAGCGGGGGAGTTAGCTGGGCAGGGCTCTTGAGGAAGTACAGTGTAATCACTCTGAGTCTGAATCTGCAATGGCGTTTGTAACCGAAGAACAGATCCAACAGGTAAGGGAGGAGAGCAAGGAACAACTGCATCCAGAGAGCTGTGTGTGTGTGTGTGTGTGTGAGGTACAGGCTGATAGTGCTGTACTTGTGAGAAGGGAACAGTTCTCACTAACCCACATTCCTGTCCAGTTAACCAGCACTTGTGTTTAGCAAAGATTTGCTTTGGGAACATGTTATAGTCTACGCCAGGCCTGCACAACTCGTAAAGCGGCGAGGGCCATATTACTCCAAAGGAAACAGCTGAGGGCCGACACCCTCCCCCTCCCGAAACAACCCCTTCTTCCCCAGCGCTGGGGTGTGGAAGCTGTAGAGGGGGAAAGAAACAGCGCGCATAGGGTGACCAGATCACAGCAGTAAAATAGGACCCGACCCTCCCCGCTCGGCCCCACCATCACCCCCCTCTTCACCCCCCCAGAGGTCACTATATTACTGCACACAACGGTCAATCAATGCAGTCGTAGATAAATCTCTGCATTATGCATTTTTGTATAACTTTTATATGACTTTGTACTGAACCTTGGTAATATGTTATAGCGGGCCCTGAAGGTAGTATAATGAAGGTAAAAGAAAAATGTCTTTTTGCTAGAAGTAGAATAAGATCTTCCCCCCACTTTGTGTTCGATTGCCCTGTTGAATGAATGAGGTGTGAATGAGGAAGGCGTGGAAGGCAGGCACCTCCAGGAGAGGGGGGGATGGGAACCAGACCAAGGACAATCAAACTTGTCAAGTGGGCTGACTAGAGAAGAGCAGACATACTGATGGCCTCGGGGGTTAGAAGCAAGCACCTTCCTTTGGGAACACCCTCTTTGCAGCATTGGGACAACCCCCAGCCCAGAGACAAGCAGCAAAAAGGACCGACAAACACAGTCCCAGATTTTGAATCTGGGAGATTTGCTGCCAGCTCACCTGCCTGCCCGCTGCTGGCCTCTTACCTTCTGCCGCTGCCCCCACCCACTGCCGCTGGCTCATCCTCACTCCCCAGCCTGCCACTGGCCTCTTCACCAGCCCGCCCACCCACCGGCCGTTGGCTTGGCCCCCCCCCCGCTGCTTGCCTACTCACCCCCCCGCAGGCCGCACAGTGAGCCCACATGGGCCGCATGTTGTGCAGGCCTGGTCTACTCCATTTTGTATAAAAACAACAAGGAGTCCGGTTGGCATAATGCCCAAATAAATCTGTTAGTCTTTAAGGTGCCACTGGACTCCTTGTTTTTGTGGATACAGACTAATACAGCTACCCCCTGATACTTTACTCCATTCTGTATACTGTATTATCTGAGCACTTTATTAGGACTATAAGTGGCTCCAGAAACGTTTGTCCTACAGAGTTCCAATCTGAAGAGTTCTTTTCTTTTCTCTCACCCTTCTTTCTCTCTCTCTCAACTATCAGCCTTATTCTTGAAGTTGAAATCTGCCTGTCAGAGGATAACCTGCTGGGTTTTTTTTATAAAGGGGCAACAGTTCAAGTCTGCAATGTCCAGAGAGCTAATTTCATAAAAGATTGATCAATCACCCCTGAGAAATCAGCACACATTCTCAGGTTTCAGAGTAGCAGCCGTGTTAGTCTGTATCCGTAAAAAGAACAGGAGTACTTGTGGCACCTTAGAGACTAACAAATTTATTTGAGCATAAGCTTTCGTGGGCTACAGCCCACTTCATCGGATGCTTAGAATGGAACATATAGTAAGAGGATATATATATACATACAGAGAACCTGAAAAGGTGGAAGATGCCTTAACATTCTCAGTTAAGTTTAGAACAAGTACTTTTCCCAACCTCTCAGTAATCTTGTTCTAATCCCAAAACAGAACAAAATTAAATTGTTCATTTTGGTAAAGTTTGTGTTTAGCAGTTACTTAATGTCCTCCTTTGGGGAAGAGAATTTTAAGCTATGAGGACAGTAACAAATGCATATTTCATTTGGTTCCTAGAGCCTACTGCATGTAGGAGTTGTAATCACTTTCTCCCTAACCACAGCCTGTGAATCTCTTACTGAATTATTTGTTTTTTTCCAGTATTAATCTCCCTTTCTAAAAAAGTGAGAATACAAACATTACTCATTAAGGAAATTATTAAAATGAATCCGTAAAAGATGTGTATAATGAGAAAGGCTGGTTTGTGTGGGATCGGAGGGTCAGGCAATAATGCAGATTATTAGATGCACATTAAAAGAGGTCCATGATACGAAGTACAGTGTATGAAAAATGCACCTTGCTCTACTGCATCTCCACTAGCAGAGAGGATCTCCAAGGATGTAAGTGTGATCTAGCATCTGGATGCAGAGCCCAAGAAAAGGTGCATTACACCAAACTGAAGAAGACTGACAGCCAGGAGGTGCACCTTTATTGAATATAACTGCTGTCTCTTAAGTGTACCGTAGAATGCCAGCCACTCTGTCCCCATCTGAACTCGAGCGCTCTCTTCTAGTTCCATGAAGATGGTTTCCTTGTTTTGGAAGAGTTTTTCACCACAGAAGAATGTGATGCCATGAGGGAGCAAATACAGAAGATTATAGCCAAGATGGATGTGCCACCCCACTGCCGTACAGAGTTCTCCACCCACGAAAAGGAACAGCTCCAGGCACAGGTACAGATAGGTGCTTCAGATAGAGGCGAGAAGGGGCAATCTAAATCTCAAATTACTCTTGAGGTGGTTAGCAAAGGGCTAGTTTGTAACACTAGGCAGTTCAGGAAAAAGGGTTTTGTTCTCGCAAGGAGGCATGTCTGTGCAGGAGGCTGAGAGCTAGGTACTCCTGAACGTCAATCTTGCCTCTTACGAGAACCCTCTCTGCTGCCTTGGGCAACGTTTTGTTGGTGGTCTCAGGAAAAGCCAAGAGAGGAATCGGTCACAGAGGCTGAACGTGAAGAGTTCCTGCAGAAAAGGGCTGAATGTGTGAAAGCCTCTATTGTTACTACCTATACTATACTGGTTCCATGGATAAAGAATATCTCAGTCTCCAGGGCTGTCAAATCAACACTTCTCACAAACCAAAACCCTTCTGTTCACCCTATATTGGGTGTCTGCAAAGGGCAAGCTGGAGCCCAAGAAGTTTAGCACGGTGAAAAGCCTCTGTGTGAACTACTGACAGGGCTGGCTCTAGGATTTTTGCCGCTCCAAGCAAAAAAATTGTTGGCCGCCCCCCCCGTTTTTTCTTGCCCCCCCCGGCCACCCCTCAACTCCGCCCCTTCCCCAAATCCCCAGCCCCGCCTCCTCCTCCGGACGTGCTGCATTTCCCCCACCCCATTGCTTCCTGTGGGCCCCCCGCAATCCCCCGCCCTAGCTCACCTCCACTCTGCCTGCTCCCCTGAACATGCCACCGCTCCACTTCTCCCCACTCCCTCGCCTGAGAGGAAGGGGGAAGAAGCGAAGCGGCGGCATGGAGGTGAGCTAGGGCTAGGGGGGTGCAGGAAGTAACGGGGGGTAGAGGAACAGGAACCGCTCCCCACCCCAGCTCACCTCCGCTCTGCCTGTTTCACGTGCAGCAAGCCTGGGAGGAAGGGGGAGAAGCTGAGTGGCGGTGGCACGCTCAGGGGAGCAGGCGGAGGCAGAGCGGAGGTGAGTTGGGGCGGCGGGGGCACATTTCTAGGGGCAGCATAGCTGGCGCCAGAATGCTGCCCCTAGAAATGTGCCGCCCCAAGCACCTGCTTGTTTTGCTGCCTAGAACCGGCCTTGACTACTGACATCTTTATTCTTCCTGCTCTCTTGATGGGGAGAAGATGCAGAAAAGTACTAGCTCCTTGCTGGAAGTGTTCACTGACATATACTCTCTAGGATATTACCATTGCTGGGTCTCTCTTGTCTCCGACAGGGCAGTGCGGATTATTTTCTAACCAGTGGAGACAAGATCAGATTCTTCTTTGAGAGAGGAGTTTTTGATGAAAAAGGTAAAAGTTACCTACCATCGGCTGTAATGGGCTTGGGGTGGATGGGAAGAAATGTGAGCAATCTGCTAGTGAGCCAGGAACTTTCTTAAAGGGACAAGGTGGCTGAATGATTATTTGGGAGAGAGGGGAGTTCTAGGCGCTATTGTTTACTTTGTTTTGTTGCATCCTCTTTAATTCAGCACTTTGTTTCTTAGGTGACTTTCTTGTTCCAAAGGAGAAATCTATAAACAAGATTGGCCACGGTATGTATGAGCTGTAATGCTTTTGGAGATAAAAATATGAGGTGTATTTTCCAGAACTAAGCATTCCTTCAGACTTGGCTATTGTGAATAATGCCAGCACATTACAAAGAAACTGTTCTCCTGAGTTAATGTTCTAGCTAAACACAGACTCTGCCTACGGTATTGTTACCACTAAAATAAGACACACAGATTTAAATTCTCTTGCCTTGACTATAGCCTCCTCCTCTCTGTTCTATTGCTTTTGCCGTGCCCCAGTCCACTGAACATTATTGCAAAAATCCTCCTCTCCTCCCACTGTGGCCTCCCTTCTTTGCAACCTTGCTCTGTCTCTTTCCCTCACCAACATCAGGTTCAAGTTCATCAGATTTAACTCTAAGCCTCTGCTCAGCTTCACCCTGCCCACATATCAGTTTGCTTCTTCCTGTGCCCCTTTTGAATCCTTCCACTCTGGTATTTGTGCTTCCTTCTGTGTTACCCCATGCTAGGAAATCTCCCTGTCCTTTGCCAAAAGGCCTCTCATTTCCCATTTAAATCTCTTTTGAAAAAGCCACTTGTTCCACAACGCTTTTATAGTTTTTAAAAAGAATCATTGACCTATTTTGGCTGAAGTTCAAACTTGTATCTCTTACGCAACAGATTGTTTGAGCTGTATTGTTTATGTCTAGTCTAGGTTGTTAAGATCCTTAGGACAGACTGTATCTTCTCTGTTCTGAGCACACTGCTGGCGCTCAACAAGCTGGGATTCTTCACTGTGACACTGCCAGCAGCTTCTCAATCCTGCAGGTTTCCAATGCGTGCTATTTCCCCTCTTCCAGCTGCTAAAGAACTAGCTGTATCCCTTTTGTTTTCAAACAGTATCCAGAGAAAACATAACAGGGTTCAGCATTTTTATCTCACAATTGCAGGAACCCTGCCCAGATCTTTCTCCATTAAAACTTGAAAATCCAGTATCTGATATCACAGTCCTGCAGTCTCTATAGGGAAAACAATGTCCCTAAAAAACCCCAACAACTCTTCCAACCCTCTCTTTGTCCTCTGCTGTACTGCAAGTGCTCCTTCAAGAGGAAACGGAAAACAGAGATAGCATCCTCCTCACTCAGGCTTAACTGCAATTCCAAGTGGAGGATTCATTTTGACCTATTCTTCTGCAATTTATCTACTTATTTTCTGTCTAGCCGCTTTCTTGCTCTGTAGCAGTCTCTGCTGGGTTGAGTAAGCAGACTGAACAGCAAATTCTATCATCTTTAAGAGTGATCCTTGTCAGGGACTGTGACCCAGACGTGGCAATATTCGTTCGTTGTCTGACCGGCAACACCAGCAAAAATCCGATAATAAGCCCTTTATTGATAGTGCACGCATCAATACAGAGCAGCCCGTCCCCAAAAAGAACCAGCAGCTCATGCTAACAAAGAGTAAGTTTTTATAGACAGTTCCGTCGCGTCACAGATTATTCATGAAGTGGCCCACCTCCCTTTGTTCTTAAAAGCTACATATCCATCCCCCTTTTAGTATTTGCCTTAAGCAAGTTGTAATGCTTAGACAACTTTCTTATCAGCATGGTTGCCAGGCACCAGAAATTAGGGAGTGAGGAAAGGAGTGAGAAAAATCAAGGAGTGAGAACGGTGGGCCTCCTTATCTAAGCAGACTGTTCCTAGCACATCTCGTCCTGGAATGTAACTCTCCACCCCCGCTTTATCTCACTTTCTGGAGCCTTCAATCCTACCCAGTTTGCTTAGGGACTTTTCAGCAACCTGCTTTAGCATGACTTTGGTTAGGCTGGCATAACGGCCTATGCTCAATTTCTCGCCTAACATCCTGAATCCAAAGCATTTGCTTCCAAGTTAAAAACTCTAGGACAAGTTAAGGCATTCAAAGAGCACTGAATTTGTGCTCCCAGTTCTTAATTTTACATATGATAAAAAATGTGACGCCCCATGTTTCATCTATGCAGACAGGGCCGGCTCCAGGCACCAGCTTTCCAAGCTGGTGCTTGGGGCGGCATCAAGAATGGGGCGGCAGTCCAAGTCCCCCGGTGGCAATTCGGCGGCAGGTCCGCTCTTCCCGCCGCCGAATTGCCGCTGCGGGACTCGGACTGCCGCCCCATTCTCGCCTGCCGGGGCGGCAGGTCTGCCACTCTTACCTTGCTGCTGCGGACTGGGACTGCCTGCGTCAGGGGCGGGGCCCTGCCCCCGACGCAGGCAGACGTAGTGGGGCCCCACCCCCGATGCAAGCAGACGTAGCGGGGCCCCGCCCCCGACACAGGCAGGCATTGGGGTCGCGGCCCCGCTACGTCTGCCTGCGTCGGGGGTGGGGCCGCTGCCCCTGCTTGGGGCAGCAAAATGGTGAGAGCCGCCCCTGTATGCAGAGTTTTCTCATCATGCTGTATTCCAATTCTAAGAACTGTAGTACTCTGAAGGACACGTTCAGATAATTGACTGAGCTTGTGAGGCCCAATGCTCAACTTGATGGCATTTCTGTCTGTAATGTGACAACTTTTGAATGCAACAACTGATCAATTCCAAAGTTTCCAGGAACGTTCTAGGCTTCCACTGCCAGAACCCTACTGATTTGGAGGACAATCGGAAAGCTGAAAGAGGGAAAATGCATACATGGAGCCCCTGCCATCTCTTTAGCATAATTACAACTTCAAGCACTTCTGGTATCGTCTGTAGCTCAAACAATGGATTGTTGGCACCTACTAATGCCTTCTGCCATAACAAGTCTGTTTCATCTGTCACTGTGCCTGTTCTCCTTATAGTTCAACATGCTGACAACCTGACAGATTTCTCTCCCAGACAAATAATAATGGTGTGTAGAGGGAAAGGGGAGCAAGAACACAGTGCCTGGCATGGGAGGAAAAATTGGGGGACCCTCATATGGAAGGAAGGGGAGATAGAGGGCTCACAGCCACTGCCATGGGTGGGAAGAGGAGTGGGGGGCATACAACCCCTGGTGTGGGAGATTGGGGGACCCTGGTGTGGAGGGGAAGGTGGGAATTGGAGCGTACAGAGCCACTGGCATGGTGTAAGTGGGACTGGGATTGCAAAAATAACTGATGGCATGCGGGGAGAATGGAGGACCCTGGTATGGGAGGAGGAGGGAAATGGGGGCCACTCAGAAACCCTGGCAGGAGGGAGATTGGAGGGATGTTGCAGGGAGGGCCTGAAATAGAAGGGGACGGGAGAGCATCACACAAGGAGCTTGCAGGTAGAATGGAGAGATGCCTGGAGCGTGCACTGAGTTCAGCCTATAGAAGCAACAAATTGTACAACCCCTTAGTAGTATTTATCTATCTTAGGGTTGTGTATAGTGCTCCCCATCCTAATATCTAAGCTCTTAGTATCTGGAGCTCTGTATAATCTATTTGGTTTTCCTTGAGAACATACTCCAGAAATCTCTTCCAAGCTATTTTTTGGTCATAGACCATTATTTTCATATAGCCGCAGCTTGTTGTAAAGGAGACTGATTATATCTTTGTCCTCTAAAGAAATTAATTATATGATTTGCAAATGTCAACAGCACTTATGCGTTATCTCCACCTGATGAAACATTTTGCCTAATTTACAAACTATACAAAAAGCTTGAAACAAAAGGAATTTGTCTACCCCAGACATTTTAGCAAAAGGACATGATGATGGGCACTGTGGACACTAAATGGATTCCTGCGAGGGATGCAGTTTGAGCCTGACAGACTGCAGTCTTCCCCTTCAGAATGTAATACCCATCATTGGGCTTCCTCAGAGTTTAAAGGGTCCCTTATGGAAAGGAGTTCTAGAATTTTCACTAAGTGACAACTTCTTTCCCTCAGCTTTGCACGCTTACGATCCCATCTTCAAGCAAATCACTCACTCCTCCAAAGTGCAGGTGAGTAGTAGCTTGAGTCACTTGAAAGAACTCAACTACGTGATCGTTTAGTTTCAAAACTGTATGCTCAGAAGGATGAGCCCTCTCCTCATGAAAGGATTTATAAAAATTCTCAGCAAGCATTCGCTAAATACTGAGCGGAGAACTACAGTGTGGTAACTTTGGGATGTTCCACAGGAGTTGGGAAGAAAACTGGGCTTTGAGAAACCAGTGGTTGTCCAGAGCATGTATATCTTCAAGGTACAGTAACCCCAATCTTCTATTTACTCATGAAAGAAGCCATTTTCATATTTTCCAGTTTAACATTCTCCTCTTCTCTCTATTTTTCCTCTTCCAGCAACCTCGCATTGGTGGTGAAGGTAAAATTCATACTACGTCTGTACTAGGCTGCAGATATTATGTACAGATACCAAGGTTTGGAGGAAGGGAATTCAAGTAACAGGAAAGGTGGCACAAACTGGTCATTCAGTGAGATTTTTAAAAGCTGCCTAAAGGTTTGGATGCCCAGTTCCCATTAGAAATTACTGGGAATGGGGTGTGAAAATCTCACCCAGGGTTCCTTTCTGTTTCTGTATGGGCAGGCAAAGGGCTAACTTATATCCTCACCAGGTTGAAGGGTGACCTAGTCCCATGTGTTATGATTTCAGTGGGGGCCGACTCGTGCAACACCCTTGAGATTCCCAAAGAAGTAAGATGTCAGGGAGATGGGAAAGGACAAGTGATTGGGGGAATTTTCTAACTGTATGTCAAGTTTCCTCGTCTTTCAGGGATTGCTGTAAACCAAAAGTAATTCCCATAAGCCTCAAATGTGACGTGGAATAAGTTATCCTTGCTGTACTCCCCCTAGAGTAAATGGGACATGAGCTGAGAACTTATTGGGAAGGGGACAGAATCAATAGATACACTCACCCACCCCACCTCTACCGAGGTGAGATTCTCCAGGTGATGGTGTTTGTCTGTCTGACTGCGGAGGCTGGTGGTGGTAGCACGCATGCAGCCAGTGAACTTCTGCATCCCTGTGACTTGGCTGAAATGGAAGCCAGCGCTGTCAGGAGCATGCATACTCACTGGTGTCACCTCTAGCAGGATTCATACTGCAGTCACAAGAGGGCAGAAAAAGGAAAGGCAGGAAAGCCCCATAGACCTTCCATTACTCTTAATTCAACAGTCTTCAAAATGTAAGGTAACCAGGTGTCTGTTGGTTTCAGTGAGACCACACCAGGATGCCACATTTCTGTACACAGAGCCGCTGGGCAGGATTCTGGGCCTCTGGTTAGCTCTGGAGAACGCCACACAGGAGAACAGCTGTCTATGGTTCATCCCTGGCTCTCACACCAGTAAGATTCATATTATTCTGCCATATACTGAAATGCACCCTCGTCTCCTGGTTACGGGTGGAAAGTAGCACAGATTGTGCTGTGTCCTCTGAATCATACAGTGGTTACGTGGCCGCATCCAGCTAGTGGAGACACCATCATGCTTTAGGGAACCTTTGTTTAAAGCAACATCATTCCCTTTGTACTTTTAGGGGCCAAATTCATAATTCCACTTTTAGCAGGCTGGCTCAAATGACTCATTTCCTTTGCTGCTGGTCACTACACCAAGGATCTGTGATTTTAATCCAAAAACATTATTGGAATTCAAAACTTGACATTAATTCTGACTCTGACACCAAATGCCCAAGTTTAATGCTGTACTATACCCATATAATTTGCTTTAAATACAGAGATAGTGGTACCCACAATCTTATTGAATTTTTACTTATTAAGTCCAGACCTTGCAATATTAGGATCCACTGCTGGTGTTCCTGAAATCCTTTCAATTTAGTATTACTGAGTAACTACCTTCAGCAAATATCTGACCCTTCCTTGTTCAACAAGATTTGAGCCCTTCACAACTACTCTTTGATCCTTCCAAAGAATGTCTTCTTTGCTGTGCTACAGACCCTTACTTCATTCCAGAACTTCTTACAGCAGCCTTGAAAATGCATCTCCACTCTGACCTGGGCTGGAATGAGCAGTTTCTCCAGGTTCCCTCAGGTTAGGGATAAGCACAGTGAAACCACTTTGCTCATTTTTGTTTCTTTAATAAAACTTTGATGCTGCACTATATTATTTATATTGACACCCCCATCACCCATCCCCCAGCTTTAAACACAGATCCCTTCAGGATATATACCCATTAACCTTTTCTGTTGGCCTGGGTCAGGAC
The DNA here is from genome assembly GCA_033296515.1 of Macrochelys suwanniensis. Classification (NCBI taxonomy): domain Eukaryota; kingdom Metazoa; phylum Chordata; order Testudines; family Chelydridae; genus Macrochelys; species Macrochelys suwanniensis. The sequence goes on along the minus strand of CM065790.1, from coordinate 12,270,565 downwards.
TAAGAATATTGCTATCCCAGCTTGCTCTGTGTAAGGGGAGGAAGAATAAAAACCTTGCGCTTACCCCTCCGCCCCCAACACTGGTCTAAAATTCAGCAAACATGCAAAACAAGAATGAACTGGATAGCGTCCAAGAGATCAGAGAGCGACCACTGGACTATAGCAACACATAGATCAGGCCAAATCAAAATAAAATCTGTGTATCCTCTCTTTCTTGACAGATGGAAGCTGCCATGGGCTTCTAACTAGTGGTGCACATTTTACACTTAGTATATTTTGTATATGTCTAGCATGGGAACTAATTAGCTCCAGGGGCACTGTTTATCCATTTCATCTCAAAATTTAATGTGCCTTAAAACTGGTACGATCCTCAGGTCTCTCAAAAATAAATAAATAAATAAATAATCAAGCAAAAGACATTCTTCCCTGAGAAATCATAAAGCTTTGCACTTCGTTGTGATCACAATTTGTGCCTAAACTTAGCATATGGCTCCATAGCTGTAGTTAAACATCTGTACTGTTACAGAAAGGAAAACGGTGCCAAAGATGCATTTTGCTTAAGTGGAGGACTCTACTCAGAAAGCACTACATGTTTTTGCAGATAAGGGTAGCACTTGTTAACGTGCCAGGGCACAGATGAGAAAGCAGACAAAAGGCAGCAGTGTTAGTTTTTGTGCCACCAGGTACACCCTAGTCTTTTCCCAATGAAAAGAGAAAATGAGCAAGGAAAGAATTTTTATTAGTGAAACGATGGAGGGTATAGATAATGTAATGTGAGGTTTAAGTTTTCCAGTCAGTGCAGAGGCTATGATTGCAGAGGTTAACCCAAAAGTATTGGTAGCTAACAGTATTTAGTCGATACTACACATTTTATAGGATCTGCTAACTGAACAAGCCCTCCCAGAAAGCTCTGTACTAAAATATATATATAAAAAGCTGTGTGTAAGCTTTTACTCTTGGCGTATGTAGAAATTATTAAACACAAAATAATATTATGCTGAGTTTTGTTAAAGTAATAAGCAACTATTATAATTGATGCAAGATTGTAAACTAATTAGGTGCCCAAGAACCTCGGATAATAGGTGCAAAATGCATAGGAAAGAAAAAGTAGGGTTTATCATGAAATAAAGGCATTTAGAGAGTTTCCTGTGCATGAGAAACTGGGTATAAATATAAGGAAAAATGAGTTAATGCTTTGGAACAGAGTGAAGATGTCCTTTCTGCAAAGCATGATTTCCAGACTGGTAAAGTATTAACTCTTTCCTTTTTGTATTGTGCTGATTAATCTTTGATTATTAAACTTGATCAAGCTTTTGTTATTTGATGGATTAAATAGTCTAAAATTGGATCTTAACAGGGATTTATTTACTGCCCGGTTAAATGATTTATTACGTTTTTTTAAAAAAAGTTTTGTCTACTGTGGGATTGCAGATGGCATCACACGTAGAATGGTCCGAACCCCGCCAGGCACCATACCATGCACACAGTTCATCGGCTCTGAGCGGACTTATCAAGATAGCCAGTTTATTCCTGTGCCCATCCGCAAAGGTAAAGATTCCTCTGTAGAACCAGTGAAAATGCAAGAGAGATATACACTCAGTGATGCATATTCAGTTTTAAAAGACAGGCCCAGAGGGAATGCAATGATGCATTTCCAATGCAGGCTTGATGCCCCAGTTGTTGCCAAAGGGTTATGTGAAGAGTCCGCAATGAAATAAATGGATCTCGTAGAACCAAAGCAACAGTATGATACATTCCTAGAGTTTTCCCAAACAAATTCTTACCATAGGAATCAATGGGCTGTATTTCCCAAGTCTGACTTTTGTCTCATTATCATAACAAACCTTTCAAAGACAGTACCAGCTCTTGTATGGCACAGAGGAAGGAGATGTTCAAAAGGAAAGACAGATGTGTGTTTATTTCAAACAGGTGGCCTCATTCTTATCCATGGAGAAGTCGTCCATAAGAGTGAGTTGAACAGCTCAGAGTGGTCCCGCCATGTGTACACTTTCCATCTGATGGAGGCCAAAGACACCAGCTGGAGCAAAGAGAACTGGTATATAGAGATCCTTCAGTAGCAAAAAAACCTGCTGGAAACTGGAGGCTTTTTAAAGCTGTAACCATTTAAGAAGCTTTTTTTCACCCAACAACCCCAGCTGTTATCACCCCATTTTTGTGTTACACTTACGGGGTGATACACGCAACTAGGTTCCCTCTACATGGCTCAGAACTGTGCTGGCTTCAGCTTTGAACACCAATGTCAATAGCAGTTTCCCAGGACAATTTCCCTGGCCTGTATAGCCAAGGATTGTTTTTCTGCTAGCCATATTATAACAGGGCTGTAAGGTCCTTCAGCAAAGGTGCAGCAGAGAACCTTATAACCATCCATTAAGCTCATAACACCCCTCCAGGGGGGATAAATACTAATTCCCTACTGCCACAGAACAGGATCAGCTTGATTCCTGTCACATACAGAGACTCTCTCTTTGTGCAAGTCTTCCCTCAGTAATAGAGTTGCAGAATGACAGGCAAGGATCTCCTGGAGGCCAGCGTGGGAGAACAATCCCTATTAAGAAAGTAGCATAAACAATGAAGAATATGATCCTCCCAGCCTAAACTGAAGCTTTCGTAACGAGTATACTGATGAAAGCATTAAAATGCATACATTTGGCAGGGGTTAAATGACTTACTCAGGGTCGTACATGATATCTGTAGCACAGCTGGGAATAGAACCCAGGTCCTGGTCCTGTGTTTTGATCACAAACCCACTCTCCTTACAGAAGTATGCAATCTATGTCTGAAGCACCCTCTGGGTACAGAGTTAGATTAGAAGAAAGTAATTAAACGCACTGGGGAAAGAGGTAATGAGCAAAAGGTGATGAATGCAGGTGGAAAACCAAGGTGTGAATCTCTGCTTAGGGATGTTAAGAGATTTGTGGAGTTTCCTCTTGTAGCAAGAGATTGGACATACTGGATTGGATCTGAGGAAGTGCCTGTTAAAGGCTTCCCATCAGAACTGTTCATTTCTGCATCAATAGTACCTAAACTAGAACTGATTCTGTGTCAGGTAGACCTGGGGCTGATTCTGGAATTCTGTTTTTACTTAAGTGTTTTCTCTTCTCTTGTCAGGCTTCAGCCAACTCCTGAACTGCCTTTTCCACCTCTGTATACCTGAAGCTAACATTGGCCATTGGAGTCAAATGGTTGATCAGTGAGTAGATTCCATTCATCTTTCTCAGCCACCTGCTGCTGTTCTCTTCAGATACAGCTTCAGCTCCTGCTCTCATCTCCCAATATTCATGTGTCCTCTGCCCAGAAGGAGTAGCTTCAGCCTGTGTGCATGACGGAAGAATCTTCACCCACACCCATCCAGCGCTGATCTTACTCAGAGCATCTGTGCTACGTGTACGCTACTCATAGTGAGAACAGTCACCTAAAAAACACTTTTGATGCGGAAAATCTCTTTAGTCATATGAACTGACTAGTAACAGGCCACTGTACCTCAACCGTGGGACCCGGTGAGAGGCACCTCCTTTTCAGTATACTCAAAATCTCAGTATTTTCCCCTTGTACAACCAAAGCCAGGAAAATTTCTATTATGTTTATTCCATCTTTGTTGTATTACCCTCAGGTGTACAGAGTCTTTTGGAGGTTATGTAGAGGGGTTTTGTTGTACCACAAAAAAGTTAAAACCTACCCTGCTGCAACAGCAATAGATTAAAAGAAAAGTCTAGAATGGGCAGACCAAATCAGGGAGCCTAAATTTCTTATTTTTCCTTTTAAAAATGCTAAGTAAGAGTTACTGGGGAGTGGTATGTGAAGAGATAAGACAATCCCTAGACTTGTAAACCTTTACTGCATACATTTTCAAGGAGAACTGAGTAACTTTTCATGCATATTGAAATTAATGAGATGTGGGAATATCAAGAATAAAAATAATACAAACATCATTTCTCTGTTGTCTGAAGATGACAGTCCCTGAAACCTCCAAAAAGTGTTAGACGACAACACACGAGGGTAAACACATACAGTGATTATGCTTTTAACTTCCAGCATATAGAACAGATACTAGCAAACAGCACATAACTTCACCCTTCTAGGAAGCATCATTGATGTATTACAGCCCATATACCTGAATATTCTCAATAAACTCATTTAAACAACATGACAAAGTCCATTTTATGTTCCTACGCACCCTTCTAGTACTATCACTGAATAGTTAAACTTTAGCTTTTTTCTGCAAATCTAGAGAGTTAGAGTTACTAAATGAAGAGAAACAGGACTTTTCTTCACAGTTTCAGTTCTGGTGGAATATATTTTATAACAAATAAAGGATGCAGTTACTTTTTTTTTTTTAAAAAAATATATACAGTGAGAACAGCTACTCTTTGAAGTATCCATACATAAGACTGGAAATATGCTTCATACATTTTCACTTTATCAGTATATTATAGAATTGATGCACCCACAAAAGCCAACTTCCCAGCTCATTACAGGGATGCTCAAGTAATTTAGTTCATAGTTATTGAATTCACTGTGACAGGGAACAATAATACTTCACACTTATCCAGTACTTTCTCACCACAGATCTGAATGCTTTACAGACACTAAATAATGAATCTTTACAAACACCCCTAGGAGGTATTATCCTAGTTTTACAGATGAGTAAACTGAGGTACAAAGCGGGAGTAGATCTAATTGTGGAGCCCTTACTCATGGGAGCAGTCCCAATCATTTGAGTAAGTGCTCACTAACATGAACAAGGGCTTCACTAGTTACTCTCAGTGACTTACCCCAGATCACACAGCAGTCTTGGGAACAAAACCCCCGGAGTCCTGATTCTCATACTCTACCCTTTAAACAACATTCCCTCCTATTTATTATCCTTTGAATGCGTAATATCAGTTTTATATTTTAAATCTGAGCTATCAGACATTGAGACAATAGAAACAACATGCAGACTAGAGGAAGGGGGAATTGGAAGGTGGATAAAACTGTGGTGGCAACATTACAAATGGGATTATGTAGGCAGCAGGAGTTCTAGAAACATATATGCAAATAACAAAAACAGGAAAAAAGACTGAGTTGCAGTAGTAAATTTTATTAATAGTCTCCATGGGTGAATTTTGTGTTCAGAGAAATTGCAAGAGCATGTATTGTGGATCAGTTTAAACCCTTAACATGAAGAGTTTTATTGCTAAAATTAATGCATAGAGCCCCGCAGGATCTTCAGCATTTCAACTTGATTTAAAAGTTTTAAAGTCATCTATAGAAATTAATGTTAAGCCTTTATCTTAAATGAAAACTAGATGTTTTGCTTATTTTAAATAGCACTAGCATTATCATTTCCAGTTGGTGAGAGCCATCTACTTTAAAAAAAGGGAGAGAGACAGCTGTACCTGACTATATCGGGTCCCTATGCAAAATATATATATCAATGGACTGATATTTAATACATTTGGGAAAATAATACACAGAAGAACTTTAGACAGTTTTTAAGAGTTCACTTGAATAGAATAATCTGCCAACAGAACAGACGCCCTCAATGGTGTTCATAGACTAGATGAAAACAGAATAGTGCAGATGATCTTGCATTGTTGGAGGAATGGACTGAATGACCCAAGACATCCTATTGTCTCAGGCTCTGTATCAGATTAAAGCAGGTTAGAAATGGATTTCTGCGACACACGGCTCCAAGCCTTATTGCTACATTATTTTTTCTAAGCATGATGCCTACCTCTGGTATTTGTCTCAAACGCCAGTTGCAATGAAGAAATAGATTAAATTCTTGAGTTTATTTATGGTAAAAACTGATCTTAAGTAATGGTTGGGACTTTGCTGGGTGGAACAGGAGTGCCAGTTTTAAACTGAGCAGCTAAAGCAGGTTCTGTAGGTCAAACAGGATTTTTTGATGCATCTGAAATCACTGCAGTAGCAGGAATGAGTATGCTGGGTAGGGATAACACTGGTAATCTTGTTCAGATTCACCAAGGCTTCTATTAGAAACAAAAGTCTGATCTTTCCTACCTTTTTTCAGTCCTTGTTTTGATGTCAATAAGCAGGGGACAGAGTAACCTTCAGTTCTGGTGCTTTGTTTTATGGGTTTAGTGCTATATCAACCTTCACCTGAATGCTTTGTTGCCAAGCGCAGAACACTGAATGGGTGGTAGCTAAGGCCTTTTCTTAGTTATTGTGGGAAAAAGACCCCACCTTTCTAATTAACTTTTTTTTAAAAGTAGCATTTTCCTGCTAAGAAAGTTGGTTCATCTCTCCTTTCCCTTCTGTGCTCTGCTCAATGTGATTTGAAGACAGATGTAGAATGTCCTACTCTGTCTCGCAGCTAGAACGTGAGAATTACCAAGCTGTGCAGCATGTTGGATTCACTGTTGCTAAGGGTCACTGTACTCTTGCACCATCCATCTCTCCAGGGCTGTTTCCTTGGCGCAGGGCCTCACAACCTATTGCTCTGTTAATCACAGTCATTTTCTGACCGTTCTTAAAGTCTTAGGAGAGATTCTGTGCTGTCTCTCTGGAGGCATGGCCCAGAAAGAGAAGGCCATGGGGGTTGGAGGAGAGTGGGCAAATGTGATACTCTCGGGGTTGTTCCAGGGGCCAGTGCATCCCAGAATGATGTGAGGTGGTCTGACTCTGCAGCAGAGAATAACCAGAGCACAGTGCTCTCTGGCCAATCCTCCTGCTAACACCAACACACTCCCTGTCCCAAACTTGGGGCAGCACAGGATGGTACTAAGCTGCTTAGTTTGCCCCTATGTTGCCCTAGGGCTGGGGTTCTGCCCCAGGGAACAGCTGTGGCCTCTTTACACAGCACAAATGCCATAAAGATGCTGTAGTAGGGACCAGAATCAACTTCCCTGGACAAGAATTCTTGCAAGGAAATACCCTACAAGGTACTCCACGGGAGGGTGGAAGAGGCAGGATACAAATCAGCGTAATCTGGTCCTAATGGAAGTTTTACATGCTAATGAGAGAGGATTCCTAGAAGTAAAAATATTTCAAAGGATTACATATACAGAAATGGAAAGGTTTTTTGGCTATAAACAGTAAATTGTTTCAATTGTACTGAGTTATGATCCTAATTAAAGGGGCAGCAGCAGGTAGTTTTGTTCCTGAATTTACATTTTAATAGAAATGCTTTCACGGATGAGTTTTAATGAAAACCATTTGTCTGGATTTAAATGTCCCTCACCCCCCTGATTTACAAACCAAACACTGCAGCCTGTACTAGTGCATATATGAAAACCAGAACATTACTTACTATAAACAGCTGTGAAACTGACTTCAGTGATTTTCTTTGTTCAAGCTGAGAGAAATGCAAGAAGTAAATCAAACTGTATAAGTAGCAGAGAAGCACACTGGATTGTTAAAATACTTTGTTTTAATAATCTAATGTGTTACTAGTAATACAGGAAAGGATTTTAAATGAGTTTTAACCTAACCTCTCTTTAAATTGTATCTGGAAATGGGACTCTTTTCAATGTAGCTTTTTTTTTTTTTTTAAAAAAAAGATCACATATAAAGCAAGTTTTGTTCAATGTAATTTCAAGAGATCGAGAGCATAAAAAAGGTAGAACTTGGTTTATTCCAGAGAATTGGCAAGTAAATCAAAATTTTAGCCACAAAAGCTATTGTTTTCACCCTGCAAGCCTATCTATCCATGCTCCTCCAATAAACTAAGTTTGAGAGTCTCTGTATTTGAAATTACTTTAAACAGAATAAGCATTAGTGCTGTTTTCACTCTAGTTGGCAGAGGTCTTCTAATTTTGCGACAGGAAATGAGAGATGACGTGGCAGTCTTCATACAACTTGATCCTCTGCTGCAGGTGGTGCACATCCTCACTGCAACAGCATGCTTTTATTGAAAGAGGCAGAATTCACATGTGCAATAATACAAGATACCAGGACTCAACCCGGTGGCAAGCCAATACAGCGCACAAGCTTTGTAGGAGCCTGCGCTGGTGAACAGAGAGACAAGGTGGGTGAGGTAATATCATTTATTGGACCAACTTCTGTTGGTGAGAGAGACAAGCTTTTGAAGTCACCAGAAGAAGAGCTCTACGTAGCTTGAAAGCTTGTCTCTTTCACCAACAGAAGTTGGTCCAATAAATGATATTACCTCACCCACCTTGTCTCACTAACATCCTGGGACCAATATGGCTACAACACCTCTACATACAACTGGTGAACCGTGTCTATTTCAAACTTCTAAGCAAAACCAGGAAAATATAATGACCCCATCTCTTCCCTTCTAGTGAACTCACCTTTCCCACCCTTTCTGCTTCAGTGCAGCCAGAAGAGACCTGGAAACAAAATCACTATGACTGTATATCTAATTCAGCATCACCAGCTATACGAATCACAGTATCACGTGGATGGTTTCCTGTTACTCCTCTGAGAGGATGCAACAGTTAGTGCTGCTTTAGCTATTAAATAATAAACAAAAAACAAACAGAAGTCTTTACTTTTATTGTAAATTAAGAGTTGAAGAACTACTTCCTTTCTGTAATTAGCTGTTCTACCTGCTATACCAAATATAGCATTTCGTACCAAACTGGCTCTACTGAGCTCTCAACAGGGATGCATGGCTCATTACCACCCCTAGCTAGAAAGGAAGTCTCTGTTCCTGACAATGTCTCTAAGCCATGAGCAGTATCTGGAGGTAGAGAGGTAAGAGCAGATTGTCTATTTGGGTAGTGTAGGCTTCCAAAAGGGAAACTAAGCTGATGGACCCCAAAATCCAGGCATAGCTGGTGTTCAGGTTCACTCTGCTATCAAATATCAGAATAAGAGCCACAGCAATGATCTGAGCAAAGATGGCAGTCATTGTCCCTTCAAACGTCTTCTTTGTCCCAGGCCATTTGATTTCCCCTATTGTACTGCCAAAAATTGAGGCTATTGTGTCTCCCACCCCTACTGCCAGTACCCCGGAGTAGGGAACCAATGCTCCTGCCCCAGACAAGGTACCTTTCGGAGCACAAGGCCTGGGGAACAACCACACTGGAAGGGACATCCCAACAAGTAGGTAAATGTGAGACAAGATCAGAGGTCCACTATCTCGTTCATCCAAAAAGAGAGTGAGCAAGTGCCTGAGTGTTTGACCAAATGGTTTGATCCTGAAGTATCGTATGAACTCTAAAAGGATAAACACTACCAGACACAGCACTGCAGCAATGTAGAGAAGCTGGTGATCATAAATGAGCCCAGGGATGTAAGTAGCCACCACGATGAAGTGGAAGTATTTTCTCGTTATGGTTGAAGCTTGGTGCTTTTTAGATTCAGACGATCTCTTGGAATTCTGGTAAAGAACCACCATGCATGCAGAGGCAGCCAACAGGGTCCAGTACACAAGGAGGTAAACTCTTGTCTGTGTCTGAACCAGAAACTGGAGCAGCCAGAACAAGGGGTTCCTTCGGATCAGATGGTAAAGCCAAGGCATGAGGACCCCCAGTCCCAGCACTGCTGTCATCATGTGGAAAAACATGGAGGATGTCCAAGTTCCTGAATCCATGAAGAAGAAGAGAGCAGTGAAGAAAATTCCAAGAAGGACCACCCCAGCCACTGCCACTAGAAGGACCAAGTCTACAGGATCCCCTCTGCCCTCTATCACATTCAGTGAGCGTTTAATGAGCTGTTTGAGGATGAAACTTATACCCCCAAGGACTAGTAATGCTTCACCAGGAGTAAAACATCGAGGCAACAGATACAGCAAGATCATACTGAGGTAGACAAAAATAAGCAGCACTTCCAGAACCTCTATCACTTCAGAAACAGTTAAAGAATACTTCATGGTATAAAGGATTATACTGCCAGCAATGCCTGAAAGTATGCAGGTGTTAGTTGGCACAGGCCTTGTGATGCCAACTGCTATTACAGATAGGAAAAGGGCTACCACCATGCCCGTGGAGGCCACAACTATGCCAAAACGTTCAAAGTACACAATGCCAGCAGCCTTGCATCTCTCCTTCATCACAATCCCCAGCAGTGGGATGACCATACTAGCTGGTAGGAGGCCACTGTTAGCTGTCGTCCGAAACTGGAATACGGCCCCACCCAGTCGGAGTAGACGGTCCCATTTAAATTGGACATAAAAAGACTGAACAGCAAGAGCAATAGCACACCAGGAATACCGGTCCCAAACTACTGTGTGCACACACAACACAATGATGAACACAATCAGGGATTCCAAAATCACTTGTTTGTTTAACATGGTTCCAGTCAGCGGCATCCTGTGATTTCAGAATCTTTACAACTGTCAGATTCCAAAATTTTCAATATAGTCCTTGGTCCATTAGTAAAAGTTCACTTTCATCCTACTGCAACGCCTATAAAGATAAACAAAATAATCAAATTAAAGAGACTACTAGAACACCTGAGGCCTCATCATTTATTTTCTGAAGCTCAGTTGAAAGCTTTGATTCCTGTCATGAGAAAAATAAAATCAAGACGGAAATAAATCAACCAGCATTTTCTACTGCTTTCAAAAATCAGAAAACTCAGCTTGCAGTGCCATAGCCAAATCTCACAGTACTTTTATTCACATGCAAATACTAAATACTTCTATTGCAGTGCCAGATTTTTCCTCTCTCTCCAAAAAGTATAGAAGGGAATGCTTTATATTCTGCAAGGAGTGTATGCAAATACTAAGTAGCAGCACTCACGAGAACTGCATTGGAAAGGACACTTGGACATCTCTGTAAGTTAAAGACAGAAGAGCTTGGTGACGAGTTTGTTACAGAACTAAGTGAAATTAATGCACCTACATGCCTTGGTGGTATATAAAATAAATATTAAAGAAGAGATGAAAATATGCATGTTACATAGGCAATGTTATTGATAGAACTGACAATACTGTTTCTAACATAAGCAATATTTGATATTTAAAACATACCAATAAAAAAAACAGGGTACAAATTAACTGAAACACAAAACAAACAAATCAGAAGCAAAATGATGTAGAATGGCTACTCATGTGTTTTAAAAAAGAATTGACACTGTCAACTTGAAAATTGGTCAATCAAAATAAAAAGAGTTAAAGGTCGTTTCAGGTCTTCCCCTTGCCTCTAACTCCTTTCTTCTGATTTTATGTGGATTTACAGTCACATTGTTCTATTTTTAAAAATATTTTCTCTCCAGTGTTGCTGTGTAAAAGGGAAAACTGATGCTACACAAAGCACTGTCATATCTATAATATAAACAAACTGAAGAGAGATAGTATGTTCTTTCTCCAAAATCTTTCAAGTTATAGTAATCTTAGGGGTTATTTCTAATTTTGGTAAGTAAAATTTATTCAGACATAAATGTGACAAATCTATAGTGTCCCTTTAAAATAGCAATTCTCCAGCATTTTAACCCTGGCCTTTCTCCCCTGGTTAATTAAAGTTCTTTAGTAGTACTAAATAACTTGGAATTTCTATCCAAGCTGATACTTTCTATTCAGTTAAGTATTAGCAAAAGATTCTAAACAAATGGAGAAAACTCAAAACTTGGAGGAAAAAGCCTCTGTGATGGAACAAGACATTCAATACTCCAGACTATGGTGCAAACTTCCACTCATCTTAATGTACATCTGTCCGCCTTTGCCTCAGAGTCTCTCTCCTTCCATCTGCTATTAGTTTTATGACTGACTGCTTTACTTATTGCATCACCACCTTTACCTCACTGTTTGTTCTCTCAAATAAGCAATAAGGTTTACATTATATGAGTGCAAGAGAAGATATCAAAGTCATAACGAAAAAGAAGTGGTCACATGGGTCTAAACTGGACAGATTTCACTGTTTTTTGGAACTTGGTTGATCTTGGCAGTTCTAGTGGTAGCTAGGGACCAAATACAACATTTCTGTCTACAAAGGGACTACACAGTGTCCACTGTACCTTTGTATTAAGCTGCTTAATAAATTTAGTTTGTTTCTAAGAGAAGAACTGCTGGGCCACATTTGTTACAGAGGGACAGCTTGCATGTACCCTAAAAACACAGCTCACTCAACCTGAAAACTGGCCACCGTGTTCTATTTTACTTTAGAAAATGTTCTGGAGATACAGTTCACACATATTCTCCCAAGTCAGTCTGAGTAAATTTACATTTAGATGCTTAAGAAGTGGTTTACGCATCATTACAATTCTGAGGTGAGGCATTTGCTCCTATCCAGCTCATCTTCTCCCTACACTTTGCCTCAGCCTCTTTCCCTCTCCAGTTCCTGTTTCACAATTGCTGAAAGGGAACCCTTCATAGCCTTCCCTGCCCATTTCACAGCCTTAGCTAGTCAGTCTCTTCTGCACAGATCTGTGCCATTATTTAACAAAACAAAAACAAAAACCTTTATTTTGTCATTATTAACATAATGCTTGGATGAAAAATTCATGTAACAAATCTTATTCATAACCTGTAGTTGTTAGCCAAACACAAATGGGTCTTTTAAAGGTAATATCTTTCTCTGTGTTTAAGTCTGTTCAGATTCCAAACATGGTAACCACACATTATCAAAATCTCCTTATATAAGGCTTTCTGTTGTTTTTTGGCAGTGAAAGGATTTCCAATACTTTATTTCTCCATGTCACTAGTGTTGGGAGATCTGTCCTTTTTCAGGAACTAGCTATTATGCATTTGGCTGCTAGTAACAAATGTGTTCTCAACAGGCCCTTTCCTGACTCAATATTCTCCTTTGGACTTTAACCTAATAGAATCACTATTGGTTCTGTGGGTAGCCTAACTTAAGTTATTTTGCAAATTCTATATGCTACTTTCCTCCAAAATACCATTATTTTAGGGCATTCCCACCATCTACAGAAAGGTTCCTACTCCTTCAACATTCTCTCCAACATTTGACTTATATTGACATATATATTTTCTTGATCTTAAATGGAGTGAGGTACCATTGAAAAAAAATATTTTGTAATAGTTTTCCTTAGTGGTTATATCAAGTAGTTGAGGTTTTTGCTTTTCTATTTCTACTGTTCCAAAGGAATATCTGTTTTTTGCTTTTCTATTTCTACTTTTCCAAAGGAATATCTGTTTTTAGATAGCTTCTTCCATTTTTCCTTATCTCCTAGATCCATCAGTAACATTTTGTTATATCATGTGGAGATCAGGCCCTTTAAAGTGGTGTTTTCCTGTAATTCATGTTTCTCCCTCCTTAACAGTTTCCTAAAATGGGCTTCCTGCATGGGATATGCTATAATGGCTGCAAATAAGTCAAGACCGATATATTAATATTCCTCTTGAGTTCTTTGATGGTATTAATTTCCATATTTTTATCATTATGGAATAGCTGACCAAGGGTTGACCTTTTCACTCCCATACATTATACATTGGATTAGATAACCTCAGTTGAAACTCTAGATTGTTTCTGATGAGTTTAAGCAGGGAGGGGAAAGGAGCTACTTCTTTTTTTTAAATCAAATTCCATATGTGAAGTGTAATTATGACACTTGGATTCTTTCTCTTGTGTTCATTTAAATATTTTAGGTAACTAACAAAAAAAAATCAATTTACAATTCTGTTTTTCCATCTGATTTTCATCTAGTATTTATGGGTGTCACCATGGTACAAGGCTGAAAGTGATCTTAACTGAGCCATCCAATAATATTTTATTACATTTGGTACTGACAATCAATGACCAACAATTTCAACGCTGTAATGAATGAAGCAGCAATGGGCATCCTTGGAAAACACCATAAGAAGACAAAACCTTGGGTCACAAATGAAATACTACAAATGTGTGACATTAGAAGAGAACATAAGAGAGACAAGAACAGCACCGAGGGAGCTGATAAATACAAAGAGATTGGCAGAAATATCAAGAAAGGCATGAAGGTGGCCAATGAGATATGGATTGAAAAACAATGCTCTGTAATTGAAAAGTATCAATAATAAAAATAGCAAACGAGCCTTCCAGATTGTAAGAGATCTGACGAAGGTAATGGACCAAAGCTAACGCAACGCAAGACAAAGAAGTGAACAGTCTTACAGAAGAAAAGGACATCAACAATAGGTGGACAAATGACTGCTCTGATCTATACAACCAACAGACAAATGGAGATCCTAGTGTCCTAGACAGCCCAGATTCAACAGAGGAGGATGACTTTCCAATACTGCGTGAAGAAGTGGAGACAGCTGTGAAATCACTCAAGAATGAAAAGGCTACAGGTATTGACAACATCCCAGCTGAACTGATGAAATTGGAGGAGAAATAGTAATAGATGTACTCACCAAGATCTGCAACAAGATCTGGCAGACTGGTGAGTGGTCCTCCATGTGGACACAGTCACTAATCATCACTCTGCCAAAGAAAGGCAACTTGCAATTGTGTCAAAATTACTGAACCATAAGCTTAATGAACCATCCATCCCAGCAAAGTGATGTTGAAAGTCATATTGAACAGATTAAAACCACAAGCGGAGAATATCATCGCAGAAGAACAGGCTGGCTTTCCTGCTGGAAGAAGTACCACAGAACAGATTTTCAATCTTCGTGTTCTATGTGAGAAGTACTTACAACATAAGCAGGACATCTACCACGTCTTTGTTGACTTCAAGAAGGCATTTGACAGCGTATGGCACGAAGCTTTCTGGGCAACCACAAAGAAGTACAATGTTGATCATAAGCTTATTATTACCATTAAACAACTGTATGCCAAGGCCAGCAGTGCAGTTCTCGTCAATGGCACAATAGGAGAGTGGTTTCGCAACAATGTTGGAGTCTGGCAAGGCTGCCTTCTTTCGCCTACACTGTTCAACATCTACTTGGAGCACATAATGACTGATGCCCTAGAAGATCACGTATGCACAGTCAGCATTGGGGGGCGAACAATCTCAAAACTTCAGTTTGCTGATGACATTGATGGCCTGGCAGGTAGCGAAGATGAACTTGCCAACCTTGTGAAACGATTGGATGAAACTTCTGCAAAATTCATGCAGAGAAAACCAAGCTGATGACAAACAAACGTGACGGGATCAGCTCACATATCACTGTCAGTAGACAAGAGCTGGAGACAGTGAAACAGTTCAAGTATTTGGGGGCAATCATCACTGATGAAGGATCAAAGGCAGAAATTCTGGCAAGAACTTTGCAAACAACAGCAACAGTGGCAAAGCTAAAGCCAATTAGGAGGAACAAGAACATCTCCCTGGAATCCAAACTGAAACTGCTGCACACATTGTTCATCTCCATTTTTCTGTATGCGTGCGAGACATGGACCCTTATGGCAGAACCTGAATGGAAAATACATGTAGTAGAGATGAGATACTTCTGTAAAATCCTGGGCATCTCCTACTTCGACCACGTCACTAACGAAGAGGTCCACAACATCAGCACCCAACGTGCTGGGTCATATGAAGACCTCTTGATGACCGTGAAGAAGCGCAAACTGAAGTGGTACGGCCATGTAACAAGATCATCTGGCCTATCCAAGATCATCCTCCATGGGACAGTACAGGGGAAGAGAAGAAGAGGTAGACAGAAGAGGAGATGGATTGACAACATAAAAGAGTGGACAGGAACGGACTTCGCAGAGACTCAAGCACTGACACACAATCGTCATGGGTGGAGACGATTGATTGCTCATCAGTGATGGTGCCCCAACGACCAATGCGGTTATGGAAGTGACGATTATGACGACTGACAATCCCCCCTTTCAGAGTGGGTTTATGCAGAGTTTTATTTGTTCTTAGTATTATAAATTTAATAATCCTTGTCTGAATTTCCTCTAGAGGTTTTTGGAATTTATATTGACGGGCTGAAATATGAATTTAATTTTTGGCAATCAATACATTTTTATTGTTGCTATACAGCCAAGCCAAACTAAATGTATTTTTTCCCAATCCAACAAATCATTTTTCAGTTTTGAAACAATGGGAGGAAAATTAATTTCATATAGTTGATTGAGGTTAGGAGAAGTAATCTGTGACAATTCTCCCTCACACAGGGCCAATACTGGCTTTGAGCAGCCCACTTCTGTCTGTTTCTAGATATAGAAAACAGGGCAAGGACCTGTCAGTAGGAGAGGGCAGGGAAAACCCTATATGCAAACCAGAGGTGGAGGAACAGTTAATGGCCAACATGGACATTTAAGAGCTCCAGCCCCTACAGCAACAACACCTAACTACCGCACCCAAATGGGAAAGTAACCAGTTCTGATGGCGAAAGCACCTTGAGAAGGCTGAAATCCCAAGTATGAATTTACATATGTCTGCTATTTTAATGCAGCTACAGTGTAATTTGAAAACTACTGACCTGAAGATGTTAATGAGGGCTATTTTATCATTATCTTCTCTTGCCTCAACTGTTGCCATTCCCTTCTCTATGATCTCTCCAAATATGAGCTCTTCAAACTCCAGCATGCCAGGGCGGGTCCCACTTGCTCACATATGGAACAGACCATGTTATTCTCATACTCAAACATCTTCACATGCTCTTTGTTCATTTCAGGATCTACTTTTTGTTTTAAAGCCCTCCATGGATTTGTCCCTATTTGCCTCATGGGTCCTGCCTCTTTATATTTGTTTCAGTTAGTACAAGCCTCCTGTTCTTTCATTTAGTTGCATGACTTCTCCTTTACAGTTCCTGACAGCTAGAGCAGATTTAATGTCTCTCTCCATTTCTGATACTCATCTCACTTCACATCTCAGCTAAAATAGAAAACATAATTTCATTCTTAGCTATACTACTCAATTTCCTTCTCCCTCCACTTTCTACTTTGTTATTCAACTCCCACTATGGTATTTTGGGAAACTATACTGAAGACACTATGGAAGACAAAAGTGTATTTTGTGTGTGCAATAAAGTGACTAATGGCATAAAAAATAATCCACTCCACCTGGAAGGTGCAGCCACCTGGTATAAAACAAAGTATCACTGTATTAAATCACTGAGCTCCCAAGACTCAGCTTTCCCATCTCCTGGAAAGTCCACAGTGTGTCTTTTCTCATTGGCTTATATAGGGCTTCACTAGGGGGGTATGTCTTCCCTGCAAAAGAGGGGTGTTCTTTCCTCAGGTTCGCTAACTACCTCCGGCTGAAATAGCAGTGAAGGCACAGCAGCTCGGATAAGCAGGTCGAGGTCAAGCCTACAGGGGAGTTTGGGGTTGAACTCGAACTGCTCACCCGAATTAAAATCCAAGCGAGTAGCAAACTACGGGTCAGGGAGAAGACTCGGCGCAGGAGACACAAAGCGACCCCTCCCCTTCAGGAGCTTGCACCGTAACAGGCTCATCTCCCCGCTATACTTCTCTTGTCCAGCTTCAGACGCCACCTGGGGCCCATGTATAACACAACCCACCCAACCTGCCCTTGTAGCGGACACGCTCCCCCACAGCGCCCTCCTCTTACCCTTACACATCCCACGGAGCCGCGCAGCGCGCCTAGCCCCATCTCACTCCACGCAAGCCCTACGTTACCCTGAGCTTGGCACCTATACACCCCTATAGCAGCCATCTCGACTCCTGCACATTCGCGTACGGCAGCGGCCCCTATAGCCACCTCCATACTACACTTCCCTTGGCGCCTGTATAACTCTATAGGGGACCCTTGTTGGGGTTCTCGCTATACACCCGCCCCCCTCCCGTCTATGGCAGCTCCCTCACGAACTCACCTCACTGGACGGCGCCATCTTGCTGTCCGTCCCTGTCACATGATAGGGGACCCTCGGGGGCGAGGGAAGAGCCGGTTCCCGTCACGTGATGCAGGCGCCAGGCCGGTGCGGCGGGTAACGGGTCACGTGAGAGGGGAGTGAAGATGGCGGCCGGCGGGCTCTGTGCGAGGTATGGGAACGCGGGTGCCGCTGAGGGAACTCCCCACTGCCCGCCACCCACCCACACCGGGGATGGGGGCCGGGCCGGGCCGCTCGTAATTAAACGGCAACCGGGGTGGCGGGGGGGAGAGGAAACAGGGCCTGCCCCCTCCCCAGTGCACCGTTCTGGTGTTTTCCCCCCAAAAGAGGCTCCTCCCCGTGACCCCCCACCCCGACCCCTTTCAACTGCTCCCCCCAGCTGCCCTCCTCAGGAGAGGCCCCTCCCCGCTACAGCAGCCACTTCCACTGAGCTCCCGTCTCTTCCGCGAGTCCCCTCCCAGTGACCGCCTCTCACCTGAGGCGAATCCTGCCCTGGAGCAGCGCTCACCCCCTGCTGCAAACGCACCCAGGGCCTCTGCACAGAAGCCCCAGGTAGCGGATCGGGTCATTTGCTGGCCAGTTCTAAGAAGCTGGGGTCGCTGGTTGAATGGCCTCATTGGTGCCCTCGGATTGGCACAGACTCCGCTCTCTGCTCCCTAGGGATGGAGGCTGCCCTGGCACCAGAGTCCCTTCTCCCAGCCTGCTGCGTGGTTGGTGCTTTTACTGCATCCCACTGGGCTCTAATGAGACCCACACGCGGGGCTGCTCTGCTAGTGGAAATCGCTGCTCTGTTTCTCACCTGTCTAGATGAGCTGACCTAATGACTTCCTGTGGTCCTGTTTGCAAACATCAAAACAGAGGGTTCTCCATACGATCATGAAATTTATAGGCACTTTAAGACCTTATTCCATTGAGGAGCTCTTGGAAATAGTGGTGTATGGGGGCTGAGGAGGACTGTAGACCCCAGGGGTAATTGGGGTATATTCTACTTCCATTTGGTTCTTATTTGTCCCGTAGGATGTAATGAACGCATCCCTGTTTGAGACCTTTTCCTGCTTAGTGAGTGTGTGAAGGGGAATTGGTGGGGTGCCATTGTAGAGCCCCAAGAAACCATCTATTTTTACTAAATAACATCAAATCTATTTCAGCATTTTACCACAACTGATCATGGCTAAGTTGAATATCAGTTTTCATGCAATCCTCTCTACCTTCCTCCTCTGTGTAATAAAACAAGTGGTTCCCGATCTCTTAGGGACACTGCAGCAATTTATTAGACACTTAATACCCCAACCATACCACCAAGACCTCCCATTTGGCTGTGGACACTTATTCTCTGGAGTTTGGGCTCCCTTAAATCTAGTTTTGGATCCTAGTCTGGTGAGTTAGAGCATGTACAGCTGAATGGAAGGTGGAAGTGGTGGTATAAGAGAGGCTGGCCCTGAGGCTCAAGATTAAGTTGTCTGAATGGAGTATGGGGGAGCCTGATGGTACCAATCACCAAGTTTTTGTAAACAGCTAACATGAAAACCCCAAGTAAACTACAATCCAGCTATGATGTGAGCTGGACAGGAGAGCAAACTCTTCAATAATTAATGATGCTGACGAAGTGTAGATCTGGCTCATCCCTCCTAGTTTAAATGTTTGGAAAGGTAATATGTTCTTTAGAAGCGACAGGAACTATTTGGGAAGGTGGCACAGGGATTAGTGGTGAATTAACATTTTCTTTGTGTTTCTTTTGTTGTCTTTTTTAAAAGGCTAAGTGGCGAGTGTGATGTGATTTAATAAAAATAAAACTACTGTTTAAAGGGGTTTTGCTGCTAAATTAAAATCTCTATTTACATCAAAGTTGAACATCTCTAGAAGGGGACATGTTGATTGAGTTGTATGTCTATACACAACATTCCTGTGTGTATGACAGACACAAAGAATTACATGTTATTCACTTTGCTTTGCAAAATGTGATGCAGTATAGTCTGTTCTTAGAGGTTTAACCTCCAGAAGTTTACAAAGGCTTGAGGCCAGAGATCAGATTTTTACATCACAGGGATAGTTTTATCATGAGTGTGATATTCTGGGAGCTGATTTGCCCTTTTAAATGAACACTACATTTCCATTAGTCTATGAAATATACATAGGATTTTTTGCTCTGAATAAGATGACTCATGGGTCACTCTGCACAGAAGGTGTCCTCATTGTTTTTGGAACAATGCATTTTGGAAATGCTTACTGGAAATGAGTATTGTAACACCTCCAAAGTTGATGGAAAGAAAGTCTGACTCCAAGTAAGATTTTTGTTATGTTTTATTTGCATTACAGTAGTGCCGAGTCCCCAGTTGGAAGAGAACCACCGTTTTGCTGGGCACTATGTAAATATATAGTAAGAGAAAGTCGGTGTCTCAAATAGCATAGAGTCTAAATAAGTAAATTGGCCCAAATCAGAGGCCTGTTTTAATCACAGAGAAGGTTTGGCAGGAGTGGAAATGAGACAGAGTTGGCTCAGCCATATTGATGTTCTGCATTACAAAGATTCCTTTCTTGGGAGAACTCTGATCATTCAGTTCTCTGCATAGAACAGAGGGATTGCACCCATATTTTGTTGCTTAATCATATCAGGAGATGTTCTTTAGCAATGGATTCTAGTGCAATTCTAGATTTAGGGCATGTCTGGATGAATACTTATTACACAACAAGCTGGCATATAAATCTGTAGTGCTCCAGTGTGCCATGCTTGTGTCTTTGTGGATCGTGCTGCTGTACCCAGAAAGTTCCCTTGTGCACATTGACATATTGTGGTTTGACAGCAGTATGTCAATGTGCAGTAGAGAACTTTTAGTACTCAGCAGAAGGGTCCACACGGACAGTTAGTGCACAGCATTTTGGAGAGCTGTAGATTAACACCCCAGCTTGCCATGCAGTAAATGTTCATGTGGACATTCCCTTAATTTACTCAAAATAGGACTCTAACTTCCCAGGTCTATTTTTAATGGCAGCAAATCAGGTTGCAGATACTTCATTCTTTAAATCTTACAAAATAATGCCTCTGGTGGCTTTTGGTACTTTCTCTGGAGGTGTAAATGACTTCAAAGCTGCTGCTTTCAGTCTCTGTTATTCTAGAGATCCCGGGAGCTCATCTGCTGATTAGCTTCTCTAGATGGTAATCTGAGAAACTGTCAGATGAGCATATTTCACATAACTTGTCTGTTCATCTCTAGACAGACCTTGCATGGCAGGCTTTATTGTTTAGTTTAACTCCTGACTTGGATTACATTGCCTCCAGAACATCAATTCCTTAAACTCCAGAAAGCGGTATTTTGGAGGTTGCTGTTTGCACAGCTGTTTTAAATAGCTAGAGTTTGTTTATGACATTTTGCAGAGTTGCACCTTCCTTTCTGAGATCTGGTAGGATAAGGATTTGATCTGAAATACTTCCTAACATAGACTGATTGCCTTTTCTTCTGTGTTCTTAGTAAAGTGAGTGGAAAACAGATACAAACAAGAGGCTTAGTTTAGCTAAACTATGCTGAATAGTTCTGGCAAAGTTTGTGCCTTTTGGGAAACTGGTGGAATTTCTCACCTTACTTTGATATTATTCCACCCAAGGAGGAAGCTGTGAACAGCAGTGAACAAAACTGAATGAAAGATCTCTACAAGCTTAGTTTGGTTTCCTTATATACTAACCATAGGCATCCAGGTAGCAAAACTGGATTGAACCAATTACAGTAGCTGATATAAATGTGCTTTCCCTTTGGTTTAGGTTTGCTCATTATCTCTTACCACATCTGCTCTAAGTGAAAACCAAGTTTAAAAGCTTGTAGGCTGAACATCAGCCTTGAGTGATGTTTAAATTAGAGAGAGAACTTTGATTTTGTTTCTCTTTATTTACAGGAGCAGCAGAGAACTCTGGACCATTCTGCTGGGCAGATCGGCTTTGAGGGAACCTGTAAGTAGAGGTCTTGCTAGGCAACTTTACTTGTTACTGAACAGACATGTGGCCTGATAACCCTGCTGTGCTGTGTGTAAGTGGCTGAATGCTAGTGAATCATGTTTTGCTGCTCTGCCCCCTCTTCACCCCCAAAATATTCTTACTGTGAGTTTTTTGTTCCTCTACTTCCACTCCTTGTTTATTCTCTCTCGTTAGCTGCTGCAGCACTGGAATGGTATATGTGCAAAGGTGGTTCCCTTTCTGGAGCGGACACAAGTGCTGCTTTCCAGACTGGCTGGCTTGGGGTATTCATGAGTGGAGCAGCCTGCTTCCTTACTCCCTGGGATGGAGTCCATGATTTCAAGAATGTTCCCAGAGGTTGGAAATCCAAATCCATTTCTGAGCCTAGCCTGCTATCTCCTCTTTCCCCTCTCCTTTCCACAGTTAGGCAAAGCAGCAAGCTGTTCTTTCTCATACAATCTACACCTTGAATCAGAGTCTGAATCACAGATGTTCTTCATGCTGGTCTTGTGTTGTTGCTGTCCTATTTTGTGCATGGTGTTGGAATTTCGTTGCCTAGTTTAAATTGAACAAATCTGATATTGGGCAGAATAAGGAGATTTGTCCATTCAGTATTATTTTATTGTCTTCTAGGCTCAGATTGCAGCAGAGTTGAACAAACATTGGCAGAGGCTGTTAGAGGGGCTTTCATACTACAAACCTCCCAGGTACAGTAATTGGTTGATGCTAGCATCTGATAATAGGCACCCAGATACTACTCTGATAGGTGCCTTAGATAAACAGGCACTACTTAGTAGAAGAACATGCTGAATATTTCCCAATGATGCAGCAAAAATATATTCTACCCCCTTCATATGCCAATTACCTCCAAGTTGCAGGGGGTTCACTATTCACATGGAGAGGAGAGGTTTAGAAGGGGTGCTTCAGTGCAGTTAATATTATTTTGGTATGAAAATACCATGTGTAGAAATAACACAAGTTCTTGTCTTCTCCCAGCCTATGTTAGATACCTGTTCATCCCAGCCTCTTTCTGAGTTACAGTAATCATGTACCAGAATCTACAGTGCCTCTATAGGTTACCTAAAGATGAAGCTTCAATGCAGAGGAACGACTCCTCTTGACACTTAGTCTTCTCAAAATGAAATCCAGATTCTCACACTGAAAGAGTGAGAATGATTATCTATCTATGTTTATTATAGCTGTAACCGTACCTTGGTTTGTGCATTTTTGTAGTCTGTTGGCATCTTCATTGATAAGAGTGATGTCGTCAGCAAAGTCTAGATCAAATAGCTTTGTATTGTTCCATTTTAGGCCATATGTGTCACTGTTGCATTGTTTTAATCCATAGTCGATGACTAGCATAAACAAAAACGAAGACAGGATGCACCCCTGCCTTACACACCTGTCTTGATGCTGAATGGCTTACTCAATCCATTTTCCATTTTAATTCAGCATTTTGAGGTGGCGTAGAATACCGTCATAATGTTGATTAATTTTGTTGGAATTCCATATTGTTCCACAATTTTCCACATTGTTTCTCAGTTTACACTATCGAATGCCTTTTGAAAGTCCACAAAATTGATGGCAAGACTGCCTTGGAATTCAATTGTGTTTTCAATAATCCATCTCAGGGTGAAAATAGCGTCTGTGCATGAGCTCCCTTGTCTAAATCCAGATTGTTGTTCACGTAGGATGGTATCCATCTTTCCTTTCATTCTGTTCAGGAGGACTGCTGCTAATACTTTTCCTGTGACAGATAGAAGTGTTACTCCCCTCCAATTTGAACAATTGTTTAGGTCATCTTTCTTTTGGTAACTTGATTAGGATACTGAGGGTCCATTCTTCCAGCACTTTCTCTGTCCATATTTTGTTGCACAGCTAACAGATGACTGATTCCATGTCTTCGCCTCCATATTTAAGCATTTCAGGATGAATGCCATCCAACCCAGATGCCTTCTTGTTTTTCAGCTTCTGCGATGCTTTTTTTTTAGTAATGGAGACGATAGGTTTGAGGTACAATGCAAATAAATGTAGTCTTGTTTATGGTGACTACAGGAACAGAAATCAAAATTGAAGAAGAGAAACTGGAGAAGGTGAACAATTTTACATATCTTGGAAGTACCATCAGTCAAGATGGTACTAGTTCCGAGGAAATAAGAAGAAGAATTGGGAAGGCAAACGCTGCATTTGGAAGACTCAAAAACATCTGGCAACTCATAAACATCTCCCTCAAGACAAAACTGAATGTGTAGAAAGCAATTGTTATCGCCATCACAACATATAGCAGTGAGACAGGGCAGCTTACCAAGAAAGATGCACAAAAGCTGGATGCATTTAATCACAAATGTCTGAGAAGAATATTGGGAATAACATACAGAGATAGGAAGATGAATGAAGAAGTGAGAAAAATTACTGGACAAGGCACTCTCTCACAAATAATCTACAAAAGAAGACATCAATGGCTGGGACATGTGCTGAGAATGGAAAAAGAACGCTTACCAAATACCGCCCTTGAATGGAAGCCAGCAAATGCAAGAAGAAAGAGAGAAAGACGGCGAATAACATGGAAGTGAACAGTTCTGAACGACATCAAGCACCTCAGCATGAAATGGGAAGATTTGGAGAGAAGGGCAGTTGACAGGCAAGGATGGCAAATGTGGGTAGCCCAATGTGCAGCAAAGCATGGGATGGACTAAGGTCTAACAGTACCTTGCATTGTACATGAAGTGAACTGTGCCAGACAAGTCCTGCACTGAGATTACTGTACGTATATTAAATATAGAAAAGCCAGAACAATCACTGAAAAGTCTGATTTTAAACTGACAAAAGCCAGGGATTTTGGAATTAAGCCTTTTCGTTTTGCCTCTTTGTGTCTTTAGTGCATTTTCATGACTATAAGGTTTTTTTTTTCTTTCTTTAGTGCAAGTTCAGCCGAAAAAGTAAAAGCTGATAAAGATGTGGCTGCTCCGCTGAAGGAACTGGGCCTGAGGATCAGCAAGTTTTTGGTGAGCAGAGGTCCTAGGCAGCTTAATTCTTCCACTCACACTTGAAATGCACAGCTAGAGACCTGGGTTTGTGCTTTCTGTTGTTGACGTCTGAAGAAGATAACTGAAGTGTAATCTTTCTAATTTATCTCCTGCTACCTGGATAAAGAGTTACTTTATCTATACTGAGGCTTTTGCCTACAGTTTTTCTTCTCCAATTCCCTACTAGACACACTTTTTTGTGCAGTGAGAGTTTGTCAGGTCAAGTCATATTTCTCACAGGTATTTAACTAAAACACTAAGAGTATCAAATTCTGAAGCTCAGTTAAGTTTAATAAGCTGTTTTAACGTTCAGTAGAAGTGAATGTAAGGGTATTTTCAATCCTGATTATTCTAAACTAAGTTATAAGCAAGAACTGAGGCAGTAAGGTAAAATTTTCCAAAGTGACTAGTGACTTTTGGGTTCCTTAATTTTTGGTGCCTAAATTGAGACTATCTAAAAGGCTGTTTTTCAGGAAGTACTTAGCACTTGCCCTTTGAAAATCGTGCTTTTTTAAGGCATCTCAAACTGGACACTCAAAATCCCATGTCATGTTGGAAAATCCTGACTAATTACCTGCAGAATTGGGTTCCTTCCAATCAGAAATAGAACAAGGTGATCAGTTTATAATAGGACCCTTAGTTAATTGATCCATTATACTCCTGCTGGAGCTGAACTAGCCACATCTACGTTATTTGAAAATGTACATGTTCTGCTTTCCTTTAAAAAACAAATAAACAAACTCTACTGACCATAACTGTTAAGAGCCTCAAAGGAAATCAGTTTACTGACACTTTTTGGAAGAATTTATTCCAAAGGGAAGAGATGCCTGAATATGTGGAGTGACTTTGCACCTTTTGATAAACTTAGCTGCCTTGTCTTATTCCTGCCTGTGTGTCTCTCTCTTGTTTCAGGGGCTGGATGAAGAGCAAAGTGTGCAGCTATTGCAGTGTTATCTTCAAGAGGATTACAGAGGGACCCGGGATTCACTTAAGGTCTGTAGTGTGTCTCTGCATCATGCTACTGTCCCTTTTTCTCCTCAATCCCAGTGGTTCATTGACACAAATGGTTGTGCATGATGCTGAAATCCAGATTTGGAAATTATTTTGGGACTTTTCCCCCCTGAATTTCTGATGCTCAAGAACATTACAGAAAATGAGGTATCTTGGGTCCAGGTCCAATCTTCTAGTATATCCTGCGTGGTGTGAGTCTGAGATTTATCTGAACTCTTAGCCATAGGAATGTACTGACAGGTGTCTGAGAGAGGGGGGTAGGGATGAAAAGGGGAAAGAATGAAAGGAGTGAGAGAGAAACTCATGCTTGCAAGTGAGAATCTATGCTCTATAACTCTGAAATATGTCATTGCTTTCAGTATGAATTTTTTGGTGACTAGTGTAGGTGCATTAAGGCCACTTCCTTATTCTGTTGTGTTTTGATTGCAGACTGTCCTGCAGGATGAAAGGCAGAGTCAGGCTCTGATGCTGAAGGTCAGTAGTTTTCATTCTTATTTTCATTTTAAAAAGAGGTGTTGGCAATGAACTAATTTTGTTTGCTATTGGTCAAGAAAAGCTGGGATTGGTTGAAGTGTCCCTTCAGTGTCAAGAGCAAATCTGGGGGGATTTTTCTAATTCATTTGTGAAGTAGTAGTAATACCTTGCTCTTTATGTAGCGATTTTCATCAGCAGATCTCAAAATGCTTTACAGAAGAGTGGCTGGCCATAGACTAGAACAGCATGAGCAGTTACTCTGTACAGGGACTTTTTGGCTGTGCTGACGGAAATTGGGCCATGCAGGAATAAGCACTCCTAGGATATCCACAGCTTTGCATTTATGTGCTCAGTTGTCATCCTAAGAGATGACTGGAAAGGGGACTGAAGATCACATCAGTGTAGTTATGGATCCAAGAGGCTAAAGAGATTGAAATCTCCTCTCTCCTTGTTCCTTTCTTTCTCAGTTAGCAATGGAATGACAGAACCTGTTCTAATACATGAAGAGGGTGTGTGCACATGCATAAGAGTGAACTGGATGCTTTTGTCAGATGACTTAAACTATCTAACTGAGTCATGCCGTTACGTTGAAGCGTCCATTGTAGGTAGCGCATGGGCGTTGTAAGTTTATGAGCATAGTCACTGCAGTTTTCGGGGAGGCAGTTTGGTGGGAGGCATCAGTGATGAGATAAGGGGAGGGAAGAGAGAATTAGACACAGTAGCAAGCGATGCTGATGACATTGTGTTTTCACAGCTTGCTGACTATTACTATGAAGAAAGAATGTGCATTCTGCGTTGTGTCCTCAACCTACTCACTTATTTTCAGGACGAGAGGCACCCCTACATGGTGAATACTTGAACCTTTTCCTGAATCTGATCTCGCTATTAAGTGACACACAGTTTGTCTGTCTATGCATCTAAAAAGCTTATACATGTGTATGTGTAATGTTTGGGTTATTTTTTGAAAGGCACAATACTCGCAGTGTGTTGAGAAGCTGGACAAGGAACTGGTTCCTAATTACCGAAAACAGTTTGAAGATCTATACAAAGCAGAAGCTCCTACATGGGAAACACATGGAAATCTCATGGTATTTTGAAAATTATCAAAAATTATCCGTTATCAGAGTTGTACGTTTTTTTTTTCACTACATTGTTGGCTAGTTAGTACAAAGTGAATATGCTTAAATGCAATTAACAAGGACATTTCCAGCCTTCTAAGGAACTTACAGGAATTGTTTCCCTTTGGTAATACTCTGAACACATCTTGTTTCAGGAGCTAGGCTCTGATCTTGAGATCTGAACTCTGATCCCCTTTGTAAAAAGCCCGTTGAGCTGTGACTAGACCAGCAGGGTTTTGGAGTGGTGCATAATCTGTTTTAATCAGCCAACTCTGTTTACTCTTAGTAGTGTTTTATTTAATTTTTAAATAAAACCTGCAGAATTGTGAAACTGAATCATCTGGCATCCTGGCAACTTGGGTAGTGTCTCCTGGGATAGGGTAGATGTTTTTCCTGTCTTCAGCTCTGTGGGCTGCATAAGGATCACATAATCCCAATGTCATTGATTTTTACCTTAATCCCTTACTGCTATATGTTGTGGGATGCACCAGCTGCCATTGAGGGGATGACTTTTAAACAGCATTTCCAGTGTGACGTAAGAGCAGGTTCCCTCACCATTGGAGCAGACTGATTTGCCCCAGCCACTCTCCATTTCAGGTTGCTTCAACTGAAATGCTAGTTTCAACATATAATGGTAGGACTCTCCTCCTTGTACAGACAGAGCGCCAGGTGTCCCGCTGGTTTGTGCAGTGCCTCCGCGAGCAATCCATGCTCCTAGAAGTCATCTTCCTTTACTATGCATACTTTGAGATGGCACCTGATGAGCTGCTGGCCTTTGCCAGGCTGTTCAAAGAACAGGGATTTGGCTCTAGACAGACCAACAGGCATTTGGTGGATGAAAGCATGGATCACCTGGTAGATCGTATTGGGTAAGTATTGTGTGTATGTATGGGATTAGTGTGCAATTGAACAAATCTCTTGTTTAATACAGAATATAGGTGTATTTCATGGTGCCCTCCAGAATCACTATTTGCGTAAACAGTGTTTATCCTTCTGACTTTTGGTTTAGTTTATAAATGGTTTCTTCAGATTGGACTGAGACATAGCTAGTGGTTAGCTGGGCATTGAAAACCTGCCATGTAACATGGTAGAAATAGGCAGAGGAAGAGAGGCCATCTTCAAATCAGAATAAACGGCTTTCCTATTTTGTGACTGTTCAACCAGCAGTAGATAATTTTGAAGACCTAATTTGTCATTTTTTGGCACATAAAAATCCAAGAATTTATGTTCTTTGGATTATTTCTCTTAATTTCACATAATTTTTTGCTTCATCGAGGGAGTAGTAGGTAAATGTAAAGCTGATGGGCTGTTCCATTATCCAGCCTTTACTTCCCTTTTTCCTACTGAATCTTTAAATTGAGTTTCTTGTTCTTGCTTCCTTCCCCCTGTCCCCCGCTCCAGCTACTTCAGTGCTCTTATCCTGGTGGAGGGCATGGAAATTGACTCCCTGCACGAGCGTGTGTTGGATGATAGGACGGAGGAACATAAATTTGCCAGTAATGGGCGTATGCACCAGGTAAACCTTCAATAAGTCTCTTGACATTTGGAGTTCCTCTGTAATTAGAGATGGTTGTGGTTGCCCAAGGTAGAGCTGCTGGAGCTCTGTGGGCAGGGCTTGTCTGTAAGATTCTGGGCTTGCAGATCGACTGAACTAACATCTACATTACAATATGGGGCAAGTAAGAAGGAAATGAATTGTTAATTTCTATTTATCTCATAAGAAAGTGGTTTATCTTCAGGGAAGAGTAGGGAGGAGCTAAGAAATGGTCTTAACATGAACATCAAAGGTTTTCAGGGAAGAAAATACGTGGGAGCTAGAAAAGCACAGTGAGGTCATTAAGTTAAGGAGGAAACACTGGTGTTGCTCGTGCTCTCACTGATCTTTGCACACCTGACCTGGAATTTCACATTTGTTATAATTTCACTGTGACACTTATAAGAACACAACAAACTTCAGTTTAAATAAGGGACTATCCATTATTTTCATTAGAGTTGTGTGTCCTTTATTTTTGTGACCCTTTCACTTCCTTCCCAAAAGTGTATGAATCAGCCTGACAGAAAAAACATGCCAAGCAGTTTCTTCCTGAAAGTACAACTTGGTCAACTCTGTAGATCCTTGTTTTTATACAAGACATTTATCTGCATGAATTAGGTGATTATTGGAGCTAAACCTCAGTCAGGTGAGTGCTTGCTGGGTCAGGGCTTCTTTCAGCCTGTCTTGATTTCTTTGCTTGTATCCTGTCTTCTGAGCAGGAAATGGACCATCTGCTGCTGACTTTAGGGGACATCTCTCATCATGCCCCTGTGCTCTTGGCCTGGGCTTTGCTCCGTCACACAGTAACCCCAGATGAGTCGACCAGTGTGATCAGGCGAATGGGAAGTACTGCAATCCAGCTGAATATATTCCAGTACCTGACAAAGCTGCTCCGATCACTCAGCAGTGGGGGGAAGAATGTAAGTTTCTCGTTCTCATGTTTGTAGGCTCTTCAGGGTGAGGGGGCTCTATGGCATTGGTAGCGTGAAGATGTGGGAAACGGTCGGTAGGTTAGGCCATTGTTTTTGTAAGTCAAATTCCAGCCCTGAATAGAGCTCCTAGTGAAGTGCTGGTCAGTAAGTGACATCAGTTTTGTTGTTTCAGCTCCTTTCTGTGTAGGGTGGAAATTAAATGAAGTGTTTGTAGGTTTAGAAGGTACTCAACATTTCAAGAGCCGTGTGCATTGATGCATCTTGGGTCCCTCCTGTTCTGTGCCTGTGGCACACAATAATTCCGCCTAGTCTCCTAAGGGCTGTGTAATATTTTGGTCTGATTCTGTTTGTTGGGGTTAGTTTGGAGGTAGCTGTGTGGTATTCAGTGGACTGTGAGATATGGAAGATCAAAGATGATGATCTGGTGGTCCCTTCTGGCCCTAAACTCTCTGACTTCATGAGCGTTTAGTACTATCATACTTATCTTGTTTATTAAGTTGACTCCACGGATGCACCAGCAATTGCAGCTGTTGGCTTTTGCCACCATTTTCCATAAACAGTTTCACTAGACAGTGTCATTTACAAGAACAAACTATTCCAGAGCTCCAGTAGCTGTCAGTCAGCCAGACACTGGTGGAAGAAGAGCCCTCCCATTTTTTTGACCGTTGAGTGTTTCTTGATATGATTGTTTTGAAGAGAATTCTGGGCCGGGTGGCTTTTAGACACACTGACTCATAAGAATGTAGGCGGTTTTGTGTGGCACTTCACTAACTGCTGCTCCCATTTCTACTGTCTAGATACATTGGCTAGTGCCCGAGGTGGGGAGCTGTGAAGCTGGTGATCCCCTCTCTTATATACCTGCAGAAAGGGACAGTGGCTCAGAGACACATGTCCATGATGTGCTAAGGAAACTGAGGGCTGTTGCATGTGTTCCGTAATGAACTATACCCTTGTTCTTGAATAGGGTTTGTAGTCTCCACTGTCACTCATTGACCTGTCTTTTGCATTACAGTGTACTGCCAGCACAGCTTGCATGTGTATTTATGGGCTGCTTTCCTTTGTTTTGACCTCGCTGGAATTACATACGTTAGGCAATCAGCAGGTAAGTGTCAAAGGCTCATTGTGTCCGTTATTTTTTTTTATTATAACCTACCATAACCTAAGATTCAAAACTTGCCACCTGTACTCTGGGTGCAAATTTTGTGTTCGGGATTGTATCCACTGAATGATTTAGGTAGATAGTTCTGAAAGTGGGGCCCACTGTGTTTTACTCCAAATGCGTAACACAAACTTTATGGTTCTTCCAACTCTGAAAATTGTCAACATCTCTGCTGGCTACTAATTAGAGCCACAGAGTAGTATTTCTTACATTTTGGTGAGCCAACGGTTCCAGAGCAAATGCTGGAGTATTGGTCGGAAAGAAATGGGGATAAGATATATCATAATGGCACTGAGCTCCTAGGGTGTGGAGGACAGTATACTCTATTACTTCCATAGTAGATTTACCATATCCCATGCCAGTCAGTTCATTGGCAGTGAATGTGGTTTTAGAGAGAGTTGGTATTCGCGTTAAAATGGGCTTGTGTAGTTCCTCCTATTTAGCTTAGGGTGTGCCGTTCCAATTTAGGGATTGACTGTTGCCACACTGTTTGGAGTGGCTCACAACCAGGAGTGCCTACCTCAGGGCTGAATGTCAAAAGCAGGGCAGACACACCAAACTGGTGGTATGTTCTGTAATTAAATTGCACCAAATCAATACCAAATGTGAACTCTTGGATCACTATAACAGTCTTACAATGGAGTCACAGACAATCTATCTTGCCACCCAGACAAACTGGACCTAGTGATATATGGTCACTTATGTCAAAAATCACAAATATCCAAGTTACTCCCAGTCCCAAGAGACCAGTCACTCACTCAGGTCAAGTTGCATTCTAGTTCTCTCACCAAAGACAATGCTGGCAGCTAATTCTGTAGTAAACTAACTATAGGCTTATTACCTAAGAAAAGGAAATGCATTATTGAGAGGTTAAAGCAGGTAAAATGTATGTTTAGGTGAGTCATAGCCTATAATTCCAAATGGTGGTAGAGATGTAATAAACTGCTAGTTTCCCAAAAGTGTTTTCAGGTACCCAGATGGTCTCTGGGTCTCTGCTTTGCATCAGGTACTATTCCCTGTCATAGTCCAAACAGTCCAGAGATCCTGGCTCTTTCCCTGAATCCATACTTATAGCTTCTTCTCACAGAAAATAAGCTGACGGTGGGCTCTTTCTTTAATTGGGGGAGAGAGACAAGTGCATTTAGAGTCTTTGATCTCTGATCATCACACACAATGACCACTTGCCTTCAAAAGCACACAAATTAGAACTTTACTTCTAAAGTTCTTCATTTGCATTACACAAGGCTTCTTTCTCATTTGATGGGTTATTTAATTACAGGAGTATATGCAATGTAAATGTTTGCTATTATATTATAACAGGATACAGATAAGTGAAAACAATACATGTAACATCCCATAGTTTTCATGAAGTGTAAACACCAAATACATTCTTATAGAATTAACAACCACTTTAATCTGCACTAATCCACAAGTGAATTGGCCTGGGAGTTTGGCATGAGCTAGCACTTGGTCTGCCAGCGTCACAAATGTTACTGTATTGAACCCTGGATTCTAAGGGAGGTGACAAGACTTGGTTTGGAAGGAATTTATCAGTGTAAAGTAATTTCTCCCCACACCCCTCTCCTTTGAAGGACATCATTGATGCAGCCTGTGAAGTTCTAGCGGCTTCCAGCATTCCCCAGCTCTTCTGGAGGACGGTCAGTGCATTGGGACTTCTTTGGCCTTTCCTGCTTGCTGTCATACCCTGTTGAAATATGCTCTTTCAAGAAAGAAATGGGGTGTTCATATTCCCCTGGTGGTAGTTTCTAGCAGGGCTTGCAGAGCTAGTTTCCATTTGCATTTCTTGTATGGTTTGCCCTTAGCCCCTCTCCCCCATCCTGTTAAGGTAAAGTGTGTGGCTGTGTTGTTGATCCTGAAACAAGTAGTAATTTACATGGTAACTTAAGCCATGGCTGGGATTGTGGGGGTGAACATTTTCCTTCCGATTGCAACCAGCTACATTAGAATTAAATGCTAGAATAGCACTGTGTGCTGATACTGCTCTTGTCACAGAAATGGCTGAGATGTAGTGGTGTCAGAGATTAAAAGTCACCTTTCCTTGCATAAAACCTCTAATTATGCTTCATTACAGATGTGCTCATCCATTTCCATTTCACCTTCCTACATTATACCAGGCACTCACTCTCACCCAGGGATATTAACACTAGTTGCCCATCACAGCAAAACTAAGGGCTGGAGTGATGCTTTTGTTCATGATTAATAGTAGGTGTATATTCCATAGAGATGAAATTAGTGATCTTTTTAATGGAGCCATTTGCTTAACATTTAACAACATGAGGCAGGAAATAGCGGAACCCAGGCATCACCACCTGGCTCTGATCAGATTTACTGGGAATGACATTTGCTTTGTTAATTTGAGAAGTTTAACTTTCTACTAAGGGTCAATGAATGATACAAATAGTTGAATATTGTTTTTTCTCTAAACCTTTGGATGCTAGGATTTGTAGATGCAACACGAATGTTCCAGCAGCAGGAGCCCTAAGCATATCCCTTGCTAAAGTTGCTTTGCTGCATTGACCCAGCAGAAGAATCATGTTGACCGTTTTTTGTTTAGTAAAAGTTTTTCCTTTGTGTCTTCACGGGCAGGAGCCAACCGCAGGTCTGGGGATTATCCTGGACAGTGTGTGTGGGATGTTCCCACATCTTCTCTCTCCTCTTCTGCAGCTGCTCAAAGCCCTTGTATCGGATAAATCTACTGCAAAAAAGGTATGGAACCTGGCCTGAAATCTGGAAGACAGTTTTTGTCTGGACAGAGAAAGAACATTATGTCAGACCCTCTTCCCTTGCTTTCTACACACATCCCATCCTGGATGCCTTGGGTAACAGCCATCAACCTTTTGGCCAAAGAGGTCTGGACAGGACTTCCTTCTGATCCTGCCAGAAGGGTTGCTGTTGCATGATATAGGGCACACACTCTCTCTAGTACTGAACTTGCTGCCTTCCTAGCACGGACAATCCTAGGGATCAAGATAATAGGAACTGAACCCAGGTCTCCCATGTGGCACTGTAGAGTAATGTTGCTTGGGCCTCAAACATATTTTATGCTGAGGTATTGGAACTACCTCCTGCTCTAATGATTAATATGATATTCAGGGAGGCTAACACAAAAAACACAGTTCTGAGTATAACTCAGTTGCTGTTTTATGATGTGCAATCAGTAGACAAGAGTTCCAAGTAATTTAGACACCTGATGATAAACCGGGGAAGCACGGATTTCATTGCAACTTTATGGGAGCCACTTTGCCAGAACCCAGAGCTGAAACACTACTCATAGCTTGTGACAATTGCCTTGTGTCAGGATGCTGTCTTTTAGTGCTTTACTCATAATTAGTTCCTGTCTTCCTGATTCACTAGTTCAGAGAGGAGTTATTTGGGCAATTCCATGGGGACCGGATGGTGGTATTTCTGCTTCAGTAGGAGTTGGCATGTTGGAAGCAGACTATGCATTTCAAGTAAACTTACCTATCCCTAGAAATGGCCTGACTTAATAGTTCCTTAGAAAGCTCTAGTTCTCTGGCTGTATTCTGTAGCTCTCTCTGTTTGCAGGTGTACAGTTTCCTGGATAAAATGTCCTTCTACATCGAGTTGTACAAACACAAGCCTCCTGATGTGATCTCGCATGAAGATGGCACTCTTTGGAGAAGGCAGGTGCCAAAGCTTCTCTATCCCCTGGGTAAGGAAATGTGGTGGGTTCATTCACCCTTGAAACACTTTCAGATCTAGTCCTTTTATGAACCAAATTGATTACAGGTTTTAAGTGTGAAGACTGGCTTCTGATCACATTTTGAAGCTTCTGACTTTATTTTTGTTTCACCTTTTCCTCCCCCTCCCTTAGGATTGGGCCAGACAAACCTACGAATACCTCAGGGAACAGTGGGCCAGGTGATGCTGGATGACCAGGCATACTTAGTACGATGGGAATATTCCTACAGCAGCTGGACGTTGTTCACCTGTGAGATTGAGATGCTGCTCCATGTTGTATCGACAGCGGGTGAGGCAAGATGGGAATTGGGGTGGATGTTGTGGGGGAGAAAGGAGTGTGACGTATTAGTAACATTAACAGAAAATGAAAAAAATCGAGTAATTTAAATGGCATTGGGACAGTTTCTAAGCACATTCTCCACTTCCACTGGAACAGCCTGCCGCTGTTCCGGAAGGGCATTGTGGCTGAGTCTAGCACCACATTGGGGATTGTGACAAGCGGAAGGAAGCAAATACTAGAGAAGAGTAAGGCGAACTGGAGAGATAGGAGGAGAAAGTAAGTAGGAGAGAGAGGAGAGTCAAATACAGCAGGAGGTGGAAAGGTTTCATTTTTTGTATCATGCTGCCTCCATACAAGTTATCAGGAGGTGGTAAGCGCTTATAGGGAGCTGGGCATATTTAAGATGAGAGAAAATATGAGCATGAGCCTTTTAAAATATCCTCCCCCCTCACATTTCTGTCGTTGGTCATTTGAGGGACCTGGTCCCAGTTTAATCAATTTCTGTATTGTACCCTGGAAAGCAGACGTTCCCTTCATTAGAGATGTGGAGTAATCTGAGAAGTAACTTACTGAAGGTTAGGACCTCTCTTGTAGAGATCATAGTAGATCATCCAAGGAGTGGAGAGAGAGAGTAATGCTGCTTATGCATCTCTCCAGATTGTAATACTAGTTTTCTTTATCCAGATGTGATTCAGCACTGCCAGAGGGTCAAGCCAGTCATTGACCTGGTTCACAAGGTCATCAGCACTGATGTGTCGATAGCAGATTGTCTTCTGCCGATCACATCACGGATCTACATGCTGTTACAGAGGTAAGTAGCTGACTAGCAGTGACAGCTAAGGCACCCCTGAAGTTGCTAGAAATGGGAAAAATGATCAACAAATTTTACCAAAGGCTATTTAGGAAGTCTGTCGCAGAGCTGGGATTAGAATTCTGGAGTTCCTGCCTTCATGTCCTGTGCTTAGACCACCTTGCCAACACACAACCCTTGTTTTGCTTTAACTATAATGATATAACAGTGCAATTCTCCCTAATGTGGATGCAATTATATCTGTATAAAGGCACCTGGTATAGCTATCCCTGAAGGGAAGGGGAATATGCTTTACAAGTATAAGGCACCTATATAACTGTGTCCACACGGTGGGTTGTACAGAGTTAACTATTTCCGCAGAGAAATCACAACCTCTCTATACCAGTATAAAAACTGTGTAGACCAGGCCTAAGTTCTGAAGATTTTATATATAATACTCTGGGTTTTTCCTAGGTTAACAAGTGTGATCTCTCCCCCAGTGGATGTTATTGCTTCTTGTGTCAATTGTTTGACTGTATTGGCTGCCCGCATGCCAGCTAAGGTGAGGGGATACTTTCTGATTTTCCTGAAATGGAATAGTGTGCATGTGTGTATATATAAGGGGGTATATTGATACTGCTCCCTTCTCTTCTAGGTTTGGACTGACCTTCACCACACAGGGTTCTTACCATTTGTTGCCAATCCAGTTTCCATTATGAGTCACATGATTAGGTAATTCAGTTTTCTCTTGTGCCTTTGCTTCCCTTGATAATATGCCACATGAGTAAGTGTTTCACTAGTGTGAATTCCAAACCTTCTAAAATCCAGACACCTAATGTTCCATTCTTACATAATAAACTGGCAAAATCCTTATTCTAAATTCAGTTCCGCTAAATCACATGTGACTGTAAAGTGTTTGAGCTCCTTATATTTTCTGTAACTAGAAAATACTACATTTAGTAGTACATTTACATTGAATGTGATCCCCTCCCCACTGCACATGTGTGCACACTTCTCCATCATGCTTGGTTCCTATTGTACATGCAGTGTATGCTCTCGCTCCTTCCACAGTGCTGAGGGAATGAATGCTGGGGGCTATGGAAACCTGTTAATGAGCGTGGAACAGCCTCAGGGCGAGTATGGTGTCACCATCTCCTTCCTACACCTGGTCACAACTCTTGTCCGTGTAAGTGTTTCTGCAGTGCTCCTACATTTTCAGGCAGCAATAGATTACTACTAGCTGGTGAGGGTGAAGATGAGGTAAAGGTGTGAACTGAATGTATGAGGTTCCCGTGGGTGGGACCGCCTCCCATATCCATTTGACAACATACCCGCCTTTTGTGCTGGGGCTCCAGCTTTTCCCATGATTTGGCCTTTTCAACAGTCATCTTCAAGTTGCAAAGTGCATTTGCTCCCTAATCAGGGTGGCGGGAATGCTCAGTCTCTTCCAAGTTCCATTAACATTGCTCTGTGTAAGTAGGAAAGGAAAGCTCTTTGTCTGCTGCTTTTCCTCTTCTAGAGATCCAAGCGTATTTACCTCCCTAACACATCTGATCTTCACTTGCTTTGAGTGCAAGAGAATAGAAATTGCTCATAAACCTCTGTCCCCATGCTGCATTGCGCGCAGGACTGCTGGCAGAACTGTTCTGGCCTCTATTTCTGTCTTTGGAGTGTGAGCATTAAATGTCTTCCAACCAAAGATTTCACATCTTTGAACTAGGATCGGAACTGTAATGTTGCTGCTTTTTCTAGGGACAACTTGGCAGCACCCAGAGCCAAGGGCTGATGCCCTGCATTGTGTTTGTGCTGAAGGAAATGTTACCAAACTACCACAAATGGCGCTATAACTCCCATGGAGTGAGAGAACGAATTGGTAAGGATAACTCTTCAAGGGAAGCAAAGTTGAACTCTGTCTAGCGAGAATGTGTCTTCCTCTGTTGTTTTTTTCCCCCCTTTCACTGTAAATGGCTCCGTGAGCACTTGGATTTATACTTTATAATGTAATGGTACCTATTGCTTCTGAACTCAACAATTGCTCTCTCTGAAGACTGAATCCATTCTTCCTGCTTTTCAGGGTGCCTAATCCTGCAGCTCATCCATGCTATTCTGAATCTCTGCCCTGAAATGGATCCTCACAGCAGGTAAGGGGGAAGTGAATTCCATACATGACTGTATATGCAACAGCCCCATTTACAGTGCAGAAGACCTCAGTCACTGTTCTTTTGTTCGCAACTTGGAATGTGAAATACTAAACTGGCAACAGTATAGTGTGCTGCTTTGTAGCCTTGGTCCACCTTGCCCAGGGCAATGCAGAAAGGGTTGGGAGAAAGGGCAAACCCAGATGGTTATGCAAAGCCGCTGATGGGGGGGAAGGAAACCAGTGGACAGACTTAATTTTATATGACTGCCGATGTGCACATTCCAGGGCCCCTTAGACTGCCATCCACTTCGCTGTGGTTGGTGTGCCCGCTCTGAGGGTTTGCACCTAATATATTGGGGATTGGGGGAGAGATGAGGTTAGGGGGTGGTATAGAAATTGGAAGAAGTTACTTTGTGTTAACTTTCATGGTGGATCAGTAGGACCTTTCTATCTTACACATTTCTAATGTGCTCATCTCCGTGGTGTCTGGGTTGATGCTGGCACTGATACATGTTGAGTGTATCAGATCAGGCAGAGGGCCTTTCCTTTGATTGCTAGCTTTCCAATGTCTGTGTCCTTGTCTTGCAGCAATGCTCCAAGCCTGCAGTCCTTATGCATCTTCAGCCTGGCCAACACGGAAGCAGGACAGGCTGTCGTTAACATCATGGGCATCGGTGTGGACACCATTGATATGGTAATGGCCTCACAGACCTGTAGGTGAGTCACATGTTCCACTCTTGCAGCATGGAAAAAGCAGCAACAAATTATACTTGAAATGTGGCTTAACTGGGTTACATGTTACTGGGAGTCAATGGCGCTACCAGTCAGGGCAACCGTCTCTGATCAAAATTTGGAAAAAATTACCAAGAACCTGCTGCTTATTCACAGCTTTCTGTCGCTGTGCTTATTCTCTTCGTATACATTCCCTAATTCCTGCAGTTGCTTTTCATTTCTGATTTTGCTTAGCCTAACTGAGTATTGCACTATGGAAATGAGATGTGGGTATGCTTGATTGTTTCACACTTGCTTGTAGTGATGCTATTATAAAGAGATCACTAGATTCAGCATATAAAAGTACCAAATGAAGTAAAAGGCAGGAAAATTATAGCAAAAGTTCTAATTTCCGTGACTCCAAATCATGCCCAAGTCCAGTACAATCCACTTGCATGAGTAAACCATTACAAAGCTTGAGTTGCAGTGTTTGAAAGTCCTCGTGGTTTCTTGATTAATCAGTTTCTTAAAGGTGGATTCCTGAAGGCAGTTCTGGGGGCTGCTTCACAACTTAAACCTCCCCCCCCAACCAGTTATCAGGACAGTTACTTTTGGACACTTCAACAATGGTTAAATCCCTTTATTTATTAGTGTGTAACTAAAGGACCATCTGGCTTTGAAAAACTCTCGCAGGCCCTTAATAGTGTGCTCATGGGACCCACCCAGCCTTTCTGACTCGGGACAATTAACTCTTCAGATACTTTAACAAATCTGTTGGGGAAAGAGGGAACCTAGAATACAATGAAAACAAATAGAAATATTGAATTAGAGGTTTTTCACAGACTGATGCCACATGACTGCAGTACAGATAATCTGTAGTAGAAGCTTTCAGACTTCTTAGTCTGGACCTTAAGTGTGTGTGTGTGTGTGCGCATATGCGGAGGACACCTGCCCTTCCAATTGTGACCTTATGGACCCCATCCTCTCCCATTCATGATAGCATAAAATCTCTCATGAATGTAGCAGTTGCTTATGTGGAAAAGTAACATTAGGAAAGTATCTAAGCATTTTAGCTGCCTTTAATGTGTGTTGCCCTTTGTGAAGAAAGTTAATCAAGCTGCTTACTTTGGCTCTTCATTTCATCTACCCATCCTATA
The DNA here is from genome assembly GCA_033296515.1 of Macrochelys suwanniensis. NCBI lineage: Eukaryota > Metazoa > Chordata > Testudines > Chelydridae > Macrochelys > Macrochelys suwanniensis. Next base: position 12,230,947 of record CM065790.1, on the reverse strand, counting down.
TGTCCTGCTCCTCCCTCCACCTGCACCCCTGCACATACTGCTTTACCACGTAGTCCTCCTCTCCCCTGCACATTCAGGAAGCAAGGAAGAGAGCCAGCACTGTGTGGCTTGCTGTCTCTCCATGGCTCACTAGCAACTGCTTCCCAGACCACCAGTGGTATACAGAGGTCAGAGGTTCTCAACTCTTTCATCTGTCATCGAGACACATGACACTGCTATATTTGGTTATTTCACAGTAGCTGTTGTATGCTGTCTCATCACCCTGATTATACAGCTTGGCTGTTGTTCCCTAGCCAAGTTTGATTTAGTCAAAAATAGTTCCTTAACAATAGTGTCCCAATAGTGCTCTCCCTTTCCTCTCCTTAAAATGGCCATCACTTATTTATATGCAGCGTTGTTGTAGTCATGTTGGTCCCAGGATATTAGGGGGACAAGGTGGGTGAAGTAAGCTTTTATTGGACCAACTTCTGTTGGTTAGAGAGACAAGCTTTTGAGCTTACACACTGCTATTTGGACAGTTACCTTAGATCTGTATCAAAGGTAGCATGCATCAGCAGTTATCATACTGGGTGTGCTCCAGGGCCTTGTTTATCCATCTGTGCCAAGGACATTTTAATCTTTTTTGATACTCTTGCTTTTATACATTAGTCCTTAATTGTCCTGGCTGTGTCTCTATATTTCCCCTTTCCATGCTTCCTGTGACTTGCTTCTATAATAATGAAGTAGCATGATCTTAGAAATTTTAGATTTATTTTACTTGTTTGGTCCAACAGTTATACTCACTCACTGGAGAATTTCAAGGGAATTGCACGCATTGCAGATTTGTGGAAGTAAGTGTAATATTATGCAAGCCAGACCACCCCCCCTTCCCCCCCCTCCGGTTCCAGAAAACCCTTATGTTCAGATAACATGCAGTATCTGACTTACGGTGAAGACTAGCTTTATCTTATCCTCTTGTCCCTGTGTATTATAGCCTTTGTAATACGTACGATCACCCATAATTTGTAAACATACATGACGTTGGCATGGTGGGATGGGTTAAGGATAAAGCATCAGTTTCAATTCTGAATTGCATCCTTGTTTTCATGGAATTATCTAGACACAATAATAACTCTATCGTTCAGATTGTAACAGCTACCATTATAAGTCTGATCTTGAACTTGGCTCTCCTCTGTGTAATTTTCTGTAAATTTTCCTTTCTGCCTGAAATTTCTTCTCCACATTCTCTGTGCATAGTAGAATCTTTTAGCAAAGTTTCGAGGTTAGTTTCTTAGTTATGGGAGTCTGAAGAAATAAAGAAGGGGACTCAAAATTGTTACAACTTGTTTTGTCTTTTCATAACTGAAAAATGGCTTGGTCTGAAAACGTCACATTTGTTTTATGTGCTAATTCTCATTTAGAACTGACACAGAGGACTGTTACTAACAAGCTGAAGTGGAAAAGCTTGTAATTATGAAGGGTCAGATTTTAAGGCTTTAAGTATAAGATCATTTCTGTGACAGGCTTTGTGGCAGTTGTAGGTAACATGGCATGTATCTGCAGAGTTTCATAAGAGGAACTAGTTAGGGATTTGAAGAGGTTATAAGCTCTGCCTGTTGCCTGAAGGAGATCTCAAGTAAATCACCACAGACAGTGGAGGAGTTGGGTCCTGCTTACAGCAGGAGACCTTTGCCCCTCACTGAGCAGCTCCTAAAGCAGCTGTCCGGCTAAGGAGAAATATTGGTCTTCATACTGAGACCCCATTTGGATGGCCACCATCCGAAACTGTGTGACCCTACTTCCAGTTTCACTCTGAGACATGGAGTGACCCTCTGCCCCAGGTACAGCCATTTGCCTCGCCTCATCTTCCTATTTCCTTGCCATGACCATTCACATCTTAACATGCCTGCCCACCCTTAAAGATGTCTTGTTATGAAAAGGGGTTAGAAGGTCTTAAGGCTCATCCCTTCCTTCTCTGCTTTGTTCCAGAACAAAAGGGAAGGGGGAGCCTGGACTTGTTAGGGGGAGGTGAGATCTGTTGGGAGGTTGTGGCATTCATCTCTAAAAAATTGTCCCTAAACAAAAGGGTCAAAAAGGTTAATAAAATCAGAACCAGTTTTTTCTGTGTGTGACCGCTTTGGACTCCTTATAAGTGAGACTAATGGTAGAAATAGCCCCTAACTGATTTGAACATCTACTGTGAAACCAAAGGCCAGGTGGATCCTCTAACATCCACTGATGTAGACAGCAGAGTTCATGAGTGCAACATTTGTAAGAGACTTTTCATGCTGCACTCACCAGGATAAGATGTGCTAACAGCTGGTGGAGTTTTTTGCTTTAAAAAGCCATCATAGGAGAAAATAATTATGCATTCAAAAGTAAGAAAATTCAAAGTTAAATTCTGGGCACTAGCTTGAACTATGCCCCAGATACCTGTCCAACTTCCACCTGTAGCCTAGAAGCTCCCTTTTTACCATTCGCCTCCCCATTCTTCAATCCCTTTCCTCCAGTACAGATCAGTCACTTCCACTAAAACTGTGTACTAGCCTATGAAATGCTAAATAGCTAACATATGGGAGTGACACCTCTCCCCATTATAGAATAGACTACAGTATCTTATGTCTTTTTCCACGTACACACCACCTTCTGATCTACTACCAGACTGTAGGCCACCCAACACACTGAAAAGAGAAATGTCTCTAAACAGTTACACCTTCTGCAGAGAGATCTATGACCCTTGGCACATTGCCAAAAGAACGTTTCCCATATGGTGCTCATTAGACAACATATGTACTCTAAAGGGTGGGTTTATGTTCCATGCAGAAGCAGGTGAAATTCTCATGGGAGGGTGAGCAAGATATGGCGAACGAGTTGCCATGGATGGAGGAATCTTAACTTCAGATGTCTTTGCCTTCTAAAGTTTAAGTGAATTATGTCTCAACCTTAACTGTTTTTCAGCTTTTTTTGTCTGGTAATTAAGTTTTTAGCTTAATTTTTGTTGGTTTTAATCTCCCTCCTCCTGCTCTTTGGCAATAATGGACAATACAAGAGTTTTAAATTTTTTTTTTACAGTTTTTTGCGTTATTGGATCTGTCTGAAAACTGCTTTTTGCACTCCTTATGAGCCAATTTAACTGCAACCTAGGGAAGAAGGAAAATCACAGAACAGTTACATACCCCAAAGACAAGGGTTTAGAATAGAAACACTCTCAGGCCCTTGTGCTATTATTATAAACTCAAGATTGGTTATGCGGTAATTTTTTGCATTATATTGCAATACTTACATGATAAGTGAGAGTGAATAGAGTTCTCTTACAACCTTTGCTCTTGCTTGATAGGACCACAGAATACTGAATTTGCTATTTGAATACTGTACAGCTAATGAGCATCATTTGAGTTGATTTTAATGTATTCCTTTTGGTTTCTGTTTGGCAACACAGCGATGAGTCACTGGGCCAGGGCCAGCTGCTGATCCAGACAGTAAAGCTGGCATTCTCGGTCACCAATAACGTCATCCGGTTGAAATCCCCTTCTAGCGTGGTATCCCCACTAGAACAGGCACTTACTCAGCATGGTATGTACCTCTTTGTTGGCCAGCCCAAGCAGTAGTGTCCATCCCTTGCACACAGATAATGTGTAACTTGCTAACATTGGATTGAGGTATGACTTCTCTGAACAGTGCAGTTCTCATCCAGCGTACTAGTGATGGGAGGGCGCCAGGGGGCATTCTCCTCCTCCAAGGGATTAGCCAAAGGACATTTAGTAAATTCCCTATAATGTGGACTAGACTAACAGGTTTCCCCCTTGCATTATAACCTTTATGGAATCTCTTGTGCAGTGACGCTGGGTATGTGACACGGGGCCCACTTTTGGGAGGGTAGCAGAATTGTTTTTCTCTTGCTCGTCACCCGCTAGGATCTTGGTGGCACTGATGCTTCTGGTTCTTTGCAGTTCTGGGAGCAGTGTGGAAGCTTTGAACTATATTCTCATTGTTGGCTCACCAGGACTGCTTTCAATAGCCACCTACTGTTATTTTCACTTGTTTTGTTTACTGCTTTCTAACATGAGACAGCGCCGAACGGTTTGGTAAAGCAGCTGCCAGTACCTACGGCCAGACCCATCTGTTGTCCTCTTGGAAAGCTGAATTCATTCCCTCTCACTCCCTTCCCACTCTAGTATAGAGTAGAATGACTGCCTACTAAATAGTTGCTGAATAGTCTCTCTTGAAGAGCCCTCATAGGAGACTATTCCAGCTTCTCACCTGTGATTGAATTGTGTTCTCACCAGGTGCTCATGGGAACAATCTGATTGCTGTCTTAGCCAAATATATCTACCACAAACACGACCCAGCACTGCCACGCCTTGCCATCCAGCTGCTCAAACGACTTGCTACGGTAAAACTAGTTTCTCACAAGTGCTTTCCCATGCTTTCCCTTTTTGTTGATTCCATCACTTAAACTGTCTCCAGTGACCCTCCAAGATGCAACCTGTTGAGTGTTCTTGCTTTGAGATTTCCAACCTTGTCAAAAAGAAACCTATATTAACACTTTTCCAGGGACCCTGTAGTAAGACTTATTCTTTACCTATTACTAACACTTTTTGGTTGTTAAAATCCGAAAGCTCCTCTGGGTTTTATTAAAGCATTGAAGTGTTTCAATTTCGGGGGTATTTATTTTATCATGTCTCAACCCAAATCTATCTAGCTGTCTGTCTGTCATCTTCAGTTTTGCCCCTTTCCTTGTGAAATAGACGAGGAATGGAGCAGAATTCCTAAAGAGGCAACCAAACCTCAGAATGATTTGACAATTTTCTACACATTCCATTAAAATCAAAATTATTTCTTGATTTTCCCCTCCCACATCCCTGCGCTCAAGGATGATAATTTTCTGGACTTTCAGTTTAAAACAAATATCACAAGCCCCATTTATATATTGAGAGGAAGCATCATAGTGTTTATCTATATTTTTTTAGCGTGTTTCTTCCCTTTTGCAGGTGGCTCCAATGTCTGTTTACGCCTGCCTGGGGAGTGATGCTGCTGCCATTCGTGATGCCTTTTTGACCCGCCTGCAGAGTAAGATTGAGGACATGCGCATTAAAGTCATGATCCTGGAGTTCCTCACTGTTGCTGTAGAGACACAGCCTGGGCTCATTGAGCTCTTCCTGAACCTGGAAGTGAAAGATGGGAGTGATGGGTCAAAGGTAAAGCAGCAAGTGTCTACATAAAGGTTTCCTGGAGTAACATGATATTCCTATCTTTTCATGTGGCTTGGAGCTTTCCTGGCTTTGTTCCTTATTTTAGTAAAGATCTCTCTTTACTTTGTCCTCAGTATGAGAGTCTTTGTCATACACCCCAATGCGCCTGATAAGATATTGAACATCGGTTTTAATGCTGTGTAGCCTGATTCTGTGACGAGAACCTTATGACCTTCTGATCAATTGGCAAAAAGGTTCCCTTCAACCAAAGAGTAATCTTCCTGTGTTCTCCAACCACTATGCAAGCACCTCCTGTTTCAATATGCTATTTAATTTCACCTACAAAATACACAGGGAAGTAAAGCTTTTTTCCTCCCCCTTGAAGTAATCTGATTTATAAAAATAATTTATTCCGCTCTTCACTGTCTTTTTAGAAATTTGTCATGTGTGTTATATATTACATGTATGTGCATATGAAATACACACCTATACTATGTGCTCAAGCTTTACTTCCCTGTGTATTTTGTAGGTGCAATTAAATAGCATACTGAAACAGAAAGTAGTTGGATGTAGATGTCTCTCATTTTCTCCCTCTTGCTTTAGGAATTCAGCTTAGGGGAATGGAGTTGCCTCCAAGTGGTCTTGGAACTGATAGACTCCAAACAGCAGGAAAGATACTGGTGCCCTCCCCTCTTGCACCGGGCTGCCATTGCATTCCTTCATGCCCTGTGGCAGGACCGTCGGGATAGTGCCATGCTGGTCCTGAGGACCAAGTGAGTCATTGCTTTTCTATGCTGTCTTTAGATGTGGCCTGTATTCCTTGTTTCAAGATGTATAACTTTGGCTGTTTTCAAAATGCATTTTGTTTCAATGGGCTCAGTTTACCAAGCTCTCCAGATCGTTCTGTATGACTGCTCTGTCCTCAGCATTTACCATACTGCCAAACTTTGTGTCATAAGCAAATTTTATCAGCAGTGATTTCATATTTATTTCCAGATCATTGATGAAAATGTTGAATAGCATCGGGCCTAGTACCATTCACAGGCTGATTGAGAATGGGCTGTTTTAAACTCTAATTCAGTGAATAGAAATAAACATATCCCACCGGTTCTGACTGGTTGGAGGATGCCTTTTAATTGTAACTTAGATACTTGGTGGTCAGACTCAGAGGCTTCTCAGCTAATAGCTGGTTAGACCTCTTCCTCCAGTCTCCTGGTAACCTGCTTTGCATGCAAAAACTTGGGGAAAATTTCAGTAGTTAAGGACGTTTATGTTAGGGAAAAATTAAACTTTCTGTTGTGAAGCACATATGCAGGATTCTGTTGAAGTAACCCTCCTCTTTCAGTGTGCTCTGCACTGCCAGGTGAGTAGTGTTATTACATGTATGGTGTGTGAAATATCTCAGACAGCGGCGTTTGCAGTGAAAGGCTGGTAGGATCAGGCTGTTCCTGTCAGGTGTGCTGTGTAGGTCCGTGGTTCTCAACCAGGGGTACGTAGGGGTTTTCTAGGGGATACATCAACTCATCTAGATATTTGCCTAGTTTTACAACAGGCTACATAAAAAGTACTAATGCAGTCAGTGCAAACTAAAATTTCCTACAGACAATTTGTTTATACTGCTCTATATACTGTACACTGAAATGGAAGTATAATATTTATATTCCAATTGAGTTATTTTATAATTATATGGTAAAAATGAGAAAGCAAGCAGTTTTTCAGTATAGTGCGCTGTGACACTTCTGTATTTTTATGTCTGATTTTGTAAGCAAGTAGTTTTTAAGTGAGGTTTAACTTGGGGGTATGCAAGACAAATCAGAGCCCTAAAAGAGGTACAATAGTCTGGAAAGGTTGAGAGCAGTAGGAGAAGTATGGTAACTTACAGTATTTTTGTGTTTTTAGGCCAAAATTTTGGGAAAACTTAACCAACCCCCTCTTTGGGACCCTTTCTCCCCCCTCAGAAACATCAGAGGTGAGTTGCTTATAAGGACTGAAAATAGCTGTGTTTTTCTGAGTGAGTGGTGTGTGCAACTTCCTTCCTTTTGCTTGTTGCCATCTCAGAGGAAATATGGTTGGGTAAAGCACAATGAGTTCTGAGAGTGGGTTTTGTTTCCAACACTTGCACGGATTAGTTGTGTAACTTTGGACTAGTCTCCTGAACTCTCACTGCTCCTGTTTCACCATCTGTAAAACAGAGATAACATCTACCTAACAGGGATGATGAGGCTTATGAGGCTCCTTAATGTTTGTAAAGAACTAGTACATTAGATGTGCAGTATAATGTGTGTGTGTGTATGTATGTATGTGTACAGGATATTTTGCTCCTGTTCCCAGACATCTGAACAATCTCTCCTCCTTTCTGGGCCTTCCTCAGACTGACTTGGGGTCCAGAGGATTTTACCATCCTTCTGCTTTGGAAACTTCTGTCTTCCCTGTGAAAATCTTAATCCCCCTCCATCCAGCTGCCATACAGATTTGAATATGGTGCTCTTCCCTTGTTGGCAGAGCAGATGAGCACTGTCTACTGGGGCAGCAGCTCTTACCTAAGGCCATTTGATCCTTACTCCCTCCTAACTGGAGAAGATGACTATGGCACTTTCATGGGCGGGACAGTTCTCATAGTTAAGTGCAGTACCATTCACTCTGCCTCTAGGTGATGAGCAGGCACAAGTCGTGCTTCCATCCCTGTCAGCCCCAGGGAGACCCAAAGGGTTGCCTTTGTGCTACTCCATAAGCCGTGTTGGCATAATGCTCAGGAATCCAAGGGTAACAGGAAAACTGGGGCCACTTGGATAGCACAAGGGTGCTTGATTGACAGTGTGGGTGTCCTGGACTTTTTAGACTATGGTCCTCAACTCTCTTTGTAGGACAGAGCTTGGGACACAGTGCTGCCAGATCTGACCTGGAGCAACAGATAACCTTCTCATGCTCTGCTTTTATTCCCTCTTTGTAGCTCAGTGTCTTGGACACTTGTGCCTTAATCATGAAAATCATCTGCCTGGAGATCTACTATGTGGTCAAGTGAGTGATTGACAATCTGTCCTGCTCTAGAGTTTTCAGTGATGTTAGGGGCACCTGAAAGTGAGGGCAAAGTCCTGCTCTGTGTGTGGATTAAATACTAAGAGATCATCCATGTTTGAGGGAGAGGCAAGTTGGAGCTAACAGTTCTATGGAAGTGCTGGAGGGACAGTCAGTAGTTTACCTGTGGCCGCTGGGGCTCAGAAGAGAGGAGCACAAGCCTGCCTCATTTGATTTGAATTTCATGCAGCCATCTATTAGAGAAATAGATGTCATGAGAAGAGTTTCTGTGGCCTGTAAATGTGACATACTGGGTATGGATCTCAAAAGAGGAATATCTGTCCTGGAATAATGAGACTTTAAATATTTTAAAGCTCATGGGACTATGCTAGCCACATGTAATACAGTGAAATGTTCCCATCACACACTGGATGCTAGGGCTAAAATTAGGACAATCTAGCTTTTCTCCAACTCTGTAGCAGTGCATAGTATTAGGTTTGTGTCCGTGACGTTTATGCCAGAAAATTTTACTTTGCTTCAGTAGGATTTTTTGGATAGAGTGGGGGCAATCATGTGTTTTAGAAAAAAGTTTCACCATTGTAGCATCTATAATTATGGCATGACATCAATTTACTACTTTAGCTTTTTGTAACGTTAGTTGTCTTTTTTGGAGGGTGGGGCTAGGACATTCTTCTGTTGGTCTAGTATTGCCAGATATGGTATTTTATGGTATTGAGGTAATATTACATAGAATAGCCCCTTTTAAACATATTTCCTTTGCTAAGCTTAGTTTTTGTTTGAAGTGTGTATCAGCTCTGTAAAATAACATGGAGGGGGTTCAAGTTTGTGTCTCTGACTTCTAAATCAAACTTCCTCAGCTTACAAATGAATGGATGATTTTCTAGTTCCCAGACTTGCAAAACATATTCTGAGGTTTAGAAGTCCAGATGTGTGTTCTCTCTCACAGTCCCACCAAAAATAAAATTCTCAGTAACTTTTAAAATTAAGTCTGAAGCATAATCCAGAATGGATTCCAGTATCTTCTGCGAGAGCTGTGCCGTTCTGTAGAGCTAATAGGAAGCAGTAACTTACTTTTATCCCTAAAGTCAGCAGAATACACAGACAGGGAGCTGATTTGCTGAGTAAGAATGTGACTCTGTTACATACTCACTTTCCTGAATGTAACTACTGTTCCGAAAAGTCAGGAATAAATAAAAATCACATGTTTAAAAAGATGAATTGGTTGTCTCCAGGGGTCACCCTTCTTCCATACCATTTGATGCAATAAGTGGGGACCCCTTCTGAATTCACTCTAATGTGTGGAACAGTCTTGCCCTACAAACTGGTGGCCATAACTTTCCAATCTTAGAAGGAGCATGTTCTCTGATCAAAGAATAAATGAAAATGTATCTGATTTCTCTTCTTGGCTTTGTCAGGGGCTCACTGGACCAATCCCTGAAAGACACCCTGAAGAAGTTCTCCACAGAAAAGCGCTTTGCTTACTGGTCAGGATATGTGAAGTCATTGGCATTGCATATGGCAGAGACAGAGGGTAGCAGCTGCACCTCCTTGACGGAGTATCAGATGCTGATCTCAGCCTGGCGGATGCTGCTTATTATCTCCACCAGTCACGTAAGAGCCATCTTGACTAATAATGTTTTGAATAGATAGGTGCCGTGTTATTCAGGCCACATGTGGCACAGTGAGGGATCAGGCTGTTGGCTTTTGTTTCCATTATCTTGTATGTGTACTCACAATCTGAACAGACACCAATACCGTGCAGCAGAATTATCTCGGCAAGTTTTGTTTTGCCAAGTGATCAAAACTAGCATGCTGTATGTGTGTGGCGTGGGAGTGAGGAGATTTTACATCACTTCTATAATAAGTGTAAAGAAAGACAATAACACTGTCTATACCCAGAGAGTTGCAATAGATAATTATAGTAAAGTGTGGTGAAGATGCCCAGCGTATACCCTGTCCCCAGTTACCTGTCACTCAGTGTTGACTTTTTGCCCCTTGCTTTTCTAACAACTAGTAATTCTTCATTTCTTTCTCTATAACTGCATCATCCAGCAGATGCAAAAGCCTATGCTACCTTGTAAATTAATAACAAATACAAAAAGGTGGGGTTGATGTTGGATTGGAAAGATGAGGGTGTGTGTTTTGTTGATGTAACTTTCACTATTGTGTATAATTAGTCTGAGCTCTCTCTTTGTCTCTGATCTGTCTCTAGGCAGATATAATGCATCTGACTGAATCTGCAGTCCGGCAGCAACTGTTTCTGGAGGTGCTAAGTGGGACCAAAGCTTTAGTAGGTGTTTGCATTTCAGTTTGTAGCTCTTCAAGGAATCTGTTTCAAGACTGGGCGCACAATCGTCCAACTCCTTTGTGGAGTTCCAGACCTATATCTATTTGTCCTATATCAGATTTTCCCTGATTCTGTGAGATTAGACTGAAACAAGAAGGTCTCTCTCAGAATTACTTTGCTTTCCATAAATCTTTATTCTCCAAATTATATTTGATTTTCTTGGCCAGCAGGTGACACTGTAATTAGTGCTATCTAGTGATCCTGCAGCGTTGCCAGCTGTTAAAAGGCAGGCATGGTCATTGGCTGGACCCTGTGTACTCATTCCAGCTACCTGTAGTGTCGTTTGTTATTGAAGGCAAGATCAATTACCTGCTAGATCTTCAGTAGCTGCACTGTTTCTGCACTGGCTGATGATGACTATAATAGATGTTTCTTTTAGGTGGATGTTTCACCTGGGGATAATTTCCTCTTTCCTCTTGAGATAGCAAGAGGGAACTGTGGTGCATGGCTTTACGCCAATAAAAAACAAGTGTGCCATTCAGCTTCCATTCCACGTAGGTTGCAAGTTGAGATGTAGAATTTATAAATGGAATCTTGCAATTGATCCTTAGAACACAGTGACCTCACCACTGAGAGTTACGTTCTGTTGACCAAATGGGCTAGCACTTAAAATGTGCTGTTAATATCCAGGACTCCATACCCCTTTCTTAGCAGTCGCGGGGATGGATCTCTGCTCCCATAGCTCCGTGAAAGGACATATTGAGTCGCATCATCTTTTTATAATCGATAGTACCATAATCCTCTTTAGCTACAACATGGTTGTTTCTGCACATATTCTGCTAACTACCTGCTCTGTAGCCGGGCAGCGGTGGGGCGTGGAAGCAAGCTCTTAGTGCTCTGAATGTCTGTGTTGAGCCTCTTCTGTGAATGTTGCAACTGTAACTGTTGGGACATCTCTCCTTAGCTGCTGGTCCCCATGTCGGTGTTGTGTCTGCAGCTGGGGTCCATGCTGTGCACCCTTCTGCTGATCCTGCTTAGACAGTGGAAGTGGTAGGTGCGCTATTCGGATAACACTTCATAAATAAGCTAATAGTCACTAATGAATGTATGAACTCGGAAGAAGATGTTTGAGTTGCTGTGTAGACTGAATTGTCTGGGATCTGGGAAATAAAGCAATACCTTATTGCTGCACAATACTCTTTATCTTGCCAGGCCATGGCTTCGGGGACTGTGTAATCGCGGGATTCACATTGAGGGTGGCATTGATGATGGATGCTGCTGCTGAACTTTAGTGTTAAATAGTGATTTTATGCTTTTGTGAGTTTACTTTCACTGGGGAGAAGTGGGACAAGGAAACTTAAATTATAATGAGCCTGCAATCTCACTGTATTTTCACCGCACATTTCTGAAATATCCATGCGGAGACCCTACTGATGACTTAAATTAAGCAAACTGTGTCTGTGCCCCTACAAACACATCCCCTAGACATGATTTGCACAGATCAGTCACAGCCAAGATGATAAGTGGGGAATCTTGTCTCATCTGACGAGCTCTCCCTTTTTTGTTGTCAGCGAGTTGGGTTCTGTGGATAAAATCATAAACTCCTTGACGCAGATTCTGGAGGGAGTGCTGCAGGCAGATCAGCAGATGATGGAGAAGACCAAGGCCAAGGTGTTCTCTGCTCTCATCACTGTTCTGCAGATGAAGGAGATGAAAGGTGAGAGGGCCTGGCAGAGGTTATGAAGATCAAAGCTGCCACCACTGGAAACACGTGTGTCCCAGTCAAACATTTTCGAGTCAGGAATGCACACATTGTTGGCTGCCAGTGCAGGACAGTGACTATAGTTGGTAGCCAGTGGGATTTTTCTATTTAATTTATCTTGTTTATTATTTGTATTATGGTAGCTCCCAGAGGCCCCAGTCAGCATCCAAGTCCTGTTTTGTTTGGCACTGTACAGCACAGAGTCAAAGGCACTCCCTGTTCCAAAGAGCTTACAGTTTTATCGCTTAATCCTTTTATATGGCCCTCATCCCCACGAACTGAATGCTGCAAGTGCTATGCACTTTTTGGGAGGAATTCAGGTTGAGCACGAGAGGGCTTAATTTTAGTTGTATTAACACTTGTGCCTGCCAATGTGTTATTGTCAGCTATAATGATAGGGAAGGGTGGTGTAGTTCATAAAGTTGGAGTATGTATATGATGGGAATTGAATATTTTAAGGGCTCTCAAACATGAGCTGGGTGTTCATTGAATGAGAAATGTAGCAATTGCTGGACTAGATCACATCCATGGTCCTTCAAGTCCAGTATCCTGTCTCTGACCATGGCCAGTACCAGCTGCTTCAGGGAAAGGTGCAAAAAACCCTGTAATAGATAGTTATAGAATAACTGCCCCTGCTAATGGCTGGTTTATGTTCTGAAGCATAAGAGGTTTGTAGCCATTTACCCCCCAAGAGATCTTGTTTATTATGATTGTTCTTGTTGTCATTATCCAGATGAATGTCTAATCTCTTTTTGAGTGCTCCTAAGCTTTTGGCTCATTCGTCTAGCTTTGTTAGGTCCCTTTGGAGTTCCTCACAGTCTCGTGCAGGTTATAAATAGATATTTGTAGAATAATGAAATGCAAAGCGAATAAGTCCTGTCTCTGAGAGGTGGAGGCCCCAGCAGTGCAGTAGTTAAACTGCAAACAGAAGTGCGAGGGGGATGAGTTAATCCATTGTGTGCTCTGTGTATGTGTGCCACAGTGAGCGAGATCCCTCAGTACTCCCAGCTGGTGATGAGCGTGTGCGAGACCCTCCAAGATGAAGTAATTGTGCTCTTTGATCAGACACGACACAGCCTCACGTCTGGAGACTCTGCAGATGACAAGGACAGCATGGAAACAGATGATGCCTGCCGGGGTAAACACAAGGACCAGCGAGATGGGGTAAAGGAATCATTCACCTGCTCTGCAGCCATGTTCTCTTTCTGTAAACAAAGTTACTTGTTGTGACTGCTGCACCATAAAATGCCCCATTTGCATCATATCACTAGGTAGAAAATGGAGTGTCTTGATGCTTTATTTTGCTGGATAGGGTTTGGAGGCTTATTCACTTCCTGGTGGCAGAGCCCCTGTGATTATGCCCAGACATAGGGGATAGGTTATTGAGACATGCTTCTCTTGCTATACTACAAGTTCTGGGAAGGTGCTCTTCAGAAGTCTGCTCCTTCTTGTGTGCAAGCCTGTTTGAACTTTAATACGAGGTTCCTGAAAACACACGGAGCCTGTTCTTAGCAGGCGTCTTTTCCAAAGTATTTAATTAACACTCTGATATCTATCCATGTGTCTGATGACAGTGTACATGGCTGGCTTGTTTCTCTGTAATGCAAGTCAAAGACCTTGCCTCCAGCCCCTTGCGTCTCCTATACATCAAACAGGTCAGTTACTAGTGGCAATATATGTACCTACTGGGATAACCCCAGAAGAGCAAGTCTGGAAGTCTGACTGTGTCTGTCTGTCCGTCCTGCATACTGAATGTACATTTGCCAAGTAGCAGATAGGTCTGAACTGCACTATAGACTACAGTAAGTGGGATACCAAGGAGGATTGTGGTCTCTTTGTTGGAGCCTGGGGACTTGGGATCAGTACACCTGGGTATCATCTCTGCTATTGATGAGCTCTGTAACCTTTGCTGAGTTACTTAACCTCTCTGTAAAATTAGTATTATGTTTACTACCTCCCAGGGCACTGAGACTATTAATACTTAAAATTTGCTTTGAAATGATCATGAAAGGTTTTATAAGAGCCATGTGGTGGTGGTCATACAAGCAGTTAGGATACGCTCACCTCAAAGGGGGAAGGGGGAACCCTTGAAATTGTGGGCTGAAATGTGTGAAAGTCTTCAGTGGCCTCTATGTATGTTTCACACCTCGCTCCTTGGTGACCCATCACATCTAAAGAGACTGTGGGTTGGTCCTGACTGTGAAGGACTATTGTAGCTGAGAGTCTGGTGGTGTCAGGTCTCCTCTGAGTACATTACTGCAGGAAATTGATTGTTCCTGCTTCTCTCCCAGATCTGCTTTAAGGAACTTTGCTACCATGCAGCCCCGTAAGTGCACACAGTGCCGCACCCAGAGTTTACTGATGCCATAATCCATGTATGTGAGAACAGTTACAACTTAGACCCCATCTACCCATTTGTTTTTGGACAGTCTTTTAATGTCTGTCTTTCCTCCCTATTCCTCACTCTGGGATCTGTCATGTCCTATTCTCCCTCCTTCCCTGTTGCTGCAGGTGTGTGTTCTAGGGCTGCATCTGGCAAAGGAACTCTGTGAAGTAGATGAAGATGGAGATTACTGGCTGCAGGTTACTAGGAAGGTCCCTATGCTGCCTGCTATCTTCACTGCCCTAGAGATCAGCCTGAGAGTTAAACAAAACCTTCACTTCACAGAGGCCTCATTGCATCTACTGCTGACCTTAGCCAGGACGCAACAGGTGAGAGACAGACACAAACGAGAGCTTCTTGTTGGATTGTTGGCTCTATATTTAAAATGCAGTTCATCTCACTGCACTGTGTCGGCAGTATCAAACTGTACAGCTGAGCAGCGCGCTATGCCTAAAGGGGGAGGAGTTAGTTGTAGGTCTTGTACAAAGAGCTGCTTAGTATTTCCTTTCCTTGCTCATCTGGATAATGGAATGTCTGTGCTGGAAGAACAGAACCAATCCTGCCCTAGTGTAAACCTATAATTCAAAGCAAGTGCTTTCCCTGCAAACACCCCCCGCCCCATCCAAATGTAGCCAGTACAGCTAAGACAGCACTGAAATGCACAAATCTGCTCTCCCTGTAGCCATAATATAAAGCAATACTTGTTTATTGAGACCTCAGGAACCTTATATACTCCTCCCCCCGTACAGTGCTTTCTTACAGGAGCTTTCAGTCAAAGACAGAGGGGACACACAGGGTACCAGGAGATGAGGAGGTGTGTTCACCACGCAGCCATGTCAGAGGAGGGAGATGTTGTTTTTAATTTTAATGAAAGAAAAGTAGCACTGTCTGGGGTGATGGAATTCAGGTTTCTGGGCTGCAGGGAAGAAGTGTCTGAAAGAGAAGGATAGATGTGCAGAAAACAGAAGTGCTCGGGGCATCTCCCCCGGCTCAGAGAAAATGGTGGTGCCTCTGACAGCGACTTTTCTGTGTTGTGCAGGGTGCAGCAGCTGTGGCTAGTGCCGGTGTCACACAGAGCATCTGTTTGTCCCTCTTGAGCGTATACCAGCTCAGCACTAATGGAACAATTCAGGTGAGTGCTGCTTCCTCTTGAGGTGGATTTGAAACTCATTGGGAAAGCTGTGGCCTGGTCACCCTCTACTGGCTCTATACTGTAGAGCAGTCATGGGAGTAGAAGAGGCGCGCACATGTGGCCCTGGAGAACTCTGATGCCATTGTGAGGAGTGTGGGGTGTATTTGAGGGAGCAGAAAAACAAATAAACCATGTGTCTTGTTGTGGCTGGTCTGTTCAGACACCTGCTTCATCTCGGAAATCTCTGGATGCCCCATCCTGGCCTGGGGTCTATCGTCTCTCCATATCCTTGATGGAGCGCCTCCTTAAGACACTAAGGTACAACTTCCTGACAGAGGCACTGGACTTTGTGGGTGTCCATCAGGAGAGGATTCTTCAGGTATGTCCACCCCTTCCCCTGTAATAGCCCAGTTGTCATGTATGTAACGGTAGCAGCCAGAATGTGCTAGACACAGAAGACACAATCCCTGCCTCAAATAGCTTACATTCTTCAAAAAATAGGTGACGAGTCAGGGAAAGGGATACACAAGCAAAGGGGTAAGGCAGGTGATGGATACATGTCTTGGTAGCTGTTAGATCCTGGGTTGTTAGCACCCATTCATCACTCTTACTTTTGGGGGTCATAATTCTGCTACAGCTGTTTCATGCACTCATTCAACGCAATAACAATTGTGAGTGCTGGGTGAGAGCCTAAAGTCTGTAACCATCTGGTTTGAAAAGGACAAACTGAAAACTGTTCTTAGAGGTGACCTCGCTCGGACTCCATCAGTTAATGAAAATGCTGCAGTCAGGGTCCAGTGTCCACTTAGGTGGGCAGCTCGAATATCTAATACTTCAGTCCCTGTAACAGCTGAACTTTGTCAGGGCAAATTTGCTGAAAAGCCCTGTTCCTAGGTAGGTGCCGAATTGTCTCTGTGTTAGCAAACTTCTGCGACAAATAGCTCTCTTGTTTTGGGGCAGGAGCACCTGCTGACTGGAACTGGCTAACTTGTAAACCTCAGAGTTCAGAATGTCACTGCTGTCTCCTGTCTGTATTGGAGCTGGTAATTCTCCTGCTGCTTTCTCCTTATGTGTATTCAGCTCTTCCTTCTAAGTAGGAGATAAGTATTTTTGTGCTCTGTCCATCATGGTCTGGATCATTTCTCTCTCCAGTGCCTGAATGCAGTACGGACAGTGCAGAGCCTGGCCTGTCTGGAAGAAGCTGACCACACTGTTGGCTTCATTCTTCAGCTCTCCAACTTTATGAAAGAGTGGCATTTCCACCTTCCACAGCTCTTGAGGGACATACAGGTAGGAACCAAAGCATTTCCCTGTGTACTACATTTTCCCACACACTGCCCAGCACAGCAGGACAGAGAGTGTGGCTAAGGGAGAGAGCTTGTAGATAGCTCTTTCATTGAAGCAGTTTGAATGGAGATCATAACAGGCCATTAAAAGAAGGCAGCTCTTTATCATGAAGAGTTTCTGGACCTTACAGTTACATAGCGAGGTACAATTAGTTGAGGCGGAGAAATTGACAACTTTTGGAGGATTGACTATCTTAGTGCATGTGGGTTGGAACCTCAGGTCAAGATACTTAAGGAAAACATTGGTAAAATCTGACAATGCCGTTGTTGCCCGTTCTTTGGGGTGAAAGGTTCTGTTCAGACTGGATTTTTAAATTATTAGGGTATAATATTAGTATAATTTAGTCTTGTGAGTGGACTCAGTAATGGAGAATTTGGATGCTTGTTTAGGTTGTAGCTGTGGAGAGTGTCAGCTATGAATGGATCAAATATTCCCCCCCCCCCCCCCCCCCTCCTCGTTTCAGGTGAACTTGTGTTACCTCTGCCAGGCTTGTACCTCCCTCCTGCATAGCCGTAAAATGCTTCAGCACTACCTGCAGGTAAGGATTGTGGGGTCCCTGGAAAATTGAAGGGGGGAGTTCTGGCCCTGGGTCCCTCACCCATAACCAAGCAAAAGATCAGTCAATATCCAGTCACTGTTTCCAGTGACAACTGCTGACCATGACCAGCCCAGGAGCCAAGGTTTAGTTAATTATACCCCTCCACAACCAAAACCTATCAAGAACAGCTCTGAAATAGGGGACGTTTTGTGGGCTAGTCATATTAAGCAGAATGTATCTGACATGGAAACTGTAGCCGCTGCCTGAACTCTTATTAGCTACTTCCGAACTACCAGCTCTGCAGGGCGGAAGCTGTGTCCCAGTGGTTATTGTACAACCCTGCTTCCTAAGAATGTGGAGACAGCAAGGACTTCATGTCCTTGGCTTGATTTAAAGTGGTGGTGAAATACGGCTCCTGCTCTTGTGGTATCCTTAGCTGGATTTTGGGGGGGAAGGTGATGCACTTTAGGCACCACTTGTGTTGGGGCCAAGGTTCTTTCTGTCAACATTTTGATTAGAAAAGTCCTTTCCAGAGTGTGGACACTGACTACATCTGCACACTGTACCCTTGCAGTAAAGACAAGGCCGCTCCTTATGATGCAAGCCAACTATAGATCTCAGGTTTCTAGTAGATTGCCAGCGTGGCCCTTAGTTGGGCAAAGTGTGAATATCTTGCTTTAGGGATTCCTGTTACTGGTAACTTGTTTTTCTGACAAGCTTGGTCTCAAACTACAAGGGATTGCCTCAGTATGTGTGTGTGTCTTCATTCGACTTCCTTCTCCACAGACAAAAAATGGTGACTCCCTCCCATCAGCTGTGACACCTCGAATGCAACGCACCCCCCAGACCTCTTCCAAGCATCCAAGCCCTGAGTCAGAGGCAGCCGAGCAGAAGGCGCTGCGTACAGTGCAGTATGGCCTCTTGAAAATCCTCAGCAAATCTCTAGCTGCCCTACGCCACTTCACCCCCGACGTCTGCCAGATCCTCCTCGATCAGGTATAGAAATAGGAGAGTGATGTCTGCGGGGGAGGGAGTTTGAAGCACCCTAACTGATATTGTGGTTCTCAAGGGAGCCACAGCCTGTCCCATTCATACAGGAGACTAATCCCTCCCCCTAACACACACAGAGCCTAGTAGCCAGATAGCTGTTTGGCATGGAGAAAAACTAATGTGCTATGCAGATGATATGATAGTGTCCCCTCCTCAGACACTTGTCTTGTCTCTTGTTTATAGTCAGTGTGCAGGATAAACTGGAGGTTGGGACTCTCTTTTCTTATTGCTCCTCTAACACCCTTTTCACCCCTAATACCTTAAGCAGGGGGGCGAGGGTGGCCACACCCAGACCTTTAGCACTCACATTAAAGCAAACAAAATGCTGGCCCCGGTTGTCACGTCTGTATCTGCCAGCTGTTCTTTGAAAGGTGTAGCCCAAAGCAGGAAGTCAAGGTCCACGACGCCTAAGGAATCAGACACGGATCAGTCTGAAAGGAAGTCCTGTCTGCACTCTCCTATCGGGATTGAGAGGTGGAGGTGCAGATATTTTCATAGATTTCACTGGGATTGTTTAGCACAACCGTGTGTGTGTGAGAGTGATATCCACACTCATCCCATACAATTTACCGGAGCAGACTAATGCTCCAGCTAGTCTTACATCCTACTCTGGCAGTTACACATGCCTCACACTTCATGAAAAGGCATCCTCCCAACATCCACTTTGCTAGCAGAATATGGATTCATACTAACACAGTGTAACCTAGAGGGTAGAGCACTGGACTGGGACCCAGGAGATCTGGGTTCTGTTCCTGATTCTGCCTCCGGTTTACTGAGTGAGCTTGGGCAAGTCACTTCCCTCTTTGTGCCTCTGGCCATGTCTACAATGCATCAGGGGTCGATTTAGCGGGTCTAGTGAAGACCTGCTAAATCTACAGCAGAGCACTCTCCTGTCGACTTTGGTACTCCAGCGGAACGAGAAGATTAAGGTAAGCTGACGGGAGAGTGTCTCCCATTGATGCAGCACAGTGTAGACACCATAGTAAGTCAACCTAAGCTACGTCGTCTCCAGCTACGTTATTCACGTAACCCTTAGGTCAACTTACCGTGGTAGTGTAGACAAGGCCTCTTTTTCCAGCTGTGAACTGGAAATGATGAGACTGACCCTGCTTCGTAAAGTGCTTTGAGATCTATAGATGAAAAGTGCTGTATAGGAGCCTAGGTGGTGGTACAACGTGTTCCTGCCGTTTGAATTCACTCCTGTCTCCTCTTCCCTCCAGTCACTGGACCTGGCTGAGTACAACCTTCTCTTTGTCCTGAGTTTTACAACACCTGCCTTCGATTCAGATGTCGCTCCCTCCTTTGGGACCCTCCTAGCTACTGTCAACGTGGCCCTTAACATGCTGGGAGAGGTAGGAGTCCACATTCTCCTAACTCAGTCTGTGAAAGCCAAAGGGGCTGAGAAGAGGCATAGCAGTTGGGCTGTGTTCTGAGCTCTGTTCAGCTGCTGTTTTAAGGAGGAGTGGGGGCTGACCTAGGTAGCTCTCCTCCCCTTCTGCATCTCCAGGCTCTAATACAACTTTCCTCTTCCCCCTCCAGCTGGATAAGAAGAAAGAGCCCTTCGCTCAAGCTGCAGGGCTGAATACACAAGAGGAAACTAAAACTCTTAAGTAAGTCTCTGGGTTCCTTTTCTTCCCCGTGGCTGAGGAGCAGAGGCCCAGTGCTCTTTGCCTGACTCAGAGCATGAGCTGTAGGTATAAGTGTAGCTTCTGCCCACCTTCTTCCAATTCCCTGTCAAGCAATTCAGCTTTCCCCCTGCTACTTCTTTTACCCCCTCCCATAACCTGGAAAGCAGGCAGGGCTCTTGAGAGGCTGATGTCCAAGATCATCCCATACTGATTCAGCAGCTGTTGATGGGCACAGGAGAAGAGGTGGTGGTTACTCTGTACCCAGTCCACTCTAGCTTAACTTACCTGTGCTTTAGGGTGACTTTTCTATTGCCCCAGCGTGTAATCAGTTAGCAGACAGTAGCTCATGGGTGTGTCTGTGCTGGAGTACAATATCCTTGCTGTGGTGCAATGGCACTGTCTTGCTCCTGCTAATTTGTGGTGTTTCCTTGCACAGGTCTTTGCTCATGTTTACAATGGAAAACTGTTTCTACCTGCTCATCTCACAGGCTGTTCGGTATTTGAGGGACCCAGCGGTGCATCCACGAGACAAGCAGCGGATGAAGCAGGAACTCAGCTCCGAGCTGGTAAGCATTGTGGAGCTGGTTTCCTGCCTTTGATGCCTCGTACTACATTCCTTTTTCTCCTTTTAGCTCATGCAGACGTGTCTGTTGTGGTGCCCAAAGGCCATGCCTGGCTAGTCTAATGGAAACAGCTGTGCACAGAATCCCCTTAGATTTAGTGCTTGCAATTGAAGTATTCAGACTTTTCTACCGTGGCTGTCAAGGCCATGTAAGTATCCTCCTGTCGGTATGGCTCAGTGATACTTTGGAGGATGAATACACAGAGCTGCTTAGAATCTGCAGGAGAACAGATGCGACTAAAACCCAGAACTGGGTAACGAACTGTATTCCTGGATTTGCCACATAATAGAACTCTCTTTGAGCAGGGGCAAGGTGGTTAAATATGCCAGTTTCCCCAGGCGTAAAGGGGTAATATTGACCTGCCTCACAAGTATCAAGAGGCTTAAATCATGGTGCATATAGTACATTGCGAGCCTCAAATTGGAGGTGCAGTGAGAATGGGACAGGGATTTATGATGTGCTTCTGCAGTGTCTATTTCCATCTTGGTTTGTCCCTTTGGCTGTCAATGATCCAGTGAAAATGCAGTAAAGGCAGAGGACCATTAGTTCTTGACTGGTCAATGGCAGCCAGTTCCTGTCTAGAGTAGACTGCCTCAAGACCTCCCGCTTTGGGTCACAGTCTCCCAGGATTCCTGTCCTGGGGTGGGGAGGGAGAGCTAACTCATTGTGTGCTTCTCATTTCAGAGTACGCTGCTCTCAAGCCTGTCTCGTTACTTCCGCCGGGGTGGCCCCTCTTCTCCAGCCAGTGGGGTTCTTCCCTCCCCCCAGGGAAAGTCTGCCTCCAAGACTGGCCCTGAGGGGCAGGAGCCTTTGATCCAGCTGGTACAAGCCTTTGTCAGACATGTGCAGAGATAGGTTGTGTGCTATTGCTGCTATTTCAGGATTGCACCAGAACTATTCATTTCCACAACAGAAGGCATCATGCTCGGTTGGGCTCATAACTGACTTGTAACATCTGCTGGGGAGATCGATCCTGTTGAATGCTTGTCCCTGAGTGGGAGAGTGAACATTAGAAGGTCCAGGAACGTTGCCCTGTTCAAAGAACTGCTCAGTCCATGCATGCTCCTTGCCTGCTAGAGCAATCTGGCTGGGTTTAAGTGTTGACCAGTCAAAACCTTTATTTTTATAGCTTGTACACAGCAGTTGGGTGGGGAGAGGAGGCAGGTTTTTAACTATTTTCCTTTGGGCATTAACGCTGCTCTTAGTACAAGGTGCAGTCTTCCTCTCCCCATCAGTAAGAGTCTGGTGAGGCACAGGCTCGTGAGCAGCCAGCAATTCAGAGACCAGCTTTCTATTGCTATTTTTGTATCAAAGGGGTGCCAGTCACTGCTGCTGGGTTGGCAGAGCAAGGTAAAATGGTGCGTGTGCGCACCCATGTCCCTCCTGCTGTTGATTTGTGTGATATGTACATTTCTGAACACGAGAAGGCAGCCTCCTCCAAAAGGTTTTTAAGTCAAAATTCCATTGCTCGGGTCTTGCATTTTTTGTAACTGTGCCCTATTTATACGGATATTAAAACATTTATAAACAGCAGTGGGACTTGTGGGGCTTTGTCTGGGGCACAGCCGCAGCTTCCCTGCAGGAGATGAGTGCTGTCTGTTGACTTAAGATGCTCACAATGGTGTATGCAGGGTAGTTGTAGGTGTGTCAGTCTCAGGGGCTGAGGTAGTATCTTTATTGGACAATTTCCAAGCTTGCCTCTTTCACTAACAGCGATGTGAAGAGCAGCTGTGTAAGCTTGCCTCTCACCCACAAGTTGGTCACATGAGAGATTACCTCACCCACCTACACTTTCAGAAGGCAGTTCAGATACCTGTAGCATCAGTGCTAGCTGATACCAACACTACACCATGGGTTAAGTTAGGAAGTAGAGAAAAAGCCTTGTGTGTGAAGCTACTGCTGTGTACTGCATGTTTTTCATCTTATCACCCCTTAATTTAACCCCAGGCCACTGCAGAAAGGTGGGGGATATTTAATACAACTGAGCAGGAATCTAGTGTAATTAGCACCTTTTAAAGGACAACTTCTCCCTACAACTGCCTTGGGGGAAGTAGTGAGAGGAAGCTGCTCCTTCTTCAGCTATGTGTACACTGCCACCCCCAGGAAATGTGATTGCAGCATGTGTAGACATATCCCCAGTAGCTTGAGTAACAGCAGTGAAGCTACAGCAGCATGGACTAGTCCTATCAGTCTAGAAGCCTGGCTAACTCAGGTCTGTCTAGACAGTCCTACAATTACAGCTTCTAGTTGCTGTGTTGACAGATGTTCTGGTCAATGTTAAGTGGGAAACCCAATAAAAAGGGTTACATTTTGTCCCATTATTAAATCTTAGTTTAAGAGTGGTTCTGTGCTTAACAATATACCATTATTGTCTTAACTTATTTGCAACCATGAAGGGTGTAGCTTATAGCTAAGGCTACATTTGTGTCATGTACTTTTACTAAAAGTCACGGTCAGTGGCAGTAAACAAAAATTCACAGCCGATGGCCTGTCCCTGACTTGTACAATATACCTGACTAAATCTTGGGTTTGGGAGGTCAGTGTAGGGCCTAGGGGCAGTACCTGGCCCAGGCCCCCCTTGGGTGCTGGGGAGGAAGGGTGGGTGGGCAGCAGCTGGCCCAGGCCCCCCTTGGGTGCTGGGGAGGAAGGGTGGGTGGGCAGCATCCTGGGACCCCCACTGCTGGGGGGGCAGTGGCCTGAGACAGAGCCAGCTGCACCAGCCTCTGCAGAAGTCATGGAATCTGTGACTGACTTGCACGGGGAAAAGAGCTGGACTAAACAGTCATACCAGGCATTTTACTGCTGCCATCATCTCACCCTGAGTTTACCAAGATCCTTTTTACTGCCTTAGCAGAGATGTGAAGGGGGCAATAATTCACAAAAGGGCAGTACAATGGCCAGTTAGATCAGACTAGATGAGCGGTCCTGCTGAGGGAACTGTAGCATACAGACTAAGGCCTGGTCTTCTTTAGAAGACACTAGTGCTCAACAGCAGGTGCAACTGACTGGGAATAGCTAACACCAACAAAGTCACAGAGGAGCTAGCACTAGAAATGTTTACTGCATAGAGAATCAACTCAAAAGGTGTAAACTTAGTGATTAGGGAAACACTGACAGCTGTATCAATAGTCAAAGATCAGCCTCTCTCCCTTTTCACATGGTAGAAGACAGCTGGCTCATGCTTCTGGTGCCCTAGTCCACCTGACAGTCAGTTTACAGTAGAGAGCCCACATCATGGTTAGTAACTTTCACCTGTGGAGTTAAGCATTTTTTTTTTTTTTAAACACACAAGGAATGGTGCCTCAGGAAGTTATAGCAGTGTTAGAAAGGAACAAGAGCAGCTATTTTAAACAGTTAAACTTCATTTGCCTATTAACAGGATGCATTTTAGTCCAGTGTGTCAGTGAAATAGCTGTAATTAGGGCTAAGTACTAGACAAAGCAGCTTGCTCCACTGAACTGCATGTAGAGAGGTAGGTTCTTGTGAAGTTACCTTAGAGGTGAGGGGTTTATGGCCCCTCAGCAACAGCATGCTTTAGCTAAATAATTCAGAGAGGAGCAATAATAAAGGATGACAGTTTGAGGGTGTCAAGTTAAGAAAATCAGAGAATGAGATGAAGGCTTAGGAAGCCATAGAGCAGGATACATTAGAACAGTCCACTAGAAAAAGTTAATCCTTCAACTAACAATATTGAAAGTTGGACAACAGTGAATTAATTCCCTATTGTATGTGTAAAGTAGACAGGCAAAAAAAAAGAAACTCACTCATTAACCTTAGTAGTTTTGCCAGGTTGGCAGTAGGGTGCACCTGCTTTAAAGCTGAGAGCCAAACAAACATTAAACCAGGAGCACAAGAGCCTGCCCCCAACAACTGATCTTGAATTACAGCCATGAAGCCCCCAGGAGTTGTCTTGGGCATCACTCTAACCAAACAGCATGCATCACATGAAGCTTTGATCAGTAAGTGGTTCAGCTTTTCCTAAAGCAGCCTTTAACTTTAAGGCACACAAAGGTATGCCCTGTGTATGCCTGTTAGAGGCAGTACTTCTCTAAACAGTGGTAGGGCTGTTGACTGGATTGAGATTTGCTTGGTCACATTTACATCCACTTAAAAAAACTAGGGCTCCATTAGCAAGGAGGAAGAGTCCTTGAAGCTGTTCAGGAGGAAAAAGGTCAAATATTTTTCTTAGCATGCAGCCAGTGCTTCAAATGAAGCTGCTACTTTTGACTTACCTGTGCTAGGGGCCAATACCTGGTGGGGGAGGCTCTCTATAATATCTTTTAAGAGATAAGGTAGTACAGACTACAAGCCACATCATGGCTTTAAGTCTGGCTCACTGCTGAGGAACTGCCCTGGGAGGGAAGTTACCACCTGCATCCATGGTGATCACAGGGATCATTAATGCCTAAGAGGAGCTTGGGTTGGATTGGCCACTTGATTTTTGTATTTGTTAAATGCAAGACAGACACCAACACTTGAGTAAAGAAACCAAGTGAACAAGTAGCAGGGTATTCTTGGAACTTCCAATGTGGGTCAGGGATAACTTTTAGGATAAGTCAGCAACAAATAGAGTTTATATTGGCAATAAAGCAGGGGTTCTCAAACTGGGGGTCAGGATGCCTCAGGGGGTCACAAGGCTATTACATGTGGGGGGGTCACAAGTGGTCAGCCTCCACCCCAAACCCTGCTTTTCCTCCAGCATTTATAATGGTGTTAAAAACTTTTTTTTTTTTTTTGGGGGGGGGGGGGGGGGTGTCACACTGAGGCTTGCTATATGGAAGGCAGCACCAGTTCAAAAGTTTGAGAACCACTGCAATAAAGGAATAGTCAAGCCCAGAACTGTGAGATTGAAAATGTTACCAGACCAGAGGGTGGCTGCTGTATTCCTTATAAACCACACTTGTGGTCTGGGCTAGGGAAACACAGCTTAGAGATGCAGCTGTTCTTTGTTCATTCAAGTTAGAAGTGAACTAGGCAGGCTATACCAGAATCTGCTACAAGGGAAGGGGCAGACTATGCCTTCTCTAAACCCCACACTGACAGCAGCATGCAGAACTGAATGCTATTAAGGTCATAGCCTACTTGCACAACCAGACACATTAAAACAGCACTAGGCACATCTGGAAAGCTTCACACTGAACTTTAGTTTAAGCTAATAGGGTGGGAGATAAAAAGGAGAAGTGCCATAGAGGATTCAGACTCTTGAATCTCAAACTTCTTGTGACACCTCTGAGTAACAGTATTGCATGGGTCTTAAGTTACATTACCCCACTTAGTACTGTTCACTGCTAGCTGGAAAGTGAAGCAGTATGGAACCCACACAAGATACTGAGACAGGAGGGCAGACTGGTTGTTTATTGGCAAATAAATGCTGAAAACCAAGAGCCCTATATACACAGGTGCTCTGTGCCCTATTACATTAGGATGGTCACAAAGCAGTCAAGGAAGAGTGCAAAAGATCAATGGATAAACAAGCAAGTCAGTGTCTGTCTAGACACCAGGGGAGGGGTAGTGAACAACAATCTTGGTGCAGTTGAATGCTTTTACTCTGAGCTGCCAAAGCAGTTTCATTTTGCCATCTAAATCCCTTAGCTGTTGAGCTAGTCACCTCATAGGGAGAGCTTTCAGACCAAGCTGTGTCTACTACTTTATCCATTCTCCTCCTTGGTATCTGTGATGGTTCAAATTACAAGGGCACCCTGGACAGCAAAATGGGAAAGAGGGATGAGAAAGCCGAACCAATAACTGCCTCTTGGCATATGAAGTAGTAAGATGCTCGTGAATATACAAAGTGTAAGAGGACCCATCCCACATGCTGTGCTAGGATGCACCAGGTCTGTTCACTACCAGCTGGATGGGACAAGAGAGCATTTAAGTTAATCTGATCGTTAAGACAGACTAGCAGGCTAAACCCCCCCGCCCCCCCAAAAGCAGGCCTGAAAAAACAGCAAGAAGAGTAGTGAACCTGGACAACAGGGTGCAAAAGCTTTTTTAAAGGCTTGTAAACTCATTCCATGCCCAATTGCTTGGAGGAAATGCAAGCAAGATGCACGTTCCCTTGCACTGAAAGGTGGTTTAGTTCTTGCAGTACTGGCCTTGGGTCATTAGATTAGTGAAACTGGAAGAAAGTTTAATAACTAGTCATTCCGTGCCAGGCAGCAGCCATTAGACCAGCCCTCCTTGGCATTAAAGCCCAGCTTTATTGTTCCTCCATGGGTAATGGAGTGCTTTGAATGGGGAATTGTGTTCTCTTAGATGTATTTAGATAACACGTCTCTCTATATTCCATACAGCACCTCTGTGCTTGTTAGAACATGCCAGTGTTAGTGTATTGGAAAGAGACCCAGCGCCTTTGCCCCACTGGAATGCATACAATGTTGCTCAAGTAAGAGTACCCTGGTAAAGAGCCTCTGAGAAGACAAAGGGAGGGAGGGGAGACAGGCACCAAGATGCTGAACACACAAAAAAAAATCCATTTAGTCTCAAACACCATGAGCAGCTGATGAGGAAGAGGAGACAGGGTTGGTTCCTGGAAAGCCACCACAGTTAATACAAGCAGGGAAGGGGAAAAGGGATCAGTAGAGAATCCCAACACCACACGACCCTTACGACTAACCCTCAAAGCAGGCTGTGTGGACAGTTAATCAATTCAGCTCCAGGGGCCTTGAAAGGTAAAGTGACCCTTCCTCCTGTCCCCCCCAGCCTAGTCATCTCTTCCCAATTCCCATGTTAGTCGTGAGTGAGTTGACCCTGAAGAGAGCAATGGTCTCATGAAGGAATTGGCATTAAATGCCAGGACATGGAGGGTTGCATTTTGCTTGTAGATTCTCCTTCCTGGCAGCATTTAACTGAGCAGTTCTAAGTAGGTGACAGGAACTTTGCCCTTCTGGTTGCCCCTCTCCCCTATGAGCCAGTCTGGATCCATCCCTGGCAGGCTGTACACGGTGATCATCTGGGAGATAAGAGAGTTAGATGAAATCTCATTCCTCAGATGGAGCCAAGAATAGAATTAGGTTTGTGATTTTTTTCCCCCTGCAATACCTATCTAGTTCCCCCTACTGTTTCCCAGCATCTCTCAGATTCTTTCCCCAAAGCCCCCTTTGAGTTAATCCCACTAGTAGACAGACTTGCCTGGGAATTCCCCAAGGACCTTTCAGTGGCTTCCAAGTTTGTAGGTTTAGTCATGGCAGGACTTCAAGCCACCCCATATTGTCTCCACCGAGCACACTTGTGTCAGGCCACAGCACTGTGCTCAGACATTCCCCCTCACCGATGGCAGAATGGATTTCAGAGGCATCGCCATGACGTTGCTTAAAACTTCAGCCTGCTCTGAACTATTAGTGTCTTCTACCCATCCAGTGGTTGAGGACTGTCCCATTCAGCCCTCAGCACCAGAAAGACTTAAAGAACAAGTGATCGGCCTTTTTAATCTAACCCCCTGGGCTTGGTTAGGCAAGACAAGGCAGCTGAAGGAATTCTTTGGATAATGTATCCAGGCCTTAGTGCATTAATGGCAATAGAAAGACTTCAGTGGGAGCAAGAGGAAGCAGCAGGAGTGTAGCCAGTGGGTTGACCTATGGCATTGCAGAATTTGGACCCATTCTCCTTTCCACTGCTGTCATTCTACTAACTGCAATAGGAGTTACTCCCAACTGGCACTCGAGGAAATGAGAAGAAAGTCAGGCTCTCACTTACTAGCTCCACTAGTGAAATGGCTGAGGAGTTGCTAGTCCCAGCACCAGGGGCCTTGCCAAGCCCTCATCCAGCACCACTGTGCAGCAGTGCCAGACGGAGTATGAGTAGCTGAGAGTTCAAGGGCAGATACCAACCTCATCTGCTAATAATGCCAGCTCACTGCTGTCAGCCGCTTCATAATCATAGAGAACTCTGGCCTTCCGGGTCCCGCTGGCTGGAGGCTTGACATCATTCAGGTTCAGTGCCCCCTCAACAGCTGTGGCAGGGTTAGGTGCCCTGCCTACAGTGGGCACAACAGGAATGGTGGCAGCAACAGTGGTGGGAGAGGTGGTAGCTGGGGGAGGCGATGTGGACTCGGCATTGCCCACAAATGTACCTGGAAATCTTAGTAAGGGGGAAAGAGGAAAAGGCAAGTTAGCGAAGCTCCAGCATTGCACAAGAGAAGTAGCTTGTCGGTTCATGATTCTGACTAGCTAACTGCTCCCAAAGGGGGCTCCGAGCCATCAGCCAGGGTAACCAGAGATGCAGAAAGAACATGCAGAACATTCTGTTGGTGTCCAATCAGGCAGCTGTTTGTTTCTCTCCTAATGTTCACATTACACAAAATGTGCTTGTTTGTAGCTTGTGGGGGTGGTCTGGTCACTGAGTCACGCTTTGGAGAGCAGTGTTACTGTTTACAAGAGTAACAGATGGTTCTCCAGTCCATCACAGTGCTGCTCTACAGCTTTGCCAATGCACCTGAATCCTCAGCAGCAGTGCTGCCCATCCTCCCTTAGGAGGCTCAGCAGAAGCCACCCCCAGCTTTGTTGTAGATTGGAGAGGGACGGACAGAATTCCACAATAGTTTTAACTCGAGACAGATTTGAGCCTTGATTTCTGGTGGTGAAAGGGTAAAGTGAGGCAGTGTAGCCAAGCAGCTAGAGCACTGGACCAGCACTCAGGAGACCTGGGCTCCACCAGTGGCTTACTGTACAACCTTGGCCAAGTTACTTTGTCTCTGGGCTCATTTGTCTTCCACTTTTTGTCCATCTAGATTGGGGTGGGCAAATTCTGGCCCGAGGGCCACATTGGGGTTGCAAAATTGTACAGAGGGCCGGGTAGGGAACGCTGTGCCTCCCAAAACAGCCTGGCCCTGGCCCCATCTGATGACCTCCTACTTCCCACCTCCTGACTGCCCCCCTCAGAATCCCTGACCCATCCAACCCCACCCCCTGCTCCTTGTCCGACTGCCCCCTCCCAAGACCCCCCACCCTAACTGCCCCCCAGAACCCCACTCTACCCAACTCCCCCCTGCTCCCTGCCCCCTATCCAACCCCCTCATTCCCCATCCAACCATCCCCTGCTCCCTGTCCCCTAGGACCTCCTGCCCCTTATCCAACCCCCCAGCCCTGGCCCCAGCCCTCTTACCATGCTGCTCAGAACAGCAGCATGGATGGAGATAGATGCGCTGACGTGCAGCCCTGTCCCCCAGAGCGCTGCTCACGCAGCAGCATGGCTCTGGGGGAGGGGAAAACGCAGGAGAGGGGCCAAGGGCAGCCTCCCCAGCTGGGAGCTCAAAGGCCAGGCAGGACAGTCCCGCGGGCTGTAGTTTGCCCACCCCTGATCTGGATAGTAGTCTCTTGTGTGCGGACAGCACCAGCACAATGCCTGCTACCCCCAAATCTTAGTTGGGGCCTCTAGGCTCTACTGTACTAGATAAACTAACCCACTATTGATTAATAATGTCGTGGATCCCACACACCCATTAAAGTTACACATGACCAGCCATGGGTGCAGTTTAACATGCCATTAAAAACTGTGCTGTTAAAGTGTTAAAGGAGCACTCAAGGAAGAGAAGGACATTGCAGAGAAGCTAAATGAATTCTCTGCATTGGTCCTCATTGCAGAGGGGATGGGAGAGATGCCCAAAAAGAATAGCTCTGATGTGAGTAACAAATCAGAAGTACTGTCCCAAATTAATGCGTCAACAGAAGAGGTTTTAGAACCAATTAAAAACAGTAATAAGTCCCCAGGACCAGATGGTATTCACCCACGAGTTCTCAAGGAACTCAAATATGAAATTGCAGACCTATTAACTGTAGTAAGCAACCTATCACTGAAATCAGCTTCTGTACCAAATGATTGGAAGGTAACTAATGCAACACCAATTAAAAAGGGCTCATAGGAGATCCTGGCAATTGCAGGCCAGTGAGCCTAACTTCAGTACCAAGCAAATTGGCAGAATTATTAGACACAAACATGATGATTTGTCAGGGAACGGTCACCGCTTCAGGGAGGCATGACTTCGCTTTACAAATCTATTAGAATTCTTTGAGGGAGTCAACAAGCACATGGATATAGGTGATCCAATCACTACTGTGTACTTGGACCTCCAGAAAGCCTTTGACAAGGTCCCTCACCAAGGGCTCTTAAGGAAACTAAGGCTACACTACAGCTTAAGTCAACAAATTATGTCTCCGGGATGTGCATTAGCCACCCCTCAAGTGACAATTTATGCTGAAGTAAGCACCAGTGTGGACAGCGCTTTGTCAGCAGGAGACATGCTACCACCGCTTGCGGGGGCTGGAGTAATTAAGCTGATGGGTGAGCTCTCCTGTCAGCATAGAGTGGCTACACTAGAGAGCTTACAGTGACACAGCTGCATCAATGCAGCTATGCCACTGTGAGCTCTCTAGTGTAGCCACAGCCTAAGTAGCCATGAGATAAGAGGCAAGGTCCTCAGATCAGTAACGGGTTGAACAATAGGAAACAGAGGGTAGGAATAAATGGTCAGTTTTCACAATGGAGAGAGATGAAAGTGGGGTTCCCCCCACGCAAGGATCTGTACTGTTTGACATATTCATAAGTGACCTGGAAAAGGGGGTGAACAGTGAAATGACAGTGTGCAGACAATACAAAATTATTCAAGATAGTTAAGTCCAAAGCAGACGGAAAGGGTCTCACAAAACTGGGTGGATGGGCAATAAAATGGCAAATGAAATTCAAAAAAAGGCACACTAGAAAGAGAATTTCATTATTCTGTATGTATAGATGTGTCAAAGGCTAAAAAGTATGTTAGGAACTACTAGGAAAGGAACAGGAAACAAGACAGAACATAATATGTCTCTATATAAATTCATGGTGCACCCACACCTGACTTTGTCTAGTCCTGGTTGCCCCATCCCAAAAAGGAGGATGTAGTAGAACTGGAAAAGGTTCAGAGAAGGGCAAAGGTGATTCAAGGGTATGGAATGGCTTCCATATGGAGGAGACTAAAGACATTAGGGCTGTTCATCTTAGAGGGGGGATATTATGACAGATTATAAAATCATGAATGGTACAGAAGAGAAGTGTTATTTACCCCTTCACACAATACAAAAAACAGGGGTCACCTAATTAATTTAATAGGCAGCAAGTTTCATGTGAACAAGAGGAAGTACTTTTTCCTACACAATGCACAACTAACCTGTTGAATGCATTGCCATGGAATGTTGTGATGATCAAGAGTATAACTGGGTTCAAAAAATAAGATGGATAAATTCATGGAGGCTAGGTCCATCAATGGCTATTAGCCAAGATGGTCAGTGATGCAACCGCATGCTTGGGACAGCCCTAACCCTCTGACTACTGGAGGTCAGGAAAGAGTCATTTCATAATTGCCCTGTTCTGTACGCTCCTCTGAAGCTCTGGAATTGCCCAGTATCCTGTCTGGCAGTGGCCAAGACAGACCATGGTCTGACTCAGTACAGCAGCTCTTACATTCATGCTCGGTGCAAGACCAAGTCATGTTCAACACCATTTCACTTAGTACACACAGGCACCAAGGAGTGTCTAACAGCTATTCCAGCCCCCCACAGTTAATACAGGATTAATGTGAACAGAGACAAAAAGCTTTTCTGATCGTATCTAGGGCATCTTACTTACATTTCTCCTTTGGAGCTGCAGGCATGGAAAGGAAAGCAAATAGTCATTCTGCAGCAACAGACTCACCTGGTCAGGTCAGACTGCACTGCCAGTTAGCCAAGGAATACCCCCTCACCCCCACCCCACAGCCAGCTCTCCAGCAGTTGCTCTGAGTGCATGCAGGATCAGGAAGCTCATTGCATGGGTACAGAAGTTAGAATTCTTAGTGGAAAGAAGTTCCACTTGAGACCCAAAGAGCTATGAATCCAACATGGCTCCAAGTCTCAGATCCATTTAGAAAAGTGAACCCTGAAATTAAACACTAATAAAACCACCCCAATCCCTTTGGGCCTAGGCAGCATGATCACAATTCCCCATTACAAAGGTTGCTCAGAGGAGCTCTCCCAGAAATAAAGCTTTAAGGGCCTGATTTTTAAACCTAACCTCAGGTTTGCATGGGGGTGCAGAGGTGGAGAATGCTGAGACCAAGAAATGATGCCTCAAGGCAAGGAGGCCCCATCCCATACCTGCCCAGCTGCTTCTGCAGGTCCAGCATGTACTGGTAGCCCTGAGCATAGTAGGTAGTCTGAGATTCTACAAACTCATGGAGACAGCGAAGGTGATTCACCTGAAGGGAGAAGACAGATTGTCAGCTGGTCTGTTTGTGACCTAGAGCCAAGGTGCAGCGGCACAGAGGAATCCCTCCCTACAGACACTTCCAGCACAGGGAAGTGGCAGAAGAGATGCCTGGGCAGCAAGGTATTTAAGATTTGATCACGAGGGGCTTTTGTACCAGAGGCTTCCATCTAGGTGTTTGGGGACTCTGTAGGAACAAGTGGATGGGGTCTCTTCAATGGGAGCTTGTGCCTTGTGCTCTAGCTGACTGAGTCCAGCTGGTGAGTCCCCACAGCTCAAGTTACTCCCTCCTCTAGAGAATAGGAAGAGCCAGGCTTCTCCACCTGGGTGAAGGACACGGACGCCTGCAGAGCTGTATGCACCAGGTAGGATTGTTATTTCTATAGCACCATGTACGTGGCTCATTATGGCCCTGCCTTGAGCACTCTAGGTTTGCACCAAGGCCTCAGTTTACCCCATAAACTTGGACATTATTTTGTTTCCCTTCCTCCCATCCCTTTACAGAGACAGGCTCAGCATCATCCCAGTATCCTTCTAGGAGGATACTATAGGTCATTAGTTTCAGACCAGGTGGCTCTTGGGAACTCACATGTGTGCTGCTGATCCCCTCCAGCAGGAGGCGTGTCAATTCTGCCTGCCGATCGAACTCGGTCTGGGCCACCCGGAGCTCGTGTTCTGCCTGTAAGACAAAGGGAGCATGATGTGTTTCCTGGGCTGCAGAGGGGAAGGCTGGGTCCAGCTTCCTTTCTCTCCTGGAACAAGCCGGACACCAGCTATAGACCCCTTCTGCCACCAGAAGGAGAGAAGTAGGGACACCTTTACAGAGGTGATCGAACACCTCCATTTGTGGAGCCTGACATCAGATGCATTGATCCTGGCATGCAGAGGTGCAGAGCGCCCCTGGACTCAGAGCCATGTACGCTCAGAATTCTGAGCACCCGGCTTATGGCAGGGGTGGGACTGGGCTTCCAAGAGTCAGTGGCCACTTTTGAAAGCGAGGTTCCAAGCCTCCATGTCTGCAGCAGAGTCTGCAATGCCTATTTATAGCCCATCACCTCCTAGATCAGGCCTTCCCCAGGACAGCTGCAACCTGGAGGCCATGGAGACTAATCCATGATGGGAAGGAGAGCAGCTGGTGTAATCCTCCCACCCCACTGAAGTCAGAGCATGGGCAGGCCTTATGGATCTTGAAGTATCCAGAGGGCCAGTCCTTCACTAACACCCTCCCCCCCCAACTCATTGGGTATGGTAGGAGGGCTCCACCTGGAATTGGACAGCCAATACCTCCCCACAGAGAGTCGCTGTGTGGAAGGGCACCTGGCAGTTTAGCATTCCCATGGGAGTTGGCAGGGGATGTGCTGCCGAGATAATCTCATATAGCTCCGCTCCTTCTGCCCCCTGCCCCACCTAAGCCTAGAGAACCACAGGGATGGAGGGGTTTCCACAGCCCAGCTGGGAGGAGTCTCTTACCCTAAAATTGCCCAAGAACTGCTGGGGTGTCTCAATGGGTAACTAAGAATTTAACACTAGTCAGACTCCAGAGGCTTCCAGGGAGCTGCTCTGAGCTCATGTTAGCACAAGATCAGGCCCAAGAACGTCAGCTACAAGACAACTCTGCAGCAGAGGCCCTGGGAGGAAACACCCCACTCGCCAGCACTGCTGCCCATGTGGGAGGAGAGACTGTACAATCAGAAGAGGGCTTTAAATGTAGAGGCCAAAGCTCTGCCAGGCAGCATGATTAATATGCAAAATCAGAGCCATAATTGGCCTTGCAGACAGCGCACTTACAAATTAATGGGTGGTTTGCAATGTGGGAACCATGCCCAAACAGATATTTCCAAAATAACATTCAGTGCAATTAGAGCAGGCGGAGGGTTTGTTTTGGGCTCAGGGTGAGGGGAGGACATACCCGGATAGGAGATAAGTGGAGCACGCTAGCAAAGAACATGTGTATTCTCACCCAGGAAGAGTCTTGTGTGAACCTCAGTGCTACCTGGGCCATGGCCAGTTTCCCCATGTCAACAAGCCCTAGGAGGAAATTGACCAGAATAGCTCTGGGCTGACACTATTTTGGAACAGATCCACTTTTTTTCCCCTGGAGTAAAAAAAAGTGTTCAAACAGTTATTCTGGTCAGTTTCTCTACATAGTCAAGCCCTTAGTAGGTTTAATAGCTGGAGGTTGGAACTCAGTATTTCCTAGGATGGGTCACCTCCAAAAGAAGTCCAGTGTTTAAAACCAAGCTTGATTTGCATGTATAAAGCAGAAAGATTGCTGTGGCCCACTGCCTTGGATCCAATGTTACTCTCTAGCACAGCGGTTCTCAAGCTGGGGGTTGGGACCCCTCAGGGGGTCACGAGCTGTCAGCCTCCACCCCAAACCCTGCTTTGCCTCCAGCATTTATAACAGTGTTAAATAGGTTTTTTAAAGTGTTTTTAATTTATGGGGGGGGCACACAGAGGCTTGCTGTGAGAGAGGGGTCACCAGTACAAAAGTTTGAGAACCACTAGCACAAAATGTGGGTTAGAGTACTCCAAACCCTCTTTAAAGATTGGTATCTATTTTAAGCCAACCCGATTGAACAGTTTCTTGCATCCTCTGTGAAAGGAAATTTAGGGGGGAAAAAATAGATTTCAGGGAGCATCAGCAGTGGGGTATTATGCACCTGCAGTGAGACCTTCGGGAAACAGTTGGCTATAGATAGAGCGGAGCATTCTGGCAGGCAACCCTGGCTCCATTCCCATTGGGCAGAGCCAGGGATTTCATTGGCAGGCAGAGGTGAAGCATCATGCTACACAACCACAGGGTTTGCTCTTGTACACCCAGCAATCGCTGCCAGCAACTGGGCTTGAAAGGGGGAGGGGGTGTCTTTTCCCATCCAAGATCTGGGGATGTCTTGGGGACATCCTGAACTGGCTCCAGGCATCAGCATGTTTGCCTAGAGATCTGAGGAGCATTCAGAGAATTCTATAATACAGGGAATGTTACAGGAGCTAGTTCATGTTTTGGTGCTAAACATGATGAGTTACATGCATCTAATGGAAGAGGCCAGTGGCTGTGATTACACCACACCTGGTACCAAAGGAATTAACACTCCTCCTGCACCATTCTACTGATGCATTTCAGCCCTAACCAGCTCATTCAGTCTGCTCTCTAGAGGACATGATCATGACAGGCCAGGTTCCATGGCAATTTGGGGATCTGGACACATTCAGTAGGGATTAGGTTAAAGAGGCAGAGATACATGAGAGCACTCTGGATGCCAAGAGATGGAGTATCACCACTTTACACACCTGCCTAGCACATCAGAATGGCTATCACCATGCTCAAATCTCTATTCAGCACCCTACTATTCTGAGGCCCTATACAAGAAGGTCAATACCCAAGTATGTGCGGTCACATACCTGCCGCATCTCTGCCTTTAGTGTGAATTTATGCTGCTGAATACTCCAAAAGAGCAGCTCTGGTTTATTGTCCTGGCTTGAGGGGGATGCGTCTCCCACACACACACACCTTTACTCTGAGCCAGAGTATTTCCCTTCACTTTTCTGCGCGAGACAAAACCTCTCATAAGGACCATCTAGGGTGTTTGTGGGAATTCCTTCCTCTCAGTTACTCCGGTCTAGACTCCAAGCTCCTAGTCAGACCCAATTCCTCCAGAACAAATAGAAGAGATGGCTCTTAATGGTGCATGTATATTGAGGTGGGAGGAGTTTGTGCTGCAGGAAAGGAGCTGAACTTACCATTATAGTTCATTGGCTCTGCTGCTAGCATGACAGCACAGGGAGCTCCTAAGACTGCCTTGTATTATACACAGGGAGCCTAACTTTTTCAGATGCTGAGGCCTTATTAGGCAAGACAAATGGGCAGGTCCTGGAGATGTGCAGATGTGGTCAAATTGCTTCCTCTCCAGTCCTACTAGCAGTAGAGTTAGCTAGTTACAGTTTTCTTGTTCATCACCTCACCACTTAACCCCAGTGGGAAGCACCCAGGGGACCGAGCTAACATCTCTGCTTTCAGCCTGCAAAGAGCAGAGACACACCCTTGATCAAAGCCCCCACCCCCTCCACATCTGGAGGAAGAACTCTGCAGTATGCATATTCTGCCTCCCATCCCGCTCATTAACATTTCCAGCACTTTTTCACCCGTGTACTTACTTTTTCCACCTCGTCGCTCCAGAGCTGGTGGGGCCACAGAGCAACAGGAAAGGAGATCAGTGTTGGAGACTTCAAAAAGCACTCGGCAATAACAGCAATTGGTGGGGATACTCCACAGATGCAGCAGGCCAATTCCAGGAACAAGCCAGCCCTTCACCCAGCAGCAGCAGGCAGCCTTCTGCCCCAGACAGGACACCTTCCTCAAGGAGCCCATTGTGCACTCCTCCCTACCCCCCACCCCATATCCTCAAACTCAGGAGATGTCTACACAGGGAAGAGAGTCAGGACTCAATGTGTTTTGAATTCACACACCACCTTATTGTGGAGTAATTTCCTGTGTGGATGCTCTTATTGCAGAGAATCTCAGACGATCAGAACAGTTTAACAAGAATAGCTATTCCAGAATGACTCCTCAATAGCCAAGCTATCAGTGTGACTCTGTGAAAGGAATCCTCTTAGTTGGCAGTGTACAGCACCTAGCGTGATGGGGCTTCTAGTCAGGGAGTGGGCTTTTACAATGCAAGTATGAAATAAGCCCTGGACAGAACAGAATGCAAGAGCTGGGATGGATAGAGTGAAGATCTCTGAACAGCAAGGTCAGACTAGCTCAACAATGCAATGATCTGCACCCTTCAAGCTAAGGTGGGGCAGGAGTTGAAGGACAGCCTTTTCCACAATGCTGGTGGGGGCAGGGGGCATGAGTGTAAAACCAAGTAAGGTCCATGGCCCCCCCCCGCATGTGCAGCCAAGTGAGTGCTTGAGATGGTTTAAAGGAGTCCCTCACCCACTGACCTATAGCTCAGGAGAACAGGAAAAGCTACATGGAATCCAGGCTGGTCTGAGGTTCTGGCTAGTTCAAAGCATCCCAGGGGGTGACGTGGGGGCCAATATGGGTGTTTGTAGCTAAGCTTGTCCTTCATAGGAGGAAGGCAGTATTGAACCCCAGCTCCCCTTCCCAGGCCTGCTGGAGCTTGCAGGCAGGGACAACTGGCTCTCTCCAAAAAGCTTTGCCTCCGTCAGAGGAAGAAGCTCGCCTGCTCCTGGCGAGAGTCATCTCCCATCCTCCCCACTAACTCCCAGGGTAGGGCGGCACAGTCAGCTGCTCTCTGGGATCTGGCTTGGAGGTATGAAACATAACAGTCAACACAACAAAAAACACAGCAACAGGAGAGGAAAGAACAGGCAGAAAAACATATTGATCCACCCCAGAGGGTCCTTGGTCTTGTCTTTCCCATGGTCAGGAGTTCCCCCTCCAGCACAGCCACACACATAATTACTATTGACTAGCGGAGGGGGATGGGGGGGTGATACCAAGGGAGTGGAGACAAGAACTGCAGCAAACTGGGAGAAGGGTTTAGTGGCCTGGAAGCCAGAGGCCTGAGCTCCAGCCTGGTAAAGCCAGAGATACTGAACTGGGACCTAGCTCTGGGGACTCCCTACCCAGGAGAGTGACTGAACTGGGGCATGGAAGACCAGCATGTAAGGACTGAAAAAATGGGACCCCAGTAGGGGAATGTTGTAGTTACCCATGGACTGAGTTCAGGGGTGCTAATGAGGGGAGAAATTGGTAGCAGGGCACTGCCGAGTGACCTCTGGCCATGAGGCAGCAGCTGGCCCTGTTAGGATGCAGCACACTCCTCCTGGCACTTGTTTAAGCTTGGCCACCCATAGTGTTAGCTTGATGTAGAGGAATTTGTAAGTTAGCCTGCAGTGTAGCTACAAAAGTGTCACCACTTAACTTCCTGGCTAGAAAGTCCAAAATCCTCCTGATGCAGGAGCAAAGACCCTTTTACAAAAGGGTTTGGGCTACAGTGACATCTCCAGCAGTAGAGGGCCTGTGATACAAATATAGCAGTTTTGAATCTATCCAGTAGAAGGCAGCGGTACACACACTAGCTATCTCACCACAACACCCTGCATTGAAAGCCAGAGCTGTTTGTGGACTGTGACAGACACTCCTGAAATCTGACAGCTTAGTGCCCTGTTCTAGCGCACAGGTTCATCCACTGCTTTAAGTATTGTGCTCTCCCTCCCTTCTAAGCCTGTATCTAGCTATGTATTCAGTGCACTGGACACCGGTGTTCATCTTTAATCCAGCTTTGTGCTGCCTAAACCAGCCCTGGAGAGCTTCCCCACGGGACTGCACTGGAGACACTTGCTACAAAGACAATATTAGACCTTTGCACACTCAGCTACTAAGCTGGGCCCACAGAGACCTTAATACCCCACACTTGGGGGGGGGGGGGGGAAACAAGCCCAATTCCAATACAAGCCACATGCCCTCATTCCAACCCCAGCAGCCATAGAAGACAGTGGGGGGCAGGACAAGAGTCCATGCATGGACCTCATGCAGGCTTTAAAGCAACACAGGGAAGATGAGCAAATGCTCTTTAAAAGGCTTCTATCAAAAGGCAGTAGATGGAAATGGGGGGAGGGATAGCTCAGTGGTTTGAGCATTGGCCTGCTAAACCCAGGGTTGTGAGTTCAATCCTTGAGGGGGCCATTTGGGGATCTGGGGCACAAATTGGGGATTGGTCCTGCTTTGAGCAGGGGGTTGGACTAGATGACTTCCTAAGGTCCCTTCCAACCCTGATATTCTATGATTCTATGAAATCCCATGCTAGCACACATGCATCAGTACAGGGTTTATGACATTTGTTTAGCCTTGTCAAGCACACATGCACATCTTCTGCCTCATGATGTTTCCACAAGCACCAACCCTCCCTTCCCATTAGGTAGTGGGATCTCCATCTCTTTAAACCCTGTGGAAGTGTTCTTCTAAGCAGGTATTCATGGGTTAATATTCTCATTCTCCTCTGAGGTCTGGAGAGCTAGAAACAGCTACTTGCTCAGCAGAGGCAGTGATGGACCTCTCAGATTCATGCTGCTCTTAGAGGTCAGACCTTCCCACCCCCCCATATGCTATCAAAGTGTACCACTGCCCTTTACCAGATAGAATCTGTGCCATTTGCTCAAGGTTTTTGTGAGCCCAACTCGCTGCGCTTGTGAAGTTATCCAATTAGGACCCTGCATTTCTCTGGAGCATAAGAGTTCCAAGCAGGTGTGGGGCTGGCTGGCCATGTGGCTGTATGCAGTTGTGCATTTCAAAATGCCTCAGCAAGGCACCAGATCCCCCCAGTGCCATCATGGGCAACGTGTGGCACAGGGCTGATAAGAGCAGGACAGGCTGAATGCAGTGCTACCTTACCTCCCTACTCCCTCCCACACGAAGGAAGACAGCTCCGCTGGTTCAGCAGAAAACTCCAACGGATGTTCTCAGAAGCCTAGCTGGAGCCTGAGGAACCCTCCTTAGGGCTATGCAATAGGTTTTCCTTAGAGCCTGTCGTAGGAGTACAGAGCATGGGGAGAGTGGCCAAACCAGCATCCTCCAAGAAGGGAGACCTAATCCACCTGAGTGCAGGTTATTCTGCAGTCTGACAACAGAGCAAGGGAGGAGGGCTGCTCCTTAGCTCCTACACTTCAGCTCAGGACAGCTGAGAGACTAGGGGTAGGGTGGCCTAAGAGTTAAGAATTTTCCCTAGGCACATCCCTTTCTCTGGAGGATCAGATGGAAGGAGGTCATCCAGGACCATTGTATCTCTCTTCTCTCCCACAAATAGAGCCACATACTTTTGACATCTGAGTCCAGCTCTGTCCAAGTTGCATCTGGCTTCCCCAGAGTGTCTGCAATTTAGAGTCATGAGAACCTGGGAACATGCTGACCCATTTGCTCACTCAAGCACAAAAACCAAGCCTATTACCTCCTGGAGACAATCCCTCCCCTCCAGAGGGGAGGAGGGAGAAACAAAAGCAAGATTAGCAGCTACAACTGCAGGAGTGAAAGGGTTAACATCAGGTCAAACAGCAGAGGCACATGGGAGTTTGGCCTAGAAGAGAAGCAGAGCGACAGCATGAAGAGTTCCTTCCCCACTGGGATGCCAGACCCTTTGGGATGGATGCTGGGATTCCAAGCTGGCTAGAGAAACCTCCAGTTACCAATGTGGCTCTATCTGCACTGGGCAGGGAAGCTCAATTAGCATCTCTCCAGCTAGCCTGGGTGGACTAAGCCTCCCAAAGGTATCACCAGTATCCCTGCTCAGTGCAGGCAGGGGCCAAGGTGGCACTTCCTCTCCATCCACCTTCTTGTTGCTGCCAACTGAGGCTACTAGTTGCAGAAGAAAATGCACATGCACTTGCGAACACACAGAACAAGCAGCCAGAGCCCTATCACTGCTACAAGCACTTCATGGAATATAGACACTTGCCAGCCAACTCACTCACTGTGCTAGGAGTGGTTATGGGCAAGGCACATGTGCAATTCCACTATTAATGGGCAAAGCCTAAAGGAAAAATCCTGTCTGAGGAGGAGTTTGGATGTGACATAGGAGGCTTGGTTGTAAACTCTGTACTATTACTTCCTCAATTCCCAGGGCACCCAATTGTCTCAGAGTTGGTCTTTTAAAGGGATTGAGATGTTCATTGCAGAGCTAGTTCTGTGCCATGCTGAGCATGTTGTGGGTAAGTCAATGGAGTTACATCAGAGAGGAGTTTGACCTGAGCTTTGAGGTGGAGAAGAATTCTATGGGCCAGTGCCATGATTAGGAATCGGGTATTGCAAGCTCAATCTGCAGTTACAGTCTTCTAGTCCGCGGCTGCAAGACACGAAAATCCATAAGACACGAAGTCACAAGCTATCCAGAGTCTTGGCTTCTGGAGTCTCTGGTCTGCAGAAGCACAGGGCATACTCCAGTATTTTGGTCTTATCAGAGATGCCCAAATGCTAGTAAGGAGCTAGTCCTGTTTTCCCCTCTGCTCTCCAGTACCCAAACGAGTTATCACAATACCTCCATTGCCATTAAAAAAGTCTCACAGCCTTCACCAAGGGAGCCAGAGCTGTGAATTGATTGGAAGTGCCACTCTAAAGGAGACAGGTGAGATCTGCAAAATTGCTTGCTCAGTCTACTCCAGGTTTTTAGCAGGACAGTTACTGAATAACTGGCCTATTGAGAACAATGTTGCACCAGCATCATGATCTAAAAGGGTCAGGGCAGATTCCCTGTGGAACCAACACTGATGTTTCAGCCCAGGCACTTCTCCCCAGTTTGGGTGTTGCATATTAGATATGCTAATTAATTGCAGCTAATCACTCCCATGTGGCTGTGGTTTGCTTATGCATTGGGCTTCCCCATTCGGCGCCTACACAACCTGTCAGCCTCCCAGTCCCAGGTCATTCTAAGCCTGACAGGGACATCAGTGTTGTTTCACAAGCGGTTCAGAAAGCAACAGTCACCAAGTTTTCAACATTTTAACAAGAGATTGGATATCGTGCAATGGGGAGCCTTGAGCAAAGCGCTGGACACTGATGGTTCGGCCACACTTGGTGCAACATGCTAGAGGTAGTGGGCAACTCATCCACCCCCAGCACAACTCAACGTGGTCATCTAGCCACCAAGATCTCCCACCAGGGACTCCTGATGTGGGGGAAACCATCTCTTCCACTTCTAACAAAGACAAGGCCTTGTACTGTTGGCCTGCCATCTCTCATGCCACAGGTAGCAAACAAGCATTAGGAGTGGGATTGTATGTTTACCCCTTGCTTGATCAATTTAACTAGAAGCCTCCTGAAGTTCAGTATGCTGGTGGCAGTCCTGCTCTGGTCAGGGAGCTACATACACTACTCCACCCAGGGCAGCAATCCTGCATTAGCCCCAGGTGGATGGAATAGTCTGGGGGGTGGGGGAGGGAGGAAGCCAGCCCACAAAGGTCTAGATTCCTCCCTCTCCAGTTCCTGCAAGAGCAACCAAAACACTGGCAGAGGATTCCCAGTTTGGGTTGGGAAAGAACAAAGAGGGCCAGTAAATACTCAGCTGCCAATCACTGACTATCTCCACCCACAACTCTGCCTTAGCCATCAAGGTTTATCTGCAGCAAATCTCTGCTCCCACCACTAAAGGCAACAGTCACGTATGAAGGAAGGAAGGAATCCTGGACAGCCCATTTCACATTAAAATGTTGAAAACAGCAGAATGCTGGGTCCGAGTTGAAATCAGGTTGGGAGAGACAGAGGTTAGAACGTAGATGTCTAGAAGGTGAGGTGATCTTACCGCTGATGCGCTGGCGGAGAGAATGTAATTACGTGGTCTAGTCTCCTGAAAGTCAGGCACAGCCTAGGGAGGGGGGAATAGAGTTTCATATACAAGTCATGCAGAAGAGTCAATGGAAATCAGTCCTCCCAATGAATGGGGAAAAAGGGCTGGTGGTGCCCCCAACCTCAGCTCCTAGAATTGTGGCAGACACCTTTGAGGTCCCCGGGGTGTGAGGTAGCCTGACAACTATGGGTGTGCTGCAAGGAAGAGATCATGAAAACTTTCAGCTGAATTGAGGGCCTTGCGTACACTAACTGGATCTGTCAACTAAGTGAGCAGTTGCAGATCCAGTTACACCAAGTCAAACCAGAGTCTGAGTGACACATTCTGAAGTGCTTTGAACCTAGTCCTATACACAAAGGCCATTTGTTCCTGGTCTGACTGACTAATATGGGAGGATTTTAAACCTTCTTAACTGGACCCAGAGTGAAGACTCAAAACACATTTCCAGGCCCAGTGCAGACAGGGCCTTAGCATCTCTTGTACTGACTCAGAGGTTTCTTCTCACCTGCAACCTATGGCTCTCACAGGTTACAAAGGATGAATATAAAGCTAGTTCAGCCACAGAATGGGGGTATGAGGAAACTCATAACTGGTTGGAGTCTGCTCTAGCATCATGAGGAAATGCACTTACTCTACCCAAGATGCTGATAGCATGCACCATGTGGCGACATGGCCCCATCTATCAGTTCCATTCCCTTCAGGGTCTATTTCTGCCAGAGGCACCAAACCTCTTCATCATTTGCACATCTCTGGTATTAGCATCTTGAGACCCATGCTTTCAGTGGACAGGAAGGCAATACATGCCCCCACACATCAAAACCTCTTAAGAATCCCACCTTCATTGTGCACAGGAGCAGATCTGGCCCATTGCCTTGCTGGCAGAGGACTCCACTCAGTAGCATTTGCAGACATTCTACCTGTACTTCATGGAAGTGGGTGGGGAGAATAACCAAGTGATCTTTGGCCATAGCTAGACCCCTGCTACTGAGGCAGTAGGACAGGAAGGTTAAACTGCAGATTCTTCCCTTTTGGGAATGGGTAACATGGCCAAGAGAGGACCATTTCATGATGGGGTGAAGCGAGATTCATCCCCTCCTATGCCATAGATACCATGTTCTCATTAGCCACTTCAGCATCATGTAGCAGCTGTAGTTTGGATTGGGGTGGAAGGCACAATGTATTCAAGACTATGCTATGGCCTTCAGTTTAACAAGGGCAGTTGGCTTTAATGGACTGAGTTTGATGTCAGTTCCTCTAATGTAAGCCCCTCAATTTCTGATTTGCACAAGCATAACAGATCAGAATATGGCCCAGCAAGGTTTGATCATGC
Source organism: Macrochelys suwanniensis (assembly GCA_033296515.1). NCBI lineage: Eukaryota > Metazoa > Chordata > Testudines > Chelydridae > Macrochelys > Macrochelys suwanniensis. The sequence continues at coordinate 12,186,143 of CM065790.1, read as the reverse complement.
AGTGAGCTGGTGTGCAACAGTCATATGACCCAGCATTTCTAACCCCAGCCAGATCTCTATAATCCTCTAGGTTGAGTACATCCCACCCATGCTAATCTTTTTACAGCACACCCAGCTCTACTTAAATGAATTGGCCCAATTTGCTCCAATTAGCGGTGCCACTGAGCAGATGCACAGCTCAGTGAGATATGAGGGCCCAATTCCATACACAAGAGGATGTAGCCAGCCTCTCATCAATAAGGGATTTTACCTCATGGGTTTTATGGGGGTGAGAATAACCTAAGCTGAAGAGGTGGAACAATTCAAACAAACCACCAAAACAAGAAATGCATTAGCTGATGAGGTGTTCCTGAGAAGGGCACAGTGGACCAAATCCACACTCCCACATGTGGAAGGTAGGAGGAGCTCTCTCCAGAAGACCAAGACACTTATGCTTCAGTTTTCTGGGTAAAGAAGCGAAGTTGAAAAGCTCTCCCCCTCCATAGCCATCCCTTTGTCTCCAGGATGGCTTCCTTGGACTCCCAGAATTGGTCTCGTAGCACATGGTATGGAGGAGGCAAACAGCTATCACGCTCCTGCACACTGGCAGGTTTCATCTGCAAGCAGTGATCAAAAGGGAACATGAAGACTGGATGAACACACCTCTTCCCCCCCCTCCGCCCCCACATCCCAATGATGTGGTGGGGAAAAGAGGGCAGAGCCCTAGAGCTTAAGAAGGGACAGTACAGCACTGCAGACCAAGTTCAACCACTGCCTATCATTGTCTAACTTTCACATCCTTCTTTCCCCAAAGGAGGGAGACTTGTTCTCCAACCCCACACTCAACATGGAGCCAGAGGTAAGAGTCAGTCATGTTTGTACATGGGACCCAGCCTCCTTTGAGCACTGCTTGCAAGAGGCTTTAATGGAAACTGATTGCACACTCCTGGAGAGGGGTTGCAGGCAACCAGGAGGTTTCCATTGTTTTTTGGGCACCCTTTTGTCAGGCAGCCACAAGCCCAGACTGCATGTGGAATGTGCTCCGGAGTTGCATGCTGGACCCAGGAGTTGAGTGTTTTTTAAATGGGAGGAAGGACAATGAGAGGCACTAAGGAAAGAAGTCACAGCACTATTAACACAGTTAATACTCACATCTCCCTCACACTGAGCAAAATTACAGAAAAAAAACAAAACAAAAAAGGTTAGTGAACAAACATCAATGTCAAAGACAAAGCAAGAGCCCCACAAATGTTAGAGGGGACATGAGCCAACCCACGAGACAAAACAGCAACTCACTGATTTGGGGATACCAGCCTCAGAGGTTCAGCACCAACAAAAGCCAAAGGGAACAAGGAGTGGAAATGCACAAGATCTGCACTATCCAGAGGGGGACATGAGCACAAAGTTGGGAGGGAGAGGAGTTACCCAGGAAAGGTAGGACACTAATGGAGGGGGTTGTTTGACAGTGGACTTCAGGTCAGGTTTTAAACCCATTAACCAGCATGATTGTACTAGAACCAATAGCTAGTCAACATGCGTTTAAAACCTGACTAGAATCCAGAGCCAACATATCCCATGTTGGTGCTTTCTGCCCATCAGCTACAAGGGCCTTGCACACAATAGAGACAGTCACAATAAGAAAGCACAGAACCCTCCCCATAGCTTTGCTGAGTCCAGGTATCAGTGTCCATAAACTGGGCTGGATAAAAGGATTCTAAACTATGTTGGTATCCAAGGTGGCCACCTGGGTCAGGATTGCTCATCTACATTAGATGACTAGTTATGTTTCCAGGAAGCAGCATTATGCATGGGCATCTGCATTTTTAGGGTTGTTGAGGGTACTTTGAAATCAAGCTCAATACCCCAGCAACAAGGTTTATGATCTCCTGTAACATGGCTTGTTGTAGCTGTAGCACTTAAGGGTCAAATGCCTGACCCAAAAAGTACCCCTACCAGAGCTTGGATTACTGCTACACACCAGCAGAGCCCTGGACAAAGCCTAAGCCAAAGCCTTTTAGGGCAGTGGGCCACGGAGTCATTGTCCAGAACTTGTGCTGCCTGTGCAACTGAAGAGGAGAGGAAGGAAGGTCTAATTCTGCTCCAAGAGCGAGGCAGGAAAAGAGAAGGGGTTAGCATTTGTGGACTGTAGTAATCAAGTACCATTTCCAGAATAGCAAGGGGCATCATGAGCTGGATGGGGTGTGGGTAGGAGGATGTGGAAGTGGCACAGACTTTCCACCACACTCCTATCTGAATTTGGACCCAGACCAGTATTCACCATTTTACCTCTTTGAAACCAAGGTCACGCCCCCACCCCCTCTGCATGTCTACACATGGGGAAATTGGTGTTTCTGAAAGTTGTACATCTGAGGAGAACAAGAGTCACCTTAAGTAGAAGTGGGGAGATGGAGGGCAAGTTTTCATGCAATCTCAGCTATTCCATGTTGGGTGGAACCACAGGATCGGTGACTAGACAATCTGCAGAGCAAGGGGGAGCTGGCTTCTCTTAGCGTATTGATACGCTTTAGTTCTGAGGCGGTGTTCAAAACCACTGTACCCAGGGGGATACAGAACACATGTGTTTGCAGGTGTTAGAACTGGGACAGACCTGTTGACTGAAGGCTGTCGATGTTACCATAGCTACCCACACTCCTCAGAGGCGGCCACATAACAGGAACCAATGCTGGAAAGAGGAAAGGAAGAGTCCCTGGGACACAAGTAATCTGGGACATAGAGAAGCCAAACCAAACCTGGACGCATTGATAGCTGGCAGGATGGGTCAGGCCAGGACACTGGTCCTGGTATTTTGTAGCAGGAAAGAGCTGGACTGGGTGTCAAGGATTCCAGCTTGTTCTGACTGTGGCCATTAGCTCACTGGGTAGAGCCTCACTGCAAGACTGAAGGCTTGAAGTTGTGTGGGGGCATATCCAGGTGTCCACTTTTACTTTGGCCCTACTTAGGGTGACCAAATGTCCTGATTTTATAGGGACAGTCCTGATATTTGGGGCTTTTTCTTATATAGGTGCCTATTACCCCCCACCCCGTCCCGATTTTTCACACTTGCTGTCTGGTCAACCTAGCCCTAATGCAGATCTGTTGAGCAGGATATTCTGAGGGGCCCACCTACAGAGCTGCATCTGCACTAGCTTTTCCTTCCCATTTCCCTAACACGGCACTACCGCTGGGGCTGCTCTAGCAAAGAGCATTGGTGTAGCCAGCACCCTGGTGTTTTAGCCAACGTGTGACCCAGGTACAGGCACAGGCATCTGGTCAGAAGAACAATTGTTGGAGATTCTCTCCAATTAACTCCATAGTTCTGTCTGAGTCAAGAGTCAGAACAAGGCTCTAGTGACTGGACCTGGAGTTTGAGTGGCATTTGTCAAGCTCTGCCCTTTCTGTAAACAAGATTCTTGAACTGAGAAAATTTACCAGCTAATTCCCAAGCCAGAATGGAGTAGCCAGCTTGCATTTTTTTGCAGCTAGACTGGCAGTGCCAAGAGAGACTGTCAGTGATCTCATCAGCAAGCTAAACAGACATGACTTGGGAAACCAAGGGAGCAGCTATCGAGAGGCTCACGTATAGTCACTTTTCTGACCTTGACTGCATGCTTTGCATGCTCCTTATTGGCAGAGCCCAGGACAGGCTAGAACTTGCAAGTGGAACATTGCTCTTAGTTTTGAGCGCTCATTTGAGATTCCAGGACTCCTGCAGGCTCCTAGTGAAATTTACAGTTAACCCCCACTCCCCTAGAAAATCAACTAAAAGGACTAGGGAAGAAGCCCCAGATTTAGCCTGGAGTCCCTATTTTCTGACTGGAGTTTTTACAAGCCTTCTGACAGGCCAGTGTCTCTGGTTACTGGCACAAGCTTCACCAAGATCAGACCAGGTATCTTAGCGGCAATTCCTCAGAACAGCTGGGAACCTGTGTCAGCTAATCAGACAGCAGGGTTTCACAAGGACCAGCTTAGACTCTCACCACTTCCAAAGCTCCCCAGCAAGGCTGGGGCCATGAACAAGCATGTCTCCCCTGTGGGCAACAGGTGCTGTACAGCCAGTGCCTCACACCGTGCTGAGGTGTTCCCTTGCCCCACTTGTGGAGAAGTCACCCATACCCCTACCAGATGCAGCACCGACGGCAATGCAGGCAGTATAGACCGACTGGGTCACAAGAGCACTTGGCACTCCCTCTCACATGCGAGCCAAGCCCTGGTGTACAGAAAGGAGGAAAGGAATTATGGGAGAAATTACCGAAGCTTTTGCCTCAGCAGCCTTGGCTTTCTTCAATCTGGCCTTGCAGGCATCCAGATCCAGACGGCGGTTCTCCAGAATCCTCCTCTCTTTCTAGAAAAGGAGCAGAGGGACAAATAAGGTACAAGGTGCTTGGAAATGATCTTTCCTGCCTATATGACAGTGAGAAGCCACCTAGGAATCAAGCTGATTTTTTTGGCAGCAAGGGGGGGGCGTGCAACAGCAGATGCACTGGCACCATTGGCAGGAGCTCTGGATAAGGATAAAGGACCAACCTTCTAGAGAGTGAGAAGCAGCTTCTGGTCTGCCCAGCCTGGCTATAAAGGGTTAATTTATTGTCCTATCATCCCACCCCCCCCAGAGCGAGACAAGTAGCCTCATTCCTCCCTCCCCACACAAATGAGGGAAGCCAGTGGGAGAACTGGGATTAGAACTCCAGAGTTTGTAGCTTATTCCCCTGCCCTGACAGCGTTGGAGGAGTCCTCTGGCCTTGTTTTCACCCATCTCCCTAGTTTCCTGAAAGGAAAGAACAAAGTCATGGGTGGGCGGACACTGGTTCCCCTCCCACTCCCCCCATGTGTGGATCTCATTAGTCAGCTCCCTCTCCTACTCACAGTAATAGTTCGCCAGTCCCCTTCCAGGAAGTTTCGCAGAGGATTCAGGAAGTTGATGGAGGCAGAGTGCATGAAATCACGTTCGGCTCCCCCCAGGCGCTTTTGGGTCTCTCCAACTTTGAGTAGGGTCTTCCCTGCAAGTTGCCAGAGCCCAGATGGGAGAGGCATTAGCTTCAGCAGGCATCGGGTTAACACTATGCCTTATCCTAGTTGCCCAGCACATTTAGGTTAGGATGCTTGCACACAATACATTGTTCAGGTGTGTGCATTGTGGATCAGCTGTGCTAGCAGGCACCTAGACCAGGTGGTTATGGCTCACTGCTTGCGGACAGCCAAGCCAATCCTAGCCAAGGAGGGGGCAGGACGTTCAGTCAGTGCTATGCTAACAGTCCACCCTTTGTTTGAAGCCTCTCTACCCACTAGCTCTTGTGTCAGCATTGATGTTATCTGCCTGCTGATGCACTTACTCCACTGCAGTCTTTAGTATCAGGCCTGCTCAGGAGCATGTGATGCAGCCCACAGTCTTTAGTAAGGGTGTTATGGGACAGAGATTATTACAGCCCTGGGCATATTTCATGGATGCACAAAAACAGAGCATCATCGAATTAAGAGGCACCAGAGCAGATTAAAACAAGCTGTTTGGGGTCTCATCAGGGCAATGCTGGCTGGCTATGGGTACAATTACAATGGCTCTGGCTGCAACAGGATGTGCTAGGGAGCAAGCTATTGATTTAGAGGGCAATAAAACCCAGAGCTCACTGTGTGAACTGTGACAAAGCTGAAAGTTAAAAGGGAGAGTCAGTGTTTGATTTCAGAGCCTGCTGCCTAAGAAGCAATTGGGTCCCTCCAGCTTTGAGAGGCAGAAAGATACATTGTGTGTTTTGACATTAACCTGTCAGGACTTCTGGCTAAGGCTACAGGATAGAAAATGCCAAACATTCAGAGTCTGAGTCAGCACCCCAACCCCCCAAAGAAAAAGAAAAGCTTTTAAAAAAGAACTGTGTACATAGTTCCCTTCAGGGTTTGAGCCTTTGGGGTTTACAAGTTTCAAGCCCTCATGGTTGTGAAGAGGTTTTCTATTGTAAAAGTGAAAATGAACATTTGGTAAAGCCTCTGCTCCTGGAGTCATGTGAGGTGGCCACACTCAGACTGTGCCAAGTTGATTGGGACAGCCTCAAAGCCAGAAGTCAAGTAGAGATATCTGCAGCCATTTTGTCATATCCTTAGACATTTCACCTTCCAACTACTCAGTGCTCAAACACAGTAGTGCTGTCTGCAGCTACTGCCCTGCATTTACTGCATCCTGCCAGGACATGCCTTGCTAGAGCTGCCAGCTCCAGTAGCTACCCTGGTAAGTCTCCACCCTCCCTCTCCATCCTACCACGTAACCATCCAGCTGAGAAGAGTAATATGGGGAAACTTACTGGTTCCCAGCCATTCTCCTCTCCTAAAGAAGTTTGAGGCAGAGCTAGAAATTAGATCTTCCCACTCCAAAAGGACAGGCCCTTACCACTTATGCTAAAGGAGACTCCATTAGCAATATAAGGTCCATGATACTTAGTTCAGCTATTCCGGTAAGTGGAAGGCAGTGGCCCCACAGTGGCCTGCTTGCCTCCTTTTATCTAAAAATATGGGGTGGAGGGGTGTCAAAACCCAGCACTAAGGAGGAGACACATTACTCAAAGCACAGGTTAGAAAGTGAAGGGTGGGGGCATAAGGTGCAGCGACAGAGCCAATAAAATTTGAGCCATTAGAATAGATTGTGAGCAGGACTCACTACAGCTTTAAATGCCATCCTTAAAGATGGTCTTTAGACACCTCCTGTTATTTGTTACTGCTCCAGGGAGCCACAGCTCATTTCCAGCATATGGAGATCTCTGCTCCAGAGAAGAGAGCAGATTTACTTAGAGACTTTGCTCCCAGCATTAAGCCTTACGGAGGGGAACTTGTGCCCATTTGTCTGTGTTTGCCCCATCTGTTAATTGGCTCCCAAGCCCCTGAGCAACAAGAAAGCAACTGATGACCAGATAACTATATGGAGGAAGTGAAGAGAAGAGCAAAGGCTGAAGGAAAAAAGTTAGTTCAATGGAGCCAAGGAGAATGGAGATGTGGCTTGAACCAGTTACTGGTCCTCTCCAATTCAGAAGTCTGGTAATCGCCCAATAGAGTCAGATTGGAGATCAAGTTTTTATACTATTGATAGGGGAAGCAACCCTTTAGGTCACATGACCAATATCAGGGAAGGGAATGGAGCAAACAGATTCACTTGCATATCACAGTCCTTCTGATACCTTTGGCCCTGTGTAATAAGCATTGCAAAGCTGCTGGAACATATATTTAGTTACACGGTATTCACTCTGTAAAGCTCTCTAATTTCTAGAATCATTGGCTTTTCCTGAGGGTTGTGCCACTCATTTCTTATTGCCTATAAAGGCACTAGCACATTAGCAGCTGTCTTGCCCAGTACCACTGCTGTGGCACCTAGGATGTCAAAACTTGAACCCAGTTGTGTTTCGGTGGAGGACAGAGACTGAAGCCAAAGCAAGAGCTTCTGTGGATAAGAGCTTCCCCCTCCCAATATAGAAATAAAAGCAGCTGCGCACAACTGTATCACCATCTGAAGTGCTACAGCAAACCCAGCTTATCCACAGTGCATCATGTGTTCCATCTTAGTAGCACCCAAAATTCTCCCATTTGAGAGTTTATCACCAAGAACTTATCAGCATGTCAACATTCCAGTTTGGTTCTTGCTTACACAAGTGTATTAGATGGTACACAGTGAACACCATAAGCTTTCCCCAGAAGCCTGCCAGTGTTAACTGGCACTGGAAACTAGGAGGCATCAAGTCTCATATCTTTGGGCTGGGTGGGGAGCAGAGAACAATTTTAGGAACTCCAGTAGATTTGTAAGGACTGAACCAACCACACAAGATATTGCCCACTTGCCAATGCCATGTGACTCACCATATGGAGTCCCCGGCCCAAAGTCATTGGCTGCCTCCACCATGTACTGGGCCAGCAGCTCCCCATTGGTGACACGAGATGGCACCTTCCGGTCTAGTTTCTCATAGAGGAATTCTTCCACTCTGACACCTGGAATGAGAGCGCCCCAGGCTGTTACAAACGCAACTAGGGAGAGCAGAGAGGGAGATACTCTCACTCAGAGCCCTCACGTGACAATAGACAGTGTAGGAAGCCACCATGCTTTAGACAGGTGTCAGTACAGGGAGAAAGAGGGGCATCTATTTTCTCATTTCTTGCCCTCTTCAGAACCCACAGGGCAGGTCAAGACTACTGAATGCCAACCAGATATTGACATACTCCACCTTTCTGCCCATCCCTGGGGAAAATGGTTGTGCCTTTGCAAGCACCATCCTCAGATTTCCCCCTGTAGATCTGATTCAGCAGAGATCGCCGCTGTGTCACAGTTAGAGCACCAGCACTGCAAACGGTTGCCACAGAATCAGTGCTTACTAGGGTTTGGCTGCAGCAAGACCTCAGTCTGATGCAAGATCTTCTCAGTCCAGTTCTTGGTGCAGTCCGCCTTGGCCAGAAGGTTTTCAAAGTGGGCATCTAGTTCAGTCTTCTCAGCTTGGCCCAGCTTCTCCTCTGTGAACTGCAGGAGAGGGGGTGGGAAAGACATTAGAAGGTCTGCTCCACTGAAGCCAGGTTGCTAAGCCATTTGAAGAGGTTTTGTGAAACTTCTAGCAGGTTAGACATTCCCCTCAAAGGAATGTTCAGGGAATGAGCCCATTAAAATCATTACAATTCTAATGCTTTATCTGCAGATCGCCAAGAACCTTACAGGTGAGGGCAAGTATCATGGTGTACCTTCAGCATGGTACAGAGCATTGCCATTGCTGAGTGACTGGTGGAAGAGCTAAAAATAGAACCTGGTCTGACCTGCACTCAGGACTAGCCTACCTCCCTTTAGGGAGCTGGTTATTAAAATCCAAATTAATTGGAGGCTAGAGTCTAATCAGACTGTTTCACAGTTCACATTTCAAGCGCTAGATAATTTGTGCCACAGATGTCACATTCCTTTATGCAGAATTATTAATGCCCTCCAAATTTACGGCCCACTTCTGCAACATGCAGGCTTCCCCCAACTCCCACTGACAATACTGAGTACCTTGCAGAATTAAGCAAGGAGTTTTCAGCATGGGGAGATAGTTGAGTGAATCATCCCCAGAGTTTACCAGCCAACGTTCCCACACATGGAAACACTCTTACTGAGGTTCTACTGCGAGGAATAGTTGTTTAATGTCTAATTTTATGATCCGGGAACTCACCTGCCATATTCCACATGCTGCTTCAGTGCAGCATCCCACCCCAGCTCCTTTGCCCAGACATTATTTTGAACAGCTAATAAACCCTTCAGGTCAGGGTCCCGGGGAGAACTCTCAGCCTAGAGTAGGGAGTCTCAGACTTTTGTACTGGTGACTCCTTTCACACAGCAAGCCTCTGAGTGTGACCCCCCCATACATTAAACACACTTTATATATTTGCCACCATTATAAATGCTGGAGGCAAAGCAGGGTTTGGGGTGGAGGCTGACAGCTTGTGACCTCCCCATGTAATAACCATGTGACCACTCTTTGGGGGCTAGATTAAACCCTGTATTTGCTGGAGGTAAAGAAATTTAAGCCATCATCTCTTTATAGGGCTAGATTAAAAACAGTGAAGAGGGTGGCACCAATGGCCACTAAGTGGCCACTACTGAATCCTTAAATTCCTCAAGTCTTTAGGGTTCCCCCACCCAAATCAGAAACACCATCAAGGATCAAGTGTGCACAGTTGAGGAGCTATTATCTCCCCATCCTCACCCCTAGGACACACGAACCTGTTTTTAATATAAAAATCTAGAGGTAAGCAAGTTCTGATAACTCTTACTCTATTCCATTCCCAGCTCTTTGCCTCTCTCTTTTTATCCACTTCTTGCTACCTATATAAATGGTAATATTAGCTACCTTCATTAAATGCTTTAAGATCCTATAGAAATGTTATAGGCTAAAGAGGAAGCCAGGTAACACTCACTGTCATCAGATCTGGCACAAACATTTTGCCTAGTGTTCCATTAGTTTAATGAACTGCTTAAATAATCCCAGCTATTTCCTCCTGTATTTATTCTGATACAAAGTTGCATCACAGCTTGATCAAACAAGCCCCCCCAAAAGGCTAGTCTGCAGGATTTTAACATACACTGATGGAAACTGGTTTTTATCAACTCTAGAAAGGCCTATACAACAGCTGGATGATAAAGGGCTCAAGAGACCATCCTCTGTTTATAGAAGGTATGCTGCATTCCCTTGAGAATCCTTTTATAAACTTGTAATGCTTTACATATGTATCCACTTCAGATTGAGAACTATGAACCCCTGTTGCTGGCCCTCTTAATTCACTTTCTAGGTTATCAGAACCCGCTAGTGTTATGGAAACATTGCAAATACCTGGTACAATCACAAGACGAGATTAAAGACATGGAACCTTTTAAGTACAATGATAGTCCTGCCCGATTCTCCCTATTCTACCACCCCTTCATGGATAGTACTATCTGGGGCTGTACAGCCCCTCTGGAGGGGAATGCTGCTATATACAGGGGATGCTAGGGTTACTTCTGAAAGTCTTTGGGGCAAGCCCCACTCTGCTGAGGTAGGGAGAAGTACTTGAATGTGGACACAGCTAGAGCCATTTCAGTACATTACCTGGAATAAAGTGATAAATAGCAAAGCAGAACTGGCATGTGATGTCGGAACACAGGCAGAAAAGCCTTTTGGCGTCCTCTTACCAGCCATGTGCAAATGTTAGATGCCAGAGATACGTAAAACCCACAGCAGGGCTGTTTACACAATGACCGGTTATGTCTGCATCATGTAGATTTAAATAACTATTTGCTGAAGTTGTCATGTGTTGCAAGATCTGTTGAATCACTGGAACAATTAAGCTATCCCCTCCAAATCAGCATGGGCAGAAAGCAACAGGAACAGAGTTTGTGAGGGTGGGGGGAGAATCTGAGGGCTGGGGACAGTTTCAGCACATCTCTACCACTTGCATTGCCTCCTACCAAGGCAGCCTAGTACTGGTTAGACTAGGTTTAAGTCTTTCAGCTCTAGAAATTTTGGAGGTCATTTGTAGGAATCATAGTTACAAGGTTTTAAGACAGAATTGTGATCCAAGATGGCTGGCCTTTTAAGCATCCACAGCGGTTCTATTTTCTTGAGATTTCTGTGTTACTTGAGTTTGAGAATGAAGTACCCAGCACTTCCACAGCTCTTTTCATCCATAGATCTCAAAGTACTTTATGAAAGTGGGCAAGCACTACAACAGAGGGGGAGAATGAGATACAGAAAGATTAAGTGACTTGCCCAGAGCCACATAGGGAATCAGTGGCAGAGCTGGGTGGACTGTGTTTAGTCCCAACTCCCAGTTTGGTGCCATAACCACTGAGCCACATGGTCTCCCCTTTGAGAGGCCAACAGGAAGATGGGAAGTAGTACTTGAGAGCTGGAGGATTTTTGCATTAAATCATGTCTCTTATTTTCAAAAATTAAAGCAGTCATAACAGAGAAGCAAAAACTTTGCATTATTTCTCTGGCAAAGCTTTGTGGAATGGGGCATATAAACCCCACACCAGTTAGCCATAGGTTAACAGGAGCCTGATCCCAATTACAGTGAGCACTGGGTGGCACCTGGAAGGGTGTTAAGCATAACTGGTGATCAGGCTTAGCTAGGTCTTCATAACAGGACCACAGGGCCATGGGAAGGAAGGCCAGGTAGGAGACTCTCGTGAGGTAGCTAGGTGCCTGAGGCTGGGAGTCAGACTGGAGGGGCCTGAGCCAGAAGGCAATGTCTGAAGTAAAAGCAAGCAAAAATTTTGCAGGCATTAGTTTGAGCCTCAGCAAGAAGCCCTGAGGAAGGAGTGTATGGAAACTGGAAAGGAAGCCTGGGAAGCAGAGGTGCCTGGGACCTGATAGAGGGAGAGAACACTGGGCATGGGCAGTTAAGTTAAGAAATAAAGGCTACAGGAGATGGTGATTCTCACTGCAGTAGGCCTGAAAGACAGTTCAACAGGGAGAGGAGACAGAAGGTACCAAGACAGTGGGAGGTATGGGATTCTCACCACAGTGAGACCAAGACAAGGTATGATCAAGTTCTGGGAGTTGACTGGGACTAGAAGTACTAGAGGTGGATTTCTTTGAGTGGCCTCTGTTGAAGATCCTGGGTGAAGACTTGGGAATCTTGGTAAACTCCAGAAAGAGGCTGAAGGGACTGGAATTTTGGGTATTGTTGTGGACTTGGAACTGGAGTGCCCTGGAAGGGGTGGGAACAAAACGTGACTGGCAGGAGGGCCAAGTCATACAAGGTAGACTGCCCTGGGGCCAGAGTCACTGTTGGCAGGGGGGTGCTGGACAGCAAAGCTGCCACACCATGCCCAGCCTCAAGCACAAAGGAGTTCACCCTTCCACATGTTGACTAAGCTAATTTTTCCTGCTGGTGGCAGCAGAATCCATATCATCTGCATTTAAAGTCATCTTTGCTACATTATCTTAGCAAGGGTCACAAACAGCAAACCAGGGCTCCCCAGGTATTTGGCACTAGGATATCAGCACTCCTTACTTGTTTAATAGAACTTGGAGAGCAGAACACTGGGGAATCTTTGGCACTCCCCTGCTGAGGCACTCCTCCCTTACAACAGGAGAATTTCTTATCTCAAATTTAAGAACCTGAATCTGAAGAGTCTCAATCCCCCTCTCATTCCCAGAAGGGCTTCAGATACCTGTGGAACAGAAGTAGGGCCCCTCCCCACAAAGTTATTTCTGTAACTGTCTGCTTATTCCTCAGTCTAGAAACTCCTGCCAAGCACCTGCACCAAGAGGGCTGTTGTGTTTGATTGAGAGGTCTCTGAAGCCATTTATGGTTTTTAGGGTGATTACACACCTGCTGAAAAGTCAGACCTCTTCCAGAGACAGCTGGCTTCAGACAGCCTGCAAATGAATGGCTGGCTGTTGCTCTCCCTTTAGCACCACCTCTTCTAGACCTTCCACAGCTTTGGGACTTCACCCGTTACTTCCACAGGGAAGGCTTCATCTCCAAATGTCATTGCATATTTACAGCTCAGGTGCTACTTCCTTAAGTAAACATATCTGCCCCCCAGTCTGCTCCATTTGACAGATTGGTAGATGGACTGCTCATGGCCCCATACCACACAAGAGCTACTGAGTCTTAACACTAAGTCCTTCAATTAATGCATGCAGAAAAAGTTGAACAGCCTATCGCTTTGTCTTGCAGTCATCCTTATCACATGTGCTGGATGACTGTTGCAAACCCAGGCTCCAGAAGGAGGGAGAAGGGCAGCCGGGGAATCTGACAGAGCCCATGACTCAAGGGTATGTAAAAAAGTGAATTTTCAGATTTCCTTGAGTGTTGCAACACAGTAGCAAGTTCAGAGGCAATGCATGATTTGTCACTAAGTGGATGAAAAGGCATCTAAGGCTGTAGTTCACATACAGCTGTAGTGGCTACTTTAATTTGCCTATTGCTAGTTGTGTCCCATTCTCCCCCCCACCCCCTCCAAACCTCATATGCTTCTCTTCAGGCCCCTCAGGATGTAAGTTACACCAGCTGAGACTCCATTACACCTGTGGGGCCAGATTCAGAGCTGGCATGTATACTAGTATAGCATATCACCTGGGAGGATGGAGGAAGGTGTAAGTTACACTTACTTGATTCTGAACACCTTAGAATTGCACTTTCCCCAGAAAGCTGAACCTTGCTTTGGGGCCTGTATCTACCTAAAGTATCTCCCATGTAGACTATTTCTGGAAGACCCAGAATAAACAGCATCTAGAAGCAGCTGTGCCAGTATCCTATGACTGCTACACAAAAGCAGTGGGGAAGAAAACAGCACAGATGTCACTATCAACAATGCAGTAGAAGGCCGTTTCCCCCTGCCCTGGCACTGCTCCCCAAGGATGTGAGGTATAGGGATAACCCACAACTCCTGAAGTCCAGCTGCTAAGTCCCTCTATATCCATTTACTGGAACTGGATTGTCAGAGGAATTGGTCCCAGCCCTGAAATAATTCAACTCTACCTCCTGGGAGTCAGTGTGCACCACACACTGCCAATTGGTACGTAAGGATCAGCTGATTCCAGATTTTTCCTTTTCCTGTCCCCCAGGAGGATGCTCATGCACCTCTAACCCAGTTAAGTATCTGGGCTTGTTTTTGTGCGGGGCAGCCAACATGGTAATGAATAATGCAGTGCAGTCTTTCACTGAGTGCTACTCTCACTCAACCAGGGAAGAGAAGAGTCATGCTGCATTCAAGGCCCTCAATAATTCATTGAGGGGTTGGGTTTCCTCTTGGAGGCTTGGGCGATCAGTGGGAATAGACTGTGCATTGTTAGTGCTTATCCTGACAGAGAAGGACAGTGAGAGTTGATGGGACCCCTCAATTGGGGAAAGCCTGAATGAACAATGTGGGTTAGGAAGAGAGGCTAGCAGGCTCTGCACAGCAGTTAGCACAGCAATCAAACCCCTGAGGACAGGAATTACAGCTTGATAGAATCCCCATCAATTCTTGTGGGAGAGAAAGGAGATGCTATACTTGCAGCATGGGAGGAGGTCCTTTCGGTGCTCAGGAATAGGACATGGTCTCATACATTAGAGACAGGTTCTGTCCACAGCCCTCATGGCTCAGGTAGCAAGACAATCACCTGTGGTTAAGGGTGGGTTTTAAGCAATGTAGTGTCTAAAAGCTTCCCAAGGTGGGTCAGTGGCACATACTGCCTGAGCTATACCTACACCACATTAGTCATACACTGACGTATGCGAGGCCTTGACATTTACAGCTTCAGTGAGGAAGTTACAATCCCTTGGAAAGCCACACTGCCAAGCATCTGCAGAAGATTTCTGCCCTTTCCTCCTTAATATGGTGCTCATGGAACAACATCCTGTTGTACAACACTCAAGGGGGGCAGGCCCATGTGAGAATAGGGAAGATGGACTGAGATGCAAGGCAGAGTTAAGGTTAATGTAGGAATCTTAAATTTAGATTTTTTACTTGTACTGTAGTGTTGCTTTTACTAAGATGCCCTGTCTAAGTGATATTCCCCCACCTTAAATCTTAAAAACAAAAACCACGCAGCAGATTAGAGGCCTTTGATACAGAAAATTTGGTCTTCTACAAGCTACTGGCAAGTAGAACATGTGACAAGGCTATATCTTGGAGGTCCTGCCAGTGGGTTTTACACAGTGCCACAGGCACTGTGGAAGCTAATTGTCCTTGGCTGCTGTGACCTCTGCTATTTCAGAGACCACGCACAGAGGTTTAATAAAGTTTGACACAAACTAATCTAGGCAGGCTTCATCCAACCAAGGCAGTTCTAGTAAGGAAGCTTCACACTGCACTCCCTCTGTGGAACACTACTTTGAAAAAAGCTATTGCAGCTCACAATACGTTTTCAAACAGACCTAAATCCAGTTCGCATCAGGCTCCATACATAGCTGCCTTAGCCCACCATGGTAACTCAGGGCAACCAGGAGTCAGAGCAGAAGAATGGGATCCAGATGAAGTGCTAGTGTTGAAGTGATATGAAAGCCATTAACACTAGGATAGTCTTGCAGATGCTGGTACAGTATTAAAGCCATTTTAAAATGCCCCTTTAATTGTTTTAATTTAATTGAGCATACATTGCCTATATTTGTTACCTTCAGAAGAACCATTTGTGTTTGAACAAGACAGGTAAGAGGCTGACCAAATTGCAAAAAACAGTAGCCATACATTATAAGATCTACTTGATCCTGCTTAAGACTGTTAATTGAAAGTACTTCCTATACTTTATTTCTCCATGTCATTGATATTGGGAATGGGGATGTCCTTTTCAAAAGGAAAATGAAAAAAAGAATTGAGCCTCACTTCTGGCTGCTAGTATTAGTTGCATTACTGAGGGTTAGTGTCAGAGTTTATGGGTTAATTATGCATTATTTGAACTTTAACAGATAACCAGTTTCCATAAATATGAAAAAGTAAAACCAGGCACATCTGCCCAAGTAATTATTTCTAGAAACCCCAGAAGACGCTAAAGTGTGTTCTATTCGTGCATAAGAATAGAGAAACAGCCATATTTGCTACCCTGGCAGAGACTAACACCAGCCACTTGTCTGCTTTGATGTTCAGAGCAGTGCCTTTTTAATATTTTAGATTTAGATTCCCATTTCTATGGCAACAGAGCCCACTTACAGATCAGTCCAGGGCCTCAACATCCCTGAGAACCAGCAGTCTATTATTCTGATCAAAGGAAAATTAACAGAATGAACTGTTTGAAGACTGTTGTCAAGAAGCTGTGCCAGAGAGCATGACCTGCTGCAAGGCTGCCTATCTCCCACATCCAAAGCATCCTCCAGAATCCCAATACACTGCAGTCTCTGGACCAGAAAAAGCTCAGGCTAGTCCATGAAGCTCAGGTGGTGGCAATTGTGGCACTGGAGCACAGCATGCACTGTGGTACAACTCCATGCCAGGACCAGGCCTCACACACAGAGGCCAGTGCAGTACTGGAAGGTGTTGCACTGTTAGGGCCCTCCAACATTAGCAGCAGAACTGTATTAGCACTAGAGTTTAGCCATAAGTACTGCTAACAAGGTTATGGGACTGGCATGCTCAGGAATTTTAAGGGGGGGGGGTAGGAAGACAGATGTGTTAGGCAAAACCCTTTGGATCACAAGGTGCATTGAACCCATTATATGCTGAGTCCTTTCCCAGTCTACCTCCATACCCACCACTGCAATTTATGGAGCAGAGCGACACTTGATTATTCTGCAGTGTTAGTGTGTTTATTGAAGCGACAAAGGGTCCTGTGGCACCTTATAGACTAACAGAGGTATTGGAGCATAAAGCTTTCAAACGGAGGTGCAGTCTTACCTATTACATAACCAACACAGCTTACTGGTCTGCACTCCAACAGAGTAAGATCACACCTGTGGGGCTTAGCTCTGCAGGAAGGGAGCCTTTCTGGACTATGCAGTCAAGCTAATGAAGGGCGGGGGGGGGGGGGGGGGGGCAGCGCACGTGCATGCATTCACATAAGAGACTGCCTCACAGCAAGAGAAGGCAGCTGCCACAGAGCACTCCTGAGCCATTCAAGAAAGGAACCCCATTGCTAGCAGTTGCCTTCACCTGCAAGCCTTCCACTAGTCTTCTTCAGCCTTCTACTCCAGGGGAAGGTCAGCAGGGCAGGTCACTCTCCCTACCTGCTGTGCTGAAACTCAGATCTATTTGCTGCCTCCTGCTCTGTCTTTCTAAAGGGCAATAGCATAACAGTCAAATGAGGCCCACTGAACGTTGCCTTATAGGGAAGATGAGGAAGGAAGAGACTCACCCAAGATGTGATGGAAAACAAGATGCCAAGGAGGGGACTAATTGTCATGTAAAATTTACCTTTCCTGTCAAGATGCTGCACAACCTCAGCACTGCTGTAGCCACCTCTGCTTGAACCTGCAGTAGCTGGGGCCCCATGTGCAAGTTAGTCACAACCATGGTTGAGCTCAGCTGATTTTGTCTGTCATGAGGCTAGACTTTTTCCACAAGACTCGACACAAGTTGAAGGGGGCATGGGGTGGTTGTATTTGACAGGTTCAGATAGGAATCGTTTTCACATTATGGACACAACCAAGGGGTAGTCACCCTTAAGGTTGAATGTTAATAAGTTCCTTTCCCACATTCTAGTAGGGGATGGAGATTCTATGGGAACAGGACTTAAAGCTCCACTGTCTGGCTAGACGTTCACTCTCAGCCAGAGCCTGTAACATGAGTGACAGCTGAGTGCATAATGACTAGTCCATTTACCTCCCAGCCACCTCATTTCCAGAAATATTTTGTTAAATGCCTTGAGCAGCAGGAAGCAACACCATGTGCTTTATAAAACTTGAGGTCTAGTCTAGTCAACTCCATGAAGTTTGCTGTGCTGAAGAAAGGCAACTACAGACCTGCTCTCCCTTCCACTCTCAACCTCAACAAAAAGCAAAGACACCCAGAAAAATCACATGCTACCTCCTCTAGCAACCATTTACCCCTTTGTGGGTGTATATATCTGCCTGTCTGGCACCATGATGCAGGAGTCTATGCTGCGACTAGCTTTCTCATCCAAATACCAGGGCTCTACTAGGACACAACCCAAAGGGGACTAATCTCACTGGTACATTTCAGGGGGAGGGTTTTGCATTAGCACTATTCAACTCACCCTATCCTCTCCCACCTACCAAAAACCCACAAAGTCATTCCCCTGGTACCAATTGCCCTATGCTGCTTTGTTTCTTTTAATTATGCCTATAATTAATGTGAATATTCATATGCAAGATATTAAGTGGGCGTAGTAGCCAAGAGAAACTATAAACTCCTCTCTGCACTAAAAATCACTGATGCGAAGAGCTGCTGATCCCTAGGCTGGCTCCTTCCTACACCTTGTACAAGTCTTTGATAAATGATCTTTAGAAGGCCTTCCAAATCTAAACATGCCATATCTTTGCAGCATTTCTCCTTTCCTTTTGTTACCAAGATCATTTGCATGAGAACAGGATCGTTAAGCTTTCCATCTGCTCCTTATTCTGTACCTGCATCTGACTCATTGCCATAACAGACATGTTTACAATACACTAGCTTCTTGAGGATCCTGCATTCTGTTGACCTGATGAGATTGAGCTTACAAAAAGCTCTTCATCTTTCACCAACATAAGTTGGTCCAATAAAAGCTATTACTTCACCAACCTTGTCTTATATCCTGGGTCCAACACAACTACACCGCTGCATGCATTCTCCTGTTGAAACAGGAAAGTAGACACCATACCTACCCAACCCCCTCCAAGTTGAGATAGAGCAAGCCCGAGTCCTACATCAGAACTAAGTTTCAGTTCCTGTTAAGTCAGCTTAAAACAGAACAGAAAGTTCCACAGACCCCTTCTTGAAGGCTATAGTAGCACATGGGAAGCAACAAGCTTCAACTTAGCTGAAGCTAGTCAAGAAGAATGGAGTCTTAACACCTACTACATTGACTGGGGTTGCGCAACTGGCTACTCTTATAGAACCAGATTTTGTTCAACTAAGGACCACTCTGGAAACATGCCAGGAGGCAAATACTAAACCTAGTTTGCCAAAGCTGGGCCATGTCTCAGTCAGTTACCCCAGCATTCAGTGCTCACTCAGATCAAGCAGGATCGCTGCATGCCACTGCCCTTCTACAGCTGTAGGAAGGGAAGTCAGATAGTTTGAGTTCCCAACAGGGTACTTGCAGGCATCTGCCATTTGACCTCATTAGATCATCTCTCTTACATCATGACCGATCTAGTGTGACTCCAAGAGCAGGGAATCACATCTCTACTTCAGACAACCTTGCTTTGCTTTAGAACTGCTCTCCAAGAACCTGGGGCAAAACCCAGGCATTCTACCACACGTATGGGCACAGTTAAGACCATCATTGCAGAGCTAAAGCTTCTCCTTAAGAGTTATGATCTAACAAATATTGCATTACAGCACCTCCAAAGCAATTCAAGCTACTGCTAGTCATCCTCCTCCCTTCCATTCCTCCTCCCTCTTGCTCTGCTACCCCTTTTCAAGCCACCTCTCTATTTAAAATGCAATGTTTCAGGAATAAAAAGTCTTTATGAAGTGCCTTGCACATTTCCAGGTACTGCATGGACAATAGGACTTTGACAAGTTTAGTAAGCCAAACAAGGCAGCAGCCTGCTTGCCCCCTGCTACCAAAAGGGGGATGTAGTTTACTTACACGCCCTCAACACTCCCAGTTTGGGCAATGTCTTGAATGGTGGTGAACAAAGCTTACATATACCTTATTCAGAGAATGGAGTTACAATTCAGATATAGAATACAAGCAAACCATAGAGAAACTGTTAACACCAGCGCCATCACGGATCATAACCCCCGCTTCACAGTCTCTCCATTGCACTGTTCGTCAATTACTTCTCCTTTCTATAGGGCCTGCCCTGCAAGAATCTCAAGATGCTTTACAGGCATTATAGGGCTTTGGTGCACTTGCAAGGATGTTGAGTTCTGAGTACCCCATTTCCAGAATGGAACATACACCAGAGGTAGGATAACAGTTTGAAAAACAGCAACAAAGTGATGAGTGGACTAACTTAGCAGGAAGTACCAAGCAAGCAATTCTGTGGTAGAGAAAGGAATAGGGGACTCAAATCTCATCCATGCGCTCTAGCATTAACCAGTTTCCTGTCCACTGACCTGAGACCCACCACCATACAAAGGAGGGCGCCAGCTTTTAGGAGTTCTGTTCAAGCTGCTCTTACTCTTGGGTAGGGGAAATGCTTCTTGCCTGTTTGAAGCAGACACCACAGTCCAACCACCACTCACATGCGGGGGCTCAAAGCAGCTTTACAATAGAACAGTCACTAGCAATGCTACACTGAGGTTACCCTCCCTATTTCTCATTACAATCCTAGCCCTATTTTGCTGGCAAGCAAGGGAAGTAAGAGGCACCCTCTTCAGGGGTAGAAGAGGATTTGTCTAGTTCACACTTGACCTAGAGGGGTGTAGATTGGCGTGCTAGTGCCTACCACATAGGTAGCTTCCCCCACAAATGTTCTCAGTCATTCCAATACTCCCACTGACACAAGGGCAGGGTCACTTCCCTTTATACACCCCCAAAATGTCTTGGAGTGAATGCTATATATGCTAGTGGGTGGTGGGGGCCAACAGGAAGAGTCTCCCCTACAGAAACCATAACTCAGGATACCTACTAAGAGGATGGAGAAGCAGTCTTCCCCCAGAGCCATAGGAATAGAGGACAATGTTCACAGTCCAGACGCTTAAACAGGGGTTTTATGGCCCCTACTTCCCTCGGCTCCTACCCCAGCATTTCTAGTTATGGGTCTTGCCAAGAGCAGGGTCATTCTACGTGCCAGGCGTGGGGCGTGAGAAGCCCGTTGTCATCTCTCCACATACGCCCAGCCTAGGCTGCAGAGGCAGGGCAGAGTAGCGTAATGGGCTCACGTCTCCTTCAGGGGCAGACTCCCCCGGGGCATAAGGGTAAAGCGAGAACCCACTTGAGACGCGCAGGCAGCTCAGCCAGCGCTGCAGCCGCATGGCCCAGGGACAGAGCCGACCCGCAGCCCCGATCTCGCCGGGCGACTCCCCAAAAGGCTCACCCTCGCGCTCGCTCTCTTTGGGAGCCAGCCCCCAACCGGAGACAGCGCCCCACACCGCGCGGGTCCGAGCCGGAGCTCTGCCCGCTGTAACCCGACGCAAGGCAGCTAGTGTCAGGGGACTCCACCGCATCAGGCTGCCGGGAGGGGGGGGGGGGGGGGAAGAGACCCCTCTCCACGCCCCCCCTAGAGCCCCCGCTTGGAGGCAGCGAGGCCTGAGGCGACCCAGAGCAGCGGGGGCTCGCTCCGCCTCCAGCCCCTCACTGACCGGCCAGACGCCCCGGGACTCAAGACGCCTCTTCCCAGCGAGGAGGGGAACCGCCGCGCAGCCCCGCCGCCAGACTGCAGAGCCGGCGGCGGGCCGCGAAGGGGTGGGGGGCGGCGGGCCGCAGACACCCCCAGGCGCCGCCCGAGTGTTTTCGAGGGGAGCCGGACCCCCCCCCCCCGCGGGGATGCGCCGCTGCAGGGGCCCCCCGCGCCCCCTCCCGCGCACCTGCACGGCCCGGCTGAAGAAGACGCCCGCGTCCGAGGCCAGTTTCTTCATGTTGAAATCCATCCCCTCGCCCGCGCGCGCCGCCGGAGCCCGGCTGCCAGCCTCTCCACAGCCACCCTGCCGCCGCTCCAACGGCTCAACGCGCAGGGGAGACTAGCGCGACGCCGAGGGAGCCCCCGGCGCGCCCGCCCCTTTATAGGGCCCATCGGCGCCCTCTGGCATCCTCGCGGCTGCCTCTTAAAAGGGAACGCACCCGGCAAGCCTCCCTCTGTGGGGGCGGCCTCGCTGTTGTCCTGTGGCAGCTTCATGCAGGCCCATGGCAGCTTCATGCAGGTCCAGGCCTAGGCCCATGGAGGCAGCGCCAGGGTCCTATAGGGCGGCTGTGTGGGCCCCGAGCTCTGGGGTAAATAAGGAACCTCAGGTCCCCCGAGGATGCCGCTAGCTGACGTTGCCCCTTTAAGAGAAGATCCTCCCCTTTCCTTCTCAGCCTGCCAATCACAGTCAATCAACACTGACATGTATGCCCTCCCACGGGGAAGACCGCTCTTTGCTGCTCAACCGCACTCTCCGCTATCGCCGCCGCCTGGCCCGGGGAGCCAGCTGATTGGTCCACCCCGGGGCAGCCCGCTGTTCTGATTGGCTGACAGCGGGCGGCCTCCTACGCATTCTTCCCTCTGGTGGCAGTCAGGCTAGGCTGCGGCGCACAGGGGAAGGAGACGCTGCCCTTCCGAAGCCATGGGATGTGCTTGGGTGAGAACGGCTCTGCCAGGGCTGTGGGCTCCCCCTGTTGGGGGTGGTAGCGCCCGGGGTGCTGGGGGAGGCGGACTCTTCCATTCGCGCGCGGGGGTGGGGAAGGTTATTGTCTCTCCGCTGTAGGGGGGACTCGATGGGGCCAGGGGCAATACGGACCAGCTGGGTTCGCGCAGCCCCCCAGCACCTCCCTCCCCCCGGGACAGCTGCCCCGACCTGGGTTTATGCCCCCCCCCCCATAGGGCTGGCTGTGCTGGGGGGGTGTAATGCGGCCGGCGTGCCTGGGGGGGGCGGGCTGCCCAGCGCGGGGCGGGGGGTGCCGCGATGGAGCTCGCTCCGCTGGGGGTCGGTGGCTGGCCAGCATGGGGTGCGCCCTGGGGACGGGTCTGTGCCGTGCTGGGCTTTATCATAGAGCAGCCACGGGGGTGGCCGCCTTGTGCTGGCATTTGTGCTGGCTTCGGTGGGGGTTGTGCCGCTGCAGAAGTGGTGGGGAGGCAAGGTTTAGTGTAGAGACTTTGGGGGCGTTGGGAGCCTTAATAGGGCAGGGTGGTGGGCATGCTGCACCATCGAATTGATTCTGGGGCTAGAAGGAAGCAGCCAGAAAAGCAGCTTCCTAGCACTGGGGGTTTACTTTGGAGCAGCGTCTGTGCAGCACTAAACATTGGGAGGGTTAGGTTAGGGTTCGGTTCCCACAGTGGGGTTCGTAACAGAGCAGTGAGGGCGATGCTCCCCCGTCTAGAGTTTATGGGAGTTTGTGCTGGGGCAGTATCTACCTAATGGCTTATAAGGGAGTAGCCAAGGAGGTTGCTGACCTATGCTCAGGTTTGTATTCGAGCACCTCAGGCAATATCAGAAAGGGTTTCTGGGGTACGGTATCTGACTTACTGTATCCTTGAAAATAGTTTGCTTTGCATCAGTTTTAAATTTATGCTTTATAAATAATTGAACTCAGCAAGCATCCCGCAATAATGGACATGAGAAACTAAATCACCTTAAATTATTACAATAATAACAAATCAAACCATAAAACAAAGTAATTCCAAAAGACCTGACCCTTTAAAAGCCTTAATTTTCTCAAAAGGCATATTAATTGCCTTAAGCTTATAGCCTAGGAAGGATGGAAAGAGTATACTGCATTCTTTTGTTAACTTATGACATTCCAGTAAAGTCCTAGACAAAAGAAAATAACTGTTCTATACATTGTTCCTTATGCTTTCTCTGCTGATATAATTGAAGCAATATGTGTTGCTATTGCCTGTGTTACCAGCCTCCAGAGTTGGGTATCAGATAATTTTTTTAAGTTTGAAAATAGTAAGACAGTTTTTGGCTGTTAGTTTCATTACAGGCTGTTGCCGTTTAGGCAGTTGTTGCAGTTGTGATCCAGTTATTATTTTTCATTGCTGCTATCAGTATTTTTGGTGTTCTTTTCTATCTAATTCTGCCATTTGAAGGTCATGTTCTGCTGTTCCAAACAGATTTTCCTTTTACAGTCCAAGTAACACCACTGCGCTTCAGCTTGTGCTGTCTGAGGCAATGCAGAGAAGGCAATCCACGCTTTGATAATTTGCAGGCTGGATTGCTGTAACCCATCACTCCATGGATTAGCAGATGCATATACTCAAGTCCTGCATATATTCAAATTCTCAAGTTGTTTTCTCGATGTATATATTGACTAAATTTTGTATTTAATACAAAATTGTTCTGTTGCCATGGAAAAAATTTCTATCTGTTTGGACCTGTGTATTCTAGACCCTTCCCACTTCTCACTTTAATCTGCATTTAAAAGCTATGTTTATGCATAACTCAGCTTCCAAATCTGATCGGCTGCATCCTGGAGGCTCCGAGATCTTATGTCCAGGTCATTGGACTTGGTTACTGTGGGCTAGGAATTGTTTTACTGAACTGGTTTAAAGCATGACAAGTTTGGCTTGTCAGTGAGACAGGGGCCAAACAATAGAATAACCAGATTTAAAGATTTAGTCAAGGTACAGATCAAGGCTATAATATTTAACATGTTTTGGTTATACATGCTGGCTGAACAATGCTTGTTCAAAGCTAGTTTGTCCACAACTGTACTTAAGCATAGCTTAAATGTGGCTGTGGTTGAACTGGCAGGTGGTTGGGCACTGTGGATATGGCCAAAAAGTGTTATAATTATATTATATTAAAAATAAACAAACCTGTTGTAGCTTAGCTCTGTGCCTAAGCTAAAGCAGTATTGTTTCAATCTGGTTGTAATGTGACTTGGCTGCTGTCCACATTGGCCAGCATAACTGTATTTAAACCAATTGACCCTGAGCTCCTATAAAAACCATTCAGCTAACATACGTCCTTGTCCCTCGTAGATTGAACCATTGATCTAGTCCAGTGTTTCCCAAACTTGGGACGCTGCTTGTTCAGGGAAAGCCCCTCGTGGGCCGGGCCGGTTTGTTTACCTGCCCCGTCCACAGGTTCAGCCGATCGTGGCTCCCACGGGCCGTGGTTCGCTGTGCCCAGCCAATGGGGGCTGCGGGAAGCAGCGCGGGCCGAGGGATGTACTGGCTGCTGCTTCCTGCAGCCCCCATTGGCCGGGCACAGCGAACCGTGGCCAGTGGGAGCCGCGATCAGCCGACGGGGCAGGTAAACAAACCAGCCCGGCCCGCCAGGGGCTTTCCCTGAACAAGCGGCGTCCCAAGTTTGGGAAACACTGCTCTAGTCTAAAAATCTTTGTGGTCTCAAGCTCCACAGCTACTTGGATTGGGAATTCTCATCCTTGTTTAGTTTGAGAGGAAGACATCACTGTTTGTAATAAGCTTAATATCTCTTTTCTGTGGTTTATCCCATAGTTGTCTTGCTATTTTAAATGGATTGTAATGTGCCTTCAGATGCATTGTACAAAAATTTCTTTATCAGAGGAGATTGTACTGTTCTTGCTACTATTTACCATATTTTTTCCTTTTCCTTGCAGAGAGAAAGTTCCCAGTTGGAGACTGATTCTGGAATCTCAAGGCACTTTTTGAAACAAAGTTGGATTTCTTTGTGAACTCTCTGAGCAGTTCCCATAAGCGTCCTTCCCACACGCTGACTCCTGTAGGTACTCTGAGCCTCATTCAGATATGGCCTTTCAGAGAACGGAGGGAATGTCCATCATCCAAGCCTTGGCAATGACAGTGGCAGAAATCCCTGTGTTTCTTTACACAACATTTGGGCAGGTAAAAAAAAACAAAACAGCTGGATTTGCTGCAGAGTTATTTGGGGTTTTCTTTTACAGGGTTGTGTGCAGCAGTTGTTTTGGAGGGTGATGAAGAGAAATAATGGTGGTGCTGGGGCAAGAGAAAGGGAGGATTTAACAGTTGCTATGGGGTGATTGCACTTGTTTGAGGGACTGCGGAAGGAACTGGGAATAGAGGCTTTTTACAAGAGGTCAGGTGTCATCTGGGGAGCATCCTGCAGATGAGAGGGAAGGAGGGACACTTGTTGAGGAAGCTTTGGAAGTGGGTTTGGCAATGGGGAGGGAGGTGTTGAGAGGAAGGCTGGTCTAGTGACTAAGGCCATAATCTAGGCCTTGGGAGACCCGGGTTCAATTCCCTGCTCTAGCACAAACTTCCTGCATAACCCTGGACAAGTCATTTAGCCTCTGTGTCTCAGTTTGTCATCTGTAAAATGGGGATAATAGCACTTCCCTATCTCCCAGGGGTGTTGTGAGGATAAGTACATTAAAGATTTTGAGGTGCTTAGCTACTGCAGTGATGGGGGCCACATAAGTATCGAACAGAGAGAGAGGGGAATTTAGCTGTGAAGTAGGGAAGGGTTGCAGGAAAGTTGAGGGTTTGGAGGCGAGTATGGTTAGATGCTAGGAAAAGGAATGGGCACTGTACAGAAACTGCTCTGTAGAGAACATTTGGTGTATATTGCTCTGTGTTCCAAGAGTCAGAGTTTTTGTGGAAACACCAAATTTTGATAACTCGTTGGGCTGATCATAATTGTACTGAATTTTCAAAATTCTACCAAGTTTTGGCCAAGTAGAAATTTAAATTTTAGTCCCAAGTGTAACAGCTAGTTTTATCAACATCTGAAAAAGTGGGGGGTTATAAAAGTGGAGGTGACACTGTCATAACTCCAAAATTGCTAATGCCACGTGCTATTCACACCACTTTTCTCTGTACTAAGCAGAACCTTGGGTCATCGTTACAGACACTCATATAGTTTTTGTTTTTGTTAAACATGATTAGCATAAATGGAAAAATATACTAATGCAACAGTAGGGATAAGACTAACTGCCCCAAAATCAGGAAATTTAGAGTTGAGGTTAATAAATGTACTGCTCTTTTGCATTTATGTAGATCTTATTGTGAAGACTTCCATTGACTACATTGGGCTTTAGATCAGGCCTTAAATGTCCGAGACCTAACCCAGCTGCCTAGGCCTTCCTGGACATGCCATCTACCACCTCTCAGCCCTCAGAACAGTGTCTCGAGTACCTCTGCCTGAAAAATGAGGGACCTCATTCAGAATGCTGTAGTGGGACATGTATATCATCCCCTCCACTCCCCATTCCTCTTTAGTTGTAGCTGGACGTAAAATAATTTGTAGCTCTTGTAGTGTAACTGATATGTGCCTGGGTGAAATCCAGTCCCCAGTGAAGTCAATGGGAGTTTTTGCTGTAGACTTCACTGGGGCCAGGATTTCACTTCTGGTTGTTAGTCTGGACCTAGACTCTTTTGAGCAGGATCACTGAGGCAAACTCCTTTTCTTGCAAAAAGTGCCATGGGATCTTTAATATCCACATAGAGAAGGCAGCCCCTGAGGTTTCAAGATCTCATCTGAAATGATTATACAGAGAGAACTGCATGTAAATCATACAGGACTCTAATTCTACCTGCTGTCTATCAGATAAGGT
This sequence comes from Macrochelys suwanniensis, assembly GCA_033296515.1. NCBI lineage: Eukaryota > Metazoa > Chordata > Testudines > Chelydridae > Macrochelys > Macrochelys suwanniensis. The sequence goes on along the minus strand of CM065790.1, from coordinate 12,159,006 downwards.
ATTCTCTCCTTCACGTCTTGTCCTGAACAGTTTAGCATTGCTGGGCACTATTGAACAGTTGCTGTGCTCTACCCTATGGATGTCTACATCTCACTGGTGGCTAAATCAGTGCTGATAAAGCACCTTTTGGTCCTAGCTGTCCTGGATTAAAACTGCTATACAAATGGGTGGTGCAGGTGGTGTTACATTGTTGCTCTCTTATATCTCTTGTGTTTAAAGTCTGTCTTCTCTCAGCTGAGGCTCTCCCCGGGCCTGAGGAAGGTGCTGTTTGCTACGGCTCTTGGGACAGTTGCCTTAGCTCTTGCCGCGCACCAGCTGAAGCGGCGGCGACGTCGGAAGAGACAGATCACCCCAGAAAAGTGTGGCATTAAGCCAGGAGGAGTCCCTGCCCCCTCTTTACCAACCAGGAAGGTCCCTTCAGTGAAAAAAGGTTGGTATTGCAAAAGCAGATGCTGGAGAAAATGCAACGTAATGTTAAAGGAACCTTTGTGTAAGCATTATTGTCTAGGAGGAGAAAAATATAGGACAGAAGCCCAGGTAGTTCCAACAGATGGGTAGATCAGGTTGCTAAAGTAGTTCAGAATGAGACTGGGAGGCAAAACTAATCAGACGGTAGCCTAATAGGAGCCACAATGTAGAATAGATAACATAATGGGCAAAATCATTACCCTAGAGCACGTGATTGAAAAGCGGCTGCAGGGCTTTACAGTGGGGTTTGCTGTTGCCATCAACTGTAATACAAAAGGAGACTATCGACCCCACTGTGCAATACTTTCACTTGATGTGTGTGGCTATATGCATGCAGTGACCCACAACCCACATCTGTATTGATCCTGGTGCCCATGATTGGCTCCATTTGATGCCTATTAGGCATGGCAGTGGGTTTCTGACGAATTGGTAATGTGGTCTGCCCAAAGCATGGGCATTGGCAGCCCTGCCCTGAAATTACCTTTAGCAGTCCTTGGAAGCAGTAAAGGAGGTGGCGTAGTCTGAAGGAATGAGGACAGGACTGGGAGTCACGAGGTTGTTTTAAACCCAGCTTTCCCACTAACTCTCTGTGTGATTTGGGCAAGTCACTTCACTGCTCTCTTGGTTCCCCATCTGTAAAATGGGCTTAACAATTACCAATTATTATTGTCTGTACAGCACTGTAAAATTATGAAGCTCTATAAAAACACCAGTTGTGACGTCAAGCAAGTTTGCTGCTGTGGTTGCACTAACGATACTTATTTTAGCGCTGTACATGGCAGGAGAGAAGTGAGGCGTTGATGCATAATATTTCTCCAATAACGCTTTCCACTTGCATACATCCTTTCATCCAAAGAGGTGAATAAGTATTCAGAGTTCCATATTCGATGGGGGAACTGAGTCAGAGGTTAAGTGACTTGCTCAAGGTGACAAAGCAATTGAGGAGGGAATAGAACCCTGACTCCCAGCTGTAGCTATTAGAAATATGCTTCCTCCTCCTTCTGCACATCCCTTAACCCAGCAGATCTATGCTCTGTCACTAACTAATCACAGTTCCCCTCATCATCCAGGACTTCAATGAAGCCATTTTGCTTTGAACCAGATTTTTCTGAGACTGCTTCCTTTCTCACCCCACTGAGAACTGATTCTTCTGGAGGTGGCACTGCCCTCTCAGCAGCCTTCTGGAGACCCTGCTTCTAGTGGTGCTAACCTGGGGCAGCACGGGACAGACTAGAGTGAGCTACACCACATCTGATTGCATAGGTTCCTTTTTCTGACTGCTGTAAACAGAGTGGAAAGACCTAAAGGCTTGTTTTTACCACCCTTCCAATTACAGGATACTCCAGCAGGAGAGTACAAAGTCCAAGCAGCAAGAGCAATGACACACTCAGCGGGATTTCCTCTATTGAGCCAAGCAAACATTCCAGCTCCTCCCACAGCCTTGCCTCGGTAAGAGACCCTAACACCATTGCTATCTGCTCTAGCCAGCAGAGGAAGGAGTCACCTACCTGCTTACACTTAACAGGATTGTTATTAGTCATCCAGGACCGGAACTAGTTGAGTGGGTGGAATTTACTTGTCCTGAAAACAATTTGTTTTGTGTCAGAGCTTTTGTAGCCCTGCAGGTTGAGGTATTGGCCCCTTAAAATTCCATCATTCTGATTATCTGTGCTTTATTCCCCACCCCTCCAAACTTCAATTCCAATATGATTTTAGTGGCTACTGATTGGAGATCAGCCAGAGCTAAAAACCGATTGTGATACTGTATCTGGCCATTATGGGATGTCCTCAGTGACTGAGGTAAGAAAGGGAGAGCTTAGATGTTGGTTCAACATAAGCACTGCAACTTATGTACAAAGTATAGACGTTTAGGGCCCTTCTTCTGCTGGGAAACTCTCTAACCAACATTAAAACTCCTTAGTGCTGTAGCATAGACCCTATGTTAGGCCCTTTAAAGTAGTCTGGACCAGAAAAAAATGGTTCTGGTCAGGCTACCTTAAGCCTCATAAAACTGGGTCTATATTATGTCTTCAAGAGATTTTAAAACATCTCCCCAGTGCAGACAGGCTCAAAAAAGACAGCTAATAATATAGACGTTGCTTATACCATATACTAAGTCTACACTGGAAGTTGCCAGATTTCCCAGCAGTGTAGCTCCATTGCTAGTGCAGTCTGGCTGCCAGCATTTCTATCACTGTATTATCTAACTCTACTCAGAACAGGTCTAAATAATGCTGCGTCCTGTCTACACTAGTGCTCCCATGAGTGTGAAACAGTGGGAGGCTTCCTGAAAGCTGCCAGGGTAGACAAGGCATTTGAGTGGAAGTTACCCATTAGATCAGCGGTGGCCAACCTCTGGCTCTGGAGCCACATGCAGCTCTTCAGAGGTTAATATGCGGCTCTTTGCATAGGCGCCAACTCCGGGACTGGAGCTACAGGCGCCAAATTTCCAATGCGCTACAGGGTGCTCACTGCTCAACCCCTGGCTCTGCCCCAAGCCCCACTCCACTCCTTCCCCCAAGGCCCCTGCCCCTTCCCCTGAGTCTGCCATGTCCTTGCTCCTCCCCGAGCCTCCAGCACACCACAAAACAGATGATCGTGGAGGGCGGGAGGTGCAGGGATGGAGGGTTAGGTCCTGATCAGCAGTGCTGCTGGTGGATGGGAGACACTGGGGGCAGGGGGGAGCTGACGGGGGGGCTGCTGAGGTGTTACTGTGGCTCTTTGGCAATGCACACTGGTAAATTCTGGCTCCTTCTCAGGCTCAGGTTGGCCATCCCTGTGTTAGATCTACTACCAATCCAGCTGAAGCATGGAAGATTTAGTCAGTGAGCTTATAAAACCTTGGTTTGTAAAATCAAATTTTCTAACTTCACGCTAACTCCTTCAGTTCTCCTGTCAGCCTCTCCCTTCATCCATAGAACAAGAACTGGTTATATAGCTCAAGACTTTTCCATCTTTTTGCCCATGCCCAGCGAACAGCAGAAGATACCAAATAGATGTACAGGTCATTTTTCTTTGTCTCAGAGAAAGGGTGGGTGGGAATAAACCCCTGACAGATTTTATTGTTATGTTGCACGGATCACAGCTAACTGGAGAGTGAGTAAAAATAGTGCTTGCACAGGTAGGGCTTAGCTCAAATAGGCAAGGCGGAGTGGGGTGGGGGGCACACAGCAGCCAGTGAGCTGGCTCCATCCCCCTTTACCAAGCCAATGGCTAAGCAGCAAACTGAAGGAGTGGGGGTGGCGGGTAGCTCCCCTCTTTCCCAGGGACGTGTTTCTTCTCTCATTCCCTGGTATTCTTGGTTTCAGAGAGGATGGGTGGGAACAAACCCCCCTCCCATGTTGTCAGACTGCACTGTTCCCAAATAATTGGGCTAGTTAATTTGATTGTGTGGTGGGGGAGAATAGCAGAAAAATGATCTTACACTGAAAGCTAGTTTTGGAACCTTGACCTATTTTATTGGGGAAACGTAGGGTGAAACACTTCTGTAATGGGTGAATATAGAACCAATTCAAGATCCACTGCTGATGTTTGTCAGAGACGTGAATGGGGGTTTCTAAGTGGTATATATTTGCCTCTAACCTACCGATATCAGACTGACTTGGGGGGAGACCTGAATTCCATTTTTAAATCTAGTTCATGGGTACAGATATACATTTAGGATCACATACACCCGGACTCTATTCATAGCTCAGCTCCCACTGATGTCAAGGGGAGGTTTGCATAGAGATCAAAGGTAGAATCTGAATTTATGTAGTAACTAAACTTTTACTTGCGATCATTATGTATTGGTTCAGTACCCAATTGTCACATTTAGCATTGCTCGGGGGGGCGGGGGATGTTCATTTTTAAGACAACTGCTGTTTCTGCCCTTTATTTCTTTTCCATCTCCTGTGTGTCACTCTCTTTCCTTCCCCACTCTTGGGTCTTTCTTTCCTTTTATTCCCTTTGCATTTCCTTCTCTGCAGTAACTCCCAGTTCCCACACTCTGGGCTTCACTTCCACCTCCTTCCCCATTGCATCTGACAAAAGGATCTGCAATGATAAAGCTAACTCTGGCCTTTAAAGTACTGTCCTTAGGCTGTCAAGTTTACAGCCTGACGAGATTAATGGGTGGTGTGGAGGGAGTTGTTTCAGGCTGCCTGTGGATTCAGGCTTGTACTTAAATACTAGGGACACATTTTGAAAGGCTTTGTTATTTCTTTACAGTCCTGAGGGTTAGAAACTACTTTTTAAATGGAAGTGGAGATTCTTCATAATCTGCGTATGCAAGGTGGCTAGATCCCATCTGTGGACCAAGGGTTTGACACCACTGCTTTAGCCAAAGGTCCTGAAGACGGGGAGGGGAGGGGATGGAGGGGGTGGGGGACAGTTTCTGTTCTTACCTTCAGAAGTTCCCACCTTGTTAAGGTGAGCAAGGGTGGGGAAACTAATCATTGGTGCTATTGTTTGGTGGTAGGTTCCTGTAAGGCTGCTAAAGTGCAGGGGCAGGCTCTGCCCTCTCACATTCAGCAGCAGTCACTTCATAGTAGGTAGACTGGAAGGGAGGCACCAGACAGACTCCATTCCTGCTTCTGAAACATGGTGAGTGCAGGACCTAGTCGGAGACAGCCTGCAGAGCAGATATATTCTCTAGCATACTTGGACTCAAAACCTTGGACCTCAGTTTTGTGAAAATCAGGGTAAGTGGACTCCATCTACAATAGAAAAGCAATTTAAATGCAGTTTGACTTTATAAAACATACGATTTATAGTTAGAGCTACTTCTGAATCAATATTTTTTTCATGCACAGTCAAATACTCTTCAAACAATTGAGCTGTTCTGCTCTCTAGCCTTTTTTTGGCGGGGGGAGTGCGGGGTGGCTGAGATTTCCCCCTTATGTTTATTACTAGTTACTTCTCCAGTGCTACTCTGCTGTTCTGTAAATCAGGATTTACCAACGGGATAAGTTAGAAAACACAGTAAGAAGCTGATTTAAGAGATGCGTAGGTTCAGAGAGAAGAGAATTCACTTTAGACAAAAACAGATCCTAACTTCTGGTAAGCTTGACTCCTCCACCCCTCCTTTCCCTTTGACAAAATGTCTTCCAAGACTTGCTAAATCCTTTCTATCCCTGGTGAGTTTCTGGGAGTGTTCAGCCTGTGTCTTTTTCTTTGCAACCTCCTGAAGTTCAGGATTACATTTATTTCCATAGAACTGTAGTGTTAGCCAGTCTCTGGGCAATACTGATCGTTCTTTCTGGTTTTCTTGACCCTGGGATTAAGGAGACCTTATCCTTAAACTGCTGAGGTGAATTCCAATTTATTTGGCTCTTGGAACTCCGCCCTTGAGCTCTGAAGACAGGAAAGCAGAATTAGCTTCTCTAAAACACCATACTGTATCCCCAAGATCATATCCTCCTCCTCACATAGTGTCCCTTAGAGCAGCAGTGCATCATAACCACCTGGAATCCCTGCTTTCCAGTAATGCAAAACATAAATTGTAACATAATGGTTCATGAGAGATGAGCAACTAAAATCACGTCTGAATTGCATGTGGGGAAGCGAAGTGGTAATCAGAATGAAGTGATTTTTAAATCTCATATTTTATGACTTGCTGTGGCTAGAAACAACTTCTGTACAATCACATGCAATGTCAGTATCCTGCAGTCTTTGAACCTAGCCCTGATGGCTTGCAATATCAGATCTTAAAATGCTTTTATGGCACTAGCCCAGCACACTGAACTAAGACCTAGAACGTGCATCTCTTGCTTCTGCTCAACCCCCACCAAAAGAAGCAGATTAAGATTTATTGGGGCCCTGGACACAAAGAACATTGGGGGGAGGGTGCCCACCCTTCCATCATGGGACCCCGTCCCCTGCTCCTCCCCTTCCCCCCACAGCCCTGCCTCCTGGCCTGGCTGAAAGTCAGGCCATGGTAAGAGCTGCTCAGGGAGTCTGGGCTGCTGTGAGGAGCCCTGGACCCTCCACCTGTCCTAGACAGCATGCCCTGGGGGGCAGGGAGACAGGCCGGGGGGGAGGGGGGAGCTGCTCTCCTCACAGCTGCCTGGGCGGCACTTACTACAGTCTAGGGTGACCATACGTCCTATTTTGGCCAGGACAGTGCCCTTTTTAAGCCATGCCGAGGACGTCCTGACTTTTTTGGCGAAACTGGGCATTTGTCCATCCATCACCAGTTTTGCCAAAAAGGGACGGAGCGGGGGCAGCTCTGTGGGGGGCGGGGTCTAGGGGCCCCTTGAAGGGAAGGTCTGATTACAAATACAGGGAGCAAAGGAGCAGTGTGTGTATATATTTAAAAGGGGGAATTTTGGCTGTCTAAAAGGCCCATTCAAATAGGGAAGGAATGAGTCTGAGTGAGGGTGAGGGGGAGCAGAGAACAGCCTGGATAGCTTATATATAATGTACTGGGCTGGCTGGAAAAGTCTTTAAATAAAAAAAAAAAACCAGCTATGGGGAAAAACTAGCTATTTACTGAAGACAACAAAGGAACTGTGTACAGTTGCTGCACTTTATTTTACTGCCTTTATTGTTTTAAATGAGTTAGAACTGCCTTTCTTATTGCAACTGGTTTAATAAAGAAAAACATGGGATGCTTTAAAATACTTCAATTATTCCTCTTTAACTTAGATACAAGATTTAAATTTTCCTTTTTAAGTGGTTTGAGAAGCTGATGTAGTCAGAGCGATTGAACACAGGCTGTGGAGCCAGATAAATGTGTTCTCTCTCTCATTTGCTTGTTGCATAACTTCGCATTGTCTGAGTTTCCACATCATAAAATGATTTTTACTTACTTATGTCCCAGCAGGGAATGAGGTTAATTATTTAGCTTTTATAAAGCAGCTTGATGTTTAAAAACCCTAAATATAAGTTACATATTTATTGGAAAAATACTAGATTGTAAGCTGCTCAGGACGGGAGCCTTGTCTCTTTACATGTCAAAGAATCAAACACTAATATAAAATAGGCAGCATAGAAATATTGTAAATATGAATGAAAATAAATGAGCCACGTTTTTAGTGCATTGAATATCTTGAAGTTGTCATCTTGTCAATTGAATTAATAACCTAGCTGATACTTGTGACAATAGCTTTGGAGCCTGTAGTTTCAGGTGAGTGAGTGAGGACAGTTGCAGCTGTCTATACTCATAATACAGCATTATGCCAGAGAACTCTGCCTAAGTGCCAAATATTGTAATAGCTGAGACATAAGGTTTTTTATTAAAACAATATCTATGGGTAAGTGTGGAGACTGGCAGTCGGGACTCTTGAGTTCTCTAACTAGCAGTGATACTTGATTCACTTTGTGGTTGACTGTAGGCAATTCACGTAACCCATGTGTAAAATGGAGGGAAGGGGTGGGTGTGGGGGGTCCAGCTCTGTGCGGGAAGGAGAGGGGCTGGGATGGGCAGCACCATGTGGGAAGGAGGGGGGAAGGAGAGGGGCTGGTGGGGGGGGCTGCTCCGCACAGGGGTAATATGCCCAGTGCTCACCCTACCACAGCTCCTGTGTCCAGCCTGGCCAGGGGGCAGGGTCTCAAGGGGAAGAGGAGGAGCAGGGTGGCAGGGCCTTGGAGGGAGGGAGAGGAGGCGGGGGGGGGGGCCCTGGGCATGAGCCCATTCGGTAATCCACCACTGCCCACCTAGGAACATTTGATTGGAAAGAACAGAATGGAGTTAATCTCGGGCACAAGTTCTCTCTGTGGTATTTTTCACTGATAACCTGCTCCCTCTTTTGTTTGCAATTGCTTCCCATCTATTGCCTTCCTCTTTAAGTGCAGCTTGGGGCCACCATTTATTTCCCTGCAATCCGTCCTCCTTTTCCCTTCTTGTAGCAACTGTCCTGGTGTCCTCCTTGTTTCTCTCCTCCCCTTTCTTCATCGCCCTCGCCAGCATTCCAGGCAAGCCTGCCAAGGATCTGTCTGTACTTTGAGCTCAGAGTGTGATTCCCAGCTTGGGGACATACCTGTACAGCCAGATTTAGGCTATGCTTAAGTACCATTGTGGAAATTAGCTTGGAACAAGCATTGGTCAGACAGCATGTGTGAACAAAATGTGTTAAGTCTTCAAGCCTAGGTCAGTACCCGCAGTAAAGCATGTTCTTTAACCCTTGTTATTCCATAGTTTGGCCCATCACACTGACAAGCCAAACTATTGCCATGTTTTAAACCGGTTCAATAGAACAATTCCTAGCCCATAGTAACCAGGTCCAATGACCCAGACTGTAGATCTTGGAGCCTCCAGAGATGGAGCCAATCATATGTGCCTATGGTCTCTGATGGGCACGTACTTGGGGTGGCTAGCCCCTCCCTCTGCAGCTACACTCTGTTATTAGCACGCTAGCTTGATCACAGCTAGTGCAGATGTATCTCCTTAAGCTGAGGAATCACCTACCCCCAGCTCAAAGTGTAGACATACCCCAAAGTGAGCGTGGCTTGCACATTGCTTCATAGTGGGGTCAGGTAGAGGGTATTGTACAAACACTGCTTTCTTATCTATGTTTAAAGAGGTTATCAGGCTCCTGGCTGGAGGAGGGTGATACTCTTTGCCTTGTGAATGGATTTTGTCTGTTGTGTTAGGACTTGGCGAAGCATTGGGGCCCTCTGCAGCGCCCTGTGAAGTAGCTGTTGAGCTCCAATGTCTTGCACTAACCTTTATGGACACGCAGAACTATGATGGATTTGGATTGCATAGCACCCATATCCCTGCCATCTACGTCTTCAGGATTTTCACCTTGGAAAAGCAAGAGAATACTGAAAATTGTAGGAGAGACTGAGACCATGTCTACGCTATGGGCACTACAGCAGCACAGCTACGGCCCCATAGCTACGTTGCCATAGTGTAGATGTTGCCCACAGAGGCAGAAGGGGTTTTCCTTCGCTGTAGGTAATCCACCTCCCTGAGCAGCAGTAGCTAGGATGATGGAAGCATTTTCCCATCGACCCTAGCCGCATCTGCACCATATGTCTACATCATACTTGAAGGAAATTCTAAAAGGAGCTGCTGTTCTTTCTTCTCTCTTCACTGGCTAGATAGTGGCTGTGAACTCTTCCAGCCCAACACCAGCATCTGCAGGGCCCTGGGAGACGAGAGCAATGGAAGATCCTGGAGCAGCTGGTGACTCTAGTGCTGAAAACCTCTATATTCAAGGTAAACAAAAATTAACCTTAACCTGAAAGACTAATCCCTTTATGTTGTGAGAGTAGGAGTACTGTCTCCATGTTCATTCGGTCCTTGCTCCACCAACAGATATGAACACTGTTTCCTCCTGTGCGTAACATCAACCTTGTTCCACCAACAAACTGTTGATCACCTGGAGAAATCAGTTTCCTCTCCTTGGATGAGGAATGGTGATGGTTTAACTGAATCCTAACCCAAATGAGACAACCTCCGGAAGGGAAAAAAATATCTGTTACTGCCTTGTATTCTATTGGTTTAGGCTGCAAATGGGTTTGGGACGAGACTTCCCTCTTCTCTTGAATACTCTACCTCACAAATGAGCAAGGCATCTTATTGGTTGCTACATCCTTTTGCTGTATAAGTGCCTCTGATTTCACTGCTTATGTTTTGTTGCATTGCCCAGGGATGGAGCTATTTGAGGAGGCGCTGCAGAAGTGGGAGCAGGCATTGACCGTAAGGCAGAGAAACAACACTAGCACGCCAGTCTCTTGGGACAACAAAAAACATGAAGAAACTATGTCTGAGGAGTTGCCTGAGGTACGTACCAACCTCTCCTCTACATTATCCAACTAGTGAACGTTGTGAAGGGCCAGATTCGACAGGAGAAGGGGAGGTCATCAGTAGGAGACTAAACATAGAAAAGCAAGTTTGGAGGAGAATGGACTAGACAAGGGAGTGTCTGGTATGGCTAGGACCCATTCTTAACCACTTGTAATTTCGTGATATAGCTTTGCTGGAATTAGAGACGATGTGTTGCCAACATTTTTGACTAAATCTTTTTCCTAGTGAGTTTTCCACCAATCCAGAAGATTCTTTGTCAAACTTCAGAGTTAGTTATTGCTAGGAAAAGAACATGACGGCAGCCTGTGTGGCCTAGTGGCTATGACACTGCATTGGGATTTAAGAGATCTGGGTTCAAGTCCTGGTTCATCCACAGCTTTGCATCTTTAGGCAAATCACTTCCCTCTTCGTGCCTCAGTTTCCCCATCTGGAAAATGGGGATAATACTGACCTCCTTTGTAAAGCGCTTTGAGATCCATAGATGACAAGTGTTAACAAAGAGTTATTTATTAATTATTATTAAATACAGCAACAAACTAGGTTAAGAATAGTTTGTCTTGCCCAATGTTATTTCTCTTTTTAATGCCTTTAAAATGGAGGGTCTAGCTAGAGTGGTTGACAAGATTGTGCTGAACTGTACTGAAATGGAAAAGCTAACTAGTTGCACATTTGTCTTACTAGAGGAAAACAAATTTGTGAGGCTGGACAACTATCTCAGCCATTAGAGAAAGGGAAAGTTAAAAGAACATACGTGCCAAAATACTCACTTAGAAGAAGAGAGTTGCAGGCTTATTCAGTCACCTACAAAATGGACAGTCTAAGACTGCAATTGGTTGTCTCCCACAGATTTAAAGGGTCAACTACCATAGGAGGGAGCATGCTGGGAAAGGCTCTTATATAAGGGTGCACCCAAAGTGGAAAATTTTAGTGGTGACTAAATAGCTAAAGAGATAGCACCTGCAGGTAATGAAAGAGGCTAAATTATGAACTCTGTAGAAGTTAGGGATGTTGATGTAAGATACCCTGAGCAGTAGCGTAGGCATGTCCGGAGCACAGGGGGAGCGGCGCTATAAAAAGGCGCCTCCCCAGGCTCCCCTTGTACTCACCTGGCTGCGCTCCGGGTCTTCGGCGGCACTTCGGCAGTGGGTCCTCACTCGCTCCAGGTCTTCGGTGGTACCCGCCACCGTAATGCCGCCGAAGACCCGGAGTGCCACCGGGTGAGTGCAAGAAGCGGCGCTTAAAAAGAAGCTTCCTTTTTAAGGCGCCGCTTCTGCTCACAGGGGGAGCGGCTGCTCCCCCTGCTCCCCCCCCGTCTACGCTACTGACCCTGAGATTCTTATAAAACAGAACCTGATGTCTTTATGTGGGATGTTTATCTTTTGTGTTCTATTATGTTTATGCAAGTCAAATCTGGATTCTTTTTGATATTTGCTGTGTGTGCTTGAAGTGTCCCCTTATGTTTCTGCAGCTAAATTAAAAGAGTTGCTTTTACTCAAAACAGATCTGGTAGTTTTATTTAACTCTTCTAGCTGAGGGCTTAGATCTCTATGAAAGTGAAGATCCAAACAAAGTACAGTGAAGGTAGACGTGTAAGCTTTTCTTTCACCCACTCACTGCTGTTACACAACTGTGCTAACAGCAGACTTCACTCCTGTCTAATAACATAGTGAAGTTGATCTGCATTATTCTGGTGTCTGGCCTGTGAAGAGAGCAAACTAATGCAGGCTTTATGGAATGAACAAACCTCTACTTGAGACTAGACTGAGATCATTGAATTTTTCCTTGTGACTGACTGATAGCCCATTATAACTGTTTCTACAGGTGATAGGCTAATGTACTATTTCCTCTTAAATGGATAAGCAGCAGAAGGAAAAGGTTGTAATTTGGAGTAGATTGCATACAAGCTGCCCTGGTTTTATTGCAAGTTTAACCTGAAGTGAATCTTTAATTAGTTCAGTTCATTAACTTAACTATAATTGGTAAATTATAACTGTTGATGCAAAATTTCACTTCAGTACTTTTGCTGTGAGCATCTCTAACAGTGATCAATTGTGCTATGTCAGCAGCACAATTGGCTATTGAGGGAGGGTGTCTGCTTATGTGTAAGCAGGAGTCCCAGAAAAAGGAGTTTGCGGAGAAGCTTGAATCTCTCTTGCACCGGGCATATCACCTTCAGGAAGAATTTGGGTCATCGCTCCCTTCGGACAGCATGCTGCTAGACCTGGGTAAGGTGGGTCTGGGAGTCAGCTATAGGTGCAGCCATGAGAATATGCTAGAGCCACACCAGGGAGTAGAACTGAGCTCCATAGAATCTTAATAGAAGATGGGTATCAAGCCTTTCCATGAAATTCTAATGTTTTACTTGTCAAGGCCTCAACAAATTCCTCCTGGCAGGGCAGGGGTGGCTGTTACAACAGAGTTTGAGTGTAATGGTGTTATAGGATGGACCGATAAGGAGATAAAACACCTTAACTTGTGTGCAATGTGTGAACAACAGCAGTGGAAACATGCAATGCGTTGTAGTCTACCAGCTGCTGGTCCCAGGCTTCAAATTATGTCTTTGCCTTCTAGACTGCGGAAACTAATGAATCTACCTCTGAGACCCTTTTTCTTTTCCTAGTCGTAGATAAGAGTTGGTGGGAGAAAGACTTAAAGGAGAATACAGTTTTTCAATAGACAATAGTATTTGAATTAGGAAGCCACTGGCTTAGCTCCATATTATTTCTTAATAGACCTCATGTACCGTATGTCTCTCCTGAAGGCCAGCCAAATCTCTTTAGTTGAGAATGTCAAGGAAGTGACAGGAATTTCAAGATGGCCACAAAGGGGCACTGCTGCCACATAAAGACTTGCATATAGGGGAAAGTGTGCTGGGTGGGAGGAATGGAGTTTTAGAGATACAGTGCTAAAGATCTACTTTTCTCTTCCCCCTCCAGAGAGAACTCTCATGCTTCCCCTGACAGATGGGTCACTGAGACTTCGGACAGATGACGAAGACAGTTTGACTTCTGAGGACTCCTTCTTCTCTGCTGCAGAGGTGACTCAAACTCTATCTTTTATAAATAAACCAATCAAACATTACTTAATTTGCTGCATTGGGAACTTGCCCATGCTGGTGGTTCTGCCATGTTCCTAATGCTGGGGAGAGTATGAAGATGGCCATGTATTTACTTCATCTAGCAGCATGTAGTAGTAGCTAGAAAAGTACTGTAAAAGCAGCTGCAGCACCTGCTAATATGGCTTGTACTACAGATGTAGTAGAAGGAGGAATCGGGCCATGCTGGGGCTAAAGAAGTTGTGATCCAATCAGAATGGGAGTTCCAGTGATGTCTGACTGTCTTGGTGTGAAATGGCGCATACCAATGCCTTCTCAAACTGATAGACTCTAATCTTTTGTTTCTGAAGTCCAGGGTTTGCACAGATATAACAAAAATTTTCTTCTGACCTCTTCTGCTTTCTCTGCAGCTCTTTGACTCACTCCAGATTGGGAAAATACCTTTTCAGCTTTCCAAGCCAGCAGCTGCATACGAAGAAGCTCTACAGTTGGTGAAAGGAGGAAGCGTTTCATGCAGAACATTAAGGTGAGGTGCTAAAAGGAGTCTTCAGTCTGTATGACAAGACTCCTTTGGCTAGAGGTATGAACTCCTCAGGTTACTTAGTAGGGGCTGGGCACTAGGGTTAGAATACCATTTTGAGAGAAAAGTTTTTTAGCACGTTCTCAGCTGGCTTGGAAATTCCAAGGGGGTTTTAACTAGCCCAAGACTTCAGACGCAGCTTGGGTTTGTTTAACTTGATTTAGGCTGGATACATCCTCATAGTGCTGGAAACACTCTAAGATGACTAGTGTCCTGGGGCAGTGAGCCACAGCACCTTTCACCTCTGGGTTGTTGGCTCAAATCTAGCCATGGAATGTAATGATCAAAATGACTATCTGACAGTGGCTCAGATCAAAGGAGCTAGTGGTTTCAGTTAGTGCCTAGTGAGATTTTCAAAGGGGCCTAAGGGAATTAGGGGCCCAAATTAGGAACATGCTCTCTGCCTCTTCAGGAGACTTGTTTTGTTACTGGAGTTTGTAAGATCCTGCTTTCCTCTCCTAGGACAGAGCTTCTAGGCTGCTACCATGATCAGGATTTCCTGGCAAAGCTGCATTGCGTCAGGCAGGCCTTCCAGGTAGGAATTTTCTAGCTATCAGAACTCTGTTGCATCTGCACTTGAGAGGCTTCCTGACTGTTAGAATACGTGTCACTTCCAGTATCTGTCCTTGTGAGTGAAAAGGGGCTGTCAAGCCTGTCCTAGACACTGAGGTCCTCCATTTCTACAGAACAAGTAAAGCACAGAAAGCAGCAGTGCAAACTTCCTTTATCCTACACCTTCCCCAAAATGTGTTTCAACCCTTACTCTAGGAGTGAGAGGATAGTTCAGGTTCTGTGCCCATTTAGGATGTGGCTTTGTAGCCAAGACAGACACCAGGTTTGCAAATAGCAGATCTTATCATAAAGTTCTTGGCTATTTAGAAACTGTCTGGAGACTACCAAACTTGCTTCACCCAGGCTGCTTGACAGCCTCTTATGGTAATTGGCCTGGAGTTGTACCTGTGACCGACGTGTGAAAGGCTTTCTATCCTCAGCCCCTGGAGTAATATCTTTAGGCTGCAGGTGACTATGTACCTCCCAGATCCTTGCATCATCATAATGCAAGAGCTCACATACTTTTTTTTTTTCTTGCCACTCCCAGACTTTTCCAGCATTCTATGCCTGTTTCCTACAGGAATGAAGTCTTTTACTTCATCTTCACCTTTACCCTGTGGCCTTCTGTTTTGCTTTTATGCACCTCACCTTTTTAAGCCTTAGCACTGGGACGATCCTCTTTCCAGCCAGGGAGGACTAGATACTTTTTCTTTAGGACAGCTCTGAATAATCAGTAGTTGACATGAGGAGTTGCTGAGTGACTTGAAGACACTAGATCCACTAGGAACACAGACTTCAGAGCACTCATTGCCTTGGGCTGAATAGATTCATGTCTGCTCTCAGACCAAGGAAAAAGTGAGATCCACGTTTGCCTGTTTCACTAGTGTAAGAACCCTCCTATTGTCTCCTGTCTCCACCATCGTGGAATAAGGATTTATGTCTACCTAATCAGTGAAATATTCTTCTTTTGTCTCTTTATAGGCACTTCTGCAGGATGAGAGCAACCAGTTGTTTTTTGGGGAGGTTGGAAAGCAGATGGTGACAGGACTAATGACAAAGGCAGAGAAGGTAGGAGGGCATGTGAGTGGGAGACTACTCAGTTGCACTTTGTATGAGCACAGGTGCACCTTATAGACACAATTACTCAATCCCAATTTCTAGCTAATCTTTGTAATTTCCCCCTGTCCTTACTGTGATCACCCACTTGAAAGGGAAAAACCAGTTCCCATGTTTGCCCTCTCTTCACTAGTTCTTCCTGGGAGAAGCTCTGTATGCAACCTCCTCTCCAAAGCCACCATCACTGATGGTGTGGTTCATCAGTGGGAAGGGATTCCAGGGGGCTCCCAGATGACGCCCACTGGGAGGGAGTGGGAAGGGGAATCAGGCACTCTGTGCAGTGCATCTGTTCTTCAGAGGTCAATGAGTGGGGAATCTTTAACGTGGCTTTTATTCATTAAACCAACCTGTAGAGCAGTAAGACTATGCTGCCTTGCTAATACATGAATGGTAGGTAACTAATTGATTCCAGTAAGAAGCTATCAGGATGTCTGCGTAGGTATTTATATAGCTTTCGTCATAGTATCCAAGTGCGTACAACATAGAAGCTTCAAGTGATGGTGGTCTTGTGGCCAACACACCTTCCAGAAATAAAATCCTTCTCTTTCTGCAAAGAATCGTTGGCCAAAAAATTAGGCGAGTACTTAATTATGTGTAAATCCTTTTGACATATTCAGATCAACAGGCTAGAGAAATGCTTAATAGTAAGCTGAGAGTGTGTATCGCTTCTAATTGTTCCCATTGTCTCATTTCTCTGTTCTCATGAAGAACCCCAAAGGTTTTCTGGAAAGCTATGAGGAGATGCTACATTATGCACTGAAGCAAGACACCTGGCCAACCACTCAGCGGGAGCTGGAAGGACGAGGGGTTTGTAGAGGAACTCTCTCTAGAAAGATAGAGCAGAAATGAAAGCCTGAAACAATGTACTGGAAGGACCCAACGGTGAACAGGAATTCTAAATTAAATACCTTGGTACTCACCACTTGGTGTCACTGGACCACAAAGCAACTGTGGTTAACTTACAACTATTTTGCAATAGTTTATGGGAGAGGAAACTCCAGCTCTTAACACCAGGAAGTTAAACTGTGGCAACTAAAAGTACCCAATATTCCAACTCTTTCTCTGCAAATGGCTTTGTAGATAGGTCTGTAACACAGTGGGTAGGGAAAATACCTATCCAGGGCTGTAGCTGCCTTCAGTATAACTTAATACAACAACAAAAATCTGACTCATGAATTCTTTCTGAACCTTTTTCTCCAGAGTGGCACTACTACAGTTGTAAAGCGTGTAGCTGTAATTGGTTTTGAATCTGCTTATCCTTAACACAAGACTAGTAGGGCAAACTCTTGCTGGTTTAAACTTCAAACCATTGAATTGAAATCAGTGGAGTTGTGCCCACTTACACCACTGGTCAGTTTGGCCCTTTTTGTAACTAAAGAATTCAGAATCCATTTCTCAGATGGTCCCTCTTTGGTCTGAGTTCCTTCCTATAAGCTCTTGTTTGTGACTCATCTGTTCTCTGCCAGGTGGTGTGCATGAATTTCTTTGATATTGTGCTGGACTTCATTCTCATGGATGCTTTTGAGGACCTAGAGAACCCTCCCTCCTCTGTCCTAGCCGTCCTGCGCAACCGCTGGCTCTCAGACAGCTTCAAGGAGACGGTGTGTTAAATGGTGGTCCTTGTTCCAAATGACTATTTCATTATTAGAAGGACAAAAAAAGAGCATCGGGTTTTCTGATTAGACAGAAGTCTCTTAAAGGAACAATCCTGTTGTCCCTCTAGCCAATACATGAATTGGCCAGTCTCTTGATAGAGCTGAGTAATTTGGGAGGAGGGATAGCTCAGTGGTTTGAGCATTGGTCTGCTAAACCCAGGGTTGTGAGTTCAATCCTTGAGGGGGCCGTTTAGGAATGTGGGGCAAAAATCTGTCCGAGGACAGTACTTGGTCCTGCTAGTGAAGGCGGGGACTGGACTCGATGACCTTTCAAGGTCCTTCCAGTTCTAGGAGATAGGCATATCTCCATATTATATTATATTGTATTATTATAATGTATAATCTGTGTTCGCTCTAGCACAGGGGATCCTCCTGCCCCGGGAGGCTACCTCTGGCCCCTCCCCTGCTTGCCCCTCTCCACCCCCCCGCAGCCTCAGCGCGCCCCGCTGCCAGCGCAATGCTCTAGGCGGCGGGGCTGGGAGCTCCTGGGGCAGCACAGCTGCAGAGCCTGGCTTGACCCGGTGCTCTGTGCTGCACGGTGGTGGCGGTGTGGCCCGGCTCCAGCCGAGCAGCGCAGCTGTAGCGCCGCCAGCCACCTGTGCTCCAGGCAGTGCAGTAAGGGAGCAGGGGGATTGGATAGAGGGCAGGGAAGTTCGGGGTGGTGGTCAGGGGGTGTGGATAGGGGTCAGAGCAGTCAGAGGGCAGGGAACAGGGGGGTTGAATGAAGGCAGTCAGGAATGAGAGGAGGGGTTGGATGGGGCGGTGGGCGGCAGTCAGGGACAGGAGTTCCGGGGGCAGTCAGGGGACAGGGAGAAGGGGTGGTTGGATGGGGCAGGGGTCCCGGGGGGGCCGTCAGGAATGAGAGGAGGGGTTGGATGGGGCGGCCGGGGGCAGTCAGGGGCAAGAGTTCCAGGGGCGGTCAGGGGACAGGGAGTGGGTGTGTGTGGATGAGGCAGTGGTTCCGGGGGGGCTGTCAGGGAATGGGGGGGTTGGATGGGGCAGGAGTCCCGGGGTGTGGGGAGGAGGGCCACGACCTCCTCCCCTAACCGGCCCGCCATACAATTTCCGAAACCCGATGTGGCCCTCGGGCCAAAAAGTTTGCCCGCCCCTGCTCTAGCAGGTGCATTCCTTTAGCAGTTATTCTCTGTGATAACATTATGTTAAAGAATAATGTGTGTAGACAGCAGACACTCAGCCATCACCTTCCTAGCTGTTCAGGAAATAACACTTTCCTGTACTTTGCAACTGGGAGGGTGCTGCCTCGGTGTCTACTGCTTTGCAGGTCTTTCTCCATTGGAGACCCTACCAAAGTGAACCCTGAGCATTAATGCATTTTCTTAGATCTAGCTGTCCTGTATACCTTCGACTGTCTAATCTGCAGGGAGCCCAAAAAAGCATATCTGTTTAGAAACCATGACACACTGAAGCCCCTATGATTCTGGTTTCCAGTCTTGCTTATTTAAAAGCAAATCTCAATATTCCCTATTAACTGCCTGCAATACTATACAGTCGCAATGACCACAGACTTCACAAGTTAATAGCGTTTTCCCTTTTACATGGGCTGTTTCATTGCTGGTGAAGTGATGGACTAAAATTCTGTTTATAATCTGCATTCTGGAGTAGCTGGGGGCCTCCTTCACTGGATAGTATTAGGGGTATTCATAAGCAGTGTGGCTGGTCTGGAATGGATTTGAAGCGACCAAACATGCTTTCAGTTTACATAAGTTTAACTTTGGAATTTAGCAGGGACCCTATCTGCCACTCAGTAAAGGGCTGCAGAATGGTGGGAACAAGTAATGCTCCAGGCCATAGTGATGGCAATATATTGGTAAGTTGCATCCTGTTCTCTGGAAAGGCTCACACTATTAAATGATGTTGGGTTTTTTAATTGCAGGCCCTAGCTACTGCCTGCTGGTCAGTTCTGAAAGCAAAGAGGAGGCTTCTAATGGTAAGTAAAACATCAAAATAAGGTGTCGTCGGTGAATGTGTGAGAGAGATGGCGGGGGGAGATACTGGAGGGGGGAGGAAGGAGCACAAGGCACCTGGTTGTCACCAAAATGTGATCTGGACCCTGGTGAAGCATGAATCTAGATGGAATTTTGACAAGAACAGATTAAATTGTCCTATTGCTCATATCTGAAACAGCAGGAGTCCACTGACACCTTTGCTGAAGGGACCTCCCAGATACCAAGGCACTCTTACTGAAGTTCCTACGATTCTAGTTTCCAATCTTGCTTATTTAAAAGCAAATCTCAGTATTCCATATTCACTGCCTACAATACTATAGTAATGGGCACAGACTCCAAGTTAATAGTGGTTTCCCTTTTAAGTGGGCTGTTTCTTTTTTGGTGAAGTGATGGACTAAGGCCACTTACCTGCACCCCTGTTGGCAGCACTGCTAGCTGGTTGGCTGATTAGATTTTGCCCACTGTATTTCCCCTTTTCACTAACTCTGTGCTGCTTTCCAAACGTGCCCTGTTATCACAAATGAGCCTAGGAGACAGAGTCAGGATCTCATGAGTTTTAATCCTGTTCTGCTACTCACTCCCTGGTCTCTGGGAAGTCATTTAAATACAGTGCCATAATCAGTCAGTAAATGAGGATAATGCTTGCCTCACAGGGGCGATGCAAGGCTTAACTAACATTTGTAAAATGCCTTGAAGGTGTACTGCTCTAGGTAACTATTAAATACTGGTGCTGTCATGAGGCAGCATCTCCAGGTCCCTGCTGTAGTACTAAATATCATTCAGACCATGGGGGACTTAAATTACTTCATCCAATTTCTTGTGTTAAGTGGAAAATTAGAGATCTTGAGCGGTTTTAGGATCATGAAGGTTGCCTGATAGCTGAAGGACTCTTGCAGGCCTCAGTTATCTTGTACTTCTTTCTCCATCGAACGGCAGTTTAAAAACAGCAAGATATAGAAGTCCTGTACGATCTCAAAGTATCTGAATGATGGGTGTCTAACTTTGCAAGAGGGGTGGCTGAATAAGTCTCTTTTGTAGCTTCTCTTCCCAACTTAATCTCTTAAATGCAGCCCTTTCTGGGGTGGACTGTGGCAGCTGTTTTAACAGTACATGGTAACACAGTGCTGCCTTGTCATGCTCAGGACATCTGCATTTAAATTATCAGACGAGGATGCCTAATGTAAAGTGCCTAATGTAAATTCTCTCTAGGAGCAAAGGTGAGATCTGGATTTCTTTCCCATGACAGGTACCAGATGGCTTTATCTCTCATTTCTACTCCGTATCGGAGCACGTCAGTCCTGTTCTAGCCTTTGGTTTTCTGGGGCCCAAACAGCAGCTGTCTGAGGTCTGTGGTTTCTTCAAGGTAAACTGGCCTTCTGTACCTTACTTTTTTATATATTGGTTCCATCTTCTGGCTCGAATCTATGACCATGTATTCACTGAAGGGCCTCTGTTGGAGTAATACTAAGGAACTTGGTTTAGTACAATCTGGTTTGTCTTTGCTTTTTTTAAATCAGCAGCCTGCATGATAAGATTGATAAGAATTCTTATTAGAACTTGCTACTAACTATGCTACTCCTGTAAGAACATGCAAAATGAGACACTGGACAAAATCTGTAACTTCAGAATAGATTAAGGGCACACATGTATATATTCCATTTTAATGTATTTCTTATCAACTCAGAGGTCAGCCAGAAGCTTAAGATCATGTGAGACCCATATTTGATCTTAAATTCTAAATGTCTCTTCTTTCTAGATTCTTATTTGACTCTCCCTAATGTGGAACTTTTTTCTTAAATTTTAAGCTTACAACACAGTTGCCATGAGTTATTACCACAGAGTGCGATCACATTCCTGACTCCAGGGACCCTGCTCTGTGCTCCCTCCCCTGTTTTCTTCAAGGGATGTCAATCTTTGTCTCCTAAAACAAAATTTCCTACCTCACAGGAAACTGACAGGGTTGCTTTAGCAAGAGAGTTGGTACAGTCTGAAATAGACCCTTTGTGTGTCTGATGGAAAACTTGCAGAATCCCATAGGGAATATACTCTCCTAGGGCCAGGCAACTGACATGTCTCTGCTTGACTTCGGGTATGGTGGGGGCACATTTTCTTACTATAAACATTCCCCCTCTTTTTGCAGCACCAGATAGTGCAATATTTGAAGGACATGTTTGACCTGGACAATGTGAGATACACAACAGTGCAGTTGCTGGCAGAAGACATTCTGCAGCTGTCACGGCGGCGCAGTGAGATCCTCCTGGGATATTTGGGTAGTGAGACGACCCCAGAGATGAATGGGACACTGTCCAGTGAAAATGGACCCCTGGAGGAGCTCAACTGATATTCAATTAGGGGAGAAAATCCATTTTCTTAAGAGACCTTTTTCTAAGAGGTAGCTACACCACCTGTTGTGGTAATCAGTGGCAACAAAACTATTTCATCCCCTGGCATCACTGGACCTGCCCAGAACGACTACTTTTTGTAGCCAGTTGAGTTGGCTGGAATAGCTCCAGGACTATTCACAGGCTTATGATTTGAACCTCCTGTTGTCTATACCACCTCTTCTATTTTTCAAAAATTTCTTTTAGTTGTGACAAACTGCCTGGGCCCAAGATCCTACTCTCCCGAATTGCAAGGGACAGCAGACAAGCACCTTCCCTCCACTATGTGTTCTCTGGGAGCAGATCCCTGATACTTGCAGGGAGTGGCTGGGTTGGTAAAATGGTGACAGATTCTCACCTTGGCTCTTACCTCCTCTTTGATTGAGAAGGTATTTTAAAAAGTGACTTCTCTGCCATGTCTCTCTCGACATCACTGCTGATTTTAACTTATAAATTTTATGGTATACAATGCTACTTTCAGATATGATGGAGAGGAAGAGAAATAATTGTTTCCTGTGGGGTGGAAAAATGCTTCTGTAAAGCACTGAAGACTAAAGAATGGAAGTAAAATGCAGATTTTGTAATGACAGACACTGGAAGGGAGTTTGTCCTTCATCCCTATGTGATGTTGCTTTTGTAAACTAGACCCTTTCACTGGGGGTCTCGTTGAGATACCATTGCAGCCTATACTAGGCAGACTGAGAATGGTGGTTGTAGGAAGGGGTTGGACTTGGATTATGCATGCATAAATACTTCATAAGAATGGCCATACTGGGTCAGGCCAAAGGTCCATCCAGCCCAGCATCCTGTCTACCGACAGTGGCCAATGCCAGGTGCCCCAGAGAGAGTGAACCTAACAGGTAATGATCAAGTGATCTCTCTCCTGCCATCCGTCACCACCCTCTGACAAACAGAGGCTAGGGACACCATTCCTTACCCATCCTGGCTAATAGCCATTAATGGACTTAACCTCCATGAATTTATCCAGTTCTCTTTTAAATCCTGTTATAGTTCTAGCCTTCACAACCTTCTCAGGCAAGGAGTTCCACAGGTTGACTGTGCGCTGTGTGAAGAAGAACTTCCTTTTATTTGTTTTAAACCTGCTGCCCATTAATTTCATTTGGTGGCCGCTGGTTCTTGTATTATGGGAACAAGTAAATAACTTTTTCTTATTCACTTTGTCCACACCACTCATGATTTTATATATTCCTCCAATATACATCAGAGTGCCTTGCTGTATTTCAGAATTAGCCAATAATAATCAGTCTCTCTCACTGGACGGGTATCCACAGGGTATGAAATACACAGGTGGAGAAAGGATGTGTAAGATGGCGCCTACTGCCGTTACTTGTAAAATGAGCAGAGTGGGAGTTTAGATATGAAATGCAGAAAGTATTACATGGTGCAGTTCTTTAAAGAGCTGGGATTCTGGGTGAAGCTGCTGGAGGGAAGCTCTTAAATCTCTAGTTTCACCACATTAAACAATGTAGTGTTTTTTACAGTTCTCTATGGAATGTATATATACAAGTTCTAAAGACAGACATTCAGAAGTGCTCTCCTGCTGGAGTGAAATTGTTGACCATTAACTGTCAGAAGCCTTATGATTGAGGTTAAAATGTGACTCCTGCTGGTGATGCAGGGATTGGGCGTTAGTATAGCAGCATGCAGGTAACTTGGATTTGAGACTCCCACCGTTCTTTCTGAGAAGGGTTGCAGATGATGCTCTCAATATGCTGCCACCTCCTACTGTAAAGCCACAAGTGAAGTCTCAGGAAGCTACCACACATCTCTTGGTTTGCCTAGGTTTAGTTCAAGTCAAAGATAGTGGCCTCAAAGAGAGGACATATCCAAGAGTGGAAAAGCAGACACCATAACAAAAGTATTGATGCAAATAGGGGTCAGTTTTTAGAATGATCTGCTTTTCCAGTTCTGTCCCAGGGAAAGGTTGGCTCCTTTTAGTTCAGGAGCTTCGAGCCTTGTCTGGCTGTGTTTTGCAAATGATAGTATGATGAGAATACAAAGATCTTATAGAAGTTGGAGTGAGTGAACTGAGAAAGTTGTGAATTATTCCAGATTTCTAAAGTCCTCTCTATTTCCTGGGCTATATTCAGAGGTTATTCTGCAAAGACATCTGTGACAGTTTCTGATAGGAAAAGCAGACAGAAAATAAGCAGAAGAGAGTATGAGCGAGGATATGAAATGAGGAGATATGGTGTTCCCAGACTCTTGCAAAAAGCCAAGTGTAAAACTCATGTAGCATTATGATCATGATATGCCACAAGTGCAAGAAAGAAAAACGGCATGCCCCAAAGACACGACAGACTTAAAATACAAAGACAATTGTTTAGGCATGAGAAAGTGAGAAGCAACAAATCTTAGTGAGGCCTGGTCTGCACCTAAAAATTAGACTGTAGCACCTAGCTACATCTCTCAGGCTGTGAAAAATGTTGTGCCCAGTGCAACATAGTGAGGTCAAGCTAACCCATACTATTGATGCAGCAAGAATTCTTCTGTTGACCTAGCTACCACCTCTCAGAGAGGTGCACTAACTGCATCAAAAACCTCTTCTGTCAATGTGGGAAGCCGTCTCCAATACAGCAGCACAGCTGTAGACATTAGTGAAGGCATACCTTAGGCTTAATTAAACAAGGGCTGTTGATTTGAGAGATGGCAATTGACATCAGGACAGCTCTTCCAAGTATGCTGGTAGGAGCCAAACAGTTAGAAAAGAAACAGAGGATGCTGGCAGCCTTTCATACCCATATTGATCAGAATTAAAATGTAGGTTGAATTCTGAAAGCAAGTTACTTTGACCAAAAAAAAATTGTTATACCATTTTGTGCCCTTGCATGGCTATTTTGGATGAAAGATGAACTCCAGCAGCTTTGTAGTTGTTGAAAAGATGCTAATGAATGTGAAGACAAATAGAATAAGGAAGAAGGTGGGGGGTAGGAAATGATCCCTTTACTCCCCTACTCCTAATCTGATGTGCTGTCCTTTTTGATTAAGGCAAATATTTCCTCTTCAAGGGTGATTGTGGCTGGTAATGCAACTCGATGTAATAGTATTTATTTGTGTTTCTCTTCTCTTCTCCCCTCCTCCCCAAAATGCTGACCTGTTCCATGCACATAACAAAGTGTAGGCCGACTGATATGATCTGCCTCTTGCTCTAATAGGGAAGATAGATCTTTAAAAAACAAAACAAAACCGCCCACCAAAAAGTCTCCCAGAACAAAACAAACCTGATACAACCTATGAGGGGATAGTAGCCTCAAGAATATTGTTCAAAATAGTTAAATCCAAAGGAGATATTCTTCCAGGAGTAACCAGCACTGATCTACAGTCTGAAGATAGAAATGGTATGCTGCTTTGGATATAAACCTCTGAAGGGATTCAGGGCTGCTCTTATTGACCTCAGTCCAGTGCAGATTTGGGCCCAAAAGAAAGATAATGTGATTTGTATCACTTCTCAAGTTGCAAGACCTTATCAGGACCTGTCTGTTTTTATATTTTAAAATATTTTTTGGAGTGGCACAGGGCTCTATTTGTAAATGCACAACTGAGCTAGTTGCCATAGAATCTACTTTGCACTAGTACATTCTTTTGTATTTGTGAAATTTCACCATATGCTGTGTGTGTGAAAGTCCAACAGATGAAGCACCCACCTTACTACATGCCTATATGGAGAGTATATGGGATTCAGTTTTGTGAAGGGGAGGTGGGAGTGAGGATTATGAATAAACAACCTTCTACCCTCCAGCTTAGTGAGAGATTTCTCTAACAGAAAATATTTCCCAGCACTTTGTATTTAGAGCAAAAGATACTTTAGTATTAATAGCAAATGAGACATATTTGGTTATACTCTAGAGCAGGGGTGGGCAAACTACAGCCCAGGAGCTGCATCCAGCCCTTCAGACATTTTAATCCGGCCCTTGAACTCCTGCTGGGGAGCAGGGTCAGGGGCTTGCTCTATGCGGCTCTGCTCCGCACGCTGCTCCCGCCCCAAGCACCGCCCCTGCAGCTCCTATTGGCCTGCAAACAGGGCCAATGGGAGCTGCAGGGGCAGTGCCTGCGGACCGGACAGCGTGTAGAGCCGCCTGGCCGCATCTCCATGTAGGAGCCAAAGGTGGGACATGCCACTGCTTCCGGAAGCTGCTTGAGGTAAGCGCCAACTGGAGCCTGCACCGGGCCCAGCCATGATCCCTTTCCGAACCCCTTGGTCCCACCCTCCTGCAACCCCCAGCCAGAGCCCTTACCCATTCCCGCACCCCAACCCCCAATTTCATGAACATTGGTGGCCCACCATACAATTTCCATACCCAGATGTGGCCCTCGGGCCAAAAAGTTTGCCCACCCCTGCTCTAGATATAGGTGGTGTTAGCATTTTTTATAACAAACCCTTATTTTCAAGGGGTTATAACATCTCTTAAATGCATCAATCTGGGCTAAAATGTACAAGGGTTTAGCCTTGAGGGAATTTTTTTAAAAAACATGACTTGGGCATTATAAAAATAAAAACCTGATACTTAAACTCAGCACTCCAAACATCCATGATTATATTTTCTTCTTAAACTGAGATTTGACCTCAGTTAATCTGAAGTGGGAGTTGTTGTGATGAGCTTCTCTAAGTGGCTAATGTGCCCATGCACTATTTTAAAATATTTAGCGAATAGACTAAAGTAGTGATTCCCAAAGTGGGTCCCAACCCCATTTTAATAGGGTTGCTAGGGCTGGTGTTAGATTTGCTGGGGCCAAAGCCCAGGCCCCACTGCCATGGGTCGCAGGGCTCAGGCTTTGGTCCCCACTCCTGGGGTCATGTAGTAATTTTTGTTGTCAGAAGGGGGTTGCGATGCAATGACGTTTGAGAACCCCTGGACTAGAGTGTGTCTTACTGCAATTAAACACACAGCTGGCCCATGTCAGCTGACTCGGGCTCAGGCTATGGGGCTGGAAGAGTCTCAGAGCCTGGGTTAGAGACTAAGCCCGAATGTCTACAACCCAGTTAAATAGCCCCATAGCCTGAGTGCTGCAAGCCCAAGTCAGCAGACAATGGCCAGCCATTGGTGTTTAAATGCAGTACAGACTTGCTCTAAACAGGTCTGTCAGGCAAATATTTTTTTTTAAATCACAAATGTATTAAATTAAAGAAGAGACAAACCTGCTTCAAAATATCAGAGTTCAGAATGGCTATGAAGATGAGCATGACCCACACATTCATGGCAAAGGAGAGAGGATGTGAAATTCTGCTTTCCCTTAACCCTTTTCAATGGAACATTCCTCTGCCACGCCTGACACTAAAGAATGTAACCTTGTGCCTGTGGCTTCCTCCTCCCCCCCCCCACTTTATTTCCTTATGTGTAAAGATTCATCTGTTCTTGCTCTCCCTCCCCCTTATTCCCCCAGCTAAATTTTTGATATCTGTTTTGGATGTGGCATTAAATGCAAGTCAAATAAATCTTATCTTCATTATATATGGCTTTGGTTTCTAATTCCACTAGTAGGTCCTGAATTATGATAAAGGCTCTTGTAACTTCTGATTTAGATGCCAACCTGAATCCACTTATAATATGCAGGCAAACAGTGGCTTATTTCTAGAATCAGTGTGTTAAGAACTGATAGCAAGTAAATTCTTAGGGCTTGTCAACATGGGAAAATGTACCAGTTTTATTATATCACTCTAGTTATACTGGTATAGAAATGCCAAACTTCCATATATAGACAAGCACTTAGATTTGATTTCTTGACCATCCTATGATCCCCTTTATGTTCTTTCTGCAATGGCTGATAATCCATATGCTTCATCTGCCAGGATTTTTCCATTCAAAGGTGACCTCATCTAAAGGAGAATTGTAATATTGTGCTAAAGAAAGAAACTGAACAGTTAACCTCGTGGTCTGTGTGGATTCTTATACTGCACACATTAAAAGGTGTCTGAGAACTAGGACTGAAAGACAAAAGTAAAGATTTGTAGGATGCTTTTGAAAGACTAAAAATATCTATCTGCTGAGACCTGTAGAAAAGTTAGGTTCTTTCATTAGGCAACTACAGCACATTAAAACTTCCATGAAGCAACTACATTGAACCAGAACAGCCATGTGCTTCCACAGCTTTTGATAAGATATCACATTTGTAAAAAGAAATAGTTTAATAGATCACATTTGATCACACAGTGAGGTGAAAAGCTTAGATCTATTCAAAGAATTAAACATTAATCGGATAAGAAAATTGACAGTTAAATAAGACAGGATAACCACCATGCTTCAGTACATAAGCCAAACACTAGCAGAGGTTAAGAAGAAACTTTATCTATGGATAGGTTAATTGTCTGGGGACAGGGAGGGCTGTACCTCCCTCTGAAATAGCTCTTTGGGCAAGACACCAGACAGAATAAGCCACTGAACTGCTTCAGTGTAGCAAGTCTTATCTTCCTAAAAAAAACCAAATAGCCTTGCAGGTGCTGCATGCTAAAGCTTTGGAAGAGGGAAAGAGTAGTGGATTTAAGAATATAGGGGGAGAGGCCTGAAAACTGTAATGCTGTTATTTTCACAAGAGATGGTGGAGAGGCTCCTGTTCTGTGCTCTTGGTTGGCGCTATGGGCGGGTGACCAGATGTCCTGTTTTTAAAGGGACAGTCCCACATTTAAGCCCTCCTGCAGGTGTCCTGACTTTTTCTCAAAAAGGGGCACGTTGTCCCGTATTTTCTGTCTCCTCCCCACCCCATGCGTACTGACAGGTCCTGCCGCTGCCAGCTCCCTGCTTGCCAGTGGCCCACCCACCAGTGGTGAGTAGGAGAGTCCAGTGGCTGATGATGGGGGTGGGTGTTCAAGGCTGGTGGTGAGGCGAAGATGCAGTATGTGGGGTCGGCTGCTCCCCCTGCTGGTCTATCAGCGCAGCCCCTGCTGTGTGCCAGCTCTCGGTCAGCAGGGCCCACCTCCCCGTCCCATTTCCAGCCGGCGCAGTGGCTGGTGAGTGCGAGCAGGTGCCAGGCGGCGGCCGGTTACATGACACTGCTGCTGCCCACCCATCAGCCCTTTCCATACTCCCCCTCTAGCTGTCCTCTCCCTGCTTTGCCCCTTCACCCCATCCAGCTCCTCCATATCCCCCACCCCCGGCGGGGCGCTTCCCACTCCCAGTGCTGTGCGGAGAACCAGCCCTTGGTCAGAGCGCTCAGTTCACCAACAGCCTGGCGGGCAGGCTTCCTTCCCCCATGCCTCTGGCACCCCAGAAAAGCCTAACAGCCTCCGGCTCGGGGTGCTGGCCAGGAGAAGCCAAGCCCAGCATGTGCCAAAGCCCCACACAGCGCTGGCACGGGGAAGCCTCTCTGCCCCTCAGCTAAGCTCTGGAGTGGGAAGAGGAAGTGATTTCCAGCCTGTTTGCCCCCCAAATCTGCAGGCTCCACAGCAGCCCCCCAGGCAGGGGCTTAGCACCCTCTTCACCGCTCCCCCCGCCCCCCAGGTCATGCCCCATGGGAGTGCAGGGCTTCTCCGTCCCCTAGGTACCACCCTCCCCTGCTGAGCCACCTCTCTGGCCTGGTTTGCTGAAGCCCCTACAGTCAGGTTCCCTGGGCTCTGGTGCACAGTGCATCCTTAGGGCTTAACCCCTTCCTGCCCGTGCAGTAGGCGGGGGGGGGGGGGGGGGGTTTGAGAGGGGCACGGACAGGAGGCAGCTGGGTTATGTCAGTGGCCAGCAGTAACCTGGAGGTTTTAGCTGTCTTTCGAGGCTGTGCAGGCAGGAAAGGACAAGCTGCTTCCAGCTGGGGGAGGTGGGGGACGGGAAGAGATGAGCTCTGCTCAAAGACATGGGCCAGGTCATCCCTTCTCTCCTCCCCCCCGCCCTGCCCTCTGCAGCTGGAAGCAGCTCCTGTCCCTTCCCTCCCGCACAGTGACAAAAGGCTGCCGCTGGCCCCATTTTGGTGTGAACCCTGACAGAAATCAGGGGAGGGAGGGGGGCATGTGACCCTGTGTGGCCCCCCCCACACACACACACGTGTTGCCATGGGAAGATGCGATAGTGGGAGAGGTGGGTCCGTCCTGGGGGCCAAGCCAGGCATGGAGGGCGGAGAGCGCCAGGCAGGAAGGGTCGTGTCGGTCGGTCACACACCCCTGTCTGAGAGAGGTGTATGGGAGTGTGTGTCACCTCTCCCCGTGTGAACCCTAAAGCCTTAAAGATAAGAAGATAAATTAAAAAAAAACCAACTAGGCAGTATTTCTTTTCAACGGGCTCAGTCAACTTGCTGTTAATTTGAACATTTGTACTGCATAATTCTGATTGATTGCTGTTGAACTTGCTTGAATACAAGTAATTTTACCAAGTGTCCCATATTCAGCATAGGGAAATATGGTCACCCTATCTGTGGGTCAGTTCACGCTTATGTGCTAGAACTTATTGCGAAGATACTTATTCAACCTGCATGTTAGGTGAATCTGCCAAATGAAACATAGCTGAGCCTGAAAAAGTGATTAAAAACCTTTCACAGATAGCCTTATACACTTTCCCTTTTAATAGATAGGCTGCCTCCATGAGCACTAGCCAGATCCCTTCAAACCAAACTTTAAGCGGAGGTAGATTACTTTAATAGTGGCCAGAGCTTTCAAATTGAAGGAGAATGCATGTTTTAGTGGTTAGAGCAGAGAACTATAGGTTATGACTCATCTTGGGTTCTAGTCCTAGTTTCTTATAGATAGGGACAAGTCCCTAAAGTGCTGTGCTACAGTCTTCCCATCTGTACACTGTGAATAATGCTTGGCTGAATTATGATGAAGGCCCTCTTACAGGAATACTGAGGATTACTTGATACTTCTAAAACATTAATATTTTCCTGTTGAATATTGGATGACTGTGAGAACCCCGTTGTGTCCAGGCCTGCTCAGAGGTGTTGATAAGGAATAGGAGCACTTATTGTATCATTTACTGATTTAATATTGCTGCAGTTTCCTTTCCACTAAACATTCTCATTGAAGTACCTCTAGTAATGATGTCCAAGAGAGGTTTCACTGCTTGTCACATTATAAATATAAACTGACAAATCTTTGACTGGAAAACATTTTCAATATTTCTGGAAGAACAGAATCTATTTGGCTTTCAGTGGTGAAAGGGAAATCCTTCACACTTCCTTAATTCAGTCTTTTGAAGACCTAACTTTTGCAGTAAATATCTACGCTCAATAGCGAGTGTATATTATCTATAATTGCTACCTTTTCTCTTGGAAAGCCAAGTGTGGGATCCACTGTTTAAATTCACTGGGCAGGGTCATAATCTCCACCTGAAACTAGTTACATTACAGATGTAAGGCGATAGGAGTAGTTCTCTGTCCGTAAAATCAAATATTTAAAAGATTTAGTTGAACATGATCAAAAGATAGCTCTTAACTAATCTATACATTATTTGGTTGCCATCAACCAACAACAAAAATAAACCAAAAACACTCAGCTCTTACCTTGGCTGGCTTAGCTAGGTTTGCAACTTTCTCCACATTCTAAGAAGAAATGTTACATGCACAGGCGCATTTTCTTTGCAGCTTATAACCTGAGTGACCTTACCATTCCTAAAAGCTGTTTTGCTTTTCTCAAGTTTCCTTGTGCAAATGCTTCCAGTACATACACCTCTTTTGATACCACATACCCTTTGTATTCTTCTCCCTACCCACGACTTCCAAGTGAGTGGTGTTTAATGTGCACAAATACAGAAGAAAAAACAACCAGGAGTCCTTGTGGCACCTTAGAGACTAACAACTTTATTTGGGGATAAGCTTTCATGGGCTAAAACCCACTTCATCAGATGCATGGAGTGAAAAATACAGTAGGCAGGTATAAATACACAGCACATGAAAAGATGGGAGTTGTCTTACGAAGTGGAGGGTCAGTACTAACGAGTCCAATTCAATTAGGGTGGATATGACCCATTCACAACAGTTGACAAGAAGGGCTGAATATCAACAGAGGGAAAATTACTTTTTGTAGTGACCCAGCCACTCCCAGTCTTTATTCAGGCCTAATTTGATGGTGTCCAGTTTGCAAATTAATTCCAGCTCTGCAGTTTCTCATTAAGTCTGTTTTTGAAGTTTTTTTGTTGAAGAATGGCCACTTTTACATCTGTTATTGAGTGTCCAGGTAGACTGAAGGGCTCTCCTACTGGTTTTTGAATGTTACAATTCTTGATGTCTGATTCGTGTACATTTATTCTTTTGCGTAGAGACTGCCCGGTTTGGCCAATGTACATGGCAGAGGGGCTTTGCTGGCACATGATGGCAGCCGCACCCTGTTCTCTGTTAAAGTGACAGTACTAAATCCCTTACTGCTCACATTTCCTTTTTTAGTGCCACTCAGGAAACTATCATCGTTACCTGCAAAGCTATAAAGTAGATGTGTGGATGTAATTATAGTCCACTGTGTCTGATCATAAAGAGGAATTCTGTATTCTCCATGTTGCCAAATACTGATAAAATGGGTAGTTTCAGTACATGTAGGAATTTGTCAATCAACCATCTTTCCGCAGAAAAATAAATAATAGATAAATTCAAATCACCCCGCAGTCTGAGTGGCATATTTCAGCTCTAACTACTTGTTCCCACTGACACATACCTCCCACACTTCTAGTCTGCCCTACTTGCTGCTAGCAGACTTTTGTTTCAAAGGGTGGTTCCTTGGCATGGTATTAATTCATGAGTTTCCACAGCAGTTTTATGTGTGTGACTGTAATCCCAGATCAGAATGAAGCTGTGCAGCACAACACCATGGCTG
The DNA here is from genome assembly GCA_033296515.1 of Macrochelys suwanniensis. Taxonomy (NCBI): domain Eukaryota; kingdom Metazoa; phylum Chordata; order Testudines; family Chelydridae; genus Macrochelys; species Macrochelys suwanniensis. The sequence goes on along the minus strand of CM065790.1, from coordinate 12,126,758 downwards.
CTCTCATATTCACTCCCCAGGTTTCCCAGATGCTCTATCTTCACCAGTCTTCACCACAAGTAAGGGCTGGTTGTGACCCTGCACTTATGGGTTGCCTCTACCACTTGCAAGCCATGAGTTTGTAGAAGCTACCACAGTTTCCCCCCAAAACAACTCATTTCCTTCTCTACTCTTGTCTCCAACACCATATTTTGGGCAGTGGAGGAAGGGGCAATGTATGTCCCCATTCTCCAGCCCCTTTTCTGAACAGACGCTCATTCCCCAATTAGCCCAGCTTCCTTTTCTGGGACTGGAGAGGGAAGGTAACTTTGGCCATAGTTTCCCTAGCCCTTGATTTTGACAGTAGGGCAAGAGGCCTCCATTCCCCCTTCTCTTTTTTTCAGGTCGAGGGAGAGAAAACTCACAGCCCCATTTCCTTCCGTTGTTTCCCCATTTTTTGACAACAGGACCACCCAGGGAAGCAAGCCAGAGCCCCTATATCCATTATCTGTTAACAGGACAGTGAAGGAGGCAACTCATGGGTTCATTCCCTCAAGTCCTATTTTCTATCAATGGGACTGGCGGTGAGTTAACTCTGGTCCTGGTCCCCCAACCCCTGTTTGTGTCAGTGAGCCTAGGGGTGAGTTACCTCTGGTCCTAGTCCCCCATTCACTACATATGGGGCAGGGACTGAGGTAAATGCCCCTATTCCCGTTTTCTGTCACCAGGACTACTGGGTGAGGTAATTCTGGGCCTCACTTGCACACACAAGGCTGCTCTTTGAGAACCACCCCCACTGAGTGAAGTGCTTTTGCCCTGCTTGGGTTGGGGGAGGGGCGAGGAAGCCATTTTAATTCAAAATTGCCAGTTTGCCCCCTCTCACCCCTTAGACCCCTTATCCACCACCCATCCAAACATCTGATTGGCTAAGAATGAGACCAAGGCCACCTGCTGATTCGTTAATCTGCATAATTTGGTTCACCAATGATAAAACATTATAACCCCCGCCTTTAGCCTGATTGGGACTATAGCTACCTGTGTCTCGCTTGGATTGGACAGCATTGCGAACATCCCATTGGCTATCTCGCTCCCCGGATTGGATTTTTAATTATATTTTTGTTGATTGGTTGGCGCCTCACCTGCCGCGCCTAGCCATTGGTAATCCAGATTTATCTCCCCCGCCCATTGGCCGCTCCGCCCCTTGCGTGCGCTCCGATTGGCTGTGGCGGCCCGGCCCGGTATCCGGGTAAGATGGCCGCAGTCGGAGAGTGCTCGCTCCCCGCTCCCTGGCGGCCGGTCTCCCTCACCCATGTGGAGTATCTTGCAGGTAAAGCTGGCTTGAATACCTCTACAGCCTCCTCCGTGGTCCCGGTTCCACGCGAGTGGGCAGCTCTCAGCTCAGGGTGAATGGGGTCCCAGCGCCCGGGTGGCAGCTGCTAAATAGTGAGCCATTGAACAACAGCTATGGGCCGGAGGAACGCGCATGCGTACTGGTGCTGCGGGATTTACTACCAGAAAGTGATCCCGAAGTACTCCATATTGCGCATGTGCTTACCCCAGTCTCTGGACTTCTAGCCTCCGGGGCTGCTGAGTGCAGGGAGGTGACGGGGTCCCAGAGGGCCCGCCTCAGCCCCACTGCAGCAGGCTCCTGGGGATCATGGCGTGTCACTGCCTTGAGGTGTGTCACCCTTCCACATTGCTGCCTTGTCTTGCCATCTCTCATTACAGTGTCTTCTCCTTATTCTTCGTTATGATGTCACTGCCATGTGCTAACACCAAGGGTGCACCTCTCCTCTCACACGAGGAGGTCACGACATCCCTGTGTCACCCTTCTCCCTTGCCGTCTTGTTGTGTTCTGTGTTGCTGTGGTGTCGAGTTGCCTTAGTGGCACAGAGATGCTGGGATGCAAGTTGTCCCCACATTATGTTGCCATCTCACAACGTGGTGCCCATGTCCTCTTGCATTGCTGCGTTGCAGCATTGAACCGTCATATCCCCATGATGTTGTAGTGACTTGTTCCCGTGGCATCCCGAGGAAATGCTGTCATGACTGAGAGAAGTGTTGTTTTGTGGTGATGTTGTCCTGGTCCTGAAATAGTTTTCAGGATTATTTTTAGTGGGTTCTGGGTAGGCAGGACTGTGTATGCAGACTGTATTTTTGGAGGTGTTGAGCTTTGGTCAGATCATGATAGCATTCCCTGGTGGGAGATGTACAAATTACAACCTCTGGGCTCCCTGCATGGAAACTTTTACAGGGCTTGGCTCGAGTAGTACTTAGAAGGGAAGCTGTCAAAGTCCCTTCAACAGCTGTTAACCTTGCAGGACAGATCCTTTCCCAGCTATTGCATCACTGTGATTCAGTGAGATCCCATATTGTCTTTTGACATTGCATGCCCGCAGTCCAGCCTATTTTGTGTTATGATGATACTAGTTCTCTCCAGCTAGCAAGGGCAGGTTGGGTCGGTACTTTGAGGTTCTCTAAACAGCACCTCTGGTGTTGGTTTTTTAAAATTATTTGTTTTTGGTGACCGAGTATTAGCTTGCATGACCTGATGAAATTCCAATGTTAGTAATTATATTGTCCCCTAAATTCTTCCTGAAGACCCAGTTGTCTGATGCATTGTGGCAATGGTCCTTACAATCTCTCCTCTCAGGAGACCTTTAATGTGACTGGAGACCTGCTGCTATCCTGGCTTTCAGTTGCCCAAAAATGATGCTCCCTGGTTTTGTATTCCAGTCCAGAGTTTCCAGAGGGAACTTTTTGACCAAACAGCCTTTCTTTACCCCTGGTAGCTGCTTCATGTATTTGTTGAGTGAGCCTTTGGTGTAATTCAAGAGTGATAATTTACCGCATTACATCTAATTTGGAGAAGTAGCAAACACACTGTGACAGAAGAAAACTGCAAAGAGACCTGGAGAGATAGGAGCCATGGTGGCTGCAAGCACCAGTCAAAGAATTAGTACTAATAAATGCAAAATCCTGCATGCAGGAAGGAGAAATAAATAGCACAGAAACATAATGGTGGGACATAACTCGGCAGCTATTCCCATTGTATTAAAGCCGATCTTTTTTTCAGCTTGTCTTAATACTGTCCCAATATCACTTTCATGTATAGTCCAGGAACCTTCAAATTCTCTCTGTCCTGTTAAGGGATTTCCTGTCTGTAGGGTGAATTCCATTAGAGAAAGATTGAGTTCCTGGTATGTGTGCATGTAAATGTAACCCCCACACCTTCTGGGTCTGGTGTTCTGTCCCATCTAGTGGTATGGGGGAGGGAGGGAGAGAGAGAGGGGGGGGGAAAAAAGAGAGAGAAAATGAATGAGACTGAGTCTGCTCTACAGACTTAGCTAACAGCCAGTTGGCTTTTAGCTTATGCAGTAGAGGCTCTCATGCACTAAGCTCCAGAGGTCCCAGGTTTGATCCCACCCGCTGATGACCAGGGTCTGTCGGTGTTACATAAGCATGTGTGCATGTTTTTCTTCAGGACAACTGGGTTTTTTAAGGATCTGTGACTTCTCGTTTTTTCAAGAAAAATGAAGGGAGGTGTCTGTAAGAGGCTCTGTTTTGAGAAATTGACCTTGATATAGAAAGATGTGGCATAGCAACTCCTGTACCTAAAGAAATATGGAGAATTTTGCTAGTTTCTTTGCGTAAAGTACCCTTTTAAAAATTCATAGACTTTGAGAAGCTAAACGTGTTTAGGTGATACTGGGCACTAACAAAATTAGTATGTATAATTAAATGGGGCATATAAGCAAAGGGTTGTGCATGTGTGCACACATTTAAAAATATATTTGTTTAGCACTTAGTTGTTGCTTAACTGACTGTATGTTCTACAAGACTGTTTATTTTTCCACTGTTTTTATTGTGACTTCTGCTGGGACTGTAGCTCTTCAGAGCCAATGCTTCTTTCATATCTTAGTGGTTTAAGCTTGGTCTTCCAGCAGAAATGTGTCATGTTGTGATGTGAACCTTGTCATGCCACAGCATCACATCATCCTCAAAGATCGCTTGAGACTGTTCTTAATGTCCTGCAAGTTGTACTGGCAGGATATGGACAGTCCCATGAAAAATAAGACCAGTGACAACACTTCATGCATTTTCCATCAGTGTAGAAAGTATTGATGGAGTGGAAAGTATTCATATCATGTAACCAACATGTCTGTGGGTGGCTTCTTTTTCCGCAAGTTTGTGCGATAAACAGCGCTGCCACAAATAGACATTTCTATAGGAAACAGTGGTGGCGGCGGTAAAACAAGACCCCGTGATAGGATGTGGTAACAGTGCCATTAATTCATATTTTCATGTTGCCTTCAGGTTATGCTAAAGTGGTAAACCTCAGATCTTTCCAGTAAGTGCCAAAGGGATGCTGGGTAAAAATCATACTTTAAAATAAATATATAAATATGGCCAGAGGCTAATGTAGAAAATCTAATGTTCTTTTCACCATGACTTCATCCATTTGCATTTTGGATAACTTGAAATAAAGTAGTCAGTTTCATCTTTTGGTTCTTGAGCCCAAAATGCTCTAGGGAATGTTTGAGTTAAAATAAAACTTAATATTGAGTTTTTATGTTTTTCATTGAATCATTTTTCTTATCAACCTTACTCTATGCCTTTTAAGCTATTGGAGGATTGGGGAGTGGGGAAAGTCAAAAATAGTTGCATAGTCTTGTTTTTAAACCAGGTCCATAGAAGCACTTAATTTTTTATCCGCTTATTCATTTTTTCCTGGGAATAAATTTCTGTAAGAATAGATAATACATTATCTACTTGTGCCACTTCTAAAACTTGAAAACATTATGATGTAAACATAGCTGGCCTTGTTTTCTCAGATTCCCCTTCCGCCCCCAATGCATTATCCATCGAAGATTTAAAGCCCTTTCCGCCGTTGGATCAGAGCTGCACTAGCTACAACCATCTACTAAACTAGTGAGTACATTATTGCTAGCAGGTTTCTAGCACGGTTTACTTGACCAGTGTGGACAGGCAGGGTCTCTCTTTCCTGAGAGCCAGGCTAGAAACAATCACTCACAGTCAACACATCACTACTTAGGTACCTATCCCCCCTACATAGTCTACTCTGTAGTATGGCTGTAGAATATGGCTCTGCTAGAACCCTGCTGGTATTAATAGTGTTTAATATATGATTATAGATAGCACTGCTCTGTTCCAAGTAGGGCTGTCGATTAATCGCAGTTAACTCGTGTGATTAACTCAAAAAAATTAATTGCAATTAATCACAGTTTTAATTGCACTATTAAACAGTAGAATACCAATTGAAATTTATTAAATATTTGTGGATGTTTTTCTACATTTTCAAATATATTGATTTCAATTACAACACAGAATACAAAGTGTACAGTGCTCACTTTATATTACTTTTGATTTTAAATATTTGCACTGTAAAAATGACAAAAGAAATAGTATTTTTCAATTCACCTCATACTAGTAGTGCAATCTCTTTATTGTGGAAGTGCAACTTACAAATGTAGATTATTATTTTTTTACGTATCTGCACTCCATAACAAAACAATGTAAAACTTTTTAGAGCCTACAAGTCCACTCAGTCCTACTTCTTGTTCAGCCAGTCACAAAGAGAAACAAGTTTGTTTACATTTATGGGAGATACTGTTGCCCGCTTCTTATTTACAATGTCACCTGAAAGTGAGAACAGGCGTTCGCATGGCACTTTTGTAGCCAGCATTGCAAGTTATTTACGTGCTAGATATGCTAAATATTCATATGCCTCTTTATGCTTCGACCGCTATTCCAGGGGACATGCTTCCATGATGATGATGCTTGTTTAAAAAAAAAAAAGTGTTAATTAAATTTGTGACTGAACTCCTTGGAGGAGAATTGTATGTCTCCTGATCCGTGGTTTTACCTGCATTCTACCATATATTTTGTGTTATGGTAGTCTCCGATGACGACCCAGCATATGTTGTTTGATTTAAGAAGACTTTCACTGTAAATTTGATAAAACACAAAGAATGTTCCAATATCAGATTTCTAAAGATAGCTACTCAGTCCAAGGTTTAAGAATCTGAAGTGCCTTCCAAAATCTGAGAGGGACAAGGCGTGGAGCATGCTTTCAGAAGTCTTAAAAGCGCAACACTCCGATGCAGAAACTACAGAACCCGAACCACCAAAAAAGAAATTCAGCCTTCTGCTGGTGGCATCTGACTCAGATAATGAAAATGAACATGTCGGTCTGCACTGCTTTGGATAGTTATCGAGCAGAATCTGTCATCAGCACAGACGCATGTCCTCTGGATTAGTGGTTGAAGCATAAAGGGACATATGAATCTTTAGCGCATCTGGCACATAAATATCTTGCGACACTGGCTACAACAGTGCCATGCAAATGCCTGTTCTCACTTTCAGGTGACATTGTAAACAAGAAATGGGCAGTATTATCTCCTGCAAATGTAAAAAAACTTGTTTGTCTGAGTGATTGGCTGAACAAGAAGTAGGACTGAGTGGACTTGTAGGTTCTAAAGTTTTACAATTGTTTTATTTTTGAATGCAGTTTATTTTGTACATAATTCTACATTTGTAAGTTCAACTTTCATGATAAAGAGATTGCACTACAGTATTTGTATTAGGTGAATTGAAAAATACATTTTATTTTGTTTTTTACAGTGCAAATATTTGTAATAAAAAATAGTGAGCACTGTACACTTTGTATTCTGTGTTGTAACTGAAATCAATATATTTGAAAATGTAGAAAACATCCAAAAATATTTAAATAAATGGTATTCTGTTATTGTTTAACAGCATGATTAAGCGCAATTAATTTTTTTAATTGCTTGACAGCCCTAGTTCCAAGTGCTGAACAAGTTTTTCAAACAGGATTCAGATTACCCGAGTAGATGATTCCTGTTATACATCTATACAGCATTCTGTGTTTGAGGCTCTGTTTCATAGATTTTGACCTCAGGTTCCTCCGCAGGTCACCAGCCATTGCTGACTAGTTGACTTGCCGTATTGGTTCTACTATGTGATATTGGTGGAATCTTTGTTATGCTTTCTGTAGTTCTACTTTGTATCCATTGTGACTTTATCTAAGACCAACTGCTTGTAAAAATATTCTTACACCATCTGTGGGAGAAATATAGTCCCTCCTGAGAAAACAAAGTAAAAATTGTCCACTATTTCTTTATTTTTTAAATTAATTTTATAATATTTTAGTCTAACCAAATTTTAAAATGTATATGTACTACAGATTAACAAAGTGAATGCTTTGATAAACAATGATCCCTGAACTAGAGACCATCTCTAATAGATAATCTTTGAATTGAGACTACTTGAAAGCATACCCAAGACTTCAGTACAATTTTGGTTGTCCAGTAGCCTAAAATTCTCAAGGCATATTACATTAACAGTCACTTAAGGTGGATTTCCTCTTGCATTTATGTAGTTCTTGATCAATGTTTAGACGTAAGGAGCCTGATTTTCTGTTTTCTGGCACCTTGTGCTGTCACTTACACCAGTGCAAAGTGGGCATAAAACATTACCATTCTGATCTGGTAGCATTTGAAACCCACTTTGCATTGGTGTTAATGACTGCACAAGGTAATTGAGCCACAGATCTATTAAGGGACTCCAGGTTAAATTCAAAACAAAAAGTCTTTTTAGGGCTCTTCCACAATTAACTCCAAGTTCCCATTGGTTTTGCAGAATGGAACTCTTCAGCTCATTCTCTTGGTGCTTCCTAGTTGTAAGTGACACAGAGCCTGTCATGGGAAGAGAGTATGCACTGGGTGTCTGAGGCAACTGTACAACCATTTGGCAATACACCCAGGAATGTGAACTTCGTAGCAATGAGAATACTTTTGTTCAGGGTTCAGGGATTGAAGTTAAAGTTCATCACGTCAAATACTGTTCAGCTCAAAATGAGGCAACTAGTGTGTGTTGGGGGAAAAAGTTCTGTATTTATACAGTGGAAGGAAGTGGAATTGATTTAGGAAGGAATCAGGTATTTAGTCATGCAGAAATATCCTCTTTTCTTAGTCGGTAGGCAGGAGGGATCAGGTGCTTAGTGATGGGGATTGATCCCTCTGTGGCCATGTGGTGAGATAGGAAGGATCCTGCTGTCTTTTGGAGACTAGCATAGAATGGCTTTGACCCTCTGTTGATTTAGATCAGGGATCTCAAACTCAAATCACCACGAGGGCCACATGAGAACTAGTAAATTGGCCCGAGGGCCACATCACTGAAACCTTTTCATACAATGATACAAAGTATAGTCAAAAATGAAAAAAATGAAGAGTAATATAGTATTCTATTAAAAGTCAATGTATTAACTTTTAAAAAAACTATAATGCAACGAGGGGTTTTAATAAAATATAAACACTCAGTAATGTTTGGAGCTTGGCCGCCAGTGGAGTTGGCACCTATGGCGTGCTGCAGGAAATAACTTCACGGGCCGCATGTTTGAGACCCCTGATTTAGAGGATACCTGGGTAGCGTTTTTAGTGTCCTCCTTTTAAAAATATCTCCACTGTAGCAAAGTCTTTTGGGACGTCTTTTCCCCTGTGAGTTTCATATTGAATCTGCAATGATGACTGGCATCTTCAAATGATGCTGCTGGTTAATGTATCTTTTACAATATCTTCTATTAAAAATAAAATTAAAATGGAAAAACTCCTCTTGTGGTGAGAAGCTGATCTTGAAGCAAAATGACTTTGGCGATTTCCTGTTTGCTTTGAGCCTATGCTTACTTTTTCCAAAAGAGTTCGTGGGGACCAAGTGTTCTTTTACGTGAACAAATAGATATGGTGCTTTGGCCAGTAGGCAAGGGTGATTTGGACTGAGTCATATAGTGTGTACCATGTATTGCCATTCGTCACCTCTGACATTTGTCTACCCCTGATCCATTCTATCCGAAGCCATCACAGATGGCTCAAGACACTTTTTATTTTCTTCTGTGAGATTCTGTAATGCAGCTTCCGAACTCTAGCTATGGGATGCTGTCTAGGTGGGAAACTACTCAGCCTCTCAATACCTGTTGTAAGCTGGCAGACAGAAATTGCAGTTGAATTATGCTAGACTCATTTTATTTCCCACTGCTCCCAATCCTGAAGCTAATAACTGCCACTCTTCTTGCTCTTCAGCACCTTCAGTCCCTGCTAGCACTTAGGATGAAATGCTGAGTCCAAGGAATGGAGCCTGGGTCTGCCATATAATGCTAGGCCATTGATCTAGTGAACTCACACCTTTGCTGTCAGTGAGCTCTGAAGTGCTAGCAAACGTAGTCTCTATGGCTGGCAAGCACACACAAAACACAGGCTGATTTGTTTCTCTTGTTTGCTTCCTCAGGTGATTTCTCTGGTCAGCTCTTAGCCTACTTGAGTCTCTGTCCAATTTTCATCATAGTCGGCTTTGTTACACTCATCATATTCAAGAGAGAGCTTCATACGGTGAGTCTTCCTCTTTCCACCCCAGGTACTTCCCTTCTCGTGTCTCCTGCCATGTGAGGTGAGGGCAGGAGAGATTTGCCATTGCAGAGCTAGCATAACAAATGTGACCTCTTTGCCTAGAGGAAAGCACAATTAATTGTGATACTTTTGAATTACTGTCAAGCCTTAGTTCACTGCCCTGTCTTGCCCTATAGTGTCCCTTTCCTGAATTTCTGGAACAGGACATGCCAGTGACTGTTTCAAATTTTCTGCCTTTCTTTGTGAGAAACTAAAGGTGGGACTTTAATATCATTATTATTTCTGTCTTGTACTGTGATTCCATGAGCTCTTGGGCCAAGCAGGGTCATGCAGGATGAACGGGAGATACAGGAATAGGAAGAATTTCCCCATGTGCTGCTGGAGATGGTATTTGGAATTCTGTGGGATGCACTTTCCCCTCTGTGACGGTAGTGAACAAGTGCATTTAGCATGACTTTGGGAAGGGTTGTGCTGATGGAGGTGCCGTCTTTTGGATGAGATGGAAACATGCGTCCTGATCACTTGTGGTCATTGATACTTTTTGTAAAATGAGGAGGTATTAACAATAGTATACTGGCTGAACTTCAGTCTGGATAATCATGTTCGGCCTCTCTAGATTGTCCCTGTGGTGTCAGTTGGATACAATATTCTTCACTTCTTCTCAGCTGTTTGTCATGTTACCTTGTTCTGTTAGACATCTCTCTAAGATTGGCTGCATTTTGATGGAGGATTAAGTGATTCTTGTATCTTTGATTTTTCTCCTGGAGAGGTTGTGAAGCTTTATTACCCAATGTCTACGTGATTTTATTTTTCAGATTCTTTTCTAAATGGGTTTCCCCATGTCATTACATTCGTGCTATATGTTTGCATTAATCTATGAAGATCACTGACGCTGATGCCAGTCTCAATAAGTGGCCGCCTTGCCTGTCATCTTTGTCGTTAAGGGTCAGATTTTCAGGGGTGTGAGCGCCCACAAGTCTATCTGGTGTTGCGAGTATTCAGGACCTCTGGAAATCAGACTGAGTGAAAGAGCGCTTCCCCACAATTTCCCAGGGGAAGCAGTGTGCCTGCAAGGCCCATTTCATCTCTGTGTGTGAAACAGCAGGAGCAGGAGTGACTCCTACTTCTCTCCTGACCAGAAGCTAGTCTTTTCACGACACAGCATGCCACAAGGTCTCTGCTATTTGTCCTGACAAGTAGCTAGGATGGGATGGCTAAATACATTCCATACAAGGGATTACAAGACATTCATAATATTTACCTTTTGTAAACAGACAGGTGAAATGGAGTCAGTAATAGGATTATGACATCAGGTTTCTGATATTGCTATGTTTATATAAAGCAACACTGTCATGGGAACTGAATGGCTCAGGGGATTGGTAATGAAACCTCTAGGTTACTAGTGTGATAGAAGCTACTTCCTTGGGCTTCAGAAAGTCATAACAATCTAAAGGCTTCTTGGAAGCGTATGTGACCTGAATTGGTAATTCTAGTCCAATTTCCAATGGGCAGTTTTCTTTATCATAGAAAAAAAATCAAATCTGGCACAAATCGGCCCCATTTTAGCAATCAGCAGACATTCTGAAGCTAGAATAGGTCATAAAGACTGAAACCTTCTTTCATTTCTAGAAGTGATACCTGCTGAAGATTGGGGCACTTTGGCAGGGGGCATGCATGGGGCGGGAGGGAGGGAGAGCTTGCATTGCCACTGCCTGTGTTGTATCTGCTCTGTAAATAGTAGACAGTTTTAGGACTGTGAATCCAGCTTCTTTAAGCCCTAAATTCCCTTATCTTTATATGTTGCCTTTCAACCTAGAAGATCCCCAAATAAATAAATATACACACACATGCGCACACACATTTTACAATCTCTCACTCTCTTTCTACATAGAGAGAGAGACGTGTTTTGGGATCTTCTGGGATTTTATTTTTATATATCTATATATCTCTATCTATATATAAATGATACAGTAAAGATCATAGAGATAGAAAAGGCTTGTTGCATCCATCCCCTTGCTAGGGGAGCTTGTGGTGCCGTGATAGATGAAGCACCAGGTATTAAACTGCGACTGCACTTCACCTGTACATACATGTTACAGTTTAACATTCTTTTAAGATTTTTTTTTTTTACAGTTGCAAGGTAAAGCATTCAAAAATAAAATTTCTCCATGAAATCTTTGCATGCACAAGGGGGGTTGTATTTATTATGGTAGGAAGTCCACGGCGAAGACTGGAGTAGACTGAGCTGCACTGGGGCCTAGTGGAGGCCTGAAACACAAAATAACATCTTTTTTTTTTTTTCTCTTCTTGCAACTCTCTGCCTCATTCACTGTCTCTCCTGTGCAGTGAATGAGGCCGGGATCCTCTAAAACAAGCAGTATGTGATGACATAATTAAAGACCGTATCATAAAGTGTATGACCGAGGAGACTGAATTAAGGTTGCATAAACAGCCTTAATTTTGGCATTGCCTAATGTTGTTGTTTTTGCATCCTGTGAAGTGCAAAGAATTATAAGCACCAGGTGGTAGATCTGAGACTAAAAATAATGCTGTCCTGGTGGTGCCCAGAACACCTTCCTCCAAGGAGTAATGGATGCTGTGAAGGAATGTTGCTTCTCTAAACTGGGGAAGGCACCTCATCCTCTCGCTCAATCCAGAGGGGCAGCGGGCAGATGCCGTATTGTCCTCTGTCCGGAACTCTAGCTCTGCCTCGGACCATGCTCAGTTCAGTTACCATGTTAAAAAAAACTCTATAGGGCTGTAGCATGCACAGTGCAGATGGGATGTTCAAGAGATTGTTGCAGCAAATCGCTACCATTCTCTACTGATCTTATGCAAATGGCAAAGTCCGGAGGGTGTTAACTCCTCCACGTATCAGTAGATTTTCATAGAAAAAGCAAAAGGCACCTCTGTGAGTCCAGGACCATTCCCTGGCAGATCTCGCCTTCCTGCTCCAAACGTGGAGGTGCTAGAGCTCTTCAGAGAAACAGTTAATAGAGCCAAAGTTAACATGATTTTTTTCCTACCTTTCTCCCCCAGTCTCATTTTCTGAAATGGCTGATCTGTGTTTGTTTAAATTTTAAAAACAAAACAAAACCTGCAACCTGAGCAGAGAACAAGCTTGAATGGCCAGCGTTCAACGAAGTTATAAGCAACTGAAAATGGGCTAGTAATAAAAGTGTAAGCAATTAAGCAAGTGTTAGTGTTTAATGCTGATGACTAATTCTACGTATAGAAAGGAGCCACCATTGGGATGGAATGTGACGGCTCTTCAGCAACACACAGTATACTGATCCACAGTTTAGCTCAGGAAGTGAAAAATCCCATAACTATTTGAAACTAGAGGAGGAATTTAGGGAGGCAGAATACGATTACGCAGATTGGAATTTGGCCAGGATACTAGGGCTGAGAGGGAAGAAGTATTCTGGACTACAGAGTGAAATTGATACTATGTTTTTATAATCTGGCCAGGCCCAGAACGTGCCTTGCCTTTAAAGATGTTAGAAATTTGTGGGGAACAGCTTCAGGATGATGATGATTTTCTGTAAGTTGTTCACTAAAGAGAAAAATAAAATAAAAAGCCGCCCTTTTAAGCAGAGCATACCAACAGCATCATATGTGCTCCCTCTGTTGGCCTGCAGCAAACCGTTGAAGACGTATTGTCAACTTAAAATCTAGGCAGTTTAAAAAAAAAAAACTTCCAGCTATGACACTACTCTTGGAGTCCCTCTGCCAATATTTTCTATTTTTTTTATTCTCTCTTCTGTTGCTCTGTGAAAGACTCCCGCAAACAGGGGAAACTGAATATATACAAAGTGCTATCAAATGCACAAAGTAAATAGACTGAAAAAAATCCTTTCTAATCTCTTTTGCTTAGAGTAATCTCGAGTGTTACTTGTAACTGTAGTCGTTTAAAAAAAAAAAGTCTGAGAGAAAGTGTGCTTTTGTTTTGTTTTAAGTTGACCGTGTCCCTTTAAAGAAAATTTGTGGCAAAGGTTTGATAAGATGCATCACCGTTGAGATGACACAGTGGGAAGCTGAGGGATGGATTCAGGGTTATAGGCTCACACAATTATCTCTTTCACAGATATCTTTCTTAGGGGGGCTGGCATTCAACGAAGGAGTGAACTGGCTAATAAAGAATATTATCCGTGAGCCACGGCCCTGTGAAGGTAAGTATGGCCTGGTGGCTTGGGGGAAAGAGCGGGTACATGAATGATCTTTGAACTGTGGTGACAATAATTGGGTTGAAGGTTGGTTTTGTCTCAGGTCTGATATGTTGTGTTTGCACATTCATATGGGGGTTGGGAAGGGGCGCTTACAGTGCAGCTGATAAGAGAAATGTATTGTAAATTCACACATGCTGCCCAACACTGTGGCCTGGCTGGATCTTTGAAGTGTTCAGGCTACTGCTGTGTACTGAGCATACTGTTTTTCTTCTTTTCTTCCCAGAAGCCCATTCAACGGTGACTACAAAATACGGGATGCCATCCAGTCACTCTCAGTTCATGTGGTTTTTCTCTGTTTACTCGTTCCTGTTTCTTTATTTAAGGTGAAGCTTCTTCATTAGGTTTTGGCTGTTTTACACTTTGGCCTCTGGGGCATTTGGAACGGGTAGCTACCTTCTGGTGGCATACCTTTCCTTCTATTCAGTTGATTCCTGTAAGTAGAGCTGAATTCCAGGACCTGTGCAATCTGGTGTTGGGGTGGGATTCCCTCTGAGTGCATCCCAAATCCCTGCTGCTGCCTGAGAATGTTGATTAGAGAGGGGAAGGCAAGAGTGAAGGGAAGGTGGCCCCTGATGCCATCGCTCCCAGTAGCATGAGTCCATCGGAATATAACTGTACTGACGCAATCTCTTTTGAATCATGCTGAATTGCGAGACTGCCAAAATCCATGCTGGAATGCAATTGGGGAAGTAGCTCTTCTCTCTCTCTCTCCTCCTTCCTATCTTCTCATGAGGCTATTCTCCCTTGTATTAGTGAGTTTGTCCCTGCAACCTCTCCAGTGATTCCTGCTGCCTTCTCGCACGACCCATTCATGGTTTGTCTCTGCTGCCAGGTGCTAGGCTTGCATTCTCGGGAGTGGGGCTCCCCTTCTGAAGTCCTCATGGCTCAGCTTTGGCTACCTCCTGCAGCTCTATAATATGGAGGCGCAGACAAGGGACCAGACAACCCTCCTATACTGTAGCCAAGCACAAGTGGGCAGCTATCAGGAGATCTGAGGCATGATGGTTGCATATGCACTCTGTGCGCCTCCCACACCAGACATAGTGGTACCATGGGCACATTGGCTCCCTTTGTAGTGATCTCCATTAATGCCTGGACACTGGGGTCGGGCTTTCTCACTTGCATCCTCTTGGCAGCAGTTGGATACATCAGCACTGGAGTGTTAACAGGTTATCCATGACATCAGTGAGGGCTGAGGCTTCCTTAGGTCACTGTAATTTGGAGGGGTGGGATATAGGGACTGTTCCGCTCCCTATCGCCATCTCTTTTCCACTGCACTAATGGCTTTTCCCCCGTCTTTCTTTTTTTCCAGAATGCACCAAACAAACAATGCCAGGTTTCTGGATTTATTGTGGCGACATGTGCTGTCCATCTGCCTTGTCACAGTGGCCTTTCTAGTCTCATATAGTAGGTATGGAACAGCCATTAGTCTTACTCTTTTGTACTAACCCTTGGCCTTGTGGGTTTTTGGCAGTGCTTTATCCTCCTCCATTTGTGGTTCAGTTCCTGATAACTGTGCCAGAAATACCAGGGGCTGAGGGAGTCCTGTGTTGCCAGGGACTCTTCAGAATGGGAGCTCTTTCTTTTTCTCTGGATTTTTTTTCCTGGTCTAGTTATGTCCCTCAATAGTCCCTTCAAAAATTGCAGTCCAGTGGGTGGTTTTAAGCTTATATGATTGCACTGGGGCCCCATGGCTGCAAACTCAGCTATGTGGAGGCTGGATCATTGCAAAGAGAGTTGGTCATAGATGGGGACGGACTTGCATCGAGCCCTACATCTCTGTCTTCACACATGGATCTGCAAAACTGAAAACCAGTGCTTCCCTCCCCATTCTCTCTGGCCTCCATGTCCAGGATATGGACAGAGTCATTTTGTCTACCTCACCCCTTTTCTGCACTAATCCATAAAAGCATTGAGCTAGCTCATGGACCAGTACCTTCTGCAGCACATGAAGCATTTAGTATTGATTGAAATGACTTCTTTTAGAGTCAGTCTAAATGTAGTCACAATTGTTAACTTCCATCATCTCACAGTATGAGCAGACTTAGTCTGTGTGAGTAGTGTCTATGTGCCAGGATAATCTAATAGATCATTACTACTGTGAGCACTACCAGCTAAAAGGCTGTACTCTGTCTGCGGCAATGGAGCCTTCATACTGCTAAATTTGAGGTCAGCAAAAACCATGACAAAACAAGTTCCCTTCACACTATATATTCTGGAAGCCTTTAAACCCAGGCTTTGGAGAGTTACTGAAGGAGCACGTTGACCTGGGGCTGGCCCTGGAAAAGTCTCTCCTGGGACCAACAGTAACAGGCCCCCAGCCAATGTGAACTCCTCCTGTGAGAAACACGCAGACACCTTCTTAGGTATTGAGCATCTCAGATTTAGGAGTATTCCTAAACAGAAGTTTATGTACACAGAAGGGTTTAAGTTGTTTCCTGATTATCCATTAGTGGATGGGGGGAAGCAAAAGATGTAATAGATCTTGATTTTTAATAAGGCTTTTGACACAGTCCCACATGACATTCTCCTAAGCAAACTAGGGAAATACGGTCTAGATGAAACTATTAGGTGGTGCACAACTGGTTGAAAAACCATACTCAGAGTAGTTATCAATGGCTTACTGTGAAACTGAGAGGGCGTATCTCATGGGCTCCCACAGAGTACAGTCCTGGGTCTTGGTGCTAGTCAATATTTTTATTGACTTGGATAATGAGTGGAGAGTATGCTTATAAAATTTGCAGATGACACTAAGTTGGAAGGGGCTGCAGGCATTTTGGAGGACAGAATTAGAACTGAAAATTACCTTAACAAACTGGAGAATTCATCTGAATTCAACAAGATGAAATTCAATAAAGACAAGTGCGAAGCATACACTTAGGAAGGAAAAATTCAGTGCACAACTACAAAATTGGGATTAACTGTCTAAGCAGTAGTAGTGCAGAAAAGGATCTGGGGGTTATAGAGGATCACAAATTAAATAAGAGCTAACAATGTGGTGCAGTTGTGAAGAAGGCTAATACACCCCAAGATTATATTAACAGGAGTGTCGTGTGCAAGACCAAGAAGGCAATTTTTCTACTTTACTGAGCACTGGTGAGGCCTCAGCTGGAGTATTGGATCCAGTATTGGGCACAGCACTTTAAGAAAGATGTGGACAAACTGGAAAGAGTCCAGAGGAGAGTAACAAAAACGATAGATCAGGTTTTCTAAACCTTTTATGAGGAAATGTTTTAAAAAGGCTTATTTAGACTTGAGAAAAGAAGACTAGGAGGGAGCACCAGACAATATGTTCAGTATCTTTAGATATGTTAATAGGTGTTACAAAGAGGACGGTGATCAGTTCTTCATGTTCACTGAAGATGGGACAAGAAGTAATCAGCTTAATTTGTAGCAGGGGAGATTTAGATTAGATATCAGGAGAAGCCTTCTAACTATAAGGATAGTTAAGCTGAGAAATAGGTTACCAGAGGAGGTTGTGGAATCCCCATCATGGGCTGTTTCTCGGAACAGTTTAGATAAACACCTTGCAGGGATAGTCTACGTATACTCGTTTGCCTCCGCATGGGAGGATGGGCTGCATGATCTCTCAAGGTCTCTTCCAGGCCTACATTTTTATGATTCAATATCTTTTAAATGGGTGGCACTTGGCTGTTTCACATCTGGAAGATAACCTTGCTCTCGCTTTTACACGGGGCCTGTAAAACGCTGTAACCAACTGTGTGATGCCCTCATTTTGTTTGAAATCCTATCTTTCCTTCCTTGTTTCCTCTGAAGGGTCTATCTGCTCTACCACACCTGGAGCCAGGTCTTATACGGAGGTGTTGCAGGAAGCATCATGGCCATAGCCTGGTTTGCATTCACACAGGAGATCTTAACTCCTTTGTTCCCAAGGATAGCTGCATGGTAAAAACCTTTTATGCTATTCTGTGTTATGTTTTAATCCCCCAAGGCCTCACCCTCCTGTAGAACCAGATGCTTGTCCAGCACTGTATGCCTCAAGTTTACTCTGTGTATCACGAAAGGGGCCACAACAGTGTTTACCTCTTGAAATGTGCTGAACCTATTGGTAGCTGGAGCAGCATGACACCCTTGCAAGGGAGTAAAGTGCTAGTCAACTTGCACAGGGATCGAGAATTCATACCATATGGTGTAAGAAAACCAATCGTGGGATACTTCAGTCCGTAAAACCAAATGTTATGATGTTCTATAAGAATGCAAACCCCCATGTAAAGGGATTTAAACTGCACAGTTTCCCAATGGTCTAGAGGTTAGAGCAGGGGACTGGGAATAGGGACTCCTAGAATCTGTTCCCTGCTCTGCTTACTGACTCCCTGTGTGACCATGAGCAAATCATTTAACTTACTTGTGCCACCATTTCTCCATCTGTAAAATGGGGATAATACTTCCCTACCTTTTGCAGGAGGAGGAATTGTGAGGCTTAATTGTTCATAAAGTACTTTGAGATCCTTGGAAGAAAGGTGCTAGAGGAGAGCCCAGTGTTATGAGAGAGCACCTCCAGGAACAGCTACTTCCTGACCTCCCCATCCATTTTTCCAAACGCACTGTAATGGAAAGGCTGATTCCAATGGAAAGGCTGATTCCAGATCTCCTCTTACCCACACCAAACAAAAAAATGAGAATCAAGTGAAATGGCAACTTAGTTAAATTTAACTAGACTAGAAACCTTACTAATAAGGGAGAGAAAAAAATGGCACTTTTCCTGGTAGAATTATATATTGCTGTTTTCTAAATACACAAAACCTGTCCAGATTTGCCTTGCAGGTAGCAGTGGTAAATTTCACACTATTTCCTGCATGGCTTATCAGAATTAGGAAAGAAAATGTTTTAATTCTCTCTCCCCCTTTTTCTCCCCCAAACCTTGTTAATTTTAGGCCAGCTTCAGAGTTCTTTTTAATCAGGGATACCAGTCTCATTCCCAACATCCTGTGGTTTGAATACACAGTCACCAGAGCAGAGGCAAGGTAAGCAGGATGGTAGGAGGTTCTGCAAACAGGGAGGTGTATCTAAGCTGTTACATGCACCAATAGGGTAATTGTTTATTTACCTGTATCAGTTGTGATTTTATTTATATATGAAAATTAAAGTAGCCGATGTGGGTGACTTTTATGGACAGGGTAGTATAGAGTGTGAAAAGAGAGCAAATTGTGGGTTGACTTTAATAGAGTGTATGGTTAAAATATAATCAGTATGAAACGGGAAAAAGTGATAAACAATACAAATGATTCCAAACACAAAGCCCTAGGGGACTGAAGCAGTAGGGGAGAAACCAAATGTTGCAACCCGTGTTGTAAAGGGTCCCTCTGGATGCAGTAAAGTGTATAACTTTGAGCAGAATCATCTGGAGTGGTAAGTCTCTATTTTGTGCTGTGTGAGGTGAATTTGATATTCCATAAAAAGGGAGTCACAATAGGGTAGCCACTGTGTAACCACGTCTGGTCTCTCACATACACCTCTTTGCTAATGCTCTTCAGTGGTGACCTACAGACCCTCTGGTTATTCCAGACCTGAGCCTGTAAAAAGCAGGAATGACCACTCTTGACATTGGATGGGGTGGTCTGGTCTGTCTAGCTCATTTTATTCCTCCCACCTCTTTATCCTTGAGGCCTAGGGCGCAGGCCTGGGTGGAGCCACCGCAGGTGCAGATCTTGGTGGTAGTAGCAAATAATCAAACGAGAACTTTGAAGGCCGAAGTGGAGAAGGGTTCCATGTGAACAGCAGTTAAACATGGGTCAGTCGGTCCTAAGAGATAGGCGAGTGCCGTTCCGAAGGGCCTGTGGACAGTGTGAGGCTGGTAGCAGCCCCCGGCATGCCGGGACGGGGTCTTCTTGGAGTCGGGTTGCTTGGGAATGCAGCCCAAAGCTGGTGGTAAACTCCATCTAAGGCTAAATACTGGCACGAGACCGATAGTCAACAAGTCCCATAAGGGAAAGTTGAAAAGAACTTTATCCATTGATAGGTTTCAGTGTAGTAGCCGTGTTAGTCTGTGTCAGCAAAATGAAAATAAGAAAGAAAAACTTGTAGCACCTTAGAGACTAACAAATTTATTTCAGCATAAGTGGGTACTAACCCACGAAAGCTTATGCTGAAATAAATTTGTTAGTCTCTAAGGTGCTACAAGTTTTTCTTTCTTATTTTCATTTTATCCATTGAGTGTGCTATGGTGCCTGGTGATGGGGATCTACCTCACTCTGCCCCCTCTATGTTCTCATTGCAGAAACAGACAGCGCAAGCTAGGTACGAAGCTCCAGTGATTCAAGGCATGGGAACAGAATGCAGGATTCCACGGAGAAGGACAAAAGTAGAGACCTGTACAGACCTGGGAGCAGCAAGGAGTCTTCACAGATGGACCAAAGGAACAGGCAGGGACCATACTCAAAGCCTGGAGGTCTTTGCTCTGGCTTTTGCAGCTAGCTGGATGCTTCCTGATGCATGTGGGACCCTGCAGGAGCAGAACCTCATTTACAACACAAATGCACATTGCCAGTTGGAATGTACCATCGTGTCTGAGTCGCGGGAGGGGGGAGAAAATACCTGATGGCTTGTTTGGGGGAGGGAGAACCAAAAAAAAAATCATATTTCTGTGACTTTTTTTGCAGCATGAAATATACACACTATTTATTTATTTTTTTTTAATTGAACTATTATTTTTGGGGTGGGTGATGCATTGATTGTGTGTTTGGAAGAAGACCAAACCAAAATTAGGGCTTGCCTAATTTAGGGGTTTTAATTTGCGGGGGGAGGTAGGCTGACCAGACAGCAAGTGTGAAAAATCGGGACAGAGAGGGTGGGGGGTAATCGGAGCCTATATAAGAGAGAGCCCCAAATATCGGGACTGTCCCTATAAAATCGGGACATCTGGTCACCCTAGGGGGAGGTAGGGTGGCCTAGGCAGGAGGGGAGGAGGTATTTCTTTCCTTTCTGCAACAGTTGGGAGATCAAAATCAATTCCCGCTGCACTTTGTAAGGATATAAAGAAACTACTAAGGATTTGCTTTTAAACACTAGTGACATTCCTGTGTGCAAGCTTGCACAGATACCATTGGAGGGTTGGGGTTAAAACAAGGAGGAAAACCTAAAATATACTACTTCCCCCCCGCCCTACAGTTTCTGTTGCTGAACTTAAGCCAGACTCTGTTATTGATTAAGGACACCACTTTTAAGTTTAAATAACTGCTAGTTAAGGCACAACTCCCATGCTTTTAAGAATTACCCCAAAGTAATTAAAAAAAGCTTTCACTGGTATTAAAAGTTAGTATGATCAGTCTCTGCCCTAAACCCTCTTTCTGACAATGAATCTTCCCATTGAGCTTTTCAGCCATCAGTAAACTTTTTATAAAAATAAAAAGTTGATGAGTGCTGATGCCTGGCTTTAGCACTGCATGAATTACTTTTGGAGAGCCCAGTTAGATTCAAACACAGGTTACTGCTGAAATGAGGCAGTATGTTTTAATCCTGGCAAACATTTCCATAGGTCATGCTGATTTGTTTTGGGTTCTGCAGTAGCCAAGACTATTGCATAAGTCTGTACCAGCTCCCTAGAATGCATAACTCCTAAGGGATCTTGCCCTTATTCTGTAAGGACTTTCATTTCTCCTTCCTTTTTCATTTTGACTGTTTTTCAAGTGATGAACTTCCTTAGTCTGGAGTTCTGGACAGTAAGTTCTGCTGCTAGATGCTTTGGTACCATTCCCCTGTGATAGGATATCTGACAGACTCTTCGACCCTGCCAGCACTTAGAGCCTCTGCAATAGGCTGGTAAATGTTTTGAGAAGACTATACTAACAGTGAGTCAGCAGTGCATCCTGAATGTACGTCATGGCTGTGCAAAGGCTGTTCCATTGCACTTTTTAGCCTATAATCAAGACATTACAATGAAGTTCAGCAACAAAGTGGAGACACTCACGGTACAAATGGCTTGAAGCTTTATAATGGGAAGTCCAGGGCACGTACAGCTACCAAGCTGAGTCAAAGAGGAGGACATTAGCATCTGTCTTATACTGTCACCTGTACAGAGGGATAGTGACTATGCATACCCATCTATGTCTTACTGCATGTTTTACTAGCTTCCATTAAAAAGCTACTGAGGCTTCATAGAAAATTCATTGGTATGTACTGATGCAAGATGTGATTTTTTGCTCATATCTGATCATCTCTGTATTTTTCTGCCACCTTAATTTAAAAACAGCATTTTAAAAATTTCATCTGCTCCTCTTGCTGTGTGTGTGTGTGTGTGTGAGTGAGATGAATTGGTTGCTATAGAACCTATTCTATCCTAATCTCAGAATTTGGCCCAGGCGGAGATAGTCCTTTTATTTTAATGTAGTGATAAAGTTTTCATTCTTAAAAACATACATGTTCTAAACTGAATACATCTTACTCTGTAGCAGCAGTTCTTTTGATTTTTTTTTTTTTTTTTTTTTTTTTAAACTAAGGATTAGGGGAATTTTAGTCTATTACAATACATTTCTCTAATTTAGCACTCATTGGAGTGATCTAATATGAACTCTCCACACTGAGATTTCTAGTGCATTTGCATATAAAACAATAGCACTTTTATTCTTCATAAAAGCACTTTGGCTGGGCTAATCTCCCTCTCTTTTGAGCTGTAGGCTGTGACTTTAATGGGCATTAGCTCAGGCCCATAACTATTTCATTAAAATAGGCCACAGGAGTAGGTGAGTGAAAGGGGAAAGGAAGTGTAAGTAGCTAAGTTAGCTAGGTAATAGGATGATATAGTAATGAATTAAGCACCAGCGTGGAATGCAGTACTAACTGGTTCTTTTCCTTCTAACCACCAGCTGAAAAGCAGAGCCAAGTAAATAAAATTTACCACCATTCTTCTCCCTCACTTTAAAAAAAAAAAAAAAAAGGGGGTGGGGGGGGAGAGAGGCAGTTGAGTCATTTTTCCAAAGATGAGGCAAAAAATGTAAATTGCTTCAAAGGTAATTAACATATCCCTCACCTCTTCCAGGGGCCTGTCATCCTAGAGAAGTGGAAAAGTCACCTTAAAAACTACATTTACTTTATTTTCTAATGATTAACATACTGTATGGCTATGGCAGTGTTTGTCTACAGTGACACAGTGCATTAAACTCTATAACTTCATAGCACCATCAAGCCAGTGCTCTGCAACCTGTAGTTGGAGAGAGAGCCCTATGCTTCTCCAGCACAGTTCTTGCCCTCTGCTTTCTCTGGCCATTTATACTACGGCTGCTGTAACTCTAGCATGGATTCAGACTACAGCAAGGGAAGGGTTTTTTCCCCCATTACTGTAGGAACTCCACCTAAGTGATTGATAGGAGCATTCTTCCATTTTTCTAGCTGTGCCTACAGAAGGAGTTAGGTCACCATAGCTACGATGCTCAGGGGTGTGGATTTTTCATATGCCTGCGTGCTGTAACTATTGAGGTAAGTTTTAAGTGTAGACTGGGCTTCGGTCTGCTCCTGCTTTCTTTTTCCATCCCCCAGGAAGCTGCACGTTGTTTGACATAGTGATAAAGGCCCCTTGTACATTCTTGGCCAAGTTGAGCAGCCTAGGAGGTGAGAAGAGAAACTTCAGCTAGAAGCTGACAACTTGTCTTAGAGAGGTAGGTAGCCTCTTGCCCTTAGCGAGGTGGACTGAAAAGGATCAAGGAAGGTAGATGACTTCCCTCAGAGAACTACTTGCTTTCCAAGTAGCTGATCTCTTGCTCTGCTCCCTTACCCTGGTCTGGGATGGAGATACTAAAACAATAGGAGGAAGATGATAAATTCCTGTGTGATCTATTGTTCTGAGACCCACAATGAACATCCTTCCGTAAAGACTATCATCAAACTTAACACCTAGAGCATTTTCTGCATAGAATCAACCCTGTTGGCAACATTCATACTTTTATTATTTATGTTGGAAGAACATCATCAATCCTTGCAGGACACGGATTACATTATCAAAAAAACATCTAATGCATTTAACTGGCAGCGCATGCAAAGTCACTGGCTGTGCCATCATAGGTGCCCACTTTAGTTGGCGCCAGTGGGTGCTCGTGCCCCCGGCCCCGCCACAACTCCACCCCCGGCCCTACCCCCATTCCACTCCTTCCCCACATCCCCTTCTCTGCCGGGCACGCTGCATTCCCCCTCCCCCCTCCCCCCCAGGCTTGCAAGCCTGGGAGGGAGGAGGAAGGGGAAATGCAGCGTGCCCACCAGCAGCTCCCCGCTAACCTCCGCTTCCGTGTTCCGCCTCCTGAGACGCCGCCCCACCAAGCTGCTTTTCCTAGCTCACAGGCTTGCCGTGCGTCAGCTGTTCGGCATGCGGCAAGCCTGAGGGGGCTCCCAGGCCTGACGCGCGGCAAGCCTGTGAGCTAGGAAAAGTGGCTTGGCGGGGCGGCGCCTCAGGAGGCAGAATGCGGAAGCGGAGGTTAGCTGGGGGGGAGTAATTTTTCCCCGTGGGTGCTCCAGCCCCGGAGCACCCACAGAGTCGGCGCCTATGTGTGCCATCAACCACACCTCCAATCCAAGAGTTTAGTTGTACATTATAAATCTACATATTTCCCTAATTCAATAAATCAGTAGTTTCTTCATAGGTTTTACATAGCCTTTAAGACCATGGACACTTCTTGGGCAAGTGACCAGCTAATAAAGAGTAAACAAACAAACAAACCTGGCACTCAAAATAAGTGGTCACTGAAAAATAAGTCAAGAAGTGATGAGTCAGAGGGACATCACCACAGCTTGAAATTGGCAACAGCAAGAGGAAAAAATACTTTAAAAAGAGAAAACCCTGTAAACAGTTGTAATGTAATAAAGCAGCTCCCCTGTTAATCCTGATTTCTTCCCCCTACAGCCTAGAGAGAGAGTGCACAAATTGGATAAGAATCTTTTGTGTGTTTCCCTATCCATGGCACATAAATATCGCAGCTCCACAGCTGGAGAAATACCACTGAAGCCAATGGGATCTCCAGCTTTATATCTGATTTAAGATTAAAATCAGACCCATCCCCTGTATTTTCCATTAATAGCAGAGTACACTTCCACCTCATCCTTTTCAGTGGGCACTTGCCTTTGAGTGATTACTTCTGTCTTATTGAAGGGGGGAGAAGAGAATTCTTAGTTTCTGAAATTAGCCTTGTAATAAGAAGACATGACAATATGTAGTGATACTGTGGTTGAAGGCACTTGGTCTTTTGCCCCCTTGCCACAGACCACAGTAGGGTAACATCAGTTATCAGCAGGCACTATATTGACTCATTACATACAGGGAGGGGAAAAAAGTTTACTTTGTCTCTGACTAAAGGAATCTCTTCCAGAATAAAAGCCTCCATAAAAAGTAGTGATTTTTTTAATCCCAGCAAGACCTTACCCATTCCAATTCATCCCAGAAGGGTGCAGTCTCTTAAATGGTTATGTAAGTACTCATTACATATAATAAATATTAATACAGATTAAGATTTTGGGTGGCCTCTTGTAACTTTCAGTCTCGTTCATTGTGGAAGAATCAGAGAGCTAGAGGAGGTATGTTTGTGCTCAGAGCTTTGCGTTACATGCTCCCATTGCTTTCTAACCATCTCATTCCATTTATAATTTTTTTTTAAACTTAAAATTTTTTAATGGAGGTTTGTACAATCGTTAGCTGTGCAGGTGAGTTTCAGTAAAACTTTCCCCTCTATATTTAGTTGGGGGGTGGAATTTGAATTTAAAACAACTGAGAGCAGGTTTGCATCAATTAAAAAGTGAGATGGGGTGACTAAGTGTTCATAAAAGAGAGGTTTTCAATAATAGTAGGATGAACGTACTTCAGATTGGTCACACCCCTCTACTAAGGCACCATGATTATGAATGCTCTCGAGGCCCAACACCAGAAGAGCACCAATGACCCTACTGGTTGGGTGGCTTTGTGATATGGACAAGTGTTTGTGTGATAAAACAGACTACAAACTCAAGCTATTCCTTGGTTTAGTACCCATATGTCTGGGCTTGCAGAACTACCGTTATCCTACTGCAGGGATAGCATTGGTGGGGACAAACAAAGCACTCTCTTCTATAATGGCAGTAGGCCTATGGTTTCACATGCTGCCCTAGGAAAGATATTGGCGGTTTTATTTTCCTTTCTTATTGTGTCACTATTTAAATTGCACATTTATAAATATATAATTCCTTCCTTTCTAAAGGTTCGATCAAACTAACACAGACATGACTATATTCAACGAAAGAGGGAAATGATAAATCACCATGGGTATATATAACCTGAAGGCAAGAAGAAACCAGGTTCTGCCGAAGAAGCGCTATCGGATTCCTATGGAAAAGGCGATTGTTGGGGGCAGTGAACAGACAGAGTCTATACATCCTAGAGTAGACTCCTGTGCTTTCTTCACTACCTCCCTTATTTTAGAGGAAACACAACCTTGATAGGAGTAGACAATATATGGCAGGGGAGATGTGTCATTCTGCAGCCTTTTTTCCTTCAACTCAAACATACATCACCTATGCAATCTGAAGGCATTTTTAGAAACTTGATTAGAAGGGCAGCATCTCCTTAGACTAGAATAAATGCAGCATGGAAACCAGTGCACGATCTTTCAGTTTGCAAGCAACAAAGGTCAACATGGTTCCCGTTTGAAAGAGAAGGGGCAGAATGAAGAGGACAGGTTCTACAAACAACATCGAGGTCTAGATCATCCCTCCCTACAACAAAATATTTAAGTGCATAAAGTCAAGGCCAGCAGAGGCTGCACAGTTAAAAAAAAACAAAAAAACAAAAATTAAAAATGCAGCAGTTTTGTAGAAGCAACACAAGAAAGCCAAAGAGGCTCAATTTGAAGAGATGGAGACCCGCCAGCAATCCATCACTTTATGCTTAAAACATACACAAAAGGCCAGAGTTGGGAAAGGGAGTCCAATTGTAGCGATAGTGTTTCACAGTTAGTGGAGAAAGTGCAGGAAAGGGGAAGACCAAGGTATTAGAAGGATGGGGAAGGGAACATTCCTAGCTGTGAAAAGCTCACAAAGACCAGTCCCCCTAGCAAGGTTATGTTAGGAAAACACTTTTCTAGAAAAGCAGCACAATGCATCCTAACAGGACTGGATTTCCTCCGATCTACAGCATTTATCTCCCCAACCTAAAGATCAATGGCACTGATGACACCACTTTAGGAGGCATAGCATGGCCCAAAAGAGAATATATTCCCAGCCTTTCGAAAGCCTGAGCCAGCAGAAAGATCCAAGTGGACTCAAGCCTACTCAGCCAGGAGAATACTCCCCCTAGTGGATGAAGAGTGAAGAATGGGGTGAAGAATGTGCTTTCTATGTTCTTTCCACTGTAAATTCAGTAAAAAGATGTTGCTCCAGTATCCCTTCAAGGGAAGAAAGCTGCACATTGTGGGAAAGGATCTCTGTCAGTTCTAGCTTGGAATAAGGTAATGCTTCCTTTCACTTTGTAGTCTGATAGGTGGAGATTACCACTCCTTAACTTCTCTGCAGAGAGATGCGTGCCAAGTTCTCTTCTAGATTCCTAATGGAGCCCATCTCCTGTTGCCCAGTTTTTGGAGAGCTGGGAGCTTCTTGTGCACATGGGACAGCTCCTAAATCTTAGGGGCTGTGAAGCAGGTTCATTTCTTACAATTTTGATTTGGGAGTGGATTGGAGCAGGAGACGCATGTCCAGCAGCGCCTTCTCCAGGTAATGTGCCAGGCGGGCCGCATTGGTTTCGGCACAGCTGTTGTAAGCCGACATTGCAAAGTTGATGTGGTCGTCCATGGGGTTGTAGCAGACTCCATAGCCATCTGGAACCACTGGACCAAAGCACATCACGCAATCTATCTTTGCTGGGACCTACAGTGGGAAACAACCTGGTTAAACACCTCCGCACCCAACAAACAAACAAAAAGGGGCAGAAGATCAGAAGAGCTGTTGGGGAGGGTAAACCAAATGGACTACTCCCAACTAACACCCCAGGAAAGTTCTCCAGGGCAGGGGCATGATATTCAGACCCATCTGTTCAGCTCCTAGCACACACTGTGGAGGCTTTATAAATAAACAAATAAACCAATTGTTTCTGCTATTCCCCAGCACTGTCCTAGTGCTTCATATCACACTCTGAAGAGACTTGTGGAGGAGCAGTTATCCACTGAAGTAGACTCAGAAAGACAATGAGCCTCATGCAATCCTGCTGCTGTCAGTGTGCAGGCAGGGCCTCCTCATTACCACAGGCACTTGGTATCTGGTATCTCCCTGGCAATGCACTGTCCAGCCTGAGGTTGGAGAAGATAATCTGTTAGAATGGCTCTAGCAATTGTACGGTCATAGTCTTCAGCTTCACCTCACAACCTCTTTAAAAGTCCAGCTCAGCATGGGGGGCTAGATTCCTATGGCACCTGTGCAGAGCAGTTCCTAAAGGAAGGGCGTGGTGGAGGAATGTGTGTGGAGAAGAAAGGGAGAGAGAAGGGGGAAAGGGAGGGATAGCTCAGTGGTTTGATCATTCGCCTGCTACACCCAGGGTTGTGAGTTCAATCCTTGAAGGGGCCATTTAGGGATCGGGGGCAAAAATTGGGGATTGGTCCTGCTTTGAGCAGGGGGTTGGACTAGATGACCTCCTAAGGTCCCTTCCAACCCTGATATTCTATGACTGCAGCACACTCATGCTGGTCAGCCATTTCTTACCTGGCTGGTGGAGAGGTTGAAGTGCATGGCAACGGCATAGGCTGTATCCATGAACAGTTCCGGCATGCTCACTAGATCCTCAATGGCTTGAAGCTTCATGCCTAGCAGATGACGGTCTATTGCATTCCCCCTTATTGCCTGAAAGGAAGAGAGTCTGGATAAGTGAGCGGAGAGGCAGGGAAACAAAAACCAGCACCATCTTCAGTCTGAAACCAGATTTTAGAAATCCTCTTAAATGTAAAGTAGAGAAAAAAAGCTGTAACTGTCCACTAAGAGCAACATTTAAAAGACAGCTGGAACGATGCAAACTCTATAACCTCTCAGTATGGGTTCCCTGTGATTTTAAAACACCCTTGTGCAGCCCTGGCATCTACAGACCCTGGTGATGGGGAGAATAAGAATTCTTCAGAGCATAGCTGCAGACTTGATTTTCTTTCTCCTTTGCCCCCAGTCACCAGGGATACTGAAGGAACTGTGCAAAGAGGAAGAGTACAGTCAGTCCTCCAAAGCATTAACTGGTCAGAATCAATCCTAGGGGCAGTATTAACATGCTGGCTTATATGCCTAGCACCATAAATTGGGATTTTTCTTCCAGCAGCACCTGGTTTACCTCTGCACAGTCCAAGCCTTAGAGCTGTATGGGACACTCACCATATCTGTGTAAGCTCTGTGTGCCTGCGTAGCTCTCCTCAGCAGTTCCACCTTCTCCTGGTTCTAAGGAGAATACATGGAATGGACGTTAAAAATTTGCTGCCCAGTGATTTCAGTAGCTTGCCTGTAGGATGGTATTTCTGCCCCAGCAGGTGTCTGCTTCAAGCTCTTGTTAACTTAGATCATATTGTTTGGCTGAATTATTTCTCTTCCCTTCCAGCTCATGAGAGACTCTATTCTTAAGTGATTCCATAGGGACTACCAGTAGTGGCCCTTTATCCTAGAACTGTTGGAAGCGGAGATGTCAGTGAGACAGTTTAGATGACAGAAGGAGAATTCAGCAACCAAAGGAGGCAAGTCTTTGCAAGGGGATCACTACAGAGGTTCTACAGCAAATGGCTGAACTCTGACTCAGAACTCCAACCCCAGTGAACTGACTTTTATCACTTGCTAGGTTCTAGTCTCGAGTCTTTGTCTTCTAAGAGAGAATCAGAGTCCCTATCTTTTTCATGGAAGGACTGGTATGAATCCTGAACACTTAGAATCACAAGTCCTCTTTCTGAATCTGGATGTGCTTGGAGCCAGTAGTCTCTGTATCTCCAAGTTTGGGACACCCCAAACCCTGTACTGTGTGGTCGGAAGCTTGTTTCCTTATTTGTACAACTCCCCATCCAGAAAAACTGCTATAGTTAATTTAAAATTTTAGAAGTTAATGCATTCTACTAACTGTGTTCATCCCTACTAATTTAAATATATTCTAGCAAATCTACTCCCCAAAATAGTACATTTGTTTGCCTGTATATTATCCAAAGTTCATAGGTCAAAACCAAAACGAGAAAATGACCCTTTGACTGACATGGAGAACCTTCAAGTCCAATAATGTAGTACTTAGGGCCTGACTGGCTAGACATTCAGACTGGTCACATGTGATATAGGGTTAGAAACACTCACCTTGGATTTACAGAGATGTAAAAGAAAAGCTGAATGAGACCCAAGATTTGTAATCATGTACTCCAGATTGTACCTTAAAACAACCTCAGATCAGATGCAGGTTTTGGCTGAGACCAGAGGATACAGATGCCATCCTTCTAGGGTGAGTTGAAAAGCAGTTCTCCATTTTCTTTGGGATGAAGTTAATTCACTCCATCTGTTGGAACTCTCACCTGCTTGCTAGGGTTGTCCATTGCCTGCACAAACTTCAGAGAGTCCACGGAAGCAGAGCGGATGGTGTCTGTCCGACCCAGGCGGAACATCCTCAGTGAGGCACTCTCGTATGTAGCACAGACCTGGCCATACATCCTGAAAGATGGGGAGGAGAAGCAGCCACAGGAGAAGAATTGTCCTTGACAAGAAGGGGCTATGCAAATCTTATCCTTTGCAAGGAAATGGTGCAGATGAATTTCTGGTCCGAAGTATGCAGATACATCTCTTGTATTTCTCCCTTGCATCCTCCCCACCTCCCAGGGAAGAGTAAATTCCATGCAGGAAGGATGAGAAAGATCAGAAGAAATGGTAATTACATGGACCAAGCTGCATCTCTAGCTGACTGACCCTCCTCTACTGGTATTTCATGCATTGCACTTGGAGGGGCTAATCTTGCCCACTCCTTTGTGACCACGAAGGGCCCTACACAGAGCAGAACCAGTGCCATTCCAGTGCATGGGGGAAAGGGCAGGATTTGGGATGTCTGCACATGGCTCTTGATCCATCAGCCATTGACCTCTAACCCTCCCACATGGAGGCATAGCAAAAGAGTAGGCTATTGCAATAGCTCACCACCCTGTAGCCTTGCTGTGTTTGAGGTTCTTTCTCCAAGCCCAACTAGTTGGGTTTGGTGTTGACCTCTAGTCAACAGTTTCGTGGAGCAGGGTAAGAATTCCCTGAGGCTCTTTAAAAGGGAGATGTAGGGGCTGGAAAGCTAACTGCTTGCACTCTGCTCCTTACCTATAATAAGCCAGCTGCAGGGCCATCTGAATAAAGGCATCTGGGCTTATCTTCTCCAACTTGGGAAAGTTTTTCCCAAAGTGGTGAAAGACCATCACCTTGATGTCCAGATCTTGCACCATTCTGCAGAGAGAGAAAGAAGAGAAATTCTTCAGGATGCTCCTTGCTATTACATGGCAAAGGCCCAGGCCCCAGAACTTTCATGAGCCCCAGAGACATCAATCTGCTCGGACCAAATCTGCACAAGGACAAAGGGGAGCTGCCCCACCCGATCTTTTCACAATGAGCTCAACCTCAGTAACCTGATGCACCACGTGAAGCACTGTGCAACTGGTTAGATGCAAGGGATTTGCCTACTGCTGGAGACAGGATCCCACACTAGTTGGCCCAGTGAGTTGATCCAGTACAGCAGGTCAGGTTCCTGATCAGAGACATCCCTCTTCATAAATGGATTGGGATGAATAAATTGTAAATCCCCTTTCAGCACAGCAGTCACCTGTCAGGAGGAGGCTCAGCAATGCACTTTTCAGCCACATACAGTATAGTTTATGCCCAACAAGACATGGGCAGGCTTCCCGAATGGTGCACTGAGCACCATAGAGCACTGACATTTTCCTTGCCACCCAGCTCTCCAAGTGGGCACAGGGATTATTCTCTCACTCACTCAGCTCTCCCACCCACTTTACTCACATGTTGAGGTTCTGCTTTGCCTTCTCTATGTCATTCTTGATTTCTGGGGTGATGTTAAACCGCAGCTTCTTGGGCATTGGCAGAGGAATCATGGGTGATCTCACCAGCTCTGGTTTCTTCCTGCACAGAGAAACAGCATTGAAACCATTTAGCCAGACCTCTATCTCCAGCCCCCTGGCCTATAGGATTCTGGTGCCCAGTAGACAGACTCAGATCCTGATGTAGTGAACATGGTGTCAATCCCTGACTATGACATTTTGGGTCTGTGTCACACACTGCAAAGCTCTGTCACAAATTTCAGCCTTAATGACTTGACAGCTGCTCTCTCCACGTCTGCTTCTGGTGAAAAACTAGGAGAACAAATGCAGAAGTTGGGCGAGATTCACCAAGAGATTACAGGTCTAATGCCCTTTGAACCCTTTAAAAAATGTTTTATGGATTCCATCAGGAGCAAACATTCTGCCACCCGAGAGCCATATTAAACGTAAGCAGTGGCTTCTCCGGAGAGTTCAAGCAGCAGCAAAGAATACCATTCTCAGCAGGTGGCTAATCCCTGGTCATTGCTACAAGAGCTGCAGTACCTAACTTGAGACTCTGTTAAAGCGCCTCCAAAGCAGATGCCGGGGGAGGGGAATGAGCTGGTTAAGGGGAGCTTTACTGTGGATGGATGGTTTGAGATCCATGTCTGACTCAGAGACAAGTAAGCAGGCCTCACGTGTACTCCACGATGTGATCCAGAAGGGCAACGATGGGCGGGCCCTCCGAGGGAGCATGCTCATACACCAGGCCGCAGGAGCCGTCCTCAGCAACGATAAACTGCCAGGGAAACCAAAAAGGTCGTGAAGAGAGGCCTCCCGTACAGTGCAAGCACCAGCCTTGCTATGTGCTGGAGCAGACCTCAGCCCCATCAGCGTATGGTAAACCGCAAAGCCGTCACCCAGCTCCCAGAAGAAAGAAACTCTATAACCAAGGCTAGGAGATTTTGGTATCATTATATTCAATAAGGCAGATGGAAGATGGTCCCACTGACAGAAGATGCATCAGAGAGACCAGTGTACCTGCAGTACGGTACAGCTTCAAAGGGTTTGATTTCCTTGGAGGTTCATGTGACATAGCAGTAACATCCCCCACCAGTTCCGTGCAGACTTACTTTGGTTAATTGCAAAGCTAGAAGAACTTGGCATTGCCCTGTAAATAAGCAGTGCCAAGCAGAAGCTGAATAACCCAAAATGTTGTTAGGATTATAAGAAGAGTCCTGTCAGAGCATGGGCTCCATCCCCGAAAAGGCCTGGAGAGAGCCTCCTAATGGAGGATGTGGCCCTTGAATGGTACCATTGTACAGATGAAGGGAGATGGGGATCAAAGAGATGTTGTGGGATGGCGGCAGATGCCTGAAAGAAGCAGGTTAGCTTCTGGCAGAGACAAAACAGGGAGAGCAACAATCCCATGGGAAATACAAGAAACAGACCTTGCTAGGTTTGGTCAGCCTCCACACAGACACGTCATTGTACACCGCAAGCAGACAGTTAATTTCTGAGTACTACAAAGATTAGCTTGGCTGCATTGAGTGAGTGCTGCCAGGAACCTAGGAAAGGAGAGCTCGGTGGACCTAGCAGGAGAGGTGAGAACTTGTTTGATTGCGGGAGAGAATCCCAAACATTCTCCACCAAGCCCACAGGCCCTTATGCTGTTGGCATCAATTCCTTGCTCCTCTCACTTCCCAGGCCCCTTTCGATCTGGGAAAGTCTCCTACTGAATGATTCGAGGGCCTACCGGACCTTCCAGTTTCAGGAAGTTT
The DNA here is from genome assembly GCA_033296515.1 of Macrochelys suwanniensis. Classification (NCBI taxonomy): domain Eukaryota; kingdom Metazoa; phylum Chordata; order Testudines; family Chelydridae; genus Macrochelys; species Macrochelys suwanniensis. The sequence continues at coordinate 12,093,366 of CM065790.1, read as the reverse complement.
GTCTCCCCCAGACCTGTGCCTCTAGTTTCTCAAAAACAGCAGCACCCACCTGAAGGGTTTTGTCAAACCATCGGTTCCCACTGTTCCAGCGACTGCCTCCCCCGTGCAGCATCTGAGCTGCCACCCGGCTCTTGTAGATGTCGTCAGACACCCGAGGAATGGGTGAATCCAGGCAGACGGTGAAAATGCTCTTCTCGATTGAACGCACGGACTCCTTGTTGGTCTTGTCTGAGAAGGGAGGGGGGGGAAGTGGAAGATGATGGAAGTGGGTTGAAAAACTGCATTTAATTGGAGGGAGGATAAAATTCAGGAGAGCAGATTGATGGCACTCAGTGCCCTGACTCCCTTTGTAAGGAAGCATCTCTTGACCATGCTGCAGTGGTATTCGAGGGTTGAAGCTATGGGCTGCATGGCTGTTACAGACTGGAAGCAGTTAGCCTCATAGGGATGCTCCTTCTCACTTGTATCAGCCTACTGTTGTTGTTTTTTTAGCCGAGTTATTGGATTTCATCCATTTTGGGGGTGAAATATTCCAGAATTTCAGCTCTGTCGTGCACCAAATCTTGAACACTTAGGAGGACAGAGTGTTTAAACAGAAATAACCATGCTTTGCAATGGGTCTAATCTGGACACAACCCATCTGGATACATACTCCCACACTCAGACTGTTAGCCCAGTTATCTGGTCAGGGTCTGCTTGCAAAGGGCTTGTAAAGGAGGGAGAAGCCCAGGGCGCACAGCTCTGCATGGAGGGCTGCAGTTTCCAGCATGGTGATCCACATGGTGGGAGGGGCAGGACAGACCTTTGATGAGGTGGTTGTAGGCCTTGGCCCAGCTGTTTCGGTGATTGGTGGTGAGGATCCCAATTGGCTCCTTGTTTGTTTGGAGGGAGGTGTTCCAGATCTTCTCCAGCTGGATGAAGATCTGATCGGTGGTGAGGGGGCTCCCGTCGCTGCTGTAAACATCCAGCTCAAAGAACTGGGAAGGAGGGAGAGACAAAGGATTTACGGCAACCAGTCACACCGTCTGGCAACAGCCTCATCCAGGAGGCAAGAGCAATGCTGGGGGCTTAGCTAAGGGGCTGATGATTGGTAGGTGGAGAGGAAGGATGACCCCGTGATTAGGGCCTAGCCTGGGAGCTGGGAGACCCAGGTTCAATTCCCTGTTATGCCACCGACTTCCTGTGAGACCTGGGGCAAATGATTTAACCTATTGGTGCCTCAGTTTCCGATCCATAAAATGGGGTAATAGCACTTCCCTACCTCACAGGGATGTTGTGAGGACAAGTATGTTAAAGATTATCAGGTGCTTGGATACTGCCGTAATGAGGGCCAGATAATTAAGACAGACAGAGGAAAACACTCTTCTCGTAACACCTTCCAGGTTCTACAATTTCTGAGACTTGACCATTTCTCGGGCCCTACCAAATTCACAGCCATGAAAAACGCGCCACGGATCATGAAAACTGGTCTCCCCCTGTGAAATCTGGTCTGTTGTGTGCTTTTACCCTACACTACACAGATTTCATGGGGGAGACCAGCATTTCTCAAATTGGGGGTCCTGACCCAAAAGAGTTGCGGGGGGGGGGGGGTCACAAGGTTATTTTAGGGGGTGTTGCAGTATTGCCACCCTTCTGCGCTGCCTTCAGAGCTGGGTGGCCAGAGAGCGGTGCCTGTTGGCCTGGCGCCGAGCTCTGAAGGCAGCACCCCGCCAGCAGCAGCACAGAAGTAAGGGTGGCAATACCAGACCATGCCATCCTTACTTCTGCACTGCTGCCTTTAGAGCTGGGCGGCCTGAGAGTGGCAGCTGCTGACTCAGGGCCCAACTCTGCAGGCAGCAGCGCAGAAGTAAGGATAGTAGTACCGCAACCCCCACTACACTAACCTTGCGACTCCCCCGCAACTGCATTTTGGGTCAGAATGCCCACAATTACAACACTGTGACATTTCAGGTTTAAATAGCTGAAATCATTACATTTTACTATTTTTAAAATCCTATGACCATGAAATTGACCAAAACGGACCATGAATTTGGTAGGGTCCTAGCCATGAGTGATAGGTCCATTATCCCCCCCCGCCTCCCAAACCAGCAATTTCTAGCTCCAAACCCAGAGCAGGAGACTGAACTTTCAGGGACCGGAGCTAGGAGAGAAAGATGTGGGAACGGAGCACTCAGATACAGCTCACACACACTGCAGTCCCAGCCATGGGGCCCACTCCTGCTCCCAGTTAATGGCAAACCGGCGACTGACTTCAGGGGGAGCGGGACTGGTTCCCTAGGGAGGTGAACCTCATACTCAGAACCTGTTTGCTTATTTCTCTTCCTTGGCAAAGCCAGCCAAAGGGGGCACTGAAATCCAAAAGAATAACCCGGCCTTCCACTAAGCCGAGGCGCTGCTGTACCTGGAAATTGTGAACCACAGTGATGTGCGAGGACGGCTTTTTCCCTTTGGCATAGTTCACAACGGAGTCGTGCTTCGGGCCTGGGATGCGACAGGACGAGAAGATCTGGTAGTACTGGTTCATGCAAAGAGGTTTCCCACCCAGGTATTCCACGGGCAGGGTCTCACTGGAAACGTACACAGAAGGGAGGGAGCAGGAAGAAAACAGCAATCAGAATGCCTGCCTTCCAGCGATCCACACCTGGCACGCTCTCCCCAAGCCCAGCACCCTATCACAGCTGCTCCAGTGAGACACTAAGGGCTAGTCTACACTAGAATCACTACAGGGGTGCAGCTGTACTGATGTCTGCTCATGCAGACGCTTTATGCCGATGGGAAAGAGCTCTCCCGTTGGCATAATTATTCCACCTCCTGAGTGGCGGTAGCTGTGTCGGCAGGGGAGCTTGTCCCATGGACATAGCGCTGTCCACGCTGGCGCATAGGTTGGTGTAACTTACATCGCTCAAGGGGGTGGCTTTTAAGTTGTACCGAAATAAATGCTAGTGTGTACAAGCCCTAAAAAGATTTGGATATTAGAAGTCTCCTCCACTGGGGGTTGATCATCCCCACCAACTCTCCGAGCAGAGGCTATCCGGCATGTACATTAGCTGGCTTTTGTTTTATATAGGGGCAAGGTCCTTTTCTCCACATCTGCTAGCATGGGAAGAAACAGACTCATGCGCCTACACTGCAGCCCATTGTACTTTGCAACATCAGGCCAACAGGAGTTGAGGCCAGTTATACTGAAAGATGCATGGAATGTAGACCCATTGTTTCAAGGAGATTAGCAGTATGTTACAGGTCACAGGTTCAAATCCAGGCTTATGTCTGAAGTGACCATTAGTTGTCGCCATCTGATTCTTTGTGTGGTGGTTCTCAGTTCATAGACTCCCAGGACCAGAAGGGACCATTGTGATCATCTAGTTTGTCCTGCTGCATAACACAAGCCAGAGAATGTCCCTGAAATAATTCTAGAGCAGATCTTTTAGAAAAACATTGAATATTCATTTAAAAATTGTCAGAGATGGAGAATCCACCAGAACGCTTGGTAAATTGCTCCAATGGTCAGTTACTCTCACCATTAAAAATGTACACCTTATTTACAGACTGAATTTGTCTAGCTTCCAGCCCTTGGATCATGTTAGACCTTTCTCTGTTAGATTGATGAGCCCATTATTAAATATTTGTTCTCCATTCAAGTACTTATCTGCAGTAATCAAGTCATCCCTTAACCTTCTCTTTGTTAAACTAAATAGATGGAGCTCCTTGAGTCTATCACTATAAGGTAGATTTTCTAACTCTTTAATGCTCTTCTCTGAACCTTCTCCAACTGGACACAGGATTCCAGCAGCGGATGAACCAATGCCAAATACAAAGATAAAATAATCTCTCTGCTCCTACCCAAGATGCCCATTTATACATCCAAGGATCACATTAGCCCCTTTGGCCACACTGTTACACTGGGAGCTCATGTTTAGCTGATTATCCACCATGACCCCAAAATCTTTTTCAGAATCAGTGTTTCCCAGGATAGAGCCCCATCTCCTGTAAGTATGGCCTACGTTCTTTGTTCCTGTACACGTTTACAGTTAGCTGTATTAAAACACGTACTGTTGGCTTGCACCCAGCTTACCAAGTGATCCAGATTGCTCTGAAGCAGTGATCTGTCCTCTTTATTATTCACCATTCCCCCAATTTTTGTGTCATCTACAAATGTTATCAGTATTGATTTTATATTTTTTCTTTCAGGTCAATACCTAAATAGCACAGGACCAAGAACAAATCCCTGTGGGACCCCACTAGAAACACATCTACTCGATGATTCCCCGTTCACAATTACATTTTGGGTACGTCTATCCAGGGATAAAAGACCTGCAGGAGAGCCATGGCTGGCCATGTCAGTTGACTCGGGCTCGCAAGCACACTGCTTTTAAGTTACGCACGCTAACCTGGCTGGGTTAAAGTCAGGGCTCCCCCCGGGGCTTTAAAGTGACCGGTTTAGCATGTGTTAAAAGCAGTGTTAACACATGCTAAACCGGTCACTTTGGTCTGCACTAGGCTTCTCAAATGTGTTAGCTAACCTGCTAATATCACACCTGCAATCCTAGTTCAGACAAGGCCTTTGATGGCAGCCTCATCTTAGAGGCCAAGGGCTGGAGCATGGGGGACTGAACTCCTCTCTCACCCAATAGTTCTCAACCTGCGGGCCACTTGCAGCCCAATCAGCACACAGCTGCAGCCCATGTGACACCCTCAGGGCCATGCAGTGTTAGACTATATATTGTGTGGATGCAGCCCACATAACACATAGATAGACAGCAGCCTATGTAGCCCACAACGGTAAATAGGTTGAGAACCACAGAGAATGCCCCTGCAGGTGGGGAGTTGAAACATATGGGAAGCTTGTGTGCAGTGGCATAGCCAGGTGGAGAGAACAGGGGGAGCGGACATAAAAAAAGTCGCCACCGCTTGTACTCACTCGGCGGCGCTCCGGGTCTTCGGCGGCGGGTCCTTAACTCGCTCCGGGTCTTCGGCGGCACTGAAGGGCTCGCTGCCAAAGTGCCGCCGAAGACTGGAGTGAGTGAAGGACCTGCCACCGCAATGCCGCCGAAGACCCGGAGCGCGGCTGGGTGAGTAAAAATTAAAAAGGCGCCACCTGTGCTCAGTGGGAGAGCAGCCGCTCCCCCACTAGCTACGCTACTGCTTGTGTGTTCTTGCTGCCTGAGCTGGACCTGTTCTGTGGATAAATTAAGGATGTGAGACTGCAGGGCTTCAATCAGGCTAAATTCCCTACAAGTACACACATCAGCGCCTTTCCCAAAACACAATGTGAAGGGAAAAGTTTTTGTGGCACTGCAGCTTTGCAACCCTAAACATTACATGAGACCCAAGAAGCAGAATAGACCAGGCTCATTTCCCTATCCAGGAGGAGTAAGAGGCAGAAGTAAATAAAGAGCATACAAAGGGAACAATCAATTTGCTTTTTCTACAGTCCTGTCAGCGTAAGTGACCCTGGCTGTTGTCAGTTACACTGATTAGAGGTGCTATTCTTTAGATATATGGATTTTTACCTTTGAGAGAGAGAGAAACTTTTGACCTGGGCATCCCTAACTAAAGGCAGCAGACACATTTCAGTGTGCCAGACATGCCTCTCTCAGAAGAAGAGCTCTGTGTAAGCTCAGAAGCTTGTCTCTCTTACCAACCAAAGTTGGTCCAATAAAAGATATTCCCTCACCCACCTTGTCTTTGTAATATATGGCGCCCAACACAGCTACAACAACACTGCGTCTAACTCACTTGTCAATCATGGTCTTGAAATCCAGGATGCCCTCGATCAGCTTGGCAGCAAACCTGGAAAAGCCAAACATAATGACCAGAGAGATACAGCTCAGAACATCTGGGACTTCTGAAATCCTGACTCCTAGAAATAATAGTGGTTTGGATTTCACCCCCTCTGCTGAAAGAAGGCCGGGCTCTCCGGGACAGCAGAGCAGAGCAAGTTCCTAATGCCTTGAGCCCTGGCCAACTGGGGCTGTGTTTTGGGTTAGCTGGGTATGAAACACTCTTTTTGTTCACTGACCCATTCAGGGGTTTTTTTTAGTATTTGTGTGGCTGTAGCACCGAGAGGCTCCCACCAAGATTGGGGCTCCCTTCCGCTGGACACTGGGCACACACAATAAGAGACGGACCCTGCCCTGAAAAGTTAAACCAGACGAGACACACAGGGTGTATGAGGGGAACAGAGGCACAGAGCAGGACATCACACTAAAGTCTCCTGTTGCACAACTTGCACTAGTACCCAAGCTCCAAGGATAGTAACAAAGGCTCGGCTAGCCTAGAAGGGGCTCAGGCAAGTTTAACCACCACGTCATCTTGGAGCTGCTCTGCAGCTGAATTTTTAAAAAATGGAAATAAAAACATTTCCACAAAAGATCCAATGGACAAAGAGTTTTTTTAAAACAACCCTCCTTCCCCCCCGCTAAAAAAAACCCTCAACTGTGTATTCCCTTGTAGTGTCTGAAAACAAACTTTGCTGCGTTTTGCATTGCCTGCGCCTGAGAAACTGAAACTGACTAGAACCAAAAGTAAAGCCAACTAGCCTTTCATTTTCAAAGCAGAGACGAACACAGAGAGTAAAGGCCATGACAGCAATGTCGTTGTTTTGTTTTCTTTTTAAACTGCAGCACTGCAATGCCCAAGCATTCAAAAATGATAAGTCAGGCCCCATCAAAAGTCATGAGATAAAAGGAAGTTGGATTCTTTTTATTTGCCATCTGGTTTCTGAGCTGCTTTCAAGTTAAATACAGTAGCAAGTATCAGGAATGTTGGCAACACTGATTTTAATAAATGTCAGAGTCAATAATATAAGGAAGGGTTTTTAAAACAGGATTTTTAGCCCTCACACTGTCTCGTTAAGACATTCTTCCCCCCTCATTGGGCTGGGACAGATGTGGCCAAGTGAGTATCCAAGACCTTGCAAGAGACCGGGAGGAGGATTCTTTCACTCTTATTTTTCTCTCTCAGACACTTCTCTGGTTGGCTGATATTTTTAACTCAGCCAGAAGACAGCTTGATGACAGGAGCAGGTGATGATGGGTAAATGTGGAAAAGGTAACCCTGTATAAAGGTCAATGCTACTGCTTTGCATCCACAGAGCCTAGACTTCCTAGCGCCGAACCCAAAACTGAGACAAAGCTTCACATGCATGAAAACAAACAGCTACAAACAGGGACTAAAATCCGCGGCAGACTCCAAAGAGGGTGAGAGAATCAATTCCATGTATGTGGGGATGACTTCAAAACACAGCATCTGCAACATGAATTAGCGGAAGGGAAACACACAAACTGCCAGTGTTCAGTTGCATACAGGGCTTGAGTAAGGGGAAGAAACACACTGGAGACAGACAGCAGCTGTGGATTTGACTTGTGCAACTAATGACAGAACAGCGGGAAGCCCTCTGCAAATATAGTCTGAATGAATCTGCAGACACACAGAGCATTAGCTGAGTAACCTAATTCATGCAGTAGTCTGACTCTTCCCCCAAGCCTGCAGAATCTAAAGTCAAATTTAGGATCTCCTAAAGTATCTTAGGTACTTTGTATGGCTCCTGTCACCGTAGTATCTGAGCGCCTCATAATCTGTATTTATCCTCACAACTCCCCCCGCCCCACCTGTGAAATGCAATTATCCCCATTTGACAGGTGGGGAACGGAGGCACAGAGACTAATTTGCCCAAGGTCACAAAGGAAGTTAGTGGCAGAGCAGGGAATTTAATCTAGGTCTGCTAAAGTCCCAGCCTCCTCCTCTAACCATTGGACCATCTTTCCTCTTCCATCTTTCCCTTTTGAGGGAATCATGCTGGGAGAAGCCCTCAGCCTCCCTGTAGCCAGCACTCTTACCTCATTCCCTACAATGCTTCCTGCTGGGAGTATCTGGGAGCCTCCCCATGGCTAGCAGTCATCTAGGCTGGGTGAGACTTGCTAGTACTCGCCTCCTCCCACCAATCCAAACCAACTTCCCAGCAGTCCAACAAACAACATCTGAAACTTTGGGGAAGAAAATCCAGAAAGGCCTTTACCTGAGCTGGCCTTGCTGATCCAGAAAATCCTGTTTAGGTAAAACCACGCCAGGGTTGGAGTGAACCACAACCGGCAGGCGGTATTCGAGGTACGCCGTCTTCAGCCACCAGTCAGAGAGCTGGGACAGAAACAGGAAGCATGCAAAAATGGGGGCTCCGGGTTGCAGAGAGCAGGATGCCCACTTTGCAAGCGTGAGTGGTCCGTGCCCCACAAAATGGCTGGAAGACCATCGTGTAACACACCATATCCCACAATACTTTGCCAGTGGAGACGATTGTGGGATTTGGGTCATGGAATGATTTTTCGGCCATTTTACAGACTAGGTAGAGCAAGGGGCTTGTGGGATGGGGGGTGGGGCTGGTGCTCTAGGGGTTGGAGCAGTGGGCTTTCCCAACCTTCTGGGGGCAACTATCATTTGAAAGGACTAAGACTTTAGCTGTAGCAGTCAGTGCCCATGACTTCCCATTCAGCCGCATGTGCCTCAGCTCAACATGGGGCTTGGGCAGCTCTGTGCACACAGCGGAGAGAGAGACGGGCAGCAATGCGTGGCACACAAGGCCTCAGCACAGACGTGTGCGGGGGAGCCTAGATTACCAGTCACAAAAGCACAGGTGCCAGTGGCTGGGAACCACTGGCTTGGAAAGCCAGGATAGTGACGTCTCTTATAGGACTTGGCTCAGATCCTGCCTCCATCCTCTCCTCCACTAACCAGGACTCGGGGAAGTAGCACCCACATACCCAGTTCTCAGTTTTCCTGGCTCGCCTCTCCAGGCCCTTCTGCAGCCTTTCCCCAACGCCGCCTGGTTTCTGGAATTCATCCACCAGCCCCTTGGTGTGGTTCCATTCCTCCTCGCTGATGATGGGCTGCAGAGCCAGCAGGTAGCGATCCAGGGTCTGCTGAAGGGGCGGCACCGGCAGACACGGCAGTCCCTCCTGGTGGGCTAAGTATCTGCCTGTGAGCTTCCCCAAGGCCACTGGCTTCAGCAAGCCAGATGGCTTTGCCTGCAAACCACAGAGCACACATCCAGACAATCTTCCCCGCAGCGCAAGAGGAATCAGCAGCTCAGCTACATTGAATCCCCTGTCCCTGACAACACATGGAAGCCTCAACATCAGGAGCAGAGAGCTCAAAGCACAAACACCAGACATTTATTGACTGGTTACCAGAGTGAGAGCATCATGAGACATCCAGAACAGCAGCAGCGACACGACCTCCCACAGGGATGTCGAGTCTCAGCCGGCTAAAGGAAATGCCACTGGGATAACACATTTGCCCTTCTCTAGTATCTTCCCTCTGAGGATCTCCTAGCACTTTACAAACATTAATGGGAATAAGTCTCAGAGTGTCCGCTACAACTATACAGTAGGTAAGGAATATACACAGGGACTGTTTCACCCACTAATGAAATGCAGCCATCTCTGAGGTAGGACACAGCAGCGGGCAATGCTACACAACAGTTTAGGATAGGAAGTGAAGAGGAACCCTGTAGCCAACTGAAACTGCTGGAGGAATTTAGCCAAGTTGGAACTGGATCAGGGTTACCAACCCCCACCCGGGAAATGACTGTGCAAAATCAAGAATAATAACTGGAAGCCCGACTGTGGAGCTGGACATTCTGGTGACAGGAGGAGCTTGGCTATGGGATCACCAAGCCTCTCGGGTCAGCAGCCACCCCAGTTGCTCACATCAGAAGAGGTAGCTCCAAAAATGATTCCCATCCAGCCCTGCTCAGCAGGAGACTGGAAGGTGCAAAGTGGAGGGGGAGAGAGAGAGAGAGAGAGGGAAGGAGAAAATATAGGGAGAAGTTTTTAAAGAAGGGGAAAATTGTGGGTGAATCAGAGAGGCTCACGGGGGACAGGCTAGGACAGTTTTGGCAATAAAAGCTTCCACAGGGAATACGTGCCGTGTCAGTTTCTTTTGGCAGAGAAAAAGAACATGAAGAGAGCAAAGAGCAATACTAGCCTTTGACCAGAAGTGCACTCACCAACCCTTCCCCAAAACTTTGAGAACATCCTCTTGTTTGGGCAGGAATTTAACAAGGTTCTGTTAGCCAGGATTTAAATCCTGTTTTCCGTGCCCTCTTCCCCCACTTTCCCTCCTATTTCATTCCCTCCCAGTGGCTTAAAATTCCTTGCTAGAGACTTCTGACTATGGATTGGAGGGAAACGATACCGGCTAGAACATGTCCTTCGGTCTAAGAAGCAATTGAGGGAGGGTTTTCCCCAGGGTCAAGTGCAGAGAAGCACAAAGGGTCCAATCCGGCAAGGTGCCAATCACCTCCTGCGTGGTGCTCAGACCTGCAAAGAAAGTGCTTGGCTCCTTGCAGGATCTGGCAGCCCGGCGGGATCAAGATCTCTGGGAAGGTTAAAAGAAAAAACTAATCACTGAAGCCCGAAGAAAGAGTGCAGGATTGAAGAGGAAGGAAGGGATTAATCTGCATAGTCTAATGATAATCTACCATACTGTACCTTCTCGGACTGCTGCTGCTTCCTCTCCATGGGTGGAATGAGGAAACCTCTGTAAAACTCTCACTCCCTCTGCCTCAGACTTCCTCTCTAATCTTACCCTGTTCTATGGCATACACAGGGAGTCACACACTTAGCAACCACTGCCATCTGACTGCGCTATTCTGTTGAGAAAACACAAGACCAGATATTGCAATGCGAGTAGTCAGGTGGGAGGGGCAGCAAACCACCTCCTCTGTGCTGACAAGACACTTTTCCAGTGTTTCTCTTGTCCTCAGTGACAGCAGGAGCTTGAAATTTCTTCCTTACTCCACCCCCTGCAACTGGATCGTTTTACTGTTTATTTCAGGTCTGGGGAAGGGGGCCCAGCTGACAGTTCTGGAGAGAGACAAGCCCGGTCTATGCACACAGGTCCTGTGGGTAGCAGGCAGCTGCGTGAGCTTCCTCCAACAAGCTGATCAGGAGGGAGCGACTGTACTGATGAAAGGGGAATCCAATCTCCATGGCCTAGTCAGGCTTTTCTCTCTCCGCACAGATGGCCAACTGGGGTTGCCACTGCAATGGAGTGTTCCTGATGTGAACGGTTGTCCACCAGGAGCTAGGCCAGGGGTGGGCAAACGTTTTGGGCCGAGAGCCACATCGGGGTATGGAAATTGTATGGCGGGCCATGAATGCTCACGAAATTGGGGGTGTGGGCTCTGGCTGGGGGTGTGGGCCAGAAATTAGTGGTTCAAGGAGGGGGCTCTGGGTTGGGGTATGTGGAGGCGTGAGGAGTTTGTGGTGCTGGAGGGGGCTCCAGGCTGGGACCGAGGGGTTTGGAGGGCGGGAGGGGGATCAGGGCTGGGGCAGGGGGTTGGAGTATGGGGGGAGGGGTGTGAGGGCTCCAGCTGGGGGTGAGGGCTCTGGGGTTGGGCTGGGGATGAGGAGTTTGGGGTGCAGGAGGGGGCTCCAGGCTGGGACCAATGGGTTCAGAGGGCGGGAGGGGGATCAGGGATGCGGCAGGCTGTTGGGGCACGGGGCAGGGTGAGGGCTCTGGGTGGGGATGAGGGGCTTGGGGTACAAGAGGGGTCTCTGGGCTGGAATCGAGGGGTTCAGATGGCAGGAGGGGGACCAGGGCTGTGGCAGGGGATTGGGGTATGGCGGGACTCAGGGGTGCAGGCTCTGGGCGGCACATACCGCATGCAGCTCCTGGAAGCATGTCCCCACTCCGGCTGCGAGGCGCAGCCGGGCAGCTCTGCATGCTCCACCATCCACAGGCACCACTCTGCAGCTCCCATTGGCTGGAAACCACGGCCAATGGGAGCTGCGGGGGTGGCGCCTGCAGACGGGGCAGCATGCAGAGCCGCCTGTGCGTACTACATAGGAGTTGGGGCGGAGGGGGGGGGGGGGTCATGCCAGCTGCTTCCTGGGAGCTGTGCGGAGCAGGGCAAGCCACCAACCCCGCTCCCTGGCTGGAGCTGAGGGCCAGATTAAATGGTCTGATGAGCCGGATGTGGCCCGCGGTTCATAGTTTGCCCACCCCTGAGCTAGACAGAGGCCTACCAACCACACAGATCAAACAGCCATCCGACGGGAATGAATTCAGTCCCTGGGCTGGGGTTGAACCAATAGCCTACTGACAAAAGGCCGTATCCTGTAACCAGTCTCCAGAGTCACATACACACTAATTTAGTATGATAGCATTGCACATCATGAGTTCTGGGCTGCTGGCAACTTTGTTTGTCATTAGAAAACATCTCACAACAATAACGTTACATGGGCATTCCAGACAGAAGAAAAATAATAAGATGAAGATCAGCCTCTTCCAGTCTTAACAGGATGTGTTTAACCAAATTTAATTAATAAATGAGCAGCCCTACAAGCCATCAAACTTTTATGCAACAATATTCCAATAAGAAACACCATGAGAGAGCTATTTTGTTTGTTGGGGATTTTTATTAAAAGGAATTCATGGACTGCACTGAGGCTCAGTTTCGTGTGTGTTCTGTGCCAAACCTTGTTCTAGCTTTGCTACAGAAGTTACTTCTCTCCCAAGGCCAGACTCATGACACAGCCCTATTACATGTTAATTGGTTTACTTTAAGGTAGGGGATTGTATTAGTTTGGTTCCATCCCCACAAACCAAGCCAACCTGTGTTAATCAGAGTCTCTTTGCCATGGAGACTGGCCTTTCATGTCCTATTCAGGATTTCACTTGAGGGTTTGGAGTCACAAGGAAGGTCTAAGGTTTTTAGCCTTAGATGGAGTTTACCACCAGCTTTGGGCTGCATTCCCAAGCAACCCGACTCCAAGAAGACCCCGTCCCAGCGCGCCGGGGGCCGCTACCGGCCTCACACCGTCCACGGGCTTTGAACTCTCTCTTCAAAGTTCTTTTCAACTTTCCCTTACGGTACTTGTCTAAGGAAGGTCTAAGTAACACCTGATTCACTTGTTACCATCACATCCACCCAGCCACATGCAAAGTGTCAGACAATATGGATATTTGCAAAGAAAAATTAAAAATCACACAGCCCATGAGTCCCGGGACAGGCAACACAGCTGTGATGTGGCGAAAAGGGGATTCTTTCAGCAGGTGAAAAAAAAAATCCACAAATCTCCATTCTCCTGAGCTCTGTCAGCTATGGCTCAAAACCATGCTAGTTTCAACCATGGTTGAACAGTGATCCTGACAGCAAGGTTCTAATACAATTTCCCCTTACTGGCGTGGAAAGAGATTTATTAAAGGCACCCCACTGCTACAGGTACCCACTTCCTTAGAGCCTTGGCTACATCTGGAAATCAAACTGATGCTGAGAATGATTTTCAACCACGGTTCCCCTTCATCTGATATTGAAAATGGGCTAAGTGTTGGCATAGAACCGACAAAAACCATTTCACTGCTGGTTCAGAGAGCATGACCAGGATCTGATAGAAGCACGTGTCTTTCACATGGTTTAGTAAACACTGGTAGATACAGTTGTAACTGAGGGGAAATATTCATCCATAGATCATGGAAAGTCTATGAGAATCCTGCTGGCAGCAGCTATAACCCAAACAAAACCATGTAGTCCTTTGCACTGGAATGTTTAGCAGCCTCATGAGTAGAAGTCAGTTTGCAGGACTTCTCCCCTACGTTGCATGTAGAGAACTTTAAGCAAACTTTGGCTGAATGATGCAGCTACTATAGCCATTTATTTCAAGATTCCAAAATGAAAATAAAGACTCCAGTTAAAGTACATGGTGGGGCAAATGCAGAAGATTTCACTGACATATTCCTCCTGGAATATGTGAATATTTTCTTAATTAGTTTAAAAACAAAACTGGCAGGTACATAGCAGCCCTGCTATCAGTTCCTAAGAAAACCAAGAGGGCGGTGCCCAGGTGAAAGGATGAATCAATCAGTAATCTAGTTTTTGGCGGAAGCTTGAGTTGATAGAAGGCACATAAATTCTGCAAACTGACAAAGGTCGCTCCCAGCCCAGGGGAAGACCTAGATGTTTTGGTGACAACAGACACCAGGGGAAAAAACATTACAAAATCAAAATCCTCAAGCAGAACAATATTCGCAGCCTTTCACGGCTGTGTGAAACCCGAAGAGTGATCTGGCAACTGGCCAAGACCATCCTGAGAGTTCCGCCTAGCAGTAATCCTCCCCACACCCCCTCTAATTTTTAATGATCTTTCTTGCAAAACATTTTTACATCCTACAAGAAAAAATCACACTAGAGCTGCATTGGTACAAGCCAGATCTTCTCCCCCCTCATCCTCCCTCCCCTGCCCCATAAAGTCAGTGCCGGACATTGATCTCAATGCCCCCCTCAAATCTCCCTGAGCAAAAAAAGCTTTCAGGTTTCTCACCAACTCTGCCAGTTTCTCAGAGACTCTAGAAGCCCCTGGTCTCACCCTCACAACACCATATCAGACACCTCTGGATAAGGCCATGGGTCACTGTCCCAAGGTTGTTCAAAGCAGGGAAAGCTTCCCCCCCCCACCGCCCCCCTCCTTGCGATGAACATTAAACCAGCCTGCAAAGCAGGGATCAGGCTCTTACTTACCATGCTCCTTGCTATGAAGGCCAGCATAGCCCCGTGCATGCACCACCCTGGCTACCAGCCACTGCCCTGCGTGAGCAAAGTCTTGTAAACACAGCAGCCCCGGCCTTGATCGTGCAAGACACAGGGACAGTCAGCTACAGTGTAACTTCAGCAGCAGCAGCCCAGATACAGCGTAACAAGCCCACACTCCCTTCCCTGGCTCAGCAGCCGTTAGGGGAGGGCACAGCAGAGCAGCCATCTTTGTGAGGGGCACAGCCCTCCTCTGCAAGGACCAATAAGCAGAGGCGCTACCATCTTTGTGAGGGGCAGGGCCCTGCTCTGCATAGCTCTCTGGTGACAGCAGATCCCTTGCCTAGGGAGAAGAGATCAGCAGAGGGAATGGCTCTGACAGCTGGGGCTTGTGCTTGCAGAGAGGAGTGTTCATTCGGAAGAATGTATTACCCGTCCCCCTCTGGGCTGACTCACAGAGGTTATGACAGCCTCTGCTGATGAGCCTTGGGTCTGTCAGTCAGTCTACAGCTGCTCATGCTTTTAGCTCCTCAGTGTGTTGGCCAAGGTAGTG
Organism: Macrochelys suwanniensis; assembly: GCA_033296515.1. Taxonomy (NCBI): domain Eukaryota; kingdom Metazoa; phylum Chordata; order Testudines; family Chelydridae; genus Macrochelys; species Macrochelys suwanniensis. Next base: position 12,078,286 of record CM065790.1, on the reverse strand, counting down.
GCAGCCGTCACACACGGTCACTTTACTCCAGTCCATCCAAACTGCTGCAGGTCAAATCACCTGCTTGTCTTGCCACTCTGACCGCAGAGCGAGGCGTGGCAGGATTCCATTTCTAGGTTTTATCATTTCGATGGAGATCTCTGTTTATTTGTAGGCATGTCTTTAGATGTTTATTGAACTTCTTACAGTTGTGGGAAATTAAAGGGGGAGTTAGACCACTATTTAATTAGAGTAGACATTGACATTTAAAAAGGTCAAGCTTTATAAACATTCAAACGCTAACTGGGACCATCACATCAAAATGCACAAAGTAAATATCCCTAAATCAACAAATCACACCTGTTTTTACTATTCATTTGCTAGTCCATTTGTAACAAGCCTATCTCAAAAGTCAATGGATTTTAATCTCAGTTCTCAAACTATGTTTTTCTTTGCGTATCTGTAAATTTCAGTTATTGATGGGGAATATTTTTTCCTTGGTTTGTGTGTGCAGTGAAATAAATGTTTGCTGACATCTACAGATAAACATTTAATCCTTCAAAGCCTACATATAACCTTTCCCCTCCCAAGCTGTTCAGATCCCTTCCATGACTTTCTCCTGCCGTAAACTCATGTTCTTCTTCACCTTTGCAACTCTGCACAATGCTACCACTTAACTGTTATTTCTGCTCTCTGTTCCTTCCTATTCCCGCTCCACCAGGCAGTGCTAACCCATAGGGGGCCCTCTTGAGCTGCTTGCCCCTAGGCTTGCTGACTATGCTCCATCCAGCATTATCCCACTCTTATCTATGCATTTTTTTCTCTGTGCCACCCCTTATGCTTGGGCCTGTCTCTTTCTCATGTGTCAAGCATTCTTCCTTTCCTAGGAATCCCTCCTTAAAGTAAATATAATTCTAGGAAACCTTTAAAGAAGTAAATGAATAGAAAAGTATAAGAGAAAATATCTGTACTGCAGGGAGATGAGACCCACAGCCTATGTGTTATATCTCAGTGTCTCAGTGATTCTGATTGCCAGCAACTCGGAGCAGGGACAATGTCTGCCTCTTGATCGTGTACAACACTGAGCATTCTGACTGTGCGCAACAGTTAACAAGAGAGGGGATCAAGCTGCAGTAGCTGGACCTGTGTCTGGACTTCCAGCCCTCGTACAGTTTAGAGACGTCTGGTTCTCTTCCTTCGTCCGTCCCTTAATAAAGAGAGGGGCCATCTGCAAAATTATGGAGCAGAGCTAGGGTTGGGTTTGGGGGGTATTTAGAACTGGAGGTTTGATTTATTATAGGCAGAACAGGTAGTGGCATCTATAGTTCAGATTATTTTACGCTTTCCATTTTATGATAGTTTTCACTTGCTTATAACTATGACAAAATTCAACTACTTGAGCTGAAACGTTCAGTGCGGGGTGTCTGCCACAGGCTGAATATTTGGGGAAAGTTTCAGCAAAAATGACCAAGCCATTTCTGAGAATGAGGTTAGGGAAAAAATACCCAGTTTTGCCCGTCAGAAATTATTTGGCAAGGAGCCTATGTAAACAATACTACGTGTTCCTGTAATGCAAGGCTGTAGTGTAATGTGCAAGCAGGCAGAACCTTAATTCTGGCATTTAGGACTTTTGGGTGCTTGACTTTGAAATAGGGTGACTATATATCTGAAAATAAAAAAGGGACAGCCTGGGGCTCGCCAGAACCACCCTCCCCACACCGCTTGCAGCTGGGGCTGACCTTCTGAGCTCTGCACCACTTTGGGGATCAGCTCTGAAGGCAGTGCTGCCCGCCAGCAGCAAATTTCTCTTCTGCTGCTGGCAGGCAAAGTTGCTTTCAGCTGACCCCCAGGCAGCAGCCACTGCTCTCCGCTCTGCCTTGCAGCTGGGACAAACACCCAGTTTTGGCGAAAAAGTAGGGACGGCTGGGCCAGAGCTGAAAAAGGGGACTGTCCCGGCCAAAACGGGACGTATGGTCACCCTGCTTTGAAACCTTTTCAGTCTTTGAATGTAGCTTTTTTCGGCATAACAGAGAAGAGGCCGCCCATGAAATGAGGATCCGGAGCTGGGTTTGGATCCTGACGTGCCACAACCCCAGATTTCAGAGACTCCAGGGTATGAAGTGGGCTCTGGTTCGGAAGCACACACATCCTGATTTTGGGGGTGCCCAGATCCGGATCTGCCTTACATCCCATCCCACAGTAACCCAGTTCAGAGGCAGGTGGGGGAGTCCCCTAGATACTGACTGGCTTGTGTTCGACAGGGTTATCTACTTCTCTGTGGCCTGAGATTAAGCCAGCCCCCAAAGGTTCCTTAATCGCCGTGAGTGCCCCGCACAAACATGGCCGCCGATTATCTGTGTGGAACCCGGAGCGCCCCGCACAAACATGGCCGCCCGAGCTACTTTTGAGTGCCCCGTGTAAATATGGCCGCCCGAGGAGCGCTATGGTGGATGACGTGCCCGGCACAAATATGGCCGCCCGACGGTTCAGTTGTGCTAAGAGGTGAAAGGTGAAAGGTGATAACGGCGGGGGCCTGGTTCCAGGAAGATGGCAGAGAGCGAGCGGCAGATAGGTAGGGGGAAGCCCTGCATGGGGTGGTTGGTGGTGGTAGCATGATGCCCTACATGGGAGTGGGGCGGCGCTGGGCAGGGTCTCTGTGCCCCATGGCGAGGGCGGTGGTGATGCTTTCTATGGGGGCAGGGGTCTTGTGCGGTGCCCAGACCGGGGGAGGCTGGGTGATGCCCTCTATGGGAGCTGGGGGTCCGGTGCCCCACAGTGTGTGGGGGGAGGCTGGGTGATGCCCTCTATGGGAGCTGGGGGTCCGGTGCCCCACAGTGTGTGGGGGGAGGCTGGGTGATGCCCTCTATGGGAGCTGGGGGTCTGGTGCCCCACAGTGTGTGGGGGGAGGCTGGGTGATGCCCTCTATGGGAGCTGGGGGTCCGGTGCCCCACAGTGTGTGAGGGGAGGCTGGGTGATGCCCTCTATGGGAGCTGGGGGTCCGGTGCCCCACAGTGTGTGGGGGGAGGCTGGGTGATGCCCTCTATGGGAGCTGGGGGTCCGGTGCCCCACAGTGTGTGGGGGGAGGCTGGGTGATGCCCTCTATGGGAGCTGGGGGTCCGGTGCCCCACAGTGTGTGTGTGGCAGGCTGGGTGATGCCCTCTATGGGGGCTGGGGGTCCAGTGCCCCACAGTGTGTGGGAGAAGGCTGGGTGATGCCTTCTTTGGGGGCAGGCTTCTGTACCCTGTACTGGGAGGTGGTGGTGAAAGCTAAGTGATGCCTTCTGTGGGGGAGGGGGGTCTCTGTGCCCCATAGTGTGTGTAGGAAAGGCTGGGTGATGCTTTCTATGCGAGCAGGGGTCCTGTTCCCCATACTGGGGGAGGGGGGGTTCTGAGAGATGCCCTCTATGGCGGCAGGTGGCATCTGTGCACCAAAATTGGAGGGAGGGCTGGGCTCCTCAAGAGTCCCTGTACCCTGGGATGGAAAGAGTGAGTGGGGGGATTCTGTAATGTAGGTTCCCTGCCCCTTAGTAGGAATGGGATCTTGCTGTACTCTTTGGGGGACTGTTCCTGTGCTTGGAGCCTCATGGTGTGGGTGAGCAGGCTGTGATGCCCCTCTTTGAGATTATTATTCTGATGGCCCATACTAGAAGCCCCAGAGAGATTGATGCTACCTATTCGGGGGGCGGGGTTACTCTCCCCCTGGCTCACAGGTGAAGTTGTGGGGGCTGCAGAGGGGATGTGGGGGAATGGTGGCTTACTGAAGTTATTGGCACTTTGGACCTTCTACCTGATTGTCACTGTCTGTTGCCTTGGGCTTCTGCTATTCTGAGGATAGACCACTGGCCCAAGGCAACCCTTTTGCCGCTGCTGCTGCTAATTTGTATGGGCACTCCTCAGTCTCTCTTCGCCCCTATGTTAATTATCTCCTGGTGCAGGCCATTTCAGAATCTAGGCTAGTGGTTCGAGCAGAAGATTAGGAGTCAGGATATCTGGTTTCTATTCCAGCTCTGGGCAAATTACTTCGCGTCTAGGAGCCTCATTTTCCTATCTGTAAAATAGGGATAATACCTACCCTTCTCCCAGGAGTTAAGTATATGTGGAAAGTACTTTGAGATCCTTATGTGCTATAGAAGTGAAAAGGATCCAAAGAGAATTTGGAGCAAATGTACAGAGGTGATTCAAATGTAGTAGTGGTTTTTGTTTTGAAATTCAAGTGGGATTTGTGTGTCCCCCATATATGACAATTGGAAGGGAATTAACAATGCGACTTAGTATCACTTGTGAATGAAGCTGTTGTTCAATTAATTCTTAAAAGAATCAAATATAAGAAACAAATGCAGAGCTGAGATCCAGCAGCTCTCTGGTTTCAGACTGAAGGGTCAAGGTATTCTGTTACCTGAGATGCCTTCTCTCAGCTGGGTTAGATCCAGGTGGATAAGCGGCATTTTCCTAGTGGGGAAAGGACAGGGAAAGTCTCCATTGTCAAGGTCAGTTCTGGCCACAAAATATCCTCTTCTCCTCTCCAGAGCACAGTTCCTTGGCTCTCGCCTAGAAACAAGTTGTCGTATATATATGACAGTAGCCCCTTTTGTGCTAGGTGCTATACAACACCTAGTAAGAGACAGTCTTTGCCCCAGCGAACTTGCTTTCTAAATAGACAAGGGGTGTGTGTGGGGAAGAAGCACAGAGAGCTGAAGTGAGTAGCTCAACAGTGGCAGAACTGGGACCGCAGCTCAGGCCTCCTGAGTGCTAATCTAGTGTCTTATCCCCAGGCCATCCTGTCTGTGAATCCTCCTCTGTCCTGTTACAGGTGATCAATCTTTTTGCTAGTCAGAGTTTTCACATCTTCCTGTATCAGTGCACTGGGGGTTTGTGGAACTTGCTGTTTATTGTCTTTGATTTTAAAGCATTATTTAAAAACCACTTACCATAATGTGACATTACTTAGTTTTGAGTTTGGTAAACTGCAGCTTTTCTGAATACAGATAAAATTCCACCTTTATATCTGGGGCTCTCAAAGTACTTTAACATCTGTTAACGAACCCTTGATGTTATTGTATTGTAGAAGGGGAAAGTAAGGGACAGAGAGGTTAAATGACTTTCCTGAAGCAGCACAGTGAGGCTGTGGCAGAGCTCGCAATGGAACACAGAAATTTTGACTCCTAGTCGTCTGCTGTGATTCTAGACAGTGCTACCTTGCTGGAGAAATGGGAAGAGCTGGTGAACACTTCTGGGCAGTATTATCTGTACAAGTGATTATAAACCTTCTTTTAGGCAGTTCAGCTTTTGTTGGAAAATAATGTTTAGAATTTGCCGTTAGTGCTAAGAGTGATTATTTATTGAAGTGTTGTCTGGGTGCTCGGTGCTGGACAAAAGGTTTGAAATGTTCTAGGGTTGAAAGCATTAATCAAGAGACTATGATCTAGCTCGTAATTTCATGCTAAATACCCTCCTGGTTTTCTGATTCACTGTTTTCTGTATTGCATCTTGATGTTAAGTTTGCTAATGGAAAGGTGATGCAAATATGCCTTTAACCTTGTGGCAATGTTTCCAGCTCTGCAGTGTCCTTGCGTGGGACTGCAGGCTGAGACTAGAACCAGTTGTTCACCTTGGACTGCAGAGGAATTAGGAAAGGAGTGACCCTTATGTCAGGGTTTATTTCCTTTTTGTGGAAGCTCAGGGGAAAGAGGGTTCCTGGCTAACTGTGTACCCGGGTGGGGGAGCAGGAATGTTTTTGCTGATCTGCATTAATTATTTGCATTTCTATTGTGCCTGTCATCCCAGGATCTCAAAGTGCTTTATAAAGAACCTCAGTTCCATCCTACTTCCCAGCATCACCCTAAAGCCAACCTAGGGACACTGGTTCAGTACTGAAAGAAGAGTGCCACCTACTGAATCACTGATGCTTTGTGTTCACTGCAAAAAGAGGATGTGTTTTTACATGGAGATGGCTCCCAATGTAAAACCACATCTTTTGCAGTGAAGACCTAGCCTAATGCTATGATTGCCGTGGCGCCTACAAAACACTGGATAATGATTAGGCGGGTGGTGTGTTGAGACCACTGCCTATCATGCTGACCAATATTGTCTCATTGTTCACTTGTACTCTCCCCTCCATCTGTGGTCTCTTGTTTTATACTGATATTGTAAATTTGGGGTTGGACAGGTCTTTTTCTTCTGTGATTATACAGTGCCTAGCACAGTGGGATCCTGGGCCACGACTAGGGCTCCTAGGTGCTATGGTAATACAAATGATAAATAATAATGCTATTTTCTGCAGTGTCCTGGGATTTCTTGGGGTTTAGCCGTCAAGGTACTGAGCAGGCCTGACACTGCTTAGCATGTGAGACCTGATGGGATCAGAGCACGAGGGTGAGAACAGGTCATAGAGTTCAGTACCTTTTGGTCCAGAAAAATGAATGTTGCCATCTAAGAAGTGGCTGGGGTTAAAGGGGTAGTCTTTAATATCTGGCTATGTTTGACCTCTCTCTCTCCTTCATTTTCCAGGCTCTCCTGAGGAGGCAACGCCTCCCCTCTGCCAGAGCTTCATGATCCCCAAAAAGGAAATACACATGGTACCCGACATGGCCAAGTGGAAACGCTCTCAGGTATGGAACTGGGTCCAGGGTCAGTCTGTTGGGTGCCTGATGTGTCCCTGGGGCAGCATTTGCATGGAAAAGGCCAAGCCTGGTTTGGGCTAGCTAGTGGACTGAATGGGGTTGGGTCGAGCTGTGTGGAATAATTCTTTTTAAAAGCAAAAGAGCAGCATAGCTAATGCCACTTGAATTGTCATAAAGTTAGTCTACCCCAGTAACCTTTAATGACAACAATAGGGGGCTTTTGGATACTGGCAGCTCTTGCTTGGGGAGTAATTTTGTGATGGCAGGTAGGTCTTGTCTACGCTGACACCAGTGTAACCTGTAGCTCATCACCAGAGGCAGCTGTAGGGTAGACAGAGCTCAGGTGTTTTTGCCAACTTGTAGGATTAGACAACACAGTGGGAAACTGCTTGAGCCGTATCTATGCTGTCACTTTTCTGTATGACCCTCCGCGTTTTAACCAAGTTCAGAAACAAAATTTTAAGTGTGATCACCAAACATAGTTTCTTAATATTGTTATAACATAGCTTTCCATCCACAGGTATGTTTACGATCCACCCTGTCATGGTATAATATGATCCCTGATATGGTAGTTGAGGTGGCTCACAGTCTAGGTACTAAGCCAAGAAACTGACCGAAGTTGGCCCTTCCTAATGTTGGTGTTGGAAAAGGGAGATGATGAAGATATGGTAGTTCTGCTGGCGTAGACGGGCCCTTAGCAAAGGTTTTACTACTAGCACAATTGCAGTTGGTACATTGCAATACATTGAGACAACTTCAGGCTCTCTGTGTGCTTGACTTTTCCCAGTGTTATATCCGTCTCGCTGTGTGCGTGAACTTGCGACAGTTGGCCTGTTGGTCAGCCCAGCTCTCTTTGAACTAGATTGAGGCCACCCTCTTTGTCAGCAATGCTGTTTTGTTGAGACTTTAGCCTCTCATCTAACTGGCCTGAGTGATGTAATGAGTTTGACAGTTCTGAGCATTTCTTGAACTTGATGCCCACAAGCAATGTGGTATCTGCTCCAGCACATTGTGGCCAACACCCTTTTCACCAGTCTGGTGTTTTGTTTTGTTTTTAAACTCTTGTGGAAGAGGCAGGAGAAGAGAGAATTTTAAATGGTTAAAAAACCAAGAACATCAGTCCTGCTTAGAGGGCCTGTAGTGGCACTGGGGTGGCTGTTTTTAATGGGGTCTGCTTAGCTTGGTGCAGAAGAAAGTGCTGCAGAGGTAAAGCACATAGTTCCTGAGGTAAATGTTTAGGCTTGAACCCCAGGAAGTCAGGATCTGTGTTCTTGTGTCTGTGGTCCAAAGTTGCTGCTGAGGGGTGGGGACAGGAGGGTGGGAATAGCTCTTGCATGGTGACCAAGCTATGATGCCACCAAGGGGTCTTAAATGATAACAAGGTCTTCACGAAGGCCTGCGGCTGAAGCTTCCTTTGTCCCCTTGCCTGGGCTTTAAGTCATATTTCTGCCTAGGGCTTCTGTGGCAGGAAGTCATGGGGGTGGCAGGTGACAATGAGCTCACCCAGACATTTGAAAGCAGGGTGGATTTTATTTAAATCAAATTGATTTAAATCATGATTTAAATCACTAGTCAGGAAGACTCGATTTAATCATGGTTTTCTACATAAAAGTGCATTCTTGTTGGTGGTTATAACCTTAATACATATTCTTCACAACTCAGATATAGATGTCGGTTTCATTTTTAGAAGGTACACACTATACATTTTTAAATAGTGATTTATTTTGAAAACGTTTCAGATTAGTTTTACACTATATCAGAAAATGAATGATTGTTTGGTTATTTCATTTACCAAAGATAATTGAAGCAGATATTTATGAAGTCATTGGGAGGTGATCTATCTCCATTTCAATAGGTTAATGATTAATATTTGGAGGATTTTCTTGCCATGCTGTATTAAGAGGAGAACATCAACAGACAAACATTTAAATTGTTTTATTTAACTAAAACAACAACGTTAAGTATTCTGGATTTTTTTTCTTCAACAGCAAACATATAATGTTTTAACAAAACAAGCATATGTCCCTCACTTCTCACATTTATCTCCAGACTTCTTCTCCTTGTCCAGATCTATTCTACCCCCAACAATCTTCTATTCATTGAACTTTTTGAAACTTTGCACTTTTAGAGAGAGGTAAGGGATTGACTCTGTGTACACAAATTTGCAGAGGGACAATAGAGTTGAGGTCTGTTGTTTCTCACCTCTCTATATAATTTATTTATTTAAAAAACATTTTTGCTGTTAACAAGCATGTTACCTCTGGAGACACAAATCCACAGTTTGAGAACTGCAAAACGAAGCATCTCTGATGGTTTCTTCTTCTAGACTGAGCACTGAGTCCCATTGGGTAGATAGAAAGATTAACCTAAATAATCTATACAGAAGCCCCTGGAACCCCATAAAATTGGGTCCCTAATCCATGAACTCTTAGAACTCATTTACAAAACTTTTCTTAAATATTACATGAATATATTGTCTCGTACTATAGAATTAGAATTTATAATCCTTATTCCATGATGAGATATCTTTGAGCTATAATGTATCTTAATTAAAACTAACTTTTAGATAGGTTTTTTCCTCAAAAAGCATTTTATCAAAAAAATCCGATTTAAATAAAAAGTGTCTTCCCCCCAAAAAAGAAAAAAGCCATTCCTTACTCCCAGGGCTTTGTATCACTTTCACCTTCGCCACTGTATTTCCTGAGCAGCCTGACTATTTTCTGTATGCGGCGCTTCACAAGCAGGGGGGTTGAAAGAAGAGAGAGAAAGGTATGTGTTTGGGGCAACCTTTGGCCACTTCTCCTAATTGTGGGCAGCGTGAAAGAAGGCCTGGCACAGCGAGCAGGAGAAGTAGATAAAGGGAGAGATTTGGGAGAAGTGATATGGAGTAGGAAGAAACAAGCAGTGATGTAGACAGGGCCAAGATTGTGGAAAGCCTGGAGATGAGGCGCTTGAACGTGGTGTGGTAAGATACAGGAACCTAGCAAGGGGATTCAAGGAGGAGGGTCATGGTTTGGGCTGTTTATACAGAGAGCTTGCTCCATGTAATGTCACCACCAAGGGCTCAAAGTGTACTTAGTGCTTTCCAGGAGTTCCCATCGGTCTAGGAGTCCCCAAGGACAAGGCAGTAGCAGCAGAACACACAGTGTCCTGGGCTATCTCAGGAAACTGATGCCGTGGGTTGGGTGTCGTCCCTTCCATTTGCTCTAGGCTTCTCACGCTGGCGTTACTTGCCTCCAAAGTAACTGTCAGTGCTTAGCTAACACCCCTTCCGCTTGTGTTTGTTTTCAGGCGTATGCAGACTACATAGGCTTCATCCTCACGCTGAATGAAGGTGTCAAGGGCAAGAAGCTGACCTGTGAATACAAAGTATCTGAGGTGGGAAAAGGGCCGAACCCTGTTGTTCTCGATCTTGCATTTGCTGGTTTGTCTTCCCCAGCAGGGCCCAGGGCTGCGATGGCTGCTTTCCTGGTGCCCCACAGAGAATAAAGTGGAGCCAAACTGTATCTGCTTTCCTCATTAACCATGGTAGTGCAGACTGCAAGTACCAGCATGCAATGCTTCATCTGGTAACAAGGTGCCTTTTGCTTACTCGCAAAACTTGTAATTGAGCAAATTGAGAGGAAGCTGGGGTGTATAGAGGCTCAGGGTGAAGAAGAAGAGGGGCCCTGTTCTGTCCGCACCCACTACGCTATTGCTGCCTGCTCTCAGCCAGAAAACAAGAAGTCATCTTATTTAATGGCTATAGTGGAGGATTGGGAGTCTTGGGTTCTCTTCCCGCTGTCCCACTGACTTGCTGTATGACCTTGGGCAAGTCTCTTAACCTCTCTGTACCTCAGTGTCCCCATCTCTCAAATGGAGTTAGTAGTAGTGACCTCCCAGTGAGGGCTGTGAGGTTTTATTCATTCACGTTTACTTTGAGCTGAAAGGTGCCACAGATGAGCAAAATATTGCTCCCCCTTTGCCCTCGGTGCCAGCGTTCTTTGGGTTTCTTGTGTCTTCACCCCTGAGGGGACAGTTAGATTCTTCAGACTGTAACAAGCTCCCTTTTCTGCGCTGTTGTCTGGGCAGCAGTTATAGCTGCTCCTGCCCCTTGGTGTGAAGCCTGACATAGTCTCTAATCTCTATTGCTGGAACAAGGGGTGTGGTGCAGAGAGGCTTGCCCTGGATCCTTCCATGCAGCTAGCCTTGCCCTGCCGGGCCTGAACTCTGACTGAGCCCTGCTGGGCCCTATGTTGAGCAGCATAGGCTCCTGTGAGCTCGGGGCAGATTTTGGGCTGGGTCCAGACTGTCTAATGCTGCACTTCGTGTTCTTTTAATCTGATTTATGAGACGTGAGCAGAACACAGACTGGGCGGGGGAAGGAAGAGATGAGCTTGGCCCGAGGTGCCCTAAGCACTAGTTGAGAGGTGTTCAGCAGGCCCTTGGGGGGAAGGTAGGGCTTTGGTGACCTGGTTTCCCCAGGAGAGTTTTGTGTGTCTGTCACCCTGGTGGCATTTGTGACACTGCAGCTCCTCGGGGGCAAGTGGGCTGAAAATTCTTTCAGCAGAGTGGAGTCCGGGCTGCTCGAGGCCAGAGGTGGGATTCAGAGTGGATTCTCAGGGTTATACTGCAGATTTCCTCTTTGTGCTGGAACTTGTCATGTTTCCGTCATTATTCCAAAGTAAGCAGTGGTGCAGCACTGACCTGTGGTTATTGTGTCAGTCACTGAACTCCTCATTTTCCAAGCAGCGCTGGGCTAAGAGAATTTCTAGGGACCCTCTTACCTCTTTCCAACTGTAACCAGTCACAACTGTGCAGGTTAATGGGTCTGCTTAAAGGAGACCTGCAAGTGGCAGAGAGGGGAATGGACTTGTGCCCTGTCTGGCTGTGGTTTTCTGGGGAGATAAGGAGGAGGCCTGGAAGGAAGGTTTTTGGGTTTTTTTTCCTCAACATTTTGGTTTTTGTTAGAGATATCAGGCATGCCACGGCTGACCATCCCTGCTCTGGGGAGATTTCCCTTGAGGAGTTGGACATGTGGATTAGAAACTTAGTCGCCCTTTGCAGAAAGAACAGGGATGTGGAATCTCTACCAAAAGCACTTTTCTTCAGGCATTTGGTTAAATAGGAGCTGCCAAAATCCCATTTTTAAACAGACTGAATAAAAACCATTCCCCCTTTCAGTTGTTCAGGATTTGCCTGCACAGTGTGCATCTGTCCTAATCCTGTTGGTCTCCAGTCATCACTAGAGTCTTACAGGGAAAAGAGGGTAGCAAGACCTGTATTTCCAATGTATAAAACAGTCAGAATAATAACTTTAAACCCCAGCTGCCCACCCTTTCAGGCCTTTAACCATCATAAAGAAGCAGAAAAAGCATGAATCTGTTTCCCCCCCCACACTCTTGGCAGATCCCCTTGAAATGGTTGTAGTGCAAGTGACAAATACCAAATGTGATGTCAACAACTAAGAAAGTTTCAGGAAATGTATCTTGCTGCCTTTATGTTGAGCAGGATAGAAACCTGTGACTGAAGGCGAAATGAATCTGCTTTCCTCTGGGGTGGAAGGTCCAGTGGGTTGCCCTGTTGATGAGGCTGCATCCATTTTCTTCCTGCTTCCCTACTCCCTGCTGAGGTTCCTTCTGCATCTTTATACCTTCCTTGCTGATCAAACACTTGGAACTCCTTCCTGCACCTAACACTCAAATCCCTCCTTTGCATGCACGTCCTCCTTGCAACTGATCACTTGTTGGTCCACCAAAGAAAGGAGTGATGGGAGAGGAGAGACCAGACCCCCTAACGGTCTCCAGGATATTGAGTGTCTGAAGCCTGTCGTGTGTCTAACTTAGGGTGTGATCCTGCGAAGTGAGTACACTTAGTGTGAGCATGCTTAGCTTCCGCTGAAATCCAGTGAAGTCACTGGGGGCTGAGTGCACCCCACGCCTCTCGGGAGGTGCTGATCCACCTTGCAGGGCCAGACCTTCAGACTGTAACCTCTGTGGCACTGGCCTGGGTTTTCATATTGCGCTGATCACACGGGCTGCACTTAATACATAAGAGGGCTGAGCATCTGCCTGTGGGCTGCGTATGGCTCCTGCAGTGGAGGCTGTGTCTGACTGCTTGCTGGGAGATGTTCCTGTAGCTGCCTCCCAGGCCAGTCTGTAACAGCGCTGGCGTTGGCATGCAGGTCTAATGTGGCGGGAACCGGTTAACTTTGAGTTTCCAAGTGAGCAGCACTGGGGCAAGAGAAGATGCAGCCTGCAGAGAGGTCTCAGACCCTTTAAATGGTTCCAGATCACATTTATTTTTATGGTGTTTGTCCACTTCCAACATGCATTTGGGAATCTCCTGCACTTGAATGGCTGCCGCCCAGCTCTGGGGTGACTTGCTTGGATTCTAGGAGGGAAGGGTGGGAAAGAGGCAGACACCAAGGAGCCTGACTGGGCTCTAGAGGGGACATTGCCATCTGATCCCCTCCAGTTGGCCGGCTGATGCTCGCAAGAGACGCTGTTAGGTCACTGTTCCCTAGGAGGCGACAGGGTTCACCTTTGTGATCATGGGGCAGATTTTGGTCTGGGCGGGTGACAGGATGCAAAATCAGCGCAACAGAAAGAAGAGCGGTGGCGGGGGAAGTGGGTGGGTTTGCCCTTGCTCTGATGCCTGGGAAGGTAAAGTAAAAATAGAGCCTAAAAACCTAACCACCCAAGACCATGCTGCAGTGGTTCTGATTGCTGAGTTCCCGTGAGCCCTGCTGTTTCCCCTGGCTGGGTTCACCCCTGGCAGTGTGAGTTTTCTCTGCCATGTTAATTCTGCTGGGCAATGGAAACCTGCCCCTTTTAACAAGCCCCCTTTCAAAGGGCCCTGAGCCCAAAATGAGTTGCGTCTCTTTAATTATTTATTGGCATGGCTGAGCCAGCAGCTGGGTCCCGCTCTCCTGCATTCAGCTGGGCTGCTTTTAATCCCTTTAAAGCAGGCGAGTGGGGAAGGGATGCGTGACTCTGCCTCCCCTCCCTGAGGCCTGGAGGCAGAGACTGCAAGGGGGACAAAAGAAGAAAATCTCTTGCCAGCCATTTATCCAGCCGGCACCGAGCGCCGCAGTCACAGCTCGGTGAGAGGGTTTGAAATACGGGAGCTGCTCATAATGAGCTGCTGCTGCTGGCGGATAAATCACTGGCGTTATTTAATTATTTAACAAAAGCCATTGCCGGGGCCTCTGTTGTTAATTGGAGGGGAGTGTGGTAGCCCGGTCGGGCTGAGCTGAAAACTGAGCCCAACCCCATTGGGGGAGGGCCTGTCTCTGTGTTCTGGATTTGTACAGTGCCTAGCACCATGGGGTTCTGATCGATGACGGGGGCTCCAACACCACAATACAGATAATAAATAGTCTCTTTCCACTTGGCTCGAGTCACAGGTGCTGCCCTGTCGCTGATTCCAGCCTGCGATCTTACAGTGGCTCCCAGGCCTGTCGTCTTACCCAGTGCATCTGCAGATACTGTGCTTAGGGTCCCCCCTGTGCTTTCCCTGCTTTAATCTGTTCTTGTCCACCCACCAATCACAGCCATCCTCTTTAGCCCCCTTCACTGCTCTGGATTTGGGGCTCCTTTTGCAGCAGATACATCCTAGATTCCTGCTCTATGACTCTATGCTGCACCCTCACTTGTTTCCAGCAGCCCCTCCGGAGCCAGTGTCTGGAGAGGCACCCGCTCAGCTAGCTGCAGATGTCACAAAAGACCTCCCTGCAGTGGAGATGGGAGTGTGTGTGTGTGCGACTTGCTGCCTGTTCAAAGGCAGAAAAGCGCTGCCTGCCCGTCTCTCCTCCCCCACCCCTCCAGTGGCGCTTCAAGGGCTAGAAACTTGCTAGGCTCTGCTGTTTCCTAGTCCTCTTCTGACAGGCAGCACGAAGAATTGAACCGCAGCCCAGGAGACCAGCCGGCTTCACACGGTCGATGCCTCCAGCAAAGTCAAACCAGCCCCTGCCTCGTCTGCCCTCTTTCTCTCCTTGAAGGAGGAATCCCCTCTTGAGACCGTGGTGCCTCTGTTGCCCAGGGCCCAGCCGGCCGCCGTGGCAACCAACGCGGCTCTGGCTGCTCCAACTCGGGAGTGGAGAATCCCAAATGCGTTGGCAGGTGACAATATCTCTCGGTTGTTAGCGGGGCCTCCTAGTGCTGCCTTCTGCAGCTTACTCCACTGGTTGGGGTTTGGACAATGATCCTGTCACCATGTTTCTGCTTTGCAACTGAACTGGGGCTGTAGTGGCTGCCCCCAGAGGGCCTCAGCTCTGGGCCCAGGGGGCGTTTGCATGTCCTGGGCTTGAACCCTAAAGCCCCTCCAGCAGGCTGCGTGGCCCGGCGCAGTGTTGAGCCACGCTCTGTATTGCCTGCCAGGCTCTGCCCCCGTAGTCGTCTCTCTCGCCCAAGGCTTCCCATTACTTAGACTCCTGCTCTCCCTTTGCTCTGGCCCTGTCAGCCCCTCCTTTAACCCCTTCCCAGGCTGCCTCTCTTTTCACGTCAAAATCAAGCTCCTCATCTCTACCTTCAAGGGGCTGGACATCTCTGCCTTTCTTGCTCCTTGGTGTCATCTCACTGCTTCTTCATCGTCGTCTTCCATTCTCAACTTCCCGCCATCAGTCACACCTCCCTCCTCTTTGGAATGCCTCCTGTCCCCCCTGCGCCAACCGCTTTCCCTCCCTGCTTTGAGATCCCTCCTCAATCTCTCCTCCTGGGAATCCTCTTTTGTATGAGTGAGACTGTTAGCTCTTCCGGGCGGCGACCGTATCTTGTATGTGCGGGTTTGTGAAGTGCCATGTGCACTGATTGTCTGATTTGCAGAGGGGATTGGTACCACTGGAAATCCGACTATGACAACTATTAGGTGGAGGTCCTAATCGAGGTTGGAGCCCCTTAGTGCTAGGCATTGTGTAAACACCTAGTAAGAGAGACTCTCTGCCCCAAAGAGCTTACAGTCTATTTAGACAGGACAGACAAAGAGTAGCGGGGAAACAGAGACCCCAATTCTCAAAGGTATTTAGGTGTTTAACTCCTATTGAAATCATTTGGAGTTAGAAACCTAAACGCCTTGAGGATCTGGGCCAAAGTGACTTGACCAAGGTCAGCCAGCAGGCTAGTAGCAGTCAGGATACTTTCTAAACAGTACACTGTGTCCTGTGGGGAACGTTGGATCTAAAGTGTGTGGTGCAGAGCCCACAACTGCATGTCCGAGACTCCTGAATGATGGGGCCCTCCCCCCCAACCTACTCCTCCCTCCCCTGGTTTGGTCAGGTTCTCTTTGCAAGTATTCAGGCTAGGGACTTCCTTTCTTAAGATGAGATCTCAGACGCTGAGCACAATTATGTGACCATTTAAAAAAATCTGCAACAATAGAGCATCTTACGTGGCCATAGTATTGCATTGTACGTGAGTCTTTGAGCCCCTGGAAGAGATGTCTGCCTTCTCAAGCTGCTGTTAATGAGTGGCTGTATCTGGGCTCTCAGAAAGCCCAGGTCATTATGGGATGTGGGCTGTTGTCTTTCGGACTGGACTGTCCTTTCCTGATGTGAAGGGTTGGGGCTGGCCACTGTGGACCTTAGAGAGACGATGTGTGTCCATATATCCCCTTCCATCCCTTGCAAGGTCCATTTGGGGGTCTGCAGCTCCATGTCAGGAGAAGACGTGCAGGTAAAACAGAAATGCTGGAGCCTGGGGCAATGGTTTTAGGGTGACTGGCTTGTGCTTGTGTGCAAGACTTTCTCCTCCTGTCTGATTGTGAGCTGTCACCCATTCTATCCCCGTAGCCAATTGAAAAGCTGGTGGAGCTCCTGGATACCCTCGACAGGTGGATTGATGAGACCCCGCCAGTGAACCAGCCCTCTCGTTTTGGGAATAAGGCCTTCAGGACTTGGTACGCCAAACTAGACCAGGTATGTAGGGGTTAGGAGAGAGTCTCTTAGATAGTGGACCTAAAAGGGTGGCTTCATCAGCAAGAAGTATGTCCTGCAATGATCAGGGGAAGGCTGCCATCCTCATGTTGTACCTGAGCAGTCAGTAGATTGACCCACCAACTTGCAGGGTTAGATGGGGACTATGTTTCAGGTCTTTTGATCTCGGGCCTGGTGCTGGTCTTGAGCCCCACCATGGGAGCACAGCTCATCTTTACATGCTCTTTGACAGGGTCTTTGTCCCCCAGAGGTAATCCCAAGGAGCTTCACTGACTGCTCTCCTCCTTTAACCATCCATTGTGTCCACCATCCTACAGATATGGCAGATGGGAGCAGGCACATGACAGCCCATGGCAAAGCTTGGCCTGCCTCAGTTGAGAGCACTCACCCCAGAGAAGGCTCCATGGAGCTCGCAGAGGCAGAGTGCTCATCCTGGGCCCATAGATACACTGCGATGCAGTTTAAGTTTAGTTTCCAGGGCACTGAGTGCCGGCGAAAGGTACTAGCTTGATGGCTTTGGAGACTGAAGTCCTCTCTCTCCAAAAAAAGATACAGGTCAGGCAGTGACTGGGCAAGCTCTCCGCACACTGCTCCCCAGCATGCCGCAATCCTGCCCCGAAGACACCACCTCCAGCGATTTGTAGGGGAATTCACTCTCCAGGTCATCTAAGCCTGGGGCTCTCTGCTGAGACTGTCAATAAGTGGGGCGTCTGTATCAATGGCTTATCAGGATGGATGCTTTTTAAGTGGAAGAAGCCCTTATAGCGAGCAGGGGAATAAGCCACTCTCTCTGACTAAATCTCTGCCACCCCAACTGGTGACCTACAAATCACCAGCCTGGAGACAATTAATGCTGCTCCTTATATTGGCCTGTAACGGGTGCTTCTGAATAATGTTGGAGTTCCTTATTTTCCCCTCATCAGTCTGGTTTGTTGGAGAGGTGGCTCGCTCCATGCAAAACCAACTCCAACCAATAGCGAGTGTGTGTCCCTCCCCACATTGGTGCCTTGTACCCATCTTTTGGCTTGTGGCACATCTAGGTTAACGCTCAGGAACCTTTTGTTGTTGTGTTTAAGGAAGCAGAAAACTTGGTTAAAACAGTGATTCCTGAGCATCTGGCTGAAGCTGCACCAGAGGTAGCCGTGTACCTGAAGGAATCCGTGGGGAACTCCACCCGCATCGACTATGGGACAGGTACCTTCACGTGCACACTTAATTCATCTAGTCTTTTCTGGGCTTAGATTCCCCAGCGTGAGTTCACCCCTGCAGTCAATATATGCCATTGCAGGGAACTGCTCTGGATCACGCCAAGGCTAAGATTGGCCAGGAGAGAGCCCCTTGCTCAGATCAGAATCTGATTATACCAGAGCTGTGATTCATGTAGATTCTTGGCTGCCTCAACTTCAGTCCCAGTCATCTTAAGTTTTTCAAAATAAGCATTCTTAGCTTCCCTATAGCATCTTTCATCCAAGGAGCTCAAAGTGCTGTAGAAACATCAATTGACCATTGCAACTACTGTTGAAATGCTGTCACCTCTGGGGTGTACCATGGGCGCTGCTTAACAGCGCACAGCAACACTTCATGATGGTGTAGAACAGGAAGCATACATAAAGTATTATGTGCAGCTGAATCACAAGGGGGAGTTTAAGGAGCTAAAATGTAATATCTTGGATTGAAATCAGATCAGGAATGAGTTAATATTCATACTCCGTGAGAAGTGACTTCAGATCGTAAGTGGCCACAAATGGTTGCTGTGTGTGGCATAAATACCAGATAGGATCTTTAAGACTTAGTGTGAGAACAGAATCGGACCCAGGGAGAAATGTCAGAATCCAAAGCTGGAGTAATTCCATTGGCTTTAGTTAGGTTACTTTTGGATTTACATCCGTGTGAGAGCAGACTCTGAAACTCCAAGGAGTCCCACCTGTGTGTATTGGAGGAAGAGGGCTCGGAGAGGAATGTCCAGCTAATGACTTGATCAAATAGCTAGAGTGAGGGTCATTGTAGCGTGCCAGGAGCCTGAAATATGGGACTTCTGTAATGTGCTGGGTAAGGAGAGGAGGAGGAGAATTGAGGTAAAGAGATGAAGAAATACAAGTATGCAGATCTCATCACCAGCTGTGCTGCAGCTCGTGATCGCCAGGGGGAGATGTTGCCTTTGGTAATGGACCTGTTGACTTAGACTGTCAGCTGTAGCTTGGTGGGGGAAATCCAGTCTCTCCACCACTCCTCTGTCTTGAGCATTGGGTTCTGTATTCTTTCAGCTCAGCACAGCTGGACCTTAGGTGCAGCTTGTTCATAGCCCAGCAACTGTACTGCTTTATAAAGTGGAGCCACTGCCTTTATTTACTCTCTTTATTGCCGTAGTTTCTCCCATCCAAGGGGAAATAAAAGCACCTTTCTGCATCCAGCCCCGATATCTTATGGGCTCTTCTGAGTGCTGCATTTATTCCGCTCTCTTCATTGTTAGCCAGAGGACAAAGCTGCATAGAGTGGGTGGCCCATGGCTGACAGTTGGGCACCTTAGGGTGGTGCTTTTCCATGGGGTGGAGCAGGGCTAACGTCCCTCTGACATGGGGCCTTTTGAAAATAGGAGGAAATCTGTTTAATTGCTAATGAGTGTTTGTGTCCACCCCCACACCTCCAAACACACACTCCCTGCAGAGCTTGCTGGGTTATTCTGAAATCCTCCGGCTCCCCCATCCTCTTAGTCAGCTCATAAGAAAGGGAGTTGCTCCCAACACTCCAATCTCTCAGTGCCTGGCTCTCAAAATATTTCATTTTGCAGGTAAGATGGCTCGGGCCACTGAGCCAATGGGCCATTGTGGGAGAACTACAGAGATGAAACTGACCTCTTAATTCCCTAAGTATGAGCAGGGAGGGTGTTCATGTGGGGGTGTAGGAGAAGAGTTGTCTAGTGATTTCAATTTCTGGACCAGATTCAGGGCTTCTGAATTCTGCCACTGGTTCACTGTGTAGTCTTGGTCAAGTCACATAACTTTTCTGTCTCTCAGTTTCCCCATTTTACAGATGGGACTAATCCTGCACTACTTCACAAGGGTATGTGTTTAATTTAAGGGCTGTGAAGCACTGTGGGATCCTTGGATAGCGGGTGCTATGTAGGTGTGAAATATTATTGTTGGGTGTTAATAAGAGGAGTCTTTTTTGTGATCTTATCCAAGGAAGAAGGAGCCTTAGTTGGTTGGGGCTCTGCCACCCATGGGGATGTGATTGCCGTGTCCTCCAAAAAGCCATTGTAGCACCTGCAGAGAGCTAATCTATGATGGGAATTGCCAATGTTTTGTCTGTCTTCTCTTCTTCAATCCCAGGTCATGAAGCGGCATTCGCTGCATTCCTCTGTTGCCTGTGCAAAATTGGTGTTCTCAGGGTGGATGACCAGCTGGCCATGGTCTTCAAAGTGTTTAACAGGTGAGGCAATGCAAGTACCGGTGAGGTGGAGCTGTTCCTAGGGCATTTTCCCCTCAGATCTGTCTGTGCTTCACTGGTCATAAAGCATGTGGCCTGCAACCACCAGTCCACCACACCTAATTCTCGCTGCATCTGGTCATAACGTGCCCCCAAACCCTTTGTGTTGTCACACTGCCTGATGTACAGTAATCTGTGTCCCCCCACTCCAAATCCAAGGCCAAGAGGTGATTTGATCACTGTGTATATATATACCTTCATGGAGACAATGTACCAGCTGCTAAGGGACTCTCTAACCTAGTGGATAAAGGCATAACAAGAACGAATGACTCAAGGTAAAGCCAGACACATTCAAATTACAACTAAGGGATAATTTTTTTAACAAGTGGGGAGATGAACTAGTGGCAGAAACTACCAAGGACAGTGGTGGATTCGCCATCTCTTAATGGCTTCAGGTCCAGACTAGATGGCTTTCTGGAAGATACACGGTAGTCAGTACAAGTTATTAGGCTCAATATAGGGGTAACTGGATGAAATTCTGTGGCTTGTGTTACGCAGGAGATCAGACTGGAGGATCTAATGGTATCCTCTGACCTTTCAGTCTGTGACCCTGTCAGCCCTCCATAGCACCTCTTGACAGCTGCCACAATGCAGGAGGTGGGATTTGTAGTGGTGCAAGCAGAGAACTGGCCATTGGGACTCCTATGTTCTAATCCCAACTGTGCCACTGACTCGCTGTGTGAACTTGGGCAAGTCGCTTCTCCTCTCCGTGCTTCACTTTCCCCATCTGTAAAGTGGGGATGATCAATCCTCCCTCACGGGGACTGTTGTACAGCTTAACTCAGGGATATTTGTAAAGCGCTTTGCAGTCCTCTGATGAAAGGGGCTAGAGGTGGGGAGAGTGTCATTGTTATCCGGCAACAGACAGACAAGTTTTGCAGCAAAGTAAAATACACAGGGATGGTGTTCAAAAGCTGCTGCTCCCTTTTTTTAATCAAATTCAGTAAAAACCTCAGTGCTGTGTTTGCCATTAAATCTACTATCAGGCCCAACTTTCTCGATGGTCTTGTGGCAGAACATCTGTCAAGCACGCAGCGTTGTATGCAGGGCGCTGTATGCAAGTCATAGATCCAGGGTTTTGATCCTGGTCTGTAAGGAGCACCTTTGAAAGCTTACTCCCTCTTGTCTCCTCACAAATGGGCACAGAGAGCAGATACAGAGTGATGGGCATGATGGAATACATTCTGCAGTGAGTCAGAGTTGTCATCCACAGGTACTAGCTCTATCTTCATCAGAAGATTCGGGGACTGCTGCCTTTTATGCCGTCACCATCACCCACTTACATTATCTCCTCTGGGCAAAGTGCTGTTCCTTCATTTCCCTGCTTGGCCTCTTGTGTATAGTTGAATGACCAAAATAGGCTCTGGGTACTTCTTCCTCCTAAGCAGGGGCGCTCTGGGTAACATGAGTAGGGCAGGTTTAATGATACTAGTGTATCCTGTCCTCTGGTTAACCAAGAGATAGAAAATTGGTACAAGAAAACCAATATCCGATATCTATTAGCTGTAAACTTAACCCTGCTGTGAACCAGACTGAGACAAACCTCTGCCTTTCACAAATGATTTGTTGTCATTTGTTTCTCCTCCAGCATGGACTCGATGCTCACTTAGCCAGCAAGCTGTTGGACTGGATCAGGTGCCTGTACTGGGTCCAGAGAGAACGAGCTTGGGGCATCTGGTTCTCTCCTATATATGTAGATGGGCTTTCTGATTGGAAACCCACCATTGTTTCAGCAAGGAGGAGAGACCTTGAGCCTTTACATCTGATGTCTTATATTAGCCCTTCCCTTTCTTCTCTATTTTAGGTACCTGGAGGTGATGCGGAAACTCCAGAAAACTTACAGGATGGAACCAGCTGGTAGCCAGGGAGTGTGGGGCCTGGATGACTTCCAGTTTCTGCCCTTCATATGGGGCAGTTCCCAACTGATAGGTATTAACAAACCTACCAAACTCTGGTCTCGCTCTCCTTCTGTCCTTTACTGGGATTTTTTTTTTCCAGCTAAGTGTGACTTTAAAAAAAGCTGATTTGAAACGTTTACTTGAAGTCAAGAATTTTTGTTCTCTGCTTTCAAAATAAGCCAGTTGGTCAGACTGTGAAAAAGGAGGGTTACAGTGGAAATGCTGAAACATCTTAAAGTATACTTGTTTTTTATTGAGACTCCTGGGTGTATTTTTGTGCTGAAAAACCACAGTAAGAGCAGACTGTAAGCCACTCAGGGTAAAAAGTTTTTGCCCTGAGTGGCTTACAGTCTGCTCTTACTGTGAAGGCACTGGGCTGGGACTCAGATTTGGGTTTAATTTCCAGCTGTGCTATCGACTCCCGGAGTCCCGGGGCCACCTTGGGCAAGTCACTTAATATTTCTGGGCTTCATTTCCCTATCTGTAAAATGGGCACATTTCCTTTGTTCTGTCTGTTTAGATGGTAAACTCTTTGAAGCAAGGACTTAACATGTGCATATGACACCTAGCACAAACAGGCACTGATTTCAGCAGGGACCTCTAGTTGCTACTGTAAACAAATAATAATGCATACTCTAGTCTGATCACAACAGGCAACACACATCTGACACAATGCACTGGCTGGTCCACAGGATAATTCTGCTTTGAAGCTGTGCTGTGAGATCCCATTGATATATAGATAGCAGCCCTCATCATATTGTTCATTGCACAAATGTCATGGACCAGGAGGTAGCTGTTCAGGTCTAGTGGGAAGAGCAAGCATACAGTTTGGGAAATGAAGCTGAGGGTCAGCAGCAGAGTCAACTGCCAGTTACCAGAGCTTGGGATCAAGCCAGAATCAGAACCAGGAATCAAAGCTGAGGGTCAGAGCCGAGGTCAGATGCCAAATGCCAGAACCAATGGTCAAGCTGGAGTCAGGGTCAGAAGTTAGAGGCTGGGTTCGGAACCAGGATTGGTCACTGAGGATTGGCGGTGAGGCATAAGGCCAGGAGGAGATGCCAGGATGAAGCACGGTGGGAACAGGAGTGAAGGCAGGGGTAGGGGAGGAGCCAGGAGCAGGGTTGAGTGTAGGAGGTAGACACAAGCAGGCTCCAATGCAGGAACAACAGAAAACCACTTTGTTACTTGGACAAACTTCCTGTTCCTACTCCTGGCTTAAATAGCGTAGTTGGACCTATCGGTGCAGCTGGGCCATCTTCCAATCCGAGCTCCTGTGGCTGGGGCCACAGCCCTAGTACCATCTCAGCCCACCTGGTTTCAGTAGCCATTGGGTGGAGGCCAAGATGTGGCAGCTGTCTGGGGACTCCCAGGCCTGGGTTCAAGACCAGGACATCACAACTAATCCTATTGACTTGGGTCTAGAGACAAAGTCAATGAACCCAGTGCATCGCCTTCTTAGAGTTTAGGGTTAGAAATATGGCCTCTAGCAAGGAAGAATGATCTGAGCCTGACAATTAACATCCAGTAAAATCCACTTCAGTCTCTAGTAAAATAATGGAGCAAACGTAAAGAAGAGAGTATCTGTAAATATTTAGGGGATAAAAAGCTGTGACCAAGGAAGTCATGGGTTTATAAGGAGCAAATGTTACATTTTTGAATTTCAAAATCAGGGGGTGAAAGGAATGGCGTGGCTGTAATATAACTTAATTTTGGTAATGTGTGTCTCATGAAATCTCGTAACTTATGTTGTCTTGGCTGGAAACCATACCGAATGGATGGAAAACTAGCTGCATGGGCATACACAAAAGCCAGAAAGAGGTCTGAGGGAATACTTTAGAAATCAGTGTTTGCTTGTTTACCAGACAGATGTAGACAAACCGAGAAGAGCCTTGGAGGAGAGCAACCAACCTGGTTAACAGGCTGATGAAAGATTAAAAGGACTGAATGTATGTAGCTTTGCTAGCTGAGGGCCATGGGCTCCTGAACCTACCAGTATTTTAATGGTACAAACATCAAGGAGGGGAGACAGATGACATAGGGTGGCACAATGAAAGGATGAAATTAAGAGAGGCCGCACATCAGGAACCTGTAAAAGTGTCTCCCAAAGGAAATGTGTGGAAGTCCCATCTATGGAGACCTTTAAACTTCCACTGGATAAAGCCCTATGCAATGTATGGTTGGTAGGAACCAATCCTTCATTGACCCCTGTGGTAGTATGAAACTTTTCTGTCTCTAACTCACCGGAAGGTATTGAAGTGGATTGTGTCTATAATGAGGGGCTGGAGCAGGAAGAGACCAGGTGGTTTGACATTGGTTGGTATCTGAAGGACAGACATCTGCATTTTTTTTTTTTTTTTCAGAACACCCAAACCTGGAACCTCGGCACTTTGTTGACGAGAAGGTGGTGAATGAAAATCATAAGGACTACATGTTCCTGGAGTGCATCTTGTTCATTACAGAGGTGAGGGTGGGAATACTTACCCCGTCGACAGACTTCTCAGCTGCATTGGGTTCTCTTGGGATTGGATTATTGGGTGCCTGCTGTGGCTTTCTCCTCCTCCTTTTGTATTTTTGTTCGTCTTTGTGGAACATGTGGCTGAGCCTTTCTTTGTACAAGCCCCTGACTCTCCTCTCGAATGAGTTTGGCAGGGATGTTGAGAGTGAATGTGATGAAGCTGCATGGGAGGTGGATCTGGGTGATTTAGTGGGGTTTTCCATGGGCAGTAAATAAAGCAGATAGCCTTGGACACCTTTTTGGATAAGGCAAGGAGTATGTGATTTCAGAACACGTGTGCTAGCAGAGTTGAGGTGAGAGCTCCAAAATGGCTGGTGTTCCTTGCTAAGTTCCTTGTGACTGGTACTCTGAGCTATCCCTCCCTTGGCAATAAGCCTCTTGGCAGGGCCCTAGTGCCTCTGGGTCACCTGTGTGTGCTCCTAACCCACCACAGAGCCTGGGTCGCGCCAAATCCCAGCCTGGCCATTGGCTCTCTGCGGTAAAAGATACTTATTAAATTGCCATTCTTGTGAGCTAGTGAGGGGAGATGTCCCTCGCATCCAGAACGATATCCTCATTAAAGTGTATCATGGAATCCTGGGATGGGGGAAATAATGCTGGCAAAAGTTTGGTAAAGCCCCTCTATGGTAACATCCAGTGTATCTTCACTAGAGGGCGCTGTTTCTAAACAATGGTGCTTACTGCCTCCTGTCTGCAGCCACTTGGTGTGAGTGTCTTGTCTGACTAATCTAGGCTGAGAGAAGGTAGGTGAGGTAGTAGCTTTTATTGGACCAACTTCTCTTGGTAAAAAGGTACCAGCTTTTGAGCTTCGCGGAGCTCTTCTTCAGATCTGGGGAAGGTAACCAGCGTGTTAGACCTGCTACTCCTGAGGGAATTCTGTGCCAAAACATTAAAAATTCTGCGCACAATATTTAAAAATACTGCAAAATTCTGCAAGTTTTAGTTGTCAATAAATAAATGAAGAGGTTCCAGCATGGCAGTGGGGAGCAGAGGCCACTGGCTGCACGAAGGTGGGAGATCACCCTGCAGCCTCCCGACCCCGACCCCGGGACACAGACTCAGTGGTGAGGTTGCATCTGACCCTGACACAGCAAAAGGCCTAGGCCTGCCCCAGAAACACCCAGGCGCACCTGGTGTGGGGCAGGCAGGATCCAAGTGTGGAGGGGCTCAGTGTGGGGGGGATCCAGTGTGGGGTGAGAGGATTCTGTGTGGGACAATCTGTGTGCAGGCAGCTCAGTGGGGAATCTAGGTATGGGGGAATCTGGATGCACAGAGGCTTGTTTTGGGGGGGCCAGGTGCAGGGGCAATGGGACTCTGCAGGGGATTCCAGGTGAAGGTGGTTGGGGCTCAGCGGAGGGGTCTGGGTGTGGGGGTCTCAGCAGGGGGGGTCTGGTGCTGGGGGAGTAGGGCTTGGTGGGGGTCTGGGTGCAGCTAGTTGGGGGGTCAGTGGTGTGGGGGTCTGGATGTGGGGACTCGGGGGTGGGGTTTGTCAGGGTGGGGGTTTGAGTGCAGGGAGCTCAGGGTGGGGTTGTCTGGGTGCAGGGGTGGAGGTCTGGAGGCAGGGGCTCTGGATGCAGAGGGCTCCAGATATAGAGGTTGCGGCTCAGTGGGGTGGGGTTCAGGTATGGAGGGCTAGGGGGGCTCAGGGCATATGGAGTAAGGCTTGGCAGGGATGTCTGAGTATGGGAGGTCTGGATACACGGGGGTTGGGCAGATGGGGGAGCAACTCCCCATACTGTGACCCCTCCCCCCACAGCTGAGGAGTGATGGGGGCAAGAAGCAGGGGAGAATGCTGAGCTTTTCTGCAGCTGGGGGAGGTTTCCTGGGATGGGTCTGACACTCTGCAGGGAAGAGGAAGTCCCTCCTCTCCTGCCTCCAGCCACTGATCCTGGCTCAGGGTAGGAGCCACTGACTGGGGTGTCCCCAGCCCTGCGGTGATTTACCTCTCCACCGGCTGCTCTGGGTGCCCAAAACAATGTACCTGCGCATCTATGGAGTGGCGTGTGACTGCTCTTGCAGCTTCCCTATCAGAAAGTCATTTTTCTGCAGGGAAGCAAAGAAATCTGCAGGGGACATGAATTCTGCGCACGCTCAGTGGTACAGAATTTCCCCAGGAATAAGGACCTACAGGAGAGCTCTGTGAAGCTTGAAAGCTTGTACGTTCCACCAACAGAAGCTGGTCCAATAAAAGATATTACCTCACCTACTTTGTTTCTCTAATATCCTGGGACCAACATGGTTACAATACTGCGAATAGTCTAGGCTGGACATGTATACGGTGCTCATTTCCATGAGGTCTCAGTGGGGAGAGCAAAGACTGTGCACTCTACTCCTGTTAGCAATCACTTTTCTGGTAACCTGCTAGAAATAGAGGCTGACAATTTTTATGCATGCAGTGCCACTCTTTTCTTGCTATTCTATACCTCTGTGCCCCCTTCTTCTCTATCTCCTCTTGCTAAATTAGTGATCAAACAGACGGGTTCACATGATATGACACCCACCCCACTATAATCAACAGTATAGTGAATTCTTAAAAGTGGCATATAGCTCCCTTTGAACCAAATCCCGAGAGGTGCTGGGCCCTTGGAACTCCCACTGATTCCAGCAGATGCTGCTGGTGCTTAGCATCTCTTGGGATTTAACCCTTGATTTGCAGTTTGAAAATAACCTAATGGAAACAAAATATCATTGAGAACATGCTAATGTATAATGCCAAAGAAAAAAAATTGTGTGGGGGGAGGGATCTATTTGTGCGTCCTGCTCAGTGAAAGCTGAAGCCAAGATGCTGTAAGATGTATTGTTTACAGTGTTGTTGTAGCTGTGTTGGTCCTAGAATATTAGAGAGACAAGGTGGGTGAGGTAATATCTTTTATTGGACCAGTTTCTGTTGGTGAAAGAGACAAGCTTCTGAGCTCATACAGAGGTCGTCGTCTTCAGGTCTTCAAGAGTTCTGGGTAACCTTGAAAGTTTGTCTTTCTCCAGCAGAAGTTGGTCCAACATAAGATTTATTTTAATTCTGTGTAACTTGTTCCTGTATAGAGGGTATATTACAAACATGCATCTCTGTGCACCGGTATAGAAAACTATAAGCAAAATACAGATGACACTAGATAAGTTGAAGTGGATTTTTAAAACCTCTTTAGTCATTTTACCTTTTACCTTTTTAATTCCTTGCAAGAATTAGTTTTATGACTGACAAATAAATAAATATTTCTCTGTCCCACAAATTTCATTGGAGCTGGTGGAATCTGGACTTTTAAAAGGACCATGTCTAGCTGCTATAGCACCACCTAGTGGCATGAAAAGCTGCTCTGGGTTCTTGTTGGGTGAGCAGATAAAGACTTGGGATATTTTTAACCATATTTTCTCATAAATATTGTTTCAAACAGATTTATCTTTTGAAACATAATTGTTTAGTTTCATGGAGATAGGTTGCTACTGCCACTAGGTGGAGCTATAACAGCTTTTAATACCAGCTTTCTGTCCATTAAATCAACAAGCTGAACAAACAACAAATATCATGGCAAAATAAGGGAAAAAGGTTTTAAAACTTACTTTAATGCTTTTTTTTCTTCTAATCCCCTTGATTGAAAGCCTGCTTTCCCTTAATAACATTACATACTCATAAAGTAAATGTCACACACTTATAGCCTAGATTGAGTGCATTTTATAGAGGTATTGGATCATTCCTTGCTTTTGAACCGTTCAAAAAACAGCAACTACAGTGGTGTTTTAAAAAACAAACAAAACATACAGTATTTTCTTTGAGTTCTCCATTCCTTTGCCTGTATGTGATGTTTCAGTAATATAGATACTGGATTACATTGTTTTTATGTGTGTATTAAACCTCAAACTGTTACTTTAACAGTAACACAATGTCTGATCTGAATCCACTCAAACTCTTCTTTAATGCTCCCTGTAATATATGAGTATTGCAGCAAATGTTACATAAGTTATCCAACTATAGGGTGACTTTTAAAGATGGTTCTTAAATGTCTTTGGTCCCTAAATAGGAGTTCCCTGTGTGTAAAGGAAAGTAGAATGTTGTGTAGTGGTTAGAGCAGGGGACTGAGAGTCAGGAATCCTGGATTTCCTTCCCCCTCAGCTCTGTGACAGAGGGTAAGTAATTTAAAATGATTGCAAGATCTTCTGCGCAGGGTCTGTTTCTTTGTATGTGTTCCTACAGTGTGTAGGACAAGGGAACTGTAAGTGCCACTGCAATGTAAAGAATATGAACTGAACAAATCTGTGCCTCAGTTTTCCTGTCTGTAAAATGGAATTAACACTGATATGCTGGGTGGGAAAATGTGAGGCTTTATTCATGTATGTAACAGTGGGTGAAATGTGCCACGGCAACGTTGTATCACTACTACTGAATCCGGCCCATAGGGCTGGCTCGTTCTCTGGTTTTAACTTCCATGTTCAAACAGCAGTGTTTAAAAAGAGAGTGGCAAAAAGCAAGTATCCGAACATCACCCCACCCCTCCGCAACCAAAAAAACCCTTTAGAAGAAATAATCTTCTGTTGCATAGTCCCCCGATTGCTGGTGAGCTGTGATATCTCTGGGTGCTCTGAATGGCGGTGTATGCAGTGTAGTTGTAGTTGTGTCAGTCCCAGGATATTGGAGGCAAGAGGGGGTGAGGTCATCTCTTTTATTGGACCAACTTCTGTGGGTGAGAGAGACAGGCTTTTGAGCCACACAGACCTGAAGAAGAGCTGTGTGTGGCTCAAAAGTTTCTCTCTCACCCACAGAAGTTGGTCCAATAAAAGAGAGTACCTCACCCACCTTGTCTCTCCAGTGCTGTTAGTTATCTGGTGCCTACCGTATGCAGAGCCCTCTGCAAGAGACAAAGATAAAGCGAGTCCCTTGTTAGAGCTCCAGTATAATCCTTGGGACTGCGGTACATATAGGGGAAAAGCCCAAGCATTGTGTGTGCGCTGGACTGGGCAGAGGGCTGAAGCCTGAACAAAACAGGGCTGTGTTCCTTTAAGAGCCAAGGGCAGGCAATGAAGAATTTCAGTTTCAATCTGGCTTCTAAATTTGGAGGTTTGGGAAGGGAGGGCTCAGGTTTCAGCTGGAAGGGAAGGAACTGACAGGAAGGCACTGCACAGAGCCGTCCCCCCCTCCCCCCTCCAGTTACTGACAGAGGAACCATTTACAAAAGGCTGATTCTCTTGGGAACAGAGAGGCAGGAACGCAGCGCCTGTGAGTAATTTCCTGCTCAATATGGCTGCTCTGACTCACTGCATTCCCCTGGGGTCACTGCGGGACTGCAGCGCTCTTGCTGTCTCTCTCGCTCTCTCCAGCTCGCTCGTTTTCTCTCTTCTCCCTTTGTGGCTACAATGAGCTAATTTTTTTTTTCTCCCTCTCTGCCCTCCCTCCCCAGTTCGAAACAATAGCAAAGTCTTCTGCTGGAGCGGACACGGGTTAGGAAGGCCGCGGTCACAGGTGCATCAGGTGCTCCAGGCGCCCAAATCCTGTATGGCTTGAACGTGGGTCTGGCCATCCTAACCGGCTTTTTCAGAGCTTCCCATCTGCCTTAACTCTTTCAAGCCAGGAGCAAAGCCAAAGGGGTTGATCAGGGCTGTGCCAATCTGAACGAAGGAGGGACTGGAGAACTGAATGAGGCTTGTCGCTGAAATGCATGCAGCAGAATCTTCCATAAAGGGAGAGATGCTTTTAAACACTGCCTTGCAGTGCATCCTGAGCACATGAGACTTGGGGCATGTCAGCTGGACTGTGCCAAGCCTTGTCAGTATAACCCCCTGACGTGCACCATCTTCTCAGTCACCCACTGGTCATGATGGGATGCCAAATCTTTGTGCTTAATAACACACCAGCTCCATTTAATTTTGTGTGTGTTTCATCTTGTATCTGCAAGGAAAACGTGTGCGCGCACACAAAACGAAGGGGAGCAGGAATGGTTTAGTGGCTCATCAGTCATTCCCCAGCTCAGAAGAACTGCAAAGAGGAAGCAGAAATTCATCTGCGTTCTCATCGCAGCTGTTCAGAGCAGACAGAACTACAGAACCGTTACCCACAATGCTTCAGCCCTGAGGTCAATGGAGTCTAAATGTTGTCCTCTGAGTGATTTTTTTTTTTCTTCTTCTTCCTTGTAAACTGCTGCCACTTTGCCTCTGCAGAAAGGCAGCAGTTTCTCACAAATGGATTGATCAGCTTTTTTACAGCAGGCAGCTTCAAAAGCATAAACACTTTTCCCCGCTTGCTACATCTGCGTGTGTGTGTGGGGGGGGGGGGGGGGCTAGTTATTAAAGACCCAGGGTGCTCCTATCATGATAGTCAAAAAGACTCTTATTTCCCCATGATCCTTTTTAGCCTGAGCTTTGGCCTTGTGGTTTATGAAGTCATGAGAATTTTTTGCTCCATTAGATTGGCTGCTTTTTTTTTTTTTTCTCCCCGAGGGTCTGTTTAGTTGGTGAAGAGTGGCAAACAGTGGGATAATCTAGAGGCAGCTGTCCCTGAGTTTAGCTCCCCCGACCCCCACCCCCCAAAATCTATCTCTGGAAAGAAGCTAGCATCAATGATTAAACACTATAGTTAAAAAAATAAATCCATCGCCCGTTTGCTGCATCTACTGGAAGGTGGAGCCTTGCAGCTTCACCAGCAATGTGAAACGCAGGAACTTTAAAGAACCACTAGACCCCCTGTAGCCCACCTCTGCTCATGGCAGGTGCAGTGTTTGGATCCAAGCGCAAGAGCTGCTGCCAGCCTGCGTTGCCCTCTGTATTCACGGTTGGCGGTGGTGGCGGCTGCTGTTGGTTGTTGATCTGAATGGAGAATGAGTCATTTTCTTGGAAAGCCCAGCAGCAGTGTTGCATGGGGAGGTTTCTGGGTAGAATGGGAGCAGCGCTGAGCTGAACTGTGTTTGTTCTTTAATGAATTCATACAAGGAGAAGGAAAAAATAGGATTAGACTAGAATGTGGGGCAGAAAATGTTTAGTGCTTTCAGGGTGTGGGGGGCTGGGATTCACCCCTCCCTGGGTGGTAGTGCTGCTGCAGGAGGGCATGTGGAAGGAAAGAGGGAGGGCACAGTGACATGGATGGTGCTTGGGTCACACAGCCCAGCAGGAATGTTTGTTGAAGTGAGCGTGACTGTGAGTCACTGGTGCACAAACTTCCCTGTTGGCTCAGCTCCCTTAGCTCTCTTCCTCTGTGTTTTAGATGAAGACTGGCCCTTTCGCTGAACACTCCAACCAGCTGTGGAACATAAGCGCTGTACCTTCCTGGTCCAAAGTGAACCAGGGCCTCGTCCGCATGTACAAGGCAGAGGTGAGTGAAGGGGAGGGAGTGATGAGTGTGGTCTCACCTGATCCGGCATGCAACTCCTGCCTTGCAAGTCACAGCAACCTTTCAAATTGGCTCTTCTGTTCTTCTGCTAGTACATCACTTCCTACACAGCACCTCCTACAAGCTGGGAGTAGGGCACCCCAGAGCTCCTCCGGAGCCAGCAATCGTCCACTGACTTTTTGCTCCAAGAGGCTAAGGCTTGCATACTGCACCACTCTCCTACTCTGCTCCCCATAGTGCCCCCAGGTGGGAGACTCTGGATCTAGAGCCCGTGACAAGCTCCTCCCATTCATACACTGATACATATAAAATCTCTTCTTAGAGGCTGGGCCTGGAGTACCTTTGAGCTTCCCCCAAAGCTAACGCTCTTACCTCAGTCTTTAGATGTTTGCCTTCGTTCATCTCTCTCTCTTTTTCTCTTGTGCTAATTGTAGGTCTCCAGATTAAGAGCTGTTGCTTGAAGCAAATGTACTGCCGATCCATACTCGGGAATTGCCCAAAGTGAACTAGATCAGTTGCCCACCCCCCTTTGTGGAGACTCCTGAACCAATCTGATTGTCTGCTCTTGATTGCAGCTTGCCCACATAGTCAGAAACCAAATCC
Organism: Macrochelys suwanniensis; assembly: GCA_033296515.1. Lineage (NCBI taxonomy): Eukaryota > Metazoa > Chordata > Testudines > Chelydridae > Macrochelys > Macrochelys suwanniensis. The sequence continues at coordinate 12,045,967 of CM065790.1, read as the reverse complement.
GTTAAATCAATGCAGCTTTGGTGTGTAGACAAGGCCACGGCTGCAGCCTGCCTTCCCCTCAGCCCTGTTGCTCCACTGTGCAGTCAGCCCATGAGACTTGCTCTGTACACTTTGACCTGGGTGATTGGGCAGCTGTGGTTGTAACTCTCTCCTTCCCCACACCCACATGTACACCTCTTGCGACACTTAAGGGAGCTGGACAGGAACTTCCACCTATATTGCGCCTCCTGGGGAAGGACGGAAGGAGTGGGGCGCTGTAGCCAAAGGAACTGTTCTCCTGTTGGCATGGCTCAGCGACAGGGTTCTAGTCATGGGCCTGTGCAGGGTTAGAAGACCGCGGGGTGCCATGAGCTAGTGCCCTCCCCTTCCCATGTGGCACTCTGTACAGTGTAGCTGCCTGGCGCTGGAGGCTCCATCGCTCCCCGGGTGTAGGTTCTGAAGGGATTAATACCCTACTCAGTGCTCTCAGGTCCAAGGCAGGCCATGCTCCTATCACCTGGAGGTAAGGCAGAGTCTTAACTAAGCAGCACCACTCAGTGCGAGTGCGTGAAAGGGTTAACTGTGCCTATCCTCCTCCACTCTCTCCCTTCCTTTCTCCCCTCCCCCTTCCCTTCCTCTGAGCTTCACATCCTGTGTTTAGGTTCCAGCCCACATACCTCTCTAATCTGTGAGGCGTCACTCCCAGGGACCATGCTGGCTCCTTCCGGCTGCAGCTCAGCTTTCCTCTGAAGAGCTGGGATCGCCAGGCAGTGGTGTAATACCCCCCCACCGCTCCCCTGCTTCTCTGGCTCCTTCAGTTCAGCGGCTTTGTGCTGCCTCCTGTGTCTAAACCAGAGCTACAGCAAGTGCCAGAACTGCTCCCTGGGCTGGGGCCTCTGCCCTGTAAGAAACCCGAGGCCAAATTCTCTGGGGTGACCCATCCGAGCCTGTGGTTACCAGAGCAGAGGATTTGGCTCCAAGAGGACTATTAAAGCACACCAGGGTTCTCCAGCCTACCAAGGTGTGAGAGTGACCTGCTGGCTGCTTACCCCTTATCCTGCCCTTGCCTTTGGGCTATTTTCCTATAATAAACATGTGCAAACTGCTGTTCCAGTACTACTGCTCCAGGCTAGTGATCCCTCCATAAGCCTGGAACGCCTGCGTCCAATCCTGCCTCTGACACAGACTCCTCCTCTGGGCTACAGCAAATCTCTTTACCTCTTGGTTTCACAGGACTGCCAAGGATCTGTCTGTGTTTGTGAAGCACTTTTTTGAGGCTGGGAAGTGGTGATGGTGTCTGGCCATTTCAAGGGGTGTGTGCCATATGTATCCCCATCCCTGACATCCTTTGGGGGCTGTGACCAAGACACCAACGTTAATAATACTAAATCTTACATCTGTGTACCATCTTCCTTCCTTCCTTCCTACAGTTACTGACTGAAATGCAAACTGCACACAGGCACCTGGATACCATGCTAGTGGGTGCTCTTGAAATGCCTAGAGAGATGCATCCACCTCTGGGGAGAAATGCAGAAGCTTTTAAACTGTGTGCAATATCATGATACAGTAGTTTAGGACAGGAAGTGAAAAATGCAGAGTACAGTTGAAAGTTGCAGGACTTATTTTGACAGGATGAACCTTTTGACAAGGACGTTAGGGTTAATGCTCCTGTTAAAAAGTGCTGTTGGCTCTCCAGTAACCACAAATGGCTAGGATCTCATCTTCTCCAAAAGCTTGGGCCTTCGCACCATGCAGGGCTCTCCTAATGCCATGATGGGCCCTTTGCTTGGTGTGGATACAGACTCACCAGCACCATTTCCTGCTAGCTACTTTTGGATGTCTCCCATTTGACTACTGATCCCAGAAGTTCCTGCTCCTTATGTGAGATCAGACAGGAGTGTAGCAGATGATGGTGGGCATTGCTTTTGGCCAGAATGGTGTGGGGTGTTTTGGTTTTTTAATTTTTAGTTATTTATTTTTTTAGCCAAGAACTTCCAAAAGTGATGAGTAATTTTTTAGTTTGGGTGTCCAACTTGAGACACCTTGAGATAGCGATGAGCCTCCACCCTTTGAAAATCAAGCCCCCTCAAGATATCTCAAGTTGGGCACCTAAAATCACTCTTGAAAATCTTGGCCCTTAGTTACTGGTCCCTGAAGCAAGTTCATATTTCCCTTTCCCAGCAGCACCGCGTTTGGCCAACCTTCCTTCTGCCATCCCTACCTTTCTCTCTCTCTCTCTCTCTCTCTCTCCCTCCCCCGTGCTGCCAATGGTAGCAGACAATACTTAGGTAAACGGAGCTCCTAATTGCTGGCTTGAATCTTCCTTCGTTCATCCCCCAGGCAGGCAGCTGCTGTTGACAGAGCTGTGGGGGGATTTGCATTCATGTTCTCTCTCACTTGTGCATGCGCGCTCTCTTGCTCACTCTCACAGGCTGGCCAAGATCTGAGCAAGGCCACTGACGTTTTCTTCCCCCATGGCTTCTTGCTGTTGATTAGATTACATTAACTCAATCTTCAGTGTGGAGGCATCAAGCCAGCAATGTTCCAGTTATTTAACGGCTTCTCAGGTATATGTCTGCTGTGATTGATGGTGAGAAGCATCCAATGTCATCCAGACACTGAAGTGCTGCCACATCATCCTATCAGGCAAGTGGAGCCAGCAGGAAGGAAGGGGAAAGGGTCATTCTTTACCAGTTGTCCTGAAGTAGATGGAAGTCCATCCACTCAAAACTAGTTGATGCCACATAACAATATGGGGTAACTGTCAAGAATAAGAACTATGGTCTGGATCGTTTAGAAGGCAAACCGATTGCTTCTGTCTCATCTTTGCACCTCTCTGACTCTTGACTGCAGCAAACCTAAAATAGGAATGATTCCCTTGCGATTGGGATCTGTTCTCTGGAGCCAAGGATTCTGGGTACAAGGCCTGTGGATGGGCAGTGGGTTGCAAACAAAGTATCTTCTGCCTTTTTTTTTTTTTTTTTTTTTTTTTTTTAAATGGATGAAGTTTTTGACTGGAAGTGAGAGGGACTTTTCTTATCCTCTTTTACATCAAAGGACAGAGAATGGAGCATGGCTAAAGCAGCAGCTGTGATGTGTTCTCCTGAGCCTACTCTGAATTTCCTGTCCTTTCCCTCTCAGCTGCAGTCAAATGGGGAATACTTTCCATCAGGACTAGACTAGTCTCAATCCCATCTGCAAAGGCTGCAGGAGAGACACTAATCCTGCTTCTGCTGGTGCTGGAGAAGGAGAGGTCTCTTTGCTGAACCTCTGGCCTCACTTTCCAGCAGGATGGCTGGAGGAGGAGTCCCTGCCTCTTGTGGTGCTCCTCAGTTTACTCTGCACAGGTTTGAGGCTCAGGGTGCTGGGCCAGAAGTAGCACATAGTAGGCTAAATACCCATGCTTTGCTTTAGTGGTGGAATCTGTTCAGCAGGAACCCAAGCCAGCCAAGTTCTACAGCGGCACATCTCCTGTAGAACCTCTGGGGGCAGCGGAGATGCTGGAAGCCACCTCAGCTCCACCCACCAGGGTCTTAAGGCTTCAGTTTACTCTCTCCTTCCTCTGGGTCAGTTTCGCCTACATGTTTTCACTGCTTTCCAGCTCTGCTTCCCTGAAGGCTCCTCTCAGCATTTACAGTGGCTTCCTCCACGGTTACTATTTCCCCAGCAGGTATTCAGCCCGCACGCATCCCACCCCCGGGTCTCAGAACCTTTCCAACTTGTTTTGGCTTCTGCGCATTGTGAAAAAGTTAGATTCTGCTGGAAGCAGCCTGACCTCTGGCCCCTGCTGGAATTCCACAGGCCTGGGGGCCTTCTCAGAAATCCCACTGCTTCCCCGATGACGACAGCACCATGGCAGCTGCCTGCCTCTGGCTGTAAACCCCGTCTGTGCTCCGCACTGGGGGAGGGTGGGCTGTCCTCCTAGACATACCGGTTCCTTTCCCCAAGGAGCCAGGCAAGTGCTTGCTGGTTTCCGGCATGCCGGCAATGGGTCCTTCAGCTCGGTTAGTGGAGACAAGGGCCTCCTTGCCCACAGAAGGGTGTACTGGCAGAGTGCCAGGCCCTCTCGCAGGTACTGACTCCTGCCTCTCTCTTAAATACAAAATCAAGACAGCTTTAAAAGAAGTGACTGCAGCAGAAGTGTTTGCCCCCTAGGCAGAAGGGCAGGGAGACCTGGGGCTCTCTGAGAAAGTTTCAGAATATCCAGATGAGCCTCTGGAAAAGGAGTCTGGATTTACATTCCCACATGATGTGATTGTTCCAGTTCTGCTGCAATGTGGTGAGCGGCATTCCTGACGCGTCGTCCCAGTCCTCCAGCGTATACCAGGCCTGAGATGGCTGTGCCTGTGATGTGCCAGGGAACCCTGGCTAGGACAACGAGTGCACGGAGTGGCCGGTTCTCTTGCTTATCCTTATGGTTCAGCACATCGTCACAGGAGCGCTGCTTCTGCCAGCACTGCGTGGAGCGTTCACATAACGTGCCTGCTGTCACCAGTCCATTCCGGGAGTCCTGAAGGACCTATTCCATAGTGCTTAGTGTCATTGTTCGGAATAGGCTCTTCTGGGAAACTTCTAAACACAAGGCACTGCAGGGTGCAAGGGAGTTAAGACGGGCTGCAGAACTCGTGACTTCCCATCCACACTGGAAAGAAACAACGTCCAACTGCATCAGCTCAGTCTCACCTGAGCTAAAGATAGTGTCTTGGGTATTTCAGTCAGCTGGTGTGACTGCCGCTTGTCGAACGTTTAGGACAAACGTTCAGCGTGGCCTCAGGGCCCTCCACCCAATGATTGGGTTCAGTGCACCTTTACTTAGAGTCCAAGTGGAATACCCATCCAATGCAACGAGGCCTAAGCCCCGTGCAACCAGTGCTCAGATCTTCATGGCTTCCTCCTTTAAAGTTAGTCAGAACCTACACTAAAGGGTCGGTGAGACTATTTTTTTAAAAAATGTGTAAAAATACCCTCCTGCCTCTATCCCACACTCAGAGTTCTCCACTGAACAGGAGTTCAGGAGATGGATGCCTATTGGTGCTGAGAGGAAAGAGGAAAGCTCCCTCTTCTAACCGACCAGAGAACAACTGGTGTCGTGGCATAAATCTCTTCCATTGAACTCCTGGTGGAGAGAGGGTCTCCTGGGCGGGGAACCCAAGCTAGGAATTTGGTCTGAGCTCCCTCTATGCAGACTGGGGAGCAGGGGGGATGTGGTAGCATTCTTCTAAGGGCAGTTCTACCCCTGAACACTGAGCTGCTCTGCTGTAGTGCGTCAGTGAAGATGCTACCTATGCTGATGGGAGGGCTTCTCCCATTGGGATAGATAATGCACCTCCCCAAGAGGCAGCAACTAGAAGAATTCTTCTGTCGACTAGCCCTGTATGCTCGGGATTAGGTTGGCTTAACTACGCTGCTCAGGAGTGTGGATTTTTCCCACCTGTGCGTGATGTATTTAAGGCAACAGTATAGACCAGGCCTTACTCTGCTCACTCTTTTTAAGGTTTTCTTCACAGCCATAATAGAGAGGGGTGGCTTTTTTTTTTATTTTGTTTTTTTTAATGGAATCTACAGCCTGGTCTACACGAGGAAATTAGGTCGATATAACTACATAGCTCAGTGGTGTGAAAAGCCCACATCCCTGAGCGATGCAGTTAAGCAGACCCAACCCCTAGTGTAGACAGGGCTCGTTGCTGGGAGAATTCTCCCATCAAACCAGCTATTGCCTTTTGGGGAGGTGGAGTTATCTTGCCAAGGGGAGAACTCCTCCTGTCAGTGTAGGTAGCATCTTCACTGGCACGGACACGCCCTAACATTCCAGAGAGCTAGTTAGTAGCGTGTTGTCATGGTGTATTGGTTGTTTCCATGCCCTGTTTGTATGCCAGTGCAAATGGGTCTGCTGGGTAACCAGGCTGGAGAACATCCTAGAATGACCAGCCTAACACACACAGGCAGGGTCCCCAGGCCCTGCTGCCAAGACAAGAGCCCAACTAAAAATAGCACCAGCAGCAGCTGCCACTGCAGAGTGAAGTGCTCAGTTCTAGTGCTGCAGGCGGATTGCTCCTTCTCTCGCCGTCTGGGGCGCTCCTCTCTGCTGCTTCCTGGTCGGTCTGGAGTGCTGTGGGTACCGGCTGTCACCCCTGCTGCATTGGGAGAGCGCCTGGCATGCACTCTGGTTTACATTCACCCCATGAGCATTGTCCTCGCTTGTTGGGAGCAGGTGTTGGTGTGAGGCAGTTGAGGGACCTATTTGCTGGGGTGGAGGGAGCTGGATGTAGCCCTGTAAACTGTAGAACTCCCCAGGATGTGATGGTGCACACATCAAGTGAGCCCTTCCCAAGCCTGTGTTCCCTGTGCTGGAGCGGATGCCCCTCTTTGTCCTTTTTGAAAATCTTTTCAATTTATTCTACTCCCTCTCTGCAGGGAGTGGCCATTTTAGAATCTAAATGGTGCTGCCAGTTCTGTTGGCACCAGATCCTTGTGCCCTAGCAGAGGAGAATGCCCTCCAGCCCTGCTCTCTGTCCCAGTTCCGAGTGCGATTGCTCCTTCAGCAGCTGTTGTTGCCATGCACTGCAGAGACGGATGCACACGCAAATGTGAATCTTGCATGCTTCTCTGGGCCGTGACAAGGATCGACTTCATATCCCTCCATAGGAAAGGCCAGATGCTGAGAGACTGCTACAAAGGCCTGGCCAAAGCTCCTTTCCTTTGATCCAGCTCGTTCCTCCTGACACTTGGCCTTATCCACAGCGAAGTATCCAAAAGGAATCCCTTTTTTTAGAGCGCACAGATTCACCCGCTCCCACTCTCGGCCATGCACCCTGCTTTGGATTAAACCCACTGGCTTTTCTTTTGTTCTCTTCAGTTGTGTGGAAGCAGGTCACATTCCTCAACTCCCATTGTGGCTGTGCATCTGTCTCATTCCCAAGCTTGCAGGAAGCAGTTGTGTGGCCTGAGGTGTGATGCCTGACTGGAGAGCCCTACCTCACAGCTAGTTGCTTTGCACACCCTTTTCCCTTCTAGGTGTTCTTTCGCTCCTCGGACTCTCTCTCTTCTCCTGCCTTCACTTGGGTTTGGCCTAACCACAGCCTGTTCCCTTGGGAAACGCCTCTTCGAGGTGCACGGGTTGCTTGTATGCTCTGTGTCGGAGCTACCCTCCCTCCTTGTGCAACTGCAAACATGGGCCCCATGTGTCGGCTTTGTGGGAGCTCTCCTCTGCTCCTCCGTTCTCTTTCAGGAACAGCAGGAGGGAGCAAGCACACTCCTTTACGTGCTGTCCCTGCATCTTCATTGGGGAAGTTGGTACTGTACAGCTGGGTCTCAGAGGGACAGCATCTCCTTCCCATGGCCATCCCATTAGCAAGTGGCCTGAGTTGCATCAGTGTTAACAGAAAAGGTCATATGCTAGAAAATACAATTCCAAATGGTGCCCAGTGCGACTGAAACCTTATCTAGAGGGCCCAAAGCTGAGGTGCCTAAAATGGTAGGGGCATGGAGAGCCCACATGGGAGAACAGAGTGAAAAGACTTGGATGGTTAGGGGCCTGATAAGAAGAGAACACAACAGAGGTGTATAAAATAATGAATGGGATAGAGAAGGTCAGTCGACACTCCTGTGTCTCAAAATAAGGGTGCAGTTGAAAGGCAAAGGATCTAAAAGCAAAAAAAAAAAAAAAAAAGAAACCTGATTTTGGACAATGTATAATTAACATGGGAAACTCATTGCTGCAAAACATTTGAATCCGAGGCCAGAACTGCCCATCACAGAGCTGAGGTGGCAAATCTCTTCCCCGCATAGATTTCTGTAACTCCCCGTGTGTTCTTCGCCCCTGGATCTTGGTTGTGGCAAGGTGGTGAACTTAAAGGTATTGATAGAGACATGGCTACTGAGGTAAATCACCCTCCTCTGCTCCCCCTGACCCTCAGGGCCTGAATGTCCGAAGGGCTAAGCTCTCGAAGTCCAGCTGAAGACAAGGGGCATTATGGGGACGCTGAGGGTGAGAGTCATCAAGGTAGCTCTTCCTTCGCAGCCCCTCTGGATCTCAGAGCTGAGCTGCCGTCTTTGTTGCCCACATGGGTTCCTGAGTCCCAGGCTCAGCCTGGAAGTGGGTTAACTCTGGGTTGTTTGTTCAAGTGGAAATGTGCTCTGGTTTTCTCTGCTTCTGGTGGGGGTGATGCCCTGCCTGCAGCACACTGGTTTTACACCTCTCCTCCTTCTCTGTTCCTGCAGTGCCTGGAGAAGTTTCCAGTGATCCAGCACTTTAAGTTTGGCAGCCTGCTTCCTATCCAGCCTGTCACATCTTAAAGAGGCCATGGGAGGAGTCGATGCAGTGGAGACGACAGTGCGGCGCTCTTCCTCCTCCTCCTTCCTTCCTCCTCCTCCTCCACCTCTCCAGACCCACAGCCCATTCATCCCTTTGTATTTACAACTAGAGAAAGTTACAAAGCACTTAGCAACCTTGCATGGAAGAAGTGACCAAGAGCAGCTGCTCATGCAAGTGCTCTCCGCACTGACTAGAAAGTGACAAAACCAGTGCTGTGCTTCTAGCCTCCCGTGCGTTCAGTCTTATGCTGTTCGTTGCTCGACGGGCTGCTGCATGCTGAGCTGGGTGTGAGGGTGGCTTGAATGGGGTTTGGGTAGGGGATACTTCTAGTGTGGACCTCTGCTTTTATCCCCTGGAGGAAGGGGGTTGGGAAGGGGAGGAAGGTATGTAGTGGGGGTGGGGCAGTTACAGTTTCACTTTGTTTCACTGAAATCTTTTGCTCTCTTGTTTGAGGAACCCAAGGTGTGTAGACCAGGCCTTCAATTCCATTTAAAAAAAAAAAAAAGCCAGCTGGGTGTGAACATGCCAGGGTGTCAGGAGGCCCCAGTGTCTATACTGCTGCCTTTGCTTGCAAGGGGTGTTTTTAAAGGGGCCAAGGAAGTAGTAGGAAATCCCTGTGGGTCACATGAAGCCAGGGTGCCCTCTCTCCCCTAGCCCGGGTAAGAAAAATTTGTCTTTCTCCTCCAACCCCAATCCCTGGCGAACTTCCTTGAGACTTCCTTTCACCCCACCTTGTCCTCTCCAGGGTACCAGCTGGGAGCTCCTCCTCCTCCTCCCCCCCCCCCCCCCCCCCCCCCCCCCCCCCCCCCCCCCCCGCCAGCCTAGGTCCTAGAATGCTGAGCTGGCTTTGGAGCTGGAGATGGGCCCAGGGGAAGTCTCTGGACACCAGAGGGTGGCATTGATGTGGGAATGGCTATGCAAAGATGCTGTTCTAGCAGAGCCTGAGCCAGGTACTTCCTCCCCTCTATAGCTAATGGGCACAAACGCCTCATAGTGCACACACGCCCTCTCTATCGGTACTTTGGGCTCAGCTGAGGCTGGGCACGGCCCCCTTCTCTACACCCACCTTTTCCTCTGCGGTGCTTAGCAGCCACTAGAATGGGGACAGCCTTAATGTCCTCACTGTAATGTATCATGGCTGCTTTTGCTTGATTATAAGTTGTAGTGACAGCCCTCTAATAAAGGGATTTTTCCCATTAAGTAGCACATCCCTACCCGCTGTAGACTTTACTGTAGGGAATGCAGCGTTGGGCAGGTATATTGGCTTTAAATCTATTATTTAACTGCTGGAAACAAAATGTCTGTCAATGTCCTGGGGCAGCCTTTTGCATTCTTAAAAAAAGTCTTTCACCTGCCTCATTCCCTATAACAGCTGCCACCCTACTGGGGCAAACTGTACAATTCTTTTTACCAAAACCCCATTAAAGCACCAGACATGCTCTGTGTTTCCCAAGAGGTGCAGGTTGTTTAGAAGGCTTACTCAGCATGCTTAATTCATACAGTGGTTCTAGACTCCAGTGGCTTAGACTTAGGGGCACCTCTGATTAAATGAGGGGCTTAGACATGCCTTTGGTAATTAGCAATGCTAGAAAAGGAATGGCAGAAAATGGATGGGATGGATTTGAGGTGAAATCTTATGTGTTCACTTGGGTCTGACAAAGATTCTTTTTAAGTTCCTAACTTGAGAGAGCATGTTTACTCCCGGGGTATTAATAAACATTGGTTTGGAGTGTGGCAAGGGTTAGCACCAACTGTGTGTAGCCGGGCTAGCAAGGGCACTTTTTTGTTTGGCTTTCTTAGTGAGTGCAATGCCAATTTTTCTCCCGCTGCTGTCATCTGCAGCCAGCCTGCCTAACCTTTTCCATCTGAGCCCCTTGATTGCTATTAAATTATTGGAAAAAGTTTATTTTGCTCATGGAATGGGGTTTTTCACAATTTTCTCTTTGGCTGTATCTCCTGGAGTGAACCTCCTTCCTTCTCCAAAGCTCATGACCTGCTGCTGGGGGAAGAAGGGATGAGAAATGCATTTAAATTAAGGTGCAGTATCTGTTTCTTGGGCTCAAAAGGCAAGCCCTTGCCAGGCTGCAACTGTCCCCTCTATCCCCTTTGAGCCTGAGCTAGCGCAGTGTGGGACAATTGCAGATGAACTGAAGCGGCTGGTTTTGGGGGTTTTTAAGCAGTGGCTTTATCAACATACATTTTAAACAAAATGTGAAAAAAAGCCTCCGATCTATCCCCGTTTTACTCCCAAATCATTACTAGGATATCTATGTAGTGTTACATTACAAATAAAGCCAGTGGGAAAGTGAATGAGGAAGACTCTAACCTGTCAGGCCCCCTGAGCGTTCCATGTTCTGGTGCTGCAGTTAAAAGGATGCAGTTCAGGGACCGGAGCACCGTGTTATAGACCGAGGAGGCCTGGTTCTCATCTTGCCCTTACTGCCTCATTGCATGACCTTCGGCAAGTCCTACCATGCAGTGAAACAGGTCTAATAATAGCTGCCTGGCAGCCTGGGCATGACTTAGGCTGAGATTTTCAAAGTTATCTGGGGGCTTTGGACACCACATTCCCTTTAATTTTAATGGAAATTAGGCTTCCCATTTAAACTAAATGAAAGTTGAGACCTCAATGTCTGCAAAGCTCTCTCCAATCCTTGGTGAAAGATGCAATAGGAGTGCAAAATAGAGCACCAAAAGGGTACATTCCTTACATTGCAGTAGGTTTTAGTGATGCTACCAGCCTTTATTGGGGCCAGCATATAACTCTGGACGTGGGACATGAGGAGCTAATATGGAGTTATTTATTTATGGACCATGTAAGTCTGCACCCTCATTCTGTTAAGGATTTGGAATCTTAAGCAGCTAGTGTTTGTGTGAATCCTATTGCTCCACCTTTAACTTGCCCTCAATAATCTGGCAATAGGCTGCTTCCATTCCTTGGTCATTACTGTGATTCCCGTCAAATCTCAACTGACGGCCTGTTTGCGTTTTGTCCCTTTCCCTGAGTGGTTCCATGTGCATGCATCACACGACCTGAAACACCACCTGGCTTCCCCCAGTCTGCAAAAGCAATACCTGAGCATCCCACCTCCCTATGTCCTCCGATATTGTGGTTTTAATTAAAAATCTCTGTGTTTTGCACCTGGTGATTGTGTTTGACTGTGTTGGAATGGGGTTAGCCCCGGCCTGTGAGCTCTTTGGTGGCTCTGCTTCCAAAGCTAACGGCTGCAGCTCTGGTTCTTCTTGGGTGTTTTCTATCCCGGTCATTGATCTCTCACACCAAAAATGGACGGCCCTTGTGCTTAAGGAGACACTCGCCTCATCCAGTTTAGTGGTCAGTTCTTCTCTGTTTGCATCATTATTGGATCTTTGTGTAAATTTGCTACGAAACATACACAACCAGCAAGGCATGGAGGCCCACTCCCCTGCAGGCAACTACCTCCTGGGGATTCCGAAACTCCCATGAGCTGAGACATTTCAAAGAGCTAAAATGAAGACATCTCTCCTGTGAGGCTGGATGGCTTTATGGGATGGTTCAGGAGAACAGCTGTGTCTAGCTCCAACCTGAAACCTGTGGCTGGATCTTCTCAACAAGATAAACTGAAGCTTGCAGAAGTTCTAAATTAACTCCAGTGTTACTGGCAATAGGTTCTATCCTTCCCTTCTGTATGGCCTGCCTGGCCTGGGTTTTCATGCTGCTCAGGGTGATAGTGTATCACGGGAAAGGACAGGGCAACTGAGCACCACGGCCAAAATTCTTTAACAAATTTTTTTTTTTAAATTAGGTAGTCAGAATCTCTTAAACATCCATTTATCAAGGATTGGGAAATGTTTATATCAATTGCATTTAAACAGTATATTAATAAATCTTGCTAAAATAAGAACAAAGTCATTTCCACAAGCTTCCAGCTGTTGTTTATTGCAGTTGCACTCAAAATCCCTAATCAGGGTCAGGGCCCATTTGGGTTAGGTCGTGTACAAAGACACAGGCAGACCTGGTCTCTGCTCTGAAGAGTTTGCAGTAGGTGGCCCTGATTCAGCAATGCACTAATGTGCGTAAGTCCTTATTTAAGGATGGACTTAAGCACACGCTTAAGTGTTTTGCTGAATCTGGGCCTATAAGCAGAGTAACTAGAAAAGGCCCTTGATTAGCTAGCATCTTTCTAGGATACCTAGGAAAAACATTAGAGCTCACTCCAAAATTCAAGATATCTAATTAGGACAAAAGATAAACTCTGTATTTGAATATGCAAATGATCCCTGAAAGCGACTCAGTGCTAGTCATAGCAGCCAACTCCTTCGAAAAGTTGGGAAGTGATACGGTTACAAATTTGGGCCCCGATCCTGCAAGCGCTTGCATATCAATGGGACTAGTCACATGGATAAAGTTAAGAATGTGCATAAGTGGCTACAGGCCCAGGGCCTTAATATGTGTACACTACAATAAAAAACCCCATGGCACTGAGTCTCTGAGCCCGGGTCAATGGACTTGAGCTTGCAGGGCTCAGGCTGCAGGCCAAAGAATTGCAGCGTAATTCTCTCCCCTCGCAGGGTTTCAGAGCCTGGGCTCCAGCCTGAGCCTGAATGTCTATGCTTCAGTTTTAACCCCACAGCCCAAGCCCTGTGAGCTGGAGTCATCTGACCTGGGCTAGCTGCGGGTCATTTATTGCAGTGTAGACATAGTAAGGTCCTGATCCTACAATCACAATGAGGACAAAAGTAAAACCCTAGCACTCAGCTGGCTTACGAACATAAGAGGTGCCATTCTGGGTCATTCCTGTCTCTGACAGCGGCCCATACAAGTACTATTCCACTCAATGGGAATACTGAGTGCTAAATACTGTTACTGAAAACAGACACATCTTTTACATTCCTAAGAGTCAATGTATCCCGTAATGGCAAAGAACTTTATAGAATTCTCTAGTGTGCTGCTTATAGAAAAAAACCAGCAAGGTTTAAGGCATTGGACTATATTCCTCAGACTTGACACTGGCCGGGTATAAGACACTAAAAGGAACATTCTGCTGAGATCCCACCTTTTATTTCAAGTGCATTCTGACCGTGTATATCTTAATTTAAAAAAAAAAAATCCATTCATGTAAGTACATAGCTTCTTTGAAAAAACACTCCCTGGTGGGCTAGAACTAAACTTCCTGAAAGGCTGTAACACAGATCATCAGCTCTATTAGATAGGTTGCAGTATGAACCTCTAGCACCCGAGTTTATTCCTTTCCAAATTACAGTAGAGGATTTGACTGTATCTTGCTGATCCATCCACATTTTAATTTCCTCTGAACAGATACATCTTGCAGGAGGCTGGAAATCCCCAAACCCACTGGAGCTGCAAGGCTGGCTGTTTCGGCCTGTAGTGCCAATAAAACGTTCATGTATACTAATAGCAAAGCAAAAAGGATTAGGGAGAAACCTCGGAAGCACCGAATTTTATAATGATCAGGACATCTATGTTGAATAAGAGTTTGGGAGCAAACTGTCAACTATTGCACTTTCATGTCAACACAGGAAAATAAACCTTTTTTTGTTTACAAAAACCAATCCCCAAATAATTTTTAGTGTTTTGGGGAGGGGGGAGGGGGAAGAGGAAAGATGATTTCCTGGGGCCAGGACCAACAATTTACCAGCATAGGGGAGGAAGCATTGTTTAGTGGTTAGGGTGCCTGGGACTCAGATGACCCAGGTTCAAGTCCCTGCTCTCCCAAGGACTTTCTGTGTGACCTTCATCAAGTCACTTGGTCTCTCTGGGTGTGCCTAGACTGCAGCTGGGAGTGAGCCTCCCAGCCCAGGTAGACAGACGTGCAGTGATGGGGTTCATGCTGAAAATAGCTGGGTGGACGTTGTGGCACTGGCAGAGGCTTAGGCTTCACCACCTGTGCTCAGACCCAGGGAGCAGGGCTGTGGCCTTCGCTGATGCAGCAGCGTCCCCACAGCTATTTTAAGCGCACTAGTGTGAGCCCGGCTAGCTCCAATCTGTCTACCTGGGTTGGGAGGCTGGCTCCCAGCTGCAGTGTAGACGTGCCCCCGCTGCCTCATCGGTAACATGGGGATAACAGCACTTCTCTTCCTCATGGGGGGGGTTGTGAGGATAAATACACGAAATGGGGCTACATAAATCCCTAAGGCACATCGCAGAAAACCCAGAAAGGTGGGGTGATAATATACTGGTGCAAGTTTGGGTCCTGTCACTCAACTGTACCTGCTCCCAAGTTCCATCACCTATTGGAAACTCAAATCTAACCCCAGCTGACGCCAACCTGGCACTGCCTTTCACTGTGTGCTGCAGACTAGTGATATCAGCCATGCCAAGACTCCAAACTTGGGGTTAGAGAAAAATGTACATCAACCCTGTCGCATTTCAAATCCTGTTTTTGTCATTCTTCATTTTTGGCCTGTGTTGCACGTTTGGGTCATGCAGGATGGAAGGTTCCACTTTTAACCAGCTCCAGGACAATCCACTTGCCGATGTTTGATGGTATCAGTAAAAATATCAGAGATTGTCAAAACCAAGTCCCTTTAATACAATCTCTCCAAGAGAGTCTAATCCAATCCCAGCTGGTGGGTGGCTCCATGGTTTATCCAGCGTCCGTGGTGTGTGCCCAGGGGAAGGAGAATGCTGAGGGACACTGAATTGTTTGTTGTTTTAAAGCAAGTGTCCCAAAATCCAGGGATTTTCCAGCGTCAGAGTCACCATATAAACCAGAGGTGCTGCATACATCATCAGATGGTTGAGGTGCCAGATATAAACAGAATTTCCATGTAAAGGCTCCTTACACAATGTTAGGCTGAGTTAATCTAACCACAGCTAAATTCCTGCCCTTAATTTATATTGTCATTGAGCAGAAGGAGCGTATGAGAGAGCATAAGCCGTGGCTATTGTAGCCTCTTATTTTATGTAAAGTGAATTTTGTAACGTGGTATTACACCACCGTGGGTTCAGCTCTGGTGGCTACAGTTTCAAGTGTAACAGAGTGAAAGTCCCCTCTGCTACTTGCTTTAGAGGTAGAGTCTCTAGGCACACATAAAGACCAAGGGTAGTGACCACACAGACATTCACAAGTACAAGGTCTAGATGGTTTTACAAGTTTTATTAAAGTTACAATTACAGTTATGATGACCCAAGCATACAGAAATTTTATATAGACCTATGCACAAATATAGTTATACTCACATCCTTAACAACAGTGTTAGGGTCTGATAGGTCTCTCATGGCTTGATCATCGGTAGCGGGATGGTTCCTGCTGGAGTCTCCCATAGGGAGCTCAATTTTCCCATTTTGGGCATCCCCTTTTTGTTTATACCTGTTGATTTGTTGATTCTGTTTATACCTACATTCTGTGCATGTCCATAAAAATGTCTACCCTCTTTTCTCTTATTGGTCTGTGTCCCCTGGAAATTTAAGGGACCCCAATATTCTATAGGCTATGTAAATTCCCTTTAGTCTCATTAGCATTGACGCACAACCTGTAGTCTGTGGTTAAGACACATGTTGGAGACAGATGCGCCTTTACAGTATTTTTATGATCTAATATTAATCTTCTGCAGGGGTGCTGGGACAATTTTGACAGTGGGGGTGCTGAGAACCATTGAACCAAACTGTAAACCCCGTATATAATGGAAACCACTTCAAGCCAGGGGGTGCTGCAGCACCCCTGCACCCATAGTTCCAGCTGCAGCACCCCCCGCACCCCTAGTTCCAGCACCTATAATCTTCTGGGTAATTTTTCACAATATTACCACTTGGTACCTCTTTTCCCATAATCTTAGGGCATTGGGTTATTTTCCGGTTACTTATGTCATCATTTCTTGTCTCCAAGGCCTTAAATAGCTAAGCTAAAGTCTTGCAGGCCTCAGCCTACAGGTTCTTGCCTTTCAGCTTGTCTTACTCATGCCTAATATTTGGTTCTTCTAAATACTGATCAATCTCATACTTTTATAATCCTACAAATTACCTCTAATTAACATACAATGAATATATATAATGTAACATATTGATTAATCATAACATCACACAATAAATGGATAATAAACTAAAATCATTAACACTATTAACTTCCTGGCTCATGGCCCTTTTTATCACATTCTTGTCTTCCAATTTGTAATTAAACTGAAGATTCACAATCATTACAGCATAACAGGGAATACATGTGCATGGTCCTCTCCAGGGGGAGAAGGAGAGCCCATTGTCAGGACTGGAAGGGTGTCCTACTCTGGGTAAAATTTATCCAAGATAAGGTATTGGAGGAATATTTGATTGGCATATGAGAGATCTTCTGTCAGGTGCCTATACCCTGCCCTTGCAAGGGGGAGAGACTTGACGATCTAACAGGTCTTTCCCATCGTCTGATCTCTGATCCTATGATTGTTCCCTATGTTAGGGTTTCCAGAACTTTGCTATAAGCATTGCCTTCATCCTAAGAGTCCGAACAAATACTTAGGATTCAGCTGATGAGGGGGGCAAAGGACTTCAATAGGAGCAGGAGTTTTTCTGTTCCGTTAGGTTCCTCCTCTTCTGGTTTCAGCAAGGGCCTGAGCCAAGGCCCACTGAGGAGACTTTCCATTGACTTCAGTGAAAGTTGGATTTGGCCCCTCCTGAGGTACTGAGCATCTTTCTCCTGTCTCTCCATTAAGGCTCTATGGACTTCAATTAATCTTTGGGACCAGTGTCTGTTTTTCAAGCCCTAAACAAACAAAACAACATTCATTTAAAAGCAAATAAATACATTTCCCCAACGTGGCTCAAGTAGCCCCTGGAGGAGGCTGAGATCTGGTGTATTCACGCATAGTTTCATAAATTTCCATCAACTTTCTCACAGTTAAAGTCACACCTGGAATAAGCCTACTAGGCCGCAATTATCACTGTCAGGAACTATGGGCTAGAGTTCCCTCAGCTGAGCCTGGAGCTAACCTGCTCAGTCCTCAGGCTAGTTAAAGAGCCCACCTGGGTTGTGGCAGAATCTCCTGATTGGCCCATCCTCCTTAATGGCTGCAAGGAGCCAACAGGTCTGCATTTAAGCTCAGCTCCAGGCTTGTTCCCAACTTTGTTCCTGTCTGGTTCTTGATGCTGGCTCTGAACCTTGGCTTATCTCCTGGTTCCTGACTCCACCAGCTAAGTTGGCCTCTGGCTCTACCCACTAGGCTGGGCTGCAGTGCTAGCTACTGGGACAGCCTCTTGCTCTAACTACTAGGTCAGACCAACTTGTCCCTGACAATCACTAGAGGTCCCCTCAACGAGGCCTGGATCACAGCTCGGGAAACATTGCTCTAAAAGGATACACGATAAAGGTAAAGAGCAGATTCAGATTAGTACACTCAACTACAGCAACCTACAGCAAAGAGGGTAAAGTACTGTAACTCCCTGTTCAATGTGTGCTCCATGGCTCCCCTGAGACCTGATCCATAGCTGACAGGAATCTATCACGCTTCCTCATTCAGAGCTTAGTTCTTTAGCTCAAGCAGTGAAGGTCACTGATCTTTGTTCTGAAGAGCCTGGTTCAATCCCCCCTGATAACTAAGACTTGCGACAGAGACTATCTTTTTGCTCTGTGTTTGTACAGCGCCTAGCACAATGGGATCCTGGGCCATGATGGGGGCTCCTAGCTACTCCTGCAATGCAAATCATTAATAATAATAAGATGATGTGGTGACAAACACATTGGAGTTAGTAGTCAACAGCAGAGAGGAAGAGATGGGTCTAAGGGACGCATACTGGGCATTCACTCACCAGAGCTCTGTGAAAGAGTTGGGACAAAACATGAAAAGCATGTGAGGATGCTTGGATCTTGTAAAGAGGAAATAAAAACATGCAAAATGTCATGACTTTCCCCCCCCAAAAAAGAGGTGCTTTTTTGAGCAAATGGTCCTGGTTTAAAGCAAAACTTTCAAAACTTGGAAATGCTGTTGAGGTCAGCAATGTTCACATTATGAAAACACAGGTAAATAGTCCCATGTTTCAATGCACAAGCCACATTTTGGGGAGAGAGGGGGAAAAACAAAGCTACATTTTGCAGATGGTTTAAGAAAAAAATCCCAAAATGAAATTGTTAAAATGTTCATCAACCCACTGACAGTTTCCCTCAGCCCTAATGCTCATAGGGACACAAGGCTGCTTCTAAGCCAGCACTGGAGGGATATGCCTGTAGATCATCCAGCAGAAGAGCCATTACAATTCTAACCCAATTCTTAGGGGACGTGACTTTGTCTTTACCCTGGTTATAGATAATTAAAGGCTGACGGGATCTACTTCAAAGTAGTTCTCTGTACAGCCATCATCCTGCTATGACAAGGCTTGGAGCAGGGGAACTGCACCATCACTGCCCATGTGCCTGCCCAATTTGGTATGGCTCTGTGATAAGAGAGCCCTCTTTCCCATTCACTCCTTATGTGGCTGGGATTCTCTGTCGGCTACAGTCCACCTATGGGGCCATCAGCCAGCTGGGTTGTAGTGGCATCATTCCATGACAGTGCTTGTATCCCAGAAGTACTTATTTCCTGTCCAGGGCCTCCAGGAGGGAGGGAAGCATTATCACCCCCATTTTACAGCTGGGGAGCTGATACACAGAACAGCTCACTGATTTGCTGGAGGTCTATAACAGAGGGGGGACTTGAACCCAGATCACCTGACTCTCAGGCCAGGGCGGCAGCATGCCACCCTCCAGGCTATCCTTCTTCACCTTTACCGCTACTACTGCATGTATTGATCCTGTACAAGGGCTAGTCTGGTGGTGCAGTGACAGTACAGTGCCATGGCCAGGCAAGGACCAGAGACGAGGGGTGAAATCCTGGCTCCATTGAATTCAACAGGAGCTTTGCCACTGAGTTCAGTGGGGTCAGGATTTCATGGCAGGTCTTGGGCTGCTGGGCCGGAAGAAGGAAGCATCTTGTAGCAGTTGCTCATGCCTCCCTCTTGCAGAGGATCTCTGTTGGGAGCCATGGCCAGCCCTTTGCTGGAGGGAAGGTTTCTGTACTGGCAGCTTGGTTGGAGGAGAATAGTCATAGGGTGTGTGAGGCCTGGGATGACTTCTCACCAAAAGAAAATCTCTCCCCACTCTCCTTTGTGCAAGCCCTATCTGGTTTCCAGCAAGCAGGGGGTTAACTCTCGGCCCAGCCCTCACACAGGTGTAGAGGGTGGAGTAATAAGCCAAGGCTGGGCCAATCAATGTCCCAGTAGGAATATAAGCCAGGATAAAGGCAGCTGCTGGAGAGGCAGGTTTCAGAATAGGGACTGGGCTCTTTATGTGTCCTATGGAGCTGGTGTGAGGTTTAAAATGCAGGGATGTGAAATGAGCTGATTAGGTAGAAGGGGCTCTGGAAGGGTAAAGAGTTTATCTGAAGGCTCCATAGAGTGAGGTGGAAACAAAACTGCTGCAGTAATAGTAGGGATCCCTCTTTAGGGTGTGTGGAGGCTTGCCTGCTTCTGGGGAAGTTCACCTTCCTCTCTGGGTGCTGCTCGCCTGTCCCAATAACCCTGAAAAGCCATGCTTTTTAACCTGTGAAATGCACCAGATTGCAGTGTGGTGGGGATATATTAAAACAAAATATTGTGGGGGAAATTGCCCTGAAAATTCAACCCCATCCTCAAACAAAAACCCTGGGTATGGTCATACATCCATAGATCTTAAGGCCAGGTGATACCATTGTGATAATCTAGTCTGACTTCTTGCATAATACAGGTCAGAGAGGCTCATTGTGTGTTGAGCCCAATAACTTGTGGCTGAATGAGAGAATTTCTCTAAGCTATCTAGCCTTGATGTAAAGACTTCAAGCAATGGAGAATCCTCCGTTTCCCTTGGCAGTGTCCCAATGGTTCACTGCCCTCACAAGTAAGAATTTGCACCTTCTTTCTAGTCTGAACTTTGCTGACTTCCAGTCATGGGATCTTGTTTTAACTTTGCTAAAAGAGAGCCCTCTGGCATCTGATCTCTTCTCCCCACAGAGGTAATCATAGATGATGATCACATCCTATGCATCTACCTTGTTTTGACTACTGACCGCTGTGTAGGGTCAGGAAAAACTAAGATCTGACCATAAGGGAAAATTACTTCAGCCCCCTCAAGTAGCTGAATTAATATTCACACTCTGAGGGCTTTGTCTACACTGGAAATGCTACAGCTGCAGTGCTGAAGATGTACTGCTGTATGCTTCAGTGTAGACACTACCTATGCCGATAGAAAGGATTCTCCTGTCAATGTAGGTAGTCCTCTTCCCCTGGAGGTGGCAGCTAGGTTGACAGAAGAATTCTTCTATTGACTTAATGCTGTCTACAGGGGGACTTAGGTCAGCTTAACTATGCTGCTCGGGGCTGTGGATTTTTTACACTCCTGAGCAATGTAGCTGGGTCAATCTAATTTTCTAGTGTAGACCAGCCCTAAGGGCCTGTCATACTGAAGACGTGCCCTTATCTTCAACCTGGCACAATTCAACATCTCCAGAGCTGTGGGTGATCGCTGAGAGCTGCCATTTCACTGATGCTTCCCAGCAGCAAGGCTAGTCTGCTGGAGACA
Organism: Macrochelys suwanniensis; assembly: GCA_033296515.1. Lineage (NCBI taxonomy): Eukaryota > Metazoa > Chordata > Testudines > Chelydridae > Macrochelys > Macrochelys suwanniensis. Next base: position 12,025,159 of record CM065790.1, on the reverse strand, counting down.
CAGGAAGGCTGGTAGGGAGAGTGTCTGTTGGGGACACTGGAAGTGCACCTGGAAGCAGGAGGAAGACAGGCGGCTTCTGAAGTTGTTGCAAGGTGAGTTCTGTGATTGGTTTGTATCTATCTGGTTATGTTACATTAGCTGTGGTTTAATGATTAATAGTGCGTAGGAATACAGGAGACCTACCAGAGACAAGGGAGTATAAAGGCAGACCCCTTTGGGGTTCACAACTTAGCCTCTGCTGTGCGAATACTGGCATACTTCTCCTAGGCAAATAAGAGACAGCATAATCTAGAGGTTAAAGCACAGACTTGGGGACTGTAGGTTCTATTCCTGGCTCTACCAATGACTTACTGCGTGACCTTGGGCAAGTCTCTGCACTGCTCTGTGCCTCAGTTTCCCCCACTTGTAAAGTCGGGATAGGGATAGTCAGCTACTTCCCAGGGGTGTCTGAGATATGCATCATTCATGTCTACATACTACTCTCAGATCCCTAGATGCCAAGTGCAAAGAGTTCTTATTAACTTACCTTTAAAAAACATTTTCTTGCTATTCTCGTGTTTCATAAGCTGAGGATTTCTTCCTGTGTTACAAATGGTGTCATTGTATTGTCAAGATGGTCGTTTTGTGGCTAAATATTAATTTCTTACACGCAAGACATTTTTAATTGTAATTTTGTTCAATAGTTTCTTCATTTGTGATTAGATGCAGTGGTTAGAAAATGTTTTCTATAACTCTGCAGCTTCCCTTTAACTTTCATGACAGACCAAGTAAACCTTTAAATCAAGGGATAGGATTAAATCAAAGAAGAGCATTAATCATCAAAAATACTAGCAGAATACAGAGAGGTCAATGTGAATAATTACTGCTCAGATGCTAATTATCCACCACTACACAAACCTAACATATTAAACACACTGCTAACATGAATGGCCTCTAGATCATATTGCTTTGTCCCTCACAGCTATCCTACTGTTCTCTCTGCACGGGAGTAATTCAAACATCTGCTAACATAGGCACATCCCAAAATATATTTCTGCTAACTCTCACACAAACTGGGGAGACCTTAGCAGACAGGAAAGAGAAAGGGGAAGAATCTGGAACTTGGACCTAGGCAGTCTATGGAGACTTGGGCTTAAGGAAGGGCTGATCCTGGGGAGCTTGAGATAGAAAAGTGCTTTTACTGTCCTGATCCCAGATACATGCGACTCCCTCCTTTGTCTGACCTACAGCTTAACCAGGTGTTGAGTGGCCGCTTCCACTGCCTTTGGTCAGAAAACTCCTTTCCTGGCTTCCAGCTTTTAATAAGGGGCCTGATCCAGTCCCCCCGAAGTCAATGGAAAGATTCCCATTGATTAGAATAGACCCTGAATCGGACCCTAAAGGAACAATGCTGGTGAAGGTGATGAACAGACAGCCCTGGGGGTGCTTCTCCGCTATCCTGCACGTCATTCAGTCACTTATGTCTGTGCAAACTAAGCAAGTGTAACATGCTGCTGCTGCTGCAAATGAGTGGAGAGCTCTTATCTGACTGCATTTTACATCCACTGTGCACGGGTGCTCTTCTCCTTCTGTGCTTGTCCAGCGCCTAGCACACTGGGGTCCTGGCCCATTACTGGAGCAATACAAACAACTGGCCAAGCTTGCAAGGCCATACGTTTAACTTGGGTATGTCTCAGTGTCTGGAATGCAATCACTTTTGAACACCACATCCAATCTGTTCCAAAATTTCAGGGACTGTTCTATGAATGGACAGAACCCTATTGATTTTGGTGAACATTGGAAAACCAGGAGGACGAGGAGGAAGTGGGGCATACATGAAGCCCCTGGTATCTGGTTAGCAAAGCTAACACCTTCAGCCACCTTGGTAATTGTCTATAGAGCAAAGAATCTTAAACAGAGAGAAAAGTCCAACACTTCCTTGAGCTTTGTGGCATTTTGGTGCTAACAGTTACCAGCTGTGCTCCCCTCTTTACATCTTCCCCAACCTGCGCAGAGTCACTTCCAGGATGTGAAAGGTTGGTCTTGTGGCTAAGACGCTGTTCGACTCCAGAGACTTGGGTTCAACTTCCACCGCTGCCGCAGACTGTCTGTGTGACTTTGGGCTCCCTGGGCCTTAGGCTCCTGATCTGTCAAATAGGGATAGTAACACACCCGTTGTGTTTTAGCTAGGTAGACTGTAAGCTCCGCAGAACTGCCTCAGTGTGCGTGTGTGTGTGTCCGTACCGGCGCAATGCAGTGGCGTAGCCAGGTTTAGAGAACAGGGGGAGCAGAGCTAAAAAAAGGCGCTTCCCCTTGTACTCACCCGGCGGCGCTCCAGCCGTTCAGCGGCACTTCGGTGGCGGGTCCTTCACTCGCTCCGGGTCTTCGGTGGTACCCGCCGCCGAAGACCCAGAGAGAGTGAAGGATCTGCCACCGAAGTGCCACCGAACAGCTGGAGCGGCGCCGGGTGAGTGCTTTTTTTAGCTCAGTTCCGCTGGTAGTGCTGGGAGCAAAAGGCACCGGGAGCAAAAGGCGCCGGAGCACAAAAAAGGTGCCGCTTCTGCTCAGTGGGGGAGCGGCCGCTCTTCCTGCTCCCACCCTGGCTACATTACTGGCGCAATGGGGTCCTGATCTTAGCTGGGGCCTTCAAGGGCTACCAGAACTCATCTGAGAACAAATTCAAGGATGGATTTAGCTTCACAGGAGGCACTACACCTGCATCCTCTGAAAGGGGCCTGCTACCAACCTATGGCACTGGGGCCAGACCCAGAGCAGCTCTGCCCTGCACTCAGCCTGGCTTGGTTTCCAACCAGTAGCTTTTGAACGTGTGGCAGAGTCCCACAACGATGTAGAGACCCACACTTGGAAGGCACTGGCCTCCAGGCACAAGCCGCTTCTTAAAATGACTGCTCAACAAGCAGACACACCTGCCTCTTCTTAAAGGAGCCAGCGTGTAAGCAAGCGCTCTCCCTCCTTTAAGGAAGAACCTCCATCTCTGCTCCCTGACAGAGCAAGGTGACACCTACCCGAAAATGAGGGATTCTGACAAGAGACACTAAAGAGGCCCAGGAGAGACCTGTGCATTTGATCTAACCTGTGGGGAGCATTTTGAGTGGAAGGGAATGCCTGCTGCTATTTTACAATCACAGGTTAGGGTCTAGGGTTTGTTTACATCTTTCTTTTTCCCAAGGACAGACAGCAGAAGCTCCAGGGAGGGAGAGATGTTTATGCACAGTGAAGAACAGACTTTTTCTCTCTCTGCTTTTCTTTGTCCACTGCCATCAGTCTGGCCTGGCTCAGGGCGCTGTGGCTGCTTTTGCTGCATGGAAAACTGGGCTTCTTCCTCTTTCCTCATCTTCCCCCGGAATTCCCTCTGAGTTCTCCAGTTCTGCTGCAAACCTAACTAATCAAGTTCCCTTCCTACTAAGGTCTCAGCACCCGTCCTGGAGAGCATCAGGCTAGATCATTAGGTCGCAGCAGTAGTGGCCTTGAGCCTGCCTGGAATACACTGGTGTCATGGATGTGTGTGGAGTGTGGTCCACTCTTTAGGTTGCGTTTCCCTTCCCCCCACTCCCCAGTGATGTGGGCACATTGGTGCTGCTCATGTCCATATCCAGATCCTTTTACCTTACTGCACAGACAGCCAAGAACGAAAGGCCGATGGTCCCTGATCTCCGCTAGTCAAGGACCAAAAGTGGAACAAAGCCTAGGAATGAGGGAGAAATAACAGCAAGAAGAGAGGGGAGGAATGATTCCTTCCGGATAAATAGCAATGTCTCTAACCTCTGCTCCGTGATGCCAGGTCTCTGAGGCTGGAAAGCTTTCAGTCATGGAAGCAAGAGAAATCACCAGATCAATATGGGACAGGGGCCAGATTTGGGACTGAGATGAGGGATGTCCCCGATAACAATAGGTGTGTGTGTGAATGGCACTCTGCCCCCCCCCCCCTCGTTTTCGGAGATGTGCGGGCTTCCTCTGGTAGCAGATGAGATCAGCCAGACTCTGTGTCCTTCCCCTCAGTCCAGCCCATCTGTTCCAGCCTCTTTCACAAGTACCTCTGAGGGATCAGAGGCCAGGAGGGAGGCTGGCACAGGGAAGGCAAGTTATGCCCTGTCTTGTCAAGGTGGGCACCGCTCTCCTAGCCTGCAGTCTGGGAGAGGCTGTGGGTTCCGGGTTTACGATGAAGGGACAAAAATTATCTGGGGAAGAGAGAGAGAGAGAGAGAGACACTGTGTGTGTGTGTGTGTGTGTGTGTGTGTGTGTGTGTGTGTGTGTGTGTGTGTGTGTGTGTGTGTGTGTGTGTGTGTGTGTGTGTGTGTGTGTGTAGGGGAGCAACCTTACACTGTCACCTCCCTTCCAGCCAGAATGCTACTGACATCATGATTAATTTATCAGGTGCTTATGAATATGCAGATGAGGCTCCAGTTTCTAGGCTCCGCTTTCAGGAGAGAGGCTGTGTGATGGGGTTGCTGCCGCCGCTGCTGCCTTCTTAAGAAGAGAAATGTCATGTAGTGGTGTTTCAAATATATACATAAACGAATTCACCTCCAAATAAGTCAGGAACTCAACAGTCCCGCCCGGTTTGGGAGAGCTACTTATTTCCCTTTGTGGGTGGGGTTCTTAGGGGGGCCCCTTCGCTCTCCCCACACATCCCTTCCCCCACCCAACCAAGCAGTCAATTACTTTTTCTGGGGCGGGCTTGTCTGTTTCAGTCCATAGGAGAAGGCAAAGAAACTTTCATCCTGGGAAATGTGGCAAGGCTTTGCCCATAGGGAGGAGGAGGGAGGGAGCCGGCTACAGGTTGTGGGGGTGGGTAAGGCTGGGGGAAGGTACCCGGCTGCTGGAGCACAGGGCCACAGGGTTCCCCAGGAGGTGAAGCCTCCACCAGCCACTCCTTCCGCTTGCAGTTGAAGCCCTGGAAGGCAGAGGAACCGGTTGTTCAGGCAGCCTGTTTATAGTGAGGGCCTCGAGGAGGGGGTGTGTTTTGCTGCAGGCTGTGGAGGGACCCTGGCAGCACCAGAGAGTAAAACGAAAGGGCTGCTTTGATGCACCAGGGCTTGGTGGAAAGTGGCTGGATTGGGGGAGGGGCTGCAATAGGCAGAACTAGGCCAACTAGTTCATGGGAACCTTTCAGTGAGCGAGTCATGGCTGCAGCTCAGCCACTTTGAGGGGTTGGTGTGTGTTCGGGGAACGAGGGGGGCCCCCTCATTAAAGCAGAGGACTGGGATGCCTGGTTCTGCCACGTGACCTTGGGCACACCCCGTCACGGCTTTGTGCCTCAGTTTCCCCCTCTGTAATCTGCAGGTGGGGGGGATAATCCCTTCCTGCCTCAAGCAGCAGGGCTGTTGTGAGGCTGGATTAATGAGGGTGCCTACAGAGTTTGGCGATTCCCTGGTGAAAGGGACTGAAGAAGGGTGAAATATTATTTTCCTCCACTAAGGCAAGGAGGCAGCTCCCACCCTCCCAGAGTGGCTGCAGCAGGGGCTGTTAGAAAGCTCTCCAGCTGCTGAGGGTTTGGAAAATCACAATGAACCACCCGGCACTACTTGGGCCCTGGGGTTTAAAACTTCCCTAAAATAAAACTTCTGGCCACAGAATCTGACAAGCTGCAACTACAGATTCCCATTGAACTGGGGGAAAAGTGTATTTTCAAGTATGTCAGAAGTATGAGCCACTGCTCATGTTAACAGTGATGCCTTGAGAGAACCTTCCCCCAGCAGAACCTGTTCCCTCTAGGCCGGAAGGTGTCCCTGTTTGCCCATGGAAATAGGCAGCGGTGCTTGGCGGGGTGGCACTCGTTTTTTTTTTTGTTTGTTTTTTGCTTGGGGCGGCAAAAAAGTTAGAGCCGGCCTTGGCCCCAGCACCTTGTGAACATTAACTATGCCTCGGGAGAAGGTAGAGATGTACCAAGTGGGCACCCACCAGCCCAGATTCCACTCTGGAGGGGGCAGGACTTGTCTCATTTCCCCAGGGGAAGGCGGATGTTTGGTTTAGAAAGGTTTGTCTTGGGATTTCACACACATCGCTGACAAGCCTCTGTCTCTTACAAGGTGAGTGGGGGAGATGTCACCAAGAGAGGACCCAGAGAAAGAGACTCTCAGAGATCCCAGGAGAGGTGGGATGAGTTAACCAAGCAATTGCTCCTGGGCAAAAGCCCAGCGTCACAAAGCATGGCCCAAAAAGGTGTAAGTACCAGCCCCGAACCCTTCCCAGTGGGCCAAAGCACCTGTGACCTCAATGTTTGCTCAGACAGTGCCCAGACACACAACCTAAGCAGAAAGAGAAGTGTCAGATTTCCTCCCATTGGGAGAAGATGTTTGTTTTAACTGAAGCCACGCTACCATTCCAGGATCCATGTTAGAGGGGGTGGGATGTAGTTTTCATAGTTCTGGAGGATAGGTCCCTCAGTGGCTATTAGCCAAGATGGTCAGGCCTGCAGCCCCATGTTCTGGGTGTCCCTAAGCCTATGACTAACCGATGCTGGATGACAGGAATGGATCACTCCATAATTGCCTGTTCTGTTCATTCCCTCTGAAGCATGTGACATTGGCCACTGGTGGAAGACAGGATACTGGGCTAGATGGAGCCATTATGGCTGTTCTTATGTGCTAGATGAGAAGCCTGTTGTAGATGGCTCTCCAGGGCTGGGTCTTAGTTTTCAGAAAGCCTTTGAACCCGTTCACCTTCTTCTAAGGATGGAACAGCCCAGAGGCTCTCAGGTGGCCCCTCGCTCGCTGGTGCCACTCTTGGGACGAAGGAGGTGTTGCACCAAGTGAGGAACCTAAGTATGGGTGCTGCTGGGTGCGTATAGTAATTAAAGAGGAGGCATCAGACCTTCAGGGGGCCAGATGCTGCCTGGGGGCAGACCAAACCCAGGACCTGTGAGACTTTCCCAACCACTCTAGAGCTGCTGCTGGTCAAGGGGCTGGTGTGGGGAATGGGAGCCAGGTGCACCCATGACCAGCAGCACCATCCCACCCTGCAATCAGGTAAGATGTGGGTTGGTTTTTGGTTTTTTTTTTTTTTTGGGGGGGGGGTACTAGCAAAGAGCTGACTTATAAAGAAAGCCGTGTGCCCTTTAAAGGGGCAACAGCGAGAGGCGGGTGCGGGGGGGCCCCCACATCCACCTTCATTAAAGCTGAGCGAGGCACTTCAGCCGCACGCTGATCTCTCCCGCTTTTCCCCGGAGCGGTGTGTAGTGTTACGGGGGCAGGGAGACCCAGCAAGCGCCTGTTCGAGCCCGGGCACCGGGGCTGAGCTCTGCTCTGAATCCTGCTCGCCAGCCCCCGGGCGCTCCGCGGTGCCAAGTGAACGGGGCTGGAAGTGGGGGCGCCGGGTCGGTTTGTTTAGCTCTGCAAGGGGAGCAGGGCCAGTTTTTGCGCTTCTAACAAAGGCTCAAGGTGCTGCTGCTGCTCCCCCTTTGGCCGTCCTCGCTGGGGCTCGGCCCACAAGCCCCACCGCGATCCAGGTGACGGCTCCCCCAAACTCGCCTCTGCCAGAGCGTCTTTTCCCCGTCCCCCCAAAGCAGCGGGAGTGCTGCAGTGCTCACAAACCGGCGCTAGGGGGAGCTCTGACAACTGGCTTCGCCTGAGAGCCAGGGGAGGCTTAATGGACTAAAATCACAACAATAATAATACAAAAAAGATTTCAGAGACTTCGGAAAGAGAGAGAGAGAAACGCTTCCCCTGCAGAACAGGAGACTCCTGCCCGCAACAAAGCCAGAAAGTTGGTGTGGGGGAAGAACAGTTACAACACCCAGTGAAAGGGCCCCACAGTAATTCCAGGCTGCCACAGGGCGATTTGTAACTTCAATGTTGTATGGGGGTTATTGGGCACACACACACACACACACACACACACGTACGTTGCTACCTTGTGATTAAGCTCGATATTGTCGACTAAATTGTTGTTTGACTAATCGGAGTCTCCTGTTGTTTGTGCCTTTCCAATGCCTTTTTCAGCCCCCCCGTCAATATCTCTGGAGAGGAAAGCACCGTCCTTCGTTGCGATCTTCGGGGTTTTTTACTTCGAATCGTTGCAGCCAGCGGCAGTTTCTTCGCCCCGGCTCCCAAGAGCAATCGTGGCGATTCTGTTGTAAAAAAGCCGGGCTAGCAGCAGCACCAGCGGCGATTTTGCTCTAAACCTGCACGCTTGTTGCAGGGGCTTTCAAAACCCTCCTCTTCTGAGGTCAGCCTCTAGGTGGTCAGGGAGCCTTGATTACCTTCATTCATTGGGGTTTTTTTTATTATAAAAAAACACGCACACCACCAAGTGGCACAGAGTGGTGATAACAAACTGCAACTTAAAAAAACCCCAACTTCACAAGTACATCAGGGAGGATGAGGCGAGAAAAGCAGGCTGCTGCTGTGTGTGGCAGGGTTGGGGACGGAATTAGCTTAGAGCTCTCTGCCTGCGCTAAGGCAGGAATACTCCTCTTCAGACCCTCTCCACTGCTTGTTTCTTATGGGTCAGCTTGTGGGCTAGGAGACCCGTCCTGGACTAATGGCATTTGTGTACTCGGGTGCTAGTGCTTTTGTGCAAATCAGGCACGCTCGGTCTAAGCTGGTTTTAAGCAAGGCGCAGATCTGACTTATGTGGTTGAAGTGTCCCTGTCTCCCCCACAGCCCCCGCCCTTGTCTTGAAGTAGATGAAGGGTTAAGACCTGGTTACAATATAAGCCTAGGCAATTTAAAAAATATGCCGTGTTTTTACCTCCCTGTTGTTGAGTTGAGGATAGTGTAGGAAGAAGTGCTGTTCTCTTGATAGGTCGCGGCAGTGATTTCCCTACACCCCCCCAGTTTTGTGAGCTAGTTACATGCCAATTTAGTGACACCCCCCAATTTCAATTCCTGGGGAGGCCACTGGGAGGAAATGTTTGAGATCAGTTAATCTACGCAGGGGTCACCTGAGAATCGCCCACCTGGGAAACTTTGAATAAGTGGCATCTCGTCTCAGCTGAAGGCTAAAGATTTGTCAGCACATTCTAGTAAAAAGTCCAGGCTAGAGCTAATCTCCCCCCCCCCCAAAAAAAAAATAATTTAGGGTGGGATCTATAGATCCCCTAAAGAGCTTAGGGGGATCTATAGATCCAGCCTAAATTGGAAAGCCCTTTGGTATAAGCATTCATACAGCCAAGCTGTGAACTCTAGCAATTTCATCCCTAGTGTGCAAAGCCTTCCCAGCCTAGTCCTGGGAGACTAGAGGGTTATGCCCACTTAAAAACACCACCACAAACTTTATAATGGACTTTTTATTAAGATTATAAATTTAAACAAATCTGAACAGTTTTTACCCGGCGATATACCATTCAATCTGCACAAAAATACAGGGATACAAAGAGAAAGAGAAAAAGGTTGGGCAAGGCGTCCCTAGTACACATAGTGCTTAGTGAAGGTTGGGATGACAGGGCTACAAAAAATGTTAAAACCCACCTTTTTACAACAAAAGGTTTTTTTTTAAAAAAAAATAATAAAAAAATTTCCAAAATAATTAAAAAAAAGGTGGGGAGAGTCAAGGGGCCACAGATCTCTTCACAAGACCAAGCAATGCTGGTTTTATGATTTGGAAGGCTGAAACCAGAACAGTCAAACTGAAAACAAAAAAACCCAGCACACCACATTCAAAGAGACGTTAAAAGTAGTGTTAACACATTTACCTGTGGCAGTCACATACACCTAGGTGAAGGTACACAAACACGGGGGGAGGGGGGGTAAAGAGGACTGCGGAGCTGTGCATGATGGGAAATGTAGTTTGCCCTGTTGTCCCCAAACACATGGTGTCCGGTTAAAAGGCAGTGGCCGGCAGGACTACAGGTCCCATGGAGCAGCCAGAAGAGTGGAAGGGGGTAAGACAAAACCGCCCTTTCTCCCCCAGGAGAAGCTATTGTGCTCTGCAGTGTTACCCTGGCGCACATGGTCGGAAGAGGGGTCGCAGCAGACACCGTTCTTCGAGCAAGAGGAAAGTTGAAATGTTTTCATTTCTGCCTTCTGATTTTTTTTGTTTTAAATAAAAGGAAATAAAAAGTAGAGCAAGCAAGAGGAAGGCTGCTCCCGAAGGAAGCGAGCTGCTGGAGGGAGGCACTGACCCATGCTGCTGCTGCTGGAAGGGGAGAAGAAAATGGAACGAAATGAAGTTGTTCGAATGGGAGACGGAAGGATTTAATCCACCCCGCAAGCTCCGCACCTTGCAAACGCGCCAGGGGTCCGTCTCCCCCTGCCTGGTGCAGTTAAGGAGAGTGTCCGTGTAATAGAACTGACGGTGCCGAGCCAGCAACAAAAATAATCGCTCACTTTGCTCCCCCTTTCCCTGGAGGATCAGTCTCCCGCTTAGACCCCCCGGGACCGGCAGGCAGAATTCCCCTCCCCACCCCCGACTTAGTCCAACGGCCACTGCAAGCTTGGGCGTCTCTTCCCACCCCCCCTCCAGCAAAAGCAGCTCCTCCAGGGGCAGAGAAGTGCCGCTCTCCAAACTCTTCCCCGGCCCACACGGCTTCCTCCGGGCAGCAGCCCTCGCCTCACGTGGCGGGCTCCCGGGCTGGAGTCACCCCCGCACTCAGTACAAAATAAAGCCCGAGCGGACACACGGAATAGGTAAATAGGTGCTTTTCATCTCTGCAAAAATAAAGTCCCAAGATCTGCGATGTTTATTGTACAGTTTATAAAACATGAGCTCGGCTTTCCCCCCTCCCCTGCCCCCGCCCGCCCCAGCCCCCCGCCCCTCTTTGTTTCAGGGGCCCCTCTGGAGTCCGTGTCCCTGGGACCGCTCCCCCCCCCCCCGCGCCCCTAGAACGCCACGATGGCTCGAGTCCAGGCTCCCAGGCTGGCCAGCGCCTGCTTGCCGCACAGCTGCCCGTTGAGGGGCTGCTCACAGTCCGCCTGCTGCCGGCTCACCAGCCCCGTGAAGCCGGAGCCGAAGATGGAGATCAAGTTGGAGATGTTGGAAGAGTCCGGGGGCTGCTCGGGGCTGAAGTCCTCGAAGCGGGCTCGCTTGCTGCAAGGGGAGAAGGGGGAGCCGCCCCCCACCACCACCCCGCCCGGGTCCCCCTCCTCCTCGTCCTCCTGCCCCGGGTAGTACTTGCGCTTGGTGCCCGGGGGAGCCGGCGGGGGGCCGAGCCCCGCGGCGCCCTGGCAACAGCAGGGGCACTGCGAGCAGCAGTCCTGGTGCAGGTAGCCGTTCTCCACCGTGGTCACCACATGGGTGTCCAGGTCCAGCACCGTGGTGCGGCTGCTACAGTGCGCCGCGGCGCCGCCGCTCGCTGCGCTCATGGCCGAGCCCGGCGGCGCCGGGCTGCCGAAGTCACAGCTGGCCGGCACCGGGTAGAGCAGCCCCGGAGAAGCGCCGCCGCCGCCCCGGTAGAAGCCGGGGGAAGAGTCTCTGCGAAGCGCCGAAGGGGCCGGCGGCTGGGGCGGGCTGGGCGGCAGCTCCAGCGGCTCGTCCTCCTGGGGCGCACCGGGCAGGAGCGCGGCGCACCCGGGCACCTCCAGCAGCTCGCCGCCGCCGCCGCCTCTCCCCAGGGCTGCCCCCGCCGCGCCGCCCAGCCCGCAGCTCCGCGGCTGCTGCATGCCCGGCCCCGGGTCGCCGGGCTCGGCCGCCAGCTGCAGCGGGCTGAACTCCGGGGGGATCCCTCCGGCGGGCGCGCAGCCCGGCGGCGCCCCGAGCAGGACGCCGCCCTCCGGGTAGTGCTGCTGGCGGCGGCAGAGCTCGGCGTAGCGCTCGCTCAGGTAGAGCTGCCGGGCGTTGCGGAGCACGTAGGAGACCAGCAGGTTCTTGTGGAGCTTGATGCCCCCGCGCTGGGTGCGGGAGCTGTGGATCTTGCGCAGGGAGAGGCTGATCAGGCTCTGGGCGTCCAGGGCGCACTCCATCCTCCTCCGGCCGCCCAGCATCTGCTCGCTCCGCGCTGGCCGCCAGGCAGCCCGGGCCGCATCCACGCGAGCCGGGAAGGGGCTGGGGTGTGTGTGTGTGTGTGTGGGAGGGGGGGGGTCGCTCTCTCTCTGTCCTTCTCTCAGGGGGTCGCCAGCGCTCCGAGGGGAGCCACCATCACCGGTGCGCCCTGCGCCCCCTCGCCACCCGCCCGCACCTTGAGCGCAAAGCAATGAGCGCTCGCCTACCCAGCCCCCGCTATTTATATGTCCTCCCCAGCCCCGCCCCCGGCTGCCGCCGCCTATCGCCGGGCCCGGCCCGGCCTGACGGGCAGCCGCCTCCCGCCCCGGAGAGCCCGGCCCGGCCAATCAGGGGAAGGCGGTTCCTTTGTGCTATTCAAATACCTAACAGACTTGGGGCCGCTGCCTGGAATGTTCTCATGAGAGAGGAGCCGCGGCGGCGGCCCGAGCCGGGGTGGGCGTGCGGGGCGGGTGGGGGCGCAGCGGGTGGGGGACGTGCACCAAGGGGATCCCCCCCCCCCGGGTGATGCCCCTCTCGGGGTGGGGAGGCTGGTTTCCCCGCGGCTGCGCTGCCTCCCTTGGCAGGTGAGCGGGCTCCCATGTGCGGGGAGAGGGGGCTGGCCTGAGACGCTGCTGCTGGGCAGGGGAGGGACAGGCTGGGAGGCTTCTGGGATCCCCCCGCCCCCTTCCAGCAGGTGGAATTGGGGGGGTGGGGGATGCAATAATAAAAATACTGAATAATTAATTACTAACCGAACCCGAGAGCCCGGAGCTGGGAAATCCCTCTCCCGGGCGTGCGATCCGGCCCCCACCTGGCCAGGCAGGGAAAGCACATGGCTCGCATCCTACCTCCCGGCAACACTGAACCGGAGCGCCCGCAAAGAGCGGGGAGTTCACCGGGCGGGGAGGGGCGGGGCGGGCGATGTTCCCACCCCGCTCCGGTTCCCACGTTCGCTGTGAACGGTCGGTATCCACAGCGACGTTACCAAGAGTTGCCTTCCTCGGGCTCTCTTCGCCACGGGGCGCTGGGCTTGGGGAAAACCAGCTGTGGACCCGATCCTGCAACGCGCGCTGCGCCAGCGGAGCCCTGCAGCTGGACGGGTTCCCCATTGACTTCAGAGGGAATCCGGGCCCGATCCTGCCCCGTAGAAGTCCGTGGCAGTTTTGCCACTGGCTTCAATCAAAGCCGGATCAAGCCCACTGTGCATGTACAGGGGTTTGCCTGCCTGGAGCTTGTGGCCGGGCATGGAGCTTGCTGGGGCCTGTAGCAGGTGTGTACATTTACTCCAGGACAGAATCAGCATCAATGTCCCCCCCTTTTTAAGGCAACACTCATTCCTGACTTCAATGGGGCTCCCTGCATGGCTCCAGTTTCATGGTTCAGGCCCTAGAAAATCATCTCATCCACGCCTCTGCCCATAAAGGGAAACCTCTTATTTGCATTTATTTATAAAGTATGATTATACAGACAGAATAATACGAATATTTTATAAATGAAAGACCATCTCAAGGCCTTGCCACTGACAGTGTTTGCAGCTACCAGTATTTGATGTACTCTTGGTGCATTGCACAAGCAGTTAAAACATAATACCGATGAAAACAATCTATAAAACCCAAGTAAAGGACAAGTAGCAAGAGCAGTAAAACAGGAGGCGAATCCTGCGGTAGGGCTGAGAGCCTGATGCAGAGGGGAGTCCTGTACAAGGAGCAACAGTGGTAACTGCTGACAGCCACTCCGACAATGCAGCCTTCAGTAGAGCTGCCCAGGAGATGGGGGTTTTTTTTCCCTGAAAAATTTTTTTTTGATGAAAACAAACTTTTCATCAAAAATTTTCAAAAGTTTGGGTTTTGTTGAAAAGATGAAAAAGTTAGGCTGAACTCCTCCCCCTCCCCCAAGCTTCCTTGGTTTTCGATTATGGCCCCCGGGGCTTTTTTTTTTTCCATTTTTGTTTTTAACAAAAATCATGGTGCTGAAACTAGCTGTTTCCCATGGACATGTTCCTGTTGATGAACAAGCCAGTTCTTATTGGGGGGAAAAAAGTTCAAATGACAAATTTCAGCTAGCTCCAGTTTTCAGTCTTGCTTCTTCACAGTGGGTGGGATGGGTTGAGGAAGCTGGACTGTGCTTTATTTATCTGGATTTGGCCCTGATGGATACAATACAAAGCACTTTGTAGGGCCTGATCCTGGGCTCCTCACTCTAGCAGTCCTTTCCCATGCTAGTAGCCTCAGTAACGTCGTCTTCTTCTTTCGTATGGTTGATGCAGAGCAGCAACTACAATCTCACCTGAAGTTGATCGAGCCAAATGGCTACATCAGAAGTAGCAGAGTTCATTGCAGTGATGTCTCCTTCAGATTTATAAATTGGGCAGTAGGCAATGATGTGTTTGAAGGTCTGTCGTGGGGAGCCACCCTCACATGCCAGGAAGGCCTTGATTTTCCATTTGTGCATTAGATGTCCGCATCTGCCATGGTCGGTTTGGATTCGGTTCAGAGTTGACCAACATGTCTGTGGAAGGTCGAACCCAGGAACCTTCTGCGTGGGATCCGGCACAAGGTGCTTATTTTATAAGGCTTGCTTAGCCCAATCTGCTTTCCAATCCTCCGTCTGATCGTAGCCTGATTGCATGAGTCTAAAGCGAATGTTCCCAGGAAGGCTTGCGCGACTTAAGACGCTGGAGGGGGGGCGTTGTTGAGGTCTTGGTGGCTAGGAAGACAACTGCTTTCCTGGATTCGCTGAGCTTCGCGGAGTGTCGCAACAGATCAGCGTATCAGCGGGGGAGCGATGTTAGACAGAACAGGTAGCCATGGTGTTGGAGTCCACTCAAGGGTTCCAGTGATGCACCGCATCATTGCATCAGCTGAGTGTCAACAAGACACATGTGGCTGCATCTGCCCCATACCGGTGCACAATATTCAGTTACCGCATATACAAGTGCTTTTGTTTGCAGATGTTCGCAACACTGATGCCGATGCACCCCAGGTTGTACCTGCTAGTTTCTGAATTATGTTGGCTCTCATTTTTATCTTTGCAGCTACCTTCTCAAGAGCCAGCTCCTTGCAGGATCAATCTCACATAAAAACAAGAGGCACCCCCAACTTCAGTGGGCCTGCTCCAGTAATAAGAATGGTATTTGTGGTTAAGACTCAGGACGGAGACTGAAGAGACCCGAGTGCTACTCTGTGTTTTGACACATGCTTCCTGTGTGACCTTGGGCCAAACTTTTCAAAGGAGGTTTCTAGGTTTGGGTGCCTCCATTTTGGGGTGTCTCACTGGGTACCCATTGGGCCTGATTTTCATGATTTCTCCTGCTGCTCCCAGTCACTGGAATTTTGGGGTGCAGCACTTCAAAGTGCTGCACCTCAAAACAGAAGACACTCTTGAAAACTTCTGCCCAGATCCTCTAAACATTTAACCCATGTTTAACTTTACTACCATGGGCACTGCCTTTGATTTCTATGGGGCCCTCACAGCTGCAAAATGAAGCATGTGCATAAAAATTTGCAGGATTAGAGCCTTTGGCTTTAATCTTATTGTGCTTCAGTTCCCCAACTGCAAAATGAGGATATTAAATACTTCCCTACCGCACCAGGATGTTATGAGGATAATTTCATTCATGTTTCTTGTGGGATGCTCAGCCACTCTAGGCATGAGCACCATGAAAAATAGTATAAATATTATTTTTGTATCACATCTTTCATACAAGCTAGATCCTACCATGTATTACACAGTTACATAATACAGCTAAAAAGTTAAAATAAAAGTATAGCAGAGGGAGAGAGAAATGAAGAGGGGTAAGCAAAGGAGGAAGCATATGCTTTCAGCTGAGATTACAAAATAGATGGGGAGTTGATGAGATGGAGAGTCAAAAGAAGGCTAATCTAGAGGACAAGTGCTGCAGAGGAGAAGGCTCTTGCACCAAACTGGCAAGATTATTGCTTATACATTGTCGTAAATGTACATAGGGCTTTAGGCCTCTGTTCACAAGGTACGTAAGTTCATAAGTAGTTCCACTGACTTCAGTGGGAATTCTCACGTGCTTAAAGTTAGGCATGTATTTAAGAACCGTGCTGAGCCCTGGGTCTTACAGAACCTGGGAAAGTCAGGAAGCCTGGTTCTTCACTCTTTTATGGTGATGTGAATGGAGAATCAAGACCCAATGTCTGAAGAACTTGGACCTGCTTCTGCATTCCTTAGACTCCTCCAATGCCCACAAATCACTGGGAGCGTTGGGTGTGTGAGGAATGTAAGTTTGGGCCCCTTTTGTAAAGGGCGGGAGGCAGAGAGAGAGGAGGCCAGTGCTAGGGACCTTCCATTAAAGCCAAGGGGAGGCTTTCTATTGACTCCAATGGGTTTGGGTCACAACTTGGAAAAGCAAAGGGAGTAGGCAGGAGAGTGGGGAGAGAATGAGCTAACTCCTAGAGAAACAGGACAGCAAAAAGATGCCAGGCCAAAAACCAGTGGCAATGTCTCAAAATGCAATACAGGCAGATCCAATCCAACATACAGCAAAGTGATTTCTGCTACAATACAAGAACAAACCTTACTTACATGTGCCATAAACGCTAATCAGAAGCAGTTTGTGAGCTACATTAAGGAAATAACCTGCACAAGCTGTTCAGTGTTTTTCTTTGTAATTTTCACAGCCAGGTGTGCAAGAGCTTGTTTTTGTTTAGTTTTTGGTTTTGCTTTAAAGTGAGAACCCACGTTTAATTCTGGTTTGAAAACATATTGGGATTGGTTATACAGCAGGGAAAGGAGACCCTGTCCTTCTAGTCATTCTTTTGGAGCTTAGTATTTGGCTGTTCGAAGGTATGTTACAAATTTACTGCAAAGACACTCTACATGGATCCATTCTGTCCTTGTTTTGACATCATTGGTAGTTGAGGTAGGGGTGTCAACTCTGACTGAAGCTATTCTGGGAGATTTTTTCCCCGCAGCCTGACCTAATGTCATTTTCTTAAAATATCATATTAAAAGCTCCTGGATTGCTTTCAATACTCACAGGGAGATAGATGCCGATTCCGGGAGACTCCCGGCCAATCCTGGAGGGTTGGTAACCCGAAGTTGCGGGTGTACAGCTCCTTGCAGGGTCAACCCCATTTTTGTAAGCAATATAATAATACCTAGATCTTATTAGTGCTCTTATTAGTAGGTCTCCGAGGGCTTTGAAAATCACTATTTTATTCCAGTTTTTTACACATGTGGAAATTGAGGCACTGAGCAGGGACATGACTTGCGCCAAGTCAACCAGCAGGCTTGTGGCAAAGATCGAAAAAGTCCCCCTGTCTCCTAAGTCCCAGTCCAGTGCTGTTTAGGGAAATGCACTTGGCATTAACTTTGCATAGAAATGAGAACGAAATACCTGGTATTCTCTTTCTCTTTGATTATGTGGATTGTCAAATAGTCCCCTCTCCTAATGATGCTTAATAGCTGAGACCTGCAAACTCCCCCAGGGTCTCTGTTTTTTTTTTTTCTTTTGTGTGAACCTCCCTAACCTTGGATCGAAAGGCTTGTCTACACCAGGGGTTTTTACACTAACATAGCTACACTGATAAAAACGTCTAGTCCACCAGTGTGATGTATCCCTGTTTGAAACTTTTCATCTTGGTGCAGAGTAGCTACAGGAGGGGTTTGCACTGGTGTAGCGTGTAGCTACTCTGCTGTAAAATGCTCCAGTGCATGCAAGCCTTGAGATATGTCTTTCTCATTCTTCTGCTCTCCATTGTTAAGGGTGAAAATCTAAGAAGGCAGGAACAATTTTGGAGTTTAGGTGGCATTTCAGTGTTAAAACACTCATTTCATTCAACTCCACTTACATTTATTGACTTATGAAATCTTTATTAATCCTTCTCAGAGAGCATGTGCATGTTTGTTTTTTAATTTTTTTTTAATTGTGTAGAGGACTAAGCTGGCATTAAAGAGACTTGTCAAATAGAATAGGGTCAGAATTTGGATAGTCTACAAATATGAAAATAATTTTTTTGTTAATTTTTTTATAGGGAAAATGTTAATGAAAAAGTGTTTTCACCCCCATTTTGTTTGGACTGAAACCTCTCTGGCAAGGTTTTAACCCAAGCATTAGGCTAGTTCATGAAACCCTGAAAGTGACTAGAAAACGTGGCACTGAAACTGACAAATCTATTTTCATTGTCCAATAACCAAACAGACCAAATGATAAAAAGTTCTTTCAGCTTTAATTCTCTAAATCAATCTTGCCAACATTTAGGCACTGGTTTAATTTTAAACATGTGAGTACTACTCCTGTGCTTAAAGTTAAGTCTGTGCTTAAGGCCCAAATCCTCAAAGCCTGGTATTTAGATTCCTGACTTCCATTGATTTCAGTGGGAGGTGGAAGCCTAAATACCTTGGAGGATCTGGACCTAAGCATTTGCTGGATTGGGACATAAGGTATTTATGTAACAAAATTATTTTGACAGATATGATTGTGAATACATATGATTTATTCTGCTATTAATTATTATAATATTTTGCACATCCCCAAAACTGAGCCATGCACCCCACAGTACAAATAGCACAAGGTCTCTGCCCTGAAAGGCTTATAGTCTAAGACCCCAATCCTGCAAACATTTACCCATGTGAGTAACTTTGGGCCCCAATGCAGCAAAGCACTTGAATACATGCTTAACTTTTAAGTCCAGCCCTATACAGCAAGGCATTTATAGCAGCATGTGCTAGCCCTTTAAAACCAATGCCTGGTCACCTCCCCTCCCACCCCATCCCATGAGTTTTCAGCCCTGTAAGGCCCAGCAATGAGGGTGGGTGTGGTTCCCAGAGGGATCATGTGACCAAAAGGGAGCCACATGACTGGGCATAGCTATATAAGAGCTAGCCTGTCTCCCTCTTTCTCCTCTCAATGAAAGGGGTGCTACGGATGAGTTAAGATCTGGTCTGTGTTACTAGGGAGAAGCCCTGGAAGGACAGCTGAAAAGAAGCTGGTGGAGGCCTGAACAGAGACTGGTATAAGAAAGAGTGGCCCTGGGAAATAGTAGAGCAGATTGTCTTGAGTATAAGGCAGACTGCTGCCAGTGGTGTGGGGACCCACCTAGCAGAGGTGATGGTTAACCTGCCTGTGACCATGAGGAAGGGCTTGAGTCTAGGGAAGATCAAGGAAGTTCTTTAAAGGGCTCTGTTCTGTTTGGACCCTCCTTTGCTCCAGCGTGAGAAGGCTGCTGAGTTGCTAAAGTACTCAAGAAAGTGGGGGTGCCGAAGAGAAACTGTTGTGGACTGGCCTCTCTGGACAGGTAAGAACCAGTTAGGCACTTAACCATGTAAGCAGTGTCACTGAAGTTGATGGGGCTAACGCTGCGGAGAGTTACTCAGACCTTTATTTCAGAGGCAAGACCTAAGCTTTTAACAGCAGAAATACGTGGGGGCTATTCCTGGGGTGCGTGTCTTCTGAATCCCAGAGGAGCTGACAGTACGGGTGTGTGTTCGTCTCCCTCTTGTGCTGCCATGCAGGGATTTCTACATAGCCCTACAAGAACGGCAGGACAAGTTCTGGGGTAGGAGAGTTTCTGTGGCCAGTGTGGGCTGGGGGATGGGCAGGGTGGGGACTGGGAGTCTCCTGTGGAGAGTTCAAAATAGAACCAAGAGTTTCTTCGAGCAGGTCTGTGAGTCCTGTTGTAACATGGCTCCTGCAGGCCAGTTGTGAATCCCCTTTTCCTCCAAAGGGCTCTGTGCCAGTTGCTCATGTTGGGTGAATTTCACCCATATGTAGAGGGCCCAGGCGAAAACCTCTGCAGCCCTTATGCAGTGTGGTAGGGCAGGCTGAAGAGAGGCCATGGGCTCCGGGCTGGGGTGGAATCAGTGGCTCAAACCCGTGTCTGAGAGAGGATGGGAGGGGAAAGGGGGGGCTTGGTGAAGGGATGTGTCTTTCATACTGTGTTGGTGGGGGATGGTGCATTCTGCACCCTCCCCATTCCCCCCAGAAATACCAAGTAACTGAGCTTTACTCGAAGTATGAATTTCACCTGAGGGCCCAATCCTGCATTCCTACACCTCATTGGAGCTGAAACCAGTGGGAGGCTTGGGTCCACACGGACAGCAGGATCAGGCTCCTAAGGGATGATGTGACTCTTGGAAACAAACACTTATGTGCTTCCCCCCAATTTCTCCCTTGCTGCTGGCAGTGAGCCTGCCGCGGCGGTAATGGGGCGGCAGGTCCGTCGCTCTCCCCTTGCCGCCGAGGACTGGGACTGCCTGCGTTGGGGGCGGGGCCCCGCCCCCGACACAAGCAGGCATTGGGGGCGGGGCCGCGGCAACTGCTTGGGGCGGCAAAATTGTGAGAGCCGCCCCTGGCAGCGCAGGAGCAAAAAGCGTCGGAGCACAAAAAAGGCGCCGCTTCTGCTCAGTGGGGGAGCGGCCGCTCCCCCTGCTCCCCCCTGGCTACGCTACTGGGTAGGAGGGTGACTTATCTGGCTGACGCATCCTTGATTCTTGTATTGTGTGCCCCTGGGTAGGAAGGGGGCAAACTCCCTTCTGCGTAAGAAAACGAATCCAAAGGCTGGAGTGAGAAGGGCTGACTCGTTACTGATGGCGTACGTGGGAAAGAGAATGGGTCTCTCCTCTAGCCTAGGCAGAGTGTGACAGCTGAGGGTTTGGATAGGCGGTTTTGAGGAAATACATACTTGTATTTTAAAGCCTCTTCCCTCTTTGTTGCAAAAGTAGGTAAAGTACAATTTCTAGTGAGATCTGTGTGCACAGTATAACTGATGCTAATTGTCACTCCCTGCCTGCACGGACAGACTTCCAAATCCAAGTAACTGAAGGCCTAGTTAGGATTCCCATCCCCTCTCCCAGCGGGTTACATAGGCCACTGAAGTCTGCTGAGGCGCTCTCATTAAAACATCTCTAGGTGCAGAGACTGTCTGAGGGCCGGATTGTGGGCATTCCCAGTGGGGGATGCTTGACTCCAACTTGATTGGCTTTTCCCGACTAGTCTGACAGCTTGAGCTTTGTGGATCTTCAGGGCTTGTTGGAAGGCCAACTCCTTCTCTCGGGTGTTTGCCTGAGCTGGAGGATTGTAGCACAGGCATCTCTCCTAAGTGCTGGGAGTCAGTGTTTAGCCAGACTTTGTGTGGGGCTTGGGAGGCTGAATCCACCCTGGATCTCTGAGCAAGGCACGCCCTCTATGGCCATTATACCCGTGCTGTGCTAGTGGTGTGGTGGTCTTTGTTTGTTAGTACTGCAAAGGCAAAAATCTCTTGCCGGGGATGGGTAGGTGGGAGGTAACTGGGTTATAAACTCTGCTTTACGCTATGGCTTGTGGCACAAAATCCATGTTCTCGAGGACCACCCCTCTCCATCCATGCCTGCACTGCTGTAAACGGAGCTGTGCAGAACCCACTTCCACCGTATGCAAGGGGGTGGATTTCTTTTCTTTGCATGCCCACTCCCTGGCTTTGTCTGGTAGAAACGAGCTGGCTCAGCTGCACAGGTGGCTTTGCAAAGTCTCTGCTACGAAGGAGGAGAGTCACCCAAAGAATTGGGAAATAGGCACTTGCATCAGTGTGGGGGAGAGGACTGTGTCCCAATACCCTTGGCATATGGGTGAGAATGGAAATCTGTGGGCTCCCAAAACACTCAGCTGCAGAGGAATGTTCTGTATAGACAGATCCACTTGTCCACATGGCTGTTCAATTCTTTCTACTCTTCTGTTGACCCAGGGCTGCCTTTGGTCCCTTGGCCCATTTTCTTTGCAGAGCCGTAGACTTTGCTCAGGTTCCTGTCCTCTGATGCCAAGTCCGTGAAAGCAAGAGAAGGGTCCTCTTTAAAGGCATCATTCATGGCTGGTGTTCTAGTGTTTGGGAGTTTAGCCCCACTTCAACCCCCTGGTAACAACACTCCCTTGTGGAAGCCACTTGGCATTGGTGCCCCACCCCAGAGGTGGCTGAGTTTCAGTGAAGGGCAAAGGAATGCTGGTTGTACCCTTTTCCCTACCAGCCAGACGTATTGTGGGGCTCAATGTTTGTGGAGGGTTTTTGCATCTGTGGGCGAGAGGTGCTGCTGAGGACTATGGCCTGTCTTGCGCTGGGTGTTGACAGGTGTGAGACAGGCAAGTTGTGGGAGATGTATGTTCTTCTGGGGCACCTGACAGAGGGAGTCTTCACCGCTTGGCAGCTGGCCATCTAGACCAGCCTGACCTCCATACCTATATGGCATCATGCAACGGGAAGGTTTTCATTGGCTCCAGTGGGCTTTGGATCAGGCCCTGTATGTCCAGTGGAGCAGGAGTGCAATTCCTGAGGCTTCTCCCAAGGCCAACTTGTCTATGGAGCATGGTGGTGTGTTCTCCACTGAGGTTGGGTTGGTTTCGGAGTTCCTTCTCTGTGGTTTAGATTTTCCCAGCTCGACGTGACTCCGCCATCAGCACCCACTTGCTCCCCTTTCCTGGTGGCCTGCTGAAACCACCCCAAAGTTCACTTGCTGTTTACTAGCAAAGGAGGGGGAGTGAGCTTGCTCTGAAACTTCCAGAAGTGGCCATGGACTCCATATGCATCAACTGTTGGCAGCCCAACGTGAGACCTGCTGGGCCTGTAGGCAGATTAAGGTGCCACTCTAGAGGAGAAACAATGTGACCTACTGGTGTAGGTCACAGAAGTGCTCAGCACCTCCGGAATAGTCTCAGTGCTTTCAGTGGGGCGATGTAGGGTCTGATGCTGTTGGGCAGCATGAGTTGGGATGGCACCCCAAAAGCAGCCTTCCATTAGGCTGCAATGAGTATTAGCAGCTGGGCTTGGTCGTGGGGAAGGATGAGCAAGTCTCTGGACTGTGCAGGGCATATTCTGCAAGTGTCTGTGTTTATACAAGACCTGGATAAGCGTTGTGCAAAATGGCTTAGGAAAAGGCACCTGGTGAGGGGACGGGCAGCTCAATCTTGGCTACTTTCCTTCTTGCTTACAAGGAGTCCATTTTGATATTCGCCCCTTCCAAAAGCAACCCCTGGCTAGGGTGCTGGGCTGGAACTTGCGGGACCTGGATTACATTCCCCAGCTATGCTGCTGGGTGATCTGGGGTAAGTAACTTTATCTGTGACTCAGTTTCCCCATCTGTAAAATGGGAGTAACAATACATCTCCTTTGTAAAGTGCTTGGAGATCTAGGGATGAACAAACTAAGTGTTCACCCAGACCCAGGTGTTTCCTCCCAGAGTATCTCTCTCCTTGTCTTTCCTTTCTTCCAGACACTGTCTGTTTCATCCTGGCATGCTTTGCTAGATAGCAGAGTGTTCCCCAGTGCTGGTAGCTGCCTCCAACTTTTGGCTTCTTAATTTTGCTTATGAGAGTAACATCTTTAGTTTTTGTTCCACACAAAGCAGTGGTTATTGGTCCTATTGGCCCATGTGAACTTCTATTCAGATCTGTAAGATGGGAATAATGATATTTCGTAGAATCATAGGACTGGAAGGGATCTCGAGAGGACATCTAGACCAGTCCCCTGCACTCATGGCAGGACTAAGTATTATCTAGACCATCCCTGACAGGTTTGTCTAACCTGCTCTTAAAAGTCTCCAGTGATGGAGATTCCACAACTTCCCACACAGCAGTGTTGTGGGCTGATTCATAAATATCTGTAGAGCGCTTTGGAAACCCTCAGCAGGAAAGTGCCTTACCAGTGCAATACGTTAGCATTATGAATTTAGATGCAATTATCTGCATGCATCATGCGAATGCGTGTTTGTTCCTGCCAATACCTGCTATGGGTATGTGAACATTTGTTTCCCCTACTGTGTCATCAGAAAACTTGTTTTCCTGTGTCAGAAAACCATGGGAAGGTAGTGGAACCTAGCATCAATCTCCGCAATGCCCACAACAAAGGGATGTGAAGCAGCTAACATAGTGCTGATGCTGTACAAATAGCCACTGAGACTAGAACATGTCGCTGGAATTCTTTCAGCAACGTTTATGAAGAAGGCCCTCATCCTTCTGTGAGCAAACCTCAATACCCATCTGGATCCCTGGTTCAGAACTGGGGCATAACATGGGACCCTTGGACTCTTCCTCTTGTGCTTGGTACTGCCACCTGGTGCTGTATCGATTGGGGGAATTTTTTTCAGTGGCACTTAAAGATCCTCTCCATGGGTTCATGTTGATTGGGTGGGAAATAGTGTTCTGACGTAACTGAAAACAAACCGAGAAACGCCTTCACTGTCTGACCATGAAGAGGGTCCAGTCACTTCCTATTGGGCAGTTGGTTAGAGCAGTGGTTCACAACCTTTTTGGGCTCAGGACCCATTTGTAAATGTTTATGGCCTGTCGCGACCCAGTAAATAGTCTGGGGGTGGAGGCCCTAGGATGGTTTTGGTTGGATCCTGCCTCCCGGGTGGGTTGGGTCCTGTCTGGCACTCACCCCACAGTGGCAGCTCCTGTGCCATGAGGCTGGCTGGCCTTGGCGCTCTGCTCTGGGTGTTGCAACCTCTGGGCTTGCAGCGTGGCTCAGGGTCGGCCCCATGCCCCTGACTGGACCAAATCATGGGGTTGCAATGCCACTCATTCAAATTTGGCCCACCCAGACTCCTGTCATCACAATGGCTGGGCCAAACCTGAGTGGCGCTGGGACTCCAGAGATTGCCCAGCCAGCCCTGTGGGACAAGAGCTGCCATGTGACCCTTGGAAACATTCTGTTGAGCCAAGTTTGGGTCCCGACCACATGGGTTGAGAAGCCCTGGGTTGGAGAACACAAGGCAAAATACCACATGCTTGACTGACACACTGGTGTCCGTGTGGATGATGGCGTTAGCTTGGTGTAAGACCAGGTAAGTCAGCGGAGTTGTGGCCATTGTAAATGACAAATGTATTAAAGGACAATGTAATTCAACAGGTATTTAAGTCAACCTTCGTGAAGCATGGTGTTGGGAGTGTTGTCTAGTGGCCGAGTCAGGAGTCCTGGGTTCTGTGCCTGGCTTGCTGGTGTGAGATCTGGCAAGTCACATGTAGCTAAACTTTCCAAAGTGGTCACCGGTTTGCCAGGTGGCCGAACTGAGACTGCTTGGGCCTCGCATCCAAAGGGCGTGAGCGCCTCTAACTTCTGCTGAGCCAAATGGCGTTGTGGGTGTTGAACACCTCTGACAATCAGGCCCCATGTGTCTAAGTTGGGCACCTGGAAATTTTGGCCTTCCCCTGCCTCAGTTCCCTGTCTGCAAAGTGAGGCTAGCTCAAGTGACTGCTTCCATTAGGAGCGCAGAAAACTCCCCTGGTTAGTGGGGAGGTGGGGCTTGACCCCTAAATCCAAGTGCTTTGCGTTTGTACAGAGCCTTCCAGAGCATGGCAAAGTCTGACTGTTAAACCCCTCAAACTCCCTCCTAACTGCTGTGAAACAAACTGCCTGCCAGACACAGGAAGGACGGGACAAGAGGAGGAGAACTGGGTGTTAACCACAGGGTATAACGGTAAATCTGTCTGTGTAGGAAACCAAGCTCTTTGTTAGCCTGGAGGCATGGTGGAGCTGGGATATTAAGAGCCCGATTCTGCCATTTCCCCCCCTCGCCTTGAGTAGTGTCCTGATCCACAGTCCTGCGGATTTTGAGGGGTATGTGGTGCAAGGGTTGGGGAATGTAACCCTAAAAGTTTAAAGGTGGGATTTTCCAAAAGTGCCTAAGGGAGTCAGGCACCCAGCTCCCAGTGAAAGTCCCTGAGGCACTGCTGAAAACCTGACCATAACTGTAAACGGCTCCGTGATGCGAATCCCCACAGTACTGGGTGGTGAAGCCCTCCTGCCCCAGGAAGCCTCAGACAGACTGGGCACGGCACTCTCCTTTTGCCCCTGGACTTAGTTGTCTCCAGCTCAGGATGGAGACATGTTAGCAGGGTGATGTGGGGAACTGAACACAGAGGGGACTCTGGTCTGAAGAGAAGTGTCTCAGTGGTGCGACTCATCAGCACTGAAGTCACTCACTCTTGTTCCTTCAGTCCTGGCTACTCCAGGAAAATGTTGCATTCCTGACTTTACAGTGACACTACTTTCAAGTTTAAAATATCTAACTGCCTAGGGAGCAGAGGAGCTGGATGCTGGAACATGTGTCCCCGGAAAGACTACTTAAGCTTTTTCCTTGTTCTCCCCTGCCAGTAAACCTGGCTAATGGTGCTTTGTGGCTAGATGAACAACTTTTCCACTCACTGTATGTTGCAAAAGCTAAGGCTCTGAGCCTGCAATGAGAGCCATGCTATGGACCAATGCTTCAGGGGTCTGTCTGAACCCTAAAAGAGGAATTCTGTCATACTTCAATGTAAACTTTTTCCAGAAGAAAATGGGTGCCAATTGCTAGTAAGGTGACCATGTTCCCAAAATAAATGGGGCCACACAGGGTCACAATACTCGTACAGAAGTGCATTTCTTAGTGTATTGGTCTTGCTACTCCCAACATCTGACGCAACCGCAACGGGTTCATCTTTCAGAGTTGGAGAGTTTTTCCAGTAACTGAGTGTTGAGAATGAGATTATCATAAAATACCAACCCCGATTTCACCCTTGCTCTGAGCAAGAGAGCAGTTCTGATCCCATCTGTGCTTTTTGGACTCTTCTCTTTGCTCCAAATGCTGTTCAGCATATCAAGCGCTCCTTCCACTGGACTGTTTGTTGTAACAAATGCAGAGCAAATTCTAATCCGTATAGAGAGGGGCCTTGAACACTTATAAAACATTGTGATGAAAGAAACTGGGACATTCCAGGTGTCCCAAAAGTGTGACATGGTATCACAGAAGGACTGGCCTGGTAAACGGAGTTCCTCTACAAAAATGGCTTTCAACCTGTGGTCTATGGACCACATGGTGTCCGCAGACTAAGATTTCCAAAGCGGGCCACACCTCCATTCAAATTTTTTTTAGGGGGTTGCAAATGAAAAAAGGTTGAAAACCACCGCTCTACAAATTGCCCATCTAACTGCAAAGTACTCTTAAAAGAAGCAGCTGGGTGTATGGGAGAGGAGCTGATGATATCCCCCATATTTGGAGGACCTGCCATGATTAGAAGATTGGATGACCTCCTAGCTCTGCATCTCTAGTTTCTAGGATTCTACAATAGGCCTCATTTGCGTAGTGTCAGACTTACAGGGGACTGGAACCAGCAAGTTCCAGGGAGCGTCTGGTCAAAAATGCTCCAGCTTTCTTAGAGTAACATTGGAACTCCAGTGTCCTGTGGTCCTAGCCCACTCAGGGGGCTGTGTGAAGAATAATGCACAGAAAAAACCTCTCTCAGGCCTGTCCTTGGTAGCTGATGCTGATTCTTGGCTCTCATGTAACATTTCTTCGAGAGCTGGGGAAGCTACAGATGAGAAGGAAGGTGAGAATCCCTGTCTGTGTTGCATTATATAGGGTTGCCAATTTTAGGTTGGATGTATTCCTGGAGGCTTCATCACAGGACGTAATCTTTAATTAAGGAGACTCCAGGAAAAGCCTGGAAGGTTGGCAACCCTAGTTACGTATGGAGAAAGTGACGCAAAGGTGTGAAGAAGTGGCATGTTCAAAGCCACAGGGCAGGCAGTGGCTGAGCCAGGTCTCCTGATCAGTGCTATAGCCACTTGGGTATAAAGACTGCCCATCAGTGGTCTCCTTGTGAAATATACTGGAGGGGGTAGTCCCAGGCTGGTGGCAGGTGTCCGAAGAACAAAACACCACTGCGATTAGCACTGATTTGGTCCTTTTATTGGCCAGTCTGAGGCCAAGGACTGACTGAAGATGCAGTTGGAATGCCCTCTTGATCCCCAGAGTGGGTCCTTCCAGGTGCAGAGCTGAGGTAGGGCAACGCAGGGGATGCTTCCACTCAGACTACCTGGGCCATGCCTGTTCTTTGGCTAACTGGAGAACGACAGCCTTGTCACGCCAGTAGTGCTGCTGTCCTTTCGCACCCGCTGTTCCAAACCCATCCTGCACTGGGGAAGGGCTAGGGACCCAAGTAGCACATAATGGTCTCAAGTTGTAGTGGGGGAGGTTTAGGTTGGATATTAGGAAAGACTTTTTCACTAGGAGGGTGGTGAAGCACTGGAATGGGTTACCTAGGGAGGTGGTGGAATCTCCTTCCTTAGAGGTTTTTAAGGTCAGGCTTGACAAAGCCATGTCTGGGATGATTTAGTTGGGGATTGGTCCTGCTTTGAGCAGGGGGTTGGACTAGATCTCCTGAGGTCCCTTCCAACCCTGATATTCTAGGATTCTATGCCTTTCCTGGGTGCAGCTGTATCCCTACAGGGAGAGCCTTGGATTCATGATTCTTCTTTGTGTGCCTCGGAAGGTCAGTGTCACGGCCTGACCTGAGCCCCTGAGAGTGTTATAGCGTGAGTAGCTAGTGATTTCAATGTAAACAGACACTTATGCTAGCCAGTGGGAGTGGGACACCTCAGACTGTCTCTTCTGACTTGGTGTCCCTGGGGACAGAGAGTGAGAGGGAACGCCCATGTTCCCATCCAGGGGCTCTGGTGCATTCTGCTTCAAAATCCCAGTGCCATATGCAGCAAATTCTTGAGTCCCTTCTATAGTCCTTCCTTGCTGAGGATCTCAAAGTGCTATACAACTAACGGATCAATGACCACAACACCTTTGCGAGGTAACTGATCAAGCTGCCTTTTCTGCTTCATGCATCACCACAGATTCTGGAGTCGAAATATAGCGGAGAGCTCGGAGTGAGGCAGAACGGGGGCTATGCAGCCTTTCTCCCAAAGGTACGCTAGCTGGGCAGTGCAGTTTCCCCATTCGCTGGGCAGGGCTGTGGATGATATCGATGTTCTGTCGATAAGTGAAAACAGATCAAGGGTCTGGACAGACGCAGTGACGATATTGTATGGTATCAAGGGGGCCCTTTTTGGCCATAAACCCCAATTTAATCACAAGCCTAGTATTTATGAGAAATCCTGGATTGATTTTTGGGAGGCAGCTTATCTACCGCACAACTCCAGCATAGGCATTGGCAGCACGAGCTTCCCCACCAATGCACTTTAGCCTTTCCCTGAAGGAGATTAGTGCAGACTGTTTTCATTAACATGCGATACTCAGAGCCCAGGATGGGTGCTTGGAGTAATCAAAAGGTCCCGGTAGGGATACAACACTCCAAGGCCGTTCAGTCCTTTGGCCTCAATGCTGTTTTCTGAGCTGTGGCGTTTAACCTACTAGGAATTAGGCTCCGGCCCCCACCAAACTGCCGTCAGCTGCTGGTAATATTGTTTTGGTCACTACTTCCCTATGTTGCATTTAAACCTATAATGTAACTGCGAACAGCTTTGTATATCTAATTAGCAACCCCCCCGAAATCATTCTGACTTGACTGTAGTCTGTCTTTGTGCCCTCCTCTCGTATTAGCTTGAAATAGTGCAAGGGAGTTTTGTAGGCAATAGGCAAACTGCCGTGACTTACTCAGCTATCATCATCAAGTCCAGCCCTGCGGTTAGAGATGTCTGATCAGTACAAGAGACGTTTGCTTTGGGCTGATATAGAGGGCCTTATACCTGAGGAGATTGAAGCGGTTTACAAAGATTAATGCGTTAAGCCTCTCAACGGCCCTGTCACTATTGTCCTCATTTTAGATCTGGAGGTGAGGGGGAGATGAGGGACTAGAATTAGACAGTTGGTCTCCTGTTGTATAACCTTGAGCAAGTCACCTCTCCTTGGGCCTCAGTTTCCCTCCCACTTTTTGTTGTCTTTGTTTTGTTTTTAAGCTCTTCAGTGCAGGGACTTATAGACTTCAAGGCCAGAAGGGACCCTCAAGATCCTCTAGTCTGACCTCCTTCATGATGCAGGCCACAGAACCTCGCCCCACTCCTGTAATAGACTCCTAACCTCTGGCTGAGTTACTGAAGTCCTTTAAATCATGATTTAAAGACTTCAGGTTAGAGAATCCACCATTTACACTAGTTTAAACCAGCAAATGACCCCTGCCCCCTGCTGCAGAGGAAGGTGAAAACCCCCCAGGGTCTCCGCCAATCTGACCAAGGAGGGAAAATTTCTTCCTGACCCCAAATCTGGTGATTAATTAGACCCTGAGCCTGTGGGCAAGACCCACCAGCCAGACACCTGGGACTTTCTCTTACTAAGTGGATGTGCAGTGCTGAGCACAAAAGGGGCTGGTAGCTGCTGGGCTGTCTTGGTTCTGTTCAGCACCTAGCATGGCAAGGTCCAGTCCCTGACTGGCGTTCTGGGCACAACGATAATGCAAATAATAACAAACGATCAGTAAAGGTGAAGTGTCTCGCAGGAGAAACCCAGCAAGCTACTACCAGCGCTGGGAACAGAACCTGATCTCCTGACTCCCAATCCTTTGCCTTAGCTAGAAAACTGGTTTTCCCCCCCTCCCCCACTCGCTCCAATGCTTACCCACTAGCGACGAGGGTCTAGATTAGTGGGAGATCTGGGGAGCGGTGGGCGGGGGGGAGGAGGTGGTGTCATCTGAGATGGGGACTCCTTTAAAACTGAAAAGCTGCAATAATGCTTCAGGGTCAGGCTGGTTCTGAATTTCAGAATTCCACTGACCCTAGCAACATGGAACAGCCAGACCCTCCCCGCTCGCGCCCCCATCCTGAGCTGGGCATGGTGAGCTGAAGAAGAGAGTGGGAGACCAACTCCTTACACAGTGCACTGTCCTTCTTTTCTAGGGAGATTGACTTAAAAGTCTAACCAGTTGGGTCAGAGGCAGGGAAACAGGGTTAAATGTGTGTTGCTGCCTGTGGGATGGAAAATGCAGCGTTCCCAGGGAGAACCTCGCTCTGCTCTGCTGGCTGGAGCTGCGGTGGCAGGGTCCCTACAGTGCCCTTTGGAAGGGCGAGTCGGTTAAAGACTACAATACCCATCAGGGAAGAACAGTCCCCGCCCCCATCTTGTAGCT
Source organism: Macrochelys suwanniensis (assembly GCA_033296515.1). NCBI lineage: Eukaryota > Metazoa > Chordata > Testudines > Chelydridae > Macrochelys > Macrochelys suwanniensis. Next base: position 11,994,477 of record CM065790.1, on the reverse strand, counting down.
GTGAGCAGGGCATTCTGGGAGTGGTAGTTCATCCCCTGAACTGGGGGTCCCTGCTGTCACTGGCTGGGGCGGGGGGACCCTGAGGGAATGTACAGACACTGGGAGGAGCCAGCCTGTTCAACCAGTTTGTTGTTAAATACCTTAAAGGAACAGCAGCTGTGCCCAAGTGAGCTGCCTAGCACAGCCTGTAACCCGGGATGTGGGCTTTTTAAAGATAAAAATCGCTAGTCCTGCCCTTCTGTTATTAACGAGCTCTGGTGCTTCGAGTAACCCTTGTGGTGCCTCAGCCTACCTAGCACTCGCTGCTCTGATTCACGCTGCGTGCAGTCTGTGGCTGCCGTGGAGCTGTCTGGGTGCAGGTCAGGGAAGCGTCTGTCCCTTCATTGTCCCCACTCGCCCTTCTCCATAGATCATATATGCTGCATCTCCTGGGACAGGAAATCTGGAGGGTTGTGGCTGAAGAGCTGGTGCAGACAGGTCAGCCCCTGCCGGACACATGGGGCGGCTGTTTCCTTGTGGGGGAATGTTAGTGCATAAGGGAAGTGCCGGCTGGCTAGCTATAAACAGAGCAGCTTTGCATGGGCAGTGGTGCCGGTTCCCCCGATGCTGTGCCACACCTAGGGCCAGTGGCTGCCACCTGTATTCTAATTCAGTCTGTTGGCCCATACACCCAGGCCTGGGCTCTGGCATGTGCCCAGCCAGACACCCACATCAAAGCACCCAGGACTTGCCTGTCGGCACATATCCAGCCAGCACGTGCATCTAGGCTACTTCCACGAGCCTGGAGGGGGGGAACGATGACATCAAAGCAGCCAGCTCCGGCTGCTGGCACCTTGTTAATGGGTGCTGCACCATGGGTGTGTGCGAAGTGAGCTGTAGGCACGCGACGGGGCAAACGCCGGTATAAGGAACCCAAGTCTAGTTCCTGCCTGTCCCCTCAATGCAATCCTGTGAGTTTAAAATCCGCCCAGGGGTTGGTGGGCTTGAATTGCTTTCTCCAAAGAGAAACTCGACTAAGCACCTGGGGCCAGATTGTGACCCCTTTGCACTCACTAGTGAGCCCCTACCTGCCTGGGGACGGGCCTGCTGACTTCAATGGATTACTCAGGGAGTCCCTGCCGGCGCTGAGCAGTGGGAGTCAGGGGCTCGCAATCGGACACTTGCTCTGGATGTTCGTTGTCTAAACGTGGCACATGTTTCTTATGGCTAAGCAGGACAAAAATCAAATAGTACTTAACTGGCAGAGGTACCGAGCCCCCTCCTCGTAGGGAACAGACACCGAAGTCCGCCTCGCTAATCTTAAAACAGGCATCTCTGGCCGTTCCCAGAACCTTGGGGCCCGGTTATGCCAGTGGTGCCTAGTACCGTACCCTTTGCCTATTTCCATGGGAGTCCATGTGGGGCGAGGTGTGACTCACCAGGGGTCAGGGTGGCAGAGTCCGACGCACAGACAGCAGCAGGAACCAATAAAGAGGCTCTTAAAATTAGATGTTTTGGGGACCTTTACTCAGGTGAGGTAGCACTCTACTCCATAAGTACTTCCACTGAAGTCAGCTGTCTGACTCGTGGAGTAAGACACTACTCGGTGTAAAAGTACCAGAATCTGGCCCTTCCGTTGCACTCTGCTCAGATGACAGGGTAGTATAGTCGTCATCTTGGGGTACAGCTGTTGGATTCTGGGGTGGTTGACCCAGGGGCAACCAGGCAGAGAATCATGTTTCCTAGGAGAGAGTCCGTGCTGGAACGCCTCCACGATTATACATGCTCACTCCTTGTGTTGCACTAGGGTCCTCTGTTTTCACGTGGTGACCATACGAATGGCAAGATCTTGAAGGGCAGATGCATGCTTGTGGTAAATAAACGTTACATTTGTAATGAATCTACTGAGAGGCTTCAGTGTTAGTATCAGTCTGTCAGGATAAATTCACCTGTTCTTTGCCATTGCTGCTTACAAATTTGTTGGTCACGTGGAAGACCCTTGTGCTTCATGGTGGATTGGAGCATACCTATTTAAATGGCTGATGGGCAGCAAAGACTGGCCCACCAAAGATGCATGTAATTAAAGTAGGGTGTTGACAGGGCTAGGAGCCTGTAGTACCTGGTACTGGTTTGTACCCCAGGGGCTGGGAACCGTTGGTGTAGACTTACAGATCTGAGAGCGCTCCACTCATATATTTTTTTTTTTTAACCTTCCAGAGGTGAGTTGATGTCTTGCCTTTAAAAGTGCTGAGATTTCAAGGGTCTGTTCTGAAGCAAATTGAACTTGATGGAAAGGCTCAGTGGGATTTGGATCAGCCCCAACTTTTCTTTTGTGGGTGGGGGTAGGCAAGACACCTGGAGAAACAGTGGAGTGGTCCATGCAGAGTTGGTTGCTGTATTGAGAAGCCCTCTTATGCGGGCTAAAGAAATACTGCTGCTTTCACTTGTGCATCTGGCGTGTGGATCACTCAGTTTCCCAGATGTCTGGACCAGGCTCCTAGGGAACAGAGCAAATGAAAGAGACAGTGGCTTGAACATTGGCATGTCAGGATCCCACAAAAGCATGACCACTCGCTGGCAAGTCAGCGCCCCTTCCTGCTAGGGGTTCCTGATTCTGTATGATCCAGTACTGTAAGCTGATAGGAGCACCCTATGGGCCATTGGGTGGGGTCCCTCCGATACCTCTTAAGGTAAGGGAATTGGGAACTGAAGTGGTTCACTAGCTGCCTTGTATCCGCACATGGAGTTGTGCTCTTCACGGATCCTTGTTAGCTGGTGGAGTGGACCTACTGATCAGTCTCTCAGCCAGCAGGTTGCTCTCCTCCGATATTATTCTTGAGCCAAAGAACACAATTCTTAGAGGAAGGATGCATTTAGTGAACAGGAATTCCTGGCTCTACCAAAGATTTGCTGTGACCTTGGCTAAGTCACTTAATCCCTCTGGCTCAGTTCCCTGTCTGAAAAAATGGATGCTACTTGCTTTGTCTTGTCCAGTTAAACTGTAAACTTGTCTGTCTCCCTGTATCTACAGCACCCAGCACACTGGGGTCTCAGCTCGGCCCTCTCGGGGCTACGAGAATGTGAAAAATGCTTTCATATAGAAACAAGGAATCCAACAGCCCAGGTAGAATAACCTGTGGGTATGAACCTTGACTGGCTTGCAGGCCTCTCCCCTTTCTGGCTGCATCTGCAGCGTTCAGTCATGGAGTCGGAGGAAAGCTGGGGGTCTTTAGTCCCTAGCCCAGCATTGACTCCATCCTGTGGGAGAGCTAAGGGGTTAACTCCTGGCTTGTGGGATGCTCAGCACTCTGCCACCATCACTCTGATTGGTTCTAATGCTGTGTGAAGGGCCCTCTTTCAGAGGTTTTTAGACCAACTGTTTGTGGAATAGGGCTGGGGTTGCCTGATGATCTCTGATCTCACTGAATCTTTGGCTACACAATCCTGGGTCCCACCAAAGAGCCAGGGAGGAGGTTTGCTGTCTTTCTCCCCTCCCCCGCCTCTGCCAATAGTCCTACAGGAGGGAGGGTGTCATTATGCCAGGAGGAGGACTGCAATGTCTGTGGAAATGCACTCACTAGACCAGAGGTGGGCAAACTACAGCAGCCCCCCGGGAGCGTCCTGCCTGGTCCTTGAGCTCCTGGCTGGGGAGGCTGCCCCTGGCCCCTCCCCTGCTGTCCCCACAGCCTCCACTCACTGTGCCGCCAACGCGCTGGGCGGTGGGGCTGCAAGCTCCTGCCAGGCAGTGCGGCTGGCTCCGGCCGGGCGGTGCGGCTGCCAGTCCTGCTGTTCTGAGCGGCATGGTAAGGGGGTTGGATGGGTCGGGAGTTCTGTGGGGTGGGGGCGGGAAGTGGGAGGGGGCGGGAGCCAGGCTGTTTGGGGAGGCACAGCCTTCTCTACCCGGCCCTCCATACAGTTTTGGAACCCCAATGTGGCTGTCAGGAAAAAGTTTGCCCACCCCTGGCCTAGACAGAGGAGACTATTGGCGCTAGTCTCGATAAGTGAAAGGAGGATCGCCATAATTCTTAGCAAGAGAGTTAAATGCTGTGGCCAAAGGCCAGCTTATCTTAGGTGAGTCGTTGGGTTGGGGAGGATGTGCCCCCCTTCCTGAGCAGGGAACTCCGTGAGCATCAAAGTGAAATAGCTAGACTCCCTGGAACCACAGGTCCTAGCTGGGCGGGCTCAGCCTTTTGTTCTTTAAAGGTAGATAAATGAGTCCCGTCCAGTTTATTGCATGTGGTCGTTTGTTTGGGACCTTAGAAAATGAGATCCTGGCTGCTTTGTGTGGATGGACATCCAAGATCCAATGGTGCTTTGAGCATGGGAGCTTGCTCAGTCATTCAGTGTGCTGTGAATGAACTACATTACCTCCTGCTATCTGGTGTTCCCATTGGATAGGGTGTGGGAGATTGACACACCTCTTCCTCGATGGACCCTGGGCAAGCAATGTACACCCAGGCTCCAGAGGGGAAGTAAGCATGGGTTCCATGCACCCTCTAGCAAGCCTCCGCACAAGCTTTGTCTTTGGATCTGTCCCTTCCTCTGCTCGCTTCCCTTTGGTTCTCTCTCCTTCCTATCTGTCTCTTGCTATTACCCCTCTCCTCTCTCGCCTTCTTTCTCTATTCCCCGGCACGCTCAGCACGTTCGGTAGCAGATCACACCAGCAGCCTGGCCGGCTGTCTAATGCAATGTGATCGTTGTGCTGCAGTGGGAGCTTGGGAAGGAGGGCCTGCCGAGGTGCGCTCTGCTCTGACTCCTGTGATCTGATCACTCCTGACAAACTCCCCGCGCACCCACGTTCTGCTTCCCATTAGAATCCAGACTGTTTCCGTTTGCTGTGGGTTTGAACACATAGGTGCTGGAAGTGGGAGTGGGGCAGTGCCTGGACATCGTTTCCATCCTATTCAGGGTTGAATGGCTCTCAGCACCCCTGTTTGAAAACCCCGAAGAATTAAATGTCTAAATCTAGTTAAAGGCTGAGTGGAGAGGAAGAGTGTGTTGAGGAACCTTGGAGATTAAGTTGCATTCGTGAATCATTTCTTGTTGCGTGATTTCTTTGAGTGGTACCTGTGATTTCCCCCTCCCCCCCCCCACTTCTTCCAGCGCACACTGTAAACACTGAATGGAACTTTTCTTCTCTGGAAGCTACATAAATTAAATGTAAAGTTGCCTGAATTAAGATCTTATTGGTAGGATCTGCAACACCAAGAAAGTCCTCCACTAAAGACATGCCATCCAAGCCAGTCTCAACTCCCTTGCTCTACCGCTCTGCATCAGAACGCCAGCACATTCAGCTCTCCGTTCTAACACCACCAGGTGCACTGAATGCCTCTAGCTTCCAGCAGTCGCACTCAACCACAGCCTGAGCCCCACTCTCCTATTGTGTTGTGGACACACAACACACGGCTCTCCCTAGAGGGCGGGTGGCCTTGTGGTTAAGGGAACATGGGGGAAGCGTGCATGGTTTTGTGGATAAACTACCTGATTCCGGCACAGGGGAGCAGAGCCACAATAACCAGAACAAACCCCTAAACCCTCCACTCTCGAAATGACTCTTAGAGTCAGGACAGACCATACCAGGGAGGATACCAGTGAAGGCCGACCCTGCTGGAAGTGTGCCGAAGCGATGTGCTGCAATAGCCTCCAGAACTGCAGGTGTTCACTTTGCAGGGGCTTCGGATGGGAACAGCCATGGCTAGATGGGAACCAGCTCTCTGGTGAGTTTATCCATGATGTGCTGGAATTTGTGGGCCCACAACGCCATGCGGAAGCTTCCTGTCTGGGGCATGGAATGGCCAGGTCTGTGCAATCGAAGGTGTTACTGCATCATAGCCCTCACCTGCTTGCTTGTGCGCAGAGAGCCTTCGAGTGTCGGTACAGTTTGCGCTCGTCAAAGGGGGTCTCACCTCCACTTGACTTTTTTTAGGGGTCCACAAATGAAAAAAGGTTGAAAACTGGTCTAGTACCATCCTCGTGAGGCTCTTGGAGCACTTTATACCCATTAAGGAGTTAACTATCCCAGGTAGACAAGTCTTGACCTCCATTTCACAAATGGGGGAAACTAAGGCACAGAGGAGAAGTGGCTTGCCCAAGGCTTTGCAGGGAGTCTGTGGCACACCTGGGAAGAGAACCCAGATCTCTTGTCTCCCAGTCCTGGGGTTGCAGCACAAAACTATCCTTGCCTTGGTAGTGTAGCTTAGCACGTGCCAGGAGACCAAAGGGGAAATGAACGGAGCATTAATTGCTGGAGGTCACTCCCTTTATCTCATCCTCCCTCTAAGTGTTGCAGTGCCTGGAATTCTGGGAAATGGAGGATTCTGGTTTCTCTCCAGATGTTGCAGCACCAGGGGCTCGGGAGGCAGGGCAGAGCCTTTGCATGCTGGTGCTCGCTCTCTCTCCAGCTGTTGGAGTGCCCAGGATCTGGAAGCAGGAGGGAGGAGCCTGTCCTATCTCAAACAAGCTGCCGTAGTGCTCCGCAGCTGTTCAGTCTCTCACAATATGCTGGAATGCCAGAGGGGCTGGGAAGCAGAGGGGCTTCTGTTTTCTTGGCACATGTTGCAGTCCGGGAAGCAGGGAGCCTTAGATTTTCACTAGGTGTTGGGGTGCCATATCCGTTCCCGTCGCACTGCGCTGGGGAACTCCAAGGAGTGGAGCAATGCAGTGCTAGAAATTGAATGCGCTTGTTTCCCTCTGCCTTGGAAAGCGTTCTAGCCGGTGACTTGTCTCGCCCTAATCCTCTGCGTATAGAGCTGGATCCTGCAGGCCGATCCCTGAAGTCAGTGCCAATTGCAGACACTCGGGACCTTGTAGCATCGAGCCCTCCGATCACTTTTCATCAGCCTCCTTTCCTCTTTCGAACGGCGACTTCCAGCTGTTCGTCACTGGGTGTCCGATCCTCTGCTGTAAATCCCCATGGCCCCACTGAGGCCGGTTCAGACCCGTCGAGGATCTGCCTCCTTGTTTTTGTAGGGCTGCTGCTGTTATGGCTTCCCGAAGATGACCCCCCCCCCTCCCCCTGCAAATGACGGTGCATCTTAAGATGCTCAAATCGCCCCTGGCGTTATTCATCTTCAAAAGGCTGTTCGATATCCCCCCGTAGTCACTGTACTCTTGTGAAGGAGGGAAGCTTTTACTGTCTTACAGCCGGCTGCGGGGGTGTGTTAAGTGGCTTGTTCTAGGTCAGAGTGATGCCAATTCCTGGCTCCAATGCCTGTGCTCTGTTCGGTAGATCCTGCCTCAGCGGGATCGCGACAGTCAGGTGCGGTTCTGTCATCTGGTGCTGACGCCACCGGGGCCTGCTGCTCTGCTCATTGGCACTGGGTTTATGTTGGACGTCAGTGGAGGCATTCCAGAGGTGGGCTGCTGTAAATGAGGAGAATTGGACTCGTTAGGGGTGGAAGGCCGGCTTGGTGCCTGTGCTCTCTGTGCCTTCAGGAGTCAGCCCCTCTGTTCTGCTTCGGGGTTTTCACCAGTGCTACTCGTGGGGATTGTCATCTTGTCAAGCTTACGTGAACCAGGCCTCTGTAAGCTTGGGGCGCATCTATCACAAGCCCACGTGGGCCAGGTTTCTCTGAGCGGTCGTTCGTGGAAGGAGTGGGCTGGCACTTGGCTGCGAAGGGGCCGAGACTCGCACTCGCGCTGATCTCGGCTAGGTGTGAGCTCCAGCGTGGTGGGCTGGTCTCCAAGAAAGCCGTCTCCTGCCTGCGGGAACTCTCCTCTTGTGGTGAGTTGGGTCCATTGTCCTGGCAGACAATAGGAGGGTCCGATTGTGCAGGCGGAGGCTGTTCCCCAGGTAACCTGGGCCAATCAGATGGAACGTGTTGAAGATGAGGACAAAGCTTACGTCTGACCCTGTGTTCAACAGGGAGCCAGTGCGGAGCATGGGGCACTGGGCTCAGAACACAGCAGCCAGGAGCACATGCTAACTGGAACTTTTCTTAAGGTACCTAGGTACAACGAGCACCTTTGTTAGTTTCTTTGCTTCATTTCACGCTACATTCAACGAACCATTTATAAAAAATGTAGCATCCCAACAACAACTCTGAACATCGGCATTCAAACACCCAGGTGCATTTCCTGTGTCTTAACCCGTATCGTTGGCATCAGGGCAGCAACTTCCTGCTTTTGTCTTTCTAAAGCCTAATAGAGCCACTTCAAAACCAGGTGTTTTTGTGTGCGTTGGTTATAATGAAATGGATTTATGAAAGTTGCTGCTGATGCTAACCTGGGAACTGATGACCATGTTTTCCCTGCTCTTTGGAAGGGATAAAATGACATTGGAAAGCTAGAGAAGGATAAATTCAACACTGATATTCAGTGGAAGAGGGGAAAAGCTACAAAGCAAACTTACGGAGGGTGGCAGTGGACAGCGCATAGGATGTGTTGCAAGGGGTAGGTGGGCCATCATAGGCCACCATGGTATTGGACTGCATATAGTACTTTGAGGTGAGCATAGGAATTTCTATACTAGATCACATCAGGGCTCTGTCTAATTAAGTATCTGGTCTTTAAGACAGTCCAGTACCAGAGATGCTTTAAAGAAGTGGCTCTCAACCTTTCCAGACTACTGCACCCCTTTTAGGAGTATGATTTGTCTTGTGTACTCCAAGTTTTACTTCACTTAAAAACTACTTGCTTACAAAATCAGACCTAAAAATACAAAAGTGTCACAGCACACATTACTGAAAAATTGCTTACTTTCTCATTTTTGCCATAGAATTATAAAATAAACCACGTGGAATATAAATATTGTACTTGCGTTTCAGTGTATAGAGCAGTATAAACAAGTCACTGTCCGTATGAAATTTTAGTTTGGACTGACTTCGCTAGCGCTTTTACTCTAGCCTGTTGTAAAACTAGGCAAATATCTAGATGAGTTGGTGTACCCACTAAAAGACCTCTGCGTACCACCATGGGTACATGTACCCCTGGTTGAGACCACTGCTTTAGAGGAATGTGGGAGTCCTTCCATTACCTGGATGGACTTTGGATGAGGTCCTAAATGGCTGTGTGCAGAAGCCCGGGTTGCAAGTATTTCATTACCAGAAAGATGCAGACAAACTGGGAGGAGCTCAAAGAAGAGAAATGCAAATAACTGGCTAGAGGGATTGACTTGTTAGGGATGATTAACAGAGCTAGATATGTGTAGACTGGATAAGCAGCAACAACGGGGAGACTTCAGCCTACAAACAGCGTGTAAACACCACAGAGGGAGGAGAATTTAGCATGATGCAGAAAGGTATAACAAGGAGTGATCATGCAATAGAAACATTAAAAAAAAGTAAATGTAGATTAGATGGGCGTGTGTGTTTGTGGGGGGAACTTTCTCATAGTGAGGTCTGTTGGGTTGTGGATTGTCTCCCAAAGGAAGTGGTGGAAAACTTAGCCCTGGAGACTTACAATTTTCCAGTGCTTTGTCTACACTAGTTTTAAGGAATAGTACTGCATTGCATTTGTGGGACTGGCCAGATAACCAAATTCGTTTGTACTGCACAACCCCATGGTTTTATATCGTGCTCAGAGCCTCTTGTATATTATGCTGCAGTTGTCTTCTCTCAATTCTGCATATGCTCTTCCCATTTAGGGAAGCCCTGGTATATTGCAGTTAGTGGCATTCAACCACTTACTGCCTCTGAATATGCCCTAAAGGATCTATTAGATCCAGCTACTACTGGATTAAGTTTGGGATCTATCCTAAAGGATTCTTAGCTAGAACTCGCTAGCACCAGGGACTGACTGTTCTAGCACATCCAGCTGTCCCTTGCATACCTCCTGAAGGCTTTATTGATAGTTGCAGAACTGCTTAATCTCTAGTTTGTTGGGGAAATCCCACCCATTTTCCCCCTGGAGACTATTCCCTCCTCACAGAGTCGGGGTGAGGCCGTTTCCAAAGAACAAAGCCCAATCCTGACATCTTGTGGCCCTTTCCCATCTGTTGAAATGCTCTCTCAAGGCTGTGGGGTTGTCTCAATTCTTCTCGAGCTGAGCTCCAGAAGACCAGCTGCTGCTGCTAAAAATGTCTGTGCTCTGACAACTTCCAGCAGAAGAAGTAGGAGGATGTGTGAATGAACCTTGTGGTGTCTTCTTCCAAACCATAAGTGTTTCATATTTTGTTTTTAACTCCGCCCTTTGCTGCTGATTCTGCCTATGTCTCCACTTTAGCACAGTCCAATGGCACCTTGAGGAGGTAGGGCTCTGGAGGAATCCTTTCTCAGGGACATGTTATTCCCATTCCTGCCTACTGCAGGATTGCATTCTCTGAAGGAGTGGGCACAGACCCACTATGATCCAATCTGGCAGTTCCTACATTTTCGAGTGTTAATGGGTCTTTTAAGGGCCAGTTTTGGCACTTGGATTATTTCTCAATGCAATAATGATCTCCAGCCAAGCCCTTGACTGTACATGGGGCATAATGTGTAGTCATCCACATGTTCCTGTGTAACTAAGGCCTGCTCTACACTACAGAGTTGGTCGACGCAAGGCAGCTTATGTCAACCTAACTCTTAGTGTCTACACTAAAATTTTGCTCCCACTGATGCGACTGCCCTGCTATACAATAACTCCACCACAGTGACGTAGTTAGTCAACGCACTGTCAGTGTGCGCACTGTGTTGCTTACATCGACTGTTACTGGCTTTCGGAAGATGTCCTGCAATGCACCGCACGGACAGTACAGTTGGTACAAGCATGCCTGGAGAGGGCGTGCACCACCGACACGGGGAATGTGGTGTGGACCTACAAAAGTGGGATTTAGTTCTTGCAGCGGCTATGTGCTGATGTAATTCGGGTGGACATAATTTTTGTAGTGTACATGTGCTTGGAGTCATGATGTGTTAATCTGAAGCTGAACTTTCCAGAAGATTGGGGACTGTTAGGATCTGGGATCACAACTTGGGTGTGTCCCTAACGATGATTGAAATCTAGATCTGGGGTGGAAACCGGGGCCCATCATAGAAGCCTGGAGGCAGAGCTCTGGTTTTGAAAGACGTTCCCAAAGACAGAATGGATAGCTGCTTTGTGGGCTCACCAAGAGGCGTTTTACCTGTAGTTGCCCTAGTTCTAGGCAGACCGGAATAGGGAGAAGAGGGAAAGTCAGGCAGAAGGGATGTAGAGCTTGAGAGCCCCTGAACATAACCTCACCAGGGTCTTCTAAAACATGAGGGGACTTCCATGAAGGGGGAGAAACCTCTGGGTATGAGCAGAAAGATGGACTGGGCTTAAATTCCTCAGTCAGCTTGCCCCACTGACCTGCCATTATTTGTCCATATCAAGAGACACACTGAAAATTAGGTTCCTGTTCCGAGCAAAGACGGACAGGGTGGCTTCCCTTCTGACACATCCATGATCCGGGCACACTTGGCTTTAGCCTTTTCCTGGACAATCATTGAGCTCCATTTGGTTTGGGGAGCTGCCCAGATATAGATACAGTTAGGGTAAACACCTCCCCCTCAGCTGATTCGCAGCCGCTGTCCCTACATCGCCTGACACTGGATGTGGGTCTGGCTGCACAGAGAGAAGATTCTGGCCTGTGGCGAAGAGGATTCCCCGGGAAGCATTAGCAATGGAAACCCAGGGCTCCAGGAAATGAGGGGTGCTTTGACAGCTGTTGCCAGTACAGGGCTTAGCTTGTATTTTTAACATCCAGTCACATGATCCTCGTTGGCTCGTTAATCAGGAGAGTTGTCCACTGGCAAATCCTGACTCCCAGGCCCTGCCCCCCACAGCAGTTGCGGGCTGGCCCAGCCTGTCTGCAGTGTGACCAATGCAGTTCTGTTGGGCCCGAGTAGGACAGGGTGCTGGGATACTGCATAGGGTCTGGCGCGTCAGAGCTCATTTCCTGCTGGCTCCTTCTGTGCTGCCATGGAAGGGACCCACGGTGCATCTCTCGGCCACACGTGCATGGTGGAACCGCAAACTGCTGGAGCCCTGAGTAGTGGGCCATGTGAGGGAAGGATATTCCTCATGCCCATTGTAATCATAGCCTGGTTACTAGGCTGTTCATCGACACCAGGCTTTACTGCGTCATCCTTGGACGTGCAGCAGGGCACAGCTGTGGTCACAACTCCGGTGAACATCAAGGTCTGACCACGCACCATGTGGATGTTTGATTCACTGATTTCTCCCCATTTCTTCCAAGTAGAGTGTTGTGGAGTTGTGCTGATTTTTTCCCCACACTTTCAGGTGCTGGAACACCACGGGGATGGGGGTAATAATAGAATGTAGGTAAGGATCCAGCAAGACACAAGCATGTGCTTCGCTTCAGGCACGTGACTGGTCCCATTGACTTCAATGAAAATACTTGTGCTTAAAATGAGGTGTGGGCTTTGCTGGACTAGGCTCCTAGATTGGTTTGAGGTGAGATGTTCCTGCTCTGTTTGGGTACAACACCCTGTTAAGATTATGATTTTAGTGAGAAGGGTTAGTCCGCAGGTGCCTCAATGCGGAAATGTCTTCTGACACTGCACTCAAATAGTCATCAGCAGAACTGATGGCAAGAGTCGGGCACTTCAGGATCAGACGGTCCCCGACTGGATTTCCGTAACGTTGCCTTTAACTCTTACTAAGCAGAGAGAGGCTTTCAAGTCTCACTCCTTGGAAGCAGGTGAAGGCTAGAACCTTAGTTGCAACAAAGTATAATTTGTCAGTGTCCTGTGTGGATAACACAGGGTCGTGGAGGCATGATTCACTTCAAATATTGGCTACTACAATTTAGTAAAACTGATCCTGGGCAGGTAACCCTGGATCCCTTGTAACACCCTTCATACTTGGCTTCTCCTTCTTTCCTCTCCTTGTTAGTCTTCATAGTCTCTCTTGCTCTCTCCCTTCTATCTCTGGCCCTGCTCTGTTTTTAAGCTGGTTTAACCATTTGACTTGCTCTGTTGATCTGATCAAGGGATTATGGGGATTGGGTTTGATCCGGAGAGGTGCTGATCACTCAACTCCTGTTTGAGTGCAAGGCCAGAAGGAACCACCCTGTCATTTAGCCTGACCCCCTATATATCCGCCACTAGCACCTGCACACAAAACCCAACCAGCAAAACTAGTCTCCTTTGGGCTGTAATATTTCTGGTCTATGTGCAACAGGAAGAGACTAGGAGGGACCAAGGTGCACCAGTGCAAACTGAGTTTGCTGAGGAGCTCACTGGGCTGGGCCCTAGGTTTGGAGGCCTCATCTTAAGTGGAAAACTAGGACTAAAATCTGGGTAGGATGCTGCCAGGCAAAGGGGGAGAGCTGACTGCAAGGAGCTGGGGCCTGACTGAAAGGGGGGAACACAGGATTGTTCATTCAGCTTGTCTGAATTCGTAGAAAGATTTCTTTGGTTTTGTGTTCTGGATTTAAACCACATCACAGCCTCAGTTCACCCGTTAACCACAATAGTCTGTGCTGGTTTCTCCGCTTTCGCTGCTGGGTTGGGACCACGCATGTCAATGCCGTGGCTCAGCCACTGAGCTTTGGAAAACGTCTTGGAACAAGACTCCAGTCACTGGGATGGGGTGATGGGCTTGCTGGGGGATGGGCTGGCGATGTCTGGCGTACCTTCCTCCACGGATGGTGGGGGCTCTTCTGAGATGCCTGCCTCGGGCAGTACAGCTCCTGTAACTTCTGGCACTGAACATGATTCCACAATCTCTTCACTCCGGTGGATACTGTTACAGCCCCTCCTGCCCACCCAATTTTTTTCTTGCATGTGATTTGTTGACTGTGTAGCTGTACACATGGCAGGGGAGGAGGGAGTACACAACCCAGATCCTCCGCGGGCGGAAATCTGCATAGCTCTGAAGTCAGTGGGGTTCTGATTTACACCACCCGGGGATCTGGTCCACAACCGCTTCCTTGTCAGTCTGCAGAGGCTTAAATGTGGGGTGAGACTCCGAAGTCTGAGGGCTCTGACAGAACAAAGAGGTTTAAATGAGGTGGGGTGTTTTCAAAATCCGTGCCCAGTAATGAAAGTGACATGGACTGGTGCAGGGATCCCCTTGTTCTGTAACCCTCAGCCCTTGTCACAAAGCTGTGCTATTCAGGGGGAGCTTTAAAAGCCCAGCAGTCAGTTGTCCTGACTTACGACCGCCCCCTTCCCCAAACCAGCGTCTCTCCCCTGCTCAGGAGCAGAGGAGCACTTGCATCATTTCAATCCACAGCCCTGAATCTCCCATAACGAGCTGCTCATCCTGTTCTGACCCCCCCCCCCGCCCCCAGCAGGTATAACCATGCAAACAAAGCCTCTCCTGTGGCATCCACAATAACCACAGCCCCCTGCTCCTAGCAGTGAACACACAGGAAACAGCTACGGTGTCTCAAACTCCTGGGGTCCTGCTCTGGTATGTGGGTTCCTGACCTATTACAAGCCCCTCCCTGCTCTCTTTTGCATAAGGCGCCCACGTGGATACTTATTGCTTGATGGGCTCTTTCCTCAAGCATGGGGGCTCCAGACTGCCTACCATGCATGGACTCTTCACCACTCCCTCCACTGTGGTGGAGATCAGAGCCCGTCACTGTTCCCTCTACTGTGTCCCAACCCTTTTTTGCTGGTCCCCCAGCATGGGGGACGAAGTCCCAGCAGCATCCCCTCTACAGCTCAGGGGAGCCAAATGCTTCCCCCCCTCCTCCTGTGGTTTCCCTACATTACTCTGACTCTGGGCAAACAGATGTGCCCTAGGATTGCTTGGTTGGCCATGCCATTGGGTTTGTCTCCTGGACAGTCCTGCTCAGTTTACCCCATGGAAGAAAAGGCAAAGCAATGTATGTGGACTACAGGGCAACCATTGACTGCAGGTTGCTTGGCATCTCGCATGCTAGATATTCCAGGTGGGGGATGCTTGCTGGATACCCATTCAGGGGTTTCTGGGTACCCCACCCGAGGGTTGCTTTTAGCCTATCAATACCCTGTTGGGTCTAGTACAAACACCTTCAGGTGTTCAACGTCCCTATGCTACAAATCCAGATGGCTGTGGAGAAGACCACAATCAGTGCACCACAGCGTGAGTTCCTGAGTGCACCTAGCACAGGCGGCTGCTGCTTTGTGGGATGGGTTGATTGGAGGAAGATCCGAGCTGGATGTCTGGCTATAGACCAGGGCCGTGAGGAAGGGAGGGACCTCGAACTAAAGGCCTCTTGGTGCATGGGCTCCCCTGGCTCTTGCAGACCTGGACTTGCTGTGGAGGAGCTCAGACTGGCAGTGCTGCCAAGTGTGATGGAAGCTGGCGGGCGGTTTCAGAGGAGTGATGGTCCTAGGCACGGGGGGTATGAAACGGAGGCACTATAAGAATTGAACCACTGTTCCCTACAACAGCTTTGGGTTAGGGCTTGGTGACATGTGGCATTGGTGAGGGATGGCAGAGGGCAGGGCTCTGGTGCTGGATGAGATCCCGTTGGCTTGATTTGGGAGCTGCATCGGGAGCAGTCAGTCAATTGTCTGCGAAGGAGGCAAATTGCCAGGGAAAAAACAGGCCTGTAGTGAATGGGTCCAATTCTGTCTCGCTCTGTCCTGGCAGGGGCCATGATCTAATGGAACAGAGGCCATCTGAGGTGCAAGTGGAGGGAGGCCAGGATCTGTGGCCATAGGACTCTGCCCTGGGAAGTCTTCCAGCCCCTGCTCCCCACACCAGGTGTGGGAGGGTTTTGTGGTGGAACTGGTGGCTCCATCACTGCATCCTGTTGCCGTTCCTTGGAGAAGGGCAGCACTGTGGCCCTGCCGTAGTTTCACTGGTGAGAGGATTCCCTCTCCCTGCTCTGCCCTGGACCCCTGGCGTCTCCTCTTTGCCCAGCATGGCTACTTGGATGATGCAGTGGGTATAGGATTTTCCCGTGGTTGGGATGGAGTTTGGATGAAGTCATCAGTGCGCCCAGGGGGGTTACACGTGATAGAGGAAACTTGCTTTGTCTGGATTCTAGGCTTGATCGGATTGGGGTTTCCATCACATCCTGGATATTGGAGCTGGAAGGAACCTATGAGGGGCCCCTAACCCATCCCGCCTGGGGGCTAGCCCAGGATCGCTCCTTGCAGAATGTCTCTTGCTCTGGCCTGTCGAGTGCTAAAAGCTGTGCTGACCCACTCCCTGTGCCTTGCCGAGGACTCCAGGTGGACGCCGCTCATTTTCCAGCACCATGTTTCTGGGGGTGCCAGCAGAGCCCCACCCTCACACCCTAGAGACGCAGCATGGCCCAGTGGGTAGGGCACTGCATGGAGTCCAGAGACCTAGATTCTAGTCCCCACTCTGCCAGGGACCTTCAAATCATTTAACTTCCCCTCCTTTCTGTCTCGCTGTTATGTATGTACAGTGTCTACCACTGAGAGGCCTTGATCTCAGGGTCTAGTGCTACCACAATAGAAATAACCTGCCGGTTGCTGAACGCTCCCACACAGGGGAGTCTGGACTGGCTGTATTCCCAGTTTCATGCGCTCTGCCTCCTTTGTTACCCATTCTATGCTATGGCTAGGGCCCTACCGAATTCATGGTCCATTTTGGTAAATTTCAGTGTCGTAGGATTTTAATCATCTTAAATTTCATGGTTCAGATATTTTAAATCTGAAATTTCATGGTGGTATAACTGGGAGTCCTGACCCAAAAGGGCTTATGTGTGTGGTGTCACAAGGTTATTGTAGGGGAGTCGCAATATTTTCACCCTTGCTGCTGGCGGCGGCTCTGCCTTCAGAGCTGGGCGCCCGCCCAGCAGCCGCTGCTCTCCAGCCATCCCGCTCCAAAGGCAGCGCAGAAGTAAGGGCGGCAATCCTGCAACCCTCCCCTCCGCTAGCCAGATTTCACAGTCCATGACGTGTTTTTTCACAGCCGTGAATTTGGTAGGGCCCTAGCTATGGCACATCCTCAGACACATTGAGCAAATGAATGAGTGCTCCTGAGACCCTGCTCCCCCGCTTATTGGTGCCCTTGGAGAGCTGCCTTCTGGGGGATGATGGCGTGTGTTCTGGCATGGGGACTGTTCCCTTATTCTCTCTGGCCGGAGTTGGTCTCGTGTTCTCAGACTTGTGCATCGGGTTTTACTTTGCGTCCAAGGCCCAGCTATGGATAAAGACCTCAGGCTTAAGGAGAGGACACAAGGCCTTGTCTCCAGTGGAGGTAGTCTTCCAGCATCCATCAGTGGACTCAGTTTGGGGAATGAACATTCCCGATGTGGCTCCGTTACCCCACAAAGAGGAGACTAGTCCCAGGCCTGTGGAGGAGGTTGGGTTGGCCTATTAGGGTCCCTCCCCATGAAGAGCAGGGCAGAAGGTGAAGGTGAGCCCTGTGAGTGTGTTAGCGCTGGGTCCAAACCAACCCTCACCCATGCTCGGATCAGAGTCAAACTTTGCAGCTGCTCCTAGTGCCCGGAACGGGCTGAACAAAACACCTGGCACTAAAGAGTCTTGGATTCCGGCTCCGTGGCCAAACTGTGACTCAGCCCCTCTCTGCTTTGTTTCGCTTTAGAAATGCTCCCGCCGCAGCTGGGAATCCAGCGAGTTTGTAGTCTCCCTGCTTCTTTCCCCATTCACGCAGCATGGGCTGTCTCTCCCTCTCCGCTTCTGCCGGGGTGACTCAGCAGGGTGCTGAGAACATTTCCTTTCCTCTAGCGCTGGGCGCAGAACACAGCACCCGGCCGTCTCTCCCTTTCAGTTCAGACAGTGCCGGGTGCTGTTCTAAGACGCAGCGGAGTTTTGGGCGTGGGCGCGCTCTGAAGTCCTGTGGTTTACGCTGCAGAGTTCAACATGAAATGCAATGTGAACTCAGGATTTCCTTTTGAAGTTTGACACCAGGGATTTTCCCCACCCACTGGGAGGACTGAAGACAAAAAAAAATCCCCTTTAAACTGCTGGCAGCAGCATGTAAAGAGGCAGACATAGAAGGGGGGGGGAGGAGAGAGAAATGCCTCCTCTCTGCCTGGGAGAATGGCTCTGACTCAGGAGCACATGGGCAGGTGAAAACCCTCCAGTTCCCCAGCCACAGCAAGGTTTCTGAATGATCCCTCCCTCTTAAGGGGAAGAGGATTAGGGCTTGTGGTGTCAGGATGAAAATTTGGAAGGACAGTGACTAGTAGCAAACTTTCTAAATAACAGAAGCTGCTCGTGGTGGTGGTGGGCCCTGCGCAACACCCACAGACCCCAACTTTGCAGCGGAGGGGAGTCAAAGGAGGTGGGAACCCGGGTCTGGATTTTTGGCAGCCCTCCCATATCTCTAATGTTTGGATCCAGGGTTTTGGCTCCGCTCTCCCACAAAAGTTGAGTAATCCGAGTTGGAATCTGCATCTGTGTCTTGCAGCTGGCCCAGTCTCTGTAACGAACTGAAAGGCTTGGGGGTGTCCCAAGTCGTGAAGTATGGGGTGGAAGGCTCCTGGATCCAGAGCCAAATATGAATTGATGCCTTGAGCTCTTCTTGCTTTTGATCCTGCAGTCTGTCCTTGGGCTGGATTCTGACATCCCTACTCACCAGGGTAGAGCTTTGCTCCACAGGAAGCTCATCTGCAGTTAATGGATTGCTTGTGCAGGAAGGTGCGTTGCAATGTGAGGGAAGAGATCTGAGTCTGGCCCTGGTCGATTGCACTGTGGGGTCTGACTAAGGCTTGCGGGATCAGGTCCCCTTAAACGATAAAACCTCACTACTCCATCAAAGGAGAATGGCCACAGAAGAATGTTCCAAGGGCCAGACATGAGGTGTGTGGAACTCCAGTTTCTTTCCATGTGGGTATCATGGGAACATTTTCAGTGCCCCTTTGCCTGGCTTTGTACTCTGATATGCTGACACTAATCACAGGGTGTGATTGCGACTTGTGTAGACATACTCAAGCAAGCTTTGGTACCAGAGCAGAGATGCCATGGCCACACAGGCTGGAGCGTGGGTGCTATGAATCTGCCTGGAACCCTGGGTAATTACGCCTGGGCTAGGCTGTGCCGAAGCTCATGCCACCATGTCTTCATCACTCCAGTAGCTGAGCTAGCTTGATCATGTGTACACAAGCAGCAGTCACACCTGATTGCAGTGTAGACATACCCTTAGTTGTGCTTTGAGCCCTCAAATGGAACTAGCTTGAAATCTCCTGGCTCCACCTTGGTGGTGTGCGTGTTTGTGGTTGTTTTTTTTTTCTTTAATCGACCAAGGCTAGAAAGTTGTGTGACTGCCCTGGAATTGCTACATGAACCTGGTTTTGAGTATTGGGTTTGTTCCCTGTGTTGCACTGTCCTTGGGAGCATTAGCACAGCTCTAGGTGAGACCTGAACAGTTGAAAGGAAAGGACCATGGGATCCTAAACTCAGCCCTAATGGTCTTTAGCAGAGATGGGCCTAGACTATGGACTGTGGATTTGAATACAGACTCCCCAAGAGTTTGGAATTGTCTGGATTGGGGGCTGCAAAGTCCAGGTCTGAATCTGACCCTGAAGTTGGGAGGATACAAATCTGCACAGCTGTAGTTCCTAGCCGTTGCAGCATGCGTCCTATGGTACAGGTTCTTCACATATGGCAGTATGGATTCCACTGTAGGGGCACATGTGCCTTGTGTCCAGAGTGTTTGCATAAGTGTCGGGGCCACACATGCAGCCAGTGTCCTCTTGTGCTCCCATATGAGAGCCTAACTGTGGGGCAGTGTTACTCGCCCTCAGTTCACTTTTACTGTCCCTGGCAGAAAGCTGAACCTGGGGAGTGTCTGACATGCTAGTTTTTAGCAGTGGCTAATTCTTCTATAGAACCTCAGGACTCTTCTGATTCTTTGGTATATGACTGTAGTGATCTCTATCGACCCATTTGGGCTGAGTATTGAGGGCTAGGTTCCCCCCCTGCCCTGTACAGTTACTTCACATGACAGACTCAAAACCTGTGGGCTTCAAGCCCTGTCCATCCTGCAGTAGGCGAATTCCCCTGAAAGATGGACACAGCTGGTGTCGCTTGTTTTTTAGAGAATCCCAATATACCAAGCAGATACTCTGTACGCCTCTTGTTCTCCACAAGGATGCACGTGTTGTGAGACGTGAGGCGGAAGCTCGGTCCGCTTGGGTGATTGTGAAGTTTTCATCCAGACCCTGAAGAGATGAGCTCCAGAATCCTGCTAGTGGGCACGCCAGCAGCATTCGACCCCACTCCTACAAGTCAACAAACTTGAGGGGACTGTTGGAAGCCACCTCTGCCAAGTCCACTGGTAAGACCCATTCCTTGGAACAGAAAAGATTTTCCATTTAGGCAGGTACAAAACAAGACCCAGAGGCCCCAATATGGAAGATCCTTGACTATATGCTGCTCCTGACACATGCAGGACTATCCTTTCACTCTTCCAAGGTTCACCATGAAGCAAGGTTGGCGTGTTGTACTCAGACGACAGCTGTACCAATCTTCTCACGTCGGATGGTATCGGAACTCCTCAAGGGCCTCCTTCGTACTTATCCTCCGGTTAGAGACCTGGCTCCTGGGTGGAACCTCCACGTTCTCCTCCTAAAATGTAGCCTCCCCCTGAACCACTGCGTGCTCAGTACGCTACCTTGCCATCACCTCAGCACAAAGTCTGTGTGCTCCAATCCCTCACTATTGGACCACCTTGCATATCCTTCCGCAGGGTCTAAAAGGAAGTGTTGACACCACACTCCATGTTTGTCTCTAAAATGGTCTCTGGTTCAGGTGGAATTCCATCAGTCACTTTGCCAGTCTTCTTCTTTCCTCCCTTGTCTTATGTATCCGGGCAGAGTTCCTCTGGGCGGCGTCCACTGGCTCCCTTGACACCTTCGAGGAGCGGTGGACGCTGTCTGGGGTTCTCTGCTCGGTGTCCCCCCCCCCGAATTCCTAGTTTTGAACCTTTTGACCTCCACTCCTGCCCCTGTTCTTTAGTTGTCCCCTGTATTCATTTGGATCCTGGGTCCAGTGGCTCCTCCCACAAGGCTGGGGGAGGAGTTTTTAGATGTGGGTAGGCTTGCGCCTGCCCGCATCCCGGCATTGAATAAGGCCAGTCTTTTTCCAGAAGCTGCGCTTGAAGCCAGGAGGGGAAAAAAAGCTGCATGCTGAACAGGACTGGGCCTTTCTGGCTGTCCCCTCACTTCTTTGGCCATATCCAGCCAATCGAGAGGCCAAACGCCTCAAACGAAGTGGTGCTCAGTGTATTTCCAACTGCTATTAGATGGCTGGCAAGCCTCTCCCTTCGAGCATCCAGGCTTATTCCACCAGGGCACAGGCAGCATCTTCTGCCTGCTTCTGGAACATTCCAACCCACTGACTTGTGTTTAAACCTTATCCCTTTGACGTGATGAGTTCGGGAGAGCAGTAATGCAATCCCTGTCCAGCTGATGCAGCTGAAACGCCTCAATCCCACCATCCAGGGAGGACACTGGTTGCTGTCACCTACAGTGAGAGCCACACTGATGCATATGCCAAGGGAGGAAAGAATCATTACTTACCCTGCAATAACTGTGGGTCTTCAAGGATGTTCTCAATGTGGATCCCACGACTTGCCCTCTGTCCCTGGTTCTAGGAGTTTCTGGGAACACTGGCTATGAATTGCAAGAGACCTGAGAGATGGTGGCAGCTCCCTGCCCTTGATCCTCCCATGGAAGCATGAAGCGGCACAGGGCACATGCACAGCCCTGATGGACCGCACTATTAAACTCCAGTCCCTCACGAACGGGATGCATTGCACCCGCTGTGGGAGCCACGCGGACTACAACATCTCAAACTCCGTTACTGTAAGGTAAGTAACTGTTCTGTCCCACATGACACGGGACACTGCTGCCTACATTGGGAGTTTACTTTGCAGGCAGGCTGCATTGCTACATGGTAAGCCCAGAACTCCTGTGATTCATGCCAGAGAGGGGAACTTTTTTGAGTGGCTGATACCACTGGGCATTTGATATGTTTGAAAGGCTGTACAGAGATTTAACTGGCACTGCTTGACTTGGGAAGACCCGGCAGATGAGTCTAGGGCTAGACTGAGATGTAAGGAAGCTTTCTGGTTTTGTAGCAGCTCTTGCTAGAGATGAGTCTGATCCAAACATCTCTATGCTCTCTTGGGGGGTGGGCAGAGTTTGTATCACAACAATTAAGTCGTAGCTAGAATTAGAATGTAGGCATTGCTAGCTCCCTGCCCATGCTCTACCCACTAGACCAGGGGTGGGCAAACTTTTTGGCCCGAGGGCCACATCTGGGTATGGAAACTGTATGTCCGGCCATGAATGCTCATGAAATTGAGGGTTGGGGTGCAGGTGAGGGCTCAGGGATGGGGCCAGAAATGAGGACTTCAGGGTGCAGGAGGGGGCTCTGGGCTGGGGCAGGGGAGTGAGGGCTCTGGCAGGGGGTGTGGGCTCTTAGGTGGGGCAGGGGTTGGGGGTGCAGGAGGGTGCTGCTGGCTGGGACCGAGAGGTTTGGAGGGCAAGAGGGGGATCAGGGTAGGGGCGCAGGAGGGGGTCAGGCTCCGGGCAGCACTTACCTCAAGCAGCTCCCAGAAGCAGTTGCATGTCCCCCCTCTGGCTCCTTTGCAGAGGTGTGGCCAGGCGGCTCTGCGCGCTGCCCTGTCAGCTGGTGCCGCCCCTGCAGCTCCCATTGGCCATGGTTACTGGCCAATGGGAGCTCAGGGGTGGCGCTTGAGGTGGGGGCAGAGTGTGGAGCCCCCTGGCTGCCCCTACACGTAGGAGCTGGAGGGGGGACATGCCACTGCTTCCGGGAGCCACAGTGCATACGTAGTGGGGCAAGCCCCCAACCCCCTCCCTGGCAGGAACTCGGCCAGATTAAAACGTCTGAAGGGCCGGATGCGACCCCCTGGCTGTGGTTTGCCCACCCCTCCACTAGACCATGCTGCCTCTTACACCAGGCCTGTCATGATGACGGCTCTGTCTGCATTCTGTACTTTCAAGGGCATATGTAGCTTTGGGAAGAGATTCTCCCCATCCCTTTGGAAACTTATCTTTCGTGCTGTCTAAACAGAGCCCCTCAGTAAAGAAGCCGGTTAACTCGACCCTCATCTCCCCCCACATAGCCTGTGTGCCTGTGAAACTAATTATCCGCCGCCTACAGCAGGAACCTTTCTCGGAAGAGAGGCAGAGAAACAAGGTTACACCGAGACTTCAACGCCTATCGCTAGATTTGCCAACAGTTGGGAGCTTTTTTCTAAGCTCACCTGTGTGTGTGCGCGGGGGGTGAGTGGGGAGAAGGGGACAGAGGCCAAGAAACAACAGCCCCATAGAGGGCAGACGTGAAAGGTGTCTTCCCTAGGCAGCTTCAGGAGGATCACCAAAGAGCAGAGGCTGGGGCCGGAGACCTGAGGAGGGGGCAGCTGCTTCTCTGCCCTGACCATTTTCTAAGTGGGAGGGATCAAGTCACTACCCACACCCTTGTGATGCAGGCTGGCTAAGCACCTTTCAAGAAGGGGCTCGCCTGTAGGCACCTTTAATGAAGGAACTCCGTTCCCAAACCCAGTCCTCTCAATTAGAGGCTCGCCTGTTTTTGCTCTGCCTCCTCCTAAAAGCGGATGTGCTGAGAATTCTTTCTCCATGAGTCCTATTTGAAAATAATTCTCAGAATTAGCATTAAGTTTCCAGCAGGCAGATCCCCTGCTGCTGAGCGAGGTCATTTTTAGATGCAAGTGGTACTGAAAACGTAAGGGCCACTTCTTTTAAAGGAAAGGAGAGATCTGAAGGCAAAAAGTACAAATGCAGGCTCCCAACTCCACATGCAAGTGCACTTACTAGTGTATGCAAAATTGCTGAATGCACAAGCAAATTGCCTTGCTCTTTATTTTATGTGCACAGTTCTCTGGTTTGCATGTACAGCTGGAATTGAATGTGCAAGCATTTGCATGCACACTTTTGTGCACACATTTTTGCACGCATGCTTCTGCTTCAGTCCTGTTGGTAAAAGCAGAAGAAAAACTCGAACATTACCATATCTGGAGTAGGTTTGCATTGCACTTTCGCTTTTGGTTTTTAAAGCATGGTGGTTGTTACTTTGACCCCTGAACTCTAAGATGGTGCTGGGTAATTCATGCTTTTCATGATCATGTGTGCTCATAACTTTAAAATCTGCTTTCCACTGGTTGTTCGGGGACAGCAAATGCAAAAGGAGAGTGAACAGGGTAGAGCCGATCATTCAGCTCTAAGGAGGTGTAATTCACCCCGGTGCAGCAGACCAGCATGGGGCTTGCTCTAGTGGGACTTAAATGGTGCATAGGCTGGGTGTATCCCCAAGGCTAAATTTCTCCCTGCGTGAAAAATTGGGGCAAATTCTTCTGAATGAATTGCAGGGAATCAGATCCCTGGAATTTCACAGGTCTTGTGTTTGCAGCAGTGGGGCTCGTTGTAACCCTAAATACTCAGGCTAGCTATATTAGTTTAAGTGCTATCTTCCTGGATAAAAGCATTTTGAATAAGACAAATGAACCATTAACCTGAATGATTAGGAAAACATACCTGATGAAGATGATTAATACTTTACCCTTCCATCCAAACTACAGTACAGCTGCAGTAATGGATGGATTGAGTTGTGTGTGCAAAGCATTCTGAGATTGGAAAGTGCTATGTAAGTGCAAATGTTGCAGTATAACTATCTGATTGCAGGGGAGATTGAGACTAGCAAACTTGTCCTGTGAGTTGAGAAAGTGACTGGCAATAGGAGCTAATGCCTTAAGCTGATGGGTGAAGGCATTATTGACCACTGGAGGTCACTTTCTCAATAATACAATACAATCTAACTTTATATTGTCGAGTATCTTTCATGCAAGCTGCTCTACTGCGTTAATGAAATACAAAGTGAAGATGAACATATAGCAGAGGGAGGGTGGGAAAATGTGTTTGCAGATGAGACTCAAAAAGAGGTGGAGACTGAGTTGGAGAGATGCAGAGAGGCTGCTCTGGATAGAGCCTGTTGTAGGGGAGAAGCTTTTGTGTCCCCCAGTAGGGTAGGATTCTGAAGGGAAAGATGACTTGTGGTAGATGGGGTGAGAAGCTTTCATATATAGACTTTGACAAAGTCACAGAGAGCTTTTTTTAAAACAAGACTCTTGTTTGATCCTGCAATGAATGGGGAAGCCAGTGGAGCTGTTGAGGAAGTTAAAAGAACTGTACAAACAGGTGGGCAAGCGGGAGCTGGCTGGGAAACGCAAAATGAAACTTATTGGGCTTGTTTAAAAAAAAAATGACTCCCATCCCATGTCGTTCAGAGCGGTTCTAATGCACATTCTGGATTACTGGCTGCAAAACTGTAGCTCAGAATTGTTTGTTGGCTTTGAAAAGCAGCTGCATTAGGAACCATGGACTGATAGGTACCAAAGACCTCTGGATTGCTCCCAGTCTTCTCAGCCAATCTTAGGTTAAAGCAGTGATACTCAGACCGCAGTGGTTCAGGAGCCAAATTAGTGATTAACGTTACCCAAAAGAGCCGCAGTTGTGTGACTTCACTATTTCATTTACTACAGTACTAGTTGCATTTTTAAAAGTGACAGGAAATATTTAGTGTGTATGTATATGTGTGTGTATATATAAAATCAGTTAACATAGTGCAAGTTCATAACTTAATTAGTTAATATAGTAAAAGCATCCTGATTGGCTAATAATTAAATCAGTGTTTTAATACCGTGGGCTGCAAAGAGCCACAGGAAAAGCATTCGAGCCACAGGAGGCCTGTGAACCGCAGTCTGAGTATCACTGTTAAAGGCTGCATCCCAGTCGTAACTGGAACATGGGGTCCCTTCTAGACTAGGCTCCAACCTAGAACCAAAACTGTAGGGGCAAGATTAAGTCCAGAAGTCTTGCGCTTAGTTACTGGGAGCTCCCTAAGTCAAGGCACTGAAACCTGATGGTGTGGAACTTGCTGTCCGCTGATCATGTCTGTGACCAAAGAGGTAGGGAGACGGAGGGGCTGGGTGTGGCTATCCATGCAGAACTAACTAAGGGCCTGATAGGCTTCCATTGTCTTCCCTGGACTTTGGATCAGGCCCTAGATGGCCAGAATCCCTGTCCCTGTGCACACTGGGCAGGCTCACTGTAAAACCTGCAGTATATTCTCTGGGTGGGGAAGAGAATGTTTCTTCCTTGGTGGTTCCAAATCCTGGTCAGGGGACTGTGGGGCGGGGGGCGGGGGGGGGGGGGGAGAAGAGGGGGCTGGCACATGTAGAGTTGATGCATCACAAATCTCTGCTCACTCCCAAATTTGGGGTTCAGACTGGAGGTTCTGGTTTTGGCTGTTAATTTGGTAGCACCTAGAAATCATGGGCTCTTTCAAGAAGAGAGAAGCTCCCTGGCCCAAGGAGCTTAGTCCAGGCATGGACAGACAGGTTGATAGAAGTTAGAGAAGCGAAAAATCAAATTAAGGGTTTGCCAATCCACCTATCGCTTAAACTATTTTTAACAAATAACCCCTTCTCTCCCCTCTTCCCTGCCTAGGTTTCTGTTCACCGAGGGTTTGTCTTCCCGGTAACAAATCCCCCACAGCAGTGAGTCTCGGAGCTCGGGTCAAGGGACTTGGACTTGTGCTGCAGGGCTAAAAATAGCAGTGTCGATGTTTGGGCTGGAGCCCGGGCTCTGAGACCTGGCGGGTGGGGAGGGTCTCAGGGCTTGAGCCGCAGCCCAAACATCAACACCATTTCTAGCCCCGCAGCATGAGACCGAGTCAGTTGACACAGGCCCTGGGATTTGCTGCCGTGGGGTTTCTTTGCTGGGGAAATGAGTCTCCAAATGCCAGTTCTGCAGCTAGTGGCGGTGTTTGTTTCACTCTTCCGACCCCGTGGAAACAGGGTGTTCATATTGGAAATGCTGATGGCCCCAATGGGCTCCATAACTGTGTGTCGTGCCTGTAATAAACCTTTCCACACAGTGCATCTTAGAAAGTCAAGTAGGGACAGTGGAATTTTCAACCCAGCTGCCCAGGTCTCGTTAGGTGGAACTAATGAGGTTCCTGTTTTCTCTCCTCGTGCCCAATGCCCATTGATCCAGTGCTGGCAAAAATGGTGTGTGTGTGGGGGGGGAGGGAGGATTGGCTATCAAACGTCGCTTGACATTTACTAAGTCACACAGAAGGCGAGTGACTCACCGTTCCCCTTGGGTTTGCTGCCCACAGACTGCTGTTCATTTCACAGTCTACGTAGGCAGCCGAGTGGAGTCAGGACGGACTCAGCCTTTTGAAAATGGGGTCTCCTGTCTCCAAACTGGCAGCATGTTGCAAATCCCCACCCTTTAAATTCTGCCTTGTGTCTTTTGGGGGAGTTCCTGGTCCCAACCTCAAAGGCAGGGGCTGTGTGTGTTGGGGGATGTCTCCCTGGCACTGGAGGGACTGAGAGGCTGAAGATGCACACAGCAGCTGAAAAGAGCAAATCGCTTCCTCTGTCACGTGCTTGCTCTGGGGATGAGATGCAAGAAGCCCCCTTCATCACCCACTGGACTGCACCTTTAGAGAGGCACCAGGAAAAGAGCTGTGGTGAATGATTACTGGACATTCACAAATGGGTGCCTTTAAACAAGGAGGGGCCCCAGGAAAGGGGGGTTTGGATCTGGGCCTTGTAATGGATGCCATTAAAACCATGGACTCTCTTGTTGTTAGAAGTGGCTAGGATTACTGTGGCAGTTGCCGCGCTCCTATTGTGAATAGTGTGCAAATACGCGTGGCCTCTAACAGGCAACGGTAGAGATTGCAATGGCGACCCCTCTGGGTGCACGTGGATTTTAATGGCATTTCACTCATTTTACACTAGCTGAGCCTGGCCTAGTTGTACTCCTCAATAATCTTCTGTATCCCTGGTGTGTTTAGGCCAAATTCTGAAGCCCTTGCTCAGTGGAGGTTTGTCTGGGGAGGGGCCCCTGGCTTTGCCCCCGTGCCTTGAATGCGAGTTTTGCCTCCTGAGTAGAGACTTCAGGGCTTGGATTCTGGATGTACGGACAATGGGATGTCGCCTTCCTTTAGCGTTGTAGGTCTCCCCATGTGAGCTCCTTGAGGGTGGGCTGGCTTCCTCCGCGCTTGGCAAGTGGCCCGCACGTTGGCGGGCGCTAGTGAAATGCAAATCACGAGGATGTCCCGGGTTGCTGGCGTGGTCTGGGGTTTGCATGGTGAGCTGGGCATGCCCACTTCCCCGATGTAGCCCAGCACCTCAGCTCCTCTGGAGTCAATGGGAGCAGCTGTTTGCTGATCACAGGCTTAAAGGCCACCCTGTGCTTGCAGTGCTGTTGGATTGAGGCTGGGGGACTCCTCCCCTGAGGTACTTGTTGCGCACGAGAGTGTTTCCTCTCCCTTTGTCCACACTGAGAAACATCACCTGGGAGCCCAGAACAGAGTGATCAGAACCTTGCGTCGACAATTAGTTTTGCATCCGAGGTGCGGAATAATCTCTCTCCTCCCTGCTGAGCGCTCCTCAGCCCTTCCCCCAATGGAGCTGCTTTTCCCTTTGCTGTCCTTCTCGGGCGTGCTTGACGAGAGGGTGGGCCTGAGCGGCAGGGTCCGGATCTAAACAGCGCGGTGGGGAACTCTGCTCCAGTCTCTTGGTGCGTCTCGAAGACCTTCCCGCTGATATCTCACTGCTCTGTGTGGCCGGGAAATTAATTGTACCTCGTCGGGCTTTCGTTGGCCCCGTTTTATAGCTTGGGGAGCAGGAACGGAGGCTCAGATGTTTTGGGACTAGCCCGAGCTCACCCAATGAGCTGGGACTGGGAGCTAGAGTCCAGACTCCATGCTCGAGGCACTAGATGACTTGCCTTTCCTTTCCCTGGATCTAAAGGGGTGACTGAGCGGAGGGATGGAGGAGCGTGATTAAGGCACGTTTCAGAGACTGGCCCCAACCCCACCCTTGGGCCCTGCACTGCCTTCAGTAGTGTTCCACCAGGATTATGGGAGCAGGGTCTGACCCACCGTCGCTAGTGCTGCCTTCCTGGACAGTCGTCCTTCCCCAATTTGTGCTCCTGATCATACAGGCCTGCCTTTGCCCTTGCTGAGCCTCCTCTCTGGGTGTTTCCCCGGGAGCAGCTGTGTGGCTGCTTTAAGTTATGCTGCAGATGGTGTTCGGTTGCCTGGAGGGAAGGGAGCTGCTCCCACCCCCTGCGAGGCGCGCAGGAAAATGCTTGCAGCTGAACAGGCGCTGTGGTGGTGACAGGCTGACCTCGCCCAGAGTGATTGCGACAGCCGACCTGGCAGCAGCCGGAGAACTGGCCAGCCCTGAGCAGTGTGGACTGAGCCCCCAGGAGCAGCACTAAAGGCAGCGTTAGACAAAGGCTGCTACCCCTCAAAGGAATGGAACAGCTTCCCTTAAAAGCCATGTGCAGAAAACCCCTAACCCTTGCAGTACAGTGCAGTCGGTGTTCCAGCGGGGGGGCTGGCTTCTGTAGCATGGCGCTTTACCCTCACGCTGGCTTTCTGAAGGCTGGGGTCTCTTTCTCCCTGGGTTTGTTTACCCTGGGTTCCTACCCGAGTCTTTACTGAGTTAACACCAATGCGAACTGGAATGTAGACACACCAGATGTTGGTTCACTCCTGGCTAACGCAACTAGGAATGAATCACAGGACTGGAAGGGACCTCGAAAGGTCCTCTAGTCCAGTCCCCTGCACGCGTGGCTGTTGGGTCTGCACTGAAATTTGCAGGGGTCAGTTAGAACATAATGGAAAATTCCAGGGAAGACAAATCCCTTTCTTCCCCCTCTTTTTTGTTGTTGTTGTTGTTGTCGTCGTCTCCAGTGTTGGTGGGCTCTTTTTTCCGATCTCCCTCTTTCAGTTGCTTTCTCTCTCCCCTCACCCCCATTAATCTTCAGTTTCAGTCAGTTCTCGGGTGTGACCAAACACAAACATGGTACTCTTATTAACATGGGCAGTCTGAGACTCCGACATGTTTTAAGACCTAACAATCCCCTTCCTGACCATAAATAAGAACCCATCATGCATGACCGTGTCCTTTTCCCATATGCCCTCTCGACTTCCCTGATTTCTTCTGAATATATACGCTTAAATCCTGCCCCTCTGAGCATTGAGCTGTGCATCCTCCCAGAGAGCACCCGATTTAAAGCCCATTAAAGCTCCTAGTGATTTTAAGGGGCTTTGGATCAGGCCCATAATGCACAAGAATGGGCAGCATGGTTGGCAAAGATGCTGACCTGTGCTTGACATCGCCTATGAGTGTGTCCAGCCCCCTGGCTGGATCGACTGTATGCTGCAGCCTTGGTAAGCATTATTCAGAAGCAGGAAGTGGTGAATTTTACTCACACTCAGAGGAGCGACAAGGTGAACTCTAATGTGTGTTGCTGTGGCCAGTCTTCCAATCAATGGTTGGATTCCTCTGGCAGAAGAGATGCTGGGCTGTCTCCCTGTTCCTCCTTGTGTTGGAAGATGTGATCTATGCTGGACAGCGATGTTGGGGTCAGACTTACCATGGTAGCCTGGCTCTCCCTTTGTGTGAGCCGATTCCTCTTGTGCCTTATTGACGGCCAGACAACCCGTAAGTTTGGGCTTGTCCACAGCGGTGAACTGATGCGGCTGAATCGAGGAAGGTTCAAAACTCTAGCAGAACAATCTGCCTTGTTAGATGTAAACTCCTGAGGGCAAGGAGTGTATCTGCCGTGCAAAGTAGAGCAATGCACGGGGTCTCTAAACCAACCTTCTCCAGTCTGATTCCACAGGGAAATCCCAATGTGGGACCCTGCTACTCTGTCACTGGTGGAAATACAAAATCATGCTTCTGAAGTCAGTGGCCTCTGGATTTATATCAGAAAGCGGAATTGTCCCCCCTCATTTTGGGGTTGTGTATCACATTAGTTTACAGATGTGATATACAGAAACTTAGGGATGGCTTGTTGATTCAGCCACAGGCCCGGGATTCAGGATACCTGTGTTCTGCCACAGGCTTTCTTGTGTGACCTTGGGCAAGTCACTTCTCTCACCTCAGATCCCTATCTGTAAAATGGAGATACTTTTTCTCCTTCCGTTTTTGTACACTTTGTTTATTAAGACTATAAACTCTTCTAAGCAGGGACTGTGTGGATGTTTGTACAGCACCTCGCACGATGGGCACTACCATCATAAAAATATTGGGAGGTGACCAGTTTATGATGCTTCGCAGCAGGTTCAAGAGAGAGAAGAAATTGGGCTGTGGAGAGGAACCTCTTGCTTAAGCCTAAGGGTTTCTCCTGAGGACTGTTCTGTCTGGGTGTGCCTCCCGTTGCAAAATTCTCACCATGGGTAGCCAGATAGAGCCCAGAAGCTTTGGCTAATTACCTAAAGCGACCAGAGCTTCAGGGAGGGAAATAGGTTTGACATCTTTGAAAACTTCGCTCCAGAAGGAAAGTTGCTTATGAAAGTAAGTGTTCAGGAAAGGGCCAGCAAACATACCTCTTCTGGCCTTCCGTAGTTTCCTCCAAATATCTCTGCTCAGTTTATAGAGCCAATCGAAGATTTTCTCTCCCCCCACCCCCCGCCCCCCCAGCTGCTAATTCTGCAGCTCAGCTTGATCTGCAAATCAAAAGCTGTGTTTGATTCCAGCTCATTCCATCCCTTGTAACCAGCAATAAAGACTCTGGAATTGTGGATTAACTGGCGACTTGGTTGACGCATAAAGCAGAACAGATTCTACAAACCAAATTGTCCTCTCAGTTATGCCAGGGCCGTACTAGTCCCTTCAGTGGGGTCAGCCCGGTGCATTGGAGAGGAGAATCTGGTCCTATACTATGGCTTGTTCTTCGTCAGCTGTAGTGAATGCACGCTGGCGCTGGAGCCTTCAGTAACTGAAGCAGATGTGTCTCTGAAGACGTGTAGGGAGCAAATATTTGAAGAACCATTTTTATAAAGTCACTTTTCTGGCCATAAACCACACACCCAACCTCAGCTGGTGCAGTGGCTGTGAACTCAACTGTTTGCTATTCGTGCTGTGCTGAGAAGCAGCCCGGTCACACCATTGTTCAGTGAGATTCGGCCAAACATGCTGGGCTTGTCTCTTTTGTTTTTTTGGAAACAGTGTTTTGCCCTGTACCAGGGGGAAACAGGAAGCAATCCCCTCTGCCTTCCCACAGCTCAGTGGCTCTCCCTTTCCCCCATATGCAGCAGGTTTCTGGCTGTAAAGGCTACATTTTCCAGTCCCCCCGGGGTCCCCTTAGAGTGGACAGAAGCTGGCCAGAAATGCCCTTCCGTTGGGGAAAGCTTTGCTGGTGTAGGCACCTCCTTGTGCCTGCTTCCAAATCCCTGGGGTAGGGTGTCGTGAGAAAGTGTGAGGATGACCCCGTGGAGCTCTGCTAGGCCAATCCGTCCCTGGCCCAAGGTTATTTTGGGACACTTCATCAGTGGCATAAACTAGATTTATTCCTCAGCAGCTATAGCTAATGCTGAGGCTGGAGATGCAAGATCAGGGAGCTACAACCGTCTCCCATTCCCTGCGTACAAGCAGAACTTGAAAACCCAGCCTGGGGTCTGTAGCCCATCAGTGTCCCGCATGTTCTGCTTGGTGACGTGCTGAGCGAAGCCTCTTGAGACGCAAAGGCTGGGATGGGGAGGCCCATCAAAGGCACCGTCTCTTCAGATGCTGCAGAGAAACACTTCAGAGGATGGTCTTGTGGCTGAGGCATCTAGGTTTCAATTCCCAACTCTGCCATAGATGCCCTGTGGGACCTGGTGCATATCACTTAAGGCCAGACTTTCACAAGCGCTCATCAGCCAGCAGCTGCCACTGAGAATCCGCTGTCCTTGACTGATGCTAAAATGAAGCTGCCTCCGGGCCTGGGGAGAGCTGTCAGGTAAGCCTTAAACTGTGAAGGGGCAGAGAAAAGACCATCAAACAAGTGTTGCTTTTCCAATTATGCAGGGCCAGGCTTACGGGTGGGCAACATGGGTGACCACCCAGGTTGCCATGGTCGGGGTGGGGGTGGGGGCGCCATGGTCAAGAGCAGGGGTCTCAAACTCAAACTACCACAAGGGCCGCATGAGGACTAGTGCATTGGCCTGAGGGCCGCATCACTGACCCCACCCCCTCGCTGCCCCTGGCCCCGCCCCCACTCCACCCTTCTATTAGGCCCCTCCCCTTCTCTGCCTCCTCCCCTGTGCGCACGGCTTCCCGCTCCTCCCCCTCCCTCCCAGAAACCGCGAAGCTCTTCCCATGTGGCCTGTGGAGCTCTTCCCTGCGGCCTGCTGGGCTCCCCGTGCCCCCATTTTTATTTATTTATTTTTTTTCTTACCCCCAGGCAGTTCCCACCTCCAGAACAACGGTCTGGTGGTGGGAACTGCCTGGGGGTAAAAAAAATAATTTTATTTTTAAAAGGGGGGGCGGGGGGAGCCCAGCGGGCCGCAGGGAAGAGCTCCGTGGGCCGCGTGTTTGAGACCCCTGGTCAAGAGGGAAGGAGCGGGGCAGGCCTCAGTTGTGAGGCCATGGAAGGGTGATGAGGGACATGTTGTGTGGGGGGAGTGGGAGGGGAAACAGGGGTGGTAGGGAGCTATGGGAGGCAGCAGGGGCCAGGATCGCCAAAAGAAAAGTTTGACCAGGATGCCATTTTCCCGGCCCTGCAACTATAGATGGATTTGTGGGGTGTACAAGAGAGGCAGGATTAATCAGTGGTTAACGGAAGACCTGGGTTCAATTCCCTGGTCCACCGTAAATTTCCTGTGTGACCTTGGGCATGTCACTTAGCCTGTCTGTGCCTCCATTCCTTGTCTGTAAAACGGGGATGATGCTTCCTTACTCCACAGGTGTGTTGTGTGGGTAAATACCTAAAGCTGTGAAGTGCTTTGAGATCTACTGGTGAAAAGCCCCTGTATAGAAAATAGGCACTGTTATCACAGTGCCCTGGGAGGAGCGTCCACAGGTGAAATGGAAAGCCCACGATAAAAACATTAGATGCTAAAACAGCCATGTCACTTCAGAATGTGTCATGGAGTCTGGCACTCTCCAAGGAAGATCTCACTATTTGGTTGACTTTTTTTTTTTTTTTTTTGTCGTTGTCCAATTAGTAACCTTTTCTCTGAAGTGTAATTGGACTGAGTTCTGTGTAGAACTCTCTGAAGTCACTGTGGGTTTGGCAAAAAGAAGATGGCTCCAGATCTGAGACTGGTTGTGTTGTGCTGTGCAGGGATTCTGTGACGTGGGCAAACATCCACAGGAACTTGGGTTGTCCCGTCCGAAACTTTAACTTGTGATTGAATTAAAATAAGTACTTAGGTTTCCGGGTGTTGCTTTTACTCTGTGCCTCTGACTGAAGAGGATTCCCTAATGTTGGCACGTGGAAACATTTTCAGTTCTTTTCAAAACAGTTGAGTAACTTACTTTGAAAGTCAAGCCTGCAAAATAAGCTTGTAAGCTAACTTCTCATTTTGAGATAAAACCTATCTTACATCAGAAATATTTCCTCCACTTTCTTCACCCAAGTCCTGGACAACCCCCCTTGATGCCTTCCCATGCATTTGGTAAGGGGGTAATTATGAGAGCACATGTTCACATGCTTGATAATTTTGCTAACCGCAAGGACCAAAGCTTTTCCTGGGGAGAAAGCAGCATCCAGTGAACATCAGGATGCTGGAGTGTTGATTTCATGCTGTTGCTGCAGCAGCCAATACAATCACCACTGTAAAGTCTCCTAGTGGAAGGATGTCCGCATGCTGCTGCAGTAATGTGTGCCGCTTAAAATGGAATCCATTGAAACTCTATTGTAAAGCAAAACATGGAACTAGTGAGGGGGAGGGGAGGGGAGGTAGGGGGTATGTGGGTAAAGTACAGACCTGGGAGTGATGAGGTCTGGGTTCTATTTCCACTTCTGCTACTTGACACATTGTGCAACTTTGGAGCAAGTCACTCCAAGTGGTTTGATAAGGGACTTAGTAAAAATAGCATCAGGAGGGTAGGGGGTGTGGGTTGCCTCTTTATTGTGGGTCAATGAATTTCTGTATCGAATGTGCTCAGTTTGCAAGTTGAATTTTTTTTTTTTGTGGTAACTGGCAGCCCTGCAAAATCAAGCTAAAATCTGAGTGACAAAGTGGGTGCTTCTTTGCATGTGCATAGCTGCTAGCAATAATGGTTTTACAGGCCAGATTAGGCCTTTGGTGACAGCTGTGTAACTCCATCACCTTCAGTCTATTCTCTCAGTGATGCCTGTGCTACCCCCTTGCTGTCAGTGGGTTTGCATGGGTGTACTTGACTGGAGCTTAGTAAACAATTCTGCCGTGGATGGAATAGAGTCTGGCTCCCTGTCCCTTAGCTGTGTTGGCTGTGGAGAGCCAAGCGGAGTAAAAGCAAGCAACACATTTTGTCGCTAGAGTCAAGCTTTGCTTCTGAATACACAGAAGGCCCAGATGTCTTGAGTCCAAGAGCCAGATTTCTGCTCTCGCTTATAGTGGTTTTATTCTGGATAACTCCACTGACTTCAGGGTAGTTACTCCTCACTTACACTACTGTAAAATCAAAATTGGGCCGAGAAACTTTTCAGAGTCGATCCGCATAGAATCTCCCTGGGCCTCCATTTGCCCCTTCTGTAAAACGCTGCTCAAATGATCCTGCCTCAGGGAGGGTTGTGAATGTCACTACGTAACGTCTAAAGCCTTTTGAGCTCCTTGGATGGGAGTGGCTATAGAAATACAACATTTTTAATGTAATTTATTGTGCATCCTCACGGTGAGAGTATGAAGCAAAAGAGTTACCAAATTTGAACTTTTTGTTGCCGAATTTGAAAAAGCATATAGGTATTTTGCATTTATAAAAAACCAGTGTGCTCTCTAAGTATCTAACAATGGCCTTGCCTGCTAGAGTTGATGGTGAAGATGGGACAGCTGAACTGTGCTGTACTGAAGGAGAGCTTTGCTCACTGCCCATAGAAATCATTGGAATGACTCCCATTGACTGCACTGGGTTTGAATCAGGCGCTGCAAAAATCAAGTGTCCTGATGGTCTGACGTGGATGTCAGTCACTGAGCAGGGGATGCTGAGCGTTTGCATGATCTTAGGCGTAGAGGAGATTCAGGGCATGCAAATTGTGGAAATGGGATGCCCATCCCATCTGAAGAAAGCACAAGGCAGTATATCATCTTGTGGAAATCAAGGCAGGATGGCTTCAAGGGAAGTCTCCATTAGTTGTCATAGAGTTTGTATAGACACCTCCACCTATCAGTAGCGTAGCCAAGGCGGGAGCAGGGGGAGCGGCCGTTCCCCCTGTGAAGGGAAGCGGCGCTAAGGCGCCGCCTGAGCCCGGAGCCGGGCTGGGGTGCTTTAAAAGGCCCGCGGCTCCTGCCGCTGCGGGAGCCGCCGGCCCTTTAAAGCGCCCCCCCAACCCCGCTGCCGGAGCCGGGCTGGGGCGCTTTAAAAGGCCCGGGGGCTCTGCAGTGGCTGGAGCCCCGGGCCCTTAAAGCGCCGCCGGGGTGAGTACAGGGGGAGCGGCGCCTTTTTATAGCGCCGCCGCTTCCCCTGTGCTCTAAACCTGGCTACGCCACTGCCACCTATATAGTATCTGTCCTGTCAGTGTTTTGAAACAAGGCCTCTGGGTCCTAACGGAGAAGTTGTGAATGGTTTGACAGCAGCAGCTTGACTGGGCTGACGGCTGAGAAACAGGTTAACAGTGGACTAGTATTTGAAGTCCTAACTGCTAAGGATGGAGAAGAATTAGTTTGGAATGGTACGAAAGGCTAAAAGTAGGAGTAACTGTATGTGTGAAGCTGATGACCGGGAAGAATTTCCCAGTGGTGAGATCTGTTGGACCCAAGAATAGTTTCCCAAGGGAATTGTGGGAAGTGCTTTGGTTTGAGACACTTAATACTAGGTTGAACGGAACACTGGAGAATGTACTTTAGAGAATAACTCTGCATTGGCCAGGAGGCTGGAGATGGACTACATGTCTTAAAGGTCTTCCCCATCTAACTTCTGTGCTTCTGTCACAGGTGAACAAGTTTACCACCCCACTCCACCATGATAGTGGTTGAAAGGCTAGAATCCTAGGCCTTCCCTTTGGGCTGAGTGGATTTATTTTTCTGAATACTATTGTGGAGTTACCAGATCAGAATGTGAACACAAGGGCTCTCCAGCCATAAGAATGGCCGTACTGGGTCAGACCAAAGGTCCATCCAGCCCAGTATCCTGTCCACCGACAGTGGCCAATGCCAGGTGCCCTGGAGTGAGTGGACCTAACAGGTGGTAATCAAGTGATCTCTCTCTCTCTCTCTCTCTCTCCCCTGCCATCCATCACCCCCCTTTAATCTCTCCTCGTATGGGACTCCTTCCAAACCCCTAATCATTTTAGTTGCCCTTCTCTGAACCTTTTCTAATGCCAGTATATCCTTTTTGAGATGAGGAGACCACATTTGTACGCAGTATTCAAGATGTGGGTGCACCATGGATTTGTATAAGGGCAATAAGATATTCTGTCTTATTCTCTATCCCTTTTTTAATGATTCCTAACCTTCTGTTTGCTTTTTTGACTGCCATACAATTTCTACGATGGGAAGATCCAATCTGAACAATGGACTGGCCATCTATATATAGTGTCAGCCCCAGACTTCAGGGAAGAAACCATGGCAAGTGGTGTCATCCTCCTTTACTAGCAGAAGGCTCCCTCTTTGGTAGGCCTTCGCCTGACACTGAATTGCAGAGAAAGGGGGTAGCCAAAACAGACTTTTCAGGAAGAGAACATTGCTGCTGCCCTAATGTATCTAGCAATGCTTGGGCGAACCTATTGAAATAGGTTCCTGGCAAAACTCTTGAAGTCAAGGGGACCAGGATTTGCTGTCAGGTTGATTGTTAGGAACTGAGCTGATACAGATGTCCCTATGGGTGGTGGTGGGAATAGTCACTTAAGTGACGGTTGTTGGACTCCGCTGTGGAGCCCCTGGGGAGCAGAGTTTCCCAATCTGTAGTCTATGTAGCACCTCCAGATAGTCTGCATAAAATGGCAAAGCAACTCTTGATTTTTCAAGCAGCGACACTTTCTGCCAATTGTAGCCCCATCCAGGATTTCTCGGCAGTGCCAGTGTCTTTTTCTAATCAACTTAACAAAAAATAGAGCACCTCTATCTTGTGTGGTGTCTTCATGCCTCTGTTGCTGGTTCCTTTCGTGCAACATCAACAGTGAGCAAATTCTCAAACCCCAAAAATTCAAGAGGGAGTAATAAATACAGAAGGATAGAACAAACTGCAAAGTGATGGAGGGCTGCAGACAACTAAGGGGGATGTGGTACTAACAGATGGAAAATCCTACTTCCAGAGACAGGAAACCAACCACACAGACACAAATTGGAGGATGTCAGCAAACAGCCACACCCATTGCACTGAAGTTCACTTCAGTCTTGTCTAGTATCCTGATGTGACTGTCATGTATCAAGCATTCTGTCTGCTGCCAGGGAGGTGTGGAATCTGGACCGAGAGGTTGGGGAAGGAGGTGGTCAACAAAAGCATCTGTCTTCCGAGTAATTATACTGAGCTCTCCTCGTTTGTCCTGTAACCCACATGTAGGTTGTGAGGGATTTCATGGTAGTGGGTGTCATTATCTCTGTTTCAAAGATGGGGAGGAGGAAATGAAGGTTCAGAGTGAAAGGTCACATAGTGAACCAGTGAAAAGCTGGGGGAAGAGGCCAGTCTTCTGGATCCCAGTTCTGAGTGGCATCCACAGTATTTTTTTTTCTTTTTTTTAAAAGAACTGCTGTAGGGATCTCGGACTAGTGGATGAGTAGCTGTGAATACAGCCCTTTATTCTGGGTTAAATTCACTTTTAAAATACCATATTGGGTACCAAAGCTGTTTTTTCTAAGGGCTTGTCTATACTAAAAGGCATTGCGGCTTAATTATATTGGTAAGTTAAGCAGCAAACTCCCTAATGTGGACAGTTATATTGCAGTAGGAAAGTGCTTATTCTCATGCAGGAAGGGGAATAAACAATACAGATATGGGACACGGTGTACCAGAATAACTACATTGGTAAACTGCCCCCCTAACTGACCTATCCCAGTATAATTTTGCTAGTGTAGACTAGGCCTTGGTAACACTTATGCGCTGCACACTTGTTACTGTAAGTCCCGATTGTTATCATTGGTTGCTGGTAACTGAAATGTGTTATAAACAAATTTAGACCCTCCCACCTGGCCACGCCAACGTGTTAAATGTTTTACCGTTCTTCCTGGTGGATTTCTTGCCTGGTTGTGAATGACACATTTTGCTTTTTAGAGGAAGTTTCGACACTTCCCTATCTTGAGTTGTGTGAAACTTGTGTAGCTTGAGAGCAAGGTCTCTGGCAAGTGATGGGTTTTTCAACCCTCAACTGTAAGTTGTCTCTGAGGGAAGTCTCCAGTGACTGGTCTTAGATAAGGTAGCAATGTAAAAAAGATGCTCAATTCTCTCTTGAAAATCTAGCTACTTATTTAGGTGCTTGAATGTGGGCCAGGCTGCAGGTGCTGAGTCCTCCTGAGAATTTCAGCCTACGTGGCCAGACTTTCGAAAGACTCAGCATGCCGGATGCTGAGCTGTAGAAAACCCGGCTCTTGTTTAGGTGGCTAAACGAGAACTGATTCCTTCTGAAAGTCTGCCCAGAACGAACAGTGTCCCAGCTGACACAGGCATGTCCCTGCAGCTTTCCTCAGCAGTTCTCCGACAAGCCCCCGCACTGTGAGCATATCTACATTGCTGGTTTCTGGTCAGTTGGTTCTCTTGGCTTGGCTGAGCTAGCTGGCCTCAGGTTTGAAAGAGCTGCAGTCTTTGGAGATGTGATCGTTGCTCTGGTTCGGTGTAAATGGGGGATCCTAGAGATCTGGGACAAAAGTGACGGGAGACTACAGCTAAAAAAGCTTCTAAAAGAGGCTGGTTTTCTCACCCCCCCCCCCCCCATGGTCTCCCAAAAAATCAGAGGAAAACAATGAGTGAGGAAGATAATCTGTACCATGTCCCTGGCTCTGAGTAGGCTCCCGGCTCCAGCCCTGAGCATGAGAAACAACCCGGCTTCTGCCGCCGCATTACACAATCCTCACACTCTTTGACCTCATTGCTGGGTTTGCGAGGCCATTCTAATCCAGTCACAGCCCCCCTGGCCTCGCCACCCCCGTGACTTGACACAGCCGCCCCTGGTTTGCCGTCAGCCCCCGGACCCTGCCGGATGTAGGGCAGCCATGTCCGCTGCGGCTGAGCTCCCAGCCTGGAACAATGGAGCCATTGAAGGCTGGAGCCAAGGGTTAGACTCTGACTGCCCAGGCTGTGGGCTGGGGATGAGAACAGCTGAAGCCTGCTTGTTCTGTCCTGACCATATTACAGCCCAAAATAGGAGCCTGGTGGAGATTCTCGGGCTGAGCTGCTTCAGCTGAAGGCCTGGTCTTGTTTGTGCGCTGGGTTTTTTCCAGAGTATTTATGGATCTGAGGTGAAGGGGGGTGGGGGGCTGAGCTGTTGCGTGTATTTATTTTTTGATGTTAAAGCGCACTGCTTATTTTTTCCCCTCTAATTAGGAGGCTGACGCTTCTCTGGGAACTCTCTGCCCATGCTCTGGACCCAGAAGGCCTGTGAGGGAGTGTGTGCCCAGCCATGTCCACTCGCCTTCCAGGGCTGGAGACAGAATTGCCTCTACATCTGAGCTGCAGATGGGCACCCTATGGGGGAGAGCAGAACTGGGCAAGGCTGCTGTGGAGGGAGATCCTACAGGGAGAGGTTAATCTGTGAGCGTTTATGCTTCATCACTTCAGTCCCATTGGTCGAGATGCACTATTTATATTTAGTGTCGCCTACATTTGGTAGCATGAACAACCCAGGCGTCTGTCTTGCCACTCAACCTGGCTAACAAGCAAGCCTCAATCCACCCTGGGTACCTCTGCGTTCTCCCCTTCCCTTGTGCCCGTTCCTTCTGTGTAAAGGCACTTGGCCAGTGGATGGGGGACTAGACTGTGACGTGGGAGACCTGGCTTCATTTCTTGCCTCTGCAACTAACCTACTATGTAACCTTGTCCAAGTCACTTCATCTCTTTGTGCCTCTTTCCCCTCCAACCTGTTCTGTCTTGCCTGTCTAGATGGTTTTGGGGGCAGAGATTGCCTCTACGGTGGTTTGTACTGTCTAGTGTAGCGAGATCCCAATCTCTATTTGTGGCTGTGGGGGCAGGCGTCTAGCTGCTACTGTGATACAAAGATCAGGCAGTGAGCCACAACAGACCCCAGATCTCCTGACTCCCAGTCCTGTGCCATAACCACAGAACCAAGTCCAGGAATTCTTCTGTTCTCTCCCCTTCCTAAGGGAATATGGAGACTATGTTTTGGATCACCCTCTGGTGGAACATTAGCTAGGGTAACTCTTCTGTCAACCATCCCTTAAGGTTCCTAATCCCATGCTAAGTGATATAGTTTTTAAGCTCAGATGCAAGATGTTGACGGGGTAGCTTCTCTCACGTTTTTCTCTTCTGTGAACGCCTTTAAAAATGAATGCAGGAAAACATGTGGCTAGCAACTGTTCCTTGATTCATGTGACACCAGGCCCCAGCAGTCCCTGTGCCCTGTAGCAGCCTGAGGTTGGTGTCTGCATGTGCCTGACCTGATCCCAGTTGTGCCCCATGGCAGGCCAAATGCCAGCTGTGCCCTTTGGCCTGATCACACAGGCTGTGTGCTGGCTGTGCCTGTCAGCAGGTAGGTTTGATGGCTTTTATGCCCTGTGACAGGGTTGATGCCATCTCTAGCCTTTTTATTTTTTTCAGCATGTGTAACGGGTTCCAGGCTTGGAGAGTTTTTGTTGGGTCTTTTGGGCAGTTTTGTGCACCTGTAACTCGTGTGTGACCCCATCTAATGGCTGATACACGGGAAAGGAGAAGAGTCTACTACAGCTACTGGCACAGGGCGTCGCTCCAGTGGCAGATGCTGGTGTTTTTTAGAGCTGAATGTCCTGCGTTCAAACCCAGTGATGACCCAAGCAGAGAGTGGGGATTAGTTATCGATTGTATAGGCGGAAAGCCCTCTGCTGATGTGGGAGAGCGTAGATCCTCTCCCTGTCCCATCTGTTGCTCTCCTTAGCTTATTCCTGTCTAACTTAGTTACACGACTTTTTTGGTGGGTTAACATGATGTTAACCTGTGCCTCAAAGTGTTCGTCTGCTTTGCAATTGCAATATCTATTGTATCTGACCATGTTTAGTTTATTCAGGGGTTATATGGTGACACCTTATGAAAGGTGCCATTGGAAATCTGATAATGAGGGTATTGGGTGTGTTTAATTTACCTGTGTTAATTAGGTGTTTATAACCAATCTTTGCACAGCTCCCAGTGCTTCTTAGTGAGCTGGGACACTTCATAAACCTAGGCTGGGATTTTCAAAGGATATTGGGAACCTAATTTCTGTCAAAGTTCAATTACTTGGGTACCTAACTCCCCATGGCTTTGAAAATCCCATCCCTAGATAACACGGGGAATGGGGTTGTCAGGGAAACTCCTTCATTGTGGTGGGGGGAAGTGAACAGTGAAGGCTGGTGCAGGGATATCTGCTGCCCTAGGACTAAGTGCTCAGAACTGAAAGGACACCGGAAGGCTGGGCAATGTCTCTTGTAGCATCTTCTGTACTGGAGCTACCTGGAAGGAGAGGCTAGAAAGAGTGATGCTGGGTGGGCCATGTTGCCACTTGGCTAAGCCATGAGAGATGCCCCCTGGACAATGGAGAGGAGTGCCCTATCATCCCCTCAGGGCTCCTCAACAGCCACCACTAACAGCTACTCTGGGTGTCTGAAAAGGGACTGAACCCATCCCCTCATGAGATCTGTCTCCGTCAGAACTTGGTGGCCTCCCTCAGGGCTGTCAAGGTGAGCGAGCAGGGGCAATGTGTAGGAAAGTTTTGGCTACTGGTAGTAAAAGGAATGTGTAGCTGTTTGATTTGATTTGAAAAGCATTAGCTGTGGAGCCTCAGGATGAGGGGCCTGTTAGCTCATAGGGTGACGTTAATCTACCAGCTAACATACCCCACACCTCATGTGTCATTCTAATCACTGACTCAGGACTCCTGTGATGCTTTCAGTACTCCCATTTCCACACATGGGCCAGTGTTTTCAAAGCTGGGTGACTGCAGTTAGGCCCCATAATCCATATTTAGAGTAGGCACTTACAATCAAAGTGGCCTGGATTTTTGAAGACCCTGAACATCTGTAGTTCCCTTTCTCTGAAAGTCGCACCTCTGACAATTTTAAGTGCCTACACATGGCTTTAGGAACCTAACTTTGGACCTCAAGTTTGGAAACTTTGGCCTGAATCTGATTCTGACCAAACTTGTGCTGGTGTAAATCAGGTGCAATGCCACTGATGGCACTAGCGTACAGCTAATGTGAGCTCTGGGTTGGCCCACTAACTGCACTGGCTCACATTTTGCACTCGGATCTGTGTGTGCAGTGAAATCCAGGTAAAATCTCCCAAGCACATCCGAGGATAAGATTTGTCATGTTCTGTTCACATATTGCAAAAGAACCAAAGGGTTAATGCCTGACTTCTTTGGGGCTATAGGAACCATGGGTCCCCTTCCCTTCCACAGATAAAGTGTGAAGTAGAGCAAGACAAAGCCTTGCAAGAGAATCCTTCCAGTAACCCCACAGATCTCCTTGGGTGCTGCAAAATGCGTGGCCCCAGCTGGCTAGCAAGGAACCAGTTTGCCTGATGTAACGTGCAGCTCCAGACTAAAGGGCCTGCGTGTGCTGGCACTGGGTAAAACGTTTTGATTTGCCCCTTCCCCACGTTCTAGCTGTAGTTTTTTGGGTCTGTTTGGAGCTGCTCCTACCTTTCTGTGTGAGTTCTATCCCCGCCCCCCTGTTGTGGCTGAGCACTCTGATTGGCTGGTGTTTCTATGGTTACCGCAGCTCCTGGGGGCCCAGGAAGAGCAGTTGGATGGTGAGGCTGGCAGCATCAGCAGCCTGACACATGTCCCTCTGGATCATCCAGGAGGAACTTGTGTGTGTGTGTGTGTGTGTGTGTGTGTGTGTGTGTGTGTGTGTGACAAAGAAAGGAGGAGAGTGAGAGAGAGCACGAGAAGGCAAACCTAGTGTGTACTGGGTACCAGGGTTGCCCCCAACAGGTTATCCTCTGAACAGGCTTTTACCAAAAAAAAAAGACTTGCCGTTTGGTGCTGGGCTAGCGGTGACATCTGACAGGCTTCGTTCCTGCTGCAACAGAGACCCAAACAAACCGAGCCTTAAACATCCCACGAGTCTGAGTGTTCCTGAGCCAGTCTGGTTTGTCCAGCCACTTCTGCTCCAGCTCTCCTTCTCTGGGGTTCTTTGCTCTTCGGGGAGTGTTCATCTTAATGTGATTTCAAGCATCTAGTTTTTTTTAAATAAGTGCAGATGATGCTTAGCTATTCTAGTGTACGATCAGCCCCATTTGTAAACAGGTCTCAGTCTAGCCTCTGATTTCACTGGCAGTTTTGCACCCGTGACTCATTTTGCAGATGTTTTGGCCTTGCAATTGACAGGATTGAGCCGTCTAGATCTACCTGGGTTTGCAGGCGCTGTTGCCTGGTTAGTGGTAAATCCCGTCACTTGCATCCTGAGTTAATTGTGGCCCACCAGGATTTGGGTGTAACAAATAGCGCCTGCAAAATTAGAGGCAGCCTTTCAAAACCGAGAGCTGTATTTTTTTTTATTTTTTTATTTTTTTTTTAAAAGCCCTTTGCAAGCCGTAACTCATTAGTCTCCCCCAAGCCCCGTGAGACGGGGAAGTGCCGGTGGTGGTGGGCTGTCCAGAAGTGCGAGCACAGTAATAAGCATCTTCGTGCTTGTTTTTATGGATGGGGGAATAATGCGGGGATCTCACAGGAAGGGGGATGGAAGTGACTGGCCTAAGGGCCTTGATTCTCCCCGGCTCAGGAAGCCTAGAGGGAGCAGACACCTCTAACTTCGCAGGTGAGGAGAACCCTTGGCATAGGGAGTCCCCAGCAGGTGGAGAAACAGCAAAGCTGGCTCTTAACTTCCCCTCTCCGCACAGAGGCTGTCAGGGATGTGGTGCCCAGGG
This sequence comes from Macrochelys suwanniensis, assembly GCA_033296515.1. Taxonomy (NCBI): domain Eukaryota; kingdom Metazoa; phylum Chordata; order Testudines; family Chelydridae; genus Macrochelys; species Macrochelys suwanniensis. The sequence goes on along the minus strand of CM065790.1, from coordinate 11,949,684 downwards.
GCTAGAGCTAGGTCTGCCTTGGAGAGGGAAGACGACAGCTGCCTGGCTAGACGTAGATGGGTAAAGGGACTTCTAGCCAGCATTGCAATCTGAGTAGCAATGAATCCCAGTAGCACTAGGAGTCTAGGTACTATCTGTTACTCTCCCATATAGCTGCTGAAGAAGCCTCAGCACTTTCTAACAGGCCACACAGGCGCGAGGGGAGGGGGGCAGCAAGACGATCGTTCTCCTGGGCTGAGTTTGAAAGTTCCCCAGCATACACTGGCCCTGGGTTGTGTAGTGCTCTGGGCCTGGCGTGGTACTGCATCGCTCTAGGGGAGCGGGATGGCACCTCTGGAGGCTGTGTGTGTGTGTGTGTGTGTGTGTGTGTGTGTGTGTGTGTGTGTGTGTGTGTGTGTGTGTGTGTGTGTGTGTGTGTGTGTGTGTGTGTGTGTGTGTGTGTGTGTGTGTGTGTGTGTGTGTGTGTGTGTGTGTGTGTGTGTGTGTGTGTGTGTGTGTGTGTGTGTCCAGCATGCTCAGCCCCTGTGCCTGGCCTCCTCTGTGGAACACTGGAGATGTCTAGAGGGATAAAAACCCAAGGATGGCCCAGGTCAGCTGATGGGGACTCATGGGGCTCGGGCTCCAGGGCTGAAACATCTGTGCAGAGGTTCAGGCTCGGGCTGGGACCCTGCAAGGGAGGAGGGTCCTAGAGCTTCGACTCCAGCCCGAGCTTGAACGTCTACACTGATTTCTTTTTAAGCTCCACGAGCCTGAGTTTGCTGACCTAGGCTGTGCTGCAGCCTTTTATCCTTGTGTAGACATGGATGTGTGGCCCTTCCCCCATTGTCCCTTCCTCTCCTGGCCCAGAGACTGCAACTGTGCTTTGTGATGGATGGTGCCTGCTTTGTACACCCCCACCCATGCAGGGACGAGGCAGTGAACCAATGTGAATATGGAAAAGAGGCTGGGTTGGGTGACTAGACTTCAGGGCTTCCTGGGAATGTCGGAGGACTGCAGTGAAGCCAGTGTTATGACCTAGCGTGAGTCAGTCGTGCCCGTCCGGCTCGCCCATTCGTCTCCACTTGCAGCCTGCATTCTGGCCCTATATTTATGCTTCGGACCAGGCTGAGGACTGAGCTGCCCCGCGAGTCAGAAGAAAAATATCCAGGTGACTAGGTGGCCGAGAGTTACTGGAGCCAGTTTTAGCCAAAGTTAGTCTACCGTGGTTTTGTGGGGTTGTGGGTCGTTTTTTAAGAGGGCTTTATAAGGAAAATAGCATCCAGCTGTGGTGATGAGTCCAGCACTACCTGAACTCCCTGGGTCAGATACCAGCATGCATTAGAACTTCATTGCACCGCGACCCTCTTCTGACAACAGAAATTACCACACGACCCCAGGAGGGGCAAAGCCTGAGCCCGCCTGAGCTCCACCACCCCAGATGGGGGTAAAGGGGGCAAAGCTTGAGCCCCACCACCCTGTGCGGCGGGGGGGGCCCAAAGCCCAAGGGCTTCCGCTCCAAGTAGGGGCCCTATAGCCTGAGCCCCACTGCCCAGGGCTGCAGCCCTTGGACTTTGACTTCAGCCCCGAACAGTGGGGCTCGGGCTTCTGCCCTGGGCCCCAGCAAGTCTAACCATCCCAGGCAACTCCATTAAAATGGGATTGCAACCCACTTTGGGGTCCAGACCCACAGTTTGAGAACCTCTGCACTAGAATCCATGTGAAACCTGGGCTGGATTCTCTGGGATTGGTGTCTCTGGTTCCCAATTCCTGGTTGAGACTGAAGGTGACATCCTAAGGGCATTCCAGCTGCCTATTATGTCTTTTTGCGTGCTTGGTGCTGTACAAATCATAAGCCCGGCAGCCTTGCAAAATTGTCATGAAAATTCACCGCAACGGGTACCAAAAGCACTTACCCATCCTTTGGGAAAGCAAACTGTCTTTTACTAGTCAATCAAAAGAAAATGATTCCCTCCAGGGGGAATAGAATTTGGTAAGAGCTATGGAAACAAATGCAAAACCAATCAAGAGCATTTCCCCACCACCCTGGAGGTGTGCAGACCTCCAGGATGGTGACTGAACTGAATGCAAAGCTGGCCCCCCACGTCAAGAGATTGCCACAGCCTTTGTAAACCCTTTGTTAATCACACTTCATGAAGCATGGAGCTGTTACCAGAGTAATAATACTGCCGCGTAGACCTCCTGTGGTGGGGGTGGATGTACAGAGTGGCCCTTCCATAGGGAAAAGCTGCAATGGACCGTTATATTAGCACTTTGCGTGTGTGTGTGTGTGTGTGTGTGTGTGTGTGTGTGTGTCTATAACAATAAATGATAAACACACTTTCAGGGTGGTGTGTTCTTCGGTGCGGGGGCTATTTGTACAGCTCCTAGCACAATGCAGCTCTCATCCTGCTTGCGGCCTGTGTGCTCTGGTGATTATAAAATGTCCTAGCCCCTTTCATGTGACGCTCTCATTGCTCTTTACAAACGCTAAGCCCCCTAGTTCCTGTGCGGTGGAGTATGCCGTACGTGACAAGGGGGGAAGGAGGGATGTAGTGACTTGGGGAAGGCCCCACAGAAAGACAGAGTCCAGGAGTCTTGACTCCTAGCTTGCGGGACTAATCACTAGCTAAGCACGCTCTGGTGCTAGGGAGTGGGCGACTGTCCAGGAATTCCAAAAGTCAGGCTTCCCCTGCAAGTAGTGCTAGTGGGAACATACCCGTGTACCCAGTTGGCTGCAAGTGAGTCAGAGGACTGAGTATGAGCAGGTTCCCTGTCGCTGTTCTATTTCTCTGAGTGCGGCTTGAGCCCCTAGCTTTGAGTCACCTTCCTGGGCCTTGGACTGCCGGGACTTGCAGCGGGAGAAGCGATGTTTACCCTTCCCTGTTCCAGGCTCCTCAGGCAGATTAAAGCCTGACAGGAAAGGGCGGATGCAGCTCCCCTTAGACAAGTCTCTGCAGGTGGGATGGGAGCTGCTGGCTGCATACACCTGAGCCACCTGGCCTCTCTGCTGCATTAACCCTTTCATGCACGCAGCCAAGATCTTGCCTTGCTGCAGCTGTGAAGCTTTCCAGGTGGATTTAAGCTGCTGGGCAAATGGGGGGGCAGGGGCGATACCTGGGGCTCCTGGTGATGGATCTGTAAGACCCTGTACAGGAAGAGGGAATTGCATTGCTGTTACTTTATAAAGTATCCCCTTCCCCTTGATGCACCCTAAGGGGGTGCAGCTCTGTGCTACTCAGTAGAGGCCGCTGGCTAAATGTACCCATCTGTCCCTTGGGGCTTTAAAGGCCAACAAGGCCAGCTTGACATCACCTTGCTTTTGTATAGGTGGCTATGGGAAAGAAAACCGGAGGGGGCCCAATGTGGAAACCATGGGTCTAATACTTGGCTTTCCTGTGCCTTGTGCTGACATTTACACTAGTGCAAAGTGGGTGCAAGCGTTAGCAGTTTGTGTTTTACGTTCACTTTGCACTGACCTAAGACGCAAGATGCAGGTTTCAGAATCAGGCCCGAGGAAGAACATGTTCTTCCACCTTGTCACCTTGTCTTGTGTCTTGTATTAGTCTGGACATGGAGTTGACACACCATGGGGAGAGGGCATGACAAGGACAGCCCTGCTCTATCCAGGACCCCCAAGAGTGTTCCCTGCCCGCCCAGCCCAGTGGGCCATGCACAAAGGCCTTGGTTTGAAAATGTCCAAACCTGGGCCTAGATCTGAATTTTGCAAACGGCTTCTGTCTCTAATGGGCTGAAACCCAGATCAGTCCCCTTCTGAGTGGTGCAGTGACCTGACATTCAAATCTGAGTCTCTAGTTTAGAGGGCACCAGGGCTTCTCAGGGTTACTGCTGCTGCAGAGATCCTTATGTAGGTGAAAATGGGCATTCAGGGTTTCTGGGCTGCAGAACTGAGCTGCTTTACATTCTTCCAGTGAAAAGTTTTTGCTTGAAAAATGTCCTTTAAACAAAAAATCATGAAATTTCCAAAATATTTCGTCATGATTTTTAAAATTTCTTTTTATTATGGGGATGTTTTAAACATTGTTTAATTCACAGCCTAATATTTGGTAAGCAAATTGATCTGCTTTCAATAACTTCAGTGAAAATATTTGGTGGTGAGGGATAAAAATGAGTCTGTTTTGACCCTGCCAAGGGGAGGAAAACATTGAAAAATAAACATCCCTTCCACCCACCCCCTCCTCCCCCGAAGCCAAAAAAAAAAAATAAAAAAAAAAATCCACTCTGCTCTAGCAGCTAGGCTGGGAGTGTTCCACTGTCGGTAAAACCATGTGGATTTGAGTTAAAAGTTCAGGGCTGTCGCTAACCTCTACAGTCCTGTCTCTCTCAACGGGCTTATAGCTGTGTTGCTCTGCTGTGCCCGAGTTGCCTTATGGAGGCACCGGAGTGTGGATCCGAAACTGAACACGCACAGGCATAGGGGCACTTCTAAGGCTACAGCTCAGGTTTTTCCCTCTGCTTTTTATTTGGGCTCCACATCAGGCTGGTTGGTTTTTTTGGGGGGGGGGGCGGTAAATATTTAATCCTCCTGAAGGCAGAGCCTTGTGCAAAGAGAAGCAGGGTAGAAATCGATGGCTAGCGCAAGCGAGCGTCCCCAGGCTGATTCAATGGGGGGGATGGCTTTGAATAGACTTGTTGCCTTTGACTGGAGAGAGTTCCCCTTCCAGGGAGAAGGAGCCTGCAGACAGTAACTCCCGCCAAGAGGGGCCTGTCTGATGCTGGGGCAGACTCTAAATGCTCCGCCCTGGTTGGGCTTGATCCCGCAGGTGCAGACTGTTTAGTACTAATACTGGCTGAACAGTGCTGAGCCACCACGGGGAACGTGAGTCTTGCAACGTGGCCCTATGTGATTCCTACCTAGGGCTAAGGGCGCATGTTGCTGTGTGTCTGTTAGTATGATGAGGAGCCTCTTTTAGTCTATACGGAGGGTTCCGTTGGCCTCGCACCTTGTCTCGTGTTACCTGCGTGCAAAGAAGTGGAGGGGGTAAAGAACCCATGGAGCTTTCCCCCACGTGGCACCAAAGGCCACACCTATTGTGCCCATGTGCAGCATCCACCTGGACTCGAATGTCACAGCCGTCTGCCCTGCATGAGGCCGTGCAGGATTCGGGTGGCCTGTGTACAGCATGCGTGCAGGGCCTGGCCTGCCCTAATCCACTGCACCGCATGATGGATTCTTCCTACCCACGGCTGATCTGGAAGCATTTGATTTTTTCGAATGGATTTTTAGGGGGTGAGCTAGGGTGACCAGATGTCCTGATTTTATAGGAACAGTCCCGATTTTGGGGTCTTTTTCTCATATAGGCACCTATTACCCCCCACCTCCTGTCCCGATTTTTGACACTTGCTATCTGGTCAGCGTAGCGGTGAGCTATCATCCAGCATGGAGTGTAGTAATTCAGCACATACCTCGTCCCTCTGATGCTGTCTGCAAGTCTAGCATGCCGCTATCCGTCCTGTATCTCGTCTTTAGGGAGAGGGCTTCACTTCAGTGCTTTCACAGTAGCCCCTTTCCCCGGCCATAGCTATAAAGAGTCTGTCTGGCCTTGTTTTCACTGGGAAATTGAGTGTCTGGTTGGCCAGGTCTTGCCTAACCCTAGGACATGAGTGGGGTTTATCCAGGAGCAGCTGCCGTGATGCCAAACAGCATTCATCCCTGTCTACACTGACCACGAAACACCATGGTAGCAACCGTGATTCCTCCCGGTCATGTTCTGATATGACCAAATTGTCCAGTGGAGCCCTCCTAGGCATGAAATAGCTCGAGGAACTTTTCCTTGCTTAAAACCACACCCTGGAAAGCAGCCGTGTGCGCCAGGCTGACTCCGGCTCAGACTCTGGCAGTGGTTTGGCAGGGCATCCTGGCATGCCTTGCGGGAGCAAACCAAGGAAGGGAGGAAAAGTGTAGGGGGGGGGCCTCTATCACCTTAGAGCCTTGCTTGTTGTTTAGTGAGTTACACCAGTGTGAAGTTGGTGTAAATCAGGATGGTGGTGTTCTGTTATCTCTGCACTGGTGCAAATGACTCTAGCCTCTCAGGGTATGTCTATGCTGCCATTAGACACCTGCAGCTGGACTGACTTGGTCTTGGGCTGCGGGCCTAGATGTTTGGGCTCAGGCTGTTGCCCGAACTCTGGGACCCTCTCGCCTCGCAGGGTCCTAGAGCCTGGGCACCAGCCTGAGCCTGTGTGTCTACAATGCAATTAAACCGCCTGTTAGCCCGAGCCGAAGTACCGTGCGGCTGGCCCGTGCCAGCTATTTGGCTGCAGTGTTGACATACCGTCCGATCCCGGCGCTTGTAGGCATTGGGGGAGACGCTCAAACACCACAACTGGGCCAAGATCCTCCCCTGCTATAAACTGGTGCAGCTCCATTGAGTTCGGTGGAGCTATGTTGATTTATCCATACTGATCTGGCCACAGAAATGTTTGTCTGGAATAAACTAGGGTCCACTAGTCGGCCGGGGTCCTATAAAGCTCCCCTATGTGAGACAGGAGCCATTTCCCCCAGATTAGTGTGGGGCAGCCCATCAGCGTGTGGGCAAAAGGTATGGTTATGAACCACAAATTTCTCCCCTTTTCCATTTGGGGTGAAATTCAGGCTCCCCCCTAAGGGCCAAGTCTGTCAGCTGTTCTTGTGGGAGCGGGGCTGCTTCCTACTTCTGCAGTGATCTATGCAATGCGCAGACCTATTTCCACGGAGAATGACAAAGATTCAGCCAGACTGTGCTTCCGTTCCTTATCCCCTGATGTCTTTGCAGGAGGGCCCAGGTGTGGAGGAAGAGGCTGTGGAACTGTTATGTTTTTGTTCCTTGCTTTCTAGGCACAAAAACAGCCGTTCCATTCCCAGAGTCGCTCTAGCTTGGTAGAGGAGAGCCACACCCTGTGCTCTCTCATGGAGACTTTGCCTAGTCTTTCGATTGCAAGGGCCTGATCCAAAGACCCCAAAGTCATGTGGCTTTGAATCAGGTCCCGAGTGCATGTCTTGCTTTGTGCGTGTGGAAACATGACAGGAATCCTGGTGACGAGGGTGGGATATAAAACAGCCTCAGCATTTGTTTTGTAGCTGTGTATGCTGCACCGTGAATAAATGCACAGGCAAGGTTTGAATGCACGGCAGTTTAAATGCAGCAAGAGCATCCGATTCAATGCATGCTCATTTCACAGATTTTAGATGTACATTTCCTGTGCAACATCTCGAACACGTAGTCCTGAAGGCATGTTTTCTGTGGCAAAGAAAAATATTTCGTATTCGTGTCCAGGGGCCTTAGTCAGGATTGGGCCCCTATTGGGATAGCTGCTGGACAAACATAGATATACTGTTCTTGCCCTGAAGAGCGGAGTCTAAAGAATATGGAAGAGTTGCTTCCCTGTTTTCTTTATACCTTTCAAACAGATGGTTCCAGGGAGTGAGGAAAGCAAGGGAGAATGATATTGGGAGGAAAGGGGAGAGGAACTTGGCTATATTGACACTACAGTCAGAGAGATGACTGCAGCACGTGTAGACAGACTCAAGCTAGCTTTGATCTATCTAGAGCAAGTACCAATAGCAGTGAAGCTGTGGCAACAAGAGCTGTATAATCCCACCCAGGGCTCTGGGGATTTACCCAAAGGGCGAGCTCATGCTGTGTGGTTGAACCTAGCTAGATCAAAGCCAGCCCGGGTATGTCTACACATGCTGCAGTCTGCAGTGTCGTTATACCCTTTTGAGGCTTCGGCTCCGATCCCGCTCCTCTTCAAGTCAATGGGAGCCTTTCCCTTATTGATTTCAAACTCTTGCACGTCACATTGGGTTTATTTGCAAAGAGCATGGTCCTGCTCACGCTGACTAAAATGGGTGTTTTGCCACTGACTTCTCAAGAAGCTGGGCTAGGTCAAAGCGTCCCCCAGTTATGACATGGGCAGTAAGTAGCTAATGTTATGAATAGTTATTGCACGTTCTTAACGGGCCCAGTCCTGGGCTCTTCTGACTCAGCTTTCGCTCACTGGAGTTTACAGCTGGAGGTTCAAAGTTCTGTCTGGGGGCCGAGTAAGGGATCAATCCTGCGATGTGCTGAGCAGTCTCCACTCCTGCTCAGTTCAGTGGGAGCGTGTGGTGCTCAGAATTGGACCCTAAGAGTGTCAGCATTCAGTCTGGTGGGAGCTTGGCTTGTGTATGAGCTCTGGGGTTTGACCTGCTGTCTGTCATATACTGGGGACAGATCCCTTTTGAGCCGGTCAGGTCAAGTTTTGGAATGTAGTGTAAGAACACTTCCTATACCCCAACATCCCTCTGTAGCCAATAGCTGGGCTGTGTAGGTCTGCATGGGGAGGGGGGAGAATAAACTACCCAAGTGTCACCAAAAAAAAAAAAAAGTAACCAAGCAACCCCTTTGGGAGCCGGATGCCCGCTTCTCCAAGCTCACCAACTTCAGGCGATTTGTGGGAGAAGCTTTTCTGTTAAATGCAAATATCTCGGGCTGGGGGGGGAGAGGAGAGGGGGGGAGATGGGGGGGGGGGGGCGGACAACTGTCAGTCAATGCCATTGCCAGGGCCAGGTGTGATCAATAGAGTCCTCCCTGCTCTTGTCTCTGCACATGTTCCTGTCTCCTCCCCTTGACCCTGCTTAGAAATCTCAGGGCAACGCCTCCTAGATAGGAAGATTTAGACTCTCTGCCGCTTCCCCCTCCTGCCCCCCTTCCAGTCTGTCACTCCCCGCCTCCTCCCCCCTGCTTCTGGCCTGCTGTCTCCTGTGTTTCAGTTGTTATAAATAAAGCTCTAGGCACTGATTTGGGTCTACAATGACACCTTGTGTTATTAGACAGCACAGGACGGACTTCACCAGGCGGGAGCCTGCTCTCTCTTTCCTGCTGTATTGCTCATCGCCTGCAAGAAGCCTCCTTCCTTCGCAGCAGTGGGGTGGACGGGAGCAGATGTTTCTGCTTCCCAGCCGTTGTCTGAGCACTGTTCAGAGCGTAGGTCCCGGGGGCGCTTGCCGAGAGACACCGTCTCGTGTGGGTTTTAGTCTCGTCTTTAAAAAATAATAATAAAGGGGGGGGGAGGGGAGGGAACTGCCATGGGCAAGTAGATTTGTGCGCAGGGTTGGAAATGGGGGAGTGCAGTACTCGGGGCACTGAGCCCAATTCGTCATTGTCCTGTGGCCTCTCTTCACACACGGCTGGGCTGGCACAAAGCAGCCTCAGGTCAGGCGTAAGCCTCCCTCCATCCCATGGACTAGCCCAGGCTCGGGGCCCCTCTGGGCCCTGGCAGAGCAGACGCCCCCGGCCCTGGGCTTGCCTCGGTAGCGGTGCCAGGTGACGGGGGCATTCTAAGAGGGGGGGAGTGGGGGCAGGGCTGGCCTGGGGGTGGGAACAGGGTATCTTGGGGGTGGGTGCGAAGGGGCTGTGACAGTGGCTGAACTTCGCTCCGGCACCCTTGACCAGAGCCAGAGGAGCTATTTCAAGCCGTGAGGTACATTAGTCCGTCCCCGGTGCTGAGAACTGCCCTCATTCCCCCAGCCCCTGAACAGGGCCCGTGCAAGCTGCCTCCTCTCTCTGTCCCGGTGCTGGCTCGGCCCCAAGACGTGTCTCCTTCCAAAGTCCGCTAGTGCTGCGGGGGTCTGCCATGTACGGGAGCTGGGTACCGCTAAACACTCTGGGTTCAACTGCTAAAGGGGTTTCCCTGGTCAACCCTCTTCTCCATGGGGAGGGGGTGTCAGAGTAAATAGGCTCTTTTCTTGTGTTGGGGGTACTTTGTACCTATGAGTTGGGAGGGGGGCCTGGCATTGGGACATGAAAGCTGCCATGGGGCGCTCGAAGCTCTTGAGTTGCAGAAACAAATGCAGACCCCCTTCCCCCACCCTTCCAGCCCAGGGAGGCAGGTTAGCCCCATACCCAGTCTGCAGCTGGAGACGCTGACACATAGGGAAGGGAATTGCCCTGAGCAGCAGAGCTGAGAATAGAATCCAGGCTTGGGCAGGGCGTGCCGAGAGCCAGGGCAGGATTTCACCCTGCGAGGCCTGACTCCTAGTTCTGGGGCTGTCTAACCACTGGGCAACACTCCCTTCCTGTCTGCCTATTGTGCTCATTGTGTGCGCTGACTGGGCGGTGTCCGAAGCATCCTTCCTTGCTCACTTATCCTGTCTCTCTCCACGTCGGCTCCTCTGCTTAAAAACCCTTTCTGGGCGGGAGGAGGGGAAAGCTATGGGAAGGCTGGAAGTCCAGCAATGAAGAGTTCATGTGTGTCGCTCTCGCCAGGGGACGCCCACGGGGCCTACTCTTACTTCAGGTCATGCGCTCTGAAGAAACCAAGGCCGGGTTATGGCCATACGCACATGCTCATGCAGAGATAGCGGACACCCCCTCCCTGCCTTCTTTCTCGAACTCTTCTTGGTTTCAAGGGGGCGGGCGGGTGGTGAGAGTTCGTCCGCAAACGAAGATGGGAGCTCTGTGCTGCTAGCGAAAAATGGGTGAAAGGGAAGCACCTGCTGAAAGGGGTGTGCGCACTCTTGTGGGGAGTGTTGGCAGGTGAGGGATGGCACATTTTTGGCGCATGTGCTTCTAAATGCCATGCAAGGCTTACTCTGCACAGACCTATACTCTGAATCCAATATCACGTTGGTGGAGTCAACGCTGCCGGTCCAGAATACTTCCATGTGCTTGGAGTCCTCAGATGATTTTGGTTTTGTTGTGACCCTTTGGTGGAGGTGATTGAGTGGCTTGTATGAAATGAGTTTCTTGGATCTCAGTCCTGTTTCCAGCAGTAGGTCCCTGCATCACAGAGACCACAGTCAACTGATAACTCTTGGAGGCCATATTGGCAAAGAATGTCCATGACCAAATGACCCATGGACTCTAACAATCAAGCTGGTACTTTTCACCAGCACTGAATTAACGTAAACATTTTTTTTATTTTTATAAAATGACTTTTTAAAACTAGGGTTTTGGCAGGTAAATAGTCCTTAATGCAGACTAATCCTAGTAGTTTTCTAATAATAATAATAAGTAATAATTGAGTCATAATAAATTTGCTAATTAATTTCCTGTTTTTGTGCACACCATTTAAACTTTTGAAAGTTTAAGGAAAGCACTAAATGTGGCGAAGTGACCTCCGTGGAGTTGTGCCCTGTTATGCCAGCTCTGGATTTGGATGGTCAGGGTGTAACTGAAGGCAGCGTGTACCCCAGAATATATTACGTGGCTGGCATTTCTCTGTAGAGGCATGTGCTGCCTTATTCCCAAAGGCTGTTGTGCTGAATGGGCCACTTAAAATAGAGATCCAGGTCCATGAAAACTTCCTTGTACTCAGAGATTTGCAAACTTCTCTCCATGGAAATAATTTAATCATGTGATTTCCTCCCTCCTTCCCCCAAATAATTGCATGTGGTTTTTAGTGGCTCGTTTAGTGGCACTTCCATTTCTGGGAAGCTATAAATGCCTCCTCTCTGTGGCAATTTGCACTGTGAAGTCCATGTTACTTTATAAAGTAAATAATCCTAAATAGACAATGAAATCCCAACGTTCTATGCATTAATAAAGTAATAGAGATGTTTAACATATGCAGTAATGCTGCTGTTTCAGAGCCCTGGGCCCACTTTAGCAGCTGTAACAAGAGTGAATAGATCCTTTCCTGCTTTTATTTATACACATATAATATCAAATATTACTGAGTTTTTGCTTGTTAATGCTAGCCAAAGGGGCTAACAGGAATAAGAAGGGCGTTTGCAAATATATCAAGGGAAAGAGAAAAAGTAGGTCCATTAATAAATGAGGAAGTTGAAATCAGTGATGAGGAAGTGGCTACGTTGCTAACCTGTGTGTGTGTGTTTAAATTGATTTCTATCCGGGAAAACCAATAAAGAAAAGCAGCATTGACAATTAGGAGACATTGTCAAATAAAACCACTTCCTCAAAAAAATAAAAAGCAACAGGTAAGAGAATAAACAGGAAAAATGGATTATTGGATCTGATCCGTGCCCATTGATAAGAACAGCCATACTGGGTCAGATCAAAAGTTCAGCTAGCCCAGTGTCCTGTCTTCCGACAGCAGCCAATGCCAGGTGCCCCAGAGGGAATGAACAGAACAAGTAATCGAGTGATCCATTCCCCGTTGCCCATTCCCAACTTCTGGCAAACAGAGGCTAGGGACACCATCCCTGCCCATCCTGGCTAATAGCCATTCATGGACCTATCTTCCATGAATTTATCTAGTTCATTTTTGAACCCTGTTATAATCTTGGCCTTCACAACAGCCTCTTGCAAAGAGTTCCACAGGTTGGCTGTACGTTGTGTGAAGAAATACTTCCTTTTGTTTGTTTTAAACCTGCTGCCTATTAATTTCATTTGGTGACCCCTAGTTCTTGTGTTGAGGAGTAAATAACACTTCCTTATTTACTTTCTCCACACTAGTCATGATTTTATAGACCTGTATCATATCCCCCCTTAGTCATCTTTTTCCAAGCTGAAAAGTCCCAGTCTTATTAATCTCTCCTCATAAGGAAGCCGTTCCATACCCCTAATAATTTTTGTTGCCCTTTCCAATTCCAATATATCTTTTTTGAGATGGGGCAACCGCGTCTGCACGCAGTATTCAAGATGTGGGCGTATCATGGATTTATACAGAGGCAATATGATATTTTGTGTTCTTATCTGTCCCTTTCTTGATGATTCTCAACATTCTGTTTGCTTTTTTTACTGCTGCTGCACATTGAGTGGATGTTTTCAGAGAACTATTCACAATGACTCCAAGATCTTTCTTGAGTGGTAACAGCTAATTTAGAGCCCATAATTTTATATGTATAGTTGGGATTATGTTTTCCAATGTGCATTACTTTGCATTATCAACACTGAATTTCATCTGCTATTTTGTTGTCCAGTCACCTAGTTTTGTGAGATCCTTTTGTAGCTCTTAGTCAAGTCCCAAGCAGACTGCTATCTTGAGTAGTTTTTGTATCATCTGCAAATTTTGCCACCTCACTATTTACCCCTTTTTCCAGATCATGTATGAATATGTTGAATAGGACTGTTCCTAGTATTGACTCCTGGGGGACACCACTATTTACTTCTCTCCATTCTGAAAACTGACCATTTATTCCTACCTTTTTGTTTCCTATCTTTTAACCAGTTACCAGTCCATGAGAGGACCTTCCTTCTTATCCCATGACAGCTTACTTTGCTTAAGAGCCTTTGAGGGACCTTTCTGACAATCAAAGGCTTTCTGAAAATCTAAGTACATTGTATTTATTGGATCCACCTTGTCCACATGCTTGTTGACCCCCTCAAAGAATTCTAGTAGACTGGTGAGGCATGACTTCCTTTAAAAAAACAACAACCCATGTTGACTTTTCCCCCAACAAATTATGTTCATCTGTGTCTGACAATTCTGTTCTTTACTATAGTTTCAACCAGTTTTCCTGGCACTGAAGTCAGGCTTACCGGCCTGTAATTGCCAGGATCACCTCTGGAGCCCTTTTAAAAAATTGGTGTCACATTAGCTATCCTCCAGTCATTTGGTACATAAAATGATTTAAGTGATAGATTACAAACTATAGTTTTGTAGTTCTCCAATTTCGCATTTGAGTTCCTTCAGAACTCTTGGGTGAATACCCTCAGGTCCTGGTGACTTATTACTGTTTAATTTATCAATTTGTTTGAGGTCTCATTAGAGGAGTTTTTCGATCTGGGACAGTTTCTCAGATTTGTCACCTAAAAAGAATGGCTCAGGTTTGGGTATCTCCTTCACATCCTCAGCCGTGAAGACCGATGCAAAGAATTCATTTAGTTTCTCTGCAGTGATGTTAAGGGAAAGACTTCCATTGAATTCAGTGAGTGTGTATCAGACTGTGTATACATGTCCGTAGGTGTGGGTGGTGCACACCCATCCCATGTTGTAAGGGAATTAGCTAGTGAACTAACTGAACCATGGGTAATTGTTCTTGAAGGGTATGGAGAAAACTGGCAGCTAGTACCAGAGGTCCAGGGATAGGAAAAAATGCAAAATATGGTACCAGTGTTTATCAAATGAAAATAGTACAGTCCTGGCAATTACCACCTGGCAAATGTAACTTCAGTCCCTAGTGAAATAATGGAATAATTTATTGAGAGAGAGAATCTGTAAGCACACAAGCCCATAAGCAAAGGATGCAGCTAAAATTGAATACATGCTTATGTACCCTTCTGAATTGGTGCCCAGAAGATAATGGGAGCATGAGCAGCAAAGAGTCATACTGGGAGCACGTCATGCCAGACAAACTTGAAAGCTTTTTGGATGAAATTGGTAGTCAAAGGGAACACGTGGGCAGAATACTGTATATTGGAACTATAGTAACGCAATTGATACGGTGCTTCATGGTATTCTTATAAATTAATAAATAGATTTTCTTACGTGTCTTGAAAACTAGTTGTAAGTGAAAGGCCTTGATAAGCAGACTTGTTCTGAGTTGTGGGGAGATATCCAGAAGGTTGTCAAAGGGACTGGTTGTAGGCACAGTTTTATTTAGTGGCCCAGATCCTCCACTGGTGTAAATCAATGTGACTGCATTATTTTGAGTGGCGTGACCTCAATTTACATCAGTTGAGGATTTGGCCCAATATTTTGTTAATTCCCCCTCTTCTGGATTATTAATTATGTGCTAATTAAATGCACAGAGAAAAGTTAGAAATATGGAGAGGAAATAACCACATGAGTGGTAACCTGGAAAACTGCAAACGGATGCAGCTGGAACCAGAGATCCAATGGGAAGGAGATAATTGGAAAACAGAGTCAGATACCTAGGAAGTATAGGGAATGGAAAAAATAGGCATGAATTTGTGGAGTGACACTGGTCAGAATGGTAGTATGCAGCCTGTGATTCCTTTGAAGTCCATGACACAACTCCTATCGGCTTCAATGAGAACAGGATCTGCCCTGTGTGTGTGTGTATACACGCGTGCAAGTGCAAGATAAGCACATCACACAACAGTGAAGGCGATCACCTCTTTCTATACTGCTAGTAAGAATGCACTTAGCATATTGTACCCGGCTTGGGGCACCGTAATGCCATTCACGTGTAAACCTACTGGGAGGGGAATTGGAGAAGAGCAACAAAATGATCAGGAGCCAGGAGGGATAAATGTAGAAGGAAAGATTAAAAGAGCAAAGGCCCCAGATTCTGCAGTGTCATCCCCCTGGGTGTAAGGAATCAGATCCCAAGATTCAGGTCCAAGGGTGCATAACTTGGCTCAGTGTTGACTAGTGGAGAACATTGGTAACCATCTGCAGGTATTTGAAAGGCGTAAGGACTAGGGAGGGAGAGGTAGCATTAGGGTGTTCTAAAATTTAAATATGGTAGGGCAGGCCTGCACAACTCGTAAAGCGGCGAGGGCCATATTACTCCAAAGAAAACAGCTGAGGGCTGAACCCCCCCGGCCCCACGGAAACACCCCTTCCTTCCCCAGCGCTGGGGTGTGGAAGCCTGTAGAGGGGGAAAGAAACAGTGCGCATAGGGTGACTAGATCACAGCAGTAAAATAGGACCCGCCCCTTCCCCGCTCTGCCCCACCATCACACCCCTCTTCACCCCACCAGGGGTCATTGTATTACTGCACACAACAGTCAATCAATGCGGTTGTAGATAAATCTGTGCATTATGCATTTTTGTATAACTTTTACATGACTTTGTATTGAACCTTGGTAATATGTTATAGCAGGCTTCTATGGTAGTATAATTAAGGTAAAAGAAAAATGTCTTTTTGCTAGAAGTAGAATAAGATCTTCCCCCCACCTATTTACCCCCCCCTCCCCGCGGGCCGCACAGTGAGCCCACGCGGGCCGCAAGCGGCCCCCGGGCCACATGTTGTGCAGGCCTGTGGTAGGGGATAATGGGATTAAACTGAGTTCGAATATTGGGCCAAAAAACCCTAACGGCAAGGAATAGTCTCCCAAGTAAAATGATGGAAACATCATTGCTTCTATAGTGTATAACTGGACTGAACAAAGCATGGGCTGATACCTGGGTGCAGAGAGAAGGTCCAGTCCCAGCACTGCCAAACATTACCAGACTCTAGTGGGGGTTACTGTCCTCTCTCTCTCTCTGCTTGCCCCTGTCCTCTCTCCTTCTGCTTTCCCCCTCTTATGCACCTTTCTTCCCTTTGCCCTCCTTCTCTCTTTCTCCGCGTTCCTCCTTATTTCAGTGTCTCCATTCTCTTCTCTATCTGAATGCTTTTTGTTCTCAGCCTTGTGGCTTATGCTCCTGGTTCCATTTGTCCCTTGCTCTCCTCCGCTCTTGAAAGGAAGCTCGAAATGAATCTCCTGGTTGGTTCAAAAGGGCTAGGTTCATGGCCGAAGTCCACGGAGCTGCTCCGCCAGGGATGAGTTGGGCCCGGTATCCTTAGTGCCACATATCGCGCATCTCAATGCGCTCTGCTAACTTTTGCTGATGTTTGGTGTCTTTTCTTAAAGCATTGTGATGACATGTTGTGGTGTTTTTTTTTTTTTTTTTTTTTTTTTTTAAAGTGAAAGCTGAGATTCTAGCCATCCTGGTTAGAGAGACATGACCCTTTGACTCAAAAAACCGAAGGCAAATAACATGAATCAGATGCATATTACTTTTTAAAAAAAACCCTCATGATTGGCGTAGAAATCTCTTGATTTTTGTTTTGGTGTGGGGGGCGGGCCCTGAGTCAAGATTTTTGAACACTGGGGATTGGCAATGTTGTGCTAAATAGGAAAAATCCAGAGCTCCCTTGAGCGATTTCCCTCCATTTCTTCACTTCCCCCTTCCACTTGTGTTGAGTTTTTTGGTTGGTTTTTTTTTTGGGTCCACCAGTTCCCATCTCTACTCCTCTCCTGGCTCTCTCACTCCTCTTTACGCTCCTCCCTCTTCCCAGCTCTTTTCCTTCCAGCAGTCACTCCAGCCATAGGGAAGACTGTGCCTTTTGAAGAGGGCCATGTGGGATTGGTGTATGTTGGGGAAGCCTTGGCGGCAGACGGGAGACTACAGACCATGACCAGAAAATAGGCCTGGTGGTGCCACCCTTACGTTTTTGCTCACCAACATTCCTGCTGAAGCCAACAGGGCTACTCGCCTGAGGAGGGGCTCACCTGTGTGAGTAAGGGCCCAGGAAAAACTCTACTCACGTAGGTGAGGATACTCACTCATGCTTTGTTTCACTTTCTAAAATGTCTATTGCCCTGGTGCGTAGGCGCTACATGCTTCAATCGATCCTCGTATCATTGCCGTCGTCTTGCGACCATCTCCTCTACCTCTTCCAAGGGCACCGTGTCTCTCTGGAGCGTCTGGAGAATGGTTATAGGGCGAGCTCTCGCTAGCTAGCCTCCTCTTTATGTAAGCAATTACAAATCTTGGGCTGCAACCTCAGCTGGTGTAAATCGGTGCAGTCCACTGAAGTGCATAGAGCTTGCTGATTTACACCAGATGAGCCTCTGGTCCCTTCCAGAGGGTGTGCAGGGAGAACGCATGTGCAGAAGATATCCAGAAGTCCTCAGGAAAGTATCTTGTTCCTGTGGGTGGGTGGTTTTTTTTTTTTTTTTTTTGTCACTTGAGTTTTCCATTTTATACAGCCCCTCGGCTGGGGAGGGAAAATTTCCCCCACAGGCCCATGTCTGAAAGGAGCCGGCCCCACAGCTTTTCACTTGCATGGAGCTGCAAAGGGCTCCGGACAGGAGCCCAGTGCTACTTTGTAGTTTGCCGCTCAGCCCTGCTCCAGCCTGGACGAGATAAGAGCTGGCTGGAGTGCTGGGGAAAAAAGAGGCTGCAGCAAAGATGGAACAAACAGAATTTTTTTTTGCATCTAGAGGGGGAAGCACAGAGCTAAAAATAAAACGGGAAGATCAGTATCTGTCAGGCTGACAGCTGATTGGCTCTTTGGAAATGCATATAATTACCAGGCTGTAGGTAGACATTTGCATGGAGCGAATAGCAAGCTGCTGAGACAAGGTTACGCTTTAACCTTTAAGTCCTGAATCTGCTGGAAAACTTGGACAGAACTGCAGGAAATTAACTTAAATTAATAGAGTCGCTGTGATTGAGCCACATGTTCCCTCAGTGCACGTCACTTATCTGCATGCTGCTCATTTCTGTCGCCTCACCCCAGCTCCTGTCATTGGGAGACACTTTGGGAGGGTGCAGTTAGGGGCATGCGGGGATGCAACTGCATCTCCTCCCAGGCTTTTGGGGTTAGCCTCAGCTGGGTAAATGGGATGCTGCTCTCTGTGGTCCATGCCTCCTGGCGTCCTTAGAAGGACAGAGACACCTTCTGCGAGACTGCCAACTCTTGAGCGAAAGGCCTAGCCTGATCTGAGGGTGGTTGCATTATTTAATTGCAGGCAAATCCCATTCGCTTGCCTCTGAGATTCCTGCAAGGAAAGGTGATGCAGGACGTGGTGAGACTAAAAACATCTTCTCACGTGCTGGGAGAGCCTCCGATGAAAAGCACAATGGGAGGGCAAAGCATTGCTAATAATTCCCACCATGCTGTAGGTGTCAGTGCTAAGATTGGAAGCTCATTGGGGCAGGGACTTGTGCACTGTGTATGCTGCCTAGCACCATGGGGCCACCATTTTGGCTGGGACTTTGAAAAGTAGTGGTATTTGTATTACAGTAGTGTGAGATCACCTAGGAGAAGGGCCAGTATACCCCCAGGAACTTCCTGATACTCCCAACCCTCAGTGTTTTCCTTATTGACTAAAAGCACCCCCGCCCCATTCCCTCAACCCCCCCAAAACCCATTTGTGCTCTAGAATGTTGGCAGCCCCACAGTTGCAACAGAGCCTTGGTCTACACTGGAGGGAGGAGGGTGAAATCGATCTAAGTTACGCAGCTTCAGCTACGTGAATAACATAGCTGAAGTTGATGTACTTAGATCTACTCACCACGGCATCTTCACTTCACTAGGTGCGATAAATTGACCCCCGCTGGATCGATCGCTACCCGCTGATCCAGCGGATAGTATAGACATACCCAGAGAGACCAAATGAATGAGACCGTTTTGTAATGGACCAACGTCTGTTGGTGAGAGAGACCCATTTTGAGCTTGCACAGAGCTCTTCTTCAGGTAGCCATCGGCTGCAGTGCCAATGGGAGAGATCCCAAAATGCCCTGGGCTCATGCTGATGACACTCCAACTATACATCTCATTCTCAACTGATGCAACCTCTGCCGTGAGGAATGCCTACAAGAAATCAACTCTTGATGAAGGGTAGCTGGCTCAGGCTGAACCCAGGCAAGACCAAAGTGCTGCTGGTTGGAAAGGGGGAAAGCTTTGAAGAACCAGCCAAGAGGTTGTCTCTGCCTTCCCTTGAAGGCACACAACCCCCATTTGTCAAAGGGGTGCAAAGCCTCGGGGTCCTGTTTGATTCCTCATTCAGCATGGATGACCAGGTAGCATCAGTTTCCCAGAATGCCTTCTGTCTCCTGTAGTTGGCTAGTAGTTCCACCTGTAGTTGGAAATTCGTCTCTTCCTCCTGCGTGAGGACCTGTTCATGTGAATCCATGCATTTGTCATCTCCAGGCTGGATCACTGTAACTCAGGGCTGGTCTACACTACCCGCCGAATCGACGGGTAGCGATCGATCTTTCAGGGATCAATTTTTTGCGTCTAGTGTAGATGTGATAAATGGATCCCCGATCGCTCTGCTGTCGACTCCAGTAATCCACCCCGGTGAGAGGCGGAAGCGGAGTCGATGGGGGAGCGGCGGCAATCGACCCTGCGGCGTCCTCAGTGTGGTAAGTCGAGCGAGGTACGTCGACTTCAGCTACGTAGCTGAAGTTTTGTACCTTACATTGACCCCCGCCCCTAGTGTGACTAAAACGGAATGTGAAAATGATGCCCAGGCTTCCCCTGGTACAAAATGTGCTGCCTGCTTTCTCCATGGCTTAGATCACAGCGACACATCAGGCCTGTGTTCAAGTCCCTCCTCTGGTTCCCGTCAACTTCTGAAGCCAATTTAAGGGTTTGGCCCTAATTTTCAAAGCAGTTAATGTCTCGAGCCCCAGCTGCATTACCCTGTGTTTTTGAACTATGAACCATCACGACCTCTATGTTCTCCTGTGGTGATGCAGATCACTAAGCCCTGGATAAAGCACATAGGATCTGGGAATAAAGCGTCTCACTGAAGGGCTCTAGTTGAGGGACAGTCCAGTGGCTAGGGTGTTAGCCTAGAATTCTGGAGACCCGGGTTCAATTCCCTTCTCCTGGGTGTCACTGGGCAAATCACTTAGTTTCTCTCTGTGCTGCAGTTTCCAATATGTAAAATGGGGCTAATAGTATTTCCCTTCCTCACAGGGAACTGGGCTGCTCAGATTTTATGGTAATGGGGGGCCATATAAGAGAGACTATGGCACAGTCTTTGACAGGAGATGAGGTGAATCCAGAGTCTCTGACCCTCTTAAGGAAACACTGCAAAACCTTCCTAGCATTTCTAGCATAAGAATAGCACTCACTTGACACTCACTTCTACAGCAAAATCAAACGTCCCCCTGCAAATCTAATCCACCCAAAACAATCAGACCAAGCAGACTTTTGACCCCCAAAAGTGAGACGCCCAGAGACTCCATGAGGTCCATGCAGGAATTTACTACTGGCCTTACATGGAAGATGCTCTGATACTGCGGTGATGGTACAGAGCCCTAAGAGAGATGCATGTCTGCACCATTTGAATGCCCCGGCTGTTGTGCTCCATTTCCCTGGGGGTAAGGAAGAGCTGCTTATGGTGCTGATGGACTGACCCATGTGTTTCACCAACGCTTGTGTGTGCCAGCCTGTTACCCGCACGACTCTTGGCTGGTTTTATAGCAAACTCCAATTTGGCTTGGGTTCAGCCAGCCTTTCCAGTGAACTCTGGCTCGGTTGTGAGCCAAGCTGGGGCTGCGTTTGAGTCCTTGGGTCAAAGCCACGTGAAAATTGCAGGTTTGTCTGGCTTTTATGTATAAACTACCCTCCCTTTCCCTTGGTGCATTTCCCCTTCATCCCAACTGCAGCGTCTGTGGGACTCCAAACAGGCTGGAGGACCGAGTCACCCCAAGGAAGCCTTCCCCTTGCCAGGAGTGGTTCAGGAAGGCGTTGTGTAAAATTAATGAGATCAGGGCAAATGACAGTAGCGCCCTGTGTTACATCTCTGAGAGGAGCCTTTGGGTACAACTGCCTCTTAACGCAGCCATGGAGAGTCTGAACGGGAGTGAGTTTTGATTGTGGTGGACTGAATGTGTAAACAGAGGCGAGACTGGGTCTCTGGGGATTTCCTCCTTTCTTGCCTTATGCAGACTGTGTGTTTTAGCCACACCCTCTTTGATTGTGTTCCCAGTGGAGTTGGTCAGCATGGGTCATGGATCTGCCAGAGGTACTGCTGAGGAGAGAACGGAGGCA
Organism: Macrochelys suwanniensis; assembly: GCA_033296515.1. Classification (NCBI taxonomy): domain Eukaryota; kingdom Metazoa; phylum Chordata; order Testudines; family Chelydridae; genus Macrochelys; species Macrochelys suwanniensis. The sequence continues at coordinate 11,928,353 of CM065790.1, read as the reverse complement.
CGCTCTTAGCCATCAGGGGCTCCACACGTTGCTTTCTCTGCTCTCCTGCTCGCTACCGACACACGGAGGTGAACCAGAGGCGGGCCACGCCAGAGCAGCTTTGTAGAGGGGAGGTTGAAAGGCTGCAGGGGAGTGGGCTGAGGTACACGGCTTCAGTGATGAGCCTTCGTGAGGTGGTAATAGGGAGAAGATCTATTCTCAGAGTCTGTGTGCAAGGGGACATAGTGGGTCCTCATGGGCCACGTCTAGGTTAGGTTTTGAAGTGTGATGGGCCAGCCTACGTCTTAAATCAACACTAATTTAGCATATGCTAGAGTACAACGTGCCTGGCCTTGCCTAGAGTTTTTGGAGGCCTTAGCATGTGTAGACACACCTGAGCCAGCTTTGATCTACTTAGCGAGTAACAACAGGACCCGTGAAATCCTAGCAGCCTCCTGAGTTTATACCCAGGGTCGCAGGCAGGCTTGTACAGCCCATGCTGCTGCTGCGGCTTCACTGCTAGTGTTCGGGCTAGCTAGGCCAAAACTTGCTTGGGTATGTCTACACATGGTGCCATCACACCTGATTGCAACATAGACGTACCCATCTATGCTGCAATAAAAAACCCGTGGCACTGAGTCTTAGCTGGGGTCAGATTTGACTTTGGCTGCAGGGCTAAAAATTGCAATGTAGATGTGTGGGCTCAGGCCGGACTCTGAAACCCACCCCTCCCTTGTGAGGTTTTGGGGCCTGGGCTCCATCCCGAGCACGGATGTCTGCAGTTTTTAGCCCCGCAGCCCAAGCCCCGTGAGCCCGAGTCAGCTGACCCGGGCCAGAGGTGGCCGTGCCGCGTGTCTCTTATTGCCGTGTGGGCGTACCTTTAGACTGAGCGAGCTTTAAATCCTTGTCTAGTCAACCCTTAGAGGGCAATGCTGTGAATGTGGAGTTTAGTTTCTGAGCTGCTGTCCTTGTTCACACACTTCAACTTTCATGCAACAATATATTTTTCTTTAAAGAAATTAATACAAATGAAGGAAATACAAATACAAAATCATATGGAATGGAACTCCTTCGCTGTGGTCAGAGGCTTAGCACAGACATTAATGTAGCTATGGCCATACTAACATGGTATCACCTCATTAACTTCCATACTGGTCACTGGTCCATAGTCACTTCCATACTGTTGATGTCATTTCTGTGTCTACAAGTAATATCTGAGTGTAACCCCCAGTGACTTGAATGGAGCTGCCTCCGAGGGAGAGATTAATCTGGCCCAAATGCTGTCAGAGTTAATTATTTAGTGATTAGGTATTTTGTACCAGATTCTTCATGGAGTTATGGTGACTCTCACCTGTGGAGAATACGAGCTATTATTTTAGAGCAATGAAAAATTGGTCAGAGTGAAATCTGGAAAATACCCTTATTTTGGCTTCACTTTGAAGAGAGACTGCTAGATGTACGGTGCCTAGCACAATGGAAGCCTGATCTGGTTGATCTCTAGACACCACTGTGGTATAAATGTTGATAAGATGAAAAAACGTTAAACCCTCTTCTTACCAATGTTATAGGTAACATCTTAAAATGGAAAGATTTTAAAAAATCAGTTAACTTTTTGCATTTTTCTCTAATCCATCCATTTCTCTTCATTTTCTGTAGAGCTCATCACGAGTATCTCCAGGTGGACAATGAAAATAATGAGTCAGTTTCTCAGCAGTTGTTTGATAGTTTCTAGTCAATTTCACTTTCAGGTTCCCATGGTCTATCATAATGCTTCAGTTATTGCTAACTTTTCAGGGGAATGGTTGCTTATTTTAAACATATGACTGTCTTTAGAATTAAAAAAAAAAGTTTTTAGTTGAAACATTTCTATTGGTCTTGCATTTGATTAATTTATGTATAAAATGGTTCCAATCCTATATGGTATATTAATCTTAATTTCATAAAACCTGAATTTTGAGCCAGCTTTGATCTGAAATTACTCAATAGATCTGATTAAACCGTGAATCTGGGTTTAAATACTGCTTGTGTTATGTGAGGACTCCTCTTGAGCCTGGTTTTGATCACTCTTACACCGGTGTAAGTCAAGTATAACTACGTATTGATGTCAGAGGTCCAGATCTTCGGTTGGTGTCAAGCAATGCAGCTCTCTTGTAGTCTATGGAGCTTTGCCAGTGTACCCAAGCTGAGGATCTGGCCCCAAAAAACTACAAAGTGTGAGAGCAAAATCAGCCCCATGGAGTTCAGTTAGGTTATTTGCATGGGGAAGGCAAGTCGGTGGAAAACAAATGAAGTTCACACTCTGGTTTAAATCCTAAATGAGGCACGTTAGAATCCTAGAACCATAGGGTTTAGAAGGGACTGCAAGGGTCATCTAGTCTAACCCCCTGCCAAAATGCAGGATTTGTTGTGTCTAAACCATCCAAGACAGATGGCTGCCCAGCCTCCTTTTGAAACCTCCAGTGAAGAAACTTCCATCACTTTCCATTTTTCGACTGTTCTTACAGTTAGGAAGTTTTGCCTAAGATTTTATCTAAAACTGCGATGCTGTTGTTTGAACTCATTATCTCTTGTTCTGCACTCTGCGGCAAGAGAACAATATTTCTCTCTTTTGTGGCAGCCCTTTCAAGTGTTTGAAGACCACCATCATGTCCCCCCTTTATCTCCTCTTTTCCAAACTAAACATACCCAGTTCCTTCAGCCTTTGCTCATAGGGCAAAAGCCTTGCTGAAGTCCAGGTATATTATGTTCACTATGTTCCTGTTATCCACCAAATCAGTTACCCCTTGTCAAAGAAGGACAAGCTGGTTTGGCATGATTTGTTCTTGGGAAATCCATGGTGGTTACTAGTGACCACCCCTTCATCCTCCAGGTATTTGCAAATTGAATGTTTTATACATTGCTCTAGTAGCTTCACAGGTATCAAGGTCAGGCTGACAAGTCTATAGTTCCTTGGCTCCTCCTTTCCCCCCCTTTTCAAAGATGGGCACAATGTTAGCCCTTCTCCAGTTTTCTGGGACCTCTCCTGTCATCCATGGGTTTGCAAATATCCTTGCCGGTGGCTCTGAGATTTCTTCAGCTAATTCCTTCAGCACCCTGGGGGGAATAGAATCAGGCCCTCCTGACTTGAATTCATTCAAATTAGTCAAAGATCTGATGTATTCTGTATTTATCCTGATCTCCATCTCTTTCCCTTTATTGTCCATGATAATATGTGACTGGACGACTAGCAAAGTTATTTTTTTCAAGCAAAGGCATTGGGCAGCTCTGTCTTCTAATCTTCTGTTACCAGCTCACCTTCTCCATTGAGCAGCATGACCCACACCATCCCTGATCTTTCTCTTTTGTCTGACGTGTAGAACCCCGTCTTGTTGTCTAACATTTTCTTGCCAGCTGTAACTCATCCTTTGCCATGGCTCTTCTGATTTTGTCCCTACATGCTCGTGCTGTTCCCATGTATACTTCTGATATGCCCCTTCTTCCATTTCCTGTATGTATCCCTTTGGGTTTTTAGATAGCTAAAAATCTCCTTGTGCAGCCACATTGGTCTCCTGTGGCTCCTCTTATCTTGCATCTTATCTTAGCTTGATATTGAGCCTCTAATATTACATCTTTTAGGAACTGCCAGCCCCCTTGGACTCCTTTTCTTCCTAATTGGTCTCTCCATGGGATCTTGCCTACTGTTTCTCTGAGTTAGTTGAAATCTGCCTCTTTTGAAGTCCAGTGTCCTTGTTTTACTGTTCTCATGTCCTCCTTTCCTTAGGATCTTGAATTCTATCAGATCATGATCATTTCCTCCCAAGTTCCGAACCACCATTGCAACTAATTCATCCCTGTGGGTCCAAACCTGATCCAAAATAGACGACCTCCATCCAGTAGCCCAAAGGACCTTCCACAGCCATTGTTAAGCCATTCAGCACCAGCATCTCATGTGGATGACTTCAAGTGGGGACCACATTGAATGTTTTCAGTTTAGTCAAATGTATTTGAACCGCACTTGGTTGCTGCCCTTAAACAAGGAAAGGAACGTCAGCCTGCAGAAAGCTCCTGAAGGCTTCACTACTATTGACCATGTGGGGTAGTAGTTAGGTGAATGTGCCTCTGCTCCAAGGCAAGGAAATCACAGCCTAGCCCTTGAGCTGATTTCTGTATCCTGTGCTTGGAGAATAGAGCACAAGACGATTCTGGCTGAGTGAACATAGGGGAGATGCCCCAGGCAGGAGACTGAGCACCCTGGCCTGCTGGAAATGGGTGACAGGAGTGACCCCAGGAGCTGACCGAAACCAAAGGAAAAATTCAGGAATTGTCTTCACACAAGCCAGTTTTAACTAAATTGGTTCTGTTCGACTGGTGTAAACCCCTGTGTGGACGTGATTTCAGTTTGTCATTTAAGCCTGCTCTAAACACCGTCATACAGATAGTACTAAAGGTTTGGTTTTATACCCATTTTGTTAAATTGGAGCAACTTCATGTGTAGGCTCTCTTGTATTGTTTTAAACCTGGCTTAAACTGATATAAGTAAGTCAATGCACAAGTTGGACCAGTTTAACTAAACTAATTTAAATGAATCTTGTCTAACTTCTCTGTGTAGGCAAGACCTTATTTTGGTTTAGCTTAAACCTGTTCCTAATCAGTTTAAGCGAAACTGAAATAAGCCTGGTTTAAACCAGAACACATGTGTCCACACAACCTTTTGCACCAGTTTAACCAAATCAATTTAAAGTCGTACAGTTAATTAAACTGATGCAACTCTTGGCTTGCACTGAGCATGTTCACAAGGATTGAGTGTGCTCAGTAACACTGCTGAAGCTGGCTGCCCTCACTTGCCCCCCACTAGAGTCGTCTCTGCGCCCGTCAGCGTAGGTAGTATCTACACAGAAGAACTACAATGGGGCCGCTGCCCTGCTACAGCATTTTACATGTAGATAAGCCTTAGTCAGCCTCTTTTCACAGACCAATCAACCATTTCATATCCCTGAGTAAGGGCTGAAAGCTGTCAGGATTGTTTGGGCCCTTGGACGCTGGGACAGAAAATCAAAGGGACGAGGACTTCCAGGGCTTGTCCAAGCACAAAGCGACCAGGATTTAACTAAAGGTGTGGTTCAAAATTTATTTTATAAAACCAAAGCAAAAGGCTTCATGAGCCATCTTAAATCAATATGAAGTTAGCTTTTATTGATTTTAGCTTGTCAGTTAGGAGCCGGTTTAAGCTAAACTGCATTAAGATACTTTTAAACCAAAAGAAGTGTCTACATTTTTCTTAATTTTTTTTAAGGCCCAAAGGGACCATTGTGATCATCTCGATTCTAGACTGACCTCCTGCATTAAACAAGCCATAGGACTTCCCTGAATTAATTCCTGTTTGAACTACGGCATCTCTTAGAATCTTGATTTTAAAATGTCTAGTAATAGACAATCCATCGTTTCCCTTGGTAAGTTGTTCTAATGGTTAATTACCCTCACTGTTAAAATGTGCTCCTTCTTTCTAGTCTGAATTTGTCTAGCTTCAACTTCCAGCTATTGGATCATGTTATCCCTTTCTCTGCTAGACTGAAGAGCTCTATCAAGTTTCTGATCCCCTTCTATGTACTTCTAGACGGTGATCATAGGTGGTAACTTTCTCTGTTCGACTCAAGGAGCTCTATCACTATAAGGCAGTTCTTTAATCCCAGTTCTTTAATCATTCTTGTGGCCCTTCTCTGACCCTTCTCCAGTTTATCATCCTCCTTCTTGAATTGTAGACCTCCGAACTGGACACCGTATTCCAGCAGTGGTTGGCGCAATGCCCGAATATGGAGATATTACCTGCCTACCCGTTCTTGACATTCCTTTGTTTATATGTCCAAGGATCACATTAGCCCATTTGGTCACATCATACTGGGAGCTTGTGTTCAGCTGACTACCCACCACGATTTAAGTGAAACCAGGGCAGCGTATGTATGTACCAGACCTAAAGAGTTAAGTTTTTGTGTTAATAGGGGCCCATTTCTGCATCCCTTTCTCAGGAAGAACTTTTACTGACTCTTTTGTCTACAATAAGAAAGCAGGGTTATAACATTGGCAGCCTCCCAAAGGGCGAAATTCAGCCCCGTGAAGAGAACCAGCCCAAGGGCTATGCCCTACATAGGTCCCACCTACGCCCTATTTAGAGGACTCCGATGGAACATCGCTTTACTGCTGGCCCTCTGCACGGGGCGAATTTTACCCAGGGTACGTAGTTGCTACAGGATAATTGGAAATCTCTGAGGACCTATCTGTGCGTGGCAAATGGCCTTCTGAATTACCCAAACTCAGCAGGCTCGCAAAGGGATCAGGAATAGGAGCCTGAATGTAACAAGTCAGCAGCAACCTCAAGGGTGATTTAAAAAAAAAAAAAGTCTAATTTGTGTGCTTCTAAAGGCTGTTTAAATTTTGTGTCTTATCAGTTGAAGCAAGCTGTGTCCCCTGCCCAACCCCATTTTAAGTGAATCTGGATTTATTTTCTCTGAGCCCAGTTGTCCCCAACCATGGAAGGAGTAGGGGAAAGAGAACTTTCCTCCCAGAGATTCCCCAGATCATTTTCATGTGAGTTTGCTTCATGGTGAAATGAACAGAGAGTCCTGACCCCGGCCCCTGCCAATCCACAGTGAGCCAGGATCATCTGTGTGGAAGGCCATTGCCGGGGGCCCCAGGCACCCCGCAGCCAGCAATTCCTCTGTAAAGGACTTTCAAGCAGAGAAGGGTGCTCTGGGCTGCCCCAGTCTGCTTTGCACTGCTGCTGGCCGGGAGGGGTATTGTGCCCCTCCCCCACCCAGGTCTCTTTCCTCCCCCTCTTCATCAGCAGGCCGGGACCCATTGTACTGCTTGAGAAGGGTGGAGGGCGGGGGGGCTCTACACAGATCTCAGGGGGAGGATTGTGCCCAAAGCGATGGTGAGGGGGAAGGGGCCTGGAGTCAATAGATAAAGTTCTGCCCTTGATTGTGCCCGGGCAGCCCTACTGAAATCAATGGGCTGTAGGCAGCATTACCGCCCCCGTGCCCCCTGGCATACACCACGACAGTATGCAGATCCCACAGGCCTCGGGCAGCCCCATTGTCTCACTGGCTAACCAAGGGCAGAATTTGCCCCCCTTGTGTTCAGATGTGGCGGTGAAGGGGTTAAGGCTTCCCAGCTCTTTGGCCTGGTGGGCGGCTGTGCTCCGAGGTTTGCCTGGAATGCGTGCAATGCAGACACCGGCTAGGAGAGGCAGGGCGGCTGGTTGGCCTGCTCATGTTGAGCAATTGCTGGGCAGGAGGCTGGTTCCCGTAACTCGCTGTCTCTGGTGTGCTCCGACCCTGGCTGTTTGCTCGAGCGTTAAGGGCTGGGCTGCGGGACTCGCTTAGCTGCTGAAAGCACAGGCTGTGTGGGTGGTGGGAGCAGAGTCCCTGCTAGCTTGGGCCAGGAGGGAAGGAAGGAAGCCAGCTGCTGGGTTAGACCCGAGCCCCCAGCCTGTCTAGTATTAGATGGGAGAGGAGCATGTTTGGCTAATACTCTGGTGGGGGCAAAACTCTGCTTCCTCCGAATCAAATGGTTGCTCCAGCCCCGCTTCAGAGAGGTTCCAGTGTGAGGCGGGTGCTTGACTCTGCTCTGGGACCGTACGTCGTCCTGGGCTGTCTCCTCTCTTGTGCCTGTCTACAGCTAGAGGTTTCCCTAGTGCTGCGCTACGGGTGGGGAGTTGAGTGTCGGCAAGGCGCTGGGGGTCCTCCAGTGTTTTTGCTAGGGTGTGGTCTAGACCGGCTGTTGTCTAAGCAGATCTACGTGACAAGGTGGCTACTGGCAGCCTGTCTACATTAGGGCTCCCGCTCATGGGAGCCACGGCGGGAAAGTCTCGTGTAGACACAGTTGTGCAGTGCTGAGCTCAGTGGTGGAGAGACTGCAGTAGGGGAATAAAAGCTGGGGCCCATCAAGCCAAATGCAGGAGGTCTGGCCATAGCAATAACCCCCAAGAGATGCAGATGCTGCAGAATCTGATATTTTATTATTTTAAAAATATCCTAGCCCTTATGGTTGCAAATACAATAACTTTGGAACGTGACCAGAAATTACCGATACCCTGAAAGAAAAGCTCTGAAGTCCAGGTTACCTCTGTCCCTCTCAAAGGGGTGTTAATGCTTTTGCATGATGGTGGCGCATTAAGAGCTAGCTTTTGCTAATGTTAGTTCGGTGCCTCTTTTGTTCATGCACCTGCTGCAATTGTGTTTATTCGGCCATTCGTGCACACAGTTATCTCACGCAAGCAAAGGGAAGCAATCATCTTTTCTCAGAGTTGTCCTGGATGCAACTGAACTTACTAAGGATTTGATTTTTCAAAAGCACGGAGCACTGGCCTCATGCTTTCCATTGAAACCTCTGGTCAAACTCCCACCCTAAAAGTTGAATTCCTGCATAAGGGCCCTATTCTACCCTTGTTCTTTGTGCGAGCCTCCCATCTGACTTCAGCAAGAGCTCTTCTGCAGACTAGGGATAGCATACGGTCCTAACTCTGTAGTCCCAGCTCATAATTAAAAATGTCTCAGCTGCTTCTGCAGAATGAGATTGACACCCCAGCTCAGACAGTGTAGGTGCTGTTGAAATACTAGAGGATATTGTGGTGGTGACTGTTGCAATGGAATGTATTACGGCTGCATCATTTGGCCAGGTAATGGATGAGCTTCTCAGCCAAAGAATTTCCATTCCTGTCCCCTGATCACCCAAAATTGACACATCAAGTTGTTGACCTTTTGACTTTGTCAGGCTTTCAGACTGCTGGCCAAGAAACGGTTAATCAAAAAAAGGAAAACTTTTATATATAAAATACAGCTCTGTGTTAGATTGTGGTGATGTCATAACTTGGGTTAATAAGAAAGTAAAGTTAGAAAGAAGAACCTATTTAAATGAAGGACATTCCAGTGCCAGTGGTGATAGTCTAGATTAGACAATCTTTGCTTCCCATGTCTGGATGATTAGCTAACTAATCTCTTTAGGTGTGATCTCGTATCAACAAAATCTCTAATGATTTTACAACTCACCAATGCCAATTATTCTAAACATTGCGTTTTTCTGTTGCACATATTTTTTTTTTCTAGTTAAACTCCACCATAGCAATCTGGGGGTTTCCTCTAGCAAGGATCTGTTCCATTTCTGTATAGAATTCTACATGTTGCTTCTTGTAAATCCTTGCAAGTTGCCCTTTGAAATGAGTGTCATTATTTTAAATGGTTAATCAGAATATAATACTAACAATAAATAGTATTATGGTAGCTCCCGATGGGGAGCAGGAATATGTTGTGCTGGGCGCTGTATAAACAAGAGAGACAGCCCGTACCCAGATGGGTTTTACAGTTTAAAGGTATGCCTACACTTCAAACTGAACTATGCCAGCTCTGATCAAGGCAGTATGCTAAAAGCAGCGTGTAGCGGCAGCAGCATGAGTGATGGGAGGGGCTTGCTACCTGAGTCCGTGCCTAGGGTCTTGGACGGACATGTACTCAGGGCGGTTAGCCCCTCCAGCCACTTGGGCACTGCAGCTATGCGCTATTTTTAGCATGCTGGCTTGATCAGAGCTAGCCGGGTATGTCTCCTCAAGCTGGAATTTACCTCTCCAGCTCGCTGTGTAGACATACCTTATAACCCACAAACAAATGAGGGGTAGGGGATGAGGTTACAGCATACAAGCAAATGACTAGGGTGAAGATTTTGCCCAGCTTTGTTCCGTTCTATGTAGTGTAGTTTTGGGGGGGGGCTAGAGGCAGGGAGTATGTTGGTTTTGCTCTGGAAGTCCCTGGTTCAATCCCCAGTGTGTAGGCCAAGATAGCGGTTGTTACATGGCTTGGCGGCCTAAAGAAAGGAGGTCCTTTTCTGGATGTGACATCTTGGTCAGCCCTATGGAGTGGTGGGGGAGGGAGGGCTTGCATTGCTAAGTAGCACTCCATTGGTAGGCAAGCCAGGGGCGGCTCCCTCCTGGGGCAGGTGGCCGCTGCCGCAGGAGAGCGGCGTGACCCCGCTCCCCACTCCGCCGGCTCCCTGCCCCGGCTATGGTGGGGCAGGGCAGCCAGGGGCGGCTGCCGCGGGAGAGCGGCACCACGGGACGCCGCTCCCTGCTCAGCCGGCTCCCTGCTCCAGTGGGGCAGCCAGGGGCGGCTCCCTCCTGGTGCGGGTGGCCGCTGCCCCGAGAGAGTGGCGCGGTGGGACCCCGCTCTCCGCTCCGCCGGCTCCCTGCCCTGGCTGGGCAGGGCAGCCAGGGGCGGCTCCCCCGCGACCACGCTCCCCGCTTAGCCGGGGCAGGGCAGCGTTACCGGCTGGCGGGGAGGCGGCCGCTGCCTGTGCCGCCCCTAATAGTTTGCCGCCCCAAGCACCAGCTTGTTCTGCTGGTGCCTGGAGCCACCCTTGGATGGAGAGCAGAGAATAAGAGTGGAAACATCAGTGGGGATTCTTAGGATCAAAATTACTATTGTATGATGAGACTATTACTGATGGTATGTGAAACAAGATGGCAGGTCTCATTCAGTTCCCAAGTGACCCGTGTCCCTGGCACAGAAATCAGCATCACACTTGGCCTTTGACTGGCACTCTTGTTGGAAGGCTCTGCAGAAGGATGAAGGACTGAACGAGCTATGGAGATTTGATTGATTTTTTTTTTTTTTTTTTTTTTTTTTGCACACACATGGACACGCATATGTGTGTGCACACAATGATGGGCTGGTGCAAGGATGCTTGGATAGCCACTGCCCACGCTTCACTTCAGTCTCTGAACTGTCAATCCAGCACCTTTCACCTGCACTTAATAGTTTTTAGAGGGCACCTCATGCTGCCTCTTAAGCATAGGGAGACAAGACACCATTATTGTTTGCAATGTGGTTGTAGCCATGTTGGCCCCAGGAGAAGAGTTCTGTGTAGCTCAGAAGTTTGTCTCTTTCACCAGCAGAAGTTGGTCCAATACAAGATATTACCTCACCCGCCTTGTCTCTCAAGGATGCTATTGAGTCCCCGTTACTTGGTGTACGTGAGACTTCTCTGAAGATTGCAGACTGTGGGAGGGTTTAATGAATATCTTCACTTTTCAGGTGATTATCCAAAGTCACTTCTTGCTTTAATCTCATGGGGGATTTGTCAGGACTTTTGGGGATGGATAGAAGCCTCCTGCATGTTCCTGCCTTTCAGAGGAACATTTGCAGAAAAATCAAAGCTTTAGGAATGATTCATGCATTCTAAGGCTAGAAGGGGGACCTCTGTGCTCTAGTCTGACTTCCTGCATGCCACTGGCCATAGAACTTCCCCAAAATAATGATGCAAAGGAGTGGTTACTGAAAAGTGTCCATTACCAGCGAAAGTGTGTATGGATCACACATACGTGATGCAAATCTCGTGCATGGAATATGCAACAGTGTCCTGAACTTGCTGTGTTCCTCAGAAATTCCTTGTTGTACACTCCGAATAACGAATCTTTGCATGCCTTATATCCTCCAGGTGTGACCCTTGTTTTTCTGTCACTACGGGTGTGTAGGCAAAACTTGACACACATGTTGAAAGCCATTTTTCAGCAGTGAGTAAATATATATCTCATTCAAAATGGTTATGCAGAAACAGACCATCTGTCCCAAATATCCCCCACAGGTGCAGATGAGAAATATTCATTGTATCCTGCATCTTCACTCCCTGAATATTGCTTTTATCTTTGCAATTCCTTGAGTGTCAGAAAATTGTTACTGATCTTAGTCTTTACGCATCTGAACCTGCAGACCTTGAAGTCCTTAGATTTGCCTGCATAAGGATTGCAAAATCTGGTCCATCATATAACAGCTAACATGCCCAGGAAGTATTTATTTGTTTGTCCTGTTGGTTGTAATGTCCTGACCTGAGGACATCCAGAACATCATCTGAGCAGGACTTTGGAACAACACGAGACGAGACAGCCTCCAGAGAACCCATCACAAATTAGACACTGAACCCAGTGTGAGCTGGGAGAGAACTTTGTGAGGTTAGTGTGTGGATACTCGTGTTGCTCAGACACAATCAATACAGACCGCAGGGCCTGGTCCAGAACCCATAGAAGTCAGTGGAAAGACTCCCATTGATTTTGGATCAAGCCCGTGTTCATGAGCCTCACTATCCAGTCTGTGTCTTGATTTAGGGAGTTCCCAGGGATAGAGGATTGGCCAATCCGGGGCGTCAGATTTGTTCCTTTTTCCATATCGGAAGAGCTAACTTTTGGTAGGGCTGCAAAATGACTTGGGATTCTTAAATGTCTGGGTGCTTTCTCCAGCAAAATTCAGCTCAAGCGTGGCATCTGCTTTTCAGTGAGGTTCCTGCCTCTCAACTCCTCCTCATGAGCTTGGCTAAGGCACAAGGATATGGAGTCACTTGCCTGACATCAGGCAGCGCATTAGTGGCTGCGCTGGGATTAGAATACAAGCTCCTTCTGGTTGTCAGACCACATGACCCCTCTTGCTTGGAGTGCATGGTGGCTGTGTGGGAAAACCATGGTGCAACACGCCCCTGGCATGAGGAGGAGTCTGGAGCTGGGTGCCCGCGTCTCAGCTCCCTCCTAAGCAGTAACCTTTGCACAGAAGCCCTTTTGAGCGAAGGCAGAAGGATGGATCGTCCCTGAAAGATCGAACACGTCTCCAATCAGGAGCCTTTCTGGCGCTGCATTTTCATTCAGTTGCTGGTTTTTCCCCTTTAAGAAACCAGAAGATTGATTCCCTGGCAGGGCGCATCGCCGAGGCAAGCCATGTCCAAATGGTTTGCACGTCTGCATTTTTTACTGCTCTCGTTTAATATGTATGCAAATGCAGCCTCTCCTGTCCTCGCTCTGTGTGGGTTTGCACAGTCAGGAGTGGATTCCCATTAAAGTTCCCCATCTCCTGCTCCGCTCTACATTCAAGGAGACTGCCTTTGAAACACTGATAGATGGAGGTGCAAGGGAAAAAAGAGAAATGAGGGATTTTTGTAATTTCTTTGGTGGGGAAGGTAGAGGCGAAAAGGGTTGAAAACCAGAGCAGGGAGGTTTAAATATATGCAAAATTGTTTATTGTGGAGGAAGCGGGGGACCCAACCCTGAGAGTTGGTGAGGGGGAGAGGTATATTTTGTATGCGGTTCCACTTTCAGAGCATTGTAGCTGGAGGTTAGGGAAAAATCCCAGCGCTGGCAATAATCTTGTGTTAGCGGAAATATTCGGCTGATAAATGGACACGTGCTGTATCTGACGTCTGGTGTTTCAGCCACGGAAAGAGATGCTGGCTGCTTTCAGAAACTAACGGGCACTTGGTCATCCCTGAAAAGGGGCAGTTTGCTGCTGCTTTAACCTTTTTAAGAGCCATATTTTTTCCAAGACACTTCTTAAATTGCCCCTGCAAAATGTTCATGCACATGCACAAGGCTTCCTTTGTGCAAGCAAATTGGGCACTCCAATGGTGTGCAAAATTTAAGATTCCTGTGGCAATTCAGCTGAAAAGGGCAGTTTTTCCCCTCCCCAAATTCCATTTTTTCCCCACTAAATTGCACTTATGAAAGTTGGAAAAAATCTTTCAGTGGATGCAGCTACCTTGCAGGACTCATTTTGAGCAGGTGGTGTGCCTGGGACAGAGAAGTCTTAGGGCTCCGTCCTTATGGAGCAGTGCCGCTTATTCATAGGAAGCCATAAATGCAGGTGTGAGCCCAGTGAGTGTTTGCTGGGAAAAGAACGTTGGGAGTTAGCAAGTGCTGCGTAGATGCTCTTACAGTGCAGACATCGGGGAAAGCTTTCGAAACCACCTAAGTGTCATTGACTTGCAATGAGACTTGGGTTCCCAAATGGCCAAGGGCCAGATTTTTAAAGGTAGTTTGATGCCTAAAGATGCAGATGGGCTCTTAGTGGGATTTTCAATTTGCATCTTTAGGCACCGAAATAACTTAAAAAATCTGGCCCTAAATCACTTTGGGGGCAAAATAAATGCAATTTAGGTTCCTAAATCACATAGGCCTTTTAAAAGATCTTACTCTCGACCATCCAAGACCATAGTTTTGTACCTCACGGTAAAGTCTCAGTGACTTGATTTAAAGAGCTCCCAGGAACCATTACCCAAACTCCTCCCTGCGTTAGAGACCCAGAGGAAGAAGAGTAGAGTCTGTGCTCTTCTTATCCTCGCAGCCGTCTTGTGCGTCAGGGAAATATTATCCCTAGTGTTGCAAATGGGGGATGGAGCTACGGAGAGATTAAGGGGCAGATTTTCGAATGCTCGGCACCCACCATCCAGGCGAGATTCTCAGCAGTGCCCAGCTCCTAGGATGACACTTGGGAAAAACGTGCTGAGCTCTTATGAAAACCCCTGGCCTACGTTATCTCCCTCCTTGTCTGGGGCAAGCTCTGTCCTGGGCTCCCTCCGGCATGTTTGAGTGGGGTGGTAGAGGTCGTGCAGTGGTCAGTCCCAGGAGGGGATTCTGGCAGACTTGGACTTCTCCCCAGGTGCTCCTGTGCATTGCATACCTGCTGCCTGGTCCCCTCCTCCACACCTGGCTAGATGGAATGTGGAGCCGATCTATGACCACGGCCCTGTCCCTCCCTCCCTCCTTTCAGGCACCTAGCATCTCCCAGGAGTGCTAGCACCACACGAGGAGGGAGCAGGGGTTATTCTTCCCCTCTTGATTCTGGGCTGTCCCTGGGCCAGGGCACACGTGGGTGTGGCATTCCTTGTGCCCTGACTTGTCCTGGGCACCTGCAAATCTGACCTTTTCTTTGGCTAGCGTTCATTGTGTGTTCATTACAGGTCTTCGCCCGAGAGTTCATTACTTAATGTGTCTGCACTGGGACTCCAGTACCAGTAGAGGAATACCAGTATACTACACTGGCAAAGTGGTCCTAGTGTGGCCAGAGCTGTAGTGGTACGGTAAAACCACTCCTCGTGGGTGAAACAAGCCATAATGGTAAAAGCACGGTATTGCTGGTGTAGCCACATCTACAGAGGGGGCTTCTGCTGGCACCGCTGTGTTGATCAGGGGATCTCACCTCTTGACACCCACGACCGATACAGCTACACTGGCATAAGACTGGAATGTAGATCTGGCCTTTGAAATAAAAAGCAGTTCCCAGGGGCAGAGAGGTAATACCCGAGGCTGGACATGTGATGAGCAGTTGTTTGCATATTTGGTTAGAAACCCAGGAGTCCACACACTAAATCCCCATCAGTCGCTTTGGCCTCAATGTTCAAAAGTGACTAGTGGTTTTTGGAGGCCCAACTTGAGATACTGGCAATCAGCCCCCATTTAGGGTAAGTGCAGAGCCTCCGCCTCTGACGGTCAGCCCCCCGGGTGTCGGGAGGCAGGGTGGGGGGCAGGGGTTTGCTGCCTTTATCATTTCCTTGAAAGCCTGAAGCTAACTTGCATGTTCTGGTTTGAGTCCTTCCTTCCCCACCTCCACTTCCAGAGCAGGTTCTCTCTGATTTCTCAGACTCGAGCAGTCCCTGGCCGTGGAGCCCAATTGGCCACTTACTTGTTCCTTGCCATTTTCTTTCTTCGTAGGGATTGGAGTCTGTGTCTGGTGGGTTTCCCTAGCCTTTGCTCGCATGCATAGGGCCAAATTTGGAGCTGGTATAAGCAGGCACAGCTCCATGGCGCTGGGCTAAATACATTCCTTGTTGGCTGGAAAACGCATACCCTTGTGCTGCGGTGTCCTCACTATGGGGAATTCAAGTAGCCTGGCTTTTTTTATTACTACTAATCACGTTTGTTATGATAGGGCCGAAGGGCCAGCCAGGAATGGGGTCCCTTGTGCTAGGCGCTGTACGCAGTAGCAGACAGTCCCTGCCCAAAGAGCATAGTGTCTAAGACAGGCGCAGGTGGGGGTAGAACACCAGCAGAGTGAACCATGTGAGGACAGCAAGTGTCATGTTAGTGTCACGATTTTTTAAGGTGGGGTGTGTGAGTTTACTTTGGAGGGGATCCGCTAAATGGGAAGAAAAGTGAATGGAGAGCGGACACTGAGGGGGACAGGGCAGCTTGTGATCATGCTAAGCGCCCCAGTAACGCACATCCTCAATTGGTGAGTAGATCCTTGATCTTTCTCTCCTTCCTTGACCCTTACATTGTCCTCTCCATAGCTAAGGAGCTGCTTTGACTAGGGTTTGATGTATGTCACCCAACAGATGTCTGGGTAGTTAAGGTGCCCCACGAGTACAAGTATCTTGTGTTTGTAAGCTCTCTGATAGTTCAGGAATCTTTTTTCTTCGTGTTCTCTCTTTCCCCCTCCCCCCCCCCCCCCCCGCCCTTTCAAGTCATGCGGGTCTATAGCAAATGCCTGTTGTAGACTGTCCTTTTCTCCCCACTACTGGATATGTGTACCCACAGAGCTCCACCACTTCCCCCTTCAGCATCGAATTATATTTCCCTGGGCTCACAAATACTTTGGACACGTGCAGCCACGTAAAGGAGCGGCATGCAGATCCATTCGAGCTCTCGCCTTCCTTACACTGCCATCGCCATGGTATCGAGCTGCCATGTTCCAGCATGGAACAAGACTGTAAATAATAAACCCAAGGCCAGCTAGCTTACCTCCTCCCTTCCTATGGTTACATCTCAACACACCCTTTCTCCCATTGTTCTATCATGACCAGAGAATTTTTCTCTCCCTACTCTGAGCCACATATGAGTTGATCCTCTTTTCTCCATTGATCTGTCTCCAACATCTCTTCTACCCTGGGCAGCCCATTGCCGTGTACAATTCCTCACCGTCTTCTCTTCCCCCATTCATTGGCTCCCTGCTTGTTTGCTAGTTCTCCTGTCTTTCTGTACATTATCCGGAAGCTCTTTTTGTTATCCAGCTCCTAGCTTTTCCTCTCTCTCCAGGGTGAGAGCCCATGTTTCTGGTCCATGTATCATGAGAGGAGATCAGAAGCTTTTAATTAGAGCAGGAGCTGTCTGTTCTGTTCCCAACACTGTTTGCTCTTCCAGACTGGATTCTTCTTGCCATCTCATTCCTCATTGACATTGCTCCTGGGCCGGCAGACATGCAGCCATATGCTCACTGAGCACTGGCATACTTTCTTTGTGCATGAAGACATGGGTACAGAAGGAGATGTTTGCAGCCCTTGTCAATCCGTGCGCGGCTGTGCGTGCAGGCAGGAGGAGAGGGCAGCGGTAGTCCTTCCACTGTGTGTGTGTGTGTGTGTGTGTGTGTGTGTGTGCGCGTGTGTGTGAGACAGTAGCAGCCCTGAATGTGTCCGGCAGCTTCCAGGAGCATGAGGACATCGTAGCAGTCTGGGACTGGCCCTGAACTCTAATTTGGGGTGGGACTGGAGCATTTGGAGATAGTAGCAACCCTCTACAGTCCCTTGCACAGATTGGTGTGTGCAGGTGTGAACGCTAGAGTAGGTGGGTAGGAGGTAAGTGTAGTCCCCGCGCTGCTGTGTGTGTGCAGGAGACGGTAGGAGCCCAGTACAGCTTCTACCTTTTATGCTGGGTAGGAGAGTCCATGGGATTCAGAAGATGTGAATGTCCTGAATGGGTATGGGGAAGGTGGTAGGATCCCTATACCCTCTCTTCACCAGTGTGTGTCCCCTGAGCGGGTGCAAGAGGAGATGTGCTGCAGAGGGTCCTAGATGTGGATGGGAGGAGGTGAGATGCAGTCCCCGCAGGGATGCCTGTATCCTAGATGGCTGCAGGAGATGATGGAAGGATTTTTCCACAGTGTGGAGAAGGGGAACCAACTCTCCTTGGCCATCTTCCCCTGCCAAAAACAAACAACCCATCCAAGGGAGGTCACTCTGTTTGCATTAACTGAATCTGGGTGGTTAAGGGGCCTTCTTCCAAACACAAGGCGAGAGGGTGACAGCAACTGCATCATGTTTCAGCATCATTAGATTTTGGGCCACTGAAGCCCCTTAGTCAGTTTCACCTTCACTCTGCCCTTCAAGGTGCACTTCTCTGGAGCCTCCCATTGGTGATTTCATGTGTGTGCGCGGGCGTGCAGGGGAGTTTGGAACCCTTTTAACAAAACGATAACCCAACCCCTTGGAGGAAGTCTGCCCTTTCTGCAGATGGCAGTGACGGAAGGATCTTTGACGCAGCTCCAGCTCCGGCAACACGTCCTTAACGCCACCCAACCACCATTCCAGCCCCTTTGTAGCTTCCTAACGAGAGGAGGGTGGGGAGAAATATACAGATGAATAATTTATGACAGAGATGCAAAGCGGGTTTGCAAACTCTCCCTATATAAATAATGATTTTCACTAGTTCTCTCCCCTGTCTTCTTTCTGTCCCCCCCGCCTCCTTTCAGAAGCCCTTCCGCCTCGCAAACATCGCGATTCCACTTATTCTCTTGATTATCCTTCTCCTCTGTCTGTCTCTCTCTCGCTCTCTCTTTTCACATGATCTGAGCCCTGGTGCCAACTGTTCCCGGGAAAAAAAAATACAACTGAAGAAGAAAAAAATCCAGGAAAAAAAAAAAAGAAAGCAAGCCTTTGAAGCCTCTGAAGGGTAAAGGTCGTTTCCCTAGTAACGGCGCGGGGATTGGTGGAGGCTCGGAAGGCCCTTCGTTCTTGTAGCTGTGCTGAGTGATTAATGAGCCATCGCTGGGCTGTGAGGACAGAGCTCAGGCTGGGGAGCCAGCCGGCTCTGCTGCTGCCCAACGGTTCCCCCCCTTCTGTTTGTTCTCCCCACTCCATCATTTCTCTCTGCTTCCCCTCCTCCGATGAGTTCTCCCCCACTCCCCACTTTTCCCCGGCTGCTTCTTGACACGCAGTCCTCTGCTGCCGAAAAGCAACGGTTCTCTCCCAGTGCTCCGGGTGCCTGCGGAAAACTTTCTCTAAGTTTTAACTCTCATCTTCCTGCTGTCCCCACCTCCGGTGGAGCAGAACCATCCCTGTCCCGACTTCCCTCCCCGCAACCGAGGGACAAGGAGATTGGGCTTGATTCTGTTTTAGCCACACGCCAGCCTCGGCTCCCCATCCACAAGGAGTGAAGCGGTTTCGGCCCAATCCCGCAGCCCTTGCTCTAGAGGCTCAATTTTCGCGTTGCCCGCTAGCCTGGGGATCGGTCCTTCTGAGCGTGTCCGTAGCGTTCATGTTACCATTGTTTGGCCTGATGGCAAAGGGCGGGCCAGTAGATTTTTGATCCGGGCTGGGGTGTTTCAGCCAAGCTCGGTCCTCACTAAAGCGGAGCGTGGCTCTCCTGGAGGCCCTGAGCTGCCATTACCCAGCCAGGGATTTCATTACCGGGCTCGGGTAGCTTGTTCCTGTGTCCCCTCATCCTAGGGTGACCAGACAGCAAGTGTGAAAAATCAGGATAGGGATGGGGGGTTAATAGGAGCCTATATAAGAAAGACCCCCAAATCAGGACTGTCCCTATAAAATCAGGACGTTTGGTCACCCTACCTCATCCGTGACTGAAATACCTCAGATCCACTTCAGTATCCCATTGCCTGGATCTCTGACCCTGACCTGCATTGGTCCTTGCTCAGCTGAAGCTCCCGTTAACCTCCACAAGGTACGGGCAGTCGGCTCATGCTCACCAGCTTGATTCTGTGCAGTGCCGAGCGCCTCATGTCCTGTTTGCTTCAGGCCAGATCCCGAGAAGGGCTGAGACGCCTGTCAGGAGGGACTGATTGTGCAAGGTGCTGGATGCCCATCGCTCCTGGAGATGTCATTCAGGCACTTGACGCTTTGCGGGGTGGGAGGGTGCCCAGCGCTGGCTATCGGATCAGGCCCGTAACCTGGGAAGGCTTTGGGCTCCGAGACGAAGGGCGCTGTGTGTATCACTTCATCGTTCCAGAGCGTGCCTCAGTCAGGGATCTCCGGGCAATTCTGCAAACGGAGGCTTGACTGGTTTACAAGGCCTGGGCTGTAGGAGGGTGCTGGGTCATCCCTCACTTTCCACATGGGGCAACTGAGCCACTGAGATTTAGGCCAATGTTTTTTCAAAAGTGGCCACTGGTTTTGAGTGCCTTGATTGTCTTTGTCTTGTGAAAATCCCACTGTTTTTTTTTTTTTTTTTTTTTTAAGTGCTCAGCTCTGGCCTTCCTCTGCTCCCACTCCCAGTAGTGCAAGGCCAGTGCTCAGTGCCTTTGGAAATGCCACCTAGAGACACCTCAAATAAGCAGCCGCTCTTGAAAACTTTTTGCCCTCAGTGACTTTCCCGAGGTCCGCTGCTGGTCAGTGGGAGAGCTGGGCGCAGAACTCTGGAGTCCTGGCTCCCTCTTCCCGTGGCTGACTTTCGAGCCATGTTCTCTGCCAATGTAACTATTGTTACTCTTTGTTGTATTATTGACCTATTTTCTGGACTTGCTAGCCACGTTTCGGGCTAGCAGAGGAGGCGGGAGGTGCAATGAAATTGCCTCCACCAGCCCTGGCCTTTTCCCAGCAAAATTTGCCCCTTCACTGGAAATTCACCCACATTCTACAATACAAACCAAACCTCTGGGATTCCTGTCTCCTCTGCAGACAATGGTGGTAACGAACGAGTTTAAAATCTCCCCCTCAGAACCAGACCACGCACAGCCTCCCGGAGCCTGGGCCTGAAACAGATGTGCTGCCAGCGAGGCAGCTATTTATAATACGCAGCGTTCCCTTTTCAGTCGTAGTGACTCCAGCTCTCTCGCTTCTCCGCTCCTCTTGAAGCCCGTTGCTCTAAGCCAGGGACTGTTCCCAGTTCTGCTGAAAATCGCCTAATAAACCCTCGTGGATGTAAGGGAGCCAGAGTCTGTCTCGTTCTTCAAAGTTTTTCTCGTCCCCGGTGGCTCCAGGAGCGCGGGAAAGGCAATGGCATTGCAACTGGCTGCCTATCCTCCCCCACGCCCCCGTTCCCTGCAGCTGCTGTGCAGAACGCTGCCCCCCACGCCTCGCAGCCAGGATCCTCCAGGTGCGGCTGGACAGTCGTGTGGAAATCAGACCTTCACTTGGTGCAGGGAGGCTTGCCATAGCTCCCGCCTCACTGGGGTGTAGCTGCATGGCCCTTTGAAGTCCGTGGGTTGCCAGACTCAGGCTCTGATGGAAGGAGAGATGCAGACCTGGGGGAGGGGGTGGGGAGGGGATTGAGGTATGGATGAGACTGGGCAGGCGTAGTATAAAGAGGGGTGGTCTGGAGGCATGTGGTAAAGAACGTGTGGCGGTGGAGGGGTCCCCATGAGGAAAGGAAGAACACGGGGTTTACACTGGGGGCTATGGAGGAGAGAAGCTTTCCCGTTTGCCTGTGATAAGCCAGGCCGTTACAAGTGGAGGAGTCAGCATCCCGTGTTTAAAGGGCTTTGCCGGCTCCCACTCCCAGGCTCTGACACTCATCCGTTCAGGACGCTGTCGATGTCCCGGGAACCGCGAGCGGCACTGTGACATCTGTGGCGGTGCGACGGGTTTGCTCTGGTTCCTCGACAGCAGGCCTCAAATCACTTGGGCTGCGCTGCTAGTCCAAAGAATTAGATGGGCCCACTTGCCTATGGGCCATTGCCTCTCTGCACTTGTGATGGGTGGGTAGATGGGAGTCCATCAGAGAAGGGTTTCGCTGCAGACGCGAGGCCTGATCCTATGAGGTGCTGAATGCCTTAATTTGCAGGTTCAGCCTCTTAAGCCCACGCTTTCTCTGGAGCTGTGCTCTTTGCCCCTTCCTCTGTGCTCTCGGGCTGAACACAGATGCGAACCTCCTTGGCTGAGCCAGTCCTGTTTAGGTCATTCGTTTGTGGGTTACTGCCTACCAGGCACTTCGGTGTGGGAGGAGGAGGAGAGAGGTTGGGCAACCTAGCTTGCATGTGCAAGGCCCTTTGCAGCCAAGATCCTTGCTCTGAACAGCTTACAGTCCAAAGGCCCAGGTCTGCCTTCTTCCACAAGTAGTTCCCATTGGAACCAGTGGGGCTAGTGACTCTGCTCTGTATAAGGGTGGCAGAATCCGGCCTCAAACTGACAGGTAAGGGGTGAGGAAGAGGTTGCAAGGGAAGCCAAGTGTTACAGCAGTGTTGGAGCGTGCGTCGGGTTAGCTCCATGGCTTTTGTTTAGATCATTTCTCTGTACTTGTTCTCTCTATTCACACTTCTCTGAGGGGAGGTTTAGGGCTCGTAGGCCTTTTGGAAGCGCAGATAATGCCAGCCAGAAAGTTCTTCTAATACAAATCCTGCTCTTTGGGGAATTAACTGGGCTCTCTGCCTTCTTACCTTGAGCCTTCGACATAACCGGATATGGCATGGAAGGGTTGCGTGTGGCTGTATGATGACCGGGAAACCTTGTTGACTCTGATCTGTTAGCATTTGGCAGTTACAATACTCACGCTCCCCTAGTGTCCTGCATGCAGGGATCTCAAAGCACTTTGCTGAAATCAATAAAGAACAGCCTCATAACACCTCTGGAGACAAATGATTTATCCCCATTTTACAGATGGGGAAACTGAGGTACAGGGAAGTGAATGATCTTGGGCAAATCATTTAAATGACACAGTGACAGAGTCAGGATGAGAACCCAGGATTCGTAACTCAGTCCTGTGCTGTAAATGCTAGTCATGCTCCCTACAGCCATTAATTATGGGGCTAGTCAAATGGGCAGTACACTGGCCAAGACTGGAAGGCAAATGCAGTAACAGGGCACTCACTGCCTTCTCCTCTTGAGACAGGAATACAAATCCCAGTCAGACTGCCAGTGAAAGAGTGGTGGTTAGCAGGCTCTGATCAAGAGCCCCAGGACTGGCATGGCAGGAAGGAGCAGGTGAGGACTGGGGTGCATTGATAAAACGGTATGGCACCCACTCAGAGGGCAATGCGGATCAGGTAAGGTGTGTTGGCAGAGTGCTGTGTGACTCAGACAACAGGGCTGGTGGCATGGCTGAAGTGAGGTGCGCTGGCAGAACTGGGGCGGGGCAGGGCCAGCATAGCAGGTGATATTAGAGGTCAAGACCACAGAGTCGATGAGTTCCAGTGGGGTCAGATGAATCTTTGCTTCTAGAACAGGTACTGTGATGGGGCCGTGGCAATGAAATCTATTACAAGCCTGTCTCATCAGTGTAATGTTAATTATTGCTAGGGGTACAATAGACTGGAAAAGCCCAACCTGTCTGAATCCAGCTATGCTGCTCAATAGAACATTTGGTGCAGGTCCGGGAGATTGGCGCTGAAATGTTCCTGTGTGTAGGGTGGGTCAGAGCCTGGCATTGTCGCATGAACAGTTCAGACCTAATTTTGAATAATATGAAGAGTGGGGAACACCAGTGTGCGGGGCTAATGCAGAACCTTCCGACTGTCCCTCTGAAAACCACTCCTTGAATCCACTGGCCATGGCAGCGCAATGAGTTGTGTGAGTCTCAACTTCATCTTTATTCATGTGAATAAACAACACTCTCTATTCTCTGCTCCAGAGAGGCTCATTACTGGGAGAGCAGGGTTCATTGCCAGCGAGGACGGAGATGCATTGGCAGAAAGATTCTAGTTCCAGATTGGCGGGTGGGGGACAGCGGCTGGGGATTGCATCGCAGGAGCCTGGTGTCTTAGCGGAGCGGCTTGCAATCTGTGTACTTCAAATTGTGGGAGAGGGGGAATTCCGTCCCCAAATCTCTCCCTGGGAAATAACTCAGGATGCTATCCATGTGCCAAGTGGGAGGTGCCTCTGCAGAAAACATCTAGGCACCCGAGAGGGGTTTCTGCCCGTGGCACTGGTGTGAGGCTTCCACCCTGGGTGCTGTGAGCTGTCGATGGGAACCATGAGAGTATCCCAGCCTGCAGGCGATCTCTGCATACGAGAGCAGATTGTGCCCTAGGCGCTTGACAGAATCCTTGCTCTACTATTGGCTCCGTCCAGGAAGAGGCTTGCAGGCCCCCTTGCTGAGCAGATGCAGAAGGGGATAGCCAAAGACACCTCAAGTCCCATCCTCGTTCCCCTAGTCCCTTCTCAACCCTCCATCCACTCTTCTGATCTTTCTCTCTCTGCTCCTGCTTCCTTGCACTTCCTCCTTTCTCTCTCCCTCCATCCCCTGCTCTCACTTTCTTCCTCTCTCCGCCCCCCTCTTCCTTTTCTCTTCTGTGGGGCATTGATTTTTCCATCCGTCAGCGAAACGCCTGAGGAAAATGAAAGCGCATCTGCGTGATCGATCAGTAGAACTCTGCAGCCTCGGGTCAGGAAGGATTTGAGTCAGGCACTCCCCTGGCATATAATTACCCCCAGACTCCCAAGCACAAGGCTTTCCAGCATACCTGTGAGGGGCAGAGTTCCCACTGAGTTCTAGGGGGCTGGGATGAGGCAGCCCCATGTGGATTGCCTTGGAGAACTAATTTGTGTTGTGAATTGCTGCTCTGTGTGTGTGTGTGTGTGTGTGTGTGTGTGTGTGTGTGTGTGTTGGCGCCTGTTTGTTGAGCGGCACGTCGACGCGTGATGGGATTTTGTGTATGTGCGCTGGGTATTCCCTACACGTACTCACAAAACTACACACCCACAGATGCAGGCACCAGTCTACCCCCCTACACACCCCACACCCCCGAAGGGAGTTAAAATTCAGTGGAAGTTGGGTGCCCAGCGCACTGCGCTCTTTTGAACGTCCCATTGCGAGCGAGCATCAGTTGGGGGGCGCTGTGCATATGTAGCAGTTTGTTAGCATAGGGGAGTCACCTTTTAAAAAGTCAGCGTTTGCCACCAATTCCCACCCAGGGGTCTCTGAGATCCCACTGCTCACCCCCTCCCCAACAGTGTCAGTGTAGGAAATAACGGAGGGAATTCCTCCGACCACGCTGCAGTATCTGTTTGCAAACGTTGACTCCTTCCTGGCAACCCCTGCATGTTCTTTGAGTCAGAGTGTGACATCGAGTGTGTGTGGGGGTGGACTGGTGCCTGCATCTGTGGGTGTGTAGTTTTGAGAGTATGTGTAGGCAATACTCAGTGCGTATCATTCTGTCGATGCGCCTCAGTCTGTACGTGTAGGTGCCTTCTATGCCATTGTGTTTCTCTGTGTACACAAGTCCTCTTGTGACTTATTGTCCGCACATACGCCCCATTGTGTGTGCATGTCGTTCCGCACGTGTGCATGCCAGTTGTGTGGATGTGGTGTCATTTCTGTGGGTGCATCGTTCTCTGGGAGAGGGTATCCCTAGAGCTCTCACCCCTTTACTGGCCAGTTTACCACCTCTAAACCCAGAGGGACAAAGCCCTCCAGCCTTTACCTTTACTGTATTACAGGAGTTGTCGTAGCAAGAAGTCGGTTCTAGCTACACTTAGCCAGAGGAGACAATTTCAGGATGAAGTTGCAAATTTCCCCCTCTTTTTTTGTTCTGAATTATCCATAATTCAGCCCCCTTCCTCCAGCATAGCCCTGATTTCCCATGAATTTCATCCAGCCCATGCAACAGGCTAAAGGCAGCTGTTCTATACAAGGTAGTGTAAGATTCACATCTGTAACTGGATCCGAGGGTTTCTGAGCTGCTGTAACTCTCCGGTCCAGGCATATGTGCACCCATTTAAGGCGGGGTGGTGTCTCTTCACTATCCCTTGTCCGTCTCCTGCTCCAGGCGGTCCCAGGAGGAATGCATTCTCACTTTTGTTTCCCCACCTTGGTTGCACAGGGGCCCCACAAACGGCAGCTCACAGGTGGAATGACTTGCACTGAGGTTCTACTCTGTCTTCCACTTCGATTTGTACCTTTTTCTGACTTCCTGGTGCGTCAGTTTAAACCAACGCATAGTTCCTCATGCCAGGGTACTGATCTAGCCCTTGCTGTTCCTTACATGTCTCCTCTGCATATGGCCCGGCGTGTTTGTTATTGTGTTGTGCTGTATTTTGAACCTTCAGCCTGGGGAATGCTGCTGGTGTGGGTACGCTCATGTCCCCTTAACTACGCTCGCCGACTTTCATGCCGGGCAGGTAACTGGGCATAGTCTGAAAAGATGCTTTGAGGACGTCAGTAACTGAGCCAGAGATTAGGGGTCTATTACAGGAGAGGGTGGGTGAGGTTCTGTAGCCTGTGATGTGCAGGAGGTCAGACTAGATGTTCACGATGGTCCCTTCTCAGGCCTTAAAGTCTGAATCTCTGACACTTAGAGCCCATGTCAACAGAAAAACAGCAGCAATGCGAGAAAGCAGGGTAACTAACTTTCTCTTCCTATCCTTCAGTTTAGACCAGGGGGTCTCCAAACTACGGCCCGTGGGCTGGATCCGGCCCGTGGCTTCAATTTGTCCGCCCCCCCCCCCCCCCATGCCTTGGGAGCTGCCACCGCATCGACGGCTTTTCGGCGGCAGCTCAGAGGCTGCCGCCTGCATCGGTGGCATTTTGGCGGCGGGGGCCCTCATCTCCTAAAGTTTGGAGACTCCTGGTTTAGACCTCAGTCTGAAGAACTAGTAGACAAGGGAGACGAAGACCAGGTACTTGACTCCTGCTTTCTGCAATGGCACTGGTGGAACTGGGGTGTTTTGGTAGGGCCATGCCGGATGCGTAAGAGTTACAGGTGTTAGTGAAGTGCTGGCAGTGTAGTCTGGAGGTGCTGGTTGTGGCTCCATGTCTGAGCTGAGTTGATGGATCTTACTGATAATATCACATAGTGAAAACTGCTGATGCAGCTGTGTCATGGTTTTGCTTGAAATGTTTTTGTACCAATCACTTGCCCTTTATGCCTTGAATCCTTTGGGGGAAAACAGCCCTCTTGGGACAGATCCCCTTGTGGTGGAAATTGGTGCAACTCCCTTAATGTCAATGGCGCTACACCTCTTCAAGGATGCTATGCTGATTTACACCAGCGGGGGATCTGGCCTCGTGTTTATTCCTGGCAATTAAAACATTTTTTGCAAGCTTTTAGCCCCTTAATATTTCTGCCTGAGTGGTTAGAGCAGCAGGCTGGGAGACAGGACTCCTGGGTTCTAGCTACGGCTTTGTCACTTATTCCCTGTGTGACCTTGGCCAAGTGTTGCCTTGTGCCTCAGTTTCCCTGTCTGTAACATGGCGGTAACACTACCCTGCCTCAAGGGGATGTTGGGGCTCAACTAATTAAATGTGCTGTTCTAGCGTAGTTCTTATTCCATGCCCATCGCTATGGTATCTGAGCGCTTTGGAGCATCTTTTCTAGGATCCTAGAGACACAGAGCAGGTTATAGACACGGACTCTGGAGAGCTGAAAATTGGTCTGAGTATTAATTAAATTTGGGGAAATATCTTTGAAAATAACAGAAAATCCTCCTCTGAGTTTAATTTTTCATCACTACTATGCGAGTGGATGCTAAAGGCATGACATTGCTGGCATTCAGCTGCTGAGTCTATTAAAGCGGGCAAATAGGGGGTATGAAACCTTAAGGGGCCTGTTCAGGGCCAGATTCTGAACTCATTTAAACTGGTGTAAGTGGAGCCACTCCAGATTTACACTAGTGAGATCAGAATTTCATCTTCAGTGTTGTGGCAGGTTTTACATGTGGTTGCAGGCAATTCAGGAGAGAAGCAGTTAATGGTAGCCAAAAAACCTAACCCAACCCAAAAAACACCGGTCACCAGCAATAACCATGGCTTAAAGTGCCTGGAGAATTCCCTTGCTGGCGTCTGGAGCTGATTTCTGTTCGCTGGCTGATGTGTGGCTGGCTGGCTCGGTAGCAGTTACTGCAAAGCCCAAGTTCAGGGGGGCGGGGAGGGTTGATAACACCAAAGTTGGGACTGGAGTCAGGGCTGGAGCTGGAAGCCTGCCTCCGTCTTCTGTCACTTGAAAGAGGAGCTGCAGCTGGAGGAATGAATGCCCAGCAAATTGGGGGGGAGAGGGGGGGAGGAGCCAGGAATATGTGGGGGGAGGAGAAGGGACCCTTGCTTGTGCTGCTGCACGTAAATCAGAGAGCTGTCTGTGCATGTCAGCTTCTTTCACTAGAGGTTGCTCACTTTCACTTCTTGGCTGATTTCAGTAGCGTTCAGCCCATTTGACAGGGGTGTGTGTTGGGAGCAAAGAGGAGACCTAAGGATGGTTCAGCTGATATGGCATTGACCAGAGTCTTTCAATAACAGCACGCCCCTAATGGACTGGGTGTATATCAGCTGCAGACCGCATGCCCCTCCTCTGCTGCACAGCTGCCTTTCTGCTAATGCTCATCTAATTAAACAGCAGCCTGGAGAGGCTGAAACCAGGGCAGCAGGAGAGCAAAGATTTTTATCCAATAGATTCCTGTCTCCAGCCCAGGAACCAGAAGAAAAACCCCTTTCATATCGCCAGATCAATAAGCAGGTGGTATTTCCCCCACCTCTCCCTCTTTTCTTTAACCTTCTCCAGTGCTCTTTCCCCCTCCTATATTTTCTTAAAATACTGTCTCTGGGATGGGGCTGTGATCCATACACTGTGGATTTCCAGACCTCCGGGTGGCTGCGTCCCCTGAGCCAGACACCTGCTAAATGGTAGAGTAATAAGTGGGAAGCCCAACAGGAACCGGGAGCTCCGACCTTTCAGCAGATAGCAGGGAGATTAAATCTTAGAGGAGCCGTTTCCTTCCTTGAGATTCCTTATCCCCCATCTGTCACTGACTTGGTCAGCTGTGCATCTGGGCGCAGATGGGCATGAGTGCTTCTGAGCATCAGTGCCTTGGGCAAACCTTGGTACCCAACTGTTATGCATTTCCTGGGGAGGTGGAGAACGGGGTTGCATCTGATTTTCCTGGCCAATTTCTCTTTTTGTCTGGGCCTGCTCCTGCTCCCACTGAAATCAATGGTGAGACCCCTCCCCCCCATTGACTTAAATGGAGCAGGATTGGAGCTATTCCTCTCCATCCCTTAAGGGAGGAAACTTTCAATCATGGATGGTCGAACAAGATATCCAGACCCTGCAAATGGGTATTGAGAGCTGCCCGTACTTGTGTAAATTTCCATTTCCGGTGCCTAAATGCTGAGGTGGGATCTAGATGTCCTGTTAAGTGTGTGTTTGAAAATTGGGGCTCCTGGGCCAGACCCTTGGCTGGTGTAAATCAGAAAAGCTCCATTGATTTCAGTGGAACTATGTTGACTTACACCCATCTAGCATCTGGTACACAGCACATCAATAGATAGTCAGTTCCTGCTCCCATGCACACCTACTGAACTCAGTGGGACTTTGCAGGTGCAAATAAGAGCAGAATTTGGTCTGTGATGTTTGTATCAGGTTTTTTTTATTCACTCGAGGGTTTAAAAGAAGTAGCATTTTATCTCCTCATGCATCCTGTGTCTCCATACGAGATATGTAGCTCATGTTGCTGCAAGGGCAGGAACTTCATTCTTCTCCCAAGGTGCCTTCTGAAAGTTAGCCTCCAGAATGTTAGCACTGGAAAAAACGATAATGGAAAAGCACGGCCCATCCCGTCCTCCCCCATTCTTGATGTGGTGAAGATTCCTAGTCTGCAGAAGCAGTGCTCGCTACCTGCAAGAGGGTCTACAGTAAATGACTCGTAGGGCTGGTAAAACAAGGGTTCTAGAACTCTGGCCTTGTATATCATGCTCTGCATACGTTGGCAATAGGAACTATAATGTGGGATGTAGCTCAATGAAGCTTGAAATGATGGCAAGTGAAAATAAATAGGGTGTGGTCATATTTCACATTAAAGGTAATTGCTTAAGGTCATTGCCTGTCACCCTCCCCAGTCTTCCTATGTTGTACCAAACTGCCCAGACACACTTCTGCTTCTTAGATGGTCAACGTCTCCAGCCTTGAGGGGGCATCTTGAATGTCAAGATAGGTCTGTACTTGAATCGTGGGTCATGTTTTAACGTGTTAGCGAACATGACTGTAAATTCTAGTGTGGACAGGAATAAATATTTAAATATATTGTATCCTGGAATCAATATTTGTCCTGTCTGATTGTGTGTGTTCACATGGGTGAACCAACACTCATTTAAAAACACAACTCAGTATCCAGCTGCAGCCATACCCATATTTCTTGAAGAGTTGAGCCAGGGGCAGTTGTGCCCTTGTTGATGGGAAGTGCTCTTGAGATCTCTGCTGTAAGGACCATGGTGGTTGCCCTGTCACCTATTCCATGGTGGTGATAGCTGTTTAAACTGTTATTGTGTGAAGCTGCTACAGGCATAAGGACTGATGATCAATAAGGTGCTGAGAGCCAAAGGTGATGTGGCCCTGTATAAGCACCTACAGTATATGCAAAAATAATTAGATGCAGAAAGGCAATATCAGAGTCCAGCAAAAAGGACACACATAGCAAGGTGTGTTTTAAAGACATGAGGAGGGGGGTGGGGTAGGTCCTCTTCTAGTGGCTCTCACCTCCCTAGTATTTTAGTCTATGCTGGGGGGGATCTGATCTGGTGAGTTGGCACTAATGAAGTGCTATAATTGGCTGGGGGAGAAAGGGAGGGTGGGGAAATCGTGAGTATTTCATTGACATTTTTCAAAATGGGAAACCTCACTGAAATTCTGAAAAATTCCAACTCATCCAAATAGGGGAATCGTGTGTGTGTGTGAGACAAATGTTAGGATTCTTAGGAAGAAAATGTGCTCTCTACATGTATGTAATCTCTCCACAGAAATGCTTCACTGTTTCTTGTGCTATTTATTCAAGCAAAAATTATGAATAAAAATGAAAGAGAAGCTGACTGCGTGCATTCGAACAAATGCAACCCACCCAGCTGATGCTGGTTGTCAGATGAGGCTCTTGGGCCTTGGTTCTAGGTGAGATTGGGGTTATGCAATACTTTTATTATGGTGGCATCTGAGAACCCCATTCAAAGATCCCATTAATGTTGTGCTAGACACTGTCCGGATAAGTAACCGACAACAATCCCTGCCGCAGAGAGCTTATGACCTAGGAGGGAGCAAGGCTGGTCTCTAGGTTAGCTGCTCTCTGTTTCTTCCCCTGCATCTCTGCATTCACACATGTGGCCAGGTTTGTAATTCTGTTCCTGCCCTGGCGTCCTAAAGCCATCGGGCAAAGTCTCAGCCCCATCCTGACCGCTGCTGACTCTGACAGGAGTTGAGGGTGCTCAGCAACTTGAAGGAGCCGACCATGTGGAAGGAAGGGAAGGTCCTAAATCATCAGTCTGTGCTAAGGGAGGTCCAGAGCAGCCAAAAGTTGTTTGTTTGTTTTTGTTTTGTTTTTGTTTTTTCTTGATGCTTACTCTGTCCTAGCCTTGGATCAGCCAGGGAAAATCCTTCAGGGTGACCCCAGCTGAGTCTGATGGCTACAATCATTCCACAGCAGCAATCTGTGGTAGTCAGCAGAGAAAAATCTCTCCTCCGCCCCCACCCTGCTTCCTGGTCACCATTTTGATCGCATTCCGGGTGAGTGGGGCTGCAGATGTGGTCTCCTTATCTTGGAAGGTCTGAGTCAGTTTTTCCCTGGTGTGAGTGACTCTCATAACAAGGCAGCCAGGGTGGGCAGCTGAGGGCTGGGAGAGGAATAAATAGACCCTAAAGCATGCAGAGTATGTCTTTCATTGTGGTGGTGCTGGGCAGGACACATGTACCCTTGGGGGGGGGCATTCATATACTTGGGGAAACATACACGGTGGCCATATAAATGCAGGAGGGAGAGGACACACCTGGCAGGGGACACATGCATTGTATGTAAACGGACAGAGGGCGAGATGCTCCTACATAGACCAGTGGAAGTCCGTGGAACTGGAACTGAATTATAGCTAAGATCAGAATCTGGCCTATGCTGTGGGTACCAATGGCCCAGATGTATTTACACATGGACTCTGAGATGATTGCATCTGCCAGTCACTGTCTAGGTACCTCAGGGCACAGCATTGTTCTAGAGGGTGGAGATTGTGAGCCCAGAGCAAGGTTGGTAGGTGAAATAGTCTGACACATCTAGGTCTCTGAGTGTGCCTACTGTATGCTCGGACTCTCCTGCTGTTTGTTTGGGGCTTGGCCTGGCTTAGAGTCTAGGCTCTCGGGTCTACCTTTATAGCTTCATAGATTCCAAGGTCAGAAGAGACAATTGTGATCATGTAGTCTGACCTCCTGTATAACACTGGCCAGAGAACGTCCCAATATAATTCCTAGAGCAGATCCTTTAGAGAAACATCCAGTTTCTGGTCTTGTGGTATGTTTCATGCTTGATCCTGTAGAAGAGCCAAGTTCAGACTCCTACTGTCTCTCTTTTCTTCTCTGAGGTGGGCATGTGGTGAAGATGGTGCTCTCTGCTCTTCTAAGGAAGATCATTTCAGCCCCCTGGCTCGAGAGTAGTCATGGGGATGTGAGACCTGTGTGTGGGGAACTGGGAAGTTATAATAAGGGAGCAGTGACACCTTCACGGAGGCTCCAGGTTTCATGAGTTAAGACAGGTTCCTCCTGAAAAGAAGGGCCCAGTCTGGTTGGGATGAGGGAAGTGTCCATTCAAAGTAACATTGCCAATCCCAAGTGGTTAAAAAATCATGACATTTTAAACGTACTTTGCCTTCTGGTGTTGGAGGCTTGGAGCCTTGCGAGTTCATGTGATCTGGCTTTTCTCCATAGACATGAGAGCTAGAAAGTTAAGTTTGGGGGATTTTTTTTTTTTTTTTAATGAAAGCAGATCACACAATCACCTGACTCCAGGAGCTGGTGCTTTAAGAAAAACACCA
Source organism: Macrochelys suwanniensis (assembly GCA_033296515.1). Taxonomy (NCBI): domain Eukaryota; kingdom Metazoa; phylum Chordata; order Testudines; family Chelydridae; genus Macrochelys; species Macrochelys suwanniensis. The sequence continues at coordinate 11,895,949 of CM065790.1, read as the reverse complement.
AATATCCTGAGTCTCGTGATTAAAATCACAAGAGTTGGCAACACTGTGTGACTGGGGGCACGTTTGCTTAGTGGTGGAAAGGGTGAAACCAAGGACAAAGAAATGGAGAGGAAGCCCTCAGCTCCAAGGTGTCTGGCCTAGAGCTATGGGATGTTCACTTTGAACCCCACACCAACCCACAGGCCTGAGCCCCAGCTTTGGAGATGGATGTGTCTGGTGAATCTCCCAGCTCCCCTTCACCAGTCCCTATATGCTATCTCATGTACTAGGGGGCGGTTTCACGGGTCTTGTTGCAGGGAGGAGGGGCAGGAGCAGTGTGTATTCCCATTGGATGTCTGGAGTTGGGTGTTGTGGATTTGCTTCTAACCCCTGTGCAAGCTTCAGGGTTGGAACTAGACCTGTGTGCAAGCTCATCCCTTCAGTGTGGTTCAGACTCCAGCCCGCTCCGAGTAGGCATTGCATTTGCCATGCCACAGAGCACAGCATGGGGACTGATCGCTTGCCCGATAATGGGCAGCTCTCTGCTCTGGTATAGGGAGGGCCGGGCGTAGGATACGGGAGCATGTGTAATGCAGGGGCGGCTAGAATTGGCCACAGATACTCCTGAGTTGGAGGAGCTTGTTTAGAATCTTTTGATCTCTCAGCTGCGCTCAGCCGCTAGGAGCCAGGGCTCGGGAGATGGTCACCATAGCAACGGCTGCCACTCAATCCCCATCTCGGATGTAAATTAGTTACAATATTATTAGTGTGCAGAATTTCAAGGGGCCGGAGCTTGGGAAGAGACTGTCCAAATTCATTACAGGAGTGTCTGAGGCCTGGGCTGTGGGGCGCCGAGGGCAATAGGCCCCATCCCCTTTCGGTCATGGTGAGCTGAGCCGAGTGTGCCCAGACCTAATTGGAGCCAAAGCAATGTTGTATTGGTGTTATCTGAACCCAGTCTGATTGCAGCAGATGGGAGCAGCGCAGGTGTAGGATTGCACGGCCCAGTCGGATTGTGGGGGGCTGGAGAGCATGCCTCATATTAGGGCAGGTCTTGTCTTGCTGCTTTGTTGAAAGTTTGGAACAGTGCAATTTTTATCCTGGCCTTCCTCCAGGGACTACCAAAAATGTGGTGCTGAGTGGAGGCGGGGCTTCTAATAAAGGTGGAGCCGGGAGCCTGATCCTCCTGTCTTGTGCTGGTTTGACATGGTGTAAACACCATTGATTTCCCTAGAGTTGCTCCTGATTTTTCACGGGTGTAAGTGAGTGGAGGGCCAGGCACTGTGTTTGGAGATGCTTTGGAGTGATGTCTCAAGACAGGAGGGGCCTGATGCTGATCGCAGTTACACCAGTGTAATCCCAGACCAGTTACATTGAAGTAAATTAGAGGAGAATTAAGCCTGAAATTTCCTAATATGGGGAGTGTCTCTTGTAGAGGTTTCATTTCAGGCTCTGTGTCAGATGCTCAGCTGGTATAAATTCATATAGCTCAGTTGAAGACCATGGGTCCATGTTGGGTGACCAGATGTCCTGATTTTATCAGTACAGTCCCAATATTTGGGGCTTTTTCTTATAGGCGCTTATCACTCCCCACCCCCTGTCCAGATTTTTCACACTTGCGATCTGATCACCCTAGATCCATGCCCATTTAAATCAGCACTGAGGATCTCTCCCTCTCTCCTTTAAATTACCACTAGGCAAACATGATGGGAAACGGTGGCAAGTATAGCTAAATGCTAAAGAAATCACTGGAAGAAGTCAATGGAGCTACACCAGCTTACACCAACTGAGAGTCTTGGCCCTTTTATCTCTTGGTTTTTGAGTTATTTGCCAAGAAAAATAAACAATTTCGTTAGTGCTTCACTATATTTTCCACCGCGTTTGCAGTGGAAAGCATTATGGCCGGGCAAGGGTCAGACTGAGCAATGCCAATGTACAGCAGCTGAATGTTGGAGTCCATGTGTGCTGATTTACCCGGCCTAACGTGGACAGCCTCCGCATCAGTTCAAGTGTTACCTGTAACCCCATCTTGCTCATCCTTCGTCCCTTCCCACTGTTCACAGACCATCCATTTTAAACAGGTTCATTTTCCCTTGATCCCTTTGTCCTTCCCGCACCAGCAAGGCGGCGTTGTCTGTCTCCTTGAGAGGGGTACTCTTCTATAGGCATTCCATGCAATGGGCAGGCAAATCTCACGCTTCCTTTCTCTTTAAGAAAATATCCTGGTGCGATTTTGGTGCTGGTGAAAGGTGCCAGCTCGAGAGCCCCGGAGATGAAACCCTCTGATTAGCTGCACAACATACCCAGCCAACGCAGCTGCTGCCTCCCCAGGAGGGAGCTCCTTAAATCAAGGCACTGAGGGTTGATAGTGAGGTGCATAACCATGAGCTTTATTGATCGTGTCTGCACAACAGGAGTCTTCACCCGGCACTCCGTAAATTCCTAGCTCCCACAAGCGTGCACTGTGCTCTTTTTTTAAAATTGGGAAGGATGCTTTGGAGTCCGTCTCCTCCTGTTTCAGAGTCTTGGTTAGGAATATGGAGGATTTATTCTCTGGCTATTACAGCAGTGACCGAGCAAGCTACCCCATCCCACCCATATACTTCAACCCTACCTTGGAGATAACGAAAGACTAGATCACTCTTCATGGTTCATCCAATTCTTGGCCTCTTTAATGAGAAAACCAAGAGGGAGTCATTGGTGGTGGTGGTATGGATGTGTTTTCATTGAGAACTGGGCTGATTATTATCATGATTAATAATTTCTATTACAGTAGCACTCAGAGGCTCCGATCAGGATTGAGCCCCGTTTGCAGTAGGTGTTGCACAGCTATATATCCAGGCAGTCTCTGCCCCCCAAAGAGTTTGCATGCTAAATAGAAGACGGATGAGCAGCAGGAAAGAAGAGATGCAACATAAAAACAGTAGCCAATATGAATAGACTTGCATGTGACAGAGAAAATATAGCATGAGCGTCCTTGAAATATTAGAGAGATTCATTAGGACTAGCTGGAAATTTCTGTTTTGTGAAAAATGTCTAGGTTTGGGGGTTAGGTTTTGTTTCAATGTGGAACAAAGCAGAGACCTTTCAAACGTTTTAAAGAAAACCAGAGTAAAAGAGGGACAGGCCCCCCCCAATGTCCCTACCCAAAAGCCTGAGTGCGAGGACACTCACCAGGGAAGTGGGGGAGACAGGTTCAAATCCATGGGCTGCCTGATTCAGAGCTGGGATTTAAAACGTGGACCAGCCTGGATTAACCAATGTGCGCTCAGTGCACTTGCAGGGGGCTCCTGACCACCGCAAAAACAAACAAAACCCCAGACTGAGGGGTGCTCTGACCCTGAATGCCAGGTCATAGCACTCACTCAGATTTGGCCCAGCTGCCCCTCCGTCATGGCAGAGGTGCGGCTGGGCCAACCCTGAGCAGCTCTGAGCCGTGTGAGTGCAGGACGGGTGATGGGAGCAAGTGGAGCTGGGCGGCAGGGACAGGAGCCGAGCACTGAGCCAGGAGTAGTTGTTGTGGGTGAGTGGTGAACAGGATGTATGTCAGGGCAACTGGGATGTTTGTGGAGGCTTTCAGGATAAGTGGGGGCTGGTGAAGGGTTGCTGGGATATATGTGGAGTGGGAGGGGCATTTGGGAGTCTCTATGGGGTATGAGGAGGGGATGCTTTAAGGAAGGTGGGAGCCCCCCTTTCCATAGCATCCAGGGCCCAAAAAGTCTTTGATCTGGGCTTAATCCTGGGTCTCCCACGTCCCAAGCGAGTGCCCGAACCACCAAGCTGTTGTCAGTTTCTCTGGTTTTGACCAAAAATTCCATTCTGCACCCGAGAAACTTTCCCAACAAACACTTTGTTGAAAGCCATGTAACGTTTCCACAAAAAGCTTTTGACAAATCAGCATTTTCTGACCCCAGAAAAGGGGGATTGTTGAAATCCTCTTCGTGGGGTAATTGTATTCTGTACTGGGGGTGAATTCAGAGCTGGTGAAATACCAACACCAAGCTTGTGTTAGGTTTACGCTGATTTCATCTGGTTGAAATTGGCGACTTTCCTGCTACTGTTTGCGGGGAGGTGAAGTGATCAAGGAATATTGCCTCATTTGCTCTATAAATAGTCTTGGAAGGATTAGATTTTTATTGGCAAATGTTGGTAAATGTTGATTTTGCCATACAAACATAAACCGACAAAAAAATATTTCCATCGCTAATAATCAAAATGTACAGATAGGCAAAGTAAGAAAAATGCTGCTTGAGAATGCACTGGAGTTGGTTTTAAGGATATTTACTTTGTATATTTTGACGTGATGGTGACACATTGGGTTTGAATGGTTAGAAAGCTTTAACGTTTTGAATCTCAATGTTTACTGTTAAATAATCGTCTGATTCCTCCTCCCATTGTCTGACCATCCTAGAATTTTCCGCAATTGTGAATTTAAATCCCTACAAATAGGGGGAACCTCCCCCCCTGTAATTTTGCACAACTGTGAAAATATAAATTCATACAAATAGAAAACATACTTAAACATAAACATTAATATTATCCATTGAAATTACAGTGGGGGTGGGTGGGGGGAGGGGATTTTGCCAGTGTTAGCTGTAAGTGGCCGATGCAGAGTCCATTGAAATGAATTGGAGCGGGAACAGGCCATAATTTATTTTCTGTGGTCAGTAGATCTGTTTGGGCCCACTTGTAAATATCAATGATGTATTTATTTTGAAATGAGCATCTTCGTTTTCATAGTATTCCTGCCATCATGATGCTTCGGGCATATGTCGTGCTTTGTTTTCCCCTCAATGCGCTGTAGGAACATTGATTGACTAATCCGACTAATAGCTTTTATCCACAAGCCGCCTAATATAAAGTATTGCTCTGGTGTGGTGAAAATGAGCAATGTGGCCCTGATGGTACCCTCGGTTGCACCCATGAAATCCTGCTGAAGTAAACAGGGTTGCAGTTGTCTGTCTGAGGGAAGAATGTGGCTTGTCGTATGACGGGGGGAGTAATATGCTTGTATCACATACGCAGTCGTAACTGATGACTGTGGAATACGTCCCTCTAGCACTGTGGCCATGTGATACATTGGGAAGCCGTGGGATGAATTCCTTTTGTTTTGTACCTTTGCACCTGCTCTCTTCCCACTCATCCCTCTCCACTGGTTTGACGTTCTGAACCAGAGAAGGGCAACCCAAGGGGCTGTGGAGCGGTTGCAGGCTTCCTAAACTGATTTTTGAATTTGCAAAACTTGAGTTTAAGAGCCTTCTTCCTTGGAATTTTAACCCATTTAATTAAATTTTAAAAAACAATCCACAATTTTTGTAGCTAGCTGGGAGCTTGTGTTAGGGATAGGCTGGATCCAAGGCTAGTACAAGTGGGCACTGCATAGAAGTACAGTGCTGTACTTGACTAATCCAGTCCATGACTTCACAGTTCAGGCCAGGATTTAGGGAAGCCCCTGTGCTGCCTACTGTCTGTGTTAATCTGAGGGCTAGAGAGCCTGAGGGTATGTCTACACTGCAATTAGACACCCTGGCTGTACTGGCCAGCTGACTCGGGCCCATGGGGCTGCGACTAAGGGGCTGTTTAACTGCAGTGTAGACGTTCTTGCTCGAGCTCTGGAACCCCTCGCAGGGTCCTAGAGCCCAGGCTCCAGCCAGATCCCGAACGTCTACTCCGCAGTTAAACAGTCCCATAGCCCGAACCCAAGTCAGCTGATACGGGCCAGCCATGGGCTTTTAATCGCAATGTAGCCATAGCCTTAGAGAGCCACACGGTCGGTCTGTCTGTCCAGCAACTTCAGTTAAGAATCCTCATTATATTAATTACAGCCCATGAGAGTATGGGTAGTTATTCACAGCTGTGGCAGGAAGCCATGTCGGAGGGAGCCGGGAAAGGTTTTAGTCAGTAGTTCTGCAGTGCAGTAGAGGGAGAATGTAGCTTTCAGGATAATACCGTTCACCTTGTTCTAATAAAGTTCCTCCTTCAGAGTTAGAAGGAAGGGACTCTGTGATTCTCCACTATTGGCACATGGTGCCCCTGGGCCCTGTCTCTTTTCTCTACTGCTAAGGATGCTGCAAGGACAATCCTGGTTATCCAAAGCTCACTTAGCATATGCTGAAGCCCCATGGAAGTCAATGGAACTTAAGTACATGCTTGAATTTAAGCCCATACTTAAGTGCATTCTTGAATCAGGGCCTTAAATACGACACTGAGTGTTAATCTCCCAGGTGTTTCTTTATCAAATAAAATTCCCGGAAAACATTGGCCTGATTCTGATCTCATTTATACCCATGTAATTCCATTGATTGCAGTGTGGTTACTCCCAATTTACACCGCTGTTAAATCAGAATCCGGTTGTAAATCTCGCTCTCCCTCTTCCACTGTGCCCTCTACCCCACCCCTCTTATCTTGCCATCTCTTCCCCCCTTAGACTAAAGAAGCTGGCTAAAGGAATCCTCTCTCAAACTACTGTAGAAGGGAAGCCACTTTAACCAATACTAGGGGAAGAATTAATTTCCCTGTCCTAATCACTCTGCCTCAGACCAAACCAGAAATGCAGAGCACTTTCTCCCTCTCCCCATCTATTTTCTTCATCCTTCCCTTCCCTGTCTCAGGTCAGCCTCCGCCCTTCCCTAGGGCAACCCCCCTCTCTTTGTACCAACATCCCACGATGCATGTAGGGGAAACATTTGGCCCAGATATTTTATTTCAGATCAGCATAAAACGGACCCAGCCCCTTCCATGAGATGTGTCCCCGAGCAGCAGAACCATCCTTGCTGTGGGTGTTCTTGGGAGACCCCCTTCACGCGTCTTGGCCTTGTGCACCAGATGCTTGTAGCCCCACTGCAGCCACACATCTGGCCGATCAAGCCTCGCTGGGAAGCCGAAGCCTGCAATCGCTGAGAACGCAGCAACAGCAGCCTCTCCTTTTCCACACGTCAGTATTTTTAGCTCCGCTGTGCATTAGCGTGCAGGAGCTCACACTGCGAAGCCTGGCTGAGGTTTTATCTGTTGTGACAGCCCTTAGGGCTGTAGTCAGACTCTCTCTCTCTCTCTCGCGTTCTCTCTCTCTCGGAGTGCTGATCATATTTTTCCCTGTGGATCCCGCATGGCTGGATAGAGGGGAGGGAATGGGATCTGCACTCAGCCTGGGGGACCTTCCTGGCCTGGGTCTGAGATCCCTATTGCATTTCCCTTCTTTCTCTTTTGTTGTAGAGGCTCTGGTGGCTCAAGCTGATGTTCCAAGGCTGGGCGTTGGCTTGCCAGCTGTGTTCTGTCCTGAATGGCAGGAAACTGCATGGTCCTCCTGATTCCCAGAAGGCCGTGCGGTTTGAAAAGTCATCCAGATAACAGGATCGTAAAAATGAGAGATGGGAAAGATTGGCCAAGATTAGGTCTTCCCTACCCTACCTCCTGTTGAGCCCTGGCAGGTTCTAGTTGTACCCACCAGCTCACTGTCTCCATCCTTTACTACAGCAGTGACTCCTCTAGTTCTTCGTGCTCATTTCCCAAGCTCCTTGCGTCGGCACAGACACTGGTGCATTCATGTTTTTTCTGTTTCCGAGCAACTCCATCTTTCATCTTAGGGTATTTCTACACTGCAATTAAAAACCTATGCCAGCTGACTCGGGCAAAGGGGCTGTGTAATTGCGGCGTAGACGTTCATGCTTGGGCTGGCGCCTGGGCGCTAGGACCCTGCGAGTTGGGTAGGCCTGAACATCCACACCGCAATTAAACAGCCCGTTAGTCTGAGCCTGAGTCAGGTGGCAAGGGCTAGTTGCAGTGTAGACCTACAGAAGCGTGTCTGTAGGACGCACACGCTGGGTTCTTAGAGTGAAGTGGCATTTCCCTCCCTGCCCCATTCAAGCCCTGCTGGTTTTGAACCCAGAAGGTTTTCACCCTAAGTGGAGGCTGTCTGACCTACTCCCTTGTCACTGAGAAGATTTCAATGCTCAGTGAACCCACGCTCCTCCTCTGCTAGCCTACAGCACCCATCACTCGGTCTCTGGTGTCAGTCTCCTTTGAGCTTGAGGATCTCTGAGCAGAATACCTGTTGCTTCTGTCCTCTGTTCTTTTCCCAGGTCCTCAAGACCAGTCTTGATTACAGAGAATCTCCTTCTCGGGTGGTGTTTGCTCCCATGCGGGGGGGTTACAACCAATGGGAATTCCCCAGAGTTTTACCTGGTATGGTAGCCAGCACTCCTCCTTGTCCCCTTTGTTCTAATTCCAGGCGTGCAGCAGAGCATCCTGTTTTCTTTACCTGGGTCACTGCTATCTTGCTCCTGACCGTGAAATCCATAACCAGGATTACTCATCTCTCCTCTCCTCCTGCTGGTTCCCTTTCAGAACTTGCCCTCTGATTACTGGCTGCACTCCTCACTCTCAAAGTCCCTATGCAAGAATCAAGTTTAAATAGCACCAGACAATCCAATGAGACTTCATTGGCATGATAAGATAGACCACTGTTGCCAAAGTGACAGATACCCGAGGAGACTCTCTCCTTGCAGAGGTGGGGGAGATCTACCCAGGAAAGGGCTACATGCTGTTTGGGGGTTTTGTTCCCTAAGTTAATTTATCAGCAGTGTCCATGCCTTGTCTGGTGGCAGGTTGCTACATCATGCAATGCCATCTCTGCCATCTCTTTCCTTTCTCCCAGAGTCAGGAGTGGCTTTTTCTCATTGCTTTTTGATAATTCTCTTTATGATTCCTGATCATTCAGGCATGGAGTCGAGAGTGCCTCTCTGTTTTGATCTTTCCTCTGTTGCACTGGCTGCATGGTCGGTCACTCTTCTCTGGGTAGCACAAAGCACAGTCTAAACCCACGCTACACCTCTAACTTATGGTCACTGACAACTCTGTCCTGTTTTTCCTGAGACTTCTAATCTGCCTCTAAACCACATTCCTCAGAGACTTTCTGCAGTTCCCTCTTTCTCTTGCCTGGGGTTTCAACCTGCCTCTTCTCTTGCATTTGTTCTCTAGATGGTTTGACTTCCTGTGTTTCTGTGGGACTTCAGCAGCTGCTCAAACCATCTCCAGCTTCTCCTCCAGAACAGAGTACAGCTTGCACTTTGTGCGTACCTAGCCACCATTATTTCCATTAATAAATGGAAGGCACTGAGCTTGTCCGCAGAAGATTCCCTGGGGTCCTCCCTGAGCCTTCTTCATAGCAGTTCTTGCTTGCCTCAGGAACTCTCTTTGCTTGTTGAAACCTCTTAGTGTCAAGGCGCTTCTGGTGTCCATGGAGCTCCCTTTGTGTGCAGTCTCCTGCCCACTAGCAACTTTTGGAAAGTGTGCATTTATTAACTCCCAGCTCGGCTAGTCAGGACCTTGTCTTCACCGCTCAGCACGTACCTCCCACTCAGATCAATATCCCTTGTTGTTGGGAATCCCCTTTTCCCATGCAACTGCTGGCCTTTCAGAGCTCAGATGCTCAATACAGAGGAGGTGGTGGCATCTCATTGGTTATTGGTTCCATTGCCAACACTGGTAATCCCAGTTCCCCTTCCCTCCTGGTATTAAGGTCTTCCTTACCATAGCATCCCCTAGTCATTCAAGGCAAAGGACAACACAGGAGAAGTCTCAGTTCTAGCCATCGCTCCTTCACGTGGGATTCACTGACTAATTGTTTCTGCTGCTGCAAAGCTCTGGAGGATCATAACAGCTTGGAGGATTTTGGAATATGTCCCTCATTTTAGGGGTTGCCCTCACGATCTGCCCGTATGTAGAGGTATCACCTCCCTCACCTCAGGCTCTGTCACGGAGGCTCTTTTCCCAAAACTTGGGGTGAAAGTTTGGGAAGAATGTATCCAAGGTCCATAACTGCCCCCATCACCGAAGCATCTGAGAGAGTCACCATCTTTTAATGTTTCTATCCTCATCCTTGTCAGGTAGAGCAGTGTGATCTCCATGTGTAAAATGCAGATACTAGCAGTCCTAGCTTACAGAGTCACAGGGAGACTAAGTGACTTGCCCAAGGTCACACAGGAAGCCTGTGGTGGATCAGGGAATCAAACCTGGGTTACCCATGTCCCAGCCTAGTGCCCTAACCTCTGCACTATTCTTCCTGCAGTATGTGTGTGTCTTTTGTTACAACCTCACTGAATCCACTGGCAGGTGAAGTGCTCACCATGAACATCCATCTTGAGGCAAACATGGCCACTTGGGCCTACAGGGGCTCTCCCACTGCTTGTCTTTCCATTTTCATCAGTAGCGGGTTTTGCTGCATCAGTTGTTATCCACTGGTCTCTATTTTCTCACACTGATTCTTTCTTCCTTGCAACATGGCCAGCCCATTGCTATGATCTTCAGGTTGCTGTAGAACCAGAGACAAGAAGGGAACAAGGAAAGATTTCAGAGAAGGCATTACATGATGTAGCAACCTGCCACCAGACCAGGAATGGACACTGCTGAAAAATTAACTTGGGGAATAAAAACCACTGACAACGGAGCCCGTTGCCCAGTTCTTGAATGTTGTGTGTTTTCCTGAACCACTCCAGTGGTGTTTCCCGTGGCAAATGTATTCAGTTGTGTAACTGATCCTCTTATAGTCCTCCCCCCTTTACTATTATTTATTTGTACTATAGTAGCACTTAGAGACCCCTTCCAGAGCTTGGGACAATGTACAAATCCATAGTAAGACATGGTCCCTCCCACAAAAAAACTTACAATTTAAGTAGCAGAAGGAAGCATTATTGTGTCCATTTCACAGGAGTGGAGAACCCCACCTGGTAATCTGGGCCTTACTCAGGTGCCTGAGTGGTAGCTGAACTCATCTGAAAATCTGGTGCCCATGTGGCTTGCCCCAGGTCACATAAGAATCCTGCAGAAGAGCTAGGAATTGAACATAAATCTCCTGTATCCCCCAGTCCAGAGACAACCAAAAAGCAGTCTTTCCTCTTTAGAGTCTAACTCATTTTAGTTTCACGGTACTTCCATAATTCCTTACTTTTTTAATCTGTTCTTTTTTCACCTCTTCGTCGGGTACAGATCATTATCATTTGTTCTCAATGTGTAAGATTCCCTTCACCACGTCACGCCCACACCCCAAAGAGTAAAGGAAACCAGAACGAAAAGGGATTGGTAATATTTTCTCATTAACCATAAGGAATGGCCTTGTGATCAGTGGGACCCTGGGGGCTCTTGTGCTAAAATTTCAAAACATCCACATTCATACAAATCCCTTTTGCATCAGCTGCCAAATGGATTCAGTAACAGGGAGAAATGGCTCTTCGCTTCTGAGCGCTCAGGTATACATCTACGTGGGAAGTTTTCTTTTGCATATTATGAGCCAAACTCACCCCTGGTGTAATGCCATTGAAGCTAGCAGATTTAAGATCATCAGTGATGGTACGCCAGGGATGAATTTGGCCTTTATCAGCAACTCTGCCCTACCTGCATTGCGTGTTTCCAGGACTGGAGCAGGGGCAGGGAGAGAGCCATTCTGAAAGGGGAAATACTGGTTCTCTAAGCTGTTGCATCGTCTGCTTTCTAATCGTAGGCCAGTGTATTGCTTCATTTGACTAGTACTGCAGTTAATGGAGACGGGATGCATGGTTTAGTGGTTAGAACATGGGACGGGCAATCAGGACTTGTGCATTCAGGTCCTGACTCAGTGAGCCCTTGGGCAAGTGACTTCCCAGCTGTGCTGGTGAAGGCAATAACAGTTTACTGCCAAATCATGGTGAGGTTTAAGGGTACGTTTTCAGGACGGGGCTCCCTTTTATGGGTTCAAGCTGCAAATGTTGCACCCTCATTTATTTTTTTTGCACCCATAATGGAATGGCAGCTGTATCTCCGAGCCCCGTGCCACTGGCTGCCCCATTGTGAGTGCAAATCAGGAGGAGGCAGTATCCAGGCTTGCACCTACAATTTATTTTGGGGGGTGCAAATTATGCCTGTAAAAAGAGAAGCTAGTTCTTGGTCTGGCTGTAAACGTACCCATGGTGTTTCCCGATCCTCGGGGGGGGTGGGGGAGGCCCATGCAGCGTATTTCACTAATTTATTGGCTGGTGGCTTCTAAGATCTTTCTCTCTCCTCATCCCCATCATCATTATAACACAAGTGGATTGGGGCCCATGGGGCTAGGTACTTTTACAGTCATATGCTGTCAGACTGTCCCTGCCCCAAAGCACCTACAATTTTGAGTGCTGCTTTGAATATGAAGAGACTGTTTCAGGGAAGTTCTGTGACCTGGGTTATGACCAGATGGTCACAATGGTCCTTTCTGACGCTAGGCATCTATAAGAGCAGATGTTTTGTTGTTTAGGGGCTTCCCTCCGAAATACAGAACTTCCCTGAGCTGTGTGATGGCTGAAGGACGGATGGGTTTTCGTGCCACTTCCCTTTTCCCCCATTCTTTGATCATTTGCTGACTACCCTGCCCAACCCCATCTCCCCTAAAGGAAATCTGAAGCTAGCTGTCCGTGATATTCCAGACTTTGTCTCTTCCAGGATGTGCTCAGTTATTCTGCAGGCCTGGTCTGAATTCTCACCTGGAGTAAATCCTGGGTTCAATGTTTACAAATACATTGATTTTTAAATCCAGGAAAGGATCTGTCCTCTTGCAACGGCAGGAGAGAAGGAGACCTGGAAACTGAGATAGGAGCATGGGCGGTTTAAGCTGACCCTGCTCGAAACATCTCAACTCCAGCCCCCTGGCAGCTGCTTTCCACTGTTAGGCTAAATATAGATAGTGAACGCTGAGGGGAAGGGGCACTGCCGGGGGGGCCCTCAGGGAAAGGCTTTATGGGGTTAAACAGCTGTGTTTGTGGAGGCCTGTCTTTTACTCTTGTACACGTTCAAGTGGGAAGAAGCCATTCGGCAAATTGTGCGCCATCCTTTCTGCCATGCCATCCCAGATGGGCTGCAGTGACGGGCAGTTCTGGGATGTTTTGGTGGGGAGCTGACACGCAGCTGTGGAAGAAAAAATAGATGTGCCGGTAGAAAATGATGATTTGGCATGTTTCTAACGTCAGCTGCTGCTTGAGGCTTATGTTGTTACTTATTGGTGTTACAATAGCACATAAGGGGCTCATTGTGTGGGGAGCTGTACATGTCCCTGCTCTCTACGATCTGAGTAGATAAGACAGATAAAAGGTGGGAGAAAGGAAGTATTAGATTCCTCATGTTTCAGGGCGGGAACTGAGGTGCACAGAGAGGAGTTTGTCTACACTTGAAATGCTACAGCTGCAGTGCTTCAGCGTAGACACTATCTATGCCAACGGGAGGGGTTCTCCATCAGCGTAGCTAATTCACCTCACCAAGAGGCGCTAAGTGGGCCAATGGAAGAATTCTCGCTCTGTCTACACTGAGGTTAGGTTGGTGTAGCTACGTCTCTTGAGGGTGTGGATTTTTCACAGACCTAGCTATGCTGATGTAAGTTCCCAGTGTAGACCTGCCCTAAGTGATTTGCCCAAGGTTACCCAGGAAACCTATGGCAGATCCAGGATTTGAACCTAGGTCTCCTGAATCCCAGTCCAGTGCTTTGATACTGATCCTTCCTGCACAAAGTTGTCTGGAATCCATTAGTGCCCCCCTCCCAAGTTGGAGAGCAGCTGTGACTAAGTGGGAGCAGCAAGCTCCTGCCTGGAATCTGATGTTGATTAGACTCCAGGAAATACTGGGGTCTTCACAACAAGTATAGCCCGAAAGCTTTGCCACCCTTGGAGTCAAATTGTGAAAGTTAGGTTGAAGGGCTGGAGTTGTACCCACCTCCTGCAGGGCTGGGTTGAGCTTCACGTTTTCAGAGAACCCCTTGATGGGTGCCCATGTTATTTTCAGGTGCAGGGCCCCCCAGCTCAGGCGTGGAAGTGAGCAGCACTCGCCTGCATTGTGCGTGCAATTGTGAGCTCAAGCGGGTGCACTCGGAGGCTCTGGTGCCGAGGGCCCCGTAAGCCCCTCAGAAGCTGGTTCCTTTAAATACTGGTTTGTGTTTGCACAGCAAATGAGTCACATCATTTACAAGCACAGCAGGTTCAGAGCCTGGCAGCTTCTAAGTCTTTGTCCGAGCCACTGCAGTCCGTGCTGCCAGGGAACTAAAAGGCTGCAGTTTCAGATTTGAGAATCTTGCAGGCTAGTGGGGGCTGCAGTGATTCAGTGCTGCGAACAGATGAGCGGAGTATTAAAACCAAAGCGTTATCGGGGAACGCATCCCTGAGTACGCCCTTTCCTTGGTGCATAGCTGATGGCCGGTGACCCTGAACCGGAAAGCTGGGCCCGAATCTCATGCAATACTTCAGATAACTACCCACCCCCACTTCCCAGTGTTGTTTTTGTTCTCCTCACCAGTTCCTGCTCCTGGCTGGAAGCACCAAAATACTGTGTGCGACAGGCTGTTTTCCTCGTATTCCTGGTCTGGCCAAAAGCAGGAAGCCCTGGATATCTCAGGAGGCCAAAGCCTGATACCCTTGCCCTTTTGCTGAGCGGTAGCAGGAGTTGGGGCTTCATGGGTCAGTTTCCTGTCTGGAGCAGATCTGGGTGGGGTGGGTGGGGTGGAGTCAGGTAGTCAGGCCTTTTGGGTGCCATCTGTTTGTTTACAAGATGTGCACAAGTCCCATGTCCTAGTACTAGGGTGACCAGATGTCCCGATTTTATAGGGACAGTCCTGATTTTTGGGTCTTTTTCTTATATAGGCTCCTATTACCCCCCCACCCCCGTCCTGATTTTTCACACTTGCTGTCTGGTCACCCTGCCTAGTACATAGGTGGAAACAACCTGGACACAGGCAGCTCCCTCTTGCAGAAACCTCAGGCCCCCTGAGGTAGCTGCTTGGGGTCTTTCTCTAGGACTCTCACAAAACTCAAACAGATCTACCGCTTCAGCCAACCCCCAATGTGCAAACCATTAGCACCGTTTGCCATGCCGTTGGAGTTGGGATTTACAGGAGGCCGGATCATTGTGCTAGTTGCCGTACATGTGGTAAGGGGCAGACCTGGCTCCGGAGAGTTGAACATTTAAATGGGCCAGACAAAGCATGGGACAAATGACATGGTGTTTATCCCCATTTTAGAGATGAGGAATTGAGTGATTAAAGGTCTTTAGGTGACCAGTGATGCAGATCGGCACCTCATGTAATGTTTAAAAAGCACCAATCTGCACCTTTAGGTGCCCTTAAAAACCTTGTACAGTCTAGCCCTGAGCGACTTGCGAAAGGTCACACGGGAAGCGCAGAGGTGGGAAATGAATCCACGTCACTTGAGCCCCAATCCAGTGCTGTGACCCTGGACCATCCCTTCTCGCTGGGTCTTGCCAGCCTGGGCAGGGTAGTGCTTGTACATGGGGCTTTGGGGCAAGGTGGGGCTTAGCAATCCAGGGGCCCAGAGCCTGAGAGGGGAAGAGCACCTGCCGTGTCCTGAAAACATTTACACAGTGCCTTACAAGCATAGGCCCGGGTCCTGCAATGAGCTCTGCGTGAGTGGAGCCCTGCACTGGTGCAAAGCCCATTGATTCTGGGTGTGTGGTGTGCTAGGAGTCCCCACCTCCCTCCCCTGTAATCTCATTTACTTAGATTCTTATGTCCCCGGAAGTTCCTTTACAGACACATGAGGCTTTATCTGATCCCTTCTTTTCTTCCCCTCGTTTCCTCTTTCATTTTCATTCTCTTTCTCTTTGCTCCCCTCATCCCTCTTGGGCATGTCTCCCTCTCCCCTGCCCCCAAGACCGGCAACTGCGTCTGCTCTGTAAGTGGAACCTTCTCTGCTTCTAATTCTTCCTCCAGCCGTGTTTCATAGTGAATGTTGCAGTCCTGGCTGGGGCTGTCTCTGTAGAACAGATGCTTTTCTGCAGTCAGTGGGTTGGCATCCAAGACCTATCCAAGGCCCCTGGTTCATGTGTGCATTTGTGTCAAGGAGAGGGAGCGGGGAGACAAACCGAGGGGGCTGGAGAGAGTGTTCAGAAGTGGAAATGCAGAATGGGGCAGAGAGAGATGGAACAGGGAGGAGAAAGGGATGTGGAAAATAAAAGGAAGGAAGAGGAGAGAGAAAGCTAGAGCAGGCAGGAGAGAGAGAAAAAGGAGGAGGCCTTCTCTATGCAAACTTGTACCAGTTTAAGTTGGTTTAGTTAAACTGGTGCAAACCCCTATGTAGACACTTGTATTTCAGTTTGAATGGCTTATTTCAGATGTCAACCTGCCCCTAACAGACTGAATAAAAATTGACAGAAAGCTGCTTTAAAGCGTATGCTTTTGCACCAGTTTAAAATCCAGGGTTTCTGCGCACAGAGAAGCCCTGTGATGGGATGGGGAGAGAGACTTTTATTGAGCAGGGCTTTGTGTTCCTTCTGTTGCTCCTTCAGACCTCTCCCCCTGCGGTAGTTTAAGATCTGAACTTGGAACAAGTTGGGACTTGGGGAAGAGGGGGGTGGGGGGGGGATGTTGAGTTGGTGGAATTTCTTGTTTCTTTTGATTCTTCCTCCTCCATCCCTCTCCTCTCTGCTGCAGATGTCTGCTATAAAAGAAAAAATCCACAAATAATGTGGCCGCGTTTCTTGAAGGCTCGTACTGTTGCAGATGTGAAATGTGCAACAGGGTCAGATTAACCCAGCCTCTAATTTCAAGCCACAACTCTTAAAAGGCACCTAAAACTGTTCCAGCCCAGATCTGGGCACGATGAATTGGTTTAGCAGTGCTCAGGCAATGCATGGAGAGGCACCAGCACCAGGTTTGGTATAGCATGACACTGGGCAAGAAAGGAAACATCTGCCTCGGGGGTGAAATCCGCTGATCTCGTAGTAAAAATCCCACTGACTTCAACAAGGCTAGGATGTCACCGTGGCTCTTTAAAACTGGGGTTTTCAAAGGGGCCTAAGGGAGTTAGGTACCAAATTCCCTTTTTTTTTTTTTTTTTAGTGGGATTTGTGTGCCTACTTCCTTTAGGTTATTTTTAAAATTCCAATTTAAGGCTTTACTGCCCTGTTGGTGGTTCTTCTGTCAGGGCCGGCTCTAGCTGTTTTGCCGCCCCAAGCGGCCAAAAAAAAAGCCGCTGCCAGAGCTGCGGAAGCCAAAAAAAAACCCAAACCCCAGCCGTTTGAAATGTGCCACCCTAGGAATGGCCGGAATGCCGCCCCTTCAGATGTGCCACCCCAAGCACCTGCTTCCTTTGCTGGTGCCTGGAGCTGGCCTGGTCTTCTGTCAAGCTAGAGCCTGGCCATATACATGATGCTTCCAGTTTCAAAGCAGATGGGTTCCTCTTTCATCCAGTAACAAGGAAGAGCGTGGAGCCTGGGGCCTGCCATTTCTGATGCTAGATATTGTGCCCTTCTTCTTAGGTCCTCACTGCCGATAGGCTGAGGTGGTTTTCCTGCCGCAGACACACAGCGTTCCTTGCAGTCCGTGGAAGAACAAGGTATGCCAGGTGTGTTCAGACACACACAAGTGCTGGAAATGTGCTTGGCTTGGGTATCTGGTGTCCCCAGGTATGTCCTACTCTTCCATCCAAACTGAGGCTGGGCCCGTCATCCTCCTTTCTTCGGCCTCCTCCACCACCATTTTGTTTTCTGCCTGTCAGTTCACTCAAGCACATAAATAATTGTGGTCAGAATGGTTGTCCAGCTTGTTTCTTAAAAGTGAATGTTAGTGCTGCTGGATTGTTAGCCCAGAAGCCGATGGCCTCTTTGCGTGGCCATAGAACAGGTACGCTATAGCATCCTCTCTCGGGTCTCCGGTGAGCACCACAGTGTCTAAGTGGACATGAGTGGCTACATTTCTCCAGTGTTTGGTATGACGAGACAGAGCATCTTGCCTCCATAGCCATGTGAGGTGAGAGGCGTGTGTGGAAATAGGCCAGCGGTCTCAGCCCAATAGGCAAGTGTCTACATTGCTGTGGGATTACGGTGCTTAACTACCCCCACCACTGGCAGCCTCTGCACAGGGGTGCCAGATCCTTTGTAAAAGTGGAGAGCCACAGGGCTCCGCCCTGCCTCTTACTCCAGAGGCCCCTCCCCCCTGGACAGGCTGGAAGTCGGAGCCTGACTGGGGTAACAGCTCTCCGGGTCGCTGTGGGGAGCCCCGAACCCTCCACCTGACCTGGGTGGTGCACACCAGGGGGTGGGGAGGTCCCTGGCCCCCCTGGTCCTCTTGGTTCCAGCACCCCTGCTTCTGCACCGAGGTGCTGGACAAAAGGACCCAGAGGGACTGAACCGTTCTCTGACCTCTCATGGATGGGGCTTTGGTGTATTTGCAGCGCCCATACTGCGCTTGTTGTGCGGGGACAGAGAGGGCTCTTTGACTCTTTGCACATGGGGTAGAGGATGACAGAAGGTGCAAGGCAGCGTCCACTCCGGACCCAAACATTAAGGACTGCAAAGCTTTCTCTGGTTGCCAAAGCCATCTGACTGGTGTCAGCAGTCCCTTCCCTGCCTGAGGCAGAGCACGTTAACCCTTCCAATGCCATTCCCAAAGGCAGACTTGGTGAAGACTATGGGTGAAGATTCTGTCCACCCCGGTGACATTTGCTCTGGGGCTGAATGTCCAGCGGTACCAAAGGTTTAATATTTCACAATATGAAAAGTTAGAGAGACTGAGCCATGGAAGGATCCGGGTTCAAAGCACCGTGTTTTCCAACTGCTAAGCATCCGCCACCAGCTAATTTTATTCTGGAGAAGCAATTCTCCTGCCTTTCTCTCTCCGCCTCCGGCCCTGTACCTTCCCAGTTTAAAACTGAAAAGGTGAGTCCTCCGGGGACACTGGATCTGGCTGGAAGGAACCCGGGCTGGAAACAATACCAGTAAATAATGCTCCTGTCAATGCCATAAAAAGGGAGATGGTTACAGTGTCTTTTAATGTGTGCCCCATAAATCTCGGCTTGGCGTAGAAAAAACAGGGTGAATTGGAGTGGGGGGCACTTAAAGACCTTTCACTGATTTTTTAAAAAAAAAAAATTTTTTTTTTATTATTTTTAATTACAATAAAGACGGGGCTGAAAAAGTCAAGCGGGAGAAGGGAAAAGAGCAGAAACTCGGGGAGAGGAGGATGGAAAAAAAAATAAAACTGAGGAGAGGAGCGAAAAGACGGGAAGCAAACCTCCTTGAGCTAACACGGTTGCCATGGCGACGTGGCAGCGAGGAACAGGAAACAGCAGAAAATAGAATCGCATTCTGCTGAGGCCTGCATGAGCCGCGATGAGCGCAGCCCCCTCCCTCCCTGCCCGCGGGAGCCTGTTACCACAGAGACCCCGATGAAAGGCAGCCCCACTCCCTCTCCCTTCCTCTGCCGGCGCCTCGTTAAATCCCGCCGCCTGCTGCACCTTTTGCAGGTAGTGGGGATGGCAAAGAGGAATTGGCACGGGAGAGACGGGGAGCGGGGTTCCTGCCAGCGGCACGTCGAGCTTCCAGCCCCTGGCTCCCTTACCCGGTTTTTAAAATTGTTTGTCTTTGAGCAGCAGCAGCAGCCGAGGCATCAGTTTGCACCGGAGAATGTTTATTTGCAGTCACGAAAGACGCTGGCAAAAACTTGAGCGCGTGACAGGCCCTTTCCTGGGCTGGGGGGTCCGATCCTGGCCTCACTGCTTCCACGCCCTGCACGGCCAGCTGAGGCCCTGCAGGAAATATTGGTGGCCTCTTAAAAAGTGACTGGTCGCTCCCAGTCATAACCCGCCGGGGATGGCTCGATCAGCGTCTGAGCCTGAAGGTCCATCCTGCCACAGAAAGATGGGTTTAGGGCCAATTTCAAGCCACGCCGTGGGTTGAGTTGCTCCCCTTTCCTCCCTTCCTGATGGCTTCTTGTCAAATTCTACTGCAAAAGGCCCATCCTGTGAGGTTCTGAATGCACTCTGCGCTCATCAGCTTCAGTGGGAGATGGGGGAAATGTGGCACCTCTCAGAATTGGCCCCCCAGTCAGGAGTTGGTTTAAGTCAGCAATGAGTGGGCCACTCATGGTCCCAGTACCTCAGGATCGGGGCCCTGGCCAGGGGAGTCTGGAGGCAGCAGGGCACTGCATCAGCATATCTGCCTGCCTGCAGACTCAGCCCTGTGTTGGCAAATGACAGCCCCACCTTTGCATGAGTAGAGGAGGCTCAGAACACAGAGGATGGATTAGCTTTCATAGGGAGGGGATAGGGCTGGGGGGCAGGCAGACTCCATATGGAGGTGTTTGGTCATGTGGCCAGGGAATCAATGCACAGTACAAGCTAGTAGATCCAATGCTACATGGACCTGCAGGTCTAAGTCCTCTGTACAGTAGGATGTGTGGAGGTACCAACTGCTGATCATGCCTGTGGTAGGGGTAGTGGAAATGCTGTGCCATTGCTCTTCTCCAAGCCACCAGATTGAGAAGAGGGATTCCTTCCCCCCCCTGCCCAAGCCCCGTCAGACCCTGTAAATAAAACTAATGTAGTTGGGATTTGTCCTTGAGAAGTGTGGCCTACTCCCATTCAGTTAAATGGGGTGTTAACTCTGAACCAGAATGATGAATCATAGCCAATGTGGTTAATTCTCTCATCTGTTATGGGTAGAGATGAGGAGAGTACCACCACTCTCCCCCAGTCTGGGCCTAGGTCCTGGCGGTTTGTTTTTCTGTGAGGGTTGATATCAGTTAGACTGTCTGAGAATTAGAAGCTCCTTGATGCCAGGGAGTTGCTTTGTTGTGACACACAAAGCAAATCAGAGGCTCAGGGGCTACTAATGGGATACAGAGCCTTTCACTTCTAGGTCACCAGCTCAGAGAGGGTCCGGGTGGTTGGAGAGCAGAAGTTTGCACCATTTGAGTAAGGGATACATATGGCTTTGTGGCTGCAGTGGTAGTTTTGTTACTGTACATCCTACATTTTGCAGTTCTAGTATCCGGTCCATGTGATATTTCTCCAAGTCCTGAGAGGTGATGCACAATTTTAGGAGGAAAAAGTAGCTGAAGTCGACGTACTTAGATCTACTCACCGTGGCATAGCTCCCCCGTCAACTCTGCCTGTGCCTCTCACGGCGGTGGAGTTGACGGGAGAGCGCTCGGGGGTCGATTTATCGCGTCTAGTGGTGTAAAGTAGGAGTTCCTGTTGAAGCCAATAGTGTCATACAGGTGTAAACCTAGTGCAGGGGAGAAGAGAATCAAAAGGCCATGAGTACACAATGAAGAAGAAACTGACCTGATGCTCCTGCGGTTCCCTGATGTGGAGGCTCTTCCACAAAGCAGTTTCACAGACACACTGTTGCCAAACCCCCTGATTTTTTATTGTGTCTCTCAGGATATTTGATGTTTTTCTTCAAGCCTCAGCTCCTGGATTCATGATTTTGATGAGAAGCCCCTCTTCTGTTTTCAAAATAAAAAGTAGCTTTCGAACCTTCATGGTTGTGGGGGTGGGGTGGAAAAGGAAAATGAGAACCTGAAAGGCTCAAAATACCACACGACAGATATACTTTATTTAAAAAAAAAAAAAAAAAAATCTCATGATTTTTAAGCAAATTTCATGATTTTTGGGGCTTGAATCATGATTTTTTGAATGTGTGGGGTTGTCAATGTTGAGGGCGGGGAACTATTTTTGTTTTCTTCTTATCTCCATTTCGCCTCTACCCTTACCCCTTTCTCACCCTTGCAGTAACTGCTAGCTGTGTGTCTGCCTGCCTGCCTGATCCCAGATATGTGCATATGTCTTGTTGGCTGTGTGTGTGTGTGTGTGTGTGTTTGCATTGTGTACATGCAAGTATTTGCAGCGCATGCTTCTGTGTATGTGTGTGGGTCCATGAGTCTCCTTCTGAAGGAAACCCCGTGCAATTCTACCCCCTCCTAGGTCTTGAGGTTATAACCTAGAAGGCGACTGCTCCCATTTCTCAAGCTCTTCTCTGCCTGTATGCCCATTTACAACATCAGGTTGTGGTCTTTAATAACTCATGCTGATGCTTGGTATCCAGATGGCCCAGTTAATAGGGCTCAAAGTAGTAAATCTCCATTATTGTTGCCAGTTTCACTGTTCCTTCCTGTGTCTCTGACCATTACCTTGCAGCGTTTGTGGATGGAGGACACCATGGGCTGTAATTGCATGGATAGTGCTGATAAAATTTACCCACATTCATACCCCAACTGCTTGTGGCCCAATGTCAGGACCTAGTCTCTTTCGCACAGCAATCTGATAGCTACTGCGGGGCTGATGAAAGCTACTGGGTTTGGCTGGCTTCCACTCACACCCATTGGGCACAAAAAAGCTCAGATTGTCCCACTGTTTGCACTCTCAAGCATGGAGAATGATACTGGCACATCTGGGGGAAGAGGAGCACAGTCAGCACCAGAGGACTGTCAGACAGCGAGCGTGTGCTTGGGTGTGAGTCTGTGTGTGCATGGGCATCTCTTTGTAGGTGCATGGAAGGGTGCGTTTGTGTATGCAAGTGTGTGGGGCTCACGTGTGAGTCTACATGTGTATGTGCATGAGTGAATCTACGCATGTGTCTGCTCACATCTGTGTGCGTGTGTGCAGAAGTGTGTATAACCATGCTCATGTTTACATGCTTGTGAATGTGTCTGAGGGCTTGTGTTTTGTGTCTGTGGGGAATGTGCATGGTTTAGGGGGATTGTGTGGCAACATGCATGTTATGGCATGGTGACTCTGCATGCTTTCCTGTGCATGTGTGAGATGAATGTGTGTGTATATTGGTGAAAGAGTCTGTGCACGTTTGAGTGTGAATGTGCATACCTTTTCATGTTGGTGTGAGATCCGTGTCGGCGAGTGGGTAAGTTAGATACATGTTAATATGCATCGATACGTGTGTGTGTGTATGGGTAAATGTGTGCCTTTGCATATCTGTGTACACACCATGCCTCTGGATGTGGGGGTGGGGGAGAGGATGTATTCATGGGATTGTGTATCTGTATGTGTGTGTGCATTTACATGTCCAGACAGACGCTAAACTCTCTACTCAATTCACCTCTGTTCTTTCCCCGCAGAACTCTTCTGCGGCTTGGCTCCCTTTGCGGTGGCAATGCTATTAGATTTTAGCAACTGCCTTTACCGTAGCCCAGCATCAGAGCAGCATTGCGTCAAAGGGTCCTTCATAAAACTGTCCTTGATGCCATTGAGGACAGCGTTGAGAGTGCCAGGTGTGGCTTGTCGTTTATGATAAGAGGCGCTGAGAAAGGAGGCCTCTGGGCAGACACTCCTGCCCTATCAGATAGAGAAGTCTCCTGATTCCAGCTAGTGGGGAGGTCTCCTGGGGAGTCGGGGGTCTCCTGTCTTATTCTCCAGGGCAGCAGCTCTCGAACTTCCATTGTGGGAATCACATCTTCACAGAGAGGCTGCTGCCTCCTGGGCACTTCCTCCTGCTCATGCTGGCATGTGCCACCTTCCTCCTCCTGTTCACCATCACATAACCATCCATGTGTCAATCACAGCGATTGCTCACATGGACAGGTAACACAAGACGGGCAATCAGGCCATTCTAATCATTTTGGGCTGGCCTTTGAAGGTGGCTCCTCTTACATAGTGGTGTCTCCTAGCAAAGCAGGTGGGAAGGCGGCTCCCCCTTGTCTCCAGGCTTTTCAGATAACCAGCTCTTCCTTACAAAGGAGAGCCTGGGCATCTTTACACACAGCTGTGTCTAAAGCAAAGAGGCGGAACTATCGCTGTGTGATCTACCCGCTCCCTGTGAATTGCCCTATGAAAACCAACCAGTTCTTTCCCTGGTTCGTAATCTCAGGATTGGCCACAGGTCAGGAGTCCCAAATTCCAGAGGTATCTCTTTTAAAAAGGTAAAGCACCCCTTCCCAAAGGAGATGGGCATCATTATAGGGGTTATGTTATCACAAAAACTGGGCAGAGGCAGTTCTGTGTGATAGCTGTATATCAATGGGGGAAGAACGAGGTTGTGTAAGATTAAAAACAGCCTTGGAGCTGTGACAAAACCAATTAGAATTAGCCAATTCTATTAATGCACCTCCTCTTATGGTCTTTTCTCCCAGCCTCCAGAGGGTAATTGGTCTCTCATGGTGGGGGAAGAGGCAAAGTGTCTGTCTGGGGAATTAAACACATACCCCTAGTGTCTGTGCTTCTTTCATTGTAACTAGGTGGGGAATTGTTACCTGAAAGCTGTCTGCAAGGGGAATTTTTGTCCTTTTGGAGGAAAAGAGTTGCATATGGGTTCAAGTGGATGCAGGATTCTCCTTTCATATTTTTTCATAGTGTTTCTGTGCACTGTTAAATAGCTGCCATGTTCCACCCAAGCAGTGGTTGCCATTCAGTGGTGGGTGGGTCGTTTGTATGGCTGTTTAGCTGGGATGAAAAGTGCTCTATAAAGGGCAGATGTTATTCTTTATTGGCATTTTATGGTGCCCTATTTGATCAGATTTCTGTTTCCCTGATTCGCTCTTTGTCTGATATGCTCCACCGTCGTCAGCTCCGAGCCCTCTTCTTGGGAATTGTCAGTGTTGAAATTAGCAGTCTGTTTTTCCATGGACTGGGCATATTGCCGCCTTGATGATCTCAGTGCTCGGAGTTTGGCTTTGTTCCTGTCACTGCACTGTATTCTCCTGGCACTGTGCGCCTAGGCAGAACCTCACTGCTCCTGCCCCTGGTTACCTTCCTGTCTCCCCTAATGTGCCTCCACTAATGCAGAGGTGGGGCTTCCAGTTTTCAAAAATACACTGTACTGGGAGTCAAGAGCTCTGGTGTTCCAGCCTTTGGGCAAGTCACTTAATTATGTGCCTCAGTTCCCCATCTGTAAGTGGGGATCATAGATAACATTTCCTTCCTCCCAGGGTATTGTGCCTACCCATTGACTGCCTGAAAGCACCTTGGAGATGGCAAAGTGCTATCTAAGGGCTAAATAGTAAGTGCCCAATAACTGGGGACAGAAAAATATCTGGAGGACACACCATGTAAGGAGAATAATGATTTAAAGTGGTTCTGGGGTGCTATGGGTGATGAAACAAGAAAAGGAAGATGCAGTGTGAAAAATCTTCCTGATCCCATGCTTAATGCTACCATAGGAGCTTTATAAATACTGATGGGCAGGTGGGTGGATGAATGGATGGATAAGATAATAAATTATGGAAAAGTCTCCTAGGAGGAGTGGTGGAAGCCCCCTCATCTGCAACCTTTGAAACTAGACTGGGGAAAACATTGAGCATAGGAATCGCCATGCTGGACTAACTCCGCGGTCTGTCTAGTCCAGCATCCTGCCATTAACAGAGGTCAGGACTAGATGCTTCAGAAAAAGGGTAAATGTTCCAAATAGACTCCCGGGGAGTGCGTCTTCCTAAGTCAATGGTTGATGTCTATTCTGAAGCGTGAGGGTTCATATCTACCATGTAGGATTTATGGAAAATGTACTACCGGGAACGTCTCAAGCTGACCTGGGGGAGAGGGCTGGATGACTTCCTTTTCCAGTTAGGAGTCCGTATTTAAAAACTGGCTAAATTTCATGCCTGGTAGAACAGACTGTACTTCACGCCGTGACATACTGGATTTGAGAGATTCTGCCCTTTGTGTCTTTAAATACATAAATAAAAATAGGCCCACTTATAAATAAAGGACTTTGTGATGCTAAGATGCTAGATCAGAAATGGTAGTTTATGTAAAACCCACATATAATAAACCAAAGACCGCGTATGACAGACGATGTGTGTAAAATTTCTGTCTGGGATTTTTCTCCTTCAGAGGGATGGTTGAAAGATGTGTTTGAAAGGACACTGGGAGATCAAGGGTTGTGAGCGTAGGGAGCAAGGCCATGGGTTGACATGGTCCTTTTTGGTGTTCAGCTTATTTTCCCTCACGTGCTTGTGGGGGATTAGAAGAGCAGAACGTGGTTCCCCTTTTGTAGGGTGACCAGACGTCCCGATAAAATCAGGACCGTCCCGATTTTTGAGCATCGGTCGGGACGCCTTTTGTCCCGATTTTCAGTGTTCTTGGGGTTTTTTTTTGTTTTTGTGTTGTTTTTTTTTGCTCCACAGCTTCCGGTGGAGGCTCTTCCGTTTCCGGCGGCAGAGGATTCCGCGCCAGAGGATTCCGGAGGCAGATGCTTTTTTTTGCTCAACAACTTTTGCTGAAGAGCCTCTTCCGTTGTTTTTTTGTTTTGTTTTTTTTGTTGTTGTTGTTGTTGTTTTTTTTTGGTGGGAAGTCCCGATTTTCGGGTCTTCTCATCTGGTCACCCTACCCTTTTGCCCCCGCCTGCTGGAAAGGAGCAGGCTGGGAGCTGGCCCATGCTAGGCTACCTGCTACAGTGACTATGGGGAGTGAGGAAAGCAGGAATGAGTGGCCTTGGAGACTGTTTTACAGTGTTTGTGCTGTAAAGGCTTTAGTATCCTAGAAAGTCCATAGAATGACCAAGCATCTCCAGAGACTCCTGGTGTTCTCAGCATGTCCTACCCTCTCCCAGAGCATTTGGATGTTTGAGTCTCTGAGTCTAGCGTTTCCCTTTGGTGCCGAGACTCCTGTCTCCTGCACTCCTGAGTCATGACAGTCGATCAGAACCCCATTGATGTGTCCAAGTGGTTCATGTTACTCCTTGCAATGTGCATGAGCCTGCACTTGTCTACACTGTCATCTGCCATCATGTTGCCTGATCACCTACTTCCATTAGGTCCCTCTAGAGTTCCTCATGGTCTTCTCTAGCCTTGGCTGCTATGCATCACTTTGTTGTGCCACCTTATTACTCACTCCCTTTTCCAGATCCTTAATAAATACGTTAAATAGCACCGGTTCCAGTGCTGATCCTTGGCGCACCCTACTGTTACCCTTCTTCCAGTGCTGAGAATTCCTACTCTTCTTGTTTTTTATCTTTTAACCGGTTTAGGATACATGACAGTACTTTACCTCTCACCCAATATTTCTCCTCTGGTTTCCTTAATAGCCTCTCTTGAGGGACTTTATCAAAGACTTTAGGAAAATCAAAAAAAATTATTTCTACTGATTCTGCTTGGTCCATTATTCTGGTCTGGACAGGCATGTGTTGGACATGGCATGTTTTGCCTTTACAGAAACCAGGCTGACTTGTCCCAATCACATTGTGTCTATTGTTTAAATAATTTTCCTGTGCTCAACCACTGCTCTGTAATTGCCAAGATCACTCCTTGCGAGGTTTACAGCATTGGCTATCCTGGGTATAGTAGCTGATTGTAATGACTAGTTACATATTTCTGGTCTCGGGGACCATCTTCTTTTAAAAGGGACTATTGACCCAAATCCCAGGTGGGGATGACTTTCGTGGGAGTTTTGCTTGAGTAAAAATTGAGCTAGGACCTCAGGAAGCGGCCTGTAGATCGAGACACGTTTCCTGCTTAGAAGACTTGGGAATGCAAATTGCAGAATAAAGCTGTGTCTGAAATAATCTGTGCACCAAAAAAGCCATGTTGGTTTGGAACAGAAACGCGTGGCTTTGTTCTCTCTCTCTCCTGGTTTAGTTAGCTCAGCCCTTGGACTTGTTTTGTTTTAGCCGAGGAAATAGGAGTTCTTCTCTGACCCGGCTGCTGGTGGTTGTGTGGTGTGAGGAAGAGAGAAGCGAGAGAAACCAGCTGACGAGGGGTTAATCGGTTCCATTGCAATTGTGTCATCTCTTTGGGGACCTCTCGCTCATTTTGTGAGCAACCGCTGAAAGACGAGGCGCGGGGGCTCTTTCTTATTCAGCTGCACGCAGCTTCAGAAGCACCGGACAGCAGCACAGCTGTGCTCAGCCGGCTTGGCCTTGCAGATGGATGGAGAAAAGGATTTGTGCGCGTGTGTGTGTGCGCGCGTGTGTCTGAAACCTAATTGTCTGCTGTCTAATCCGTCAGCCAGGGGGACAGCTTGCACAAGCCCCTTACAGGCAGGCTGATAAATGCAGCTCTGCCTAGGCCTCTTTGCAATGGAGTTTGGTTTAATTGCTATTGCTACGTGCACGGACTCTGCACGTCTGCCTTTGCGTGTGTCAGGGCACCGCCCTCAGGGAAGTGCACAAGCAAGGCCCCCCCCCCCCCCCCCAAGAAGGTCCCAGGGTAGCAATCCTAGCTCCCATCACTTTCCTGGATCCAAGAGTGCAATGGCATCAGGGTAACACAGGGCTGCGCCGGGTGCTGATGTCAGGTTTTCAAAGGTGCTGGGCAGCCGCAGCTCCCGTTGGCTTCGGTGGGATTTGTGGCAGTAGCGTAGCCGGGGGGGAGCAGGGGGAGCGGCCGCTCCCCCACTGAGCAGAAGCGGTGCCTTTTTTGCTCCTGACGCCTTTTGCTGCTGAGCATTTATTTATTTATTTATTTATTTATTTATTTTGCTCCCGGCGCCTTTTGCTCCTACGCTGCAGCCAGAGCAGAGCATTTTTTTTTTTTCTCCCGGTGCCTTTTTTTGCTCCCAATGCTTTTTGCTCCCGGTGTCTTTTTTTTTTAGCTCCGCTCCCCCTGTGCTCTAAACCTGGCTAAGCCACTGATTTGTGGGGACTTAGTACCTCAGGAAATCAGGCCATAAATACGCTGTGCTTTTGGATGTGAGGGTTGCCTTGTGGGAGCCCTATAATAGCTGCATGAATTGTGCAGCATGTGGTGACAGCAGGTGATGTTGTGTGCTGCCCGATGACAGCATCCATCTTCAGTGGGCTTTCGATGGGGTCCCAACTGCACATGTGCTAGGTTTGGGGTGACCTCTCCGTTAGTTGAGTAGCTGATGATGTCCAGATTAGTGTATGGTGTTTGCACGGGGTTCTGCGTGATGGCATCATCAGTGATTAGTGCACGGTGATCACATCAAGTTTGGGGTAAATGGCAGAGATTTCAAGAAGTTGCAAGTCCCCAAATAGAGGGATCCGAGTAGAAATAACACTTTGCCTATGTGTTATCCCTTTTCATCCAGGGATCTCACAGGGCTTTATAAGCAATTGTTTACTAAGCTTCACAAGGTCTTTGTTAGGCAGGTGAGGGATATATATATCCATCACTGAAATGCAGTCACCTCTGGGGTGTACATAGTAGCTATTTAACAATAACGATATCTAACATTTTAGGACAGGAAATTCATAAGAATCTCATCTCTGGCTGGAACTGCTGTGAGGTTCTCGGGAGGCAAAATGTGGTTACCTATGTGGGAGTTTGGTTAGATCTGCTAAAACTCCCCAACTCGTATGAAAATTATTATTCAGAATATAAGCGTTCAGGCTCTGGGTTTTCGGTTCCGTCTGAAAGACGGGTCCTCCAATGGCATAGTGCCCACTAGCACCGTGCTGGGCCTTGGTTCAGGACTGATTGAGATGTAGCGCCTGAATCTCCTTCCAAATACAAACCGAGCCCGACCCTCCTGTGCTTGTGAAATCGGAGTGTCTCTCTTCTCAAGTTGGCCCAGCTGCTGGACAAGAGGTAGGAGACAGAACCCAAGGGAGAAAAAATGTGGTGTCCAATCTAAGCCAGCAGATTTGGGTAAATGGTTAATAGGCAGAACTCTCAGGAGGAAGACAGGCCATTGGCATTTTAATAGAAAGGCTGTAATTACTTGCAACACCCCATAAGATGGAAATCTCTATTCTTCAATGAGCTGGGAGGGGATTGATGTCCATGGACCATAACTCCCACTAATGGTGATGGGAATGGGGGTTAGGAGAGAGCATGTCCAGGGAGCACTACTCCCCTTGTTAAAGCAAATGGGTACCTGAATTAATGCCGTGGCAGGTGGTGGTGTCAGAGGAACTGGGGACTGCAGGGACATGAGACCCACTGGGTGAAAGATTTTTTTGTGGGTGTGAGGAGGCGGCGTGGGATGGTTGTTAGGCAGCAGTGGTTTCAAAGCAGGGTGCTATAACAGGGCAGGGGCTAGCATCACAACTAGCTCAGAACTGAAACTGGAGGCGGGGAGGTGACTGTAGGTTTGGGATCGCGGAATGGGGGCTGAGAGAGACAGCGGGCCGATCCCCCACCCCCAATGTTAGAGATTTCCATCCCGCAAACATTTGGCTGCCTAAAGCAAGCTCTCCCCCATCCCCATCTGCTCTCTCCTTCCCCTTTCTCTTGTCAGATGCTGCTGCCCCACCCTGTCACACCTGCTGCTGCCCCTGCCTGAGCCATCTCTCACTGGGGCAGGGCCTCCTGCACAGGGGGCTGTTTCCAGCAGGATAAACTCACCCCATCTTTTCTGTAGCCTCTCTCTCTCCTTCTCTGTTTGTTTTCCTTTCGCCCACTCCTGTTCCTCTCCTTCCCTCCCCTTGTCTCTTCTCTTCTCCTCCTCCCTTTGCCGCTCTCTCTATCCTCTTATCTCAGCCCCCTTGTTTTTCTCCGCTGTCTGTCCAGCTGATTTGCATGCATGCTGCATTGAAGTGGCTCAGCTGGATCTAATGCTTCCTGCAGTGAGTAGAGGAGACCGCGCTGGACTCAGTTTGGACCTTCGCCTCCCTCTTAAAGTAACTCGTGGGGCACGGATGTACCCATTACTCATCCTCTCCAGCTTTCGCTGCCCACCTCGCCCGCAGACACTGGGGTGAGGAAGAGGACAGCGTTGTGGGGGTCACCAGGCCTCACCGTCTCCTCTTGCTGCGCTGCCACTGCTCCCACCCGGCAGCGTGCTGTGTTTGGGGGAGCTCAGGGCTAGGAGCCAGCGAACGAGGCTGCTGGCCAGAGCTCTGCTCTATGCTGATGTCCAGCCCTGCCTGGGAGGGTGTCTCTGCATAAGGGAGCCTAGGGGCTCCAAGAGGATTTCAGAGCCGACACCACAGGAGGAAATCCTGGCTCCTGACAGCCCTTGCTCTTTGATCCTGCCTCCCCTTCCTTTTCCCTTCTGCTCTACACCCACTTCTTCCCTTGCTATCCCACCTGCTGTGCCTGCCTCCCTTCCTTTCCTCTTCCTCCTTTCCCTCATGCCATCTGCCTTCCCCCTTCCCTCTATCCCTTTACTCTCATTTTCCTCCCTTACTCCCCCGTAACTTCCCCCCTCCGACCCTTCCCTTCCCCTACCGCCTCTCTCCACCAAACTCCTCCCCTACCGCCTCCTCCTTCAGTGACTTGCTCCTGATGCCCCGAGGCAGGTGGGGTGTACTCACCCCGAGGGCTGATTCCAGCACTCCCAACACTGCAGGGCAGGCTCAGGAGGAGAGAATGGGTGGGTGGGAAGCCAGAGGCCCAGGGTGCTGGGTGTCGTGTTGGCCTGACGACGTCTCTGAGGGGAGTGCCACGGGGAGGAAAGTGAAACTCCGAGTGAGCTGCTTTGTTGAATTTCTGGGATTCGCAGCAGGGAACATAACCCTCTGTTAGAAGCCCAGGCCTATCATTCTGCCATCACATACGTGCCCCCTGCTCTGCTTGCGGTCAGGAGGTCACGAGGAGCTATTCTGTGCCACTGCACATTGCCAGGTCGCTGCTGGGTTAGCGCCATTCCCTCCCATCCGTCCGCCCTGCAGAGAGCTGAGATCGAAGTCCCAGCTCCGTCTGCTGATGATCTAATCACTTGAGTTTCCTTTCTGCTGATTTGCATTTCCACGAGAGGAAGATGTCCTGATTAATATCCCTTCAGAGGCGCCTGCCTCTCTAATTGGAAAGTGGTCTTAACCTTTCATGCAAGTGGATGGTACGTTTCCTGCCTGCTGGAAAACCCCAGGAAGGTCATCAATAGCCAGCACTGTTCTAGTGTGGGGGATTCTCAGACCGGGTTGGGAGGTCTAGCTACTGTCCCACAAATCCATGCACCTATCCATCTGGTCTACATAGGTACATATTCATTACGGTGGCACAGCTGACGTCTAGAAGAGACGTGGTCATCTCCATCAGAGGATGTAGTCTTGACTGACGTCAAGAAAGGATACCAAACACAGCAGAAGGGGATCTGCTTAGCTAACTCAAGCCTACCCTGCCAATAAGGGCCTAATTCCTTCCTGGTCCAGAAAGACACACCTCACGTTTCCAGCCCAGAATGGGCAGGCTGACTTAAGGAAAGTTAGTGTTGTTCCATGTTCTCGGGTCCCAAATGCTTCCATTGTCACCAATTATGTCCCCTTCTGAAATCGTATTTCCTTCTGGACAGACTGGAAAAAGGCCAGTTCAGAAATTGAGGGCCACAGAGAGATTGACTACCAGGGTCAGGCAGGTAGCCTGTGACAGACCTGGGAGTTGAACCCAGGTCTCTCGAGTCCTCGCCTAGTGCCTTAAATGTGTAACTATCCTCCCTCTTGCTGACCATCCTTCCTCTCAACCTTCATAGTGCTGTTTGCTCACCAACCTGTTCCAGCAGCCGTGCTCCATTACTGAGGTTAGAATCATAGAATTGTAGGATTGGAAGGGACTGCGAGAGGTCATCTAGTCCAGTCCCCTGCAATCATGGCAGGACTAAGTATTATCTAGACCAGTGGCTCTCAACCTTTCCAGACTACTGCACCCCTGTCAAGAGTCTGATTTGTCTTATGTACCCCTCAATTAAAAACTTACAAAATCATACATAAAAATACAAACGTATCACAGCACACTATTACTGAACAATTGCTTGCTTTCTCATTTGTACCATATAATTATAAAATAAATCAATTGGAATATAAATATTGTACTTGCATTTCAGTGTATAGTATACAGAGCAGTATAAACAAATCATTGCCTATGAAATTTTAGTTTGTACTGACTTCGCTAATGCTTTTTATGTAGCCTGTTCTAAAACTAGGCAAATATCTAGATGAGTTGATTTACCCCCTGGAAGATCTCTGAATACCCCCAGGGGTACATATACCCATGATCCCAAGAACCACTGATCTAGACCATCCCTGACAGGTGTTTGTCTAACCTGCTCTTAAAAGTCTCCAACAATGGAGATTCCACAACCTCCATGGGCAATTTATTCCAGTGCTTAACTACCCTGACAGGAAGCTCTTCCTAATGACTAAACAGCCCTTGCTGCAATTTAAGCCCATTGCTTCATGTCCTATCCTCCGAGGTTAAGAACAACAATTTTTCTCCCTCCTCCTTATAACAAAATTTTATGTACTTGAAAACTGTTATCATGCCCTCCTAGGTCTTCTCTTCTCCAGACTAAACAAACCCAATTTTTTTTCAATCTTCCCTCATAGGTCATGTTTTCTAGACATTTAATCATTTTTGTTGCTCTTCTCTGGATTTTCTCCAATCTGTCTACATCTTTCCTGAAATGTGGTGCCCAGAACTGGACACCATACTCCAACTGAGGCCTAATCAGTGCGGAGTAGAGCAGAAGAATTACTACTTGTCTTGCTTACAACACTCCTGCTAATACATCCCAGAAGGATGTTTGCTTTTTTTTTTTTTTTTTTTTTGCAACAGTGTCACACTGTTGACTCATATTTAGCTTGTGATCCGCTGACCCCCAGATCCCTTTCCACAGTACTTCTTCCTAGGCAGTCATTTCCCTTTTTGTGTGTATACAATTGATTGTTACTTTCTAAATCAGGGATCTCAAACTCAAATCACCACAAGGGCCACATGAGAACTAGTAAATTGGCCCGAGGGCCGCATCACTGAAAACTTTTCATACAATGATACAAAAGTATAGTCAAAAATTAAGAGTAATATAGTATTATATTAAAAGTCAATGTATTAACTTTT
Organism: Macrochelys suwanniensis; assembly: GCA_033296515.1. Lineage (NCBI taxonomy): Eukaryota > Metazoa > Chordata > Testudines > Chelydridae > Macrochelys > Macrochelys suwanniensis. The sequence continues at coordinate 11,862,564 of CM065790.1, read as the reverse complement.
TAAAAACTATAATGCAAAGAGGGGTTTTAATAAAATATAAACACTCAGTAATGTTTGGAGCTTGGCTGCCAGTGGAGTCGGCGCCTATGGCGGGCCACAGGGCGTGTTTGAGACCCCTGTTCTAAATGAAGTACTTGGCATTTGTCTTTATTGAAGTTCACCCTATTCACTTCAGATCATTTCTCCAGTTTGTCCAGATCATTTTGAATTTTAATCCTATCCTTCCAAGCACTTGCAACCCCTCCCAGCTTGGTATTGTCTGCGAACTTTACAGGTGTACTCTCTATGCCATTATGTAAGTCATTGATGAAGATATTGAACAGAACAGACCCAGAACTGATCCCTGTGGGACCCCACTCGTTATGCCCTTCCAGCTTGCCTGTGAACCATAGTGAACAATTTTGCAACTAGTTATGCACCTCCCTTTATAGTAGCTCCATCTAGGTTGTATTTCTAGGGTTGCAAACCCGCACCCTCACTAGAACGCGGGGTTTGGGAGCCATGCGCGGTACCTCATTAACACGGGGACCACGTTATACCGGGGGGGGGGGGGCGTGTTACCATGGATCCCATGTAAATAATTTCTTTTGGGATCCATGGTTGCGCCTGTGCTAATTCTGAATTCGCGCTATGTTGACGCGCGTTCTAGCGTGGGGGGTCTCCTGTATTTAAAAACCGGATACTACAGCTGGAATGCCGGAACCTCCTCTGCTCCGCTTCTTCCCCTGGGGCTCCGTCCCCGTACACTCCTCTTCCCCCTCCCCTCTATTGCTAGCTGCTTTTCTGCCGCCCCCCCCCCGCCCCGAGTCAAGGGGCACTCACCTGCAGAGCCGTGGCTGGGAGCTGCAGCGCCTGGCACAGATAGGCAGCCCGGCTGGGGTGGGGCTGGTGCAGATGACCCTTAACCTCCCTACCTCCCCCACCCACAGTAGCTGGACTTTGGGTGTCTTCTAGTCAGTAGATCTGACCGGACACTGTCAGGCTCCCTCTTTTGACTGGACTGTCTGGTTGAAAACTGGGCACCTGGCCACCTTATGTATTTCCCTAGTTTGTTTATGAGAAGGTCATGCAAGACCGTATCAAAAGCCTTACTAAAGTCAAGATCTACCACATCTATGGGCTCCACGGGGGAAACTTCAGTGGAAATCAAGAGTTTCAGGATCTGAAACAGGTGTCCCAGCATGGTCCTTTGGACAGGATGAGAGCTAGTGCCCACCCTCTGCAGCATTACTGAGCATGAGTAATCCAATGCCTGCAGCTTTCTGATTAACATGAGTAAGATTTTTCCGTCTCTGGCTGCATGTGCCCAGGTGCGTGGGTTTGCAGGGAACACTCTGCATGGAAAACAGACATTTCTGAGACCTTGACTACGGCAGCCTCCTCCTTTGTGGCCTCCTGAAGTCTTGCAACACATCACTCCCCCTTTGGAATCCGTTCCCTTGCTCTTTCTGCATCAGGTTCAAATTCATTTTCTTTGCCTTAAGTCTGCGCCCCGCTCTGCCACAGTCTGCATGTTTCCCTCTGCCGCCCTTTCTTCCCTTGCCTCTCCTCTTCCCTAACTGCTCTCTAACTCCTCACTTTCCTTCAGGTCACCCATGACTCTCAGCAGGATCTCACTCCCCAGCATCTCTCTTTCTTTCTTCAAATCCTTCTACGGGGCCCACTTCTTGCATAGATTTCTCTTGCGCTGAGCACTCCTCTGCACCTGAACGGTTGTATGTGCTACTTGTCAGAGCCAGCCGGCAAGCTGTATGAACCCGGCATCTTGTCTTTGCACGGTGCTTTGTGCATTCATGCTCCTGGGGAATGCAGACGTCTCTGCTCCCACCTAGGGGTAATGGGTTGGCTGCTGCTGGCACCCACCTTTTCGGAGCGGTGATGGCTTTTGATGGCCGCAGCGCTGATACTGGGACCAGAAGCAGCATCCCGAATAAGCCGTGGAATGGGAAAGCATCCGCATATTGGCGCTCAAAGGTAGGACGTCGTTACCTAGCCAAGAAGGGCTCTAACTTCATGACTACATACCAGGCATGGGTGGTGGAGGAGAAGAATGTTCTGCTTTGCAGGAGATTTCAGTGGTTCAATGTGTGGGTAGGATATGTCTACACTGAAGCTGGAGGTGTAATTTCCAGCTCAGGCAGACATACCTGTGCTAGCTCTGATCTAGCTAGTGCGCTAAGAAAGCAGCATAGCTGCAGCGTCGGACTCACGAGTGGTGGGAGGGACTAGCCACCCTGACACAATCCCATCGGAAACTTTGGGTATGTAGTTGGGGCGGCTAGTCCATTCCACTGACCACATAGCTGCAGCTACGCTGCTATTTTTAGTGCACTAGCTCGTTCAGAGAATTACAACTCCCAGCTCCAGCGCAGCTGTACCCTAAGGTTGGAATTTTCCAAGGGAATTAGGTTCCTTTGAGAATCCCAGCCATTGAGTCTTCGGAAGCCCATAACTTCAGTCGTAGGGCAAGGCTTCAGGAGGATCCCCGTCGTTTCTGCTCCTTTCCAGCTGAGAGGGGGTTTTGCTGGAACACGTGGGTGCCCAGGTGCTGGTGCAGGACACAGGGATGTACTGATGGTGCTTAGGGTTAGCAAATGCTGCTGGGCCATGATGTGCAGCAGGAGGAAGGAACTTCTCCCTTCCCAGCCTTTTATGGTTCCCTTTCAGTGTGAGCTCTGCCACGGCCATGCAGCCATTCAGGGAAGGAAGGGCTGAGGGATTCGGATGAGTAGGCTGGAGCTATATCTCAGCATAGCCGTGGGGTCTACATGGCTAATTCCACCCCCATTCTCCCTCATGTGCATTTTGTAATGAACACACAAGCCGTTGACTTCAAGGGGACCAGGACTTGACCTGTTTGCTGGCCATGGCTGGGGGGCTGTGGTATAGCTCATGATGAACATCTTGCTCTGGGGGAGCAGATTGGTGGGCAATATTTGTTTTAAGGCAAGGGTCGCGTTCTGCTTTCCATGACCAGGACGCCAATGGAGTTACTCCACATTTGCACTGGTGTAACTGGGACCAGGAGCGGCCCCGATAGCCAGAGACCTGCTGGGGTTGCTCTGGTGGGACGAGGTGATGGGTAGCCGGGCAAAGGGAATGTTTTCACTTTGACTCAGAAGGTTTGACACTTTGTGGCCCTTCAGGAATAGAACTGAGGAGCCCCGAATCCCACTCCCACCACTAGGCAGCACTGCTTGCTGGATAGCCATCCTCGCAATTAATCACTTTCTGTTGGAAACGAAGGGCCTGGTTTTTCAGAGGCATTGAGCACCAGCAGCTCCACAATCTTCTGGAATCTGGTCCCCGTGGCTTCCTCCCTCTACAGCCACCGGATATGGCCTCTTTTGTGTGTTTCATTACCCCTGACCACACATTGCGTCTCTGAGCGCACACTGCACCCAGGGCTCTGACAGGTCGTCTCCAACTGCAGCAGGGTTGGTGCGATACCTCCACGGTGCCTCTTCACAACACACAGTGCAAGGCTGACCACGTGGGCCTGCATGGTCACAGGTGGGTGGGTGATGCTGTTAAATTGCTAGCATCCCCTGACCCTGCTGCTGCCACCTACTCTGCGGCATTTTGCTATCCTTCCCTCTTATGAATGGCATGTAGAGCAAGCAAATGCCCAGGTAACTGGCTCTGAGGCTCTCCGCAAAATGGACCTCTCTCTAGCTGCCCTTTGTGTGGTAATACAGCTGCCTCCTGCCACTCGCTGTCCCACTAACCAAGGCAAAGTCCATGGGAGACGTGCCCACTTAGACAAGGGCTGAATTTGACCTGTTCACTTCCTCTGCAGGCTTTGTAACGATACACCTCTCTCCAGTGCTTGGAGGCTGCCAGGTTCCCCAACGAATAGCCCCGTGCCGCTGTCCCCTTTTGAAGGCGCTTTTAGAGGACATCTGCCCCTCTCTTTATATGACCAGGGTTAACAGTCCCATGGGTGCAGCTCTGGGCCTGGTGAGGTCTCCGCTGTTTTGTTATGAATCCTGCTCGTCTCCCAGGCATTCGTTACCTCCTCTTCTGGCTGACTTTGACTCTCTCTCTGCTTCTGAGGTTAGGGAAGTGATTTTTTATTATTATTTTTTTTAATTTTGGTATTTAAACTGGTTTAGCGGCAGCAGCAGTGAGCGTTCCTGATAAACAGCCTGGGAGATCCAGAGAATAATCTCTCGGCTTGGTGACGGCAGAGGCGCATATCAGAGCTGTTGGCAGCCGCGCAAAAAGCTGCCCTCATCCCCAGCATGCTCTATCAGCCTGGGGGGGAATCGCCTCAGCCCTTAATCACGGAATTTGAAATCCCAGCCAGCCTGCACCATTAATTTCCACAGGCTCGCAGGGCGGGTTTTGGCCTTAAAAAGAGAGGATAATTTCCTAACCCTTCTCCCCTGAACATTTCACTCTGCCTGAGGGGTGGTGGTGAGGGGGGTGCCATTCGGGAGGAGTGATTTGCATAGTCCCTCCCCCCCCCCCCCGCAGGAGATTTGCTCTGTGCTGTACCCCCTATGGTGAGCTTTACCAAGAGGCTTACTTGGAGGGGGTGAGGGGGGAATAAGCTCCTGAAAGGGGAGCAGGGTTTGGGGACAGGACCAGGCCTGAGTGGTGTGATTGATCAGTGGGGGGATGCCAGGTAGGCAGCATTGTTTCCGGGGTGGGTCCGTTAGTGCTCCCTGACTCGCCAGTGCCCCTCACTGCCATTCAGGCATCCAGCTGCCTCACGGGGCCTCCTGCCCTGGCACTGAAAAGGCACACGCTCCATTTTTACACTTCCCTCACAGAGGAGCCAGCTCCCCAAGCCCCCCCTGGCTCGCTGAAGTAACATACACAAACGCCCATAGAGCTGAGGGGGAGAATGGAGGGGAATCTGTTCAGCCCCCCGTAAGGGGAAGAGAACCAGATTCCTCCCTGACATAGCCCCCTCGCGTCTCTGTGCTGAGAGAGCATCAAAAGAGCTCGGATGCAGTGAGAGGTGCCTGGAGAGCGCTACCTGGCTGGACCTGGGAGAGGCAGCAGCTGAGGGGGGAGCGGTGTCTAACAGGGCCGGGACGTTGTGTACATGTGGGTGGGGGTAGGGTAGAGAGATCCTTCCCGGGAATGGCAATGTGAGGGGTGAGTGAACAGGGACTCTGCCTCTGGCTTTGTTAGACTGGCCGTGGTGGGATGAGCCCTTTCCATAGCACCCTTGGGTGGCTTGGGAGTCACCCTGGCAGTGGCTTCCACTTAGACTCATAGACTTTAAGGTCAGAAGGGACCATTGTGATCATCTAGTCTGACCTCCTGCACAATGCAGGCCACAGAATCTCACCCACCCACTCCTGGAATAATCCTCTCACCTATGTCTCAGCTATTGAAGTCCTCAAATCATGGTTTAAAGACTTCAAGATGCAGAGAATCCTCTGGTAAGTGACCCGTGCCCCATGCTGCAGAGGAAGGCAAAAAACCTCCAGGGCCTCTGCCAATCTACCCTGGAGGAAAATTCCTTCCCGACCCCAAATATGGCGATCAGCTGAACCCCGAGCATGTGGGCAAGACTCACCAGCCAGACACCCAGGAAAAAGTTCTCTGTAGTAACTTCTAACATCCCATCATTGACCATTGGTCCTATTTACCACTGATGGCAATTAATTGACCTTTGGCTAAGATCATGTTATCCCATCCTCTCCTTGCCTGCAGACTCAGGAACTTGAGGTGCTTTATGGTGATGTCTCCACCCATGGGAGGTGTCCCTGCCTTGGGCCGAGTCCTCCCTCCCCACTGTAGCTGTCCATCGGGGGCTCCCTTTCGTACCTCCTTGGGGGAAACACTGAGTGTCAGTCTTCTGCTTGTGATCCGAGCTATTCAGCCCTCTTTGCCAGGAGTACTTCACAGACTGCAGTGCCTGACTCCCTGCACGCCTCGCCTCACCCTTTGCTCTCTCGTTCACAGCCCTGTTGTTGGAAGGTCATAATTCCCACCTGGGAGCATGCAGTGGGAACCCTAGTTGCCCTGCATTGCTTATAACCCGTGTGTGATGGCTGCCATCTTAGCTCTGGAGGTCCCCAGTTCAATCCACACTGTGTCAGCTAAGATGGCAGCCATCACACCAGGGTTATAAGCAATGCAGTACAAACACCAGACTAATGCTCTGTTTAGCCTGGTATCTTGCCCTGACAATGGCCAATAGCAGATGTCAGAATCGAGAATGGCTTAAAACCCCATAGCAGACCTGATTGTGCAATACTGTACCATGAGGAGGTGGCATTTCTTCCCAACTCCCTCTGGGTGGTCAGCTCTTGCCTGAAATATGGGGTTGGTGACCCTTATCACCTTTACTCTAGCTAGTGTACAGATCCTCTTCTTAATGTCATCAGTGTCTAATAGCTTGCTTGACTTTTACCAAGTTAGCTGCCTCAGTAATAGCCTGTGCAGACAAATTCTACAGATCAATCATAGGTTGTGTGGTTAAAAAAAACAACAACCCAAAACAACCCCCCCCCCCCCACTGTATATCTTTTTAAAACGTGTTACCTTTTTACTCTCATTAAGTTCCCAGGTCTTCCTGCATTGTGGGAAGGTGTAAATATATGCACCCTGACTGGCCGCCTCTGTACTCTTCATCATTTGGGTTTAGTACATGGAAAATGTTGAACAAGCCATTTCATCCGTTCCTTGCAGTGCAGCAAGAATTTTTTCTTTAAACTGGGTCTGTTCTTATAACAGGACTTTGGTTTAGGGTCACTTCACTCTACAAGGTAGCCTGTTTTTGTACACTTTACTCAGGAATGACTCCCAGGGAAATCAATGGGCGTTGCATTGATTTCATTGGGCAATGGTCAAGTGCCATACAGAAATACACCCCTTACTTTCTTTGTGTGCCTTCTTCCTTGTGTGAGATGGCGAGTCAGCTGCAGCTTGAAAGAAAGGACAGGCAAGATACTAGGCCTGATTCTCCTCTCATTCAGACCGGCATTCAGTGGAAGTAACTCCACTGAAGTGTAGTGAGAGCAGAATCTTTGGCTTTATCTTCCTAGCAGCTTTATCTCCCTCCGGCTCCAGCGCTGTTTTCAGTTGGTTTGTGTCATGGGTCTAACTTTAGATGGGAAGCTCCTTGGGTCAGGGAATGTGTCTTTGTCTGCACCATACACACATATGGCACAATAACAGCTCTCCTCATCTCACCTTTGCTCTTCTCCACTATCTCCCACCTTCAGTCTCCAGTGATAGATCCTGAAATCTCAGAAGAGGTCAGAGGGAGTTAGCAGCTGGACCATCTTATGAAAAGGAGAGCAGGTGGCTGTCTCAGTTCAGGGCAACTGGACCTGTATTTCCCCCCTCTCAGTCCACCAAGGGCACCCACTCAAGGCTCCTGGTTCCTCAGCCATTCTTAAGGTGAAAGGATCACAGAGAAAACATATTAAAAACAATAAAAGAGCCTACACACCTGCTAAGAAGCTTACCACACATCACCCCAACTCCAACCTCAGGCCCTGGTAAGTGTGAGTCCTTCAAAACCCACAACTGGGTTGTCCCTGGGGTTACAAGTGCATAATAGTCTCAGAACCAGAACCTAAACCGGGCATATCAGCCGGTTTCTTTATAGAGCTTGGACCTTTTGAGCCTTGATCTTCAACCTCTAGGAACAGGTAATCAGCAGCCAATCACCCTCTCCACAGGGCATAGCTGCAAAAGTAGGTTTTTTTGTATAGCCAGAAGTAGGGAGTTTGCATTGATTTCTTCCTAGGTATTCCCCAGAAAATCCACTTCACACTTCTTGTCCCAAAAGTCCGTCTTGTCTGGCACACTTTCAATACAGTCCTTTGGACTCTCAGGCCTTGCATCACATCTCTCCGCTGGAGAGGTTACGTACAATCCCGGTCCACAGTAACACACAAACTTTGCATTTAATACAATGTTGGGTTTTTTTAGGAATATTGCAGGAAATTGCCATGTCTGTCACATGGGTGTTGGTCAGAATTGGGACTGTTTTTTTGAGGAAGATAGTTTCCCACTCAAAACACTCCTATTTTTGAGCAAAAATGTTCAGCTGTTGCATATTGAGATGAAAAACCTCATTCAGATGAAGGCCGTTTTCACACTAAAACCAATTAAATTCAAAATGTCACCTGCTTCAATGTCGCGGTGCTATTTGGAGGAAATTTTGCAAACCAAGGAACTATTTGGGTGGCTAAACGGCCTGAAATAAAATGATGCAACCCCACTGACCAGTGGTTACACTTGCATTTCATAAAATAGTTCCTTTGCAATGCACGTGCGCTGCTGTTGGATTAGATTACGATACTGTTATTTGTGTAAAGTAGTACATTACTCCTCAAGCAGTCCCATGGGTAAAGCACCCAATGTAAAGGGATGACAGTCTATTTAGGGAGTGGTGTATCTCTGATTTGAAATGTGCTTCATTTACATGTCAGGTTGCTTGGGCTTATATTCCATTAGTCCAGGGGTGGCCAACCTGTGACTCTGGAGCCACATGCGGCTCTTCAGAAGTTAAATATGCGGCTCCTGGTATAGGCACCGACTCCGGGGCTGGAGCTACAGGCGCCAACTTTCCAATGTGCCAGGGGGTTCTCACTGCTCAACCTCTGGGCCTGCCACAGGCCTTGCTCCCCCGCCCCCACTCCACCCCTTCCTACCCCTCCCCTGAGCCTGCCATGCCCTCGCTTCTTCCCCCTCCCTCCCTCCCTCCTTCCCAGAGCCTCCTGCACGCCACGAAACAGCTGATCGGGAGGTGCAGGGAGGGAGGGGGAGTCGCTGATCAGCGGGGCTGCCAGTGGGTGGGAGGCGCTGGGAGCGGGTAGGGGGGGAGGTTGATGGGGGGGCTGCTGACGTATTATTTTGGCTCTTTGGCAATGTACATTGGTAAAGTCTGGCTCCTTCTCAGGCTCAGGTTGGCCGCCCCTGCTCTAGTCATTATTACAGACCTCTGTTACTTCCTAATTGATTCTGCATAAACTTTTCAACAACCCCCTTCCTTCTGCCCCCTCCTTATTTCCAATCTAAACACATGCCATTTTATAGACCTGGTTTCTTTTTTTCCCCCCTTCATTGCCTCATTTGCATATATTTACATAGCACACAGGTTTCTGGGATGAGAAGAGGAGCAGAAAAGCACGTCCTTTATTCCCTTTTCTCTACATAGAATTGTATTTATTTATTTAAATTCGCTTTTCCGTCTGCTGTGCGGTTGCCGAGGAGGGTTTGTGTCTCTCCACATTTCTGCTGGATTCTGCTGCTCAGGGAGGGGCAGGGCAAGGAAGGGTTGGACACACTCAAGTAACTTGAGCCAGTTCTTTATCCCAGGGACAAACAAAGTGCAGGCAGGTGCAGTTGCAGACTCCCTCCCCCCAAAAAAAATCCCCCCCTTCAGGAAAACAGATTCCCCCTTGTCAGTCAGAACTAATGATTCTTTCTTGGTTGGAGAATAAAGTTGTTTTGAGGGGTGGGTTTTCAGAGAGAGAGTTTTTTTTCTGGTGAACTTGTCAAATCAAAACTATAAACCGCTTGCCTTTCCCTCAAAAATCTGGGCAGCCAGAACTCCTGACTCTCAGCAGCAATTCTTCTCTTCAAAGGCTGCTTCTAGCACACAAACATGGGCTCCAATTCAGCGTTGGTGTAAATAAACCCATTGGCTGCTATGGAATTGTCAGCAGTGTGCTTGGTCCAATGAAATTGAAAGCAATTCCCCACCTGAGTTACTGTTCATAGGTTGCAGTACATCCATACCAGGAAAAGACTGTTTAAAATTCCACTGTTTTTGCTGTTGAGGCAGCTGGTTTCCTTTCCTTTGCGCGTCTCTCTATTTGGGACAAGGGGTTTGTTCAGTTTCGTCTTTGTTTATAATCAGTTTTCCTACCTGGTTCTCCAGATGGACCAGCCCAATGCTCTCACCCTTTGGATTCACAGAGCTGCAGGGGGAAGTTTAAAGGGAGAGAAGGGCCTTCCTGGATGGCAGTAAAATGTTTCCATTCAGAGTGGGTTTTGGGTAACCCCAAGGTTGGACCCGAACTAAATTGGATGAAATCTTGCTTCCATTGAAGTTAATGGCAGTTTTTTGCATTGACTTTAGTGGAGCCAGGATTTTACCCGTCATATAGACTTGTGTATAAGTAGGAATGTTTCTGTTAAGGGAGGCGAACGCTATATCTACACTTCAGGTTCTCCTGTCTGCGTAGGTAATCCACCTGCCCGAGAGTTGGTAGCTGACAAAATTCTTCTGTCAACCTAGCACAGACATAGGTATGCCGATGTAAGTTCCCAGCGTAGACCAGCCCTACGTTAATGTTACTTATGCACTGAGGAACCAGAAGATGTTAGAAAATGTAAGTTAAAGTAAGAAGGGGTCGCTTGACCTTCCACCTTTTTTCTGCTCCTTGTATGAGTTAGACTATTCCAGACTCCCTTAGGACTTGTCTCTGAACACAGCTGCACTGGTTTAATTTAAGGGGTGGCTTTAAACCAATTTAATGAAACTAGCTCAAAAGGCTGTGTGGACTTAAACCCTGTTTATTTTGGTTTAGCTAAAGTCTGCTAGCAGCAAGTGTAATGTAAACCAGAATAAACGACTAGCATCTGGTCTACCCTGAAAGGGTACATTGGCATAGCTACATCACCCCCGACGACGTAGCTATGCTGACATAATCCCTAGGGCAAGTCTACACTACAAAATTAAGTTGACCTAAGTTACGTCGACGTACAGCCACTGCAGCAATTAAATCGCACTTGCACGTCCACACTACGCTCCATGTGTCGGCGATGCGCATCCTCACCAGGAGCACTTTTATCGATTGTACTGTGAGCGTGGGGCATTGTGGGACGGCTTCTGAAAGGCAGCAACAGTCACTATAAGCAACACAGTGTCTGCACTGATACTACATCAACCTAAGCGCTACGCCTCTCGTGGAGGTGGCGTTATTAAGGTGGCGTAGTGGGAGCATTACATCAGTGGGAGCGACATTTTATTGTAGACGCTTACAGAGTGAGGTCCACGTAAGCAGCCTTACATCAACCTAATTCTGTAGTGTAGATCAGGACCTAGTGTAGATACAACTATGTTGATGGAAGAGGGCTGACAGCCCCTGCAATTATGAAATTGCTTGTGTGTGTGCACATTTGGCTCCTTGTGTCGGCAGTGCGCGTCCTCACCAGAAGCACTTGTATCGATTGTATTGTGAGTGTGGGGCATTGTGGATCAGCTCCTGAAAGCCAGTAACAGTTGACATAAGCAATGCGGTGTCAACCTAACTACATCGATTGTGACTCTATGCCGCTCGGGGTGTTACTAAATCGGCGCAGAGGGTCACTTATGTCGGCAGGAGCCAAATTTAAGTGAAGACACTTCCGCAGCAAGGGCGACGCAAGGCAGCTTACGTCAACCTAACAGTGTAGTGTAGACCAGACCCATGTTTGTGTGTAGCTGTTAAATATCAGCGGAGTGGCTCTAAGGGGGCCTTGTCTCCATTAGAAAATGTTTGCTAGTTTAGCTATACCAGCAAACGCTCCTAATGTAGATGCAGTTTATACCAGCATAAAAGTGCTTCTGCTGGCATAGTTTACACCAGTTTTCCCAGGAACATAAGCCACACCAGGAAACGCTTTTTTCATGTCGGTGTAAGTGTATCTACATGAAGGCTTATATTGATATAACTGTGTTGGTAAAAAATTACACCTCTAACTGACATAGCCAGGTGAGTCTGAGTTTTAGGTGTAGACCAGGGCTCAGTGTAGGCAGGTCTAATTTACTCAACACCTCTGAACTTTGCCCCTTGAATTCTGGTTCTGTGGCCTTGGGCAAGTCCCGTAATCCCTCTGCTGCAGTTTTCCCAACTGTAAAATGGAATTAATAATATTTGCCTAATTTTCTGGGCTGCAGTAAGGATTAATTAGATTTAAGTAGGGCCCTACCACATTCTCAGCCATGAAAAACACATCACGAACCATGAAGTCTGGTCTCCCCGCATGAAATGTAGTTTTTTGTATGCTTTTACCCTATACTATACAGATTTAATGGGGGAGACCAGTGTTCCTCAAATTGGGGGTCCTGACCCAAAAGGGATTTGTAGGGGGGTGGCAAGGTTATTTTAGGGGGGAGGTTGCGGTATTGCTACCCTTATTTGTGCACTGCCCTCAGAGCTGGGTGGCTGGAGAGTGGCGGCTGTTGGCTGGACACCCAGCTCTGAAGGCAGCAGCAGCGCAGAAGTAAGGGTAGCAGTATCGCACCCCCCCCACGCACAACCTTGTGACACCCCCCACCCCCCCATACACACACAACTCCTTGTTGGGTCAGGACCCCTACACTTACAACACCATGAAATTTCAGATTGAAATAACTGAAATCATGAAATTTATGATTTTTAAAATCCTATGACCGTGAAATTGACCAAAATCGACCATGAATTTGGTAGGGCCCTAGATTTAAGTGCTGGGTATTACATCAGCTTTTGGGGGATTGCTTTATATGTGGATTGGTGTATATCTGAGTGGACAATGTAAATGATGGTATCACTTGAATTTGGGTTTCCCCCTAGGATAAAATGGAGACGAGAGACCTGCCTGTACTCCTGAATCTGAAGAGTAAACTTTCGCCATAGAAGATGGGATAAGGAGGATGATCAAAGGCTGCTAGTCTCGGGTATCAGTGGAGGTGAGTGAGTACACCAGTGTGTCAATGTGGCTCTTTAAGAAACTAGCGCTGTCTCATACTTTTGATTCCCCTGCTTGGAAGAAATATGGAATTGAGCATTATGGTGGATGAGTTGGGGGATGATCCATAGTGGATCAGGTAGTGGTGCTATCAATCCCACTGTTTCTATATGCACGTACTTTGCAGCACATAACCGGTCAGGTCTAACTGGCATAGCTCCCCTGATTTCAATGGTCATTTTACATCAGCCGAGGATCTGACCCGTAGACAGTGCTCTCCCGTGAGAGGTGAGGTGTGACAAATGAACACAAGCAAAACCGAGCGGAGAAGGGACAGCACAAGCAACAGGAACATGTGGCTGTTTAGAAAGTTTTGCACCTATTGTAGGTTTTTTATTTTTATATTAACTTTCTTTGTACTAAATGTTGTGTTCTGGTAACAGAGGCAACTTAGCAAACTGCCGACTTTTATTCAGGGTTGAATCCAACTGAGGCAGGTATTGGGCCAACTCCAGCTCACGCTGGTTTCAGTGGAACTCCAGCCACTAACCTCCCCACGCTTGTTGCACATGCACACAACTGGTGCAAGGCCAGATAGAATCAATGAGGGAGGGTCGTTGCCAGGATGGTCCTGGTCTTGAGCTGCAAAATCTGGATTGGTCCCACAAAGGCTTTTCAGCTCTGGGTTCAGTTCAAAGACCAGGGCCATTTAAATTAAGATCTGGACTTAGATTTCAAATACTGCCAAAGGCCAGAGCAAACCTGGGAGTGTGTCTGTCTCCTACACCCCAGCTGCCTGGGTATATTCAAGGGGACCTAGAGGGGATGGACTATCTCGGTTTCCAATAGTTTGACTCCTGCTCTAATGTTCTGTAAATTGTTCTCGTGCAGGGGGACAGAACTCTCTCTTTGTCCCCATGCCCTCTCACTTTAGAGAAACTTTCCAACCAGTATGGCTCAGAGGAGGCTGTTTATCTCCAGCTTGCCTGTTCCTCCCCTCCTCCCCCCTCTACTTCCTCATTCCCGCTGCAGCAGGGTTGAGCAAGAGCAGGACGGAGCTCTCCTATGGCTCAGGGTGAGGCTGAGGGGGCCTTGGCATCCAAGTTCCTTTTTTCATACACACAAACAGGCTGTGATGAAACTCCTCCTCTGGGGCTGTTTAGCTGCAGCATCCGCAGGCAGGGCATGCTGGAATTAATCGTCCTCGCTGGAGACCTGCAGCTCTGCAAGCTGCAGAAAGATTTAACTGTGGAAAGGGGCTCCTTAAAATATGTGCTTGAAATCTCAAAGCAGCGAAGATCCCCCTAAGGGCCTGATCCAAAGCCCAAGGAAAGATACCTAATGAAATGACTTCACTGGGCTTTGGATCAGACCCTAGGGCTGGGATTTTTGGGAGGTCCCAGGCCCTGTAAAAAGGGGGCCAAATTTTCTGTAGAGCTCAGTACATGGGGTCATATTTCAAAGGATCCCCGTGTAAGTGGTCTTGGTGCCACTAGATGGGACAGAACGCCACACCCAGGAGGTGTGTGGGTTACATCAGCACCCATCATGCACCGAAAGTGCCACAAAGGGAGCTACTACGTGCTGATCACGTCTGCAGACCTGACCGTTATTTGGGTTCCTGAACGGGAACGGGAGCGCTTTTGTAATCCTGGCCCCGTGTTTTTTAGCGGCAATAACTAGCTCATGTCCTGGTGAAATATCTACTAGTAACATTTCCCATCTTTTTGTTTCAATGGGTAGGAAGCCGAGAAATAGCCTGAAGTTTTAGTGCTTTGATCCAGGATTTTGCTTTGATCCATCAAGAGAAAAGGATCCATTGCAAACTTTGGATTGGGTCCAAAATTCCCTGAAATTTGGAGAGGTTTAGATCTAGTAATCTGTGACTCCAGGTACTGCCGTGGGACCCATCACTGTAGCTTTCTGAGTGCTGGGGTTTGGTTCTGGCCCATCTCTAGTAGAAAAGGGCATAGCAAGAAAAGATCAGCAATTTTCCCAGGTTGCCATAAGAAGTGTGTTTCCTCCTCCTCCCCGCGCGCCGCCCCCCCCCCCCCCCACACACTTATATTTTCCCTGGTGGATCTGGTACATCTCTCTAGTGGACGTGGCATATTCCTTAGTTTTCCAAACGGCGTCTCGGTGTTGTTGTTATGTATTTGCACGACGATAGTGCCTAGGACCTCATTGCACGAGGTGCTGGACAAACCCGGTAATGTTGATGCAGGGCTTTTGAGCTCTAAAACACAAACACTCAATATCATGAGCCCATTTTGGCACTCCTTTCTCCCACGCACATTTGGAGTGAGTTCACCTGAGCCACGTCCTGTTCCCAACCAAATCCAGGAGAAACCTGCCATCATCTTCACTGGCGCCTGGAGGTGGCCTTTTTCTTCAGCTTGCCTTCCAAGTTGGAAGACCCTTACGCAATGTCACTGTTAAGACTGGGTCAGCTGATATTCTTCAGCCTGAAAACTCCCAGTCTTTACGGACCCCTGTGCTATCATAGGGCTGCTACAGCCTCTGATCCCATTCACCTGCTGTTACGCCTCCTGTTTCCAACCGGAGCACAAGCGTGCACAGGCGCTCTCTCTTTTCCCCCTGCTCCACCCCCCTGTATTATTAATGGTTGTTGAAAACACGAGGCCAAATTCTGCCTCCAGTTGCACCTGTGCAATCAGTCTGGACTCGGTGAGGTTTCACAGGGTGAATCTGGAGTCAGGGTCGGCTCCAGCTTTTCGGCCGCCCCAAGCAAAAAAATAAAAATATATATATTTTTTTAAAATGGCCACCGCCGAACCCCGCCCCCCACCAAATGGCTGCCACCGAAGTGCCGAAGCACCAAAATTTTTTTTTTTTAAATGGCCACCCCAGAATCCCTGGACTGCCGCCCCTTACAGGGCGCCGCCCCAGGCACGTGCCTTGCCATCTGGTTCCTGGAGCCGGCCCTGTCTGGAGCCAGAGTTCAGCCCTGGATGCCAGAGTTAGTGGCACCTGGTCAAGGGAAGGAAGGGCCAAGGGAAGGAAGAGGGCCTATTTCAGCCAGAGCTGTTCTCTGCTCCCCACCCTGCGAGTGCAGGGCACCATGATGGTTTCTCTTTGGAAGGATTTTTTCTTTTTCTTTTTTGCTCCTAGCTGTGAGCCTGCTCTGGTACAGCTTATAAAAGTGAACCCGTTCTGGGCAGCCTAGCTAGCCCACAGAAATGTGGCTGCCCACCCAGGGGGAGCACTTGAGCCTGTTAGCTAATGCAGCGAGCAGCACAGACACTGTACCCAGACTCCTCAATGGCGGACGGTCATTCGGGATCTGGTCCAAAGCCCATTGAAGTCAATGGGTGTGTTGGTCTTGTTCCCCGTTCTACTGAAGGCCCTTGTATAGCCGGCCCCATATGGTTTGTGCTCTCTGCCTGGCTGCTGGCCCCAGAGGTGGTTGCCTTCCTGTCGGTGGTGTTCTGCGGGCAGAGTTTGTGAAGCACTTTGGGATCTTTCTGGTTACTCTTGAGCTGAGTCCAGAGAGATGCTGAGTGCCACCATTTCCCACTGAGTTCAGTGGGAGCTGCATGCAGGCAGCAGCTATGTAGCACCATTTGGGATACGGCTCGTTCTTCAATTATTTTACACTTTCTTTCTGCCTAGTCAATTTCTCCCTCCCCTCTCTCGCTCGCTCTCCTGTTCCCTGCCCAACTTTCTCTTTTTGCTCCTGTTTCTTTTTAGTGTTTTCCTTTCCCCTCTCTCCCTTGTTTTTCATGTCTTCTCTCTGCTTTATTCTGCTCAGAGCGCAACGTAACCCCAGCATATGTTCGCCCCTTTTTCCATTTGTGGACTACCCACAAACCCATCGCAATTTCCTCAAACTTACTCGCGGTTCAAAATTATTCAGTACATTATTTTATTAATCTTTGTAGCTCTCCAGATTGGTCACCCACAGATCTCTGCCACTGGCTTTCTGAGCTGGGCTGATGAGTTGTGATTGGTCTCAGAAAGGTCATCTGGGACTGTTGGCGTTCTGATTGGGTGGGTGCCCAAGCACTTCTGGCATGTGCATTATAATGAAAAATTCATAGTTTGATTGCATAAGCCTTACTCAGTTGGGAAGCAGCAGTCCCTTGGACACCCATGGATCTATTCATGTGAGTAAGAGCTGGCTAACATGAGTAAGAGGAGCAGAATCTAGACCTCCGTTCCCATGCATAAGCAAGTCTACAACCTTGAAATTTGCTGTCTGCAAATGGTTGTGTCTGCAAAACCTGGATCTCACCAGCGTTCCTCGGAAGCCTCAATGAACCCACCAGAAAATTCGCGAGAATAGGCCCAGGGCGTCGCTTGCGTTATTTGTTCTGTTCCAGAGAAGGAGCTTGACTCAACCCTGGGGTAACTCTGCTGAGGCCAGTAGAGTTAGAGCTAGAGTCATCCCGGTGAAGTCAGGGGAATTAGGCTCACAGTCCTCCCTGGCGTCACTGAGTCAATGGAGTTAGGGCCAGATCCATCCCGGGTGAGACACGGTGAGCTCGGGCCAGATCCTGACTCTAGCCCATTGAGTGGGAGGTGGCGGTGGGGGGACTGTGATTGAATCCCAGCTCCAGAGCCCCCTGCCTTGGATGGAAACGGTCCCAGCAAGACTTCTTAGGGCCCAGTGGCCGACGGCATCACCCCATCGCCCCCTCTATGGTGACCTCTGGTAGATTTGAGGTTGGGGGAGCAGGATCTCACTAGCTGGCAGGCAAGATTGCATGTGGCTGCTTTGAACGGCTCTGGAAACCTCCGGCACCTGTCCTGCCCCGCCCCCGGTTCTTGCAAGCCCCCCAAAATGCATTCTTCTTCGCAGTTGCTTTTATTTGTAACCTCCACTCGCCGCGCCTCCCTCCCTCCGGCTCCCTCCCTCCCTCTCTCTGGGGGGAAAAAAGGTCATTGCGCAAATGATTAGTCAGAGCTCAGTTGCTGTAGCAACCAGCTGCTGTATCTGGGACAGGCATGCATCGAGGACAACAGAGAGGTCGACCATTAGCGAGTGCTGGGGAGCTGAAAGCCTTTGTATTTGCTTTCAAGAGCCGGCAAGCCAGGCAGCGGAGAGCCCCCTGCTCCACGCTGCGCGCAGGGATGCTCCTCGGGCCTGGAGCGTCGCAGAGAAGCCTTGGCAGCTTGATTAATTTTTAAATAATAATAATAATAAATAAAATAATCTCCTCCCCCCCGCTTCAGTCTCTGTGTTTCCAAAGGAGCCGTTGCGACCCTGATGTTCTCCCGCTTCCGTGGGCTCCACCGGCTTTGTCTTCCCAGCCCCGACCTTCACTAGTGGTGCCTTCTCTTTCCCCGTCCTCCTCCTCCTGGACTGGCGCAAGCTGCCTTGTGCCCACCGCTTGTCCGGGAGGGACTCTCTTCCCCTTGCAGATCAGTGGATGTGGCTGGAAGCTGGGACTCCTTCCCCATCCACGCTCCCTAGTGCAGTCTGGGCCTCTGCTCTGGGCGGTTGTTTTTTTTTCCCCTTCCTGCAGCTTTCTGAGTTGGTGATCTGCGAACATCTCTCGTAGGAGGGGCGTGGGGATTCCGTGTCCTCTCGCAGCATCTTCCTTATGCAATGTGAGCTCCAGGTCCTCTGGGTCTTGGCAGAGTAACGGGTGCTAACCCTCCTGGCCTGGTTAATTTCCATCTCCGGCCTGACACTTTATATGTTCCCCCAGCGCTTTCAGCTTGGATGTGATTCTTCTTTACTTCCTGTCCTAAACCCTTTTGTGGGCGTTGCTGTGCAGCGTGAGCTGCTGCATGCTACCCCAGAGGTGGTTGCTTTACACTGGTGGATGGTGCAGGGTCTCTTAGTGAAGAAGGGACGGGGGGTGGTTGTAATGGCTAAGGAGGTGGATTCTTTGTCCAGGCTGGTGGATGCAAACTGACCCTGTGGTTCTCTCTAACTGCCCGACTAATCCAGTCTGTGCTGCCTGGGATCCCCACATGGCCTCCCTAAGTCAGAGCCTGAACTAAGCAGGCAAGGAAGGCACTACATTCCATGGCTATGCACCAACAGCACCCACTGGCTTCAAAGGGAGCTGTGGGTGCCCCACATCTCTGAAAATCAGGTCCCGTGTCAAGTGATTCCCTCCCTCACAGGTCCTTGATGCTACGCCATTAAAGTCAGCGAGGGCTTTGCCACCAGCTTTAATGGGCTGTGGGTCAGACCCATGTTGCTCCAGGATCCTTTTGGATGAAAGGAGCTCCATAGAATGCACTGATTTATCACAGCTATTGGAGAGGCTGCAGCAGGGCTTGTTAATGTGTTTAAAAGAAGCGTGCGCCAGCTGGACAGGGTGTCAGGGATCTTGCTCCCTGCTCCATACCCTGCCGTTCGCTGTCTCTCTTCTGCAGTCCCCCAAGGATCCTTCTGCAACCCCCCCAAGGATTGCTGCCTGGGAAGATTTTTCCCGATGCGAGCCAGTCACTAACTCTCGGTGCCATCTCTCCCTGCAGGTTAAACTGCTCCCATCAGACATGCTGTCATAAATGTCTACGGGTCCCCTGTTGTGTTCAGGCAGCATTAGACTAGCGTCCACCAAAACGTGGGCCAGAGGGGCTGTGGGCCCAGTGCTGACACGGAGCAGTGCTATAGGAAGGGTTGAGTAGGGGAAAGGCCAACCTGACGTTTGAGTGCCCCACACCCTACAGAATCAGAGCCCACGTCAGCCAGCCCTACATTGGGTTGAAGGCTCCAACCCGCAGGGTAAAGATTTAAGAAACAGTTCTCTAAGGGGGAAAGATGTGGTGGGGATTGAAACTGTGGTGTTGGACTGGCATCTGCTGTGGCAGTCCAGAGCGCAGATGTTAAGGTGAGGACAGCCACATGGCCTGTCTCTTACTCTGCATATACAGCACTTAGCTCAATGCAGCCCTAATGGCATTTGGGGCTTCTAGGCCTTTCTGCTATACAAATAATAGTAATACCTAGATGGAGAAATCCTATAATCTTTGGATTGTAAGGGTTTCATCTAAACATTCAAGATGATCCTATGGGTCTTAATCCCAGCTTTGCCACTGATGTACCACACATGCCCTTGAACAGGTAACTTAACCCCCCAGAGCCCCAGTTTCCCCATGTGTGTCATGGGGCTTATACTTACCTACCTCCAGAGGAGGGTTGGGAGGATGAGTTCACTGATGATTGCAAAGTATTGAGATCCTTGGAAGGAAGGTGCTAGAGAAGAGCAAAGTGTTATGTTACATCCGTATGATGATGATGTGAATACTGTTAAGGAGAGAGCCAACCCCAGTTGCAGAGCACTGGCTCAGGGGGTTAACTGAACATGTGTAGAGTTGGGATAGATGAGTAGCTTCAGGTTGGGTTTCCCAGGGTCTTGCTGCTCTAGGCTGACATCCGAACACTCATCTGGAAAGTTGGAGGCCAAAGTTCTCAGCCACAGGCAATGATTTAACTGGAGCTCTGTGGGAGCAATAAGATCAGACTGTTCTGGTTTGGTGCAGAAAATGTCCCAAGTGCCCCGCAAATGGAGTATCCAGTAACTGTCAGAAGAAGGGAGAGATCACTATGATATAATAGAAGCATGTTTCATCCCCCTGTTGTAGCCACTAAGGGAGAAAGGAATGTCTAGTGTGACTGAAAAGTCTAACTTCTTTATTATGGTAGTTTTATTTGATGTATTATTATATTGATGATCATTACAGCGTTGCCAACTCTTATGGTTTATGTAGCGAGTTACACAATATTCAATGCTTTTCTTAAAGCCCCAGCTCCGGGAGTCATGTGATTAGGTGACAGTCTCAGCTTTCATTTAAAAAAAAAAAGAGTAAGTTTCTAGATCTCATGGTTGTGGAGAAAAGCTTTGAAGCATGGCCTGAGTGTAGCCTAAAGGCTTAAAAGCCAGAAGGCAAATGCAAAATAACCCAATATTTATTATTTTTAAAATGCTTATGATTTGGGGTAGGGGGGCTGGCTCATGGTTTCTGAATGCTCAGGGCTGGCCACACCCTTGTTACTTATTTATATTGATTAAAATTGTGTTTTCCTTCATATTCACTCAGTAAAATAGGCAGTTTCAGATTAGGTAGTTGACTAATAATATTTCAGGCTAAAGCAAATGACAAAGCACGAGTGAATATCAGGTCTCCACAAGAGAGAAGAAAACCCACAATGACTCACCCTGGAACAATGTGAAACACAAAATGGTGCTCTCCTCCTAGCTGCGCCCAGCAAACCGAATGACCTCTCCTTTCGGTTACATTGCTCCATACACCACAATGCATGTATTATTCATTCTGCTGTTCTATCTTTCTGTACGCCCCCCCAGCAGGAGGATTCCCCAAGTGCTTTACAAGCTACCGATCGGTACATATGGCTCCTCTGACATGCAGCCAACTCTGCGGTGGAGCGCAGCTATCATAAAGTGCAAACCAGGCTGCATGAGAGCGAGGGGGAGGATTGGAAATGTTGACCAAAGGCGCTGGGGCAAACCCTGGCTCGGAGGAAGAGTGGCCTGGGAATTTTACTATCCATACAGAGCAGACCGGCGTTCTCTTTTTAAGGTCTGAGCTGAAAGGCGCTTTGCTGTCCAGTAAACTGCATGGAAGGTGACGCCCCCTAACTCAGGGCCACAAAGGGACGAGACAGCCATGTCAGGATTGGACTCTGTGGGCTCCAGGGAATGTAATAATTTCAAACTTCAGGCCTAGCCCATGCAGCCATGCCCTCCATCCATGAGATGCAACATATTTCCAGCCAGCCATCTTTAATACTCCGCTCAGCCTGAAGCAGCACTGCTGAATGCCTCGGAAGCCGGGCTCTTTGGAGGGACCATCTCGAAAGTTTGCCTGGCCAGATTCCCTGTAATAGGGTTGCCAATTTTACATGGGTGTATTCCTGGAGGTGACATAATCTTGAATTGAAGATTAACCTTTAATTCTTGGAGACTCCAGGACAATCCTGGAGGGTTGGCAACCCTACCCTGTAAGCACACGTACGGTGATCCCTACACCTATTGGGCACAATGAGTAGACACAGTTGGAGCAGGAAAAATAGATCAGGCCAACTCCCCAAATCCAGTAAACCCAGCCCATTCCCAGCCCAAGCAGACGTGGTGATGAACATTTCCTGGGTGGCACCAGTGCTCTGAAGAGAGAGAGGAGGTTCAGGCAGTGCTAGAAGTGGAGGGTTGGTTTTTATTACAAACTGCAGTCCGTAAAGACTAAGGGGGAGACGAGCCAGCTGTGACAGTCTGGGGGGTATGCCCGTATCTACTCAGGAGTTCCATTGTTTAATGACCACCATGTTGTATTTCAGTCTCCGTTTTGAATGTAACCTATAGTGTGGCTTTGAGCCTTCATTTTGTACCTGGAACTTGACGCTTACTGGAGAGACTAGCTAAGGTGTGTCTTTACTGCTCATTTAACCCCGGCCCTTACCTCCATCCACACCCCCTCCCCCCCATCCGGAGAGAAAAACCTTTTACCTGGGCTGGGAACTAGCTGGCCTGGCTGAGGGGGTGGGTAAGAGGCCAGGCTGCCCTTTAACTTGGGCTGGAACCCTCCCGTGTTGCAATGAGAACACAGGCTAAATGACGCAAGTGCTGATTGTCCTCCAGTGACTTCTCACAATCCCCTCTTCTTCCCCCCACCCCAAAGAACAGAAGTTCTCCCACAATAATCGGGAAAGAATCCTAGAGCATCTCAGCCCAAAGAACCATGGGATTAGGCTGCCAAACACGCGTGCGTTAGCGCAGAACCGGGGAGGATACAGTAGTGCGGGTATGGCTTTGCAGTAGGACTCCCACACCCGGGTGAGGCTGACCGGGGTGCTTGGCCCCAGGTGTTGATTACCTATCTAACTCTGCAGGGAAGACATCCCATGAGTGATCAAAGGCCGTCAGCGTTGAAGGGCTGTACCCCAGTGGGCAGTGGGCTTGCTACCGGCAGACCCATGGACTTGGAAGGACTCTGCCCCGATGCAGGTTGGAGTCTTGGGGAAGCGCAGGGACAGGAAAGGTGTCAGAGGTTCTTTTTGAAGAGGAATGTTCTCGAAGCAAAGGGGAATCCATTTTGCTGCAGGGCTGCCTGGTCTAAGGGACTCGGACAAAACCCAGGGTGGTGAGGGCACGGAGGGGAACGTGTGCTGGAGCCTGCTGTTTTCCTAAGGTCCGTAACTGGTGCTGTTCAAGAGGAAGTGTGTTCACAGGTGCTGGGGGTGCTGCTGCACCCCCTGGCTTGAAGTGGTTTCCATTATATACATGGTTTACAGTTTGGATGAATGGCTCTCAGCACCTCCACTACAAAAATTGTTCCAGCACCCTGAGTGTGTTTGTGGTTAAGAAATTGCTTTGTTAGAGGCAGGTGAGATTCAGGGGCTGGATCTGGTCCCAACAGTCTGAGGTCTGCCCAGAGAGCAGGATGGGGATAGGTTGTGGGATGGTCCATGTCACACCCAGAAAGGGAACTAGGTTCAATCCCTCTCTGTTTATTGCATAGTTGAATAGAGCAACGTTCCCAGCCTTCAGGACTGTGTTTTGTGCACTGTGCAGACCCTTTGCAATACTAGTGTGCCTGCTTACCTGGCTAAATCTTTCTGCTTCTTCCCAGAGCAGTGGCACCTGAAAGGGTGGGGTGCACACCCATCTATCTGGGTATGCGTGCTTTGCATGTGGGCGTGCACTTTATGCTTTACTCTTTCCCATCCAGTAATGGTCCAGACTGGATGATTTGTAGATACAACACGAAGCCTCTTTGCCATTCCAAAGGCTTTAAAAGGCACCAGCTCTTCATTTCCCAGTGTGGCTCCCCAAAGCAGACATGCACTGATTTGATTCATTTCTGGGCGCAATGCAGGATGACAGTGTTGATCCAGGAAGCCCTGTCCAATTGGGGTCCTGTGCACCTTACCGACATGCCTTTCTCCTTGGCTTTTACCCCAGCCATTGACATGAATTGGGGCCTCTAAGGCTTCCAGTCCTGACATCTGAGCGCTGAGGATGGAGTTTTTTCAGTGCTGGCTCTGGAATAACATCTCTTATGGCCGAGCCTCCCTTTGCCAACCTTCAGGGGACATGGAAAAGGTTCTCAGGAGTCTGCAGAGGGTGAGAGTTTGTTGGGCACACGGAGATGGTCTTGTCGGACTTTAAAAGAAGTGTTATCACGCAAGCGTCTGGTGCATTGGGTAGATGTGTCATGTAAATTACAATAAACAAACCACACCAGCCTGAGGCCTTCCTTTAAAATTTCCCCATTAACTAGTCTGCATTCCCCAGAAGAACCCCACTTGTGAATATCTGACAGTAATTCACATCGAAACCAGAGAGAGAGTCTTCGCCCGGGGGTCTGGGTCCATCCTACAAGGCTTTCCAGTCCAAAGAGAAAAGCATAGCATAGGACCTTTCTCTACCCCTTAAAGCCTCCCTTAGCTGGCCCCATCCCAGTGTTTAAAATTTCATCTTGCTGCCCTGGTTCTGCTCTGAATGTCAGTAGGGTTTCTGGCAGGAGCTGGGTTTTGGCTGCATCACTAACGGCTCACATGGAGCTGGTGTGACACCTTTATAAATGCTGTGGTTTTGGAGAACAGGAACTGACCTCCTGCAGCCTCTTGCATGTTACAGATTAATTGCAGCATTCACCCTCATGTGCCACCCCCCCTCAGGCTTGGATTGAGGGGCCTTCCGGCTGCTACTTTGCTCTGGCTGGGATCAGATGATTCCCTTAGCTTACGTGCGTCCAGGGAAATCCACCACAGAATGAATGTGGGAGCCAGTCTCAGAATAAGGACTCTTGTTACCGTTGCTAAGGGTTTGGGCTTAGCTCCCATCTTAGCCGTGAGGCTATGAGCATCCACCCAACAACCAGGGTGAAGTTTATCAAAAACATTCTACCTCTGTGGCAAGGTAGTGTAAATGGGGGGTGATTTCCCCTTAGAAAATATCTTCGGAGAGCAGAGAAGGAGGACCCTTCAGACATTCCACTGGCCAGAGGCCAGAGTCATGCTTACCCGGATGAGTTCCTCATCAGAGACTTTGTGGAAGAAGCCCGTGATTATAGGGGCCCCAAAGGGAAAGAGTTCACCTTTTCTGCAAACTGGGGATGCCATTGGAAGTCTGGTGGGGACCACTGGAAAACAGGGAAGATGAATCCCTATGGAGGCCTGTTAGTTCTTTGGCACAGCACTTCCTAATGTATTAGTGAATGGGTGCCTAAGTCTTACCAGAAATGCCAGTTAAGTCAATGGGCTTTTTGCCACTGACTTTAATAGAGCCAGGATTTCACCCCTGCTGTCTCAGCAGAGAGAGGGCTTGCAATCCAGTTGGCCCTAAAATGAAGCTGGTGTTACCGCAGGGCTTGAACTTACAAGCCAAATGCTCTCTTGTAGAGGTGTAACCACATTGTGTTGCTAGGGCTGAAGTAACATAACTGAGAACAGAATTTGGCCCTGTCTCGGGACTAAGGCTATGTTGAGAAGGCTGGTTTCAGGAGAAGTAAGAACATGACCCTGTCCACTCCTGTCTGCAGTGGAGTTTGTTTGAGTACAAAGTTAAAACTAAGTAAATGCTGCGTAAGGGCTTCAGGGTTTGGCCATTTCTGTTCATCTTCTTTTAAAGAAAACCTTTCTGGTTTATATGGAGTTTGCCTCTTCCTGGCTTCTCATTTTTTATGATTTTTCCCACTCGTGCCATTTAAAGCCTTCTTATTGGGTCTCGGCACGAACTCGGCTGCCGGGCTTGCTTTGGTTAATTTCAAACGTTGCCCACATAAATTGGTTCAGGAGCGATTTGCTTTGTAGACATAAGAATGAGAAACCAAAGGAGTGGTCTAGCTTTCACAGCCCTTTGTGGGCCTAAACTGTTGCGTAGTGCTCCTTTGTGCCATCAGACAGCTGCCGTGTGCCAGCCAAGAGGTGGTTGCACTTCAGTGATGGTTAAAATCATTTCTGTTGTAAAGCCTGTTTGGATCCTTAAGGCTGAAGATGCTATTTGGGATTAGACCAAGTCTCCAGGACACAGGCTATAGTGCGGGGTAAGGCGTTGCTGGAAGCATCTCAAGCTGACAGCTGGTGTGATTAGGTATAACTCCCCTGCAAGAGCTCTACCTGATTACGCGAGCGGTGAATTCGACCCCAAATCTCTAACAATAGCACGGGGGGGGGGAATCAAGCATCGAAATGGCACAAGGGGAATGACGCAAGGAAGATGAAATATCAAAGGGAGAGAGGAAGTGCATGGCGGGAGAAAGGGAAACAGATGAGAGAACAGCAGGAAGTGACCTCACGGAGTCGGGAGTGGGTGGAGAATCCAACAGCGGAGATGAAAGGGAAATAGGAAAAGGATACAGATGGGACAGGCAGTGCCGGGGGTGTCGGCTAACGAGTGCTGCTGCCCTCATGTTCCAGCTGTCGCTGCTTGCAACGGAGTTTGGGTCCTGCTGTTATACTCTCATATGTGAGTCTTGCAAATTGATGTCTTGCAAACAATAGGCTGGATTGAGCCCAGGGTGATGCCCGCCCCTGCCAACATAACCTCAGATGCAGGGCTCCCGTCCGTGGTAAGGCTGCCAGCTGGGGAGGCCATGGCAGCCGCAAACACCCCTGCTTGGGAATGGACTCACGCAGTTCCTCACCTCCACAATGGGACCCCTGTTGCAGCTCTGCCTCCTCTCCCCTGAAGTTTCTATCTGTCGCCCTCCCTTGGTGTGATTCCAGCCTAGAGGACATGGGGCCAGGTTGGTGCAGGGGCCCCCTGCCCCAGCCAGCAAGAGTGGATCTGACCCCATAGTTTTCCAGCTTCCAGACTCCCTTGGGCTCATTCTCTGTTCTAACTCTGACTGTGGGAGCTAGCTGAGCTTGTGTCCCCTGTATCCAGAGCTGGCTTTAATGCACAATGAGCAGAGTTCTAATTGGGACCGTCGGTGGTTGTCAGGTGTCAAAGGCATTGGAGAAAGTGCATTGGATGGAGCAGAGATGCATGTGGAACAGGCCAGCCTAACCCCCTTGAAAGTGAGATCTGGGACAATCACTCCTGAGGAGAAGACTGGGCTGCTGCCCCTTGCAGTCAGTTTTCCATGCCAATCCAATAGCCCATGAGGAAGTATGCCTGATGTGGTTATCAGCAGCTCAGGTTCACTGCAGATTAGACATTTCTGCTGACAATTTGTGCATTATAGAACCATCTTCCCAGTGCCGGGGTGGGGGGGTGTTTTAAAGAAAACTTGGGGGGCATGGGGTACTTAAAACCTTCCATTGCACAGAGCAAGGACTAATAGGATCCATGTCCTGAAAACTGAGGCTTCCTATTGAGAGGAGGCACAACTGAATCCAGCTGGAGATGCTGTTCCCTGAGGCTGATGGACTTTTATTCCCACAAAGAAGTATTTTTAGTTGAAAACCAGTCTTTTAAAAAACAAAAACCAACACAACTTTTTATGAAAAATTCTCAGCAGCATGGAGTTTTTCTGCTTTTTCACAAAACGGGCCCACGATCTTTTTAAATCAATATTTTTTTCCCCAAATTTTTATGGGCAGTTTTTATTTACCAAAAAAGCCCCTGCCAAATGGAAACAACTTTGAAATTTCAAAATAGTTTGCAAAATCATTTCCCTGTTTTCCGGCCACCTCAGGTTTGCACTTAGCGTTTGGTGCAAGGGAGCTTTGAAAACAGGGGTCTTTCTCTTCAAAGGGAAATATTTTTCAGTTCCAGTATTGGGTTTACAAGATCATCTTTCCCATTAGGAGCTCCGAGGTCTCACGAAAATGTTGCCATCTAAAAGCCAATGCCTGCAGGGGCTCCTGGTGCCTTCTCCAGCAATGGACTGGGACTGGGAGAATATTCAGAAATAGTCCCTTAGGCTTCACCTGAACCTGTGCCCAAACAGAGATGAATATAGGCGTGTACAAGCAGGGGTACTGATCCATGTATGGGACAGGGTGGTAAGGTTTTTATGAGAAATTGAGGAGGCAGTTTTTCTAGTGGTTTGAGCAGGGAACTAGAATTCACCACTCCTGGATTCTGTTCACAGCTCTGCCACAGCCTTGGTGTGTGTCCTTGGGTGAGGCATTTTAAGATCTTTGCGCCACCATTAGCCCATTGGGATAAAGGGATGATCCTCACCTACCTCTCCAGGCTTAATTAATGCATATCTTTAGAGTGCTTGGAGAGCCTCAGTGAAGCTGTGAGGATCTGATTCACCACTGGAAGTCACTTTATCGATCTAAAGGGCAGTTGTTTCCTCTGTAAACTAAAAAGACCCCAGTCACTCTAGCCAACATTTTCAAAAGCGGGCACTGGTTTATAGGCACGGAGTGCCTACACCAGCTGAAGTCAATGAAAGCTGGGGGTGCTCCGGTCCAGTTAGACTCAGAGTGTCCTAAATTGAGCACCCAAAATCAGGGGCCACTTTTGAAAATGTTGGCCAAGCTTTTACACTTTCCCCCCTAACGTGCTGCAGGATCAAAGTCCTCCGGTACTGGATTTTCTAAGTTTAAGCCCCAGCTTCAGGTGCAGCGTTCTCATCCAAAAGCTAGGAGTAGCAGCAAGCCAATAGCTTTTGGTGCCAAAGACGGTCGATCCGTTATGGCGGCGTTAAAACAGAATTATTTCAGGATCTAGGCTGAACCTGCAATAGCTCCTTTCATCCTGAAGAACTACACTCTGCTGGGCTTAACCTGAAAGCCAAGTTCTAGTCTTTCCAATGAGCTCCCGTTAGAGGTGATGGGGCTATGCTGCCCCGTACAGCCACTCATATTGACTTCGGTGGGAGCTCCTTGCGGTGGGAGGCTTGCAGGCCCTGTGTTTGTATGTGTATCTGTAGTTCTCACGCATAGAAGCTACTGTATCGATCCCTCTTCCAAAACTATACTATAAATATCACTGTGTGATCTACATTTACTTTGTGCTGCCCCCGTGGATGCCTTTCTAGCTCCACCCATACAAAGCAGAGAAAGCAGGAAAAATGAACCAACAATAACAACCAAAAAATGGCCTGAACAAAGTATGTGCTGGAGTGGAGAGTTTATTGTCTCAGCTGTGTGGTGAGTGTGTTACTTAGCTGTGACTCCACTAGTGAGTAATAAAATCACCCCAGACTCATTGCAAAAAAAGAAAAAAAAAATCTCTACCACATCTACCTCCTCTCACATTCTCGCTGTATATACTCTCATGTCATCCGTCACTGAAATGCAGCTACCTCTGGAGAGGGACATAGTAGTTGTCTGACAGTGCACAGCAACAGCTTAAGACTGGGAGTAAAGAACAGATCCAAATCCATTTGAAATGCACATTTCCAAGCTGGAATTTGGCCAGAGAGCCATGGTTAGCATCTTTATTTTGCAAGCAGTGTCAGGGGCTTTAAAATACCCTGTGTGATCAGGAGCCCAGATTGATATTCATCCAAAAGGATGCAGCAGAGCGCCCCCTATACTGTGCTGGGGGATTGGTTCAGTTCTGAATCCAAGAGAAGAGTGCCACCTATGCTACTTTCCATCGGCTACTGGCCTAGCTTGACCCTCTGTGGGAACAAACAAGACTATAGCCCATGGTGTTATGGATGCTTGTATAAGGTGTGTGGGGCAGGGTGCATAGATGCTTGTGATTGTGGAGATTGGATTATGGCGCAAACCCCAGCTCCAAGCCCCCCTGGACTTGGGCTGTTTGAAGTCTGTGAGTTTTGTGGCTTGGGGTTCTCTCTGCTCTGACTCATTTGAAGTTCACCTATTGTGCTTTGTGTCTGTTTCTTTCCTGCCAGTGGCTGGGACTGTCCTCCCACTGGGCCCTGCCTCATCACTCAGCCCGGCCTCCTCTCCCGCTCTTCCTGGGCTCTTGGATTTCAGTGGGGCGAGTCCTGCTTGAGGGACAATAAAAAGGGAAGTGGCGGTGCCTAATCTCCGTCATGTTGCAATGAGCCAACTTTATGTGATGACCTCATGATGTAAAGCGTGGGTGGCTCTATGGGGCCCCCTCATTGGACAAAGGCCTTCACCCTAAGCCTCAGCAGCTCCTGCGCTGGTCAGCTCTTCTCCCCTGTCATTGATGGGCTCCCTGGCTTCAAAGCCCCAGCCTCACCTGTGTCCCAGGCACTTGTGTGTGGCCATGTGAAACTCAGAAGGCCACGTCTTCTCCCCTGGGCCAAGCTGGACTCGATGGGCTGGATCGAATCCTCCCTCTAGGAGGCTAAGTGCCACCAGGGGCTGAAGACCCCTCCATTGTACCACACAAAGCCCATACCAGAGTCCCAGGACTGGTGGCTACTGCCTCACAATACCCAGCATGGCTGGAGCCCCGCGGAGAAGAGCTCCTGGCTCGCTGAGTCCTGCCCTGCGGGTCCATGCTGGCTTGGCTGTTTTCACACTGTGCACGCCCGAGGAGAGGGCTGGGATTTACCCCAGGGACTTACCCCGCGGGACGAGAGCCACTCCTGGGAGGGATGGGCCAGCGCTTTGTTTTGCTGAACCCATGGCATGTGTTATGAAAACACCCACTGAGGAGTTTAGTTCAGTGGAGTTTGTGCCCTCCGGTGATGAAGAAACTCAAGAGGCATTTCCCCACACTGCTACTTCTCCTGTGGAGTCAGGGCGCTGGTGGTGGGGTCCAGGGAGGAGCCTGCTTCCTGAATTGTCTTTATAAAAGCTTCCTCTGTGACTCAGAGGCCTCCCAGCCCGCTTTCCCCACCCCTTGCCAGCTACGGAGCCTTAAATAATTGATACACTGATAAATAATAGATCTTGTATTTGCTCCTTCCCTTTTCTCTGCCTGTGTGTGTGTGTGTGTGTGTGTGTGTGTCCAGCCGTGCAGCATTAGGGTTAGAGCAATTCTGACTGGCTGTATGGAGTGGTGTGTGTTTCCAGCCTGGCTGTGCTGTGTTTGTGTGTCTCCAGGCTGACTGTACTTGTGTGTTTGTGTGTGTGTCTCCAGGCTGGCTATGCTGGAGTGTCTGTGTCTGTCCAGGGCGGGTGTGTGTGTGTGTGTGTGTGTGTGTCCAGCCTGGGTGTGCTGCTGTGTGTGTGTGTGTGTGTGTGTGTGTGTCCAGCCCAGCTGTGCTGCATTAGGGTTAGAGCGTGGAGTGGTGTGTGTGTGTGTGTGTGTGTGTGTGTGTCTGTCTGTCTGTCTGTCTGTCTGTCTGTCTCCAGCCTGGCTGTGCTGCATTAGGGTTAGCGCGATGCTGGCTGCGTGGAGTGCTCTGTGTGTGTGTGTGTCCAGCCCGGCTGTGCTGGTGTGTGTGTGTGTGTGTGTGTGTGTGTGTGTGTGTGTGTGTGTGTGTGTGTGTCCAGCCCGGCTGTGCTGGTGTGTGTGTGTCTCCAGCCTGGCTGTGCTGCATTAGGGTTAGTGTGATGGTGCGTGTGTGTGTGTGTGTCCAGCCCGGCTGTGCTGGTGTGGGTGTGTCTCCAGCCTGGCTGTGCTGCATTAGGGTTAGTGTGATGGTGTGTGTGTGTGTCCAGCCCGGCTGTGCTGGTGTGTGTGTGGGTGTGTCTCCAGCCTGGCTGTGCTGCATTAGGGTTAGTGTGATGGTGTGTGTGTGTGTCCAGCCCGGCTGTGCTGGTGTGTGTGTGGGTGTGTCTCCAGCCTGGCTGTGCTGCATTAGGGTTAGCGCGTGGAGTGCTGTGTCGGGGGAGGGAGGGCAGAGCACTGCAGAGGCAGAGAGGGAACATTCCGGGGAGATAAAGGGCCGGTTTGATGTGTGTTCATGTGGCGGGGCTGTTTTGCCTCACAGGCCTTTCTCTCTTGCTTTATTTTTTTCCTGGAGTGAAGCCTGGCGCCAGCAGTCTGGAACCAGCCTGACAAGCTTTTGAGTTATGGAAAGGGGGAGGGGGGAGGAGAGAGGCGGAGGGTGAAGGGGGGGAGAGGCAGCTGGGATGTGGATTATTACAGCAGAACAAGAATACACACAAGGGGCTGGGGGTTCAGGGGCTTGGGGGATGGAACCAGCTTCTAGCAAATGTTTCAAAGGGCATTTTGGTATGGGGGGGGGGGGGATATCGAGTCATTCTAGGCACCAAGCGCGACACTCGCCACGTCGGGGACAAGAACGTTTTTTTTTAAAGCTCCAGTTAAAGGGCTTGGAGAGGTTTTAAGCAGTGCGTGGAGGGGCTCAGCCTCTGTGCCCCATCAGGACTTTTGTTTCTGCTGAATGCTGCCACTCCGGTCCCTTTCCTCCTCTTCCAGGCTGCCCTGGAGTCCTCCCCTGGAGTGGGAACCATCCTGCATTGCCCCCCTCCTGCCCACAATCCCCCAGCTCCATTGGGCGCTTTGATCGCCGGCTGCTGATAGAGTGACTAGACGGTGGCGCTCTACAGCCCGGTTGGCGAGAAGTTGGGTATCTAGGTGGCCAGAAGGGGGCCTGCTGGGCACTGACCTGTTAGAGTCCCACTGACCAGCCCTGCTGGATGTGGCCTAGGGTGGCTGCTGTTCGAGCTGCCCGGAGCCACCGAAGTGTGTCTGAGATACCTCGCCTTCCCCCTGGACTTATGCTAGGAAATCGCTCTGGCACAGGTTGGCTTTGTCAAGGCGACTGTTGTCGGATGCCGCTAACCGAGATGGACGGGCGCGTTGCCTGGCGGTGTTCCCCGCAGGGATGCGGGCGTCTCCAAACAAAAGGGGACCAGCGGCCTGAGCGGGGCGGGGCTCCGGCGAGTACTTAGCAGCGAGGTGAGCGCTTGGGATGGTGTTTTAGAGGCACTGTCGTGGCCGGGGCTGCATATGTCAGTAAATGCAACCACTATGCTGAGTCCGTCCATGAAGGCTGCCTTATGTGGGCTGGTCCCAGTGTTTTTCATGGCCCATGAGGATAGGTAGCTAGAGTCCCTGGGGCCATACAAGTCCCCATTAATGAGACACACACCTTTTGAGCATTGCCCTAGCCCCCAGTAAGTCTCCTCAGTGCCCTCCCTCTACCTTCCTGGTGCGCTCGCTCATGC
The DNA here is from genome assembly GCA_033296515.1 of Macrochelys suwanniensis. Lineage (NCBI taxonomy): Eukaryota > Metazoa > Chordata > Testudines > Chelydridae > Macrochelys > Macrochelys suwanniensis. Next base: position 11,830,055 of record CM065790.1, on the reverse strand, counting down.
ACGCACATGTACTCTTTCTATATGCGTGTGCACTGACATTGCTCCAGTGGGAGACCTTCACTCCAATCCTCTGTGTCCCCAGGGTTCCCAGGAAGGCAGTGGTCGGTGTGACGCTAGTGAAATGATGTCACCAGGGTTAAGAGAGTGAAGGTTGAGCACTGGAGAGGAGAAGGCCATTTTGGTGCAGCTGTTTATAGCTCTTTGGTTTTTGTTTGTTTTTCTTGAGCCTATTTAACTCCAACTCCTGACGAATGCTTTGGAGAAAGCTCATCTTTGTTAAAGATTCACCACCCCAGCCCCTTATGTGAAGGTGTGCGAGCGGACAATGTATATCCCAGAAGACATTGAACTCCCAGAAGACCTCCAGCAAGCCAGGGAAGGCAAGATTTGACATTCCTGATATTTCTAAGGTACAAAAACAAAAGGAAATATATTTTAAAAACCCCTAAGACTGTTCAGTTTTTCTTCATCTGTCCCAGAGAGCCAGAAAAGCACAAGCCCAGTTTTTTAAACCTAGTTTGTAGGTTATCTGTAAGCTGCAGCTCTCAGCAGAAATGTTTCCAAACCTACTTTCCTCTCTGCTTCCATCCAGCAAAATGAAGCCCTCCCATGTTTTCTGCATTTCTGGAATACAGATCCTGCTGTACTACAGCAAACTTGGTGGTTCAGCAAGTCTGGTATCTTGTCTGTGGCAGTGGCCAATGCTGGGTGATTTAGAAAATGCAGGCTCATAATGCCTAGGTATTTTAGTGGCAGTGCTCTAGAGAGACCTAAGGTAGATACTGTACTGTGCCAAATTATACAGGGTGTGGGGAAATCTCTTCCAGACCCCTTAGTGATCTGCTTGCTGCTTGAATCATGAGGATGAGTGTTAGATCATGTCATTGTACCTTTGTAGCAGGTGTAACTGGGTGTCAGTCTGATTCATGTGGATTTTAAAAGACCTTACTAAGCTAATTGCTTTAAAAAAAATACTGCAGCACTGAGTTCCACAGCTTAATACCACATGGTGTTAAAATAATCGTTTGTTTGCCTTACTCTATTTTAAATTGGTTGCTGTTCAAATTTTTTCAGTATTTGTCCAAAACAAATATATCTAAAAATATGCTCAAGCATTCCAATGATGGACAAACTGTAAAAACATAGATTGCTGGACCATATTATTAGGCCCGGGAAAGTGCTTAAGCACGTGTTTAACTTTTAATAACAATACCTAACTCTTATCTCAAAACTGTAGCTTTTCATCCCTATTTTGTAGAGGAGGAAGCGGTAGCTCATCAGGTCTATCTACACTGCAATCAAATACCCGTAGCTGGCCCATGTTGGCTGACTTAAGCTCACAGGGCTATAAAATGTGTGTGTGCGGGGGGGATGATATCAGAGCCCAGGATCTAGCCTGAGCCCAGAGGTCTACATTGCAATTTTATAGCCCCACGAGCCTGAGTCAGCCGCCATAGGCTAGTCGCGGGTGTTTTATTGCCACGTAGACATCCCCACAGAGGCTTGCCCAAGGTGACACAATGAGTCCATGACCGAGCCCAGCCTGGTGCCCGGCTAACGCCACACTGAAACAAACCAGCAGGAGAGAGAGAGTCAAACAGCACAATCTTCTGGAGCCAGTGGGCAGAAATCGAATGTCGTTCTGGGATGCTGGGGCGAGAGAGGCATCTTGGGGAGGCCCCTCTTCCTGCAGCCAGCCTAGTCACCTTTCATATTCTAATGCCTTCCCTTTGCCTGATTTGTGAGCTCTCCGAGGCTCCTGCTGGGAATTCTCTCTAACGGAGGCACACGCTGCTGTCCCGTCCCTCGGTAAATTACACAGAGATATAATGAAGGAGGAGAAATCAGTTACTCTGTGACTGAGACTCCCTGGGGGACCTTAATTCAAATATTTGTGGAGCTTAGCAAGTGGGGCGTTGGGGAGCCTATGGGTTGGCGCGTCTCCTGACAGGTCTCTCGCAGGTGCGTGGTGGAGGGGAGGAGAAAGGGAGATGTAGCGCTGGCGAGCCGCATGAGGAAACACAGGCCAGAGTTCTCCCGGCTCTAACCAAGCTGGCCCTGCGTGTGGGCAGCCCGGAGTGGTCCATGTGTCCATTGCAATCCCACGCTGAGCGTGCTCCTGGACTGGCTGGCTCCTGCCAGTGTGCTGGGTGTGGTGATGGAAGGAGTGGAAGATTGGTATCTTCAGGGCACTTGGCGCTGCGTGGCTTGATGTCCTGCAGGGCACAGAGTGAGTCGGTGCCATTAACCCTGATTGAACAGGGATCAGAAGGCTCATCGCTTCGGTAGGGGCTCAGTTCTTCCTTGCCCTGTACCTTGTGCAGTCCTGTACCCCAAAGCGAGGGTGACCAGATGCCCCGTTTTTGGGGACTTTTTCTTAAATAGGCGCCTATTACCCCCCACCCCCTGTCCCGTTTTTTCACTGTTGCTATCTGGTCACCCTACCCAAAGCAGCACTGCCGCTCCAATTCGTTAGCGTTTACACCCACCTTCCGCTGGCGGGGACGACTACACAAGGCGCTGGGCGATGAAGAATCAGTCCCTAGCTATCTGCAGTGGACAGGGCTCAGTGCCTGCAGGGAAGTTCATGGACATGTTGCAATGTGCTGCCACCTCTTTGGCTGGGAGTCTGTAGGGGCATCCAGAGCGGGGAGAGGAGAGGCAGCAGAGAATCCGAGGATGGCATTAATGTACAGTCTGGGTCTTTGTTTCCTCCTTGCTCCTTTCTTACAGCTAGAAAAGAGCTCAGCTGGTTCAGGAGTAGGATCTACAACTATGAGGCATGGGGGGCTCCTTGCCACCATTCCCCTCCCACAGGGATACCCAAACTGCCCAGTGCCTCTAGGACACTAGAGCACCGGGGATGCTGGTAGGAAGTGGCAGGGTAAGACTGGTTGCCCAGAGCACCGGCCTCTAGGCCCTGGAGTTCAGCAGGGGCCTCGACCTTTGGGACCACAGAGCACTGGTCTCCAAGGATACCCCACCCATGGTGAGGAAGCAGCTTCTCACACTGTGGATTTAAGCAACCTGGCTGGTGCCAGCACCTCCTGCCCGAGAGCAGGCTCTGGAGCTGTGTGCTGCTCAGCAAGGTTGACATAAAGGGCTGTGGCATTTCAGAGCCTGCCTCCCACCCATGCGGGAGGTTGGCACCTCAGTGGATCCAGGCCCCATTACGTTGTCATCCACCCTACTGGCAAGCCGGCACCATCAGCCAAATGGCACAGTGGCTTTCCCAAGGGCACGTTGGCTGCAGCAGTGGTTTTGAGCTCGCTCCGGTGCGTGCATTGATTGTTTGACCTTCTCTGCCAAACTGGTCCTTGTTTGGAATGGTGGGTGATACAGGACCCCCCTGTCCCCAGGTACAGAGGGTCAGAAGACATAAGGATCAGATAAAGCAGAGAAGAGGGCGTGTTAGCTGGGAGCAGCCTGGGTTTGCAGGCACCGAGACGCCGGTTAGTGCCTGTGACCAGTCAGGGTCACTGCACATTTGATTTGCGCTCATTTGCGGTAGGATTCCGCATTGTTATTTTAGTCCAGGAAAATATACAGAGTTAGAGAGTTGCACCACAGGATGCAAACACACACATCTCGCACATGCATGGAACATACATGCATCTCACACACTCGCTTCTCACCGTCATGGATGCTAACTCTTGCACACTGGTTTTCTTGCACACTTGCTCCCAGGTACCCTCACGCCTGTACACATGCAGGCATGCATGGCATAAACACACGTATGGGAATCATATTTGCATGCCTTCATACTTGTCCAAGTGACCAACAAACCAGATCCATGCATTATGCCCACGCAACACGTGCGCCCACATGTATCTGCCCCCACATTACATAGACACAAGCACACACCCGCCCATCCCGCACACAGGCCTCATACCTGCAAACACAGATGCATCAGACGTGTGCAGATCACGCCCGTCTCCCATGCAAACATACACGACTACATACATCGACACAGAGCGCATGCAGCTAAATATGCACACAGAGACTCATACAGAATCTGCAGTATACCAACTGTTTGGAAAGAGAGAGAGGAAAAAAACCTCAGATTCAGCCCAGAGAGATGGGGTGGGGGGTGGAGAGGGAGAGGAGAGAATGACAGACTGCAATCCCCCTTGAGTGCCTGTCCTCATGAATATTAATAAGGTGGTAATTAAAATGCAGGGACACAGCAGGATGGATGCAGGCACTGCCTTCGGAGCACTGGGAATGGGGGGAGCGCGTCTTTCCAGGCAGGTTTTGATTCCGTTCTCTGATGAAAAGAAGAAAACGGAGCCTTCAACTTTAATCAGTTTAGAGTTTTTTTGACACGACATATCTTTAATTGCTGATATTTCTGCTCTCCCGAAACCCGGCTGTACCATCTCCAGTCTAACCGGAGATAACGAACCACAACACAGCGCCATGGCTTTGTGCCATTTTTCTTTCTCTATGTTGTTTGTGAGTTTCCTGGTGTTTCGCCTCTTGGCCTGAGGTTGTAGGGCAGGGTCCCACTGTCAAGGGACCCTGCCTTTGGGGAATTGGGAGATGGAAGGTGCCTTTGAGCCTCTCTTTACAGCATCTCCTTCCAATCCCAATGTTAAGGAAACTTGGCTTTTCTGGGTGCTGAGATGATACCTTCCCCATCTGTCTTGCCCTGCAGCTATGGAGATCAGAGGGGCCTAAATATGGACCTCAGTCTTCATGTCATGTTTGGCATTCTCAGCTCAGTCCTTTTTGATGGCTTGTGCGCACTGGAGAAGGCACTGATTGGGGGTGAACAGACACAGAAAAGGAAGTCACCTCTCCCTCCCAATACAGAGCGGACTCTTCAGGCCAAGGGGTGGGGGGATCTCATAGACTCATAAAGGTCAGAAGGGACCATTATGATCATCTAGTCTGACCTCCTGCACAATGCAGTTCACAGAATCTCACCTACCCACTCCTGGAATAATCCTCTCATCTATGTCTCAGATATTGAAGTCCTCAAATCATGGATCTGTTGGTGGGACAGTGGATGGGGGGCAGGACAGGATTGAGTGAATATGGAGAGGAAATCCTCTTTCACGGCATGGAGGGTGGTTCCCCAGGGCAGGGATGGGGGTAGCACTATAGGGATAACCCAGGACTAGAGGAATAAAGAGGTTTAAGTCTCCCCTAGCCACTGGGCTTTCTAGGTCATGTCTGGGTTGCCTGGAGAAGTCTGAGGCAAGGATGCTCAGGATTCTTTGAACAAGGAGAATGCTTAATTACTCTCTCCCTTTGCAAGAGGCTGGTCAGTTTGGATCAGAGGTCGGGTCTGTTAATGGAGAAGCCTAATGGAGGCCAAGACTGGATGGAACATAGAAGTTAGATTCCCCCCTTCATCCAAGAGGGCGAGGGCTGGGGTTCCATTGTGGAGCTGTGAGGAGAGCCGTAGGAAGACTGAACGCCCCGGTCACCCCAGGAGAGGGGGACGATTCTGGGCAAGGGAAGGAGAACAAACGTTCTTCATCCTGTGCCTTTGAGAACTTCCATCAGATAAAGCGTTGGGTCCAGGATCTTTCAGGTGGTTCCTGTGCAAAGTGACTGTTGTCCTTTGTTGTCGGCAGCTGTGCTGGTGGGCTGCGGAGTCCCTGAGATCATCAGTGTAGGTTCCATGGAGCCCCCGTGTAAGTGCCTGTTGCAGGCTCGTGGGAAGCTCTTGACCTACAGTGAAGAAAGATGCCTTGTGTTTTGTTCATCCTCAGGGAACTGCAACGTTCTTGAGTGATGCCGTGTTTGCCAGCATATGGACCTGCTTTACCTTCATACCCAAGGAATGTCTGAGATCTTTCAGCCTTACTTCCCATAGAGCCCTGGGTGTTTCTTTCCTCCTAATTTGTGCCTGTGGCTTCCTGACCTGAGCAATGTCATCTCCCCGACGGGCAGTGAGAAGCAGAAAAGCATAGCCGTCTCCAGCTGGAGCTGACTTGAGTGCTCATCATGTGGTCCCCATGTCTGTGGGGCTCTGTGCGAGGCATGTTAGGGCAGCTCTGTCATTTGCTCATGGGGAGAACAAATACTTGAATGAGGGAGCTTGGAGACTCAAAGGCAGGGCCTCTCTGGGCTCCTGTTTGTGGGAAGGTGGGGCCCCTGCCACCAGTCCTCTTGGTGTACTGTATTTGAAAGGGGTGGCATAGCAGCAGGGAGAGGAGGTTGGAGGGGAGGAAGGAGAACTGGGGTCTCCAGCCACAGCTCTCTGCCACACCTCGATTTTTAGGAGGACACCATTGTATTTAAAACCCAAGACTAGGAGGCCTTGGTTCTGGTTCTGCCCCAGACTCAATGTGTGGACAAGGGCAATTTGCTTTATCTCCTTGTCTCTTCAGTTTTCCCCATTTGGGAAACCAATGATACACCTGAGATACATCAATGAGATTATCATCTTCTGGACAGACGAGTTAAACCCCCTCGTAGATTTCTACCACATCATCAACAATCACCACCTGTCCATTAAACTCACTCTGGAACACGACCACACTAACCTCAACTTCCTGGACACCACAGTCCGCTTCAGCAGTGGAATCCTACAGGCAACTATATACAAGAAACCCCACGGATCACCACACCTACCTTCATAGATCCAGTAACCACCCCAAACACACCAAGAAATGTGTTCTCTACAGCCAGGCACTCAGATACCACAGAATATGCCCTGAGGCAAAGTCCAGAATATACACCTTAACACACTTAAAACAACTGACACTCCACCAGAGAAGCAGTCGTCCTGGAACAGGCCACCCAAATACCCTGAGAGAACTTGCTTCAGTACAGAAATAAAACCTCCAACTGCACACCCCTAGCTCTCACCTACCACCCCACACTGGAACCCATATGGGATATCATCAAACAACTACAACCCATACTCGATGGGGACACCGTCCTGAAAGAGACCTTTCCTGACCCTCCAATTCTGGCCTTCAGACACCACCCCCCCCCCCCAACCTCCTCAAGCTCATCATCAGAAGCAAGCTCCCCACAGACCAGGACACACCGACTCGAAGCAGCACCAGACCCTGCCAGAACAACAGATGCAAATCCTGCAGACACATCTCCACTGCTACAATGATCAACACCCTCCACAACACACCTTCCAAGATCCCTGAATCCTACACCTGCCTATCACGACATGTGGTGTACCTCATCCCAGTGCACTAAATGTCCCAGCAACAACTATGTGGGTGAAACCAGATAATCACTATGCTTTTGAATGAACTCCCATAGGGCAATGATAAAAGACAAAAACACCCTATCACCTGTGGGTGAACGCTCTTCACAAAGCGATCACGCTAGATCTGACCTATCAATCCTCATCCTCAGAAGAAACCTGCACAACGCTTTCAAAAGACGAGCCTGGGAGCTTAAACTCTGCTAGACGCTAAAAATCATGGACTGACCAGAGACACTGGATTTATGGACTATTACAACAATCTGTAACTCACTAGCCCCCTCTCTTTTTGTCCTATGGCTCCAAAGGTATTAATAGGCCACTCTGCCTTGAATGGTCCCTTACAATATGTGCTGACTACTTATGCTAAACAATCTGTTCCGCCTTGTGTTTTGCTGTGGCGCTGGGAGTGCCTTTCCCAGAGCTGAAGAAGAGCTCGAAAGCTTGTCTCTCATATCAACCGAAGCTGATCCAATAAAAGATGTTGCCTCACCCACCTTGTCTCTATAAAATCTTTGGCTGGAGGGTGCTACAGCTGTGCACAGTGTTATTAGTGTGGTTTACCATGATCCACCAACTTGCCTCCTCTGGTATCAGGAAGGTTCTACAGCTGCAGATAGCCACAGGTGAGAGAGAGGGCAGAAACAAGAACAAGGCTTGGGGAGGTGAAGCCTAATAAGGGTTGACCACGATAGAACATCAAAGCAATTGGTGCAGAACCCACAGGGAAGCTGCCTGCACTGTCACTCCTTCTCCTCAAGTCACGCAGGCCCTTCTATGGAAAGCCAATTATTCCGCAGACCTACACCCCTGCTCCATAACCGGAGCATCTCCCTCACAGCTACGAGGTGGGCATGAGTGTCTGTGCTCCTGATTGCAGGCCTGTGAGTGCCAGCTCCCAGCACCGCCACTGGGAAGGAGCTGCCAACCTCCAGTTTGGCACATGGCACGGCAGCGGAGCATGGCAACTGTTAGGTGTGGCAGAGCGTTGCTTTGCCCTCATAAGGCCTCCGGGGAGGAGCAAGGGGGAGGAAGCAGAGAAAGGGCAAGGAGTAGTCTACGTGTAATGCTGGTGCGTTTGCTATGGAAAGAGAATTCTCTTCGGTGACTGTTCTAAAGCACTTGGGAAGTTGTCATGTTCTGTCACTGTCTGAACCTGGGTCTCTGAGCTCAGTCTCCATCTCTCCATCCCACGCTCATCCCCACTCTGAGTGCCTAGATGTGAGGTTTCTCTCCTGGACAGGTTGAGCTAGGGTGACCAAATGTCCCGATTTTATAGGCATAGTGCCGATATTCAGACCTGTGTCTTATATAGGGGCCTATTAACACCCCCCCACACACACACAGACACACCACAATTTTTCACACTTGCTATCTGGTCCCCCTAGGTTGAGCATCCAGCTTTGGATTCTCTGGGCTCTTTTAAGAGGGCGGAAGCAAGGTGCAGAGGTGGAGGAGGAGGAGCTGTACCCTCTGATCAGTGGTGCCTGAGGGCGTTGGGGCTGCATATATTCTAATGCTGCCAAGCGCGCTATGGGGAAGCTCACTGAGCAGCGGTACTTGCTGGACTGAGATAACAGCTGTAGCCTAGGCTTATTCGCAAGTTGCCCTGATGGTGCACAGCAAGGGTGGACTGATGGCGCTCAGCAAGGGTGGGCTGCTGGCCATTACCATCATCCTGTCCAGACACGCCCCCTTTGGGGCAGTAAGTTCCGCTTGTGCAAACCAAATTGTGCCCTTTAGCGACACTTACGCAACCCCATTGCTTGTAACGATGCCGTAATTGAATGGAACTTCGTAAACAATTCTGTCGGTGATGCGCAAGGTGGAGAAGAATCCAGCTCCCTGTCCCTGAGCTGGGTTAGCACTGCAGGGGTGACCGGAGTAAAAAGGGCTACATTTGTTTTGTCATTTAAGTGATTGGTTGTGACCCTGCATTTGCATAGGTCTATCAAGGCCAGATCCTAAGCTAGTGTAGATTGGCATCGTACCACTGAAATCAATGAAGCTACGCCAGTTTACATCAACTGAGGATCTGCCATGTTGCTAAAACATTTTGCCTTTTAGTGTCACTGGCAGTGTGTTCTCTGAACCTCTCCATTTAACAGGCTCTTAGTTTCCTTTTAGGTTTGGGTCTCTCCACAGAGCATGTATTCCTTCAGCTGAGCTGGTTCTATTTCTGGAGCAGCTTTGGTGAGGCCTCCGCTGTGCTATGGAAATGTGGTGTGCTGGCAGGCCTGCATCCCAGTCCTGCAGGGGTGAGGGGGAGACAAGTTAGTGCCTGCTACAGTAGCCGTGGGACACATGGAAAATGGGACTTGAACCCTGGGTGGAGATAGAGCTCAGAAACGGGGAGGAAGCTGCAGCATAAGGCTGCTGGGTGTCTAGACAAAACCAGTGCAGCTGTTTGAAAAGTAAAGTGTTTTGTGAAAAACTTGGAAATTTTCTGATTTTTGGATGGAAAAAAGTGTAGGTATTTAGTTTTGTTTTTTTCTTCTTTTCCCCCCTCCCCCTTTTTTAACATTTTTTTTTGTTTTGTTTTGCCACTGAAAAAGTGGGCTGAGAGCAGGAACAAAGGGAGAGAAAGGAAGAAATAACCAAAACCCAGGGGGAAAAGGAACAATTTTATTTTTATTTTTTTAAAAGATTTTTGGCTTTGTTTTCTGTTGAAAAATCAGAAAAATACCCGCTCCTGCATGGAAAAATGTTAGCTTAAAAAAAAGGGTGGGGGAGTTCAGAATATATAAAAAAAAATAAATCAACCAGCTCTTAAAACCAGCTATCTAGAGAAGCCTCACAGTGCTCCTCTGTTAGCCTGGTAAATGGTCAGATACTGCAGTGATGGGCTCAGTAGCAACTTGCATGGAACTTGGCAGGAGGAGCACAAGCTCCAGGAGGGAAGAATTTGGAGGAGGCACCAGGGAGTCAGTCTGTGTGCCCATGGCTGGAATGCTAGCTACAGTTACAACATTTCTGTAAATAGTTCGCTTAGCAAAGAGCCAGTTTAATTTTAGAAACACGGAATCATCCTCCTATTATTACCCAACTTGTGGTGCATGAAACAAGACCCCAATACCACTGAAACCCTAACATGGATAGTGATGACCAACTCTTAACTGGGAGTTAATTGGTCCAAAATGATGCTACAATAATATTCTAGGTGTTAAAATGAAAATGTGACTGTCCATGGCTGCCTTGTGATGTTAATACGTAATGTTCACCCGATGTTTAGTGTGGTCTCGCTCAAATCACCTGATTGCACGTCTTTGGTTGCTTAGGTTGGTGTATAAGAAACTGGTGTGCCTTCTTTTGTACGCATGTACCCGCACACCCGTTCTGAGCCGGGCACGTTCCAAGCACTGGTGATTCTAGGTCCCAGTTTTAGCCAAGGCTCTGTAGCCCTCCTAAGCTATCTGTGTGCTCATTAATTATGGACACATTTGACAGTGCCTTTCTCTCCTCTGCCTGACTGTTCAGTGAGGTCTTCCTGGGACGGTGGGTTCCCCTTCTGGAATGTGACTTTTGCAGGGTGAAGCTGCCCCCACCCGTGAACATGGCAGATGAGAGGCATGTAGAATCAGGATGGAGGGAAGTGGGTGTGATGATGATGATAGATTGGCTGAGTGTGGCAAAGTGCCAGGTGCCTTCCCCTGGCAGACCCACCACTGTCTACCATGTTTCAGACACCGTCCTAGAGCCTTTATGTTCAATCTGCCTGGCAGGGTGAGCCCCACTGAATGAACACGGAGTTCCCATGAAGTTCCAGGACTCTAGATTTCGCAACCCCCTGCCCCTGTGTCTGCCAAAAGCAGAGTTGGGTTCATTGTGGCATCGGCCCATGTCATCGACATCATCCTTTAGTCACATCCATCTCCCACGGCAGTCATGGTGCATCCCATTGCCTAGCATTTCCCAATGCCTCTCTTGGCTGCCAGGCAGCATTAGGTGCTGAGGTTTTTGCTTTAGTAATCAAAAGCCTGATGATTAAGCTTTGGGAGAGATTCATGAGTCCCTTGGAAACTTGGGATCGTAGAGCAAATGCTTTCCAGTAAGACATTTGCTTTAAAGAGAACTTGTTTGTGCACCTGTGGATCTCCCTGTATTCATCCCCTCTCCTTCTGGGGGTGCTTTAAACAAGCTGCCTTATGATGGTGTTTGATGGTGGGTGCTTTAAACGAGCTGCCTTATGATGGTGTTTGATGGTGGGTGCTTTAAACGAGCTGCCTTATGATGGTGTTTGATGGTAGGTGCTTGGTAAATAGGAGTGAACACAAGGGCCATGCCCTGAACAGGTTGCATTGCCGAGATACCAATTCTCACATGGCCTTCCATCTCCTTAGTACCTGAGCAGCTCACACACACTAGTAAATTTATCCCCAACACTCCTGTGAGGTAGGGACAGTTCATCCCCATTTTATAGATGGGGAAACTGCGGCATAGACACACCAAGGGCTCGTTCCAAAGCCACCTGGAGTCATTCTGTTCACTTCAGATCAGGACCTGAGTGACTTGCCTTAGGTCACACAGGAAGCCTGCAACAGAGGCAGAAATTGAACCCAGCTCTCCTGAGTCCCAGTCCAGTGCATTAACCACTAGACCATCCTTCTTCTTAGATGCTGGGCAGGGAATAAGATGAAATTAGAAGCAAAGGAATTCAGCGAGGAAGTTTCACGTGGATCATGTTCGGGCAATTATTTTTGGTTGGGTGGCTTTATTTTTAATGCTCTGGTTTGTGTTCTCTGCTGTGGGAGCACGGGGAGGGGGAGGGTGCAGGCATCTTGGAAGGAGACATTTGAAGAGGGAGACATGGCAGACTGGGTCAGGGAAGGGGGATTCAGACATTAGGCACCTGCAAGGAAGAAGGGCTGGAGATGAATGGGAAGACTACAGGGAGTGGGATACAACTAGGGTGACCAAACAGCAAGTGTGAAAAATCGGGACGGGGGTGGGGGGAAATAGGAGCCTATATAAGAAAAAGACCCAAATATCGGGACTGTTCCTATAAAATCAGGACATCTGGTCACCATAGATACAACACTGTCAGGGTCTGTCCTTTACAGTGTGTTTGTACAGCACCGAGCACAATGGGGACCTGGCCTGCCTGGCTTCTAGACATTACTGCAGAATAAATGTTTAATAATCAGTGATAACTGGGTTGGGTGGAGCTCCCACCTAGCAGCCTGGGTATTTGGAAAGTCACTTGGTATTAGGAATTGTCTCATTGTTTCTTTGCACTCCCCCATGGGTCTGTAGACATCTGTTGTCTCTTGTTTTATAGTTAGACTGCAAGCCCTTTTGAGCAGGGGCTGTCTTTGTGTTCTGTGTTGTATACTCTACCTAGGACAGAGACATCCTGGGCCATGACTGTGGCGTCTAGGTGCTACAGCAATACAAATAATGAATAACATGCTATCAAACCCTACAGTACATTTGCCGCACCAGATGAAACCACTGATCCCTCCACCCTTGCTTTCGCACTGTGTCATCAATGCACACCTTATCCAGAACAGACGCTCTGGGCAGCACAAGTCCAACTGCATTCTGCCCCATTTCAGAAGCTGACACTTGCTGAAACAGTGCTGAGCATGGTTTGCCTCTGTCGTTGTCATGTTCAGTTGCTTCCATTGTCAGCAACGGCTAAGTTTCTTTGTGCAGATAAGATTTCAAAGGGAGCGTGTTGGAGTCTGTTCTTTCAGGTGAATCATCAACAGGATCATTTGCTCAATTCCCATCCACTTACACCTGTGCAAACCCATGTGAAGCAATGGGCTTGCACAGATGTCACTGGGTGCATCATCTGAAGATGGTAAGGTTGCAGAGGTGTCACTGAGGGCCAAATTTTGATTGCAGAACCTGGTGAGATTGCCAGAGGGAAGAAGAGCCCACATTGAGTTGCTCTTGGGTCCTGTAAAGAGAACAAACCCTGAGCCCCATGATGCCATTTGCCAGAGCAGAACTACCCTTTAAGGAGGGATTTGAAGGTGACAGACCCCCACAGACTTCAGGTTCCTTCCTGAGCTATCTTTCTTGATCCATTTACTTCCTAAAGCATGAACATTATTATTACCTTAGTTGTGTAGCTACAGATGTTATTTGTGGTCATGACTTTATCCAGACACAGCATTTGTCTTTAGGGCTTCCTGCAACAGTGAGTTCCACAGGTTGAGTGTAAAGCAGTGTTCCATGTGGTCTCACTGAACTTCTAGCCCAGTGTGTTGCATGCCCTCTTGCATATCCATCAACTTGCTACTTGGAGCACCCTAGGAGGTAAAGAATACTCTCCTGGAAGGCCCACTCCTATGCCCCTGTGGACATCTGCTTTGTACCTTTTCATCTTCCGTACCCCACTTTTACTGCTACTGCCTCTTTGGCTTTGAGAGAGAGAAATTTTCAGTTTGCACCACACACTGCTCCCCCAGCTCCCTGGCCAGCGTACAAATATGGTCCCCACATACTCCTGTGTCTGCCTAGCGTATGTTGGCAAGTTGTCATGACAACAATAAGGTCAACACAATCAGACCATGTGGGGTGGGGTGCAAAGATGTGAAATGCAAATGCCATCCCAGCATGATACAATGGGCCCGTGGGTGCTGCGGGCTGGACATAATAAGCCTGACCCTTGCAGTCCTTTCTTGGGCAAAACTGCCATCAGTTTCAATGCAAGTTTTGCCAAAGCTTGGCGCAAGGATAGGCTAGTGGTTAAGGCACTGAACTGGGATGCTGATTTGGGTTTGGTTCCTGGCTCTGCCACCAATCATCTTGGGTGACCTCAATCACGTCACTTAATCTACTCTGTGCCTCAGTCCCCAGCTTTAAACGGGGGATGATACGTCACTATCTCCCAGGGCTGTTGTGAACATAAATCCAGTAGTGAGGTGCTCAGGTGCTCCAATAGTGGGGGGGGGGGGGGCATATAAGTACCTGCTTGGATAGAGAGTTGGGCCCAATGACTGGGAATGAGGGGGAGAGATGTTCCCCTCCCATGTCCCCTGGTGGTTTTACCCAGCCTTGACATTCTACGTGCTCCTTGCTTCTTACCCACTGTACTGGAGGAGACTGCTAATTTGCCAGCAACTCGGAAGGCATTCCTGTGCTGTCTCCTGCCAGCACCGCACTGCAGTAGGTTTTAGCCATGTTCTCTGAGCCGGTGGTTCTCCAGCCTTTTTAAAGCTATGGCCCTCTTTCTAAGGGAGTGACCCTCACGTGGGCCCAGCAGCCTGGTCCCCCACAGCTTGGTATTAAAAATATATATATCCTGGTGCAGCTACCAGGTAAGAATCTGCAGGGCCCTGATGGCAACTGGGCTATAGCTAGGGAACTCTGCTCTCCACTGCCTCCCAGCCTCTGCCAAGGTGATTTGAACTCTCATCAACCCAGGTGACTGCCTGGTGCTCTAGATTTCTTTCCCCTGCTTCATAATGGAGGTACATGGCTGCTTCTGTGGCTCTGTAGGGTTTCTGGATTTGCTGGGTGGTACAGATGGAGAGACAGCCCCTCACCAGGGCAGAGGGGACACATCCGGGGATGATGAATGCATGCACCCTACTGTCTGTGGGGGGTGGGCAGGCAAGCCCATGGCATCCATATGGCTAGAGAGCGAGACTCAGGCATGAGATGAGGGGAAGCTCCCAGGGCCGGCGTCTCTAGTTCTGTCTGAGAGCTGTCCACTCTCGGCCCTAGAGGCAGCTAGAGACTCCGCTGGAAGAGAGATGAGACTTTTTGATGTTAGGGAATTGGGGGTGGCGGGTGGGCGGGGAAAGGTCACTTCGCTCCCTCTCTCTCCCACTCCTGGGAAGGTCTCTGCTTCCCTCTCTCCTGGCCATGACATGGTTAAATTCCTTTCCAGCTGGGCTGGCAAACGGAGCCCAGGCATATTAGTCAGCTCACAGTGGGGGGGGGGAGAGGAGAGAGGAGGGGCTGGGGCTGAGAACTGCAGAGCGCTATTCTCAGGGGCTCTGAAGTGCAGGGAGGCAGGCTCGGCAGGAGTTGCTGCTTCCCAGAAACTCGATTATTTTTAACCCAGGAAGAGGGGGTGGGGCGGAGCTGGAGGACTGGGGGCGAAGAAGCTTCGAGGAAGGCGAGGAGGCACGGTTGGAAGGAGAGCGCTGACCGTGGTGGGTGCAGTTCTGCTGGAGGCACATACCAGAGCTGCCTGCCCTGCCTGCTAACCAGGGGCGTTTCCCTGGCCTGGCAAACGCTTGACTCCCTGCTGGTGGGCAGAGAGCAGCGCGTGCTCCAGCAGATCTGGTGGGAAATGCCCTGGGCTCCCCTTCGTGCAGTGGGAGAATAGCTGCACATTCCCTGATGGACCAAAAGAGACGGCAGTAGGTTCTCCATCCCTGGCATGTTATACCTTCCCTCCAGACCGACCCTGGAGGACCATCGCGGAGGCTGCAGGTGCGTAGGGCGTGTCCCTAGGGGACCCCGACTTCACGTTTGCCTGTCCCACGAGCCCCTGAGAGATGAGTTGCCAGCTGTACTAAACAGCTGATGGATTTGCCCACCCCAGAGATGCACATCTGGGTATGTAGAGCCTGATGCAAAGCCAAGTGAAGGGAATGAAAAGATTCTGGTTGACTTTGGTGGGCTTTGGCTCAGGCCCTAAGTTTAGAAAGCCACAAACATCTGCCAGTTCATTGTCCATCACACTTGTCGCAGCAGATTCAAATGCTACAAGCCCTGGCTCCCCTCCAACATCTCTCCCCTTCATCAGCGAACCCCATAGTCACTAAGCTTTCCTGAGCTGTTCTTCCAGACCTGACCTCTTTACAAGACTTCAGGCTGCCGGGAGAGGGACAGGGGGACATGGGGCGGGGAACTGACTCAGTCTCTCTGGTCCTGCTGAGCTGCCCCATAAGTTGCTGAGTCTGGGTTGGGGCCCCAAGCAGCCCCTTGTGCTGCAGGCCGGTTCTGCGTTCCTCCTCATCTCCCTGCTTGTTGTCTTGATCACTTTGCGCCTGAATGACCAAGAGGTGTCACTTACACTAGGAGTCTGGAGTGAGTCTGGGGGAAGTCAGATCACTGTTTCAGCTGTGATCTAACCCCAGCACCCATGAGATGGAAATCTGGCTAAGGTACTCAAAGTATACGAGGGAAATCCCTCCAGAGGTTAAGCTGGCAGTAGGTTGCCATTGTCCAAGTGCTCCAGGGCTGCCGGTGATGGGAATCCCAGCATTTCCAGGTTTTACATTACAGAGCTCAGTAGCCTCCACTAGGCTCTGTGGCGCAATGGATAGCGCATTGGACTTCTAGATCAATGACAAGTGAAGTTATTCAAAGGTTGTGGGTTCGAGTCCCACCAGAGTCATATTTTGGGAGGTTGTGGAATCTCCATCACTGGAAATTTTTAAGAGCAGGTTAGACAAACACCTGTCAGGGATCTAGATAATGCTTAGTCCTGCCTCAAGTGCAGGGGACTGGGCTAGATGACCTCTCGAGCTCCCTTCCAGTCCCATGATTCTATGAAAGTGGTGTATTGAGTCAGTGAGTAAGATGCAGGTTTAGGTGGAAAGCAGCCTGGGGTAAGGAGAAATGTGTGGCTAATCTGGAGAAGTTTTTGGGAGTGTCTCAAGATGAGGGCTCCCCCACACCCCATTAAGTTACACCTTGTTGGGGAGGGATAGCTCAGTGGTTTGAGCATTGGCCTGCTAAACCCAGGGTTGTGAGTTCAATCCTTGAGGGGGCCATTTAGGGATCTGGGGCAAAAATTGGGGATTGGTCCTGCTTTGAGGAGTGGGTTGGACTAGATGACCTCCAGAGGTCCCTTCCAACCCTGATATTCTATGATTCTGTTTGGGCTAGAAATAAGTATTATCTCCAACTATGAAGGAAGTTCTGCTTACTAGGACAAAAATTTCCCTGGGCCATAAACTTTCAAATTTAAGGGCATAAACCAGCCACCAGCTCCCTAGGATTAAGGAGATATTTCCTCCTTGGGCAGATTATTCTTCAAAATCCATTACAGGTTGTTTTGCACCTTCCTCTGTATTGGTCGCTATCAGAGACAGGATACTGGATTTGATGGGAGCACTGGTCTGACCCATCAGAGCAGTTCATTTTGTTCCAAAGAAATATTCCTACGTTTGTGCAGTTCTCAGGGGGGAAATGCCCTCCACAGGTGTGCCTGTCTGCCCAAGCGAGCGTTACATTGATCACGGACAGAGCTGGTCCGGAAATGGGTTTTTGTTCCCATGACAAGTTTTGCTGGAAATGGGGGAGGGGAATCTATTGTGTGTCTGAAATATTTTCGTTCTGAAAAAAAAAACCCCAACCCACTTTTTGACAGAAACCCAGAATTCTTTTTGTCAAAAATGGACATTTCCGTTTTGACCCAAAAGCCAATTTTCATAGGGAAACATGTTTGGAACAAACGATTTCTACCCGCTGTAATCAGGGCCCGTATTGGAGTCTGTGTCACTTTCACCTCACTGGAGCGCAGTGAGTAACACCAGCTCTTTAAAATGTCCCCAAAATGATCAGTGCGAAGAGGATAAAGAAGGAGCAAGAGGAAGAGCACCCGGGGCGGGGAGGGGGGGAGTCATCAATGGAGGGGGCCCATCACTGAAGATCAGGGGGTTGGGGAGAAGCCCCTGAGAGCCGGCTCACATAGGCCTTGGAGAATGAAACGAGGCCATGAGTCTGGGCAGGCCTCACCCCAGTTTGGCCACTTCCTGTTTTACGGGGGGAGAGGGATAGCTCAGTGGTTTGAGCATTGGCCTGCTAAACCCAGGGTTGTGAGGCCTTGAGGGGGCCATTTAGGGAACTGGGGCAAAAAAAAAAAAAAAATCTGTCAGGGGACAGTACTTGGTCCTCCTAGTGAAGGCAGGGGACTGGACTCGATGACCTTTCAAGGTCCTTCCAGTTCTATGAGATAGGCATATCTCCATATATTTTTATTTAATATGAGTGGCTGGACAGCAGCCTGCCTTTATCACTCTCCTGTAGGCAGATTCAGCAGGCAGGCAGGGGAGAATTTCCATTTGGTACCAGAGCCTCCTGTAGCTGCTTTACCTAAGCAGAGAATGCTAGGAAATTCAGACCAGGACAGCAACATCCCCACTAGAGAGTGTCCCCTGGCTGTCAGGTGTCTCCCCTCCTCAGCAAGTCTCAGACACTCTTATTGGAGTTAGTTCACTTTTTGGTAATCAGCCCAGCTGCTCGGAGGGGAAGATGAATTCCCTTTTAGGACCGCACTAGGGAGCTGATGACACCCTGTCCCCATGTGACGGTCGGAGCCATTTCATCCTGTTCTCGGTCTCCTCCCCTTATCTCAGCGGTCTCTGCTTCATTTCCCAACAGCTCATCCTGAGTAGCTGGGATCTGAATTCTTAATGGACGTGCAGCCCTGTTTCAAGGTCTTAGGAAGGGGTCCACCTTCCGGGATGGCCCCTTCCTCCCTTGCACCAATTGCCTCAACTTGTAGGGCACCTGCCTGATGGTCCCCCAAATGTTTTTACATCATGTTCGGGGAGCCTAGTCCTTTTTCTGCCCCTTTTGTCATATTTTCTGCCCCACCGCGCTTCACAGAATTACCAAAGCTACTGGTAGCTGCTTGCAGAGCCAGTGGTAGCGATCGTGTTTTGCATCCATCTGGGTCACTTGTGTCTACGGACGGACTCCAGTGGGAAGCCCCCATGGTGACATCAGTGCAGTAAGGACTGCACTGCAAAACTCTTTTTTGATGGCCATCCTCGCTACGAGGTACTGGCATTTGGGGCCCACCAGGACAGCTAGACTGGGAGTTCTGTGGCCATTTCTGATGGAGGGGTGGCATTCCTGTGACTCTCAGCCTGGTCTTTGTTTTAAATCCCTCCCTGGGGTCTTTCACATTCCAGACCTATGGAGAGCAGAGAGGGGAAAGGCCCTTGGGGCAGAAGGCCTGAAATGGGAAGGTCTGAAAACTCTTCTGAGACAAACTAAGGGTGGAAAGGAGGACAGAGAAGAGAAAGGGGAGGGGGAGATGCAGGTTAGAAGGGAGCAGGGAGGAGAGGTAAGGAGGAGTGGGGGAATGGGGTCTGTTGTCTCCTACTCTTTTTTTTCTCCATTGTCTTCTTTCTTAACAACTCTCTCCTCTTTTCCCTTTATCCTTGCCCCTTTTGCCCTCTCTCCTCTGCCCTCTGACTCCTCATGGCTTCCCTGGGGCAGCCTTATTCCCTCCCTTCTCTGGGTGGCTAGTATTTTACAGATAGGATGGCCCCTTCCAGCCAGAGCTCAAGAAGGAGGCTGCAAGGGAAGGAGGCTGCACACAGGGGAAGCTTGACCTCTGGGTCAAGTCGGGGAGAGAGGTTCTGGGGCTGACTAGCTGTGTCCCTCCATATTAAATCCTAGATCTTGCCTGGGGCTGATAGTGGTGCTGCGACTAGTGACAGGTTACCTGGTATGCAGGGAAAAGAGTCTGTTACAGTGTCTAGTTATGGGCAGGGGACCATGCACCATATACCCTGATTGTGCATCTTCCTGACTCTGTCACTTTTTCCTTATGTGGCCTCAGTTTTCCCATCTGTAAAAAGGGGTTAAAGCTACCTACTACCTGTCTGCCAAGAGTGCTGTGAGGCCCTCAGATGAAAGACCAACGCAGAGCCCAGTGTCGCTGTTTTGTCACCCTGATGGATTGTGTGGAACCTCAGGTTGCCATAAGGACACCAGGGATGAGTTTGGCCAGACCATCGGGATTGTTGTTGGGCAGAAGCTGACCTGGCCCTTGTTCTCAGGTGGCCGTGGTTCCGAGCTTCCCCTGCTCTCACCCTGCCCTGTGCCCAACACAGAGTATCAGCCGTTCTTTGGAGATTCCCCTTCTCCACCGCCTCTGCACACCTCCTCCCTTACCCACCCCCTATCGCCACTGCTCCAACTGGTTCACCCGCCTCTGGGGCTGGCCAGGGGGAATTACAGGGCAGTGGCTGAACACTACCCTGGCAAATGGGGCTTTACCCCACACTCCTGGACAGCCGCCCCCCCCCCGCGCCCCCCCCCCCCCCCCGTTTCAGCCCAGCCCAGCAATCACCTTGGCCGGGCTGCAAGCTCTTCTGCGTATGCTTTACTGCGTATTTTGCTTGCCCGCTCCACGGGGTAAGTTGTGCTGGTATTTGCCTGGAGGGCTGGGGGAGGCAGAGGGCGGCGGAGAGAGACCCTGGCGCTGGAAGGAGACTAGCTCTCTGCTGGCAGGGTATTTTTTTTTTTCGTTTTTTTCCTCTCTTTGTTAAGCTCCCTTTCAGCTGCAATGGCAATGCCTGGGTGTTCTGAGCTGACAATAATTGCTGCAGTCTAGACAGTGTCTGGTATGAGGCACACGGAATCAAAGAGGCCCCTTCTCTCGCTGTGACTTTCACACATGCTCCCTTGGTTGGTCTCCTTCTTTCTCGCATGTTTCCTTGGTCTCTCCCTCGCTCTCTTTTTGTGTGTGCCCCTCTATCTGCCTCTCACATAGGCAGAGGAGAGAATGCAGCAGTGTCTTTTGCCCTCCTCCCTCGGTCTGTCTCTCCTGTGTTCCCTTCTTTTTGTCCTCTTGCGCGCTCTCTCTTTCTCATATACCCTCCTCTCTCTCTCTTTCCTCCACCCTTTGCTTCACATTCTTCACTCCCAAACCTAGGTGGAGAAGCTGATTCACTCTGTAGGAGGACAAGAGTGAGTGGGGTCAGGCTCTCCCTTTTGGAAGGGATTTAACTCTGTCTTTGCCTGCTCAATTTTCACTCTCTTTATCCTCCACCACCTGACTCCCCCGACTTGAGCCTGAGCACAATTTGTTTCTTGGCACAGTTGTCCAAAAGCTGCCAAGTCCATCATTTGCAGCACTTGGTGCACAAGACCTGGCCATTAAGCTCTCCACTCTGCCAGCTCCCACCAGGGCTGGGTTATTCTGTCTTCCTTCAGACCAGAGCTTCCCGCCTGGTATTGCTATTGGAATAAGACTGTGGGAGGAGATAGAGCCATCCAGGGACCTTCAG
Source organism: Macrochelys suwanniensis (assembly GCA_033296515.1). Classification (NCBI taxonomy): domain Eukaryota; kingdom Metazoa; phylum Chordata; order Testudines; family Chelydridae; genus Macrochelys; species Macrochelys suwanniensis. Next base: position 11,808,929 of record CM065790.1, on the reverse strand, counting down.
CCTGATGGCAGGGTGCCCAAAAAACCCAGCAAATCATGCACAAAGCTGATCAGCTGCAGGGGTTTATATCTGGTGAATTCAAATGACTAGCGGGTTCTGTAGGTCCAGGCAAACCTTAGCACCGGGTGTATTTATCTTTGTTAGAAACACTGATGACGGTGTAGCTGCATGTTCAGAGTGGCTGTGACACCCTGCCAAGTGGCCAACGAGGACCTCGTAACCACAAATATTGGGCACCCCCAGCTTAACTGGGATGGCCACCCATCCTGTATTTCAAGAGATGTTCCTGATTAGGTTCATGGGACATTAGGCACCGATCAGACAAACAAAGTATGTTCCCCAGCAGCGACCGTACATAGGGCCTATGATGATGTGCCATTGGGGGGCGCTGTCCCTGAGAAATAAACTTTGCCCTGTCTTTTTCGTATCGTTGTTCTTCATCTCCTTGACACATAGGTGGTTACTCTAGGCCTATTGGATACCCATCAGTGATTCCCAGGACCTGGGATTCCGCTCAGATCCCTGTCTGCTCTTCCAAATGAACCTGGAGGTCCCATAGATTGCTGCTGGGTGGCTCCTGATACTGGTGTCGGGCCATTGATGTTTTACCTTTCTGACTGCAGTGAGGCTATTACAAGCTAAGACAGTAGCAAAGATTCAGAGAGTCTCTTTGCTGCCTCCCCTTCAGACACACGTGACTGCTGCAGGTCCTCTTGACAGAGCCCTCGGTTAAAGAGAATAAACGCTCGTGAACAGTTTGACCTCCATTCCCAGACCGATGGGACAGCAGCCGGCTCAGGACAGGACCGCTCATGCTCCAGCTCGCTCGCCTCATGGCAGCACTTCCCTTCACCAAGCCCACCCTGCCTGGACCGCAGTGATCACCAGGCAGCATCTTTCGGAGCTCAGTGCACAACCTCAGGCGCGCACGCAGCAACTCTGCTATAAAGCCCGTCATGTGCCTGCTGAAGTAACGTTGATCATATACTACAAGAAGCAAATCTCTTTCTGGGGTGTATTTACCGGAGCGTTGTGTATATGATACGGGGGGGGTGGTGGTAATTGCCCCACTCTAGGTGGCAGTGGGGAGGGCTCGACTGGAGCCCTACATCCAGTTCTGGGTGCCGCACTTCGGGAAAGATGTGGACAAACTGGAGAAAGTCCAGAGGAGGGCAACAAAAACGATAAACGGTTTAGAAAATCTGACCTAGGAGGAGAGGCTAAAGAAAGGGGGTGTGTTTAGTCAAGATTGAGGGGGGACCTGAGGACAATCTTCAAATATATTAGGGGGGTGTTATAAAAGTATAGTGATCAATTGCTCTCTATAGCCATTAAAGGTAGGACAAGAAGTAATGGGCTTAATTTGCAGCATGGGAGATTTAGGTTAGATGTTAGGAGAAACTTTCTAACTCTAAGGGTAGTTAAGCTCTGGAGTAGGTTTCCAAGGGAGGATGTGGAATCCCCCTCATTAGGGGTTTTTAACACCCGTCAGGGGTGATCTAGGTTTACATACTCCTGCCTCGGTGCAGGAGCTTGGATAGGTGACCTCTCGAGGTCCCGTCCAGCCCTACAATTTCTATGATTCGATCCCACCTTAGGAATTGAATGTAGGGGAAACACCCCCCAGTGTTCATAAAATCCACCATCATTCAGGGACTCTGTTCGTCTGTTCCGGCTTTCTAGCCAATCAGAGGAACTCTAATTCCCTGGCCATCCACCCAGTGACGTGTCCGGGCTTTGCGCCAGGGCTCCGTGGCACACATGACGCTCACAAAAGGGTTAATTTGTATGAGGCAGCTGCTTGCACAAGCAGCCTGCCCTGTGCCCCGAGGGGTAAGATCAGCCAGTTAGAATATGATCCGATGAAGTAATGCTTGTAACTTGAGATCCTGCTGGGGCGAGTCGGTAGGTGGAGTTACTGTGGAACCCGATAGAACTGGAATTCGCCCTCTGCAGCCTGCTCGGGCAGTTTCAATGAAGCTCGATGGAATTTGACGCTCTCATTTAATGCAATCAGCTGATGTTTTCCTAGCTTGACAATGGACTTGTAATAGCTGCTGATCTCTGGCCAAAAGGCCCTTTCCCCATAAGGCTCTAATGATAATTAATAGCTCTGCTATAGCGCGTTTCAGACTGACCAAAATCCCGGTACATCAGGGAGACCCGCGTTGACGAACAAAACGCTCCTGACTCCCAATGTAATAACATTATCTCCTGTAATGGAAATACTCCCTCTCCTGCTCGGCCCCAGCCACTCCAATCCCTTTCTCGGGTCTCTCTTGCTTTGGATTGGGAGGGATCGATCTGCTCCGTGCTCTAGGGGTTGGCGCACACAGGTGGCGGGTGTGCTAGGCCTGCCCCCAGTGGCAGCGGGCAGGCGCGGGCATGCATCGGCCCTTGGGGCTCACTCACTCGCACTCTGCTGCGGGAAGAGGATGTTGACGGACTCTACGGTGGTGCCAGGCATCGCTGTGGCTGTGCTGCTCTAGGCTGGGAGCGTGGCTGCCGGGCACGTCCAGCAGAGACGAGTCAGGGAGGTGGTGGCGTGTGCCCCGGACCAACCACAGAGCTCCCAGAAATCAGTTGGAACATGTTGGTCAGTATGGTGCTTCCCCCCCACCAGTAGATCGCAAAGCGCTTGATCAAGGGCGTCCGTATCATTAGCCTCGTCATACGTCATACAGAACTAGGTCTTCTGAGTCTCAACCCAGAGCTCTATCTACTAGGCCACATTGCCTCCCCTTGGTTCTATGGAAACAAGGATTCGAGTGGGGTCGTGTAATACCCCTAGGGGTTCTCAAATGGGGATCACACCTTAGTACAGAGAGTGTTTCCTGGACACCTCCCTTCACATTCATGATCATGCAGAGCACCCCGTGATGCCCCAGCCCCCCATGCCATCCCATAATGTCCTGGCAATGGTAGCACTGGCTTACACAGACTAGTCACAGTAGGAAGGTATGTGATGTATTTTAATTGTCTGTAAGGCACTTTAGCAGCTGGAAACAAGGAGGAAAGCCAGCTCCGTGTGACCTACTAGTGCTCCACAGACACGGTTGGGCACTGGGAATTCTCTTTCTCAAGGGCGTGGCTGGTGGGTCTTACTCATTGCTCCGGGTCTAACTGATTGCCATGTACAGGATGAGGAAGGAATCCCCCCACCCCGGTCATGTTGGCAATGATCCTGGGGGGGCGGGGGGATTTCATGTCCCTCTGCAGCATGGGGTGTGGGGTCACTTGATATCTCTGTCCATTTCCTGCCATTGCATTGGCCTCAAGCACTGGTGCACCTCCGTCCCTCCCGTTCTTTGCCTGTGACATGCAGTATTTTAGTGTCCTCGGGACTGTAACACTTGGTCTAATTCTGGCTGTTGACTTCGTGTGGAGGTGGCTGGGTGGTATTTGGTGGCCTGTGACATATAGGAGGTCTGATTAGATGATCTGGTGGCATGGGCGGCGAGTGAACCTCCACTTTGGAGAGGCTAGCCCGCTGGCCCCACCCCTTCTGTCCGCCAGCCCCACCCCTAGATGCCGGAGCCCTGGGAAGGGAATTATATCCGCCGCCCGTGTCTGGTGGTCCCTTCTTTGACTCTATGACTCTGTTATATCGACATGATTGGAGACCTTGAGCTGAGGGAGTGCAGCAAACAGCCTTGTATCCGAGACAGCTTTATAACAGACACTGTATGAAGTAAAAGAACAACAGTCCTTGATTGGATCACAGTAACAGGGCTAAAGAACCCAGCAGTGTCAGACATGACAGAATCACCCCCTAAGGCCATTGCACTGCTTATACCTGTAAATACCTCTTATGAAAATCTGCCCCCATGGCTACATTTTGAAAGGCGGGGGCACCTGCTGTGCCTGCTAATGCCTCACTCTGTGCACAAATTGGGTAACTGTGCACCTAACATCTCACTGGCAAGTGCATTTTCCCAGTCTATGCACTGGAAAATTGGAAAACCTGTTTCCACATGCAACTGCAGGGGGGTGGATGGGATGGATGTGGGTGCAAATGTTGCCAGCCCAAGCTAGGCATTTGAAAATGTACCTGGTAATATTTCACCACGGTGAGAGATGCAACCAGCCTCCCCTCGCTTGAATTTTTCTTGTGCTCCCCAGCCATTTCCAGAGAGCCAATCATTGCTTCCTATTGGAGCCCTTGAAGTTAGAGATTGGCATCCTCATGTGCTCCTCCCAGATCCTACGTGCTGAACTGAATCCCTTCTATGAGCCAATGGTTGAAATGGGTGGCCCAGGACAGAGGATGCCTAAAAGATGTGCTAATAGTCACCTGAGATTTCATGCCCACCATTCTTGTTTAATGCACTTCTGGAAGGTGCTCAGATACTGCCGTGAGTAGAATTCTGTGCTCATCTTGCTGTTAAGGATCCCTCATGCAAGACCCTGAATTTGTGGTTCACTGGGCGGGTACTGCAGGTGAAATCACTGGGTATTGTTTCCTTTGTGAGTTGCATGGAGTTCCGCTGGGTTTACCCATGTAAACACCATGTTGTTGGCACTTTACTCCAGTAACTGCTTAGCTGGCAATTTGCATCTCCTTACCCAACATGCTTTGCATCCCAGTTCTGCTCTGCATGATTAGTTCTCGAGAACAGCCTGATTTACTGAATATTCTGTGCCAGGATTGTTGCTAACGGGAGAGATCCAAGATGAGACACTTCAGGGTGATAGAAATCTGGTGATCAAAATGTAATAAAAACAGGGTTCCACATGCTCTGAAAAATTCTCCATTTTGGAGAGGGGGAGCCATACAGTTCAATCAAAGACTGTAAGTAAATGTAGATGGTCATAAAATGTATTATGCTGCATTCCCCTTTGGTGGCTAGTGCACTAAGAAGGTAACAGCCTACTACTGCTGTCATGGAATTACTCCTTCAGTTCAAGTGGCAGAGCACTAGTTGGCCATTTGGGCTAAGCCTGACCAAACAAAATAGGTCTTTCCTGGCATGTTAGTGCAATATGTGCTTGTTTCACAGGAGACATTAAACCCAAGTGCTCACAACTTACCATCATTACAGCTCTCCTAGTACTTCTCCAGGAGATTAGGGAGTGTTGACCCAGATATCTAAGTTCCGCTGGGCTGTTCAGTTGGATACAGGGTTTCTTCTTCACTTGGTGGCCTCTTAAACATCTGCTGTGTCTTGCCCTAGAGTTGCCTGCATTTCAGAGATGGGATGCAATGATCCTTACATCTCCCCTGTCTACTTCACAAGGATTGCTGTGTGGCTTCTATCTTGTAACATGCTTTGAGATCCTTGGGGGAGGAAGTGCACATTTTTGCTATTATTGAGTTATTTTATTTTTGTATTGCCGTGTCGGTGGGGGCGAGAGATCTGACCATTCGATTTCCAGTAGCATGCCATTAAAATAACCCAGTCCTAATGGGGACTCTTCGCAGTGATCAGGCTGAGCTTGCTAGGAAAGTGGGATTGGGTGGGGGGTTTTCATGCGTGCTTAGAACATCGGGAGTAATCTCGGGAAAATTGGCTGCAATCGGGTTTCAGCTCTGTCACTCCACCATGTCTCCTAGGTCTAGGGAAAATGTGAAAAAAATGTCTAATCAGCCCCATCTCAGTGGGAAAGCCCTCTGAGGGAAGGTATCTGAGCTGCCTTTTTTTTAAACTTTTTTTTTTAACAGCTAAGTGTTGGGGCGGGAAGCAGAGCACAGGAGGTTTATATATTCAGCACTTTGTGCACACGCTATGCAAACAGAACAGTGCATCTCTAGTTCCCAGCAGCAGCAGACAGCTCAGCTTCTTGTAAATCAGCCGCTGAGTGAAGCAGCAGTGGTCCTGGAGTTTCTGGGGGGTGAGGAGCAGGACTAGGACCTGGCAGTGCTGTGCTTTCTCTGCAGACACCTATTGAACTGGTTGGATGCTCAGGCTTGCTGTTATTGCCTTCCCTTTCCTGTTTACCTCTTTCACACACACACCTGCATTTTTGGCTGCTGTAGTGCGAACTCCCAACAGAGTACGGCCTCCACTGTATTTTGGTGTTTGCTAACTGAGAGGAGCGGGGTGTTATTTATCTCTCTGGGATGCAGATCTCCCTCTCCCTCTGCAGCCCCGTCAGCTGGTGTAACCATTGCCCTGCGCTCATTCATGGGACTTGGGTCCAGGGTGCACCAGGTGTTCGCCCAGAGCCGTTCCATCCCTGGGGTTAGGCAGGCCAGGCTCCCGAGGTGCTGCTGCGTTTGTGCTTGCATATCAATGAGAGCGATGGGGCTGGAGAGCCCAGCCTGCTCACGGCTGCTCTTAGAGCCGTTGCTGCTTTCGTTGCCAAGTCCACCGCTTACTCTCCCTTGTCTTTGTGTATTTGCATGGCAGTTAAGGCAGCCCCTGCCTCCAAATGGTACCTGCCAGACGGCCTGTCTGGCTGGGTCCTTGTGCCATCCGGTGCTGTGACTACTTGGCAACACGGGGCGGCTGGCTTGGCGAAGGCCAGTCTGCTAGGCTAGTCCTCATTTCCCGAACATACGCCCTGTGCATTGCAGTTCGTTGGCTAGGTGTGGAACGGCTCTATCCTAGCTCCAGGAAGCAAGGCTTAGAGCAGGACACCAGGAGCCAGGATTCCTGGGTTCTGTCCTTGGCACTGACTCAGCCTGTGACCCGGTACAAGTCACTTTCAAAAGTATTGATATTTGGAAAAGATTGTTTTAAAGACTATAATGGGGCAAATTCAACCTTGGTGTCACCCCGTTGACTCCAGTGGAGTAATACCAGGGATAAATTTGGCCCAGTATTCTAAATATTATTATGAATTTGTATTATGTTAGCGCCTAGAGACCTTCAATGAAATCGGGGTGCTGTACAGACACACAGCAAGGGACACAGTGTCTAGCACAACGTGGGCCTAATCTCTAGGTGTTACCACAATACAAATAAAGACCAATACTTAATAAATAGCTAATAGACAAGACAGACAAAGGGTTGGAGGGAAAATGGGCAAAGAGAGGGGAAGTGACCTGCCCAAAGTCACCCTGCAGATTGGTGGCAGAGCCAGGAACAGAACCCAGGTGTCAGTCTAGTGCCTGAGATACTTAGTGATTTCCATCCATTACTACAAATAGTTGTTCTGTGGCTCTTAATGTAGCATATGGGACCTTCTACAAAACACTGATTTGTCCAGTTCTTTCTATACATTCCCCGATAACCATGGGAAATTACTGAACAAAAGTGCAGCACAAAGGAATACTCGTAACTAAGGGACTAGACTTGGCTGGCTCCATTTCCCTGCCACGGGTGGTGGGTACTGAGTTAATACCCCGCCAACGTGGCAGGAGTCGCTCCCCACTCTGTTTGTTGTTGTTTGATGTGAGCGTCTTTATCACATGAAATGAAAATCGAAATGTCCAAAACTCACAGGCAAATCCTGAGGTTTGACTTGGACTTTCCAAGACGTAAGTTTGAGTTCAGCTACCCGCTGGTCCTACATACAGGGCCTGGGTTCTCACTCTGCTTCTCTGCTTCTATGATCATTGTCCCCGGGGTACCTGAGCGGCTCACAGTCAGTGCTGGATTTACCCTCACAATTCCCCTCGAGGCAGGGCAATACTCTCATCCCCACTGTACAGATGGGAACCGGAGGCACTTAATAGATCAAAGGTAACATTTCCAACGCGCCTATTTGATTTGGGGCCTGAAATCCCATCGACTTTTGATGGGACTTAGGCTCCTAAGTCACGTAAGTGCTTTTGAAAACGTTACCTTAATTCCCATTGACAGTGAAGCACGCGGAGATACAAGAGTGGGGAAAAGCTAAAGACAGCGAGTGGATAGCCACAACATGGATGGGGTGAAAGTATCAGTGGGTGGAGGAAAGAAGAGATGAGGGCAGAGCTTCAGCTGGAGCAGAGTTGGGCAGGGCCTGAGAGGCCAGGGTGAGGAGCTTACATTTGAGTTGGAATGGAAGTGGAGAGGGGTCCAATGAAGGTTTCAAAGAGGGACTCGGAGCAGCGAGCAAAGAAGAAGGTTTTGGTAGCAGAGATCTGGACAGGTTGCAGACGCAATCTGGGAATCAGGAGAGTTTGCAACGTCCAGAGGAGAGATGGCTGGAGTATGGGAAAGGGTTATTAGGCAGGACAGAGAGTACAGGAGATTTTGGAGATGTGGTACAGGAAGAAGCAACTGTTTTTGGTGATCACCTGAATGTGGAAAAGGAGAAATGTCAGAAGTTGGCGGAGCCAGGAACCTTGCAAGGGAAACAAAGAAAGATCTAGAAATAACCCGACATCAGTACCACATCCAGAAAAAAATAAACAACCAAGGAAAAAGCCAGACAAGACTTGAACCTCTGGCTTTAAGACTCACAAAAAAGTCAATTAAATCATGAGCTGTCTGGGACAGGGACCATCGCTTGCCATGTGTCTGTGCCCACCAACCCAGGAGTCTGGCGTCTCTGAACACTGCCATGTTGACTGTTAGTGTGATTATTAAAGAGGAAAAGACACGAAGTGGTGACAAGATTTGAACTTTTAAAATAAACATCTTAGTATGATGTCTTTTGTCACGTATACGTTGGGTGCTGTCAGTGTGCTTGGGGCTGTACAAAATGTACAGGAAAACGCAGTCTCGGTAAACACCCAACCAAATCCTGAAATTCTTGCTCCGTTTGTTTGGGCAGATTTCCTTGTTTGGAAATCTGACCTTGTTTGGGCAGATTTCCCATTGAAGGCCAGCAGGCCAGTTCCAGGGGTCACTCAGCATTTGCTCAACCCTTACTCAAGAAACCACCTCTGAAATATAATGGGAATATGCTTAAGGGGAGAGTACATAGTGACAGTGTGACTTGGCCACCCTCATTCCTGCTGGTTAGCACTCACATAAGCAGCCCTGTTGACAGTTGTGTGAGGAAGTGCCCACTGCGGTGAGGCAAAATTGCACAGTCTAGCCTGGAGTAAGGGCTTCAGGATTTGGCCCTGAGGCAATGGATGAAATTGTAATTGGTGTTTAAAGGAATTGGGCACCCAACTCCCATTGATTTTTCAATGAGTTAAGCATCTAAATCCCTTAGGTACTTTGGAACCACCCACTAAGAACAAGGATGACAGAGGTGATCAGTAAGGGGAACCAGGCCCATCATGAAAGAAAATGCTTGGAAACAGTGAGACGGGAGACACAGGAAAACAACAGTTCCCTGCAGTGCTGGACAACAAGGACAAAGAAATTACTGCCAAGCCAGAGAGCATCATGAAACTCAAAAGCTTTAAGCAAAGCTCTTCTCCAGTGTCAGTTTCATTCTCCAACTTTGATTCACATGACATCTTTTATTCACACCAATGTGATTTTACCCTATGTGGAGGAAAAACGATATTTTATCACATAACCTTCTGTCACGACCTACTTGAAGTCACAGTAGCAACAGTTGCATGGATGTCCTGAGACCAAGGAAGAGCTGGAGGTGCAATAGATGGTGAATAAGGAAGGGACTTCCTGTTTTGTCCACAAGGCGACTGTAGTAAAGGAAGGTGCCATCTAGCTAGCACTATGCCGCAGAGCTATAACTTCATCATTATTTAATAGTCTATTCGGTTTTTTACAATTGTGTGTTGCACCGTCGCCTCCCAGTGCATTTGCAATAAAAATTAATGCACAAAAGATCTCCAGAACAACAGCCTGTTGTCAATTTTATAACATAACCTCTTATCGTACTTTGTAGTTCTAATCGGGCCTCTCATCTGAGGATTGCAAAACGAAACGCAAACATGAATTCATCTTCCCAACCTACCTGCAAGTTAGGGGGAGGGATAGCTCAGTGGTTTGAGCATTGGCCTGCTAAACCCAGGGTTGTGAGTTCAATCCTTGAGGGGGCCATTTAGGGATCTGGGGCAAAAATTGGGGATTGGTCCTGCTTTGAGCAGGGGGTTGGACTAGATGACCTCCTAAGGTCCCTTCGAACCCTGATATTCTATGATTCTATGATCCCGGACTGGGCAAAGTCTGGCACAGAGTGAACAAGGTAGCTTACAGTGAGACAGGAGGATGGCTGGGTGTAGAACACAAAAACCTGACTTTCAGTCTGCGGCTCTAAACACTACGCCACATGCCCCCAAAGAATGTAGAGAAGAAGAAAATCATGTGCAACTTTGGACTTTAGTCAACCAGTGAAATTGAGTGTTTTCCATTTGTCTGCTAGGGCTGGCTGGAGAACTGGATCCTGGCTAAGGACGATTGTATGTGGTATTCATAGACAACAGCACAGCGAGAGGTGGAATAATATGAAATGAATGTACAGATGCAGGGGCAAGAATACTGTACATAGGGTCTTGAGTTAAACCGTTTCCAGCAAAACCTTGGGGTCAAATCTTGAGGTTCTTCCTTCCTTTTTAATCAGCCATTGCTGAGCCAGACTCCCATTGAAGTCAAGGACTGAATAAATAACAGAATAAGGAGCTCAGGTGATGGCCCATTGTGAATAAAAATGATCATATGGCTTGACAATCTCTGGGCTGTCCCTTCCACTCTCCATGGCGACCATACGGCTGGAGAGCTTTGCGAATTGCGGTGAAGTCAATATGATAGCAGAGCTGTAGCATGCAGGAGCCATGAGGTAGGGATAATGCCTTTGCAAATAGAATGCCTGTAGTGCAATCCCTGGATGTGGGGAAGGAAAGGAAGAGGGCTGGGCCTGATCCTGCAGAGCGCTGAGCCCCTCCAAAGTGCTAGGACCATGCTCTGGCCAGTGGCTCCCACCCAGTACAGCTGTATGTCTTTTGCTGTTGAATGCAGACCCCCACCCTCCTGCAGGTGATATCTTGCATCAAAGCCGTGTCCATTGCGATGCATGCAGAGGGGGTCAGCTGGCATTCTCTTCACTCCAGCTCTTCCAGATAATCCACTCTGGGTCTCTCCCCCTGTCTGTGAACTCTGAGGGCCTGATTTGAGGGCCTGATTCCCTTTTTGTGGGCACAGTTTTGCACCTGCAAGTAATGGCACCCACATTTTGCACCGGCTATTCACCGCCAGGGGAAAATGCCAGGGCATTTACCGGCAGCTGCAAAAATGTGCAAGAGAGTGAGCTGATATCTGGTACTAAGTCGCCAGCATCTCAATGGTACATGGAAACCAGCAGCATTGGCCTCCCGTTCCAGAGCGGCGTTGCTCTATATGGGTTCCACAGAGTACTGCCACTAAGGATGTGCTCTGCATGTGGTTATGACTATGCACCCATTTGGGAGGCGGAGGCAGTTTTCCCAGGAGTTACTGTCTGGCAGAAAAAACATCTGGGATGTTGAAGCTTGGTGAGCCAACTTGGTTATGGGACAGACTCTGCTGTCAGTCCCTCCCGTGTCAATCCAGAGCAAGGCCATTAGCTTTGGTGGAGTTACTCTGGGTTTACATGGGACATGAATTATGTTTGGTAACTAATAAATGATTAAGGAGAGGATCTGCAAAGGAGACTCTGGGAGTTGGGCACCTAAATCATAGTATGAGTCAATAGTAGTTGGGCTCCTAAAGCCCATGGGCTCCTTTGGAAAATCCCGCCAGCATACTCCACTAAACTTTATGCCAAGTGTCAGCCAGAGAGAACTTGAAATGGATGGGAAAGTTTATACATCCCTTCCCCCACAAAAATTGGGTTCATTCTTTATGTGGAAAACAGTCTATACCCCCTCCAGTCCAGCAGGGCTGTCAAGTTGTAACAGTCTTAATGAAGGAGATTTCAAAAACCAGCCAGGTAGATCTGCAGTAGTTTTGCATTGTAAAATCGTTCGCTGCAAGGGAAGAGATACTTTGAAAGCTGGCCCAAAGCAGGGTGGTCTCCCTGGCAGTGAATTAAACGTGGCCGGTCCGGGGTTCTCTTGCAAAGAGCATGTTGCATCACAAACTGCTGTTTCGGTAGCAAATCGGGCCAGGACTGCAGGACTCTGCCCTGTTTCTGTGTAAAGCCGATGGTGGAAAAAGTGACTGAACCTCTTTAACTGAAGCAGCGGGGCTGGGCGCTGATATCATGCGCTAGTAGATATTGGAGCAGCTGGACTTTCCTGGCACAGTGTCTTCTACCCGCATGGCAGGCATTGGTGCAAGAAGAGAAAAGGTTTGTTTCTTCAAGGTCTTTATTTAATATTCCCAAACCAAAAATTACATTCAGCTGGGGTTAAGGTGGAGGAGGATCTAGCAGTAATTTAAGGGTAAAAAGCATGGTGGGGTTTTGTAACTCTCTCCAAACCAAGCATCATCGTAAACCCAGCGTGAAGGTTAAGCTTAAATGAAACCCAGCCATGTCGAGATACGGAAATGCACCCACACACCCTTAACGCTGCCCCTCATGCAGTAGCTGTGCGGTCCTGACTAATGCATCTCAGTGTTTGTGCTTCCAGAAGGGAGGGAACTGAATGTTAAAGATGCAAGTGGAGAGCGGGGTTCATTTTTTTCTGTTGGTGTCACTGCAGGGCAGAGTTAAGGTTGTTTGGGTGCCTCACTCTCTTTCCCCCTCCTCTCTCATAGGGTTGTAGTCATTCAGTGATAGAGTTTGAGGCCAGAAAGGACCTCCAGCTGACCTGGTCTGACCTCCGGTATATCACAGGCCACCAACACCACCCAGCACCTGCTCATCAAACCCAGCCACCGAAATTAGACCGAAGTATTACAACCCACAGCCCATCGCTCTCCCTCTGTCCCCGCTCGCTCCCCATATCTCCTTGTTCCCTCCCTCCCCTTTTTCCTTTGCACCCTCCCATCCCCGCCTGCTTGCAGACCCCTGGCACCCCTGGCTGGGCAGCCGCTCTCTTTTCCCGCTCTCTCAGCAGAACCAGCTGCTTGGAAGCGGGCACGGTGCTGGTTGAGTGTAACTTGATATTTTCCTGCGCGTCCCCCCGAGGGTTTTTTCCATTACACAGGCACAACAGAATGGAGCTGCCTTCTCTCGCGCTCGCTCGCTCGCCCTCCCCCGCCCGCAACCCCTGGCACGGCTTTCCAGAGGCACATTGTGCAAATGTAACCTTTCAGCAAGCCCCGCCCACGTCAGGAAGCCGGGGGGGGGGGGGGGGGGCTTTTTTTTTTTTTTTTGCCAGGAACGCAGCCGGTTTGGAGCTGGAAGGCAGCCTGTTAATCAGAGACGGCTGACAGCAAAGCACACATCCTGGGCAACAGATTTCTGCTCACACTTGCGCTCCTGCTCCTTCGCTCTCTTCTGCTTCCATTTCTTCCTCTGTCACCTCCCCTTCGCTTCTCTCTTTCCATCCCTCGCTCCGCTCCTCTGCCTCTCCCCCTCCTCCTTTCGCTGCCTGCCTGCCTGGGTTTGCTGCTCGGGCATTTTCCCAGGACACTTTCTCTTTGTAGCGTTCCTCGCTGGGTGTGCAGATTATTACCCTGCTTCCCCAGCTCCACGGGGCCAACAAGCCGCGAAGCTGCTGCAACAGGGCTTCGCCTGGCTGGAAGGGCAGGGCAGCCTGAATCCCACAGGGCCGCCCCACCAGAGAGGTGGTGCAGCATGTCGGGGGGGGGGGGGGGCGGTTACTATGGCACGGAACCATGGCGATAACGGGCCATGCATCAAAGCCGATGGGGATGGGGTACTGCAGCATGCGGGGTACCATGCCATGGCGCTCACTGTAGTGTGAGTCACCGTGCATGAGGGATACTATGCCGAGGGGATACTACGAAGCCACAGCATCTAGGCTTATGAGGGCGTGAGTGCTCACTGCAGGTTGGAGCCTCCGCTCATGAGGATCTTGGCCTCACCGAATCACACCGTGAGCTGCAGCGCTGTGGTGTTACCTGCTGTGGGCTGGACTCATCACCGTGACACGGGGGCTGCTGCGGAATAACACCCCCCGGGGTCACTGTACTGGGGGGTCCTTGAGTCCCATCATTTTGCCATCGCCTGTCTTTTTTTCTCGCTCTGTTTTTAATTCCACCCTGTTTGCTAAGAGCGTTATAACAGGCGCATTGGAGTAAACTTGGCAGGGCAATAAACATGTCAGACAGAATCCCGCCCCAGTGGAACTCCATTGACTTCCACAGGGCTTACACCGTGGATCCATTTGGCCTGATAAGTTTGCTACAGTATCATCATTCCTGTAGCGCCTGTAAAATCCAAACGCTGGTAGCTACATTGCTAACCAGGCCATGTACTGTCTTTTTTACACACACAGCACAGGAACCAGCAGAGGCATCACGTCTCGGGAAGGGAAAACTCCAGCCTGATAATAGCTATTGGAGACTGATTCCTTCCGTCCATTAGAGTAATGAAGGCTGCTCACTGAGCCATGGAAAACCCTTCGTTTAGAAACAATGGGCCGGATTCATCCCTGGTGCAACTCCAGTGGAACCCATGGTGGGCTTAAGGGTGGAGAGTCCCCTGAGAACACAATGGATCCCTGGGTAAGAGTAGGGACCTTTGGTCTCCCACGTAGGGAACACCATCATGAGGTTTCCCAGCTGAGGAGCTCTGAGGTGTATTGGGGATGTGAGGTGCTGGTTTGGGATTGAAGCTGCTATTCATTGCCATGTTGGCTAAAGCACATGGATCATACAATTGTCTAGAAGGCTGTAACTGGGAGGGAGGGAAGAACTGGACTTGCTCCCATAGATAAGACCGTAAGCTGGCCTGTTTCTGAGGTTCAGAAAAAGCCATTGCTGCCTGAAGTAAGGACTTATCTGTACTGGGAAGTTCTGTACTGAGTACATGTGTTGCACTGGTGTTACATGGACTGTTACCCTGTGCAAGCCCCATTTTGCATCAGCACAGTGTGTGTACGTTAGAGGTTGGCACAGATGTAGCTACTTGTTAAACCAGTGCCAATTTCCATAGTTTAGACAGGACCATAAGCCCTTAAAGAAGTGGCCCAATTGTAGGGGTGCTGAGCACTCTGTGGTCAGTTGGAGCTGTGGGTGCTAAAATTGTTAATAATGAGGCAGAAAAGCCAAAAGGGCTCAATACATATTTTTGCATTTGGAAAGAAGTAGGATGATGGCTTTGTGTTACATGAGGGCGATGAAGGACTTTCCAGCTCATTAACTAACGAGGATGTTAAAAAACATCTATTACTGATAAACATTTAAAAGTCAGCAGGCCTGGATAGCTTGCACCCAAGAGTCCTAAAAGAGTTGGCTGAGGAGATCTCAGGCCTGCTGGCGTGTTAATTTTGAATAAATCTTGGAGTTCCAGGGAAATTCCAAAAGACGAGAAGAGTGCTAATGATGTGCCAATATTCAAAAATGGCAAGTGGGAAGACCATGCTCACTACAGGCCAATTAACCTGACATCAGTCCTGGACAAAATAATGGAAAAGCTGGTACAGGATTCAATTGATAAAAAATGAATGGATAGGAATATAGTGCCGGTCAATATGGTTTTATGGAGAATAGGTCTTCTCAAACGAACTGGATTTCATTCTTTGTTGAGATTACAAGTTTGGTTAATAAAGGGAACTGCATTGATGAAACATGTGTTGCCTTTTGTAAGGCATTTGACTTAGTACCGCACAACATTCTGTTGAAAAATTAGCACTATGCAGGATCAACACAGCACACGGTAAATTGATTAAAAACTCTGACAAATCTCAAAAAGTAGTCGTCCGTGGGGGTGTTTCTAGTGGGGTTTCGCGGGGATTGGTACTAGGTCACATGCTATTCAACATTGTCATCCATGATCTGGAAGTAAATAGAAAAGCACGGCTGATGACGCAAAGGATGGGGGAATGCTAAATATTGATGAACAAAGAGCCCAAGCCATGACTACAGAATGGGGGCAAGGGCAGTATCCTGGAAAGCAGTGACTCTGCAAAGGATTTAGGGGTCCTAATGGACAAGCCACTGAGCATGAGTTCCCACAGTGATGCTGTGGCAAAAAGGGCTAGTGTGATCCTTGGCTGTATAAACAGGGAGGAGGGGGTAGGGAGGTGATTTTACCGCTGTATACAGCGTGTGAGATTGATACTGGAATACTGTGTTCAGCTCTGGGGCTCATGTTTAAAAAAGGATGTTGAAAAACTGGAGAGGGTGCAGACAGGAGCCACCAACTAAGTTTTGAGAGCTGGAGAAAATGCCTGACAGTGAGAGACTTCCAAGGTATGTCTACACAGCCTGTTTCAGCAGGCCTCCAAACCCAGGGCTGACACGCTTGGGCTGTGTAGACATTGCAGCTCGGGCTCTGAAGCCTAAGGAAGGGGGGCGGGCTTCAGAGCCTGAGCTCCCGCCCGAGCCACGACTTAAAAGCGCTGCCTGCACAACTGTTTTTAGTGGTAGTGTGAACTGGAGTCTGCTGCCGTTGGCTCTGTGGGTGTACCCAAAGAGCTCAATCTGTTTAGTTTATCAAAAAGAAAAGTGAGAAGTGACTCGAATACAAAATAGAAGTCCCTGGATGGGGAGAAAATACAGTTTTGGGTATTCAAGGGCTCTGTAATCTAGCGGAGAAAGAAATACCAAGAACCAATGGTTGGAAGCCAGACAAATCAAAATGAGAAATTAGGCAGAGTTTTTTTAACAGTGAAGGTGTTTAACCAGAGGAGCAAACTCCCAGGTGGATTCTCCACATCTTAACATCTTCAAATCAAGACTGGATGCCTTTCCTAGAAGATAAGCTTTAGTCAAACACAAGTTATTGGGCTCAATGCAGGGGTAACTGGGGCAAATGTAATGGCTTGTGTTAGACAGGAGATCAGGCTAGATCATCTAATATCTCTTCTGGCTTTAAACTCTATGAATTAGTGCTTCTGAAAATGTCTCCTTGGAGTTAGGTGCCCAGATATGGATTTAGGTGCCCACATTTGAAATTGTTGACCTTATTTTGTTTCATTTTTGCAGCAGCATCTCTTGGTTTCCTCCCAAAACTTTGAGCACTAAAATGCAAAGCATGCCCTGTTTTCATGGTGTTTCTAGCTGGAAGCAGGAAGCACCAGAATTCTCAAATCTCACGAGAGAGTAAGCCATATCTAGTGAGGTTTTATTTTTCTGCCACATTTAGTAGAATCGAGAGGTTGCTGAGCTTCTGGCTGCTTACCCAAAGCATACCTAGACTTTGTAAGGTTCGCCCATCACAGATCATCCTATCCCATTCAAATCGTCTCCAAAGCATGGTACAAGCAGTGACCCAGTGCTGAGTGAGCTGGGCAAATAATGCATTAGTTGAACTTCACCTCTTCCTCGGGTTACGAATTGTCCTTGAGCAGATGGTGATTTTCTCAAGTGCTCCATTATTCGAAATGACTCACTGAATCAGGGACGGTTCAAACAACTCTGAGGCCCTCTACAAAGTCATCAATTGGCCGTTCCAGCTGCCCAGCCCGGTGTTCAATGTATGGTGCACTTCAAACAGCTCCGTGGAGCTAGACGGGGAAGGTTTGAGAACTATAGATTGGGGTCAGTAGGGAATGGGCCCAAAGCTGGTATGAGAATTCCCCCTGGTTTATCTCCACAGAGTGCTCAGTCAGCACAAAACAGCTTGTGCCCCATGGCAGGAAGTATGAGTGGTAAATGTCCCACTCTCCTTGACACCTGTCCCTTGTGAGTTGGGTCCCCACTGACATGGGAGCCCCTTGCAGCTGCAGGTATGGCAGCACTGAGCTAGCCCTGCTGTGACTCATTCTGGATCCATTCATTGTTCCCGAATAGATGGTTGTGAGTATCTGGTATTCAGCGTTTAAGGTCTGTTGGTATTTTTTTATTGGTCAGGTAGGTCACGCGGAATGTTTCTGTGTCCCTGAGTGGTGAATGTAACTCTTGGACTCAGGTTTCCAATGAGGATGGTCGTGATCATGAATTGGAAGGTCACTTCTTGTGAACAGTCACCGATGTTTGCTTAAAATCCATGGTGGTCTGTGAACATTCTCATGCATAGGCTGGAATATTCATGGAAAAGGAACGTGAACGTGGCCCTTGGGAATTCGTTTTAAACACCAAACAAATATCCACAGAAATCTTTTTACATCATTCGTCTGGCTCTACTTACATCAACGCCTGTGAGACAGGCAACTATTATCCCCATGTTACAGATGGGGAAACTGAGGCACCCAGTTGGTTTTTTTTTCAAATGACATGCCTAGGGTCGTGCAGCAAGCCAGGTCTGGACTTGGTCGTTCTCTCGTGTGAATACAGTGGGCCTGAGTTTCCATTGCCTGGCACTTTGTGCCCTCATTTACGCTAGCGGGAGCAAAGTACTGCCGGGCTAACTTACACCTCCTTCGCCTCCACTAGTCACTGGGGTGTGTGACAACACACTGTGCAGGGGAATGGAGAATCCGGCCCCCTAACCTGCTTTTCAGGTTCTGTGATGTGATCTGTCTGTCCGCTCATCCAGACAGGCAGCCTCCCCTTCCTCCCCCGGTCTATTCAAGTCCTGGATCCCACCTGCCAGAACACCTGCAGTCCCAACCCTGGGCCCCCCGGGGCACACAACCCTGGCAAGGCACAGCTGCTCTGACCTGTGCTGCCTGCTTCTCTAGCCACGTCCTTTTCAGATGGCTCACGCTGGGAAAGGGATCCAATAAACAGGTTAAAAAAATTAAACCACAATGACCAAGCCTCTGTAGTTCCCCAGCAGAGAGAAATACACAGCACTACGCCGACTCCCTAATGACTCCCTAAAGTTGTGCCGTGAAGTCCTTCCGCCCTCTCGGGTTATGGATAAGCCCCGATCACAGAATTAATCTTTTTCTTTTCTCTCTCTCCCTCCTACGACTAGTGCTTTTCCGTCTCTCTGCCCTGGGAGAGGCCAGCAGCAGGGTGGGGGGCGGCAGTGGGGAATTCAGCGTCCCACCAGTGTGAACTTTGCTTGGAAGGAACAGGCTGCTTTGAGCTTCTTGGAAGGCAGCTCTGTAACACGAGCTGCTCTTGAAGCCTTGATTCCTCCCTGGCCAGGACCCCCCTGTGAGTCTGTGTGTGTGGAATGCATGGGGGGCTGGGAAGGGTTAACAAAGGGTGAAATACTTTGAAAGTCGGTTTCCTCTCCTCCTCCTCCCTTCCACTGGCTAAACAAATACTCACCCAGCCCTGTTCCCCTGAGATGGCTCCCCCTCCTACCCAGCAGCCCATTGTTCCACTGGCCTTTTGTTGGCGTCAGGACGAGGGGAAGGCCGGGCGGTTGTCAGTGAACAGCCTTCGCTGGGCTCCAGGACGGGTCGGGTGGCTGTTACCATCGCCGACCCTGTCCATCCGCCTCCAGCCCTGGGGAACGCGCCCTTCCGCCCACCTGCTAGAGCTGCCAAGTGGGGGCGGGGGTCTCTACGCCTCCGCTCCAGGGCCAGCCTCGCCCGTTGGGCCGCCCCGTCTGCCAGAGGGGAACTGGGCCGAGAGTGGCTCTGCTCTCACGGCTAGAGGTGAGAGTGGCTGCGGGAGACTGGCTCCGCCCATCTGCTGAGGACCCAGCCCCAAGCGATCCCTCGTGGGAGCCCTGTGGTGAGATCTCGCCGTATTCACCACTCACGTTCTCCAGGATTCTCTCCCGGGCTAGGATCACTCTGCACCTAATTCTTCCTCTCCATGCCCTGCTCTGCTGCGGGGACTCCTGGCCAGGGGCATGAGGGCAGATGGTAGACAGAGGAGGAGGGTGGGAACTCCCCAGCAAGCGAGGTAGGCCCAGGCCAAGAAGTACTGGGGTGATGGAGTTGAGGCTCGGGGTCAGGCCCTGGCTGTGAAGTTCCAGCCCCTCTGCTCTGCAGCGTCCCACAGACCTTCCATTATGTCTCATGGCCAGGCTGTGCCCTCAGGCACTCAGCATCCATTCCCAGGCCCTGGTTCTCCGCCGTCCCTGACACGACTCCTTCCAGGGCCGTTGGGCTGGAGTTTGGGTCAAATTCCCAGAATTTCAGTGTGGGCAGATACTTGTGACTCTCGATCAAAGTGAGAAGAGAACTGTCGGGAGCTCCTGGGAGCTACAGGGGAACAATGTCCAGCTGACACCTAGGGTATGTCTGACTGCGCTGGGAGTGTAATTCCCAGCACACGCTAGCTCTGCTCAAGCAGTGGGGCTGTGGCGATGTCGGCTGGCCACCTGAATCCATCCTCACGGGGTCCGGCTGGGTTGCATTAGGTGGCTAGTCTGAGCGCTGCCCGTGCCGCCATGGCCGTTCTGCTATTTTTAGCGTGCTAGCCCAAGCAGCGCTAACGCATGTATGCCTTCCTGGTCAAGTCTGCAGATGACCCACAAATTGGGGGAGTGGTAAATAATGACGGGGACAGAGTGATCTGGATCACTTGGTAAACCAGGCGCAAGCAAACAATGTGAGTGTTAATGCAGCTACATGTAAATGGGTACCTCTGGGAACAAAGAATGTAGGCCACACTTACAGAATGGGGACTCTATCCTGGGAAGCAGTGACCACTGTTCCCTCTAAGCTGTGCGCGTGTGCGCGCGCACACAGATTCTAAACCCCGCGCACACGGCGAAACACTGCGCGCACAAAAATTTGCACAGAAGCACAACAATTTGTATAGAAGACATTTTTTGCGCACATGGCCTGTCAAAAATTTGCACAGAAGAAATTTTTTTGCGCACGTGGCCTGTCAGAAATTAGATGGAACATTGGCAGTGACTCTGAAAAAAATTTGGGGGCACAGGCACTGACTTTCCAAAGTGCCAGGGGGGTGCTCGACCCCTGTCTCTGCCCCAGACCCCGCCCCAACTCCACCCTTTCCCCCAAGATTCCACCCCACCCCATCTCTTCCCGCCCCTGCTCCACCCCACCCTGCCTCTTCCTGCCCCTGCTCCACCCCCACCCCGCCTTTTCCCACCCTGTTCCACCCCCTCCCCCGAGCGTGCTGTGTCCTCGCTCCTCCCCCTCCCTCCCACAGCCTCCAGCATGCCGCAAAACAGCTGATTGCGGTGGGCGGGAGGCGAGGGGAAGGAGGGGAAGGCGCTGATCTGTGGGGCCTGCCAGCGGGCAGGATGGGAGGTGCTGGGGGATGTGGGGGGAGCTGATAGGGGGCTGCCGGAGGGTGCTCAGTACCCACCATTTTTTTTCTCAATGGGTGCTCCAGCCCTGGGGTACCCACAGAGTTGGCGCCTATGTTTGGGGATCATGGTAGATAGTTTGGGGATCATGGTAGATAATCAGCAAAGCATGTGACACTGTGGCCAAAAGAGCAAATGTGATCCTGGGATGCATAAATAGGGGAATCCGGAGAAGGACTAGAATAGTTATTTTCCCTTTCTGGTTGACGCTGCTGGAATACTCTGTCCACTTCTGGTGTGCACAGTTCAAGAAGGCTGTTGATAAATGGGAGAGGGTTCAGAGAAGAGCTGCGAGAGTGATTAAAGGATTAGGGAACAGGCCCTATAGTGACAGACTCAAAGAGCTCAATCTATTTAGCATAACAAAGAGAAGGTTAATGGGTGACTTGATTACAGTCTGTAAGTATCTACATGGGGAACAAATATTTAATAATGGGCTCTTCCGTCTATAGAGAAAGGTCTAACGTGATCCAATGGCTGGAAGCTGAAACACATTCAGATTGGAAATAAGATGTACATTTTTAATGGTAAGAGTAATTAACCATGGGAGCAATTTACCGAGGGTCATGGTGGCTTCTCCGTCAGTGGCGGTTTTTAAATCAAGATGAGATGTTTTTCTAAAATATCTGCTCTAGGAATTTTTTCAGAGACGTTCTGTGGCCTGTGCGATGCAGGAGACTAGATGTTCACCATGGTCCCTTCCGGCCTTAAACTCCGTGAACATTTGAACTGGGAATTCTACCACCCAAGTGCTGTGTCGCTGTACTCGAAAAGAGGCTCTAAACCCCAGGAAGTGCCCTGTTGGTTTGATCGCAGTTTAGCACAAGACCTTGTCTGCGTCCAAATGGTTCTGCTACCAAGGCTCTTGGCCATTTCACCCTGGGGACGGATGGATAGCGATATGCAAATTCCCCTCCTTGTAACATTCCCCCAGTCAGTTCTTTCATCCATTCCTCTGTGCTTTTCCATGGCGTTTTCCCTTCTCCATGGTGGAGGGAGGAGCTTTTCCTCCATTGTACCCCCCAGGAGGGGGAGATGGTGATGCCCTATTCCCAGCAGGCTCTGGGGAGATTAAAATCTCCTCAGCTGAGTGTGTGAAAGGGAGGGTCCTCGGGAGGTGAGGGAAAAGGTTCCATATTTCTTAGAGGCAAGGGGCCCCTCCCCATGTGACTAGCGCTGGTCAGGAATTCATTGACAAAACGGTTTTCTAGCCAAAAATTCCAGTTGGTCAAAACCGAAACTTTTCAAGGGAACAGTTGGTTTGGACACAAATTCCTGTTTCAACAAATTGTTTTTTTTAAAAAAAGTTTCAACATTGTTGAAATGTCCCATGATGGCATTTTCTAAATGAAAACTTTTGGTTCGAAACAACTTTTCACTTTGAAATCGAAGTTCACCGTTGGTTACAAAAAATTAAATAAAACATCAAAAGATCGACATCGAAACAAATTTTTTGGACGTGATTGAATCGAAGCATTGCAAATGACCCAAACTTGAAAAAAAATTTTTTTGCATGCTTGATTTGCATAGTTTTTTGAGGTTTTGACGGTTTGTCCTATTTCAGGCTGGGGGAAATTGTTGGAATCTTGAACATTTTCCCAGGCTAGGAAAACCATTCCATGCCCAGCTCTACCTGTCATCCCCTGTAATTATCTCCTTTGGCCTCATCAGGGCCAGCCCCCAGCCTATAAAATCCGGTGTTAAAATCCAGCTCCTTCCCACAGGCTGTTGCTGCTGGAGAAAACTGACCGTGGGGAGGGGACCCCCCAGCCAGCCTGACCCTGGTGGGCTCCAGGGAGAGTGTTTACATTTCAGGCAGTGAGGAACAAAGCTCCCTTCCCACAGATTCCCCCTGCAGCAGCCCGCCCTGTGATGTAAAGAGCCCTTTTCAGGACAACAAAAGGCCCTTAGATTGCCTGATTTCCTGCTGTTATCGGTGCACATACCCTGGGCTCCCCAAGCAGAGCCTGACCTTTTATCCAGAGGTGAAAAGAGCCTCAGGAAAGACCCTACTGTGTTCCCACTCCCACAACAGTTTGGAGACCAAACGGTGATGGGCTGTGGAAATGCACGCGCTCACACACACACACAAATGGGGGATTTGCTTGTGCCCGCAGTACTGCAGCATGGTCAGGGCCATATTCACCAGCTGGCCCACAGTTCTGGAGGTAGCCCGATGAGTGGGTAGAGCAAGTGAGGGATGCCATGTGGGTAGCCAGCTGACAGACATTAAGCAGCTGTGCTGTGCCAGCCAGCCTGGGGGTAGTCGCAACCACACGCCAGCCTGTGGGCAGGAGGTAGGGGAGGAGTGGAGATTGGACACAACTCGGAGGAGGGGGGACAAAAGCACTGTAGCATCTTGGGAGCAAGCACCATATGGGTGCCGATCCTGAGACACGCTGAGCACCCTCCCCACCCACTGCCGTCAGCAGGACTTGAGGGCACAGGATCAGGCCCTCAAGCATTGCTTTGGTGGTGATCTGCGGGGGGTGAGCAGTTGGGAATAGGGTGCTGGGGGGAGGCTGCTCCAGCCCTGCATATGACACAGGTCTCTTCCAGTGCAGACCTCAGGCCCTGGGCTTGCTCTTACACAGCAGGATTCTCCTGTTTCTCTTACCTGCCCCCTTCTTCCCCTCTCCTGGATTCACGCAGAGAGGGGTCATGACTTCCCCAGGACACAGCCTTCCATTTGGAGCTGGGGTGGGCACCTGGTGTGCGTGGGGAGTAGTTATCAGGGGCTCCCTGAACTCCATTCCCTCCAGGCATCTCATACCATTGCAAATCTCCAGCTGAATGACAGTGCCCCATGGATCCCACCCCACCCCCTGCCCCCACAACATCAGAAGGGAGGCAGGGAGAGGGAGGCTGGTGGGATCCGGGCTTCTTAGCATACAGCGCCAGAGCAGCAGAGAGAGGAGAGCAGAGCCTCGTCACCCAGACAAGAGATCAATAACTAATTTCACTGCTGCAGCAGCACAGGTTTTTTTCCAATAATTGTAAGCTAGCAGTTGGGAATGAGGCTCTCACCACCGCTCCACAGTAACCTGCACCCGATCAATCGACAACGCCACTGGGGCAGCGGGAAAACTCATTTTTCTCCTTTTCTTTCCTCTCCTCCCCCCCCCCCCCCCCCCCACCGTGTTTGCTTTTTTCGGAAAGTTCTTCTCTCCTGAGCGTAGGGTCAGTGAGTCCCAAATCTCAGGTCAGGAGATGGGATAAGAGCTCCCAAGCCACCGTCCAGCAGTGTGGAGTCCACCCTACGGTTTTTGGGGCTGGGGGTTCTTCCTTTAGATATGCTGCTTATTTTGTATCTGTGGTCTGTTACAGGGAGTCAGCACTCCTGGGTTTCTCTGCTGGCTGTGCCATTGAATACCTCCGGGTCCTTGGCCCCACTTCTGCCTCAGTTTCCCCATTAGTATGTGGATATAATAATTAGAGATGGGTCTGAACCAAAACTCTGGACCTGAGCCTCCCATCTCAAGCCTGGATCTGAATTTCAGTACCAGCCACCTTAATGGACTGAACCAAAGCCTTGGATCCGAACTCTGGCAAACTGTGGCATGCTTGAAATCTGGATCCAAATGTTGCAAGTTTGTCCTACCTCCAGCAACAATATCTCCCTCGTTCCCAGAATGCTCCACTGCATGTCATAAAACGTGTACTGATAAGAGCTAACGGCAATTTGCCTTCATCTCATGCGACAGGGGCAGGAGGGTCTGAATTCGCTTCCAGCTGGTGCTATGAAACCGCCCCCAGGAAGTTCCTGGGGAGCTGTGGATTTGATAACATTTATAGACTTGTTGATTGGATCCTTTTGATTCGGGTTCTCTGTTGCTTTGGGTTTTTAGCCCGTTTGGCAGCACTCAGCCCCGCTGACCGTGTGACCTGTTTGCAGTGTGCTCTTGGGCTGTCACGATGGCTTTAGCTTTGTTTACCACATCGATCAGCAACAGCTCTCATGGGTCCGTTTAACTGAGCTTTCAGCTTTGCGCATTGCCCTGCATTGGGGCGCAGCGGTAGGAACCTTTAGCTTGCTCTTCTGGCCGTTCATCCCCCAGATCTACATCCCCATGGCGGTGATTTATCCTCCAGCTGCTTACTCCACGTCCTTATAGGTCAGATGATTTAGTTAGGTCTTGTCTGCACTGGATGAGCAGTGCTAACCCCTAGAGCCAGATTTCTCCAAATGCTCAGCACCCACCACCAAAGCCAGATTTCCAGACACACTGGGACCTGAGTGCTTTTGAATGTCTGGCTCCAATAGTGGGTGCCAAACTGTTGAAAATCAGACCCTGAACACTTTTGAAAATCTGGTCTTGGTGCTGACACAGTTTACACACAGTTTGCACTGGTGCAGTTTACTCCAGTTTCAAAGGGGTGCAGCTAAGCTGGTGGCTGGAATCCCAGGGTAGACAAGGTCTTTGCTTAAATCTCACTCATATAGACATCTTGCTAATGGCTCATTTGCTTCTTACAGCCAGCTTGGTAATTCCTGTTGATACTATTTTCCTGAGCCCGTGTGCTGCACAATAGTGTTTATTGTTCTTCTAGCACCATTGATGCATGTGGCATTTACAGACATGTAAGAAGACAAGAGCTTTGCTGTATGCAGTATTGTTGTAGTTGTGTTGGTCCCAGGATGTTAGAGACAAGGTGGGTGAGGTAACATCTTTTATTGGACCAACTTCTGTGGGTGAGAGAGACAAGCTTTCGAGCCGCACACAGCTCTTCTTCAGGTATGGGAAAGGTACTAAAAATGTCACAGCTAAATACGAGGTCGAACAGATAGTTTAGCATGAGTAGTTAGCTCATTGAAGTCAACGGGCTTTGGATCAGGCCTATAGTTTTGGCATTGTCAATGGATCTGTAACTAGAACATCTTCCATCTCCAGAACATACAGACTGAGACTGTTGCTTAATAAGAAGGCAGGCTTGGAATCACTGGTCAAAGCTACCATTTCCCCAACGCTTGGCTACTGGTATTCTTTGTTTGCTGATACTCCCGATGACAGTCACTGAAGAATGCTGCAGCCCATGTTGTAAACTTTTCCTCTAATTTAAGATCCCCTTTCACTGGTTCCCCATGAGCTTCCATATTAATCTAACTCCATTCTAACTATAGACTCCTGCATAATTTCTAAGTGTTATTGCTCACCTTTAAGGCACTGTGGTCCTCTACCTGTCCTGGACCATCAAACAAGGTTGGAATCTCAGGCCATTTGGTTTGTCCAAATTACCTCTTAAAATATCTGTGACAAAGGTTCGTTAATAACTGCTCCATGACTGCAGGGCTCACTTTAGCGAACAGTTCTCTTCGTAGGAGGCAGTTCTGAACAATAAAAGAGGTCTCATCCGTACAGGGGTCTTCTTTCCTGATTGGCCTATAAAGTGTTTGTAGTCGCTTTAGATCGCTTTTAAATGTTCGGTTCTCCATGATAGGCCTAATTTTCACTTGGTCTTTACATTCGCCAAGACTAAGCCAATTTCCCAGGCAGAATTTTATACTTGGGCAGAATTTTCCTGGAACGGTTGAGTCAAATGAGGAGAATTCAGACCAAGGTAATTCCACTTCTTGAATCTTTTCTTGACTCATCATGGCAGTAGCTCTAAGGTGAATGTAAAGAAATCCCCTCACTATGGTATGACTTGATTTGACTTGATACAACACAAAATCAGCTTTACGTCTGGGGCATATGATCCACTCATGGGATTTTGTGTTTGCACAAAACATCCATTGACGTAGCAGCACATGAATTCATAGGAACCATGATGTGTTTGCACACAATTTGGCAGCAGAAACGGGGTCTAAATTTCACAATTTTTGCACTGCAAATAGTCCGGGTTAGGTATCACAAACATGAAGTTATTTAATGTTTTCCAAGTTTATTAACAAAGAATGTCAGTGTCTGTGTGACGTGTGAACCCTTTACATTGGTAAGCAATTATAGCCACTAGTGGTTCTGTTGGAGTCAACAGAACTACTTCCGTGAGTAACTGCTCACCAGCATGAGTAAAAAGTTCACAATCCAGCATTTACACAATTGCCCTTTAGTACAATTTCTTGCCCTAGGCTAATGGCTTCAGGTTCGACACGCCCAGCTATGTTGGGTCAATACCTGTAGATTGCTGGCTTAACTTCCGCAGTGACTAATTGTTGAAGGAATTGAAATATGAGCTTTCATGTTTTAGTCCAGAGCATGTTTTTGTATGTTATCATCACAATTAATTACATCCGAAATCTCTCTTCTTTACAAAGCCATTTATAAACTTTGTCCACCACTGAAATGCAGCCACTTCTTGGTTGGGACGCAACTGCTGTTTAAGAGCATACAGCCAAACTATACCTGAACTGAAGACAGAAGGTACTGCCTCCAGTTGAAACTGCAGGGGGGATTGAGGTTGGCAGTTCGTAATTGCCCAAATTGGCATTTGGCCAGGGCATCAAGACTAATTATACTATGCTTGTGAAAAAAGGTCGTGAGATCTAAAGACCACGGGTTTTCTAAGTCTCTGAAAGATGGCACCTCCTGCAGCACAGTGCCCCCTAGCACCAGGCTGGGTCATTGGTTCATGACTGACAGAGCAGGCAGAGAGTCATCTACCTGAACCCCCAGCACACCTCTTTGCTGTTTTGGTGCGGTGATGTTTGTAGGAGTGTGGAGGTAGGTTAGTGTGTGTGTGACTGTGCGTACTGAACTCTGTGCCTTTGCGTGTGTGTGTGTGTGTGTGTGTGAATGCACTGTTAGTTTGAGTGTGTGGATATTTGTGTGAACACACTAGCTGGCCTATGAGCATGTTTGTGACGAGCTGGACATGCTAGAGGAGGAGGGGTTTGCACATTGAGGGGAAGGGAGACTCCTCCCCTTTAGGTGTGGCTGAAGGTCGAAACTATCCAGAAGTTGCCAGTGCCTGCAAGTCTATATCCGCCGACAGGGCTTGGAAGTGGAATCTCCCTTTGAAGCAGGGCCGGCTCCAGGCACCAGACGACAAAGCACATGCCTGGGGCGGCGCCTTGTAAGGGGCGGCAGTCCGAGGATACTGGGGCGTCCGTTTTTTGTTGTTTTTTTGCTTCGGCAGTTCGGCGGTGGCCTTTTTTTTTTTTTTTGCTTGGTGCGGCCAAAAAGCTGGAGCCGGCCCTGCTTTGAAGCTAAGGGCCCTGCTCTGCCTGTAATCTCTGTGCAGAGCTCCCATTGATGGAGCTGCTGTCGCTCAGGCTGAGCAAATGGTGCTACTTGAATCTGATCACTTGCCCATTAGAGAGCAGATCCCCACCCCGGCCTTCTAGGTCAAAGGCTTTAACATTTGCAGGGCTTAAATAGGGACTAAAGCCCAGTCAAGGGAGGGAGGCGGAGGTGCCAGATACAGAAGCAAGAAACAGCCTCCATCTACTCTGCTACCACGTCTGAAACGTAGCGGCCACGGATGGGAATGACCAGTCCATACCTCTGGCAACCAATGGCCATGCTTGGAGCGAGCGAGCGCTCCCCTTGGCTTGCAGAACTTTGAGCCAGCTGCCCACGTCCTCCCCTCATTTGCTGCCAGAGTTGTGCGCCCCCTTGCTAGACCCCACCCCACCCACGAAGGGTCCTGGCCCAATGGAGCTTGGCCCCTTGCTGTGGCTGGCGGCAGGACAACACAAATCCCCCTAGAGACAGCTGCCCATGTGGCTCCTTTAAGAAACCCACCACCAGCTCCAGCAATCAGCTCAAGGTCACAGCAGGAAACTTGCGGACTTGGCAGCATGGGAGGGAGGCTGAGAAAAGAGAGGGAGTTGATCTGAGATGAGAAAGAACGAAGGATAGGGAAAGGGTGAGCTAAGGAAAGATAATAGTGGGGGGGGGGAATGAAGGGAAGAAAGAGAGGGAGAGGTGGGGGAGTGGGGAAAAAGGATGGAGATCCTGCAACGTAGGAAGCAGGTTTGGTACCAGCGTGTTACAAATCTAGACAATAAATTGTTCGTAGTGTCATTCTATCTGAGCCTTGAGACTGTGTCTGCTTCCCCCTCGGAGCCTGCACCCTTCCAGCTGAGCAGGGGGGCCTGACCCCCAGTACAGCAGTTCAGAAAACATCCCTGTCCCTTTAAAACAGAGAATGAGACCTTCATTGGCTTATCTCCACCTTCTCCCCAGGCCAGATTCTGCTTCTAAACCAGGATTTAGCAAAGCAATGAAGCATGTGCCGAAGTCCATAATCATGGGCCCAGATTTGTAAAGGTACGTAGGCGTTGCTGCGTTTGCTCATCATTGCAACGCCTGACCACCAGGAGCCTAAGTCTCATTTTCAAAAGGGATTTAGGCACTTACGAGCCAAAACCCCAATGACTGTCATGAGATTTTTGGCTCCTAAGTTTTAATTTGTAGAACTAAAATGAGTTATTTTCTCTCTCCCTTCCCTCCCGGGTTTTATGTGGAATTTGCTCATTTCTCCAAGGAGCTAAAAAAAAACCATTAAAATTCACTCCTGACTCTAGTGAGTTGAGGTGCATTGTCAATTGTATCTTCACTGCGGGTTCCATTGTGTTGCTTCATTCAGGATCCAAGTCACTTTTCAAACAGGACTTGTGTACAGTGGCAGGTACCCACTGCCATGGCAGTGGGTGCTCGGTGACCCGTGGGAGGCAACTGATTTGCAAGCAGGCTGACAGCATTAAAAACTTGAGCAACTGGCCTCCTGATTGGCGAGCAGTCCAGAGTCATCAATACATTTTAAAGTCACATTTTTTTCTTTCTGTAATCCTAGTTTTGAAATTTGGGAGGGGGGAATAAATTAGGTTTCTTGAATCTGCCTTTACTTTAATGTCTTGCACAGCACCTAGCAGTTGTCAGCACTGAATACATAGGAACAATACTATTAAAAAAATCACTTCCTTTACAAGCGTAGAGTCTGTTCTCACCTCCATGGGAATAACTCAGGCAGAGGAGAGGAAAGCCAGTGAGTTGAAAAGTTGCTGAGTTTCCTATTCATTCTTCCATTAGGTACATGGTTTGCTAAATTTCAAATAGCCCCCTGCAAAAGAAGCCAGGAGTCCCATGCCCTTAACCCAGGGATCCCCTAGATTTTGGGACATCTGTAGAAGACATCTGTATGGATGCCCTTTGCCACCACTCTGCTGCCTAGTCCCATGGTCTCCCACTGGACCCTGGATAGCAAGAGCTCATCTTCCAGCCATGTTCCTCTCCCCATGGATTTGCCTTGTGCTTTTTGAGTCCTCACCATTCCCATTTTCAAGCTTTTCTCCATAACAAAAAGGACTAGAAGCTTACTTTACTTTTAAATGAAAGCTGAGGTTTTCCAGCAATCACAGGGACTGGTGCTTTAAGAAAACATGGACTATCATGAGGCTTGTGACAAAATCACAAGTGCTGAATGTTGGCAGCACTGAGATTTGTTTGTTATAAATCTGCAGCCTTAACCTTACCGTAATGAAACTTTTTGTATTTAATTTCCCACCTTTTAATTTTTTTAATGAAAAGACAACAGTACTAGCTGCAGCACGTTGGGATCATGCAGTTTTGCAATGTTTCCCAGGCAAGAGGTTCTTGCTGATATTCATCCTAAATGTTCTCTTTCTTAATCTCATCCCTTTATTCCTAGTTCCACTTTTTTTTTTAACACCCTAAACGTTCCTCTCCCTCTTTGGTGTCTGTACTGTTCAAAGACTTATAGATAGGGTTACCAGATAGCAACCATGAAAAAACGGGACAGGGTGTGGGGGGTTAATAGGTGCCTATATAAGAAAAGGCCCCCAAAATGGGACTGTCCCTTTAAAAATGGGACGTCTGGTCACCCTACTTATAGACAGTAATGTCCTGCTGCAAGTTGCACCAAAATAGTTATATTAACAGGCCTGATTGTTTTATGGCTTGCTCCCACTGAAGTCAATGGGAGTTTTGCAACTGACTTCCACACTTACTGGGTCAGACCCTTAATAGGCATCCAGTGAAAAGGCCTTGGCTACCAAGGAAATATACTGTGATGAATCTATTGAGTGGCAGATGCCCTTGTTTTCTATCTCCACCCCAGGGAGGGATAGATCAGCAAGAGAGGGAAGAGCAGAACTAGCCCCTTAATTTTATATCTTGGAACTAAGTAGCAGGATGAATGAACAAACTTTGCCTGGTGGAAAGTAACTCAGTGGTTCAATAACTTGTGTATCCCCTTACTCATTGTAACTCAACTCGTTTTGAACCAGTGTGCGTGAAAGGGATATTGATACTCTCTGGCATTTTGTGGTTAAGCAAAAGTTGGATAAATACAAATTTAGTAAAAAGATGTACGGTATGTCAGATTTGTAACCCAGAAAGGATTCAGTTTAACTGATCTGACTTTTATTGGGTCAGTTTTCGCTTTCTTTTGATCTTTACTTCCACTGGGAGTTTGTTCCTTCATTCTGGTCCTCAGCCAAAGTCCAGTGAAGTCTATGGGAATCTTGCAGTTGACTTCATTGGGTTTGGATCGGGCCCTCTGGCCAAATTTTCAAAAGAGTTCTACACTCAAAATTGGGGCCAGATTTTCAACAGAGCTCAGCATGTTGGGTGCACATTGGGTGCTGAGCTCCTCAGAAAAACTGGACCTCTGTGTCACCCTGGGAGCTGCAAACTTGAAAATCTGTCCTAGATTTCCCCGGGGAAATCCAGCTCTGAGACTGCTTCGGACATATGGTCTCGTAGAGCAGATGCTCTTGGATTTAGAGCTCCTCATTCAGTTCTTGGCTCCACTATTATTTTGCTGTGATCTTGGATAAATTAATCTAACCTCTCTGTGCTTCGGTTTAGCCCTCTGTGAAATGGGCCTTATGGTATTTACCCATCTCCCAGGAGGCAGTGAGGCTACTTCTTTCATGTTTATAAAGTGCTTTGAGATTATCACCCAAAAGACGTGACATAAGATGGCAAAAATCTTCAAACGTGGGTGCCTAAAATTAGGCACCATGTTTAGGCACCTAAATAAGCCTCCTGCTTTTCATTGATTTCCCGGGTAGGCATGGGTGGTGAGGCCATTTATTAAGGCATCTGACCTATTGAGACATCACCCCCAGATACTTTCCGAGCCCTGCAGCAGGAAACAACCCACTCTTTTGGGTCTCCTCCTGTTCCCCATGAGAGGTATTGGCCATTTATCCCTCCCCACCCATAAATGTGTGTGTCTGGAGCCCAAACTTCCACAGAGCTCATGACTGGAGCCAAAAGACTTGGCATCCCTTGGGATTAATCTCCTAGTCATTGCCCCATGGCAGTAGTGGCTGAGATCTCAAGCTGATAAAAACTTTCACACCCGCAGAAACATTTGAAGTCCAACCCACCCTTGTGCCCAGTGCTGTTTCCCCCTAAAGAGGCCAATATTTTAGGGTCGATATCAGTAAATCTCTCCTTGCTGAGGTGCTGGTTTCTAGGCTAGCAGTGGAGCTCTCGCTTCCCCTCTGGAGGAGATTTCCCAAGTGGAAAGTGTCTTGCGATAAATCCTGAGTCGCCTCCTGGCCTGCGCTGCCTCTATTGACACAGCTGTATATCTCACAGCTGTATCCATAACCCCCAAGAGGCAGCTTTCTCTCTCTCTCTCTCTGCAGCGCGGTGCTTACAGATCAGGACTCCTGTCCAAGGTGGCTAATCAATACAGGGGAAGAGCAGGCTGTCGAGATTATGGATAGCCATGAGAGAGAGCGAAGAGCCCAGCCTGCAGTAGGGAAGGTTTAGAGCAGCCTGTGAAGCGTCTGCCCTCCCCTAACAATAAGCAGCAGACTTGTCAGCAGAGGCTTGGAGAACACAGTCAGCACAATTTTATCTAACCTACCGTGGTGAGCCAAGGAACTCGGCAAGTCCAGGCTCCGGGTCTGGAGTCTTTAAAAAGCAGGTTTCATGGATGCAGTTACTCAGACAAACAATCGGGGAGCTGGCAAGCTCTCGTGGGAGCTCTGATTGTATCATTTTTTCTTTTTGCACACATGCACTGCATAGCTAGAGAGAGAGAGGTCTATCCTCCAGAAATACACATAGTCTGAATGATAGAGCTCCTACAGTGATATGCCAAGACTAGTCGTTCTTTGCTTATTCGAGTCTTATCGGGGGCTCAGGGTCAATTACATTTAGGAAAGGGACAGAATTAGAACCATTTATCCCTCCCCATCCATAAATGTGTGTGTCTGGAGCCCAAACTTCCACAGAGCTCATGACTGGAGCCAAAAGACTTGGCATCCCTTGGGATTAATCTCCTAGTCATTGCCCCATGGCAGTAGTGGCTGAGATCCCCGTGGTCCTGATATGCTGTGGCTTGCTTCTACCCTCAGACGGGGCCTAATCTAGAGCACATTGAAGTCAGTGGTTGATTTCAGTGGGTTTTGAGCCAGGCCTATAAAGAATAAATGAAAACAACAGGATTCCCCCTGGGAAAAGGCCCCAGCTGATGTAGGGTAATTTCCAATACCTTTTACTCCCCTTCTGTGCATTTGTTTTCCTCACATCTCCAAGCACAGCTATGCACATGCTAACCAAAATGGTGCCCAGAGTAGCAGTCACCTTTTCAATTAAAGGGACGCTGCAGGGTAACGTAGGCCAAAATTGAGGGATGGAGAAGCAAGGGGCTTTCACAGTGACTAACACCACTCACACGGTTTTGCTAATTTAAACAAAAATGAATAGAAGCATTACACACACAGACACACCATTGAAACATGTTCCTATTGGAAATCTAGCACCAGTACAGTGCTGCATTGCCTGGGTTTCCAGTGTATGAAAGGAAATGGCTTATAAACAGGAAGTGAAACTAATAACTCCAAGCCAAGTGAAAAGCAAAGAAACAATTTAGGTGCTGAAAAACAAATGAGATTTTAAAAATTCTTGCAATTTTGGTAATCCAAAATATCATCTCATTCTGAGTGAAATCCATTGCTCTGCACAGAGCCCGCGCATGTGTCCCTTATATAGTACATAGGTCTTTGCCGGCTCTCTGCACAGGGATAGATTTCAACTTATGGATGATTCTCATTATACTCAGGCTCCTTTACACCTCTCTGGCTGTGTAAAGAGGTTTTAGATTTGGTGTAAATATTCTTTACTCCCACTTCAAAGTCCTTTTACATTGCCAGATCAGCGCCAAGGTGGCCTCAGTGTAAATGAGAACTGGGTCTTTGAATTTTTAGTAAAGTTTTAATGTGTGTTAATAAGACTGTAAATTCTAGTGTCAACACTACACAAATGTGTGTTGCAGGAGATGAATGTTTGTGAAGTGCAATCAGACCCCAATAGAACATCCAGTGTGCTCAGTTAAGAACTCTAAAGTCTGGAAATGCCCGCACAAACCTAATTCTGCCCTGTGCCTGTGCGATGAGATTCAGTCTTTGTTTGACCACGTACCGTCTTCTCAAATAATACGGTGTGACTTCAACTCTCTACCCCCAGCTGCTTCTTCTGCAGAGGCTAGCAAACAAAATTCACAAGCTGTTCCTTTCCCGTGAAGGAAGCGCTGTTTTGTTTTCCCCTCACCTTGTTCTCCAAACTGGCTGAATGGTTTTGGCTCAAACTTTCCAGACAAATTCATCTGCAGGCAGAGGCCAAGCCTGAGAAATTTCAGCCCTCCAAAGCGAACATTTCAGAAGCAACTGAAAAACAATCGGTTTGTAAAGCATCAGTGGGGAGTTCGAATGGACCCAGCAGCAAGGCAGCTGCTAACCGTCAGGGGATTAGAATGGAAATTGCAGAAGTAACTTGGGGGAAAGGGCAGCATTGTCAGCGGAGAGGGGAATGGTCTGGGATGCCAAAGTCCTGGCTTCTGTTCCTGGCTCTGCCAGTCACCTACTCTGTGACATTGGTCAAGTCACTTTGCCTCTCTTTCCCCTACAAGCATCTGTCTGCTTGTTAATTATTTTCGCTATTTATTTGTATTGGGGTGGCACCTAGAGCTCCAGACGTGGACCAGGCCTCTCTTGTGCAGGCCACTGTACAAACACAGAACAAACCGATGGGTGCCCTGCCCCGGAGAGTTTCCAGTCTAAGGATCAGACAAGAGCCAACAAGTAGGTAGAGACAGCTGAGGGAGCACAAGGAAACTGAGACAATATTGCTCAGCATGATGGGCCGAGCTCAGTGCCCCAGCTTCCGAGCCAGTATCAGGGTTTTTTTTAGGCATCACGGCAAAGAGGAGTTTTAGATGTATTAGTACTTAGAACGTAAACTCTTCCCGGTGTGTACGTGCAGCACCCTGATCTTGGTTGGGACCTCTAGGTGCTAATGTAAAAGTAGTAATAACTGGACTATAGCAGTCATGTCTGCTCCCGTTCTAACTAGCAATGCATATAAGGAATTCTTATTTACATTTATGGGGCTAAATTGTGGTGTCATTTACACCTGTTTAACCTCCAATGGAACATTGGGGATTGTGTGGCTGTAACTGAGAGCAAAATTTAACCCATGACTCTGCCCCTTTAACATAATGCAGAAGATTGTTCTGCAGTAAAGGATGGCAGGTGTTGCCCTCCTAAAATAGGTAGTGCTTATGGGGGAACAGCGCCAAGGGAGAAAGGATGGACTGTAACTCAAATCGTTAGCTTGGATTTGATTATGAAATAACCTTAAACTACAAGTGTTAGGGCCTAGATTAACAGGGATTGTTTGAAGTTGGAAGCTCAGCGCAGACATATTTTGGGAAGTTCATTCTGAATCAGGTTTGCTTCACCTTGGTCCACCAATGTCACCCACCCGGTGATGATTCATAGAGAGCCTGCAAGAAAAGCTAGAAAGTCAATCTCTTACTCACTGCCACTTTACTGTGACAAATGTAACCATAGAGCTCCTTTAAGAGAGGCTAGAAAGTAAACAGCCTTGTTGAGTTTGGCAGAAAATAGTTTGCTGTTTGAGGGGAGGTGAGTCAAAGAAGAAAAAATGTTCATCTATTTTTTTTTCTCAATGAGACTTTGGTCCTGAATTACCATATGCCAGTTTCTTCCCAGTGTGGTTATTAGTGGTGTAAGCATAGTTAAGATTTCTGTTCATAAGACCCATCTCCACTAAGGATGGCCCCCTTCCCATATACACGGGCCATGTCAAGCTACGCTCTTTCCCATCAGCAACCCTTGCCTCTGTGTTTGAGCTCATTCACTGCTGTGATGACTGTTGTAATTATCATCACCCTGGAAAGAAAGGCTACCAAGAGAAGGAGAGGAGCGAGAAGAAAGGAGGAGACCGGAGAACCAAGAAGATAAAAAGGAGGAGTAAAGAGGGGGGAATTGTGGAGGAGAGAGGGAAGGAAATGAAGTGGGGGTGTAGTGGGGGTGTGGAGAAGGTGAGACAAGACAGGAAAGGGAGAAGGTCGTGCTCAACGGGTAGTGATCAATGGCTCCATGTCTAGTTGGCAGCCGGTATCAAGTGGAGTGCCCCAAGGGTCGGTGCTGGGGCCGGTTTTGTTCAATATCTTCATCAACGATCTGGAGGATGGTGTGGACTGCACCCTTAGCAAGTTTGCAGATGACACTAAACTGGGAGGAGTGGTTGATACGCTGGAGGGTAGGGACAGGATACAGAGGGACCTAGACAAATTAGAGGATTGGGCCAAAAGAAATCTGATGAGGTTCAACAAGGACAAGTGCAGAGTCCTGCACTTAGGACGGAAGAATCCCATGCACTGCTACAGACTAGGGACCGAATGGCTGGGCAGCAGTTCCTCAGAAAAGGACCTAGGGGTTACGGTGGACGAAAAGCTGAATATGAGTCAACAGTGTGCCCTTGTTGCCAAGAAGGCTAACGGCATTTTGGGCTGTATAAGTAGGGGCATTTCCAGCAGATCGAGGGACGTGATTATTCCCCTCTATTCGGCACTGGTGAGGCCTCATTTGGAGTACTGTGTCCAGTTTGGGGCCCCACGCTACAAGAAGGATGTGGATAAATTGGAAAGAGTCCAACGGAGGGCAACAAAAATGATTAGGGGGCTGGAGCACATGACTTATGAGGAGAGGCTGAGGGAACTGGGATTGTTTAGCCTGCAGAAGAGAAGAATGAGGGGGGATTTGATAGCTGCTTTCAACTACCTAAAAGGGGGTTCCAAAGAGGATGGATCTAGACTGTTCTCAGTGGTAGAAGATGACAGAACAAGGAGTAATGGTCTCAAGTTGCAGAGGGGGAGGTTTAGGTTGGATATTAGGAAAAACTTTTCACTAGTAGGGTGGTGAAGCACTGGAATGGGCTACCTAGGGAGGTGGTGGAATCTCCTTCCTTAGAGGTTTTTAAGGTCAGGCTTGACAAAGCCCTGGCTGGGATGATCTAATTGGGTTTGGTCCTGCTTTGAGCAGGGGGTTGGACTAGATGACCTCCTGAGGTCCCTTCCAACCCTGAGATTCTATGATTCTATGATTCTATGAAGGTGGCAGAAGGGCGGGGGGGAGGTGTAGCGAGAGAGAGACTCATGGAGCAGCAGGGCTTGATTATTACTCTGTTGTTATTACCAGGCACATGTAACCAATACACCACAGGAGACATTTCTGTAGCTAGCAGCTGGGTGGTTTGTAGGAAGGCCTGTGCCCAGCTGGGTACCACTGTCTGTCCTGCTGGTCAAGTGTATTGGAGTCTTGTGTCCTGAGACGTGAAGGATCCCCACCCTCACAGCACTGTGCACAAGTACCCATTCACACTGCACACCCCTTCTGCACAGATCCTCCCCAGCTCATGTACTTAACCCATTCATGCGTCTCCTTCTCCCTCACTCCACATGGTCATGTATGGGCACATCCCTCCATGGCCCCAACTCCCCTCTGTCTGGCCTCCCAACTCCTTCGTGGCCAGCCCACAGAGCAGGAAGCCTCCTGCCCCAGCTCGGAAAGTCACTGTCTTCTGAAGGCTGTGTGGGCCCTCTGCAGCATGTGAAATGAGTTTGGTGGGTCTTGATCCAGTTCCCAGTGAAAGAGCACACACACATCCCCGACACACACACCAAGAAGCATAACCACGGCTGGCAATAATTGGCTCCTTGTTGGCGGGTGGTAAAGACAGACATGGCCCTGGAGATTGTGGTTCTCTCTCGGCCCGAGCGCCTGTCCCGCCAAGGCAGGGCAGAGGGATGTTGGCCAAGAGGTACAGGGAAGCTGGGACGGTTGTCCCCTTGCGCCCCGCTCGCTCTGTGGACAGAGGACTTCCCTCGCCGGGGAGCTCTAGCTGGCAGCTTTCAACGGCACTGAGGCTCTCGGTCATACTCAGAGCTGGAAAGTGGTGGAGGGCGGAGGA
Organism: Macrochelys suwanniensis; assembly: GCA_033296515.1. Lineage (NCBI taxonomy): Eukaryota > Metazoa > Chordata > Testudines > Chelydridae > Macrochelys > Macrochelys suwanniensis. The sequence goes on along the minus strand of CM065790.1, from coordinate 11,770,809 downwards.
GGGAATGAGCCTGGGGCCTGTTACTAACCAAAGGGCCAGACTCCTCTCTGGTGTAAGTCCTTTGGATTCCTTTGAGTTACACCGAGCTTTACTCTGGCCCTGGGGCTCTCCGGGTCGCGGCAAAGCCCTGGCATGCATGGTGGAGAAGGACGATGGCCCACTCCCTGGACAAGACAGGCCAACTGCTACAGAAGACAGAGGAGAAGTGGGATGCAGACCCACCCGCACTCCTGCCTCCTTTAATGGGAGCCGGCCAGCCGGCCGCTTGCCCAAAGCCAGAGAAAGCACCGAGCCCGTACGGAGCCGGGCGGCGTCTGCGGATTACAAAATGACTGGAGCAAGGACTGAGGCTTTGCTCATGACCTAGAAAAACGAGGCTTCTTGCGCTGACTCAGTCAGGACTTGGGCCGGAGCCAAAGCCTTTCTGGAGCTCAGCTTGAGTCACCAGGTGCTGTGGTAACGTTCTGTCCCGCTGCTGCATAGACAGCTGGGGAACGGCCCAGCCCCTCGCTGCGTGTGTGTGTGTGTGGGGGGTGCCGGGGTCAGCATTCAAGGGCAGCCACTCGCTTCCTGTTTGGCTGAAACGCGCGGAGGGAGACAGTGAGGGTCACCTGCCTCTCCCCCATCAGGGCCAGGGCTAAAGCCAGAGTAGGTGACTTGCCCATGGATACCTGCGTCCGCTAAGCGCTCAGCTCTGGCAGAGGACAAATGGCACCTTATCTCCTCCCATTTAAGCTTGGATCGAGACAGATCTTTTAATCTCACCGCTGACCTAATGGGGCTGCCAGGCTTTGTAAAAGCCAGCGCTAGCGGGAAGGGCGCAAGCAGCAAATGAGACTCCCCCCAGCCCTTGACAGCATCTCCGCAGCGTGGTGACAGAGAGAGATGCTGGACATTTGTCTCCACTCTGGGTGCTGGAGAGTTCAGAGGTTCAGGCTATAACGTTGGGGGCTCAGCTGTGAGATCTCTCAGGAAAAGGCTTAGATATTTATAGGGGACTGGATTGCATGCAGAGAGCAGCCCCGCATCACATGACAGGGCCTGAGCTGTAAACAAGCAGGCTGGAGAGAGAAGGAATGGGTTAACCCTTTCCTAGACGGTATGCATGTCTTTTTTAATCAGGGAGGTGTAGGCAGTGCTGGAGAGTTGGGGGGGTGGGGTTCTGTTCTGTCCCTCAGTTGCTTGCAAATGCCTTATATGCGCAAATGCAAACACTGTATTATACAGAGATTGATAGTTGACACCACATGACAAAACCTACAACAAAGGTCAAAGGTAACTCCCCCTCTCCCTGGACAGTTGCAGCCCTTCACAGTTTGGGATGAAAGCTGCCAAGCCCAGGGTCAGTGGGTGCTGCCCTAGTTGTGCCAAGGTCTTGCACATTTAACCCTCCATGGTGAGTTCCCTGGCTCAGACCCTGATGGCTGTAGGGGTCGAATGTTTGCAAGGCAATTGGAGCGCTTTGTCTGGAAGGGATTGGTGGTGGGAGATTACGGAGTCGAGCCAGAGGGTCTCTTGTTCACTCCAGTGGACATTGGATCGGTCCCTAATTGGTCCTTTGCAAACGTATGAAATGGGCTCTGAAATCAAAGGAATTGGCCAAGGATCTCTGCCCCCAGGAGCTTCCAGGCTAGCTCAGCTGGGACCCAGTGAAAATGGCAAGGGTAGGAGAAGTGCCTGGAGAGACAAATGAGAAGAAGGGGGCTGGAAGAGGGATTGGCATATACTTTGCCAAGAGCATGCCAGTATTAGGATCTGTATTTTTGTGTGATGTTCTTTAATTCGTTGTTTCCTGCATGTTTTTCTTGGATTGTCATTTCTTGACGTAACTTGCTGTAATTGACCAAACTGTTTGGTGACCCTTGAGAGAAGAATCTGGGAGAAGAATGAAAAGGAGACTGGATAGCGGCAGAGCACAGCTTTAACAGAGCCTTGCAGCCAGATTTACACCTGCTGCTGAACTGTTGGCTCAGATGATCCCTTAATGAGGCATAAATCAATGCAGAATTTGGTCTCTGTGTTTCAAGAGTTCTCTGCCCTTTACACTTCTCTGCGGCCTGATCCTGAGTGGCCTCCACTCCTGCATTCGCTGAGAGTCGAGGGTGCTGAGCTGCAAAGAGTTTTGTCAGATTTTGCAGGAAAGGGACAAATCCAGCACTCTGGATCCGAGAGCACGAGAGTCAGTTCCTAAAGCACAGAGCAGTGAGTGGGGAGAGCGGGAGAAAGAAGAGCGCATTCGGGTGCGGCTAATCTAGGCTGCAATACGGTTCCATAAACCTGTGGTTTCAAGTAAACTCTGGACTGCTTTGCACAGTGCAGCGAGCCAGGACCCTGGGTAGCTGCAGAGTTCTGTCATCTCAGGGACCCAGTGGGGCTTCATGTTAATCATCCCCTTTTCCGCTTCTCACTGCTAATTCAGACAGCCCTCACTTTCAAGCCCTGAGGAAGCGAGCGGGTGCTAGGACCAAGGGAAGCTTTCAGGACTCATGTTTAAACTTCTCAGCTGAGGCTTTCAGCTGTGTTCCTTCTTGGGAGCCAGGAGTCAGCCAGACTGTATTCCAGTCCAGGTTTTCATCCCCCTTTCTCCTCTAAAATGCAATCCTGAAGGAGTCCTCTACCTGTCTGACATGAGTGCACTGCAGACTCCTTCTGCAAACCCTGCTCACCTGGGACAGTGGCAGAGAAATCCAGGCTGGATTCCCTGCCCAATCTGGAGTGGATTGTGCGTACGCCCCTTGCTGGGAGCCATGGAAACTGCTTAGCAAACACACTGTAGCCTTGTAAGCCATGTCTGAGGGAATAGATGGGGAACTGTCAGAACCGTTAAGCAGCGGCCAGGAAAGCAGCTCTCAATTCCTCTCTAGACCAGACAGATTTCCCTTTTAGGAGGGGGCGGGGAGGACTTATAGGATATAAAAGGAAGGGATGAGAACACAGCAGAATATAAGAACAAATGAGTGTGTGTTTCTTTCTCTTGCCTGTTACCTGAGATAGGGTGGTCCACTGGGTGAGCATAGGCCTGGGAGCCAGGACTCCTGAGTATTAGCCCCCAGTTTTGCCACTGACTTGCTGTGAAGCCAGCAGGGCTCCGTTTTCAAACGTGGCTACTCATTTTGAGTGCTCAGGTTTTTGGGGTACCCTGGTTGAGACACCTGGCGCCTAATTTTTAGAAGCTGCCCAGCTGCCCTACCACCAGTTAGCTTTGAAAATCAGGCCCAATGTGCCTCAAGTTGTGCATCCAAAATGTAAAAGTGTTTGCAAATGTAAACCTACCCTTTCTGGGCCTCGGTTTCCCTATCTGAGCTGGCCCCGGACTCCAGAGGGTGCAAAAGTGGCTTCAAGTCACCTTCCCCGTCCCTCTTGCCTTCTAACCTGGGTTGCACTTCCTGAAGCACAGCTCAGCATGGGCAGTGAGTGACAGACAAACACGCTAAACAATCACATGATAACCCCCCCACACACACACACACAGAGCCAACAATGACACATACCCCACAATGGGTCATGCACCAAACAATGAGAAAACATACACACACACCAGACAATGAGGCATACCAAACAATCCGTTAACACAGACAGACACCAAACAATGAGAGACACAAAACAATGGTAGAACACACACACTAGACAATGACAGAACACAGACACACCAAACAATGAGACTCACATAATGCACCGAGCAATGTCAGAACACACCGACACTCCAGTCAAAAGAGAGAGAGAGAGAGACATATACATACACACACACCCCTAACGTTGGGAGAACATGCAGGCCAAACAATGAGACACACACACTGAGGCCACTGTTTGTATTTTTATGAGTTCTCTGCAATAGTCTTGTGAGTTGCACATCTCATTAATGGGAGACCTGCACACAAGCTGCAATACACTGGCATCCCCCTTGTCTCCTGGTGTGTGCTTGCACACACACACACACACACACACACACACACACACTTGTGCTGGGAAAGACAATGTCATGCTCACTGCTTCCTCTCTCCACGCCCTGGTATTTGCTCCTGGAGGCGGAGAACAGGTTGAGCGAGTCTAACCGAACCTGGGAGCTGAACTGCCAGGTGCAGCTACTCCTCCACCCTCCCTCCCCTGGCCTCTGAAAGCCGGAGAATGAGACTGCTGAGGCCGTAGGGGAGGAGGAATAACCAGCTCTTAGTTATCACCCGGTTACTCCTTGCTCTGGTATGTTACTACTCCTGGGGGAGAAGGTTGCTCAGGGAAAAGAAGGAATGAAATCGCCCAGGGCCCAATCCTGTGAGGTGCTGAACCTCCCTCAACCTCCGCTGAACTCAGACACAAGGTGCTCAGTACCTCCCAGAGTTACGCCTGGGTCACTGTAATCCCTGAGAGCTGGAGAGCTCTGAGCAATGGATTGTCTCACAGATACTGTGCTTAGAAATAGAGATGTCCCTAATAACAGGACATGGTAATTATGGTAGCATCTTCCACCCAAGGATCTGTACCTGCTCTACTAACGTTAATTAATGAAGACTTACAACCCCACTGTGTGGCAGAGAAATATTTATGGTGGAGAAACTGAGGCACGTAGCGGCTAAGACTTAAATTTTCTGAGGGGCCCAGCACTCTCAGTTGGGCCCAAATTTTCAGACGAGCTCAACTCCTGTTTAGGCACCCAAATAAATTGCCAGATTTTCAGAAGAGCTCAGTACTTTGGGTCCTGGGCTCTGTTGCCAATCTGTCCCCAGGTCACGTAGCAAACCATTGACAGAGCTTTGAATAACATCCCAAAGTTCTCGCTCCAACTTCCCTGCTGTAACCACTAGACAACATGGCCTAACTCTAAGATCACCTCCCCCTAACCCTCTCCGTAGCCACTGTGACCAAATCTGCTCCCTTTGCAGTTAATTTTTTGCAATAATCATTTGAAGAAAAAACATGCCCGGGTGGTTTTAACTGTGTAAAATTGCCCAAACATTGCATTAAGGAGAAGTTGATCTTTAGCGGTTTGGTTAATATCATGGAATTTTAATTTAGTTAGTTGAGTTCTTTTAATAATGTGAACTTGTTAAGTGCTTTGCATAGTTATACTCCTGAGTAACATTTATCAAACAGAAAGCCCAATTAATCAAATACAGAAGCTTTTATAATTCAAAGTATTTTGTATTCTTTCTCCTCTCTCTCTCTCTCCTATGAACCCTCCTCTATATTTCTTCCTCCTCCCTCTCTTTCCCTTTCAGTCTCTCCGCATTCCTCCACCATTCTGTTCTCCCCGGGCTGTATATCGGCTTTGCACCATTTAAGTCAATGGAGCTATGCTAATTTACATCAGCTGAGGGACTGGTCCATAGTTGCTGGCCTTCCAGAGACCAAATGCGGGATGTGCAGGTTGCCAGGTAAAGGGCTAGCGTATTTTCTAGGAGTGATTGGGCAGGAAATGGGTTTGTCTCTATTGGTGCTGTGGTCACACCTGAAGACCCTAATTTGGGATTCGAGCCCCTTTGTGCTTGTTGCTGGCCATCCACTTCCGGTACTGCCAGGCTCAAGCAGGCATGTACACTTTCCCCCTGTTGGCTCTACCCTTTCTGCTGCAGTTCAGGGAGCCAGCCATTGGGACGGCGCAGGGTGCCACAGACGCACAGAGACTTCCTGGGAAAGTGCCTGGGGCAAAAGCAGAATCCTCACTCCACGTTGACGGTTCTGCCCTCCAGCAGGCATGAGCCAACCATCATAAATGATGGACAGGCTTGGATTTGTGTTTATAGATACTCGGCAGCCGCAGCAGGGTAACTGCATGGACCCGCAAGATGGGTTTGCCTGAGGTCTGCAGAGGTGGTAGGATGGGAGCTTGCTAAACTTTAGTCTGAAATGGATCCAAGTGGATCTGTATCCGACATCGCTGTGAATTTACTGTGTGACGATAGGAAACACTTCAATGCTGCACCACCGTGACTGTTAGAATGATGCCTTCCCCTTTAAATATCTGGTTCTTGTAAAGAGATGCGATCAAATTAAGAATTATGGGACCAACCCTGTGAGGAGGTGCATCCCGTTTAAACCACCGAGGGTTCTCAACACCAAACAGGGAGGGCACAACGTCTTACAAGATTGTGCCACTAGAAATTAATGGGGCTTTTGTAATTGACTGGTAATAGCAGGATGAGGTCCTATATCTCTATAGATATCTATAGATATGTAGATATATACATACACACTCACACATGTGACTCCTCAGATTATTAAAAGTCGGGAAGAAATATAAAAATTAAAAATGTCTTTTTACCATGTCACTCATCATTTTATCACGAGTCTCGCGGTGTATGGTATGTTTGTTAAAGCTCCAGCTCCTGGAGTCATGTGAATACAGCAGAATCTCAGCTTTCAATTAAAAAACCCCCCGAACAGTAGGTTTCTAGTCCTTGTGGTCATGGAAGAAAGCTAAAAACACAAACGGTAAAGTCCTCAAAACCAGAAGGCAAATAAAAAGAACCCAACATTTTTATTTTATTTTTAATCTCATGATTTTTAAGCCTCCACTAGCAAAACTATCCAAGGCTAACAACAAATGTCAGCGGAATCTGTGCTGAACACAGAGCACGGCTTCTAAACCAGCACTGAGCAGGGACTGTCCTTGGCTGGGCTTGCCATTACATCTCACCAAGATGCAAAGGGTTTTGCTGTTGTCTTAACAGACCGTGTAACTCTGTGTCAGCCCATTGCCGTCAGTGGAGCTGCACCCATTGCCACCCATCACGGAGACCAGGGAACGAGGAATGACCCCACCTTCTGATTTTGAGGTGCCCCTGATCAGCCTGGTCATGACTGGTTAGCCAATATTTTGTAAATCAGATGCCCCTCTTCATGGGGTGTTGTAACTAACTATGGCAGCATCAGTGCGTCCCTAGCAGCCATCTAGGAAGGGGAGCGACACTTACACACCTGCCTGGATATTAACCATTTTTCGGATAGTCCCTGCCCCAGCTACGTTCCCAGGTTGGAATATGTACGGCTGCTGGTTGCCTTTTCCAGAATCTCTAACAAAGCATTGGGCCAGATGCTCAGCTGGTGTAAACTGATGTACCTCCTTTGCAGTCCAATGGAGCTATGCCAGTTTAAACGAGCTGAGTTACTGACCTGTTTGTTAATATAACAAACCTTTGAATCTCTAAGTGTATGAAGAGCAGGAAGCCTGTGAAAGAATCAGTGGGTCCACTGGATCACCAAGGGAATAGGGAGCAATTAAGGACGATAAGGGCATTGCTGAGATGCTAAATGATTTCTTTGTATAAATCCTCACTGCTAAGGATGCTGGCGAAGTACTTACCCTGGCCCTGCTCTTTCCTGGTAATTACGATGAGGTACAATAAGAGACAGAGATGTCAGAAGAAGAATCTGCTGCAGCAAATTGATCATTTAAACTGCCGTAAGTTGCCAGGCTGAGATGGTCCATCCAAGAATTCTAAAGGATCTTAAGTATGAAGTAGCTGAGCTGCTAACGGAATATGCAGCCTCTCATTTAAAAAGTCACTGTTCCTGAGGATTGGAGGGTAGCAAATTCTATATTTAAAAAAGGCTCTGGGATGATCAGGGGTGATCTGGACCAGTAAGCCATACATCTGTACCTGGCAAATTGGTAATGAAGCAACAATTAAAAAACTGAACACCTATGTATGATAGTGTCTAATCAGCACAGTTTCTGCAAAGGAAAATTGTGTCTTTCTCATCTCTTAGAATTCTTTGGAAATGTCCATAAAGTAGTGGATAAAGGAGAACTAGTTGAACTAATTTATTTAGACTTCCAAAAGGCCTTCGACAACGTCCTACACAAGAGACTACTAAAGAAGTTAAGTAGGTCTGGAGTGAGATTCAACGTATTCTCCTGGAGCGAAACTTTGCTAGGAGATAGCGATCAAAGAGTAGGATTAAATGGTCAATTTTCCTAACGGAAAAGGGGTACCGATGGCGTGCCTCAAGGATCCATATTAGGTTCCATGTTTAATATATTTATTAATGAACTGCAAAGTAGGGTGAGCGGAGAGGGCAAAATTTGCAGATGAGAGGAAGTTATTTAGGTTGGTCAGGACCAGAGAGGAGTGTGAGGAACTTCAGAGAGACCTAAAGAAGCTAAGTGAGGGAGCAACACAGTGGCAAAGGAAATTCAAAGTTGATAAATGCATAGTAATGCACATTGGAGGGAAAATTGTAAACGACTCCTACACCTGAGAGCGTTCTAAATGAACTGTATCAACCCAGGAAAGGGACCTGGGTATCGCTGTCAACAGCTCCATGGAGACCCCTGCTCAACGAGCAGCTGCGTTCAGAAAAGCTAACACAAGGAATGGAATGGTGAATAACACATAGACTATTACAGTGCCTTTCTATAAATCAGTGGTGCAGCCTCTTCTGTGAGATGACGTGCAGCACTGGGCACCCCACCACAGAAAGGACATTGCAGAATTAATGGGGTTCAGGGAGGGGCTATGAGAATGACTAGAAGCCTGGAAAAGCTCTCCTCTGGCGAGAGATTGAAAAGATTGGGATCGTTACCTTAGAAAGGAGACAAATAAGAGGGGAGATGATCAAAAACTGAACGGTCTAAAGAAGGTAGGTCAGGAGCTTCTGTTCAGCCTGTCTCATAACACAAGAATAAAGGGACATTCAATAAGAATGTAAGAACAGCCATAATGGGTCAGACCAATGTCCATCTAGCTCAGTATCCCGTCTTCTGCCAGTGCCAGGTGCTTCAGAAGGAAAGAACAGAACAGGGCAATTATTCAGCGAACCATCATCCCCTGTCATCCAGTCCCAGCTTCTGGAAGTCAGAGGTTTAGGGACACCCAGAGCATGGGGTTGCATCTCTGACTATCTTGGCTAATAGCCATTGATGGACGTATCCTCCATGAACTTCTCTCATTCTTTTTTGAACCCAGTTATACTTTTGGCCTTCACCACATCCCTTGGCAACTGTGAGTTGTGTAACAAAGCACTTCCTTATGGTTGTTTTCAACCTGACGCCTATTGATTTAATTGGGTGGTCCCTGGTTCTTTTGGTATATGACAGGGTAAATAATACTTCCATATTCATCTTCTCCACACCATTCATGATTTTATAGATCTCTATCATATCCCCCCTTAGTCATCTCTTTTCTAAGCTGAACAGTGCCAGACTTTAATTTCTCCTCATATAGAAGCTGTTCCTTACCCTTAATCATTTTTGTTGCCCTTCTCTATACATTTTCCAATTCTAATATATCTTTTTGGAGATGTGGCAACCAGAACTGCTTGCAGAATTTGAGGTGTGGGAGTACCATGTATTTATATAGAAGCATTATATTTTCTGTCTTATTGTCTATCGCTTTCCTAATGATTCCTAACATTCTGTTAGCTTTTTTGGCGGCTGCTGCACATTCAGCAGTTGTTTTCAGAGAACTATCCACGATGACCCCAAGATCGCTTTCTTGAGTGATAACAGCTAATTTAAACCCCGTCATTTTGTATGTATAGTTGGGATTATGTTTTCAATGTGCATTACTTTGCACTTATTGACATTTAATTTCATCTGTCATTTTGTTGCCCAGTCACCCAGTTTAGCGAGATCCCTTTATAGCTCTTCACAGTCGGCTTTGAAATTAAAAGATGGCAAATTCAAAAGCAATAAAAGGAAATGCTTTTTCACACAACACATAATTAGACTGTGGAACTCCCTGCCACAAGAGGTTGCTGAGACTAAGGACTTGAGATTTAAAAAGTGTTTGGACATAATTAATGATAGCGAATTTTGTGGAAGGGATATTAAACCTTGTGTGTCAGAGTTGAAGCCAGTCTCTGACTGTTAGGTCTCATCCTGGTCTCTAACACTAGGAAAGATTATCCCATACCTGCTACTGCAGGGTTCTCCCACCATCCTCTGAAACAGTCTCTGGTGCTGTCCACTGTCAGAGACAGGTTACTGAGCTAGATGGACTTTGGATCTGATCCTGTCTGGCAATCGGTATGTTCCTCTATCAGTGAGGGTTTGGGGCAGATTTTGTTCCTGCATGAAGATGATATGGCTCAGAAAGAAAATACCAGATTTATTTTTTTGCAAATTTGCTGCAGGCTTTTATTAAATCACAAGTGGCAGAACCATGAGTCAGGTCATGGCTAGGGAGTAGAAATATAAGAAAAAGCCAGAGGTTTTTTTTCAGTTGATGATGGCCCTTTTTCAGCCAAAATGTCAACACTTTTTGCCCTGTTGCCTGTGATTATGTAAGAGAAAGTTAAGTAATGTCTGCATGAGTCTGAACAAGTTGATCTTTCAAGAGGAGGGGTCTGTGTGCTCAGGAATTCAAATAAAACAGACCTTTTCTGTTACCTTTTGTTGATGGGAAGGATAGTCTTGGGGTTAAGGGACTGGCTGGGGACTTAAACTCTGGGTTCAATTCTTGGCTCTCCTAAAAGCTTCTTAGGTGAGGTGGGGCAAGCAACTTAGGCAGGGATTTTCCAAAGAGCATGAGAGAGTTTCAGTGGGAGTTGGGCATATTACTACCGTAGTCTCCGAAAATCCCAGCATTCCTCTCTTTGTGCCTCAATTTCCCATATGCATGATAATTCTGAGTTCTCTGTTTGGATTGTAAGCTCTGTAGGGCAGGAACTCTCTCTTGCTTTGTTTGTACAGCACCTGCCACAATGGAGCTTCTAGGTGCTACTGTGATCTAAATAACAGAGACCAGATGATAAAATCAGTCACTTGTTGTCTATGTAGGGTAACGTGCGCTGGCCTTTCCCTGATTCTTCTAACGTTTTTAATAACTGTTGGGATGTGAGTGTGATGTCTCTGGCCTTCAAAGTAGGTCATTTATTTAGAAGGCTGGATAAGCCATAAGTGACTGAGCCAGATACCGTTGCTGGCTTTAAACAAGGGCGGAGTGACGTTATGACCATTTGGATATATTCTAGCTAAACAAGCTAAGGTAACAGAGGCAGTCAGCTCTCCCAGTTCAGGGCACAAGCTGGTGGCTTACAGGTAGGGTGACCAGATGTCCCAATTTTATAGGGACAGTCCCGATTTTTGGGTCTTTTTCTTATATAGGCTCCTATTACCCCCCACCCCCTGTCCTGATTTTTCACACTTGCTGTCTGGTCACCCTACTTACAGGGGTCAGGTGGAAATACTGCTCCCCAAGCATGTGCAGCATTAGAGAATTAGTAGTATTCCAAGGGAAGAGTGAGCGCCTTCGTTTGAAACATCGTGAGATGGGCCACGATGATACTTGATAATCCGGTCCATTGTGGCAAATCCTGTGTTTCTAGTAAGATGACTGGCAAATATCAGAACATGCAGATAGTTCAGAGGCCTAAGCCTGAGATCCTCACTCGGTGTTTCCTCAGGTCGAACTCCCATTGACTTCAGAGTTTGGCCTGAGTACGTTCTGAGAGACAAATTCCGTTCCCATTTCCCAGTGTAACATCTGGAGTAACTCCGATCAGGATGATCATTCTGTATTTGTATTACTGTAGGACCAGGACCCCACTGGGCTAGGCACTGTACAAACCAGAAATATACTGGAGCCACTGAGAGCAGAATGTATGAGGAAGCCAAACAAGAGACATCATTCTTTGCCTTTTCGTTCCTGGGAACTATTTTTCCTGGCGTAGTGATATGTAGACCATTTCTGTTTCAGAGCAGGGACTGTCTTTCTATCTGTCTGTCCAGAACCGAGAACTTTGGGGCCACTGGATGTTACTGCAGTTTAGATATGAAATAATCATCTGCAGACCACCAACATTTTGGATCAAATTTCTGTTAATATTAATCTACAGTATATGGATGGAATTCCAGGTTTGAAAGCACTGCTGAAGACCATCCATCCCCCCACCATCCCATGCCGAAGGCTAACACTCTCCCTGCGCCAGGACCTCACAGGTCAATATTTCTGCACATGGGACCAGATTTTCAAAAGCTCTCTGCTCCCATTTAGGCACCCAAAGAAGGGCCAGACTTTCAAAACTGCTCAGCACCCAATGCTTACAAGGCATGCCACGCTCGTTGGAAAATCTGGCCCCCAGATGTGGGTGCTGGGATCTGGTCAAAATTCCAGCCACATGAACCATTCCTTTAGGGCCTCACATCTTGTTACATTTTAATGAAATGGAATCTTGGCCTCTCGGAGGCTCCTGTTACTTGGAATGTCTCATTGTCAGATTCCCAGAATCTCTCCTTCCCTGAAACTGGGAGCTTAACCCCTGGGGTCGTGCTTGGCTCCTGTCTGCATCTCTTTCAGTGCCTCGTGTCCTCCAGGGCTGGGTCTGCCTCTTCTACCACTGAGCATGCGACTGAGTATGGGGTGTTGTTCTCTAGTGCCTGACCTGCAGAGGGGATAGGAAACCTACTGCTAATGCTAGATAAAGGCCATCTTGGAAGCTGAAGGAGCAGGATTCTCGTGCTGTCTCCTCTTGTGGCTGTGATTGATATAACGATGTCTGTTGCCTGCTTCACATCTGGACATACGGCTGCTGAGGCCTTGGGGGTGACCTCCAGTCTCCCACATGAGGGGTTTACAGAGAAAGGAGAGGGATGGGTCGGTGGCTTTCCAGATTGCCACAACATTAGGTGAAGCAGCAGCTTCTCCTTTGACCCCTCATCACACTTTGATTTCAAGCAGATTGGTGGAGATCTCCACGTAGATCCCCAAAACATCTCTCCCCCCATCCCTTTCACCACTCGCATTGTTCTTTTCCCAGTTAAGGTTCATTTCTTTCCAACCCCCTATAAACACCCTCTCCTTCTGCTTCTTGCCTGCAACCGTATCCCCCTCTCACACCGCTCTGCATCGGACACTGGAAGGAGGTGGTGTGCTTGGGGTTGAGGAAAGCACAGCTGGGAACCAGAGGGCAGAGAGGTGGCTGCAAAGCTCATCCCCAGTTGATGTGCCCAGCACAATAAGCCATTTGGCCTTGTCCCAGTTCTCTGGGTTCAGCTGGTGAGCAGGGGGGTGGGGAGGGGTGAGTGCTTATCCTTTGATGTTTGCCTCATTGTCTCCTCAGCTCCTTTGGAGTGGGGAAGAGCAGCCTTTCTGTCCTTTAACATCAAAGGGCTGGTTGCCTTGAGTGAGATCCGGTTGCTGGAAGAGGGAGGTGATGTGATCTGTGAGGGGAGACAAGTTTCAGCGGATTCCCTTTCATCCTGCAATGCTTTGACGTGTCAAATACCTCTGGAGGCCCTGGCAAGTTCAAGCACATTGGCCACTAAGCTTAGCAGTAATAGCCCTATGGTGCGTGCTGCGGCATCGCCTGCTAGCGACTCTCAAGGTGTCCAGAAAAGCGGAGATGGGGCTACTGAAGCAGTGCTATCGTTGTGCAGGTATTTCTGTACAGCACAGTGCTGGCTGTCATGGCTGGCCCCTTGCCCCATCCCAGAGACAGAGATGGGCCTGCTCAGAATCCCGCGTCGAAACATTCCTTGACTCTGCGGGTGGTCAGATCCGTACTTGGCCCTGGACTTCACCTCTGTAATGGGTTGGATCAAAGCCCCGTATCCAGGTAGCCCTGGGCTTTGGGGAGGTTCAGCTCCACCTCCTTACTACATGACTCAGGCGCATCTGGACTCCCACTGATCAGCAGCACCACACATAACCAATGACTAAGGCTGACTTCACATTGCCTCCCCTTAGGAGTGCTGTCATGGTCCCACAATGAAACCCGCTGCAGAGGGATGGCATTCATTGCCATCCATGAGGGATGTCACAGCGGTTCCGTTAAAGCAAGAGCACTGAGCCTCATTCCCCGCACTCAGAGATGCTCCAGAGACAGAGGCTGGAACTCTGATTTCTACTACTAAGTACAGTCGTCACCCTGGTGTTTCACAAAGAAAGCTGAGAGCTCATCGTCACCCAATCGGTACTGCCACAGGAACCCCATTGGGAAAGATCAGGCTTGGGAAGGGGTAACAGCGGTATGGAGGAACCCATGCACCAAGTCTGTCTCTAGCCAGGGTGGCACTCCCTCAATTTTCTATGCATCAAATTTACCCCAATTTGTGAAATTTAAGGTTTATGGATTTCTTGGCCCAACAGGAGGTGGCTGCTTAGTTGGGGGATTGGATTGATTGGGGGGATGGGGGAGATGGAGAGCCTTCCAGCCGTTAAAATCTAATCCAGGTTTGCTGTGGCCAAAAGGTCCTATATCTCTTGATGTCTCTTCAGGTGTCCATGAGAACAAGCTGGCGACCTCGGTCCAGTTCTTAGCAGACAGCTCTCTACGTAATAAAAGCCACCATAGCAGTTGAGATTGGTTAGCTCATTGCTGGCAGTCACAGCAGAGGCTCTGGGTAGGCTGGACCATAAGGAATCACCTGCCCACTCTTGCCTATTAGAGGACCCTTGAGAACACATGCCCTGTGCGTTTTGCAGCAAGCTCAACCTAAGATCTCTCGGTTTCTGTAGCTGGACGGGAATATTGCCACAGCTTCCAGCTGTTTGTCGTGTGTGTGTGTGTGTGTGTGTGTGTGTGTGTGTGTTTGGAGGGGCGGGGGCGGGGGGGGGGTTGCTGGATTAAATACAGAAGTGAATAGGGCACATTCTTTTTGTGTAATTTATATGGAGATTAAAATCCCTTTATTTTACTCTGCTCCCACATTGTCACTTTGCCACGTGCTACAAAGTACTGACCAAGCAAAACTGCATCAAAGAAGCTGTTGGGGGTGAGCTCAGGTTTGGGCAGTTGGGGATTGAGGGTGACTGGACATTTCTGCTAAAAGTACCAGCAGTGAAACAGTGAATAGGGCTGACATTTAATTTGTCATCGTTAGGTTTCAGAAGCCACAGCCCAGTTTGACAATGGAGCAGGTTATACCTGTCTCAGAACTATTGCTTCAGGCTGTCTTCAAACTCAGGCAGACATCGCATTGGTTCATGCTCAGTTCACATTGGAAAGGTTTCTTTGCAACTAGGAAGGCTAGAAGCATTTTTTTTTTTAAATGAAAGATTTGATTCTGGCGCCATAGGGGTGGATTCTGCAGTTAATTTTGTAGTCAGCGTATACAGCCCTCTGTAGGTAAGGCAAGGCGTGCGGGTGGCAGGGGAAGCTAGCACTGTCGTTGCTTGCATAGCACTGGTTATGGCACCTGTTTCTGTCAATTCACCGAGAGATACTATGGCTGCCAACTTCCCCACAGTTGTGTGTATTCCGGAAGATTTAGCTGGATGGCAAATGTTGGGATAGCATGTGTGTTGATGGGAATCTGTGTGTAATTCAAGGGGACAGATGAAGAGAAACAGGGCTCTTGGTCCCAGTTAAGGAGTGGAGACAAAGGGAAATATGGAAACATGATTTTTTTTTATTTTAAAGCATGTTTTGTTCAGCTGCTAATAATCAAAAGGAAGATCAAGGGGGGAATCTGCAAGATAGATTTACCGTCAGTTCAATTAAGCCCCCCAAATCCACAGTAAAGCCGCATTAAGGGTCTAACTTAAAACCATAGAGCCCAAGGAAACTGAGAGTTAAGGAGGACACTCCATCTGTGACCTCCCCACCCTTCCTGGGGACCCGAGGACTCTCCAGGCAGTGGGATTCCTACTGATCCAGCCATGACAGTAGGGGTGGAGCAGCAGCTCTCTTAAAGCTCTTTACATACAATTTCCTGGTGTTTGATTTTTAAAAATCTTCCACCGAGAATGGAAAAATGCTTTTGAGCATCGATGGGGTGGATCCTGTCCAACTGCTGGGCAGGCAGAATGGGGCAGAAGCTCTCAGGGTCCGTCTACACTGCAACAAAAATCCCGCCGCACCGAGTCGCAGAGCCTGGGTCAGCTGACTTGGGCTCATGGGGCTCAGGCTGTGGGGCTAAAAATAGCAATGTTGACAATGGCAGTGTAGACATACCCTAATTCAGGGGTAGTCAAGAGGTGGACTGTGGGCCCAATCCGGATTGCCAGATGCTTTTGAACGGACTGTGAAATCTTTTTATTTACTTATTATTCTCATTTTTAAATTATTTTCTCTGGAATCTGGCCCTTGACTATACCTTGGCCAGGAAATTTGGACCTTAACAGAAAATAATTGACTACCCCTGTCTAAGTGTTGGTCTGACTCTGTTCCCATTGAAGTCAATGGGAATTTTACCCTTAGGGCCAGTTGAAATCTTTTTCTCAAAACAATGTTTTTAAGCAGAACGATGTGGGGTTTGGTTTTCTAGCACTGGGAGAGATTTCCTGCACACATTTCACAACGTTTTTTTACTTTGGCTTTTCGTTGAAAAGATCCAAACATTTACTTGGGGGGAAAAAAATTGGGAGAGAGGGGGAAAGTTTTGAAATCTCCTGCAAACTAACTGGCCTTTTTCTGCCAGCTCTTTTTACCGTTGATGCCAGTGAGACAACAGGTAGGCCAGGGCAGAGCACGTTGGAAAACCCCACCTTTACTCCACAGGATCCCAGCAGCAGAGCCTGAAGCGTCCAGGGTATTAAGATGACTGAGCATTGCCAGGGTGCTCCCGTGAGTGACCCATGACACACGCCAGGGCCCTGATTCATGGCCAGTTTGCAGCATGAACCATTTCCATGTAATGTGCAACACCTAGTGAGGAGGAGCACGATGGGAAGCAGGTACTAGGAGTGCCCTCCTGAGGAACTGTGTCTTTCATGCCTAACGGTGCAGCTGCAAACTGAGGGGGCTCGGGGGAGGGGGGGTTCCTCACAACAAAAGAGAGATTGTCTGGGAGGATCAGTGAAGAAATCGTGGCACGCCCACCCAGTGGGGGTGTGATGTAGGGGCTAGATGGTAGCATGGTCCACCGGACTTAGGGTGACCAGATGTCCCGATTTTATAGGGACAGTCCTGATTTTTGGGTCTTTTTCTTATATAGGCTCCTATTACCCCCCCCCCCTCCTGATTTTTCACACTTGCTGTCTGGTCACCCTAACCAGACAGACCGCGGGACTAGGAGTTAGCAGACCTGGATTCAGTTCTTGGCTCTGCCTCTGCCCTTGGGGAAGTCTCTCTTCTACCGATATTTACCCTCCGTTGTAAAGTGAGTCGAGAACTATGGAGCCAAATACTGTTGTTGGACCGTTTTATTCTCTGCTCTGTCACTGACCCACAACATGTACTTGGGCAGGCGACCTGCCTGATTACTCCAGCTTCCCCGTCAGGTGAAATGCGGTTATTAATATTGACCCACATCATAGGGATGTTGTGACAATTAATTCACGGCTGGCAAATGCTGGGTGACTGTTAGACCAAAGGCGCTGTACAAATGCAAAGCGTTCTCATTATAACAGTGGGAGTCCTGCCTGTTTGTGGGCTTTGGGATCAAGCCCCATAAATAATTTTCTTTGAATGCAGGTCTAACATGGTCGGTGATGTTAATAATTAATAGCCCTGGGCCGGGGCCATGCGTGGGATCTGGAGCTGAGGGGGCCAGGTTGCGTGTGCTTCATTTCAAGGTATTCTGGGATTGGTCCCTTTGCAGCCGTGTGATTAATTTGTGATCTTTTTCGATTGGCTTTGAAACCAGGGATCATAGTGGGAGATTTTCAAAGGCACAGTTGGGAGCAGCGCCCCGGTCCCACTGCTCTTTGTGTCTTTACAAGACCCCACCCCTGTAATTATGAACAATGCTGGCCTGCACTGCCAAAGATGAACAGGGCCCCATCCTAAACCACGCTGGAAACGGGGGGCTCTAGTAACTTGATGGGAGCTGCACACTTCTCCCTTGAGGATATATCTAGCCCACCCCTGACAAACTTAATCCTGCCTCAATGCAGGGGGCTGGACTACATGACCTCTTGAGGTCCCTTCCAGCCCTACCTTTCTATGGGTGTGCTCAGTGAGCCAAAGACCCTGCAGTGCGCCAGGCCCCTGGGCAGGGCTTGGAAGGAACGGGAGATCCTTGGGCTTTCTTGTCCCCTTCTCTTGTGCCCCTGGCTTGTAGGAGTCTTTTTCTGTCTCAATTGTTATATCAAGTCCATAATGATGATTCTGCCTTACAGTGCCTCTCATCCCCATGTGCTGCCCAATCAGCACTTTAAAAATTCCCAGGAGAAAGGGAGCATCAGTGGAATTCGACCCACAGGGCAGGAAATACCCTGCACAAGCGGGATTTTAAAGGGCCAGGAAGTTACCCACGGGCAGCGCCACTAAGATGCAGCCACCTCTGTGGAGGAGGTCGGCAGCCAGCCGGCATGGTGGTGAAGGTGGTGGAAGGAGCTATTGTTGCTTATGGCAAACCCTTTCTCTTGCATACAAAGCACAGGTCCTCAGTGTTTAAGGGTCATCCCAAACACGTCCCCCACACAAAAGGAAGTCCATGGATTGCATGCCTGAGGATGATGAAGGGACCTTGCTTTGATTGGAACTTGGGTTTACATGAATCTGGGTGTTTAGTGCACTAAGCCACCCCCTCTAGTTACCATGGCTCCTTGCAATAGTTCACAACATTGCTGGGGGTGGCAGGAGCCGAGAGCAAACCAACTGAGCCATGCAGTAAAGAGACCTTTGGACTGGGAATTCTGCTGAATGGGGGCTGGGAATCCACCCCCGCCCCAAATTCTCACTGAGATCAGGCTGGCATTAGAACATGAACGGGAGACCAGAGTTTCCACCCCATCCCCTTTCTGTCCTCCCCCAGAGGCAGGGCAGGAGATCAGACAGGTGAGGGATAGCAGTGTTCAGAGGCCTGGCCTGACCTCCCTGCCCTTCCCGCACTGTCCAACTAGGCCCTGACTGGGGCAGGCAGGGGGTGCCCAGTGGGTCTCCAGCTGCCCTGGAGCTCTGGCTCTCTGCAGCATTGCCTGCGAGCTGCCTGTAGCCCAGCCGGCGTTCACATCGCATTTTCCCATGAAGCCCTCTGAAAGGAGCTTGGCTCCCGTCCAGCCATTAGAAATGGAAATGCACCATCTCCCGGAAAGAGCCGGCCAGCCGGGCTTTTATGTCTCTCCTCCCTTCCCCCACCATCTGGGGACTCGCTCCAGCGTTCGACAGCAGGTCTTCCAGTGATGCAGAAACCGAGCCCAGTGGGCTCCTCCACCCCATCCCTCTAGCCCATCTGTTCCAGTGGCCACTCCCGGATCCATCCCATTCAGGAGATCTGGAGTCCTCATGTGTCTCCCCAGTGACTGATTGGTAGCCACAACCCCAAGGCTGCGGCTCAGCTTGCAGTCTCCTGAGTCACCCTGCCTAGCAATGGGGCAGCCTCTACGCCGCTTGGCCAGTGACCAGGCTCTGCCTTGCTTCATGTGCAGATGGTTTCATTGTCCAGGGGAACGAGGAGGAAGGCGAGAACCAGTCCATGTGTGGGAAGACTGGGGTGGTAGAGTGGGGAAAATGTGGGTGTGGGGTGATTTTATACCACTGAGGATTCCTGTCCTTCACCTGTCTCCTCCCACGGTGACAAAGAAAGGTGGGAAGTGACCTGGGACGAGGGAACCTGGTGGTAGTCAAGGCTTGGTGAACCTCAGGCTGGGTAGACTTTCTACTTCTCAGGGGAGGGAGGATTTGTTCTGTGTTTGTGCAGCGCCTAGGACAATGGAGCCCTGAAGCACGACTGGGGCTCGTAGGTGCTACCACAATGCAAATAATTAAGAATCATAAACCGTTTTGAGCTCTTGAGCCTTCCTTCCCCTTGTAATTTAAGCTCCAGATGGAGCCGAGCAGCAGGGCGAGACTTGGACTGGGATCCAGATTCCCCCGAGGCTAGGAGCACTCCGTTTACATTCCCAACGAGGCCACTCTAGCGAGAGGCCCGGCATTCGGATCAGGATCCCAACTCCCCCAGGTCTCAGCGGCGGCTGGATCTAGTGCTCTGGGTTTGGCCACGGCCCCACTGGAAACTCGCTGCTTTTCAAGGGGGGGTTCCACTTTTAAAAAACCTACATTTTTTGTAGGTCAAGGGCAGCCGTGATCCCAGGCAGGAACGACTGCACCAGTCCCCCCGAGTTGGAGTGGGGCAAAAGGGCTGTCTTGTATGAACTAGGTAGGGGGAAGGGCTATTTCCAGTGGACTTAATCTCTGCTCCTCTCCTTGCTCCCCAAACCTCTGTGTCTGTTTTTCCACGTGGCTCCCGATCTGCCATTTCTCACCCTGTTATTCTTGACATTGGCGCCTTCTCTCTTTCCCCTTCTGCGCTCAGAGCTACCGTGTAGGAGTGGCTTGGAAATTGGGCAGAACAAAATCCCCCGTCTCCCTGAAAGTGGTTAGGGATTGCAGGGGTGCCGGGGCATTCTTAGCTCCAGGGAGCAGGTGGCTTTTGGAGGGGGTAGGCAGCCCTCATCCAAACGTGGGTCCTCTGCTTACCTCCATACCCCCCATGGCAGAGCTCAGCACAAGGTAGCCAGGCAAGGGCAGCTCCTGGGGGGACAGACCCTGCTGTCCTGCTTTGGTGCTGGCCACAGTCCTTGCACATGCAGCTCAACTAGGAAAGGTTGCCAGTGAGACACCAGCTCCCCCAGCTTCCTGTGGGAGGGCTTTGCTGGCAGAGAGGGGCTGGAGTGTTTGCACAGTGCACCCCCTGGCTGAATGCACCAGAGAGGGGTGCAAAGCACAGTCCCTGGCTAACACATTGGAGAGGGGAGAATCCTCCCCCGGCCCAGGGGTCCAAAGCTCAGCAGCTCTCCAGGAGTCAGGCTCCCTTAAGCTTAGGAGCAGGATTCCTGCGTTCCTCTGCGGATTTCAGGCAGGGCTGGCTGCTCCCTTTGACCTCCAGTGCTGCTGTGCCAATGCAGCCTGCAGGGCTGATTGCTATGAGCCTGCTGGTCCTCAGCCGCGTAAGTCTGGCATGGCTCCCTGCCAGATCTAGCAGCCTCTGGCTGGAGGGAGACAGGCTGGGAGATGATGCCTCCAGGATCCAGTGGGGCTGGCTGCACCCTGACTGACCCGGGAGATATAAAGGGGGAGGATTAAATCCCCAGCCCTGCCCCTTCAGCACCCCAGGCAGGGTGAGCAAAGCGTGCATGGGCTAAAGCCACCAAGGAGGGGTGGAGGCGTTGAGATGCAGTGGTGGTGGGGGGAGACCCAGCTCTCTATAATATCTCCTGTTTGCAGAGTGCTTTGAGATCCTCTGACTAAAGGCGCTGGAGATCGGCCCTGGGGATTTGCTTAGTGCTCTCCTGTAAATGAAGGGATGAAGGGGGGGCAGGGGGAGGACGGGAGAGAGAGAGGCTGGGAACTGGACCCATTCTTCCCCGCTGCCCTGTTTCCCAAGGTTCATTCGTGACTCAGTTTCCAGCACTGTTGCAACCCTGGCAGGATCCCTTCTCTCCCCCCCCACCCCGCCTGCTTTCCCTCCCTTATTTCTTTAACTTTAAAACCCCCTCCCCTCCCCTTGCAGGGGACGTGGAGGTAGAGGGGACAAGAGAGGAGCCAGCCTGGTATTATCACTGGCAGCAGAGGGAGGGAAGGGGGGGGTGGGAGAGACAGTTCCCAACCCATTAGCAAGAAGGAGCAAAGTTTAGCCCAGCTTAAATGTAGGGGGGAGGCCAGGGAGGCCTAAGGCTCATCAAAGGAAAGCCAACACTGCCCCCGTGTGCCAGTGCGGGGGTACTGCAGGAGCCACTGGCGGTTACCTGCGCTCTGGTAGTTCCACGTTGGGGGAGCGGGGGATGGTTGTGCTGGAAGTGGCAATGTTAGGGGGTCCGTCTGAGGGCACAGCTGTTAGGGTGACCAGACAGCAAGTGTGAAAAATCGGGATGGGGGTGGGGGGTAATAGGAGCCTATATAAGAAAAAGGCCCAAATATCGGGACTGTCCCTATAAAATCTGGTCACCCTACCAACTGTGCAGCTGCTGTCCGGTGGGAAGAGGGAGACCGGCTAATGGGGCTGTGCAGAGGTGCTGGGTCGGGCATTAGGGGACTTTGGGGAGCTCTGCATTCAAATTCTGCCTCTGGTCGCCCTCGTGTTAGTTGGATGGCCGGGCTCAGGCCCCGTTTGCCCGTGTCACTAACGCACCAGACAGGTCTCTGGCTGCTGGAGGGAGTCCAGGGCCGGATGCTGCGGGTCGTGACTGAGGTGCCGTGGCTAAGCCAGTAATACTCGGCGATGGGAACGTTGCCGCTGGGCCTGGCCTGCAGAGATCCCGCAGAGGAATGGTGAGTCTGGGAGCCCAGGGCAGGCGCGGCATGGGGCTGCTGCAGAGCCGGAGGCGGGTGAATTGGCAGAGCTGCCGGGTGGGTGAGTCTAGCTGCTGCTGCTGCGTTAGTCCTTCGCTTTCAGTTCTTCCTCACACTCACACCCAGCCCCAGCTAACTGTGTATCCCTGTGATGTCTGGCCAGAAAGGGGCCAATGGCTCCATGCACGGCAGGTGTAAGTGCGTGCAACTGCCCCCACGTCAGGGGAGAGTCCCCTCTCCATGTCAGTGGGGAACGTGGCTCATTATAGCCGTTTGCTGTTCTGCTGGAGAGAGCTCTGGACCTGGGCACTTTACTGTCCCCCTCCCCCACACACATTTGCAGGCCTCGTTGGAAGAATCACAAGCCCAGCCTCTTTGACTGCCCAGTGCCCAGCAGGGGCCGATCTGGACTCCCCCTGTGGAGAATGTCCGGCTCCGTGCCCCGGAATTCGGGACAGAGCTAGCCTGGCAGGGGTGGCGCTACTGCATGGGAGGAGTCTAGAGACGCCAGGTGCCAGTCCCAGGTGTGCTCGGTGCGGTGCAGTCCAATCCCCTCATCGGCGTGCCAAAGGCAGCGGCCATGTCCCCGCTCCCGGTGCTCCAAGTGCTGTGCCGCCTGCCCGCCTCCCTGTGTGCCTGGTACAGCAGTGCAGGCCGAGCCCCATGGCCCCGCAGGCTAGGTGCAGTGCCTGCATTTCAGCACCCCATGACCCCAAGCACAACAGCCAAATGTCAGCTCCTTGAATACCAGCTGCAGCAGCCATATGCCACCCTCCCTCTCGTATGAGCAGTAGCCCATGCCAGGCCTCCGTATACCAGCCCTAGAATCAAATGAAAACAGCTCCTTTATGCTACATGTGGCAGCTACATGCCCTCTCCTCGTATGCCAGTTGCAGCAGCTACACGCCAGTCTCTTGAATGCTAGCTTCAGGGACTGCACAGCAGCACCACCTTCCGGACAGGTGTGGCAGCTGCCCACCAGTCCTACTGGTGTGCCAAGGTGTAGCTGACCCCCATGCTGCTTGGACGTACTGATGAGCCCAGGAGAAAGGGCACCAACCCCAGGCAGTCAGTCCAGGAACACGAAGGCCTCAAATCCCCGTAGAGTTTAGAGGAGACAGTGAATGTGAATGGAACAGCAGCTGACTGTACGGTTCAGCCTTTGTAAACGCAGAGGATGCGCACAATCCACTCAGATGCACATGTACACACACCCGCTCGCTCCCCATGCAGATGTGTGTGCACGCACACTTCATCCAGATGCATATATATGCATGGACACACACACACTCCTTCCCGATGCATGGACACGCATATACACACACGCTCTGTCCAGGTGCACGTACACACTCGCTCGCACACACTTGATTTCTACATTCACCCAAATGTATACAAGGATGTACAGAGAGAGATCCAGGCGTGTGCGCACACACACTCTCTCCTAAGCAGACAGAGGTAAAGACACACACACACACACACTCCTAAGCAGACAGAGGTCAAGAGCAGCAGGGCTGTGTTACTCTCCTTGGGTGTGTTTTGTCGGTCTCTCGCTAAGCGTCTCACAGCGTCGGGGCCATCCCTCTGGCACGGGCTGCTCTGAAGTGTGAGCAATTGTTCCTTCCAGGGGGCTGTCTCCAGCCCGACCCTCTGTTTCCAGGAATGGGTGTTGTGAGGTTTCTGTTGCTAGGAAGGCGGTTGTTAGCGGCCAGCTGCAGAGTCCTGTCCTGTACCTGGCAGGGCTCTGCCCTTCACCTCGCCCCATGTCCCCTGCCCGCACAGCCGCCTGCCGCTCAGGTTGCCTGGTAACTGGAGGCAGCCTCGCTGGCGGTGGAGTTGGAGGCTTAGGCCTGGTTGCGCTTGGGCGGCTGTGCGGAGCCAGTGCTCTGGAGCCCTCCTGTGTCTGCAGAGAAGGGAAGTTGAAAGGTACCAGGGCCTATGCCCCTCGGGGCACAGCCAACGCCCCAGCCCGTCCCAGCAAGCCACTTCCGGCTCTGGCAGATGCAAGGCTGTGCTTCCCCTCTGGACCTCGGCAAGGCAGGGCCTCCTCCTGCTCCCACCAAAGTCCGTGGGTAGCTTGCCGTTGAGTTCGGTGATTTTAGCCCAGGATGTTTGTCCTCCCTCTGCCTCATCCCCACAGGAAGAGCTGAAAGGGCGGTTGCTAGGGTTGGAGGGCCTGGTGTCCGGTTTCCAACCAGAAAGTCTGGTTGAAAAGGGGACCTGATGGTGTCCGGTCAGGTCTACGGACTGGCCGCCCAAAGTCCGGTTACTGCGGGCAGGGGAGGCAGGGAGGCACCACGTCATCACCCGCCCCAGTCCCTACTCAGCCAGGACCACCTCCTACCTGCATCGAGCGGCTGCAGCTCCCAGCCCCAGCTCCACAGGCACGTTCCTCTGGACCCCGGTGGGGGGGAGGGGAGGGGGAAAGCAGTGAGCAACAGGGGAGGGGGGAAGGGGAGCAAATGGGGGGTGGGGTCTTGGGGGCAAGAGGCAGGGCAGGGGCATGGCGGGGGGGGACTTGGGGGGATGAGGCAGGTTGGGGTCTCAGGGGGGAAGAGATGGGGCAGGGGAGGTTCCGGCAACCCTACCTGTTCCTGATCACACGCGCATCAGTGTAAACCAGGAATGACTCCACCCGTAAACCCAGGGTGAGATCAGAATCAGGCAGAGCTGGAAAAGGCCCATTACTTTAGCTGCTGTCCCAGGTCTCCATCAGTTTCACACCCTGCTGCGCTCCCAGTGCTCTGCCAAATCTGGTCCAACAGACGCACAGCAAGGAAGCTTTTCATGCTCCCCAGTGTCGCAGTTTCATCCTCTTGTTCTTACACCCCCTACGGCATCCTAAGCAACCCTCCTCCCCCGGCCCCGCATGTAGGTTTTCACCCTTCAGACATTTGCAGGCACTTACCAGGGCCCGGGGCAGCAGAGGTTTAGCCAAGCTCTGCATGTTTAATTCTTTGAATCTGTTCTTCACCAGTTTGCCCTGCTCTTCTCCGACGGTCTTCCAGTTCAGCTGGATCTTAGGTGGCCAGAGCTGAGCACAGCGGGCCAGAGGCAACCTTACTACAGCTCAGTAAAAAGAGACTAACTCCTCAATGCACCATCAGGAGATACCTTGGTGTAAGCAGCCCAGAATGACGGTGGCTTTGATTGTGTTGCTGCATCACACTGCAAGTTGTTGTTTGTATTGTAGTGGTGCCTAAGTGCCCCAGTCATGGACCCGTAGTGCTAGGTGCTGTACAAACACAGAACGAAAAGACAATCCCTGCCCCAGTGAGCTTATGATTAGGCTTGGCAGGGTCAGATTTTGATTGGTAAATTTTGGTGAACGTTGATTTTACTGTATACACACAAACCAACGAAAAAATATATCCATCAATGATAATTGAAATGTACAGCTAGAGAAAGTAAGCTTGAGAACTTACAGAAGTTTGATTTAAGGATATTTACTTTGTCTGTTTTGACATGTGCCATTGACAATTTGTGTTTTAACGATTATAGAGCTTCAACTTTGTATAGCTCCGTGTCTACTGTCATTGAATAATTATTGTCTGAACCTCCCCTTGTCTGACCCCCATAATTTCCCGCAACTGTGAAAATTTAAAGCGATAAAATCAGGAAAAAAATGCTTAACACCCATAATTTTCCGCAACTGTGAAAAT
Organism: Macrochelys suwanniensis; assembly: GCA_033296515.1. Taxonomy (NCBI): domain Eukaryota; kingdom Metazoa; phylum Chordata; order Testudines; family Chelydridae; genus Macrochelys; species Macrochelys suwanniensis. The sequence continues at coordinate 11,745,094 of CM065790.1, read as the reverse complement.
TTAAAACCATTAAAAATGCTTAAAATAAATGTTGATATCTACCAAAATTATAAAAAAGTATCGAATTCTGCCAAGCCTACTTAAAATCTTGCAATCTTGCAAGAGGTAATAGATGGAGACAGACACCCAGACGGGGAGCACTGGGAAACACTTGTTTGACATGATGGGCAGTGATTCCAGCATGCCAGCTGCCTTTCTGTTGTCAAGGTTTTTGTAGGCATGCTGGCAAAGGAAAGTTGTAAGGGGGGATTTGCAGGACAGAGAGGTGGCTGTGTGGATGTTTATAGGGAGCTCCTCCCAAGTGTGAGGAGCAGCTTGGGAGAAAGCATGCCAGTGCTTGTTTGACAAGGTAATAAGTGGGTGTCAGAGGCTGGTCAGTGGCCGATGGGCAGGAGTCGACATCTTGACAGCGTGTGATGTTCATACCCAGTTCATTGTCCAGTATGGCCCTAATGTTGCTGTCACTGTTACCGCTCTGCAAGGGTCTCCTTTCTATTCAATAGCAGTGATTTTAGCTTCCATTTGTCCAGTCTAGCTCTGCCCATATTTCTATCCTCTCTAGCTCCCGTTGCATTATGTCTCTGGTCTTGCCTCTTTTCTCATCATTCCCCAATTTGAGATCCTTTCCCAGTTCAGTTACTGTGCTGTTGACCCCCAGTTCCAGTTCTTTAATGAAGATTTCAAATAAGACCAGCCCAATACTGACCCCCACAGCACCGCACTGGCCATCTCTCCACAGCACATTGCATTGCTATTTATCATCAGCCCTGGCCTAGTGGGTAGAGCACTGGCTTGGGACTTAGGAGACCTGGGCTATATTCCTAGATGTGCCACTGGCCTGCTGGGTGACCATGGGCAAGTCACTTCACTGTCCTGCACCTCAGTTTCTCTATCTGTAAAATGGGGATAATGATAGTAACCTCTTTTGTAAAGTGCTTTTAAGCTCTACTGATGAGAAGCACTATATCAGAGTTAGGTATTACAGTACTATTGTTATTACAGCCTTCCAGGGAGTTTTCAGTCACTGAGACAGTGTGTAAAAGCTAATTTGAACTAATTTTTTCCACATAAGGTTTAGTGAGACACCATGTCAAATGCCTTCCTGAAATCCAAATTGACAATGTCTGCTACTTTCCTTTCATCTGCTACTTTTGTGATTCAATCAATGAAAATTACATAAGAACACAAGAGCTGCCATACTGGGTAGGACCGTGCTCCATGTTGCCCACCCAGTCTCTGACAGTGGCCCATATAGAGCTTCAGGGGGAGTTTATAAAACAGGACAATTATGAAGCGATTCACCTGTCTTCCACTACCAGCTTCTGGTAGTCGGAGGTTTAGGGTCACCCCAAGCATGGGGCTCTGTCCCTAGCCATCTTAGCTAATAGCCATTGATGGACCTATCCTCCATGAACTTTTATCTAGTTCTTTTTTTAACCTAGTTATCTTTTTGGCCTTCACGACATCCCATGGCAATGAGTTCCACAGGTTAGTTGTGCACCGTGTGAAAAAGTACTTCCTCTTGTTTGCATTAAACCTGCTGCCTATTCATTTTATCAGGTGACTCCTGATGTATTGTGGAAAAGGGTAAAAAGTACTTTCCCCCCATACACCATTTATGATTGTCTAGCCCTCGATCATATCATCCCTTAATCATCTCTTTTCTAAGGTGAACAGCCATAATCTTTTTAGTCTATCCTTGTATGGAAGCCATTCCATACCCTTGGTCACCTTTGGTACCCTTCTCTGAACCTTTTCCTGCTCCACTATATCCTTTCTGATATGGGACGACCGGGACTGGACACTGTATTCAAGATGTGAGTGCACCATGTTGAATTTCATCTGCCATTTTGTTGCCCGGTCATCACTTTTGAGAGATCCCACTGTAACTCCTCGCAGTCTGCTTTGGACTACCTTGAATAATTTTGTATAGCTTGCAAACTTTGCCACTACACTGTTCACCCCCTCTTCCAGATCATTCATGAATATATTGAACAGTGCAGATCCTTGAGGGGAACTCTGCTGTTCTTCTCTCTCCATTGTGAAAACTGATCATTTGTTCCTACTTTTATTTCCTGTCTTTCGACTAGTTACTGATCCATGAGAGTATCTTCTTTCTTATCCCATGGCTACTTAGTTTCCTTAAGAGCCTTTGGTGAGGGACCTTGTCAAAGCCTTTCTGAAAGTCCAAATACACTCTATCAACAGGATCACCCTTATTCACATGCTTGTTGATTCCCTCAAAGAATTCTTATAGACTGGTGAAGCATGATTTCCCTTTGTCAAAGCTGTGTGACTCTTCCCCAACAAATCATGTTTATCTATGTGTCTGATAATTCAGTTCTTTACTATAGTTTCTACCAGTTTGCCCAGTACTGAAGTTGGGCTTACCAACCTGTAGTTGCCAGCATCTCCTCTGGAACCCTTTTTAAAAATCAGCATTACATTAGCTACCTTCCAGTCATTTGGTACAGAGGCTGATTTCAGTGATAGGTTACATACCACAGTTAGTAGTGCTGCAATTTCATATTTGAGTTCCTTCAGAACACTGACTATACCTGGCATGATTTGTTCATTAGAAACCCGTTTCGTTATCCTCTAGATGTGCTTAAAGATTTTTTTCTCTTAATATTTGGCATAGGCACCAACTTCTGGCGCTGGTGGGTGCTCAACCCCCCTGGCCCCGCCCTGACTCCACCCCTGCCCCACCCCCATCCAACCCCTTCCCCAAAGTTCCCACCCCAACTCCGCCCCCTCCCTGCCCCTATTGGACTCCTTCCCCAAATCCCCACCCTGGCCCTGCCTCTTCCACGCCTCCTCCCCTAAGTGCGCATTCCTGCGCCTCCCCCCTCCCTCCCACAGCTTGTTACGCCGCGAAGCAGCTGTTTTGCGGTGGCAAGCACTGGGAGGAGAAGCAGGGACGCGGCGTGCTCAGGGGAGGAGGAGGAGGTGATGTGAGCTGGGGCGGGGAGCTTGGCTGCCGGTGGGTGCAGAGCACCCACCAATTTTTCCCCGTGGGTGCTCCAGCCCCGGAGCACCCACGGCGTCGGCGCCTATGATATTTGGTCCATGGAAGTTTGAAATTAGACTTAAAAGATGGTAATTGCCAGAAACATTGTTTTCCTGTTTTGAAGATTGGTACCACATTTGTTTTTCTCCAACACCCTGTTACCCTCTCAGTTCCCCGCTTCAGAGAAAAGTGCAAGAATCCAGCGGTGGGAAGTTATGGATTAACCTGTCCGTGAAGGAATTTTCTTCCTAATCCTCTCAGTTAGAGGTGTGAAGATGTGCTTGCGTGTTTGTGTGACAGTGCAGGGAGTGCAACTGTGTGTGCTTGCGGTAGGGCATGTATCTTCATATATGTTGAACATGTGAACAATTTAAAGCATCCGATGAAGTGGGTATTCACCCACGAAAGCTTATGCTCCAATACGTCTGTTAGTCCATATGGTACCACAGGTCTCTTTGTTGCTTCTGCAGATCCAGACTAACACGGCTACCCCTTTGATAATTTAAAGCATGTTTTCTCATTCCTTAGAGTTAGGCCAAAACCTCAGATCCCAACATTTCTCCCACAAGTCTGGCTCTGAATCCAGATTTTATGGCTCGGGTCAGAACTCTGGATCCCAAAACCCCTGAACTTTGGAATCCAGGACCATAACTTAGTGGACGTAGCTTTTCCTGAGTTTACTGAGCTCAAGTGTCTGAAGTGACTGACTCCACCTTCATATGTTGTGGGTTGTTATCCTTATTTTGTGGATCACAAGTTGTGCTTCCTTTATCAGCAGTGGACCCTGCAGGGAATGGCCCTGGGCCTGCTGGTGTTTCCCCGCACCACACTCTGGTTTGCACGTGGCCACGAGGGCCTTTCTGATTTTGGTGCAAAACGAGCATTTTTTGGAGTGTACCCTTGCTGATAAAAAAATAAAATGATGTACATTTAAAAAAAAAAAAGAGACACACCCTACGGAACACTGAGGCTGCAGTGCTGCTTTCCTATTGGTTACTGAACCTGCCAGTGATTCCTAGGGAGAGACAAATACTGTTAACAGAACCCTGTATCCACGGTAACATGTGACTGAAACTTTCCAGCAGAAGGTAATTTCTTTGATTTTTTTTTACCATTCCCAGGTGGCTGCCCTCACCTCCAGGCTGGAGTCATTCTCTCTCTCTCGCGCTGTGGCCCAAGGACTGTTCTGCTGTGGATGAATATGTACGTGGTCGAGGACAGGGGAGAGCTTTAACCACTGGGCACCTCCTGTGTGGAGCAAGGCAGGTGTCTAAGTCATTCCCACAAGAAACTACTTAGGCGCCTAAACTGCCTGACTCCCAGAGATGGGTTCCCATTCCTGGATCGCTAAGCAGAGATAGGCACCTCCCTGCCACCTCCTCTTGGGAGCCTTTCTCCAGGAGATGGGCAGGGCTCAGTGCACACCCCTCTCGTCAGCATCTCCCCATGGCTAGTGTAGGCGGCTCCCCACCTAGCAGGCTGGCTTTTGTGGACCATGTTCTAAGGCGAGGAGGGGAAACTACGGCCTGCGGGCTGGATCCGGCCCATCAGGGCTTTCAGTCCAGCCCACGGGATTGCCAGCCCCGTGGCACAGCGGGGCTAAGGCAGGCTCCTTGTCTGCTCTGGCCCTGTGCCGCTCCTGGAAACAGCCAGCACCACGTCCCTGCGGCCCCTGGGGGAGCAGGGGGAAGAGGGCTCCATATGCTGCCCTCGCCTGCAGGCACCACCCCCGCTGCTCCCATTGGCCGGGAACAGGGAACCCCCCAGGAGCCACTGCCGGACATGCTGGCCACTTCTGGGAGCGGCACGGGGCCAGGGCAGGCAGGGATCCTGCCTTAGCCCCGCTGCCACCCTGGAGCCACTCGAGGCAAGCAGCGCTGGGCCAGAGTCCGCACCCCGAACCCTTCCTCTACCCTGCACGCCACCCCCCTGCCCTGAGCCCCCTAACTCCCTGTCTTGAGCCCCCTGCCACACCCCTCCTGCACCCCACTCCCCTGCCCTGAGCCCCCTAACTCCCTGTCTTGAGCCCCCTGCCACACCCCTCCTGCATCCCAACCCCCTGCTCTGAGCCCCCTCCCACATTCTGCACCCCCTCCTGCACTCTGACCCCCTGCCCTGAGCCCCCTCCTTCACACCGCACCCTCTTCCACACCCCACACGCTCTCCCGCACCCCAACCCCCCTGCCCCAGCCCTACATTCATGGCCCTGCATACAATTTCCCCACCAGATGTGGCCCTCAGGCCAAAAGGTTTGCCTGCCCCTGTTCTAAGGCCTCCCTCCCCGTTCATTGTACAGGGCGCCTAGGCGCTGAACTCTGGCTTTGTGAATCGCAATTCCTGGGATTTTCTGGGCATCCTCAGAATTCCAACACCTTGGTCCCTGTGTGAATCCGGGCCTGGGTCTGTCTGCCTCCGTTCCCTACTAGTCAATATTGAATATTGAAATATTGAAAAAAACAAAGCAGCTTTACAGAATCGCAGTAGGTGAAAATGACCAGCTGTGGCATGTGGGGCTCCATTAGAAATGTCGGCCAGGCCAGGGAATCCTCGGCCTGTCGACACCGTTACGAAATGCAGCCACCTCTGGGAATGAAGCTGTCTTTGGAGCAGGCTGCTGCCTCCTCTACCTGTCCGTGACTTGGTTCCAGCAGGGGCAGGCACATACTGTGTGTTAAGCGTGTTCTAAGCGTACCTATGGGATCGAGCCCAGCTTGTGAGACAGGGGTTCCCCTGCCTGCTTTGAGAATCCTGCTTCGGGGCGCGGGGGTTTGGCCTGAGTCCGAGCAGCTCAATTGCTGTCAATACTCAATTTTGCAAGTGGAGAAACTTGGCACAGAGCTGTGAGATGAGGTGATGTGACTTGCCAGAGGTCACACAGTTGGAGGCAGAGTTGAGGGCAGAAGCTGACTTCCAGTCCAGGACCATACCCCCCTGCTCCAGGATACCTCCCCATCCTAAGAACAGGACGTTTGCCCTGGTGCCCTTCACCCACATTTTCCCTTCCTCGCCCTCTCTGTTCATCGACGCGCACGGACTGGCCGCCGCTCTCCACCCCAGAGGCAGCTGCATTTCAGCGGTGCTGTCCCGAGAGAGACCAAGGGGCCAGATGAGCGCTACTAGCTTGGGCAGCGCTAGTAAAGCTCACCGCGCCCGTCGAACGTCCGCAAATCGGATGGCACGGGCACGGGCTGCAACCACCCTCTGGGGCCCTTAAGGATGGGGAGCGGGACGGAAACCGCCCCGCAGAGGTACCAAGGGCCACATTGCCAGAGGCGCCAGGCCCCAGTCTGAGCTGTGCGTGCTCTGACAGCAGGCCCTTACTCTCCAGCCGACTCAACCTGCCTGGGTCCCATGCTGCTAGCTCCTGGCCTGGGGGCTGTGAGTTGGTCCCCCGAGGGAGGAGGCTGCAGAGCCCAGCAGGGAAAGCAGCGAGCTCTCTCGCTCCCCGGCCTTTCTCCCCTCCCCCTGGTAGGTGGCTCCCTGCTGTAACCTGGAATAAATCTCTCCCCCCGGCCCTGATGGGAGGGATTTTCGCTCTGAACTATTTAAGGAAATTACGCTGGCGAGGAGGAGGAGCAGGCCGGCCGGCCAGCGTGCAGCTGCTGCAGGAGGGGGGAGAAATCCAGGGGGTGCATCGCTGCTGCTGGGACGGGAGGAGACACCCCCCCACACACGTGTCCCCCTCCCCGAGCAGCTCAGCCGCAGGCGCTGCGGACCCGGGGTGAGTTTGCACCGCGGGGTGGGGAGGAAGCTGCAGCAGGTTCCCCGGGGATGAGGGAGGGGGAAGCGGGCCTGCCCCGGTCAGTTACCCCGAGGCCCTGGGCTCGCTGCGTTCCCCCGGCCGGCCCGGCCGCGGCCCACGTGGCACGGGAGCTGGGGGAGTGCAGAGGCCGGCCCGCAGGGCGGGGGGGACCCGGGGGCACCTCCTCCGCTGCGGGCCTGGAGAGAGGAGCCCCGTCCGCTGCAGCAGCTCCCCCCCCCCCTCCAGTGCGACCCGCCTCTCCCCATCAACCAGGAACCCCCAAACCAGGCTCCCGGGCCCCGGTTCCCCCAGACCCCGCCATGCACCAGCGGCCCCAATGCCTCCCAGGCAGCCGGACCTCTGCACGTGGGGAAGGCTTTGGTCCTTGGTTGCTAACTGCAGGGGATCGTCTCAGGGCCCAGCGTGCTGCCAGCAGGGAACTGACTAGCCTTGCACACAGCAGGGTAAAATCTAGGGAGAGCGAGTTCAGTTCCCCTGGTGCATCTTCGGGATTTGGGGGGGATTTCAAGGGGGGGGGGAGTGTCAAGAGTCTTGGCTGAGCTTATTCCTAAGGGGAGGGGGGGACCCCAAAGCTCAAAAAATGAGGCTTTCCTCCTGGCTCTGTAAATAGTCAGTAAGGTCACAGCAGGTGTGTGGGTGCCCCTGTGTACCCTATGGTTGGGGTGTGCACACACCCACCCACCCACCCCCCTCTTCGGGTGGCTTGCATTATGGAAGCGACAAAGGGTCCTGTGGCACCTTATAGACTAACAGAGGTATTGGAGCATAAGCTTTCGTGGGTGAATACCCACTTCTTCAGATGCAAACATCCGATGAAGTGGGTATTCACCCACGAAAGCTTATGCTCCAAAACGTCCAGTAGCGTAGCTGGGGCGGGAGCAGGGGGAGCGGCCGCTCCCCCTTGAGCAGAAGTGGCGGAAGCGGCGCCTTTTTTAGCAGCACTAAAAACAGGCGCCGCTTCTTTTTAAGTGCCGCTTCTTACATGCACCCGGCGGCGCCCCGGGTCTTCGGCGGCGGGTACCACCGAAGACCCGGAGTGAGCCGCCGAAGTGCCGCCGAAGACCTGGAGCGCCGCCAGGTGAGTACAGGGGGAGGCGCCTTTTATAGCGCGGCTCCCCCTGAACTCCAGACCTGGCTGCGCTACTGAATACGTCTGTTAGTCTATAAGGTGCCACAGGACTCTGTCGCTTCTACAGATCCAGACTAACACGGCTACCCCTCTGATACTTGCATTATGGGACATCTCAGTGCTGTGAGCTCCTCTGATGAAAGGTGGCCTGTGGTGCAAAGTATTATTTCTTAACCATACTGCTCCGTACTGTTTACCCGGGTCTGTGGCTCGGGGACCTGCCTTTAGAAATCTCACTAACACGTTGCTGAGTTGAGCCCTTAGGCCACGTCTACAGGTGCCAGCTTACAGCAGCACGGCCGTAGCGATACAGCGCGAGCGCTCGTGTGGCTGCGTCATGCCAACAGGCGGCGGTAGCTATGGCGGCGGGAGAGCGTCTCCCGCGGACATAGCGCTGTGCACGCCGGTGCTTATGCTGGCAAAAATTATATCGCTCGGGGGGGTTCCACCCCCCTGAGCGACACAGTTTTGCTGACATAAGTGCTAGTGTAGATGTGGCCTTAGAGTCCGGGTTGTGCCCTCCTGCTTAGATACTGGTGGAGTAGACGAATTCCACTGAGGATTTGCTTCTCTGCCATCTTGTCAGGAGGCGGAGTGGGTGGGGGGGATAGGCTTGGTTTGCCCTTCCAGAGAGCAGGCAGGAGGTTCAGCCATCTTAGTCCACTGATACCCCAAGATCTGCAGAGAAATTGCCACCCACCCAGGGCCTCCACACTGCTCCCCATTTCTCCCTCTCCCCTATGGCAGCATGGCTCCCCTGTGCTCGCTGCCTGTGAATGCTTTTGTGAGAAGGGGGCATCACTGCATGGAGGGGGTTGCCGATGGGTCCGGCGTTATCTTGCGTGGGGCAGTTGGAGGGTAAGCGGGGGAGGATGTTGGAGAGCTGCTGTGCCTGGAAGTAGAGGAGCATTCCCACCCACGCTCCCTGTGTGCCCTCAATCCAGGCCTCTGGCATTTGCTTTGTGAGCTGAATTTGTGCATCTTCTGGTTGTTACTCATATGCCCCAGGGGTCTTTAATTGGCAAGGAGAGGGGGTGTTAAATAAACCTCCCAACCATATACATGCTCTGTGTGCTGGGGGGGGACACACGAGGGTTGGGCATTGCAGTCATCTTCTGCACCCTGCATGAGGGTGCCTGAAGGGCCATGCGGGATTTCTGCCTCTGGGGCATGTTCACTTCTGGCTTCCCGAGCTGGCCAGTGCCAGGCTCTCCCGATGAGCAGCCCCGCCGCATGCTGGGCAATGCTGTGTGCCGCTATTCCCCGGGGTCAGAGTTTCCAGACTTAGTGCGTGAATTTAGGCACCTAAATAAAAGCAGCTGGATTCACACTGCTTTAGTAGGGGCCGGGGGTGCCCAGCACCACTGATAGTTGGGCTGTGTATTTAGGGGTTTAAACGTGGACCCGAGTTTGAAAATGTGGGCCTGGATTGAGGAGATGGGGCAGTGAAAAAGCACAGTTGTCTGCATCGCTGCAGTGCCCTGAACCTGTTTGTTGTTGTTGCAAGGCACAAAAAGCTTGACTAGCCTTAGCTTTGTACACAGCTTTGAGGCTGGTGTGTCTCCAGTGCCGTGTAATGCTGCGGGGTTGCCTTTCACATGAGAAGGGTGTGGTTGGAGCAGGAGTTTATTTCCACCGGCTGAGTCTAGTGAAATATGGATCTGTACTTCTCCGCCCATCTAGCTCCAGTAATGGGGGAAAACTGCCATGGGGTATGGGTGGGTGTCTTTACCACTGCACTGTCTAATATGGCTGTAAAACCCCCTGTGTGCTATTTACTCTATAGCTCCCTCTGCTGGTCCGGCTGCCCTTGGGGAGAATTACGTTTCCCCGTGTACTTGTAGTGTAGCCAAGGCCTCTGATTGCAAGTGTATGAGTTCCCCGGGGCCAAGCAAGTTACCCTCCAGAAGAGAGTGGTTCAAGGGGGTTCAGTGTAATTGCGCCTGTTTCAATCTGTCTCCAGCCTGATTCTTACTGTGGTAGGAAGGTAGAACAAATCAGATCTGTCCTGAGAAAGTGCAGTGACTCCTCAGACCGGTGATGGGCAAAACAGCATCATGCAAATGCCTCTGGCATGCCAAGTCAGGCGCTTCTTCAGGTGAAGCCCCACTTGTCTGGCCTTTCTGAGAGCCATGTACTGAAACTCTTGGGCCCTGCCTAGGCCGGGATTTTAGCCACCGGGGTAGCTGCAAGAGTGCAAGCCCCTAGGGCGGACATGGGTCCGCTTGGCCAGACCCTGCCCGGACTTACACCCTGTTGGAGGCAGGATTTTGATCAATAGCAGGGAAGATGGGGTTCCATGGTCTCTCCCCTGGGGTTGCTGGGTATAGCGTATACTCGGTGCTCTCCTGCACTTGTCTGGTTGGAAACATGGAACTACCCTGGCATGCGAAGAGGCAGCAGATGTATATTTAGCCGGCTCTGTCATGCTCCTGCATGCTCATGTGACTGGCGTGCTGGCTGCTGGGGTTGAGTGCAGAGTGCATTCTTTGGCCTGACAGCTGGAGATAGGGGCCAGGCTGCAGGACCCGCCCTTCACATGACCGCACCAGAGCAGCGTCCCAGGAGGAAGCCACGGTTGTTCAGTGTCACCTGCGCTCATGGCACTCTCAGGTGTCCCGCGTGCTTGTGAAATGCCTGCGTGGATGCCAAGAGGCGGGGACGTCCTTAGGGGGAGGGTTTGTTGTGGGAGCTGACTGGGGCAGCAATGGCTTGGGTATCTCTCTTTACTTCTTTTGGCCATCAGACACAGGCCTCCAAACACTGATACTCCCTCTTCCCATCAGCCTGAGCAAGGAGGCACGCAGAGAGGGGCCCCAATCCCTACAGTGACTGGGGGGCAGATCTGAGCAGTGGATTCTAAAAAAAACCCAACCCCTAAATTCTCCTCTTTTTACAGTTTAACACCAGTATCTCTGAGTTGTGCTTAAGTGTCTTTGTTTCCCTACGTACCTGATCTCGTTAATTTCACACGGGGCAGGGTAAGGCCCTAACATACCAAGGGCAAAACGAACTCCCAGTGCTTCCTCTGTGGGCCTGGTCCGTCCTCTTAGGCCTGGTCTACGGTACAAAATTTTGCCAGCATAGTTATGTCGGCTAGCCCAGTATCCTGTCTTCCGGCAGTGGCTAGTGCCAGATGCTTCCGAGGGAATGAACAGAACAGGGCAATTATCAAGTGATTCATCCCCGTTCTCCAGTCCCAGCATCTGGCAGTCAGAGGCTTAGAGACACCTAGAGCATGGGATTGTGTCCGTGGCAGTGAAATCTGCCACAACTCAAGTCCCCAAAGGAGTGTTTAAATTGGGGTTTAGAACCCAATACACACACACTCTCTCTCGCGCGCGCGCGCGATCAGGGAACAAGTGTGAGTATTTTGGTGCATTGCATCGTAAGCGCCTTTAAAGGGAATTTACTGCTGATGAAAGGTGCGGAGCTAATGGCGCCTATTCTGTAGGTTCTTACATTGCCCTCAGCCCCATAGTATGTGAGCCCTTCCAGTTGTGCCTTGAGGGACATCTGTCACAGGTGACTGCCCTGATGACTGACACCCTCTGAGATCCCCACAACAGGAATAGCGCAGGCATCAAGATCACAAACCTGACGGGGCCTCAGCGTTGACACACAAGCCCCCTGCAGGTTAGGGAGCGACACATTCAGTCTCTCTGGTCCATTCAGTCCATGGTTCCTTGCTGAGATGGTAGCTACTTGGTTACACTTGCGGCATTGAATTTGCGTGTGCACTGTGTCCACTGGCCTGACACCGAGCCATTTATTTCCACACAGGCCATAGAACAGGGATCTGCTTTTCGTCATTAGCAACCCAAGCTGGATCCGAGCTGGGGATCAAGGTGAGACTTCCCATAACCTGTTACCACCTCCCTGCGCTATTAGTCTCTGGGTACATTTTATTTTGTTCCCTCTCTGTTGCTGTTTCAAATCATGCCAGGGGACTGGAAGCTCTTTAGGCCACCCTTGAAAAGATTTTTATATTTCTTAGGAAATTTAGTCCACGAAACCATCTGTTTCTTTCGCTGTCAAGGTGTTTGGAGTCCTTGAATTTACCCTTTGGCCACGTTAAATCTAGTTTTTAATCCTCAGGGCACTGAGTCAAGTCCTATGGGGTTTGAATTATGAGATGTCTTTAGGAATTTACAGCTTGTATTCCTGATTATACCTTGACTTGATTATATTGCCACACATCCGACTTACGGTCATGACTGGAATTTACAGTCTTCAGGTAGGTGCTTAGAATAACTTTGAGCTACCCTGGATGTAATTGGGGGTGACTGATGGGGTGTCAACCTAGATCAACATGTAATCTATAAACTGGTAACTCTCGGAAGGCTTTCAGGCAGAGGTAGGAAGGGAAGGGTGAGTGAAAATGAGAGTTCAGCCTCCGAAAATGCACATCATGGAGCAGGGTTATGACCGTCTGGTTATGGTGGGATTGGAAGGATGCAAAAGTGGCTTAAAACCCCAAGATGCTGCTGAGAATCTCACCCTGTCAACGCTGGGGAGTTGAGAAGGTTAGCAGAGCTCAGTATGTATAGTCTGGCTGCGGGCTCTTCAAAGGAGGCCGTAACGGATTTGCAAACACTTGACAGATGTAAGCGCCAAGGACAGAGGGCAAACCCATGTATAGATTTGAAGAGAGCAGATGCCAGGAAGGGAAGAGAAGTTGTCAGGGCTTGTGGGATGGGAGGAGCTGTTTGTGGGTGGTTGGTAGGAAACCTTCCTTAATGAGGAGGTGGTGTCCCAGGCATCAACTTTCATTGGAAAAAAAATAGAAGCAAATCCTGGCCTGACAGCTGCAAAGGGGAAGCCGGCAGCTTGCAAGCCAGCGCAGCACTTACATACTGAGCCTGGAGGTTTGCTCCACTGCTTTTGCCACGGCCCAAAACGTTCTCAAGTAGCCTAAAGTGAAATTAACCAGGCCCTCCTGCTGCTCCTGCAATTGAGAACACCATGGACAACCTGGTGGTTAAACAGTTCTCATTTACCCTGTTCAGAATGGGCCCGGGTGGTATGAATGCTGGCGGCTTGCAGACAGGGCCTGACAATACGCTGCCCTGCTTGGTCTCCATGATTTGTGCTGCTCTTGGTGCCAAGTGACACTTTGCCTCTGGCAGGCTGCTGTATCTTTATTTCCTTTTCCTTTCTTTTGAGGAGCGGGGTAAGTCCCTAACCCAGGGGGCAGCTCCACTCCACAGCATGACAAGCGAGGTGGTGGAGGATGAGATGGCATTTTATTCCAAGGCTGAGAAATACTGGAAGGATGTGCCGCCCACGGTGGACGGCATGCTGGGTGGGTACGGCCACATCTCCAGCATTGACATCAACAGCTCCAAAAAATTCCTGCATAAGTTCCTTCGGGTAGGTGGTCTGGATCCGTCTGGGGAGGTGTCCTACAGCTTGTCCTTTAACTGTGGGTGGGTGTCTACCATGCCCCAAACACCTGCTGAGTGGCTCTCTCCCACCCCACAGCTTTCCATAGCTCTCTAGAGACCTGATGGTTCTGCACAGGGGGAAGATGGACCGTTGTCTCTTTCCTTTGGTCCCTTGTGTGTGTTGGCTGTCCATTGCCATGAGGCTGGTCGTCTATGAACGATCTTCAAGGCCTAGCTTGTCATCCACATCCACTGTTAAAGGGGGATTTGTGAATGGTCCTGATGTCTGGCTGGTCGCGCCACGTGAGGCCAACCCCACCCCTTTGCCCACTGGGAAATGACCTCAGTTCAATACCTGTAGCAACCAGGTATCCATGCAACCCAAACGAGTCTCACTGTGAATGTGGGGGGTGGGAAACTCCCTTGTTGAGAGGCCACGGATAGAATAACCTGTGGAGACTGAGCCCCCCACTCCCTGTTGGAGCGCGTCTCCTCTCTGCCGGGCAACATGCGGGCAGCTTGTAGTGCTGCTGGCCGTGCTGTTCCATGGGGAAAGAGGACCTCAGGCCACAGCTGGCATTGCCAAGGTCCCGTTCCCAGCGCCAATTGCCACGGCCCTCTGTTGTAGCTTGTGAGCTTTGAGGTTCCTCTTGGCAGGGTTATGTCTCTCCTATCCCTCGTCACTTTCATTTCAGGATGGTCCTCACAGGACGGGAACCACCTGCGCCCTGGACTGTGGGGCTGGGATTGGCAGGATCACCAAGAGGCTGCTGTTGCCCCTCTTCAAAGCCGTGGACATGGTGGATGTGACTGAGGACTTCCTGACCAAGGCGAGGACCTACCTGGGAGAAGAGGGCAGGCGAGTACGGAACTACTTCTGCTGCGGCCTGCAGGACTTCAGCCCCGAGCCCAACTCCTATGACGTCATCTGGATCCAGTGGGTGATAGGTGAGAGAACCCCTCCTTCTGCCATCCCCGTTCAGTTCGGCTGTCCCCAGCCCACCTATGCTCCCTTGTACTGAGGATAAGCACTGGCTGGTGTGAGATTTACCGGAGGAGGGCAGGTAGAACAGCCTGCCTTAATCCATTAGGTGATGCCATGCTCTGCAGAACTGACCCACACACCTGTCTAGGGGTGGATCAACAGACCAGCTGTTCCCCACACAGATGCAGCAGTACTCTGCCCTTCCTGTGCTGCCCCATTCCACCCCCGCAGTTGGAGTAGGTTGGGGAATCTTGCTGCTCCTGTCTGGTCTGTGTTCTATGTGGTCCCTGCTAACGCTCGTATGCTCCTCCCCTCGCCAGGACACCTGACTGACGACCACCTGGCTGACTTCCTGAAGAGATGCAAGGTTGGCCTGCGCCCCAATGGCATCATCGTCATCAAGGACAACATGGCCCAGGAGGGCGTTGTCATGGACGATGTGGACAGCAGCGTGTGCCGGGACCTGGATGTGGTGCGGACGATCGTCCGGCGCGCAGGCCTCATCCTCCTGGCTGAAGAAAGGCAAGAGAACTTCCCCGATGAAATCTACCACGTCTATACGTTTGCCATGAGATGAACCCGGGCTGGGAGAGGCTGTTTACCAAGAGGTACCACTGTGCCAGCTCAAAGGACCAGCCCAACAGGCCGCTTTTGGGGGGACCAGGAGGACACCTATCGTGCGGTCCAGACACTTCATGGTTAGAATGTGGGGTGGGGTGGGGTGAATAACCCTGCTGGGGCTGGCTGGAAAGATCGGGGCGGGTCTTCTGCGTTGCTGCTATTTGTGAGAAAAGACAGCTGCCAAATACACTCTCCTGCTGTTGCACCTCTGTACCCAGCCTCTGCTTAAACACCCCCACGCCACCCAGCCAGGCTGGAGGCTCTGGAGAGAGGACAAGCCTCGCGGCTGCACCAGATGAGGGTACGAGAGGCAGAGTAAGAACTCCTGCAACTGCCCTTCCTTGGTTTGTTTGCCTGCCGCCAGACAACGCTGCGCGCGCTATGCCTGAACACCGCTCAGTTCAGTGGGCGCGGAGGAGGCCGCAGCACTAGCTGTCTGCTGCAGGGGAGCTGGGACGGGGTAGAACTCACTGCCTCCTGCTCCAGCTAACTGCTTTGCTGTTCCTAACCCTCCTCTCCTCTGGGGGCCCCGAACTGGGGTCGGTTCAGCCAGGCGTTTCTTGCTGCCTTCCCGAAACCAGTCTGAGGCAGGAGGTTGTAGGTTCCTGGGATTGAAATCTGGTGCAGAGGCAGAGAGGGGGAGATGTTCGGGCTCTCTTACAGGGATGGAAAAGGGGGGATTTTGTTTGTCTGGCCTCTCTCCAAGATCTCTGCCATTTCCTCGGATGGGAGCCGATCTTTCCAAGGGGAGGAAGAAAAGAGGCTCTGGGGGGCTAGCGTGGGGTTTTATATGGCTGCCCATCACCATTGTATCTTTCATGCAAATCAGTAGCAATAGCAAAATCGTTAGTGTCTACATGGAATCTCGGGGAGTTTTTCAGAGCAACAACTTTTTTGAGATTTGATTAAATCCATATTTTATCTGGGGGGGGGGGAGGGTTGAGAGCTTGTGAGGCCCGTGCATCCTCCCCCAAGGGCACAGCAGTGCAACTGCAGAGTTGGGTTAATACACAACCTCAGCTGGGGCCAGCTTGCCTGCTGTACCTGTTCAACAGTTGTGAGTTGTGTAGTCGGAAGGGGGGGAATCAGGCTGCCCACGGCTTGCTGGGGATGTGCTCTCCTGTTCCCTCCCTCCCTGGCCAGGAGAAAGGAAATCTCTCATTTTAAAAATAATGTTGCTGTAGCCAACTACCCATTAGCAGAGACTCCAAATACAGCCCTGGCACCGAGCTCAGGGCGGGGGTTGAGGGTGGGCCGGCCCCTTGCTGCCGATGCGGGGCAGCGGCTTTGGTGCCCTTGTAGAATTATGGGCTAGGACGTATTTGCCACTTCCTGAATGAGCTTGTTCCAAGCAAGCACTGCCCCCCGCTGCAGAATAAAGAGCCCGGGCCAGAGCCTGCCTCTGAACTGCTGCGTCCCGCTCCAGGCAGGCCGGCCCTTGTACACGGCTGCTCTAGCGTTTCCGAGGCCTGTCAAGCCGCCCCCCCGCCGTTACCACGCACCGCGTCATCGCTGAGCCGCAGCCGCTGACTGGTGGAACAGCTTGGGGGTGGGGGTGTTTAAGGGCTTGTCTGCACCGTGACTTAGTGCAAGCCAGGCTGTGACGCTGGAGCTCGGTCGCTTTCGCTTCGCACCCTGGCTTGCCCTGCGCTATGTCAGTATGTGGGCAGCCCAGGGCAGCTCACGCTTGGTTTTTGTACTTTAACCAGCCCCCACCCTTTAACATGGAGAAAGCCTGCTGCTATAGCCCCTGGGACCTGATGCTGAGTCTGCCTGGGCTGTTGTAGAGAGTAACCATGTTACTTAGGCAGGAATTAAGATATAAAGGGGCACCCCCCTCCCTTAGTTCAGAGCCCCTCTTGGGCTAAGAAGGACGGCGGCTGATTTCCAAAGCGGGAGAGAGCAGGCCCATGGGGTAGGGCCATGTATCAGCAGAGTAACGGTCGATGGCATCTGACTTCGCTGCTTGACACTGTCTTACCAAGTATCGTCTAGTCCCTTTTTATCCACAGCCCTTACTGAGCTGCAAGCAGTGAGTCCCCCGCTGGCCAGGAGGTGGGAAAATATCCCTCTCGTGCAAACAGCATGCAGTGAAGTGATTTGATCAAGTGCCCAGTACAGAACTGGGAATAAAAGCTTGATGTCCTGCCTGCCGGGCCAGGTGAAGGCTGTTTTTTCCCTAGCTCGGGATAACTTAGATGTTTTCATTCTGGTCGCAGTCTAGTGTAAATCTCAGCAGCAATGTCAGTCCTGTGAGTTAGCAGCATTTTGGGTTATGCCAGTTTTATACTCGTTTCATCAAGATCAGAATCTAGTCCTACACCTAGTCCCACAGCCAAAGATGCGTGCGGGCAATCACCGCCTCCTGTGTTTCATCTCTCCTTGAAATAAGGAATGATTCCACAGTGTCTGGCCCATCAGTATTATCCACTTACTGACAGCTGGCTGACTAACCTCCCACACACTAAAGAGTGCTGCAGTTAAGTCTTCATCTCCCTAAGGGGCAGGTAGGTCCCAGCAGCTGAGCCCCTGGGGAACCCCCTCCCTCTGCCCCCAAGGAAACAAGCATCCATTTTCTGTTACAATAGGTCATGTTTAATGGCTTTATCTCAGCAAGACACTGGCAGTGTTTTATTTTACACCCATTTGTCAATGTGATGATCAGCTGCTCCTGTGAAGTGTTTGGGGTGGGGGTGGGGGGAGACATCGGGTGGATGGAGTGTGAATTTCATGTTCTTGCCCTGCCCTGAGTGTTAACAAATGGGTGGAGGTGATGGCCTGGGAGGAGGAGCCTCATGTTGGACCCAGCTGAAATGTTAGCCAAAGACACTTGAAGGCTTTTCATGCCTAGCTGGTCACTGGAGCCTTTGCTTTTTCACCCAGGGGTGAGAATGGCTCAGCAGCTGTTAGAGTAATTAACACGCTGCCCTGCGTGGATAGTGCTGGGACTGCTTTCATCTCCGCAGCCCCGGGCTGAGATCACAGCTAGGGTTCAGCAGGGCCAGCTGCAGGGCACAAAACGACGAAAACGAGAGCCCACCCCCCCCAATATTTGCTGCCAGGGCCTCAAGTGCTGCAAAGTGCTCCTCTGGCCAAGGTGCGCGGCCTCCAAGACGTGGCCTCATGGGGAGGGTCCGTGGAGCCTAGGCTGGAAACAAGGTTAGTGGCTCCTCTGCTCCAGTCGACTTGTCCACCACATCCACGGCACAGCAGCATGGAGAGCTGCACTAGAAACCCCCAAACTAGGCGCCGGGAAGAACGTGCTGCTAGACTAAGCTGAAAGTTCTGCCTGGCCTGGGAATCGGCAACCAGGCCCCACGTTAGCACCATTCCTATTATCTCCTCCAATAGCCCCCAAGCGCTTCATTTCACAAGCCCAGCATTTCTTCTTGCCACAAAAGGCGCCGCCCTCCACTTGCAATATCAGCAGATTGCAACGCCCTAAGCTGGAGATTCAGGTGCTGTGCCCAGCCCTGCTGCTTCCCTCTCATTTGTAAAGGTTTCCCTGAGCCCAAAGCGCACCCGGATCACGGGCATCAGCCTTCGCCCCAAGTGCCTGGCAGATGCCTGGGGAAAATAGAGAGCGAGAACACTAACCTCTCTCTGCTCTTCGGTTGGTCCTGGCAGGTGGTACAAGTGGACAAGCTGTTGCGAGAGGAGTGTGACTGTCTCCGTCGACCGTGGCTCTCAGAAATCCTGGGTGAAGTTAGTTGCTCCTCTGGCATGTGACCCATGCTGCAAAGAGCCACGTCTCCTGCTTAAGTGTTGGGAGAGCCAAGCCTGCTCAAGGCTCTGCACAGAGGGCTGGCGAAAGGCCATCAATCCCTCGGACGACAGCGCCTGCACTTGGGCCCGGCCTGAGGGGAAACCTCCCGCAAAGGTTCCCGAGGAGGGGGAAGGGAGAGGCGCTCACTGAACATTTTCTCTTAGCAGCTTGAGGCTTCTTCCCACCACAGGCCACACTCCCCAGAGGCAGCAGAGTTAGAAGCAGCCATTCATCTAAGGCACCACTTCAGCCCTTCCCGCATTCAGTGTGGCCGGAGTCTGGTGGGCGGAGGAGGGAAAGAGGGGGAATGTTTGTTCCTCGGCCTCATTCAAACAATACGGCACACGCAGTTGGACAGGCTATGGGGAGCATCTCCTGAATCTCTGCTTCTCAGATCGGGCTCACGATCCCAAATCCAGGACGGCGTTTCCTGTCCGTCGGTGCGAAGCAGCCTTCCTACCGACACTCATTGCTCGGAAAGGCACAAAGTCCAGTTACTAGCCCAACCCACTGATCCCTCTGCCCTCCCACCCCGAGTCACACTTCATTGGGAGTCAGGTAACATGCTGGTGAGGGTGTCCCTTCCCG
Source organism: Macrochelys suwanniensis (assembly GCA_033296515.1). Taxonomy (NCBI): domain Eukaryota; kingdom Metazoa; phylum Chordata; order Testudines; family Chelydridae; genus Macrochelys; species Macrochelys suwanniensis. Next base: position 11,725,845 of record CM065790.1, on the reverse strand, counting down.
GAGAAGCCAGGTCCATGCGGCGCCTAAATGCACAGGCCCTGCAGCAGTATTGATGGACGTGGCGTGAGCAAACAAAGCCCGGGCTGGCAGTAGAGGAAGCTGGTCTGGGCCATCAGGAACCTCTTGTTCTTCCAGGTGGGGAAAATCAAGTCACCAGAGTGTTTGGGGAGGAACTGGAGTGAGGATTCCAGGTCTGCGCCCTGTCTGGCTCAGATGTCCTCCTCACCGGCATTGCCGTGGTCTATGAGGAGATACTGCTTTAGCCTGGCGGGAAGAGGAAGGGCCTTGATCTTCACATCCACTGGCCACGGTTTGAGGCACTGCCGGATATACACCCTGCAGAGATGTTTCAGGGCCGGCGGCGAGTCTTGCAGCTGCTTCAGGGAGTAGAAAAGGGCCTTGATCTTCTCCCCATGGAACCTGAAGCTGATGGAGTTGATGTCAACGTTGCTGTGCAGTTTGGGGATCTGCGAGCTGGCCACCATGAGCTCTAGGACGGTTTCTGCTTTCTGCAGGAAGTCAGCGGAGAAGCTGTCATCTTCCGAGCTGCTGAGGTGGGAGTACAGCCTCTCGAAGACTATGTGAAAGCCTGACCAGCATGAGGGGCCGTGGACGGAGCAGTTGTAGGAGGCCCCCGACTCCAGCAGGAAGCGCAGGAGCGGGAAGTGGAGCTTGAAGCTCTTGAGGCAGACGTACGTGAGGGACTCGTGGGCTGGGCACTTGCTGGGGTCGGCCCCGTGGGCCATCAGCAGCTGGGTGACCCGGAAGCAGAAGCGGCTGACCATTCGCGCCTCCTCTTCGTCCCCACGCACCGTCTCGCCAAGCAGGAAGATGATGCTGTTGAAGACGGTGTCGCCATCTTTTGTGGTGGCCTTCACATCTGCTCCTGAAGCCAGAGACAAAAGGGGGAGCCGTGGTCAGACGCCGCAATGGACACAGACTCCCTGGAAAGGGGGGCTGATGCCAAAGACCAGGTGCAGGTATGTGTCACACCCCAGCACATGGTACCTCTCCTCTGAACTGCAGCCCCAAGCCCCCAGTCGTTGTCACCCATCTCCAGCCCTCCTCTGCCTGCCATTTAGGGAGTAGCTGGGGCTTTGAAGGAGCGCACAGTAACAACTTCGACTGTTTCACCTGGAGAGACAGCATCTCTTTGCACCAATCTCCACAGAGCACAAAGGATACGTTATTTGTGTGTCTTGTGGTAGCACCTAGGAACCCCTGGCATAGACCATGGTGCTAGGTGCTGTACAAACACAGAACAGCCGGGCCCTGCCCAAACGAGCACTCGGTCTTTACAGGGAAATGAGACGACAGCGGCTCGGCTGCCCTCACCTCCTTCCAAGAGGAGCTGGATGTTCTCGGTGTTGTGGATCTGAATGCCGTCGCTGCTGGCCAGGACGTGCAGCAAGGCGGTCTTCCCTGGGGAGAAGAGCGTAAAACAGGGAGGGGGAGCGTTACACCAGGGTCCCTTTGGGGCCTGCCCCTGTCCACGAACCATGACGACGTGGAGGGGGGACACACTGCATACAGCTCAGCCTTGAAGGAGAAAAGTAATGCACCCCCGTAGTGAGCTATTCAAACTGCACAAGGATGCGGCAGCAGGAGCACACAGCCTTGGGCATAGGGTTGCCAACTATCTAATTGCACAAACCTAAACATCCTTGCCCCGCCCTGCTCACTCCAGCCACTCTTCCCCTCCCCTCTTTCACTGTCACCGGGCTGGGGCCAAGAGGTTCGGAGTGTGGGAGGGGGCTCCGGGCTGAGCCTGGGGTAGGGGTGTAGGAGGGGGTGCAGGTGCAAGCTCTGGGAGGGAGTTTGGGTGCAGGAGGGGGCTCAGGGCTGGGCCAGGGCAGGGGTGGAAGTGGGTGAGGGGTAAAGGTTCCGGCCAGGAGGTGCTTACCTCGGGCCGCTCCGGTGGCGCAGCGGTGCTAAGGCAGGCTCTCTGCCTGCCCTGGCCTTGTGCCGCTTCCGGAAGCGACTGGCACGTCTCTGTGGCTCCTGGGGGGGAGGGAGGGGGAAGATGGGGTCCCCGCGTGCTGCCCCTGCCACAGGGAAGTGCCGGCAGCTTCCGGGAGCCTGCCTTAGCACCGCTGGACTTCTAGCAGCTTAAAATCTCCCCGTTTGGCTTCAGTAGCCTCCGGGAGATAGAGCCCGATTCCGGGAGACTCCCGATGAAACTGGGAGGGTTGGCAACCCCCCTTGGGGATAGTGCGTGTTAGCGCAGTACTGCTTAGAGTCACCAGAGAGAGCACCAGACATGGGGGCTTTTCCGTTAGCCCCTGAGCACACCGGGGCTATGCAAGCATGTCACAGCCCAGACTGAGTGTGATCTCCCCGAGTGGTGAGAGCAGGAATTAAGTGAGCAAACCAGCAATGCCAGAGACTAGCAATGCCAGGTAGTCTGAGCACGGCTACACGGCAGTGCTAAAGCATGGCTAAGACCCACCATGTTCGAATATGGTTAAATCCCTGCCTGTCTTGTCTGTCCTAGAGATACCAATAGCCCAGGGGCAAATGCCCCTGAACCCTGGTAGGGTTTGAAGGTCTTCAGCTGGCTCTGAATTTCCACAGGTGGTTCCTACTTCTAAAATGGGCTGAACACTGGGCGATTCAGAAATCCAGAACCAAATTTAACAGCCTAGGCAAAAGAACCCAGGTGTCCTGCCTCCCAGTCCCCTGCTCTAACTAGGCCACACTGTCTGCCCATTCTATTTGCTACACATACCAACGGTTGCTTTCTGTGTGGGAATCAAGGGCACCAGGAGTTAGGGCGGGGCAGGGGGCCAGAGGGAAATTAACTCCATGTATAACGGAAAGGGGCACAGACCATTTTTGTCAGCTGCGTTGACATCGGCACCGAGTTCCAGGAGACGCTGCAAACATGGCAGCCGTTCGGGCTCCTCACTGGCAAGATCCAGGGGGCTGCTCTCGTGAATCTGTGGGGAGGAAGACAACAACAGCAACGAAAAAAAGCCAATGATCTTCCGCTTTAGCACTTTGCTGTGGAGGCCGATCACACGGACCGATCAGTGCTGCACAAAAAGGTCCCACAGCCAGACAGTCGGGAGAAAAGCAGGGCTAGTACAGCCAGAAGGGAATAGCGGAGGTTCCTCCCATCAGCACTAGTAGACTGACTGCAGCCAGGCCTCATTACTGTGCAAACTACGGGTCCCAGCATGCAATGCTCCCCCTGGACCCCCAAGACGTTACGGATAAAGAGAGGTGAGCTAAGCAGGCATCACTCTGCTCTCTGCGAAGGAATTCACAGGCCAAGATCTCCCAGGGGGCGTTATCAGTACCATAAACCTAGGAGAGGTCAGATCCTTTAACCCTGTGTCTAAGGCGGGTGCTTTCCATACCCGATCTCTCCGGTTAATGTCCGCCCCGCGGCGCACTAGCAGCTCCACCATGTCCGGCTGGTTTCGGAGAACAGCGATGTGCAGAGCAGTGTAATAGGTGACGGGATCTAGGGCCAGACCGAACGACACGTCAGGGAGTTTCAGAACTAAAGACGCCTTCCAAAAAATATGATACCGTCCAAGATAAAGCAGAATAACCCCAAGCAGCTGGGCTTGGAGAAGCCAGCTCCCCAGGCGGGGCTGAGAGCGTGGGAAGGGGCTGGGATCCTGCTTGGCTTGGAGGAATTACAGGGAGGGCTGGCCTGAAGCAAAGCCATTGACTGCCCAGGCGCTGCTGCTGTGTGGGCCTTGTCTCTAGGACAATGAACAAGCCGGCCCTAAGCCCTCAGCACCCGGATCAGAAGAGCCAACTCCAGCCCAGCCCCTTTCTGGCAGGCTGCAGCCCGCATCCCCTGCAAGCTCTGGGCCCCATCCGCCTCCCTGGCAGCAAGGGGGCGGTGAATGGATGGACAAGAGACTCACTGCTTGTCTCCGCAACCCTGCTGGGGCTGGGCCTGCAAGGGAAGCAATTCATGGCCCAGTTCCCCATCCCCATCCCCACCCCCTTCCCAGCAGCTGGATGCTCCGCAGAGCACGGGGCTGGCTCTGATTAAACCCGGCAGACGCTCAGCCAGCATTCTGGGGGTGATGTCACAAAAGCCCAGCCACTGCCGGGGAGGGAGGGTTTCTCTGGCCACGGGCTGGACAGAAGAGTCAGGGTTGGTTTCTGCCGTCACCCTATTAAACAGGGCCCTGTGCTGACGTTGCTGAGAGGCTGGACGTACAGCCCTGGAGCTCTCTAGCCATTCACAGCCCAGGTATGGCACTGCCACGGTTAGGGCTGGCTAGTCGGCACAGACCAGCCAGCATGCCTCAACCCTGAGCTGAAGGGGTGGTTTAGTCCCGGGGGCTCGCTGCTGGGACTGGCAACACGGGTGTCTGTTGTGGCCACTGAACTGGCTTGAACCCCACCTTGCTCATCTCACACAAGCAGCCAGCAGCTGGTAACAGCTTTTTGTTGCTGTTGGTGGATTTGAACTGGCAACCTAAAGGTGAGGGGGCTGTACAGCCCATTACTCACCCCTGAGCCATGCAGTCCCCCTGCAGAGTCCTCTGCGCTACAGGGACTGCCAGACAAACCACTGCACTAGCCCATCGCCTGCCCCACGAGTTGGTTTTCCCATCAGATTCTGGCCTAACATTTTCCTCTGTTTCCCTGGAACCACACTGGTGCATGCACCCTGGGAAGCCGGCGTGTTCCTACCTATGGTTTAAACCTAAAGGCACTCACCGGCGTCCTGCGATGCCCAGAACATTCGCACAACACGTTTCTAAGTTGGCTCAGAAAAAAGCACCAAGGAACTGTGGGAGAGACCGGTCCCAGTGCCAGCAATTGCATTTTCATTAACATTGATAAAAAAGGCCACGCAGCATCCTCTCCCTGGCTTAAGAGTTCAGACAAAAATAAAATCAATCCATCGTGAGGGATAGAGGCATGGAAAGTCTTGGGAGACAGATCGCAAAGGACCAATTTTATTACCCACTGAAGGGGGTCTCGAGGGGAAAAGTGAAATATCCTATGATCCTACCCAGCTCACTGATCTTCCCTCTGATGGAAGGGGTTTGGGCGTTGGCTTCTTTCAAAACCCATAACACATCTAACACTGCTCCACACATCAGACAGGTTAACTCGGGAATGACCAGCCCAATGAGGAAGGGGCAGGGCTTGGGACCCCAATTCAGATCCAGGATGCTGCGTCGTGGCTCCAATCCACCAGCCTAGCTCACAAATGGACCTTCCCTCCCTCTCTGCCGCCTGCGGAGCCTGTTTGCATCAGGAACAGGGGTGCGCTCAGAACACATCATCTCCCCCAGATTTACCTTCAAAGATCAGATCGGCCCCATTCTGCAGGAGGATTTCAGCTACATGCACCAGCCCGAGCTCAGCTACCTTCAGCAAGGAGTAGCTCACTCCTTCTTGGTAGAATGGGGACTCGGTCTCTCTCTCCAACAGCTTGTTGAGCACCAAGAATTTGCTGCTGTCTTCAGCTAGGCAGCTGGGGCTTGAGACACAGAAAAGTGGCCCATGGTTAGAGCTCCACGCATTTCTCCCGGGATGTGCGTTGGAAACGGGAATGAGGGAGGCCTAAGGTTGGCAATGATCCACAGCGACTGAAACCAACGGAAAGACGCCCACCAGCGTCAGTGGCGTTTGGATCAGGCCCTGAGACAGCACCTTTCCTCAGAGGATTCAAAGTACTTTGCTAGGCTAGAAATGTCTCAACTCCACTTGGCAGAGGAGAAAAACAAGGCAGAGAGAGCACGAGGGACTTGCCTGGAACCACATGGCCCGTCTGAGGGCGTGCTAGGAACAGGGCCCCGCTCACCAACCTCTCAGACCTGCACTGCAACCGCTAAATGACTCTCCCATCTCACCAGGGTTGCAAGGACCACAGCTGCGATCGAGGTGCCTGAGGTATTTTGACTTTTGAGGGGATTTGGGCACCCGCCTCTGTTGGGCTCCTTCACAAAGCCCAGCCCACTAACGGTCTCTGCAGGTGTCCTGCCCTCCTATCGCCCCGGTCTTGTGTTGTGGGAGCCAGGCGCCCCCTCGGTGCATTGCGCCCCGCTCTCGCTGCTGCTCTTGTTTTAGAGTCTGACCACCGTGGGATGGTTTATTTGCTCAGAATTAACTGTCAGCTGCCTGAGAGAACTCCACTTAGTTCCTATCGCCAGAGTTTGCTCCAGGTCAACAGATTCTAACAGGGAAGGGTCTCTAAAGGGTTAAACAGCCTCTCTCTGCAGGTTTTGGGGAACACCGTAATCTGCCTTTTAACCCCAGTGTAAACAACTGGCTCCTCTCTATTAAAGGGCTCCCCAAATCTTCTTGGCAGCCTCATCCATCCAACGTTAGCATCCAGCTTTCCTACAGCAAAGGCCTCTGCTGGCAGTCAGTGATTCAAGGATAGCGCACCAGGTAGCCCACTGGCCTGCGACTTAGGACACCTGGCTTCTCGTCCCAGCTCTGCCACTGGACCTGCCAGGTGAACTTGGGCAAGTCATTTTACCTCTCTGCTTCCTCGTCCACTTCTTGTATGTCTTGTCTATTTAGAGTGTAAACTCACTGGGGCAGGGACCACCTCTTACAACATGCCTATACCACAGTGGGGCCCTGATTTCAGGTCTGACCTCCACATGCTACTGTAATACAAATAACAATAATAATAATTTAGTGTGTTAATTAGATACAACACCACTATTCAAAGGAACTTAGAGTAACCCACAATCACTTATTTAATCCTTCATTCAGTTACTTAAAAAATAAACTAAAGTCACAGAGTAAAAGCCACCAGAGTCTTGAAATTTGTTACCTCTCCAGAGTTTTCTGCTTTTCAGGATCCTGTATCCCCAAACATCCCAAGATCTCATCTACCAATGGCTGATACTCAAAAATGATCCTGCGGAAGCCATGCAAGAAAGGCATTGTGCTCTTCTAGTCAAAGATCATCCAGAATCTCCTTTTGTCTCAAGCACAAGAGATGGATTCTTCTTTTCTCCCTGAAATCAGACAGACGTTCAAACAGGGATCAGTTACAGGTTTCTGGAAGGAGAGTACTTGATATAGAGCTGGGGGGAAAATGATGATTCGGTGACACCAAAACAGTTAGCAAATTCGTGTTGGTTTCATCCGATTGTTCTGGGTTGGAAAAAAACATTAAACAATTCCAGAAAAAAATCAAAACTTTTGTTTCAATATTTTCAAAATGTTGAAATTTTTCTGTTTGAAACTACTTTTTGTTTCAAAATGTCCTTTGATTTTATTTAAAACAATCAAAAACGTTTTAAAATGATCAAAACAATGTTTCAGTTTTGTCAAAACAAAATGATTTGTTTGACCTGAAACAAATTTTTTACTTTTCAATTTGCTGAAAAAGTTTTCAGTTTCATCCAAAACATTTTTTAAAAAAAATGTTCTGAACTGCCAGTGAATTGAAAAATCTTTTATTCACACAAAACTAGCGAGAAGGTCTCACTAAGGATATGGTAGACTAGAATAAATAAGGGGAGTTGAGGGCTAACTATGACCAGCTAACATGTTTTTAAACGTGAGCTGTCCTGTCTACACTAGGACCAAAGCCTTGTTTAAATTTTATATTAGAACACATTAGCTAATATGTTTTAAAACCCAACAATTTTTCCATAGGTGTTCTAAAAACTATTAACTACACTGAACTTAAAAGATCATAATGTTGCAAACAAAACACTTTTTGCTGTGTTACTAGTAACACACTAAGTGCTCTGATTTCATAGTGATGAGCATGATAGAAAAACTTAAAACAGAATAAGATTATTAAAAATGAAAGGATCATATTTAAGTCATCACTATTTCGTTCCTTTGTTTACTTTTTGCATTTCTCCCAGTGTAGACAATGGGACTCAACAAAGTCACTTCTACGTTGCTTAATTCACCTGATGCAAATGATGAACTTGTAAGAGTGGAATCAAGCAGTTACCACCTCCCTCGACTTGAAACAGGGCCAGGCGCAGCACCAGGGCAGCCAGCTGGCTGGGAAATTTCACAAATACTATAAACAAGCAACACTGTTTACATGCATGCACACACACGTATGTATGTTTCTCAACCACCTCGACCAGATCACACACCAGGAGTCCTCACACAGTGGGTCCTAGGGTACGGGCCAGGTGACTCCATGACCACTTGCCATTTGTAGGGTCATGTGCTTCCTTCTGGTGGCTCTCTGTGGCTCTCTCACTGAACGCAGCAGCTTGCCTTTAGTCAGCGCTCAGGGCCACCAGCGGCACCTGCCACAGTGCAGCTACCAGGTACTGCAATAGGGGCTCTAACCATCACGCCACAAAGCTAGTCCTGCTCCTGCCAAGTACCAGACACTGCAGTCAGCAACAGCACCCACGCCCGCCATTGCACACTGCTGCACCCACACATGCTATTTGCACACCGCTGCACCCACACACGCCCGCCATTGCACACTGCTGCACCCACACATGCTATTTGCACACCGCTGCACCCACACACGCCCGCCATTGCACACTGTTGCACCCACACATGCTATTTGCACACTGCTGCACCCACACACGCCCGCCATTGCACACTGTTGCACCCACACACGCCCGCCATTGCACACTGTTGCACCCACACATGCTATTCCTATTTGCACACTGCTGCACACACACACACACACGGGTGCCATTGCACACTGCTGCACCAGGGAGGGCCAAGAGTCCTGCCTAAGCCCGAAGTAGCGCATGAGGGGGAAACCCCCGGGGGGCGGGGTTCAGATCAATTCCCCTTAGTACCCGGGGCCAGCCCGCCCCGTGCTGGGCGCCCTGCTCCAGCCCGGGCCCGGGGCGCGCGCTCCTACCTGCACGCGGACCCCTCCTGCCGGGCAGCGCACAGGAAACGGAAACCGCTTCCGCCCAGGCTGCAGCGCACAGGCCCTCTAGCGGCCGAAGGGGGAGGCTGCAGGGCGGCTGGCTCAGCAGAGGGCAGCAGCCTACAGGGCAAGGGGAGCCAGCCCTTCACTGCCATGCAGGCTAGATGCCTGGCGGCAAAGTTGGTCGGGGTTCACGAGCAAGGTTTGCAAATGTAGCAACAACCCTTTGGGCCAAAATTCAGCCTCCCCCGCAAAGCGTGGCACACTGTGAGCGTGCACCTTAAGTCTGTGCACCGGGCTGTACAACTCGCCCATCTGCTGCTAACCAGAGTTTAAAGTACCTAACCGGGCCAGCTTGGCTTGCAACGGTCTAATGCACCAAAAAAAAAAAAAGAAATTTCGTGGCGCTGTGATCTGTGCCTCAGGGCCAGGCACTGCATTGTAAAAGTAATTTTTTTCACCTTTTGGGCTCACAGCTTCAGCCAAATGGAACATGCACGCTGTCCCATTAACAGAGCCAGCTGAACATGATTACTCAGCTTTTGTTGTAAGTGATGGACCTTATTTGGTGCTTGCTGGCCCATTACTGTATCATGGCCCTAGAGGATGCAATGTGTCCTAGAGTTCAGTAACAAAAGGCACACAAAGTCTCACGCTGTGCTACAAATGTCTGATTATTTTTGGACCATCTATGGCTTGGTCCCATCAATAGAATATTGTGGGGTGCTCTACCTTAGCAATAAGCTTTGTTCTGCATAGTTCATGGCCTGGTCCTTTGTTTCCTTGAAATGCAGGTCCACATGGCATGACTGATATTTTTGACATGTATCTAAGGGAGCCCTTGCCAATGGGAAAAACCCTGAAATGGTGACTGGTATTGTGTTCAGTGCTGACGTTTGGGGAAAAAAAACCCATCCAAAGTGGCCTATATCATATTGCTCGTCTATGCTTCGGAAACCTTCTCTGGGGCCTGCAGCTTGACATGGTGGGAAGGCTTATGTGGCCCAATGACCCCCATGAGCTGTAATTTATGGGCCTTAACAACACAGAGGACATGCCAGCAGCAACCCAGGCTAGACAGGGATGGTAGCACCTTTTAATGCCCTAAGCACCATCTGATGGTGCAGGAAGGTTTTGGATTCAGAGGCCTCTGAAAACACAGGGAGTTGATTGTATGCCTATTTGTCTCCTTGGGCAAGTCATGAAACAAGATTTGTTTGTCGTGAGGCAGTGGCGTAGCCAGGTTTAGAGCACAGGGGGAACGGAGCTCAAAAAAGGTGCCGGGAGCAAAAAGCGTCGGGAGCAAAAAAAGGCGCCAGGAGCAAAAGAAAATGATCCGCTCTGGCTGCAGCGTAGGCGCAAATGGCGTCAGAGCACAAAAAAGGCGCCGCTTCTGCTCAGTGGGGGAGCGGCCGCTCCCCCTGCTCCCCCCCGGCTACGCTACTGTCGTGAGGTGCTCCTGGAGAGCAAACATTTTAAATAAACACATACTTCACATAAGCGATGTGGCATTTAGAAACCTTGGTGATAGCTGCCTTAGAAATACCCAAGACACCTAGATAAATAAGATGATAAAACTACTTAAGTTATTGCAACTGCAACAACCATAAACCAAACTAAGTTACTGCTTATTTAGTTCTTAGAACTCACTCAGTTGGACAGTGAAAATAGGCAGGTCGTTTTCTTTTTTGTTTATGGTCAATAGCCCTTTTGGGTTCTCCAAGGCTAGAACAATATCACCACTTGGCTTTACAAAACCCAAAGGATTAGACACATTTTAAACATTGTTTTCAGTGGTTTTTTTTTCCATTTCTGCTGCTATAAGGTTTTGCAAAACTCCTTATATTTTACATGGAGAGAGACCTGGTCTAAGCAAAAGAGGGTGAGCCCAGCAGTCCAGCATTCCAATCCTGTCTTTGACACTGGCTCCGTCTGTCACAGAACAAATCTTATCGGGTGAAATTCTGGCCCCCACTGATGTCAATGGGCCCAGAATTTCACTCTTAGGCTCTCAGCCTTGCTCTCCCCACTTGTAAGTAGGGGAAAGCGCTTGTAATTACATCATGTCCCTTATAGCTCCCACCAAGTGGCCCTCACAGAAGCTGCAGCATCCCGTTCAGGCCTCGAAGACTGGTGCAGTCTCTTGTGACCTGAAGTAAGGGTAGGCTAAGAAGGGTTGGCTTTTAATCAGTAACCTTTGATTTCACCAGCCGCACACAAACCAACCAAAAAGTATGTCCATCGATAAACTTCACTAGACAAAGCAAGAAAAAAGCTGCTTGACAACTTATTAGCATTTGATTTAAGGCTTTTTTTCACTTTGTGCATTTTGCTGTGATGTTCACAATTTGTGCGTATAATGCTTTAACTTTTTGACTCGCAGAGCATTTACTGTCATTAAATAATTACTGGCTGACCCTCATTGTCTGATCCCCATCCCCATCATGTCATGCACGTGGGAAAATTTAAATAGCTAAACATAGACAAAAATGCTTAAAATACACATCAATATGATTGATTGAAATTATACCCAACACACTGACTTCTGCCTAGTCTAGATAGAAAGCATCGTGCGCTCTGCTCTGGGGACACTGTTACCAAAGCTACAGACCTGCTTTTTCACATGGGCCCCAGTCTAGCTCTTTGCCCATGTTAATCCTGTCACCCTCTGCCTTGTATGAGAGTCAGAAGAAGTACAGTACATATGGCATGGCACACGCAGTCCTAGAGGAGAAACAGAGCAAAGATTCAGAGGTAGAGCTGGGCACTTCCCCACTCCCCAAATAGTGCAGATTCAGTGACATTTTGCGTCATTTCCACGGAATTGTTTTGATCAAAAACAAACAAAAAACCCAACCCTAATAGTCCCCCCCACACAGTCCAACTATCAAAACCTTTCGATTTTCCAGTTGAAAATGACTTTTTGTTTCAAAAATATCCTTTAATTTTACATTTGAAAAAATATATAATGTTTTATGATGCTCAAAACTCAACCCAAAATACTTTGTTTCACCAGAAACAATTTTTTTTGACTTTTCAATTCACCAAAAAAATAATAATTTTTTTTTACTTTGTTTTCCATTCAATCCAAAACCATTCTCCCCCCGCCCCCCCCCCCCCCCGCCCCCCCGGAATGGCCAGCAAACCGAAGCATCCATTAGTCACACCGCTTTAGTCAGAGGGATAATCTAGGTCCTTCCAGGGCCCGCATCATTGTAGGGCCTGAGCCCCTTAGGCCAGACACTGATGAAGCAAAAGATTTTTTCACAGTGGCAAGTCCAATGACTAGTCACCACGATCAGGGGGCTCTTCCTCTCTGCAGTGGTGCTGTCCCCATTTTGAAACTGAGGAAGCAGGACTTACCTTTGATAACTGCCACTCAAAGACGTTTGATACCCCCGCAGGTTAAAACGTCAGGCTCCTGTCTTTAGAAATGAATCTGCCTTTTAACCTTTCTGGTAATAAAAAATGTCTTGTTTACTACCCAGCTCCATCCGTCTCTAGTTAATACCGCGCTTCTCATAGCTTCGGCCTGCTTTATGCGTATTCCTCTCCTCCTTCACCTGCCCACCCCATGTTCTTTCGCCCTGGACGGTGTCTCATCCTGCTGGGCTCTGGATGCATGGTACGGTTTGGTTTGCAGGCTGGCTTTCCCAGGGCTGTATTACTGCTGGGGGGTGTGTGTGTGCCTGTGTTTCTTAGGGCCATGATCACAATGGGGAGCTGGGGTCCTTTGTGTTTTTCGAGCTATGGCCATATTCGTGATGGGATGGAGGCACCCAGGGCCCTGTGATTCCTCGGGGCCGTGAATCTGTCCTGCAGCTGGAAACAACCATGTCTGGTTCCCAGATCTCTACGTGGCCCATGCACACTGTGGAGGGGTGTGATCAGGAGCGTGTCTGAGTGGGGGATGAAGGGCGAGTCTGTGGCCTCAAACAGTGCCACTCTGCGAAGCCATCTCTGCGGGGAGCGGAAGGAGGAAGGCCGAGAGGTGGAGAGGAGCAGGGTTGCATGGAGAGTCTGTGACGCCGATTCTGGGGTAGGGAGCAGCAGTTCCTGCACTGTACGGCAGGAACAAATTCTCTACCAAGGGTTTTCTCCAGTGCCCTTCACTGGATTGTGTAAGCACAGTAGGATCCAAGACAGAGTCATTGCTTAGAGGGGCGAAGCCTGGGCTTGCTAGCTCTCAGAACCTGATCGTCCTCTCATGAAGACAAGGCATAAAGCCACCAAAATCCAGGGCTTTACACCAAGGCTAAACTAGTGCAAGTGAGAGGAGCCTCAGGCCTTTAAGTTTTAGCAAAGACCCCAGAGTCAGCTGTGAAGCGGAGACTTTCCCCAGCTCCTTCTACACCTGTACTCTGGCCGGCTGTTAGATGTTTGCCGTGGTCTCCTTGTTAGGCCATGCAAAACCAAAGGCAAAGGGAACTCCAGCAAGGTGCCACTCACATGCAGCCAGCACGTCCCAGCCTTTCCTAGTGTCTGCCTTTCCACGAGCATGAGAGCACTTTGAAACGTTTCCTCGAGCCTTGGTTGGAAAGTGCTGAGGGCATCACGGCTGGGTGTTTGCTATCCCCCTAGGGAGAAAATGAACCCTGACAACGGCCCCACCTTGATGGGTAGGTCAGAACCCTGCATTCAGAAGGCTGAGAGCCCAAGCCAGTCAGCCACAGGCTGGCTTCCTCTCTGTCACCAATTAATCAGCAGTTTGTAATTTGGGGAAGGGGGCGCTCCCATGCCACTATTCCTGCCCTGGAACGGGTGTGAAACTCACTCAATCTTTCATCAGCGTTTTCCTGGGAAAACTCTCCAGGCTCTTAGACAGCCAGACCTGTCAGACCTGAGGCCTAGCACCTGGAAGTTGGAGCTGCAAACGGGGAAAATATGTTGGCAAAGCTGATCGGTTAAAGCTCTATTTCCAAAGGAATTCTTCAGACAGAGCTACGTTCCCTTCTCTGGTCTGATTTCATGTTGGTTGTCCGCCATCCTTTCTTTGGTCCACAGATGCCAAGGCCTGACGGCTCCATTGTGATCATCTCGTCTCACTTTCTTTCTTTCTTTTGCTACTTTAATTTCCCCATATACTGAGATGCTGGAAGAAGGATTTGTTCAGAGCCCTCCCCCCACACTGGACTTTTCCTCACTGCCCGGTAGCTGACTGTCCTGCAGGAGCAGAATCGAGGCAAAGAAATACATTTTGGAGACACTGGGAGCTGCAGCCCGTCTGGGTACTCAGAGACTAGGAGAGAGTCCAGCTGGCCTAACCCAATAGCCTAGGATCTTTATATCCATCCATTTTGCACTGGTGTAAATGGCTACAAAAAGCACAGGGCATCTGAGAATCAGTCGCACAATCTGCAAAACACCTTCATCCCAAGGGAGTGTCAAAATGCTAGAGAAATCCAAAAACAGCATCGTCCCAAGGCACTGAAATCCCAGTGTGGCGGGACTGTTGCCTCACTGAAAGGCTACCAACCGTCTCCCAAACCCCTCTCCCCCGCCATGCCCACTCACACTTGCAGGGCCCAGCACCAGGTCTGTTACCTTGCTTACGTGCCTGGCCCAGATTACCAGTACTTTCTGCAGGGAAGAGCTCAGCTGCGTGTGTGCTTGCAAGTCTGATGTTAGCTTTCTCGTCCATCTGCAGCAGGCCCTGGCCTGCTCCCCTCTTGCACTGCAGCCCTGGGAGATGACTTCCTGAGCCCAAGCTCTCCAGGCAAATGAATCCAGTGACTGAGCCTGCATCTCCCCTGCCCCTCTCCCAAGGCTGACGCGGTTTGAACATCGCTGGGTGGGCTGGAGGGAGCGGGGTGTTATCCCAGGATTTTTTCTTTTAACGATTGGCATTTCCAGACCATTTGGATCTTTGGAAATTAAACAATAAGTGAAGCAGGGCTGGTGATGGGGTTTTTTTTTTAAATGGAATGAATCCAAATTTCAACACACAGTTACGTCCCCAGGAGGTGGGGGGGCAGAGAAGGCATGCAGCCCAAATAATTTGGCATTTTTCTGACATGTAGTCACGAAATGCTGCCTCCTTCTTCCCCCTCTTTCCGTCTCCTGTAGGGGACAGAGCAAAAGGGTGGGAGTATAGCACTTGCCCGAGAGCCTCTCCCACACAGCCCACAGACTAAGTATAACAGCCCCTCGCTTGAGCTACTGGTGAGGTTTGAACTTGTGACCACCATGGCTAAAAGCATGCACCGCTACCCTTTTAACCAACGGATTAATGCCGTTGTCTCACAGCAGTAGTGGACTCTTATCTTCTGTGGCTCAGCCTCCAAGTCACCTACTGTGGGTTATGACTAGTTCCCTCACACTGCCCCCTGCCAGTGCGCCTCAGCACAGCCTGTCCCCCTCTAGCGGTGAGAAGGGAGACCAGACTCCAGAGTCAATTCTTGGCTTCCCTGCTGAGACCACCAAGAAAGGGAGGGAGGGGTGTAAATGCCAACCTTGGGGAGAGTTACTGGAAGGCAGACAGCTCTCTCGGGGCCTAGACTGATGTTCTGAACTCAGTTCCTGCAGTCCAGCATAGTCAGTTAGTTAGTTTTAGTATCCTAGCACCTAAGAGCCCCAGTTGTGGATGCGCCACCCCACCCCACCCCCCGCCAATGTGCTAGGCGCTGTACAAACAGAACAAAAAGGCAGTCCCTGCCCCAAAGCGCTTCTGATTTAAGCATGACAAGAGACAACAGATGGATACAGTCAGACTGGGAGTACTGGCTTTTGAGTGCTGTTGACTTGAAGCAGATTTGACTGGTGATGGATGGGCCGTAGCCCATTGCCAGGCCGATGCAATCCAATCCCCCCCATCCCCACCCCCAGCAGTTTTAAACTGGAGCCGAGATGCAGCTGTGGGGAGGCACTTTAATGCCACCGGGTTCCTCAGCAGGACGCAGCGATCCCCAGGAACGCAGGTTCATAGCAGGGCTGCCAGCCAAGCTCGACCAAGAGCTGGGAGTGCCTCGGTGTGCAGGGGGCACGTTTGTACAGTGTCGCTGATCAGCTGCCCCCCATCGGGGCACAGCACCCAAACCTCTGAAGGCGAGGAGGAAATGGAAGCTACCACTATGCAGAGCCTTACAGCTCCCGCCCATTGAGTGCTCCTGGCCCCAAACCCGGGGCTGCAGGGCATAAAGCCTTCAGGGCTAGTGATCCATGGTACTTAGCATGGTACTTGCTGTAGTATCTGAGCACCCCACGAGCGATAATAGCTTTAGCCTCACAGGGCCCTGTGAGGCAGGGCAGGGCTATGAGCCCCATGTTACAGATGGGGAACCGAGAGGCCAAGGGCATACAGGAAGGCTGAGGTCCATAAAGAACCATCTACCCCAGTTCACTCACCACCCAGCTCGCAATTGCTCCTTTCCGTCCCAGAGCACTGGCTTCTGGGGCCTGAATCTGACACAGAACCTGTGGGCCAACAAAGGGCCTGCCCCAAAGCATTGGCTTCAGTGAGCGTTGGCTCAGGAAAGGCTCCTGTTGCCCACGATGGGCTTTGCCTCCTAGACTCTAAGGGCAGAAGGGATCAGCGTGATCAGCTACTCTGACCTCCTGCCCATCACAGACCACAGCCCCTCACCCACTCCTGACATAGACCCCTGTAACCTCTGGCTGAGTTACAGCAGGCCTCAAATCATGGGTTAAAGACACCACAGGCTGCCCCATCCCCCACATGCGTAGCCCCAGGGGCCTGGGTCCCTGAGTGTAACTATTCAGTTGTGGTGGCAATAGGCTACCAGGGGCTTCCATCTCTGCTGGGGCTGGCAGGCAGCAGCACCTGAGGCTCATGGATTCGTTGCTGCCCAGTAACAGCAGTTCGCACCTCAGAAGGGGAGCTCCAAGCACTTTGCAGACATTAGTGCATTCAGGAGGGGAAGGGGGTTGTGTGTCATCACCAGGCGCTGAGGGTTCCTAAATGCACCTCGCTGGACGGGGGGAAAGAACATGTCTTATAGCCCCCTGCAAGGAAACTAGAAAAAAAAATCCCTCGCACTACCAAACACATTAAATGTTTGTAAGGGCTTACCACATTTTTCCTCTTCATCTTAAGGGGCTTAGAAACAGCTTCAAGACTATGTGTTAATGAGCTATGTTGTGAAACTGAGGCAAATTCCTCCGACTGCATTTCTACCACCCTGATCCTAGAGACTGGTTATATCCCCGTGACACCCGGGGAAGCGTCCACCCCTTGGGGTTTGAGCCAGACCATCCAAGTCAATGGACATTTTGCCATTGCCATTAATGGGAGCAGGAGCAAGCATGTGATGCCCGCCTCTGCAGTGTGGGCTACTGGTTAGAGCCGTGAGGCTGGGTTTCAGGACTCCAGGGGTCTAGTGCCAGGTCTGCCACTGACTTGCTGTCTCATCATGTGCACGTCACTGAACCCCTCTTAGGTCACTGTTTCCCCATCTGTCAATCGAGGGCACTCAGCTGAAAGGCAGTGCTAGATAAGCATGAGGTATTAGCATCATCATTCAGGCCTGGCTCTCACAAACTCCCCCACGTTTCTGGCGAAGGGGTGGTACCCAATGAACAGGGTCATCAGCACTTTTGCATAAGACCATAAGAACGGCCAGACTGGGTCAGACCAAGGGTCCATCTAGCCCAGTGTCCTGTGTTCCGACAGTGGCCGGTGCCAGGTGCTTCAGCGGGAATGAACAGAACAGGGCAATTATCAAGTGATCCATCCCCTGTCGTCTAGTCCCAGCTTTTAGCAGTGAGAGGCTACGGACACCAAGGGCATGGGGTGGCCTCCCTGGCCAACAGCCACCAATGGACCTCCAGGAATGTAGCTAAATCTTTTTTTTGCCCATCAAAGGGCCATTGCTGGCCATAAGACAAGCAGAGCAGGCTGCAGAAATGGCCCTGTCAGCCTAGTAGAGTTTCTCACTAACCATATTTAAAGGCCTCAGGCCTTTGCCCATCATGACCCTTTCTAGGCCTGAGCCGTGAAATGCCATGGGCACGGTGCAGGGCAATAGCAGCCTGTGGATCCGGCCAGGCAGGCCCTCCCCCACCTCTCAATAGCCCCTGCTGGTCAGAAATTAGTTTGGGGGGGGGGTCCATGCTCGGTGCCAAAGGCAGCTCAAAAACAGCCTCAGGAGGCCTAAGGGCCAGAGGGACCCAATGGGTCAAGCCACGCCTTATGAATAAATATTTATGACTCCCAAAGCATAGGTGAGCGCCTCTTTATTTTCTCTTGTCCCGGTGAGGGAGAAGGGGGCCAAAGCAGCCATAACATCCCTCTTTAAATCTCTCCCACTCTAGGTATCCAGCTACAAACCCTGCAAGCCAAGCCTTCCTGGTAGGGAAGTGACTCCAGATTCCAGAGCTGGAAGAAGTGCATTTTTATGGGAAACAAGCAGCGATTGCCTTGTGAATAAAAGCTTCGCTGGCCACCGCCAGCCACAAGCATTCTGTGCCCTGCTGGAATAACAGAGGTGGGAGCTGCCCCCTTTCCAGATCTCTTTGGCTGGGCTGATTGCAGGAAGAATGCAGTTGGCTATCCATCAGGGAGACAGAGCAAGGGAGAGAGAGAGAGAGGGCATTTTAGGAGGAGAGCCAGGGAAATTTGATCATTAAGAAACCCTCCTGGCTGTCTGGGGGAATTTAATTAAATTGCTGGAGAGGGTTGTATACAAGGGAGCACATCTGGATCCAATATGTGCAGCTTTGATTTTTTCTTTCTTTTTTTTTTCTTTTTAGTTCAGTCTTTTCCCATCTCGCTGCTGAAGAGTGGGGGGGGGGGGGGGGGGGGAGAACGGGAAATAGCAGAGCCACGGAGCATTGGTTCATCTGGGACCAGAATTCCTGGCACAGAAAGAAAGAGAGAGAGAGAGAGAGAAAGAGACAGAAATAGAGGGAATAAGAAATCTGGGCGAAAAGCTTTAACAAGAGCATGGAACAGGGCACTTTGTAACAATGCGGACAAGTAGCTAAATCAAGCTGTGTGTGTGGGTGTGTTGGGTAACCTAAAAGATACTGGGAGAGGATCTAAATTCCCAGTGAATTGCACCTTCTGGAAATCAAGGCAATGGAGGGAGAAATAGGAATGGATCAGTGAATAAAGAAATATCATTACTAATTAGGCAGATAGAACCACCTCCTTTGCCAACCCTCTATGGCCTGCTTCCCCCACAATAGAGATCCTTTCTGAATAGATTGTCACTGCACTCCACTCAGCCTCATAGCTAAGCCTCTCTCCCTCTCGCATATAGTACAATCCCCCCCGCGCACACACACACAGAGTTTAGATTTCTTCTCAGGTCTCTGCAACCCTCCAGCATGCTCTCTCCTATCGACCTGTAGTCCTTGCTAAACTGCTAATGTGGAAAACAACCCCACCAGCCCACAGAAGGCTCCATACCACCATCATTCTGTTGACTTCAGTGGAGTTACTTCTGATTTACCCCAATCTATGCAAGAGGAAGATAAATTCAGACACTTCAGCAACGGGGTTGAGGAAAAGCCGCCTGCCCAAAAACCTACCATCCCCCTTTGACATCCAGCTATTGAGAGCTCACTAGGCCTAAACATGCTTAGTCAGCAGAATCTGGCTGCAAAAGGGGTCAGACATATGAAAAGGGGCATTTTTAGTGAAAGGAGGGAATGATTATCTCTGCGGTGTAAAGCGTGGCCACTGGCAGGTGAGAATTGGTCACCTGTTGACCGGGCAGGAGATGAGATTGTTACTGTTGAACCTCAGACTCCAGCCGAGATGTCCATAAGGGTCCTCCACCCAAAAAGAACTAGATAAGTTCATGGAGGGTAGGTCCATCAATGGCTATTAGCCAGGATGGACAGGGATGTGGTGTCCCTACCCTCTGTTTGCCAGAAGCTGGGAAGGGCGACAGGGGATGGATCACTTGATGATCACCTATCTGTTCATTCCCTCTGGGGCACCTGGCATTGGCCGCTGTCAGAGACAGGATACTGGGCTAGACGGACCTTTGGTCTGACCCAGTATGGCCATTCTTATGTTCTTATGTTCCATAGGGTTGAGGACCCCTGGCTTAGAGACATTTTCTTAGGCTCCTGCTCCGGGCCCTCCACCCAAACCCAAAGCTTGAGGCAACCATCTGGGCTTCCCAGGTTTGCAACCGGGCCCGTTACAGGCACGTGATGGCCATAAGGGCTGGGACCAATGGCCCTCCCAAGCCTGTGATGGTGCCACCCGGAGCACAGCAGGGACTGGGAGTCACGCTGGAAGGAGGAACTGTCCTGCAGGTAGAGGGAGAGCACCAAGGGAAATAATCCCCAGGAGCAGTGGGACGCCAAAGTAGGTGGCTTTGAAACTGGCACACAGGCGAGTGAGACAAGACATCCTGGCCAGCGGTCAAGAACTTGATTGAAAACCTGGCCCGGCAAACTCCCATTGACGTCAATGAGGCAGGATTTCACCTTTGGTGTTTACTGTATCTAACATCACATGGGAGCTGGCGTTTCCTAACACTATTGGTTTCCTCGTCATGCCCTGCTGCCATATGCCGTCACGTGCACTCAACTGTGACGCATCAGAGCCCTAGGGCAGTACATTTGGAAAGGGGCTCATTGCTGACAGGAGTTAGGAACACACACCCTATGTGTACAGAGACATGGCTACATTAATCCACACTGGAGTTCCAGAGGCAATGTCTAAGCCATGGGGGGGCAAAGCTCACCAGGTTTGTATAGTTGCTAGAACCTCTGAGTAGTGGCCTTTGAGCAAACCCCACAACAGCTCCTGCTTAATTCTGTCTCCTCCCTGTCCAGCCCCTGCTGCCCTCCTAAGCCCCTGCAGCCTGGTGCTCACTCCCTCTAAAAATAAATAAATAAAAGCTCTTAATCAGCCAGCAGCACAGCTTTGCCCTCGAGCTTCTGTGCCAGCTTGTATCTGGCCATTCATTTCTATCATGCCTGGGAGCTCCACGGATTTGGTGCTCAGTTTGTGTATTTAAACCTGCAAACCACACATCATAGAATCATAGAATATCAGGGTTGGAAGAGTCCTCAGGAAGTCCTCTAGTCCAACCCCCTGCTCAAAGCAGGACCAACGCCAACATATACGGCCTTATGATCGCATTCGTATCTGTCTAGTTGCTCAGTGAAAAAACTCCTTTCCTGCTGGAGCAGTCTGGGTGCGGAGGATGTCAGGCAAAAGCTTGTGATCTGTAGATGGCCAATCTGGCAGGTCGCCTATATTTCCTACCAGGCCAGCTGCTTGGTTACTTCGCACAGTTCACCTGAATACCACTCTCCTCCGCACAGCCAGAGAGGGGGCAGTGAGGGTGGTTAGCAATTGCAGGTTTCTCTTGGCTTCCCCCCATTCCATTTCCTTCTGATTTCTGCACAGCTCCCATGAGCTGAGAACGGTGCTGCGGAGGAGGAGATGGAAACATCACCAAAACCCAAACAATACCACCGACACCCAACGGCTCTGTAACATTCCGGACCCTGCACTGCAGTGAACCTGCAACGCACAGGGATACACCCCACCAGCAGCTCCTCCACTGTGATATCAGGTGCCTTCTGCACTCAGCTAGACCATATGTAGCCCTTCCATACTGTGGAGATGACAATTCTGGTAGGTGCTCAGGTATCGTGGGTAGGAGTCCAAAAGCTTAGACAGATATTCTAGAGCCTGAAGACTTTAATCCTTACTCAGGCAAATAATCCTTGAAGCCAATGGGAGCGGTGCCTGAATAAAAACCAAGGGGAATGTAGGACTTTGGCTCTAATCCAGCAAAGCATTTAAACACATGAGGTCCCTTGGCTGCAACTGGACCGCTCCTGAGCTTAAAGTGAAGCACGTGTCTAAGTGTTTTGCTGGATCAGGTCCTTAATGACACACACATGGAGAATAGCAATATTCTGCTTTTGTTGCAAGAGGTGAAACTAGATAAAATTCTAGCTGATTCCCCCTCCGGAGTTACAGTTTCAGTGCCTGATGTTTTGAAAGCAGTTGCGAGTCAGGAGACACACGTGTTGTAAATGGCTTCCTAACTTGTAGGGTAAATAAGGAAAATTTATTGGTTTGACCTCTTGGATCATCTCCTCTATGAGCATAACGGGGGAGAGAGCCCAGCAAATGAAACAGAAAGGTCAAAAGTGTACATGGCTAGGAATTATCACAGTGTAAAGATTGACTGCAAAGACAGGTTTTGCTGCTCAGGGAGAAGAGGAGTCAGGGTTTGCATGAAAGCTGTTAGAGAGTGCAGGAAGGTTTCAAGGAAGATGCAGATGCAAAAGGTGGAGAAACTCTAATGGGGTATTATGGACAGAGTAGTCCAGTACTAATGCAACAGTAAACACTACACTAGTAAAACACTGCCACTTCCACTGAGTACCCCTGCGAACCCAGGTAATTGCATTCTGCCTACGCACTATAAACTTCCTCCGCAGTTTCAGACAGAAAATATGGGCCACATCTCAGCTGGTATTAGTTCTAGCGACATGCTTATGCCATTCTCACCACTGTAGTATGTGAGTGTGTTAGAGAAGCATCAACCCAGTAAGTACAAGCTACCTTCCAAACCTAAAGTGTTGTGCAGCATTGCTGTTGAACAGCTGCAGCGTTCCACCCCAGAGGCAGCTGTATTTCAGGGATGAAGAAGAGGATTGTGTTTGTAAAACATATTAGGATTCTTTGTGTTGGAAGGCGCTAAATAAATGTAAGAAATAATCTGAAAGAAAACCTGAGGACACTCAATGAGATTACCAAAAAAAAAAAAAAGTGTTTAGAAAAAAAACTGAAGGAAACAGGACATGGCAATGAAAAGTCCATCCAAACTGCAGACTTCGCAAATGTTGATCACACAATGGGCCAGATCCGTAGCAGGGGTAAATTGGCATGGCTCCATTGACTTCAATGGACCTATGCCACATTGACGCTACAACTCGGCAAAGCATTTAATCACATGCTTTAAGCTATTCAGCAAAACACACATGCTTAACTTTAAGCATGCACTAAAGTCCCATTGAGCATGTGCTTAAATGTGTCGCTGAACAAGGATGAGGAATGGATTGCTGAATTGGGGCCCCGCTGAAATCTGGGTTTGATAATTTAAAACAAATGCAAATTTAAAAAAACATTAGGATCCCATCCGGAGGAGCAAGCAAAGCAAGGAGATAGGTGTTTTTAAATAAATGTCTCTAACTCTAGATGCATCGTATGGCTGGAGGGGGGAAAATGATTCTTTAAAAAAAATATCAAATACTACAGCTGAAAAGGAAATTGCATTAATACAGATTGTTTTATTTAAAAAAAGCAAACCCTGACCTCTACTTCAAAAAAGTCATTAGACATTCCCCTTCTGAAAGGCCGACAGGGGATATTATT
Organism: Macrochelys suwanniensis; assembly: GCA_033296515.1. Classification (NCBI taxonomy): domain Eukaryota; kingdom Metazoa; phylum Chordata; order Testudines; family Chelydridae; genus Macrochelys; species Macrochelys suwanniensis. Next base: position 11,702,710 of record CM065790.1, on the reverse strand, counting down.
GAAAGGCCAGTTAATTTCTCAATGACTTACTGTTCTTGCTCTGCTCCTGGAAATGTGTAAAGAGTTGGAGGGTAATTTAAGGCACCCTGCAGAAAGGTGTGTAAATCTTTGCATGTCTAAAGAAACTTTACCAGACCGCTAGGATTGGGAAAAAGAAAACTCTCTGCCTTTTTTTCTTTCCTTTGGAACTCTGATCCCCTTTGATCATAAAAAAGGTCATATTTCACCCAAAAAAATATCAGCAATCACAGGGGCTGAGGAAGTGCGAGCCCAAGGGGGTTTCACTGCCGATTAGTCCCTCCATTTAATTATTTAACACCCTGAACTGAGCAAAACTCTCCTCTGAAAGAAACAGGCTGGCCTGGGTTCAAGAATAGGGTCTAAATAATAGCAATGATGCTGATGATAATTATAACCCCGATTAAATAGAGTAGGAGTGAGACAAGGCTAAACCATTCAGCCTCCCCCTCCCCCATGGCCTGAAAATGAATAGCCCCTTGCAGATCTCCAGCGCTCCACAACATAATCACAGCAAGATGTTACCCAGCTAAAAGAAGGCCTCTGGGTTTGAGCAATTAGAAGGCTTGTGGGAAGGTCAGGGGCCAGTCCCTAGCCTTCAGGACCTATCCTCTGGCCACAAACGCTCAATCCCTAACCAGCAGATACCAGCCCTTGGCTGCCAGCACTTGAACCCTAGTTGCCAGTATTAAGCTACTAGCTTTCCACCCGTCCCACTGTGTTGCCTCTGATTAGGGTGACCAGATGTCCTGGTTTTATAGGGACAGTCCCGATTTTTGGGTCTTATAGGCTCCTATTACCTCCCACCCCTGTCCCGATTTTTCACATTTGCTGTCTGGCCACTCTGATGCCCGAAAAAGTTCGTTGTGAGAGGTGCCCAGCAGCGCTGCCCACTGTCCAGCTGTGGGAGGTAGATCTCCATCCACCAAGCAGAGAGGAGCAGCGCTGGGCAGCCCTGTTAATCCTTCAGGGGTCACAGCTTGGTCTGATACTTAGAGAACTTCATTGTCAATTACAGTAACTGCAAGACATAACTGAGTCATATCGGTCTCACAGCGCTTATGACCTCCCTGGGGTATAATAATGGACGCAGAGAGCAGATTCTTGGGCAAACCCAATCTTCTTTTAAAGATACATTTCTAGCCACAGCTGCCAAAATATCTTCCAGGCAGTTGCTTGATCTACTATCATGAGAAAAATCGAGTCCGGCGTGCCTCAGGATTAATCCCAGTAATCTCTGTCTTGATCGTTCCCTGGGAAGAGTTCACCCAAGTCAGAAATTGACCAGAGGGAACCAGAGCTGGGCAAACCTCTGGTAGCAAAACCTGAAACCAAGCAAAACTTGGTTCACGTTTGCCAAATGGCAGCATGGCTTAGTGAACTGCGCTGGGAGCCAGGTGTTTGAGGGATCCTACCCTGACTATGCCAATGACTCTCAGGGAAACTTTTGGCATCCCTTGGGACTCAAACCTCCATGCACTAAGGACAATGACTAGAGCAGCAGGACTTTTACTCTTAGCCTCAGTTCCCCCATCTTTAAAATGGGGGTGATAATCCTTACCTACCTCCCAAGAGGGTTGGTTTTGTGTGCAGAGCTGCTTGAAATTTGAACAACATTTTGAAAATTCAATCAATGAAAAATAGGCAGGGGAACATTTTCATGAAATTCTGCCCTCCCCGCCCCCTCCATTTTTAGCCAGCTATAGAGCTGGTCAAAATAGAATGAATTTCAAACATCTGTAACTAAAAAAAAAAAGCAGAAACATTTGGAAAGAAAAGCACCACGTTTGTTATCTGACCTGCTCTGTTGGGAAGTATTAATTCATGAACCTTACTAAAGTACTTCAAAAATGTAAACTGCTGCATAAATGGTAAATATTACTGGAGAGTTTGCAGATGAGCCACTCTGAGCCCAGTTTCAGGCCTTCTTTATGGTTCCTGGTGGAAACCAGGCCAAATATGATGGTTTCACATTGAGATTTTGGATTAATTCAAACCTGAAATGGAAGGGATACAATCCATTCCATCCGGAAGCCACCCACCACTGTTTCTCTGGTGCTGCCAGAAACACAATCCTTCCCCATACAACACACACCAGCACAAGGCTAAGGACAGAAATGGGTCCAAACCAAAAGCTCAGCTCCAATATCTGCAAACCTTGAAAAAGTTTGAATCCAAATCTGACCCCGGTGACTCTTCATAAGGACAGCATTCCTGGATCCAGCTGCTGACTCCTCTAGGAAAACTGGACAATGTAGTAATCCGAACAATCATTCTGTTTATACCAAGGATGGGCCAGCATTGTCCACATTTAGATTTGATTTAGGCTCTGATTCAGGGACGAGGTCAAGTCGGCATAAGGCTTCCAAGTTCGGATTTGGTGATGATGCTATTCTCACCAGCTGTTCTCATGAGATTTTGCCAGCATCAGAAAGACAAAACAGGGCCCCTCCTGGGTTTGGATGAAAACCAGAACCAAAGGGCTCAGACCAAGAGATTAGATTCCAAACCATCTAAGAATCAAAGGAGGTCTGATTCAAGGCTTTAGCCTGGGCCTGTTTCTCGTTTCTGCATCCTGTCTTGCTCTCCATTTGTTCTTCACAGACATTTACATGACAGCAAGATCTTTACTCCTTCAGACTCCATCCTTTCCTGCTCATTACCCATCTGAGGACTTAATTTACTCTTTGTGACACTAGCACCATGGAGATGAGGATTAGGTCACAGAGGGTATTAAATGAGCTAAATTGTGGGGGGGAGTCAGATTATACAAGACCAGGAGACCACACTCAACTCTCATCCATAGACATGGACCCTGCATCTCAGTCGAGGCGCTGATTGGTGACAGAGTATGATGGGAAACCTGTCATGCTTCTTCCCATGATTTAACTTTCCTTTGGTCAGAGACTCTCGGGTTGACAGCCCATCTCTAAAGTCATGCAACATCATATTTTGAAAAAGGAAAACAGTTTGGATTGGCTTCTTTATCAGCCCAAATCACCTTACTTCAATTCAGAGGGATCCATGCTCTTATTTCAGGTACACCCATCTAAATCTGGAGTCTCTCTGCTGACTTCAGTGAAGTTACTCCCAGTTCACAGCAGGGCTAAGGAGATCAGAATCGGCAACATTTAATGCTAATGAACAAGGCTGGAGTCCTGGTTTGGAAGCTTAAAAAACAGCCTCTGAACCCAGCCACCCTTGCTTTTCTTTTAAAATAGGCATGTCTGTTACCAAAAATCAGAATGCACAAGTAAAATTTGCTACAAATTTTAACTTGATTCAGTCAGCGAGCTCCCTAGCTGAGATATTTTAGGACACGTCAGAGTTCAGGAGTAGATTTTTATGAGCTAGGAGTTTGAATCGCCAATACAGGTTACATAGCTGTACACACACAAAATCACACACATGTGCCTTCAAAGACACGCGCACACTGCACTGAGCAAGAATCGCGATAGGCACAGATAGATCAAAAGGAAGAAAAAAATAATTCATCTCTTCTGTTATTGTCCTGACTGCAGTCCCTCACCAGCCACTAATAACAAGCCCCTGCCTCACTTTTCAAAGCTTGCTCCTTTTTTTTTTTTTTAAGAGGAAAAACTCATTTTTCCTCTCTCAGTGGCTGCTTTTCATTAGGGAGGCTCCTTAGCAATCCCCAGGGAAGCAGCCTATGAGTTTTTAACTGTGGTGCAGGGCATAATTATCTCGTTAAGGCAGGAGAGCTGGGTTTTTCCCAAGAGAAGTGACCTTGATCTGAGGCTGAGGGAGGCAGTGGGGGGGCTATCCAGAGATTTTGAGGACGGGGTGTGTGTGTGTTATATATGAAAGAGGGGGATTACATTTATGTGCGTGTGAGCTTGATTTTATGAGGTCCCTTCTGCGAAACCATGGGTCAGATCTTTCTCCAGTGGAATTTGTACATGTGAAAAAGCCCTTCCCTATAGAATCTCTGCTGAGCACATTCACTGACACTTGTTGATAGAAGCACTTAACTTTCTCAGGCACAGGAGGAAGGGGGGAAAAGGCGTGAGGGGTAAGAGGGAAAGCGAAGCGGTGTCTCTCTCTTTTCAAAAATCTCTTGCAGCAGAAAAGAGGGGGCAGAAAAGCGGGGGGAGGGCAGTGGGGGTTGCTCGCGTCAGTCCCAAAGAAGGGGCGTTGTGTGGACACGTTTGTTTGAACCACTCCAGAGCGAAGGAGAGAGGAAAGTTTGGGATTTTTTTCCCCTCCCCAGACGTCAGCACAAGGCGGAACAGCGCTCGGGACGGGAGAGGGAGACCGAGGGACTGGCTGGCTGGGGCAGGGGGGCTGCCTGGCCGCTCGGGGCACGGGGGCGTGGGGCGGGCTGGGGGGCGCCGGAGCGAGGCATGGACAGCGCGGCCGCCTTCGGCATGGACAAGCAGTTCGGCCCCGGCCCCGGGCGGATCCTGGAGCCGCCTGACAACCCGCAGGGCAGGAAAAACTTCAGTGTCAGCCACCTCCTGGACCTGGAGGAAGTGGCGGCCGGCATGAACGGGGGCAAGGAGCCCGGGCCGGAGGCGAGGGACGGCGCGAAGGGGCTGCAGGAGCCGTCCGGGGGCAGCAGCGGGAGCGAGGCGGCCCCCCAGGACAGTGAGTACCGGCGGCCGGGGGGGGGGGGGCGCAGGGTCGCTGCTGGGGCAAGGAGAGGAGCCCCCAGAACTAGCCCGGTGGGGGGGGGGGGAGACCTGTGGACTGGGGGGCAGGACCTGAGCATCCCTGAGAGGCACAAGGCGAGCAGCAGCTGGGATGGGACACAACTGAGTATGGGGGAGAAGGGGGGAGGAGGAGGAGGGGGGGGGGCAGGGCTTAATTAGTGCCAGGGGGCACCCCGGGCTTGGCAGTGCCGAGCCCCGGCACCGCTGAACCTGGCGGTTCCGAGCCTCGGCACTGCTGGGGGCTTGACCATTGCTAGCCCTGGCACCTCTGGGCTTGTCAGTTCCGAGCCCCGGCACCTCTGGGTTTGGTGGTTCCTAGCTCCGGCACTGCTGGGGGCTTGGCCGTTCCTAGCCCTGGCACCCCTGAGCCTGGCCATTCCTAGAACTGGCACAGCTGGGGGCTTGGCCATGCTGGGCCTCGCAGTTCCTAGCCCCGGCACCACTGGGCTTGGCAGTTCCTAGCCCCGGCACCCCTGAGCCTGGCAGTTCCTAGCCCCGGCACCCCTGAGCCTGGCAGTTCCTAGCCCCGGCACCGCTGGACGTGCCGCATCAGTTATGAATGTAAAAATATTGCTTGAGCCTGGGCACCTCTTTCACTACAAATTAAGCACTGGGTGGGGGGCACAAATCCAGGGTATCAACAGTTCTGGAACCAAGCTTCTGAGCACCTGATTGAATAGGGACCCTGGTCGTCAGCTGGGATGGGACAAAGGCCCCCAGCCCTGGTTTTAACTTATTTCTCCTGATAATTTTGAAACTTACGTGACTGGACTCAGCCAAGACATTTGTGCTGTGGATGGGGATAAGAATGGGACCCGCAATCAGTACAGAGATGCTAGCCCCCCCCCACACCCCTAAATGGGCGGCTAGCATCTCTGTACTGATTGCGGATGGGACAGGGCCACTGGTTGCCTGTTACAAACTGTGACAGAAAGAGAGTTGTTGTTGGGCCACCGGCACCAAATAAAGGCCAGATCAAGCTGGCTCCAGTAGACATGCAAGGTTGGGCTGGTGCCGGGTTGGAGCCCCAGGTCTGAGGGCTGGGAGAAGAGGATGAGACAGAAAAGTGCCTGGGAGTGAGTGAGGAGCAGAGGGAGAGAGAGGGAGAGAGAGGGAGAGCATCATCAGCATTCAAGGTGAGCTCTGTTGATGCACAGGGTTTGGGCAGCGTGAGTTGCTAGTTCTATTTGGGAGTTCCATTAACAGGCCCGTGGACAGACCTTGTATTCTGAATACTGTGACTTTCAATGCACTAACGCAGCAAAGGGACTCTCCGATTGAAATAAAATCATTCCACTCAGGCAGGAAATGCTACAGGCCAAATACTCCCCTGACCAAGATGTTCAAAAGTAACTAGGAGTTTTGGGTGCCTCAATTTTGGGGTCCCTAACTCAAGGCATCTGAACGTCGCCCAATTTTCAGAGAGCAAGGGCTCAGCATTTCTGACAATCAGGCTGCTTTTAGGTGTCTCGAGCTGGATATCCAAAAATCACCAGTCACTCTTGAAAATCTGGACCATTGTTTTATTTTCCAGAACAGATAATACCGAACAATTCTGTCTAGAGCGAGTACCCATCTTTATTTAAAAAATAAAATTAAACAAGCACATATTTGATTTTTAAAGGGTTAGATTTCCCCCCTCTTCACTCAGACTAAACAGTACCTTGCTCCACAAGTCATGGCAATGAGACCTGTTGGACCACTCGCACAGCAAGGTACTTCTCAATGTAAGTCAGAGTGGCAGAATCCGGCCTCTGGTTTAAAATTAACTGAGCGCTGTGTGAGGTTTGCAAGCAAGCTTCTAAAGTCACCAAGGTAGAATACTATATTGATATTTTGCTGGGTCTGCCACAATAACATCACGGATCCGAACCAAACAAAGCAAACTTAAAAGAGACAGAAGAATTTTTTAAGGCCATAAACACTCAAGTTTGGTTCCGAGCTGTCCAATAACTTGGGTAACCAAAAAAGACAAATTATTTGATCTCTCTTTGGAAAATTCACAATAGGTCTCTACCCGTCCTAAATGTATGGTTCAAAAATTACTCCCCCCCCTCTTTATTTTTTAAGTAAGGAAAATAATTTGGTTTAGGTGTTTAATCTGAGCTTCAATAGCCACTTTTCCGTCTCTGCCGAAGGCAAACTGAGACGTAGGCATCCCAGCTCCTTCTAAACTCATAAAGAAAATGAAAAGAGATCCCTTGAAGAAGTGGAGCAGAGCACTTGTAAACACCCGTAAGGAGCACACTCCAAAGAGCCAATGCACTAAAACTAAGGCAGAACGAGCATTTTTCTTGTTTTCAGTCTGGTAGCGGCGTCTTGTTGAGTGACTAGCATCTATCTGAATGCAACATAAAAGCTGCTTAATCCCATTCCTTATCATTAGAGTCTCCATGTACGGTCTCTTTTTCACATCATCATTCTTACCAGGAAGTTGGGCTAGCTATTGCATCTATAAAATGACTAATACGTTCGCCAGTCAATGCAAAAACACGGCTGCCTCCTCGCTTCGCCAGTCTGGAAAGATACTTGGGGGGTTTGCAGGATATTGTTTTTTTGCCCCCCTAGAAAAATATATTAGTAAATTTTTTTTAAAAGTTCTTCCTACTGATTTCTAGCAAATATTGAGAGAGAAGCTGGAAAACAAACCGGCTACAGTTCTGCACTGATCTCTCTGAAAAAGGAAAGACCAAAACCACTCAGGTTTCTCTCTGTCTCTCTTTTATTTTTGTGGCTGGTCTTATCTGTTATTGTTACTGAATCCGAGAGAAAGAAAGACTCTCCTTCAAAAGGAGCATATACACACACACCATCTGCAACAGAAAACCTCCAGCACTTAAATTCACAAATCATGGAGAATGGACACATAACTTTTGAATATAGACTCTGATACTTCTTGATTTTGTATTGTGTTTAAGATGTCAACATAATAGGTGCTTTAGAAGTACGATAGATAGATAGATAGATAGATGCCAAAGGAAAGCAAATACAATGGAGAGAAAGAAAAGAAAATGATTACGGGAAAGCAAACCAAGTAACTTTACTTTGGAACACACATTACAAAACTTTTTCAAAGCACATTTTTTCTGATGAGTAGAGATTAAAATACTGTGGGAAGCTCCTTACACAAAGAAAGGTCATCTGCTTTCCAGCAAAACAAAGTGGCAATCGCAAAGTTTCTAAGCGATGTGGTATACAGAATGCAATTCTGGTTATAGTGAGCCTCTGCAGAATGAGGGGGGGAAATACTATCAAATCACTTCCTACAAGATTATTTTGCGGGGAAAAATATCGATCAAATAATAATCCCGTTTTCCCCGCCAACTGACACTGGGTTTCGTCAATAAAATATTTTGATACGTGAGAAAAAATGGATATAGGGAAAATAAACACAATTTAAAAAGAGGGAAATTGCTAAATCACAAGTGGAACCCATCCATGTGGTGTTTATATCCAAAATGGATAGAACATTACAGCCCTCTATGCCAGTATTCCCCCACTCTAAACAATGCCCAAGAGACATGGGTTGAGAATTAGGGCTTAATCCTGAAAAACCCTTTTGGAACTAGTCCTTATGGGAGTGGACGACAGTGGAACTACTCATGTGAGTAAGGGCTTGCAGCAGTGATCCCTTCATTATCATAAACTTAAATGCTACCCGTGTGATGATAACATATAGTGCCCTCAATGGATTGCAAAGCAAAAGGAAAAGGGATGCTGGGGACAATATGTACACAGACAAACTTTGCCACAGATTCAAAGGTGACTCTTGTGAGTTGAGCAGTTTTAGCTCCCTATAAAAGTGAGTTTCTGAGGATCCTGCTGGCCTGCACATGTTCAATACATTGCTGTATTGTAACACACAGCCCTAAATAGGTATTTGACTGGAAGGCTGGAAAATGCCAGTTTTGTAAGGATTAATAGCTGTCTAGGCCCACCAATCACGCAGGCTAGTTTAAATGACACTAGCCATTTCTACCGATGAGACAGATGGCAACATTTTCAAAAGCACCTAAATGACTTAGGAGCCTTAAGTCCCATTGATTTTTCACTGAGACGTAGGCATCACAGTGACTTTTAAGAGGCTCCTAAATCACTTGGGCAAATTTTTAAAAAAAATTACCTGGAAAAACTGAGATTCCTCATTCCACAGCTCAAGACAGGGAGAACCTGGGCAATTTTATCAGTTTATCAGATAACGACGTTACCTACAGCTCATTAATTCAACCTTTCCACCATGGCACACGGAGCTCAGCAGCAGTGAGCATGATTCGAACAGCGCGCCCAGGGTTTATTTTTTAAAACTATTATTACTTCCTCTCACTTTTTTTTTTTTTTTTTTTTTGGATCAGCTTTTTTGATTTATAAACATGTTCACAGCAACTCTGTTGCTGTCAGCACATTGCTTTGGAGGGTTCCTCTAGGAAGTACGGCACCAGCAAGCATCACGTCTCAAGACTGATGTCACCGATTGCTAGAGAAAACAGAGGGCCCTTCAAACCCTTTTCAAAGTCGCTGCACGTAGAGAAGGGAATTACTGGAAAGTGTTGGTCCCAGACCAGCACCAGGGGAGCTGCAAGTTAAAACTGTCACTGCAGTAAGCCATCCCATGCAGCAGATGGAGAGACCCCGAGCACCTCCACCTAACTCTAGCCTGCACTGCTGTCCATCAGAGGCCTGCTGGTTTAACCAGTGTCCCTGCTGTAGTGGAACATACCTGAAAGGTCAGAGGCAGGCTGCAATACGACGCCACTCCCAGGCATGCCTCTTACCTGGGACTGACTGCAAAGCCGCTCATTTTATTTTGGACCCCATCGGTTCCTCATGGTCCTGCACTGAAAGCGACTTTGCGAAATCGAGGGCCCGATCCTGCAGCCCTTACTTGGACGGGACAAGCTGACGCGTGCAAGTTGTCCCGCTGAAGTGTGCGAAAGGGCTGCAGGATTAAGCCTTTCGACGGGAGGAAAAGTGATGTAGATGTTAAAGGAATGAATACCTCCTCACTCCCAGCGGCCTCCTTTGCTGGTTTTCGTCCTGCCATGGAGCTCATTCTGGGTCTGTGTTGCACATGGGAAGCCTGAGAAAGCTGAGAGCAATAGCCTTGTTCGATGGCCGCCACAGTCAGGCCTCCGTGGTCCGATTCCTAGCCAACTGCTTTAGAATATTCCCTGGGTCCACAGCCTTTTTAAACAGGGAGCCCGCTCCTAAAGCATCTGTGAAGCTAACAGATCCACAGCTTCCCAGGCCAGAAGGAACCCTTGTGATTATCTAGCCTGATCTGCTGTAAAACGCAGGCCGGAGAACTTCCCCAAAATAATTCCTAGAGCAGATCCTTTAGAAACACGCCCGGCCCTTTGTGATGCTCTGGGGCTTTACAGGAGAAAGAGAGAAAAATGTGCCTCCATAGCACCAAATCAATATAAAATAATAGCAACAAATAAAAAATTAGCAGAGGAGTGGTTACAAGGGACTGAGCTGAAGTCCTGCACTTAACAATCTTTCTGTCACTTTCATGAAACTGCAAATTTATACGTCCTCAGCTAGCATGAATCGAAGTAGCTCCATTGAGCTATGCTGAGTTACACCAGTTGGTTATTTGGCCCAGATTGTTCCTTTATTGCCAAGGAACCATTTCCTAGAGTCCTTACTCCAGTTCTGCTCACTCCTTACTTAGGTAAACTGAAGTTTTATGGGAGCGGGAGCTAGCCGGAGTGAGAACAGAGGAAAGATCTTAGGAGATGACCCTTTAAAAAAATGATTTACAAACAGAAGACAAGATTGCAAAGAGGCTGCCACAAAAAAAGCCGTGTCTTGGTCCCCCTAAGTCAAACCTTGAGGTATGAATTAGGAGTATTAAAATAAATCAAGCACATGCAGAAATTAGAAGTTTAGAAGCTGGGGTAATTTGGCCTCAACGGAGCTATGCAGCTGGACACCAGCGAAGGGTTTGGATGCTTCATTTTTAACCCACGGTAAATTACAGCAAATAAATAATATCGGTGCCGAAATTTTCTCCCCACTGGATAGAGAAGGCGCTACTAACAGATAACCACTGCAACTGAAATAAACCTACATGGCAAAGGGAATGGTTAAACTTCCCTGCCAGGTAGAATTATTTTATCCTTTCCAATTTTTTCCCCCCTGCATGTTAAAAAAAATAATCTAAATCCCAAGTTTTTGTTTCTTAACGAGCATAAGACAAATTTTTTTAAGAAGCAAATAAATTTTCCCCTTGAATGTAAAACATGTAATTCTTCTCCCGATATGATTACAAGAAACGGACAGGGAGGGTTTGATTTCAGCAGCTATAAATCAGTCGCAGGCTCTCGCAGATTGAGCGCACCACAGAAGGTTTTATTCGGATCCTGTGAGAAGCCTGTGATTAGTTTCCAACCCAACTTCCACCGCACCATCCTGTTTGCCTGGTAGATAGTGTGTGTGTGTGGTGGGGGAGCTATTGGGAAATTGCAAGAGATACACTGATTTATTTCTGTGTATCTCGGGGGGCTTCATTTGGGGAGACAGCTCAGGGGGATACGGGTAAGAAGGAGTAGTTCCCCCCTGAGCTGATGGCATCTGTAATCAATTAGTGCCATTGGGGAGTGAGCTGGATTTCCAAGTTTAATGTTGCCCCTTTTTTGGAAACTCTGCTGCTAACGGACTCATGTAATGTTGCATTTCCTATGTGCTCATATCAGAAAACTAAAGAGGACCAGAGAGACAGAAAAGCCTTTTTAATCAACCAGCCAGTGCAGGACAGAAACAAAAGTAACTTTTCCAGCTGTCAGACAACTGCCTTTGTTTCTTCTGACCAGGACCTCACCATTCAACCTAAGGGATCCCTAAGCCCTTTAAGGGCTCACTAACATCTAAGTAAAGCTTATGACAGGGAAAACTCTCTCCACTGATATGCTCAGAAGTTCCCAATTAATGTGCGTGATAGGATGTTCATTCAGTGCAATTCTACATGCCCAAGACACTTGCCAGAGCAGGAATGTAAAGGGTTAACCATGGATTTTACCCCACCGGTCTGTCCCATCTTATCTCCAGGGGAGCCAAGAGCAGCATAGTGAACTTGTGGGTAGTAGAAGCGCTTTGCAAAGAGAAAGCTAGAAAAACCACGACGAGAGAGAGCGTACTCCCAACAATCCACGGCACACGCGCGTGTCCACACAGGAGGAAAGCAGAAGGATTTACCGACCACACAGGGAGGGGAATGAAACTGTTCAACTGGGGGGAAAGGGAAGATGAAGAGCGGCCGGCTCCTCTGAAAATCTCAGGCACGCTCTCTTAATCTTGGAAAGTCCTGGCTGGTTAACGCAGGCCTGGTTTCGCCGCATCTGGCTTTCTGATGGGCTGGGGCACTGCAATAGCTGCTACGTAGCACGTATTAATCAGCGGGCCGGTTGCTGTTGTTGTTTTTCATAGCTTACAGTTCACACGCGGGGGAGGAGGGGGGAGCGCGTTGGAATCTGGTGTTCACCAAAGTCCTGCTCTCCTACCCAATTTTACAGGTGGGCTGATAGACCAAGGCGTGCAGTGGCCCAGCCCGGATTCGAACCCAGGATAACCCTGGCTTCCAAGCCTGCTGTTAGCACTAGATCATACATCCCTGTTTCCTTACTTGGGGCCAGAGGCTGCCGTGAGAGTGATGCCGCACGCCTTTGGTAGTGGCCTGATGGTGGTTATGGGGCTCAGGCTCTGCAGGCCGCGGCAGCGGTCTGCTTGCCAGAATCTGGTCTGCAGCCTTGACATGTTAACGTTCGTAGGTCGCCCAAAATGGGGTGTTGCGGAGAAGGGGATGAATAAAGGGGAAAGCGAAGAGACCAAATGTGTTGCCCCCATAAAGTACTGGGGAAAATGAAGCTACAATAGACCCCTCCCCTGAGTAACGGGCACCCCATAGGTCCTTTCAGTGGAGATGTGGAAATACAAGGAGCGTAGGATAAAGAGAGGGAGCTGTATAAACACAGGGAGCAGAGGAATTGCCAGATCAGATCAGACCAGTGGCCCATCTACTCAGTATCCTGTTCCCCACAGTGGCCAGTACAAGATACTTCAGAGGAAGGGGCAATAAACCCTGATGAGGGCAGTTCTGGGATAAACTGCCCATAAGGGAAGTTTCTTCCTAACGCTTATCCCCATCAGTCACTGGTTGATTCATGCCCTGCCTAGTGTAGCTGGGGCTGTTCTCATTATCTGTGTAAAAGTCTAATCCTTTTTATAATCCTTCTGCGTTCTCAGTCCCAATGATATCTTGTGGCAATAAGTTCCGCAGGCTAACCGGGTAAAAAAAAACATTACTTGGTATCGGTTTTGAATGTGTTGCCTTTCAGTTTCATCGTCTGTCCCTTGCTCGTGTAAATCAGAAGCGGGTGAATAGGAGCACCTAATTATCTTCTCTGTACCTGTCATTACTCTGCACACTTCCTTTGGGTCTCCTCTTCTTCGTCCCCCCCAAACAGTCTCATGCTTTTCGTTCTCTTGGCATATGGAAACCCCTCCAGGGTACTGCTGGTCCTTTTCGTCACCCTTCTCTTTCTGCTATGTCCTTTTTGAGATGGGGTGGCCAGAACTGAACACAGTATTTCAGATGAGGCTGCACCACTGATTTATGCAATGGCATTGGAATATTGGCATCTGCATTATTTTGTATTCCATTCCCTGTTCAAGCGAACATTTTGTTTGCTTTGTTGATTGTTATTGTGCTCGGAGCAGAGAGTTGCACACAATGGCACGCAGGGATTTTCGCTGAATGGCTCCAGGCTGTAGTCCTGACTTCCATGCACTGTCTAACCAAAGTCACTGGGTGAAATCCTGGTCTTACTGAAGTCAGTGGCAAAACTTCTATTGACTTCAACAGGGCCAGGATTTCACCCAGAGTTGACGTAAGGGATACAGGATCATAGGGTCCAATTCTGCATTCCTTGTTTGTGCATTGGATTCAATGGGCCCACAATTTTATTTCGTATACAACTGCTATTTTAGGGCCCTGACCTTTCACCTGTAGTTAAGGGGTCTGCTGCTAGTGATTTCAGCAAGATTAGGATCAGGGCCTTAAAGTTTCCATGTTAACACACAAGTTACTTGTAATATCGACCTTCCTATTTACTTACATGGCATTTCCATGTTAGCATTGGGAATGACAGGAAACATCTAAGCACAAGCAGAATTTCAGCATCTCTTCCAAACCAAAGCAGAACTTCAAAAGGAATCTTGCCATTAAAAAAGAAGGCAGGTGGGGTGTGAGGGGCTGTACGTTTTTGCTTTCTAATATTTGGTAGATTGTATTTGTAGCATTTGCTAGACTAAAATTCTTTCCCAGATGCCAGACATTAAACCTTCCCAGTTAAGCACACGTGTCTTGGAGAAGAGACCAGCATTTTGTTCTGTTTGTATGAACGGCACCTAGAACATTGGGGTCTTGGGCCATGCAGGGGCTACCCGCGTGTTGCCACTGCCCAAATAAATACTAAGAGTGCCCTGACAGTGCTACGCAAATAGTCATTCAAAAATGTAAGCGTCATATTCCACCCCGCCAAATTAACCAAAACCTATTAACATAGGCCCTGATTCAGCAAGGTTCTTAAGCAGCTGCCCAACTTTAAGCGTGTGAATAGACTCGCTGACTTCAATTAAACTACTCACGTGCTTAAACTTAAGCACATGCTTAAGTGCCTTGTTGATTCAGGGCCATGAAGAGTAGCAGCTAGCTCCACAGCTGGGGCTAATGATGTGTGGGCCACAGACCACATGTAGGGGGAATGCCAGTGTCCTCAATCCGCTCATAAACCTCATCCACCAATGTGGGTGTCTGTGCTGGGAGAGAAGTACATGCTGGCTGAGATCTGCACAGCAAGGATTCCTCTCTCCCCAGCCCCCCCATTTGCTGTATAGCCCGGCAGCCATGTAGATCCATAGGGCAACATTTGATCCATAGGGACTAATTCTGATCTCTGCAACACTGGTGTCAATCTGGAGCAACGTCATTGACTTCAGCGGAGTTGCTTCAGGTTTACACTTGTTTTATGAAGAGCAGAATTTGGCCCTTAGTTTCCTGAACTGGTATTTTTTTCATAGAGGGTGTTTCCTAACTAATTCCCATTGCACATACTTTAGCACCACAGGTCCAAACTGCTAACTGGGGTCTGATCCTGCCAACGCTTACTGCCAGGCATAGTCCTTACTAGCACAAGTAGTCCTCTTGAAGTCAACGAGTCTCCATGCAGATCATGCCCCATAAGGGTCTGCAGAATTGGGCCCTAATGTTTTCTAATGGATGGACCACAGGTCTGGGATCAGGCCTCCTGGTTTCTATTGCTGCTGGTTCTCCCACTGATTCACTGTGTGACCTTTGGCAAATAACATCGCCTCTCCCTTCCTCAGTGTCCCTATCTGTAAAATGGGGATAAATTATATTTACGCACCTCGGGAAGGCGTTTGAGCTTGTCTGAGGAAAGGCACCATGGAAGTGAAGTGTTTCTGATTCCCATCAGCCACACCTGAATATCTAGGTAACTGGGTGATGGAAAAATTGGGAGCTAAAACTTACTAATCAAAAGCTGAATAAAAAGAGGGGAGGGGATTGTCCAATCATGTAAGTGTCAAGGACCGCCTCCCATTGAGCCAATACTCCACAGAGCTCCCTTTAAACTGAGGATTGGCTTCCTGAGCCATGTCTAAACTCAGAATCCAAATACAGACCAGGTGAACCTACTAGCATGTCCTCCCTTTGCAGCCAGTCTCACCCTCACTGCACATCTGGGATGCTTTCCCTTATGGAGAGGAGACAATGTGATGACAGGAGAGGGTTCACCTGATAACCTTATCTTTTATTGTCATCCTAAACTGAAACAGGCCCTCGACATTATGTCTCATTTATTTTTATGGCCATCGCTCTTTCTGCTAGATGTGGTTTTGATGGCTGACATCACAGACTGTGGCAACAAGTTTATTAACATTAAAAGTAAAATGAAATAATCTCCCTGAGCATTTCCATGAAGGACCTGAGTCCCAGAGTCCAACACCCGTGTGGCCCCTCCAGGATGCGAGGTCTCTGGAATGGTATCATTCAGTGGGTCCCAATGGTGGGAACACGAACACATTGAACGAAGAACTGCACTGTGTCTCCATGCCAACTCTTTCACCCTCATCCCCTTATACATACCGAAAGGCCACTGTTGTGAGGAATCAGGGAGGCCCAACACACAGAAAAGCTATGGTGACTTCCAGTACCCTAGGTTCTATTCCTGACTCTACTACCCATCCTCTTTGTGACTTTGGGCAAGTCGCTTCCCCTCTCTGGGTCCCTGTTTTCCTCCCATCCATAAAGAGGTATTCCCTGCCTTATCAGCTGCTGTGAGGATTAACAGCACTTTGAGATCCTTGCAGAGAGACCAAAAGGATTATTCTCGTGGCCAGCAGAAAGTCCTATGCAGGCATTGCCCCTCTTCCTTGTTCTTGGAATATCAGAACTGCACCTCCCATAGCTAGCATAGCAAATTCATCTTCATCCTTGGCCACACACCCGCTTCATTCTCCAGGAATGGCATCCCAAAGCCACCACCATAGACGTCCATGTAGCGACACTGTCTTCTCCTCCAAGTGGCTCTTGGCAAACAGCCATCACCATCTCTTGCTTCTCATCTGCTTGGCCATCACCACTTTCCTCTTCACATGTAGCATTTGCTTTATGGGTAATTTGCTTTCTTCCTTGCTAAAACACAGGTACGGATAGCTAGTACAGTCTCCAACTACTACCAAAAGTATTCAATTATTTGTTGATGTTCGGCTGTGCACATGAATACACACTGTGCAGTACTTATTAAATGGGACATTTAACTAGATCAAAAATTACAACGCAAAATGATTGAAAACAACAAAATCAAAGGAAGAAATGCCAAGTGAATTGGCAAGGATCTCTTTTCTCTACCAGAGCAATGCAATAATCTCTCATATAAAACCGTACGCAGAACTTTTGAGGTCTTGAAAGCTTGTTCACCTCCTTTCATTAGACTAACAAATAACGTCTAACGCAAAACATCTGTTAACAACAGCCCTTAATGTTCTCAAGATGATAAACCAGAAGGATAATTTTAGCCAGCAGGCCTTGACTGATGCCTTTTCAAACAGTACAGTTACTTTTGGTGTTTCTTGGGGATGGGGGGAAATTGTGAACCTCAGAGTTGGTTGGGTTGGGTTGTTTCTTGCTGGCTGAAGCTACAAACCTCTAGGAAATATCCGTTTTGTCAGGGTTCCTAGAGATATTTCTGTAAGTTGAGATGTCCTTTGCAAGGGCTCGCAGCACCGAAGTTAAATATGGTCACCCAGGAGAAACACTTGCCCGTTGAAGAATTTTCAAAGGCACCTGGGACCTGGAGGTCCCAGCTCCCAGAAAAAAAAGAGACGATTCATACAGCATGGCTAGAGAAAGCCTTCTCAGATAGGACCAGTCCATGTGCAACACCCAGTTCATGGGAGAGCCCAGTGGTTTACTGAGAATATTTCATCCCCCTCATCGTCTTAGACACCAGAATGGATTGATTTCAAGCCAGTTGGTCATTATTATTATTAGTGTGTTGGAGCAGTAGTCCTGGAACAGGACCCCATTGTGCTAGGTGCTGGCTCCTGCCCCAAATGATAAGAGTTAAGCCATCAGAATGGGCAAGTTTGCTCTTGTATGTAAAGCAGCTGTAAATGAAGAAAGGAACTGAGACACATACAAGATGGCAGCTGGGACTAGTGATGCTAGAGTGATTTTTTTTAATGTAAATTAGTGTGAATATAAACAACAACCAGGACAATAAGAACAATAATATTTCACGTACCTATTTGTAGACACAGTATATGGGGTCTTTAACCAGTCTAAAGAATCATAGGTCCCTGTGATTCTTCCCTCTTCTAGAGCTAAGACCCCCCCTCATTGACACAACCCTGCTTCTGGGCGGGACTTAGCCTTTAAAGGAAAACATCCTCTGTTACAGTCAAGACACACATACACAAAATTAAATAAAAACAGAAATATTCTTGCTGGGAGGTTGTAACATAACAACATTATTTCTTAGAATTCACCATGTTAACACACAAGAACCCAAAACAGAGAGAGACAAAGCAGGCTGCTCCCTAAAAAGAGAGTGACACAATTCACCCCACCTTACTGTAGGCTAGCTGTCTCTAGACTAATTGGGATCTCTTGCTTTCCTACAGAGCCCCCTAGCCTGCAAGTAGGAACAGCAACACCCTTACGAATTAAAGTGACAACCTACAATTCCAACACCGGTTTCACATGTACCACATCTTCCATTTTGAATGCTTTTCTCCACACAAGCCCATCTCCTAGTGCAAGAAAATAAATAATCTTAATCCAAAGAGAGAAGGTGGGGGGCAGGGAAAGAAAGCATAGACAAAGGGAAGATTAAAGAGATAGTGGTGGAGCAGAAAGCATGTCCTCTGCCTGAAATTAAAAAGGAAAGTAGAAGAAGAAACAACACACTTTATTCCTTGGAGTTTTCTGGGCCAAGGGCATTTCAGGCCCTTCCCCTGTCCCAACAGGAGAACCAAGAAGTGAAACTGATGACAAACAGGAAGTGAAACCAACCACTCTCAAGCAAAGCGCAACTAGTAAAGAACAAAAAAGGGGGGCAAAATACAGTGGTAGAGCTGGTCGTAAAATTGGTGGGGGTGGAGGATCCCATGGGAAAATTATATTTTTCATCAAAAAAATGAAAATCCTTCAGGTTTTTGGTTTATTGACAAAAAGTTGATTTTTTTTCCCCACAGAAAGTAGACGCTTTTCATGACAAAAAGCCTTTTAGTCAAAAATTCAATTTTTCATCATAAAAGGTTTACAGTGGAAAGTTTTTGACTAGCTGTATACATTGGGTTTTTAAAACTCTTTCAAATGTAGTGAGCTGAAGGTGCTGCAAACAGCACAGATAAGAGGAAATATGTTAGAGATGGTCAAAAATGGTAAAGAGAAAATTTCAAAATAATGTTCACTTTGTGGGTTTTGAAAAGAAACAATATTTTATTTATTTGAAATTTGTCACAAAATTTTTGGTTTAGATAATTTCCTAGTTTTTGGGGTCTCACCCCCCCTTTCTTTTCCTTGCCCCCCTTTTATCTTCTTTTCCCATTTTGTCACTGAAAAAAAATGTGGTGGGGGACTAAAAACAACATTTTGGGGGGATTCGCTGAAAATATTTTTCACCAAGCTTTCTGGTTTTGAAAAAAAAAGGCCATTTTCAATGGGGAAAAATGCAGAACATTTCAAGCAGTTCTAACATATATATGTAGGGTTGGTTTTTATCTTGACAATACCCCTTTAATGAGGGGGATTACAGTGCCAGATGATGAGTTGCATTTTGAGTTTGGGGATTCAATGGGTTTTTGTCAGATCTCTCCAGACCTGCAGTTTCCCACGGCTCTCCATGGGCTGCTACATGAGGGTTTAAATGAATTATTTAGTATTACTATTGACTAACCACAGAGGGCTACATTTTAAGTTTCTGTAGAGGTAGAGAGGACACCTGTATAACCTGACTGTCTGTGTCTGTGTCTAGTTTTATAATCTTTGTCAGGTGATGGAATGGTATTTTGTTGGAGACATGGATGATGGCTTAGCTCCCTCCCTCCGTCAAGGTCTGTCCCTTCAGAACCTGCCTTGGAAGTTTTGATGAAAAGGACGTTGGATCGGGCAAGATTGGGATCAGACAATCCAGGTTTCCTCTGAATGGGCCAATCCAAAACCTATCAGGTGATAAATCCCTGATCTCACACCAGGACGACCCAGCCACCCGCCAGAGGAATCACAGTCACTCCCCAAACAATATATGTTGTGAACTCCCGTCAAGAGCCAAATCCTTGCACAGAGCACACAGCCCAAGTAAGAGAGATGTGCACCTGGTGATGCACGTACCAGGGCTAAGGGGTGGAATCCCCGGCTCCAAGCCAGTGGCCTCCCCAGGAATTGAAATGTGTGTGGGGGGGGGTGTTCGAGTTTACTGGGGGGGGGGTCCACTAAATTGGCATGTAACTAGTTCACAAAACTGGGGGGGTGTTGGGGAAATTCAGGGGGGGTGTAGGGAAATCACTGCTCCAAGCTCAACAGCTAGCATGGAGTCCCTCTGCTGCCACTCCTGCAGGCCACAGGGTGGAGGAGAGGATGGAGCCTGCTGATATCCCGCCCCCCCTCCAACCAAAGTCTGGGTCTATGTGCCAGTCACAATCCCCTTTGCACTCCTCTCTATGGCAGCTTTCTACTCAGCAGCGCAGAGATGGGGATTGTGAGCGGGTCTGGTGAGCAGTGGAGTTGGGTCTGTACATAGCATGCACGTACTGGCCTGAAGTCCTGAGTGGCGGCTAGGGGAACAGTGGGCACAGCCAGACAATGGACCTATGGGGCAAGATTCACAAAGCTACTGAGGGAGTAAGGGATTGGGAACTGGAGGTGAAATCCTGGCTCCATTGAAATGAATGGCAAAACCACCATTGACTTCAGTGGGGGCAGGATTACACCCTGGGTGTCCAAATCCCATCGGCAGCATTGAAAAATCTCACTCTCAATGTCCAGTCTCAATGGGCTCTTGATGACTCTCCAGCCAGGCAATGGGACTTTAGCTCACTATTGAGCCAAGATCCTAATAAAATGAATTTCCTAGTCGTAGTGGCCTGGTGGGGCCGGCGGGCATCTGAGAAACCCTCTCCCTTTCCAGTTGCCTTTTGATCACAGGTTTCATAAATTCTCAGAATTAAATCTAGTTTATTTCTCATGATTTATCAAGCAAGCCCTTCCAGCAAGGGGAGAAGTGGATGGCTTTCCCTTCCACAGCGGGATAAAAATATACTAAGGTGCAGGGGGAAAGAAGTTTGGTCTTACGGTTAGAGCAGGGAAGCGGGAGACAGGATTCCTGGGCTGTATTCCCAGCTCAACAATTGACTATTCGCTATGGGCCCAATCCACTTAAGGCACTGGAAAGACACCCAATGGGCTGTAGCTCAGAACCTGTGTCATCTTGGGTAAGTTCACTTAACCTAGACATGTGCCTTTGTTTCCCCAGGGGTGAAATGAGGCTAATCATGCCTGTGGCACATGTAGGGCCGATGTGAAGCTTAATCAATGTCTGTAAAGCCCTTTTAGCTGCTCAGATGCCCAGTGCTATAGAAATGCTTCCCCTGTTTCAACTGTCTCAGTCAGTCACAGGAGGAATCACAAAGCCGTTACAATCCAGGTGACCCTTTGGCACTGGGCTCTCTACCACTGGACACCATCCTTTGCTACCGCACTTAAGTCCAAGCCTATCTGTTCAGCAGTCCCTTTATTTTCCATGGCACATGCTGCATCCATGCAGCTGCTACGTAATTACATGCAAATGCAGCCTAAATACCCAGGGATTGGGAAGGGGTTTTACCATATTTGAAGTTAACAAGGAATTCAGTTCCGAGATTAATTGTTGTGTCACTTGCAATAGTTAGATCCCGGGAGAGAAGGTTTTGTGTTTAGAGCAACAAAATAATTACAGGGTTACCCTGGGGATAGCCTGGGCAGGAGTTATAATACAGGGTCCATAAACCAAAGTGATACAAATCTAAGGGCAATACGAACCATTCCAATGCTTCCGTGTAAACACTACACACGGTTTCTATTTGATCCCTGCAAATACAAGGACAGCTCTTGCCCCTCATTGACACTCGGGCAACCTTTCTCTAGACCAGGGCAGTATTTGGCCCACAAGGTTGAATAAAGGGGACATACTACAGTTAGGAAAGTGGAGCAAAACGAGCTCAGGGAGTAGAGTCTGCATATTCCAGACAGAAGCGGTGCTGGCCTTACTAACAAACATGGCACCTAGACCCTACCGTGTGAGTGCATTAGACACATGCAAATAGGTGGATACAGTTTTAATTGCTATTGTTGCCCTTGTGGGTGATCTCTGCAGAGAAGCCCAGGAATAAATAGGGCAGTCCTAGGGAGGATCTCAGTCCTAGGGAGGATTCCTCTAGGTCAGGCTTAAGATAGGAAGACGGGGTGGGGAAATCTGTCCTCAGGCAGCAAATGCTGTAGAGAAGAAGCTGACCCCATGATTAAGTGTCAGGAGTGGGACTCCGGTTCAGCTGCTGGCTTTGCCATAGACGTCATGTGTGACCCTTGGCAAGTGACTCCAGTCACTAGAAAGTGCCTCGGCCGATCTGTGTTTGTATTCCTGCAGCCCTCTGCTCTGAGCACCTCACAACACCCCCCTGAGCTAAGGAACTGCTACCCCCATTGTACAGATGGGAAACTGAGGCCCAGAGAAACTAAGGCCCAGATCACCAAAGGATCCTAACTCCTATTGAAATCAGTGGAAGTTAGGAACCTAAATATCTTTGAGGATCTGGGCCTAAGTGACTTCCCCAAGGTCACATGGGAAATCTGCAACTGAGGCAGGGATTGAACAGAGGTCTCTTGAGGGCCAGTTGTGTACCCTGTCTACTGAAGCCTAGACTCCCCTTTCTACTGTAGCTCCCCAACTGTCCACTGGAGATAATAATGCTTCCATTCTCCCACCCTCAGTTTTGTCTATGTCAATTGTAAACTCTCCAGGGCATGGATTGTCTCCCACCATGTGCTTGAACGGCACCTAGCACAAGGAGTCTCAGTTCTTGAGTGTGACCATAATACAAATAATTCATAACCATTATCTGCTGTCTAAGGCTGTCACTCCAGGCTTTTCCAACAGCACTGCCGTCATTAGAAAAAACAGACATGAATGAAAGTTTAGTTTTGATGTAGTGCTTGCGATTTGCGAGGAAATGCAAAATGATAGCCATGCTGAGCTGGGGCAGCTCAAACCCAGCCGTGTGGGAATCTGGGGGCGAGTGGCGCCACTGGGAAAGCTGCAAAAGCTGCCTCTACCGCCTGCCACAGTGTGAGTTTTTCCAACCACAAAAAGCAGTTTGAGCAAGGTTAGGAGTCCATTCCCTATCAAGCGAATGGGGTTTGCCAATGCACCTCCTGGAGAGAGTTAAAATCCCCATCTGGCTGCAACACTTGCACTTCATTAGCCGGTTATTACAGCTTTTTGTGCTGACATTGGGAAAAGAATACAATTCATCAGGCACCTTAAATCTTCCAGCCCCATGGTACAGAGACTGTGTATATAGCATACAGATCGCTGTAGCTGGCAGGGAAGGATTAAAGACAGAATCCAAGGGAATGCTCAGTTGCAGAGGGCCCATTGCAGCAGTGAGCAATCAGTGGCAATGCACACAGCTGACTGCTGCTGACACAGGCCCCAGATAGGAAGAAACACACCCTGGGCCAAAGGTGCCTCTCACGTGACTCCAACTTGATTGGCATCAGCAGCATTGAGGAAGATTTTTGAGGGGAGAGGCCAATATTTGAGAGGTTCTAGTGCCGGTCCATACTCTTGACTTAGCCCCAAAAGCTGGAGATGGAAGAGACCAAGTTAATCTACATGCTGTCATTTTTCCCCAAGGAGAGCCTATATCAGCTATATGCATTATACTTATCAGCACAATAACAGTGTGAAAATGGGCAGACTGCTGTATTGTAACCTATACAGTGCTCTCAGGGAGCCAGGCTTCTTTAGATTTATAGGGTCCACCTAGTCAACTATCCAGTCTCCAACAGTAGCCATCTCTAGATGCTAAGAGGGAAAGTGTAAGAAACACCACAGTGGGCAAGCGTAACACAGCTCTGTGTATGCACATGGAGCTCCTTGCAGGACCAGGGCCTAAAACAGGGATCTCAAACTCAAATCACCATGAGGGCCGCATGAGAACTAGTAAATTGGCCCGAGGGCCGCATCACTGAAACGTTTTCATACAATGATACAAAAGTATAGTCAAAAATGAAAAAAATGAAGAGTAATATAGTATTCTATTAAAAGTCAATGTATTAACTTTTTAAAAACTGTAATGCAAAGAGGGGTTTTAATAAAATATAAACACTCAGCAATGTTTGGAGCTTGGCTGCCAGTGGAGTCAGTGCCATGGCGGGCTGCAGGAAATAACTCCGTGGGCCGCATGTGGCCTGCGTGCTTGAGACCCCTGGCCTAAAAGGAGACAAGGTTGTTGCGTTAAAGAACTTAGGCCCCGATGGAGCTACAAAGGTACTTCAGTGCCTGACTTCCATTGAAATCGGTGGACGTTAGGCGCCTAAATATT
The DNA here is from genome assembly GCA_033296515.1 of Macrochelys suwanniensis. NCBI lineage: Eukaryota > Metazoa > Chordata > Testudines > Chelydridae > Macrochelys > Macrochelys suwanniensis. The sequence goes on along the minus strand of CM065790.1, from coordinate 11,678,852 downwards.
TTTGAGGATCCAGGCCTTCCAGTTTAAACCAATATGCATGGATGGGGAATGAGATGCAGTGAAGGACGGCGAGTGAGCGGTGATGTACATTATGGGGTTGGTTAGTTCTGTGATTTTATATTTTGGCAGCACGTATCTGGGGGGAACCAGAGGTTCGGAGCCTCGTGGAAGAAGCATGCTTCAAAGGTTCTACGAGTTATTTTAAACATCGTAAAAATACACTCTTGTGAAATCAGCTTAGAAAAATAAGCAGGGACCCTTACATTCTGTCTGTATGGAGAGCACTTGCTGCGGATCTCAGATCTAACCTCAACAAAACTGATTTATTTGTACAAGTTAGCAATGGCCCTCCTAACATCAGGAGCTCTGCAGCACAGTTCATGTCATACTCCAGAATAAACACCAGACATCATCTCCCACGTGTGGGGAGAAAAACAACATCCTCATCTTCAAAAGCCTGAATGGGCCTTCCCACAAGTTACCTGCTCTTCTTCTTTGTGCATATAAACGTCACCTCAGACCCGTGTGTGCTCTCAAGTGCACGGAACACAGTCAAGGCAATTAAGTTTTAAGTGAGTTCAGGCACTCAGACACTATGATGAGCAGGCCCGGTGCTACCCAGAGGAGAGGCAGTAAAGGGGACATTCCCCTCCTCCCCCAATAATCTGCAAAGGGTTGCAAATTCCTGTCAGAAAGCCCAACATATGTATAGTTATCCAGTGCTAAGCAGTGGAAGTGACAATGACAAAATACTGACAGCAGCCGAATTTTACTTTTTCAAACTCTTAAAATCTAAGCTTTTCCAGGGGTCTAACCCGCCCCTGGATTCCTGGAAGTTTGTTTGTTTTTAAACAGCATCATCCAGGAGCCCCAAAATGCCCACTTGCCCCTCCGCCCAATAATGGGACCCTAGACTCGGCCCTGATGATGCGTCTGGTGTCAGAGCCTAGACAGAATAGAATAGGTTAAAGCTTTGCCTACCCTTGATTTTGTTGCACCTCTCTAACTACATTGACCTAGTGTAGATGTGCTGCACCAGTGGGTCTTATACCTTAAGCGGAGAAAAGTCACACTGGTGCCAGTGACAGCATCCACCACGGTAGTGCATGCACAGCGAGCGTGTGCCACCGTGCAGCTTGTCTATGCAGGGTGTTTACTATGCACTAATCGGTGTGCAGTACATAGGCCACAGTAATAGCGTACACACGGACAATGGTGTCCTGTTTCGGTCTGTAGATTGCGGACACACAGCAGGAACTTGGTACTCACTAACATTCTGGGTGGATATGCCATGGTCCTTTGCTTCGCTACTGAGCTCTGTGCATTCTGGGATTTTTCTCGTTGTGTGTGGTGGGATACGTAGTGAAAGCCAGGGGAATTCTAGGACTTAGGGTCAAACTCCAAAAGTCCCATGCAACTAGACTCGTGCAAAAGAATTAACCCAGCATAGGCAAGGCTAACATCACCCAGTTGCAACACTTAGGACTTTAAAAACAGGGCACGATGCTCCTACATGTTCTGCCCCATACTCAGGGACATTAAAGGGGGAATTAATGACGGAGCAACCTCCAAAACATTGCATGGGCTTGAAGCACATATATTATATACATAATGCAATCTCCGTTCCCCAAATGACCTGACAGAGGATAGCTAGACGTGTGGATAATTGAGGGTTCAGAAAATTGAGGGCATTTGCAATGTCATTAATAGTTTTTTTGTGGCTGAACATATGATCCAGTGTCATATAACAAGATGTTTCTGATCACAGATGTTGGAGTTGATGTTATCTATCTCCCTTTTTCTCTCCCAAACATGGCATCAGTTGGAGACCCCTTGGCACAAGATCTCACGTCTGAACCGATTCCTTCTGGAGCCATTATAACTGTCAAGCTTCAGACAAACCTTTCAAGGATCATTCTAATATTTTTAGGTCTGGCCCTCTTTTGTTTTGCATGGAGGGAAGAGAAACAAATGCCAGAAATGGCATGAGGCATTAGAAGGGAATCTTCTCCAACATCCGTTGAGAAATGTGAACCAGGAGCATGTGTTAGATCAGTCTAGTTTGTTTCAGTCCTTGTAAGGCCGCTGCAGCCAGCGCTGGTGGTTAAAACATGCATTAAGGATCCATAACAATACCGAGGGCCATACGATACCCCTTCGTAGGAATAAGCCTTGAAGGAGCCAAAATCCGCTGGCAAAAAATACATGAATAATAAGCACTGAGAACATGGCACCGAAGCCATGTGCAAAGCAGTTGGATGCAAACTTCGTGGAGTAGTGGGAAAAACAAGTGCAGAGCCAAAATCCGTGTTGGAAAACAGGTTTAGGATTGAGTTCAATCTCACTTGCCTCTCGCTGGCACAGAGGTAGGGCGTTGTAAGTCAACGCTATCCTCACTGGATAGAGGTGACTCCGGGATGCCTTGGGCATGTATTTTTCTTTAGCCATTGAGATGCATTGCCATATGATTGCAAGTTATTTCTGGTAACTCTCAACCCTTTTTACCCATTAATTCACATTCTTTTATACAGATGGCATGCCGTGTAACTTCCTTTAACAACAGCAGCACTTCTATCAGGTTTTCAAGGCACTGGGCAAACATCAACCGATCAGTATTTACTAAGATCTACCAATTAATCACGCTTGTCTTTTGCCTCTTGGCACCTCCTCCCTCCTAAAACCTTTCCCCATTTGTCTGTACTTAGTGGAAGCTGGTGACATCTGAGAATGGATCAGGGAAACTGATGAGTCGTGGTGTCTCTGAGCTAATTTTCAGCAGTGGGTAAAGATCCAACTCCATCCGAGTCAAAAGATGATAGGGAAAGACGCCTCTCCCTTCCCCCAGAGCGTTCCACGCTGCATTATTCTCACCCCAAGGTTCATCTTCATAGAATTGTTTCTGAGACTTGGGTGGGCATCACCCCAAGAAATGTAACTTCCCCCCACAAGCACGCTACAGCCACATCCCTAGCGTACTCTGCATTGTCCTCCCATCCATGCTATGCCTCACAGCGGGAGCAGAGAGCCCCAAATCAATATTGTAAAAAGCAGCGTGAAGATGCACAACAATCTTTCCAGCATATGTTCCCCGCGCCAGAGGAGGCCATTTCTGCGCTTGCTTACAGACCAATGCAACTCCACTGAATTCATAGCATTCTTTCTTTATATATCAAATGGGCCTGATCCACATTATGCAACAATGAAAAGCAATGTGTCATTAAATGCTAGCCATTTTAAACTCAAAGGGAGGGGGAGCTGCCTTGTATGGGTACCCATCGCGCATAACACCTCTGCAGAGAGATGGAGCTCTCCTTGAGCAAATATTAAGGCAAGCAGAGCAGACAAGTCCTACATGTTCTATGTCTCATCCAAAAGACCCCCATGCAGTTCTCTGCATACTTAATTTAGCTGGGCCAGCCCTGCAAGGACCCAGTTCACAGTTCCAAGGAGTCCAGGAGGTTCTAAAACAGCAGTGACATAAACCATTGGATGAGACAGTGTGGTCTACTGGTTAGAACAGAGGGCTGGGAACCTGGAGAGGGAAGGTTCTTTTCTCACTGACTAGGGCAATTTGCTTAGGATTTCTCTATGCAAAGTTGCATCCCTTTAACTTAAATCAGTTTAAAAAGTATTTAATTAAACTGGTGCAAACCTCTGTGTGGACACACTTAGATCAGCTTAAAACTGGTTACGCTGGTTTACTTTGTGCCTGGAAATTTCCTGGTGCAAGCTAAACCAATATAAGCCAGGTTTAAATCCATTTAAGTGTGTCCATCGGCAAAGCTGCACGGGTTTAACTGAATTTTAAATCAGGCCTTTAGTTACAACTGTGTGTGGCCTGATCTAAACGTTATCGAAGTCAATGGCAAAACTCCCACTGGCTTCAATGGCCTTTGGGTTGGGCCCTTAATCTCAGCCTCTACTCTCCCACCTTTTGTACAGCACACTGAGTGCCTTGGATGATGGTGCAATAATCGTACAGAATGTTATGAAATGGCCTGTGGCCACAAGCTAGACATGGGATGTTACTAAAGGAGGTCGATAAAGTCAGAAAACTGTTTTTAAACAGCCCAGTGCTAAGTGGGGCAGTTCTGCCTTCCTCCCTAAGCATTTGATGGGCTCTCTCCTAGTCACACAATTGACATTTACAGCATCCCATTGCCCAGGAGAGGTTCCTTTCCTTCCCCTCCCCTGGACATATTCATTTTGCAACACTGGGGGAATACTCCTCTTCACTGTTCCCTCTAAGCTGTGCGCGTGTGTGCGCACACACAGATCCTAAACCCCGCGCACACGGCGAAACACCGCGCGCACAAACATTTGCACAGAAGCACAACAATGTGCATAGAAGATTTTTTTGCGCACACGGCCTGTCAAAAATTAGAAGGAACGTTGCTCCTCTTCCCTCCTCTGGCTGTAGAAACCACGCAGATCCTGCCTGAAAACCAGAACTTTGATTCTCTGCAAACCTCCTGCAAGCTGAGGAGAGGGGAAATGGCATTGAACCCAGGAGCCAGGGAAAACAGAGCCCAGTCTATAAGAACAAAACCATAAGGCACGTTTAGGGGGTTTCTTGGTAGGAGAATGTGCTGCAAATTTTGCTCAACTGGGGCCCGATCCAAAGCCTACTGAAATCAATGGAAAGATTTCCACTGACGTCAATACTCTTTGCATTTGGCCATATTCAGAAGGTCTGAAGCTGGGGTCAATATGGGACCGGATCTCTCTCTTTCTCTCTTGCTGTAATGTGACTGTAAAACACACAGAGGGGGCTGATAGAAAACAGATTTCCAGTGGATTAAAGCTATGATCACGCATTGATCGTATTTTAGTTGTCAATTGCACAGCCATGGAGAAAAGAGAAAGTGCTTTATAAACAGACAAATGGAAGGAGGAGAAGGAAGCAAGAAATATTAATTCCTTTGGCTCATTGGCTTCCTAGTTTCCAGGGTTCTAGAGGGAAGAGAGCAAGTTTTATTCTGGGAAAAATAAACGAGAAAAAAAGTTTCCATGTTTTTTTTCTCTACTGCATGGCGGATAGAAATTCCGGCTTCTCCCCCACCACGTTTTCTTTTATTTGCGTCATTCAAGGTCTCACATCTATGCGGCTGCTTTGGGAGCCAGATTTGTTGTTGCCCTTATTTTGCAGACAGGCTAAATATAAACTTATATACAAAACTCACAACTTCAGGTCATAGTTTTGTGTTGATGTCTTGGCTTTCACCCTCACCAGTAAGCAGCAGAGGTGGGACCGCGTTTGTGTATCTATAAACACACAAATACCCAGGCTGATGGAAATGTTTGGTTTTTACCAGTGACAATAATTGGGAAGGGAGATGCCTTAACAAAATGAACAAACACACACACACACACACCCCCGCCAAATAATACAAGACACAAGATAAAGGGAATCATTTCACCTGAGTCTTAATAAATTTCCCCTCTATAGAATTCCAGAACCAAAATGTTTTCAACCTAAACAGATCTGGCTCCAATAACTAATAAATTAATACAACCTAACCTACTGTTCAGCCTTATTAGTGCAGATGTGGTTTATAACTAAAATCTAGCTGGACCTGTGTATCTTATATGAATGTGGCGCTGAAACTGAGTTTGCTGCCATAGTGGTATTTAGAGAGTTTGATTCTCAGACATATGAGCTGTGTGGCACCCACGCGAATCGCTGGGAGGAAACAGGCACACCCGCTGCTCTGTTCTTTTTGTGCCCCTTAATGTAATTGTGTTGGAAAGAGGAATGGGGTCGTGTTTGGTAGCGTATCACCTGGTTTCTCAGGGAAGGAGCCCACGAATAGGACTGTGTGCTAGAATCAGCATCCTTGATGCTTTCGAAATAAGCTCCCCGTTAATGTTTTGAGGGTGGGCTATTCCAAAGGGTGTAAATCAAGAGGGATGGGTTTGCAGGGCGTAGGGACGTTAAAAGATAATTTTTCTACTGTAATCGGTTCTGTTTATTTTACGCTAAAAACGAATCCAAGGGGTTTTGTTTGTTTGCTTGTTTAAATGAGCCAGACCAAAATTTGCTGGAAAACCCAAGCTCGTGAAGGGGGGCGGGGAGGGGGCTGTTTTATCAGAAAAGCTCTGCACGGAGTTTGTAAGGGAGTTATGGTCAAAACGAAAACAGAACCAAAAGGGTTGGATTCCCCCGCCCCGGGTCCATCAGGCAGGAAATTGGACATTTTTGTGGGGACTGATTTCTCTCTCCTCCCCCCCCCCCCCCCCAACGCTTCCTCGAGACAAATTCATTCTATAGCGAAAAGAAGTTCTCTTAGCAAATCTCTGTCTCTGTTACCAGGTTATTTCTTGCAATGAAACCTTTCAGGGCAGATAGTAAATCGCCCCCCTGCTCTAACGAGACCCCAGCGAGTTCAGCCTTGTCCCTTTACTGGTCAGATTTCGTGGCGTTTGTCCCAGGGGAGAAAATATTTTTTTTCCTCATGAAGCATCATCCTCACCCTGCCTGGCTTTCTGTATTGCCCCCCCCCTCCCCCCAGACAGCCCGGGATTGAGCTCCCACGGCCCCCAGCGAACGAATTATTTTGCAAATCACGCAGCTGGGCGCGGGGGGCACTAGGTGGCCAGGTGCGGGTCGCCTTGGAGGGGCTACACGTTTATTGGCGGGAGGGGTCGAGGGAGCCCCGGGGAAGAAATCCCCCCCCCCTTTCCCAGGACTCAAGAGGCGAGGAGAAAAGCGCCCAGGGAGGCGGCTCCTGGGCAGACACCGATCTGCTTTCCCAGCGCCCCGGTGCAGCCCGCCCAGCCGCGGGCTCTAGCCGGGCAGGTGAACGCGGAGACAGGCTCCGGGCTCCGCAGCAGAGGCCGGTGCCTGGTCTGCGCTTCCTTCCCGCGGCTCGGCTCCGTCCTCCCCGCCGCCGGGGCGCTGGGCTCCGCTCAGCCGCCTCCCCTACGCGCGACCGGCTTTGCAGCCTCCCCAGGAGCCGGGCGGGCCCCGGCAGCGCTCAGCGGCTCCCCTCCGCGGGCGGACCCAGCGCTCTAGGGGTGCCGGGGTCCCCCCGCCAGACCCTCCCTTATGGGCCAGGCAAACGGGGCCACGCTTTGCCCGGGCAGCCCGCCCTTCATTGGCGGCCCCTTTCCAGTCGCCCCCCCTACAGATGAGTGTTCTCCCCCACTCCCCTATTCCATCCCACCGCCGTGTGAACGGGACTGAGACCGGAGTGACAGGCCGAGCCAGGCGGACGTGATTCCTACATAGCGACTCTCAATGTACAGTTTAATTGTAAATCACGGGTGTGTGTTGGATTAATCACCTCTCCCTCCCCACTAAACCTCGCCGTGTCTAGCTACAACAGGCCCCCCAAGGAAATGCGAGCGGCGCAGGGGAGGATCGTGTCGATCTTCCCCGGCGCTGCTCGTGTGGAGAGCGCGTCTGATTCACGGGGGAAATACGAAATTTAAACCCTCGGCAGCCAAGAGGGGCGAATTGCACCGAATCAGCATGTTCAGGGAGACGGGACGTGCGCCTAGACTAGAGAACGCCCGTTGCTGAAAGGATTTAATCACGCTTCGAAATCTTCCCTGCCCTGGGTGATATTGACACGAGCTGTTATTCCATACATGCTAACGCGCTCTGGAGGGGGAATGGGGAGGTGTGTAAGGGAAGGGTCCTCCAGCCCTCAGTTAGTGCCCTAAAACTATGTTCAAATGGATTTCACCACCTAATCCTAGCCATAAACTTCAGAGGGAAAGTCTGGACCACGTAAAACTTTTATTCAATACCTTTGCCTTTTCACAGAGCGCCTATTAGAAAGACTCCTTTGATAGCTTCTGTACTGGAGTATCACAGACCTCCGTGTGTCTAGTTGGAGCTAGGCATAGTCACACACATTTCTGTGTAGACAATGTCCATGTAATTTGATCTTGGGGAGTGTCACACACCTGCATGTATACCTTAGTGTGCATATTCCTCATATGTGGATAAATACATGCGCATAAATATGAATGGTACATTATATATTAATTGATCATATAGATGTATATTGATTCTATTTGTATTTATTTTGTAATCCTTTACTCTATTTTTTGTCAAGCATTTAGACTTGGGTAGATAAGCGCTCTATAAATAGTAATTATTATATATAAACAAGCTTTACTCAACAGCTTTACATAAATTGCTACCTGCTATGAAGAGCTGGCTTTGCCTGCTAAGACCAACGTCTGGCAAATGAAACTGAAGCCAGGTCCTTCAACGTTTTAACAACAAATATTAGAGGATTTTAGTGGGGCAGCTGATTAAATGCTACCTCATTTATCTCCTGGAGACTGACTAGACTGGGGGTTGAGGGCACAAGTAAATGGAATCTGATGATCTGCATCTAGTACTCAGTGGCTTGGATTTGACATCCCCAGATCGCCATAATTTGACATGGTTGACAATCTCTTAATAATAGAATAGCTGGGTGTCAGGACTGAGATACATTAGCAGAGCGAGGGCAGCTTGCAGAAGACCTGGTTACACCTGTGCAAATCCAGAGTAACAACACTGACTTCGGGGGCTTTATTCCTGGGTCACACTTAATCAGACTCTGGCCCATTGTGTTGAAGCACAAAATATTATTGCCAACTGCACGGACATAATGGTTTCCTAGGGGCAGTGATTAAAACCCTCCCCAGGCAATGTTCTCCCATTATAGTTCTGAACTCCAGCCAATATTTTATGCCTTTATACCATCCACACACTACAATGCACCCTTAAACTTGGTGTACTGTAGTAGTCCTTCACCAGCCTTGAAAGCTGTAAATAATTGAGTTGAAAGGGCTGGGTTTGAAGTGGAACTGGGTTTAGTTAACTTCCTGTGGTTAAGCCCCCAGACTGGTTTACACAGGCAATGTTTGGACTTACAAGGGCCAGCACTCCCCCTCCCCTGTGGAGTTTAACAGCCTGCAGCATAAACTCCAATAACGCAGTCCACAGATGGAACAAGTTAACCAGGAAGGAGAAATAAGGCATGGAACAGCATCATTTAGGGCAGGGCAGAAACGGGGGCTAAAGGCATCCCAAATACTCAACGTCTGCAGTGGAAGAGGAGCAAATGGTCAACGGTTTGTCTTTGGGATGGGCACTATGATAGGCCAGGCATTCTACAGAGAGGTGATCAGTTCTGATGAATGGGCAGGGGGGAAGAGAACACGCTTCCTCTCACTCCCTCCCCTATATAGAGATCTTAGCCCCGAACACCAATGAACTAATGTTTGCTTCCTTTCAGGTTTCCCTCTGAGCCATTCTGCAGCCTAGTGATTGTGGTTTTGCTGCTCTTTAGACCCAAGTTTCTGTTTTGGAGACTGACATTGTTCCTGGCTGCAGTATGGAAAGGAGGTGTGGGGAAAATGGAGATAAATTACAAAGCCAAGACAAGGGAATAATTTATCAGTAGCCTTAGTTATAACTACAAGATTTTTTTTTTTAAAGTACAATGGAACGGGTTCCAGAGGAAACTGACAGGAAGACGTTTATGCTAGAGACTTACTTTGTATGAAAATCAGTTGGGCTCAGTATGACAATTTATAGCATTATTCGCAGAAGGAGACATTAAAAGCTTTGGTTTAGAAGTGTAGGCCTAGTTTTCCAAAAGTGACTAGTGAGTTTGGAGGCACAAATTGGGACACCTTAAAGGGTCCTGATCATCAAAAAGAGCCAAGCACCCACCCTTTAAAAACCAGGCCATTTAAACATGTCGTAACTTGGGGTTCCCAAAAATCACTAGTTACTTTTGAAAATCTTGGTCTTAAACTTTTGAAGAAACCATATTACTAACAGAATCCTCAGTTCAGTGCGTCGGACATTGTCTGGTAGGGGACTTGTATTGGCTTACTAGATAAGAAGTCGGACTATACAGTGGCTTTTAACGTTCACTGATCACAGTGCATTTTCCTATTAAAAATTCAGTTCTTTCTCTCCATAAGGGAGGTAAAAGATTGTCTTTTCAAACTTTACACAGTATAAGCATCTAACCCTCCGTCATGCAAAACATTTGCCACCAGAGCAACAATTATGGGGCAGACATCAGAAAGGAGCCATGAGGTGAACTCTCTCTCTTTGTTCTTCATCCCTCTTCTCCTCTCATGGGTGATATGACTAGTTCTTTGCAGGTTTCCTTGCTCCAGTCAATGCTTATCCACTATAACAAGTCACTTAGCTCATAAGAACTTCCAGGAGCACTATCTTGAGTAGAGACCTGAGGTTTATATGCAGCATTCAGACCCAGAGAGTGAGTCTTTTAAATCCTAGCCTATAAGAGGAGTATGTTGTGACTTCTATGAGCTGCAAGCTTGATTTCTTTAAGAGGAAAAAATGGGGGAAAATATATTCCTAGAGCACTGGAAGATACTCGGGTGTAAGAAAAGGATGAGACACATAGCAATAAGTTCTGTGGAGCTTTGGAATGGCATACATGTCTAATTGTTTACATAATCCAAGGTACACCACACACTTACTTCAACGCAGCAAAGTGAAAAGTGGTATCTTTCAGGGGCACGTAAACAGCTTCTGCAGCTCTTCAGACTGTATGTTAGTCTTGTAAGTGAACAACAACTAGGGGAAATGGCCTTTCCCAGAGGCCGCTTCTTCCTTACTTGTTACAAGTGTAATATGGCTGCCATGTTCCTTTTTTCATCTCCAGTCCTTGGAGTAGTGGACTTTAGAATCCAATACGTCTTTTCCATCCCTAACTACTAGGACCCTAGATATAATGTTCATGATGTTTTTAGTGGTTCTAACGCTCTACACATTACCTTCACAAAAGAATACATTTATAGACTTGAAAATAAATGTATTTTAAACTTTGGGGGAGGGAGGGAAATCAGTTCTGCTTTCACTTACCTGCTAAGATATTAACTCGGGATTCCTTGTTCCCCTTGTAGTATCACAGACATTCATGAAACACGTCCCTGATACTCATCTAGGTACCATCAAACTCCAAATCCTGCACGCCGTACTGGGCAAGTCTGTGAAGGAAGTGAACAGATTTTCAAATGTACTGCTCTTTTATAAGTGTATTTGCACCTTTGAAGTCTTACTTTATATTATTGTTAATAGTCTGGAATTTCTTTAGAGAAACAGCACTGCAGATTTTGATCTTCAAACTTAAGTAAATTACTACAGGTACTCCTGTGGCCCGCTAGAGAAGTTGAGATGCTGGGTCTTAGGTACACCTGGTGGCTGAACTTTATAGAAATTAAAGAAGCACCCAGACCAAACCCCTGGATTCAGCTCCCTCAGACTGTTTTCTCTCCAAACTTTGCGGAGTCCAAATCTAGATTTTGCAGCTGGCCCTTTTAGCTTTGCAATGGGCTGAGCCCCAACTGAACACTCCCAAACTTTAAATGAGCAGCACTTCAGTCATGCCCAGTCCCCAGAGAAAGGCCAGGGCAAGGAGGAGGAGGAGGAGGAGGCAGGGGCCTCTTGATTCATACCCCTCTCACTCTAGAGGGAAGAGAGTTGCAACTGCAGGCTCTGAAGGGCTTTTTCAAGAGCTACCGTGTTTCTGAGAAGCTCAAAGCCAGGGCCTTGGGAGATGCAATGGATTAGCCCAGTTATTAAATGGGGAACCTGCAGCTACAATAAAGGCAGGGGGCGGGCAAACCACAGATCAATCTATCTGGGTATTGATACTGTCTAGGGTCTCATGCACCCCTGCCCCCTTTCCCATCGCATCTGAGTGCCTGGCTGGCATTTAACACAGAAGTAATCACTATGGGATGGGAGCAGAGACTCACAGTTTGCAACCCCCAGTTAAGACACGACCCTGCACGCTGTGCAGCAGAGAGGGGGGTTTTAACATAACAGCTGCATTTGGGGCAGTGAGTCCCACACAGGCCGGGGTGTTAATGCGGCAGGAAGTTAATCCGTTGTTGGAGGCGCCCCGCTGTGGGGAAGCGTCTTGCGTGTGGACGCGTGTCTGGGCCGGGGGAGCAAAACCCCGCGTTGCCAAGGGCTGCCGATGCCCAGGGGCGCGGGGGGAGGGATATCTCAGTGGTTTGAGCATTTTGGCCTGCTAAACCCAGAGTTGTGAGTTCAATCCTTGAGGGGGCCATTTGGGGATCTGGGGCAAAAATTGGGGGTTGGTCCTGCTTTGAGCAGGGGGTTGGACTAGATGACCTGCTAAGGTCCCTTCCAACCCTGAGATTCTATGCCCTGCAGTCAATCCCCGGAGACGGTGGGACCCACCCCGGGGGGGATCACGCCCTGTGCCAGCCCCCAGAGACCGGGGCTCCCAGCCCGCCCCCCCCTGCCCTTCGGAGCGCGGCTCATAAAGCCGCTTTTCAGCTGCGGCCGCAGTGACAGCTCGGGAGGAATTGCACGAGGCTATGAAAGGCGGCGCGTCTCCGAGTGAAGTCTGTGGCTAAGCCAGGCGCCAGGCGCTCACATTGAACCAGATGTGGAGAGGCGCCATGGCTTCCAGCCGCCGAATCCGAGCGGCTGCAGCCCTCACACGCAAGGAAACTGGCGCGCACATGGCCGGGGAGCCAGGGGAGCGCTCCGGCGCGCACGTGGCGCGGGGCTGCAGAGAGAGAGGACGCGGCAAACGAGGGGGCATTGCATTGCATTGCATTGCATTGCCCGAGCGAGCCAGCCGGCTGCGGGCCAGGCTGCACCGAGCCTGTCTGGCTCGGGGGGTATCCGAGCACCGCACGCGCAGCCCGGCGGGGCGGGAGGCTGCTCCTCTCTTGTCTGCAGCGCCGTGCACGGCGTTGCTATAGGGGGGCCCGGCTGGGCATTGCTCGGGTCACTGCTACCCTCGGCAACTCTCCGCCGCCGCAAGGCTCCTCCGGTCTGTCCCGCGGCTAGCGACGCCGTGACCCGGTGCGGGCGGGGAACAAGGCGGGCCGCGCGGCGTGGGGCTTGCTACGCGCGGGACTTGGGCCGCACACAGCCCTCTTGCGCCCACAGAGGCGCGCGCGTTTTCCACGTGCACCCTGCAAAATAAAGGCGGGGCACCCCGCTGTGCGGAGACCAGCCCCCCCTGCAGCTTCACCCAGCTCCCCGGAGAACAAAACCAACCCACCGGCTTGGGACGCTGCACTAAGCACACGGCTCCGGCCCACTAGTGATAAATAAGCCGGGCGAATTTACTCCCTCACCCCCACTCCCTCCTCATCACCCTGACGGGCAGAACCGCCACGAGCCCTGCTTTCCTTGCCCGAGACGGAACACCTGGTCCCGGAGAGCTGCTCCGGAAGAGTCCCTACCCTACCCCCACCCTTTTATTTTTGGTACAAAACTGCAGTTGTGATCGGCCTGTTTGCAGAACTCAGCAGATCACCTTCAATACCTGGCTCTCAGTCCCCTTAATATAGGTGTTTTTTCCTCCTAAAGAAAGGAAAGGAAAAAAATAAACCACCAAAGCTTTAGTTGCAAGCGATGACTTGGTTTAATATTTAAGGAAACGCTCCAGAGAGAGAGAGAAAGAGAGAGATGCAGAGGGGCTGTTTAATTACTTTCAATAATTAAAAAACAAACAGGGACCAAGGGAGTAAAGGTAGATCATTTATAACACACCTGCAAACAGGGTTCACTCGGAATGAGTCTGATCCTTAACTGTTTTGTTACTTAGTTCTTTGCAAGCTAAGGCTCTATGTACAGTTCTTTAAAAAAAAAAACTTGGTTGGGTCTTGGAATGCATGATTGCCTCTCCATCTAGGTAGAGAGAAGGAGCTGCATTGGGGTGCTTCCATTTTGCTTTTATTTTCTTGTTTATTTAGCAACCAGAGCGCTCAGCAAATCAACTGTAAGCTTTTAAGGTGTCTTCATTGCTATTAAAGCTGCAAAAGGTGGAGGAATGCATCTTCCAATTCTCTTTTTATAGTTCCTTCTGTTTAAAAATACACAGTACTCTCCAGAGAAGCTCCGAAATACACCGACAACTCTCAATAAAAAATACACCTAGCCTTGGAGTCCTAATTGTAGAGTTATGTATTTATGGCTGGGGTTTGCAGAGTCCTAATAGATTTTAGTCCATTAAATATCAATAAGCAACATGTAGGCATCATGTGTTATAAATTAGTTTTAAATGACTTGAGCATTGATTTTAAATAGGCAATTAAGACCATATTAAATACAGCAACTTTCCTTACAAGCCTTATTAATAACTCCTCAGATTATTAAAAATACAGGAATTAGATAATATATTGTCTCTCTCAGATCCTGGGAACAACACAACTAACAATATATTTGCTGCCATTTATGTTCTTTGTTTGCATTTCCTGCACTTCATTCACATAGTCAGTTTCACCTTGGTTTCTAGTTATTTTGTTTCTGGTTCTTTATGGGTTCGCTCATGTCCAAATTTTGGGATTGTAAATACTGCAGGGAAATTTTTGAATTAAAAAAATAACTGTTTCCATTTAAATGGAAAGATACTGAACCATTTATACGAGTTTTAGGGGGCTTATCAAACGTAAAACAAATGTTGAAATTAAACTACCGAACAATGTCCTTTTAATGAAGCAAATAACCACTAAATGTGGTCCATTTAGTGAAAATTTTTTTGACAAGCTTTTTGCCATTGTCATTTTATTTATTTATTTGTTTTTAGAAAAAGCAGCTCATTTACAGATCTGGGGCCTATGCCCACCAATCCTTACTCACACAAATAGCCCTGACAAACACATACAATCCAGTTCAAGTCAATGGGGCTATACACATAAACAAAGCTTCTGCAGACCCAGGCCCATAATCCTGCATTTGACAGGTTTACAATGGTACAACCCTTGGGGCCCAATCCTGCCTAGTGCTGAAGGCTCCTCCAGCAAGACGCAGACAGGTACCTGTCTGCATTTGTAGGCTCCTAAATACCATTGAAAATCTGGCTCCAAGCACCCGCTGCTCCTGTAAACTTCAATGAGAATTGAAGGTGCTCAGCACCTCACAGGATCAAGCCCTCTGCTAGCAGCCGCATGTGGACTGCAAAATGTGCTTATGTCAATTGCACTGTTGGCTCGGGGAGGAGGTGGCAGGGGAGAGAACGCAAATGTAACTACAGTTATCTACCACAGTTATCAAAGCTAGCCTAGGGAATCAAAACCAGGTTGTTGATTAAATTCAACCCTCATTAGACAACTTGTCCCAAGGGTGAAAAATGTTTTAAAACGCTTTGCCTCTTTCAGGTAAGGCCCAGCCCCCAACCCTTTTCCTGTGGGACTACATGCAAAGAGCTTTGGCTCCCTCCCAGTTGCACTCTGACAGTCTGAATGGACACGAACGAAAATTGATATGCCGATAAATGTTTTCATATGGGGCACATCAGAGGAAGGAGGTCACCTTGTGTTTACTTTGTCAGTGCTTTTTCCCTTGCAAGGTTTGGTACTTTGGCCTCTTACATTTTTCCCTTTGGAGGAAGAAAAAAGAGAAATTGTAACAATTATCCCAGTTTGATATTAAAAAGCTCTATTCCATTTGTGTAGGAAGATATGGAATACTGGCTGCAAGTCCTGTCTGCATGGCTTTTTCTTGGGACCCAGGGGTTTCTGTAATACCAGGTGTATATAAAGGAGGAATGTTTCTGGTAAGCGTGTATGGCAAAAAGCTATATAGCTAAATTAACAAAATGTAAATTTAACACAGTGATTCTGGGAGTAAAATGTCCAAGGCTTTGGGACCTTGGTAGTACAGTTGGAGAGAGAATTAGCACATTCCTTAATGCCTTTCACTCTGGAGAGCCAGGTTCAAAGGTGAACTAGGTCACCAAACACAAATAAAATATAGTTGGGAGTCTCCAGTGGATCGTTGGTCTCATCTGCACACATGGCAGTCTCCCAGGCCTGGCTGAGCAGAAGGTGCTGCAGGTAGCAAAGTAGTGAATAATGAGATGAGGTGGCTGGCTAGCAATGGCCTGCTAATCCCATGTGCTCTGCACATCTCGGCTTGAATCCCACCTTTGGTGAATCTGGCTCTCAGATAAGATGATCTCATGGTCCCTTCTGGCCTTTTGAAGTCAAGGTGAATTGGCAGAGCTGTGAGGTGGAGCGGGTCTGGAATCGGAGAGGACATTGCAGGTCAGGTCTTAGGGGCTTTGGTAGAGTCGTGCATAGTGGAAATTTGCCTATGCTGCTTGTGGCTTTAACCAGCGTTCCCAGCCCTTCTCTTTCCTAGAGCACCATGTTCACTCTCTGTTGTCCTGGGGAACCACAAGTGAATCCTAAGCATCTCTGCAAGTGGTGGACAAGCCATAACTAAGCACAGACACTCAAGAGCACCCTCTGGGAGCCACGTGGGCCTTACAATCACTCCTCAGGAGTCCCAGGAACATGGGCTAGAACAGACGAAGCCTTAGAGGGAAAGCCATTCTCATGGTGCAGTGTCCCCAAGGGGGAGCACTAGCTCTGTCCTTCGATCGTATGGAGAAGACACATGAGATGGTTCAATCCTAGGCCCCTTCCTGCTGTTCTCATTGGTCATTCTTGCCTCGTTTGACCTTCCCAAAGGTAAAGCAGGGGCCGCGCGAGGCTAATGCGTCGGCTCTGAACTTAGGAAGGGAGAGCCAGCCGCCTCCTGCTACTTCAGAAACTATTCTGAGAGCCACTCACTGTGTTTCCAGTTCCAGGGGTGGATTAAGCTGACTCAGGGGCCAAGAGGTCAGAAACACCAGAGCCCATTGCACTGTTGGGACCATCTAGTCCTCTGCCCGCATTTTGCGTGCCCATGAGTTGCTTGGACTGCACTGCGGTCGGTTGAGCCTCCTAAGTGCTTCCCTGTCCACCACCACCGCAACGTCACAGCATCGCTTGCTGCTCAGCTTTTTGCTCATCTGCTGCCCCAGGCAGTGTGGGATGGGTGGGCCAGAGTCACTCACATGGCCAGCTGCCTCTGCCCCCATGAGCCAGACAGACTGAAGGCCAGTAACCCAGTTGCTGTTTCATCTTCGCCCAGAAGCCACACAGCTTGGGGCACATCATGTCCTGGTGGGGTAGGACGGGGGTGAGAAGGACAGAGGCACATTCACTCTTGTCCTCACCACCACCAGCATCTTGTGTCGGTCCCTGACCTTGCCCCAGGGCTGCGTCTACGCTGGCACTTTCTGGGAAATCTCACCACTATGCTGGCACCAGTGCAATTGACGTAGACCAGCCATTCTCACCGGCATGTCGGCTGGAGCTGCTCGGTGCCTGAGCAAGTGGCCAATGGTTGCAGAGGGAGTCTGTGTCAATTCCTGGCTCCCAGTCCTCTGCTCACACCTCTGGTGGTGGAGTTGCCATCACTGGCCGTTTTAAAATGAAGAGTGGATGTTTTTTTCTAAAAGAACAGCTCGAGTTCAAACCGGAATTATTTGGGGGAAGTCCTATGGACTGAATTACGCAGGAGGTCAGACTAGATGATCACAGGGGTCCCTCCTGGCCTTGGAATCTGTGAATCCAATCTCTCTACATCGTAGATTTATACATATCCTGGGAGAAATTCTGCTCCTATTGACCTCAATGGCAAAACTCCCGTTGACTTGAATGGGGCCAGGATTTCCCTTGCACTGAGGGGGCGTGTGGCTTCAGCGGGGATGGCGATATAACCCCCAGTGAACTCCTGCAGTTTGGGGTTGGTTTAAAAAATTACACTGTGCCTGTTTCCTTGCCCCGCCCCCATTTGATATAATCTGATGCTCTCCCAGTTTGCACCGAGCACCGGTGGGTGTGCTGGTGGTCTGCTTTCCAAACCCCTGCCCACTAAAGCGCTGTCTCCCTCTGTAACCACTATCTTCTTTTTGTGGATTCCTTATCGTAAGCTAAACAAGGCTTTGGTTTAACCTAGAAACAGTTAAAGGGGCTGGGTTTTGAAGAGATACGAGCCACTTATTAAAATGAATGTTTTACAATAAATTTGGCAAGAGGCCACCGACCTCAAATGAAAACCAGATTGAAGGACAGGCCAGCGACTCCGTGCACAGAGCGAGGGTTTCCAGAATGCGTGTTTGCGCCCGACGAGTTGTCCTGACAGACTGTGCGGGCTGGACGACTCCCACGCATGGAAGTGCGCTGGCTCTCCCCCCGTGATCTTCTCTATGTCACCGGCCAAGATTTTCAAAAGCGAGTTCAGGCGCCTCCACTTTGCGGGGGGTCTTGAGTTGAGATACCCCAAAAGGGGCCTGAGTCGCAGAGGGTGGGTGCTCAGGACGTTCTGAACGTCAGGGGCCTTTAAGGCGTCTCAGGTTGCCCTGAAAATCTTGGCCTTTAACCGGAAAACCACGGTCACGGCGCCAGGCAGTGAGGCTCAGGCTATGCAAACTGCAGCGGCAGTAAGGGACTACAGGGAACTCCCCTAAAAGAAGGGAGTATATGTTAGTACCTGGATGGCAGTTTGTACTTGGCAGTCTCCCTAATGCAATTAGGTCTCTGCTTTAACCTGGAGGGGCAGTGTTGGATTTCATCGCCAGATGCCATTCTAGACTGGGTTGCTGTGGGCTTCTCCCCACAATGCCTATTCAATTTCAAGAGACCATGTTTTCGGGAGGGGTGGGGGCACTGTGCCAGGGGCCCCTGGATGGAAGCCAGGGCTTTGCATAATAGTCTTACTATGCAACACATACTGGATTTATTTTTGGTATGCAAAATCTCTGCCAACTATTGACATCCTACTGGGGTGAGGAACCCACCAATCTCGATACTGTCAATAGCAATGTGTTCTGGGGTGGCTAGTTGTACTGCTTGGCTATTCAACTTTGAAACAAGAAAAAGTTAAATACAAAAAGTAACATTAAAACATACTGCAGCCAATGGCAGTGTGACCTAGTGGATAGAGCAGCAGATTGGGACGCAGGAGAGCTGAGTTCTAGTCCCAGCTCTGCGGTTGACTTGCATGACACATAGGTCAACAGGTTCAAAGCAGGGCACTTGGCATTAGGCACCTTGATCTATATTTAGGTCTCAGTCCTGCAATGACCTGAGTGTGAACAGATCCTGGCACCCATGTGGTGCTCCATTACTGTCAGCGGGTGCAGAATTCCGCCTTCATGGAGCTCATGGTGGTTTGGAGGTATTGGCCAAGATCTACGAAGGGATTTAGGCTCCTCAAGCATTGAAATCAATGGGATTTAGGCACCAAAATCCCTTCGAGCACCTGGGCCTTCAGTTACCTACATTTACTTTACTGCGGGGGGAGGGGATGGCTATGGATGCTTTAAAAGTCAGACTACTTAGCTAAGGGCCTCAATATGGACTGGGGGAGGGAGCGAGCATAAATGTAGCCACTTGAGTTTGTAAATGTTGCCATTGACCAGTGTCTCAGTTTCTCCAGTAAGTACATTTCTTAGCCACTTTCAGAAAAGAGCTTTCCAGTAAAATAACTGAGAGATTTCAATGGAGCATGTCCACAAAACAGTGAAGGCTTCCATTTCCAGTGATTCAGCGGGGGAGACCCTTATTAACAGTAATTAACGCCTCAGTTCACTCCCCACACACGACAGGTCACCCCTCATGTCGGGATCACGAGAAGGATGTTAGTGCCTCTTCAGTTTTGGAGGGAGACCCGCAAGGTCACAGGCCAGGCTACAGTGGTCGAGCTCTGAAGCACCCATGCCAATGATAGGATGACAAGGGCAGACTTTGGCTGTAATCCTACACGCACCTGGACTCCGTCTGGGTGGGAATGTTGTCAAGAATGAAAGCAAGCCGACTGGGTCCTATTCCCATGTTGCCCCTTGTCTTATTAGGCAAGTCACTTCTCTTCTCTGTCCCTCGATCTCTCCACCTGTGACGTGGGGACAAGAACACAACACCCACCCTGCAGGGCTGTGGGGCTAGTCCAATGCAGAGAGGTTGTGAGGTTGAGCTGTAAAATGTCTTGAGATCCTTGAATAGTAGCTGCAGGGGAAGTACAATGTACCATGATTATGTACACACACGCACAGGGCGATGGTAATAGCGTAGGCTCTGAGACAGAGCTGCAACCAGGCCTCCTTTATTAAGAGTCGGAATCGATCATACTTACTCACAGCAGAAGCCATTCGCACATCTGTTAACTATCACCGGCGTTGTCATTCTCTCGCTCAGCTATTTTTTTCCCTTACTAATTTTAAAACTTAAGAAGCAAGACATAACGCACTGCATAAAACGTGTTAGCAAGACAAGGAGACTAAATTAGTCCCAGGTGGGTCAGCGTGGGTCTGTTTCCAGGGGCCCAGTTGTAGCAGCAAGGTATCCCTCTAAGTAACGTGTGGAGCTGAGAGGGTGCAGGAGAGACCAAGAGTCGGTTCCCTTCCACCATGAGATTGTCTCCTGGCCTGGAGACTAAGGCGAAACCCATCAGCAAGTTTCTCTGCACCCTGTGATCGTTCATTTTAGAAGGGATGTGTAGTTGCCCTTTTGGTGGTCCAGCATGCTTTGCAGCAGGGGCTGGCAATTACTCTGGAAAACTAAACTGAAGTTCCTGACCACCTGTTTTGTACTTGGGCTGATCCGTCCTTTCACACTGTCCCTCGGTGCCTTGGTCAAAGTGGCAGTGGCCAGCACTGCCCTACAGGAATGGATGCTCCTTTCAGAGGTCTTGTTCCAGTTTGGTCAGCAACAGGAAGTAGCTGTTTTGGGGTTTTTTTTATTAATTTTCCATCTCCAGCAAGAAGAGCTAAAAGGGGCACAAAGGTCTAGTGAACATAGGAGGGGTCTGGAGAGCTGGATTCTCTTTCAAGCTCTATCACTGACTTCCTCTTTGACCATGGGCAAGTCATAGAATCATAGGACTGGAAGAGACCTCGAGACGTCATCTAGTCCAGTCCCCTGCACTCATGGCAGGACTAAGTATTATCTAGACCATCCCTGACAGGTGATTGTCTAATCTGCTCTAACAAATTTCCAGTGATGGAGATTCCACAATCTTCCTGGGCAATTTATTCCAGTGCTTAACCACCCTGACAGTTAGGAAGTTTTTCCTAATGTCCAACCTAAACCGCCTTTGCTGTAATGTAGGCCCATTTCCCATTTTGCATGTGTGCAACAGATTGTTCCTTCCTAAGTGGAGTACTTTGCCTTTGTCCTTATTGAATTTCATCCTATTTTCTTCAGACCATTTCTCCAGTTTGTCGAGATCATTTTGAATTTTAATCCCATCCTCCAAAGCACTTACACCCCTTCCCAGCTTGGTATTGTCAGCAAACCTTATACGTGCACTCTCTATACCACTGTCTAAATCACCGATGAAGATACTGAACAGAACCAGACCCAGAACTGATCCCTGCGGAACCCCACTCAATATGCCCTTCCAGCTTGACTGCACCACTGGTAACTATTCTCTGGGAACCGTTTTCCAACCAGTTATGCACCCACCTTATAGTAACTCCATCTAGATTGCATTTCTTTAGTTTGTTTATGAGAAGGTCATGCGAGACAGTATCAAAAGCCTTACTAAAGTCAAGATATACCATGTCTACCACTCCCCCCCATCCACAAGGCTTGTTCCTCTGTCAAAGAAAGCTATTAGGTTGGTTTGACAGGATTCATTCTTGACAAATCCCTGCTGACTGTTACTTATCACCTCATTATCTTCTAGGTGTTTGCAAATTAATTGCTTGATTATTTGCTCCATTATCTTTCTGGGTACTGAAGTTAAGCTACTTGGTCTGTAATTCCCCAGATTGTCCTTATTTTCCTTTTTATAGATAGGCACTCTATTTGCCCTTTTCCAGTCCTCTAGAATCTCTCCCATCCCATCTTCCGTGACTTTTCAAAGATAATTGCTAATGGCTCAGATACCTCCTCAATCAGCTCTTTGATGTATTTCATCAGGCCCTGATGACTTGACGACATCTAACTTGTCTAAATAATCTTTAACTTGTTCTTTCCCTCTTTTAGCCTCTGATCCTACCTCATTTTCACTGGCATTCACTATGTTAGAAGTCCGATCGATACTAACCTTTTCGGTGAAAACTGAAACAAAAAAGTCATTTAACACTTCTGCCATTTCCACATTTTCTGTTATTGTTCTCCCCCCGCCCACCCTGACCCATTGAGTAATGCGCCTACCCTGTCCTTGGTCTTCCTTTTGCTTCTAATGTATTTGTAGAAAGTTTTCTTGCTACCCTTTATGTCTCTACCTAGCTTAATCTTCTTTTGTGCCTTGGCATTTCTAATTTTGTCCCTACATACCTGGGAATCCTGGGGCTCACCAGAATGAACGGTCTGCCTCCCTCAAACAAGGGAGGGGGCCACAGGCACAGGAATTAACTAAAGACAGAGGACAACAAATGAAAATACAGGACAGGAGTGAAGGGCATAGGTACAAAATGATGGACTCAGAAGAGACGACAGAGCAGAGAACCCTAGACAAAGCCCTCTGCTCTGCAAAGGAGTCTCTGGTAGAATTAGCCAGCAGTCTGATGCCCTCTGTTTATTCACAGACCAAACAGCAGCAGGACATGGCTTGCTCATATCAGCCTGCCTTAGCACTGGTGTGGCGGGATTCACTCTCTCAGAGGTATTTGATCTCCATGGGCCATTCAGCCCTTGGCTTCTCTCCTGAGGCTGCCAACAAGGGGGCCAAATAACGTCCACTGCAGTCGTGAGTTAGTGAGGTGCTAGACTGAGATCACCAGGCCATTCATGGATGAGCTATGGATTGCTATCAGCCTGCACCCGGATATCAACAGGCGACCTAGCGCTAAAAGGCCTTATAGCGCATTAACCTCGGTGAGCCTCCCAGGTTTCCCCTTTGTCAAATGGGAACGATATCTCCCTGTTTAAGTCGTCAACATTGGGGAAATGCTTCAAAGATGAAGAGTGCGTTAAAATTGCTAAGCGCTGCTGGCTTAATGCCACGGCATACATGATTATTTATTATATATTTCTACCACAGTAGTGTCTAGAGCCCCGACCAAGGCTTGTGTCTCTGCCTTGATTAGTTTAGAGTCTAAATAAACAAGCATTCACCCCACCCCTCCCCCAACTCTCCTGTTTTACAGATGTGGAGCTGAGGCACTCCAAGCTTAAGTGACTTGCCAAAGTCACACACACACAGCGCGTAGCAAAGCCAAGAACTGTGCACAGATCTCCCACGTCTCAGGCCAGGACCTTAACCGCAAGCCCGTCACTCCTCCCCTATAAAGAGCATAATAAACGCACACAAATAACCACCCAGCATTACAGTGCCATTAAGGTACCCCCGCATGAAGCACAGTCAACCAGGAGAGCTAGAGTGAAGGTCTCCCTCTCACCCAACCCCCTCCTTCCCTCTCTCCCATGTCACGCAATTAATTCACGAAGCTGTCGAAGAAAGAAAATCCCCCCTGGGTGAGCTAAGGACAACTAGCATTTTGACTCTCCCTTCTTGCGTGGGTTAAAGCCAGATCCTCGGTGCAACGTTAACGTCGTTTCTTTTGTGGTTTAATTTCCGCTGTAGCTCCATCTGTCTTAAAACTGTAGGAGCTTCGACACAATAGACCCAAGAGGCTGCTTAAGAGCCATCACAGTCTATTGTGCAAGTGTGTAATTACAGACTCTTTCGAATGCACATGATTCCCTTGGCAGCTTATGAAAGCTCTCCTCGGGGTTGTAGTGACCCGCATAGTGTTGGCCGCAGGAGGGAGTTTTAGTTTGCAGATCACTGGCTAGAGAGCAGACTTTAACAATGGGCAGACAGTCCAAAAGCTAGAAATCTTTATGCAACAGTCATTGTCACAGATCAGGGCTTGTGTGCTCTCGCCTGTTGTTATAAATGCAGTAACGGAGGCCTGGTTTACAATGGGGAGTTGCTCTAATTCCAGTTAAACCTTCTTTAAACTACGATTTGCAGCAGTGCCGTTTACTCCCACTCTGCTGGTACAAACCGTAGCTTTGTGCCCAGGGTCTGTGCTGGTGCAGCTACAGCAGTGTCTTAGGATGGACGGCACGTTCCTAGGTGGACAAGGCCTCAGCCTCTTCCAAAAGTCCAGAACTTGTTAACATTATGGTTGAGTCACATTCAACGGTTCATTTAGGCAAAAGAACAGGTTCTTCTAGAGTCTCTGTTCAAATCCCATCATGATCGGCAGTGACAGGACGTTGCTAGGTGATGACTCTTCAGTGGCTTGTGTGAAATGTGCACACACACACACACACTCTCTCTCTCTCTCTCTCTCTCTCTCTCTCTCCTAACCTGCTTGCTGATTGGCAGTTTCAGCAAGGACTGGATGGGCTGAAAAGATGGAATTGTCATCTTGCCCTTGAGAGTCGGCCTGCCCAGGGCAGTGTGAGAGAATTTTGCCCTGTGGGAAGACTTTTTCCTCCACAGCTGTCATTCCAGTTCCTTCCCCTCCTGAACACCACGTCCTCCTCCACGGAGGACTCATTGAAGAGGGGCCCAAACCAAAACCACAGGTCCACATGCCCCCACGCCAGGTGGGAGGAGCGACCAAACCTTATTTCAATATTCCACCCTCCTGGAACTTTCCCCCACCCACTGAGGCCCTGGCAGCCATGCAAGTTGAAGACCATTCTCCCTTACTATTGATTGGTTATTTACATTGCCATAATGCCTAGGAGCGCGAGTCATAGACCAGGAGCCCATTGCGTGAGGTGTGGTACAAACACTGAACACAGAGACAGCCCCTGTCCCGTTGACTCTACATCCTGTTCACCTGTGGGCTTTGCCCATGGACCAGGCAGGGCATTCTCTCCCCAGCTAAAACCCTACTAGGGAACATTTTTTAAAATGTCAAAGGCGCAGAGCTTCAAAAGGTATTTAGGCTTCCAACTCCTCGTGAAAGTCAGACGTGGGCTCCTAAGTCTCTTAAACCCTTTCAATCCTCCCCACATCTCATTGCCCCCTCTCCAGCTCTCCAAGCCCAGGGCAGCTCCGGGCAGCAGAGAGAAGAGTACCTCTGGCTATTCAGCTACACGCCCAGCTCTTTGTATTTATTGATTGTCCTCTCCCTTGTTGAGCAGACCCTCCTAGAAACTTAAACAGGAACACTTTATTCCCCATTAACTCACCTTCCCCATTGGGTAAACGTGGGAGGGAGACTCAACTACTTCCGCTGACGCAAGCGCCTTGCCCTGCCCAAACACCTCTGTTTGTGCCCTGGCCTCATCCAGAACCGCACAGCTCTGGGGCAAGTGTCTTTTTTAGCCTAAGTGCTGCGATGGAGACAGCTCAAACCATTGCAATTTTGTAGGTCCTGCCTAGAGTTAATGTCAACAAGAATATCAGTAGTATTGTAACTTATCAGTTAGGGGCTAGATCCTCAGCTGGTGTCAATAAGTGTAGCTCCATTGACTTTGGGAGAGCGATGCTGATTTACACTGGCACCCGCTATGGTTCTTTATTATTTGTATTGCAATAATGCCTAGGAACTCAGTCACGGAACAGGGCTCTGCCGTGCTAGGTGCTGTACAAACCCATAGCAAAAAGATGGTCCTTTCTCCAAAGGATTTACAGTCTAAATCATTTCTGTTCTTAGGCCCCAACCCATCTGCCTTTATTCACTCAAGCAGCCCAACTGGAGTAACTGGGGTTATTCCCAATTCATGTGAGTGAGCGTGGCAGGTTCAGTCTTTTTAGTTACACTGGTATAAATCCAAATTAGGTCCATTTAAGTCAGTGGAATTGCTCTGAATTTACACCATGTTACTTACAGCAAGATTTGGTCCCTAGACTCCAGAGCCCATCATCCAGTTGTGAGCCAGGTGAAATCAGGGGCCCTCTTGCATTGGGTAAGTCCCTCTCCCAGCAGGTTTTCAAGCAAGTTTGCAGAATAAAATGAGAGCTGGGAAGAGTCAGACAGTCCCTTCTCCTGGCTAATGCTGGACTGTTCTCGAAATCAATGTTCCAGACAACGGAGCTTCGACCGCGGCCCTGGGATCATACACATCTCACGACAGGACGCTGCTCCTGATTTTTCAACATACATTGTCCCTGCCTTAATTTCATCCTAAACCTCTAGCTCTCAGTCCTCTTTGGTGTTCATGCCCTTCAAATATGTTACCTATCAGCTAGTGTGGAATCCTACCTACGGAGGTAAAACGCTGCTGCTTTCCCACTTTGAGCCATCTAGTGCAGACATCTTTGTGGCCAGGATTCACAAGATGGTGGCACGAATCGCAGGAGATCTGGTCCTTCCCTTCCAAAGTGGTTCTGCCCCTGGCACCTGTATAAACATCTGATCTGCCTGACCAGCGCAATGGGCCTGAACCAAACCCCTCGGTGTGAATGTTTTGCACAATGGGCAATCGTGCACACAAGGATCTGCATGTGCATCTTTTGGGGGCACAATTCTGGGGGTTCCTTTGAAGCCCATAGATTTGGGGGGGATACACATAATACCCAAATATCTGCGTAGGCTTTTGGGCATCCCCACTGGAGAAGCAGCTTTGGGTAGAGACCCTGCCTCCTAACCCACTTGCACACTTCCCCACACGCCACAGCAAGATCTGTGGCAGCGAAGGGCTGGGCTGGGTGGTTTCTGATGGGTGCAGACTGCAATTTCATAACCATAAACTACTCTGCTGCTGCCTGTCACTGACGGGAAGGGAAAGACCCTCCCGGGACAGCTTTGGCCTCCTTTTTGGTCCCGGCTTTCACTGCTCTTTTTAAACAGACACTTTCCCCCAGCAAAACTGGCAGCCTGTAAAAATGTGTCAGTGTTTCAGTTTTTTCTCAATTAATGAGGTGAAACATCCTCGGAAACATTCGGCTGTAACGTTGCTACAGTAGCGGAGACCTGCTTCCCCCCACCCCCCCAGGTTTTCATGTACTCCACTTGCGCTGGAGAAGTTTCCGTAGGATTCAGCAATTCTTCAGCCTCTCCCCCTTCCGCACGCACGTCGCTTGGCTCCATCCTGAGCCTGGGCCCTTCCACAATGAACGTGTGCGTTGCTCTTTGTTCGAAAACTCACCACAGAGTGGAAAAAGCCAGAGCGGCAAGCGGGCTGGTTATTGATATGGGAGCCAAGTCTTGGGGCTTCTTGCATATTTCCTGCTGTCGGGTGGTTTTGCTCCATTTCTTAACAGCGCCACATGCCTTCAACCCGATGCCACAGTTGATGGCCAAAGCTTCTCCCTACTAGATGTTGACCGTCAGCGCCAACTGTACACCTATTGGGATGATTATTCCCTACCCCCATCCCATGTGATGGCAAGGGGGAGCGACCCGTTGCATCCAGCCATGGAGCTCCAGGGCCAGTGTTTGTGGCTTGGCAATGCCGCACTGTGCTGTGCACATTTGATCCTGGCAGGATGCAATCAGCCAGAATATTCCACGTATGATTTATGCAACCAGCACAGTAATCACCTCTATGAAAGCTCCCCGCTTAATCCTCAAATGCATTTCTGGAGACAGAGTAGCCCATGAGGGACGGGGCTGATTGGGGATTGGCTTTTGGCAGGCGGGATGGAGAAGAGGCGAGGATAAGCATTCATTCAATAGCTAAACATTTTTTTCCTGCCCTGCCTCAGGAGAGGTCTACAGCCAGATCTCTACAGAAGGAAGGTGGGGGTGGGGTGCAATTCCTGCGCTTGCATGACGACTCCATCGGCTGAGGCTTTAGCTTTCTCTCCACTTCTTATGCATGCCCAGAAGAGAGCTTACTAACATCTGTCTGCACTGGAGCTGGGGTAGACATACCCGTCCTAGCTGCAATCACTTAGTGTAGCCACAGCTGCATGGGCAGTGGGATGGGCTAGCTGCCCCGTCTGAAACCCTCGGGACGTACTTGGGGCAACTAGCCCACCCTGCCACCCACGCAGTTGTGGCTACACTGCTATTTGTAGCGCATTAGCTCGATCGGAGCAAGCAAGGGCACGCGTGCCGGAACTGCGGATGACACCTGCTTTCAGCGTGGTCTGACACACAGAAGCAGAGAACATCCCTCTCCGTGGTAGATGGCTGCTGGGGAATGTGGGACGATTCATTAAAAGAGAGTTCGTTGCAATAGGCCTGGGAGAGCCACGTCTTACGTCTGTGAATGTCCCTGGGGGCTTAATTGTGAGAGGCAGGCTCCATGGGGCACCTATAGAACTGCACACGCATCCCTGGCACGGCCACAAAAACGAAGCGTGGCCCACGGGTGCCGGCCAAATGGCGCAGCTCAGGAGGTTGGCATCGCCCTATGTCGTACCTGGCTACATTAGAGGTGGTTCTCTTCTTTGCAACAGCTGAGTTGCTGGTAGTCTTTAGTTCTGAGCCTTAATGAGGACTCAAGACAGTGTCAGTGATGGGTTCTTGCTTTTGGGGATGGCCCACCGGAGCTCTTCTTTCTCGGCCATCAGAGCATTTGGATCATTGCCCAATGGGTCCAGATTGAACCATTCCCTTCCTTTTCTGGGAGGGTAGATAAAATATGGAGATATGCCTCTCTCATAGAACTGGAAGGACCTTGAAAGGTTATCGAGTCCAGTCCCCTGCCTTCACTAGCACGACCAAGTACTGTCCCGACAGATTTTTGCCCCAGATCCCTAAATGAACTCACAACCCTGGGTTTAGCAGGCCAATGCTCAAACCACTGAGCTATCCCTCCCCTCCACAGATGAGGTTAGTATTGCTGATGAAATGCCCTACAACATATTAAATACGGGTCTACCCATCTTTGGAGTTGCCAATTAGGGGCGCAATCCTTCACCGCTGAAGTGACTAGGAACTTTCCATTGGCATCAGTGGGCACAAAAATCAAGTCCTCATTGCCCAGGGCAGCTTGCTTGTTCAAAATGCCAGCTCCGTGGTGCGCCTACTCTAGACCTGACCCAAAGCCATTGAAGTCAGTGGAATGATTCCCATTGACTCAAGTGGGTTTTGGATCAAGCCCCGTGTCCTTGTCTGAAAACTTGTTGCATCACCTTGCCCCAGTAAATACTCGTGGACCTCAGGGAACACTGCTTGGCTCAGTTCATTTCACACCGAGAAAGCTTCAATTCTGGGATCAAGAAGGGACTTCAAACCCTAAGCCAAAACAAAAAGTGGCCGCTGGGTTCCATAGAAAAGATCATTCTCTTCTTGCCCTTAGGGAAGGTAGCATGACCTAGTGGATAAAGCACTGGACTGGGCCCCACGAGACGTGGGTTCGAGTCCCAGCCCTGTCTCTGACCAGCTGTGGGATGCTGAGCATCTGCACCTGCCGTGTCTATCTAGATTGTAAGATCTGTGGGCAAGGGCTGAATCTCACTGTACGTATGGTCTGGGGCACAATGGGGCCCTGATCTCAGCTGGGGCCTCTAAGTGCTACAGCCATACAAATAAAAAAATCTCACTCCCTTGGCCTGCTCCTGTGCCCACTGAAGTTAACAAGCGTATCGATTTGACTTGAATGGAGCAGGTTTGGACCTCATCCTGCAAGGTGCTGAGCAAAGTCAATGGGAGTGGAAGGTGCACAGAACCTTATGGGAGGCACTCAGCACCTTGCAGGATCAGGCCCAGTGTCAGCAAACTGATGCATCTTAATTGCTTCCCACCCCTCACCAAATCCTTCTGTGGCAGACAGTTGCGCATCCGCGCCGGGGGGGGGGGGGGGGCAGCTATTTCTTCAGTTGTATTTTTCAGTCTATAAGATAGAAAGCAGGTCCCAGCCCAGATAGACAGCTTGGTTGTACAAATGCAGTCAGCTTTCCAAACTAGCAGACCGTTCAAAGCACAGACACTGGCATAGTCCACCACAGACGCTGCGCTCGGGTGTCAGCCTGCCTATATGCTGCAATCTTGCATTTGTGTTGTGTAACGCAGGCCAAATTCAATAAAAGGAATAATTGAAAACAACATCGCAGGGGCAAGGAATCACTTTCAAAAGTCAGGGCTTCTAATTACCTCTCAAGCATAATAGCCTTCATGACATAACTTTTAGAAATTAAATGTTTTTGTAGAGTATTTGGTTCCTACCATTTCCATAACTGTCAAGTGGGAAATTCAGTGCAGTCTAGTGGTTAGACCAGGGGACAGAGCATCTGGATGCCTGGGTCCTATTCCCAGCGGACTCACGCTGTGACCTTCAGCAAGTCTCTCTCTGCCTCATTTTCCTCCTTCTGTGGGACCCAATTCAAGAAAGCACATGAGTTAAGTCCGTCCCTATTCAAGAGAGCACCCTACCATGTGTTTAATTTTAAACACAGCAGGTTTCAAGTTAAACAAGTGCTTAAGTGCTGTCCTGAATAGGAATACTTTCCTGAGCCACACTCTAAAATGGGGATGACACTATTTAGGAAATTTGGAGTTGCCTAGTGGTTAGAGCTGGTGACTTGGAGTCAGAACTCCAGATTCTGTTCCCAGCTGATTTGAAATGTGACTTGCAACAAATGACCTTACTGCTTTGTGCTCAGTTCCCCCCTTAGTTCCCTCCTGGGGAGGAATTACGATGAATTAACATCTGTAAAGGGCTTTGAGTTCCTCAGATGAAAAGTGCTGGCAAGAAAGACAATTATTATTGTTCAAGGGTGGGGGAGAAAGGACACCGACAAATAATTCTGCAGCCCCTGGATCGTTTACTCCACAGATTAATCCAAAGGGAAACATTTAAAATAGATTTCATGATTTAAGGAACAAGTTAAACAATTGCACATGAAATCTATGTGGACGTCATTGCTGTAGTTCTTTTGGTTTCCCTAGAGTATATAATGGCAGTCCACATGTGTACTGAGAAAGACCATGGGAGAAATGAGACGTTGTTTTTCCAAAAGGATTTCTTGGCTGTAAAAGCCCTCTGCTGCCCTGCGGCTTCCCTGATTAAGGCCCAGTGTTAATTCGTTAAATCCACATCAAGTGCCCGGAGAACCAGTTGTTTATTTTTGCTAATTCAGCCGGCTGAGATCAAATTGGGGTTTTATTTGTTAAGGATAAACGTTAATTAATAAAAGCTATTTATTTGGTTAGAGCCGGCCGAAGCCTTGGGGTCATATACGCCGTGATCATTATTTCAAACAAAACAATCCCAAAATGTCTCTCAACAGTTTGAAAAAGGCACAAACTTAGAGGGTTGAATTTATTTGTCTTAGGAAGAATTTACAGTTAATTCCCTCCAGGCTATTTAAAACCTTAAATTATACGGAATCGGGGAGGGGAGGGGGAGGCTGGGATGGGAGGGAGCGAAGTGGGAGGAAGAAAGGGAGGGGAAGTGACTGTAAAGGAGATTTGATCATTTGGCTGGGTGAAAAAAATAAAGCTTAAAAAAGTCTTTGGCAGACTGTCCACAAATAAATGGAATGTGTGAAATAATTGAATGGCAGAAAACTGTGCTCCGCTCCGGGTTTTTACAT
Organism: Macrochelys suwanniensis; assembly: GCA_033296515.1. Taxonomy (NCBI): domain Eukaryota; kingdom Metazoa; phylum Chordata; order Testudines; family Chelydridae; genus Macrochelys; species Macrochelys suwanniensis. The sequence goes on along the minus strand of CM065790.1, from coordinate 11,647,693 downwards.
TGCAACGCAATAGGGCGAGATGTAACTTTAGCTTTTAGAGATGTGGGTCTGAAATCCCCCCTCCCTCCCAACCAGGCCAAAGATGCACGAGGAGGAGTGTTATGTGTTCACCACCAAATCATAATGGTGTAAGGGTCGAAGCGGCACATAGCGAGGAAGGGGACGTGTGGTTAAAGCAGTCAGAGAGCATGTGGCCAGAAGGGAACCACCCGACCATCTAAGTCTGACCTCCAGTATGTCACAGACCACCAGCACCACCCGCACACCGAGCGGAACTGAGATTGAAATAGGAACAGAGGGAGCTCTCCCGGCACCAGCCAATGTCTCTCCCACTGCTCCCCGAAGCCAGGGGATGAGGGGCGCAGACCTGCTGTGAGCTGGGCTCCCCCGCACCCACCCTGCCTTATTTTAACCCCTGGTCTCATTTCTGCCCCTAGCCCACAGCTGTAGAACCATTCTACAGGCACTACTGTACCGCTGCGGCTGACAATTGCGGGACCCCACCCCGGCAGGGGTTCCCAAAACCTTCCCTAAGCAGTAGGGCACCAGGAGCTGCCATGGAGCTGAGCTTAGCAGCCTACAGTGATCAGAACCCCTGCATTCAGGGCCTTGCCTGAGTGGCAGGATTAGGCCTTAAATAAACACTGAGGGCCTAGTTTTCAGATATCCATCCCCTGTTGACTTAAGGTTGCTCAGCCCCTGAGAAATCAGGCCATTTCCCTTTAGATTCATCTCAAAGCAAGAACTAGGGGAGGCAGTTTCCACTTGGAAGGTGCAGAAAAGCACCGAGGGTCGTAAATTCCACTACAAAAATCTCCCCTTTCCACAGAATGTGACGATGGCCAGGTGCCCGGTTTTCGACCGAAAAGTCCGGTCAAAAAGGGGACCTGACAGTCAGCTCTGGTTACTGTGGGTGGGGGAGGCACTGGGTCATCACCCGTGCCAGTCCCTATTCAGCCGGGGCCACCTCCTACCTGCGTCGAGCGGCTGCAGGTCCCAGCCCCAGCAAAGCAGGTGAGTCCCTCCTGACCTGGGCAGGGGAGCTGGAAGGGAAAAGCAGCGAGCTAAGAGGAGTGGATGGGGGCAGGGCCTCGGGGGGGAAGAGGCAGGGCGGGGGGCGGGGTGGTGGTGGTTCCGGCACTCCTGCTGGAGTGTCCGGTTTTTAAATATTACCAAGTTGGCAACTCTAGTGAGGCCTACAGGAATAGAACACTTGCCTGAATGAAAGGGAATTGCCACCTCTCCCCGAATACGGACACTCCTCTCCTATGGAACAGGGAAATTCAATGTGGATAAGGCACATTTAGAAATTGAGACATTCCTCTCATTGAGTTCCAACATGTAAACGGATGTAATTTTAATGCAAATCTAAATAAATAATAATAATACATTCAGATTGCCTGTATCATGGCTGCATTGAGTTCATTAATCCCTCGTGAACAACGGTCATAAATCAAATCTGAAGCCTTGGTGGAAATGTAGGGAAAATTCCCTTTCTAATGGCACATAGTACAACTTTCTACTACTAATAGCCTAGGAGGAGTTCAAGGGTTAAAATCCCTCACTACATATATATATAACCATGACCCAGATTTGCTATAATACCTCGTTTTCTAGTCTCAACTCAGCAAATAATTATTAAAGAAAACGGCTAGGAGCACAGATGAGAGGTGCAAACGCAGCAGAGCAGTCTTTAGCTGCTTAGAAAATGAACATCACAGTACCGCCTTACAGCCTGATCCTGCAGTCTCAGTGACTCCAAACTGGCATGTTACCAGGGTAAGGAACGCAGGACTGGGCCTGTATTTTGACAGAGCAGTTTTCCTACAAGCCACAGGTCTGAACCTGGTCTCATTGAAGCGAAATAATAAAACTTGCATAAACGTTGACAGGACAAGGATTGAACTGTCTCACATGCTCTACGGAGTTGCCTGATAGAACTGCAGTGTTAAGTAAAGAACGGCCAGGTTGAGGACAAAGGGAGAAGAGGCAAAAGGAGAAAAGTGAGGCTATCAAATGGGATTATCAAGATTAATTTAAGACGAGGACCATAAGGGCTGTGATTTTCAAAGGAGCCTCAAAGTAAAATGTTCAGAAGCACCTGGTGTCTACACAGCATATTGTAGCGTGGGTAGGCGCAGTGGTTCTAGCTTTAATCTAGCTAGTATGGGTAGCAAGAGCCGTTTAGACGTGGTGGCACGGGCTTCAGCACCCTCTAGCACCCAGACCACAAACCTGCCAGGTAGCATGGGGACACACACTGCTTGTTAACCCATACTGAAGCCTGTTTCACCATGTCTCCGGTGCTGCGGTTACCGGTGCTAGCTAGATTAACATTAGTGGAATGTCTACCATGCTTCATTTGCGGCATAGCTGTACCTTAGAAGCCTGAGACTTAGAAGCCTGACTGAGGCACTTGGGAAGCTAAGTCCCATTGACTTTCCAATGAAACTTCAGCTCCTAAGTGTCTAAGTCCCTTTTTGAAAAATGAGACAGGCTCCTAAATCACTTAGGTAACTTTGAACATTTTAGCCCATTTTATCTAATGAGCTTGAAAATGCCAGCTCAAGTCCTTTGGAATAATTTACTATTTGGATGAGATTTTCAAAAGCCTCTAAGTGACTCAGGAATGTAAGTTCTACTGAAAGCCAGTGTCCATTGGGCACTTTTGGAAATTCCAGCCTTTATCGTTAACATCCCCCAGCGATGAGTGGGCTACATTTAGTGTTAAACAGAAACAAGGTTCTAGTTTGTGCAATGTCGGAGACACACACACAAACTTGTTACAAAACGACAGCTTAATTCCATGTCTCGTATATTCGTTAACGCCGATTTCCCCTGGGGAATATGTTTTTCATCTCAGCGTTCCTGAGCAGTCTCGCTTTCCCTTTTTATCCTTGCAATGTCATCTTTCATTATTCAGTAATATTATCCCTCCCTCCCCTCTTCATTTTTTCCCCTCAGAGGAAATTGTAATCAGCGGAAAATAAATACACGATACAAAAAGCGGCCACAGGAAGGGGGAATGTTCACATGTCCCCTCTGAACTCTAGGTTGGACAATCAACCCAGTCAGTATCGCCAAGCGAGCCAGACAGTAACCAAAAAATGACAAACGCAAATTTGCAAATTCTCTCAATCATTTCAACCCCCTTTGCCCCCCAAAACGAGGCCTGCAAAGTCCTTCAGGAGGGAAAGAAAGCCAGTGCCGAGCTATTTCTGCCTTTCCATAATTAACGAGTCTTATTCTTGGAAGAGCGTCAGGATGGGAACACACGTTCTAATTCCTTGGTGAAAATCACAGAGAAGCCAGTTAAGTAACTTTTCCTCCTGTGCATCCAAAGCTCAGAAGCGAATAGGGTTATCTTATGGCACAACGGCCTTTGGCACGAAAAAGTAATGACTGGGTGACAAGAATTAGCTGTGGATTTCATGTAGGATTTGTGACTGCAGATGGAAATAGGATCTATTAGATTTATCTCCCTACCCCACCCCGCGAAAGGCACAAAAATGGAACTTTTAATGACATTCATTTTTTAATGTTGATTTCAGCTCTATCTTTTTGTAGAACGGGCGATCGCTCCCAACCTTGCACACCATAAACCTGTCAGACACATGCCATCAGCAATTAGAGTGGCATTTATCTGGTCCTACAGCTCTGGAGTATGGGCAGGGCTCCAAAGCATGAGCTAATTGAGAAAAGATGTTGATTCATTATGGAGCAGGAGAACCCTGTCTCTGGGCTAATTAGAGGAATCAGACAGGTACATTTGGACCATGAGCGGCCTCATGTGCAATCAACAGATGGGATTTTTTTTTAAAAGAGGGAAAAAACATCACTTAATGGAGAATTCATCTGGACGCAGAAGGACCTATGTAGAATTCAGGAACAATGGTACCCTTTGAGCTATACTGGGATGCAGCTATCTTTCAAGAGAAGGTTTGATTAGGTGAGGAAAGGCTTTCACCAGCTAACAATAGCTTTTAAGAGTTTGCCTGGAATGTGCTGCATGGTTTTGTGGCTCAGGAGAAGATCTCACTTGTACATGGCTTAGGAACACATTTAAACTAGCAGAGGGGCCTGAACATAAAAACTGGACCCGTGTGCCCCCAGACTTTACAGCTCTTTAAAAGCCCCGACACAAACTGGTCCGCCCCATTCCAAACACGATAGGGGGGTATAATCCATATAGGAATCATGCAGCGTGGGCCCAGCTCCGATGCAAATCCCGCATGGAAATCGTTTTACACTGTGGGTTTGTGGTAGCGCCTGCCCCCATTTCCATTGAATTCCATGTGAGGTTGTGTGTTGATTTCAGTGGGAGACAGCTCAGCAGTCCTGCTTTGCTAGGAGGAAAAAGAGGGCAGACAGAGCGGGTGCTGTTGAGAGCACATTCTCCGCATGGCATTTTAAGAGGTAAATCTATAGGTTCTGCTCCCTCATTCTTCCAGCAGAGCAACCTGGATGCTGTCGCTCATGGAAAAGTCCTACAGCCAGATTTCAATAAGGATCCCAGCTGGATTCTATAGAAATCACTATAAAAACCTATACCATTTAATAGAGAAGGAGATCCTCTTTCTATAATTTGTCCATTAAACCCTATCGGGTGGTTCATAAATCCTATAGGCAGCTTATTGCTCCCTATTAAATTCTGTAGGGCTTTTCCATCAGGGATGGTCCCTGCATGCTGGCCCATGTCAATCCCAGGTTCTGGGAGGAAGCTGGGACAGCAGTGACCTGCCGTATTTTTTTAATCCAGAGGCTCATTAGCTTGCTGAAGGAAAACAAAACCAAAAAAGGAGTTAAACTAAAAGGGGCAACTGTAAAATAGAGATTGGCAGCGAATTTGAGGCTCTCGACAGAACCAAGGGCTGGAGGGAATTCTCGGAATTTTATTTGTGATGCAAAGCTCAGTGGAGCCTAGACTGTGGTCTCCTGGGCGGGGCGAAGAGCGCCTTTCTCGCTCAGCTTTTGGACTCAACTTGCGTTTATTTCAGATTGAACCAAACACGTGTCACCTTTCATAACATTCTCCCCTGTCCCCATCCTGGAGCTTCCCAAACGCAGCCGTGCTTAGCTTCTACCGGCCCCAGGGTCCCTCCTTTCCTCAGAGGGGTTTACAGGGACAAACAAAGGATGAAACTTACCTGGAATGCAAAGATGTGTAACTAAATGATCAGAAAGTGGCAGTACATAAGGAGCTTCCCCCACTCTATTCAGACAACTACACCCAAGGCCCATGGTAGCTGAGGTCACCTTTCTTTCTACAGCCCATCGAGGGAGTTCCCATCTCACCATCCAGTCATGGGGAGGGTGGTCTCAATGGACAGCTCCCTTCCACTATCCCCTGGACACCTACTTGTTTGGCCAAGGCAGAGGGATGAGTGTATCCTGACACAACGTAAGACCGATTTAGTCACGCGTGTGGTGGAGCTGCACCAATAACAGGTCGGGGAGTAGGGTGAGTGCTGGGTTTTGAGCCTGGTCTGTGGATTGTGAGAGGCCATTCCCACAAGGGGCAGAGCGTTCTCACCGCCCATAATGTGTAACAGTTTCTAATGATGGACGGCGTCCAGGGGTCTCAGGCCTCAGTGGGCATTGTAAAAAAAGCACCAAAGCCTCATCTGACACTAGGCCCTTGTCAGCACCAGCCACAAATGTAACCCCTCAGTCTCGGAGATTTCAATGGCCACTCAGGGTAACCGCTGCATGGTTGTCAGGATTCCTGACTCAAGCCAGGGAGAGCTGCCGCTGGAATTATGACCTAAATTAGGGTTGCCAACCCTCCAGGATTGTCCTGGAGTCTCCAGGGATTAAAGATTCATCTTTAATTAAAGATTATGTGATGCGATGAAACCTCCAGGAATACGGCCAACCAAAATTGGGAACCCTGGACCAGATAGCAGTGGTGGCTTCGGTGGCGGTCCATGGCCCAGATTAACCAGAAATCGGGCCCAGATTAACCAGTATGCAGTGGGGGTGCACTTGCACAGAGGCCCTGGTCTCAGGTTTGGGCCTGGCCGCCCCACCAGAGGCAGCCGGGCCAAACCTGCGTGGCGGCGCTGTGACCCTGTGCAGCAAGTCACAATGCCAGGAGTGGGCAGCCAGGCCCAGCCCCGTGGGACAGGAGTCACAAGCGCTGAGTGAGTGTTGGATGGGCTCACTCTCCATGCCCACCCCAGGGGCCTCCCCTCCGCACCGGGCCAGGATTAGGGTTGCGAGGCTGGGACGGAGGTGCTGCTGCGAGTGGTCGGTGCCCCCTCAGCGGGCTGAGGAGCAGGCGCTCATTGAATTGGGAGGCTACGTCTGCCCCTGCTTGATAGCCACAGGCAGAGCATGGCTGAAGTAGGCTAAGCTCAGTCAGTTCCGTATTAAAATGGGAATGTCCCCAAAGTCTCTCTCTGACCATATCAAACAATCCCCAGCGCTCCAGGCTACAGGGAGAGACTCTTAAATACAAAGTACAGCAAAGAAAGGCTCCACCCAGAAATTAGCAACACAGATGACTACTCTGGGTTTGCTTAACCGATAAAGCAGACAGCACCGACCAGTAATTAGGACAAGGGCTCAGGAGTCTTAGGACACGTCTACACAGCAAAAAAAACCAACCCCAAACCAAACAACTCACCGCAGCGAGTCTCAGAGCCCGGGGCAACTGGCTTGGGCTTGTGGGGCTAAAAATAGCAACGTAGACATTTGGGCTTGGACTGGAGACTGGATTCTGAAACCTGGCAAGGCAGGGTGGGTCTCAGAGCCCCAAACGTTGAGCCAGTTGACCCAGGCTCAGACTCACTGCCACATGTCTTTTTCTGCAGTGTAGACAGACCCTCAGGGTCTAGTCCCGACTTTGTTACAGACTCACCGTGTGACCTTGGTCAACTCACTTCACCTTTGTGTGCTTCACTTCGCCCCTCTGTAACACAGGGCTAATGCCTACCTTTGTCATGTGCTTTGAGCTGCTGGAGCACCACAAAGGGTTATAACAACAGCCATGCGCATTTTCTACTGCCTCACTCACCTGAGATTAGGGTTTTTTTGGGGTGGGGGGTTGATGGGCATCTAAATTATCTTTAGTTTTTCCATCAGCATGGTAAAAGTAGGAATCAATCACACTGGATCACGTTGCCACATTGGATCAGATTCATGGTGCATCTACTCCAGTATCCTGTTACTGAAAATGGCCAGCACCCAATGTTTCAGAGAAAGGTGCAAGAAACCCTGCGGTAGCAATAGAGTAAGGCACACAAGTTTCCATCTAGCCCTCAATAGTTAGCGGGTGGCATGAGGGTTTATATTCCTTCCAGGAGATTTGGTGCCTGGGCTGGTACCATCTCATGACAATTTTGCAAAGCTGCATTAGAAGACTTTTCACGAGAAGCAACAATTTCTCACATCATAGGCTCTAACTTTGACATAAAGCAGAAAAATCCAGTGTAACTCTGCTGTAAATCCATGGGATGTCATAAAACTATTAACATTTCAAACCATTCAAAAATACTTTCCCGCCGTTACGTACAAATTGAATCCAGATGCTTTGCTAATGGAAAGAATAACTGAACAATACTCCACTAAAGAATTAAAAACAACAACATACTTTCCCCACTGGGCCTCTGCAGGCAACTGACTGTGTCCTCCAGAATCAGTCTCCATCAATCTGCCCCATCTTATGTGATGCTGGCGACAAAGAAAGAATGAAAGTTACCCTGGATGAAGGCCCAAGATGCGCCATACTCAGGCCTAGGTCTGGGCCAAAAAGGCAAACAGACGGACCCGTGGCAGGCTTAAGGTTCAAAATTTCATGAGCCACAAAGATGGAAACTTTGGGTGTGAGTAGAAATCTCAGAGGCTTGGTAACATTTGTTTCTAGCACTGGCTGGCCATGAGATCGCTCACCTTAATAATCATGTCCTTCTAATTACCCTCCTGCGCCTCCCCAAGTCACAGACAGACGTAGCTGCTGCTATTTCAGGAACTGCTGGCAGCGGAGCTGGAACCATTTTATAGCGAGAGTGCGGACAAAACTGTCTAATATTTCCCTGCTATTATTACTTCAAGCCAGGGAGTGCGGCTGCCTCCCCAGCACCTCTAGCTCCTGCACCCCTGACGGCTGGCGTTGGAGACTAAGACCCACATTTGCAAAAGTGGCCATGGATTTTGGGTGCTTCCATTTTTGGGTGCCCAACTTGAGACATCCTGGGGCCTGATTGGCTAAGGTGCTGAGCTCCCACAGCTCGCATTGACTTCAACAGGACATGCTGGAGCCTGGCACTCATCACCTCTGAAAATCAGGCCCCAAGCATCTGATGCAGCGGGGCTACCAAAACTTTAAGCATCTGAAATCGGTGGCCACTTTGGGGAATTTTAAGCTTCGTACTTACATAGCACTTGGCATACATTAACCAGTTAAACTCTTTCCCCATTCATCCCCCAAGAGGTAAGTATTACCCCCGAGAGAAACTGAGGCACAGAGACGGGATGAGACATGTCCCGTGTGCCATGAGACACAGTCAGTGGCAGAGCTCGGACTGGAACTGAAGAACTGCTTCCCCTTCCCATGAACAGTCCAGTGGACCATGCTACTTCCCCTCTAGATAGGCTTAGAAGGTTAGATTTTTATCGGTAAATGTCGGTAAACATCGATTTCACCGTGCACTCACAAACTGAAGAAAAAAATAAATTTCCATCAATGATCATTGAAATTTACAGACAGACAAAGTAAGAAAAATGCTGCTTGAGAACTTATTTGATTTCAGGGGATTTACTTTGTATATTTTGCCACGGGAGGTTGACAATTTGTATTTGAATGGTTATATAAAGCTTTAGCTTTTTGACTCGCAACGTCTGCTGTCAAAACAATTACTCTCCCCGTCGTCTGACCTCTCCCCCATAATTTCGCATCACTGTGAACATTTAAACTGGCAACAATAGGAAAAAATGCTTTCAAATAAACATTGATGTTATCCATCCAAATTATAAATGAGTTGAATTCTGCCATGCGTGGCTCTAGGGCTTGCAATGAAGGGCAGGCTATGTTCCTCTGTTGAATTACAGCCATCTGCACTTAGCAATGTCATCTCCCAGGTCCAGCAATGAAATCCTCTCTAAGAAGGGTCAGTCACAGGCCTTGTTCACCCCTTGAATAGAGACACAGGGCACTGCCCTTGCTGTACCGTGCCTGCCACCCCCCGCTCACCAGTGCGTGTGTCTAACCGGCAGGGGAGAGGTGGGCTGGGTCCATGGATGTGTCACTTGTACCCAGTCCCCCGGGATTGTCTCCTTGTGCTCCCCTTAGGTGAGAGTCTGAGTCCGAGCCGCGGGGCTGCCAAGCGGAAGAAGAAGCAAAGGAGGAACCGCACCACCTTCAACAGCAGCCAGCTCCAGGCTCTGGAGCGAGTCTTCGAGAGGACGCATTACCCCGATGCTTTTGTGCGAGAGGAGCTAGCGCGGAGGGTGAACCTCAGTGAGGCCAGAGTCCAGGTGAGCAAAGGCGTGGGGAGAAACGAGGCCTCTGCCTCCTGGCTCTCGGCAAGGATGCTGGCTTCCCCCTTCCCTTGGCCAGTAGAACTCCTGCCTGCATAGAGTTCAGAATGACCAGGGCAGTGCACCCCCCAGGAGCATCACTCATCCTTGCCCACTGTGTTATGGCAGGCAGAGCAGAGGTGTCATCGCCAGGCTGCCAGCCGGAGAGCTCCCAGAATTAACTCGGCCCCCTGCTCAGTGCAAGCCGCCTGCTGCGCGCTGCGTTTGGGGAGAGTGGGGCAGCTCCCCCTCTCCCTCCCACCTGCCTTGTCTGCGCCCCGGGTGACCAGTGCTGCCTCTCCTCCCGCTAGGTGTGGTTCCAGAACCGAAGGGCCAAGTTCCGCCGCAACGAGCGGGCGATGCTAGCCAACAGGTCTGCATCCCTCCTCAAATCCTACAGCCAAGAAGCAGCCATTGAGCAGCCCATGGCCCCCAGGCCGACCGCCTTGAGCCCAGAGTATCTCTCCTGGGCCACCACATCCCCATACAGGTAAGTCCAGGCAGCCTCACCCTTAGCTTGCCCATCGATTCCCACACGGAGTTATCATGGCTGCCTTTCGGGAGGTGCCGGAGAGACAGCCAAGGCCACCCTCCCAGGCCTATGGGCAGAAAAGACGGCGACGGGCGGGTGGCTGAGAGGCTGATTAGAAAACTGCTCCCCTTTCAAGGGAGCAAATTAAACAAGCAGGGGAAATGGAGATGGCCCAAAGGCCACAGTGAAGTCACAGGGAGTCTTTCCATTGGCGTTAATGGGAGCTGGGTCTGGTCCTAAGGCCCCAAGTAGGAAGGAGAAGTTAGCATTGAACAAACTGCAGGCCTGTAACGGTGTGCGACTCACCACACGGCGCCTCCTGCGGGTTGTCTGGGAATTAGCTCTTCCAGCTGCCGGAGCGCCCTCTGCTGGTCGCTGTCCCGTTCACCGTTGGCCCCCGTGTCCCTCCCGGTGCCCTCTTGTCTGGGGTGCTGCACCCTGGCAGTACCCCCTCAATCTCTGGGTGTCCCCTCCCCGGGGAACCCCCACCGACTATCCCCACCTTGCCTCAGCCTCTGGGCTACTGCCGGTCACCATCAAGCCCCCGTTCACTGGAGCAGACTGCAGTCTGTAATAGCCAGTCATCATAGGCAAGGGGGGTTTGGACCTGCTGCCTTTACCTAGCCCCAGTACCTGCGTGGGCCTTGGACAAGGCCCTGCAGCCTGGGGAGTTGCCGGCCAGGAGCTCCCCAGCTCCTCTGGCCTTCCCCAACCCTGCTTCACTCCGGTACCCTTAGGCTCCCCAGGCAGCTAGGCCCATCTCCCTCCTCAGCTAGAGGGAGACTGCCCTTAGCTCCTGGCTGATGGCCCTTTATAGGGCCAGCTGTGGCCTGATTGTGAATCTGTGGCCTGATTGTGGCCTGATTGGCCCAGCCAGCACATGGGATGGAGGCAATGACATGTTGAGTTGAACGCAGCATTGTGGGAGCTGTGTCTGTCCCAGGTTATTAGGAGACAAGGTGGGTGAGGTAATATCTGTTCCTGGACCAACTTCTGTTGGTGAGCGAGAGAAGCTTTCAAGCTTACACAGAGCTCTTCCTCGGGTCTGGGAAAGGAACTCCGAGTGCCACAGCTAAATCCAAGGCTGAACAGATAGAATATGTGCTAACTCCTTATGCTAAACTAAGGGACCATTCAAGGTGAAGTGGCCCGTTAACACCACCGTAGTCAGGAGAAAAATGGAGGGTTAGTCTGGTTTCACCACAGGCGCCGACTTTCCAATGTGCCAGGGGGTGCTTGACCCCCAGCTCTACCCCAGGCCCCGCCGCCACTCCCCTTTCCCCCAAGTCCCCAACCCCACCCCGCCTCTTCCCACCCCTCCCCCGAGTATGCCACATCCTCACTCCTTCCCCTTCCCCCCCAGAGCCTCCTGCATGTCGCAAAACAGCTGATTGTGGCAGGCGGATGGCATGGGAAGGGAGGGGGATGCACTGATCGGTGGGGCCCATCGGTGGGCAGGAGGAACTAGAGGAGGGGAGGCTAGTGGGGTGGGGGGGGCTGCCGGTGGGTGTTCAGCACACACCATTTTTTCCCTGTGGGTGCTCCAGCCCTGGAGCACCCACAGAGTCGGTGCCTATGCTGGGAGCTGAAATTCATAATATTGCAAGACGCTAAAAATCATGGTCTTAATAAAGACACTGGATTTATGGCTTATTACAACAATCTGTAACCCACTAACCCTCCTTTTTGTCGTGTGACTACAGGGGTGACTTCCCCTTGAATAGTCCCTTGAAACACGTGCTAACTACTTATGTTAAACTATCTGTTTCACCTTGGATTTAGCTGTGAGGCGGGAAGTGCCTTTCCCAGACCTGAAGAAGAGCTGTGTGTGGCTTGAAAGCTTGTGTCTCTCACACGAACAGAAGTTGGTCCAATAACAGAGATGACCTCACCCACCTTGTCTGCTAATGTTGAGGTTAAATATTTATAAGAGTGAATCTTGAGTGAGGACAGTTAATATTCTAAGTGTCGGAGGCCCATGGTGCACCGCATGGGCCATGAGAACCAATAGAGCTTTTTAGCAGCCTGAGCACTAATGGCACACCCCAGAGGGTAAAAGCAGAACCCAGAAAGCTTTACAAGAGAGGGTTTCTTCCAGTGGTTTAGAAATCCTCTAAACTAGGGACAGGCAAACTCAATGGGGCCAAATTCCTTTCTGGGGTAACTCCAGCAATTGCACCAGGGATGAATTTGGCCTGTTTTATCTAATCCAGAACCCACTTGGAAATGCAAACTCATGTTCTTCTTGGGAGAGACATCAAAATAAAGAGCCGCAGAGGGAGAGGAAGAGAGGAGGAGAAAAGACATTCTAATAAATAAATAATTACAAGCAAGGAGTGGGTACAGGATAGACTCTCCCACCACCTTGGTTTCAGGTCAAGGGGCTCTTCTACCCTTAATACACTGCACAGGCTTCGCTTCAGCTAGGAAAAAACTTCGTTTCACTTTTAAATAGAATTTCCTTTGGAAAAGCCATTCCAGGGAAGAAAGGGATTGCAAATTCACACCCATTTGTTGAACCCTGTAACCAGAGAGAGTCATAAAAACTGCACTGGGAGTGTCCATCCCTGAAAGCTTGACTCTCCTGTACAAACTGTGGAACTGAGAAATTGTAATGGGTAAGGGGAACATCGGCCATTCCAGTCTTGGGTTCTCTCCTAGACCTGAGGGTGATCTGAATAAAGTCAGCTTGGGATACTTGCAGTAATGAATACCTTTCTCTAAGTGCTTTGTATCAGAGGGGTAGCCGTGTTAGTCTGCATCTGAAGAAGTAGGTATTCACCCACGAAAGCTTATGCTCCAATACGTTTATTAGTCTATAAAGTGCCACAGGACCCTAAGTGCTTTGAGAGTCTTGAAGGAAGAGCTTTGCAAAAAAGACCTAGCATTTCAGTATCTAAGAGCCACAAGAGCAGAATATTGGTATGGAGACAGACGTTTGCTCCAGCTAATCCCTGTCTGATTTGCTTCTGTATCTAACATCCGTTTAATTCTTCAGCCCTTGAGTGACAGACATCATTCTCCTCTTGTCATTGAGTGCTCAGATAGTGGGTTTTCCCTGTGCTACAAGGCTCAGATCCAGATCTGGACTTCAGGACATGTTCGTCTCTGGGTTTTTGACTCAATCCATTGCCAATCCTAGAGATCAAGTGTACAGACTGGAGCGAAATTCCCCTATAATGTTCAGAGCGGGGAGGGAAGGGGTCTAGATCCAGGTTTTTGACCTGGACCCATCTCAAACGTATTCAGTTTAAAAGCTAGAGGCAGGGACTTTAATCTCATTTAAAATTGATTTGCACAAACTGCCTGCCTTCACTGAGCAGCATAAAACCATCCAGACCCTGCTATGGTTTGCAGGGGAAGTTTACTATTGGCATCAGCCGATTGTTTCCAAGAAGCTGGTGAAAAGAGCCAACTGCCTGACAACTTGAAATCAAATGAATCCAATAGAAAGGTGCTCTTCCACTTAAGCATTGCAGCGTCGGCATCTAAAGCTTTCCCTGGGCTGTGCCTGAGTCTCATAACTATTTTCCTTTCCCTCGCTCCTCTCCCCTCCTCCAGCACTGTGCCATCCTACAGCTCAAGCGGCACCGCGACGCCCACCCCGGGGGTGAACATGGCAAACAGTATCGCCAGCTTACGCCTCAAAGCCAAAGAGTTCAGCATACAACAGAACCATATGCCCACTGTGAACTGACTGCACCTCCCCAGAACCGGGACTAAATACCAATGTGCCTGCCCTAGGCGGGAGAGCATCTTCCCCATCACAAGAGGCCAGCTTGCCGCTCCTGTTCCAGGCTAAACCCAAACCCTAGTGACTCTCAACCAATGCCGAGTGCATTACCAGCATCCCCTTCTTTTCCTGGTCCCTTTTGAAAGCAGAGCAAGTCACAATCCACTTTGGAAAATTGTAGCCACAGACGGAGTGAACGTGGTAAGAAAGTTGCTTTCCCCACACACTCTATAATAGAATATACGTATACACACATTTCAAGGATAAACAGACTTGCCAAGTTAACATGAATATGCTTCCAAACGGAAGAATCTTGGACTACAGGATTTGACCAATTTGGCTCTCTCAGCTGAACAGCCAAAGAGCAACTGAGTATCCTCCTACGCTGGGGACGCTGGTCTTTGTTGGGTGGATCGCTACGTTGTATTATGTCAATTATATAGTCCCTTTTTCTTTGGCTGTCAGTCAAACTTGACTGTTCAGCCATTGTGTTTGTAGCCGACTCACATTATATGACAGCATTTCCAAGGCTGACAAATGTGCTCATATATTTGTGTGTCACCAGACTGCAATGCTTGAGCGAGAAAGACTTGTGCAAGCGGGACTGCCCACCCCTGCTGTATATATTCATTACCCTAACCCTGCATTGTGCTTTGTACATTTAGGAGTAGCCAGCTGCCCATGCCAATGTAAGATATATGCTACCGACTTTTTTTTTTTTTTTAAACCATTAGCCACAGGCGAAGATGATGGTTTGAGTGCCCAGGAGAACTCACTCCAGCTAGCTGACGGGACACTGCAGCTTTCCAAAAGTTTATGTTTGCTCTGCACTTTGTGGTTAAGCCAATGACTTCACAAGCAAGTCTGAAGGGGGCTCGGGTCATTGAACTGTCCTGGGGGAAAAGAAAGTCTGTGGGCTTTAGCTGAGTGCATCGTTGTCCAAGCTCTATGCAAATGGCCAGGCAGGCTGCCTCCTTCGGAAACACTGCCTCTCTTATGGAACTGCGTCCCCTGGATGTGGTTGATGGCCTGGGCTCGTAAATTAAACGCCTTCCACAGCAAGTGGCCGGCTTTCCCCATCACCCCACCTCGTAGCAATCTCTTCCCTGCCCAACAGCTGAAAATCAAAAGCAGGGCTTTCAGTTACAGTTTAAGATGTGAACAAGCAGCGCCTCAGCTGGAGGCCTCAGGGGTCTTGCTCAGCCAGGGCCTGCTCTGAGCTTTTTATGGTGGGGCTTTAATGAATAGGGCTACAGTAGGGGGCTGGACAGACAGCTTCCCTTACGTACGCACAAGTATAGGTATAGCAGGGGCCGTAGAGGTTTCCCTTGGTACTGCTACACCACTGAGCCTCCACCCTGCTCTCATGGGGCTCCCAGCCAGGGAGGAGAAGGAAGCTCAGTTTCCAGGCTCCATTCATGCCCTGACCTCTCTGCTGAGCCTGTGATCAACAGGAGCAAACAGTGGCTGGCGTGGTGCTGGTTTTATGATGTGGACAAAGTATCCCCTGGAAACGTAGGCCACCAAGCCGGCATCAGCTTTGGGTCACGACTGACGTGCCCTGGATTTGAACTAATGACTTAGAAGTAAAAGGCATCATTGCCCAGTACCAATCCCCCAGCCCATTCAGTCCCCCTCTCTTTAAGGCCTTCGTCTTGCCGAGAATTTAGAAAGGAATGAATGAATGTACTGGTATTTTTAAGAACAAAGGCGGCTACTACTGAGATGCTCTCCTATAGATAACGCTCTATGGGAAGCCCGGTAGTTTTGCTGTAGCCAGTACTGCGGAGGTGGAAAGAGCACGTATCCCACAATGTGGCATTAAAAGGCACAACCCCCTTCCCTCACAGTAGTCACAGATGCTGAAAAGGCTCCAGGACAAAGGTACATGTGGAGTTTCTGATGGGATGGCATAGATCGTCCATAAAGATCACCTAATTCCTCCTAGGGTGACCAGACAGGAAGTGCGAAAAATCAGGACGGGGGTGGGGGTTAATAGGAGTCTATATAAGGAAAAGACCCAAAAATCAGGACTGTCCCTATAAAATCAGGAGATCTGGTCACCCTAATTCCTCCCCCTGCCTCCCCCACTTACTGCTTCCCTTGGAAGTAGCCTTTTATTTAATGGGTCTTTGGCTGCAGCCTGATACGTTAGCTGGCAGCAGGAATCAGGCACGGGACCATCCGCTTCAAAAGACACAAGTCTCTAGTGCCTGAGTTAAGGGAGAGTCCCCCACGAGCTAGGCGGCAGCAGGGTTTGTATCTGCTGGAGCCATGATAGGAGCAGATCCTATTGAGCCGGTCTAACTTTCCACCCAGTAGAGTGAAGTGATGCTCTAGCCGCGGAGGGACCCTTAGCTGCTGTTATCAAGGTCCGGGAAGACCCGGGTCTTCTGGGCGGCACCAGCAGGGCCACCTCTGGCCTGGGGAGTCCAGTGGGGAGGATCCTGCCAGACTTACCTTCCCAGCTGCTTCCCAACAGATGAAAAATGTTTCCAAAATCAAGGTGATGACACCTTGTGCGTGTTTAGCTTAAGCAGACTAGGGGACGCCCACTTCTTAAAGAAACCAGCACAACCAAGGCCGAGATCCTTGTCAGAGTGAGCGGACAATAGCGCCCACCCCCTTGGAACAGTGACCAGGGCCAAGATGTTCACAGCCCCGCTCGCTATGGATGTGAACCACAGCTCTGATGCTGTTGCCTAGGCCCCTCCAGCCCCCACCCCCATACTGGTGAGTCTGTACTTAAATTCCAACACTCAGTTCACGTGCTGTGGTACCTGAGCCCCTCACAATCTCGAATGCATTTACCCTCCCGACACCCCTGTGAGCTAGGGGAGTGCTATCATCTCCATGGAAACGATGGGAGCAGAGGTGCAGAGATATGGGAGGGGGAGTGGCTTCGGACGTACCAGTATAATGAAAGCAGTAGCTTTTCTGTGCGTAGACAAGCCGGTCACGCAGGAAGTCTGCGGCACAGCAGCGAAGTGAATCTTGGTCCCCTACGTCTTCAGGCTAGCACCCCAACCCCTGAACTACCCTCTTTTAAAAAGTAATTCCAGATTTTCCAAACTGGCCAGCATTCTGGGCCCTGAACGCTTTGAAAGTACGGCCCCCGCTGTGGGTGATGGGCACAGACAATCCGGTCCTGATCTCTTAGGAAAAATCTGTCTCTATGAGACCAAATATATTTGTCAGATCAGATACCGCACCAATTACCCCCCCCCCCCCACACACACATTGCTGTGAATGTTGGGGGCCTTATCTTAAGGGGAGCCTTGGCCAACAAGCACCTGCCAGCATCCTGTTTAACGCAGCATCTTGAAGACCATCTAACCAGTGCAGTTTCAAACACTCGGCGAGAGACCATTGCAAGCACATAGAGAACAGTTGTGACACTTCATGCAAAACTGGTGGAAAGTGCCATCAAAGCAGGGCTGAGGCCCCTTAGCATGGATCAAGAGTGTAAGTGTAGAAAACCTTCACCCGGGAGGGGGCTTGAGCACAGGCAGGAAAAAGAGACCATGGGCTTGAGTGAAGATCTGGCTGCACCAGTTTCAGTTTAACACCGGGTGGCACTAGCACAGCACCAAACAGGCCAGGATAACCACGCAGGACTGACTGAAACGTCCTATTTCCCCCAGTGAGAAAAGCCACCAAACAGCAAATTCCTCATTTCCAGCCCCAGTGTTTGTTTGGTGCA
This sequence comes from Macrochelys suwanniensis, assembly GCA_033296515.1. Lineage (NCBI taxonomy): Eukaryota > Metazoa > Chordata > Testudines > Chelydridae > Macrochelys > Macrochelys suwanniensis. Next base: position 11,630,206 of record CM065790.1, on the reverse strand, counting down.
AAACAAAGATCCCCAAGCAGCGCATGATGGAGGTAGCCTTTCAAAGCCAAGACATGCAGCAATGGAGTCACTGAAGCTAGAACTCCCATCATGAGAAACTTGGCTTGGGGGTGGGAAGAGGGAAAATCTTGGAGCTTTTATTCCCATGGAAAACGTGGGGCTCTTTCCTGTTGTATAAGACGAAACCGCAGAGATATAAATGTCACTCCCTTTTTGAGAGCATTCATGAAAATAAACCGGTTTAATAGTTTGCAGATGCTGTTTCTCTGAACGTTAAAAAAAAAAAGGGAATAAATATTTCTTTGCACAATCTCGATTAGAAAACATTTGCTCTTAATTTTACAGCTATCTTGGCAGCCTCCTCCAAAATTGTCAGCTGACATTAAAGCATTACCGAGACAAGATACAAATTGCCCCAGTGGAGTGAAATCAGGAACTAGGGATTGTCGTAATCTAAGCTTGCTCTCTTCCTTTTTATTTGTACATTTCAATTACTTGTAACAGGATCTATGGTGGAGGGCGGGGGGTTGTTTGGGTTTTTTTGCATGTCTGTGTCGGGTTTGGGTTTTTGGTTTGTTTCTTAGGGGGGTGCTTTTTGGGGAGGGGAGTAATTTTTGTAAAAACAACTCGTGAAATAACAGAAATAAATATTTTACTGAGTAGTTCAGCGTCTAGATGCATGAATGAGGATTCAGCCTTTCCCTCCTCTGTCTCAGCCGATTCTGGAACGATGCCCGGCCCACAGCAGGACTGGAGGCTGCACTGCGCTGGAAGAGGGCACTTTGGACTTCTCAGGCCAGGAAGAGTAATGAGATGAAGAACACAAATAGGGCCACTTAGCAGCATTTAGCATCACCCTCTTCCTATTGAGCTGGCGCTCATCTGTTCAAGCCCCACCAAGGGTTTATTTGACTGTTGTACCATTATTGTCGAATGCTCGCATAGTTCCTTCCGGTGGAAAATCGCTCCGTGTTTTACAAAAGCGGGGTGGGGGTGTATTAGCATCTCCAGCTAAGAAGTGGGGAAACAGAGGCTCAGAACAGCAAGTCTGATGCAGCTCTTGCAAGCCCTGCTCTAACCGCTAGATGCGTTGGATTCCTAGTAGGGAATGGTTCCCCTTCCATAGGTGCTTGGTTAATTCAATGCTAGTGCTGCTCCTGGGTCTAACATCAGTGATGTGTGAGTCAGGTTGGGGATTGGCCCTCTGTATCCCCTCTCAGCCTGGCCTCCAATCCCTTATTGAGTGTGTCAGTTTGGAGCCCTGTGCCACAGCAGTGAGGGGACGTCTACACTGCATTGAGGAACGAACTTCCCCGTTGACACCCACAGACCTGGGCTGGCGGGCCTTGCACCAGCGCACTCAAAAGAGCCGCGTAGCCGTCGCAGGCCGAGCCACAGCGGGAAAGCAACGTCTATGCGGCTATTTTTAGTGCACTTGCGTGACACGCCCCCCCCCCCCCCCAAGGCTGCAGACACCAGCTGGACAGCTTGCTCCGCCTCCCAGATGCAGTGTGGACATACTCTGAATGTCTGGTAGGCCACCCTGTAATAACCAGGCGCCGCCGAGCCGTGTTTCAAAGGAACGGCAGCATATTGCAGAGACTGGGAGCTGCCCGGGGCTTCCACCAACCCACCACGGTCTCAGCTACAGTCCAGCGGGCGTGAAAGGAGCCACAACCATCCTGCAAATTCGTTTATTGGAATTCTTCAAGCCAGGAGGCTTTCAAGGCCTGGCACAGCTGATGTCCAGAGGGGATGGAAACTTACATCCAGGGGCACAGAAATGAAGGACCCGGCCTGGCAGTTCATGGCAGGGCTGTGCCAAAGCCTAGGGATTTCATTACATTTCATGGGGCAGGAAGTGCTGGTTGTTGGCTGAAGGGCCTGAGTATTGTCAGAGGTAATAGGATTGGTTCACTGCAGGGAGCTGTTAGACGTCTGGCTTCACGGTGCTCGGTGCTCCGTTGTGCAGGCCCCGGAGATGCAGACCTGACACTTGCTTTCACGTCCCCCCCTTTTCCCATTTTTGAGCTATGCCCAACAGGAGAGAAGGACTCAAGCCACTATATTCAGGGCCAGATCTGGAATATCCCAGAGCTGGGGACAGTTTGGATGCAGCGGGGCTGGACTGGGACCATCCTTAGCCATGAGGAGGAAACAGGTTTAAAAATCTCTCTCCCACCTCATGCATTTCACACCTGGCCATAAAGCTCCTACAGCAACCGCATGTCTCAGGGAGTCAGTAAGAGCTTTTTTTTTTTTACTGCTAAATCACCAGTTCAAATCCTGTCTCAGTCAGGGACCGGGAGAGAGGTTTTGAACAGATGGTGGATACATAATGGCCTCAGTGGATGAGCGTCCATGTTACAACTCCACACGCACAGACTTGGCACTAGCTGGCGACCACCAGCGTGGCGGCTCCCGGAGTCTCATCTCACCGTGACCGTCCGTGCTCAGCCTCGGGGAACGTCGAGTGGTTCTGCCGGAGCTGCGCGGGAAATAAACATTCGCTCTCGGAATGCACGGAGTCCGTGCGTCGCACAGCTTCACAAGTGACCCGTGCTTGGGTCACAGTATCCGTCAGCATTTCAAACGCCCTCCGGTAGCTACGGGAAGGCCGTTGCTGCTGCTCTGCTGAGGTGAAGATTCAGTAATGGCTGCGCAGGAGCATCAAGTCTGGGTCATATCAACCTCTGCTCAAGTCCATTCCGGAGAAGCCTGTGCACTGAGGAAAACTTTAAAATGGGAGAGCCAAAGGTCAGGGCATTTGTACCTTCCAACAGTAAGATATAACCTAGTTGGCAGAGCAGGGGGACTAGAGAAAACACACACACGAGCATGCGCACGCACACGCATACACAGGGTGTGGGGTGGAATCTGAAGAGGGAAGCGAGCTACATCTACTGCCCCCATTCCATCCCGATTCCTAATAACCCAGGTTATCCTGTAGCCTGAATTATAAAACTCTGTCCACCGTCCCGACTTGTGGGTTGCACCATTGCTTGGCGACACGTCTCCATGAGCTAAGCCGTGAGATGTGTCGTCCAAAGCCGTCCCTGCCCCATGCCCAGTTTAGCTCTTCCCCAAGGAAGCTAGTGGGTGGCTCGTTTGCAGAATCATCCACAGCACTTCACCCCTCGTGGCCTGAAGGACGCAGAGCCTGCCGAACCCTGCCAAACACCATCTGTGCCAATTTCTGTTACCTGCTAGGCACGGATGTACAGATACAGCAGCTGCAGGACAACCTGAATGGCCACGTCTCAGTCAGATCCAACCTTCAATTAACTCACTGGCTATTTCCGCTAAGAGTCTGTGTCGATTCATTTCTGGGAAACTTTCTAAGAGCACAAACAAGACAATCCCTGCCCAAAGAGCTTGCCATCTAAGCATAAGACAAGAGACAAACAGGTAGAAACAGATGGGGGAGGGGGGAGTGAGGGGGAGACTCAAAGAAACAATGAGACAATTATCGGTCAGCATGATAGGCAGCAGTCTCAGAACACCAGCCGCCTTGTCAAGTATCACAGAACCACTTAGTTACTCATCCCTACATTTAAGGCCAGAAGGACCTGACATGCCTAACACAAGGCATAGAATTTTGCCCAGTCACTGCTGCATCGGGTCCAGTACCTTGTGGCTGGATGAGAGCATCGTTTAGAAAGACATCCAGTCTTGACGTGAAGAGATGGAGAATCCTGGGCAGACTGTTCCAGCGGGTCACTACTTTCACTGTTAAAAATGTGCACCTTATTTCCAGTTCAAATGTTTCTAGTTTCAGCTCTCGGGCATTGGGCCTGGGGATGCCTTTGTCTGCTAGATGCTGCATGGATATTTCTCTAGCAGTGGAATTTTAGTCCGAGAGTAAACCGATGCGGACACATCACCCCCCAGGGCTGGCCAAACATTTTCTATGGAAATACTTTTTTTCTGACAGAATTTTGTTTTGTTTTGATTAAGCAAAACTTTTCCCAGAAAGCGTCTGCTTTCCCTGGACATTGCTTACTTTCATTAGAAAACTGATTTTTTTCAGGTGAAAATTTAAAGGCTTTTTGTTTGTTTGTTTCTGACCAAAAACTGAATTTTGGGGGTGTAACTGAGGTCCTCATGGGGAGCCAGCTGTAGTCACTCAGTTAGGGTGAACTGCAAAGAATGGGGCAGACAATCCCCATAAAGCTGGTGGATATTCCAATACCTACATTCACCAAGCCAGCATAAAACAGCTTCTTTATTACCTTACTGGTTACTCAGAAGTCCAAACAACACAGTTCCCTTAAAGAAAATAAGAAAGAAAGAAATACTTGTGGCACCTTAGAGACTAACAAATTTATTTCAGGATAAGCTTTCGTGGGTTAGAACCCACTTCATCGGATGCATGGAATGAAACATACCAGTAGACAGATATTTATACAGTCAGAGAAACATGATAAGGTGGAAGTGCGTGAACCAACCTTAAGAGGCTAATTAATTGAGAGGAACCATAACAGCAGGGGAAGAAAAACCTTTGAAGTGATAAACAAGATGGCCAATGTGGACAGTTGACACACAGGTGTGAATGAGGATCGTTAACTTAAGGGAAATAGATTCAATTAACGTAATGGCCAAGCCATTCCAAATCTCTATTTAATCCTAAATTGATGGAATCTAGTTTGCATATCAATTCGAGTTCAACAGCTTCTCGTTGTAGTCTGGTTTTGGACTTAATTTGTTGCAAAATTACTACCTTCAAGTCTGTCACTGAGTGATTAGGGAGGTTGAAATGGTCTCCTACTGGTTTTTGAATGTTATGATTCCTGATGTCAGATTTGTGTCCGTTTATTCTTTTGCGTAGAGACTGTCCGGTTTGGCCAATGTACATGGCAGAGGGGCATTGCTGGCACATGATGGCATATATCACATTGGTAGATGTGCAGGTGAATGATCCCCTGATGGCGTGGCTGATGTTATTAGGTCCTATGATGGTATCACTTGAATCGATATGTGGACAGAGTTGGCATCGGGCTTTGTTGCAAGGATAGGTTCCTGGGTTAGTGTTTTTGTTGTATGGTGTGTGGTTGCTGGTGAGTATTTGCTTCAGGTTGGGGGGCTGTCTGTAAGCGAGGATTGGTCTGTCCCCCAAGATCTGTGAGAGTGAGGGATCATCTTTTAGGATAGGTTGTAGATCTTTGATGATGCGCTGGACAGACCAATCCTCGCTTACAGACAGCCCCCCCAACCTGAAGCAAATACTCACCAGCAACCACACACCATACAACAAAAACACTAACCCAGGAACCTATCCTTGCAACAAAGCCCGATGCCAACTCTGTCCACATATTGATTCAAGTGATACCATCATAGGACCTAATAACATCAGCCACGCCATCAGGGGATCATTCACCTGCACATCTACCAATGTGATATATGCCATCATGTGCCAGCAATGCCCCTCTGCCATGTACATTGGCCAAACCGGACAGTCTCTACGCAAAAGAATAAACGGACACAAATCTGACATCAGGAATCATAACATTCAAAAACCAGTAGGAGACCATTTCAACCTCCCTAATCACTCAGTGACAGACTTGAAGGTAGTAATTTTGCAACAAATTAAGTCCAAAACCAGACTACAACGAGAAGCTGTTGAACTCGAATTGATATGCAAACTAGATTCCATCAATTTAGGATTAAATAGAGATTTGGAATGGCTTGGCCATTACGTTAATTGAATCTATTTCCCTTAAGTTAACGATCCTCATTCACACCTGTGTGTCAACTGTCCACATTGGCCATCTTGTTTATCACGTCAAAGGTTTTTCTTCCCCTGCTGTTATGGTTCCTCTCAATTAATTAGCCTCTTAAGGTTGGTTCACGCACTTCCACCTTATCATGTTTCTCTGACTGTATAAATATCTGTCTACTGGTATGTTTCATTCCATGTATCCGATGAAGTGGGTTCTAACCCACGAAAGCTTATGCTGAAATAAATTTGTTAGTCTCTAAGGTGCCACAAGTATTTATTTATTTATTATTTTCTTTTTGCTGACACAGACTAACACGGCTACTACACAGTTCCCTTAAAGTGATCTAGCCTCAGGCCTCCATCCAGGTACCTATGTCAAATATGATGAACATTTCTGTAAATCTTCTTTCATCATATAAAAGAAAAGGTTCTACCAATCCCAAAGGATCGGACACATCACCTCCCAGGTTAGAGAATGTTTCAGATCTTACCCAAATACACGCTACAGCCAATTCTTATGAACTAAAATATAAAGGTTTATTTATAAAAAGAAAGAAAGGTGAGAGTTAAAATTGCATACAATTGGAATCAATTACATACAGTAACGGCAAAGTTCTTGGTTCAGGCTTGTAGCAGTGATAGATTAAACTGCTGGTTTAAGTCAAGTCTCTGGAGTACATCCACAGCTTGGATGGGTCATTCAGTCCATTGTTCAGAGCTTCAGTTTGTAGCAAAGTTCCTCCAGAGGTAAGAAGCAGGATTGAAGACAAAATGGAGAAGATGCAGCTGCCTTTTATAGTCTTTTGCCATGCGGCCCGTGCTTCCTTTGTTCCAAACACAAGCTGCCCAGCACATGGCTTGGAAGTCTTAGAGTTCTCTCCATAGGCATCTCCCTGCATGCCTTGCTGAGTCATAAGGTGTATCTGCCTTCTCTCAATGGATCATTTGTATAGCTGATGGTCCTTAATGGGCCATCAAGCAGACTAGGCAGTACTGATGCCAAACTGTCTGGGGGTGTCACCCAGAAGCATAGCACAAGTCTGAAATACAGACATACATACAGATCTATAACTCAAAGGCGATACAAACCATAGGCGCCGACTTCGTGGGTGCTCCGGCGCTGGAGCACCCACGGAGAAAAATTGGTGGGTGCTCTGCACCCACCGGCAACTCCCCGCCCGCCCCGGACCCGCGGCAAACTTACCGGCACCGGGAGACGTTGCGGGGCCCCGCCCCCGACGCTGGGCAACGTCGCGTCGGTGTCGGGGGCGGAGCCCCGCAACGTCACCCGGCGTCGGGGGCGGGGCCCGGCGTCGGGCAGGGCCCCACCCCCGACGCCGAGTGACGGCACCCACGGGCGGAACCGGAAGTCCGCGCCTGTGATACAAACATATAAAGATGATCATATCTGGCAAATTATAACATTTTTGAAGATATCTTATCTGGCTGATTACTTTGTATGCGTTACCCCAGGAGCCAACATTTGAAATCTAAGTATAGAGTCAATACTTCTAACTTTAAATACAAAAACGATACATGCATGCAGATAGCACAATCATAACCAGCAAATCAGAACCTTTTCATAGACATCTTACTCCACAACCTTAGTACAATATTTGCTGCAAATATAGAACAGTGGCTGCAACAATTATCGATATGGTGATATTTTAATCAGATAACATCACAGGGGGGGATTTTCAGTTTGACCTGTTGACAAACGGAAATCTTCCGCTGAAAATTTGGCCAAAACCAAAGTTTTGTTTTCATCAAAATTTTCTCAGAGGGAATCAACACATCCCGGTCCAATCATCATGGAACAGCAGGGTTGAGAGTCTAAAGCTCAGTGTTTCTCAAATGTGGCCACATGCGGCCACCGGGGGCTTTTCTTGCAGCCACAGCCTCCTGGGTGGTGATTGGGGGGGAGGGCAGCAAAGCAGCGGTCCCTCCCCCGGGGCCACCAGCAGGGGTTGGGCCCTCCCCGCCCACTGGAGCCAGCTAGTAGGAGTTCCCCATCTTCCTGGGGGCAGTGTGGCTCAGGTTTCCGGCTTCAACCCTGGGGTGGTGGGTGGCAGACTCTGACCGTGGGGCTTCAGGCTCTGGGTTTGGCTGCACAGCGGCAGGGCTCCATCTCCGGGCCACAGGGCTCACCACCTCCCTTATCACCCCTGGCTCCTGCTGCCTCCTCTGGTCCCTCACACATCCAGCCCATGACCCTGGGCCCCCACTGCCTCCCTACCCACCTCTCCATCCAAGGCTTAATGTGTCCCCCAGCTTGCCAGGGCTGAGGAAGTCTGTTGTGAAAAGTGATGTTTGTTAATATCACTTTTCACTGCCCCACAGCTAGCTAACAAGTCTTCTGCCATGAAAAGTGATATTAACAAACACAATTCTGCTTCACAGAAGCAGACTTACAAGCTAGCAAGTCTAAAAAGAAAACGCAACAACAAAAAGAACATATGTGACGGAGTAGAGAGTGAGGTGGATTCAACCTGGGAGGTTTGTGGGGGAGGTTCCCTGGGACCTGCGGCATTGCATTAGGAAAGGGAGACTTTACCTGGGGCTGTAACATGAGCCAGGACGGGGGTTGGGAGGTGACACCTTTGGCTGGGAGAACAGACAAAAGGCGAGAGGAGGGGCCCCGGGGGGAGGGAAAGAGCCTCCTGGAGTTTTTGTCTGTGTGTTTTCAGTTTGGAGCTGGCTTGGGAAGAGGAGGGGAGCGGGGCAGACAGGGTCTGGCCTCCCTGCCCCATTTGGAGCTGTGGGGCGAAATGCAGGGAGCCCCCAGGCTGGGGTCTAAGCTCCCTGCCCCCCGGAAGGGCCCGGCTGAGGGGTCCTGGATGTACTGACAAGCTCCGGTTGGACTGTGTTCCTGGCATCTCTAATAAACCTTCTGTTCTACTGGCTGGCTGAGACTCCCAGTGAATCCGGGGAAGAGGGGTGGAGGGCCGGACTCCCCTATACACCGTGACAACTGGTGGCAGCGGTGGGATGTTCTGCACCCCATGAACGGTGCTTCCTGCAGTAAGTGACTGGGGAGCAGTAGAACGAAGGGGGGCTAACGAGGATCAGGCGTGCTGAAGGCCCACAGAGGAGCGGTTTCAGGGAGCGGAGGAGCTACGCTTAACCCCTGGGAGTGTGTGACCAGCAAGAAGGACTGTGCAATGATGGGGTCCCCCTGGGGGCTGCAGTGAGCAGTCCCAGGGGCGGAGGAGCCTGCGGCTTGGCCCTGGGAGACAGAAGGATTTTTGCGGTGACAGGGTTCCCCTGGGGGTGCCGTGAGTGGACCCAGGGGCAGAGGAGCTGCAGCTCGACCCTGGCAAAGAGGCGGTGACCTGGAGAAGGGCTGGCACACTTGGGGTTCTTCCTGGAAACCGTGGGGAGCTAAGAGCACACAGGCCTGCGGATCCACAGCAAACTTGGGAGCAGTGATGTGATGGCCTATCGCTTTCTCCTTAAGAAGAGCATTGTAACCCTGTGCAAAAAGAGAGGGATACACATTGGAAAGCTCACTAAAGCCCAGTTAATCACGCGGCTGGAGGAGGATGACCATTCCAGGGAGCAGATTCCTGACCCCAATGGGGCTACAGCAGGATCTGGGAGCAGCTGGAGTGATAGCCTGGCATCCCCAAGAGTCTGGTCCCCAACCAGACGGGGGTCTTCACGATCGGGTTCCCCAGCAGGGGATCGGAGACGGATGGGACTGGAGCTGAGTCCGAGAGAGCAAGAGGACGGTGAGAGACAGCAAGAGCCCGAGAAAGACCTACAGAAGAAGCAGCAGCAGCAGCGTGAACTTGCGGTGGTGGAACGGAGAGGCATAGGGGACTGGCCAGGGGTAAGTGGGGACAGATCCCGGGGTGCCAGCTCCGCAGGGAACCTCGATCCTAAATTGCTGCCCCTGGTTAAGGAGGGTGGGGATGTGGAGGCCCACCTCACTGCCTTGGAGCAGGCTGGTGATTGGAACCAGGGAGACCCTGCGGAAAAGCCCCGGGATCTAACCCCCTTGCTGGGTCCCAAGGCCATAAACTCCGCAAGCCAGATGGGTGGGATGGTGGACAGATTTCCACTCCTGGCCCTGGACTCAAACCCTATGGACCCCCAGTGGGAGCGGAAGGTGATGGTCAATGGAGAGACATTCGGGGGGTGGCAAGACCCCGGGACAGAGAGAACTGTGGTCAGGCCCCGGGTGGTGCACCCCCACCAGATGCTGAGGAGCTGTGTGACCTGGGTGAGGGTCCCAGGGACGGACCCATTCGCCCTGCCTATGGCCCAGATCCCTGTGCAGACCCAGGAGGGGTCGGGCTGGCTGGTGGTTGGGGGTCTCCAGGATATCAGCGGTGAGGTGCTGTTGGGGGGTGACTGTGTATCTTTGGGACAGGATCCAGGCCCTGGCCCTGTAACGGCCGAGGATTTGAATTTGAACTCAGGGAACCAATTGGCTAAGAGGGAAATGGTCAGTGAAAATGCAAATGACCTGGCTGGCAGGGGGGAGGAGCTGCCAGGCCCCGGTTACCTGCCTGCCTGTAACCAGACCCCTAGGGCGGGGTGGGACAGAGAGATGCTCCCCACCCCCCTGCACAATGGAGAGGTGGCTCAGGTAGTCTCTGATGCAGAGAGCAAAGCAGCGAGCTCGCTGCCTGGCCCCACAGGGACAGCCAGGGCAGCACTGAGCACCGGGGGAGCAGAGACCCCAGCTGAGTGGGGGAACACACAGGCAGGGCAGGACAGCTGCCAGCCAGGCTTGCCTTGTCCAGAGGTGCTGCCGGGAAGTGATTCCACGGCAGGGAGGGAGCCACCAGGGACAGGGCTCAGTGGGGCGGTGACCCCAGGCCTGGCCAGTGAGCTGCAGAGGGATCCCACCTTGGAGAAGCTAAGGGAACTTGCTGGCCACAGCGCTGCAAACCCCCTTGGGGAAGACTGCAGAGACAGATCCCTGTGGGAGAAGGGATTCCTGTGCCGGGAATGGGCTGCCCAAGGGGAAGTAGAACTGTGGGGAATCAGGAGGCAGCCGGTGAGGCCCCAGAAGTATCATCACCGGCTATTACACCTGGCCCAGGGTAAGGAAGAAGATCCCTGGAGGTCCCTGCCCATCAGAGAGGAACCTTTCCAGAAGGTGGCTATGAATAGGGTGGGCCCCCTCAGCAGGGCAACCCGGTCGGGGAAGAAGTACATTCTGGTGGTGATAGATTTCGCCACCCGCTACCCCGAGGCGGTGCCCTTATTCTCCATTGAAGGAGACACCGTGGCGAATGCGCTGCTGACCATTTTCAGCCGAGTGGGGTTCCCCAAGGAAGTCCTGATAGACCAAGGGTCCAACTTCATGTCGGCCCTGCTCCGGTGCTTGTGGGAGAAATGTGGGGTCCGGCACAGCTGGGCCTCAGCATATCATCCCCAGTCCAATGGGCTGGTGGAGAGGTTCCATGGGATGCTAAAGATGATGCTGAAAACTTTTATGAACCAGCACCCGCAGGACTGGGACAAGTACCTACCGCACCTACTGTTCGCCTACAGGGAAGTGCCCCAGGAGTCTACCGGATTCTCGCCCTTCGAACTGTTATACGGCAGGAGGGTAAGGGGGCCCCTGGACCTGATGAGAGACGAATGGGAGGGGGAGGCCGCCCCCGAGGGAGAGTCAGTGGTGGAGTATGTCCTGACCTTCCGAGAGAGACTTACTGAGCTCATGGGCCTGGCCAAGGGAAATCTGGCCAGAGCCCAGAGGAAGCAAAAGGTCTGGTATGACCGCACAGCGCGGGCCCGCGCCTACGCCACAGGGGATCAGGTGATGGTTCTCATCCCCGTGAGGAAAAACAAGCTGCAGGCCGCTTGGGAAGGCCCTTTCAAGGTTGTCAAGCAGCTAAATGAGGTAAATTATGTGGTGGAGCTGTCTAACCGGGCACACCACTGCCGGGTGTACCATGTCAATATGATGAAGCCATATTATGACAGGGGGAATGTGGTGCTGGCCGTGTGTGGACATTGGGAGGAGCAGGGAAGTGACCCTCTAGTAGATCTATTCCCTGAGACAGGAGCTGGTTCCTCCCAAGAAACAATCCCTCTCTCCGATCAGCTAACCCCTGCCCAGCAAGCTGAGATCAGAGGGGTGCTGCATCTGTACCGACAGCTGTTTTCCAACCAGCCTGGTCGCACTAATCTGACTGTCCACCGGGTGCAGACAGGAGCGCACCAACCTATAAGATGCTCCCCCTTCCGAGTCACAGGGAAGACAGCTCGGGACCTGGAAAGAGAGGTCAAGGACATGCTGGCTTTGGGGGTGATCCAACCGTCGTCCAGCCCTTGGGCTTCGCCGGTGGTGCTGGTCCCCAAAAAGGATGGGTCGATCCGGTTCTGTGTGGACTATCGGAAGCTCAATACCATCACTGTATCTGATGCCTACCCCATGCCCCGGCCGGACGAGCTCCTAGACAAGCTGGGAGGGGCTCGGTACCTTACCACCATGGATCTTACAAAGGGCTACTGGCAAGTGCCACTGGATGCAGATGCCCGGCTGAAATCTGCCTTCATTACCCCTCTGGGGCTCTACGAGTTCCTGACCCTGCCTTTCGGCCTCAAGGGAGCGCCAGCCACCTTCCAGCGCCTGGTGGATCAGCTACTGAAGGGGATGGAGAGCTTCGCTGTGGCATATATCGATGACATCTGTGTCTTTAGCCAGACCTGGGAGGACCATGTGTCCCAAGTTAAACAAGTGCTGGACCGACTCCGGGAGGCTGGGCTGACCGTAAAAGCGGAGAAGTGCAAGGTGGGAATGGCTGAAGTGTCCTACCTGGGACACCGGGTGGGGAGCGGCCACCTAAAACCAGAACCAGCCACGGTGGAGGTGATCCGGGACTGGCCCGCTCCCCAAACCAAAAAGCAGGTCCAGGCCTTTATTGGGATGGCGGGGTACTATCGAAGATTTGTGCCCCACTTTAGCGCCATAGCCACCCCCATCACTGAGCTATGTAAGAAGGGGAAGCCAGACAAGGTGGTCTGGACCGAGGAGTGCCAGAGGGCTCTCTGTGCACTGAAGGAGGCTTTGATCAGGGGCCCGGTTCTGGCAAACCCAGACTTTGACAAGCCCTTTCTGGTGTTCACCGACGCCTCAGACAGGGGACTGGGGGCGGTGTTAATGCAGGAGGATGAAACGGGGCAGAGACACCCCATCGTGTATTTAAGCAAGAAGTTGCTACCCCGAGAGCAGAATTATGCGGCCATCGAGAAGGAATGCCTGGCCATGGTGTGGGCCCTCAAGAAACTAGAGCCGTATCTATTCGGGCGACACTTCACCGTGTACACCGACCACTCGCCCCTGACCTGGCTACACCAGATGAAAGGGGCCAACGCCAAGCTCCTGAGGTGGAGCCTGCTCCTGCAGGATTACGACATGGACGTGGTCCATGTGAAGGGAAGTGCCAACCTGATAGCGGATGCATTGTCCCGGAGAGGGGGCCCTGAACTTCCCCAGGCCACTGGTCAGAGTGACCCCGCTCAGTTCAGTCTCGAAGGGGGGAGCGATGTGACGGAGTAGAGAGTGAGGTGGATTCAACCTGGGAGGTTTGTGGGGGAGGTTCCCTGGGACCTGCGGCATTGCATTAGGAAAGGGAGACTTTACCTGGGGCTGTAACATGAGCCAGGACGGGGGTTGGGAGGTGACACCTTTGGCTGGGAGAACAGACAAAAGGCGAGAGGAGGGGCCCCGGGGGGAGGGAAAGAGCCTCCTGGAGTTTTTGTCTGTGTGTTTTCAGTTTGGAGCTGGCTTGGGAAGAGGAGGGGAGCGGGGCAGACAGGGTCTGGCCTCCCTGCCCCATTTGGAGCTGTGGGGCGAAATGCAGGGAGCCCCCAGGCTGGGGTCTAAGCTCCCTGCCCCCCGGAAGGGCCCGGCTGAGGGGTCCTGGATGTACTGACAAGCTCCGGTTGGACTGTGTTCCTGGCATCTCTAATAAACCTTCTGTTCTACTGGCTGGCTGAGACTCCCAGTGAATCCGGGGAAGAGGGGTGGAGGGCCGGACTCCCCTATACACCGTGACAACATACAAAGCACCTTATTTGTGTTTCGATTCTGTTTAGTTCCGATAAAGAAATAGAGCCAAGTGTGCGTTATTTTTAATTATTCAGTCTGCGAAAAACTCCTGCAGACATAAATTACTATGATTTGGACATTTCATGTGCGTGTGTGTGTCTGGCTGACACCACAGGGGGGTGCTGTAACATCACACAGGGTAAGCGAAAAGAAAAGGAATACTTGTGGCACCTTAGAGACTAACAAATGTATTTCAGCATAAGCTTTCGTGGGCAACAGCTCACTTCATCGGATGCATGGAATGGGTGAGAGTTGACATAGATACAGCAGGGTCTTTTTGAGAAGAAAGAGAAGACGCTGAATTCCCATTGATCCCTCCTGGAACAGTCTCTCTACCACCAGGTTACAGTTTAGTGTATCAACGGCCATATTTTGGTTACATTGCCAGGTTGGATATTCTTCCGCACCTGGTACCTATTCTAGACCCCTGCAAGGGACTATTTTTTTAACCCCACTCTCATCCCTCCCCGCAATACCCACTCCTGCATTGTTTCTTGCATTTTTATCCCGTTCCCAACTGTAAAAACCTTAGACCCAGCAAATCCCACAAAAGAGAAAGATTCCCCCATGCTACTAAAAAATCCCCAAACAGTCAAATATATTATATATATAAATGGAATTCAGACACAATTTTTACCACTAAAGAAATAAAACAAGTCTCGCTTAAACCATGTAGAAAAATACTTCAACTCGTTATAATAGATGTCAAATCTCTTTCTGTCCCTCACTTATACATAAGCATTAAAACCTTTATTTAAAAAGATATTGTGTCTTCCCACAAATTACCGCACTCTGGTTTTTTTGCCCACCCAAACTCACCCGCTCCTATGGCAGCAGGTTCTGCGATAGCCCCCGGGATCCCAGTCCCACTGCAGGGCTCTAACCTGCTCCACCCCCATATTGGCATTTCCACATTCATCTAGGCCAGGGGTCGACAACCTACGGCACACGATCTGATTTTTAATGGCATGCTGCTGCCTTCTGGGGTCCCGGCCGCTGGCTCCGCTCAACCTGAACAGAACCCCAAGCCGGCAGTGGGCTGAGCGGGGCTGGCGGCCGGGACCCCAGCAGGCAGCAGGGTGCCATTAAAAATCCGGCTTGGCCCGGCCACTCTTCTCTGCCCCCCGCCTCCCGCTCTCTTCTGTGGGGGCAGGGGGCAGAAGTTTGGTCCTGCCGGCTCCTGCAGCAGGGCGGGCTCCACCAGCAGCCATGCTCCCCCCTCCCCTGCCTCTTCCCTGAGCGTGTTGGGTTCCCGCCCCTCCTCCTCTCTCTCCCTGCAGAACAGCTGATGGCCCTTGCGAGGGAGAGGGAGAGGGAGGGGGAGAAGTGGAGCCGCAGTGCACTCGCTGCTCTGGGGAGGAGACGGAAAAGAGGCGGGGACGGGGACCGAATCAGGGCATATCCCCTCCAGCCCCCTGCCGTGAGCCGCTCGGGGCAGGGGGCTGGGAGCACCCCCATGACCCCAGCCCACACCCTCAGCCCTCTGCCCTGAGCCCTGCACCCCCCCACACCCTCTGCCCTGAGCCCTGCACCCCCCCCCACACACACACCCCAGCCCTCTGCCCTGAGCCCTGAACCCCCCCACACACACCCAGCCCTCTGCCCTGAGCCCTGCACCCCCCCACACACACCCAGCCCTCTGCCCTGAGCCCTGAACCACCCCCCACACACACCCAGCCCTCTGCCCTGAGCCCTGAACCCCCCCCCACACACCCCCAGCCCTCTGCCCTGAGCCCTGCATCCCCCCCACACACCCCCAGCCCTCTGCCCTGAGCCCTGCACACCCCCCCACACACACCCAGCCCTCTGCCCTGAGCCCTGCACCCCCCACACACCCCCAGCCCTCTGCCCTGAGCCCTGCACCCCCCCACACACACCCAGCCCTCTGCCCTGAGCCCTGCACCCCCCAACACACACACCCAGCCCTCTGCCCTGAGCCCTGCACCCCCCCACACACACCCAGCCCTCTGCCCTGAGCCCTGCACCCCCCAACACACACACCCAGCCCTCTGCCCTGAGCCCTGCACCCCCCCACACACACCCAGCCCTCTGCCCTGAGCCCTGCTTCTTAAACATTTTGAAAACCTTGTTTACTTTACATACAACAATAGTTTAGTTATATAATACATAGATATAGAGAGAGACCTTCTAAAAAACATTAAAATGTATCACTGGCACGCGAAACCTTAAAGTGAATAAATGAAGACTCGGCACACCCCTTCTGAAAGGTTGCCGACCCCTGATCTAGGCAATGGCACAATCACTACACTACCCGAAAAACGCCTGGGAGGAAACCAACCCTGTTCTCCCCATGCCAGCACAGCTCCCCTTTCACACCCAACAATCTCAGACCTAGAATTTACAGCAAACAGGCAGGTGTGAACGGACTATGTTTCTGTGCGGTCAGATTTCCATGATCTCCTTACAGAGTAAGAACCGTCTATCAGTAATAATAAAGCTATGCCTAGGGAATATATGAGAGAGAGAGAGAGTACTTGACCTTGAAGGGGTCAGGGAGTGGGGGGAACAATTTCCCTTGCTTTAGCTTGTAATAGAATTTAATTCCTTATGAACCTTCCCCTGTGTCTTTCATTACCCTCCCTCCCTTCCCTGGGGTTTGTTTGAGGAGTCTGCTCTAGTGGAGGAAGCAGCAGAGCTACTCAGGAGAGTCCTACACCTTCATCTTGCCCCACCTGTATGCCGTTCCCTTCAGCGCATGAAGAGGGACCTAGATCTTTCTCTCCCCTTCACAGCTGTTAAATTGTTACAGCTCCCACCCCGGGTTTCCTATACCTTGGACACTAGCCAGTCCGGCCGCCTACCAACACACGCCCCGACTTCCCCTGGTCGATCCAGGTGTGAAGTAGCAGGAGTTTATATTTATTTCCTGCACAGGGGCATAGTGCACACCTGTTCTTAACTATAGCCCCATTTTCCACAGTTCATTCCTAAAGGTAGTTTGGCTTTAGGCCAGGGGGGTGTATCTTAGGTACGGCCTTGTGAAGGGACCACAGCTGAGTCCATCTTCCCTGCCACAGCCCAGCCCCATCCTAACTCCCTTATTAAAGCCTGCTGTGGAAGAGTCATGCCTAAGCCATGGAAGGGAGAGTACAAATATACACATTCCCTTTGCTCTGGGCCAGTCCGGGGGGTTCCTTAGGATGCTGTTTGCATCTCGCTGGGGTAGAGGACACGAGCAGTGCCATGATCGGCCACAAGCGAGGGCAGCCAGGAGGAAAAGAAGAGCTCTGCCTGTTGGTGGAGTGCTTCAGTCAAACAGGTGCTGTCTTGGGACAGGTCCAGATAAACCCAAACTCAGCACTGCCAACCCCAAGTCTTTAAAAAAGAAGCACCCCCGAAACCCATGATATTTTAAAATAATAAATACAAACCTGTTGGGGTTTTTGTGTGTATTTATTTGCCTTGTGCCTCCCCCTCCCCCGGGGCCCAGTTTTTACATTTCACTTTTCCAAGTTTCTCTCTGTAACCCTCATCCAGGAAATGAACTGTTTGTTTTTTAAAGAAAGCCAAGATTCCTGGAGTCATGTGATCATGGTTCCAGGAAAGAGGACTTTATGAGGGACAAACATCACAAGACTCTCAGTGAAAGTCGAGAGCTAGCAGCTCTGCAAACTGGATTTTCCTGTGCTCCACCTACCTCCCCCCCCCCCAAATAGATCCTAGCGCCCACTCCCCCTCTCTCCCCAAAAGCAACCATGGGTCAGGTCAAGGTCTCATTTTATCCAGCTCTTCCCCTCACTCTCACACACACACTTTAAAGGCAGAGGCAGGGTTGAAGAGAATAGGAGTCAGATAAATGGGTCCAGAAATAGGGCAAAACCCAGGATGGTTTAGGACCTCACCGCCTCCCCCTATTTCTAAAAAAAGGGGGAGAATAAATACTTTAGCTCATCTTCCCTTCAAGGGGGGAAAACTCCTAACCACAAAATTCAGACTGAACCAGGGAGGCCTATTGCCACCCCCAGCTCCTGATGCAGCAAGGGACAGCAATCATCCCCTACCTGAATCTCTCTGGCCTCCCAGACTGCCAACACACCATCTCCAGCTCAGCAGGGGACATAATGGCACGTGCAGCAGGGTTCCAGCTCCTGCTCCAATTTGCCCTTCCTGGCCACGTAAGTAACTCCTTGTTTGTCATGGGAGGTGAGCGGGAAGAGAACTAACATTACTTCAAAGGGTAACATCATCATGCACTTGGCGAGAATGGCCCGTTCTCAGGAGTAAGAGAAAATTGAACAAGAGAGAGACTCACCAGCTAGGAAGGAAGGCAGGATATGCAGCAAACTGCAGCCACGCACCAAACATGGCTGCTTTAGGGCTGCGGGCTCCTTGGCTCTGTCACATTTAAAGGGCCAGCTCCAGCAAGGCATGGTGGGAAGAGAACTCCTTTAAAAAAGAAACCTTGTACCAGGGAACAGTTAGGAGGGGCCAAGAGGTCACCCAGGAAAGCGCAGCTTCTGCAGTGCATGCACATGTGTTACATACTTCAATAGCCCTTTTTATCCAAGCACGTCAAAGGACTTTGCCTCCAAACAGAGGCATGAGGTGGTATTCTGCCTGGCTCACAGATGTGAATACACAGAGGCATAAGGAATGGTAGAGAAGAGGAATACAGAGTATTCATTTTACTGTGAATATATACTTCATAACTCCAAGGCCGCACAAGAGGGGAACAGTGTAACATACAGAGGTTTGCGGTCTTCCATTCAGCCCTACATCTCATATGAAGCCATGTAGAAATGACAGAACATCTAGGTACCTGTAGGAAATAGAAAAGGCACAGATCTGTGCTGAGCACCCCGACCTTCTTTTGAGCTCAATGCTCTTTCCAGGACCGAGTCTCGAGATGGCCTGATGTGCCCGGAGCCAACTCCCCCTTCTCACTCCGAAAGTAAATGGAGCTGTTTGTTCTGGAGTTTACAGTCAAGTGAAATTTTGATATCAGGGGCCCAGAGGCGAGCTGTCTCTTTGGATTGATGATGTAATTTGGGTTTGGAAGGAAGACCTGCACTCCTTCTGTTTCCCTCTGTGTTTTTACTGCCACCTTCTGAGAGATTTAACCCTTTGAGTTCTGCTTCCTAGCAGAGATTTGCCTGGCAGTATCAGAGGCTGCATCACCAACTTGTTTCCTTCCTGTTTAGGAGGTTAAACAACAACAACCACCGCCAAACAAAAGGAGAGCCGGGTCTCTCTAATCAAAGAGTAAAAACGGGGATTTGGGGGCAGAGGTTTGTTTTATACAAAGACTCAGTTCGTTCCTACTTTCGCTTTCTCGCTACATCACCAGGTATTCTTGCCGAAGAGAGGAGATGGGACATCATATCTCTTCACTGTACACACTCCCATCAAAGCGAGCTAGGGGGACCAAGTGTCTCCCCGTTTCCTTTCCCCAGAGTGATGGGGCCAGGCTACTTAGAGAGTCTTCACCACTCCCTGGTTTAGTTGTGTTCTTAACTTGGCATCATTCCCTCCCTCCCCCAAGAACCCTCCCCCCAGGTCACCAGCGAGAAGACTGGAAGACACCACAATGCTATTGCTATTGCTGTGGTACTAACGCTGTGGCATTACTGAGCGCTTAATGCATGAGCACCCAGCTGCGAGGAGCACATCCTTCCACCTCCGCAGCCTGCTCCTGGAAATAGGACACTGCACACACCCAGAGGGGATTTCCAAGAGCCGTGAGCTCTGCCCAGCTGGGAAATGCCAGCACTGAAGCCGCAGCAGAGCGAGTCCGTTCTCTTGGGAAAGCAGCAAAGGTGTGTCTTTCTAATCCACGTTGCAGCACTGGCGGGGTACCTTTACCGTTACCAGTGTGTGATGACCGCGAAGAGAATCTGCAGCGCCATGGAGAAGCAGGGCAGCTGTGCCACGCTGTAGGCCACCGAGCGCGTGGGAGCTTTCAGCCGCAGGAGGTATGCCACGGTGTGAACTATCCGCCCCATGCAGAAGATCAGGAAGTGGATCCTTGCCACGATGGGACTGGGGTCCAGCAGGGAGTAGATGGCCCCAAGGAAGAGGAAGGGGAAAATGTTCTCCATGTCATTGCGATGGGCCCTGAAAATGTAAATAGGCCAATTCAGGCTTATGGGGCTGCCTTGGAGTCCATTCCCTCCCACCAATCACTGACCTGCCCAATTCTTCTTCCCACCCCACCCCCATACACTAGTCAGCCCATATTGCCGCCCCTGCCTTTCTGACTCTCCCTTTGCAGCCCATCAGTACAGCTCGAGAACGGGATGGATGGGTTGCTCTTGGGTGGAATGCCATGGACTACTGGTGAGGAATAAGCAGCAGAAACAAGTGAGCCAAGAAATGAAGCAGCACCCGGATTTTCAAAGGGGCCAGGTACCCAACTCCAGCTGGATTTCAGTGGGAGGCAGGCACCTAATTTTCTCACCCAGTATCTTTTTAAGGCAAGCATTCTTAGTGATGAAAAACAAGGGGAAAAACACAGAAACATTGTGATAGGACATCTGACTGATTTTAGAGCCTACGGTAAGGCGCATTTTTCCCACTAAACTCCCCTCACCCGACCCCTAATGGAAGAGTTTATGATACAAGGGCAAAGCAATGCTTCCTAGGAGCTGGGGAAACCAAAATCCTGTCTGAAACCTACTCACTACGTCAGCACACAGACGTGTGTAAATTTTTCCAAATTTCTCATGAGATGCCAAAAGGAAATTGAAGATCATCCAAGCTTTTACTAATTTTTTGATGCAAGTTTCCCTGGTTCTGCCCATCTACTCCCTCCTCTGTCTTGGAGAGAGTCTAACGGGAAGTGTTGGGCAACCTTAAGTATATGCAGTGCTACCAGCTACTCCGAATGATACATAAAGTAGTTATAGTTAAGATGACGGTCAAGTTCATGATGACCTGTTAGGGACCAATCCCACTCCCAGTTGAAGTCCATGGGAGTCTTTCCACCGGACTTAGTGAATGCTGGACAGGATCTTTGCACCACATTCTCTCTTTGAGCCCCCCATCCTGTAAGGTGCTGAGCCCCCTCAACTCCTACTGAAGTGATCGGAGTGGAGGGTATTCTATACCTGATAGGACTGGGCCTCAAAAAATTAAGATCAGTGCAGGCCTCCTCCCAAAAGCCACTAGACACGACCCTCCTTCACACTGCAGCTCCCAGCCTAGAGTGTTAATTCACAGAGCCCTTCCTGCACCCCTCAGCCCCAAAACCCATGCATAGAATAATCTCCACTTCAACTCTGGCTTCTGCTGAACGAATTACGGCACTGCCCAAGGAGGATCAGCTTTCCCCAGGGAGTCTTGTTTTCTGTGTCCTTGTTTATTTAGTCACTCAGTTGGTTCCTCTTTCCAGCCTGCAAAATCCCTCTGCATTTGACAGGTAATTCTAACCTAATGCTGCTTTTGTTTGAGCTGAACCTGGTTGTATAAGCAGGGTCACCAGAACCCAGAACAGAAGGAGTGGAGACAGTACAGGAAATAGGTGCAGTTTATTTCTCATGCCCAGGCTTATACCACAAGCCACTTAAACTTTATACATTCACCTTTAAATGGTTTGTGATAGAGATGACAATGCACTTAGTCACCCTAGAGGCTCAATATCCGTTAGAGACTGGGCCCAGGGGGAAAAAACCCTAACGCGAACAGTCACTAGGAATGGAATGCTGGAAATTCAGATGCAGCTCTGAGTTATGAGGCTTGGGCCAGTCTCTACAAAATACCTTGACAGGCAACCTGCAAAAGGAAAGGCTAGTGGCTTCTTTGTGATGGGCCTGAGAGGGTTTTGCTTCTATTTTTCTGCTTCACCTGCTTGTTTTAGCTGGAGGTCTCATTAGGGGACCTAGAGCAATGGGGTGGGAACTCTCTCAGCCCTTATCCGGAGATCATCATCATAAAATATCAGGATTGGAAGGGACCTTAGGAGGTCATCTAGTCCAACCCCCTGCTCAAAGCAGGACCAATCCCCAATTTTTGCCCCAGATCCCTAAATGGCCCTCTCAAGGATTGAACTCACAACCCTGGGTTTAGCAGGCCAATGCTCAAATCACTGAGCTATCCCTCCCCCCTTTAATTTGCTGGGGTGGGTCATTGCTCACAGTTTGGTTTACAAATCCTAGATGTGGTGTTTCCCCAGCAAAAGGCCGCATTGTTTCTCTCTGTCATTAAAAGGTCTTTCTACACTCAGACTCTGTGCTTGCGAGAGCGGAAGTACTGCCTCTTAGAGGCGCCCAGGGGGGGTGATATATATTTGTCCCAGGTCACTGGGTGGGGGCTCGAGCCAGTTTTGCATTGTGTTATTGGAATGGAACCCCTAGATACGGAACCCGGCCCTTGTTGCTGCCGACTCTGACTGGCAGAAGGTTACATCCTTCCTTTCAACTCTCTGGTGGGCACAGGCATTACATCAGTGTTTAAAAGAGGTTTAGGGTTTGTCGTCTTAAACAAAAGAGGGGTGTTCTTACTACAGAATAATTAACACGCATTAAGAGGGTTCTTAACCCACGAAAGCTTATGCTGAAATAAATTTGTTAGTCTCTAAGGTGCCACAGGTATTTTTCTTGTTTTCTTTTTGCTGACACAGACTAACACGGCTACTACACTGAAACCTAACATGCATTAGCTATCCTGGAGAGAGGGCACTGTGGTTTTAGTGTGGATTAAAGTACTGTGGGGGGTCAACATGGACAGGGGCTATAGGACTGACCTCACCTAGCTCAGCCAGCCCTACAGCTGGCCTTGTCAGTGAGATAACCCGTGCTAGTTCTCTCCCTGTTAAACCCCACCCCCAAACACCTGCATGTCAATGAGGACAAAGCCTTGAACAGTTTGACCAAAACAAAACCCTTCCTCTCTCAGTCAGGTTTCACGGGCTTGGTACCTGTGAAGTCAAAAGCCTACTGGGTCTCTAGTTATCCATACAGTCTTCCAGGAAGTGAGGGTAGACCAGACCCAAATTGCTAGTGTTAAAAATAGTCAGAAAAAAGTTGTCCTTTTTCCTATCAAAGAAGAAGAGTATAAACCCATTTCCCTGTCCCATCGCATGTCAGCTTTAAAATAACTCCTTCCCCTTGTCCCCCAGAGATGACTGGTATCTCAATGTACAAGCCCCAAGGTCTTTGGGGGCAGAGACTTTTTGTTCTGTGTTTGTACAGCGCCTAGCACAATGGGGCCTTGGTCCATGACTGGGACTCCTAGGTGCCACCACGATACAAATGAGCACAGCTGGTCGAATTTGGAGTTTCCATTCCATGGATAATTCCAGGATTTTAAATATGGTTTAATCTCAAATCAGGACAAAAAGTTGAAGTGTGTTGCTTCAGTCTGTCTGAGATAGGACATTGTGTCACAGTGTAATGGGCTAAACATGACATGAGATATGTCACATGGCAGGACAGCATCACCACAGGGCATGACACGGCATCATAGCCTGACATATCACACTCTGACATCATCAGGTCACTTCAGGATACGAAGACTCGTGTTGTTCTGAGACAAGAGGTGACGTTACATCACAATTTATAATACTACAACAAAAGTCAAATAAAACATTGATAAATGATCACAAAAACCTACACATTCCCGCAAACATTCCGATTCTGTCCAATCAGTATTTTCTAGGGCAGGCAAGCGATTAAAAAAATTAATCGTGATTAACTGCATGATTAATCGTGCTGTTAAACAATAATAGAATACTATTTATATAAATATTTTTGGATGTTTTCCACATTTTCAGATATATTGATTTCAATTACAACACAGAATACTAAGTGTACAGTGCTCACTTTATATTTATTTTTTATTACAAATATTTTCACTGTAAAAAACCCAAAAGAAATTGTATTTTTCAATTCACCTAATACAAGTACTATAGTGCAATCTCTTTATCATGAAAGTTGAACTTACAAATGTAGAATTATGTACAAAAAATAACTGCATTCAAAAATAAAACAATGTCAAACTTTAGAGCCTACAAGTCCACTCAGTCCTACTTCTTGTTCAGCCAATCGCTCAGACGAATAAGTTTGTTTACATTTGCAGGAGATACTGCTGCCTGCTTCCTGTTTACAATGCCTCCTGAAAGGGAGAACAGGCATTCGCATGGCACTGTTGTAGCCGGCATTGCAAGATATTTAAGTGCCAGATGTGCTAAAGATTGATATGTCCCTTCATGCTTCAACCATCATTCCAGGGGACATGCATCCATGTTAATGAGGGGTTCTGCTCGATAACTATCCAAAGCAGTGCAGATCGACGCATGTTCATTTTCATCATCTGAGTCAGGTGCCACCAGCAGAAGACTGATTTTCTTTTTTGGTGGTTTGGGTTCTGTAGTTTCTGCATCTGAGTGTTGCTCTTTTAAGACTTCTGAAAGCATGCTCCACACCTCATCCCTCTCAGATTTTGGGAGGCACTTCAGATTCTTGAACCTTGGGTCACGTGCGGTAGCTATCTTTAGAAATCTCACATTGGTACCTTCTTTGCATTTTGTCAAATCTGCAGTGAAAGTGTTCTTATAACGAACAACATGTGCTGGCTCATCATCCGAGACCGTTATAACATGAACTACATGGCAGAATGCAGGTAAAACACAGAGCAGGAGACATACAATTCTCCCCCACGGAGTTCAGTCACAAATTGAATTAACACATTATTTTTTTAACAAGCATCATCAGCATGGAAGCATGTCCTCTGGAATGGTGGCTGAAGCATGAAGGGGCACACGAATGTTTAGCATATCTGGCACATAAATACCTTGCAACGCCAGCTACAAAAGTGCCATGCAAATGTCTGTTCTCACTTTCAGGTGGCATTGTAAATAAGAAGCGGGCAGCATTATCTCCCATAAATGTAAAAAACTTGTTTCTCTTAGCAATTGGCTGAACAAGTAGGACTGAGTGGTCTTGTAGGCCATAAAGTTTTACATTGATTTGTTTTTGAGTTCAGTTATGTAACAAAAATGCCCTACATTTGTAAGTTGCACTTTCACAATAAAGAGATTGCACTACAGTACTTGTATGAGGTGAATTGAAAAATACTATTTCTTTTGTCATTTTTACAGTGCAAATATTTGTAATAAAAATAAAGTGAGTACTGTACATTTTGTATTCTGTGTTGTAATTGAAATCAATATATTTGAAAATGTAGAAAAACATCCAAAATATTTAACAAATTGCAATTGGTATTCTATTGTTTAACAGTGCGATTAAAACTGCGATTAATCACAATTAATTTTTTTTTAGTTAATCGCGTGA
This sequence comes from Macrochelys suwanniensis, assembly GCA_033296515.1. Classification (NCBI taxonomy): domain Eukaryota; kingdom Metazoa; phylum Chordata; order Testudines; family Chelydridae; genus Macrochelys; species Macrochelys suwanniensis. The sequence continues at coordinate 11,605,164 of CM065790.1, read as the reverse complement.
GTTAACTGCCATTAATTGACAGCCCTAGTATTTTCCCTAACAGAAAACTCTTCTGTTGGAAATTTTTTGACCAGCTCTAGCAATAAGCCTTAAGCAATAAGGCTTTGAAAACCTGGATTTTAGAGGTTTCATCCTAGTCTCTAGTCAATGCTGGCCTTTTCCGTAGCATGGCAAGCCTTAGCAGGAGTGCACCCTACTCCCCCGCACCAGGCTGCCCTCTGGCCATGTTATTAGCTAACTTGGCATGCCTAAGTCTCCACGGCAAGGGTGGGGTGAGGACGGACAACGAGAGTTCGGCACTTTGAGCCTTTGCACTGACGCAGAGATGATGGGAAGAAGGAGCTGGATGACAGGCCTCAATGTCTCACAGCTGCTTCCAATCACCACATCCCCATTTCCGAGGGAGACGGAGCAAGCGCCAAAAAATCCCAGGCAACCCAGTCACCATTTCCTGTTTCCCCATCCTCACTCCAGGCCCGTAAATGTGGATTTTATGTAAACAAGACAACCACAGCCCGTGGCCAACACTTCAATCAAGCCATTTCCTGCCCCGAGCTGTCCAGGCGTGGGAAGGCAGCCACTGAGTCTGTTTATTTTTAATGAAGATTTTATCTGCTGACTAAAAGGCCCAACCCTTCTCCCCAGTTACCCTCACCTGGGTGACTCTGTGTCGAAAGCTCTCGTGTCCTACGTGCCTTTTGCTCAGTAACATTCCCCTGGAGCCTGCCTTGGTAGCTAAACTCTGTGGGCTAAATTCTTCTCTTGGTTACGCCAGTGTAAATCCAGGGCAACTCGCCGTAGCTTGGGCAGTCAGGCCACGTTGGATGCTGGGTGGTCTCCATGAGAAATAGGGAAGCGGGGGGCAGTCCTGATTTTTTAAGTGCAGGTCTTCCACCCCCACCAGCGTGGCTCCACCTGAGAGGCTTGACCAGCCCTCCTCCACCGCCCCCGTGCATTTCTGTATAAAATGGTGTCCTCCCTGTGGCATGGCCTTGCATATTCAGTGCGTGTGAGGTGAAAAGTGTGGGTCCCGCCCCATTGTTCCACATGGATGCATACAATTATTCAGTCAAGTCTCTCTTACACACACAAATCTGAAATCACAGACTCCTCAGCGAGCTACTTCCCTGAGCTAGTAGGAGGAGCAGGTGTCTTATCCTCCCTGTGGGCACACACTAGGGGACAACCTGTTCTCACACACAAAGCCGCTCCATGACCGTGCATTTCCCCACTTCCATAAGCAACCCATCCCCAGAGCACACACCTCCTGCTCTGTACTTTTACTGCAGCGGGCCTGAAAGGCAGGCCCCCAAATCCTTTGCTTACAAATCCTTTCCAGTTCCAGCTGTATATTAGTAAACAGCTATAAATCTCCCTACACCCAACTCATTTCGCCACCGTTTCTGCGTCATGCAACCAGTTTCTCCTCTGACATATTGGACGTCACGGAGAAAGAACGGTTAACAGTGTCCAAGCGGCCTAACCAGCCCTCGGCTCAACAAAAATAAACTCTCAGGCACTAGCTATGCCAGCACATAGTGTCCTCCCAGAGAGACTTCAGCAGGAGAAATGGAAAGAAACAAAGGCAGCTTTTAGGCCAACTCTAATGCCGGGGGCTCCTTATAAGGCTACAGGATTCCAGACTCGCTGCTTGTTTTCTTTCAGGTCTCGCCGTTGAGCTCTCTCCAGTCCTTTTGTGGCTCACTTTGCACAACTCCTAACCACAACCATCTCCTACTCCCGAGCCAGGCTGCCAGGGCTCGAGGGAAAGTCAGGCTTTGTCTTCACTTGGAAAAGAGTTCGCTAGCTTTGTAACATGGGTTAGTTAAGACACAGCAGTTGTCTCTGTAACCCAAGGTAGACTCTAAGCTTTCCTTGGGGTTCACTTCGACCAGCCAGCAAGGGTTAAAATTACTCCTGCCTTGTCTTCACTAGGGCTACGGCTTCACTGCCAAAAAAAGGGGGGATTTTTAGCGTTCCCTTCAGTTATCTCACTGAAAATTCCAGTGGAGGCAACGTTTGTACTGAGCCTTTTAATGTGGCGAGGTGAAATCAAACACTGCCCCATGGTGAAGCTTGCTTTGACACATCACAGTTATAACTACAGAACCTTGTCTGCATTAGCATTTCACAGTGACCTGACTAACACACACACACAAATGCGTTGGGCAAGCCTACACTACAAAATTAAGTCGACCTAAGTTACGTCGACGTACAGCCACGGCAGCAATTAAATCGCATTTGCACGTCCACACTACACCCCTTGTGTCGGTGGTGCGCGTCCTCACCAGGCGTGCTTGCGCCGATTTAAGGTGCGGGGCACTGTGGGACGGCTTCTGAAAGGCAGCCACAGTTGATGTCAGCAGCGCAGTGTCTATACTGACACTGTATCCACCTAACTACAAAGACTTAAGCTCTTTGCCTCTCGCGGAGGTGGCGTTAGTAAGTCGGTGTAGTGGGCGAGTTACATTGGTGGGAGCGACATTTTAGTGTAGACACTTACAGTTAGGTCACCATCAGTTATCTCACTGAAAAATCCAGTGGAGGCAACGCTAAGCTTAACCCTAAGCTGCCTTACGTCAGCCTAACTCTGTAGCATAGACTAGGCCTTAGCTATGCTTTCACTGTCATGTAACACCAAGTTCCTTAATACAGGTTTAAAATTCCTCGTGAAGATACAGCGTCTGTTGGTTAATACACTAGCCTGCCACCTTTTAGAGAGCTGGGTTCAAATCTAGCCAGGAGCTCAGGTTCGGGGAGGGTTCTCAACCTCATTTGTACCTATTAGAGGCAAAACCAACATGCAATGTGACATCACCGACTGTCTCTTCTTAGACCTAGGACTGAAACAGTGACCAAGGTGCACGGGCAGAATTGTGTGGGAGCCCAGAGCATTCCTAGTCATGGACTGAGCTATTGTCAGAGCTGTGCAGGGATTAGTGGAGATTTGGGTCTGGCAGAGCTGGGGGGGTTGGGGGAACCTTTGTGCATTAATTCAAGGCATGGCCACAGTCATCTGGGACACACTGAAAATCTGGACCCTAAGGAGCCAGTTATAATGGGCCTCTCGGGGTTGATGGCTTTAGGACCCCAGGCATGAATCCATCCATGTTTCATGAGCCAGTGCCTCCATTTAATATTTAACTAGCCCCAGCACAAGGAGCTGACGGGATCCCGCTTCAGGCCCCCGTGGATCAATCCATGTAGGTAACTGCCGAATTAATGAGCTCTTCACTTTGCCTTTCCCGTGACACCGAGCAGCTGCGGAGGAGCGTTTCACCGCATAAGAGGAATTCCAGCCACGTGCTGGCCAATGGAATTCACAGGACAGCACTTGCCTGCGGCATCGCTCCACGTCTGGGTCCTCTCGATAGTACTGCAGCCCTCCATTCCTCAGGGCGTCCTCCGGATTGGCGAAAGCCTGGAAGAGAAAACTGCCGTCTCAGAGGCGTGAGGAGATGCTTCCCCCCAAGACTCATGGGATGGGAGCCTGAGACGTAGAGCCCTGGGCAGATACGACATTTGTACCCGCAGCCGATCAGCGGCTAGCCGCGGATTTGCAGGGCTCCAGAGCTAAGACGCTAAGTGCAATCGAGTTCACTGCACACTGTTAAGGTTGCTCAGCGAAAAGGGAGCCAGGAAACGCGGAGTTAATGTTCCCATGGCAAGGCCAGCTTCTCTTTGCTGCACATAGCGTGTGGGCGGTGATTCCTTTCTGCTCCTCATTAAAATGTGCAGCTTTTACGAACAGTCTTGGGGCCCAGTCCTGCCAACTCCCCTGCACGTGACTGATTCAGTCACATGCTCAGGCCACTGGAGCGTGCAAGTTGCTCTGACAAGTGTTTGCAGGATCCGGCTCTTTGGCTGAGACTGTCAAAGCTGCTGAGGGATTTGGAGACCCAGGCCCGGCTCCTCAAAGGGATTTAGAGGCCTCGTCTGCCTCTTTAGGCACCACGGACATTTTCAAAACAGCCCTCAGCTGCCACCCAGCCCCACAGGTACCAAGATCCCCATGGTGCTTACATTTCCACCAGTCAGCATTTGAAATGCTGCCTAAGCCCTGAGGCTGACCCATAGTTAACAAGCTGCTCAAAGCCCTAGCTGAACCCTAAGCCACGCAGGGCCCAAAACACAGGAATGCCGATCCTGCCACTGGGACCCTTCGGTGTGCTCTATCCCAAGACCCGATCCCTGGCAGACCCCATTGCAGGAGGGCTGGATACAGGCCGCCAATAGGTATGTGTGTGGGGGGGGTAGGGTGGGGTGGGGCAGCACAGCACCCCACAAAGAGACAACTGGGGGCACAGGGAAACATAGGAAGAGCATGAGAGAAACACACACAGAGTGTTGGCTTCCAGGGCAAGGACTATCTGAGTGGCTGACTTGGCTTTGGAGCCTAGCTCCAGGAGATGGAGGCAGCCATCTCTGACCTGTCAGCCAGGGGCACCAGGTCAGCTCTTAAGAGATCTAAACCCCCTCCTTGGCATTTCACTCCTGTCTAGCTTAGATGAGTTGCGTTAGGCGCCTAGTGCTCCCCTTGCATTGACCGGGGAGCTGAGGCACCTAGCTTGGGGCTGAGAATTCCACCGGGCAGCCGGCTGCCTAGAGGAAAGCAACGTTTAAGTACCTTAGTAGCCCTAGTGTTCACTGCACCCAGCAGAGGTGACAGCTATTCCTCAGAGTTTCCATTCTCACCCCCTTTTCCAGTTGCTTACAATATAGTCTGCAGCTTTCGGAGGCTGACGTTTTCCAGACTTGGGGTGAAATCCTAGCCTCGTTGGAGACAGTGCGAAACTCCCACTGACTCCAGGGGGACCAGGATTCCACCCTTTTCACTCGTTTGTTCGGCGGTTCAGGGAAGAGGAAGCGATCGTCTCAAAAGGCTGAACTGTATGCGAGGGTGAGAAGGAAGCCAAATATTTCTACTGTCAACAATATATCAACACCACCTTCAAACAGAGCCCAAGCAAGGAGAGCAAGACAGTTCTGAGCAACTAGGATTGGAATCAAAGCCAAGGGCAACACCTGGGAGGGACAAGAATGATGAGATGCCCCTCCCCAGATGCCTGGGGGTGGCACATTCAGCAGGGAACCCCAACGGCGTAAGGAGCAGGACGTGGGGTCGCCGGATGGCTCCAAGCCGGCAGCAACTCCGGTGTGGCTGTACCGCCCCCAGCCCTGCCCTCTAGCCCTTCCACGCAGTTGTGTCTGGCTCTGTACAGCCCTGCCGGAGGACAGGGCCAGCGGCAGTTCAGCTGTGCCAGAGGACAGAGCTCGGGGCTGGGCTGGGGGTGGTACAGCCGCACCGGAGCAGCTGCTGGCGTGGGGCCACTCGGCAACCCCACATTCTGCTCCTTTTGCTACTGAGGTTCCCAGGAGAGCCCGGCAGTTCAGAAATCGGTAGCCGCTGAAATCGGTACCCAGCGTAGTGGGAGGACAGAGCCCTCTCCCCAGGTAACGTGGGAGGGGGACGGGACAGGGAGAGCTCGGGGCACCCAGGCTGGGACCGGGCCGGGGGGAGTCACATGGAGGTGTCACATGGGGGAGGGGTCACATGCCCCCTTTAGCTGGTGTCCCCCTTTGTGTCCCTCCCATGAGTCGCCCAGGATAGAAGCCACATTGCAAGCTTAACTCAATTTCACCACCATGTGATCTGTTATATAATACAGGAGACACCTTCACCTAGCACTGAAATGCAGCCACCTCTGGGATGGTACATGGCAGCTGTTTAATAGTGCAATGCAGTAATGATTAAAAAAAAACAACAACCACCAAAGAATTTTTTGTCCTATGAAATCAGAAGGGTTTTTTGTTTGTTTTTTTAGAAGTATAGCTAGAATACAATTTCCTGAACTGGCATTTGATTAAATTGCTTGAACTTGCTCTTTGAACTTAGTGAGGATAAAGGATAATTACCCGACACACAGATGACAGAGTTCAAATTTTGATAAATAGCCTGTCCCCACATATGTTATAGGAATTGCTATGGTGGGACCCATTTACAGCAGTGGCAGACCTGCCTTGCAGCACAGAAAGGACCCGACTCTGTTCCTTAATCATTCTAGAGCCTGGGATTGTAGCAGGGCTGTAGCACGGTGCAGGGATGTTGAAAGATTTGGGATTGACAGTGGAAGCCCAAACCATGTTGAGTACATCAGAGTTACAGCACAGAAGTGCCAGGTCCTCACAGTAGTTTTCACAGAGAGAGTCCTAAAAACAGGCCTGTGTGTTATTTAACACAGACACACACATGCACACACACAGCTTGACCAGTTTCCAGTAGAAATTTTACTAATAGTTTTGAACTGCTTTATAGCCGATTTCTCTTTGTTGCAGGGTGTTCAGTTGGGATTTTTTTTTTTTTTAAGGGAAAAGGACAGAATGTCCTAGCAAGAGGAGAAAAAACATGAGCTAATGTTTGATTGACTTCCGTTGACATGTCAGGCCAGCTTTTCTGTCTGCACTAGGAGAATATTTCTGTTCTACTTCCCAACCCCAAAACAAGTTCCCTCTAGACTTGTTTACTTGCTAAGAAGTTAGGTCCTCCTGTAACAAACACAGGTAGGAATTCAGCCTTTAAAAAGCCACAAACAGACTCATAATTCACAGGTTTTGGGGTGGTTTTTTTTTGCTATTTACTTAAACAACTTTTTAAAAATTAGTTTCTTACAGACAAACTGTCAAACTGATAGTTAGCACAAAGGCTGTTTCCAAAAGGAACTCACCTGCCTGGCATTTTAGATTTGCAAATTACTGTTTATCTCTTTGAATCCTACGCTAAACATGTTGCAGATGGGAGGGAAATACTCACACACCACTCCAAGCTGATCTACTGCAGCTATAAAATAGTTTCCAACTTGCTTCAAAGCCTCAGTGAAACCAATCAGCCACTATTTAAAGGATCAGACTCAAATCTCAGTAGCTGCAGAAATGGCTAACAGAAACCCCAAAGCAGTGCAGGCAGTTCTGGAGTGCAGGAAAACTGGAACGTACCTTTTTTCTGAGCCTCACTTGTCCTGTGACGATGGCAAGAACATACATTTTTATAATCAAGATCGTGCTGTAGAAAGTAAACGATGCAAACACTTCATTTTCCATCATTTTCTGGAAAGGTGGGAGAGGATTTGCGTTTCCTTAAGCAGGCTGCAGCCACTAGTGATCTCAGTTCAGAGACGGATTCTGCAAGAGAGAGGGGGATGGATCACTGTTTTCCTCAAGTCTAAACATAAACTTGTACACCCACAGACCGCCTCTTGCAAGGTACACCCAGCATTGCAAGAGCAACTCAACCATATTTTAATTCCTCAGATCTATAGATGCACAAAATCCACAGTTAGCAAAGAAAGACTCCCCCCCCCCCCAACAAACACACACACTTTGAACCCTAGAACGGACCCATTCCACATTATTTTCATAAGATATTGGTGACTCTACGGATAGTAATAATAGCAAGCCCTAGCTCTTCTTCAGTGCTCCAACTGGGGCATTTTTGACAATATAGCTACATCAATCAGGGGTGTTTGATCCCCGACCGACAGATTTGAGCCCCCAGTGTAGCCACAGTTATCCCAGCCAAAATGTGCTTTCGCTGGTATCGCTTTGTTACAGTTCTGGAGGGGACACAACCTGCTCAAGGGAGTTCTGTCAGGTCTCAACCCTCCCGGTTCTCCCAGGCAACCTGCATCCCTCTCCCTGCAGATCAGGGCTTTAGACTTGCAGTCTCCCCGCGATTCACTGTGATTAACCCAGCGGGGGAGACCTTAGCCCAGCACCTGTGGCTCACTCACTCTCAAAGGTCAATGGCAGGGTCACCAGTGAGCAGCCAGCCTTCTCAGGGCAGTTTATTTTAGCACTGAAGCACGACTGAGAAAGCAGGACAGCAGTCTGTCCACATGCTAGCTTACCTGGTGTCGCCCTCTTCCACAGGAGCCCTGAAGGTCCAGTCCGTCAAACCCTGCCAGCAGGGCTTTGCCCTCTCGCTTCCAGTTTCAGGTCAGTGCTTGGATCAAAGTGAGGGTCACTCAGCCAGGTCACGCTGCCCCTTCAGCCACAAAAACTCCCGCGTCTCCCTGGGCCTCTTGAATCTGCTCTGACCAGTCTGTACAATTCCCCCCAGGGGTTGCTACTTCTCTGGAGTGATTTACCCATCCTGGGATTTGCAGTAATTAGCCCCTCATTGATATTAATGCCTGGGGGAAACTCAGCTAGCATATAACCCCTCACTCACATCGACACAAGGTTTCATGGCAAATCCCTGGGCCCCGACGGCCGGCACATCTTGCTAGAATAGTCTCTTTAAATCTCCACATTTCCAAGGTCTCACCTCTGCCACAAGGGTATTTGCTTTCGGAGGGCGTGGCGGGGTGGGGTGGAGTGGGGAGGAAGCGGGGGGGGGGGGTGTCTCAGATAAGCTATACTGGTTTTGCTGGTAAGCTGTGTCCACAAGTGTGCCAGTGTGGTAGACTGGCTTTGCTAATCTGGCGAAGCACACCTAGTGTACACCTAGCCTGGGCTAGCAATGTAGCTTTGTTTTCTTGACATTTTGGGTCCAGCCCTCCCCGTATTTGAGGCAATGATAAAACTCTTGTTAAGGTGCATGGTGCAGGATCAGGTGCTATGTTTTCTCACTGTAGCAAGTACTGATGTGGTCTATAGTAGTACTTGGCCGCAAGATGGTTCACAGGAGGGGAGAAGGGGGGAATGGGAAAGGGCTCTACAGGGCTGGGACCCATCCAAACAGCATCACATTTTTAAAATACACACGCACGACTGCCCTGGTTTGATGAGAAAAAGCAACATGCACCCAACATGCTAGCATGCAGGAATCAAACCACATCTTGATGGATCTGCAGTGGTTCTCGACCAGGGGTACACATGCCCCTGGGAGTACACAGAGGTCTTCTAGGGGGCACATCAACTCATCTAGATATTTGCCTAGTGTTTTACAATGGGCTACATAAAAAACACCAGCAAAGTCAGTTTCCTACAATGACTGGTTTATACTGCTCTATATACTATACACTGACATGTAAGTACAATATTTATATTCCAATTGGTTTATTTGATAATTATACGGTAACAATGAGAAAGTCAGCAATGTTTCAGTAACAGTGTGCGGTGACACTTTTGTATTTTTAGGTCTGATTTTGTAAGCAAATAGTTTTTAAGTGAGGTGTCACTTGGGGTAGACAAGACAAATCAGACTCCTGAAAGGGTACAGTAGTCTGGAAAGGCTGAGAACCACTGATTTAAAGTAGGTCAGGTCCTGAACCAGAGATTTATTTATGTACAAAATTAGGACGACTATTTTCTCTGCTTGGGCCGCTAATCCAAGCTTCCCTCCCACAGCTGAACAGTGACCCAAGGACCATAGCCCATCCCCAGGATATCACCAAGCCCGTTAAAGAGAACAAGGGAAGGGTGAGTTAAGGCAGGATGTCTTGCTTCTCAGGCCCCCATCCCCAAGGAGCTATTAGACCCACAGTCTCACTGAGGCGGGGAAGTGGACATGTTTGTTCTGCTCCTCAAATGTAACCTTGAAAAACAATGAGTTGTTGAGTGTTTTCCGGCTGGGATCAGAGCGGAGGAAGTAATTTCTGTCTAAGACATTCATCATTCCAGGCCATGCTGTAGCCTCGCACGCAAGTTTTATGCTCCGCAGGCCACAGCGGAGCAGAGACCCTTCCCTGCCTCCATCCTCCACGGCCTCCACTGTCGGGGGGTGGTCTGTGCAGTGCAGTGCATCCATCTGCTGTCCCCTCCCATGTTCACAGCTTAGGGCCGGATCTATAAAACCCACCAATAGGCTGATCAAGCCCAAGTGTGGGAAATTCACGGCGGTTACTTATGCACTGGAACTGCAGCTGCTCCTCTGGCAATCAGAACAGCCTCACCTCCTGCTGGCTGACCAGTTACTTCCAGGAGGGGCCAAAGATACCATGCCCAGAGGGGATTTGGTTTTTTTAAGCAATACCTGATACTCGATGCATTTGGAAGGCAAGAAAGCCAGGGCTTTTCCCAAGTAGCTTATGGGCCCCAGTTCAAAGATCCCAGGGTGGCAAGTGATCAGGTTGCACACAAAGGGTAGATTTTCAGAAGAGCTCGAGGCCAGATTTTCTAGCACCTCTCACTGTGCTGCTTACAGCCAGATTTTCAACAGAGCTCAGCACCCAGCATGCACCGAGCCCATCGAGCTCTGACCCAGCTCGTTTGGGAGGGAGCGGGGAAGTGGGACACAAGACAGCAAGGGGCGGCTGGTGAGGAGTGAACCCCAGCAACATGTGGTGCTGTGTTTAGTAAAAACACCCGCCGGCAGGCCAAGCAACCCATTGGGGTGGGCAGGAAAGGGGTATGTCTGAAGCAAAACAAGTCTCCCAGCCAGCCCCAGAGCCACAAACGTTGGAAGGGTTCATCATTCCCCACGATGACATTTGGGGAGCAGCAGCTTGTCAGCACCCACCCCCAGGTCACAGCCACACTGACTGAAAATGCCAGACTTTCTTTCCCCGGGAGCTCTGCAGCAAGGGGACGGAAAATTCCCTTTGCTGCTGGCCCTTTGCAAGGTGGAGAAGCAATCCAGGCCAGGTGCCATAGGTCAGCCTAGGTATCAGCTCCACTTCCCCTCTGCTATTTACAGAGAAGTGGGGGCTAAATGACCTTGACTTCTAATGAGTTGGCAGATCGGAGGAACACACCAGCAAAGCAGAGGAAGGGGAGCAACAGGGGACATGCCCTTAGGAGCTCCTAGCCAACACCCACCTGGGATTTTCAACCCTAGACACAGATGGTCAGATCCTCAGCTGGCATAAAGCAAGGCAGCACCGTTAAACTCTGTGGAGTCACGTCAGCTAAGGATCTGACCAGAGATTCTTAGGGACAGTAGCTTCCTAGTCTGTATTCCCATTTCTGCTGCTCTCCCGCCCCCCCCCCCCCCATTCCTTCCTTACAAAGTAACCGACGTGGCACAAAGCATCAGCAATACCTGCAATCAGGTTCCCACCAGCAGACAAACTAGCACGTCTCCTTGGCGCCCTGGGTGTGGCTAATTTCCTCCTCCTTGGCATTATTAAAGGGTCACCGGGAGGCCACAGGTACCTTGGCGCCAGGGGCCAATTAATCCAGACACTGCACATAAATCACCCACATACATTTCAATCAAGTGAAATAAACAGCACACTGAGTTTATTTATGCCTGTGTAGATAGGGGTAGATATAGATGCAGGTGTATGGGTATATATCATGCATATATATATATCTATATCTATCTATCTATCTATATCTATATCTATATCTATATATATATATCTCACAATCAGGTAGCACACATAACAACCTGTAGTAATCAAGTGTTTTTTTCTCTAACATTACTCTCTATTCCCACCCCATTTTTGATGCTCTCTCACATTGTCTCTTGTCTTCATTTGCTCTCCGTCCAACAACGTGGAGCTCTGTTGATTTCAATGCGGCTCTGTGCTGGTGCAGAGGGCTGCCTTAGGATCATTACTGGTATTTCACACTTCGATTGGGGTAGAGCCCAGAGGCCAAGCAGGCCAGGGCCCCGTTGCTCTAGGCACTGTGCAAACCTACAGAAACGACAGGCCCTTCCCCAAAGCACTTACAACCGAAAAGAGCCGCGCCTCTCATTGCAGGGTCATGCTCTGTGCGGGATCAAGCATTGACCGTGAGCTGTTTAGCCCAGATCCTCAAAGGGTGTGTAGGCTCCTAACTCCCCTGAAAACAATGGAGGTTAAGAACATAAATACTTTTGAGGACCTGAGCCTCTGGGACTGGGGGCGTCTTCCCAGCTTTCATTTTATTCTCTAAGCTTGCTTAAACAACTGCTATTAAAGGGACACTCCCACTGCAGCATGGCCCCTATTCCACCTGCCTCCCACCTGGGTAATGCCCGCTACAGCCTACGGTCCAAGCTCACTCTCAGCAACATTGGTATCAATTCAGAGCAACTCTGCGACTTACATGGAATGACTTTGGATTTACACTGCTGTAAGTAAGAGTCTGATCCTGCCATGCTTACTCGCACGAGTAGCCCTTACTCACAGGAATAATTCCATTTACTTCAGAAGGGCTACTTAAGTGAGTAAAGACTGCTTTCTAAGAACAGACTGTAAGGGGTCAGGAACCATTTCTGTGTGTGTGCGTGCGTGTGTGTGCAGTGCTTAGCAAAATGGGGTCCATGACTATGGCTCGTAAGGCTACCTCAATACAGATAACAATAATATATGCGCTGGAGCAGGGGCTGTGTCTGATTTACCTGTCCGTAAGGCACTTATACCAGCCAGAAGTACGCTACAGAAGTAACGATCATGATCCCAGTCGTGCGCTGAAGGAGTTCATGATTAATTCATGGGGTTACAATGACCCAGAGGATGAAGGGAAGGCAGTTTCGAATAAAAACAAAAAAAATTACTGCGCTTTGGAAGTGGACTCATTATTCTGGAGTACAATCACCTTCATTCCAGAGCACTGTGAACATGGGGAGTTACTTTGCTATAGCTATGCTTAAAAACTTCCCTCAAGTAGACAAGGCTAACAAGAGAGGAGTGACTGGGAAATATACGCCTGGGAACGGAGTTTATGCAAGTATGAATTTGAGTGGCATGGTGGAGAGTTAATCTCTCTGCTGCACAAATCAGCCCTTCAACCAGACATCTAAGAGTTACAGCATGGAGGAGCTTACAAGGCAGCTGAGTTTTAATAACCCAGGGTCACCTTAAACCAGCATTTCTGAAACTTTTGAAAAGTAGAGCCCCACTCCAGGAAAACAAAACCCATCTCTCTCTCCGGCAAGCCAGCCCTGCACTGTTAACAGCCTCCTCATCTTAATCTATGGTTTTTAGGTGTTTGCACCCTGGCCATTTCGCTGGGAAATGGTGGTATAGATCTCCATACAGTCTTTTTCTTAAATGTTTTGGTGAGCAGTGAGATAGTTAACAACATTGATAATTAAAGTATCATCACTGGTGTCTGAGTTAGCACCTACTGAAATGAATGGTGCAATTCAGACATGTCAGCAGTCAGGCTCTCTGCAAACTCAGGCAGACACCAGTTATGCATGGGTCACGTTTTGATGCTTTCCTTTGCAACCATAACAGCTAGAGGCTTTTTTTTAATGAACACTTAGACTCCTCAGAACAACTGAGAGGTCTGTCCATGTTCCCCGGTTAGTCCTTTGTGCCCCCTGGGTGGCATGCCCCTCACTTGGAGAAAACCGCTTTAACAAGCCAAAATAAACAATCACGACATTTTCAAGTCTCTGCTCCTCCAGTGTGGCTGGGAGATAGATAGCTAGTTTGAGGAGATGGGGACTGTGGAAGGGGCTTTAATCTCTCATGTTATGAGCTTCACATGGACTCACTCCACAAACTCTCTCTCAGGGTGAAAGAATTTCTTGGCTAAATCACATGAATGTGTGCTGGGACACAGACCAGCTGCAAAAGATGGGACTGAAGTGCAGGGTTTAATCTAGTCTTATCTCTCCCCTTGCTTTAGCACTTCCTGTAGACACAGCTGGGTTTTAAAACCTGGTTCTGAGAGCAAAGCAACACCTGTAATTCTGGAAGAGATACGCACTGGGCCGGGGAGGGAAATCAGGGTACTGCTGGAAGCCAGCCCCCTCCTCTACCTTCGCTCGGACATGAATATGGCAACCACTATCTAGTTAGCAAAAAGAACGAGGAGAGACTAACAAACACAAGGACTCCTCGTTCTTTTTGCTGATACAGACTAACACGGCTGCCACTCTGAAACCTGTCACCATCTGGTTCTGTTCCAGAGAACTAGCTCACCTCAGGAAATCATTTCTATAACCAATGTAGAATGCAATTCACATTGCTGCCTTGAAAACTAGACTTTTCAGCCAAAAATATAACTCACAATGTTTCTAAACTGCTGAAATTTACAAGCATCTCTAATCGTTGACCAGGTAGAACAAATCTCTTCATCTCTGCTTATGCAACCTGAAACTGTCCCCACGGGGAAAATACCTTATAGACTGGTCACTATGAGACAATGCTATACTAATCCCTTCCCCACTGTAACAATCTACAAATCTGCTGCCTCACACTTCGCGGCTGATGCTGAAGATTCTGCAGTGAGAACTTAGTTGACAACGTTGATGATGATATAATACCTAGCTCTTATATAGTACTTATCAGTAGCTCTCAAAGTGTGTCATGATCTATAATGTATTTATCCTCACAACACCCTTGTGAGGTAAGGCAGTGCTATTACCCCCATGTTACAGATGAGGCACTGAGAGGCTAAGTGACTTGCCCAAGGTCACACAGAAAACATGTAGCGAGCAGGGAATTAGACTCAGGTGTCCCAAGTCCTAGGCTATTGACCAAACCATTGGCTGTCCTTCCCCAGGCAGATCCAGTGTGTTCTCCCGTTGTGTAACTGGCTGTATAGTGCTAGCAGGCAGAAACACTTGTCTTGGTCTGTCAAATCAGCAGCTAGGGACCAGAGACACACAAGGAGCCTGATACAAAGGGAAATCAACGAGGGCCTTCCCACTAACTTCAAGCAGCTTTGGATCCGGTCCCTCATCCTTTCCTTGCCCTCTCGGCCCACACTGGGGAAGAAATGTGTCATGTGGCTTTTTTTCGGATGGGTCAGCAGTGGAACACGCCGTGCTGGTATTTCAGGTTTTCATTGGCTGATAGCAAGGTTTTGTGGTTACCATAGTCACCCGCTCTATGCAGGAGGGAGAGGAAGTCTGGTCCCTGGCTCTAATTATCAGCGTAGTTCCCCTCTCCCATTCAGTGCCCTCAATCCTCTCACTTGCTCCCTAAGGGCTGGGCTGTAGAGACACAGCTACCTCTCTGAGGGGTGTGAAACGACAGCGCTAGGACAATGGGACAAAGCTACCGTCCCTTGGAGCGGTGCTTACCTAGGCCAAAGGGAGCCCCCGTCCCATCAGCGTAAGGAGCGTCTACACGGACGCAATACAGCGGCACCGCTATAGCACTGCGGATGCACCATGGTAGCATTTGAAGCGTAGACAGGCCCTGACTCTGAGGCCAGAGGCATCACGTCCGTCCCCCTCGCCCCAGATTTCTGCCAGCGTTTATATATTTATTATTTGTGGGGAGGGGGTTCAAATTACGCCCCCCACATCCTTACTATCAACAGTTACACGTCACCTTCCTCTCTGAGCCAGCTTCAGATTCTGCTCTCTTCTTCCACTGCAAATGGGGATTGGTTTAGCTGCATTGTTTGTGGCGCCACCTGCTGGACACACCTGTTACAGTCACCACAATTCTTGCTCTTCAAGCCATTTACTCCGGAAAGAAGACAATTAATACCCTTTTTCTTTTAAAAGCTGGGTCTTACAGGTGCCACCTCTTCAAAACCCGAGAGGTGATGCTGCTGAAATCCTGCCTCCTGCGCAGAGAGACACAGGTGCCCTTCAACCCCACGGTAAATTGCAGTGCAAGGGTAGAACTACAGATGTAGTTACAAAGGGCCCAATTCTGATCTCAGTTACACTGGTGAAAATCAGCAACCAGCGGGGTTACGCAGCCCTCAAGGTAGCATGAGCCAGATCAGAGTCGGGCCCAACGGCAGCAGAATAGGAGCTAGGCCTGGTCTACACTTAAAAACGAGACCGACATAGCTACGGTGCTGAGGGCTGTGAAAAATGTCGCCCCCGGAGCCTCATTGTGAGGTTGAACGAGCCCCTGGTGTCGATGCGGTGAGGTCAACAGAAGGATTCTTCCATCAACCCAGCCACTGCCTCTTGGAGCTACGCTGATGGGAAAACCCCTTGGTCGCTGTCGCACACCTGTACGGCTAGAGCTGCTGTAGTGCAGACATACCCTAAGTGAAAAGAATGAGGATGAAAAGGCTTCTATCCTCTCCTAGGCTTTCCCTTTCCTTCCCTTCTGGAAAGCTAAGCTATTCAAGGCAGGGGCTGTCTGTGGGCAGGCCTACACTTGGAAAGCTGCAGCGCCGCCGCTGTAGCACGTTAGTGAAGACGCTGCCATGCCACTGGGAGAGCGTCTCCCGTCAGCATAATTAATCCACCTCCGCAAGAGGCGGTAGCTGCGTTGCCGGGAGACGCTCTCCCGTTGACAGAGCGCTGTCTGCGCTGGTGGATTTTTCACACCCCTGAGCGACGTCATTGTACCGATGTACGTTTGTAGTGCAGACCTGGCCTAGGTGTCTTGTGCAGCACCATGCACGTTGTCTGAGCATAAATAATATTGAACTACTACATTTTCAAAAACCCTTGGCCAAATGTATCCCCTGGTGTAACTCCGGGGTTTCAATAGGACCCGTATTTGACCCAAAATGATTTGGGGGCTCCTGTGTTGAGTGGAGAGACCCCACATTCATGCTTACAGCAAGTAGTAAATCCTTGGACTAGCCATCCCCAGGTCTCTTCTCTAGGAGAATGAGCCTGGAGAAAGAATCCTCGCCATTTCTCTTAGAAATCTATGTGGTACCTGTGCAAGGATTACTCTTCTGCTCCTCAGGAGATGCTCGTGTCCATGGCTTGTGCTCAAACATCTCTCATGCCTGAGTGATTATAGAATTTCAGAGCTTTTACCAGGCACTGGGGGTACGCGACTTCTCCGAGATGAAATGCATTCATACCACAAGCGTTTACACGCCAACAGAATTCCTCTGGTCCAGCCTGACACACGTCTGTTAGTGCAGCCACGTTAGCGGAAGTTAAAAAGAAAATACTGCCCTATTGGTCAGAAGACGTGAACAGAGAGAGAAATGGAAAGGAAGTGTTGGCTAGTGGTCAGAGCTGTGACTCTCGGGTTCCATTACCCGCTTTTCAACCGACCCACTGGGTGACTTTAGGGAATTAACTTGGCTTCTTGGTGCTTCCATTTCCCCATTATTGAAATGTGGATGATAATGCGAATCTGTAACATGGACTGCTGTGAGGCTTAGTGTGTGTAAACCACTTTAAGCTGCTCAGGTGACAAGCACGAGAGACATGCCAAACGTTGTTATCTAGCACCTTTCATGCTCAAGGGATTCCATTAAATAGGAAACTAGCAATTGCCAGATTTGGCTCAGCCCCCAGTGTCCATCTAGCCACGTATCCTGTCTCTGACAGCGGCCAGGACCAGCTGCTTAAGAGGAAGGTATAAGAACCCCACAATAGCAGATGTGTGACATGAGGTCTCATCTTGATCTCTAATAGTCGGAGATTGGCCTACAGCCTGAAGCAGGAGGTTTGATGTACTTTCCCCAAAACCTGTTATGAATTAAAACACTGGATATTCTTGATAGCCATGTAAGTGTCCAAACCATTTTTGAATCTTGTTAAGTTCTTGGCCTCAACGACTTCCTATCACAGTGAGTTCCACAGTCTAATTACATGTGGTGTGAAAAAGTACTTCCTTTTATTGGTTTGATTTTCCCACCTTTTAATTTCACTGCATGTCCTCTTGTTCATCTGTTACGAGGAGAAGAGAAGCTCCTCATCTACCCTCTCCAGACCTCACATTCTTTGATACACTTGTATCATGTCCCCTCTGATTCAGCTCTTTTCTTTTCAATCTCTCTCCCTAGAAGAGTTTTCCCAGGCCGTTGATCATTCTCATTACCCTTCTCTGAAATCCCTCTATTTCTGAACTATCCTTTTTAAGATGGGGTGATCAGTACTGCGCATGCTATTCCAGATCACTGAGTTATAGAAAGGCATTATAATATTTTCCATATTGTTCTCCATCCCGTTCCTTATGCATCCTAATATCTTTGTTTTTTGACTGCAGCTGCACATTGAGCAGAGGTCTCCATTGAGCTGTCTAAATACTCCACAGTAGACTACTCACTAGATAAAGAAATTCAAACTACGTTTCCATTAAGGGAAGCCCATCCCAAGCCTAATTCCACAGCCATTTAGCCACTGATTTGAATATAGTTCACACTGGCTCATAACATCTCTTTTCTTTATTCCTTTGGAACTTTTCCTTAACCATGAATGAGGTCTTCTCTGGGGCTATGAGCACAAGCCTCATAGCCTCTGTTTAGAGCAGCTGTAAGCACCTACACCCCTAAATCATTCAGAATTGTCAGCTGCAAAATTCCCATCTCGCTAATGCTCATTTACAAATCAATGGTGATCAGAACTCTGCACACCTCAGTCTCTTTGTGATGGGGTGGACTAGTCCCAGAGGCCCCTTGCTGGAGGCCTCAGTGTCCTGCCACACCCGCCCCAAGAAAGGAGTAGTAGAGGAGTCCTCCAAGCAGCTTAGCTTAGACCTCCAAGCAGCTGGGCGGGGTGGGGATAGCTCAGTGGTTTGAGCATTGGTCTGCTAAACCCAGGATTGTGAGTTCAATCCTTGAGGGGGCCACTTAGGGATCTGGGGCAAAAAAAATCTGTCAGGGGACAGTACTTGGTCCTGCTAGTGAAGGCAGGGGACTGGACTCGATGATCTTTCCAGTTCTAGGAGATTGGCATATCTCCATTAAAAAAAAAAGAAAAAAGCTTAGAGTGGCTGCAGGGGAAGCAGCCAATCAGGGTCCAGGAGGGCCATAGAAAAGGAGCTGCAAAGCCAGAGACAAGTCAGTTCCTTGCTGGAGCCAGTGGGGTGCAGCTGGTGCTCCTGGATGGCTAAAGGGAACTGCAGAACCATGGACAGCTCAGGGCTGGCAGGGACTGGGGGAGCGAGGAAGAGCTCCTGGCTGGCTGCTGGGCCTGAACATAGAAGAGCCCTGAGCTAATGGTGAAGGTTTGATGAAGGCTGGGGCCACGGGGAAGTGGCCCAGGGAACTGAAGGTGGTTTCGTTAAAGGCACACAGTGGCATATGGCTGCTATTCTTAGGGTTCCTGGGCTGGGACCCAGAGTAGTGGGTGGGCCCAGGTCCCTCCCCCATAAGCTACTGGTGAAGTGGGCCTGCAGCTGAACTGAGATAAACCCCCGGAAGGGGAACTAAACTGCTAAGAGGCCCAGCTGGGGCCAGAACAGCCCAGAGAAGGTGAAACCATTGCCTCCAGGGAGGAAGCCCTGGGAGTATGGCATGATACCATGGCCGGGACTATTTAAAGACTACAGACACACCTGACCGGACAGGGCACTCAAGAGAGATGGGTGGCACTCCATTATACTCTTAAGGTGGGACAGAACAATTGCATCTGTCCAGAGAGTGTTGCATAACGGTGAGATCAAGGGACTGAAAGTCAGAACACCTGGAATCTCTTTGACTCTATTTCTTCATCGCATGATCTTGGTGAGTCCCTTTCATCTCTCTGTATCTCTTCGCTGGCAGAGGAGGATGTGAGGCGTAATTAACAGATGCTGGTAAAGCACTTTGAGATACTTGTATGAAAGAAAGGCAATGTTGAAGTGGAAAGTATTAATTATGATTACTTCCCTCTGCTCATCTACATACACAGTGAAACAGCTGGACTAACGGAGGAGGTCGTATTCAAAACATCACGAACCAAGAAACCCGCATCTCTCACTCTGTCCCCTAGCTAATGAATACGTATCACTTGTTTCCAGGGAAACAGTGCTGGTGCCAGCGGCGCTCCTCCTACACAGATGCTGTCATAATGAAAAGAAAGTGATCAGCTGCGTCTGGAAACTGGACGGATCCAACACAGAAGAACTTGGAAAGCTGCCGGGGGTGCCAGAGGGATGCCTCCGGGCTCAGTTTAAATGGAAGGGGAAGACTGGAGTATGGGAGGTTGCTGAAAAAGTGAATCCACTCTCAGAAGTTGGAGGATAAATCAGAATCATGAATCAGCCAATGAGAGTTTGTCCTGATGATGTAATGCTTTTCGTTTGCACTGTATTGCTCGGGTGTGTTTCCATTCAGTGCCCTGCTAGCGAACGGCTGCATCCTCCCCAACTGTGAGGAGGCACCAGCCTTGCTCCTGTAGTTGAATTTCACTCTCAATAACAGCAGCTGCTATTTTCTAACTTGCCTCCAAACACAGCAAGGACCTGGTGGAAATCTCGGGCCTGATTCTGCTCTCACTTACCCCAGTGCAAATCAGGATTAGCCCAGTGAAGTTGATGGAGTTACACCTGCGTAAAACCAGTGTGAGATTAGAATCCGGCCCCCACTTGGGCCTGACTTTTCATTGCCCTGGTAGCGTTGTACCCTGATTTTGCACTGACGTAAATGACAGCACACGGTGCAAGGCAGTGGAGAATCAGGCCCTCTCAGAAAGGAGTCTATGCACATTGGCTCTGCGGGGGGACCTGTGAATGGAGCACGCCGCCCCAGTCCATGCAAGCCAGTCCCACTGCCGCTTACTGGCAAGCCCCTTGCATCTACTGGTCCCCTGCATGAGACTCTTCAGAGACCGCTATTTCTCAGAGCTTCACTCTGTGTCAGAGCCATTGTCCAGAGTCAGGCTAGCCATGGGGACTTCTTCACAGCCATCCTCAGCATCGGAGAAGGAAGATACAGAGTGCAGGCCAGAGATGGGCTGGTAATCCTGGGATTGGGCCTTGGGGAAGACGGAGAGCTCCAGGCAGCTGGTGCCGGGCTGATTGGTTGTCACATCCCAGATATCCACCAAGGGGGAGCACACAGCACACCCCATGGTCAGCCACTCAGCGGGAGAGGAGCTTGGATGGTTTCAAGGCCAAAGTCTGATGCTCTGGGCTGCACAGAAATAGACAGGCTGGTGGAGTTGTTCCACTTCAGTTCAGAGATGCCTCCGCGCTGGGATTCGCCAAAGGGGCTGAAATCAAAGCCCTGCTTCTTTCCCAGCCTGGACGGTACGGCATTCTCCAGGCACAAGGCTCCCCTCAGTGGACTCCATTGCTCATGCCCAGGGTTGCTGGCCGTTCAGAGCCATCGTGTTCTCCGGTTAGCGACCCTTCCAAGGGTCTATAACAAAAGCAGCCTTGAGGAGACCATGAAGACGGGTTCTTGTCCTCAAGCCTTCGTTCTGCTGGCGCGGTGCAGCAACGTTCTTCGTTGATCCCTGCTCCTCCCCGCACCCCTCGATCAGCTCCCAGCACACAGTCTGCCTCTGAGCAGCCTTCGTTACAATCAGGGAAACAGTTTCAGGCAGCAGCGCATGGCAGCAGGCAGTCACTTCCTCTTGGCGTTTGCCTCTTCTGGAAACCCGTCTGGCACAGCTGATTAAAACATACAGAGGCATCAACGGCAGCTCTGCAAAACTGAGATCTTAGGGAGCCACATGGACTGTCCCTCAGCAACAAGATACACACCAAAACCCATGGCATTTAGCCTTGCACACCCCAAGCCAGGAGCGGTTCTGGGCTGGGGTCCCCCTTTTCAGGTCAAAGATTCTGGTTCCAGCCCCGCTCAAATAACACTTCTCAGGCACCTTTCACCTGAAGCTTTCAAGGTGCTTGATAGGCATTCATACAATTAATATATTCGGGTGAAATCATGGCCCAATTGAGGTCAATGGCAAAACTCGCATTGACTTCTGGATTTCACCCCATTTCTCTCTCTCTAACAGGAGCCTGCGCTATGCAAACAATAAAGAATCGTGATGGCAAGTTATTCTTCTCTTGCTGCTTCTAGGACGGCCAAGAGAATAGAACGTGCCAGGCGTGAGGTCTGGATTCTCAAGTTTCTGATCCTGATCTAGATTTGGAAGCCACGATGTCCAAGCAGGATATAAATGTAGTTGGATCTAAATCTAGTCGTTATCCCCATTTTACAGATGGGAAACCAAGGCACGGACAGCTTAAGTGACTTACCTAAAGTCGCCCAGAGTAGTGCACACAAAGCTGGGCTCTGACTCAGGTTTGGACCCAAGCCCCTCTTCTGTACATACACAAATCGGTCTTGGGGGTGGGTGCAAGTCCTGTCATTTTGCAGTGTAGACTTAACTCAAGCTGCAGACCCAAGTCAGAAGGTCGGCATAGGGCAGTGTGGAGACCCAGGCCCAGAAACTGTAAACCCAAGTTTACAATACAGGTTGGACGCTCAAGCATAGGCACCGACTCCATGGGAGGGTCCGGGGCTGGAGCACCCATGGGGAAAAAAAGTGGGTGCTCAGCACCCACCAGTGGGTCCTGCCGATCAGCTTCTCTCCCCACCTCCCAGCACCCCGCCCGCCGCAGATCAGCTGTGGAGAGGTGTGCAAGAGGCGCTGGAAGTAAAGGGGCGGAGCAAGGGCGGGGCACACTTGGGAGAGGGGACGGAACAGGGTGGGAAGAGGTGGGGCAGGGATGGGGCCGGGGGGACAGAGTGGAGTGGGGGTGGGGTCTGGGGCGGAGTGGAGGTCGAGCCCCCCCGGGGAAATGAGAAAGCTGGCGCCTATGCGCTCAAGCATGGGCTGGGAAACACCGTGTCACAATCCCAGGTCCCACAGACCCGGGACTACAATGCAGTGTAGACACAGCCTCAGGGAGTGGCAGCAGCAGCACAGGAAACAGAGCCCAGGTATCCGACTCCCAGTCCCTTTGTCTAACCATAGACCACAAATGACTTCCGTATCATGGATGCTTAGTTTCCACGTCCCAGCAGAATCTCACTGCCAGCACGGCAGGTGCAACCTGATATTTCATCCTCAAGCTGTGTTGATTCAGCTTTGTACACCCAATGCAGACCCTGAAATCAGAACCCAGCTGGCAATTTTGCTGAGGATTATGCATGAGGAAGGAGCAAACCCAGCTGTATTCTGCTGCAACTAGGGGCGAAAGGTCAGGTTGTTAATCCACCACGTTCGATTCCACCCGACCCTGTTGGTGAGTTGGGGTTTTGTTTCAGTTACTGCAGCAGGGGGTATGTTTCATTCAAACACCAGCCAATACCAATTTGCATGGGCCACCGGTAGCTCTATTATTTATTTGCATCTGGACGTGGGTGACACCGCTAGATACCTGAGACGCCCCGTATCGCCTTTCCCTGCAATATGAACCACCCTCCTCAGCACTGCACAATTTCCACCTCAACTCATTAGCGGGCTCTGCAAAGGCCCCCGAAATACCAGGGCTTCGGGATGGGTATCCAGGCCAGGCTGGAAGGCATCCATTCCAAAGGAAAGGAACAGGAATGTGACAGCTTCGCACGTGTGGATGGAGTCATACAGTCTCGTTACCCCACCACCATCTCTCTCGCACTGACCCACAAACCCAACCCAGTCATTTTTTGAATGGCAACTGGACAGCCAAATTCCCCCAAGTGGCTTAGAAAAGCTCAGACGGTATCTACAACTAATGCCTGTGCCGACAAGGCCCTGCTCTGCCATGGTGCAAACACAATCTGCTGAACAACATGCTGCAGGCTAGTGTGGCAATGTGATCTAGTGGATAGAGCAGGGGCACTTGTTGGAGTCAGTGCTCCTGGTTTCTTTAGCTCTGCCCTGCCACTGACTCACTGCATGTGCTTGTGCCAGTTCTCATCCCCTCTCCGTGCCTTAGTTTCCCCACCTGTCCCGTGGAAGGTCATAATGACTTACCTACCTCGAAGGGCGATGGGAGGGTGAACTCATTCATTTCTGTAAAGTGCTTTGAGATCCTCAGAAGAAAGGTGCTCTAGAAGGGCAAAGTGTTACTGATTTTCGTTCATCAAGGAGCTGCACCATGGCTTTAAAAAGCTTCACAAACTTGTGATCAGCATCAGCTCACAGCGCGTGACACCACCGTGGGACGTCCTGAGCCATCTGTGCGCCCACAAATTTCTGCAGGATCAGGGACGCTTTCTGTGGGTGAGGTGTCCCTGCAGATCGGCTGGTGTACGGCGGGAGACTGCTGTAAGCTGAGTTGTGTGGCTTGAGCTGCCTTGCGATTCTCCAGGGATCACATTCCCGCCGACACTGTGGGGTCAAAAGTTGCCAAGCAACGAGGCGCAGAGCCATTTTTCTCCAGTATTGGTTGATGTCAACCCAACAGTTGAGGCAGCTCGCGCCTGGAGTCCTTATCGCAGCCTTTGCAAAGCAGGCTTGGACTCAGCCCTTCCTGAGTCGACCCCGTAGTGGGAAAGCAAAGAGGGGCACCAGGGAAAGTTCCTGGCTCACAGATGGTTGCGGACACATGACTTTGCTTTTATCGCATGTGGCCAGTGGGGGCGTGGATGACAGCCTAAAAAGTACATTTCTGGGCGCATCTGAGCAGACACGATAACATCCCAGAGTCCAGCTGTGAAGGTAACACGGAGCCTAATCCTGATCTCGCACTGGATTGACACCAGTCACACTCCTGTGACTACAGCAGATATTCACGCTGTGCACTGGAAGGGGCAAGAGGAGCCCACGGTGTCCCCGGTAATGGAGAGAGGCAGACACCCTTGTGGCTACAGAGATGGAGAAAGGCTGACTTACCAATGGCCTGAGCGGTGGAGGTGTGAGCATCCCCAAAGCCCACTGAAACCCAGAGGGGCTGCAGGTGCTCAGTACCTCCAGAAACTCGCCCACAAATCCTTACTCAGCTCGGGCCATTTTTTCCCTTCACTTCGCCCAGTGTCATGCAAATGGGGCTGCCGCACCCAGGAGAACTGGGGATGGTTTTTTAAGAGGCACCAGAGAGCTGGAGTGGCTGAGATTTTGGAGAAATTATTTTCCCCAGGAATAAAAGAAAAACAGACAATATTTCCCAAGTCAGATAGACCAGGTGTACATGGAGCTGTTCAATAGCCCAGTGTAGAGAAAGAACCACGCCCAGCCACACAAACACCCCCGCCACCTCACAGCTACACAAGCACCCCCCCACACAACCACAAATACATATATGCACCCATACACATCTAGCCACACAAACACACACACAACCTAGTTTTGTTCACTTGTAGATACAACCATACATCCGCATACCCAAAGCCACATGTACACACACATAAACACAGCCCCACACAGGCAGCCACACGTATACCACAACATCCAGTCATTGTCCTGCACCCACACATCCCCCAGGCTCACACGCAAACCCACTTATAGACACATGCAACCCTCTCTGCACACACACACACAACTGCACAAACACCCCCATGCCTGCAGAGCTACACGAACAGATCTGCCTCTTTTCTCTTAGGCAGAGCCAAACGGAGTACAGATATATGCAGGCACATTTTCCTACACCAACATATCTACCCCTACTCTGAACTTCTACTGCTTAACAGCAGCTTTCCCCTTCCAAATCACACCTGGGGGAAAAACAAACTCCCCAAACCTCTGGGACGCTGATGTCAAAGACCACGGGAGCCTGGAGATTGTTTATATAATGGAATTAGGTCTGAGCAACCAGTGAGCATCCAGCTCCGGATCAAACACTGCTCTCCCTAAAGCCAGTCAGAGTCATGGCTCCTGGATTTGAAGAGACTTCTTGGATCCCCCCCAGCTAAAATAGCCATTCACCCCTCCTGGAGCTGCAGGTAAAGAACATAGCAGCTGGTGGAAATTACAGACTCCGTGTGACCTAAAATGCCTAGCGGTGTTTGTTCGGCACTTGCAAAATGGTAATACTGCCTTCTGCACTCGTTTCCTGGGTGGGAAGCTCACTGTTTGATGGCGCCGGGTATGGAGATATAAAGGTCAAAACAGGTGCTGCTGGTCGGACTGCTCCAACTAACAGGCTTCCACCCAACCCAGGGAGTGGGGAACCAGAGAAGAGAAGGGCTGTGACCCCAGGCGCACCCACCCCACCCCTCACCTTGCTCACCTGGCACTCCGCTGCGCAAGGCTCACCTTTCTGGGCTGCTTTGGGAAGAAGTGAGAGGCGCCGGACAGCGGATCCCTTCACCTGGGCAGGTGCTGTCGGAGGGAAATGGCTTCAAACACTGAGCCTTTTCGCTTTCTCATCTTTCACTTCTGCTCAGGGCTGTGTAATCCGACCCCAGCTGGAGCAACAGACTCCGGGCTGCTTGGATGCAGTAGCATGTGTTCCCCTCTCAAGGCACCCGAAGCCAGAGCCTCCACTGGTGTAAATCAGCCCAGGGGTTTGGAGCTGGGTCATTTATACCAGCTGAGGGTCTGGCCCCACCCGCCTCCCCCTCCATAGCTGGCTCGCTCCTGAGGGCAGGGCCTGTCTCTTTGTTCCGCGTTTGCACAGCACCAAGCACAGTGGAGCGCCGGGCTATGACTGGCTGCTAGGCACTACCACAATACAAAGAATCATATTAATTCAGATTGAGCCGCAATAACCCGTTACGTGTTCTGCTGAGCACTCGCTCACCTGCGGCTCCTACATTCAAGAGAGCTCCATTTGTCCGGCAGAAGACACGTACATTCCCCGAGACAAACCCCATGCAGCAGTTAATAAAAGGGACTGAGTTGTTCAGGGCATTGCTAGCAGGCTGTGGGGATTTATCGCTTTTAGATCACTGGCTAAAATCTAGCCCAGAGGGTGGTGGCTGGTGGTTGTCCAGTGGCCTGGAATGAGCTGGTAATCACAGGCCTAGACAGTATGGTGACCGGTGATCTGTGGTTAAATAGAGACCAGTCCATTTCCTATTGTGGAGGTGCCCACGTCACAGAAAACACCATTGCAGCCGGATAACTTGTTGGCAACCTCAGCAGGGAGGCCAAAGATGGAACAAGCCATGGAGAATGAGCTCCCCCCTCTCCCTTAGAAGTCAGAGCTGAGGCTCATTGGTGAGGGAAGCTAATTAGCCGAGCAGCGTGCACGTGACCTTTGCACTGGAGCAGCTTGTCTCGGGCTATAATTAGAGGATTCAGCTTGCAGGGCTGCCAGCTCGCCAGCATAAACATTCACTTTCAAAGTAAAGCCAGGAGAAGAGCTCCACTGGGTTCACGGGAAAAATCGGGGATTGTGGCTTGTGCCAAGGTGCAGAAAGAGAGAGAGAGAGAGAGAGAGATGGGCTTGCAAAGCAGTGGCCTCCCCAGGAATTGAAATGGGGGGGGGCGGGTTTGAATTTACTGGGGGGGTGGGGTGTCACTAAATTGGCATGTAACTAGTTCACAAAACTGGGGGGGTGTTAATTCAGGGCGGGTGTAGGGAAATCACTGTTGCAAAGCATCCAGGATATCCTGCCTCCAAAAGTGTGGCTGTTCTGGGATCCTCTTGTTATGGCTGGATAATCTGGAGATCTGAGCCTGCCGGCACCAGCTTGTTTCTGACCTGCTGAGTCACTCTGGCCCTGGGGCTTCCAGGCTGCGGAAAGTGCAGGGACTCCAGTGCCATGGATTGGGTGCCAGCTCCCTTTCAGGCCAGCGCTTTGACGGGCAAGTGGACCATGAAGATGGGCCCAGTTCACGCTACCATCCGTAGCCCAGAGCCATGCCGCTGAGCTCGCTGGGAACACAGCTCTCAGGACACAGCCCCTGACGAAGGGAAGGGCTGCAGATCGGCATGCCCAATTATTTATTTAACACAAATTCCCCACCCTTTTTTTCTGTTCATCTGTAATCTAGTCCTGATCACTCCTCATCCAGACACTTTCACTGAGTGGGACAGTTGTGGGACTGTTGTGTATTAGCCCATGAATACAGATGTGTATTAAGAGTCTGATTATTGTGAGTAGCCTGGCCAATACAGTAAGGTCAGTGTAGGACAATGGCAGATTACTAGGATTTCCTGTATGACTGTACTGATCCAACGTAACAGGGGGCTGTGGGAAGAGCAAACTGGAAAGCAATACAACAGGGAGACCCCAGCACATCCTTGAAAGAGAATGGGGCAAATGGTTAGCTCCCAGGATCCTGTCTCATCTCTCAAGCCTCCTTAAGAGGAGCCTGGCGATCAAAAGAACATCACCTGGATCACCTGGCTCGATCGGACTTCAGCTGTCGTTAAGACTGCGCCGATCACAACACGTCTGCCATTCTTCTCGCACTCTTGCCTTTCTTCTCCATGTTCGTCCAAAACGTTTAACGATGTCATCTTCCCATCTTTTTGGAGGCCGACCGGGGGGTCTTTTCTGTTCTCGCGGGTACCACTCAGCAATGATTGCGGTCCACCTGTTATCCGTGAGCCGTGCTGTGTGGCCCGCCCATCGCATCTTGTTATGTCTGCTTTCCACGACAACATCTTTCACACCGCTGCGTTCTCTGATGATTTCATTTGGTATACGATCCAGAAGGGAGATTCCCAACATAGCTCGTTCCATTGCCCTTTCAGCTACCAACAGCCGTTGCTCTTCTCTCTTCGTCAGTGCCCACGTTTCACTGCCATACAGCATGGCTGGCAGCACTGCTGAATTGAAAATATTTTTACGTGTGGTCTTGTCAATTTTTCCTTTGAGGACGTCCTTGATGGAATTAAACGCACACCATCCTGCCCGAATCCTTCGCGAGAGTTCTCCGTTCAGGTCTTGGCGCATATTAACTTCTTGGCCCAAATATATGTACTGTTCCACTTCTTCGATATCTTCTCCTGTTACCGTTATTCGGGCTTTTCGTAAGACGTCTGATCGCATATATTTTGTTTTGCAGCGGTTCATTTTCAGGCCGACCTGACTACTTTTCTTGTTGAGTCTTCGTAGCATGCTCTGCAGTTGGTTGGTGCTTTCGGCAATTAGTACAATGTCATCTGCAAATCTGAGATGAGATAATCTCTCTCCGTTTATGTTGACACCACTCCTCCAATTGATCTTGTTCATAACCATTTCGAGGCAGGCGGTGAATAGTTTAACATTCAGAGTTTAAAAGTCCTTCTCAGGGGGAGAAGGGGGTCACTGTCAGAAGCTAACAGATTTATTTGGGCATAACCTTTCATGGGTAGAAAACCCAGATGTATCTGAAGAAGTGGATTTTTTACCCACGAAAGCTTATGCCCAAATAAATCTGTTAGTCTTTAAGGTGCCACCGGACTCCTCGTTGTTTTTGTCAATACAGACTAACACGGCTACTCCTCTGATACTTGTCAGAAGCAGGGCTGGCTCTAGCTTTTCGGCCGCTTCAAGCAAAAAAAACCCAACAACAACAAAAAATGGCCGCTGCCGAAGTGCTGAAGCAAAAAAAAAATTGCCGCCGACCGAAGTGCCGAAGCAAAAAAAAACGCCGCCCCAGAATCCCCAGACTGCTTCCCCCACAGGGCGCCGCCCCAGGCATGCTCTTTGCGGTCTGGTGCCTGGAGCTGGCCCTGGTCAGAAGCTGTCTAGAGAGACAGGCTGACACAAAGAGAGGGAGGGAGGGAATAGAGTGGTGTGGGGACCTGTGGAGGGAGTCTAAACAGTGGGCCCCTCCCAAAACCAGGGAATGGGAACCCTTTGGAAGAGCTAGCTGTGTCTGTGGTATTGGTTTTAAGGTCTGTTTTCTCTCAAATACTTTTGTTCTAAATAAATGATATTTTGCTTGGAGGAAGCTGTTTGGTCACTGATTAGCACAGGAGTACACCTAGTCCAGCCCTGACAGGTGTTTAACCTGTTCTTTAAAACTTCCAATAACAGGGATTTCAGTACTCGCTTCAGGAAGTTTTTCCTAACATCTAACCTAAATCTCCCTGGCTGCAAACTCAGCTGATTACTTCTTGTCCGGTGGATAGCAGTTGATCATCTTCCTCTTGGTAACAACCATTTACGTATTTGAAGACTGTGGTCACGTCCCCCTGCAGCCTTCTCTTCTCTAGACTAAACATGCCCACTTCCTTCAACCTTTCCTCATAGGTCATGTTTTCCAAACCTCTTATCGTTGTTGTTCCTCTCCTCTGGACTCTCTCCAATTTGTTCACTTCTTTACTAAAGTGTGATGACCAAAAATGGACACAGCATTCCAAACTACTCCTCAGCAGTGCTGAGTGGAGCAGACCAACTATCTCCTGTATCTTACATATGACACTCCTGTTAACACATCCCAGAATGGCATTCACCTTTTTTGAAACAGCACCACACTGTTAATTCAGATTCATTTTGTGATCCACTATAACCCCCAGATCGGTTTCTGCAGTATTGCTTCCTAGCCAGTTGTTCCCCATTTTATATTTGTGCATTGGATTTTTCCTTCCTAAGTATAGTACTTTGCATTTGTCTGTATTGAATGTCATCTTATTGATTGAGGACCAATTCTCCAATTTATCAAGATCACTTTGAGTTCTAATCCTGTCTTCCACTGTGCTTGCAAGCCCTCCCAGCTTGGTATCATCCACAGACTTGATAAGCGCTCTCTCCACTCTATTATCCAAGTCATTAATGAAAATACTGAGTAGGACCAGACTCAGAGCAGACCCCCACGGGACTCATTAGATGCAACTGCCCTGTTTGACAGTGAGTTATTCATAACTACTTTTTCAGCATGAAGCGTTACACCTGTGAATCATTTGTACACCCCTCTGACACATGTTAAGCAGCACACAGCCCATCTCAGTATAGGAAATATATTATTCCCCCCCCCCCCCCCCGCCCATAGGGGAAAGGAGAGTCTATAGTAGGGTAAGTAAAGAATATCGGGACACTCAACCGGCACGTCCCGGGGTCTTCGGCAGCACTTCGGCAGCACGTCCTTCAGTCGCTGACGGTTGTTGGTGACACGTCGGCGGCGGGTAATACGTCTTGCTGCCGAAGAACCAAGTACCCGCCACCAAAGACCGTCAGCGAGTGAAGGACCCATGGCCGAAATTCCGCCGAAGATTGGGATGTCCTGGGTGAGTTTCCAACGGATGAGGGGAAAAAAAGTGATGGGGGGGCGGGGGGGGGGAAACAAAATATCAGGACAAAAGGCTCAAAATCGGGACAGTCTCGATTTAATCGGGACGTCTGGCCACCCTAGTCCATAGACTTTTCCCCCTTTGCTCTCTCCTATGCAAAGCCCCGCTGATTCTTCTCCAATGTGCTATCTATAATACATAGGACTGTATTTCAATAGTCACAGCCCGCTTCAGCCCTAAGGGACCTCAAAGACAGACACAGACTCAGAGAAATGAGTCCAAGCACCTGCCCCCCTGCATGTCAAAAACAAGAAGTGGGTTCACACCACCCAGGTCTGGTGGGATGATGAGAAATGTGGATCCCAAACTTTGAGACCTACTCACCTGATAAGAGAGAGCAGTACGCACAACTTTCTACTCCGGGGCCATCCAAGACAAACAGTCCACTCCAGAGCCCCTGGGATCCAGCTCAATCTCTACC
Source organism: Macrochelys suwanniensis (assembly GCA_033296515.1). Taxonomy (NCBI): domain Eukaryota; kingdom Metazoa; phylum Chordata; order Testudines; family Chelydridae; genus Macrochelys; species Macrochelys suwanniensis. The sequence continues at coordinate 11,574,219 of CM065790.1, read as the reverse complement.
CCAGGAGTGGGTAAACCTCACCTGAAGCCTGTGAGCTCTGTAATGGGGGCTGCTTTCTTTTTTAATACATAGGTTCAGTCCATACAGGCCCTGGCATAAAATTCTCTTACCTTGATTCCAGCTCTGCATCTCCATGTGAAAGAGCAGTGGCTGCATTCTGTTGCTTTATAGCGGTTCTTGGGTTCCTGACGCACTGTCCATGGGGCTCTTGGCTTGGCAGCTCTGCCAGCTGGGCAGCTTGGAATCCCCCTGAAACCGGCAGCTCTGTTTATCTTCACTCCCCTCGCTTTTCCTTCCATCCTCTGCAAACGTGCCATTCATTTCGCTGGGGGGGTTTCCATTGCTGTGCCTCCGGGATCTAGATGCGCCATCTGGTGTTCATACAAAGAAATGCAAAGAAGCAGAGGTTAGGGTTGGCGGTACCGTGCTCAGCGTGGCTTAGAACTCTCTTAGGCCTACACAGTTTTTGGAACTATTTTGGATAAGGATGTGATTTTTTAAAACCGATATAATTACACGGGTACAACCCCTAGTGCGGGCACAGTTATACCGGTAAGCAGGTGCCTTATAGCAGAATCGCTATTCCCCTACCCATACAGGAATAGCTACACCAGTGTCACAGTTTGGGGCAACTGCACCTGTATTTCCCCTCAGTGGACCAGCAAGGGCACTCACTCTAGGCTCCCAGCTGCTGCCGCTATTGGGTTGAGTACACACCCCTCTCCCTTCTGACTGGGGTATTTCCAGGCTGAACAGTTCTGTGCCTTCACTGTGTATTTCCCAGCACAAGGACACCTGCTTGCTTCATCTTCAGAGATGGCTAACAGGTTTACTGTGCCCTTTGTTACAGATATAACTTACTAGCCAGCACTTTCTATGCAAGCCGGCTTTAATCTTAAGGTGAAAAGCACCACAGAGAAAACAGATTAAAAACAATGAAAGAACCTACACGCATGCCCAGAAGCTTACCAGAGATCACCCCAACCCTAACATGGATTCTGACAGGAACTGTCCTTCAAACCCCCACCCAAGGGGGATTCCTTGTGGTTACCAGCTCATCACAGCTTCAACTCAGAACAAGCACCCAGACTTCTGAGGCCTCAGTAGGCCCAGTCCTTCCAACCCTCCCTTAAGGATTAGGGCCCTCTGTGGACCAGGGGTCCTGTCCATTTGCTGGAGCAGAAAGAAGGCCATCAGCCTGTTTAAAACCAGGCTATTTATCCAAAAACTTTTTCTTTGTCTATTGGCCCCTGGAGAATCCAGTTGGAACCGGTATATGCACATCTCTCCAGAGGGGTTGCTACAACGGATTGATAACAGAGGAAGTACATTAGCATCTAGAGAAGGTACATACAATGCCACAATACTACACACTCAATTGCATTTTTAATACAATGTATCCCAAAGATATTAACCCTAATCCAATAAGGTTTAATTCAATTCAATAAAGTTCCTTAATTCCATAAGGTTTGTTCAGGATACTACAGGGACTTGTCAGCTTGTCACAACCAGTATAAACACCTGTATGCCGATATCACTGCCTCCGTGTGCAGACGAGCCCTGAGATGAGCTACAGCCCAATCCTCTCTACTGCCTTGCAACATGTGCACTCATTGACATACCTGTGCAAAGCGGGTGTGTGATGCAACCATCCTGAACTGGTAGCATTTCACAGCCACTTAGCCCACGAAAGCCTATGCCCAAATACATTCGACGCCTCGTTGTTTTTGCTGACACAGACTAACACGGCTGCTACTCTGAAACCTGTCACTTTGCACAGGTATAACTGACACCTCCAGGTTCAGGGCAGTGGAGAATGAGGCCTGGGTTGTGAAAAATGACCGGATGGATTTTCTCTCATTGAGCTTTGCATGCTAATGGATGGGAAAGTTCCTTTTCGAGCTCTTCCCCTGACAATGATATTAACTCTGCCCTTTTGGATCTTAACTTTGTTACCAAGCTGAGGACCATGCAGTGCAGTAGTTAAAGCTGGGAATTTGGAAACAGGACTCCTGTGCTAAAAACTGCACCGTGAGGATGAGCTGATAAGTGTTGTGTAAAGCTCTATGGATGAGAGACACGCTGAAAGTGAATCTCTTTTTCCATGTCTTATTCCCCCTCCCCTCCTTCTAACCGATGTAGAAGCTTGGAGCTGATCTGCAATATAATAAACAATAACACGTAGCTTTTACATAGCACCTTTCATCAGTAGATCTCAAAGCACTTTACAAAGGAGGTCAGTATCATTATTTCCATTTTACAGATGGGGAAACTGAGGGCACATGAAGGCAAAGTGACCTGTCTGAGGTCACCCAGAAAGCCAGTGGCAGAGCCCGGAACAGAACCCGGGTCTCATGGGTACCAATCTAGGGCTCTACCGATTAGGCCATGCTGCCTTTCCCATAGTCATGTGCGGATTAAAAAAGGCAAAGTAACAAACTTTTGATTGTAAGCTCTTTGGGGCAGAGATTTTCTCTTACTGTGTATTTGTACAGCACTTAGCCCAATGGCGCCCCAGTCTTGAGTGGGGTCTCTGGCCATTACCATAATAAAATAAATAATAAAGTACTTCTATTACCCTTTCTCTCCATATAACGTTAATAACTAGACTGACCCAGTCTAGCCTCCCTAACTGCAGTCCATTGTCACCTCTAACCCCTCTTGTAAGTCAGTGGGACTGAGGAGCACATATGGAAACAAATCAGTTAAACACCGATTAATATATGCTCGTATCATTGATAACGATATTTTCAGCTTAATCAATGTGCTCCCTTGGGGAGGCAGGGGGCAGAGTTTAGAGGCCAGGGCTCTGATTCTCCATTGCCCTGCACCTTGTTTATTCATTTACACCAGCACAAAGTGAGTGTATCATGCTATTAAATGAGAATGGTAGCACATGCACAGCTTTTGTGACTATACAAGTGTGCATGGTAATGGAGAATTAGACCAAACGAAGCCATATTTCATTGCATCTAAAGCAACTCTTACCTTGTTTCACCAATAGAGCCTAGAGTCCTGTGACTGGGAGAAAGATATATTTCTTAGGAGGTCGAGCATGAAGGAGATGAGGTCTCACCAAATATGTATGTTAAATGCTCACTCTTCCGTGGAAGACTAGATGCCACTTTACACTGTGGGACAGAACACAAGTACAGAGGAGAAGCTTGCCGCAGTCTGAGTCGTATGCTTTTGGGTCTCACATTGCTGTGGCTGGAGGTTCTCCTCCCTGGGCCAAGATTCTGAACTCCCCTTTCAAATGTGTTAATTGGAAACCTGGAGATGTGCAAAAGAAGGGGAGCTGTCCAGGGTGCTGAAGGACAGTATTAATCCAAACCCACCGCCCCAGGTGCTTGTTGGCCAATGGCATTCCAGCTGAGTGTGGTTGAAAGAAGTGGAGCCTGGTAATTATTTGACAATTCAAGCATTAACAGATCCACCGCATGGACCCTGGCTTGTACCGGTCAGCAGGAGCACAGATAACAGGGATCTGTTTGGGCTAAGTTACAAACCAGTTAGGGCACTGGAATACACTACTTAGTCAATGGACAAAGCATTCGGGGACTATGAACATTGGGGCTAGTCAATAAAAACTTCCAGATAATTGATGAGCTTTCTTGGAGAAAATCACAAGCACAAGCCTGAAAGACTCCTGTTGCCTCCAATGGGTTATGGATCTGGTTCTTGGAAAAGAAAGCTTAAAACTCCAGCTTGCTATTTTTTTTCATATACACCCTTAGTTCTCTGGTTATTTTTTGGTGCCATTACCCTCACACTCTCCTGCCTGTTAATTGTTTCTCCAGGACACACACACCATGCCTACTTATCCACCCATGTTGCAGTGAACACTCCTCTCCACGTTCCTGGCAGTGTCCTTTTCAGTGATGATGATACCCAGCTCTTATAGAGTGATTTTCATCCATGGGTCTCAACAGTATTTTACCTAGGAGGTCAGTATCATTATCCCCTGACCCAGGTGAAGTGACTTGCCCAAGATCACACAGTAAAGCAGTGGCAGAGCCAGGAACACAAGCTGGATCTTGTGGGCTTGATCCAGGTCTCCACTAGGCAGCCTGCCCCCCACAGGTTTTTCTGTCTGCCTCTTGTTGCCTTGCTCCTCGAAGCACCTAGCACCCATCACATCAGTACAGGAAATCAAAGGAATGGCTGTACCCATCTTCCCCTTGTTGGCTCAGGTCTCCATTTTGTATCTCTTTCCCTTCCTATCCCTCTCCTTCTTTTCATCCCCTCAACATTTCTATTTCTCTCCTTGGTCTGTTGCATCTCTCTTCCTCCTGCTCTTATCTCTCTTCTTCTCTCCTTTTCAACTGATCTCCTCCCTGACCGTCAGCCCCTACAGGAGAGTAAAAAGGCTATGTCACAGGGTGCACCACTCACTGCTTCTCTGGCACCTCCTCCTGGTCACTCTGGGGATTAGCTCTTGAGGTCACACCCCTTTCCGTGGTCACACACCGTCTCAGGTCTGCAGCTCCTCTCTAACTCCAAGTACTGTAGCATCCTCTTCATGACTCAGCCCTGTGGCCAGGTCACTCAGCGTTCTCCCCCTTACACGGTACAGTCCCCCAAAGTCTCTGTCACTGCCCCACCAGTGCCACTTCCCCCACAGTGGGTAGAGAAATCCAGGCCTGCCATCTACTCCAGAGTCCAGTCCAGGGACCCTCCATCTGGCAGTTCTGGGCTCTACCCTCCCACCCCTCACTGGTCTTTCTCTGGACTGTTTCCTACCTTTCCTGGTTCCCGCCTGCTGGGATATACCAATTCCAAACGCTCCTCCCTCTTCCCAGAGAGTGACTGCCCCTTTCCCAGCAGCAGCAGCCCCTGGCTGTTGCCAGTTTCCTGGTTGTATAAGCCCCTATTCCTGCACAGCTGAACCTGCTTGCAATCAAGTCCCTGCTCCCTGGCTCTTCCTCCAGATGCACCCTGTAGAGTTACTAGGCCTGCATGACTAGCTTAACCCCTTGGAGTCCTGTGTGGGATGGACACCCCATTGCAGGCGAACATCCCCAGCCATCAGCTGGTGAAAGGGAGACACCAAATCTTTAACACAAGTCTTGACTGGTAAATAAAGCTGGTTGGAATTTTTCAAACAAAAAGCTTTTTTAATTGAAAAATAAGATTTAGTCAAAACCAAAAGAAATCACTTCTGTCGATAATATTGGGCGGGGGACGGGGGGAGGTTTGAAAAAAAATCAGTACTTTACAAAATCTGAAATTTTTGCACAGGGGAAAAATCATTTTCAGACCATCTTTACTGGTCATTGCAGAGGAAATTATTTCAAATGTTTGCCCAGAGGATGAATTCGTTTCTGGTTTTCGAGCCTACACACATCCTGTTCCTGATCTGGGACTTTGCATATCCTCTCCAGTCGACCAAGCCGTGGAGAGCATGGAGACTGGAGCTACCCAGAATGACCTTGAGACACCTTGCCAGACCAGCGCTGTCAAGGGAACCTACTCTGTAGAGGCTTTACTTTAAAAAGGAACAAGATGCTCCCCCCCGGTATCTGCTGGTGAAAGGTTCAGTCCTGCAAGGTGCTGAGTGCCCTCCACTCCTGCAGAAGTCAGTGGGATTCAAGGAGCTCAGCACCTCATGGGATCAAGCCCCAAACGTGAAGGGTCTTGAGGGCCTGCTATGCCCAGCTAGGCATGAGCCCACGGCGTGGCAGCAGACACACTAACAGCTCCCTCTAGACATCGCAAGGCTGGGATCCTGTTCAGCTGCTACATGGGAGCATGAAGGGGTGGGCCGAAGAAGCTCACCCGCCCCAACATCGACATAACCTGGCTCAGGATGGGACTCTGCCCTTAAGCTAACACCAAATATAATAATGTTATGATGACTCAACTCTTGCTATTGCATCAATGGCTTATCCAGGCTAACGGGAACTAGCCTCCAGCTCTCAGAACAGCCTGAGATTGCAGAAACACATCAGGAAGTCATGTTCTGATGCTTTCCCTTTTGCTTTTACCGAGCCAGGCTGGCATTCAGCTCCTGCCATGAAGCTTCTGAACGTGGCTGGATTCTTTGCTCTGGTGCCCACTGTGGTGCCGGCTCTGGAGCCCATCACCACCTCACTTGCTTTCTGCGGGGCAGCTGTCATGTGGCAGCTCTTCTCCCCTGCCTCCTGGCTCAAGTGCCGCTTTCTGGAGTGCTGCAATATGAAGGACACCCTGGACATCCCAGGTAATAGCAGCAGCAAGCGATGACGGGGGCGGAGGAATCCAAGGGACCGGCTGACCTCGGGAATGCTATTGCATTCTGGGTGAAGGGATTCTAACTGGGGCGGTGCAGGCTGCCTTTTCATTACCACCCTCCCACAGCAGTTCTGTTGGGAGGGGTCAGTTTTCCTTCCCACCAGGGCTCAGGCTGGCAGAGACTGGCCAGGGAATGGACTACCTTACTGCAGGCCCCAGCCACCCTGGCCCTGCCCCTCCGCCCATTCCACGGTCTCCGCTGGCAGACCTCCGCCTCATGTCACAACAACTTCTCCTTTGATGGACTTTTCCCTTGCCAGGAATCCCCTACTTTATGCTGGCATAATCCAGGAGTGAATTTAAGGCCGTGAGCTAATTAATCCTCCCAATGCCCCTGCTTCCAGTTGAGCACCCAAACACCGCCCAACCAGGAGTGGCAGAAACTTCCTAACAGTGTGTGGGGGGGAAACCGTGCCCCCCCTGCCTCTTTCCCCTGATGCCCCATCCCTTTCCCCAAGGCCCCACTCCCGCACCACCTCTCCCCCCAAGACCCTGCCCCCCGCTTGCTCCTCTCAACCTCCTTGCCCCTGTCACTTGTGAAAAGTGGTGAGGCCATGGCCCCCCCTGTGCAGAACCCAACGTCACTGGTGAGAATGTTGGCTGCACGAGGCGGGGCTAGACTCAGGACTGCTAGGTTCCGAGTGCCAGGCGTTCTCCACTAGCCCGCCCTGCCGCTGAGCCCTGCAGTCTCTCCGTTTCATTTCGGTGAAGCTAGCAGCCTCTCCAGTGAAAGAGGAATTTGGGCAGCAGTTCTCGTCCTGCCTTCAGGGCATTAGTGCCGAGAAGTGGAAACCGGGATGATCAATAAATGGCCTGTTGGAAACTTTCCATAAACCAGGAGACTCAGAGCCTAGGAAATCCCCTTTCTTGTGTTTTCAGCACCAGTAACACGGGGCCTTTAATTAACCCTTTCCCTGCAGGACTATGCTGCAGATTCTGAGCCAGATCCTTTGCTGGTGAAAACTCAAATAATAATAATAATAATAAAAATAAATAAAATAAAATAAATGGAGATATGCCAATCTCCTAGAACTGGAAGGACCTTGAAAGGTCATCGAGTCCAGTCCCCTGCCTTCACTAGCAGGACCAAGTACTGTCCCCTGACAGATTTTTGCCCCAGCTCCCTAAATGGCCCCCTCAAGGATTGAACTCACAACCCTGGGTTTAGCAGGCCAATGCTCAACCCACTGAGCTATCCCTTCCCCCGAAACTAGCATAGCTCCATTTACTTCAGGGTACACGGATTTCTCCAGCCCTCCGCCTATAGGTAGTGTTCCTTGAAGTGCTTTTTGCTACTGAAATGTCAGCTCTTCTTTGAGAACAGGGGGGAGCAAGGGAGACATGTCTTACCTCACCTATTAGGTACCTTACGTGCCACCAAGGTGGTTAAAGAGGATCCAGGAATTTCAACTAACACGTCCCCCCAGGACCACAGGATCACATCCCAGGGCCATGTATGAGGCACCAGCTACAGTGATATTCCTATTGGGAGTCTCCAGGTAACCTGTGCAAGCTGCTTGGCTCCCATGAACAGCCGCGGAGGGCAAGATACAGGGAGCAGCTCAGTGCCTACAGCTCCCATTATACAGGGAAATGGCCCCACCATTATAGGCGCTGACTCCATGGGTGCTCCGGGGCTGGAGCATCCACAGGGAAAAGCTACCTGCCAGCCCCACCACTGCGCGCCCAGCTCACCTCTCCGCCTCGGCCTTCCGAGGCTCCGCGGGACACGAAGCGGCAGCCGCTTTTCTTGGCTCCCTCCAGCTGGTCGGTGGCACTTCGGGGGAGGGGGATGGGGAGGAGGTGGAGGTGGAGCCAGGCCCTCCACCTCCTCCCCATACCCCTTCCCCCGAGGCGCCGCCGAGGAGGGAGCCAGGAAAAGCGGCTGCCCCTTCGCGTCCGGCGTAGCCTCGGAGAGGTGAGCTGGGCGCAGGGGGGGTGGGGGGAGCTGACGGGCCCAATGGGTGCTCTCCTGATTCTCTCCCCCCCCCACCGGGGTGGGGGGGGGAAATACAGCACGCCCGGGGGAGGAGGCGGGGGCAGGGATTTAGGGAAGGGGCAGGGCCGGGGGCGCGAGCACCCACCGGCGCTGACAAAAGTCGGCGCCTATGCCCATGATAATGCCAATTGTGAACGTTCTCCCCATCTGCGGCTCAGCAATAGCATGGGGAGGGAGGGTCAATGAAGTGCTTCCTGATGCTGACCTCCCATCATGCCTCCAGCCCTGCAGATGGCTTTGGAACAGAAAGTCTTTGGGCAGCACCTCGCCACCCAGGTGGTTCTGAAAGCCCTGAGCGCGCACTCCGGAGACAAACAGCCCCGGAAGCCCCTGGTGATGTCCTTCCATGGCTGGACGGGCACTGGCAAGTCCTTCATCAGCAAGATCATTGCACAGAACCTGTACCGGCGTCACGAAGCACGGAGGAGGTTCATCCACCAGTTTGACGCAGTCTTGCATTTCCCACACGCTGAACATATAAAGCAGTATCAGGTACCTCCTTTGTGACTCTGCTCTCCTCATGGGGTGGATAGGTCAGGAATCCTGCATGCAGCTCCCATACGGGGCTGTGTGTGAATAACACTGCCCCGGGACATCTCTGCTCCCCATCCTGGGCATAACCAGACAGTGCAGAGGGGAGTGAAAAATGACACAAAGTTCACCAGACTTGTTGAACCTCTCCAAACACATGGGTTGGTTCAATGTTTGAACTGAGGTTCAAGCCAGTTCTTGCTTTAGCCACACAGTTGCCCCAAATGTATTACTGTAGGTCCTACATAAACAGTGCACTCTTTTAGGGGATTTAGACATTCGTCACTAGATTATAACATTTAGAAAGTAGGTCAAATTTGAGACCTGTTCTATCCGCCTATATCCTTTCAGCGAACAATAGCTCAAGGAATCTATAGGCCTCGTATACAGAGACACAGAATTTACCACATCACATCAGATTATCGGTCCATCTTTTTCAGTATTTCTGCCTCCCCTCCTCCCACCCCCGGCCCTATTCAACCACAGCTCTCATTTACTTTAATGAGTTCAGGATTACAGCCTCCGGCAACGGTTAATACCTAATGTCTCATGGAAGTCAATATCCCGATAAATACCCCGCTGACACACATGTACACAATGAGAGTCTGATCCTGCTCCCACTGAAGTCAATGGAGACTCTAACACGTGAGATTTGATTACCTTTACGTATAGCTAGCATTACATTAATAGTCCTTCCAAGCTAGAGCACCAGTGGAATCCCCCACGAAAAAATAATCCAGCTCCAATCTTGATTTCCAGCTCCCCCTGCTCACTGACCATCTTGCCCATCCCCACAGGAGCAGCTGCGGAACTGGATTCGAGGGAATGTCAGCGTTTGTCCGAGGTCACTTTTCATTTTCTCTGAAATGGACCAGATGCCACATGGTCTGATTGACTCCATCATGCCGTACCTCAGTCATCATGAGACTATCAATGGCGTCTACTACGGCAAGGCCATCTTCCTTTTCCTGAAGTAAGGAAATCCAATGGTTGGTGAGTAACTGTGGCCTGACAGAGTCAGCGAGGGCAAAGGGAGAAGCAGGTGCTAATAGGCTTTCACCAGGCTACAGTTTGATTGCCCGGGTTCAGGTACCTTGCTGTACGTGCTCTCCTTGGTCACCGAGAAGAGACTGTCTATATGTGGTAACTGAACCTGTCCAACTCTCATGTCAGTCAGAAGAACTTATATCTCTACAATTATTCAGAGGGACAGGATCTCCTTCCTTCAGGACTGGTACAAACGTTGCCGTTAGCCACTCCTCCGGTACCTTCTCCTTCTCCAATACCTTCTTATATATTCTTCCTAATGCTTTGACAGCACTTGTCCCACCAGCTTTTAGCAGCTCAGCTTTATATTGTCTATTCCTGCAGCTTTTCCATTTGTAACTGCTTCACTGCTCTTTCCATTTCTTCTTCTGATGGATACATATAGAAAGATACATATTGAGAGTCCACAATATTGAACAGAATTCATAAGTTGTGCATAGATTCCCCAAGTTATCATATCCACCCACTGAGGGTTCCTTCCATGCGTGGATCAAGGGGGCACAATCTGCCCTTTTGTGTTGTTCCTGAGATAATACTTTGCTGAGAGTCATTCTGATGATCCAGTTCATTTCTCTCCTAACAGTAACGCAGGAGGGGATAAGATAACAGAGGTGGCACTCGATCATTGGAGGAGGCAGAAGGGAAGAGAAGAAATTCCCCTGACGGACCTCCAGTCTATGCTATCTGCTGAGATTTTCAATAACAGGAACAGTGAGTACTTCTGAGCTCGTGGGGTCCCTGGGATCCCATGTGTATTGTCCAGCCCCAGTTCTTTGTGGAATGACCCATGCAGTACTGGTACATAGCAATATATTCCTGCAACATAATTATTTTAAAGAACTCAACTGTAAACCTCCCCACATAGGTAAAACAGTGTTTGTAGAGTGCTTTCAGATCCCCAGATACCAGGCTTTGTAGAAGAACAAAACATTGTGGTGACATGTGGTCATTCCAGCTATGTATGGACAGACATCTCTCTCTCTCTCCTCCCTCCCACCCAGGTGGTTTTTGGAATAGCAAGCTGATCCAGAAGAACCTGGTGGATTATTTCATCCCTTTCTTGCCCCTGGAATATAAACATGTGAAAGAGTGCATCCAAGAGGAGCTGCGCTACCAAGGCCACCAAGAAGATGAAGACCTCATCATAGAGATTGCCTTAGCAATGTCTGACTATCCCAGTGAAGATAGAATCTACTCTAGCAAAGGTTGCAAAACTGTGGCCTCAAAGGTGAACCTGAATACCTAGAAGGGCCAAGTGCTCAAGGACAAGGAGGAAAAGAAAGCAAGTCTCTTTCTCCTTCTCTCACCAGTATCTTCGCAAACTGTAAGCTTGTTGGGGGCAGGGAACTGCCCTTTAATATATCTAAAGCCCGTGGCACACTGTGACTGGAGAGAGAAGATAACTTTCTCATCTCAGCATAATACAGTACATCCTTTCCCTACCTTCAAAACAAGCTGCTGTAAGTAAAATAAAATTAATATGGTATTTATTCTTAATTATCTCTTGGGATTCTTGACAAACCTCCCCTATCGAGACCAGAGGGAGGCAGTACAGAGTAGGCAGATATGCCTGCCTTGTTTTTCCAGGGATATGAACAAAGGAAAAACAAAAGCAACAGAAGAAAAGGGACCCAATATACAGAACTACTGACTCAGGCTTGCTTGCCCACTTAATTCCTCACCAGGCTCTATTAATGATGATTGTGTGAGCTTTTGATTTTAACAGCAAATCTAGAAAACTCTGGTTATGGACAGAGGTTTGCTAGAGCATAGGCCGGAGATGCTATGGTCTAGAATGATGCTCTAAAAAGCTTGGAGCCCAAATAAGCCTCCACCACTTCTAAGCTTTTTAAAATCCTCCCTAATGTTTTATACAAATATTTTTAAGGATCCTGTCAGGGAAATTCTTGGGGCAGGATAAGGGAGGGGAAGAAGATGAGTTTCTTGATATCTGCCAAAACACCCATCAGCTTAGATCCTTAAATGTACATGCACCAATTACACAGAATGTTTCCTTCCTGCAATTCACTCAGATGGCATAATAAAGATATATTAGTCAGTTATGCTTTTGGTGCAAGTCAGTTTAATTTTCTAGCCTCTTGCTGTAATGTTTTGGTTGCAAACACACTAGGGGAATGTTTGAATCCAAACAATAAACCCTTTTTTATATTGAGTCAAACAAATCATGAAAGGTTTCTGTCAGTGTCAGGTTTTGAAAAACTACTTTTTACACCATCTACATTTTTGTCCTGGATTAATACTTGATAATTTCCCTGTAACTCCTCCCTGACAAACCACCAACAAAGAAAGTATTTTTAGCACAAGAAATATGACTCTGATGGAACTGAAAAGAAGGCAGGACAAAAAAGCAAACACTGAGGTTACTTAAAGACTTGTCTGCCAAGAGGAAATGTACAGTTGAAAAATGCGAATGCCACTTCATTTGGACAGTTTGACACCCATTAAAAGTTGCAGAAATAAAATTGAGGAAGCAAAAATATAAAATGAAACTTATTTAGTAAAAGGGAGCAAATGGAAAGCTTGATTCTAATCTCACACCCTTTTACACTCCACTGATTTAAATGGAGTTATTCTGACTTACACCAATATGAATTTCCAATTAAGCCAAGGGGAGTCTTTTTGCTGATTTCAGTGGGACCTGGATCTAGCTAAATGAGATCAGAATGAGCCCCAGAGTTCTTAAACAATACACCAAACGTGACTGGGGCTAGTGATCTGTGCACAATAGTGACTCAACTTCACTTCTGCTGAAATCCTCATCCATGCTTCCATCTTCACTCGCCTTATCTATTATAACTCTCTTTCCTATTGTCTTCCAAACGGTCAGTTCACCAGTAGCTACCTGCTTTCTTAAATGTACAAAGAAACACAATGATGTCACCCCCATCCTCAAACAACTATACCTGCAAGGGCTGGAATTTTCAAATGAAATTTCCAGTCAGGCTCTTTTCTCTGGTGGTTGTAGGATTTAGTGCTGTTTGGACAGTCCCTTGTGTATTTACCCATGGTTTGCTCACTGTTTACTCTCTTTTGTAACAGTCTGCAATGATTTACCTCTCTCATCTGTGGGTGTTGGCACAGGGCACCCTGCTGCTGCAGCCGTGGAGCTTTCAAACTGTAATGGTAAACAAATAAGAGAGAAGCTACTGTTCAGACAGGCTCACAGTATTCCAATGTATGAGGGGGAAAGGTATCAGCACTGGCACTTCACATGAAAAGGAAGGTATCTTCTGGGCTGTGATAGACACATAACGCAGGAGAATGCCTGTGGGGTGGGAGAAAGGGTGCGACTCTGCCACCTGCACAGCTCGTTCCATGGGAGCCTTAGTGGGAGAATGGGAATTGTGATGATAACATTGTACTCTGACCTCATCGTGTTGCATCATGAGGTGAGAACGTTCTTGCTGGCGTCACAGGCAGCTTGGTGACAAGCTTTTCAACGGGTCTCTTGCTCTTGCGCCCCGAGGTGATGCTGTGTCGCAACATATGGTGACAACCAGCACCCCCAGGACTGTGAGGAAAACGGTAAGGTGACCAGACAGCAAGTGTGAAAAATCGGGACGGGGGGTAATAGGAGCCTATATAAGAAAAAGACCCCAAAATTGGGACTGTCCCTATAAAATCGGGACATCTGGTCACCGTAGCTGTAATATGCAACCCCCCCGGAGGATGGGAAACAACCAGGGGAAACCAGGCCCCTCAATGGAGCCAGGACCCAGCGCACAGCCTCACCTAGGCTTGGTCTGGGCAGAACATATGTCCCTGTCCCTGCCTCCATGCCAAGCAGTTTCCTGCATCCGCCCCTCACAAAGATGGCAGGAGGACGCGTGTGCGTGCGGGGCGGAAGTAGCTATCCGAACGCTCCCAACCACACTTTTCAAGCAATGGCAATCTACATCACCCCTCACAAAGATGGCGGCGGAGCGCCGCGCGTGGCGGAAGTGTTGGGCACAGCGCGGGGGCCGTCGGGAGTTGTAGTTTCTACCTGGCCTTGGCGGCGAGCCGCTGCCTCGGTCGCGGACGGGGCCGGGCAGCTGAAGGCGCCATGCCGCTGCTGCTGGGGCTGCTCTCGCTGCTGGTGCCGGGCTCGGCCGCGCTGGAGCCCATCAGCCTGAGCATCGCCATCGGGGCGGCCTCGGTGCTCACCGGCTACCTCTCCTACCCCAGCTTCTACTGCGGCTTCGTGGAGTGCTGCCCCGGGGAGGCGGAGCGGCCCAATACCACCGGTACCGGGCGGGCTGGGGCAGGGGAACGAGCCCAGAGCCGGCCCAATACCACCGGTACCGGGCGGGCCAGGGCAGGGGAACGAGCCCAGAGCCGGCCCAATACCACCGGTACCGGGCGAGCCCAAGGCCGGGGGACCGGCCCAATACCACCGGTACCGGGCGGGCCGGGGCAGGGGAACGAGCCCAGAGCCGGCCCAATACCACCGGTACCGGGCGGGCCAGGGCAGGGGAACGAGCCCAGAGCCGGCCCAATACCACCGGTACCGGGCGGGCCAGGGCAGGGGAACGAGCCCAGAGCCGGCCCAATACCACCGGTACCGGGCGAGCCCAAGGCCGGGGGACCGGCCCAATACCACCGGTACCGGGCGGGCCGGGGCAGGGGAACGAGCCCAGAGCCGGCCCAATACCACCGGTACCGGGCGGGCCAGGGCAGGGGAACGAGCCCAGAGCCGGCCCAATACCACCGGTACCGGGCGAGCCCAAGGCCGGGGGACCGGCCCAATACCACCGGTACCGGGCGGGCCGGGGCAGGGGAACGAGCCCAGAGCCGGCCCAATACCACCGGTACCGGGCGGGCCAGGGCAGGGGAACGAGCCCAGAGCCGGCCCAATACCACCGGTACCGGGCGGGCCAGGGCAGGGGAACGAGCCCAGAGCCGGCCCAATACCACCGGTACCGGGCGGGCCGGGGCAGGGGAACGAGCCCAGAGCCGGCCCAATACCACCGGTACCGGGCGGGCCAGGGCAGGGGAACGAGCCCAGAGCCGGCCCAATACCACCGGTACCGGGCGGGCCAGGGCAGGGGAACGAGCCCAGAGCCGGCCCAATACCACCGGTACCGGGCGAGCCCAAGGCCGGGGGACCGGCCCAATACCACCGGTACCGGGCGGGCCGGGGCAGGGGAACGAGCCCAGAGCCGGCCCAATACCACCGGTACCGGGCGGGCCAGGGCAGGGGAACGAGCCCAGAGCCGGCCCAATACCACCGGTACCGGGCGAGCCCAAGGCCGGGGGACCGGCCCAATACCACCGGTACCGGGCGGGCCGGGGCAGGGGAACGAGCCCAGAGCCGGCCCAATACCACCGGTACCGGGCGGGCCAGGGCAGGGGAACGAGCCCAGAGCCGGCCCAATACCACCGGTACCGGGCGGGCCAGGGCAGGGGAACGAGCCCAGAGCCGGCCCAATACCACCGGTACCGGGCGAGCCCAAGGCCGGGGGACCGGCCCAATACCACCGGTACCGGGCGGGCTGGGGCAGGGGAACGAGCCCAGAGCCGGCCCAATACCACCGGTACCGGGCGAGCCCAAGGCCGGGGGACCGGCCCAATACCACCGGTACCGGGCGGGCTGGGGCAGGGGAACGAGCCCAGAGCCGGCCCAATACCACCGGTACCGGGCGAGCCCAAGGCCGGGGGACCGGCCCAATACCACCGGTACCGGGCGGGCTGGGGCAGGGGGTCGAGCCCAGAGCCGGGGGACCAGCCCAATACAACCGGTACCGGGCTGGCCGGGGGAGGGGGCCGAGCCCAGAGCCGGGGGAGGGGGACCGGCCCAATACAACCGGTACCGGGCGGGCTGGGGCAGGGGGCCAAGCCCAGAGCCGGGGGAGGGGGACCCGCCCAATACCACCGGTACCGGGCGGGCTGGGGCAGGGGGCTGAGCCCAGAGCCGGGGGAGGGGGACTGACCCAATACCACCGGTACCGGGCGGGCTGGGGCAGGGGGCCGAGCCCAGAGCCGGGGGAGGGGGACCGGCCCAATACCACCGGTACCGGGCGGGCTGGGGCAGGTGGCTGAGCCCAGAGCCGGGGGACCGGCCCAATTCCACCGGTACCAGGCGGGCTGGGGGGCAAGCCCAGAGCTGGGGGAGGGACACCGGACCAGGTGGGGGAGCCGGATCAGAACCGGGGGGGAGCCGAGGCAGGGGGCTGGCCCAATGGAACCGGGATCGAACCCTGGGGGACTGGGTGGGCGCTGGCGAGGGAACTAGCTCTAGGCTGGAACTGGGGGCAGGGGGACACGAGGGGCAACCCGGTGTAACCAGGGAGAGCGGGGTCGAGCCTTGGTGGATCCGCAGTTCCAGTCTGGCCCGTGGGAGGGGACATGGGAGACGGGAGAAATACCTGGAATAGACCCCGGGTTGCTGTGTGGGTCAGTGGAAAGAGCAGAGAACTGGGGTCAGCGCCCCGGGGTGCTCCTCCCAGCCCTGCTACTGATTTGTGATGCGACCTTGAGAAAAGCCCTTGCCTCCTCTGCCCAAAGTTTCCCCATCTGTGAATGGGGCTGATACTTCAGATACCTCAGCCGGACATTCTGGGAGCCACATTCATTAGCGTTCTTAAAACACTTTGAGATCCTTGGTGTAAGTGCAAATAAATATCGGGCTCTGTTTTTCTAGCGCAGTTACCGAGGCCCCTCTAATGTTTCCTGGAGTAGGGTAGATACCAGACTGCCCAGAGAGAGAAATGGGATTAATGATACCATTCAATCTGCAAGCCATTTTCTGAAATCCCTGTTCTTTTAAAATGACCTTCTTTCTTTTTCTCCTTGGATTCTTCAGCACTGAAGGAGGATCTGGATAATAAACTCTTTGGACAGCACCTGGCCAAAGACGTGATCCTGAAAGCAGTGACTGGATTCAGAAACAACCCAAATCCCAGAAAGCCACTCGCTCTCTCACTACACGGCTGGGGAGGCACGGGTAAAAACTTTGTCAGCCAATTCATCGCAAAGAGCATTCACAAAGCGGGACAGAAAAGCAAATTTGTTCATCTCTTTATAGCCACGCTACACTTCCCACATGAACATCAGATCACACTGTATAAGGTAAGAGAGCAAATTTTAACTTCCTCTTGGTGATATCAGTAAATATTAATCATTAAAACTATACACCATGAAATTAGATTGTTCTTGGTATACAAATCCATAGATGTCTCAAGATCTAAAATAACAAACTCTTGTATCCAGCTAGTGTTTCTGTGTATTTTCAAACATTCACTGACAAGTTTGTGGAGGTGGAATCTAAATATCCCCCTGCAGTGCTAGAAACTGGAACACAACAGCACTGAGTTAAATGCTAAGAAATGGAAAGTGAAACAGACAAATCTGTTTACACTTGCTTTTCAGTGTTCCTCAAAGGATTAAAAGTTACTTCCTCTCCTACCTTCCCCTGGGATTATCTTTCACATTTCTTTTTACAGCGTTCACTGTTGTGAAATGTCCTCTGCTCAAGCTAAATGAGGTGACTGTAAGAGCAGTAATTTCAGAGGCTTGTAAGTGACTGATGCTGATCACCTTGTTTATTTCCTGCAATTTTCATGAGAAGGATAGTCACAGACTGAAGGTTACGTACTCAAAGCATCTTTAAATGTTTAAAACTGAACGTTTCAGGAATCGGTTTTTTGGTTGCTGTTGTTTTTTATTATTAGTCAAGTAGATGGTAGAAGTAGTACTGTAGAAGAAATTTCTTCCTTTCCTCTCTATGGTCTCTTCTCTCTTCCATTTGAGCCCTGGTCTTTATGCTTTGACTGTTCAACCGAGGTTGGAAATAACGTGCTTTGTGGTGCCTCTCATCAAACAACTGGATCAGGATTCATATTCTAGCAGCATGTGAAGGTAGTGGTCATATTCCTCCCTTCAGGAAGCTGGCTATAATCAGAGCATTTAAAGGATCGTTACTCACACCCCTCCCAGCTGTTTTTTGCGCTCTCTACCAGTGGGGCCTAGTTTTTTAATGTGTGTTTCTCGTTTGTTCCAGGACCAATTGCAAACGTGGATTCGGGGTAACGTGAGCGCCTGTGCCAGGTCCGTGTTCATATTTGATGAAATGGATAAATTGCACCCCGGCCTCATTGATGCCATCAAGCCATTCTTAGACTATTATGAGCAGATTGATGGGGTGTCCTACCGGAGAGCCATCTTTATCTTTCTCAGGTTTGTGGTCTGTCTACTGTGGCAAATCCAGGCTCGCTGTCACTGTGGTATGTGTCTTGCCCACTCAGAACTTCCAAGCATCAGCAGGGATAGAACCCAGATTCTTCGGTCAAAAAGCACGTGCTATCTGAGCTAAAGAAGAATGTCCATTAGCTGTCTGCATTGCAGGGCCTATGATACAGTTGAGCAATTCTGCCTCCATCCAGCAAAGGACTGTAGCGCACAACACCTTAAAGTGGGCCGATCTGGTAGTCTAGTCTAGTGATAGCACGCTGCTATACAGCAGATAGGAGATCAGATCCTGAACCTGTCCCTCATTCCACGTGCTGGGAGCGTTGCACTGGTATCATACTTCACTACAGGGTGGAGAGACTACTTTGCATCACTCAGGGCCCATCACGTGACTAGCTGATGATTTCTTTGGAGAGGGAGCTATGTGACCATTTCTTCTGAGCAAGAGGTATTGTGGCTCAGAACCAACGCTGTAGGGACAACGTGGAATTTAGTCCTAGATGACTTAGGCATTGGGTTTAAGGCTTTTTATTCTGGTGACCTAGTGCTTGCCGTGCAGACAAACATTAGAACACACAAGTGTTAAATGTAATCCTGCTAGAGATGAGATGATGGACTCTTCCTGTCTTGGGTCTGTACTAAACTCTTTCTCTTATGAACAGTAATGCAGGTGGGAATTTAATTAATAAAGTGGCTCTGGACTTCTGGAGGAGTGGAAAAGACAGAAAGCAGATTCAGCTGAAAGACCTGGAGCCTGTGTTATCTGTAGCAATCTTCAATAATAAGAATAGTGAGTTACTTTCCCAATGAGTGGGAGGTTTTTACTTCATAAACCCAGAAAATCCTCGCTCGGTGTACGCTGCTCCAGCTTGCCTCTTTAAACCATGTAGTATTGTTGTACACGCACTCCCACTCACTTAGGCCCAGATACTGCTAGGCACTGAGCACAACAATTCATTGATTTCACTGGATGCTTGGCACATTTCAGGAGGCACTCTGCAGCTCTCAGGATCGGGTCCTCACCCAATGGAATGTTTGTTTCAGGGAGAAATTAGGCCCAATGTTTTCGGGCTGGGAGACTCTAATGCACTAACCATTCACCTCTGTGCATTGACCTGAGTTTATAACTTAACTTTGGTCCCAGTTAAAATGATTTTAGATAATCCCAGCCTAGTTCTTAGAAGACAGCTGCCTACCTGATAACTAGGGTCCTACCAAATTCATGGTTCATTTTGGTCAATGTCATGGGATTTAAAAAATAATAAACGTCATGATTTCAGCTATTTAAATCTGAAATTTCACAGTGTTATAATTGTAGGGGTCCTGACCCAAAAAGGAGTTGTGCGGCGGGGGGGAGGTTGCAAGGTTGTCATGGGGGGCTGTGGGCATTGCGGTACTGCTACCCTTACTTCTGTGCTGTTGCTGCCTTCAGAGCTAAGCTACTGGAGAGCGGTGGCTGCTGGCTGGGAGCCCAGCTCTGAAGGCAGAGCCGCCGTCAGCACCAGCACGGAAGTAAGGATGCCATGGTATGGTATTGCCACCTTTACTTCTGTGCTGCTGCCTGCAGAGCTGGGCCCTCAGTCAGCAGCCGCCACTGTCCAGCCACCCAGCTCTGAAGGCAGCAGCGCAGAAATAAGAGCGGCATGGTATGGTATTGCCACCCTTACTTCTGCGCTGCTGCTGGCGGGGTGCTGCCTTCAGAGCTGGGTGCCTGGCCAACAGCCGCCACTCTCCAGCCACCCAGCTCTGAAGGCAGCGCAGAAGTAAGGGTGGTTATTGCCACCACGACCCCACTAAAACAACCTTATCACCCCACTGCAACTCCCTTTTGGATCAGGACACTTAATTTGAGACACACTGGTCTCCCCCACAAAATCCGTATAGTATAGGGCAGCAGTTCTCAAACTGTGGGTTGGGACCCCAAAGTGGGTTGTAACCCCATTTTAATGGGGTCACCAGGCAGGCTTAGTCTTGCTGGGGCCAAAGCCTGAGCCCTTCCACCTGGGGCTTCAGCCCTGGGCATTGGGGCTCAGATTACAGGCCCCTTGCCTGGGACTGAAACCCTTGGACTTGACTTTGCCCCCCCGGGGGTGTGGTTCGGGTGGGCTCAGCCTTCAGTCCCCCCTCCTAGGGTCATGTAGTAATCTTTGTTGTCCGAAGGAGGTCGTGGTGCAATGAAGTTTGAGAACCGCTGGTATAGGGCAAAAGCACCCAAAAGACCTGATTTCACAGTCCATGATGCCTTTTTCATGGCCGTGAATTTGGTAGGGCGACACTGATAACAGTAAAATCAAGTTTCAGAGTGGTAGCCATGTTAGTCTGTATCCACAAAAAAACCAAGGAGTGCTTGTGGCACCTTAGAGACTAATAAATTTATTTGGGCATAAGCTTTCGTGGGCTAGAACCTACTTCATCAGATGCATAGAGTGGAACATACAGTAGGAAGATAGATAGATATTATATACAGAGAACATGAAAAGATGGGGGTTGCCATACCAACTCTACGAGACTGATCAATTAAGGTGAGCTATTATCAGCAGGGAAAAAAAAAAACTTTTGTAGTGATAATTAGGATGGCCCATTTCAAACAGTTGACAAGGTGTGAGTAACAGTAGGGGGAAACTTAGCATGGGGAAGTAAATATCAATTTGTGTAATGATCCAGCCACTCCCAGTCTTTATTCAAGCCTAATTTAATGGTATCCAGTTTGCAAATTAATTCCAGTTCAGAAGTTTCTCGTTGGAGTCTGTTTTTGAAGTATTTTTGTTGAAGAACTGCCACTTTTAGGTCTGTTACTGAGTGACCAGAGATACTGAAGTGTTCTCCTACTGGTTTTTGAATGTTATGATTCCTGATGTCAGATTACCTGTAACTGGACCAGCAGAGGGTGCTGCAGATCAGGACTGAAGTGCACTGACAGAGCTGTGTATAGAATATTCCTGCTTTATGCCTGGTGCAAGCTAGTGCCAATATAAGTGACAAATATTAATCAAAGTCTAAATCTTAGATAATGTCCCTAGTGGTGTAAGACCTAGGTGCAATGCATGGGCCTTTCATGTTTGGAAGTGTTAGGGGGCTGTTCATCTGCCATTTAGTAAAATCACCTTCCTAGAAAACAAGGACCAAGCATTTATTGACAATGGAGGACAGAACTGTCATTAAGAATTAAAATTGTTCTTCCTGACCATTTAAGCAACCTCCCTCCTGTCTGATGTTTTCTAGGTGGCTTGTGGCACAGCAGCCTGATCGACAGAAACCTCATTGATTACTTTGTCCCCTTCCTGCCCCTGGAGTACAAGCATCTTAAGATGTGCATCAGGGCAGAAATCGAGTCTGGTGGCAAGAAAATCAACGAGGCGATCGTCGATGAGGTGGCCAGCGAGATGACCTTCTTCCCAAAAGATGAGAAAATCTACTCCGATAAAGGCTGCAAGCTTGTGGAGCAGAAGCTGCTGTATTATTGGGAGAGGTTATGAGCAATATGGAGCTGAGGTGGAACAAGGAACTTGATGCCCCTTTACCTTGCTGAAGCACTTTTAATGGCATTTTGAAGTCTGTCTCTTTGCACTTTTAATATTTGGGACATGTGGCAGGGATCCTAGGAATGACCGACTTTTCTTTTATTTTTTTTAGACCCCAGTACTCTTCCTTAAACGGCCAGTACCCAAGTGTTGCCTTTTTAATCTGGGATAGTCTCTAGAAATCTTTGGGCATAGCATTCATCACTGGATACAGCCTTCACTGCATTGTATTTTAACAGCTGAGATTGTTAAAAATTCCATCCTCTCCCTCCAGCCCTCTCTACTAGCCGACTGGAGTAAAATGAAGGAATCCTTCCATTTGGCCACAGTCCCTTCCTAGCATATGGAAGGTCCAGTCCTATTCCCATTGAAATCAATGGGAGCTTTGGCCTTGACTACAGGGTCCATGATAACAGCAGCAAGGGTTGAGTCCTTGATACTTTGCTAGTTCAAATGCCACTGTGCTGGAAGGATCCCTTGTGCTCTGGAGAGGGTTGGAAGTGTTGTGCTCAGGTCAGTTCTGCAGGGATGGAAGGACAGCTGACTCAAAGCTGTCTTCATGCCTCCTGCTCTGGGGATGTGGAATGTTAAGGTGAACTCAAAGAAATCTGGGGGTGGGGAGAAATTAGTTGCTTCCCTCCATGATCTCTATCTGAAAGACTCTATTCTTTCCCCTCCTCATACGAAATTTGAATCAAAGGGAGTCCACGGGGCTGTGTGCTTGGCTGCCCATGGGTATTTCTGTCCTGTTCACCAGGGGTTTGGCTGCTACAGCACCTCAGGCAAGTGTCTTGTCTTTCAGTGGGGAAACATTCATGAGGGTTTGACTGTTACAATTTGTCAGGTCAGTATCTGCACAATGGTGGGCATGAAATCCACAAGGTGTTACATTCCCTCCAAGCTACAGCTGTGTAATCCAGCAACATTCCCCTTCCCCTCCCCAGACACACACCTTGCTTGAATGTTACCTTGTAGTAGAAATGATTTTGAATAGTCTATTTTTGATACTATTTTATACTCAGTGGTTGAGGTGGAAGTACAAAATCTTTTCCTCCAGAACCGGGAAGGGAGGATGGGAAATATGGTCAAAGAACAACCTTCCCCCATCCCAGCCTTATTTTTAATAGTTTTTAATAACATTGTAAAATTAATGAGAACCTGTGTCTGGCATGGTCAGTGTGAACCATCTTGTTCCCAGCAGCAAGGTGAAATGGGAACCTGAAGGGTTAGGAAGCTGGGAGAGGATCAACCTTCACCCATCTAGTAAGGGTGGACTTTTTGTATCGCAGCTCACTCACCAAAGACTCAACTTTCTAACTCTTCTTTTCCCTCCTACTCTACCACACGTGTGAGCTGGAAGTGCCTTTACATAAATGGATAAGAAAGCTTAATTTACACACTAAGTGAACTACGTAGTATGTGCAGCATGGTACCAGTGCAGCGAAGACTCGAGAGGAAGTTGATTATTTTATTATGTAGTTGCTGAATTAACTCCCTCTTATATATTGACACTTGTTTTAAGATGGTGTGCAAAACTGTTTTATGAAGGTCTCATATCAAGCCTGTTTTTGTTCCAGCTATCAGCAAGAAAGCTTTAAATGTTCACATTAACCTCTGAAATTGGAGTCAGTTACACTTTTTTATAACCCTGCATGCGGTTTTGTCATAACTGTGACAAACTGTTTACTCTGATGCAATCACTTGAAGTGAACACTAGCTATTAACCTTGGGATATTGGACTGTTGCTTTGATGTCTGATTTATCTTTATTGGTAACTCTTCCTCAAAAAGGTTCTAAACACTGCACCCACAAATGTCTGATACCTCTTCCGGCTCTGATGTTCTGAATGTAAAGTACTCATGCAGTTTTTAAAACTCTAAATGTCATAGCTGCAATAAATGTCTTTCATCCTTCAGCTGCCTTTTGACTTATTAAATAACAGCCAGCTGGTAGACACTACCCTTCTACTGCTCAATGCCTAGGCATTCATGCTGTGGTAGCTCAGGTTTGTTCTGACGAAGTCAGGCCATCTTTAAGTAACAACTGACTTGCCTGCTCCTTCCCAGGGTAAATAAGGTATCCTTGTAAGGATAGGTTAGACCTCGCAGTAGCTTTTTGTTGAATACAGCAGGGTGCCCCACTTTAACCACACCACTGCACTTTGCAAAAGTGCCATTCAGGAGTATAGAGGTGGAAGGCCTTCAGAGAAGTAATGCTCCTTTCAGGTGACAGACCTGAAATAGGGATTTAGCTGAAAAGGTTGCATTTTTACCTGTTTCCACTAGGCAAGAGTGGCTGGAAGTTTGCTCTTCTCACAGCAACTCTTCAGCATTCCTGCCAGTTTTTTCTATGATGCAATCTGTAGAAATGTAACTTGCCACATATCTTCAGCAGCGTAGGATGTATTCAAGCAGGATCTTGGTCCTAACTGTTACTCTGACCTGACCAGGTCACTTGATCTCTGTCCCAACAAGCAATTTCCCCCACTGTTACACTGTAAGTACTGTGGTAGTACCCCTGGAGTTCAGCTGCTGGAATTTAAACATCCTATCATCTAGACAGCAGGGTGGTTAAAATGCCAGCAGCCCAGTATAAACATCCTACCATTAGTGGGAAATTAGTGTTCTATGCAAGACAGGGCGAATGCTCTTTCCTCCTTTCGCCACAGTGCTCTCACAGGGGTAGGAATCTAACAGCAGTAAGTGCTTTGAGTTCACTAATGGATGGAAGTGCAAAGTATTACTTGGCAGAGTTGCATAATGTTTTTCCACTATTGAAAGTGAGAGGTTCAGGATATTGTGATATAAACGAGAGCAGGATTTCTTGAACAGAACCCACCAGGGAGAGACACGGAAGTTTCTTGCTTCCCCTCTCTGCTAATTGCATCATGTCACTATAAGCTTGTAGAATGTAATCCTCATAATGTATGTATTTCAGAGAAGCCAGCAAATAGTGACTGTTTGGAGCATTACACCCTTAGTCCAGCTGGTCTGCTCTGTGAGT
This sequence comes from Macrochelys suwanniensis, assembly GCA_033296515.1. Lineage (NCBI taxonomy): Eukaryota > Metazoa > Chordata > Testudines > Chelydridae > Macrochelys > Macrochelys suwanniensis. The sequence continues at coordinate 11,549,655 of CM065790.1, read as the reverse complement.
GTCAAAAACTCAGGCTCCTGGTGGGTTTATGAAACCAGCAGGTTAAAGGGAACCTCTGAGATTGAGCTAACAGATTTCAGTTAATTACGTTATCCAAATGTAACAAAAAAACAAACAGGAAAGGCCTGAATCCTGCTGCTCCATTTCTCTACAGGGGTGTGAAAAGCAGTACACACCAAGTGCTGCACTTTAACTGTCCCATGTGGACACTGCTGGAATGAACTAAAAGGCATCTACTTTGCAAAAACATAGTCCTGTTTGAAGAGGACTACGTTAATGCAAATTAGGTACAGCGTCCACAGCAGTTACAGTGCAGGACCCTGCTGCAATTCACACACCCCTGGTCTGCACTGTAGACATAGCCAAGGCCATCATCGCTTACTGTAACTAGTCACCCACGTTAGTGACATCAATAAGAAGTGGGCAGACAGAGGAATTGGGGTTTTAATCCACTCTATTAGCTGGACAAGTTCAGTCAGTGTTTTAATCACCTTTAGAATACTGGTGAGACTACAGCATGTGGAAGACTGTTCCTTGTACAAGGAGACAGGAGCCTGGTTTGCATTAGCATAGCTTTAGAAAGTTCACGCACAATCCCAAGCAGTCTGCACTAATTGCTCGCTTGCTTCACAGTGCAAACCATAACGACTTAGCTTATCTTTTTCAGCAATGGCTAAAGAACCATGTCTCTCTCCATTATCTAGCCCCTTTGTAACCTAGCTGCAAAACATGAACATGAAAGTTTGTATTCAAGCACAGCAGAATGCCTCTAACCAGAAGGCAGAATAAGCGTGGTAAGATGGTAAATTTACATACAAAGGTAACCACGAAGCAGTCCCTTCAATATATGCAAATAGCAGAGAGATACCATCTACAAATTTTACTGGTGAGAATTTTTATTGAGGTAATTATAAAAATCTTACTTTGAAATTGTAAGAGCTAGAAACTGGAGTGAAAAAAAGTTAAGTGTTGGCAATTATAAATAAAACTGGCAGATGGGCTGCAGTAACTTTAGTTGATGGCATTACTGTAATTAAATATTTTCCCAGGTAGTTTTGAAGCTGTCTTCATCCCTTGTCACATGGCAGTGCCTTGTAAGGCTAGGATCAAAACTAAATCACACAGAGCTCGAAAGGGGTGAAAAATTACCCAGACTGCTGCTTTCTGCATTTAGAAAAGTTTGAAACTAAAGAAAATCTTACAGCAGCCACATGGACTAAATAGGATTTAACAGATTCTGCCTTCCAATTACTCTGATTCCATGAAACAAACTCCAAACACTGGATTTTTGCAAACACCTTTTCTTCATTACCACAAAGAAGGAAAAGGAAAGAGACTGAGCGTCACCGCTACACTTCACAGCAAACAGCCAAAGAAGGAACTAACTCCAATACAGAGACATAGTCAAAGACTTTGCTGCAGTTCCTCCTCTTACTCAGCCTTGTTTCACATACTGACCTTCCCCTATCAGAGATGGATTCCACATCGCTCATGCAGTTTGGCACCAAAAGGGACAGTTTACACCCTTGTTTTTGTAAGAACGGCACTACATAATGCTAGGTAAAAGGACATACGGGTTCATTCCCTCACTTTGGTTCCAATAGAAATGGAAGCACCAACGCTGGTTGTTTTTAAGAAAAAAACCAAACCTGCATATCCCCCTTTCAAAGACAGTCTGGGAAATACCTCACCCACAACTCCTATCTTGCAGATATAAGGGCCTTGATTAAAATATTCTGTACCATCTGGAAAACATTTCTACAAATTAAAACCTAATTAAAACCAGATCAAAACTGCAGGTCTAATGTACATATCCGTGTTCCACTGAACAATTATAACAATCAACCAATCCATGATTTGAGATAAATCAGAGGCACTGTTAGACAATGCTCTAGAAGGGGTGTCTGCTCCATGCACAGTTCTTTCCTAACTTCATGGCACAGGACTGACGTCTTTTGAAGATGACTATTATAGGGCTCCCCCAGAATAAAAAGACAAGTGTATTGCCACTTATTTACAATCAGGCAATTAAATGACAAAGTTCCTTTTTTAAAAAAAAAGTGCTTGACAAATGAAATGTTTCGGTTTCTCCACTTTGTGATTAGGTTCATTTTTTCCTTTGCAGATCACAGCATCGTAAAACATTATAAGTCATAGTAAAAATCCAGCTTGGTGAACACAGTTTTGCATCCTTTATCAGAGTAGATTTTCTCCTCCTTGGGGAAGTAGGTCAACTCGTCAGCTACTTTGGTTATGATTTCTTCATCCACCATGTAGCCACGTGATTCAAGTTCAACCCTGACACACATTTTCACGTGTTTGTACTCCAGAGGCAGAAAGGGGACAAAATAATCTATGAGGTTTCTGTCGATCAGGCTGCTGTGCCAAAAGCCGCCTGCAAAAAATACTGTCGGTTAGTTGCACCTTTTGTGGAGGTTGACAGCTCGTAGGGAGGGGGATACATTTACCACAACTCCCTACTACCCACCCTAAAGTTGTTTACTCTTGGTTTTTATTCTTACCACGATCACTTCTATTTTTATGAGGTCACACATTGCCACGGTATGAGAGTGGCTTCACTTTAAGCCAAGCAGGATGGACACAGAAACATCACATATTGGAGCTGTTGCTGCATGTCAAGGTTTCAAGGTTACTGGCACCTCTGCCCCCTCTCCAGTCTCTGAGTGCAGCCCCTCAGGTGTTGGGCTCCAAGCCTTTACCTGGCCTGGGGTAGAATCCTACAATTCTCCCACATTTAGACTGGGTCCTGGCTACAGTATCTGGTGAATCAACCTTGCTTATCCTAACAGGTCCAACTGGGTTTGGGTACCTGCAATTCTTCCCTTCAGGAGCCCATGACCAGCGGTAAATACAGTGACCAGTCAGGCTTTTTAAACCAAAGTATTGCTTAATTTTAGCAGTAGGAATAAAGCATAACAAAGAGGATTTTAAAACAACAAATGGGCCGTGCACATGTCTATATTACCATCTCCCTGCCTTGGAAGCCTAGGAAGGCCATACTGCTTCAGACCCTCCAGCAGGGTCTAGGAGTGTTTCAGTTTATTCCCCACAAACAACTACCTGAGCTCTCGCCAGAGAGTCTTTTAAATTGTCATTCTGATTCCCAGGCTGGGCAAAACAAACTCCGTAATTTGGCTGGAGCCAAGGAAGTAGGTTCTTCACAGTTAATATCTCAGGTATTTTCCCTTAGCCCCCTTCAAGTGTTTACAAGGGCATGTTTTTATTTCCCAACTGCCTGCTGTTAAACTAAACTAACATGCACACAGTAGATATCCCAATATTTAACCCAATGCAGCAGAGTGGGTAGAATTAAATCAAAGCGATTTAAAGCCACCAAATTTTAATCATGATGTAAATCAGCAAGCAGGAAAACTTCATTAAATCATTAGTTTTAATGGAGTTTTGCATTTGTGCTTTAGTTACTTTCCTAAAGAAAGGTTGATTCTTATTGGTTGGTCACCATTAAAACAGGTTGGGTTCCAATTGAAGAGAGCCTTTACATTAAATTTGGTGCTTTTGTTGGGGGTGAGGGAAGCTAACTAAGAGAATGTGCTGTAACCTATACACAGTTAAGCAATTATATAGCTTAATTTAATTCAATTTTACTAGATTATAGTAAATTTAGGCCATAACATAGGTTGTCATAAACAGACGTTTAATTTTAAATATGTTTATTTAAAAAACAAACAAACCCGAACTGTATATAATGTGAACAAAAAGTCTGATTTTAATTTTTTTAAACCATCTATTTATCCATACTGTGTTGTAGACACTGTGAACTTCTCAAGAGCCAGGTGACCTACAATATTAATAAATTACAGAACAGTCCCACATCCTTCACACTGCACCATTCCACTCCACCTCAAATCAGCAACCACTCAGCATCAGTCTGAATACTTCATAACTATACCATGGCACCTCCCTGCCTGAAAGCTGGAGTTCGCACTGAGCTGCAACTGCTGTGGCCACACCTGTTCACATCAACTCTAGCCCTGCCACTTTTGTTTCTCTCTCTCTTTCTTGGTAAATAAACCTGTGTGCACTTTCACCATAGTAAAAGCACTTCCTCTCTCTCTCTCACTCTAAGGCTGCTCAAAAGAACATCAATCAACAGATGCAGAATCCATTGTTTAACACACCAGTCGCTGAGTGCATTTCTTAGTTTGTCATCCTGTGGACTGCTCTGTTGGAGAGCTGCAATAGTCTGGGTTCACTGTTAGAATGTTTATTTCTAAACTATTGTTAAAAATAACTTTGTAACTACACAACTATGCCATTATAATTTAGGGAAAACAGCAACTCAGGCTGGAAATCCATCCATCCTCAATTCTGAAGGGCAAAGAAGGATTGGGGTGTGGCATTTATCATGCAGCCTCCAATTATGAGCCAAAGAAATCTACCTACTGTCTTGGGAAGGGGCATGGCAACCTTCCTCATCAGAAATAGTAGCTCAGTGCCACAGGCAGCAAAAGGATGCATAAAATAATCCCACTTAAAATTTGCATATAATCTGTTGAAGAGTCAAACTATGTAAAGAGTGAAATATTATAATAGTCCCAGTGGTAATCATGGGATTGCCATAACTGAAACATTTGTTTCTTAGCTGTTCTCCAAAGGAGAGGCAGTTGGCAAATACCAGAAATAGGTGCAGCACCACTCATTCAAAGAGAAGGGTTTTTAGCCACGGGAATAATCAATATTACTCACTATTCTTATTGTTGAAGACAGACAGAGACACTCCAGCTTCCAGGTCTTTGAGTTCCATGTCTTCCCTTTTCTTTCCACTTTTCCAGAAATCTAATGCCACCTCTGTTATCTTTTCAGCCCCTGCATTGCTGCATGAAGGAGGGAAAGGATTTCAGCTGGATGTGTTTCACAGAGCATTCAGTTTACAGCATTGCAAGTATTTCACGGATGCTCCTTACCTGAGAAAGATGAAGATGGCTCGCCGATAGGACACTCCATCAAGCTGCTCGTAATAGTCCAAGAACGGTTTGATGGAATCAATGAGCCCTGCGTGCATTTTATCCATTTCATCAAATATAAAGATTGACCTGCCACAGGCGCTCACGTTTCCCCGAATCCATGACTGCAACTGGTCCTACGTTACACAAAAATAAAGGAGAATGCAAATTCCATTTGCATCAATGTCACGTTAAAGACGTAGGAAATATGTAGATTTTAGATCACCGCTTTCCATTCAAAAGCTGTAACTTCAATTGTGCACCTGTAATTGTGTGAATTTCTTGATCAAAAACTGGTTAAAAGGTCAACAGTAAATAATGATAAAAAGAACAGTAACAGAAATGCATTCTGGTTGTTAAAATAACCTTAAGAACTCAGGTGAGTTACCAGAATCTGTCTGCCAGGTATCCATGAAAAGGACTATACTTCAAGCCAGTGAATGAACATTAATACAAAGCAGTGATCTGGCTTGTAGGACAAAGTGAAGCCCAGTGGGGCAAACTATTTTCTCTGGTGCTAATACTCTGCAGTCATGTAGCATATTCCATCCTTAGGTCTCAAAACATTACTCAACTAATGAATGTTGCACAAACTGAGTCACCGAAAGATTAAGTGATTTAGCCAAGGTCACATAATAAAATCACAGGAACGGCTAGGAATAGAACCTAGAATCATAACTCCTAGTCCTGTGCTTTAACCACTAGCAAGCAATCTAACTGGAGGTTATTAAGAACCTTTCAAAAGTGTAGTTTTGTTCAGGAAGAGGGTTAATCTCATTTAAGTATTTTATTATATGAAACGGGTTTAGCCACTGTTAAATGTTATGTTTAAGATTAGCAATGAGAAAGAAAAGGAACTGGGACAGTTGATTTAAAACTAACAATGATTCTGCTGATCACCTCCAGTGATCATCATCATTTTACCAGTCTCACTATTATTTGGGTCCTGCACATTGGTGAGGCAGTGCAGGAAAGACTGCACTGCTTGTGCTATGGATAAAGGGGGCTTTAGTTTCTAGCACTGTCCACGTGGTAAATTTCACAAGCAGTTTTTTGGAAAGACTCAGCTGGTGCAAGGCAGTAGAAAGCTTTAATAATAATAATATATGGAGATATGCCTCTCTCATAGAACTGGAAAGACCTTGAAAGGTCATCAAGTCCAGCCCCCTGCCTTCACTAGCAGTACCAAGTACTGTCCCCTGACAGATTTTTGCCCCAGCTCCCTAAATGGCCCCCTCAAGGATTGAACTCACAACCCTGGGTTTAGCAGGCCAATGCTCAAACCACTGAGCTATCCCTCCCCCCTAGGGGCAGTATATAAACTAGAGAAAAAGTAGAATTCTACATTTTAAAAGCTAATGTACAGACTGTTCCATTTCTTTAAGTCTTCAACATGCATACACTTTGTGTTTATATGTTCAAAACACTGTACATTCACTAATCAGCATAATACTCCTAATACTGAAGGTAGAAAAGTTTCATCCTCATTTCACAGACGAGACTCTCTCACACAACCCAGTGGCAGAATCAGGATTGAAATTCAGGAACACGAGCAATAGTATTTCTCTAAACTGCTGCTTCACATATCTACCTGCCTAAGGTACTTCTATAGCCTGTCACTGGGGTATCTCAGCATTTCACAAGCTTTAATGTATTCATGCTCACAACACCCCTGTGAGGGACAAAGTACTACTAGCCCCATTTTTCAATTGGGAAACTGAGGCAGAGAAAGACTAAGTCACATGCCCAAAGTTACACAGGAAGCCTGTGGTGGGATACTTGGGTTCACTTCTCTGCTCCAAGTCCCATGTTGATGCCCTACCCGTGTCTTTTTCCTCTGGATAGAAACATGAGAAGATGCATAAACAATTTTTTTACATCCAAGGGATATCAATCCCTAAATGTTAGGGTTTGCACATTTGCACTTCAGACTCGGCAGACACTGTATTTTACTATTTCTGATAAAAAGTTTTCACTTGCTAGTACTGCTGATCCCATAACCTTTATAAACTAACAACAGAAAGAACTCACACAATCACACTTTAATATGATGACTCCAAAATGCACTCTTACCTTGTACTGGCTAATACTATGTGCATGGGGAAAATGCAAAGTGGACACAAACTGATGGACATAATTGCTGTTCACGCCTCCTTGGTAGATACTCTCTGCAATTATTTTACTGACAAAGTTTTTGCCAGTACCAGTCCATCCATGCAAGGAGAGGGTGAGAGGCTTTTTGGGGTTTGTATTGTTCAAGAAGCCAATCACAGCTTTCACAATCACCTTCTTCACGAGGTGCTGGCCAAACAGTTTCTTGTCCAAATCCTCCTGGAGTGCTGAATGAAGGAGACACCAATCAGATAAGTAGAAAAGACGGTGACAAGTTTTAGTTTCTAAGCTGCTTCAGTACAGAGGACCCTTTGATAACATCATTCCGGGATGCCCAAACTTTGCTCATCCCAGGATCAAAGAGCTACCCTGACTAGAACGGAGCAACCACTTTTCTCTTTAATAGTGGAGACTACAGACCCTAGCATGTGATGCTCTGGTTCCAGCTGCCAAACACTGTGTTCCTGTGGAGAGAATCATACCACCAGGTACTCCTTTTCCTCCCCCTCCTTCCATTTGGAAGCAGCCACACGTCCCTTTAGAAGGCAGAGCCCACTCCTCCCTAGAGCCCCCCAAAACAGGACCATGGGCCCTTTCCTCTAGCGACAGCCTCCCTGCATCTCCTTGGCATCCTACCTCTAATCGCCTGTCCCGGCTCCTCACCACCTTCCTCTGCCTGTTGCCCCTTATCCCTCTCCCCAGCGACCCTGTCCTGCCCCCTCTCTCAGGGTGCATCTTCCTGGGGGCCCCGAGCCTTCCCCAGCCTAAACGGCCCTCAAGCTCAACCCCACCCTACAGGGACAACTCTCCAGCCCCCCCCCACCCCACCCCACCCCACCCCACCCCTCAGCCCGTACCTGCTCCCGCCCGGGCCCCCTCCCGCTGGAGGCAGCACTCCCTGAAGTAGCAGTAGAGGCGGGGGTAGGAGATGAGGCCGGTGAGCGCTGAGGCGGCCCCAGCCAGCGCCAGCCCGAGGCTGATGGGCTCCACCGTCTGCACCGGGCTCAGCAGCAACACAAGGCCCAGGGCAGCCCCCAGCGGCCCCCGCAGCAGCTTCATACCCCCTCCGCCAGGCCACCACAGACCCGACCCAGCCAGCCGCCACCCCGACCCAGCAGCGGCACTTCCGCATCCGGCCTAACCGCTTCCGTTGCCGCCATCTTGGTTGTGGGCAGAGGCCTTGGCCAGGGCGGAGGGAGCGGGCGCGAGGCAGCGGCCATTTTGGAAACGGAGGCATTAACTATCACGTGACCGACGTGTTCCCCTTTGACCCCACACCCGTGAGAACGAGCTGCGGCAGGTCACGTGTCACGACACGCGGTGGAGTAGGCAATCACTCGGATCGTCCTCATGACGTAGCAGCCGGAGCCATCTGCTTGAATAGCCTCGCAGCGTGTCGCAACGCGGCTTCCGTAGGCAGGAACTGGGCCAGCGTGTCTTGCCTCGGCCCGAGGCCAGCCGCTCTTGGGGGGGGTCCAAGGGCAGGTGGCCACAGATCCCTTGGGGGGGGGTGGGGGGTGACACTCAGCTCTTCACCACGCACCCCCGTTAGCCTAAGAGGAGAACCCCGGAGTGCTCTGTTAGAGCTTTTCTGGGCGGCTCCCCTTCATTGTGTGCAGCTGACAGGTAGAAGCAGGGGTGGAAGGAGGCCGAGCCTATTCTGTAAACCCTTAAACACCCAGCCCCATTGAAAAGAGTAATTCATAAATAATGGCTTTGTTGGCGCAGAGGCCCTGGTGCTTAATAAAAGCCCATTTAAATCTGCTCGTGCTAAAAAAATGAACACAAATCAGCACGGCTTTCAGCACGACCGATTCTTTGTACTTCCTCTGAGTAACACTTAGGTTTGTCAATTTGTATAAAACGGTATTTTCATGCTTGCTAAATCAGGTGGTTTTAGGTATCAATGCACTGTTGATTCCTGGATTAAAATGGGCTTGAGCATCACTAAAATGAACTGGAAACCTTTGGCTTCACATGTTTAGTTTACCAGGCAAGCAAACATGATTTACAGCAAATGCAAGAATGTAACTCATTGGTAAACCAAACGGTTTTTCAGCTATAAATATGAAAAGAAGGTGGTGGTTCTGTAGCTGCACTCTTGTGACTATTAAGGTCTGGAGTAATGTTTTTAATTTAATGGAACAACATTTCTTAAGTCATCCTTTGAGGAAAAGATTATTTAAATATTTGAAATCTCCATGCTGTTTATGCATACTCTAAATGCTAGATGATGCACTATTGTAATTTCTATTTATTACAAACTTTATATACATAACAGCCCATTAAGATATAGAGTGATCATTTTTAAATGTTGCAGGAACTTGCCCTTGGTGTTGCTTATACATAACATTTAGTGCTGTTCTAACAACAACAAAAATCAACTATTAGATGAAAGGTCAATATACCAAAACACATGATCACTGAACTTTTCACCCCAGGACCACAAATCACTTAAAAAATAATTTCCCCCATTTTACAGATGACATTAAGCGCAGATGCACAGACAAACGTGTTCCAGATTACAGAGAGTCTAGCAGTGGCAGAATCACAAAGCTGGTATCTAGACTCCCAGGGTATGTCTACACCGCGAGTGGCAGCCCTCAGCCAGAAATCTCATTGTCCAGGTTGACAGACTCAGGTTTGCAGGGCTTGTACTACAGCGCTAAAAATGGCTGTATAGATAGATGTTTAGGGTCAGGCTCTAAGATCCAGCCTGAGCCCAAACGTCTACACAGCTATTTCTAGTGCCATAGAGCAAGCCCAAATCTGTTAATCCCGGGATCTGAGATTCGCTGCCGCGGGCTATGTAAATGGACCCTCAGTCAGATGTTCGAAGTGCTAGATAATATTGCCTCTTTCAACAATTTTCATAGCTAGCCTTTTAGATTTGTAACAGTTACAGGAAAAGTCTTTATTTTTTTCCTCCCATTTTGCATAGATTTTACATTTTTCTTTGTTAATTTTATTTGAAAGGTGTCAGTCCAACAGTAGTGGAAACAGAAATTCTCAGAGGTGAGAAGGCAGTCCAGTCTCAATGCCCCATTCACTCATTGACTTTTTATATTAAGATTGCCAATTACCCCCCACTGAGTTAGCATGGTTATTTCTGTGATATGACCATGTGCCTACTAACAATTGAACCAACACCATCAAACTCACTTGAACTAAGACAAACAGCTATCAGCTAGGAACAATGTTCAAGAAATACTTTGGCTGATGATACCATGAAGATTGATTTGAGCAGATGAAAGCCTATATGCCATTATCAAACTCCTGAACCTACCAGTATCTTTAGTATTGTAGACAGGCAGACAAACCAGTTGTTTAAATTTTCACTGTTGTATATTTCACTCTAAAAATGTGTTTGACTCGATACAGATAATTCATGAAAGCATCTAACAATGTTGGCTACAATGGGTTACTAAAGCACTGGATGTGCGCTGGTTCATGATCGCAACTCACAACAGTTGCTGCTGCTACTTGTTCTGATTTGGTAATTTAGTCAATTTCACACAAATTTAGAAATGTTTAGACTAATATTTGTTTTAAGTACATCCAGGACTTCATTACAAGCAGCACGGGATGAATCTAGTGTGCACATTACTGAAATAACAGAATCTCACTGATGACAAGTTAACATTTTTATTTATTTTTTTAAAAGTTCAAACTCCATTTCTCAACTTAATTTTAATTTATTTTACAGAGTGTTTCTGGAAATATACAGCTGGTGTTTGCTTCCAATTTGTTTGGCTTTCTGATATGAAATCCTACATCATCCCTATCTCAAAAAGCCTCAAATACTGGAAATGAGATTCCTCACACCCGCAAAATAGTTGCAAGCTAATGATTTCTCTCATTCTTGGTGACTGAAATAAAATGAAAAAACCCTCATTGCTATGGAAATAAATCCATAGCGAGGAAAAGATACAAACTCAATAGGCACCATTTAAAAATTTCAAAAACATTCACTGCTGTATTTCCCTACACTGAAGATAAGAAATCCTGTCATACTGCAATCCCTGCAGAGTAGCACTCGTTCAAGATCTTACACGGCACCCACTCTAACTGGAAGAGAAGTTGAATACCGCTGTGTGCTGAACAAATTCCTGTATTATCTCAGACACACACACTGTATACCATTTATGCCCTTGGAACTAACAAGAAGTGCATTTTTATGAAGTTGCTTTGGAACCTCAATCTGGAAAACCAGCGTTAACCTTTACGACATGTTTACAAGCAGAAAGCATTTTTGTCTTTAAAAAGTTCTTTTTTTAAGGTGAAAACATCTATGAACAAGGTTGACTTTACACTAAAATAAATGCCAAACAGGAAGCCAACATATTTACAAAAGAAAAAGTTTTAACAAAATAAGTTATATACAAGTCACCACAGGGAAGAAAGATTTCACAATCACTGTGCCCACTAATTCACTACAAGTTTACTGTGAGAAATCTTGTGGGTAATACTAAAATCTGTACGAAGTGATCCCACCCACTTCAGGAGTTATTTACACATCTTGCACTTAAAAGCTCCAGCAAAATGTTTGGTCCATACTATTCTATTGAGCAGATTTCAGTATCGTCTGTTCATCTTCTTGAATTTCTCATAGTGGTAGTCATCTGTTGCTTTCTCATTGGGTGGGCGCTTGCGATTCGGAGGGGACCCTTGGAAGGAGAGAGAGACAGAAACACACCTTATTTCCTATTCTTTAATTAATAAAGAGGATAGTGCAGGGAAGCATCCTCCTCCTTCACCTCCTAAAGTTAGTCTAACAAGCTTTAAACCACCTGGCCTACAGCACCCCTTCTATTCTACACTTGGGCCTCCAACAATGTTCTTCAGACTTGATTATTAGTCCAAATCCTTCCCTCATCACCCGCCACCCCCGACTCCCTTCCAAAACAGGTCTGCCCAATGCACTTAAAATGCACCTTCAACATCCCCCATTACTCCAGCCTTGGACCTCAGCTGAGCAGAGACTGGATAGCAATGGTGTGCGGCCAAGCATGGGATGGAGAGCTAAAGCATGAATGGGTCATTTTCTACATGTAATCCTGACCCTTCACCTATGATGGGAGATAGCAGGAGGGACATCTTCCATCCAGGTTGCTTCAGGACTCATCTAGCAGGGAGCACATCAAGAATGGCACAGGCATCACCTTTCCCTTGAAGATCAAAGGCAAACCACTCCACAATACAAGTCCTTCCCACTAGCTCAGGACACTATGCCTTAGAGTGCTAGAGGAGATGGTCATATCGGTTCATGGATCTTGGATACGGAAGACTTGATACCTCCAAAAAGCTGGCCATGCTTTGTGTTTAGTACTCACGCTCAGGTTCTGGCTTCTCCGTATCCCCCACTCTCAGTGGACGGGCTTTTGGTTCTTCTTTATTCCTCCTCACCGGTGTACTCAGCTCCTCATGATAGACTGGAAGAAGAGACATACCAAATGGTGAATTTTAGAGAATAGCATTGTTTAGATGTAGAATCACAGAAATATATGGTTGGAAGGGATCTCAAGAGGTCACCTAGTCCATCTCCCCACACTGAGGCAGGATTAAGTACACCTAGACCATACCTGATGGATTGTTTATGTTTATCACATCTCTTTCATCTGTTGTGATTAAACTTTAGCAGAAACACAAATGGAAGCCAGGAACAATCACTATGATCAGCCTGTGGATATTGAATGAAGTCAGAGTGATGGGACATTAAAACTTAACAGTTGAGGGGATTTTTTTTTCTGGTTTCTTTCCACCTTTGCATCTGACCTAGCTACTGCTTCATCATGGTCCTGAGACTCTCCATCGCCTTTGCGTCCCATGAATATTAATCTTAAGTCAGCCATCTGGACATGGTTAGAGACATTAGGAGGTTGCCTTTCCTCCAGGTCCTGTAGGAGAGGCAGCCTCAGAAATGAACTCTCTTCTCTTGTCTAGCAATTCTGTCTCACCTGAACACTGGTCTGTTCTAGCATCCCAGAGTGCTCTCTCTAGTCCAGTAAGACAGACTTTGTAATCACAGATGGTCAAGATTTTCCATCACACATCTAAGATGTCATTTATGGGCCCCAGTCAACTGGGAGTTCACAAGTGGAAAGTATGAGTAACGTGCCCTACCTTCAGTCTTGCTAGGGGAAGGGAAAGATTGGGCTAGCCCAGATGTCTGTGTGGGAGCCCCAGAAGGAGAAAGTCAAACAGTGCTTGAGGCTGACCATGTGAATTATTAAACTCTGCTTGCATCAGACTTAATTCCACACCTTATTGCCTCTAATCAGTAAAGTAGCCGCCCATACCTGGGACTGGAGAGCTACACAATTAGACAAACACGTTGGAGATGGTCCAGGTATACTTGGTCCTGCCTCAGTGCAGGGGCCAGACTAGATGACCTATGAAGGTCCCTCCCAGTCCTACATTTCTATGTGTCTATGATACTCACATCTGTTGTGCTGGACGTAGTTCACAGCCATGTTTGTGGGAACAAAGGAGGTTTCACTGTCTTTCTTTTTGTTTTGCTGCTCTGCCAGCAGCCTTGCCTTGGCATCCTCAGTAAAGATAATGTTTTTTATTTTTGCGCTGAAGAGAAAAACAAAAGAGGAAGAGACTTGTTTATACGCTGCAGGTAGAAAGAAGCCTGGGTCCCCAAGTATCAAAACACACTGTAGAGCAGTTTTATCTAGGAGTTAGTGAATGGACAGTTTCATGTAGGTGTGGCAGCAGTTGCTGGTGTCTTTGGTTTGCAATCCGTTTGCCAGAGAATTGGCAATGCTGTAAAGATGAGTGCTCCATCCCAAGGAACCTCACATCCCTCAACAGCTCACCCTATGTTAGTGCTTGGTGTGAGCCAATACTACTGGAAGATGCTGCATCACCGACCCGGGGAATGAACTCCTCTATTATTCTGAGTATTACCGCAGTGTTTAAGAGCCCTAGTCATTAACCAGGACCCCACTGTGCTTGGTGCAGTACAAACACAGAACGAAGACTCACTCCCCTAAGAGCACAGGAAGGGGCAGTATAAGTTACCCTATCACTTGCCTATCAATCAGCTTGCCTCAGCCATGACCTGCAGGGATCACCAGGTTAATTCAAACTATAAATAATTGAACAGCGAACCACATACTCTATCCCCAGATCCACTTCAGGAATGCCACTCAGCATCTGATTGGACAGCATCTCTTCGGTCTTCTTGGCTGAAGAGACACGGATGCTCTCAGGCAGCTCGTACAGACAGTCCTCGGCATTCTTCAGCTTCACCTTCTGCTCCTCGCTTTCTACAATCCCCTTCCTCTTCTTCAGCTCTGTCTCAATGTACTTCATCCTGAACAGCAGCACATAAGGGGACAGCTGGCATTAAGTTCTATTTCTTACACATCCCTCCAATACTACCCACTACAGCTGTGTCACTATCCCAGCAGGTAGGAGGGAGGAATGAATGATTTCTCTGATGTCACTCAGCCATTAGGGGGGCACTGAGAAGCAAGAGATCTGCTATTTTGTTCAAGAAACGAATCAAATCATCCCTGCAACAAGCAAGTTCTTTACCAACCCACGGAGCAGGTTGCCAATAGCTCACAGTGCCAGTGGACCACCTGGCTGGCCAGCAAGTCTAGGCTCTAATCACAAGACCATGCTGATTTCCAGAAGGTGAAAGATCAAGCAGAAGTTTTAATGCAAATTTGGAGGCTATTCTGAAAACTCCTGGTTTTCAGGGGGAAAAAAAAAAAAAAGGCCTAGGACACCCAATCCAGCATAGTGAATTAGAGCATATGAACTATAACAAAACAAACACTTACATGTCAGCATCCTCATCCCGCCTGTTGGTTTCTGCTGAGAAAGAGGTTCCCAGATTGAGGTCCTCCTCTTCGTTAATCCTAAACAGAACAAACACTTTTTTAAAGAATTTGACAGCCTAAGGTGTAAGCGACCAGACAGACTGCATTAAATAAAGCCTTCAAAACAACACGGAGCCTGGAGCATTTGCCTACGTTCTTCAGTAACGAAAGCCTTCTTGGTGCTGTTAACTAGTGCAAACTCAGTAATGTTCAAGGGAGTGGTTTTCAGGACTAAATCTCCCACACACCCACCTGTCCTTGCCACGTTCTTTCAGCTTCTTCATGTCCACCATCCCACCAGTCTTTATCTTAAAGGGATCATCCTGCAAAACAAAAAAATAGCTAGAAAGCAGGAAGCTGCTGCCTAGGTTTCTACCATCCTCAGGTTCACTTTCTTGAAAACTCTAAACTTCCATCACCTGGGCAAAAATCCCTATGATTTTTCTATAGTAAGAGGCTGCATCCTAACCTGCCTTTTATTAAAGCAAGTCATTTCCTGGAACTAGACTTTCAAAGTTATCTATTGGACTGAGCAGATGGTTTCACACTGATATGAACCAGCAGTGCAGTAATGAAAATATTCAGAACTTACCACCAACGTTGTCTCTTCTTGCAATTTCTCCCCAACAAGCAGGGCTGCAGCACTAGCAAAACACAAAGGCAAATTAAATACACAGAGAACAAGTCCACAACACTGCCAGTGATGACTACCACTGCTTGCATCCGAAGAAGTGGGTATTCACCCACGAAAGCTTATGCTCCAATACCTCTGTTAGTCTATAAGGTGCCACAGGACCCTTTGTCGCTTCTACAGATCCGGACTAACACGGCTACCCCTCTGATACTTGATACCATGCAAGGTAATTTATTAAAAAGAATATAGTTCTTCTTTGCCCTTCTCTAACACCTTCTACCTGAGGATCTCAAAGTGCTTTGCTAATACTAAATAATTAATCCTCACATCACCCTCATGTGCTATGGAATGCTTATCCCCATTTTACAGATGGGGAAACTGAGTCAGAGATAGCTTAAGTGATTTACCCCAGGTCATGCAGCAAGTCATCATCAGAGTTAGGAACAATACTCTTCATACAGAATGAACCATGACTCTCAGTCTCCTTTTCTAGACACTAGACAACACTTCTTTCCATCAAAAAACTTAAAGGGAGAAAATGAAATTAACAACAGGAGAGACTTGTTTTATAGGTCTCAATTTATAATCTGTACACTACAACGTGGTATGCAAGATATTGAGTCCTACTCCCACCCCTCAAAAAGGTACAACTCTGGGAGATAAAAACTGTCCATGAGGGTGATATGGTTAATTAGCAATATAAGGCATATTCATTGTAAAGTATGACCTTATTCTAATTGTTTAACTTTCTAGGTATGCTGGGAACAAGTGCTCCACAATAAAGTCTGTTAAAAATGACTGCACCTACCCCCAATATCTCCTCTTATCTGTCTTCACAATTGTAATGTACCTGCTCCTCTCACAAGTAAGATTCTTGTTGCCACTGTGACATATTACCATTTCTGACTGAAGGCGCAAGTGAAGGCAGGAACATGGACCCTCAGATGAAACTCAAACTTGCCTCTTTTACTGTGTCACCTACCTCACCCCATTGGGCCGTCTTCTGAGACTCTGAACTTCTTTTGCTTCCTCAAGTTTTAATCTGAAGAAAGAACATTTAGTTTATTAAGACAGTCTTAATATTAAAAAAAAAAAAAAAAAGGCAGGCATTTTCTGCACCTATCACTCAACTTTCAGGGCAGACTTTTCACTGACATCTTCAAGCATGTTTTCTAAGCAGATCTCACTTTTTTTGATAATATCAGACAGCTTTCACATTCTACTTCATGAACCAATGGGGAGAACCTTACAACATCAGTCTGAACACGCCACTTCTGTACAAGTTCCTTCAGCTAAGGAAGGAAGCATCCAAAGATGGCTCCCAAATCCAAGTCTCCCTATCCGATGGGGCAAAAATGCTGCCTTGGGCGATCAGCCCAACGTCAATTTGTTAAGATGTCCAGCCAGGATTGTCTCAACAAAACAAGGGAGTCCTTGAATCAGATGCATTATCTGTCACCACTTCTGTCAATAGTTAATGCTATCTAATAAGATATTTTAGGTAAGGCATTTTCATACAAGCGGCAGTGAATTTGTGAAATGCCCTACCTAGGCTAGATGTAGCAAGCAATATGGTCACGTGAACGTTATATAACGGAGCTATCATCAAGATGTATTGATGCTTGAGTGACACAGAGAAGAAAATCTCAACATTCATGTAAATAGTAGATGTGTATATTTAGAATTATAGACATTCTGAATTTCTTCAACATTTAGAAATTTCATTACACAATACAAATTGCTTATAATACTTGCCATGAAAAAAGTATCTTAAAATAATTTCCAGAGTTAAATTAAAATAAGAGGAGAGAGAGAATTAAAAGGAGTAGTCAAGGGATAAAACATATGGTTAGAATGTGGAGATCTGAAAATAAGCTGGCAAGTCAATGAAATTGGTTGATTTCAAATTACAGTAGTTGCAGAAAAACTGGTAATCCTGCATGAAAGGACAGAGAGGAGGCTGGTGATAGGCAAACAGAAGGAACTGGGAGGGGAAGGCCTGTGAGTGTCCATGGATAGCAATGAATTTTCCTTTTAAGTAAAGGATTTAAAAGGTGAGATTAAGTAAGAAGCCTAGCGGGAAAAAATCATTCATCTCTGATGTGCCAATCAGGAAGCAAACGTTTGCGTATGCTCTTTGATTGGCTGAAGTTCAGTACGAACTGTTTGCCTCCAAGTCAACAGAACACATATATTTGCATGTACAATATGATACATTAACATTACTATTAACCTCAGTAGTATTACTCTGGGAGTAAACAGAAACAAACCATACTCATCCCATGACTATTTTTGCCAAAAATGGGCCAGGATTGTTATACAAGTCTCACTTGTACGATTTAACAATATGGATCCTTAGGTTGTCTTGACTGGCTCCCAAATAGAGACATTACAGACTGGAAAGAGGTTCCATGTGCAAATAACTCCTGATGAGAATTTACAGTTGAATAAACATTAGCCAGGGAAAACAGAGCAATAACGTATGGAAATGTACAATAGGCCTAAAAATTCCAAATAAAAGTGATTTCTCCATTTCGACTTCTGCAGAGTACAAGTGTGACTGCAAAATTTAATACATTTAAAATGGAGAGAATATTTAGTTAAAAAATACTGTCATCAATACTAGCTCAAGGTTTCTGAGTCAATGACTACAAGAGAGGTTTTTTTGGGGAAAGCGGGATGGGGAAATTAAAAAAAACTAACCTAATTTAAATTAAATGTGTACAACTTCACTTAGGTGTCTTTTCAAGTGCTTTATACAGTTTTCTAGCTAGCTGCCCAAGGTTACACTGCTAGATATTTATTTATTTAATGGGTAAGAGGGACAAAGGTGCAAGGGAGATTATAAGGAAGTTTATAATGCACAATCAGTGATTTATAACAATAAAAGATTACAGGATTAATGGTAAACAGCACAGGTAATACTTTTACTTTGATTATTTATTTGCAACACTGTCATACCAATCCAGTTCTGCAACTGAAATCAATGGCAGTTTTGCCATTGCTATCAATGGGAGCATGATCCTGTTTCTTAGTCTCCCATCAACATCAGTGGATTCCACATGTAAATTTTCTTTTGTGGATAGATGTTCCCTCCTAACATCAAAACATGTTAAGTGTTTTGCAATATATTCAGAGGTCAATAAATCCACTCTGTCCATGCTGCCTAATCAAGTGGCCAAGTTTTTCAAAACTGGGTGTTTAAAATTAGTCCTCTACATTTGTATTTAGGGATTAAATAAACAGTCTGATTTTCAACATGTCAAGCACCCCATAACACCCAATGACTTCAGTAGGAGCAGCTGGGTGCTTGGCACTTTTGAAAATCAAGGCACTACAGACACAAGAAAACAAGGTGCCAGCTCCCATCTTGTTGGGCATCCAAAGGGCTGATCCTGCATTTCTTGTGCACCCAAAATATCCACTGACTTTGTCGAAGTTTTGGGCAAACAAGGAATGTGAGAATGGGCTTTAAATCTGTACACATGCTGACTGAGCAATTGTTTTTCCATCTTTAGTAATAACAAATAACTTCCATTTATAACAACTTAAATCACGAAGGATCCCAAAGCACTTTGTGAATGTAGCTCATTGACATAAGAACCATTCAGGGGTCGCGTCACCCACCCCAGAAACACTGCCACAACCAAGCTGATGCATAGCAACTGCTTTAACAGCGTCAAATAGCACTGTGCCCATGTCACACACAAAATAATAAGGGGGCACAGTGGGCCCACAGAGGGTTGCCACTCACCCTGGATTTCCCAGGTTCCTCTTCATTTTATAAAGTCAATCCCTTTGCAGGACAGTCATGGGTCTAGAGCAGTTATAGTCAGACTGAGGCACATGAACTGCAAGTGGCTCTTTAATGTGTTTCCTGTGGCTCTTTGCAGCACATTGAAACACTGCGTGATTTAATTATTAACCAATCGGGATGCTTTTACTGTGTTGTTAACCAATTGTAGTTGATAAAATACTTGGTCAGTCATTTTACTGTGAGAACACCACACGCACTGGTTAATATACACACACACACACACACACATATATATATATAAACAGGGAATTCACACTACTGTGGTTCTTCTGGGTACTGTTGATTGCTATTTTGGCTCCTGAACCACTGAGGTCTGAGTATCATTGGCCTAGAACAGCGGTTCTCAACCAGGGGTACGTGTACCTCTGGAGGTACGCAGTGATCTTCCAGGGGGCACATCAACTGATCTAGGTATTTGCCTAGTCTTACAACATGCTACATAAAAAGCACTAGTGAAGTCAGTATAAACTAAAATTTCCTACAGATAATGACTTGTTTATACTGCTCTATAGACTGTACACGGGCATGCAAGTACAATATTTATATTCCAATTGATTTATTTTATAAGTTATACGGTAACAACGAGCAAGTCGGCAATTGTTCAGCACCAGGGTGTCTGTATTTGTAAGCATGTAGTTTTTAAGCGAGGTAAATCTCGGGGGCACCCAAGACAAGCCAGACTCCTGACAGGGGCACAGTCGGCTGGAAGGGCGGAGAGCCGCGGGTGTAGAGAGAAGCAGGACACTGCGCCATGCAGCCCTGTGACAACTGGACACAACCCGGCCTTGTTCCACGCTGCTCCACGTGACCGGAGCCCGTGCTCCCTGGAGGGGTCGCCCACCCACCTGACCTCCTCGGTGACCTGCTCATCCTCCTCCTCTTCCTCGGAGTCCGCTCTCCGCCGGCGGAAAACCTTCCCCGACGGCATCTTCGCCACCCGAGCGGGCCTTAGCGTCCCTCAACAACAGGCCCGCCCCGCTTCCGGCGCTCGGTGATGGAGTCACAGCGTCGCGCTGACGTCACGCGCTCCGCCCACATGCCCGTGCGGGGGGCGGGGCTGCGTGGAGCTCGCTCCATAGGGAGGCGGCTGGGGAAGGGGGCGTGGCTCTTACAGGGCTGGGCCAACTGGCTGTGCACAGCAAGGGAGAACCAGAGAGAGCAAAGCCAGGGGCGTCCATTGCCCACAGGGAGGAGGAGGAATTTCCCGGCCAGCAGCCTGGGATGGAGGTAGGAACAGGAGTTCGTGATTGGCAAACAGGCTAGGTAGGATCAGCTGCATCTCAGGCTTCTGGAGGAATTCAGACAGCTAGTATAGGAAGGGATGGGATGGGATCAGCTCTATTCTCTATTTCTAGGAAGGAATAAACTATATTATATCTATCTCTCTATCTCTCTACAGTACAGTAGTATATGGACGAGAGAGGCAAAGGATATGGGAAAGGACTATAATATACAAACAGGTTTTGGCAAGGATTCAGTTGCATGATAAATGTTAGGAAAGGGGGGGTCATCTGTGTTCTATATTTTAGTAATGCTGTATATGTTTTAGGAAGAAACAGTTCCCATTGCTTTCCATATTCTAGGGAGAATCTGTTGTATTTGATATTTTAGGAAGGGGTTTTGGTGCTTCAGGAAAGGATTGATTACATTAGGTATATTTTAGTAATGATTCATATCCATTAGCGATTTTTTTTGCGGGGTTGGGTATAGTTGATGCTTTTGGGAAGAATTTGTTGCATCTTGTCGTTTGGGAAGAGATCAGTTACATTTGATAATTTAGGAAGAAGAAGAGTAAACTTTCATTAAGTCACTTGGTTGTTTTCTCACAGCTAGTCCAGGGTTTCCTCCAGTATATATTTAATGTTTTTGGTCTGCCTAATGTTCTGTGTCCCAAGCAATGGGGGTTTCACTCATTCAGTGGGGAGCTTATTTGACAAACTGATAGCTCTCATCATCAGGATTTTTTTCTGGATATGGGCCCTTATTCTGCAATGGGGTTTGCACAGGTGTAAGGGGCTGCCTGTGTGGATAACATTGCAGGATTGGGGCAGTGATCCTGAACGATCCTGATGAATTGGTAAATGACTATCTCAACATACCTTCTCCTGTCAGATTTTATCTGGGGGAGTTGAATTATTTTAATTGTTTTAAATGAAGAAAAACATTTTTAGCATTTTTAATGTAATTCTATGAAAATTAAATTTTATTAAATTTATCAAAAGATAGACTAGAATAAAATTATACTAAAAAGTGGACTTATTTTTACATGCATTTAAAAAGAGGTTCAAATTCCTATTGTCCTGTCATAGTGTCTCCGGAGAAGTGATTAAAGTCCCATCACTTGGGGCATTTAAAAGAGACACTTGCTGGCTTAATAGGTCTTTTTTGTCTCTCACGCCTTTGATTCTTTGAGTCTTCTTATCTTTTAAAATTTAAATTTTACCTCCTAGAAAAAGGAGAGAAAATTACCAACAACTTCCCTTAGATGAATGAGCTAGTGGGGCTTTTCCAAGTCCCATGGCTTTTAATGCTGACAGTTCAAGCTCCACTCCTCCTATTACTGAGCAAGTTAAAACCCACCAGGGGGGTCTTGCAGAGATCGCTGCCATGTTTGGCATGACTGTAACTTTCAAGGCTTCTTCCCAGACTGCAAAATATTTCCTATGGATGCCTCCTGGCTGTTAAGAAGTGTGATGGGGCTATTGGAGCATTGATGCGGGAGTCTTGACTCCTGGGTTCTATTTCTAGCTCTTCCACTGGATGATCCTTGCAGTGAGTCTCTCTGTGGCTCAGTTTCATCATTTGTAAAATGGGAATGCCACTCATGCAGGAGCTATTACTAAAAGATCTGAGATCCTTAGATGAAAGATACTATACAAGTGCAAGGTCATCTTCCTTTGTGTGTTAATCACATCAAACGGGGGCTGCTCAGTGCAAAGGATTACCATTATTACCAAATCACTCCATTATTTTAAACGCATTTTCCCTTGTGCCTGAGTGCTCTAAATTCAGCAAGGGCCAAATTCTGATCTCACGGAAGCCAAAGAAGCTCTGTCACTGATTTCAGTGGGATCAGCATTTCACACTAAGTGCTGTGAGGCTATGAAGTTGGATGTCCTTGGTGCCCATCCTAGAAGGTACTTTGGGTACAGTCTCAAACTTCAGCTAAAGAAAGAAAAAATGTGTACATCACGTTACTTGCTTCTTGGTTAAGTGGTCGTAAGAAACCAGGATCGCGTATTTGAAAAATATTCCTCATTTAAAACCCCTTGAAAGATGGAAACTATCTAGTTTAGGACAGCTCCTTCTGCCCTTTTGACTTGTGTAGTAGAACTACTGCCTTGGCATTTGATTTTTCAGGGGCAGTAATGTTGCAGCCACTGGATGGGAGACTCCGCTAACTAGTTGTCTTGTCTGGTTGGCTGAAACATTTCTCTTTCCAGTATAGATGTATAGAAACTACTTTGATGCAATTGCACCCTGATCCTGTAATGAGATGCATACGAGTGGACCCTTGCAATATTAGATGTATCCAGTTGGTAACAAGGAACCCATGAGTGTGTAAGGCTCATTCTATGAATGACAATGTTGTGTAAGAGCCAGGTCTGATTAATTTTGATCGCAATTGCTGAATAATACAAATGTTAAGTGACAGCTCAAGAAACCAATTTCCTTCTCCTGGATGGTTAATGCCTAAAAAATATACAGGGTTCTTTCTCTGTCTGTATCCTTTTATACCTGTGATAGAATGCGGTTTTTACCACAGGAGAACAACAGCCCTGAAGGAGGAAGAGTAAACTAAGGACTATGCAAGGACAAAGAGTCATTGCGTTAAGGGCTGCCAAGTCCTGGAAAAACTCTGCAGCCCTGTCAGCAGCGGGAGCCACGCTGCGGAAATGCTGTGCTTGCATTCTGTACCAGGGCATTAACATGCAGCATGCATTCTTCTTCCTTTGCAAGAAGCAAAGAGCAAGTAATCTATTATTGTTATTTAGATTACAGTAGCATCTAGAGCCCTAATTTGGGCCACTTTGTTTTAGATGCTGTATCACAGGTGTAAAGGACACAGGGCTCCCTGCCCAGGTCAACAGACTTGGGTTGCGGAGCTAGCATTCTAAAAATAGTTGTGTAGACAGTGCTTTGAAGTTTTGGCTCATGCTGGATCTTGGGCTCTGAATCCTAGGGAGGAGGATGGTATTTAGACCCACAGCTCCAGTCTGAGACACAATGTCTACACAGCTATTTTTAGCACAGTAGCATGAGCCCAAGTCCCTTAACCTGGCCTGGGCGTGTTGCTTCTGCGGTCTGTGTAGAGACACCCAGACAGGGGAAGAAACCTGAATGCTTTATTTTGCAATAAACCTTTCCGGGGCGGGGGAGGGGGAAGGAATCTATACTGTGAGCTGTTGCCTGGTTGCTGAATGTGCCATATAACTTCATGGGTTCCCAAGTGTTCTGCACTTTATCTCCTAGGGTAAAGTTAGATGGTTTGTTTTACAAGAACAAGTTATCATCAATGTGCTTTCACTAGTCCCTACAGATACTGACTGGTCCATTCCTTATTCTTTTCATGGTATTTCCTCTAACTTATACTAGCTGCTAGTAACCCCTTCACTGCTTCAATATCTCTATCTTTTGTCTGATCCGCCTGGTATAATGAATTGGCTTGAATAGCTCAAGGAAATTTTTTTTGGGGTGGCGGGGGGAGGGGGGTTGATTTCATGCAAAACACAGACATTCAGGGTTCTTGATCTGTGTATGTTCTTTACAGCTGTATACTGTGCATGGTATGTAAACATGCAGTATGTGACATCTGTATTACTAGCTCTTTGCTATGTGTAGCACTGTCCTCACCTGGACCTGTTCAGTGTTTCTGTCCCCTCTCCTGGCTGGCTCCTTAACCCTACGAGGGAGAGGTGAGCTGTGGTGTTTTGGTGACAATGTCCTGGGTTCTAATTCCCCAGGGTGAGCACGTTCAGTGTATCCATATGACCCCTCTTTATGGGAACCCTTTCCTAACTGGGACTAGCCTGGGATAGTCTCTGCCACCTTTCTGAACCATTCCAGCCCAGTATCCTCTCCAGGCCATGCCACCCTAATAATCTGTCTCCCCGTTTCACATCAAATGGACAATCCCCTGCCCCGTGTGGCTCAAAGCAGCTCAGGATCAGGGGGATCCTGGTGAGTCAGGTGCTTCCCAGATGTTCATCCAGAACAGGGTTGGCACCTGTCCAGGCTTTCCTAGGATCCCCCCTCTTTTGAGGTAGCCGGGTACCCACTGCCAGCTGCCCAGTGCTGTTGGGCTAAGGATCATTGGGGGTTTTGGTCCCCCGAGGTGGCAGCTGTAAGCCAGGGATTTTGGGAGCCCCCCCCCCCCCAGCAAACCGGCTCTTGGAGATCCCGGGGGAGGGGTAACGGAGGACAGAGGGGTCCCCTCTAGCCCAGCCCGTCTGGCCGGGCCTGCTGCCCCCCTTCTCCCTCCAGGCTCAGCCCGGCCCCTATCCCCTCCTCCCCGGCCCGGCCCACCGGCCCCTCCCATCCTGCCGGGGCTGCCTGCTGCAGCGCTCGGCCCCTGGCTTCTCCTCCTCCGGCAGCAGGTAACCGACCTCACCGCCCCGCCCCGCCCCGCGCTGGGGTACCGGGTCCCCTTCCCGGGGGGAGTAGGCGGACTGGGCCTAGCTCGGGGGACGAAGCACCGGCCTTTCCTAGTCAGGCACGCCGGGAGCGGGGCGCCTCGCCCCGCGTTCCAGAGGCCATGGGGGCGGGGCAGGAAGGGATCCCTGTCCGGCTCCCCAGAGCAGCCGGGCGGGGGCTCCAGACGGGCCGCGGGGTGACTGGGGAAGGCGGCTGTGTAGTGCTGCCCCATACACCCTACCATTAACGTGGGGTGCCAAAGACTTGACACGTCCCCACCCTGGGGAGAGGGGAGATCCCTTAGGCGAGGGGGGGATGCGCTCTCTTGTGTCCGTGGGGCCAGGATTGGCTTTCCATTGCCTATGGGACCCCAACGGGCTCGCTCTAGATTTGTGGGGGCCCTGCATGAAGGGAGTGGACCCTTGGGGTGCACAGTGCAGTGGTGGGTCTCTGGTGTATCAAGGATACTTTCCACAGGGGAGTTTTAGTATTTGGGGTGTGGGGATTTTGGTGCTTGTCATCACTTGGGGCCAGGGAGGGAGTGGGATCAGGAGGGTTTTATCAGCTAGATGTGGAGGTTAAGGAAGGATTTTAATGAGGATACGTGCTTGTTCCTGCACATTTGATCTTCACATTGGGATGGCGTGCTGCAGTGTTAGAAAATAGGGCCGAGTCCGGGGAGTGCTCTGGAAGAGTGTGCTGACAAAACAGCTATCCCTCCCCAAGTAAAAGCATGGATCCCTGTGTGGTTACTGACTTGGCATGTGCATAGTGCAGGCCCCGGGGTTTCCTCAGTTACTGAAAGTTCCCAAGTTTGCAGATGAGGGAACTGAGATGGCTTAAGAATTTCCAGTATATGCAGGTACCCCCAATTATTGATTGCATTGCTTGTCTTTAAGGTCTTGACTCTCGTCACTGTGATCTTTGCTGTGAGCTGAGTCCCTTGGCAAGGTAATGGGCATTTATCTTAAAATAATAAAAGAACCTTGTTTATTATATATTCCTGGTCAGTAGGTGGGAGGGGGGACACAGAAGTAGAAAGCTCAGAGACTTGGCCTCTGCAGAAAGGGGATGATGCAGCATCAGCTGTTGGAAAAATGATGAGTAATGCCTTGTGTTCCTACTAGGAAGGGCAACCCACTGCTTCATTTCAGCTACACAGCCTGATGGTGCTGATATACTATTATCCCCTGGTCCTTAAAATATTGGTAAGTGTTGCCAAGGCAGCAGTTTGGCTTATTTAGCAGAATTTGAGGAACTTGTGTCTTCCCCAAGCAACAGTGAACACCCGATTAAGTATTTGTCCTTTATTAATTATTGCAGAATAATTGTTGAAGAAGGGACTGTGTTGGTATTGGGCTAGTATGTTAGAATTAGTTGGTCTGTTTTCTTGTATCTTATCTGTTGATTCAGTCTTTCCTCTAGTAGTGGACAGGATCACATTTAACTTCTATTATGATTGAAAGTTGTAGCTTATTATTAACAACTACAATACTACTGGAGGAGGGAAATGGTTTTCTGGGACTATTGTATTTGAAGAGTTGTATTTTTGGAGGGTCTAAATGTCAAATGTCAAAGATGATAATTTTTCAGTTCTAAAGCTAAATGTGTGGGCACATCATTTTTAATGATCTCAAATAATAAATGAAGATGAAAAATTTTGCTTCCTTTGATTGTCCTTCAAAAAGGGAAGTAGTACTGTCAGGGTTTCTAATGTGAGATGTGTTCTGAACATGGGAATGGGACCAGGAACTTATGAATTCTGGTTCCATCTCTGACACTGACTCTCTGTGTTACGTTGGGCAAGTCACTTAATTTTCTGGCCCAGTTTCCCCCTGTATAAAATGCAGATAATATTGTGTGTATTTATCTTATGGAGGGACAAGGGGAGGAATAACTAGCAAATGCTTGTAAATTACTTTGCTGATGGAAAGCACTAAGTATTTCTTACTATTGATACTCATGTTTACATAGTATGTTGTGTACTAACTGTTTAACTTCTCCAAAAATAGTTGCAACTGACTAGCTTTGGTGTAGGTGCACATAGTTTCTTTTAGCAAAAGGAGAGAAATATGTTGTTGAGTAGGATAAGCCACCGGTTTGGGCAGCAATTGTCATCTTTTTGTAGGTCAGAGTTACTGTGGAATTGTTCTGACATGTTCATGTTGTTGTTCTGTAGTGCTTGTTGGGAAGGAGACAGACTGGGGAGGACTTGCTCTAAGGTTATTTCCTTTCACTTTAAAACAAAATGTATGAACTTTGATAAATAAAAGGGCGTCTTTAAGAAATGTTTTTATTATTAAATTCCTATTTTCTCAAGCAACAGGAGAGAGAACCAGTATGTACGATGTAATTAAGTCGACCTAAGCCCTAGTGTAGACAGCGCTAGATCAACGGAAGAATTCTTCTGTTGACTGAGCTACCGCCTCTTGGAAAGGTGGATTTACTACAGCGATGGAAGAACTCCTCCTTAGGGCCTGTCTACATGTGAAATGTTACAGCCGCACCACTGTAGCGCTTCACTACCCAAACTGACAGGAGGGGTTTTCCCATCAGTGTAGGTAATCCACCTCCTTAAGAGGTGGTAGCTAGGTCGACAGAAGAATTCTTTTGTTGATCTAGCACTGTCTACACTGGGGGTTAGCTCGGCATAACTGCATCGCTCAGGGGTGTGGATTACCAGGCCTAGACTAGATGTACCCTATACTACAAGAAAATCAAGTTTAACAATGGTTGCTAAACTCATTTACAGCCTAGCTGTGGTCTAACACATTCAACCTGCACTCGGTAGATGGGACTGACCCGTTTCCCAGTTGTATTCAAAAAGTGAAGTGCTAAGAACAAGTGGGAAAATCAACTCCCCAATATTGCAAACACTTAACACGCGTTTAACTTTAAACATGTGAGTAGTCCTTTGGAAATACAGTGGAATCAATGGAATTCAGTGGGACCACTCGTGTGTGTAATCTTAAGCATATGTGTAAGTGCTTGTGTGATCAGGACAGGTATTTGTTCATTCAGTTTGTTTTAAAAATCGCTACCATTTAATGTAATGTACATCTGTTAAAGATGATAGTGAGATGATACTGTTTGTCTTTCCTGCTCCAGGCTCTAAACTGCAGCCCTGTGGGATTGGGCCGTTGCTATTTAGGCATCTCTCACTGGTTATTAAGCCAAACCCTGAAGTTCCTAGAACCTCTGGCTACAACCAATGTGTCATTCTTAATGACTTGCAATGACTTTCTTTCCTCCAAGCCTGCAAAATTCCTAGCTGGTAAAGCCATTTTACAAAATGCCACATTAGGTCTTACTTGTGCCAGGCAGGACAGGGCATGGAATTAGGAAGGATTTTCAGCTTTGGGGAAAAAACCTTTACTTTAGCTGGAGTGGCTTAGCTCTTCATCCTCTTGGTGTCATCCCCCCCCCCCCAAAAAAAAATTTTTAGAGCAGGGGTTCTCAAACCGGGGGTTGTGACTCCTCAGGGGGTCGTGAGGTTATTACATGGGGGGGGTGTCACGAGCTGTCAACCTCAACCCCAGACCCCACTTTGCTTCCAGCATTTATAGTGATGGTAAATATATAAAAAAGTGTTTTTAATTTATAAGGGGGGTCGCACTCAGGCTTGCTATATGAAAGGGGTCACCAGTAAAAAATTTTAAGGGCCACTGTTTTAGAGCATCTTTGGAAATGATGTATGAGGTGTCAAGGAATGTAAAACTGCAGGAAGCAATGAATATGCTGCTGTATGGATCATTTAAAACTTTTGGTGAGCTTGGAGCTGACCTTTCTTTATTGGTATGGAGCTTTTACAGCTGGTTGGCCTCTAGCCAGTAGTAATATTACGGAGCAGGTTCTGAACTGTGTTGCTTGCAGAGTTTTTATTTAAGGCCATAGATGCAATTTCCTTAAAATATATTGCTCAGAAGTTGCCTCACTTTGATATCTTCTGTTGTATTATATGCCTAAGGGCATGTCTGGAGCATTCCATAGGTAGGCTCCACGATCTCAAATATGGATTGCTCCAAGGGGGTTTGTTTTGCTTACAGATTATATTGATGTGAAACCCTGGAAATGTTCCTTTATACTGTGTGTGCTTGGATATATTATCCTGGGTGGAACCCCACTTGTCATACTTGGCACAGTCTTCGTAATTTATGTATGTTAATGTTGTCGGCAGATATTTAACAGTAAACCCCTCAGAAATGCTGGTGGCTGCCTTTCTTTTGACATTACAAATCTTCCTACTCTAGTCTCCCCCACCCACCTTCATTTAAACCAGTGAGTACATTTGTAGTGATTAGGGACTAGCTTCAACTAGGCCTATAGTGTAGGTCCTGTGCCAGCTTCTATACACAACTCCTGTTGAAGCGCCTCAGAACTGAGCTTCAGCATCTTTTGATTTTAGTTTAAGCCTGCTGTGAACAG
This sequence comes from Macrochelys suwanniensis, assembly GCA_033296515.1. Taxonomy (NCBI): domain Eukaryota; kingdom Metazoa; phylum Chordata; order Testudines; family Chelydridae; genus Macrochelys; species Macrochelys suwanniensis. The sequence continues at coordinate 11,520,210 of CM065790.1, read as the reverse complement.
ACTGACTAGGTTTTATCCTCTCCTGCGGAGCTTTGGTTAGGTTTGACAACAGGAAGTAAGATAAGATAATGAAGCTGGTTTTTACTTGTGACCTGCTGAGCCAGGATGGGAAACTTAGTCTCCTGCAGTAAAAGTCTAGTCCATCAAGCCATCCTTGTCTTAATTAATTAGAATGTATTCATGACATGTAGCTTACATGTTTTTCTAGTTACCTTGTGTGGACTAGGAAGAGGTTTAGTGAAATGATGTATGTAAATACATGTATAAAATAATGTGGTGGGTTGTTTTTTTTAACTGGATTAGTATTCTGTAGCATCCAACGATGCTGAGTGATCCAGACAAGCTGGGACTTTGAGCCTTCAGAAGAGAGTACTCAGTGGTTCATCACATTATCATCTTCCTTTGAGGTATGAACCGAATCAATTTCAGCAAATCCAAATATTTGGTTAGACCCCTAGTTCTTAACCAGGGGTCTGGGGCCCCCTAGGGGGCCTCAGGCAGGTTTCAGGGTGGCCTCCAAACAAGGCCAGCATTAGACTTGCTGGGGCCCAGGGCAGAAAGCCGAAGCCCCACCGTATGGTGCTGAAGCCCAGATCTCTGTGCCCCACCACTGGGGCTGAAGCTGGAGCCTGAGCAATGTAGCTTTGTGGGGGCCCCTGTGGCATGGGGCCAAGGCAATTGCCCTGTTTGCTAGCCCCTAATTCCAGCCCTGGCTTTTATATGCAGAAAACCGTGGCCCACCTGTGCCACAGCAACTGGAGTTTTTATAGCATGTTGCGGGGAGGAGGGGGGCTCAGAAAGAAAGAGAATCTCTGGGTTAGACAGTATAGATATAACTGAATTGGCAGCTGTGGCCCTTAAAGTGTGCATGTCTAGTTAGTATTTTACTACTTTTTTGGAACACAGCTCGCACATTGTACAAATAATAATAATTAACTTTGTGTGCTCCCTGCTCCTTTCCATTGCATCACCCACTTACCTCTGATATCATAATGCCATTACTCAACAATGAGCTCATCTGTATTAGCACAACTGCAGGATTGAACTGTAGTGTTACCTGACATCAAGACTGGTGCCTTTGTGTGTTGTATCTGGTGCTTGGAGGTTTAATTTATTCTCTGAGATTTACTCATGTAGTCCCCTCATCCCTGCATTGGGACAAATGTACAGTCTGGGAACTGTTTTACCTAGTTACAGGGAAGATGTATAATGTCCAATTTAAATTTTTGAGATTATTACCTTATGCTTTTGAGTCATAAAGATGGATTTTCATACTCCCTAACATCCTAAAATTGAAGCATATCCGTTTACTTTTCTACTGTCTTTACCATCAAGTCTGACATTTAACCAAATTGAGGAGTCATCCTGCAATTTCTGTACCTCTGTAGGTGAGCTTTAGTGAGAATGGGAGATACCAGAGACGTTTGTCCTCACCTGGATTCCATAGGTGAGGTCACCAAGGATGACCTGCTGCTCAAATCCAAGGTAAAGGAAGCTGCTTGCAGTGTGGTTACCTCTGGGGTGTGTGTTTGGGGTGGGGTCTGCCTTAAGATACAAAGATTATACATATCTGCAAGTGGGATGTAGAAACTGAACTTCAAATACTGATATCTTTTTGAGTATGCCTTCGAACATGAGGCTTTGTCAGCCATTTGTACTTCAGAAATACAGTTAAATCATGTGAAGAGGCTGTCTTTATATGAGAGCCTAGCCCATAACTCTAGCATCTGCTCTTGAGTACTGTTGATCTGTCTGCCTCGCTCATTAACAAATGAAGTCTTCAAAATCTCTTTCCCTTTAAATGGTTTCATTTGGCAGCTAATACATTTTCAAGGCTCAAGGGCTTACTTCAGAAAGGGGCTGATATGAAAGGAAACCTGGAATTTTGGAGTGAGTAGAAGTGGCTGATGTAATTCGATTAAAAAACTAACATTTCTGCCATCTGGGCAGTGCTCAAAGCCCTCTTCACTGCCGCATTTCTGAATGACTGTTTATCCTGCTCAAAGATGTCTCTTATCCCAGGTATTTTAAAGTGTAAATTTAGTTTAGGTAGAATTCACAGTACTGGGAAAAAATAAATTGTGCATTCAAACAAGTTTTTAATCTCTGCCCCCAAAAGTCAACTCATGCAATAAGCATCGTGTACTCCCCTCTGAGTCAAGGGCTAGGCTACTAAAATATAATGACTTTTTCTTTATGTATGACTGCAGGGAACTTGCCAGTCGTGCAGAGCTGGGGGACCAAACCTCTGGGCTTGCCTGCAGGTAAAAAGAGCCTGCTATTTGTGTGTGCTGTATACTATAGAGGGTCTTCTCGTTTTTTATTTATACTGTTTCTTAGTATAATGCTGTACTTACTTTCAGGCTGACTTATCGCCTTCGGATATGAAATTAGGTCTGAGATCATAGTATCTGGTAAACAAAAAAAGAAGCATTAGAAGAAAGAAAGCCCAGTAAAAGTGTCTATCAACTTTCAATTATATCCCAGGAAAATAGAAGCCAATGGTCAAATCTTAATATTGTTTACCTCACATCTAGGCCTATTTTGTTCACACCTCACAAATGACTTCCTGATGAAACCCCACTGGGAATGAACACTGAAGAATGCTACTAACTACCATCTGTTTTTAAGCACCTGGTGATTGAATGGATCCTTCTGCTTGCAGCTTTTAGGGAGATTTAAAGTGTATGGAGTCAGAGAACTTTAGTGATGTTGAAAGGAGGGGAACAAGGCAGACAGGAATGGAAAAGAGCTGGCTTAAATAAGATCAGAGCTGGAATAAATTCTGGATGTTATTTAATCTGGAATGTAGGCCAAATTCAGCCAAACAAACCAAACGAAAACATTCTATGCGGTGGCATCATCATTGACTGTGGTGGAGTTTCACCCACTTACACCAGCTCTGATTGGTCCCCGTCACTTAAAATGATCAATGCTAGGAGCTGTAGAGTAGTGTTTCTCAGTGGGTTGCTTCCCCAGGGGGCAGATATCAAAAGGCAATCGGAGCAGGAGGGGTGCAAGGCATTGGATATGTTATTACCATCTAAAGCAAGGAAAATCTTGCTTTCCTCACACTCTTACTGTTCAAGATCAAGTATTCTCTGCCAAACTTCTCCACACACACACACACACTCTCTCTCTCTGCTTTTCATTGTTAGCATGGATACATTTACTATAAAATCAAGAGTAAAAAAAAAAGGAAGTCATGAAAATGTTTGAGTTGAAATAAGGGCTTGCTTACCTGAAAAGGTTGCTCCAGAGAAAGTTGTAAGATTTCCACAGTGCACCTGACTGTGCAGCGGTACATCACACCTGTGTGTACCTGTCATACCAACTGTCGATCAATTGTACTATCAAAAATTATTCCTGGGTAACAAATGCACGTGGCATTTTTTCAAACATAGGGGAAGTCACATATCTTGAAGAGCTTACAATCCTTGTCAGTTTCATTCTGTTGCTTTTTCTTGGGAAGTTCTATGTGTAGGAGCTGTAGAGGCACTGATACTGGTGCTCTGGTAGTGCTGAGGCTGCGCTACAAGGAGCAGAAATAATCTTCTTTCCCATCCAGGAACACCCTGAGCAGCAGGCAAGGATTGGCCTATTTTGCCTCTGAATATCAGCTTCCATTATGATACTTATGGTTAGTTTGAATCATGGTAGTTCCTAGGCCCTGTTGTGCTGAGCGCTGTATAATCAGAGTAAAAGACAGTCCCTGTACCGAAGAGCTCTTAGTAGGAGCAGCGGAACAAAGCTGAAAGAGAATTTGCCAGATTTTACATTATTGTTCAGGAAGCTGCAGCATGCCCGGGAGTATGAGACTGATAGATCTGAGACCTGTAACTGCAGGGGCAAGTTACTCTTTTTAGATCCATTTCTAGTCCTTTCCAAAACATAGTTTTAACAGAAGAAAGAAAACAAGGAGTTTGAATGAGGGGACTGATGGGGAAAGATAAAGCAGTGGAAAGAGAAGAGGCGACAAGATGGACATGGACCATGACCGCCTCTCATCTTAGTATCTGGATTGCATCACACAAGCAACTTATTTTTACAACAGATTTTTGAATGATCCATCTGTAGATCTATGGACACAGTGTGATCAGAAAAACTACCATGATTTGGATTGGAGGTTTCATAGAGTCATGTGAGCAAGGGTGGGCATAGTTTTTTTCAAGAAGTGCCAACTCTTTTGTAATGCCGTGACTCGGGTTACAAAGCATGCTTATGAAGTGCAGAGGGTCAGCACACATGCAGCTGCTGACTGGGATGGGGTCACAAACCCCTTATTTCATTTTGTTGTGGGTTTATCTTGCCACATCCAAACTGTTCTCCCACTATCTCCTCTCTCTCTAGGTTGCTTGTCCTTATGTTGGGTGTGGGGAATCCTTTGCGGATCATAGCACCCTTCACGCACAGGTGAGCTGATCTCTATAACCCGCTCTCTCTCGTCAGGACAGACAGGGTTGGATTTCCAAATAATTAAACTCTGATCCACAAAGCATGGGCGCTTATTGATTATAGCCATTCCCAGCCACCTTTCGTGCCCAGACAACATTTATATAATGACTATTGTGTGTGGGTTCCAAACTCTCTGGCGATTGAGTTACAGTTGGTGGTTCTCAGTATTCTCACTATTTTGGTTTTTAGGCCAAAAAACACAACCTGACCGTGAACCTGACGACATTCCGGGTGTGGTGTTATGCCTGTGAAAAGGAGGTATTCTTGGACCAGAGACTGGCAGCACGTGCGCCATCCCCATCATCAAAGTTCAGTGAACAGGTGGGTCTTTCACCCCATACGTCAGAAGGATACTGTTGAATGGGATGGAACGCTTAGCAGGGTTTTTGTTTCCTTTTGTTAGATGAGTAGTTTAGGACTCCCCGCTATTGGACATGCCATTGTCGCAATGAGAGCTCACAACTCTGAAGAAGATGCCTCCCATCAAGATAATCTTGCATTTATTTAGCAACTTTCATCCAGAGGGATTCCTAATGCGCTTTAAAACCTGTGTACCTGTCTATATAATCGGTCTGTCTTTGGCCACGTCTGGGGTGAACTGCAGCAGCGTTAAATGCCAAACTAGAAATGTACCCACCGCAGACACTATTGGCTGTCCCTGGGGCCTCTTGTGGCACATCTTGACATCACTAAGGATGCTCCTTGGACAGCCTTGTCATGTTACTGAGGTAAAGGTAAAGGGGTTATTGCAGCGGCGTATTGCCAGTGCCTTTGTTACTGGGGGAACCTTCTTAGTGGCTGGCTGAATAAATGGGCACAGGTCGTGTGTATCTCTCTGCAGATCAGACCTGCCGCTGATGCTTCTTTCTCTGCCTTTAATCTAGGATTCTCCATTGCCGGCTCACCCGTTGAAGGCAGTTCCAATTGCAGTGGCTGATGAAGGGGAATCGGAATCGGAGGAGGATGATCTGAAACCAAGAGGTAATGCCACACTGAATTATGGGATCCGTTCTAACTGCACCTCTGGACTTTAAGACTTACATTGTGAGGTTCCTGGAGAGCCTTTGTGATCCCAGTAGGACTGGGATGCTGAGCTCATCTGCGAGGGACATGCTGGATTCCCTTTCATCTTGTGTGGAATGTAAAATGTGGTGCTTCTGAAAAGGAAGAGGTGCTGATAAGTGACATTCCCTTTTTGTCTCATGTCTCTCTTGCACTTTCTCCAGGCCTTACTGGGATGAAAAACCTCGGGAACTCCTGCTACATGAATGCAGCGCTTCAGGCCCTCTCTAACTGGTAGGTGGCAGGACCATTCTTTGGTGATGCTCCCTTGAATACTCACTAAAAATAAGAAAAGTGGCAGTTCCAATCAGAGACTTCCTTAAGGAATGCTGTGTAGAAATCAGCCCAGGTGCAGAATAGGGAGGGAGAAGGGGGGAAAAAACAGGATCATGGTATGTTTAAGGCATAAAAAACTGTAGAGCAGGAAACTGAGCAAATCAATGGGACACATACCATTGGACTGGTGGTGGAAGTACAGGCCTTTAGTTTCCATTGTGATCTTTAAAATGTAGTAAATATAAAATATTGTATAGGTGCATGTGCGTGCGTTTTCCCTCCCAACTTCTTTTTAATGTTCTCCCAAATGAGGTGGCCTTGAAAACCTCAGCCCAAAATAATTCTCACCATCCTGTCTTGGGAATAAACTCCAGAATCTCTCAGGCATGCTGGGGAGGGATCCCAATCATTCTGGCCAAAGGGAATGACTTGTGAAAAATCAGAGGGTGCAGCATCACCTCTTTCCCCCTTTTCTAAATGTTACATTTTAAAAGCAACCTTAGAACATGTCCTCTCTTTCTGCGTGACTTTAAACCTACGCATAGAAGAAATTCCCCTCCACTTAGCTCTCCTATCCTTCCTTCTTTAGCCCGCCTCTCACACAGTTTTTTCTGGAGTGTGGTGGGCTGGTACGTACGGACAAGAAGCCAGCATTGTGCAAAAGTTACCAGAAACTGGTCTCTGAGGTTTGGCACAAGAAGCGGTGAGTAATCCCTCCCCAGTCCAAATGGGAAGGTGTATAGCGGTTTATGCTTCAGATATGAACACATTAAAAATAACGAGAGGTGTGACCCAGTCCCTGAATTCAAGTTTTAGGGCTAGTCCTAGCAGATGTGGTGTGTGTTGCTGTGAGCGCCTGGTGTACCACTCCCCTTCTTCCACCCTGCAATTAGTGATCAGACAGCCATCTTTTGAGGAACAGAGTCTAGAAACCTCTGAAAATTCATGACAGTGAATCAAAGCATGCATGGTACTGTGAAGTGCTTTAAACAGAGAGCTTAAAAGGGCTTCTCTTCTCATTGATTTGTGGAAAAGAGGGTGGGGATTTCTATATTTAGCTGCTGCAGTGCAAGTGCAGCACTTAGTGCTGCTGCTCATGATATGCAGAGAAAAAGCAACTAACATCTGAGAGTGATACTTACCAGTCAGCCCAGAGGGTGGTTTTGATTGTCAGGTGTTTGCTGTTGACTCAGTATGAGAACTAGTAACCCCGGGCCAGATCCTCAGCCGGTGTAAATTGGTGTAGCACCACTGAAATAATTTGGTGTATAGCAGCTGAGGATCTGGTTCCCTAACTGCAAATGCAAAAATCAGATCGGATATCGAAATGGTGTCCTATGTTTTGTGCCAATTGTTATCCTAGTACAAGCCAGACAAGGTGGGTGAGGTCTTATCTTTTATTGGATCAACTTTGCTGGTGGACAAGACCAGCTTTCGAGCTTCACAGAACTTGAAAAGGTAACCAGAGCATCAGCTGTTCTACCACTAGAAATGGGTCCAATAAAAGACCCATTCGCTCACCCACCTTGTCTCTCTCTTATCCTGGGATCAACGCAGCTACAACAGCACTGCAGATAGAGGAGGAGTAAGTTGTGGGTTTGGAATGGACTAAAACTATTTGGAATAAGCTGTGGAGTCACGGCAGTAATTTCTAGCAGTGTAATGTAATTTTAATAGAACTCTTGTGAGTTCTGATTGTTTGAGGTGGGCACTGCTCTTTGTCTTTGAAATCAAAATAAATAAGGAGACCAGAACATTCTGGCAATGGAAATGACTGACGACTCCATCACGTGACATTTTAAAAAGTGACAAAGCATCGGTGAATGTACAGTAGGGATCAGCCTGTCACTAGTAGGGAAAAGAGATGAAAATACTAGGTAGATACCTGCACCATCTCAAATCTTATGATTTCTAGTTAACAGATAAATTCAGACTTTGCAGCAACATCACTGTTATTTTCCCCCTTCCCTTTAAAATGACTACCACTCTCTGTTTTGTGCTTATTACACAGTTCAGCTCTAGACTTGATATGTGAACTAATGTTTTTTGTTCTTAAACAGCCCAAGCTATGTGGTTCCAAGCAGCTTGTCTCATGGAATTAAACTGGTCAACCCCATGTTCCGGGGCTATGCACAGCAGGTGGGCCATCCAACAAAAACACTAGCCTTTCTAGATGTATGCCTAGGTTGTTCCATATCATGTGATTCTTACTACTGTAGTGGAGCCCGCTTAACAACGTACCTCATGTAAGAATAAATGGCCCATATTAACTGGCTGGGTGCTGGGATTATCCCATTGTTTTGCATCTGTATTAGAGAATGACTAGAGCACTTGACTGGGACTCAGGAGATTCTAGGGTCTATTTCTGGGTCTGCCATGGGTCTGCTGTGGGATTTTGGGCAAGGCTCGGCACGTCTCTGTACCTCAGTTTCCCTGTCTGTAAAATAGGGATAATGATACTGACCTCCTTTGAGATCTGATGAAAAATGCCATTTAAGAACTAGGTGGTATTATTGTTACTTATATTAGAGATGAGAGTCTGGTTACACCTGCACTAAAAGATTACAAATACCAACTTTTATTACATGCACATCCTTCTCGGCACCCAATTTAAATGAGTTCTTTTAAAAGATCATGTCTTTTTTGGGAGGAAAAAGGTACTTCACTGTACAAAAAACAACACTTATTCTTTAGAATGAAATTTATCCCTCAATGTGTAGTTGGTTAGAAAGTGTATGGAGAGAGAGGACATCAGATAATAGCGTATTTAAGCCATGGCACTTGTAGCAAATGAACACCAAGATGCTGATGCTGATAAAAATATCAGTTGCTGAAATAGAGAGACCAGGGCTGCTATATTTGCCCTTGATGCAAAGTGCATTGGATTGGAATTCCAGCTATAAAGAGTTAAAACTGAAGAGCTGATGATGTTTTATTATATTTTAAACCAAATCTTCCAGAATGTCACATAAGTCTTCGAAATGTCACTACCCAGAGCTGTCAGGACACCAGGTGGTTCTCTGGGAGGTCGCTTATCCGCAATCTCCACTATCTCAGAGGCCACGTAGGGGGCCTGCACGCTGGCTGATTTGTCTTTGATTTCTAGTTCTAATCCCTGGCAATAATGGATTTTAATATCATGCTTGCTCTAAGGGATAGGGTTATCATGTGACGACATCAGTGGAGCGTGAAGATTGTTTTTGTAGCATAGACTGTACTGTTCTTTGCAGCCCACTGTCTTGATTGTCTTTCTCCTGGTTTCCCACGTTCTTTCAGTGCTGACATCCCGGTAAACAAGGTAACTGTCTAAGTTCTGTAGCAGCAGCCCAGTTTGACCATCCCGAGTCCTTCCTAAACTCCTGAGAAAAAGCAGAAACTGAAACAATTAGCTGCAAATTGGGACTCTAATCCCCAGGCGTTAGAGCAGTCAGTTAAATGGGCAGGATCCCTCTGTCTGTCTGCTGAATATCACCAATTCCGTGTATTCTCTGAGTGGGACCCCCTGTATTTCCCGAGGGGCTAACTTTTGTGCGCAACAGATTAACTAAGTGAAAACTGGAGTAGTTGTGTTTTGTCCCTAGATGGACAGTAGATAATGTGGGATTGCTCCTGGTTTTCAGGACACTCAAGAGTTTCTGCGATGCCTGATGGACCAGCTTCATGAAGAGCTAAAAGAACCAGTTGTTGCTGAAGCAAGAGACTCTGACTCCAGTGACACGGATGACAAGCGGGAAGGAGACCGTAGCCCCTCGGAGGATGAGTTCCTCTCTTGTGATTCGAGCAGCGACAGGGGTGATATGGATGGGCAAGGCAGGACAGGGGGCATGAGTGGCTCCCTAGCAGAGACAGAGTTGCTGATCCAGGATGAGGCCGGGAGAGGGATTTCTGAGAAAGAGAGGCTGAAAGACAGGAAATTCTCCTACAGCCACCGGCGGAGCAACTCGGAACAAGTTGATGAGGATGCAGACGTTGATACCACCATGAGTCCAATTGATGGCAGAGCTTCTCCTGAAACCCTACCTCCTCCCTGCCCTGCCAGCCCATGTAGGACACCAGGTAATATGGCTTCCCTATCACATCATATAAGAGAACCAGTGCCATATTCATGTGTTGAGGCATGCTAATGGGGCAGATGTCCGACAGATACGTTGTGTAGACATTCCCGCTTCTGGTTTCAAAATGTCTTTGCTTCTAAGACAGGTGACCTGCTTCCTCCAGCTTGCCTCATTTACCCATGCACTGCTATGGTAGAAATCAGCAGAGAAGTACTTCAGTGTGCCCAGATACTGTGGTGATGAACACAGTTTACATGCTGGAAAGGCTACTAGTTTGAGCTGCCTCTGCCAAATGTGATCATTAAAAAAAAACTTCTGTGGCGGGAAAGGGGTGTTTTATAGTGCCAGACCAGCACTTTAAAGAAGTGAACTGCTGTATGTGCTAATGATAAACCAGGTATTACTAATAACACAAGACACACAAAAAGAAACCAAAAGACACAGTAACCCCTAACAGAGAACAGTCTGAAGGAGCTCCTGGACCTGCACATCTTTTAAAAATTACTTTAGGAAAAATGTGGACTAAGTATGTAAAGCGCTCATTATCCTACAAACTTGCCCTGGGAATAGTTGGTTCCGAGAGGGGTAAAGGAAGGGAGGTAATAAGGGGTGTGTGGAAGAGTGGACTCTCAGCCGGTGCCCCACCTCATGGCTAGGTGTGTGGAGTAGCAGCTCTGTCTCTAGCACGCCCCTCCAACCGTCGCTCCTGTCCCTCGGTGGTCTGTCTCTTCTCGTGACTCAGCCCTCTGGCCAGGTTACATTTAGTCCCGTGCCTTCCGGGGTAACAGAAAGTCCAACAAATAGGCCAGTGTCCCTACAAAAGGCCTTTGGACCCAGCTCTGGAGGCCATGGTCCAGCTCTCAGTTGTTCTTATCCCCTTCTGAGAGGCCTCATGTCACCTTCCCCAATGGCTGGTAGGGGAACCCAGGCCATCCCCTGACGCTGGATTCCATCCAGGGATTCTATACCCAGCAGCCAAGGTTTGCTCCATCAGACTCCTTGCTGCTGTCTCCCTGGATTTCCTCCTCCGGTAGCCTGTCAGCTGGCCTCTCCCGCAGTCTCTCTAGGTTCACCTGTCTGTCAGGGCTGGGACTTGCAGGGCTCCCCCTGGAATTCCCCAACAAAATCCCAGATTAAAGGTACAAAATGTAAAACCATTTCTGCCCTCCTCGGGCTTGACCTTTCATCCCTCTCTGCTCCTCATCTGAGCATCTCCTGGGGCTCTGTCCATGGAAATCCAAAGCCTGCTCCATCTCCAGTGCTGTTGTGTGTAATTCCTGGCTTCCTGCTAGACTTCTGTACTCAGGAGAGGATGCCAAGGCCAACTCTCCCCCTAGACTTCCTCCTTGACCTTCCCAATCTCTCTGCTCTCTAGTCCCAGAGAGTGACTGCAGAGCTTCTCCCTGCAGCCCCCTTCTGCAGCAGACTGTTTATAAAAGCCACCCAGTTCCTCTGGCTGCTGGAGCTCATCTTTAATTGGGCATGGCCCAGCCTCCAGGTGCGATCGGGTGGGCTGATTGGCCTCCAGGCCCAGATTAATCCTTTCGTTACCTGTGTGGGGCACGCACCCCTTCACAGGGAAATAGAGGTATTTGTTAGCGCTGGGCAATGAACATTTTAAAAATATTTTTAAGCCATGGAGAGATGCCATGTGGTTCTGTGGAAGAGCTGGAATTTAAAGGCTGTGCTCCAGATGTGACTCCTCATCTTGACCCAAAGGTGATGACCCAGCCTACAGCCCTGTGGGCTCCAGAGACAGGAATGCCGGCAGATGTTTGTGGGGTGGTTTGTTTTCTAAGAAACCCAGAGGATTAAACCTAGACTCTAGGCCTGGGCATTGGGAGCATTTGTCAATATCCAGTTTATAAGAACAAACTTCTTGATTAGGAACGGACCTAGAGGTGACTTGCAGCCTTTCGTTCTGTCTGACAGCGTTTGCCATCTCTCTTGTGGTATCCAGTTGAATTCCTCAGGTATCCAGTCCTCAAAGTGGTGGGGCTGGGCTGGGAACTAGATTCCCTGATCATGAAAGACTTTGTTGTGCTAAGATTTAGAGACCAGCATTCTACTGGGGCTGATTTGTGACCGGCTGGGCTGGTACGTTTGGTGTTTCACGGGTGGTCTCTCTCCCCACACAGAGCCGGACAACGACGCCTACGTGCGCTGCTCCTCGCGCCCCTGCAGCCCGGTTCACCAGGAGATGCACTCCAAACTGTCCAGCAGCCCCCCTCGCTCCAGTCCTGTGCGCCTGGGACCCTCCTATGTGCTGAAAAAAGGTAGCATAGACGGGAAGCTCCTGCAGTTAGGAGGCTGATGGGGGTGTGGAAGCAAAGGGCCACGTTTGCGGGAGGGAGCAGGAGAAGAGGGAGGTACAGAAGCCATCATGGCCCCATGGCTGACAGTCCTTCAATATGTTGATGCCTAATAAAAGTGTTAGGAAACGAATGATAATGAGTCTCAGCGTGGCTGGGCGTTTAGGCAGAGAGATGCCTGGCTGTCCAAATACAGCCTGAAATCACTTAGAAAGGGTCGTCATTGGCCTTATCTTCTCGGTATCATAATGCGAACTTACTAATCATGGTAAGGAACTCTCCTGCATTGAGGGGAGAGTCCAGAACTGGCCTTCAGTCTTATGCTTCATAGCATATGTGGGCAAGGGACTATAAGGCAGCAGTACTGTTAAAGGCCTCCTGACTGTTAAAGGGATGTTGCCATATTTCGTAGGCTCCCCGCAGGATTGACGTTAAAAGCATTAGTCTAGTGTGGGAGTGTTGCGAGGTTACAAAATTGGGCCCCGGTTGCCTGCTGCTTCATCTCAAAGAAATCACAAAACCAAACCACTCTCTTTCCACAGCCCATAAACACAATGGCTTGCACCCCCACCACTGGCCCTGCCAGCCGTTCAATAATCGCGTTCTTTCCCGAGCTGTGCTGACCTCAGCCAGCGGGGTGGGCACACAGACGTTCTAACCCGATAAAAAGCACTCTGTGTAAGTGGGCGGGGGGGGGTTTGTTGTTAAACAAAACAACCATGTTCTACCAGCCACCACATTCTGTGATGCAACTGCAGTGTGAAATGCATGGGGGAAAACTGGGTGATGGCTAGAGGGGAAAAAGACAAAATATCCTGGGGGGCGGAAAACAATCGGTAAGTGATGAAGAGGGCTACAGAGACCAAAGCTGTCAAGAACGCTACATGCCCCCATCGTGTGCTTCTGAACCAGGGTTAGAGGAGGATGGAGACAAAGACAGCACCTCCAACAGCATTCGGGTGCGTTGCATTGGTGCAGATTGTTACAGCCGGCTTCCTGCTGTCACCTGAAACAAGGATGTTCTTAATGTAAGCTTAAGTTCAGAGCCACCGACAGTCATGCAGTCTGTGTCGAAGCATGTACAAACACATTTGTCTTGTGCTGTACCCCTGGCTTGACTGCAGGACTCTGCTGAAGCTACGTAAGAGAGCTTGTAGGTGATGCGGAGGTATGTGTGTCATTTCAGCCCAGGTGCTGGCTTCCGGGAAGAAGAAGAAGGAGCTTCGTTATCGCAGCGTTATTTCTGACATCTTTGATGGCTCCATTCTCAGCCTGGTGCAATGCCTCACCTGCGACAGAGTGCGTCTCCTTACTGCCATTAATCAAGTAATAAAACAGCAGGGCCTGTTTGCTTCAAAAAACTCTCGTTGGGAAACAGCTGTTCCCAAATATTCTGGGATGCTAGAGCCCTACTAAAATGATCTTGTGTGTGAAATCTGCCAGGCCTAGGAATATTTTGTATCATTGTTTCTGTGCCTTACAGAATCTTGATCCTGTGTAGCTCAGTTAGCTTAGCCATTATGCATGTCCCACCATGGAGCTGGCCACAGCAAAGGGGGAATAAAGTGGCGGAGCCAATGAAATAGAGGGAGCCGGACAGAGCTTGGGGGCGGGGGGGGGCTCTCTATGGAGAACTTGATGCCATGGCTGTAGGGAACACTAAGCGGTTAGGAGGGGGAGTGACCACACTTCTGTCACCCTGTTTATGAGTGAGGAATAATCCTAGTGTACACGGACTGCTTCAGAGAGCATGGCTGGGGCTGGGCCAGACTCTTCCTGCTGATGGTGCTGAAAATGGCCTACTTCTTTCAGTGTCCTAGTGTAGATGGGCCCAGGTGATGGTGAAAGTTCTGGGCCGAGTATCTGTTCCTTTGCATACACTAGAAGCCCAGACCTTTTTGCGTGTCCTCAGGTATCCACAACAGTGGAGACGTTCCAGGATCTGTCGCTGCCAATCCCTGGGAAGGAGGACTTGGCCAAGCTGCACTCCGCCATATACCAAAATGTGCCCGCTAAGACGGGGGCCTGCGGGGACAATTACACCTCGCAAGGCTGGATTGCCTTCATCATGGAGTACATCAGGAGGTGTGTTTCCCTTGCGTCCCCTTATGCAGTTTCTCTCCCTCCTTGGCTTTGCACTCGTCAGTTACTGGAAGGCAGTTACCCTTAAATGTAACAAGCTGATTGGCTCTTTACGGAAGGGAAATGGAGGAGAGAGAGACGAATATTGGATTGAATTGCAGAAAAAAGTCACTGTAAAGAATTAAGATCCATAGCCAGGAGCCTGTATCTATAAGATCCATAGCCAGGAACAGCTGGGCCAACCTCTTTTTCCTCATTTAGTCCAACAAAACATATTTTCAATTGTGTTTAAAAAATAAACCGTGTTCAGTAGTAATGGCCTGACTCTAAAACATCTGTGACCTGAAGGTGCAGGACATTGCAAGTCCTCACTGGGATATTTCCTTCCAGGTGAGTCGGTTCCTTCAGCCATTTAATAATGTTCCTTTGTGGCTGCATTCCTTCCGGTGGAAGCCTCTGTCCGGCACCTGTCCGTACCTTTCAATTCGTAACCCTTCGCTCTTGTAGAGTGGCAAGTCCTCTACTCACCCACCACCTTGGCCCTTCCTGGCGCGGGAGGTACCAGTAGCAGCCCCAGTTCAGAGAAACAAACCACACTCTCCCATAATCGTGTGGGATGCTGTGACTGTGTTCCAGGCTCGATTCACATAAAGCAGCGCGCCACCGGGAAATTTTAGAAGCCAAAGTGCATAGCTCACCAGTGACATTCACGTTTCTTTCTGGCATGACCCCTCCCTTCTGCAGGTTTGTGGTGTCCTGTATCCCCAGCTGGTTTTGGGGTCCTGTGGTCACACTGGAAGACTGTCTTGCTGCCTTTTTTGCTGCTGATGAGTTGAAAGGTGAGGTTGGGGAGGGCTGGCGTACATTGTCTCCTCTGTCCGCTCCCGAGGGACGCCGTCAGTAGCCCTCCCAGATGCGTTTCTGGAACAAATGGAAGCTTCTGGGCATCAGGCTGGGAACTGCACTGCTCATTTCAGCTTCCCTTGGGGGCAGGAATGAGTGTTCATCATGTACTCGGGCAGGCTGTGCAGTTTGTAACCAGGGTGTGGTGGGCTCAGCAAAGAGCAGACGTGATTGTCATTCCCTTTTGCACGCAGTGAGAGTCCGTGGCCTAGTGTTCGTGCTAGGCAGGGGCTGTCCTGGGCAGGAGGAACAAATTGGGGTTGCTAGGCTCAGCTGTGCTTTCTTGGGGGTGGGATTGAGCCGCTCGTTTCCTGCACTGCTTGCAGGGTACTGTGGTGTCTTCTAGTAAATGGTCTGGTTGGTTGAATTTGTAACATTTGCCCTGGCTCCTCTGTCTGTTGTACTCGGGGGATAAATGGGACTTTGGCTCCATCTCAGTGTCTAAATAGTAGCCAATCCATGCGCTGGCTGCAGCGGCAGGAAGATCAAAGCAGGGACTGCACTGTATGCTGGCACTTTTGGACCTGGTCTGTGTAGCATTCATCCTTCCTGCAGGGAGTGCCACTAAACCTGGGCTGGGGACTCCTTAGTCCCTGACAGGTTGCTCCCTGGGGGGCATTGCAAGCAGGGGATGAGTTCTACAGAGCAGAAATGTTACAGGGAGACTCTCCCACAACGCTGCATGCCCAGCAGAGGAGTCTGGGTAACCTCAGCCCGACCCTTACGCCTAGGAGTGCAAGACTTGCATTTTGTGTTTGGGTAGGAGGTTCCTCGCCAGGAGCCCTCACTGAGGGGGCAGAAGGAGGCTGTGTGGTTCTCTCTGCAGAACTGTCTCCTGTGGGATGGAGAGCAGAGGGACTGAACACATTTTGCCCATGTTAATCTGGGGAGTGGAAAGGAGGGTGTTGAGCATGTTTCCTCCCATCCCTGCTTTAACTGGGGAGAAAAGGCTGCTCCAGCCACACACGAACCATTGGTGGGGGCTAAGCAGGTTCCCTTCCACCTCGGCAGACACCGCCGCGTGGCATGCGTGGTGGCTGGCTGCCGTCTGTGCCATGTCTGGGTTGAGCTGGGGGTGGCAGAGAGGCTTCCGCCAAGGTCTGCTTTACCTCTGCTAGGTAGGCACTTAACCCGGCTTCCCCATGTAGGATGAGAGTTTGTTTCCTCAGCGGGGCTGCAGCCCCATGGCTCCTGCTGTCAGTAACGTCACGATGCCTTTCTTTTCCCTCTCCAGGGGACAACATGTACAGCTGTGAACGGTGTAAAAAGTAAGTTTGTGTCCTTCATGTTGTGCTCTTTCCACTAACCTCTCTCTGCCCAAACTGACTGTCCTCTCCTGCCCCCGGCCAAATGTCCCTTCTGCTACCAGCCTGCTAAACTGGGAGTTGTTGAGTTCTAGATTTGAAAGGGACCTTGAAAGCCCTGGGTCAGGGCCACTGGAGACCCTGCTGCTAGTGGGAGGAAAAGTGGTGGCTGTGGTAAAGGAAAAAAGGAGGGGAGTGAATTGGGGCGCCTAGGGGATACTGAGGGGACTGGAGAGGTGAGGCCAGTGGCCATGCTCTGATACATGGTGGGAGGCTGCTCTCACTTAAGTCCATTCCAGCTTTGCCATGGAGTTCAAAGGATTTGGGCCCAAAATGTGACCTGCCCAGCTTAGCCTGGGGTCCCCGTTCTTAGTTCTCATGGGGGACTTGTCTCTTTCTCTCTTAGACTGCGGAATGGCGTGAAATACTGCAAAGTTCTCCGGTTACCTGAGGTGAGTAGAGGCGGCTTGTTTCCCCCGTCTCCGTTGGTTGCCAGTGTTAGTTGGGGGGTGGGGAGGGAAGAGTTGCTGAACCGAGAATTGAAAATAGCACTTATTTATTTTGCCTTAAGCAAAGTCCTATTTTATTAGCAGACCAGAAAGGGCCTACTGACCTTCAATTGATGGGCCATCAACACCCCTGCCAGGTTATAGTGACCATAGTGTGAGGAAATTCATGTAAAGATCAGAGGGTCCAGAGAGGAGACTGTATTTGATTTGGGTATCCATGGAAACATGCTGTGCTTTTTGCCCTCTCCCTCTGGTGCCCTAGATCCTGTGCATCCACTTGAAACGGTTCCGGCACGAGGTCATGTATTCCTTCAAAATCAACAGCCATGTCTCCTTCCCACTGGAAGGACTGGACCTTCGCCCCTTCCTGGCCAAGGAATGCGTCTCCCAGATCACCACCTACGATCTCTTGTCTGTCATCTGCCATCACGGCACAGCAGGCAGTAAGTCATCCTTTCCTGGCGTGTCTGTCCCTGAAATGCCTGGGAACGAGATTGGTCTGATCAGTGTGCCTGAGAATAGCCTGTTTTGGGCAGTGGCAGGGCATTTGGTTTTCACTTTGACTCTCCTCCTCAGGCGCTGCATGTAACATGCTAGCATGTTTTGTAGTGGAGTTGGTTTTGATGCTGTCCAAGCTGCATGTTCCTGCAGGGTTTCCCAGTGAGACTTCGGGATCCTCTTTTAAACCTCCTCAGATTTCTTGTTGTCCCAGTCTGGTCCCGTCGTCTGCAGTCACCTCCTCCTTCCCTGTTGCCTATGAAGTAGCCCTTTCCAGGGCAGCCTAGAGCCTCACTCAGGTGCATGCAGCCTAGAGCCTCACTCCTGCACTGCTAGGCTTTCTCAGGCTCTCCCTGTTTCAGGCTGGAGTGGTGGCGGATTGCTCAGCGTTCGCAGATCTCCTGTGCCATCATTACAACCCCACCACTGCATGGGTTCAGACCCGTTTCCCATTGAGGCCCCTAGCAGGGTTTCCTCTCATCAGCAAGGGGAAGCCTGTCGGGGAGGGTAGAACTGAATACATGGACACAGTGCCAGACTCCATCCCTCCTGGCAGGCCTGCCATACTAAAATCTCTGCAACACACGGCTTTTCCCTTTGCTGGGCCAGCAGCCCAGGATTCATCTCCGCTCTGTCACTGACATCAGTCCAGGCCTGATTCCTCTTTCTGTACTGAGAGTCCCAGTAATGTTCCAGTCCCTCTGTTACAGGTGGGCACTACATCGCGTACTGCCAGAACGTGATCAATGGCCAGTGGTATGAGTTTGATGATCAATATGTCACTGAGGTCCATGAGACGGTGGTACAGAACGCAGAGGCCTATGTCCTGTTCTACAGGTGAGTGGGTACCCTGGCTGAAGGTGTCTGTCAGTGCTGTTAGCTGGGTCAGATGCCGGGGATGGCTTCACTTTCTCCCCCCTTTCCTCCTCAAGGAAGAGCAGCGAGGAGGCTGTGCGGGAGAGGCAGAAGGTAGTGTCCCTTGCCACCATGAAGGAACCCACCTTGCTCCAGTTCTACATCTCTCGCGAGTGGCTCAACAAATTCAACACCTTTGCAGAGCCTGGTCCCATTACCAACCACACGTTCCTGTGCGCACATGGAGGTGAGGGGAAGCGGTCCGGCATTCTGCATTGGGAACAGTAGCGTTCACTCAGCAGCGGGAAGTTTCTGGCTGCACCTTTTGCTGGCTGACACATTGACCCATCCGGATAAAAGCCCCAGTTCCATTCCCAGTATAATGTGTACTGCAGTAGAATCTGCCTCATCGACAGAGACTCCAGCGCGCACAGGACTGTGATCGTTAGATCATTGTCCCACTGATCAAGGGCCTGGAGGGATATGCTGTGCTGGGAGACAATAGCTTTCACTTCATCAGTTGTTTTCAAACAAGCATTTAGAAAGCTAATAGGGTGAAGGGGGTAAACTCTTGAGCAATGGGGCAGCTTCCGAATGGAAGGGAAGGGGTAAATGCAGCTGGGGGAGTGTAACAGGTTATTGGTTCTTTAGCTGCACCTACTGCCATTTACTACTGTGTTAGCAGCAAGGCTGGTGTTCAGTGTGTCTTTTGGGAGGGCTGTGGTGGGCTGATACCAGGAACCCTTATAGACTGGTAAAAGCTCAGTCTGTTCTTCGACTTGGGAGCATTTATAACCCTCTAGTCAACCCAAGAACTCTCCAAAAGCCAGTGTGCGGGAGCAGGGCCTAGCCTGAAGGCTTCAGCTGCCTCAGATCAACAGTTGAGTGTCCCCTGCTGAGAAAGCCCTGCCCCTTCCCCATTGGCTCCTCCCTTTCTTTGCCCCACTCCTCACCCATTGGCGAGACGAGTGATACCTACCATCAGTTTTTTGTCCCTCTCTGTTGTTGGGGAAAACACTGCTCCTTGTGCAGTACCCAACGTAACTGCTTCTCACTCTGGTTTGCAGGGATCCCGCCCAATAAATACCATTACATTGATGACCTGGTGGTGATTCTGCCCCAGACTGTGTGGGAGTATCTGTATAACAGGTGAGGAAAGGTGGCTTACTCCTCATCCCACAGTGCCTTGGAACAACCGAAGCTTTGTCGTGGTTGAGAACTACGTAGACTTGCCAGGCCACATCCATGAAGTGTGGGATCCTGCCTCTGGCATTGGCCAGATATGGTGCTTCCCTCTAATACACCTGAACAATTGTATATGCTGTTGCAATGCGGTGTATAAGGTGGTGAGACTGTTTCCTGATCTTCAGGGTGATTCTTATGTCCTGAATCCTGAGCGGGGATTCCCCTCTGGTGAGATGCAGCCTGGTGTAGTGTGTAACACGAGAGCCCCATATCCAGACAGCAAACGAGCTGTATTCTCCGTTATCCCAGGGATCACAGCGGTGGGAACGTTCTGAACTACACCATGTAGGGCGGAGGCAGTGGTGTTCATTAAAATAACCAGCCATAGCCACCTCCTGGAGACGGAGAGTAGAGTAAGAATCCACCCTATTTACCTGTAGGGCTCAGGGTAGTTAACCTCTTCCATGCCAACCCAGTTCCTCTTTCCTTCTCATCCTGAGCTCAGGTTTGGGGGCGGACCTGCTGTGAACCATCTGTATGTGTGCTCAGTCTGCCAGGTGGAGATCGAAGCCCTAGCCAAACGCAGAAGGATTGAGATTGACACCTTCATTAAGGTGCGTGTGGAAAGGAGCTAGAGAAAGGAACCAAGGGCTGGGGTTAGAAGTGGAGACTTCACCACAGATGGGTGGCAGAGATCTCCCCCCTCTGGCTCCCAGAACAAGATCTGCTCCATGGCACGGAGATTCAGCTCTGGGTTCCCTGATGCACATGCATCAGTTGGGGTGAGGGTGATGCTTTGCATGGGGGCCTGAGGCTTGAGAGCAATCTAAGGACTTCCACATGCTTAGCAAGTGGGAGCAGGTGGATTGCTGTGGTGGTGGTGGTGCGAGGGGTAGCAGCTGAGTAATCCTGAAGAGTGGTGAAGTTTTTCCAACCTGTAATGGAAAGCCCTATCGCAAACCTCAACAATGATGGAATATTTCCCTTCTGTTCCTTGGCCTCCAGCTGAACAAGGCATTCCAGGCAGAGGAGTCTCCCAGTGTCATCTACTGTATCAGCATGCAATGGTTTCGTGAGTGGGAGGCTTTCGTCAAGGGGAAGGACAATGGTAAGGAGCCTGAAGACTCTGGAACCTGTTAGAGGTGGGGGTGTAACGTCTATCTAAGCTTGCTTGTTTATGCATGTGTGTCTTCTGTAGGCAACGTACCTACTTAGCCTATAAATGACACCAACCAAAACTAGGCTAGCAAAGAAGGGGGAATGGCCTCTTTCCCCCCAGCCACGTTCAAGGTGTTTCCCAGAGAGTGCAACAAAAGAGCAATTTACAGGAAAAGAAACTTCAAGGTAGGGAAGTGGGTCAAATCTCAATGAAAATCCAGCCCTTGAGATGGTAAGGATAGGACAGGGCATGTCAAAATCACATTTAAGTACCACATGCCACGTTATTCAAGCGCTTGTGCCTGGTTTCTTAGGGTGGCAAAGGCAAGAGGAAAACAGAGTGGGTATGTCTACACCGCAGTGTGAGCCAAGGTTAGTACAACTCGAGTTAGCAGACTCTGGCGTTTTTAACTTTGGGCTTGAGCGTCTACATTCAGTAGTAACCCCAGGTTAGGAATTGTTGAATCCTGGGTCCCAACCTGGGGCTCCAGTGCCTACACTGCATTATACGGGTCACTGCAAGGTGACGTAAAGTGCTGCCTCCCATCCAGGAGTCGACTGTGTTAACTCTGATGCACTGCCTGCCTGGGAGAGCAGGGGTGAGAGAGGCCTCAGGAGGGGAACCTGGAAGTCTTGGCCACGTGCTGCCTTCGGCACTGCCATACGTGAGATCTCCCTCCATGAACAGCTTTGTACAGCACGTGGTGCCATTTCAGTCCATGCGAGGTAGCTACACTCCACCAGCCCTTCAGCTGTTTCTCCGGCGGTGAAAGGGCAGGTCTCTGTCTTGGGAGGATCTGGACTCAGTGTACCAGCACAGACAGACCTAGTCCCATGGAGCTGCTGCTCGCCTCTGGTTTCCGACAGCCCTGAGTTCTCCTTGCTCTTCGTAAGTCCAGGCTGCTGCTGCTGAATGAGATGCTGCCTGGGCTGGTGCCGGAATGTTACTGTTCTTTGAGGTTCGGTGTCTCGTAGCTTGTTCTGTGGCTAGTGCCTTCTGCAGCTTTGTTTCAGCACTGTGCATTGGTTGTCAATGTCCTGCTTTTTAGATCTCCGGAGCTCTCCTGGACGTCAGCCCGGCATCAGCCCCTGCAGAGCACCTTTGCGTTTGATTTCCATCATATACAACCAGAGCTCTTTGCTATTCTGCTTAGTGTGATCGCTGGGGCAAAATCCTCTTCTTGCTCCTCCCCCAGCCCCAGCCGGGCTTCCAACTGCTCAGACTAGCAGCTGAGGGCAGGTGGAGGGGGAGAAGCAGGAATCTGGCTCCCTGATCTACCTTCCACCCTTTCTTACAGAGCCTCCCGGACCGATTGACAACAGCAGGATTGCACTCACAAAAGGAGGTGGACACATGCAGGTGAAGCAGGGTAAGGCTCATGTTTCCATGTGCGTTGCTGTCCCTTTGGGGGGCCGGTCCTGTGGGGAAGGTGCCTGGAAACGTCCTTTTTCCATTTGTCACTGTCACTCTGCCTCTGCTCAGCGCAAAGCAAGACGGTTGGCTGATATCCTTGTGCTGACTCCGAGCTGCCTTTCCCTCGCTGTCTGGTCTTGCCTCTGCCATCTCCTGTATCTCCCACTGGCTTTTCGACTCCCTCTTTCCTCTCATTCTCTCTGTCCCCCAGCCGCCTCCACCATCCTCCCTCGTATCCAGGCTTGCAGCTTCTGTCTCCTCTTCCTCGTCACTTTCCGTTCCCAGCTTCCCTGCCATGGGCAGGTTCTTGCAAAATCCAGTTGCTTTTCTCCATCTCAGGTGCTAAAAGCTTTGTTCACACCGTGATCCTCTCGTGCCTCCACCATTGCCACCGCCTGTCTGCATGTCTTGTCTGGCTCCCTAGTATGTAAAACACATTGCAGCTAAACTCCTCTTCCCCTCTCGCTACCGTGACCGTGTCAGCTGCCCCTCTGATTCCCTGCAGACTCCCCTTGTCGCCTGTATCACCTCCAAGCTTCGAGGCCCTCCACATCTTCCATCACTGCTCTCACTCCTGTGGCCTTGATGCCCCTGTTAGATCCCTGCCTCGTGTCCCTGTCTCCCTTCCACGCTGTCCCATGTGCTTGGAACTCCCTTCCTTTCCTGGCTGGCCAAACCTCACCCTCTTAATTAACTTCCCCTGACTGCACTTTTCTTCAAATACAGCTTAAAATCGGTCTGTACTGAGGGTGGCACCTTCCTCCTGTGCCTCAGAGGGGCCTGAAGGGTTTATATCTCCCTCGGTCCATAGTGACACTTACAGTGAGTGTTCCTTGCCTGGCACTGCCCAGCCATTCGGACCACGAGCCTTCACCCTGGCTTAGTGTATTTGCAAGTACAACTCCTCTCTCACTGAAGGAGTTTTTGAAAGTCACCTTTTCACCTGCCTCACTGTTCCTCACTATGTGAGCCAGGGGAAAGATTCCCTTTCGAGTAGAGCTCCCAGCAGCAACACTCCTTCCCACCCCAGTCCAGCTTGCTCGGGCTTGAGCGGTAAACTGAGCCCCAGCTGCATTTCGTTGCTGCTGCTGCTGTGCTTTTCAGGAGCGGATTATGGGCAGATTTCCGAGGAGACGTGGATTTACTTGAACACGCTGTATGGAGGAGGGCCGGAGATCCCCGTCCGCCAGAACATCGTGCAGGTGCAGGAACTGGAGAGCCTGCGTGGGGAGCAGAAGATAGAGGCCGAGACGCGGGCTGCGTGAGGACCGAGTGGTGGAGGTATGCCCTGGCAGCCCTGTGTGTCTGGAAAAGCGGGGGATCGTTGGACTGAAGAACAAGGGACATAGTCCAGCTCAGAGAACTAGAGAGGAGATTTTCCTTCTGGGGGTGGAGGTGCCCCCGGGGGGCGTAAGCTTGCTCCATTGTCCTTGTATAACAATGTAAAACCTGATGCAGACTCTAAGCTTGGCTATAAGGATGCTGCTGGGCAGAAGAACCTTACCATAACCCAGCTCCTGCACAGCCTCTGTGCATAAGGCCGTGGTGGGGAGACGGCCTCCAAACAAAACTTCAATGGAAGAAGTTTGGCCTGAACCTCCCCCTGCTTTGGCTGCTCTCGAGAGTAGCCCGAGTCTGCCTTCAGTGAGTTGAATCTCTGCTCCTTTGCAGGTGGCGCTTGGCCCTAACGTCACACATTGCTCCTCAGGAGCAGTTCTGAGCACTTTTTTGGAAGTCAAATGTATAAAGAGGAGATTGTTTTGTTCACAGTGAGTAACGTTGCAACTAGAGAAACCCTATTCGTTTGAAGCTGGTTAAAGCCACAAGGGCTTGTAGCCTTTGTTTTGTTCTGCTGGTGCACAGGTGACAAGCGTCCTCCAAGTTTTGCTCTTGTTCTAGTTCTTGCAGCCCCAATTACAGCAGAGAGACTGTTTCGCTTCCACTGTCAGCCATGTGTTTGTGGCCCAGCGCTGCCTACATCTGCATTCAGCTGCTTTGCGTGTTCTTGTTGAACAAGACGGGAAGACGAGTAGCAGCTCCACACGCTTCCCATTGTGCCATTTCCATTTGTGCTACTTCCTTGTAGCTGTGGACAAGTACCAGGCATGCAGGGCTCTGTTACGAGTTGCTTAAAATCACAGGTGTTAAACAGTCAGACTCCATTCGAGGTGTGGAGGCTGGACAGAGCAGAGGGCAGTTCTGCAGCAGGTGCCAAGGGTCTTGGTTTGGCCTAGATGATGTTCCCCTGCCTCTGTTTCATAGTCACAGGATGTAACATCTCCATATTCTGCTCTCCAAACACCGCTGCCCAGCCCAGCCCTGCACCCATGGGCCTAAGGAGAGGGGAAGGGCCCACTAGGAGTGGGGGAGAACCTGTGAGCCGAGCCATTCACTTGGCAAGCAGCCAGGTTTTGAAGTGTCCATCTTTTGACTTACACTAAATCTTCTCCAGTCCCGCTGGGGAAGGTGCCTGGCTGAGCAGTCCCCAGCTGTGGGGTGGCCTCCCTGAAACAAGCTGCCTGCAAATGAGCATCCGTACTCCCACGTGCAATGCAGGGCTGAGCTTGCTTAGCTTTGTGGGGCAGATCTTGTCTGGTGTGTACAGTGGCTCATTTAATGAATGGGAATACCTTGCACCCAACCTCCTGCTGCTCATTCAGCTGCCAAGCAGTGGGGTGGGATGGAGGGGTAGGGGGCGGGATGAATGGAGAATTTTTCATGTCTAAGCTGCTTTTCAAAATGACCCACTGGATTTAGCTGTTGGCCCCACTGTAAATCAGTGAGGTGGCTGCAAAATCCAGCCTGGCTCTGGGAAGGGCTCTGCAAGCCCTCGAGTGAGACGCAGCGAGGCTGGTGTGGCTTATCTGGCCAGCCACGCTGCAGGCTCACAGTGGCGCTGGTGGTGGGAACGGAATGAATTCACTGCATCCACCGGACTCCAGCGTGTGACTGTGGCCTCGGGAAGCCCACACGCTCCTAGCTAAAAGATGATCAAGGGTGGAAGGGGGCTGCTGTTTGTCTCACTGCAGGGAAGTGAAACTGGGGGGGGAGTTCTGAAATGAGGCCTTCACAGTTTTTTAGACCAAATGTTTGCTGCAAACAGCAAGTTCTTGTTTAAAAAAAAATATTCCTGTAAATGGTTTAATGTTTCTTTTACTGTCTTGGTTACCTGGATCCTTGTCTATATCCAGCCAGGCAGCAGTGGGGGTCAGAGAATGAGCCACTGTTTTCTCAGTGTTGTAAGCTGTTTTTTTGTTAGCTGCTGCAGCCAGCATTGAATCTGTTGTGAAGCCTCTAGGGTTGCATGTTGTATTTTGTGTCTGTGTTGTCCAGAGGATGCTGTACAGATTGTAATTACACTCCTGTGCTCAAGTACTGCACTTTGTGCTGAGACTGTGTTACAATAAATACATGTGCATTCAACAAGTTGCATGACTGCTGCCTATGCGTGCGTGAGGCCTAAGTTGTACGCAGCTGATGGGGGTGGTGAGAGTCCAAGTTTCCTGCTGCCAAGGGACCCTGCCTTGACAAATGCTTCTAAACAGCAGCTGGCTTTAGCAGTGTGATCCACTGAATCGTGATGGCACTTGGATTCTGTCATCTACAATAATGCTCTTTAGTGGTGCTTATTCAAGCGAGGGCACTTGTGTCTTTCAGACTAACTTGGAACTGCTTCTTAGAAAGGCTCTCTATTAATGATCGCTCTTTCATGCACCAGTGCACTAAAATAGATCAGGAACATCTCAGCTACTGGCTTCTTTCTTGGACAGTCTGATTAGCTGGAGCTCTGCTGTCCTAGGGGCAGGACAGTGTGTTCACTGTTCATGTCCATGTTTGCTAAGGGAGCCCTTGCAGAGACTAGCAGCACACGGTGAGTCGATTCCCATTTTGTAGCTAGGGCTACAGCTTGTGTTGCTAACCTCCCATTGTAAAGTGCTTAGAAAGCTATGGCTGAGAAGCACAAAGTGTGTGTTCTAAAACACTCCCAGCAGTGTGGGCATAAAGCTAGAGGAGTGATCCTAGGACTGCACAGCAGGCCAAGTATTACTCCTTCCACCCGTTAGACTGAGCACACAGGGTTCTGTAGAAATGGATCCTCTTTTGGAGAAATGCTGTTAACTCTCATTCTGCCCATGTGCTACAGCCAGGATGGAGTGGAGCTTTGTCTCCTTGAGCACTACAACATTCATGTGTAAACTGAAACGTGTAATCCTACAGAGTGGCGGAGGGTAAAGAGGTGGCGACTGACCTGTTGGAGCTGGTGCTATAGAGGCTGAGGCTGAAAACACTGTACAGCTGCCTTGCCCATGTGAAAAAGCTTGTTTTCCAACTGTGCTCTGCTGGGTATGGCCACACAGTATTAGAGACCGTTCCAAACAAAATCCAGACTGCTCCTTAGAGGAAGGCATTAAACTAAGATACTCCCAGTGCTGGAAAGATCATGACATGAGCCTGTACAGCGTAAACTAAGCATTCTGGAAGCTGGCAGACACTGCTTTACTGGGGATAGAAGGGAGCGTTTTACAACTTGAAATATTTAGGAGGAAAATGCTTCTGCAGTTGAAAGAGGTACAAAACTGTAGCTACTTGAAACAAATTGTACAGTACTGGCCAATCCTGGACTGTAAATGTGACACACAGATAAGTGCACTAGGAGTTAACCTTGGCAGATTTGAATGTGAAGTGCACCCCAGTAATGCCACATAGTCTCATCCTATAGAGAACCGGGCTGTATCTTCAGAGTTGGATTCTTCCAGGGAACATATGAGCCTAAGTTCTTGGCTGGGGCTCGTACACTGCTAAAGGAGAGGGAGTGCAAGGGTGGCTTTATCATTTTTGTGCTCTTTCAGTCGGGCTCGTTTCCTGGCATCAATTAGAGGAGCCTAAAATTGTTCGAAATTTCACCAGCTGCCAGTGGCTCCAAGGAACTGATAATGGCAGATGGGGATCCAGCACCATGAAGAGAAGGCTGGACCCCATCCCTTCTACTGATGGTATATATGGGGGTTACATAATTACTGCTCGGTGTGACTGGAGAGCTCTATCCTGGGATAATCGTCCTTCCCACCTCTGCACGCGTTTGAGCAGCTCTGTGGTGGCGGCATGGGGCAGAGTAGCCGCCTGGATCTGGGCTACAGTGAGCATTGTGCTACCGCCAGCCTGTGTCTGCTCTTCTTAGAAGTAAACTTGAATGGCTCAAACATGTTATTTTCACTTACGGTAGTGCGATTCAAAAATAAAACTGCTGAACTTGCTTGAGCCAGAAGCGTCCTAATAACTGGATCTAGTGTGTAGTTGGTAAGGAAAAAATACTGCTTTTAGTCCTCCAGCTCTCCGCCACCCTCCCAAACTCATAACCAGAAAATGAACTTTGTTCTGTAGTTGCTAACATTACTAGACAGTTTGTGACATTCTCAAAGATGTAATCGGCATGTATTTCCCTTTCTCGTGATTAGATTATGTCTAGACAAACACCTCTATTGTTGCATGAACAAAACCCTTGGGTACTAAACACTTCCTACTCATAATAAAACTGAAAGCCACAGTGTGCATCCTTGCTTGACTTTAGAACTGGAATGTGATCAAAGTTCTGATATTCTCTTAGCAGGTGTCTGAAAAATTATTGGGCTAAAGGTGTCACTGCTCCCTGTAGCAAAGCTGGCTTGGAGCTGTTCTTCAGTGTGACACTGTTTGTCAATTTGATCCAAACCACCTCTGACTTTCCTCATGACTAGTTCCTCTTGCTAGCCAGTCTTCCCCTTTTTTCCTGCTATCGGATTCAGTGGTGCCTGCGCAAGGTGAGGTTAACGAGAAGGTGCTCTTCATTTCCTGGTTCTTACCTGCATGTATTAAACATGGTAACAAACCCATCCTCTCCTCTGGTGCTAAGTGGCAAGGCTTTCCAGAGGCAGTTTTTAGCCCATCATTAGCAGCTGTGCCTCCCCCACTCCCTTCAAATGGCGATAGTCATGTCTAACATTCTGTGCAATGCCTCCCTGGTGCTGCTATTCAGCCTATGAAAATAAAAAAGGATCTTTAAATATGTGAGAGTGCTGTTCATTGCTCTGCTTGTAGCTTGGCTTCAGCTCTGTGCCTTTTTAGGTAGTCATTTTGGCACTTGCTCCGTTTCTCTTTGAAGCTAGCACTAATAATAAGGGAGCACAAAGGTGGAGCTCTAACCATTCCTTCCTGCTGCCTTCCACATTCCTGGCTGTAAGAACAGCTGCTGTAGTTTTAGGGTCTTTTGTTGACAGCACCTGACCCTCTGTACTGGATGATGATGATAAATAAAGATCACTGACCTTTGGTTGGCCAGGGCTCCTTTGTTGCTGCTGACAAACAGCTGAACTTCTAAAAGTAACCCAGGAGTCCAGCTGTAAATAAAGAGCTAGACTCAAAGTAAGTCAACAGCTGGCTGCTTTCAGCAGATGCTATTACTCCTTCCTCTGTTTGCAATGATGAGCCAGAGGCTACTCAGCCTTGCTCTGCATGTGAGCTATGTAGCAGCAAAGCTCCTTGGCTCCTGGAGAGGTTGATTTCAGTGCACAGGGGAGAGTGGCAGCAGTGATGGAAAGCCTGCAAGGAACTACTCAGTTTTGTGGTGAATGATGCAGTGAGCAGTAGCAGATTCACGTTATGAAGAGAGGAAACAGGAGCAAAGGATGTTTCAGGCTGGCAACCTTAAGCCAAGGAAAATCTTAAAGTAGACAACTTGATCAGGGCTACAGCTGAAAGGCCACTAGCATGTTTCAGAGGCAGCAGGGGTGGCCTGTATAGTCCAACCTTTAATTCACCAGCAGATGGCAGCATTCACAATTGCCAGAAATACTGCTGCTTTACATCAGGCATAAATATTTGCTACCACGTGGTTGGGGGAGATTTCTTCTCTCTCTATTCAGAGGCTAGTCATCCCTGCTCTTACATTCCCCATACAGAGACATAGCATGCACTGCCCTGTGTTTTGTACAGTAACGGAGGTTAACATCTTAAATTCAAGGCTGTTTCTCTGAAGCAGTGATAGAGAAACTACTTGCAGAAAGGGGAACCAGCAGTCCAGATGCTAGATCATGTTGTAATTACCAGCAGCGGAGCTCATCTTCAAAAAGAAGTTAGAGGGAGGTGTGGTCCTACCTTGAACACATTATTGCCATTTTCACTAGCTCATTCCATACAAAAGACATTCAAATGTGACGCTTGTAAATCAAGAGTTGGTTGGTGCTCATGAACCCTTAACTCTGCCCCTTATGTGCATGCATTACAATACCATCTTCATGTCATCACAGGCCCCCCTTCCATATTCAGTGTGACTCATGAATGTGCTGTTAGTGCAGCAGGGTTTGTGGTGGTGTATATTTTTATCCTCATGTATTAGCCTCCCTTGTCTTATCTACTGTGCACCATGCAAGCTCTGAATTCAGTGAGGCAGGGGCCCTGTGGACTCCTGCCACTTAATGCCTCACCTCCATCTCATCCATTACACCCCATTCAAATTCTAGAGTGAATAAGGCAGCACCTTTCTGGACCCAGCTTTATTTACTATCCAACCTGTGCATTGAATGAGACCAGGGCTTTTATGGGAAAAAATACGCTCTGAGTTTTTCTATCCCATAAATTCTTGCATCATAAAACTAAGTGTGCACAGCCATGTATCCGCACAAGTGGGCAGAGTTAAAGGTGCACAGGCAGTGGAGAAATATCCAGATTTTTGAGTCACTTTGCAGCCCTAACAAGCTTAATGGTTTTTGGATGGAATTTCCTTGTTTGTTTTTAAAGGGTAAATAATCAAAAATTCCACCCGGTGATGGATTGTAGCAGAATGCTAGCATTAGCACAAAGGGCATACCGTAAACAGAGGCAGGGCAGCTGGGGCCTGAGAAGGGATTTCCTTGGATCCCTGCGTGCTTCCACTTACACCAGTCCAGTTTCTATCCCATAAATTCTTGCATCATAAAACTTATTCCACTCGCCCTTCTTTCCCACATGTGCAAATTCAGCACTGAGAGATCCGCCATTCAGTGGCAATGTCCATACAGTTACAGATGCACGGGCTATGCCAGCAGTGCCGTGAAAAATTTAGTTCTGTTGTATATAAACGAGTGCAAAGTTCCCTTTTCAAACCTTCAAAGCAGCTAAATTAACCCGACTTTTCACTGGTCCACTAAAAGGCACAGTTATGCCTCAGTGCCGATGGGCCGTATTTTTAAAGATATTTGGATATTGCCGTATTCAGTATTGCTGCGCCTAACTGCTTTAGGAGTTGAAATTTTGAAAATGAGATTTAAATCAGGTAGGTATTGCAAGGTTCAGTGCAGCAACACCTCAGACCTTTAAACATCTGTCCCTGTCAAATTTTAAGTTCTCAACACCTGCCACTTAAAAAAGAAAAAGTATGTAAACAAACATTTTTCCAACCAGCATAATTGCAGTTTACCTCTTAATGACTGAACGGTTTCTGCGCAAGCTTCCCAAAAACCCCACTCTAAGACTCTCAGCTGTACAAATTCCAGCCCAAAAGGTAAAAGTTTGACAAAGTATCAGCTTCTCACACTGACCCATTGGAGAGAAAACATTTAAGCCATCTTCATCCTAGGCAATGTTCTTCCTGTTATCAGCACAATTAACGGTGCCTAAAACCCCCACTGTGATGTAAAAATTCAAGTACCATGAGTAAAAGTGTTCCTTCACCATCCCATGGATTACAACGACTAGACACAAACATCACACTCAAACAGATTTGTTTCTACTCATTTGCCAAGACATATTGCAGTTGAATATAAAAATTAGAAAGCATCCAGCAATTCACTGAGAATGCGGAGGAAGAAGAACTAGGCAGAGTTCCAAGCTTGTGATTTCTATTTGGCTACATCTAGAAGTAACGCAAAGTGGAGTTCTCATCTGCAGGTGTATGTGGTAAGGGCAGATGTATGGCCAGGTGGGTATGGACCCTTTTTTGTGAAACAATTAGGACAGTTTTGCTTGCATCCCCTACATGATTAAGAGGGTTAAATGAAATAGCATGTCTGGAATTAAAGATTTATTTAAATATGTAGATGACTTTTCATTCATGGTTACAAGGTCAATATTTGCTTTCCAATGGAAGCACTTTATTTGGTTGAATTCTGTCTCCAGAAATGAACGGGCAACACCAGAACCTTTTGCATGGGCAATGAAATCACAACATTGATGCCACCAAGATCTAGAATTCAGTGCGCAAACACACACACACAAATACAAATGTAAAAAGTGCTCAGCATCATCTCAAAATATAATTTGGCTTCTTTGAAGTCTTGACACTTCAAGCAGGAAAAAAAAATCAATACGCATCAAACCAAAAAGAACTTTTGAAAAATACTCAGCATTAAACACAACTTTCAGTATCAGTAAATACGTCTCTTTTCTTCTATATTTACAGATGTTAAGAAAGGGCATTAGAAACACTGTTTTGCTGGGGACAATGATGAGATTCCATTTCATAGAGTGTACAATCCCACTTTTTCATTGTGAGCTTAGTAAATTCAAGCCAAGTTTTTATAAACCAGTCATATGTTTAGAGAGACAAGGTGGGTGAGGTAATAGCTTTTATTGGACAGACACGCTTTCAAGCTTACATGAAGCTTTTGTTCAGGTTGGCCTCACCCACCTGTGTCTAATATCCTGGGACCAACATAGCTACAACAACACTATATAAGTCATATGTTTAGTCTGTCTCAGTTGTTTGTTTTTAAAGTTAAACTCTATCACTTACCTACTTCTTATGCTGAATACACACAGCAGACGAAAGATCTAAACTATAGTACCTGTAGGGTGACCAGATGTTCTGATTTTATAGGGACAGTCCCGATTTTTGGGTCTTTTTTTTAATATAGGCTCCTATTACCACCCCCCCCCCCCCCCCCCCCACTCCCTGTCCCAATTTTTCACATTTGCTGTCTGGTCACCCTAAGTACCTGACTGGTGGTAATTGTTTCTTTCTCATCAGTTTTAAAGTCCAGACTTTCTGAAATGGGGCAGCAGGTTTATAAAAACTCCACAGATGGTCTTGTAATATATCCTTTTCAAAGAAAATCAGTTGGCATGGCCAAAGCAAATGCTCCTTCTAAAGCACTATATAGCAACACTGACATTGGAATAGTTCAAATGTTCCACAGAGGCTGACAATAATATACTGTCCACCTAGATTAAATATACAAAAGAAAACTCTCTCATTTTTACATAGATGGCACAAAAAAGGGTGAAAGTCAGCTGATTCTAGCGGCTGATTCAACAGTGCATCAGACACAAAGGAATAAATACTGCAGCTAAAAATATTTGTAGATATTTGCACGCCTGTTGGCTGCTTAACCATTTAGATCCCGATGGAGATATGCTGATCTTGAAATGCAACAGAATCCTCGCACACTTACGTCACAGGTCTGCATATGAAGTTATAAGAGCAAACTGTGTACGTGGTGGATTTTATTCTGGTATCGAAGGCTTGCGGATCTAAAGAGCTAAGCGAAGGCAGTAACAGCAGTGGTATGGATGGCAGTTTAGCTGATTTTGACCCTTCGGTCATCTGTGATAACATTGCAGCTGAAGGGCTTCAGAGGTTTCTGAGTTTGTACCATCTGCTTAGACAATGCAGCCTCCTGACCTATGTTAACTTGATTAAAAAAAATAAAATTGTTTTCTTGCTTGCTGAGGCTTATAGTTATTAAGCACAATGAAGCATTAACAACTGTAGAAGTGAAGGACTCTGGTATTAAAAAATATAAGTTTTTAAAAATTATTTTAAGAGGGACAAAGTTGTGAACACATTTAACCTATCTTAAAGTCAACCACCTCATCCTAAAATGGGAAGAGCTAGGTGATACCCTACATAAAGAATACACGATTCTTGGATACTATATTTTAATATTGTCCCTGCTCACAAGAACGGGACAGCATTGCCACACGCACAGGCCTGCCTGCAAACCAAAGCCGACGGGTCTCATTTTAGGGCCACTAGCCATGATGGCATCTATTTTAATTCTCTGATTCTGGGCCTTTTACAAAAAATCCGGGATATTTCTAAAGAGCTGGGGATTTCCCCCAACTACTAAGACAGGCCTTGGAAAGCTGTTCTTATTACCCACTGGCTGCTGTTAAACAAGGTTTGAGGAGGTATAGGATTACTGCAATAGCCTAGTAATGTGAAGATTTTGGAAGGAGGAGCGCGAGAAACTCATAGTTTTAGAAGCTTAGAAAGCAACCTAACCCCTCTCTAGGGAGTTTAGCTCCAGATCACTTGATATTTGGAAGCAGCATAACTTCCTCTGCACTATTTTGGGGACAAGGTACAGCACCGCCATCAAAATGTTTCTCCTTTAAATAAGATCACATGGCAACAGGATGGTCGATACTTGATGGGCAAGTCTGAATTCCTGTCTGAAACGCCTGGGCAAAGGTGCAGTCTGTGGCAAGATGGAGGAGGGGAGGGGAGTGCTGTTTATTTTATTTTTTTAAATGTAATTTCTGCTGTTCAGACACACTGATGAGAGTGCACAGGAGCTCATGCAAAAGAAGGCAGGTCTGAAATGCTAAAAAACCGGAAAGAGATTAAGAACAATGAGCTGCAAAGTGACGCGACCGTTAGGAAGGTATGCGCAGGCAAGGCGACAGGGCGAGCATGCAGGCTGAAACAAGATTCAAATGGAGGTCTTGGTGATGGGGGAAATGTGGCTTCAAACCAAACTGCCTTTGTGTGGGTTTGCGTGTGAGAGTGAGCCGGAGAGCAAGCATACAGTCATGAGTTGCTAGGCTGGCAGGACACAGCAAAGCCAATGGGGATTGAACCCTTGGAGGGAGCACCAGCCATTTTTAAAAAGTAAAAAGGCTGATTGACAATTGGGGCCTTTTGGGGAAGGTGTAATATTGAATAATTGGGGTGTATAATTTAACATAATCAAATTGGGGGTGGGGGAGTCAGTCCAGCTGCTGTCATATTGTTCCTGTCACTGGCTTTTCACTTGTATGTACCTCTTTCCCTAGCTGTCTGATGAGCCTACCTGCAGGATTAGCACTAAAGGCACCATGTGAAATGCTGATGGACCGGTGCACACATTCAGATGGACTGAGGGCCACGGGAGGATAGAATCCCAGCTGGCACATGCATGGGATTCTCTGGTTACCCTTTGCATCCAAGTGCAGCCAGCCGTTTCTGTCTGGTTGTGGGGAAGGTGGTGGTGGGGTGGGTGGGGTTTGTTGGTTATGCTCTACGGAAGGGCAATGCCCAGTTGGCAGAACAATGGGGAACATCAATAAGTTAGTCTGAGCCACAAGTAACATGCCATAAAAAAGAGCAAGCGGCTGAGTAATGTTGGGATGGAATTTAGATTTCAGTTTTTTCAAGTGCTAACTCCAGACCAGAACAGGAGTCTGTTTATATGGGCAAATTTTAACTGCCTGCCGGGTAAACAGACCATTTGTTTCTCCTTCTGTGACAAGCTCGCCCCAGGTTCTTGCACCAGCACAAACACCTTTAGGAATCTAAAACATAAGAGACAAAAAGAAAGACTTGGGTTAGAAAGAGGCAGGGGGAAGGGCTCACCTGAGAGTGGCACTGCTTGGGGGAGGTTAAAGGGGAAGGACAGCACCAAGAGCATTTATCAGGCTGCATCATGAAAGGGTTAAGAGCAGCTCTAAGTCAGGGATTCCCTTTGGCCAGAAGCAACCCTCCTTGTTCAGCCACCAAGAAGCATATTTTCTCCTTGAAAATGAAAGTCACTCTGCCCCCAGTGATCCCCACCCTCAGGCAAGAGCTTTCCCTTGAGCACAGCTCTCCTCAGGTGACCATGCAGGATGCAAAATTCAAGAACGGTTCCCCACCAATGGGAATCTGAATTGTTTACACCAGATGAAACAATTAGCTTCTTGTATCTTCAGGGGAGCAGTGGGTGGATTTGGTCAGACCACAGCTCCCAGTGACAAAGAACTACTGGGGAAGGCTAGCAAGGTAAACATTTTTATATCTGGGTACGGCATTTTGCGGTGATTAGAATACACACAGCCAAAGAAAGCTGATTGTTCATCAAGCAATAAACAATGAAGACCCTTCTCTTGATGGGAAGTCAAGAAAGAAACAGGAGGGATGCAAACATTCCTAGCTCATAAACATATGCGAAAGTACATTCTTGTAAGCACATAGTTCTGGCCCAGATCCAAATTGCCCCCAAAGTTCAAGGGTGTTCTGATCCAGGGTTTTTGGTTTGGCCCATTAGACGGCAGGACAAAGGGTGAATTCCCCCATATATGGGAGCACATTTGAATCCGAAATTATGGTTCCGGACTGTCTCTAATTTCCATAAAGAAAAGGAAAAACAAGAAGAGAAAGGTAACATATTAACAACACTGCAGTGTGAGCTCTTTCTTAAAATGTAATCACATCTTACTGTTAATAAAGTGCTTTTCTGAGTCAGCTGCAGACAAAGGGAGGGTTTGGACCAGTTGTTTTGCATCAGAGCAGGTAATCCGCTTATGTGAATAATCATTAGAAAACCCCACAAAAATGAGAAAATATGTTTATTAGAGGAAGAGATGATGGTACAGCTAGCTACGGGGAGAGACCCTCACCCAGTAGATGAGTTTTCTTTAAAGAATAAGAATAGAAAAGGAACAATCACATTGGCCAGATGTAACAAACTTTAACACAGAACAGAAGTTTCTATAAAAGTCCAATCAGAGGCAGGCAGCAGGAAACACAAAAAAAAGTTATGGACTTAACAAGATTTTGTCTTATCAATGGTTATCAAAACAAAGATTGGGTTAAGCAATAGAACAGCAAATAAAACCATTGTATATGTAAATCGAAATTCAAGTAATTTTAGTTATTAAGTTACATTATATACAAATTCTTCTCTTATGGGGACCACTATGGACATATATTTAACAAAAGGAATTAAACTAAAAAAGATGTCATAATCTGGACATAATTACTGTCTCCTAAATATTTTGGCAAGCGTTAAGTAATCATCTTGTATATCCTAGATAAAAAGTGCCTCAGCGTGGTTAAAAACAATAACTCAAGAACCTGGGTTACAGTTGTGATGAACAAACAGGAGAGCTGCAACAAAGCCAGAATCCTAGAGCTGTCGACAGATTTATATACACACGGTGGGGAGAATGGAACCAACAGTAGCAAGGCGACTGAAATACTAATCAGACTGTGGCCCCAACACTTGTTTCCAGAAATAAAATCTCTGAAACAGGCTCTGTTCATTGTTTGTCACTCAAACAGCCAATATTTCTAGAGGAAGTGAACTGGGCATGTTTGTTGGGAGCAGCGGGAAGTTACTCTAATATTAAGAGGGTAATTTTATGTAACTTCTTTTGATTATCAATCTTTATCTCACAGAATTACTCAGAGAAATACAGTTTTGCTCCTAAATGGACTAGGAGGTACAATTTCTAATAATGCAAGAATTGCCAGACTGGATCAGACCAGAGGTCCTACTAGTCTAGTATCCCACAGCTCCAGATACTTCAGAAGAAGGTGCAAGAAACCTTTCAGCAGGCAGTTATAGGATAACCTTCCAAAGAGGAATTTTATTCCTGACCCCCCAATAAGAATCCCTGAAACATGAGGGTTTATAGCCAATATATTAAATTCCTAGTTTGCCCATGTAAGTATCTAACATTAACAGAAGCTCCATGTGTGTACCGCAAGGAGAATGGATTACTTGCGTATCAGTCTTTTAAATTATATTACAAAGGGATGGGAATATTGTCTACAACTATTCCACAGAACTGGGCCAAAACCCTCATTGGAAATGATGAACCTTTAGTTTCAGGGGCTGAATGAACTGCACCTAACAAATGGTCATTCATTGACAGGACATGTGCATTCATCTCTTTTAAAGAAAACCTTCTGAAATACACCTCTTAAAATAATTGAAGCAGCAAATCAGCAGAACAAAAGGAGAACAGGCCTATGCAAACCTACTCAGGGATTTTCTGAAGTGGTGCGTACACATGTGGAAAAAAGCAAATAAGATAAACATTACTGTTCTTTTTGACATAGGGTTTGCTCAACTTTCTTTTGCTGGCTACCATTTTAAACTTAGTGAATAGCCCTTACTCACATGAGCAGCCCCACAATGGGGCTATTTGTTTAAGGGTCACAGAATTGGGCCTTTTTCAGGTTCCCATTCTGTTAGCTGTAGGTGTAACAAAATTTACTCATTTGGTGTGAAATCAGCCTAATTTCACTTTAACTAACAGTTAGAGGTATTTGCTACCCATTCTCCTTAAGCAAAAGAAGAAAAATCCTGCAAAAACTTGTAAGGACTTTCGCTTATGGGTCAGTTGCATTTTTCATTTTAATTCTTCTTCAATGGACAAATGCAAATGCTTCCACTGATATAGTATCAGATCCAAATGAGATATTACCCCAAGTCTAGTGGCAATAGGAGGCCTGCTTTGTTTTTTAAACCTACTGAAAGTTCCTTGAAACATTTAAGATTGGTATCGTAACAACCATTTTTAAGGGAGGTTCTTTTTATAGATTTTAACCAAATCAAGGAAATGAGTTAGGCCCATATCCTCAAAGGCTCCTGAAACCACTGGAAGTTAGGAGCTTAAAAGTCTTTGAGGCTACGGGGCTTAAATTGTACTTTTACTGCATATTACAGCTTGTTTATCTGCACATGACTTCGTACTGTTTGCTGTTTATTTACTGAAACTGCATGTCTATTTTCTTTACAGACAGCACTCAAAGATAATTAGAAAAAAAAATCAAGGAAACTTAAAAAATTAGAGTCAAACAAATGGCCAAGGGCTGGGACAGAAATGATTTCAAGTCTGTCACTAACTCCTATGTAGCACACTGCACACATGATATGCAAGATGATACAGGGTTATTATTACTATTTGCACAATGCCACCGGTGTACTAGATTCTTTGCTAGATGCCAACTGTGTCCTGGGACTGGGGGATCCCTTCAATAGCCTCATACATTGGGGTGAGTTAAGGACAAAATGGCAGCCTTTATTAACAAGGTTCTTGCTTTTTCTGGTTTCAGTCAATAGAAGTGTTTCACCCTGCCCTTAGACACATGCTCGGAGGCATATCCCACCAAACCTGCTGCTCTGCTCCTGAGCAGCTGACTTCACAAACTGCTCTGCTGATGTCTACGCATGCCAGTGTATTCAAGGGGAGGGGTGAACAATTGTTATTTCGAGGTGGGTTTTTTAAATGTAGTAACCTGTCAGTTTCTGT
Organism: Macrochelys suwanniensis; assembly: GCA_033296515.1. NCBI lineage: Eukaryota > Metazoa > Chordata > Testudines > Chelydridae > Macrochelys > Macrochelys suwanniensis. The sequence continues at coordinate 11,481,909 of CM065790.1, read as the reverse complement.
TGGCCCTGTTGGACAACAGGGAATTTTGCAGGACAAAAATTAAGCCTGGACTTGCAACTACCACTGTACATGGAGCAGGCACCGCTTGCAGGCAGTCTCCATACCAGACAGCACAAGGGTAATGATGGAATAGCTGATGCTGAGTTTTCTGCCTCTCTCTCTCTATATGGAGTACGCAGTACTTGCATTCAAGTGTATACCACTTTACAAGGGTAATGAGAAGATCCAGGATGCTGAGTTTTCCGCACAGACTAGCTTGGCGAAGGAAGGGAACCAACTGATCCTATCTTTGCCAGTGCAAACAGAAGACCTCTGGATTATGGCAAGATCAAACAATAATCCAGGCTGTCATTTCAAAAGGGCATGGTATGGCATTGCTTAATACTGAACCAAAGAAAAGTGAATTAATAAAGTTGCGTGGTTTTGTGCAGGAAGCTCCTCTATTTCTATTGCCTACGGTCCAGCATGAAAGTTACATCTTCCTTTTAAAAGGGACAAAAAGACTTGGTGCAAAGAGAATACTTAGACTCTATGAAAGAAGAAGACAGCTTGCAGGATTCAAAGATTGAAAAATCCATGCACTATTTAACAGTGAAGTTCAAAATCTTCCTGATTTGAAAGAGGATGTCACTCCCTCAGCGATGGAACCTCTTTGATTGCTCTCTGGACTATATCAGCAGGGAGATACTTGCAGGGAGCAGCATACATGTACCTGGATTACACACACATGCTTTTTTCATTTACACAACACAGACCCTCAGTCTTGAGGTGTAAATAGCGACAAGGGAAAAAAGAACAAAAGGCATGAATCCAGGCTCTGAAATATTCCATTGATTGTACGTGAGCAGAGGATGAAACAGCGAACTGTGCCGTGCATCCGTAGTAATAACGTGCCCAAAAGAGAATTTTCTGAACTGCAACTATGGAGAGGGGAATTCTAGTTGAATACCACCATTCTCTTGAGCTACCAAGGATGGTGGGGTATTTTGTGGTTACATTTTCGACAGACCCCTTTCTTCTTCCCATAAATACTAACAAACTAAATGATGATCGCTGCCTCCATTTACATGGCCCACAGAGAGTAGATTAGGCTCTGAAAAGCTGCCACATTGAAAGATAAACAGCACCCTAATTAATTCATGTATAACATTTCACAGAGTCAGTTTGCAACAAGTAGCATACTTCTGACTATGGCTGAAATGTCGCTATAAAGTATCATCTGGATAGCTAGAGAAGACACATAGTTATTAAGAATGGCCTTATATTCCCCACCTTGAACTGGGTGGTATATTGGCAGTAACGGAGCTCTATCCATGGAAGGCTCTCTCAGCCAGAGAAGGCTGGGTATCCCCCTACTGTAACAGTTTTATCCTGCTCAGTATCCTCTTACTGGACCAATCCAAACCACAGTGCACAAAGTCATATGAGTCCGTTATTTAAGAGTATGAAATAATGCACTTCGTGGCATTATGTAGTCCTTAAAAAGGCTCTATCTGCATCATAGAGCAGTTTTAGGGTGGGATGTCCCTGTGAAAGGAAGCAAAGTGATAAAAAGGATATTAAATGTAAGTCATAGCACCTTTGGCATTTTTGTCCAAATAGACTTCGACATAGGATGTCGGGACATAACCCTCCTCATCTTCATTCCTCCGGATTCGCGTCCACCCATCGCCTTTGTCTTCCTCTATTACATAGAGCATTTCGCCTTCTGTTACTGAAATTGTGCCTTCATTCTGACCTGAGACACAGATTATACAGTAGTTTAGGATTTCCTGTCCACGGGAGAACATACAGACCCGACTGTGGCAAACTCAGCAATGGTAGTGAAATATACCCTCCCTTAAGCAGGAGCAGCATAAATAAGACAGCAATAATTGGGAGAAAATAGCATGTATTCAAAGAACCAGAGGAATGCAACCCTGACATGAGACCTGTAATAGAAAATTTTAGTACAATCAACAAGTAGACACAAGTGTGTCATGAAATTGGGCCTCCACTGAATATCTTTTAATTAATATTGAATATTCAACCTTTACTGTTATTGTGCTGAGCTGCAGCTGCCAAAGGCCAGTGTGTTTATTTACCTTACGCAGGGTAAATTTACTAGCCCTTGTGTCTGGCAATGATAGGAGGGTCTGTTCATCTAGTCTACAGCTGAATACAGTACTTATAAATTAAATAATCCTTGCATAAAATCTATCCTTATACTCCGAACAGTTCATTTAATACCACTCTCCCCAACAAACTATCCAGTAGTCTGCAAAGAGCTTGGGAAATAATTTGGATCAACTTTTGCAACCATCAAAATTGCTCGAGTCTTAGCTCCAAATCCCAGGACTCTGCTGGAGCCTGCTCACTCCAAGCATTCTCTGCTTCCCCTGAGCATCCCACCTTGCTGCAGCTTCCAGAGGCTCTTTATAAGGGAATCACCTGATCCCTCTCCAGGCCCTCCAGTTCTGGCAGGACAAGCCACCATGTTACATCCATTTCTGCTCTTCACGACAGGAACTATCTATATGTGAACAGTGCATAGCACAACGGGGGCCTCTGGAAGCTACTTGTAATATAAATAAGTAATAAAGAAGAAGTGAAATGGAAGCGGAGGGTTAGTGGTACCTTCAAACGTATAGAGAGCTTTACAGGTTCCTATGGTAGGGAGTGGTTCTTCGTCATCAAACTCGTCATCAAATTCTGTCACTGGCACCTTCATCTCACTCTCCTGACTTTGCTCCTCCGTGTAACTGCCATCTGGGCTGCTCAAGAAAGGAAAATATACGGCAACTATAGCAACCAGCCTCAGGAGCAGTGTGACAAGGAAACTGCACCTGCCAGAAACACTCAGCTGCGGAAAGTTGAAGGCCAAGTGAGCGGTTGCAGTTAGGGCCAACTTGATAATTTAGATACACTGTCAAAATGTGCCATTGTCAGTCACTGCATTTCCAGCACATTGTGGGAAATCAGTTCAGTCAACTCCTCCTGCCAAGGCCTCTCAAATGCATCTCTCTCACCTACCTTTCACCATGGCCAATGGAGTAGTTCTTTATGCTACTGCATACGGGCTTTCTGCATGTTCAGAAGGGCTGTTCCAACAGAAATACAAGGGGGGTGTATTGCTCAGTATCCTCTGCACATTGGAAGATGGGCATTAGAAGATTTTGGGCACTCCCAGCGTTTTTGGGCACCTGGATATTTCCCTTTCTAGTTTTCAGGTTATTTCCATTAGGAAATACCTTTATAGCGGTGTGTAATGTCTGAGAACATTATATGCACTGAAAAAAATGACATACAATAGTTCCAGCACAGCCAGGATTAGAAGTTTCCTGAGACAGCCAGCTCACACAAGATTTCCAGTCCAATTTTCCATTCCCAAGAGGTTTGGAGGGGTCTTTACTAGGAAAAGATGGGATTCCAGCCAGAGTGCTGCAGCTGGTAACCATCCCACACAACATCTTTGTCTTCCTGCATATAAATCCAGAGGAACCCCACAGAAATCAGTGGAGTTACTCTGGTCAACAGGCCTTGTGCTAACTCTCTGCACAGGAATGAATTTTACCCTGTGTGCATGTTTGGAAGTGACAGAACCAAACCGGGCTTTAGACCTGTTAATGTTGTTCCTGGAAAACATTCACTCTCTTTGCATTTCCCCAATTTTTGCTGTGACAAATTAGAATTTTCTGCATCAAAGTAAGGAATTATTTTCTCAGAATGGCAGTTTGCAGCCTCGGCATGGATTAGGCTTGTTGCATGCAAGATTTACACATCTATTGTTGAAGCACGACAGCATCTTGTAAAGAAGAATTTGCCTCTAATGAAACCAAGGAAGGTGTAAGAGTAACTAGCATGCTAGTCTGGCCAGCTCTGTACAGATACTGTACCTCTCCCGGTCCTGTGCACAGTTATTGATGGCTGAAGTGTTCTGGGTGTCATACATTCCACTCTGCCGTCTGGTCTGTTCAGTCCGGACAGGTAGCCTGCCTTCAACCTCAGCCAGCCAACCCTGCAAACAGAAAGCAACAGGTTTCATGCGCCTCTTTAATGCACCAGATAGCCAAGGGACAGAGTTTGCTCTTACTTTGCCCCTTTGGAGATATACCTAACACTTGAACCACCAAACCACAGGCAAACAGTCAACTAGTATAACACACTTAAATTTAGCTTCAAACTGCTGTCATCTGAGGTGAAGGGGAGTAGATTCTGCATTCTCAATCTATATTTAAAAATAATAATGTTGCCAAAAATGTATAGGCTGATTCGAAGCACTGCGTGAGTCACACCCCGGCTGGCTTAACAGCAGGAGTTTACTGGAGCTGGGCTGAAATGCTGCTGGTCTAGGAACAATGAGGTAAACAGAAGGAAGCCATGATGATTTCAGAAACATAGAAGCACCAAAAAAAAATAAAAATCCCTTATTGGCCAAATGGAAAAGGACAATAGTTGGGAGGAAAGGAAAAACTGTTGGCTTTCAAAGGGGCCTCACAAGCAATGGACAGTAAGGCAAACAGATGTGACAAACATCCAGAATTAATTGGCTGTGTGCGTTTAAGTCCACAACATAATCTATATAGTGCATGGAATGTAGTCCTTCCCTGACCTTACTTCTGGTGTAATTACAATAGTTTCTGTTTATAATGGGTTCAGTTATTTCAACTATTAGTCATATTCCAGAGTCTTTATATCTTTAAAATGCTTTCTGTTGACAGCAGAGATTGTTCCATTGTTAAAATGTGCTTCGTCTCATGGCTTCTGTCCAGCTCTCAGACATTCAGATAGCTCTGTCCACGGATCCTCATTACATTTACCATAGCAGCTTCTTTAATGTGTTTCACAATTGATTTTTTTATCCTGTTTTGGATTCCCACGAGATCTGGATGGGGATTGGCTGGAGATGAAGCTTTTGGTGCCTGTCAGTTTTTTACCATCAGCAGATATCAAACTGGCAAAACGCACCTTCGGGTGTGAAAAGATTAAAGTGGAGTTTTTCCGAGCTCTCACCTGATATCTATGTCTTCAGAGAGGCATTTAAAACCTGATATTGTTGCAAATGCAAGAGTACCAGAGCATTTCAGGGCATTCTCTTGCATTCCCCTGCTCTACATAAGCCATTTTCTGTGACAAATTACAGAAAAACCAGTTGGCTGACAAACGCGGATGAAGGATCCGGGACATATTTATGCTAAAAGGTGGCTGTAAGGCTCCACTTGAGGAACATATTTAAATACTGCCTGACTATAAGCACTTACTTAAATCTATCCCTGTTAAGCATGCACTTAAATGTTTTCCTGAACCAGGGCCTATTTGTTTAAAGCTACCATCATGAAAGTGCATTAGTACTTAAACCCCTTCCAGACCTCAAATTTCTGGGCCTCTAGTCGCAACTTTTCCATATTTTGTCCCAGTTCGGCTAATTTGTGATCCACGCTGGCTGCATCTCCCATCTGTGGGTTCTTGATGTAGACATCTTTCATTTTTGTTAAGGCATCTCTATAAGAAATAAGGCAAATGCAACACCAGTAAGTCAGGCAGCAGCTGGCTGTGTAAATCCTTCTGGAGAAACCAAAAAGTTCCAAACCAACCATTCTGCGTCTATGGTTCAAGCACAACAGGTTACAGGTGTAACGAAGTGTGGGGAGAAACCATGCCAGGGCTTTTGTTTCGTTTAGTGCCACCCATTTACTAATTAAAGATCTCTCCTTAATGTATCAAAGCTGTCTGCATGGAAGAGAGTTTATAAACTATCAGGCATTGCAAGAACTGGGGAGAGCCTTTAGCAACCATTTTTAAGACTTGAGACATTGCACTGTGTATAAGCGGGATTCTTCCACCCTTAGTCATGTTGAGCATTACTCCACAAATAGCCCATGGGGTTTTTTCAGTGTAACTAAAGATGGTAGAATTAGCTCTACAAGCAAATCATTTCCAAGAGTGGCATAAGAAAGGTACTGAGCCAGTGTAAACATGCAGGATTAGATTTAGATTAAAATGAATGGGAATTGGGCATCCAACTAATCTGAGGAAAGGTGACTCTATTCTTGGATTAGGATATTTTGGGGGGAGGAGATGGGGAGAGTCAAAATGTGGAATTGTCTTTCATTCACACCCACAGCTCTCCACACACACACACCCCCTCCCCCGCAAAGAATGGCCTCTGAACTCGCTAGATCAGGGGTGGGCAAACCTTTTGGCCCGAGGGCCACATCTGGGTATGGAAATTGTATGGCAGGCCATGAATGCTCATGAAATTGGGGGTTGGGGTGTGGGAGGGGGTGAGGGGTGCAGGCTCTGGGCAGCGCTTACCTCAAGCAGCTCCCGGAAGCAGCGGCATTTCCCCCCTCTGGCTCCTATGTGGAGGGGCAGCCAGGGGGCTCCGCATGGTGCCCCTGCCCCAAGCGCAGTTGCCGGCCAATGGGAGCTGCTGGGGCGGCGCTTGGGGAAGAGGCAGCGTGCGGAGCCCCCTGGCTGCCCCTCCGCATAGGAGCCAGAGGGGGGACATGCCACTGCTTCCGGGACCCATGTGGAGCAGGGCAAGCCCCTGACCCCACTCCCCAGCAGGAGCTTGAGGGCCGGATTAGTTTGCCCACCCTGTGCTAGATAAATATCTTCCCAGCCTTATGGACATATTGAAGTCCTTATATCATCTCTCCACATCCTGGGCTGAATGCCATCCTAGAGAATAGGCTAAAGGCTGGTATGTGGGCATTCCAGTAACAGAATGGAGTGCTAACCAGAAACTCTTGCTCTGCCTATTGCATTGTGTTCACCTTAATAATATGCAACATAATTTGCTCCTGATAATAGGAATCCTTGTTTTCCATGATAAAAAAATCCAAAATTCTCTGATAAACAAAACCCATAAAAATCTATATTTTTCCACAATTAAAATGAAATCTGTAGCCCGAGCCTTTCCGCCCGGGGCTGGCAGCCCGAGTCCCACTGCCCGGAGCTGAAGTGTCCATTTCCCATATTCCTGTGTGTACGCTGGTGGCAGTGATTCTACTGTATATGTTTTTATTTCTTCCCCAAAATGTAAAAACTAAAGATTCTTTGTAAAAAGGCAACTTCTGCGTTTTTTCACATTTTTCAGTGGCAAACGGATTTATAGGATCCCTGCTGATCAGTTTATTTCACATTGCTCCACTGTTCAGACTAAAACTAAATCCAGATGGTTTGGCTTGGTAACAGTGTACCACAGATGGACCTTAGGTCATGATGTGACACTATGTCTAGTTAAGTTATGCAGCATTTTGAGATTGTGTTAAAGGCTACACATTTCATATCAACTCAGGTGCCATATGCCTAGGATCTCAGGGATGGTGCTTTTGAAGCACAATATCAGGAATCTGATATCACAAAGCCAACTTTAACATGCTACACGCTGTCCTGTGCTCAACTAGAAGGCATGTCCTGCAGAGCCATCTTTCATGGCAATGTGTTGCACCTGACCTGAGGCAGGTTGAGGATGAATTTTAAGAGATTTTCTCTGCCGAACATGAAACATTTTAGGATTCAGAAATAAACTGATTTATGAGCAGAGTTCTCATTACTGGTATGACTCTTCAGCATTGCCCCAGGCATTACTTGAATCAAAGTCCCACAATCCAAGTTATAACTCTTTTTATTTGAGAGGTTCCCACAAAATCTTTGACAATGGCAGCCCTGTGTCTGCTTTTGCTTTGTGCATGGAGAAACTGGCAAAAGGAGTGGGTGGCAAGGAAGTGGGATTGTTCTGTGGTTGGAGCCTTAAGGGGCATTATTTCAAATTTTAACTCATGTTTTTTTATATTCATTCTGTGTCTCTCTGACTGTTGCTGTTAGTACCTTGCTCACCAATCTTATCTCTCTGTCTAATGTAGTCCTTACTCTGCACTGATTTCATGTATGATCTTAATATTAGGTTACACTGAAATCAATTAAAGAAAATTAAGGGGAAAGGGAAATCTATTCAAGGAGAAAAACGATAGCTACCGTATTATATAAAGGGAACGTGTGAAACAAAAGTAAATGGCTACCTATAGGCCTCCTTTCTTATTTCTGATATGAAATAGGGATTAACATCCTCACCTAATTTATACAAATAAGCTGTGGACTGATTTTTAACAGGGTTATCAGATCAAAGTTAAACACTTTTTTGTGAAAACAAAAAAGACTAGTTAAAATGCACAATTAAAGGGCCAATCCTAGCCCAAGATGTGAATGAACCGATCAATATAAATGGAGTCACTTGAAGTGCTTGCTTCTCAAGTAGGATGACAAATGAAGTCTCCTAATAACAAATCTGCAAAAGCGCAAGAAACATTAGCTCTTCTGCTTTCAGGAAACGGACATTGGAGAGCACGGAGACTTTTAAAATGGGCACTGATGAACAATCTCACACTTTTGTCAACACAGCCCTGCAGATAACAGGTTCTGTTATTAGGAATCTCCCTAATGCATGTGATTCCTAAGCCTAAAAAATACAAAAGCTTTTTGCTAAGTCCCAAGTGCACTCTACAGTACTAGGTTAATATTGAATTTGCCCTCTATTGGAGGACTGTATCTTGCATTACAGAGGAATGTGTTTGATAATCTAGGAAGTGTTTTCCATCTCTGTTATAATCCTAAACTCATGAGCAATAACAAGACGCCAGAAATGGAAAGCTTCCAAGGTTTCTGTACACAGGCTTGATATATTTACAATAAGCCACCTGCTCCAGTGCTGAGGGGCCTGTGATTTCAGTAGTCCTGAAAGACATGGTGGTTTGGCAAACTGAACAGAGATAGACCTTGTATTAAAATACTGTAAATATTGGGGCTGATTCATATTCAGAGGCAAATACAAAGTATCTGCAACTCCTGCCTGGCTCAGAAGTACACGATTGCTCATCTTAAAAAGGCTGGAAAATCTGTGCCAGAAAAAAAGAAAAACGGTTTGTGGTGGCACCACCTACACAAGTCACTTAGATTCTTGTGCTACTGCCTTAGTATCCTGATACAGCAGTGGTGGAATGCACTGCAAAAGTGGGTGGGTGGAATAGATAGATAACTAGCAACCCTTCCCTCTGTCTTTTTGACCTTCCCTGTAGGTCAAAATTAAACAATTAACTTCAGAACTTAGACCACGGGGGAATTTTAGCTTGTCTCCTTGACTGTTTTTAGTCATCTAGTGCCCTTTGCATCTTCCATTCCAAGAGCATCATATCAAATAGCGATTCACAGGGCATGACTTACTATCTTGTTCTTATTGGTTGCTTGTGAAAGAAACAGCTTGCTAGTGGTGTTTCAGACACTACTATTCTGCTAAATGAAAGCCTTTCTTTAATTCTTTATTGTATCGTGGTTAGGCCTACCTTTGATCCATCTCCTTCTGAATGTCTTTGTTTAGCTCATCAACCTTTTGCTGGAGTTTCTTTCTTCTTTGTTCAGGTGGGAGATTGCTGAAGTCCTCTGGTCCTCCCCCCTACACACAGAGTGGGAGGAAAGAAAAAGGCAAATGAGAGACTAAAAAATTCTGGTCCATCTTTCAAAATTCTAACCCACAGAAAAATCTGGGCAAAATCACCATGGTCTGAAGCATTTGCATGCTTAATCTTTAGATCCCTAAAGCCTTGAATAGTTTGGGACGTGGATACTTGAAAAACATCCCATTACAACAGTTGAAATCAGCTGGGGAACTCTTGTGCTATTGACTAGGGTCAACCTTTCTAGAGTGAGCAGCAGGGCACTAAGCGCAGAGGTCTTTCTATCATGAAACTTGCCCCCTTCCTCCTGCTGTTTGCCATGGTCAGAGTTTCACACCCGTTAGGAGTTCATGTAAGAGGCACTTATTCAGCCCAGCCCGTTTCTGACTACAGACGGTCACAGCTGAGCTATTTTTAGCTTGGCAGTTGAGTACTGCTATTGATCTCGTGCAGGGTGGTTTATCTGGCTGCCCCAAGAAGGTAGCTTTTACAGGCCTCTTTAATGTATAACTCTCTAGTGCCCAGATGCAGTGGGCACTCAGGACATTTTTAAGTGGATAAATAAAAATGAACCTGGAATTCTCCCTAATTAAGGTGCAACATAAACACATGTAATTTGCACGAACTTCTTCCATTACTTGTATGTTATTTACAAACTAATAGTTTATTGCTTTTATAAGAAAAAAAGATGACGGCACCAATTCTATTAGCTATGTGGAAGTTCACACGGGGCCAAATTCACCCTGCCCAGAGTCACAGTACAAAGCCTTGTCATCACTTAGATCCCTCTTAAACTGCTCATGTGCAGCATGGCCCTGGTGCCAGATACTTGCAGAGGGGTGAATTTCACCATCAGAGAAAAGCCCTTCTCACTACATGGAATTAGGGGAAATTATTTGAAAAACACCTAACAAGAGAGTTAATCCTGAGCCACAAATGGCACAGCCATAAAAACAGACAGCAGAAGACTGCCAGCCAAGAAACATGGAAGCCCAATGCTAGAAGGTGTGAATCTGTTTCCATCCTGATTTAACACCACACTGGATTTTATCTAGTTCCATTCTCCCCGGAGGCCCAATCTTTCCTGCCTTCCCCTGCTGTGCTGCAGATGTCACCCTCACTGGAAGCACTTGCAAGCTTTTACTCTCATGCTGTGATTCAGTTTCATCTGTACAACTGTAAACTGCAAACCTACAGTCAGGATATGGCTTCCTCTGGCAACAAGGAGATTGTGGGTGCTAATGCCATCGAAGTAACCTTGATAAAATGGGTAAATAATTTTCCACTCCCTTAGAAGTGCTCTCTGATGTTAAGTTTCAGTGTAGTAGCCGTGTTAGTCTGTGTCAGCAAAAAGAAAACAAGAAAAATACCTGTGGCACCTTAGAGACTAACAAATTTATTTCAGCATAAGCTTTCGTGGGTTAAGAACCCACTTCATCGGACTCTCTCTCCGGGTCCAGCCCCTCCACCTCCTGGAGCCGCACCTCTCTGAGCCTTAGCACGCCTGTCTCTCGCCGTGGGCCCCTCAGGGAGTCCACGCACTCTGGACCCCCGGGGCCTCCACCCCCGAAGGGGACGATGCAACCCTGTTCTCTAGACCAGAGTGACTCTCAGCCAGCGTAAAACAGGAGGGTTTATTGAGCATTGAACACAGCACAGGAACTCTCAGGGCCTCAGGCCTGGCCTCCCCCCAGCCCAGCACATCCAGCTCTCTCCTCTATCCCGGTGGGCTCTTTCCCATTCCATGCATCCGATGAAGTGGGTTCTTAACCCACAAAAGCTTATGCTGAAATAAATTTGTTAGTCTCTAAAGTGCCACAGGTATTTTTCTTGTTTTCTTTTCTCTGATGTTAAGACTCTTTTGCACTCACTCACACTATAGAAATTTTACCTTTGGGGCTATGCATACAATTTATAACCATAGTCTATTCTTTCCAGTGGTTCACGACCGATGCACCATATGTCGAATCCCTGAACCATCCAGCAGGTCTGGTTCTCCTCTCACTTACACCGTTTAAATCAGGAGTAATTCCATTAGAGTCACAGAGTTATACTATCAAAAAAACCAGAACAAGAGGGAGGAGAATCAGGCCTCCCATCTCTCATCTGTTTCGTATTTTGTTTGAAACAAAATACCCCGTCTGCCTTCAGACTGCTGCTCCCCTTCCTGGCAGCACAGGGTTTATAGAGTAGATAGAACATATGCACAGTGAGTTTCCGAGCCTTTATGATTTTTTTTATGGCAGTCCCTGCTTTCTCTGGGAGGGAGATGAGTGGAGGGGTTATGGTGAGTGAGGCTGAAGACATCTCAATATTAATAAACTAGCTTTACCCTAATCTAAATTACTAACCTGAATTTATACAGAGGATTTTACAAATGTAATGCCAACAATTCCTTCATACAAAGGGATATTGGGAGGCGGGGGAGGGAGGGGAGAGCCGACCCTGCAAATGCAAATCCAGACAAAGTTCAGCTGGCCAAGCAGCTTAGTGATGGCTTGTGATCGACGTTGCTAGGTGGATTGTGTTAAAATGCCAAATGCTTTCCTCAGAAGAGTGTGATTCAGCAAATACTTTGCCTCAAAAGCTGCACACAGACCTTTTCAGCTGTGCACTGGCTGGGTTCTCCAGGACAGCCTGCTTTTCCGAGCTGTAGAAAGTGCTGTGTTCTAGACAGAGCATGTGTGTGTAGGAAGGGAGTGGAGGGCAGTTATAATGGGTCACCTTGTGCTCCCCCTGCCCTAGTAGGAGTGGGAGTGTTACATACACTAGACAGACCATTAAGGAAAACTGGCAGGACAGCACTCTCACTTAAAGGGACAATGATCTCCTATATCCCTGGGCTTGGTCTCTTTAGGGGAATTTACCATTTTATGAAAGGATTAGAAGGTAAAATGAATGTGAAAGCAGGAAATAACAATGGCTTTTTACCGGTTAGCTAAAAAATGATACATTCCAAAATCTCATGCCACACCCTGTAATCCTGGACAGATTTGAATTATTACCTCCACCACATCATTAGAATCTGCATGCTACAGGAGAGGTCTGTTTTCATGTACTCTTGTTCATGCAAATGTCATTTTCTTTAAAATATTCCCCATCCCCTGTACAGGCATTACAAGAGGTCCATGTATTTTGCCAATGGAGTAAGATCATTAAAGGTGTACATATCTTGGTCAGGCTGAAGAGTACCATACTCTGCCTTAACAGTATGCTGTCTTGGATGTAAAATACATAATTTCTTTTCACACATGCTCTTACCCCTTCCCTTTTCAGTTTTGCGATGCATTCTCTTACCGTATTTCGACATATCATCCTGGTTATATCCAAGACTAAATTTAGGATTCATCTATACATGATCATTTGCAAATTTAAATCAAACTGAGTTAACCTTCTTGGTTAAGGTTTATTTAACTTTCATTAATTTCATTGTTAGTTTTTCTGGAGGACTATATAGGGCTGTAAAATGCAGGTAGCAAGAATTCAGGCTTCCAGTGATTATTAGTACCTGAACATGGAAAACATACAATTGATGACTGTGTTGCAGTCAGATAAAAGGCTTTTACTTTTCTCTGTATAAAGAGCCACAGCACAGCCATAGCAGAGACTCTTATAACATTAATTCTCCCATGTATATTTCAAGTAGAGCAATAGAACTGATTGGTGTAATTTTTGCTACACTTTTATAGCCCTAGATCAGTGGTTCTCAAACTGTCGGTCAGGACCCCATTTTAATGGGGTTGCCAGGGCTAGCTTAGACTTGCTGGGGCCTGGGGCTGAACCTGAGTCCTACCACCTGGGGCCAAAGCTGACGCCCAAGGGCTTCAGCCGTGGGCATCGGGACTCAGGTTACAGGCCCCCTGCCATGGGCTGAAGCCCTGGGCTTTGGCTTTGCCCGCCCCCACCCAGGGTGGTGGGGCTCTAGCTTTGGGCCCCCCTGTACCTGGGGAGGTGGGGCTCGGGCGGACTCAGGCTTTGGTTCCCCCTCCTGAGGTCAGGTAGTAATTTTTGTTGTCAGAAGGGGGTCACAGTGCAATGAAGTTTGAGAACCCCTGCCCTAGATTACAAAAAGATAAAGATAAACTACACTCTAAATTAGAGTTAATTTTTAGCAGCTTATTAGAAAGATTGAATTCTGATCACCTCCATTAGATTCCAGACCTGCATATTCAGAGTTATCTGATAAATGTCAAACAAAGCAAACACAAAGAAGAAACAAATTTAAAATTAATTTCAGTCATGTTGTAGGTGTCATAGTGCACACAAAGAAAAACACACACAGAAAACTGTGGTTAAAACACAGGACAAACATGCTGTAATTGTGCTTACCAGCTTGAGAGAAAGCTTCATGTAAAAATTGTAGGGATACAGGAAAAAAGAGAAAAAACAAGCGCATCAGTAGAAGAGGAACTTCTTCAGTCCTACTGTTATAATAAAACAACACACATATTCTCCTCACTGTTGGTATGTGAAAATGGGTAACACTAGTAATAGATCTGTGCAAAAGTTCACAAGATGGGCCAAACACTACCATTCGGCTGCCATGTCATCAGTGGAAGTGGAAAAGGAAAACATATTACATCTTTGCATATTTGCTTTGGCAGTGCAGGTGAAAATGTGACCCAGGGTGGCTGACTTCAATGGCTAAGATAGCAATAGCGTATCCCCTTTAAGTTGCACCTTGCACTCAGAAAAACTGGTGCTTTACAACACTTGCATAATTAGGTGGGTCACCGCACTCAACACTGAAATTCAGCCTCTGCTGGGGTGGCGCCCAACAGACATCACAGTTGCCAGCCATGCTATACAACTCTTAGGGCAGGAAGTAGGAAATAATAATGAATTGAAAATTCTGCCAGGACATGGGGATTAACCCTTGGACCTCTCCTGTAAAACACGCCATGGGATCTCTAATGATTCCAAGTGGTCAGGGCCTAGGTTGCCCATCTCCACCCAAAAGACAGTATTCCCTTACTACCATGCTGGAGCATTAATTAAATGTCCTTTGCGTAATCACCACCACCACTTCTTGCAGCACCTAGGACATCCCTGTAGGTCTCCCATCCAACTACTAATCAAGCTTGTTTAGATTAGAAGGTCTGACAAGATCACAGCAAAGAAAAAAAAATCTCTACCCTTCTTTTTACCCAATTATTTCCATTTAAGATTTTCCCTTTTATCTCCACGCCCATGCTACTGACCGATATACAAGTCCCTTATGTGATATATACAATCTCTTTCCTCAAAGGCTACTCTATTTCTTTATGTACAGCCAATACATTACCATTCAATTAGCCTGGATACGAAGAGCCTGAGTGTTGTGCGTTAAAGGCCATAGGAGTGTTTTGTCCCTGTCCTACCAAGTGTAGCTGTATTTGTATCTTAACATGGTATTGCAATACCTCATTACCTAAACTACAGTGCCTTCTTGCTAGTGCTGCAAAGCCACTGTCACAGCTGCAACACAGGGTGCTTTCCAGGAGCTAGCTGCACAGAATACAAAGAGGTATTTAAGCACCATTCCATACCGGACTTAGGGGCATGATTTAACTGCTGTTTAATACAAGAAATTGGGTTTTAAAAGGTTATTGCTTGGAAGTGAGGGAAGAATCCAACTTTGTTTTCCAGGAGCTCATCCCACCTCATTCTCCCAAAACCTGCATTCTGACTGTGTTGCAAGTAATGGCTGGGATTCACAAACTACGTAGCAAACCCCTAGAACAGGGGTCTCAAACACGCGGCCCGCCGGCCGGAGTTATTTCCTGCGGCCCACCATAGGCGCCAACTCCACTGGCAGCCAAGCTCCAAACATTACTGAGTGTTTATATTTTATTAAAACGCCTCTTTGCATTATAGTTTTTAAAAAGTTAATACATTGACTTTTAATAGAATACTATATTACTCTTCATTTATTTTCATTTTTGACTATACTTCTGTATCATTGTATGAAAAGATTTCAGTAATACGGCCCTCGGGCCAATTTACTAGTTCTCATGTGGCCCTTGTGGTAATTTGAGTTTGCGATCCCTGCCCTAGAACATATAAATGCATTTAAATATACTCTGTGCTGAAGCAAAGAAAGCCAGATGGAACATGGAGGGCAGGCACTCCGCTCACACCATGAGCAAGCCATAATTTAAGACTTCAATGCACTTTTGAATACAGAAGTTGCATGCAATTAAAAACTGGGAAGTCCATTGGTTATTTTGTTCTGATCTTTAATAAACTAACCGAAGTGCCAGTTTTAGGCAAGCACAGTTCTCTAAGACTGGACCTAAAATAATGCAGTAGGTCCATTGGGCAGTGGAAGCACAAGTTAAGCACATCTTTTTTTGACATTGCATTTTAATCTTTATGAAGCTTTTAAGGTTATTTACAGTCACTTGGCACAGTCTAATTTTATATTAAAATAAAAATAAGCCAAGCATTCAAACAAAAATGTGGTCTTAAAACAAATAATGATATATTGCCCATGATTGATCCATCCTGAATTGCATTTTTGTGATAATGAAACTGGTCCAACTAGGTTCCCCTGCAGTTAAGTCAGTCAGTAAATAAAAATATGGCCCTAACCTCAGAGCCTAAAGAAGTCTAACTCAAGAAATGAAGAGGCCCTTGAAATAACCAAACAAAAGTAATCTATTTTTGAAAGAAGAGGGATAATTATACAAATGAAAAGAGGAACTGACTAAATATCTTGCTGAAGAAATTCCAATCTAGGCAGCCCTTATTTTCAGAATTGCTTTAGCATTCCTGTGAACTTTAGCATAGACATGATCAGCACAAGTTGAGATCCTTGTACATAAATACACACACAACAGTTATGATGCAGAAAAAATATTTACCTACAAAGCACTCTATAATGCACAAATGTTTGCTACATGCGCTACATTCTAAACACTAATCATTCTAAAGACTAAACTATGGCCAAAGAGTCATCAGCATTACAACTATTCTTTTACTGTAAATTCAGCAAATGTTAAGGAATAATAGACATTGCATGTCTAATACGTACGTTGTTGTTTGTTAAGTATTATGAAAACCATAAATTTGATTAATAACACCCCCAAAAATGTACAACAGGCATTGTTATACACGGCATGAATTACAAAGCAGTAGAGATTCTAATAGGTTGTAAATCAAATGAAAACAATTAAATGCTGAATTTAAAAGCAGATTAAAAGTTTCCTGTTTTTGAAAAACGTTGACATTATATGGCAGCAATTCAATTGCTGTTCATCTGAGAAGGCTGAAAACAAATGTGTATTAAATGTAGTTACTAAATGACTGCTTTTTTTTTTTTTTTTGGCCAATTCTGTTGGGTTTTCACAGTCAGAGATTTGCTCAGTTCATGGAAGAATGGGGACTTTTCTTCAAATGATTAGAGAGTGACATTTCTAGAAAATGAGCAAATCCCATGCAACTGTCCCTTTAAGACAGGTCTAACTTAGCATTGCAGGGAACAATGAAGAGCCTAAGAGCCACAAGCTTCAATAACACATGAGAGAGCACGAAAGCCAACAAGTCCATGTGTTATTGGACAATCACGGACACTAACCTCACTTACAAAAGACAGGGGATTGAAATAAATCACCTGACGTCGGGTTTATCAAAGGCTAAAATGTTTTATCTTTGATCCTGTAACAATCTCCTCTACAGTCTGCCTTCGTGCATCTTGTTTAGAAGTCACAGCTCTCGATCCCATGTACCACAAATGTTATGTGAAGTTCAGGGAAGCTTTAGAGGTGGTAGCAGTGCAAGTTAAAGCTCTGTTGAAAAGGTGCAGTATATACCACAGTATCACTGCACTGATATGAGTGCACTGCCATTCTGCATGGACAGGCTTATATTTACAAAGAGCCACAAAAATATTCTTAACAAATAGAGTGGAACACTCTTAGAATACCTTTACACAGAAAAACCTCACTGTATAGCAGAGGTCAGCCTACAAGTCTAACCAGTCTTGCAATTAGTACACTGCAATGAGTTGAAATAGTTCGGGATTATGCTTTCCTATAGAGATTTGCGACAGCTAAACTCACTTTAAGCAGGTTCCACTGTGGTCTGAATTTCCGATGTTTAACCATTTTAGTTGTGCCAATTCCAGCTTTTCCAGTACTGACAGCTGCCCCTCTGTAACAGGATCAGTTGTTTCTATCAGTAAGTCATGGCTCTCCTCACAATGAATTTGCAGTTTCCTTATGCCTTCTGTGAATCTCATTTCCACTGAAGCACCCTTTTGCAACGTTGTAAGTGGGGTTAGCGACTGTGCAGCAACTGTATGGGTTGATCACACCATACACAAACTTACAACATAGTCCCTAGCCTCAACGGCACACGTGGGTTTCCCTAAAGTCCTCTTCATGAGTTCTTTGTGAAAATACAAAGAGTGAGTCTGCCGGTGAATCAGCAAGAGAAAACACACACTTGTTAAAGAGGCGACTAACAAGGACACCTCAACATTTACTGTTTCTACAGCAAAAAGATAGCTCGGGCTTAATTGGCCTTTAAGTGTGATGGTGGTGGGAACCTGCAAGATACCAGATAACTTCTGAGGGATTTTTTTCTCTTTTGGTAAATTAAATAAGCATCATATTTTTAAAAACTAGATAAAACATGCCAAATTAGAAATTATTATTTGTTCAGGCCAGAATAAATTAAGGCTTTTTAAAAAACTGGTCTTGGCACAGGGTATGTATTAAAATAATGAACATTCCCAAGGTCAAGGGATGCAGTTACTTTTCTTGTATGCTGACTCTACATATCACCCATAACGAAGAAACATTTACTACAGGCGGACTGATAGTTAAGGTGGCACATCAATGAACAGGGTGAACAGTATGTCACAGAGGTGAGACAAAATGATCAAGGAAACGTATTAACTGGTGCAATGGAAAGAAAAGTTACATTGTAATAAAGTCAACAACTTCCACTAGAAAAGAAACCACAAAATCCCCCTCTCGTTTTTACTGGGATGGCCGGAGAACAGAATCTGGGTGAGCCCAGTAATATATGTAAAATCTTGATTTTTCTGTTTGTTTAAAAGAGTTGCTCTTTAAATGAAAAAGCTTGTGTTACTGCCACTCAGCAATTGTAAAATAAAACAACAAAATTAATATCAAGTAATAAAGAACTGGATTTTGTATGCCCTTAAAAATGGCATTTGAAAATGTAGAGCAAGCATAAATGAAACTATGAGTTATGTAAGTGGTTCCTTATTTTCTGCATATGCTTTTTTTGCCCCTCTAACTTCCCTGAAGGGACACAGTCAACTTAAAGACCATACTGCTGCCTGATTTAAAACAACAACAACATTATTTTTACATACAACATCTAAAATGACTATAATTAAAAGAAAATAGAGAAACATAATCTTTCTCCATTTCTAGTTGATTATAGCACCTAGTATAGATCAGTTTAACTGCTTCCCCTGTACTGTCTGTCAATTTCTTCTATTTGTGCGGGTCTTTCAGAGCAAAAAGGGAGAGAGAAAAATGTTATGGAAAATATTATTCGAAAACCACAGAAATGTAAAGGATGCAGGCACCTGCAAGTACTTTTAACTAAATTTTTAAATACTGACTAGGATTTCAAGTTGCCAGTGACCCTTCATATTGATGCTGACTGAAACCTTTTGAACTAAGCTAATGTCTGCTCTTGATTATTGGATGACTTCTGCCTCTTCCCAAGGAGAAGGAGTCAAGAAATCATCAGTTTTGAGGCCTAACTCAAAACAGGTTGAATGTAGGATAGGTATCTCACATTGTTTCTTTGAATATTTGTTAACAGTTTTGTGCTATTTCTTTTTTAAATTCAGGAATTATTTCTCCATATCCCCAAGCTGTGTAACACCCTGTGCTAAATACAAATTACATATGGAAATCACTAGAATTTACTAAACAGCAAATCCATTTTGAATGCCTGGGATTTATGTAGTAATGGTGTGGTTTTCATTTATTTTTGGATAGCAAAGTGCCAATTACCATGGGAATTTCACACCATGTGCAAGTTTGCATCTGTTGACTTAAGTTGTTTAGATCCAGATTCTACCAAACTTGCTCAAATTGAATAGTCTCTTCCTATGCAATTACTCCCACTGAAATTAAGGGGAGTATTTATATAGTATGGGTCAGATCCAACTCCCAATGAAGTCAATGGTGACCTTTCCACTGATTTTAATGGGAGTTGGATTGGGCCCTAAGGGACCAATATGAGTCAATATGAGTAAAGCTGGCAGAGTACTTGAATACTGTTTGCAGATGTGGTCGCCCCATCTCAAAAAATATATATTGGAATTGGAAAAAGCTTCCAAAAAAGAGCAACAAAAATGATTAGGGGTATGGAACGGCTTCCATATGAGGAGAGATTAATAAGACTGGGACTTTTCAGCTTGG
The DNA here is from genome assembly GCA_033296515.1 of Macrochelys suwanniensis. Lineage (NCBI taxonomy): Eukaryota > Metazoa > Chordata > Testudines > Chelydridae > Macrochelys > Macrochelys suwanniensis. Next base: position 11,462,081 of record CM065790.1, on the reverse strand, counting down.
AAAAGAGAACTAATAGGGGGGATATGATAGAGGTCTATAAAATCATGACTGGTATAGAGAAAGTAAGTAAGGAAGTGTCATTTACTCCTTCTCGTAACACAAGAACTAGGGGTCACCAAATGAAATTAATAGGCAGCAGGTTTAAAACAAACAAAAGGAAGTATTTCCTCACACAACGCAGTCAACCTGTGAAACTCTTTGCCAGGGGATGTTGTGAAGGCCAAGACTATAACAGGGTTCAAAAAGGAACTAAATAAGTTCATGGAGGATAGGTCCATTAATGGCTATTAGCCGGGATGGTGTCCCTAGCCTCTGTTTGCCAGAAGCTGGGAATGGGCGACAGGGAATGGATTGCTTGATGATTACCTGTTCTGTTCATTCCCTCTGGGGCACCTGGTATTGGCCACTGTTGGAAGACAGGATACTCTGCTAGATGGATCTTTGGTCTGACCCAATAGGGCCGTTCTTATGTTCTTTAGATTAACTGAAGAATCTACACTAATATTTAGGCATATATGGTGTGGCACTCTCTATTGCAAGATATTTGGCTAGGATGGGCATACTCTCTGAGCAAAAAGAGGGAGTATAAAGACAACAGCAAGCTCCAACAAAACATTTTCATCAGCTAAACACTTTTGCTTTGCCAAACATCCCCTAAATCTCACTGTCCTCTAGGGTTCCTGTATTTCTTTTCTACCTGTGGCTTCTCATCTGTGTATCAGTAAAAGCTTTCTTAAATATAGGCAGCTTCTCCCAACCTCCTCCTGCCAAATTCCTTCAGTAACACCACTGTCCAATATGTGTAACATAAGAGGTCATCCTCATGTGCCAAATTCAGGTCCTGTTTGATTCGGAGGCAGTGTGGGGAGGGCAAGACAGGCATACTTTATAATATCAATACTGTAAAAGCAGCGTTAATCCAGATGCTTACTCTGACACAGCTGTGGCCCCGTGCAGATATTCTTGCCGGGGCTACAATCAACCTGCACTAAACATGAGGGGTTGGGTTAGACCATATCTGCACTAACACATGCCAGCCATACTCCTTTTATATAGATATGATAGGTTCATAGGTTTTCAGGCCAGAAGGGACCATTATGATTGTCTAGCCTTGACCTCCTGCATAACGATGAGCCACAGAATTTCACCTAGTAACTCTGGCCACCAAAGATCAATGGAACGTGAACTTTATGAGTTTTGTAGACAACCAGAGCAGGCTGACACAACTTAGTTGCCTCTTTTGCTCTGTACTTGTATATGAAGGAAGTGGCCTGCATTTGCCCCACGGAAGAACATGTAATGTTCTGAACGTTGGCTTGTGGTATCGCTGAATCAGACAGGGAAAAGTATCTGTTTACACACAAACATCTTGGTAGCTAACGACAAACGGAACTGAAATACAGAAAAGCACATCCAAAGGTTTAACGGGGCTTTAGCAAGATATTTTCGGTTTTTTAAAAAAATGAATGTGTCAGTGGGTAATTAGAGTGATTCTAAAGAAAGATAGGTGAGCTTTTTACCTTTATAATTTCAGCTTTCACTCTACTCAGTTAAAAACAGTATACACCATACGTGTGTGAATTTGGCCGAGGGGGCATTAAAGCTTGAATAGAGGCTCTCTTAGTACTGTCATATGATTAGTGTATAATGACATTTCATGAACAAAATGTTTAAAGCAATTAGTCATAATTGCTTAGATAGCCAAATATTTACTAAAGAAGAAGATGTACACTGGGAATATACATTTCTGAAGTACCCACGGGGCTTTTGTGTGGTGAAAAATAAAAAAGACATTTTTACAAGCTAGAAATACCCAACACTGGGTTCGGAACACTGCTCATTGAACCGCACTGATGCCTTTCGCAAGGCCAGACAGTTACACCCTTGCTCACTATAGGGCAGGTCTTCACTACCCGCCGGATCGGCGGGTAGCAATCGATCTATCGGGGATCGATTTTTCGCGTCTCGTTAAGACACGATTAATCGATCCCCGATCGCGCTCCCTCGGTGCCGGCAATCCACCGCATCGAAAGGCGGAAGCGGAGTCGACGGGGGAGCTGCAGCGATCGACTCGCCGCCGTCCTCATCGCCAGGTAAGCCAATTACGATACGCCGACTTCAGCTACGCTATTCCCGTAGCTGAAGTTGCGTATCGTAGATCGACCCCCTCCCCTAGTGTAGCCCTGGGCTATGAGTAGTCCCATTTAAATCACTTGAGCTAATCTCGAAGGAAGGTGCTACTCAACGTGAGCAAGCCTATCAGAATCCAGCTGTCTCAAAGACACCCCTACACGTAGAGCCTCCAAGGTAGAACTGAAAGAATGAGCTCCCCCCTCAGAAGTCATTAGGAAATATTCCTGTGAGGGAAGTTCTGTAATTTTGCACTTATGACAAACTTTGAAACTTTCACATTTTCAGTGGTTTTTTGATGGAGAAACTACTTTGAACTGTAAACTTGTCAAGATGGCAGTTCCCAGACAGAGCACCATGTTTTTTATAGGCTACTTAATATAATTTTTTTTAAACAATTTACTTTTTGTAACCAGATGCAGTGATTAGGATGCGGGTTGCACTGGAGTTCTCCAAACACTTCAACATCATATAATTACAAAGACGTTCTCTATATAGATCATTCCCAGTTTTACTGAACTACATCTTCTGGATCAAACTATCAATGGGATTCCATGTGGAAAGCAGAATTTGGCCCTTTATATCCAGTTTCTTCCTTATTATGACAGCTCGCTTTAAGAAAACTAACAGTTATAGCTGCTTTCTATACTGTTCTATTAGGCTTAGAAAGGAAAATAATCCTTACGAAATTACCTAATAACCAAGGGCTATACTGTGCCATCCACTTCTTAGCATGCTTAAAAATTGATGGCACAACATGGTAGAATAGCAGACATGTCTTAATTTTCAAAGGAAGAAACATTCTGCCTTAAATGTGAAGTTTTAAAAATTTACAGAAGCTGTGTATACAAAGACTTACTATGAGAATAATTTTTAGCTCAGTATAAATACCCCAAACGTCAATTTACAAATACAGACTCAGGCTCCTGCAAGTAGTCCACTGAAATCATGTGAATAAAGATTACAGACAATGCAATATCTGACATGTGCTGTCAGAGCTATTTAAAAGAGATCTTATTTGTGTCCTGTAGCCCCGAGTGTAGTGTTCTTACATACTGCATGGAATTCTAAATTGTGCACATCCTTTCTCAGTCATGGGGAGCGAAAGTCAGTCCAGAATCCTACAGATTCTGCAGGCTCAATGGGAAACATCTAGAAGACATATCTAGAAATGCTGTGATACAATTCTTCATGCTCCTGTATCCGGGGGAGGCACCATGGTCCAACGGAGTGGGAGTCAGGAGAACTGTGTTCTTTCCCAGCTCTTCCAGTCTGTGAGATCTTGGACAAACTCTCACTTAACTTCTCTGTGCCCTAGTGCTACTCGATGAGGTACTTATTTTGTCTCTGTGTGAAGAGTTATTTAATATTACATCTCTCCTTCTACCTTTTGGAAAAGGACCCTCTGTCCAAAAGGAACCGGTCATTTCAAACAGGAATCTGTTTTTGTGGTTTCGTTGTGGGGGTTTTGACTACAAATGACTTTACAGCATTGGATTCCTTGGGTCTGTCTGTATGTTATGGTAAAACACAATGGCTTCATTCACAAAACAAGATTTTACATAACAAAATGTGCAATAAAAGCGCAAGAAAGACAGACAGCAAGAGGTATCCAGAGGAGAACTTACCCCGCGCTTTAGGCTCCTGAAGCAGTGGATTTTGGGTTTGGAGGTCATGAACTCGTTGAAGCGATGGGAGAGGGGTTCCTTTTGCTGCTTGGGAGACTGGGGGCCGTTGGGAACAGCAGAGGGTGAGGCAGAGGCAGGGGGAGGAGGAGGGGGCTGATGGGGGGATGTTAAAAGGGACATAAGCTACGTATAAGAGATGGAGAAGTGATAGAATAAAAAACCAAAATAAAAAGATAAAACACAAAACGAAAATAAGCATCAAAAACAATATTCAAAATACAGGAAAAGCAATTAAAAACAAACAATTAAATATTTAAACATGGTTCAAAATAGAGGGAGGGAAAACAGTGTTCAAGATTTGCGTTAAAAGAAGAATGTGAGAAAAATGGGAGTTTTAGTAAGTAATGCAATGAAAAAATAGCACGGAATAATTTGACAGAAAGCTCATGCAGACTCTTACATGCAAACTCTATTCCCGTAGGTTACTCTGTGCTAGTTCTGTGGGCCGGTCAGAATGATGCACATGTATAGATCTTTCAAATACCTGAATTTACATGAATCAAATTACAAAGGTACCTTAGTGCCCAGTAGCATTTTTATTATCTGGAAAACAACAAGCCTCATTCTTCCTGCTTTCAAGTCACCTTGCTCTATGCACACCACACTTATCTTTTTGAAATTACACTACAAATTTACAAGAGAGAGATGTTAGGCCAGATTCTGCTGTTGGTTACATGAGTGTAAGCACCAGAGGGCTTGATTCTCTCTTGCCCTACATTTCAGGTCATCAGTTACATCAGCGAATGTGCCATTCTGATTTGTTAGTGTTCTGCTCTCACTTTGCAATTGCTGTCAATGGCTAGGGAAGGAGAAGCGCAACAGAGAATGAGGCTAAATCAATGGAGTTCTCTGGTTTTATGCTGGTGTAACACAGAGCAGAATTTGTCTAGTCTTCCTGATACAGACCAATAATCCCAGATAAATGTTGCCATGCATCATGGTGTGAAATAGGACAATGGAGAGAAGAGTTTAATGGATATAAATGATAATGTGAGTTAAAAAAAATCAGCTGCACTGTACAGGCTCAGTTAGATGTGCTGTGAAAGGATGAGTTACAGCCGTTCCCCACACCAAGCTTCCCCAGCTGCTGTACCCATGGTGCAGATTGAAACGATAACGCAAATAAAAAGCTGAGGGGAGTTTTAGAAGTATCAGAATAGTAACACCAGAGTGAAGCTTCCCCAAAGTAACAGTGTTAGTTAGCATGCACAGCACTGCATAAACGAATACAATTCCTGATCTGAATTAGAAACAAATGGACCATGGCAAAGACAACTAAAAAGGTAAATAAACAAAGAGCAACACAATTTAAGAAATTATATAGAAATAAAAATATCTTAAAAGTAAACAAAATAAGACTATAACAAAACACCATAATAGGACATCAACTATTAGTTTTCTGAAACTAAAGTTCAGGTTTTTTTTTTAGTCTTAATTGCCAGGATTATTAAACAAGAAAGCCGATAAAGGCTACAAACATACTGACACTGAGATGAAGTCTGAAAGTCAGTACCTTATTTTTCTTGATGAATGGCCACAATTTGCCCTTGGATTTGCTGCCAGGCCTGGGCTCAGATTTTCCATCCCATCTGGAATTTGAAAGGCTGGATTCTGAGACAGTGCGTTTCATTGGCTGAGTGAAGTCTTCAAAGTCAATATCTCCTGGTGGTTCGAACCCTGATTTAAAGGCTTCTATTACCAGTTGTGAATCCTGAAATGTCACAAACACAATCTATCTGTAAATATGTTGCAAAACAATAAAAAGTTTGGCTGTAAATGGAACAACAGTGTAAGAGTAGTGGAGGAAAAATTCTCCTAGTCACGGTGAAGCATGTGATAGCTTAACAAAACCACCCTAATTGCTAATGGGTTTGTTAGCACCCGTCCATCATTCCTATGTAAAAATCTGAGTCAGTGTGCAAAGGTTTAATTGAGACCAACTGCTTCTTTAACACCAATATTTTTAAATGGGCAAAGGACTAAGTACCATCTAAAGAAACAAGAAGTATGTAGCACTAACACCCAATGTAATCAGAAATCAAACAGGCAACATGGTTCACTGAAGAAGACATTGAAATGGGAGTCAAGAGATCTGAGTTCTTTTCTCAGATCTCTCACTGAGCTGCTATATGGCCTTGGGAAAGTCACTTCACTTTCCTGCGCCTCAGTTTCCCAGTTGTAAAATGATGCTTAATCACCTTTATAAAGTGTTTTGAGGTCCATAGATGAAAAGTGCTATGTAAATGCTCATTAGTATTCCTGTTTACTTCCCTTGAAAAAATTAAAACACCAGTGCTTGAATGGACAGCTCAAGTGACTCATAACACCTTTTGCATGCACTCAGATTCGCTAATGGGCATCCACAAAAAATCTTATGCAATACAAACCTTCCATTATAGAATTGCTGTGCTTCCAATTGCAAGCCAGATACCAAAAGCTCTGATAAATGTTGCTGTCTTAAGGAGAACCAACTTAAATGCTAATTAGTCTTCTGCTGTTGTGAAAAGCAGTGTGCCCTTCTGTCCATATTGAATTCCTGTAGATCAGAGGTTCTCAAACTGTGGGTCGGGACCCCAAAGTGGGTTGCGACCCCATTTTAATGGGGTTGCCAGGCTGGCTTAGACTTGCTAGGGCCTGGGGCTGAAGCCCGGGTCCCATCGCCCAGGGCCGAAGCTGACACCCAAGGGCTTCAGCCGTGGGTCTCAGGGGGCCTGTAACCTGAGCCCTGCCTTGGGCTGAAGCCCTGGGGCTTTGGCTTTGCCCCCACACCACCCCAGCCCGAAGGGGCTCGGGCTTTGTCCCCACTCCCCAACCTAGGATGGTGGGACTTGGGCAGGCTCAAGCTTTCGTTCCCCCTCCTGGGGTCGTTTAGTAATTTTTGTTGTTAGAAGGGGATCATGGTGCAATGAAGTTTGAGAACCCCTGCTGTAGACAATTACCTCATTCACAAACTGACCACATATTGCATGCAATTATTTTGCCTATTATCAGATAATAACTAACCAAAACAGTAATGATACATAACATTCTTGTGCATTAGATCTACAAATGTAGCAAATTTTCAGATGCAAATCTTCTAATTGCTAACGTGCGATTGATTCACAGCAATTACATAAATGCATTTTAATCTAGTGGCTTTTCAAATACACAGGCTGTGATTTTTAAACGAGCCTTCTGATTTTTCATAAAGCACATGGGGACAGACTTTCAAAATTCTCTCAGCACTTACAAATCTGGCAAGACATGCAAGAGTGCTCAGCATTTTGTGCTGGACATCCACTGGCCACTTATTCTGGTGCCTAACCAGAAGCTGAGATGTTCTGTAAATCTGCTCCTACGTCACTTAAACAAAATCTAGCATGTACAAAATATTAAATCCCTTGTGCAATGCAAACAAACTTTGGCCGAGCCCATTCGCCATAGTGTCCCATGAGGAGCCTCACCCTACTGAATATATGTTTCAAATCTGTAAGCACAGAAAGAATTTAAAGTATAATAATTTTCTCCTATCATCCTTCCTTAATATACATATAAACTATTGTCTTTTCTAGGGAGGAAGCTCTTCATTTCATACCATATGGATATTTTCTCTCTCTCAGGCCATCAGAGAAATTGCACCATAGTCCCTAGAGGGCTCATTAGCCAATGGATATTAGGAATACTTCAAGAGGAGGGTGGTGCTTTGACCACCTTTTGTGGCTTTTGTTTGTATTCATTTGAGCATATGGAAGAAGCCTAGGATGATATGCACATATCTGACCTGAATTAAGCAAAGACAAGATATAAGATTTTCAACATCACCTGAGGGGTTTAGGAGGAAGGGTCCCATTGAAAGCTAATGAGATCTGTGCTCGTAAATCTATTAGGTGCTGTGTAAATCAGCCCCATAAACCTTAAAGGAGTTACTATAGCACTTTCCCTTATTATTCATTAGTTTCACCTTAGCTTGACATTAAAACTTGCCTAATTCCAAAGATGTTTAATTATAAGCATGAAAGCAAGAGCCAGGGGGTGGCAAGAGATTAAAAAAAATCAGGTTACATTATATACTTGTGCTTTATTCCATCCTTCTGAACCTTTCATTTCTTCTCCTTTAATTATATAATGTTCCTACCACATTGTCAAAACATCCTACCACTACAATGGAGCTAAAAATAACCAGCTCATTCTGTGTATCAGACATGGAGAATGTCATAACAGGAACTCAGAAGTCCATAACAAATTAATCCCATCTACTGCCAGAGCCTGCAGAGGCAAATTCCACCCAGGTTCACTTAACAGTCATTGTGGTTTAGTCTTGCAATAATGACATCTGCCTTACTAGAGTTACTATGAAAAGGAATGGAAAAAAGTAGCATGCTCCTAGTAAGTATATTAGAAGTACAGAGACAAATTCTATTCCCAGAAAAATCCATGCAACTCCCCATTGATTTTAGTTGGAGTTCTGCATGCTGAGGAGAAGGCAGAATTTGATTCTTAGCAAGTATACTACTTTTGAACAAGTGGAATAACGAAATAAACCAAGCCTGAAAAACTGGCAGCTTTGGAGGTGGACAAGAGAGTCTTTCAGTTTTCTTTCCAGCTAATGTGTAATGAATATTAAATATATCCAATATATCCTGTCAGTTCTTAACACAGAATAAATGAAGTGGAACAAAAATGGTTTTCCAGAAGTCTCGCAGGGAGAAGTCCCCACATATATTTCAGTGCTAGGGAACAAATACATAGACAAGGACATTCAGTTCTGCTTTGAGCTCCTTTGACTCTTGAACATAGTCTCTGAAAATCCATTAATGGATGGCAAGAAGAGGAATTCATGTACTTTTATTTTATTATGAAGTACATGAAGTACCTCTATCACACCTGCTAGAATCCACATGATGAATGGCTTAGCCTCTCAGTAACGGAGGTTTCCTTAATGCAAATGTTGATAGCAACATATTTTTAATGTCTCCACTTTGACAATTCTAGCCCATGATGGCTCTTCATTTTTAATACTTCCCAGTCATCAGCGTGTAGGCAGGTGGAAAGGAGAGGGGTGTGACATTTTGATGCAGAAAGTAGCATCTTAGATATAGTGAAAGAAAAGTTCAAGCATCATTACTGCCTGTGTGAGCACACACATACCAGAGGAACAGATGGGATCTAATGGAGTATGCACAGAATGGAAAGAGTGGCTGCCAATCCCCGCTCTCACTAGGGTGACCAGATGTCCCAATTGTATAGGGACAGTCCCGATTTTGGGGTCTTTTTCTCATATAGGCGCCTATTACCCCCCACCTCCTGTCCCGATTTTTGACGCTTGCTATTTGGTCAGCCTAGCTCTCACACAACTCCATCAGTGGGCTTGCTCAAGTCATGTAAGGTGTGTGCAGACCTCTGAAGATCAAAGGCACAATACAAACAGTATTACATACCATGCAACCACAACTGTGGTGCTTTCCTATGGAGTTCACCCAATTATGTTTCCAGCAGAATAAATACATTGCAATTCTGGGTGCCACCTTCTTATTTACTATATGTACAGCACAATTTTAGCACTATAAATTGTAGACTTCATAGTTGCTGTTTGGAACAGTATTTTTATAGATATTTGTAATACTAAATGTACTGAATTAGGTAAAGAGCCAGGAGATCCTCAGATGAAGTTCACCAAAGAAGTACAAAGTGTTATTCCAAACTCCTAACATAGCACCAGGAATGGCCTTGCTATCAGCCTTTAACTTTAATGCCAAAAAGAACGAACATTAAAATCTTAAAGATCCATACATTATTCCAACTAGAGTTAATTTGAGATACTTTGGTACAAAAGGCAGTGTTGATCACTCCTGTGATTTTTTTCATGTGTCTCACCATATTTGGTATTTTACTTAAAGCCCCAATTCCAGGAGTCAGGTTATTACATGAGAATCTCAGCTTTCATTTTAAAAAAACAACCACCAAATTTCTAGCCACCAGGGTTATGTAGAACGCTAGAAAACATGGCTCAAGTGCACCCAAAAGGCTCAAAACCCAAAAGCTAAATGAAAAGAACCCCACATTTATGATCTTTAACAAGCTCATGATTTTTTAGTACTGTACTTGGGGTTGGGAATACTGTACTAGTGCTTGTGATGAACAGAATGCCAAAGTTTCTTGCATCTAAGAACTCCTGTCTAATCTCTGCACTGGTTACATATGAAAGCTCAGGGTCTGACTTACACAAAGCAGGGTTGCTCTTTTCCTGCCAGGGCAGGTTGTGAGTCTTGGCTTGTGTTCCTTTAACCACATACTATCAACAGTTCTCCGTGCATTCAGCCTTGCGTGAATCTGACCTGTGCTGGCTCATTTTCAAAGCTGAATCCAGCCCATATCCAGGTAGGCTGTCCAGCTCCATACTCAGAATTTAGCATTTCCATAATTATGAGAATAATTAAAATAAATGAATTTCTGCAAAATTCAATTTGATTTGTGGTTCTGTTGAAAAGCTAGAGCAAACATTTCTGCCACATAAGAATTGACCACTAAATATCTGTGATAATACCCTTCATCTTCTAATTGATTCTGAATCCTATTTACTAAGGCCTTGTCTACACTACAGTTAAGTCGACGATCATATGCTGCTTTAATTACATCAGTTGTCCACATCCACAGAACAATCCTTGTGTCAGCGGAGCGCATCCATAGTTGGTGCTCTTGCATTGACAGAAAGATCATTGCATCATGGGTAGCTATCCCACTGTGTAACCAGCCACCCTCTGCTGCTGGGAGAGCTGGGAATGGATTGCAGTGCATCATAGGGGAATGCTCACCGTCTCATGATGCAGTTATTTCCGTCCCATCATTCCATGGGCTTCCAACTTTGTTTCGCGCCGTTTTTGAATAGCCCCTGTAAACTGTGCACCCGTCATCTCTGCCTGAAAGCATGGATCCTGAACTGCTGACTAGTCTAGTGATGAGCATTATGAACACAACGCAGCTGGTCTTGCAGTATTTCATGAGCAGGGAAACAAAGTGAATCTGTGGTGTCTGCCCTGCTGTGTGCAATGGAAAGAAACAATTCAAGATTACAGCTGGCATTCACGGAGCAGCTGCACAACATGGACCGTTGGTACTGGGCTTGGGAAAAAAGCACTGAGTGATGGTATCGCTTCATGATGCATGTATGTGATGACGAGCAGTGGCTGCAGAACTTTCAGATGCACAAAGCAACCTTCCTGGAACTGTGTGCGGCACTCGCCCCTGCCCTGTGGCGCAAGGATACCAGAAGGAGAGCTACACTCACAGTGGAAGAGTGAGTGGCAAACGCTGTGTGGACGCTGGCAAATCCAGACTACCACCAGTCAGTCGCAAATCAGTTTGGAGTTGGAAAGTTCACCGTAGGGGTTGCGGTGATGCAAGTGTGCAGGGCCATTAATTGCCTCCTGCCACAAAGGACTATGACTCTGGGTAATGTGCAGGAAATAATTGATGTCTTTGCAGCAATGGGATTCCCTAATGGCAGCAGGGTGAGAGATGGTACACATATCCAAATTTTGGCCCCAGACCAAACTGACATCAATGTGGGTTGGTCAGGGAAAGTTCATGATGCATGCACCTTAATTTTAGGAACACTGGACTGTATAGAAAGCTGCATGCTGGGACTTTATTTCCAGACCAGAAGATTCCAATGGGGGATGTGCAATGCCCATCCTGCCAACCCCTTGCTCCCGTAGCTCATGAAGCCTTACACTAGGAACCTAGACAGTAGCAAGGAGTACTTCAACAACAGGCTCAGCAGGTGCCAAATGAACATTGAATGTACCTTTGGCAGATTAAAAGGTTGCTGGCGCTGCCTTTTTGGCAGGTTAGACCTCAATGAGGAAAATATTCCAATGGTCATAGTAGCCTGCTGTGCTCTGCATAACATTTGCGAAAGGAAGGGGGAATAGTTTCCCCAGGGGTGGAGCGCTGGGGTGGATTGGCTGGCTGCTGATTTTGAGCAGTCAGATACCAGGGCAATTAGAAGGGCTCAATAGGGGGCTATTCAAATCAGGGAGGCTTTGAAGGAACATTCTGACAATGAGGCCCAGTAATGTGTCTTTATGTGATACATTCAGACAGACAATGTTTACTTGCCGCCTTGAATGACCCCTGTAATGTTTGCTTCCTGAGCTTTAATTGTAGTGAGCAAATGTTCCTGCCTATAGCCACTGTATCTGAATTTTAGCAGCAACTACCAGGTGCATGACACAAATAAAGACTAATTTTGTTTCAAAGACTACACTTTAATTAAAGGATAACACATTTTTTTTGCAAACTGGGAACACGGCAATGAGGAAGTGTCTCTTGGTTAAGACTCTCCAGTTGTATGCAACTCCAGCTTTCATCATGAAACCAGGCTCTACCGGTGGAGTGCAATGGGTACTGCGACAGAACAGGAACATGCAAGGAATGTGCTGGGGGAGTTTGCGGAGGGCATGGAATGGCGTTCTGTATTAGCTGCAGAGGGAGTTGTGCACGGATGTGCTCAGACTGAAGCACTATGAGGGACTTGAGCTTCTCTGTCTGGCCCTCCAGTAGCTTTATCATCCACTCTTGTTCATCTATTATCCACTCCTGCCCCAGTCTCCTTCACAGGCTATCCAGCCTGAGTTCTTCATTAACTGGATGGTTTGCGAAGAGAGTCACTACATGCCTAGGGACAGTATTCTGAATATTGGCACCTTTTTCCACAAGCCTGATCTCACTTCTGAGGGTAACCCAGGATGCAAGGGTGTATCTCCCACATGTGTGTAGTTTCAGACCGGATCCATATGCTGCTCACCTGTATGCCTCTTTGGTCCCTGCAGAAATAATTGCCGGCTGGAACAGCAAAATTTCCTACAGTGGGGGGAGAGACAAGGAAGCTTTGCCAAGGAACCTTCAGCAGAGGATTGCAGAGTACCTACATGAAAGTTTCCTATGGAGGATTCCCAAGGCATCCCAGTGAACATTAACAAACTTTTCCACAGGGCCCCCAATGCATAGCTGCAAAGGCTTTGTTGTTAATTTCTATCCCTTATCCTTTATCATATAACAAAGTAAATGAGACCTCAATCTCCATCACTGTGCAGTATCAAAGCAAAATGCATGCTTACCAAAGCTTGCCTCTCCTGCTTCATGTGAGCCGGAGCGCTGGGTCTAGCTAGACCCCTTCTGAGTCAAAAAATAGATCCTGGCTTGCCATGCCACCAGACAACTCTTTTGCATGTCCCACATGCTCCTCCAACTCCTCTTCCTCATCCACCACTTCATCCTCAGGGTTGACTCCACCAGCCACTGCCTCCAGTCCAAAGTATCCATAGGGCTCTTGGTGGTGGTGGTGGTGTCGCCAGCAACGATGGCATGCAGCTCCTTGTAGAAACAGTATGTCTTTGGTGCCACACCAGAGCAACAGTTGGCCTCCCTTGCCTTCTGGTATGCCTGCCACAGCTCCTTGATCATAGTATGGCACTGCTGCATGTCCCTTTTGTGTCCCTTGTCCTGCATGCCACGAGCAATCTGCACATAGATATCAAAGTTCCTACGACTTGAGCGAAACTGCAACTGGACAGCCTCCTCTCCCCACAGACCCAGCAGATCCAACAGCTCCGGTGTACTCCATGTGGGATCTTGTCTGTTGCAGAAAGCCAGCATGGTCACCTGAGAAGATGCTGTGTGAACAGTCTATGCCATCCAAACGGGAAGTGAAAAGTTCAAAAATTCCCAGGCATTTAAACGGGGGAGCGGCACATGCCTGTGTACCTTCAGGGCAGCAGAGTTCAAACTGCTGACCAGCGTGGTCATGATGGGCATTGTGGGACACTTCCTGGAGGCCAATTAGGGCAACATAATCAAGCGCTGTCTTTACACTGACGTTGCATCACTCTATTTATGTAGCAAAAAGCTCTATGCCTCTTGTCAAAGTGGTTTTATTTTGTCGGTGAAGCGGGGGAGTTACATCAGTGAGAAGATCATTTCAACGTGTACACCTCCACTGCTTTGCTGACGAAAGCTGACTTTTGTCGACAAGACGGTGTAGTGTATACAAGCGCTACCCGTCACATCTTTAGAATACATCATCTTATTTAAATACATCCGAACAAAACACATATATAGAATGCATGTTAATGAAGTAAATTTGGTAAAAGAAACTTTTCCTTCTTAAAAGACAAACGACCCTATGGATTAACTTGCTAAACAAATACATCCATGAGAAGAACAGATTTTTCTCCATAACAAGACAAAGCAACTATCTTTCATAAAATAAAACATGCACTAAAGCTATCCTTAGTTAACATGTGAGAGAGGAACACCTTTTCTGTGCACTAACTGGGTTTGGGTGCAAGTTCAGTGCTTCAAATTCTTTCTTAACTGTGTAGCTGGTTGTACGCAATTTGGGGCAGGGACCACCTTTATGTTCTGTGTCTGTACAGTGCCTAGCATAATAGGGTTCTAGCTACCGACTTGCGCTCCTAGGTTTTATTATACAACTAAAATAATAAAGTACACAGGAGAAAGAAGATACAACACGCAACACTTACATTTTTCTGATCAATTGATTCTGCTGCCTTTGTTATTCCGTCCAGACACTTCCCGATTATGGGGATCACCTGGCGGTCCACTTCTGCATAGGTTTTCATGCATTCACCTATCCTCACTATCCTCCTTTCCTCCATCTCTTGGATTTTCTGAAACATTACATTTCACTTTGATCAAACATGAAAAGTTATTTTACAATTTCAATTAATTTCAATTTCTGCAACAAAACAGCTCCTGTTATATTAAGTTGTTTAAATAAGACTTTAAACCCAGGCAAATCAAGATGGTTATTCTCATGTAATGTATGGTTTAGTAATACTGGAGATCAAAGGATGGCCTCAGAGTAATCTCCACATTACGTTATAACGTTTACATCAGGGCATCTCAACATAGGCACCTACTGATCACTACAGAGTGCGCCAAGGATCTTCAGTATCTGTTCCAATGACCTCTGGTTTAGGACACAGAAAAACCAGATGTTGCATATCCTGTTATGATGGATTATAATAGGAGGCACAGTGTGTGTCCAGGTGTCAAAGGTGCATTTTTCATGTTGAAACATAAGATCTGATAGGACACTGACTGCTGAGAACCACCCCGCCCATACTCATTTTTTCCCTGTTAAACTGTGACCCAACCATGATCAACAGAAAAATGAAACAATTACAGGAAAGAACACACTGATATTATTCGTTTAAAAGTAAAACAGCTCTCTGAATGCTATTTTAACACTTAAAGCAAAGCAAGGGAATTTTCTAGAGCACTGGTAATGCACAGGCACCCAAACTATGCTTAACCAAGGATGTAAGTTCAATTCAGTGTGCTTACCAGATACAAAGTTTTATGGTCTCTAAAGGCCTTGTAAGAAGTGTATACATGGCCTGGGGATGCTGTTTTTTTATAACACAAAATACCTTGAAATAATTATCCTAGACATTGGCTTGAATGATCATGAATGAAAAGCACAGCAGTTTTAACTGAAAACTTCAAATTATGAATGAGAACATGCCTACTTGCTGCACAAACCTTAACTTCTGAACAGCTTGTAAGTATAAAACATGTTTCAGTTTTGAACAGCTACATTTTCCCCCTGCCCACTCCTATTTCCAGTGCAGTTACAATGGAATAGTTATTTAAAACACTCAGTCCATTGCATTAGTCAAACTCTGTTCAGACATTTCAACCTAGATTTTTAGCTGGTGTAAATGGGCATTGCTCCACTGACTTTAATGTTATCATCAGGGCTGACTGCTGAGGACATTTTAATACGAGTTTTCTCTCTGCAATGTCTTTCTTGGCCATCTGACATTTTTAGTAAACTTAATCAAACTGTAAGCATCTGCCTCCTTCACATCCATCAAGCTATTGCCCAACATTAACATGGTATAACTCTAAACATCTTTGAAATCTAGGTTTGAAAACAGGTCACAAAGGAGGCACAAGGTTTTATAGATGACAATACTCTCAGTTGATTCCTGCCCCAACAATGCAAGCAATGCTCTCATTCCCCAGCTGCATGGAGGTAGAGTGTAATAAAACAAGACTATAAGTAATGTCATCAGGCATGCCCCTTCCTGCCATACCAACTAGCAGATTCCCACCTCCTACATTATCAATCAGTCTGGTAGCTAGTCCAGAGGTCAGAGGGAGTTTAGCTCCATAACATCTCTTTGGATTCATAGGAATTGCTGCTCCCGCCAAAGAGAGCAACTTCTTCTTTTAGAGATCCTGGGTTGCTGCATTATGTTCAGTGTCTGCTAATGCAGTGCTGCGGCTTCTGCAGAGCAGAGACCTGGTGTCACAGAAATAAGCTGACTTACCAATGCATTGCAATGTATCTAGTCGATGTAGCCACACCAAGAACACAGGCTGCTGTACGTCAGTACTATGAGATCTCACCTGGAAGATATTTGGTATGTGTGTGTGATAATGTTCGCGTTGCTCATGGTTAAATTTCTGAAGAATGGATGAGTATTCTCCTTTGCTGTCATCTGCCATTTGATGTCGTATTTGTGCTTGCTGTCTTGCCTGAGGAAAAGCCAAAAGAACATTATACTTTACGCTATTTAGAGGTAAGCTGCACCAGACTAGGACTGTATGGTTTTAGCCGCTCCGATTATATTCCTACTGCATTTACCATTATTCAGCACACACTAAACTTTGGGGGAAACATTAGCAGCTGGATCTTTGCACACTTTCCATTTTTACTGTCTCTCTTTGTTCATTCTCCTCCTCCAGTTAATCTTACTTGCTCCAACAATGCAAGCAATGCTTGCATATGTTCCAAATATGCACTGACAAAATTCATAGTCATTTTTCCTTTTTATGTTCTCACTTTTGACATCAAGGAATTTACTCTGCACTTTGCAGGACCTTGCCTTGTCTAAATACTGTGAATAGTTAGACCCAATTCCATGAACCTTCTGTGCTTCAAGATCTCATTGAAATTATGGGAGGTAGGCACTCGGAGAGCTTGCAAGACCAGACTCTTTAGAACTGTGTTCTTAGTTTGACTAAGGAGATAATGGTTATTATGGCCTAAACATGCCTTTGGTTCTGACATCGCCACTCATTTTCATTCTTTATTATCTGAGGAAGAAATCTTGTACCATAGCTATAATTTTACTGCTCAATTTATTTCCTCCAATTCCTATGCTCCAGTTTATGTTTGGGCAGCTTCTCTCTCCTATTCTCACCAATATGTTCTTTCCATGCACATGTTTGAATTCTGTGATCATCCCCTTATTCCCATAACAAGACTGTCACAGCTGTAGCTCATCCAGGACTCCCCTCTCTTCCTTACGTCTGAACTTCTCTTGACATATATGGCTAGTCTTCCCACTCCACCTCAGGCCTGCTCAGATGTTTTCTGCTCTCCTCTGAACAATCTACTTCCCTGTCGGCCAAAGATTTTTTTTGCTTCCCCACACTAGAACCAATATCATAATGCTGGAATCCTTCGCATATATGATCCCACCATGCTCTTCCCAATACTTCTGCATTTACACAGATGCACTTCCTTGAGTGACCCCTTCCTTCATATTTGCTGATCTCTCTCCCTCTTTTTAGATTCTCTTTCCTGAAGCCTTCTGTCATCCGTTACCCCATCCAATATTATTTTCCTCTGTCTACCTCATCTGTTTATTTTAGTTGCCTTTCTCCTTCCTCCCTGTTGGCCTTTGCCCAGCATCCCTCCCTCCCTCCCTACCCACTCCATATGCCTTTGCCTCCTATCCTGTGTTCACTTGTTCACTCTCTCCTCGTTTCTATTCTCTCAGCCAGTGCATTGTTGCCCGTTCTGTTCTGACATAGCGCACCTCGCCTGTATATGTTCCCATCTGTTCCAAAGAGAGTCTCATGTCCCTGGACCAAATGCTGGTCTCAGAGAAGTTAATTGGAATTTTGTCATTGATTTCAGTGGGATCAGGATTTGGCCACGTACACCTAAACCCTCCTGCCTGCACTAGCTCTTCAAGCATCCAGGCATGCACCTAATTGGACACTTTTTACCTAACCCTTGGAGCAGAGCTGAGAATAATTTTGGAGGTTTTGAATTTTAAGACTCATTCCTAAAATACTGCCAGGTTCGATCACTCATTCCCTCCCACAACAATCCTATTAGAACAGTTCAGAATTGGGTTATTCTGTGAACTGTTCCAGGCAGACAATAGTTTCCTGACAATAAATCCACATAAAATACCAAATCATGAAACATTTTACGCATGATAAATGGAAAGTAACAAATTGTGCCAGAAGGTTTCAGATCTCCTCTTGCAGGGAAATGAACCTGTTCCTCATCTATCCATCCATCCAGCTCATAGATAGCACCTAATTATTTATTTCACTCAGTTCTGCAATTTCTTTTGCAAGCACATTTGATTGTAAAACTTTCCTGGATTCATTTGATCTTAGCTTCATAAAATGATTTAAGAAACCCAGTGAGAACTCACTGGGCATCATGTGAATGCCAATAGCCAAAACAGTAGCATTATATGCAAAATACTATAATTAGAAACAGATAAGTGAACTAAATCAAAGAAAACAGCCATACGAGATGCTCCCAAGATTCAACTTTCTGCTAATTATGGTAAGCAAGCATGTATGTCTTCAGGAATTTTATTTTTACACAATGAAATCCCTAGAGGCCAGTTCAGTTGTTTTTCTACATGAGAATTATATTACTTATTATACACACATATTTGCATTAAATTTGATTAAGAAACAATTATTGCAACATTTTTACACTGAAAAAAACAATACAAAAATTAAATCACCTATACAAAAACCTGCCAGGCTACAACAGTAATGTAAAATTGTCCCTTCCCCTACCTCTTACTCATGGTCCAGCTGCTATAGATCAGTATTCACTTATGAATCCCATTCTGTACAGCCATCTAAGGGCAATCCATTGTTTGAGCTAAGTTCTATAGAAAGCCCAGTTCTGTTTACACAAGCTGCCATTATCTCTTGACTTCACCGTTGAAACGTAAGACAAGTAATTCATTAATATAGATTTAGGGCCTGATCCTGCAAATCACTCCCACAAGAAGGCCCATTAGTTTCACATGAGTAAAGTATCTCATACCTAAATGTTTGCAGGACAGCGCCCATAGTTTTCAACGTGACTGTAACTGCCCCAAAATAAAAGACACAGCAGATGAGTAACTAGAATTGGTTACATTCCAAAACAAGAATTCCTATCTGAGAGCCACAGTAACGTTATTGTTCCTCATCTTTTTTTTGCATTGGGCAAGCTCAAGACATTTTAAATGTTTTTCCAGTGAGGTATTTTGATCTTAAAATAAAATATAATAAAACATTGGAATATTTTTTAAATTATTACTACTAACATCACCACTTTAATATTAACAGAGTTATATTTTATAGCTCTGTTCTTGTATTCCTGTGGGAGTTACAGAATAATGAAAATATGAGTTAGGGACATTAAATTTTAGATTCAGAATCCTAATGGATGCAGTAGTCTAGAGCTGCAGGCACTGAGTCACACAGTCACATTGGAGAGGGAATCATAGGAGTAATTTAAAGGTGAACTGCACAGGAAATAAAATACAAAGCTAATTTTTTTGATCCTTTACTGCTCATTTATACATAAAGAAAGCTCCAAAGAGACAGAGGGTTTTTTCCTGCTTCTTTTTACATTAGAAATTTCTGGTTTTGGCTTGGCTTTTCCTAGAGGACAGGCTTTGGAAGACCAGATCCACGACCTCAGAAGTGACTGTTTGAAACCTGAGGGGCAGCTTTTTCTCCCTTCTCCTTTCAAGTGGGCAGGGTCCATAGAACCAGAGCTCAGGTTTAAACCTCCAGATGTGAAGTCACATTCCAAGTGAAGTCTTCCAAAGACTGACAGAATTCTCCAGAAGAGAAAATATATGTCAAGACTAGATAGTTATAATATAATCTAAGAAGAACAACAAATGAGGTCATCTTTATACATCATAAAGAAGCAATAAAGAGCCCACACACGTTTGTTTCGGTTTTTTTGCTTTGCACCTCACCTGTCGTGCTGAAAGCTAATGAGGCCCCCTTCTTCATGGAATCTTTTCCAATATTAGTTTATGGGCCCCCAAATAAACATGCTGCCTACTTCTTAGATGTCCTTTGTCTGCTTTTGCTAAAGCAATTCTTTCTTAAAGCTCATATGCAACAATAAAACCTAAAGGTCACAGATGCAGCACTTCTAATTAAGAGACAATTTCTTAAAAATTGAACTGCAGCCTGATATCTGCTGCATTGTTAGTCTTTTCAGCCCCATATCAGCCAGATCCAGATTTCCATCAAAACCAAAACTCAGATTTTAGTGTTCAGTTATTTCAAAAAGTCATGCTTTCTATAAATACCTGAGTTATAAATGAAGGATGAGGCAGATCTGTAGGTCCAGATCATCAGCTAGTGTAAACTGCCATAGCTTTATCTGACTTTGACAGGGCTATTCCATTTACACCAGCCAGGGATTTGGCCCATTAGAACCCTCTCTAGCATAGGAGGTGCACAGAATTGCCATTATTTCTGTCTGAATGATGATGCTTCCTTTCTCAGCTTGCCACGCTAGATCTTGATGGTGAGTGGGAAGAACTTAAAGCTATAGCTATTAATTGAATGGCATTTCCAGTACTCAGTAAAAAATATAGCATAAAATATCCATGTAAGAGACTGGGTTTATTATGCCATGATGATGTAACATTCGTAAAGTTAAAATAAAACAAAGGATTATGTGACATGTTTTAATGGCCTGATTTTTACAGGTGCCAAGTAGCTGCAACCCACTTTGACAGCAACAGGAGTTGTGGGTACTCAGCACTTCTAACAAAAAAAAAAAAAAAACCCAAACAAACCAACCAGGCCTTATGTACACAGATTTGTTTCCCATGCTGGAAAACAAACTGAATAGCTGCACAGTTTGGCAACAGTGCTTTTGCCTGTCTCTACCAGCTAGCAGGAAAAAACAAACACTGTGGTATCAAACTTATGTTTGCCACATTTCCTGCACCAATTTTCTATTTAACCACTGAATTGCATTAATCAGACTTGCACACAGCAGCTACTGGTGGTTCCAGATGCTTGTAATGATCCCAGCAAGCCTCTGGCGATGGGAAAAAAGGTGAGCTAAATGGGTGGCATTGGAGCTGAGGTCAGTTATGGTCTACAGTCTTTTATGGATGAAGTACTTCATTCAGAAAAATATTTTTTTTCTTAAATTTAGGAATTAAAAGAATTTCAAACCTGGCAAACATTTGTTCCTGATGTAATATGGATTACAGGGCATGTTTTAGTCTCACATGAGGCTACTTAGAACAGCTACTTTTAAAAGCTATACTCCAAGAATTCTGCAGTTTAGCAACAGAGTGCATTCTTGTATAGGATGGACACTGCATATTAGGGCTGGAAAATTTGTCTGGATTTATCAATAATTTTTGCATGCATGCAGTGTAATTTAAGTATCTGCTTTACTGACCTCTAAACAAAACATAGTACTTTATAATGGAAGACACTTTGAATTCCTTTTATTATATAAAGATTTTTTTTTAAATGCTCATGTTGCGAAGGTGAATTGGAAAAGTAAAGAATACTGGTGTAAAGACGTAAATTCCAGGTACTGAGCCTCTTGGAATGAATGCTGAGGTGCAACATATTATGAAATAGGCTAAACTGGAGTTTTTAAACAGGCATTAGGGGTGTTGTCATACTGTACCTTATCCAACTCCCATTGAAGACAATGTAACTGACTTCAACGGATTATGGACATGACCCTTTTAAGATTAGCATTCAGAAATTCTGTGAGGAACAAGACATTATTATGTTATTGTGCCATTACAATGATGTGTCTTAGAGAAGTTTTAAAAAAATTAATACATTATTCAGACTATGTCACATCCCTCAATATGGTTCTGTGTTAGGGAAAAACTGTAAATTAGGTTTTTTGAGGGGTGTTTACATTTCTCCTAATCTATTTATCATTTCAGTCTACAGTAAGAATGAAGCATGTTTTGCTGAGAACAATTCAAGAGAACTTTTCAAAAGACGCATTCCAGAAACAGCAAAAGGGTCAATAGATATATTGTCTTTTAGGTTTACACAGGCAAAACATAACTCCCACAGGCTGTTGTCGTAGAAGGCAAATGAATAACTGAAAAAGGGGAAAAAAATCTCCCCACAAAAAAAACTCTCCAGGGTACAGTCAATCCATAATGAGTGGAACAGTCCAACTTCTCAGCAGTTGGTCTTCTCCAGAAGTGCAGAGTTTCCAGTTAAAAGTTTGATAGATTATTTTTTAAAAAAATTTGGGCAGACAAGGGTGTAAGATGAAGCACCGCCAGGTTGCCGCCTGCCAAACAATAGATCTGTCTTTAGTAAATACAAGACCAGAACAAGAAACTTCAAAATAGGTTAAATATAAGAGCATGCTAAGAAATACTTCCCCAATTTCAGGAATGTTTTCAATTGTTCCTATAACATTTCAGTCACAGTGCCTGATGCTGCAACACAAACCATGAGTCACTGCTTATAACTGCACGTATTCATTACCAGGGAGTGCAATGGGACTTCTCGGGGTAGCAGTATCATCAGTAGAGTTTACAAGACTATAATCCATTTTTAATGTTACAGTTTATGGACAAATAGTCCTACTGACTTCAGTCCCAACTCAACAAGGTGCTTGAGCACATCTCTAAATCAATGGGACCACTCGCAACCCTAAAATTAGGCATGCATTTAAGTCCCTTGCTAAAACAATCCATTAAGTGGGACTGAGTGAGTATGGGTTTCATAATCAGATCCTATGTTACAAATGATTTTCAAGTAGTGTATTATTGTCCCATTGTTATTTATTCCTTTTTTTTTAATTTATGGGACCAATCCTGCAAATACACGAATATTATTATTATTAGTTATTTGTATTACTGTTGCACCTAGAAGCCCTAATCATGGCCGAAGACCCCATCGTTCTTAGGCGCTATACAAACAAAGAACAAGTAACTTTACTCACATGATTAGACTCAGCTGGTGAAATCCTGACCTCATTAAAGATAGTGGGCATTTTGCCATTGACTTCAATAGGGCCAGGGTTTTACACTTTGACTTTTGTGCTGGAAGGATCAGGTCCTATTATTAACTATTATGCCATAAGCATTTTGACCATCTCACTGAGTAAGCAGGAAATAGGTTTTTAACATTTGATTTCCTTGGGAAAAGGAAAACAGATTGTTACTTTCAATCATTAGAAGGAAGAAACCTAACAAGCTGTGAATCCCTGAAAACCCTTGGCTGAAAGTAGCCAAATACAAACAAGCAAACAGCTGATAGGGAGGAATAAAGCTTCATTATCAAACCCTAGCAAATGTTATCTAGTGCGTTAGCACTGGATGTAGTTCTGCCAGCTTATCTGAATACACACTAATGAGAGACATATTAGAACAATAAAATACCAAATAAGGCTCTAATGAGTAAGACAGATCTGATTTGTAGAGTTCAGAAAGAACCACCAGCATTACAAAGCTGTAATACAAATCCCAACCCTAGTTCTTTAACAGTTCTGGTCCCATCTACACTGCAAACAAAAAATTCATGTTCATACCCATGCCAGACATGTACAAGCTCAGTTAGTCCTGAGACTACTACCTCCTACCAGTTGGGTGGGTAAGCCTGACAATCAGAGAAAGGATGGACTTGTGGTTAAGGAACTGTTCTGGGACTTGGGAGATCTGGTTTCAGTTCCTAGCTCTGCCACAGACTCCCTTGTGTAACCTTTAGCAAATCTCTCAATGCTTCTATTCCCCACCTGTAAAATGGGGATAACGATACTTCCTTTCTCCCATGTTTTGTCTGTCTTGTCCATTTAGACTGTAAACCCTGCAGGGCAGGGACTGTCTCTCACTAAGGGCTGGTCCACACTGGGGGCGGGGGGGGGGGGGGGTGTCGAACTAAGATACGCAACTTCAGCTACGTGAATAACGTAGCTGTAGTCGAAGTATCTTTGTTCAAACTTAAAAGCACTTACCGTGGGTCCAGACGCAGCAGGCAGGCTCCCCCGTCAATTCCGCTTACTCCTCGTGCGGAGCTGGAGTTCCGGTGTCGACGGGGAGCGCTTCCGGGATCGATTTATCGCGTCTAGATGAGACGCGATAAATCGATCCCAGAAGATCGATTGCTACCCGCTGAATCAGGCAGGTAGTATAGACGTACCCTAAGTGTCTATACAGCACTTAGCCCAAAAGGACCCTGATATTGTTTGGAGCCTGTCAGTGCTACAGTAAAACAAATAATAAAAATAACAGCAACAACCACCACCCAATGGTAGTAAATACGCACAAAGAAGAGTACCAAGATACTGCTCGGTGGCCTTATTGAATCAATCACGCCTTGAAACCAGAAGTCCATCTCCCTACAACAGTGATTCTCAAGCCTCTGTTTATGGAGCATAATAGTCTGCAGAAACATTTCTGGTGGTCTTGCAGAGTGAAACATAGGGACAGCTAGGATGTCGGAAGAGAAGTCAATCCAGGTGCGTATGAAGTGGCATGCAGCATAAATAATTTGGAGAACCACTGCACAATTCTAACACCTATTTGTAGGTCCAATTTATTGCAATAGAAACAGGTGTTCAAATACTTGCAAACAACGAGGAAGAAGGAGGTTTGGAACTGTGGCTGATAAAACTCAGATATGTGGTGCTCTGTTTAGCTGCAGTAAAATAAGCAAACTAAATTCTGGGCTACATAAATAGAAGGATATAATATAAACAGTGGAAATTATTCCAGCACTGAGGGATGACTTAGATCATATTTGGAGTACTATGCACACTTCTGGTCATATTACTCTAAGAAGAATTTTACAGACAACATACAACCACAAGGCAGGACCAATGGAAGTATGGTAATTGCTATTTTGAATGGTTAACCTTGCATTATTTTATATTTATGGCTAAAAATTATTGACTGCAAAATGTTGATTCATAGGCTAGCTTACAAACAATGTGAAAATTCCTGAGCTCTTGACCCCACTTTTACTTAATCCTTATTTAGGCAAAATACTCACTGAATTCACTCGAAGTGCAACTGAGTAAGAATTATTATTATTATTATTTGTATTAACCTAGCACCTAGGAGCCCAATAAAAATGGAGTAAGATGGTCCCAAGCATCTGACACAAAGTTAATTAGTCTCACATTGTATAATAGTCCATGCCTTATTATTACATCCCTAATGAAAGTTTTTTGCCCCGCATTTGATCTTTACTAATTTAGAAGTTTGCAGTTTACATATTTTCCCCCAGTACTGTACTTTGTAATATAAAGTGAGGAAACTGCTAAGAAGGATGCATTTTTATAAGATGCTCAGTCAAATGGCCATTTAGTGAAGAACTGTTGTGGGATACAGGTGCAAACAGAAAAGAGATGAGACCAAATGGATTTGCTGACCTAACATCCAAAAGGATCTGATGTTTCCATTACTTGCTCTCCTCTTAGAAGAGCCAACACAAAATCTGTACACAGTACATGAGGGTATTTATGAAATGCTGCTGCTTCTTCCTGTTAGGGTGACCAGATGTCCCGATTTAGTAGGGACAGTCCCGATATTTGGGGCTTTTTCTTATATAGGTGCCTATTACCCCCCACCCTCTGTCCTGATTTTTCACACTTGCTATCTGGTCACCCAACTTCCTGTACATACCCAGAGACACTGTAGCCATTAACCTTTAGTTGACCAGAAAGCAAAATTCATAAATTAATTATGAGTCAAAGTGGAAAAGCAGCTGTTAAAAATCACAAGACTGTTACTAAGGTAAATAAACTGTAAATAGGACTCACCGTTAGAGAACATGCAAATAACTATCTGGAAAGAATCAATGCTTTCATGTAGAGCCCTGCCTGTTGGGAAGCAAGCACTTAGAAAGAAGGTGCGTGATATAAACTGAGCAATTCCCATTAGGCTTAATCCCACAGACCTCATGCAAACATTACTAGGGCAAAATCCCAATGAAGTCAATAGGAATTTTGCCTGAGTAACAAGTGAGTAAGGATTGCAGAGTTTAGCCTTGCTTTATGTTTAAAGCAAGACAAAAGCAGCTGCTTATTCACCAAAGGTGAAATTCAGTTTGTGCAGAGGGCCGGAGGGCAAGCACAAGTCCTATGCACCACTTTCCTCCCGCATAAGCACTTAAGTGGTACATAGGCTGTGTGTCTGAGCTGTGTAGGGGTGAATTTCAAAGTGAGGGGGGGCAGGAGGGGAGGAGAGAAGCTAGGGGTTTGGGATTATTTAATACAAAGGGTGAAATAATTTTCTCTGTGTTAAACAGATTTTTAAATAGTGCAAGATTTTTCCAATGTTTTACATAAGAAAAACAGAGCCCTGAATTTTCCACAGCGACTAGTGATTTTGGTGCTCCATTTCTTAGTGCTCAACTGGAGTTACCTTAAAACGGGCCTGATTTTCAGAGGGCAGATGGCTCAGCATTTTCAGAAAAACAAGGCCCTTTAAAGGTATGTCTACACTGCTTCTCAAAACCCACCGCAGCGAATCTCAGTCTACAGACTTGGGCTCATGCTATGGTGCTCAAAACAGCTGTGTAGACGGTCTGGCTCAGGCTAGAGTTGAGGCTCTGGAACCCATCCCCCTCCCCAGCTTCAGAGCCCAAGCTCCAACCTGAGCCCAAATGCGTACACAGCTGTTTTTAGTGCCGTAGCATGAACTGGAGTCTGTAGACCCAAGCTCTGAGACTCACTGCCACGGGTTTTAAAATGCAATGTAGACATACCCTGAGGGGCCTAAGAACTGGGACACCCAGAATGCCTAGTCACTTCGGAAAATTTACTACTGAAGCTCTTGATGGGGAAAAACTTCTGAGATGCACATTACTGCTATTCACCTGCACCTCTGGAGAAATTTCCTCTGAGGCTTGTTTGCGAGGGTTTTTTTAGCCGGTATATGTCTTATCTCATTTTATGATGACTTGACTATTGTTCAGACAATGTGCACTGTAAAATGACAAATGAAGGGAAGCTTTAAACATAGATCAGAGGTCTCTCCAGGTCCCTCAGGTCTGCTGTAAAAGCAGCTCAGCATGTACAATAACAATTTATAAATTCTTAATGAAAAAGGCAGCAGCCTACAGGCTGAGAGAGCAGCTAACACTGCTGATCTGCCTCCATTTGCAAAGGCAAGAAGAGCTGCTTCTCCCAGGAATCCCTCTAACTGGGAGCCTTTCCAGATCTATGCGTAATGAGACTCTGCCAGTGATACACTGATGCAGCTCATGACTATTCGATGCCACAATAACTAACACTCCTCCTACAAGGAGAAATAACGTGGTCAGTTTTAACACAATCAAAAGAGCCTAAAAGCATCTGGAGGGAGCGGGGGAGGATGCAAATTTCAGACCCTACTGAGAGCATTTTATTGACTAGAAACAAAATAAGGTAATGATTTACATTGTTTTGTGCGTTTTTATCCTTGTAGGCTTACATTAAATCACTCTGAAATATCTTATTTCCCTTGGTTATTTGCAACCAACCCCATTTATTACTGAATAAAAATATCAGGGTAAGGGCATATAATTTGTGTGCATTGGGGCACTGGGCCCGGGGAGGTGGTGGTGTTTGGGAGGATTTATGCAGCTATCCACCAAAGGATGGTTGTGCGGATAAGGCACTGGACTGAGACTCGGGAGATCTGAATTCTATTTCCAGCTCTACCATGAGTGACTTGGGAAGTCACATAGGGCTTGATCTGAAATCCACTGAAGTCAATGGAAGTGCTCCCATTGATTTCAGTAAGCTTTGGATCAGGTCCTTACTCTCCCTGTGCCTCAGTGAAATAAGGATAGTACTTCTCTACTTCATATGGTGTTGTGAGGATAAACTCCTCAATGTCTGTGAGGCACTCAGTCACTACAGGGTTAAGGCTATAAAATTAGATCCGCTGTAGGTTTTTATTTAATACTGGGACTGGTGGGAGGCAGTCATGTCTCGAAGGCAGGAGATGGTAGAAGCATTTTGCACTTTCAATGGGATCCAATGCAATCCAGGAGCAGACACATAGCAAGCTCAAGCACCTGCAGGAAGCATCTATAGAGGCAAATGCAAAGGAGAACCCCACAGCACAGAAAAAAGACATCAGCACAGCACAGGATGTGACTAAAACCCTAATGCAAACAAAACCTTTCCGTATGTGGGCTGCAGATTTTCAGAAGATGAACTATTTAAAAAACCCCAGCACTAATTGCGGGGAGTCAGGAACCACTCCTCAGTGAAGGTTATAGTTGGGTTTCCATTATAAAACTCTCATCCTTCTCCCCAAATGAAAAAGTCAACTTTCCTGCACAATGTGAACTGTCGAATAGCATTTCTGTAATCTCCAGATTGAGGACCATGGTGCTGACAGCTCACAAACAAGCTCCAGTTTCTCCTGTTAGAAGCTGACAGCGAACATTATCTTATGACGAATTGATGATTATCTAGGATGTGACTATGTGGTTTTCCTGCCTCTCTACTGTGCACCTGATTCTGCCAGGTGTTGAGCACCTTCTGCAAAGTGCTGATTACCCTCAGCTGCCATGCAAGTCAGTGAGAGGCAAGGGTGCTCAGCACCTCATGCAACTGGGCCGTAAGCACTTCCTCTTTAAAAAGTGATGCTATAAAATGTTACATATAAAAATAGACCCTTCAGAAAAGCAGGCAGACATTTTTTTATTGTACAAAATCTGCAAAGGCACCGCTGGGTACCACACCATCCCATAAACATGTCAGCTTGTTAGTGATTACAGCACTAAAGAAAAGGAACAAACAACAGAGCAATTCCTTATATGTACGCTGGCTGGACTGCTCATGTGACAAATCATTTCCCCAAATGGTCAAAAAATTACATGACTACACGGTGGTTTTTGAAAGAGAACTAAAGCAAACTCCCACATCCCATTGCCATCAAAACTCAGCTGCAACCCACAGTGTCACCTACAAGTCTTTCTCAGTGTTAACAGCATCATGTTAGTCCATTTTGAGGATTTCCAAACCAGGTCCCTATAACAGGACTTACTGCAAAGTTTAAGTTTCGTAACCCGAGCTCTCTAAACCAAAGAGCTGAACTGGCAAAACCTTTCACAGGAGAGACACACTTTATGCCAAACTGCAAGTGTGAGTTCACACCTAAATACTGTGTCTGCACACAGCTAATGTTTATAATTTAAAGCCTGATTGTGAATGCAGAAGGGGAGGTAAATGCAAGGAGCCTAACCTACACTTTGTCTCCATGTGCAGAAGCTGGCCACAACTGCAGATCTCCTGACCACAGGGAGTGGTCCCTGCTACTGCCACCAAACCAGGGGCTCTCACCCTGCCACCTGACCCCCTGCACCAGCTGGCAGAGCTGCCCTGATGCAGAGGGCAGCAGATGCTTCCCCCTGCTTAAGTGGCACAGTGAGGATGCATCCCTTGTGCATTGGCAACCACTTGAGCCCCTCTGAGGCACAATGCTTCCCGGAGCTCCTCTTGGGTGCACTGAGGAGCTATCATTGTTGTATAAGGATGTGGTTGCAGAGACCAAAGATTGTCCTTCTTTTAGAAAGGTGGGGTTCTGGACTCCAGGGGACAGAACAGACTGTGGCTCTTACAGAATCTCTCGTAGCTATATAACGTAGTGTTTAAATAAAAATAATTTAGTCATAAAGTACAAACTCTCCATGCCTCAATAAAAAGGCTAACACATTGGAATGGTGCATCTCAGCACTACCAAGGCATATTGGGCACAGTCTGGTCTGTAACATTTACACTTTGCAGTCAATTGATCCTGCTGCTTGCCCTTCCTTTACTTCCCAAGAAGTCTGACTTTAAACACAACTGAACCAAAGCAGCCACTTGAGATGCTGTTCATTAGAGGGCCTAACATCAGCTGCAAGCTCTGATTGCAACTCTAGGAAGAGCCTATCTAAAAGGCATGCTCTAGTTCTACCATCACCCAACCCCACCCCCAAATAAGGTTTGCAGAGTCCTTTTAGGTGTTGATCACTAGCCACCCTACTGCAGGATTTCCTGCTGCATTTGTCAAAGCTGGTTATTAGTTAAGGATTAAGAGGTGGGGGCTGATCAGAGATGCAGAGCTTTCCATAGCCTCCTCTTGTTCTCAAATCATAGGGTGAATCAGTGAATCACAGCTTAAAAAACAACAACAACTTGCAAATATAATTGTGATGCACTGCAGAATTTTAATTTCATTTCTCTGCAAAGGCTGATGCAAAAATAGTCCATACTGTCTCCTTACGTTAGCAGGTACAGGCTAACGCAGCAGAGGTGTTTATCTCGAGCCCCAGAAATGAGGGCAACTAATCACGTTGCTTGGGAGTACCTTTTTCAGCCAGCAGACTGAACAGCACTGGCACCAAAAGAAGCCAGATTGTCTGCTTTCCCGTCCAGAAAGTTTTTGGGAGTGAAACTGTGGCAGCCAAGTTATGAGAGGCAAGCGAAATTAGAGA
Source organism: Macrochelys suwanniensis (assembly GCA_033296515.1). Taxonomy (NCBI): domain Eukaryota; kingdom Metazoa; phylum Chordata; order Testudines; family Chelydridae; genus Macrochelys; species Macrochelys suwanniensis. Next base: position 11,431,764 of record CM065790.1, on the reverse strand, counting down.
CACAGTAATAAAAGAAGGACAGAAAATTATCATATTGCATCACTTGAGACTGAACAGTTTTTGTATCTCTCTGCCACAAGTTAGCTAAAGCTACCCCCAACTGCAGTTCTTGGTTAAACAATATCCTATTTTGCACACTGGAGTTACGTAAGGGCAAACCCAGTCACATGGGCAGGGTGAAGCAAAGAAAGGCCATTATTCACAGCCTGACATGGATGAATCCAGTTTAACACACGCACTTAGAAAACACTGTCCTCTCTGTTTAGCAATATTATTGCACATTTCAATTCATTTTGATAACCCCTTCCTTCTACATCTACCATGCTGCTGATAGCGTAACTGGGGACTTGACGGATGCCTTCTTCAGGGAGCAGCAGACACTCATTGCCACCCCTAGCAATAGATCCTGCCTTTCTATTTATTTATGTATAGCCTTCAGATACATCTATTTATTGCACCCTGCCTCTTTTTGCAATACATTTAATTTACAAAACGTGATAATATGGTGGCCACATTCTAGAGGGCAAACCTCTCCCTCCTATTTCTCTCTTCATTTTACAGGGGAGGAAAATAAAGTTCCCCTTCCAGAAATTGCCTAACATTAGCTTACGCATCATTGATATGTGAATTAGTTATGGTCACAGAGAGGAAATCAGTGTTACAGCCAGGATTAGAACTCAGGAGTAACTGTTTCCTAACCCCATGCTTAGATAACAGGGTCATGTCTGGGCTTGATCTTAGCCTTGCATAAAATCTTGACCGGGGGGGGGGGGGTGTTCCTAATTTTATAACTAGAAAATGAATTCTAGGATTTATTTTTAATAGATAAAGCAGAGATAATCTCTTTCTAGCACAGAATGTGCATGAAGAATTACATTTTTGACATGCTAGGATATACAGTCACCTGAAAAATACTGTGACAAATCCAGAAAAGTGATAAGGGATTAAATCTGCATGGTGAATTTACAATTAATAGCTGGGCAAATGATAAAATCACTGGGGTCTTTTCTCCTTTGATATGCTTTGGGGAATTTTTCTGGGCTTATTGTACATTTTGTTGTGCTGCTCCTAATATATGGAGACCGGATGGTATCTACCTACTTCCCAACTTCCATAATGTTGAATGTGCCAGGGATGTTCTAACATCCTACTGATTTCAGTGTAATATTAGTGTATGACAGCTTCCCAGCATGGAATTAACTGGGAGTGGCTTGCAGCAGACTTCCCAATGTGCAAAAACTGCACTGTATATGTTGCACTGTATATGTAACGCGTTTGGTATAAATCAATACTCATCTGAAATTTAACAGCTTTAAGAAATCACCAGTAAACATCAGAGGTGAAAGTAAGCTGGTATGCCCCGGTACGGCGTACTGGCAAGAGCCGATGCACCGTATCAGGGTGGCTGGCTTCCCCAGACGGCAATTTAAAGGGCCAGGGGCTCCCAACAGCGGCCCTTTAAACTGCCGCCAGAGCCCCGTGGTAGCAGCGGCGGGACTCCGGGGGCTATTTAAAGGGCCGGCGGCTCCTGCTGCTTCTACTGCCCCGGTACTTTAAGTAGCGGCCGGAGCCCCGCCACCGCTACCCCAGGGCTCTGGCGGCTATTTAAAGGACCAGGGCAATAGAAGCAGGGGAGCCCCGGGGGCAGGCTGGGGCTGGCTATGACCCCCCCCCCCCAGCCCCGCTCCTTTCGCCCGAGGCCCCACCCCTTCCAGGGGCCAGAGTTGGTCCCAACCCAGCCCCCGTACCGATAAGTCAGCAAATTTACTTTCACCCCTGGTAAACACACAGACTTAACTGCTTGAGGGCTAAGCGGAAAACATGCCTCTAACACTCCAGTTTTAACTTCATGCAGGAGGTGACAAAAACCTTTTCTCCACTAAGAGTTCAGTGACAATACATCATTTGTGGCCTGATTTTCCAGAGGTGCTGACTTCTATGGGTGCCCTCCACCTCTGGAAGCCAGGACATTAGGTTTTAAAACAACTACATATTGGCTTGCTTCAAAATGTTGGTTATTTTTGGCCCACATGGACTAAATTGTACCATGCAAGACGAAATTGCCCTTACTAATTTTAGCAATCTAAAAAAACCCAAACTCATACTTCTGCATCTTCCAAACAGATGCACAGCTCCATCAAGAATAGAAGTGATTCAGATAAGTCATCTTCCTCCATGTTGCTTTCTTAAATTACAGCAACATCACTGAACTAGATGTATAAACATACTGTATCCTCCTGCATGTACAATTCTGAACGTGGCTGTCAGGATTCCCTCCCCACTCTAAACTCTAGGGTAAAGACGTGGGGACCCGCATTAAGAGCCCCTAAGCTTATTTTTACCAGCTTAGGTTAAAACCCCCAAGGTACAAAATTCCCTGCACCCTGAGAAATGCTTCTTTCGCTGCCACCATCAAGTGTCTAACAGGAATCCAGGAAAGGAATCACTTGAACTTCCCTCCCCCCTAAAATACCCCCTCAAGCCGTACACCCCCTTTCCTGGGAAGCTTGAGAATAATCTCCCAACCAATTGGTTACACAGTGATCTAAAAACCCACCCCCTGGGTTTTAACACCATAGATAACAGTCAGCTTCTTAAAAGAAGGATTTTATTAAAAATAAAGAAGGTAAAATCATCTCTGTAAAATCAGGATGGTAACTATTTTACAGGGCACTCAATTTCCAAACTCACAGAGATTCCCCACTCTGGACAAAACCTTAAAAAGTTACAGAAAAACAAGAATAACCTCCCCCCCCCAACACAGGGAATACACCAAGCAAAATTAAACAGAAATCTATTCGCTATACTATCTAAACTTACTTCAGAAAAGGGAGGTTTGATTTTCTGTAGGTTCCTTCTGTCTTCCAAGATCACTCTGACCCAGACAAAGCCACACACAAAGCTTTCCCCCTCCCAAGATTTGAAAGTATCTTGTCCCCTTATTGGTCAGATGCCAGCCAGGTCAGGTGTCAGTCTGGCTACCTGCATTTCTTAACCCTTTACTGGTCAGAGGATCTTATAGCATTGCATAAGACCCTCTCCCCCTTCCCTTTATATTTATGACAGTGGCTAAGGGACGACTTCATGTTTCAGGCCCTAATTATGAACACCAATATACATTTAAAGTTGATCATCTATTTAAGTGCTTTGCTGAATAGGGGCCAACATGAAAAACCACAAATAATGTTACAACTTGACGCCAACTGTGATCCAGCAGCATGTTGCTAATCATTGACATACCACACTGGATTCCAAATTTTACATGGGCTTTTGACTAAATGCATTTTAATGTACTCTATGGGATGATCAACCTGATGTTACAGACAGGGTTGGCCCTAAATATTAGCCCAACCCTACAACCCCTATTCACATAAGACATCCCATTGTCTCTAATATGGGTGAGGGTTGAAGTATCAGGCCCCATCTTAGTACACTGACAACAACGAAAGACATCATTTTAGAGCATGCATGTGGCCGATATCATAGTGTCACAATGCTTCTCATTAAGAAAGCAAGGTAGCAAATATGGATAACTGCATTAGATCATGTATTAAACATCTTTAGTGCCTTAATATCATTGATGCATCTAAAAAGAAAAGAAGAAAGAATTCCCTGCATTTGATGGCATCAATAAACCAGAAAAAGCACCACCCCCCCCGCAAATAATACATACTATGAGGCATCTATCCGGATGAAGTGGTGCTAGTCAGTGTCAAGCAAGAGCTGTAAGAATACTTTACAATATGAAAACCTTTTCTGCTATACAGCAAGTCTGTGTGTATCATGAATAACCACCATGTCTTTGCTGGGATGCAGTCATGCACTAACACTTCATTGTAACCAGTGGGATGTTAGGACATCTCTGCTATATTCAGTAGCATGGAAAGCAGGGAGTCGTGTTCTACCTGGATCACACAGCAACAGTCAACTTGTGAATTGTCGTCATCACCAGTCATCCTTGGAAAATCTCTATAACCCTGATTCTGCCACCCTTGCTCATGGTGAGTAGAAAGGATAGCAGAATCGGGCCGTTAATTGTGGATTTCAATGGGCCCACTTGCAGAGTAAGGCACAGAATTTGGCTGTTAATTAATACTGCGCTTTAATAGCCATTCTGCTGATTATTTCTATTTTTAAAAGGGGGGAAGTCCACAATTATACTGGTTTGCATTTGAACAAATCATTTAGGTGACCTGAAAAATATTCTGGACCCTGCCCCTTTGATGCTTACAGTACCGTGCTTTTGGTCCCAAGCACTAGCAGAGTTTGCACATGCACTTGCCGTTGGGAAATCCTCAACACTCAGCCTCTATGGGTTAGATTACTTTTGATGGGCAGCTAAGATTAGTACACAAAGTATCGCCTCCACCATTAGTCCATGTCAATTTACAGGGTAGGGCTTGTGCCTTTGCATGTGTTCATAGCATGCCTATAATACCACTATTTAATAATATGAAGTCCAAATCTTTCTCTATCTAGTTGTCCTAGAGGTGGAAGCCCAGGTGAGCTACGCTGCTGACTGGGAGTTATGAGTTTCTGAGTGGAGCCCAGATCCTGGGCTGTTAGCCAGTGAGGACTGATTTTGAGTTGGGGCAAGATCCTCATCTGATATAAACTGAGTTAACCCCACTGACTTTAATGGAGCCATGCCCATTTATACCAGCTGAGAATGGAGCCTTCACTTTTCTGGGCAAATGGAGGTGTCCCACTACAAAGAATCCCTTGTTTAGGCCACGCAATGGACTGACAGTTAAGATGACAAGGTGGGCCAAGTAATATCTTTATTGAACCAACTTCTGTTGGTGAGCGAGACAAGCTTTCGAACCTTGTTCCTCTAACATCCTGGGATCGACAGGGCTACAACAACACTGCACACAGTTAAGATGGTCAATTCTGGAGTACGTGTGTTATCAGTGGGACTGAAGGAGCGACCATTCTAACATATGTATTTACAAATGGAGTGCCTTGCCACCTGGTTTACCTTTTCAACATCTGCTTTCGTAACATTGATGTCAGCATCCATTTTCTCAAAATACTGCTGTGCTCTATCAGCTTCCTTGCAATCACGTTCAAACCGCCTTTTACTCTGAAAGGGAAAAATGAGCCCATCAGATACCGGAGAGCAACATGATTTGAAATTCAACCTAGTAAGCAACACTCGCTAACTTCATTTTCTGTAATCACTGTCAAGAGTTTTTGAGAACAGCTCATTTACATCTGCATACACTTCCACGCTAAACTGCAAAAGTGTCAAAGTTATTGGAAAGAAAATCTTTGCTCTGAACTTCAGACAGATTGGCTCTGATGGCAAAGCCAGTCTTGATGTCCCATTAGGCTCTTAGCCTCTTTCAATATTCCCCCTACATATGGAACACCTTCTTGCTCTGATCTGCCAAATCATTATCCTCTCTGCATTTAAACCCCTCGCTTCTGTAAAGGCCACAACAAATGAGCCAGTACTATCTTTGTTATTTTATATGTGTGCACATATGACTGAACAACTAAGGTGTGCACATGCATAAGCTGAGTATCCATGGGGAACACTCACCTTTCCTTTCACAGTCCCCTCCTGACAGTTTCTCACCTTCCCTCATTGTGTCACATCTATTACTGAGGTCCGGATTCTGATATATGGATGGCACTTAAAGGGCACTATTTTATATCTTTCAGTATCCTTTAGAGACAAGTTTTCAAATCATGTTCATTTGAATTTCAGATGCTCTCCTCAACTATATCAATCTCTTTTCAAACACGTTTAGAAACATACCTATGAAGACTGTGTTAATATAGCTATAACATCACTTCTGAAGATGTTTCCACTTACTGCTTCAAGCTGTTTCCAGAAATTTTCAATGTATTGTTGTGCCTTTCTGCCATCATGAAAGTGCTGTTGAAAAAAAAGCCAAAATATTATAAACAAAAGAATCAACAAACAATTACATTAGAGGAGATATAGAAAAACAAAAAAATCTTGCATCTATTCTGAGACTCTACCAAGCCATACAGGTGTACGATAGCTATTTTACGTCTCAGCAGGCCACAGATTTACATCTGCAACAATTAAAGAGGTTTCGTAGACAAGGTATAATTAATCCCTTTAGCAATTCCACCTCGCATTGTTCACTGTAACCCTTAATTATTGGTTTCCCATGCAACCATCTCCACACTACTCCCATCTGAACCGGATATCTTTAAATACCAATTGAACATAGCCTCTGAATTAAAATTTTTCTCCATGTGACACTTGCCTAGCTATCTTCATGATACAGAATCATCCTCCTGGATTGGCACATTCTAGCATTGATATTGGTCCTTCATTAACTGATTTTCATTCATATACAATATAAGCATGTTCTTCTTTCATGTTACAGGCTTAAGTCTGTGGGACGAGCTGTCCTCTTCTATTCTGTTTTGAGATGTGTCCAGTTACTTTGGATTCCTGAAGAAACCTTATTTTTCATATATGTTCTTGTCTACATTAAGCTGCTATGGAAATTTTGACATGTGAAATGTCTATTAAGCAGCCTATTAAGCGACATACCTTGTTAAAAACAGATTAACCTCCTTACAAGAATAGCAGAGTGTAAAGTTGTATTCTTTATATCATACTATAGTCTTATTAAGAGATGCTTGCTTGAAATTCTTCTTAATTAGAGTCAATTTTAAACAACAGCTCTTAGCACCTATAGACTGCTCTTCATCAGAGGCTCTAATGTGCTTTACAAAGATGGGTAAATCCTCTTTTTACACATGAGCAAGGTGAAGCACTTGGAAGTTAAGTGGCTTGCTCAGAGACATATACTGACTCAGCGGCACAGCTGTAAACAGAATACAAGAATCCTGACTTGCAGTCCCCTGCTCAACCCCGGTCACACACTGCCTCCTGTAATAGCCCCTTGACAAAAAAATAATCCAACAATCATCCACTAACAGGCACAGACATGCCTTTACATTGCACCATTATTTCCATCTGGGAATTAAGATTTTATATTAATTTAAAATCAGAAAATTTTACAAGGAAATCTCACCGAGAACAGGCCTGATCCTGGCAGGTGCTTAGCATTTCCCAACATGAGCTTCAGTGAAAGTTGTGGGTGCTCAGCACCGTGCAGGGTCAGGCCTTATACCTATTTTATGCAAAATGACAACACACACAGTTACGTTAGAAAGGATAAAACCTCACGCTTCATTGTCAGAGCCAGCCACTAATTGACGGGGTTAGGAAGAAACTTCCCCTATATACAGATTAATCCACAAGTGGCCACTACAGGGTTTTCTCCACCTTCTTCTGAAGCAGTTGGTCCTGGCCACTGTCTGAGAGACAGGATACTGGATTATATGGACCACTGGCTTGATTCAATATGGCACTTCCTATGTGCCTTTCTGATGCCACCAAACAAGCCGGACATTTCCCATATGGGGTTTAAAATAAGACCTCAAAGACCATTATCATCACTCCCACAAAACACCTAATGGTATCTAATTGCCACAAACGCATGTTAACCTTCAGGTGAGGGAAAGAATAAAGACCAGTCTGAGGATTCTAAATACCACAGTGTATAATCCCAAATCTCTCCTTTGGCCTGGGTGCTCCATCTGCAGCTAAAGAAAGCAGTGCTGGAAATCATTTATCTTTAACCTAGAATTTTCATAGTAGAGAGGGGAAATAAGGGAGGACCCAACGTCAGTAACACTTTAAATTACGTAACAATGTCCAAGCCAGACTGTCACAGTCCCACCTATAGAGAACACTTGAATGTGAAGCAGCCAAGCCATAAAAGGCAATGCAGCTGAAAAGCTGGCAATGCTACAGCTCTGAAGAACACATCCTTTCCCATTAACTCTGATGATACTTGTGCTGTTCTGACCTTTACCTACCATGTTTCACTTCTGTGAAAAACACACTCACCACACTATGACATTACAAAACCATGTCACCGTAAACTCCCTGCTCGAGAAGAAAGAAAAAAAGAAACTCCTCCAAACCGATTTAAAGTTCCTTACCTAGAATCAGATTCACTCTAACTCATCCTCTGATGCTCCCTTTAACTCCTCAGGCTGCTAATGAGGCAAGTCAGTGCCAGGTTTACAATGGCTCCAGTGGCTCCATGGAGCCGGGCCCATGCTCAGGAGGGGCCCCAGCCTGCTCCGCTTGCAGTGCGTCCTGAGACCCCGCTGGCTCCTCCCGCCCACCACTTGCTCCTCTCAGCCTGCCTGCTGGCTGGCCGAGACCTCCTCTTTGGCCCCTGGCTGGACCCCAGTGCACCTCCGGCTCCGGGCAATCTGCTTCCCACCACCTGTGGGGCCCCACCTGTCTCCCTGGAGCTGAGCAGCCTGGGACTGGTGCAGAAGCCTGGCCAGTCTCAGCCAGATGTGTGTGTGGAGGCGGGGGGTGGGGTGGGGGTGGGGGGAACAGTGTAGAGGGCTTGGCTGGACCCCTCCAGGCAAATGCGTCTTGAGGGACCCCGGTTGGGGAAGGTCCTGGCCTGGCTGATCGCACCACTCCTAAGAGGCCAGAGCAATTCCCGGCCCTGGGACCGGCCCTGGCTACGCTGCTGGCTCAGCCGGGCAGACAGTCACCTCCTAGCAGGGCCGGTGAGTGCGGCTGGGAGGCAGGGCTTGGAGGAGTGGGTCTGTGGAGAGTATGGGGGAGGGTTCTGGGCTGTGAAGGGGTGGGGAGGATCTGTGTGTGTTGGGGCACTAGGGAGTGGGGTTCTGTGGGGGGTGCTGGGCAGTTGTGGTGGGGCAGTGGGCAGGGGTGGTGTTGTGCAGGGCGCTGTGCATTTGTGGGTGGATCTGGGCGGGCGCTGGGTATAGTGGGTCTGGGGGGGCCTCTGGCCATAGGGAGTCGGGGGGGGGGAGGGTGTTGGGCCGGGGGGGAGGGGCTGTGTGGTGTGGCATAGGCCCACCTCTGAGGAGAAGGGACATGCTGGCAGCACAGGGCCGGGCAGGCCACTGTGCATCTGGCAACTGCTGGTTTGTAAATAGTGCCCTCGCATTGGGCGGAGCGGGGCTTCCCCTGCCATGCCAGGCCCCATTGCTTCTGGCTGGCCCCTCGCTCCGGGGGACTGACCTCCCTGTGCAATGCTCCATTCCCTCCATGGGAGCCCACAAATATGTTTGGTGTTGGGCCCACAAAAGGTTAATCCGGCCCTGGGCAAGATACAGTTTTCTCCCCAATATGGACTTTGAAATGTTCCTACTTTTAACTTAATTTCATAGGTCTGTTCTCCTGATCTCTACTTAAGAAACAACTGCAATTTAACTCTAGTTCCTTTTAATTTTCTTTCTGAGCAATATATCGCTGACAAAAAGACATGGGGAATATTATCTCACTTACACTGAGGCTGCAAACAAGATTGATTTCCTTTCTTCACACTGCATTTCCTGCCTGTAGCTATCCTTCATATTGGTTTCCTTGTCTTCTCTACTTGCAGATTTGCTGCCATGTTTGAAGGGAACTGATTCCTGAGCACAATACCTGCTCAAAGCCCTTAGTGTCACTGTTTAGTGTTTCATAAATACATGTAGGGGACAGTCAGACGAATTAGGATTTAACAGAACTTAATTTAGAGGCTGGAGATAATTCTGCAGTCAAAGCGAAACAAGAAGATAAGAATGAACATGAGATCTCCTATTTTCCACATCTGGAATCAACAAAAATGTTTTAAATTTGTACAATCTGTAAATGTTATTTTCAGGGTGATGTTCTCTGCCAAACAGAACTCTACAAATTGCTGTAACTATACAAGACAGAAGCAGCTAATCGTGATCTGAGCAAACAGCGGTCTCTTCAGATGCTGCTACATTTTAAAAGAAGCTTATTTTATAGGAATGGAGCAATGAGACCATGAAAGGGGTCTTATCATTCTGCAGAGTTAAAGTCTGAATATTTTCTGTATTTCACTGTGTACTTGTGTCATCTCAATTTCAAATTCTGCATCTTGGTATTTTTCTTACAGCTATTCTCTAAATGAGTTTGTAAACAAAACCAGTTTGTCTTGTAGTATTTATGTCTTTCTCATCAGAGGTATGCCTGAATGTAGTGATAACTGAGAGACAACGTGGGTGAGGTACTATCTTTTTTTGGGCCAACTTCTGTTGGTGAGAGACATAAGCTTTCAAGCTTACACAGAGCTCTTCTTCAGATCTAGGAAATGAATTCAGCCCTGTCTATATTACAAACTTACGTCACTGTAACACAAATCTCAAATCTTTTCCACTGCTTGCATCCGAAGAAGTGGGTATTCACCCACGAAAGCTTATGCTCCAATACCTCTGTTAGTCTATAAGGTGCCACAGGACCCTTTGTCACTTCTACAGATCCAGACTAACACGGCTACCCCTCTGATACTGTAACTATGTAACTCAGAGGTGTGGAAAATCCACTCCCCTGAGCAACACAGTTACCTTGACGTAACTTCCAGTGGTTAGTGACAGTGCTAAGTTGACAGGAAGGCTTCTCATATTTCAAGGGACCATTCAAGGTGAAGTGGCCTGCTAACACTCCTCCAGTCATAGGGAGGAAAGAGGAGGTGGAAGCAGATGTGAGGAGGGGTTGTTAGTGGGTTACAGAGTGTTGTAATACACCATAAATCCAGTGACTCTATTGAGCCCATGATTTTTAGTGTCTAGCAAAGTTACAAATTTAAACTCCCAGGCTCGCCTTTTGAAAGTATTCTGCAGGTTTAATTTGAGGATGAGGATTGGTAGGTCAGATATCGCATGATCGCTTTGTGAAGTGCTCACCCACAAGTGCTATGGTATTTTTGTCTATCATTTTCCTGTGTGAGTTCATTTGAGAGCATAGTGATTGTCTGATTTCACCTACATAGCTGCTATGGGGGCAACAATCTAAACAATCTGTTCAAACCTTGTGTTTAGCAGTGACACTGAGTTAGGCCATGTCTACACTACCACTTATGTTGGCAAAATTTATGTTGCCCAGGAGTGTGAAAAAGCACCTCCTGGAGCGACATACGTTTCACCGGTATAAGTGGTAGTGTGAACAGCACTATGTCAGAAGGAGAGCTTCTCCTGCCGACATAGCTACCGCCGCTCATTGAGGGTGGTTTAATTATGTTGACGGGAGAGAGCGGCTACATGAGAGATCTTACAGCCACACAGCTGCATCAGTATAGCTGTGACATCGTAAGGTCTCTAGTGTAGACATAACCTTAGTTTCCCAGACCTGAAGAAGAGCTCTGTAAGCTTGAAAGTTTGTCTCTCTCACCAACAGAAGTTGGTCCAATAAAAGATATTACCTCACCCACCTTGTCTTGCTAATATGCTGGGAGCAACACGGCTACACCACCACTGCCTGTAGTGATATGTGTAAAATATACTAACAGAGTGAATGATAATACATAGCACATTTTAGTCACAAATCGCAACGCACTTTACAGAGGTGGTGAAGTATCATCATCCCCATTTTAAACATGGGGAAACTGAGGCACTGAACGATAAAGTAATTTGCCCAATGTCACACAGGAAATCTGTGGCAGAGCCCAGAACAGAACACAGGTCTCCTGACCCACATTCCTGTTTTCCATGCACTGCATTATCCTGCCTTCTGCAAATTCTTTTCTTTAACAGTATTTTGTAGTCTTTCTATAAAAGAAAGTGTATTTCTTGTTCAATCTTTGGGATTTTGAGTTTAAGAAAAAAATAGATTTTAAGACCAGTTTTCCATTCATGAAGTTTCAGGGAACATGCTCTAATATATATATATATATATAGATAGATAGATAGATAGATAGATAGATAGATAGATAGATAGATAGATAGATAGATAGATATAGATATAGATATAGATATAGATATAGATATAGATATAGATATAGATAGAAAATGTTTTTAACAAAATCCGATGTTCCCATTAATTAGCTATTCTACCTTTTGCGCTACAGCACATGTAAAAGTGACAAATAATTCAGGAAACCATGTGGAACATCAGCACTTCTAATTATTCACACAAATTTATGCAGCCGAGTCACAGCAATGTGCTTATTTAAGCAGTTGATAAATAAGGAATATGGCATTCCCTTCTGAGTGTGAATGCTCGAACCCTGACTTGACCAAGCTGTTTATTTAAAAATGGAGAGTCAGATTACAGGCAGGATGCAGTTACTGGCATGACTGGCATGCAATACATTCAGACATGTGCAGTGGAGTGGGCTGTTGTCTCTGTGCTTCTATTTCCTCTGGACTGTTTCTCTATCTATACCAACATAACCACACACCCCTAGCTGAAACAGTTTCTCTTTCTATACCAACTCGACCACACAACCTACTTGTCACCTCCCACCCCACACTGGAACCCCTATGGGGTATCATCAAACAACTAAACCCATGCTCCATGGGGATTCCATCCTGAAAGAAATCTTTCCTGAACCACCTCTTCCAGCCTTCAAACAACCCCCCAACCTCATCATCAGATACAAGCTCCCCACAGACCAGGACACACCAACTGAAAGCAGCGCCAGACCCTGCCAGAACAACAGATGGAAATCTGCAGACATATCTTCACTGCTGCAATGAACAACACCTCCCCCCGCCCCACCCCAACCAGTGCCGTAACAAGGGCGAGGCGAGTGAGGCATTTGCCTCGGGCGCAGAAGCTGAGGGGTGCAGAAAAGTCCCCGAGCCGGCGGCATTTCGGCAGCGAGGGTCCTTCTTGCCTCGGGCGCAAGAAGGTCTAGTTACGGCTCTGTCCCCAACACACCTTTCAAGATACACATGCCGGTGCACCAAATGCCCCAACAACAACTACGTGGCTGAAACCAGACAATCTCTACACTCTCGAACGAACTCACACAGGAAAACGATAAAAGCCAAAAACACCACATCATCTGTAGGTGAACACTTTTCACAAAGCGATCACTCTACAGCTGACCTATCAGTCCTCATCTTCAAAGGAAACCTGCACAACACTTTCAGAAGATGAGCCTGGCCACTTAAATTCATAACTTTACTAGACACTAAAAAGCTTGGACTGAATAGAGATACTGCAGTGTAGTAGCATCTTCACTGAAGCGCTGCAGCTGCGCCACTGCAGCATTTTAAATATAGACCTGCCCCAAGTAAGTTTCCCAGACCTGAAGAAGAGTCCAGTGTAAGCTCGAAAGCTCGTCTCTCACCAACAGAAGTTCATACTATAAAAATATATTACCTTTCCCACCTTGTCTCTGTAATATCCTGGGACTGACATGGCTACTACAACTAACACAAAGCATACATGAATGAGTAGTACCCAAAACGAGACCATTTAGAGACACGACAGAACTAAGCAAATCAATGCTATGAACTATGGAGAAAAATCCTTTAGCAAAAGAAAATACAGAGAAAACTTAACACCGGGACAACTTACAAAAAAACATTGCCCTTATGATGATAGTGGCTATACTATGAAACGCTGCAGAATTTTCAGATGCTTTGGGTCCTATCTTGCAACTTCTATTCACATGACAAATCAACATGCAGTAACGTTGCAGTTAGGCGTTAAATCACAGTAATGTGAATGTTTCCTTCTTAGGTCTCCCCAAACCACTTTTTAAATCTTCACTAAAAGGTTCAGCTATTCTGGTAACAACTTTGTCAGCCTTGAGATTTTTCTGGAAAAACATTTTTTTCAAGGCATCTTACCTACAGACGAGTTGAACAGCTTAACAACTCAGGTAAAACATATCCATAGCCTTCATGACCATCATCATTTACACCAAGCAAAGTGCATGTAAAAGGCTACCAGATCAGAACAGTAGCATTTTGTTCCCATTGTGTACTAGTGTAAATGAGTGTACAAGGTGCAGGACAATGGGGAATCAGACCTATTATCACCTGATGACCTGTGTGTATGAAGTTGGGGCCTGATTCAACTATGTATTTTGAAGTCATTGGCTTTTGACTTTTGAAGTCATTGGGAAAATTTCCATTGACTTCAATGGGAGGTGTGTAATGGAGTGTGCTCACCTCTCACGAGTGCCTCTGGTCGAGAGTGCGCGAGCCTGCAGTTTCTCTCAATTTCCTCTGCTCACGGTGCCACCTGTTGGCCACTGCACATATCAAGTGGGTCTCCGGTGACTCAGCCCTCCAGCCAAGTCACACTCTGTTCATGTGCAAAACGGAACAAAACAAACCCCTTCCAGGGTATACTGTCCTAACTCAGAGTCCTCAGTAATGTCCTGTAGCCCTCCCTGGGCTCAGTACTTTCACTGTCCAATAGGGCCCATCACGGTACCCCTCCATTGGCCAAATCCCTATAGCCCTCCCCAGATTCAATCTCAGTCTGACCAACAGGGTGCCTCTCAGTACCCTACTTGGCCAGGTTGCATGCAAAGGTTCCTGCTCTGAGATGTAGTAGCACCCCCAGGGCTTCCTACCTGGAGGCTCTTCGCCTGCCCTTTAGTCCTCAGACCTCTGCTCTCCAGCTGGGTCAGTCTCAGTTCAGCCCCCTTTCGAGGGGTGGGGAATAACAGTTCCAACTACAATCCCTTCCCCGGGCCTGTCTAAACTCCCTTCTCCTCTGTGACTTGCAATACACAGGAGTACAGACTTCAAGAAAAAAAATTACCATGATCAACAAATACATATCCCTGTCGATGCAAGATTTATTCCCTCTAAGAAAAAATGTTTTAGATATTAAACTGATTGTTTATTTGATCATGGCTGAAAATTAAAGAAGTGGCTCTTCCTGAAAAGCAAAGTAAGATTGGCCTTTATATAGTATTATAAACACAAAACTACATTAAGAGAACATTAAGGTTGCAAAGTCAAAAACTAGAAAGTGAGGGAATGCCACGTTTAATGTTGCCAGCGCAACCTTAATTTGCCCCCTTTGTGTAGAGGCCTTATCAGACAGTCTTTAATTACATAATCACCCCATACTGTATTTTCAACAGGATCCATGCCTTCATCGGACAGCACTCACTTACTATTTTGTTTTCTCTTCATTGTTCAATGTCTGGCCTCGTGCTTTATTTACGGCATGCTCTTTAAACGCTGCTCTGAAGACAGAATTATTAATTGTCCCATGGGCTTTTCTATGCCACTCATCACTATAGTTTCTGAGTGCTTCACAAACAATTTTATTAGCACAACACCCTTGTGAATTGAGAGGGATATTATTATCCCCATATTGCAGATGGGGAAATGAGGCACAGAGAAATTAAAATAAAAAGTTTCCACTACTATTGGGTGACCAATTTGAGACACCTAGAACCTGATTTATCAGAGCACTTAATGTTATACAACATCTCCTATGTTCAAAGCTCAGCCTCTATTGACTTCAGTTACAGCTGTGAGTGCTCAGCACTTCTGTAAATCAGACCCCAGGTATGACAGAGAAATACGAGGAGCACTGAAGTGATCTTACCGCAGATCACTGAGTAAATGATAGTGCATCGCATTTCTCACCTACAGGTCTCAAAGCACTTTACGTACAAGGTGAGGAGCATTACCCTCATTTTACAGATGGGGGAACTGAGACACAGAGCGGTAAAGCAACTTGCCCGAGGTCACCCAGCAGGTCGTCTACTGCCTGCTTTGTTCTCTGAGCAGGCAGAACACCATCCCTTAATTATTGTCCTGTTCTCTGAGGGCAAAATGCATTAATGTGCAGAGGGACTACACATCCCTACGCGGTACGTAAGCCCCCAAAGTAGGGTGTGGGTTGGCTCTATGCACAGGGGAAATTTTACCCAGAATGCAGAAGACGGGAACAGCAGGGGAAGTGTGTAATATTCTCATACATCTGTACCCCAAAAAATAGATGGATCTGGTTGGTCTGGTATTAGACTTACTGGCCTTGACAGTGCCCCTTTAAGTAGTTTGTTCTTAATAATCTGAAACCTCAGCCCTTAGGACTCTGTTCCAGCTTTCTTAAACTTAGACAGACATAGCTGCCCATACCCAGAAGGGCATGGGCTGCACTGAATTCTTCTCAAAGAACATCCAAATCATGGGCTTGAGCCTGCTCCAGTTGGAGTATTTCCAGTTGGAATCAGGCCCTTTCCTATTGCACACAAGCTACTGGGCTATGGCATACTGTACTGTATTTTAATTCCTGTGTAAAATGTAATGGCTTCTTTTTGGCACATCACTTTATATGAGATTCTACCATAAAGGACAAAGAGACTTTCCATCAGTACACAGGAACTTTCACATCACCCTGAATGGATGAGGATTCCAAATATGTATTGCCAAAGCTCCCTCCCTCTCTTCCTTTAAAACAACTTCACCTGTCACAGGAGGTTTCCATAATTAATGGCCACACTCCACTAGATTGCTCTGTATTAAATATTAATTATTATTATTAATAATAATAATTTTTTGTATTGTGCTTACCGCTGCCTTTAAGACTCTAAGCACTTCAGTGCTGAGACCTGTTATTTGTTTGGCATTCTTCACCCAATGTATAGAACTGTGCATACTTAAAGCACAATACAAATAATAAGCACCATGACAAGTTTTTTTCTGATGGAACAGAGCTATTGATTCTAACAAATTCAGTTGCTTGGACTTTTAAATATATGGGGGAAAAGTGCAGAGTCCTGAACGGACACTTTACATAGGGTTTGGAAATCTATTGTCTGTATACAGTACACCCTCATTATGACGCCCTTCATAATAACGAACCTTTGGATATAATGAACCTGGTCCCTGGATCCCACCTCCAGGCCCAGAGCTGGAGGATGACAACCCCAAATGGCTTGGATCCCAAGGGGTTCGTTATAGCAAGGGTGTACTATATATAGTTGAATTCTGTTGAGTCAGTTTTCAGTCTAAGGCTATGTCTCCACTACCATTTGTGTCAGCAAAACGTATGTCGCTCAGGGGTGTGAATATTCCACCCCCGAGTGACATAAATTACGCCGGCATAAGCACTACTGTGCACAGCGCTATGTCGGCGGAAGAGCTTCTCCCACCGACACAGCTACCACTGCTCATTGGGGGTGGATTAATTATGTCAATGGGAGAGCTCTCTTCCATTGGCATAAAGCAGCTATACTAGAGATCCTACGCTGCTGCAAGCTCTCTAGTGTAGACATAGCCCAAGTCTTTCGTGAACCCCTTAGACACAGAACACCAGTAGCAGCCTATCTACACTACAGCTCTCAGCATTGGTAACATAAATGCGGCTGAACTGGGGTCAGGGATGGTGGGAAATTTTTGGAAAACTTCCCTAGTGTAGACAAGACATTACTCTTTCCAGCTGGGCTGGGATTGCTGGTAGCAGAGCTTGGTGTATGCCATCTCAGTGTATCTCACTTAGCCTCTGTCTGCCCCTTTGAGGGTGGAAACAAAATGTATCCCAAATTCTCCAAAGGAGAATAAGGACATTGTGTGACGGCACTGAGGGAGCCATGGAGGTTTGTGTGTAATTTTAACTTAAAGGATTCCCTGAGAGAGACACAGGACACAAGCGAGATCAGAACACAGCTATCTGTGCGGTATTAAAAACTGATCATGTGGAACATTTTACTTATGAAAGGTTGTGACGAAACAGCCTTATTTGTCTTGAAGAAACAAACAATGATTGTCTCCATGGGTTGAGTTTCAGCTTTGTGTCACTCTGTTCTATTTATATTGCAAGTACATGGAGAAGTAATATTGCAAAGCAGCACAATTATCTTTGATTAATTTACATGCAGATGGTTCAGCAAAATGTGTTCTATGCATGGACATTTCAAAATAGATTAAGTACAAGGTTTTTCCATTTTCTATCTGACCCCTTTACATAGTCTAATTAAATTATGATATAGTAGAATACATTTTAACCAGCTGCTTTTTTCTTTGCTTCTCATTGTTTATCATTCCCAAGGGCATAATATAAGACTGTCATCATAGTGGTTAATATCAAAGAAGCTCTGTCAATTTAACAATTAACCTTTCTATCTAAAAGTTCTCCCTAATATCGTTGCAAGTTACTCTTAAAATTATTATAGCTGGAAGAGATTAGAGAAAGTAATAATTTTTCTCTGTTTACCCACTTTATTTAATTTGTGCATTTGGCAGCACTTTGTATATAGGCAGTTGCACAGTTTCTCCCATGTAGGATATAGGAAATGTACTGGATCAGATGTGTGATCTATTTAGTCTAGTACTCTGTCTTTGACACTGACCAGCAAGGGGATTCTCAGAGTGTGAGAGAGGGGAAGATGGGAGTTGCCTTACCAAGTGGGGGGTCAGTGCTAACGAGACAATTAAATTAAAGTGGAAGTGGGGGCTATTGTCAACTGTAAAACAACTGCCATCTTTTCATGTACTGTGTATATATACCTGCCTATTGTATTTTCCATGCCATGCATCTGATGAAGTGGGTTTTAGCCCACGAAAGCTTATGCCCAAATACATTTGTTAGTCTCTAAGGTGCCACAAGTACTTCTCGTTGTTTTCGAAGGTGACAGAAGTTGCCTTCCCCCTCAATCAGTTAACCTCAGAGACAGGAAATGCTGTCTCTTGAGAAGAAATCTTTGCTTCTAAGAACAGGTCTTGAGGTTCTCTCTCTGGTTTGTAACAGCAGTCATGTAAGCAAAGTTTAGCACTGTGAACAGTTTCATGAAATACATGACTATCTTCACAAGTGTGTGTTTATTTATTTGGTGTTTTTCAGATATGTGATTTAACCTTGGTCTTTTTGATAATCTTTAAATTGACTGTTGCTGTTTCTAATATTTAACGAATAACTAGGTCTATTTTGAAGGCACACTCTAAGAACAGCTAACCACAGGCAAGGTTAACTAAAACAATCATAATTTAGAAGTAATCTTGTCTTTCTCTGAAGCAGAACAGACTCTTTTCCAAGCTGAAAAGTCCCAGTCTTATTAATCTCTCCTCATATGGAAGCCGTTCCCTAACCCTAATAATTTTTGTTGCCCTTTTCTGAACCTTTTCCAATTCCAATGTATCTTTTCTGAGATGGGGCAACCACATCTGCACACAGTATTCAAGGTGTGGGCGTACCATGGATTTATATAGAGGCAACATGACATTTTCTGTCTTATTATCTATCCTTTTCTTGATGATTCCCAACATTCTGTTCGCTTTTTTGACTGTCACTGCACATTGAGTGGATGATTTCAGAGAACTATCCACAATGACTCCAAGATCTCTTTCTTGAGTGGTAACAGCTAATTTAGACCCCATCATTGTATATGTATAGTTAGGATTATGTTTTCCAATGTGCATAACTTTGCATTTATCAACATTAAATTTCATCTGCCATTTTGTTGCCCAGTCACCCAGTTTTATGAGATCCTTTTGTAGCTTTTCGCAGTCTGCCTGGGTCTTAACTATCTTGAGTAGTTTTGTACCATCTGCAAATTTTGCCACCTCACCGTTTACCCCTTTTTCCAGATCGTTTATGAATATGTTAAATAGGACTGGGCCCAGTACAGATCTCTGGGGGACACCACTATTTACCTCTCTCCATTCTGAAAACTGACCATTTATTTCTACCCTTTGTTTCCTATCTTTTAACCAGTTACCAATCCACGAGAGTTACCAATCCATGACTGTACAAAAGGGGCAGAGAACTAGCTGCCCAGGGCTACTGAGCTGTAGCCCTAGGGCCATTGCTAATGGACAGAGAGAAGACCTAAGAAAGAGTTTGTGCCAGTCACATTTATAGGACTATGGAATTTTATGCTACCTGCTAAATCTCTATAACCAAAATCCTACTTATTGCAAATTTCCTGTTATGCAAAGCAGAGCAATTTCCCCTAGGACATTCATGTAACGGAAGGTGTATTGTGGTCCTGGTAGCACGAGAGCTGCTGCAGGAGGAGAAGGTGCAATAGTAAGTGGCTATAGGAATCCCAGGAGCTTCACTAAGCCCCACAGGTTGTGAACTGCAGAGAAGCTTCATGCAGAGGGCACTAGTGTGGATGGAGCATGGGCAGTGATGGGGACGTAGAAGTGACAGGATGATGGGCAGGAGGTAGAAGAGATGGGAAGCTGCTGCACTTCAGTCCTGCAGTTTCAACAGAAGAACTCCACAGGAGCATAGCTTCAGGGACTCTGGCAATGCGCTACTCCAGCGGCCCACTCTTCGAGTGGCTCTGCTGAACCATCTGGCCTTGGGGAAATAGGCCAGGTATCAAATCAGGGGAGTTGGACACGGAATCTGCATGCTTAGAGATGGGTATTGCAGAGTACGTGGAGAATGTGCATTTACGCCCTCAAGTCCTTGATATGGGACTACTCATATAGTTAAAAGTTAAGCACGAAGCGTTCTGCTGGATCAGGGCCAGAGTGCTCAGCACCTTGAATGATCAAGCACAAAATCAGATTTACACTGTATTGTACTATTGCTCTTAAAGCCATGATATTGCATTAACACTACACACACACACACAAAGATATTTTGGGCTTTACAAACATCCCAACAACCCTGGAATAAATAATAGGTTAGCTACCCCTAGCTTTTCTGGCTCCCCATAGAACACCCTGCCATCTGGATCTTCTCACTGAACAAGTTCCATTTCTACTGGTATTAAACAGAAAGATGCAATAATGACAGGACTCTCCCCATAAAGCTGCCACATGACATCTGCCTGTGACAAATATGGCAATTCTTCACAAATCCTCCAGTCATTTAAAAACAAAACCAAACCCTATATTTGCACATTAAAACCTCAACTCAAACAATTTTCATTATTTTTAAATAAGTAATTAATACTTTTCATCTGATCTTAGTGCACTTATGCATATAAAAGTGTATGTATACACCTGCATGTGTGTATTACTACATAGCATTTTCTATTTAAAAAAATACTCTAGCCCCAATTAAAAACACCTGCTTCTTCATGATTACAGAAACCTAAACATGTTCATATTTACCGTCTGGCTGTGGCCCCAGCTAACCAGCATATCCACCTGCAGTTCTGGTTCTACTACTACTACATCTTTATTCCTTCATTCACTTACATTAGAGTAGATTTCACAAAGGTCCATTTCAGTGCTACTTTGGATAGATCACAAAGGGACTGCAATTGGATGAGACGTGCATGGTGTGTGCGCTCAACCTCTCCACCCTTTAGGCCTCTCAGCCTCAATCTTCCTACACAATATTACAAAGAAGTGCCACTGGCTACAGAAAACATCCTGCTTCATTACCATGGCGAGTTGCTGCTTTGAGAAACACTTCATTATTCATGCTAAATCTCAGATTATGTTAACCATATTTCTACTTCTTATAAGATATACTATTTCCTGATCAGAAACCCTCATGTAATAAACTAATGGAGATAATTTTAAGGATTTCATAGCTCAACCTGCACAAAAGTCAGAATAAAACCTCTTAAGTGAAACTCACTCAGCGTAAATGGATTTGCTGGGCACACAGCCAGAAAATGACCTTCACTAGGTTTTCCTCATGTGCAGAAATAGCCATGGGGTATATAAAAATCATCTCTCAACCCTGTCTAAATAGGTCTTCCTCTTTCAAACCATTAACCACAATAAGCATTTATCACCTCCCTAGCTTCAGCATTAAACAAGCTGCAGTTGCTAGTCAGTTGGAGGTTTTGCAATGTATTCATAGTTATTTGCGGTGTGGATCTGGAAGTGTGAGTTTCACAGTGGAAGATACTAGTTACCAGCTATGGGCAGCGAGTAAAGAGAGGTTTGTTACCTGAATTATTACATTTTTACTAACTTTTCTACAGCTATCTGCCTCACTGATACTCCATCGCTTTCCAAATCTCAGCTTTCAGATGAGACATAAAACTATGGTTCTGAGCACCTGGTCATTAAAAATTCCCATGACACTTTTAGTCAGAGAAGGGATATTAATACCAATGTCCTAACCAAATTCTAAACCAGTTAACTACACTCTGCCTACCTAAATTAACCCTGTATTTTCCAATTGGATATGGTGTTCTTCTTCACTTCCTATCCTAAAACGTTGAGTATCCTCGCATATCAAACTGCTGTTGTGTTTTGCCCCAGAGATGTCTGCATTTCACAATTGGTCACATGATCCCTATATATAATTGTGTATGTCACTTTGTTAAGTTTGCAATAAGGTTTGGGAATCTTCAGGAGGAAAAGAGGTAGATAAATAAATGGAATTTATTATCATGATCCTTAAACATATCTTTTCTTTACTGCCGCCATCTCTTCATTTCTTTCTCTGGTGTTACTTAACTTTCTAATAGTACTATTTAGTTTTGGAAAGCATTTGGAGCTGTATTTTGTATGAAAGACAGGACTATAAAACTGTATTATTGTATAATGTCTTCATTAAGCTTGTTAGAATCTTCCATAGTTAATTGGATATTTTCATTACATTAATGAATGACTCCTGTGCAGCTTTTACCTGGCGACCTAAACCTTATTTTTAACGTTTATAATTAAAAATTTGGATTGAAAACATGTATCTATAGCTCCTATAGGGGCATAATCTAGTGTACAGGTCACAGTACTGGGACTCTAGAGATTGAGTATTCCCAGCTCTGCCATTGGCCTACTGGTGACCTTGGGCAAGTCACTTCATCCCTCTGTTTCCCCACCCACTCTTTGTCGGTCTTGTCTATTTAGACTGCAAGCTCTTTGGGACAGAGTGTCTCTATGTGTCTGTACAACCCTCAGCACAATGGTTGAGGCTTCTAGGCCCTACCATAACATAAATAACACCTGTGAATGTGTGAAAGCCATTAAACACTCTTATAGTGCCAGATTCTGCCACCCTTTCTCATACTGAGTAGTGCCTCACTCCATGAAAAGTCCCATTGAAATTAGTACGACTGCTTGAAGAATAAAGTACTATTCAGTGTGAATAAAGTGGACAGAATCCCTCAGAATGATTTACTCTTCTCCAGCACCAGTACCACGGAGTCCATCAGATGCAAACAAGCAAGTTTACTACCAAAAATAGACTCAAAGTGGAATGCATGATGTGACAAAATTAAAAGCATGGCTTGACCTTTGCTGCCAAACATTTATGTTTCACAAAAATAATATTTGCCTGATTTTTCTGACAGCTCCCTCGTGATTGACAGAAGGTCATGCGCCAAAGCATGTGATCTGTTCTATAAAAACATAAGGCAGTCAGGATTCTCACTGAGCTCCAAACCAGGCCAAGTCAGAAGCAGCACAAAGCATCTGCCTTTTCACCAATTGACTGCATGGCCATTGTCAGCCTCCAGATGTATCTGCCATACTGGATCAATAGCATCTCCCCATACTTTCACTACTAGCAACTGTCCAATCTGCAATATGTTGTTATCTATGCAGACATTAATTACATCTTTCGCAGCCAGAAGAGATCTGTGAAGCTCAAAAGCTTGTCCCTTCCACCAACAGAAGTTGGTCCAATAAAATATATCATCTCACCTATCTCATCCTTCACAGCAGTCAAACAAACCCAGTAACACTTTTAAACACCACATGAAATTCACCCAGCATAGAGCCCACACACTACGTAAGCCCTATGTTGTGTAGTTGGAGGTGTAGGGCTGATGTTGGCCTTCTGGAGATGGGAGAAATTCACTCCTAGAAAGGGAGAACAAAGTGAGCATGATTCACTATTGCTTTACTCCCATTTCATACGGGTGCAACCAATTTCAATCAATGGAGTTATGCCAACATGAAACTGGAATGAGACACCAGTGAATCAGGCCATGGGTATTTAAAATGTTGAGTATCAATATTTTCTGAATATGTCATAAAATTAACAATAAATAGATCCAAAATGTAATACTAATAATCCCTTTTTATCTTCAAAGTACTTTTCAAACATTAATTTCTATCCATCTAAGGTACTTCTCTGTACCCCAATGCTCTATTATCTGAACATGTCACAATTTTTTAAAATGTATTTATACTCAACACCCCGTCAGGTAGGACAGTGATATTTCCTCTAGTTTACAAACGGGAAACTGAGGCACAGAGACACCAAGGTCACCTGAAAATCTGGGGCAGAGCAGGGACTTGACCCTATGTCTGCTGAACCTTAAGCTAGTGACTGAACTACTGGACCATCCTTCGTTTTTGATAGTTTATAATTATAATAATTTATAGCACATGGTCTAATTATATATTTATACCAAACAGAGGGCAAAGCCCCCCCCCAGCATATTTCCAGAAATCCTGAACCATTAATGAGTGTGTATCTTAAATGTTTTTGCCAGAATATCAAACCTCTATGATATTTATCACACCAACAGTTTTCCCCTCCTACAAAACCCAGCGTGAGTGATGAATTATTTATGTTTTACAGCAAGAAACAATAAAGAGATGTTCAACATGTCTGAAAAGAACCTGAAGGGAAATAGCAGCTTGCTTTTCAATATTACTCATCAATATGAAAGCTATGCAAATCAGACAAGGACTCAACAGTTCAGGCATTCTACATTCATGAGACAAACACAAACCAACAACGGTGGATCACAGTCTTCCATCGCTACTGGCAACAGCAAGTAAATTTTATTGTCACATACTGTCTGCTATACCATCATTGCTATTGGCTACTGTCGGTAGACCCAATATGCTGTCTAAACTTGGCTTCTGCATTGGATCTCATTAGAATGACACTAATGACTTACTTTTCACTCACGCATCACACATTTACAGTGCATCTATTTCACTTTTACTACACATTAATACCAGTCACTTTATTCACAAGAAAAAGATACCAAAACCCACTTCCTTTTGCTATAAAACACCCACAGGAATGTGTTTTAATTGACACATGTTCCAACTGTCTTGCCTTAATTAATTGACAGGATCTTTCTGTTAAAAAAATTTTTTCCCCTCAATTATGGGCCGAAACATTTGAAGTGACAGAAGAATACTAGATTAGCATGCTTCCTTCTTTGGCCTTATATGTTCTTTTCTTCCCTTGACTCTCTGTCCATTCCCTCTGTTTGCTTTTTGCATCATCAATGATTCACTCTCTCATTCTGGCAGCAGGAAGTCCACTGAGAGCAAGTGTGCAATAATGCCACATGGATATACTGGATGAAAGATGATGGAGGTGGTTGAGGGACCTTCCACATAAGGTCTATATAGAAAGTACCCTCCATGGGTACATGTACACTGCAACTAAAAACCGGCTGGCCTGTGCCAGCTGACTCAGGCTAAGGGGCTGTTTAATTGAGGTGTAGATGTTCAGACTCAGACGGGAGCCTGGGCTCTAGGATGGGAGGGTCCCAGAGCTCGGGCTGCAGCATGAGCTCAAACATCTACACCACAGTTAAACAGCCCCGCAAGCCTGAGCCTCAGAAGCCTGAGTCAGCTGGCGTGGGCCAGCTACGGGTATCTAACTGCAGTGTAGACATACCCCATGCTATTAATACTACTCATGCACAATGGCCTTAGAAGACTGTTTGACATTATGCAAATTAAAGGCATGCCAAGATATACAATCACTATAGGCAGACTTCTCATCCTCCTAGGACTGTACTAAGCAGATGATATTTTTCAGGGCCACAGTCAAACAAAGCACTTTCAGTGGGACTAACTACAGGTGCTTAAGTGCTTTGATGGATCAGTGATTTGCCCTGTGCAAAACCCCCCCCCCCTTTTTTTTGGCCTATGCTCAGTTCATTAGCAAACCTTGATTGTGTTTAGTAACTTTGTGTTAATCTCCTGTCAAAAAAGATTTGCTTACCATTGAACTCTACCACCATTAATCATCTGCTTTAAATAGATAATTAATTGTGAACTAGTAAAAAAAAAATCCATTACCGATTTCCTTTCCTGTTTCAGCTCTTGCACAAAGCGTGTTAACTCCGCAGTGATCTGAGAAGTCATGTTCTCCGAAACGACTTCATGCTGACCGGCATAGTCATTCATTTCATTCAAGGTGGTTAGGAAGGCTTTGCATGATGTGTACCTGCAAAGGACAAAAAATACACAATGCTTTTAGTCCATTTGTTTTCAGGAACACACGCTCCAAAGGGAACTTGCATTCCTCCCAGCATTCAGTATTACTGCACAAGATGGGATCTTAGCACAAGTTCGTTGGCAGGAGTTTACTGAAAGGGAGCCCCATGCCATGCATTGGGAGTTCTGAGAAAATAATCATGACAAAATTATAGTTTTACAGTGGCTTCTTATAAATACCAGAAGCATTTGGGCTTTACCAATCTAAAAACCATTCAGAAAATATCTTCTGGCGTCACTAATCATTATGGCCCTGATCCTGCTGTTTGCTGCACTCAGGCGTAGCAGCACACCTATTTCAGTGAATTGCAGGACTGGGGCCTAAATGATTAACATTTGGCTAATGTGATACATACATACTAGTAAAAGAAAGGAAGAAATACTTTCTAAGCATTATTTAGATGTGGATCAATCAGAGTTTATCTAAAACCCCTTCAAGATGATGTTCGCTTTTTGCAAGGTGTTTGTCCTCAATTCTTTGTGAGGTATTTCCCCCCACCCCTGTAACTCTTTAGCAGTTTCTAGTGATTGCCACAAAATGTATTTTCCATGGGTGACAGCATCTAACGCTGCATTCCATGTATTATTAAAAAAGGGGAAAAAAACAAGCTTCCATGCATCTGGTTAATTTCAGGAAGGCAGATTATACTACTGGCATGCACAGAACTGAGCCAGCAGAGCAGCATTTAATGCCCCCCAGGACAGGCTGGAGTGCTGACCAATTGGAGGAGAGAGCAGCTAAGGAGAGTTGCACTTCTAGATACTAGAATTATCCTATTAGTGTTAGATGCTTGTTGCAGCTTCCCATGCTAGGAGCACATAAAATATAGCAGTACTTAAAGGGATAAAGGTAATGGAAAGGGATAGGAATAAAGGTGAGAGTAATAAGAGGGGGATGATGTGGGAAGCAAGTATAGGCTATGGCTACACTGGCACTTTACAGCGCTGCAACTTTCTCGCTCAGGGGTGTAAAAAAACCACCCCCCTGAGCGCAGCAAGTTACAGCGCTGTAAAGCGCCAGTGTAGCCAGTGCCCCAGCACTGGGAGCCATGTTCCCAGTGCTGTAAGCTATTCCCCTCGTGGAGGTGGAGTTCCTGCAGCGCTGGGAGAGCTGTCTCCCAGCGCTGGCGTGCGACCACACTTGCACTTCAAAGCGCTGCCGCAGTAGCGCTGCCGTGGCTGCGCTTTGAAGTTTTGAGTGCAGCCAAAGCCATAGTCAAGCAGCATTGCATCCAGAAAACAGATTGCAGAAGCAGTAGGGGAAGGGTCATAGCCCTGACTTATAGTTAGAAAACAATCATCAAACCACTTATTAAACCAAACAATGACAAGAGGGGCCATATTCTCAGCTAGTGCAAATTGCTCTAGCAGCTGTTTTACAGCAGCTGAGGATCTGACCCAAAATCTAGATAAACCTAATTATATAAACTCTGGAGTCCACAACTGTACTCACTGAAGTCAACTGAAACATTCCGATTGGCTTCAATGGATGTAGAG
This sequence comes from Macrochelys suwanniensis, assembly GCA_033296515.1. Lineage (NCBI taxonomy): Eukaryota > Metazoa > Chordata > Testudines > Chelydridae > Macrochelys > Macrochelys suwanniensis. The sequence goes on along the minus strand of CM065790.1, from coordinate 11,404,380 downwards.
GCCAGTCTATTTTCAGCTTCCCATGGAGAAGATCTAGTCCCTCATTTATTCACTTCTGTACAGTTTGAATCTTTAAAAACTTGTGTGTAACTGTAAGAATCTGCAGTTAACTAACTTTGAAAATGCTGAGTGCACTGAAGTCAAGAAATCAGAGGTTTGGGTCTGACAGCCTGTCCTTTGGGAGATTCCCATTCTAGGATGCTCATCTTGAAGAATTACTCTTGATCCAATCAATGTCAGAGAGGTCCTTTAAAACATGTATGTGTTCTATCATCATTTGCATACATTTCCTCAATGTCCGCCATTGGAGGAGCCGTTTGGAAGCAGCACTGCCTATCTGGCCAGCACTGTTCCAGCTGTTCCTGCCACCAGAGATACCATCTGGGTGTCTGGGTCAAGTGGGGACAGTTGAGGCAACACAACAATGTCCAGAAGCACCGAGTCAGGCACCCAGCTCTGACCCACGAGATGGGGAATCCAGCCGAGGAAATCCTCCTCCTTTCACCCTATACCCCCTCCTCCACTGATGTCATAACTTTACTCTTCGTCCATTTAATAAAATGGACTGGACAACACAATAACTTGGTGCTTATACCGGATTCTGCATTTTTAAAACTCTGCGCTAACATTCCGAGACTGATTCTTCCACTGAAATCAATGGAAGTTTAGCCATTGACTTCAAAAGAAACCAAGATTAAGCCTCAGTTAATAAGGCTGGGATTTTCCAAGGGGCCTAAAAGAAATTAGACACCCAATGTCCACTGATGTTCATTGGGAGTTGAGTGCTTAAGGACCAAATTTAAACCCCTTTGAGCTTTATTATTAAGCCATAATTAGCAGATAGGCCTTTTGTACAGCTATGTCTACATTTACAGTGGCGTGTAGAGTACACACACTGCATGCCCAGCTAGCGTGGGTATAAATAGCAGTGTAGACAGTGAGGCACTGCTTAGGCAAGTAGAGTACAGACATGCCAGACCCTTAAGTTATATATCCTACTCAGCTCGCTATATGTCCAAGCAGTGCCTCCCCCATTGTAATGCTATTTTTTAGCAATGTAGCGTCCGGCTGCCTCCCCACCTCAGTGAAAGACTCCCGCAGCAGGGAAAGGCTTTGGCAGAGGGGAGGCAGTGGGGAAAGGCTCTGGCAGCTTCCCCCTGCTGGTGACTTTCCTCACTGCCCAGGAGCCTTTCACTGCCACATGTAGCTACACGTCACAGTGTGGACGCAGCCTGCTTTTCACTGTGGCATGTAGCTACACAGATCCGATCGTTGGCTGCAAGTGTAGACAAGGCCTATTTCTAGGACTTCTATATTCTTCTACCATACTTGCTGCTCGATAATTTACTCCCCTCTTTCCACCCACTAAGACACATGCCCACCCATAGGTTGATAATGAACATACTTGTATTCTTCCTCTTCTTTGGAATTCTTTTTGGGTTGATATTTCTTTGAAAGGTTCCTGAAATTAAAAACAAATAAATAAATAAGTTGTATCTTAAAATTACCAGATAGTCTCTACATCCTCCCAGCGTTTAGTTGTAATGATTTGATACATTAATGTATTATTTGTATTGCAGTAGTGCTCAAAGGACAGCCCCGCATTGTACTAGGCACCTCACAAACATGTAACAAAGAGACAGTTCCTGCCCTGAAGATTTTACGATCTAAGTGTAAGACTATATGCAACAAATAGACATCTCTTTCTCTACTCAATGCTTTTTGTTAGCCTAATGTGCAAACACACTAACAAACCCATGGCCACCACGGCAGTAACTACATTACACATTCTGAACATCATGGTGGCAATGGTGACTGAACTCAGATTGTCCTGCTCCATAAGCACATGCCTTGTCTACTTGAGCAAAAGAAGAACCTCTTTTATTATCGCTATTAGTGGTATTAGGCCTATGACACGCAGTTGAGCTGTTCTGATTCAATCCAGGAGAGAGCAACAGTACATATACACATCAACCAGCTCATTACAGTATGATTTGCTATACCAGACACCACCAGTGGCCCATTAAGTCTAGTAATCCCCCTCAGGTTGTGGACTCTGCTTAATGCATAGAAGGAAGGTGAAAAAACACTAGCCAGCTGTTGAACGCTGCACAGATGGGATAAGGGGGAATTCCTTCTTAACCCTTCTGGTGATCATCTAATACAGTGAGAAACAGGAAATCTGATTACCCCATTTTATCACATATAATTCTACACATTATTATTGGTCATCAAATTATCCACTCTCTTGTAAAATCCTTATTTGTAAATGTTATTACATGTAAAATGTTATTTGACTGCTCGTGTCTGGGACAGAGAAGCCAAAGGTAACAGGCTTCAGCAGCTCTCTCCTAGAAACCAGGCACTACAAATCCCTAGCCAATGGCAAATCTAGAGTTTAACATACTGTATGCCAGCCATTCACTCAGTGGAGCTCATCAGTGCTGACAGCTTCAGAGTTATAATGTTCTCCTTCTCACAGGGATATTTGTCCCCTACTCTCAATCTGGCACAGCTCACAGAGTATCTTTTGAAAATGCAGACTAGATAGGATGATAAATAAACCTGCCAGGGTGATTTTTTCAGGGCTTCAATGCAGAACGGCAGGCAACGTACTGAAATCAAGCAAAGTTCAGTTTATATAGGAACCTGCCATTTCGTATTGTCACGTCAGTTTCATAACACTAAGCAATCATGTTTCCCATAATAAACACCTTTCTATTCCTCAGTTTCCGTGGTACTTATTTCCTTATTTGCTAACTGTCTGCATTTCCCATTTCCTCTTTTGCAAAGACAACTTTATTATTTACCCAAAGCAAACATCTTCCATCAAACTGTTTTTACTTCCCCATTTTCTTTTCTTCTTTATACTTTGACTTAAGGGTAGAGTGGAGATGCAGCCAAGGAAATCAGTCAAAACCTATTCAATGTCTGTAAATTTATACTTTTGAAAATAGGAGGGGGGAAAAAAACACACCAAAAAACTCCCCCAGGAAGAAAAGCGCAGAGCGATATTTTATCATCCATACTCAAAAGGTCACTTGATGAAGGATACTAAGGGCTTGTCTACACTTATCGGGGGATTGACGCATGGCGATCGATGCATCGGCAGTTGATTTAGCAGGTCTAGTGAAGACCCGCTAAATCGACCGCAGATCGCTCCCCCGTCAACTCCTGTACTCCACCTGAACGAGAAGCGCAAGGGGAGTCGACAGGAGAATGTCTCCCGTCGACAAAGTGTAGTGTGGACCCTGCTGTAAGTAGAACTAAGTACGTTGACTTCAGCTACATTATTCACGCAGGTGATGTTGCATAACTTAGATCAATCTCCCCCTGTAGTGTAGACAAGGCCTAAGAGTGTCCAGAGTACAGTACTGAAACTGGATGAGACACCTTTATTATTAACAGAAAACTGACTAATTCCTACACTGATTAACTCCTACACAATGGGCCAAACTCTGGGCCATGACACATCATCATTTTAAGCAGAAATCCCTACTGACTTCAATGGCAAGTTCTTCTTAAAACCTGATGGTGTGATAAGGCCCCTTGACTTCAGTAGGTTTGCATTGGTAAAACTGAGAGCAGAATTTGGCCCACTTTATCTACGTTTTCTTGTCTGTCCTGTAACTCTTACATGAACACAGCTTCTGTCAAAGTCAGCAGGGCAAATTCTGCTCTTGTGTACATCCTGTCAACCCACTAAAGACACTGGGGTTATTGAGTAAATGAGAGAAGAGTTTGGCCCACAGTGCTCTGTGTCTGCAAGAACAGCAGGTCTGCGCTAAATGTTCATTTTTGCCCAAATCCCCATTCCTTATTTCCTTGCAACCCTCCCCGGCCCCCTCCCGGCCCCTTCAGACAGAGCTCACATCAGCAGTTGCCTCTCTACAGCTGATTCCAAAGGGCTGCTCCTTGGATGGATGGCTAATCCAGGTCCTCTTTTCCCTTGAGGACGTAGTGCATCACACGTGTGACACTGCCTGACTCCCGAAGGTAACAGGAGTTGTGCCAGAGTAAAAACTGCATCAGGACCTCAGGAGGTGTTTATGCTCTAGAATGTGGTCTGCTCTTCTTTTAACCACACCCCCCAACATAACGTCCCTGCCAAATTTTCCTCTCCAAGGTTCCACATCTGACTGACACATATAGCTTTCGCCTTGTCACTGGCAGCAAGAGAATGTAGACATATTTATGGCATTGTGTATTAACTAAAGGACACAAATGCAGGAAACATCAAGGTCAGTTTACTAACTGCAACTTGTATACCTTAATGATAAAACACATCCACAGCAAATATAGGTGATAAGATTATTGACCTGTCTATGGCAGATTTTCTAAATAAGGCCTGTCCTGAATTCAGGAATAATTGCAGAGGAGGGTTCGTAGGGTGCTTCACGGTGCTAGTTAGTATTATGACATTTAATAATGTCACATGCAATGTTCAAGTGTCCCCATGGGAAAAGGAGTGAGAGAAAGAGAGAGGCATCATGACCTAGTAAGTGAGCATAGACAATTCCTATGCTAGAGTACCCGGACTTTCCATATTCTAATCCCAGCTCCACCACTGAAGCTCATCGCAATGGGGCCACAGACAATTCTGTTAACTTCTCTCTGCCTCTGTTGCCCCAACTGTAAAATGGCCATAATATTGTCCAGCTTCATATGGTTGTTGTGTGTTAATGGTTGTAAAATGACATACAAGTGGTATTGGCCAAGTCTTTGTCCTTGGGGCTAAAGGTGTTGCATTCATTGTGCCAGCCAGAATTCTTCCTGAGGACTCCCAGAGTGCATGCACTGGGACAGTAGCTCCCCCAAACTTTCAAAAGGTGCAGCCTGCTCCCTGCCAGCCAGCTCTACCTGCCAGGAGAGTGGTGAACCTGCCCTCATTCCACCTCTCCCCATCCCTTTTGGCCACCTAACATACATGGAGCACTAAGAGGGACTAGGGACTGTGCTCCCACATTCGGTTCTGGCTGCACCCTGCACAAGGATCCAAAGTGAGAGATGGAGAATCTTCTTATGTTCCTCACCACTTGCACAAACACACTGAGGCCAGCCAGAATCCACCTCATTATTAGCATCTCTATTCCCTCCTATGCCTCTTCCAAATAAAGGATGCTCTAAAACAGCAAACTCCTCCCTTGTTAGCCTACACATTAAACATGGCAGTTTAAACCAAAGCATATTACTGCTGCAAGAATTCGAGAAGCAGTTATGCATGTCCAAGATACATAATGCCATTAGGATCCTGTGGGGAATGCCTGCTCTCTTGTTTCTCAGTATGGCTTAATTTCTTCATTCATGGGGCAACAAATGAGGGGGAATAAGAAAAATGCACACAAAAGACTAAATACTTTAATAAGACATTTTCACCAAAGAAAAAGTGCACCATCTCATAGCTTTTCAAACACCATGTTGCCTAATTAATCCTGATGTGTCCAGTTGTCATCCCTGTGTGAGCCTCTAACTGTGCAGAATCACCTTAAAGCTGTATGTAAGGCACCAAGCAGAGCACATTTTCACATGCAAAGGATTAGAAGGTGTATGACAAGGATTAGCAGTTGGATTAAACAAACATGTTTCATTATTTATCACATATTGTGTCAGCTGGTTTTTTGTTTGTTTTACTAAGAAAAAATTAAACGTTGGGAACTGTAACCACAGCTTTAATACAGTCAATGGGAAATGTTTTCTCGTGTAAGGTTTGATCCTTCAAGGTACTGAAGCACACTAGCCTGATGCTGTAGACAACATGCTTAAAGTTAAGTATGTGACCAGCCCTGCTGAAATCAATGGGATTATTCACATGTTTAAAGTTAGGCATCTGCTTCAACGTACTGCTGGATCAGGGCCAAGAGCGTTCAGTACTTTGCATGACAAGCCCCTATAGTATTTGCACTATAGAAATTCATTTTGCAATAGGGTGCGAAGCTTTCCTTGACTTGGTAGTACCAATTAATTCTCAAATTTTCATGGTGTTTGAAATGCTCTTTCATGCCTATCTTTCTTAGGGCTATCTGTACATCTTTGCAGGAAGCTAAGCTAGTATCCGTGGTATCTGAGAACCATGGCTCTTTGATACTCTGAGCTTGTCCTCTATTAAATAAAATCAGATTTTGGGGTGGTTGTGGGTGTGTGAGAGAAATACCCTTTGAACTTCCAGATCAAACCACTAAACATGTCAAGACCCAAATAAGGGTAAAAACACAGTGCAAGAACTACTAATGTTGGATCAATTTATTTTAGCATTTTTTTCCCTATAGTCTTGGTTTAATGATTAAATATTTAGGATATAAATAATTTGTAATCATTTGAATAAGAGAACCATCAGTTTGAGCAAGATGTGAATTTGGGGTTAAAATCAGGAACAGTTAGAAGTAAATCAGAGAGAATGAAATTCTCCCGTGCAGAGCACTTGTGCATCACTTACGTGGGACTTAAACAATACATAGACCTTGTGCTGTTCATTTGTATTCCTGGGTGACAACCCCAGATAGAATCTACATCAAGGCTAGACAGTTATGTGTGGATGGCCCATCAAGGACACCCAGCTCTCACAATGGTCCACTGAAGAAAATGCTTCAGACAATGCGGGGCCAATGGCCGTTCCCTATGAGTCAGCAAACCATGTAAGGACATATGATATGCTCATATCACCCTGGATTCCATCTTGGGCCAGTAACTTTCCACAAACAAGGGCTGTGGACTTTGTTTGGGGCTGTGAGCTTCCATACATATACGGTTACCAGGTCTCCAGTTTTTGATTGGAACACCCGGTCAAAAATGAACGGTGGCGGCTGGGCCATTAAAAGTCCGGTCGGTGATGCTGTGGGGCTAAAGCCGGCTAGTCCCTACCTGTTCCGGCACCGCGCTGCGCCCTGGAAGCGTCCAGCAGGTCCGGCTCCTAGGTGGGGGGTTCATGGGGCTCCACGTGCTACCCCTACCCCGAGCACCGATGACACACTCCCATTGGCCAGGAACTGTGGCCAATGGGACTTGGGGGGGCGATGCCTGTGGGCGAGAGCAGCATGCGGAGCCTCCTGGCCCCCCCACTTAAGAGCTGGACCTGCTGGCTGCTTCCGGGGTGCAGTGTGGTGCCAGGACAGGCCGGGAGCCTGCCTTAGCCCTGCTGCGCCACTGACCGGGAGCTGACCTAGGTAACCCCACGCCCCAACCCCCTGCCCCAGCCCTAAGCCCCCCCAAAACTCAGAGCCCCTTCCTGCATCCCAAACCCCACATCCCCAGCCCAGAGCCTGTACCCCCTCCTGCATCCCAATCCCTGCCTCAATCCCTCGGCTCCACCCCCAGCCTGGAGCCCCCTCCTGCACTCCAAACCCCTCATCCCCGGCCCCACCCCAGAGCCCGCACCCCTCTCCCTTTCCCGCATTCCAACTCCCTTCCCCAGCCCGGAGTCCCCTCCCAAACCCTGAACCCCTCATTTCTGGCCCCACCCTGGAGCCTGCATCCCCAGTTAGAACCCTCACCCCCTCCTGCACCCCAACCCCCTGCCCCAGCCCAGTGAAAGTGAGTGAGGGTGGGGGAGAATGAGCCACCAAGGGAGGGGGAAAGCAGTGAGCGGGGGGCTGGGCCGGGCCTCGGGGAAGGGACAGGGTTAGGGTGTTCGGTTTTGTGCGATTAGAAAGTTGGCAACCCTACATGCACATGGCAGAGGATATAAAAAGGCACCTGAGACATCTCCATTTTGTCTTCATTTCCTGCTTCATTTCTCTGGACTGAATTTCTAACAAGGAAGCTTTAAACAAGGACTGATAACCCCCAATCTGTTTGGGTGATTCCACAAACTTTTGCAAGTTAGCAGTTTATTCCATTACTGCTGTGATCCTGATCTAAGAACAATGAAAATCATTTGTATGTTATATATGATCCTTTAAGCATTCAACCATTCCTCTTCTCTTTTTTTAAATATTATTAAACCGTTAGTTTTAGTTACTAAAGGATTGGCATCAGCATGATTATTAGGTAAATTCTGAGTTATATATTCACCTGGCTAAAGAGGCTGATCCCTTGGGACTGGAAGGGCCCTGTATCTGATTAAATTGGTTTTCAGTAACCACTCATCATCAAGTCTAGGGGCTCTGTGGTGAGCCAAGGGATGGAATGCCTAAGGATACTGCATTTTTGACTTCTAGTTAACCAGTGCGGTGATACAGAAGTTCACTTTTGTTACTGGCTTGGTATACTCTAATGATAGAATAACCACCAGTTTGGGGTGAGTCTGCCCTATTTCTCGGCAGTCTTTCCTGAATTTGGCATTCTCAGCAGTGTCATTATTTAAAATTTAAATATTTTAAATATAAACACAGGTTTATTTTAAAAAAAACCTATTTAAAACTAAATTTCAAGTTATGACAACCCATGTTAAGGCCTAAACTACTTATATCAAAATTGTTTAAATTAAGTTTAAAAAAAACATTAAGCAGTACATATTTGCTGCAAAGTTTTAAAGAAAATCAAATCACTGAACTTGTGGAAGTCACTCGCTAAGTATCTGGGACCAGAGTTTGCAGAAGTGTTAAAGCAGACTTTGACAGCAGTAACCTCTTCTGCAGGTGCAGAGTGAATATTTTCTTCATTTCAATTTATTTAACTAGTTCAGTTACTAGTTCATTCAAAGGTATGAAACCTTCTGAAAGTTGAAAAAGCAGGGAAGCTTGTTTTCCTCTTTCAATCTATGAAGAAAAGCTAAGTGTGAGAGGATGAGATCCATCAGTTCTAAAATGTTGAAGGACATTGTGACTAAAAACAATCAGTTCAATTAACTAACTACAGATAATACTTCCTTTGTTTAATATCAGTTTTCAATGCAAAACATTTTTGATAAACTTTTTTTCTTATGTATCCAGCACATTTAAAGTAGTTTTAATATAATAAAAACAATTAAAAATGGTGCTTTTGTGCCTTTTTAATTCATTGGAATTTCCATTCAAATGCAGCTTGACACAAATCACACGTACAACATTAATCATCTAGAAAATAAGCAATGCATCATTCACCATTTTCTAACACAAAAAAATGTTAGAACATAAATCGAATAAATGTAAGTTAAGCTATAAAACTGCTTAAATAAATGTGTATAGGCATAGTGTATCCTCCTGGTTGGCAAAAAGAAATACCAAATTTAGTGTAAAGATTACATTTATTTGCAAATCAACCTGTTTTAATGGTTACCAATCAATGAGAATCAGCCTTTCTTTAGGAAAATAATTGAAAAATATAAATGCAACACAATTAAAAACTGGTTATTTAAATTGCTTTGATTTAAATCAGTTTATCCTTAGGGGAAACAGTACATTCTTCTTCAGCAGTCAGTAAGTACATGACGGGCTTTATCCAGACACCAGCTCATTATACAATTACAGGTCCTTGTATATGGCAAATCACATAGATATGAAAGGTCATTTTCTCACAAGCACAGCTATTTAGCAAAAACACAAATCTCCCAACCTTTGAATGAGTATCACGCCTTGGTATTAGAGATAGGCCAGAATCAATATCTCATACTTGAATCCCTTTGAAATTTGGGGAGTAGGGAAGAGTTTGGATCTAAATCTCTAGGTTCACTGCAGATTGTGAACAGGTAGGATCTTATTTTCTGGTTCCAATTCAGATACATCCACTTATTCACCTAGGAGGGCTGTTCTCATAAGATTTTTCTATGAGTTCCACCATTCAAGCTGCATTCACAATTCTGCTGCCCTTTTAGGCTTAAACTTCACATGGACTGCTAATGAGATTTTCAAGCAATTGAATTCAAATCAATGCCTTGATTCAGCCTCAAGGCTGAACTCTCCACCGCATACACCTTTTCCTCAGCCTCTCTCTACTCTCATGTACAAAGTTCCATGAACAGCCTTGCACTCAGTCCATAAACCATGAGTAAACTAGGGATGCTACTTTGCCACATACACAACACATTTACTTCGATGAGGAATTTGCTCTAACGGTTTCCAAATGTGTGAAATTAACTTGAACTTTTATTTTCTACTGTTTAAGCAACCCATTCTGCCTGCTAAACAGGATTTTTATAAGCCAAGCAAATGGAGATCTAAGGAAAGGGGAAAGTAAACTAGACACAGTAGAGAACCTCAGAGTTACGAACTGACTGGTCAACCACACACCTCATTTGGAACTGGACGTATGCAATCAGGCAGCAGCGGAGACCAGAAAAAAAAAAAGGGCAAATACAGTACAGTACTGTGTTAAATGTAAACTAGTAAAAAAATAAAGTTTAAAAAAAGATTTGACAAAATTAGGAAACTGTTAGTTTCATTTAAATTAAGATGGTTAAAAGCAGAATTTTTCTTCTGCATAGTAAAGTTTCAAAGCTGTATTAAGTCAATGTTCACTTATAAACTTTTGAAAGAACAATCATAATATTTTGTTCAGAGTTATGAACATTTCAGAGTTATGAACAACAAATTTATTTCAGCATAAGCTTTCGTGGGTTAATACCCACTTCATCGTATTAACCCATGAAAGCTTATGCTGAAATAAATTTGTTAGTCTCTAAGGTGCTACAAGTTTTTCTTTCTTATTTTCGTTTTGCTGACACAGACTAACACGGCTACTACACTGAAACCTCTATTCCCAAGGCATTCGTAACTCTGGGGTTCTACTGTAGGCACATAGAAGCTAATACGTGCCATTCAAAAACACTTTATTATTGCATAGCTAACTGCACCCATATTACTCATGTCCTTCTGAAATGAAGACATCAACTTACCTAAGTTGTTTTGCATAGCTGATTTCAATCTCCGTTCTCTCTTTTACAAACTTGATGTATTTTTCCAGAATATCAATTCCCCATTGCGTGTGTTTTTCTAAGTTGTCAAACTGATCCTGCAGTGAAACAAATAGATAGTTTAGTCTCGTTGAGTTTGGAGATAACTTAAAAAAACAACAATCCCCAAAAGGACACATCACTGCAGAGAAAGTATTGCTAATATTTTCCATGATTACAGTCAGGCATTTTTTTGTAGCATAGGTTTTTATCAGCCTAACCAAGTTCAGTTCGAGAGAGGCCAAGACAGTAACTCTCGAGTGCTGCTTTATGTAACCTCTTCATTTCCGAAAGTCAGGCTCGTCATGTGACAGTTTCTGAGCACCGAGTAATGCTTCAATAGAGGTGTACGGAGTTGTACCTTTAGGACTGCATTAATCTTATCACTACAGAGAACTGTAAAAAGACCCACAAATTCAGAGATCCACCCTTAATTAACACCTCAACTGTCTTTCTCAGGTTAATAACACATCATAGGTATCATCTGAAGCTTTGTGAAGCCATTCCTAAGATTTTCCTTTCAATAGTTGGCACTTATGGAACATCTTTCTACAGAACAGAGCTGACTTCCCACAGACCCTTATGTTTAGAAAACACACAAACAACTGATATGCCAAAAAAAAAAAAAAAGACTTTAGCTCCGTTTAAAGTAATCCTTCTTGTAAATCCACATTTACATACAGATGCTATTTTCGTCTTTAAATATTGCTGCCCCCAAAATGACTCATGTTTTCTATAAGTCTTCTGCATCAAAAAGCATTCCATGTCAGTTTGGAGTTTCCCAGATACCAAGATATTAGACAACAGTACATTCAGATTAAATACCAAAACAAAATATGAGTTCTTTCTAGGGTCTAAAGAGCTAATGCAAAAATGTTTTAGCATTTCAAATTCTAGCTCTCGGATGTTATGTTGTCACTATTTAATTTCATTACACGAACACGATACACAAGCCTAAGCTTCCCACATCTAGCCTTCTGAAAATTATGATTCACAACACAAAATCTAACACAGGCCTCATTTCTTCCAGTATATCAGAATGCAGGTGATGATAGGATGAGCATCTCAATTATGTTCCTGGCTGAGAGGTAGGGTGTGATAGAGCCAGCTTGCCAAAAATGGAATAGGTAGGGAAAGAGCACATAAATGGGAAAAAATAAAAATTAAATCCTTAGTACCTTCCTGGTAAAGTTCATAGTAATCTGCAACAGTTAACATTTTAGCAGTTCATGTCTATATAATAACTTGAAAAATGCATCTTACAGGTATGACTTTGTTGCATATTTACCTTGACAGAAGTGCAATACGAACCCATTATTTATCTACCTTGTCAAACTTACAAGCTCGGCAATTCCCTACATCTTAGTTTCATGTCTTATGAAAGCTATATGCATAAATAGGTTTGAGGTCAGATCCTCAGCTAGCATAAACTGATGTTGCTCCACTGAAGTCAATGAAGCTATGCTAATTTACAACAGCTGAAGATCTGGTACTATGCGACTTTCGGCTTGTAAAATCATCAGCTAACATCAGTAAAACAGACTAAAAAAACCCACTTCCTTTGATTAGTAGAATATGGAAACAGACAGCACTCCCACAAAGTCTGCTGCAGAGCACTAATATGTTGCTTCTAAGCAGACTACATTTGGTGCAGTGTAACATATGTCAATCAAAATATAAATTCTCTTGACACAAGTACAGATCTCTCTAGTGTATAGTAAGTCAGTCTTGCATAACGGAAGCTGCTACACTGCTTGCTAATCTTATTGCTCCATTCTTGGCTGGGCCCCTTGACAGAGAGAGATTTGAATCGGGTCAAAAAAGGGCAATATACAGAATGTTATAAAGTAGCTTGTTAATATACAATACAGGAGCTATCTATTCTTATGCTTAGGTCTTGTCTAATTGCGAAGTTGCACTGGCTTAACTTAAGGTGCAATTTTAAACTGATTTAGTTAAATTGGAGCAATAGGTTTTTCATGGAGGCTTATTTCAGTTTAGTTAATTAGGAACAGATTTTAACTAAATTGAAATAAGGTATACTCAAATCAAAATAAGCTGCCCTTACATCAAAATACCAGTATTTACACTGTGGTGGGAGAGACAGAAATTACCTGAATTGGTACAAATTTGTACCAATTGGTACCAATCTTACAGTTGGTATAGGTATTTCCACCTTTTCATGTTTCTCTGTATACATATCTGCTTACTGTATGTTCCATTCTATGCATCCAATGAAGTGGGACTGTAGCCCATGAAAGCTTATGCTGAAATAAATTTGTTAGTCTCTAAGGGCCACATGTACTCCTGTTCTTTTATATAAATATATGTTTCCTAGTAGGCCAAGATTTTTAAAATGCATTATTTGCCAAGGTTATCATCTCACATCATCGCTATCTCAAGAGGTCATTATCTTGGGGAGTTTCTGTACAAAACTTTTTTATTATTATAATTACTTTTTATGTAAGAACAGCCATATTGGGTCAGACCAATGGTCCATCTATCCCAGTATCTTGTCTTCCAACAGTGACTATTCCAGGTGCTTCAGAGGGAATGAACAGAACAGGGAATCATCGAGTGATCCATCCCATCATCCACTCCCAGCTTCTGGCAAACAGAGGCTAGGGACACTCAGAGCATGGAGTTGCACCCCTGCCCATCCTGTCTAATAGCCATTGATGGACCTAACCTCCATGAACTTATCTAGTTCTTTTTTGAACCCTGTTATAATTTTGGCCTTTTACAACATCCCTGGCAAAAAGTTCCACGGGTTGACTGTGTGTTGTGTGAAGAAATACTTCCTTTTGTTTGTTTTAAACTTGATGTCTATTGATTTCATTTGGTGACCCCTGGTTCTTGTGTTAAGTGAAGGGGTAAATAACACTTCCTTATTCATTTTCTCCACACCAGTCAAAATTTTATAAGCCTCTATCAAATCCCCTCTTAGTCGTCTCTTTTCCAAGCTGAAAAGTCCCAGTCTTTTTAATCTCTCCTCTTATGGAATCTGTTCCAGACCCCTAATCATTTTTGTTGCCCTTCTCCGTACCTTTTCCAATATATCTTTTTTGAGATGGGGTGATCAGACCTGCACGCAGTATTCAAGATGTGGGCATATCGTGGATTTATATAGTAAAAGTGGAGGAGCTTGGTTTGCCAGACTGATCAGCTAAGCCAATACTGAAAACCTATATGAAAAGGCTGCAAAACACCATGCCTCTGGACTGCATCAACATGCAGAAAGCCTTATAAGCCAGTCACTGTCAAAGTCAATTTTAGAAGAACTTAATGAGGCTGTTAGGAATGCTGGAGACATAACAGTTTATGTGAACCATATTTTCTATTTAAGCAAAAGATACCACACACTACAAACTGGATGCCAATGTTAAGTGCATTGTCATTTGTTAATCCTGAAGTTGGACACTGGTTTTGAACAAGACTGCCAAATGCTTGCTATCTTTCTGAAAAAACTCAGCTGACTCTCTAGAAGCATGCGGTGCAACAGTGAAAGACTCAGCAGTTGAAAAAGTGAAGAACTCTCTTCCCATAGTCAAAATATGTGCATATATGGCCGACGAATGCACCAGTGCAAATAGGTATCAAATATTAAGTCATTGCGTGTGTTATCTTGATGTCCGTGGTAGGTCAGTAGATGCATTCTAGATGCTCAGGTTATAGAAGACACATCCGCTGCATCTGTGACATCTTAGAAGAGTTAAATGCTTGTAAATTGAACCCCAAACAGATGGCTGCTTATGCATTTGATTGAGCTACAAACTTCTCTTGAAGACATAATGGAGCACAAGCTTTGCTCAGAGAAAAGTGTAACCCTAATCTCTCCTGTACACACTGCAGAGGCCATCTACTCCAGCTAGCGCTAGTACAAGCTGCAGAATCTTCAAAAGACATTAAAAAGCCATAAATTTAATTTCTTTTTTATACACTTCTTTTCGGCAAGAGTCCAAAAGGACTGAACATCTCGGAAACAAATAGAAGATACACTGGGACTGAAGTTCAAATTAGTCCAACCTGGGAAAACCTGCTGGCTTTCTCATGAGCGATTCTTGGCTGTTGTCTTAAAATTACTGCAACCGTTATTACTGGCTTTGGAAAGTATCCACCAAAATAGGACAGATCTAAGTAGTGAGGCTGGTGGACTACTTTTGTTACTAAATTCAGAGAAGACTAATCTCCATTCTCTCTCTCGTAAGTCTACTGTTGAAACCACTTGGGTCATTAAACAATGTCATCCAGGCATCTCCTACAACAGTAGTAGATCTTTTTCCAGCAATAGAAGCTACCCTTGGATCAATCAGATATATCAACTGAAAATGTACTGGAAGAAGCAAAGACTTCAGTCCAGAAGTTGACTAATGAAGGTACTTATATTGACTCCGTAAGTGATGAGAACACACAGTGTTTGTAAAGCCAGCCGAAAAAGTACAGAGACTTGTTTCTTACAAATCTGCAATAGTGATTTCTGGATTCTACTCAACCTCTATATAGCTTTTACAGATGCCTCTCTTATAAAACACCTACAGTTGAGTGGAATGAGGCACTACCAGCAATGGGGCTGCTATGTGATCAGGACAGAACAGAAAATTTTGAACACAGAGTGGAATATTATACGACGAACAAATGAAGATTTAATTTCAACTTCTTTATCATCACTAGTGGCTCGACCCGATCTTTGTACTATGTTTCCTGGGATGAAAGAAGTAGGAATTCATCTCTTGCTACTCCCAGTCACAACAGCTACAGTTGAGCGTTCTTTTTACTCACTGAATAGAATTTTGTGTTCTGAAAGAAGTCACCTTCTGCCTGATCATGAGCATATCATGAAGGACTGGAAGTAACGGACACACAAGAAGACACCAAAGAGTGCAAAATAACAACAAGAAACCAAGAAGGATGTAGATGTAGTGCTTCATAGTAGGCCTGACTAGCCAACTTTAAAGTTTGTGATGATTTTAAAACACGAGTTAAATCTAATAAAATGGTCGTGAAACATTTTTCAGTTTTTATTATGGTGCCATACAGCCCACCTTTGCCCTCACGGTCTCAACCCTCGTCGGCCCTCATTCCCCCTGAATATTCCAACACCCCCAAAATTTCAATTCCTGAGGAAAACACTGAGACAACCCCTTATTTCAGGAGGCTTCAAATTTAGAGACAGTACAAAGAAGTGGCATGGACAGAACAACAGACCTCTCCTTTCCCCAGAGGCAATTCAGGTCAGAAAGAGCAGGGGTGTAATTTCAACACAAAGAGACACCTTTTGCTCACACTTTCAACCTGATAACCTCTACCGAAGTCAATGGGATTGCACAGGTGTACCAGAGAGCAGAACTTGTCTTACTGTCTGTCTTTTAAGGTTTTTGGCAAAGAGCACTGCGAGCTACCACACTCCATACTGTTCTATGAGATAGACCATTACTAAATAAATCTAAACAGTATGTCACAGAGGCAGCCAGTCAACCATATATTTACATTCAGTCCCCTCAAACTTTTTGGAGATTTTCAAGGAGGGAGAGCCTCTTTCCAATCCCTTTTTATGCAAGTCACAGCACTCTCGTTGGGTACACTATATTAACCGCAAAGCTTAACATCCAACCATACCCCTTGTACCCTTTTCAAAGAGGAGGAATCACTCCTTCCCTCCCCGGGCACATTTCAAGGAGATATTACCCTTTGAAAAATGCAAAATGTGCTGAATACTCACAAAGATACAGCGAGTTCACCTTCGGAAGGTGATCTCTCTGCTCTCTTTGTAGCCTGGTCAATTTAACACCCTATTTTTAGAATACCAAACAGATCAGAATATGAAAAACCTGATGATAACTCCTTGTGGCTGAATGAGTCTGGTCTGTTGTCCCGTAAGTTAGTCTGCTCTGCTGTTTGAGTTGTCTGCCCAGGTCTAGCTTAGGGAAAAAGAACTCCATGGTGTACAGCACAAAGGAGGGGTTGAAATGCTGCAGTGCAGGCAGGTGTCTGAAAGTAAAAGATACTAGAGTAGTTAAGAAAATACTAACTCGATAAATGGAAAGGAAACAGAGATAATGGTCAGTGGCTGGAGTTGTGACCAACCGGAACAAACAGCTGCAAGAACTGCGCTCCATGAACAAGAGTGAAGACAAGATGAACTCTGGCTGCTTAGTGCAGTCTTTGGGCTAGTCTACACTGGGAGCACTTTAACATGGCTTGTGTGGTCGCGGCGCAGCACTGGGAGAGCTCTCTCCCAGCACTCTAAAAAAACCACCTCCACGAGGAGCGCGGCTCCCAGCGCTGGTGCACTGTCTATACTGGCGTTTTACGGTGCTGAAACTTGCTGCACTCAGGGGTGTGTTTTTTCACACCCCGGAGAGAGAAAGTTGCAGCACTGTAAATTGCTAGTGTAGACAAGCCCTTAGTTACAGATAAGAGTTGCAGCCACTTTGATGTCACTCAAAAGCATTAGGGGTTCCAACTGCAATTGTAATAGAGGCAACGTCCTGGGCACAATCCCTTCATACCATGGGCATCTGTGCCACTTTCAGTTGTGTGTGTGTGTGTGTGTTCCTTCAGGAGGCAGAAAAATATCACGGTCAAGTGAAGATAGGCCCAACTGTGCTGCCAGCAACAGAGACAAATGAGGTCTTAAAGGACAAGTAGTGCAGTGAGAGAAAGGGCTCTAAAAACCTATTCATCCTCATTGTCCCATCTGTCTATTCAACAAGCTTAGGCTGGGAAGTGGCTCTCACTTAAGACTGATGAGGCACAGGAGCAGAAAAGAACTTTTAGCATAGGGAATTTATTTTATCACAAATTACAGCTTTTAAAAATGTGTAATCCTTAAAGCTGTGGTGTTTGCAATGGCCCTAAAAGAATTAAGTTAGAAAAGGCAGATTTCAGATGCTGTTAGCAACAGTGTCTTACTCTCAATCAGCCAATGAGCGTTTGTTAGTGGTTTTCAACCTGTGGTCCGCAGATCCCTGGGGGCCTGCAGGCTATGTCTACGATTTTCAAAGGGGTCCGCACCTCCATTTGATTTTTTATTTAGGGGTTCACAAGTGAAAATAGGTTGAAAACCACTGATTTAGAATTTCTAATGTGAGGTTTCATTAGTGAAGTGTGTTGTCACTACTTAGAATCTCAAAAGGTAGCCAAGATGGTACCTTTCTCTATTGCCCAGACATTTCCGGATTGCTCTCTACTATATGTTTTGCACTGCTTTGCTCAGTCTTGTTTTAAAATATCCCCAATAATAGGGCTTCCACCACTTTCCTTAGGAGACCATTCCACATGTTAGCAGACTTCAGTTAAAGGCCATCTGGAGAGCTCTGACGGAGGAGTTCTTTGAAAGACCACTACTTTCCTATCATACATTTCATTTACTTCTTTTTTAAAATTAAATTTGGTCATTATTTTCTTTCTTCCAGACTCTTAAATACTATTGCTCCAAACAGAACAGTAACCATCAAGATGATAATGCCAGCAGTTAATTAACAATTACAGTAAAACAGTAAACTTTAATCACCTATAGTGCTGTCTACCTTGTGCACTTTGAAATGTTAAGGATGGAGATTTTCAAATGCACAAAGAGTAGTTAGGTGAACAAGTCTCACTGAAAGCCAATGAAAGCTGGATGCCCAATTCCCATTTGCGTTTTGAAAATCTTCCCACTCCCTGCCAGAAATGGTATTAAGAAGGAAGTCTTTCAACATTACCAGTACAAATGCAGAAGACCACAATTAGGAAAAATGGTCACCTCCCCACTTGTTTCTTTGCAATGAAAAGAACACAAACTTGTTTTCCAATAGTATGATCCACTTTCTCTCCCCTGAATCAGAAATTGCTGTACACAGAGACAACAAAGAGTCCTCTGGCACCTTATAGACTAACAAACGTATTGGAGCATAAGCTTTCGTCACCCACAAAAGCTTATGCTCCAATACATCTGTTAGTCTATAAGGTGCCACAGGACTCTCTGTTGCTTCTACAGATCCAGACTAACACGGCTACCCCTCTGATACTGTACACAGAGAAGCATTTTTCAACTGGACAATGCATTGATGAGGATACCAACATTACAGCATCTCCAACCACCATCTGCATGTGTTTTTATACACCTTTTTGTGCTCTGGTCTGAGATTACAAGTTTCCCCTCATTCAAATCTCTCCTTCAGACCCACTTCTTCCATGCTGCCCACAAGAGAGTCAAAAATAGCTTAAAAGAAAAAGATTGCACTTTTCATTGAATGAACGGGATGTGCACATACCTAAATTCAGTAGCCACCTATCCATACAACTATAACCTTTGTCCTTTCTCATCCCATTCCATCCTCTCATTGTCCCTACTTGTCACACCATGCATAACATTAGGCCCTGATTCCTGTAAATGGATTCTTACATCCATGTGGAGCCCCTGGGACTTCCCCAGTTCCACTGATTCCTTTCACAAACAGCTTATGACGTAAGGCCCTGCACCTACAAGCTGACCTATGTGGCTCTGTGTGGGTGGAAACTTGCACAAATGGTGCCTTTGGTTGTACAGGGACTGTCTTTGTGTTTATTCTGTGAAGTGCCTAGCAATGCAAATCATTATTACCATATGAGGAGAGCTCAATAGAGGAAAAACCTTTAGTCATTAACTTTAATGGGAACTGGACATCTAAATCCCTTAGGCGCCTTTGAAAATCTCAGCCCTATGGCAATGTGTGTTTCTAACAATTTCCATTCATTCTTCTGGAGTATTTTTATCACAGCCCCAAATAACGTCAAACCCATGCATTCTTTTCACAGCTCTGCTACACGCTTTTTACTCTGGCAATGCTCAGCCTGGAAGCAGTCACGTGTGCTTGTTATTCCTCATTTTATTCTAACTGCCAGTTGCAAAAGATCAGAGGATGGCAATCTAGGGAATGCCTGTACTGCAATCCAAGATGTGACTGCAGCCCAGATAGACACAGGCAAATATTACTAAAAATAGCAGTGTAGGTGTGGTGGCAGGGGCTTCAGCTCAGGCTGTTCAAGCACACCGAGGACCCCCTGTTGCCACATCTATAGTGCTATTTTTAGAAATGCTATGTCTACCTGAGTTGCAATCACACCTTGGATTGCAGTACAGACTTTCCCCTAGTCACTGCTCCAGTGTTAAACAATCAGATTCACTAGCACAGCAAAGCACCGAAGGAATACGGAAAGAAGTCATAAAGATGGTGCTGAGCAAAGCAATGAGGCAAAGAAAACAAAAACACACACTGTAGAGTTTCTTGCACAATAAAGGAAAACAAAGATTTTGCAAAATGATCACTCCATATCTGACCTCTCAGTCCTCAAAGGAAACCTTCACAACACCTTCAAAAGATGAGCCTGGGAGCTTAAATTCATGACTTTGCTAGACACTAAAAATAAATAAAGACACAGTTTTATGGCTTATTACAATACTCTGTAATCCATTAACCCCCTTTTTTGTGCTATGACTTCAGAAATGTTAACTGGCCCACTTCATCTTGAATGGTTCTCTTTCAATGTGTGATTCCTGAAGAAGAACTCTGTGTAGCTCAAAAGCTTGTCTCTTTCACCAAGAAAAGATATTACCTCACCTGCCTTGTCTCGCCAATATCTTGGGACCAACATGGCTACTATAACACTACAAATATATCAGTGTAAATCTACCTAATATTAGGCTGATTCAGAAAAAAAATAAACGGTGGTACGCTCCCAAATTCTGGCTATACTCCAAGATCCACTCCTGATGCCAAGTGGAGATGATGCTCACAGCAGTCTGTGGAGATCAGCATAAGATCACCCTTCCTTCAAGAGTGCTTTGATCAGCACTGAAATAGTTAATGTTTGTGCCCAGGCAGGGCCAATGCAGGATTGGGGCCTTAATTTGTAATTAGGTTTCAGTCCCCTACCCACTCAGATGAACGGAGCAGATTGCATTTCTCTGGCAGTTATTGTTTCCAGGCATCTGAAGACTCAAGCAGACAGCACTACATGATGCACACTCAGTTCACGCTTGGTAGATTTCTTCACAGAGGTAAGGGCTAGAGACTTGGAGTCAAATTCTGTTCTAACTCCACTGAAGTTATTGAATTTATGCCAGGAGAGAATATGGCCCCTTATTTTTGTAATTAAATATTAAGTTCTGGAGGAGGGATACCAGTATCTGCTGGAATTTGAACCATTGTGTCATCTATCCAGAATGGCTTGACGCAGGTTTAGATAGCACTGTTTAAAACACCAATGGTTGGTCTACACTACTAGTCCCACTGTTACTTCCTCTGGTGAAGCTGCACTGGTGGCAGCACAGACATGGGACACTTAAGAAAATGCTAGTGTAGACACAGTCAGTGTGGAGAGAGCCTTAGAATTGTGTTGCAAATTGGGTACTAAGAAGAGGAAATTAACCAATCAATATTTAGTATTTCTGTTTCACTTTTAGTAACCCAGCAACAGAATAAGAGAACTGTGAATAGTGAAAGTTAAAAACACTTGCAGAAATTTCTAATTCTCTAATTTTGATACATTGAGGTTCCACTCCAGATTCCAAAAAAAGTCTTGTTTTCCAACCCCAGGAAAAAAAAAAAAAAAAAGGATTGTTACTGTAAGGATATTACACATTCATTTTAATCTTTGACTCTGACACTTTTTTACCCCATCGCCATCCTTCCTCATTCCTGGGGGTGGAGGGAATGAAAGAGAAGATCACAAAATAACATTACAGTGTTAGAATTTTTTTAATATCATATTAAAAAAAGAATTAACAAGACAATGAAAGCCTAAGTCCCACATGGCAATATAGTGCAAACAGAATACAACAAAACACAAATGCTCAAGGACCTAAATAAAAGCTATGTCCAAATGTAACAGTTTTCAAGCAAGTAAATAAGGTAATACACCAAACATACAATAATATTGCAAGAACCATTCAGAAAGTAGTGGTGAGCAGAAAGTACAGAAGCATGTCAGCTTCTGTCTGACTCAGTTGTCATTAAATGAAATAAGACTTTCCACATAAAAACTGTCAGTTAATTAAGTCAGTGCAGCTCAGTCAATGAACCAGGCAAAATATCCATCTTTATATATTAAGAATGAAATGGGATTAAAGGAGATTCTGTACCTTTTGCTTCATGAAGCACAGATAAGGGTCAAGTAAAAGCACCATGGAAGAAATGCCTATCTTTTCCTTTCAAACATTGTTCTTGCTTTAAAGGCCATTTCAAGGGGGCAGGAGTGGATGAAAGATGAATATATCTATTGCTTATTGAGAGAGTTGTTTGGGATCATACATATTTTACTTGTAGCTTTTCCATTCATTCAGACATGTTAGTCTATTTTACCATTCGGGTACCTATATATCCTCCCTGATATTTCACCTTGAACATGCAAAATATTTCACCTAGAGTTAGACAATACATAAAAAACCCACCCAGAAACAAATCTACTATATACTTTTTTCCCTTCTTTATCCTCATCTCCTGAGGTTGTGTTCTGTGAGGGTTAACCGATGTTTAACTATTTCTGGGTCCTTCCAGAGATGCTTGAGGAATTAATATTGGGCAGGAAAAAATAAGATTCTTTGCTGCATTAACTGGGCAAATCTCAACATAAAGAACAAAATCTCCCTAACGTCCCAGAAATTAAGGGTAGAAAAAGATTAAGTTCTAAGCACATTGTATGTTCTTGGATGAGCTCAAATCCTTATTTCAGCAGGTGAGTGAATGGAGAAGCAACGTGAGTGCCCCCTGCTGAATCTTTCCTCTTTGGGCTTCCCTCACCTTAGGCCCATGGAGAATGAAGCTCCATCTCTCCTGGGGCCAGTCAATATCATTCTCTTCCTCACCCTAGCTCAAATGAGGCCAGGCCCAGGGCACACCTGCTGTGCCACCCTGCTGCCAAGCCCTGTCTCCTTCAATTCAGCTTCATTTCATTTTGTCCTTTCGCTTATGCTGAAGAGGTGACAGAACAGAGTGAAATAGCAGTGCAAACGGAGCAGCCAGGAAGAGAGGGGTGGCACCTGCCCCCAGTGGAATGCTTAAGCTGCAATTGGGAGCTAGGGTATGAAACTGCTGTTGAGGCAGAGGAGAGAACTGACAAGCTGAGGGTGAACAGTGAGTGAAAGGAATGGGGACTGTGTCCGGGGGTACTGAGTAGACAGTAAATAGCAAGGCTGTGTGGCTGTCTGCTGTGTGTGAGAGCGTGCCTGGTGTGAAGCCTGTGCTTCAGAGAGAGAAGGGGAGAGTTTGGTGTGAAGCACGTATGGGAGAGTGCATCCAGGGTGCACAAATGGGATTGTGCATCTGCCTGCAGTACGTATATTGCTGCATGGGTGAGGGAGTTCTGCACGTTGGTGGTTTTGTTATATGAGGGCAAACCATTTTTTGCTGGACCTGGTCAAGTTTTTCAAAAAGCCTGTATTAATGGATTAAGGACTTGACCTCACTCCCATTGAAGTCAAGGGCTGACTTGAGTTCAAAGGGAGTTTGAGCTTGAGCTAGAGCTAGATCCCTTATATTAATAAGTGCCAACATTAAAAGAGAAGGTAGTACTAATGGGAGTTACTCAGGAGAACATGCACAAATGAAGATGGGGACATAACCCTAAGTAAATATACTCCCTTTGTAATACCTAAGGACATTTTTCATAGAACACAACACTGGAACAGCTGTTAATTTCCCTCAAATACATTTCATGCACTGCCCCAAACCTCAGTGCATATACTTTACCACAACGAGAACCATGTGTCATAAGTAGTCTATTCGGAAATAAATATTCCTTTCAAAGCACAAAATTTTGCTTGTAAAATTCACACAAGAAATCCCAGAATAGGTCTTTTTATTGTTTTTAAATGTGCTATAATACATACATTAAAATTCAAAGTGCAATATATGATATTTTCCTCTTTAAGGGTCTTTAACAAAAAAGAAAATGAAAAGAAACCTCTATTAATGCCAGAAGTCAAACAAAAACACCATCTATCCTATTAAATTCAACCTGAATTACAATCTTTTTCTGTATATATTAAGTTATTTATGTTGAGTTAAGAGTCATATGCCAGGAATGCTATTACATATGCAGGACCACATTCTCTCATACCAGTGCGACTCCAGTGGATTTATTCCTGATGCACACTGGGGAAAGAAGAATCTGGACCAGTGTCCAGAGAGCAGCACTCAGTTTCAGAAACTAAACAAAGGCTGCTACTGCTGAATCCCACTGGGGCACAGAGGCATAATTTTTGCATCTCTCATTAGTGTTGATAAGAATTGTTTAACTAGTTTAAAAAACAGCACTATGCTCTTCCTTCCCCCCCATCCTCAGGGAATAGGAAGAGGACTGAGTGCGTTTCAGGCTCTAAGAACAGAAGAGCATCAAAGTGGTCATATTACGTCAGAGCAGTGGTCCATCGAGCCCAGTATCCTGTCTTCTGACAGTGGCTGGTGCAAGATGCTTCAGAGGGAGCAAACAGAACAATTATCAAGTGATCCGTCCCTTGTCATCCAGTTCCAGATTCTATCAGTCAGAGGTTTAGGGACACCCAGAGCATGGGGTTGCATCTCTGACCATCTTGGTTAATAGCCACTGACAGAACTATCCTCCATAACATCATTTTGGGATGTGTTAGCAGGAGTGTTTGTAAAAAAGACACAAGAAGTAATTCTTCCATTCTACTCAGCACTGATAAGGCCTTAAATGGAGTACTATGTCTAGTTCCAGGCACCACACTTTGGGAAAGATGCAGACAAATTGGAGAAAGTGCAGAGAAGAGCAACAAAAATGATTAAAGGTCTAGAAAACATGACCTACAAGGAAAGACTGAAAAAAATGGGTTTGTTTAGTCTGGAGAAGAGAAGAAACATAACAGTCTTCAAGTACACAAAAGGTTGTTATAAAGAGGAAGGTGATAAATTGTTCTCCTTAACCACTGGGGACAGGACAAGAAGTAGTGGGCTGAACCTGCAGCAAGGGAGATTTTCGTTAGACATTGGGAAAAACTTCCTAATTGTAAGGGTAAGCACTAGAACAAATTACCTAGGGAGCTTGTGGAATCTCTGTCATTGGAGATTTTTAAGAACAGGTTAGAAAGACATCTGTCAAGGATGGTCTAGATCAGTGATTCTCAAACTTTTGTACTGGTGACCCCTTTCACATAGCAAGCCTCTGAGTGTGACCCCCCTTATCAATTAAAAACACTTTTTAAATATATTTAAACATCATTATAAATGCTGGAGGCAAAGCGAGGTTTGGGGTGGGGGCTGAGCGCTCACGCCCCCCACATAATAACCTCACGACCCCCTGAGGGGTCCCAACCCCCAGTATGAGAACCCCATGTCTAGATAATATTTAGTCCTGCCTCAGTGCAGGGGACTGGACCAAATGACCATCGAGGTCCCTTCTAGTCCTAAATTTCTGTGATTCTATGAACTTACCTAATTCTTTTTCGAACCCAGTTATACTTTGGGCTTTCACAATATCCCCCTGATAATAAGTTCCACAGGTGGACTGTGTGTTGTGCGAAGAAGTACTTCCTTATGTTTGTTTTAAACCTGCTACCTATTACTTTCATTGGGTGACCTCTGGTTCTTGTGTTATGTGAAGGATTATATAAAAACTTCCTTATTCACTTTCTTCACACCATTCTTGATTTTATAGACCTCTATCATATCCCTCCTCAGTCATCTCTTTTCCAAGCTGAACCATTTCAGTCTTTTTAAATCTCTCCTCATATGGAAGCTGTTCCATACTGCTAAAAACATTTTTGTTGCCCTTCTCTGTACTTTTTCCAGTTCTAATATATCTTTTTTTACATAGGGTAACCAGAACTGCACATAACATTCAAAGTGTGGGTGTATCATGGATTTATATAGTGGCATTATGATATTTTCTGTTTTATTATCTATCTGTTGCTGAATGGTTCCTAACCTTGTTAGCTTTTTTGATTGCTGCTGCACACTGAGCACGACTCAAAGATCTCTTTCTTGACTGGTAACAGCTAATTTAGACCTCATCATTTTGTATCTATAGTTGGGATTATTATTTCCAATATGCATTACTTTGTATTTATCAACATTGAATTTCATCTACCATTTTCTTGCCCAGTCACTCAGTTTTGTGAAATCCCTTTGTAACACTTTGCAGTCTACTTTGGACTTAACTATCCTGAATAATTTTGTATCATCTGCAAACTTTGCCACCTCACCGTTTACCCGTTTTTCCAGATCATTTATGAATATGTTGAACAGCATAGGTCTCAGTACAGATCTTTGGGGGATCCCACTATTTACCTCTCCAGTGAAAACTGACCATTTATTCCTCCCCTTTGTTGCCTATCTTTTAAACCAGGTACTGATCCATGAGAGGACCTTCCCTCTTATCCCATGACTGCCTACTTTGCTTTAAAGCCTCTGGTGAGGGACTTTGTCAAAAACTTTTGAAAGTCCAAGCACACTGCTGACAGTATCCAGAGTAAAAGAATGAAATTTACAAGGGCCTACTGGGATTCACTCCTGCTGTTCTAAACACTATAGACAACAGCAGTGAAACTGACCAGATTCTGGTATATTTCATTCTGCTGCTGGTGTTGGAGGAGATTCTGAGCTGCACCTCTCAAGAGTTGCAGCCTGGTGTTTAGAAACATTGGTTAAATATATATTGTTGTTCTAAGAAGATTTTTAACCTGACAGTGTTCTTGTAACTTCTCAGTACTTCACCCCCACCCCCACAATTTAATTCACAGGCACTCTTATCCTTTAATGCATTGAACTAAAGTTAGGTCAGCACCAATTCCCAATAGATCATATGGTGCACGGCTATATCTTTGGAATTGCTATCAAATAATTTTTTTCCTTCACTCTATGAAGCTATCCCTTCATATGCCAGCTGTTAAAACATAACGATCCACAAAACATCTTTGCTACACAGTTTCCCTTTGGGCAAATGTGTACTAATTACCAAAAACAGACGAACACTTCTGCTCATGTGGAGGATCTCACTGGAGCAGAAAATTAGTGTGTTGACATGTTTCACACTTTTTGAAGGATCTATAGAAAATATAAACCCTGCAATTTATACCAATACCGTAAATCAACATGAATTGGTACACAGTGATTCAAATTCTAATGGTTGATGGTAACATTTTGGGAAAATTGAGCTACTACACAAACATTTGCCTTGGTAACCTGCTATTTCAGGTTTGGTTAATCTTGTACAATATCTAAGTGGTTCTACACCTTCTCAGTAGGTAATTCATGCATAAAGTTAAGAGTTTTCAAATATGAAATGATGCTCTGAGAACAGAACTTGGCATTTAGGAACTCCAGAATTGTAATCTCAGCTCTACCATTGACTCCCTTTGTGTTAAGTCACCTGGGGCCTGATTTTCAGAAATTTGGAGAATCCACAACCCCATTTACAGTTAATGCCAGCGGGGGAACTTCTGAAAATAAGGTCATTGTCCTTTGTTCCTCAATTTTCCTATCTTTTAAAATAGAGATAGCAGTTACCCTCATGGTATTCCTGTGAAGTATGTTAGTTTGTGTTTTTAAAGTATACTGAAAATGAAAACCACTGTTTATGTTATTCTTAGTAGGAAGAGAATCTCCAGGATTCTTAATACAAGAAAGGATAACAAAACCAAGATGCAGCCTAATTATCAAATTTAAATAAGAGAGTACAAATAAACAATGAAAACCCCAATTACACCAAGACGAAGTGCATATCTACAGAGATTCACAAGTTTAATTTAGTGTGATTTTAAACCAAATTTAGTTAAACTGGTGCAAAAGGTGGCAGATACTCTTATTTTGGTTTACATAGGTTTATTTTGATTAGGAACAGATTTAAGCTAAACTGAAATAAGCCTCTCTTAGGGGTTTGCACCTGTTTAACTAAACAGGGACAAAATGTATATAAAGATAAACCATAACTTTGCCAGTTACCTAAACCATATGATTCCCTCCCACAATTTTATAATGGTGGTGGCCCATCTACACTGCAGTACGGCTAGAAAACAGACTCCCCCCAAATTGAGTCAGACAACAATGTGCTGGCATAGACTGTTTAATTTTAGATGGGCATGAAGAACATGATTCAAAACTAAGGAGATTTCAAGAAACAGGGAGGCTTTTGTTGTATATATTTGAAAACTTAGACTCATAGACTCATAGACTTTCAGGTCAGAAGGGACCATTATGATCATCTAGTCTGACCTCCTGCACAATGCAGGCCACAGAATCTCACCCACCCACTCCTGGAATAATCCTCTCACCTATGTCTCAGCTATTGAAGTCCTCAAATCATGGTTTAAAGACTTCAAGATGCAGAGAATCCTCCGGTAAGTGACCCGTGCCCCATGCTGTAGAGGAAGGCAAAAAACCTCCAGGGCCTCTGCCAATCTACCCTGGAGGAAAATTCCTTCCCGACCCCAAATATGGCGATCAGCTGAACCCCGAGCATGTGGGCAAGACCCACCAGCCAGACACCCAGGAAAAAGTTCTCTGTAGTAACTTCTAACATCCCATCATTGACCATTGGTCCTATTTACCACTGATGGCAATTAATTGACCTTTGACTAAGATCATGTTATCCCATCAAACCATCCCCTCCATAAACGTATCTAGCTTAATCTTGAAGCCAGTTAGGTCTTTTGCCCCCACTGCTTCCCTTGGAAGGCTGTTCCAGAACTTCATTCCTCTGATGGTTAGAAACCTTCGTCTAATTTCAAGTCTAAACTTCCTGATGGCCAGTTTATATCCATTTGTTCTTGTGTCCACATTGGTACTGAGCTGAAATAATTCCTCTCCCTCCCTGGTATTTATCCCTCTGATATATTTAAAGAGAGCAATCATATCTCCCCTCAGCCTTCTTTTGGTTAAGGTAAACAAACCAAGCTCCTTGAGTCTCCTTTCATACGACAGGCTTTCCATTCCTCGGATCATCCTAGTGGCCCTTCTTTGTACCTGTTCCAGTTTGAATTCATCCTTCTTAAACATGGGAGACCAGAACTGCACACAGTATTCCAAATGAGGTCTTACCAATGCCTTGTATAACGGTACTAACACCTCCTTATCTCTACTAGAAATACCTCGCCTAATGCATCCCAAGACCACATTAGCTTTTTTCACGGCCACATCACATTGGCGACTCATAGTCATCCTGTGATCAACCAGGACTCCGAGGTCCTTCTCCTCTTCCGTTACTTCCAACTGATGCGTCCCCAGCTTATAACTAAAATTCTTGTTATTAATCCCTAAATGCATAACCTTACACTTCTCACTATTAAATTTCATCCTATTACTATTACTCCAGTTTACAAGGTCATCCAGATCTTCCTGGAGGATATCCCGATCCTTTTCTGAATTGGCAATACCTCCCAACTTTGTGTCATCTGCAAACTTTATTAGCACACTCCCACTTCTGGTGCCGAGGTCAGTAATAAAAAGATTAAATAAAATTGGTCCCAAAACTGAACCTTGAGGAACTCCACTAGTAACCTCCCTCCAACCTGACAGTTCACCTTTCAGTATGACCCGCTGTAGTCTCCCCTTTAACCAGTTCCTTATCCACCTCTCAATTTTCATATTGATCCCCATCTTTTCCAATTTAACCGATAATTCCTCATGTGGTACTGTATCAAATGCCTTACTGAAATCGAGGTAGATTAGATCCACTGCGTTTCCTTTATCTAAAAAATCTGTTACTTTCTCAAAGAAGGAGATCAAGTTGGTTTGGCACGATCTACCTTTTGTAAAACCATGTTGTAATTTGTCCCAATTGCCATTGACCTCAAGGTCCTTAACTACTTTCTCCTTCAAAAATTTTTCCAAGACCTTGCATACTACAGATGTCAAACTAACAGGCCTGTAGTTACCCGGGTCACTTTTTTTCCCTTTCTTAAAAATAGGAACTATATTAGCTATTCTCCAGTCAAACGGTACAACCCCTGAGTTTAGAGATTCATTAAAAATTTTTGCTAATGGGCTTGCAATTTCATGTGCCAGTTCCTTTAATATTCTTGGATGAAGATTATCTGGGCCGCCTGATTTACTCTCATTAAGCTGTTCAAGTTTGGCTTCTACCTCGGATATGGTAATATCTACCCCCACATCCTTATTCCCATTTGTCATGCTGCCACTATTCCTAAGCTCCTCATTAGCCTCATTAAAGACTGAGGCAAAGTATTTGTTTAGATATTGAGCCATGCCTAGATTATCCTTAACCTCCACTCCATCCTCAGTGTTTAGCGGTCCCACTTCTTCTTTCTTTGTTCTCTTCCTATTTATATGGCTATAAAACTTTTTACTATTGGTTTTAATTCCCTTTGCAAGGTCCAATTCTACATGCCTTTTAGCCTGTCTCACTTTATCCCTACATGCTCTGACCTCAATAAGGTAGGTTTCTTTGCTGATCCCTCCCATCTTCCACTCCTTGTATGCTTTCTGTTTTTTCTTAATCACCTCTCTGAGATGCTTGCTCATCCAGCTTGGTCTAAAACCCCTGCCTATGAATTGTTTCCCCTTTCTTGGGATACAGGCTTCTGATAGCTTCTGCAACTTTAACTTGAAATAATCCCAGGCCTCCTCCGCCTTTAGGTCCATAAATTCTTTAGTCCAATCCACTTCCCTAACTAATTTCCTTAATTTATTAAAGTTAGCCCTTTTGAAATCAAAAACCCTAGTCTCAGATTTATTTTTGTTTATCCTTCCATTTAGTTTGAACTGAATTAGCTCATGATCACTCGAGCCAAGGTTGTCCCCTACAACCATTTCTTCAATGAGGTCCTCACTACTCACCAAAACCAAATCTAAAATGGCATCCCCCCTTGTTGGTTCAGCAACTACCTGATGAAGGAATTCATCAGCTATCACATCTAGGAAAATCTGAGCCCTATTATTATTACTAGCACTTGTTCTCCAATCTATATCTGGGAAGTTGAAGTCTCCCATGATCACACAGTTCCCATTAGTATTTACTTCCTTAAAAACATTAAAGAGGTCTCTATCCCTATCCAAATTAGATCCCGGTGGTCTATAGCACACCCCAAGCACTATCCCAGGGGAGGCTCTAGTAGTTTTCTTCCCCAATGTGATTTTTGCCCAGACAGACTCTGTCTTATCCATTCCATCACTTTTTATTTCTTTACAGTCTACCTCATCATTGATATACAATGCTACTCCCCCACCTTTACCTTTATTTCTATCTTTCCTAAACAGCACATACCCTTCAATACCTGTACTCCAGTCATGACTACTATTCCACCATGTTTCGGTTATTCCTATGATATCTGGTTTCACTTCCTGGACCAGTAGCTCTAATTCCTCCATTTTGTTACCTAGGCTCCTCGCATTGGTGTACAAACATCTTAATTTTTGCTGTTTGGCCTCACTCACATTCCTTACCCAATTTGGTATGGACATTGTACTGCCAGTATGACCTATTTGACTAGTATCCACTCTGCCCTTCCTCCTTATGTCCATTCTCCTACCCCCTAAAACTTATCTAAAAATCAGTGAAAACTGCTTTCTAAAGAAAGGAGATTTCTTTAAGAATGTTAAGGATACAATAGGTGAATAAAATGTTAAAATTTAAGTATGAGTTGAAGAGTGCCATTTAAAAGGAAAGGGATAGATTGGTGTTCTAAGACTCATGTTTCTAATAAGCAAAACACTTGGCCCTGGTATTTCAGATCTTGACAGAGGTGACTCAGCCTTCTAACTTAAATAAATTACGTATACAAGGTAGTTCACTATAGGATAGTGAGTGTAGGTATGCAAGGTCTTTCAAATGAGACCTTAAAAATCAAAGATCCTGTTTGCCCTATGTAGACATAAAAGAATCCATGAAACTCTGTTTTATTTTTATAAAAAGAATAGGGATTGCTCTGGTTTCCTGGACGCAAATTGTCCTCCTCCTATTGTTGTGCAATGCACTGGGAATTGGCTGCTGCTCTCTATCCCAGGTATGGTGTTTTGGGGTGATGCTTATGCAGTAGTTTGGGATGAAGGACACTAAATAAATGTAAGATATTATAATAAAATAAAGCCAGCATGATTTTGCTGAGCACAGCAGTCTGAGAGTTCCCCCTGGAACCATGAAATGCATTTAGGGGAAAGTGTTTCTTATCACTAACCATATATGAACAGTCAGAGAGATAAGTTTATCTTTATGCATGCCCACAGCCATTTTCTGACATCCAACTCCAAAGTAAACTTCTCTGAAGCTGATTTTTTAAATATTTTTTCCCCAGGAGCAGGTGGATTCAAGTCTGTTACTAGCTGATATGAAGTGGAGCCAGTCCTCCTTATATAGAAGGAGCTGCAAAAAACTCTCTTAAGGTTAGATGGTGGTGTCCTGAAGCCCAACTACATCCCAAATACAGGCCTAGCCTTTTTAAAGACCACATTATTCTGGATCAAACAAGATTCTTTCTATGCCAAGGTTTTTATATTCCAGTTATAATCGAGCTATTAGACCTGGTGCTCCAGGTTTGATTGTGAACAAGTGTCTTACCTTAGACTAGAAATATACTTCCAAAACCACTTTAATAAAGATACACAAGGATCAGACACCTACCCCAACAAGTAGGATTATGGTGTCCTTTTTGACAGAGAGGGTAAATCCATGTGCACAATGTTTTAAGTATCTGCCAGCATAGGCACATTTTCAAGTGAAGCGATAAAACACAAAGGAGTATAATTATTATTTGTTCTATAACAGCATTTAGGAGCCCAAGTCATGGACTGGGACAACATTGTGCTAGGCATTGTACAAACACAGAACAAAAAGACTCTCTCTTCCCCAAAGAGCTTTCAGTTAAAGTAGATTTTTCAAATGTTGATATGAAATTTTGAAACTGCAAGTGTTTCAATATTTTGGTGTTATCTGTTCACATGCCTTATTTTGCAGGCCCTGACGGACACCCCAGGATTCCTGCCCCATCCAACCTCCCCTGTTCCCTAATGGCTCCTCCAGAACCCCTGCCCCATCCACCCCTCCCTGTCCCCTGACCGCCCCCAGAACCTCTGCCTCTGACTACCTCCCGCCGCCCCATCCAACCCCCCTCTCCTTCCTGACTGCCCCCACAGGACCCCTGCCCCCATTCAATCCCCCAGTTCTCCGCCCTCTGACCGCCCCGACCCCTATCCACACCCCTGCCCCCTACCATCCCGAACTCCCCTGCCCTCTATCCAACCCCCTGCTCCCTACCGCATTACTGCGCTGCCTGGAGCACCGGTTGCTGGCGGTGCTACAGCCGCGCCGCCCACAGCACCAGGACAGGCAACTGTGCCACCTGGCTGGAGCCAGCCACACCACCGCGCAGCACAGAGCACCGGGTCAGGCCACGGCTCTGTAGCTGCGCTGCCCGGCAAGAGCTCGCAGCCCCGCCACCCAGAGCATTGCGCCAGCGGCCCAGTGAGCTGAGGCTGCGGTGGAGGGGGAACAGCAGGGGAGGGGCCGGGGGCTAGCCTCCCAGGCCAAGAGCTCAGGGGCGGGGCAGGAGGGTCCCATGGGCTGGATGTGGCCCGTGGGCCGTAGTTTGCCCACCTCTGATCTAGACCATCCCTCACAGGTGTCCAACCTGCTCTTAAAAATCCCCGATGGAGAATCCACAACCTCGCTAGGCAATTTATTCCAGCGCTTAACCACTCAAGCGTTAGGAAGTTTTTCCTAATGTCCAACCTAAACCGCCCTGGCTGCAATTTAAGCCCATTGCTTCTTGTCCTATCCTCAGAGGTTAAGAACAACAATTTTTCTCCCTCCTCCTTGTAACAACCTTTTATGTACTTGAAAACTGTTATGTCCCCTCTCAGTCTTCTCTTTTCCAGACTAAACAAACCCAATTTTTTCAATCTTCCCTCGTAGGTCATGTTTTCTAGACCTTTAATCATTTTTGTTGCTCTTCTCTGGACTTTCTCCAATTTGTCCACATCTTTCCTGAAATGTGGCGCCCAGAACTGGAAACAATACTCCAATTGAGGCCTAATCAGCGCAGAGTAGAGCGGAAGAATTACTTCTTGTGTCTTGCTTACAATACTCCTGCTAATATATCCCAGAAAGACGTTTGCTTTTTTGGAAAGTGTTACACTGTTGACTCATATTTAGCTTGTGATCCACTACGACCCCCAGATCCTTTTCCACAATACTCTTTCCTTTGCAGTCATTTCCCATTTTGTATGTGTGCAACTGACTGTTCCTTCCTAAGTGGAGTACTTTGCATTTGTCCTTATTGAATTTCATCCTATTTACTTCAGACCATTTCTCCAGAACATTTTGAATTTTAATCCTGTCCTCCAAAGCACTTGCAACCCCTCCCAGCTTGGTATTGTCAGCAAACTTTATAAGTGTACTCTCTATACCATTATCTAAATCACTGATGAAGATATTGAACAGAACTGGACCCAGAACTGATCCCTGCGAGACCCCGCTCGTTATGCTCTTCCAGCATGACTGTAAACCACTGATGACTACTCTCTGGGAACGATTTTCCAAACTGTTATGCACCCACCTTATATCTAGGTTGTATTTCCCTAGTTTGTTTATGAGGTCATGCAAGACTGTATCAAAAGCCTTACCAAAGTCAAGATATACCACATCTATCGCTGCCCCACTATCCACAAGGCTGTTACCCTGTCAAAGAAAGCTATCGGGTTGGTTTGACACAATTTATTCTTGACAAATCCATGCTGACTTTTACTTATCACCTCATTATCTTCTAGGTGTGATATCTTTCACTATGTTTGTACAGCACCTACCACAATGAGGCATCAATCCATCTGGGGTTTTTTGACCCTACTACAATAAATAAATAAAGCCTAACTGATTTTTATCTGTATATAATATTTACACCATGAAAAAATCATGAAATACTTCTCATCTTTTGCTAAGTATCCAAAATAATTTGTAAAATATAAATGTTAGAGTGAAACTGAAACGATCAGCAAAATTAAAATATAGTCATGTTCCAGCTACAGTGTATGTACAACACTGTCCTCTCCTGGATGAAATCAGAACTGCTCAGCTGCATGTCATAGACTCTATACTAGCAGTTAATGGAGAGTCCACTATAGCTCAAGTGGCTGGGGCCAGTGCATTTAAAGGAAGAGACTTTGGATCCTACCCTTGTCTTCACTGTGAAGTTCTGAATAGTCACAATATGCAGTATGGTGACGATAGCTAAGATGACCCTGTGCAACTGTTCTGAGGCACAGAGAACTTGTATTTAACACTTACATTATTTTTATTTACACACTGCATAATTCTAACACAACAGCAAACTGAGCCTGGTGTTGACTGCAGCCTGCATCTCCTTGCAGTCCCAAACCAAGCCTTCTAAAAGGGAGGATGGCGTTCAGACTCTGCAGCTGCACCGAGGACTCGTACACATCAATAGCAGCTGTCCCAAACAGACCGAGGAGTCCACAGATTTTTTACAATTTATCTCTCTCCGTTTTATAAGCAAATGTTCAGTTTGACTCTGTTTCTATAAACCTAAGAACGATAGCTTGCCTTTTGGCTTGAGTATGCCCCCAGTTACTATAGTGCAACTTCAATCAATTCCAATGGGCATCCATGTGCATGAAGGCAGAACTCAGCCCTTAGCCTCTTTTGTTTACTGCACTGAAAGTCTTAATTTGAAGAAGGCAACAACATTTTTCTTAACCAATGAATCTCTGTTTAGACTCTCTCTGAAGCTACAGTAGAGTTTCCACAACAGAAGCCTCTGTCAGCTCTCATGAAACAAGATCCCAGCAAAATAAAAAAATAAAAAAATGAATGCATCGAAGTAGGTGGAAAATAAAGGGAAAATATTTGTGCAAAATGCTGACCCACCAAAAGCACACAAAGCATTTGTTCAGTAGAAACTATGAATAATATAATCTGAGGCAAATTACCAAGCATCAATTCAGATGCAAACTACAGTACAATAAAAGGTTCACACACACATTTCATGTTGGCAGAGGAAGCAGTTTCCAACAAGGATAGCAGGGCTGCAATGCTCTGCAGGACTGTCACTGAGCAGCTATCCTATCTACTTGTCCAATGATACATGAGATTCTCTTAGAGATACAAGAAATTATGAGCAGCCAAAGAGAAACATTTAGGTCTAAACCCATAACGCTGAATTGAATAGTAATAGTCATGCAAGCAGGAATAAGGAGAGGTCACTTGCTATCAGCCCCCACAATATGAGAACAAGAAACAATTGTTTCCTGTACCCCACTCATGGTATCCATGCAAATGATTCAAGAAATAGATTTTTACAGTGTGATTGTCCATAGCTGTTAAGTAATCTAAAGGCGTGGAGCGTTCACTTATTTGATCAATGAGAGGAACTGAACTAAAGCACATAGATCATCATGTGTATCCAGCAAATTATATTCACAATTTCAATAGACAAGACAGACAAATGGTGTGGAAGTGAGGCACAGAGAGGTTAAGTGACTTGCTCAAGGTCATCCAGGTGATCTGTGGCAGAGCCAGGAATTGACCCCCCCAAATCAACAAAGTTCAAGCCCAGTGTGTTAACCATGAGTTAAAACAACAAATAATTCCATTTAGAAAACAAAGGCAAGATACTGTTGGGATTCAGTTGATTCTGCAAACCCTTTACACTTGTAATATTTCTAGCCTCTTAAAGTAAATAATCGAGGTGTTTTATGGGAGCAAATCAACCGTGAAACTGTCTTTTGACCAATATAACAAGATTTGGGAATCTTAGTATTACAGATATGCAACATCATATTGAGCAATAATACATTCAGAAAGACTGTACTAGGTAATGGATCCTACCCCCAGCCACTTTATACTAGTACTCTGGATAAGCAAGTTTAGCTGCAGAGGCAGGATTATTCAGTTTGCCTGCCATTGCTGGTTTTGCTTTGCAATAAATCTTTAAATCCTCTCAGATTCAAAGAAGGCATGGGAACATTTTGCATTGTAATTGTAATATATACAGTAATAATAAATAATAATAATAATAATGAGGACATTTTATGCCTTCAGAATATTTGTACAAAAATTAATACAAATTTGTACAAAAATTAATACTCACAAACATCTCCTTGAATCTTACCTTGAACACAAGTTTGTTTTAAATCTATTCATGCCTGGGTATTTTTTAGTATTGTCCAATGGAAGAGAAATATTGGTTTCAGTTTTTGCTATGGTTCAATGTAGAGATTAAAAGGAAAGTTGTTCTACTTTAATACCAGACCTGCTCAAGTATCCAAATACCAGTTATGGACATCAGGTGTTCCTGATGGAGCAATGGAAGATACACTCAACCTAGCATTTTGAAGTGTATCAGGTCCCATTAAAACCCTGTGGTATTCAGACTGAATTACACGTATGCTGTGTTAACCTACCTGGCTGAAAAGAGAACTACCGGTATATGCTCAACCTATATGACTTCCTCAGACTGTCTGCTGGGATTGGATATGGTACAGGCATTTTACAAAAAGACTACATAATTGCATATGTTGGTGCTTAGACACCAAGAATAAATGAGTATCAGAAATACCATATTAGATACATGATAAAATAATTATAACAATACATAGAGCACACTGAGGGCCCAGTCCAAAGCCCTTTAAACTTCCTAATAGGAAAAACTCTCATCGACTTCACTGGGCAGTGGCTATCTAGCACTTGTCATCCACAGATCTGGAAGTGTTTTATAAAGCTGGCCAATGGGCTTTGACTGACAAGAATTTAAAACTCTCTTAAAAAGAGTGTAAAATGAAAAACATTGCTGGTTTTTAACAAACACTACAGACTTTGGTAACATTTAAGACACTAAGAAATGCTAGCAAATTAATATGCTATACCAATTCATTTGGTGAACAATCTTATTCAGACCTTAAGCTGCTTGTACTGTGTTCTGAATGTGTTAACAGGCTGACAAAGATCTCAGGCGCCAAAGAACTATTCTGAGAGGGTGCCATAGTTTCTCAAGCATAAAGCAGCTTGCTGTACTTTGGACTGATCACTGGCACAAAAATTTTCCTTTTAAAAAAACAGAGAAGACAACCACACAACAGAGATGTTATTAATTAGAAGACTGATAATAACTGGGATTCATTGTTACATAGCTTCATAATAAAATTGATGAAGGTGTGGATTGAAGTTTTGAATCAGGGCATATCATGTTATTTCCCCGTGTAGTTATCCAACGTATTTTAATTTTATTTGTTGTTTTGCTAGGACTGTTTAGCAGAAGATAGTCTAAATCATAGCATCCCCGATGTGTCTAATGTTGTCCATAGTACATATGTGATGCAGGAAATTCTGTTCTTAATGCAGCTCCATGAACAGAACCAGACAGCTATGCATTCCTTGTATCTACTTTTCTAATGTTCTAATAAGATCTAATCATAAGCCTTTCACAACACAAAACATGCATTTCATGCACGAGAAGGAAAACTGATCTTCAGTGTGTTGCCTTGTGTTCTTCTATTGGCGCAATAGAAAAAAAAGTGAAGTACCAAAATCAATGGCAAAGCATATAGTTGCTCTTTTCCAACTAGTGTTGTGGGAGGAAATCTAACAGACGTTTGCTTCACTTCCAGAAAGTAACAAATTCAAAAGGGCAAATGAATACTCTAAATGTCTGTTTAGCATAAACAGTGCCTGTAAACTAGATGCAAATTCTTTACAATCCACTTTCCAGCAGACTGCTATTCAGTGTAACCAATTGATAAGCATAATTACAGTGATGGTTAAATATTGCAGCGAATTAGTTTGTTTAGTAAAGAGAATAATGCAAACATTTTAGGACTAGATTAGCACATTGCAACATACCATGGTTTAGGGGAAGTTGTGTAAAGTGTGATTCATAGGCCCAATCAGTCCATACTTCCACCTTGCTCCATGGAAAAAGTAAGCTTTACTAGCCCTTTTCCAGATTACCTTCCCTCTGCCCTCCCCTCCCCAGCTATGAGGGCCAGTGTGCTGAGGACTGGAGCCAAGGCTTATCCCAACTCTGGCTCACCTGAACAGGAGATGGGAGTAGCAGCCCTGAGGTGTCTGTTCTACCCCTTATGGCAACCCACAATGCAAATATCACAGAAAGCAACTCCTTACGCCCCTTTAGTCTTAGTTCTGCATAAGAAAGTAGGTCGGCTCATGACTGAGCCTTTAAGGAGTAAGTAATCAAATCCTTGCATGGAAGGTGCATGTACAAATCCTAATATCTCTTTATCAGAGTTGCAAGCACATCACCCACACACTACTTTGAAAGCCTAGCCCTGAAGAGTTTTAGCAGATGCTATTAAATATTGATGCTGTTATATGCTTAGTATTTCATGGCAATTTACTTGATGGGGAATTAATTTGTATATAGGGTAAATAATTCTTTGAAGGCAGCTTGTCAAGAATATGGATTTTAACAGCATTAAGCACAGACATCCTGTTACAGTCCCAAAATAACCTCTCTATCATCACCGTATATTGATTTTAAATTTTAAAATTACAGTAAAATGGATGTCCTTTTGGCGGGATCAATTTTACTAACGGATACTTTGCCTTAGCAGAGCTACACTTCATTGGTTTGAGGCTGTTCAAATAGGTCAGGACTTTCATGAGAACAGTATCCATAACAGCACCCTGTTTTTCCAATGCTGGAGCGGTCATGGAATGGAGGTGAAATGTATGAAGACTGCCAATTTCATCTCATTCAGTAACTCTGTTTCCCCCATGCATGTATTGCATCTACCTGTCCTCGTGTCTTTTACTTCTATTTTAAGCTCTTTGGGTGTAGGAACAGTCATTTTTGTTATGTTTGCATTGGGCCTAACAGAATTGGGCTGGGGTCTCTGGGCGCTACCAGTATAATAATAATAAATAATAAGAACAGTAATAGTTATAATAGGTGACACTTTAATGGCACATAGCCCATTTGCAAGCCCTCCAA
This sequence comes from Macrochelys suwanniensis, assembly GCA_033296515.1. NCBI lineage: Eukaryota > Metazoa > Chordata > Testudines > Chelydridae > Macrochelys > Macrochelys suwanniensis. Next base: position 11,364,682 of record CM065790.1, on the reverse strand, counting down.
CAGGGATGAATTTCACCCAAGTTGAGAAGTTTATCTCCTAAAGGTTATGGAATACTGTAGCTTCAATACTTCAAATTTGCCAAAGGCCAAAACATTGGATCTTTCCCCACTTTAACCTCAGAATAAAAATTCCTACTTCAGCAATGCTCTTGTTAAAACTAGCAGAAAGCAGTAGGCATCTAAATACTATAGGGACTGGTAGCTTGTTAATTACATAGAGAGATTGCTCAATAGCCTTTAAACTGTAGCTGGATTTACAACTTTTTTGCTTAGATTTAGGATGGGTTGGAGCACTTAGCTTTAAAACAAATGCATCAAAAAGGGAATGTTTTTTATTTTTGTATTAAAGATATTTGACTTTGGAAGTTACAGTGAACCTTATTAAATGCAGCACTAGAGACAAAAAATGCAGGCAATATCTTAGGTTTCATATAATGGAGAGAATAAACAGAGACCGTAATCTGTAATATTCTCCTCCCATACTAAGAAAATCCTGGTGCCTTTCATTCCCAACTTTATTTCCATTCTCTTGCACCAGTCACTGCTGTTGCACATATCTACACGTCATAGAGCCTGAAAGGCTATATCATGTGTCCCCTAAAAATTATAAAACATACAGCTTCTGAGCAATTAAAAAAACCCATTTATTTATTGCTGACATTTGCCTAATGCAGCCCATATGCCTCTTTAGAGCAACACTGCCTGTAGCACCATATTGGTTTAGCTCTTTTTGCTACAATACCCCTACATCAAACTGGCCCTGATACTGTGTATCTAACAGCAGAGTTGTCCCGTGCTAGAAACCAGCATCCCTGTGAGTGTTTATAATTTTATTCTGGGTCGCAAATGCCAGCATATTGTTAAGTGTTCAATTCATGGATCTATTCAAATGCACTCTTTGGTTCCTTAGTGCTTTTGAAGAATAAAAGAATAAAAAAAGTTTACAAATATTACTACAGTACCGTAGGTTTTCTTCTATTATTATTAGCTGATTGTGTCACCTTTACTCACATCAAGTAATTTGGGGGGAGGGATAGCTCAGTGGTTTGAGCATTGGCCTGCTAAAACCCAGGGTTGTGAGTTCAGTCCTTGAGGGGGCCATTTAGGGATCTGGGGCATAAATTGGGGATTGGTCCTGCTTTGAGCAGGGGGTTGGACTAGATGACCTCCTAAGGTCCCTTCCAACCCTGATATTCTATGATTCTCACGACAAGTAACACCTTGGAATTAATGGGACTACTTTTAGAGTAAGAGTCTACTCAGTGTGAATATGGATTGCAAAGATCAGATATTAGGCTCATTTCTCATTAAGGGAGAAAAGGTTAGGGGTTTATTTCCCCCTTTTGAAAGTACATCATACACATAAGGTGAAAAAAATTATTTACGTTGTCATAATGCCCAAAATGTGCTAAGTGCTTTCTAAACATAGTTCCTGTGATGGAGTGTAGTAAAGTTTCTTTTAACTACAAAATCAAAATCGGGATATGTGAAATCTGTATTAAAAAAAAAAAAGTAACTGCAGATTAAGGTCAAAGTCAACCATTTTACTGAGACAAGAGAGCCATATGGTACTTTCAGCATTATTTTCCAGCAGTAGTAATGGATGCAGCAAAACAATTCTGCACGACATAAATAATACAGAATATCCATAACAGTTCACTACTTTCACTGAAAATCATTCAATAAGCTTGATTAGAACTTCAATTTTATTAATGTCAATAATATCTCAGTTTAACTGAATATTGATGTTTTTCCTCTGTTTAGTGCTAATGAAATCTAGGAGGGCACAATGATTTAACCTTCTATTGTTACATCATTTTATATCGCCAATATACAAACAGTGTGTAAAGCTTCTTCCAATTTTCCGTCGCATCACATTATCCCACTTTTGACATAGTATTTTACCAATAAAGTCAATGTGTTGTTGAAGCATGGATTCAAATACAAAGTATCAAATAGAGTTACTGAGTCAGTATCACGTGAATGGCTTCTAAAAGTTTTAGGGGAGCTTGAAATAACTATTTTCATCATTACATTCCTGCAGAAACATCATCAAGGTCACCGGACGACTTGTGAGGAGAGGGGAGACTTGGAACTTCTTGCTCACAGGGATGGAAGAGCTGTTGACATAATTAAACCACCTCCATTGAGCAGCGGTAGCTATGTCAACTGGAGAGCGTCTCCCGCAGACATAGTGCTGTCCGCACCGGCGCTTCTTTTGGTTTAACTTATGTTGCTCAGAGGGGTGTTTTTTTCACACACCCTGAGCAACATATATTATACGGACAAAAATCCTAGTGTAGACATAACCTTTACACTGCTCTGAAAGCGCAGAGAGACCTTACAGTGAAAATAAATTGTTTCTTGGATTACTCCGTTCATCTTTATGACACTTTCCTCTTTAAGAAAACCTTTGCTGAGAGGGGGCCCAATCCTGCAAGTCCTCCTCATGCAAAACTTTGCTGACTTCATGAAACCTAACTTGCAACTGCTGAAAAATACTGGCTTTATGAATTAACCTCTTCAGTAGCATAAACCAACGGTCAGTGTAGAGAAACAGGACATTTCCCCAATATGCAAGGAAGGACATTTCCTTCCTGCATAGGTCTCCTAGAAACAGAAACTGGGGTGGTAAGAGGAATGAAATGAGGACGAGAGAGCACTAAGCCAGCAATTGGTCCTACTGCAGAAGCAGAACTTCTGCCAGGAACCCATCAGAAGCAGAGTTTCACCTCTCTGGAGTTGAGGACTGAACACTTCCATCACTGTGGGCAAGAGTCCCACGTCTCCCCACCCTCACAAGTCATCCAAAGACTTGAATGATGGTTCTGCAGAGAGGCAATGATGAAAATAACAGGGGTTCTCAAACTACATTACACTGCAACCCCCTTCTGACAACAAAAACTACTACACGACCCCAGGAGGGGCGACCAAAGCCTGAGCCAGCCCAAGCCTCACCACCCGGGCAGCAGGGGGGTTCAAAGCTGAAGCCCAAGGGCTTTAGCCCCGTGCAGGAGGCCTGTAACCTGAGCCCTGCCAGCCAGGGTTGAAGTCCTCAGGCTCGGGCTTCGGCTCCAGGCGCTGGGACTCGGGCTTTGGCCCTGGGTCCCAACAAGTCTAATGCCAGCCCTGGCAACCCCATTAAAACAGGGTTCCAACCCCCAGTTTGAGAACCACTGAATTATTGCAAACTCCTCTAGTATTTTTAGTAGCCATTCACGTAATACTGAAAATGCAATAACTATGTTGTCTTGTATTGGAATCAACACTGCTTGCAGAGAAGAACAAAGCTCAACAGTTCTGTACTGGGAAAGGTGAACATGTGAACACTTTGTCTTCCTCACTGAGAACTCAGCCCACCCATCCACAGCTGGTGGTGCAAGCAAAGTAACAGAGAGGAGAATCAGCATTGCTAAATTAAGCATGGCATCTAAATTTCTTATTAATGTAAAAAAACAAAACAAAACAAAAACAAAAATCACCCAACAGTTGTAGTGTGTGCTTTAAAGAAGGCTGTTAAACATGGAATGCTGCCTTGGAGACCTTACTCATACTGAAGTCATTAAGACCACTCACATGAGTAAACAGCTGAAGAACAAGGCCCATGACCTTTTACAATTATGAATATGCTTTGGCTAAAACACTGGCACAGAAAACAAGAGCAGAATGACAAGTTATCTCCAAAATTTACAGAAACAGTAAAGTCATATAAAGAATCCAAACAAAGTAAGGTTTTACAACCTAATTAAAACCACAAATCCTGTACAAGTTAATGCTATTTGGTATTTATCACAATAAATATATACTGTTATTGTACTGCATGTGATAGCTACGGCAAGATAAACTTAACTTTCATCAATTTATCCTTTTTCCACATTAAAGAAAACATCGAAAAAGGTTAAAATTTAGCAAAAATAAATGCCTACTAAGATTCTTTCACTGCACCTGAAAGCATACACTGCAAATACATCGAGTATCCAAAATAGCTTTACTTCAACATTTTTAATTCCCTTTACTTTGTACGTCTCTTAATTTACACAGCGGAAAATCATGTTTTATGAATATTTAGACCAAATGCTCTAAAATCTCAAGCATTACTTTAAGAAATGGCAGTCTTAAAAAAAAATCAGCTTGTTTGCATACATTTGCCTAACAGAGTGCTTAAGATTGTCTTTCCAGAAGAGGATTATCACAATAGCATTCTTTGTTGTAATATTATTACTCGTAATGTAAATCCCAGAATAAGGAGTCAATCAATATTAACTGCCCAAAACTGGAAGTAAATGACGAATCATCTATTTCTTGCGTGCTGCTCAAGGACAGCCACACCAGTCTTATAATAAATGTGTAATTCTTAGATGAAGTGAGATTTTTGCCACTAAAAAAAAATAGAAGTGAAATACCATAGTGACGAAGTTTCTCAGAAATGCTTATGCAGAACCAGATCTCAGTAACATAAAGAGGTACATGAAGTCTGTCATATGCAAAACAACTGTTTCACTGTTGTAGGCAGATAACCAGCAACAGTCTTACAAACAAAATCAAAAAGTAGATTCAGCTGAAATAATCCTCAAAGGCTACTCGCTAAGAGGAACTCAGTGACCTTCATGGATTTTGCAGCCTTATTTTTTAAATAGATGCACAGATTTTAACACCCAAAGGGACCATTACAGCCATTCAGTCTTATACCTTCTATTACACAGGCCAGTGATCCCAACAACCTGTAGTGAAACTAGAGCATCTCTTTTAGAACATCATCCAATCTTGATTTAAATATTCCATGTGGCCCCTGGTAATCTGTTCCAACAGATGATTATCCTCACTGCTAAAAATGTGTCCCTTATTTCCAGTTTGAACTTTCCTGATTTCCGCTTCCATCCATTAGATCTTGTTATGCCATTGTCCGCTAGATTAAAGAGCCCTCTACCTTAGGAAGTTCTTCTCTATTATGAAGAGGAAGTAAATCCTCTTCCATCATCATATTGCTAGGTGTGGAGTTACTGATCAGCACATATTGCAGTTAGGGAACTTGGGCAAGGCTTCACAGGATACCCCACAAATCCCTCAGTGTTTTAACATGGGGTTGACTATTCCCCAGATGAATAACTGGATCATCCATGGGTAATCTGAAAGGGTACATTGGTTTGAATTTACCAGATACTCTTCTTTGCTGGCAAGGGAAAGAAAAGAAATGGACCAATGACTCAAACGGAACAGAGGAAGAAAATAAATACATGGGTGTGTACACACATGAAGGGGGAAGAGAGAAAGGTGAATTTCACCTACCCAGACCTAAATGGCCAGCTTCCTCTCCCACAACAATGAGGATGGCAAGAATTTCCTTAGTGCTCTCTAGCAGTCATAGTGAAATTTCCCCCCATCCCCAACAGCAGAACTTTGATTTAACGTTTTTAGAAACCACTAAGGCTGGTCCAAAGTCTCACTTGACACTGTTGCTGCTCTCATACAGGACATGGGAAAGTAAACAGCTTATTTTCAGAAGCGCTAAACCCACTCCCAGAGAATGGGTTTTGTTTCAGTTTTAACATCAGGTTGAGATTTTACCTGGATAAATTGACATGGCACAGACCAAGTATCCAAGTGCCACAGAGCCAATATCCATAATCTTCCAGAGCCTGTAGGACCAAGGAAATGTTGTATTGGACTGGGTTAAAGTGTTTCTGGAGATTGCACTCGTGGGAGAAAAATCTATGTCTCTCTTTATACCTCATAATCATGCTTGCCCATGTCCTTTAATGCAACTTCATAACCCAATAAGTCATTTATAAACATTTTAACTTTTGTAGCAAAGTGCTATGTTTCTGTTATGCAGAGGATTTCAAACTGCTCTATAAAAGTGAAGAAGTACTGTTATCTCCCTTTAACTAACAGGCAAATTTAGGCATAAAGAGCTTAAGAGACTCGCGCCAGGTCACGCAGCAAGTTCAAGGTAAAGTTTTTCACTGTATTCTTGTATATAAATGACATTCACAGACATCAATTCTCTAGCAAACATAACTAGGCATTTATACGACACTATCACCATTGTATCTCAGCACCTAATATACAAAATATTGCTCTCTAATGGTCAGCTCCAGTTCCCATCCAAGTCAGTGGGAGTCTTTCCATTGACTTCAATCAGAGTTGGATCAGACCATAAGGTCTCAATCCTGCAAAAAACCACCAAAAAACCCCCACTTACTTATGTGTTTAACTTTATGCACTTCACAGTGCATAAAGGTAAAAACACGTTAGACTTTGCACTATCAGGACTTAATATAGGATTTACAGGACTCTACACATATGTAGCAAAGCCTGCTGCAACAATGGTAGGATTTTTAAGAAATTAGTAAAAGATCAAGTAACTATCAGTATACATATGCAAAAGGGTGCTGTGGTAAGTCGACGTGTGCAACTTTGGAATTTCCTGACTCCTAGAAGCTTAATTGTTCAATTTTAATGTTCTTTGATCGGTTATTTTTGGATTAAACATGGAACGTATATACAAAAGATAGAAAAAACATGTTCTTAATGCAGTGCCATGAATGGAACTATGCAGTTCATGCATTTCTTTTTTTCCTCCCTAATAGAATCTGAATGTAAAGTATTGCCCCACACAAAGCAAACGTATTAGTCCCAGTCTGTTAAGGATGATTCTGCCCTTCAGCTTTTTTTCTTTTATCTATGGTTTGATTTTCTGATTATTTTTAAAACTCCTCTTATCTGAGGGAGCCTCTCAAAGTCTATTACGGCTTACACATTAGGGCTAAATTAAACAGTCTGGGCCTAATACCTTGAGGAAGCTTCAGGGTAGAGTGATTCATATAACCCCTTCTCTGAAGCCAACATGATTAAAGAATCAATCCCACCCCCAGCTGGGAGGTTAGAGGAGTGATTTGCCCCCAGAAATAAATTAATACTGCTCCACTGACCAGCAGGCTTCAAGGACAGCAACTTCCCTACATATTTTGAATACAGAAAATGGTGAGCACTACATTTTGTGACCCGAATTCTAAAATAGCCTTCTTGATTTTCTCTGCTTCTGTACCTTATGCTAAATAGCCGAGGATGCAAAAAATATCTTCTTTGGCTTCCCATTACTCTGTCAACATCTCAGGGGATGATTTTAAGCCTAGCCAAAGACTACTCCATAAACCCACCACAAAGGCAATATTACGTCAAGCCAATACAAATTTCTGTACCTCATCCGGATGAAAACCCAACAAATCACAAGAAAGGGAAGGTCTTGAACTTTGATTTAATTGAGTTCAAACAGTAGTTCAGAAGGTGACTGCTGTGCTGTTTCCAGTCATTGCATAGCTCAGGTGAACTGTATAATAACCAGTCAAAAAAATCTCACCTCATAAAGAACAGCCCAGAGAGGGCCTATGTTACATTAGTCAGAAAGACATAGTATGAAACAATGAACATGCTCCTAAAGTGGCAATCACAGTGGCATTTGAGTGCCATGTTCAGGATTAAATATTGCTAAACATGTTCCAATAATTCTGTAGTTCCAGTCCATGTTACTCAGGAGGTCTTTAGTTGTTTATTCTGTTGGAAACTTTGCTTGCCCTTTCTTCTGGTCTCTTGTCTACTAGAGTGAGGGAAGGCTTTTGCTAAATGACAGGTCTTGCATTGTGTTTTAAAGATTTGGAGGCTCATCAGGCTCTCCCATGGGTATGTTTCATAGCTACAGATCCATTACTGGAAATGCCCTACTCCCAACACCAGAGAGTTTCATCTTGCTCTCTGCCAACCAAATTATTCCTGTACAGTATAGCTGGAATTGTGGGTCATGAAGAGAGAGAAAGTTTTTTTAAATAGCTAGATCCCAACCCATCAAGGGATTTGAAAATAAGGTTCTGAACTCTTCAGCTGGATCCAAATTTAAACAGAGAGCCAGTATTGTGTACACAGGGCTCATGTAATATGCTTTCTTATTGCATAAGAGAGAGGCTGTTGCACCTGCCAGCACTTCCATGTAGCCTTCACTTTTATTGCCAGGTAGAGTACACTGCGCTGATCTATCTTGTAGGTGATGAATGACTGGATCAGTGTGGCTAGGCTCTCCTCTGAGAAGAACTGACATGATTGTCTGACCTGATGATGATGGAAGCTTTCAGAAAAAAAGCAACTAAACTAGTGTGTTTTTTTTTTTCTAGGCTGTTAAAATTTTTGTTTAGCTGTATCTTCCCCAGAAAACTGAAAACAAGAATTAGTAAAATTTTAACTACAGTTACATACCAAGGTGAGAACATTTGCCAGAGTTTATCTTGTGTGAAACACACAAACAATATGTGTTGTCAAATTTAAACACAGTTATAGGAAAATAAAGGATAATGGCTTATACGCACACAGATTTCCCTCTCTTTCTCCTTTCCTTGACTATACATAGAGTATTACATCCAGAAGAGGAAAGTTGGTATTGTTGAACAGACACTTACGTAGTTTGATGTCTGCCATTTTATATACAGCCTGTTTTTCTTTTGCTACAGAAGCAAAGAAAAATCTTGGCAACACATTCTTTAATGAACACAGCTCTTATAAACCTCGCCTGTGACAGAGCAACAGCCCTCACGTGGGCAAGAAATATTTCTCCTTGCTCATTTAACTTTTGTTTAAAAAAAAAAAAAGCATGCTCATTCATTTGCTTGCTGCTGCATGCCAATTTGGTGGGTTTTCTGGTGTTTTTTTACAATACAACAGAAATGTGTTAAAGCAGAAGTTAATGTTTTTAATATTTATGAGCTAATATAATTCATTGAGTAAAAAAATCTAATCTGTTATTTTAAAACTATTCATTAGATAAGCTTCTCAAAATTCTGTGTATGAAATAGGTAGATGGCAAACTGAGAATAAACAGTGCATACACTTCTGGATACAGCTTGTTTTCAGATTTGATCAAATATTCATCCACAGTGAATAAGGAAGTAAAGTATAACTGCAGAGGTCTACGTGTACATTCAAGCTAACAAATCACCCATACATGAATATTACATGCAAAAACCTATGTAAAAATAAAATAAAGGTTGCAAAATCAAGCCCTTGAATGTTAGAAAATTCCAGAATTAAGATTGCTTGTGCAATATTAATTCAGCCCCCATGTGCCTATGCATTATGATTAAGGCCACAGGCGCCGACTTTTCAAAGTACCGGGGGGTGCTCAACCCCCAACTCCACCTCTTCCCCCCAAGGTCCCACCCATACCCCGTCTCTTCCCACCCCGCTCCACCCCTCCCCTTCCCATCCAGTTCCACCCCCTCCCCCGAACATGATGCATTCTCACTCCTTCCCCTCTCTCCCAGCCTTCTGCAAAACAGCTGATTGCGGCAGGCGGGAGGCGTGGGGAGGAGGGGGAGATGCTGATCGGCGAGATTGCTGGTGGGCAGAAGGCGCTGGTGGGGTGGGGGTGAGCTGATGGAGGGCTGCCCCTCAGCACCCACTATTTTTTCCCTGTGGGTACTCCAGCCCATTGGTGCCTATGATTAAAGCTGCAAGTTTGTCATGGAGGTCACAGATTCCGTGACCTTCCATGACCTCTGCAGCGACCGGTGCGCCTGGCCTGGGGGCTACCTGAGCAGCTCAGGCAGCTCCTGCATCAGCCACACTGGCCGCTGCTGGGGCAGTCTCGGGCCACCGACAGCAGCAGGAGTTTGGGTGGGAGGCTCAGGACTGGGTCATGGGAGGGGGTGAGGACTCAGGGCAGCACTTACCGCGGGAACCTCCCCGGAATGGCGACATCCCTCTGCTCCTAGGCCAGAGATTTTTGCACTCTTCCCCAGCCTGCAGGCGCCACCCCCCACAGCTCCCATTGTCCACAGTTACCGGCCAATGGGAGCTGCGGAGCTGGCGCTCAGGGGGAGGCACTGCACAGAGCTTCCTGGCCACGCTTCCGTCTAGGAGCAGAGGGAGGGGGAATGTTGCCACTTCTGGGGAGGCACGGAGCCGGGTAGGGAGCCTTCCAGCCCCGCCAACCCCCTCCCCCCACCCCCATGGCACCGCCCCCCCCCCAGCACCCACGGTGCCCCAGTTACTCATTCATGTGAGAACCTTCCTTCTTATCCCATGACTGCTTACTCTGCTTTAAAGCCTTTGGTGAGGGACCTTGTCAAAGGCATTCTGAAAGTCCAAGTACACCATATCACCGTTGTCCACATGTTTGTTGACCCCCTCAAAGAATTCTAGTAGATCGGTGAGGCATGATTTCCATTTACAAAACCCATGTGGACTCTTCCTCAACAAATCATGTTCAACTATAGGTCTGATAATTCTGTTCTTTATTATACTTTGCCTGGTACTGAAATCAGGCTTACCGGCATGTAATTGCCAGGATTGCCTCTAGAACCTTTTATAAAAATTGGTGTCACATTAGCTATCCTCCAGTCATCTGGTACAGAAGCTGATTTAAATGATAAGTTACATACCACAGTTAGTAGTTCTGCAGTTTCATATGTCAGTTCCTTCAGATCTCTTGTGTGAAAACCATCTTGTTCTGGTGACTTATTACTGTTTAATGTATCAATTTGTTCCAAAACCTCCTCTATTGACAGCTCAATCTGGAACAGTTCCTCAAAATTATCACCTACAAAGAGTGGCTCAGGAGTGGGAATCTCCCTCACATCCTGTGCTGTGAAGGCTCATGCAAAGCATTCATTTAGCTTCTCCACAATGGCCTTATCCCCCTGGAGTGCTCCTTTAGCACCTTGATCGTCCAGTGGCACCACCAGTTGTTTGGCAGACTTGCTGCTTCTGATGTACTTAAAAATTGTTGCTGTTAGTTTTTGAGTCTTTGGCTAGTTGCTCTTCAAATTCTTTTTTAGCCTGCTTAATTATGCCCTCATGAGGGGAGGCATAGAGAGATTAAAGTTACAAATTTCCATTAATTTTGGGTGCCCAATCTGAGACACCTCGGAACTGATTTTTTTAAGAGTACTTAGTATTATAAAGCAATGTATATGTTCTAAGCACAGCTCCCATTGATTTCAGTTGCAACTGCGGGTGCTCAACACTTCTTCAAATCATACCCGAGTATCAAGTTGGACTCCCAAAAAATGGGAACACACAAACAGTGACCACCTGTGAAAAGTCTGGTTTAAGTCATTTACTTAGCATTACATGGGAAATCTGTGGCAGAATCCAGTTCTCCAGGGCAGCATTCAATTGCCTTAACCTGAGGCCATCCTTTTTCTTTCTGTAATCCTCTGCCCTCTTAACTGCACAATTTCCAACTTCTATAACAAATGTATTAGGGTCCTACAGACAACAGCCTCTTTCACTGCACAACCCTCATTATCTACAGAGCAGGTCCATCATGTGTGTTGAATGAGGCAAGGGTCCTGTGAAAAAGAAGTTGTATGTGATCATCTAATTAAAGACTGTATCATAATGGATCCCTAGCGCAAAGGCTACCCGCCCTTCCTCACCCCGTCAAATTTCAAGTCCCTGCTCCAAAGGAGGTACTACAACTTTTCAAAGCAAAGGTCACCACAACAATGTACTTTTCCCCTAGCTTCATTCTCAGCAGTGGATGAACCATTTTGGCTGAAGTTTTCCAAACAAATTAAGCCTCAGGCATACATACAATATGAAAAATTTCAGCCTGAATTGTTACAGGCTGTAAAAGTCATATGCCACTAAAAAGAGGGTATTATGGGAAGTTTCTAGCAACATTAACAGCCAGGCCTACAAACCACACCTATAATACAGACTGAGATTTTCTCAGATACACCTTTGCAAGCACCTTGACTGCTATGTGGTTGCACAGTGAGAAAGTAAAATTTGGCCCTATATCTAAAGAGTACAGGAATATTGGAGAGAGCTCTTTCATACGTTATGTTTCATAACCTCACTTCTTTGCATCTAAAAAGCATTGCCACAAAATAATTACCCACTAACTGAATAAACATGCCCCAAGAACATAGCTATAGTTAATATAAGAACAATAATTTATTATTGAAGCAAGAACAATCCATAATCCATCAGGGTATTTCCTAGGGATTATTGGCTGTCTGGATGAATTGATGGTCCAAGCCATTCATTAATTCCAGAGAGAGAACCTATGTCAAGGTCATTGTTTTTAAAACCTGTGCCTTCCCTCTATAAAGCAAAACCCAAACCAAACAGATAAAGGTTTTGTTTCAGGCCAAATTGTGCCTTCAGCTATACTCATTGATCCCACTGAAGTCCATAGGTGTGGCATATGAGGAGAGCCTTTGGCATATGAGGATGAGTTTGCAATAGCACTGCTGCCCTACCAAGCCTCTCTAGGAAATTAATGTCTTTTGCAGCAGTCAATTTGGAATGTTGCACCAGAATTTTATTTATGTTGTCCCATATCACAAGGAATCTAGAACCTGAGCCCAGATTTTGCACAAGGCTTACATGAAGAAACAAGCATCTTTAAAAAAATAATAATCTTGTGTAGCCTTTTAAAAGAATACACAAGAACAAATCTTTCTGAATAAATTGAGTCAAAAGAAGTCAGTGACAAGGAAAATGAGGCTACCCAAACAGCCCAGCAGCAACTTAATCATGCGACAAACTCAGGGATCCCCAGTCGACACTACCATGACTGCTTGGAATGCACAAAGCTATGTGCTGCTTCAAGGAAAATATATAGTACCTTTCACACTTTGGCCTCTCAGTGCTGAGACTGCCAGCTGAAGAGGAAGAGGAATCACTGCACATGTCGAGAGGGCACAGCATTTTTTGCTTCTGCTGGTTTAACTAGTTTGTTGTAAAAAATATTTGTTAGACACAAAGACAAGTTTCTGGAGAGAAAATTTCATCAGAGAGGCAACACTTGTTATGCACAAGGGGAAATCTATTTTAAAATATTTGTATGAATTGTAAAGTAATTGATAATAGAGTGCTTGATTTAGTACATAAACCATGAATTAGCTTTTGGAACCATTTGATGGAGCAGTTATTTTGAACAAGTGGAGAATGTTTTGCCAAAGGTTCATAAAGAGGATGGCCACTGACAATGAGAATTACATAGGATGAGGTAAAGCAAGTTGCAAAATGTACAGCTGCTCCTTCCCTAAAGTTATTCATTCAGGGCAGGAATTATGCAACAAAGCTTAAAAAGAAAGTTTCACAACATTAATATAAGATGAATGTGTTTTAAAAAAATCCAAAAGACCATCATCTCACGTTCGATTGCGCTCGCTGCTTAGGAGGGTGCGGGGATGGATGTTCAGCATCTAACTCAGCAGTTGAAAGATTCTATGACTATGAAAAGGAAAAATAAATTGTGCTCTACTCCTGACTCATTCCAAAGAACTGTAAACTCCCTGTTCTTTAACCAATAGGTAGAAAATATGAGGACAGGCCAGTGAAAGTACATTATTATATAAATCCTCTCTCCTTAAAGACAAAAAGCAGAACAGTAGATGAAATTGCTCAGATATTTTTAAACACACACACAAAGAGCCCAACAATTCCTTTTACAGTCAGTACGGATGGAGTCTTTCCACCGATCAAATTATAAAATAACCATGGGAGAGTATACTGAGGGCTAATACTCATAACATGGTTCTTTTATAGACAAACAACTCCAGATGGCAGTGCAAGACTTTTCACAAAACTGATTTTTTTTTCATTTTAAAAAGCAACTTATTTTAACATGGTCTAAAAGAAGATGATCATGGGAGCTCTGCTTTTAAAAATATGTTTAGTCATTTGCTTCTTTTGGTCTGTAACACCATTATACCTGGGCAAGTAGAAAGAGACGTATACAATGCAATGAAGATATTGTAAAATGATTCATAATTTTTATAATCAATGTTTTACCCAGCATATAGACAAATATACACACACTACATCAACAGAATGTGATCCAGTGAGAAAACAGAAAGATGTTAGGATCATGACATCACACACTCCGAAACTGTCCAGATATGTGGTATTTTGCCACTGAATACAGTATCTTTAAAAAACACACAGGGAGAAAAGAAAAGTTGCTCATCTCTACCATCTGATACATGTATCTCACAAGGAAATGGAGAGTAAACAAGAAGGGCATTGTTGCTACATATGATCAATTATGGGCCCAATTCTTCTCCACGCCCTTCCTTACTTGGTTTGAGTAGTGCCTTACTCCAAGAGTAGGCTTACTGGGTGAAATCTTGACTCCATTTAAGTCAAAGGCAAAATTACCATTGACTTCAATGGAGCCAGTATTTCACCCACTTTCTTCAGGACTTTAATGAGGAAGGATACTCATGAAGGAAGATATTACTCAATACAAATAAGGAGAAGGTAGTCAAGGGAGCAAAACTGAGACCCAGATAAGAGTTAGAATAGCTACAAATAAGGTGGCTCATAATAATTTAGAGCTAGTTTGTGCTAATACTTACTACCTAGCATAGTGTTTACTACTGTTTGGTGGGAGATTCTCATGGTAGTAAGCATTATGCTCAGTAGTAAGTGTTTGCAAGATCAGGCCCTTGTCACTATATGTAAAGGGAGCTCTCTTATATTATTGGGCATGAGCAAATGTATCAACTCATGGTTCAGCGCATATTCTCTTCTAGTTCAGTATTCTTATGCCTCAAGAACTGTCTCCTTCTCAAGGAGAGTAATGGATTAGTGTATCCAACTACAGGGGTGCGCTACTTAATTATTCAAAGAATTAATCATTTAAATTGGGGGAAACACAGGAACCAAGACTGCGCTTTACAATATCAATTTCAAATGCAGTGCATAGAATAAACTAAGTGCTGGGCTTGGAAGAGAATCTGTACATCAACCTTAGACCCAACTTTGCAGAGGAAGCAAGCTGACAAGAACACAACTTTCATTTAACATCACATCTGAACTCAGTGCCCAGATGATAACACTACATAATACCATCAAGGTCAGAAACACATATGCACTCCATTTTAAGACAATTTCAGAGTGTAAGGTACCCCATTTGTAACACCCATATTAAACCCCATTAAAAATAACTCATGACAATATATTCAAGTAAATCTATCCTGTTCAGGAGTTTTTAATACCTACCAATATTAAAGACTTTTATTTTAAAATGTGGGTGGTGTTGACGAAACAGGGCCATGAGTAATGAAAGAGGAAATGATGCATTAGTTGCAGCTAGGAAGTAACCTTCAAGTCATCAGTGTTCCACCAGTATTTCGTTTGTCTAAATTAACAGGGGGTGTGTCTCTGATTATAACATGGTATATGGGAAACCATAGAATATTGTGAACTAAAAACCCATTATTTAATTATTAGTGTTAAAATAACTGCCCTCTGAACACTTTCCACAGCTTTGAAGCTCTTTGTATTTTAAAGCCAAATTAACTGTATATAATAGAATGCTCTTACATTTATATAGCAACTTTCATAGTGAAGAGTCCCTAGGCATTACAAATATTAGGTACAATGCTAGGCACAATCCTATAAACTTAACTCATGTGAACAGTCTCGCTGCAGTGAATGGGACTATCTGCATGACTAAGTGTTGCAGGATCAAGCCCTTTGTACTGTAATTCAGCTACTGGGCAGCTGCTAGCAAACATCCAGTCCACTACAAAGAACCAAGTAGAAGGGAAAATTTTAAGTGAATAACTTTGAAAAACTTTGACCAACTGCTAATCTATTTTTTACATTCCGCATAAAGTTACCACAACATCCACAACTCTGCTACTCATCTGGTCAAGATTCATTACTATAATGAGATGAATCTCTTTCCACATCTAATCACTGCACTTGTAACATATGTGACAGTGTATAGCCAGAGTGGGGTTTCTCCCCAGCAATCACAACAGACCATTTCTTAACCACAATTTATATGTGGCTACCTCAAAACTACATATTCTACCAAAACTTATCAAAAAACAGCTGTCCTTTTTCATTCCCTTCAATATACTGATTTTGTGGCCATTGTGCCTTCCATTCAAGAGAGAATGCAGTACAGAGGTTAGTTTTAGTTTAATTTGTTGTGTAAATCTGACTGCTTGCTATACAAGGGCCCAATCCTGAAATTAAGAAAAAATTAGGGGGCTTGCTAAAGTGTACTAGTATTCCTCAAGCTAAAATACCATTCAGAACACTTAAATGCAGGCACACAAATACAGATGTTTGTCCTCTTTATTCCGAAGAATAAAATATTGGAGGTGATTCCATGGGATTTTTACAACCCCAGGAACATGCCAAAAGATGGTTAGCTAAAGTTTTGTGAAACAGGACTGTACTGAAATATTTTTGTTAGGGTTGGGAAAGATAATATAACCAGCAAACATCAGCACTTAGTCAATGTTGTCAATTTCAAATAGGACATGGGCTAACATGTACTTATTAACATTAGGAACTATAAATATCACAAAAACCTCAATATTTAGAGAGATACCCATCCTCAAATGCCTACAGCTCAGAAGTAACTACAATTACTCCGGTGGGGTGGGGCAGAACTAGGAGTACAGGGGAAGTAACTGTTAATCTCTATGGCCACATAATGAGTTGTGGAGTATCTCAGCTTTGACTTTGATCCACACCACTCCCTCTCTAGCTGTAAGATGCCTCATTTCAGTACTCCACAGACAATGGCAAGCTGAGGAGGTTTAGGGGTTAGGCACCTCCTGCAAACAACAGTGCAGAATGTGGAGCAGTCACTGCTATGCTGTGTAGCATACTTGCATACCGGAAATGTGCAAGCAGGCTTCTTCTACAGGAGATATTCTGGGTCTTCCTCTGTGTGTCCCTGGCTAGACTGGGGCCCCCAGACAATCTCATTATCCTGAACATCCAACCTGATATTAAATATAATTATCACATTAACAGTTGTAATGAGTTCTGCTAGTTAAGCATACATTTAAATTCAACAAGACCATATCCTCAGGCAAAACTCACACTGAAGTCAATGGGAGTTTTGAATGAGTAAAATCTCAATAAGAATCTCAGAATTGCAAGAACGCTGTATATAATGCATATAACGCATATGACTAAAAGTGTGTCTTGGGAATATACTACTTCAAGTCACCAATGTCATCTGAAAATTTCTTCTGAAGTATGGTACTTTACAATCAGCCTTCTCTGCAGGAACAAGCAGATATATGTACATAAACATATAGACTCTAATATTCTGTAGCAGCTAAAAGACAAGCTATATTTCACCTCTCTTTTGTTAACTTTGAGGAGTGAACATATGCCCACCCTGCTAGGTCAGTACACATGATAGACTCAGATGTAAGTACAGCAATACTAATTTTTCAGTGGATTTCAAGTTTCTAAACTTCTGTAGGAAAACATTCACTCCCACCCTCACTTGTGATTCATCAATTCATGACACCAATACACACAAAAGCCTATAGACACTTGTCATATTTACTATTTTTGTGATTATTACCTGACATCTTAAAATAGACACCGCAATAAAAAACAACACAGACATTTAATTTTTCAAAAATAATAGCACTGTCATCAACTAAAGTCAGTGGCATACATTAAATACAGGTTTGAAACCAAGCGTTTTAGCCTACACACCTACCAGCAACAGAAACTGATGAATTTTTGAAGCTCTGCTAAATAAATTTAAAATAAGCCAATTATGACCAATTCCTGTTCTTCTGGATTACTACTGTCCATTACATTCTGACCTTAGCTCTGTGCAGTTTAGATACTCAATCCTTTTGCCAGTAACCTGCCACGATTCTCAAAGTACACGTAAGATACTAAGGGTGAAATCTTAGCCCCATTGAAGTCAATTATACGAAGATTTCACTCAGAAGATTCACTAAAAAATTAGTTATATGGAAAATGCAACAATTTATTCATTCATATTTATCAGAACTCCTATCCAAAGCTTTTTCATTACACCATCTTAGAGTAGGGATGACAGATTATATGCACACCTGCAAAAGGTAACATTTTTTAAAATTAGAAAATAAAGTAACACAAAAACTACTCAGATCACTTGTTCTTGTGAAAACATCTTGCTATACTATTCTTCACAGATTTTAAATTTTCAGAAAGTAAAAATAACTATTTGATATATGACATTTCAGAATTTTGTTATTTTTTCATTTTAAAACTGTTATACTGGGTCATTTAGCGCATGTTCATTATTTTAATCTTTTTCCTGCCCTTAAATTATCATCATCATCAAACAAAAAAGACATGCAGACTTTTCCAGTATATTTTCCCATGTCATAGGGCTGTTGAAATAATAATGAATCAACATAGCATCATCTGCAATTATTTTAATATTATGTACCACATTTACCTTGCTCACATAAAATAACCTATAAACATTTGCTTCATAATTTACTGTCTAGACATAAACAAGTTTAACTAGAACATAAATATATCACAGCAAGACTGGATGCTTAGGCAAGTGTATGCCATAGCAGGCCTGAAATGTATCTATGAAGGATAACAATTAGCACATCTAAAATACCTAATCTACTAAACTGTCTCTTTATTGAACTAGTTATGTCTACATCTTTACTTGCACTGATTAGCAACTTTATATATTTGCATGCAAGACTGAAACCTTGCAGCACCTTGCAACCTACACAATCCTGTACCACTAATTTCTGACTTCCTCAACCAAATCTCCATTTCCTTTTTCCTTCTTACCCCAAAGGACAGTTCTGCCCAAAGAGTTTTAATACCCTATCATTAACTCATTATATGTATGCACAATCCCAAACCCACTATTACATTTTGCTCCATGCTCCACCATCATGCTGCCAAACATGGCTGCATCATGTCCTTCGTGTGTTTGATGTGTATGTATTTTCCTTTTCACCTCTTAGGATTCCTTCCCTCATCCTACATTTGCATGTGGGCACCAATAAAAAAAGATCACATTATTAAAATCGACCTTTCACTGTGTTTAATAGTCCCACATTTTATCTTAATATTTCAAAATAGGTTTTTCACTCTCACTTTCCAGGATCACTCTAAAAACCATCAGGTAAACTATATAATCAAAATGCTCTGTTTTTATTTTTTGAAGTTTTTTCATATTTTCCCACACCAGAAATCTTTTCTAATAAAAAATATTCTCCCTCCACCAAGTATTGAACAAAAACAATAACAGCAAAAGAAAATTTTATCTGCTTTTCTTCCCTGCAGCTCCCTCTCCTGAAATTGGACCCCTTGTATATAAATTCATTTCTGAACCATTCCACCAAGCCCTTACAAAAGAAAAAAAAAATCCCAGTCTGTCAATTTCTCTCTGCTTTAGAATTTCATTTAGTTTTCTTTGTTTTTGTTTGGTTGATTTTTTAAACACTAATCACTTTCTCCAACAACAGGGAGAAAAATAAATTCTGGCAAATCTATTAGTTATTTCCCCATAGCTTTCTCACAACAATTTTAGAAACTGAAGACTTATAAAAATCTACTAAACAGTTTGGTTTTTTTAAATTGTAGTCTGTGCGTTAAAATAACCGTACAAATGATACCTATCGTTACGCTACACTCGGGTTTCAGTGTTTCTTTCACTGTTGTACTGATCCCAAGTTTGCAGATAGGCTGCAGACCTTTACCAAGAAGCCACGGGCTGCTTCATAAAAAGGTGCAAGCTTATCAAAATATTATTCCATCTTCTTTCACAGCAGCTGCACGGAGACGGCTCAAGGGGCTGTACGCCTCAGTGCAGAGCCACTGTGTATATCCTGGGCTCACAACCCGTTATGACAATAAAGTGCAACTGGGGGCTGGGCAGCAGCGCTGCATTTGGGAGACTTTTCTTGCAAAATGTTGGAACTTTGTAAACATTTTCTCTGCAGGGTTCGGCTCTGCAGAGGGGTCACACCCACCCTCCTCTAGATGGAAAGAAATAATAACCCTCCCCCTGCTGCTGAGCCAGGCAGAAATAACCCCCCCAGCCCCTGCACGCGCGCACACACTGCAACATGTCTCTGCCCTCCACACTTACCCACAGCTCTGTCCCCCAGCTCATGGTTCCAACAGATCCGAAGAGGAGAGGGTGAGGGGGGGTGGCACTGGAGAGTGGGGGGATAATTGGCCAGTGGGGTCTTGCCCCTTATTTTTCCCCCCCTCCCCACAAAAAAAATCAACCACCCCCCACACACAAAAATCCCTTTGGCTGCACAAAATACCCTCCCCACACACACCCCAACTCCTGGGTCTCTCTCTCTCTCTCTCCCCCCCGCCTCTGTTGTGGTCACTGTAGCTTCTGCTCCTGCCTCATTTCTCCCTCCACAGCAAAATGGCCAGGGAAGCCAGCAACAGCAGCACCACACCGCACCACACGGGGGGGAGGGGGAATTGACAGCTCCGGGGTTCTGCGCATGCGCCCTCCTCCAAGGCGCGTCAGGGACGGGGGGGGGGGGGGGCGCGCAAGCGCAGGCCGGCTGGCACGCGAGGTGGCTGTTGAGCGAGAGGGGCTCGCGCCACCGGCTGGAGCAGCCTCGCTTTGCACGTTCCAGCTGTCGCTGCCTCCTGGGAAGGTGAGCAAAGGGGCCGCGTGCTGCACGGGTGCAATCCCTTTGATTTGCACCTAAGGGCAGGATTTATGCCGCCCTACGCCACACACACACAGATTTGTAGTGCTACAACTGAAAGCATTGTTTGCATACTCCACTCCCTCCAAAAGCACGTCCACTTTGCAACCCACGCTCATGGCACAGTTTTTTGCACGGACGTCACTGACGGCAGAGTTCGAAACCCACTCGCCTCTACCCAGCTGCACGAGCAAAATGCCACTAAATTGTTGGGCAAGGAGAGCAGGTTTTGAAGAGCTGCGTGCACCCCTCGATGCTCTACCTGGGTAATCACCCTTTAGTTCGTGTGTAATTGAAGACAGGATTTCTTCTCACTCACCAAGTACAGCTTCAGGTGTGGATGTAGGTAGTTTAATCTACTTGCCTGGGGCAGTTTTCCAAACCAGTCACCGTTCACTAAGGTTGCACATACGTGATGGTAAAATTTAGGGCTCGCCTTCCTTTGACCCCCTAATCTCTAGCCCTGCCCCTCTTCCTCCCAAGTCTTTCTCACAATTAAATTCTCCAGGTCTAGTCTCCCCCTTGTCTCATCTCTACAGGTTTCTGTTCCCTTAGTCTCTTTCCCCATTTCTTATCACTCGAGTACCACCATTTTTACAGTATTTTGGCTAAAAATTATTGTGATTGTGTTGCAGCCATGGAGGGGGAGAGATCAAATGGCTGCAGGAAAAAATGGTATTTGAAGTGTGTCCGTTTCGTGTTATATAGTTAACTACTGCAAGTTCAGCTAGAAATTAACCCAGCCATAGGCATGACTCCGTGGGTGCTCTGGGGCTGGTGCAGCCACAGGGAAAAATTGGTGGGTGCTGGCAGCTCCCCACCCCAGCTCACCTCTGCCTCCTCCCGAGTGCACCATCCCCGCTTCTCCCAGCGGTTGCCGCTGCGAAACAGCTATGGGAGGGTGGGGGGAGGCATAGGAATGCAGCGTGCTCAGGGCAGCGGGGGGGAAGAGGCAGGGCTGGGGCAGGGATTTGGGGAAGGGATCCAATAGGAGCAGGGAGGGGGTGGAGTTGGGGTGGGGACTTTGGGGAAAGGGTTGGAATGGGGGGGGGGGGGGAGTCAGGGCGGGGCCGAGCACCCACTGGCACCAGGAGAAGTTGGTGCCTATGAACCCTGTGATTTCTAACAAAATCAATTGTCAACCTTTATCTCTTCTAAACTCGCCACACAAGCAGGTGAGCATTAATCAAACTATCCCTTTTAAAGTGAAATATTGACAAAATAATTGTCCAGAGCATTATATCAGCTGTGTGAACCTTCCAGAAAACCATGCTTATTCACTCAACCCCTAGAAACAAGATTTGTTTTGGAGTAATTTCGCTCAGCAACAGTGCACATCTTAATCGGACTCAACTGTGCAACTTAATCTGATTTTACAATTCCGTTTTCTAACCACAGGAAACTTGCAAGAGTTTTAGATCACTATGTTTTTAAGTGTTATTAGGCCCATTCCAGAAAAGCTTACAAATACAAAAATCCATGGAACTCACATGAATAACGGCTACTTGAATAAATAAGGGGTTGTAAGATTGGGATTACCATTATTACATACATTTAAGAAAGTATCTATCACTGTACAGGTGGACAACTTTTAGCCAATTTATAGCAAGACAATTCCCCCATAATAAGGGGACATACACTCTGCGTCTCATTGAAATCACCAACCCCCACATTTGTGAAAGGACCAGAAGCAGAGAATTACTACACCTACAGCAAAAAATGTGCACAAAGTTTCAATTATTTCATTGCATGAATATTTATTCTATCTAGTTCAATAAATTGATTTAAACATAACAGGACTTGTAAGATACTACAACAGTCACCATTATCTCTGAAAGGAAGGGGTCTATGGTTTTGTTCATGCTATATTTTAGCAGTGAATTGTAACAAGTTCATGTTATATTTTAGCTAGATTCACCAGTCACCTGAACGGAGTTCAGTTTGTGCTCACACAGCAGCTTTTCTGATATCAAAGCCGCATTTAAGCATTTTCACCTACCATGCATTGCTGCCTAACCACAGCCCCAGTCTTGCAGTGAGTGTTGCTTGGACAGATCTTTGCACCTGGGCAGGGCCCCACTGATGTTAGGGGTTGTATCAGTGCATTTTGGGAAGTTAACCCAGTGTACATCAGCAGAGAAAGAGTGCTTCTAGGACATGCACCCACAGGACACTTTAGGATATCACACAAACAGCTGGAAGGGGGACAAGCCAAACCTGTTACACAGGCGTGGTTAGGGAATCCTGTTCATATTATATTGAAAGGGGAAAAAAATGCTCTGAATCAGTTAAGCAAAGACAATCACATTCCAGTACTCTGGCTGACCACAGTTTCAAACTTGAATTTTACCTATGGTGGATGCAGCTGTACCACACATTTAGAGCTAACCATGCCAGTAACTGTAAAAACTCATTTAAAAGTTGTGGTGTGGAAAGGGGCTTGCTCTGTCCTACAAAGTGAACTAAATTAGAAGGTAAAATCCCAGATATTTGTGGAAAGGAGCTCTAACAGAATATTTTAATTTAGGGGCTGTCTTCATTAGCCTTGCCCCGCCTCTTCCCTGACACCCCACCCCCACTCATTCTATCACCCCTCCCTCCATCAGTCGCTCTCCCCAACCCTCACTCACTCACTCGGCTGGGCCAGAGATTAGGCGTTTGGCATGCAGGAGGGGGCTCCGGGTGGGGCTTGGGGTGTGGGGGGTACGGGCTCTGGGCTGGAGGTGCGGGCTCTGGGGTGGGGCCAGAAATGAGGGGTTCAGGGTGCAGGAGGGGGCTCCGGGTGGGGCATGGGGTTGGGGTGTAGGGGGGTGAGGGCTCCAGGTGGGGGTGTGGGATCTGGGGTGGGACCAGGGATGAGGGGTTTGGGTGCAGGGGTGGCTCAGGGCTGGGGCAGGGGAGGGAGTGTGGGGTGCAGGCTCCAGGAGGGAGTTTGGGTGCGGGAGGGGGCTCAAGGCTGGGGCAGGGGGTTGGGGTGCGGGAGGGGGCTCGGGTGCGGGCTTAGGTAGCTCCCAGGAAGCGGTGACATGTCTCTCTGAGTCCTAGGTGCAGGGGCAGCCAGGCGACTCTGTGCGCTGCCCCCGTCCACAGGCACTGCCCCTGCAGCTCCCATTGGCTGCGGTTCCCGGTTCCTGTGCCACGGGCAGAGGCAGCACGTGGAGCCCCCCTGGCCATACCTGCACCTAGGAGCCGGAGGGACATGCCGGCTGCTTCCAGGAGCCACACAGCACTGGCCGCTGTGGCCAACCACACTTTTAGAAGCCGAGCCACCAGGGTCCTTTTCGACCTGGCATTCCAGTTGAAAACCGGACACCTGGCAACCTTAGTTCAGCTCCACCAGTAGTAGCAATAGTGGTGTCTACCTGGGGGGCTTAGGTCGTCTTAATTACATCACACAGGACGTGAACTTTTTCACAACCCGGCGCGATAGAGTTAAGCCGCCCTAACTTTGTAGTGTACACCAGCCCACAGAAAAATAGTGGAACATGCCATTTGCAGGCTAACACAGAGTTCATTCTGCTTGTACATAATATATCTTTCCCCTACCTTTTGTCGGTCTTGTCTATTTAGATTGTAAACTTTTCGGGGCAGGGATTGTCAATAGCTCTGTGTTTGTACATCGCCCAACACAATAGGGCTCCCTTCTTGGTTGGTGTCTAGGCACTACCTTAATAAACGTAATTAACAACAACAGTAGCAGAAATTCGGGAAACATCTAAAACCAAAGTGTGAAATCTTGAAGTGCTAACAAGTTCTTAAAACCTCAAAAAAGTGGTTTAGCTGGTACTTAGAAAACACCTTTAAGTTGTTTTAATCACATTGGGTCAGTCACAGCTCACACAGACGTTAATGGGAGTTTTGCCTTTAACTTCAAATGGACTGTGAATGCGTCACAATAAGGTATGGGCCCAGTCTTGTAAATTCTCCATGTTCAGGACTCCCATTGACTTCAGAGTTCCACATGCAGAGCACTCTCAGGACCACACCCTTAGGCCTTGTCTACACTGCCACTTTACAGCACTGCAACTTTCTCACTCAGGGGTGTGAAAAAACACCCCTGAGCACCGCAAGTTTCAGCACCGTAAAGTGGCAGTGTAGGCCGTGCTCCCAGCGCTGGGAGCCACTCCCCTCGTGGGTGTGGGGTTTTTTTACAGCTCTCCCAGCGCTGGTGCCACGACTACACAAGCCACGTTAAAGTGCTGCCGCGGCTTCACTTTAACGTGGCTAGTGAAGACATACCCTTGGAAAAGGCAAGTAGGCCAGATCTACACTACAGACCTAGATCAATAGAACTACATTGCTTGGGGTGTGAAAAATCCACATCCCTGAGCAAGTAGTTATACTGACCTAACACCCCCACCACCCCCACGTAGACAGTGCTATGTTGACAGGAGAGCTTCTCCCGTCGACATAGCTACCACCTTTCTGGGAGGTGGATTAACTACACAGATGGGAAACACTTTCCCGTTGGCATAGGAGTGTCTTCACTTAAACACTACAACAGCGCAGCTGTATCAATACCGTGTTTTAAGTATAGACCCTAGTAGCAGATCAGAACTTATTTTGGGAGGCCCTGAGACAGTCTCTTATGAACTCTCACCTCTGTGAGAAACTTCCTGGATCGAATACCCTGTCAGATGGTTGGCATTTACACCAGTCAGGGTCAGGGAAGATAAAATAAAGCCCTGAACTAAAATTCTGTCCAGGACCCTTTTCTTGGGACTGGCTTGATTAACAAAAAACCAAACAAGAAAATCAGAACTCTCTTTTACAGCTACCAGTGGCCTTTCCAGCTTTCAGCAAGCTAGGCAAGGAGAGGACATACCTTGCCCCAGGTCACCACCACTGCAGCTGCTTCCTCTGTACTTTTATAGCTCCTCCCAGATCACCCATGTGATAGGCATGGAACCTTGTAACCTCTTACACACTGGGGGCTTACGGAGCACCTTCCTATCTTGACACATCTCCCTACTTTACCTTGCAATGAGAAGCTCTTGAGACCATACCCATCTGCCAGTTCTCCCAATTGCTTCCCAGTAACAAGGGCCTTAACCTTACCACCCCCATCTCAGCAGCTGAAACTCTCCTGACTGCGTGTAAAGGTATCTATGAAAAGAGAATGGAACCTGAAAGAAAAAAACACCATAGCTCAGTAAAAACAAGTACTGATGAGAGGAGCTGTACCCACTGGGGATAGCCTATTTAGAGCAAGATAATGCACCTCGTCCAGAAGCTACGGTAAGATTTATCACAGTAAACATGCAGGTGTGAGACTATGATGTGGCACACTCAACATACACAAGCCAGTTCTGCTTATTGGTAAGATGCAACCTTAATTGTAGACATGGTTTTAAAAGTTATTTAAAGGTCTGTCTGCTCAAGAGACTGAATGAGACACAGACTTTCATTTCTGGGTCCACATTTGGCCCAGGTCAGCAGGGACTGAAAGTGAAATAATAGCTGTTTGGTGGCCTATGTGAAATAAACGGGGGGCCCCCCATCTAGTTTCTAATGCACAACAAAAAGACCATCACCACCATTAGCAGGCTTGTTTGGAGTCAGGAAGAAACAAATGACTGAGCCTACCACAAAGACCATGAAGAATGAACAGCTCCCAGTCATCCATTGATGTAGCATCTCTACAATGAGGTGATGTATGGAAACTAATTGCAGCTACCATTATAAGCAATGTTTCACATAAGACTTTCATTCTGGCACCTTCCACAAGAACTAAACTCACAATAGAAAAATTAAAAATCTAAGTTGCAAGAAAATATGTTTGGGCCATGAATATCTTTGAAGAGACAATCTGAACTTTCATAGTCATTTACTCTGGGCAACAGATTTTCAATACTAGGTTTGATGCTGAAAGGACATCTAGTGGCCAGTTAAAGTAATTCAATGGGTGAAATAACCCACAAGATGACTCAGGGTTTTTGTTTGTTTGAAAATAGTTTGACCCCAGTCCAGGTTCCATCTGTTTACAATAGCATTTCCGTGTTTACATTATCATCTAGCAATTAATTTGGGAAAAGTGGAAGTAAAAGCATAACAAGGAACATAAAGTAACATCTGATTAATCAGAACTGGCTGTGCATTTGACCATCTGGCACAATCACGGTATTACAGAGACTGAGATCATATGAAGCGTCTTGTATTTTTTTTCTTTGTACATATACATCCTTCCCCATACTCCCCTCTCTAGAGATTGTTCCTCAGGGTCAGTATGGAAAAACTTGCCCAGCTGCTACCTTGTACAATGTGTGTATAACAGACTTCAACTTTCCAGAGCTGGCAATACAACACCTAACTTTATTCTTTAAAGGGTCACTCTAAATTTTAAAATAATTGTTGTAAACTATTTTTACCAATATTATTAGCAATGCTTTAGATTATTAAAAATGAAAAAAGTAAAAATTCAATTTGATTCTCACTATTTATGCTCTTTGTTTTTTGTATTATTTTCTATTTGGACAACGAAAATCAGTGAAGTTAGTTCCATTTTGTTTCTACTCAGTTTCAATTTAAAACAGATTATAAAAAAACCAACAATTTTAATAAAGGAACAGAAAAACCCTTATATATTATTTTAAAGGAATTTTTAAAAAATCAATTCCTGAAGGAGCAATTTTAAAATTCCTTTAAAAACAACACAAGGTGGTTTTCCTGCTCCCTTATTTTTGCATATAGCAGTCTTTTCAGGTTTAGCCCTAGATACTTGTACCCAATTACTAACTAAAAAAAATGTAAAACACAGATTCCAAAGCCAGAAGGAACCATTTTGATAATCTAGTCTGACCTCCAGTAAACCTACTAAATTCTCAATCTTGCAATGAGTGCTGTACAGGCTACAGAATCTGCCTATAGAGGGGGAAACAGTGAAACTAACTATACAAAAAGTGATATCAAATGCACAAATTAAAACTGAAAGCAGAGAAAGTAATTTACATATTTAATCCTATTCAGTGACAATCATCCTAGGTGTCATGTATAACTCTGGGTTATACAAACTGATCAGACAGAAGAGTGATTTTCAAGTTGACTGTGTCGCTTTAATACTTACTGCCTAAATGTCAAGCCTCTCTTGTAATCTATCCTCATAGTGTGACACCTAAAAAACTGTACAAAACCCACAACTAGGTTAGAACTTTAAAAACAAAACAAAAACTATCTACTTTACTTCAGATGTTTGATACGCAAAGTCTAAAGAGAGATAAGAACATCATCTGAGATTACAGTTACATTAACACCTATTCTTGAACATAGAGGGATTCTTTTTTCTGGCATCTTTATTGGGTTCTAATCTTTTAGCTTCCACAAGTGTATTAGACTACGTAATACTATGAGTTTTTTTGTCTCTAGGCCTAAAACCACCTGCAGTGTCAGTCCAGCTGCAAAGAGGTTAGGCTTAGCAAGATGATCAATTGACCAGTCCAATAATGTCAACTGACTTGTCAATTGATCACCTGTTATTAGACCAGTCAAATATACAGCAAGAATGCCCTGATGAAGGCAGCAGCCTTTTTTTTTTAAAACTGTCTCATGGTGCCATTCTTTCATTTAAGAATTTAATTTCATACTGTTTTGCATGTATCTGAGATTGTAATTGTGAAGAAGTATCTGTATGAAGGTTAAGCCTATTGAAGAGCATAAAGTGTTACTTCTTTAATAACATAATGCTTTAAAATGCTGACTGCTTTTGACATTATTTGACCAGCCAACTGACCAATTATTTTTGGACTGGTCAAAAGCCCAATCCTAAGTGGGGAGGGGGAGAGACTGTGTGTTTAAAAAATAAAGGTAAGAGAGGAAATCCTTTGTAAATGAAGGGTGAAAAGCCAAGAGGTTGTGTGTTAAATTTCTAGAGGAAAGAGTAGACACCACACAAAGGTCCTGAAATGACAGAGGCAAACACCATGCCACACTGAAGTCGGCATCAGATCATTCAACCCTCATTAAAATATATTGAGAAGTGGTCAAGAATGTCCCCCAGGTGGGAAATTACTAATGTAGGAACAGTAAAGGAATGGTTTGAAAGAGGAAAAAATTCTCCTGTGTCTGGGCAGTCCCTCCCTCCTAGCCTAGTGTCCCCCAGGTGGGAAATTACTAATGTAGGAACAGTAAAGGAATGGTTTAAAAGAGGAAAAAATTCTCCTGTGTCTGGGCAGTCCCTCCCTCCTAGCCTAGTGTCCCCCAGGTGGGAAATTACTAATGTAGGAACAGTAAAGGAATGGTTTAAAAGAGGAAAAAATTCTCCTGTGTCTGGGCAGTCCCTCCCTCCTAGCCTAGTTTCCCAGCTTTCTCTCCACATCACTCCCACCTTCAGGCTTTCCACACTCTATACACCTGTCCAGTCAAGTCTTTCAACTGCATTCCCCCGCCCCCTCCTTCACCCTCAGGCCCCCTCAAGCGCACTCCCCTGCCTCCTCCTTCACTCCCAGCCCCCTCAACCACACTCCCCCACCTCCTCATTTACCCCCAGGGCCCCCCAACCACACTCCCCCACCTCCTCATTTACCCCCAGGGCCCCCCAACCGCATTCCCCCACCTCCTCATTTACCCCCAGGCCCCCCCAACCGCATTCCCCCGCCCCCTCGTTCACCCCCAGCCTGCCAGCGCACTCCCCCGCCCCCTCGTTCACCCTCAGGCCCCCTCAAGCGCACTCCCCCGCCTCCTCCTTCACTCCCAGCCCCCTCAACCGCACTCCCCCACCTCCTCATTTACCCCCAGGCCCCCCCAACCGCACTCCCCCACCTCCTCATTTACCCCCAGGCCTCCCCAACTGCATTCCCCCACCTCCTCGTTCACTCCTAGCCCCGCCAAGCGCACTCCCCCGCCCCCTCGTTCTCCCCCAGGCCCCCCCAACCGCACTCCCCCGCCCCCTCGTTCTCCTCCAGGCCCCTCAGCCGCACTCCCCCGCCCCCTCGTTCTCCCCCAGGCCCCCCCAAGCGCACTCCCCCGCCCCCTCGTTCTCCTCCAGGCCCCTCAGCCGCACTCCCCCGCCCCCTCGTTCACCCCGCCCGCGCACTCCCCCACCCGCCTTCGCTCTCTCCTCCCCAGCCGCAGGCTCCCTCCATGACCCCAGCACTGCCGCCCCCGATCACATGACCTCGCCTTTTGACCCCCCCCCCCCCGGGGCCGGAAGTGACGTGAGACGAAGATGGCAGCCCGCGGGCCCTGCTCTCCGGTGGGGAAGGTGCTGGCCCCAGTGGGGGCTGCGGCCAGGAGCGGGAGAGAGCCGGGTGCATCGCTTCAGCCGGCAGGTAAGACCTGAGCGAACTCGGCGGGCTCCCGCGGTCCGCAGCCCTTGGCGTGCGGTAGCCATGGGCTGCTCTTCCCCCCTGACTCCCCATCCCCGCCGCCGGGGCTCGCTAGTCTCTGTGTGGGCTCCGCCCCTTGTCCTGCAATCCTCTGGGTCCGGCCCCTTCTTCTGGGCTCTCTCCGTGTTTTCCAGTGGGGCCCCCGCTGGCCTGGGTGCCCTGCTCCCCCGCTCCCCCTGCTGGCGCTTTGGCTTCCCTCCCAAGCTGCCCTGCACTGCTCTAAAGCAGCACTTCCCAAAGTGTGGGTCGGGACCCCATTTTAAGGGGTCTCCAGGGCTGGCTTAGACTTGCTGGGGTACGGGGCTGAAGCCCGAGCCCTACCGCCCAAGGCTGAAGCCCAAGGGTGTCGGGGTTCAGGTTATAGTCCCCCTGCCTGGGGCTGAAGCCCTTGGGCTTTGGCCCCTGCACCCAGGGCAGCGGGTCTTGGTGGGCTCAGGCTTCTGTCCCCCTTCCTGGGGTCATCAGTTATTGGGAGTGGACCACATCCACCCTGACTGAATTGGCCTCGTCAACACTGGTTCTCTACTTGTAAGGTAATGCCCTTCTCTTCATGTGCCAATATATTTATGCCTGTATCTGTAATTTTCACTCCATACATCTGAAGAAGTGGGGTTTTTACCCACAAAAGCTTATGCCCAAATAAATCTGTTAGTCTTTAAGGTGCCAGCGGACTCTTTGTTGTTTTTGTGGATACAGACTAACACGGCTGGCTACCCCTCTGAAACTTGAGGGTCATGTAGTAATTTTTGTTGTCAGAAGGGGGTCTGGGTGCAATAAAGTTTGAGAACCCCTGCTCTAAAGCATCTAGCATATTTTTTATGCTATATTGATAAGTTTTATTATACCACAAGTCTCTTAAAAACAAAGACTATGGAAAGTCTACAGAACTTTTAGTAAGTTTAGCTGTGAGTTTAGCTAAATCTTCTTGTTTTATGATCTACTTGTGTTGCTACTTTTCTGCTGCTCGATCCTTGATATTGTCACTGTCTTCCCTTTGCTGGTGTCCAGCAATGCCTCCTTGTCTATGAAACCATGCTGTAGAAAAGTAAGTACATCTCATGATCCACTGTTTGCTTAATGTGCTTCAAGTGAGAGGTTGCTGCTGCTGCTTATACTTTAGCAAATTGGATGGACGGGAGGAATGCAAAAAATTTCTATATTGAATTTGTTGATCCTTGAGTTATGAGAGCACATGTCCGTTAAAAATGGTGGTTAAGAATTAAAGGTTTAAAAAAACGCATTAATACACTGCTTCTAAAAAGGAGGGGGGTCAGCTTTCAGTCTGAACATTTTCATCACAGATGACAGTTCCTAATAGTTTAATTCCATAAATTTCTCTAAATAATGTTGAGAACATAAATGTATTATGATCTCTCTAGCCCAGAAAAGTAGCTAATGCATAGTTAAGGTTGAGAATTTAATTCTGTAATTATTATCATAGGCGCTGACTCCGTGGGTGCTCCGGGGCTGGAGCACCCACAGGGAAAAATTGGTGGGTGCAGAGCGGATATAAAGCAGATATCCGTGGATTTGCAGGGCTCTAGTTGTGGAGTCCTAACTCTCTGAGCAAACTGTTTGCGACTCCCGACTATCTAGCTGTATTTTTGTTACTTACGTTGTTCAGACTATCTGGATTCTACTTTGACTACAGTGTTTGGCATCCCTTCAGCAGTTACTTACCACTCTGGGGGTAGTTGGTAACACTTTGCAGATGGACACCAGTGTAGAAGTGAGAAACTTTCTTGGTATCTTAGTTTTCAACTATGTAAGGCTCTTTGAGATTTTGGACCCTGCTTCAGGATTGGTCCAGGGGAAGTGACTGCTAGCAGTCCTGTCAGAGTGCTGTTGAGGAGCCAGTGTTGAGGGAGAGGGCCGCTGTGTCTATAGCCTGGTCCATAATCTGAGAGGTTTGACAATACTAGCCATGTGTGGCTATCCAACGCCTTTCCCTCCAAACAGAATAATTCAAAAGAAACTCCACAAGGAAACCCTCAGTCTGTGGGGTTTTCTATGAGTGTATGTTCTGGACCTGAATTTGTCTGTTTGTAACTAATGGAGCCAAATTGTGTTCTGACTTAGCCCTACTGAGCCAGAATCTGGCACATTGTCTTGATGTGCTAAATTCACCTAGGCTCAGCATCACCCTTTAGGCTCAAGTCTCTTGCTCATCTCAATACAGTGGCAATGATACCTTCTACTACAGCAGCCTTTCCTGGAGTCTGTGTGGGTACGTCTATACTTACTTCCTGGTTTGGCGGGAAGCAATCGATCTTCTGGGATCGATTTATCGCATCTTGTCTAGACGCGATAAATCGATCCCGGAAGTGCTCGCCGTTGACACCGGTACTCCTGCTCCACGAGAGGAGTACGCGGAGTCGACGGGGGAGCCTGCCTGCCGCGTCTGGACCCGCGGTAAGTACCTTTTAGTTAGAACTAAGATACTTCGACTTCAGCTACATTATTCACATAGCTGAAGTTGCGTATCTTAGTTCGAACTGGCGGGTTAGTGTGGACCAGCCCTGTGATTTATTGTCTGGGCTCTTTACCGGCAGGGGTGCCAGTAGCTGACATCTCTGCTCTGATGAGATTACCTGTAAACAGTTTGTTATCCTGTCATTGAGAAAGGGGTAGGAAGAAATGTAGGAGGCTTATTTTAAATGGCTTGAGGTGGCTGTCTTGCAGTAACACTTTCACAATTTCCAGTGTAGCTTTAGATGAAAATTGACTGCCTGCTCTTCATGTTTGTATTTAGGCTACTAGTTTTATAGTTGTGAAAACAATACTGGCACTAAATAGATAATCAAATCTGCAAATCTATTGAGAGCTCTGCTGTACGAGTGTGCCTGCTCTTGCTTGGTCTTGTATTAAGAAATGCAGCGTGTTGTTGTGGTAATAAACTCTGATCAATTCCTGGGGAAAATTAAATACAATAAAAACTGAAAACGAAGGGCCCTAGCTATAAGTCATGCGAAGTACACTGAGTATTTTTGATTTCATGACACAACTTCAGTATTTACCTGTTAGAAGCCACTTCTAGATGCATTTTTTTTATTATTATTACTCTTCTTCCCCAGAACGTAATGGAGCAAGGGCACCATTTTCGTAAAGATAAAGGACTGTTTCATTCCAGGTAAGATTTCTGTCAGTAGCTCTTCCATAAACTCTTTCCCTTCGCTGTAGCACTCACTGAAAAATATAAATCCACTTCCCCCTTTCATAATCTCCCATTTCATTAATAAAGATGCCTCTCGATAGCACATAGAATTTTTGAGATGGATTCTTCTTTTGGGGAGTAAGATCTAAAAGATTTGTTCCTTATAAGATGCAGGAGAGTGTCTTGTAAACCACTCATTCACGTGGTGCTCCTTACAGTGTACTAGTTTGAATGTAATAAATGTTACTTTCTGTAATTAGGAATACAAAAATATAGAAAAAAACTTTAACTATCGGTTGGCAGTGTGACACCAATACTCTAAGAGGTGGATCTTCAGGGTGAGACCAGGTTAACAAACTTTCTCACTTCAGTGCTCTTACTTGCTTTGTCTAAAATTTAACTGCTGGCTACTGCTGATAAAACAGATTTTGTGGCATGTGACTTAGTTTGTGGTTTAGCCTTACAAGTTCACATCTTACTCAGTTCTAATCTTCTGGTTCTGCCTGTCATTCGTAGGACATTGTACCATGTCACACAAAATAAGCTATTGAAATGCTATGATTCCTGTATCTGATGGCACTGGATTTATCAGAATGCATAGTCAAGGAATTAAGTGTAGGGATGGAGTATATTTGAGCTGCTTTGACTTACAAACAGTGGCATCTTTCTAACTTTGTGACTGTACAGTGAAGGTATGGAAAGGGGGCAGCGTGATCCTAAATTACAAGGACTTTTCATGTTCCCGTGGAGATTGTTTTGCAGCAGAGCAATGCTTTTCTGAGGTATAAATATGCTGACTTTCCTTGTTCTTATTTTTAGTTTTATTTTAACATCAGCTCTGAAAACGAAGAAGGCCTATACAGACTTTGCTTCCACAAGTGTGTTGGCAGTGATGTGCAGACCAGTGATCAGCTCCTATTTAGCCTTGATGTGAGTATCATGTGTAAAACGTAACTTAGAGCTGTTGCATTTGCTTAGTCAGTAGCGTGAGATGATGCATGAGACTTCAGCATAGGAGCACCAACTCATGTGCTCGTTGCATAGCAGTGGCATCCTCGAGGGAAGCAGTTGTAGTATCAACTGTGGTGTAATAGGAAGAATTTAAGGAATAAAACATAGTGCCAGAAAGAAGTGGATGAAGATGTAAAGACTCCATCAGGGCCATGCACAGCCTGCATTGCTGTCACCTAGATGCTGTGATGAGGGGAGAGCCAACGCAGTGGTGTGTGCTTCTCCTTTCTCATCAAATCCTTTTTCTTTACATAATGGCAGACGTTAAGGGCACTGTCTCATCTTAGTTATCAGCCTTCTTGAATTTCTGTGTGTTCTCTAGCTTAACACAGGATACATCTTTACTACACATCACTGAAGGGAGCATCTGAATAGCAGAGTATTATAGTAGGTGTTCCAGGAAATGGAAGAACTTGGCAGCCTAAAGCTTCCCTGAGCTGCACCTTTATAATCTGCAAGAATGAAATCTGGTTGCTTTGATTTAGGGGGTGGAGAGGAGAGGAAATGAGACTCGAGCTGAAGGTGGTGGTGGTTGGGGTTATGTGAAGCTCCAAGTTGATTTAACTGGTGTTTTGCTTTTTTATGTCTGTTAGCACCAGCCTCAATAGGGCTTTTTAAACACAATCCGAACAAATTCAAGCTTTTTAAAAAAGCACTTGAGTTGCTGACTTGAAGAGTTCAGCTGATGTGAAAACCTGGTTTCTCTTGCTGTAGCAAGTGTAATATAGTAGAATTGCAGTAGGAAAGTGCTTCCTTCCCCCTGACAGGAGAAGAAATCTGTTGTAACAGATGTAAGAGATTTTAAGTGTTTGTTATGAATCTTTGTGAAGGCTGGTACAGATTAGAATCTGAGCTATGCTCCTTATTTAAACAAGGCTCTGGCTAGTGTGTCTGATTCAAGTATGGACAGACCCTACAATTCACTGCTTGTAATAAGTTATTCTTGGAGGAAGTTACATTCTGCCTCCCTGAATTACCCTATACAATTCAAGCAGCAGAAGGCATCTTCAGTTCCTGTCCTCTCTTTATTGTATAATGTTACTATTCATGATTAAGCAGCAGCTGCAGAAGTGATTCCTGTGTGTTTAGTGTGCAGTATTCTGGGACTCCTTGGGGTGGAAAGCACTATTACGTTAGGAATATGAATTCTAAGCTCGTGATTGTGAATTGCAATAATTAAGCTAATGGCGATAGTCAAAGGTCTCTCTCAGCTACATATCTAACATTTCTCTTCTCTATTCAGATAGAGATCAAGGAAAAGAATCCTGAAAGTTACCTCTCGGCGGCTGAGATCCCACTTCCAAAGCTCTACATTTCTGTGGCTCTCTCTTCTTTCTTTCTGGGACTGTGTGGATCCACATCCTTTGTAAATGCAGGTAAACTAATTTTCTCCAGCATAATGACAAGTGTGAGCCTGGCTTGTCTTGGTCTCTGCTGGAGAACAGTTTTGTCTGTTCTCCTCCTCTTGCCTTCCCTTGGCCTCCTGTCTCCCAGTAGAACTTGATTCATCTGGGAGCAAAAATTGGGGATTGGACCTGCTTTGAGCAGGGGGTTGGACTAGATGATCTCCTAAGGTCCCTTCCAACCCTGATATTCTATGATTCTA
The DNA here is from genome assembly GCA_033296515.1 of Macrochelys suwanniensis. Classification (NCBI taxonomy): domain Eukaryota; kingdom Metazoa; phylum Chordata; order Testudines; family Chelydridae; genus Macrochelys; species Macrochelys suwanniensis. Next base: position 11,329,108 of record CM065790.1, on the reverse strand, counting down.
TGTTTGAGTTACAGTAAGACAACTTTGTAGTTTGAAACAGTCTTGCATGCTTAAAAAGCTTCTAAATATAAACCTTACCAAAATTTGTTTTTATCCCTGAAGGCCGTTTGATTTGCTGAGACAGCTTAATTGGAAATGGTAACTGAAGGGACTGCTATTACTGACAGCTAGTGGATACTCTTGTAGCTCAATGGGCACTCTAGAGGTACCACTTTAGGATACGAAGTCCCAAAAGAAACAAAATGACTTCAAAATGCAAAGAACTATGAATTTGTTAGCTGTGTGAAATGAGCTGCATGTAAACTAACGTGAATTTCTAAGCTTGTATGTAGTGGTGTGGTAGCCGTGTCAGTCCCAGGATATTAGAGAAACAAGGTGGGTGAGGCAGTATCTTTTATTGGACCAAGTTCTGTGTGCGCGTGCTCTCTTCTCCCCCCCCCCCCCCCCCAGCAGAAGTTGGTCCAATACAAGAGGTAATCTCACCCACTTTGTCTCTTGAATTTTCTAAAGTCAGTTATGATCCTTATGCAAAATAGTCTTACAGTATTGCCATTTTAAATACACGCATGCATGTTTACTTCAGATGGAAACATTTATTGAAGAGAATGGTGCCTTAACAGGAAGCTCAGTTTATAAGCCCCAGACAGAATGTGTCCGTGTATGATGCGGTATCTCAAGGGGCATTTTTTTAATGTGCCTCCATGGGACTCTTGGCTTATGCTACTTCTGCCTCCTTATGTTTACAGGAATGATGTGTTTAAGATTCACTGGCTAATGGCAGCCCTCCCTGTCACAAAGTCTCTGTCCTTGATGTTCCGTGCGGTAAATATAAAATATTCTCTATTTGTTTCTGCCATATGGGGGAAGTGGAACAAGTGGAAAGCAGGGCAAGATATATCCGGGAAATGGCAGCTTGTGTGGTATATGTAGAGGAGGAGTAAGTGTGGTATATGTTAATCATTAAAACTACAGGGCCACTCAGCAGCCACAGAGCATCAACTTTACATTGTAATTTGATTAGGAAAGAGAACTAGCCTTCCTGTTCTTGGAAGTAGTACCATGAGAATGCTAAAGACCACAGTTGGCCAAGATATTAACGTGTGTTGGCGCAAAGGTGGGCATTCCTTTTCTTATACACATCAAGCAAAGACTGCTGCCTAATGAATCAAGACCACTGCTGCAGAAGTTTTGTGTTTCCTTTAAGTTCTAAAGTTTGACTTAGCCTAGTAGAGCTGACGAAGTCACAGCCCTAAGTGATGTGGCTCCAGGCAAGTATATCGGGTGGGGTGGTCGCGCACATCTTCACTTATCAACTCCTTTTCCTGTTTACATGGGGTCAGAAGTGCCCATGATTCTTTGCCCCTCCGACTGGTACATAGCATGGGTTCATAGGTCTTGGAGTTCCACTTCCTTTCTCTGCAAACTTCTCTTGACAGTCTTTCCATCGTGTCCTCTGTCTTCCACATCCTTTCTTGCTGTTCTCTTCCTCCCATGCTTTCTTTGTTGATCGTTCTTCTCCGTAACGCTTCCTGAAGGTACTTATGGTTGCGAGTCACCTCGCTACCTGCCTGCCCTTAGCATGAGGAAGCCTTGTCTGTGCCTGTTGTGGGTCAGCTCCCCAATTCCACTGCCCACAGGCAACGCAAGCCCTCCCCTCTAGGCCTCGTAGGCCCTGCTGTCTTTTTACGGGTTAGTGATAGGCACACTCCAACCCGGAGCCATCCAAACTTCTGCCTGGAGTGTTCAGCTTCTGATCCACTGGAACCTCTCAGGACCTGCAGGTTTACTGCTTCCAAAGAAGCAGTACACCCCACTTTACCAGTTTCACCTCAGTTCACTGCTCTGCCTAACTCCCAGCACTTAGATATGTTTGTACTGTAATGAAGTATAAGTTTATATAACAAAGCATAGAGATCCAAATAGAAGTATTGGAAACAAATGGTTATTACATATGAAACATAATCATAACATGCATTCTTGAGCCTGGACTTAATTAACCAGATACTCTCCTGTCTAATAAAGTATTGCTCACCCAAAATCCCTGCAGCGCTTTACTGTAACAGAGACAGTGGCCCTTCTTTCATGAGACATACGCACTCTTTGATGAAGGAGTCTGTGTGTCTCTTTGCACTTCAACATATACCAGACTAATCCTTTGTCGTTAATCATAAACAGGACGGACACTCCCTGGCTGTTTGTTGAGTCCTGTAGATTTTGTCTCTTGTAGATTTTGCAGTCTCAGTTTGCACTTACGTGCACAATATGCAAATAAGCATACATTGTCAGGCATACAATACACAAATGATCAGATAGGGAGATAGATGTCAGTAGCCTCCTGCCAACATCTCCGAGGTATGTAACCTCCAGGTGACGTGCCTTAACTCCAAAACCTTCAGAACATAATTTTCAGTATATGTACATAACTCCTTAAATATTATTTCTACATACATTTTGGAGCGATTATGATGACCAGTGATCTACTGGCTCTCGGTAGAGATCTCACATGCCAGCCTCTGATGAACTAGTCTGCAGAGATCTGACCCTGACAATTCCTGCACAGCCCTATGCTCCCCCTGTGCCCTCTGCCAGCTGACATCAAGGGGTCACATTCTCCCATTCTTATCATGAGTCCAGCCCACCTCAAGTGTGCATTTTCCAGCCTATCACTGAGCCCCAAATTCATTTCCCCCCCAACTTCTTCTGTGCATGCTCTGTCTACCCTTCGTTTGCCTGTCTGCAATGTATTCTTTTCGTCCATCTTGGTAAGACCCACCGTTTCCAAATCCGAGAGCAGGCAGGGACAAATTCATGCAGCTTTCTTTTCCTTTTAGATTATCACTTAATTGCCAGTCCCGCACTACTCCAGCCTCCTTTTTCACTGTTGTCCATGCACACTCGGTTCTTCTTTACAGTTCTCCAGATCTTTCACCAGTGGCACTAAGTGAACTTCCCCAGTATACAAAATTCTTTCTTCTGATTCAGCTTCTCTCCTGAAACTTCTATCAACAGCTCTTCTTCCACTTTCCCTACTTGCATAACTTTAGTTTTCTTTGTGTTTACCTGGTCTTCAAACACAGATGCCCATCCTTATACCATATATACCAATTCCTCATTAAGAACATAAGAATTGCCATATGGGGACAGACTGATGGTCCATCTAGTCCAGAAACTTGTCTTCTGATGGTGGCCAATGCCAGATGCTTCAGAGGGAATGAACAGAACAGGGCAATTATTAAATGATCCATCCCCTGTTGTCCAGTCCCAGCTTCTGGCAGTCCGAGGTTTAGGACACTCGGAGCGTGCGGTTGCGTCCCTGACCATCTTGGCTAACAGTCGTTGATTGACCTACCCTCCATGAACTTGCCTAATTCTTTTTTGAACACAGTTATACTTCTGGCCTTCTCAGCTTGCACTGACAATGAGTTCCACAGGTTCATTATGCGTTGTGTAAAGAAGTACTTTCTTATGTGTGTTAAACCTGTTGCCTATTAATTTAATTGGGTGGTACCTAGTTCTTGTGTTATATGAAGGGGTAAATAACACATCCCTATGCATTTTCTCCACACTAATCATGATTTTATAGACCTCTGTCATGCCCCCCTTCCCTTAGTCACCTCTTTTCTAAGATGAAAAGTCCCAGTCTTTTAAATCTCTCCTTGTATGAAAGCTGTTCCATATCCCTACTCTTCCCCCCCCCCCCCCTTCTCTGTACTTTTTCTGATTCTAATATCTTTGTGTGAGATGGGGCAACCATAACTGGACACAGTAGTCAAGGTGTGGGCATACCATGGATTTATATAGTGGCATTATGATGTTTTCTGTCTTATTATCTAATCCTTTCCTAATGGGGCCTAACATTCTGGCAGCTTTTTTTACTGCTGCTGCACATTGAGTACATGTTTTCAGAGAACTATCCACAATGACTCTAAGATCTCTTTCTTGGGTAGTAATAGCTAATATAGATCCCATCGTTTTGTATGTATAGGTGCTGTCAGCCAAAAGGGCCAAATCTCTAGCATACGTTTGTTTTTTCTCTCTCTGCAGGCTTGGTTCTCTTACTAATTAACTCTGTAAGTAAGGTGAAAAGTAGTAGACTCAGCACATTGCCTTGTCTCAATTCCATCAACACCTCAAAACTCTCCAGACTTCCCAGTATTGTTACCCCCCCCCCACATAACTACTAATGCAATTTCATCTCTTCTATTTTCTCAGGTTGCAGTTGGATTTTAGCTGTTCATACCCTATCGTGTTCTGCCACACAGTCACTTGCTATAACCTTTACATCTTTTACCATCTAGGCTTTACTTTTTCCCACTATAATATGTCACCATGTGAATCTTTTTTTCCAAACCATTAAACACCACTCAACCTACTTCTCTCCTCCAGCATTTCTTTTGCAAAAGCCGAATTTACACACCACTCCTACTGTGTTCCCTTCACGAACATGGCAATTTAAATCCCCACCAACCACTACGAAGATGATACACTCAACCATGACCGCCAACTCTGCTAGCTCATTTCTAAAGCTCTCCTTCTCTTCCAAAGGTCTACCTTGTTGCGGAGTGTATGCTGACCTCACACATATAACCTTACTCTCTGTCCTCAGTCACACTATCAGTTGGTCTCCTCTTCTTTCTGCCCTCATGAGACCCTTACCAATCTCTGGGCTTACGATGACAGCTACCCCATTCATTTTCTTTTTTCCTCCAGACCCAAAAATTTAAAATCATCTTTCAAGATTTTACTCTTTTTCCTCCGCACCACATAGTATACAGATTTTCCTTCTAACGATTGCCTCAACTATCATTCCTGACTTACCTGTAAGTGAACTTACATTCCACGTTGCAGGTGCTTGCCAGTGTGTTGCCATTGCCCACAAGATGTTATCCTGAATGCAGTAGCGTGTTTTAAAAGACAATGCTACATAAATCTTAAAAATGTTTAACCATCTGCATCTGGCTTGGACTCTTAGGTCATAGAGTTTCTTCAACTTCATGGTAATGAAATGAATAAATACCCTGAACGTCCATAAAGCAAGGTAATTTGGGGGCCACTACACTAGAAATCAGTGTTTATATCTAGCCATGCCATAACTCTTCTAACATTAGAAACGTTAACACACAGGCTATCTAGCGTCACCTGGTAATAAACTATATTTAGATTTTACCGTCCCATTGGAAGGATCTCTTCAGTGAGGGTAGAGGTGGGGATTTAATCCTCCCATGCTGATGCCTACCACAATGTCCACTTTCAACTGCATGCTGAGATAATCACTCTAAGCTTGCCAAGTAATTAATGTCTTTGGAGTCTAACAACTTTGAACCTGGCTGCCGGTGAAGGTAAAAATAGAAAAGACTAGTCATTTAACACAGCCTAACTGGAACAGTCCTCGCCCACAGACAACCCGCCAACCTGAAGCATATTCTCACCAGCAACTACACACCACACCATAATAACTCTAACTCAGGAACCAATCCATGCAACAAACCTTGATGCCAACTTTGCCCACATATCTACACCAGGAACACCATCACAGGACCTAACCAGATCAGCCACACCATCACCGGTTCATTCACCTGCACATCCACCAATGTAATATATGCCATAATATGCCAGCAATGCCCCTCTGCTATGTACATCAGTCAAACTGGACAGTCCTTACGCAAAAGGATAAATGGACACAAATCAGATATAAGGAATGGCAATATACAAAAGCCTGTAGGGGAACACTTCAACCTCCCTGGACACACAATTGCAGACCTAAAGGTAGCCATTCTGCAGCAAAAAAACTTCAGGACCAGACTCCAAAGAGAAACTGTAGAGCTTCAGTTCATTTGCAAATTTGACACCATCAGCTCAGGACTAAACAAAGACTATGAATGGCTAGCCAACTACAAAGGCAGTTTCTCCTCCCTTGGTGTTCACACCTCAACTGCTAGAAGAGGGCCTCACCCTCCCTGATTAAGCTTACCTCGTTATCTCTAGCCTGAATCTTCCCTGCACTTTTATATCTGCCTCTGGACATTTCCACTGCTTGCATCCGAAGAAGTGGGTATTCACCCACGAAAGCTTATGCTTCAATACCTCTGTTAGTCTATAAGGTGCCACAGGACCCTTTGTCGCTGGAACAATAGAAAAACTGACAATCCTGAATATAAGTGATTATTTTAAATATAAGCGAAGTTGGGGGAATGAAAAGGGGTACTCTCATAAGTGTAATTGTTAATGCTTGTATACTTAGGTGGAGATCTGCTGAGACACCATTATAAATGGAAAATGGCAAGTTTGTTCTAGCCTAGTAAAAATTAATCTAAAACTACTGAGAGTTGATGGTAGGTGCTCTCTGGGATACAAAAGAGTTGAAAAGGCCAGCACAGAGTGGATCTAGCAGGGTTTGCAGTGTTGGTGAAGGAATTTTATAAGGTGACTTCTTGTACTCTCTGCTTCCAGATTGACTACTACTACATTTCCTGTCAGGGATTTCCCATTGAAGGCTGGGCTGTTGTCTATTACATCACTCACCTGTAAGTATACTAGAGAGTGCCTGCATAGTCCTGTTCTGAGATTGTTCAAGAGAATTCTGACTCAATGAACAATCATCGTGACACTTCCAATAAAGCCTTGCTTGAATTGTATTCTAAATATTTTCCATATGTGTTGCTACTACCTTTAACCACACCAGAGATATTGCTGATTTTCCCCAGTCCTCCTGGAGGACACTTAAGCGGCTTAGCTTCTTAGCTTCAACCACCGTACTTGCCAGTGACGATCGGTTTCTACAGAAGTTATTCTCAAAAGAGAGGCCCTGTAAGGGCTAAAAATCTAAGCTAAGACAACATTGCACATGTAAACTGATGGTGTATGGTCTGCCTGTGTCTTCAGAGAAATGGCTCCAATGTCTGCTCCTGCTGTAGCTTTTTCCAAGCAGCAGCAACAGAGTGAAACTAACAAGATGCTGGTTGGTTTCACTGCAGCTGTATAGAACTCTGTGGGGAGCAGTAAAACAGATAAATGTCAGGGTTTTTTTATTCTGTTCCTTTGGAAATGTGCGGCGCAATAACAGGGGCCTAGAAGCTGTTCCTGGGCGTTAAAGGGGGAGACCATAAGGAAACTTTTGTATTGGCCATAATATGCTTACTGCACCTCCATTGCTCTTATGAATTTAATTTTGTATTGAAACTGATTGCAAGCTAGTCACAGTAGGCTCCCCTGTGGAGGCAAGCATTTTCTGTGGATTTTTATTGAGCTAATAGCAGCAACTTGAGAAGTGAATGGCATCAGAATGTTATGAGGGTATAGTGAGGCCTTCTCAACTTGAATTCCCATATGATACTAATATGACATTTTAAGAAGCACTAGAGCTCTGATTGTTAAAACCAGCAGAAGGCTGGAAATGCAACTCATGATCAGGAGCCAGTGTAATGGTATCAAAGATATCTAACTCTAAACTTGTATCCTCTGTTGATTGAAGTCAGAGTTCTTTAATGTAGTTCAGGATCTTTCACCTCCTTAGCTGCTGATATGGGGAGGAGGGGCAAGCTGCCTCTGGTTCTGCAGGTTGGGTGACAAGATGCAGTTACCAGCCCTGTATACAGAGGAAGGTCCTCATTGTAGAGAGCAGCTGCAGGGAGTTTGTACTGATGTGGGTGAAAGTGTAAAAGGGTCTCTGGAAGTGACTCTTTGCATGTGTTGACACTCTGAGTGTAATAATGTCTTATTCTAGGAACTAATTTGTTCTTGCTCAGTGTGGAGAGGGGACACAGCTGCCAGTTTGTTCCATGAAGAGAGTGTCCAATGACTATAGGGTTTTTTAAAGCTTGAAGTAGACAAATAAATTTCCTCAAAGGACATTCACACATGAGAAAGTTGGACTTCATTTACAATTGTTAACCTGTGTGATACAGTTATATGCAAGTTAATGTGCTCTCTTGTAGGATAATCACTTGTCAGGTTTCAACAGAAGTACACTTGCTTGGGTTTATGGTGTTGCTAAAGCCAGCTGCAGAAGAGATGACCTGGGCAGAGTTGGATTGTAATGGGTGTTGTTAAGTGCTGAAGGCTGGAATGTTGTTGCCTCGTTAATGCTGTCCAGAGTGCTCAGTACTTCTGTTCTTGGAGCTCCAGTGATATCAGAACTAGCAAAGAGTGCAGCCCGCTAATTCAGGAAACCTCAGTGTTATTTATAAAGAAAGACCACAGGCACAGTTCAGTGACAAGGGCACTCAGCTAGGTTTATTGCCTTCAAGGCACGGTCCTAGTGGCCCATAGGAGCTTCAGGTACGCTAACACGAGTGCCCAATAGTAAGGAGTGGCTCAGTCAGTAGTGGGAATTTCTGTTGTTCCCTTAGCCACACAAAGTTTAAGGCAAGGTACCCCAATGTTTATAGACTGAGACAAACAACTTACATACCGCCTTATGTGTTTCATGACATCTGCTTATTACCTCCCCTTGTAGCTTGCTCCAGATGTCTTGGGCAAAACATCCCTATTCATCATTGCTGTCAAACCCTCTTATCTTGTGTTAGGTCAGGATGTACCTGTGCTAATCTTTTGGAATGTGTTCACATACGTATCCGTGCCTAGTACTTCCTAGGAGTGCCTGTGTTTTAGCAATGCTATCAGTACCTTTGCCAAGTTCATGTACCAGACAGTGAATTTATAAGCATCTGCTTTAATACATGGCCTGACTGGTTCAGGCCTTAGGTCTTTCACCAGTTCCATTGCTCCAGGCTCTTTACTACAATAGGATCTGTGTATCACTGCTATATTTGTTCCTTTTTCAGGCTGAAGGTCCTTCTGCTGATCGGCACTGGCTGGGCTTTCATTAGACACATCCTTTCAGATAAAGACAAAAAGGTCTTCATGATTGTCATCCCGCTACAGGTGAGGACAGAACTGGCAACAATTAGGGTTAGGATTAAATGCTCCTAAAAGGTGGGTTCTAGCCTAAGGTCTCCCACACGATAGCAAATTGCACTAGAGTACTGGTCATCAAGTGTAGTACAGCAAAGCTATTCCCAGAACGAGCCTATCAATGCAGTGATAGTAGAGTGGAGCTCGAGTTGTAATCTCTTGAGTGTCTGTGGAGGAGGTAATGTCTGGTCACTTGAGTGACTTTGACACTTCCCCCCCATGTTGAGTAGCAGATACAAGTGACCAAATGGGCACTGACTGTAATGAAGTTGCATTCACTTACACTAGGGTTGAATTTGGCCCCTAGAGTAGTGTTAAATTACTAAGCAGAGATCAGGGACTAGCTGCCCTATACCACTGGAGTGAGGTTAGCAGAAGGAGTCTAGAATTGGGGGTCTCCAGGCTTTCAGGTAAAATATGCCCAATGTGTTCATAATGACCAGAATGCCTCTCCTACTCCAGAAGTAGTAGTACTAGTACTGGAGGCATCAGACAGTGGACCTTAGTCCTCTTACCTTGTAAACTAGCTTTCTGTCTTTTAAAAACTACAGCACAGATCTTAGATGCCATTGGGACATGCATAGAGCAGGAGAGCTAGGATGTGAAGCACAGAACATTGAGTCGTTCCCTCAGTTTAGACAGACCAGGAGACTGGCCCTCAGTACCCATCTGCTCCTTGTGTGTATTCAGTTCTATCTACATATTTAAATGAATAAGTTTGCTCTTTCTTATTCCTATTGGCACTATAGATCAGCACAAGTAAAGAGTAACAAGGATTCTATTTATTCTTCTATATCAGCAGAAATTATGTTCAATCAATTACACCTGTGAAAATCCTTTGAAGGTGTCACTGAGCATATGATTTTTAGACAAAAGGGTGCAGTGGAGTTGCTGAGCATAATTAAAGGTGTTGATTCATGAGTGTCAGTGTGGGCTCTTTCTATGAGGGCAGACTGAGTTTGCAGAGCTGGCAGCCAAAAAAAACCAACCAACCACAACTCTTTCCATGTAAAATGGGTGCACTTGATCTGGAGCAAGTCACTGAGAGACAAAAGTGAAGCCCCATGATGCCACTTCTAGTCTCTTTTTGTAGAGTGGTCCTGTGAAGCAGTGTTAATGTCTTGTGTCCTGTAGGTCCTGGCAAATGTGGCATACATCATCATAGAGTAAACAGAAGAGGCAACAACTGACCATGGGCTGTGGAAACAAATTCTATTCCTGGCAGACCTACTGTGTTGTGGAGTCATCCTATTTCCAGTATTATGGTGAGTCGTCGTATACAATACGTGGCTTCTGGGGTCCTGATGGTTGAGGGCAGTGATTTTTTTTCAACTGATGGGTTGCAACCTACAGGGGGTCACACAAGGTAATTGGGGGGCAGGGGTCATGAGGTGTTGCTTTTATTATAATTTAAAGCCAAGAAAATCAATCTGCGGCCTTTCAGAAGTGCTGAAATCATTAGATACAGAAGCAGTTTTTTGTTTTAGTGATGTAGGTTTGAAAGTCAAGCAACCAGATGTTAAATCAGTGGTGCTGGCTACGTCCAGTGGAAGATGCTATTTTCAGCCAGTATCTGTGTATTTATTTACCTCGCTTTACAAGGAATGATCCTATAAGGAACACTTCCCTGCCCTTCCTTCTACTCTACTTGGCAAGGAAATGTTGTTGGCTAAACAAAAGCATTTAGCTGAATTATTTCTATCTTTGGTCCTTAAAAGAGGCATTTAGCCAGAATATTTGTCTGCTGAATTCCATTTTAGTCTTAATCAGACAAGCAGCTGGGCTTAAATGAGGAGACAAAGGAGCTTCTGGCTCCTTTGATTAGTAAAAGAAGAATGGCTCCCATATTTTGATCCTGAGTCCTCTTGATTTTTTTCCTGTAACAGAGACAGGAACATAAACCTCTTGTATAGTGAACTTCACAAGCCCATCGTTTTAAATGCACACCTCTTGTGCAAATATTCCGTGCCATACTCTAGAAAACTGCTGACTGCTCAGCTATGGAGTTAAGCTTCATCTCCAGCTTGATTAGTTGTGTGGTTGCCTTTGTGCAGTTCTAGTCCTTCGACAGAGGGCTATTTAAATTCTCAGTGACCTTCCCACTGACACTGTAGAATGTCTTCCAAGAACTCCTAAATTCCTATCTTTCCCATGAGGCTATGTCTACACTCTATCACTTTTGTCGGTATAACTTATGTCGCTCAGGGGTGTGAAAAAAACACCCCTCTGAGCGACATAAGTTACACCAACAGATGCGCCAGTGTGGACAGCGCTATGTCCACAGGAGATGCTGTCCTGCTGACATAGCTACTGCCGCTCATTGGAGATGATTTAATGATGTCGATAGGAAAGCTTTCTTCCATCTGCATAGAGCAGCTACTCGAATGCTCTTACAGTGGTACAGCTGCATCAGTACAGCTGTGCCGCTGTAAGCTTGCTAATGTAGACATGGCCTTATTAAGTTGGTGTAGTGGGCGAGTTACATTGGTGGGAGCTGCATTTTAGTGTAGACACTTACTGAGTTAGATCCACGTAAGCTACCTTATGTCGACCTAACTCTGTAGTGTAGATCGGGGCTTACTTCCAGAAAGTTATTGTTTCTAAGGAGTTAAACCATTTTAATGAAATATTCTGTGGTGTTTTATCACAAATGCAGTGTCCCTCTGTTGCCAAGATGTTGACATAAATTGGCATTGAAATCTTGGTTTGAAATCCAGATCCACTCTTATGTGGCTAGTTTCATTTAAACCAATAGGATGACTCATGTGAGCAAGAGACAAGTTGGGTGAGGTAATATCTTTTATTGACCAACTTCTTTTGATGAAAGAGCCACACAGAGCTCTTCTTCAGGTCTGGGAAAGATACTCCGGTCACAGCAAAATGCAAGGTGGAACAGATAGTTTAGCATAAGTAGTTAGCCCATATTGTCAGGGACCATACAATGTAGAGTAACCCATTAGCACCTCTTCAGTCATAGGACAAAAAGAGGGGTTAGTGTGTTACAGATTGTTGTAATAAGCCATAAATCCAGTGTCTCTGTTCAATTCATGATGTTTTAGTGTCCACAGACTAATGAATTTAAGCTCCCAGGCTCATCTTTTGAAGTGTTTGTGCTGGTTTCCTTTGAGGATTTGGATTGATAAGTCAGATAAAGAGCAATCACTTTGTGTAACTTGTTCACTCACAGGTGATAGGGTGTTTATCTTTTATCATGTGAGCAGGTGAATGGGACTGGGTCCTTGAGATGCCATTCCTGCAGAGTGGCTTCTGTTGCTGCATCATAACACCTGTTTGGAGCCATAAGCGGCGATCATCCTCTTCAGTGAAAAGGGTTTAAAAGAGAAATAATATGCCAACCTGTTGATATTACTTTGAGTAGTAGCAAAAGAGCTTTCTCCTACCAGTGGAACCTAGATTAAATGGATAATATCCCAGTGTCTCATCCCTACCCCTTCCATGTAGCTTTCATAGGGTAATGCAGAACTAATGTCAGTTTTCCAATTCAGCAGAGGGCACTCTGGTACAGGAAACCCTAAAATATCTGTCTTGAGGAGGTGGTGATGAAGTGCATGCAGTGTAAAACATGCTGTAGACACTTAACCAAGAAAATACTGTCCATGCTACAAAGCTTGCTAAACTCTTGACTGTGTTTATTTGTAATGTTATAAGTGAAAATAATGAAGTGCTAACTTTATAACTAACCTACACCTTTTTTTAGGTCAATAAGATACTTAAAGGAGATCTCAGTCACAGATGGGAAAGGCAAGTAATCGCTGCTTTTTTTTGCTGCTTCATTCTAAAGGTTATAAATTGCTCCTGCCTGGGTTTCCTTGAGGTTTTAAATATCTTAAACTGAGAAATGTGTGCGTCCTTGAATAAGGATTGAGAGAAAATGCTGATCTTAAAAATAATAAAATAAAAGACACAACTCTTTAGATGACGCTGGATGCCTGTTCACACAGCAAAGAGGGTGATCACCCTTCCCTGATACAGTGTCTGGTTTTCCTGAGTTGTTCTGGTGTTCCTTCAGAATCAATCCATCCCTAGCTAACATCCTTGCTGATCTGTCCATTTAAGCTTAACATCAGATGTTCCTGTCACTTCTCAATTCTTGAATGTGCTTTGCTAGAGGCAGTACTTCTGGTAAGATGAGTAGACAATATAACCTCTTCACTATTCTAACTCATTCACCTTCTTGTAACTACTTTCCTTTAATCTCTCCATCCTCGTGTTCTTTTAATCCTTGAACTTTATCCATCTCACTGTCTCATGGCTTCCAGCATGGGATACTGGAATTACCTTTAATGTTGAATGCCGGGGATATCTGTGATCTAGTGGACCAAGCATAAGGCTATTCATCCCAGCTCTGCGACTGTGTGATCTTGGGCAAGTCAATTAATCTGTCTGTTTCCCCATCTGTAAAATAGGGATAATATTACAAACATAGGTGCCGACTCTGTGGGTGCTCCGGGGCTGGAACACCCAAGGAAAAAAATTAGCGGATGCTTAGCAGCCAAGATCCCCCCCACACCCAGCGCCTCCTGTCTGTTGGCAGCCCTGCAGATTAACTCCTCCCCCTCCCTCCCAGTGCCTCCCGCCCACCGCAGTCAGCTGTTTTGCGGCGTGCAGGAGGCTCTGGGAGAAAGTGGGAGGAGCAGGGATGGGGCATGCTATGGGTAAGAGGCAGGGTGGAAGCAGGGCCTGGGGCAGAGCAGGGGCTTAGGGATAGGGGCGAGGCCTGAGCTGGGGGTTGAGCACCCCCCAGGCCCAGAGAAAGCCAGCGCCTATGATTACAAAGATGGGTATAGTGCTTTGAGATTTAAGGATGAAAAGCACCACAGAAGTGTTAAAATTACTACTAGAAATGGATAAAAGTGCTCTTACCATAAATTATCTGACGCAAGTATCACTATTGATTTCTAATGGGACAACCTACCATGCTGCCCCAGAGGATAAAACACACTTGAAAATGAATCCATTGTACCTTGCTCCCTCCTCTCTGCATCTGGTTTGGTTTGCATCCACCTTTTGTCTCAACATATGCTTAGATTGTACGATCCTTGGGTCGGGGTCACTTTGTGCATATGTGTGCATGCAGTGCTTATTCTTAATTGTGGCCTCTAGGTGCTACTGCAATACAAATAACAGGGGTGTGGGGGGCGGGTGCATGAGTTTGCCCAAGGTAGAATCACTGTTTGCTTTTAATGAGCTATGTGAATACAGAGATGCTGGCAAGTCAGTATCTGGAGCCTGGCTGCAAGCAGTTGATGGGATGATCAAAGCCCTAGATTTGTGTGGGCTGAGGTAATGCTGGTAGACCACACCCCCACACCCACACCACCACCACCACCCCCTGCTGCTGCAGTTGACGTTTGTAAAAAAAAAAAAAAAAAAAAAAAAGATGGTGCTATGGAGTTTGCTCAGTGTCAGAATGCACTGACTAAAACAGAAAGGTGAAGCAGCTGACCTCAAGGGTGCTCAACATGAGGTGCTTAAGGATTGCCAACAGTAAAATGTGGGGCACAGGATCAAGATTCAAATAAAATCTGAACACTGCTACCCATCTTTTTTCCAAGTACTTATTTGTATAACTCCAACCACTGTGTCATAGTGAGCAAAAGAATCCTGCAAATTCAGGGATTCCCTGTCATTGCAAAAAATCTCTGGATAATATTAGGAACTACTAAGGAAATGTGTTGCTTTTTGTTTTTCCACTGCCACCCCTTTGTCTCCCCTGCTATAGTGTCTCTCTCCATAGCCAAATGGCCAACCAGCTGCTGCTAATAAAAAAGAGCAGCTAAAGAAATAGTATGCCAGGAAAAAATATTGCTTAGTCTTAGTTCGTGGCAGGAGCAGCTGCCACTGTGATGGGATGATGTGGCCTCACTTGCCAGATCCAAATGTTTTTCATTAAAGGCAGAGTAATTATGCTGCTGTTGATAGGATTCTTGGGCTCCAAATTAGAATCTCCACTTAAGTAATTAACAGGAAAGTGGGGCCAGCAGCAGAATTTTGCTGATGGGTCCCCCCTGGGTAACTCTTTCAGAAGATGAAGGATAATTTGGTCCACCTTATAAGCAAAGTGAAATGAGTTTGCGCTTGTTTTATACAGGTAGATAGTTTGCTGAGATGATCATGTGCCTTTTCATTTATGATCACCATGTAGATGCTGTCCTATGGAGGATGCTTATCTGTCATGATACAGGAAAAATGTGACAGGCTTTTAAATGGCAAACGTTGACTGTAAATTCAGTAGCATTTCTTTCATGAGTTAAAATGGTGTCTCCTTTTTAAGTAGTGCACGTTCCTAGATCCTTCCATCGCGCAGCCTAGCCGCTGTGCTGCATACTCAGTGATTAGAATTGATTGAATCTTCCACAGGCAGAGACAGTCCTGGTTGGACTGCCTATTGCCTGCCAGGATTTAATGTCTGTTATTACCTCTGAAGCTGCTTCCCCTATTTCTCTCTTGATATTTTGTAGGGCATTTGGGAATTTACACCATAAATTCAATGGCCATTTTCCCTGGCATTTAGTCCTTTTGGCAACCTTCCCTCCGATGAAGACTTGGCCTCTTTAAGGAAATATTTTTAAAATCTTGGTCACAGAGAAGCCTTCAGAACTACCAAACCTGGTAGCCCAGGCACTCTATGACTTAGTATCCTGGCAGTTTTGCCTGCCCACATGTCTACTAAGCTGTAAGTCTGACCCTTTTCCAGCCACATCTCAACATGTTGATTAGGTAGTAACCCCAGGAGCCTGGCACAGTCGTGACTGCAGTCTGACTGGAGTAGAAAACTAAGTAAAAGGCTGTCTGACAAATAATTCTATTTGCCACGGTCACAGCTGTGCTTACAAGCCCAATGGGTTCACTTACCCAAAACTATTTAAAAAGCCCACTAAATGATGAGGTGGCTGAGCTAATTAATGAGAATTAATTGCAGCCTGTATGACTCTCTGGAAGAAGTAATAACAATGGCCATGTGGCTTTTGTCTTATGCTCTTTGTTGTCCCAGGACAATTTAGATGGCTGGGCAGTGAGAACTGTTTGCTGGGGGAGGTTCAGACATAAAGCGTCTCCAACTGGGTGCATTATTCTGCCTTGTCTGATGTGCTCCTTCCATTCTCTTAAAGCAAAATGGCTGGCTTCTGCCCAGGTTACTAGCTGGCCTGCAGAGCAGTGGGATACAAACATCCATCTGAGCTAGGGTTGGTTTCGCTCTTCCTATCGTTTGACAGATAACTCCAGTGCATTTTAGAGCTTTCTTACCTCCCCTTCTTGAAACTTAAGCAAAAGACTCACTGCATCTCCTCTAGTCCGTTTCCTGCACAGCTGCCTCCAAATCCTTGCTTTCCAGATAGGAACTACTGGGCTGTCTTTTGCAATCTTCAATAGCTGCAGAATAAATGTCTTGTTTACAAATCTGAAGACGCGAGCATAGGAAACTCCCCAGAGGATTAAAGGGAGCAATCCTGACAGGTCTAGTGGAATCATTTATTTGGCTTGTGGATCACTTATCTGCAATCTCATTCTAGTCTCCATCCCTCACAACTAGAACTGTGAGGGGAGAGGGAGGAGATTACCTACCCTTCCTACGTTGTGACTGTCATTTAAATTCTCAATAGTTATACGTGGCCCTCTGTTTATACTGTAGGGTGACTGGGCTTAAAGCCCTTTCTATTATTTCCAAAATAATACAGCTGCAGTCTTTTTGTTCTGCCCCTCTCCTGTGTGTGTGAGGAGGGATGTGGAACTTGGTGCAGTCTGGTCACGAGCTGTTAGCAATTTTGCTGAAGCACTGCAGCATGCCATAGTTGGCAGCAGTATTAGAGGAAATACGTTGCAGCTAACAGCTGCTGGGCACTGTTCCCTTTGTGCTTTGCAGTGGGCAAATAAGTTCCCGCACACTTGCCGACCCCCGCCACATGGGGAAAAAAACTTGATAACCCTCCACAGTCAGACTCTACTCCTGCTGCCGCAATACATAAAAATACTGCAAACTGAAGGGCCCAGTCCTGCAAGCTGCTGAATGCTCTCTACTCCTAACAAATTTAGTAGGTGTTGGGAGCATGTGGTGCTTTGCAGGATCTGGCCCTAAGACACCTCTGCAGGTCTTTGTAAAAACGAAACCACATTCATGGATTTACACTAACATCTTGTAATCTTGAGAAGCAGGAGCCTGGCGCTAATAAAACATCTAGACCATAATGGATATCAGCACTGGAGGATGAGAGTTAACGTTAATAAGGGAAGTAGGGCTGTATTGTTCCACTGTGATCTCCAGTACTGCAAATACAGATGTCAAATGCAAGTCTAGGCAATAGGTTGTATGACTGCCTCATGTTTGAGATGATAAAGTTGTTTATCCTATACTTTGGGCTTGCTTTCTCATGAGTGTGCACCTCTTAGATTAGGTGTTTGGCATAAAAGCTCCTGCTGTTGTTGTTCCCCTAGCAGAGGTTAAGGGGGTTAATCTGTGACCTGTCTGTTGCTTATGCTTGGTGCCAGAGACAGTTGTAATACTCATTTCCAATCTAGTTGTTGAGTCAATTTCCTTTCTGGCATAGTACTGTAGTACTGTACTGTATCTTCAGTGCTGTACTGTATCTTCAGTGACTATTGGCTCCTGCTTTCCTGAGTTATTCTTTGATTAGACCAGGGGTGGCCAACCTGAGCCTGACAAGGAGCCAGTATTTACCAATGTGCATTGCCAGAGTCTCAGTAATACGCCAGCAGCCCCTCCCAGCAGCTCCCCCACCCTGCTCCCAGCGCCTCCCACCTATCCTCAGCCCTGCTGATCAGCACCTCCCCC
Organism: Macrochelys suwanniensis; assembly: GCA_033296515.1. NCBI lineage: Eukaryota > Metazoa > Chordata > Testudines > Chelydridae > Macrochelys > Macrochelys suwanniensis. The sequence continues at coordinate 11,311,383 of CM065790.1, read as the reverse complement.
TCCCTCCCGATCAGCTGTTTTGTGACTTGCAGGAGGGTGGGGGTGGGGGAGGAGCTAGGGCACTGCAGGCTCAGGGGAGGGGGCAGGAAGGGGTGGAGTGGGGGCAGGGCTTGTGGCAGAGCCAGGGGTTGAGCAGTGAGCACCCCCCTGGCACGCTGGAAAGTTGGCGCCTGTAGCTCCAGCCCGGGAGTCGGTGCCTGTACAAGGAGCCGCATATTAACTTCTGAAGAGCCGCATGTGGCTCCGGAGTCATAGGTTGGCCACTCCTGGATTAGACTTCAGGGAGTAAATGTGTGCTCATTCTTGAAAATGGGAAATAGTTCAGGAAACTTCCAGTGTATTCTTTGGTATTGGCATGGGGAATTAAATCTCTCTAATGCATCAGGACTGGCACAGCATGCAATGCTTTCTGGTAGTGTTCTTTAGCTGCCTTACTACTTTATGCAGTGTTGTTGCTGTGTTGGTCCTGGGATATTAGAGAGACCAGGTGTGTGAAGTAATATCTCTTTATTCCCAGGCCTGAAGAAGAGCTCTGTGTAAGCTCAAAAGCTTCTCTCTCTCTCATCAGCAGAAGTGGTCCAATAAAAGATATTACCTCACCCATCTTGCCTTATACTGTTAATTCTAGATGCTTTATGGCTTGTCCTTGCATAGTTGTCTGGAGTTGATCTGCTTGTACCCTAAGTTCTTCTATTGCTATTACATAAATATTCTGAAAAGGTCAGATTGATTCATCAAAAAACTATTGTCTACCAACTTGCTTGGCTGTGATGGACAGTCTGACCTTTTTCCATCTTGTAGCCTGTTAGAGCATTTGAAATTAGCATAGTAGGCACTTAGAGTGAGACAGAGTCTGATTTCCAGAGCTTTGTGTTGTCAGTTTTGATCAGTGCAGCTCAGAATACATATAGCAGGTGCAAGCTGTAAAATGGAAAGGAGATGGAGAGGGAAACTTAGAGGCAAGATGTGCAAGGGGTTTTTACAGAGCCATGAGACACAACTTAGTCAGCATTTGTTGTCTTGCTGTTAAATTTTAGAATCTCTACTCTTGTTCTAACAGTCATAAGGCTTAGTAACTTGCTCAATGGTAGGTTCATTAGAATACTCTGGGGATCAGAAGTTGAGTCTCTAATTGGGGTTTGAAGTGTAGAAGTTGTCCTTTACTTTCTAGGGTTCTAAATTGTGTTTTGTATAAAAAAAACCAGTAGTGTTCATCCTCCATGGAACTTGAAGCCAGTGCTGCTCTGAGAATCCATGCAGATGGCACAAAGAGTGTCCTTGATTGTCTCTCTACTCCAGAAGCCAAGTGAGTTGTATTTGTGAAACATCCAATCTCAGACCTTCTAACAGGGATTAAAATGTGGGTCTTGCATGCTGACTTTTTGATTGCTCTAGCCATGTGGAGACAGTGAGTAGATTCAAAGACCAGGACTTGATGGTTTTCCACAAAGGTGGCTTTTTCTTGAGTTCCGTGGCTCCGGTTTTCTATAGCTCAATTGTTGACAGGTCAGGTACTTTTTTGTTAAAGACAAAACATGTTGGATGTTTATTAATGGGAAAGATGCAGAAAGCGCTAGCTCTTCCTAAATCAAGGCCACTCATAGCTTGCTTACAATTTTATGAACGAACCATCCATCCATACACCCACACTTGCTCCCTGGAAACTTTCTAACTAACAAGTTGGTGAATCTTGAGTGTCGTGGACTAGAAGTCTGTAACTATAATATGCTTAGGACTATGGAGTTCTTGGTCACTAGATTTTGATACTGATCTGTCACTTTACATCAAATTGGCATTGTCTTAGCTGTGCTCAGTGAAGTGGGAACTTAGAACACAGCTCTGCATCCAGGGAGATGGCCAAAGGTGACACATTTGACTTGGAGGCCTTTCCCATTAAAAGGTACACTTCTTGTCACAGCTGTGACAACATGGCTCCCCTAATGATGCTGCATTGCTTCCCTGTTAAGACACAGACTTTCTCTGTTGCATAACGCTGAACGGTGCACTCTGGAAGATGTTACATAATGTGTATGTCAGGCTAGTAGATCCCAATCTCCCTAGATGCACTTGTCTTCCTCTTCCAGTTAATGGTTTGTGGGCAGTCACAGTGTGTGCACAGACTTATATGCACCATGACACACACGTACATTTGACAGGGGTAAAAGGAGAGATCATAGGGAACCACTAGCATTAGTTCCATGTATTTTTGGTGTGGGGAGAGAAGATGGTTTTAAGCGTGTATTGGAGAGCTCTCCTTCCTATATATAAAAATCATAAATCCACACCACCTGCAACACAGCAGTGGTGTGCCCTGCACATCAGGTTGCTTTGTGTCTGTTTCTTGATTCATCTCTCACGCACTGTGATCTGGAAACTCTGTGCTATTAATGGGGAAGGCCTTAGAAATGTGTTTTTTATAACATTGGATGCTTCAGCTTAGACAGCACTCTTACCCAACCCAGCCAACTTCATGATATTATACATAGACCACAGTAGGTAGGTTGGTTCATCTGAGGAAGTGAATCTGTGTTGTTGTAGGTTGCAACCTCCTTTTTTAAGAGGAGTTCTTCCTGTATTTTCACGTGATGGTGGCCATCTTGCTGACAATGATAGGTGTCATCATTTATGACCTTATTGGTGAAGGGGAATGAATACACATGGAGAGCAATGTATCAGCAGAACTTACCTGTCAAAAACTTAAAACCACTGCATTCTAGATTTAGAGCTATGTAAATAACTTGGTTGGAATCTCTGATATTAAAGGTTGTCACTTCAGGTTGATTTAAGGATGCCACGTCTAGTTAAACTTAAAATCCAGTTAAGTTTAGCCATTGCAAAATGCATTTCTTGCAATGTAAACCTTTAAGATGCTGTCTAAACTGACCGAGTGTAGCTTTCTTGGCAGACACTAAGCACACCTTCTGTAAACTGGACAGATTTGCCCTCTTCATTGAAGCCTGCATGTTATCCTGACTGGCAACCTACATTATTCAGTTGCTTTGAAAGCAAATTATATCTGTGTACACTGCCACTGTAGGTTATGGCGCTTGGGACCCTTTGCCATTCTTGAGGTCACTAAAGCACCAGGAGGCCACGTGCGTCAGTCCTGCACCACCTGTAAGAGCCTGAATCTCAAACCAGGTTTGACAGCTGCTCCATCTGTTGCTGATCTCCATTCCAATTCACGTCAGTGTGTGCTGCATTCAGTAAGAATCTATATAACCTTTCCAATCAACAAGCCATTTAGCTCCAGGGCCTTAGCTTATACAGTTTGTGACTAAAATGCAGAGATCTGTCATGAGTGCTCTGTGGCTGCTTATTACTACAAATATCACTCTTAAATTATGGCTGGCGCATGACTGATTGGTACAGGAAAAAGCTTCACTGCTGTAATTTTTTTACCCGTCTTGCCTGACATGGTGAACCCTGAAGCATTTCTCAGAGAAACCCAGATTAACCATTCCAAGACTTTGCCATTTTAAATTCCACGCATCCTGAACTGGCACAGCTGAGCTCAGTGACCTCAGCTGACACCGTGGATAAAGTGTTCTGATGTGCTTTTGATCCATCTAGCTTCACAGGGTTTGTAGTGTCTTGCTATGCAGAGTACCAGCGCATATCCCTAAATTAGTAAAAATCCTCCTTCATATACCCCATCTTGTCTGAATGGACCCAGTGGTGATCAGTCACTGGTACATATGAGACATTCGTTTGGTGGCGCTGGTTGGAGGTGGGGAGAAAAGAGGACGTGTGAGGGACTAGGTTTGCCATGTGTTCATGGCACATGAGAAATCTTAACATGCACCAGCATGAGCAGACCATCTTGCCCCTGGGGCTTATAGGAATGCAGTGGAGACAACACAATCTACCCTTAAGGAGTGGGGAAAGTGCAGCCGTAACAGGTGTGGGAGGCTGAAACAAAAGCAATCAGGAACTGGTGGAGATGTGCTAGCTGTCTCATGACAGCAGTCTAACAATCAGGTAGACAGGGAATTTGGGGGCGCTGGGACGGGGGGAGAGGAAGGAGGATTTGGGATATCTATCTAAAACTTGTTACATTCAAAGTTTCTGGCTTCTAGATTCATGCTGCTTCTGAATTCTAATCCTAGCTCTGATCCAGGCATTTTTTGTGGCATTGGGCACACCTCTCTGCTTCAGTTTTCTTTGTCCATAACATGGAGATATTTATTTACTGATCTGTCTGGTGTTGGAGGATTAAAATGTTTGAAATGCTATAAGGCCTAGGTAATGTGTAAAGCAACAGCTTTAGAAATAGAGATTTCTTTCTAACAACAAAAAATGTGCTTTTGGTCAGTGGAGAAAACAAACCTTCAAATATGAGGAGCCTCTTGATTTGCCAAAAGGTGAAGAAGAGACTCGTTGCTCTGTACAGGCTGAAAGAACAGAAACGAGAATACATGCTAAACTGCAAAAATGTGCTATTTTGCTGTACAGAATGCCGAGGGAGACATGCCTTTGCAGTGGGGTGGGGATGTAGATGATAGCCAGCTGTAATGTTGTAAAACATTGCCCTAGGGCCATAAAGTACACTCTGCCCTTTCTGGGGGGAAAATGTTTGTGGTGGCTTCATGTTCCCCTTAGGTCTAGGCAGTGGGGTTCCCTGTTAAGGACCCGAGACCATGTTAGGAACTTTATCCAATGAACGGATCAATCACTTATATTAGGTCTTAAAGGATTTTGTCTCCTCTGGGGAAATTATTTGATCAAGCAAAAATTCCTGGAATCTGGAGTGCCCCGTACTAATTGTCAGCCCTCTCCTTTCCCTTTTCTCTGCCCCTTTTTTTCAACAACCACAGTGGGATGAAGTTGTCTCACCAGCTGAACCTGCAGGGTCTATTCCATCTTCTGAACATCTTATCGATGCAGCTTTCAAAATCAAGTTAGGCATGCCTTGAACGTAAACAATCTAAGAACTGACCCCATCTCACGCTCACTTCTCAGAGAGATGCATCTGTCCAAGGTCAGCAGAGTCAGGGAAACAACCTGACTCTCCTTTGTATGAAATATGGATGGCTGCAGAGGGCAGCCTGCCTCCCTCCCAGCTCACACAAGTCTACAGAATAGAATCATTCTCCAGTTCCTGCAGTAGCACTCTCACATTCTGTATATACAACATAGTATAAACATTCAGAGCTGCAATGCCCGTAGTGTAGACATGGCCTAAATTTTATTGCTGATTAGCAGGCTATTTCCATTCAAATAATGTGCTTAACCAGATGTCTGAATAGCCATAGAAGTCAGAGATGGACAAAGACGCCTTACGCCACTGTATCCACCTCCCAGTGCCGTGCAGAACTATTCCCTACAGTCTTTCTCCAGGGTGCTGTTCAGTCTAATTTGTAATGTCCTTAGCAATAGGGTTTGCATCCTTAGTGACCTTGGGTAAGTCACTTAGTTGCTCTTTGCCTCGGTTCCCCACCTGTAAAATGGGGATTACACATGTCCCTTCTGAGGGGCGTTGGGGGGGATAAACGTCACCCATTGTATGGCACTCCGATAATACAGTCACCAAGGTTGGTTGGGAAGGAATGTCTAAGTACCTTAGAGTAAAGGCAAGTTGAGAACAGATAGATACTTTCAGGTTCATGGTGATGCCATGCTCTGGCACCTTGGCAAGCTGTTAATACTCTCCTCTCACTTTTCCAGCTGAAAATAACTTGCCTTCTTTCCCTAGTGGCAGTATCCCGCTGGCTGTCTTTAAATTGGATCCGACTATTTGTAATATTTACTAACTTCCCCCAGAGACAGACGGAGCTTTACTGACTGAACTGTTGGGCTTAGAACAACATAGGATAAACATACTAAAAATTAAGCTTGGGGCCAAATTGTGCCTTGGGATACATGCATGCAGTTCCTATTGAAGTCAATGGAAGCTGCGCGCACACATCCCAAGAGAGAACTGACCTCTTAGTAGTTTTCACTTGCCTGCTTTCAAACATTTTTCATAACCCGTGGGGGTAATAGACTGTGCTCTTGATTTGGATACTCTATGGAAACTCTTGTATGTTCCCACTGAAATGTAAGGGACTCTATTTTATATGTTAGTAATAGGTTGAGTCATTTAGATTTCAAGTCACAGAATTGTTGGTGTCAAATAGTGTCATAACCCTAATGAGACATAATTCCCAGGTAACTCTGCTTGAAATATTTCTCCATGGAATAAGAGGTTAGAAAAAGATGATGCCATCATTCTCACTCTTGCTCTTGTCCCCTCTCCTCCTTCCATAGATTGTATGTTATGTTTACTTCACACGGGTCATTCCAATTCTCATCAAGTTTTCTGTTCCATTCCAGTGGAATTGGCTCTACCAAGTATCTTACTGCCAAGGGAAAATTTTATCCACTCTTTGAATCTCTCTCACATTAATTTTTAACTGTAACTAAATAAAAAATCAGAGGTGCTTTTCCACATTGCAGTATAACTTCTCAAAGCCTGCTGTTGAGGTCTGATTTCTGCCAATCTTGAGCACTGGTACTTCTAAGGGCGTGGGGGAAGGGAAGAGGCTGGGGTTTTTAAGTTTCATGATTGCCCTGCGAGGCTGCTGGATTATATGTGAGACGTCTGAAAGTAATTGCATTATTGAATTTTTGTTTTTCGATTTTAAAATGTCAGAAGGAAATTAATCAAGAGTGTACAAAGAAAAAAAAAATTAGGCTCCGGGTTGCCCTGTGGTAATTGACACCCCAGGGAGCCAGTCAAATGAGCTTTCACTTCTCCATCTACAGTCTTTATTTGCTTAGTGACTAAAATACATGGTTTCTTAAAGTAATCCAAGCAACCATGCAGGGATCTTTGGAATACATTAACTGTTGGGGGTGCCAAATGACTTAGGGGGCATCTCTTTCCCTTAAAGCAAAGTCTTGCTGTAGTTGTTTAAAAGCACTAAAATGACATTTGGAATTCTAACTATATTTAAAATGGCAGGGGACGCAGTAAAATCAGAGGGCTAACGTTCTTTGTCCAGGGATTAACAGCAGTAGGGCAGGGGGGAACCTTTGTTGCATCTCTACCTTCATTCATAGGATGCAATATTTGGTGGCCAAGAAGCCTTTATTAGGTTAATGTGTCGTGACAATATGGGGTCACGAGAACAATCTTCAATTTCCTGTTTTACTTGCAGCTGGATGAAATGGCAACGTGTTCTTTGTCCTTACGGGGTACAAGTTCTGTCCGGCATCAGGTAACCCTTACCTACATCTCTCTTAGGATGAAGATGACTTGAAGGTGGAAGTTGTGTAAGTACCTTTTTCCTCTTCTTCATTGGCTTTGACAACTTAGTGTTGGAAAGACAGGCTGCTTGCACTTTTCTTCTGAGGAGGTTTGTTCTCTCAACCCTCCCTCTGGCGCCCCCCCCTCTCCGCCCCCCCAATAGTTGAGATCAGCCTGTGTGTGTAAAAATACAGTTAGACTCAAATTCAGTAGTTGTCTAAACCACTAAAGCTTACGGTACGCCTATGCACCTCAGAACTGGATAGTCTAGTAGTTTGCAACAAGTTAGTAAGATACTTAATGGTGCAAAAAATCACGTGTACCGAAATCTTGCACTAAACATTCAAATTTATGGACTCCTAAAGTTAGCAGCCTAAGGGCATGTCTACACTGCATGCTGAGGTGTGCTGCTCTTCTGATAGACATACTTACACTAGCTTCCTGTGCATTATCATGGGTAAAAATTGCCAGGTACAGGCTTCAGCACGGGCTAGCCACAAGAGTACATCCCCGGGGTCCTTGCTATGCTTGTGAAGCCTGTGTTGCCACATCAGCGCTGTTAGTTTTAGCAGTGCTAGTGCAGGTATCTGAGCTACAATTGTATCTCAGCCTGTAGTGTAGATATGCCCGAATTTTGAGGCGCTGAGCAGCTGAAGATCTGTGAACTTCCACTGGAGCTGAATGCTCAGCACTTCTGAAAATCAAGTCCTAGATGAAAAAGGTGATCTCATCCCTCCCCTGTCCCTCCCCACACACACAATGTGTCTTTGGTCCAATGCTCCTCTGTTCTAAAACAGTGCTTTTAGATGTGCATGCCATACCAGGATGAAGTGTCAGCTTGGTTTATCGCTGTGGGTTCACAGCCGTATAAAGGTGACTCACGTTCTATAAACTATAGCCCAGATTCATCCCTTCTGCTTCAAGATGTCTGATTTTCCTGGACTTCTCTCTAAAATCTTGCCGACATAGCCACAGCCAATGGCAATGCTGGCCTTCCTCGTGTCCCCTGCATACTCCAGTAAACGCGGGCAGGTCAGTGGTATGGTGACTATATGTCCCCCTCATATTTTGTGCTTGTTTGAGACTACTTACTTGTGCTGACAAGGCTTCAGTGCATCCAAAGCTGCACCTGATTCTCAAGTGGCCGCCCGTGGACTTACAGAGATGATGTTTTTATATTTTGTTGTTGTTGTTATGAGAATACAGTGTTGATCTTGAGTAAGAGCCACTGTGGGACATTGCCCCACTGGTGTAACTTAACTGTGCTATTTTTGGCTGCTTATGATTGCTTACATAGGGAAAACATTCTTTGCCTGGGCTGAGCAGTGTTTTTGGGAATTAAACGCCTGGCTCCAGCTGTCATGTCACATCCCACTGATGGCAGTAGAATTAACTTGGGCCAATCCTTGGGAAATCCCTAACTTAGCCATCAGAGTGGAGGAGTTGTTAATTGACCTCCAGCTCAAAGATCAGAGATTGCAAGATCCAGATCAGCTCACCTTACTAGAGTTTGATAGTGTATATCTAGTGCTATGTTCTTCCAAGGGTTCCTGTTTGCCCCTTGCCCCAAGAATTCCACACAGGCATACTTTCCCTGTGGCCATTAGGTTCTATTCTCTTCATCCGCTGGAGAGCTGCTAGAGCATGCAATGTGTGACCCTTCCTCCCTCCCTTGAAGTTGAGCATGTGGCTTTGATAGTGCAGCTTGAGCAAGTGTCTGGTCTGGGGAGCTGGACCACTCTCCATGCCCTTGATTCCTCACCCCTAGCCAGAGTATTGTGCTCCCACTAGACTGCCAGGCTCAAAGGCAGCTGCAAGTGACATCAAAATTCTCCCTGTGAGAGTTGTAGTCTGGAATAATCACAAATAAAGCTGGATCTCAACTCAAGCTGCCTCCCCCCTCCAGTGTGACAGCCTCAGGGCTAAGGTTCAGAAATGCTTCCACTTTTCTGTAATGGAATATGCCATAAATTCATCAAGTTGAAAAGTACTGAATGTAATTTTAATTGGCACAAAGTCAGTGGCCTTTAATTTAGTGCTGCATATTCTCCTGCTCTGAATTATTTCTCATACATTGGGTGTGGGTCTGGGGTAGGGAGGGTAGCAAGGCATGCTTTGATATATTGGGAATAAGGGGAAGAGCAGTTTCTATAGATGCTTGATTACATCATGAAAGTCTCAAGGTTGTCACTAACCTTAGATCTGTCCCAATCCATCTACGTGAAGGACAGAATCTGATCCTTTCTTAGAGACATGTACAATAGAGTGTACAATAGCAGCTTCCATCACCCATGTCTGTATTTTTTTTTTTTAACCTGCTCTTTGTAACAAAAAGATCTGAGAAATAATTTCTCCTTGCGATTTGTTCTCTGCATTTGACGGCATGGGCCATGTACCCCCACTTTCCCATGTATACCAATTTCTCTTGTTTGACGTCCTTCAGGCCACATGCATTTAAAACCTTTTTCAATTATTTAAAAGAAACAGCAACACAACACCACCAAAATTGGCAGGAAGATTTAGGGGCAGGTGTGATACTTGAAACCACTACTTAAATCACTCTTTGAAACTGACTAGATTGCATCCCTTCAAGGGTAGGATGCTCAAAGTGGTCAAAACTTCAGTGGAAAAATGTGACTAGCTTGTTTGGTGTCAAAGCGCAGTTCTGGCTTATGCTTTTTCCATAGTTTCATCATATAAACTGGTCCATTTCATAGCTTTTGACTGTTGTATAAATGAAATCCTTTCCCTGTTGGAAGGAGCAGGGAGGAGAGACAAAGTCAAGAGTACAATCAAGCCTGGTTTAACAGGAAATAAGAGCAACTGGGTGACTAGATATAGGTAAAGTGGGGATATGGACAAGTTCTGATTAGACTGGTCTCCAGCATAACGGATAATCTGGAGCCATTACCCAACTGTCTCAACAACTTAAGCAAGTTTAATAAAACATCTTAGGTGCTCGCAGTGTTCACAGTCTAGTTGGAAGGGCCCACAGGTATCAGTTCTGGTTCTGGTCAATATCTTCATCATTGATTTAGATAATGGCATAGAGAATACATTTATAAAGTTTACAGACGATACCAAGATGGGGGCAAGGCGGAATTGCAAGTGCTTTGGAGGATAGGATTAAAATTCAAAAGGATCTGAACACACTGGAGAAATGGTCTGAAGTAAATAGGATGAAATTAAATAAGGACAAATGCAAAGTACTCCGCTTAGGAAGAAATGATCAGTTGCAAACATACAAAATGGGAAATGACTGCCTAGGAAGGAGTACTGGGGTCATAGTGGATCACAAGCTAAATAAGAGTCAACAGTGTAACTGTTTCCCTCCCCACCCCCCAGAGGGGCCAAACATCATTCTGGGATGTATTAGCAGGAGTGTTGTAAGCAAAATACAAGAAGTAATTCTTCCACTCTCTGCGCTGATAAGGTCTCAACTGGAATACTGTGTCCATTACTGGATGCCCCATTTCAGGAAAGATGTGGGCAAATTAGACAAAGTCCAGAGAAGAGCAACAAATATGATTAAAGGTCTTAAAAAAAAGACCTATGAGGGAAGATTGAAAGTTTTTAGTCTGGAGAAGAGAAGACTGAGAGGGGACATAATAACAGTTTTCAAGTACATAAAAGGGTGTTACAAGGAGGAGAGAGAGAAATTGTTCTCATTAATCCCTGAGGATAGGACAAGACGCAATGGGCCTAAATTGCAGCAAGAGAGGTTTAGGTTGGACATTAGGAAAAGCTTCCTGTCAGGGTAGTTAAGCATTTGAACAAATTGCCTAGGGAGATTGCGGAATCTCCATGATTGCTGGTTTTAAGAACAAGTTAGACAACACCTGTCTGGAATGGTCTAGCTATTGCGTAGTCCTGCCTTGAGTGCAGGGGACTAGACTAGATGACCTCTTGAGGTTCCTTCCGGTCATACACTGAGACTGTAGCCAGGAAAAAAACCCGAACCAAAACACATGGCTGATGCTGGGTGCTGCGATTTGTGGAGCTAGCACTGGGTGTGAGGAGGTTACCCAGGCTTGGTGAGGGCCAAAGGAGAATTGGTCATACACAGAACTTTCATATACTGTGAGACTGAATGTGCTAATTATCTGTATTGCTCCACTGCTTCTTATCTTCTCCCTTACCTTGTATTTTAAATCCTGTCTGGGCTGCCCAGGCATGCCTTTACTCCTTAAATATCACCAAATGGTGAAGAAATAAAAGACACTGTATTAAAGTAAAGGTTGTTTTGTAACCCTGTGAAGAGTATAGTGTGAAGTATGTGTTTATAAGTAACAGGGTAGGGGTGGGCCAGCATGGATTACAGTAAACACACGATATGAATTTAGCCACTATTAATTAAAAGCAAAATTAAAATGTTGTGATTTCCCAGGGTCTTTGAAAGTTTTTTTTAACTATGCAGCACATACTGAGGTGTGTGGGTTTCCTATTTTGTTTAGCAACACAGCTAGTATGTAGCTGTCACTTGGAGGAGATCAGGAAACTTGCAGAAGAAGCTCTTTTGGCTAATGCCCATGGTAAGTTTTTTAAACTGTACGTCATAGTATCATAAGAATCCATTTTGCTTGCCAAGACTGTGGTAACCAACAGTGCCATGTTAGCTATGTGTCTTTCTTCATACTTTTTCAAACGTCTCTATTTAATAGAGATGTCTCCTGGATCCATTGGTTTAAAACCTAACTTTTGAATGGTCTCAAGTGCTCGGGAACTAGTTCAAGACATTGAATAACATGAATAAAACTACTTTCTAATGGTCACTGGCAAAATTGACTTTCAGCAGTGCTTTCATATCCAAAGGTGGGTTGACATTCAAATGTGACTATCCCAGGACATGTATTACACGTCCACTATACACTGGTATCAAATGAGTTGTATGCAACTTCACTGTACACTAAACACCAAGGTAAAACAAGTGTAAATAGAAGACTAAATAGGTAGTTAGATGTAAGTATTATTTTCTATATTTGGTTCATTCTTCGAGGTCTAATTCAGACTAAATAGTCTTCCATATTTGATAGCTGGATTATTACCCACTTCTTTTCTTCCCTTCTTGGATTGTAGAACGGAGCTTTTTATAATTATAAACAAGCAGTTCCAATTAATGTTTTCAGTAGTTAGGCATTTTGTACACTCTGTTTTTTGTAATCTTACAAGCTCAGGGATCTTCCTATCAATTAATTTCTCTTCAATTTGTCAAGCACTTTCCTCATTCAGTTTTGAATGGAACTGAAATTAATATAAAACGCCTTTGCATGTCAAAACACATTTTTGTATGATCACCAACCTCACTGATGTCTGCACAGCTCTGGAAATGATGTTTATTGAGGGAACTGCTGAACAAGGCAGCCTAGTTTTTAAAGTTCTCAGAAATAATGGACTTTAAAATAATTCGAGACCATTTCCTATTGTATTACAATAGTTCTAGGCCTATAAATTGACCAGATTTAAAATGCATTTGATAGTGTTTCTTTTTGAGCATCAAGGGGAAAACTTCTTATAGAATGTCTTGCACCTACCCAATAAATTATAGCTGTGAGGAACAATAGTGTATGTATCTTCTTGAAAACCTGTCGTCTTGATCATGGTATAACACTGAAGGTAATGTATTTCTTGCACAAAGGGGTGGAGTGGGGGCAGGGCCTGGGGCTGAGAGGGTGTTGAGCTCCCCCGGGGAAAATTAGAAGCCGGCTTGGGGGCCTGCAAACATTTTAAAATAAAAATGGGGGTACTTGGGTTGCTAAAGTTTGAGAGCCACTGCTCTAGGAGTTACAATAGAGATCTTGTCTCTGGTCAGCTGGTTAGAGTAGACGGGCTCATGGAACTGGTAATGGACCACAGGAACAAAAAACTCTAGATCACTAGTTTTAGTCACACCCAAGTAGCTGGATTCAAAGCCATTATAATGTAATGGTGGTTAATGGCCTATATGTAAGAAAATGGTCTCAATCTGTGTCCCAGTGAACAAATGTCAACATCAGAATACTGCCTCCCTAATTGGAAGACTTGCCAGAGGAGCCCAGGATTAAAAAATCATGAAGACTTGGCTAATTTCTTCTTGGGGGGGCGGGCAGGCACACATGCAGGTTGGGCTTGAGCAGTGTGGTGAAATCTTGCACTGACACTGCACCAGCTGCATCTATTTGGAAGTCTTTGCTCATCCACAGCTTCTAGGGCTGGTAATCAGACACCTTCCACAAGTACTAAATTTGCAAATTTTAAAAGAATCCATTTCAAGACTTAAAAGGGCAGATCTGCTTAGGGATAAGTCTGAGCAAGCCTAGTAGAGTGACTCGAGTGTCTTAAGTCATCTGCATCTCAGCAACAGGAAAGCAGGTAGAGCATTGGAAACCTGACAATCCGAGAACTTTTCTTGTGAGCTTTTGTTAGATTAAGGGACTCCAGTGTTTGCTCTGGGACTTTCCATTATTACATCATCCCCGCAGCTCTGCGGGAATTCTCTTCCTCTGACTCATGGGACTATTCCATTCCCTTGGCCATCTGGCAGAGGATCTCTAGATTCTCATTCTTCATTCTCCAGCTACATCAGGAGTGAAAGGTTATGCATTTTTGAAAAGCATAGTGGGTGGTTTTTTGGTAGGTGAAACATAACTGTACATTTGCCCTTGCTTGTCCTATTTTTGTGTTCATGAATATTAAACAAATATTATTTCAGCTGAAAAATATCAAGGCTTACATGAGCACAAGTGGCTGTATGGTCGTCAGTATCCTGACTATACCAGCTGTGTGCGTGTGATGGCTTTTTCATGTGATAGATACTCCTTATTTTTCTGAAGCTATGGCAGAAGATAGAAGGCTGTAAACTGATCTCATTGGGTGTACTTCACCATGTTTTGTTTGTTTCCAGTTTGATTTTACAGGTGCAAAGCAAAAAAGTACACACACACACACACACACACACACACACACCCCCGCCCTTTTTATGGTGCATGAAAACTGCCTGGCTTTCCTATTTTTTAAAACAAATCGCGCTTGCTTTTTTTATCCTTCCTTGCTGCAGAAATGTCCTGATATGTAGATTGAGCATCCTCTTTACTCCTGAACCGAGGGAGAGCTGCAGCTTGGGTTTAATGTACTATGAGGTCACCTTGCCAGTCCTCTGTGCATTGCTCAAATATTCCAGGGAAATGTCAGAGTTGTGACCTAATGCTGTAGCACAGATACTTTAACTTCTGCTTTCTGGCCCACACACGTTTTCAGTGATAGCTGTATGAGCTCTGGCTGGCTGGCTGTAAACATAAATGCAGGTATGCTGTTGGTGATAACGCAAAAAATTAATATACGTGAAATAACTCAGCAGTATTTCAAATGGGCCAGTATTAGGCAGAAGAAACAAACCCAGGAGACCCTTTTTATGTCATAAAAAGACAGCATAAGGCACACGTTTCCTACACATGTAAACTCTAGTAATTCAACTCTTAAATCAAAGAGTGTATGTTAGGAAGTCCTGGCTATAGGAAATATCAAGGGATTTACTTTTAGTAGCTTTACAAGGAGTTACTTAACCAGAGGACATCTCAGTTCAAGTGTTTATAGAAGAAAGTAGCCTTAAAGAATATAGGTCTTGTTTTCTGCTCAGATACACTAAAATGAATAAGAATTGCACTGGTGTAGGAGAGGGTATAACTGAACCCAATCTAGAGACCAGTCTGTTTCTTCCAGATAGGGTCAGCAGCCAGTCTCCAGCAGCGAAAAGTGATTTTTGTCACTCTGCTCTATGCTACTTCTAAAGTGAGTTCTGTCAGTTTGTGGGCACTTAGCTGGCACTTTGTTAGATTAAAGCGTGCTGCCTGAGATGGTGCAGACACACTTGGCTAAATCCTAAAATGTAAACAATACAGTAGTTCGGGGTGGAGGGGAAGAAGCTTGCTGCTCTCTCTCCCCTGCAGTGAATTATTTCTTTAGCTAAACAGGCCGTGCTTGTAAATGTCAGATGCTTGAGTGCTGTTTTACATATCTGAGTTGAAGTGGAGTGTGTGTGGGAGTGCGTGGTGGTGGTGGTGGGGAGGAACCCCACTGAAGTAGGAACAGATTGGGAGGAAAAGCACTTGTTAACCTAAGTCTCCTTTATTAAATGAAACTAATGTCTTATGAAGGTGGTATCCCCAATTTCCTTCTTCCTCCCAGCTGTTCACAATGGCCCTACTAAAATCACCTCTATTTGTGATAACACATTGACACCTTTGCTTTATTTTGTGGTATCCTGAGTTGGTTCTCTTTGCATAATGGAATGAGCAGCTCTCTGGGGTAGGAGGAAATTGCAGAATCCATAGGTTCCTATCATTCTGCCTCTGCACACTCTCCCAAGTCCCTGCTTCACAACAGACTAATTCGTTATGTTCTCCATTAAGTAAAGAAAACAGCTATAAAGCTTTTTCTCATGCTGAGTTCAGCTTCCTTGCTTGATGGCAGATCAACTTTCATTCCAGTTTGCAATATCAAAGACTTGACTCATGGAGGTCAGGTGCTATTATCCTTCCAGTTTTTCCTCTTGTCATTTTTCCTCGGGTAGGACTATAAAACAAAAGACCAGGCAAAAAAGAGGGTCATGAAACAGAGCTGTGAAAGGTGGAAAAACTTCTGCATACTTAGCAATTCTTGCTTGATAAAATCTGGATTAACTAGGGTAGAGGGAAACAAACTATTCCATAATTCTTGACCATGTATTACAAATGTATAGAGTAGTGGGGCCCAACCCTATTACACAGGAGGGCCACATAAACCTAAGCACAACCTTGTGGAGGCCAAACAAATTCTACATATTTTAATAAGATTTAAAGTCCCGTGTTGATTTATAGTTTAAGTTCAGCTTGTTTCATATGTATTAGGTTGTTTCTATGTACAGTATTGTCGGTTTACAGACTTGTGTAAACTAAAATGATGTAAACATGACAACCAAGTGCTAATGAATCGATTGTTAGTATATTGTGTTGAAGCAGGCTGCAGGCCTTCTGAAATGCTCTGGTGGGACGTGTATGGCCCTTGGGCCATAATTTGGGCACCGCTGGTATAAGGCATCACTTCCTCCTCCTTCTTGTGATCATTACTTATTAGCTCCGTTGCAACTCCAGGAATTGCTCACTTGGGGAAAATTAAGAAGGAAACGATGTAATATATTGTAGCTGCCAGTCAGTGTAATTTGTTGCCTAGAGACAGAGAAGTGCTCTATGGCCTGCAGTTTGAGCGTCTTTGACCTAGGGCCTTGCAGATCAGAACTGAAGTTCTGTGGCAGCTCTGAGGCCTGGAATCAATAATGTAGACAAGACCTGGGCATTCTTACCACCATGTCCTCTAGACCTGCTCGGTGCCCAGTCCTGCCACCAATGGAACTGCGCCGGCAGAAAAACGTTTGTGTGTTGGTTTTTTTTGTTTTTGTTTTTGTTTTTTTTGCAGGGAAATTACCTGCTGTAGCTAATGTAAACAGAAGCTTATTCACCTATTATCTCTGTGGTGGTGAAGTTACAGGCATTATCTTAAGAGCTTTTTGAAAAAAGAACTCCTCTTGTTCCCTCTTTTTTTTGGAGGGAGGAGAGATTGCACTAAACACAGAGACTATAAACACATTTTTGTTTAATCAAACTATATGGGAAGCAACAGCAGGTATGGGCACACCAGCGGGTCAAGATTGCAACTCCAAGCAAGACTGTTGCAACTTCCTTCAGGAGTCTCATGTGTCTGCATTTGTGTGCGTTGTGTATGGGCAGGAGAGGAAGGCTAGCAGCATTTTACCTGGCTCTCCTTACGCTAAATAAGGAACTTTATGCATATTAATGCATTAGAAGATACCAATAAATAAACTGGGAGGGAGTACGTTATTCTGCAATAGAATAAAAAGATAACATTGAATATACATCAGATTACCATGTGGGAGGCAGATTGTGTCTCTCCTTTACAATGGAGAAGGCTGTCGTATTGATATCCTGAAGAACTTGTCTGTTACTCAAGGTAATCATCTGACACTGGTGGCGTTACTGATGCACCAGATGGGCCTGCATAATATTTGCATAGTATAAAAAGGTCACTGTTAAATTGTACTGATAGAGTCCCAGGTTGATACAGGGGATGACTTCTGGTTTTTATCGTTACCCTTATTTCCCCTGAATAACTTTAATAGGACTCAGTATGATTTAATCCAGTATGTTGGATTGTGTACCATAGAATCATAGAATATCAGGGTTGGCAGGGACCTTAGGACGTCATCTAGTCCAACCCCCCTGCTCAAAGCAGGACCAATCCCCAATTTTTGCCCCAGATCCCTAAATGGCCCCCTCAGGATTGAACTCACAACCCTGGGTTTAGCAGGCCAATGCTCAAACTACTGAGCTATCCCTCCCCCCCATTGGCATGATCTGTAGTATAGATTTTCCTTTTTTATTTTGGTTAAATCCTCAAGAGAATGCTGAAAGGAAAATATTTAACACAAAAAGCGTTAAAGCATTAAGAACATTCAAATGCATAAGCTTACTGTTTTTTGTTTTTTGTTTTTTTTCATCAACCGCTTTGCTTGGAACTTCAATAAAAGCCAGTAGCCTCTAGCGTGTCAATTGTCTAGCTGAGACACACTGTATTGCTGTTCTCTTCAGTATAAACAAAGATTAAAATACATTCAGTTGCAGCATGTCTAAACTTTGGTCTTGTCCTTGGTTAGTTAGCAATGTACTCTTCTTTGCAAGAAAAAGGATTCTATTAGAAAACTTTCAATAAGCAGTTTTACTAATAAGCTACTTCAATATCCTTTCCTCCACCCCAGAAAAAGACTTCAACCAAAGAGCTGTGCAGTTAAGAGTGTTTAAAATAGGAGATTTTTTTAGAAGCATTTGCAATTGTGATGTTGCAGTCTTCTCTCTTTTTAGTCTCGAGCCTTCACTGCAATCTGCCACTTTTTCTTTCTTACATCGGTTGGGGTGGTTTGTGGGTGGTTCCTTCTTGAGACAGCTGGAACCAGAAACACTTTAGGGTAGGAAGTTGGCATTGTTGCTCTGGCTCCTGCTTACAGATCTGTTTATCCAAAGCCTTTTTAAGCCCACTTTTTTAAAATGAAGCTTGAGAAACCCAAATGGATTAGCAGCAGTCATTACACTCAGATTTGGCAAGAACCTGTGACAACCATCTATGTTTAGAAACTCTGGTGAAAGAACATGCTGAAGGAGAAGCAGCTGCCGTTGGTGCCGTAGTGGAAGGATGATCTTGTGGTTAGTGCACTGCATTGGGACTCTGGGTTCAGTTCCTAGATCTGCCACTGATCAAGTTACTTTATCTCCCTGTGCCTCAGTTCCCCGTCTGTAAAATGGGGATAATTCTTCTTTTGCTCTCATCCTTTCTCCTGTTTGTAAGCTCTTTGAGGCCAGGACTGGCTATTGTCTGTCACATCTTTGCACGATGGGATCTCATCCTGATCTAATTTTTGGCGCCTCTGGGCAGTACTGTAACACAAATAGATCTAGCTCAGTGCTGACTAGTATTAGAACAGTTTGAAGTCCTGCTTAAAATGGTTCCCATCCCATAATATTTTTTTCATTATAACTTGGAATTAGATCATTTCCCAAGGTGTCCCTTCCAATATGGGTACTTCCTTTAGATAAATGACTGGACTTTAATCACTTGCCTTGTGTTTGAACCACTCTTTGTCAATGCTTCTGTGACTCCTGCAGGTACGCTGGTTCTTATGAGCCAAAATCCTCAGGACTTCTGCCACCCGCTCTACTGGGTTAAGATAACCAGTGACGGTAAAGACCATGAAAGTGCACTGTAGCAATGGTTCTCAACTTCTTCCCTACCAGTACACCATATCCTGTCACCCTGCTCCTTCCAGGACCTCCCTCACGCTTAGTAATATGGGCATGGCAGGGTGGTTGTGATACCCTGCTCCCGCCCAGCACTTGTTAGTACCTGCCTGGCTGACAGCCAATGATGTATAGGCTTGGGCTGTGGCTCAGCGGATTAGAGAATCAAATGCTAGAGAAGATATCAAAGGCAATGGATTTTCAGTGAATTCCTGCCCTTGTTGTTTGACTTCAACCACATCAGCATTGTCTCCAGAGAAGATGCATGTCCTGCAAAATAGGCAATAAAAAAAGTGACGGAAAATTGGGGAAGGCAACGTAGGTAATGTTGAGAGATTCCGGTACAAATATAAAGGTGTCAGTCGGTGTATATATAGAGAGCTACACCTGGGCTGCTGGTGAGAATTGCTGGTGTAGTTCTCAGGTGCCCGAAGCTTTATTTTCTTCTGAAACACATTTTTTCCCTTCTCCAGGGTGGCTACTTCAAGGGTGATGAAAAGCATGGAGAAGGTCAAGAAAGTGTAAATGGTTCAGCGGAGCTCCGGCATAAGTGGAAGAACACAGCACGAGGGGCCGATTCCACTGGACCAAGGCAGCACTTTCCGAGAAAATGTTACTGTATTAATACTACTCTGTGGAAAGGGAGCAACCTGAGCTTCCCAACACTGGGACTGCAGACTGGGGTGTGTGGAGGGGAGCAAAACATTGCAAAAAGCTAATTATTCCTCTTTTAAGGATATGGGTTATATTGTTACACACAAGGAATCTGGAGCTTTCTTAAGGATGCTGGGTGGCTTATTTGCTCCCTGCCCCCCCCTTTCTGGAACTGTTAGGACTTCTGAATTGTTTGCAGTTGTGTTCTCTGGAGTGTGTAATATCAGTGTGAAGAGAGACCTATAGTGTGTGTGTGGGTAAAATAAATATTTATATAATGCACATACACACATGCTGCGTGACACCTGCGCTGGAAATTACGAAGTGTCATGAAAGGTGGGGAAGTGGGAGGGTCCATCAGAGGAGCTCGTTCTTGTGGCATGAAAAGGTGGGAGAACCCCTGAAAGAATTCTGGGACTAGCCTCTACTGCGCCATATTGCCTCTGTTGGTGGCCTCTTGCCTCTGGCTAGGATGTGTAGCATCAATGAGGCTGCTGCCTGAGCAGCTGAATCAGTCAGGAAGGCATATAGACTGCAGCTACCAGATACTAGGCCTTAATCTTCATGAAGAGATCTGGACAGTCAGTGTTGACTGCGCTTCCACAGAAGAAAGGCAGTCTGGGGTTCCGTCATGTAAATGTGCCAACATCTCTGATTACAAACCCACTAGGGATCAGATTTGGTGAATGACAGTTGTAGAACTCAAGTCTCCAGGGACTGGAAAATTGGAACCACTGGGAGCTTTGTCCTTTCAATAAAGGTTGGAATAGGATGCATTGGAGTTTGTTTTAGAATGTTGATTCATTTCTCTTTTGGACTGGAGCTGAGATCACAGAGCTCTTAATAAATCAGTTTTAAAGAATTGATTGAAGATGACTTGGTTTTTCCTCCCGCAACCATCTCTGCCATTGCTAACTGCGAAAATCTTGGAAGTGGGGGTAAAAAGAGCTACCTGCTTTGATGTCTGGGACTGGTTTCCTTTCAAAGAGAACATGAAAACATCGTATCCCTCTTCCACCAATACCAAATCCTCTTCCTATAGCATTCCTTGCTACATACCCAAAGCAGTAATGGTCTGACTCTACTGTTAGTGGCAGGCATCTTGCAAGCCTAGAGCTCCAGCCAGTGGAAATGGAAATGTCCTGCCGATGGGATAATCCATGTTGTATGATCTATGCCTTTAGGACGTCAGAAAATAATTTCTACTTCCACACGTTAAATGGCAGAGAAGTGAGGAACTGTCACATGCCAAATGTGCTAGGCAATCATGTTCTCAACAGTTACTTCTCTTGTGGGTGGGAGAACCAGCTCACTGTACGTATTGCATCAAAAATGTGATTTTAAAAACTGGTCTGCCCAAGGAATTTGGGGAGCCAGTCTGTTCCTTCAGAAATGGCCCTTCCGACACAGACTCACCCACAAACTCCGTTCAAAAGAATACTCGAGTATTCTACTGCAAATACACATGGATGAGTAAGTGGACAGGTTTTCCAGTTAGGAATAAACGTGCAATAATGCATTCCTAATCTAAACAAGGTGCTGTTATGGGGTCTGTTAATGCATTTGGGGATTAAATTAAATCTTAACATTTTTTAAGGGTATGGCTTTTTCCACCCCAAACATAGACCTTTTAAGAGTCACATCAGCCCTGATTATGGGAGTCCTAACATTGGACTACTACATATTGTGGTTTCAGTGGAGCTGCTGAGATAGCCAGTGCTTATACTTTAGTCTCCGGTTTCTCTTTTTATATGCACTTTTGCTAATGATATACTCAATATAGCTTTATATGTAGAGGCCATAGCACTTTGGAGAGCTCTAGAAAGCCAAGGAATAACCAGGAGTAGCATCCTCCCATAGATTGTGAAGCTGAGGGGGAAAGCTTTGAAAGTGTTTCTAAAAGGATGGCTCAATTCAAAGGATGAGCTAAAGATGAGTGGACAATTCTCTGACTAGCCGGCATGTGGTGTGAGCAGGGATGTTGAATGCTAACCAGCGGTGCTAGCATGTCACAGCTAAGCTATTTGTATAAAAATAAAACCCGTTACAACATCGTGGGCAAAGAACCGAAGAAACTGGTCAACGTTTTTATACAGCATCCATTTTTAAAGTGAGCCTCCACATCCTTTTCTTCTGTCCTCTTGCCCAGTAATGGCGTTTGGGCTTTTTGATCTTCTGTCCAGCGCAGTGACTTGTGAACCCACGTGATTGATTGGTAAGTGCTTGACCATTTCTGTTGCAGCTGAGAAACTGGCCCAGTAGTTCACTAGGTCGCATAATCACCATACTTGGCTTTCAAGTGCTGTCATAGTGTGTATCTGGTATCTTGGCTTCACCTTTTGCAGAGGAGAGTGTCACAAGTACTGCATAGGGCTGAATTCAATATTCTGGGACCCCAGTGGCTTGTAACCTTCCTGCTTCTGCCTATAATAATCCAGGTTAGGATTAAATCCAGGTTAGGATTTTAAAGGATAAAAGGATTACATACATCACAGGGGCATTAGAACTATCAATGACTGCAGTCTTGGAAAGCCCAGGCTTCTGTGAGTCTGCGAGTGCATTGGTGTGGATGGTTTTGTGTGTGTTGCCACTATAGAACTCTCAACTCGTACTGTACAAACTCTGTGAAATGTCACACAGGCATCAGTTTGCTCTTCAGTAGTAATGCCCAGAGTAAATCAATAGCAAAGATGATTTGCAAATCACTGGGACGCGCTTCTGCTCACCACGGTAGCAGTGACTGCTGCAGTGTGGTTCTGCAGCAGCTCATCAAGCCGTCTTCCACAGTCAACTTGCTTGCAGTGTATTTGCCAAATTCCTGTGACTGCAGGCTTTGGGAATGTTCCTCTCAATGGTTTAACAAGGGTTGTTTTTTTTAATCAAATCACGACACAGGCAACATTCCCAATGACACTTCTTTTCCTCAAGGGCAGTAGTTCCAGTTAGGACAGCATGTGGCTTCCCAGTTAGGATTTCCGCTTTCTTGTTACTATCCAAATCCAGCATGTAATGATCTGTGGAGTACACTGTCTGCAGTGTTTCTCTCCAACTGATTGCCCTGTTCCTTGATTTCCATGCTGGCATACCCTGGGAGCATGTTGTAAAGATTTGGTGCATTGCAGCATTTTGTGTCAGAGCTAGTATGTGGAAGGTGGATTTTTTCTAAGCTAGATTAACTGTGTACAGAGTGAGTGCACATGCACTGTATAATCTTAGCTGTGTAACATTCTTCCCAAATATTAAAGGCTATAGACTGCTTGGCTTTCCAGAATGCCCAAGTATTGAACAAGAACTGTGATTCCTGAGATAAGGGTTTAAATATAGCCACTAATTTATCTCTTTTCTTAAATTGCTCCTTAGGGAAGGGAGATTTACAATCCAGCCAGTTACACCCTATTAGACTCCTGGAAAAATAAATTCAGTTGTCAATTCACTAATTATAGACTGCTGAATTTTTTCAAAGTTACTGAGCGCCTGCAATTCCCATTGAATTCAGTGGGAGATGGGGCTGCTCAGCACTTCTAAAAATCAGACAATGAGAGCAGAAACATTGAGGAAGAAACTTGTTTTCCAATGTACCTCTCTTATCCTTTGTCACATGACAGACTACAATGGATTCAGAATAATTCTAATATGGCTGCCTCCATCCCAGCCGTTAAAACACTTGTTTCTCCCCCTTTGAGAGAACTTGGAGACTCGGCCTACAGTAGAGGGAAGTAACTGGGTGATATGGAAGACGGCACAGAAGCAAAAATTTACTTTTCATCTGAATTGTTTTTCATGCATAAGCTGGATACATTTGAAATGCATTTGAAATAGGATCTGGTGCACATGTGAGACTTGACCAATCCACTTTTTCTTGTATTCCATGGAGAAAATATCATCCCTGTCTAAAACAGATGAATCTTGCTTTCCTAGTAGCCTCCTCATACGCTGCTCTGGGCCCGCTTGTCATTTTTACTAGTGATACTGAAAGTTCTGTGTTTCCCCAGTGGTCTCTTGCTTAGTAATAGCAAGGAGTCCTTAAGATCTCTGCATGGCTTATACATGAAAGAGGCTGTTTGCTGGGAGGCTGATGCTGGGTTTGATGAGAAAACATTCTCTTGAGGTACTAAATTTATATGTAAAGTGAAGACATCAGAAGAAAGTGGTGGAGGAAATAGCACATTCCTTGTGAGCTGACGGGCTCAAGAACCCATGTAAGTTTTGACTACAGTGATCCTGTAGCGTGAGCAGTTTAAAAAATTTCCCTGTAGAAACTTCACTGAGCATTCTGATCTCTGTATAATAAAGTGGAGTTAATGACAGCCCTGTTGCTAGATGAGTCTCACTTCTTTTCTTTTGTAGCTAATGGTATGTCTACATGTGGAGCAGGGAGTGTGATTCCCAACTCGAGGAGACATACTTGTGCTAGTACTGAGTATGTAGCTGCTGCGGGATGGGCTAGTCACCCCATGTATGTACCCAGGTTCTCAGATGGGCATGTACTCAGGGCAGCTAACAGCTGGGTGACTGAAGCAGTGACATAACCATTCTGTTAATGTGAGTGACAGATTTGAAAGCACGCTCCCATTAATGATTATAGATCATTCTGTATCATAAAGCAGCTTTAGGGTATCTTGAACAGTATAGGTTTGATTCGCTGGTCATTTGACCTCAGAAAGACTCAGATGTCGGTCCACAAGCAGGTTCTTTTTTGGGTGTGCTTGTAGATATGTAAATATTCTACTCTTCAGTTCAGATTGGGGTGCAAAGTAGATTTGTCAGTATATTTTTAGCTGTTAAAAGAGCAGTGGACATTATTTATGTAAAGATAAGCCGTCGGGGGATACAAATCAGGACACTAACTCTTCCTGCTGTGATGCAGATGTGTATAATCAAGATTGTAAAACTGGAATGAGAATTTCTATTGCATTTTCTCTTCTCTCTCCTAGTTTTAGGTCGGAACGTAATTTTTGTTTGACCAAATATGCCCAATGGCTTGAGAAACCTATCCTCCAACTAACTACTACCTCCTGGAAAGAAAGCACTCCTGACCAACTGAATTTCTGGCTGCTGGTATTGGCTGGCAAACCTCTCTCAATTGTAGCTGATGCTTTATGTATATTTAGAACTTGATTAGAAATATTAAACTATTTGGCCTCTGCCACGTAGGAAAATATTCCAGTATGACTGAGGAGTTTGGAATCTATTCACTAGTGGAAAATTGCTCAGTATTGTAGCTCGCTGCCATTTGGCCATTCACTAGGTTGCCCTGAGAAGAGTCTGATTTCATTATTTTTCACATGTAGTAGGATATTACAAGACTTTGCACTATTTTTACAGGGCAGCTCGTAAGGCTGATTCTCCCCTTAATGTCCACATGACTGTAATACTAATGGGGAAATTATGTACATGCATTACACTGTCTCTATGGTGACCTCTTACAGAAAATGCTGGTTATTGGGAAGGCAGGTCCTTGAGCTCTTACTTCTCAGACCAGCCCAAAGCAAAGCAGAACAGTGGCACCAGCTGCCTTCCTGCCATGTGATTATCTAACCCTTGTTTCAATGCCACTTTCAGAAGCCAGTTGGGTATTATCAGTGACTGACTGATGGGCTGATTGTGTATTCCCAACTTCGTCTTCCTAACGCAAACCATTGATTACTAAAACTACATCTTCTTCATCTGAATGTTAGTTGACTCAGCCTACAGTTGTGGCACTGCTAACGTCACTAGGGTGATTGTAACAATATAGGCTAATCAATCTACCCTGACAAACTTAAATGGCCAGGTCTCAAAGGTGTTGGGAGTTTTGCCATGGACTTCAGTGAGAGCAGTACTCCTGGGGGAATTGTGTGCCAAAATATTAAAAATGCTGTGCACAATATTTTAAAATTCTGCACCTGTTATTTGTTAAAATAATGCAATATAATCATGCTGTTTTCAATTATTTTGGTAATTTATTTCAAACTACAGTACAATGGATGGAGAATGGGAGTAGGGAGCACTGGAGGAAATCACCAAACCCCCTCTGCTTAATAGTAATGGAGCTAGTATTGACCCTTTACTTCTACTTATTAGTCAACAACTATATACAGCCATATGCTCAGTGATCCCTCATAGGCAACTGAAGAGCAAGTGAGGGCTGGGGTCTCAAACTCACTATTTATATTGGCTACTGACCATCTCCAGAAAGGTCAGTAGAAAAAAATTCATGGAGCACATTTTGATAGGAATTTTTTTCAGTCCAGAACTTTAGGTCAGTTCTAATCACATAAATGCTTATGGTGCTTCAAAGGCTATACTTTCCTTTACGATAAGGCTCCTTTACACTACTCTGGCAATGTAATGGAGCCTTAACATTTTTACACCTGTTTTATACTCCTAGGGAAATTCACTAAGAACAAGGGGAACAATTCACTAAGCAGGCAAGCTGCTACATTCTGCTCTGTCTGAGGGGATGGAGCATGCCCCACACCTACCTCCTGAGAAACACCCGAAAGCCCTGCACCTCCATACTAAGCATGCCGCAATAGTGAGCGAGAAGGACAGTGTGTGTGTGTCTCGCTCTCTCTCTCTCTCTCTCATGCATGACTGCCCACCCCACCCCCCTGCTCTGGTGGTGATTTACACCTCTACTGGCTGCTCTGGGTGCCCAAACCAACCAACCTGCCTGCACTGCTGGGGAGGAGTGCATGACTGCTCCTGACGATGAATTCAAGGGAAGCTGCAAAAGTCATTTTTCTGCGAGGAAGCAAAGAAATCTGCGGGGGGCCATGAATTCTGCACACATGCAGTGATGCAGAATTTCCCCAGGTGTAGAGCAGGATTGTAGCCCCCCCCCAAGAGGCAGTACATGACTTCTGGAGTTAGTAGCCAACAACATCTTGCAGTAGGAATAAAATTCACCTCATGAAGTGTGTTATTTCAGTTACTTCAGTAAGAGTAATCTATGTTTTTCTCATGCGCTCAGCTTTGACTATATAGCTTGTTAAAATAGAATGCTTACCATCTTGTTTTTATTGTGTAGTCAGCATTAAAATAAACCAGTTTAGAGTGATGGAGCTAAACTGCAAGCTTGCAGTAATTAATGGAAAATGAAAATAAGAAAGAAAAACTTGTAGCACCTTAGAGACTAACAAATTTATTTCAGCATAAGCTTTCGTGGGTTAGTACCCACTTCATCGGATGAATGCATCCGATGAAGTGGGTACTAACCCACGAAAGCTTATGCTGAAATAAATTTGTTAGTCTCTAAGGTGCTACAAGTTTTTCTTTCTTATTTTCATTTTGCTGACACAGACTAACACGGCTACTACACTGAAACCAGTAATTAATGGAGTTATACCAGGGCTAAATTTTACCTATTGCAGCTAATGGAGGGGAGACTACGGGATTCTGAAGGAAGACCATGATGACAGAGGGGCTAAACAATGGGAAGGGCTATCTCAGGCTGAAGACTGGTGCAGGTTAGGTGGGAAAGATGAATTTTGGTTTCCTTGCCTTCTTTGGACCAATGGAAAGAAAATACCAGCCCCCTCGCCACCCAACACCTACTGAAGCACCTCCAACCGCTGCCCTAGGAGTTGACTCTGCCATTTCAGGGAGGTTTTTTTGGTTCAGGTGTAAAGTCTTTGTCCCCACCCCATGCCTTGCCAGCCTTCTCCCCTCCTTTTTTCCCCCTAGGATTTGGGCTTTTTGTTTGTAAAACTCACTGTGGCCTCTCTATCCTCTTCCCCGCACTTTGCTTCTGCTCCTCTGTGGCCCTCCCTAATGTTCTCCATAGCTGTTGGTTCAGTTGCCTGTATTGCTCCAGCAAGATCATCTCCATGACAGCAGGGAATTGCTTCTCTTTAAATCTGACCGTAACCTTCCATTTTTCTCCTTAGCTCATGATTGACAATTTCTCCAGTGTGTTGTGATGCTGTGTATGAAGGATGCGCTATAAAAACAAATTGTTACTTTTTTCATAAAATCGATAGGCTCTGCTATGAATACCCAAAAGCGGCAGGAGGGGTTTTTCAGTTATAAGCTGGAGCCTGCCCCAAGCTGAGGTTATCACAAATGCATACCAGCCCCTCTATGGAAGCAAGTTTTATAATGCGGTGCTACTATGGTTTGGTTTCTCAGCCCGCTTCAATGAACATGTTATCAATACCTTTTTCAGAAAGGTGGGGGGAAGTCTCTGGTAATTAGCAGTACCCTGGAAAAAATAAATTCTCTCTCCCCCACTTCCCCCGATAGCTAATTGCTTCCCTGCTGGAGGTGACAGTTCAGACTATGTAGTCTACAGCTACGTGGCTATATCCTACAGAGACATGGAACCTCTCTAGTGGGTCAGCTGAAGGATATAACAACGGGAGATGACTGTCCTACTGATGGAAAGGCAAAGAGGGGTGTGGGATTATTGCAGGTTTACCGGATGGGAGGGTGGGGAAGTAAAGTAGAGTGATAGTTTAACATCTACCATCTTGCTCCCTCTTGATGATGCTAAAATTAGTTTCCTGACAAGCTCAATGCAAAAAGAGTCAGTTAAACAATACATGGGAACGGCCACAAGAACGAGAAGTTTATTTGAACAAAAACGGGGTCTCTGCATGTGAGATCAGACCCATAATGAGCTCCTGGCCTTGTTCTAATGTCCTCATTTTAAACCAATTTTGCAGTTTGACTCAATTTCCCATTTCCAGGGTAGGTTAAAAAACCCCTACTGTTAGCTGTGGACTGGCCAATCTCTTGCAAAGCCTGAAAGTGACTCAGCTGTGGTACAGTTTAAAAGCTAACCCTCACACTCTCACTCGCTCACTCAGCCTAGCTTCCGCTCTGCAGGAAAAAATCTGCAAGCTGAAAAAACCTCTCACAACTTCATGGCATAGCTATGCAAAGTATTGGCCTTTTCATCCCTTGGGAAAAGCCAAACAGAGAGGCCTCCCATAGCATGAAGCCGTAGCCAAATTGGAGGGAGTACAGAGAACAGCAGCAGCGATTACCGGGCGAGAGGGAATTGGCCTCTGATGGAAGATTAAAAGAATTAAAGCTGTGGAGGCTTGGGTAAGTAATGACTGAAGGGAGCCGAGAAGGAGATGTAATGCTCTACAACGTGCTTGGATGGCATAAACAGCAAGCAGCGAGGGGAATTAATTGGGGTGGTCCAAGGCCCTAGAATGCAGAATAAAGAGATGAGATAGAGACAAGGAAAAATGAAATGTTAGAAGCTTTCTACCAATGAGATCTGCCAGTCTGCAGAACAGTCTCCCTTGGTGAAACAGAAAGCTCTCTTGCTTCGGGTAATTAGTACTTGACTGGACAACTTGGTACTAAATACACTAGGGAGCAATCCCACACTGGCAGTGGGCTGGACTAGATGCTTGAGTCAGTCATTCCCATTACTAATTACTGTGTCTTTTAAAAATATCAAATCCACTATTTTACTATCAAACCCTATTTCTCTCTCTCATGCACACATGGCATCAGCTTAGCTGCCACCTAGAAAGACATCGGTTTGAGGAAGGAAAGTGATGCTTGCCACATGTGTTCTCTAATCTGTATTCCTGATAAGTAAGGGACTTGAACTGTTGCTGCAAAAGCTAAACAGAAATAGCGGCAGGGACTTAATGATTCTAGAATGCCTGCCTATTGTCATGAATCACAGCAGCCTTGTGGGAGGCTACAACCAAGCCTGGCATGGTCCTACAGCAATCTGGAAAATAGGTGCAGATTTTTTTTATTCAGTCTTTTACACATGAGGATGGAAAGTTCTAAGATGGGCAGAGACCTCTGCAGAAAATGGATTTGTTCATAAAGCTTAGATGTGTTTTCAATATGAGGCTTGGGAAAGAGTCCTTTATGTCTATGCTGTCCTTTTAAAATCACACTGGATCAGTAGTGACTAAAACTTATTACTACAGTACTTGCCAACTGTTAGCCTGTTTTATTTGCAGCTCTGACAGCATGAGGAGTGTGTGAAGTAGACAAGCTCCAAGGAGCTGAAATGTGAATGTGACTCATAAGTAATCCATAGAAATCAACTGGATTCAATCTCGTTCACAGCATGAACACTGCCAGCACAATTGTGCTTGAGGGTCAGACCCTTTTTTAGGAGCACCCTTGACTAAGGACTGAATGGGACGCAGGGACTGAGCTATCATTCTCACGTCTTATTTATTGGACCTGAGATATTTTGGTTGGAAAGCTTAGATGCTCAGTAAGCAGGGGGTATATCCACCAGGGCTGGCAACCTGGTACCTTTCACTTGCCCTAGAGTCTCACATTAAAAAACATGATGTTTCTCTGTTGTTAACCTACATGCCACTGCCTTTGCTTCATACCAAGGGGCACTTTCTTGCTCAAGCAACCTTTCTTTCATTGAAAGATTTTCCTTGCAACCCGCCATTAGTGGCCCTGTGTCCCCTTGGAGCGTTCTTCATGGTAATGACTACAACACATCATCTTACCCCTGCACTGAGACTTTTCGAAGAAAAGAGAAATCAATTTCTCCAAATCTTCCATTGATCCTGAATGGCCCAGTGACTGACCGTAATGGCTGTGCTATAACAAACGACTGCTTGTTGCACAGCTAACAGCCCTAACCCAGTTAGTGCAGACACAACTCTGCAACATTCAGTCTTTGGGGCCACTGTCGTAACAAATGCGCTGTCCAGTTAGAAATGACGTCTAGCTTGAAACCCGCTTGGGAGGCTCAAAGCAGCTGGAATAAGCTGAGGATCCTCTGCTTCAAGAAGAACCCATGAGGGGCACAGAGGAGAGCGGTTTCCCAGTTGCGATCCCAGAAGATTTAAAATCCTATGAAGGCCATTACCTTCCTTTTGTTTTGCTGTGCCTTAGCTACAGTGTTTAATACACAAACAAGTAAACAGGAGAGGGGCTGATTAGTTCACAACAGCCAGCCTTCTCAAGGTTTACATATTAGCATAATAATTAGTGCCCCAGAGGCCCTGGAGAGGATATGGTCTTTAAAAAATATACTGGAATTTAACAAGAGAAATTAATAGTGTATTGAATAGTAGCACTTACCACACCATCTGCACATCTGCTTTTAGAATACCAGTGCGTGCTCAGCCTTATAAAGTCATGTTCACTCCCACCGCTTCTCTTATTCTTGCCCACGGTTTAACGCTTGTAGTCCCACAACCTGGGGAAAGAAAGCCAGGACCCCTGGCCTCGCTGCCGGTCTGTGGTATGCCATCACTCCTCACTTGAAGCCACACAGCACATATAGGTGGAAACTCCATGTTACGTAGAATTCATTTATAAGAGTAACACCCAGCAAGCCTGCTGGAGTTCAGTCTCTCTATGTTTCAAGTTCTAAATCCTGATTTCTGAGGGCTTTGTGACTTGGCTGGTTATAGCTCAGCCATCAAAACACGACAGTGCCAACCTTCTGCCTGGAGTTTACGTCAATCTGACCTGTTCTGACACTGGAGGAAAGCAACAGAAGGTCCGTTCACATCTCATCCAGTCTGAAACAGCTTCAAGCGTCTGCCTTATGATAGCCAAAAAGCACTGGAGTCAGAGTTACGGCTGCCAATGCTATCCTTAATCAACCCTGTTCTGCCTCTGCATCACAGCCCCTCTCTGAGATCCCAGTATGCTTAGAGATCCCAGAATGGCAAGCTGGAGGAGAACAGGTGGTCACACACACAGGATTGACCACATTCACCCCTGGGATAACTCCACTGGTGCCTGTTACACCAGGGATTCATTTGGCTCACAGCAGTGGAATTTTCCTGGCCTCCTAAATGTTATGATTTCTGTGAAGGTGGCAGGATTTTCATTACTTCTGTAAGAGGATTTGAACTTATGAAATGTGCACACAAAGCACGATTCATTCACTGCTCCAGCAAGCTCCGCTGGGCAGGTGCTAGAACAGTGGTTCTCCACCTATTTACCATTGTGGGTCGCATATGCAGCCCGCAATGTGGGCCGCATCTAATGCTACCTGCATGGCCGAGGATATCACATGGGCCACAGCTGTGTGCTGATTGGGCCGCAAGTGGCCCGTGGACTGCAGCTTGAGAACCAGTGTGCTAGAGCGACAGCCCTGCAGACTGGAGGCCTTTCTTCATCCACCGAACTGATGCCACAGGGGCAGTGCATTTGCGACGTTCCTCATGGTGCCCTCACCTAGAGGGGCCTCTTCCGAGGACAACAGGGGCGTTTGCTCTCCCTGGCACTGCCACGCTTAGCTTCTTCTCTAAGCATGCCAAGAATTTCCTTGGCTTTTGTCAGCTTGAGTCAGATCATTATGATCTTAAAATAGCCACTTTTTTTTTCAGTCAGTGAATTAATTCGTCTGTGACAGGGAGGTCCATTCGTGCCAGCTGGCAAAGGGTTCACTGTTCTTTGCAAGCAAGTCCTGTCTCAGACCTGACACACTTACGACACCGAATATGCTGCTTTCGTGGTATTTATCCACCCAGTCCTACTTCTTGTTCAGCCAATCACTAAGGCAAACAAGATTGTTTACATTTACAGGAGATAATGCTGCCCGCTTTTTATTTACGTCACCTGAAAGTGAAAACAGGCATTTTTGTAGCCAGATATGCTAAAAATTCGTATGCCCATCATGCTTCGGCCACCATTCCAGAGGACATGCTTCCATGCTGATGACGCTTGTTAAAAAAATAATGCATTAATTCAATTTGTGACTGAACTCCTTGGGGGAGAATTGTATGTCTCCTGCTCTGTTTTACCCGCATTCTGCCATATATTTAATGTTATAGCAGTCTCTGGTGATGATCCAGCACATGTTCATTTTAAGAACACTTTCACTACAGATTTGACAAATGCAAAGAAGGTACCAATGTGAGATTTCTAAAGATAGCTACAGCACTCGACCCAAGGTTTAAGAATCTGAAGTGCCTCCCAAAATCTGAGAGGGACGAGGTGTGGAGCATGCTTTCAGAAGTCTTAAAAGAGCAACACTCCGATGCGGAAACTACAGAACCCAAACCACAAAAAAAGAAAAGAAAAACCCTTTTGCTGGTGGCATCTGACTCAGATAATGAAAATGAACATGTGTCGGTCCGCTCTGCTTTGGATTGTTGTCGAGCAGAACCCATCATCAGCATGGCCTCATGTTCCCTGGAATGGTGGTTGAAGCATGAAGGCACATGTGAATCTTTAACGCATCTGGCACGTAAATATCTTGCTACGCCAGCTACAACAGTGCCATGCGAATGCCTGTTCTCACTTTCAGGTGACATTGTAAACAAGAAGCGGGCAGCATTATCTCCCGTAAATGTGAAGAAACTTGTTTGTCTGAGCGATTGGCTGAACAAGAAGTAGGACTGAGTGGACTTGTAGGCTCTGAAGTTTTACATTGTTTTGTTTTTGAGTGCAGTTATGTAAAAAAAAAATCTACATTTGTAAGTTGCATTTTCAGGATAAAGAGATTGCACTACCATACTTGTATGAGGTGAATTGAAAAATACTATATCTTTTGGTTTTTTACAATGCAAATAATTGTTATAAAAATAAATATAAAGTGAGCACTGTGCATTTTGTGTTCTGTGTTGTAACTGAAATCAATATATTTGAAAATGTAGAAAATATCCAAAAATATTTAAATAAATGGTACTCTATTATTGTTTAACAGTGCGATTAATCGCATGATTAATCATTTTAATTGCTTGACAGCCCTAATAAATAGTATTCTATTATTAACAGCACGATTAATCATGCGTTGAATTTTTTTAATCGCACAATTAATCACGATTAATTTTTTAAATCTCTTGACAACGGTAAAATGTATATATATTTTTGTCCCCACCTTGTTGGCGTCCGTTAGTCTCGAGAGACGATGGATATGCACCCATGGGGAATGTTTAGTTGATGGTTGTGCAGCGTCTGTTGTGGCTGTGAAGCCCCACACGAGAGTGGCAGTCTCGATTGCATTTGCTGCATTTGAAGGCGGTGTCAGCTGTGGGTTGGAGCCGCTGCTTCCTTTTTCGTTGAACCCGCTTTTCCTCGGCAAGCTGCCGCAGCTTGTCTTCGCCAGTTTTCAATCCAGTGGTCAGAGCGTGTCTCCATCTGCATCTGTCCTGGGCGAGCTCTTCCCAGCTGTTGATGTCGATTTGAACAGTCTTCAGGTCCCTCTTACAAACATCCTTGAAGCGAAGGTGGGGCCGTCCTGTAGCTGTGTTTCCGGAGGCAAGTTCGGCATACAACAGGTCTTTGGGGATCCGTCCATCTTCCATGCGACTTAGATGGCCAAGCCATCTGAGGCGGCGTTGACGGAGGAGAGTGAACATGCTGGAGATCTTGGCACATTCCAGCACCTCGTTATTCGTTATTCGATCACTCCAAGTGATCCCGAGTATGCAACGGAGGCAGCGCATGTGGAAGGTGTTCAGTCTCTTTTCTTGCGAAGCGTAGAGGGTCCAAGAGGGTCCAAGTTTCCCCACCTACAGCTAGGAGAAACTAATTCACGCTTCCCTGGGCTGCTACAGGAGATGGTGGAAACTGGCAAAATCAGCTGTGCAGTGCCACAGAATAACGATGGTAAGAAGATGGGCAGGCAGGTCTGGCAACATATACTGCCTGAGCCTGATGCCTTTTGGCCTCTGTTATCTCTGCCACAAGGATCACGCTCTCTAAGTAGGTATGCAGAGTGATCATTGAGTAATGTTCATGTGCTTGGTACCACACTGACGGAGAAGGTGGCAAGGCCTCTGCCCCTGCCTGCCAGGAAAATTTTCTTACTCAGGGCAGTGAGGGGATTTCTCACTTGCCTGTTCAGCGCTGTGCAAAACAGGAAGACACAGTCTCTGTCCTAGTGTGTTTACAATCTGAATTAGGCTAGTGAGGATCATACCCACTCCAACCATCCATGCCTGAACCAGGGCAAGCCACGACACTGCAAGCGAGGAAGACGCTGTACAGGAAGGGCCAACAGTCTATCATGTTCAGTGTCCCACCTTCTGGAGCAGTCTCAAGACCTAGATCACTTGCTTCAACATAAGATATCTGCATACCCTGCCCAATGCTCAGTCTGCTGAAGTGGAATATTACGGGAGAACGTACTGCCTGAACTCAGATGGGCAGTAGCATCTGTCTTACAGCCTGAAGAGGAAAGATGGTGCAGGGGTTAGAGCAGTAATCTGGGAACCCCACCTTCAGTGCTGTGCACTGCCACTGCCCCCCTGTGTAGTGTTGGGGTCTCTGTGCCTTAATTCCCCTTCGGTCAATGGGGATAACAGCAATGCCAAGGCAACCCCAGCAGCTCTGCTGACGACGGCTGTACGGCGTGGAAAAAACCAACAGGGAATCAATAGAGATTACAGTGCTGGAGAGGTGCTCTGGGTGTCAAATTGGCTGCTGCATAAGGTATTTCTCTCACCCAATGGTCAATCTTTACAGCACTAGTCGAGTTCACAGGGCTGGACTCTACCTTTGAAGAGACCCTGCTGGCAGTTTCTCCTCAGTCATAGGTAACAACTTGTCACTACTGCTCTTTCACTGTTACAGACTATTGGCTCTCAACTCTTCAGAAAACAATGCTGGGGTTCATTTGTCTTTGTAAGTGGATTGTTCTCAACACTGATTGAGTTAGCCCTGAAACCCCGTCTCACCAGGCTGCTTCAACTGTTCCACACCCCAATAGTCTACATTTTGCAGATCTCTTGCACTAGTTCCCATACAAACCTCTCGCAATAACCATGGCACTCAGCCAGTGCTTAGCTTTCAGCAGAAGCCACACGTGCACCCCTCAGGTGAAACACTCTGAGGAGAGCTGGCCACAGGTAACATACCTGCCTGGGTATGTCTGGGTCAAGGGTTCTCAACCTTTTTCTTTCTGAGTGTCTTTCTCCCCCCCCCCCTAAAAACTCCACAGCCCACCTGTGCCACAACAACTGTTTTTCTGCACATAAAAGTTAGGGCTGGCATTAAGGGGTAGCAAGCAGGGCAACTGCCTGGGGCCCCACGCCACAGGGGGCCCCATGAAGCTAAGTTGCTCAGGCTTTAGCTTCAGCCTGGTGGTGGGGCTCCAGGCTGCAGTCCCGTGCAGCGGGGCTTTGGCTTCCTGCCCTGGGCCTTAGCGAGTCTAACACTGGCCATGCTTGGCAGCCCCCTGAAACCTGCCTGGGGGCCCCCCACCAGGCCCCGGACTCCCGGTTGAGAAGCACTGGTCTGGGTCCCAGTCACCACATTCAGCACCTGGGTGACAGGGACTGGATGGTCACAGTGGGCGTGACAGTCCCCACCCCCCAACGGGGGCTTGAGTCACGGCATGCACCCTCCAGGGGGTCCTGCTGGTCCCCGCCTGCGCCCCCCGCGGCGGTCACGGCTGTGCTGGGCCCACGCGTGTCCATGACCCCGCCGCCCGCGGAGCGCCCCGGGCTCCACATCCCTGCGGCAGGAGCGGGAGGCGGAGAGACGCGCGGGTCGGAGCAGGTCTGGGCCGAGGCCCGGGCGGGGAGCGCCGCGAGACCGGCGGAGCGGAGCGGAGCCTGCCGGTGAGTAGGGGAGCGGGGGAGTAGCCGGGCCGGGGGCTGCTCAGCGCGGCGCCGCGTGGCACCGTCCCCTCCCCGGCGTGGCCTGCGGGGCTGGAGCCGGGATCCGAGCGGGGAGCGCTGCGGGGCCCGGCCCCAGCGCGGGGGGCTTTGCCTGGCCCGTGGCTGTGCCGCACGGAGCCCCCAGCGGGTGCAATTCTCCCCCTCGCTGCCGGCGAGCCAGCTTCCCCGGGGGCCGCTCGCCGCTCTGACTGCACCGGGGAGAGGCTGGGGGCAGGCAGGCGCCCTCCCCTGGGACGCAGCGAGCTGCCCAGATAAATCCCCGCGTGCCGCCCCAGTGAGTCTCTGCAGATGCCTGGAGGAGAGGGAGACCTGAGGTTGCCTCGGGGGTGCGGGGGAAGTTGCCTTTAAATGGGAGAAACTCCTCCAGCAGGATGCTTCGAGGGCTGCGTCTGTCACCCAGGAGAAGACAGGAGCCAGGCCCTCCCGGGTTTGCCACCTCCGCTTCCTTAATAGGGACAGCCCCAATGCCTGTATCGAAATTCCTACCGTGTTATACCCGCTGGCGCGCCAAAAAG
Organism: Macrochelys suwanniensis; assembly: GCA_033296515.1. Classification (NCBI taxonomy): domain Eukaryota; kingdom Metazoa; phylum Chordata; order Testudines; family Chelydridae; genus Macrochelys; species Macrochelys suwanniensis. The sequence goes on along the minus strand of CM065790.1, from coordinate 11,274,647 downwards.
CTCCTCCAGTCCCATGGGTTTCAGTGGCGTTAAAAACCAAAAACCAAGTGTGGGCCTGTGGCCCTTTCCTCCTGTTGTCGCTGTTTGTGCCTCGCAAATATTGGTCGCGTTTTGGCAATGCCTCTTTGGGAGGAAGGACGGTTTTGTGGTTAAGAAACCGGATTGGGACAAAGGGGGACCTGGGTTTTATTCCAGGCAGGGATTGTCTCTTATTCTATGTATGTACAGAATATAGCAAATGTGGCCCTGATCTCAGCTGCGCCCTTTAGGCTCTGCTGCAAACAACAATATTAATAATATCTTGGGACATATGGGATATTTACATGTTACAAAGCATCACGTTATTGTGAATGCTGGCCATGCACAGCACATACCCCGTTGTCATTTGATTAGGAGAACATTGCTGCTAGCAGAGACTGGAACAGTATCAGGCTTCTTTGGGTTTATATTTTCCACTCTCTTTTGTTTAAATATATATGTACATACGCAAAGAAAGGGGAAGAGGAGAACATTTGCCTTGAGAAGTACAGTGACTGGAATGTACAAAGGGTGGATAACCAAATGTTGCCACATAGATCCAACAATATTTTGATGAAGTGGCTACGGTATAATCATAATAATAAAATGACAATGAAGTCTTAAATTAAAAAAAAAAGACTCATGAAGGCAAATAAAGGTGCTTATTAAATCATCTTTGACTGCAGAGTGGTTATCCCACCTGTAACAAAGAATGCATTTCTGAAGTTAATAGACTTGCTGGGTACCGATTAAAGAGAATTCAGTAATTCTGTTAAACCCATTAAAATAAATACCCAAGGGGAGGGCAGGAGAGAGCTTGTTATAGTAGAAACAGATTTTACTGTACACCAGACCTACACATTTCACAGTTCTTCCAGTAATAATGTAGAGCATATTCTAAACCCCTTCGGTGCTTTTTATTTATGCATGAACTTTCTCCCTGCCAGCCTTGTTTGATCACGAGGACGATAGAATAATGAATATAGTTGAATGAATAATCATTTCCATGGCAGCAGATTGCAGTATGGTGAACAGAAGGTGTATAAACTCAGGACACAAACAGTTGGTTAATGGAAAAGCTAGTTCTGAGTCTTGAGACTTAATATCCTTTGTGGCATGCTGTGTCTGTTGTTACCCTGCTGCAAGAGTACCCAGGGTTGTTGCTGATTACACTGCAGTATTGTACTGCAATAGCTAGCGATGTGATAAAGAGAGCTGCCCAGGACAGTAATGTATATCTCAGAAGGAAGACATAGGGGAGTTCAGAAAGCAAAGCTGCATTCAAGTGCTGGCCCAGCATTCAGTTTCCTCTGTAAGGAAATTACTTCAATATTTCATTCATGTACAGATACTCTCCACATGCTTCAGGTTTAGTTAGAATTCTTTTGCCCCATTCTGATTTTAAGCCAGCCTGCCTGAAGCAACTTGTGTCTCTGTATCTTTGGAAATAACATTCCATCCTTGCCAACACCCACTACCTTTTTACTTACCAAGGTAGGAATAAAGCCAATGTCAGTAATTAGGGAGAGAAATTGACTAGCTTGCACAGTTTCTGATTACTTTTATTCTTTCACCAAGTGATCTTGGCTTCTTTATAGTGTTTCTGTGGCATAGGCAGGGTAGGGTTTTATATTTAATTTAATCCTGTTAACATCAGTTTCTCGGCAGCAGAGCTTTGTCCTAAAATGATTAGGCTGGGATGGTATTACAGTAGCTTCTTGAGGCCTCACCTGAGAGGGGGGACCCTTGTGCTAGATGGTGCTGCACATAAACAGCTAGAGACAGTCTCTGCTCCAAAGAGCTTACAGTGTAAATAGGAAAAATGGACAGTGGAAGTATTGCTATTTGCATCTTGCAGCTGGGAAACTGAGGCACAAAGAAATTGCCTTGACCGAGGTCCCACAGGGAATTTTGGGGAAGAGCGAGGAATTGAACCCATTTTTCCAGAGTCCCATTCAGGGCCTTACCCCCAGGCTTCCTCTCACTATTGTAGGGGGCCTATGAGGCTAGCATGCCTCACTACCACCCCATTATTATTTTATCATTACTTGTCCTACCATAGTGCCTAGGGGCCCTAGGTATATCAAGGGCTTGCCACGTTCTGCTCTCGGCTATGATGGATTCTCTGTACCATGAAGTCTTTAAATCAGATTTGAGGACTTCAGTCCCCCTTTCATACTTACACCAGTAACTCAGCCAGAGGTTAGGGGCCTGTTCCCGGAGTGGGTGGGTGAGGTTTTGTGGCCTGTGATGTGCAGGAGGTCAAACTAGATGAGCACAATGGTCCCTTCTGGCCTTAAACTCTATGAGTCTATGATGTAAATCCCTAGAAGTCAGTGGACTTATTCCTGTTGACACTAGTGCATAAGAGAGGAGAATTTGTGCCTCCTTTCTTTTGTCTCATACCGGTATATTACCATCAGCCTTTTGTTGCCCAGACTGGGGATGTGTTGATAAAGAATGCTGCCGTGTTTTTAAACTTTGCTGCCTTAATTAATGAGGTTGTTTGTGGAAGGTTTGCTAATAGAGGATTATGTATTTTAGAAATGTCTGCTGTAGGGAATATGTCCCTGGACAATTGACTGTGGCAGTCTTCACCAGTAAAGAAACATACCATGGGTATTGTAATCCACGCCTGCCTACCCGCATTGTTTCATTCCATGCATCCGATGAAGTGGGTTCTAACCCACGAAAGCTTATGCTGAAATAAATTTGTTAGTCTCTAAGGTGCCACAAGTATTTCTTTCTTTCTTATTTTCGTTTTACCCCCATTGTGTTCCTTATAAACACAGTTTGCACTATACTCTTTGCAGGGATACAGAGCAGCCTTTACATTATTATTTAAAGTGTCTATTATTTCCCTCAGCACTTGCTGATATTTAAGAAGTAAAGGCATGTCCAGACAGCCCAGACAGGATTTAAAATACAAGATAGGAGAGAAGATAAAAAATAGTGCAGCAATACAGATAATTAGCACATACACAGAGCTTTCATATACTGTGAGACTGTATGACCAATTCTCCTTCGGCCCTCACCAAGCCTGGGTAACCTCCTCACACCCAGTGCTAGCTCCACAAATCTCAGCACCCAGCATCAGCCATGTGTTTTGGTTTGTTTTTTTCCCTGGCTACAGTCTCATCAAATCATAGAAGTGTTGGACCAGAAGGGACCTCGAGAGGTCATCTAGTCCTGTCCCCTGCACTCAAGGCAGGACTACGCAATAACTAGACCATTCCTGACAGGTATTTGTCTAACCTGCTATTAAAAACTGCCAATGATGGAAATTCCACAACCTCCCTAAGCAATTTGTTCCAGTGCTTAACTACCCTGACAGGAAACTTTTACCAATGTCCAACCTAAACCTCCCTTACTGCAATTTAAGACCATTGCTTCTTGTCCTATCCTCAGAGGTTAACAGGAACAGTTTTTCTCCCTTCTCCTTTTATGTACTTGAAAACTGTTATCATGTCCCCTCTCAGTCTTCTCTTCTCCAGACTAAACACCCAATTCTTTCAATCTTTCCTCATACGACATGTTTTCTAGAACTTCGGTCATTTTTGTTGTTCTCCTCTAGACTTTCTTCAATTTGTCCACATCTTTCCTGAAATGTGGCACACAGAACTGAACACAATACTCCAGTTGAGGCCTTATCAGAGCAGACTAGAGCGGAAGAATTATTTCTCGTGTCTTGCTTACAACTCTCCTTCTAATACATCCCAGAATGATGTTTGCTTTTTTGCAACAGTGTTACACCGTTGACTCATATTTAGCTTGCAATCCACTATAACCCCCAGATCCCTTTCCGCAGTACTCCTTTCTAGGCAGTCATTTCCCATTTTGTATGTGCACAATTGATTGTTCCTTCCTAAGTGGACTACTTCACATTTGTTCTTATTGAATTTCATCCCATTTCTCCAGTTTGTCCAGATCATTTTGAATTTTAATCCTATCCTCCAAAGCAATTACAACCCTTGCCAGATTGGTATCTGCAGATTTTATAAGTGTGTTCTCTATGCCATTATCTAAATCATTAATGAAGTTATTGAACAGAACCGGATCCAGGACTGACCCCCTCAGGACATTGATATGTCCTTCCAGCCTGACTGTGAACCACTGATAACTACTCTCTGGGAACAGTTTTCCAACCAGTTATGCACCCATCTCATAGTAGCTCTATCTAGGCTGTATTTACCTAGTTTGTTTATGAGAAGGTCATGCAAGACAGTATCAGAAGCCTTACCAAAGTCAATATATACCACGTCTACCACTTCCCCCCATCCACGAGGCTTGTTACCCTTTCAAAGAAAGCTATTACTTTGATTTGACACAATTTCTTCTTGACAAATGCATGCTGGCTGCTATCACCTTATTATCTTCTAGATATTTGCAAATTGATTGCTTGGTTCTTTGCTCCTTTATCGTTCTGGGTACTGAAATTAAGTTGACTGGTCTGTAATTCCCCTTTTTATAGATGGGCACTATATTTGTTATCCTCCAGTCCTCTGTAATCTCTCCTGTCTTCCATGAGTTTTCAAAGATAATCGCTAATGGCTCAGTTGTCTCCTCAGTCAGCTCCTTGAGTATCCTAGGATATATTGCATCAGGCCATGGCCACTTGAAGACATCTAACTTGCCTAAGTAATTTTTAACTTGTTCTTTCTCTATTTTAGCCCCTGAACCTAACTCATTTTCACTGATATTCGCTATGTTAGACGTCTAATCGTCACTAAACTTTTTGGTGAAAACTGAAACAAAAACTTCATTTAGCTCTTCTGCCATTTTCTATTATTGTGTTTCCCGCCTCATTGAGTAAAGGGCCTATCCTGTCCTTGGGCTTCCTCTTGCTTCTACTGTATGTGTGGAAAGTTTTATTGTTACCCTTTATGTCTCTAGCTAGTTTAATCCTATTTGGTGCCTTGGCCTTTCTAATTTTGTCCCTACATACTTGTGTTATTTGTTTATATTCATCCTTTGTAATTTGTCCTAGTTTTCACTTTATGTAAGACTCTTTTTTTGAGTTTCAGATCACTGAAGATTTCCTGGGTAAGCCAGGTTGGTCTCTTGCCATACTTCCTATTTTTCCTACACAGTGGGATAGTTTGCTCTTGTGCCCTTAATAGTGTCTCTGAAAAACTCCCAATTCTCTTGAACTGTTTTTCCCCTTAGACTTGCTTTCCATGGGATCTTACCTACCAACTCCCTGAGTTTTCTAAGTCCGCCTTCTTGAAATCCATTGTCTTTATTGTGCTGTTTTCCCTCCTCCCATTCCTTAGAATCATGAACTCTGTCATTTCATGATTACTATGATCACGTTCACCCAAGCTGCCTTCAGCTTTCAAATTCTCAACAAGTTCCTCCCTGTTTGTCAAAATCAAATCTAGAACAGCATCTCCCCTGGTTGCTTTCTCCACTTTCTGAACTAAAAAATTGTCTCCAATACATTCCAAGAACTTGTTGGATAACCTGTGCCTTGCTGCATTATTTTCCCAACAGATGTCTGGGTAGTTGAAGTCCCCCAGCACCACCAAGGGTACGTCTATACTACCTGCCTGATTCGGCGGGTAGTAATCGATCTTCTGGGATCGATTTATCGCGTCTTGTCTAGAAGCGATAAATTGATCCCGGAAGTGCTCGCTGTCGACACCGGTACTCCTGCTCCGCGCGAGGAGTAAGCGGAGTCGACGGGGGAGCCTGCCTGCCGCGTGTGGACCCGCGGTAAGTGCTGTTTAGTTCGAACTAGGATACTTCGACTTCAGCTACATTATTCACGTAGCTGAAGTTGCGTATCTTAGTTCGAACCGGGGGGTTAGTGTGGACCAGCCCCAAGTCCTGTGCTTTGGATGATTTTGTTAGCTGTTTTAAAAAAGCCTCATCGACCTCTTCTTCCTGGTTAGGTGGTCTGTAGTAGATCCCTACCATGACATCACCTTTGTTTTTTATCCCTTTTATCCTTACCCAGAGATAAGTCAACAAGTCTGTCTCCTATTTCCATCTCAACCTCAGTCCAAGTATATACATCTTTGAATACACAAGGCAACTCCTCTTCCTTTTTTCCCTGACTGTCCTTCCTGAGCAAGCTATACCCTTCTATATCAATATTCCAGTCATGTGTATTATCCCACCAAGTCTCTGTGATGTCATAGTTATGTTTATTCACCAGCATTTTTAGTTCTTCCTGTTGATTCCCCATACTTCTTACATTAGTGTACAGACCTCTAAGATACTGATTTGATTTCCCCTCTATGTTCCCTCTTGTCTCTCCCTTGTCCCTGCTATAATGTCCCATGCTCCCCCCAGATTCCGACCCTCCTCCCAGGTCTCCATGTTTTTGACTTACCTGTGGGCTTTTGTCTCCTGCCCCCATCAAACCTAGTTTAAAGCCCTCCTCACTAGGTTAGTATCCAAAGATACTCTTCCCCTTCCTGGCTGCAAAGGATTGTGGGGTTGGGTGGGTTGTGGCAAAAAAACATAGATGGTTGGTTTTTAACTGCCAGGTGGAATAGGGTTGAAGGTCACAAGGGTGACCAGACAGCAAATGTGAAAAATCGGGACGGGGTGGGGGGTAATAGAAGCCTATATAAGAAAAAGACCCCAAAATCGGGACTGTCCCTATAAAATCGGGACATCTGGTCACCCTAAAGGTCACTGGCCTAGGCTAAGCTATGAGCTCTTGGGCTGTATTTCCACCTCTGTAAGTGACTCTCTGTATGGTCCATGGGTAGGTTGATTGGGGTCAGATTTTCAAAGAATCTCAACAGGGTCTCCATTTGCACTTTACAAACATGAATGAATTAATCTTCACAAGAGCCCTGTGAGGGTGCCGAGCAATACCTGTGAAACCTCCAAGTTGGGGGTGCCAAAAATTGAAGCATACCAAAAAAAATCAGAGGCTACTTCTCCAAATGCTGGTCCCTCTGACTTACCTAAGGTCATAGAACAAGTCAGAGGCAGAGCAAGCCCTGGAAATTAGCAGGAGGGGGCATGACTTCACTAGGTTTCTTCTCCCTTGGTAGGTTTAACCCCATCAATGCTCTTCTTCCGTCACCACCTGCTCTCCTGAAGCTGAGCGAGCAGGGCACCTAAAGAAATGAAACTGCCTGCAGGGAGGTGGCCTTGCTGCTGAGGTTACTGGCTGGGTGGTCAGAATCTTCACCTCCTTATGAGTTATAATATTAGTGTGGTGTCTAGTGCATAGAGGTCACTATTGGTGTCTTTGGTGCATAAGAGGTGGTGATGTTCCGACCTCTGTGATCAGCTGGTTGATGTGTGATGGCTCAATATGTTGTCTTTAGTAAATCCTAATTTTAACATCTAACCCACATGGCTCTTTGAGGGAAGGGGCCAGCACCTAGGTTTCTGACTGGCTCCAGAGGGGAAAGAGTCCCTTTCACTGATAAAAATGACTGTAGCAAGACTCATAGATTGCAGAATTTGATCTCTTTGGAGATATTATTTGATCTCTTTGGAGATAAATAGCATAAGTAGAAAACGGAGTAGAGACACGTTATCAGATGGGATGTACGTTAATCACCTGCATCACAGTCATCTTTGTAGGCCGGGTGTTTCCACCAATCTGGGCACGCTCTATCTTTGAGATAAGGAAAATACTGATATATAAAGCCCACCTGTCAGTGATGAAAATCTGTTTTGTTTCTTGCAGGTTTCTGCTACCCTGGCTGCACACTCACTATAAAATTCCCCCACGGGAGAGAAAGCAAGCAAACACCTTAGAGTTATCTACAAAATTCACAAAAAGTCATTTCTTTGTAAATTATTACGTGCCAGGAAAACATCAAGAGAAATAGAGTCTCAAGAACACAGGCAAGGGAATCTGGGGAAAAGGAATATGTGTCTTCAGAACAAAAAAATGCTATAGTGCTGTAGGCAATAAATCTCATTAACGAGACTTTGCATCAAGGCAGAAACCAGTATAGTGACAATAATAATGCCATTTATTTACATAGCACCTATCTCCGAATGTATCATTGCCACTTTCCGATAAAACAAAGGCAGATTCCTCATTGGCAGAGGGCGGATCTAAGGACCCAATCAGTCTCTTCCATCCCTCACTTCTGTGAATCTCAGATAAATACATGACTTTGGAGAGAGGGGAGTGGGGGAATCTCCGATCTCCATTAGACACTCAGCTCCAAGTTAGAGACAACAAGCGTTTTCTCTTCAGGCCCCAGAGGAAGAAAATCAATGCATCTGCAGAGAAAGAAGAAGCCATTGAGTTGCTTTGAATGAAAATGTTACTGAGTTTTTGTTTTTTTAGAGGATTGAGCTAAAAGGAAAGTGAGGAGACAAGAAAGGGAGACATAAGACACTGGCCTGCTGCTGTCTGACTGGCAGATTCCAGTTAACACCTTAGCAGCAGCAAATCCTCGCCTGCTGAAGCTACCCAGCGAAAGAAAGAGGGGAGGGTGTTCTGTAACCAGGGACGACAACAGCAACACTCCACAGAGCTACCGGGAGGATAGAGAGAGACACACACACACAGAGATCCTGCACAATAACCTTCCTTTCCAGGCCGTGCAAGCAAGGGGCGGGGAGGAAAAGCAAATCAACCTGCAGTGTTTAATTTTTTATTAAGAGAAACCATGACTGAAATGTAACCACAGCTCTGGTCGCCGCAAAAACACCAAACCCCAAAGCCCTCTCCCCAAGTGGAATGTAGCGATTCTGTTTGTGATCGTTATTCTTCAATTGAGCAGTGGGGTAAAATCCTCCAGGACTGAAATCCTATCTGCCAGTAAGGTTGGAGCACCACTAAAACAAAAGCAATTCTCCCCTCTACCCCATACTCCATTTCTGCTGCTGCTGCTTTTTAGAGAAACATTGTTCTAGGAAGGAGGGGAGATTGGAAGAAGAACCCGAAGTGGTTTTGAATTTTTTTAAAGTCAAGGCAAGCCTTCTGATGGCCCCTCAGTGAAAGAAGGGGAGTTACAAGGCAAATATAGTGATTTATGTGCTGAGTGATCTGGAGGAAGAGCTGCTGGGCAATAATGGGGAAATCCAACAGCAAGTTGAAGCCTGAAGTTGTGGAAGAGCTGACCAGGAAGACCTACTGTAAGTATTCTAACCCCCTTACAATCAGGCAACTTTCCGATTGCTCTTGTACTGGGGGTCGGGATGGAGTAGGAGCCAGCCATGATCAAAAGATGCCGTTGGTTTTCCATTTGGGGTCCTGCTGCTTGCATGTGGGGGCTGCACATGTGGTGTTTGTGTCACAGGAATGCGTGCACCTGCAGATGCTGAGGGGAGGGATGTGCGAGTGGGTCATGGTTTGTAGCATTTGCACTAATAAAGAAAGCAAAAGAAAAGGCAGGTGTTTGAGGGGGGCATCGCAGAAGGGAGAACCCCGCTATGGTATCGTTATTTAGTGATTAGCCTGCCACTGCGGTGAGAAGCACCAGACAAGCAAATCTTTCTTTGTAGAGAAGCTCAGCCTGGTGATTCAGACATCACGATGCACTGAAATGTTGGCGAGGAGAGCAGAACACCCCCGTCTCCCCCAAACATCTCCCATGGGGGGTGTGTGTGTGAAAGGGAGGGAGGCCGGGGGAGGGGGAAACAGAAAAAACGGTTCAATGGTAAACATTGCTGCAATCTTTGCTTTGTGGGAGAATTTGCACCGAGTTCTGAAATTCTGTGTGTCGTCGTCCGTCCCCCCCCCCCCCCCGTGTTTTGGTTTATTTTTAGTTCAGAGCATTGGGTTTTGTAGAACATTGACAGTTTCTTAATCATTCCCCTAATGGGGGGTGCTCAAGTACTGGAATTCAGAGGAGGTTAGCCTGGAAAGAGAGGAATACAGACAGTGATTTATTGGTAGGGGGGCAGGGAGCCAGGGGAACACCCCAGCCCACTAAAAAACTTTTCCCCTTTGCTTTAAGCAACCAGGAGCTCACAGGCAAGGAATGGCCCCCTCCCCCATATGACATCACTTGCTAACTCGATGTGCACTTTACCTGGATCCACAGTTTCCAGACCTTCCTCACTCTAATCTGGAATGCCACCAATACATTGGTGCACAGAGAGAACCCCATTTCAATTCTCCTCTCCTTGCCGCCTCTACTTAAGAACCAAGAAGCATTTTTTAATGTAAGGTCTCTACCATTTGTAGCTTTCGAAGTTTGGGTTCATTAGTCAGAGGGTCCGGGATCTTCTCCGTGTTATTAGCACAGTGAGGGGTCAGACACCCGAAAGCTCCTTCTTTTTCTCCAGGAATCTTAAATATCCGCCTAATAATCTGCTCTGTCAAATGGGTGGATTTTTCATTTGAATCGTTGACGTAATCTTATTAACACTGCAAGCTGCTGAATTGTTTTGCTTACCGAGATCAGTTCTAAGGGTGTATTAAAGAAAAGCAGGAAGGTACAGCCGAGTCTGCCATGTTCAAGTCTGCTTCTCTGCGCACAGGTTGGAGGTATTATTGTTGCATAGCTGGAGAGCAGTTGAAAGCTAACAGACCCAGGAGCTCTCTCTCCACTGTCACTGCTGCAGTCCCACGGCAGCACTTACCCAAAAAGGCAATAGATTAGGATGCAAGCAGGTTCTCCCATAGGGAACAGAGCCACTCTGGTGCATTGCACAACTCCATCATTCAGTGCTGCTCTATACATCCACTGGGCAGCCTGGTGCATAGAGCACTACAGCAAGTCTTTAAAGGCTTCCTAGCCCGCATGCTGACTTTTTGTCTGCTGTGACACGATCCTATCTCCATTTCTGTCCTTCAGAACAAATGGGGATGGTTCCGAGATGATCCGGCACCAGTCACCATCACAAACTTCCATGCTGAGTGGTACCAGGCACTGGGCTACCTTGACATCTTTTTTTGTCTCCTCTGTAGTTTCACTTTACACAGCAGTGGATCCCTCTGGGGACAGATATGTGGCAGACAAAGGATCATGATGTCCTCTGTCTCGCCAACAATAGATGCTGAATAGGTATAATAGTATTGTGAAATTGTCATTCATACGGGGATGTTTCCATTGCTAGATGAGGCCAACGAGGGGTCATTTGTTTTAAAGCAGTCATTGCGTCACCACTATTCTTCTCTCCAGTTTTCTCTTCTGCGTGCCCAGCTCCTCCTCCCCCATCAAAAAAAATCCCTTTACCTCTTGGCTTTGGTCAGTCTGCCCAGTGACCAGCACTATCAAAAACTATGGGCCACATTTTCAGCTAGCCGCAAGCTAGCCTCTGATTTTACACATCTGCTCGTTCACATGCAACTCACTGCACCGTTCTTTGTAGGTACTAAACTCACATTTGCACATGCAGATTGGGCAGCAAGGCGCATGCAGCCACCAACTGGATGTGTGCAGATGAAATCCGGTTGTGTGTACAGCAGTGGGCATATAAAACATGCAGGCCCAACTGTCCAGACTCAGAATTTGATCCCATGGCCCAAATTCTCCTCTGGTAAATGAATATGACCTCCTTGACTTCAGCAGAACTGCACCCGTGTAACTAGAATTTGACTCTGTTTGTCTAGTTCTCATCATTCCAGGCCTCATCTCTGGCGATAATCACTTTAGCTTAAGTGTTCCTGCATCTTTTCCACAGCTGTCAAGAAGAGCGAGCACTTTCCTGTCTATCTAGGTACTTACATGGCCCTCGTCCTCATCGAATTTGAGTGCCTCAGATTTTATCCTCAAATCCTTGGGAGTTAGAGAAGTGCTGTTTTCTCCATTTACAGATGGAGAACAGAGGCACAGGGGATGATAAAATGACTCTCCCAAGGTCACACACATAAACATAGTCTCTGGCTGAAGTGGGGATTGAACCCTGAGTTCAATGCCCTGTCTACTAGACCCCCTTTCTTACCCTATGGAAGTAACACTGGATACCTAGATCAGTCAGATGGTAAGCAGCTCCTCAAAGAGACTAAAAGCCTCCCTTCCACACTGGGCTCAGCGTTACCTGGCCTAAATACCTGTGCCTTATCATTGTATCAGAGCATTTCCCATGTAAAATCAATAGCAAAACGCAGCCATGGTGGGATGTGAACCCACAACCTTTGCCTGAGCTCCTTGGTCATTACCAGAGAGGACTACTGGGTTAGCTATTATGCTACAGAACCCATCTGATTTAGGTTTGCTCTGTTGATAAATTGGAAAGTGTTCAGCGAAGAGCACCAAGACTGATTAAAGCATACCTTATAGAGAGAGACTCAAGGAGTTTAAGTTACTTAGCTTAGTAAAGAGAAGGTTAAGGGGTGACTTTACATGGGGTACAAATATTTGATAATGAGCTCTTGAATCTATCTGACAAAGGTATAACAAAATCCAGTGGCTGGAAGTGGAAGCTAAACAAATTCAGCCTGGAAATAAGGTGTAAATTTTTAACAGAGAGAGTAATTAATCATTGGAACAATTTACCAAAGGTCATGGTAGACTCTCCATCACTGGTAATTCTGAAATCAAGATTGGATGTTTTTCTAAAAGTCATGCTGTAGTTCAAACAGGAATTATTTCAGGGAAGTTCTGTGGCCTGTGTGATACAGGAGGTCAGAATAGATGATCACAATGGTTCTTCTGACCTTTGAATCTATGAAGCGTAATACGTGGGCCAAGTTATATTGTGAATTGAGATACACATATAGAGAGATATCCCCTGAGTATACCTGTAACAGGCGCCTGATAATAGATAACTGATCTTGTCCTGTGAGGTTATGATTCCATTGTGTAGTTCCCATGACATTGTGAACCATATATATGTAGTCTGAGTGCTATAGAACCAGATCCCAAGATGGAATTTCTTTCTGTTACATCATCATGTATTTGTGGGTTTTTTAAAAACCTTTTCGTTTTTGTTAATTTGAGTGACTGCTGGATAGAGCCCACCCGCCATTGCTCTACTGTACAAGGTTATCAGTACATACACGTTCTATAGCCACACAGATAACAGTGTAAAGCTAGGCTGTGTCAGAAACCTTATGCTGCACTTTCCCTATTCAGAAAAAGTTGTATTGGGATATATTGTTAAGAAGGCATATGAGGCAGTGCTATATAGCCCTTAGAGCAGAGGACTAGGAACCAGGACTCCTGGGTTCTATTTCCAGTTATACTACTGACTTACAGTATTAGAAGTCAGATTTTAAAGGTATTTAGGTACCTACAGCTGCAGACAGACGCCTAGTGAGATTTTCAACCGTAACAAGCACCCATATCCTTAAAGGTATTTGTGTACTTAGCTCCCATTGAAATCAGTGGACGGTAGGTGCCTAATGCCTTTGGGGATCTAGGTCTAGTTACTTCTCTGCATCTTTAAGCACCTGAATATCTTTAAAAATCTGGCCCTGAGGCTCATTGCCTCCCTGAGAAGTGTCAGAGTGGAGCCTGGATGAAATGTAAAGAGAGATCTAACCTTTCTTGGGAGGCCAGGCTGTTGCCCCATAGGGGAATACAGCAGAAGCCAACAGTGACTGATAATAATCATAATTAATAATGTAAATCTTTGCACTTCCATAGTGTGTTTCCCAGCTTCTTAAAGTGCTTTATAATCATTAATTGATTAAGCCTCTCAATGCTCTGTTGAGGTAGCTTAGAAGTAGGATTTTCACTGCTGTGTATTTTGTCCCATGAGGAAATAAGTGCCTGAGTTGCAAAGTAAGTGCTTTCTGCTCTTTAGCATCGCGAAGGCCCTGAGTCAGCATAGAACTTAATCATGTGCTTAACTTTAAGCATGTGCTTAAGTCTCTGGCTGCAATGGGAGCTAAGCATATGCTTAAGAGCTTTGCAGAACTGGGACCGAAGTACCTTAAGCCGTGTCTCTGTTCTGTGGTGTTGTGGGGGCCCTTGGGGTATTTCTGATCCTCATGGCTGAGTTATTGCTTGTAATCAGAACCATGTCACGTGAGCCCAGGTGCTGTGATAATAGGCGCAGTAAATATGCCTGTAAAAATCTATATAATATGACATTGGCTCCTGTCAGAATAACAACACAGCACCAGGGAGCCTCATTTGCAAACCACAGTCCCAGTCCAGCAGTCGCAGCATAGTCACTCCCAAATGTTCAAAAATCATGAGTCAGGGCCCTAAAATTGTGAGATTTTTTAAAAGATTGCATTTGAGGGTGATTTTTATGTGTTTGCTGGTTTTTGATGCTTTAGGCTTCATGTTTTCAAGCTTTTTTCTGCAACCAGAAGGGCTAGAACCATTTTTTTTAATGAAAGCTGAGAGTCTCACCTAATCACATGACCCCAGCAGCTGGGGCTTTAAGACAAAAACACTAAATATCATGGGAATTGGCAAAGCTGCCCTTAGATTCATGCTAGTATGAGGGTCCCCCTGGGCGGATCTGGCTGCAGGATTGCAGCCCAGGTCCCCGTTTTAGCAGCTGCATTTTTTGGGCCTGCAATGTATTTCCAGAAAAGAACCTGGAAGAGGGCATGCAGGGTAGGTGCAGTTCTTGGTGAATACAGAATTATGCCTGCAGAAATGGCGGCCCAGGTTGAAAAACTGGGCTCAGAAAGAATAAGATGCTCTTTTCCTAAGAACTGTATCCTATTCCATATTATGTACTTTGTGAATTTTAAACTCATTCCAGTATCATTATTACTCTTTTACAATACAGCAACAAAATTGACTTTATTGCTCAACAGTAATGCACTGAATTAATGGACGTTAATTTAAGAGCAAACTATGACTATTGATTTGTACTTACTGTGGAATCTAGAGGCTGGTTGAATTCTGTGGGAAAATAAAGTTAAAATGCAGCAGTGATAAGCTAGTAACTTCTGCATGTTTTTCTGAACGAGGGGCTACAGAATTGGGGCTTGGTTATGTCTTATTTTGCTGGCATTGGGCAAACCTGGTGCTAGAGACAATTCCTTTAGTGGAAATCATTGTATCCCTGGAGGCAGAATGGTGCAGTGAATAGATCTCACGGTTCTGTTCACTTTTCTGCCAATGCCTCTCTGCCTAGAACACCAAACTCATTCCACTGCAGACATTAGTATGGAGCCAGGGCCAAACAACTGAGCCAAATGACAGGCAAGGCATTTTGGAGGCAAGCTGGATCAGCACTCTGTACGCTGCCGTGCGCAAGACCCTGGTGGGTCATAAGATTCTTGCCCAGAGTTAGAGACTCCAAGTATGTCACAGATTTTTGGAGAGAAAAAGGGCAGGAAAAGGTGCTCTCTGCAGCGCTATTCTCTTCAACCCCCTGCTAATTAATGGCTGGCTGGCAAAGATAATATTAAGAGAGGGAGGATTTGGGAAGCGAATACAGGACAGAAAAGACACTTGGACTATGGAGAGGGACAAACCCCCCAGAAATTGAATGGCAGCAGGTGCCAGAGGGTCACCACTTGTGGGGTTATTTTAGACACTGGATTGTTCGGCCCCAGAATAAGGTTTATTAGCCTACCTGCTTACTTTTAAAATTCTCCCATTGCTTCTCAGATGAAAGAGGCGAGATTGTAAAGACGAAGCAGAGTGTTTAGCACCTATCGCTCTCTGCGGCTGTAGATCTCAGAGCACTGCATATAGAGAGGTAAATGTTATTAGGCACATTTTATAGATTGGAAAAGCAAGCACAGATGAAGTGTTTTTTCCAAGGTCACCTAGAGAGTCAGTGACACAGAGTCAGGAGTAAAATCCAGGTCCCTCTCCAAATCCAGTTGCTTTCTGCACAGCAGACTTTACTGTTACACTGCCAGGTAGCCCAGGTCTGGTGTAAACCATGCTTAGCAACTAGCCTTTTCTGCCTTCTCTCTAGGGGCTTGTCTACACTAGACTTAGTTCCCTCATAATTGCCTGTTGTTACTGCTGTCAGTACAGCCCCACAGCTGGAGCGCCACCAGCATCTTAATCATTGTGTCAGGCTGGTATAACCAGCCCCCGGGAGCAGGTGGGTATGCAGTTCCTGTATAGCTGGGGAACTCCAGAGCTACCTGCCCTGTGGGTAAATGTCTTCTCAGCATTCCTAGGCAAACCCCAAACACAGGCACCTCTTCCTATCGCAAGGCAGTGCATGGCCTCTGTGTTGCAACTTGCCCTTGCATTGGGCTCCAGGTTCCAGTATTTATGTGGGACACTGCCCCCTGTGTTCCTGAAAGCAGCCCTCCAACCTGATTTTCAGTGGTGCTTAACACTGCAGCCCTTACTAGCTTCAGCTGTAGTTGTAGGTTCTCGGCACCTCTGCAAACCAGGCCCATGGTGACCACAGGAAAAATAGAGGCCCTCTTTTAGGAGCTGAACCGAGGTACGTTTGCCATGTGCATTTCATTCCTGACCATTTCCAGAGCTGTTCCACCGAACAAGCCTGTCTGTCTTATGCATCTTTAACACAGTTGTGGCATCTCAGCATTTTTAGTGGTGTGTGTCCTGAGGAGTGATTTTCCAGTAATCTCTGGTCCTGCACTAAACTCTTGTATAGCGTGAATGTCCAGTGTTAAACAGATGCTATGTTCCACCCCAGAGGTGGCTGTATTTTGGTGGTGGGGGACGTGATCCCTGAATGTCTAGTTTAGAGCACTCTGGAATCCTGGATGAATGTAAGATCTGATTGTGTCAGACTAGAAATTAAGAGGCTCAACTGCAGTTTCCCTTCACTCCCAAAGTAAACCAGTCAGTTCTTCTCTCCAGAACCTCCTATTGAGGTTCACGCACTTGCTTTCCTTGGACAAGCAGAGTCCGGAGCTGTGCTCAGGCTGAGAAGTAGCCGCTGCAAAGGCTGGTTCTCGGGCTGGCTCACTTGTCGTGCTTGTCAGTGGCAATTAATATTGAGAAGAATTTGAAAGGGAGGCTTAACTGGAAGAAGGAGAGCATCCGTCCAGCCGGCATGCATTCAGAGCGGGACAGAGGCAGACAGCTGGACTGAGGGCGGGTGGCTTGGGGGCAAGCCATTGCATGGTCACCTCGTGTGCTCCCACTTACAGAGCGGCTGGTATGATTCTTGGGGAGAGCTCTTAGAGCTATGGGGCAACACCGCCCGAGCGTTTATCTTCTGTCCCAGGAGGAGGGATCAGGAGATACGAAGGGGGAAATGAGGGACCCGGTGGTTTGAGAGACACAGAGACGTTTGCTCCAGCTGTGCCTACTCTGTGCGGGGTGAGATGACACCTTGGTAAAAGCGCCTGAGCCCTGTTCATGCTGAAGCCAGTGGGGAAGGACAGCTGTGAGGTTTGCTTCTCTGCCCAGGTCACCAGTTCCAAGCCAGCTGGGTTGGTGGGAACTCCAAGTTTGTATCAGGTGATGGCCTATGACAGCGATATTCAACCTTTGCCATACTGGGGCCACATAGCATCCCCCACCTCCATGTAACCAGATCTAGTCAGCACTCTCCCCCCACCTCCCCAGCCCCGTTTAGCAGTATGGGAAAGGCAGGGTGAGTGTGACACCCTGGCGCTTGTCTTAGAACCCCTGGTCTACATGGAGTGAGATGTTGGGTTTCAGTCCTCTTCCTCCTGGGTGGGCAGATGTCCACACTTGAACCGTCACCGTCGTGGGCAGCAGTCTCAGCAGAGAGGGCAGGGACTGAACGGACCGTGGTAATTGAACTCCCCTCCCATCCCTACAGATGGCTTCTCTAGGTCAGGCGCAAGGCCTGTTGCCAGGGCAGCATGGGGGGACCTGCTCTATCGGTAGAGGGTGTCACTCAGTAGGGCTGGCTAATCTGATTCACTCCCAAGGAAATAGAGGAAATTGGTGCCTTAGGAGTGAAGGCAACGGGGGAACACTGGTCCAGGTCAAGGATCCCTTGGTGGTGGACGCAGCCTCCTGTGTGTAGAGATAGCATGGTCCAGTGGACTGGGCTGTGACTCAGGAAGCGTGGGTTCTAGTCCTGGCTCTGCCGAGTGACCGTTGCCCTTCCCCTCCTTTGTCTATTTAGAGAGTGAGCACTTTGGTGCAGGGCCGGTGTATGTACAGCACCTGGCACGGCAGGGCTCTGCTACTGTAGTAGAGGTGCCCCTCAATGACATTCATCGGAAACGCAGCGTGAGTGCATTCCCCATGGAGAGGGCAGTGCCACCCTTTGACGTCCCTTCACATTCTACCTTCCCTTGGGGAGCAGCTGCAACTTGAGGACCCCCTGCCCAGTGGGAAGGGAGGTTCCCTTGGCGTTGTCGGGCTGGGATGTTGAGAGGGATGGCCCCAGTGCTGGGTGTGCCCAGTCTCCCACCCAGTACTTCCTGGGCATTGTGGAAAGCTCCCTTTCTGTAAGGTGCGGTGGGGAAGCTGGACTGGCGCTTGCTTCATCTCCTCCTCCTGACTAACCCAGAGGGAGCTGAGCTCTGAAGG
The DNA here is from genome assembly GCA_033296515.1 of Macrochelys suwanniensis. NCBI lineage: Eukaryota > Metazoa > Chordata > Testudines > Chelydridae > Macrochelys > Macrochelys suwanniensis. The sequence goes on along the minus strand of CM065790.1, from coordinate 11,256,381 downwards.
GAGGGAGAGGACAGAGGGTGCATAAGGTATTTATGTGGGCATGCTGGGAGGGTAGCAGGGGGAAAAGAGCGAGACAACGGTGTTGTCGTGTCCCTCTATGGAAGGGGCGACAGAGAGCAGCGAAATCCTGCTCTGTCCCATTGCAGGCCACAGAGAGAACCTGTCTAATGTAGCTGCGGAGGCATCAAAAGAGTCATATTTCATTTATCCACTGACATGTTAGCTTATCTGCGGCGCGTTCTCCCGACCCTGGCTGGCTGGTGCTGTAATTAAGGTTGTGAAACAAGAAGCTCTGAAGCCATCAAAGGTGCCGATTCCAAGATCCAGTCCGCGTGACTAGCTTCTGTCTCTGGGGGTGACATTGCCTTTCTCCTTCCTTCTTACTTTATTTCTCTCTCATTCTCTTTTCCATCTTTCTCCTTCTTTCTGTACCTCCGCTTGTGGTAGCGGCACTTCTGGGCCCCCAGCCTCCTGATTTGCACAAAGAGCACCAGCATAACAGTCAAACGCACAGAGAAATGCACTGAAAAACACACGTGCTACAGGCGCGCAATCCCCCACTGCCCAGAGGTGCAAAGGCACGAGGATGAGGCCAGCTCCACAGTGGAAGAGTTGTGGGGCGCTCAGACAGTGCAGCGATGAGTCTATGTAGGGCTATATATCCGAGTGAGTCTCTCGCTAGCTGGGATTACTAGACAATTCTGCTTCTCCGAGAATTATGATTATTGTCTGAGCAATTACCAGTGTGAGGGCTGCCGCGAGCTTTTTTGTCCTAGAGATACAAATGATGCAGATGGGCGGCGTTGTTCTATATGCTAATGAAAGATTAGGGCTTGTTTCCTGAACCTTCCTCAAATTATCCTGCCTCTGAGGCATATCTTAGATGTGGAATAATGTTTGTCGGCTTCTTTTCCTTTCTGAGCTGAACGTGTGTTTCTTTTGGGCCCTTTTGGCTGGCTCTTTGTAAGTAACAAATGTTTTTCTGAAGAGATTCTCTAGTTCCGATCCTTCCTCCCTGATGCGAAAATACTGACTGCCCTTGGTGATCCCCCCACCATTTTATTGGCTATGTAGGTACTTATATGGGCTTTGTCACTATGGTATCTGGGCATCTCCCCGTCACAAATGAGTTTTAGTCTCCCTAGGAGGTAGGATCCCCATTTCTACACAAGGCTAAAACTTGCCCAGACTCACACAGTGGTAGAGCCAGGACTTGATCCCAATGCTCTTGAGTCCTGGTTTCGTGCCCTATCCATGAGATTATCCTTCCCAGTCTAGCATGCATATGGGATTTAAGCCTATTGGGGGGCCTTCTGTTGGTCTGAGGAGCAATCTCCTGCCTTCAAATTTTTTTTTTACATAACTGCACTCAAAAACAAAACAATGTAAAACTTCAGAGCCTACAAGTCCACTCAGTCCTACTTCTTGTTCAGCCAATCACTCAGACAAACAAGTTTCTTTACATTTGCAGGAGATAATGCTGCCCGCTTCTTGTTTACAGTGTCACTTGAAAGTGAGAACAGGCATTCACATGGCACTGTTGTAGTCGGCGTCACAAGATATTTACATGCCAGATGTGGTAAATTTTCATATGTCCCTATACACTTCACCTACCATTCCATGCTGAAGAGAAGACGGGTTCTGCTCAATAACTGTCCAAAGCAGAGCAGACCGATGCACGTTCATTTTCATCATCTGAGTCAGATGCCACCAGCAGAAGGTTGATTTTCTTCTTTGGTGGTTCGGGTTCTGTAGTTTCTGCATCAGAGTGTTGCTTTTTTAAGATATCTAAAAACATGCTCCACACCTCGTCTCTCTCAGATTTTGAAAGGCACTTCAGATTCTTAAACCTTGGGTCGAGTGCTGTAGCTATCTTTAGAAATCTCACATTGGTACCTTCTTTGCATTTTGTCAGATCTGCAGTGAAAGTGTTCTTAAATCGAACATGTGCTGGGTTGTCATCCCAGACTGCCATAACATGAAATACATGGCAGAATGTAGATAAAATAGAGCAGGAGACATACAATTCTCCCCCAAGAAGTTCAGTCACACATTTAATTAATGCATTATTTTTTTAACGAGCGTCATCGGCATGGAAGCATGTCCTCGGGAATGGTGGTTGAAGCATGAAGGGACATATGACATACGTGCATCTGGCACGTAAATATCTTGCAATGCCGGCTACAAAAGTGCCATGGGAAGACCTGTTCTCACTTTCTGGTAACATTGTAAATAAAAAGAAGGCAGCATTATCTCCTGTAAATGTAAACAAACTTGTTTGTCTTAGTGATTGGCTGAACAAGAAGTAGGACTGAGTGGACTTGTAGACTCTAACATTTTACATTATTTTGTTTTTGAGTGCAGTTATGTAACAAAAAAATCTACATTTGTAAGTTTCACTTTCACGACAGAGATTGCACTACTGTACTTATATGAGGTGAATTGAAAAATACTGTTTCTTTTTGTTTTTCATGTTTACAGTGCAAATATTTGTAATAAAAAATAATACTATAAAGCGAGCACTGTACACTTTGTATTCTGTGTTGTAAATTGAAATCAAATATTTGAAAATGTAGAAAAACATCCAAAATATTTAATACATTTCAATTGTTTAATTCTATTCTATTAAACATTCTATTGTTTAAAAGTGCAATTAAAACTGCGATTAATCACGATTAATTTTTTTAAAATTAATCACGTGAGTTAACTGTGATTAATTGACAGCCCTGTTTAAAACCATTGTGGAAAAACATGTTTTTCACAGGGCTGATGATCTCTTTGCAGTCAATGGACCTGGGCCCTGGTGGATGGACTGGAAGATGTATTTGGTCTTTTCCATCTCTGATTTCCAGGCTGCACCAACAGACTGCTTAATGTGTGGGAGGGAGTCCCATCAACTCTTACGAAAACCACAGCTAAATGCTACATGGAATTAAATTAATGAACTTCCAGATGATGCTGCTGGGTGTGTTTTTTCCATACAATTATTTGATTCCCACAGAGAGTCATTCTCCCCTGCTCTTCCCCTACCTTATTTGTGGCAAACTGCAAATCTGTGTTTTGTTTTGTTTTTTTTCATGAACCCAATTTCCAAAACCTAGTGTTAGGCTCTCAAATATTTAATAGTGTCTGGAGAGGATTTTAATTGTATATTAATGTGCTTATTGATACCAGCCCCAGGGGAAACGGGAACGGATCGGCTTTTGGGCTTGTTTGTTCAGTGTGGTAGCTAGACAAGCCACAAACGGCACCTGTTAAAGAGAAGATTGCTCTGCATATTGTATAATACTTTACCAGTCACTGTCACAGGGTGGCTGGGCTCTTTAAGGGGAGATGGGCACAGCCCCATCTGCGCGGCAATTAATTCCCTTCCCCAGAGGGAGTGATGAGCCCCAGAGGGGCTGAAGGAAGAGACTGAAAACCCAGGAAGGGCTGAAAGCTGAGGCTGGGCTGAAGAGTGCCTGAAACATGAGGCGAGAAGACAGACCCCCAGGCAGGAAGGGCTGAGCACCGTTGGAGACAGGGCTGAAGACTCTGTGTTTTGTTCATTATGGACTTGGATGTCCTGGAAGGTCTGGACTTGTTTTCTTCAATTAATGAGCCAGAGGGCTAAGTCACTGTTTGCATCCAAGCCAGGCCGTGAGATCCAGCCTGCGTGAGGGGAGGCTCAGGCAGCGGCGAGCTGAGCCAAGACCCAGGAAGGTGGAAGGTCGCCCTATGAGACTAACAAATAATAGTAATAAAGCTTTGTCCTCCCATAGCACCTTTACTGTGAGGATCTCCGAGCGCTTTGCACATGCTTATCAGTTTGGCTTCATGACCCGCTGTGATGTAGGCACTGTTATCCCTGTTTGACATGTGGGGAAACTGAGGCACAGAGCAGTGAGGTGACTCGCTTAAAGTCATACAGGTAGTCAGTGGGGGTAGAACGCAGGATTCCTGGGTTCTGATTTCCTGCCTTAACAAGTAGGCAGTGTGTCCACTAGGAACGGTGTCCACAAATTCCCCGCTGTTGCTCACACTGGGTCAGCTCCACCAGTGCTAGCAACATGGAGAGCCCAAGCATACATGGGCACCAGTATTGTTAACCTGGCTTGGAACAGGGCTAGGTGACGTGGTGGTAAAGATGCTGGTGGCCAGTGTACAGAATGACTCCTGTGAAGGCAGTGTGGTCCTGTGCTTGGTGCCTGGGCTGTAAGATGGAAGTCGTGCATCCTATTCCCAGGTCTGGCTTGCGGGGTGACCTTTGGTAAATCACCTCAGCAACGGTGCCTCATTTTCTGCCTCTGTAATACAGGCATAATGATACTTACCTCCTGTGTAAAGCACTTCGAGCTCTACAGATGAAAAGCACTATATCGCTGATAGCGAGGTGTCGGGGGAACTTGATCAGCGTTGGTGGAATTTGGCAAAGACGTCAGTGTTGAAACAGCTGAAGTGTAGCTGAAATCCAGGTTTACTCATGGTTCTCTCAAGCTTTTAAGGGCTAGCTTGGAAATATATTCTTATTAGCAAAAGAAAGTATTTTGATAGGCCAGGGAGCAGTCTAGTGTAGAAACCATTTCTGACCAATGAGTCTCACCTGGTTTGCCCTGTCCACACTGGCTGACCAAACTCTGCTAGAACCCGGTTTAGTGGAAGTCATGTTTCAAAAGCAGTTTCCTTGCAAATAGAATAGAATATCAGGGTTGGAAGGGACCTTAGAAGGTCATCTAGTCCAACCTCCTGCTCAAAGCAGGACCAATCCCCAATTTTTGCCCCAGATCCCTAAACGGCCCCTTCAAGGATTGAACTCACAACCCTGGGTTTAGCAGGCCAATGCTCAAACCACTGAGCTATCCCTCCCCCGATGTAGAGAGGATCTAGGGCCCAGAGCCTCAAAGGTATTTAGGTGCCTAACTCCTATTGATTTCAATGGATCTGAGCATAACACAGCGTCGTGTATGGAAGAACTTTGGCCAACATGACTGTCGCAGAACAAGGCAGACAGTGAAGCAGGTTTGCTGGTCCTAGGTGTTGCTGAGGATGCTGGTTGTTGGAGGAAGAAGGCAATAAGGATATAAGAATAAATCAAAATTCTTTTAATGTGTGCAAATGGCTCCCTTCCCTGTTTGCTGGCCCAGTCACAAGCAGCTACTGGTGACACGCCAGTAGCAAATCTGGCTTTTGAACTAGTCTCTGAATCCAGACAGGCATGCTGAGCCCGGGGGGTTAGGAATGTGGTGTGTATTTAATGTTTAACCAGCAACGCTGTTCACATTTTTAAACTTGAATTTTCATGAGGGGGAAATCAGTAGACCAAAACCCATCAGATGTCAAACTATTAATGCTCAGGATCCTTCTGTTTCAAAATAATGGGCTTAAAGTTATTATTATAATGTATATTACTGTAGAGTGTACAAACCCCAACTGAGATCAGGGCCTCTTTGTGCTATGTGCAGTACAAACACAGAATAAGAGACAGTACCTGCCCCAAAGAGCAAACAGTCTCGAGACAGACAAAGGGAACGAGGGGAAACTGAGGCATGAAGAAATAAAGTGACTTGTTTAAGCTCACTTGTAGAGCCAGGAATAGAATCCAGACCCCTAGCCCATGGTCTGCTATACTAGACCAATGGCTCTCAACCTTTCCAGACTACTGTATCCATTTCAGGAGTCTGATTTGTCTTGCGTATCCCAAGTTACACCTCACTTAAAAACTCCTTGCTGACAAAATCAGACATAAAAATACAAAAGTGTCACAGCCACACTGTTACTGAAACATTGCTTAATTTCTCATTTTTACCATATAATTATAAAATATTGGACTTACATTTCAGTGTATAGTATATAGATAGGGCCCTTTGTTTTCGGGTTTTATTTTATTTAATTTAATTTTTCCTGGGAATTTATCGGTGTTTATTACTACAACAACAAAAACAGGTGAAAATCGATAGAAAAAACTATTAATAATTTTTCTGGGTAAATATCAGGGTTTATTTTGGTGGACGGAAGGACAGGGGGGAAAAGTATTCAGTAGATTAATTCTTTGATTAATGGAATTCAAGGTGGTTTGATGCAGAACTAAAACAGATCTCAGAACACAATGCCACCTCTGATTTTAAGAAAACAAGATATCTCTACTCCCCAAATAAAACTTTTCATTAGAATAAACAGTTTACTGTCGTAGACTTAGAACTATTAGCCTATAAATATTTACATCTAATAATTGGGCCACACCATTTGCAGCACATACACTCAACTTCATCCTTTCTCCTATTTTTTATTTTTTTAAAATTTTTGCATACTTGTGCTCTGAAATGCATTCTGATACAGATTTTCATTTTCTTCCCATTTTAGTGGGTCAAATCTTTAAACAGTTATCTGCTAACAGCTTGAATGGGTACGTGGTGGGTGTGAGATTCATCAGTACATTCAGATGTGCAGGCACGACAGAGTTTGCGTGCGTGCCTGTTTGTTTATTTTGTGTATCTTCTAGACTAACACATAACCTTACTTCAACAGACAGCTTTGCATATACACATGGACTAATGTATTATCATAATACATAGATCTCATGCAATGGATTGTATTTTCCTATTACTACTAGTTATTTTTTATATAATTGAATGATACAAAAGCAGGGTGAAAATTGGAAAAAAATGAATATTTTTTGTAAAACCCAGTATTTTTTTTGGTAAACATTGGTTTAAACTGAAAATCACAGGGCTTATAATAGAGAACAGTATAAACAAGTTATTGTATGAAATTTTAAAATTCGTACTGACTTCGCTCATGGTTTTTATGTAGCCTGTTGTAAAACTAGGCAAATATCTAGATGAGTTGATGTACCCCCTAGACCTCTGCGTACCCCTGGGGGTACACGTACCCCTGGTTGAGAACCATTGTACTAGCCCACAGCTAGTACTACTAAGGGCGGGTAACTGAGTCAGGCATTCCTGGATGGAGATTCCAGCCGTATTTATCCAACTAGCAAATACAGCATCTCAAGTAAGACTGTATTCCAGCCATTTTACATCCTCTTCCCTTCAAGAACCAACATTTCTCTTGAGGTCTCTCTCTCTGGGTTGCATCAGGAGAGTCCCACCAAAGATGAGACAGTCTCTTCCCCTCCTCGAAGGTGTCTCTCTGGCAGTACTGTAACTGACAGCTCACGAGCAGTGGAGTCAGCAATTTGCTCCCAGACTGCTAGTTCGAGCCAGGCTTTAGGCAACAAGACAGATTAATCTAGGAGCCAGAAAGAACCATCGCAATCTCCCTGTGTCCAGCAGCCCCACTAAAGAATCCCCTTCATATGATCACAACCAAGTCCTACCTCTGCTGTGAGAGGCAGGACGCTGTGTTGCAGAGGGCAGTGTATGTCCTGTGTTATAAAACCTAAGGAACCGGTATGAAATATACAGTATGAAAGTGGCTTTTGTAGGCTCTGTGCAGTCACATGGTGCATTTGTGGTTGCTTGCCAGCCCCTCCCTGCAAGTGTGCATGTGAGACAAGAAGTGTTGCACGCCCAGCTCAGTGGGTGTGAAATCTGGCTTTTCCTGCATCTTAAGCCTTGTTGGCTCGTTGGAGCAGCAAGCCCTCATTTTGGGAGGTGGGCAGGAGGCCAACGCCCTGGAAGGCCCATGAAGCTACTGAACCGGGCGATGGCTGCACACACTCCTCACCCCCCATTGCTCCAGCCTGTGTGAAGGGGAAGCAGCCCTTTTCCACTCCCCCCTCCCATCTCTCATTTCAATCAAGTTTCTCCTCGCCAGGCAGTAATGAATTTGCCGTCCCCACTATCTGCTCTTCTCGCTGCCTGGCAAACGCCAGTTCATGAGCTTAATCAATGGTTAAGAAGAGCGGCTTCTTGCGGCCCCCTGGGGTGTGTGGGTGGGGGGATTAAGGGGGGATAGTGGCAGAGCAGCCTCAGGCAGTGTGTTCCTCACAAGAGCGCCACTCAGAATTTACTCCCCCCACCCCCAAGCCAAAAGGTTGGGGTGGGAGGGGGCAGGCAGGTCTCTGGACTCTTGTTTAACCATCCACATGGAGGGGTGTGGGGATGGCTCTGGGCTGGGGAGGAGGTGTGGGGGCATGCTTATTATGATTAACTAGTGAGACTGGTAGCCCCCAAAGCCCCCGTCAGGGTGGGGGCCCGATTATGCTGGGTGTTGGGATGCCCAGTGAACGTTGACGCTGCGCCAGTTTATCGGAAAAGCCGTGGTGTGATTGGCATTCCTTTGGGTTGAGTTCTGCTTAGGCACGGCCCCCCCAGCTCTCGAGGTCCCTGTCTCCCGGGCTGCCACTGCTGGAAATCCTTGGCACAGAGGTGCCAGGGCAGGGGCATGAGGATCGCTGCCCACCCTCTAGTCTAGTGTCACATGCTGTGCTCCATGCTAGCTGCAAACTCTGCACTGCTGAGATTGTGGTGTCTCTCCATTCATCACGGCTCTGGGTGGGGCACAGGGCAGGCTCCTCCCTGTCACCCCTCCCCATCCAGTAGCCCTCCTCGCTCATGCCACAGATGCACACACCTGTTCTCAATCTCCCCTTGTTGGACTCACTCTGTGCCCCAAGCAGGCCTGGCACCGGAATTTGGAGTGAGGGTGGGGGGTAGGGGGAAGGTTGCACACTGAGTCATGGGCTTTGTGCAGAGGTAGGAGGCACCTGGATTTCCTAACGTTTTCCCTTCCCATATCCAGGGCTGGCCTAATAGTACCACCTGGCATCCCTGTAGCTATTTCTGGCCATTCTACAAATGGGGAAGTTGAGGCACGGCGCGAGAACGGGACCCCAAGTGGCACTGTTACCGGTGGGAGACGTCTCCAGAGTCCCCGTGCGGTGCCTGATCCATTGGCTTACACAACCTCTCTCTTCACTGTCCCCTGAGAATCTGCCCAGGGCATGATGCTGAACTCACCTGTGCCTGAGCCATGCCAGCGCTTGCCCCTGTTGCTAGCCCTGCAGCTGCCCCATGGCTGGAAAACTGGCGCAGGAGCATCTAGTACCGACAGAGCCTCAATTACCTTTAAAAGGTGTCTGATTAAATACGTTAAAACTAAGCTCCCTTTGGAAGCAAACACCCTGGCCGCCAGCTCTGGCACTGATTTCATTTCATGCTGTGCTTTCGCTGGGGTCCCCAGGCTCCTTCGGGACCTGGTTATGGCCGGGAGGCTGGCTTAGCGCTTTCCTAGTGCACTGTGGTGCAGCCCTTCCCTTGCTAGGAAGCTGTGAGTGTGGGTTCTGGGGCCAGTGTGGTCTGAAATTAAACAGGATCCAACTCATCAGACCGCGGCTGTGATTTTCCTAGGAGACTAACGGGTCTGGAGGCCCCCAACTTCAATAGGAATTTGGTGCCCAACTCTCGGCTCCTTCCAAAAGCGTCAGGGATTCCCTCCGGGGGGTTGGTCTGCTTGTCTCACAGACGCCCCGTGCAGATGACCGCAGCTGGGCTCAGGAGTTGACTTCCCTGGTTAGAAGAGGTTGATGGGGGGGGGGGGGGGGGTGTTGCACCCTCGCGGGGGCTTTTTCTCTGGCTGGCCACAGCCCCAGTGAGACGTCAGCTGGTTGATTCTCAAACCCAGCAAGGCCCAGCTCAGGCCCTGCGTGGCTCTCCCTGAGGTGGGTAGGAGGCTGTTGTGCAGCACACGAGGGCAGAGCCGCCCCCGAAGAATAGAAAACCCAGGGGAGTCGAGTAAAATCTGTTGAAATCTGGCGGCCCAGTTCAGCCCCTGGTTACATCTGTCCAGCCCCTATGAGTTCAGTTGCAGGAGTGTAACTAGGGTGACCAGACAGCAAGTGTGAAAAAATCAGGACGGGGTGGGGAGTAATAGGAGCCTATATAAGAAAAAGACCCAAAAATCAGGACTGTCCCTATTGGGACATCTGGTCACCCTAAGTGTAACTGGCTGCAGGATCCAGCCCTAAACCTCCAGATTTGTGGTGTCAATGGATTCATAATAACGAATGACACTCGCTTTCCATGTGGGGATCTCAAAGCACCTGACAAATACATAATGGATGAACTCTCACACTGCTCCTGGGGGGTCCACAGCTGTTATTTTCCCCATTGTATTGATGGAGAAACTGAGCTCCATCGTGCGTCTCAGCCAGAAAGCCCATCCTCTGAGCTGTGTGCACACAAAGGACCATGAATACCAAGAAATAGGTTTACAGCAGACCCTTGAATCACTCCAGAATGGCTGAAGGGGGATTGGCTCAGAATTTCCAGATCACAGCCCAGAGTTGGAAAATGTCAGCCTAAAAGAATGCTCTTTCAGAAAGCTGCAGAGGTGGGAGTGAGTGCTAATGGGAGTCCCAAGGGCGTTTCACCGTTCCCAGAGAGCAGCTGTTTGTTGGGAGGAAGATTGGTCTTGGGGTAAAGGCACGGCTCTGGTACTCAGGAGAAAGAGATTCAGCGGGGGTCCCGGGCCCAAGTGTTAGGGGTCTATAGTAAAAGTCATGGACAGGCCATGAATTTGTGTTTACGGCCCATGACCTGGCCTGACTTTTACTAAAAATACCCATGACTAAAACACAGCCTTAGCCATGAATAATGCTTGTCTATCAAGATTGTAAGCTGTTTGGGGCACCTTTCACTATGTGTTTGTACAGGGCCTTGCACACTGGAGCCCTGATCTCATTGGAGGGCTCGAAGTGCTCCTGGGGTATAAATGCACCCCTCCTTGTGTGCACATCCCTGGAGCTGTGCAAGTACATACCTGTTCCCAGAGGCGGATATCTTTAGACACATTCACACCCTTTGCGTATGATCATAGATAACAATGTGATCTTATATAATACATGTGCTTTTTTAGCGCGAATGCTGTTTGCAGAGAGGCACGTTTGCACACAAAGTGCCTGGTGTTGGGGGAAGTGAAGGTGGAACTGTATCCTGCAGAGAGTGCAGCCCTGGATGAAATAATTATCCCCGTCGTCAGCCTTTCAGCACGTGGACACAAGGGCTGCAGCCGGGCTGCCCCTCCTCCCGCCCGTCCTTCACTCCACGACAATCCATCATTTCATTAATGCTCCCCTCACCCTTCCCTTTCCTGGGGGCATTGCCTGTTTCCGCCCAGGGTGCTGGGCTTCCATTTCTAAGGTGATTGCTGCCTTGATTCCAACACCTGTCTCTGCTTTTGTTTGCTGCCAGGGATAAATATTGATTCATTTCAGGCTGGTAAATGTCCCTGCCACTTGTGATTGCTGCTGAGGGTTTGCTTGAGAGACCATTTTTACATTGCCAGTGGGATTTTTTTTTTTTTTTTGGGGGGGGGGAGGTGTCTCCCTTTAAGTCACAGCACCTTCTCCTTCCGCTGGCCCCCACCTCCTACTCATCCACCCTCACTGGTGCCAGGGATTGCAATCCGCAGTCCCCTCTCACCTCCCTGCAGTACAAATGGTTACACCCAGGCACAGCTGGCCTTTCTCTGCATAGGGGCCTGCCCTGCAGAGAGCTGCTGCTGGGAGCACCTTCTGCAGCCTGGAGGAGAGCTGGAGCGAGTGCCAGAAGGCTGGGTGTGACTGCAGCATCTATCAGTACCCTGGGACAGGCTGCTGGGACAATACCAGAGCCCTGGTAAACAAGTGGTTAAGTACGCATTTGCCTTCCCTTTTCTGTTGCTCTAGTGCCCCTGGCAGGAGCTATAAGAACAGCTGGAGCAACAAGCCGCTGGGTGTGCCGGGACCCTGGAGAGTCCCCTGCTCTGTGTGTGAGCTTGGGTCAATTGCTTCATCTCCGTGGGCCTTGGTTCCCCATCCGTTAAAGGGGGGTAATGAGTTCCTTTCGTCGGCTCAGTTTGCAGGCTCCTTAGGGTAGGGGCTGTATCTTACTGGGCTCATGTACAGCACCTCACCTGGCCAACAGAGCCCTGATCTGGGTTCAGCGCCCCCGCCCCCCCCTGTCCCCCCGTGGGGGTGTTGCTTTTTTGATTGTTTGCTTTCTTCTCTGCCCCTCGTCGGACTTGGCTGATCACTGCTGGATCTTATTTCTTTGGGTCATTCCCCGCAGGTTACACACCCTGACCCTGATGCATGCAAAGCCCTCTCTTGTAATGCAGCCCGCCGAGCCCAGGCCTGTCTTTGTGGACGCCCTGGTGAACCCATGGCTTTCAAGCCAGGGCTGTACCTGATCCAGGCCCCATGGCATTACTGCTGGGGTATTGAGCAGCGGGCGAGTGAAATCTCAGAGGGTGCGTGTACACTGTAATTAAACCCCTGCCGCTGGCCTGTGCCAGCTGCCTTGGGCCAAGGGGCTGTTTAATTGCTGTGTAGACATTGGGGGACCCGCCCAGAGTCCCACCCCATGGGGTCCTAGAGCCCGAACATCTACACTGCAGTTAAACAGCATCTGAGCCCGAGCCCCGCGAGCCAGAGTCAGCTGCCACGGGCCAGCCGTGGGTTTTCAATTGCAGTGTAGACAGACCCAAAGGGAGTGGTAGGACGGCAGCATTATCAGCTTCCGAGGGTTTTATTACTCAGCAGGATAAGCACTTGCGGGCGTGGGGTGGAGGGGAATGGTGAGTCTAGGAAAATCTTGCTTTGAACACGGAGGAAGCACTGTCGAAGTTGGACCAAGGGACTGGACGTTAGGAGGTCTGAGTTCCATTCCTGACTCTCACTGTGACTTGGGGACCTCTCTGGGCATCCATTTCTCCATCTGTGCCATGGGGATAGCCTTTGCCCAGTGGGGATGTGAAAGTCTATTTCCTTGTGCAGTCCTCTCACACCAGTGCAAAGTGGGTGTTGACCCCACTGTTTCGGGTCAGCAGTGCCTGTCACTAGTGTAAATGACTACGCACAGTGCAGGGTAATGGAGAACCAAGGCCCAAAGTTTGCAAGTGCTTTGAGATCCTCTCAAAGGTGCTGCGTTAATGCCGAGTCTGGTGAGAGTTCCCTACAGCAGTAAAAATACACAATACAAGCCCCTGAGGGGCACGAGCGTCTCTCATTGAAAAGGAACGAGTGACTGGATGGAGGCCGGCTCAGAGATGGCCCCCTTGCCCCCTCCATCTGGTTCCCCAGGGTGATAGTTACTGATGCAGAGTGGCCTGGGATTTCTCCCCGGCAGGCTGGGGCAGCGTCTCTTTTCCGGGACACCCTCGAGATTCGCTCTTGGCCTGCGGCTGAGGTTCAGAGCTAGGATTCATGTGCCACGTGTGACAGGAAGGAAGGGCTCGAAGGGTTGAGTGCTCTCTGTCAGATGGAGAGGGAGGTCGCTGTGCCCCTGGGCTAGGAAGAGAGAGCAAAAGGGAGGGAGGAAAGGGAGCAGGGAGCCATTAGTTTTCCTGTATAATTCCTGCTGCTTTCTGTGCAGTGCAATAAGAATCCTCCGGCAGTGGCCGGGTTCCACCCTAACCTCCCTGCTCTGCGTGTTCATTCTGTGCCTGCTCTGGCACACGGATCCCTTTTCACCCTCCACCTCGCTCCCACACGGCCCCCCTGCGTTCCCCGTCTTATCGGTGCTGCAGCCTAGGAGCCCTTCCGGGCACAGGCAGTGTCTTCTCTCTAGTTACACCCCAAGAGAACTCGTGACACTCAACAGCAACTCAGCTCTGCAGGGGGGACCCTGGCTCTGGCTGACCCTGGCAAGGCTCGGCTGCAGACCCACTGGTTCTGTCCGCCCTCCCTGGCAGGCTCACACTCTGGCTCGGGGACGTAGCTCTGCTCTTTGTTTCTGGACTGAGGTTGGCAGCGACGTTGGGTTCAGGGCCCTGTTTGAGCCACTCAGTGGGCTCCTGTGAGTTGGGCAGGAGGGGATGAGAGGCCAGGGCTTCCCGTGGACAGGACGCAGCCTGCAGAGCAGAGTGGCTGACGGCTGCTAACATCCCTGCCTGGGGCAAGGCTGGGGAAGAATAAAGGGGACTGCGTGCAAAACCCGCTGTGCTACAACTAGAACAAGCAGCGCTGGCTTTGGGAAGCTGTGCAGAGCTGGGAAGCCGGAGTGTCCCAGTGGCCCTGGGGGTGGGCGGGGGTGGAGATGGAGCATTCGATCCGCAGGCTGCACTGCAGACAGAGCGTATGAATAATGAGCTGGAGCTGGGGCCAGTCATCTCTTTGGAACCCAGCCCCTGAAGCCGGAATCCTTGCTCCCCTTAGCTGGGACATCCTTAACCGACACTTCACTTCAGCTCTTCCTGGAAGTGAAGCTGATGGGAAGTGACGGACCAGCCCCAGCTGGAGAGATCCAGTAAATTGCAGGCAGTCTGCGGGCTTTATCAGAAATGACTGAGGCTGCTGCTCAAAGGGAAACGCAGCCCAGATTTTTTTTTTTTAAAGTTTCCAGAAATCCAGATATTCTATTTGCCTCCTACTTTCTGTGACCCCCTTCCCCTGCCACAGCAGCTGGTGAGAGTTCTAGTCTGACATTTTTTAAACACTTATGTGAATCTGTTGCTCATGGACGGTGCTGGATGAAAAGCCCTGGGAGCCAAACCCCTTTGTTTATCTCCAGAGCCTCCTCAATGATGCTCTGCTGACGTCCCTCCTCCTTGGAGGGACCAGTTCCACAGCCCTCTGTCACTGGCCTCTCGGCTCCTTCTGTCCATTAGTGGGGTTTTGTGCAGTGGACGCTTCTCCGCTGTAGACCCCCGTTTGACACAAGCTACTAAAGGACCATCAGATGGCTCCCAATCTGGGTTGGATTCAAACCACCAATCTACAGGTGAAAACGTCGATGTCCTATTGCCCAGGACTGAGGCATCCTTTCCCTGCTGCCCTGCTGTTACTTTGAGAAGAGTAAGAGAAAACAAAGACACAGACACCACTAGAGTGCCTACTGTATTAGAGATCTAGGAGGATGTCTTCAGAGCATGGCATGGGGCTTCAGCTCAGTGATGCCTATAGGGCTAATAATGAAGAATAATCTTACATTTCCTCAGTGCTTCCTCCCAAAGGTTCCCAGTGTGCTCTGCACATGTAACAAGCTGATACGCTGGCTCTTGTATCGGGATCACTACATCCACTCCTAGATGGCGCATCCCTGGGGGCTGCACAAGGCAGCTGTTTAACGGTGCACAGCAACAGTTCTCAGGTGGAGCGAGAGGAATGTGTGTGCACAGTGGTACTAGTGAGAGAGAAAACAAGAACCTCGTTAGATTGAACCAGAGCTTAATTTGTAAGGAAAGAGGTGCCGGGGCTCAAGCAATTTTTTTGCATTCATAACGGATGCAGCAAGCCTAGAGGTGCCGGGTCTATGAACTGCCATGCCCAGAGGTGCTGGGTCTATGAACTGCCAAGCCTAGAGGTGCCGGGTCTATGAACTGCCAAGCCTAGAGGTGCCGGGTCTATGAACTACCAAGCCCAGAGATGCCAGATCTATGAACTGCCATGCCTAGAGGTGCCAAGGCTCAGCCCTGGCAAGCCGGGGCACAAATTAAGCACTAGATTGGACACATTGATCTGGAACCTTTGGGTCAGATCCTTAGCTAGTGTCCAGTGGCACCACTCCATTGAAGCCAGTTTAAACCAGCGGGGGATCGGGCCGGCAGGTGTGTACAATGTCACATGAGCAAGAACTCTGACAGTAGTAGGTAAGAAATTTCAGGGCAGGTTTAATTCCTGCTGCAACTTCATAGTCTTTGTTACAGCAGGGATGAATTTGAGCCGTTGACCAGACATGAAGCAGTACCAGGAAAGCTAAAACCTGAGTCACTCTGGATTTACACTGGTGTAACTCCAGAGCCTTCAGTGGAGACACTCTGGATTCACATGGGTGTAACTGAGGCAGAGTCTGTCTAATTGGTTAACAAGAATAGAGATGGGGAGAGAGACCAAGGAAGTCTAAATAGAACTAGGGAAGGGTAGTTTCCGGCTTTTAGGTGGCCTAATACCTTTACTAGTCTTCCCACCCTGAATGAAAGCCTGGAGCCTTGGCACCTGGACAGCTCCCTGTGCTATACAGAACATGTAGGACCTAGGCTCAGGAGGGAGGCTTCAGATCCTGGTTAATGTTAGGCCAGATCAGGGCTCTGGTGCGGGTCTGAGGCCACTAGAGTCTGCTGAGTGGTTGACATGAGCCGAGGTCCTGCCCCTGAAATGGAAATTGTGTTAGATCAGCAGATCCCATGACACATCCGCCATCTTGAGCTGCCTTCGCTGAAGAAATGGGGTCCCTTGCACATTGCCACCCAAACCCCCATAGTGGCTGATTCAGATCTGTGGGTTCTAATACGGATGGGAGGGTTTGGGTCATATTCTCTGGTCTGAGTCCGTCTGTTGTCCCCAGCCGCTCAGGGTCAGATCCCCAGCTGGGGTAAAACAGTGGAGCTAGGGCAGTTTACATCTCAGCTGAGGATCTAGCTGATCATTGATTTTGGGGGAGGGAGGGGAAAATAAGCACTGCAACAAATGCCAGCGAAGCGTACAGGAACTGCATGTCTCTGAAAACTGCCAGGACATCGAATCAGGTTGGAATGTGCTGAGTAATGGCAGACCGGCATAGCGGGTGAGTGAAAGACGAGAACCAGGGCTTCCAGGGGCTTGGGTGATAGTTGTCTCCATTTCCCCCAAGGGCACAGCAGACCTTTAAGGTTCTTCCCCCTTCCCCAATCCTCCCCTCCACCCCCCGGAGTATCTTCCTAGCATTGTCAGTCACATCCTGGGACTGAGCGCCGATATTTTCTCAGAGCTTTACAGGTTTGCTAGCTGCAGCTCTCTGCGGCGGCAGGGTCATTTGTTAGCATCACTGATCAGTGTGAGTCAGAGTAGCACAAAATTGACCAGGTTCTGGGGGCTGGGAAAAGGCAGCTCAGATACTTTAATCTGCATCAGGATCTGTAATTGCAGGTCCATTCAGTCACTTACAGGCTGGCCGTATGGGGAGTTTATCCTGCAGCAGGGAAGCAGGTGCAGACGCTGCAGGAGTTTCTGTCTCAGAGCTCGATCTGTGAGGGGAGAAGGAGGTGGGAGGGTTAATGGCATCTTGCTCTAGGGAAGCGCTCGGCAGAAGCTGGGTTAACAAGACGCTCCTGGCATTATCTTGTCCTTACTGCCCTGGCTAGCACCAGCTGCTTGAGGGCAGAAGCGGGAATGATGAGACAACCCGAAAGCTAGCTGACGGGGGAAATTAAGGTCAACAAGGAGCTGAAGTCAATGCCTACCTGCTTTAAACCCCCTCCAGGTTAGACAGTGATTGGCTTAACAGTCATCTCGAAAAGCAGACTTCAAAGAGAAACTGTTGAACTCGAATTGATATGCAAACTAGATTGTATTACCTCAGGATTAAATAAGGACCTCGAATGGCTCGGCCATTATGTTAATTGAATCTATTTCCCTTAAGTTAACAATCCTCATTCACACCTGTGTGACCATCTTGTTTATCACTTCAAAGGTTTTTCTTCCCCTGCTGTTATGGTTCCTCTCAATTAATTAGCCTCTTAAGGTTGGTCTATGTACCTCCACCTTATCATGTTTCTCTGACTGTATAAATATCTGTCTACTGTATGTTTCATTCCATGCATCCGATGAAGTGGATACTAACCCACGAAAGCTTATGCTGAAATAAATGTGTTAGTCTCTAAGGTGCTACAAGTTTTTCTTTCTTATTTTCATCTCCTCTTCTGTAATTAGGGATTCAGGCCCAAAATGTGATGTGTCACCTGGCGGGGGATGCAGTCGGTGCTTTCCGCCAAGGGGAAAGGACTTGCTGATTAGGGGAAGGCTTGTTATAGGAGAGAGTATTAAACGACGACGAGATTAACAAGGAACGCACCATCTTTCAAATGTGCGTTTCCCTTTAATGAAAGCAGTTCTTCTGCGCTGTGTGTGCCCTCTCGCTCTGGGTGTATATGTGATCAGGTGGTCCAGCCTCTGCTGTATTGCCCAGAGGGCCATTAGTCAGCTTTTCACTGTGCTCAGAATTAGACGCCATGGCCTGTCCACCCACACAGCTGCTCCTTGGTAATATAGCAGTGTGGAACTGAGGTAGCACCTCTGCTCTGGTGTATGTCCCCAAGAAGGGGTTCTGTGTCTCCTCCATTCCCAATTGTTCCATAAGCGGGGAGCAGAGAAGCATTGAAAGGAGACCAGGTCACCTGCCCACCCGTCTACCTACCTACCTCTCTAGCTCCTATTTCACAAATGAAACGTAGAGGTGTGGCGACCTGGATGGGTTGGTGGGCCACTAATAGACTGCAGGCTCATGCCTGTAAGTCACGGGTTCAGCTCTAGCTCAGGTAGGTGCTTTCTGAAAGTTCTGGTGGCTTTTAGGTGGGTGCATGAAACGGCAGGGGATAGACGTGGGTGGTGGGTGGTTACAGGACTGGGAGTCAGGGGATCTGGGTGGTGTTCCCAGCTCTGCTAGGGAGTCCCTATGTGGTTTTAAGCAAGCTACTTAATTTTTCTGTTCTTTCATTTCCCTATATCTGAAAAAACATGGCAGTGTAGCACTGGAAGGTTCATGGGGCTAATCATTCTTTCCCCACCTTTGTACAGTGCGTTTGGAGGTACCGATGAAACACATTATGTGGAAGTGCATTTACGATTGTGGAGATCTCTTGAAGTGGGAGAGAAAATATCGAGGTGATGATCAGAATAACACAATGCAAAGGTTCAGTACCTTGCAACTATGCCAGAAGCACGGTGTGTCCCTGGAAAACTCTGCTGGGATTCCCAGCTCTCCTCCCCCTGCATGATATACAGCATTTATTTCTGTCCCTGGTGGCTCACCAGAGACTGGACCATAAAACTGTTACTGGTCTCTCCATCAAGCTGTGCTTTGTTTGGCATTGCTCCAGGCTGCATATTAACAAATCCTGCCTCTGGAGATCATTGCCAATTTCACTCCGGGCAGTCAAGGCACTGTCACTACAAACCTTCAGGAAAAGGTTTGATCACTATGAGAGAATCATCCTGCAAAATGCCAGGGGTCAAACAGCCTGCCCCAAGCAGGGCCGGCTCCAGGCACCAGGCTACCAAGCACGTGCTTGGGACGGCACCTATCTTGGGACGGCAGCTCAGGTTTAAAAAAAATAAAAAAAATACTTTGGCGGCGCTTGGGAGGGGTGGATTTGTTTTCCTGAGCGCTGGGGGGGTGGTGTGTTGCCGCGCTGTTGGGGCAGGGCGGCACGGGCATGCCGCCCTCCCCGCGGTGCTCCTCCGGCCGAGGGAGAGCGGGGCCGCGGGCAGGCTTGCCGCCCTCCCCACGGTACTGCTGCGGCCAGGAGAGGTGCTGGAGGCAGGGAGGGCGGGTTGTTGCGGCGCAACACAAGGGCGGGGGGCTTTGTTTCCGCGGGTGCTGCGGGGGGTGTGGTTTTTTTTGTTCCGGTGGGGCGGCGCTTGGGTTTGTTTTGTTTTTTTGCTTGGGGTGGCAAAAATGTTAGAGCCGGCCCTGGCCCCAGGCCACCTGTTGTGGTGTTACCGTCGGACTCTAAAGGATTCATTGGCTAGGAGGCTGGGTCACAAACCAAGCTGGGCCTGGGCTGTGAGGAATTTGCACAATTTGGGTTAATGTCTGAAGATGCTGAGGAAATAGGAAAATGGAAGAGGCTATTCTGCCTGCTGCGGCGTCCTTTCCTAGCTGTGCAGTGATTGCAGATGCATCTGGCCAGTGCCTCTGTTCTCAACTGTACACGCTGGGCTTCTCTGATGGCTGCTCCTATTAATCTTAAGTACAATACAGGAGAGGGGCTGGGCCGGGGAGCTGCGTTATGAATCTGTTTTGGTAGCGCTCCGTCAGGGCAAGTGGCGCAAAGCAGCACTTTTCATAGTGGCAGAAGTCACAGCCAGGATCCTCCTCTGGCCTGCACGCCCTGCTCCACCCTCATCAAGAGTGTGCACCCTCCGCCATGCATGGACTCGTCGTCACAAGCTTGCACGCACACGTTGGGGGGCTCTGTTTCGTATTGTGATGGACGCATCCCAGGATCTGCTTCACGTTTTAGGCAGTTTCTCATCTGCAGGCCTCCAGGAGAGAGGGACAGTTCCCGTGAAACTGGAGGCGAGGCTGTCGTCGTCTGATTTATTGTGTAAGTGAGGGGGAAGGGAGAGGACATGCGTGTCCTTGCGGTTACAGCAGGGGACTAGGGCTGTACCGGAAAAAACGCAGGGTGTGTGGCAAGGCACACACGTGCCAACAGAATGCACCAGCCAGCCACAGAAATGCTCCCGGGGCAGGATGCGGCATCTGCGCTGCAGTTGTGTTCGGGCAGGTTTCCGAGAGTCTCCCCTCCCTGACCCCTCGCACCTTCCTTACAGGCAGCGAGCAGGGTGCTGGGCTTGCTTTCACTCGACAAAGGCGAAGCATCCTCCAGTGCACTGCCGGAGTGGGGTACGCGAACCCCTGGGGGTGCGTAGAGGTCTTCCAGGGGGAACATCAACTCATCTAGGTATTTGCCAGGGTTTACAACAGGCTACATAAAAAGCACTAGCGAAGTCAGGACAAGCTAAAATCTCCTTCAGACAATGACTTGCTTATACTGCTCTATATACTGTACACTGAAATGTACTCACAATATTTATATTCCAATTGATTTATTTGATAATTATATGGTAACAATTAGAAAGTCAGCAATGTTACAGTAGCAGGGTGCTGAGACACTTTTGCATTTTTATGTCTGATTTTGTAAGCAAGTAGATTTTAAGTGATGTGAAACTTGGTGGTAGGCAAGAGAAATCAGACTCCTGAAAGGGGGACAGTAGTCTGGAAGGGTGAGAGCCACTGCCCTAGAGCGCAGCTCCCATTGCTCTGCGTGTCACCAGACTCGCCTTCCTTAGGAACGTGAAATCGCTGTTCTTTGGAAGGAACTGGTTTCAAAGCCAGTTCAGGCTGTGGGAGCGAGGACGTGTGAGCCCCTCCACTGGGATCAGACAAGGCGTGAGCGAGGAAAGGCCACTCCTCTCCTTGAGCTGTTAAACCTCCCTCTCCCCTCTCAAGAGCCCAGAGGAAACCTTCAAGTCCACAGGTTCCTAAAGGTTAATTGGCTGCTTAAAAGAGGCGGCACATTCCTCCCTTTGGTTTGCAGCGGGCTGTTACACGCTGTCCCCAGCCTAGGGTCCAGCTCACGGTCCCACTGCGTATGCAGCACCCATTGCATGGTGCCTCACTTGCAGCAGGAGAGACAGCGCTGCAGCGGACATGGCAGAATGGGCTGGCTCATCCGTGTTGCACTCCAGGTCAGAATTTCAGCCTCCCTGGACCCTGCCTAGTGTGAGAACATCAGTGGCTAGATCCGGAGCTGTGCACAATCTGGAGTAAGTCCTGGAGCTCATTTACACCGGATGGCCAAGAATTTGTTTACACCAGGTGTGATCTGGAGCAAATCCACTAACTTCCAGAGGTATTCCTCCAGGTTTTCACCCCTGTAACTGAGATCAGAATGTGGGCCGAGCAAACACAGAGGTAGAAGAAGCCGCAAGCCATAACCTATCACCCTTTTCTGTTAGAAAAGCTCTTAGGGAGAACCTTTCTCTGGGTCTCCCAGTGTGGTTTGTATTGTCCATCTACATAATCTAGTGCAGGGACCATATCTGTACAGCACTTACCATATAATAGCAGGGCACACTCTGGTTTCTAGTAGAGTCGATGTTGTAGGCTGAGATTTTTCAAAGCCACCCTAGGGGATTTAGAGGCTCCATTCCTACAGAACGTGGGAGATTTAGATGCACAACTCCCACTAGGTAAGCATTGACGGTCCCACCACCCGGAACACCCGACCTGTTAGCAGCATACGCTCAAGAGAGCCTCTCCCGCTGGCTGTGCTCTGTGGGCTTTGGGAGGCTGCTGCATGCATCCCAGAGTGAGAGCCGTGCTCCAGATGAGCAGGGATTCCGCTCCATCACTTCCTCCCTGCCCACCCAACCGGAGTGTGTAGTTAGCAGCGTTTTTCCCTTACTAAAAAAAGCACAAGTTTCTTAATTGTTTCCTGCTGGAGTTGAAACACTGATGCCGAGTCTGAAATAGAACCTCAGAAGAAATGCAATTGGAGAGAGAGGCTAGAGAGCAATTAGTATGGGTGGTCTGAGCTAACCCCCTACCCTCATCCCCATCCTGTGTTCTGCTGCCTGGCCCACACCTCCCTGGCACCATTACAGAAGGCCCCTTATTGTTGGGGTTATTTTATTATTTATTCCTACGTCATCCTCTGAATATGATCCCAGCCCCTCGTAGGAAGAAGAGGAGAGACGTCATTAGTGGCTGTGAACCACTCAGGGAGGACAGTGATGGAGGCTGTATAAGTAGCTAGATAGATGGAGAAAATGGTTCGTATTCCCCTCTATGGCTGCTGACGGTCCTTGCTTGCTATGGATGCACTGGGGGAGCGTCTTTCCTGTTGAGTTAACCCCGCACTGCAGCATTTGAAACATTAAATGCCTTTAACCTCTTTCCTGCCAATAAATGACAGTGGTGCCTTCGTGCTGCTTTTCAGACCTGTCCTTTCAGATGGGTCCCAGTTGGGGTTGCACAGTGAGAGGACCAGGCCAACGTTTTCAAACTAGGGTTCCTAAATCCACTCGAGGGCATCTAAACAAGCGATCTGAGCGCCCGCTGATGCCAGCAAAGGAAATGCTAGAGGTGTCTGAAACGGCAGCTGGGGCACTGGGCCCCTGCAACATTAAACCAAATGGGCATTGGACGCGTGGGGTGCTTCATTGGGGTATAAGACAAGGCCTTACTTGTTACCTCCACACATCAAAGGTTGGAGGCTCTTCTTGGCCCAACAGCTCCGCTCATCCCATCCTTACAGCTAGATCCAAGGGGCAGAGGTTGTCTACACAGGGAAATTGTCCAGCATAGCTAGTCTGGAATAGCTCGCTGTGTTCCGGAATAGCATCCACGTAGGGGAGTTATTCCAGAATAGCGACGCAGGTCAATTTCTCCCAGGTAGACAAGGCCTCTCTCTCCGACTGATGTGTCACTTTTGGCTTCATGAAGCCCAGGCCTCTCTGTCCTCGACAAGGCTTGTTTCTTGACTATCCGGCTAGACAGTGCTGCTGAAATCAGCGCTGAAATCCCTCCTGTGTGGCTGAAGCAGAGCGCCCACCCCTCAGCCCAGGTGCCAATATTCCCTCCCCTGCATCTGCATTTGAATCTCCCAGGTGGCTGCCAGACTCCCAAGTCCAGACAACCTTCTTCATTGAAAATATACGTTGTTCTTCTCCCGCTGTCCCTGATCCCTGTGCTCTGGGAGCCTCCGTTCTGGCCCAGGCCCCTCAACTGGCTCAGAGTGCATCTGAAGATGTGTGGGGTGCAATCCTGACGCCATTGAAGAAAGTGGGAGTTTTACCCTTAACTTCAGTGAGGTCTGGATGTCACCCAGTGATTGGCACCCATGGGTGACCGCTCGAGCCTAGGTGAGAGCCGATACTGGAGTTGCTGCAGTCCACACTGGTGCTGCACGCTCGTGTGGTGTGCTAAGACTCCTAGGGGCATAGCCTACGGTTCTTGGTGCTGCACTGAGCTGAACTCGTTCGCAGCGTGTCGTGGGAGAACTTGTCTGTTCATCTGCGGCACCTGCGGAATAATCGGCTGGAACCAGCAACGTAGTAACCTGGTTCCAGCTCACAACTGGCAGCCCGCTGAGAAGCCGATCTCCTGGGTGCCAGCTTTCTGTTTAAGTGCTGGAGCAGCACAGCAGGGACGCTGCCGGTACAGCAAGCTGCATGCAGTATGGGATTTAAAGGCCTCCCCGGTGTATAAGGACTGGTAGGTGACTTCCCATGCAGAAGCAGGGAGTCAGTAAATGGCAAGGAAGTATGGGCCCCGGGGAATTGTGGGAAAGCATAGAAGGAGGAGTCGCGTCCAAGTTGTTTATCCTGTGTCCACGCTGCTGAGCGGCGACGTTAGCAGCTCAAACATTGGCAGCCCCGGGCGTTAGCCAATCCCGCTGACAGGCCCGCTAGCCCAGGTGTGAAGCACCACCACGCTTGAGCAAGAGGTTTGTGGGTGTGGATGGGATTTGGGTTCGGGACAGCACTCGAATAAGAACCCGAGTTAAGGCTGCAGTGAAGACACACACTTAGATTGCAAGCCTCGTGGGGCAGGGACCATCTTTTCACTGGGTGTGTGTTCAGTGCCTGGCGGCCTGGAGCCCTAATCCTGAATGGGGCCTCGGTGCACCAAGGCAAAGTCACCGAGTCAGATCCTCCGCCAGCGCAAATCAGCGTCACTCTGCTGAAGCCAGTGGAGCGGTGTGATTTCTACCAGGCAGGGGTCTGGCCCACTTTTCCTCTGGCAGCTGGTAGCAGGGGCTTCTGGAACCCCCTTGGCAACAGCATCCCGCTGGAGCCATGTCTTGTATGTGCTGTCTCCACTGCCCCGACGTTGTGTTTACGCCAGCCCTCACCTTCTCCAGGCTGTGCTTCTTGCCAAGCACATGATAAATCTTTCTGATGGAAAATTGCTGTCTTTTATTGGGTGCCTCGCCATTCAAGGTAATTGGCATCTGTTCATGCATCTTGGAGTTTCTATTTTTATCAGCTGCTCACATATCCACATGTAGCCACTCTGCCTCATTATCCTAGTCAATTTCAGACCCAGTGCTTTTGTTGTTGTTGTTGTTAGTATGTAGATGGGAGATGGGGAGGCAATGACCAACAAGGCTATTCCCTCGTCAGCCAGCCTCCTGGCTCCAGGCTTCCTGCTGGTGCCTTGGGCTAGCCACGATCCCCTGGCTCCCTGCATCACCAGCAGAAGAGCGGGGAGCGTGCAGACAGGTCCCAGCACCGGTGACATTCCTCAGCCACCTGGTCCATGACGCTGCTTACCTGAGTAACTGGGTCCTGCCCCTAAAGACACGAATTTACGTAACGCTAGATCTGTTACAAGACGTTGTCCCAGGCTTAGTGCGCAGGGAAACGTTCCGTCTTCTCCTTGGCAAAATGCAGAATCACACGTGCTGTGTCCTCTCCACTCCCGAGAGTGCGGCTGTGGGGAGAGCTGCGAAAGCACTGTCATGGCTGTGGCCTGATGGTGTATCTGCATATTCATTTTAACGCGGGGTGCGCAACCTTTTTCTTTCCGAGGCCCCCCCAACATGCTATAAAAACTCAGCCCACCTGTGCCACAACAACTGGTTTGCTGCATATAAAAGCCAGAGCTGGTGTTAGGGGGTAGCAAGCAGGGCAATTGCCTGGGGCCCCGTGCCACAAGGGCGCCCACAAAGCTAAGTTCGGCTTCAGCCTCGGATGGCAGGGATCAGGGCCCCGGGCTTCAGCCCCATGTGGTGGGGCTTCAGCTTCTGCCCTGGGCCCCAGCAAGTCTAACACAGGTCCTGCTTGGCGGGCCCCCTGAAACCTGTTCGCAGCTCCCCCGAATCCTGGTTGAAAACTACTTGTTTAATGGATGCTTGCAGGAGACAGGATGGGGAAAGAAGAGAAAACACGAAAAGGTGAAATGCAGCTTATTCTCTGCTAAACAGACCTTGGTGTGCATGATTCTGTTTTCCAGGTTTGGGATAGAAACGTATGTGCACTTCTGAGATTTAGACAGCTGTTTCCTAGCCCATCAATGATAGCTTCAAACAGATGTTCCTTAAGAGATGCTTAGATCCTACTCCATCAGTGGTGCCAACTCTCGCCACTTTATTTCTAATGTTACGGGGTGTTTTTTCTTAACCCCCCAGCTCCTGGAGTCACGTGATTGTGAGTCTCAGCTTCCAATTAAAAAAAATGTT
Source organism: Macrochelys suwanniensis (assembly GCA_033296515.1). Classification (NCBI taxonomy): domain Eukaryota; kingdom Metazoa; phylum Chordata; order Testudines; family Chelydridae; genus Macrochelys; species Macrochelys suwanniensis. The sequence continues at coordinate 11,230,791 of CM065790.1, read as the reverse complement.
TCTAGCCAATCTCATGATTTCTGTGGAGCTGGTCTCAGGACTCTTGAGCCCTCAGGGCGGACAGTACAGCTGCACCTGCAGTCAAAACTGCATGTCATTATGTAAAGCCTCAGCTGGTGGTGGGGCGGGGGGGCTATGTGCCTGAGAATCACCCTTTTGGTGAACTTCCACTTTCTGGCTGTCTTCTTTAGGAGGAAATTGAATATCTTTTTTTCTTCCTGTTAGTTTTATCAAGTGGCCAAACCCTGGGTGATTGGGGTTTTTTTAAGAGTTAATATCAGCTAAACTGAATGTTCTCTCCAGGTTTCTGTGTTTAAATGGTCATACTTAGCAAATCTACAGTAAATAAGCAGAACTTTGTCAATATCATTAAGTTACGCATGCCCAGGATGTGTTGTTAATAGAGTTTTCATGCAGCTGCTTTGCAGGAAATCTCTTTGCTAGCGTGAGGTACGGTGGACGTAAATAGGCTCCCCATTGGAATGAATGTAGCGTGTGTAGAACATTTCATGTTGCAGAGAGATGCCCTATTTGTCCACCCAATGGGTACAGCATAGACAGCAGCAGCATAAACGTCCCTCACGCAGCTTTGCCATTGTGTCTCAGTGCTGTTAGTGGGAGGACTGACTAGGTCACTCAGCCTTTCAGTCTCTTTCATTCATGGCTGGCAAGAATGCTGGCTGAGCGCGACCATTAACTCATTGAACAGCCCCGCAGAGGTTCTGACGTCAGCCGGGCTTGAACTGGTGACAAGGGAACGTTCTTGTCAGGGGGAGGGGCTCGACCAGGCCTGCTTGACCACTCCCCAGACTGTTGCCAGGGGGTCCCGGTGCTGGATCCTGTGTGCTGTACGTCTCCAGAGTCAGACTAGGCACAATGCCTGGGCGCCACCTTAGCACTGCTGGGCCCACCCGCAGGGTGCAGCTCTGGCACCCCCACTCGAGAGCGCAGCCCATGTGGCCGCTGCCCAGGCCCTGGAACCAGTGCTGGCTCCTCAGGTTCCCCCCGTAGCTTAAGCCCGCCCTCTCCCTGAACTCCAGCCAATGGTGTGAGCCTGTTGGGTTACAGTTTAACACATACAGACTTTGCACGGGACAAGAACCCAGCATTGCTCTTTCGCTAATAGCACGAGAAACACCCAGATCTATACCCAAATAATCAACCCTACACCTGTTTCCCTGCCTCAGTTTCCTCACCACTCCAGTGCCTTCTTTGGGTAGAAGTCAGGGTGATCCGAGGCCATCCAGGTCTTTCTGTTCCATGTCTTGGGTTCTGAGACATGATGGAATCTTCTTGTCTCCGCTGACCTGGTCCAATCCATCCTTTCCCCTCTCCTGCCCGAAATTCCTGTGTGTCTTTGTGAGTCTTCCCCGACCCACCTAGTCTCTTTGGGTTTTAAAGGCTGGCATTGACACCGTGGTGTTTGTCTTCTGCTTGGTGACTTTCCACTCTCCAAACCCGGGGCCCTTTTTGCGGAAAGATGGAAAAAACGTATTCCCAACTCAGGCATCCTCCTTAGCATAGCTATTGTTTGGTTAGAGTACAGTCATTAAGGCTGACAACTCTCCATCGTCCCCGGTCTGGGGAAGATGTGATGTAGACCTAGCCAGCCCCTGGTGGGTTCCACGTTTACGCAGAAGCATTCAGCCATACAGCAGCTTTCATAGTAACAACTTCATAATATCAGCCAGCATTCATGACTTTTACAGACAGATCCTCCAAATCATCACAGCTCTGTACATCACTTCCAGGCCTCAGAGCCATCCCGCACCTGGGAAACGTGGCCTGGGAGTCGTTTCCTATTGGAATTTGAAGGTTGATGCTAAAAACCCCATGAATGTTTTATATAAATTGCAGCAAGGGCAGGTATTGTCTTCTTGTTCCGAGAGTGTACAGAGCCTGGCGTGAAGACCCTTGATCCCTGACTGGGGCCTCTGGGTGCTGCTGTAATACAAAATAATGTTCTTCTTTAGTCCAAGCAACTCAAAGCGCTTTACAAGCATTAGCCCTCACACAGTCTGGTAAGGCACATGGGCAAACGCAGAGGCAAAGCTTGGCTAAGTGACTTGTCTAGGGTCACACGAGCCAGGAACAGAACCCACAAGCCCCTCCTTCCTCTTTGCCCCTATGCTGTGGTAGAAGCCATATCGTTTAAGTGTATTTACCTGCAGCGACAGAGCTGCAGAAAGCTGTGCACAGCTAAAAAGGACCGCATGACAATTAAGCAATAAAAATAGGATGGGGGGGAGGAAGGTAAGAAAAGGAATGAAATCTTCACACGTGCTGCGTGAAGCTTATTCATCAAAACCCAGAGGGAGTCAGTTCTGAAGCTTCAGATTAATAGAAAAAGAGGTATGACAAGCAAAGACATCAAAGGATCTCGAAACCATCAGTGAGCACTTTCTTTGAAGATTTAGCTAGTCAGCAGGGAAGAAATGTGACAACGGCATTTAAGACAACAGGTACGAAGGAACCTGGCGCAAACAGACAGCTCTTAAAGTCAGCATGTTGGCAGATGGGGTAGCGCTGAATGGGGAGAGAGGCCATTTATCTGTCTGTCGGGGGTGTGTGTGTTTAATGTGTTGAAACTGAAGGAGAAGCAGGTACTTTTAACTTGCCATATCATGGCAAAAGATGCATTGGAAAGAAATTCCTGATTGTTTAGTGTCCTTACTCTACGTCAGCCTTCACCTTGCTCTGCAAGAGGGGAGTAATAGGGCCAGATTCTCAGCTGGCATAAATTGGTGCTGCACAGCGTAAACCAGTGGAACTGCTGGTTTGCATCAGCGGAGTATCTGGCCCAGAAAGTTTTGCTAACTGACATGATGTAATAAGCCTGAAAGGTAGCAAAAATACTCATAGCTTCAAAGATTTTAAGGCCGGAAGGGACTATTCGATCATCTAGTCTGACATCCTGTGTATCACAGGCCACTGACCTCCACCCACTTACCCCAGTTCCGAGCACAGTAATTCTGGTTGGCTAAAGCATCTTCCAGAAACGCGTCCAGTCTCGATTTGAAGACAAGAGATGGAGAATCCTCCCACTTCCCTTGGTAGCTTGGTCCAATGGTGAATCACCCTCCCTGCTGAACATTTGGGCCTTATTGAATTTGAAGTTCTCTGGCGTTAACATCCAGCCATTGGTTCTTGTGATGACTTTCTACAGTAGGTTAAAGAGCCCTTTAGCCGCTGGCATTTTCTCCTCAGGAAGGTCCTTGTGCACTGCAATCAAGTCACCTATGCTCTAGAAACCAGTCCGCTTGAAATGAAAAAAACGCAGAGGAAAGACTCCAAATGGCTTAACCCTTGTCTCTCTTGTTTTCTCTTTCAGTTACAGAGAAGGAGGTGCAGCAGTGGTGAGTTTCCAGCCCTTGTTTCTGATTCTTGTGAGCTCCCAAGTGGTGTGTGCATGCGGCCATTGAGTGATAAGTCAGTTTTCTCTGCTGCGTTGAGGGTGTGCACCTTGTGTAACCGTATGCGCGTTTGCCTCCGTTTCTTTTCAGAGTTGTGTTGTCTGGGAAGCTGGCTAAACTGAGATGCAAAGGCAGGTGTCATAAGACAAAAGACTCATACACAAGTCATTTCAGGGCGTCGCTCCTGTTCCCAGCAGTCTTTCCCATAATCCATTTGTGCCTCGTTCAGGCACCAGGCTCTGCATTCAGCTACTTGGATGCCTGGTTCTTCTGTACTGAGTATTAGTTCCTTACCTGCCCTTTGAACTCCACTGGGCAGGAAGTGTTTTCATGACTCAGTACGACCCTTGGGGTTCAGCTGCACTGCAATCCAGTGTGTTTGGCAGCTCAGGAAGACATAACACTGATAAAAATAATAGTGTAGATCAGGGGTCTCCAAACTTTAGGAGACGAGGGCCACATTACATTTTTAAAGGGGCTTCGCGGGCCGGCTTTAGGCCCTGCCACCGAAATACCGCCGAGGCGGCGGCAGCTTTTGAGCTGCCGCCGAAATGCCGCCCAAGTGCCACTGAGGTAGCGGCAGCAATTGGTTGGGGTGCGGGGCCCCATTTTAATGGGGCCCTACCGCCGAAATACCGCTGAGGCAGCTTTTGAGCTGCTGCCGAAATGCCGCCAAAGTGCCACTGAGGTAGCGGCAGCAATTGGTTGGGGGGCCGGACAAATTGAAGCCGCGGGCCGGATCCGGCCCCTGGGCCGTAGTTTGGAGACCCCTGGTGTAGATGTGATGGCGCTGGCTTCGGCAATGCAGATATGTACCCTGGGGGTCAAGCTGTCCTGCAGTGATTCAACATCAACCTCAGGGCAGACTGTCAAGAAGCAGAGCACAAACCCCAAATTGGCTGTGAGTTCTCTACTTAGATTTCACCAACCAAGCATCAAGTGTAAACTCCTCAGGCCCTATAACAGCCTAACCATGGAGCCACAGACAGTCCTCTTGGGTACTCTGGTCTATCTTGTCACCTAGGCAAGCTTGCCTTTGTGATAGATGGTCCCTTACACCAAAAATCACAACAACATTCAGGTTACTCCCAGTCCCAAGGACCAGTCACTTACCTCAGGTCAATTGAACTTTCGATCTTACACTAAAGACAAGATTTGTAGCCAGTCCTGTTTCAAATTATCTAAAGGTTTATTAACTAGGAAAAGGAAATGAAAGTTATTTACACGGATAAGGCTGGTAAACATATATATGCACAAATGAGGATAAACAAGCTCTACCTATCCTTTGGAGCTAACCCAGGCCAAGCACTGGGGATCTTCTGTTTATGCTTAGTAATTCTTGCCCCTCAGAGTCCAAGCAGCATAAAAGATACAGTTCCTCTTGTTAGGGTTTATTATTCCTTCCCCCGTTCTGCTTCCAGTTGCTAATTCAGCTGTTGGGAAGAATTCACTTGCATGTCTTCTCTTCCTGGGGCCGGAAAGAGTCTTTTGTCCTCTGACGTTCCACAAAAGTTCATCTGGTGTTGATGGACCTTCCTCTGTTGGGCAGGAGATAACACCTCCTGGTGGAGACTAGTACTTCACGTGGATTAATGTCTCTTTCCTCTCTGGTGGTATGCATAGTTACAGAGGCTTACAATGCAAATGTTTCAGTATTTCCTTACAATATGGGAGACAGATGTTGTAAGTGAGATTAATGCCTGCAGCAGCTTACAAGAATTCGGTAAAGCCTAAACACTAACCACCTTTTTGTAGCTCTGATACCACTTTTAACAATACTAACACACAGGTGAGCCAGACTAATTCCAGCCACGTGTTTGCCAGTATCCAAGTGAGGCACGGGCACCTTGTTAAGCTGACACCTGGTTGGCCAGCATCACACTGGGTTCCAGGGGGGCTTCTACAGCCCACGCTGATCTCCATGCCACTGCACCTGCAGCGCCATTTTTATCGGCGGTAGCTAGGTTACCGCTAGCGCGGGCATGTCTCACCAAGCTGCAGTCACCTTTTGGATTGCAACATGGGCCTACCCCGACCACAGCAGGCAGACACCATGGGGCAGGCTGCCCGGCAGAACGATCTTTTGCGATGCTGCAGAACCAAATGTGATGGCAACGCTAGCCAGGGTTGGTAGCAGATGGGGGTCTCAGTTTGCAGAGCCCCACCCACCCTCTCCTCCCCTCCCTGTCAGGTTGCATGCGATGCATTGTGACAAAGCCCTGAAGCTCTTGGGGCTGTGGGAGATGCAGAGTCTTCCGAAGAGCGATCTACATGGCTTAATAGCTGGATAATGCTGCATGTTAGGCAGCCTCAAAACTCCCAGAGAGTGGCATAAATAATGGAGCAGCTTAAAAAAAAAAAAAGCAGTAACCCGTGTTTGCAGGTTTTCTCTGCTGCAGTTTTCCAGATAAATGAGCTTTGCCTCCAAAGCAAGTGCTGACATTGATGCTGTTACACGCTCACCTCTGCGTTCGAACAAGCACTGAAACCTTTCTGAGCCTGCCCGGGCGTGAGAGACAGTGATAAATGTGAAGGGAGGGCGAGCGTTTCTCAACACCACTGAAGGGCTCTCTTGTGGTGCAGCGCCATCCATAAATCCCGGGCCGACTGTGCTTGTTCTGCACATCATGTTCCAGCTCACGTGGCGTGTGGCGATGCTTGTGCCTTTCCACCTCCACCAGCAGCACGTGCAAGAGCCCGTCGCTCTTGGCTCTGGGTAAAGGTGAAAAATCAAATTCCATCTGCTTCCAGCAGAAGGAAGAAATGGAACGAAGTGATCAGCGAAACACAGAGCTTGCCAAGCCCTGTCTGAGCACCGTCTCGAGCGTGGATGGGTTAGCTCCTGCGTGGAATAAATACACAGGCCGTGATTCTCCAGCAGAAATCAGAAACCATCCCATGAAAGCCAGAGATGGTGTAGACGGGTGTAAAAGCAGAGCAAGCCCAGAATAGAATCAGGTCCATTGCCTTGGCATTTCTTTAAATGCCTGTAACAGGTTGGTTATGGCAGCTGGCTCATCAGTAGACTATTTTGAAAACTCTCCTAAATTACTCAATGCAGCCTGACCGGTGTGAGTGTTTGAGTTTTTCTTGTCCTCTTAAAGACAGCGCAGAGTGCGGATATCCCGCCCTCTTCATTTTGCGGGTTGTTATGGTAAATGAAGCCTAACGCGGATCAGAATCAAGGTTCAGGAGCGTCGGCTGAAGAGTGAGTGTGGTGGTGTGTCTCTTTAGTGAAGGTGATACGGGCACCCTTGGGGAACTGTCTTGGTTTTTATAAGGCCCCCTCAGCACCCTAGTATCTGAGCACTGAAGCCATGAGAGGTTCTGCTTTGCCTGGGGCAGCCAGATCTCCTGGTTAGCAGGATACCGGCACCCTTTCTGTAGCATTTGGCTTGAAAGGATTATGACCATAGCCCAGGGGGCAACGTTTGAATGTTCCTTTGAGAGTGGGCCTCGATCCTCCAGCCCTTACTCGTGCAAGCCGTCCCATCGAAATCAAGGGGGGCTCGTCTTCTGGATAAGGGTAACAGGATCAGGACCTTGGTGCGGCCCTTCCACTGTGGCAATTATTCTAGGTTGGGGATGGGGGAGGAAAGATGATGAGACCTAATTTCCAGAAGTGCTGAGCCCCTGCAGCTCCCAGGGCCATGAAATGAAGCCGAGAGTGCTCAGCAGCTCTGGAAGTCAGGCCCGGTGTGTGTAGTGAAAGCATATTGGCGGAAAAGGGCTTGTTTTTCTTTTAAAAAAAACTCTTGCATCCTGCTGAGTGGCTTAAAACTCGGATATTTCGGCATGTGTAGCAGGAAGAATTCTGCTCCAGTGTCACGCCAGCCAAATTGGATTATGGTAATTCAGTTCTCAGTAGCATTCAGCAACCCATTGTGCTTCCAGGGTTGGGGAGAATTCCTTTTCTGAGATTTCCTTTGGACTGGGATAATGGGATTTTCATTTCATGTACGGGGCAGATTAAGGACAAGGCGTCTGGATGCTAAACAAAATACATCCTGATGTGATGTTTCTCAGCAAGGCGATTATCCATTGTGTGCCCATTGCATCTATGGAGCCCTGCTTGCCCCATATCTGACTGTAAATAATAACATTTGTAATCTCAGTGGAGAGCAGAGAAACACAATTAAAGTGCACTTCAGTTTCCAGCATGGGGCATTATCTTTAGTGAAGCGCTCTTGTATATTGAGCGAGATGATAAACGGGAGTTCAAGCTTTGTAGACTAATGGTCCAGCGTGTTGATCTTACATTGGGCCATTCTGCTCCTGAGAGCGCTAGTTAAGGCTCGTCTACACGGAAGGCTCTTCCAAAATGAGGTAGAGGGTGAATGTAAAGGGTTATAGTTATTCCAAAATAACCATTGTGGAACTGTTGGTTCTGCAGTAGCTGTTCTGGTCAGTTTCCCAGTGTAGACACATCCGTAGATTCGGTGTGCTCTTAGCCAAGAGAGAACTCTTCCTGCCCTGCAACGTGGTGAAATGTCTCCTCCCAAAAATAATCAGCAAAAGAAAGAGCTGGCAAAAAGAAAGTGTGGTTCTGCCATGTAGATTCATGTTCATTACATTGGTGGCTCCTGAACAGAGATACTCATTTGGGGCCCCAGTTCTGCCATTCCTATTCGCCACGGGTAGGACTAGAGCTGGGAAAAAACCAGGAAAGTTTTCCATGACAACTTTTGTCATAAAATTCATCCTCCGGGGTTCTTTTCGTAGAAATGTGAACTTTTGGTGACAAATTGAAAGTCGGAGAATGGTGACCAGCTTTAGTTAATACCTCCAATGGGGCTGCTCATTGGTACCACCGGATGTGAAGCGAGGCTGGCAGGATCAGATCCCTTACCAATAAAAAGTTGGCTCCTCTCAAACTCAGCCTGACATCTGAGAGTCAAGCTGGGTTCTTTCTAATGTATACATAATCTCCAGCAGTTACACCTGCATGATGCTTTCGTCTTCAGATTATATCTCCCATGATACCTTCCCAGACTCATTCCCTTCCTGCTTCTGCAGCCCTGCACAAGAGTAACCGAGGGCAGAATTTGGCTTCCTTAGCAATCCTGTTCAGGATGCTTGAGAAGAGATGGAATTCTGATCCCTGTCCCGTAGCTGTGTTAGTTCTGCAGGGCTACTCAAAGTAAAAAGGAGCAAGAAACTTATTTTTGTCACAGAAGTAACTAGCTGTGAGCCAATACGCAGGGATCTGCTGAGTGGTAAGTAGGTGTCATTTTTGCGTAGGCACTTTCCAGAGTAGAAAAGTGCTATAAAACTTCTTAAACAGATGCCTTTAAAGGCATCACGACTGAGTTAAGCAGCAGGAATCTGGCTGTTCGTGGATGCTTCTGTCTGTGCACTCAATGGGGTAGTCAGTGGAGGGTTTGGAGGACGCGGGGAGAACTCAGTAAGCCAGAAAGCTATAAAGCAACACTGTAAAAGAGTCTCCCGGCGCACAGCACCTGCACTGGATCCGCTGTCACTGGAAGTCTTGCAGAATGACTGTCTGTTTTAGCGGGTGCTGATGTCCTTGGGGAGATGCAGGTATTCACTGCCTCTGAAAGTCAGGCCTTGAGTATTTTACAGTCAGGCACCCAAGTCAAGTCACCTCAACGAAAGGGACCTGACATTCGGAGGTGCTGAGCATTTGCAGCTCCTGCGGGAATCTGCAGGAGCTGTGAGGGTTTCAGTATCTCTGAAAATGAAGAGCGTAGGTGCCTAGGCCTGGCTTTAGGTGCTTGATGTTTAAAGTCCCTGTGTTTGGAGGTAGTGGCCTGGCTGACCTGTATTTTACAGCTCATGCTGTACGTGAGTGGACCGGGATGCTGCCTTTCGGTTGCTACACAGAGGGTTGTACTCCGTGGGCCTCACTCCCAGTCCGTACAAACCTGCTGATGCCAATAGGGCTGCAGGGGGGTGTCTATCAGGGCAGAATTTGGCCCACTGGCAGGGAGAATACACCTTTTAGGCTAGGAATTGTCACAGATCAGCCGGTTCTTAGCTCACTGATGCTTTGGCTTCTTCCTCATGTAAACAGCCCTATCCTTATTGCTCCCCTGCCTAAGGACTTGATCCTGCTCCCACTCAAGTGAATGGACGAACTCCCATTGGCCTCAGTAGTGCAGGGTTATAGTGCTTGCCAGGAGCTGGCAGTGTCTGTTGCAGTTCGGGAAGCCTTTCCTCTTTTTTTTTTGGAAACCAGTTGTGACGGGTTGGACCCCTTGGGAAGCCACCTGATGCGCTGAGATACCACTGAGGCTACCTGCTCTGCCAGCGTGGGCCCCCTTGAACCTGTCTTCCTGAGCCAGGCTCTTAAAGCCTCGTCTAACACACACACAGGCAGGGTCACACCCAGCTGCTGATCAGCTCTGGGCAGACTCAGCTTAAGGGACTTTCTTCAGCACCCAGATCTCCACCTCCCTTGGAGTGCAGACCCAACGATATATTACGCCCCCTCCCTCAATGTGGAGAAAGGTGTGCACACTTAAACTGGGTTTAATAATAAACAAAACACATTTTATTAACAATAAAAGGCAGATTTTAATTGGTAAACGGGGTAACAAACAGAGCAAAGCAGATTACTAAGCAAATGAAATCAAACACGCAAACTAAGCTGGTTTCACTAAAGAAATTGGTTACAAATAGTATTTCTCACCCTAGATATTGTTGCAGGCAGTTTGCAAAGTTTATATGTGGTTCAGAGTTCCAGTTATATTCTTTTTCAGACCAGACCCCGTCTCAGTCTTGACTCCCCCCTTGCCTTCCCTTTTGCAGTCTTTCTTCTTGTGCCGACAGGCCATGGAGAGGAGGAGACCTGTTTGCCTTCCTCCCCACCCTTCAATAGGATTTACATAAGGCGGGAATCTTTTGTTTCCCAAACTTGACACACACCCCAGCCCCTCTTACAGTGGAAAGTTACAAGAATTCCCAGGTAATGTTTTAGTGTCGGGTGACAAGACCACCTGACCCTGTAGTATCAGAGCGTCCACGAGTCAGTGGCAGTATGGAGTGTCCACAGGAAGGCCAAGCTTTTCACAGTCCATTGTCCTCGCTGATTGGCCATCCGCGCTGTCTGGCTTTTCCATTGTTGTACCTGAAATGTTAGCAGTGGGCGTCACCCAAAGTAGCATAGTTAAAATACAGATACATAGTCAATATTCCTAACTTCAGATACAGAAATGATACAGGCATACACATTGGATAATTGCATTCAGTAAATCATAACCTTTCCAATGATATCTCACATGAGCCATGTTGCATAAAGTACATCTCAGTTATGTCATATTCATATCATAAGCATATTTTCATAAAGAATATGGACTGACAAGTCACACCAGTGTCCAAAGTAGCTGGGCTTTAAGGCAGGATGGGCGTGTGCTCATGCTCTGAATGTAACGTGGTGTTTAATTCTTGATCGCACACTCTTAATAGCTGTTTGATAGAGTACCCCAGACTATCAGTGATTCCTTTGTCCGTGAAAGAGGACTGGTTAGGAAGGCAGAGGTTGCTTGGGAGTTCTGCTCTGAAGTAACTTTGCAGGTGTATAGCACTCCATGTGTTCAAGGTGCTGTGCTAAACCTTAACCTGCAGGAGGTGAGTGAGCCTCATTCACATTTTACAGATGGGGAAACTGAGGCACGGGCTGAAATGACTTGTCCAAGTGAGTCATTGGCAGGGCCAGGGATTAGAATCTGGGAGTCCAAATCCTGTGTTCCTTCCTGTAGAGCATCTGCCTCCAGAATAAAACTGATCCAGATGCATTTTGTTCTTAAATATCCTCTTCACCCAAGCCTCCAGCTCTGGTACATAGGAACATAAGAACGGCCATACTGGGTCAGACCAATGGTCCATCTATCTCAGTATCCTGTCTTCTGACTGGCCAATGCCAGATGCTTCAGAGGGAATGAACAGAACATGGCAATTTATCAAATGATCTATCCCTTGTCATCCAGTCCCAACTTCTGGCAGTCAGAGATTTAGAGACACCCAGAGCATAGGGTTGCATCCCTGACCATCTTGGCTAAAAGCCACTGATGAACCTATCCTTGATTAACTTGCCTAATTCCTTTTTGAACCCAGTTATACTTTTGGCCTTCACAACATCCGTTGGCAACAAGTTCCACAGGTTGACTGTGCGTTGTGTGAAGAAATAGTTCCTTATGTTAGGTTTGAACCTGCTGCCTATTAATTTCATTGGGTGACCCCTGATTCTTGCGTTATGTGAAGGGATAAATAACACTTTCCTATTCACTTTCTCCACACCAGTCATGATTTTGTTGGTCTCTATTATATCCCCCTTTGGTCATCTTTTCCGAGCTGAACAGTCTCAGTCTTTCATTTCTCCTCATATGGAAGCTAATCATTTTTGTTGCCCTTCTCTGCACCTTTTCCTATTCTAATATATCTTTTTAGAGATGGGGCGACCAGAACTGCACTCTGCATTCAAGGTGTGGGCGTACCACGGATTTATATAGTGTGATTATGATATTTTCTGTCTTATTATCTATCCCCTTCCTAATGGTTCCTAACATTCTGTTCGCCTTTCTGACTGCCACTGTACATTAAGCAGATGTTTACAGAGAATTATCCACAATGACCTCAAGATCTCTTTCTTGAGAGGTAACAGCTAATATAGACCCCAGCATTTTGTAAGACTATGTTTTCCAATGTGCATTACTTTGCACTTATCAACATTGAATTTCATCTGCCATTTTGCCACCCAGTCATCCAGTTTCGTGAGATACATTTGTAGTTCTTCACAGTCTGCTTTGGACTTAACTTGAGTAATTTTGTATCGGCTGCAAATTTTGCCATCTCACTTTTCACCCCCTTTTCCAGATCATTAATGAATATGTTGAACAGCACAGGTCCCAGCACAGATCTTTGGGGGACCCCATTGTTTACCCCTCTTTCCATTGTGAAAACTGACCATTTATTTCTGCTCTTTGTTTCCTATCTTTCAACCAGTTGCTGATCCACGAGAGGACTTCCCTCTTATCCCAGGACTGCTTACTTTGCTTAAGAGCCTTTGGTGTTAGACCTTGTCAAAGGCTTTCTGAAAGTCCAAGTACACTATATTGACTGATTCACCCTTGTCCATATGCTTGTTGACACCCTCAAAGAATTCTAATAGATTGGTGAGGCATGATTTCCATTTACAAAAGCCATACTGAGTCTTCCCCAACCTATCACGTTCATCTATGTGTCTGAGAATTCTGTTCTTGACTATAGTTTCAACCCGTTTGCCTGGTACTGAAGTTAGGCTTACCAGCCTGTAGTTACCAGGATCGCCTCTGGAATCTTTCAAAAAATCAGTTTTCTTTGGATCTGAGCCCAACATGCTGCAGCGGGAGATAGGGAGAGAAAAAGCACAGATATGCTTTAGGCTTTGGAAAGAAAATCCCTGAAGACACTTTTTCTTCATTCCCAGGGGGTGCCTAGTCTCCTTGGTGACAATTAATGCTAAGATTTTGTTGCGGTTATTTTTAGTAAAAGTTACGAACAAGCCATGGACAATAACCAAAAATTCATGGAAGCCCGTGACCTGTCCATGACTTTTATTAAAAATAACTATGACAAAATGGGGAAGGAGGAAGGTCCAGCACCCACCGCTGCTGGGGCTCCAGGGTTCCCCCCCCCATCCCGGGGTGGCTGAGAGCGCGGGATCCCCCCTGCCACCAGCAGCAGCTTGGAGCTGTGGGGTCTGCCTTGGCAACTGGGATCGGCAGGGTTCCCCCCCATACCCTCCACAGGACTGGAATCTGTGGGGTCACCCTGCCACCTGCGCTGGCTGGGAGCTGTGGGGGTCCCACTGCCCGCAGTTTGAAACTGCGGGGGTCCCTGCTGCCCACGGTAGCAGCTTGGGGCTACAGGGGTCCCCATCGCCCATGGTGGCTGGGAGCTGTGGGGTGGAGGGGAGGTGCTGGCTGACAGCTGCTGCTCCACCACCCAGGGCTGAAGCAAAAATGTCACGGAGGTCTCTGGAAGTCATGGACTCTGTCACTTTCATGACCTTCGTGACAAAATCTTAGCCTTAGTGACCCTCTATCCCGGACTGTATTGCAGTGGGCTTGATCCGCAGCTCACAGGTGAGTCAGGCGTGGGTTAAGTAGGCTCCCTGGCGCTCTCCAGTGTAGACACACAAAGCATGAAGGAGTGGGACAGGGAACTTGATTTGAGGCGTTTCAAATGACCTAGCTTCTTTTGTGCATAGGTTAGAGATCCCGGCTGTGTCCGAAGCAGTGAGTCGGCACGCATCGGGATATCACGCTGTCATATTTCAGTGCAGGGCGGCTAATCGTAATTCAGTGCACTCAGCCGCCACAGAACAAAGGGACTGCAGTGCGGTGGGAAGGGGCTTGCCTTACAGGAGAGCAGTCACTATCCGGTACATGGCGGAGCTGTGGCCATACAATGCAGCAGAGTTTAGTGTCAGACTTTTTTCCTTCATGTGTCCCAGTGAGCTGGAAGTCACGTTGTAATGCAACATCTCGGTGGACAAGATTGAACCCCCACTCCAGTTCTCCCAGGGCTAGATGGGGGGTTGCCTCGCAAAGAATGAGGTGGGGAGAACAAATGAAAGAGCTCTGAGAATTGAGAAGCCCAGAACAAGATGAAACATGAGCTGCAGTTTATTCAGCTAGGTACAAAGGCCTCCTATCTCCCCAGGAACCGTGTGTAAGCTATAAAATCCCTCCATTAGCATCTTGCACCTCTAGGCAGCAGGGCATGCCAAGGCATGAGTGAAGAGGGGACTGGGCAGTGAGAAATCACAGGCTTTTATTGAGCCCTGGAAGTGAATAACAGCCACACTTTCCAATTTTGGTGCCTAATCTGACCCCACCCTGCACCCAGGGCCTGGGTTCCAGAGGGGTTGAGTGCCCACAGCTCCCATTGAGGTCAGTTGGGGTGGTGGATGCTCAGCACCTCTAAGTAGCAGACCCCAACGTGTGTCTGGCAAATAATTTTGACCTAAAGAATTCGAGCTACTTAAAACTGGTTTCGTGGGTTTGCAGTAAGTCGGTCCCCTTTCCTTGGGTTGTGGAACAATTCTGAAATTCAATATTGTTCAGACAGTTTGTGAGGCTGCAGTGTCAGAGGAATAATATACTGCAGCTCTGCAATATCCTAGAAAAACGATAACTGGAACACGATAGAATTTATTGTTGAATAAGATTGTCCTCTCCTTGGGGCAGGGACTGTCTGTTCTGTGTTCACACTGTACCTGGCACAAGAGGGTCCTGGTCTGTGACCAGGGCTCCTACATGCTACAGTAATATGAATAGTAATTGTGGTTCCTTTTTAGGGTTGTGTGTTTAAAACGCTTTGTATTAGTGCCCAGAGCTGGGAATAACCAAATATAAGTGGAAGACATTTGCAGTTTATAGCACCTTCCATTGAGGACTCTAAAGCGTATTACAGATGTGAGTGAATTAGGAGAGCATTGTTCTCAATTTACAGATGGGTAAACTGAGGCACGGACAGACTAAGGGCTTGTCTACATAGTGGGGTAATGTGCGCTACAAGGGTGTGGTTTCTAAAGTGGACTAACATGGGGTGCATTAATTGGTCCATGTATACCTTGCTGGTGCACACGAAGAGTTCCCTAGTGTGCCTTAACACAGTGCGGTTTGAAACACCGCTATGTTATAGTGCACTAGAGAACTTGTAATGCACCCCCTTCAGAGTCTACACGGACCAATGAATGCACCACACATGAGTGTGCTTTAGACGTACTCCCATAGTGCTCATGGATGCTCCATGTAGCCGTACCAAGTGATTTACCAATACTCACACCTCAAGTCCAAGGCTCACCAACTTTCTCCCTCCCCAGTCCAGTGGGCACTAGGCCAGGCTCCTGCTCCCACTGGCCCCTAGTGCCTGGCAGTTACTGAAGAGCTAAAGCAAATAGTACAAACAACTTAAAGGGAGCAGGGGGGCCTGCAGAAGCACTCAATGTAGGCTAACCCTGCTCCCGCTGCAGTCAGTAGGAAAACTCCCCTGTGCCCCAATGGGAGCAGAGATTGGCCACTACTGAACGCTTGTGAGAGTCCAACCCTTAAAGTGGTCTGAGCCCATCCGACCTACCAGGTTTTTATATTGGCGTCCATCACTGTGGTGTCTGAGCCTGGACCTGGGCCTGCTAATAGGTGTAATAATCAGTGTGATCGGCGCTCTTTGCTTTCCTGACTCATAAACTCTTGAGCAAGCGTGGTGGGGTAGATGGGAGGGGGGCACCCTCCAGTTAGAAATTCTCGCCGTCTGCCCCCGTGACAGACTGATCCCCTGGAGGTCGCTCAGACGCTTGTTCAGTGTCGCTAGCTGAGCTGTCCTCCCCATGCTGGGTTTGTGCGTCCCGGCATCCATCCCCAGCAGCCCTCTCCGGTGGCATCGGCTTCCCTCACGGGGAGGTGAGACTGGCGGAGCGACCGGCGGGCGGCACCGAGATGCTGCGCTCGTGCGTGTTATGCCCCAGCCCCTGGCCGCCCGTCTGAGCCGGCCTCGAGCGCCTTCCCCCCCATCACGTAGTTTGTGTCAGGAGGCCTCGCCAGTGAGGGCTCGGTGGCGCCTTCTCCCTCCTCCACTCTCGATACCGTGACTGTGCAGGTCAGGGCACCACCGTGGCATCTGCCTGCCTATCTGGATTGGGGGCCGAGTGCAGAGCAAGCCACCAGCTAGTCCTAGGGGAGGAAAACCCGGAGAAACATAAAGTCATGCTGGGGGGGGGGGGGGGGGAGAGGAGACGGGAATGAAAAAGGAAATCAGTCTATCTTTCAGGCACCGTCTACGGGAGGCTCTGTAGAGTGAAGGAGTCTTGTTGAACTCCGCTCTCACTTAGCCTGTTCCTAGCACAGTTTGTCCAGCCCATGTGAATGGGTCCGAACTGGGTTAGCACAACTGGGCTCTAGCCTAGGTTATTGTTATTCATAATAGGGAGGGGTGTCCCGGGCCTCCGCATGTTGCTTTACTCTCCTCCCATCCGAGCAATTGCAGGGTCCCCCCTCTCCGCACAGCTCTTGCTTTGGGGAAGAGAGCCACAGGGGGATCCCTCCCCTTTCCTCCCACCCTCCTCTTTAAAGGAGATGTGGCAGCTTGACAGCAATGTCATTGGGTTGTTGCAACAGCTCAACCTGCTGGAGTAGAATGTCAAAATAATCAGGGGTGGGGTGAGGAAGATCCCCACCCCCCAAAAAAAAAATGTCAAGAGAGCACCACTTCCTAGTCTGCTTCTCACCAGCAAACTGGCTATGCCTGTCGCACTGCACGGGAGCGGCCAGATTGCTGTGCATGTCCGGGTCGCACTGAGAGCAGAGAGTCTGACACCGCAGCCCGGAGCCAGAGGGCTGCACCTCATTTGCATCGAAATGAGTATTTTTTGTGCGTCGGAATTGAATGCACCCAGCCATGTTAGCTTGTGCTGCACTGGGCTCTTCCTTGCCTTGGCAGGAGAAGGGAAATTGCTTGTGTTTGCCAGCAGGAAAAAAAAAATGCAGCCGATTATCTTTGCCTTCGTCCCCAGCCATCTGAAGTGTGTGGCCGTGGCCACCTTTTTAGGATAGTGTGTGGGTTCCATGTGGCTCTTGGGCTATGTAGGGCCACACCCTGCCGAGGGGTTCGTGTACCATTCAGTTGAGGGGATCTGAGTGTGTTGTTCATTTCCAGCCTTAAGAATGCAGGTTCATTAGAGCAGGACGGGGCTTAGAATAGCGCGACGCTTTGCTCTTCTAAAGCCCCTTTCAACCAAATTGCTCAAAAATCCTTTACAACCACCCCCTGCTTTGAGACCAGGAACTATGAACACCCCCATTTTACAGATGGGAAAACTGAGGCACAGTTCACTGACGCAGTAAATTCATTGACATGGAAAAGAATAGACACCATGAGTCCTGATTGGCAGTTCCTGCTGTTCCAGCCACTAGAGCGTCCCCCTCATTGCAGAGGATAGGCAGACCCACTGACACGGCAGGTGCAGCGCACGAACCCTCATTGCAAATTACATGTGTGCTCAGCCTGGGTGAACCTTTCTGCACATCCAGGTTGGCCAATGAGCGATGTGGCCAGAAGTAAGAGGAACTAAGGGCTGGGAACGTCTCCCAGGGGAGAGCAGAGATCATTTACACAGAGGGTTGCCTATTTTGGTTGAATGTATTCCTGGAGGTTTCATCACATGCCAATTTTTAATTCAAGATTAATCTCTAATTCCTGGAGACTCCAGGACAATCCTGGAGGGTTGGCAACCCGTATAGTAGGTTATTTTTGCGGCATACTCTGTGACGCTTGGATCGTGCTCCAAACTCTGGGCTCCCTGGAACAGGGCCAGCGGCTGGAACGAAGAGACCGTGCAATGCGCATCTGCTACAACAACATGGCTGAAGTGACCAGGCATTTAAAATAGAACTGAATTTTGCACTTGGGAGCTTCCTCTATCGAATTGCCGAGGAAGGTCTCCCCGAGTCCCCCTCCCCTGCAATCCTTCCAGCTATCTGTGGCTTGTGCTGGTTGGCTCACTGATGAGAAATGGCAGATCTTCCCGCCCCCTTCCCCCAGGGAAATCGCTCTCTTTTCCATTGTAATCTGAACCCTTGTGGTATGTGACTGCCTTGTTATTTCAGACTCCGCTGCTGAGGTTGTGAATGGAGCAGGAGCGTCAGCGCACATTGCTGGCAATGAAGTGTGTGTTCTGCCATCCAGACGAGGCTGTGTTCAGAGATTCGATTCCAGCACTATACAGAGATGATATTAGCCTGCAGCCCGAGCCTGAATAGCTACACTGCAATTAAACAGCCCCCCAGCCCGAGCCCAGGGAGCCCAAGTCAGCTGGCATTGGCCAGCGGCGGGTTTTTAATTGCAGTGTAGACAGACCCACGGTGATCAGCACCAGCTGCTTCTGAAGTTGCAAGAACCCCCAAAGTAGGCAGATGTGGGATAATTTGCCCCCTCCATGAAAATCTTGTCTTAACCCTAATGGTTAGAAATTGGCTGAAATCATGAAGCGTGAGGATTTCTGTCCCTTTCAACCCTTCGTTTGAGCATTCATCATTATAACTGGATATTCTTATTATCCATAGAAATGGCCAATTCCTCTTTGAATCTTGCTACGGTCTAGCCCTCATTGACATCAGGTGGCAATGAGTTCCGCAGTCTAATGGTGCATTCTGGGAATGCGTTTTACCTGTAATCAGTTTTGAATTTGTCACCTTTTGTTTTCATCGAATGTCCCCTTGTTGTTGCATTGTGAGACGGAGCAAGGTCCTTCTTCATATCAGGGATAGTAGTGTCATGCTGTTCTCCCCTACTGTACAGAAAGCTGGTGACTATACTGGAACTAGAGAGGCAGTACATGCATGGTCAGAGCAGAGGTCTGGGAGTCAGAACCTCAGTGGCATGATTTTTCTGAGCCAGAGAAGCCTCCAGAGCTCCCATTAAACCCAGTCGGCGTTGCAGCTGTTTGGTGCCTCTGGAAATCAGGCCATAGAGCTCCATTCGCATGAGCTCACTGAGTGTCTGTGGGCAAGTCACTTTGGCTCTCTTTTTGTGACTCAGTTTCTTTGTCTGTAAAATGGGCACAGCCTCCCGTGAGGTTAGGCTTAATTCACATCTGTAAAGGGCTCTGCATTCCTCTGAGGATATGCCCTGTTGGATTGCCAAGGGCTACTATTATAATAATAAATCTTATGAATATTGCCAAGCAAACTGCACAAAAAGATCCACTTGACTTGCCTCTGAGGAGCGGGTCAGAGCTTTCAAGCTTGGAAGCAACCTTTTCTCCCCCTGGAATCGCTAAATAAAGCAGGTTCACTGGAGGTCAGTGGAGACGTGCCAGCGAACAAATTAAGAACTTTGGTGATTATTCTTAGCCATCCCTCGGGTACGTCGCTGGATTGCAGGGAAGGCAGGAGGTGGAATGTCTATTTAAAACTAACCTTTTCCTAAAGCGGCTAATTCTAACGTCTCCATGTGTGCATATGCAGCCAGGCTGCCACTGGAGACTGTGACTAAGGGGACAGCTAATGAGCCCGTTTTTTTGCCTGGATTTTACAGATATAATTTGCCCGGCGCATGAATGAATGGTTTGCTTCTCCCCAGTGTTACACACTTTCCCTCCTTTTGGAGCTGGGGTCCTCTCCCCATTCTGAGCTCATCGGTGTTTGGGAGGCAGGGATGCGGGGGGGGGGGGGGGGGGAGGAGGAGGAATGGGAGGAGCCAAACGTTGGAAGCAGTAACGTCCAACGTTGTCTCTGTAAGATCTGCACGACTCTCTGGGTCTTTCTGCCCAAATGTCTGAGCAAATCTAAGCAAAGGACTCCTGGTGCCGGCTTGGGAAGGGGAAACCAAAACTCGGCATTCAAGACGGAGGCGTGGGCTACACTACCGACCTAACCGCCGGTGCCAACAGCACTATGTCAATGGGATGGCTTCTCCCACCGACATAGCTACCGCCACTTGGGGAGGTGGATTACTTAGCCGATGGGTGAAGCTCTCTCCCGTCGGCGTAGGTAGCATCTTCACTAATCACTATAGCTGCACCGGTACAGCGCTGTCACTGTAGGCAAGCCCCGGGACTTGTCGCTCCATCAGCACTCCCTGCCGTCCCCAGGAACCGCTTCTGGCACTCCTCCACCAGCAGAAAGCAGCCACATCGCTGGCTCAGCTGGCTTCCCAAAGATTCTCTGGGCATAGGGGAATCCCCATAGGGGGCAGGACCGGCATAGCTCGTTCTGTGCCACCCTCGCCTGTCTGCTGCCCCGACAGAAGAGAGGTCGTCATGGCTGGAATGCCTCCCGGCACAGATCATCTCCAGTTGCTGGAACAGCCCCTAGGGGACTAGCATCCCTCCTGCTGCTCTCACTTGTGCTCAGGCTCGAACCAGCTCCCAGCCGGCCATAGGCGATCTTCGGGAGGGCATTAAGGCCTTGAATCAGTGCTGAGTGCGGAGTGGTCACACCCGAGGGTCTCCCCCCAGCATTTTGTAGCCTTGCACACACCTCAGCGCTGAAGAAGTCTGGGCTTGCACGCCCCTCCCATGCTAAAGCCTTTCCCGCCAGTGGCTTAGAGTCGCCGTGTGCTGTGGAACAGAGGGGTTGCTGCATTGGACTGGACCTTTGTTCCTGAGTCAGGGCCAGTGCTCTGCTTCGGAGGATGGGGAATTGTCCCTCCCACTCCCCTGGCCGAGTGTGCTGTGCTGTGCCTAGTGGAAAATTCCTCCCCAATCTCTCTGGCTATCAGTTCAGGCTGACACAGGAGACTCGATGGCAGGACTTCACTAACTCCAATAGCTATAAATGGGATTAGTCATGAAATCGACCAGTCCCTTCTCCTCCGCCTCCTCCTTCCTTTGTTTTAAATCCACCCACAGCACTTTCACACTGGAGCCAGAAGTAGCTTTCTGGGCGGTCTGGGGGTTCCGTTCTTACATCTTCCCTTTGGGGGCTGGGGCTGTGGCGGGTGTGACCCCGAGCTGGGCCGTCCCGGCTAGGATCCCTGGCAGCAGAGACCCAGTGCACGACTCCTGTTTGCAACCCGTTCAGCTGTTCTCAGCCTCTGCCTAGTGCCCCAGGCATTGCTGAAGGGCATCATCAGGGCCTTAAATGAAGCATCCCTGTGGGGAGGGAGAGGCGTTCTTCCACAGGCACATTCTCCTGCCATCCCATCTGCCACCCCAAATGGGAAGCCCCAGAAATGCCACTGCTTCCCCTTTATCCTCCTTCCAAACTAGTCAGGGATTTATTTATTTTTTGTTATCTTTGATGAGTCAAAGCTGCAGCAATGTGAAAAAGATGTAACTGGCACTTCAGCTTCCCACCTCACCACCCCCTTCCTCTCCCTCCACCCCCCCGCACCACGCGAGCTATTCAGTGCCTGACAGATCTGGGTGACTGTGTTGCATAACGCTCATGTAATCCCCGAGCTGCTTCTCTGCTTAGTCCCCTTCTTTCCCCCCGCCCCCTTCTCTCTGCCAAAGGTTTGCACCCGCACTTGTCACCGAGGTGTCTCTTGTATGGCCTGGTGGCTGCGTTCCCTGGGCGTGCCCCCCGCCCCCCTGATCGGGGTTAAGAGCTGTGGGGTTGCGGTGCTGGGGAGGGAGGGTGCTTGATCCGTGCACGCCGGTATCTGCTCACTAAAATGGCAGACGGTGGAGGAGAGGGGTTTGTGGGAGATAACAGCGCAGACCAGCTGGCGTAGGCTGTTTACACTGCAGTCAGGAGGTGGAATTGCAGCACATGCAGGGCTACCTGAGCTAGCTTGGATCAAGCCAGCTCGCTATCAATAGCAGCCCGGCCAGAGCAGCCCAGATGGCAGCATACCTGAGTATGGTCCTGCCCAGGCCCCGGGTGATGTACTCAAGTGGCTCGCCCATGCTACACCCTGGAGCTGGGGATATCAGCAAACCACATGCAGGACACGGTAACCACAAAACCCCAAATTCCCGTGCTCCTTGAAGCCAGTCAGAAGCTTGCTCTTCCAGTAGCACTCCAGTGGCAGAAGAGGTATTCTGCTGAATGCTGAGATCACAAGACAGGACTCTGGGGTTCTGTTCCTTGCTCTGTGACTCTGGGCAAGTTACTTAACCTATCTGTGCCTCAGTTTACCTATCTGTAAAATAGACATACCTCTCTGCCTTGTAGGGATGTGTTGCGTCTCTCTGAGGCAGGGCATTATATAGGTACCCGGTAGTATTGTTTATTACTGTGGTTTCACTGTAGCATGTGTTTTCAGAGCAGTGGGTTGTAAAATGACTGTGAGGTTCCAGCTAATTGAGATTTCCTCCTCGGCATCTGTGCAGTGATTCTTTTGGGAGCTTTCATTTGATCTGGTTACACGGAGCGGCACTTGCTGGTATGTTAATGAGCCATTAGGAGGAGTTGGGCATCATGTGAACACTTTGCAGCAGCAGAGGTAAATAAGAACTCAGCCCTTACATCACGCTTTCCATCTGCAGCCCTCAAAGTGATGGACAAGAGGGAGGCGAGTATCCTTAGCCCATTTTACAGAAGTGCTCAGCATCCAGCAGCTTCCACTGGGGCTGTTCTGGAAGGGAACTTCTAAGAAGCTGGGGAGTGATGGGAAGTCTGTGGTGGACCCCAAAACAGATCCCGGGACTCTCAAGTCCTAGTTGTGTGTCCCACCCCTGCACTTCTCTTCCCACTGCTCGGCGTTTTTAAAGCACAACATTTTAAAGGTTTCACCCTGTTGGACAAGGCAGTACTGCCAGTTCTGAGCATACAAAAATCACAAGGTCGACTTGAAAACTCATGAGAGTTTAATACAAAATAATAAATTTGGCATCCTTTTGATGGGCCTTCTGGAGGCTTTAAACACCATGTTTTCAAGCTGTTCCCTGCCAGAAGGAGGGATGGGAACTTTGTTTTTAAAATGAAAGCCAAGAATCTCACATAATCACCTGACTTCAGAAGCTGGGGCTTGAAGTTAAACAGCAGATATAAAGGGATTCCCAATGAAATCATGAGAGTGAGCAACACTGGAAGAGAGGAACGATGGCTCAGTCATTAGGGCCCTAACCTAGCAATTGGAAGATCTGGGTTTAATTTCCTGCTCTGCTACACACTTCCTGTGTGACCGTGGGCAAGTCACTTAGCTTCAGCTAGGGGATAATAGCACTGCCCTGCCTCACGGGGGTGCTGTGAGGATAAATACATTAGGATAGTGAAGTGCTTTGAGACTTACTGCTGAAAAGCACTTTGCAAGAGCTCGGTGTTATTATTTGAAGCACCTTCCTCTTCAAGGGATAGTTTTTGCTTGGGCAGCTGCCACCAGGCACACGGTTCCAAATGACAGCGCTCACTCCTGGCCGAGCAGTGCTGAACTCCTCGAGCCAGATACCCAAAAGAGCACAGCATGCTGAGTGCTGAGCACTGTTGACACTGGTCCCGATTGCAGGTGCTGAGCATTGAAAATCTGGACCCTCATGTGGACTGCATGTGGCTCTGTGAGGCAGGAACTCCTGAGTTCTAATCCCATCTTGAACACAGGCTTCTCTCTGACTTTGGGCAAGTCATGTCCCGGCTCTGTGCCTCAGTTTCCCCATCTGTAAAATGGGGATAATGGTTATCCACCTGCTGGACTAATGTCTGTAGAGTGCTTTGAAGACTAAAACATTCTACAGGTGCTATTATCACTTGCCACATGCTCCCTAAGACAGCCGTGTGTCATTTGGCCCACTGGCACTAAATCCGTTCTTCACCCTCTACTTTGCACAGATTTGAATATGCAGTTGATAAATTTACAGATGCCAAGCTGGTCACTTTTCACCGGTTCTGTTTTTAAAGGCGTAGATCCCCCCAAAACGGTTGCTGTGGGAACTGCTGTGTAACTTGAGGGCCTGGTATCTGGGGAGGCTACTGCAATGCTGATTTCTGTTCTGCCGCCTGCTGCACCCTCTGCAGCAATCCCACAAGTCAGTCCGTTGGCTTCCGGCAGCAGCTGGAGAGTCCCTGCGGCAGACCAGCCGCCATATTTCCCCAGGTCTCGGAACGAAATCACTAGCCACTTGAAGTGGAAATTTTTGTTCCAGTCCAAGCTGAAGTTGTGGTGGCCGTTCTGCGCAAGGGGTTATTTTCCTTCACAGGGGCCTGCTCGTGCTTCTTTGTCTCTCACTAGCTGGATGTACCTGCTTGATTAGCAGTCAGCATTCCTGACTACAGTTCTGGATCCTGTAGCAGAATGTAATACAGGGGTTCCCGACCTTTCTCATCGTGTGAGCCACCTTTTAATAGAGAGCGTCTCCTAGGGCCCTCCTTTCCTGTCTGTGTTGGTGTGGGACACCTTCCTTCCCACTCAGGATCACTGCGTACGCCTGGGTCCGTCACCGCAGTCGCTTCCATGGAGAAGTAACATTAGGAACATAATGTATTTTTAGCTCCTTTTCATGCGGTTTAGCAGCTGGAAATGAGGAGGAGGAGCCAACATCACGTGACCAGCCAGCTGTTTCCCAGCCCACCAGCGAGGGCTCCTTGGATCACAGTTTGGGCACGTTGGCATTAACGCTTTACAGCAGGACTGAGACGTGCTGGCAGCTCTGCTGGGGACCCGGGACTGAAATAGCAAGGCTGTTGCAGGTCAGGCTTGGGGTGCGTTGGCAGCCTTGCGGGGGAGAAGCTTGATCAGCACTTGCAAAAATCATTCCAGTCTCCTCTGATGTGTGTGGGTGTCTCCCTTTCATGAGCTGTGAAATTCACTGGCCAGCGTTACAGAAGAAGTGAATGTGAATGCAATGCAACGGAGGCAGCAAATGTATGCACCGATATGATGCATATTCACCCACATGCTAACACACCTCCGCACTGGCCCGCCCCAGCAGAAAAAAAGAAACCAGGGAGAGAAAGGCCTGGTGGATTTGGTGTGGGGGGAAATCTCTGCCAAGACTCTCATCAAAAGCCTCAGCACCGAGGCAAATACGCAGTAAGTAGGAGCTGCTTGAAAAGATAATGGAAAGCCTCAGCACCACGTTCGCAGGCTGCAGCCACCTCCCTGTGTTCCCCGACTGCCCCCGAGGTTACTGTTATCTTTCCCCTCCATTAGCTGTGTGGAACCAGACTTGGCAGCGCTCGGCCTGGGAGAAGGATTCCAAGTGGTGTAACTGGAGCCGGATTGTATGTCTAGGGGTGGTGGTTGGTAGCATTAGCTGGTCTTTTGTTAATCCACAGGCCGCCCTCCCTGGCTGTCAGCTGCCTTAAACAACCAATTTACATCCTTCGAAAAACCTTTTCCGCTTTACCCTGAGGCCCCCTGTCCTTTCCGCTAACAATCCAGAGCTTTGCAAATGCCACAACTTCTCCCCCTGTTTCCACAGGGCCTGGACGGGTGGAGTCCAGGCCTGTTAAAAATCCTGACATTTTGGAACCTCCCCAGAATGGGTTGCTTGGAGTTTGGTGCTAGAAGTGGGCGAAAGTTCAGGGGAGGCAGCAAGGTCAAGAGGAAAGAGCTCCTAAAATCTGACCTACAATTGAATGCTGGCCCTGCCATGACTCCCTGGGTCTACTGGGCAAGCCACTGGGAGGAGGGAGGTTCAAAGGAGCCGTGGGGAGTTAGGGCCCCCATCCTCAAAAATATGTAGGCACCTAATTCCCTTTGAAACTTAATGGGAGCTGGGACTATAACTCCTGTAGGCACTTTTGATAACCCCAGACTTGGCCTCTCTGTGCCTCAGCTTCCCTGTCGGTAGAAGAGGATAATTGATTCTCATCTTCCTTGCTAGGGAGCTATGACAAATGATGGGTTAGTGATCAGGACCCGATTCAGCAAAGCACTTAAACACGTGCTGAACTTCCAGTCAGTGTCACTGAAGTCGGGGGCACTTAAGGGTGGTGGAAGTTGAGCACATGGTTAAAGTGTTCTGTGGAATCGGGTTCCTCTGTTCTTAGACTGTGCTGCGTGCCAAGTATTTTAATAGTAACGGACCCGGGCTGATTCACTCGTCGCTACGGAGAAGAGAGGCCACCTTCCCGTTACTGAACCTGCCCCCTGGGCTCGGCAAAATGTTTGCAGCCAGCTTCAAAGGCCTTGAAACCTGAGGCTGTCACATCTCACTTGGACTTCACAAAATCTGTCCAATTTAATGAAAGCCCCTGTCAGCCTCTAACTCGCCCCTTGCAACCCCCACCCCTGCACACACCTCCTCGGTCTGGCAGGGCGGACGCACCCTGCACTAAGAGAATAATAATAGTGATTCCTAGCTCTGAAACAGCGCGTCATCAGTAGATCTCGGAGTGCCCTACAAAGGAGGGCAGTATCATTATCCCCATTGGATAGGGGAGAAACTGAGGCACAGAGAGGGGAAGTGACTTGCCCAAGGTCACCCAGCAGGCCAGTGGAACAGCTAGGAATAGAAGCCAGATCGCCTGCTCCCCGGGCCAGTGCTGTATCCACTAGCCAACACTGCCTCCCATATGTGGCGCAGCAGTGTCCCCTGTGCATTACTCGTGGGCAGGACTCAGAAATGGCTCCACCCACTCCCCTACCCAGATGCGTGGGAGGGGAGCAAGGAACGCAGCGGAGGCAGGAAGGCAGATCTCCCTCTCTGGGCGGAGGGGCAGTTAGGCTGGGGTGGTGCGTGTCTGCAGAGCTATATGCCAGCAGACGTCTCCCAGAGCTGACCGTACCCCCTCATGGCCAATGGTGTGCGTGTAGGAGGGGAGAAGGGTGCTGTGTCCTCCCGTCTTCGACTGCTAGGGCAGGCTGACTTCACAGCACAGGGGGGATCGATGACAGAGGCAGCATCCTGTCTGATTATGCAAAATGGAGACCACTGTGTCCCTGCATCCAAACCCTTGGCCTGAAGGAATCTTGGGTCTTTCCCCCACACACACACTTCTCCGTTTTCCATGGGATTATTAAGTATCAATGAATCAGCTAATCTGATTTTTAACCTTGCGTCAGACACCTTCCACAGGCCCTTTCATGTGCATTTCCTTGGGTTTCTCATGGGTGGAGGAGACGGGATGGAGGGTTTTAATGTTCCAGGCCAAAGATACCCATGCGTCCCACGCGGATCTGACCCCCCTCTTCCCTTATGGTCCTGGGTGCTCCATTCTTCGGCAGATCCTGCAAAGTTCCTTCCGACTGCAAAGGGATAATAGAGGCTGCTCTCTGCAGCCGCTGAAACCTTAGCCACTTGCCTTTGTCAGAGAGGAATTCGAGGCTGCGCTGCAGAGATGATTTCAGGGAATTGATTAAAGTGGCAAAGGCAAGCAGCATTTGGAGATGAGGTCACTGGTGTTTCTCTTGCAAAGGGAGCCTATTCAAACCCATTCCCTGTAACTCCACAACCAACAGACACTTTGATCTTATTAAGCGGTTCCAACCCCGCAGCTCGCCGATGTAATCAGCTGGGTTCTGTTGGGCTCTGCTTCTTTTTCATGTTGCCATATCTCAGGCTGTCGGCTCATCCGAGCAGCAGGGCAGTGTCAGGAGCACGAACATGTCTATGACGGATTAACCCTTTCCTTTGCCCTGGGCTAAGCCTAAAAAGGTTGGTCCCTGGTCCCACACCTCCTTTGTATGACAGTAGCATCTAGAGGTCCCAGCTGAGACTGGGGCCCCATTGTTCTAGGTGCTGTGCAGACACAGAGTGGGAAACACTTCCTGCCCCAAAGAGCTTACAATCACCGAGGGAGAAACTGAGGCACGGGGAGGGGAAGTGACTTGTCCAAGGCCACCCATCAGGCCAGTGGCAAAGCCAGGACTAGAGCCCAGGTCTCCTGAGTCCCAGGCCCTGCCCACAGGGCCACACTGCCTCTCCCACCTGAGGGCAGGAAGTAAACAAAGTTGCTTGCGCCCCTATCTAGGGAACTAGCTCTGTGTTGAGCAAATCTTGGAGCGGCTTCACGAAGGCACAGGTTCCAAGCGAGCACAGAACTGACTGCTGGGGTCCACAGAGAAACCCGACACTCTAGCAATAGTATCATTTTACGGATCAGCATCTCTGCATCTCTTCTTTGGCTGCAGCACCTTGCTCCTTGTTGGCCATTGTTCTAAGCCGTGGTCCAACCAGCGCATAGAGCAGTGGTTCCCTGGGTCTTTTGTGCACCAGGCAACAGGGCGGGTCACTTCACATTTCTGTGCCACTGTTTCCCCCTCCTAGCCTGTGTCCAGCTATTTAAATTGGGACAGGGACTGTCTCTTACTCTGTGTATGTGCACTACCTGTCTCAATGGGATCTCCAGGTGCTGCTATGATAGAACTGATAACGGAGCGATGATTGGTCGGTACTAGTGTGCCGTAGCAAAGGGCAGTCCAAGCGGCAGAAGCTCTAGTTAGCTTTAGGCTGACAGAAGGGCCCCATCCATTCCAGCTGATGCTAGGAGGTTAGTGATGATGTCTCTTGCCTCTATTTCCTTGTAAATTGCAAACCATTTTGATAGAAGACTCCCCGCACCCGGGACTCTGGGAACGTCCCTGTGGATTCTAAAGTGTTACTTGCCTTTGCCAGCTGGGTGGTGCTCTGGATTGCCAGACACTCCAACTTTGCTAAGCGTGTTGTCTCATGTTGCTCTTGGAAATGTCGAAAACGCTGAACGGTTACATTCCTCCAGGGAAGAAGAGAGCACTGCCTAGAACTGCCTCGCTTTGAGCGTTTGCTTTAGCACACACACCACAATGAAATTATGAGGAACGGCATGTGTGCAGCCTACAAAAAACGAAGGTGATGCCTAGTGCTTTGCTTCATAACCCTGGTGGGAAGCCCCTTTGGGTGTCTACACTGCATTATAAACCCAGGTCTGTGGGACCCAGGCTTGTGACTCGGTGTTTCCAAGCCCGTGCTTGAGCGTCCACGCTGCATTTTAAACCAGGGTTTACAATTGCTGGACCCAGGTGTCTCAGTTGTGCTGTCACATCCATACCACAGTACACAGAGCTTCTGACTCGGGTTTGCGGCTTGAGCTGCGTCCACACTGCGAAATGACAGGACTTGGACCCAACTCACAGTGGGACTCAGGTTCTGACTCATCCCCCATACAGGATCCTAGGACCTGGGTCCTGAGTGCTTGCTGACCTGAGTCAGACTGATTTGTGTGTGGATGGAAGAGGGGTGTGGACTCCAACCTGAGTCAGAGCCCGGGCTCAGTGTGCAGTGTAGACACCTCCTTTGTGCCCTCACATTCATCCCCAGTGACCTTGCGATTGTAAAAAATTAGTATTTGACCCTTATCTTTGATGTACTCAACAAACATTAACTAGACCCTCGCAATATCCTCTGGCGCACCCAAGAGGAACTTTTGGGGGTGGGTAAACTGAGGCAACGATAAGTTGTGAGCTTCCCCAAGAACACACCACAAACCAGAACTGGAACACAGGTGGGCCTGGCCATTAGTTCTGTGCTCTGACCATTTAGAACATGCTTCCTTCTCACAGCCCTGAGGGCATTTCTACACTACAGAGGCTACAGCTACCTACAACCACTGAAGGGTAGGTGTAGGTAACCCACCTTCCCAAGCGGTGGTAGCTAGGTCGGGGGACTATTCTTCCATTGACCTAGCCACATCTACACTGGGATTAGCTCGGTTTAAGTAATGTGCTCAGGGGTGTGAATTTTTCACCCCTCCCCGAGTAACGTCGCTAGGTCAACCTAAATTTTAAGTGTAGCCCAGGGCTGAGTCCTTTCCTCCTGGGGGAGAGGGTTGGGTTATGTTTTCATATGAATGCAAGGCAAGCCCTTCCCCAGCATCCCCAGTTAAATTATAATCCAGTTACATGTTTATTACATCCAGTGTGGTCCGTTAATAGGAAGTGGCACCGGAGTGTATGTTCCATGTGGTGTTGGTAATTATGATGATGATTATTGTGCTAGTCGCATCCCAAAATCCAGAATTTAGTGATGAAATACTCTCACTGCAGATTAGAGATGCTAATAATACATTAATATTAATTCATAGAATTTTTCTCATTTTATTTTCCCCCTCCCCAAATAACTAAGTCGCCTCACATGTAAGCCTTAAAATGACCAAACAGAAGAGAAATAACTTGATATTTTCCATTAATATCATCATAGGAAGACTGAGTTAAATCCTTGTTCTTCCTAGCATGGATGAGGAAGGATGGGTCAGTTAGGGCTCTAGCGTAGACTGGGCTTCAAGTCCCTGCCCCATCACAGACTGCCTGTGTGACCTCGGGTGAGTCGCTTAGCCTCCCCGTGCCTCAGTTTCCCATCTGTAACATGGGGATAATAGCACTGCCCTACCGCCCAGGGGTGTTGTGAGGATAAATACGGTAAAGATGGGGAGGTGCTCGGATACTGTGCTGATTGGGGCTAGATAAGCACCATAGATCAAGTCCAGTTCAAATGCTCCTGCTACTAAGGTCCTGAGGTGCTGAGTGACCCGAGTTCTGTGTGAGTGGAGGCCACCCAGCAGCATGGGGGAAGATTGGAGGGTTATGATGTGCAGAGGGATCTTGCTAACCACTCAGGAGGTCTAGAAACTAGCCCGGCTATTGCGTGGGAGGAAAAAGGGCTTGGAAGGAAGAGATCCTGAGGGTTTGGATGTGCAAAAGGCCTGCAGGCTGTTTGCATGTGGGTGGATGGTCTGAGAAGAGCCTATGCAAATCCCCAGGCTGAGAGCCCCGGCAACCCTTCTTACACCAAAGCCGCCCCATTGTTTTGATGTTTCTGTATGTATGGTAATGAACACAGTGAAATCACGGTAATGCTCGTAATGACCAATGAACAGCTTGACTGCATGTAATCAATACCTGGACTCAAGTGAGCAGTGGCTGAGATGGGGAAGGGAGCTCCCAAATTGTAGTCCCTGCCTTTACTCTGATTTGCTGTGACCTTGAGAGGGTCACGTCACCCTTGTGTGCCTCAGTTTCCCCATTGGTGGCATTTTCAGGCTGTATGGTCTTGTCGGTCCACTGGAGGAAGTTTCCAGCCTCAGCATCAAGGGTTTTGATCATTAGTGTTTTATACATTATTATTTGTATTACAATCTCACCAACTGAGCTCAGGGCCCCATTGTGCTGGGCTGTTCTTGCGCATAGTGAGCGATATTCCTGCCCCAAAGTGCTTACAATGTAAACAGCCTAGACAGACAAAGAATGGGAGAAAGGAAGTGCTGTTATCCCATTTTTGTGATGGGGAAACTGAGTCATCGAGAGATTAAGTGACTTGCCCAAGATCACACTGGAAGTGGTAGTGCTGGGAATTGAACCCCCATCCCACAGGACCCAGTGCAGCACACTAAACACAAGATCAGCCTTCCTCCCTAAGATTCCCACCTTGAAATCCCTTTTAGGATTTCCCCCCGATCCCTGATTTTTCAGCAATGGCTTGTTTGTTCCTGGCCGTGTCCGTGGTGACATGATGACATTTTGAGCAGCAGCCAGTTGCCCTGGCTCATGTTACCCTTTCCTGCAGTCTCTTAGCACCGTTATCATTTGCTGAGTGTATCTTGCAGGACAAAGCGAGGATGGTGGTAACCTACAGACCCCAGCAGCAGAACTCCCCCCTCTCTTTGGTCTTCCCTGGTGCAGACACTAGGTTTGTCTTTCTTTCCTAACTGCCGGCCATGGCTCTGAGGCCCATGTGCTGTGGGTAAAGCTGCACCTAGAGGATCTGCACGAAAGAGCATAAAAAATGAGACTTTTATACATCACCTGGGCCTTTTGGAACCTCCCATCTTCCTCCTCGTGTGCTCTCCGCCCTACACTCGGTTGCAGGATCATTTCCCCAGGGAAGCGGTGGAAGCTGCAATGCGTGACATTTCAAACTAGACTGGACAAGCGCCACTCGAAACATTCTCAGGAGATAATCCCACACTAGCCAGGAGACAGCTGGTTATTCTCCTGCCACAGGTCGGTTCCATCCCCTGACTTGCGTGATTCTGCATTTGTAGCTAGACGCTTCCTGGCGCCTGCCATTTGGCCTGCAGGCTCAACTGTCAGCAGGTGGGCTGGGTTTTTGTTTTGTTTGGGCCTGAAGGAGGTTATCTGGGTGCTCTGGGGATGGGTTTTCTTTGCCTTGCTCTGAGGAGCAGTGAGCAGGTATTTATACCTACCTGCCATTGTGTTAACCGGCCCTTCTGAAGCCTCATGCAGTCTGAGGTGTTACAACCTCTCCTTAAAGCAGTGCTGTTTTTACAGAGAGCCACAGTGTCCTTCTAGCTGTAGGGAAGTATGTGCCTGTGTATTAAAGTCAGAAGGACCTCCAGAGAGCTAGAGTGGTGCATATTGTAACAAATCCATACTCATCTAGGAGTGCTTATAACCTCACCGCAACAGACAGGACAGAGCTCAGATTCTTCTGCTCCAAAACCACAGCCTTCTGTCACTTGAACTAACAGAGAATCTCCATTAAGTGCTAGCAGTATACAGCCTACTATGACATACAACTGAGCAGTTCTGAGTCCATCCAGTAGAGGGCAGTATGTACATGCGCATTAGCCAGTCCCCTTACAATATGCCTTACTTTTTAATTTTTTGGTTAGATTGAACTCACTCCATGCTCTGTCCCACTCTGTCCTAAGCAGAATGCAAACGCCAGGAATGTTCGAGTTGAACTTTCAAACCAAGTGATATTCAGAACAGGTTTGCCCATCCCTTAGGCCCGATCCTGCGAGCTGTCTGTGTGCTGATCCATGGGAGATCAGGGCTGGGAGGACACATACAAACAGAAAACACACTACCTTTAACTCATGATCATCAGGGCCAGGAACCCCATTTCTGTCACCCAACTGCTACCAGTGAAAATGTTAAACAGACCCTGATGATGTCTTGTAAGATTCCTTTTTCCCACCCTTCCACCACCTGTATGGGGGAGCTAGCAGGAATGGGAAGGAGGTTATTTGGGGTAATCTCTGAAATGGACAGGAGTTTACAGAGCCACGCGGGCAATGGAAAGGAAACCCAGCATGCTTCAGTGATGGCTGCAGTGTTCATCAGCGCTTCCTTTCCTGTAAATATTATTCTAATGCCGGCTGCAGCACTACCTAACTCAGAAAGAACTGCCGGCAAAAAAGCAAGAATGAATAAACATTTCTGTCCTTTGTCCCCGCTGCCCCTTTTGCGGGTTAGGGTGTAAGATTTATAGCTGCCTTGGTTTGTCTCCATCTGGACAGGGGGGCCTCGTGGGCAATCATTCAAGGCCGTATGGTGACAGGCAGCTTACAGTGTTAACCCCGTTGGAGTTGTGGACCAGGGCAGTAGCTCTGAGCTATTGACGGCTTCAGGAGGTTGCTGTGTGGCTATATCTCGTTCTAATGATCAGCGTGGGGGGTTAATTCAGAGATCCGTTTGATCCATGTCTCTCCCGCATCTTTGCTCACTCTGCTCTCATGGTACTTTACCTACACGTGGTGTAAGACGCGGCGAGGCTACTAGCTAGCACATCACCAAACGTTCTCCTGGCACCGCTCCTTGAGTTCAGTGAAGCCAGGGTGGATTTCACCCAAAGTCTCACAAACCCCCTGTCACGGATTTGGTCAGGCGCCCCTTTACTGGCCAGCTCCAGACTGCTGTGAGGGGCATCTACATCTCTGGGTCCCTGGATTCCCCCAGTGGTTTAAGCTTCTGGGGCTTGAAATAAGTCTAGGCACTGCCCCAGTCTTGGAATCCCAAGGCCCACTCTTGGGGTGCAGCCCCTTTGTCTAGTGCCCCATCCTGAGAACTGGAACCCGCTGCCAATCCCCTCGGGGTGCAGAGCTGACCCTCCGGTTCCCCCAGACTTACACACCCTGTCCCCGAAGGGTTTTCTGGGTAACCCTCTCAGGAGACGCACAGTCGTGGGGCATGCTACACACGCAGAGCCCAGAGCCCAATACATCATTGCTCTTTTACGTAATGCACAAGAGAGCTCGGATCATTTAGAAAGCTACAAACCTCCTAACCACAACGCCCCGCACTTAGTGCACCCTGCCCTCAGCGCCCTTCTGGGCTCCGGACACCTGCTTCATCCAGGCCTCTGCATGTTGGGGCGCTTCTCCCGCATGGACTCTTCTCCCCACTGCTTCTGTGACCTTCCTCTCTCTGCAGTCTGCCCCCAGCCCCCATTGCTGCGTGACTCTCTGTTTAAACCCCTGCCTGGTCACCTGGCCTCTTTTGTTCTGCTCCTGGTAAATTTCCACTGCTCCTACTTTCCCCCTTCCCTCGAGGGGTCAGATAAAACTGGTGTTCCAAGGATGCAGCTGCTCCCTGGCATAACATTGTGACCAAAGTACCCTCGTTTACAACCTTCTCATTGGCCTCAGTCTGGAGTGCATCTGCTGCGAGTCCTGTCCACATACCCGTAGGCTTTCCGTGGCACGGTAATTTCATGATCCAATTTCATCGTATCAGCCTGAATTCACAAATGGTGCAGACAGATTCCCAGCTACCCACTCCCCTCCATAGAGATAGACCTGGATTGTGCGCCCCGTTTTACAGGGGTTTGTCCGGCATCATTTCGTGAGTCTGTAGAGAACTCCAAAGCCCCTCGCATCTCCACACCCCCTCCGTTCTCTAACTCAGTCTGTTTGCCGAGATGCGGATGTTGGCCAGTGTGTTTATTCCTCTTCCATTCTTTTCACTTCTCCCACAGTGAGAGCCATTGGGGTGAAATGGAATGTTACGTTGCTGTAAATGTAACGAGGGGAAAAGCTCACTGAGCTGTTTTGAGGGATTTTCACAGTTTTGAAAGGCAATTCTAATGGGATGTGACTGAGAACAGTAATGGGGCTGGAACTGGTTAATGGCTGTTGCTATTAGGAAATGCAGAGCAAAAAGTTCTGCTTCCCAGGGGCAGCCTCATGTGATGTACAAGTGCATGGGGCTCTCGGGGAACCCATCCACATGAAGGGGGCTATACATACAGCGGGGAACACAGCTAAGAGTTGGGCTCTGGACACTTTGCCTGCTGGTCACACCCAGTATCCAAGCATGTGTAATACATGGACCCAGGGCCAGTTTCTGCTCTGTCATCCTGACGTACATCCAAAGTTAACTCCATTGACTGATGGAGCTGCACCAGATTTCTATCTGTTAACTGGGTACGTAGATGACACCTGCGTGGATGCTAGGTGTTCCCATTGTCCTAGGTAGTAAAATGACCTGAGCTCTGTCTACGCTAGCTGGAGGTGCACCGGTGGAAGATAGCCTAATGCAAGCCATTCCCTGCCTTTCAGGGCACATTGCCCCTCCTTGGCTTGACCCAGGACAGGGGCTGCTGTTCTCAGCCTGCGTAGTCCTGGCAGAATGGCCAGTGACTGTTCTAGGAACACCGTTAAAGCCACATCACGGCTGCCCACTACAAACAGAGGGTTGGGAAATGCGCAAGTTAACTGAGCCATGGCGTGTCTGGGGTGTTTCCTAGTCCTGATCTGCTGGGTCGATGGTTACTGTTATCTACTGGACGCAAGGGTATCCAGGGTGGGCCCTTTAATGGCTCTCTTATACCCTTAGCTATGGACAATTCCTGATGGGCACAGATTGTAACTGTGCACCCGTACCGTATCCTTAACCTTAGTGGTGTTGTTAGTTTGTATTTTGGTTGCGCCGAGAGGCCCCAGCCGAGATCAGGACCCCCCTTGCGCTAGGTGCTGTACATACATACAGCAAGACACAGCCTCTGCCCTGAGGAGCTCACAGTCTAAGCACAGGGTCTGGATCATGCCCTAGTGTAAGGCGGATGTGCAAGGCAGTAATGTGCACAACGCATTTCAGAGCCTAATCCCTAATCTTAGACTGTTGCCTTGAGACTTGTACGGTAACTGCCATTAAATGAGCATAGCGAGCAGCAGCGGAAACCGGGCGCTAGCATTTCAGAGCCTAATCGGAGCAGATAGGTAATTGCATAATGCACTCCAATGACAGGGCTGTGTACATGTAGCTTTAATTACTTATAATGTTCCTGTAATGCGCGTATTCTGCTCGGTGAGGTCTCTGGACTAATGCTTTCAGCACTTTTCATCTGCAAAGCACTTTACAGACATTAACTTAGCTTGGCAAACCCGGCTGAGCCAGGAAAACATGGCTGTGACCAGCCAGTATCAAAGCGAGAGTTAGCGCTCAGGCATTGCCGGTTCCCGGCCCTACATTCAGATCACTAGACCGGTGGGCTGCACCCCAGCACTAAGCCCTAATAAAAACATTCCTTTGTCAGGCAGCAGATTTGATCGCGGGCTAGAGCTGCTTGTGATAAGAATTAATACCTAGCTTTTGTAGGGCACTTTCTAGCTGTAGAGCTCATTGAGCCATAGATTACAGGTGGGGAAACTGAGGCAGCTAGCAGAGCTAGGAATAGAATCCAGGTCTCCTGACCCCCATGCCCTGGCCACTGGACTAGACTCCCTCCTTTAGACACACACGTCTGGAGTGAAGGCGGGCCTGTGACACTCTGTAGCATGCAGAGATGGAGCAGGAGACTAGTAAGGTGTGAAATACATTGCCAGGCTGGTAGGATTGTAGCATCGAGGTAGGGGATCGGCCAATTGGGAACAGCTCCCCTTTGTACCCATTGTATTGTGCTGTGTGCCAAGTGCTGGCCTGGTGACTGCATGCACAGAGGAGGGAATGACAAGTGAGGTTTCTGCCGGGGCGAGCCCGCCAGCTGGAAATCCTCGCAGGGCTCCGTCAGGGGAGTATTGGAAACCTCGAGAGATCACCAGCTACTCCCCGCTTCTCTTTGGTTCTTCTGGCTGCTCGCTGAGTCGGTCAGCGCTGTGGAGATTCAAGATTCAGCCTGGCGCCTGCCTCCAAGGGGCACGTGGCTGAGATCCGAATGCAGCCCCGTGTCTCTGCACCAACTGCTGACACCAGACGGGCGCCTCCTACAAAACACCAGTTGTCTTGTCACTGAACCACACAGGCTACGGAGCTGCTCAGGAAACACACAAACCTTTTAAAAGCAGTGGGGAGGACGCTGGCCCTCAGGAATTTCTCACTCTCTGGATGGGCTGTTTGTAAGGGCAGAGAAAGCTCAGCCCTGGGGTAAAGGAATGGGGCTGTAAAGATAAGCACTAGCCCAGCAGCAATGGCCATAGCTGGGTCAGAGGAGGGGAAGGTGGCTGTGTTGTGCCCAGTCTACCAGTTACTAACTCACTCTTCTTTCTTTCTTTTGCAGGTACAAGGGCTTCATCAAGGACTGCCCCAGTGGACAGCTGGACGCAGCTGGCTTTCAGAAGATCTACAAGCAGTTCTTTCCCTTCGGTGACCCAACGAAATTTGCAACCTTCGTTTTTAACGTCTTTGATGAAAACAAGGTAAGTCGGTGACTGACAGCAGCTGAGCTCCCCTGACCCCCCGTGCACACCCCTCTCACCCACTGGGAGTTGTGTGGTTTAGGATGCCATGAAATGTCTTATATACAGTGACACCCGC
This sequence comes from Macrochelys suwanniensis, assembly GCA_033296515.1. NCBI lineage: Eukaryota > Metazoa > Chordata > Testudines > Chelydridae > Macrochelys > Macrochelys suwanniensis. The sequence goes on along the minus strand of CM065790.1, from coordinate 11,193,577 downwards.
TCACTGTTCAGGTCTTGAGTGCGAAAATCCAGATGCTGGCTTCCCGGGGTAGGAAATTTAAAGCGGAGACGCTTTAGCAGCAAGTCCCCGCGCTCGTTCTACTTTGTGATTCTCGAGGGGGCAGCGGATAGTCCGCGAAATGCGAAAGAGGAAAAAGGAGATATTTGGTGCGGCTAACAGAGGCCCATCAGGCAGGCCGTCCCTTACCCACTAAAGCAGCCAGAAGTATCTGCGGCGGGAATTACCCAGAGCTGCAGGTTTTACGTTGCCAGCCAGGTCAGGCTTTTTACAGACAAGCTGCAGCGAAGATCAATGTTTGTAATTCCCTTCGCCTTCATCTCTCGCCTCTGTCCTGGTGGCTGCGACTCTCTTCCCTTTTCAGGCACACCAGCAGTTCTGTTTGCACAGGCAGAGTTGCTGAGGAGACAACCCTGAAGCCCTGCTCTGCTGAGGCCAGTCAGCAGCGGCCTTTGCCAGGAGCCCTCCCTCCATTGTTCATGCAGAAGAGTTCTTGCTTCCATTCAGTAATTCTCTCATTTGTTTTTCTTCTGCGGACAATTTCATGGGAGGGAGAGAGACGCTGTCGTAGCCCCAAGGCACCTCACCCCCCATCCCTCAGCTGCAGTTCGTTCTGCAGGCTACCAGGACTTGTTAAAGTTGTTGGGGGGGGGGAGGGGGAGGACTCTTACTTTGTACATGTTTACCCCACCCCCCGACATCCCTCTCCTCTGGTCACGAAGGGTATGTCTCCAGTGCACACTGAGCCCGAGTCTGTGGGACCTGGACTTGTGGACTTGGTGTTTCCCTGTCCCACTGCATTGTAAGCCTGGGTTTACGATTGTAAGACCCGGGTCTCACAGCCATGGTAACGTGTCTGTATGGCACTATGCCAACCTTTTCACTGGGTCTGCGGCTTGAGCTGCATCCACATTGCAAAAGGACAGGGCTTGGACGTGAGTGACAGCAGGACACAGGCTCTGCCCCCGCCGTCCCCCCCAGCAGGGTCCTAGGGCCTGGGCGCTTGCTGACCCGAGTCAGACTGATTTGTGTGTGGACAGAAGTGGGGCTTGGGCTCGAACCTGAGTCAGAGCTTGGCCTTAGTGCACAGTGTAGACATTCCCTACGTTACACCGAATGTAGACTGCCTGGGCCTGTTCCCCCACTGCCTTGTGCACCGTGTCTTCGTTTACAGACGCACAAAACAGGGGTAAAACGCTATCAGAGCAGAACGGTACAAGGCAATAGCCGTTGAGACTCTGTTACATGCCCACTGATGGCAGCGTAACATGCACCATGTCTCCTCCGGATTAGGCCCTGGGATTGGAACTCACAGCAGAGAAGGGATCAGTGAAAGTCCGCTCAGAGAAATGGAGTTGCTCTACCAGTCGGGATACCAGGGAGCTGCTCCCCTTCCACAGAATCAGGTGCCTGCCGGGCGATTGTGGTGCCCAGCATCCTGCCCTCTCTCTTACCAACTGATTCCTCCCCAAGCACCAAGAGTAACTTGACCTGTTACTCTACTGCACCATAGCTATGGACAGGGATCACCTGAGCAAGATCTAGTGATGGAGCCCCATGAGCAGGAATGCAATTAACCCCGCTTACGTCACCACAGTGGATCAGCAGCACGGCGTCTGTATGGAACAGGCCTGTTTCGGACTCCACATGTGTTTGCATGAGTGATTCATAGGCACGGGCACACACGTGTAGCAATACAAACCTCGGCCCATGTGCTTCTGACGTGTGTGTCACTCTAGGTCTCGTTTTCCCTTCTCAGGATGGGAGGATCGAGTTTTCTGAGTTCATCCAGGCGCTGTCGGTCACTTCCCGAGGGACCCTGGATGAGAAACTGCGGTGTAAGTACTCAGCCCAGTTTGAAACCAGGAACTGCGCCTCTCTCTGTCCTCCCACTCCCGCCCTTGAGCCCAGGATGGGTCCAGAATAGCAAGAGGCAGCCATGCAGTGAGATCTGCCCAAGCAGGGAAGAGCCCTCGAGAGGGGTCTCACTGGGTATGTCTAACCTGCAGGCGGGAGCGAGGCTCCCAGCCAGGGCCCCCAGACTGGGGCTAGCGGGGCTCACACTCGCCTGCTAATAGCTGCACGGGCGTTGCTTGAACCCTGGGGCTCAGGCTGGGGTTGGGGCTCTCAAGCCCCGGCACCATTCTGCGGAGACCGAGGCGGAATGTCAAAGCAATGCCCACACAGCTCGTCTCAGCGTGCTCGGGCGAGCTCCGCTAACCCAGAGCTGGGGCCCCGGCGGGGAAGCTCGCACCCAGTTGCAGTGTAGATTGCGCCAGGGCTCTGTCCTGGGAGCTCAGTGCAGGCGTTCGCATTGTACAGCCCTAATTAAAACGGGGAGATACTCGCCAGGGTGCAGGAAGGGAAGCTCTCAGTGGAGAGATCTGGGCGTTAACTTACTGTGCGGGCGTTCAGGTGCTTAGGAAACCTGGCAGACTGACAGCCCGGCAGAACGGAGGCCTCTCTTTATCCCCAGCACAGGTCCAGTGCAGGCAGAGCAAGGCAGGGCTCTCCCTCACTGCCCCTCTGCCCCCAACTTGGAAGACCTCACCGGGGGCGTGATTCAGTCCCCAGGCCCCATTCAGTTCTGGGCCTCTTAGCTGAGACTGGCCAAGGAATGCCAGTGACGTCTGTGCCCTGAGAAGTGGCCCCCAGGAGATGGCGTGTTCCTGGCACAGACAGGCCAGTAAGGACGTCCGACTCTCGCTAACAGACCAAGCTGCGTTCACGCTGGGTGCTGCCTGCCCGCTGGTGCCCGGCACTTCCTCAGCTATTCAGTGCCACTCTTGGTTTCAGGGGCGTTTAAACTGTACGACTTGGACAACGACGGGTACATCACGAGGAACGAGATGCTGGACATCGTAGATGCTATTTATCAGATGGTGGTGAGTGTCCGGGGGAGGGGGCAGAGTGCGCCGCGGTCCCGCTCGCCTTCAGATCCGAGCGGCAGATTCTGATGCAGTCCCCATGAGTGCAGCAGGCCTGACTGGGAGTCAAATTAGCCTGGGTCCAACGGGCAGAGTGGGGCAGGATGTGGGCAGCCCCCGCGGCAGGTCACCCCCCCTGCTTTTGCGGATATAGTGGAGGGGGTGGAGGTGGCGAGGAGCAGGGCAGCCTGCTGGTTAACTCCTCCCCCTAGAGAGCAGGGTGCAGCAGAGGTAGCTTCTGACCTGAGGCTCCGGTCGTGAGCATATGACCCCCATCAGCGTCACTTGGCTGCACAGCTGGCTGCGGGAGGCTTGTGTTCCCTCCCCGTCTTCCCAGACCGCTGCAGCCCCAGGTCCCAGTGCTGGAATCATTTGCTCCCAGTGGGGGCAGGGATCGGACCTGGCCCTTCGCTAGGAGTCTCCTGTGACTGGGATGCACGTGAGGTCAGCTGAGAGGTGCCTGCGGCGGAGAGAGCCGGCTTTCCGCAGAGCGGACGGAGCCGCCCCGAACTGGCCCAAGGAAGCTAATGCACAGAGAGAGAGTGAGACCCAGAGACCCCTAGCACTGAAGATACAGCCCGGCCACAAGCAGTAAATGTGCGTACGTTACGCTCTCTCCTGTCCCTACAGGGAAACACGGTAGAGCTTCCAGAAGAGGAAAACACACCTGAGAAGAGAGTGGATCGGATTTTCGCCATGATGGACAAGGTGAGACTCGATGGCAACTCTTGTGTGTTTTCTCCTCACCTCTAGGGGGCGGCAGCTGTCACAGGCCCCACTCCTCCATCTCCCAGAGTGGGTCTCGCTTCCCCCACAGGTGCTGTGTACCATGAAACCCACCGACCTGTAGTCGTCTCCTCTCACTGTGGATACAAAATTTTGCCTATGCAGCCTCCTCAAAGCTTCTGCATGGCGGGTGGGAGCCCCCGGTACTCAGGGCCTCTCATCATTGGGTGTGACAAGCGCCATCATTGGGTGTGACAACCGTTAGTCCCTAATCTAGACTGGGCCCAATAGAAGGGAGGTTTGCCTTACAGTTCCTTCCTGCTTCCAGCTTCCCCCCGCACCTGAGCGTGGATTCTCGACCCCAGGCTGGCCTGACCAGGTGTGGACGTGACGGGTGATCTCATTTCAATTCAGGACTGAGTCAGCAGAGTGCTTAAACCCCAGTGGAGACTTAGAGCTGAGCCTGACTTGAGCGCTTGGCTGAATCAGCGCCTCTGGCAGGCTGGCACTTTGGGCTGGACTCAGCCCTGCTGGACTAGAGAGGTGTCATGCCCAGGGGTGAAGTGGGATTTGCCCAGGTGCATTTCCATCACCGCCTGCCCTGGGGGAAGGGCAGCCTTTGTTTCTACTGGAGGGCCAGAGGAGGCTGCTGAGTGGACCAGCCTATCTATTCCCTTAGCTGTAACCCCTCCCCAACCAGTGTGGCCAACTCTCCAGGCCTACTCTTGCCCACCTGGCCCAGTTAGGGCTGCAAAGGCCAGTGGCGTGGCTCCAGAGGAACAAGGTGCCCTTCAAATCCACTCCTCAATGTGCATGCGAGGCAGTAGAGAATTGGGGGAGATATCAGGGATGGGGCAGAGTCAAGGGGGGCCGGGTCCAAATCTGAATGTCCTTGGAGTTTGGGGCCAGGGGTGTTTGGCTCAAAGCTGTCTCTCTTTAATACCAAGCACAGATTGTTCCTCTGGGTCCAGGGCATTTAAATCGAACAATTAGTTGCAACATATTGGCAATCGCCAGCTCTCACGGCCATTGCCTTTCAGAACGCTGATGGGAAGCTAACGCTCCAGGAGTTCCAGGAAGGCTCCAAAGCCGACCCCTCCATCGTACAGGCGCTGTCCCTCTATGACGGACTCGTATAGTCCCGGGATCCCAAGCTGAGGTAAGCCGAGCAAGGTGGTTGTGCTGGGGTTCCCTGTTTATTGTAAGCAGAACTGGGGGTGCTGCCTATACTTCAGGTTGCTTGACACTGCCTATTTTCAGTTGCTTATAACTTTGCCAAACTTTAACTGTTTGAGCTGAAATTTTCTGTGCTGTGTGTTTGCCTCAGGCTGAACTTCTTTTGGGGGGTGAGTTTCAGCTGAAACAGTTCAGCCATTTCCTAGAATGATGCTAGGAAAAAATATGTTATATTGCCTGTATTAAAAATAATCTTGCAACGGTTTAATTAAAAAGGCCCAGCGCCCCCATGCTTTGGAGACAGAGCTTGAAATTTGGCAGGTGGGTGGCCTTTATGTCAGGAATGTGCCTTGGCCACCCTTTTAAAATCCACCCAAATATGGTCACATTATAAACGTTTGAAAAAAAGTCTCTGTTTCTACATGCACAGTAGAGACTTGTTAGAGTTTGGCAGCTAAAGTCTCCAAAGATTCCATCTTTACTGAGCATGCTCCAGCCTCTCACAGCTCTTATGTGGTAACTAGACTGTGCAAGTGCCATCCCTTAAGGTTGCCTGACGCTGCTCATTTTCCGTGGCTTATAACTTTGCCAGGAACTGATCAGGGGCTACAGGGACGGAGCAGGACTTTCCCTACATAAGAACAGCCAATGGGTCAGACCAATGGTCCACTTAGCCCAGTATCCGGTTTTCCGACAGTGGCCAATGCCAGATGCTTCCAGGGGAATGAACAGAATTGGGCAATCATTAAGTGATCGGACTGTCATCCAGTCCCAGCATCTGGGACAATTGCTCCTCGTGGTGCTGAGGTCTGTTGTTGTGCCAGGCACAGGAACGGAGAGTGGGCAGACACTCTCTTCTGTGCTGTCAATGCTAGAATATAAGAATGGCCAGACTGGGTCAGACCAATGGTCCATCTAGCCCAGTGTCCTGTATTCTGACAGTGACTGGTGCCAGATGCTTCAGCGGGAATGGATAGAACAGGGCAATTTCAAGTGATCCATCCCCTGTCATCCAGGCCTAGCCTCTGGTAACTGGAGGTTTGGGGGCACCCTGAGCATGGGGTTGCATCCCTACCCTCTAAGGCTCTGCAACAATTACACACCCTTATCCCACCATCTAGATACTTAAGAAATGCATAGGGGAAACTGAGGCACCCACACAGTATTCAGAGAAAACAATAAGAACATTCCCACTTCGTCACAAAATGCACAAAGGAAAATGCCATATTTTCCCCCTCAGAAGGGAGCTAGTAGGGAATGCAGGGCAAGCTCCGATAGGGGGCATGATGGGGCCCTGAGCCCAGCAGCAGCCACCTGGCCTAGGAAAAGCTACTCTTCAGGGCTCTGTGTGCAGTGGTGCAAAGAAGAAATGAAGCTGGAGAAGCCAGAGGCTGGGAGGGAGGAGAAGACAAACTCTTTAGTGAGTTACTGGGGGACGAGCGGTTGTTAGACTTGGATCTAGTTTTTTCCAAACTCCCCTCTTGGGAGCTTTAAAATTCCTACCACCCGCCAGGGGAGTTGATTCCTTGGGGGACAATCGCAAACACGCTTTCTGATGCTCAGGCATCCGCAAGGACTGTTGTACATGACGATACAGTAAAACCTGCCGAGCTGTAAAGGGTTTTAAACCAGCAGGGTCCGTGGGGTGACTCACATGGTAGCCGCGATAGAAGAGCCCCAGAGGCAGTTTGCAAAGTCTGGGGATTGGGGAAGGAGCTTGTGTGCTAAGCATCGGTAGCACAGCTGGCAGGGTCTAATATTGAATAGCCCCCGCACATCAGTATTCTGCAGCATTAATCATATGGGTTATTGTTGAATTGTATCTGTGTATTGTGGGAGCACACAGGGGCTGCCGCCAGCATCCGTCGTGCTAGGTGCTGCACACATGCAGTCCTTGCCCCCAAGAGCGCACATTAAGAAATGCCTCCGAAATTTTGAATTACGACAGAAAAGGCGGGGTGGGAACCATCAACATTTTAACCCGCACATTCCTCCTTCGCCCCCTTGGAATTCTTCAGATTTCATAACTTGGATGATGTTTCCCAGTTTTGAAATTTTAAGCCCCCAGAAATGGGGAGGGGGGGGAAGGAATTTCAAAAGGAAGGCTGCACATTTTTCCCTGTTTACCCAACCAGCTCAACATTGCCAACAGCAAGCTTTCAGAAACTGGCGCTGTCCTAACAAACCATGAGATTGGCTAATAAACCAAGAGATTTAAAAAAAAAGAATAAACCTTAGGTTCTGGAGTTGGAGCCTTAGATGTGTGTGGGGGAGTGTCATATTTCCAAACTTTTCTCCACAGCCAGGATGGCAAGAAACATCCTTTCTATTTTCAGTGAAAGCATAGAGTCTCACAAGAATCACCTGACTCCAGGAGATGGGTCCTTAAGGGAAAAAAACCCAAAAGATGGCAGGACTTGCAATAAAATGACACGAGTTGGCAACACTGACTTACCAATAAATTTCTTCTTGTCTCTAGTTTTGTTGATTTAAACACAGGTTGACTTGCTTTCTCCTCTCCCCCCCACCCCATCAACTTCTCTTTCAGTTGCCTGGGGGAAGATTCTTTCTGTGCCATCAGACCACCTCAGTAAAGAAGCTTGCCTGTCCCTCTCCAGCCTTCCTTTATGTTACACGAACAAGGGAGGCGCTTGAAGTGTGAGGTCATCCCCCGCACCCACTCTGCACTCTGAATTAATCGTGTCCATTTGCCAACTTCTGCTTTCTCAACCACAACAACAACAAAAGGGGAAAAAAAGAAGAAAAAAGAAAGGAAAAAAATAGAAAAAGAAAAAGCAGCGAATTTTTCAGCTTCTGGGGGTGGAAGGGATCATGCATCGCTGTGTGGAGATCCTTCCCACCTCTTGCTTTTACTTAGTAGATTTTATTTTGAACGGACTAAAAACACCGACAAATATCTTACATTGTTTTCATAGAAAAGCGCAGCATGAAGAAGGAGCCAAAAGGTACTTCTGAGGTCTTGGAGTGGGCGGCTGCTGCACACCGTCCGAGTGCTTGATCGCAATCGGCGTCTGCTTTATCGCGGGCGGACGAGGGGATGGACGATAAAAGGCAATTGGAAATGAAAGTTCCACATCCCCTGCATTTCCAGCAGCAGCCCGGCCCGCGTGGCTAGGGAGATATGTATATTTTTGGTGATACAGTATTGTGCTTTTTTTTTTTTTGGATGGAAAAAGTGAGGCTTTTGTTACTATGCCTATCTATGTTATCAATATCTTTATTTATTCGTTGTAAACGTTGCTGCTGTGTTTAGTCTTTCGTGTGTTGAAACACCTAGGGGATAAAAGTTGCAAGGTTTACACACTATGGCAGGGTGAGGTAGCCTGCGATAGCAATTAAGCCAAAAATATTCTCCCCCTCCCCCATATACTGTGCTTTGTTGGCTGGTTGATGTTTTACGGGGGATAATCTAACCCCCTCCACCTAATTCCATGCCTCTAGTCCCTGCACCCTGCCCTCCCTCCTTCTCTTTAGAAACTCAGCTAGTACCCCTGACAAATCCCAAGGCTGGGAGTGAATGCTGTCCTCCTCTCAACAAGCTGTATTTCTGTTGCCCTTATGCATTCATTTTGCCATCTTGCCTTTGTGTAAATCAGAATGATGAAATATACAGTATCCAGACATTTTTCTGCATGAAAAGTATTAATGGGGCCAATATTGTTTGAGCTTTTAAAATTACCGTGCTGTTTGGAAAATCCTGGGACTGTCGTGTATCTATCTTGCGGGGCGGATGGGGAGTTAAAAAAATGGAACTGAATTAACTCCTTGCTAAGCCTCCAGGAGGTTGGGAGCCTGGAGTCCCTGAGGGCTGAGAACAGAGATGGTTGGTTGATTGTACAGTGTCATGTTTTTGAAAAGAACCAGCACATCAGTGGAGCTTAGGAGAGTTGTCTAAGCAAACGACAATTCATAGCTGTTTAAGGCAAAACCCAGACCCTTGACACTGTCCAGAACTACACAGTGCTGCTTAGTGTCCTGGAGAAGGAAGAGCAAGAATGGCTATAGCCTCTTAGCGTTTTGCCACGTTTGCTGTCGTTGGGTAGTTTTAAAGTGCTCTTGAGTTTTGAGAGAGAGCTAGAGAAGCCTTGTTCGGTGGGCCTCGTCCATTCCTATGGTGCCCAGTTTGGGTCACAAAGATGGACCTGAGCTTTGATAAACACGAAAACAATCAACAAAACAAATCCGGCCTTGCCCCCTCCCCCATTTCTGCTTGCTCTACCTCCACCTTTGGGCGAAATGGAATAGCAGAATAGACGCACAGTAGCAAACACACCCAAGACTAGGGCAGGCACTAGCCTTGGTTCCTATGTATGACGGGGCTGGAATGGAAAGCCTCCTGCAGCTTCCCCAGGAAGGTTTGTGTGGTGCCTGTACACAGAGCAATTGTCAAGTGCACCATAAACATTGGAGACCTTCGCCTTTCCACCCGCGTTTGTGGTCATGCACCCAGAGGTTGGTGCATCCCCCTGTTGTGCTAGCTAGCCGCAGCGTTTCTATGGCTCCGATCACCTTGGGATCCAAACCCCAAGCATTGTTCTTCTTCTGACTGTGTATAACAAGAACAGCTGCAGAGTAATGGATTGGGAGGCAGGAGGAAGAATCTGCTCTTGGGTTCTCCCAGGCAGTACTTGAAACCTCTCAGGGGAAACCTGTGTAAAGGGCAGTGACTCCATCTTTCAGAGCCGAAATAGCTTTTTCTGTATATAAATCCCAGCCACTGTGCCAAGCACTGCTTCCCCTTCCTTCTTTGCTCTCCCGCCATATCCCTACAGTGCAAGCTGTGCTTTGCCAGTGATGATATACAGCCCAGGTGACCCAGATTTGGCACTGCAGGGTGGTGAATCATAGAATCATAGAAGATCAGGGTTGGAAGGGACCTTAGGAGGTCATCTAGTCCAACCCCCTGCTCAAAGCAGGACCAATCCCCAATTTTTGCCCCAGATCCCTAAATAGCCCCCTCAAGGATTGAACTCACAACCCTGGGTTTAGCAGGCCAATTCTCAAACCACTGAGCTATCCCTCCCCCCCCAATGTGGGTGCCTCTTTGCACGGGTGCAGATATCCATAGGAGGGGTGTCTCCTGTCTCCGTAGTCGGGCAGACTTCGAGATCGTCCACACACCAGAGCTACATAGATTTGAAACGTGAACTCCGGCTCCAAAAACAGCTGACTTCAGTCACTGGAACTAAAGAAGAAATGTCCATTAGCTGTCACCAGCATTAAGGCTTCTCGTCTGTGTAGGCTGCACTGGGGAGATATGGGGACACACAGTAGAGTAAGGTCTGATTCCGTCCAGCCGTGGCACGTTTGCACTAGCACGTACATAACACTGGCTTTCTTCCAGTGCTTTGCATTCCATGTTCAGTCCTCCATGTGTCACAGAGCACAGACGTTTTAGGATGGCAGCTGCCCCTCCATCTCTGCTCGCAATTGCAGGTTATGGCGATACCCTGGTCGTGGAAGCACAAGAGTTTTTGTCCTATCACAAGCTTTGGAAACATGGCAGGCTGCGTCCTCTCTTTACCACCACGCAGTTACGGTGGAAGTTCTCCGAATCCTGTTCCAGAAGAAAGAAGAGGCAGCTGGTATTGTAACTTTCTAGAGTGCAGCCTGATCTCTTTTGTTTTTGGCGTGAAACGAGAGGGGAGTGCTTTACCCCCACACTCATTAGTGTAAGCAACTGCATCTGCCCTGCATTTTGCATTTAATACCCCAGTACCTTTTCTTTGGGTGGGGCTGGAAGTTATTTCTCATTGTGTGGTTATAATGATGTCCTTCATCCTTCCCAGCGAGGTCGCCCACGCTTTCCAGAGCAATATTGTCAGCTACTGGGTCACAAATGCGGCTGGTATAAATCACTCCACTGACTTCTATAGAGCAACTCTGATCGACAGCAGCTTGAGGATTGGTCCCTGCTGCGTGGGCAGCATTGGGTGGGAGGCCTCCTGGCCCGCAGAACACCATGCCTGAAGGCATGGACTGCGGTAAGCACACCGGAGCTGTCTGCAGTAGCCTCAGCCAGCCCAAGGTCCAACCAGCAAATCAAGGATTTTAAACAGCAGAGGTGGCAGGGGCAGAGAATTAACTCCAGGTGAACTGTATATGTTGATTTTGGCTCCAAGGCTGGAATTTCCAAATGAGGGAAGTAGGCACTCAAAGCCCATTAGCACCTAACTCCTAAATCCCAGCCCTAGTGCGGAGCAGCCATCTATCTAAGGTGGCTATTTATTCCCGATGCCCTGACCCAGCTCTAGTAAAGAGCTCTTGTCTTGTTCTATGGCTCCATTCCATTTGTAACAATAACACAGAGCCCCCAAACATCCCACCTATACCGTTCTTAAAGACCATCCCCTTCCACACGTTTCTTTCACTGGTATCGGAAAAGCACGAAGTGTGGGAAGTAGCATGATCTGTTTCGTTGCTTGTTAAGTTGGGCTGCCAGAGCTTGATTTGTGGGCACATCCGGCTTGCGGACGTGCGAACAGAACTGAAGGCTTTGTAAAGACCTTGGTCAGTATGCTGCGTAACGCATCTGGCGCCAGATCTAGCTTTAGGGCTTGGGGATGACTCATGCGTTAGCAGATCAAGAGAGAGATTTGGGGGGGAGGACCACAAAACTGCATCTTTTTGTTCCCCTCAAAGGCACCAGCCATGCAGTGAGGCCGTCCACTGATGGGTTGCGAATCCCATGGAGTGCTTAGCTTGACTTGAAAATGTGGTAGGAACGTCAGTTTCCCCTCTTGTTCTATTCACCAGGTAGGCTGGATATTCTGAATTGGCTCTACTATAACTGATTCCTCCAGATAGAGGCCTCAAGCCAGAAAAGCACATGCTTAGGTCCCCCTTTATTCAGGAAATCACTTAAGCGTGTACTTAATTTTCATTCCTAAATAGAGATAAGTCCCTGGATTAGGGCTTGAATCATTTCTGTCATTACTTAAAATAATATCCTGCGTCCTCAATGACTCCTGATCCTGAAAGCCCCATCGGTGGAATGTTCTGAAACCAACATGGTTCCACTAGGAAATGATCCTGTATGAGAAGATACGTGGTGTACAGAAATAGCATCAAGACACTGCAGCTCTGCATGGTGAGAGGTTTTGTCTTGGGGCTTTGACTATGGGCTACGGTGGTATTGTTTTGTAAGGAGGGACCCATTGACTGTGACACTTCTTGAGGAGACTTGATCAGCCTTAGGAAAACTCACCAAGCAACTGCTGCGTTTTATGGCAGGACAAATTCTGACCTCATAGGGCCTGCTCCGGGTCCCACTAAAATCAATGGACCAGATCTTCAGCTGGTGTAGAGTCAGTGACTCCATTGATTTTGATGGAGCTATGCCAGTTTATACCAGCTGAGGATCTGGTCCAGTGTGACTTTTGCCATTGACTTCAAGGGGAGCAGGACCATAATATGAATCTGTTAGAGCCACTGCAATGCGATAAGGGATTTGAAGGTGTCAGGGGGTCCTGAGCTTTTCCTGGGTGCTGCTGGCTCTTTTGGAAAGCCTTGCCTGAAATCAAGGAAGCGAGACAAGGAATTGAACTCATTTACCATGTTCTCTTTAAGGGTACACAAGTTGTTTTTACACCCAAGAGCAGGGCCTCTCTCCCTTTGCAGCTGGGAATTGCCTGGTTCCTGCTTTTCCCTACAATCCGATACGTTACAGGGAGGGATGGGTGAAGAATGGAACATACCGCCCCGGTCATTCCCAGGGAAACTCAATTCCCCTGCTGCTTTGTGGCCAGAATGCTCTCATTTTTGGTAGCTCTCTGCGGTGCCGCCTGGCTCACCATTTCTTCCCCCCAGGCTCGTCACTTTCTGATACCGACTGGCGTTTACGGTGAATGCGACACTTCTATAACTTCCCCTGCTGATAAATAACTAACCGCACACGAAGTTTATAACAATATCCAGGCTAATGTGAATGTCTTTGTTCTGGCACTTTCCTCGGAAAGGCTTTTAAGTTTGGCAGAGGGTTTTCACCGTCCAGTTCATTGTATGAAGGAGCCACTTTACTTCAAGGGACACTCTATAATTGGTCCAGCTCCCACAGAACTATTGTTTAACAAATAGATTGTCTTGGCCAGATTTTCAGTAGCAGCAGCTGTTTGCTCAGCAGCAAACAACCCCTGGTCTGGGAGCTGCAGAGAGCCTGGTAACTAGCACTCTCGAGTAAGCAAGGAATCTCAGGTTTCAGCTAAACGCTTTTATTTAACAATCGCATTGGCAACCTGGGGGATGCTACTGGATTCAGTGTCTTACTCGGAGAAGCCCCAAGCTCTGTCCATTGCCATGTCTCTCTCTAGCTTACTTCCTGTGAGCTACTAAAAGGCCCAAAAGACAGTGGTGAGCCCCACTGACACACACAGCTAAGGGAGTAAGTGGAACGGAGCCTTTGGCCCCTCTGCCCCGTTAGAAAGAGTCGGAAAGAAAGCTGTGTTTGTCAGGGCGAGTGGGTCCAGATGGGGCGGGAAAGAAATGTTGGGTTTGAGCTCAGGAGGGCTTCAACTGGTAGAGAGCGCGGAAGAGAAACGTGCCACTCAGCGACATCCAGGCTATGGCTGATTCCAGTCCACCCACCTCCCCTATAGCTGTATCTGAGGTCTGTGCCACAGCCCTGCCTAACCGCCAGTGAAAGATGACTTCTGCTTGGCAATTTTTGCTGACCCTCTGGGTGGTCGCCAACTGCCGCCTTCAGGACGGTGCAGTCCCCTAGCCCAGAGTCACCGTCATACCCCTCTATTCTTTTAATATTTGCAAATTAAAAACAGAACAGTTTTTGAGTGAATAAAAAGCTTTGGTTGATTAATAATGAGCCTGTTTAGTCTTCTCTTTTGTAACAGTGTAAGTTTTCGCTTATGGACAGGCAAGCCTGTTGCTGGAGCCAGACGTTACCTGCAGGGCTGTTGGAGAACTCCGCAATGGTGTATTTTCACCCCGAGGGGCAGTATGTTCCCATGGGGAGGGTACGGGACTGGAACTGGTGAGACCTGGGTGCTAGTCGTGCCTCAACGCTTGACTCACTGAGTGGCTTTGGGCAAGTCACTTAGGCCAAACTTTTCAAACGTGGCCAATGATTTTGGGAGCCTGACTTTGAGATGCCTTCAGCCTTGTTTTCAGAAGTGCTGAGCCATCCACCCCTTCAGCAGAAAGCCACAGGAACTGCAGCGTCTCAGCACCCCTGAAAATAAGACAGAAAGCATCTCACCTAAGAAAACACTGGCCTTAACCTCTCTGTGCCTCAGTTTTCCCATCTGTAAAATGGGGTTGACACCTACCCGGTCTTGTAAAGTGCTTTGAGATCTACATATAAAAATGCTGTCTGAGTGCTAAGAATTATGTGACTATTATTTATTGTTAGTGAATCGATTTTGCACAGTCTCCAGAAAATGAAACACAAAGGAACCATGAGTAACGGGGAAATCACTTCCTCCTGGTTTTGGAATATTCAGTTTATTTCACCAAGTCATTACCTTTTTTAAAAAAAAAATCTGGGTCATTATTAAAAAACAACAACGGCAACTGATGTGTTTGTTTTTGTGATGTTTTCTGCACAACATTTCTGGAGATGTTGCTGGACTAAAGAGAGAAGAGTGTTGCAGCCGTGACATTTGAAAAAACAACCAGTAATAGAGTCAAAGGTGCATGGCCAGCCTCTGATAACTTGCTTTCTGGCACTAGATGTTATCTGTCACTGTCAGTGTTGCATAGATTAAAATGCAGGATCTGGACTTTCCTTTTGTTTTACTTTTCTGTTTGTGTGATAACTGTTGCCGTTTTATATCACCTTTCCCTGTAGCTCTGGGTCTTGTCTGGGCTTAGCTGTTTCCCCCAGAAGGAAAAAGATTTGCTATTTTGGGCTGGGGGGGTTAGACTGGCAGGTCCCCTGACCAATAATAATAAGTTTCCATCATACAAGACAGAAGGAGGGGGAGACGTGAAGGTTTTTTCTCTTGACTAGTCGTTTAATTATAATGATCTGTGGCCCAGGCAAAAGCAGCTATATACAGCTATTCCCTTGTGAGGGGTTATAGCCAACTTGTTATTTCATTTTCAATTGCCTTTGAGAATTGTTTTAGCACTGGGCCACTGCTCCTCAAACCTCCCATGGCCACAGTCTGAGCCGGGCTCAATGCTTGCATTGAGCTTCATTGGAAGGTGCAGCTACTCAGGGAGTGGCCCTGCCGTTTCGACAGGTAGAATCGGCAGAGGACAAAGAAACGGGCCCACTACTCTGCTGATTTAAATGCGTGAAACGGCATAGGCATCAGTGGAATTGCACCCATTTACACCAGAGGAGAATTCGGTCCAGTGCAGAAAACTAGTAGAGCTCCCATTCCACGGAACAGGTGTATTCCGCATCAGATGAAATGTTTCGATGTGAGAGCAGGGCAAGGCGAGTTGGATGGTTGCCCATTGCATTCAGCGTGTTGAGTTCACCCTTGAATGTCTGTGAGCAAATCTGCACTGACACAAACTGTGTTTTTCCCTGCATGTCACCTGGGTAGAGAGTAATACGTTGTGACCTCAAGGGGACAGCTTAGATCCTAGACCCCCGGGAAAACTGCCTTTACAATGGTGTGTGATGCAGCCTTCAACTCCTAATAGTCCATGAGACATTCAAAGCTGCCATCTACGCATAGATTCAGAATCCCCAAATTCTGTAGGTGCCGCCATAGATACACATGGGTCCTTGCGATAGCATCTGGGACTGGGTGGACCAGCTAGCCAGTCACTGGATAAGGAGTAAAACAACATGTGGAATGAAAAGCACAGTCTGCAGGACCAACAGAACAGACAGCGGTAGACTGGGGTGAGGGCTGAGCTGTGAGAGGATAAAAGGAAACAGTGAAGAACCACTTGGTTTAGTTAGGAAAGGTCAAATCTGGGTGAGGCGCAATTAGCAGGTAAAAGCAAAGTGACCTGGAAGGTGAAGAAGGATTGATGCGCGTCTACTTCCTTACTGCACAGATGTCTGCCCCCGCTCTGATCTGCAGGAATTGTCCAGTCTCTTCTCTCCTTCCCTGCTGCTAAGGAAATCAAACGTCCCAAGTCCTTTTGATTCCCCTTTTTTTTTAAAGTCGGTTTGAGCAATGGGGCAGGGAATTTGTTTTCGCACTTAGCTCAGTTTTAAGAAGCTGGTTATAACCTGTGTCCGCCTGAGCTGGCTACACAAATGGCCCTAGAGCAGTGACTGCTTCAATATTTGCCTGCTGAGATTTCCTACTGTAGTGAGGACTTTACAGGGCAAGGGGGCAGGGAGAGAGGGGGCCTGCAGATGTGATTTGCACACAGAGACATTAGTCAAACTAAGCCGAAGCCTTGCTTGGATTATTGCTTTAATTCTCCATCTGGACAGGAGCTGTAAGGAAATCCCCTTTCTGAATGCAATGAAGGTGAAATTCACCCCAGTCCCCATGGCTCCCGCAAGGCACTTAAAGGTCTTTAGGCTTGATTTCAATGGAGTTAGGAATCTAAATACCATTGAGGATCTGGGACTTGGGGTCTTTATGTGGGTTAAAGTAGTGAATAAGGTCTGGGCCTCGGCCTTCCACAGTGGGATGAATTTCACCCTTAAGAGACTGTCATTGTGAGAGTGTTAGGCCATTTTTGATTACCTGATTCTGCCCCATTGAAGCTTTGCCATTGATTTCAGAGAGTACCAGATCCAGCCCCACCTGGACATATCAAAGCTTCTATTTCCTCTCTCTCTCTCTCTTTCTGTTCCTAAGGACGTCTGTCTGCCCCTCACTCTGTGTCCTCACCGGCAATCAGCTGAGCCCTTGGCTAAGAAACAACAGCTTCTGCAAAGAGCCCCGTTTGCAAAGCCCAGGCCCTGGTGTGTGTCTGCACTGGTGTCACTCCCTTCGGTTTGGACTGCATGCCCCTTATTGCCTTGTCTTTTAAGTCTTGAGATGAGTTCAAGAGCAAAACAAAACAAAAAAACCCCACAAAACCTCTGAACTTTGTGACAGTCGAAATAAAAGCTTAATGACAGTAACAAAGCGCACATGGTCTGTGATGCACTGCAAAGCAGGGTACATGAAATACGGAGAGATCCTCTACCTAGGAACATACGCGCTGTACACATACGAACAACAAACTAAAGAGGAACGGTGAACTGGCCCCACTGAAGTCAAGGACAAAATTCCCTTTGGCTCCAATGGGGCCAGGATTTCACCCAAAAAGAGAAGCCCTTGTATTTTCCAGGCTTCTTGTTCTGTAACCGTTGCCATTAGCTATATAGTTAGGTTGATCCATGCCCTGGGAATCTCAGTTTGTCCCTCAAGTTGATTGGTTTGGGGCAGGATTCTTCTACCTTCACTTTGGACCTAAGTACGATTCCTATAGACACTCTGAGCAGCCTAGGGTGACCAGACAGCAAATGTGAAAAATCGGGACAGGGGGTGGGGGGTAATAGGAGCCTATATAAGAAAAAGACCCAAAAATCGGGACTGTCCCTATAAAATCGGGACATCTGGTCACCCTAGAGCAGCCCCTTATGCCACACACTGCTTCTGGTGGGACTATCTGTGTGGTCAGGTGTTTTCCATAACAATTAAAAGGCATCAAAATCTGGCCCGGGGGAGACGCACCTTACTCCACGAATATCCCACTAAATTCAGTTTGGCTCAAAGCATGGTCTGCAGGATCACATGGAGACTCTGCTGCGAGCTTGTCTCTTAATGAGCTCCATGAAAGGCCAGCATCTTGGGTATCTTCCTACCATGCTGGGAAATCCCCGGGACTCCCCGCTGGAGTAAGGCACTACCTGGCCTGAGGAGGGGTGGCAGAATCCCGCCTTTTTAAAGGTTTTGTTGCACAACATTTGTTTGAAATCTTGGCTGCAATGAGCATTTGCTTACCTTCAAGCAGCCTGCCTCACCCAGCCCCATGGTCAGGGCTGGCAAGGGGTAAGAGGGAGCGCTGGCTGGGGTTGTCTGGTTGCCGGGGTGATTCAGGGGAGCAGTGCAGCCTCGTGAGGTGGAAGACGCTTTGTTGCTGAAGGAGCCTGGGAGAATGCTGGAAACTGGACACCGCCAGGGAGGGACGTTCCAGCTCTTTACACAGGGAGGTGAAGGATGGAACGTGGCGAGAGGACCTGGTTTGCAACACCCACTTTGAGGGAATCCCTTTGGGACGTGAAAGGACAGGTAAAGGCAGCCCCAGAAACCTCCCAAAGGGCAAGCCAGGGGTGGTTTGGGTAGCACAAGCCCCACAGGCGCTGACTTTTCATTGTGCCGGGAGGGGAGGGGGCCTCGATCCCCGGTTTTGCCCCAGGCCCCGCCTCCACTCCACCCCTTCCGTCAATGCCACACCCCACCCCTGCTCCACCCCCACCGCACCTCTTCCCACCCCGTTCCACCCCCCACTCAAGCACGCCACGTCCTCACTCCTCCCCTTCCCCCCCTCCCAGATTGCAGCGGGTGGGAGGCACAGCGGGGAGGCACTGATTGGTGGGGCCTGCCGGCAGGCGGGAAACACTGGGGGGAAAGGAAGGTGCTGATAGGGGAGCTGCCCGTGGGTGCTCAGCACCCACCATTTTTTCCCCGTAGGTGCTCCAGCCCCAGGGCCCTCACGGAGTCAGCACCTATGACAAGCCCAACACGAGGTTTTCCAGGACAATGAGCTAAGCAGGGTCTGCTGAGGATCAGGCCATAGGTGGCGCCAGACGTCCGAGGAAGTGAGCCTCTCCAATGAGAAACACACGCTGCTTATATATGACAGGCCACTGGTCTCTCCAGGCTGGGGACTGGACCACGTGCTTTGCAATACATTTGGGTGCGGGCAGCCATATTAGGTCCATAGAGAGTTCCTAAAATAATGAGTTCCTGTAAATTCTCCCCATTCATATGTTAATCAGGCTGGGGGCTCATCCAGCTGCCTCTGTTTCTTTCGGTACCTCGTGCTCAAACTCCTTTGACATCACCTGGCTCCTGGGTTGCCAACTCTCTATTTGCAGAAAACCGAACACCCCGCCCCCTGCCATGCCCCTTTTCTGAGGCCACGCCCCCACTCACTCCATCCCCCTTCCTCTGTCACTTGCTCTTCCCCACCAGGCTGGGGCAGGGGGTTGAGGGGCAGGGGGGGAGGGTGGCAGTGAGGCGCCGGCTGTGGGTACGGGCTCTGAGGTGGGGCCGGGTTTTGGGGTGCAGGAGGAGGTGCGGGATCTTGGTGGCACTTACCTCAGGTAGCTCCCAGAAAGCTGCTGGCATCTCCCTCCGGCTCCTAAGCAGGGGCGCGACCACGTGGCTCTGCGCGCTGCAGGTGCCTGCAGGCACCGCCCCCTCAGCTCCCATTGGCCGTGGTTCCTGGCCAATGGGAGCAGCTGAGCTGGGGATGGGGATGGGGGCAGCATGCAGAGCCCCCGTGGCTGTCCCTCCGCCTAGGAGCCAGAGGGAGATGCCGGCAGCTTCCCGGGAGTCGCACGGAGCCAGGTAGGGAGCCTGCCTGCGCCGCCAACCAGACTTTTAACAGCCCGGTCAGTGGGGCTGACCGGAGCCGCCAAGGTCCCTTTCCTACCGGAATTTCTGGTCGAAAACCAGACACCTGGCAACCTAGGCTCCTCCCATTCCTTTGGTCTGATTGGGCGGCACCATAACCTTTAATCTCCAGTGGGTTCTTTTGCTGGTTTCCTCACCACAGCTGCTGAGGAAAGCCTGTAACCTGAAGGCTTAGTGTTCCCTCCAGGGGTTCCCCTCCAGCCTTTACCTCTCGCGGCCTGCACGCAGGGGCCGGGGCCACACGCCCCGCCGGTACCTGTGGGTGTAACAAGCACAGGGGCTTCGCTGCCCACCAATGGCTGCTAACCGCTCTGGCTTAGTGCAGCACCGCGAACGAGGCTGCCGGGAGCTGGCAGCTGGAAGGAGCGAGTTAGTTCACGTCTCCGAAGTGAGCAGGGTAGGACGGCAGGTGGGCACACGCTCGTTCCGGGCAGGAATGTGGCATTTACGTTCTCAGCCCGGGGAAAAATGAGGCTGGAGGGGGCGGGGGGTTGCTGTGAGTTTTATTTTATTTTAATCCTGTTATTATTCTTCTGCTTTTCATACGGTCCTGTGAGATTAATGCTGGGGCCCCTCTCTTCACCCGCCGAGCGTACCCTGCCCACGTGCTGGGGGTTACGCTCTGTGCCCCTTCCACCCCTCTGTGGATGGAGATGGAGACGCAATGGCGTTAGCCCACCAGGCTCCTTTCGGGGCATCCGATTGGGGTCATGCTTTGTCTTTAGGCTGGATTCAAACAGGCCTAGAAGGGAAAGGAGCTAGAGTCCATCTCCAGTTCCCCGAGCCACCCACTCCCTAATCATTTTGGGTCACACGTCGCTCTGCCCAGAGCCCCACTGACTCCATTCGTGGTGTGCGGCGCTATTCAATGTCAGGACGGGTCTCACCCTCTGGCCCTTTAGTTGCTCTTCTCTGGGCTTCCTCCTATTTAGCCCACAAACCAATGCAGCGTTTCAGGGGCAGCCTCTCCTAAAACTGGCTTATGTCCATATTCAGACTGACACTGTGCTGCCGTGTATCTGTCCTGTGAACTCAGGCCCCTGGCTGGAGGGAGCGGGGATTCGGGGTGCTAGGCATTAAGAGACAGACACCATTCTTTCACTTAGGGCAATCCTTTACTCCTGCTGAGTAACCTGCGGAGTTGAGAGCCCCGGCGTATTTGTTAACACAGCTGGCCATCATGTCGCTGCAGGTCTGATAGCCCAGCAGTGACAAAAAGCAGCTCACTGCCAGGATTTTTCCAACCACCAAAAAGTACACAGCGGTGCCCTTACAAGGGTGAACGCTACTGCAGCCATCCCACCTACCTGCCAAAGTGTAATCCCCTGGGCACCTCATTCACCTGCCTGCAGACTTCAGTTCGGCTCCATTTACAATCGGGCAGGGCCACCGGCTGGGGAGGACTGGTGAGATCCAAGCTTAAGGGATGGACTGAGACAGATGCTCGTGTCCGGTTCGGTGAGGCCAGCGGAGTACAGGTGTTCTCCCTGGGAGTTGTGCCGTCATCTGTCACGCGTGGATTAGACACTTTCACTGGTCATGTCTGCAGGGCACTGTGCCCAGGCATGTGGCGGTGAGGCCAGTGGAGGCTCTGGCCTGGCCTTCCTTCTGACCAGAGACCAATCACAGACGTGTCCTTTGGCAGACTGATATACTGTGTTTAGTTTAGAAGGCCCTTTGGCGGGGCCCTTTGGCAGGCTTTATAGCTGATCTGAATGGTCTGTGTGCTACCACTGTTCACGGTCTGCTGGTTAAAGCACGGAGCTGGCAATTCTACCGTGGCTCTAATGCAGGCTGCCTGTGTGTCCAAAGGCAAATTGTTGAGCCTTTCTGCGCCTCCATACCCCCGCCCCCTGGATAAAATGGGGGACAGTGGTGTCATGGGGCTACATTCATGAATGTTTGCAGAAGCGCCTGGGATGGAGGACACAGTGGGACTGCCCGGGGCTGGCCGGCCTGTAGTACACTGATGATTGTTTATATTCTTGCATGCTGGTGCTCTTAGCTTCTGCTCCATGTTCCTGGTGTCCAGCCCGAGATCCTGCTGCATGTCATGAACCTTCCACAAACCTTCCACCCAGCCCTAATGCTTCTCTTCCAGCTCCTCTTCCTAGGATGAGCAGGTAACGGTCGACCCTGCCTTATCCCTTCTTTCCCATGGTAGCTGTTCTTTGCCAAGATAGCTTCTAATCTGCCCCCCATACGCTCTGGCCTTTTCCTATTTCCCACTGCACTGACCATGAGTGCAGCCTTTTCACTCCATTCTCCTTCCCCATCTTGTTCCCATCTCCAGCCATTGTTTCCTATCGTTCCTATGCTTAGCGTGTGCAGTAAAGTGCTGTCATTCTTGATTTGGCCTGCAACTGATGATGATGTTTGATGTTAATGTCTTGTAATTGTATCTTCCAGAATCTAATTGCGCTTCCCCACTCCCTCCTCTCCTCCCCCCCTCCCCCGAGCATTATGTCTGTTTGAGCAATTTGGATAGATAGAGAAGGGGCCACTGGGCTGCATGCATGGATTATGCTTTCAACATCCTACGAAACTGCTTTTGCAATTGCGATCTGCCCAAGTCTTCTGGAAATAAGCCCTGAAAGTCTTGTGCAAATCCTATGGCGCAGCACATCTCGATTTCTTTTCTATCTTAACAATGTGACTCATTATTGTTGGAAGTCCAGAGGAGATGGCTTGGTGGCGCAGGCTTCAGGCTTTGAACAACTAGGCTGTCTACACTGAAACCTCACACTATTCCAGCTCCATTTCTGGGAGCCCCAGTGTAGACCGGCCACTGCCATTTCTACCACATTGTTCAACACTATTCAAAGCAGTATCAGGTGTGGAAGTGTCATAGAAGATAGCACAGTCAGTGGATAAAGCACTCAATTATGGGACAGGAGACAGGGGTCTTATCCCACCTGACTCGCTGTGTCACCGTGGGCAAGTCACTACCTCTCTCTGCCCCACCAACTGTTATCATGTCTAGTCAGACTGTAAATTCCGTCTCTCACTATGTATAGTCACCCCTCCACTCTGCAGAGTGGTAACAGATGTCCAGGTGCTTCAGAAGGAGAAATTAGCTTAACCTGTTTTCTTTATTCTCTATACACCAGTCCTGGAACAGAGGTGGTCACAAACAGCATGCAGCCAATTCTTTCGTTCAGTAAGCTCAGCCCATGCAACGACACCCTGTTCCTCAGAAGAACTCTGCCCCAAGAACGGAGTCTACTTAGATTAAGGCAGGGAACAACCTTCCTGCTGCCTGCTGTAGCTCCCCCAAAGAATTTGCATCACAAAACTGAAAACAATGGCGCGCTTCTTCAGACTGAGCAGTGCTTGCACACTAAGAAAAACGACTTGTAAGACTATGTGTAACAGGTCCACCTGCTGACTCCTGCCATTCCAGTATTGCAATGCCTAGCACAAAGGGACACAGGCTACCCCTCTGGGTGATACTGTACTATAAACAATGAATAATAAGAAAATGCCAGTACCCTATCTACATTAGCAATGGGGGATTTTCACTGCGATGCAGCACTGACGCGAGGTTTCCTGCCAATGGTTAATGTAGCTAAAACGACAGAACTCCTGCAAGCACAGGGTCAAATCCCTATGGAGTTGACTGCATTCTTCCCAGGTACATAAACAGAGTTCCTTGCAGTGTGCTGGGGGGTGAAGGGGACCTTTCTGATGAGGCCTGGACAATAGAGGTTCTTTATGGACACGGAGGAGGGATTTTTCAAAAGTGCTCAGCCCTGGCCTAACTCTGCTCCCGCTGGAAGCACTGGTAAAGCTCTCATTGATGTCAATGGGAACAGAGTTACACCAATGCTGAGCACTTTGGAAAATCTCACCTACAGCACTTCTAACCCAAGCAGAGGTTTGCCCTGGTGTCCTCAGCCAAGAAAGCCCGAATCCTGACATGTGCAACATGCACTGGTTGGAGGAGATGCAGACCTGGCTGCATTTTGGGGATGCTTTATGCACTGAGTTTGTCAAGCATTTTGACAGAGGACACAGGCATGGGCCTGATTCCTGGTGAAGAAAGAATTAAATCCAGCACGAACTTCCCCTCACATTGCTAAGGAGAGCTAGAAGAGAGGCTGCTGGGATGGCAGAGAACGGTGGGAAAAACTGGCTTACTCCTGTTTCCTAATGGAGCTGGGCTTGATTTCTGCTTTCTAATAACATCCCTTGTGGAAAAGTCCTTATGTCTCCTTTCTGCTGTGTCCTGCCCCCGGCTGAGAAGCCCGGGGGGTTCCCTTGGCAGAGAAGGTGCTATGTCTATATCAATGGATTAGGGTGCTGCGCTGCCCAGCAGGAGACCTGTGGTTGAGTGCTGGTCCTGGTTGGGGTGGTGTCTGTAGCAAGAGCGGCTAGAAAGCAGGCCTGTCTCCTTAGAGGCCGGTGGAGGGGAAAGGGCCAAGAGTCTGTGCATAGAAACGTCTGTGTGCAAATCAGCATGTCTGCGCAAGCCTGACTCCCTAACCACTCCTGAAAGGACGGGCTGAAGCCTCTGCACCAGTAGTTCTCAACCGGGGTCCAGGGGCCCCTAGGGGGCCTCGAGCAGGTTTCAGCGGGGGCTCCAAGCAGGGCCAGCCTTAGACTTGCTGGGGCCCAGGGAACAAAGCCGAAGCCCCACCGTATGGAGCTGAACCCGGGTCCTGAGCCCTGACACCTGGGCTGAAGCTGAAGCCTGAGCAATGTAGCTTTGTGGGGGCCCCTGTGGCATAGGACCCCCGGCAACTGCCCTGCTTGCTACTCCCTAACGCCAGCCCAGGCTTTTATCTGCAGAAAACCAGCTATTGTGGCACCGGTGGGCCGTGGAGTTTTTATAGCATGTTGGGGGGGGGGGGGGGAGAGGGGACTCCGAAAGAAAAAGGTTGAGAACCGCTGCTCTAAACCACTTCCCTGAGGCTGATCGTCCTCTGCACTCATTTTAGTTACACTGTGCCAGAAGCAGCCCCTGACCCAGGAGCACGGCGGGGAGCAGGTGTGCAGGGAGTTGAGCAGAATCTATGCGCTGCAGATCTCCCCTGGCTGACATTAGCAGGTCCCTTATCCTGCCTGTGGACCCAGCCACTAGAGGGCAGCATTGCTTGCAAAAGCCGGTAGGTAACAAAGTGAGCACAAGTATCAGAGGGGTAGCCGTGTTAGTCTGGATCTGTAGAAGCGACAAAGGGTCCTGTGGCACCTGATAGACTAACAGAGGTATTGAAGCATAAGCTTTCGTGGGTCAATATCCACTTCTTCGGATGCAAGCAGTGGAAAGTGAGCACAGACAACATGGAAGCGGGTTCTCGGTTCACCCCTTTCCTCCCGGGAGAGTGGGAGCCCCTCCTGGGCACAGCCCAACGCTGGGGCTCTGCCGAAAAGAAGCAGTCGTGAGTTGAACCCGCTCCCAACAGGGAGGGAGGTGAACAACCCAAGGGTCTGTGACCCAGGGGCCTGCACTTCCCTCAGATCCCTGGCTACTGTGAATCTTACGTGCCCTGTGCAGCCCCCATCCCTGGGAGGAAGCTGGGGCTGCAAACCAGTTTACTTTCCAAGTAAGTAAAAATGCCCTGGGAAGGGATTGAACGACTTTGATTTCTCAGGCGCTGCCACCTCCCTTCAGTGTTTCCAACCGAACTGGAAACGCTTGCCTGCCGCTGGGACCTCTGCAGGAGTTTGGGCTCGAGTCCCATGTACTCTGTCCTCCTCCCAGGCCTTTTTCAGAAGATGGCTACATGCTTGGAGAGGGTCCTATCATGCATGGTGACACTTCCCTTGCTTGACTCCGCGTGGCTATTTCTGCTCTTTGACCGCCCCTCAGTAGGGGGCCTGGGTGCAGAACAATCCGGCTCGGTTGAAAAAAATGTTTATTAATAAAAGGGAAAAGAGCCAGGTTGGGGTGTGGCTGGATTGCTCTCCTGATGGGCTCCAGCTGGGCTAGGAAGTCGAGGGCTGCTCAGTAGCAGTCAATAAGGTAATTACTGGGAATTAGCCACTCAAGCATTTTTGGAAGGTGACTGATAGAAAACAACCCACCGAAATACCAGGCAGCCTCTTAAAGCACCAGATCAGCCAGCTGCCCCACATGCAGCAGGTTCAGACACAAGCATTTCTGTGACTAGGGCCTTCTAGAGTAAAAAAACACAATTGGGTGGAGTCTGTTGTCACTGGGTCACCTTCAAATTCCTCCAGCGTCCAGCTGGGAAGCGTGACCTCTGCAATGCATCAGATGCTCACCTGCTGGTGTGGTTACAGCCTGCTGCTGCGCATGTCGTCCACGTCACCCAGCTCATTCTCCTGGCCTTGCTAACTGAATAGGGGACCCACCGCCCAGCGGCTGCATCCCAGCGCGGGAGGGCAACACCTCTTGCTGTTGCTTTGCAGACAGTGTTGTGTGAAGTGAGTAGATGAAGGCAGGTGGGAGCCAGTGTGTGGGTGGAGCAGTAAATTAGACAGAAGCACACAGCGGACTGCTGCTGGCTGACTTGGGGGGGATACCGAGTGGAAAGAACAAAGGAATAGTTCCCACCTGGAAGCGGCTGTCCAAGAGGTTGTCATGCCATTTCGGTGCATCTGGGACTAGGGTGACCAGATGTCCTGATTTTATAGGGACAGTCCCGATTTTGGGGTCTTTTTCTTATATAGGCTCCTATTACCCCCACCCCGATTTTTCATACTTGCTGTCTGGTCACCCTGTCTGGGACCTTCATCAAGCCCTGCCAACAGGGCCAGCTCCAGGCACCAGCAAAACAAGCTGGTGCTTGGGGCGGCATGTTTCTAGGGGCGGCATTCTGGCGCCAGCCATGCCGCCCCTAAAAATGTGCCCCGGCTGCCCTAGCTCACCTCCGCTGCCGCCGCTGGCTCGCGCGCTGCTGCTCCCCCTCCCTCCCAGGCTTGAGAGCCTGGGAGGGAGGAGGAGATCCCGAGCGGCGCGCGAAACAGCTGATTCGCACGCCACTTCTCCCCCACCCTCCTTCCTAGGCTTGAGAGCCTGGGGGGAGGAGGCAGGGCTGGGGATTTGGGGAAGGGGCGGAGTTGAGCGGGGGTGGGGTAAGAAAAAAACGGGGGGGCGGCCACATTTGTTTTTGCTTGGGGCGGCAAAAACCCTAGAGCCGGCCTTGCCTGCCAATGAACATTAACACTGGCACTGTCCCAGTGCTCCCATTTGTTTCTTTAAAGACTCTTCTTCCAAGCTTGACATTACCATAGATCTCTCCCTTTTTGTTTTCTTCTGTGTTTCCTTGGTCTGATATGCTGCATCAGGAACTAGTGACAGGGAAGTTAAACATCTAAGTAAACCAAAAGGATGGGGGCCTCCCTGCTGCGGCCTGCTACGCTAAGGTCTTGTCTACATACACAATTGCATAGGTTTAACTTGTGTTGTGATTTGAAAACTGTTGAGTTAAACCCGCACAAAAAGCTGTGTGGACGCGCTTACTTTGGGTTAAATTGCGTTTCTTTTAGTTGAGCTTAAATTGATTAGGGAGAGGATTAAGCTAAAGATGAAATTCGCTACTTTTAAATGGAAATGAGTGTGCACTGAGGGGTTTGCAGCAGTTTAACTGAGCAGCTGCAGGTTTGTGTGTAGACAAGGCCTATGATTCTGATCTGACATTGCTCTGTTATGTGTATGCCACTCCATGCGAGTCTGTTGGGTTGCACTGATAGAACTGGGAGCCGAATTTGGGCCAGAGAATGAGAAAATGGAGAGAAGGAGGCTTCTATGAGTCTGGCTGCAAAGCGCAGAGAGAGGCACTGAATGCTTCGGGGCTCTTTCCTCCCCGCCTTGCCTTTTCACCTACTGGCCTTAGCAAATGACTGATCCCTGGCTGAATCCCCTTTCCTAAGGAACAGACTGAGCAACAGCTGAGTGTCTTATTCAGATGGCCTAGATAAGATCCGGATGAGCTCAGTGGCTTATCTTTAGGGGAACCAGAAATCTTGCCCACAGGGTCCTTCGCCTCCCCCCCACCCCCATTATTTGTTCCCTGGCTTTAAATGATCCATAACTTCACAGACAAGGAATGCATTTCCCACCCCACCCCTTGGTGTTTGCATTACTATGTGCACAATATTCACTGTGGGCTGCAGCTTGGAGGCTGGTGGGGCGGCTTTCTCCTGCACCCCCCTTCTCAGGCCATGCACGTCTAAGTCACCCTAGCTGTGAGGCTGGCTCTGCCGTTTGTGCCGAGAATCCCGCCAGCCTCCTCCAGCCGCACCAGAGATCTGCTCTGATCTCTGTTTTCAGGGGAAGGCGCCTGGTGTGCTTGGAGTTGCCTCATCCGCAGCTCCCTTTACATCTCAGCGAACATCCAGCTGTTCTCTCCTCCTGTACATCTTCCCTTCTTGGCCTGGTTTCCCCACATCCATTCAGCTGCTTGCCCTTGTCCTCCTCTGACCCCCTGTAGCATTCAGCCTGCGTCGGCTGGCTTGAGAGAGGAGTGTTGGGGGCGGGCTAGTATTTCAGTGAATAATGTGGGCTTTAGGACCTGCTTCCAATCGCCCCTTCCTCCAGCTCCCACCCACCGCCTCACCAGGGGAGTTGCTCGGACACTGCTTTTCTTTTCCCTTGCAGAAGTTGAACTTTGAAGGATTTTCCTTCATGCAGCTGTTGGTGGCTGCACTTCTTCCACGGGCTGGCCTTGTCTTCCCCCCCCTGCAAGGAGGGCACCTTCTAGCACAGGGACACTAGCTCAGCAGCACTGGAGGCTGGTTGATTTCTTTCAGTGCGTGTCTGGGAGCAGCCAGGAATGAATGGAAAGGCTGGGGGGCGGGGAGCTTTGCCTGCAGCTGGGGTCTCTGTGCCCCTCTAGAAGTAGCTAAGGAAAAGGCAGCCTGATTTCTCTGTGTGGGATCGTTCTTGCCCTGGGGGTAGGGAGAGTTGTGGGGAGATTCTCAGCTCCTTTGGGGCGGGGGACGAACTGGAGAAGGAGCATTTTGCACGCGGAAGGAATCTCACAAAGGTTTGGGGGGTCACGTCTCCAGGCAGGAGCAGAGGGGCTGCCTGTCTCTGTGCATTGGAAGACTCCCCAGCCATGCGTCACAGAGCAGGGCTTCTCCTGGGACTTTGGCTGCTACTGGCCTCTGGCCTTGGAGAGCCCATCCCTGATTCTGGAGGGGTCACCTTGGCCTTTGTCTTTGATGTCACTGGCTCCATGTACGACGACCTGGTGCAGGTGATAGATGGAGCGTCCCGGATCTTGGAGCGGACCCTCAGCAGGAGCACAAAAGCCATTAGCAACTATGCGCTGATCCCCTTTCATGACCCAGGTAAGGCGGTTCCGGTTCACTCTAACCCTGCTGAGAACAATGCATAGCGCAATGCAGTGCAAGACACCAGGGTCCATGGTTCTGGTCCAGACAAAGTACTGCATTGCATTAAGCCAGACTCAATTATTCTGGTCCAATATGAAAAGTGCTACGTAATATGGGACCCGTTTGCACAAGACATTGCATTGCACTAATTTAGGGCCATTGGTTCCAGTCATACTAAGCCTATTTCATTCTGGGGACTGGGTTCTGATCCTGTAAAAGGCTGGTACTGAGGATCTGGGACTCTGATCCGGTAGGGAACACTGGTGACATGTGCAGTACCATATGGTTCCCTTAACCCTGGCTCAGTCTGAAAACAAACAGAGCTGCATTTAGTAAGGATCAAAGTCCTCCACCCTTTCAAGGTGACTTTGTCCTGCCCTGTTGTCCCCCTTCTGATCCTCAGCTTTTCAGCCTTGTTAGGCACAGAGCAAACTGGGCGGTAAATGCTCCAAACACAGCCAGAGCAGGGTTGTGCCAATATGGCTAGAATCATTGGTACCTGACTCCCTGGCTAGAAAGTATCTGTTTAAATTTGAAATGCATCAGTCTGACCCAGACAGCCAGGGCCTAAGGTGGAAGCGGCCAATTTCCTGAAGTAATTCTAACAAGCCTCCCCAAATCCTGGGGGACTCCTGGTTCTCCTCACGTTACCATCCCATTTCGATTGCTTTAGCCTCAGGTCCTTGCTTAACTCATGGCCATGCAGCTTGCACTGCAATTTCCTCCAGTCCCGTAACTGGAGCAGGGTTGGGCCAGCTCCGTACTTGGATGGAAGACCTCAGAGAGGCTGGGTGCTGCAGAACAGGAAGGGGGGTATTGGTGACTCAGTTGGTGGCACTCCGAAGACGTGTCTGCACTGCCAAAAGTGTGTCCTTAACTCAGGTCAGCTAACGCAGGTTAAAATAGCCATGAAGACAAGGCTACTTGGCTTTTATCTTGGGCTAGCATCTTGAATTTGCTCCCAGGCTGCCTGGTAGGCTTGAACGCTAGCTTCTCCAGCCAGCACAGAACCAGCGAGATGGTAAGGGCCCTATAGTACTGCAAGTGTTGTATATTGGCTGTGATGTAAACCTTGATCCTTGTGGGCATTAATGAGGGCAGGTCACTTTTCACAAGGATTAATTATGTGGTAATTCTGAGGCTCCTGGCCACATTCTAATCAGGTTAATTACATCCTGCTTCCCTAAAAATCCTCTTTTGCGTTTTCTGCTGGATGATACACTTCAC
Organism: Macrochelys suwanniensis; assembly: GCA_033296515.1. Lineage (NCBI taxonomy): Eukaryota > Metazoa > Chordata > Testudines > Chelydridae > Macrochelys > Macrochelys suwanniensis. The sequence goes on along the minus strand of CM065790.1, from coordinate 11,163,669 downwards.
ATCATGTCCCAAACTACTGTTGCTATACGCTGTTACAGTTACTGTGATCCACCCCAGAGTTGGCTGCATTTTAGTGGTTGGGTGAAGAGATGCCTTATAGCTATATTGTTTGTAGAGCAGTTTGAGATCTTTCTATCTGAAGAACACTACTGGGATAGCAGTCGTAATTGTTTATTTGAACTCTGATAATAAACAAGGAAACAATGCCCTAAGTTAAATAAAGATGAAAGTTTCTCCTCTTACTCGTCCTTGCTTTTATACACATCCATGAGGTGCTAATCATTCATACCAAATAAGAACAAGCTCTCTGCCAAAAATTCATACAGAAAATAGCAATTCTGAAGAAAGGAACATTGGAATTAAAAAAACCGAAGGCAGCAGGAGAAGCTGTCAGAGGCACTAAATGGATTTTTAGAATGAACCGGCGTCTATCTGTTGTGTACATTCCTTAAAATAGAAACAGGGCCCCTCTTTTCAGCCTAGCATCCACTTGGTCTGTGGGGATGCATCTGCCTTTTGTAACAGAGAGAACAGTTGGCTTGTCCATTAAATCCAGGCAGCTCGTGTTTCTGCACTGGTTACCGTTGGAGACGGCACCCCAAGGAACTCTAGGCCAGATGATTTGAGTGGACTCCATTTAAGATGGTCCTGTGTACGGAATGTCTCATGGTACCGGACGTGACTCTTCCTTGGGGATGGACCCAGATAAATCAATTGACTCTGTGGCTCAACCAGATGGGGATACTTGGGGACTGAGCAAGTTCCCGTTCCTCCATTCTCTGCTCCACGCCGGGAAGTTTCATGCCCACCGCATCTGCTCTGTACGTGCTGGGCATTGTTGCTACCACACCAGAGCCAAGGTCCTGCCCTCACAGTAACAACTACCCAACAGGGCTCGGTCTTGTCGTCTAGGCCAGACTAAGCTGCGTGTTAGCCACGTCCCTGAGCCAGGCTACAGGTCCCAAGCTGGAGCCCAGTCTGGTAACCTAGTTACCAGGCTGATCGGCCTTGTCTGTGCTGCAAGGCCAACCATCTTTTAAAAGCCTGGAGGGGCTCCGGGGCTGCACCTGTGTCCTCTGGTATGGTAGTGGTTACAGTGCAAAGTCTGGACCTAAAGCTGCCCTCCTTGGGCTTTGTAAGGGTGATTACTTCTCATTGCCATCACAAAGGGCACCTGTAAAGCAGAGGGTCTCTGTCAGCCCAGGAAAGAGCTGAAATACCTTGGGAGGTGTGGGAGGATGGGGCATGGGGGAAGTCCTCAGCTCCTGTGGTACCTCTATCCTGCTGTAGCGGTTTATGTTTGCATGGGAACAGCTGGGGTTACCTCTTGCCAGGGACTCGTCTGGCTGCAAGGTCCCTCGTCAGGCCAGGCGTCTGGTTTGCTGTAACTGGAGCACCCTGGCTCGGTAAATTGGCCGTCTCGCCTGTTCAGCTGAAGGAAAAGCCTTCCAGGCTCTGTGGGAGCCAGTCAGAGCGTTGACATTATTTCAGAGGCCTCCGAGCCTGTCTCGTGTCCAGAGAGAACCGGTCTAGGGAAGGGGTGCGATTGGCCAGCTCATTGGTGCTGAGCCGGAGTTCGGTGAGCCTTCAGCGCTGGCTTGGTGCCCGAGTGCCTGGCTTGGTGCCGGGGCTCTACAAGCCCACGGTTGCAGGTGGGCTTGCGGCCCTGGCTGCACTGCTCTGGTGCATGAGCTGGCTAGATTGAAGCTAGCTCAGGGATGTCTGCATGAGCTGCAATCACACCCTGACTGCAGGGTAGAGCCCCCTGTGTCTCTGAGCCATGCTACAGCCCTACTAACCCCTAAGGCTGCCACACAATTTGGCTACGTGATGAACGTACGGATTGGTCCCGTTTGCAAGACCAAGCCATGTGGGGGTGTAACGAAGTCCTGTTACAATGCGGATGAGACCTAAATAGCCTAGAAAGTGTCCCATGACAGGGCTGCTCTTTTGGGACTCCGGAGAGGAGATGACCACTCAGTGCCACACGGGATGGCAGCCACTGTGGGAAAGCCTGGACTGGCCGAGCCATGATCAACCAGCCCAGTGAGGGAGACCCAGCGTTCTTCCAATGGCAAGGGAGTGTTCTTTGAAAGAAAGCTGTAGTTGCTGATGCAGGTTTCTGGGGACAGGCAGGAACTAACGTAGGCCTTTTGATATTTGCGGTGTTGTAGCTGTGTTGGTCCCAGGATACTAGAGAGACAAGGTGGGTGAAGAGCTCTGTGTAGCTTGGAAGTTAGTCTCTTTCACCAACAGAGGTTGGTTCAGTAAACGATATTGCCTCCCCCACCTTGTCTCTCTCCTAGGCCTAGTGAGGCTGATATAGGGAAAAGTTAATATGAGAGAGAGAGAAGGAAGATTGCAGACTTGTGCCCAGAGAGGCGCAAGCGCTGATATCTGCTGTCTCGCTATCTTTGGCAGAGATTGGACCAGCGACCCTCACAGCAGATCCCGAGGAATTCCAGCGAGAGCTCAGCGGTCTCTACGTTCAGGTACAGTTGTCTGCCTCATCTTAAAATCTGTAGCGTTGTGACCAGCTTGGAAACCCAGCTTGTTTGGTTGGAATGTAACCGCTAGCGGGTGGCAAAGAAGCCCCTGATGCCAAGGAGCGTAACTCCTAAGCCAGGCTGCCGTGGGACCAGTGCCAGAGGAAAGACTTCAGCTTTGTCATTACATTTGAAAATAACTAGGAGCATCCTCCAGCAGCGCTGGCTGGACCCTCCCTGCCACGTCGTGCGGACTGGGTGCAGCAAGGAATTCTGGTGGCACTTGTCACTCTTAAGGGAGATACATTTCTATGCCCAGGGCAGGGCAAGAGAGGGGCTAATGCTGGTGCTGCTGGGGGCCAGTTTAGCTCCCAGCACAGGTGTAGAGCAGCCTCAGGGGGTGGGGGGAGGGCACAGAGCAGCTCTGCGCTGGTCGGGAGAGACCCTTGGGGAGCGGTGGGGGGGCCTGGTGTGGTCAGTGCCCCAGCAAGATGCCCTGCTCTGCTGGACTTAGACTTGGCCTTGCCCACCCCCCATTATTCTAGATCCCTGGGAGCTCTTTGCAAGAGCTGGGGTCCTGCCTAGGGTCCGACCTCGGGAGCTACTGGACTTGTTCCAGGCATGATTTTTCTCCCTCCCACATAAAGTTTAGCTGAAAACAGTTTTTGGTTGGTTGGTTTTCATTGACTATTTTCCCCAGAAATGTTCAGGTTTTTATGGCAAACCCCCAAACTAAAAACATTCAGGTTTGGATTGAAAAAACCGAAACCAATAAACTGAACGTTTCTGACAGAAATGGAAAGTTATACGCCCGCCGTGTTCCACTGCAGAGATGGCCGCATTTTGGCGATGGAGGAAGTGACTCGTGCGTAGATATTCGTAACCTTGAGTGATGCATTTATCTCTGTGCTCTGAGAGCAGGACGTGTCCGTGCATCACTGCAAAGAGCTTTAGGGTCCTTCGAGCTGCAAAGTGCTATGTAAATTCTGTATTATTATTGTGTAAGTAATAACCGGCTGCCTGGGGTGGCTTGGTTATAGCTGAGCGGTCTGTTGAACTCCCCTCTCTATGGTCTAAGTCAGCTGGAGGCCCGGAGGCCCCTAAACGAGCGTCTCATCCCAGTCCCATAGGAAAGCTGGCAGTCAGATTCTGTTTTCCTCTGTGTGTTACACTGGAGGGAAGCTGGGAAGCCCTGGGATGATGGGAGGTTGGATTACTCTGTTGCTGAGCTGCCTTGGGGGCCACCGGGAGCTGGCATCTCTAGTCGCCATGTGTGTGCACTGCACATGCTTTGCACGAAGGGTCCATTTGTGAATGATTCGTAGGGGTTACAAGCCGGTTACAGGCAGGAGTAGTGTGTGTTATCTGAGGTCACCAGCGCATCAGTCGAAGGTGTTAAAGATGGTTACAAGCAGCCTGTTGGTCTCTGTGAACTGTAGATTACAACATCTATTAATCATTTATTAACCCTTTGCAAACTACTCACAAGTGGAATTTTGGTGTCTGAAAATTGGCCGAATCCGGTGGGATTCCCAAGCGTTGCTGACGTGCAGGGTGGGACGCTGAGTGCGGCTCCTGCCTTTAGCTTCATTCCAGCAGCCTGTGACGTGGCACCGCTGTAGCCAGGTGGAGCTGCTGTTTGCACCTGTGGTGCACACTCGTGCTCCAGCACCACCAGTGCAAATGGCAACTGTGCCTGTCCATGCTAGGGGTTCCGCACTAGGGGTCTCCCTGGCTCGGAATATATGCCCAGGGCAGAGCGGGCATTGCTCACTGAACTCTTGGAAGATGAGGCAGTGACCATGATGGGGCACGTGGTCTTGGCATGTTTCCCCCTCCCTAATGGCCATGGCGTCCTGCCCCAGGTTGATCCCTGCAGCCCTCACTTTGGGCTCCGTTAGGATGACGCAGGCTCTTTGGTTGCAGGGCGGAGGGGATTGCCCGGAGATGAGCGTCGGAGCCATCCAGCTGGCTGTGGAGGTCTCGCACCCAGGATCGTTCATCTATGTGTTCTCGGACGCTCGGGCCAAAGACTACAAGCGCAAGCAGGAGCTGCTGCAGCTCCTGCAGCACAAACAGTCCCAGGTGAGAGTCCGTCTACTGGCTTGCAGCTGCGTTCCCAGGAGATGTCCCTTCTCTGTGACCTATGAGCCACTCAACATCCACTCCCTGAGCCCACAAGGTGATGGAGAGCTGCACAAAGGAAGCCTTTGTATTGACCAACTGTATTGGTCCTACTAATCCTATAAACAGTGCCATGTGTTCTTTACCTCCGTCTGCTGGTACGTTTTCTATTGGCTAACTCTTGACATGGAGCACTCTCGTAACAGTTGTTCACATTGTAGTTGGCACATGGCAACCTGCTGCCAGTCGGGGAAGTGTGAAGATGGTTAGCATCTCCCCAAGTTGGACAGTCTCTTCTGACTTGGTTTGCTGTCGTGCATTTCTCTGTGGCAGGTTGTGTTCGTGCTAACGGGGGATTGCGGGGACAGAAGCCACCCTGGGTATCGAGTGTACGAAGAAATTGCTGCTACCAGCTCTGGGCAGATATTCCATCTGGATAAGCAACAGGTGAAGGAGGTGAGTGGAAAAGACCTGAATTTTGTTACTTGTGAGCATCTGTGCTCTCGAAGGAACTCGCGCAGAAAAACGTTACAAGACAAAAATGCCCTGTCACCTGTGGGTGAACACTTTTCACAGAGCGATCACTCCCTAGCTGACCTCTCAGTCCTCATCCGCAAAGGAAACCTGCCCAGTGCCTTCAAAAGATGAGCCTGGGAGCTTAAATTCATAACTTCGCCAGATACTAAGAATCATGGACTGAACAGAGACACGTGATTTATGGCTCATTACAACAATCTATAACCCACCTAACTCACCCCCCAGCCTTTTTTTCCCGTTTTCCCCCCCATGACTGATATTAATGGCCCACTTCACCTTGAATGATCCCTTGAATATGTGTTAACTTCTTATGCTAAACAATCTGTTCCACCTTGTATTTAGCTGTCACACTCTGAGTACCTTTCCCAGACCCGAAGAAAAGCTCTGTGTAGCTTAAAAGCTTGTCTGTCTCAAAAACAGAAGCTGGTCCAATAAAAGCTATTACCTCCCCTACCTTGTCTCTCTAGTATCCTGGGACCGGCACGGCTACCCTGCCTACGAGAATGGAAGACTTGGATTGTTTTCCCAGTCTCCTTTATGTTTTGGGTGGCTGGGATGGGGTGGTGAGATTATGATGATCAGAGGCCTCTCTCCTTCGCTGGCTTGATGCTGTCAATCTCCTTTAATTCAGGTGGACTCAACAAGGTAGCAGTGCAAGGCTCTCTTGTCTTTACTTGTAGTCACATTAGCGCCTTAGATTGGTGTGCCATGGATTGTTATCCCTTAGGGACTTCATGGACATTTGGGCATTCAGAAGCAAAACCTCTGTGCCCACCTAATCCCCTGTCCCTGTGCCAGGGGACTGGAGAATATGGTTGTCTCCGACTCAGGGCTAAAGCAGGAGTCTGGGAGTCAGTAGACCATCTGGGGTCTGTTTCTGGTTGCTTTGGAGGCTAGCTGCATGATCCTGGGTTAAGTGTTTCGCTTCTTTGGGCCTCTGTTTCCCCGTCCGTAGCATGGAGTTGATACCTCCCCCGGGGTGTGGAGGAGTAAGGCCAAGACTTTAAAATCAGGACCTCCGTGGGAGCTGTTGAGTGCTCCACAGCTTAGAAAATCAGGCAGGTCCCTAACTATGGACCCAGGAGCCTGACTTTAGACTCCTGCCTTTGACGGTCTTGACCCAGCATGTCTGTGAAGTGCTTGGAGAGCAGGAGCCCAGCGTTTGTCTGTTAACAACAACAGGTTTGGAGCAGTGAGCTCTCCTTCTGCCTCCCTCCCCGGCTGCTGGCTGCTGCACGTCTACTGAGGAGTATTCCCGTGGGCACGGTGCAGGCCGGGTGATCACTCGTCTGCTCCCAGCGGCTGAGTGGGAGCCATCTGGCAATAATAATTACGCCGGATTCTTTCATTCCTCTAACATCAGCAAGTGTGTGTGTTTGCTTTGTAACTGGAAAGGATCAGCCCTCGCTGCTGTCTTCTTTTCCCTGCACACTGCCTCCCTCCCTGCTCCCGCACCCGGAAAACAGTGCGTTCGGGATCAACAGTTAAGGTTTGATCCTCAGATGCTGTGTCAGTCACTGGAGCCCTGGTTGAGGATTTGGCCCCTAATTCTGTGCAAAGACTGTTTTCCTTGTTCCCGTTATCTGAGCCAGCTGCAGGGACTGATGGGACCAGTAAATGCCGTTGTATGAGGTGTGACATGCTCTCTATGGCACTCAGGCGGGTCCCTGTTATCAAAGTAATGGTACCCCAGTACCTGAGCATCCCGCAGCCTGCAGTGTATTTATCGTCACATCCCCCTGGGAGGCAGGGCAGGACTATTGGCCCCATTGTACAGGTGGCAAACCACAGCACAGAGACTAGTCGCTTGCCCAAAGTCACACAAAAGCCTGTGACAGAGCGTGGAGTTGAATCCTGGTCTCCTGAGTGCCAGGAGCTGGGACTTCAATCACCCTGAGTCCTGCACCATCCTTCCTGGCTAGGAGCAGGCTGGGTTCAGCGCTGGTAGCCAGTCAGGGGTTTCCTGTTGCCAGCTGAGCTCTGCTCTGGAGATGGAGGGGCTCCCTTAGCCTGGTTCTTCCCTTGGGTGAGGGGAGGGACCAGAGCTGGATTTCTGTGTCCATATCTAACCTCCCCGGTCCTGTCACTTCTCTGTGCGCAGGGCCCACAAGGAGCAGGGGCTGGGCTCTGGCACTCCATCCCCTGCAGGGATTTTACAAGCAGGTTGTTTTTCTGTTTTACGGGAACAAAGAAGACAGTGCAAGGAGTGAAACCGCAGGGGGAAGGGAAGGGCAGGTGTGAGAAAGGGGGGAAGGAGCAAAAAGTGCCAGGGAGCCTGGCTCTGTCCTGTGCTGTCTCCTCTGACTGTCCTATCTCCCCTGCACCCCGCCCCCCAGCTCAGCGCCCCCCCCCCCCCCCGCGGTGTCCCAGGAGCTCCCCACATCACATATACTGGGCTCTGTCCAAGTGTGTTTGTCTCAGCCCTTGGGCATGGTGGAGGTTCTGATACAGATCTGTGCCCTTCCTAGCCTTCTTTCCTCCCCGCGGGAGAGCTCGCGATGTGCACCTCACGGCACCAGGATGGCTGGGGTGTGTATGGTGCCCATTAAAGGGCCCACCGGCTTTCCCATGGGGCTGGAGGAGCCAGGCCTCGCCCTCCAGTTGGGTTGTTGCTCAAGATCTTGATGGTGAATCTCGAGAAGGCTCGGTCCCTCCTGCTCATGTAGCTGAACTAATCTCTGGATACATACAGTATGTATTTCCCCCTGCCTACTTTGTGCCTGGACTCTTACCACTCCTGCACCTTCGAGGGGAGAGGTAACCAGAGGCAACAGCCCTGACAGCAGGCCCCCTCCCAATATCTCAATGTCTGTGCACCCCGGCACACTGGAGAGCATCGTGGGTTTACGGCGGGGTGGCCTGTGATAGGAGGGGACTGCATTTCGCATTTGAGGCACCTTCCATTCCTATGTCCCTTCTCCAAATCACCCTCTCTGCCCCCTAGGTGCTGAAATGGGTGGAAGAGGCTATCCAGGCCTCCAAAGTCCACCTGCTGTCCACAGACCACGAGCGGGGGGGAGAGCACACCTGGCTGGTTCCCTTTGACCCCAGCCTGAAGGAAGTCACCATCTCTGTGAGCGGCCCCGCTCCAGAGATTGAAGTCCGGGATCCAGCAGGTATGTACCAGGGCATTGTCAGCAAGCAGGTCCCGACCTCGGGCAGGGGGAGGATGGTTCCAGCCACAGGGCGAGCCCAGCGAGCAGCCTATGCCGGCTGCGGGTCCACTGGCTCAAGCGGCAGAGAGCTGGGGTTTAGAGCTAAGAAGGTCCTGAGTTCACTTCCCTTTGGGGACCCGACCAGGGGCTCGTTTGATGAGTGAATGGGAGACTGAGACCAGGGACTAACCAAGCTGAGCTGCACTGAGGGAGACTAGCCACAGGGCAAAAATCTGTTCAGCACAAAGTAATAAGCTGCAAAGACCTCGTTAAGCTCCCAAGTGTGTCTCGTCCCCTCTGCCATGCTAAATTCATACTTTAATTTTATAAGAGCTGCGTTTCCCCTATCCCTTCCGGGCTTTTCTTCCCAGCTGTCAGCTGACAACTGCCGATTGACAGTAACTGCTCCTCAGCCACTGAAACTGCCCCACGTGGCTGGCTTTCCCCTAGCATTGTCAACGCACGGTGTGAGCAAACGGCCTGCAGAGAGCGCTGAGGACACGAGGGGGATGAGGTTTAAAGAGGAGTGATATGGGGGCTCGGAGCTGGGCAGGGAGCGGTGCAGATAGATAGGCAGCATGGGTGAACGAGTGACCCTCCCCACTGTCTGGGTCCCATGGAAGGGACCGAGAGGCCGTGAATACTGCGGGTTTAGAATGAGCAGCGGGAAATGTGGGTAGGTAGGCATGTGGTCGTATGTGGGAGGAGGAAGGGCAGTGGGGTGGGTAGGTGTCCTCCTTAGAGAAGAGGGTGAGGGGAAGATGAGCAACCTCCAGCAAAAATGGAAAAGGAGCAGCTAGCGTGGCAGGGCTTGGGTGGGAGAGTGCTGGGATCCAGGGGCACAGGGTCTGTGGCGGGAGCAGTAATGTCAGAGGTGGCGCTAAAACCTGGTGGGGGGAGAAAGCTCTCTGGGCCTGTCAGGTGTGGAAATACAATGCTGAGTCCGCTGCTAGTCACTCGGGGCTAGGAGATGCTGGGCAGAAAGCAGCCCTGGAGGCTGTGATGCAAACAGACTCCTGCTGAGAATGGGGCAGCTCTGAGACTGAGCTTCCGCCTTCCTCTGTCCTGGGCAGGCCGCAATGGGCAGATCCGTCGGGCATGACTTGTTGGATGTAGCGGGGGTGGAGACGGGTGAGCAGGAAGCAGGAGGCGCTAACCCAAGGATTCTGCTTGCTGGTGCAGGGAAGATCCTGCAGAAAGGCCGGGGCCTGGAGGAACATCTCAACATCCCGAACTCCGCCAAGGTGCTGACCGTCAAGTCCCACCGGCCGGGCGTGTGGTCAATCAAGGTAGGATGGAAGCGAAAGGAATTGCCGGGCCAGGGGCCTATCCTAGAGCAGGCAAACCCCTTTGCCTGAGAGATTCTTCCACGTGCGCATCCTGCTTACGCCTGGCTGTGCCAAGAGACGTGGAGAAATGTACAGACTGCAACTTTGGTGTCTCGTCCCCAGCTTGCTCCCCACAGTCTCCTGTCCCCTCTCTAGGGTGGAGACGCTGCAGCTGCCTCGTTAACTGGTTCCAGCCTGTGCACCCTTCCCTATAACACCTGAGTGTCGCCTCCCTAGTGCCCGGCCCCCTCTGGGAGCTGGGTCCCTGGTGATAACTTCGGCCCTGATGCAGGAAGGGAGGCTGACCCAGGGGCTGGGTTTTCCCCTTCCACCACCAGCTCCACTCTGGAAGGCAATGGGCTGGCCACCGGGAATACTTTCGTGGGGTTCTAGGGAAAGCCAAGTGCCCTGAATAAATAGGGGCACGGGACTTCTCGGGAAGGTGTCAATTGGTTAAGGGCACTTTGAAGTCAACTCTAAAAGTCCCAGGGCCAGCTTCTCTACTGGTGTCAGGGTGAAACTCCATCCAAGTAATGGAAATGCTCCCATTTGCAATGGAGAATTTGGCCTCACTGAACATAAAGATTCCCCCCACGGTTCCACTTGTTCTGTCGCTCCGATCCCGTTGTGGTTCTCCGGGGCTGCAGAAGGAAGTGTGTCCCTGCCCAGCATGCAGGCTACTGAAAAGGTCTGTCTGCGGCTTACTGCAGCCTCTTTCTTCTCCCTACCCCTGGTCCTGCACGGTGGGCGGCGTCAGGAGTCAGAGCTACCCCCTTTCTACACGTGCTGATGTGGCGTCTCTGCTTGCTGTGTGTCTGGCTTTCAGATCCAGAGCAGTGGCCGCCACTCGGTGAGAATCACGGGCGTCAGCGCCATCGATTTCCGAGCCAGCTTTTCCCCCCAGCCTACGTTCGACCTAAACCACCCCAGAGAGCGGCCTGTGCACGGTACCTCCGGCTCTTCCCGTGGCGCGCGTGCGTGCGTGTGTGTGGAGGGGGCAGTGTTGTCTGTAGGACACGGAGTGGTAGAGCACTAATGGAGCCGAAGATAAGTGGGATCCCGCTGCTCTGCTGGGCTCGGGGAGCGAGCTGCTATGCGCCTCGTTTGCTGAAGCTTCAAGTGGCCTTCAGAGCAGCTCCGAGTGGAGCATGGTGTAATTGCAGCAATGCGGCCTGGAGCCGGCAGGCGTTATTGTTTAGATGGGGGCGGTCCCGAGGGTCCCAACCATAGAGCAGGGCCTCCGTTGTGCTAGGCGCTGTACAAACAGAACAAACGCAGTCCCTGTCCCAAGGAGCCTGCAGTCGAAGTATAAGATGAGACAGCAGGTGGCTGCAGACAGGCAGGGGAGCCCAAGGTAACGATGAGCTGAGCATGGACAGCAGTGATCCCAGCCGCTGAGTGCCATGAATAACGGGTGATGTCTGCAGCGGAGAGGAAAGGTCACAGTGCTTTACAATGCCTGACCTGGATGCATTCCCATTCCTTGCTCTCCCCTGTCTCTGCAGGGCTTCCTATCTCTGTGCTGATTAACTGCACTGGCTTGGAGCCTCCAGGCCACCTGAAGGGCGTGGAGCTGTATGACAGCTCTGGCCGGCCCCTCGTCTCCCTGCCGACGCGGCCTTTCTCCAATGGCTCCTCCAGCCAGCTCTGGGTGGGACCCCAATTCCAGGCACCCATGGGAAGCTTCTTGCTGAAAGTGACGGGGGAAGACCCAGACGGTCACCCATTGCAGCGTGTGTCGGGAGTCGCCTACACCAGTGTGGTCCCAGGTGAGTGACTCTGTCTTGTACGGTCCCAGCTGGAAGAGGTTTGGAGCTGTTGGCTTGATGCCTTTTTGTGGCTTGTAGAGTAGCATCGGGAATAGGCCAACCAGCTTTTGTTCCTCTTACGAGCAGATACCTGAAATCACCCCGGAAAGGGCTGGAAGTAGGTGTAACGTCCCAGGTTCTGAATGAACATGTGCAGGGGCATTTCTCTAATACTCCCTCCCTGGTAGAACCCCACCTATCTTGGGGGGTTCATCTGTCCAACTTCCTTCCATGAGTGCAAAACCTAGCCCCCTTCTGGGAGAAGGGTTTGTAGGTGCCTGCTCTGTTTTGAGGAGGCATAGCCAGTTACATGTTTAGTATAAATGTACAGGCAAGGTTAGGGGAAAGCTTGTCCCATTTGACTCAAGTAGTGAGGCTGCTATTTGAAAGCATGGGTGAAGCAGGTATTGCAGTGATATAAATGCACAGAGAGGGAGGAGTAGCCAGTGTCATAATAGACTATGGAATCGCAGCCTTTCACAGACAGGAGGTATTTAATAAACCCAAACAGCTGCAATTAGAACCATGAACAAACAGGTTTCTACACAGCTTTGAGATCCAGCTTAGTCTCCATTGTTTACCAGAACCACACCCTCTCTAGTACTCGATAGAGCCCACAGAGATCTAGTGTCTGCAGAATATACTGCAATAAACATACCATTACAGCAGGTGTGTCTTACTGAATGAGGCCCTCACTTTAGCTGTTCTAGTGCGTTATTAGGACAAAGCCAGTCAAGGGCTGCTCATTCTTTAAAGGAAAGACCGTTCCATTTCAGCACAGGGCTCTAGTTTGGTTTTTTTCATGGTTATTTTTTTCCCCTCTCCCCAATCAAATTTTCAGTGTTTCTGAGAATTATGGAGTCTCTCTCTCTCTCTTTTTACCCCATGCCTGTCCCCACCACCCAGGTCTACCCAGAGTGAACATGCCCAGTAAAATCCAGGCTTATCACAATCAGTCACTGCTGATCAGCTGCTCTGCCCAGAGCGAGATCCCCTTCCGACTGAAGCTCAGCCGTGGTGGGGAGACACTTGGAAAGGATCAACTTTTCACGTAAGTCTCAGGCTCTACTGCAGTATGTCAGTTACTTGGTAAATTTCCCCAAGCCCGCATTAGTCACATACAAATCTAGGTAGCTCTGGCCAGGATGTTAATGACAAGGGCTAGCAATCCTCATGTTCCAGGGCACAAAATGGTGTCCAGCTTGGGGGACAGGAAGGTATTTGCTCCATGGAATAATATTACACTGTGCGTTCGTGCATGTTCTTCTGGCGTACCTTCAATAGCTGAGACTGGAGATAGGTTTCCTCCCAGGGTGGACCATTGGCTCTATCCTGGCATGACAGCCACTGTGTTACTCTTCGTTATCTGTCTCCATAGAGTGGAGCTGGCTTGCTTTCAGGGGGCGGGGGGAGGGTACTGCTGACTACCACCATCCGATCTGGGCACTTGGAGTTACTGGAATGCTGCTGCCTTTGAGATTGCGGTGGTGAAGTCCATGTATTAGCAGTAAGGTGAAGAATACAGGTTGCTCAGAGGACCAAGTGGGAAATTTCCCTTCCAATTGGAATTCTCACTGAGGCCCTGAAGACTTCATGGCCTGCTTGTTCCCTGCTGTTGCTGCTGCCATGCTGACTCAGACAGCGGCTTCTCTTGGTAGTCCGTGACCTAGCACAGAGAGGTTGAGAAGAGGCGGCGCCCGGGAGTGGGTTTTCAGTGTGCTAGCAGTGGGCTCCTCATTCCTTCTGCAGCAAAATGCAAGATGAAGGTCTTTACACGTGAGCCCCCAGACTTCCAGCCGGCATGCAGGCTAAGGAGACACACTTGGAACGCAGGGGTGAAAGGAACTGAGTGTGAATTGTGATCTCCCTGGAGAGCAGTGGAGAGAACTAGCACAGAGTGGTGGCCTCCATGCCATGTAATCCAGCTCTAAGCAGGTCTAGACAGCATGGAGATAAACCCCCATGCACCCTGTCTATGCTAGTGCCCCTGTCACTGCTACACAGGGGGACAGATTTTAGGGAAAATCCCAGCGTAGGCCCAGTTGTCAAAAGCCACTGAGGATCTGCTTTCGGCCAATCCGGCCCCTTGAAGCTGCCTCCAATGGGACTCCCCACAATTAAGGCACCGTAAAGGGAGAGTTGCTTGTGAAAATCTCAGCCAGTGCCGAAAGAGGAGAGCCGGGTGTCTTCCTCCCCAGTCTCATGGGGGCTCTCTGGTTTCTTTCCCCAGGGATTCCGGGACCCGCAGCTGGGAGATCCCCGTGGTTTCCAGAAGCGATGAAGGTTTTTACGAGTGCACGGCGGTTAGCAAAGCCGGGGCAGCGCGAGCTCGTGGCTACCTCTCTGTCACAGGTCAGTACTGGGGAGGGCGGGGGGCACTCGGGCAGGTGACAGCCTCAGCCCAGTCTCCCACAGAGCATGCTGCAATGAGGACTCCGCCCCTGGGCTTTGCTTCCAATATTTAATGGTCAAGCTCAGCACTTCAGTGGTAGAGACTCTGAATGACCGAGTTTGGGACTGTCTCCAGTGGGGTGAACGGGGGCCAGCAGCCTGGATAATTGGACCCCGCTGTTTGCTTCCCTCCATGCAGAGCCGCCTCCGTACCTGGTGCCCCCCGGGAACATCACTGCATTGCCGGGAGAAGGAGTGGTCATGTCTTGCCCAGTGTCAGGAGACGTTGCTTATAATCTGACCTGGAGCCGGGATGGGAAGGTGCTGCAGCCGGACGAGGGATGGGTGAGGGTCCTGCGGAACCTCTCGCTGGAGATTGTCAGCGTTCAGTTGGATGATGGTGGCCGGTACGAATGCACTGCAAGCAACAGCCATGGGACAGCTAACGCTTCCATCTGGCTCTTTGTTCAGGGTAAGCTGTCCTGTCTCCATGCAGGATCTGAGCCCGATGTTGAGACGATTACTTGTCCTTGGCTGGGACTGAGTCTGAGCTGAAGGCGGGGAATGTGCCTGTTGCTTCTCCAGGGCATGGAAGAGCAGGAATCGCAGTCAGGTCCAAGAGTCTTACAGGGCCTGTTTGGAAGGGTCTGTGTCATCCTGTGGGTTTATATGAGCAGAAGCAGTACAGGAGGCAGCATCCCCAGTGCTTTGTGGAAGTCACTCGTCACTGATATCGGAGCTGGCCTGATGGATCGGCAAAGCAAGCATCTCTTTGAGTCTCTGCTCTTCTGGGACCCCTGCTTCCCCTGCAAGCTCCCCAAGCCATAGATCAGCCTCCTGGCAGGCTGCAGGCCGGGAACTTGCTGCTTTATTTAACTGCATCCCAAGAGAGTTATGGGGGGAATATTCCCACTGACTGAACAGAATGTAAGGGAGGGGTGGAGCATGGCTGCCTGCACCCCCTACTGCACTGAGTAACCCAGTTAACCCTATAATGACCACGTCACCCCACTGCTCCCTTCATTCAGTTGTGGGGCTGGAGGGAGCAGCAACGTATGGCCCGTAGCCCCACCAATGGCAAGGCTGGATCTGAGGAACATCGCCGTCCCAGAAGGCCAGTTTCACTGCTCCCAGCCACGGTTCCGTTACCGCCTTCCGTTAGCTCTGTGCTCTCCTCTGCGGCAGGAGCGGGAGAGCCGGGAGCAGGGGCCTGACATGTTGTGTTTCTCTGTGTGCAGAGGCGCCTCGAGTAAGGGTTGCTGCAAGCTCGCAAGCGTTCACCAGGGGCGGGGAGGTGCGGCTCAACTGCACGGCAATGGGCCACCCTGCGCCCCGAATCTCCTGGAAACGATGGGACCGCGCCCTGGAAAAGGACGGCAGGTAACGTTCCCCGATCAGAGCCTCGCTCCTGGGCTTCGATGCAGACGGCTGCGGGTCAGCCCTGCTCAGCAGAGCAGCCTGAGACTCATGAGGCTGGGGCCGGGGGGGAGGAGGGAACGGGGGCACCTTTTCCACCGTGTGCAGACCAAAGTGAATTGGGTACAAGGCTTTTATTGCTGCTTCCAGACCCTCTGCTGGTGGCAGACCAAAGCTTTTAGCCAGGTTACAAAACGTGGCTGCAGCCCAGGCTATGCCACAAATCAGCCTCATGCTGGTAATGGGGCTGGGGGCAGCGGTGGTGTGGCCAGCTTCCATGCGAGGGGTTTGATGCTCTAGTGTTTAGGCCGGGCCTTGGCCTCATGAAACGGAGGAGTTTGTCTCTTGGTGACTGTTGCAAGGTTGGAGGGGCAGGGCCGCACCCCCTTACCATCGGCTCCTGGGCTACTCCACTCTGGGAGGAGTTTGCTGAGTCATGTTTGTTCTCTTCCTCCCGCTCGCTGTGTCGTGCTGCTGCTTTTGGGGGTGGATATTAAATGAAGTCCCCACAGGAAACCAGAGAAGGATTTCTGGTGGTTCATGTGCCTGGAGAGGGCTGATAAAGGGAAAAGGGAGAAACTGCAAGAAATGATATGAACTGCACAGCAGAGATTATAAGGACTCTGTCTAGTTAAAATTAATATATTTTAAGAAAACATGCTTCCTTATCTCTGCTGCTAATAACACTTGAGGTTGCGGAGGCTGTGTAAGCGGGTTACAATCTAGCTGACTTTTCACGCTCTGTAGCACTTTTTTGCAGCAGGGGGAGAGGAACAATGGAAATAAACGTACTTTTGACCTTTATTTATTGTCAGTTTCTGATAAATTTCACTTTCAGGCTCACCCCACTCGTGCCATGTTGCAAAGATTTAGGCTACAAACACCGTACTGGACATTTTTTTTTTTGGTGTGTTTTTTTTCTTAAATTGCTGACAACCAAAAAAAGTGAAAAACTTTCTGATCTTTTTTTCTTATTAATGGAAACATTCTCTTTGGTTGTTAGGCCTCGTTTCTGCTGTAACTTTTTTTTGTTAAGGGCCAAACCTGACCTGTGAATTCCCCTTTTAACTTTTTATTTGGGAAAAGTGCTAGGAGATTTTTTAGGGCAAGTCATGCCGTATTTTCTTCTTTTTCTGAGCTTTGTTTTTATGGTGACCTTTCCTCCCCGCCCCCACTCTTTTCTTTCTTGATCCAGGTTTCTCATAGATGCTCAGGGCACCCTGATAATCAAGGAGGCTGTCCCTGAGGATGCTGGGAATTATAGCTGCTTTGCTCCCAGTCGGATTGGATGGGATGAGCAGACAGTAATCCTAGAGTACACAGGTACCAGCTGCTGTAGCTTGTCCTAATGCAGAATCTCCATTGGGAAGACTCCATTGACTTTGGATCAGGCCCTTACCCAGGAGGGACGTTATTAATATTGTTTGTATTGTGGTAGTGCGCAGGAGGTCCATTCGTGGACAGGACCCTTCTGTGCCAGGTGCTGTACAGACCCATAAGAAAAGGCACTAGAGAATAGGGCCTCTGCAGAGGTGGTAAGCATAGGAGTCCACTTCTGCTCCCACTTCTGCTCCCCCAACTCCGCCCCCTCCCTGCCCCTATTCCAACTCCTTCCCCAAATCCCCGCCCCGGCCCTGCCTCTTCCCTACCTCCTCCCCTGAGCACGCCACATTCCTGCTCCTCCCCGCCCTCCCGGAGCGGCCAAACAGCTGTTTGGCAGCGGCCAGGCGGGAAGCGCTGGGAGGTAGGCAGGAGGTAGGCTTGGCTGCCGGTGGGTGCAGAGCACCCACTAATTTTTCCCTGTGGGTGCTCCAGCGCCAGACCACCCGCAGAGTCGGTGCCTATGGTAGTAAGACCACTGTCCTTGGGATCACTTGCTACAGTCAGATGCTTGCAATACTACTCTAGCACCTGATCCATCGAAGTGAATGGGCTTTGGATCACGGCCGTCATCAACAAAGTAGCAAGGGAGGCCTGCAATGATGGGTTCCCTTACCTGGGGTTACTCACTCTCCCAAGGGCTTGTTGGAAGAACAGGAGGGTCGTACTGAACATTAAAGTCGTCGCCTTCAGGAACAACGCGGTGCGAGCAGAGAGCTGCCCGGCAAAACACTGATGATGTTTTCTGGTTTCAGGGTCTAGTTAAGATTAACCATTCTATTGTGTCTTATGGTTCCCTCGTCCCTGTCTTCTCCCCTCTTCCATGCTGTTCTCATTCCTTGATTCCGTGTGTAGATGGGACACAGCTGGTTTGAATGCCTGGTGTTTTCCTTAGGTGGATGCATGGTCGGACTCTTGAACTTTGTGTCAGGTCCCTTGTTAAAGAGGTTACGCTCCACCCTCATCACCAGGCCTTCTGTTCGGAACCTCCCTCTGGTTTATAACGCGCCTAGTGACCTTCCCTGCTACCTTCATTCTCACTTCAGCCCTTGTGTTCGCTCAAGAAACTGGGGCCCCGAGGGTGCTCAATAACAGCGTGTTACAATAATAACTCAGCACTACTGCTCCCGCCGCAGCATTTCCCAAGCACCCCGCTTTTTCCTGGGGTATTTCTGAGCAAATCGTTTTCACAGGAAAATGTCAGGGCACGTCTTTATCTATTACAGAAAGATAAGATCAGAAATGCGAGTTTCCAGAACACCTCCCTAATAACAATCCCGAAGCACCATTATGGCTGGCCCAGTGTCTCACTAGCTAGGAAATACCGACCAAAAAACAAGTACCCAGATTACAACATCAGGATGTAACATGAGGATCTTGGAAGAGAACATGTACAAATATTAATCTTCATCTTGAACATTCAAAATATAAAATAACCAGACAATGGACCTATATAAAAAAGAGAGGGGAAAATGTACATCCAAGGAGTCAATAGCTAATTACAGTCCCCTCTGAAGGAATTTGCTCTGTCTTTATAAAGAGCCGCTGTTCATTTCACGTTCAGAATTGTCATCTGTCCAGTAAGATAGTCAGTCAGGAAAGAAGGATGAGCGTGCAGATAAGGCACTTGGCTGGGATTCAGGAGATCTGGATTTAGTTCTCAGATTCTCTGTGTGAGCTTGGACAAGTCACTTACCCTCTCTCTGCCTCAGTTTCCCATATTTAAAATATGGATAATAATTGGGACTGTCAAGCGATTAAAAAATTAATCGCAATTAATCACATGATTAAAAAAATTAATTGTGATTAATCGTGCGTTTAATCGTGCTGTTAAACAATAATAGAATACCGTTTATTTAAATATTTGTGGGGGTTTTCTTCATTTTCAAATATATTGATTTCAGTTACAACACAGAATACCAAGTGTACAGTGATCACTTTATATTTATTTTTATTACAGATATTTGCACTGCAAAAAACAAAAGAAATAGTATTTTTCAATTCACCTAATACAAGTACTGTAGTGCAAGCTCTTTATCATGAAAGTTGAACTTACAAATGTAGAATTATGTACAAAAAATAACTGCATTCAAAAACAAAACAATGTCAAACTTTAGAGGCTACAAGTCCACTCAGTCCTACTTCTTGTTCAGCCAATCGCTCAGACAAACAAGTTTCTTTACATTTGCAGGAGTCAATGCTGCCCGCTTCTTGTTTACAATGTCACCTGAAAGTGAGAACAGGCGTTCGTATGGCACTGTTGTAGCCGGCGTTGCAAGATATTTACGTGCTAGATGCACTAAAGATTCACATGTCCCTTCATGCTTCAACCACCATTCCAGAGGACATGCGTCCATGCTGATGATGGGTTCTGCTTGATAACGATCCAAAGCAGAGTGGACTGACGCATGTTAATTTTTATCATCTGAGCCAGATGCCACCAACAAAAGGCTGATTTTCTTTTTTGGTGGTTTGGGTTCTGTAGTTTCCACATCGGAGTGTTGCTCTTTTAAGACTTTGGAAAGCATGCTCCACACCTCGTCCCTCTCAGATTTTGGGAGGCACTTCAGATTCTTAAACCTTGGGTCGAGTGCTGTAGCTATTTTTAGAAATCTCACATTGCTACCTTCTTTGGGTTTTGTCAAATCAGCAGTGAAAGTGTTTTAAAATGAATATGTGCTGGGTCATCATCCGAGACTGCTATACCATGAAATATATGGCAGAATGCGGGTAAAACAGAACAGGAGACGTACAGTTCTCCCCCAAGGAGTTCAGTCACAAATTAAATTAATGCATTTTTTTTAATGAGCATCATCGGCATGGAAGCATGCTCGTGAAGTGCTCTCCAGCGTGGAATAAATTTGGAGCCTTTTTTTTTGGTCCTGGATACAGAATCTCCCCATGTCGCTGCGGTGACCCCCGTTGTGCAGGCCCTGCTGGGAGAAGATGCGATGCTGGAGTGCCACGTTTCCGGGGTACCCCCTCCCCAGATCATATGGTACAAAGGTAGGGCTGGAATTGACTCAAGTGAGCTGTGCGACAGTTGGGGGGGGGGTTAGGGGCATATGAACTACCCCCCCACACTTTTAACGCAGACAGATGGCGTCTCCCAGTCCATTATCCCTTTCCCGCAGATGAACTCCACTTCACAGCTTCACCTGGCTAGCCGTCTTCTCGCTCCTGAGACCCCGAACCCCTCTCCACCCTGCCAGCCAGCAGCAGTCCATTCTGCACTGCATTGCACCTGCTGCTTGGACCATTCT
Organism: Macrochelys suwanniensis; assembly: GCA_033296515.1. NCBI lineage: Eukaryota > Metazoa > Chordata > Testudines > Chelydridae > Macrochelys > Macrochelys suwanniensis. The sequence continues at coordinate 11,143,781 of CM065790.1, read as the reverse complement.
GTGTCTGGGATGCCCCGTCTTAGCCTGCCCTGACAATGAATACAGGAAATCCCCTGAGGAGGAGGAAGAACCTTCCTGAGATATTTCCAGCTCAATTTTGCAGGCTCAAGTTCTGCATCCAAACAAACCAACTCTCCATCCCTTTGAAGATTTGCCCATTGACGGCAAGAGAAGGCAGTTTTGAGGTGCGCAGGCAGTGAGGGATAAAGGTTTGACGTTCAGTATCTTTCCTTGTCCAGGGGAACAGGAAGTGGCATCTTCTCCGCCTGGTGCCCGTCGGGCGGTCCTGCAGCTCCAGGCTGTGCAGGAGGAGGATTCAGGAGAGTACGTCTGCGAGGCCGTCAGTGAGGCGGGGGTCTCCTTTGATGGCATCCTGCTCGAAGTTGGCTGTAAGTCTTGACTCATAAAGCTTTGGGCTCCTTCAGATTATTAAAGAAAAACCAGCTAACTGTGGCACATGACCTGCTCCGCTGGGATGTATGCCGTGTAGTGGTAGCTGTGTCGGTCGCAGGATATGCGAGGGACCAGGTGGGTGAGGTAGTGTCTTTTATTGGCCCAATAGAAGTTGGTGTAAGGGAGAGAGGGATAGCTCAGTGGTTTGAGCATTGGTCTGCTAAACCCAGGGTTGTGAGTTCAATCCTTGAGGGGACCATTTAGGGATCTGTGGCAAAAATCTGTCAGAGAACAGTACTTGGTCCTGCTAGTGAAGGCAGGGGACTGGACTCGATGACCATTTAAGGTCCTTCCAGTTCTATGAAATAGGTGTATCTCCATATATTATAAAGATAGATATTACCTCACCCACCTTGTATCTTTAGGCCCCTCACAGGGCTTCAGAACTGGGCCATTCCAGTCTATACTCTGAGCTATTCACTGATATCTCTGCTCTCTGCCCCGTTACAGGCGAGTCTCTGACACTGGGCTTCCCTCACCTCCACGCCCATCAGTAATAGTTGAGGTTTATAGCAGCCAGCGTAGTTCTTCCCAGACTCTGGATTTCATCCTGCCCTCGAGCTCTGCACCCACACTGAGGTCTGTGGGGCATTCCAGGGTATAAGCGAGGACAGGATTTAGTTCTGGATGTTCTGCCCAAACAGGATCCCTTCTCTCACTGCACCACTGGAATGCAGCCCTTTCTAGGGTGGCGACGCTGCAGCCAACACTGTGCTATCCGGCAGGAGTTCTAGGTACAGGAGGTGAAGAGTCTAACCATGAAACTATAGGGGGATTTCTACTGATGCAGGACACCTCGGGGCAGGAATCGAAGAAGAAGGCTGCGTTCATTTGAAGTTGCAGGGTGGACTTAGGCAGGTAAAGTAAATGCTCAAGTTGAGAGTGGGCCAGGATGTGGGACACCTCTAGTGTCATGCAGAGTGTAACAGGATCGCGTCCTCATGTGCTCAGGGACTGCACTTCACATCTCTTCCCAACCCGTGTTTCTAAGCAGAGTTGTTTTATTGCAGTAGCACTGGGAGGCCCCATTGTGCGAGGCGCTGTACAGATACCTAGTGAGAGGAACTCACGGCCCTGGAGAGCGCTCAGTCTAACGAGAGGCAAGGCAGACAGCAGAGTAACACAGAGAGGTGAAATGGCTTCCCTAAGGTCCGTAACAGAGCTAGGAATAGAACCCAGGTGCCCTGACTCCCAGTCCAGGGCCGTAGCCAGAAGACGTCACTGCCTCTCATGTGAGAGGAAAGAGCACCACCTACTGAGTCACCAGCATCATGTCCTAGAGTGTGTATGCTCCTTTTCAGGTTCCCATCCAAGTACTGCACAGGTTTGACTAGGTGTAGCTAGAGAGAGGTAAGAGTGAGAGGTGCTGTAGACCCAGTGTCTACTAAGGGCTGGAGCATCTTGTGGTTACGGGATCCCCAGGGTACAGCCTGGAACTGTGGGACTGCCGTGCCTCCTTAACAGTCCAGCCCGGACTGTCTCTCACAATGCCTTGCTAGTGACAAGCAGCAAACCCCTCCAGGCACTGCGATCACTCAGCCACCAGTGTGTGGCGCTCCACACCCAGCTAAATGGCATGTATGCTCCCAGAGCCACTCATGAATCATACTAAAAGAGGCACCAGGCCACCACCCCAGCCTCCAGACTTGCACCCCAGAAATATACCATCTTACACTGCTCAAGACTCCCTTGGACAGTGCAAGTTCATTAATTAGTTCGCCACTTCTTCAAAAGAAAGAGGACACTCACCAGCCTTTGGGGAATCTCAGCTCAGATGACAATCACTGCAACCAGAACCACTCCGTTTTAGGTAAAATATAAAACAGATTTATTAACTACAGAAAGAGAGATTTTAAGTGATTATAAGTGGCAGGCATTGAGATCAAAGTGGGTTACCTAAGAAATAAAAATAGAAACGCAGTCTAAACTCTAACAAACTAAACAGGATCTGAAGCAGTCTCTCACCCTAATAGATGTTACAGGCAGCTGACAGTTCTCAATACACAGACTGAACTGCCTGTCAGCCTGGGACTAATCGCTGGCTCCAGCCGTCCTATACAACACTCTGCAGCCACGCACAGTGCTGCTAAATATGGTTTTGTGTGTCCACACCTGCAAACTGCCCCTCATGCCAGCAGCGCCACTGAGGCCAATGTCTGAGTGGGGTTTATGGGACTGAGCCCTGCACCATGGTGAGCAGAGTTGTACTGGAGCATCTGCCCTGGGTTCAGCGTGGGGAGGGCAGGCAGAGGAGACGCCCGGCCGGTGGAGCAGAGGAGACAGGCTGGTTACCAGCTTTGGGAGTGAGAGCAGCACCAGCCTTGTAGCAGTCCTTGATGGTGGGTTCATGTTGTTAAGCGAGTGACCTGCTCCGGGTCACGCAGACCCACTCAGGCTCAGAGCCTCTCATGTAGGGGCCAAGCCAAGATGAAAACTTGGGACTTCTCAGCTGCAAACTCTGTGCTCGTCCCTTCAGCCCCCAGCTTGCTGGACAGAGCAGATGTGGCCCGACTAGCATGAAGGGGGTGACTGACTGAACCCCTCGGTCCCCTTCTCAGGGGGAACTCCTCACTGGGCGAACGGTGGGGTGGGCCAAGCTGGCTCCAGGCCCCATGGCTTTTCTCAGGGGGATGCAGAGGCTGAGCTGTTTTGAAATGAGATGACCCTCTGCACAGCCCGTCCCCCTAGGTCAAGTGCAGAGCAGCTGCGGTTCCCACTGGTGCCGACTGCAGAGCTGTTTCCAGCAGTCGGAGGGGGATTTCCTCAGGCAGCGGGTCCCAGCCAACACCCGCCACGCACCCGGCCCTGGGGTCCAATTGCTCTGCTGTCGGCACGCTGGCTCGGCTGCCGAAACGAAAGCTGGCTCTCTACCATTCTCACAGCGCGGCCGGGGCGGGGGGGAGCTAGGGAAAGGGGGAGAAGCACCGTGGGGCATAGCCGAAGCCAGCAAAGCCAGAGGAGAGCACTGAGGCGTGAAAGCAGCTTCCCCAGTCTGGTGGCCGTGTCACTGTCTGGGCAGCAGTGGGGAATGGCAGCTCCTGGCTCTTACCAGGGGACATGTTGCCGCCTCCATGGGAGAGGAGGCTAAATGCCTAGCCAGGTAGGCATGGCGCTTCTGTTTACTAGTCGGGGAGCCTCTCCTCCCCTGCGTCAGTGTGACCCGGCTCCGTCCCGCGCCCCTTGGGTCTGAGCAGGGTGGTGTCCCCACACAATGGGGCACAGAGCAGTTCGTAACAAAACCCCGGCCACATTGTGGTGCTCTCCTGGGAATCTGTGGGGAGGGAGAGGGTCAGAAAGCCCCCACCCTCTGCGTTCTTGGACCCACTGCTTCGCTAGGAGGGTGACTCTCGCTCCTGTTGTTGTGATACTTTCAGGAGGAATTTCCCAATTCTGTCCCCGCTTCTGGGAAATCTCGGAGGAGTCTCCTCCCACTCACCCACCCCTTCTTTGTTCTTCCTTGAACGCTCTTCGGCCATGAGGTCTTGGACTGCGACCTCCTTCCATCACAGCTGAGGCCTGGATGGGGGCCACTCTGGATCCTGTTATTAATGCTCTTAGATCAGCCAGAGGCTACTCCCTAACTCCAGAGACTTAAGCCATGTCTTTGCTATGACTATAGCCCAGTCAGACCTGGTTACAACATGGTTGTCTCCTGAGCCCATTACAGCAGGGGTAAAGCGCGTAGTGAGAACGGGACCTGACTGGGTCCAGTCTTGGCTCTGACTCTAGTGCAGGTGAGCTCTGAGCATGCTGTCTCCGCAGTCTGCCTGCCCGGCCCCTGCCGGCCTAGGGAGGGAAAGATGGGGACTTGGGAGGGAAGAATTTGCCAGTCAGACCCCCCCCACACACACACACACTCATGTTAACAGTGAAAAAAGCTGCCTCCCAGTCTTTGGGGCACGCTAAGAATTGAGGGTGCGATTATCCTAGCAGCTGCTGTTGTGGTTTGGAGAAGAGAGGGGTGTGTGTGTGTGTTTGTTTTCACACGGACACACAAGAACAGAACAAAGACATGATGCAACTAGGCATTGCTTAGCGAGGAGCAGCAGCCAAAACAATACACGAGACACAAGGAATCAAGGTCCTCTTCTGAACAGGCTGGCCCCTGCTATCTTTTCAGATGCGGCAGGGGCTCAAAGCCAAGGGTGGGGTGTTTGGTGGGGTGTAGGCCTCCTTCAGACACCCCCCTGACCCAGCTGCTGCTTCCCACATGCTAACCTAATCAAGAGCAAAGCTCCTGGCAGGGCCATGGAGGGAGCCCAGATTTCCCCAGGCCGGAAGAAGGAAGGGGAAGGGACGGGGCCATCTGCCTGGCTTCTGGTGCTGGGGGGAAGTTGGTGGGCCTGCACTGGTGTCAGAAAGGCAGGCAGCTCCGGGGTGTGTGTTATGGGGGTGTGGGGTGGGTACACTGTCCTGGCTGTGGGCTTCCCGACTCAGCGCTCGGTTCCTGTATCTGGCTCCATCCTGCGTGGTGCTAGCAAGGCAGCTGCTAGACTAATTGTAAAGGGAGGCTGTTTAACCAGCGTGGGTTCCCGGGGGCTGGGGGAATTGCCCGGACCAGGTGTTGAGACTGTTCTCTGCTGGCGGACGGGCCTAGGGGAACGAGAGGGCGTTGCTTTCACAGCGACGAGACCCGAGCGCATGGCCGCGCAGGACTCCGCCCTGGCGCTGGGCAGAAGTGGAGGCAAAGGGGAAGGGCTTGCAGTTCTCGGACATGGGCGCCTGCAACAGGATGAGCAAGCTCCATCTAGGGACGCTCAAACCGGCGTGTGGAACCCAAACACCAGCGGGCTAAAGTGCCTCAGGGGGCCAGCCTGGAAACCAGGCCCGCAGGGAGAGACGGAGGCGAACAGTGAGCGATGTGTCTCTGGGTGGCCTTTGAAGAGCATCTATGTCCCCATAGAACCTAGGCCTGTGTCTACTGGGGAGAGACCCCAGTGACTCCAAACGACTTTGCATCAGGGCTCTAATGTCCCAGATGAACTTTGCGGCAGCCCTTTTTTTCTGTTTCTCGGGCTGACTGGTGCAAGCTGCTTGGTTCTCGTGCTGTCTTTGTTATCCTGTGACCTGCTGTATCTAGCGCGGTATCTGCTGAGTTGGGAGGTGAGCTTGGAATGGCTCTGGGCTGAGGGGAAATGAAGGGCCCCTTTCCCTCAAACTATCCCTCGTCCCCGCCACTGTCTCATCCCAGGAAAGCGATGAGCGAAGGGCTGAGAAACAGAGAGAGTGGTGCCGATAGGGGAGGGTCTCCCCGTGGGGGTGATGGGAGCCTGTCGCTTAGGCCATCTGTGAGCTGGGCAAATCAGAGAGAAATACCCCCGAGGCACAGCGCCGCGTGGGGCCTTGCGAGGTGGATTCAGTGACCAACCAGGTCTTTTTCCCTCTGGCTTCTGTGATTTGCTCCCCCCTCTGTTTGTCTCAAGCTGTTTAAATATTCTTAGCTGAGCTCTGAGCTAGATCTGCTAACTCCTGTAATGAGTGTGATATGCTGCAGCTAAATGCCTCCCTCCACGTTAATGGAAATGGACAATCTGAAAACAGCCTATGGGTCCTGGGCTCTTAATTGTTTTTTTTTTAAATGGCAGCTCTTAAGAGCCATGTGGAATTGCATCATGCTCCTTGGGGATTTCAATTCTTGATTTATTTTATAAGAAAAATGAAGCCCCGGAGAGGGAAGATCACATTTGCCAGAGTGTCCCTGGCAAAACTCCTGCCTCTTTTCATGTCCACCATGAATGCAAAACCATTGTACAAGTTAAAACACAACCTGCATCTGGTAACCAATAGGTCTGAAGGGGCTGGCACCGGTTAAATCACTGGCTTTCAGATCCTGGCGGGTAGATCCCAGGGTGACCAGGAGTTTAGTACTTGATGGGCATTTATTTGCATTCCCCTGCCAACCGCTGGCAATGGAGATGGAGAAGATCCATGTTGTCTATAGATAGGACCGTTCATGTCTATAGATATCTCCATCTCAACAGAGATCCTCGGCATGTAAAGCAGCAGAGAGGGACGTACTGACCTGGAACTAAAAGACAAGAGGGTGAAGTACCCAAGTCCCAGATACTTTCTCTCCTGTCTACCATGATTGAGTTGGACCTGTTTGTGTCATTGTGTTAATCAGTAAGATGATCAGATGTTAGAGACAACAGGACTTATTAGGTCATCCTGTCCATAGGCCAAGCACTGGGCCTTCTATCCTTTGACTTGAGTCTGTCGCACACCCTAGTGCATCTTGGTGGTGTGAGTCCTGCTGGATGTTGTACGCGCATATGAAATACATTATAGCTAAAACCTGTATTTAAATTTCTGCGCCTGTTGGAAACTTCTTTTAACGTCAATAACTTATTTAAAACGGAATGGGGCACAGATCGTCTTCAGGGGCTGGAGTGTGGAATGGATGTGATCCAAAAGGGAGACTTCCAGCACAGAGAAAACCTGCGTGCCCTTAAAAATGAAACTGATGGTCCCCTTTAGAGATTGCGCTAAATTGGTGTCAGGGCTGGATCTGAGACTCTTCCCTGCTTTCTCCTTCAGCTGCCCCTCGGTTTGCAGAACGCCCGGAGGACGTGTCTGTGGAGATGGGGAAGAGCATCCGTCTGGCGTGTCGCGTTGAGGGACATCCCCCTCCCCTGATTTCGTGGTCCAGACAGGACGGCAAAGCTGTCACTGCGCAGCCTGGTCTGCTCGGCAATTCCGGCCTTCTGGAGTCTGATGAACTCTTTATGGAAAGTAAGAGAACCGGGACTGTTTGTGCGCACACACATACAGGTGTATGCCTCGGCACAAGCACCTAGTGCACATGTGTTGCATGCATATCTGGATGTGTGTACACATCGCACACATGTCTGGGTGTGCGGAGTATTTCTGTATATTATCTGCCAAAAGATGTGTATACTGTTCTCTTGTGCAGTGTTGCATGTGTGTTGTCACCTTGTGTATACACATAACCATTTTGGGGGGGAATTGGACTAGATCTCATGCCCTTGCTTTGTTGTATGAAGAAGCTGATTGGTTTGGCATATTCCTTGTGTTGGCATCCTTTAGTAACTGCACTCCGAGGTGCGCCAGTGTGTACGCTTCCATAACTGGCTTTGCACTGGTTTGTTGCCTCTTATGTTTGCTAACCAGTGGCCCTGCTTCTCCACTGCTTTGCACACTGTTTGCAAAGTGAGTGTGAGGTGCTACCGTTCTGACGTGGTAGCATGGTTCACCCTGTACCAGGGCTAACTTCTCCACCCTTTGGACCACCAACAAGCAGGCTGGTTGCTTTCCAGGTTTATAAGCATCCGCGTGTTATGTATTCGGTCCCCTGCACCAATTCTTCAGTACAGCCTCGTGCGGCAACATACGAGTGGACATAAACTTGATTGTTCTCATTTGCTCATCAGCCTCCTGCCTAATTAAGCCATTGAGCACCAATCTCCCAATGAAATCCGCTCTGGGGTGGGGGGAATAACGAGTACCTTAGTGACTAGAGTGCTGGGTCAGACCCCCAGCATGCTGTCACACGCCCACTTTCCACTCACCTTGGACAGGTGTGAGTGACCACGCTAGGCGGTGCGGGAGTTCGCTGGCGTGGGCTCTTCCCCCTACCAGAGCTCAGAGACACATCTGAGCCCCTCTGTGTTGCCTTGCTCAGACCTTTCCTCTCCCTCTGCTCCAGGTGTGTCACTGGATGACCAAGCCGTCTATGTCTGCGAAGCACAGAATGTATTTGGGAAGATCCAGGCTGAGGCCACGCTCACGGTCACCGGACATGGTTTACAGTCTTTCTTTTTGGCGTATTTGTTATTAGTCTCGTGACGTTGCTAAAGCAAATTAAAGCATGGGGCGCAGACGCTGGCTGTCCCTGTGTCCGTGTCTGTAATGAGGGGGGTGACTCTTGTTCCACACCGGTCTCTCCTTTGGAATATACAGCTTGGGAATTCCAATGCCCGCTGCTTGGGGGCTAAATGTAATGCCCTTTGACGTTTAGGTTCATGATACTGTATGTAGAGATGAACCTTTACCCAAATCATGCAGCCAACCCCCACCCCACACACACATACACACACACTCTTGGGCAAGGTGGAAGCTTTAGGCTGAACCAAATTCCCAGATCTGAACTTTGGGGGGAAATGAGATCCAGATAGAGACATTGGGGCTCTGGTCCATTTCTAGCAGTAATGTGTTACAATGAGCCCCCTCTGCCTACATGGATGTCATCAGCGGGGATTGAACTGGAACCTTCGCAGCTGTTCTGGCAGGTCGATCCATCCGGCACGGTTACTGCGGTGTGACCGAGAACTGTTTTGCTTTCAGAGGTTGCATAAGGCTCATATTAATGATTTTTCATCCTGGGGGCTAATTTATAAAACACACCAAGAAGCAGAACCGTTGTCCTGGCTTCTTAAAGCCAGCTTGTCCCCACTTAATGTAGCCTTTTCCTTCTCCAGTTGCCCCAGAGATAGCTGCCGGGGCCCCTGTGATCCGTGCCCATGAGGGTCAGCCCGTCTCACTGCCATGCATAATCCTGGCTGGGAAGCCTCTTCCAGGCCGACGATGGCTAAAGGATGGGCAGCCGGTGAGGTCTTGGTCCTCTGTCTGTTTAATTTGCTGCGCCGGGGGGGAAGACGGTGGGGGGGGGGGCGGAGAGCGGTGAGTCGTGCACAGGTCAGCAAAGCTGGAGCACTGTAGATAAATCTGATTGTTATTGACAGCAGCTCAGCATTTGTTGTGCTGCGTCATGTCATTGTGATCGTGTTATTCAACGGGATGATGGTACAATCAAAGTAAGAGATAGAAAAGACGTCGGAGAATACCCAGGCCAGCCCCCAGATGTTACCACTCGGACCCCTTCCCTTGGGAGACCGTCATACAGATCTCGCTGTCAGGAAGCTTTGCCCTGATATTCAGCCTACATTTTTCTCTTTCTTAACTTCCCCTTTTACTATGAGTTATGTCCCTCCAGTTTTCACTAAATAACTCCTCTTCCTTCATGGTTACCCCCTTCAGAGACTGGGGGGCTGTTGTAATATCTCCCCTACATCATCACCGAGCCAGTCTCCACCTACTGAGCTCCTTTCATCTCTCCCCGGTGATTGTCTCTCTTCTCTGAGCGCCCCCCCAGTTTGTCATGAGGGGCCAGATCCTTGGCTGATGCAAATTGCCATAGCTCTGTTGAAGTCAACGGAGCGATGCCAGTTTCTACTAGCTGGGGATCTGACCTTAGATATTTTCTAAAGGCAGAGGGACAAGCATGTGATGCTCGTTGAATTGACCATCAGTCCTGACTCAGGGTTTCTCTCCGTTCCCAGGTCACGCTGGGCAGCCGCCATTCCGTACGCACAGATGGAAGTTTCCATATAGACCAGGCCTTCCAGGAGGATGCTGGGAAATACACCTGCGTGGTCACTAACGCCATTGGCTCTCGCAGGCAGAACGTGACTCTCGCCATCCACGGTGAGCGGTTTAGACCCGGGCTTTGCACACTGCTCATCGGTCTGCTGGCTTTGCACACCGCCGTGTTACAGCGTGTGGAGGCAGCTGCCGTGGTGGATGTCGAGTGCGCACCTCCTCTGCCAGCTTCCTGTAGGGCACCTACGGCACCACGGTGCCTTTTGGAAGAGGCCTGGCTCTTGCCACGGAGCAACAGCAGCAGTGATGCTGTTTCCCTGCGAGGAAAACGTGCGCTGTTGGCAAGCATCTGTCCCCAGGGCAGCACGTTGTTGACAAAGTAATTTAGGAAAATTCCTCTTCTCTGGCAGCTCTGGGACATCTGACTGGCCTGGACAAGTCGACGTCAGCTGCGTACTAGAACTCCTGGGCGTGCTGACTGAAAGGCACGGACATGGGGGGACACGTAGTGGGGGCTTCTGAGGCGGGTGGAGCTGCCTAGGGGGCGGTGACTTTAAGGCTGGCATTCTCAGAAGGGCCCAGCACTCCCAGCTGGGGATAGATTTGTTTCAAAAGCGCCCAGCTCCCATCTGGCCGGGAGAGCCGCGCTGTTTTCAAAAGCCGGCCTTCAACCAAGGAGCCAGCTTTTCTGAAGGGCACGGCCCGGCCTTTCCGAAAGGCCCCGGGGCTCCTTTGAAAACCAGGCCATCGGGGTCGCCCCAGGTTGCTGAGCGCGCGTGCAGATTTGGCCCTTAATTAGATGGCCGAGTGGGAGCTGAGGTGGGTGCCGAGCACTTGGAAATGAAGCCCTGAGCTCTGGCCCTGCCTCGCTGTTCTCAGTCAGTGGCAAGCAGTAATGGGGACGCTTCTCTCTCCTGCAGTTCCGCCCAGCATTCAGCCTGGTCCTGCCCTCTATAGCACCAACGAGGGAGTGGCGGTTACCCTGCCCTGTAATGCCAGTGGAGTTCCCTTCCCCACCGTTGCCTGGACAAAGGTAGGGTGGAGGCTCTAAGGCTTGCTCAAGGTGGGAGGGGAGGCAGAAAGGTGACTCTTTCTTGGCAGTATATTGGCAAAGGAATCCCAGCCCGCTGGCTGCTGCCGGGGTGTGTTAGAACGCGTGTCCCCCGGCCCGGCTCGCTGCCCGGTGCACACAGGGCCTGGCCTGTGTTGGGTTGTCTCAGCTGGTTGTGGTGAACTCTGAGGTCCCCACTGCGTGCTGGGTTGTGGCTAACACAGTGCCGCTTCCCAGTGTAGACAGGGCCAGAGAGGTTGGCCATAAGGCTGCCCTGTGTGTCTGGAATGGGGAGAGAGCATCCCAGAGTTGTGGAGATGGATGCTCCCGAGGGAATCCAGTGGGAGAAGGATTAAAAGCACCAGCCTAGCTCCTCTCGCCCATGTTTACCTCCCCCCCAAACCCCCGCACTCCAGTGACTCAGTTAATTCCGGAGCCCCTGCTGTTTGTTCTTTTCCTTTAAAGGAACTGGAGCCCCTTTCCTCCCGGAGCCCCCACTACCACATCCCCAGCGACGGGAGCCTCCTGATCCCGCTGCCCGCTGCTGGAGATTCGGGTGTCTACCTCTGCACAGCCACCAACCTGGGGGGCTCCGCCAGCCGGGAAATCCAGCTCTCTGTCAACAGTGAGTCCGCTTGTCCACTTGCTTGGGGAAGCCCCAGCCAAGGACGCGGCCTGTTAAAATGGCCCCCTCTACCGGCGAGCCTCAGGCTGACAGCAGAAGGGAGCTCAGCGCCCTCCAGGTGCATTAATAGGAACCTCGGGACTCGCTGAGCCTGTTCCCGGCTCTCTCCCCCTTCCCAAGCCCCCTCAGCCCCAATAGAAAGACAGACACTCTCCTCTTCCAGTGAACATTTCCTTCCCTTCCCTGTTTGCGACTGAGCTTCCAGCTCTCTCTAGGAGTCGTGAATAAGCCCTGCCTAGCCCATGGGAGTGTCACTGTTGCCCGGAGCGCGTACTGCCCCATGCAGGGGGCTTCTAGGGAACATGCAGGGGCAGCGTGGTGCAGTGGCTAGGGCACTGCTCTAGAATCAGAAGACCTGGATTGTATGCCCAGCTCTGCAGCTGACTTGTCTGTGTGGCCTTGGGCAAGTCACTTCACTTCTCTGTGCCTCCTTCGCCCTTTGTCTGCGAGCGTAAGATGTTTGGGGCAGGGGCTGTCTCTTGTTGCTAATACCCTGGGGCACTGGTCTCGGGTAGGGCAGTAGAACAGCTGGCATTTGTCCTGCGCGGCGATGGATGTGCATAGCGCAGGACTGCCGTGACGTCCCCTCTACCCGTCTCCCTGCACCTTTCCCTGGCACTGAATTCACTGAGTCGGGAAAGGCCTTTAAAACCCGAGAGCTCTTCAGCCTGGACGCCAGCCTCACTTTCCTCTCTTTGTCCCGCCAACCTAGCTAAGCCCAGGATTAGCAGGAACGGATCACGTGAGTCAACGGGACCAATAAGAATCTTCGCCGTGGTTGGGCAGGAAACGACGCTGCCCTGTGAAGTTCAGGGATCACCATCCCCACTGGTTGTATGGACTCGGGAAACCCGGCCACTGCCTCTCACCACAGCAAGGTAAGAACCTGGCTAGAAGTCATAAAGCTGGGGGAGCCCAATTGGCTCATTGTTAGGAGCTCCCCTAGTTTTATTTCCTTCTTTAAGCTCTTGGGACTTTTTGTACACAGGATAGATTAGCAGCTACGGGCCAAACTAACCCCTGCTGTTGTTCCATCAGCTTCAGCAGAGTTATGGTGGGAGACTGAAGTAGAATGGCCCCTTTCTGCAAGTCTGACGAATGTACGTGACACCCGCTCGGCCCCGGAAGCGATCCGATGTGGCTGAGCGGTCCGACGTGTTTCATGGGAAGGGGACGTTGTCTAGTGGTTAGAGCTGGGGAAGTGGAAGGCGGGAGATCTGGGTTCCACTCCTTGCTTTTACTGTTGGCTCAGCCTGGGGCCTTGGCAAATTGCCTCAGTTTCCCTGAAACAGAGGGGCAGGGGTCCGCTGGTGCACAAAGATGTGCAGTTGGCATTGCAGGAGCATTTGAGATCTGTGGGTGATGGTGAAAGCATTGCACGTAATGTGGTTTAAGTCCCATAACTACCCAGCCAAAGCCATGAGCCCTGTTAACATTCATGGTAGTGCTCTGTGTCTGGGTACGGTGGCTGGTCCCAGCCGAAGGAGCAGGGACCCAAAGCTGGTGTGTCTCACCAGCTCAGTGTCATTGCAGCAGGAATGCTTTCCTTGCTGGTTGCTGTGAGCGGCGACTAGACTAGACTATGCCTGGCTGGAGAAATCTGTGACCCCACAGACTCAAACGCCTCAGGGTGATATCAGCAGTTGGCACAGCCCTTGAAAGGAACCAGAGCAAGTTCTTGGATTCGTCCCTACCAGCCCTTTATCCTAACATCTGTCTGGATGGAACATCTGCTTTCAACCCGTGTTAGGCCGAAGTGCACACATTGGCTTGTGGTGGGGGAGAGGGCTGCTTTTCGTGTCCCGTTCTCCCGTCCCCGTCCGGCAGCACATCTGGCTTTTTGTGCATTCTTGGCTGGTGCAGTCATGGTTACTTCTGAAGGTAGCGGAGCAAGGGAGTGAGGTTAGCAAAGCAAAAAAAGCCAAGAATGTTTCTGGAATAAGGCAGGACCCGGAAAGGTTGAGTGATGTGATCTGAATGTGCTTAACGCCACCTCGGCTAACGCGGGGATCGGTGCCAAGTGCCTGTTGAAGCTTATTTTATTGAGGGTCACTGGTGGACTCGAGACAGCTCTACTGCACAGCTAATCCCTGCTAAATGTGTTTTATGGCTCTTAGCTGGGATTTAATTGATACACAATCATCCTCTGGCCAAATGGCAGCGAAAAGCCTCCTTCGCACACGCCATGTGTCACTCCAGTCCCGCGGTGCTGTAGCTCTGTTCTTTCAGTGGTTGGCTCTGTACAGAACGCGGAGGAGGAGGTGTCCCTTGAAGACTAAAGACACGGACACCGGAGGCACTTGGTTACCTGCAAAGTACTTCAATCTTAGGGGCTCCCATTGACTCCCATGAGTCACGCTCAGCACACTACAGGATTTTTATTGCCCAAGCTAATGCGTCCCCTGCTCACGTGAGGAGCCTTTGCTTGTGCATGGATCTGGCCCTAAGCCCTGTGACCCTCTGAAAGCAAACCCAGCGAATGCTTCAGAGGAGGGGGCTCCCCGTGCTAGCAAACGTGCAAGGGTTGTGCAGTCCTGGCACCAGGAACTTGCATGGAACATACAGGAGAGTCCTGACCTGGGCAGGGTCCTTGCTTTAAACCTTGACTAACTGATGCTCTTGTGCCATCCCTGCATGATCCCTGGGCGCCTGCCGCGCCGGAGATTGCCCGGGCTCTGTTTCTGTGAGTACAAGGTGAGCTGAGGCACTAAAACGACAGGATGGAAATATCTGGGCCTTAAAGTGAAAAATAGACAACTCTCCCCCCTCCCCCCCACCAGCAAGAGCTTGGGGCCCAATTCAGGTCTGATCTAAGTGGGTTCCGCTGCATTGAAATCAGCGGCCAATGTGGAGTAGGGCCTTTCATTTAAGGAAAAAAATCTGATGGAGGCTGGCTAGCTGCAGGGAATCCTGGGAGATGGGGAGGCCCCAGCAACCGCCTGGGGATGAAAGGAGAGGTCACAGAGTGATGTGCATGGAGGAGAGACGGCTGCAGAGTAACTAGCCACCCACAGTCTCCTCGATGTATCTGAGGGGCTTGTAGAAACCCCGCTGAGCCCCTCGCGATCTTCCGTGTAGTTATCCTCTCGGCACTCCTGTGTTACTATCCTTATTGGGCAGATGGGAAACTGAGGCCCAGAGAGGGGAAGTGCCTTGCCTGAGGTCACCCAGGGAATCTGGCAGAACAGGGATTTGAACCCTAGTGCCCTAAGCACCTTCCTCTCCTGACTCCGTCCAGTGGCTGTCTCCGATGAGTGGTAGAGCTGTTCAGTCCCTCGTGGTATCCTTATGTAAACGAGCGCTGGGCTCCTGGACCAGACCCTTGCATTCCAACCCCCCCCTACACCCTCCAACTTCTCCAGTGTCTGACCTGGATCCCGATCCCACGTTCGCGGGCCAAACCAAAGTCCTGACTCCGAACGTCATAACTTGGGCCCGTTGCTACAGACCCGCAGCTGATTCCTTTGATCAGCGGACATTGATCATTGCGTTTGTGTTGGGGAATCTTCGCGGGGGCCAGTGCCTTCCTCTAGGGGTAGGAGCAATGTCTGTGTGCATGGGAGGGGATGCTGAAGTGTGGGTTAGCGTCCGAGCGAGAGAATCTGCATATGAGAAAAAAAATCCAATGGTGGGGACTTCAGCGAGGAAACTTCCTACCAAACTCTCCTCTTGGGAGCTGCCAGCTAGACTGGTTATTCAGGGGTTGGAATAGTCACATACCACTCACACTGAAATGTTTCCCTGGTGGTCAGGTATCTGGAGGGCTGCCACCACCACACATATTTCATTCTGAGTCCTGCATGAGTGGGTGGGCGGACCTCCTATCTCTCTCTCCCACCTCTCCCCGGCTCAAAACACTGGGTCTTGGGAAGTGATCTTCCCAGGAAGGAATTCCTTGGAGTTATGTTGGTGGTGACTTACAGCACTTGGCCTGACCGTGGTAACATACTGGAAGTAGGAGCTAAATTGCTTTTCTTTTCACTGCTCCATAGCAAACACTAATGGTTTATTGTTTTTCACCTTCCATTGTTTTTTTCCCATTAAGTTAATATTAATGTACTAAATTCATCCCTACTGGATTTCCATTTACTTCAATGGAGCAATGTCCGGGATGAATTTGGTGCAAGAGCTTGCACGCAGTGTCAGCTGACCCTGAAATGCAGCCGCCTCTGGGGTGGAAAGTGGAAGCTGTTTAACAGTGCACAACAACGCCATGCAGCGATTGGGCTTTACGTAATTTTTCTCATATGCAGAGTGCGTTGCAAAACTAGGAATTAAGTGCAGCAGATGTGTAGGGAGAGCAGCAGTTCGGGGCCCAGTAATAGCTTTTATCTGTGGCAGGATGTGGGTTTAGAGGCAATTTCTGTTAACGCGGGTTAATGTTGGAGGGCCAAATTCATCCTTCAGTGAAGTCAATGGAGCTGACTCGGGTCACACCAGGGAGCCAAGATTTTTTACGAGTAGTGTGGGGAAGAGCCTGTCTGGAGAGAGACTGGAACTTGCTGTCAAGCCTGGGTCACTTTCCTAGGTTCATACTGACCCAGCAAATCACGTCTAGCCCTCATAAGCAGGAACCTGTGTTAAAACTGTCTTCGCATCCTTACTGGATGAGGGCTCCTTAAACGTTGAATCGTTGGTCTGTGGTCCTGGGGTTAATAACAGGGAACGTGACTCCCTGACTTACAGTTTAACATTTCCCTTGATCTTTATCCCCCACCTAAACAGCCACCATTGCTGCGTGGAAGGAACCTTGATTTAACGTCTCCCAGCGGAGCTTTTTCCCTCTTCATTCTTGCCTAAGTTCCTTTGACTGCTTCCCGCCCCCTACCCCCGCTCCCCGTGACCCTTTCCCCTTGGCTCTGCTTGCTGCCTGGGGACGGCCGCCTCTCACCGCTCGCTGGGTTGATCGATGGGGGCACGCAGCAGGGAGTCTGCGGACGTGGGCTGTAGTGATGTCATGTCTGCAGGATCCCCGACACAGGCAGGGTCGCAGCTGGAGGGGAGCATGTGGTCAGTCCAGCTGCAATAGCTGATCTCCGGGGGAAGCTCAGCCACCCTCAGGAACGACCTCCCGGCCACGGGCAGCTCTTTGTGACGGTGTCTCATTCTTCTCCCTCGGCTTGAGCTCCCCTTCGTCTGGAGGAGCTGAGCAAAGGGACTTACTGTGTTGAGCCATGCATGGGAGCATCTCACCAGGGATGAGAGCTCCATGGGCCTCCCACTACCCCGGAGAATGTTCCCCAGTCTTTGGTCATTTGGTGCATTGTGTGTCTGGACTGTGGTGTCTGTCCGGCTGTGGCAGGTTCAAGGGCTCGGCAGACGCTCCTCTCTTGTGTCCCCTGCATAAGGATTCAGGGTAGTTACAGCTGAGTCATGGTGGCCGGCTCTGATCAGGATATCACTGGGTGAGAGAGTGACTCTGGGGCAGAAGGAGCTAGCGGGGGTGAGGCAGAGGAAGATCATGCAGGGACGCCATAGGAAGAGCCACGTTTGGAGGCCAAGGTTAGGCTGAGATTGGTGATTTGGTGTTGGCCCCAGGCCGGGGGGTACATGTGACCTCTGGAGGCGAGCTGTCTTCGGAGCGGGTGGGAACCTCCCCTCCTCACACCATCGGAGACTGCAAGTTCCTCAGGGCAGGGGCTGTGTCTGTGCAGTATTAAACATGCTGACGGGGCGCAGGCAATAGTGTCCTTTCCTTGTTGCCCTTCCAAACAACAGGAATCCTTCTTAGATGCTGACTGTACATAGAGGACTCCTCTGCTTCTCCCTGACAACGGATGCATGCTGTTCCCTGTCATTATGCGGGCCTCTCCCGTTGATGTACAACACCTGGCTGCTAAGGGAGCTTTAAGGAGACCCAGGCGGAGAAGGGGCCATGTGCTGTTCTCTCAGCTCTTCCGGGTTTTCCTTTAGGGTATCACCCTGGTTGGTCTGTTCTCTTCTGATCTAGGTACAGCATCCTCCCTTCAGGCTCCCTCCGACTGGCTGAGCCCAGGGTGACTGACAACGGCCTTTATACCTGCACGGCAGTGAACCCAGCTGGGAACTTCTCGCTGAGCTACCGCCTGGAAGTCCAAGGTACCTGTTCCAGCATTTCCCTGGGGCGGATAAGCCTTGTAATGCGGGGAGGGGGAGGGGCAGTCCTGCTAGTGGAGCGCTGAGGTCATTAAGTTTGTATGTGGGGGTCCCCCCACCCCCAATGCAATCCCCCCTGATTGCATTGGAACAATGGGGTCACGTCCTACGTGCCCTTTGCCTGCTGTGCTCTAGTGACTGGATATGCCCAGCAAGGAGCAGGGGGATAGTGTTCCACTACAGGCAGCGCTCGGATCTATTTCAGCTCCCAGCTTACAAGAGACCATCACCGTAGCATTTGGGCATGAAGGGGAATAGGCAGCAGTGTTCTGGGATGAAAGGAGGGGACTCGGTTTATGCTGGGCCAGTGATTCGGGGCCTAGAGGAGCCTCCTAGGGCAGCTTCTCTTGTTATCTAGTTCGCATCCTAGGAAGCGTCACTGGCCCCAGTCACCAGGCTGCCCTGTTGCCCCTTGTTATACCCCAGGCTGGATCCTCTGCATTAGTCCTGATGTGTTTGCTGTGGGGTCTTTCCCATCTGGGTATTTTGTGACCACCCCCAGGCCACAGCATTGCTCACACTGAATACAGGGGCTTGAGCATCCAGGTCCCCTCTGCTCGAAGAATAACATCCCTGGTCCCTAGGGCTCTGGTTGGGACAAGGAGTGAAAAGGGGGCGTTGGGCTCTGGCCGAGCTGGGAAGTCGACGGCTCGGGATACGGTTTCCTGGGAAGGTTTGGGTGGCAATGCTTCAGGGCCAGCTAGAGCGGGCCGGGCGTGGCTTGTTGAAAGCGAAGCCTGTGTCCGGATGTGGGGGGCACTGGCAGCAGGACAGGGCATGTCCCAGCCACGCTGCCTGCCCCAGCTGTGTCATTTGAAATTGGTCGTAAGGCCCCGTGTTCAGAGAGGTTCCAGGATGTGACCAACTAATTTCCCAGTGTAAACAGACCCTAGTGTCCTAAGAGGGCAACCCCCCCGGGGCCAGAGCCAGCCCCCATTGAGACCAGCAGCAGCCTTTCCTTACGTTGGGCTTAGTGCTGGATCACTGCCCAAATCGCTACTGTGTGTCAGTGCGTCCTCGAGCCAGCAGACGGGATGTAGACTCCCGACCAGACCAGCATGGTATTGAACTTTATACCCGGCGGGGCTGCGTGAGGCTCGGGCGGGATCCTGTATACAGACAGCTGCTAACATAATTATCCTGCTGCTAGCCTGGAAGCATTGCAGGCATTTAACCTAAAGGGATGAGTCTGCTACTGAGTTAGAAATGCAGGAGACCCTAAAGTCATTAAGGAGCCGACATCTGCTGTTCCAGCACTGTCCTGGCTGGGTTTACGTGTTCATTTCAACGTGGTCGTCAGATTTCTTTCTCTTCCCTTGGCCCGATCAGAGTCCATAAACAGGGCTCCCCCCAACAGCGCCCATGTCTTGAACCTACCTCACCTACATGGGGCTTATGGATAGCTCTCCTGCTCTGCCAGCCAAGGTGGGAGTTGGCACCATATGCCCTATGAAGGTGTGAAGCCCTCCTGTAGTTTGATTGGGGGTCTCCTTGTCCGCTTGCGCTGGGAGAGCAGTCCAAGATGCTTCAAGCAGAGGCGGCGAAGCTCTGACTTAGGTTTCTACGGACTGTTCATCCGTTTCAGTGAGGGGCTGATAAGGCTGGTTAGAGCCGGGTTTAATGCAGGCGAGGTGCCCTGTGTTACTGTCTGCTTTAAAAGTAGCTCGAGGCTGAATGGCTTATGAATGCGTGAAAACGCTGCATGTTCAGCCAAACAGCAGCACGTCTGGACTAGGGACTTGTGATCTGCACTGCTGCAGCGGCATGGACCGGGCCGAGATGAGCGGGTGGCTGTGTTTGTAAAGAAGAAGTGGTTCCGATGGACAAATACAATGATATACATGGTCTGTGGCCGTTGGGCTGCAGGGATCTAGTGCAGGAGGATGCACTGCTCTCAGCAGGTTCTAGGGAACGTTAACGGATGGAGCCTTGCAATCCCATTGTGAAGTGGGTCCCTGGAAACCCCACGTTTTACAAAGGGGGAAACCGAGGCATGCACCGGTTAACAGCTCTTGCCCAAAGTCCCACAGCGAGACTAGAACCCTGGTCGGCTGGTTCTCTCTCTCACTAGTGAACCATGCTTTCCCCCTGGAATAATTGTTTCATTGGCTGGTGTCTCTCACAAAGTGGTGAGGTCGCCTGAGTCCATGTGCTGATCTTGTCCATAGCCTGTAAAGCCAGCGGTAACTGCTCACATGGCCAGGGCCCCACTTTTCATCGAGTAACGTCCTTGGGGGTCATTAGACCCAACGATCAAGGTAGGGAAGCCCTGCCCTCTCTGTTTCAGCGCAGTAGGTGCCTTTGTCATTGTGAGAGAGCAAATCCACATTCTCTCTCCCTGCTCCAGTACATGTCCCCAATCTGGAATGGCTCTGTCTTCATGGAAAAAGCTTTGCTCAAAAGGGAGCTAATTTTTCCCAGAATGTCAACTCCGAAGCACTATCAAGCAGCCCCGTATGGAACGAAAAAATACATCGCTAGGGCTGCCACGAAGCAGGCACTGGGCTGTGACTCCTCTTCTCATGACAGAACAATGCAGTGATGTTCAGAGCAGAGAACAAGGGCTCAGGACTCCTGGGTTCTACCCCTGGCTCTGCCACTGAATCCCCAAGAGACCTTGGGCATGTCACTTCACCTCTCCCTGCCTCAGTGTCACCCTCTGTGCAATGGGGCTAATGACACTAAAGCCCCCCACAGAGTCTGAGATCCTTGGCTCAGAGGAGATTCCAAGAGCCATTTATGCCACCTCCCAGCTTAGCACTGTCCTTCCTGCACCTTCTCTTTATTTCAGTGCCTCCTCGAGTTCAGCCAGGCCCCAAGGTTCTGAAGGTGCTCGTGGGTCACACGCTGGACCTGCCGTGCGTGGCTCATGGGGATCCAGTCCCCAGGCTCAGATGGTCCAAGGACGGCAGCCCGCTGAGGGTGGGCGACCAGGATTTCCTGGAGGGGCCCGATGGGACGATCAACATCCTGGACGTGCGGGTCTCCGATTCGGGGCGGTACCGGTGCGTGGCAGCCAGCAGCGCTGGAGAAGACACCATTGAGCTCGTGGTGGAGGTGCTGGGTGAGGGCTGAACCCCGGGTGCGTGCCGCGGCTCTTTCTCTTTCACTGCGCTCCCTGAGGTAACGTGCTGCTAGGGGATGGCCGCCGTCATGGCCGACGGTAAGGAGTGGACGGGGGATCCCCACAGTTCAGGGAAGGAGTCGCTAGGGCTTGAGCTGTAGAGCCCGGCTCTGTAGCCGGGGCTGGAACAGACTCGTGTTCTCTGGATCAGGCCCAGGGCAGGACTGACGGCACGCACTGGCCAGGAAGTTACTCAGGAGCAATCTGCAGCTTGGGGGTAAAAGTGCAGGGCCTGGCCTGGGAGGAGAGTGAAGTGAGATGAAGGTTAAACGGGGCCTAGATCCTTCCAGATTCCAAGGTTCCCTTCCTCTCCCTTGCCATGTGGGTGGAAGGTCCGATGTGCCCACATGCCACCAGCGGGTCTTTGTGCTGAGCCCTCTTCCGTGACTGTGAGCAGAGCGCCTGACTCAGCCCAGCAGGGCGGGGGTGTCCTCGGAGCCCCCTCCAGAACCTGGTGCCCCAAGGATCCTGCCTTGATCCTGGTTCCCGCTCTAGCTTGTTCCAACGTGGCTAACGTTCGTTAGTTCCTACCTCTGCTCGTCTTTCCCCGAGACGAGTCTCCAAAGGGGCAAGACATAGGGGGCCAAACTCTCCCATAGGGGATTAGGCCAGAGAGTCACAAACGGGACTAAATGAACCATTGGTGCAACTTCTGTCCCCTCCAGAGCCGCCCTACCTGGATGACCGTGCAGATGTCCTGCTAGAACGAGTGCTCCATGAGAACGTCACCCTGCTCTGCCCCGCCAAAGGTAAGAGACCAACTCCTTGAGCTGGGGGGAGGGGTGGGTGCTAGTGTCAGAGAGGCATCATGGACTACTGGTTAGAGCACTGGCCTAGGAGTCAAGAGACCTGGGTTCTAATCCTGACTCTGCTACTGAGTTCCTGGGAAGCTTTGGGCAAATCATCTCCCCTCATTGGGCCTCAGTTTCTTTATGTGTAAAATATAATATTTACCTCCAGTGTAATTCTCCACCCACAGCTCTTTCCCTGTGTCTCAGTTCCCTGCCTGGTGTGTGCGATGTTAACAAGGGCTGGGAGGGACTTCCATTCTGAACTGGGGGGGTCTCCAGGTCCATTTTTGGGGTGCAGCCATGTTCTCAGCAATCCCCACTGCCCTGGAAACCCATCCTTACCAGGGCGACAGGCCCAGGGCCTGCTCTCTGTGGACAGTCAGGTGACGCTTCCATCCCTAGAGCTCAAAGGTGGGTAGGTATCGTGCTCCCCGTTTACAGATGGAAGCGAGTTGCCCAGGTTCACCCAGCAGGTCAGTGGCAGAGCTGGGAATAGAGCCCAGGTCTCCTGAGTACCCCTCCTGTGCCCTTCACCCGCCAGCCCATGCAGCCTCTGACCTCAGAGCTTCCAAGGAGTCTGACTCCCTTCGTCAGTGAATCAGCTCCTGGTTGCTCAGGGCCCTCCCTGCTGTACATGGAAGATGCCTCTCTCCACACTTAGAGAGGCAGGACCTGACTCAGTATGAGAGCGCGCAAGGGGCTGGCTTGTGTGGAAGTTCATGCGGGTTCTTCGTGGTACAGCTGGCTGGAGTGGTCCTCCACTCCATTCCCTGAGCTCAAAGATGGAGCAGCTGCCGGTCAATAGAGCCGGGTCAGTTCCACAGTCAGGAGTACCCGGGGAAACACAAGGTCTGCACCCCACTCCCGCCCTGCCTTCTCCCCAGCTAGCTCTTTCCTGAGTCGGTTTTCTCCACCCGCTCCCTGGAAGGGACCCATTTAGCATGAATAACCTGCAGCCATTCGGGGGCTCATTGGGCCTGAGATCTCAGATGAGAGCTGCTGCAGTAGCTACAGCTTCCTGATGTCTGGAGTGGGAGCGGAGGGGGCACTGCCCTGATCTTCCGGGATGCAGTGTCTTGGATGCAGACCGGTGGGTGTTCGTCCCAGGTGGGGCAGCCTCAGGGAACCTGGGAGAGGAAGATGGGCAGAAATTACCCTGGCTTTTCTTTTGTTTACCCCTACCATCCTTGCTCCTTGTCATCCATCTCTCCTTTCGCTGGCTCGGGAGTGAGCTGGGAATCCAGACTTTCATGCCAGGCATGGCGCTGCCCCTAACTCACCCACCGGGCAGCCGTAGCTGGAGATGGCAGAGAAGTCGCCAGTCAGAGCGGACAGGATTTATAGTAGCCAGTCAGAGTGCAGGAAGGGAGCAGACACTGTGGTACAACAGCTGTGCCCTGCCTGGTGTCCGTGGCACAGGTGGTTGTGGTCGGTGGAGCCCTGGCAGGTCACGTGGTACTGGCTCCTGTCCTTTCCCTTGTGTTCTGTGGCTTCTATTGGAGTCTGGGCTCTTCCCTGCCCAGAACAGCCTGGATGCCTGTAGGAGCAGCTGAAAAGGAGCCAGCCTTCGTGCCTGCAGGATGGGGGGACGGTACCGTGCTGCATGCGGGGGGGGGGGAGGTGCCACGAATCGCTCTTGCTAGGGAGATGTGGTCCGTGCAGTGAGAATGTGCAACATCCCCTGTAAGTCGGAGGTGCAGGGGGGTGTCCCTTGTACCTGAGTGATATCGAGGCCTCTGGCCTCAATCAGCCCAGGTACAGTCATCACCGCATGGCCAGGGACCGCCCTGGGGGTGGCATGTCGTTTCCCTGGCTGACATTTCCCCCGGGAGATTGGTGCTGTTAATTTCCCCTTAGCTGAGCCTGGCGCTGCAGGGGAGGGACGGCCCCGGGAAGTAAAGCTGTACCTGGAGCGCCTCCTTGTGGCTATCAGCATGCTGCAGCCCGACACTGATTTGAGACCATTGTTCCGACAGGGCTCTGGCAGCAACTTCTCGGTGTGCGAAGCATTTAACGTGTGGGGTGGGCCGGCCACCAAAGGCAGCGCTGAAAGGGGCCACCAGACAGGCACTCGGGAACTGGCCTTGAGCAGGGTGCGGCAGTCACTGGCTGGGCAGTAGGAGCCCCATCCAGGAGCTAGCTGCCGCCCGAGATAGGACTCAGACTAGACCCCTTGATCTGAGCACTGCCCTGTGTTTTAGGGGTGTGCATTGAAATCTAGATTCCCCCGCCAGCGCCTATTCCCCCACCAGCACCTATTCCCCCGCCAGCACCTATTCCCCCTAACAACGCCTATTCCCCCACCAGCACCTATTCCTCTAACAGCACCTATTCCCCTGCCAGCACCTATTCCCCTGCCAGCACCTATTCCCCCGCCAGCACCTATTCCCCCGCCAGCACCTATTCCTCTATCAGCGCCTATTCCTGTAACAGCACCTATTCCCCCGCCAGCGCCTATTCCCCTGCCAGCGCCTATTCCCCTGCCAGCACCTATTCCCCCGCCAGCACCTATTCCCCTGCCAGCACCTATTCCCCCGCCAGCGCCTATTGCTCTATCAGCGCCTATTCCCCCGCGAGTGCCTATTCCCCCGCCAGCGCCTATTCTCCCTCCAGCACCTATTCCTCTATCAGTGCCTATTCCCCCGCCAGCGCCTATTCCTCTAACAGCGCCTATTCCTCTAACAGCACCTATTCCCCCGCCAGCACCTATTCCTCTATCAGCAGCTATTCCCCCGCCAGCGCCTATTCCTCCACCCCGCAGCTTCTACTTCCCCGGATGTTGG
The DNA here is from genome assembly GCA_033296515.1 of Macrochelys suwanniensis. Classification (NCBI taxonomy): domain Eukaryota; kingdom Metazoa; phylum Chordata; order Testudines; family Chelydridae; genus Macrochelys; species Macrochelys suwanniensis. Next base: position 11,119,420 of record CM065790.1, on the reverse strand, counting down.
GGTGTGGGGCTGCGATGGGGGTGAAACGGGGCATCTGCGCGAGTCGCTCTTGCCTAGAGACAGCTGCAGCTGCCTGGCTGATCCACAGGCATGCCAAAGCCGTCCATCCTCTGGCTGAAGAACTCTGCTGAGCTCCCGGGCAGCTCACCAGGCTCCTTGGTGCTGGACGAGGGCTCTTTGGTGATCGGCTCTGTGCTGCCCAGCGACAGCGGAGAATACACGTGCCTGGCGACCAACGAGGCGGGCTCTGTGCAGAGGAGAACCAAGCTCGTGGTTTACGGTAAGGGGGGCCACATGGATGGAGCAGATCCAGATGCTGGGAGGTTGGGGCAGGGGGGTTTTCCGGTGCTCGGGTGCAGCAGATCGGGCTCCGGACCCAGTCTGGGTCTGCACTCTCTGTTGCCAGCAAGGGCAATCTCCCCCGTGGGAGCCGTGACTGAGCCTGGGAGCAGAGTCTGGACTCTGGTCCACTGTCCAGAGCTGAGTTGGTGGAGCCATATGTGGGGAGAGATGTTGGGGCAAACTCCTAATTTTTCTGATCTCCTGGCATCCTGGGGAACATTGGGGTCAATTCCCTAGAGAAGTCCTCTCGCCTCCCACCCCCGTGCCATGTGTGGGGCCGGGAGGAGAGGCAGAGAGGTGTCAGGGACAAATGGATTGGGAAGCTTTGGGCTTCACTTTAAAGCCTCATAGCCGTGAGCCCATAGTGCTGGGGCTAAAAGGGGCTGGTGGAGAGCTCCTCCTACAGGTGAGAAGGGAGGGTGTAGGCAAGGCTCCAGAGCCGGGAGATACAGAAACAAACCAGTCTCCTAACTGGGAATGTCTCACTGACGCCTACAGATTCTCACCACATTGGACCCCGGAGGCTGTTCAGCCACTGAGTTCCCTCACGACCTGCTTTCTGGGCGTGCTCAGCTCAGCGGGCTAGGATGTGGGTCAGCAAAGAGTCTCTCCCCACCCCCGGCCCCATCAGTATGTCCTGTCCGGTTGCCAAAATGTGGCAAGGAACGTTTTAGCCAGCTCCCCAGGCACTTTGGATGCCCTCTGTGTTCCAGCCAAGGTCACTTCGCCCTCTTTGCTAGCTGGCTGCTGGCAGCTTTCTCATAGGCACAGACCCGTCATTCGTCGCCTGGAGAGTCCATTTCCGGACATACCAGGAACGTGTGGGCAAGACCTCTCCCACTGTGCTGGAGAGGCAGGTGGGCCCCTGGACTGATGAATGGGTTGGTCTGTGCATGCCTGGTGTCTGCCGAGGCAGCCGTTTGAGTGGCCGTATGTGTCATGCTTTGCTTGGTGCGTGTTCATTTGAAAGGCGTGCACTAGTCTAGCCCGGTGAGCCAGCTCTGCATTCCTCTCCCGACATGGCTGTTCCTCTCCTTTCACAGCACCCCCTGAGCTGAGAGGTGATGGCCCCAGGGGGAACGTCTCCATCCCGGCTGGCCAGCCCCTGACTCTGGATTGTGATGTTTCTGGCATCCCGGCCCCTACAGTCACCTGGTCTAAGGATGGGCAGTCAGTAAGTTGCAGAAGAGAGCTAGTGGACACCTCTGGTGTCAGAGGGTACTGCTGTCCCAGCCCTTGATTGGAGAATGGCAGCAAAGTCAGGTGCTCTGATCTGGACCTGGGTGGCAGCAGGTGAGGTGCTTCCCACCTCGTCCTAATTCTAGCTATTTCCCCATAGCTCATGGAGAGTGGCAGCCTCCGTTTCCTCAGTGGAGCACAGTCCATCAGGTTCCACAAGGTGCAGAAGGAGGACGCGGGGTCCTACACCTGCAAAGCTGTGAACAGGGTTGGTGAGGCGCAAAGACACTTCCACGTCCTTGTTCTAGGTGAGTCAAGGGTCTTAGCCTCCTTCTGCCTAAGGCAAAAGTAGCCCTGGTCATGCCAGTGAAATCTGTCTAGGGACTGATGGGAGAGACACTAATCCCAGTATCCCAGCCCTCCCACCAGGGCTAACCAGCCAGCCTGCTGACAGACCCTCTGGGGAAGGGCTTAACTAATCCTCCACCTCCCCAAAGCCAACAGGGGTGCAGGCCATGGTTGAATCTATGGTTCCAAATTCAGAGCTTGGAGTAAGCAAATGCAACTCCATTGACTTCCTGAGAGTTTTACCCTCTTACACCAGGCCGGACTTTGGCTAGGTGCATAGTGTTCATAAGAACATAAGAACGGCCAGACTGGGTCAGACCAAAGGTCCATCTAGCTCAGTGTCCTGTCTTCCGACAGTGGCCAGTGCCAGGTGCCCCAGAGGGAATGAACAGAACAGGTAATCATCAAATGACCCATCCCCTGTCTCTCATTCCCAGCTTCTGGCAAACACAGGCTAGGGACACCATCCCTGCCCATCCTGGCTAATAGCCATTGATGGACCTACCCTCCAGGAATTTATCTAGTTCTTATAGTCTTGGCCTTCATAACATCCTCTGGCAAAGAGGTCTGCAGACTGACTGTGCGTTGTGTGAAGAAATACTTCCTTTTGTTTGTTATAAACCTGCTACCTATTAATTTCATTTAGTGACCCCTGGTTCTTGTGTTGTGAGAAGGAGTAACTAACACTTCCTTATCTACTTTCTCAGTGAGAGAGAGTGTTGGATGAATGAGGAGTTAAATTGGAGAAGCTCTGCTGAGCTTCTGCCTACTGAGAAGCCTGGGAGTGGCTGCCCTGCAATAAGGAAGTGCAGCAGTTTTCCACTGTCATCTGCATTTATTTTGCTACCCCGCCTCCGACCCCCATAGGACGCCAGGGCACGGTTGTTCTCCTTGCTCTCTCTGGGCTGCATTTGGAAGGTGAATGGGAGGAGGACGATGAAACCGACATGCATCTTTTAATGCACCTTATAAACTGTACTACAGCTGTTAATTCCCTTACAGTGCAACAAACAACCCCTCCCTACCCCCCAGGTCTTCCCCTCACCTCCATTTTGGCTCTCCCAGGATTAACCCCTTCCTTTCCTCCCCTAGTCTCCCCCGTGGTGTATGGCTTGGGGTCGCCCCACGACGTGTCGGTGCTGGCGGGCTCTGAGGTGGAGCTGCCGTGTCGGACCACGGGAGTGCCGCCTCCCCAGGTGGAGTGGATGAAGGACGGACAGTAAGTGCGCAGCGGCTGTTGCAAGTCACTGGCTGGGGCTCCCCGGTGCCAGGGGACGCAGCCAGCTCAGGTTGGCTGGAGGCTGCAGAGAGCTTGGGTTTAACGGTCTGTGAGGCAGGAGTGAGGCACCGGGTAGGGAGTACACTGGGGCAGGCACTAGGGACCCCACACGACAGGCAGTTAGAGAATGGGCTCCAGGAGCAAAGTGCTTTCGGAAACCCGGTGACCTCTCCACGCACGTCTAATGCCACTTCCTGAAAACGTCCCTCCTTGGCAGTCTCAGCACGGAGGCCAAGGGCAGAGCTCTCGCCTCTCCTCTCCGGGGAGGGTTCCTCCAGCTCACCGGCCCATCAGGGCACACACGATGTGATCCGTGCAAGCTGCATGCCGTCCTGCAGGCCAGGCTGGCTCTCCCGCCGGGGAACAGCTCTCTCCTCTCCGGGGAGGGTTCCTCCAGCTCACAGGCCCATCAGGGCACACACGATGTGATCCGTGCAAGCTGCATGCCATCCTGCAGGCCAGGCTGGCTCTCCCGCCGGGGACCAGCTCTGCCACGGCGTCGCTCCGTGACACTGCAGCACATGGTGACGGTGCAGCTTCACGGTGCGAGGGCTCTGCCCTGTGAGCTGCCGTGCTCCGGAGCTGATCTCATCCCCAGAGCCTTGTGATCACACACTCCCTCGGAACTTGCGAGGGGAACGTCAGGGTCGAGACGGATGTGGGGGACTTTTTGCAACGGCTGCCCCATTTCTGTCGGCAAACAGAGGGTGTCGGTGTCCAGGGCGGTCTATCCAGCGCCTTTCGCTGGCACTGCATTTACTAAACAAGGATAAAACCTCCCAGGATTCACTAGCACCATTGTCCTAAATGCAGCAGGCTCTGCCCTCTGGCTGTGGTCTTATGCTTCGTTCTGTATCCTCAGGCCTCTTGCCCTGATGGACTCTCGGATCCAGCTCTTGGAGCAGAGACAGGTGTTGAGGATCCAGGACAGCCAGCTGAGAGACCAAGGGAAGTACCAGTGCCTGGCCTTCAACCAGGCTGGCCAGCAAACCAAGACTTTCCAACTGCATGTTTACAGTAAGTTCCCAAAGTGGAATTTGCTCTTGGAAATTTCCTCTGCGACCTGCTGTGAGAACGGCAGATAGAAGTCGTGTGAGTGACAATAGGTACGTCTACACTGCAGCTTGGAGCGAGCCTCCCAGACTGGCTCGAGCCAGTGCGCTGAAAGCAGCAGTGGGGACATTACGGCTCAGACGGCAGCTGGGGCTCTCAAGCCCTCCTGACCCCCAGGGTCTGAGCTCAGGTGGTTTTGGTGCGCTAACTCAGGGGTGGGCAAACGTTTTGGCCTGAGGGCCGCATCTGGGTATGGAAATGGTATGGCGGGCCATGAATGCCCTGTGTGGGAGGGGGAGTCTATGGGGTGTAGCATGGGGGGGGCTCTCTAAGGGATGTTACTCATGGGGTGTGGCGCCGGAGGAGGGTGGTCCTGGGGACTCCTAGGGGCCCTGCCGGCAGTGACACCAAGGCAGCCGTACCAGGCACCGCTACGAGCGGAGGTACCGTAGCTGGGACGGGGCGGCCCCTGGGTGGTTTCGAGGCTCTCAAGGGTGGGGCCGTAGGAGACTGGGAGGGGATTGGGCGCGCTGGCGCATAGCGGGGGGCTGCCGCATGGGGGTAGGGTGGCTCTGCGTGCATGTGGCTCTGCGTGCCGGAAGATGGTGCTCATCAAGGGAATTGTTGTGAGTTGGGGGCTGGGAGCACCGGGCCGGCGGAGCAGGGCAAGCCCCTGACCCCGCTCCCCGGCGGGAGCTTGAGGACCAGATAAAAATGTCGGATGGGCCGGAAGTGGCCTGCGGGCTGTAGTTTGCCCACCCCTGCGCTAGCTCGAGCCCTGCTAGCCGAGTCTTTCTACTAGGGCTGGGAGGCTGGCCATGTGTGTTACGGAGGCTCACCTGCTCTAGCATCAGGCATGACCGTGGAGTACAAAGGGGTTTGGTTACCCAGGTCACTGCTGGAGGCAGAATATGGAATGCAGTGGCCCACTGGTCCAACCTAGCTGTGCGTGAGCTTCCTTGCCATGGTGCCCTGCCCTCGTCCCGCTGGTAAGAGTCCTCCTTTCGTCAGACCGGTGTTACTCTGTAGGATGTGCTTGGCATAGTCGACCCTGAGAGGACCAGGCGTGGACGTGCCCCGGCTTGCATGTGGCAGCACCTTCCCTGCCCCCGTGGCCCGCTCGGCCCCGGGAGCTGGAGGCACCTCCTCTTCCCAGCCCCTCCAGTGCAGCCGCCTCTCGGGGTGTCCGTTCTCCCCCCGGGTTTCACTCTTCACATTCATTTGCATGTTCAGCTCCACCCACCATCCTGGGCTCCAGCGAAAGGGCGGAAGTCATGGGCCTGCTCGACCGCCCCGTCGGGCTGCGGTGCGAGGCCCGGGGCTCGCCGGCTCCCAGCATCACCTGGTTCAAAGACCAGCGGCCCATCGTCTCCAGCGCCCGGGCCGCCTACGCCGAGGGGGGGAGGAGCCTCCAGCTGAGCCAGGCCCAGCTGTCTGATGCCGGGCTCTACACCTGCCGGGCCACCAACGCTGCAGGGGTGGCAGAGGCGGCCGTGAGGCTGGCGGTGTACGGTACGGCTTCCCGAGCCGCGCGGCCGCCGGCCTGACGTGCTCGGAGGGGGGGAGGGGGAAGCGACGCTCGTTCTCCCCAGCAGCGTGGGCTGTACGGCAATGGCTCCCCGCTGGCTCGCTAGGCAGCCCTGGCAGGAGGGGCCGGGGCTCTGTCGGGCGGAGGCCGATGGTTCCTGGGGCTCGTAGCCATGGCCAAGGGGAGCGGCGGGGTTGTGCTCGCCGGCTCCTCCTACCGCTCGCCCTGAGTCCTGCAGCCACACATGTGGTGCTGTCTTCCTGGGTCTCTCCCCTCATCGACCCCTCGGACTGCCCCGGGCAGGCTCAGGCTCCAGCACTGAGCCGAGCTGTACGGTGTGTGGTCTCAGGCCCATCCGGCCCCTCTGCTTCCCCCGCCTTCCTGGATCACCCCCCCACCCCCAGAGGTAGCATGGTAGTAATGCAGCGGCACGTCTCGATTCCACGTACCCGGGGCTAATGCCAGCTGTGTCTTCCCTGCCCCGGCAGTGCCACCTGATATTGAAGGCGACAGCCAAGCCGGCCGGACAGTGGAAGCAGTGGTGGGCCAGCTGTTGGCCTTGGAGTGCTCAGCCAGCGGCCAGCCCCCGCCTGCCCTCTTCTGGCTCAAGGACGGCCTCCCGCTGGCCGAAAGCAACGGGACGCAGATCCTAGGAGGCGGCGCGGTGCTGAGGATCGAGAGTGTCTTGGAAGGCTCAGGGGGGACCTACACCTGCTTAGCCAGCAGCCCGGCAGGGGAGAGGGCAATCCAGTATTCGGTGGTTGTTCAGGGTAAGCTGCTGGGCCGCCGGGAGGGATGTCAGTGATGCTGCATTAGCTATAAGGCTGGGGGAGCTGCACAGTGTTCTTAGGGGGCGGTGATAGGGCCCAGGCCAGGGGCAACATGCGCTGCCTGGTAGCCACCCTGGGCAAGGCAGGGGGAAGGGCTGCACAGAAGAGCTTTTAATGGATTTGCCATTGTGGGTTCAAATTTTGTCATGTGTTTCATTGAGGCCCCCCGGCTGGTCCCAGATCCCAGGGAATGCTGACTGTGCCCCCTAGATCGCCAGGGATACTGACTCCGCCCTCTGGGCCCCCCAGCTGCTCCCGGATCCCCGGGGATACATTTTCCACTGTCGGTCCCAGGCTGGGCTGAGGGTGAGCCGGGCTCCTGTTCCTCTCTGCTGACTTTTCTTTTGTGCTTTCTTATTCCCATCAGCTCCTCCTCAGCTGATGATTGGTGCAGGGGAAGGGCACGTGGTAGCAATTGTGAATGACTCCCTGAGGATTCCCTGCCGTGCCACAGGCTTCCCTGCCCCCAGGGTGCAGTGAGTACAGAGATGGAGGGCGCAAGGAAACCCCTTCCTGGGGTCTGGCAGGGGTCTTCCCGAGGCTGCTTTCTGGGCCTCTTAACCCCTTGAATGCTGGGCTGTAGAGCAGGCTGAGTGGCTCCAGGGCTCTCAAAGGAATGCAGGATGTGCGGCATCTGCTCACCCTATTTGGGGGTGTCCCTTTATGGTTATTGGGGAGCTGGTGGGAATACCCCACAGGGGATGGAGGAGCAAAAGTTCTGAGCCGGTACCCCTGGAATTTTCCTTCTGTTAAGTGGCTCCCGTCCCCATCCACTGCCCCACTCCTCTCTAGTTTGGGGTATAAACTTGCCCCTACTCGCACCACGACCCCATGGCAGTTCTATAGTAGCCCCATCCACCTGGGTGGCAGAGATTGGGCTGAATACATCCGTCATCTGCTGGCTGGGGAAGATGAGTGAAACCTCCTGTGCATAATGCGGGGTGTTGTGCTGATTCACCCTCCTCTCCCCCAGTAATTCCCTCTTTCCTGGGCCCAGCAGCCAGCGTTTTGCAATGCGAGGCTCTACGCTGAAATATCCTAGGGCAGGTGAGGATGCTTCACCCGGAGCAAACTCTGCCGGCTGCTCCATGATCCCACCCCCTGATGCCACTTCAGCTCCCTGCTCCTCTGTTGATTACCTTGCCTGGTGGGCCACCGGCCTCCTTCTAGGTGGTGGGTGGGGGAGCCGCTGTTCTTCACCTGGGAAGAACTCACCTGGGAAGAACTCACCTGTCATTCCCTCTGTCCCAGGTGGCTGAAGAATGGCCAGCCAATCGGAGAGCTGGACGGGGTGGTGATGCCAGAGGATGGAAGGGTGCTTTGGATTCCCCGGGTGAGGCTCCGTGACGGAGGGCTCTACGCCTGCCAAGCCGGCAGCGAGGCGGGCGGAGCCAGAGCAGAGGTGCGGGTGTCAGTGCAAGGTGAGCAGGCCGGTCGTCCATAGCGACTCTCCCGACCCGCCTGTCGGAGAAGCACGTCCCAGGCTCAGTGCTGGGACAGAGACTGGAGCATCTTGCTGGGAAGCCAGGTCTCAGCCAGCCCCCTTGGAGCGCTGCGTCTCCAGGCTCACAGGTTCAGCAGTGAGCGTAGCTCCTGCCCCAGCCATTCAGCTCCGTGCGTTATCACCTGCCCCGCAGGAGGCCAGGGATAAGCCCTGCTTCAGTCACAGCCCCCCCAGGAGGCCAGGGATAAGCCCTGCTTCAGTCACAGCCCCCCCCGGGAGGCGGAAGGTGGCGGGAACAATCGCCAGGGTAAAGGCAGGGGAATCTGGTGGGTCCCATCAGGTCCATCCTCACATATGAACGAGACTGCAGGCAAAGGTTCAAATGGCTGAAGGAGGGTTATGACAGACCCACTAACACAGGGGTGGGCAAACTGCGGGCCGCATCCGGCCTGTCGAACCTTTTAATCAGGCCCTCGCGCTCCCGTGGGGGAGCGGGGTTGGGAGCTTTCCCCACTCTGGTGCTCCAGCCGGGGAGCGGGGTCAGGGGCTTGCTTTGCTCCTCTCCACATGTGCAGCAGCTCCCAGAAGCAGGAGCAGCCAGGGGGCTCCGCACACTGCCTCCGCCCCAAGCGCCAGCTCTGCAGCTCCCATTGGCCGGGAACCGCGGCCAATGGGAGCTGCGGGGGTGGTGCCTGCAGACGGGGCAGTGCACAGAGCAGCGTGGCCCCGCCTCCGGAGGGGGGATGGACCGCTGTTTCCAGGAGCCACTTCAGGTAAACGTCGCCCGGATCCTGCACCCCTGAGCCCCCCCGCGCCCCAACCCCTGCCCCAGCCCTGATCGCCCTCCAAACCCTTTTTGATCCCAGCCTGGAGCACCCTCCTGTAGCCCAAACCCCTCATCCCCCGCCCCACCCCAGAGTCTGCACCCCCAGCCGAAGCCCTCATCCCCCCCATGCGCCGCAATCCCCAGCCCCCGCCGGCCCTCCATACAATTTCCATACCGAGACGTGGCCCTCAGGCCAAAACGTTTGCCTCCCCTTGCACTAACACCACATCTCTGCACCTCCCCCTGGGTGTGATTGGTATGTGCCCATGCGGCGCCCCGTCCCCCTCTCCCCCTTCTCTTGCCAGAGCGCCCGTCGGTCCGCGTTGTGGGTGGAGAGGAGCTCAGCGTTGCCTTTCGTCATGCGGTGGCTGTTCAGTGCCTGGCCACCGGCGTCCCCGCGCCCACCCTCGGCTGGTGGAAGGATGGAATTGTTCTGCAGGCAACAGGCAGCCTTCTGCGGGTAGGGTGGGTGCAGCTGCGGCCCAGCCCGGGGGGGCGGATGTGAGCGAGAGGCAGATGTGGTGTTGCAAAGATCACGTGCGAGTCCAAAATAGGCATGTTGTGATGGGATTGTGTGTGTGTGTGTGTGTGTGTGCGTGAGAGAGAGAGAGAGAGCACAGAAGGGCTGCTGTTGTGATGGTGCGCTGGGTGAAGCTGGTGCGCTGTTGTTCACTCTTGCTGGGGTGTGGGTGTGCTCATTACACTAGTGCAACACTTGAACACGCCCTGAGGGTATTTCCTCAGTTAAGTGAACAGAGCGCAGCCGGGGGAGGTGTCTAGTGGGGGCTGTACCAATTGCTTTGCATGCTCTGTAGTGTCCTGTCATCTCTGGGGACCTGGCACCAAACTGGCCTTAGGACAGCTGGAAACAAGCCTGGTCCCAGCCTCGTGCACGCTGGGTAAAGGCCAGGCCTGTCTCCGAGAGCTGGAATCGCAGGGGGTTGAAGTCAGGGTGGAGGTGCAGTAGCAGAGCTGTGGGGGAGCTCAGGGCTGGCACAGCAGGGAGCTGTGGGTTCGATTGGAGGTGCCTGGGCCATGCTGGCGGGGCTGTGGGGGAAGGAAAGACGGCTGAACACGACCGTGTTTTTGTGTGTGGCATGACTCTAACCGCGGAACCCCTCCCGTCCTCCCCGTAGATCGAGAAGGTGGACGTGGTGGACGAAGGGGTGTACTCGTGTGTGGCGACGAACGCTGCAGGGGAAGGGAGACGAGCCGTGAGGCTGAAGGTGCTGGGTGAGGAGCCAAAGACGGGACGGGCTGCACCCAGCGTTCCAGCCACCGGCTCCGTCCTGGCGGTTGGCTCGCGGAGCTACCACCTGCCTAAAGAGCCACCCCCAGGCCTGAGGACAAACCAAACCGGATCGGTCTCTTCCCCTCCCCAATCCGCTCTCTTTCTTAAATGAAATTGACTCAGCAATCCCAATGTTTGCCATATATAGCACCTTCCATCCTGCAACCTCTGTGTGTTACCTGTAATCATTAACCCTGCTAGTGCCCTGGCGAGGGGGATGGTGTTACCTCCCATTTCACAAACCTCACGGTGACCTGTCCAATCAGTGGCAGAGCTGGGTGTAGAACCCAGGAGTCTTGGGACTACCAGCCCCTGGCTCTAACCACTAGACAGCATTCCCTCCCAGAGCTGGCTATGGAACCCAAGAGGCCTGGCTCCCAGCCCCTTGCCCGGTCCAGGCACAGCGGTGTGCACAAAATCTCACCCTCCCAACCTCCTCCCTCCCCGTGCCGCGTCTGACGACGCCCGCGTGGGGCTGCGCACAGCCGCCGTACTGACGTGATGTTTCTTTGCAGTGCCCCCAAACATTGAACCCGGAGAGGTGAACCAGACCGTCCCTGAGAACTTCCCAGCCTCCTTTGAGTGCCTGGCCTCTGGAATGCCCACTCCTAGTAAGGCAACTCCGCTCCCTCTGGCTCGTCTGCTTTCCAGCGTTCGTCCATTTGCCTGGCCTGGTTTCCCACCCCATCTCAGCCCTCTCTGCTCGGATGGAGACCGGTCACATGGGACTCCCCCTCCCTGTTGTGGTTCTACCTCAGAGCCCACAGCAGTAACCGCCTGCTAAAGGGGCTCCATTTTATTGTTTGTAGTAGGGTACTGCCCATACCCCGGCTCACCTGGGGTTCCTGCTGTACAAATGTGCAGTCAGACTGCCCCTGCCCCAAAGAGCCTACAGTGAAAATGGGCAAGACAGACAAAGGATTGTTGTGGGGAACTGGGGCACAGGGAGACCAAGGCTGGATTTTCAGAGGAGCCAAAGGGAGTTAGGCACCCAAACCCCATTGAATTACAGTGGATTTGAGTGTTTCGCTCCCTCGGGCGTGCCTTTGACTGTCACAGCCTAAGTGACTTCCCCGAGGTCACACCGAGGAGTCTGTGCCAGAGCTGGGGTCCGAACGCAGATCTGCCACGTCCCAGCGCAGTGCCTGACCCACGCGACCATCCTCCCTTCAGGGGGTTGCTTGCCTCAAGGCTGGTGACGCTGCAGCCGGACTGCCAAGCCCCCCAGAATGAAATGCAAACCCCTCTCTTCAGACAGATCTGGGAAAAGACCAGGAGTCAGAGAATCCTGCAGAGAAGCATCCCAGATTGGCTTGCACAGCCCCTGGTTATCGCAGACGTCTTCCTACTAGAGAGGCAGCGTCTCTTCCGTCCTGTGCCCTCCTCCTGGCCCTGCTTGGGACTTTTTGTTGCTGTTGTATTGTATTAGTAAAACAAATACAAAGACTATACTGGGGAATATAAGGCCCATATAACGGAGGTGGCAAAGGGTTTAAACCCCAGACAAGGCAGGTCCATGGGGTGGTGGAGGCGGCAGGGCCACTAACTCAGCCCACGTCCTCCTGCTTCCCTTTCCAGACGTGTCCTGGTACAAGGGGCCCCGGCTTCTCTCGGCCAGTCCAGGCCTTGTCCTGTCGGGCGATGGGAGGCGCCTGCGGATCGAGCGGGCTCAGGTCTCAGACGCGGGGAGCTATCGCTGCGTGGCATCCAGCGTGGCAGGCAGCAACGAACTCCATTACAGCCTGCAGGTGACTGGTGAGTGACCCGCTGGGCAGGGAAGGCACCAGCGGCCCCTGTGTCTCTGGTCTTGGGGTCTCCCATCAGTCGACAGACTCCCTGATCCATGCCCAGTGTCCCTCCCTGGCACTCAGTGGCACGTTCCTTTACCCATGTAACAAAATCTCAGGGAGCAGAACTGGGGTCAGAGCCAGAGCCGAAGCCGGAGGGTTTGTCTAGAGTTCTGGGCAATTCAGAGCTCGGCGGTTCTAGGCCATGTGATTAAACGCCCCCACTCCCATGTCCATCCCAGCAGTGACTCTGTGATGTCCCAGAATGCCTTGCAGCACCCAGCGACTCCAGGTAACCCCACGTAACACTCCAATAACATCTAATGCATACTAATGTAAGGCATGGCCGTCTTGCCACACGGCCCCAGAGCAGGGTCTGTCGCCTCGCTGGGTCCCACAGAGCCCCCAGCTCATTCAAAGCCTTTGAGCTCCAGCTGGAGATTTGACTTGGGATCCTGCATGGCTCTCGATCCGCTAGGAGGCTTTCACTCTGGAGGAAGTACAATCCAGCCTTGCCCTTGCTCCAGCCTGGATGCTGAACACCTCCCTGTTCAGGGCCGGAGCCTCTTCTTTCTTCCCCTCCTGCAGTGTTGTCTCCCCCAGCCCAGTACCAGTGATGGGATTTTGTTCACCCCCGCTGGAAGTCCCGAAGGAAAGGGTCATGCCAACAAACCACGTTATTCTGGGTGGTTCTGCCCACCCCACCTTCCCTTTGCCCTTGCTCATGTCCTGGTGTTTCTGTGATGCTCAGCGCCTGCCTTTGGCCTCCCCAGTGCCTCCCCAAATCACCTCCGGCCCCAGCCTTGTCACGGTGGTGCTGAGCGAGCGGGTGGAGCTGGCGTGTGAGGCTGCAGGGATCCCTGCCCCCACGCTGGTGTGGCTGAAAGACGGCAATCCTGTTTCCAGCACGGCGCCCGGGGGACCACAGGTCAGTGTGATCGGCTAGCTTAGAACCAGCACAAGGGACTGTCTGGGTCCATCCTGGCGCCAGGCCTGTGCTCAGAGGCCCCTGCCTGCCACCCAGCACACCAGTCTGTTGGACTGTCCTGCTGTAGCAGGGCTGGGCAAGGGCCAAGGGGCTGCCTCCCCTGCTGCTCCCACCCCTCCCTGGTGCTGAAACTTGGGAGCTGATGGTGGGGGAAGTGGAGTTCTCTCGCCAGGGCCTGGGTGCCAGCGGGAGAGGACAGGCGTAGTGCGAGCTCCCGGCTTGCGCAGCTCTGCGGTTCCCCATCCCGGTGCGCGGGGAGGCAGGGTGCCGAGCAGCGGGCTGGAAGCTCCCCTCTGCTCACTGATCCCTTTTGGGTTTGTTTCTGGGGACGGCGCAGATCCTGTCTGGGGGACGCGTCCTCTCCCTGGCCAGCGCGCACCTCTCGGACGCGGGGACGTACTCCTGTGTGGCCATCAGTGCCGTGGGAGAGGATAGGCGGGATGCGGTGCTGCGGGTGCAAGGTAAGTACTACCCTCTCTGACCCCCCCTCCAGGGCGAGGAATCTGTCTCAGACCCCGATTCCCAGTCCCTGCACCTCGCCTCCTAGTGACTCCCGTGTTTGCTAGAGCAGCTGCTGCTCTGCAGCTTACAGGGATTAGGGGAGCCAATCTGGCTGTTTGCTAAAGCCCTGCAAATGTAAGTTATCGTCAAACCCCATGTCTGGTGACTGCAGGGCCACCCGCTTCTCAGGGGCTCTGTCACAGTCTGGTCCTCAGCCCTGCACAGGGGCTTTTCCCAGGGCTTAATTTGTGCCAGGGCTGAGCCCCGGCACCGCTGGGGGCTTGGCGGATCCGAGCCCCGGCACCGCTGGGGGCTTGGCCGTTCTGAGCCCCGGCACCGCTGGGGGCTTGGCGGATCCGAGCCCCGGCACCGCTGGGGGCTTGGCCGTTCCGAGCCCCGGCACCGCTGGGGGCTTGGCGGATCCGAGCCCCGGCACCGCTGGGGGCTTGGCGGATCCGAGCCCCGGCACTGCTGGGGGCTTGGCGGATCCGAGCCCCGGCACCGCTGGGGGCTTGGCGGATCCGAGCCCCGGCACCGCTGGGGGCTTGGCCGTTCCGAGCCCCGGCACCGCTGGGGGCTTGGCGGATCCGAGCCCCGGCACCGCTGGGGGCTTGGCGGATCCGAGCCCCGGCACCGCTGGGGGCTTGGCGGATCCGAGCCCCGGCACCGCTGGGGGCTTGGCGGATCCGAGCCCCGGCACCGCTGGACTTGCCACATCAGTTATGAAAGTACAAAAATTGCTTGAGCCCCAGCGCCTAATTGCTTGCGCCCAGGCACCTCTTTCATTACTAATTAAGCCCTGGCCTTTCCGCGTCACAGACCAGTGTATGGGGAGGAGGCGGGAGTGGAGGTTCGGAGTCGACTGGTGTGTTCGTTCAGTAGCCCTGCTCCTGCCTGTTGGCCTCAGGAAGGAGCCATTTCCCCGTTGATCTTACCCCAGGGTTGTTTCCTTTCAGTGCCCCCAAATGACCTTGGTGAGGAGCTAAATGTCTCCGTCATCATCAACCGGTCGGTGACCCTGGAATGCCAGCACCACGCGGCCCCCTCTCCCGTGCTCCGCTGGCTGAAGGATGGGCGCCCTCTCCCGCGGGTCCCCGGAGCCCGACTCTCTGCAGACGGGGCCTTTCTCCAGGTGACTATTCTGGCCGGTGCCGAGTCAGGAGGCGATGCAGAGAACTTGGCTCTGCAGTAAATGTCTCTGTCCCCTGTACACCTGGCTATGGCTCGTTGGCTCTCCCCTGCCTGGCCGTGGCAGGGAATTCCACTTCCCGTGAGATGTGTGGCTCGGAGTCACGGAGAAATGGGCCTGCCCCGTCTCGCCCAGGTTGTGTTCCTCAGGCCTGAGAGTCCTTGTGCTGACTCAGTGCTTTCCTTGTCCCTTGATTCCGCTGGGCCCAGCTCGAATGGCCGCAGCACTGCACCAGAACGAAGGGGCCTGTTGCCAGGAGCAACCTGGACAACGGGCCTGGGCTGCGAGCGGACTTTGGCTCTGCTGCTGGGCTGGGCGTGCGTTTGTGGTGCTGCCACTGGGCGCGTGGCGCACTGCTTTCCCTGCTCTCAATCCCACCCCGGCTCTGCTTGCTTTGACAGATTGAGCACGCTCAGGCGCGAGATGCAGGGAGATACACGTGTGAGGTGTCGAGCCGCGTGGGCCGGGCGGAGAAGCACTACAACCTCAATGTCTGGGGTAAGCCAAGGGTTGGCCACACATGGGAGAGGGACAAAGATCCCATGGAGGGGCGTCAGTATTCCCTGGCCCCATGTCCGAATGTCACTGTCTGTGAGAGTTCCTCCATCTTAACCACAGGGCATAATACAGCCACCTCTTACAAGGGCCTGCAACTGGGTTGGATTTTAAGAGCCTACAGGCAGCTTTTGTTATCATAAGTAGGAGCCGTGGGTGCTCAGCTCCCCGGAAATTCAAGCCCCACGCTTGTAAATGTGTGTCTCAGAACTTGCTGAGAAGGAGAAATACCTTTGTCCCTCCCCACTCCAGCTGTCCCAGCCTGGATGCTTTTAGTGAGGGGCGGTGTATGCATCTTGGATCCACTTTATTAGGTTATGTCCATCCCTTGAAGGCAGTTCAGTCTGTAACACACACACCCCGTTCCCAAAGGTGGGGAATGATACTTATTTTCCACCTAATGGCCGGTGAAGCCTTGTGTAAAACCATTCCAGTGTCCTGTCAATCTGGGTGCACTCACTGTGCAAGGAGCCTGCATCCCGTTGGGATCTGCCCTGGCAATGATAAAATCCTTCCCTTACACACGGGCACACCCTCTCCCAAAATACAGCCCTCCACAGTGCTCGTGTGCAGTTCCTCAAACACATTTGCATGCATAACCTTATGCTGAGCTTTTTGAAGCTGGATTATCTCACTAACACATGGTTTAGTTGCTTTTTTTTATTGTAAAAGTCTGTGATCCGTTATTACCACCTAAAATAGATATTTCACACGCACCAAACTGTGCGGAAAGAATCTTATTAAGGTTGCAAAGTCAAGCACTCAGAAGTTAGGAAATGCCAGAATTAAGGCTGGCTGTGCAACATTTTTCCAGAGCTTTGTCCTTGAGGACAGCTACGCCATTTTGGCTAAAATTACCAATAATCGTAATATTATAATAATTAATAATTAGACCAATAATAATAATATAATATACTACTTAATATTTAATAATCAGCTGGAGGCAATAATAATCCGCTGGAAGAATGTGACACTTGGAAAATTTCAGCCCAAATGGTTGAAGTTTGGCAAAGTTTTAAGCAACTGAAAACAGGGTCTTATAATGGGAAGTGTCAGGCTACTAGGCAATGTTGCCTGCCCTGTCTGGAGTAGTGTGGCTGGCCAGTCTGAATGTTCTTTAACCCTATGGCCAGCACAGTACGCTTTCTATACTGCGACATGCTGTAGGAGAGTTGTATGATTGAGAATACTGCTGGTTTTTAATAGCTGGAAAGTTGAAATTATTCTTTCCATGTGAATCAAAATTGCAAGTCTGTGTGACTGACGGTGGCACTTGAAATTAAATGTGTGTGATGCTAGGCAGGTTGGTTCCCCATCGGGGCAATAGGCAGGGGTCATGTATTTCTCATTGTTCTCCTTTGGCCAAACCCACCTCCTGTAAGCCAGGGAGTAGCAAACAGAGCTAAGCCGCCTGGGACGCTAGCTAGCATCACATACCACTGCTTCTGTAGCACGTCTGATGCCCTTTGCACTGTTATTCCCTTCTTTTGTCCTGTGCAGTTCCCCCCTCCTTCTCCTCGGAAGAGCCTGCTGCCCTGTCTGTGATGGAGGGACAGTCCGTCAGCCTGTCCTGCGAGTGCAACGGGATCCCCTTCCCCACCCTCACCTGGGAGAAGGACGGTAGGGTTGTGTTCGTATCTTCGCTCCTCCCCAAGCCGCAGTGTTAGTCCAGCCAGCTAGACTGCCTGGTTCTGAGCCAGTGGGCTAGAAGGTCCCAGGCTGGATTTCAAAGCCGAGGATACACATTGATTTAAACCTACGTAGACTTGTGTTGGCTTGTTCCTGCGGCTCCTTCGTGTCTAGGAGGAGAAGCTGCCCCTTTTGGAACGGCTGCATCTGGCTCAGAAGCAACCGCAGGTTTGTCTCCAGGGAGAGAAACAGGCACTTCAGTGTAACCACCATGCGACCCTCTGTAGGACAGTGTGCCTGGGAGCTAATGCCGCCAGGAGTCTCAGGGGAGACTTGTGTTTTCTTCCCCCACCCCACCATTCAGGTACGCCCCTTGCCACGGAGCTCGGGCGCCCCGAGCGTATCTCCGCAGGAGGGAGGCTGCTGTACATTGGGAAGGTGCAGACGGCAGATGAGGGATCTTACACCTGTGAGTGCAGCAACGTGGCTGGCAGCAGCCGAAGGGAGCATCGGCTGGAGGTGGACGGTGAGTCGGAGAGGTGCTGCGGGAGGAGTGAGGGTTTATACTACAGGGAGCCGAACCTCTGAGTGGAGAATAACAATAAGAGCTCCTGTGTAAGTCAGGTGGTTTTGGGGCGCGCAAGTGGCTGAATGGAGCATAGAGCATCTCTCATTTCTACTGCCAAGGTGTGGCCCTCGGAGACTCCATGTCCCAGCATGCCGTGCTCCATCTTGATCCACACTTGCTATGCTGGACCTATGGTCTCTGCAATCTACACCTCCCTGCTGAGGAGGGCAGCTATGATCTGCAAAACTAGGTGCTGCCCTGGGGTTCCTGGCAAGCAGCCAGTGTGGGCCCAGCGGGGCAATCTTTGGGAGCCACTGGTCCGAAGTAACGGTGTGGTTTTGAGTATTTAAAGACAGCTCTTGGTCACTGAACCCTACCCCAGAGTCTGCATTGCCTTAGTACTCGGCATGGCTCATAACTGTCCTTTGCTGGTCCAGACCAATCGCTTGCTGCCGTTAATATCCTCTTGCCGAAAACCCAGAAGGAGTTGAATCCCAACAGGTTGGTTCAGTGTCTCTGCCTTGTGCTCTTCTCACCTGCAGTTCCGCCAGTGATCAAAGGCAGCGGCGAAGCCCCAAAGAAGATTTCTGTGGCTAAGGCTGGTGAGATTACACTAGAATGTGAAGCCGGGGGATCACCGCGGCCAACAGTCACATGGATGAAAGATGGGCAGCCTGTGGTGAATGAGGAAGCACTTCTTCTTAAGGACCAGGGGTGGAAGCTGCATATTCAGAGGGCGCAGGTCACCCATGCGGGCCGCTACACCTGCCTAGCGGCGAATGCAGTTGGACAGGTGGAGAGGACATTTGATCTTGCTGTGCATGGTAAGCTCTGCTGTTGTTTCTGGGACCTTGGGGGTGAGGGGTCTGAGAGCGAGGGTCAGGAGAAAGGTGATGCACTGGGAAGTTCCACCGTGCACATGATAGAGCCTTAGGTGTGAGGATGAGATATTAGCCAGGGTGAAAAGTTCTGTGTAAGCTCTAGGCATTGTTACTCCAACGGCCGCCCCAGCAGCTAATGATGGGATGAGCAACAAGGAGCCAAAATCATCTGCTTTCCCTGGACTGTGTGGACCAAGCTTTCAAACAGTCGAGTTCCTCTGGGGAGTTGGGTCACCTGCCTGGCTGCGTGTGCACTTGTCACCCCTGTAAACTCACGTTTGGATGTGCAGCTACATTCACAGTGAGCTGCTCTGTGGCACAGATCTGGGTCCTGAAGGCACCATGGAGGCAGGCATATTTTCTGGACTACCTCCTTGTGCCCCTGTTTGAACGTGGGTCCGTAGTTTGAAGGCTGGGAAAAGCTGGATTTCCTAGGGTCCCCATTTGCTTATTTTCCTGCTTCCATGGAGCCTGCTTTGTAAATGAAAGATCGTCCCTTTGTCTCTCTAGTCCCCCCTGAGCTCGTTAGGGGAGCAGGGCCAGTGACCAATGTCACTGTCTCTTTGCATGGCGCCCTAACTCTGATCTGCGAGGCCTCGGGCATCCCGCCCCCAGCGGTCAGCTGGTCCTGGGAGAACTCGCCCATCATCCCTGGCGAGCACACACGCCTGTTGTCAGGTGAGGCCTTAATGAGTGATCATGGCTGGAAGGTTTATTCTGGCTGGCTAGCAACCTTGGAACTCGGGGTTTGGCCATGGGGAAATTGAACATTCTGCAATGGCTGCCCTGGGAGAGCTCATGGAATAACACAGAGAGCTACCCTGGAATAGCTATTGCAGGATAGCTTATTCCGCCATAGTGGTTTTGGTCAATTTCCCTACATAGACAAGCCCTTAGACAATCACACTCCAGAGCTGGGAGCCTGTAGGTCACTGCCAGGCTGGGGGTTCTTGGCTCACTCTGCTAGTGTCTCTGGGAGTCACTTGGGGTTGGGCAGGATCCCACTGAAAATGTCTTTAATAAATAAAAGCAAATCTGTGGTTTGTGCCTGGAAGTGACAGGGGCCTCTGTGGATGCTCTTAATGCTTCCAAGCATCCTCTGACATCTCTGTCAGAGTGTTAGCAGCTTTTTCCTGGAAAGCACCAGAGATAGCAAGGGTAGGGGGGGAGGAGGGGAGGTCTAATTACCACTCAGCGTTCAAACTGGTGCACAGGGTTTTAGCTGCCTGACTCATTCAGCGGTGACAGGATTTTCTGCTAGTTTCACCCCTGGGAGCGAGATTGTCTGTCTTGTCCAATGACAAGTTGTCCTCATGAAGGCTACGGCCCCACGAGGAGCGAAGGGTGCGTCCTTTATGAGAAGACAGCTACCTTAGGGGGGACCTGGCAAGTGCTAGCTTTGTTGCAGTGTGGCCAGTTGGAATAAACCCTAGCACCCCCTCACGCTCCTCTCCTCCCCCCCACCACACACACTCAGGGTTACCTCAGCCAGCTACACTAACTCCTGCCTTGTCTCCGCTCGGGCTTCCCGCTGGGATCGCACTCTCGTTGTAAACGCTGCTTGTTCCCTAGTGAAGACAAGCCCTAAGCAGCAGCGTGTCGGCGCGCTGCCCTGGGAGCAGCCTGGGGAGGGAATTGTGACTTGGAGAGAGACGGTCTCTTCCCTACTCCCTTCTTGCTCCCAGAGGGTGGTAATCTGTTACTGGCCGTCACTGGCCTGCCCCGCCATCCCAACCCAGTATTCAGTGCCTAGTTGCTACGGAGACTGAAGCTATCCGGAGAGACACCCTGGGTTGTATTTGTAGGGTAGACCCGCCCTCTGCGTGGTCTGAGGAGATACTTGTGGGGAAAGATCACCCGAGAGGATGCCATGTTTGGAGGGAGTCCCTGCTGGGGTTAGTGGACACCCCGAGTTGGCTGTACTCTGACAGTGGGGGAGGAGAGTGCACTGTGTAGACCCCTCCCGTCTCCTTGTAGACCTGAGGAGGGTGCCCTGGTGCTGAATGAGAGAGCTGTGACAGGCCGGCTCAGGCGATGTCGGAGACTTGCTCAGACAGGGCAGAAGCCCTGGACCAGGGTGTCGTCACTGGTAACGCCGTTTCTTTGTGCTTTGTCACCGTGGCTTTTCCCCTTTATTTCCAGGTGGATGGATTCTGAGGCTAACGCGCATGCGAGCCCGAGACGGAGGCCTCTATTCCTGCAGAGCTAGCAATGCGGCTGGGGAAGCTAGGAAGGATTTCAGTGTGGAGGTCCTAGGTAAGGATGAAGCGCTGGGCCAGAAACACTGTAGAGACCTGGGTTATTGCTCTGGGACCTGTCACCATTTCCTCGGTCCCCTTGGTTTTTAACGCTCTGCCTGCTACAAGATTTCTACTGGGGATCCTCTGACGAGAGGAGAAGCTAAGTGCTACACTCACACAAGCCCTTGGGATATGGCCGTTCATGTACGACAATCCCCAAATCCTTTGCTCTAGGTGGCTAGAAAGTGGTTTCTCGTCTCTCTTGGTGCGGTCAGACTCCTGGCGAGAGAATCATCCTGTCTTCCCCTCTCTCTCTCTTTGGCTTTCTAGTTCCTCCCAGCATCGAGAACGCGGGCGAGGAAGACAGAGTTCGAGTGCCTGAGGGTCAGTCGGTCAGCTGGTCCTGCGTAGCCGCAGGTGAGTGTCACAGGTCCCGGCTGGGAAAAGCAAGAGGTGGTTTTAACTCTAGTGCTCTGGGTGGGTAATGGATTTGTAAAGACGTAGTAACAGGGTTTGTGTGGCCTAGTGGATAGGACACTGGGCTGGGACACAGGAGACCTGACTTGTATCCCTACCTCTGCCACTGATTTGCTGTGTGACCTTGGGCAAGTTGCTTCCCCTCCCCGTGACCCTGCCGCCTTTTGTCTGATGGGGGACTGTCTCTCATTATGTGTTTGCACAGAACCTAGTGCAATGGGCCCTCAATCTCAATCGGGGACTGTGGGCTATACCGTAATACAGATGATTTTTAAAAAAACCAACCACCTGGCCTCTGCGTGAGGTGGGTCTGTCCCATTTACATTAATTACTCCTAACGGAAAAGTGTGTGGCTTTCAACTGACGTCACTAAAGGGACTTGAAATGAGAGTTGCCTGCGTTTTCAGGGCAGCCCCCTCATAGCCTGCTCCACCTCCTCCATGCCTCCCTTGCCCCGTCTCTAGAAGGCCCAACATTGGGAAGGCCCAATGAGCTCCTCATGGCCCAGTGCAGAGTGAAGAGCTGAGCGTTCTGTGTCTGGGTTACTCAGTGCCTGTGCGGCACCCCTGGGCTTCGATCCGGATCTGTGCTGGGCCTGGCGCGACATCGGAGATGAGCTGAGGAGCTGCTGGCCCCTAGCCTGGATTCCTGGCGATCTGGAGGGGGATTTGGATTGGGGGGCAGGGGCGAACATTTGCTGCCGACCTTGTTCTAGCTAATGCTGCAGCAGAGCCTGTCTTTGCTAGCTGTCCGAGCAGGGCGCAAGGCCCAGCCTTTCCCAGAGGGGGCTAGATTTCCCTTCGGATTTCTTTCCTGGAGGATTGGTGATAAATTGCTGCCCTATCCCTGCCCCCTTTGCGCCCATTTGGGACAATTTTTATTTCTCTGGGTGAGGCGCAGATACCACGGTGATGGGCACACCCACATGGAATAAATGATCATTTTGCTGCCCAGCATCTAAGCAAAGGGGAGGCTCTTTTTAAGCGACTTAGCCATCCATGTGCATTGGAGTCCTTTTTCCCATTAGGGAAAATAACTCGCCTGTATCCTGGGCTCCCATGTCCCGCAGAGCTGGCTGCATTGGAAAAGCCTGGATAGAGCCACCATCCTGCTGCCACACTTTTTTCTTCTTTCCTCTGGTAACAAACAGGGGAAGATGCATGTTCAGTAGCTCTTCAGGGAGCTGATCCCTCTATTCCAGGGAAAGAGACGGACTATGGCACTTGGGTACCATTTATCAGGATGAAACTTTGATACCAGGGTAAGGTAGAGATGGGAGATCCCGCCTCATCAGAGTGAAACCTCTTGTGGGTCGGGAAGAGACCTCCTGGATCCAGTAGCATCGCCAGGGCGGGAGCAGGGGGAGCGGCCGCTCCCCCTTGAGCGGAAGCGGCGCCTTTTTTTAGCAGCACTAAAAAAAGGCGCCGCTTCTTTTTAAGCGCTGCTTCTTGCACTCACCCGGCGGCACTCTGGGTCTTCAGCGGCATTTTGGCGCGGGGTACCACCAAAGATCCGGAGTGAGCCGCCGAAGTGCCGCCAAAGACCGGGAGCGCCGCCGGGTGAGTACAGGGGGAGGCGCCTTTTATAGCGCCACTCCCCCTGCGCTCCGGACCTGGCTGCGCTACTGCCTGGATCATTGAGTCCAGTCCCTGCTATCTGCATCAGAGAATCCCATTTGTACACTTATCAAGCTCCATCTTAAAACTAGCTCAGTTGTTTGTCCCCAGTGCTCCTATTGGGAGGCTGTCCCAGAATTTCACTGCTCCGATGGTTGGAAACCTCCCGGCCTGAATTTACACAGGGCCAGTCTATCCCCATTGCTCTTGTGGCTCATCCAGCACACTCTGCCAGCCGCCGAGGCTCTTTTCTTAAACCCTAGCGTGGCTGGAGAGAAAACATTTCAGAACCGTGCTCCAGGTTCCAGAGCACTGGTCTGGCTCACTCCAGCACAGCTGAGTGTACGTGAGACAAACTTCAGCAAAGGCTGAGTCATGCTTTTTTTTTGCCTCTTTTCCCTTTCATCATCCAGGCAATCCCAAGCCGGAAATCACTTGGTTAAAAGATGGCAGCCCTTTGCTTAGCGGAGACGCCCATTACATATCCCCAGATGGATCTGTCTTGCAGATAAACCAAACCACCCTTTTCAGCGCTGGCCGCTACTCCTGCGTGGCCTCCAATGCCGTGGCTGATAAAACCAAACACTATCTGCTAAGTGTTCTAGGTGAGTCCAGAGCCGTGGGCGCTCTCAGATTTGACCAGGGGGAATGGAATTCAAAACCACTACGATGTTCCTTCGTATGACTTCAGGGTCTGATCCAGGGCGGTGCTGAGCTCTCACAGCTCCTACTGAGTTCAGTGTGCAGTGGGGGCACCTGCCTTTTAGCAAGAAGTTCCCAGCACCCTGCAGGGCCTTTGAGCAATTTGTTGAGCCAGGGAAATGGTCGTATCCACATTTCCGATGCAGCCATGTTAGCAATGAGTGTGTTTAACCATGGCCATTGGTACGGTTTCCCTGGCCATTGTGGTCTAGGCCTTATTTCACTTCCACTGGTGCTGGGCGGAGTAGAACCGGCCTCAGAGTTTCTTTAGACATCAGCGCTTGAGGTTCTGTTTGCACCAGGTGTTTTAGTCCCCGCTCGGCCAGCTGTCAGCCGGAGGAGCTGAGCGCTGCACACGCCGTGGTGGACGGAGTGAAGTGGTGGAAAGTCTCAGCTGTGACGGAAAGTCTCGGAAATTGGATACATTCTCTCTCTCCATTCAAAAACAATCTCTGGTTTCCCATAGTTAGTCCCACGTTTCCTGGGGTGAGCCACGAGGGTGCCACGGACGATGTTACCGTAGTGATCGACAGCCCAGTATCCCTGCCCTGTGAGGCCCTGGCCTACCCTTCCCCCACCATCACCTGGCTGAAGGACGAGGTTCCTTTCCAAGCATCCACAAACGTCCGGTTGCTCCCTGGTAACGTATCAATTTCAGTGAATGTGGTTGCTCAGAATCACCCTTGACTTCATGTAACTGCTTCCTGGTTGGTCACATGGACAAGGAACTGGATCTGGAGCTTTTCGCATCTGTGTGTGGTCCAGGGTGATCGTGTGACCAGGGTTCTCTGGCCTGGGAGGTGGGATGAAGTCATGGACCGTGTTCTTACTGGGTGGGTGCTGACATTCCAAAACCCATCATCTCAGCTGATGCCTGCTGGAGCTGTGCCCGCGAGACACCAGTGATTTCATAGGCCTGGAGGCTGTGCTGCAGACGTGACCTTTGCAGCTCAGACTTGAGGCCTGTCAGCAGGGCCCTTTGAGGAAGGTGCTTTGCTGCTGCTCATGCTGTGTGTGGACAGGCATCTGCAATTCCTGGGGAATATCTGCTCTTTTCATACCCTGCGCTGTGTTGTGTTATAACCAGGGATTGCTAGTTGAGATGATTCACCTGCTTATTTTCTTAACTGAGTGACTAAATGCAGCCGTAGGCTCCATCACGGAGAGTCCTTTTCCCTGACCAGGTGGCCGGGGGCTTCAGATTCTGAATGCCCAGGAAGACGATGCTGGCAGGTACACCTGCATCGTCACCAATGAGCTCGGGGAGGCTGTGAAGAGCTATGAAGTGAGAGTCCTTGGTATGTACGAAGCCCCTCTCTAAAGTGCTTAGCCAAGGCCCCATGTTTCCATTATTACTGCCGACCACTGCTCAGACCTGTCTTGTGGCTGCTTCTTTTCCTTCTGTCACGTGCGTGTTCCATGTGCCTGACGGAGCCGCAGCTTTTGTGATATGAACATTTTGGCCCAAGAAGGGATCCTGCCCTAGATGCCCTTTGCTAAAGCTCTCGGTGTGTCCTTCTCCTGCTGCTCTTGGGCAGATGTCCTACCTGAGCTGGATCAGTGTTATCTATGCACTGAGAGAGGGCTGTTTATGTCCAGGAGCAACGCCCACCCTTCCCTCTTGGTCGCTCCCTTTGTCTCCTGCTCCCACTCAAGGTATCGTCCACCCCACCCCGTATGCTGCAGCCGGCTCTATCTCAGCTTATGTTAAACATCCGCCTTCCAATCCCTTCTGAAGAGCCCTCCCTCCTGGCAGCGGAGTGGAGCTGTGGATTTGGTTTGCACTGACTTGTATTTGCTTTGCTTGTGCTCCTTGAGTCAGGGTTCTCCTTGGCACTCTTCACTGGCCGGCTGTCGCTGTGCACACCTACAGCACAGGAATGTGCCTGTCAACAGTATCTTTAAATTTAAACTGTCTACGGTAGCTCACAAACATGAGTACCAACCTCAGGGCAGACTGTTGCAAGCCAGGGCACAAACCCGAGTGGTTGCGTGTTCTATAATTAGATTTCACCAACCAAGCATCAAATGTAAACTCCTCAGGCACTAAAACAGCCAAGGAGTCACAGACAGTCCCCTTGGGTACTGTGATCTATCTGGTCACCTAGGCAAGCTTCCCTTTGTGATAGATGGTCCCTTAGACTAAAAATCTCAATATTTAGGTTACTCCCAGTCCCAAGGACCCGTTGCTCCCCCCCCCCCCCCGTTGAGTGCACCCTAGATCTCTTGCCAAAGACAATGCTTGTAGTCAATCCTATAATAAACTAACTAAAGGTTTATTAACTAGGAAAAAGACATGAGCTATTTACAAGGTTAAAGCAGGTAAATATACAGCAACAAATGAGTCTTGGAAGCTGATGGAGTGTGCAAGCTCTATATGTCCTTTAGGGCTAACCCAAGCAAGAGATCCCCGGCTGCTGAGCTTATGCTTAGAAGTCTTGCCCTCTCCCTGAAGTCCAAGCAGCATTGGGATAACAATTTCTTCTTGACAGAGGTTTTTATTCCCTTCCCCCCAGAGCTCGAGCCGATGGGATGAGTGTTTTGTCTCCTATTCATGGGTGTGGGGGGAACAATCAACAAAGTCTTTTCTCCCCTGATGTTTCACAATAGCTTGTCTGGTGTCTTTGGACCTTCTTTTGGAGAGGAGATGACAGCGCTTCTGGTAACTAGCGTTTTCCACTGGGGAATGTTTCTCTCCTGACTCTGTGTGTGTGTGTGTGTGTGTGTGTGTGTGTGTGTGTGTGTGTGTGCGTGTGTGTGATGGTTACAGTTTTAGAGCAAACACTGCTATAGTTACAGAGCAAACACGTAAATATCACCTTAGAACACGGGGTACAGATGTTCTAAGTCAGATTTAATACACGCAGCATCCTACAAGTCTGAACACGTTCTCATAACTCGAACATCTATTTAAACAATACTAGCACCCAGGGGAGCCAGACTGGTTTAGGTTTCCAGCTATGCATTTGTCAATGCTCAGTGAGGCCTAGGGGCCTGGGTGTGAGCTGTCAGCTGGTGTCCCAGCATCACAGTGCCCATGTGGCTAGATGAAAGGGCAGGTGCGGTGGGAGATGGTTCTCTTGTCCTGATTGTATTGTGTCGTGGCTCCTAGTTCCTCCTTGGATTGCCAAAGAGCGTGCTTTGGGGGAATTTGCCGTGAAGGAGGTGAAAACCAAGGTCAACAGCACCCTGACCCTGGAGTGCGAGTCCTGGGCTGTGCCCGAGCCAACCATACAGTGGTACAAGGATGGGCAGGTGAGGTTGCTAAAGAAAAGGCAGGAAACCGCCCATGTCACTAGTGAAAAGGCAGAGCCAAGGGGAGGGGACCAATGGTCTTCAGTGGGCCAGAATCAATGGGACTGCAGTGGGGAAGGCTGGAGAGTTCTCCTGCAGTCTGTCATGAAGGGCTGTTTTCATCCTGGGCAGCTGATCTCATTTGATCAGGCTTCTGGAGTCCAAAGGAGACGGCAGACGTGTGACAACCTGGCCAGCCCCTGTTCGAGCAGGGAGCTGCACAGCAGATGGGCACGGTCAGTTGGCTAATGATGCCTAGAAATACAACCAGAAAAGCCCCCTTACTGGTCCCTGAGAGTGTGTGCTCTCCAGGGCTGCCTCCCAGCGATTTCTGCCATGAGGGCAGGCAGGGAAGGGTAATTCTTTACTCCGTGTTCTGTTTTCATTCAGATTCATGATCTTTACACGGATTCTCATGAAATAATGTGCTTGTTTAAGGCAATGAAACCCTCTGGTGATTAATAGCCAGGTATCTATTGGTGAATGAAGAGCAGTTTCCAGCTGGCTGGGAGGGGAAGGCACCATTTGTAAGGCTTGGGGTCTGGATTCTGTATTTTCCTGTGGCTGTTTTCAAGGCTTCGATCCTGGCATTTAAACACCCTGAGAAAGGTTTAACTCCGCCTTCTCCTCCTCCTCCCCCACATCCTTGTTCTGGGTGTCTCCTCACCAGCTCTTGGAGAGTGACGGCCATCTCCAGATTCTCAGCGAGGGGCAGCGTCTTCGGATCAGACCCGCCCATGTCTCGGATTCAGGGCGCTACACCTGCATCGCCACCAACCCTGGGGGCGAAGACTATAAGGACTTCGACGTGCATATTCAAGGCGAGTCTCTCTCACGGAGTCGCTGGTCACAGAACTGAGCAGAGCTGCAAAGGAGAGTCTGGGAGCAGAAGGCGTAAGGGGGCTAAGCCCCCGGAATGCAGGAAGTGCTAGAAGAGGGGGGCGGGGAACGATCACTGTGGCCGTGTTGTATTTCACCCACAATGCAGTGAGATCCCATGTCCAAGTGGAGCCCAAAGGGCCCAAGTAGCATTTGTTGGGAGCCAGATTCTGACCTCTGCTGGGAGAGGCACGAAGGGAGCGGAAATGGGTTGAGAATCCCAGGGGATCTCGAATGGCACCAGCAGCTTCTACCCCTTCCCAGTGTGCAGCCACCCACGCAGGCGCATGGCAGGAGGGGACGTGTCCAGAGAGGGCTTTTCGGGGGACTGGGCGAGGAATACTTCCCACGGCTAAGCTGTCAGTTTGGCTAATCCCTCCACCCTGGAGCCGCTTGCCCCTGCTGGCTGCCCACGCGCTCTGTTGGGTCTTTTCCCCAGCGTGGGTTGATTGCTGCTGCTTGCTCTCTTTCAGTGCCCCCCATGTTCCAGAGGCAGGGAAATCCCAGCACAGCCTTCCAGATCCGCTACCAGGAGGAAGATGAGGACGGAAAGGTGACGGAGCACCGGGGGGTGACAGTCAACAGCCCGGCTTCCCTGTACTGTGACACGAATGCCATCCCGCCCCCGAAGCTCACCTGGTACAAGGATGGAGAGCCCTTCTCCGCGGCGGAGGGGGTTTTAGTATTGCTAGGTAACAAGCTTGGCTTATCGATGCAAACTTCAGTGTGGTCAGATAACTCCGAAAGCTTCATTTAGCTACTTGACAGCTGCTGCGCATGCCAGGTAGAGAATACCTGCCAGGCTGCTGGGCAGTCCAGGCATGGCCAGCTAGAGTATGCCAGATGTGCCCAGGTGATGCACATCAGCTGTGCAAACGGACATTCCAGGTATGGGAGCGCACCGCCCTGGCTGCCAGATGTTTCAGGTGGGCTCAGCTAACGTACACCGATGTCCGTGTTGCCAGATCTTCCGGCGCGCCCAGGTGATGTACGTCTGCTGTACTACGGGATGTTCCAGGTGCACTGGGGGGGTGCCCCTGCTGTACTGCTGGATGTGCCGAGCGGCACACACCTGCTGTGCTGCCAGATGTTCGGGAAGCCTCCTACGGCTCTGTTAATGTCCCTGAAATGTACGACGGCGGCAACAGGAACGGTGCAGGGCCAAGCAATGGAAATGTGACTGTCTTCCCGGTGGGGGTCTCTCTGGCCGTCTGCCTGCCCTGCTCCATAGCTCGCTGTGTTGCCCTTCTTAAATGGCTGCCTCCTCCTCCCTCGTTACGGCACCCTTCTGAGTGCTCCAAAGGGGCCGGATAAATGAGGGTGCCCCTAGCAGGTTCTAATGCCCTTGGGCCCAGACCCATGTGCTTTGTCAGAGAGGATGTTGGGGGAGGGCACGGCACATTCTGCTGCCAGAACGAGTCGTGGCGTAGGCAGCATTGAGAGCATGTCAGTCGAGGGAGGTTCGCTGACCCCGTCCCGCGCACAAAGCAGCTCCCAGCTAGGAGAACAGTGGTTTCCTAGGAGCCATTCCTGTCCCCCTCTCTAACTCCCTGTTGCCTGGCAGGGGGGCGTATCCTGCAGATCCCTGCAGTCAGAGCCCAGGATGCTGGGAGGTACACGTGCCAGGCAGCCAATGAGGCAGGAGAGGACTGGCTGCACTACGAGCTGCTGGTGCTGTGTGAGTATCCAGGGGAAGGTGTCATGGGGCCAAGGGGACGTAAAAGTGACAGGTCGTCGCTTCTGGGTCCTGGCAGAAAGCCGGAGCCGCATGGGACCCCGAATGTTCTTGAGGAGCTGCCTCCCTCCCCCAGGTCCCCCCTGCAGCTGGGCTGGGCTGAGCTCCCGAGGCGAATCCCTTCAGGAGTAGGCAAGCCCTTGTGGGTGGCGCCCGTAACGTCGTATTCTTTGGTGTGCGGGCGGCGAAGTCTGGCCCCGTCCCCGAGCTCTTGATATTCAGGTTCTCTCTGAAGAGCATCAGTTTTGGTCATTGGCTCAGTCGTCTGCAGATGGGAGGTGACCTGATGCGAGTGCCATGAGCTGGCCCAGAGATCGCTCCCGGGGACTCTTGCCAAGGGAGGGGAGAGGCCGGTGGGGAGCACATAATAAATAATCATTTGTATTGCTAGGGGCTGGACAGACCTAGAACAGAGACGTTCCCTGCATGTGAGAGAAGCCTCGAGCTCTTGTCACACTTGCATATCAGAGACAGTGGTGCCTATTAGCTAGAGCAGGGTATTGGGAACCAGGACTCCTGGGTTCATTTCCCAGCTCTAAAGCTAACTCACAGTGGCACCGTGCTGTCCCTGCCAACAGAGAGGGGAGGCGACTGAAGCTTAGGATAACAGCAAGGAGCAAAGTGAGATCAGCTCGTGGGAAGTGAGTGGGAGGGTGGGGGAATGAAGGGGCACTGAAGGATGAAGGCTATTGAGACCCTGCCCTGGTGCTCCCTCCCCTTGAGAGGAAGGCCTGGGTCAGACGTCTCCTCCCTCGCTAGGAGGGCTGAGAGCTGAGCAGCCCATAACTGACCAGTTCTCTTCTGTCCCCAGCTTCCCCCGCTATCCGGGGGAACACGGCCGAGTTGGTAGAAGAGGTGACCGTGATCGCAAACAGCACGGCCCACATGAAGTGCGAAGTCACTGGGGACCCGGCACCGGCAATTACCTGGCTCCGCAATGACGTGCCCTTCCCCACCAGCCCCCGGCACAGGCTCCTGGAGGGCGGCAGGCTCCTGCAGGTCGGTGTTGTGCCCGGCAGGCTTTGCGGTGGATGAAAAGCGGCAGAAAACACCCCCCGTTGGAGGTGTTAGTGCAGCTTCTCGGGCTGCTGCCCTGACTCCGCTGGCGAGTGCTGTGACGCCGCCGAGCCGTCTCAGCAGGGATCTACTTTCCCTTCGCAGGTGGCTTCAGCACAGGTGGCCGACACCGGCAGCTATGTGTGTGTGGCAGAGAATGGGGAGGGCTCTACAGAGAAGCGCTTTGCTCTCACAGTTCTGGGTGAGTAATTCAAGTGGACCCTTCTCTAGTTTGGTCCTTAATCCGATTCCTTCTTGGTCAGCCCCTTGAGTCCTCTAATAATTTATCTACCCAGGCACCCAGCAGCTCATCGCTCTCTTGATGAGTTAATCCCGAACCTTCTCTTTCTCCATCCATCCCATTTTTCTCCCTTATCTCCTTTGCAGGTGCTAAAAGCACCGCACAGGGGGGCAGACCTAAGGATCCTGGAGAATGCCACATGTCAGGCACAACCAGTATTATGGGGTTTGAAGGGACTGAGCCTAGATCCTATAGCCTATGAAAATATAAGCTAGGAGGACAGCTGTAGCGCTAACCCTCAGATATATTTATTGAGGTACATTGCAGCACGTTTTCACAATGGAGGCTCAACGTCTGTTTGCAAAAACTGTGGGTGCCAAATTGCCCACTATGACAATTGCGCACACAAACCGGGTAAATGCGTGTGCAAATGTCTGGGCAGGTCCCCGGGGAGCCCGTTGAACATGTGGTGCTGCAACTGCGGGTTTTGCTGGTGTGGTTTTTGCAGGCAGGCTTGGACCTTTCTGCTTTTCGAACTCTTCTTCCGTATAGTTCCAGAGGGTCTAGGAGCCTTGGGGGCCAGGGGTTGTTTCTTTCATAAGGTATGTCTACACGGGGCGTGATTGCGGCTTGTGGCGACATACATGAGTTGCCTTTGATCTAGCTAGCTCAGGTACCAGAGCAGTGAAGCCAGAGCAGCACGTTCTTCAGCACAGACTGGCCTGCAAGTGATCACCTAGGGTTCCAGGTGGGTTTGTACCGCCTGTGCTGAAGCGAACACTGCCGCAGCCCAGGGCTAAAGCTAGCTCAGGTATATCTACGCGAGCCGCAATCCCACCCCGTGATTGCAGTGTAGACCTACCCTTAGACTGTGTGCGCACAGCACCGAACACGCTGAGGCTTGGCCTGGTTCTGTGTGTGCGCAGCACCGAACACGCTGAGGCTTGGCCTGGTTGGAACCTCTAGGCGCTAGGATAATAATAACGGCTTCCCATCCATTCAGAATACAGTTCTGTGGTTGCTTTTCTCCCCGGGCCATGCATCTTCCGAGTTGTGCCACTTTCCAAGCAGTTCCGTTAACCAGTGTCTTAGACTGAGGATAAAGTCATCACGTAGCGTTTGTATTTCACACTGGCTCCCTCCGCCTTGGGCAGCTTTTTACTCTTATGTTCGTGGTTCGGTAGCCTGCTCTTTACACTGAGTGCAATGTCCAGACAGGGCTCTGGTCTCGCTGGCCTTCCACACTCTGCTGCCTCCAGGGCTGCTGTTTAATGTGTCCAAGCTCCAATCCTTTCTCCTCTCTAGCTCTTTTTGCTGCCTGTTGCTGTATCTGCGGTGCCGGTTAGCACTCGGCATGGACAGCACCCGGATAAATGGGGGGAGATTTCTAATCAACATGTTTTGATTTTGGGAGGAGCAGTTCCACCGAGGATAGTCGGAGCAAGCCCCGAAAGCATCACTGCTGTCGTTGATAGCAGCCTCTCCCTGACATGCCATGTCCAATCACATCCTGCTGCCGAGATCACATGGTACAAGGATGGCCAAACTCTGCCACTCAGCGAGGAGGTCATCCTCATCCCAGGTGCGTATGGCCGTGTAGGTGAAAACCCGGAGGGTTAATAAGCCAGTGACTCTCCTACCAGAGCCGGATGGCTGCTTCCTGATGGGAGGTTACATTTCTTATAGGGCCAGCACCACACTCAATAAACTGATACCTAATACAGAAAGTGTAAAGTTGGACTTTTCAAAGGAGTCTAAGGGGTTTAGGCACCCAGCTCCTATTGCGATGAATCCCATGGGTTGTTTTGAGACTCCCAGCCTGGAGTTGCCAGAGTGGATGATCCCCTCTGTGACACTCTCCGATGGATGAGGCTGGAAAAGGTCTCTCATCGCTCCCTGTAATCAGCATGGAAAAGTAACCCTGACCTGGCAGCTGAACTGCTGTTATGATGGATTGGAGGCTGTATCCTGCGACCTCCCTGTGCCTGGTCTCCCATTGAGCTCAGTAGCCATGACAGAGATTTGTATGACTATCCAGATGCAGTGTGGGGAGCAGGCTGGTGGGTGGATGTGGCCAGCTGCTAACTTGGAGCCATGTGGACCGAGCCGGGCAATGAGCCCCAGCCTGCTTGGCCTTTCCTTGTTCCAGGTTCTCCGGTCCTACAGCTCCCGCGAGTGCGGATTTCCACTGGGGGGAAGTACACGTGCGTGGCGCTGAATGCTGCCGGCAGGGATGAGAAGCTGTTTCTTCTCCGCGTTTATGGTGAGCAAAGGCCTCTGAGCCTGGTTTGCCTTGTGCACTGGGGGCCAACATCTTCCCCCCGCAGCCTTTCTGGTTCCATCAGATCAACAGGACCGAAGGTGCAATTTAGCAGCAGAGCACCTGGTGCCACACATGGGCCTTCCGCTCCCCTCTGGGTCCTGTGGAGACCCGTCTGCCTGTGCTCGATGCAGGCCAGCTGTGTTCTAGCAGTAGCCTCTGTTCTGGTGCGGCTGCTGGACAGCACTATCCCTATCCAACAGTGGGTAAAAACGTCCTTTTCCTTGCCATGCTCTAGGGAGGCAGATAGTAGAACTACTTGGCTCCTTGTACTGCCCTTGTCTGACTGTCTCTTGTCTTCTACTTAGATTGTCAGCTCTCCGGGGCAGGGACCACCTTTGGTTCTGTATTTGTGCAGCACCTAGCACAGTGTGGTCCTGCTCCATGACTGAGGCTCTTAAGTGCTACTGCAATCCAAACAATTATTAACAGTAATAATAACAACTATTGTACTAGGTGCCAGCCTGGCCAGGCCTTCACAAAGTAGTATGATTGCACACACAGAGCTACAGCTTGGAAACTTGGTGCTTTGGCAGCTTCCCCCAGTGCTAGGAACTCTAAAAGCAAGTGTGCTTTGGGCGTTACACCTATGCGTGAAAGGAGGCTGTATCCCTATGGGCCAGATTTTCACAGGGCTTGCTTAGTTGCCCTGGCAACATGTGTGCATGCAACAGCCTGCAAGGGGTGAAGTGCATGATTTGCACTTGCATGCATTTGTGCAGCTGCAGCCTGCATCTGACCTCCTTTGGAAAGTTGGCCCTGCACATGTTCTTCATGAATAGCCGCGGTGTGGTATGGGGGGCATGCACACATGGAAATGTATGTCCTAAATATGCATGCATGGGGAGGGATGTGGTATCTTTGCATCAGCGATGGTGAGAATAGCTCCCTAGAGATCTTTGAATTTCTCTGTGGGCAGGCTGTTCCCCTCTGTAGGAAATATACTGCCCCATCATCCGGCAATACTAGAGCCTCTTGTGTGTGTGTGTCTCTTTCTCTCTGGTAAAGTTCCCCCCACCATCACACAGCCCCCTGGAGGCCAGCAGGAGGTTGTGATGGTGCGTGCCGGAGAGACTGCTGTTTTGCAATGTGAGGCTGATGCTCTGCCGGAGCCAGTGGTCACCTGGTACAAGAACGGGCACCAGCTGGCACTAGGGAATGATGCTCGGACCCTGCTGAGAGGGCAGAGGCTGGAGATTGAAAACGCCCAGGTAAGGCTAGGGAAACCATTCCACCTGTTCAGCCTTCCGTGCCCTGAGTGCGAGATTCCGACGACTCCCTCCTTCTCGCAGGTGTCGGATAAAGGGCTCTACAGCTGCAAAGTCACCAATGTGGCAGGGGAGGCAGAACAAACCTTCGCACTCACTGTCCACGGTAAGAGAAGAGGCTTTAAACCACGTGTCTCCATCCATTCTCTCCAGATTGTCTGTCTCAGGAGTCCTGGGACTGGGGTGGCAAGAGAGTGCAGGTCAGGGCTGAGGTTAATTGGCAGATCTGGAAGTGAGACCAGTAACAGCATCTATCTACCATGCCTGTCTCCACTGCCCTACACACTGAGTAGGGGAAGTTCATCTGTGTCGAGCTTTTCAATAGAGGTCAGAAGTAGGGCTGGCCATTGCCTGTTTAAACGGCTTTGGACGGAAAACTGGGTTTTTGACTCAGTGAACGTTTGTGTGAAAAGTGTCTGCGTTCTGTGGAGAATTCATATCTATATGGGTCAAAAACCAGAATGCCCCAAAACTATCTGCCTTCTGAAATGCTGCCGCAGTGCCTCATGGGAGTTGTAGTTCGGGTGCTTCGTGCTTCTCTTCTCTGTGGGGCGGGCTCCCCAGCTAGACTTTGGGCTTCTCGACACTGCACTGCAGTGCGGACTGTCGGGGTGTGAACGCCAGTGCGTGCCAAAACGTTTCATTCTAACTGCCCTGTGTGGATGCCACTGGCACAAACTAATGTGTTTGCATTAACACAGTCCTCTCTGAAATGGGACTACGGTAATGCGAACTAGGTACCCTTTCATTTGCCCAGCAGGGTCCACACGGGGCGGTTAGAAGGTAACATTTTGGTGCGCTCTGCACGTCACACCCCTGTAGTCCAGACTGAGGCGCAGTGTAGACATAGCCTTCATCTCCCATGATGCACCACCCCCACTCACCAAGAGGGGAGGCCATGATACCTCACAGGAGTTCAGCCAGAGAACCTGGCTTATGGGGGAGACGGGAAGCAGGAGGCAGCGTGGTGGCCATCCAGTTCTGATTTTGATTGTTCTCTGAAACACAAAGGAGGAAGATTCCCCAGTGGGGTTTTGGGGCCAGTGTGCAGCTCCAGACACTCCCCTCTCGCTGACGCCCACTGAAGATGGGAGCTGCTTTTTATTGAAGCGGTTTGTGCTGTCCCTGCAGGCACAGCCCCTGCAAGAGGAGTGCTGAGTGCGGAAGCAGCATGGGGCAGCACATAGGGGACCCCGGTTCTGGTCCTAGCTCTGCTGCCTAACAGTGTGCCTCAGTTTCCCCACTTGTCCAATGGGGACAATGACACGCCCCCTGGCTTTGGAACGCTGAGTGAAAGTGCTGAGTGGTGGTTACTGTGTGTCTGAGCTGGGGAGAGGGCTGCTCTGTGGCTGTGCTTTATGAATGTGATCTGAGCAAACGCAGACGGGTCCTGGTGTCCCTCAGCCCCAGTGGCAGTGACTGAGCTTCCACATGTGTTCCGCTTCTCTCCCAAAGCCCCCCCGACCATCGCGAACCCACACCAGGAGACGGTCTATGGAGCCGTGGGGAGCCTCCTCGTTCTGACCTGCGAGGCGGTCGGTGTTCCCCCTCCTGCCATCACCTGGCTGAAAGATGGGGCACTGCTGGGTAAGGAGGCCATGTCACCGCATCAGCTGGCTTGACGGGCTGTGGGGATAGCCGGGCTGGGCGTTAGCTGAACATAGAGTACACAGCTAGCGCTTCTAGCAGGGAGGGGTGGTTTCTGGGTTTAGAATACAGGACTGCAGATGCAGACGTCTGGGTTCTGTTCCCAGTTCTGATGCTAATTTGCTTTGTGAGCTGAACTGCTCTGTGCCTCAGTTTCCCTCCCGCTATAGTGGGGATTCCCCACTCACCACATGTGGGGATGAGGCCTGGCTTATTCATGTGTGTGAAGTGCTTTGAGATCTAAGGCAGTGACAGAAGTGCATATTATAATTCGTGAAATAAACACCAGGGGGTATGCGGGGCAATCTTTGAGCATGTTCATGGTCTTGTGTGCTTTTCATGAGCTCTTGTAAAGCCTTGGGGGCCTATTTATGGAGCCAAAATCATGTGAACTCTGGTTCCCTTGTGGTGTTTCAGTTCTGGGGTAGTAGAAATCGCCAACCAACATGTTATTTAGATCCCTGCAGAATTAAAGTCTCCAGATAATATAAATGCAAGTACCAGGATATCTGGCTTTATTTGGGTTTAACCCAATCCTACTGTGTTTGACTTGAACCGGGTTCTGCTAGGAAATGTCCAGTATGCAGCAGGGGAAATGCGTCGGCGTCTAAGGGGCCTGATCTTGATTTTGTGCGGTGAAGTTTTCGTGACCCAGATGATAAATTGAACTGGGGTCCCGGCATTTCATGCCCGTAAGCAGAAAGTTCCCAGCGCTGTGTAGGGCAGTGCTGCTGAGTCACCCCAGGATGAGTGAGAGTAGAAGGGGGTCCTAAGGTCCTGCTGCGGGGAATTCCAGTGGGAAATGTGGGAAGCCTCCTTTTCAGAGGTGGGTTGGCCTTTCCTTGTTCCCCCGAGCAAGCCCGAGGGAACCTCTGCAGAGGAGAAGCCGAGTTCTCTGTCCTTGTTTTGGAACGATGCACGCTCTCTCTCCCCCTCAGAGAGCAGTGTGGAGCAGGGAGTGGTGGCCCGAGGCGGGCAGCTGCAGATCAGCCGCTTGCAGCCTTTCCACGTGGGCCGGTACACCTGCCTGGCACAAAGCCTTGAAGCAGAGGCACGCAAAGAGTTCATCGTCTCCGTGCAAGGTAGGCCCTGTGTGGCATTGCAGCGAGCAGATTGGCGTGGGAGCATTCGGGCCTCCTGAGGATGCAGTTTGGGCTATAAAGGGGTCAGGTAGTTCCTCTGCTCTCCAGTCACCTTCTCCTCTCTCCGCTCAGCGGTGCCCAGGATCCTGAGCGCAGGCATTCCCAGTGAGCACAGCGTCCCGGAGGGCAGCGGGGTGAAGCTGGAATGTGACGTGGAAGGACAGCCAGCTCCAGAAGTCACTTGGCTGAAGGATGGGAGACCACTGGAACTGCATGCTGCCCCTCGCCTCCGGTATGCCTCTCGCTAGGGCTCTGGTGCTGCGGAGGGGCACCATGGCTCAGTGCGCAGCCACAGTCAAAAAAGTGAACAGAATCTCGGGAATCATTAGGAAATCATACTGGGGATCGTATTGCCCCTGTACAAACCCAGGGTACACCCACATCTTGAATACTGCGTGCAGATGTGGTCGCCCCATCTCAAAAACGATATATTGGAATTGGAAAAAGTTCAGAAAAGGGCAACAAAATTGATTAGGGGTCTGGAACGGCTTCTGGGTGAAGGGAGATTAATAAGACTGGGACTTTTCAGCTTGGAAAAGAGACGACTCAGGGGGGATATGATTGAGGTCTATACAATCATGACTGGTGTGGAGAAAGTAAATAAGGGAGTGTTATTTACTCCTCATAACTCAAGAACAAGAACACCAAATGAAATAAATAGGCATCAGATTTAAAACAAACGAAAGGAAGTATTTCTTCACACAATGCACCATCAACCTGTGGAACTCCTTGCCAGAGGATGTTGTGAAGGCCAAGACTATAAAAGAGAACTAGCTGAGTTCGTGGAGGATAGGTCCATCAATGGCTATTAGCCAGGATGGGCAAGGATGCTTTGCGTTGAGTGTAATGATTGGCTTAGTGCACGTAGCTCAAGTGGCTGGCTCCGGCAAGGATAACGCCTGCTACTTAGGGCTCTAGGAATTAACCCTTTAGCTCTAGTGAGAGAGGTTTTTGTTTTCGGCACAGAAGGTCACAGGTTCGATACCCAGGCAAGGCCATGGTGTCTGTATGTATGTGGCCCTAGAGCAGTGATTCCCAAACTGGGGTTCGTGACCCCCTGGGGGTTCGCGAAATGTTACAGGGGGTT
This sequence comes from Macrochelys suwanniensis, assembly GCA_033296515.1. NCBI lineage: Eukaryota > Metazoa > Chordata > Testudines > Chelydridae > Macrochelys > Macrochelys suwanniensis. Next base: position 11,081,498 of record CM065790.1, on the reverse strand, counting down.
CTCGGGGAAAAATTCCCTAATGGCGGACAGAGCTGTCCTTGGGGACCCCAGGACTTCCAAGAGCTAAGCAGATCAAAGCAAGCATATCTATCACGCTGAGGTGATTTAAACGTCAAGACTCCTTACAAGAAATGGAAAGGGAGGTGGATATTTTTTGCTGTTTTTAAAATTAAATAGGTAGCTAGTATTGTTTTTAAAATTATTATGAAGAACAAGTTTAAGCTTCGTTGTAAGGTGCGTTGTTTGCCTGGACTGCTCAACACCTGAATGCTTGTGTAGGAGGAACTCTTTGAGTTGAGTTCTTAAATACCTTCATGCTGTTTCACCTCAGATACTCCTTGATGAAACATAGGAGCCTTGTCTTATAACAGGCGTATTCAAAGTGATACAAGCTATGAAAGTGAGATCTTGGAAGAGTGTTGCCATTTTCATAATGTAATAAACATACTGTAATGATAAATAAATAGTATCTAATAAGCATGTCATAAAAACAAATTTTATATTTCCAAGATCACTGCTTTTATAATTTATATTCAGGTAAAGGAGAAAATCCCTTGAAAGACTCATTTTTAGGAGGGGGTTCGCGAGACTTGACATTTTAGTGAAAGGGGTACACAGGTTGTTAAAGTTTGGGAACCACTGCCCTAGAGGGTTCTGCTGACTTACTGAGTCTCCTCTCTCTGTGTTTGCAGGCTGTCTCCTGATGGCGGCTCCTTGCTCCTCAAGGGGCTGCGGGCGTCTGACTCGGGGGCATACACCTGCCTGGCTCAGAACCGGGCCGGAGAGGACACCAAGCTCCACATGCTGAACGTCCTGGGTGAGTGAAGCATGCCGGGTGGCGCTGGGCACGGGTGGGGTTTGCTGCTGGGCGGGGGGCAAAGATTAACCCTCTCAGTGCCAACCCCTTCTCCTCCCCCTCAGTTCCCCCTACTATCGAGCGAGGTGCCAACGACTCTGAGGTCATCAGCAGTGCCCCCTTGGGGCTGGTTACCATGGAGTGCCAAGCACGGGGCTCCCCTCCCTTACAGATCAGCTGGCTGAGGGACGGACTGCCCCTCCCTCTCTCCCAGCGGGTGAGGCTGCTTTCCACAGGACACACCCTCAGGTAAGAATGGAGGTTCCCGGGTGCTTTCCACTCTGGCCAAAATCCTCCCCCTGTACTCGTGCACTGTTGTGCCCACTCCTGAGATGGCTGCATTTCAGCGGATTGTTGAACGTCCAGGGGCCTGATTTTCAGAGGTGCTGAGCACCCACCGCTCCCACTGGAGATACAGCAGGAGCTGCACGTTCAGCTCGGCGCTTTGGAAAGGCAGCCGCGCGCCATGCGGTGTGCACTCAGCTGTCCCGTGACAGTGGCGCCGCAAGCGGTGGGGAGCAGAAGCCAGAAGCTGGCCTTAGCGTGCTCTGAATTGATTCATCATCATCTTACCCCACTCCCTTCCCCTGGGAGTTAGGATCTCTCCGGCGCAGGACTCGGATACTGGAATCTACACCTGCGTTGCATCCAGCCGGGCGGGAGTAGCAGAGCGAAGCTTCATCCTGCAGATCCAGGGTACGAGGGGACTGTCACCTGTGTGACCGAGGGGTCTGCTGAGGAGGGCAGAGCTTGGAGTGTGGGGGGAAAGGGGCAACTGGGCCTGAGATAAGAAAAAAGAATGGAGAGAGGGGCTGGGGAAATGCGGGGCAGTGGGGTGGGAGATGGGTGTATGGGAGAAAGGGGCTGGGAAGTGGGGGGAGAAGAAACTGGCTAAATGCAGATTTGGGGGATGGGGTCGCTGGCTAGTTAGCTGGAGGGGATTGCTGGAGAAGAAATGAGCAAGGGGCAATGCAGGGTGTGCTGGGGAATCACTGTGACGGTGATCATGGAGGGAGAGATTGACGGAGTGATGGCCGGAGAGCTGGCTGGAGACGAGGGGCCCCGTCTGTTGCTGTCCAGAGGATGGAGGAGTGGCAGGACGGACAGCAGGTGCAGACCCAAGCCGGGCTACCAGTGGCCAGTGTGTCAGAGGCTGTATGAGGGTGTCTCCGCTAACTGCGAATGGTGCTTTGCAGAGTCACCTTCTGTTCTGCTGCCTTGGGCCGCCTGTTTCCACTGTGGGCCCGAGCTGGGGTTGGCTCCTGAGCTGTGCCTCTCAGGCGACAGAAGGCGCAGCCTGGAGCGAGGGGGACAAAGGTGCGATCTGAAAATGGCAGGCAAGGCCTCCTCTAGTCCCAGTAACAGACACCTGCTGCTTCTGCCTCCCCACCCCCCCCCAGAGCCTCCAGCCCTAGAGCCCTCCGAGAGCAGCGAGGCCGTGACCGCAGCGACCGACTCTGCCGTGACCTTCATCTGTGCAGCCAGCGGGTCGCCGCTGCCAACTCTGACCTGGCTGAAGGATGGCGAGCCCCTGATTCTGCAAAACAACCTGGTGCCCAACAGCCCGGGCACAAGGCTGTCCCTGGAGTCGGTGCAGCTGGCCGATGCGGGCGTTTACTCCTGTGTTGCTGGGAACGAGGCCGGGGAAGTGAGCAAACACTTCCACCTCTCCGTTGTGGGTACGTGCCTGGGCGGCCTCTCTGCAGCCTGTCGGCAGGGAGGCTGGAAGGGGGTGAGGGTGAGGGGCAAGCAGGCTGGGCTGATAGGGCTGAGCTGGGGGGCATGAGGAGGGGGATGGGCAGTGCCTAATCTGTTCTCTTGGAAGCCCGATGCCCGATTCAGCTCTCTACGTTTCTGGGCGCTAAGGGCCAGCTCCTCCCAGGGGGCATCCCTTTGCCCTAGCGAATCTCCGCGCTCAGCCCCCAGGACCTTCCCCCTCTGCCCGCCTGACCTCCCGGGCCCGTGTTCGGAGGAGGGGCGGTGAAATCAGCCCTGCCCTTCCTTGCAGAGCCCCCGCGCATTGAGGATTTGGCCCAGCCCACGGAGGTGGCTGCTGCCATTGGGGCACCCTTAGAACTGCTGTGCACCGCAGCTGGCGTCCCCGCCCCCAGGGTCACCTGGGAGAAGGATGGCCGGCTGCTAGCCGGGCCCGGGATCGTGGCCAGGAACGGGAGCACCCTGCGGATCGAGAGCGTGCAGGTGGGGACTTCTCCCCCTCCCTCCCCCCTTCCCCTCCCTCCCTGAGTTTCCACCTGAACTTCCCCTCCCTTCTGGCCTTTCTCAGGCGGACGATGCCGGCTTGTACACCTGCCTGGCTGCCAGCCCTGCTGGGGAGGACGGCAGGAGCTTCTGGGTCAAGACACAAGGTACCATTGCACAGCAGGGCGCCTGTGGTGGCTAGAAAGCAGGCCGGGAGCACAGCGGCAGCAGCTGGCCTCATGTCTGCGCTGCCGTCAGAAGCGACGCCCGGGAGAGTGGGGGCGGGGGGCATAAGGCAGAGCTGGCCACATCAGCCTCTAGCAATGGTGGGCGGATGAGCTCACCCTGCTGGCTTCCCTTTGCCCAGGGAGGGGAATGGATGGTGCTCCCGGAGGGAATGCGCCACAGGGAATGGGTTGGGTTGAATGGCACGAAATGCAGGGCTGGTATCAATCTCTGCCATGCAGCAGCCTTCGTGGGTACCGGTATAGCACCACTGGAAAGCCTCTGTGTGCAGGCAGGACCAGGCAGGGTCTGCGGGTGGGGACAGGGGCCTAGACGTCTCCTGTAACTGGGGCATTGGGGGACGTACTGCACTCTCCCCTGCTGGGAGCCTTTCGGGATCGTAGCTGGGCCCACAGGTCCTGGCCCTCTCCTGTGCCCACCCTTCTGGATCAGTGCGGTGGAAGGGAGAAGGGGACTGTAAGTGCCTTCCCTGTGAGCCTGGGGCTGGGTGCCCGAGCAAGCAGGGTTAGCGCACAGCAGAGCAGCGAGGGCTGGGGCATTTCTCGGGCGTTGGCTGGTAGGTGGGCGTTACCATTTGGGGCTGGCGCCCTCTCTCCGGCGCTCTCAGCTGCTCGTGGGCGCGATTCCCCTTCAGCACCTGCCTGACCCGCTTGGCTTGCGTCCCTGCAGCGCCTGCTGACGTTCGGGGCTCTGGCGAGACGCGCTCCGTCACTGCGCTGGCCAGTGGGCAGCTCTCCCTGGAGTGCCCTGCGGTCACTGACCCGCCGCCCCGCATCGAGTGGCACCGAGGGGGATCCCTGCTGCAGGTGTGTAGCCGGGGCGTTCGCCGGCTGCCGTATGTACCAGGCTGGGTGTGCGTGGCAAGGAGGGTGGAGGGAGGGGCTGGCGTCTCAGCGAGGTGGTGCTGACTCCCCAGACCATTTTCCTGGCCAGGTCAGGGCCAGAGAGATTCCCTCCCCCTCTGTGGCTCAGCCAATGCACAAGGTGGCTTCCCGTCACTGCATGGCAGGGGACTGGAGCCCCTGCCCTGGGGTGTGTCCCTTTGATCAGCCGCCCCCGCATGGCTCAGCTCTGGCCGCTCAGCGGTGTGGATGCTGCCTCTGGGCTGTTGAACCAAGGCCACCGGACTCCTTGCCCGTGAAGCCTGTGGTCGGATGCACGTTGAGGTCTGGGTGGCGCTGCTGATGGGGTGTTTGTCTCCGGGTGCTGGCAGGAGGATGCCCGCGTGCGGTTTCTGGCCCAGGGGCGCTTCCTTCAGATCCAGGCCTTGGGAGTGCCTGACAGCGGAGAATACAGCTGCACAGCAAGCCACGCGCTGGGGAGAACCAGCCAGCACTTCCACGTGGAGATCCATAGTGAGCAGAGCCCGGGGGCCTCTGGGGAGCTGTGAGCCCCCGGCTCAGATCCTCCGGCGCCGTCCGCTGCTGGGGCCCCACTGCAGGCAGCAGAGCGGGGCTGACTCAGACGGTCTGGCCCTTGCTTTCCTTCCCGGAGTTGGGTTGGTGGGATACGCGGGTGATGGGATCCCGTTGATCAATGAGCTATCGCCCCGTAAGCAGAGGGGTGGGCAGGCTCTGGGGAGTCCCTCCATTTACACATCTCATTGCATTGGCTTGGTGACCTGGTAGGACCCAATCCCTGTGCAGCATGTCCTGTCCACACGCTGTCCGCCTTCGACCTGCTCGTTACCTCATCTTTCCATTCCCGACTTACCGTGTCCATTGTTGTTACCTTGTCCTTGGCCAGCGGTTCCCCGGATGTTCCCTCCCCTGGCTTGGCCAGCTCAGAGAGCCCGTCTCTCTGCTCACTGGCCCATTTCCCTATCTTCGTTAGCACAAACATTCTCCCTCAGCTCTGCGCCTCCCTAATCCCGTCTTCCAAGAAATGAGGCCTCCCCTGGGTTTAATTACTCATCTCAAGCCAGGCCTGTGTAGGAGTGAGTGAAAATGGGAGGGGTTTCATACCCCCCACCCCCAAAACATTGGGACCCCTCCAAACGTCTCCCTACCCTGCTCCAGCACCAGGCTCACAGGAGCAGAAGGGGGCTGTGTGCTGCCCCTGGAAAGAGGGTGCTCAAGGGCAGAGCAGCTAAGCACAAACTCCACAGTTTCTCTTACTGTGATTTTTTTTTTGTTGCAGCTGCCCCTGAGATAAAGCCGGGCCCCTTGGCTGTGAGCGCCGCTGTGAACGAGTCGGCTCTGCTGCCCTGCGAGTCGGAGGGGCGGCCCACGCCCCAGCTCACGTGGAGGAAGGACGGCCTGCTCCTGCTGCCTGCTGGGAACCCCAGGTACGCGAGCCCGCTGGGCTGGCGGTGGGCCCGGGGCCGTCCCGCAGCCGGGCTCTCCCCTCGGTTTGAAACTGGCTGTGGGAAAGCAGCCGCTTCCCATCGGTTTTGTCCGGGGAGCCTCAGCACAGCCCAGGGAGCTCAGGTTTGTGACTGGGCTGCTCCGCGGGCCAGGCCCCTCGCTAACAGTGAGGAACGGAGCCTCGCGGGCACCCATGTGAGGCAGGGGCGGTTATTACCCCCACTGTACGGCTGGGGGAGCTGTGGCAAGGGGAAATGAGGCGACTTGCCCAAGGTCCCATGGCAGGTCAGTGGCCAAGTTGTGAACAGAGCCCGGGCGCCCTGACACCTCTGCTTGGACCGCTCCTCTGTGCTGTCGGCCACCCCTGGGCCTGCCTTACAATGGCTCTGGTCTGCTGGCAAGTGTTCTCCTCTCCCTCAGCGGCTGTTTTCCTATTCGTCTGCTGCTTTCTGTCAATGAGGCATTAAACCAAACCGGCCGGTGGCCTGACGGACTCCCCTCCCTCCCCTCAGGTTGGAGCTCCTGTCAGACGGCTCCCTGAGAATAGACCCAGTTCAGGTCCAGGACACGGGACATTACCTCTGCGTGGCATCTAGCCCTGCTGGATCTGACCGACGAGGCCTGGACCTCCGAGTCTCAGGTAAGGGGAGCGTGAGGAGGGAAGGGACTGACCTGGGAACGAGGCAGGCCCCTAGGAGCCCGGCGTGCAGGGTTTGCATCCAGCCATGCTGCCTGGATCTCAGACAGCCTCTGCTCTGGATACCACCATCTCCTTTTTCCTGTACGTGCCGGCTTCCCCTCTCCTTTGTTCCAAGGGCTCCCTCTGCCTCCTGCTGGACTGGCCCCAGCCAATGTGCTCCCCACTCATTAATGCCGCCTCCCTCCAGCAGTGCCCCTAGCTGGTTGGAATCCGCTCCTGAACCGATTGTGTCTGCCTCTGCTCCTCACAGTCCTTCCTGCCATTGCTCCGGGGCCCTCCAACCTCACCCTGACGGCCCACAGCCCGGCCTTGCTCGCCTGCGAAGCTACTGGCCTCCCCAAACCCCACGTGACCTGGAAGAAAAACGGGCACCTCCTGAACGTGGACCTTCCGCGGAGCCCGTACAGGTACCGGCGCTGTCCTTACCGGGCATGCCGCAGGCGGGGGGGATGCTCGGGGAAAATGTGCAGCCGCCTTTTGTAGAGCGAGTCAGGTCTGGTGGCTGGTTCTGCTGCCATTTGGTTCACTTGCTATGCTGCTTCTGCCATTGTAGCCTGGCTCCGCACTGTACACAGCTGGCCCTGGCCCTCTCTGTCCTGGGGGCCGCTGTGATCAGGGGCTGGGGGCCATTGCTGACCTTAGTGGGGCAGGATCTGGTCCTACATTTGTGACTCCCCCTCACTCATGCACTCTGTGTCCCAGGCTACTGTCCTCTGGCTCCCTGTTGATTGCCAGCCCCAGCCTCCAGGACACGGCGCAGTTTGAGTGCATCGTAAGGAACCCCGCAGGAGAGGCTCGCAGGCTCATTGCTGTTGCTGTGCGCGGTGAGTGGCTCTCGGCCATGCAGTGGTCTCACCTTGGGATGGGCTTTCTAAGCTAGCAAATAGCTGACCGAGCTCCAGCCAGTGCTTTCCCTGCACTGACATCCGGGCTGGAGCCCCAACGACAGCAATCCCAGAGCCGTGTTCTCTGGGCGAGCGGCCTGGGTGAGCCTGCAGAACCCACTGGGATGGGGGGTGCACGGAGAGGCGTGTGTGCGGCTTGGTTCTGTAGCTCGAGTGGCAGCTCCTGCTTTTAGCTCTGGAGGTCCCCGGTTCAATCCCTGGTGTGTCGGCCAAGATGGCGGCTGTCACACATGCTTCCCGGAGCCTCGAATCCCTGCCCAGAGGGGAGAGTCTGGCTCCTGCTCTTCGCTGCACAGCCCCGCTCACCTTGGCTCTTGCCGTTTGCAGTCCCGCCCACGATTGCCGACGACCGCACAGACTTCACAGCCACCAGGATGTCCTCGGCAGTCCTGACCTGCTATGCCTCTGGGGTGCCGGCCCCAGCTGTGTCCTGGAGCAAAGATGGAGCCCAGCTGGGAAACCGAGGCAGTGGCTACCGCATCTCGCCGACAGGTATCCGCAGCACCACCCCGTGCATGGGTGTGTCAGCGGGGGGAGGGCAGCATGCTCACCACCCGAGAGGGGGCACAATTCACCTCTCCCCTCCATTACTTACTGCTCCTGTGTTCCCAGGTGCTTTGGAGATCAGCCGTGCTCTGCCGATTCACGCCGGGCGCTACACCTGCACGGCGAGGAACGCCGCTGGCGTGGCACACAAACATCTCCTACTGACAGTGCAAGGTACCCGGAGCTGCCAAGGCCACTACAGGCTGGGGGAAGGAGGCGAGCACCAGCCCCAGAGAGGGTGGGGGAGAGGCCTGCAAGAGAGCACTCGTCTGTCGGGACCGTGAAGGGGCATTAGGCAGTAGCCTGGCTTCCTGGACCGCTCCAGGTTACGGGAGGATGGCTGCTGACCACAGAGCCATGGAAAGCAGCCATCTTGTACTCTGTGAAGGAGCTGGCTCAGGCACCGTTCCCCCTCTTGGTTGCAGAGTCCCCGGTGGTGAAGCCCCTGCCCAGCATGGTGCAGGTGAGGGTCAATGCTGGTGTGGTCTTGCCCTGTGAGGCGTCTGGGATCCCCCGCCCGGTGGTCACATGGCAGAAGGAAGGCATCAGTATCCCAGCAGGTGAGCTGGGGTGCAGCTAAACCAGCCGAGCCCAGAACTGCCACACCGATCACTGCTGCAGCCGGCCCATGCCTTCACCACAGCAAAGCCCCTGGGAGGGGTTGGTGATGCTACTGGAACTTAGCAGCCCAGCCGCTGGTGGGGGTGGCAGTGGCTTGGGTGACAAACTATCTGAGGACCTTCCAAATCCCCCATCCCCTCCTGCCCTAGATCCCCAGTTCTCATGGAACCTCTCCTGGCTGCAGCGCCGGGAGGCACGCCGCTTGGTAGCCCGGTGCACCCCAGCACGGTGTCAGAGGGCAGCAGGGGGCACCGTCAGCCAGTTCAGCAGGAAATCAGGACAGCTGGTGATCCTAAAACACCCCTTGGCACATGTAAGGAGACATTAACTCAGGTGTCCTCGCTAAAAGCCACCTAGAGTCATTGCTCTCTGCCTCCACCTGCCGTTTCGGAGGGTCCGGTGGGTTCTTCACTTCCTGAGCTAAGCCGTTGTGAGCTACCTCGGAGGAGGCTGCATGTGATGTGCAGAGGGGAAGCGGTGCCTGTGTATAGTCTGTCAGTCAGTCACTCATGCACTTGGGCTGGGGTCTGGCCAGTGGCCGGCCTTCCTGCTCTTGCTCTTCATTTCTGCCCCATCCCTTTTCTCTCTGATATTTGTTTCCTGGTGGCAGGAGCCGGTTTCAAGGTGCTCCCCAATGGGCATCTGCATCTGTCCCGGGCCTCTGTGGAGGATGCTGGGGTTTACCTGTGTGTGGCTCAGAACCCCTCGGGCACAGCGCTGGGGAAAACCAGACTGATCGTGCAAGGTAGGACATGACCGGGGACACACGCCTTGGAGCAAACCCGGAGCCACATGTGAAACCCAGGGGGCTGTGCATTATCCCGCAGCATGTGCTCTCCTGTTCCCCTGGGCCTGGCTGGAATGTCCTGTCTGACCTGGGGAGGTGGCAAGTATCTGTTCCTAAAACCTCCACAGGGGCCCAGGACCTAGTGTGTTTCCTAGCTTGATGTGGGATGCAGGGGTGGGCAGGAGAACTTGGTCACCATTCTGGTCCCCTGCAGGTGTTGGACAAGGAACACTCTCTAGCTTTACTGTTCTCGGAGAAGAGGGCAGCGTGGCTGGATTGAGCTGTCTCCAAACCAGCACCTGGGAGCCAAGCGTCACCACTCGCTGTTACTAGAGATGGCTGAGCCCCAGCGTTTGGGAGCTGGATCCAAATTCCCCCCAAGCACCCGGGGTGTTCAGGTCTGGGTCTGAGTAGCACAGGGGCCTGCTGGAAATGGAGCGCCTGGATCTGGGGGCAAAGCCAGGTGGTGTTTAGATCTGACGTTCTGGCTTGTGCCCCATCCGCTCTTGTGCTGCATTCGTCTCTGTGCACCGTGAGGGAGAGCAGGGGGAGGCGGGAGGGGTTTGGCAGCACGCAGGGGCAGAGGGTAACAGAGGAGCACCATGCAGAATGGCTAGGCTGGGGTGGCGTTCCAGCAGCTTCATTCACCTGGGGCTGGGCTGGCATCTCACTGCAGGGCACTTCTGCAAACTCAGTTGTTCAGTCAAAGCTGGATCATGGCTGGCATTCACTGGGAAGTAGCTGTGGGAGGGGAACCCCGTCCGCTGAAATCAGATGAGGGATCCTTGGCCTCCTGTTCTCTGTTTTTTCCCAGTGCCCCCAGTCATTGAGGCCGGCCGGCCGGAGCTGTCCATCCTGGAGGGCTCGCAAGTTCTCCTGCCCTGTGCAGCTCGGGGAGTCCCTGAGCCCAGACTCACCTGGTCCAAAGACGGGGTCCCGCTGCCAGGGAGGGAGGGGAAATTCACCTTGCTGCCGTCTGGGGAGCTGATGGTGAAGGACTCCCAGGTAAGCAACCCAAGAGGGCAGTGTGTGTTCGGGTTTATCTGGTGCACATCCCACTTACTTCTCCCAGGTCTGCAGGCCCGTGAGAGTAAAGGGAGCATCTGGCGAAGGGATCTTGGGAAGAAATGGCCTCGCAGTGTCACCCTGGGCTGACCGACGACATGCACAGTGGTTCTTGTACGCTCAGGGTCAGCAGGGGCTGGGAGGGCTGCAGAAGGGAGAGGAGCCTGGTCCCACTTAATAGTGACTCCCACTGGCTGGTTTCAGGACCCGCAGTCAATGGCCTCTGAGCTTTCTGCCCCGTCCTCTGGCGCCAGGTGGACCTGCCTGGGGCTGCGTGTGTGTGTGTGGTGTGTTGATAACACAGGTCCTGCCAAAAGAAAAATTAACTTTTTAAAACCAAGCACTGAATCCATCTGGGCCCAAACACCACTCGAGGAGGAGCCTAGCAGAGCTCTGCCCTGCTCCCTGTCCCTGGCATGGCCCTCACACCGAGGTAGGGAGAGCGGGAACTGGTTGGACCCCTGACGTGCACACGTACCCCCAGGGAAATCTCAGCTGGCTGAGTGCTCTCGGGATCCTGAGGAGTACAAAGGACCCAAGGAGGATCAGCCTGTTGGCTGGAATGGAAAAGCACTCGGCATCCTTTGGGTTCGGTTCATTTGTGGGGTGCAGCACCTCGCCTTAGGGGTGTCCCACTGACTCGCTCGAACCTTCCCTCCTTGCAGGGTGGGGATGCCGGGACCTACACCTGCACTGCAGAAAACTCTGCTGGGAAAGCCACGCTGCAGCTCCAGCTCTCCGTCCACGTCCCTCCCGCCTTCACAGAGCAGCCAAGGGACCGGATGCTGAACAGGGGCGAGAGGCTGATACTTGGCTGCATGGCTAAGGGCAACCCGATGCCCCGCATCACCTGGACGGTCAACAACAAACCGGCCAGAGGTGAGTTGGGCAAACTCTGCCTCAGGCGCAGTGGGGGCTGGCATGGAAGGAGGTGGGGTTGGATCGGGGGAGGCAGAAAAAGAAGGCGCGAGACCCCATGTGGTGGGAGGGGTAAGAGAGCAGGTGAACTAAAGGAGAGTGGCTGGGGGGCTGCACTGGTGTCTCTTAGAAAAGGCCCCAGAGATCCTGGTAGCAGGGTGCAGACCTAGCTGTAGGTTATTGTGCAGGGCTGTGTGCGGGAGGGAGTGCAGTCGAGTGGTTAGAGCAGCGAGTCGGGGCTCCTGGGTGTCATTCCGGGTTCTGACACTGGCTCTGTCTGAGTCACATGACTTCTTTGTGCCTCGATCTCCGCACCTGTAACACAGGGCTAAGAAAACCCACTTCACAGGGGGACAGATCGCGAGACTTAATTAGCGCGTGTTCCTACCGCCCTGTGTGCTTGCTCAGCGAGAGGCAGTGGAGAGGGATGTGCTGCTATTTTCATCCTCCCGGGTGGGGCTGCCCTAAGAAGAAAGTCCTGAAGAAGTGGAAAGTGTGGCCATTTCGTCCAGGTCCTGCCGTTCCTGCTGGGAAGTGAGGGGATCAGCCCTGGTCTGTGGCGCTCACTTTCTCCCAGGAACAGAAGGGAGAGCTGGACTCCAGGGGGTGAGCTGGGGGCCTTCCAGCCCCTTCCCCATTCACCTCTCAGGCCCCAAGGCCTCCAGCGTGCTGGTGGCGTGGCAGAGTTGGCAGGGACCTGCTTGCTCCAGGGTACCATGCACTGGGGAGCTGTCTCCACTGTCTGCCTGACAAACCCTCCCATGTGGCTTCCCTCTGGCAGCGGGCATCTGGGAGCAGAGTGGGCAGAGCACCCTGCAGAGGAAGGCCGTCACCAAGGAGGACAGTGGCACCTATGCCTGTGTGGCAGAGAATGGTGTGGGCAGCGTCAAGGCCGTGGCGTTCGTCTATGTGAAAGGTACCTTGGCAGGTGGGGGTGGCTCGTGCGTGGAGTGCTGAGAGGAGGGGGTCTGTCCTCGGCCGGCCTGGAATAGCACCTCTGTGGTCAGCAGACACACACACACACACCCCCACCCCCCACCCCCGCATCCACAGCAGTGTCCCGGAGACCAGAGAGGCCTGGTGTCTGAAGGCTTTGGCTGTTCTGGGAGCGCATAGGCAGGGCCGAGCAGGACTTTTGTGTCTCGTTCTCCTTCCCCAGAGGCTCCGGTCCTACGTGGCGAAGTCAGTGCCTACCAGGTGGAGCCCCTCGGGGGCAACGCCCTCCTGAACTGCGAAGCCCACAGCGACCCTGCCCCGGTTATCCACTGGAATAAAAACGGGCTCCCAGTGGTGAGCAGCCCCCACCTACGCCAGCTCCAGAATGGCTCGCTGGCCATCTACGGGACGGTGGTGAGTCACGGCCCCAGTGCCGGCTCCCTGTAGACAGGGGGCTGAGGACTGCAGGGGTGTGTGAGAAGGGGCTTGGGTGGGTTTCTTCCCTGTTCTCTCTCTCTTCGTTTGTGCTGCCAGATTTTTCCTTCCCTCCTTTGAGTCTCGTGGCTGGATTAGATTGGAGGGGGGCTAGCGAAATCTCGGCGCGCTCTGCACAGCAGAGGAGATGCTGTCTGGGAACAAGCAGGGTCAGCCACAGGGGCTGGGATCTCTGGACCCGTTCACCCAGCGGAGGTGCACTCGGGAAGTAACTTCTCCCTCTGAGGAACTATTGCACTGACAGGGTCATGACAGGGTCTAAAGAAAGTCTTTCCTCTACCCTAACTCTGAACAGAAGCATCCTCCGTGAGGAGGGGCCGGCCAGCTGATAAGGCCCAGGTTGATCTCCAGCGTCTGTCACTCGAGGGGAACCTGGAGAGACCCTAGCTCCGGCTCTGCAGTGCTCCATCTGCAGAGGCCGGATGGGGCATTGCGTGTTCGCCACCAGTTTGTATTAAAGATGAAAGGGGCTTCGGTCTGCCGGGTGTTATGCTAATTAGCTGCGCCCCTTGGGCTCCTGGGAAGTCGTCCGTGCAGCCCTGCCTTGGGCAAGGTGGTAATGCACCTGCTTTCCCTCCTCCCAGAGCGACGACGCGGGGCGTTACAAGTGCGTGGCGGAGAACGAGGTGGGCACGGTGGAGAAGGTGGTCACCCTCACCCTGCGGAGTGAGTGTCCGTCCGCATTGGCCGCCTCGGTATTTTAGTCTCACGGACGGTGTCGCCCTCATGGCTGCAGGGGAGGACGGTTGGTTTGCAGGGGAAATGGCCGAACTGGGTGTATCCCACTTGATCGGTTCCCTGCCATTGCCCCAGGCCTTGGGCACTGGTGCACCTCCTGTTCTTTGCCTCTGGCACACAGTGACAGTCTGCTGAGACCTGACATGCTTTGGTCCAATTCCAGCTGTTGGGTTAAGTGCACAGGTGCTTGGTGGTGCAGGGGCTGGTGGGATACGGGAGGTCAGACAAGATGGTCAGTGTCCCTTCTGGCCTTAGACTCTCTGACTCGGTAACTGTCCTCAGGAGGTGGGCAGAGGACTGAGATCAAGAAGAAAAAAATGACAGAGCTGTCTAGTAGCTCCACTGAGGGAGAGGATCAGCCTCATAATATCCCCCGGGGCCTCAGAAATCCGATCTGAATGTGTGTGAACATCTCTCTCGGAAGAGTCCGGGTTACATGTGAGAGAGACGCTAGTGACTGACCAGAAGCCCCTCAAAATAATTAAGGGTGAAGCTACCCCACCCCCTCTGAACTCTGGGGCGATTCTCGGTCTCACCTCCACTGAGCACACACGGACTCTGCTGGACGTCAGGTGCTACACTGACCGGGTGGGTTCCCCCCTGTGTTCTAGGTGCCCCTGTGTTTAGTGTGAAACCCCAAGACATGGCTGTGAGTGCTGGGGAGAGGGCGATGCTGCACTGCCAGGCTGCTGGAGAGCCAGCCCCCACAGTGGAGTGGACCCGGGAAGAGAGACCCCTCCAGGAGAACCACCGAGTCCAGATCCTCGCCAACTCCACGCTGCTGATCAGCGCCGTGGAGGAGCCGGACGCGGGGCTGTACGAGTGTGTTGCCCGCAATCTGATGGGATCCTCGGTCGTCCAGGCCTTCCTGACGACGCGAGGTACGTGCCCCATGGGCTGGACTCGCCGTAGCCATGTGGAGATCCTGCGGGAAACGGGGGAGCCTTTTAGAGCCCTCTACCCTCTCCACACACTGCAGGGCAGGACTGGTCGCTGCGGGGGCAGCATGGCTGGGGGGGCGTAGAGCAAATAGAACCATATTGGCTGTAAGGTCACGGGGAGGGGAGGCAATTAAAGCACAGTGGGGCCATCGCTTGGGGCTGGGGTATGCAAGGGTTAAATCAGGAGACGCCAGGGCCCCAGGGGTGTTTAGACCCAGCGAGCATCTGGGTTTATTTACATAACAACTGGGGACATAGGTCTGTCTGTCCGTCTGATATGTGACCCCTCTCACCCTGTCTGCTCCTTTCCCCACCACACTCCCCCCCATCTCCCGCCCGCCCTAACGGACGGGCACTGGGCACACTCGGGCAGTTGGTCCAGATGCTCTCTGCCCTGTGGAGGGGGCTACAGCCAGAACGCCTGCTCCTGCGTCCACCCGCCCCCTCAGTCCGGCGGCAAGGCCTGTGCGGGGGAGGATGCGGCGGTGGAGCTATGCTCGTCCCATCAGTGCCCTGGTATGAAGCGCAGCTCTGAGTGGTGCCTCTCCCGCTGTGCGTCCCGCTGGCCAGTGGGAAGGGAGCTCCCCGAGCTGGTTTCCCTTGGGCTGTCTGGGGGTCTTGCAGCAGGATTTCGCTGTAATGTGTGTGTCGCGTCCGAGTGGCGTTTGCAAATGTGTATGGAGGCCCCTGTGCTCCACTGAGTGCTCCCATGAGTACATGGATGCTAATAGCAGGGGCCTCTATCAAGTGGGTTCAACTGGGGCAATGGGCCATCGAGGCTGGTCTCTTGTCTCCAGCTGTGGCCAATCCTGGAGGCCTGAGGCGGAAGGAATATTCCACCGTGCCTCCTTTGCAAACACAATAAAGCAGCTGGCGTGGGGAGGAAGTTCCTAGTTCCGCCTGCTGACCGGTGAAGCGTTAGGGCTCACAGGTGTGCTGCTGCACCACCCTTACCCGGATACCCTGTCCAGTGTAACACAGGCATTATGCTTATTCCTATCAATAGCTAATATGCTCCCTCGGTAGCATTCTGCAGCACTGAGTTGCACGGATGAACAATGTGCTGTGTCAAGATGTACTTCCCTATTTATCTGTTTTAAACCATGTTGCCTTTTAATTTCATTGGTTCTTTCCCCCCCTTGTCCTGTACTGTGGAACTGCACCGAGGGGTGGGGCAATGGACCTCTGTGCCTCTCTGTGTTTGATATCCCGCCGCCTCTCCCCGTACTCTTCTCCTTTGCAAGGGAGCTGAGGGAATCTTGAAGCTGCATTTAAGCCACAATGAAGGCTTGCATACCCGGCTCCTCCACCCCACAGCAGGCTGGTCTTTCCCGTCTGAGTTTGACTGAATCTATCCGGAGTGATTTGATTCTTTTGTCTCGGGAGACCTGCTCAATGCCCAGGCCTGGTGACGTCTGCGTTTTCTCGATGAACAGATTGAAGAGCCAGACGAGACAGTCATGCAATTAGGCAGAGGACGTATGCTGCAGTGCCCGGTGCAGCCGTCTGATTAGCAATAATAGGGGGGCCGTGGCACTGCCCAGATGCTCTACAGGAAGAGCAAATGAAACGCACTGCTGAGAGAAACCCAGGCCAGAGATGGGCGTGTGCAGCACGGAGAGCAGCCTGAATGGGACTGTGGGAGACTGCGTGTGGCTGTGCATGCTGGTTTGTAGGCGTGTGCGTGTGTATTCGTCTGTGGGCAGGGGTGCAAGGATGCGTGTGTGTGCATTCCTGGGAGCAAGGGTGTAGTGTGTGTATAGAGGTCATCCAGATTGGTCCTATGGAGCTGTGAACCCCAGCTGCCCTAGGACATGCCTCCCCTTGCTCCAACGGTGGCAAACAAACGCTGGCCTGATCTGTGCCCAGCAGCTGGTGCAGCAAGGGGCAGAGGGCTCCTGCAGGCCAGGTTCAGGCTGCCCATGGGAGCTGGGCACTGGAAATGAAGCGGTGCAGGAGGGGAGATGGGGATTAATCCCTCGCTGGCCAAGTGGGCCCTCTGCCCACCAGCTTGGGTCTCACTGTGCAAAGAGGTTTCGTGTGGGTCTCCCCCCTCATTCCGCTCTGTCCCCCTTCCCTCAGGAGAGCCCCTCAGAGTCCGGGGCAGTCTGATCGGCATCATTAACGACCAGGAATTTGGCATTGCCTCTCTGAACGCCAGCGTGATGGAGGATCCCCGCTCTGGCACGGCCACCATACGGAGCAGCATCGGGAATATCCCACCAGCTGTGGGTGCGTGACGCCCCGGGGATACGTCTTGTGTCCGTTACACCTACTACATGGCCGAGTAAATTACAAGAAGCCGGATATAAATCTGGGTGAAATACCTACTGCACAGTACGCTTGCCTGTACCGTGAATGGCATGGAGCGACTTAGCTGTGCAGTATTTTTTTTACCAGCTCTCATGGGGTGTTGTGGATAAATGCTGCTGTTCCCACTCGTACACGTATGTAGCCGGTTGTCTGTTCCCTGGCTAGGTAATCCATCCCAGGATTTAGGGAGACCCTCTAGTAGCACAAGCTGTGTCTAGTCTGGGAGCTGGAGAGCGGAGAACCACAGGACCGGTCTATCCCCCTTTATATTCACATACCTGAGTCCTGTCTGTTCCCCGCCGCCTGGGACAATGCAGTACCTGCAGTGCCCCACGGTTTGCTAACCTAACCGCAACTATACCTGCCAGGCACCTATCGGGGTGTGGTTCTTACGCTCAATGCCCCTCTGGCACTTGGCAGCCAAATCTCATTTTGGGCTGGGCCTCACTCACCGCGGGGGTGAGTGGGTGCGGTACAGACTGGGGAACGCTGTTGGGAGCTGAGGAAGGAGTGCGGAGGATGAGGCACGAGGTGGGTTTGCTTGAATTGAGAAGCCAGACCAATCTTCCTGCTCGCCGCACTCCAAACACAGCAGGCACTGCAGCTCTCTGTACTTTCCCTCTATATTGGGCACGTTAGAATCGTCCGTCCGGTTCTGGGGCCCACAGTTCGAGGAGGATGTTTATCAATTGGAGAGGGTCAGAGAAGAGCCACGAGAATGATTAAAGGATTAGAAAACCTGCCTTCTAGTGATAGACTCCAGGAGCTCAGTCTATTTGCTTTACCAAAGAGAGGGTCCAGGGGGGTGACTTGATGACAGTCTGTAAGTACCTACATGGGGAACAAATATTTAATAGTCGGCTTCTCAATCTAGCAGAGGAAAGTTTCACACGAGCCAATGGCTGGAAGTTGAAGCTAGACAAATTCAGGCTGGAAATAAGGTGTAAATTGTTAACAGTGAGAGTAATTAACCATTGGAACAATTTCCCAAGGCTTGTGGTGGATTCACCATCACTGCCCGTTTTTAAATCAAGATGGGATGTTTCTCTAAAAGATCTGCTCTAGGAGTTATTTTGGGGCATTCTCTGGTCTAGGTCAGACTAGATGATCACAATGGTCCCTTCTGCCCTTGGGAGCTAAGCTTACGACTCCCTTGGTGGGTTCCTCGTGTGCTGTTGGGGAAGGAGCTGCTCCTAACAGGGGTCCATGGAAGGGATCTGGGTGCTGATATATGGGGGAGCCTACCCCAACACAGAGAGGCCACATGCCTTGGTATGAGAAGTGCTGAGCACCCCCTTTGGGAGCTGTAGGTGCTCAGCACCTCTGAGAGCCAGGCCACACTTCTGTCCCCTGGAGCACAGGGCTAGCAGGCAGGAACTCCTGAGTGCTCACCCAGCTACAGACAGGAGTCCCCCGCGTGAGCAGAACAGGGTTAGTACCTCCCTGGGATGAATGGTTCCAGACTGTTTGGAGCTGGGAGTGCCATGCTGGAGCAGGATCATGATTCTGATTCTGCTGCCCCAATAAGAACCTTTGACCACATTTAATTGCTAAGGCCAGTGTGACCGATGCATTGGGCAGGGAGCTGGCTGGGATTCCAGAGCTAGGGTGACCAGAAAGCAAATGTGAAAAATTGGGATGGGGGTGGAGAGGTAATAGGAGCCCATATAAGAAAAAGACCCAAACATTGGGACTGTCCCTATAAAATCAGGACATCTGGTCACCCTATCCAGAGCGCACAACTACTCCTCAGGAGAGCACTGACTGAGATGGGACTGACCCTTGTACCCTTCCCCGTACCTCCCAGGGCCGGTGATGAGAGTCCTGGTCACCATCATTGCTCCGATCTACTGGTCCTTTGCGCGTCAGAGTGGCAGCGCCAGGAACGGCTTCTCGCTGACCAGCGGTGTCTTCAGGCAGGAGTCGCAGCTGGAGTTTGCCACAGGTGAGGAGGCAGGCGTGTGTGTCCTGCTGAGAGCCAAGGGAGGGCGGCAGAGATCATGGTGTAGGAGTCCGTGGGCGAGCCTTGTTGGTAGGGAGGTTCCCTTAGGGCTGGGTGAGGGCGTGGCATCAGTGGGGACAGACAGTCTGGGATGATGATTTGTGGCATGTCTCAGTCAGCAGAAACGTTCCGTCAGCCACCCAGAGAGCCAGGTATCACCCATAGCTCATAAGAAGGGGGGATTGGGGAAGGAAACTGTGCACTGCTCATTTCTTACCCAAGGGGGTCAGATAATAATAACAAATACCTGCCTCTTACACAGGGCTTGGCATCAGTAGATCTCAAAGGAGGGCAGCATCATTATCCCCATTTTGCAGCTGGGGAAACTGAGGCACAGAGGGGCAGTGGCTTGCCAAGGTCACCCAGCAGGCCAGTGGCAAAACTGGGCATTGAATCCCGGGCTCCTGAGTCCTGTCCTCTAGGCCGCTTTGCAGGGAGTGCCTGGAGACAGCTTGGTGACCACTGCATGCTGAGGCTGTGCAAAACGTTCACAGCAAAACCCAATACCCCAAGGAGTGCCGCCCGGGGTCTGGTTTTGGTCTGTGCTAGCTGTCTCCACCGTGGTGTCTGAGGAGTCTGGGATGGCTCATGAGTTTTTGGAGCAGGGCTGTGTCCTAGCCTGAGTGCCCCACCTCTGCTTTAGGGGACCGACTCTGGCACAAAACCCTGCGAAATTTGTGGCTTCAACCCCACAGTAGTGAAAATTCACCCCTTGGCCTGAGTTTCATGTGGGGGCTCCGGGTTCACTGGGACCCCGAGGGAAACGGGGCGTTCGGTGTCTAGGGAGCTGGAGGGAATGGAACGAAGAGCTGTTTGCAGGGCTCCCAGCCAGGCGGGCAGCTCATTGCAGTGCCAGTCCTACGGAGCGGTGTGGCGTGGTGTATTGCTGGGGGGGCCTGCGTTGCTCTGCAGGGAGCCCTGTGTCTACACAGCATGTCGTTGGGGTCAGAGACAAGCCCGAGCTGCAACTACCGATGCAAATACTCCCAGGTTTAACAGTCGGCCTCGAGATCTTGACATTTGCTACTGGGCCCATCCACAGGCCAGATCTGGGGCCTTTGCAGCCTGGCTCAGCCCCGGGTCTGTCTGAAATCCTCGTGGGCTGGATTGTTAACTGGTGCGGAGTCGCTGACCCCTGCTTGCCGCCCCTTGTCGCTGCAGGGGAGCTCCTCCGGCTCACGCACGTCGCCCGAGGCCTGGACGCAGGCGGGGCGCTTCTCTTCGATGTCGTGGTCAACGGGTTTGTGCCGGAGAGCATCGCTGAGGCTGCTGTGCTTTTCCAGGTCAGTAGGGAGCTCCAGGACACCGTCCTCGCCACCTGCTTCTTTGCCCAGCAGCCTCGGCCAACATCCGTTCGCAGTGACAGCCAATGGCACAACTGGAGATCCCCTCTGCCACGGTCCCTCGTCCCTGGGAGTCCTGGTGGTCCCTGGTCCCTGACTGTCCCATCTCCCTCTTTCCCTCTCAGGATTTCAGTGAGCGCTACGTGCAGACGGGGCCCGGGCAGCTGCATGTGGAGTCTGTGCAGAGCTACTTGCAAGATGGGTCCCCGGGTCAGATCCGCTGCAACCACAGCATAGAGTACGACGCTGCTCTGGGCCGGCAGCCCGCCCTGGTGCAGCATGTCCAGGCGAGGGCCGTCAAATCCTCCTTCCACCAGGCCTCTGAGGAGCTCCTCTTCCAGCTCCGCTCCTCCCTCCGCGCAGGTAACAGGAGACCCGCCAGCGGCCCGTCTTCTCAGGGAGTGTCGCCCGCTGACAGCCCTGGAGTCAGAGTCCACAGCCGGATGGCAGCAGGACAAGCTTCTCCCAGGCTGCCCTGCTCCCCGGGCCGTTCCCCGTTGGCATGCCTGGGAGCTGGGTGACCCTGGGCCTGTCCCCCGTGTACCTCACTGAGGTGCTGACGGGACTCTCTTGCCTTCTTGCCTTTGCCACAGAGGCGAACGGAGAGCAGTGCCCGCAGGGGTTTGCGCGGGACCCGCAGCAGCTGTACTGCATAGGTAAGCGCCATTCCCGAGGGGTGGGCCGTGTGCTCCCCTCAGGCCGGGGCCCGTTCTCCATCCCCGCTGAAGGCCAGGGCGCCCTCAGTGGTGTCCCCGGGGTGCCGCGGCTCTGTAGCTGGAGGTGTAATTCCCAGGGCGGCTAGACGCCTGCGTGCTGCCTTTCACTGAGCTAGCGCGCTAACGACAGCAGTGTCGGTGCGGGCGGCAGGCTGGCTGCCCACCCCCGTTCAATCCTGCCCGGCGCCCGAGCGCCAGACTGGGGGTGGCCGGCCCGTCCCATTGCCCGCGCCCGTGCTGCTATTTTTTGCACACTAGCTGGCGCGTGTACGTCTACCTAGCACCGCCTGCAGTTGCACCTCCAGCGCCAGCGTGGCCATCCCCTCCCCCGGCCGCCGGAGGCTCTGCGTGCGCTGGCTGGGGGAGGTGGGATGGTTCCAGGCTCTGGCACCCCGTGGCCGGCAGAGGCAGTTACTGGATGTGCGCGTGCTCCCTGGGAGCCGCCCCAGCCAGGGTGAGGAGAGGCGCTGCAGTGGTTGGAGCGCACGCCGCAGTCCCAGTGTGCCGTGACTGCCCCGGTGCTCTCCCCCGGCAATGGCAGCTCCCCAGAGGCAGTTACCCAGGGCATGGTTTCTGCTTCCCCGCCGCCCTGAGGTGACCTCCGGGTCAGTCACCGCTGCTGAGGTGCCTCTTCCCCGGCAGTCGCTGAGGGTGGGGGCAGCAGAGGTGTACGTGGCACGTGCTACCCCGGGCTCTTGCTGGGAAGGGACGGTGACGCCTTTTCCCTGCACCCCAGATCGGAACGAGTGCGCGGCTGCGAAGAGCCCGTGTTCCCATGCCTGCCACAACGCCGTGGGCAGCTTCTCCTGCACCTGTCCCGCCGGATACGCCCTGGCCCCAGAGGGCAGGGAGTGCAGTGGTAAGGAAGGGGCTCCTCTCCAGCTTCCCTCCCCACCACATTGGCCTGACCTCCCAGGGAAGCTGCAGGCCCAGGACAGGACAGCCTCTGGGTGTGAGCACAAGCAATTCGCCCTGTGCCCTCACTGCATGGGGACAAGCGATCCCAGCCGGAAAGATCTCCAGAGCCTCCAGAAGCCCTTAAGTGAGGGAGGGGATGCCCCCTCTGCCTTCTCCCCAGGGCGAGGAAGGCCCTTTTCTCTAGGGATGGTGGGTGCCCGTGGGAACATCAGGAGGCTGGGGACAGGAGCACATGCAGGTCTGGCCCTGGGAGCTCCCTTGGGGAGCATAGCAAGGGGCTGCCCCATGGACCATTCGATCCTTCTTCTCTGGACGTCTCAGGGGGAAAGACCACCCGGCATGTTCAGTCCCCACGTGGGAACGGCTGTGCGCCCTGCTGGGCCAGAGGTCGAAGGGTGCGGCAGCTGGGGGTCGGGCGATGCTGGTAAGCGGCCATTGACATTTTCACCGATGCTGTCCAACGGGAAGGAGACCAGAGAGGAGGGCGGAGGGTTTCTCTTGGAGGTGGCCTGGGCCTAGCAGCCCCTCTGCTGCCGGGCTCCGTGGGCGAGTGGGGTGAGGCGGCTGCACTGACACCGGGCTCTCTCCGCAGACGTGGACGAGTGTGCGCAGGGCACCCATGCCTGCCGCCCGGAGCAGAAGTGTGCGAACCTGGCGGGGGCCTATCGGTGTCTGACGCGCTGCGGGGCTGGCTTCCAGCCGGCCGTGGATGGAGTGGGGTGTGACGGTAACGGCCCCTGAGCTCTCCTGCTGGCCCATGGGGAGGGAGGTTCCTCGGCGCGCTCCTTCCCTAAGGCTCTACAGCGGGGCATTCCAGCCTGGGCCGGGGGCCGGATGGATGGCCCAGGGAGGAGTCCTCTGCCTTGTGGGACGGCCAGCAGCAGGGCCAGCTCCCCCCCATCCTGCCCTGCCTGGGGGCCCCCTTAGTGGAGAGGAGAGTTAGTCTCAGGGAGCCCAGCCAGGGATCCTTCGATCGGCCCCACGGTACAGTACAGGCCAAAGCGGAGCAGGAGGCTGGACACAAGACAGGTCCCAGGCAGTGACAAGGGGTCAGTGATCTCCCGGCATCTCCGCCCATGATGCGCGAGGCGGGGCCGTGGCTTTCCCTGCTGTGTGGGGACTTGCCCGCCGGGAGACCTGTCCTCTCGTTCTCCCCACAGATCTGGACGAGTGTGCGGAGGGAGCCCACGCCTGTCGCTACAACCAGATCTGTGAGAACACCGTCGGCGGGCACCGTTGTACGTGTCCCCGCGGCTACAGGACCCAGGGCACCGGCCGACCCTGCTTGGGTAACACAGAGCTGCAGGCCTTTACCATGCAATGAGAAGAGTAGGGGAGACAGCAGGGGTGGGCCTCAGGACTCCTGGGTCCAATTCCTGACTGATACTGACTCGTCTGTGACGCTGGGCAAGTCCGGAGATGGGTCTCGACCCCGCAGGTTGCTGCTGGAGTAACGCAGCTCGTTCTCTCCCGAAAGAGCTCTCCTCTGCCCAGTCCCTTACCTGTAGCCTGCTCTCTCCCCCTGCCCCTGGCGAGAGCAGCGGGGAAGGAGAGTCCCCAGGGAAGCTGCCAGTGAAGCTTCAAACCCTGCAGCAGGCGGGTGTTCTGGTGCAGGGGGTGGTGGATGTGAATGCTTTGCGCTGGGCCTTGTCCCCTGCCCTTCGCCCGAGGACCCTTCGTTAACCCTTACAAGCCCTCCGTGGCGATGGGAATCAAGAAGTGTTATCTTCACTTCGTCCGTGGGGTTACTGGTGCCGTGACTTCTTCAGGGTCACGCAGCACGTTAGTGGCAGAGCCAGGAATAGAAACCCAGGCATCCTGACTCCCAGTCCACCCCCGCTCTAACCAGGAGACAACGCTGCTTCCCACAGCTGGGGACCAGAGCCCAGGAATCCCGGGTTCCTATTTCCTGCTCTAGCCACTAGCCGGCGCTGCTTCTGCCCCAGGACGCTGGGCCCTTGGACTCACGCTGGCTTGTCTCTCTCTGTATCAGACATAAACGAATGCCAGCGGGTACCTCCGCCGTGTGCTTTCCAGTGCCGCAACCTCCAGGGCAGTTACAAGTGCCTGTGCCCGCCTGGGGAGGCCTTACGTGGGGATGGCCAGTCTTGCGCTGGGCCGGAGAAGGCAGGAGGGAACGTGACGCGCCTCAGCAACAGAGGGACCCGTCTGCAGTGGCTCAGACCAAGTGGCCGAGCGCCCGGGGGAGGCTATTACACCTGGTTCTCCTTCGGCCCGTCTGCTAACGCCCTGAGCCCCGGCAGCCGGGCCCAGTGCCCGTCGGGATTCACTGGGCACAATGGACTTTGCACTGGTAAGACCACCTGCTGCTGACCCTTGACACTCCAGAGCGGGGGAGCCTTGGAGCGATGCAGCCGGAACAGGCCCGACTCCAGCCCAGCCGGGGGGGCAACTGAAAGGTTGCGGCACCGGCTGGCTGCCTGGCGGGGCAGGGGTTGTGCTGTCAGTCCAGTTCCCGATGGACAAGTGTCCGTGTTGCAAAAGCCACTGATGCGAGCAAGCTCTCTGTGTGCCGGCGCCAGCAGAGTGGCCGTGGGCTGACGGAAGTGTCCTGCAGGCTCTGGGGGCCCGTCAGGCCCTAAAGGGAACAGCCCGTCTTATAACCCCTATCCTCGCTCCTACTTCCCCTCTTCCTCCCCGCCGTGCCAGCCGTTCTCTGGCTCTACCTGCTCCCCCATGGGATTGGTCTCTCCGGGGCCAAGGCCTTTGGTCCCCCGTGGGGCTGGAGCGGGGCTTCCCTGGACCAGATCCCCCCAGGAGGGTGGGTCAAGGGGAGCGTTTGCCAGGGCCTTACGCCTTTGCGGGGTTGTTTCAGTGGCACCATGGTGGCTGTGCACTGTAGGCTTGGGGGGCAGTGTCATGCTGCATGTGGGGCTGGGGGTTGCCCCTCGGGGAGGAGGGGGGCACAGCAGTGCACTGAAGTGTGCCGGACTTGGAATCTCCCCCCTCCCTTCACACAGATCTTGACGAATGTCAGGTGCGGACCCTGTGCCAACACGAGTGCAGGAACACCGCGGGCAGCTACCAGTGCTTGTGCCCGGCCGGCTACCGGCTGCTGCCCAATGGGAAAACCTGCCGGGGTCAGTGCGTGCGTGCGTGTCACTGTTCGGGAGTCTGTTACGAACCGCGTGTGTCCGTCTGTCTGTCCGTCCCTGCCACTTCAAAACTGTACGCCCTAATCTCCTCCCTGACTAAAGCCTGGATTTCACAGCCGTCTCTTGCTGCTCCAGCAAAATCCCCACCCAGCTGCCAGGCTCACCGCAGTGCCTGCATTTGTGCTGCACTTTTCATCTCCCAAGCAAAGGGACACAACTGTAGGGAAGTCAACGGAGCTAGGCCAGGGCTGGATCTGGCCCATTCAATTCCAGCGCCTCAGAATGGCGCTCTCCGCTTAGTATCACTGCCACCAGTTCATGCAGCAGGGAACAGGTGATGTGACTTGCCCAAGGGATACACTGCAGGGCAGTGGCAGAGCCAGACTTAGAACCTCGGGAGTCCTATGCCTGGCCTCAGGCCACTAGCTCCTGCCCCCTCTGCCAAGCCATTGCTTAGGCATTGCTGTGGCGCCCCCGTGTGGCTTTGTTCCTGGACCTGAGTGCAGTATGGTCATGCACTATCTGCTTTGGGGGCATGTTAGTAACTGGGCAGGTGCCCTGGGCAGATGCCTGCTGTCAGCAAACTCTGCAGCTCACCCAGCGGGTAAATGGAGGCACTTCATTGCAATGGGCTCATGGAGAAAGCCCTTCGCTCTCCAGGGCGCAGCTGCTCGCCAGAATGCACGGAGGGGTGTGATACAATGAGCCGGGTCTCCCAGCGGCAGAGCCGGGGCATCCCCAGCCCGGCCCCGTCCTCACTCCCCACCTCCTTTCTCCTCTGCAGACATAGATGAATGTGCAGAGGGGAGGATTCAGTGCAACCCGAACCAGCTGTGCTTTAACACGCGGGGGGGCTCCCAGTGTCTGGACACGCCCTGCCCCGCCGGCTACAGGAGAGGCTCCAGCCCAGGGTAAGGCGGTGGTGGTGGGGATAGAAGTTATTGGGTGTGGGGCGGGGGGGGCGTACCCAAGCAGGGCAACTGTTCCTCTTCTCCTGGCGTGACCAACCCGCCAATGCTCTTCTCAGCTCGGCTGCCAGGTTGTGGGGGTGGTCAGGTCCTGGGTGTAACACCAATGGGCACGGACTGGCACGTGCCCATTTCAGTGCATCAATGATACTTAGCACTTCGAAGAGGTAAAGTGCTGAGACTTGCCAAGTCTGACCCCGCCCCCCCCTTTTCCGGGGGGGATGGGGGGGGCCGAGGCACAGACTGGCTCAGTGACTTGTCCAAGGCTGTCCAATGAGCCAGGCTTCGAACCCAGGAGTCCTGGCTGCCAGCCCTGCGCTCAGACCGTGCTGCCTCTCCTCTGTGGAGCGTGATCTCACCCACGTTCTCTGCCCGTTCTCGTGCAGAGTGTGCTTCCGCCGCAGCTCCGGAGGCCCCTTCACCCTGCAGTACGAGCTTCTCACGCTGCCCTCTGGCATCCCGGCTGGCCACGACGTTGTCCAGCTCACCGCCTCTTCCCCGGGGAGCCTCCTGCAGAACCGCACTGTCTTCACTCTGCTAGAAGAGGACCCGGGCAGCCCCTTCGCCCTCCGGGACGAGAGAGGCCGGGGCGTCCTCTCCACACTGCACCCACTCCATGCTGCCGGTGTCTATCGGCTGAAGGTGCAGGCCCTGGCCCACGGCGAGCAGCGGGCAAGGAGCGTCTTCCTCATCCTCATTTCTGTCTCACCCTACCCCTACTAACGGCAGCCAGGGGGCGCTGGGAATGGGTAGAGGAAGGGGGAAGGTGCTGATCCCACCCCCAAGCCCCACCAGACCTTGTCTCCTTCCCCTTCTGTTCCTGATTCCATCTCCGGTCGGGGGTACTGAGATGAGCTTCTCCCTTTGTCCCCTGGGTGTCTCCCTGGGATCCCTAAGCCCCGTTGCCTGCCATCCGCTCAGTGCCCTGCAAGAGGTTCCCCATGATCCCGTGACACTCCCTCCCCTGGCTCCCAGCTAGGGCTGCCAACCCTCCCGGATTGTCCTGGAGTCTCCAGGAATTAAAGATTAATCTTTAATTTAAAGATTGTGTCATGTGATGAAACCTCCAGCAATACGTCCAACCAAAATTGGCAGCCTCCCTCCCAGCCCTATGGCTCAATCCCTTGGTGAGCGAAATTGCCTTGACCCCGTGGGGTGGTGCCAAGGCAGTTTGGAGGCCCGCAAATGCTGACCGCTCATCGCCTGGACTTTGCACCTATCGCGTCACCTACTAGCTCAGCGGAGGAGCATGTGCTGGGTGCACTGGTTCAGCAGTGTGCTGCAGCGCTCTGCTCTGGTGGAGGGATGAGGGGTGTAAAGATCAGGTGCTATTGGCACTAATCTCTTGCAACACAGGGCTGTCCTTGGGCCTGCTATCACATGCGGCGTGTAAGCAAACAGAGCTGCCTGCGTAGTCTTGGGGGCAATCAGAGCTGAGATACTGACAACCTGGGAGGGAAAACTGCCAAGCGGCCGTTAGTCTCCTTGGCTTTTGGCTCCTGGGTGGAATCACAAAGCCTGTGTCTCGCCTGAGATAGACACTGGAGACACCAGGCCATTACTGTTCTTTCCCGTTTGTATCGGGGTAGCACCTAGAGACCCCAGCTGAGATCACAGCCCCATTGCTCAAGGGTGGGAGAGGAAATGGAGGCCCAGAGGGGTCACCAGCAGGTCAGCGCCCATAGTCAGGAACAGAACCCCAGGTCTCCTGAGTCCCCATCCAGTGCCCTGTCCACGCTTCGAGTGCTCAGATGCGTACTCCTCGGAGAGCTGAGATGCACATGCAGCCCTGCCAATGGTGCAGAGGTTTGCTAGCGTTGCCCAGGTCCTGTAGCCATCCCGAGGCCAAACCCACACTGCGCAGTGTTGGGTGAGGCCACCGAGCTGATGTGGCAGGGCTGGGAAGGGAGTTGCAGGGTGAAGGGTTTGTTGGTAACCACATATTAAAAGGTTAGTTCCCTCGGGTTCCATCTTTGTTATAATCAAACCGGTTTCTCAGCACACTTATTTATTTCTGGTTTTGTACCAAATAAAGATGATTTTGTGAGTAAAACAATCGTGTTGTTCGAGGGCATCGTCCTTCTGCACTGCATGACGGCTCTTGGGATTTCGGACTGGCGCTTGGGGCCTGATTCTGCTCTCAGTCCCAGCAGCTGCTGAACTCAGGGGGGCAGGATCTGCCCCATTGTCTCTTTTATATCCTCCATTCCAGGCGTCCCCATTGGCGTTGGAGATTACGATGGTAGGAACACCACCTAGCTCCTCTAGAGGGCAATGTCATCTGTCTCCATTGTATAGATGGGGAAACTGAGGCGCGGGCAGGTGAGTGACTTGCAGGGCTTAATTTGTAATGAAAGAGGTGCTGGGGCTCAAGAAATTAGGTGCCGGGGCTCAAGCAATTTTTTTTACATTCAGAACTGATGCAGCAAGCCCAGAGGTGGTGGGGCTATGAACTGCCAAGCCCAGAGGTGCCAGGGGTCAGCCATGGCACGAATTAAGCCCTGGTGACTTGCCCAAAGTTATTCACCTGTGGCAGTGACAGGGCACCAGTCATCACGTACCTCACAGCTTGGCCCTGTACTAGCGAAACCAACAAGAGCTGTGGCAGTGACCATGGTAGAGGCAGAATCAGGCCCTAGGTGCAGTTATGAACTCGGGGGGAATAAGCTGCAGGTGACAGATGGACTCTGGCGATACAAAGATCCTCTCTCCGTTCCGTGATCTTTAACTCTGTTTCTGGGCAGGGCCCCCACGTCAGGTCAGAGGGTGCAGGGCTGTCTGCTCACGATGCTGGTGGAACTGGCTTCTGCAGTAGCTGTGTGCTCAGCACCCGCCAGGGGGTCAGGGGCGTAGCCAGGTTTAGAGCACAAGGGGAGTGGAGCTAAAAGAAGGCGCCGGGAGCAAAAAACGGCGCTGGGAGAAAAAAAAATGCTTCGCTCTGGCTGCAGCATAGGAGCAAAAGGCGTCGGGAGCAAAAAAAGACGCCGCTTCTGCTCAGTGGGGGAGCGGCTGCTCCCCCCCTGGCTACGCTACTGGAGGGGGTGCTGGGTCCTGCGTAGGGGTGACCTGCAATGGTTATTTGAAATAACCTGGTTTGTGTGATGGAGCAAGGAGGTGGAAAGAGTGTCCTCCCCACTTCTTGTTTGTTACCTTAGCAATGTCAGGAGCATCTCATCTGCCCCCCTCACCCCCAGTTCAGCAGAAGGAGCTCCTGCTCTGGGGACCTCTTAGGATCATCAAGGGGTCAAGTTGGGACCATCTGAACGAGGGAGCTCCCTATAAAGAGGAGAAGGTGTTTGGACATCTCATGCCCACCCAGGGAGAGCCCTCATTGTGGGCCTGATCCCCACTCATTTGAGTCAATGGAAAGATGCCCATTGGCTGCGGCAGTATCGGCTCAGGCTCCATAAGAGACCAGATCATAGAATCATAGAATCATAGAATCTCAGGGTTGGAAGGGACCTCAGGAGGTCATCTAGTCCAACCCCCTGCTCAAAGCAGGACCAAACCCAATTAGATCATCCCAGCCAGGGCTTTGTCAAGCCTGACCTTAAAAACATCTAAGGAAGGAGATTCCACCACCTCCCTAGGTAACCCATTCCAGTGCTTCACCACCCTACTAGTGAAAAAGTTTTTCCTAATATCCAACCTAAACCTCCCCCTCTGCAACTTGAGACCATTACTCCTTGTTCTGTCATCTTCTACCACTGAGAACAGTCTAGATCCATCCTCTTTGGAACCCCCTTTCAGGTAGTTGAAAGCAGCTATCAAATCCCCCCTCATTCTTCTCTTCTGCAGGCTAAACAATCCCAGTTCCCTCAGCCTCTCCTCATAAGTCATGTGCTCGAGCCCCCTAATCATTTTTGTTGCCCTCCGTTGGACTCTTTCCAATTTATCCACATCCTTCTTGTAGCGTGGGGCCCAAAACTGGACACAGTACTCCAAATGAGGCCTCACCAGTGCCGAATAGAGGGGAATAATCACGTCCCTCGATCTGCTGGAAATGCCCCTACTTATACAGCCCAAAATGCCGTTAGCCTTCTTGGCAACAAGGGCACACTGTTGACTCATATTCAGCTTTTCGTCCACCGTAACCCCTAGGTCCTTTTCTGCAGAACTGCTGCCCAGCCATTCGGTCCCTAGTCTGTAGCAGTGCATGGGATTCTTGCGTCCTAAGTGCAGGACTCTGCACTTGTCCTTGTTGAACCTCATCAGATTTCTTTTGGCCCAATCCTCTAATTTGTCTAGGTCCCTCTGTATCCTGTCCCTACCCTCCAGCGTATCAACCACTCCTCCCAGTTTAGTGTCATCTGCAAACTTGCTAAGGGTGCAGTCCACACCATCCTCCAGATCGTTGATGAAGATATTGAACAAAACCGGCCCCAGCACCGACCCTTGGGGCACTCCACTTGATACCGGCTTAAAGACTAGCCTGGAAATTGCACGCAGGACGATGGAGCCTCCATGGAGGTTGGCCGGGCCGAGACCCGGGGTGCAGGGAAAGACCAAGCCGTGCAATGTCTCTGCTAGAGCCGGTACTGTGCAGAGCTGCCCTGCTTTGTGCCTGGGCCTTTGCGTTGACCTAGCTGGTGCTCGGTCTGCCCAGGCCAGGTCTCCTTTTAGAGCGTGCCCTGAGCGCCGATAACCTGAACCTGACCCCAGCGGGTGGCATTGTTTTCAGACCTGACCCAGACCTGCGTCAGCAGCACCACTCCCACTGCCTCGTCCTTGGGGCTTTGCCGGGGGAGAGCTGCCCGTTCCATGTGCCCAAGCCCGAGAGGGTCGGTCAGGTTGTTTTCAGCCCCGACCCAAAGCTGACACTTGGAATCAGTTCCCGGCAGGTTCGGGGGGTTGCAAGCTCTACTCGGTTGTGCTGCTGTCCCTGCACAGGGCCTGGCCTGGGCTAGGCACCACTGCCCTTTGTGAGGTGCTGATATTCACACAGCGCTGGCTCCCAACCCCCCTGCTATGCGGGGAGGAGGCCATGTTCTTTGAAGTCATGCGACCCAATCAGGAGAGAGCTGTTTGGATTTCAAAACGCCCCCTCGTGATGTGTCCCCGGCCCTGTGTAGCTGTCCAGGTTGGCCGGAGGGAGCCGGGAAGTTTGGAGCTTACATGGGACAGGCTTGATCCTGCATCAGCTGGAGCCATGGGAAGGAAACCAGTTGCTTTGCTGCTGCAACCGCCTCCCTCTTTCCCAGTCACCTGACCCACCTCCCCCCACCCGGAAAACTACCACCAAGACCCCCCTGCGATGCATTGTGCCTGATAACCTCATCTGACCCCGTAATCTCCCAGCCCTCAAGGATACAGCAGGGCAGGGATTCAATATGACTGCAATCGTTTGTAGCATGGGGAGGGTTTCTCTCATTCACCACTCCCTCTTCTAGACCTTGCTGATGGTGTGTGGCTGGGACAAGAGAGGCTGCCATGTTCCAGAGGTGGCTGCATTCAGCTGTGGGGAAAGCCCCTCTGTCTCAGGGGAACCCAAGCCTGCAATGTGCTGGGAACGTGGGTGCCACATACCTAATTTTGCCTGAAACAGAACAGGGTAAAGTTACTCTCCTCTCCAAAACAGAGGGATAATCTGCAGAGCCTGCAGGTCCCAGCATGCACTGTATCATCTTGGGTCTAAGGGATTGGCCAAATGGATCAAACAGATGTTCCTAGGGGTGATTGAAGACTAAATATTTAACCTGGGGATTTCCTGCTTTATTTTCAAAAGGGAACTGGGCATTTCTCTCAATCTCTCCAAGGCAGCGTGAGTCCTGGACCTGGTGTTGCCTAGAGGATTGCGCACTGGTTTGGGACTCAGGAGAGTTGGGTTCTCTGCCACTGGCCTGCTGCGTGACTGTGGGCAAGTCACTGTACCTCAATTTCTCCATCTGTTAAATGGGGATAATGATACTGCCCTGCTTTGCAATGTGCTTCGAGATCTACTGGTGATAAGAGCTAGGTGGTATTATTAGTATTGGTACAGAAGAGGCCTCGTTTCCTGCTGCGTATGGTGCACCAGCTTGTGGTAAAGTGGAAAACCAAGAGCATGTGAAGTTAACTACACTGTCTGGGGCTCATCAGTCAGGCAGCAAGATGCCGTCTCCCTAAAGACTTCCCAATTGTGTTAGGTCGTTGTCTTGGAAGACAGCTGAAGACGTAGGCTGCAAGGCCCTTTGCTGGCAGAGAGCAGCAGGAAGCCAGGCTTGTCCCTAGGGACATTCCTGTCACTATTTCATGCAGCAAAGGGACATTTAATTTGCTCCATGGACATTTGATTTAGTTCCTTGTTTGCTTTGAAAGATACTGCAGTGAAGTCAGTGCTGGTGAAAGACGCCTGAGCCACGTCCCTGGAGGCTGGAGCTGTCTGGGGAAGAGGGACAGCGTGGCCAGGGGCACAGCAAACTTCCCATGTGTGGCCTCATGTTCTCATCACCTATAAGGTGAGAGCCTAGAGCTCAGTTTCCGAGGCCCATTCGGTCCTTTGGCCTCTCTGCTCAGCTAGGGGCAGAGGACAAAACCACAACCAAAGTAGCAGGGCTAGTGTGGACACACTGCTGTGCTACCCCATCACTGCAACTACCCAGGGCTTGGGGTTTGCACACTTGAGTTATCAGGGTTTACCCCAGCTGATGTTGTCATCAGCAATGTCCTGTGTCATTGCAGAATAGCCCTGTGCTGCTGCCTTCTTATGGATAGGTCCCTCGCCCGCAGGCCCTTCCAGCAGCATGCCAGCAATTGTGCCGTGCTGGCTGACAATGACCAACGGTAACTGCAGTTCACCAGGGCTAATGGGAGCGGGCGCTGGGCTGCCATGCTGCTTGCAGCAGAGAACAAGAAGGGCTGGGTTGTCAGTTGCATTTATCTTCACGAGGATTCTGTAACGAGGAAAGCAGTCGCTAGTGACACTTCGTACACAGGGGGAATAAATGACCTGGCGGGCTGTCAGCTGTTTAATAACTGGTGAGTTATGTTGTCAGTCAAAGGATGCCTCCGAGGCGCAGGCAAGTGCATATTCAGCTGGGAGGAAGGGGAAGAATCTGTGGGCTTGGATAGCTAAGGAAGAGTGGGTTTGTGGTTGATAATAAATAGCACTTTTCCTCCATAGATCTCAATGTCTTAAGGATGGTATTCCCATTATACAGATATTTAAATAATACGTATATAGCACATGTGATTCATTGCTATCAACGTGCTTTAGAGACAGAGTTTCATTCTACCGGTGGGTAAACTGAGGCATAGAGAGATAGTGACTTGCCCAAAGCAGAGGAGTGGGACTCAGAAAATCTGAGCTTTATTCCCAAATCTGCCACAGATTCTGTGCGACCGTGGGCAAGTCACCGAGGGCTAACATTTTCAAAAGTAGACATTAATTTTGAGGGTCTCAGTTTTGATCAACTTAAGACAGCTAGGGTCTGATTTTCATAGGTGCTGAACACCAACAACCCAGGGGTTAAATTGGCCTGGCTCCTGGTACCTTTTCCTGGTGACTGGATCTTGTGGCCCAGAATCTAAAAGCTTTCTGTAGTATTTTGTGGCCATGAAGCATGCCTCCGAACTGTGAATTAGGTGTAAACACTTGCAGCGATGTCTGCAGAGAGAGCCTACAACTGCAAGGCTGACATTTGAAACAGCACCTATTCATTTCACTTGATGTGTTAACTCCAAAGACTAATGATGACATTGTTAACTATTACACTGGTGATCTCAGCATGCAAGAAAGAGGAGGGATGAGCAGATACTACAACGATGGGCATGGTATAAAAATCTTGCCTGGTAGTGCTATGAAGAGCTGCACAATCTACAATCTCATTTTGGATGTGGGTGGAGCCTGGATTGTGAGCAGAGGTTGGGGGAGCACCTGTTTGTTTTTTCCAGTTTGACACTGGCCCACCACTCCAGTGAGAGCTGGTAGTGCCTAGCATCTCAGGAAGTCAAGCCCTTGGCCATCCAAAATGAATGGCCTCTAGAAAATTTAGGCCTTAAACTTTCTGTCAGGCTAACAATGCTTGTCCCCTTTGACAATCCATGTGAAATGACAACAATTCATTAATCTCTGAGAATCTCAGCTGGAAACTGCTATATGAGAACGAGGTGTTATTATTTTCCATGTCAATTAGCAATGCATTTGGGTTAAAAACGATTGTGCCAGTCCCTGGAGAATAATGAAGGCACATACACTTAGTGAGATATATAGATATATATATATATATATATATATATATATATATATACACATACATACACACACTCCATATGCTTAGTGATATACACACACACACACACACACCTGTTCGCCAGAGAGCTTGCGTGGGGGTGTATGTCAAAATCTATATTTTTCTTTGTCGGAGGTGGATGTTCTGTAAATATTTTCCCTTTACTATAGCCGCTGCTGTTCATTATTTACATTATGCCCCCAATCAGGAGTCCGGGCCCTGTTGTGCCATACTCAGACCTAAGGTAGGTGCTGCCCCACAGAGCCTACAATCACCAGATGAGAGCGGGCAGGCGGAAGAGCACAAGGTAACAAAGACAATTCTGTGCAGTGTAAAAAGCAATGGCCACTCGTGCAGAAGGGTCCCAAATAGGGTGACCAGATGTCCCGATTTTATAGGGACAGTCCCGATTTTTCACACTTGCTGTCTGGTCACCCTAGTCCCAAACTAGGTCCAGTAATAACAGTCAGTACCCTATGGACCCAAGAGCAAACCCATCAGCATTCAACCAATGGCAGCCAAAGTTAGTCTGGGGCGGGGGGAGTTTATCACCTTCACTGTTTTAACAATGGGCTGACTCCGGGCAGCCCCATGTGCTGAGCTGTCTTCCCTGCCCTGGAGGGTGACCAGGCAGCAACTGTGAAAAATCCCCACGGGGGTGGGGGTAATAGGAGCCTATATAAGAAAAAGACCCAACAATTGGGCCTGTCCCTAGAAAACCGTGACATCTGGTCCCCCCCCCACTGCCCTGCAGCCAGGGTGCTGGACCGGGGGGAGGGATAGCTCAGTGGTTTGAGCATTGGTCTGCTAAACCCAGGGTTGTGAGTTCAGTCCTTGGGAGGGGGCCATTTGGGGATCTGGGGCAAAAATTGGGGCTTGGTCCTGCTTTGAGCAGGGGGTGGGACTAGATGACCTCCTGAGGTCCCTTCCAACCCTGAGATTCTATGATTCTATGACCAGCCAGGCGGTGGGTGCAGACTCCGGGGGGGCTCTCCCGCGGCCTAACCTCTGAGCGCAGGGGCCGGGGTGGCCGGTGTCTCCAAGGAGGAGCCACAGCGCGGCGGCGGGGGGTCCTGCTGGGTTCACGCGCGGCGCCTTTGTGCCGGGGGGGGGCGCTGCCAGGAGGCGCGGGGGCGGATCTGCGCCTGGGGTGGCCGCCCGTGGCAGACCCCAGCGTGGCCGGGGCCCGGGGCAGGTCGAGCCCGGCGCACCTGTGCGCTAAGCGAGGGCCGGGGCCGGAGCACGCGGCTCCCGGGAGCCTTCCCGCGGGCGGGCTCGGCCCCTGACCCCCGCCCCAGCCCACCTGCGGGAAGGGGAGTCGCTCCCCGCGGGTGCCACCCACGGCCACGCCCCCTCCTGGCCCCGCCCCGCCCCGCCGCGCTTCATAACAGGGATGCCCCGGCGCCGCTTCTGCCCGGTGCCTCCATCGCCTCCCTGCGTCCGGAGCTCGGCGGGCAGCCCAGCGGAGAGAGCGGAGCGGAGCCGAGCCGAGCCGAGCCGAGCCGAGCCGAGCCGGCGGCGTCTGTCGGGGTAATTCCGGGGGCAGGCTGGGGAAGGGGGGAGGCTATGGGATCAGTGGAGGGATGCTGGGGGGTGGAGATCCGTGTGGGGCGGGGGAGGCAGGCGGGAGCTGGGGACCAGTGGGGTGAGACTGGGGGGGAGGGGGGGTCAGTGGGGACCCATGGGGGGGAGGGAGGCTAGAGAGATCAGGGGAGGCTGGTGGGGGAGAGTCCGTGGCAGAGGGCGGCTAGAGGGATCAGCAAAGGGATGCTGTGGGGTGGAGATCTGTGAGGACCAGTCGGGGGAGGCTGGAGGGAGATGGAGAGTAGTGGGGGGGGGGAGTGAGGGTCAGTGGGGACCAATGGGGGGGTGGGAGGCTAGAGGGATTGGGGGGGGGGGGATCCGTGAGGACCAGTCGGGGGATGCTGGGGATCCGTGTTAGGAGGCTGGTGGGGAGGGTCAGTAGGGGGAGGGAGGCTAGAGGGATCAGTGGATCTGGGGTGGAGATCCATGGGGGGAGGCTGGGGGGGGAGTGAGGGTCAGTGGGGACCAGTGAGGGGAGGCTGGCGGGAGATGCCATGGTGTTGAAGCAATGGGGGGCAGGTTCTGGTAAAGGGGACCCCCCACGCTTTGGTGCCCTTGTTTTGTGGGGAAGGGGGATCAAACAGCCCCTTGCTTATCAGGAGGCAACACCCTGCTCCCTCCATCCCGGGTGCTGATTCCCCAGCACAGCCTCTCCCCCACACCCCCCCTGCTCTGTTTTCCTTCCTTCCCTGTGAGTGAACGAAATGGACACAGTGACCTGCAGTGAATTAAATAGTCAGGCTTCAGTAACTCAGCTGGGGCCTTGTTGGGCCTGGGTCTCTGCCAGGTCCTGGGGGTTGAGCTGGGGGGAGGTACAGTCCCTCCCCACTGACCTGGAACAACATTTCAGAGGAGCAAAAACTGCCTAGAAATGAGACTGAAGTGGGGAGAGGACAGGAGGGAGAGTTGGCAGAGCGCTTGGGCTGGCCTGAGGCAGGGTCAGGGAATGGCTTGAGTGAACAGCCCTAACAATTACGGCCCTAACAATTACGGCTTCCGGCAGCGTTGTCACCCTAGTCAAGGGCTTGTTGCTCTGGATCAGCTTTGTTCCCAGCCCCAGCAATAGTGACGCTTGTTGTTCTGTTTTGCTGCAGCATGTAGGAGTTCCAGTCATGAGCTAGGGCCCCATTGCACTAGGCATGGTACGCACGTAAGCTGCCTTGTCCTCACTGGGAAACGTGCGCGCGCGTGTGTGTGTGTCTTTTTCTTTTAATGTGTTAAAATCCTAGGGTGCAATTGTGGCCCCATTGCAGTCGATGGAAGTCCTGCCAATGGCGTCAGGATTTTCCACCCCTAGTGGAGATGGGATAGTTGTAGGGTTCACATGTGTTCATTGGCCCAGGTAAGCCCTAGGGACTAGCTAATGGGTTAAAACACAAACCTTATTCCTGGTATAGACCTGGCCTTAAACTGTAAGTTCTCTGGGGCAGGGGCTGCCTTTGTTCTGTGTTTGAACAGCGTCTAGCACAATGGCGGTCCTGTGATGGGAGTGTAGAGCGCTGCCACAACACAAATAATAACGCTAGGAGAGGACGGTTCTTTCTAATAGGGTATTTCCACCACCCACCCTGCCTCTCCCCTCCCTCCTTACTTTCTGTGCCAAGAACAATTAGCCTGGCATAGTGCTGGGCAGGCAGGTGTGTCTGGAAGGCAAATTCACACCTGCCCTTGCCCAGGGCTGGTTATTGAAATCAACAGCTGTTTGACCTTTTCAAACAGCCTGGGGAAGGCTCATCTATATTGGTTTGCTGTTGAAGTTCCTGTAAGAAGGATGACTGGGGTCCTAAGAAAATTGCTACAGAGCAATACGCAATGTTGAGAAAGACTTTCCCTTGATCTTCCTTTCACTTTCCTTTTTCTCTTGATTTAATATCCCCAGAAATAAACGCCGTGAAATGCAGGAAATACCTCTCCCTTCCTGGCTGGGCTCGGCCTTTCTTGGCATGATCCCCAGGTGCGAGATGCTTTGAGTCACTGCCTCCTTGCAGGAAACTGGTGATCCAGACTGCATAGAGAACAACCCTGCTCCAAATCTCCCCACCTCTCTGCACTTCCCTCACCCTTCATTAAGGAGGAGAGGTGCATGAAAATCGACCCCATGTTTCTTGCCGTGTCCATGCAGCCTATTCGTATGAGCACCAAGGTGGGACCCAGAACTCCTGGGTTCTCATCCCAGCTCTAACATGTGCCTCCTCTCTCTGGTTTGCCTTTGCAAGTACCTGAGGCAGGGCTGTCCCTACCCATACGCAAAGTACACAGCTGCCTAGGACACCAGGAAATCTGAGGCACCAAATTTCTTGGCACCCTGCACAGCTGCGTGCTGCTCCAGCCCCAGCCCCGCCCCCACTCTCCTGAGGGGTGCAGCAGGGTTGGGCCTGCACTCACCAGCGGTAGGAAGTGCTGCGCTGCCGGTGAATGCTGGAGGTGGTTCCCCCTAACCCCCAAGCCAGCCCTGCCCCCCCCCCCCCGCGGGGGGGCGGGAGGGAGCTGTGTAGGGCCCCAGAATAGCTAGGGATGGCCCTGCCCTGAGGGCCAGGTTTTCAACAACTCACAGCTTGGTTATTAAGAGCCCAGCACCCACAGTATTCTGACCTTCATTTCTCTGGCACCGTCTCCCCATCCATTGGGGATAACAGTATCTACCTCGGACGTTCCCCTCTGCTGTTGTCTGGACCGGTGATCTGCTAGGCCACTCCAATCCTTGACTCTGGGATCCAGCCTTACCCTGCTCTGCTGTGAGAGCCCCTCCTGGGCTGTTCACGCACAGCCTCGGGCATGTAAGCTGCTCCCAGCTACTTGCAAGCGAATGACACTAGCCAATATCTCCGGTCCCAGAAACAACCCTAGGAACCTCCATCTTGCCGTGTCCCGTTATGCCTGCTGGACGCTGCAAGCTTATATAAGTTTGTCAATTTAACAAAGAAATTGATACGCACCAGGCTTGTTCTCCCAAGGGGAGTTTCTGACACACTGCAAACCAAACACACTGCTTCAGGTAGAATAAACAAACAGTTTTATTAACTATTAAGGTAGATTTAAGTGATTATAAGTCAAAGCATAACAAGTCAGATTTGGTCAAATGAAATAAAAGCAAAACACATTCTAAGCTGATCTTAACACTTTCAATGTCCCTACAAACTTAGATGCTTCTCACCACAGGCTGTCTCTTCAGCCAGACTCTCCATTGGTTCAGTCGCGTGGTGGTGGTGGTGTCTGTAGATATATGTGGAAGAGAGAGCATGGCAAAATGTCTCTCCCTTTTATCGAAGCGACAAAGGGTCCTGTGGCACCTTATAGACTAACAGAGGTATTGGAGCATAAGCTTTTGTGGGTGAATACCCACTTCATCGGATGCAAGCAGTGGAAATGTCCCTTTTATCATGTCCTTTCTTTCCTCTTGGCATTGCTCCCCCCTCCCCCCTTCAGAGTCAGGTGAGCATTACCTCATCACAGTCCCCAACTGCCCAAAGGAAGGGGGTGACTCCCTCAAGCCTTTAACAGATTCTTTTGTTGCTGCCTAAGCCAGTGTCTATTGTTCCTGTGAGGCTGGGCTGTGTTTGTCCCATCCATGCCCTGACGAGGTGTGAACTGCCTCTCTGTTCTTGGAGAGTTTTTGCGTGGGCTTGCTTTAAGCCATGAGGATTCATTTTCAGCCTCATAACTATATACATGAAATTATAACCTATAACCGTATTATAACATTACTGTAACAATTACTATAACAACCATGCTTAGTGCATTATGAGCCTTCCGAAGACGCCCAACATGACAAACTTTGCATTGGATACCACACAGTCATTTCATAAAGATGAACATGGGGGTGTAGGGTGTTCCCCCAAGGTACAGAGCGTCACACTACCTCACAGGGATAGTTGTGTATTTATTCTGATGTGTAAATGGCAGAGGTGATGCAAAGAACTAAGTACTGTTATTACTAAGGGGCTTGCCTGCTCCACCACCTGTTTGTTCTGCAGCTGAGATCATTGTCTGGGAGGTTACAGTGGGCTGCAGTGGAAAAGATTGTGTGACTTAGTAGGGAAGTCACGCCAGGAACAGGCAAACTTTTTGAAAGAGGCACTTGAGTTTGAAGGCCCCAGAATCTGGCCCCTCCAGCTCACAGATGTGTTCTGTTGGCAAATGGTCCCTTGATAGTAAAATCGTCTCTCTCAACAGAGGCTGCAACAAGCGTGAGCATCCCAGCTGGGCCACCCTTATCCTCATGCCCCAGGAAGCTGGCTTTGTTGAGACTGCAGACAAACATGTGACTATCCCTGTCCCCTTTGCTCACCCTGACAGCTCCCTCCTGGAGATGGTGGGATTGACATTTACGAGTTTCCTGCTCTTTCAATAAGCAGGAGCCTTGTCCATTTCAATGCTGGCATGTTTCCCACTAGAGATCCGGGTGGAGACCAGAGGACTGTGGTCAGTGACAGGCATATATTTGCTAATCTCCTGGGCTTGGTGGCATTTAGACTCCATGATGGGTCAATAAGAGGAAGTTAAGGAAGGCTCAGGGGACTGTTAATGGGTGATGGCGTTTTTAACCCATAGGTTGCCAGTTCATACCCCCTCACATCAGTATTCACTCAACGCTATTTCAATCGGCTGGCTCCTTTGTCTGTGACACAGTGAGCTGGTGGTGTCAGTTTAGTTTCCAGTGACAATGAAGTGAGCCGGGAATTGTCCTTCGTCTGGCAGAGCTATTAGTTCTACTGCTGTCCCTTCTGATGGGAACTGGATGGCTCAGGTTGCTGGTAATAGCGTATGCATCTCTGCGTCCTCTGTTCAAATCTAGAATAAGTCAATAGTGGCCAAAAGCTGGGGGGAGGAATAAACATCCTGATGGCTGATTGGTGGCCTGTGTTGACTGAGTTTGGGGGTGTATGTTGTGGGGGCATGTGTGTCTCAGGTCAGGTCTTATAAGCCACGTGCCCAGCGGTGTTACATTCACCGTATGCGGGAGGTATGCTCCCAAAGTGACACATTCCAGCTGGTGGTATTTATATGGTAGCTTATATAAGTTATGCATCCCTTTACACGTCACAAATCCAACCCATTTGTCCCAGTTCCCTAACTCGTTCGGTTTCTTCCTTAACTTTGTTTTGGAAACTCACGTTTCAGGTACTAGTCTGTGAAGGTATTTCCTTAGCTTATACTAAGAGACAGAACGGATGTGTCTTGATTTTGACAAGTTCCCTTTTGACAAGTTCCCGATCTGCTTATGCCAAAGCTTACTTCAGCTACTACAGGGTGTTATGGGATTCTTAGCATAAGAGAACAGGATTATAGTCAAGGTATAGGCCAAATTAGTCTATATAACTGCTATATTTGTGCTCATGCAGACTAATGTGTCTATGGTGTGGCAAATACATATTATTAATATGAGAGAGATCTGCTAGTCAGCAAATGTTGATCAGCCTCCTAAACACCACAGCTGGTACTAACTGGCCTTTTGCTGGCAATCTCAGAAGAGAAAGCAAAGACTGACTGGACCACAGAGGCTAAACTCCCTCCTTATTCCTAGCAGTGGTTGCTCTGGGTCCCGTCCCTTTTCTGTGGATAAAGGCAGGGCTGTGTTCTCCAGGGCACTTTTTCCCAGCACTAAATTCACTCAAAGGAAACAAGGGGATATTGTACGACAGAGAAACATTGTCTTCATGGGGATTATCATCATTGTTGACCTGGTCCATTAAGAAACAAAACTCCTGCCCTGGTGTAAATGTCCTGTCTCAGAGGGTGCACCCAGAATGTCTGTGAAATAAAACATTCCTCTGAAAATGCTCCGTGAGATGCCAGCTGGTGTCTTAGGTTCTTCTGAAAATTCCCCTCTTAATCCCAGCCTGCCCCACCTGCTCTGGGAGTGGCTGGCTAAGGCTGAAATTAGGAAGGGCTGAAGGGAAGGTTCGGGGAAGCTGAGTCATTTCTGGGCATGTAGGATGTACTGGTTACTAAATCTGCCTGTTTTTCATTTAGAAACTGACAGCACTGAGCCAAATTCACTATGGGTATAGAGTGGCATGGCCCCATGGGCTTTAATGGAGCTCTGCCGACTTTACACCACCAATAGATTGGACCCCTTGCCTCTAGGAGAAGTGAAAGTGACTTTGTGCTGGGATTGCGAGACTGCCCACATTCCGGGCACTCAGACAGGGCTGGGCCATTTCCTGTTTAACCTGAACCAGCGCGTACACTCCCCGCTCGGCCAAGTCACTGCACGGAATCCGGAATGAAACACTAGTTCCGGGCATTGGCAGCAGGCACTGCGGGAGGTGGCGCGTTCCTCAGCGTGCAGGTTCCCGGCCCTGTTGTGTGCCTGACCGGTTCCTTTCAGAGCACCAAGCCTGGACTGCACAGTAATTGACACTGAGGTCAGCAGCCTTGGGCTGAACTCGGACTCTCTGATAAGGCAGAATTGGACCTTCCACCAGAGACACAGGTTTGAGAGTAGCGGGCCACCAGCATGAACATTGTTTAATGAGCATTTCCACCAGCTGTGCTGCTAACAGACTCTGGGGGAGGGTTGGCTAGCATGCGTGCACACTGGCTTTCATTCCCCTGAGCCCAGGTGGGGCGTGCCAGAACCAAGGGGTTCCATGGCAGTCATGCCCCAGACAAGTAAGTCCTTGGAACATCTGTGCTCGGAGCTGGGAGTGTGATTCCCGGCCCAATGAGACACGCTTATGCTAGCTCTCAGCGTGCTAAAATCCAAACGTAGCTGCGGCAGCGTGAGCAGCAGGACGGGCCAGCTGCCCCAGGTACGTGCCTAGGGACTCAGGTGGATGCACGCTTGGGGGCAGCTAGCCTGTCCCGCTGCTCATGCCATGGCGGCTGCACTCTGATTTTAGCGCACTAGCTCGCTGACAGCTCGCAGGAGTGTGTCTCCTCGAGCTGGGAATCAGACCCACTTTCCTCCAGAGAGTGCCTTTTTCCTACAGCCCCCGAAGTAGCACTTGGCTTCCCTTCCACACTAATGGTTTGTCCCAATCACCACACCCAGAGCGCCCCCTGCTGCCAGGTCAGCCTGGAATTAGGGACTTCCTGTCAGCAGGTTGGTAGTTAACCCTGGGATCCACTAGGACCAGCTAGCATGTTTTTAAATACAGCTTGTCCACACAAAGGACAAATGGTGGCTAGCATTGTGCAAGTTTTCTAACATTGTGCTTTTTCCCAGTATAAATGAGGACCGGGTCCCCTTGGTCAAGTCCCTGCCCCGCTCAGTCCCTGCCTCAGTTTCCCTATTTGGAATCTTTCACTCTTAGGAATTTTAGTATTTGTGTAATAGGAAGACAATGCTTGGGAATGTCTCTGTGGAGTCTGTTTATGCTGCCACCACATGCGTGTGTCCTGTCCTTTTCCCCCCCCACCCCCTCCACCCACAGCATTTCACAGTTGGCTGGGTGCATGGAGATATGAAGGGTGACGGCTGCTGGGGAAGCAGTATCAACGTTCTGTCCTAGTGATGCAGATCCTCCAATCCTGACTTCCACGTGTGGGGATCAGGGTCGTGTACCATCCTGCCAAAGCAAAATGTTCAGATCTGCTTTGGCCCTGCCATGTCTCCGAGCAGGGAGCTGTCGTGCCTGGTCATGATTTAGGATTCCGTCTAAATTGTTCTTCCTTGTGGCCTTTTCGTGTACAGTTGCATATATTGGTCTCATTCGCTTACCTCTTTTTCAGGACATTTGCTGAGCACCTGAGGAAGGATTCCTGCTCGTCCATCAAAGCAAAGGTAACGGGCAAAGCTGCTTCTTGCATTTCTTGTTTCTTTTGTGGTCTCTGTGCCG
Source organism: Macrochelys suwanniensis (assembly GCA_033296515.1). Lineage (NCBI taxonomy): Eukaryota > Metazoa > Chordata > Testudines > Chelydridae > Macrochelys > Macrochelys suwanniensis. Next base: position 11,038,285 of record CM065790.1, on the reverse strand, counting down.
GGCTGCAGTTTTCATGTAAACCAGGTAGCTAGGTGAAGTCGTGGGACTCGCAGTGATTTGTCAGCTTCTGTGCTGCTCCCCAATCATCACACTGATCAGGAGAAATGCTTTAGCTAGGAAGTGAAAAAACAGTGGTGAAGGAGCCCCCGACCCCATCCCCTGAGCCTGTCAGCTGGGATCTAAGGCCCTGGGGACACTAGAGAAAGTTGCACCATCTGACCTCCATGGAGGTCACGACGTTGTGCAACTCCCTGGAGGCAGGCTTTCTGCACTGAACCAGGGTGGGGTTTACTCCTGTGCAGCTGAATGTGGTACTTTGCAAAGGGAGCTGCACCCTGTGTAAACCCAGCTTTGTGTTGGAGCAGTGCAGCTGCAGTGTGTCGGCACTTCTGGAACTGCGTCGGTGTGGTTGCACCAGTGCAAATTGCCCGGCTTGAGAAAGTGGCGGCAAATAAAGGGCAAAAGTTAAACCACTGTCCGGGTAATAAAACCCCAGTTACATTATGTAACTCAGTGACCTGCTGAGCACCCTTCAGGGAGGTTATTTATGACCTCCTATCATTGGAAACAGCACAGCATGGAGTCCAGTCTCTTCTGATCACACCTAAGCATCATGGTATGCCTGGTCCTAGCTGAGGTGAGAGCTGGCTCCCTTGCTGGTTTGCTTAAAACTGGCTTTCTGTGCATCTCCGCCTGGGTGGAGTTTGAAACTTGCTTTGCAGCCACTGTCAAGTGACTAAAACGTGATCCCCATAAGCCAGCAAGCTAAGGCCAAAGGAGGCACAGCAGTATTTAAACTGGAGTGAGTGTGCCCCAAGCACTGACCAGTCCACAGCTACCTGGGACTTCACGGGTGTTACTGTGCTGCACACCAGGGCCATGTTCAGCTTTATGGAAACACCAGGGACAACCTCTGGGAGAATCTCCACTAGCAGTATGAGGTCTATGACACAGGTGGACAGTTCTGATTTTATCCAGTGGGGGGCAGTGGTGCACATGCCAAGTTCATTGCAGCACTTCCCTAGGTTCATGGGAGGTTTGGCTATATTCTAGAGCCCTCTTCCCAGCCCAGACCCCCCCATTAACATCTCCATTGCTCACAGAGACTCTTGCTCGCTACACCCGATTGGTGTCTGCCATTTAACGAGTGTTTAATCTGCAAGGGGACTTTGCTCCTCACAGGCTGGTTACTCATTCCCCAGATCTCTTCTGAAGGACCCATTGAAAGCTCTTTGAAAATCTAAGCATGTTTCGTCCTCTGGGTCCACTGTCTGGGGCTGGATGAATGTCTCCTGTTCCCCTTGCAGGCTCACTCTGCCCTCCTACCTGAGAAATAAACCAGGCCATTGTATGTGACCCCGGTAGGGGGGCTGAAGAGTTTCTGTCTGACTGATGTCTCCCTTCCTGGGCAAAGAGGTGCTCTGGCTCTGAATGCGGGTTTCTAGTGGAAGAGTCTGTGGTTTTTAATTAGCGGGTGAGTCCCAGAGTTGGAATCACAGCTCTGGGAGAGAACAGCCTAGTCTACAGCGCATGGAGCCAGGACTCCTGGGTTCCTACTTTCAGATCTGCTACTTACTGGCTGGATTACCTTGGGGTTAGTCACGTCCCTGCTTGGTGCCTCGGTTTCCCTCTGTGTAAAATGGGAATAACGATAGTGGCCACGGGGTTAACTAGACAAGCTGGCCTGAGGGGCTGAGGCCTTGTCTGTGGTGGAGCACTGGTGAGTCCCGTGCAGCGGGGGTATATGACTGGGTCTCCCTGTTTTTTCCCAGACACTATGTCTCAGTCCAAGGGCACAGTGGTTCTCGCCTACAGCGGTGGCCTGGACACCTCCTGCATCCTGGTGTGGCTGAAGGAGCAAGGCTACGATGTCATCGCTTACCTGGTGAGGAGCTCTCTGAAATGCCAGTTGCCTCATGCTTCCTCTCCCCGCCCCCCCCATCTTTCCCTGACACTCTCTAGCCCGTCCCTTTCAGGCGGGGTTCTGTGCGACAGACTCTGGAAACGCAGTGGCTGGGCCCCCCTGGGGTGGGGTTTTCTGTGTTCTGCTAAACAGCGGGAGCTGTCAGAAAACCGCCATTTTTGCCAGCTCCAGGGCTGTTGTGAGCATCTGCCCCGATGGTGCCGGGTCTAACCACGGGGCCGTGGGCTCCTGGAGTGACAGAATCGTGATCTTATTTTAAAAAAACAACCCTGCTCTTTTCTCTGTCAAAAGTGTCCCAGGGTGAGTGTGATTCGGGGGGGCCCCATTTCCCTGCCTGGGGCCTGTCAGGTTTTGGGAGGTCAAGATCACGGTGAGGGGATCCAGCTAGAGCGGGTCTGAAATGTTTCAGTGAAAAAAACCATTTTCATCTAAAAGAAACCTTAGAAGACGTTGATTGAAATTTTGCTGAGGAAAAAAGGAAGCGAAGCAGTTTGGCCATTGAGGGATGGAAAGTTTTGGCTTTTCATTTCGAAACAATTTTTCAAACTGAAATTTCCCTTTTATTTTTATTTTATTTATTTATTGAATCAAACATCTTTTAAACGGTTGAAATGAGACCAGGCAGTTTCCATCGACCCACAACGAATAGTTTTTCAAAATGTTCTTGTTTTTGCAGGGAAATTTCAGTGTTCTTTTTTTTTCTTTTTTTTAAAATGTCACTCTGTTGTGGAACAGAAAACATTTCTGTATCTTGGAATTTCCCTGGCAGAAAACTGCTGCTTCCCGCCCAGTGATAGCCCCTCCTCGGGGGTGAGAGTGGGTTAGTGGGGCAGAGGCAGTGGGATCCGAGCTCCAGATAATATGGGTGTAAACACAGTGCTCTTCCTATTGCATTAATCTCTGCATGCGGGAGCCGTGACCCTGCTGCCGGAGCTGGTTAAATATTGGCCGGCTGGTACGTTCCTGGGTCAGTGACCTCGGGAGGTTCTGCTCAGCTGGCACATTCGGGACACGGCCCCTCTCGAGCCATTGTTCGCAATCTAATAAAATGGGACCACTGAGGAGCCTGGACGTCAGCCTTGCAGTGCTGGAGTGAGACCTGCCATGCCAGCCTTAGTGAGCAGAGACTCTGCCCGGCTGGGGGCGGATGGCTAGACTCCCAGTGCCAAGGGCTCTGTCCCCTCTAGAGGGCCAGGAAGGAGGCCTTTGTTAGAAGGGGATCTGAGTCTGTGGAGCAGGTACAACAGTGACTGCAAACACAGCTTCCCTGGAGAGGTGAATAGCAGCGGTGCATGAGCCAGGGGAACAGGCACGAAGTCAGCAGGCAAGGGGGTCCTGTGCCACTCTGACTCTGGGCTGGGGGTTGCTGTTGGGTACACCTGGTGGCTGAGGGGCCAGAGCAGATGCGCGCTAGAGAGGTGATGTGACTGCACCTGGGCTGGGGATGTTGGTCAGTGTCCATAGAAATGAGCATTGTTAATGTTGGGTGAGGAGCAAGATTCACTAGTGCAGCTGTAAATGGTCCTGCTGGGGCCAGGTGAATTTGCTCCAGGAAAGGAGACTGAAATCTCCATTACAGTGCATTGACGTTTCCCGCCATGCAGGCGACTCAATCCAGACAGTCTTAGTGATGCATGCTGTTCCCCACTGGGCGCCTGGTGACCTAGGGGTTTCCCAGCCTCCGGGGCCATCTTGTGGCACCTCCGGGGGGCCTGGTCTCCCCTCCAGTACAGCTTGGTTGGAATGACCAGGGAAAGCACAGCTGGAAAGGCTGGGTCGATCTATGTTCTAACCTCTGGCTCAGATACATCACCACAGCCTGGAGCCTTCTGCCCCTGGGGGGATTCCTCCCCCATCCTCTTACAGCAAGAAGCCAAATGACTCTGGGTTCCTTCATGCCATGGAGTACTTGAGAGTTGTCAGTAGGAGCCCGGTGGGGCCAAGCTGATGGGCTGGGGGCTGCCGTCCTGGCCAGGGCCGAGCTGTTCAATCTCTTTCTCATTTTTACTTCCAGGCCAACATTGGGCAAAATGAGAACTTCGAAGAGGCGAGAAAGAAGGCGCTAACTCTGGGAGCCAGAAAGGTAACACAAATCCTGTTGCCTCTCCTGGGCATAGCTCTGTCCCCAGTCCTGTGTCGTCATGCCATCCCTGCAGCTCACGGACAGGCGCGCTATGTAAATCAGACACACGCCTGGGGAGCTGAGACCACAGTTCTGCCTGTTTCAGCTGCATAAGTACAGGGCTTTGCCGCTGGGCCAATGAGAGCTGTGTATCTGCTGGCTTTTCAGAATTTTGGGGGCGTCTCCAGACTCTGGGTGGGGGTGGCGGGGTGTCCTCCCTCCTCCTTGCCCAAGGTTAGAAACGTTTTGAGAGATTTCCCTCTATAAATGACCAAACCGCCAATAAATCCTAATGCAAAGAAACGTTGCACATAGCCACATCCGTAACTCGCTGTGTCTCCCTTGTTTCCTCAACTCTTTATAATCCTCTCTACAGCCACATTTTGTTATCTTTCTTCTCCGTTTCTCACTTCCCTCTTTTTCCCTCTATCTCTGGTGGTTTTTTTTTTTTTTTTTCTTCTGCTGCTGCTCCTCTTCTCTCTTCCCCACCCCCCTCCGGCCAGCATTTCTGGTTTATTTTCCCTCTCAAACCTTTCTTTGTGCCCTTACAAACGAGGAGCAGTCATTGCAGGGCTGGTGGGTTCCAGGGAGGGTTGATCAGCTACAAAGCCTTTTTGTCTGTCACTGGTTCACTTCCAGACCAGGACTTAGAGTCATTCCCACCTGTTTGGTGGTCTCAGTCCATCTCCTAGCGGAGGGAGCTAGCCTAGGGAAGCTTGTGCTACTGCCACAAAGTATCTGTTCTAGGGCTAGAAAAGGGGCTTCGGTTTCTAGAGCTGTTGATCCAGAACCTTTCACCAGCACCTAGAAAAGGGGAGATGCTTGTATGAGTCATTGGTGACACTGGGCTGGTTTCATCCTCCACAAATTAGTCAGATCTATGGGTGCAGTTTATGGAAGACCTCAAAAGCAGGTGGTTGGAGCAGGGTCCCAGCCCCTAGGGGATGTTTTGTCTATCGAATAAATTGATCTCCCCCCACCCCCCCAGCAACACCCTATTCCAGCAGGAGCCCTAGGCCACCCTCATTGCTTGGGGCTCTCTTTATTGTGCAGGTTTACATTGAAGATGTCAGCAGGGAGTTCGTGGAGGAGTTCATCTGGCCGGCGGTCCAAGCCAATGCCCTGTATGAGGACCGGTATCTCCTGGGCACCTCGCTGGCTCGGCCTTGCATTGCACGGAAGCAGGTGGAAATTGCCAGGAAGGAGGGAGCCCAGTTTGTTTCCCATGGAGCCACCGGGAAGGTAAAGGAAGGGCAGGCCATTTCCTGGCAGCGGGGCTGGGCTTCGGGTGCCTAGGAATGTGGGTTTCCCCAAATAGCGAAGACTAACGTCTGAATCTGAAGCTTGCCCTAAGGACCAGCTCTGACTCTCAAACCGCTCTGGTGTATCCCTGCGCTTTCCACTGCAGTAGCACCCAGTGTGTTGCTGGGTCCTTCCATTGCTCTGTAGGAGTGATGATAAGCACTCGGCACCTTCCGTCTAAAGATTTAACGAATTAACCCTCTCGGCCCCTTTGTGAGGCTGATAGATGGGAGTTCCCCCACCACTTTATAGATGGGGAAACTGAGGCACAGAAATATGATTTGCCTGCTATCGCTGAGCAAGTCCCTGCATTAGGGCTTTTGGCTGGAAGCTCTCCTGCAACTTCTGTTAGAGCTAGCACTGGCTGGGGAACTTTCCTTTCAACAACAACAAAAACCTGGTGAAATGTCCTGGCTTGTTGAATGGAACTGAAATGTTTTGAATCCACCCAATCTGGGGCTGCCCGAGGTGCCATGGTGCCTCACGGCAATTTCATCCCTTTGTTGATATTTCAACTTTTCATCCTCCACTGGGTCTAAAACACCCCTGGAAATAACAGACTTTCCATGGGGATGGCAACTCTGATTTTCACCCAGCTCTGGTTAGAAACTTAAACATGCTCCCTGGGCCTCGCCAGCCAATTGATGGCACAAATCATGGATCAGGAGGAGTTTTATTTTAAAGGTGGTGTTGGGAGAGAGGGGGGGAAACAGGCAGTGTTCTAATTACAGCACTGGGGCCATTGTGGCTGTGGGAGGCCCCCTTGGGAAGTCTGCAGGAATGCCAGTGCAGTGAATGGCCTGCCCTGCTGCATAGACCACTGCAATGTGGGTTAAAATTGAGACTGGGGCAAAAATTGGGGATTGGTCCTGCTTTGAGCAGGGGGTTGGACTAGATGACCTCCTAAGGTCCCTTCCAACCCTGAGATTCTATGATTCTATGAATGTAAGCTTTGCAAAGCAATCCCTGGTTTTGGTTCTGAGTGCTGCATGTTGGGCGAGAGGAGAGGGGAAGAACTGCTCATCCCCTCCCCCTGCTGGTCAGGGAAACTGTGGTGCTGGGGTGAGGCTCAGAAATGGAGGGTTAACGCATGCCCTGCGCTCTACAGGTGTGAGAGCACAGTCGTGTTCTTGGAGAACTCCAGTAGGGGGTTAGTAGGGAGTCCAAAGTTTTTTGTTTTGACCCAAAGTGTGGCCTAGTGGATGGAGCACAGGACTGGGACTCAGGGGACCTGTTCCTGGCTCTGCCACTGGTCTGCTGCGTAGCTGTGGGCAAGTCACTTCCCGCTCTGTGCCTCAGTTTCCCCAGCTGTATAATGGGGTTAATGATGCAGCCGTCCATTGTACTGCACTCTGCGATTGCCTGATGAAAGGTGCTAGGTATTGTTTTTATTGTCCATGGGGTTGCTGTCCCATTGAGCTCTATGTTGCAAAGCCCCTGGCTTCAGTCTGGGCTGTGGCTGAACTTTCACTCCCATGCAGTAGGAGGAACCTGGGTACCCTGGTTCTGATCCAGGTGGGAGGCATTTTAAAAAACAAATCTCCCCCTCTCATCCATCTGCAAACGCAGATTGCTGGTGTGATCTCAGAGCCTGGCTGGATTGCTCTGTAGAGAGGGGGCAGAGATGTTGATAACAGATCGGGAAAGTTTTTTGGCCAGCATTTACCACTAGAGGGGGCTAGAAATCTGCCTTGAAAGGCAGTAGTCAGGTGTAGCTAGCTCACTGACCCACAGAGAGGGAGGTTACATGCAGAGATTCCCCACTAGAGGCAGACAGAGACCACAGGACAGGTGCAGCTCAGCGAGAGAAGCTGCCCTTATAAACCAAATGAGGGATGTCCCTTTATTTCCTATGGAAAATGAGCTGAAGCTTTCTCATAGGGCTGGTCCGTTTCCATTTTCCTTTTTGCTAGAAGTTGCTTGTCCTCCATTGCCCTAACAAACCCCTGATGGTGAATTGCAATGGGGGAAACATTGCACAAATGGGGTACACCCCCGCCCCAGCGTCCAACCTCCTTGCTAAAATCCACGCTTCTCTAAACACGCGTAAAGCTATTACCACTTGTCGTTGGCCAGGTTAGAGCCTCTGTGGAAAGTGTTCATGCAGCCTACAGCAAGAAGAGGCCTGGAGACAGTGGGTTGGAGGTTGCTCCTCTGTAGTTACTATTCTAAAACGTCTGTGCTTCCAAACTGGAAGCATGTTGGAGTTACCCCGAGCTACATCACCTGGAGATCAGACCTCCAGGGTCCACAGAGAAGCAAAGGGATTCTGAAAAGCATCGTAGAATCATAGATGTGTAGGGCTGGCCTGAGGCAGGACCAAGTACCTTTATGGTTAGATATTAGGAAAAACTTTTGAACTTAAATCTTCCTTGCTGCAGATTAAGTCAGTTACTTGCAGCGGCCAGCGAGAACGATTGATCCCCGTCGTCTTCATCAATACCCTTAACACACTTGTCGCCTGTGACCGGGCCCCCCTCTCCCCCCCCCTCAGTCTTTGTTTCTCAAGACCAAGCGTGCCCAGATTTTTTAAATCTTTCTTCATAGGGCAGGTTTTTAAAACGTTTTATCGGTTTTGTTGCTTTCCTCTGGAATCGCTCCAATTGTCCACATCCTTCCTACAGTGTGGGGCCTGGCATTGGACGGACACTGCACTCCAGCAGAGGCCTCGCCAGTGCCGAGTAGAGGGGGGGCAATTACCTCCCAAGCCTTACACTTGACACTCCTCTTAATACACCCCAGAATGATCCTAGTCTTTTTCACAATCGCACCACATCGCTGCCTCGTTTCAATGTGTGCTCCGCTAGGACCCCAGATCCTTTTCAGCAGTGCTACCACCTGGCCAGCTGTGAGCGGGGAATACTTAAACCGACTCCTGGGCGCAGTAGCAATCATCAGCCCGCGTGTCTTGTTGCTGCAGGAGGTTTTTGAGGCAAATAAGCTGAAGAAGACTCAGAGGAGCTAGCAATACCCCCTGCAATTCTACTGGCTCAGGTAGCATTAGAAGGGCTCTCAAATCACTACTTCTCGAAAGCTGGTCACCAGCGGGAGACAGGGAGACGCTTCCTGCCTCGTGCAGTGCCCCGGGTGTGGGGATGGCTTATGGCATTTTGAAGCATCTGGGACTAGTCAGTGTTGGAGACGGGCCTGAATGAGCCATTGCTTCTGCTGGGGCTTTTCCCGTATCCCCTCTTGCGCAGCCCCTTGTGGGTGTGTCCCAGTCACTCTGTTTGGAGACTCAGCTGCCTCTCCCCTCTTCCAACCATCCACCAGAGGGCGCTCTTGAGTGATGTGGCACCTAGGGAAAAATCCCTCCTCTCTGCACTGAGCTCAGCTCCCCACTTCCCAGTTAAAATGTCACCTCTGTTATGGGGTATTGCACAAAGCAGCCCTCCTCCCCCCTCTTCCAGCATCCACGAGCAGCAAGGAAGCTGCACCCTGCGCTGCTGCCAAGTCTCTAACTTTTCCCCCCATCCATTAAGCCGGGTAGGAGGGAGCGCGTGCTGGTAACTCGACCCGGGAGCATGCCATCCCCGGCTGAGGCAGCAGCAGGGGCTTCAGCATCTTAAATGCACACCATCTGCAGCACCCTGCCTTGGGAGCAGATGGACTTGTTTGGGGCCTGGGAGGGAGATGAGTGCCCTGGAATATGTGCGTGTGTGTGTAATAGTCCCGGGGGCCTCCTCGGCCCAGCAGCAAATGTAACCAGCCTGCCTGGATCTAGGGAAGGGGGTGCCCCATTTGTCTGCAGTGTTGGTGGAAATTGGGCCTTTGTCGTCTTTCTTCCCCTAGACTCTCTAGTAGCTCCTGGAACTGCTCAAACCCTCCCTCTCTGAGGTACCTGGCCTCATTAGGAAGCCCTTTGCAGGGGGTTTGTTGGCAAGGACTGAGAACGAAGGGATGTCCAGATCCATCAGCCATCGCTCCTGCCCAGACCCTCACGAACCACCCCTGTTCCTAGGGGGCAGGCCCCTCGGCGAGACGAGCTCTGGTTTAGAGCCAAGCGGCTGCGCTAGGCTGGGGGTGTGACTGCAGCTGCGTGCGATGGCCCATGGCACCAAAGGGCCAGGTTGGCAAAAGGGTTTGGCCCGTCGGGTGCGTGTGGGGAGGGGAGCTCAGCTAGCCTGGAAAATCTGGCCCTTTAAAGTGACCTTTTAAAAACTAGACCTGTGGTGGAATGCACCCCTGACACTGCGGGCACTGCTGCTGTCTAGATGTACGTGGAGGCTCTCTCTCTCTCTCTCCCACCCTGGCCAACGCTGGTGAGCATGTCTTGGTGCTGTTCTGCCCCCGGTGCTGGCACCGATCAACTGTTCAGCCTCCATTAGGGGACGTGGATGCATCAGGATGAATTCAAGACGTATAGACCACAAGTTAAAGGTGGAGTCTCTGACTCAGGGCTTGTCTACACAGGGAAGTTTACTAGCATTACTCTACCGGTATAACTGTTTGGAAGTGACCTAAGCAAAACCAAAAAACGGTTAGTCTTCTTCCATATCAAGAGTGTGCCCAGCAGGAATTATACCAGTGTCGTACTGCTGGTAAATTTCCACTTGTAGACAAGTCCTGTTTCAAATGCCTTTCCCACCTGTGGTTGCCTCAATCTAGCTACTGTGCAATATCCAGGATCTTTAGGAGTTAAAGCCCTGAGTGGTCTGGGAGCTGGAGGTCCCTTCAGGACAGTGCAGATTGGCTGCGTTCCCCTTGTAATGATTTGCTGCCCAAGAGCACCGCTCTCAAATGAGGGACCCTCATCTGCCTGTGCCCAAGCATGGGGCGCTTCTGGGTGCAATGCAAGAAAAACATGCATGGCATCAGTTAACTAGCGTCATGAGTAAGATGTTGATGTATCTCACTACCCTCTAGTGGATGGAGTCAGAACTGCTCAGCTGTGTGCTGTAGGCCCTATATTGCTAGCGGCTAATGGAGATTCTCCTTATGCTTTTGGTAGAGGAAGATCTGGGTTCCATCCCTGTTTTGTCATGACGTTCTGAATGGCAGCATAGCACGAATCAGAGTCCCGAGCAGCCGCAGATTTGTTACAGGAGTGTGGCAGACCCTTGGGTTTATTCATTCGAACTAGATGGCATCTCCTGTTGAGAAACTGCTTGTTGGGGTTCCTGGGTGCTAGGGCAGGGGATGATTAATACCGGTATCTCACGCTTGCAATGGACTTCCACATCCCTGTGCAAACACACATGTTCTGCCAACGACTTGGCTCAACAGTGCGTTGCGAGGCCGCATCTGACTTTCCCAGCTCCACGGTGTGCCTGGCTAGGAGCTGAGGCAGAGCTGCATGGAGCGATATGGCTGTGACATGGCACTGAGCCAGTATTCATCTTCTCCAGTATTTTTCAAACAGATGGGCTAGCGCTTGCAGCGAGAGGAGGTTAATTAGAGACAGGTACTGCCTGGGTCTCTCTGGCTCTCATGCTCTTACAGTGGTGTACTTAGGGGCTACTTGCCCATTAGCCGCTGTCCCAGGAAAAATGGGGAGTGCGGGGTGTGGACAGACTAACCCTCACTTCTTTTCCTAATTCAGTTTTTCCCCTTTCTTTCCAATAGCTGCACATTTACTAGGCCGGGTTGAAATATTTACGATTTTGTAGTTTCTCTTCTTCAGTCCGAACCTGCAGAATTTTTCTCCGTGTTTTAGTTACAAACGGTGGCGCAAAAGATTGAGTAACCAGGCCAGATCCTCGGCTAGTTGAAGCTGGGGAAGCTTTATGAGCTAGGCTAGCTGAGGATCTGATCTGCTAAGACTTTCACAGTCCCTCCCACAAACCTTCCCTACCCTTTGGGTCCTGCTGGGCTTTGGCCTCCAAGGGCCTCTCCAGGGAAGGTGTTGCAAAGGCCGTTGGCAATCACGTCCCCACCCAGTGCCTGGATGCTGGCTCGTCCCCTCACTTGCTCTCACAGTGGGTTGGGAAATCCACGAGGCGTCACTGGTTTTGATAGACTCATGTTCTCGCGTCTCATCTGCTCTCCCAAAGACCTCTCCACCTAAGCCTGAGCCCCTGGAGATGGCGTGCAGAGCCCCAGACCTTGGCCCTGGCAGGGACACCCAGTGAGGGGCCAGAGACCGAGCCTCAGCTCTGAGTGGGGACAACAGGCTTGCTCCATGTAGGCCAGCTCTGGGATGTTGTCTCCTTCATACATCGGTGGTGGCATGGACCAAGATCACCGCCTTTTCCACCAAGTCTGAACTCGTGGGATGGGGCTCAGGGCCATTCCTAAACTCCTCTCTGTTCTGTTTCAGGGGAATGATCAGGTTCGATTTGAGCTCACCTGTTACGCCCTGTGGCCTCAGATCAAGGTAAGGCGTTGGGATTACTGCTCCCACTAAGCATGACTGTGTCACATCTGACTGATGTGGGGAAGGGTCTCGAGCATCTGGCTGTCGGGTTCGCCTTCTGCATGAGGGTCTATTCGTGTATTCTGGTTTGACTCCCACACTACAGACACTGGACCAGCGTTCCCCACCCTTGCCCTCAGATGGCTCGATGCCCCCGTTTCCCTTTGTGTTGGCCAGCTGCAGTGCTTTGAAATGAGTTCCCATCACTAGGTTCCCTCTGCCAGCCCAGCCACCTGCAGAGTGGTAGTTAGCGCTAGTCGGAACATTTTGCTTCAGAAACACTTTTCAGTGGGGAAAAAACCTGCCCCCTCCCCCCCAATGAAAATGTTTGTTTGGTTTTTTCTTCTGAAAGTTTGTTTTCAACAAAAAACTGAAAACCCCCAAAATGTTTCCCTTCCTCCCCACTTCGGTTTCATTTTCCCCATTTAGAAAGTGGGAGAAGGGAGGAAATGGGGGGGGGAAATAACTTTTTTTTTTAATTTGAAAATTGCTTAAAATTGAGCTTGTTTTTTTATTTGGTTTTTTCAATGAAAAATGGAAAAAATGTAAATCCCACCCCCATTTAAAATATTTGCTGAAAAACACATATAATTTGGCGCAGCTCTGGTGAGTGTATTGTTCAGAATTGCTTAGGTGGCCCATAAAGCCTGTAAACCTTTAATCCGTTGTGGGCAGGGAGCACCAATTAGCCCTGGGCTTTGGGGTTTTCAAGGACCCCAAGAAATCTAATAATGGAGCAAGCACCATTTTGCTTTCATCATGCTTAGTCAGCCGACCAGAAATGGACAAATCAGATTGGATAGAATCTAAGCCCCATCCAGAACCTTGGACCACACCTCTGGTCTCCAGCCTTTTCTGAGCTTGAAATAAGTTGGCTTAAGTCTTTGTAGCATTCCCGGCTGCCTCTGCTCATCCAAGTTCTGGCTGAGAAGAATGGTCTTTGGGCCCGTTTGGACCCAGATCTCAGCTTAGCAGCTTGGGCTCCTCTCTCATTTTTTCCATCCCAACTCTGCAGAGCCAAGAAAGCATCTGTACTTGGGTGCTGATCAGACTCAACCAGCCAGCCCTTTAGGGATCGCCTCATGACGCCTCTTTGCTGCCAGCATCACACCCAAGTCAGATGTTACTGAATACCCTCAGACTCCACTGAGTAACTGCTCACAAATCCCCTCACTCAGGGCCTTAGCCAAAGCCTGGGGGAAGGAAGACCCCCCATTGTCTTGAGTGGTCTTTGGATCACTAAATGCCATATGCATAAAGACCTCCGAATCTGGCATTGTCACCAGGCCCCTTCATCCTGCAAGTGCTTCCCAACGTGCAGGTGGGGCCCAGGGTCTGTTAGCTTGTTCACTAGCCCTGCAGAGGGAAAGGAAAGGCGCAGGGTCTCTGGATAATCTGCTGTTGGGAGTTTTATTTTTTAACACAGACGCAAGTGACTCAGTTTCGCTTTAACAAGCCGCCAGCTGCTCGAGGTGACGTTTTGGCATTTGAGGGGGCTGTAATGATCTTTAATTGACCTATTTTTACCCCAAACACCACAGTGCTGTGAAACAAACAGTAACGAGGCAGCCGCCTTGAGCGGCTGGTGGGATAATGGACACGTCCCCCTCCCCGCAAGCGTATTCTGCTGCTTGTTAGGGTTACAGTGGCAGCTTGGAAGGGTCTCGGGTTACTCAACCTTTGTGTGGGGAGATTAAATCTCTGCCGATGGATGTGGTGCGTGCTTCAGGCAATGAGAATCTCTGTGAAACTTACAAAACTAGTCCCTGGTGTCTTTTGCTGGAGGCGAGGCTGTTCCGATTGATTCTCTCAATGCGGTTTGGGATTCGGATGTACCAATGAGGAAAAGGATCGTGGTGACTTGTCTGCGGAAGGAAGGGTGTGGAGGGAAAATGGGCTGGTGTGTTATTATGGGGGAAAAATCAAAAGGGAACAGGCTCTGGTTGTGGTTTCGTAAAACCTCCAAAGATTGACTTGGTTACTTTTTATCTGAACCCCGGAAGCACCTGCGATGGGTGGGGTGGAGACAGGTCCATATACACTATTCCTGTTCCCAAAACCTTCCTCATCTCGGCATTTCCCGCCTCGCAGTAAAACACCTCTCAATGCCCTGTCCCGTCCCCCTGATCTCGCCCTCCTAGGGCGAGGCGGGAGTTGTCCTGCCAGCCGGTGGCATTATCAAGGTTAGCGAGGGCAGAATCAGTCCCTCTGTCACAAAGGTCCTGAGGAGACACGAAGCCATGCTGCGCAGAAGAGGGAGGGAGTTTGGGCTGGGCGGGCTCATCGGATGCTCACCTGGAGCCTAGATGATTCAGGCAATTGGCAATGGGAGGCCGAGCCTCTGAGTGCTCCATCGCAGCTCCGGAGTTCACTTTGCTCAGCTGTGATGGACCTTTGTTTCTATTGGGTGGCTGCTTGGTGCATGGAAGATGAGTTGGGCGGGGGTGGGGGGTGGGGGCAATCGCTCAGTCCATCCGCTCTGTCCACAATCGCGCCCGGCAGCCTTGGTGGTGGGCCGAAGGCCTGAATGGACCGTAGAGCCCAAACTCCTCTCACCGCTAGACACGGCCTCTGCCTCAGGGTTGAGGGGCTTGGGCAGAGGTCTCCTCCCACCGACTGACTCCATGGCTGAGCTTTTGCTAGTAGGGGAGAGTTCCCCGGCTCAGAGCGGCTTTTTCCGACTTGGGGCTGCTGCGTGTGAGCTTACCTGGGGGTTTTGGGGGTCAGGATCTCTGCATGGCTGGGCTGACACATGCGTGCGAGCAGGGGTCTCAGGAACCACCCGCTGCCGCTGAGGGACCTGGAGGAATTGGCCATCTCCCTCTCGCAGCTTGTATTTGAAATGCCGCAGAGGCAAACTCGCTGAACCCGCTGTCTGTCTCTGCCCTGCCCCTCAGATCATCGCTCCCTGGAGGATGCCGGAGTTCTACAATCGCTTCCGCGGCCGCAACGACCTGATGGACTACGCCAAGGTACGATCTCCCCTCCGTGGTGTCAGCTGCGCCCCTCATCCTCACAGCACTTGCCCTTTGCCCTGCCATGGAGGCTTTTTCCTGCCTTCGTGGTCCCCCAATCCATCCCACGCTCCAGGCCATGGGTCCCAGGTCTTGCTCTGCCCAGGCGAGGGAGACAGGATTAGGTTCACATAGTTGTTCTTTAATTAGCCAGGAGGTGACCCCGTTGGGCAAGGCCCAGGCGCTCCCGCCACACATTGCCTGCAAAACCTCCCCTGAAGTGCAAGGGGTGGGAACTGACCCAAGTCTCCTGCGTGGCAGCTCACAGCAGTTCCACTGGGCTGCCCCCCCCTCCAAATCTATTACTCTTAGTTGCTTTGGGTCAGGGCCCCATCATGCTGGGTTCTGCATAGACACGTAGGAAGAGACTATTCCTGCCCCCTAAAAATCTCCCAGTCCTAAACTAGACAAGGTGGAGATATGGAGGAAGGAAGGATAATTCTCCCCATTTTACAGATGGGGAGCTGAGGCCCAAATGGCCCAGCACTCTGTGCCCTGCGTCTTGTGCAGTCATTGACACCAATGCAGATTGGAATCAGAGCTGTACACTGGGGTGAATGTCAGCACCTGGTTCAGGGCAGTGGACAATCAGGCCCAGAGAGATTAAGGGTGAAATCTTGGCCCAATGGGAGTTTTGCCATTGACTTTAAGATTTCACCCTGAATTAACTGCTCAAGGCCACCCAGGGGTCTGTGGCAGAGAAATGGATCCTGTCTTCCGAGTCCCCATCCTGTACCTTAAAGCACACACCCATCCTAGTCTGCATTATAAGGATTAAAGGGAGTGTGACCTAGTGGATTGAGCACAGGACTGGGGCTTAGGGAAATCTGTGTTCTGTTACCGGCTCTGCCACTGGCCTGCTGGGTGACCTTGGGCAAATCACTGCACCGTCGTGCCTCAGTTTCCCTATCTGTTAAATGTGGATAATGACACTGCCCTCCTTTTGTAAAACCCTTGGCGGTCTACTGTTGAAAAGCACCACGAAAGAGCTGGGTGCTGTTGCTGTTCATTATTATTATTATTATTATTATTGTCTTGATTCCTTCTGTTTTCCAATTCAAAGGTGCTCTGGATTTAGCTGAGCACCATCTCTCCTGTCCCTTGTGGGAATTAAGACTGGCTCTGCGTGAGATTTCTGCTGTTGTTCCTGGATGCAAGGGAGTGTGTGAGTGTGTGGTGTTTTAATGGCCCGTAATTACCTGGATGTTAATTGTAATCCATTTGCTAAGGAAACTGGCCCCAGCTCAATGGCTTGCGTAATAGACAAAGCAAAGACATTTTCCCTTTTGTCGTCCCTTCCTTTTTGAAGTACAAGTTGCAATAAAACATATTAGAAGTTTTTCATCAGGTTCTGTAAGTGCCCACCAGGGTACCTTTCTCTTCTAGCGACTTCATGGAAATGCTTGACAACTGGGCTCAATCAATCAAAAGGAAAAAAGCAGCTCTGTGCATAAACCAGAAAATTGCTTCAGATTTTAAATAGCTGCCGTCTAGGCTGGCTGGATAATATCTGTGAAGCTGAGGTGCTGAGTTGGAGGGGCTGCGCCGCGTGGAGCGCTAACAGCAGAGACCGAGGCCTCAGCATCCCATTAAACCCCCCGAGGGCTGCGTGTTGAGGATTGTGTTTGCCATCTGTTGTTTTATTATTAAGAAGGCAGTTTACAAGAGCTTCCCATATGTTGCCAAACAAATTGTCAAATGGCAGAGTTAGGAAGAGAGCTGTGTTTTTATTATATGAAACATAGTATGTGTCACTTTAAAAAAGCAAAAAAAAAACCCCAAACCAAACCCCACCAACAGAATTTGGGAGCCCTATTTAAAAGGACAGGGTTGCAGACACAGATTTCAGAGATTCTTGAGCTCCTGGCCTCTCTTTAACGTACAGACAAAAGGCATTTTCTATTCTCTTTCACGATCCATAATCTGAAGAAATCCGCTGTTCTCTTCTTGCAAGGCCCAATCTTGGGCATGTTTAATCTTACTCACCTGGGTTCCGGTGGGGTCTCAATGAGATGAAAATCGGGCCCATATTGCCTTTGATAAGTTTACTGCTCATGTGAGTAAAGTGAAGCACCTGGGTAAAGAGTTGCAGGATCAGGGCCTGGCACACCTATGTAGCTTTACTCGCGTGAGCATTAACATCACAGAGGTGTTGGCCGGATCAGTCCCTTGAATTAGTTTTATGTTTGTAATCTGATGCTGTCCACTTAGTTTAGTTCTGCAAGTAGGTGATCCCTTGGGTGCTTTAGGAAACCTAACGCAAATAGAAATAGCGGCACTTCTGTCTTAAATTTCACTGAACGCAGGTGTCGGGCGTGAGGGGTTTTTTTAAATCTGTCTTTGAACACTGGATTTCCAGCAATGTAAGGCAAATACTTTTTCTCTGGCACCAGCCTAGTGTTCCTGTAAGTGAAACTGACGATAAACACGAGTAAAACAGATCCATCTAGTTTCAGTGAAGTTGGTCCAATATGAGAACATTATCCATTTGATGACTAATGATGGCCTTCATCAAATAATGTACCTGGATAACGTTCACTCAGATCTACCTTTCAGTGCCCAAGCTGAGTGAAATGCAAAAGGTAAACAAAGGGCAGCAGTGCCAACTCTCATGACTTTATTGTGAGTCTCAGGTTATTTGGGGGGGATTCTTCAAGCCTTAGCTCCTGGAGTCATGTGATGTGAGAATCTCAGCTTCCATTTTTAAAATCCTGTTTCTAGCACGCCTGGCGGTGGAGGAAAACTTGACCCTTAAAGGCTCAAAAATCAGAAGGCAAATGAAAGTAACCCACAGTGTAGTATTTTTTTTTTTTTTAACTCTCAGGATTTGTTGAATGCCTGCAGGCTCACAATACTGAAAGGGCCTAAATGGTGAAAGGTCTATTAGATCATTTCTCTGTCAATGATCTATGGCTTAGTAACCCGAAAAAGGATATTTTAAAAACATACAGGGCCTAGTCTTCTGCTAGTAGAAATCATTGCCATCAATGGAGCTAGGCTGACCTACACCAGCTGAGCATCTGGCCCAGAGCGCCTCCTTCTGCTCTCAGTGCCAATCTCACATGGCCCAGTTTTAGCCTTGTGGGACTATTCATGCACTTTGAGCACGTGCATAAGTGTTTGTTTGCAGGCCTGGGCCTAAATCCGGAGTAACTTGGTTGAGGTCAGTGGTGTGACACCAGCCTAAAACGGGTGTGAGATCAGAATCGGACTCCTGAATCGATTCTGGTCTCTAGCATGCCAGGCTAAGCAGCCCAAGGCAAACGCAACTTTGACGTGACTGTTTTGTAAAAAACACACACAAAACCAGGGAACTGGATACCGGTCTGGATTTCAGATCAGAATACTCGTTTTCTAAACTCTAATTGGAAACCCAGTTAATTTTTCCATTCAAGTCCCGTTAACCAGTGAAAACTCAGGGTCTGAAGGAAAAGGATGCGATACCGGAGGATGATTGGAGGGAGGCAGGGGAGTGTGTGTGAGGACAGTTGTGAAACAAGTGTGCGAGTGTTCGTGTTCGTGCTCTTCTGCGCACAGGCTCCAGCAGGATGGGCTGGAGGAAGGGAGCTGTTAGCAGGGACCATTATCTCAGGGCCACCCTGGGCTGGTGATTATGGGCCATTCAGAATAAACAAAGAAGAGCATTAATTGACTAACAAGCTCTTGAAAGCTAATGGAGCGATCAGCAGGCAGCGGGGCTGCTGGAGTGTGAGCAGGGTCCCCTCTGTCAGGCTGTGGAGCTTGGACGTGCTTCATGGATCCTGCTCTGAGGGTGGGGGAGAAGGTCTTGGGGGGCGGTTCGCTGGGCAGAGTCTGCTTGGGGATCCTGATCTGGAATAGGCCAGCCTGTACATGCCCAGGCATGGTTATAGACAGACACACACGTAGAGTTTTGTCCTATTTTGGGCTGTTTCCTTGGCGTTTAAATTCCATCCTGGACTCAGGATGGTGTGTGTGTGTTGAGGGGGTGGGGGGGTGTTTCTCAGTCTGTCTGAAGTTTGCTGTCCCTTTCTGGTCTTCTCCAATGTCACGTGGCCGTCCAGCTCCATGGCTGGCCCGTGTGCCCTAAGGCCAGCAGGCTTTTACCCACCTCTGATGGGCCTGGGGGAATTAAGGTATGTGGGGAGGGGGAACTCAACATTGATATGCACACTAGATCCTGCTCCCAGTGAAATCCGAAGCAAAAGTCCCGTTGAGTACAATGGGAGTCAGGCTGGGCCCAGCGATGCAGTCAGACAGTGGGCCATCTGAGGGACTAGTTTGGACTTCTCAGCTCCCACGGTCACCTGTGGCCATGTTTTCACAAGAGCTCCGAACCCAGCGTGCTGGGCTTCTGTTGCCAGTCTTCCCCCAGCTGTGTGTGCTCAGCCTGTCTGAAAATTCCAGCCGCAACTTTCTTTCATTTTCTTATCTGACTTTCAAAAACAAGCCGAAGAGGCAAAACACCGAGTGCTTCACAGAGCGAGCGTTTGGAAGTGGAATTTCTCCTTGCTCCATCCCGAGCCTTTGAACCGGCAAGGTTCAGCCCAGAGCACAGGGATTGATTTTTTTGGCTGTATTCTAAACCCATGAGACCCGGGATGACAATGAGAAGTGCAGACCCAGGCCTGGCTCCAGCAGCCCGCACGGCTCCTCCGTGAGCCGAGCTCTGCCTCTTGTTTGTTGCATTGCAATTGTATCCTGCTAATTCCCTGCGCTGCCTGTTTGCCTCCCGTTCAGAGGAGTCTCATCAAGTGAGTTGTCATCAGATAATTGAGTGAGCTGGTGACCTTATATGGGAGCTGGGTGTTGTACCTGTAGGGGGTGGGCAGCTGAATCTGGGTGGGTGAGTGACTGCTGGGGGCGCTGCAGATCCATGCAGCCATGTTCGTCTGTGTGCCAGGGAAATGCACATGAGGCTGGGGGGTGCGTATGCGTGCGAGCTCTGTGTGGGGAGGGGTGTCTGTCTGTCTGGTGCTGCAATACAGCTGTGGCCATTCCCTCATCGACCTCTCGGTGCTCTGTTAACTGCTGCTGAACGCCGCCGAAGGCTGCCTGACTGCCGCCCTCACAGCAACTGTCACGCCGCCCCCCGCTGCTTGCCACCCCAGGCACGCGCTCGCTGCACTGGTGCCTGGAGCCGGCCTTGAGTGTAGTCCAGGACCAATCAGACCTGCCAGCTGGAATTAGACCCCAGTTCCTGCAAGGGCCATGGCTGCAGACCTATGCCCTGGGCAATAATGAGCCAGTCTGCCTTTCTCACCCAGCTGGAGTTCTGAGCCTGTTTTCCCTTCTCTCCCACAGAAACACGGCATCCCAGTTCCGGTCACTCCCAAGTGCCCCTGGAGCATGGACGAAAACCTCATGCACATCAGGTGAGCCTGGGCAGATGAAGGAGCTTCCCAAGGGGGAGGTGTGATCAGCACGCTGGCCTGATTCTCAATGCTCAGTGGTCTGAGCATTGGCCTGCTAAACCCAGGGTTGTGAGTTCAATCCTTGAGGGGGCCATTTAGGGATCTGAGGCAAAACAAATCTGTCCGGGGACAGTACTTGGTCCTGCTAGTGAAGGCAGGGGACTGGACTTGATGACCTTTCAAGGTTGTTCCAGTTCTAGGAGATTGGCATATCTCCATTTATTATTTTTTATTTATTTTGTCCTGCGCCTTGGACAGTCATTTCAAAGCAGGGCAATGGAGGGTCAGGCCCAGCATGTTAGGTATCGGACAAGGGCTGTCTTCCCCTCGTGGGCTGGGTTCTGACCCAACGCTGGTCTGTGGAAGCTTCAGGCCCTTCTCTGTGGCGCTCAGCAGCTCTCCTGATGCCCCATTTCCCAAGTAGACAACGTCTGTTTCTTTGCTTGTCTTCCACACCTGGAGTGCTGTCCGTGGTAAGAGCCCACTGATAAAGAACCCCCTTGACACGTACTTTCCCCCTGCATTACAGGCACACGCACACGATCACACTCACTCACTCTCCTCAACATCCCTGTTTGTGTGCATAAGGACTAGCACTAGGAGGGAGAGAGACTCCTCCACCACCTATCCCTTCAGCAGTGAAGCTGCTCCTCTGTCTAGGTTCTGCTGGTGCCCATTGCTAGTCTCTGAGCAGCTCTCTATAGAGCTGGTCCTTGCGAGTCTCTCCTGATGCATGATTGCAACCTCCCACCTCTAACATTCTTCTTGCAGTCCCACTGAGTGAGCGTGTCTCACTTTCAACCAGTCCCAGCTGGAGAGGTTCATGGGGACGTAGTAAGACACTTTCCCTGGGAGGCAGGTTACTCCATAACTATCATTGCAGGGTTTCTTGCATCTTCCCCCAAAGCAGCTGGTACTGGCCACATAACAGCCAGACTGGGTCAGACCAAAGGTCCATCTAGCCCAGTGTCCTGTCTTCTGACAGTGGCCAGTGCCAGGTGTCCCAGAGAGAATGAACAGAACAGGTGATCATCAAGTGATCCATCCCCCCGCTTCTGGCAAACAGAGACTAGGGACACACTTCTGGAGGCAGGATACTGGACTAGATGGACCCAGGTCTGATCCAGTCTGGCAGTTCTTATGCTAAACCCCATGGGCCCAGTTCTGCTCTTCCTGTCTTTGCTGGGTTTGCATGGGCAGATCTTGGCCCTATCTGTAGATTCTGTTAATTTCTTTCTCTCTCTCTCTCCCCTCTGAAGCTACGAGGCTGGGATCCTGGAGAACCCCAAGGTAATCGATCATCTCCTTTACGTCTCTCGTTTTACATGGCAGCGACTAGGGCCGAGGGCGTGTGATGTATTTGCAGCCTAATTTGAAATTTCACGGCAGGCCGTGTGTGGCAGGGAGGCCAAGCCCTGCCATTCTCCCCCACCCCCGCCTTCCCCCTCCTGGTACGTTAATTGCTGCTGGGATGAATAGGGGAAGGAGCCATTTCAGGGTGACGCTGAAGGAGAAAATGTCATTGGGAAACAATGAAGAAGCAATTAGCCAGATGAGGCACTTGACTGAGGGAAGAGGGAGCGGGGCTGGCTGCTGAATGCACCCCAGCTTCCAGCGTGCCGCTCCTGTCCCCAGCTGGTGCTAGAGATGGGAGGTGGGGGTGACGGGCGCAACCTCAGACGGATGGAGGGTTTTTGGTCATTCCCTTGCCCATGGGCCACTCAGGAGCCACGTCCCCTCCACCGTGGCCCAGGTCCGTAGCCCGGGCATGCCTCTTGCGCGCTGGTCTCTGTTGTGAAGCAAAGGGTTAAGAGCCCCCTGGAGGGATTCCTCTCCAGGGGAGGAGCGGGAGCTCTGTAGTGGGAATAGAAAATCCCTTTGGGTGGGGATATTGCATTGGTTCCTTCTCCGGGGTTCAGATCGCCTTGGGGAGCTGCTGCTCAGATGCTGTCCAGCTGAGAAGTAGCCTGAGAGAGCCCTGGCTGGGGCAGAAAAGGGGCTCTCCTCCTGGGCTGTTGCTGTTTGTGAACCTGGCTTTATGTACCTGGGGGGTGGGCGGGAGCAGCCAGGCACTGTGGGACAGAGGGAGATGTTAGGCACCGCTTGTGTGATGAGCCCCCGGCAGGGCTGAGAGCGAGGGATGTGTGGGGAGGAGATCTGCACACCAGCACGGCTGTATCGGACTGGAGGTAGCTGGGCGGTCTGGGGAGGGATGGGGGGAATAGAGCAGGGCAGCGGCTGGAGCCTAGCTCCTGATGTGGTGTCATGGGCAGTTGGAGGCTGCAGGACAATCTTCAGGAGGAAACTCCAGTCCAGGATAGAAGGTCCTCATGTGGTTCTTCCATCTGGAGACACCCGGATCCCAGACTCCTCCCTCCCTGGAAGCAAGGATTCTCCTCCCTTATTGCTCCATGGACCTCGAGGCTGGGCTTTGCATTGGAGCCAGCCGGGGAAAGGCTGGGTGCAGTGCAGGAATAGCGGGGAGAACATGCCCTGCCCCACCCAGGCTGCAGATTCTTCTGCCAGTCGAGGGGCCTGGTCCTGTGAGGCGTTAGCCCCTGAGGAGCTCCCAGGGTAGGGAGAGGCCTCCTGACCCCAGGCAGATGTGCAGATCTGGGCACGTGCTTCCCTGATGTTTATGGGCCAAGGCTCCATAGTTGCTTGGCCAGGGGGAGCTCAGCTCCCGGGCAGTTGCTGAGCCCCCGCGAGCTGTGGCTTCCCCAGTCGGGAAGGGAGGCAGATCTCGGCCTCCCTAGTGCAGCCTCCTCGGGACTTCTGCACAATTTCCCCTCTAAAGAGCCAATCCCAGCTTCCTGCCCCTCTCGGGTGTGGGGGATCCCCTCACCCCACTTTCCAGCCACTGGTCCCTATGTTAACTGGCTCTCATCCCCTGAGGCCCTGTGCCCGGGGGTGAGCTGACAGCCCTCCCCTCGCTGTCCCTGTGCCGGTGCAGTGCATGTCACTCAGGTAAGCGGGGCTCCCACTCCGACTGTTCTAATAGGGCCTGCTGGCCGCTGTTTCCAGTTCATGCTCCGCCGGCCTTGCCACACTTAGAGAACTACTTAAACTATCCATCCACACCAATTAGACGAGCAGCGGGGGTAGGGGTTGTGGGGGGAGGATGAGGAGAGAGATGCAAAGGAATCTTCCTCACGCCGGTGGTGCACTGATGGGCCACGTAGCTTGTAGCCAGGCTGGTGCATCCACTCCCGAGGCAGTGGCGATCAGAGGGCATAGCCCCCGGGGGAAGAGGGAGTCTCCAGTTTTGGACACAGAGATGGTGACGGCTGCATGGGCTCACGGGGCTGCCAGCTCCTTCAATCCGGAGCCCGTCACCACTAGGTTGT
Organism: Macrochelys suwanniensis; assembly: GCA_033296515.1. Taxonomy (NCBI): domain Eukaryota; kingdom Metazoa; phylum Chordata; order Testudines; family Chelydridae; genus Macrochelys; species Macrochelys suwanniensis. The sequence goes on along the minus strand of CM065790.1, from coordinate 11,014,828 downwards.
GGGCGTGCATCTAGCCCAGGCCGGTCATGATTATTCCTGTCGGATGCGTCTGTTCAGGCGCCTGCGTGAAAGGAGCTTGCAGGGTCTCACTCTGGCTTCTAGCAGACCGGTGTGTGCATCGCAGTAACCACTGCCTCAGCGGGCACCCAATGGGCATCTGTTAGCAGCCGCAGACCCAGGCCGGAATGGGCCAAGGGGACTGAAGTCCCCTCTTGCCCCAGATGAGGTCTTTCCAGGTCAGGCTCTGAGGCACTATGGGAAAGCTTGCCCTGCTACTGCCTGGGCTGTACCTGTTCTCAGGGGATGAACGGAGGGCCTTGCTCCCCAGGGCTCCCCTCCACCCCCAGCTTTGCCAGTGCACTCCCAATCCTGGCCTGGAGCAAGTCTTGCTGTCCCAGCCTATGGGCCCTTCCCTCCCAGATCTGCCAGTGCATCTCGTGCCTGGCCTGCAGCTCCCCAGGCCTGGGCCTTTGACTATCGCTGTACCTCGGTCCCCTTCCATTCCAGCACTGGGCCACTCCAGAGCATACCAAGCCCTGCTGTGCTCCCACACTGAGCCCAGCTCTGCACACGGGACCAGCCTGAGGCCACCTCACTCGTGTCACTTGTGACCAGAACCAGATTACAAAACTCCATTTCCTAGTTGAGCACAGTCCAGGAATAAAGTCACTTGCCTTTCTACCTTAACCCTTTCCCGGGTCCCCTTTTAACCTCTTGGGCGCCAGCCATTTCCAGCAATGGAATTCACAAGGAGACATTTGAAAGGGATTAAACTTTAACACAGTCTCTTCCCCTTTCTAAAGGGGTAGTGACTTCACTGGCCTCCCCCTCTGCCCCAACCCGCTTCCTGAGCCCAGGAAGAAAACCTGGGGCCTAGGGCAAAGATCTAATCACTGTAGAGAAGGCCTTAGAAGAAAAGAGGGGTGCCAAACCACTGCGAGACTCCTCCCCCCCCCCCCCCAAAAAAAAACCTCTCAGACCTGCCAAACGGAGGGATTTGAAAGCAGATGGTTGAGCTATTTTCTGCCTCTGTGAGGCCCGATTGAAGGGCAATGAGGCAGCTAATGCGGAGAAAGATAGAAATTTACTTGCTTTAACTTCATATGGCACTCTGAAAGAGTTCATTCAGTCCCGGGCGCAACAATATCAGCCGGATGAATAAACCATTTGCGGCATCGATAGCTCTACATCATGGGTTAGTTCATGGACCATTTGCTTCCAATTTCTTCTCTTCTTGCCCCGTTTTTCTTGCTTCTTTCTTCTCTCCCCCCCTTCATACACACACTCTTCCTTTCTCTCTCACTCTCCCCCCCTCCTTCCCTTTAAAGATGACATTGCAGGACTAGCCCCCCTGCGGGGATGGATAAATAGAAGGCATTGATACACTGCAACAAACTATTTGTCATTTGAACTGTGCTTTTAGGAGAGAGAATAAAAAGAAGGCAGACGCGCACGGTAATGATGGAATGCAAGCCAAATGTCACTTTTATTTCTATTTAGTTATTTTATTTAATAGGGGTTTTCATAGTTGGCTTAGAAAATTGGAAACTATCTGACTTTGACTTCCAATGTTTAGTAAAGAGATTTTAATACTTTTCTTCCTCCCTCCCTCTCCTGTCTTTCCTTTTGAACTCAAAGTTTTTCATCATCTCGAACGGGTTTGTCTAGTTAATAAGTATGATCAGGGCTAGAAAAGGCCAGACAATGTAAAATTGAAATCTGCGGCCCGTGTAATCTGTGTGGGGGGGTGGGTGTGCATGCATATATCTTGTTTAAATAAAGAAAAAGAGGCATGAAAATCCTAGACAGTTTTTGGTAAATCTAATATATATATATATATATATTGCCTTGCTCTGTCTTCTTTTAAAGAGAATGCAATGTCTGTTCCCTTTGGGGATTGTTAATATGTGTGTGTATAATACATGTGCCAGATCTTCAGCTGGTGTAGATCAGCAAAGTGCCACTGACTTCAGTGGATCTATGCCAGTTTTAAACCAGCTGAGCGTCTGGCGTCTGTGTGCCTATAGTTTGCTGGGGGTGTAAACAGGCACAACTCCTTTGAAGAGGGTGAAGTTACACCCATTTATGCCAGCAGAGAATTTGTCCCACAATTGTTAAACTAGAAGGCCCCAATGTTGTGGTGTGTTGAGCGCCCTCTGTTCGCGGCAGTTAAGTGCTCCGTGCCTCCCAGCACTGGGGTTTCCCATAGAGCTGGGCAAGTCCCTGTAAAGATGGCAATTTTCTTCTTTCCCAGCATGCACCAGCTACACTAGACCCTGTGCTCCTCCTGGTGCAGTCGCCCTTTGCTCTCTGGCTCTGCTCTCCTCAGATTCCCATTTGGTCGGGTCTGTCCTCCGGGCTAATGGATCACATAGGGCGTGAGCCAGCACCATTAGTTGGTTGTTGGATTTGGCGTCTAGTGACTGGCGCTCTGGGATAGTCGATCATGCCGGACAAAGTCAGCTGGTGGCTTGTTGGCTGTCGCTTGAGACAGGTCTGTAGGTTGGAGGCGGGAACCGTGTAGAGGCCTCCTCACGGAGGGGTTGTCTACACGAGCAGATTAACCAGCATACTGATACCATGTTGTGCTGGGGAAATCCTGCGCTCCTTTTCCCCTGATACCAGTGGCCATATGGGGTAGCACCAATGCAAATTGATTGTGCAGTGCGGTAGGGGGTAAAGAAGCCGAGATTGTAATGCAGGAGACAATGCGGCTGCACAGACCAACTGACACATGTGAGACGAGCGTGTTTGAGCCTAATCCCCTTAACATGGCTTTTTCAGGGGCTCTATATGCCATTGAACGGACTTCCAGCCGCACGTACTGAATGGATAAAATGTGTGTTGAAATTCCAGGCAGAACTTTGTCCTCTCGATTGGCACGAATGTGGCAGGGGTTGAGTTTCATGATGTAACCTTTGTGTCAGTAAATTGAGTGGTAGGAGGAAAACCTCCGACAGAATTCAAGAGAGAGAGGGACAGAACTTGCCTGTGTTGCTCTGACATTTCTGCTTTGCCTTGCGGGGTTAGAGAGAGAGGTGCAGGAAAAAGACATGCAGGGAACTGAAGTGAATGGAGAATGTTGTGAACATAAACTGGGACTGGTGGCAAGCTCTTCTGGTTTGGTTTGGTTTTTAAAAGGGAGGGAGTTAGAATTAAACTTTTTTTGTCAAAAAAGTTCATTTTCCCCCCCCCCCCCCCCCAAAAAAAAAAACTTTAGATGGAATAAACTCAAAACAAAGCAAATTTTCACTTCACATGGAAATGTTTCATTTCACACCCCACCCCACCCCCAAAAAAGATTTGGATTTGTTAGGGGTTTTTTCCAACTCCTTTTTTTTTTTTCTTTTTTTTTCTTTTTTAACTCCCAACTCCCCTTTTTTCCCACGGTGAGAATCAAGTAAAAAGGGAGAAGCTTATTTTTAAAAAGCCGGATCCCCCTGATCCTTCCCCTCCCCTCCCCAGATCAAAGCATAAAACCGCCTTTAAGGATCTGATCCTGCAATGCACTGAGCATGCTCAATTCCCCTTGAAGTGGGACGGAGCCTTTAGGAAGGATGATCTGGGGGTTAGAGCACTGGGCAGGGAATTAGGATACTCTGGTTTTGTTCCCGTCTTTGCCTCTGATTTGCCATGCGCCCTTTGGCAAATCGCTTGCCTCTCTGTGCCTCAGTTTCCCCATGTGTAAAATAATAATACTCCCCAGCCCCACAGGGATTTAATGAGTTTAACGTTTGTAAACCGAGTTGAGATTCTCCGAGGGAGGGTGGTCAGAGAGCTCTGAGGGTTGGTATGTACTTACCTGCAACCCTGACAGTTGACAGTCTGAATGCAACTTACACACCTAAGTCACATTTAAAACAACAAAAGCAAGGTTAGGAGGAAGCTATTGCTGTTTCTCCCATGCAAGGGGATCTCATTCAAATGGCTGGCTGCTTTGAGAGAATGTGCCCATTATGACAAGTGGAGGATGCCACCAAACGGCAATTCATTACCCAAAAAACCAAAGCCCAGGGGGGAGTGTCAATGGAATGATTCTCCATGCGGCCTGTAACTTCAGACACAAGATGAGCCCAGCTACCCCGAGATGAAAACACTAGAAGAGCTGTCTAGAGTGGGCAGTACAAGCCGAAGACCCCAAGTGCTGCCTCTGAAATAGGAAAACCTCCCCTTGGTTGAACAGGAAAAGCAGCCTTAGGAAGTTGTGACAAGCCTGGGCATAGAAGGATTCGAGGCCAACATTTTCAAAGTTGGGTGCCTAAAGTTAGGCATCTAAAACCGTATTTAGCCTGAGTTGGCAATGGGAGCTGCTGAGTGCTCAGAATTTGAAGTCAATAGGAGCTGTGGGTGCTCAGCACCTGGGAAAATCAGGGCCAGTTTTCAGTGGAGTTTCTGCTGCTAGGCATGTGAGTTTGCAAATGGTGTGAAAGCATTTCAGGGCCATTGCATGCAGTCATGTACGTGCGGGAGATTGGGGGCAGCGGGGGTGGAGGGGGGGAGGTGAGGAGTGCAGGAGGGAGGCACAAAATTGCAAAGCTTAAAATAGGCAGCTACGTTCACATTCCAGGAGGGGAGAGAGTCTCTTCTCCCCCTCCACCTTTTCTGGTACGTGCCTCCAAATGTGGCAATTCATTGGAGTCACTCGAGTCCTGAGCCATAAACTAATTGTGCGAACCATTTCCAGTGGGCCAGCTTTAAAAGAGAGAAGATGCCTCTTTACTATAAATCTGGAAAAAATATACATAAAGGTTGATGTGTTTTGAAATGGGTTTTTGCTTTGTTCCTCTATTTTCCCTCTGGGCATATTAACCTCAGGGACACTGTAAAAAAGCACATGCGGCAGGAGCACCTGCTGGGGTCAGGGCTAGTCATTTAGTTTTTTCGGTCAGTGCAGCATAAACCCCAGTTCTCTGCGTCTGCATCACTCTCTGGAAGTGTGCGCTCTGCCGCTCGCTCTCTGCCAAAGTCCCACTTTTTCCTGCCTGACTTGTTCCTCCATAGCTATTCCATCTCCAGCTGTGGGGGCGTCAAAGAAAAAGATGAGATCAAGTTGAGGGGAAAAATTGTCTGATTTCTCTAGCTCTTTGTTCCCAGACCCCTAGTAAGCTCCAGCGCTCTCCTTTGTGATGACATCAAAACTCTGTGCTAGGCAGGATTTGCTGCCTGTTCTAACCCAGGCTTGTACTTTTTGAGATGGTGTTGGTGAGCACCCCTGGACTTACGTACAAATAAGCACCAGGAGGGAGCTGAAGTGAAGAGCCCTGGACCGGGGAGATCCAGATGGTCCATCCAAGCTAGCTGCATGGGCCTTCTCTGTCATCTTCTTTGTAGCCACCAAAGGCCTGGATGGCTGTAGCTTGATAAGCCAGGGAGGAGGAATGTGTTGTGGTCCCAGTGGGAGGTCCTCCTTTTAGCGGGAGCTGAAAGACGGCTATGAAAGCGTGGCTGCCCAGAGTTGGGTAAGAGGCAGGCCCAGAACAGGGAGAGAGAAGTGAAACCCTGGGTGGCTCATCTGCCACAGGGATCCAACCTGGGACCTTGGGATCTTAAAGCATTAAGCCTCTCCTGCCTGAGCTAAGGGACCCAACTCTGTGAGCCGCGCCTGTTGAGGGCTCCTCAGCCTCTGTCTGTAGCTCAATCGTGCTAAAGTGGGACAGAGTGCTCATGCTACCCAGAGCAGTTGTGAGTTACACACGGGATGAGTGAGATTGTGGAGATGGAGAGAGGACTGACCAGGAGGAAGTCAGGGGTGTCTGGGTGAGGTTAAACCCTGGGTGTAAGTGGGGAGTTTCAGGGGCGCAGTACGTACAGTGTGTGTCGTCTGGGAGCGGGTAGCGCTGCCTTCGGGCAGGCACAGTTATAGCTCTCAACCTTCCTCTCTTCCCTTCAGAATCAGGCGCCTCCCGGCCTCTACACCAAGACCAAAGATCCTGCCACCTCTCCAGATACTCCAGACATTCTAGAGATTGAATTCCGGAAGGGTAAGTGCTTTGGGTTCCTAGTTTTATTTTCCAGATTACCTCTTTTGGGCTGGAGTTTGGTTCCCCCCCACCACCCAAAGTCCCTGGGTGGGGGGGGGTGAGGGTTAGCCATGGACTTCAACAAGACTGGGATTTTGGCCTTTTGTCTTTCATTGGATGTGGGATATTTTGAACAAGGAGGTGTAGGAGAATTTGGATCCAGGCTGTTTTTAGCTAGAGGGGGGCATAAGTGTCCAAGCCTGGCTATAGAGCTGAGTCCAAACTCCACCCCCATCCCTGCTCATGCCTCTTTCTGGGGAGTGAGACGGGCCAGTGGTCTCGCCCTGATCGCTTCTGGTCGGAGGATACCTCTCCTGACTTCCCATCTTACCTGGCCTGGTGCAGCTCTCCATACTAATGGCTGCTGACTTGCTGGAGTGCCTCGTGCCAGCATGTAAGCACTGCCTGAGCACAGAGACGGGCCTGCCTGCTCCGCTATGTGCCGGGGCAGCACGTAGGTGGGAGCTCAGCGACACGTCCCCGTGCGGGGATGTGCTGAACCATGCAAGACGTGGGGGCGCATACGTGCCTCTCTGCCCCGGGAAACGAGCCTGCATACGCACGGCTGAGACGTCCGTCCCTTCTGACATGTGCAGCACAGAGACACCGAGCACGGTTTGAAGCAAGAGAAGGAAAACCTGCAAGTACCTCGATCTCCGCTCTCTCCTCAGCAACGTCCACCCAACTCCCATTGGGATCTGGGCTGAGAGTCGAGGGCAGAATGTGCCCTGGGAGGTCTCTCCTCAAACTCCCATGGAGTCACTCCAGACAGAAACAGAAGCAGTGTGCTCTGCTGCCAAAGGCTGTGGGTGGATGCGGGGTGCCCCAATTTCCATAGGCCGATGTGTTCCTGAGGCCACAGAGCGATGCATGAGCACAGGGGCATGCTGTCTTAGGCAAGGCGTGTGTGTGTGTGTGTGTGTGTGTGTATGTGTGAGCTCTGACCTACAGGAAGGGGGTATTGCCCAGGGGCCTGAGAATCAGGACACCTGGGTTCTTTCTGCTCCTACCACCGCCTCACCATGTGGACTGTAGGCTAGTGACTTCCCCTCTCTGTGATTTGAAAGAGGGATGAGAAGATGCGGGCGAGGTTTGTCACAGCCCTTGCTCAGAGAGCCTCCAATACAGGTGGCTAGAGAAGGTGCAAAGTCTTATCACAGAACGAGGTCAGCAGAGCACGCAACTCTGGGAGGGAACATCTCCCGTTCCCATCGTCTCAGGCTCCTAGGAGATGGTGGGGGACCCTTCTCGGGCCAGTGTGTCTGTGTGCAGCCCCCCCTGCAGACAGGCCGGAGAGTCCTGCTCCATTTTAATGATCCTCCCCGAGCATTAAGAATCCCTCTCTTGCAGCCCCCCCTGCCAGCTCCCCATTCAGCCACTAGTTAATTTATTTGAAGTTTTAATCTAATTATTAACTATTTTAGAGGCTAAGCAGCTTTCTCCAACAACAGGCCTGACAATTGGCGGCTCTCCATCGGGTGGACTGTATCCAATACCCCGGCGCAAGACGATAATAGAAAGGGGCGGGCGGGGTGGGGGCAAGGGAAGGGTGTGAGCGCGGGGGTGGGGAGGCTCAGTGAGAAGGGGCTTAAGGTTCATTATTGCCGAGACTTACATTTAATAGCAATTTACAACCGAGTTTATAAACCCCTGCAAAATAGGGGGTTTAGAATGGGGAAAGCTGACAGGGCCCTTCACTCGACAGTGGCTCTTGCGGGCGCCTTCGTAATAAAGACTAGAAAGGGAGCCATTGAGGCCTGATTGGCAACTGATAGTGCGCTAAATGGTAATGAGAAGGGCAGATGGAGGGGAGATTAGCCTCCAACTCTCAACAGCTTTTCTTTGTGGGCCCCACAGCCCCCTTGTCAGCTTCCTAATACATTTATTGCTCATTTCACACTGCTAAAGAAAATGCCTTTCTATTCAGAGCCACCCCACCCAGCGCCTTTTTTTTTTTTTTTTTTTTTTTTAAAGTGTAATAATTAATTCATGGAGCCCTCGGCCCTCACCGCGGCCTGCCAGAGACTGGCCTGAGATGGGCTCCCATTCACTCCTGTCAGGCGGATCACGGGAAGCATGTGTTGCGTTTGTCTGAAGAACAGACGCTACAGAGGGGTGTGTGTGTGTGTGTGTGTGTGTGTACACCCGCACCTCTATCACTTCCCCCCCCCCCCCCCAACCCACACACATCCACACACACACACAAACCCCTTTCTTTGGCTGTTGGGTCGTTTGTCAGGCCCTGCCTCAGCGGCTGGTGGGACAGAAGGTGCTGTGGCATAAGACAATAGCGGAGCGTGAAATTCAATTAGTTAAGGGCCTGGTTGCAATTTCATGGCCCTAAAAAAAGAGGGAGGACAGAAGGGGGCGGGGGGGGCATTTTATGGCCTTTTTTTATTTATTTCTCTTTTCTCCTGAGGGCTTTCCCCCCTGAGCGCGGCGGCTTGGACATGCCTTTTTAAGAAGTTATTTAGAGTTCATATCTGTCACATCTATTTAACGTACTCTGGGTGATGTTAAGAGGTGTTCTTGACGTTAAAAAGCTGATTCAGCTCCCTCTCCCACCCACCCCCACCCCGTCTCTGCATCTCTCTCTTGCTCTGCAGGTGTCCCGGTGAAGGTCACAAACACCAAAGATGGGGCCACTCACCAGTCCTCCCTGGAGCTGTTTGTTTACCTGAATGAAATTGCGTAAGTGTTGTATGCTCGTGCCATCTCTTGCACTCTCATCTTCGGGGAAGAGCCCCCGTTGACGTGCGTGCACACGCTCGGAGGGCTGTGCAAGGACACCCACCCACCCACCTCATAGGCTCAGGTCTGGGCCAGGCATCTAAAGCAGCACTTGTCCTCCTGCAAGATGTACCAGAGATGAATAATGGGTTACACAGTAGAGCGGTGCCCACATTTTCGGGCCAGTTGTGGGCTATTCTATGTTCTGACCGTTTACAGGAAGAGCAGAGTTTACATAAGTTCACTGGGAAGGGAGATAGGGTTGCCAGGCATCCGGTTTTCGGGCTGTTAAAAGTCTGGTCGGCGGCACAGCAGGACTACGGCAGGCTCCTTGCCTGTCCTGGCTCTGTGCAGCTCTCGGAAGCGGCCGGCATGTCCCAGGGAAGCTCCACATGTTGGCCCAGCGCCACCCCCACAGCTCCCATTGGCCGGGAACAGCGGCCAAAGGGAGCTGTGGGGGTGGCGCCTGCAGGTACAGGCAGCGAGCACTGGGCAGAGCCGACTGGCTACACCTCCGCCTAGGGAAGCAGCATGGAGCCAGGGCAGGCATGGAGCCTGCCTTAGCCCCACTGCGCCGCCAACTAAGAGCCACCTGAGGTAAGCACTGCCCGGCCAGAGCCCGCACCCTAACTCCCTCCTGGATCTTGCACCCCTTCTGCACCCCAACCTCTGGCCCCAGCCCAGTGAAAGTGGGTGAGTGGGTGGCAGGGGGAGAGAGCAATGGAGGGAGTGGGGCTGGAGTGCGTCGGGGACGAGGCCTCGGGGAAGGGACGGGCCCGGGGGCAGGGCAAGGATGTTTGGTTTTGTGCAAATAGAAAGTTGGCAACCCTAAAGGGAGCATGGTCTAGTGGTTAGAGACCATGACCAGCAGTTCCAACCCCAGCTCTGCTCCTGACTCCTGGTTACACCGGGAACCAGTGGCCCAGCTGATCCCAGAGCCCAGAATCCTCTCTCTCCCACAGTAACACTCAGTTCCCTTGGCGTGGGTTTGACTGGGAAGAACTGGCTTTCTAGTGATTTGTGTCAGCACTGGGCCATCAGTCCCTGTATTCTAGGTCACCCTCCCCAAAGGTCCAATTGCCCCTTGGCCAAGTACCTGCCATCCAGTTGGACTGACCCATTGCAACTCATGTGCCAGGTGATCAGCATCCCACCTTGTATCTACTGTGTAAACATCATCCCCTTCTCTGCCCCCCCCACCTGTTTTTCAGATAGGTCCCTTCCCTTCAGCTATCCCTGTCCTCCTCTCTCACTGCGAGGGATGATTCTGCTTTTACAGGGCTACTAGAAACAGAAGATTCAGTCACTTGGATGCCTTCCCTGTCTTTCTGTCTCCCTCCCTTTGTCAGGAAGTGGATGCTTAGGGTTTTCTGCTCTGACAGATAACTGTGGTGGTAGATTCCCTCCACCACCACCGAGTCCCCGAGGCTCAGACCCGTTCTTCCAGCCCTGGAGAACAGGACTGCGGTCCACCTTAATAGGGCCTACAGGGCCATTTCTAAACTGAGTGGCCCGGTGACTGTGGAGATTCTTTCCTCGCTTATTCCATTGCCGCCAGTAAAGCTGCCTCTGATTGAGCCCCATGGGTGTGAGCGGAGAGTCAGGCCTCCGGTCTCCACTGCAGCCCCAGGGTCAGGAATCCAAGCTGTGGTTCAGACTAAGAGCCTTTCAGCCAGGCACGATGCTCTCACGTACACCTTGGAAAATGTCCCTATGCCCCTTCCCTCTGGTACCTTCCACACAGCTCTGTGTCCCACCTCTTCTCAAAGCACTGTGGTCCTGTCTTTGGCTCAGAAGTAGGCAGGCCCCAGGGGAACCATTCATCCGTCCCTTTGCCAAGTGCCACGCAGACGCCCCCGCCCCGCTCCTCCTTTGTGCCCCTGCCTTTATCCCCCTGCCGATGAATGCGAATGAACTTTTCCATGTAGTTCTCTTTTTAAATGTTAATTAAGTGGTTTTAAAATGACTTCACCAAGGGCGAATGCAGCTGCAGCGGCTCCCCCTCGCCCCTTCTCTCGCCCGTGTATTTGTCTCGTGGCCTGCTGGGCCACGTTTACTTGGGGATCTCCTGGCCCAAGGGGTAAGCGAGGAGATGAAAGGAGGATTTGCATTGGCAACGAGGCGGGGGAAGGGGCTTCCACATTCCCTTCTCTGCCCAAGCTGCAAAGGGATATTTTTTGGTGGGGGGAGGACTCTTGATAATGGATCATATTCCAGCTGTCCCCAGCCTACTGTGAGGCAGCATGACTGCTGACAGAGCCTGTTTGATGGCTTCAGCACACACGCTCCACAGCCAGACGTACTGGCCTGGAACCTCAGAGGTATTTAGGTGCCTAACTCCAAGTACCTAAACACTTTTGAGGATCTGGACCAGCGTGTGGCTGTGGTGGCACTCCACTCTCATCCCACCCTGTGGGGCAGGGAGGGGAGAGAAACGCCGTCACCCACTCTCTTCACCTCTGCTTCAGGCTTGCACTGCCGGGCCTGGTGCTCCCCTGAGCCGCCTGCCCATCGTGATGTTGTCTGGTGGTGCACAGTGTCCTGACCTGGGTCACTGTGCAGCAGAGTCCAAGCGAAATCCAAGGCTCTGTACCTGCCCCCTGAGCCATGCTCTCAGGGCCTGGAGGGAGGCTGTGGAAATCAGGACCATCCCATGCATTTAAAAATGGGTGTTGTAATTTCCCTGTTGTGGCAGAGAAGAAGCAGGGCAGGAATGGTTATAAAGGGGATTCTTGTCTGCCAGCAGCTTCAGTAAAGAGCCTGGGGGTTCTCTCGGGCTCTCCAGCTCCCAGGCTGACTAACCCAGTCTGTGCTGCCTCCTGTCTCCACACTGGGTCTACCCAAGTCCTGGCCTGGGGTATGCAGCCCTGGTACAGGCTGCTGACTGCAGTCCAGGTGCTGACCCGAACTGTGGGCATGTCGTGGTTAATGGCACATGGTGGCTGAGGGCGGTTGAGCTTTTGTGTGAGAAACCCCTGAGGAAGCAGTGGGGAGGGCGAGGCTGTGGGTGAGGGGGTTGTTCTATTTCAAGCCCCCTCAGGAGTTAATCTGGAAAGCCTCCCTTAGAATTGGCCTTGCAAGCCCTCCTATCTTAGTGTCATCTGTAAATATTATAAACACGTTCTCCACTCCATTATCCAAGTCATCAATGAAAATATTGACTAGTACCAGCCCCAGGACTGACCCCTGCTGGATCCCACTAGATACAAACCATTGATAACTACTCTTGGAGCATGGTCTTTCAACCAGTTGGGCACCCACCTTATAGTAATTTCACCTAGACCACATTTCCCTGCTTTGCTTGTGAGAATCTCAGGTGGAACTGTGTCAAAAACAATGCTAAAATCATGATCTATCCCATCTTCCGCTTCCTCCCATCCGCTAGGCCAGTAGCCCTGTCTTTGGGGCCAGATCGGAGGGACTCAGGTATCACCGTGCTGGCCACAGCAAAAAAGCCTAGCCAGAACTTCCCATAAAGCCAGTGGATCCCAGTGACCTCAATGGGAGTCAGACTGAGCCCTCCTAGTGCAGAGTACCAGAAAGGGCTGACTCTGCCTGGTTGGCATCCCATAAGCTCCTTTCACCGAGCTGCTCAGCTGCCTCCCGGCGGCTTTTACATCCCCTGGCAACATGTGACACCTGTCCCACCTCTCCTCTCCTTTCTCTCCAGAGGCAAGCATGGTGTGGGGCGGATTGACATTGTGGAGAATCGGTTCATCGGCATGAAGTCCCGAGGTGAGAGCCCCTCCCCTGTGCAACTCCCTCCACTCCCCAGCCCCGGGCAGCTCCAAGGACCTCACTCTCAAAAACAGAGCTGGCTACTCAGCAGTGTTGGGCAGAGTGCAGGATCTAGACCTGTGAAGCCCTATGGGTGAAATCCTGGCCCCGCTGGTTGAAGTGAAAGGGAGTTTTGTCATTGATTCAATAGAGCCAGGATTCCACCCTATGAGTGCGCTTAGCCAGCCTCCCTCACCACTGTAGGTGGGTGTCTGGTCATCGAGAATTGCCCTCGATATCTAACCGGCTGCCTCCCTTAATAGTAACTAATGCTCATTGGATTAAGGGGTCCTGTTCCTTTCCTCGTTTGGGGCCCAGTGTGAACAGGATTGGGGCCTGTGATTGTAAGGTTTTTTGGGCAGGGACTTTGTGCATGTGAGAGAGAGCCCTGATTGCGGCCTCAAGGTGTTACTGCAACACAATTAATAAATAATAATAACCAGATGCATCTCCGCCCATCTAAAAAAGCATATTTCTAAAATCTCCCTTTCTTTTCCTGTGAACCTCTGAGTCTAGACTCAATGTTTCATTTTTAAGGACTTTTAACTTTCCTCTTCAGTGAAGAATGTTGCAAACTCCAAGGAGCTTCCTTCTAGTATCTTGAGCTAAATGAACCAAAAGGGGAAACAGCAAATAGCTACGCCATTATTTGTTACCAGTGGACAAATGTCAAGATTTAGTCAAGGAGGGGGATTCAGTGTTGTCAACTCTCATGATTTTGTCACAAGCTCTCACAATATTTAGTGTTTTCCAAGCCTCAGCTCCTGGAGTCAGGAGATTGTGAGTCTCGGCTTTCATTGAAAAATATGAGTTTCTAGCCCTGAAGATTGCAGGGATAAGCTTGGGAACATGACCCCCTAAAGGTTAGTAACTCAGAAGGCCAATAAAAAGAACCCAAAGTGTTTTTAAAATCTCATGATTTGTAAGCCAATCTCTTAATATTTTCATTTTATTTCTTTATTTTGGACGGCCTGACTCTTAAACTCTTGGGGTGGTCATTTGTCAGTGAGAAACTGCTTAGTTGAAAATCTCAGGGGACAAGAGCTGCCTTCTTCCGAGGTGAATATCAATACAGCTAGTTAGCATCTCCATTTCATCCTCCCCTCCCCCCCCTTTTAACTCTCGTTAATGTCTATTTATGCGCTCCCTTTATTTAAAGCTGCCCTAGGTGGCAAGGCAGGAGCTAATATTATGATACCATTTCACAGCAAAATACAATCCACCTCAGTCTTCCTTCAGATCAAGACAGGAGGGAATTATTTACAAGTGCGTTAGCAAGTCCTGCAGCCAAAGGCCCAACCCCCCTGGTTTGATTTTAGGTAGCGCAATTGAATTAAAAAAAACATCAGCCCTCTAAACCTTTGCATGTGATTCTCAGGACACGGAGTCATTTGTCAAGATCTTTTTCGGTTTGTTTTATTTTAAAGAACCACTGACGTGCTCCAGTGACCCTTGCAGCATTCAATAATTGCCCTAAACCCCATTTAACCGTCATGTACGTTTTCCACGTGTCATTGCTGAGTGACTGCCAGCGTGTTTGGGTGTAAACAGGAGATTTCTCCTTTGCAGTCAGCCTCCTCCACGCTAGGGCGACAAGCCAAGCTTTACGACATTCCACGTTGCTGTGAGGCTGCAAGCCCCTGCACTGTGGCGTTGCTGACCACGTAAAACATTTAACATTGTGCTTATTACTCTTCATTATTGTATTACCATAGCACTTAGGAGCCCTACTCCTGGACCAGGACCCCATTCTATGTCCATCTTTATTTAGCAAAGCATTTAAATGCATGCTTAACTTTAAGCATGTGCTTAGTCCCACTGACATCAGCAGGATTTAGGGCAAGTCTACACTACAAAACTAGGTTACATCAACTTGCACCGCAAGCAATTACATCACTTTTTGCACATCCACGCAATGCTCCTTGTGTCGGCAGTGCACGTCCTCACCAGGAGCGCTTGTATTGTGAGCATGGGGCATTGTGGGATGGCTACTGAAAGGCAGCCACAGTTGATGTAAGCAACACAGTGTCTGCACTGACACTGCATCCACCTAACTGCATCGACTTACGCTCGACGCCTCTCGCGGAGGTGGAGTTAGTAAGTCAGTGTAGTGGGCAAGTTACATCAGTGGGAGCGACATTGTAGTGTAGACGCTTACAGAGTTAGGTCGACATAAGCTGCCTTACATCAACCTAACTCTGTAGTGTAGATCAGGCTCAAACTTATGCCTAACTTTGCTAAATTGGGCCTGGTTTATCCAGTTTTTGTACTGGTATAATCTCATCAGCTAGGGATATGCGTTTTTTCCCCAATATAGTTTTATACCAGTAACACATAACATGGTATAAAGGTGCCTTACCCCTGTAAGCTTATTCCCCTTCCTATACAGGAATAAGCTCTGCCCATCTAGGTACGTTTTTACTGGTATAACTGCATCCCCACTAGGAGGTTTGTACGGCTTTAACTACATCAGTGTAAGTAAAGCTGTACAACATTTGTGACTAGACCATGTTTTAGGGCTGGGATACATGAGAGGAAATTGCTGGTTGGGAAGGCGAGGGATTGATTGTACATAGAAATGTAGGGCTGGAAGGGACGTTGAGCCAGAGCCGTAACTAGGAATTTCTGCGCCCGAGGCAGGGGCGCAGAAATTCCTAGGGGCTCTTACCCTCCGCCGAATTGCCGCCGAAGCCGCGGCACCGGCAGACCTCCCGCAGGCAAGCGGAAGCGGCTTCGGCGGCAGTTCGGTGGAGGCTATTTTTAGCAGCCGCCGAAGCCGCCCCCGCTTACCTGCAGGAGGTCCGCCAGTGTGCGTGCAGGAGGCCCCCCTCCGCCGAATTGCCGCCGAAGCCACGGCACCGGCGGACCTCCCGCAGGTAAGCGGAAGCGGCTTCGGCGGCAGGGCGGAAGTGCTGCTACCTGCCGCCGAAGCCGCTTCTGCTTACCTGCGGGAGGTCCGCCGCTGCCAGCTTTGGCAGCAATTCGGCGGAGGGGGCCTCCTGCACGCACACCGGCGGACCTCCTGCAGGTAAGCGGGGGCGGCTTCGGTGGCAGGGGGGGACGGGCACGCCCCTGGCAGTAGGCTTTTACGCCCAAGCCAGCAGTGCGCCCCGAGGCGAGTGCCTCACTCGCCTCGCCCTCGTTGCAGCCCTGCGTCGAGGTCATCAAGTCCAGCCCCCTGAGCTGAGGCAGGACCACGTACACCTAGACCACTTGCTCATCTCTTGGTATGGGCAATGGTGTGAAAGGTCTTACATAAAAAATACGTTTACATTTATTAAACTTCCCAGACTGTATAACAGCTATCACAGTGGAGTTCTCTTGGGGGTTAGTCTACAGCAGGGGTGGCCAACCTGTGGCTCCAGAGCCACATGCGGCTCTTCAGAAGTTAATATGCGGCTCCTTGTACAGGCACCGACTCCGGGGCTGGAGCTACAGGCGCCAACTTTCCAATGTGCCAGGGGGGTGCTCACTGCTCAACCCCTGGCTCTGCCACAGGCCCTGCCCCCACTCCACCCCTTCCCGCCCCCTCCCCTGAGCCTGCCCTCACTCCTCCTCCCAGAGCCTTCTGCACACCATGAAACAGCTGATTGGGAGGTGTGGGGAGGGAAGGGGAAGCGCTGATTGGCAGGGATGCTGGCGGGCGGGAGGCACTGGGAGGGGGAGCTGATGGGGGAGCTGCTGACTTATTACTGTGGCTCTTTGGCAATGTACATTGGTAAATTCTGGCTCCTTCTGCCACTCGGGTTGGCCACCCCTGGTCTATATACATAAATTGTACTCTTTCAACTATACCGGTGTAGAGAAAATAGTACAACTAGAGCAAAATATTTTGGATGAATAATTTATTTGCTGGAAAATGCATGTTCGGGTCAGCTTAAATGATTCATGAACTTGGGCTGGATTTGGCAAATGGTTTTGGCCGAAAAAAAAAATATTTTTTTAAGTTTAGAAATGTAACAAGGTTTTTTGTGTTTTTGTATTTTGTTTTGTTTTTTAGGGTAAAAATCAGGGGGAAAAGTTGTTTTGGTTTGAATGAAACTAGGACTGTGTCAAGCAATGAATAAAATTAATCGTGATTAATTGCGTGATTAAACAATAATAGAATACCATTTATTTAAATATTTTGGGTGTTTTCTACTTTTTCAAATTGATTTCAATTACAACACAGAATACAAAGTATACAGTGCTCACTTTATTTTTGCTTACAACTTAATACAAGTACTGTAGTGCAATCTCTTTATAATGAAAGTTGAACTTACAAATGTAGAATTACGTACAAAAATAACTGCATTCAAAAATAAAACAATGTAAAAACTTTAGAACCTACAAGTCCACTCAGTCCTACTTTAGCCAGTCGCTCAGACAAACAAGTTTGGTTATAATTTGCAGGAGATAATGCTGCCCATGTCTTGTTTACAATCAGGCTTTGGCATAGCACTGTTGTAGCCGGCATCACAAGATAATTTACGTGCCAGATGTGCTAAAGATTCATATGTCCCTTCATGCTTCAGCCACCATTCCAGAGGACATGTGTCCATGCTGATGATGGGTTCTGCTCGATAACGATCCAAAGCAGTGTGGACTGATGCATATTCATTTTCTGCTGGTAGCATCTGACTCAGATGAAGAAGGTTGATTTTCTTTTTTTGATGGTTCGGGTTCTGTAGTTTCCACATCAGTGTTGCTCTTTTAAGACTTTTGAAAGCATGCTCCACACTTCGTCCCTCTCAGATTTTGGAAGGCACTTCAGATTCTTAAATCTTGGGTCGAGTGCTGTAGCTATCCTTAGAAATCTCACATTGGTACCTTCTTTGCATTTTTTGTCAAATCCGCAGTGAAAGTGTTCTTAAAACGAACATGTGCTGAGTCATCATCCAAGACTGCTATAACATGACATACATGGCAGAATGTGACTAAAACAGAACAGGAGACCTACAATTCTCCCCCAAGGAGTTCAGTCACAAATTTAATTAACGCATTCTTTTTTTAACAAGCATCATCAGTATGGAAGCATGTCCTCGGGAATGGTGGCCGAAGCACGAAGGGGCATAGGAATGTTTAGCATATCTGGCATGTAAATACCTTGCAACGCCGGCTACAAAAGTGCCATGCAAACGCCTGTTCTCACTTTCAGGTGACATTGTAAATAAGAAGCAGGCAGCAGTATCTCCCATAAATGTAAACAAACTTGTTTGTCTTAGCAACTGGCTGAACAAAAAATAGGACTGAGTGGACTTGTAGGTCTAAAGTTTGACATTGTTTTGTTTTTGAGTGCAGTTACATAACAAAAAAAAAATCTACATTTGTAAATTATACTTTCACAATAAAGAGATTGCACTACAGTACTTGCATGAGGTGAATTGAAAAATACTATTTCTTTTGTTTATCATTTTTACAGTGCAAATATTTGTAATCAAAAGTAATTTAAAGTGAGCCATGTACTCTTTGTATTCTGTGTTGTAATAGAAATCAGTATATTTGAAAATGTAGAAAAACATCCAAAATATTTAATACATTTCATTTAGTATTCTATTGTTTAACAGTGCGATTAATAACGATTAATTTTTTTAATCGCAGATAATTTCTTTGAGTTAATCGCGTGAGTTAACTGCGATTAATTAACAGCCCTGAATGAAACATTTTGATTTTTTTTCCCTCCAAATATTCATTCAGCTCCTGGTACGACCCACTCCTTGTGGATGCAGTTATATTGGTATAGCTATTCCCAGAAGAGCTGCGGCATAAGCATTACCTGTAAAAGACCCCTTTATACTGGTATAATTAAGCCACACTATGGATTGTACTGTGTAAGTCTTTTAGTAGAAAATCACACTCATAACTGAAACAATCTAATGACTACAAAAATGGTGTGTAGACCAGGCATCGGAGATCATGAGACGCAGTCTCTGGGACTCATCTCAGGAATACTACTCTAGGATAATAAGAACGGCCATACTGGGTCAGACCAAAGGTCCATCCAGCCCAGTATCCTGCCTACTGACAGTGGCCAATGCCATGTGCCCCGGAATGAGTGGACCTAACAGGTAATGATCAAGTGATCTCTCTCTCCTGCCATCCATCTCCACCCTCTGACAAACAGAGGCTAGGGACACCATTCCTTACCCATCCTGGCTAATAGCCATTAATGGACTTAACTTCCATGAATTTATCTAGTTCTCTTTTAAACCCTGTTATAGTTCTAGCCTTCACAACCTCCTCAGGCAAGAAGTTCCACAGGTTGACTGTGCGCTGTGTGAAGAAGAACTTCTTTTTATTTGTTTTAAACCTGCTGCCTATTAATTTCATTTGGTGACCCCTAGTTCTTATATTATGGGAACAAGTAAATAACTTTTCCTTATTCACTTTCTCCACACCACTCATGATTTTATATACCTCTCAATATATCAAAAATGTATATCAAATGGCAGGGAGAGAATTAGTGAAACTGGTTGAAATTTTGATAGGAAAAAAACAGGGCAAGTGTTTGTCACATGAATGGGAGAGGGGGAATTCAAACTCTCAAGAGCGGGTTGGGAATTTTGAAATGTCAATTTCAAGTTTTGATTGGGGGGTGGGGGGGGCCGAGAGTTTTAATTGCCATTTTTCCCCCTGTTCTTTTCCATGCTGCTATTACTAATTAGAAAACAGTTAGTTGTTGGTTGATTATTGTAGCATTTGTGATGGGGTAAGTGCTTTCTAGAAGGAATGGTCCCTGTTCCAAAGAGCTCCTGGCTTAAGGACAAACCGACACAGGAGGTGGGGAAGGGACAACCAACAGGATTTGTTTTATACAAATCAGCACAGAAGAAGTGGGACGAGTGTTGGAGGAAGTAGGTGCCAGGAACCTGTGAACTTAGGCCAGAATGGCGGCTATTCCATAGCTAAGCTCAGGGCCCCTCAAGCCACACAGATCTCTGGTATGATCAGGAGAATGCAGAACAGGCTTTACCAGGCTGGCTCTTCGACAGCTCCTGGATTAAACTTTTCTGGGCTTCTGTGCAGAGAAGTTGTGGTCCAGGCTTTGTAACACAGACCCTCCAAGAGTGCCAGATTGTGATACCAGGACCCCTAGATCCGTACTGTTAATGAGGGCCCAGGGGACAGAAAGCTGTGGGTGATTGGAGTCTAAAGAGAAGCTCTCTTGCAGTGTCTTGGTGATTGATAATAGTGGGGGAAGGAACCAGAGAGAAGGGAACAAGCATTCGAGCTGCTCTGAAAATGTATTTTAATCACAGACTGGGGCCCCAAGCGAGAGCCATGCTGGCGGCTTCCTATCCGCCCCAGGGGTGAAATCCTGGCTCCACTGGAGCCCATAGCAAAACTCCCATTGGTTTCAGTGGGGCTAGGCCTTCACCTCAGGGCTGCACCTTGCTTTCTGCAGGAAGTGACTGCCCTCCTCTTTTAATATGTAGGGGCAACTGGGCCATGGGAGCTACAAGTCCCAATAGTCATTTCTCCTTCCTGAGCCAAGTGGAGCAGGGTTAGCTCGCTGCTGGTTAAGACCTTGGCTCAGCAAAGAGGGATGTGGCCGGGACTCCTATGCCTGGGCAAAGCCCCAGAACTTCATTGGGGCTCCACATGCGCTCGTGGTTTTCCTTGCAGGATCCAGGGCCTTGCTGCGAGGACTGGGGCAAGTGGAGCTCAGAGGGAGAATTTTGTGCTGGTGGCCGTAGCCATCACGGCTGCGTTAAAGATGAGGCCAGCATGGGCTGTGTTGTGGAATTCATCCCACGGGCCGGTTGCAGGCCAGTGCCTTAACCAGGAGGCTTGCCGCCTTCCCCCATCACCCATCGCATAGTCACCCCTTAGAATGGGGGGACATTGCCATGGGAATTCTAGTGTCCACCCTGATGAGCAAAGTGGGGAGGTGGAAAGGGAAAAATTCAGTTATTGATTTTTACAAAGCCTCTCACTGAAATTCGTTAAGGACAACAGGGAGGAGGGCGAGCAGGAAAGCTTGGCACCAGCCTCGTGAGCCCTGTTTTCCAGGCTTGGTTGTGTACGTTTTAGTGGGAGGCCAGTGGCTAATTCATAGTGCTCCGGGCGCCCACGTTTGCTGCACAGCTCCCACCTGCCGGCGACAATGGGGCCGAGCCAGCGAAGCGCCGGCGCGGCTCGAGAGGGCAGGCTGCAAATGGGAGTCGTTTTCCTGCCTTGTGCGGCGTTTCATGGCCTCATTATCAAATTATCTTTTTAACTCTGAAGGGGGGCTAATTAGGGAAGTAAACGAAATCGGGGGGGGGAGGAGGCAGGAAGGGAGGGGACAGTCAGGCTTCTGCCTCTGCCAAAAGAGCCGGGCGTTTCGTTTCCTCCTTGCCTGAGTACAGGCCTGTCCAAGCCCCCAGGGCCGTATGCAGGGAGGCCAGCCTTTACCACCATTTGCACCCCCAAGCTGCCCCGGCGGTCCAAGCTAGTGCGAGTCCATCGACCTGGACTGGGAATTGTCCCTCCAGCCGCAGTGTAGCCCTCCCGTGAGGCTTCTTGGTCTGCTGGTCCGGCCCCACCCGGCAGCCTGGCATTGCTGCAGTCTGCGCAGCAGCACAAGCGGGTCCTTTGCCCCAGGCTGAGGATGGCGCTTTGGGAATAGAGCTAGGCGTGGACCGTCCCCCGCCCCGGATCGTAATGCCCAAGAACTCTGAGGGGATTGCACAGTCAGGGATGAACTAGCTCCGCCCCTTGGGAAGTGCTTGGCCAGTGGGATCCCTGAGTGTAGCCGTTCAGTCCTCTCCCTTGTTTTCCCCCCCCCTCCCCCCCGCCACCAACTTTGGTCTCCTCCTTGCTATGAGCTAGGTGCCAGGCACTGTACAGACACTTAGTAAGTGGCATTCCCTGCCCTAAAGCACTTACTGTCACACCTCTGGCACCCTCCAGGTCTGCCGTCCGTGTGAGCTTGTGCATCACGCAGGGGGCTGGGGCGGGTGTCCCCCTCATTTTCCCTTTTGGACCCTGTTTGGCAGGAGCCGGCGTGGAATGTCCGCATATTGATCCCGGTTGAAATTGGCAGATCACACTCAATACGGCTAAATGGTTCAGTTCACGGCAAACTGACAGTAGAGGTTACAGATTAGCAAATTTTAAGCAGCAGCTGTCTCCGTTCCTCTCCCCTTCTTCCCGTCCACTTTCCCTCCCACCATGTCCCCTTTCTCAGCAGTAATTATGGTGTGATTGAAGCGCCGCCAGACTGCATCGCTGACACCTCTGTCTTTTTCCTGTAAACACGGGGAGATGAAAATAGACACTTGGAGACGCTGTGAGTGTCACTTTGAAGGTGTCTCTTGTCGCCTCCATTGCGATGCTGGGAGCTCGGCTGTCACTTCTCTCCCCTCCTTGCGCAGTGGTTCATACACCGACTGTCAAAGGCACCCGGAACCGCAGTCTTTTAGCATCAGGTTTCTGTCACAAATCAAATAAAAATAATAAAGCAACAGACAGACAGTGCTCGTCTGCTCTGCGTCCCCTGCCGCGAGCGGAGGGGAAATGTAGGTGGGGGAGGGAAAGAGACACACAAAAACAAGCTTTTGATCCGTCCAAATTAACTTTAACACCTTCTAAGGGAAGGTGCGGGAATATTAATTGTGTTATTGGCGTTACGTGTTGCTTTTAAATGTTTTTTTGGAGCAGTTGCTTTGGTGCCGCAGTCTCTGTGAGGCCCAATACGTCCCCCCACTCCTGAGGGTCTAATGTACCAATAAGTTTCCCCCAGGGCATTATTTTATTATGTGCGTTACGCCAACTTCTTGCCAGAGGATGTTGTGAAGGCCAAGACTATACCAGGGTTCAAAAAAGAACTAAAGTTCACGGAGGATAGGTCCATCAATGGCTACTAGCCAGGATCGGCAGAGATGGTGTCCCTAGCCTCTGTTTGCCAGAAGCTGGGAATGAGCGACAGGGGATGGATCACTTGATCCTGTTCTGTTCATTCCCTCTTGGGCACCTGGCATTGGCTGCTGTCGGAAGACAGGACACTGGGCTAGATGGACCTTTGGTCTGACCCAGTATGCCCGTTGTTATTGTTCTAGGTGCTGTATGCTTGTCTAGTGAGCAATTCAGTTCAGAGACTGTCCTATCTAAATAGGCAAGAGAGACTAATCATAGGAGGAGAGGAGCAGTACAGGAGGAGAAACTGAGTCAGTGAGAGTCCCACTTGACTTGCCTGAAGGCAGCTATTGATTCCCCCGGTTGGGTCACCTCTCGGAGAGGTATAACCGAATGACACCTCCTCTTGCCATTGAGCATGACTTTGGTTCCAGTCTGGTCCTGTTGATAGAAGTATGTTTTAGCCGTGGCTTTTCAGTGGTCAGTGGGATTTCTTGTTCTCTTCTTCCCTTTAAGAGGCAGGGCTGGATAATTCGATGCCTGGTTGTTCTGTGTGGGCGATCCTCGCTCATGGGTCAAGGCCTTACCTGATTGTAATGCCTACACCCTGGCTGCGCTGGCAGCAGAGGGCTTGAACTTGGGATCTTCGGCTCTTAATGCCTGAGTTGCTACTGCCTGAGCTACAAGAGCCATCTTACCCGAGGCTGTAGTAGACTCATCAATTGCTAGTTGTCCTAGTCACCAGTGCCCCACCAAGTAGGCAGAGTGTACCTGATCTCCATGGGGGTCAGGAAGGAATCTCCTCTCCTCCCCTCTCCCATCAGTCAGGCGCGTGATGGAGGTGGTTGCGCTTAACTCTGAAGCCTCGAGTATTATCTGCCGCTGGAAGCAGGATACTAGTATTATTATTATTTATTAATTATGTGTTACTGGAGCACTCCTGGGCCAGGGCACTGTACAAAAATCAGAACAAGGAGACAGTCCCTGATGGGATGTTCTGGACCAATGATCCAGTCTGGCATGATAAATCCGTTGTCTAAAAGTGTTCCTTGGATCCTTAGCCCGCGTGGATCTACTGAGCAGCAAACATTCTCAGGTACCCAAACTTGGACAAAGGCATTTTCCTTCTTTGGTTCATTTCATGTTTCTGTGCCCTTTTTGCAGGGGGTTAGATTCTCCCATTAGTTTGTGCTGAATTTTCCAGTTAGATAGATACTTTGCCACATTTTTTCTTTACTGAAACTGAAAGCAGCCCTGTGTGGTATTGGATTGACCTGTAAAGCTGTTAAAGCCTGTGGCATGCCTACTTGATTTTAAATACCTCTCTAGTTCGCAGCATTAGTCAGAGGCACTCCTCGAGCTGTGTTGTACGTCAAAGTATATTTTGGAGCCACAACAGTTTGACACTGTTGCTACTTTTTTTTTTTTTTTTTTTTTTTTTTTTAAGGCGTCTCTTTTTGTCGTGTGTGGTACAACAAAACACAATGTGTGAGCTCCTCCTGCTGGTTGTGCAGCAGTATTTTAGCTGTGTTGCCAGGATCAAAAACGTTAAACAATGTGTGTGCAAGGCAGCTGTTTGCACTTGTGTATTAGAAATATGGGGACGGAGAGGCGAGACGGCAGGTGGTATTCTTTGTGCGTATGTGTACAGCCCTGGGATATGGGTGGGTGGGTGGGTGTGTGTGTGTGTGTGTTTTGAGAGTATGCATACTGCATGTAGGTGTTTCGTAGCTAAGCCTACTGTGTGTGCGTTCTGCATATTTATTGGGGACGCAGTGTGTGTGTGTGTGTGTGCACTTCATGAACATGCATGCTGCGTGTGACTTGCTGATTGTGTGTGCATGCATGAATCTACCTCCCAACAGTCCTGGGTTTTGTGGGACTCTCCCACTTTGACCCTCCAAGCCCCTATCCCGCAAAAGGGGCATTTTGACTTGGGCCCACTGTTTGAGCAGGCCCTGAAACTGAATGGTGGTGTGACCTGGTGCGTGGGGTCACGGCACCACTGAGGACTTGGCCCATTCCCCCCCCCCCCCCCCCCATGCCCTGTCTGTCTATGGAGGGGTGGATGGGCCAAATCTGAGTGGCGCTGCGGCCCCATGCACCAGGTCGCATTGCCCATCCCACTTGAAACATTAAGAGGCGCGTGTATGCGTTTGTGTGTGTCACTTGACCATGCAGGCGTGTGTACCTGCACAATATGCCTGGGTGCCTACCTGCTGTGTCTGGCACATGGCGATGTATAGATGCTTCAACGGCAAGCATCATGTACGCGTGAGGTGGAGGTGAATCAGGGCAGTGGTATGGTTCAAATTTAACCAAAAATAAATCCATGTAAACCAGGCCGAGAGAGGCTGGAACAAAGGAAGCTGCCTTCCAGAGAAGCCCAACCTGCTCGGCCCCACAGCACTCAGTCATCAAAATAATTAAACTTCTCTTGTGGCGGCTGTTTTCCGAAGCTCTGCCGCGATTCAGAATAGGGGGGGGTGCTTGGGGGGAGGGGAAGGGAAGGAGAGGAGTGGGGGGGTCGACAGCCCCAAATGAGGTTGCACTCCAGTACCCCAGGTAGCCTCATTTCTTCACAGCTGATGTGTGGTTCTCGTTGTATTTTTTTTTTTTGCCGCTGGAGGGGAGCGGAGGGTATTTCAGGCCCCCGTCTCCCCGTGCCTGTGCCCCGCGTCGCTCGTTTAATTACAGGTTTTCAGCCGCAGACCGGTGGGCATGCATCGGCAGGGGGATCGGCTCCTAAACCCTGTCATTTCGCCTCGTCAGAGTGCCTCTTCAAAGAGGGGAATCTAGACATTTTCTCCGCAAGGCGCGGAGTGGACTGTCTCGGCCCCAGCATGAATATAATGACAGATGCATTTTGCAGCAAGCTGGGACTGAATGGGCCCAAGCACAGCTCCTTCTGTCAGCCAAGTCATTATTTTTTGTCATTTGCTGACAGTTTTGGTCTCATGCATTTCTCTCTCTCTCTCTCTCTCTTTTTTTTTTTTTTTCCCCCTGCCTGGAAAAATGGCTAGGTATCTACGAGACCCCAGCAGGGACCATCCTGTACCATGCTCATTTAGATATTGAGGCCTTCACCATGGACCGGGAGGTGCGGAAAATCAAGCAGGGGCTCGCCTTGAAATTCTCAGAATTGGTGTACAATGGTATGTACCGCCCCCCCTTCCCCCTGACCTACCTCCCACAAAACAGATTTTCCCCCCGCCGCACACCCCCATAATTGTGCAAACCCCGTTACTACTAAAGGCAGCCAGCACTGCGTATTTGTTACATGGCTCTGGCTTTAACAGAGATGGGCCCAAGCTGGGAAATTTTAGGTCTGGATTTGAGGCCCCTTGTAGAGATAGGAAAAAGACCTGTTCTGTCACCCACTCCATCTCCCTGCCTAGGATTGGTCCCTAGGGCACAGCATTCTGTCCAGTTTAACATGAAAGGGTCCAACCTGTGGGGTGGCCACAACGGCCCTTGGGAGACTATGCCGGCTTCTAGTTGCGCTCACAATTAGGAAGGCATCTCTGTTTGCCAGCCTCACTCCGGTTCCACGGTTTGTCCCACCCCATATAATTCCTCCTGAGTGCTAACACACTTCAGATAGCTACAGACTGTCCTCTCCTCCCTCCCTGCCCCACAAGGGTGCCTCTTTAGTCGTTGTGCAGCCAAGCTATCCAGAGTAGCCCTTGTAATGCTCCCTCTAAGTCGGTCCCTCCAGCCACCTGATCACTTCCGATGCTCCTCTCTGAACTGCCTCCAATTGGCCAATATTATTGCAGTAACATGGCACCCAGAGAGGAATGTTCTACTCCAGCTGCACCCAGAGTCAGCTGAGGATGTGCCTTGGCTTGATGCCTCTGCCTGTGTGGCAGTTTTCAGATTTGGAGGTATTGGTCCAGCCTGTTATAAGGCCAGGACATCAGGCTCAATCCTCAGCTCGAATGGTGTGACTCTGGAGTGACTCCATTGAACTCTAGGCTGGTTGACATGGCCGGAATGGTTTTGTAGTCTTATGACTACAGCATCTGCCACCCACGAATCCCACCAGGATAGCATGGAGGTAACAGCTCTAGGGTTACGTATGCATATTGAGGAAAGCCGCAGATCTGACCACCCCCAAATTTTAGGGAAGCTGAAACCCAGCACTGAGTCTTGCAGCTCAGGTCATCTGTTTCTTCTGGCTTCTCAGTGACCACAAGGGTGATGCTCTAGATTCATCATTGCTGCAGGAGGCCAGCAAGTGGCTGAGTGTTTAAAAGGGTTGGTTAATTTCATGACCATTTGTCCCCATACTAGCTACGATAATGGGGAAATCAGATCTCCTACCTCAGGGTGTACACTGATCTCACTGCAGGGGTCATGAAGATATTCACCATTCGCCCTCTTCCTCGCCACATTCAACACTGTGCAATTGACCCGGGTGCATTATGGGAGTTTGCCTTCCTCTAAAGCAGTGGTGTCCAATAGAAATTCGATGCTAGCCACACTTGTGGTTTTGAATTTCTTATTAGCCACATTATAAAAAAGCCACATGCATTAGCCACAATTCAATAGCCTATTTAGCCTCATGTGGCTAGTGGCGAATGTATTGGACACCGCTGCTCTAAAGCATCAGGTGTTGGTCACTGCTGGAGGCAGGATCCAGGCCTTGTGGGACCAATGAGCTGATCCAGCAAAACCTTCCATGGTTCAGTGTGGTGTGCTTGTGTGGAGGTGTTCCCACGGTTTGGGTTTCATGTTTCGAAGGGATGTCTGCTGGAATTGGGCCCAGTGGAAAGCAGCTCCAGTCCCAAACAACCCCCAAACTCTAGGGTGTTCGCAGTCCAGGTCTGAATTTTGCCGCATTGCTGCAGGAGACGATTTTAAGAAGGAAAATGTGCATGTCAAACCCTTCTCCCAACCCTTCAGCATTTTGCTTGTGCTTCTTCCTGGTTGCAGAAATGTGCTATGCAGCGTGTAGCCCACAATGGGGCACTGTGCATTTTTATGTGATCTAGGATTTGATTTGGTAGAAGCAACACAACAGAACAGGAGACAAAGTTTTTGGCTTTAAGGCAGCTCGGAACGGCTGCTTGTTGGGGAGAGGGGGATTGCAAAATCTGAGGTACCTCAGCCAATCGGTCATGCAGCCAGTTGTGCTGTTCGCTGGCGTTTGACTGTGGTGCCGTTGATCAGAACACTGAAAAGGGCAGCAAGAGTGGGGGGAATAGGACATGAAACCCCTCACTTCTAAGTCACTGGTTCAACTCCAGCCCAGGTTGGTAATGACCGAAGCTTGATACCATCTGATGTCTGCTCTGCACCCTACGTGAAATGAGCTTGATGGGTCTCAGTTCAGTTCCTAGCAGACTTGCACACACCACACCACCACCGCAGCGAGCCCCAAGTGGAGCAGACGTCAGATGGTAGCAAGCTTCAGTCATTACCAGCCTGGGCTGGAGTTGACGAGGCCAGTGAGTGAATGGGCCATACGCTTGGAACAAGCCTCTCCTACCGTGGAGATGGTCGCTTTAGAGGAGACTGGAGTGGCCTAGGGGATGTTGCCACTCATGCTCTGCTTATTCTGTGGCTAAACTCAGAGCCAGTTACTAGCACTAAATTAAGGAGCCCATGTTTTGATTTTTAAATCTTGTAAAACTGATGTTGATTTGGGTTTTTTCCCCACACTGGAAAAATCCACATTTGGCTACTGTAAGCTGGCTGCTGGGACATGCACCCTTTGCGAAGCCCCAGCTGGGGGACAGTTGCCTGGAGGCTTGCTGTTAATGATCGACCCCCTGTGCTTCATTTTGTACTTTTCTGGCACATCCAACCTCCCAGCTAAGGATTCTGGGTAGCAAAGCGCAGCTGGCAGTTTCCTTTACTAAGTAGTACTATACCTAACATAACCACTAGAGGGCACAGTCAAAACACCGTGCACAAACCACTACTTTGCAGTAGCAATGAGCTCGGCCCATCTTGTTATGTAGCACTCAAGGATAGTACATTAGTGGACTGTGGAAGACCCTGCAGCAACCCTGGGCCATTTTTTTGTTTCTAAGCCCATCCTCAGAGGGAGACTTTGACTCTCTCTTTCCCAGGTGGCCAACCCCAACATTCAAACCAGGAGTCAGGCCCCAAAAAATCATTGGATTTTTTTTTAATAATACACATTGAGTGCTTTTTATTTGTCATCTAGTTTCTGAGCCGTTAGGTCATGTTCCAAGCTTTTCTCTACAATCATGAGATTCCCATGAAATAACATGACTCCAGGAGCTGGGGCTTTAAGAAAGCAAGACTTGGCAAGGCTAGTTTCCTTCCGTCCACTATCCAAAGAGAGATGCCCAAGCCTGCCTTGTGTTCCTGTGCTCTTGTCCCTTCCTCTGCCTTCCCTCCTCCTCCTTGAGATATCCAGTCTGTTTCCTCATCTCCAGAAATGCATACAATCAGGGGGTGAAATACACCCCTGGGCAGAGGTCTACATGCTGCTTAACCCCTATTTTGAAGGCTTTAGTGGTTCATAGGCCTCATGCTGCTGGCCTTCTGCAGGTGTGAATTTCACCCACTGCGAAGATGTTTTACATGGGGAAGAGGGGACTAAGCAGACAGGAGAGAGAAGCAACAGCTACTGTGTGTTGGCGTGAGAGGGTGCAGTGCATCACTGGATCTCCCTGTACTATTCAGAAGGAAAGAAACTCTTGAAATCTTCCCTACCTCCATTCTTTTCATTTTTCTTTCTGCTGCAGCATCTGTCCCTGGTTATTTTGATTTCCCGTTCTCGCACTTTTCTTTTTTCAGACATAAGAAGAGTTGTTTATTTCTAACGACCCTAATTATTCTGAAGCCACGGGATTAAAAATCTGCTTGGAGAGTTCTGGGGCGTTATTTTTTCTCCCCTCTTCCCCCTCCCCCCTGTAAGTGGAAGGGGCTTTTGTGCAGCTCATCTGAAATGCTGTTAGGCCAGAAAATAAAATGCTGTGGTTCTTGTCAGTGTAGAACCTGTTGGCTTTTCTGCAGAAATGAACTTTCCTTACTGTGCATCCGACAGCCAGGCTTTCTCCAAACCAGCTGTTAGAAAAGAAAATTGAAACTAATAATTACCTTTTTAGCTAGTAACCTTTCCATAATGGTTGAGATACTCACCAAGCTGCTTTATCTGGAGGCAGCAACCTGCTCAGGCATGGAGAGATTTCGACATGATCGCTGGTGGGTTTATTAGTTACCTTTCCATATGTGCTAGCGTCAACCAGGCAGGGGTCTAGTCATGGTTTTCCTTACCACAGATGGGAAGGATCTGACCCTCCGCTGATGTCAATCAGTAAGGCTCCATTGATCCTACCCCAGTTTACACCAGCTGAGGATCTGTTCAAACTCTTTTTTCCGAGAACCATGCTAGCTAAATTGTGCTAGAAACCAACAGTGGTATTTTAGGTTTATGCTAGCGCAGGGACCAGAGCAACAAAGTTGAAGGCATGATTTTGGAAAGTCTGAATGGTGTGAATAAAGTTATGGAGAATCCTTCGTGAGGCATGGAAGGAACAAATCAGGGAAGATTTTCAGTTGGTGGCGCTCCAGGGGCAGAGTTAAGGTTATGTGCAAGTTGCATTTTGATGGTGGTTGCACATGTGTAAAACGTAGAGCTGCCTGGAAAAATTCCCAAGACATTTTTTCTTTAGCATTTGACCAATGGGTCGAAATTGAAACATTTGAAAACAGATTAATTTTGATGTTCCAGTGGAGCCTTCCTGGCTCCCTGCCAGCTTACCCACCCAGCTTTCTGGCAGCCGGGGCTTCCTTGGCCTGCAGTTCTGGGGAAACCTGCCAGGTAGACAGCCCTGGAGCTGGGGCTCCGTTCCATTTCATGGGCAACTTTGAAATCTGGGGGGTTTTGTTCTGAGTTGTAACAAATGCAAATTCTGAAATATTGAATCCCTCTGTGAAATGGAATGACCTTTCTCTGCCCAGGTGTGACCGTGTGCCTTGGCTAAAGGCTGTCTGTTGTTGGGGAGTGGTTGTGGCATTGGGTGCTCAGGATTAGCTGCCTTCCTAGCTTTTGGTTTTGTTTTATTTTTAATAGTTGTGTTGCTGCTTATGGACATCCTTAACTGACAAACAGCACAGGGGTTTTGTGTATGAATGAGTGCTTCTGGAGTGCTCTAAGCACTTTACAGGGGTACAGACCCGTGTGAACCATATTGGACCAGTGGCAAAACTGAGCCACAGAGAAGTTAAGGGTCAGATTTTCAAAAGGGGCCTCTAACTCTGGGTTCCTAATTCTAAACCCCACTGCCTGGTTTAAGGTGCTGTGCCCCCCGACCTGCCGTGGACTTCATTGGGAGTTGTGGGTGCTCAGCCCGTCTGAAAATCAGCCCTAAAGTTGGGCACTTAAAAACTGGAGCATCCAGAATGATTGGCACTGCTGAAAATGTTCATCCGTGTGGCTTACGTTGAAAATGGCATCTTGCCCAAGGTCTCCCAGTGGTGGCCAGGAATAAATCCCAGTTTTCCTGACAGCCACCTCTGTACTCTAACCCCTAGACCATGCTGCTGAAACAGAGGCAAGCCACAAAGTTTGGATCCAGATTTGAACTGCCTCGACATTTGGGGGTTTTCTCCCCCAGGTTTTGTTACAGCCTTTTCTCTGGCTAACACCTCTTGTCCCCCAAGCACTTCACAACACGTCCGTGGTGGAGCACTGATATATGTGTACACACAGGCTCCCCCTGGGGGATGTGCACCACCGCATTATAGCACTGATCTCTTGCAGAGTAGGGGACAGAATCCCTTGTCCACTACATCAGGGGCTAATTTGCTAGAAACCCTTTTAAAGGCAGCTGCTGCTCGCCATAGTGTGGACAGGGCCTTTAGAGCAGTAGTTCTCAACTAGGAGCCCTAGGCTCAAGCAGGTTTCAGAGGGGCCTCCAAGCAGGGCCAGCATTAGACTCGCTGGGGCCCAGGGCAGAAAGCCGAAGCCGCACTGCATACGCTGAAGCCCGGGGTCCTGAGCCCCGCCACCCCGGGGCTGAAGCAGAAGCCTGAGCAATGTAGGGCCCCAGGCAATTGCCCCGCTTGCTATCCCCTAACGCCGGCCCTGGCTTTTATCTGCAGAAAACCAGCTATTGTGGCACCGGTGGGCCGTGGAGTTTTTACAACATGTTGCGGGGGCCTCCGAAAGAAAAAGGCTGAGACCCCCCTGCTTTAGAGACCATTTTTGGTCTGGGTTAAATCAGGCCTATGTGAACTCGGACCAACCAGGACAGAATCGGGGAGGCTAAGCCTAGACTAGCAGAGCATGAACACGATAAATAATTCAGCCTGGAATGAAGGGCATGAAAGCAGCATTACCATAATGCACATATGAGGTTACCCCCCAGCTGAGGGAGGGTGCTGGAGGCCTGGCTTTCTTTCTTTAACACCTAATTATTGTAACTAGGCGCTGAATTTAAGAGAATTAGTGTTTATCTCCCCCCCCCCCCCCCGATTGATTCCATTGTGGGAAGGTGACTTTGCAACAGACTTCTCCAGCTTGCAGCTCCCTCTCCCTGCCAGGTACGGCCAGGTGTTTTTAAATGCCATTGTCTCCCACAGACCTTGTTTGCGCCATCAGATTGCAATGATTAGAGCTGCAGTGCAGTTACAAAGTGAGAAGGCTATTAAGACGGATCACTTCCACTGGGGAATTTGTTTGCAGTAGGGGGTGCGGGGGGAGGGAGGTGGGGGGAGCGCCTCACACCTGGAGATGTCAGATTCAGTATTTAAGTAGCTGGTTATTATTTTAATGTGTCTTGGATTTAATGTTTTTCTCCATTACAGGGGAAGAACAAACACCCTAAATTGTCCTTAAATTTCAGGAGCTTTAACTGTATTTGTCAGAAGAAAAAGTTTATTTTCTTGCAGCCGCACTTCCAGCTTTCTTGTGCTGCTTCGTATCCATGCACTGGCCCCTTTCAGCTGGTCAATGGCTCATAGCAACACTGCTGAACCGTCTATGACAAGAAATGACGAAGAGCCCTGCACCTCGAACCTGCAAGGGGAATTTAGGAAGTCAGAATGTAACTCCCTGAGTTGGAAAGACTTGGCCCAAGCACCAAGATTTATACCCTCTCTTAGGAAGGTTGTATGGCACCATTAACAAGAAGACGTGCTCAGAACCTTGCTTTCACAGCTCATCTCCCAGATGGCATCTTCAGAAGCACCGTAGTCTGGGTATTGGTTCCGGACTGACCCAGAGAGAAGAGAGCCACCTATCAAATTACCAGTACCAACTCCTACAGCACTTGGGGATGTCTCCATTTCATCCAAGTACTCAGCCTTGCTTGGCTTGTGAGATCTGACAGACTCATACCCCAGTGGGGTGGCTGCAGGTCTGCCCCTGATTTGTGTGGGATAAACAGACCAAAATACTGTCGCACAAGAAAACCGGGTGGAGGAACAAAGCTGTTCCTGGAACGCTCATCCCCGGGGTGCCGCAAGGGATGCTGGTGCAGTACGTACTGTCATTCAGCCGAGTGACCAAGCTATATCACTGGGCCAGAGCAACTCCGCAAGTCCAGCAAAATATGGGATTTCTGCTCCTTGAGACCAAGCATGTCAGACAGAAGGCAGGAGAAGGGGGAATGGCCGTATCAGAGCATGCGTGTCCCCACTGCCAGTGGAGATGTATTAACATCGGCCTGTCCCAGAGACCACACGTTCCACCCTTGTGATGACTGGCCAATAACAGGCCAAGAAGAATATCTCCAGCTCCCAGCCCTTCCCTAAACCCATATCTCTAGAAATCTGCAAAATACAGCCAGGAGACAAACATCTGAGCGGTCTCCATGGAGTCTTGGTGCAGCTGGGGTGGACGGTACCCTACTCATG
This sequence comes from Macrochelys suwanniensis, assembly GCA_033296515.1. Lineage (NCBI taxonomy): Eukaryota > Metazoa > Chordata > Testudines > Chelydridae > Macrochelys > Macrochelys suwanniensis. Next base: position 10,981,640 of record CM065790.1, on the reverse strand, counting down.
GAGTTTATAGAGTTTATAGAGTGGTCACTGCTCTGGCTGCATTGATCCAACCCAGTTCTGAGGCCAAGAAGGAGTGCGGGGGGGAAATACTTTTGTTTCCTGAATGGCTTCCACCCTGAGTCCCCAAAGACCAGCTGGGAAAGGAAAGCTGAGAGGGCACCTGTGTGGTAGCACAGAGAAAGATTAAAGAGAGAGAAAACTTCTGGATCACTGAAGATGTTTAAATAGAACCTTTCTTTCTCCCACTATCTCTCTCCCCATCTCCCTGTCTTTAGTCTAGGTCTCAGGGGGCTTAATGGACTAATTAGCTCACTTAGTGACAGGACAGCGCACAGGAATGGCAGGCAGGCAGGACCCGAGGCTCTCCCCATCGGCAGGAGAGAGGCGTGCAGAGAGGCACACAGGTGCCAGGCTCTGAGTTGTGGGCACCGTCGCCTTTGGGGAGCCCCTGTGCCCACTTGCCAGCCAGCCACAGGGCAGCCCAGCCCCTGGGAGAGGAGACAGAGCAGGAACACATGTTCATTCCCCATCGAGAGTTGGCCCGTGGCGTAGCAGGCGGACTGTACCAAACCCTGCCATGCTAAGCCACATGGCACTAACCCTCCCCATATCATACTGTGCCACTCGCCGCTCCCAAGCCAGGCCGTCTACAACCCGTCCTTACCACGCGTTTCCGTTCTGTGCCATGTCAGGTAAAGCATGCCACCGAGTTGCATTCCCAGGTCACCTTATTGCACAGTGCCCTTCAGAATGCCCCTGACAAGCAGTGGGGCAGGGCACGAGGAGACTCCTAGTGGCGGTTTCTTCTTGCTGCTGTCTCCTCTTCCCGAACTGGCCACACATTCACAAAGGCTGGTCTGCTGGTCGCCAGGTTGTGATCACAAGCCACCCAAAAATCAAGGCTTGGTTCAGACCTAGGCTTAAAGTCCTGCAGTTTGCTGGATGCTGCCCTGAGCGGCAGCCTTGGAAATGAGACTCTTAAGACTGAAAAGTTTTCTTTAGCAAGCTGAGAAGTGATGGACTCATCCAAAGCTTCACCCCACATACCAGGGTTCAGTACTGGAAGCTCCTTTAACCAGCTGCCTGGCATCCCAGCCCTGTATCCAATCCCTGACAGAAAACCTTCTAGTGAGGAGCTGGGAATGTTTCATTTCAGTTCTCTGTGAGTTGGCGTCGAGGCCCAAGGATGTGGTGACCAACCTTCCCTCCAGTCAAGTAGGCTTTGATGGGACGTCCTTCTGAGCTCCTACATGGCCCTGTGTGCTATGAACCCTCTTCTTTGTCCCCAAGAGCCTGAATACTACTTTGACTCTCCCAGCCCCTGGGTCCAGCAATCAAACCCAGGATTCCTGCAGGAAAACAGCTGACTACTGATACCGCCCTAGGAGCTGGTGGCCGTCATGACTGGTAGTAAAGAGACTTGCCTAGACTTTCATCTCCAGGTTGCCTGGTCAAATCCGGCCCACGTCAGTTGCGGCCAAAATCATTCCCATTTGGCAGCTGGCTGGTGGCTCCTGGGAAATTAGTTTGGTGGGCCTGAGCCCTGTTTATAGCAGAGTCGTGTCCAAAGCCGACGGGGCAGCCCCAAGAGAGGCCAAGAACTGAATGGCCCCAGAGACTGAATCTCCTCTTTAGTCCTGGAGGCATCCCTGTGGCTCAGGGTTGAGGGAGGCTGACCAGACCGGACAGGGGAGTTCACACTACAGCAGATAAAACCGAGAACAGGGGGGCACCTGAGTTTTCAGCCCCGCAGCATGAACAGCACGGAGAGAGAGAACGCAACACCCCGGCCCATTTCAATTCATTCCTGGGAAACCTGCTAAGGGGCGAGAACAAAACTTCCCTGGCAGCTTTCGAGGGACTGCAGAGAATGATGCGAGTCCCCAAGGAGAGGGGCTAGAGTGCCTGTGACAATCAGACAGATGTGCCTGTAGCATCGCTCCACGGACAGCAGAGGAAAGCAGAGATGCCTGCGCCCTGCGAGTGACAGGCAGCCGTGTTACTCTAGAAAGGGCCGGGGGAGCTGAGCCTACCTGAGAGTGGGCACAGGACATATGAGCCCTGATCCTCCTGCCTGATAAAGCCCCTGAGGTCAGGCCCCTGCCTGTGTTATCTTACTGGAGCTGTCTGGTCTGCCCATATCCCTGCTGGGCTCAGAGATAAAGGGGATGGGAGCCGGCCAGACTCCAGTGGCCCAGCCATTGGTGGGGCAGGCTTTGAAGTGACCTCTCCACCTGTCCATCATCGAGGGGTATCCGTTCCAGAGCAGAAAGGTTGTTCTAAGTGGGGGTGGTCAGCTATCCATGTCGGGGGGTAGGGGGTAGAGTTACCACTGGAAACGGCTGTGGGTTCCTGTCTATGCACAGAGATGTATCGTGCCCCTTCTCGGATTAACCCTTTGAAGCATTGCTCCCAGTTCCACCATCCCAAGGCCTCCCTGCCAATCACCCACCCCTCCCTTCTTTCCCTGCTCCAAGGAACTCGTCTGGCTTCCCAGAAGCGCCCAAAAGGCCGCCTCGTTTTGATTCCCTTCCTGACCCTCCACGCCTGTCCTATCTGCTGGTTCCCAGAAAATCTAGCTGAAATTTTAGAGTGGCTCCTCCCTGTCTGGGGAGAATGGTGTGACTGTCGGCCGCTCCCATCCCGCCGGGCTGCAAGGGAACTGTGGTGCTATTGGTTGGTCACGGGAAAGCATTTACCATCTGCTGCAAGAAGAGTGTCTGTCTCCAGGTGACCCTCCCCATTGCTCCTTTTTGGGTGCCTTTAATAAGAATACTTTACTCTGCCAGGCACCTTCCAGACAAGGACCCTGATGCATTTTAGAGGCGTTAATAAGGAATCTACATAGCCGCCTTTATGGCATAGATTTTATTAGTCTCATTGTGCAGCGGGGGGGGGAACTGAGGCACAGAGTGGTGAAGCGACGTGCTCACGGACTCAGTGAGTCAGTGGCACCCCCTAAAATAGAACCCAGGAGTCACAGCTCCCAGTCCCCTGGTCTAGCTACTGGACTGTGTTTCCTCCATAGAAGGAGTGTCTAGCATAGAGTTCTCCTTCCTGGATTTACAGTATAGGCTGGTGCCCGGAGCGTCTTGGCATTTCCACTCAAACTAGCTCTCTGCATTTTTCCTCTGAGACGCCAAGGAAGGAAGGTGAGTGCTGGCCGTGGCACTGACCGTTCCCCCTCTTTCCACAGGTTTCTGGTACAGCCCGGAGTGCGACTATGTCCGCCAATGCATCAGCAAATCCCAGGAGATGGTGGAAGGGAAGGTGCATGTGTCTGCCTTCAAGGGCCAGGTCTACATCCTGGGCAGAGAGTCCCCGCGGTCCCTGTACAATGAGGAGCTTGTGAGGTAAGCAGCCTCAGTGGAGGGTGGAGCTGGGGCTCTGGGGGACGCAGCTCCGCCGAGGTGTGGGGGTCTCTCCTCCGTCCTTTCCTGTCCTGCTGGCTCTTGGCAGGCCTGGATGTTAGTTAAGGTGGAGATGGGTCCTAGCTGCAGACTCGAGACCCAGATTCTGAGCTCCCCAGGGTGTGGGGATAGTGGGTCCTGGGGTCATAGCGACCAGTGGGGCTATGGGCACGGTGCGGGGGTGGGGGAGAATGGGAAAACACACACCGCAGTAGTGGTAGCTGCAGCCACGCAGGGCCAGTGATCGGGGCTCCTGTCTTCATGCCCTGCTCTAGCTGATGTCCAGGGTTGCTGTTTAGATGGGTGGGGGTGACCATCTGTGCCGGGAGCCTGCCAGGGTGGTTTTGGTGCCCCCAGGGCACTGTGGTACCCAAAGCAGGCTCATACCCCCATAGGCAATTCCCTCCTTTACCCAGGGCCGTTCAGCGCCTGATGCCTCCGCCATCGAGGTGCCCTTTCCAGGATGCTGCCTGGATCTGCAGGCTGGCTCCATGCCCCCTGGGTGGCTGCTCCCTCACTAATGACCGAGCCAGTGTGTTCCTGCAGACCCAGTTCTGAGCTCACCAATAGACCTTGCACCCACTCGGCTTCAATGGGTCACAGGTGGGCAGGGGCTGATGTTAATGCCCGTCTCTGTGGAGACACAGGTCAGGACACGGGCGATATTGATGCCAGGCTCTGAGAGGGTGTGGGGGGGCAAGGATGATATTGATGCCAGGCTCTGAGGAGACACAGGTCAGGACACGGGCGATATTGATGCCAGGCTCTGAGAGGGTGTGGGGGGGCAAGGATGATATTGATGCCAGGCTCTGAGGAGACACAGGGCAGGACATGGGCAATATTGATGCCAGGCTTTGAGGGGACACAGGGCAGGACATGGGCGATATTGATGCCAGGCTCTGAGGGGAAGCCGGTTCCCCTGGGCGATATTGATGCCAGGCTCTGAGGGGAAGCCGGTTCCCCTGGGCGATATTGATGCCAGGCTCTGAGGCAGCACAAAGGGTTAGGATGGGGTATTATTGACAGTTGGAGAATGTGGCAATGGGCATGTCAGAAACCAGTGGCAGATGAGGAGCAGTGGGGACGACACCTTCACCCCTCAGCTTTGGTAACAGACCTGCCTGGGCCAGTGCATTACAAATCCCTTTAGTCAGCCAGCCTGGCATAGCCCCATGGAGAGCAGAGTCCAGGAGCGAAGCTGGAGGGGCCTTTCCTTTGTGTCCTACGTGTCCCCAGCCCCATCCACTGTTCCCGGGAGGGCGACACTCACTGCATGGCCTTGCTGGCCACGCCACAAGCAAACAAAAGCACTGCCCCAAGGCCTGCAGCTCCCTGAGAGCTCTGCTGGGAAGCTCTCGCCCAATTTCTGCCACCCAGGGCTGCCTCGAGGAGAGCTGGGGATCCAGGCTGCGTGGCAGAGGGAGGGGGGACAGGATCGGGGATTTAAAACCAGGCATTTGGGTGGCACATATGGGGTCCCAGGGCCCCCTAGGACGCCATCTGAGTTGGTACGAACACATGCAGCTGCGAGAGGCCCGGCTTTAACTCCCCAGCCATCCTTTCCTCCGCGCCGAGTATAAAATTAAAGCACGAGTTTTGTTTTGAAGTCGATATATTTTTTTTTTTTACACTTTTCCTTTTCTTTATGTTGTCGTCTCTCTCTCCCTCCTCTCCCCCCCCCCCCCCCCCCAAGTCCTTTCAATCTCTCTAAACACTTTATAAGCCATAAATACACCCGCATCAGTTTAGAACAGTCGGAGTAAATGTCAAATTATCTTCTCTCTTTCTCTTCTCTGGCATTTTTCCTTCCCTCCCCCTTGAAATCAACAGCTCCTAATAATCCATCCCAACCCTTCATTATGCCTTGCGTTCTCAGTCGTAGAGATTAAATGAATAAAGTATTTTTTTTTTTTTTTTTAAAAAGAGGGAAGAAAAAAAATAGCGGATGGAGGGGGGTGGCACTGAGAAAAAGAGAGGGAGAGAAAAGCAGGGGCACTTATTCTCACTGCGTCGTCAAGCGTTTTCCTTTTCTTTTTGATTTCTACATCGCTGGTTTGAAAGCCTTTGAGTGACGGCGTCACAGGAACCCGAGAGAAAGCTGTGAGAGGTAGAACCGCGTGGAAATGCCTCTGCACAGTAGGTAGAAAGTAACGTAATTATAGAGCAGGTCAGAACCACTCGAATGAGCAAAAATAAAAGCACAGAGGTTTTTCTGTAGCCCGTCAGGGGAGGTAAAATCATTGTAAACTCCTTTTTTTTTTTTTTTTTTTTAAAAGGTTTGCAGTTTCTGAGAAATGAGCCATGTTTTGGGGGATGGCAGGAAACAGGAAGCTAGCTGGGTTGGGATTTGTTTTCTTGGCTGTCGTGATTGGAGGTGGTTGGGGGGTTTTTAAATTTAATATTTTGGCATTAAAGGGCGAGGATTTAAAACAACGGGCCAGATCCCAAGTCGGCGGCAGCCCCATTGTAGCCGATGGGCCAGATCCCCAGCTGGTTTCCGTGGGCATTGTTTCATTGCCTTCATTCGGAGCTGCACCCCTTTGCACCACACGAGGGTGCGGCGGTGTGTCTCCTGGGCCTGGGTTTCCGCCCTAACTCGGCCAGCACTTGTGTTGAAATCAACAGGCGTTATGGCTGAGTTAGGGCATGAGGGTCAGGTCCCTGTGCTAGGTTGGGGCTAGTTGTGCCAGCACCGATGCAGCTGCACCAGGGAGAGCACTAGTGCACATGGGGCTCGGGCATCTTTGCCACTGTTAGCGAACCCTGCTCAGGGCAGGACTATGGGGGTGCGTGGTGGAACCCCCTCCACCTGGTCTGCACAAAGTGCTTCCGCTAGTGCAAGCACGGCTGATTTTCCAGGAATCCCTGCTGCACACAAGGCCTTGGGGTGTGCCTGGGGCACAGGGGACCCCAGCCTGGACAAATCTCAGGTTTTGAACTCTGCTGTCGTGCTGTCCGACCTCTGGTTTGTAGTGCTGCCTAGTGGGGGTGAGGTGAGGACGCTCTACGGAAGCTGCCAGTCCCTTCAGCATGACACCTCCCCTGAGTAGCAGTGGGATGGGAACGCTGAGGACTGGATGGGGAGACTGGAACCTGCCAGGCTTTGCTTAGAAAGAGAGAGATGGGGCGGTGGCAGAGGAGAGAGACGGGAGAGATATAGACAGGGTGCAGTGGAGAGGGGAGGGACGGTGGGCAGAGAAGCTATGGAGACGGAGCTACAGACCAAGCTGCAGGAACGAAGGCTGGGGAGAGGGGAGGAATGGTTAGCATTTAGGGCCATATTGGTAGAAAATGAGGATGCTGTTTCTGGCGGTGGGGGACAGGGCTCTGTGCCGGAGTGTGTAGGGAGGAGACTTCAGAGAAGGAAAAGGCACCTACTGTGCCCCCACTCTCTCCCACCCTGTTTGGTTAAAAGGGTTGCATTTAAAGGTAAGGGGCCTCCTGCCAGTCCCGGGGCAGAGTAAATTACACTTGTTTTTCAAGAGATGGGGAAGACAGTTACCAGGGAGGGTGAAGGGAAAGGTTGAGTCGGAGACCTTGGGGCAGCAAACTTTGTGGGGGGGGTTTTCCCCCCCTTCCCTTTGCTCTATAATTAATTTGAATGTACTCAGCCCAACGAAGGGCCGTATCCTAAGCCGCCGTAATGGGAGGTGCTTTTCGGTGAGCGCCCGCCGGAGGGGAAGAGCAATGCAGGGCTCTTTACTCGATTGTCTTTGAATTCCCATGGGGCTGAAGCTCTTCCCTTTGGAGCTTTGGAGCCTGTTCCTGGTGATGGATCGTGAAGCACGCAGCGGTTGCGCTGGTCAATGGTTCAGGGAGGTGCTGCCTCAGAAGGAGGCTCAGGCCTGGACTGCTTTTCCATGGGAGGCTGGGAAGGAGCCAGGGGTTACGTGCAGCTTCACTTTACTAATTCCAGAAAGCTCAAGAGCTTCCACCTCTGTCAAGACCATCCAGCAACTCCAGACAGTGCAGGAAAAGTCAGTGTCCGGGAGGAAGGGGAAGGATTCCCCTCAAGAGGACTTTCAGAATAACGAGACCTGCTGTATTCTACTGGGTGAGGCCCAGGCTAAGGGCCCAGGTTTTCTGCTCACACGTGCATTGCACGTGCACAGTTACACACTGGTGCGTTGCATGTGCATATATACATGCTTAGGAGGTGCACACTTGCATTTACTGTATGTGTGCTTGTGTATGGCTCTGTCAAGAACAAATCATGTCAAACCAACCTAAGAGCCTTCTTTAAGAGGGGAACAAGCCTTGCGGATGGGGGGAAGCAGTAGCTGTGATATACCCTTCGTAAGGCTTTTAATACTTTCTCACATGACCTTCTCCTAAGCTGTCACACTCAGGGGTGCAATCCAGACCAGTGAGCAGTTGTCACCACCTGCCCCGCAACCTTGGGTGCCTCGCAGTGCTTTGCTGTTCTAGCTTCCAATCTGGGCTGCTCACAACAGCCTGCCAGCAGGCAGGTCACACCCTGAGTGTCTGGACAGCCGTAGTCTTGGTCCAACAGCTCTGGCCCCAGGAACCTGTCAGCAAATGGCGTGTGTGTGTGTGTGAACACTTTGGGTTTTCTGCCCCTTTCTTTTATAGTCCAGTTACCCTTGAAGTGGATTCTTCTGAGGGTTACCCCTCAAAGCAAAGTTGATTCAAACAATAAAGGCAACCTGGAGTCCGATGGTGAAGGAGGCTCCGTGTTTTTTCTTCTCACCCATGTTTGCAGAAATGCACATTTGCTTTGTCTCCTGCCATCTCTTCGCCCTGCTGTCTCGGAGCCTGTTTTACTACTTATTTGTACATTGCGGGAAACACACATTTCTTCATTCAGGATACTTCTGCCTCAGTTTCCCTGTCAAGCAGGGCCAATAACATTTCCCCTACCCCACCGGGATGAGGGATGTTGAACCTGGGCCCTGCGCATGGCCCACTCTGAAGGGGAATTCTGTATGCACCAGGTGGAAGGTGTGTAAAAATCAGGCACCTAACTCTCGATGGAAGGCCCTTGAAGTAGTGAGTTGGTCGTTTTCGCAGTGCGACGTACTCACCACGCCCCATGGCGCTGCTAGCAAGCGGGGGTGCTCAGCGCAGATGGAAGAGGCCTGGGGTTCAGTCATTCGCTAAACACCTGGGTTCAGTTCCCTGCTCTGCCATGGTCTTCCTCTGTGACCTGGAGGAAGTCGCCCAGCCTCTCAGGGCCTGCACGGTGGGGATGTTAGCCTGGCCCTGCCGCCCAGGGCAAGCTAGAGGGAAACTATGTTACAAGTGTGTGAGGTGCTTGTGCTGCGCTGATGGGGACCAGCTAAGAACGGTAGATTGAAAATCAGGTCACCGTATTTAGGTGCAGACCCTGGCGTTTGGCAGTCTGCGTTGCTCCCCAGGCGGAGGAGATACGAGGCAGCCTTGTGCGGTTTTCAGCTCCTCACTCCAGTTTCATTTGCTGAGCCAGGGGTGTCCCGATCTTTCACCATCTGTTTTTTCTCTCCCTCTCCTCCCTGCTTTTTGCAGTATGAACGTACAAGGTGACTACGAGCCCTCTGATGCGACTGGATTCATCAACATCAACTCCCTTAGGTTCGTATAGCCCCAGCATGAACGGTCCATTTCCAGGTGGGCCCAGCATGTGGGGAGCCGCTGGAGCGGGCTTGGTAGCGTGTCTCAGATCCTTGCAGACGCTGGTGCATGGAGAGCTGCTCTCCCTTTCCCAGCCAAGAACCCTCCCAGGGAGGCAGGAGACGTTGGGAGCATAGGTCAAAGATCAGCCAGGGTTTCCCTGGCCGTGGGGATGCGGTATGTGGCTTGTTCCAGCAAGGACTGTGATCACCCTCCCCACATGAGCCCCTGGCATATCTGCCCCCCCCACCCCGCCCCACTAGCTGTCCCCTGAGAGCCCTAGAACAGCCAGTTCCAAAGCCTCAGCCACATGGGAACTAGTCAGTTCTCTGAGCGCAGGAATGAAAACTGGCTCGTTTCCTCGATCAGGTACTGGAGAGAGAGCAGAATTCGGCCTCGTGCTCACCCTTCCTAGGAGTTGTCCCCCACGTCTCCAATTTTTGGTTTGCAGGAGGCATTTCCTGTGTGGGGCTTGCACGCCCTGAGGCCTTGTCTGGTGTGCTCACGGCCTTTGGGGTAGCTGTACCGGTGCAAACCCCCCCTGCAGGTACCATTTACCCTGGCACAAGTCGGCGCTGCCCAGGCGAGCTAATCAGGGCTTGCCCTGGCTTGTATGTGGGGTTAAACCCCCGTTAGCTCAGCTGGTGCAAACCCTGGTTTGCCCATGTCTGTACGCGAGGGTTAGCACTGGGACAGATACACAGACCAATGACTGCTGATGGCCGAGTCAGCCAACACCTCAGAGTCCACTTCACTCACCTCTAGCCAGCTGGGACTGAGGCTGTGTCTACACTGCCGTTGGCAGCATGACCGCAGCTCAGGTGCGCATACCTGCCCTCACTTTAATCTAGCTAGCACAGATTAAAATAGCGGGGAAGCTGCGGCAGCATGGGCCGTACAAGCCCGCCTGGTCCCCCTGGGCGTGGACTCAGGTTGCTAGCCCAGGCGGGAGTCTGGTCCACCTCATTTTCACTGCTAGCCTTTGCTGTGCTAGCTGCAGCAACGCTAGCACAGGTAAGCTAAGCCGCGTTGCAATCACCCCTCCAACTGCAGTGCAGACAACCTCCTAGAGGTGAGTGAAGCGGTCCGATTGCAGTGTAGATATGGCTTGAGACACATCAGGTGATGTATGACACCAACCCCAGCATCTAATGCCGAGTTAAAAGGAGGACAGGGCCTGACTTCCTTGGAAGCTGAGCTGCCCGGGCAGTCCGTCCCAAGGCAGTAGATGAGACCATGGGCAGGAAGAAAACCGCCTGCTCATCACTACCATCTCAGAGGTCACTCAAGTGCCTCCAGCCCAACCTGGACCACATGGCCTGCATGAGCGATTACAGAGCATCTCAGAACAGGAGCCTTGGCTAACTACAGCTTCCTACAGAACCTCCAGTCTCTGTATTTTACTTATCTCCCAGGCCCTGTGAATTCCCTTGAATACTGTGAAACACACCATCTTTACATAATGGGCTCTTTCTTTTTCCATTGCCCAGTAACTGCTTTGTTCTCCGCAATAATGCACAGTTCCCCCCCCCCCCCCGATCAATTAATTACACGAGCGGGCAGGGGGAAAAAAAATCAAACTGTACAGGCCTTAACAAACGGTAGCCCCGACACCCCCTCATTCCGCCTAAATTAATTGAATCGAAATGCGTGTTATTCCTGTTAGTTTACAATTAGTGGTTTTTTTTAATCTGGTTTACAGGCTAAAGGAATATCATCGTCTTCAGAGCAAGGTCGCCGCAAAGCAGAATGAATAGCAATCAATAGCGCACGGGGCTCTCACTCCCCTTTCTAATTTTTCGAAGCGCTAGCACTAATTGTGTTGGTAATTTATAATTGTAACTCGTCTCCCGGAGTCGGTGTGGAGGTGATGGCTTTGTTACAAGGCTTCCGCAGCAAGTGAAATGGAATAAATAAAAAGGGGTCAGGCAGGAGAGGAGGGAGAAAAGAAATTAAAACAACCCAGCTTTTTGTTTCTTTACGCCGAATAGGGTTTTATTATTTGATTGTTGCTGTTTGTTCTTCCTGCACTTAGATGGCCAAACTGTTCCTCGAGCCAGTCTTTGTGAGGTTTGCAGTGGATTAAGTGCCTCTGAAGGACACGCGTTTTTGTCCCAGTAGGTACCTTTTTATTGGAGTGGGAAGGGGGAGAGGGAATCTACCCAAACAATCCACTTACCTGCTTCTTCCTTGGCTGAATGCTAAAAGGCCACCAAAGATGGAGAAGCAAAACTACCATCCTTGCTACACTGCATTTGATTTTTAAGTCATTAAGGGGACGTCAATGTTTCTCTCTCATCCTCTTGAGTGCCAAAGGGCCAGAATTAGGGTTTGTTTAGCTAAAAAAAAAAAAAAATTTACTCAATCTGAGCCCAGAAGGAATGTTCTGTTCCTGATGATGATGATTTTTATTTCAATTCCACTTTAAAAGGGAGGTTTTATCTTCTTGGGCGCAGGGGGTGGTTGAAATACACTCAGTCCGGGTGCAGCCTTGTCATGGCAGCATTGTGCCAGAGCGTGAACACCCTTCTCTGGAAGAGGCTGGGGAGAGGGAGGTGAACCTGACCGCGCCTGCTCTGAAGTGCAAGATAGAAACAAAGCCTGGATTGGATCCAAGGCCCTGTTCCCTCTAAGCTGTGCGCACAGATCCTAAACCCCGCGCACACGGCGAAACACCGCCTGCACAACAATTTCCACAGAAGCAATTTTTTGCGCACACGGCCTGTCAAAAACTAGAGGGAACATTGATCCAAGGTCCGGCTCATCCACTCTCCTGTCTCGGGCAGGGGCCGGGACCAGATGCCGCAGAGGAAGATGTGTGGCCAACGTCTGCTATGGTGGGGTTCAATCTGCCACCGCGTTGGGGCTCAGCTTGGGCTCTCATGGCTGAAGCTCTGCTGCAGGAGGGTTACTGTCCCTGCCAGAATTTTTCATTCACTGGGGCCGGTCTCAGGCTCCCTATAAATGGCCAATGCTGGGCTGACTCTTGGGAAATTCTTCGTGTGCGGGGGGGAAGGGACGGTGTGTTTGGAACAGGATGAATTGGGCTCCAGCCCAGCTCTCACCGTGACGTTCTGAGTGGCTGGGGATTTGTCACCGTGCGGCTGATGTTCACCCAGCTGGGCCGAGCTCACTTGGGTTCTGCCACTCTCCACTCTGCCTTGCTGTCAGCCCTCTCTCCCTGCACCCGTATGCGCTACTCTCCTCCAAACCTCCCTGAATGCTTCCGTCATCCCCCTACCATGCCATGCCCCCTGCCAGGGAAAAAACCCTACCATGGCCGGGGCTCCAGGAACAAGCTCTCTTCTTTCCAAAATCCCTCCTTAGAGACCATGCCTTTCATGTGGGCTCCTTCAGAGCTATCTCCCTGGCTCCCATTTTCTGCTGTGCAGTGTGGGCCTGTCAGAGTGAGAATGCAGGGGCTTGATCCTGCCCAGTGCTAAGACCCCTCAGCTCCCCAGGGCACAGGCTTGGAGGCCATGCTACAAGAACGAGATGCGGCAGGGCAGACACGTGTGTACTCCTACGGGTGTGGTTTCACGGTCTGATACCTCATCACCCACCAGCGTTAGAAAAATCGCTGTGCATTGTGGGAAAGCTGGCATCACCAGCTTTGCAATGCCGTATAACGTTATTTGCGCAGGTGGATGAATCTTGGGCTGTCCTCTCTTGAAATGGTCACTGATCCCTTAAGAGGTTTTTACCAAACAGACTTGGGATGCTGTGAGCGGCCAAAGCCCAATGGGACAGTCCAACCCTATTACTCTGGCTTGTATCCTTATAACAAAACACCCCTCCTCCTCCCCACCTCCCCCCCACACACAATCTGAAAACAACCTGATCTGGCTCTCGGAGCAAAGTATGGATCCAACTTTTGCAGTTTAGGAACATCACTAATGCCCAGTGGATCCTCTGAAAAAGCCTGAAAGAACTTCACAGATTGGTCTTGTCGACGAGGGGGAAACGCCACCGTGTTAGAACACATTGAACTACCATGACGCCAAACCTGGCAGTCCTCGCTCCAGACTGCTAAGCTGTGTTCAACAACATGTGTGCTAGTCCAGGGTGTAATTTCCTGGTGTAACGGACACCGCGAGAGACGGCGCCAGACTTTAGGGGCACATTGGGTGCTGATCTCTTCGGAGCAATCTGACCATAAGAGGCACAACGGCAGCTGCTGGATGCTGAGTGCGTTGGAAAATCTGACCCATGTTGCATTCGAGTTCCATCCAGAGCAGAGCTCTAGAAAGCCTCATTAGCATTGCTATTGCACATGCTGGCCTGTCCCCTTCAGATTCCTGTTATCGTCTGACAGCCACACTTAAATCCAAGGCCTCTAACCTCCCAGCACAATGGTGCTCTCCGTGGCTTTGGTGGTGTTCAGATAGTGCCGCAGCAGCATTTATTCCATGCAATTTGGGTGCTAACTGGGTTGTGCCGTGACACTAGGGCAGGGTAAATTTAAGTTCAGAATGGAGCACGTTGCATAAAACAACAGCTGTAGATCTTGATCTGAACTCGTGGGAGGGGGAACCAGCTTGGTTCAGACACAGTCTTGGCTGTTTTCTTTGCTGTTGAAGCCGATCCTATGTTCGGTTGCATTCATTTTGTCACCTTCAGAAGGTCTATGTCGGTGACAGCTTCCTGTTGCAGCTCCCAGCCAGTGGGGGTGCACACTGTTTAAATGGAGCTCGCGGGGGACTGAGAATCCACATGCATAACAATAACCCCCAGCTCTTCTCTAGTGTTTTTCATCACAGGATCTCAAAGCACTTCACAGTGGGGGTCAGTCTCATTAGCCCCATGAGCCCTTTGCAAGTCCTGTAGGGAAAAAAATTTCTTCTCCATGGAGAATTCTCTTACAACTGTAGAACCTAGAGATGGAAAAGCCCCAGGAGATGATCTACCCTTCTCCCCCACTAACCAGTGCAGTAGTATGCCCTACACAGCATGTCTTCTAGTGCTTTGGTCAGGTAAGTTTACGTGTTCCAAGCAAAGGAGCTTCCATTTTTTTCCATTGGAGACTATCACACCAACGTCTCCATCATCTCCCTGTTGGAGGCATTCCTCCTGACACTCCGCCCATGATACCTTGAACCACTCTAATTCCTTTGCATCCTTGGTACATCTGCACATCATGTGGCTGGAAATAGGCATCATGTCACAGCAGGTTAGCCAGGCTCTGCATACTATCTAGCTCCTTTCATCTTTCTTCCAAAAACCCATCCTTCCAGCTGCCGGGATCATTATAGTGCTTGGCGCTGAACTCCCTCCAATTTGCCAATATCTGATTTTAGCCAGCCAAGAACTGAGTCCAAGATCTCACCAGACCTATATAGAGAAGAACTTGAGCTCCTTGCTCAGTGACTTGATACCTGTGCGTAGGGAGCCCCAACATTTGCATTGGCCTTTGTTTAAGCGCATTGAGATATGTAGGCTGGGTTGAGATTTTTGGATGGAAGGTGCTAGGTGAGTGCATAACGTTGTATCTCTCTTCGTTACTATGCTTTACACCATACCTTCGTCCTACCCAGGAGCCCAGGCTGGGAGCACCCATTGAACTGGACCTCACATAGACCTTTAACGGAGACCGTTTGGGTTGCTGAGTGCAGTTGGGGGCACAAACATTCAAGGTGGCCCCTTGTACAGAACATCTGCTAGCTGTGTCCCTCCCGCCCTCCCCGCAGCACCCCTCCAAGCTCATAACTATGGGAAAGCCACAGTGCAGTCAGTGGGCCAAATGTGGCTCGTAGGGCTGGCCAGTGCAGCAGTGTGGCTGGAAGGAGCACAGCACTGAGTGTGCAATACTCCAGTTTGAGCTGGGAGGTCTTCAATCCCATTCAGTCTTGCCCGAGCAGATCTGCAAACTCCATGGCTGGCCGCTCTGGGTTAAAGACAACGGCAGTGGAAAGCTGCTCCCTTTGTCTCCCCGCTGCATGGCCAGGTCAGCTGGAGAACATTTGGACGCCCTTTACCATAACCTCACTCTTTTCAGCACCCTGCCCCGCTTGGAGGGAGCCAGTTAACTCACCCATCTCTCGCCCGTCCACGTCCCTGGAATCAGTGGTGGAGGCCAGCTTCTCAATCCAGGGAGCAGCTCTCTCTCTCTTCCACCAGTCCAGGGTTTGCTCCTTACAGCTCCTCCAGCCCCCTCCATCCTGTGACAGCAGCACATGCAGGGGGGGCTTTGGCAGACAGCCCTGCGCACGGAAGCCCGAAGAGCTGTGGGTAATTGGCAGCTGACCGGCCTTCCTGTTGGCTCTAACCTCAGGCTGGCTAGGCTGATCTGCACGCGTCTCAGGCTAGAGAGAAGGGGTCACCTCAATCGATATCTCATCTGCAGGCTCTCCTAGCGGAAGTGATAGTATATTGGAACATGGTAATGGGTCTTGTCTAGTGGAAAAGGCTAATCTTCCCCAGCTGTACAGGATCTCTGCAGGTGTCCTCCAGCATTCTCCAGCCCCGCTGCCACGGGGGCCTTGCAGCTCGCAGAAGAACAGACATTTCTCTTTAAAGCTGCAGCAGCCCAATTTATTGCCAGTTCCTTCCAGCCAATGCAGAACGAACAAGCACCCCCCGCCCCCCTTGTCAGATATGCAGGGCCATCTCCAAGCCACGGGCTGCGGTGGGGGGCTATTCTGCGATGGGGGTGCTGCCCCCCTAAAAGGAAGGAGAACCACCCTCCGAGAGAAAGCAACCAACCTGTGGGCTCTGCACAGCCGGTAACTGAACAAGGCCCAGTTCCCAGGTGGAGAATCTACGCAGCCGCAGCTGATACAATGCCCCAGAGCATGACGGTGCGGCCTGGGGCTTTGCTGAACAGCCCATCAGCCACAGCAGAGGCCTGAGCATCTCCTTCGGAAGAACCCCTGGGTAACGAGGAAGGTGGTGGCATCTCAATGACACTCTTGATTATGGAGCAGCCGGAGTTGCTGCTCCCCATTGGTTAGAGGTTAATTCAAACTCTGAGCTAAAGCATGAGGATGATTTTTGTCTGGCCAGTCTAGGTGCACCTTGTCCAGTGGCAGACTGTGACTATCTCTCCCAGTAAACTGCTGCCCCTGGGGCTACACCTGCTCCTGGCAGCGGGAGGACAAGGGGGTTGCTACCGTGCTCCTGAGCTGACGCAGCTTCTCCGCATCCTCCTCCTCAGCCGTTGCCTGACCAGGAGCCTGTCGCCTGCAAAGGGTCCTGCTGCACGACTGCTGGTGATCAGACGCACGGTGTTAGCGTTCCTGGGCAGCGGGCAGCCTGCTTCATTTTACACTGTGTAAGCAAATGACACGAACACGGGACCATAAGAGCCCTCTAGGAGTTCTTGTGCTCCAGCAAGTTTCTCAACGTGATGGAGAGTTTTGTCGGAGTAACGTTTTGGCCCAGCTTGAGCTGGGTAGTCTAGTGGTAAGAGCACAGACCTAGGAGTCGGGAGGATTGGGCTCTGCTTGTGACGCCTTGTGTACCCTTGGCCGTGTCACTTTTCCGCTCTGTGCCTCAGTTTCCACAACTGTAAAAGGGGGACAGTGATTCTTCCCTGCTTTTCTAAAGTGCTTTGAGATCATGGGATGAAACAGCCTGTGTGAGTGCTGCTAAGTAGTACTGTTATTTAATTATTACTACCTGACAGAAATCAGGCAAAATCTGTGTAATCTCCACTAGATTGTAAATAAGGTCTTCAGGGCAGGGCCCATGTCATCGTAGGTGTTCCCACAGTGCCTAGCACAGTGAGCTCCAGCGTTGGGACAGGGGCTACCGTAATACAGATCATAATAATAGCAACCAATAACTTTTGGTAAACATTTCCAAAGTGCCTAAGGGGCTTAGGAGCCAATTCCCATTTTTAAAAGTGGCTTAGAACTTAGGCACCTAAATCCCATTGACTTTCAGGGGTCACTTTTGAAAAGGGGACTGAGGCACCTACGTGCTTTTGAAATGTTACCCTCCGTCTGCTGCACATTGGTTGCATCTGCACTGGGAAACGTGGCCCCGAACCGCTAACAGGAGGCCATGAGCCGCCCCCGAGCCTTGTGCGCCGTTCACGGTGATTAAATGTGTTTTTACGTTTCCACGAGGGCGAAATTCCCGGGTGGGGTTGGGTGCATTTAGCCAAGGGCGGCGCAGGCGATGGGCGTCTTTGTAAACCCCTTAACAAGGTGCCTTTGTCTAAACATTTAACAAGGATCCCTCTTGCTTCTCCCTGGGAGTTTCCCAACGCTGGGGCTGGGAGGCCTGAAAGAGACCATTATGCTCGTTCCTGGGACACGCTGCCATGGGCGGTCGAGGGAGAAGGCTGACTGGGATCAGAAAGACACCAGGGCAGATCTGCACACCCATGACAAAAGGCTGCCCCGAGGCGACAGACAGTCAAAGCTCAGCCGCAGCAAAGAAAGAAACAAGAGGCCTACACAGGAGGCTGGAACTGCAGAGCGGGAAAGTCCATCTGGTCACTCAATAGCAGTGGTCAGTGACCTACTGGTGCTTTGTGAGGGCTCCCTTCTGGCCGGCCCCTCCCCCCACGCCCCAGAAAGGGGAATGAGAGACTTGGTTATTGGCGGGAGGCTGCAGAAGGGACAGGTATGTTTTGTTGGCCTCTGGTAACCGGAGAGTCAGACCCCTGCTGTTACCAGCCCCGCCACCCGCTCAGCTCGCTGACTCTCTGCATCTCCGATTCTCGGGGCACAGGGGGCAAGAGGAGATTGTCGGAGTGACCTTTGTGGTCACATGAGCTGCCTCCATGGGGTTGCTCTCACCTGGCCCTCTTTCCCCCCACCCTTCTGGCTCCTACCCACATGATTATGGGGAAGCCTATTGTGTGGCTTCTTTACGGGTCACTTCAGTGGGGCGGGGGGGGGGTGTGTGTGTGTGATGAAAACAGAATCAGGGCAGCTCGCAATGTAGTTGTGGAGGGTGGGCAATTAAATCGCCGACATCCCTACTGATAGCACCTTCCACCCAAAGATCCCAAAGCGCCCAGCAAGCCGGATTACGGCGCTTGCAGACGAGAACTAGCCAGAGCTTCACCCAGAGGCATGGTGGTAAAAAAAGAAGTGGATGAACTAACCTAAACTCCCTAGTCCCCAAATGAGAAGTGGGCTTATCCAAGATTACCCTCAACTACCCCACTAGCTTCCCCCATCCCTAGGATGCAGCCCCAGCTAAGGCGGCAGGCGTGTAACATTGTGCAGTCCGCTCCATGGACATGAAGAAGATGGTGCCCAGCCGTATCTGCCAGGTGAGTGTAATTACGTGAGCAGGGGCTGCGGCTTTAATACAAGGGGTAGCACCCCTCGTCTGGGGGGAAAGCCCTGGCATCTCTAATGCCCTTGAGTGCTCTGGGGCGGGGAGGGCAGGTCTTTTTTTTTTTTTTTTTACTCCACCACCACTAAAATAAACTTAACCTTTCTATGGCTATTCTGAGTGTTTGTTTTTTGTCCAGCGAGGCCAAGGCCATGACATTCATGCTGCTTAGTGTCCAGGTGCTTTCCTAAACGCTCTCCAGAGGGGTCCCACGTCCTGAATGGTTCATGGGGGTGGGGGGGCCTCGGGAGCTTGGCTTGGCTGGTGAGCTGCAGAAAGAAGCACTGTGAGACCCAAGCACCAGTGGCATTTAGAGAGACGAGGCTTTGTCAAATGAAGTTAGGGGCAGTGGGGCTAGCCTAGGACTTGGGATACCTGGATTCAATTCGCGACAGGCTTCCTGTGTGAGCTTGGGCATGTCACTGAGTCTCTCTGTGCCTTAGTTTCCCTGCTGTGCAGTGGGGATAACAGCACTGCCCTACCTCCCAAGGATTTTCTGAAGGTAAATACAGTCATGACCGTGAAGTGCTTTGAGAGCTACTGATGAAAAGCGCCATAGAAGAGCTAGGTATTCTATTATTATTTTCAAAGTGCTGTAGGCAGTTAGGTGCCTACGCCTCCTCCCTGAAAATCAATGGGGCCGAGTGTCCTTAGTCAGCAGAGGGCAACAAAAATGATTAGGGGGCTGGAGCACATGACTTATGAGGAGAGGCTGAGGGAACTGGGATTGTTTAGCCTGCAGAAGAGAAGAATGAGGGGGGATTTGATAGCTGCTTTCAACTACCTGAAAGGGGTTCCAAAGAGGATGGATCTAGACTGTTCTCAGTGGTAGAAGATGACAGAACAAGGAGTAATGGTCTCAAGTTGCAGAGGGGGAGGTTTAGGTTGGATATTAGGGAAAACTTTTTCACTAGTAGGGTGGTGAAGCACTGGAACGGGTTACCTAGGGAGGTGGTGGAATCTCCTTCCTTAGAGGTTTTTAAGGTCAGGCTTGCCAAAGCCCTGGCTGGGATGATTTAGTTGGGGTTGGTCCTGCTTTGAGCAGGGGGTTGGACTAGATCTCCTGAGGTCCCTTCCAACCCTGAGAGTCTAAGATTCTATGATTGGGCGCTTTTGAGCAATGTCCTCTTTGCCTTGCAATGAATTAGACTAGGAGAACCCCGGCCCTGCTGCGGCATCCGCCTCACGCCCCTGGCTCAGCAGGTCTGTCCCTATGCTTTAGCAGTGCAGCTGGCTGTGCGTTACCTGGGCACCAGCTGATGGACTTGGAGCCCCCCGCTTGCACTGCAGCATTTAGTGGTGCAAATAAGGGAAGTAACAGCAGGATACGATGTTCTGGCTTTTGTTTGGGGGAATGCTGTGTGCCTGCAGACATGCCTGAGCCAGCTGTGACGACTTTGCCAGATAGGCCAGAATCCTCCAGATCCCAGAAACTGGGGGCGTGCTCATTAGCTGTTTGGAGCTGTCTGGGTGGGACACACCCAGACTCAGTCTCTCAGGGTGCAACCAATGGGAACTCCAGGGAAGAAGGAGGAGTGTATAAATAGGAGAGGAGTGGGCCCTGCTCTCAGCAGTGGTTTGGAGTAATGCAAGGCCTAGCAGGGGTTGCTGTAGAGAGAGTGTTCTAGGGGCTTTGCCCGTTGTGTTGGATTGAGACTGCAGACCCCCACTCCCTCCCCCAGAGAAGGAGACGGGGCCTAGAATTGCTGCTGGCTGTGCACGTTGCGGACGGATACTGCAAAGACTCACGCAAAGTTTGAAGCACAGTGTGGGACTATTGCTCGTTTTCCCAACTTTAAGGCGCTGGCGTGTCCCGCAGAGGGCTTGGCCACCATTCACAGAGCGCGAGGAGGGGAAATCCCCTCCTCCCCAGAGAAGACCCCCTAGTGGACTTAGGTATGTGTGGATGCCTAATTGCATGTTGCCTTGGGATTCCCCAGCTGCCCTGTTAAGCTCTCCTGTGGCACAAAGGGGATGGGGTAGCAGTCCAGGATCTGGTCCTATATCACAAATTACTGCCCATTTCCTGCACGGTCTGCTGGAGCTCATAGCCATCCAGCGCCACCTCCTGCTGACACCGAGCTGGTCTCGAGTAGCCGCCCAGGCCTGATACAGACCGGTATCCCTGTGACCAACTGTGGGCGCTCCTCCTCGTCTCCAAGGAGCCGTTTGTCCTTGCTCAGGGTTTCAGACTCCCCTGCAGCCACCCTGGAGGAGAGAGGTTGGAATTCAAGGAAGGATGGTCCTTTCGCCAAGCAGTTGGGTCGGAGAGCCCCTCCCATGATGGCTTGCACCTGTTAATGTTAGCTGAGGCCGTGCCTTGGCACCAGTGCAAGTAACAGGGCCCAGTCTGCAGTAGGAGCTCCCTCCCAGCAGGGAGCTACCTAGGCCGGGTAATCTCCCCCCCCACACCCCGCAACCTTCCTCTAAGAACTGTGTTTAGTTAAGAGCGTTTCTTATTTGTTATGTCAATGTCCCAGGCCTCCCCGACACCATCTGCCTCTCCACCATGCACTAGCACAGCTTCCTTCCCCGCCCCTCCCCCACATCCCCACTGCTGGCCCCTCCCCCGCAGAGGGACCACAACACAGATTTACTGTCACACGTTAAAACCATGTTTTAGCAGCAGGGTCAGTGTGTCATGGTAGCCCCTCATCGATTTGTTTTTAGCTCCCCTTGGCGAAAGCACTTTGGCCCCAGCCCCTAGGACTCGTATCCAGCTTCACAAGCCCTCTCCGTCCTCTATTCCCCATCCTGAGCTCTCTAGGGGCCGGGGGGGAGACGGCGAAGGGAAAACCGCCTCCAAAGAGAACTTCTGCTGGCCAGCATTGAGAAGGTCTAAAGCGTGGCCGCTGGGCGAGCTGCCAGCTGTGCTGCTGAACTCCTGACCTCGGCAGGAGATGTAATGTGGCTCCCTGGTTTCTCTCAATCAATATTTCCATAAAAAATAAGCAGCATGAGGGGAGGTTGAGGGGCTCTCAGAAATCCCACCCCGACCTCTGCTTGTTTGCAAGATGGAACGATAAACTTCCCGATTGTTTTTTCGTGTGCTTGGTTTAGACCGCTTTTCTCTGCAGGGCTCTGCGGTGGGAGGCTATGGTGGGGTTGGAGAGGCCCTGACAAGGTCTGCAAGCTTTTGTAGGTGTCTGGAGCATGCAGGCCTTCAGGTTCTGGGCCGGGAAAGCCCTCGAGCGCTGCAGGCTTCAGAGCTCGCCTGTCTGCAGTAGACAAAGCTTGGCTCCCACCACCAGCCTGAGATGCCAAGATGCTGTGTGTAGGCTACATTCCCGCTCTCTGAAAGTCTAAATACTTTCATGCCACTTGTTTCCCACCTGGGGCTAGCCTACACTGGGCTTTCCAGCCAGCCTTCGGCATAAACATACCGATGTCTGCCTCTGGTGTGGACCCCAGACATGTGCAGCTGAGGTGCTTCCCCATCACAAAACCCATAAGTCCTGGTCCCTTATGGAAACGTCTTCTAGAATTCAATAGAACACGGAATCCTTTCTGTAGGTGCTTCGGATCATCCCACAGAAGAGTTAATGTGCTGGTGTTTCTATTTTTAAAATTTATTCCACACTGCCCCACCCCACGCACCCGATAAATCTTTCCCCTCCCCCACATCCCCTGCAGCCAATATGGGGAGCCTTCTGTGGTCCCAATCCCAAACCTGTGCACAGGACTTCACTCGCGTGAGTGACTTGAACAGGATTACTTGCGTGAGTGACGTTCTGTCTGTTGGTGTGACCAGGGACCGGGGGTGTTCCTGTCCCGAATGCCCCTCCCAACTTGCTGAGCCCCTGGGGGGCTTTCACCTCACTTTCATTCACTGTGCAAAGAGCTGCCTTAGTTTCCTTTGTGGTGCTTGGCCACAATGTGACTGAGTGAGTCGGGCCCTGAGCCGAAGGGAGGGAGGGGGGAAAAGAACCCTCCCCACTGTGTTAACCATTGTTTAATGAAAGTGGCAATTCCTCTGCCGTGTGTGTTAAATCGGGAGGAAGCTGTGATACCCTCTGTCCCAGCCAGCCGGGCCGTTTTAGTGCTCGCCGAGTGGGAAATCAATAGCCCAACAGCCCTAAGTGCGGCTTCAGGCGCATCGTTTTATGCCAGGATCGAACGGCGGGATGGGCAAGGGACTGCAGAGATGGGGGTGGAAGAACTCCCTTGGTAGTGGGGTGGGGATGCTGGGGGACATGAAATGACTTCACTTCCCTCTCCTTCACGCGGGCCAGCTGCGCACCCCGCTGTTGTCTGGACACAGCTGGGGGGGAGGGGTTAAGTACCCACAAGAACCCTGGTGTTGAATCCCCCTTTAGTTTGTGAAGAGTTAATACGGCTGGGGACGTCCTCCACTGAACACATTCCAGTGAGGATGATTTAGTGGTGGGGTGGTGGTGCCCGGGGCCTCTGCTGGGATTGGGGCCACCTTGTGCTGAGCACCGGGCACACGCAGGCTAGGCAATCTAATGTACAGATCTGACCCACCCCGTCATGCCAGGCTTTGTCAGGCTGCAGTAACCCAGGCCAGCTGCCTTCTTGCAAGAGGGCCGGGTCAGCGGGCTACCTGCTAATACAGAGCACCATGGCAGCCATGCCACAGAGCGCTCTATAATGGAGATTGGCAATGCTGTAAAGTGGGGGCTGATGGGAAGCTGCCCATAACACAATTCAGAGCAATGGTAACGTCTGAAGAGTCCTGCCCGTGCTGCGGAATGGAGCTGGCGCGCCACCAGGCCCAAATATAACCATGGCACCAGCCTAACCGGTCCGGGGCTGGATGAGGGCCCCAGGTTGCCAATTCTCCTCTCACATCCTGGGCCACGGCAGCTGGATTTCTCTCCTCCGTCACCATAGTGCCTTCTCCCGATTCCTGTTTCCGTGGGGCACCAAGCCTTCGCCAGCCTTAAAATGCACTCTGTCCATAGTTCAGAAAAGCACCAGGGAAGAGGGCAGGCGACCAATGGCTTTGACACTATGGCTGGGCAGGAATATTAGCTCTCTGCCATCCTCAGACTAGCTGGCCCAGCAAAGCTCTGTCTGGAGGCCTCCCGCCTGTCTCCTCATTGATAGTGCTCCTCTCACTTGGCTACAGGAAAGTGTGAGGTGACGGCTTAGGGAAGAGGCTGATTGAATTGTTGTCTTGCCAAGGTACAGGATTGGTGAGGTGAGAAGGCAGAAATCAGCCTTGATCCTGCCCTCACCCTCTGCCCATATTTCTACCCTGGCCAGTGATGTTGGGTCTGGAAATGTGGGGGCCGGACTCAGCCAACAGGGAAGTCAGTGCTAATCTTTCCATTGACCTCAACACACACTGTACTGTGCCCTGAGTAAGTAACGTTCCTCCAGCCCTGTTTCTTCCCCCAAGAGGCCCCCAGCCTTTGCTAAATCCTTCCCAGCTTGTCTGGCACCATCTGGGCCCAGAGGAGTCCAGCGCATTTTGGGATGCCTCCGACCAGTTGGAAGATCTGCTCAAAGCAGCCACAGCGGAGAGAGCGAGAGGTGCCACTGTCCCCATGGAAGAGCAGCAAAGGTGGGAGGGTGCTGGGTGTCAGGCGAAGGGGGTTCAGGGTGGTCAGGAGGCCTGGCTTTGGGGGTTTTTGCCCACTCTGCGAGCCAACCTGAGAATGGCTGCGTGGGTAGAAACTAGCTGGAGGCTCTACCAGCAACTCTGCCTTCTGCTTTTCAGTCTTTCTCGCTATTTACCAGTGATTTTTGTCCTTGGCCGGCTTAACGATGGAAAGAGATTGTATTATACCACATATAGGCAGCTCTTAAAGGGAGAGTGGCACACATTCTGCTGGGAACAATGCACGAGTTTGCTAATTCTGTTATATTTTATTGGCACTCAGGTCCCATCTGCTTGCCACAGTTTGCTCCAATGTCTCCTGCCATTATGCTACCACTTGCCTGTCTGAATTATTCTCTCGCTCTCTTTTTCCCCCCTCCTCTTCTAGCTTTTTTTTTTTTCATTTTCCCAAAAGCCAAGCAGAACTTGCTCAATAGCGTGATGTCAGATGTGTTCAAAACAGACCAATAAAACCTAATGCATTTCCCCCCTTTGTCTGTCAACCTCTCTAGTGCCTAACATTTTCCTCTCAGAAAGCCACTTAACACACATCAGCAACAATCCTACACAAAACAGCCACTTGTTGGCTAATTGTGCTGCGTACCTACCCACTCTACCGCTCTCTTTCTTGGGCTGCTTTTGGGAGGCCCGATCCTGCGTGGAGCTG
Source organism: Macrochelys suwanniensis (assembly GCA_033296515.1). NCBI lineage: Eukaryota > Metazoa > Chordata > Testudines > Chelydridae > Macrochelys > Macrochelys suwanniensis. The sequence continues at coordinate 10,957,093 of CM065790.1, read as the reverse complement.
GCAGGTTCTAAGAGCCCTCAGCTCCGAGCAGGAGGAAATGGGAACTGAGGGTGCTCAGCGGCTTGCAGAATTGGACCCTTTATTTCAGCCCATGTAGATGCTGACATGTGGAGGTTCTAATCCCAGCTATGCCGCTGACTTACCCTTTGACCTGGCATGTAGCGTCATGGCCTGTGCTTTTGCTTCTTGTGTGCTCTGAAAATGTATGTTTGTTTGTAGTATCTTCTCTGCTTGCTTTTTGTTCAGGACCGGCCCACCCTGCTTTCCAGGAAGACTCTGTGGGCAACAAGAGACCTGGGAGGATTGTGACATCACAATGGAGGCTAGGAGCCTCCAATTCAATAGGTAGTGGCTGTGGAGCCTAATGAATTGTGAGGGATGGGGATTTTGATCCAGTTTGCTTTCGTAACGTTTGTGGCTTTTTTACTAAAGCACCCGATGGACAGTTGGGAGACAAGATCTCGCTTTTAAGACTCAAGGCCTCCATACCACTGCGGGGATGGACTGACCCTCTTCAAGGCTGAAATCCGGGGACATCAGCGGGAACTTTGCCATTGACTTCATCGGATCCAGGACATCACCCCAGGTCTCCAGCAAAGCAACAAGATACGAGACTTGATATTGCTAAGAACACTTTTTTGTGTTTAAAAGGGCACTGTGATGGGGCCTACGCAGTGGCCAGGGAAGGGTTCATGGGCGGCTGTGGGCTGTCATCCCTGCCCCTGACACCTGTGGTAGGTGACAGGCTTGGAGGGAGGTGTTACAAGGGGAGAGCACAGCTCAGCTGGGAGCAGACCAGGAAGGTCTCCAGCTCTGGCTCAGAGACAGAGGCCTGGCTAAGACATTGCTACCCACCCAAGCCTCGCTCAAGGAAGGCAGGTCTGACCCGAGGTCCTACCTGAGATGGCTGCCTGTCAACTCCTGCCTGAAGCAAGGTCTGACACCGGATGGTTGTTTGCTGCCAGTGCCTTGCTCGTTGCAGCGGGAAAGACTGCGGCAGCCAAATAAATCCCTTTTTTGTTAACCCAGGTCTTAGAAATGGTTTGTCCCAAGCCCAGGAGTTACCGGTCACAAGCACAGATCTCCGCAGGTGACCTTTAACCCCAGACTGCTACACCTCTCTGATGTCATGGTGCCCGGGTGGGGGAGACCAGCCCCTGGGTGGAAAGCAGCTGGCTCCAGCTAAAGCAAGCTTCAATAGGAGCAAAGAGGAAAGTGCATCAAGGTCATGGAGGGAATGCTAGCCTCTCCTTGTCCATTGCAGCCATCTGCCCTTCACTTCTGAAGGCAGCACAAGGCCTCTGGGTCCTCCTGGACGTGTCACTGCTCCGCAGCTCCCCACAAGCAGCATCAGCTAGTAATGCTGCTGTCTATCTTCAGCTTGCTAGGGGGCCGACTCCTTTCTCATCAGCGAGGTGATCAGTGCATTCACAATCTCCAGGCTGGCCTACCATAGCCCGCTCCACCTGGGGATGGAGGTGAAAGCCATTTGGAAGCCCCAGCTGAACCCTTATCCAGCAGCCCACCCCAGAGGCAATAAGGACAAACTGGTACCCTGCATTCTACAGTCTCCCCATCTGATAACACCGGTCAAGGTCCTGGTGCTCAAGGGCCAGCTGTCTCTCCAAGATCTGCCTCTGTATCCATGATCAACAGGGACAGTAATGTTCTGGGAGCTAGTGGCACACCCTGGACTGTGGAACTCCTTGCCCCTGGAGGCCAGGGTGAGCCCAAGGTGCTTTATCCATAGATTCACCCAAGCCTCTCTTTAATAACCATGAGCACCTTCCCCAAGAAACAGTCAGAGAGATGAACCCCACAAATTCAACAAAAGGATGGCTTGTCTCGTCCTCTCAGAGGGTTGTTTTTTAATCTGAGTGTACGACACCGAGCTACCATGGTGATAGGCACATTATGAGTGGATAGCCTAGGGATAATGAGATGCTGTGGGGGTGCTGGTTGGTTCAGGTGGGAGGTGGAAAGGAAATATTTCCTATCCTGTTGCTGTAAAGCAAGAGGAAGTCACCACTGTAAAACGGGTGTGTGGGAGAGGCGAGTCAGGCCCGGCCCTGTGTCACAGGTGTAGATGCCGTGCAGGTGAGAGACAGATGTTAGCAGCTGTTGGGTGGTTTGGTGGCCTGTGTTTGAAGTGAGTTGGTCGGTGTCAGACCTGTTCCTAATGGACAACTGTCCAAACTACAGAACTCCACCCCTTTCCCCCCCCCCGTCCCCGCTGGGTCCCTGGGGGCAGACTCAGTGGAGATGCCAAGGGCTGAACCAGCTGGGCTCCTCTCTCGCCTGTAGAGGTGGCCCTTCCGAAGGTCACAGTCAGGGTTGAGGCACGTTGGCTGGGGGAAGGTCTGTGCTGTTACTGCTGCTCATGCTCTACCTGTTCTGTGGCTAAGGAGAGGATTTCAGCTTCCAGGGCTGTTAATCTGGCAGCAAATCTCACTGCTGGGTTCATCGTAAGCCGAAAAACATCCCTGTGGGGTGCACCGATTACTTTATTCCCAGGAGAGAATTTTGTCCCCTCATTGGGATTCATTGTAGTTGAGGGAGTCTCTCCAGACCATGGCAAAACCCCGCAGCGGAGAGCTCTGGCTGTTTTCCAACACAAACAGCGCCACTAGGGGGCGAGAGACTGGAGTCACACGCGGTCAAGGCAGTCCGACTCCTGGTCTTTGTGGAAGGAACAAACCCGTGGAACAGTCCAGCCCGACTTGTTAATGTCATCGCAACATGCACCACGGAGCTGCAAAGACAAGTAAAAACTAAAGCTGATGGGGCCAATGTGAACGCCGCTGAGCTAAGCTGCCAGGCACCGCAGCACGCAAGCCTCAGCCAACTGGCTACCACTCAGCAGATGGGAATGCAGCCCAGAAATCCCCCACGAGGGAGCATCTCCGCGGGTGGAGTGCACACCTGGCTTGTAGCTCACCTGCCCCAGGAAGGTGTTTTAACGTCTCATAAACGCAGCGAGGAGCGGGTTTTAACCCCCACCCCCATTTGTGGTATTCGCTTAAGGAAGCTGGGTGGGGGTGGCAGTTTGGTTTTGTAATTCTGGCGTGTGTCAGCTGCTGTAACCTAGCTTGGAGCCCTCTTACATTCAGCAGCATGTAGCCTGCTCCCGCCTCTTCCCCCAGCGAGTGTGGTGAGCGGAGGAGACAGGAAAATCAGGTCCTAATCCCACTTCTGACAGTGACTCACCAGGGAATCGTGGGCAAGTCACTTCGGGACAAATCAGCTAGCGACGTTCGATGTCTCCTGTACTGGGTGCCCAACGTGAGACACCTAAGGCCCGATTTTCACCCAACATGCTGAGCTCGTCTGAAAATCTTGGCCTTAGAGCCTGATGTTCATTGAACACCTGCGGCTCCTTCTGACTGCATGTGGGCTCGGGCGTGGTCAGCACCAGTGAAGATCAGCCTCAGCCTGGACACCCGAAACCTGGGGTGTGTTTAAAAATGTTGGCTGTAGTCTCTCGGTGCCGTAGTTTCTGCCTGTGTGTGGGGGTCTTGCGAGGCTTTCTTCAATAATAGAGGTGAAGTGCTTTGAGATCCCGGAGGGCGCATGGCACAGGGCAGCGTGTCAGAGACATCTTCATTTCAGACATGGAGCGTAAAAGACATGGGCAGTATTTCCGAAGGCATTCATCTTAACAGGGTGCCAACCCCCTTTGATGGCTTCGGACAATTTGGCTTAGCTTTGATTGTCAGAAAACAACCTCCTGCCATGCACGAATAGTATTAGGAGGTGGGGCCAGTGGGCCACCCGTGGGTGGGGAATGAAGAAATGGAGCTGAGGGTGGGAGGAACAGGGGGGACATGGGGCAGAGATGGAAGGCGGGGATGTTGTGGCGATGGTGTGGGGGCAGTGGCCTCCCCAGGAATTGAAATTAGGGGGGGTGTCACTAAATTGGCATGTAACTAGTTTACAAAACTGGAGGGGTGTTGGGGAAATTCAGGGGGGTGTACACACACACCCCCAGAGGAGGTGTAGGGAAATCACTGGGTGGCGGGGCAGTGAGGTGCATGTGGGGAGGAAACAATGGGGGGGGGGAGGTGGAGGGAGAGGGCATGAGAAGGAAGCACCCAGGGAGGGGGGTGGGCAGGAGCTGGGCTGTGAAATAGAGGGAGAGGACACTGGAAGGAAACATTCACAAGAGTGGGGAGGATGAGGGGAGAACAGAGCGGGAGTGGGGAAGGGGGCAGGGGGCCACACAGCAGGGGCACGCAGGCATTCACAAAGGCCTGCTTTGCTTTCTAGGTCGCCTGACACCCTGATGCCAGCCACAGCCGGCTTGGTGACAACTCCACAACGACACCCTCTCTGCACTCCAGCCTCGCTCCAGCCCGGCATCTGCAGAGCCTGCTACAGAGCCCAGCTCGGTCGGGCCAGCTCCATGTTAACGGCGGGTAAAACCTCCACTCTGGTGACAGTCTGGCAAAGCAGCTACGTTCATCCTCTTCATGGGCCTCCTCCCCCCCACACAACTGCCTGAGGCTCAGGGAGCTGGTCGCCGCCCCGGTCAGAGAGGAAGGGGTTAAGTACAGCCAGCACCAGCAGAAATCAAAGGATTACAGGTTTGTTGCGGGACGGTCCCATCTGTCACACGTGCAAAGACGCACCCCCATATCTCTGGCCTCACCTGTCAATGAAGAGCCCACTACATTAGAACTCCATTAGGGGAGAGACTAGCCGCCGCAGCAGCAAATGGCAGCTGTCAAGCACTGTCATCTATGTCCTAATTCCTTGTACACGCGTCTCAACAGCACTTAAATAGCAGTTCTACCTACTGGGCCAATTTTGCATCCTCCTCCTGCTGCTCTCCTCCTGTCTTTAAAGATACAGCGCTCTCCTTCCCTGCTTTGCTGCCTCCTCCACCCAGCAGCCCGGCTCTGTTCCTGCTGGCCTTGGGGGACAGTCTTCAGTCAAACCCTTGTCCTCTGCTAGAACACCTGTTGGCAGCCTTCTCCACAAGGACTGCGCGTGTGTGCACCGCCCCGCACATGCTCACGCCTAGAGCCACGCACTAACACACAGACACCGTCAGATCGGCCCACCCCGCGTTCACATGCCCCCTCACACAGATGCACAGTCGCAGAGACACTCACTCACATCACTCCGGCACACCCTGCAAAACACATTCACACTGGCTCGGCTGTTCGTCCAGAGGCGCGCACACGGTTGCAGTCGCACAATCGTACACACTCTGGTAGGCACATACCCTTGGAGATGGCCAGTCGCACACATTTGCAGCTGCACACGTGACCCCTCACTGCACTGAATATGAAGATTCATAGACTCCCAAGGCCAGAAGGGCCTACTGTGATCCAGTCTGACCTCCTGTATAGCACAGGCCCTAGGACATCCCTGTAATAACTCCTCCTCCAAGTCCAACAGCTGTGGTTGAACAAGTGCATGTCTTTTAGAAAAAGATCTGACTTTGATTTAAAAATGTCCAGGGATGGAGACTCCACCGCAGCCATTGTTGAGTTGTTCCAACGATTAATCACCCACCCTGTTAAAAAGGGGCACCTTATTTCTAGTCTGAATTTGTCGAGCTTCGGCTTCCAAACATTGGATTTTATTAGACCTTTGTCTGCTGGACTGAAGAGCCCTCTACTATCAAACTCCTGTTCCCCACGGAAGAGAGTCCAGGGGGGGCAAGGGAATATATTTTATTGGACCAACTTCTGTTGGTGAAAAGGACAACGTTCACGCTACGTGGAGTTTATACACTATGACAGTGGTTTCCTACGCGGTGCCCATGGGCGCCATGGCACCTGCCGAGGCATTTATGGGCACCCGCCGTGAGGGCCAGCACCAAGGAAGGAAGAGGAGAGAAGCATCCACCGGAGAGGCGTCGCCACCGAAATGCTGCCACGCAGCGCTTCCGGCGGATAAGTTCCCGCCGAAATGCCGCCGCACAGCACTTCCGGCGGAGAACTGTCGCCACCGAAGTGCTGCCGAGAAGTGTCGCTGCCCACCACACTCTGATGAAGGGATGAATGTGCTCTTGGCCACAGAAAGGTTGGGGACCACTGCACTATGATCTAGTCAGCCCCTTGACGTTCTCTTTGTAAAGCTAAGAAGACTGAGGTCCTTGAGCCTTTCACTCTATAAGGCATGTTTTCCAGTCCCTTAATCATTCATGTGGCTTTTTTGAATAGTGGGTACCAGAACAGAACACAATATTCCAGTAACAATAATTGGCAATAACGTAGCCCTTCATCCATCTCGGATCCAATCCCCACATTGGCCAGTGGCTGAGGTAGATGAGGATTGCTGACTTCCTGCCTCAAGTATGGAGCGGAGGGGCAGGAAGGAAGAAGGAGACGCTGAGAATAATTTATTAAGCTCCCCCTACTCAGCAACTGAGCACCTGGGAAACTGACCAGTTACCATAATACCATATAGTGCAACAGGTCAAGTAGATTGACTTGGAGTAGAACACCCTGAAGTAGGGAGATTAGGGTGTGTCTACACGGGAAAGGGTTACCAGTAGGGAGATTAGGGTGTGTCTACACAGGAAAGGGTTACCAGTTTTGCTGATATAGTTACACGAGTGTAACCCCCCACGTAGCCGTTCTTATTCCGGTATCTGAGTGCCTTTCTTTGGTTGATCTTCAACCCCTTCTCGGGCAACATAAGAGAAACTGTGAAACAGAACCAGCTGGAACAAGGTGTCCACCTGGTGGAGGGGGTTACATATTTGATTTTGTTTGTATTGCAATAACACCTGAGCACCCCAGTCACTAGCCAGCAGTGACGGATTAGCCACTGGGCCAACAGGGCCTGTAGCAAGGGGGCCCAGCCAATTGGGGGGGCCCCAGAAAAATGGGCGCCTCCGTGCCCTGACCCGCTCCACCCACCTGCCTGGCATTCCTGCCAGGGTGCAGGGTTGGGATACGCTCCTGCTGGGAAGGGGGGGAAGCCCCCACGCCTCGACCTTGCTCCCCGGCAGGAACGCTGGGCAGGTGGAGCAGGGCAAGCCCCCGCTCCCCACCCCTGCTCCCTGGCAGGAGTGCACCCCAACCCCATTTCTCCAGCAGGAGCGCTGCGAAGGGGCAAGGGGGGACTGCAGGTAGAAGAGATGGGGAGAGGCCCCCACTTGCTCTGGCCCAGGGCACCGCAAAACCGTAATTTGCCTCTGCTGGCCAGGACCCCATTGTGGGAGGCACTGTACAGCCACAGAACAAAAAGACAGTCCCTGCCTCACAGCGCTTACAATCTAAACGAATCTGATTGATACCGTTTAACTCTATTGCTTTAAATTCACACCTTAGGTTATACAACATTCCGGTGTAGACGCGGTCCTAGCAAAGGACTCCTTGAAAACATTGTTTTAAAGGCAGGGGACGGAAGGGCAACAGCAGATGTTACTGGCAGATGGATGCACAAGGATGGGGCTTCGTGGAAAGGGCTCTGTGGCTAAAGCCAATCAGTGGGTGTCGCCAGAGCGTGGGTATAGTTGGAACAGGGAAGTCACTTGCTCAGGGTCACTGCTTCCCCCAAAGGAGTTGAGATGTTAAGAGGGAAACCAGCAGGGAAGGTGAAAGCAGAAGGTTAAGTCTGAGGAGTTGAGCTGGGTTATTTGGGTTTATTTTATTTTTTAACCAATTCAACCATGGAGTCCCTACATTTTCCAGATCTCCTCACCCTTGACGGAGCCAGCCTGGCTGGGTGCTTTGCGAACCCTCCTTCTCCACATCCCTACCTCTATGTACAGGGGCCTGGGTGACTTGTTTTTCCTGAGATAAGTGCTGGTCCATTGGCCCTGGCTGGTCTGTACTGCAGCTAGATAGTTGATACTAGCAGCATAGGTGCTGGAACTACGGGTGCTGGGGGGGGGGGGCTGCCGCACCCCTTGGCTTGAAGTGGTTTCCATCATATCCAGGGTTTACAATTTGGTTCCATGTCTCTCAGCACCCCCGGTATAAAAATTGTTCCAGCGCCCCTGGCTAGCAGCTGTATGGACTGAGCTGTGTCTGAGTTTCCCTGCAGCTGACACCCCTTGATGGTGGCCCTTCTTGGAAGAGGTGGCAATGGGATGGTGTCAACAGGCCATCCTACAAAGACTGGGAGACCCTGGGTGCAGAGGACTTGGGCGCTCTCCTGCAAGCACTGCTCTGAGTTGTTCCTCGCCTGCAGGGAGAGAAGCTAGGCGAAGTAAGATTCCTTCGCAGGCTGTGTTCCTATACCATGCCTGGCAAGGTAGTCCCCACTTTCCACAGCCAGAGTTCCTAGGCTATTGCCTACGCTGCCTCCTGCTAGGATTGGAGTAGCCCCACGTTCGCCCACAGCCACCATCCTCGCCACGGTCCTCCCCCTGCCTCCCACTGAGCGACGCGAGGGCTGGACTAGCCACGAGATTGCTGCCGCCAGCACTGCCCACAGAGACTTCTTGGCGGACAGGTAATCAAAACAAACACTTCTGCAGATAAATGCATGGCCCTGGTGCTTGAAATAAATAACTAATTTCTCCCCACATGATCTCAAGGAGCAGGAGCGGTGTGAGTAGCGGGGCCCGGTGGCGGTCTGACTGGACTCCCTGGAGCGGTAATTCTGAGGATGACAAACACAAGCCAAAGAAAAATGTTGAAAAATAGGCACTTCCCGCAGCCCTGAGCAAAGGAGCTATTGCAGGGTTTGGAAATAACCAAGGCGAAAAGAGGGAGAGGGAGGGGTATTTTCTCATTGAGAACAAGTGAAGTGCCAAACAAGCTGCTATTAAGGTGGCTTGAAGAGGCACGGGGAGGGGTGTACAGGAGAGAGAGAGCGGGGAAGAGGGCAGAAGTGGTGGGAAGGAGAAGGGCTGAGGAAAGAGGGGATGAAGGAAAGTGGTTAAGGAAGAGAGTGTGACCAGAAAGGGGAGCGAGCGTGTGAGCGTGGGCATTGCACAAGACAGAGAAAAATGGAAGGCGAGAGAGCAGAGAGCAAGAACCGGCGTGAAACCGCTACTGGCAGAATTGTCCCCCGCAAGGCCCTGCTTTCTTCCCCTCCTCCCCCGAGCTTTCGTTTCAAAAGGGCCACTTGCCCCCGCTTTCCCCTGTTCTCTCACCACCTTCTCCTCCTCCCCCCTCCCCATAACCACTGCAGGGGGAAAGAAAGAAAGAAGGAAAACAAAATATCTACAGTTGTCGAGAAAAATAGAGGCAAACATCCATAATTTTCTCTGTGGGGCTTTGCAGTAATTGAGCCATTTGGATAAAAATAAAGGCAGCAGGCCCTTTAGGTAAGAGGCGCTTTTGCAATCCAAGAAGCCTGAATTATGCGTCTTGTATCACTTTAAATCCCCCGCCCCCTCACCCCCCTCCGCCTCCACCACGCGACACCAAACCACTTTTCCTTTTCTTCTTCTTTTTTTAAAGTACCCTGTCAAATGTCCTCCGATGAGCAGAGAATTTCAGCTGTCACAACTAATTCTGTGTGTGTGTGTCTGTGTGTGTGTGTGTGTGTGTGTGTGTTGGGGAAGGGGGTGTGTTCTGGGGGTGGGGGGGTGGATGGCGGGAGTGGGGGAGAGGGACGAAGGAGGAGGGCGACGCATCGTCGAATCACTCACGTCTAGCTTTTTTTGTTGTGATTATTACAAAGGGAAGATTTACATCAGAAATTTGTTTCTGGAAGTGTTTAAGGGCTGTAATTTCCTCCTTTTCAATTGCTGCCTGATGTTTTCTTATTGCCTCACCTCGCTTTCCCCCTCCAGCACCCAGCTGTCAGCCTCCTATGGGATCTGTTCATACACGGCAGACCCTGGGGCTGCCACCGCTGCAGCTCTCCTGACCACACTAGGAGCCTCTGGCGCTTGGCTTGCCCATGGGCCCAGGGTCTGGGCTGGTTCTCATCTCCATGACAGCCGATGGGTATTGGTGGGGGTGCAAACCAGCAAAGAATATGGCCCGTTGTCTCAACAGTGTCTATCTGCCCAATGTTTTCTTCTGCTCCTCCTTCTCCCTCTGTCCCACTCTCCTTTTTCTGGCCTATGTGATCCCTTCCCCACTTAAAAACACATGGTGGAAACCAAAGAATCCCTCCGCACCATGGCTTTAGAGGGGTCTGGCTGCCTCTTTTTCTGTGTTTGTACAGCACCTAGTCCGCTGGGGGGCTAGTCTGTGACTGCGACGACTCCTTGTCCTCCTCATCCCCAAATGGCCAGTGCAGGACGGCTGAGGCTGTGGATGGGGCTACCCACAAAAAACAAACAGCGCCTCAGCAGTACACCAGAAATGCCGGCTTCCCCCCTGCAGCTCTCCAGCCGGGCTTTGAAGAGGGTGGGGTAGTTTAACACTGCTTTGAACTGTGTCTGCCAATCCCCGTCACCCCCTGTGGAATTTCTTCTGTGGCAGTGGGCGTGGTGCTTAGAGAAAGCTCCTCGCCCTGGCCATCCCTATTTTCCTTGGGGCTGATATGGAGTTTGTGTGACGTGGCTCCATTAAGGTGGGGAACATGGTGTGTAACAGCCATCCCCCTCCCTCTGGACCTCTGTCTCTTGGCACCAGACCCCGGGTGCCAAGGAGCTCTTTATCCCAATTCAGGAAGGCAGAACAAGAACCAAAGCCTAGAAGTTAAAAGCCAGAGAAATTTGAAATAAAGCTCAAATTTTTAGCAGGGAGGGTGATTAACCACTGGAACAAACTATCAAGGGAAGTGGTGGATTCTCTTTCTCCTGAAGTCTTCAAGTCAAGACCAGATGCCTTTTTGGAAGATGTACTTTAGTCAAACACACGTTTTGGGGCTCAATACACAAGTAACTGGATGACAATCTATGGCCTGTGCTACACAGGAGGTCAGACTACAGCAGCTGATTTTATTAGCACACAAGGCTAGGCTCCTTTGGTTACAGCAGCATGGTGGGCTTAAGGGGACACACCATTGCAGCCCCATTCTACCTTTATGTCAGAGGAAAGGTCAGGATCCTGCAGCACACCTCTGGGGTCTGTCCGCCACTGTGGTACCCAAGTGCAGTGGCCAGTAGCTTGCTCAACATCTCTCTCTCTCTCAAACAGAATAGGTTCGAAGGCAAGTCTGGGGAGGTGTCCGGCGGCACAGACGGCAAATGAGGTGAGCAGCTGTCCGGGAGGCAGATGACTGGCGAGTGACAAGAGGTCGTAGGAGGCTGCATGGGAGGCATGTTGGTGTCGGGCTGTAGCAGAGGCCTGTGACTGGCGCTGGCGTGCAGCAGTACTGGAGGCAGGTGACTGCCATTCGTGTTTGGCTGTGCAGGAGGCAAGTGACGACAGGTCGTGGGAGGCGGTTCTGTGTGGAAGAGCGGCTGCAGCGGCTCGCAGAGCGACTCAGTCTCACTGCACTGAGGAGGGTCCCTGTCTGGATCATTGTCCCCAGGGCTGGAGTATAGTGACGGGGCTAAAGAACCCAGGACAGTGTCAAACCAGTGCCCACCTTGGGATGGGAAGGAGTGACATAAGGGGAGGGGTGATGCCATGTGAACAGCTCCCAAAGACCACCCTGGGAGCAGAGTGCTTTTAACTTGGCTCAGGTGTTGGGTCCCTCCCTGTAGCTGAAGAGCGCTTGTCATAGAATAGGTCAAGCCCAGGGGGTTATTCTCCATGGGAGACTGCCTTCCAGCTCCAGGCCTGGGACATTAACTCCATGGCTGATGCCTGTTCCCTGCCTGCCCCTTTCTTCCTGCTTCACAGAGGACTTTTGTTCCAGTCGGCTATGTTAATTCAAGGTGGGCTCAGTTAAACGTCCTGTTTCACCGGAGAATAGCAGAGACCAAAGAAGAGCTGCTATGCTACATAGTCAAATCCGACTGCAGCCACCCCTCCCGGGGTCAGAATTCACGCACGGTAACTAGGGATGGGCTCAGACCAAAACCAAAGATCCAAACAGCTACTAACGCTGGTGGAATTTGGCTCCAGATCTGAAACGTGGGCTCCCTTTTTGTTATTATATATTGTTGTTATTATTTAATATGTATTACATATGAATTACTATAAGTATTCATTAGTTTCCCATCGCTAAAATTTATACTGTAGTAGCGCCTAAAGACCACACTCAGGTCTGTCCCCATTGTACTAGGCACTGTACAAACGTGATAAATGACAATGCCTGCTGCTAGGAGCTTACAACCTAAAAGATATTTATAATTGTAATGGGGCAAAAAGAATGGCAAAGAACCTCGGTCTTTAATTTATGAGCGCTGTATGCTGGCCTAGTTCTCAGGGTGTTTTCTGCATGAGGGTAGTGGGGTAACTGAACAGGAGTCTGTCTGGAACAACAGCAGGAAGGGCAAGAGTGGCTGAAGATAGTCGCCTCTCTGCAAACACTGAATGTTCAGGGACAATGGCAGAACTATTAGCTTTGATTATTTGGCTGCCTCTCCAGCTAGCCTATGCTGGAGTGGCCCCAGCTGTTTAGCTGGTTGGGGTGGAAAACATTTTTGGCACCCCCGTTCCCACGGCTGAGCACAAATAAATAAATAGCTAGCCAGAGTGAGCCCCCCCTCCAAAAAAAAAAAAAAAAGGCAAAGGGAAGTTGGTGCCCAAACTGACTACCCCTAGGCCTGGCCCTGGTCCTACAAAACTGGTTTGGCCTGGGACAGGAAAAGGCTGGTGAACCCAGAAGAGCAAAGGGTTAAAAAGACTCTCCGGAGCAAGGGAGTAGTTATTTTGGGGCACGACAATGAGACACAGGTGCCTGCTGGGGTGTGTGGAGAAGCTAAGCGTGCCTAGGTCACTGGGCTGGGATGGCAGGGCCCTAGGCAATATAGACATCCACACAGACTTGATTTACGGTTCTTTTCTCTCAATGCATTGTTCCTACCACTGCAATGAACAAGCCTTTCATTGAAGAAGGCTCTTTCATCACCACTGTCATACCTGTAAAGCTCAGAAGATATTACGCAGAGCCCAGTGCATAAACTTGAGGAGCCTATTTCTCCTGCAACCTTGTGTAGTCCTTTGCACCTGTGCAAAGTGGGCGTGAAAAGCTACCAGCTGAAAACAATAGCATTTTGCACTCACTTTGCACTGATGTAAATAACTGGATAAGACGTAGGGCAATAGAGACTCAGGCCCTAGGAATATAAGGAAAGGTTCCCACTAACTTCATAGTCATTGGATCAGGACAGGCCCTGTGAGTATGGTACAGGGTATCCAGGCAATGCAGAGGAAATCAATAAAGTTAATAGTTTATGCACCTCTGTTCTGAGTGTCAGTGCCTTGATGTAGGCCCTGATCCTGCAAACACTTACGCATTTGCTTAACTTTACTATTGTGAGTAGTCAAGGATCAAGGCCTTAAAGTTCCCCAATAACTTGTGCGTATCAGTGGAATCTTAGAAATCTTTATAATAATAATAATTAATGAACAATTAATAATTCGTAAAGCTCCATAGTGAGCAAGGAACCATAAACACGGAAACCTGGAAAAAGAAAATTAAAATCTATTGAACACTTACAGGGAGCTTCATAGCATCTAGGCATTTAGAAACCTTATTATCTGTGAAGTGACTATGTGTGAGAGACAGAAAAACACATGGTTCCTCCTCCAACAAACATACACCCTAAGCTACTTACTCTGCTTAAAACCCCTTGCAAGGTTAGATCGAGAAGAGCAGGGCCGGCTTTAACGGGTGCAGGGCCCCACGCGAAGAGCCCGATTCCAGGGAATCGGTGGAATTGACTTAAAGCCGGCCCTGGAGAAGAGGCGTCAGCACCGGTCAAAATGCAAGGATCATTCGTGCATGACGTAATGGTTGTGTGTAGAGTATGCTCGAATGTCCTGCTCTAGGAACGATCCTTGCATGTTCTTTGCTTTCATCCTTTACTGACTCGGCCTTGCATCATCTGTGTATGATCCTTGCACTTTTGCTGGCATGTGGACAAAACCTGATGTCTTTATTCACTCCTTACTCCAGCAAATTTCTCATTTATTTCAATGGGCCCCGTTGTCTGACTAAGGATTGAGTAAGAACTTCAGGATTTAGCCTGGAGCTGTGGGTGGGGCCAGATCATATCCCATAACTGAGCTACTCTTGGAGTCCTCATATAATCCAGGGTTCTTGATAGACAGGATACTCAGGCTTTCAGAGAGCATCCCTTGACTGAGACAACAGTTGATGTGTAAACCATAATCATGCCAATGTAATACAAATCCCTGAACACCTAGAGCAGTACCACCTCTGAAGTCTGTCAGCCTATGTTGTACCCAAGGGTAGTGGACACAAGTCTCTGACATGATGTCGGTAGGACTGATGTGTCTCTCAACATGCCATGGTGCTGCATGTTCACACATTTCACACTTGAATCTTTAGTCTGGTTTTAACGCACATTAACAAATGCGACTGGAAAGTCTAGTGCAGACATGATGCAAACATTCCTTGCTAGCGTTAAACTCGACTTGCAACAAATGTTTGTTCCCTCTTGTGATGGGTTGTCTGCCCCACACAGAACTGGAAAGGGTTAAGGTCACCAGGTAGGCCTATTAACTCCACAGGCTGCACCTGGAGGAGAAGACAGGGAGGACTGGGACCTAACTGCTGATCGTGCCCAGCTGAAGAGGAACAGGAGGGGCCTGTATAAAGCCCAGGAGCTGAAAGCCGAAGGGGGTTGCAGGGAAGTAGGCTGCAGTTGCTCCTGGGAGGAGGATAGTGCATTAGGGGCTAGAGCAGTGGGTCTCAACTCATGGGTCACTTGCAGCCCAATCAGCACACAGCTGTGGCCCATATGACAGCCCCAAGGCCATACAGGTAGTATATATATTGTGTGGATGTAGCCCACATAACACACAGAGAGCTGCATATGTGGCCCACAATGGTAAATAGGTTGAGAACCACTGGGCTAGAGGGTAGTCTACAGTTACTCCCTGAGAAGAGAGAGTTGGGAGGCTGACAAACCCAGAGAGGTAGGAAAAGGCTCAGGGAAAAGCAGTTAGGGAGGACAGTGCAGGCTTGGGTTCCCCTACCAGTTACAGGGGATGTGGCACATACCAGGCAGAAGAAAGTGGACTACCTGGGACGATTTCGTCCAGAAAAGACTTTGTTACAGTCCCCCTGGAATGGGGGACCATGTTGTGACTTGGCTGAGTCACAAAAACGAGGCTGCAGTTCTAGGAGCGAGAGGGGCTGCAGCATGAGAGGATGGTGGGAGAGACACTGCAAGAGGAGGGTGCAATGCCTGGCAGAGCTAATTCCCAGGACGGCCAGGAGGAGGTGCCACCAGCGGTGAGTGGACCCCATGACACTTGTCTAGACTGGAATTTACAATCATGTTAATTACACCTGTTAAAACATGACTACGAATTCTAGTGTTGACATCTCTTTTAACAACACCGATTCTGATGTGGCTATTTTAGTGTCTCTGAATCCATGACTGCAACATATTTTAGAATTCAACCAACTTTCAATAGGCTTGGAATAGTCCTGCCTTGGAAGCTAGATTCTCAGGATACATGCATGAGAGGAGACCAGGAAACTGGAGCACTGGGAAAAAGGAGGAAAATTTATTTATTTTCATCGGAAAGCCCACAAAGACAAATTGCTAATTGCTCTACTGGGATAGCTTGGAATGGGCATGTTTAGGTGGGTATTACTAGCCAGTGCCATGTCAGGAGTGAGCGAGAAATGGCTGGGGGCAGAGTAGAGTGACTGAACATTCTTAGGCATCTTGCATGAGCAGAAATAGTAATTGAGGGTTGAGGCCCATCCCTCGCAGCCTCGGACAGCATCCAGAGAGGGAAAATGCTCTTTTTCTGGGAAATAGTTCTGTGCTCATAGGCCCTGCCATCCAGAGATGGTGACTTACACAGCAATGCACTAATGCAATCTCAACCTTTCCAGACTACTGTACCCCTTTCAGGTGTCTGATTTGTCTTATGTACTCCCAAGTTTCACCTCACTTAAAAACTACTTGCTTACAAAGGCAGACCTAAAAATTCAAGTGTCACACCACAGTATTACTGAACTTTTTACCATATAATTATAAAAAATCAATTGGAATATAAATATTGTACTTACATTTCAGTGTATAGTATATAGAGCAGTATAAACAAGTCACTGTCTGTATGAAACTTTAGTTTGTACTGACTTCGCTAGTGCTTTTTATGTAGCCTGTTGTAAAATGCGGCAAATATCTAGACGAGTTGATGGACCCCTTGGAAGACCTTGGCGTACCTGATTGAGAAACACTGGTCTAGGGTTGTAGGTTTTGGGTTTTCTTTTTTTAAATAATGGAACAGCAGCAGCAATAATCATGTTCCATCATTGTATCACATTGATGCCCTGGGGACTCAGACATGTTTTTGGGCCCTTGTGTTGGGGAGGTAGGGGTTGCACAGACAAAACTGTAGCAAGCTGGGAAACTTCCTGGGCGACCATCCCTGCTGGCTTGGTATAAGTGTGTGTGATACTGATTACTCATAGGACTGGCAGGGACCCCGAGAGGTCATCTAGTCCAGTCCCCTGCACCCATGGCAGGACTATATTATCTAGGACTATCATTAATTAAGATATCAGAGGGGTAGCCGTGTTAGTCTGGATCTGTAGAAGCGACAAAGGGTCCTGTGGCACCTTAGACTAACAGAGGTATCGGAGCATAAGCTTTGGCGGGTGAATCCCCACTTCTCCGGATGCAAGCAGTGGAAATGTCCAGAGGCAGATATAAAAGTGCAGGGAAGATTCAGGCTAGAGATAACGAGGTAAACTAATTAAGTGAGATGCTATAAATAAGGAAGGGCAATGAGCCCAGTGGCTCTGCATGGGATGGGGTTAGTGCTGGGCTCGGGCCACGCCTCCCCACCCCTCTCCCCATAGGGAGCCATGTGGAGCCAGCAGCGCACGAGAAGCACCGTCCCTGAGCAAGGGCTGCACGCGCCGGAACCAGCCTCGTTCTGGCGGGGGGCTTACGTCATTGTGAAAGCCCCCTATCTGCTGGGCTTGCTATCCCCTTCCCCCTCTGTTTCCGGCGGAAGTCTGGGGCCTTTCCTTTTCCGGGTACGGGTGCCCAGGCGGCGGAAAGAGGCAGGCAGGACGGAGCGGCGGCGGCGGCGGTAGTGGTGGGGGTGGCTGGCGCGTGTAATGGCGGAGCTGGCGCAGGGGCAGAGCGCGGCTTCAGTGGGGATTAAACCCGAGGGCTTCGCCGACGCTTTGCACCGGGTCCGCCAGGTAACGGAGCCCGGGCACGGGCGCAGGCCTCGGGGCCGCTGCTAGGCCTCGGGGCGGGAGAGGGAGCGGGGCGGCCCGGCCAGGTGGCTAGTGGGGCAGAGGGGGGGAGCAGCCTGCGCCTCCTTCTGGGGACAGGCCCGGGGGGCTGGAGCGAGGCCTGCGAGGGGACGGGGAAGCGGGGATGGCCCTAGGCGCACCCTGCATGGGCGGGGAGAGCTGGGGCAGAGGTTGTGGGGAGCTGGGGAGACTTGTCCCGTGACTGACTCCGGCCTTGTTCACCACCTGCCCAGCTTTCCCTCTGAAAAATAACGCCCGGGCCTTGTGTCTGTGCAGCGACTTTCGCCACCCAGGAGAAACCAGCTCCCCTCTGTAAGGTTTAGCAAGTGTTGGGTGCGAGGGGGGAAATAGACCCCTAAGGGGTGTATGTGGATGCAAGGTTGAAGGAGGTCAGGCAGCTGGAGGTGCAAGAAAAGTGGCTATTTTGTAAAGAAATACTAAATTACAACATTTTCCTTGGCAAAGTTAATAGAAATAAGCGTTCGCCCTTGTTTTTTTTTTAAAAAAGGATACTTAAGACTAATCTAGACAAGTCAATTAAAACTATAATATAAGGGAAATACTGTATTTATCGTTGGGGGTTAGCGTCCATCCCAGAAGAGGTGGAAAAGTGTAACGTCTGTGATTTTAAAACAAAAATATTCAAAGATGGGTGGAGAGGGTTACAAAAATCCAAACAACTTTTCTGTGTAAAATCTAGGGTGCCTGAGAAATTATGGTGCTCCTTAGCAACGTGCAAGTTTATGAGAAGTGATTTCAGAGACAAGTGGCCACTGCCTTGTGGGTTTTGCTAGTTGTGCAAAATTCATTGCTGTGTATTCATCATCTTTCTCGTTCCATATTTATCGCAGGTGTTAAATGCAACTTGTTCATTGTGGTTATTTACATCCCAACAGGACATAACATGGCTAACTACTAGAAGCAAGTCTTGAAGATTCTGTATGGTCTTACTGTCACTTTCCAGTATTGCTGGGGTGGTGGGGGAAAAGATCTCCCTGTTGCCCAGATACTTTGTGTTCTTTTCTTTAACTGAGAAGCTCCTGGAGAAATAAGAAATAAAACCTTTCGAGCTATTGTTCTAATGAAATGAAAGGGCTCACCACTCAGTACAACTCAGTCATAAACCAATATAGTAGTGAATATTGATTTTTTTTTTATCTAGTCTTCAGAGAATTGTGCAAAGACACTGGCTGTTCTAGGTAGCACATCATCTACTTTTTTCAGAAAGACAAAAATTACCTGCGACTTACTGCTTTTCAGCTGTTGATCCAAAGCATCACATCTTAGTCATGTTTTACAATATGCAATAGGTAACTCTCATCTGCAGTGACCCAGACAAGACAAATCAGATTTTTCAGTGGCTACTACAGCTGTGTTGACTGGACTGTACGTTGATGTCTGAGTCTTCCTGTTAGCATCAGATTGTTAACCTTTAGAGGCTGTTGTATTGGGAAATATCGTAGACACATGTCATAATCTGGACCTCTTACTGAAGGCCTCCAGCTGCAAAAATTCATTTTGAGTATTTGAGAATGTTTTCTGCCTGTTCTTAAGTAATGGATGGACTTTATCTTGGACAGCCTGCTCAGGTAGAAGAAAAGTTTCCATTATTTGCTGATCATTTGTGGCTTTTTGAAAGGAAACTGAGTACTGCATTGGAAACATACTGAACTCATACTGAAATACACCATTCACTGGACCAATAACAAGTTCAACGTGAAGGGGGAATTTCTGTGACTGTATTGACCCGTGTATATTAGTGAAAGTTGATCACTTCTCTGTCCTACATGGTGGCTCTGTCAGATTTGTGGGTTATGGTAGGATTATTCCACAGGCTCATACCCAGAGAGAATGGAGCATTAAACTTTACCGTAATCAGGGCCCTCATTAATTGTCAATTGGCTTTTCTTTACAGTTTTATAGGGGAATGAATAAATTGGTATCCCTGGGCCCAGAATGCACTGAGATACTCTAGTGCAGGGGTTGGCAACCTTTCAGAAGTGGTGTGCCGAGTCTTCATTTATTCACTCTAATTTAAGGTTTCGCGTGCCACTACTACATTTTAACGTTTTTAGAAGGTCTCTTTCTATAAGTCTTTAATATATAACAAAACTATTGTTGTATGTAAAGTGAATAAGGTTTTTAAAATGTTTAAGAAGTTTCGTTTAAAATTAAATTCAAATGCAGAACCCCCCGGACTGGTGGCCAGGACCCGGGCAGTGTGAGTGCCACTGAAAATCAGGTCTCGTGCCGCCTTTGGCACGTGTGCCATAGGTTGCCTACCCCTGCTCTAGTGTAAGCTTTTAAAGTCTTCAAAGCCATCTGCTTCAAATGAAGTGTCCTAGAAACAGTACGCTTTACGAGCCTTTATCAATGAAAATACATGTCTCTGATAAATGTGAGCTCCCCCAAGTTTTGGTAGTTGAGTCACTGATCTGCTATCCTGTAAGATGATTGTATGTTGCCTGTTTTGACAGATTTGTTCAGTATGCTTTCGGGGTGGGGGGGGGGGAAGAGAGTTGATTCTGGGCAAAAAATAGATCTTAAGATCAAGCTCACTATCTTAATGGCTGTGAAGGAAGTACAAGTAGTTTGTCTCATGCCCAGGTGTGATGTGATTAAATCCTTGTCACTGAAGTCTCAGTGACCAATGTGAAATGAGGTGGTCTTGGTTCATTTCCTAGTGGGCATTTGTGTGCCTCACAAATCCAACTATCACAGTTGACAACCCTGGCATTCTTGTTGAATGGGATGTAGAGACAGATTCTGCTGTCTTGTCCCTAGAGATGGTGACTAAGATTTTGGTTGAAATTAGGAAAGTGACATGGACAAGTACAGTGCAAATATAGGTAGATGTCATTGCGGGGAGGGGGGGATTTCAGCAATATGGTACCTTTTTATAAACTCTGTTCACTTAAAAGAAAAAAATCATGCAAACTCTAGAACTGCTACAGCTTTGCTTTGGCCCCTGGGTTATTGACATAAATGCCCCTCTCTTGTGGTTTTGAATCAATTTTGAGCTAAAGCTGCATATATAACTGTTAATCTAAATGTGCTGGAGGTCTACTTTCACTTCTCATATGGGTTATAGTATTGTAAATCTGGGTTGTATAATCAGTATTGTGGGCAACTAAATATTCAGGTCAGTAGACCTACAGGATGATCAGCCACAGTGCTTAGAGGTTGTGAAATAAGCTGGCAACTACAGAAGTCTATAGGACCTTTCAAAGAAATGAGTTAAGTCTTGCTTTATTAGATTGTCCTAGGTGAACCCTCTTTTCTTATATTAATACAGGAGACCCCTGCTAGAACATGCATCAACATAGCGCGAATTTGGTATTAGCGACCATGGATCCCAATGTAAATAATTTATTTTGGGATCCATGGTAACGCGCCCCGCCGCTATACCGTGGTCCCCGCATTAACGCGGTACTGTGCATGGTTCCCAAACCTCGCGTTCCAGCAAGGGTGCAGGGTAGTGTCAAATTTCTGATACAAACCTACAAAACGCAACAAAATCTCTCAAATGTATGCTGAGGGTGAGGAGAACATGTGTCTCAAAGCCTCCATAGGGAATCTCAGATTAGTGGATTAGCTGACTGACATATATGCAGTAGCCAGCCTACATAGTGAGGCTGCTGATATTGTAATTTGGAATTGTATTGCTTTTGTGGGTTAGAACATTTGTATCACTCCTTTAAGTAATGTAAATTGTATTAAAAAATTTCCCTGGTGATTCATTCCCCTCCCCTCCTGAACAGCCTCACCTTGTAATAAATCATTCCTATTTGTATGGTGCTAGTCCCCTCTCCACATGCACACTGCACTCTTGCTGTGAAGTGATTTGCATTGTAAGATTTCATCATAAAAATCTAAATTTGAGAAATTAGCCAGATACTTACTAGCCAGAGGTTTAAATTGACTATCTAGAGCAGCAATGTCCAATAGAAATTCGATGCTAGCTACACAACTAGCCACACTTGTGGTTTTGAATTTTTCTTATTAGCCACACTATAAAAAAGCCACATGCGTTAGCCACAATTCAATAGCCTATTTGCCACATATAGCTAGTGGCAAACATATTGGACACCGCTGATCTAGAGGAAGATACAAAAGACAAAGTTGGCAGCCCTGTCGTTGATGTGATGGGTAATGGCTTGGTAAGCCCTTGTCCTGCCAGCCCTTGTCCTTAGGGTGCTGGGATTTTTATCATGGTCCCATCAGGGCTGTGTGTAAACTCCATTTTTCATATCAGGCTCTACCTTGTAGGTCTTCTTTTTTAATTAAAAAAAAAAGGGGGGGGGGCGGGAGGAACACTCCAACCACTCCTCTGGAAGGGAGATACTTCTCTGCCTCTTTGTCCCTTTTCTGGACTCCTAAGGGTGGGGAAAGAAGGTGTCAGCTAATATACATCTCCCTGGCCTCTTCCTCCCCCTCCCCCGCCTTAAATTCTCTTTGAATAAATTAATAGCTGGTCTTTGCTGCTGCAGCTAGTTTTCCCAGTTAAGGCAACACAAAATGTACATGGTTCTGGACAGTTTCACCACTCCTCACAGTGTTCTGGATAGCAGTTGAGAAACATTACCTTCAGTATTCTGCTTGACAAACATGAGCAGCAGCAGAGGCACTAGAGGTGTTTGAAGACTCAGGGCGATAATATTTCACTGACTTATATTGTGTTAACATCTGAAAGATTATCTTTTTGTAGGCATGAAATAGATAGCTAGACTAAATTCTGTAGAAGTTGATGGTTTAGGTCCTACCACACTTGCTGTCGAAACTTTCATCTTCTGCACATGAATAGATTTTAAATCCTTAAACAATATTGTAAAAGGAGGATCCACCATAGGTGCAAATGGACAGAAGTCTAAAAGGTACCAGGTCACATGCCTCCCTAACTACTGGAAATACTTCAATTTGAAAGCTTTATTTTTTATCTTCATTGTAAATAGTAAAGTACGTACAACTATCACTTTTTTCCATGACCGTACCTCTGCAAATGTATAGTTCAGGTTTTGAATGTCCAGCCAAATCCCAAAAGTGGGACAATCACAGAAATAATTTCTGCTTTAGTGATGTTTCTACAGCACACTTTAGAATTAAACTGAATAAAGGCTTTTATATAGGGGGAATGGAGAATGACGTCTAGAGGGGTGAAAGCAGTAGCTAGTAGTACATTACTCAAGGTCATCCAGTCAGATAAGGGCTAGGACTGCATGCTTTTGTTAATTTCCTAGCTTCAGCATGCCTCATTTATCTTCCTGCAGAACCTGTAGTAATAAACGAGGCTCCTTTTGTAATTTAAACAAGACATTATGTTTTAATTTCTAACTGCTGCATCTATTCTTAATGTTTGCTAACTTTACTTTGTAGTTTTTGATTTTTTTTCCTCCTGTGGTAAGGAATTGGTCAGTGGTCCCTGTATAATCCAACAGTGGTCTTTAAAAATATATTTTTAACATTTTCATAAACCTTGACCAGCTTGAAATAATTGTGCATTGTGAAAATGCTGACTTTGAATTTTAGTCTAGTTTCTGTGGGCCAAATTCTGCCCTAATTGTATATTTTTGACTCTTAACAGGGTGGTTGGGGAAACGGCACAGGTGTAGCCAAGGGCAGGATTTGGACCAAATGAACTCTTTAAAGTATAAGTTCAGTTGTGGAAATTGAAAAGAGAAAAAAATTGAATAAAATATCTGTTAAAATGGTAGACTGTTCTCAATGAACCTGTTAAAACATATTATCAGTAACATGTCACAGTATGTTGGGGCTGGCAGACCCAGTCCATTGCAGGTCTGTGGATTGTAAATTATTCTATAGGAGCAGTTAGTAGATTCCAAAAACTGATGGTGATCTTTATTTTTCAGTATTGAAGTGGTATTTGAAATGTAAATAGCTTTAATAAAGCAACCAAGCGAGGGATATCAGATGGGAGGAGGGCCAGAAACATGTTGTGGTATGGAATATGACAAGTTACGTAAGAAGGCACCTGAGATACTGCACATGTGTGGGAAGGTGGACAGTACATGTTAATGTGACCCCCTAAAATTATATTTACATAAAGCCAGTGGTTTTGGTGACACAAATAAACCATGCCTGAGTTGTTTGGTGTCAGTCTCTCTGTAATTGGAGCATTATGTGGAGCTGTGTTATTCCATATATTAAAAAGAAACTAGATCGCCTAAAACTGACCATCCCTTCCTCTTCAGTGGTTCTGGAAAAGATGCAAGTTGGGTTTCAGCTGCCTGTGTTAATTTCCAGTTGTGCATGCAAGTACACCATGTTGAGATTACAAAAATATGATAGGAAAGAGAGGGAAATCAAGAACTTCTTTTGGAACTTGCATTCCTGATACTGTTAATTTTATTAATTTTTTTAAAAAGAGGGGGCGGAAGGCCATTTTCATTCACTATAAATAGCACAAACAGTGTTTTTTACTCTTCTTCTTTTCTTTTTTTTTTAAGCGTGAACTGAAAAGCAGTGTAATAGAAATCCATGTTACAAAGAGCTTTCTACTTTACTTACTGCAGGTCCTGAATTTTGGACAGCTGGCTTTTCCTCTGCAGGAGTTGGTAGTGTCAGCAACTTGAACTCTTGTAGATGTCAGTTGTCACAAGGAAAGCTACATTTTAGAAACACCTTTGGTTATATTTTTCCATCTCCCTTCCCTTCATTATGAAGAACATCTGTGTAAAAAGATATTTTTATTTTGTTCCTCTTTGTTCTCTGCTGAAATCCCAATTAGTAGTAATCTGATATCAGAACTGATTGTGTGGAAATGATTGATTGTTTCTGCTACTTATTCTCCTTCTAAACTAAATCCTCCATCAGACTCCTTATACAGAGCCTGTTGAAATATTTTTCCTTGGAAAAGAATGAGGGGAACAATAAGAATAAGACTCTTTTCTGAACATTCGTCAGGTTTTTCATGAAGCATCATTTCATGAACTTTATGCTGCTCTTAACACAAATCCCTTTTAAAAAAACGAGGGTAGTCTCTTGGTGTTCCTACGTTTATTTTAGTTACTTGTCTGGCCCCATTGCTATGGTATCTGCACACCTCACAGTCTTTAATGTAGTTATCCTTGCAACACCCCCATTTTACAGACAAGGAAATGAGGCACGGAGTGACAAGTGACTTACTTGACATCACACAGGAAGTCTGTTGCAGAGCAGGGAATTGAGCTGCTCAGTCCCCGGCTAGCATCCTAACTGTTGAGCCATCCTTCCTCTATTAATAACATCTGATATTTAAATAAATGCCTATGACATGGTACAGGAAACAAAGCTGGGCGCAGGAGAACTTATTGAAATAGAAATATCAGAAGTAAGCAGAAACAGTTAACTTGTGAAGAAAATTGCAGTTTTTTCGTCTTTGTGCCACGAGAGCCCTGATTTTAGTAGCTAAAAAGACAAAATAGTAACAAGAGAGAGTGCTCTAGTGGACAGTAAGGACCAAATAATTTAGTTGCCGTGGCTGACAATTCAGGTATGCTAATTTAAAAAAAAAATCTGCTTCAACAGATTGCTGCTAAAATTGGAGATATTCCTCACTTGAACAATACCGCGCCGCTGGTGGACCCCTCTGTCTATGGTTATGGAGTACAAAAAAGGCCCCTGGATGATGGAGGTAAGCTGGCTAAATTTTGACAATAGGTATTTCAGATGTAGCGTTCAGGAATGTTTATTTGTGGACATGGAAATAGAGGATCAGTTTTGCATTTGTAGTAGGAATAGCTGAGATTAGTTAGTGGATAATTTTGTGTGTAGAGATTATACACAAGAATTCCTGTGCTGTTTAGTCTTGCTCAGATAGTACTACACTCATATTTTCAACTGTATTGATAAAATGATACATTCTACAAAGAATATTATCAACTTACTGTTTTTTAGAGAGATTTAGCTGAGTAGTATAATTATTTAACATTTGTATTGTAAATGAGGCACCATTGTATTGGCCACTATGTACACATAACAAAAAGACAGTTCCTGCCTGAAATTGCTTATAGTCTACATATAAAACAGTAAACGGCACGTAGGTGATAGCACATGGTAGCTGTGAGATGATTATAACAAGTGTAACCAGCAGCAGTCACAGCACAACAGCTGGTTATGTATGCATCTCAGCACAAGGTTTAAAGAGAGACTTGAGAGGAAACCGATGAAGATATTTCTTTCTAACTCCTAGTGGGAGGGTTATTCTATATTTATCCATTACAGTATTTCTTAACCCTTTCTCTGATGCATCTGGTGGTGGCCATGGTTTGAGTCAAAATCCTAGACTAGATAGACCACCTTGTCTGATCCCTATATTGTATTAATATTCCATTATTTAAAATATGTTTGTGAATCACTAAAAATGTTTTCCTGGCTGGTAGTTTGACTTTTTTGTTAATTTTCTGCTGTGTTTCTGGTGCTACAGAAATCAGAATGGATGTATGTGTCCATACGAATCTGTATCATCAGTTGTGCACTGCTCTTGGAATGGGGTGTTTTATTACCTGCTGCTTTACAGCACCAAAAAGCTCTCACTTCCTTGCTGCAGCTGTTGTATCAAAGAGGCTGTGGTCTCCTTTTCCTCACCAGATTAGAATACTACTACTTATAGTTCCGGTTTTTTGACTGACAAAGGTACCCGTGCCAGGTGATCCTTTTCCGTAAATATAATGTTCGGACTTTGAAATTTTGCGTATAACCTTAACTTTCTCTCTCTAAATGTAGATTAACTTTCAGCCACTGGATTTTTTTGTGATTGGGGTAATGCTCTAATTGTGGGGCAACACTCAGAGCTGCACTGGGGAGGGAGGCAGGCAAACAAACAAAGTCTCAGCTTAGGGTTTCACCTCTGAAAGGAAAAATCTCCTTCATCTCTGTTAATTCTTAATTGCCTTGGGAAATGGAGGTGACAAGGTGCTGATAAGATGGGTGGACTGTCTCTTTCCTTCTGAGGAATCATTCTGGGGCATGGGAGAAAAGTTCCTGGCCTGCTTTCGTCTCAGCTGTCAGATTTCCCTTAACCCACTCCTTCCTCCAATATCAGCCATGTTGTCCAAAAGGAGAGCAGCCACTTGCTTCCTATTCAGTTCAGTGGGATATTTCCTCTTGTACACACGCGCACACACACACATGATTGTTGGAGGAAGGAGTGTGTTCCTGTGAGACCAGCCACCTTCCATCTGGGCTAAAGCATCATTTTTTCAGTGCTTCCAATGCCCTGCTATGAGAGCGAGAAGCCTGTTCTAATTCTCCAAATCCTGGTCTTCTGTATGGGAAAACTGTGTTACCAACTTAACCAGTGAACTGTTCAAACCTGATGCTCTTTCGTAACCAAAATGGGCCTCTTCAGAGTGTTACTAGTTGCCTTACTAGACTAACCAAAACTTTGTGTTTGACTAGACCATAAGTGTTTATCACATTCATTTTGATCCAGTTAGAGCTGTAATAGCCCCTCTTTCCTTTCCAGCGGTTCCATGCTTCATTTCCTCTGAAATTCAACAAAAACAAATGTATGATTATGGGCATACATCTCTAATGAGGGTGTTTCTGGAGTTTTCCTCCATTCCAGAATTATGCTCACTACAGTGCTCTGTGATAGGGCCTAACACTTCTTCCAGGGAGAGTTGAAAAATATTTTACTGACTGGCTGTTCTTGCGTTCACTGCATACTGGGTCAGACCAATGGTCCATCTAGCCCAATATCTTGTCTTCCGACAATGGCCGCTTCCAGATGCTTGAGAGGGAATGAATAGATGCAGTGATCCATCCCATGTTGTCCAGTCCCAGCTTCTGGCAGTCAGGGGCTTAGGGATATACGGTTATGAAATTGCATCCCTGACCATCTTGGCTAATAGCCATTAATGGACCTATTCACCATGAACTTGTATATTTCTTTTTTGAACCCAGTTATACTTTTGGCCTTCAAAACATCACCTGGTTGACTGTGCGTTGTGTGACGTAGTACTTCCTTATGTTTGGTTCTAGTGTTATGTGAAGGGGTAAATAACACTTCCCTATTCACTTTCTCACAGCATTCACAATTTTATAGACCAATTTCATATAGCCCCTTAGTCTTTTCTAAAATGAGCAATCCCAGTTTTTTTAATCTGTGCTCGTATGGAAGCTGTTCCATACTCCTAATCATTTTTGTTGCCCTTCTCTGCACCTTTTCCAATTCTAATCTTTTTAGAGATGGGCAACCAGAACTGCATGCAGAATTCAAGGTATGGCATACCATGGATTTATATAGTGGCATTGTGATATTTTCTGTCTTATTTATCCCTTTCCTAATGGATCCTAACATTCTGTTAGCTTTTTTGGCTGCCACGCCACATTAAGCAGATGTTTTCAGAGAACTATCCAAGAACTCTTTCTGGAGTCATAACAACTAATTTAGAACCCATCATTTTGTATGCATGTTTGGGTTTATTTTTCCAGTATGCATTGCTTTGCACTTATCAGCATTGAATTTCATCTGCCATTTTGTTGTCCAGTCATCCAGTTTTGTGAGAACCCTTTAACTTTTTGCTCTCTGCTTGCATTTAACTATCTTGAATAATTTTGAATTGTGCAAATTTTGCCACCTCCCTGTTCACCCTCTTTTCCAGCTCACTTATGAATATGTTGAACAGCACAGGTCTCAGTACAGATCCTTGGGAGACCATACTATTTACCTTTCTCCATTGTGAAAACTGACCATTTATTCCTACCCTTTGTTTCCTATCTCTTATCCAGTTACTGATCCATGAGAGGACTTTCCCTCTTATCCCATGACTACTTTCTTTGCTTAAGAGCCTTTGGTGTGGGACCTTGTCAAAGGCTTTCTGAAAGTTCAAGTACACTATATAAACTGGATCACCCTTGTCCATATACTTGTTGACCACCTCAAATAATTCTAATAGATTGGTCAGGTATGATTTCCCTTTGCAAAAGCTATGTTGACTCTTCCCCAACATATTGTGTTTTATGTACGTGTCTGATAATTTTGTTCTTTACTAAAGTTTCAACCAATTTATCTGGTTCTGAAGTTAGACTTACCTGCTCGTAGTTGCCAGGATCGCCTCTGGAGCCCTTTTTTTTTTTTTTTTTTTTTTAAAAGGGCATTACATTAGGTATCCTCTAGTCATCTGATACAGAGACTGATTTTAAGCAATAGGTTACATAC
This sequence comes from Macrochelys suwanniensis, assembly GCA_033296515.1. Classification (NCBI taxonomy): domain Eukaryota; kingdom Metazoa; phylum Chordata; order Testudines; family Chelydridae; genus Macrochelys; species Macrochelys suwanniensis. The sequence goes on along the minus strand of CM065790.1, from coordinate 10,928,748 downwards.
CACAGTTAATAGTTCTACAGTTCCTTCAGAAGTCTTGGGTGAATACCATCTGGTCCTGGTGACTTATTGTTTAATTTATCAATATGTTCCAAAACCGCCTCAATCTGGGACAGTTCCTTAGATTTGTCACCTACAAAGAATGGCTCAAGTGTGGGAATCTCCCTCTCATCCTCAGTGAAGACCAATGTGGAAAATTCATTTAGCTTCTCTACAACAGCCTTGTAGTGGAAATGGCAATGAATTGTCAAGCTTATTACATTTAAGTGTGAGGGATGATTGTATAAAAAAAGCTAATGTGAAAACAAACCTGACTTTAATCTTCTTACCCTTAAGTAAATATCAATCATATAGTAGTAATAAATTCTGCATGTTTACTTGCTTCACTAATCTGCCAAAATAAGATTGTGGCATGTATTTATGCCCTTAGAATGAAGAAATTAACAGACCAGTTGCATTGGGGAGGGGAAAAGAGAAGAATGAATCCCTCTCTACCATGGGGCACACACTTTATCAGTCTCTGGACTGGAAATTCCTGCATGTTGCACAATCACCTAGTCTGTATTTGGCAAGTAAGAAATTTCCCTCTGGCACTTTTTTGCCATGCCTTTTATTAAAGTATCCTACCTTTGATTTTAACTTGTTGTTGCATGCATTGTTAAATAACAAGATATTATGCAAAACTGAGCTCAATTATGTCAGGTTCAAATGAAATATTTTTAATTCACACTTTTCATGTAACTAGACCGAAACTGATAGTCACTTCAATAATTATGAATTAGAAACCGTTCCCCAACAACATGGCGGTGTCTACTTGAGTAAGGATATTTCTGATGGGCTTTTGAAAACAAATTTCAGGCTTGTAGAAAAGCCTGGAGCCTGTCCATAATTCAAGCAAAATAATATTTGCCACTTAACGTCTTCTAAGCATAGAAGTATCGAATGCTTTATAATGGTAGATTGGGAGGCTGGCTGTTCCATTTCCAGCATCTGGTGATGGTCTCAGCTGAAGCAATTTTTCATTAGTGGTGGGTGCGTCAGAAGTGGAAAAGATGTTGGTCTCTTGTGAGTGTAGGAGGTAAAGCCTCAGATATTCCTCCCTCACTTCTTAAGATCCCAGAAGTTCTGATCATGATGAAGGTAAGATCCATGAAAGTGCTCCATTTTAGAAAGAAAGCAATCCAGATAGCGGTTGGGTAGGAGTGAGGGAGCTTTTCACTAGAACATGTTATCCCAAAACTATAAACTAATGAAAGAGCATATTGAAAAATTGCCGTACTTTTTTATGTGTGCAAAGTATTGCATGTTGGAAGGAATAATTTTAATTACTCGTACATGTGACTCAGTTCTAAATCAACTGTAACAACTGAAGAAAAGCTGGGCATCCTTATGGACAGCTCAGTGAAAACCTCTGCTTAGTGTGCAGAAATGGTCAAAAAAGAAAACTGTGTTAGGATGTCTAAGGAGTGGGATGGAGAATAATACTAAACATCCTATTCTATAAACCAATAATATGGCCACCCCTGGAATACTGTGCTGATCTAATGAGCCCATAGAATTAATTGCCAAAAAATATAGTCACAGCCAAATCAGCTGTGACTGCTTATCAGCTTATCAGACTTCAGTTATGGATTAAGTATTGTATGGATAGCAAGTACATCTGGCTTTAGTAAAGATTAAAGGAAAAACTGTAGGTATACCTTCTCGCTTCAGGGGGGAGGGATAGCTCAGTGGTTTGAGCATTGGCCTGCTAAACCCAGGGTTGTGAGTTCAGTCCTTGGGAGGGGGCCATTTGGGGATCTGGGGCAAAAATTGGGGATTGGTCCTGCTTTGAGCAGGGGGTTGGACTTCCTAAGGTCCCTTCCAACCCTGATATTCTATGATAAACTGACCTCTGACAACTGAGGGTTAGAAAGAAACTTTTCATGGGGCAGGTTGTTCAATAACTGCCTATTACATTATTATGTATTTGAATAATCGTAGCACCTACGAGCCTCAGCCATGGACCAAGACCCCATTGTGTTTGGTGCTGTACAAATATAGAACAAAGACAGTCCCTATCCCAAAGAGCTTATAGTCTAAATATAGAACAAGAGATGACAGGTTACAGACAGGGGAGTATAGTGAGCCAATACCAATATGATAGGCAGTGGTCTCACAACATGAGCAACCTAACCATTGCCAAGTTTTTGTTGGGGTTCTTGGACCTCCTATCAGCATCTTGAAGTGGCTGCTTTCCGACTGGATACTGGACTAGATGGCTCACTGATTTGTTCCAGTATGGCAGTTCTTGCATTTATTAAAATCTAAATCAGAATTGAAAAGTGCAAAACGGCCTCTGAAACAGGTGTATTTGGTCTATAGGAACTCTTAATACATAAATGACCAAAGCACTTCTAGAATTTCATATGTATTAGGGCTGTCGATTAATCACAGTTAACGCATGTGATTAACTCAAAAAATTAATCGTGATTAAAAAATTAATCGCATTTTTAAACAATACCAATTGAAATGTGTTTAAATATTTTTAGATTTTTTCTACATTTTCAAATATATTGATTGCAATGCAAATATTTGTAATCAAATTTAAAGTGAGCACTGTACACTTTGTATTCTGTTATAATTGAAATCGATATATTTGAAAATGTAGAAAACACCCAAAAATATTTAAATAAATGGTATTCTATAATTAATAGTGCGATTAATCACAATTAATTTTTTTAATCGCTTGATAGCTATTTAATACATATATACAAATATGTTTATCTAGTCAGACCTTGTACTTGTAAATTTAAGCCCACAGTGAAGTTTTACTGGCAAATCATGAATGCCTCAAATTTGATTAAGTGCTGTTAAATAACCTCGGCAGCACAAATTCAGCTTCTGTAATGAGCTTGCTGATTCCTTGCAGTTCCTTTCAGTTGCATTGTAAGTTCCTCATTCAAATAGATGCTTCCCTATAGCAGGCATTGTTTGGTTTCCAAGCAGAACCTTTTAGAGGTGTTGTACTCTCTGGTGGATTTTGTACACGTGGACTTTGTCTGCATACAGTGGATAGAAATACAGATATTACTCTGTAGTTTAATGGGATGCTGTGCTTGAAATCTGGTCTATAGCTTTCTTAAAGTTGCATGTACTTTACTTGCCCTTGTATATCTTTTGGTTTTACGGGCAAAATGTCCTTTTAAAAAAATACTTTGCTGTGTAAGACCACGCAAACAAAAGGGAAATTGACTGACAGTGCAGGAATAAAAAATAAGTGACCACATGCAAAAGCTGTGAAATTCACTATCATCAAACTTGGAGGTATGGGGGGGAGAGGAAATATATTTGTTCTTTCAGTGTTAGTAATCTTAGGTTTTACTTGTAGTAAGTAAAACTTAAACAAAGGGATGATTATCCCAGGGAATGCCCTCTCTTTAAGTGTAGGATGAGAAAATTGTACTACTGCAGCAAACTAGTAGTCCCTACTGGTTGTACTACTGGCCCAGTCTAGTAAGCCTCTTCACAGAACTCCCACTGAGTTTTAAATAGACACCTCTAAGGCAGAGGTTCTCAATTTTTTGGTAGTCCATGATTTACAGATGTTTATAAATGACCAGCTCTCTCCCTACTATGACTGTGTGGACCACATCCCTTCACATCTACAACTGCATAATATCCCTGAGACATCTTTAGTGATCATGTCTATGAAAAAGTAATACTTTCCCAATATGTTATATTTTTAATAATCAGTAGCTAAAAACAAGGACAGCCAGTACTATGTGACCAGCCAGTTTTCAGCACAGCACCAGTGATCCATGGACCACAGTTTGGAAACATCTCCACAAAGGGGCTTTTCAGATCACTTTCATAAACGTGTGTTGGATTTTGGGAGGGTTGGTTAAACCCCTCTGGTAAGTGTTAGAACAAATCCAGTAGTAAAAATAGCCTGGCTCAGACATTGTTCTCTTTATGCTGCATGTTCCTGACTGGATGCAGTCCTCTCCACTACAGCTTCCCCACATAAATTTTGTGCTTTTTGCAAAATTACTTTTGTTCTTCATATTTTTGCATATTCTCTGAATCCAATTTTCCAATAGCTGAATGTGGGAATGAACTGCCAGTGTCTAGGAAATCTTAACTCCTATCTGTACAGTTCTGTAAATGGCTGCCAACACTGCTGAGTGATGTAAGATTATGAAATTGTCTCTGAGAGAAATGGTGGCAGTGCATTGGTCATAAGTTCTGTTGCTTTTATAGCCTTTCCTGAGAGAAGAGATTTGTCATAGTATTAGAAAACACACAGTGAATAAGCCCTCTCTCCCCTCCCCTTAAAATAATCTTAATCTACAATTTAGAGCTACTGAAATTGGCTGCACTGACCTAGGCTGTGGGTCTGAAATGGAGCCTGAAACAGATGATTTTCAGTTTCATTATTTCCTTTCTCTGGGAAATACTCTGAAATGTGCATGCTTTTCTTGGACAGGGTGGGGGTCTGCCTGAGAACTGTGGTAGCACAGTTGGGCAAAACTTGCTTTATTGGCACCAACACCCACACTGCAACTTCTGTTTAATTTTACGTGGCACTTCTATAGCACCTCTGTTCAGTAGATCTTGAAGCACTTTGCAAAGGTGGGTTATCCCCATTTTAGTGATGAGGAATGCGCACGTGAGGGGTGTAAATCGTAGAGTGCTCTAAAGTGTAGACCTTGCTGACATGCTCTAAAAGATTCTTCATGCATGTTAACATATAGTGCTGTTTCAAACAGGACTACATCAATGTGCATTAGGTGCCTTTGGGAGCGTATCAACAGGGCCTATACAGGGTAGTTAGAGTGCAACACTACAAGTGCTCTACAGTTTACACTCCCCTGTTGTGTGTTGCCGCACTGTGTAGACAGGGCCTGAGTTGCATAGATATAGTGTCTTGCTCTTGCTTGCATGAAAAATAGAATCCAGCTCTCATGACTCAGTCCCATATTCTATTGGCTGCTACTGTTGTGCTGCCAGAATATTTCTAACGAATGGCACAATTTAACCATTTCACAGCACCAAACAAATCTCTGAAAAATAAGGTTGCTTTTTCAAAGGAAGAGGTGAGCTTGTCTAGTAGCAGCATATTGAGTCTCAGAAATTGAAGATCAGACCCTGAACTTTGTCATGTCCATTTTAAGTCCAGTCAGGCCTTTGAGGAATTGTCTTGTATTCTTTAGTGACATAGGATTTAGGACCAGTGCTCAGCCTTCAGATAGAGGACTGCTGTTATTCTCGGGCAAAGAACATTGGCAGGAGGAGATAGGGAAGAATCATAGAGACGTCTCCCCACCCCCAAAATGTTTATGGTGACTTCAAGTGGTAAAGCAAATCTAATGTTTCACATCATTTGTATTAGAGTAGTGCCTAGAGGTCCCAACCAAGATCATGGCCCCATTTAAGTGCTGTACAGACACATAGTAGAGAATGATCCTTATCTCAGAGCTTCCAATCAAAATAGACAAGGACAAAGGGTGAAAGAGAGGATGTATTATCCCTGTCTTGCACATGGGGAACTGAGACACAGCAAAAAGGTTCTGTGGCAGAGTCAGAACCCAAACCCAATCTCCTCTTCCCTCATTTCAATGATCCCTTAAAGATGCAAATGTTTTGTTTGCAGTAATGAGCACTTTAAAGGAATTGTAATAACATTTAACGAGTGAAAGCCCTCCCCTCTGGTTTAAGTTCTTTAAGGCTTCATTAGGGAGAAAACTAATGACAGACTTGAGGAGGGAGAAGTGTTGGGGGAAAAATACACTTTAACTACCCCCCCATCCCCCAAACACTCCTGACCTTCTTCAACAGGAGCGGCTCTAACAATTTTGCCGCCCCAAGCAGTCGCTGCTGAATTGCCGCTGCCGCAGGCGAGAGTGTGGCAGCAGTCCGAGTCCCTCGGTGGCGGGAAGAGCGGTGGAACTGCCGCCGAATTGCCACCGCGGGACTTGGACTGCTACCCCATTCTCGATGCCGCCCCAAGCACCAGCTTGGAAAGCTGGTGCCTGGAGCCGGCCCTGCTCTTCAATGAGAGTGTACTTCTCAAAATCTTAAAATATAGTTTACAACCTTATATTCCTTAGCTTCTGCATGTGATGCATTGCTGTGGTTTTATTCTTGAGGGATATTTTCTTCCATAAGATTGTATATTCCCACCATGCACATTAATTTAGTGGGAGGCACTGCACTGTTTTATGGGGTGGAAAATAAAAATCTGCATTTGTTTTGAGTATCTGTTAGGCAGAATTCAGTAAAGGTGAAGCGTAAAGCAGGATGTAGAGTTATCAACCAGCAGGTGCCATTAACAGGAAATTGGGCTGATTTTATTCAGTCTTTTTCCTTATTTGCGGTAAAATGACTGCAGTTACAGTTAAATTGTACTCAATAGATGTAAAAAGATCAGGGAGGGAAACACATACGTGGCCTATCAGTGTTCAACCCTCTCCTTGCCATTAAGCAGAAGATGGTGCATTCTGCGTAGAATATATAATCAGTTTGTGATATTTCAGTGCATGCATTCTGCCCCAGACTTGCCTCTCTATTAGTCTGTCTTTCAGAGCAAAATGGTCATGTTTGAGAGAGAATGAAACTTCAAATTGTTGGAACCACGGGCTAATCATTTTCTCGCAGGGGGGGGGTGTCTTTTTTTTGGCATGGTGTTTTTTAGCATTTCATGTTCTTGGGTAGGGGACGGGGAGAGTGCATGTACGTGGGAGATGCAGGGAAGTCTTGTGCTTAAGCCATATAAGACTAGGAGGCAGGGTGGATTTTGATTTAAATCACTAGTCAGGAAGACTCGATTTAATCATTGTTTTCTACATAAAAGTGCATTCTTGTTGGTTGTTATAACCTTAATACAAATTCTTCACAACTCAGATAGATGTAGGTTTCATTTTTAGAAGGTACACACTATACATTTTTAAACAGATTTATTTTGAAAACTTTTCAGATTAGATTTACAGTTATATCAGAAAATGAATGATTGGTTATTTCATTTACCAAAGGTAATTGAAGCAGATAATTCACCTCCCAATGACTTCATAAATGTGTTCAATTCAACAGGTTAATCATTAATATTTGGAGGATTTTCTTGCCATGCTGTATTACAGGGTCGGCAGCCTTTCAGAAGTGGTGTGCCGAGTCTTCATTTATTCACTCTAATTTAAGGTTTCGCGTGCCAGTACTACATTTTAATGTTTTCAGAAGGTCTCTTTCTATAAGTCTTTAATATATAACTAAACTATTGTTGTATGTAAAGTAAATAAGATTTGTAAAATGTTTAAGACACTTCATTTAAAATTAAATTAAAATGCAGAGCCCCCAGACCGGTGGCCAGGACCCAGGCAGTGTGAGTGCCACTGAAAATCAGCTCGCATGCCGCCTTTGGCACACGTGCCATAGGTTGCCTACCCCTGCTGTATTAGGAGACCATCACTAGACAGACATTAAAATTGTTTTATTTAACTAAAACAACAACGTTAAATATTCTGGATTTTTTTCTTCAACAGCAAACATAATATTTTAACAAAACAAGCATATGTCCCTCGCTTCTCACATTTATGTCCAGACTTCTTCTCCTTGTCCAGATCTATTCCGCCCCCAACAATCTTCTTTTTGAAACTTTGCACTTTTAGAGAAAGGTAAGGGATTGACTCTGTGTACACAAATTTACAGAGGAACAATAGAGTTGAGGTCTGTTGTTTCTCTCCTCTGTGTCTGTCTGTCTTTGTCTTTCTTTCGTAATGTTTTTGCTGTTAACAAGCATATTACCTCTGGAAACACAAATCCACAGTTTGAGAACTGCAAAACTAAGCATCTCTGATGGTATCTTCTAGACTGAGCACTGAGTCCCATTGGGTAGATAGAAAGATTAACCTAAATCTGTACAGAAGCCTGTAGAACCCCATAAAATTGGGTCCCTAATCCATGAACTATTGGAACTCATTTACACAAATTCTCTTAAACATTACATGACTATTGTCTCATACTATAGAATTAAAATTTATAATCCCTATCCATGATGAGATATCTTTGAGCTGTAATGTATCTTAATTACAACTATCTTTAGATTGGTTTTTTCCTCAAAAAAGCATTTTATTAAAAAAATCTGATTTAAATTTAAAAAAATCATATATATATAGATATATAGATAGATATATATATAGATATATAGATAGATATATATATATATTTATTTTAATCATTGATTTTTATCCACCCTGCTAGGAGGCAAGAAATCTGGGTTCTACTCCTCTCTGTTACAGACTTTGTGTAGGTGCCTTAACCTCTTTGCCCCCCATTTGCCCTTAAGTAAAATGAGGCTATTGACTTTACCTGCACGTTGAAAGGGTTAATTTGTTTGTAATGTGCTCAAAATCTTTGGCTGGGAGGCTTTAGAGAGAGTACATTATTTTCATGACTTAAATGAGCTCTTCTGCTTGTCAACAAAACAGTATCTCCCCAACCAGTACTTTCTTCCAAGTGCAATGTCTTGTTACAAAATGGAAGCTATTCTTAACTACCTGTGTAAAATTTAGGACAGGTGGAAGGGCTTATTGGGATACAGCTCTGTTTCTTAATCTGTTTGTGGTGATTTGAATAGTCATATCCAGTTTGCCAAGAGAGATGCTGGAACGGATTGTGTTAGGGAAAATTTTAAAAGGAAATGTGAAACAACAGCACTGGCAATAATGGGACTGCTCTTTCTGTCACCTTGTTGAAATAATGCGGAATTGTGATCCATGGCTAGGGCTCCTAGTGCTGTGGTAATACAAATAATGTCTCTTGCCCTATTGTTGTTGTTGCAAGAATATTTTTAAAGCAGCTTGGGGACAGGATGGTGTGTTTCCGAATTTATTGTATAAGCTTGCATCTTATTTGCTTAGCCCTTCCGTGTAGTAGTACCTTTATCAGTAAGAGCAAATATTCCCCATTACATCACCCAACTTTTCTACTGCAGTATTGATAACTATTAAATTAGGACATTTTATATTCAGAGTGAGCATATGCAAAGGCAAATCTAAAGGAGTCAATAACACAGCAGTTGTCTTACTTCTGAGCTGAACAGCATAATAAAAATATATATATTCTGTCAATATCTTGATCCAGGACCATTATCAAGATATTGACACAGAACAGAAATAAGGTATTGACTCTGCCCATTTTATTTATCTAAAGAGTGTCTGGTCACAGATTTTATGCATTTTTCTATTAGAGAGACTAGGTGGGTGGGGTAATATCTCTTATTGGACCAGCTTCTGTGGGTGAAAGACCAGCTTTTAAGCTTACACAGAGCTCGTCTTCCGGTTTGGGAAAGGTACTCAGTGTCACAGCTAAATACAAGGAGGAACATGTTGCAAGAGAGCATTTAAGGGGAGGTGGGCAGTTAACATCCCCTGCAGTCAGGACAAAGGAGGATTAGCGGGTCACAGATTGTTGTAATGAGCCATAAATCCGGGGTCTTTCAGTCCATGACTTGTTGTGTATAGCAAAGTTATGAATGTAAGCTCCCAGGCTAGTCTTCTGAAGGTGTTGTGCAGGTTTCCTTTGAGAATGAGGCCTGAGAGGTCAGATATGGAATGATCATTCTGTGAAAAGTGTTTGCCTGCTGATGATATGGTGGTCTTGTCTTTTAATCTTTTTTTCTGAGAGTTCATTTGAGAGCGTAGTGATTGTCAGTCTAATTTCACCCAGGTATTTCCTATGGGGGCATTTAGTGCACTAGAAGAGGAATACCACGTTAAGACAGGCATGTGAAGGACCTATGGATCTTGAAATGTACGTTGTGGGAGTATTGATCATCATAAGGGTGGAAATATGTCTACAACTTTTGCATCTGTTATGACAGGGTGTTGCTTCAAACAACCCTCCAACCTCACTGTGCTCATCAGAAGCAAGGTCTTCCCAGTCCAAGACATACCAACTCAAAGTGGCATCAGACCCTGCCATAACAGATGCAAAACCTGCAGTCCTCTCCACTCCTGTGATGACCAATACCCCTCACAACCAACATAATCAAAATGGTCTTCTAGTTGTTAGGAGCAAATGGCCCATTCCTTAGTGTGTTTTACACAGGTGAAGTTCTGTAGGAAGCTTTGCAGGATGTTTTTGCTGTGGGACCCTGTTAGGGACGTAAAATATTAACTGGTTAGCATTAGTCTAACTGGTTTAATCCTGGGCCGGCCTGCCCGCTGACCCTAGCAGCCCTGTGCCGGCTGGCCAGAGCGGCCCCGGTCCAAGCTGCGCCAGCTAGCTGGAGCAGCCCTAGCCCCTCTCCCTTTAATCGGTTAACCGTTTAAACAATATGATATTAATCGTTTAAATGGTTAACTTTTAAAACAATATTTATATCCCTAGACCCTGTCAGAACCTCCCACCAACATAGCTACCGCCTCTCACGGAGGTGGAGTTATTAAGCCGGTGGGAGAGCTCTCTCCCCTTGGCGTGGAATGCGTTCACCAGACACGCTATAGCAGCACAGCTCTGCCAGCGTAAATTCGTAGTGTAGACCTGCCTTGAGCACCTTTCCCAGACCTGAAGAGACCTGCTGTGGAAGCTCAAAGCTAGTCTCTTTTCACCAACAGAAGCTGGTCCAATAAAAGATTACCTCACCCACCTTGTCTCTCTAGTATCCTGGGATCAACATGGCTACAGCACTGCAAACAATACTCTATTATATTTGAAGACTGTGAGGTGCATCCATTTTCTTATTCTCATCAGCTAAGTGGCAGCTTATCGCCAAGAAGTTTTTGGAACAAAATATTTATTATCACAGTTCAGATGGGATCTGCTTGTTTCATTTGTTTTCATCATCTCTGCCCCCGCAGGCGTATGACGTAATCAAAATGGTCTTCTAGTTGTTAGGAGCAAATGGCCCATTTCTACTTTGCAGTGGGCCCCTGTCTGTAATTGCGCCATATCTTTATGGTAACTTCTGCAGGAAAAATTAATCTATTGGCGGGGTGTGGGTGTGTGTGTGAAACAAATAGCAAAAACATTGTCTGGTTGGGGGAGGTTAGTTGAGGAAGTGAGGGGTAATCATAGATGAGCCACCAACTAGCAAGGTAAGTGTGGCTGAAATGTGTGTATTCAGTAGAAATGTGATAAAAGGATACAGTGTGGGTGCCACAAGGTTACTTAACAGACCTATTCCTTTAACAGGTCTCCGTTTAAGTGGGCTCCATGGAGCACTGATAAGAGATACAGAGAGAAGTATGTGCAAGTGATCTCTAATGCTTCTGATTAAACTAAATCTCAAAATCTGTTTTGGCTTTTTGATTCTTTTAATTTAATATGTACCCAAATCTGCTTGATCTTTACACTGGGTTTAATTTGGGAACGGGGGGGAGGTAAGTTACAGAGATTTGGGCTGGCAGGATTTTCTCCCATGACTCTCAGCATGGGGAGATGCAGATCAATTTCCTATCCTGTGTTCAGCTGGACACTGGATTGTAGACTGCGTTGATCAAGAAATCCCCTCCTGTTTCTTACCACATAACACATTCATTTCAGCCACTGAACCTAAATTACTGTTTTGCTTTTTCTTTCTTTCTTTCTTTCTTTCTTTTTTTTTTGTGTGTGTGGATGAAATGGTAAGAACTCTTTCTATAGGGATGAAGTTAGTTTATCCGTACTAATGCTTTGATTTTTTTTCCTTTTTCCTCTCTCTGCCACAGTAGGTAACCAGTTAGGGGCCCTGGTACATCAAAGGTAAGCAGTGGGTTATGTTTTATTATTTATTGATCAGTTCTAATTGTTTATTGATCCGCCATCTGTACTAGAGTGCTAGGAAATCAGAGGTTGAGAATGTGGAAAACTATAGGCTCTGTTTTTCTCCAGACTGCAGTTTTTGCCTACCCTTTCTGAGATTGTTCACACTTACAAAAAAGTGAGCTTTTTTTTTTTTTTTTTTTTTTTTTTTTAAAGGAAGGCTTGGATTTGGCTTCATCTAAATTTGTAGGACCGAGCATAAGAAATGACAAGCTTTTTTGGCAGTGGAAGAGGAGTCAGAAGTACTAAGCTGGCAATTGAGTTTTTCTCGTTTTGCTGGTAAAATATGACCCCTCGGATGAGTCCTTACCAGGCATGGCATAGTGTGGCTCTGAAGAATGACGTGTCTTAAGCCGTGCTCAGTTTTTAAATCTTGCATTTCTGAAGAGGGGGGTGATGTTTTCACTTCAGTAAGTTGCCTCTTGCTGAAAGCCCTTAAATTTCAAATGTGCTGGTGGCAGCACACTACCATCATAGCCAATCCCCCTGTTTAAGGGCTCAGCAGAAAGGGCAAGGAATGGATATGGATACTTAGAAGTGGTACTATTACACCAAGGTTGAAGTGTGATGTTAGAACAGTTGGTAGACCCTTTGCTGTGCCTGTTCCCTTTCTAAACAGAGGACCTCATTCTTTAAGCTGTCAACTAGCACTCTCTCACTACCACTAATTCACTTGGGGACCCTTTTACAATACAGGATCGAACCAGGGCATCATACTGCTGTTTGACAGTAAGAGCAACCCATATTCTAACTCTGGTATGAGTGGGACGATATACTGCTGCAGTAGGTAATCATATTGCAGATTAGGTCCTCAGTCATAAGTACTTATCTATGGCGCAGCTGGGAAAAAGTTTAGAAATTCGTATTTTTATTCTTCCCATGGTTGTTCTAAAGCAAACTGTGTCATAAGAAGTTGCAAGAGGCCTTGTTAGAAACCTATGTTGAGCTTCCTCCAAAGATATTTAATTGCTTTCAGGGGTGTCAAGCAAATTAGATATTGTGCATGTTTCAGTGTATGAAGAGTTGGGAAGTGTCTATCACGATTCACTTGAATCAGGTGCTAATAAAAAAGGCAAATGCAATATTCATTGGGCTATGTTTAACAGGAGTATCACGTGGAAAACAAATGAGGTAATTATTCTGCTCCACTCGTCACTGATTAGGCCTCAGATGGGGAAAAAAAAGTTTTTGGCATCACATTTTAAGATAAGCAAATTGGAGTGCCCAGGGAGCAATAAAAATGATAAAATGTTTGTGAAAATAAGACCTACGAGGAAGAGTTGAGAACTGCTTATGTTAATTCCAGAGAAGATCTAGCCGAGGGGAGGTATAATTGTCTACAAATACATGAAGGGGTATTAGAGGTCAGGGACCAGTTAGTCTTATGCAATAAGGACAGACCAAGAAGTAATGGGCTTAAGCTGCATCATGGAAAATTCAGGTTAAATTTTAGAAAAAAGATTTACCAACTTGAAAGCTATGCATTTGGTGCAAGAACAGCCAAAGTAGGTATGGAATCAACTTCAGTGGAGCTAATCAAGGCTAGATTTAAAATGTATCCGAGTTTAGGAATAACTAAACCAATTCTTCCACAAAGAAGGGGGTAGAATAGATGACCCTCTAGAGGTCACTTCCAACCCAAAAATTTTGATTATGGCTGAAGTGTTTACTTTTCTATACAAAACTTTGTACACTGTGGCTGACTTTTGTGGGAGGACAAAGGTGGTCTACTAAACTGTTCTTTGCCATGACTATTTGAATCTCCATTTTTAGGACAGTAATAACAGAAGAATTCAAAGTGCCTGATAAAATGGTTGGATTTAGTAAGTATTCTGGATGTTTTTGTTCTAAATTCAGTTTCTAAATGTACGTTCTGTTCAGGAACAGTGCTTATTGTCTGCCTCAATGCCCTGCACTTAAAAACGCAAATACAAACTACCTGTTTGCTGGTAAGGGTTTTACGGTGATGAATATCGAATAGGGTTTTTTGGGGTGAGGGGGAGGCAGGGGACACAGATTTCTAAAGATCTGCTGTTCTGGTAACTTTGGCTGTAACCACAGATTCTCCAGACTAAATTACATAATGGTTTGCCAAGAATGAATCCATTTGCCTGTCACCAGAACCAGTTACTGCATTTAAGTGCGCTGTTGTCAGTGGGGATGGGGGAAGAGGGAGGAGGGAGAGAGTGTTTAAACACTTAAAGTGAAAGTTGAATTTTTACAGATCCCTAGTACACTCAGTGCAGAGAGAAATAAGTGGGGTGCACTTTCCTGAGCAGGTGGATTTCTCTCTCCTTTTCCTTCCTGATGGTTTGTTTCTTCTTCTTCTCTCTCCTTCACCTCGCTCTTGCACCCTTGACGATGTTCTCACACACTTCACCCTGATTTCTGTGTTCCTCCATCTATTCACTGTTTCTCCTTTCAAGGGAATCCTCCTGCTGTCATGACTAAAGAGAGTCATGCCACTCTGTTCCATAACCTTCGGATTCCAGCATGCCATCTCCTCTGGTAAAGGAGCATCACCCAAAATGCTCTGCTTAGTGTGTGAAGAGTGGAAAGGGAAATAACAATCCATGTTTACTGCCATTACACACAGACTAACCAGGATGTCCAACCTGAAGCTGAAATTGAAAAAACACTTCCTGGCTCAGTTCTTTATTCATTTGTTGGTTTCTTATAAAGGAGCGGCACTCTTCCCCCTGCATGCCCTCCCACCCCAATCTCTCCTAGGGGGCTAAGTGCTGGCCATTCAGAAGGTAATTCTGTAGTTCCGTGAGGAGAAGGCCTGGGAAAAAAGTTGATTCATGCCACACACTAAAGAGGGTGATAAAGATTCAAGCTCTGTCTGGTACTAGCAGAAGCAAGTTCCACAGTTGAGGGCCCTGTACTGAGAGAATGTTGACCGAATCATGCCTGTTAGACTAGGCTGACCTGCAGCTGTGCTCCATGTTACTCTTTGGGAAGGATGTATATGGCTGGCTCTGCGTGTTCTCTCCCTGCTATACAGTGTGGAACACAATCGTCATTCAGTGATGCAGGGGATCTAAGGGAGGCCAGTTTTCACTTTCAGCTTGAGGTCTGGCATGGCACTTCAATATAAAACCCAGGTGTATTAAAGGGTGGATCAAACCAGCAACATGCTCTTGAAGGAGAGGCAGTGAATTCTGTGTTTAAAAAAAAAGCAACAACCAAAATACCTGTGCTTTGGCTGCAAAATTATCAGGACAGCCATGTTTTCTTATCAGACTTGAGATTCAGGTTGTCATAGGACAATAACCTTAAAACACCTTTCCTGGCCTGGCTCCGTTTAGTGTCTTATTTTTACCTACCATGTGTTCCCACTTCAGTGTAAGACTTGTATTTATAAGGAAATACAATTACTAGAATTCAGCAAAAATTTTAATGATTCTATCTAACATTGGCTTTCTGTGTACCAGAGTATGGAAGTCTGTTTTACAGTTTTGGAATACAATCTCCCCTTTACTGCCAGTTGCAATGGAGTAAAGGGAGCAGATACTCTGCTTTTGGCTAGGACAACAGTAAATTAACACTTGTTGAACTTGTTTCAGTAATCGGCAGGGGCGGTGAACAGATCTCACGGATCCAGGCAGAGTCTGGCTGCAAAATTCAGATTGCTCCAGGTAAGAGCTTCTGTGTGTAGTGGACAAGTAGCAGGGCGTGGCATTGAAATATGGCATGTTCCAGTAGATGTGGAGACCTGGCTGTGCATCACATTCATGTGTGTTATCGCTGGTTACCAAATGATGCACAAGGGAACTCTGTTCTGGGACTGACCTCCATAGTAACACAGAAAACAGACCTGTTAGCTACTTCTGGGAGCAAAATGAGGGGACCACCTCTAATCAAGAAGCAGATGCAGCTTAAATGTTAAAGGATGGTCCATGTTGTTCCCTACAGAGATGGGAAATGCTCCTGTTTAGGGCTGTCTTCCAGTGGCACTTCTTTGGAGAGATCAGATATGGATTGTATTTAATTGCTTAGTCTTGTCAGTTTTTGGAAACTGAAATTTCAAGAGGTCGGGAGTTGCTCCTGATAGGATCCATCTCAAGCTAAAAAGGAGACTTTACCAATCTGGTGTGGTATGCTGCGTATTCTTGCTTTATACTATTTTCTGTGAAGATAGTTGGTACCTTCCCACCACCCCCCCATGGGAAAACAGAAGTGTGTTACTACATGGGGGGGGGGGGGGGGGAAATATCGTTACTGCAAAATATTATCTTCTGGGTTCTTAATCTTAATTGGCAGGGAGACATTTAAAAATAAAGGAAACTTCCATTTTGTCTTTGAAATATGTTGATCCTGGATATCTCTGAATTCTTATTAACATGTTCTTTGTGCAAAGGGAACATTTTAGTGCTGCCCTTGATCACTGAAGCAGCTGTCCAGTTTTTTTAATCCAATTGAATTGCACGTAACAACTTGTTTACTAGGAGTGTGACACTAAAAAGAAAGCTAACATGGAATATATAGTTGTACTAAGTGTAGGAAAACACCATAATCATATTAGTCTAAGATGCCACGGGAGCAAAACTGAATACTCAAGCAGGAGTGAGTGTGCAGGGTGATTGAAGGATAAATAAGATACTTAGCAACTATTTGCTTTATTTCCAGATACATAATTATAATGAATTGCAGCCAAGTGTTCAAATCAGGTATAGAACCTGATTGCTTCACACAAGTACTGTGTGTACTTTGAGGCTGCACTTTGTTCTTGAGACTGGCTGTCTCTAACCACCCTCTTACAACGTGCAATCCATAATGGATCATGTAGATTTTACTGCCTCTTTTAACCGTGAAAGAGCTCGTTCTGTAGGCTATGCCTAAGATGCTTGTATCTGCCTGCTTGGCTGGCTACTATTGGCCATTCAGGAGTTGTGAAATATCCAATCCCTGTCGTCATGTTCTTGTTCCCTTCAGACAGTGGCGGGATGCCTGAGCGGCCCTGTGTGCTCACCGGAACACCAGAGAGCATTGAGTGAGTCTTGTTTTGTTCTTTTTCTGTCACTTTCCTTTCCTCTTCCTTACCACTGTGTTCTATCAGTGCTGCTATTTGGTTAGCCACAGTCAGCAAATGTTGGCCTATAGAAGCTTTAGGGTCACCAGACTCTAGAGCCACTTGGTCTAACACTGAGACGTTTACTCATCAAAGGCTTTTCCAGTTACAGTCTGCTGAACCCGCTGCAGAAATCCCATGGAATTCCACTTCACAGGGTTGCTCTTAGGGCATTTAGGATGCAGTTGACTAACTGCAAGTTTCCAGGATACTGAATTAAGCCATTAAAGGTCACTCTTCTCCCCTCCACCTCCCCACTGCTACTGAGATGGCCATCTTTCCAGCTGAAGAGGGGCTGCACGAGGCCCCCAGAGCCTGTCCCTTGCACGCTTGAATAAACTGGAGGTGTTGCTCCAGAGCAGCAGGAGGTCCATCAGGGTGCCTCCTCCATATTGCTGCCCGCCAGAAGCGAAGGACTGAACTGAATATTTGAACTCTGGTCCCTGCATGATAGACACGCATTTGGCAATCCAGCAGGGGTTTCTATTCTTTAGGCCTATAGAAAATTTAGGGACAGTGTTTCCTCCCTCCCCCTTCCCAGGAGCTGAGTTTGAGACTCTCACAAACCAGTTGAGGACCTCCTGCTGGGACTGGATCCAGGATCCTCAGGCTTACAGGAACATACTTAACATATGGAGCTGCTCTTTCTCTCCCCAACCTTTGGGTAGGTGGGTTTTTTAAAATCCATCTGGAAATCTTTGAGTTGCATTTTGATTAATAAAAATACGTAGGCACAAAGAGTCTCTCTCTCTCTCTCTCTCTCTCTCTCTCTCTCTCTCTCTCAGACTTTCACTATTCTTCTGTTCCTATGAGATCTAAGGATGCTTAAGTCCCCTCACTCTACCATAATTCTGCAAGCATTGAACCAGAATAAGTGTAATTGACAAGCACACATTATAGGGCAAACAATATGGTTTTGCAGGTATTGAGGCATTTTTTCCCTCTAGCGAAGGATATTTCAGAACAAGAGCAAAATACTAAAAAGCTGTAGTGCCTGATGAGACACTTGGGGAAAATGGGTAAGAGCAGATCTTCTTAACACCTAAAAGTTCTGAAATACGCAGCTAAACACATACTCATATCCAAGGCTGTCTCAAGTGATCCCACTTCCTTAGACTTGTGAAGCTGAATGAGGAAGAAGGCTCAATAACAGGGTGATATTCCTAACAGTTGGGGGGTGGGGTTGTTTTTTTTTTTAAAATGATTATCTTAAATATTCATAAAGCCCTTAAATTTTGAGTAATTTTTTTTTAATGGAAACAGTGAGGAAGACAATTAAAACAGAGGGCAGATAATGCTCTGTTTTTCAGTGTGTCCTCTGTTTTAATCTTTCTTACTTTGTCCATCAAAAAAATTAACTGAAGGGCTTTATGAATACTTAAGGTTGGTTTTGGTTTTTTTTAAAAACAACCAAGAACCCAGCTGTTGATTTCAAATCTGAAATCTACTTGAAATTCCAGCCCCTGCCTCGCTTCCTGATTGAGGCCCGAGGTTGGGGTGATGCTCTTCTGTTGGACACAGGCCATCAGACCCGCACCCCCTGAGTTGAAACTCCCAGGGGAACGCATCCTAAGGGGACAATTCCCTCTGCAGTGTGAGCTGCAGAGTCCTGATGTACATGGGATGGTTGGATGCTAAGTGGAGGAGAGAGGAAGAACACCACCCAAGTGCAAATGAGTGACTGCTGGCCTGGCTCCAGCCTCTTCAGTGGGGGGAAAGGGGCAGGTAGATGGCAGCAATTAACATGAAGATGGAAAGCCACTGCCAGTCAGCTCAGCCATTATAAAGCTGCCAGGGAGCAATCTCCTGGCCTTGTCATCCACCTGCTTTCACAAGCAGCACTTAGTCTCTTGCCCTAGCTGCTACACGAGGCCCCAACCCCATTTTCTGTACAACCTTAGCAGCCCCAGCTAGGATGGGAGGCTGCAAGCAAACCCTACCAATGTTGCTGCGGGAGAGCAGGCCGAGAAGAAGGGTGGCTCGGTCTCAGATCAGAGGGTGGTAGTCTAACCTGCTGTGTTACTGTATCAGATCAGCACTCCTTGCCTGCCTCGGTCAGGAAATGAGGTGGTGGTTGCGATTTACAAAGATTGATCTCAACAATAAAATTGGGATTTTAGGCATTAGAGATTCTTCTTGACTCCACTTAAAATGTGGTACACCCAAGCTGTGGTGAAGTCAATGCTTTAAAAATGTGTAAGCATCAAAGGTGTCAAGATGCACTGCTTCCTCCCTTTTCCACTGTGTAGAAATCGAAGTGCCGATAGGTGTTGTGAAGGGGAATTGGTGTTCCAAGACATAAAAATCATTGTGCTAACCATGGTTTTTTGTTCTCATCTCTTCACTTCTCCTCTCCCCAAATGTCTCACATTCCAGTGGTTCTTAGTTTCTTGGGCAGATGAAACCGTGCTGTCTAATGGTGGTTTTCCTTGCTTCTTTTCAAAGACAAGCGAAGAGGCTACTGGGGCAGATAGTGGATCGCTGTCGGAATGGACCTGGCTTTCACAACGATGTTGATGGCAACAGTACGATCCAGGAGATTCTGATCCCGGCATCCAAAGTGGGTCTAGTCATTGGCAAAGGAGGCGAAACGATAAAACAGTTGCAGGTGTGCAAGATGTTTTTACTTGAAGGAACTTTTCCCTAGCAAAGTTCCTCTTGATTAGGGGTTCCCAAACTGTAGTACACATCCCACTGGTAGTATGTGAGCTTGGTGTTCCATCCATTCCTTTCACAACAACTTAAGAAGGTGGTATGTGACCCAAGAGAGATGAAGAAGGAGTGCTTTAAAATAAAGAGCCTGTAAGAGGTTACCGTGTTAGTCTTTCACCTTCAGAGATCTGGGTTCAAATCCAGCCCTGAGTTACAAAAGGAATGAGCCTGTCCTCGGTTCAGCTCCTAGTGGATATTTGTCTGCATCATAAGAGAAGCAGCCAGCTGTGGCAAGATGTATGCGCTGTTTAGGAGGGGCCCTCATCTGGCATAGCAAAGGGTGTCCCCGGTCAGGATTCAGGTGACTTGGTGAAGCTGGATACGTTCCATCAAATTAATTACTTCTGTAGGTGAATTTGGTATTTAATCTCCTCTTCTCTCCCTCCACCCCCATGAAAACATGTGTGTAAATCAGTGTTCCTGGATATATTTTTCCCCTGTCTATCTTGGTATACGTTACAAATCTTTAAAGGCTATAAAGGGCTTCAGAAACACATTTATGCCAAGATCGTAACTGTGATTTTTGTTGAGAGCTTTAATTTTGGCTGTATCATCCAAAGATATCTGGCATACCGTGTAATTGTGTGTTTAGAGAGGTTCTTATCTCACTGTTACACTTGGATAGAAAGACAGAAGTTGGATTCTCTGTTTGCAGTTGTCTCTGCACTAGAATGTGGTGTGGTGAGAAACGCACCTCCTTGCAGTCCTGTGCTCAGGCTGTAGAACAGTTGTGGTCTTTGTAAAGTAGAGTATCATAGATTGCTTAAAAAATAGCATCCTGGAAGGCTGCTGATCTGACCCATATAAATGTTTAGTGACCAAAGTTTGGACACCTACTGTTCACTCTTGTTTAGGGACCATGCTTATTAAAATGTTGTGTGGCTTTTGCAGGAGCGAACAGGTGTGAAAATGGTTATGATCCAAGATGGCCCATTGCCCACGGGAGCAGATAAACCTCTCCGTATTACTGGAGATGCTTTTAAAGTACAGGTATGGAGTAAAAACACTTCATGTGATTCTGCATAATTGTACTAAGAGAACCTTTAGACAGTGGGATTGTTGATGGTGCTTGTGAGCATGTAGCGGAGTTAAATAAAGCTGTGGATGCTTTGTTAGAAAACAATGGTTGCTGTTCATTCTAAACATCTGCTGATGAAGGTAGGTGCTGGCGCCAATGCTACAGATAGGACTCTAGTGGAACCAGAACGTTTAATACCTCAGACGGCTAGTTAACCCTTGTAATCTGAAAGCAGAACAACTCCTGGCCCCAAAGGTCAAGCGTATTCAATATTTATAGGGCTCTGTTGTGCTAGGAACTTAAAACGTATAGAACTTAATCCTGTGATCCCATCGGAGGTCATAGTGGATGGTTAGAACTACCAGTTATAGCAATTTGTGCTTAGGAGGTGCCTCTGTGAAATGGACACATTTTACTAGAGGCTGGCACACTAATCTAAATGTAGACAACTCTCAAGACATTAAAAGGCTGATACAGCAGTTTGTTGCACCAGGTAGCACCCAATAGCTACAATTAGATTTTCAGTTCCTGCCCAAGCGTAGAAACAATGGGTGAGATCTTTCAGAAGCGTTAGGCACCCAACTCCTATTGGTTTTCTGTGGGAGCTGAGTGTCTGGTTGCCTTAAGTGCTTTAGAAACACCTAAAATGATAGGGTGTTTCAGGTCGTTCCTGAAGAACTAATATCCTTTCCTACACTCCTAGCTGTATCTAGCTAGTAATACAGCTTTCAATTTTATGCATAATGATTCACAAACTACTTAAATTTAGCATTACGAAAGTGTAGATCTGTAAGCCAAGTTTAAAAGCACTCTTCCATTTTCAACCAAACTGCATCTCACCTGTCACTTATACTCTCTAGATTGCCCCTCTGTCTGCCTTTCTGGATGTGCTTCAGCATATTTTCCATGTTCTTCCTGAGCAGTAAATCCCATGCAAATCAGAATTAAGGGATCTTAGATTGTAAACCCTTCAGGACAGGGATTGTCTGTTTGCACAGCACCTAACAAACTCTAGATCCTTGAGCACCTAACAAACTCTGGATGCTACAATAGTTGCACTTGGCAGATAATTTTGAGAATGGCAGATTTTTATTAAATCATGCCAATAACTTTATTTCTTTCCATGTCAACCTTTTTTGTGATAGCTACTTCAGAAAAAGGCTGAGGAGACAACCTTCCCTATATCCTATTAACACAACCACCAAATATCGGCAGTGCTGCTTTAGGTAACGCATGGAGCCTAAAGTTTGATATGTAGCTTTAATAAGTACACCTCTGTAAATGGTGGCTACTATAGGTTTGTTAGCAATGTACACTTTCACTAGCTGTGCTATATAGTAGCTTGTGAAAGGCTCGTGTAGGAAAACCTTCATAGATTACCAGGGTTGTTCTCCGGTGCTTACTTTTCACCATGTTTGGTAGCTAGTATTTCTTCGAGTGCTGTCTCTGTGGGTGCTCCACTCCAGGTGACGGTGCGTCCCTGTGCCGTTGATTGGAGATCTTCGGTAGCAGTTCCTGGTCAGGACGCACGCGCTCAGCTGCTGTCTCGCGGTCTCGTTAGGATCTGCGTCCCGCACCCCCCTCAGTTCCTTCTCAACCGTCCTCAGCGGAAGACGGGACTCGGGGCAGTGCTGAACCTCTTCCCTGGTCTCTGAAGGAAACAAGTACAAAGACGTAGAAATAGTTAGTTAGAAACATCCCAGTTATTTCCCTTCCTTTAGAATAGTTACCTAGTTTTAAAAAACAAAACAAAAAACCTTTTTTCCTCAAGTTCGTCTCCAGTTAAGACACTCTCCCCTGGCATTCCTAGTGCAATAATGCCAGGGTCTTCAGGATTTAAGAAATATGCTTCCTGTCAAGACTATACCACGGTCCGACGGACACTCACGTCGTGTGAAGTGCCTCGGCGAGACACACGCCCCTCCCAAGTGTGTCCATGGTACCAGCCTCAAAACCAGGGCTCGTCGTGACTGGGACCTGCAGCTGAAAATGCTCCTGATGGAGAAATCCCTACAGCTGCCCATGGAGACAGGCAATAGCAAACCCTCTCCCTCACGCTCCCTGGCCTGGTCCGAACCATCGGGAGTGCGGCTTCACCCTCTCTGGCAGGAATCCCAACTGTCTCCAACCAGAGACTTTCAAAAGGGTAAAGGGTCTCCTGCAAGATTCTTACCCTCAGAGGCAGGTGCCTCCAACCCTCCCAGCACCTCAGCCACGTCTCCCGCGGAGCGCAAAGGCAGGGACCAGACTCCTCGTACCGGGAGGGTTCCCTCGGCACCAAAAATAGACCCGGTGCCATCAGCGTATTCTGCCCTGGTGCTGACAAGAACATCGGCACCGAGCCTGCCTGCCACTCCAGCAGCAGCAACGGACCTCCTGCAGGGTGCCTACAAACGGCCCATCTGCACCGGGGAAAGCAAAACAGAAGTCAATACATGCTTCTGAGCACAGATCACACTCCGCAGGATCATACCCTGATTCACTGACTCCTAACTCTCCATCAGCTCCAGACGGAGCCCTCATGCCTCCGCCTCCACAGAACGTGGATGACTTTAAATAATCCCAAGAACTTTTCAAGAGGGTGGCACTCAGCCAGGACATCCCTTTAGAGGAGGTCCAGGAGACACAACACAGACTCCCCAAAATCCTCCAACCCTCTGCGCCCTCGGAGATTGCGCTCCCCATAAATCAAGCACTCCTAGAACCAGCTGACACGCTCTGGCAGACCCCAGCCTCTATCCCACCAATTTGCAAAAAGGCCGAACATAAATATTACATTCTTGCGAAGGAGGTAGACTTCTTATTTTCCCATCCACAACCGAATTCTCTAGTAGTGGTTGCAACAAC
Organism: Macrochelys suwanniensis; assembly: GCA_033296515.1. NCBI lineage: Eukaryota > Metazoa > Chordata > Testudines > Chelydridae > Macrochelys > Macrochelys suwanniensis. Next base: position 10,905,322 of record CM065790.1, on the reverse strand, counting down.
ACATAGGACGAAACAGCTGCACTACCGGCCCACCCCACAAGACAAGGACTCAAACGCCTTGACCTCTTGGGCCGCAAGGTCTATACCTCCTCCACTTTGCAATTCAGAATTGCAAACTATTCCGCCCTACGTGCAAGCTATGACTTCGACAATTACAATAAACTTTTTGATTTTTACCTCCCAGAGGACAGGAGAGCAGACTAAGTCAGTCTTTGTTGAGGGCCAATTGGTCTCCTGAACGGCCCTACAAGTATCTCTGGACATGGCGGACACAGCAGCCTGCACTACCGCAACTGCGGTGGTTATGCGCAGATCTTCCTGGCTGTCTGCATCCGGTATCCCCAAAGACCTGCAGACCAAAGTGGAGGACCTCCCGTTTGATAAAGATAAGGTTTTTCCCCCCAAAAAAACGACGAAGTCCTTCACATTATGAGAGACTCTAGAGCGACCCTGGGCATCTACCCATCCCTTCCCAGGAGACAACGGTATCAACCTTATCAGATGCCATGCACACAACATCACCGGCCTCAGCCCAGACCATACGATATAGCCAGGATTCGCGCTAGACCTCCTAGGGGCAGATAAAACCAGGCGCCACCAGCTACCTCCCACCCATCGGGAAACAAATAACAATTTTGAAGCATTGGTCGAGGGTCTGCACGGCCACCCCTTGACTCCACCACCTGTTTGCCCATTTGGCCACCGCCTCCAGGTTTTCCACCATGCCTGGCAGCAGATCACGCAGGACCATTGGGTCCTGGAAATAGTTCAGTCCAGTTACTCCATCCCTTTTATATCCTACCCTTCCCCGTCCCTCTTCAGGGACCCCTCTCACGAGCACCTACTTCGCTTAGAAGTGACTCATCTTCTACAGCTAGGTGCAGTGGAACCTGTGCCGACACAACATCGAGGAAACGAGTTCTACTCCCACTACTTTCTGACCCAAAACAACAGTAGGGGGTGGAGGCCTATACTAGACCTACACCAGCTGTGCTCCCACTGGGGCACCCCATCAATAGACCTCTTCACCACAACCCAGAATCGCAAATGCCACCTCTTTTGCTCCAGAGCGGGATTTGGGACTGCATCGCTAGGAGATGGGTTCCTCATCCCATTGAACAACTCTCTCATGTACACCTTTCCACTGATCCCTCTGATACACAGGATTCTACGCAAGATCAGAAACGACAAGGCCCAGGTCATACTTATTGCCTGGCTTGGCCGAGACAGACATGGTATCCTTACCTCGTCGCATGTCCATTCGTCCTCCACAGACTCTCCCCAACAGACCAGATCTGCTTTCTCAGGACAATAGTCAGGTTCTTCACCTGCTGCTCCAGAAACTCCACCTGATGGCGTGGTTCCTTCATGATTCCAGACCCACAAACTAGCCTCTTCTGAGCAAGTCTGGTATGTTCTCCTGCATAGTAGAAGAGACTCCACTCGTAAGACTTGCCTGCAATAGTGGAAACGCTTCTCCATGTGGTGCTCCCATAAACACTTGACACCCCAATGCTGTGACCCTCCCTAACATCCTAGACTACCTTTTGAAACTAAAACAGGATGGGCTCTCGCTCAGCTCCATCAGAGTACACCTCGTAGCTCTCACCACTTTCCATGATTTGCTGGATGGATATTCACTCTTTGCCCACCCCACAATAAAACGCTTTCTCACATGCGTGAAAAATCTCTTCCCTGAGATTTATCTATCCGGCATCTGCCTGGAATCTCAACCTAGTTCTTCGCAGTCTTATGAAACCTCCCTTTGAGCCCTTAGCTACCTCATCTCTTCTCCACATGTCTATGAAGGTAGCTTTCTTGGTTGCCATAACATCAGCAAGGAGAGTAGGGGAAATAAGCGTCCTGATGGCCTACACCCCCTACAACCTTCTCTAAAGATAGTTACCCTGCGACCCCACCCTAAATTTCTCCCTAAGGTGGTGTCCACCTTCTACCTTAACCAACCAATATACTTACCTGCATTCTATCCCAAACTTCATGAAACTCCGCACGAAGTGGCTCTACATACCCTCAACGTCAGATGGGCAATCGCCTTTTATCTAGACAGGACTAAACCATTTTGTAAGTCTGCACAGCTATTTGTCTCCACTACCGAGAAATCGAAGGGTGCGGCTATCTCTAAGCAATGCCTTTCCAAGTGGATCTCTCACTGCATCAGATCCTGTTACCGCATTCAGAATACCCAACCACCTGAAGGCATCAGAACTCATTCTATTTGAGCTATGTCAACATCCATTGCCTTCCTCCATAACGTACCTATTACTGATATCTGTAAGGCGGCCATGTGGACATCTGAACACACATTTACCAGACTTTATGCTATCACGCAGGGTACCACAGCAGACACCATAGTAGGCCACACAGTACTATCTACAGTTGTCACTGCCGCAACTCCAAAGTCCCACCAGCCATAGTGGGTACTGCTTCACATTCACCTGGAGTGGAGCACCCACAAGGACAGCACTCGAAGAAGAGAAAGTTACTCACCTTGCAGTGACTGCGGTTCTTTGAGATGTGTGTCCCTGTGGGTGCTCCACTCCCTGCTCTCCTCCTCGCTACTTTGGAGTACTATTCTGACATCTTCACGGTAGAGAAGGATCTGAGGGGGGTGCAGGACGCACGCAGGCAGACTAGGGAGACCGCGAGACAGCAGCTGAGCTCGTGCGTCCCGACCAGGCACTGCTACCGAGGATCTCTGATCAACGGCTCCGGGACGCACCGTCCCCTAGAGTGGAGCACCCATAGGGACGCACATCTCGAAGAACCTCAGTTACTGCAAGGTGAGTAACCTTCTCTTCTTTCCTTTTCTGTCTCCTCCTCCCCGTCTTCTCGTGGACTTGCAGTTTAATGTGCCATCATGGCTTCTGCCATAGCATGCGTGGATTTGAGTTCTGTTCAGCAGCAAGGGTCTTTAATTTCCTTACATTCCAATTAAGATTATATTTTAGAAACAAATTCCATGTTTTTTGAAAGACATTTTAAACAATTGCACATGGGGATCTTCCTCCTAAAAAACTATCAAATTGCTAATGAGGAAGGGAGGATGCAATACAAAACAGATCTCCATTAAAATGGTGAAAGAAATCCCAAGTGAAGGAATTTCAGTCTGCTAAATATATGAAGCAATTCTGCTTGATGCTGCCTAATCATTGAAGCCCTGAGCACCAAGATGGGAAGTAGGATAGACAGGAGTTAAAAGGTAACTATAATTTCTTTCCCCACAGCAAGCAAGGGAAATGGTACTGGAGATCATCCGAGAGAAAGATCAGGCAGATTTCCGAGGCGTACGGAGTGATTTCAGCTCTAGAATGGGAGGAGGCAGCATAGAGGTATGTTCTTTTCACAAGTGCTGTGGTTACCTCCCCAGGGTGAGGGATGGAGATCATTTAACTTCAAACATTGCCAGTGAAATTTTATTTCCTTCGTAATGCTCCCTACCTTTCAATATATCGCACCCGTCTGCCAGAAGAGGCTCGCCAGCTTTCCAGAGAGGGCATTTGTTTCGGCTTGCGGGTGGCACTTCCATCTCTTCCAAAATTTGTTTTTTGGAAGTGCCGTTCTTGTAATGCAGAGGGCTAATTTTGATAGGGAAAGGGATTTATGGCCAGTGGAAATATTAAGGATTGAAAATTGCCCATACACTTGTGCTTAAGAGAGGTAAGAGCTGCTTCATTTGGCAAGGTATGTAAACGGGATGAATACAACCTCTTGTAAAACAAGTATAATATATTCCAGATCTGAGTTTTCACACTTTCTTTGCTTTTCCCATCAGGTCTCTGTGCCCAGGTTCGCTGTTGGAATTGTAATAGGAAGAAATGGAGAAATGATCAAGAAGATTCAGAATGATGCTGGCGTTAGGATTCAGTTTAAACCAGGTTTGTGTGAGAACAGAGGTCTGTTGCTTTCTGATCACTGTGCGAAGCAGGGACTGCCCAGTTTTATTGCTTAGTGCTAATCTACAGCAGCTAGTTTTCTGTCTGCTTGTAGTTACTTAGGCTGTGTCTACACTGCACTTTGATCGGTAAAACTTTTGTCAGTCGGGGTGTGTGGGGGGAAAAAACACGCCCCAACCGACAAAAATTTTACCAGTGAAAAGCGCCAGTGTGGACATCACTTTTTTATGCATGGTTTTATTTTGCTGGCAGGAGAGCTCTCTTGCCGGCAAAGAGCGACTACGCTGGAGACCTTACAGCGACACAAAGCTGTGCCGCTGTAAGGTACGCAGTGTAGGCATAGCTTTAGTGTCCCTTTCTAACACCAATTTAGAATGACATACCACCTCCTTGGTTCCTCATGCAGTTTCTACGGAGGTTTTCCGCTTGCTGCCTGTGAGACTGGAAAGAAATGGTGTACACCTCATTTGCAAAACATTAGACACTATGGCAGCAATGTCTTGGTCTTGTAGCAAATTGATACAAAGAATTGGATTATGGAAAAACCTTGTTTCCTGGCTTTAAAGTACTCCAGGATATTCCTGGCCTTTAGGGATCAGGACTTGATGAATTCAAATAATTTCCTCTGGGTCACTTGGCTACCTTTAGCCTATTAAGAATATAGCAATCTGTTTCAAGGGTTATGTTGCATGTGAAAGTGTTACCTTTCCACTATTCTCAGCTGATCAACATGGGTTTGTAGGTGGGTTAGGGGAAGGGCTGAAGGTAGAGGAGAAAGGTGGCAAGTCTTACACAACTGGGAAAACACTGGCTATGGCCATACTAGAGGGAAGCTTCATTTGTGGGGTGGCCCTTTTTCCCTTTTTAATTAAGTCTTTGTCACTTCTCCCTCCACAGATGATGGGATTAGTCCTGAAAGAGTCGCGCAGGTCATGGGGCTTCCTGATCGGTGTCAGCACGCAGCTCATATCATCAATGAGCTTATTCTCACAGCACAGGTGGGTTCTGTAGACTCCCATGAGACAAACACTTATATTAATAGAGAATGGGAAAGGTAGCGATGATATAGGCCACCCTCTCAGAAGGAATAGAGGGTATTGAGCAGGCAACTGTGTTCTCTTTTCAGCAGACCATTTATGCTGCTACCCATTAGTGCTGTAGTGTCATTCATAAAGTGTTTTGCTATCCTTGATGCCATGTAACCATGTGCTGGTTCAATTATGAAAGGTCTCTCAAGCACATCCATTTAGTTCTTGGATAGTTTAATATCGTCCGATTCTTCATTGTAAATCTTTAGTATAATAAGAAAATGGTGAATAATATCCTGCATATTTACTTAAATAATTAACGTTTTGCTCATGATTTGCATGAAGCTGCATTAGGATGGTAACTGGAATTTAATTAAAAATAGAAAACAGCATTATAACATTTATATTTATTAAACAAAATAACCTTAAATGTTTTGGATACATATGCTTCTCTTATCAAAACATGTTTCACATTTACACCTAAATGATCAGCAATACAACAGCAATTTTTCTGCAGTTTGTCCAAGGCTATGGAAATAGGCTTCAGTATATTCAGCAAGTCTTCTACATTTCTCTTTAGTCTGTTGACTGCTTTGACTGTGACAGTTCCATCTATTTTGTCACTATTTTCTTCACAAATTGTCATTAGAATAGGCCAGTTCTTACCAAATAGATCAAAACAGTCAACCTCTGAATTCCATCGTTTCATCGCGGGGGAGAAGTCATTTGGATCCTCCTGTTCTCGTCAGTGAAACTGAAGCGTGGTGATAGGTTTCAGTGTAGTAGCCGTGTTAGTCTGTGTCAGCAAAACGAAAATAAGAAAGAAAAACTTGTAGCACCTTAGAGACTAACACATTTATTTCAGCATAAGCTTTCGTGGGTTAATACCCACTTCATCGGATGCATGGAATGAAACATACAGTAGACAGATATTTATACAGTCAGAGAAACATGATAAGGTCGAGGTGCATAGAAATATTTTGCAATTTCAACAAGATTTTTCTTTATTCCTGGAGTTATACTTAAGTCTTCAAATGAGCGCTGCACCCAAACAAGTACTGCGCCCATATGTTACAAGTTTCAGGTTCCCTTCATTATCCTCTAGTTTTCTTCTCATCTTGCCTACATTTGCAGCACTGTCTGTGACAAAGCTATGCATTTGACACTTGAATTTTTGTTCAGTGTGTTATAGCTTGCTGCTACTTTGAGGTATTCTGCTGTATGGGCATTTCCTGGTGTATCAATAGTTTCTGTAGAATAGACAACCCCATCTTCTTCTTTTGTCTCACAAGCACGTATTACTGGATCATTGTGTACATTGCTCCACCCATCAAGACTCAGATTAACAAATGTTCCATCAATGTTTTTTTGCAAACTCTTCAATTTACTTCTCGTATACTGTATCCAGCAAGGTCTGCTCTGCTGGGTGGAGTGTAGCCTGGTCGTAATGATTGAACCAAGTCAATGAAATGTTTGTTCTGAACAAGTGGAAAGGGAGAATTGGTTGCATACATGAACCAAGACATTTTTTCATCTGTGGAGTCTTGCTAGAATTTCTAGGGCCTGATTACGAACTCAGCTGTGGTTTTACTGGATGATGAAGAGAGACTGTAAGGAAAGATTTCCTCCTCTTGCAGCTGTTTGTACCACCTGTTAAAAAGATATAAAACTAGGTTTAGAATAAAATAGAGAGAGAATAAATCATAAGGATTGTCTAAATCTATTTTAAACCCTTATCTCTAGCAACATACCGAACCGGGGGGCGGGACGGACGGACGGACATTTTTTACATGTTGAAGTTAATACCTAAAATCTTTACTTTTTAAATAGGAAATCTTCACCTGGGATGTTTATTCTATTGAGCAATAAAAAATGTCAGAAGTCCAGCAATAACAGTAAAAAAGTAATTGATAAATACTCCCACAACAAACTAACATGCCAGTTATATTTTGAGCACACATCTTGAAATTCACAAGTAATCGCTCCCCCAAAACCACATTTATGACCGTAATCTAAGTTCTCATTTACTAGCATAGTAAGACAGGGTTGGCTGGCCATAAGAACGGTGCAATAATTAGTCAGATGGTCAGACACATCAACCTCATCTTCAAAGACTTTGCCGTTTGAGGCGCACTTTTCATAATGTTTCATTCTGACCACCAGGCCTTGCATCTCTTTGTTGCACTGTTTAAATTTGCTACGTGTTCCTTTTTTTTACCCAGAGGGCCAAGAATTTCTTGAAAATATTCCCAAAAAGGGTCTTTTGTACAAGTTGCAGCCGTGACAGGTTTTTTCTCCAGTTCCCCAGTGTTGAAATCAACACTAGTGGCTGCATTCCGATTCCCACAGTGTCCTGCTTTGACACCAGTCTTGCTCCTTTCTGGTTGTACACTCTGCTCCTTCTCCCTTGTTACATAACTCCCCCACCAGTACCTCCAGAAAACAAAAGAAATAACCATGCACCGAGCCTTCTGCTCGTGTAACCCATGGGCCTTTTTAGATTTTATTAGTTTAGCGGCAGAGGGAAGCAGCTGAGAAATGAATGGATTTCTGTTTTTTTGTATCATGCAAGAAGACAGAGCAAGGCCATTTACTTGAAGTACCCAAAACCATCCAGAAGCAAAGACTGGTAGTTACTGGACATATCAGTATTTTTCCATGAGCTGGTGAGCAAGTTTCCATGGTGGGTGGAGTCATAAATATTTTTAATTTAAGATTTGAACCCATCAGAGTTCAGGTAGGGAGAAACTATAAAATAGGAATATGAGACCACGCAGGTGGTCTCAGTGGATGAGCCTGATGAGATACATGATGGTGTCTTCTGGCGTCAGAGTTAGGGTCCCAATCCCTGTGGTGACTTTGCCAGTCTCTTGCACCCGGTAGCATAGCCTCTGGGCCCCCCACAGGATCAGGTCATTAATATAGCACATGGCCTGCTGTGCTATATTTATATAAAGCTTGACCTCAAAAGTTAGATGTTTTTCCCCTAATTGGTTTTATATAGAAAAGCAGCCTTCAGCTCCGTTTTTGACAAAAGCTCATGGATTCAGCGTATTTATTTTGTATTTAAATATTTTAAGAGATTATGATAAGTTTAGGCCTTAATATTTTGTTTACATTCAGATTGGATTTTAAACCCATCAATTTTCATCTATCCTGATTGAGGGGGAAGCCTGGAATTGAGGGCAGAGCATGAACTGAGTACACAAAGAGCTCTTTTCTTCCTGGATCTTTCCTGCAGGTTCTAGCTAATGGATCTGTACCCTGCATACCCATCCTTGTGCTGTTCTGAAAAGGCTCTAGGGCTGGAAAGCTCCACTGCTCTTTCTGGAAGGCAGTGGGGGAGAAAACAGCCTTTTGTGGCTCTTCCCAGTGCTGTTACTCATGATTTGAAAACCTCCTTACATACTAGGGCAAATCCTTTCCTCAGCCACTTCGTCTTTGGACCCTCTGTGACATTGGCAGAGGCCGGCTCTAGGCACCAGCCTAAGAAGCACATGCTTGGGGCAGCACATTGTAAGGGGCGGCATTCAGGCCGATGTCAGGGTGGCAAATTCCGCTCCTGCTTGTTTTTTTGCTTCGGTGGTGCTCCAGACGTGTTTTTTGGGGGGTGTTTTGGTTTTGGTTTTTGTTTTTTTGTTTTGCCTGGGGCGGCAAAAAAGCCAGAGCCGGTCCTGGACATTGGCCTGTGACAGCAGAGGGCCTTTACTTTGCACATACATGTATTTGGATTCTTTTATACTGACCTAACACTTCTTTGAATTTGGACAACGTTGTTTGGAGCAATGTGTATTTCAGCTGAGGGATTCCAGTAGTAGTCAAGGTAATTGGCATCTGAAAGGGTTAACTTTTGGCTTCTATGAAGTCTTTGGTGCCAAACTGTGTGCATTAATGCTAAGGTTTCTGGTTTGCTCTAAGGAAAGTTAGGCAACTAGCCCTGCTTAGATTGGAGCCCAGCAACTAAAAGGACTTTGAGTTTATGCATACCTGCTGGTTACAAAAGGCTATTCTGTTTGAAGGCATGCATTTATATCTATTTGCTGAAATAAACTTACAGAATCAGGAAAACAGCTGTGACCTACGTTAACAACACTTCTTTGAATTGCTTCAGAATCTCACATACGGAGATAAAGGCCAGGAGTTCCCTAGTTTAGTGTTATTAGTGGTATTGATTATATCATGCAGTTTAAACTCTACTTTGGCTTTTTTAATGTGGCAAATTAGAAGGACATGTATTGGGGTCAGGAAAAATATTGATGGAAATGGTGGTGGTTTTTTTTCCCTTCAAGGAACGAGATGGCTTTGGAAGTCTGGCAGTAGCCCGAGGAAGAGGTCGTGGTCGTGGGGACTGGAGCGTTGGAACACCTGGGGGGATGCAGGAAATAACCTACACAGTGCCAGCTGATAAGTGTGGCCTTGTTATAGGCAAAGGTAGGTGCTGCTGACATGACACTCTCAGGTGTAATCTCCATCTCAGATGGGGGTTCCTAAACTTTACTGGAGTGGCTGTGGTATTTTCAGTATTGAAAATTGTGGTTCAGTGGCCATGACCATAGGTGCCCCGGGGCTGGAGCACCCACGGGGAAAAATTGGTGGGTGATGAGCACCCACTGGCAGCCCCGTGCTCGCCCGCCCAATTCACTCACATTCCGGGTTCTGCCAAAGGCTTTTTTTAGCCGCAGCAGCTCAGCTGAGAGGCGGCTGGCTGCTGCGGCTGAAAAAAGCACCTTCGGCGGGAGGCGCCTCTGGCCACGCAGGGAACCTGGAAGGTGAGTGAGTTGGGTGGGGGTGGGGGGGTGTCTGGCGGTGGATGCTTGCGCCCCCGGGCGTGCTGCATCTCTTCTCTCTTTTCCCCCCCCCCCCACCCCCCCCCGGCTTGCAAGCCCCGCCCCTGCGCTTTCCCCCGTGTGCCGCCGGAGGGAGGAGCCTGCGAGCGGCAAAAAAGCCGCGCCTGCCTGGGGAAGCAAGCCCAGGAGGACTGGTGAGCAGGCAGGGAGCTGCAAGGCCCGGGGGGTGCTCTGCTGCTCTTCTCCCCCCCCCCCCCCACCCCCCCTTTGCAATCCGGGGGAGGTGGGGGAGATGCAGTGCACCCGGGGCTGGGGGAGGAGGCGGGGCCGGGGGGAGCACCCAGCAGCGCCAACAAAAGTCGGCGCGTATGGCCATGACCATACAGCACAGGAGGAAGTTAGTAAGCATAACCACCTAGTAAGGCAAATGCTTTCTGTACGCTTCCTTCTGATGCCTCGTCTCAGAAGTGTGCTTTCTAGGCATTTTTTATATGAGGAAGGGGGTTTGTGCATGCAGAAAAGTCGTACTCTGAGTTATCAGGTTAAATCAGATCAGCTGCAAAGCAGCTATCTCATGAAAAGACTTGGGTCCTTTTGAGGACCCTTTCTAGCAGAGTGGTTTAAAGGGCAAGTTTACCAGGGGACAGACAAAACAGATGCATTTCTATAGTGGGTACCCTTTGTCTTGTGTTTAGTTTACACTCATTGCACGGTACTTCTTGTTGGAGCGAATGTACATGGAAATCAGCAAGTGACTACCTGTAGCCAACCTTATGTAGTCACCTGTAAGTTAGAAGTCTGGAAACAACCAGATCTAACCTACCCACTGAATTTCATCTCCTGGTGCATAATAGACTGGGTAGGTGCCCTGTGAGTGCCTGGGACTCCTTAGTTTGCCTGGAGTCTGTAGTTCTTTGTGGTTGGCGTAACACTGCTGCCTAGTCATTGAACTCAAGTGTACCAAAGTAATGGAAACTTTTGTGTTCCCTTTTTAGAACAGTTGTGTCCCAGTGAAACAATACCAAGTGCAAAGGCGAAGGCTCCAGTAGCAATTGTAACTTGGTTGTGTGTGTCTTCGTGTTCTAAAGTGTGCACCGTCACTACACTATATTTAACTAGAAACAGGAATAGAAACACGGCACTGGTGCAATGCACCTGAGTTAATGTTGGAATCTAGACTTCGTGATTTTTATTTTTTAACTACAACACTAATACATGAAAGTAGGTTGTATTTAATTTCTCCCTCCTCTTTAGAAAAGAATGATCTGTGTGCTTAATGTTAGCATTTAAATAGTCACAATTCGGCTTTTAGTGTCCCCAGAGTTGAGGTAAATCAAGTAGGAGTGGGTTCCCTCTTTGCTGCTGGCGAGAGAATTTTCTGCCAGGCTGGATTGCTGCTTCCCTATTATAGGCATCCCTATGCCACAAATGTATCATTGGAAATAAAAGCTTGGAATTTGCAGAATGCAACCAGAAGTGTGGCGGTGCTCTTAAATTCAAGAGAAGAGACGAGACAATGTTTGTTTTTCTCCTTTCTTACTCTTTTCTTCTGCACTTGGTATTAGTGTGGTTTTGAGGGGATTTTGCCATGTTCCAGTGACATTTGGCGTCTCTCATGAAGTGTACCAGCACTCAGAGTAGGGACTTGGTTTTTTTCTTACTAACCCCAATTTTTTTTAACATATAATGGAAACAGATGTATCGATACAGCAGGGGTCACTAGAGCAATTTCTGTAAATTCAGTTTGTTAATCACACAGCTGTAAAGTAATCCTTATAATCCTGGTGTGACAGTGTGTTTAGGATTAGATAATTTGAAATAAAGAGATATTTATTTTGACTGGAAAAAATTTATAAGTAACTTAATGAATCTAAAAATAGGCTGTTTTAGAGTTGGACCTTTCATGTTGAAGACTCTGAGTTTTGTGTAATCTAGACTATTTTAGGTACTTATTTGCACTCACAATCTTTAATGTGTATCTTCATAAACATCCTGTGAGGCAGGGCAATGCTGTTAACTCCATTGTAGTGTTGGGAAGCTGAGGCACAGAGAGCCTAAGTGGCTTGCCCAAGGTCATGCAGAAAGTCTGTGGCAGAGCAAGGACCTGAACTCAGGTTCCAAGCTAGTCCCTCACCTTTGGACCATCCTTCCTCTACAGGATCCGAAGCTGACGCATGAGCATCTTGTCCACAAAAGAGTAGATCAGGGCACATGCGGCCCACGGAGTTATTTGCTGCAGCCCGCCAAGCTCCCTGCCCCCCGGAGTTATTTCCTGTGGCCACCAAGCTCCCCTCACCCACCGCTGCCCCTCCCCCCAGCGCGCCACTCCTCTGCCTACCTCCAGGCACTTCCTGCCACCAAACAGCTGTTTGGCAGCGCTTAGCACTTTCCAGGAGGAGTGGGGAGCCGCGTGCTCAGGGAGGAGGCGGAGAAGAGGCGAGGCAGAGGCGGGGATTTGGGGAAGAGGTTGGAATAGGGCAGGGAGGGGGCAGGGACTTTGGGGAAGGGGTGGGAAGAGGTGGGGTAGAGGCAGGGCCTCATGGAAGGGGCGGGGGCAGAGGAGGGGGGGCTTTTGTATCTTTATATGAAAAGATGTCAGTGGTGTGGCCCTCAGGCCAATGTACTAGTCCTCATGTGGCCCTCATGGTGATTTGAGTTTGAGATCCCTGGAGTAGATGATAGTAACTGCAGTATTCCTTGTTACCTTACAAGCTGTCCTTAAGGGGGTCAGAGGAGGAAGAGAAATTCAGGCCGGATTGTTACAAGCTCTGTATCTGTAGTGCATACAGTAACTGACCCCAGTGCCTTTTCCCCATGGGCATGGTGAGCGTTCTGTGGCTTAGAAAGGAAATGCGAAGGCTCACTGAAAGTTGCTTGTATTTTTTTCCTTGAGGGGTGGGTAGGTGCAGCTTTGCTTGTCTGAAAGACTTGGTGAAGGGTGGAGTGGAGAGCCATACAAATGTCAAGTGCTTTTTCTGTGTGCTGGTGCCTGGAAAGAAACTGCAGCCTCTCAGGGGCCCCGCTGGATTTCCATGATAAATACAGCAATATTGACAGATAACGTGGCTGGCCCCGCTCTTGTCAGCTCTGCCTTTTAGCAGGTTTGATTAATTGCTTTACAATTTCACGTCCAGCTGGGGGGCCACTCCTGGATCATTTCTGCCCCCCGTCAGGTAGAAGAATGGAGCAAGCTGCCAAATAAGTCTATAGACAGCCACCATGCGCCGAGCGGGTGACCTCATTATGAAGGAAGGTGAACTCCTTCCGACACTGCAGCATCATGTTGGCTGCTTCATCTGATTTGTATGCTCCAAAGGTGTAGTGAGAAGAGATCTCGAATGGGAAGGGAGTAACTTTTGGTGTGTCAGAGGGTGGGGGCAGGAAGAAGAATTCTGATACCCAAGAATGTGCAGTGTTTAGAGGAACAAACATAAAACCTTTTGTGAACAAGCCTAGAGATAACGAACTTCACTTGGTGCAGAATGGTAAAAGAAGAAGCTGGTGGGAAACAGACCCACAATTAATAGCTTCCCCTAAACATTTCTGCTCTTGGTGACTTGCATAATGAAATGTGAAATGCTAATTATGGAAACAATTTGAAACTAAATACACTGTGGTCATTTACAGCTGGGCAAGGATACCAAGTCGGAAGGGAAGATATGTAGAGCTCAGGAGAGGTTACACACAGCTTTGCTTTGATGTTCACATTAGCATCTGTCACTGAGACCAAGTTCTCTTCCTTTCTATGCGCTCAAAAGTAGGCAGGATAAAAGAGTGTAAAACTTTCTTCCATTCCATATGGCAGCTTAGTGAGCACATAAGCAGGCCCCAAGACTCTCCGTTGATTTTGCACACATCCTAACATGTTAAATGAAACAAAATTCTTGTTTCAAAACTCTCATAACTTTCCAAATCACAGCTGAAATGGATGGTTTCCTATTTGGCTGCACAGGATAATCTGTTTTGCCTGCAGAAGGATGTGGCATAAAAACTTGTCTCTGATCCCCCAAAATGCATCTAGAAAGAGTTAATTGCCTAGGGGTGACTCTTCCTCCCACAAAAGGGGGTATAGAATGTTGAAAAGGTCACAAGTTTTACAATGAAATGAACAAATGTACTCAATGTCCACACTTTGTCTTGAAGTTGTATTCAGGGCTGGTTTTAGGAACCCTGGCAAAAACAGTGAAGCTACTTATGGATACACTTTAATCAACGTTTTTGCTCAATTGCTCATTAGTTTCCTTTTCTCCCCCTTGCAGTGTATGTTTCAGCTAGTGGCCTTATCTAGGTCTGTAGGAATCAGAGCTGTAAAACTTCCCCCACCCCCTTTTCTCCAGTTGAGTGGCGCTGATCTGTAAGTTCTGTGAAATTCCAAAAGAAGAATTGAACCATTGTAACATCGGCTGAAGCTTTTGTTAAGCAAATTGCATTAAGAGACTGAGACCTCGCAAGTTTTTTTCCACAAAGTCAAACCAGATTTCATTAGCTCCACCGTGCCTAAGAGTACTCTTGTGCACTCACTTATCTGAGAGAGCTGGTTCACTGTTCATATATGTTCACCAAAGATGCACTAAAGGACATGTCTACACTTGAAAGTTATTTCAGATCAAGGTAGACTGTGAATTTAAAGCCTGAATAATTCCCCATGTGGACACTCTTATTCTCTGATAAGTGTCCACATGGGGAGCTGTTTTGAGTAGCTATTGTGATTAATTTCCTGGTGTATACAAGCCTGAACTCTAGCTGTGAAGTGACAGGCTGGCAACTGTGAACCTTGCATTGTTCCAGAAGTGTGTGTAGCCATTTGTGCTGCATTGCAAGTGGGAAGTGGCTGCAGGAGCCGGTAGAGTTTTAAGGAAAGCACCTATTGAACGTTGCATAACCATAGGAAAACTACCAGGCTTTGTCACTGCTAAAAAAGGTGCGTTTTACAGTGAGATAAGTAATGCGCATTAGCTGTCCTGCTCTCAAACAAACAAAACACCTGATTTGGCAGTGAACATGTAGCCTTATATCAGGAAGAATAACAATGTATCAGTCTGTTACTTTTCTTGAGAAATAATTTCTGCATTTGTACTGATTAGCTGGCCCGAAGAGTAAGAGACGGTGGTAAATTAACAGGAAGAATCCTTGTCTTTGGTCTCTTTTAGTCACAAGATATGTGCCAGTAATACTGAATTTGGTTAGCAGCCCAGCAAACTGTGCAGAGGCATCATGGTACATACCCTTCTTCAGACATTAAGTGGCGTTGGCTGACCCAGTAAGAGACAGAAGTCTGGCATGTAGCAGCAAAGACTCAGTCTCTGGCCGCAGTTATAAATAAATGGAGAGGGGTGTGGTGGGGGTGTGAGCCAAAGTATTATGACTATATTCACTATAGCAGGGGTCTCAAACACGCGGGCCGCCTGCGGAGTTATTTAGCTGCGGCCCGCCATAAGTGCCAACTCCATTGGCAGCCAAGCTGCAAACATTACTGAGTGTTTATATTTTATTAAAACCCCTCTTTGCATTACAGTTCTTAAAAAGTTAATACATTGATTTTTAATAGAATACTATATTGCTCTTCATTTTTGACTATACTTTTGTATCATTGTATGAAAAGGTTTCAGTGATGCGGCCCTCGGGCCAATTTACTAGTTCCCATGTGAGCCTCGTGGTGATTTGAGTTTGAGATCACTGCACTATAGTGTTTACTTCACTGCTTAGGGCAGGCACGAGGGTAGGGGGGAAATCTATTCCAGCTGTAGGATGTAGCTTTGGAAATCATGATAATCATCTCTCTATATAAATGAAATGATGAGTTTTATGCTTCTCTTCTCATGCCTCGATTTCCCTTTTCTGCAGGTGGAGAGAACATCAAGAGCATAAACCAGCAATCAGGAGCCCACGTGGAGCTGCAAAGAAATCCACCTCCCAACACGGACCCTAGCGTACGGATATTCACCATCAGAGGAGTCCCCCAACAGATTGAGCTCGCTAGACATCTCATAGATGAGAAAGTTGGCGTAAGTGTCGTGGTATTGCTTCTGAACTGGTTTTAGTTGGCATTGAGTATTTTTACTGATAAAAGTTCGGGTAGGCGGCGACACAAATTTCCATATTCTGTGCTATGCTTGGCTTCAAAACAACTTGCTTATAAGCAGACAGCCTGAAACGTCCGAACTGGACCTCCAGAAGACCTGGATTAATATGGATGGATTTACTGTAGCCTGGAATGTTTCTCCCAGAAGCCTACTTCGGTAATCCAGTCTGGAATGCCGCTTTGTGGTGGCAAGTATCAGAGGGATAGCTGTGTTAGTCTGGATCTGTAGAAGCGACAAAGGGTCCTGTGGCACCTTATAGACTAACGGAGGTATTGAAGCATAAGCTTTCGTGGGTGAATACCCACTTCTTCGGATGCAAGCAGTGGAAATGTCCAGAGGCAGATATCTGCCTCTGGACATTTCCACTGCTTGCATCCGAAGAAGTGGGTATTCACCCACGAAAGCTTATGCTTCAATACCTGTTAGTCAATAAGGTGCCACAGGACCCTTTGTCACTTTGTGGTGGGTGGAAGATACAATGTTTTGCCAGAAGAGATCTTGTAGGGTACCAAAAGGGTGTCTAAAATCAGATTTGGGGGAGAAGACTGAGTTACGTTGCTACTTGAATTGCAGAAGTGCACAAAGGGGATGGCAGGATCTCTGTGACGCTACAGATCGCTGTTACAGTAGTGGCTCTATGGTGGCTCTTATTCTACCTGTTACAAAGCCATGGGTGTTGCAGCATAATGGAACCAGGCCAAAAAACCTGGTCAGGTGAGACTTGGGTAAAAGGAGGTGAAAAAATACTGAAGTGGGACCTTGTAAAACTGAAAAAGCAACCTTTATACTGAATCCCTCGATGAGAGTTTTCGATCTTGGAGTACATATAGTGAAACACTTTCATACATTCCTAAGTCCCATTGGTTGTCAGTGAGACACTTAGGAGCCTAAGCAATTTTCAAAAATAGGCTCCCAATTCACTTAGGCACGTTTGCGAATTTTACACTTTCAGAATTGTTGCCATGGGTTCTGTGGTATGTCCTGTGCTGTCTGGTCCCTTTTCCTACTATTGTTCTAAACATAGTGGCTGGGTTTTTGTTTTTGTTTTTTAAAATGGTGGAAGGAATTATAATAAGTGTTTGTGGATTCTGTGACAGGGTACCAGTATGGGTGGACCTGGCGGCTTTGGTCAAAATCCTTTCAGCCAAGCACCTGCTACACCTCATCAAAAGTAAGTTTCCCACAACGTCCTTTGGACTCTAACGTAGGGAGCATGAATGTGAGCATTTTAGATTGAGGCGTGAAGTTTTAAGAATAAGTGAAAACTTGTAGAAAGTCAGATTGAAGACTCCAGAATCCAAGGATGAGTGAGATGAAGCTTTGAAGCCCAATTATAGAAAGCTCCTAATTGGAGCCAGTTCCTGCCACATCTAAGAATGCCCAACATCAGTGTAGCAAGGGTGTGGAAATAAACTTATATTAGCAACAGATACTGTTGGCCTCAAGTCTGAGTGAGGTTTGATGTGCCCTCCTTTCAGCTCTGCTAACAGTAACTTAAGGAAGGCCTTCATGCTCACGTCTCCAGTATTGGACTGGTCAGGAGTTCCCCCTAGTTTAGCATTAATTCTTGCCTTAGCAGCTGCTGACTCCTAATAATCATTTTGTTGCTGTTACTGTTTTTGTGCATATGATCTATTAAGAAAATGTTCTGTCCGTCTGCTTCAGTGTATGGTATTATAATCCACAGTGGTCCTCAGGCATTCATGACGCAGGGTTGGGGCAGCACCTACCAGACGTGGCAACAGCCTGGACAGCAAGTCCCAAGTAAGTGGCTAGCATTTCGGTTTGAGAAAAGTCAAAGTTAATCTGTACTCCACACAGGTACACAACGGCAGGTCTCGTGAGACCACTCATATGGAAGATGGTAGAAGAAGTTACACAATTAAGTGCATGCAGGTGCACCGTGGAGTAAGGGATCAATGCTCCTGGTTATACTAGTGTAACATAAATTGCAAGCACGCAAAGAACCTATTATAAATCACTCTTTGCTGTTAGCCGCTTGTTTTAAGCGTCCACCCCTCTTTCCTGTAGGAGCTTGGACTCCCTTTCTGCTCCCCCCTAACAAGACCCTTCCCACCTCTCTAGACTCTCTCTCCCCTTCTGCCTTCCCCAGTTGAGCCCTGGACAGCACCATTCCCTCCCACTAGGCAGCCTCTCATTAGCAGCCCACCTCCTTTCTGCTCCTGACTGTCCTGATTCTCTTTGCTACTCACCTGCTCTCCTGATGTGAGCTGCCCTCACCACTTGTTTTGCAGCCTGAAGAAAAGATTGGGGTTCTGGGAGCAATGAGAGGAGAGGAGGTTGGGTAGGGAAGAGGGTAGGATTGGCTCCTGTCCTAGTTCCACCTCCCTGTGATAAAGAACACACCCCCTTACTGGAATAGCACTGACCAGCACTCAAGATGTTAAACGCTGGGAATTAGTCAGCACCTTACCAGTTAAACAGGACAAGTAAGGCACATGGCTAAAAGTAAATTGCATAAAAGTTGTACAAATTCATTGTTGGTCAGAGTTCAAAAACTTCTGTCCTTCACTCCCATTTATTTACCAGCCCAGAAAAGCAGATCTGCAGCTGTTTGCTTCCTGGGCCAAGTGTGCTGTCGAGGTGCCTGCTTCGAGTGGCTATTGCTCCAAGCCAGGCGTTTGACCTCCTGATTGTTTAAACCCCCAACCTCTTCAGATCGGGAGAACAACAGACCCTCCTTAGTTTAGGTGACTCCAGCAATGCCATTCTGCTGCGTGTCACTCGAACACCTGGAGCAGTAGTTTCACGCAAACGCCCACTTCAGTTTGTCAGCAATCCCAAAGTGAATATTTTTCTCCTCTGGTAGAGATGTTTTCACTTTAAGTAACTTAACAGAGGCCTAAACTTTCAGACCAAGAGCTACTACTTTCAGGAACTCCTTATGCCTTCCCTCAGCCAAAAGGTGAATCTGTTCAGAAACTTGATACAATTCTCTTCACCTGTGTTGGAATGATGTGGGGTAGTTCAGGTGCTAAGAGAACTTTCTGTACATTTTTTAACACTTGAATAACTTTAGTTTTAAAAATAAGCCTTTCAAACGTCTCAGGAATGGCAAGTATCTTTTTACGTGTTAAGTTTCGTTTCGAAATAAGAATCAGAAAACTGGCTGCTGCCTGTAGCATGCAGTTTCCCCACTAACAGACCTCATCAAGATGTAGCACTCCAGCTATACATACCACCTGAAGTGCTGCACAGTGCAGCTATATCCATATTTCCGAGATCAGAGACTAAAATTTGGAGCCATGGAAACCATAACTCCGAATATTCTGCAGATAATTACAGTGGATATGTAGTTCAAATAGCTTAAAGTAGTAAAGTGATGCAAGCACCCAAATGTACTTCTTCACCAGGTAGCATTATAGTAAGGTACTAATGGTCACTAACGTTTTCCTGCTGCCTTTACTTTGTAATACCAGAAATATGCTACTGGTAGTTATTTTCAGATTGCTTTGAGTCCGGGAGGGCAGCCTGTCCTGGGTTTTAGAATCTCCATCATAACTTTCTGACGTAAAGATCAAACGCCATGTCCACAATACACTCTCTTCTGCATGGAGAAAGCAGTTAGTAGAACTCTGCTAACGTTACTTGAATGAAGCAGGGAGGGGTACCTTGACTCCCCTGTCCTGGGATCAGAGCTATCAGGCAGGCTTCCTCACCGTTCCTATACGCTGGAGGCTCTTATCTTTGCCTTCATGTAAAAAGGCTTTGGGTGTGCTTTATGAAACTTCTTGTACTTGCCTCAGGCAACTTGTTTAAAACAAAAAAACAAAAAACAAACCCCCACCCCAGATAACTTAATTTTTTGCGTGAGAACAAGGGGAGTCCTTCCCCACCAAAAAAAAAAAATCTGCACAAGCTTTGCTCTCCAAGAGCAATTGTTTACAAAAGAAAAATCCTTTCCTAAAATAACCCTCCAATACGTACCCCACCCTTCCCCAAGCAAAGGTTTGAGAAGAGAGATGGGCTTTGCACCACACCTTGAAGGTCAGCAGACTTGGGCTATGAGCTGATGGGATAAGTGAAGGCTCTTAATTGGCCACCCTACCACCAGCACCTGGTGTTCAGTTTTGGGGCTGTTTGCATGCCGAAGTCACAATGGCACAAACACCAAGCCAGACAGAGATGAAAAAGCGTGCCCCCTCCCTCATCCCCCAAATACCTCCTGAGGCTCCAGCAGTGTCCAAACTGTAAACCCTTGAACAAACCCTTTACCAGCTGGGGTCCGTACCACCCCTGCCATGCTCTGGGTTAGGTGTCTTGCATCACTGCTATTAATCCTGGTGGGAATGTTGGCTGTTCCGTTCCATATCCACTTAGAATCCTCCGTGTTCCTGTTTATAGCCAGGCACACTCTGAAGGCAGTCTTGGTAAAGAGAGAGGACAGACAAGATAATGCTGTGCTTTAAGCAGACCTCACTGCTTTCTTCTCCTGCTGCAGATCACAATGGTACCCAGTCAGGCCAGGTGGAGTTCACCAAGGCGTGGGAGGATTATTATAAGAAACTAGGTAAATACCTGTCTCCTACATCTTCTTGTTTTTACACACAAAGGCTTATCTAAAATCCGCTTCTGACTATTTCCTTCCCAGCCTGTTCTAAAGCAAGTGTTGTAGCCTGGTTTCCATGGTCTCATTAGCATTGTCAAAGAGCCAGATGAATCACTCTTCAGAACAGACCTCCTATGAGCACATTCTAGAATGTCCCCCCTCTTCCCTTTCACCAGCACAGCCCCCCTCGTGAGAGGAGGGGCAGACCCCCCCACCCTACACATGTATTTAGATTTTAATTACTTCTCCCCCATCTTAAATAAATTAACTGGCCGGGTAAAACATTTTGCCGTGAAATGTATTTAGCGGCGTGTCCTTTCAGCCCACTGCGGACTGTAATTCTCCTAGAAGAAAAGGCATTGAAGGAGGTCCTTTGTTGGCATTAGCAGGTGGACAGTCAAGGCAGCCCTGACCTCTGCAAGAAAAGGTCTTGACTTGTAGCTTTGGTCAAGTCTTTTAACCCGCTTTTATGCCCCTGGACAGGACACTGCTGCCCTGTTTCCTCCACCCACTTCACACTTTCAATGTATTGTGTTCACCCTTCCCCCAACCCCTGCCACTTCAAAGCTCTCTTCAGCCTGTGTTGCAGTGCAGGGCAGCACCCAGGATTGCGTATGGAGAGTGAAGGCAGTTAGATGGCCAGGAAGAGCATGCTTCCATTTTTTTTTCCTTTGTGCCTCCCATCCTCACCCACCAGTCTAATGCATGCAGTGGCTTTCGTGTAGCGCTTATGCATTTTAGTCCGCCTGGCTTCCCTTGCTGTGTCTCTAACTAGCACGTTGTCTATATTGCTCTTTAGTTAGTCCGCCGCCTGATTCTGCAGCTCCTGTGCATTATCCATAATGGTATGGGTAAGGGGGGGTGCCCTGGGTCCAGGTGGCTGGCCTCTCCCCTAGTTGAAGCTTAGACATGCTGAGCCCGTTAATTGGATTGTTTGACCCTTTTCAAAGGGTGCATGTGCTCTCACTAGAGAAGTGGCTGCAGAAATGTTTTATGAAATTATTCTCTCTTGTGAGAGACCAGGCAGGGGTGAGGTAAAATCTTTTATTGGGCCGACTTCTGTTGGCCAGAGGCACAAGCTTTCGTGTGTCTGCACAGCAGCACAGTTTTCGAAAACAGTCTGCATCCATTGCCAGCATATGCCTTACAAGGAGGGTAGCGCCGGTGTGTTCTGGGACTTTTAGAATAACCTGTTCCATAGTGTGCATCACTGTTGCTGGAAGCGGGTCTTTTGGATAGCTTCCAAACGCAAGGCCCAGCATTTGAATGGCATTGGTCATGCGACAGAGTTTGTGGCTCCTTTGCCGTGCTTTGACAAAACCGGGGTAGGCTGCACAGGTTCAGTTAACTCCGAGATAAAGACTGCATCCCAAGCATTGCAACCCACTGGTGTGTCCAGCATCCGTAAGGTGCATGGGATAGCTGTTGTGTGTGGATGCAGGGTGTCAACAGACACTGCAAACCAAGTATTCTGATTGATGGCTCTTTGCAGTGTGCTTTCACCGCATGAGTAGGGGCTAATCCAGCCCCTCAGAATCCGTTCTGAGACGAACGTAAAGAACAGCATAGTGATCTCAAGCTGGTTCCTTGGAAGCTCTGTCATTGGAGTTTGGCGTGGCAGAAACTGGGGTGTCAACCAGGGATGTACACATTGTTTTCCATCCCAGGGCCCCCTCTTTTGAATGTGAATTTAACTGCCAAGGACACGGGCAGTCTTGCTCACTGGCACAGGACAGTGCTCTTCAGTCTTCCTCCTCAGTTCTCCTGTAGTACCAGGTAGTAAACATTCTCCAGAGGTTGCCGGTTATGTCCTAGGATGGCTTGCAATGCAGGTTAAGTATTTGTCCAGCAAAGTCAATTTGGCTTCAGCTGGTCACCACAGGTAGGAGACTAGTGTGCTGCTCCCTGAGGAAAGGATTTAAATGGGGACAACTCAGGCATCCTTACTCTTTAAAATAGCTCTTCCCAAGCGAAGAATCCCACCTGCTGTAGCAAGGCATGAAGAGGAATATTGAGGGCATGGGCAGCAGACTTGGAGCCAGGAGCTGTCTGTTGGGGAGATGTCACTAGCTAGAGACTTGTCATCTGTTCCTTATTGACATGCCCGTTGTTGTCCTCTTTGCACAGGCCAACAGAGCCAGCAGCAGAACAGCCAGCCTGATTACAGCAAGGCGTGGGAGGAGTATTACAAAAAACAGAGTGAGTGAAACAGGGCTGCTGGAGATGAATAAACTCTTGTTTTAAACAGAGTTAGCTCTAATCCATTAACTTGTCTCCACCCCCTTGCATTATAAGGTCCCATTCCCTTACAAATCCCTTTTTGTGCCCTCCTGTTGGTGAGGGTGCGTGTAGTTCTCCCACAGAAAGCTTTAAGTCTTGCTCGTTACTGCACCATCTCAGGGCAAAGTGAGGCCAATGAACTACAGTCCACAGTGGACTGTTCGTTCCCTTTCAGGTGCACCTCAAGATGGACTGAAAATGTTTGCACATGAACCCATGCCTGAACACGACAAGCCAAAGGGCCTGCCAAGGGTGGGGCTTGCTCACCGATATAAACGAAAAGCTCTATACTTTGGTGACTGAGGAGTTGTGGAGGTGGGGTGTCTTCTCGTGACATTTTAGAGGAATGCCACTCTGGCATCTTTCATGCCCTAGCTTCTGGAGCTATTGGATGTTCCTCACCTGGAGGACTCAAAGGATGAACAAAGCAGAATTTCAAAGCCAAGTATCCCTGAACAATGGGAATAATTGTTATGCTTTCAAAGTGCCGCACCAACCTGCAAGTCTGCTTAAAACGTGTCCTATTCTGTCCAAATGACAGGTAGCTGCTGCTGCTGTATTTTCAGACGTCTGCTGTATTTAAACATTATCAAACAATATCCTAAGTGTATGTTTGTTTGCTTGCTCTTGCTGGTGCTCGACTACCTGTTTCCTTTTTGTCATCCAGGTCACGCTGCCAGTGCTGCTTCTCAGGCAAGTTCCCAGCCGGACTACACAATGGCGTGGGCGGAGTATTACAGACAGCAGGCTGCCTACTATGGGCAAACACTAGGGCAAGCTCAGGCCCACAGCCAGGTCTGTATTTGTGTTCCACTGAGCTCTGCTGCTGCTCTTCAGAGGGGTTGGTGTAGTTTAGTATTACCCCAGTGTGGTGAAGACCCCGGCATAGGCATAGGTAATAAAGCTGCCTTGATGTCTGAGAGACAACTAAAGAAGAGGGGCGATCAGCTAACTGCAACCCACTGTGCCTCTTCATGGGAAGCTTAATACCTAACTGAGCTGACTGACTTTCGTGGGAGCTTGCATCACAATCCACATGCTACTATGATCTCTGCATTTCAGAGCTAATGGATGGACCAGCCTTGCACAAGGGTGCACATCCGGTTCGCAAGGTCACGTCCACATGCAGACTTTGGCTTTCATGCATGTTGGGTATCCTGGTGCCTGGGTTAGGTGTTTGCAAATATATGTGAATGCTTCAGAAAAGCTGGCCTGCAGTTCTAATGTCCGAACGGGAGAAAACATCACTGGAAAAATGATTGTACTATGCATCTATGGTAGCTAATTCCATATCTACCTTAGCTGTCACTCAAGCCCTGCAGTTCAGTTGCCATCTTTCCAGTTGAAGATTGAGTGGGATTCATTTTGGATCCCACCATCAAACTGCTTTGGTCAGGAGTAGCTGTTGCCTGCGAAGTTAGACTTGCTAAGGTGAACGTCTCAGGCATTTGGCGAGATGTGTATATGCACCTCACGCATGCAAGTTATGAAGATGGCTGCTACTTTAAAAACAACACTCCATATTAAAATCCCAAGTCGAAGAGCTAGATTACTTACTGGCTTGGTAATGGGTTGCAGAGCTCGTCGTCACTGGTGTTAATAGAACCTGGCAGAGCCCAAAAGTTATTACTAGTTTGTGAAAATCGTTGTGTTTTTCAACTAATACTTCATCCTTTCTCTACTGGAATGTCATCATTTTTCTACCAGCTGAAAAATCCAACAAAACTTTCATGAAGATTTTCATCAAACTTCAACTCACTTTTTGTCAATCTGAATTAAAAATTTAATGAAAATTGCTCCCTTGGAAGTCTTAGCATATGATGGGTGCATGGTAACGAATGTGAAATGACTTGTTGGTCTGTTAATTTACTAGTGGGCAGGTACCTCTCTTGGTGCTTCTGTTTGCACTATTAGCAGGGAAAGAAAGATGTTAAGGCCCAGACTTTACCCTCCCACCCCCCAGGTCTGGGTAGAAGCACACTCATAGGCAGTATAGAAACGCTTGCACTGCCATTGTCCGTGGGTATGGCTGTTCCTCACCTTTCAGCACTGAAACTCAGATTCCTAGAAAGGCAAACGTGTGGCCATAAAATTACTGATGGTGCAGCGCACTGTTCTGCAGGAACCTGCATACTCACTCTGGTTCCAGACTTGCTGGAAATGCCGTGGGAGGGAATATTTAGTGTAATTAAATAACTACCTTCTGATCTAGATGTAGTACTAAAGGGAGTCCCCTTCCAGTCTTCTATTGGAAAGTCTGGGCCTGTGGAGAAAGAAATAGAAAGTTCCTTGAGGGGCGTGGACTCCCAGGAAGAAAGCTCAGGGATAAGAGGTATTATGGCTGAGTTCTTGCAGATACTTATTTCTCAGGTATCCCTGTGTGATGCATATCCTTATTTGTTAGAACAGGAAATGTGGTGGGCAGGCGTTTTCTGGAGATCACTTTAGAATTTGCTGCTTGAGTAAGGCTGTGTCTACACTACAGAGCCTAGGTTGGCGTAACCCCCCAGTGTAGACTGGGTATGCTGACAGGACTTTGTCAGTGGTAGGACCACCTCCCTGAATGACAGTAGCTATGCCAACAGAAGCACTCGTCTATAGGCATAGCTGCATCTATACTCGGGTTTTGCTGACATAGCTATGTTGGTTGGTGGGGGGCGGGTGTTAATCTTGCCTGACAAAGCTGTGTCAATATAAGTTTTAAGTGTAGACCTAAGTTGACTTTGTTTCTTTCTCTTTCTATGCAGGAGCAGTAGAACAACGTCCTTGTGGCAATTTTTTTTTCTTGGAATCATTGTGGAAGAAAACCTTTTTGTAACAGAGGTTTCTAGATTTGCAACATTTTGATGAAGACTTTTTTGTTTGTTTGTGAAACACTAGTTGTAGGATAATCTAAACTGAACTTTTCTAAGAATCAGGAACAATTAGTAATGTACTAAACTTATGGACATGCTGGTAATTTTTTGTTTCCAAATTTGTAAAAACTCCGGGATTCTTTTTGGAAAGAAGCCAGAGAATTACAGGCACCAAAATGCACCCCAGAGCTGTGACATTTCAACATGTGGTTTTTTGTGTGGTTTTTTTTTTTTTCTTTTTAGTTTTCAATCTTTTCTGTTGCAACAGAAAGAGTGGCTTGGAAGTCTTAGGTGGTATGTAACAAATCCTAAAAAAAAAAAAAATTTTAAACAGTATTTAAATATTCTTAAATATGTAAATTCATTAAATGTTTTACTTCTAATTTCTTGTATCTTGGCTGTCTTCTTGATTTTATTGCATTTTTTAAAAAACTGAACTATGGTATGTATTGTAATTAATTATGTGAATTCTGTATTGAGACACTTACTGTTTTGCTGTCAGGCAAGTGGGGGGGGGGGTATTTTGTAGGGTTTGTATAATTTCTAGAGTTCTAAAAGGTAATATAAAAATGTGTTAATTTTTTTAGCAATACATTTTTTCATGTCTCCATTGCTGGTTGCATTTATGTATCTAAGACCTCCAAGCTTGTTTTAAAAAAAAAAAAACAAAAAAAACCCTTCCTCTATGCTCTCAGAAATATAAATACTGTTATTTTTAATATTAAAATGAATCTGCTATTAGTACCTTTAACAAACACTGTGGAACATTAAACCATATAAAAAGTAGTAACTATTTTTTAATTCCAAGGTGTTTTTTGCTTTTTTCATTTTTCTTTTTAAATATTTTCTTATCTAATATTTGTCAAATTACCTAGAGAAATAAATGAATCTAGTATTAACCACAGTATGCGCTAAATAATTTTGATTTAATAAAAGGGATAATATGATTTCCAATGTTTACTGTAGTGTTTCTTGTACAGATAACAGTGTATTTTTAAAGGAAAAAACGGAATTGAAGCTATTTTTTCTTGCATTTTTAATTGACCTGCGGGACATTCCGTTTTGAAATGTACTGAAGTTACTGTTCTTGGGTTCTTTCCTTATTTTTTCCTTATAATGCTTGAAATGTCTAACTATAAAGAAACGCCATTGGATAATGTTGAGCATGATGTTAAAGTGTTCTTTTTATTTGACTGACAGTTGCATTTTACACTCTATATAATAAAATTTCCACAAGATGTCTTGTGGGTGAAGTATTTTTAGTCTGCTTTACTCAGTTTGCTCACTCTCCTCTGAAAGTAACTATAGTGAGCATGGGCTAACTGCTTTTACCTCAACGAGCTCCACCTCGGCCTGCATACCTGGTGCGGATCACATTAACTTAGCTCCAAATGATTTCATGTTAATGGTTTTGGATAACTCCATTACATTGACTTGAGAGCCTTAATTCCAGTCAAACTCTTAATATCACGTGGATGTGTCTTTTGAAAGAATGGGACATTAAGGAGTTCCACAACAAGGTACTCTAAATGTAAATGCCTATGGCCAGAGATCTGTTTAATAAAGGGACGTTTTCTATAAACAGGAATGATACAGAAGGTTTGTCTACACCTGCATAAACACTGTTACTGCTTTAGTGCATTAGCAGAGCTTGGTTTTATAATCTCCTGAACCTGTCACTCTTCTCCCAAAACTTTGTCCTCTGTGCTAGGAAGTGGAATATTTTGGCTTACGCTTGCACTCCTGGCAGTGTCACTCCTCGACACCCGGTCATTGGCGCAAGGCAGTCCTCCCTTACGAGAGTCACTGGGAATTAATGTATATTATGGGATAGCAATGTACATTAACCATTGAACGACCTCTCCTGACCTCTCAGGCATCGCGTGGGCAGGGAAACTTTCTCTAGCTGCAACCAACCCGGACTGGGCTGAATCACAAGAGAGAAATGCCTTTTTTATATGAGGTTCATGCCCCACCACTTAAATAAAGCTTTGTCCACCCTACTGTCTTCTCAAACACCCAGGCATCTGTAGCAGAGTTGGCGAGGGTTGTGGGGGGTAGAAAGAGATCCCATCTGTAAAGCAGTGACTCGGAGGCGTGTTGAGAGCCGGAAGAAAAGAAAATATCGCATCTTTAAATACACCTCCAGAGAATCAAGAGAGACATTGAAAGATGGAATGGTAAAAGCCACTTGGAAAGGGGGGGGGACTGCAGGAGGAGGGCATAAACACTGATGATGGGAATGGGAATTGGGGAGAGGGCATTACCGAGAAGACTTCCTTCTAATTCATCTTCCAAGCTCTGTGCCAAAACAGCATTTGGCATGGTTCACAGGGAGCAATTGCGTGATAATGAACCCTGAGGTGTCCATTAATTGAAGACTGAGTATTGCGGATTGTGCCAAGAGTCATAAATGGCACAGGATTGTGGGAGGATGCATTTTCTTAAATGTATCTGTAAGTACAGATTAGCCAGTCTCCCCAGTGAGATGCCCATACTATAAATTATGGAAATATATCCTTCTGACGCAACCTTTTATTGAGGGGGTGGAGCAGCAAAAGAAATAGTTTGCAAGCCTTTGAAATTCGGCCTGTCATTAAGATGGCGCCTGCAAAGCTGGTTTTTCATCGTCAGTCTGGTGTCCTGGAAAGCTAAAGTGCTTGAAATGTTACCAAGTTCAGCAGTTGTCTTCCATTATTGCTGCATGGTCATCAGTGAGAGGGACGCTGAGTGCAGGAACAATGTAACGTGTTTGGTTATAAATTGGAGTTTCTCCTACTCAGTATCAGCTCTACACATGCAGGTGGTTGGGTAGGGCAGCCAGAAAAGTCTAGAGTTTAGTTTTCAGTGGGAATTGGGGGTGCTCAGCACCCTTGCAAATCAGACCCAGGAGTCTAGAAGAGGCATATGCTTTGCTAGGGCAGTAAAACCCTACAGCAAATGCTTCTCCAATCCTTCAATTCTTTTCTCGAGGCTCAATCTTTGTATATAGCTCAGGGTTCTGTGGTTGCGGAATCTGCTGCAAGGTGCTTCACAATCAAGCTTTTGTCTTAAATTTTAAATGTCGTCTTATGCTTGCAACGAACTTGGAAACCATGAGGTGTGAACGGAGGCAGTGCTTTCTTCTTGACTCTCCAGCCTCTGAACGTTAGAGCACATGCGTGAATTGCCCCCTTCATCTCAATGGAAGTTAACTTGGACACCAAAAGAAGATTTAAAGGTCCATGTTACCTGTTTCGCTGCTGTTGCTTTTAGCAGAATGAATTTCTCCCATGATCCCATATGGCAGAGGGTGAGGCATGGAAGGCCAAGTTTCAAATAGCCTTCCGACTTCTCCCAGGCGTTCAGGCCTTGTTCCCACAAAACCGCATGAGAATGAAACCGACGAGTGCGAAACCGAATGCAAAGGTGATTGGCACAGAACCCGCAGTAACTTCTATGAGGTTTCATGTTCTTCAAATGCCCGTGCAGTGGGTGCCGCCTTTGCCTGCTACCTCCATGGAGTGCCCCAGCACCCTGTGAATTGGCTGCAAAAGGAAGGGCTCGCGTGTAGAGCCTCGCTTAGCATGGCCAGCTGTAGCTTTTTCTACCCAACTGGCTGAACCTTAGACTGTTGCTCAGATTGCCCTTCTTCCCATGACCTCTCATGGGTGTTTCACCCTGTGTAACCACCTGTCCCGCGGGGACGGGCATCTTAAAGCCTGTGGGATGCTGACTCCATGGAACTTTAGTCTGGCCCAGCCGGTGCGCCCTCTGGGTTGCTCTGTGCCAGGAGAGGTGTTTAAGGTGACTGCTGTGGCTCGAAGCGGTTGGTGGTTGAAGGAACTGTTTGGATCTTGTGCTTGGCATGCGGAGTTGATTAAATGGTTGTCGGGCTTTGGCTTGTTCTTTAGGATCTTTTTCTAGGCTCTGGAGATGGAACCAATAGTGGTCTGAAGGCATCCTACATAATCTGCCCTTCCAAACGTGGGGAGCTGCATCTGCTTTGCAGGCGAACCCTAAGCAACCCAGCTAGGCCTGTGTGGGTTAAACACCTTGGCTAAGGACTGGGGGAGAGTTGGAGCTAGAACCTGGGTTTTGTCCCCAGGCCGGTGCTCTGGCCATGAGACTCTGCTTCCTTTCACACCTCCCCCGTCCCCATCCTCCGTAAGAGATGCCTGGTTAAACTGTGACCCCACCAGTGGCTCCATCCTTCCTCTTTATTTCCCCCCTTTATCTCCCAGGAACAAAGGACTGTGACCGGTGACAAATGCAAGACACCTTCTGGACTGGAATTGGCCACTGTAGTTCACTAGCCATTGGCTGCCCTTGAGGGGGTGTGTGTGTGTGTGTGTGTGTGTGTATGCGTACGTACCCAGAGGCTGTCCCTTGCCCGACAGTCTACAACATGGGGAGTGACAAAAAAGAAGGGGGGGGGGGGCTGGTGCAAGTCATAAGGGGGGGCTGATCAGAAGAGCTGAGCACCCACAACTCCATTCGAAGTCTCTGGGAGCTGTAGTAGCTCAGCACCTCTGGCAAGCAGACCCTGGGTTTGTAAACATTCTTCTTAAGCTTTACCGGGGGATGGGGGGGGGGGTTGGTTTTTTCTTTGCAGGAGCAGGTGTGCGGGACTAGTTGGACTAAAAGTGGGGAGACGGAAGAAAGTAAAGGGACAGGGAAACTAAGGCAACTGAGGAGGGAGGGACTGGGGGTGAGGGGAAGTGTTCCAGGCAAACGATACATTAATGCAAAGTTAGAGATGGCTTCCACTTGAAAATCACATCTCTCTGAAAACGCTGTGCCTGCTTCAGTTACACACAATACCTGAGCTAGCTAGAATGGAAAGATTAGAGGGGGGTCATGCTGCTTTTTCAGTGGGTTTGTGCATTTTTCAGCACTCTAGGTCGAGTCAGCTTCCCCTGTTGTCAGTCATTTTTCTCGATTGCCGTAAAGTCTCTGCCAGAAAGAGCAGAAAAACCTTGATGAAAACACTTCATATTTTTAATTTCAGAAAATACTATTTTTGAAGGTGCTGCATCAGGAGCTGGGATTTCTAACTAATAGTTTAAAAAAGAAATTGAAGTTGTGGCCTTATGAGATGACCTCATTAGGACCTGAAAATTCAGGCAGCAAAGTTTAACTTGAACTTTACTTCTGCCTTCTTGTGTTCATGGTCTTACAATCAGTCTTTAAATGTTCTCAGACTTCCTCTCAAACACACTTTCCTACAACCTTGGATACAGATAAATGTGTAGCATCTTTTAATGTATATTTTCATTCTTCCACTAAATCAACTCCCATAATAATATAGCTTTAGTGACAGACCTTTTCATTAGTTCAGTTTACTCTCCGGTCCTCATTTGTAAGCTATGTGTATTAAGCTGTATGTATCCGATTTTACTTTTTCCTCAGAATGCCGGTACATTTGTAAAAGAAAACTTCTTATTGCAATCTTTCTGCAAACTTAGAGAAGTGATCTTGTATAACTTTGTTAAAATGTCATGCTAGGTTAGATTACCCAATTGGTCTTCTAGATTGTGCTCTATATATACAGAGGATGGTACCATGCAAATCTATTTGGCTGTATTGTCAGATATTTTAAAATAGTTTCTTTAATTTTGCATGACTTGAAAATGAAACCTATTTCTAACATTGCAAGTTAAAATGAAAAGATGATTCTTTTTTCCATAAGCAGGAAAAAGTATTTTCTTCCCCAAATACTAAATATTTAATTGCATTAGAATAACTGTTTACAATAAGCTGCATCAGTGAAGCTAAAGTGGGTTGATGAACTTTCAATAACTGTGTGTTTATGACAACGCAGGTTCACTAGCTCTTTTACTGCACTGCTTCTCTAGTGTGGTGCTAAATGTTTGTGTATGCTTTGCATAGCAATGGTTTATATGTACTGAAATGAAAATACTATGAAGTGCTAGGTGTGTATCTAGGGCTGTAGAAAACAGACTGTCTGATCATGTAACTCCAGCTTGTATTATTGTTCCTGCATGTGAGGAGATTATGGAATTGAGTTAAACATCAACTTCCGCATTTCCGCATTTGAATGATTTAACTTGACTTTGATCACAGTTTTGGTTTTGCATGGAATTTTTTTTTTAATGACAAGCCTAGTTTTCAGAGGCTTAGCCAACCTGATCATGTCATAGGGTAAAGCCCAGCTGTTCTTGAGTTTTGTGTGTAAGAAAAGGCTTCCTATGCTTCTTCCTTTAGCCCCTATATTTTCCATGCTCTCCGAACTCAGTCTGCCAAAGGGAATTTGCTCCAACTTTTCACCAAAATTCTCTTCTGGGTAAAAACCAAACACTGGAAAACGTTGGCTTAGAAAGAAAGTATTGGGAAGTTATGAGCGTGTGCCGATGTGTTAAAATGATTGAGAAAGTACGTAATCTCCCTGTATCGCCATCCTCCCAGCAGTAAAAAGGGAATAAGGACTATCCACACCTTGCAGGGGGAGAAAGATGAGTTAGTGGCCACGGCTCTAGTCTCTTCTTTGGGAGACCCAGGGTTAACCCCTTGCTCTTCCACAGCCATTCTGTGTGACCTTGGGCAAGTCCCTCAGGCCTGGCCTACACTAGAAAATGGGTTGGATTAACTACAGTGGTCAGGGGGGTGAAAAATCCACACCCCTGTCGGGTGTAGTTAGGCCAACATAACTCCTTGTATAGAAAGCACAAGGTCAATGGAAGAATTCTTGTCAACCTAGCTACTGCCTTTCGAGCACCCCTCCCGTCAGCATAGGTAGCGTCTACACAGAAGTAGTTCAGCGGCGCGGCTGTGCCACTAGCGTTTCAAATGTGGACAAGTCCTTTGTGCCTCGGTTCCCCATCAGCAGCATGGGGAGAGCAGCCTGCCCTGCCTCCATAGTTGTGGCGTGAGGATAAATACATACAAGATTGTGGGGAGAGGGATAGCTCAGTGGTTTGAGCATTGGCCTGCTAAACCCAGGGTTGTGAGTTCAATCCTTGAGGGGGCCATTTGGGGATCTGGGGCAAAAATTGGGGATTGGTCCTGCTTTGAGCAGGGGGTTGGACTAGATGACCTCCTACGGTCCCTTCCAACCCTGATATTCTATGACACTGGGAATAAGGGCCGGCTACGAACCTTAGAGAGGGGCCACATCCTGAATGTGTGTGAGCGGCTCAGATACTCCGAGGTGGGGCTGTATAAATAGCTCGAGAGTCCCTATGGAGCTTATATTCTAGTGGGAGCCACTAAACATACAGGACCTGTCTGAAGGGATGTGTTTAGTGCCGCACTATTTCCGACAGACCTTGGGTTTCTGCTAATACCGGTAAGGAATGGGGTTAACTGTAGACAGAGTCCGTGTTGAAAGCCACAAGGGTGGGCGGGCTGGTTGGTGGGGTGGATAGGGAGTAGGCTTGATGTAAATTGTCCCCTCTCATTGCCACCCATCCAAAACAACCGCTCGGGTGGAGAGAGACGCTGTTGCCATGCAGAAGCTGACTGGAAGGACTTGGCGCCCGAGGGTGGGAATTCTGTACTCGCTATGGGCTGACACACAGCTTTCACCCGTCTGTACCCCGGGGGGTGCACTGCTCTTTCTGGCTCAAACCCAAAGCCTGCTGAAGGCCATGGAAAGACTCTCATTGATTTCAATGAGCTTTGGCTCAGCCCCCTGGAAAGGAGGAGTAGCCTCTTACCCTCCAGCTGCCCCCCTACCTTTTTCTCTAACCCAGTTCTTAGGCACTGAAAATGGAGATGAGGTCAAATGAAAGCAGGTGCCTACAAATAGTGAAACCAGACCAGGTGCAGAGTAGGGCTATTCAGATGATCTGCGGAATGCAAAACCTACCTTGGGAAAGGAGACTCAAAAAAGCTTGGCTCGTTTAACCTAACCAACCGAAGTCCAAGAAGAGCTAGGGTTGCTCTCTCTAAATACATCACAGGGATAACTACTAGGGAGGGGAAGGGTTATTTAAGTTAAGCACCAATGTGGACCCAAGAATAAATGGATATAAACTGGCCAACAAGTTTAGGCTCCAAATTAGCTGAAGGTTTCTAACTGTCCGAGGAGGGAAGTTCTGGAACATCCTACTGTGGGGAGCAGTGGGGGCAAAAAACAGAACTGGCTTAGAGACTGAGCTTGGTAAGTTTATGGAGGGGATAATAGGAGGAGATTCCCTACAGTGGCATGTGGCTTATCACCAACTGCCAGTAGCAAAAATCCCCACCGGCCGGAGCCAGGACACTGGCTGGGGAGGGCTCTGGGTGACTACAGAGAATTCTTTCCTGCTGTCTGGCTGGGGGGGTCTTGCCCACATGCTCAGGGTCTAACTCAGGGGTTGGCAACCTTTCAGAAGCGGTGTGCCAAGCCTTCATTTATTCACTCTAATTTAAGGTTTCGCGTGCCAGTGATACATTGTAATGTTTTAGAAGGTCTCTTTCTATAAGTCTTTAATATAGAACTAAACTATTGTATGTAAAGTAAATAAGGTTTTTAAAATGTTTAAGAAGCTTCACTTAAAATTCAATGAAAATGCAGAGCCCCCCCGACCGGTGGCCAGGACCCAGGAAGTGAGAGTGCCAATGAAAATCATCTCGTGTGCCGCCTTTGGCACCCATGCCATAGATTGCCTACCCCTGGTCTAACTGATCAACATATTTGGGGTCAGGAAGGAATTTTCCCCTAGGTTAGATTGGCAGAGACCTGGGGGGGGTTCACCTTCCTCTGCAGCAAGGGGGCACGAGTCATTTGCCGGTTTAAACTAGTGTAAATGGTGGATTCTCTGTAACTTGAAGTCTTTAAACCATGATTTGAAGACTTCAGTAACTCAGCCAGAGGTTAGGGGTCTGTTATGGGGGGCAGGGTGAGGTTTTGTGGCCTGCAATGTGCAGGAGATCAGACTAGGTGATCCCGATTAGTCCCTTTGGGCCCTAAAGTCTATGAATCTATAAATACATTAATTCTTAGGTGCCGCAAAACGTCAGCTCCCATCTGTAGTAACCCAGCTCTGGCCTCCAGCTGCTGATGGGCTCTAAGAACAATGAAATGCCAAACCTAGGAAGGATGCAGCTTCATGTTAAGTGATTGCAGTTCTCTGGTCTCTCTCTCTCTCTCTCTTTTGGGACTATTTGGGGTACGTCAGAAGGCGACAGGTACCGTCTGCATTTGTCCGGCTAGTAACGGTTCCCCCACTAGATTATCTTTCCACCCCTGCTCTTGTCATTTAAGGAAATCCTATTTCAAGGTCGTTCGAAAGAAGCCTCTGATCTTTTGATTGTCTGCCTTGCTCGCTCTTTAATCCTGGCCTGGCTGGAGTGCAGGTGCCTTAGCCCCCAGGGGATTAGTCAGGCCCTTCCTATTGTCCCACCTGTCACTCACTTGTCTGCCCTGCCCCGCACGGAGCTGCAGGAATCCTTGTATGTGCTATTCACGGGGGAATATTAAACTTCTCCGCAGCAGAGTCATTACAACGGGCTGGCAGAGGCAGTCGCTCTATTTGTTTTATAGAGAAAGGGGGTAACAATGGGGAGGGAGCGGCAGGAGGGCTCATAATGGCTCCTTTTACTCGGCATCATTAGGAGGTCACCTGTCAGCAGATGAGTCTGAAAGGTCCGGCCCTGCGGGCTCTCCCCAGGGCTCAAGCCAGTTTGGCAGGGAGGGGTCGGGACATACAAGGCAACGTCAGCCAGTCTGGATAGCTGAGCAAGTACTTTGGATGTGGGCCCCCGTCGTTCGTGGACTCAAGCCCCTTTGATCTCGGGTAGCAGAACAGTCTCCTGTGGGTGGTTATTGAGGGGGTGACGTTTAGCTGAGCTACTCTGCCAGTCTCGCTGTGGCTCACCATTTGGTGCCCTCTCAAACCTACTTCAGTGTCCGACTGCTGAAAACGCTGCGCACTGAGGGGCAGCACCATCTTGTTAACGCCCATTGATGGGAAGGACACCTGGAGTCCTCTGCAATCTGTGTCTTGGGGCCCGGGGAAGGGTGATTCCATACACTGCCTTTCCTGTTTCCCAGTGTATGGTCAGAGCAGGGTCTCAAGGGAGGGGCTTTCCCCCGGGAGACGGTACCCAGATAACATCCCAAGCGATGGCCAGGCTCTTAGTCATTGAAGAACTGGGACTCGGACACTGATCTCCATGGTCTTTGTCCATTGCCATGTTAGAAACAGGCTTCCTCTGGGTTTCGCCGAAGCCCAGTCTAGCTCATTTTGATCACAGGTGCAGTTTGAGGGTGACCTCTTAATGAATGGGGCAAGGATGACTGAAGGGCTGACAAGACCGTTCTGCTGCGAGACCTCAAGGACAGCCCATGGGGCTACACAGCTGCCGTCAGGTGGAGGCGCGGACGCCCGTTAATGCTACAAGAGCAGATGTGTGCCTATGGGGAATACCCACGGAGGACAGGCAGGGCAGGCCAGACTCCTGGGCTTGCTGTGTGTTTCAAGGCACCTCGCCGGTTCTGAAGCTTTCGGTGCGCAGAAACCCGTGAAGTTAATTGTCTCTGGTAGGCTGCTGGGTCGGACAGTCAGCTTGATTCAGCTCTGAGAGGGTGGTGTAAATCCAGAGTAATTCCATTCATGTGAGTAGCATCACTCTGGATTTACGCTGGGATAACAAAGGACAATCTAGTTCCCCTTCTCTCTTGTCTTGTTCTTGCTTCCCATCTTTTCCTTCTCCATTCCAAGGAGGCTAGCTGCTCTCCTCTCTTTCTTAGCTCCCTGTCTGCAGGGAGGGGAGGGGGATAGGAAAACTTGAATTCTGCAGCCATGACCACTTCCCCCATTCTCCAAAGCCAACCTGTCTCACACACATTCTGGTCCTAACTCTCCCTTCATCCACGCCAGCTTCCTTTATTTCTAATCTCCCCTTTACCTCACTCCCCACCCGAGTTTTCTCACTGACAAGTTTTCACATGGAGATCTCTCTTGTCAGATGAGGGTTTTTAAACTTCTCTCCTCCAGTTTCTAGCTGGAGTCCCATGGTTGTTGTCCCCCCCCCCCCCCCGCCCCCCACCGGGAACACTTAGCAGTGGGGCATGGAGAGAGCTATTTATTCAAGTAATCTGAGCTCTTCCAACGCCCTCCCCCTTTAAGACTCAGAAAGGAATGGGTAGGACAATCCCACTAGACCTTCCAGGAAAGTGAGGTTCCATCTCATCCCATTGGGCATTTACTTCCATGGGTTCAGTCCATCTCTGGTGGAATTCCACTGGCTTCAGTGTTACACCAGGGATGTATCTGGGTCCCACTGGCAGCACAATGGACTGACTGGCTCTCTACCTTTTGGCCTGAGACCACTGCTGTTCATAGAATCGTAGCTCCTACTGCCAGAAGGGACCAGTGCGATCTAGTCTGAGCCGCAACGCCAGCCATTGGACTTCCCTGAATTAGCCCCTCGTTGAGCTAGAGCGCCTCTCTTAGGAAACCTGCCAGTGACGGAGCATCCACCACAACCCTCTGTATGTTGTTTCCTCCCTCCGAGGTGCTTTGCTCCAAGGTGGCCCCCAGGTGTCGGTTCCCAGCCCTGTGGAGGTAAAGCCTCTTTAGACAGAGTGGCGTTCCCGGGGACTCGTTGCATTAGATCATGGTCTCCCTTTGTACTGTGCCCCGTGAGAAGGATGGAGATGAAGCCAACGTGCGGGAGACCGTTATAAGGATGTCGGGTTTTGGCCCTGAGCGTCTCCACAGCCTCCACCCTGGGGATGAGAGATTTTTTTCCTTGCTATCAAAAGGATTCCAAAAAATATTAGAGATGGTCCCTGCTGCCTTCAAGATGGTAGGTGTCAGGCCCCTGACCCGCTGGATACCCCCTGCCTGTCCCGAGGTCTGCACGGTGGTAAGGATCTGCCCTTTGATTGAATGCTGGCTGGTTAGTGCCCCATTTCACCCATGGACATGTCACACGTGTGGCTGAAACCGAGTGTATCTGAGCACTGGTGAAATAAGCCAGATGGACGGAGCTGGAGAGTGCACAGGGCAGGCAGGGGCCTGGCATGCTTCCCTTCCTCCCATCTTATGCAAGGCGCCTCCCCCGAAAGGGGAGTCCAGTCTCCATGGCCCGTCCAGTCCTGGCCTTTTCTGATATCACCAACCAGGGAGCCAATGAGTTCTACTGGGGGCCTCTCCCCATACCCTGAGCATCCAAAAATCACGAGGGGCCCCATGAAACTGGCTTTAAAAACCACAAGGGTCATTTTTTTTAAATGACCGATGATGTCAGGTTCTCGTTTTGTCTCCTAGTTTCCACGAGACTTGACAACTGTAGTCCCTGGAGAGCGGGGCGCAGGCCACCAAATTCCTCTCTCGCAGGCCCCAGAAGAGCCCTTGGATCGGAGTGACTTTTGATGGCCAGCCCAGCCACTGGAGCGGGATTTATCCTGCAGGTCTGAGGTGAGTGGCTCTGTGCAAGGTGGCGAGGTGTCTTGCTTGAAATCTGTTCCACGTCGCCGTTCTCTTCGCAGCACTATTCGGGTAACAACTGTAATAGTTCATGACTGATGGTCTGGTGCTTATACACGCTCACTCGCTCCCTTGGCTTCTTCCTTACAGAGCTCTGTTGGGTGCAATGACTCCGCTGCATGCAATGGTTTGTCCCTCTGTCGTGCTGTGTAGTTGCAGTGATTGGCTGCAACTTTTTACCAAGAACGGACAGTCCCGTGTCACCCAAGCCCTGAGACTCATCTTGCTCAGTGTACCGTGACCCTGGGGAGGGAGGGGGGGCAGGAGAAAGGGCCCCTCCTCTATCCTCTCAGGCCTCAGGACACCCAGCGGTTCGATTGCAAAGCCATTGAGGGACAGCGTTCCGCTCAGTTGTTCGTAACAAGTGAGGCTGTGTGATCGCCGCTGCATCAAAGCTGAGGGGAAATGCTGCTCCCCTCCACACAGAGTGCGCAGGCATGGAAAGCCCTCCCTCTGCTGCCTCCCCTAGAGGCCAGGCTGCCAGGCCCTTTGCCATGGATGCCCATGAATTCTTGTAGGCTTATTCGGCCCGAAGGAGGCTTGCAAACCTACCCACCTGATCTACAAATGAGGTCGCCTGTCCCCAAGGAACACCGCAGCCGCATAGCAGTTTGGGACAGGAATTGAAGAATTCCTTTCCCAGGAGGGAGTTAGGGCAGCAGAAGGCAATTCCCAAGGCTAGGATTTCCCCAGGAGTTCAGATTTTCCAACCCTGCTCCGGTGAAAACTGCCCCATAAATGACCACAGGTGTCCAGGAGCTCAGCTTTCCAAATGGCCCAAAAGCTAGCAGCTCCGGAAGCACAGTGCCCCTCGTTCGCACGTGGGCCATGAGGTCAGCACTGGCCCAGAGAGGAGGACTGCCCCCCACCCTGCTCCCTACACCACCTCCGTTCTAACAGCCTGCTGGGGCTCTGGGGGCCGTAGCGACTCGGAGAGAAGGGTGCTCCCTTGAGAGCCACCGACGCTGCTCCCCTCAGCCACGGTGCCCCTCAGGACCACGCCAGGACCAGCACGGACTGAGAGCGGAGAGCGCCACTTACCATGTCTCACATCGCACTCGACAGACCCCCGCACTTGCCCCATGCGAATACGAACCAGGCCTGAGCGGATGGGATCACAGTATTTCAAACAGGTGTAGATCTATTTCTGGGCTGGATTCTGCTCTTAGTGACAGCCGTGTAAATCCAGAGTCATGCCACTGCAGTCCGTGGGGTCACTCTGGATTCACACCGATATAACTGAGAGCAGGCTCGTCCCACTCGGTTTTATTGCCACGTGGCTGCCTGCTCCCATGGAATATCCTCGGGGAGCTGCTCTGCTGGGGCGGGGCAGGATTTCCTGGCTTGATCGCTTGCTGTAATCTCTGGGAGGCTGAATTCGGCTCCAGACATAGTCATGGGTCAGTTGCAAAAGGCAAAATCCAGGTAATTTGCACCACTCTGGCATCCAGCTGGGTGTGCAAAAAAGTTGTAGGGCAGGTGGGGGAAGGGGCAGAAGTAGCAAGAACGCAGGTAATAGGAGAGAGTAAGATCAAGCCGATTCTCCTCCCCATCCCCCAACACACACACACCTTTTCTCTCTCCTACTTCCTCTAGGGAACACACTCTGCTCATCGGCCTCCGTACAACCTGACTGTCTTCCGCGGATTTGCACTGGCATCACTGGTCCGAGTCTGGCCTCCCCTAGGGGTTTAGCTGGGAGAAGAATTCGTCATTTCCTGTCCTAAACTATTGTGCGGCTGCTGAGCTTGTGGAGGCAGGAGCACGCTCCTCGCAGCTGACCCTGGCCCAGAGAGCTCCGCTGGTGCGGGCGTCCATTGCTCCGGCTCTGAATGTAGCCCGCTGTGTGGGGCCTGTTTTCCGTGGGAGATTCTCGAAGACGGCGACAGATTGGCCACCATGTGTCCACGTTTCCCCTTGCTATCTGCACCCTTTGATCTGTCCTGTTCCTGTTTGGTCTGTAATCACTGTGAGCAACTGGGCCCTCCAGAGTCTCCCACGGCTTAAAAGCACATGAAAACAAGAGCGATTAGGTGGGCTTGAAGGCTGAACCCCAGCATGCTGGCCTGGGGCTCTCGTTAGCTCACTGATGTAGCTTCCCGGGATCATTCAAGCTGTTGTGTTCATGTCGCTGAATGTTTTAGATGCCTAAACCCCTACGAGTTGCTCCCTATTCCGAACCCTCTGCTTCTTCCCTGCCCTGCTTTCAATTTCATAGGCCCTGGTTTTGCCCTTTTCTGGACCAATGTAGGGGGGCTTGAAAGGGTCTTTTTATGGTAGTCCCTCCACAGCAAGCCCCTCGGGAAGGTGTTCTTAGGACCATGCATTAAATGTGTCAGGCCTGCTCCCTGAAATCCTCCTGCTTTGAAACAGCACATGGTGTGGGCCACAAAGACAGCTCCCCGGGTTGCATGCAATTGTCTTAGTCATTCCAGGCAGCGTGCACAGTCTCGGCTCGCTGTTCCTTGCGATTGGTCATTACGGCTGCTCTGCAGAGAGAGCCACCCGAGCCGCCGGCCCCAGGAAAACAACCGCCGGGCAGCACAGAAGTTACCGTTCCAGTCGAACACAATCATGTTTCATGTCAAAACTGATGGAGCTTTGCAAACAGGGGGCAGGAAATAGACTGAGGCTTTTTTACCCTCCTTTTCCCTTGTGTGCACCCTGCCCCTTTGCCAAAATAATCCTGGAAACACTACTTGAAAAGAGTGAGCGTGAGATCCAGCATCTCTTTGGCTACGTGGACCCCTGCAGAGAGCACTGGAGGCAAATAATCCCTGTGGCTCCCTTTGGAGATGGTACAATCAGGCTGGTTGGATATGGAGGTGCCCACATGTGTTTATAGCCAAGAGGGTCAAGACTTCAAAAACAAAACAACTGCTTTAAATATCTAAGCGGCTCCTATGCCAGAGGATGGGGAGGCTGGCGCTACGCAGGTGCCATCTCAAAGCCCCTTTTGTGTCGTCTTTCTAAACTTCCGAGACAAGAACGGTCACACAAAAGCAAAATGTTGGTTTGGATTTTTTTTTTAAATTTTACTTGAATTGGTTCCAAAAGACGACACTTTAGCCCTTTTTTTTTTTCCAGACTTGTTTCTTTTGAGGTCGCAAAAGGTCCTTGGGCGTGGAAGGGAGACTCACAGGCCTCTCGCTGGCTGAGCCACGTGGCAGACAAAGCGGGGGGGCGGGGGAGAGGCAGCAGGTTGGGGAGTGGGAAAGTGGTACAAGGAGCAGCCCTCTTGTTTATTCATATACGCTGGCAGCACTGAACGGCCGTGGAGTAGTGTTGAACCAGGCATGCCCCGAAGGAGGACAGAGAGCTAGGCACTATAGCAGAGAGAGAGGGGAAGAAGCTGGCATATGACAGGGTGGCTGGAAATGGGTGCTGTGCTTATTATGATTGGTACCATGATGAGCTTAGTAGGGAGAAGGAGGCTGTGTAGTAAATGGAGGGGTCATGAAAGGGTGTACGTTAGCCTGGGGTCTCGGTGGGTGGTATACAGTGGGCTGAGTTAGCAGAGTAGCATACCCTAGATTTGGGTGTATGTGGCTGCTGCAGGGTACACACGGAGGGTGGTATACACTGGGGAAAGGTGACCAGTGGGCGCGGGTGCAGGAAGGAGGGATACTAATGCTGAGCATATGTAAGTGATAAGCATGATTGCTTTCCGTTAATCCAGGTTGGGGAAGATAGGGGGCTGGGCATTAATAATCAGGACAGAGAAGCTGCAAGAGGGTGATTTTTCTCTCTCTGAATATTATGGGTAAAATTCTGGCCCCAGTGAAGTCAATAGCAAAATTTCCATTGACTTCAAGGGGGCCAGACTTTCACCCTCGATCTCTTCTGTTTATCTCTTGGATGGCTGTTGCTGACATAGTGATCTATTTCTTCCTTCATTTGCAGCTCAAAACTCATTTGCAGCAAACAAAATCCTGACTCAAGTCCTGAGATGAGCCCTACTCCCACAGTGTGTTGGTTAAACCGATGATGTATATGGTTCAGGGAGCCCAATTTTTTATTTTTGGGAGGGTGGGAGCAGTACAAATCCTGCCCATCTATACAGGAGTTCATTTGCCCCATGTTCCTCTCGGGAGTTTCCTGCTATCTCTGTGCTCTCTGGAGTCATTGATTGCTGCTCTTCAGCTCTGTTACTGCTCTCATGGGTGGGACCCTCATGCTGTGCCCCTTTTGCAGCCCCTTTTGGCTAATGAGAGAGATTGGGGTGACATGAAGGACACCTGCCCTGTCCCTCTGGCTAATGCCAGGATTCAGCACACATTATTCCGCCCCCTTGCTGGGCTTGTATTTCAGTCACCAGGCATATCCCCTGAACAGCCTTAGGTCTCCAACAACCCCTGCAATGACATTGGTTTCCCCTGGCCCTGCAGCTGACGGCCAGACTGCCCCCTGTCACCCTTTGAGCCCCGTGGTGGTTCGCTTTGCCAGGAGGCAGCCAACGCACTTGGGGCTGAAGGGTGGAAGAGAGTCTGAGCAGTAACAGGCTGGAATTCTAACTTCCTTGGAGGCAGGTGCTAGTTCTCATCTGCCTGACCCATAGTGATTTATCACCCTGCCGCCAATGAAATATCACACCTAGCCCTTTGGCAAAGGAGAGGAGAAACCATCCGTTAGCCTTTCCAGCACCTGCTGGAGCCTTTGAGGAGTTTAGTAGGAGAGGTCTTTTCTCCTTCTCTTCTGCCTCTTGTCCTCGTGCATAGGATCCCTTAAAAGTTCATGGAAGGGGTTTAGCAACATGAGAGCGTTCCCTACTGAACTCTCGGCACTGCCCCAGGAAGTCCATTCACTTCGTACATCCAGCCTCTGTCTAATCTGTTTTGCTTCAAACACTGGGGAGTGGCAATATCTCAAAGGGTCCTGCTTGCTGTCCTTTCAATTCCTAGTGATCTTACTGGCTAGTGGATTCTCATGCTTACCAGGGCTGAATTTTACCCCACAGCCTTACAATCTCTTAAGCACTTTCCTACCATCTTCCAGTTAAGCCTTTGCTACACACCCACGTGTCACCTAAAACTGGGAAGCGGATCAGCCTAGAGACCCCTCGAACCTTTGTCCATATGGTGTTGGAAAGCTGCTGGTGCATCTGTCAACTCAAAGGGAATGAGGGTCCCCACCAGTGTTCCGTGGTGTTCAAATATGGTCAGCTTCCTAGCATTCTGGCTTGTGAACCCCTTTATTGTCATCAAGAACAGGCAGGTATTTGTTTCCCTGTGAGCCACTCACTTTTACATGGATCCTGGATTGCCAATGTCTGTCTGGTAACATTTTTATGATGTCATGCTCTGTTACCAACACGGTCTCTATTCCATCCTTTTCCAGGCACCAGCAGATGGCAATGGAGACTGGGCACCTGCTGGTTTTCTCCACTCTTTCAGTAAGAGATCAGACCTATCGCTGTTGGGGGGTGGTGTCAAAGAGTGAGGTACAGGTGCTTGTCAAAGGAGCCTAAGGAATTTAGGTGCTGCACTTCCATTGACTTTTGATGGGATTTGGGCACCTAATTCCAGGAGGCTCCTTTGAAAGTAACACTCCTCGATTATAGGGCTGCCTGCTCGCTTTATGCCTGTTCCCAAACTGAGGGTCTACATCTGCCTCCTCCCCAGCAAACTTTGTGCATCCTTCCTGTGGCCGTTTGCAGACCTTTCTCTGCCACTACAAGGGCTAGTGGCGTGTGTGTGTGTGGGGGGGCTTTCCTATTGGCCTTTTGGTGTGACTACTTCTCCCCCCCCAAGTCTCTGAGAAGGGGGCCAGCCTTAGTGGCACCTAGAAGGGGGTTGCCCTGGGGCAGAGAGGACCAGAGGCAGTGGCGTGGG
Organism: Macrochelys suwanniensis; assembly: GCA_033296515.1. Lineage (NCBI taxonomy): Eukaryota > Metazoa > Chordata > Testudines > Chelydridae > Macrochelys > Macrochelys suwanniensis. The sequence continues at coordinate 10,861,552 of CM065790.1, read as the reverse complement.
AAGCTGAGGAGCACTTTACTGCCCTGAGTGGGTCACTCAGCGTCACCTTCCCTGGCCTCTTTCGCACCCTGGGCAGGGTTCTCCACTCGTCCCAGCCTGGGGGTGGCCGCATTCCCCCTAGGGGCTGGATTGTGCCTGCCAAGGAGCTGGCCCAATAAAGCACCTGGCCATCTGCCCTCTCCGCCCCTGCCCCCTACTCTCCTGCTTCCAGCCTGGCACTGCTGGTGGTCCCCCCCACCCCCGCGCTCTGGGGCTCTCCCACCCCGCTGCACCTTCTGAGCAGCTCGCCCAGCGCCCCGGCTGTTGGTCCGTGGCTAGCGTGTCCCCTTTGCTCCTGTGGCTGCAGGGGAAGCTGGGCTCCTGCGCACCCGGGCATCGCTGCCACCTCTCCTCGGCCGGCGTGGCGCGTTCCCCGAGCAGCCGGCTCCTCCGCCCGGGGCGCACGGTTCTCACCCACCCTCGCCGGGCTCTCCTCAGCCCTCGCCCCTCGTGCTTCTGAGCCCGGCTAGATAATGGTGCGGGGGGGGGTCCCCCTGTCCCGTCCCTTCTCGCCGCTATTGTGTCCGCGCAGGTAACATTTGGGCGCATTCCCATAACCAACCCCCCGCTGTCTGCTGTCTCCAAAGCCACAAAACTGCCTCTCCGTCGCTTCTGTTTGCTTTAGAGCCTCCCCCGCCCCCCTTCCTGCCCATTCAGCCCTTTCAGCCTCGGCCCCTCCGAGCTGTGAAGTAGGTAAAACCTGAGAAGAGGCTATTTTCCTCGCCCCCTTTTGAATCCTGCCTTGTGCCCAAAAGGCCCCCTTGTTTTACGCGTGCCAGTCACCTGCCTGGCCCCCAAAGGCGCGCTCTTCTCCTGGAGCCTCGCTTCCTTTCTCCTGCTCTCTTTTGACTTTTCCAGGAGCTCCGCTTCCCAAATGAGCTTCACATTGGATACATATTGAGGCCGCTTTGTCTTTCGAGGGTTGTACTAAGCTAATTAAATTTGATCCCAACAAATAAACCCATATCTCCCCATTAAATTCAGCCCTGCCTTTCAGCCACAACACTGGGCATTCACCGTTTCTCTCCCCCCCACACACACACCTTTTTTTCTTTCCTTGCTTTGCAAAATGTACTCCTCATTGAGTTAAAGCTATTGAAAAGATTTGCAGGATTTCTTTTGTTCTAGGGGTCTCGGAGCCCTTTTTCCATCAGAAAAGCCCCCAAAACAGCAGCTTGCCTCTTTGTGAGCTTGCAAGCGAACGCGAAAGAAAAGCCCCATGAATGCTTAATAAATTACACATGTAGGGACTTTACAGGGCAGGGGATGTAACATGGGCCCGTTCGACTTTTTGCAACAGGGACCATTTTCCCCCCCCCTTTAAGATTTTATTTTAAAGGGCGAGAGGGGAAAAAAAAATCAAAGGCAGCTGAAAGCTGAACTGAATTAACCCGGTTTTCGAGGAGCTTGGCTTTTATTTTGCCTTTTGCACGTGAACTAAAACCAAACTACGCGGACCCCACTCGGAGCCAGATGCTGGGAGGCGGGGGGAGACAGCGCCCTAGCCGCACCCAGCCCCAAAAGAAACCTGAATTTGGAAGAAGGGGGCCGGGGGGTTCCTGAGGAAAGCTGCGTTAATGCTCTGCCACATAAAGACTTCAATTGAACTACATGCACACCGAGCATTTGGTTATCAGGAGCCCCCCCCCCCCAACATTATTAGTTCTGGCAAATCCCAAATCTTTTTTAATTATGTTCCCCTCCTGATCAATAACTGTGCTGGACTTTTCGCAGTTGAACTAATATCTTTTTAATGACTTTGGAAGGGGTTTAGGGATCGGCTCTGCCCTAGAGCCTGGATTTCTCCAAACAGATGTTTAAGGGAGAGGAAGGGGGGGGGGGGGAATCCTTTTTCCATGCGAGAGACTTTCTTCTAAAGTTCAAAAGGGAGAGAAGCTTTCAATCACTAGTAAAAATGTATTTCTCTCTATTTAACAATGGGCTCCATTCTGTCCGAGGGCGCAGAGAGCCGACGCGGGGATCGATTTGCCGGTGTTAGTAAAAGAAATTAGAAATCAGCTCGGTCCTAAAACCACTTCAACCCCTAAAGGGTTTTTTCCCTCCCCTTCTCAGATTACTGCCTTATTCCAACACGTCCCTCCAGAAAGCTTTATGCAGCGTTTTAAGCTGCACCTTTTTCAAATACCTGCCAAAGGTAAAGAATAGTGAAAAGTGCCTCCTGTTTTATTCTGCAAATATCAGGGGTGAGAAATTAACTGCGAAATGGCATTCGGGTTTAAAAAAACAACATCCCGAGAGCCTGGAAATGCTATAGAATGTCAATGGCAAACGAATATTCCCTTTAACCCGCTTATGGGAAGGGCGGAGGGAATGAAAAAGTTAATCCACTCTCATTTGGAGTGTTGATTGTTGTTCCCCCCCCCCTACACACACACACAAAAGGGGGGGGGGACAGCTTCCCTCTCCCTCATTCATAAATTGGGAATTGTAGGGAATGGCCCACTAACGAGCTATTCGAGAGCGATTGAGGAGTAAACGGGGGAAAGCCGGGGCTTTGTCTCCGCACAGAAATCAAAGCGCTTCCCAGTGTTATGTTTCAAAATGTGTCCATCAGCTGCAGCCCCAAAAGAGTTAAATTTTAAAGCAAATCAAATTCCCATTGGCCACTGTATATTATCTCAGCAGTCTTCATCTGATACCTCTTTACTACAGAAAGGGGCTTTTCATGCCCCTTTTCTCTCCTTTCTCCCCGCCACTCTTTAAGAGCAATAAATGTTCAACCGCAATAACTATAAATCAATCTCCGCTCCGGTCGGATCCTATTCATGCAAAGGGCTGAAAGAGGGGCGAAATCTCCCTCTCCCCCTCCCCACCCCCCAAAAAGCAGCTGTTGGGCACTAATCGCCTTTCTTGCACTGTCATTCACCCTCATTTTCCCCCCATCACCCTCTCCCCGCAATCTTTTCTTGTCCTGCTTTTCTTTTCTTTCTTTGCTGCATTTGATTCCATGTCTCCCCTCATCAGACCCCAACCTTGTCCAGCTCCTGACCAACCCCTTGTAGGCTGTGAAAGAAAAGAAGAGTCCATGGATGTCAAATTGGTCTCAAAAAGACCATGAAAGATTGATTTGCTCCACTTTTCTTCTGCCTGACATTATTTCGGAGGGTTCTGAATGGGAAACCAGAAAGTCTGGGGCTGGAATAAAGATGTTCTCTCTGTAAGGGGGAGAGGGGGAAAAAAAGTACCCATTTGCTCCTGGCCCATCAACCCTGCAAAACAGAGCAAAAGAAAAGGGAACTCGGGCTATTCAGAGTCACACCAATATGTACACCTCCCAACAATGTCCCAATATACTGGGGGCCTCTCTATTAACACCCATGAATATTAAAGTCCTCACTAAACGCTAAGAAGGACCTTTGGGAATATACACATGAAAATACAAGCCGCATTGTGTATTGCCCAGAACAATGGGCCAATAATAATGGGCCTCCCCTATTAACAGCCATGAATATTAAACTTGTTTCCTCTTAAATGTTAAAAGGAAGGGGAGAGTCACAATATTTAGGGGAGGGGAAACAAACCACACCACAAACCCTCGAGCAGGGAAGGCTGTTTTGGGAAAACAGCTGGGGCTAATTTTAACCACTCACAAAAGGTAGATTTCTTTTTCACCCCCTTCTGTGCAATGAGGGAGGGTGTATTTAAACGTGGACCTGGCCGCTTGTACACTGCAAACTTGTATTTGGGTGGGTGTGTATGTGTGTGATTGCTCTGGATTGGAGTTATTAGTGCTGTGTGCCCCCACCCCCCCCATGCGGGGCATGCTGTGTCCAGCTATCTCGCAGGCTGAGTCAACAGAGCAGGGTTGGATTTTAACAATCACCTGAAGGGCTCGTGCTTTTAAGAGGCATATTTTGTCATCGACTAATGTGGACAAGAAAAGAACCAGAAAAGAATCAGTGAAAGGGACCCGCTTCGCTGCACTGGTGCGAAAGCAATAAAGGCATTTGTAAAGCCCTACACCTGATGTGTATGTTCCACGCAGGGTGGATCAAACTAAGTGCTCCTGTATCCACAGCCCCGAGATTCGGGGGCTCTGCTGGACAGAATTGTTTGTACAGCTAAGGTTTTGTTCTAACTTTGTTTTTAGGAAAGTATCATCTGCTTGCAATGAAACCATACAAGTAAGGTAGCTAAAGCTCTGTGCTTCTGTATACCCGGTGGGACTATTCCCGAATTTATTAGCATGACTGGGCAATTTCCGTTTGTTGTCGCAGCCTTCTTACAAAACACATTCACCAAACTGCCTTACAGGGTTGATGTAAATAATACAATTGCAGGATTACATCACAGATAACAGTCAGAGAGAATCAAAGGCTTGGGCAAGGGGGGAAATGGTTTGCCTGTGTTTGGAAATGAACCAGAGAGCATGAGCTGGAGAGAGGAGAGGGGCTGTTCCAACCAGGGGGGTTGCAGTGGAGAAGGCTCTTGCACCGACAGTGGAAGTGGTGTGCAAAGGCAGAGAGGAAGTTGGTGTAGCAGAGTGGGGATGGGAGGGGGACAGAGAGAAATCTTTAAATGCCATGTGTGGGTTTGGGGGGCAGATCCAAAGTCCACTGAAATCAGTGGGGGTCTTTCCATTAACTCCAGTGTGCCTTGGATAAGGACAGTTGTGAACAGGATCCTGAAATGAAGATGGGGGGGGGGTCAGAGGGGTCGCCTGACAATGGGGTGATGTGGGATAGATTTCTTAGCATTCCTGAGGGTTCCAGTGGGTGGCAGTTAATGTATTTCTTGGGTTGCAATGGCTTTAAGCCGCCAAGATTGAGGCAAGATTCTTTTCTCCAGTCTGCATGACAGACCCTGACCCCGGGGAATTGTTCTCTCTGTACGTGGCCACCTCTCACTGATGTTCTGCAGATGTACTAAGCGCAGAATAGCAAATACAGGCCATAGGACCTGGGGGAAGAACTAGCCCACAGCTTGTGGTGTTGCCCTCAAACCCAGAATTACTGACTGCTGAGCCCCTACCTTTGGTAGGGAGGGGACTTTTTTTCTCCTTGCAGATACTGTCTGAACCTATAGTCAGTGTCCTGTTCTCCCAGGGCTCCTTGAGCTTGTTCAAGCCCTGTTGTTCTGAGGGCCCAAAACTGTGACCACTCACCCGAGTAGTCCTTACTACAGTCTATGGGACTGCTTCCCTGCACAACTGGGCCCTGTAGGCTCTGAGCGCCTTGTGGCCTAATTCGCCATTGCCCACTGCTTGTGCAAAATGGGTGCAAATCATTGTCATTTGGATCCAGCAGCTCCCTGCCCTACAAGAATCCAGAAGTTTGGGCTGGTTCCAGGCGTTTCCTCCCTATCCAGACCCAGACAATCTGCTTCTGCCCCATCTCCCTGCTGAAGGAGAATTGGATACAGCATTAGCACCTCTGTTTCCTAGACTGGAGGACTGAGGCCCAGCAGGTCCAAAGAAATGACTGTTCATAATCCCCTCTTCCCAGTCTCGATGCACTGGCCACAGGGCAGGTGACCACGGCATGGTTGTAATGTGACTTGTTGGGGAGATGGTGCTTGGGGGCTGGTGGGTCTCAGGGCATGGGGAATCTACTCCGATTTCACCCCCTTTCCCTGAGAAACGCAAAAGGAGAAGCTGGGCCAAGCGGAGAGCATCAGGTGCGGCAGGGAAAAGCCAGAGGCCTTTTCTCATCTCTTAGCCTAATCGTGGGCAGCTCCCTGGGCTAGTTCATTGCAAGGGATTTTCCCAGGGTTTATTTCAAAGGGAATTTGAAGCCAGTGTGGGGTTTTGCTTCATGGGATGCAACATGTGCAACCTCTGGGCTCCCCAGGCTGTGCTACCTGGTAGACCTTTAACTGACCTTCGTGGGCCCAATCCAAGGCCCGCTGCTCTAACCCGGCAGTCTTGCAACGGGTGTGGGTCAGTCTCTGGTTCAGCGCTGTAAACTCATCCTTTATCCTTTCCCCCTTAGTTACCATTGGGTCCAACACCATGGGCCTGGTGTTTATTTTATACACCCCCCCCCCACTTGCTAGCTGGGTTAGATGCTCTATGGCCACCTATGGGGACAGCTCCCTGCCCCACCGAATTGACAATCTGGACGGCAGAAGAAGCGCTGCCCACCCAGCTGCCTTTGCCTTCCAATGGGACTGGTGCCTGAGTGAGGACTGCGGGAGTCGGCCAGGCACAAACCAGGGCGCGCCCGTTTCCCATCTGATGTGCTCTGGCAAAGGATCCCCGCGGTTCTGCCTCCAAAAACGGCCCGATCTCTCCGCGCTCTGTCATCGGACGAGCCCGGCGAGGGTGCCCGGTGACCGCAGGCTCGTTACCCCCACTTCGAGCAGGAGAAACCCAGGGCAGAATTGCTGCTCCGGCTCCACCTCGTTGTCTTCTTATTCGTGACACGGTTCGGCACGTTTCTGCCCCAGCTTCTCCCTGCCCGTTCCCTACCGGGGGCTCTGTAAAGCCCTAAAGCCGGGGCGAGCTGTCCTCCCCCCGCCCCCAGTGACTTTTTCTGGTGTCTTCTGCCGCGGGGAGGATTAGCCCGGAGTCGATTCGATTAAGTTAAACACCGGAGCGCAGAACGAACGGGCGGAGAAACGAAGCGATTTCCAACCCGGGCTGTGCCGGCTCCCCCTTGGCCCCGCTCGCTCTGATTCACCGCCGGTGTCTCTCTTCGGCTGACAATTGTTTGCAAACTTTCCTTAGACAGGGCCGCCGGAGACGGATGAGCCCCGAGCGCTCCGAATCGCTGCCGGCCCTTTCTCGTTGCGGTGAAATCCCCGCGGAAAGCAAAGTCACTGTCGGTTCTCCGTGGCCTTCCCCTCCAGCGTGGAAATCGAAGCATAGACAGTTTAATATCTAAGGACCGAGCCGAGGAAAGCGATAGGTGAGCGGATCCCTGCCCCCTTTCCCCAGAGTTTAGGCAACAGCGGGGAGAAAAACAATTAGATTTAATCGCCCCGCAGCCAGGAGCCGTATAAACGGCCGTTTAGGTGTTACACTATGTTTGCCTTCTTGCGCTCCGAATTAAAATGTTAAACTCAGCCCCAGCGCAAAGCCCCTTCCGCGGTTTGGAATAGGATTTCCGGCGTTTTCTTGTAGGTTCAAAAGGCGTTGGTGGGGCTGGGGAATTTGGTTGTTTCCCAGAGCAAAAGGCTTGTTTCTCGAGCGCGTCGGTGTTTTTCAACCCCAGAATCCGAACTCCTGCCCGTCAAAAATCTCTGCGCCTCCGATTTCGTTCTTGCGCCACAGAAACGCGGCGTTTAGCAACAAAAGGTTTGCGGGGCCCCGAAAAGAGGAGAATCGGAAGGGGCAATTTTCCCCTTATCCCCTGTCATGATCTAACCCCTTCCCCGCAACTTTCCAACCAACCGTTTAAAATCATCTTTGCCGGGTAATGTTTAAACCACGAGCCTGGATCGACCCAGACGAGCCCGAGCCTAGGCGAGCCTGTCTGGACACAGTGTGTTCGCCCCCCTATCGCTTGAAAACGCCACTTTCGCCTTGCTTCGGGCGAAGTTGTCCCCGAGATTGCGCGTCGAGGGCGAGGTGGGTTGCGACGCGCCGGGAGAAGGAGCCAGGGGTCGGCGCCGGGGACCCAGGTCCGCCCAGCCGCGTGGGCGAGCTCAGGTCGCTTTATCGGCGTTAGAAGCCCGGCCGTTCTTGGGGGACCAGCTTCCCCCCGCCCTCTGGGCTCGGCAGAGCCCACCCGGCTCCTAGTGAATCCGACCCGTTCCTCCCGCGCTGCCCCAGTGATCGCCGGGCCCCGGGGGTACCTGGCCGGCGGCTGGAGCCCCCGAGAGACGCAGGGGAGCGGATTGTCCCAACTCACAATTCCAGACCCTCCGCGCGGTTTCACCCCGAGTAACTTTCCGCGGCGAGGCCCTGCCCGGTCCCAGACGCGTTTCTCTCTCGGTCTCGGCCGGGGTCAGGGCTCCCCGCGGCTCTGGGGGACAAGGGCGCGGTGGGGTGTGTGGGCGCGAACCCGAGCCGGAGTGAAACCCGTTTGCCCGCTCCCCCCCCGCCCCCAGCCAGAGCGAACATCCCCCGGCTTCGCTAAGGGGAGGCCAGGTGGCTTCACTTGAAAGCCGGGAGCCCGACGCACCCTACGGCTCCATGCCTGCAGCACCCACCCGTCCGCCGTCCCCCCGCCAGCCCGCAATACGGGGGGATATTAATGATGATTATTATTATTCTAGTGATTGTTTCCTTTCCTTTCCCCCTTCCCTCCCCCCAGCTGGCTGGGAAGGTCTGAGGACGTTGCTGGAGCAGGTGTCCAGAAGGGAAGCGCTCGCTCGCTCTCCACTGATGGGCTATTGGTGGGATATGCGAGGCTGCCTCTCTCTGTCTGCCTCTCTCTGTCTCCCCCCCCCCCCGGGGAGGGAGGGGGGTCTCGGAAGGTTTGGCTCAGGCTGGTAGAACAAGTCTATCTTACAACGTCGGGGGGTCATTAATAACCAATTAGGAGGGTCACTGCCGCTCATATATAGCCGGCGGAGGGAGTTTGCCAAGAGGAATCTGTCAAGAGGTTCGGAGCCCATCGGCCCGGGCTGAGCAGCGCTCTGCGGCTGACTCCCCCGCTTGCCCTCTGCGCCCGGTGATCCCCCCCTGTCTCCCCGCCGCCGGGGCTCAGCCCAGGGGGGTTTCTATGATGGGCTCCGTGCTCCCCGCCGAGGCGCTGGTGCTCAAGACGGGGCTGAAGCAGCCGGGGCTGTCCCTGGCGGAGGTGATCACGTCGGACATCCTGCACAGCTTTCTCTACGGCCGGTGGAGGAACGTGCTGGGGGAGCAGCTCTTCGAGGAGAAGAATAGCCACGGGAACCCCAAAACGGCCTTCACGGCGGAGGTGCTGGCTCAGTCCTTCTCGGGGGGTGAGTAGCGCGGTCTCCCCGCTGCTTCGGAAGGGAAGCGGGTGTGAGGATCCCGCCAGTCCCTAAAAACTGCCCCCCCCCACCATAGCTGGTTGTGGAGAGAGGCGCTGGCACAGAACGGGCACCGCAACCAGCCTGGCTAGAGACCCCCTCCAGAGCGCCCCGAGTCCCGCTGGCCAGGGCGCGGGGCCCGGCTGGCTTCCCACCTGCCCCATCCCCGGCAGCTTTCCGGCCTCTCCCCTTGGCTGAAAAGCCTCGCAATCCCCGGGGGCTCGGGAGACTAAAACCCGCCGGGTTTCCAAAGGAAAAGGCCGGGCCATTGCTCTGGGGATCCGGGGGCCTCAGCGGCGCCCACCTCCAGGGGACCTCGCACGTTCAATTCTCTTCCCCAAGCTCGGGGTCTCTCTCTTTTTTCCCGGGCTGACTTTCCCTCATTTCCCCACTTTGCTCGGCGTGTATGCCCAGCCCATTTACGCTGTAAGCCGCTGGCATTGAAGGTCTTATTAGGCGTGTAATAGCAGTTGACTGCGAGAGAAGAGGGGTTTAATTCATTTAGTTAACTTGGGCTTGACCTGAGAAAGTTCCCACTTAAACCAAGACCTTAAAAAGGGAGCGGGGGGGGGGAAAGGGGGACGTTTCTTTTCTTTAAGATGTCTCAAGTTCTTATTCCTCATTCATCACCTCGGGGACAATCTATTTTCTCTCGCTTCGCATCTCTGGGGCGCCCCGGCTCCCTTTTCCCCCTCTAGGATTTCTGTTCCTCTCTTAATGGACCATGAAGCCTAATGCCATTTTCATTCACATTATTTCAACCAGCTAATCTCCCCATTTTGTCCGAGGAATTCCTGGGGCCTTTTAAACAAGCCCCCGCGCCATTCAGGCGCGCTGGATCGCTACAGCATTCTTCAAGGGCTAATGAATTTAGAATTAGCCATTGCTTTCTAGTTGAGTTTAATGAATGCGGATCGCTTTAACAGCGTGACAAATTGCTGGACGGGCTGAAACAGACACCATTTAACCCCCTTTCTCAGCCCCGCGCGCTCTCGACGTCGGGTTTTTTTCCCAGGTACCTTCTCAGTGCCTTAGAGGGGAAGCTTGTAAGGCCTTGTAGGGCGCCAAGGGGGCATTTCAGGAGCTCTCGGCGCGGGTTTGCTGGGGCCCCAGGCGAGGCTGCGAAGTTGCGAAGCAGCGCTCTGGAGATGCTCAGGGCAGGAGGGGCGGGGGGCGAATGCCTCTGCCCCACAAACCTCCCGCCAGTGGCAGCATGCCCCCCCGCTCCATCTCCCATCGCCGGCCAGAAATTGACCGGAGTCCCTCGCTGAAGTTTGGGGCCCTTTCTCCCGGGGAAGGGAACTCCCCTGCCCGCGGAACGCGGCGCTAGGATTCGGTGCCCAGCAGGGAACCCTGGCGTCCGGGCCCCGCTTACGGTGTGTGTGTGTGGGGCGTGGGGTAGGTGGGTGGGTTAGAGACTGGGGGAGACGGACAAAAGTAGAATCGGGCTGGGGGGGCAAAGGCGAGCCCCGATTCTTCCCCTCCTCCAACCCCCTCTCCTCTCTTCCCTCCCCGCAGAGGTGCAGAAGTTATCCAGCCTGGTCCTGCCCTCGGAAGTGATCATCGCCCAGAGCTCCATCCCCGGGGAAGGGCTGGGCATCTTCTCCAAGACCTGGATCAAAGCGGGCACCGAGATGGGGCCTTTCGCCGGCAGGGTCATCTCGCCGGAGCACGTGGATCTGTGCAAGAATAACAATCTCATGTGGGAGGTAAAGAGGGGCGGGGGCGCGCGAGCTGAGGGATGGGCTGCCTCACTCCTCCTGTGCCCTGGGGGGGAGGGGGGCGAGAAGCCCCTCCACACGTGTGAGGGCCCCTGACACCCAACTAGCCCGCGCAACGTGTGCCTATGCGCGCAACTTGCGGGGACGCGCAGACCAGGCTTCACAGAGCAGTTACCGACCGGCTTTGCGGTCCAGAACCCGGGGCGGGGAAGGCGGACTCCTTGGTCCCGTCCCTTGCTCGTTGCGACCTGTGGCAAGTCATCCCCGCCCCTCCCCGTGCCTCAGTTTCCCCACGGTATAAGGGGGGGCGATGATATGGCGGGGCTAATTAAAGGGCTTTGGGATCGTCCCATTAAAGGAGCCAGACATGCCAGGGACTGTAAAACGGGGGCTGTTAATTTCGCAGGGTTTCCATAGGAGAAAAGAATCTGTTATAAAATAAATACACCCCCCCCCCAGCCCAGCGCGGAGCAAGGTGTCCTTTGCCTGGTGCAACGTTTCACTCACCGAGCCAGGCAGAGGGGCCAGACCGTCAGCGACACCATCCCAGCAATAGCTGGCCCCGGGGTAAAGCGCACGAGATTCCCGAATTGCTGCGTTTCAGCCGCAGCCTAATTCTCGCCCCACCCAGGGAAAGCGGGTTTGTGTCTGCTCGGGGCAGCTGGAGGGAACCGGGGACTGGCCGGAATGGTCAAGGTGTCCAGCCTTTCGGGCCAGACGTTCGGTGACCCTGGGGTTTAGATCAAGCCGGATTTAACAAAACTCTGGGGCAAAGCACGTCAGAAACAGTTGAACTAACCCCCACCCCAGAACAACAAGGACCTCGGTGCTCAGGCTGGGCGGGCCGAGCCACATTTCTGTAGGTACAAGTTAGCTGATGGAAAACAGCAGGGGGTTGGGGCTGTAGCTAGGAGAATTACGGTAAGGGGAGAGGGCCAGGCCTTTTCATTCAGTAGCCCCTCATCTGGAAGGGCCGGGGCCTGATCCGACTCAGTGAAGCCGATGGAGTTTTTTCCATCAGCTTCCTTGGGAGCTGGGTTAGGCTCCAAAATCTCCTCCTGGCCCGGCACCAAACCTCCTCTGCTGGCCCCTTTTTGTGCCATGCAGGGAAAGGGAAGGCCATGGCCCCACCAGACAGCAGTACTTGCTGTGGGGCGGGGCTGAGGCTCTTGTCCCTGTTCCCAGATAATCAGTGGGGCTCACTAGGGAGTTTGCCCATCTCCAGTGACACCCTTTCGATCCGTGTGTTTGAATTGCCAGGAAGGCTGCTGGCTTTGAGGTGCTGCTCAGGCAGGTTTGCTGCCTTTGTTGCACCCTCTTTACCCCTTGGGTTTCCTAGGCGCGTGGGGTCAGCCCTGGGTGTTGTAGGACCCAAGAACAATAGAAAAGAAGCTGACATAGAATGTCGTCCCCTGGCAATGCCCCGCCCCCCATCCTCCCAGCCTCAGGGGGTGGTTCTGCAAACTTCAGGCCTTGTGGTTCTCTGGGCTGCTTGCAGACCAATAGTGGGACTGAGCCCAGAAGCTGCAGCAGCAGAAATCTGGAATAATTCCTTTGAACAGACATGGGGGCCCGGTGTAAATCAGGAGTGACTCCATCGAGGTCAGCGGGATTACACTGGCGTAAAACCAGCACGAGCGGGATCAGAATCGGGTCCCTTTATCCAAGCAGACAACATACCAGGCTGTGATTTGGTACATTTTAACCATTTGTTGCCTGGGGACTTGCTTCTTTTAAACAGGTCTGTCCCTTTTTTCAGATCTTCCCCCGGATAGCTATGCGCCGCAAGCGAGTGCCTTAGCTTAGAGCCTCTTAATGTCGGCCCTGGTCTTGGGCCCATTGACACGGAAGGCAAAGCTCCCCCTGGCCTCAGCGATTCAGGATGGGCCTCCCCTTTGCTAGGTTTGGTTTCCCCTCAGACTTAGGGTCATTTATCAAAGAAATCCAAAGGAGACAAGAGTCCCCTGATTGGGCACCTCAAGCCCTGGCTGAGGGGTGGGGGGGGGTCCCTCGAGCAGAGGGAAGGAACCACACGTGTCAAAGCGGGGCCGAGATGGCAGGTGACGTTCTCGGCTGGGCCAGAGCCTGTGGGCCGTGGAATGGCAGGCAAGGGCTGTGCCCAGGCAGGCTAACTCTGCCAGCCCAGGGAAGTGACAGGGCCTTCGACAGCAGCCAGCAGCACCCAGCGCCGGGACCGTTGCCTACGCTCACCCCTGCCTATTGACTGATTCCTGGCCCCCTGCTCTGAACAGCACCCAAGAGGCGCATGGGATCTGCCACGTCAGATGAGACTCTTTATTAGAGGAACAGCCACAGGCACCTCCCAGCTCTGCTGCTCCACTGCTGGTGCCAGGCCCTTCCTGTGCATGCCCCTGGCGTACCCTTCCTACGGCCCTCCCATGTCCCCTCCACCGGGGAAGATGGGCTACCTAGGCACACCGAACACCCCCTCCTGTGTGTTCGCCGCCCCCCCACCCTTTAGCTGATTAAATCCTTCTGACCCCTACCTCCCATCATGACAAATGACACACCCTCCAGCTGCTACAAACCTGCCACGTAGCCCCAGGGATGAGCATCCCTGGCCTCCTGAGGCTCTCTCTCTGTGTGTTGCAGGGGTTTAAAGGCCACTGATTTCTCAGCACCCACAAGACCTTGGCCATCCCTGGCGGTGTAGGGCGGAAAGGACTTGGGCAGCGCATTCAGCCACCAGGCTATTAATATATCACCCCCTCGCTCCTCACCCTAGGTCTTCAACGAAGATGGCACTGTCCGCTACTTCATCGATGCCAGCCAAGAAGACCACCGTAGCTGGATGACCTACATCAAGTGTGCCAGGAACGAGCAGGAGCAGAACCTGGAAGTGATCCAGATAGGAAACAGCATATTCTACAAGGCCATTGAGGTAAGTGAGGCTGGGAAGAAGCGTGGGGAGCGGGGGAAGCGGAGCATTTCCCATCTCACGCATCCTCCCTTGTTTGTCAGGACTTTGTCTTCAGGGGCCTAATTCAGGCAGCAGTGAAAAGGCTAGCGGCTTGCGGCGGGCGAAGTGTTGGCACTGAGACCCTCTCGAGAGCAGCAGGGGCCGATGTGGTGGTGTTGCAGAATGACACGCACACACAGGAGAACAGAGCTAGGCGGGCGTTGCGGCGCAGTCGCCATTGCCTGGGTTTGCAGGGGGCGGCCTGGAAAAATGGGGATTTTTCTTTTTCCTCCCATTTCAGTTCAGTCTTGATCCACAGGGTGTGTGCGTGTGCGTGTGTGTGTCTATGTCTATGCCTGGGACAAATCAGAATCAGATAGGTTTAACATAAAACAGACCGGTTACATTATTGTTAAAATTAAAGTGTTTGGGGATTCAAGTTCAATCAAATCCCTGATCCTGCAAGTCTTGATTCAGCCAAAAGATTCATCGAATTCCACGGACCGGGTGCTGCTCCCGGTAACAATGACATAAATCAGGAGTGACTTCAGTGAGCTCCAGCCTGTGTAAAACCAATGTGAGAGAGAGGAGAATCGGGCCCATTGACTTCAATTGGCATTTTGGCTGGATAAAGGTGTGCAGGATCAGGCTTCCAGAGCTGCAAATGACGGAACTGGCCAAGCCCACGGCTCTGGCTAGTGGAGTTCAGTCGCAAGCTCTCTGAGGCAGGGATCATGTTTTCCTCAGCGTTAGCGCAGTGCCCCGTACAAGGGGCCCCGATCCCGCTTCTCGGAACTACCACGACATACATGTTTAATAATAGCACAGCTGCCAGGCGGTGGCTCTGAGACTGCAGATCTCCCCGGCTGGGGTGCTGGCCCCCGGCTGCATGGAGAGATGAGGGCTGTTCATCTTTCCTCACAAAACTGCTCCACAAGAGAGGTCAGGACTGAAATGGGACAAGCAGCACACACCCAGACTGCCCGAGCAATAGAGCCAGCCAGGGCTCATGGGAGGTAATCATCTCCAAGATGCACCCACAGGCCTCTGAGCACCTAACAATATCAGAGCTGAAGGCAACATGTTCCACACACCAGATATTAAAAAAAATCTCTGTAAGCCAGTACCCCAAACTAAACAGGGCCCGGCAGGTGCTGAGCCTCCTGTGGAAAGTCTCCGGGAAGCGGGGCATATAGGGAGCATCCCACACAGAGGGGAAGGCCCCCACCTCAAACCTTGCTGGGCTGATACCTTGGGGCAGTCAGTGGGCCCTGTCTGCCAAGCAGGAAGCAGCTGGAGTTCAAGGCGGCCGCATTTAGGATGAAAGGGCTGTTGGATGCAGAGTCCGATGTGGGTCTCGGCCGTATTACAATTCAGCTGCCAGGGTGGGGGCAGGGGTGGGAATGTCCCTCATTGAATCCAACCTCCCATCACGACGGGCTTGGCTCTGGCACGACTCCGGCAGTGAGTCTAGGATAACAAACGCCCCACTAATAGGACTGGATTCACGGGGCTCTGGAGACTCTCTTAGCCAGGAGAGGAATATGAGCACACGCTTGCCGTGTTGCTCTTTGCCACGTGTGTCCAACAGAGCCAGCGCCAGGGATCCAGGACAGAACAATTGCACCCTGAACACACTAGCGGAAGGGAACGTGCCAGGGGCTGCCTGCATGGTGCTGAGCATTTTGGTCTCCATCCAGCAGAGCTCTGAAGTGCAGGTACTTAGCTATAAGCATGTGCATAGTCCCACTGAAGTTTTTAGGGCCCGGCATGCACATAAAAGTGAGCCACATGCTTTGTTGGATGGTGACCCAGGTCCGCAGCACCTTGCAGATCACCCACAATGTGAGATTTAAAAGAAAAATCATTGGGTCCCAATTCTGTACTCCGTAGGCAGGTCAACTCCCACTGACTTCAGATAGGAGTTCTGCCAGCATAGGGACAGCATGGTCAGGCTCACAGTTTATCTTGGAGATAAATGAAACGGTCAAGTCAAACAGGTTGGTAGAGAAAGAGCGAAAACTGTTCCTTTTCTGTGGCAGGCAACTTGGGCATTTGTAACCAGCTTTCTGCAGCATAAGCTAGAAACCAGCCCCAGCTAACCTGTGTAAATCCAGGACACAGGAGTGCTAAGTGTTGTTATTATGTAACGTTCCTCACAGGTGGGGTTTCTTTGCCTAATGGAAAAATGACAGCTCAGATTTTTATCTATAGCTGATCCTAAACTCCTTATTCCTGTGGACGAGCTGCAGGAAAGGTTGTTCCTTGTAAAGGGAGTTTAGCTGCTTTTTATCTTTGTTTTTTAGACTATATGATGAAATAAAATAATACTATTATACTGACATAATTATTAAAAATATAGATCTGTTACATTTATATGATCGCTGTATACGTGTGTATGAATGACGATAGATACATATATATGTGTGTATATAATACTTAATACAGACATACAGTAATGTGCAGTTCATACTGCTCATATGTCTAAATCCATGATTCTACAAACACCAGAACACTATTTTTCAGTTCTTCTAGATCACAAAAAAACTAAGTTATAATAACGTAAAAGTTTGTGACTCCAACTGACAAAGGAAATAAATGTCAGTTAAACCCAACAGCCCACCACGCTGTGGTACATGCCAGTATCCAGACATCTACTGGTATGTTAAGCAGTAGCTGTGCATGGGTCTGCTCCTGCTCCCAGTGAATTAAATAAAGCAGGATCACTTAACAGTGTCAGACAGAGATGGGGTTAATTATGAATTTTGTTCTGAAAGAGAGAGGGAGGGAAATCAAATGTGTCCTGCAAGTGTATGAGATTAGATTTTAATAGCTTGGTCTAGGTCCTGATCCTGCATTCCTTCGTCGCCCCAGAGTCCTATACCCGGTCACACAATCACACACCCAGTGCCACAGGTACTCACATTCTAAAGTTGGCTCCTATTACTCTGTTTATTCTGTTTGAACTCGTTAGGAGTTGGGGGTGGGCACAAAGAATGCTGGATCAGCCTGCATTGGGGTGAATATTTATTGAGGTATCTATTTGTGGGAGGGCGGGACTGGAAGTGGATTTTCACCCACTGGACCACATCCACTCTGATCTGCTTGGATACATCCTTAGAATCCCTTTGATAAACCTGCGAGAGGCGGGTGGATCCACCCTATCTTTTACCGCAATTGTATCCGTTCTGCCCTCATACCAAAGCTCATTTAAGAAATTTAGGTTGTTTATTGCAAACATCTCTTTCCATGCATAGGAGCTGAATGACCCTTGATATCTTGATTGCTTTCCCCCTTTTGAAATACCAAATGAAGGTGCCACTCACTCACCAAATGTACCCTTTAAATCAAAGCGATTTTTGAGTTACAGGAGCACAAATAAAGTGTCTCAAAACAGTGAGTGATTCCAACCACTATTCACCACCTTGAAACTTCACAAAAGCCAAACGTGGGTTTAAAATAAAAACAAATTCCAGGACTGAGGCTCTGGGTGGTTAAGTTCAGAACAGAGTGACTCTCTGGAGATGGTAGTAAGAGCCCAGTCCCGCAGATTTGATTCTCATGAATAGACCCCCGGGCTAATCTCATAAAGGCAGCAGGATCGGGCCCATAATCCCCAAAGACTGAGTTTCTGATCTGTAAATGCAGATCTAATCTTTGCAATAGTGTCATGGAGAGCAATGCTTTCATAGCTGATTACAGGTCATTAAAAAGACATCCGTTTCTTGGGAATCCAGCAGAGGTGGGATGCAAGGCTAGAAAAAGAACCGATATACTGAAAAGTCCAGTTTGTTTTACACACTCTCTCTCTCTCTCTCTCTCTCTCTCTCTCTCTCTCACCTCCCCCCCATCTTGCACTCTCCCCGCAGGTGTACACACACTTTGACACACTTTCTTTTTGTCTCTTTTCCCCAGCACACAGACTTACACAGTCTCTATGTTTTCATGCAATCCGTCTATGTTTTCATGACAACTCCATTGCTGTAGTGTCTGAACATGGCCCACCCAGCTAAACCAACTCCACAAATGACCCAAGGCATCTTTGTCCTTCCTCCTCCCCCACAGGCAGGTTGATTGGGGGCATGTTTGTAATTAATTACTTTTATTTGCTTGTTGAATTTTTGTTTCCCTCTTCTCCTGCTGCGATTTCTTCCCACGTTCTCTTCCTTCTTCAGCTTCTTCCTCAGCTGGGTCTAGCGGCAGCAGTGGGGGTGTGAAGTTGAGGCAGTGAGTTTCAACCTTCAGTCTGAAGGCTGTGAGATTGGTGGGGGTGATTCAGATTGCCTCGGGGCATGGGGGCACACACGTTTCTGTGCACACACACTTCTGCCCTCATCCACATGCAGGCACACTGGTGCGTACGCGCAATCCAGCGCGCACACTGAAGTTCATCCCTTCTCTTCTATTTATTCTATTCTATTAAAAGGGACTCGTTTTCAATGAGATGGTTAAATGATTGCATGCATGCCAGAAAGTGAGACCTACGATTTGTTTCCAAGTTCATATTATTCAACCCTTCGATAGGCCACTATTCATCATTAACCAAGTGCCTAACTTAAGGTCAATTCCCATTGTTTGTAGTGTGATTCCTCATATGCTTAAAGTTAGGTACATATTTAAGTGCTTTGCTGAATCTGGGTCATTATGAACAGGCCCCTGTGTATCCGGTGATTCTATGGCTGCAAAATTGTGCTCCAGAATCTGGGCTTTTATTATTCTAATTATTTTAATTAAATCTCTAACACATGATTTGCATAGAAAACCATAAAAACACGAAGTAGGTGTGATTTAGTGTAACAGTGTCTGACAGCCTGAAATAGTAGCTCTGACCAGTGAGAATTGCCTTGTTCCTCTCAATTGGGTGTTGATTCTGAAACCTAATGACACCACTCTAAATGGCAGCCAGTTTAACTATTTCTTGATGGGTCATTTCAGCAGAAGCTAGTTTGCCCACCCTACATTTTCAAACTACTTCCCAGGTGCCAAAAGCCCCAGCGATCCCCTGATCTCTGCAATGTAGATATGCACTGTCCTCCCCCAAACCTGAGACACTGAAAAAGTGAAGGGCAAAGGAAAATAAATGGATTTCAACACCACAATAAATAATGCAAGAGAGATGCTTTCAAACCTGGCTTCTTAAACGTGCTTATGGCTGCTGCAGAATACTCCACCTGCCACACTGAAATGCTGCGGGAATCAAAGGCCGTGCTGTAGTGTTGTTTATTATTATTACTGTAGTGGCATGGCCCAGGACCCCATTGTGCTAGGTGCTGTACAAACACAGCACAAAAAGCCTGTCCCTGCTCCAAAGAGCTTAGAATCTAAGTAGAATTTTTTAGACCAGTGGTTCTCAACCTATTTCCCATTGTGCGCCGCGTATGTGGGCTGCATCCAATACTACCTGTATGGCCCTGAGGATGTCACATGGGCCGCAGCTCTGTGCTGATTGGGCCGCAGGTTGAGAACCACTGATTTAGACCCATCTTCCCACCAGATCACTGCCCCTTGCCAGGAGGTGTGCAAGCCTTTCCTTTAACTAACTATCAGGCTCTTCTCTGACCCTGCCCTGTGCAACCCGAGCCCTTAGCTATTGTATCTGCACTTCCTGTCTGAGCCACATCCTTGCTTAAAAAGCACCAGCAGGTGTTTCCCCCTCCCGTCCCCTGCCAACTGGCTCCTTTGAGGGTAGTAGGAGGCTTGCTGGGGACAGAGAACAGCCGCGCTCTGCCAAATCTCAGCTAGTGTAAGATAGAGCAGCCCCTAGCTCAGCACAGCACAGAGTCATACCTGGCTCCCAGATAGATCTCCCCCCTCCTCTCCCACAAGAGCAGATCTCAGCACAGGACAGAATTTGGTCCGAAACTTTTAGGGGCAGCGCTGGATCAGATTAACACTTCCTCTCGCTCACTGCCTCAGTTTCCCCTCCCACCCTTTGTCTTTCTTTCTTGTCTATATAGACTGTAAGCTGTTTGGGGCAGAGACTGTCTCTTATTCTGTGTAAGTACAGCACCTAGCACAATGGGGTGCCACGTTGTCCTGTCGCCGAAGCCAGTGGGAGCTGTCAGGTCTATTTGTCATGATCAATCTCTGACTATTTTCCAGTCTCTGCAGCACTCTCCCGGACAGTCCAGCCTATGGGCTGTGTGTCTGCCTAGTCTAGGCCTTTTAGTGTGCCCAGCATGGTTTGGGATATTGGAACTAGGGAAATGGCGAGTGTCTGGATGCCATGTGCAGTTCTAATCATGTGCATAATTCCCGTCTTACCTCTCAGTCCCAGGGTCCTGCTTGGAATCACTCCAGATTCCAGCTGCCAGATTCTCTCTGCTGTAACCCCTGTGTTACACCAGAGATAAATGTTGCCCTAGGAGTCTAATGAAGCCTCTGGCTCCAGCTATCATGGAGGCAACAAGCAAAAAAATCTATTCCCACCCCCACCCTGTTTGCTTTTTCTTTCCCTGTAGATGATTCCGCCAGATCAAGAGCTGCTGGTCTGGTACGGGAACTCTCACAACACCTTCCTGGGGATCCCGGGTGTGCCGGGCTTGGAGGAGGAGCAGAAGAAGAGCAAGCATGGTATGTGGCGCTAGCTAGGATAGTAACTGTCGCAAATGCACATCTGATTTCATCCCCCTGCCCGCATTCGACACACGGAAGCCCTGCTGGCTGTCCCCTGGCTATCCCTGGACAATGAAGGGAGGGAGGGGTCTCACTAGCACCTGGATCCTCTCAGGCAAACAGGCTCGGCAGGGACTGACTGGTGTACCGTGACCCAGTGCTGACAGACCTCGATGAAGAGGGGCGCGGAGCGGGGCAGGGAGCCTTGAGAGCGTTCTCTACCAGGTGTGCTTCTGGGAGGAGCCCAGCACTCAGCTCTGAGCTGTTCCAACCACTGCTCCCCTGCCGCTCAAGACACCTGCCGCAGGGCCTGACCTGTCCTGGGCCCGTTTCTCCTGAGCTCTTTGCACAGCCTGGACCGGATCCTCAGTGGGCGTGAATTGGCTTCGCTCCACTGGGAGACTTACATTGATTTACTCCAGCGCTCAACAGGTAACGACCAGAAATAACTTGATGGTGCCTGAGCCCTTTGTAATGCCAGGAAGGGTGAGGGTCTGAGCGCATTGCGTCTCCGTTACGCTGCTGTTCTGTCCAGGCTTTCCTTTTAGCTGCCCCAATAGAAAACTGCTGGGGGCTTTGGTGGAGCCGACACCACTGGGGTCCCAAAAGCTGCCCTAGTGGGCAGGGTAGGCTCTGTACTTTTCTTCTTGGGATCCCTCTGAGCCCCACTATAGAACGAAGGCTGCTTAGCTTATAAGGATCAAGGCCAAGGGGCTCCCCCGAAATTCTGCCGGAGACATCAATGAGTCTTAGCATTGCCCCCCATTCCTGACTTGCCCAGGGCTATCACAGCTTTGCCTGCAGGGTCCCTAAGGCCAATCATCCCAAATAGCCTGTGGCCCAAATCCAGCAGTGAGAGAGCCCTTCATTCATCACTCCCCTGCGGAGGAGGCTTCCTGTAGGGTGAGTGGGGCAGCCATGCAGCTGGGCAGAGAAAGTGCTGACTCAGTGCTCTGCACTAGCAGAGGCTAAGTGCCGAGTCACTGATTTCCCTGAGCTGTATGGCAGCTCCTTCATTAACCCCAAACAAACCCCTCTTCTCCCAAGATCCCATAACAGGGGACTCTTAACTCCTTGGGGATTCCTTCTCTACTTGTTCGGCCATTTCCCATTGGGACAGGGAGAAGGGGACCAGAGCGAATGAGCCAGAAACAGGGGATTTTAGATCTCCAGGTCCAATAGGCTGCAGAATGCAAAGGGGAGGAGGGGAAGGGGGAACAGTTTCTAGAACATCATACTGTAGTAAGGAAAGGAGAGAGAGTGAGCCCCATGCAGCCTGCTCTGTGCAGCTGCCTCAGTGTGACCTTAAAAAGGGAGCTCCTGCCTGCGCTGCATTATAGATCCCAGGGCCTGAGCAGAAGAGGTGGGGTTTGCCCCAGTGTCCTTGACTCACGCACACCACCTGCCCTGCCTCTTTGTCCCTGAAGAGGTGACTGCTTTTCACCCAGTCTGTGTGTGCCTGGGCTCAGGGCTGAAGACGAGCTCAGGACCCGATTACCAAGTGCTCGGCCCCCACAACCGGGGCCCGACTGCCAATAGCGCTCAGCCCCCATTGTGACCCAGCCAGATTTTCGAAAGAGCTCGGCTCCCAGCATGCACCCAGCATGAGCTCTCCTGAAAATCTGGCCCCCGCTGTGGGTGCGGAGCTCTTTAAACAGCCCTGGCCATAGAGTCCAAGGTCCCGTGGAGATCCTTTGGGAAGAGAGGCACTGTGAGTGAGAGCAGAGCTCGCATGGGCAGGGAAGGCTTTCTCCCCCAGTGCAGAAAAACAAGACCAAGGATTCATTGTGTCTCCTGAGCTGCTGTGCTGTGAACTCCACGGCCAGCTGCTCCTCATTTCAAAGCCCTGCACTCCCCAATGAGGTGTTAGCATCGCTCTTTGTGATTGTGGTGCTGAGATCCATGCAGGTATGAAATGCCTGGCTCGCACCAGGCATGATGCAGACAGAGGCTGTAGAGGCTTGTCCCCTGCCCTCAAGCCCGGCCTGCAACACCCTTGCTGTGCTAGCATCAAGTCCCTGCACAGCTGTGCCAATGCTAATTCAGACCCCTGCTGTTCTAGCCTTAGGGTCCTCCGGAGCCCAATCATGAAGTGGGGTGTGGTTTTGTGAAGTGGACAAACATCCCAATAAGGGCTAGATGGAACCCACCCATCTTATTTTCTTTTGACTCCCAGCCAGGGTTTAAACCCAAGTCTCTAGGAGGGGAGCTATTGCCTTCAAATATTGACTAGCCCAGTTCTGAGAGACATCTTAGCACTGCACAGGCCCAGGTCTCAAGGACAGAAAACAGCAGACACCCTCCCCCCATGAAGAAAGGCTAGTGATTAAGGCATAGTACACCTGGCTCTTATCCCCAACTCACTCCAACCTTGAGCGAGTCACTGAGAAGCCCTGTGCGGAGTTTCCTGGTCTATAAAACTGAAATAGTGATACCTACCTCCCAGGGGGCTGGGAGGTTTAATTGGTCAATGCCTGCGAAGTGCTTGGAGATCCTTAGATAGCAGATGTAGCGGAGTGGCACAGTGCTTATAGAAACGCTGGTTATTTATTATCGATTCATTATGTGCTGAAGGCAGGGGCTTGTCCCGACTGGTCACCACGCACCCATGTGCCTCTGTCTTTATTGAAGGTGCCGTAACCTTGAGAATCCTAGTGCCATGAAGTCCCCTTACAGGCACAAGGAAGGGAATGAATTGCTCGTGCCCTGAGATCCTGCAGAGCAGAGGGCAGGGGCTGACTCCTTGTGTTGTTCTTTATTACACAGAGGACTTCCACACGGTGGAGACCGGCGCCAGCACGGCCGGCCGCATGCGATGCGTGATCTGCCACCGTGGCTTCAACTCCCGCAGCAACCTGCGCTCCCACATGCGCATCCACACCTTGGACAAGCCCTTTGTCTGCCGCTTCTGCAACCGCCGCTTCAGCCAGTCCTCCACTCTCCGCAACCATGTGCGCCTGCACACCGGGGAGCGCCCCTACAAGTGCCAGGTCTGCCAAAGTGCCTACTCCCAGCTCGCTGGACTCCGGGCCCACCAGAAGAGCGCCCGGCACCGACCTCCCAATGCCTCCCTGCAGTCTCACTCCCCAGCCTTGCCTGGGCCCCACCCTGCCTCCCTGGCGCACCACATACCTACAATGGTGCTGTGAGCCGCTGTCGAAATGCGGGGTTTCGGGCAGCCACTTCCAGCTGTCGGAGACTGGCACTGATCATGCTGATGAATTTGTTGGCATCAACCCTTCAGGGAGGGGGGGGGGGGGGCTGGAGGCAGTGAGGATGGGGCAGGGCCGATTTCTTAATTAAACAATTTGCTGACGAAGTGGCACCTCTGTTAAAGCACTGCCATTCCCTTGGGGCTTTAGTGTATTATGTTACCAGAGCGAGACATGATCCCAGCATCCATGATCCATTCAGTGCATCTTCTCCTTGCTGAGCCATGTGGGGCAGGGAGTGTCAGGGCTCCAACTGCAGAGGAGGCTGTGTGATAAGCTTCACTGTCCCTGGTGTTTGGCATCAAGCAGTGAGTGGCATAAAGGCATTTGGGACGGTAAACACATTGAGAATGAAAAATAACACGAACCCTAATGTGAAGACACTGGTATATGGGGTAGCAGGGGGTGGGGAAGAGCCAAAATGCTGATTTGTGAAACATTTTCCAAGGGCTTTTGTGTTTAATTCAGTTGGAGGAAGAGAAGAAAAATTGTTTCCCCCTCTATTGAAGTTAGCGCAGCTGGAAGGCCAGATTCACCATTGGTGGGAGCGGGCACCATTCTGTGGAAGTCAATGCAGCTGTGCCTGTTTACACCAGTGGCAATTCTGGCCCCAAAGCTGTGTCTGCACTGGGGATATTTACAAAACCCTATTCTGATGTTAGTGCTGGTGGGAGCAAAGTACAGACAAAAAGCATGGGGGGGATTTGGTAGCTGCTTTCAACTACCTGAAAGGGGGGTTCCAAAGAGGATGGTTCTAGACTGTTCTCAGTGGTACCAGATGACAGAACAAGGAGTAATGGTCTCAAGTTGCAGAGGGGGAGGTTTAGGTTGGATATTAGGAAAAACTTTTTCACTAGGAGGGTTGTGAAGCACTGGAATGGGCTACCTAGGGAGGTGGTGGAAGCTCCTTCCTTAGAGGTTTTTAAGGTCAGGCTTGGGTGGGATGATTTAGTTGGGGATTGGTCCTACTTTGACCTCCTGAGGTCCCTTCCAAACCTCATATTCTATGATTCTATGATCTCCCACACTGCATGGGTGTTCCTCCTTCAGCTCTAAACTAGGTCTGGTGGTCCTTCAGCAGATCCAGATCTCTAGGACCTATTTAAACCCTTCCCTCTACTGCCCTCTGGAGACCAGAGAGAAATAATTCCTTTGGCCAACCCACACCCAGAATGCAGTTCGGAGCGCCCCCTTGAGTCCTGCCACAGTTATGAACCCAATAAGAAGGGTTTTGTGAAATAAAATATAAAAAACCTATTATAATATTATTAATTATAAGTATAAGATGTATAGAGTTTTCGCAAACTTGTGTTTTATTTCCAGAAAAAAATTGTCACTTTACCTTTGTAAATATTTATGTAAAACATTATTTACAAAACTTTGATATTATATATTATTTGATGGTATATGTACACAGCTGTAAATACATTTGTACCTCTCTCTTGTATTCTAAATAAAAATTACTTGAAACATTTATCATTTAGAAGGTGAGTTGTTTGGGAGTTTTCTTTCTCTCTGTGTTACAGGAAAGCATAATGTTGGTCTTGGAAAGGGGATAGTGGAGCTTCTCCTGGAGGGTATCATTGAAATTTGCTTCTTTTCACTTCCTTAGTGTCTTCAGGATCCTAGCTTGTGTTTGAATGAAATGAACAAAAGATCCAACCACTGTATTATCAACCATTGGAACAGTTTCCCATGGGAAGTGGTACATTCTCCATCACTCGGAGTCTTTAAATCAAGATTGGATGCTTTCTAAAAGATATGCTCCAATTCAACCAAAGTTATGGGCTTGAAGCAGGAATCACCAGGTGAAATTCTGTGACCTGTGTTATGCAGGAGGTCAGACTAGATGATCATAATGGTCCCTCCTGGATTTAAAATCTAGAATCTATTTCACACATTTTGGACAGAGCATAATTTACTGATCAATCTTCATGGATTATTTTCAAGAACCATCCTTGCATCTTGAAAGATGATAGTTTTAAAATGTGGAGAAAAGCAATTTATGCACACATGCACACACAGAGCACCAGACACATGGTGTTCATATGTATGTAAGCACAGGGTGTTGAACCCCAATTTTCATTCATTACAAATAACTCCTGCAGTACTTAACGCAGAGGTACACAGGACTATCCCCACCTCCTTCTGGAATCACCTGGCCTTTAAAGATAAACACGCATCCATTTATCATAGATCAAGATTTGCTAGTGCTCTGTAAATAGGGCCTGTTTGTACCATACCATGTTCTAGGCAATACAAATGTTCTGGGGTAGACCTGCTTTTGATACCCCAACAGCCACTATCCTAATCAATTCCTGTCCACCATGGTCACATCGCTAGCAAGAAGATTGCTTAGGATACACACGGATATCACTGGTGGATCTCATTGCAGGATCAGGTCTAATACAAGACAGCACTACAGCTCTCTTTAGCTTCACTTTGGAATGAGTGGACTTATAAATATATAATAATATAAATATTGATTCTTGATTCTTTCTCGCTAACACCAGGGCTGTCAGGATGGGATTCAGCACAGCAGCTGAATGGCAGAAAGGATTATGGTGATTTGGTTCTTATGAACATGTACCAGTTTCTTCTGCTATGTGTTTATACAGTGCCTGGCTCTGTGGTGACCCTATCCTGATTGGACCCTTGCGGTGCTATCACAATGCAAATATTTAATAATAATAACAGCTGTTCTCTGATATAACCATCCACTCACGTGGAGAAGATAATTTAGCTTACCAGATGGAAGCCTGTGCTGCATTTAGGCTTAATGCAATGGGAAGCATTGGCAGATGACCATGGTATGATCTCGCTCTTAAATCCCTAAGTGACAGTATGACTAGGTAAATGACAAGAGCTGATTGTTCTTAGTTGTAAAAATTAGTTTCTTAATATTACATTCCTTTTCCTTTCTACGTGTAGATAATACATTCTTACAGTTTCAGTCTGACCAGTGGTGCTCCACCCACGGGCTGCTTGCGGCCCAATCAGCACACAGCTGCGCCCTATGTGACCTCCTCAGGGCCATACAGGTAGTATAGAGAGTGGATGCGGCCCACATAACACATGGAGAGCTGCATGTGCAGCCCACAATGGTAAATAGGTTGAGAACCACGGAGTCAGACACCCATTTAGCAATCATAGAAGATTAGGGTTGGAAGAGACCTCAGGAGGTCATCTAGTCCAATCCCCTACTCAAAGCAGGACCAACACCTAAATCATCCCAGCCAGGGCTTTGTCAAGCCAGGCCTTAAAAACCTCTACGGATGGAGATTCCACCACCTCCCTAGGTAACCCACTTCAGTGCTTCACCACCCTCCTAGTGAAGTAGTGTTTCCTAATATTCAACCTAGACCTCCCCCACTGTAACTTGAGACCATTGCTCCTCGTTCTATCATCTGCCACCACTGAGAACAGCCGAGCTCCATCAGTTAGGTGAAGGCTGTTACCAAATCCACCCCCACTCTTCTCTTCTGCAGACTAAATAAGCCCAGTTCCCTCAGCCTCTCCTCGTAAGTCATGTGCCCCAGCCCCCGGATCATTTTCGTTGCCCTCCGCTGGAGCCCTCCACTGTGAGTGGTTAAACAGCTGCTGTGGTCCAGCATAGACTGTGTTTAAGGGATAGCTAAAATGAAGCCTGTGCAGGGAAGAGTTATTGAGCGCTTTGGGATCTGGTTTGAAGGAGCTGGGGCTTTAAGGAAGACAATAATTAGACTCATGACAAAATCATGAGCGTTGGTAACACTAATGGGGCAGCATCCTGTAGCAGGGATTTGCTGCTCCCCACCGTTCTGCAGGGGGGTGGCTACCCGCTGTGCCAGTGCTGGCCATGTGTATAGGGCCTTAAAGCCCCAATGGGATCTGGGGGCGGATACACCCAACGCCCACGGTTACTATGGCCAGCGTGTAGTGTTCACTATGACATACTGTCTCTGGGCATTACCAACATGTGGCTTGTCTTGGGGGAGGCATTTTCCTGTAGCCTGAAACCCCACATCCAACACTGGAGGGCACCAGAGCCCTAGGCAGCTTGCCAGTACTAAACATGGCGTGACACCTGTCCCTTCCTTGGAACCCAACGCAGTGAAGGCCATTCCGCCTCTCTGCCAGGATCCAATATGGCCTCCCCAGTCTTGTCACTGCTGAGGTTCGCCAGGCCCTCATCCAAGATGGCGGCGCCCCAAGCTAACATGGCAGCTCCCACGCACGCTGTTGCCAGTAACTGACATGGCGGAGAGAACGTGTGGTTCAGACGGGCACGGAAGCCTACGAAGGAAACTGCCAGGAGTTAAGATGGCGGCAATAGAGATCCGGCTGCCGGTGGCCCGCAAGCCGGTGGTCCAGAGCCTGGCGCAGGGGAGCGACAAACACCTGGTGGCTCCGGGGGACACGATCACCACAGACACGGGCTACATGAGGTAAGGGGCCTCCCCCAGATTTCTTCTTCTACCGGTAGGGCCCTTCCCCTCATCTTATCCCCCCAGGCATAGGGCTATGGCGCTGCCACCCCCGCCCCCAGGGAATGGGCTATGGGGCAGGGTCCCTTATCCCCCCCCCAGACATGGGGCTATGGTGCAGCCCAGCCCCCCTCCTCAGGCAGGGCGTGGGTTATGGGGCAGGGTTCTTTTGTCCCCCTGCATCCAAGTGACAGCCCTCCCTTTCCCCCCATCCCAGCAGCTAAGGCTATGGGGTCCCTTATACCGCACAGAATGGGGCTATGCTGCAGCTCCTCTGCCCTCTTTCCGAGGGTTTTGGGATAGGGTCTCTTCTGCCACACCATCCCAGTGGCAGGGGTTACTGGGAATTAGCAGAGGAGCTCTCCTTCAATCCCAGGTGTTTTTTTTTGGGGGGGGGGGCTGCTCATTCCTCCCTGCACTGGCTTCTACCCCCAGAGTCGAGTTGCAGAAAACAGCTTCTCCTCAGGGCTGGGGCCGCAAGCAAGGGTCATTGTGGTTATTCAGGGGATCTCTAAACAGTTGCTTGCCCTCCTTTGGTTTCCCCTGCAGCTCACCTTGCTGGCGAGGGGTGGGGTGAGGTCTGGTGGCCCTTTTTTATTTGGCTGTAAACTTCTCAGTGCCCCCACTCTGTTGCTCATCTCAGGCTTAGAGCTGGCCCTAAGTCACTCTCCCTATCCACGGTGTTGGGAAGGCTCTTATCAGTCTCACTTAAAGCTGGATCACTAGTGCACGTGAGGATGGAGGCTGAGCTGTGTCACCACCTGCAAGTATCTTTATTTCAAAAGACTCTTCGCTGGGAACTGGGTAGAGAGACCGATCTCAGCCCTAGAGTGGTGGGGAAATAGCCCCCTTTCAAAACAGGGAGCTTGGGAACTCTTTCCCTAATAACTCTGTGACTGTTCTAAGCCTGGGGTGCGAAAACGTGGGTTGGCCAGCCTCAGGGTGGGTCGGGATGGCAGATGTATGTGTGGATGTTTGATGTATTCTTTTTTGGCAGGGGCCATGGCACGTATATGGGAGATGAGAAACTTGTAGCATCTGTAGCAGGCGCTGTGGAGAGAGTGAACAAACTGATCTGTGTCAAAGCTCTGAAAACCAGGTGAGAACAGGCTTTGAGGCAGAAACCATTTTCTGAACCTATTTAGAAATCAGATGTGCCTTCTGTGTAATTCCTAGCACTGCGTTTCCCACTTAATGACTTTAGAGAGGATGGGCATAAGCCAACAGATGGTCTCAGTGTGTGTTCAACAGTGGGAGATGTTTGGAAATGAGTTGGGGTGAATGTAGAAATTGTCAGACTTTATCAGATCAATGCTTCCATCTAGACCAGATTGGTGGATCTCATAACCATATTATTCATGGATTGTTAGACCAGAAGGGACCATTAGATCATTTAGTCTGACCTGTGTAACACAGGCCAGAGATTTTCATCCACTTACTCCTGTATTGAGCCCAATTATAAATCCCTGGAAATAAACGTTAGTACTGGAAACACCGATGCTACAGTTTGCACAGACTCCAGTGCTGTGACTCTTGCCAGCTCGGCCCTGCTTTTTTTAATGCTGTGTTTTTAATCAGTGTCATGCTGATGCATGTACCTGCGTCGAGCGATGTGTCTGAGCCAGTCCGGGAAGAGGTTTGCTTGAACACAATTTCCCTTTTTGTCTTGCTCCCAGGTATAACGGGGAAGTTGGTGACATAGTGGTTGGGAGAGTCACAGAGGTAAGGCGAAGGAGATCCTGGCCGCTGTTTCCTGCCAATGACTCGTTTTCCCCGACAACACAATAAAACCAGAATTACACTTGTCCTACATTTCAAATGTAAGAGTGTTAGTGAGAAGTATGGTTTAGTAGTGACAACATAGGACTGTCATTGGTGCGTCTGTATCTGATCGATGACATTTCTAGTGCGCCCAGCACCTTAGCATCCAAGCTTTTTAGGGCCTGCCAATGGGCATTGAGGGAATTCAGCATCTTACTGTATTGGACCTTTTCTTTTTTAAGATCCTGAATTCTATTCCAGGCTGTGCGACGTTAAGGAAGTCATTGCCCATCTGTAGAATGGAGATGATATCAGCCTCCTTCATTAAAGGGACACGGTTAATGTAGCATTTAATTGAAGTCTTAAAAATTGAGTTAAAAGGTGTTTTGTGTTTGCTACATCTGTGCCTGAGACCCCCTGTTAATGTTCTTAGTGGATGTATGTACCAGGTGGGGTATGTTCACATAGGCAGAGAACAGGACAAATCTCGTCACTTACTCCTCTTCCTTTATCTGTATGAAGTTCTTTGGTTGGTGTGGATTGCTGGGGACTGTGGTTCTACTGGCCATTGAAAGTCCTGCTCCACTGGTAAGCACATGCTTGGTGATTCAGAATAACAGAGGAATTTCTCTCACCTCCCCCTCAGGTTCAGCAGAAACGATGGAAGGTGGAGACCAATGCCAGGCTGGATTCAGTCTTGCTTCTCTCATCCATGAACCTACCAGGAGGGGAGCTGGTGAGTGAAATCCCAAGTAGTGTGTTGCTGGATTACTTTCTTGCTGCTCAACAGCAGCAGATGTGATGAGCTAGGCGCTGAGATGAGCTGCGAGGCTGTGCATCTCTTTCTCCAGTTGCTGTTGTGAGTGCAGCATTGGTGCCCAGCTAATTCATCTATGCGTGCAAGTCTGCAGGTTAATCTGCTGTACCCCTTTCCAGGACCTTCTGCACAAAGGCAGCTCCTCCCATCAAGTGTCATTCCTTCTACATAACTGATACCCTCAGTGGGTAGGACTGCACTTCAGCCCAGCTCGGGAGGAGACATACTCATGTTCGCCTTGATCGAGCTAGCATGCTAAAATATAGTGTGTAGTTGCAGCAGCATTGAGTGCGTGCCTGCCAGAGGCACTAGGTATGTATTTGGGTGGGCCAGCTGGCCCCTCCTGCTGCTCGTGCTGCATTTTTAGCATGCTAGCTCAATCAGAGCTAACACAGATATGTCTGCTCAAGCTCAGAATCCCATTCGCAGCTTGAAGGGTAGACATGCATTTGTTCATGTAGCAGTTGCACGTTTTACACTTCTGGGTTATGGGAATCATAGTACTCTGAGATAGAAGAGACGTATTGGGTCCCATCCAGTCAGCTACCCTCATCCTGGCCAGGCAGGATTGTTCCTATAGCATATTCTCCAGTGCATTACCCAATCAAAATGCGTCCAGCAGCAGGATATCCCTTGGAAGGCTTTATAGAAAAGGCAGGTGGTATGATCAGAACTGAAGGACAGGTGCTCTACCTGCTGATCTAAGGAGGCCATTCCCCCTATCTTGTGGTGGCAGAGCTTTGTGTGGTGGATGGAATTAAAATGGATGGGGATCAGTTACTTTTTCACATAACTTTTCCTCCCTTTGTGCTTTTCAGAGGAGGAGATCAGCGGAGGATGAGCTTGCAATGAGGGACTATCTACAGGAAGGGGATCTTATTAGCGTATCCTTCCTTCATTTGCATTTAGGCAGGAGAATCTGTGGGTCTTTGGTGCATAGCCAAATGCCGGCAGATTAACTCTCTCTGTTAATCAGAACACGAGCCTTCTTTCTTCATATGTGTGACCTGATCCAAGAGTTCTCTCCTCCACCATTGCCTGAAATAGGTGGGACAGGAAGACAGAACATGAAGGGTGTTATGCTCACCTTCGTTTCCACCTAACATTTTCCCGCCTCCCCAGTTCTGTCTGGCTTTAGGTCCCATTTTTGCCTAAACAGTAGGTGTATCATGGTCAGGAGCACTGGACAGCCTCTCCATGAGGCTCTAATCCTGTTCTGGGATGCTTGCTTGAAGGAAGCATCTGTCCTAAGATGGTTGTTGGAGGGAAACAACATGCGCACACCATCCCTGAAGGCAGAGATTATCTGCTGACCATTGTGGGAGACACTCAATCTTAGATTTAATAATCTGTTTTATCTGGTGGTCTCCCACGTTTATCAGACTTGTCTTACTCCCGGTCTGGTTGCTGTTCCCTAAATCCTTCACCTCCAGTTTGCTTCTTTTGCATGTTTGCCCTCCCTCCCCACTTCCCAAGGGCTAATTGTTGGTGTACTAGCCGGGGAATGGATCTGGGCTTGTGGGCCTGTGTTGTCTTGGGGGCAGATATGCCACTTTGTCACTCCATAGCCTGTATTGCACAGGCCTATGTGAGGCTACCAGGCCGAGAAAAAAGACTGAGCTTTGAGCCCCTAGGCTGGCCTGAAATGACAAGGAAAGTACCATCAGACAGCAATGCTGGGGATTGGTGGAGAACTATGGGATAAAGGGAAACTCCAGCTGAATATTTCATTTGTGGGTTGCCCAGCGGGATCGATGGGAGATGGGGGAGTGAAGGCTAGTGGGGCTGGTTGGAGGCAGACTTCTCTTTTCCTTAAGCAGCACTGTCAGGCAGAAGTCCAGGCAGTGTTTTCTGATGGGGCTGTGTCACTGCACACACGGAGTCTGAAATATGGGAAGGTGAGATACCGAGCAGACTGCTACTTTTCCTGGTCACTGGAATTTGTTTGGCTGTGCACCAGCGTAACTGAGAGCAGAGTTGGCTCCCAAGTGCGGGGTCCTTCAGCATGAAGGGTTCTAGATAAGAACAAGATATTGTTACTAACCTATATCTGCAGGCTGGGAAGATGAAGGGACTGGGGCCTAAAGTGAAATAAAATGCAGAGTCCCCCAGTGTGAAATTAATCTTGTCCATTTGCCCTTTAACCCTCCCTATCAGCAATTACAGATTGTGAACCCCTTCTGGGTATCAGAACCCTGGGGAGAAATCGCTCTTCGCTGAAACTTCCTGATAGCTCTTCCTATCCGGAACTGCCTGTGACTTTTCCTTCTCTCTGTTGCCCTAGGACTTTGTTTGGGGCTTTATGTGCTTAGCATTTATCTCTGGTCTTGTGTGTTGAAATAAGTCAATGGGCCATTTGTACTTAGGCTGCAGTTCAGGATTATCAGACTCGGAATATTAGCACTTCAAAACTGAAAGCGGAGCGGGATTACTGTGCAAAGGGTGAGGGACGGCAACTGGATCAAATGTGCCACTAAATGGAGCCTCTCTCACTCTTTGCCTTTCGGGAGGGCTGTATGGTGTGTTGGTACGATCACGATATTAGTACTTCTCTCATTGAACACTTCTGTAGCACTCTTTGTCTTCAAAGTGCCGCCTGGGCATTAGTTAATCCTCCCAGCATGCTGTAGGCAGGCAGGGTTGATATCCCCATTTCCCAGACGGGGACAGCAAAGCAACGAGTTGAAGTTGATTGGCTCCCAGACCACCAGTGGAGTTGGTGTCAGTGGTCAGGCCGCACCCCTCTCATGTTAAGTGTCGTGCTCTCCTCGTCAGCTTGGCCAGGGTGTGCTCGTTCAGGTCTCTCCCTCCCTCGTGAAACGCCAGAAGACTCACTTCCATGATCTGCCCTGCGGCGCCTCCGTGATCCTCGGCAACAACGGCTTCATCTGGATCTACCCAACGCCCGAGCAGAAGGATGAAGAGGCAGGGGGCTTTGTCACCAATCTGGAGGTGAGAAAACAGTGCTTCAGCAGTGGTTGGGTTGGTTAGTTGCTCGTCAAAAGCCCTCTTTTATCAAGCTGTATTTCAATAGCCTGGTGCCAAGAAACGGGACCCTGGTATCCATGGTAGAGGGAACCCGTGTCCAGGGCAAATGTTAACCTAAGGGCGCTCACACATTTCATAGCGGTGCCCACGCCTGAATAAAGAGATTGTCACCGCAGCATCCTCCCTCCTGTTCACAATCGCGGAATGTCCCGGGGGACATGACAGCGGTTGCTTATGTGGAACACATGAAGGAAATATTTATATCTGTAGCTGTCTGCTAGTGTGAATTAGCAGTTGGAAACAAGGAAGGGAGCCACCACCATGGCAGCAGGCAGGTCTCCGGGAACCACCACACCTGGCTCAGTCAGCACCCTCGTGATTTGTTCACATATCTAACGCACAGTGAACTGCTGCATAGCTTCATGGTCCTAGTCTGTGCTGCCGTGTGGGCGCCCGGGTTTAATGGTTGGTCCTGCTCTCTCGTCCCTCTGGTGTGTGCTGCAGGCGTGGCGCACTCAGCCAATTTAAGGAACAATATCAATGGGCTATAAAAAGCTGCAGTTCAGCTTTTGAATAGCAGACCATTGCCCAGTCGTGGAATTTTAGGTGGGGAAGTGGAGGAAGGTACAAATGGGGAATTGGGATCTTCAGACAAAGAGTTGTCTGTCTGAACATCCAGGTTTCTTTTATAGTAGAGCATATCATGGGCAGTGAGTAGCTGTTGACCGCAACTGATGGACCATATTCCTTACCTGGCAGTGTGGAAAGAACCCAAGATTCCTGGCTCCCAGTCCTTGCTCTAATCACTAGTTCCCCTGCCTCCTTAGACATTTGAATTCACTTTCAGGGACAGACGCTGTATTATGTAGATGATACAAGTCACTGGATGTGGTTTTCGGTTTGGCGTGACACTTGCATTGTTCTAGACCTCCAGTACTTCCATGCGAATTCATCCCTTTCTCACATTCCGTGTCTTTTCCCTTTTATCTTTGCTTCCCTCTCAGCCAGTCTCCTTACATGACCGGGAGGTAATCTCACGACTCCGGAACTGCATCCTGGCTCTGGTTGCTCAGAAGCTGATGCTCTACGACACCAGCATTGTGTACTGCTACGAAGCCTCCCTTCCCCATCAGGTATTGAGTCCAGTTGCTGCTTTCTTCACTCCCTGCTGCATAGGCCACACCACTTTACCCCAAAGCCAGTAGGATAGTGCATGCCTTCATTTCCTGGGATCCACCCAGAAGATCCTTGTTGTAAGCGGCAATATGATGTCCTCTGTCGTAGCGTGAAGCAGATGGCTGTGGAAAGGTTGGGATGGGGAAGGGTTGAAAATCCCTACATCTGGTAATGTTCAACGTGGGCTCTATAGAAACAACTATCTCCTTCACTAGCAAAGTTAAGTTTTCTTCCCTTGGTGAAAGAACAGCCCCTTCCTGTCTGATCCTCGTCAAACCTGTTGGGTTTGGAATTGCACCAGGGTAGGGTGAAGTGAGGTGAGGAGGAAGCGCCCTGTCTCACATACAATGGACTGGAAGGTCAGAGTTTTGTCTTCTCTCTCCCATATGCACATCCCCTTCCAGTGCTGGAAGGTTCCTGGTGCTAGACTTTCTGTAGCTGGATATGGTGCAGTCAACACCCCTTTGTCCCATGATTTGTTAATGATTTTAATGCAATATGCTATCACAGAGATCCCATCAACAAGCCTTCGTTGTTCTCCTGTCCTCCCCAAACAGACAGAGACTTAAAATGTCTCCTGCTTTCATGTCCGGTGTCAGCCTCCCAGGCACAATGGGACATGCAGTCAGGCTCCACCTCCAATACAATGCTCCCTCTTAAGTACTGAAGCTTATGATTTATGAAGGGCTGTAGTGTCTCTGTGCCCTCAACTCCTCGGTAGGTATAGAATCGTAGGACTGAAAGGGACCTTGAGAGGTCTAGTCCGATCCCCTGCACTCGGGGCAGGATTAAATATTATCTAGACCATCCCTGACAGACCAGGCAAGACTCACTTAGTTCCCTTCTCATGCCCTTGGGTAAGTTTGCTGTCAGGACTTGGGGCATCTGTCATGATTGTTGCCAGTAGAGAGAGTTTGCTTGGGCCACAGCCCCCGGTGTTTCCATATGCCGCATTAACACCTGCCTGCAGTTCATTGCCCTGTGCACCTGGCATGGCCTCGTCCACTTCATATGTTGGGGTCACAACTGCAAACGTTGCTCTTCTCCTTTTCACTGCAGATCAAGGACCTTCTCAAACCAGAGGTGATGCAGGAGATTGTGCTGGAGACCCGGCAGCGGCTGTTGGAACTGGAGGGATGAGGGAAGGAGGCATGATAGCTTGGAATCCCACCAAAGCAGCATTGACTCCCCAACTTCCTGCATTGTCCCAGTCCCCTAAATGTCTTTCCAGAGCTCAGAAAATACCTGACTCTCCCTGTCCCACTTCCGGGATTCCTTCTGGTTTGTAGGGCAATGTCGACCCCTCAACCTGCAGACTGGACATATGGTCTTTGTGAAGAGCCACTGCCACGTAGCTCGCTAGACTGGTTGCCGTGGTGGGCAATGTGCTTCTAAAGTGCCCCTAACGTGGTCCATAGTGTTAAAGGACAGAGGAAACAATGTATTTTGTTTTGCCTTATAGTATCCCCCGGTCCCGTCCCCCAAGGATCACGTAGCCAGTCCTAGCAGCGGTTGATCGTGACAGTGATAGGAGCTCTACCAATGTGTCTTTTATTCAAGAGACACATTTTTCCCCTCAAGACCCACATTGCAGCTACCCATCTCCAAAGGACAGGACTCGTCGTCGAGCCCGGGAGTGGTGATGTCAGCCTGCTGTGCGCATCTCTGCCCCCTACCAAACACACACTGGATTTGGATGTTCAGTCTTGCATTTTCTATGCTTACAATATAGCGCACAGAATGGTACAGAGAGCTCCTCTGGTTGTGAAGGATTTAGCTGTTGTTTCCTACTAGAGTTTTTTTTTTTTAATAAATCTTCAATAAAGAATGTTTTTTGAGAGAGTCGTTTGTTTGGATGAGCTTGTGTCCCACCATGATGAACTGGGTCTCACTAAGGAACCACTCTTAGGTCAAGTCCTTCCTGTACAAGGATGTCAGTGGCTGCACTACATCCTGCTGGGTCCCATCTCTTCATCCTGCCTGCGCAGAAGTGGCTGAAGCGTCCCTTGCTAAGGTGTTGCTGGCTGCCTTTCCCTCTCCTCTGCACCCACTCTCCATCAAGACTTTGCCAACCTCCCTCCAGGGGACATCTTGCCCTGCATGGTGCTCCTGTGTGGTGTTCATGCCCTCAGCGTGGCCTTGCTTGCAGTGGCTCCTACACAATAGTTGCTTCCCTGAAAGATCCCTGGGGGAATTAGGTCAGGACCATCCATGCCATCCTAAGGCAGGTGGGAGGACTCCTCACCCCTTAAAATGTGGGTCCTCCCTGGGATCCTCAGGAGAGTGTGAGGTTAGTGGGTAGAGCAGGGTACGTTGAGTCAAGACTCGCATTCTGGTTCCTGCTTGGCCACTGTCTGCCATTTCTCTGTGCCTCAGTTTTCTCTCTAAAGTGGATGATGCCTGTTTCTAAGGCGGGGTCAGAGACTGAATTAATTGGCTTGTAAAGTGCTTGGAGATTCTGGCTGCAATGGACCCATTGCAATGCGAAAAGCCAGTGATAGAACCAAGAAACATGTCCTGTTTGTCGTTTAATCTAATACTGATATTGAAAATCCTCAGCTCAGCCCTTTCCTGCAGGAGCCTTTGCTCCAAGACTTTCCATGGGAACCAGAAATAGGCCTCAATTTGCCTTCCATCTCCTTTGCTTTGCCCCCTGCAGTTGCCTTTGACTAAGCACTAGGTGGCAGTTTCCACTCAAGTTTGCAGAATTTCAGCCTGCTGCACTAAGCTTTCTATTGCATCTTCCAGCTCACAGCTGTTAGATGAGTATGTTGCATGCTCCATGTAATGCACTCCATGCAGCAAGGCCCGGGAACCTTGAGTGACCAGAGCTACTATCTGCATCTGAGGTTTGAGAACATTTCCTACTAAACACTGCGACAAACACATCATCAAGCTGGGAGGAAAAATCTGGATAGATTACCTCCTTAAAAGCTGCAGCCTGTGAACGGTGCAGGCAACTCTGCCATTCAAGTATTCATGGAGAAAAACAGCCCAAGAAAACTTAACCACAGGGGTGTCCTTACACTGTTACCCTGTGCATGTTAGAATTGGTTAGCAGCATTTATTTTCCTTGTATGATAGCAGATTATATTTTTTTACCCAAGTCACTGAGTCAAGATGTTGTTTGTTGCTGGAGAGGGGGAGTTTGGGGATTTTTGCCCAGCTTTAGTATGTAGTTTTTAAATGCTATTGGGTGTGGAGCAATATAAGTAGCAAGAGAGTATTCAGCAATGGTTCCTGCTTTCCAAGGGGATTGACTCAGGCAAAAGGAGGCCAGGTGAATTACCCACATTCTACCCTGTATCCTTATCTATTCTCTCTGCTTTTAAACCACGTTCAGCACCTTAACCTGGTTTAAAAGTGGGCTGAGGGATGAAATTACTGCTCTTTGCTGCCTCCCAGAAGGGTTTTGTTAGCTAACATCCAGAAATGTCTTGATTGGAAATTGCTATGAGAATGTAAAATATTGTCTTATTTGCGTACCTCTGGCAACCTCACACTGCACCCCGTAATGGTTCTTGGAGGGAGGGGGAGTGCAGATGGGCTTAAACCTTTCTTGAAAGTGGTTTAGCTAAGATGGTTGAAGGATGTGAGAGAAACCAATTTCCAAATGAGATTAGTGCCAGTGGAGACTGAGTTGCTTGGCTTGGATTTAGAGCCCAAGATTATCTTTCCTCCTAGCTCTCTACTGTAACCACGGGACCTTCTCTTGTCACCAGCAGACTCAGGTTCAGGAATGGAGGAAGCAAGGAGCATGTGGTGCCTCTTCTTGAGTGGATCTCTAATCAAAATGGCCCATGTTCAGGCTCAATTTTCAGAGGAAGAACAAGGAAGGGCATCTATCTATCTAACAGAAAATGTGCAATGTCTTTGCCTGCATGGTGCTTCTGTTATAAGACCGCCTTCCATGCCCCAGTTTGTCTTTCACCAGCCCCATCTCCCTTTCACAGGCATATGTGGGTCACACATGTTGATACGCATGGATCTGCAGCCAGAGATGGGTGAGAAGTTAGTTAAAAATCCAGCCCAGCTTCAGATCTGAGCTTTTTGTTTCCTTTTGGTTTTAGCAGAGAAAGTTTCCAGCTCTTAGTTAGATTCCTTGGCCGTGTCAAACAGGTGAAGGTGTGTGAACATATCAGTTACTGTGAAGCCAAGTAACTAACCCATTGGTCCTGTTGGGCAGAGGCCTCTGAACAGAAGCATCAGCACAGCACAGGTAAGGGACTATTTCCTTTCATGTGTTCTAAGAAATGTAATCTGATATTTTTTTAAATGGCCACTGGAGGTCTCCAGTGGTCTATGCAAATCCTGCTAGTGCAACAAACCCACAACTAAACCCGGAAGGCCAGTTGCAAAGGGCATTTCTGGGGTTCACATAGTCTCTCTATTCAATTCCTGATCTGACATGTTCCCTTATCCGAGTAGGTCACTTTTGATTCCTGCCCTTCGCCATCATTTGCACTGAGAGGGAGATGAGCCTAGGCTGGCATTTTCAAAGGAGTCTGAGGCTGTTAGGTGCCCAACTCCCATTAAAATTGGTTACCTAACTCCCTTAGGCACAATTGAAAATCCCAGCCTTCGTGAGAAGAGAATCCATCACTGTCTTCTCATGAAGGACAATGAGCCTGCCCTGTCAGCTACCCTGGGGATGGGCAAAGAGTTTAAAATTTGGAGTTGATTGTTTCAGAGACTTGGCAATCTTTAAGCACTGGCCCTGTGCTTGTCCCTCTCTGAAACAGAGATGGAGCAGTCCCTGCCCCAAGGAGTTGACTGTCTAAATGACTGTCTAAATAGCCAACAACAGGATTTATAGACTCTGCAAACTGCACTAAAAAACAGATTGGCTCAGGGGGATCAGCTGGATGGCTGTATTCAGAGAATGCTGCCAGGTTCCTGAACTTGTGCTTTTGGAAAAGAAACATCAAGCTTGCAGCCCATCCTCTGGGAAGAGCAAATCAGCAGCAGTGAGATAAGAGAAATAATCCCATGCAGGGCTTCATTGACATCTCTAAATCAAGGGAGGAAAGCTCATGTTGCCAGATGCCCAAGACAGAATTACAGGGAACAATGGGTAGAATGCAGTGGGATACAATAGAATTTGTTGGTAAATGGTAGACAACATAGATGGGGTTAGTCCCTAAATAACCACATAGCATTTTACAGAGTCAGTTGTAACCTAATGGGAGAAGGTGACATTTATGGCTTGTCTACACAGGGAAGTTGTCCTGGAATAAAGTAGAGGGTGAGTTTAAAGCATGATAGCTATTTTGGAGTAACTCCCTGTATGGGTGCTCTTTTCCTTGAAATATGAGAGTG
The DNA here is from genome assembly GCA_033296515.1 of Macrochelys suwanniensis. Lineage (NCBI taxonomy): Eukaryota > Metazoa > Chordata > Testudines > Chelydridae > Macrochelys > Macrochelys suwanniensis. Next base: position 10,821,614 of record CM065790.1, on the reverse strand, counting down.
CCTCTTCCTGGTTTAGCTTAATCCACTTCCAAAATGGATTATGAATAAACAGAAGAAGGCAAAAATTTTCCAGCATAACAGTGTTCACATGGGGAGTTCTTCTGGAATAGTTTATTCTGCAATAGTTATTCTGGTCAATTTCCCCATGTAGACAAGTCCTTTGAGAGAGTAGTGACCCAGCGAGTATGATGGGTCAGGTGAGAGATCCAACGTGGGGAGCAGCCTGAGCGAGAGTTGCCAGGAGGAGTGGAGTTGCCGGGAGGAGCAGACAGGAACATAGAGAACAGTGGGCACCATTGAAAACACATGATCATTACTGCTTATGTAATTAAGTTTATTGTGGGCATCCCCTCTCGGTGGGCCTGATCCCGTGCAGTGCCAAGTACTCTCTGAGAGCAACATCAACGACCGCAGGGTGGACCTGGCAGGATCAGGCCACAAGACTCGGAAATGCTGCAAATATCTTACGAGGCACATCCCCCAAGGTGGTGAATGACTCTCTTCCATGGCACCCACCCGGGAAAGTACAGCGTCAGAGGGGTCGGCTCCGAGCAGGTCTGTGAGGAGGTCTGGCAAGCAGGAGACCACCCGGGGGCTGGGCGCTGGGTGAGCACATCGCAAAAGCCAGCCCTTACTCCACATATCTAGCAAGCGAATCCCCCCAGCCAGCCGCAGGGAGAAAGGGAGGAAGTGGTATTATCCCTGTTCTACAGTTGGGGAAACAGAGGCACGGGGTAGTTAGCTGACTTGCACTTGCTCAAGGTCACAAAGCACTGGGAAGGTGAGGGTGGTGGGGGGTCATTCCCACTAGAGCCCCCCTCCCCAAACTGAGGTGGGACTGTCAGGCAATTGGGCACAGTTCCTCCCTCTCGCCTCTGATCCCCTTCACTGCCTCTCCCCCCTTCCCCTCCCCCTTCTCTTCCTGCCTCCCCTTCCCCACTTTTCTCCCCCTCCTCCCTTTCCTTCGCCCCGCCCCCTCCCCTGCCCCGCCCCCGCCCACGGCGTGCCCCGCCCCTCGCAGCCTCGCTCGGGCGCTAGCAGGTTCCTGTCATGGCCGCCGTGTGCCGCGGGCTCCTCTCTCCCTGAGCGAGCCGGGAGCGGACCCCCCCACCCCGCCCGGGGCCGGTGAGAGCCCCGCGGCGGCGAGCCGGCCGGAGGCAGAGGCGGCGGCTGGCCGGAGGCAGGGCGGGGATGTGACTAGCCGGGGGGAGCAGGGAGCCGGGACCTCGCAGCAGCCCCGGAGGGGGAGCCTGGCCCCTTAGCCCGCCTCACCCGTCAGTGCCCCCGCTCCCCCCAGACGGCAGCCCTGCCCCCATCCCTCTGGGGTCCCCTCCCCCCAGGCTGGGGCTTAACCCCTTCCCTGCCCTCCACCCCAAGGGGCTTCCTCCCTCCTCAGACTAGGCCTTGACCCCCCCCCCCCCTTTGATTCCTCTCTACCCCCCGGGGGAGTTTGATCTCCCCTCTCGCCCACCAGCGCTGAGCTTCATCCTCTTTGTGTCCTCTCCCCACCCCAGAGTGAGGTTTGAGACCCCCGCCCCCCGAGGTTTCTGCCCCTTTTCGTATTGGAGTCCCTCTCCCCCCTCCCTTTACTCTGGCCCCTGGGACCATTCAGGGCATGTGGGGAATTAGGGTTCTTGGCCTCTCTAATTCCCTTGCCAAGCTTTGGGATGATCAGAAGCCATAGCCTTGCTGTAACTCACCAAGCAGGCCTTTCAAAGTGTTAAGCTCCCCGATTGGGATGAAGCCAGCCTGGTCACCCCAGCTTGACCTTTTCTGGCAGCTGTGCAGAAACTTTCCTCCTGGAGAGCATCACTGGACTAACGCCTCTTTCCTGCCACCAGCATCGAGTGGCCTGAGTAGAGTGGCATCTATATCCTTCATGAACAATAAGGAACAAGCCAGGCTTGGCTTCTCTGCCTTATAAGCAGCAAGCTGGTGCAGATGGGTAATTCGTTACCCATGTTATCGTGATGATTTTTATTGCTTCTGCTCCAAAATGATCCTGAAGTGCCCGATCACCTGCTTCACTTTACCCAGCGCATCGGAGAGGTAGCAGTGGTAAGAATGGCAGAAAACCTGTTATCGGAGAAGGCAAATCTGTTGGGCTTGGATGACTGCAAGTTCCACCACTGAAACATCCCCCTCACTCAGAAGTCATTATGGAGCCTCAAAGACTTTGAACTGTCTGCACCTTTTTTATTTGGAAATCTAAAATGACTCTAACACACGTGACTCTCTCTGACTTTAGTAATACTTGAAGCCAAATCACTGGCTTTTTGGCCTTTATTAACTAAGTGCTATGCAAAAGAAAAGGAAAAAAAGAAACCCTGACATTGATTGCAATGGGAATGACTATTTCCTGCCTGGGTGGTTTTCTTATTGGTAAGATGAACTAGTTCCCGCTTACTCAGTGGAAGACTCATTACAGACAAGAACTTGAAACTTTAGTAACACTTGTTGTAGCTACTAAGTAAATAGAACATCTTATAACTCACAGCTTTGCATAAAGCCACCTGAAGAGTCTTGTTGCAGTTTTTAAAGTGTGGAAAGAATCTGTGCACCTGACTGAACTCTCTTCTTAAAGTGATCAGTTTGCTGATGCAGTAGACGCAACAAACGCACACATCTAAAATATTATTTTACTTCCAAATTCTCTGCCAACCTGCAAGATCAGGGATCTCCGTCTCCACACCCTTCTTGTCCTGGTAAAGATTGCCTGTCATTACTTTATGGGGCAGCAGCCTGGAAAAGTTCTTGGGGACCAGAGGAGGCCAAGTCTGCCTGCCCTGCACTTTATCAAAGGAGCAGGGAAGAAAGAATCATCTAGGCATGGAGGCCCACATTGCAATGTCTTCGTGGAACATGGTAGGTGTTTTCATTGGTGCCCCGTTTGATTTGTAGTTAGCCTGCAAATTAGTGTTTTGTTAAATTGTATGAAATGTTTTTAAAAAGAGGGGTATTAGCCTTTGTGTCTTCCCTCTTCTGCTTCCTAAGGTTTCTGGTGGCCCCTCTATGATCAGCTGGTAAGATAATATTTTTTTTTCATGGTTAGTTTGCCAGTGGGCATTCTTATATAGCTAACTTCAGGGAAAGCAACTTCTTTATAATGTTATCCAGGGCAGACAGTTTAGAAAAATTTTGTTTGTTTGGTTTTTGAATCCTTTGAATTTTGTATGTAAAAGATTTGGACCAATTGACTCTAATGAGGATGCTATGCTTCATATCATGACTAACCTTTTTTCATCTACTTAAAGGGCAACTGAAATATCACACTTCTGTTGAAACACTTGTATTTACTATAGTAGTAACACCCAAGACAAAGAGAACTGCTTTTTGTGTTTTACTCTGTGTATTTGACAACTTTTGTGGATGCTCAATTTCATTGTGTTCCTAGGTAGCCAGTGAGGCCTCAGTCCTGTATTATGATGCTCATGGAAGCAGAGGTGTTAGCCTGTGGGAAGCACCTTGCAGGACTGGGAGCTTTTTGATCATTTAACAGGAATAGACAGAAGGTAACTTTTTGTCAGGATGACATGAGGTCAGAAGAACCCAGCACGTTTACAAGAAAAAATATTGTCTATAATGGCAGTACTCCATATGTCCACAAGAGACTTCAGTGTCTTGATTAAAAAAAGAATACAACTTGAAAGGGAACCTCATGACTATTACATCTGTTAAGGGGATTGCAAAAGTTCAGTCTCACTTATTCACATGAGGAAAAGCTTCCCTTATAATACCTCTGCGTATATGAAGTGGCTCTCAGTAGCACAGCTAGTATTTAAGACTCTGCTGCTGTTTCTAGTTATTCATCCCTGTTTTGGGCTTGGCATAAAAACATAGCTCCTGGCTGAAACCTTGCCTATAAAATCTTATTTTGGGAATGAATTATATGTAATTAAAAAAAAAAAGTCTGGCTGTTTAGGTTGTAGAGAGGAAAAAATAGCCTCAGGTACTCCCCATCTCTCTAAAATTGCATATCAATTAGTTTGGCCATTTAAAGAAAACAAACAGTTCATAATCTGTCTTTACAGCCTTTTTGGTATATGGACAGAGAATGATTCAAATTTCACATCTTATTCATAAAACTGCTGTAGATCGTATTGTATAAAAACAAATTGGGATTCTTTTCAGGATTTTAAAATCTAATTGTCATGTAATCTCTCTTTAGTATTTTCATTACGTGGTTTTCTGTAAGATCTAAATCAGTGTGTGCATATTCTCTGCCATAGTGTGTGCACCAGCTTGTCCCCCAGAAAGTCAGGTGTCTCATTTTCTGTCAAATCTAATACGTATTTAAAAAGAGACTGAATGCTGGGCTACCCAAGGTAAGATCTCAAAGAAGGGACCTATGTCATAGTAGCTAGTTGAGAGAGGAGCAGTTGGACTGGCTTGTCACCCTCAGCAATGTCTTGACACAAAGGTGACCTATTGAACAATTTTTTATATTCTTTTTATAAATCTCTTCGCAAAGTCCATGTCAATCTGTGTCTTTTAAAATGATTCTGTCAGTCTTAAAGTTCCAAGGAAGGAAAGTTTATAAAATAATTAATGGCAAAATACATTGATAGCTTTAACTCTACTATACATGGAATGTCCCCATGAGAGAACAGAATCCCATTGAGTGGACATTATGTATGGGACATCTGTCAATAATAAGCTGTTCCACTGATTTCAGTGGAACCACTTTCAGAGCTAAGTTCTATTTAATATAAGATTGACGGAATCACACCCATATGCAATGTTTAAAAAAATCTCAAATGCCTGAGTGTTCTGCACTGTTAGTTGGTTAGCAACGTGGTTAAAGTGTAAGTAATTATGGATCTCAGCAATGTACATCAAAACAACCTTCATGAGAGTAACTCCATTTTTTAGCGATTGCTCATTATATAGTGCCAATAATGTCCTACATACTCTCGACATGTAAAAAGACAAGTAATCAGACCCTTGGCCCCACTAATGTCCACCTGTTCTACTGGAGTGGTACAAAGGGGCCTTAAATCTCTCCTAAATGGGCAGTTGAAGCTTTCCCCACCATGGGGGAATCCTCAGCTGGTGTACAGCCATAAGAGCTTCTGACCCTTCCTTCTTCCCTGCCCCTATATCTGCACTGTTCTGTGGGCTGGAGTTTATTGTGATCCTCACCATCATAATGGCTTCTAAGGGAGGGCAGTTCCAAGCCAGTTACAGCATCCCTTAGAGTACTTTAACTTGCACCTCGGGCTGCTTCAGTTCCTGTCCCGCCTAGGGTTAGAGGAAGTGGAAAGGCCACCTGTTCCTCTCCTCCTCACAAAATGGAACGACACATGGCTTATTTAGAATTGTAAGACAGTTGTACATAATATAACCATATTATAATACATACAAATTACAGTTAATGGAATGCTAAAGCACTCATGTCAAGAAATGCAAAATTGAAGTTCTCATAATACCCTTAACTTGCCCTTTTTGCACTCGTTGAGCCTTCATTAACCTTGGTCTGCAGCTGCTCAGCTCCTTTTCAAATGAACTGAAGTGTGAGTGCATATCTGAGGGCAGAACTAGGCCCACTGAATATTAAAATATACATTTGGGTTAGTAATAAAAAAAATGCATATGTATGATGGGTTTAAATTAGTATGTATTTTTGGATTTAATTCCCTTGTTTTTTTTCCAAAGGCTAACGCTATATACTCTATTTATAAATGCTAGGATACAAAGAGAGACTTCATTTTTGTTAGTATCTTTACACCTGGCTCAGAAACGTACATTGACCAAGCGCTTATGGGACTCCCCTGTTTTCCTGTTCACGCAAGTAGAAGACTTCCACACACTTATGTAGCTTGAAGTCTACTTAACAGCAGCTTGAAACCGTGAGATAGTAGTTAATTTCCAGCTGCTGTTGGGAAAGTCCCGCTGTGCAGTGACCATGCATGGTTGTGTTGAATGAGCCTCCTTTGCCGCAAGGCTCATTTGGAAAGTAATTGAAACTAAGAGGGAAAAAGAAAGAGGTGATGATGGGGAACTTCCCAAAGGAGCCCTGAATATGAGACTTTCTCTTCTGTCCTTCACCTCATTTTAAGTGTATAAAGAAGAGCTCCCTGGTAGACAAGAATTAAACCTGGACTCATGATATTTTCATTACCTTTCATGTTACAAATCTCTGATTTATTCTCTACCTCTCATGTGTCCTGTAATTAAAGCAAACGTGTTATAAAAGCGAGCCTGCCTGTTTAAACCCTGGTGTGTTGAGGGAGAGGGTTTTATCTGAAAGGGAGGTAGGAGGGAAGAAACATTTTAGTCAGTATTGCTTTATTGTGCTAAAAGGGCATTTCACCTCATTTCATCTGTGAGCTTTCTTTCAAATATCTGTTGAACATACTTGATAAACTGAACATGAAATGAGCTTATACAAGATTTAAGTGTTTCGCGTCATCTGGTAGTGGCAAAATATGCTGTCATGTCTTTTAGAAGATTGGACTATGAAAATGTGGGAAGGTAATCTATAAGAGTTGATCTTCTTACTAAATAAGGAGAAGAGCTGGTGGAACCTGTAGTTTTCTTTATTTGCTGAGATTGTGGAAAAAGCAGGTGGGAAAGCAGCGTGTTATAGAATCTTTGCTGTTGGGTCTGGGCTCTTGTTACAAGAGAGCACAGAAAGATGTTTCTTGGGGCATGGCTACACTTGCGAGTTAGAGCGCATTAAAGCAGCCCCAGGCGCCCTAACTCACGACGCGTCCACACTGGCAAGGCACGTAGAGCGCCCGGACTCCGTGGCTAGAGTGCTCCTAGTAATCCACCTCCACGAGAAGCATAACACTTGGTGCGCCATGGCTGGAGCGCCGCAGCACCAGTGTGGACGTCCTGGTCTATTAATGTGCTGTGATCGGTCTCCAGAAGTGTGCCACAATGCCTGTTCTAGCCACTCTGGTCAACACTTTGAACTCTACTGCCCTGCCCTCAGGTGACCAACCATCAGACCTGCCCTTTAAATTCTCTGGGAATTTTGAAAATCCCCTTCATGTTTGCTCAGCAAGGCGTGGAGTGCTCTCAGCGAATCTTTCCAGGTGACCAGACCTCCATGTGCCAGGCAGTCCCCAGTATGGAGCAATGGCAAGGTGCTGGACCTCATCAGTGTTTTGAGGGGAGGAAGCTGTCCAGTCCCAGCTGCACTCCAGCCATAGGAATTACGATACCTTTGGGCAGATATCAAGGGACATGATGGAAAGGGGCCATGACCGGGATGCACTGCAGTGCAGGGTTAAAGTGAAGGAGCTGCGGAATGCTTACCACAAAGCCCGCAAGGCAAACCGCTGCTCCGGTGCTGCCCCCGCGACCTGCCATTTCTACAAAGAGCTGAACTGTTCTCAAGCCAGGAGGAAGGTAGCTAGTCGCAGCGGATGGTGCTTGGGGAAGAACAAACACCAGAGGAGGTGCCCGGTAAGTGGCTTTTATTTTGGGAAGGAAGATATTCGGTGCGGGCTCTTGGGCTGAGGAGGGTTAGGGCTGCATGCATGCCTAGATGCAGAATAGGGCGTTGATGTGCTCTCTCACATCGCGGTAATTGGCCTCAGTGATCTCTTTAAAGGTCTCATGCAGAAGCTGGGCAATCCGCTTGCACGGGTTCCTTGGCAGAGCTACTGTGCTCCTTGTCCCAGTAAGGCTAATATGTCCACGCCACTGTGCCGGGACGGGCAGGGAGACGATTGCTGCACACAGGAAGCAATCAGTGCTCTCAGCGAATCTTTCCAGGTGACCAGGAATCCGCAGTGTAGTAGAAGACCCTCCCTTGCTTCCCAGGTCACCCTCAGCAGCGATATATCTTCCAGGACGAACTCCTGTGGAAAACGTGGGGACAGTGTTCAATATAGGGGCCCTCTGCAGCTGTTGGCTCTCCCCAAGGCACAGAACCCCAGAGGACAGTACGGCCAGGAAACAATCAGTCCCCCTTGCCCCTGTACTTATTCACCATTTTGGGGCTCCTGTGGGTTATGTGCGCTCACTTTGGGACGGGCAATTTCTGATATTGTGCAGACTGTGCTTGTCTACTTTTAAGTATGGCCAAATCATTGCTCTTTCTGGTGTGAACAATGCCGCCTCTGTTAAGTGTTGCATTTTGGCTTTACAGATGCAACCTTGATATCCCAGCCGTTCTTGTTATCAACGGCTGAAAGACTCCAAAGAATCAGGAAACGGCCACATAGAAGCAAAGAGGACATGCTGCATGAAGTGATGCAGCAGTCCCTTAATGAAAATCAAAAAGCGCAGGAGTGGCGGGAGAGGGAAAGGAGGATCTGCTAGCAGAATGCAGATCGCCGGCACAAAGCACGGAGTGGCTGCTAAGCATCATGGAGTGCTAAGTGGACTCGATACAGGCGCTTGTAGCAATGCAGGCGGAGCACTTCTGCGCCCCTGCCCCTCCTCCTCCACAGCCCTTGTCCCAAAACTCTTTACCTTGTGCCCCATGTCACCTCCAACCCACTTTCCCCAACATCTGGGTTCTTATCACCACCAGCTGCTCCAACACCTGTAGCTTCACCACCCAGCCCTGCAAACTACGACCCTTATCCACTGCACTCAACCCCCATCACCATGCATTTCAGCAAGCCTGAAGTGCAGCACTCATTGCACAGCACTCCAGACAGGAAGGCTGAGTATGATAACAGGACGTACGCAAATCTGTGATTGTCCTGTTCCCCACCCTAGCCCCTTCCCTCATCCCACACAGCACAGAAGTATAATGCCCCTTCTGTTTCCTAAGCAGTTGTGTTTCTTTTCAATAAATGAATTTTTTGGCTTTGAAAACATTCTTTATTATTTCATTAAGTAAAAGATACCGTAGCCCATGAAAGCAACAGGCACTGCAAGTCAGTGCATCATACTAACATTGGAACCACTGCACTTCACTCCCGTGCAGGGCACCAAACATTACTGGTGGCTTTCAGCCTCAAATTGCTCCCTCAAGGCATCCCTAATCCTTGCAGCCCTGTGCTGGGCCCTTCTAATAGGCCTGCTCTTTGGCTGTTCAAATTCAGCCTCCAGGTGTTGAACCGCCGAGGTCCATGCCTGAGTGAGTATTTCACCGTTCCCTTCACAAATGTTATGGAGGGTACAGCACGCGGATATAACTGTGGGGATGATGTCATCGGCCAGGTCCAGCTTCCCATACAGACAGCACCAGCGGCCATTTAAATGGTCAAAAGCACACTCCGCAGTCATTCTGCACCGGCTCAGCCTGTTGTTGAACCGCTCCTTGCTGCTGTCAAGGCTCCCTGTGTAGGGTTTCACGGCATTAAGGGGTAAGCGGGGTCTCCAAGGATCACAGTGGGCATTTTGACTTCCCCTATGGTGATCTTTTGGTCTGGGAAGAAAGTCCCAGCTTGCAGCTTCCTGAACAGGCCTCTGTTCTGAAAGATGCGTGCGTCGTGCACCTTTCTGGACCAGCCTGCGTTTATGTCAGTGAAACGCCCACGGTGATCCACAAGCGCCTGGAGAGCCATAGAGAAATACCCCTACTGATTAACGTACTTGGAGGCTAGGTGGGCTGGTGCCAGAATTGGAATATCCATCCCACCTATCGCCCCTCTGCAGTTAGGGAAACCCATTTGTGCAAAGCCAGCCACAATGTCCTGCACGTTACCCAGAGTCACGGTTCTTCTGAGCAGGATGCGATTAATGGCCCTGCAAACTTGCATCAACACGATTCCAATGGTCGACTTTCCCACTCCAAACTGGTTAGTGACCGATTGGTAGCTGTCTGGAGTTGCCAGCTTCCAGATTGCAATAGCCACCCGCTTCTCCACCGTCAGGGCAGCTCTCAATCTCGTGTCCTTGCGCCTCAGGGTGGGGGCGAGCTCATCGCACAGGCCCATGAAAGTGGCTTTTCTCATCTGAAAGTTCTACAGCCACTGCTCGTCATCCCAGACTTGCATGATGATGTGATCCTACCACTCAGTGCTTGTTTCCCGAGCCCAAAAGCGGCGTTCCACTGCGGTGAGCATGTCCGTGAATGACGCAAGCAATCTCGTGTCGTATGCGTTGACATCGTCGGACTCCTCGCTGTCAGTTTGTAGCTTAAGGAGTAACTTGACTGCCATTTGTGACGCGCTGGCAAGACCCATCAGCATATTCCTCAGCAATTCAGGCTCCATTCCTGCAGACTGAAAGGGAAGACAGAACGCGCAGTACAAAAACCGTTGAAAGATGGCGCCAAATGTGGACGGAAGCACAGGGATTGATGGGATGTGAAGCGATACATCACGGGGCATTGGGACAGGACCCAGAATGCCCTGCACATCCCCTCCCCCTTCCCACAAGCCACAGCGCCAGAATGGGAAGAGGTGCTCTGTGGGATAGCTGCCCATAATGCTCCGCTCCCCATGCTGCTGCAAGTGCCGCAAATGTGGGTGCGCCAGTGTGCTTGCAGCTGACAGTGTGAACACACTGCAGCACTTTCCCTGCTGCGGTCTCTGAGGGCTGGTTTAACTCACAGCTGGTTTAACTCTACATCTGCAAGTGTAGCCATGCCCGTGGTATTTTAATCAGGAAACCAACCACCCTACTAGCTGGACCTATAGCACACATTCACAAAAGGCATCCAGGGAAAGAGATGTCGTGGAAAACTGCCATAAAAATAATTCAAAAGGATGATACCAATTTAAACAAAGTTCTTCTGTTACTGATAACATTGCTTGTATTTTTAATAGTCTTTTAGCTTTATTAATCTGACTTATTTTACATCGCTTATGCTGTTTACATTTTATATTTCACTCGGTGGTGGGCCATGAAAATGAGCTAGTTCCTACTTCTGTGTTTGGTGGGTTGACTCAGCATATTACTAGCTGCTATGCCACATTTAGAGTCTGCATTGGTTATGTTCTGTTTTTTATAGGTGATATATTGACCTCTTTTTCTGCCATGTAGGAAAAAATGCATGATTTTGAGGTGTACAATTATTATTATTATTATTTATTATTATTATTTTATTGTCATAAAATGCATTAAAGTTAATATTGAGGCTATTGTAGAGATCAGGCCGTGATCAAACAATTATATAAGCCCTTGGCAGTACGTTCTAGGCAGTACATCCTTCATTCTAATAATCCGTTGGGCTGTAATGGAATGGTTAATCCTTTTCCTGAGCAAAAGCTATTCTGTTTTCCAGACTAACTAATCTCCAAGAAGTTGCCATGTTTAAGCATGATGCATAGGTAGTAGTTGCCAGCATGCTAGACTTTCATTAATAGATTGTGCTGGTTCTGCATTCTTTTTATGTACCTTTTGTAATAGAAATCTTATGGGAGAAGATCAGTATGGGGTGGCAGGTGAAGGCTGCAGATCATTAGAATGGGAAATAATGTTTGTAAGAGACCATTTTACCCACTGCATTTCAGAATATGCCAAAACAAACTTGTAGTATTTTAAATAGCAAAATTAAAGCTTAAGCTTTAATATTAGGGAGGCAGTGTGATCCAGTGGATAGAGCATTGAACAGGGAGCCCCCAGACCTGTGTTCTGTTCCTGGCTCTGCAACGGATATGCTGTGTTATTTTGGCAAATCACTTTCACCTGTTTCCCTTGCACCTTTTGTCTGTCTTGTCTGTTTAAACAGTCAGCTTGTTGGGGCAAAAACCCTCTCTAAACTGTATAGAGATTTTTTGCCAGAAGCTAGGAATGGGCGACAGCGGATGGATCACTTGATGATTGCCTATTCTGTTCATTCCCTGTGGGGAACCTGGCATTGGCCACTGTTGGAAGACAGGACACTGGGCTAGATGGACTTTTGGTTTGACCCAGTATGGCTGTTCTTACGTTCTTACTGCGCCTAGAAAAATGGGTCCTCAATCTCACCTGGGCTACTGGGCATTATTGTAATACAAATAAGAATAGATTTCTGCTGCTGCTGCAATCACTACCACTACTACCGTATAATCATGTTAAAATTATCACTTGTGAATGTAGACATAACTCCTTTTTAGTGTTTCATGACAGGATGTCAGACAAGGTATAACTATTAGCTGACTTCAGATAATCTAAATGTGTATCTGGAACAATAACACTTCAATTTTCAATAGCAGAGCTGTGCTAATTGAATATTCAGTGACTGGTAAGTTGATAAAGCTGAAGCCTTGAATTACTGTATTGTTGACTCATAATTTTTAAATCTCACAACTGTTTGTAGAATGTTGCTGCAGTCATGTTGATATACTCCAAGTGTGTAGCATTGTAGGATTAAAAGTATGTTAGTGTGATGCCGATGACATTAACTTGTATTCACTGTTTCTTCTACACAGTGTTGTGATTGGTTTATGTTCACTTTTGCTTCTGTCTGTGTGAATGTAGTAAAAGCCAAATATACTCTTGAAAATAGGATTTTTTTTAGAATTACTTACTGTTTCATATATCTTGTGCTTTCCATATTTTCTGGCCTGCATTTTATGTACTATACCTATTGGTATCATTATAAAGAGAGCCACTGTCTTCACCCAGTAGTCTTTGGTGATGCGGGTTTACTGTTGCTACACAAGTCTTCATGTGCATGCCAGATGTATTAAAAGATCTGCTGTGAATCACTGAGGAGCATTGCTGTAGAAATATAAAACCAATTTAAGCAGAAGTTACAAAGGGTTTTGTTGGATATTCTCTCAAATCTTGTTTCTGTACTGATGAAACGCAAATTAAACTTGAACTGTAGGAGTCAGTCTGCTTATCAGTGCTTGCAGTTCTAGTTTAAAGGAGGTGAAGCACTACATTTTGGACAGAAATATTAATCAGTGTCCAGAGAATTTTAGCGAACCAAGCTGCCTAAAACCAAATTATGATGGCTCTTTCCTACTCTAGTTCAATTATTCCTCTTTAGTTACTGTATTTGGCCCCAGCTCTGTTCTTAAATGCTCAGTGTGAGTTTTGTTGAAATTGATAGGAGCTGCAGACACTGGAGGGCAACATTTGGTACAAATCGTCTAGCATTGCTTAAGTTTTTCTTATTTTTTTTACACTCTGGGAAGATTCCCTTATCCACATGCTTAGTTTATCTGTCTAGAATGACATTCCCTGCTGTGTGTTTACTAGGAGTTCTAAATGCAAGTTTCCTTGAGATTTAGCCTTCAGTGATGCCTAAAGTCTACAAAGTCAGGTCTGCCCATACCTTGCTTTGCTGTTCCCTTTCCAGGATGTCTGTCTTTATAGTCTCTTGTGTGTGGAAAGCATGATTCTGCTCTGTTTTACAGCAATTTAATTCCACTGTTTTAGTGGGGTTTCTGACTTGCACAGATATAGGCGAGATCAGGATTCACCCAGGAGTCTAAAGGCTAGCTGATCAGTATTGTAACATATCTCTGCTCTGTCGTTTTTACTGAGTGATGGATTCTCTCTGTAGATTATTAATTACAAAGGCTTATTTTAATTACTTGTATTAAAGAACCAGTGTTGCTGCATATGACTGTTTCAAGCAAGTTTATCCATTAATGCTGCTGTGTGATACACTGCAGTGCATTTATATTCTGGTCTAACTTCTTCCTACCTTATCTCTGCCATGTCAATTAAAGCGTTCTCCATATTTATGTTCAGGGACTTGAGTATGTCCAGTCTGCCTCTGAGTAAACTCCTCCTGTAAAATGCTTTCTCAGTCACCAGTTAGCTCTGTTCTCTTAAAGCTCAGCAAATAGTTTCTGTACTGAACATTATTGTATTCTGGTTTGTGCTGCATATTTACATAAGGGACAAAATAATGGACTCTGAGAATGTGAGCATTACATATGATTAAGGCGGTGCTGAATTTCATGTGACCACTGCCCTTTAATAGTACATGCTAAATGTCTTTTTTGGGGATACTGAAGTTTGATAAAATGCAGGAATTCCCCCTTCCCTGCCATATATTTTCTGTGTGTCACGGAAGCCAGCCCGCTGCTTCCCGCAGCTCCCATTGGCCGGGAACGGCAAACCGCGGCCAGTGGGAGCCGCGAGCGGCCGTACCTGCGGAGGAGGCAGGTAAATAAACTGGCCTGGTGCGCCAGGGGCTTACCCTGAGCAAGCGCGGACTGAGTTTGGGAACCACTGCAGTAAGGGATTGAACTGTTGTATGTCAGATTGTAAGGTGATGGTGCTTTTTCACTTATCAAAGGATTTTGGGGCAGGAACATGGGAGCACGGCATTAATTTCAGTCTACACTTCCTTGCTTTAAACAGTAGAAACACAATTGTGAAAATATTTTGTCAGCACTATCTTCAGTTTCAATTATTGCTGCCTCCTGCCTAGCATCTCGTCTCCCCCATTCTATTCAATTGAGCCACATTATTTGACTTTTAAAATATTGTGCCTGTTTCAGTATTGTTTCATGTTGTTTGTATTGCTTTTTTTTTATTATTTATTTTTATTGTATTGTTTTACATGGTTTTTACAATTTTACGGAAGGAGTTGTCCTGAGCAACTCCTTTGAGGAAAGTGGCTTTGTAAATATTTGTGTAATAATATGTACGTTCAGAATTGCTGAACTTTTTAAAGACTTAAACTTCTGTCTGTAAGTGGGATTCATGAGGGTTATCTGGGGAGTACAGTTCAACCCATTGTATTAATATTGTCTTAAAGTCAGAAGTCTGATTATAGGTAGGTAAAGGAACAGTGAAGATATTATGGGGTTTTACTCTTATTAGTGTTTTATGGCCTTACAAAAATTAAACTCTGTAGCTTGATAATATCCCCATCTTAGTGAAGTTTTTTGGGGGGAGGTAATAGTTATTAAAAAGATTAATGCATCTAGCAGTGTAGTTTGGGCTACAAATATGCACACTCAAATGTGTTTGTGTGGGTTTTTTTTCTAACTGTAAGCCTCTGGCATATCCTCTGTAAAGCTTTCCAGGTATAAAGTTGTTTTAAAACTGTATATTCAAGGTTAGCCAGAATGATTGCAATGGTTGTTGGATAAAGAGGTGTTGTATTATATCTGGGTATGCTTTAATGTTTGCAGACAGCTTTGGAATGCTCCAGTGAAAAGTACTAAATTAAATGCGAAACTACTATTTCTGTTAAGATACAGATAATTTGACAAAGGCCAGTGAGTAAACTCAAGGTTCTCTCCATTCTAACCTTTATGTAATGATGACTCTTGGTGGATCCTACTAAATGCAATTTCTGTGTCCCTTTTATAGTATTACTTATTGTATGGTTATTTAATAAACACTTCCTGAAGATCTCCAAGGTACAAAACAGATCCAAGATGCCCTTTCTTGGGAATTAGTTGTAGAGAGTGAGAAAAGCTCTTTGGGCAAGGATTGTCTGTTATGTGTTTAAACAATATGTAGCACAATGGGGATGCAGCCTGTAGGTGCTAGCATAATTCAAATGATAATAATTACCCCTACAATATGAAAAGCATGATCATATATGTCACTTTATATGTTGCTTACGCCTGTATATTCCACGTCTGTGAGGGAAAAATGTATATTGGTAGAGCCGTAGTGCTCCATTTTTGACTCAGACCTCTTTCTAGGTTCTCACATCCAGGCTATAGCAATACCTTGCCAATTCTTTCTATGTAACATGTCTGAGATATGGCTCTCATCTTGCATCTTGTTTACTGCTGCATCCGTCTCTCTAGCCTTGACAAATGGAATCTTGCTCCCCTGATACTCTTTCAGAATGCTATTGCAAAGATAATTTTCCTACCCTGTCGCTTTGATCCTGTTACTCCTCTCTCTAAATCCCTCCGTTGGCTCCCCTTTCTTTGTCACATCAAACAAGCTGTTTGTGTTAATTTTCAAGGCCTTTCACAGTCAATTCCCACCCTACCTATCATCTCTCATTCACTATACAGTTGATTCTCCCCTCTGATCCAGGGATGCTAACCTCCACTCTCCATTTGTTACGTCTTCAGTCAAATACCTTCATGCTTTTTTCCCATGCTGTCCAACATGCTTGGGCCTGCTCCATACATATTTGCAAAGCTACCTCATTGTCTATCTTCAGATTCCAGAGACCAGTGTGTATCATGCTGACCAGTATTGTCTCATTGTTTACTTATACGTCCCCATCTGTCTGTGAGACAAGGTGGATTAGGTAATATCTTTTATTAGACCAGCTTCTGTTGGTAAAAGAGACAAACTGTTGAGCTACATCTGTTGTCTCTTCAATTATAGTTAGATTGTTAGCCCCTTAGGGCAGGGACAGTCTTTCTCGTCTCTGTACAGCACCTAGCACAATCTGGTCCACGAGTAAGACTCCTAGATGGTGCGGTAGTAGTACTACTGCTGATAATAATGAAAACTGCTATGGAATTTGTTGACCAGCATAGTTAGGTCCTTAGAGAAAAAGACTATCTCATTTTGCCCTTTGCACTTTGTCTCTGGATGAGAACTGAAGCAGCAAGGTATTCTTTGAGAATGGGGTGATGTAGTAGTTCCTTTGTTGTTTTCCCTGAGGCTTTCTGCATTAGAATTCACAAATTTAATCCGTGGATTCTGTCTGAACCTGCAACAGAAATAGGTCTGGAGGAGGCCACAGAGTGTTAAAGCCTATTGGACTGGTTAGCAAAATATACAGTGTTAATAACATTTCTTATTTAAGTAGGTAATCTTCTGAGCCATGCAGAGGGCAGATTAGAATAATAATGGTTGGATTTTTGGAGGCAACTGCTAGCTTTAAACACTTTAATCATTTTGGTTGCTGTAATTAGCAATTGCTTCTGCAAAGCACAGGCATCATGCATTTCAGCTGAATAACTGCTGTGGTGATGATAAGCAGACATCACTTGATGGTACTTGGGAACTTCAAAGAGCAGGATAATAATGGCTTTACCTAGCTATGGGTAAGAACACAGGACTTGAAGAACATTAAATAAAAGTGAACTCAACACTGTTTAATGTCAGGTAAGGACTTGAAGAAACTAAAGGTGCTATATTCAGTTTAATGTAGTAAATAACGGAAGTGAAGTGAGAACCATTAACAGAGTGTTTAGTTCGGTTTTCTTCCCAGTAGATAGTGTTAAAATATTTTGGTCAAGTTCACATTATTTAGCCTTAGCTAATAACAAAGGCATTAAGAATGCACAGGTCAAGGTAAAGCCTGCTGTTGCTCTCTGGCTCAGACAGCCCTGTAATGTGCAGCATTTCCAAATTAGGAAGTGGTGGGCCTGAGCAGGACCTTCGAACCTGATGATCTGAAGGCTCTGGAATGATGCACATATCATGGCTGCTAGTTGGGTTTGAATCATCCTGTAGTAAGGATGCCTCATCATCCTAGTCTTATTGAGTCATGGAGGAGATGGTGGAACATTGTCTATTGATAAAGGGCAGATTTTGTGGCTGAAATGTTGAAACTATGAGTGAACTGCAGTTGTAATAACTGTATCATGAATTATTTGGAGTGCATGGAATTGATTGACATATTATAACCATTCTACTATTAAGCTGCTTATATGGTTCCCTGGGATGTCACCTTTTTTAAACTCAGGCAGTAAAAAGATGACCGCATTTGTATGGCTATGGTGCTTTCATCCACTGAAGTTGTTTCTAAAAATTGATGCAGGTTGTGATATGCTCCCCCTAGGCAAATGGAGCCCTTTGGGGAGAGGGACTAAGGACTATAGCAAATCAGACAGGCATTTTAGGTTTCAATTATTAACACAGTACATTTTTATGACTCTGAAATTGAAATTGCTAGCAGCTGAATTTTAAAAATGCACTACTTTGAAAAATTTTAGAGGCAAAATTGACCTGTTTAAAGTAAGGGAGCACCTGGCCACTTTGGAGACATTTTGCTGCAATCTTACAGAGTGATTGTGTGGTTTGAGTTCACCTTCCATTTACTTTGGTTTGTACGATGGTTCCATCCTCCACCCCAGCAAGACTCCGAGTACACCAAGGTTATGCTTGCATAACAAGTGGCGCTGCACAAGTATTGCAGCTTGCTTCTCAGCAGTGTGTGCTGTCAGAGGTATTTCAAGAAAATAACTTTAGGTGAATTGAATTACTTGATGCTTAAATCAAGAAGAATAAACAATAGGATTTATTAACTTTTTACAGAATGATGTTGACCGGGTAGTTATAAAAATGTGCCTCTTTGGGCAAAAAAAATTGGAGGAGAGGATTCCGTGTTTATTTAAAAACCCTTCCAACCTACTTATATGAATTTGATGCTTTATAAGTAAAGTACTGTTAGGCATGGTAAGAAGGTTCTGAGCAAGCATTTTCTACCCAACTCTCCGAGTGCACCTAAATCCTGACATGTTGTTCCCCAGTTATTCTAGTCTTGGGTTCAATCTTGCAACGAGATCACATAACTGCAGGTTTCTGCCTGAGTACATGTCCCATTAAAGTCATTGAGTCTCTGCTTGGGTGTGGGTTCTGCATCTGTGTATTTCGTTGCAGAACTAGGACATTGGACCTCTCTTGAATGGAGACTATCACTAAGGTGAAGCCAAATGTGACCCCTGATTTGAGAGGCTAATGCATTTGATTCAGTTCACATCAAAGCTTCCTATGGTGGCTTCTCTATTGAGAGAATTAGTATTTTAAATCATAGTCATGTCTGAGCACACACACACACACTGAAGGGGAGACCAGAGGAAATGTTCAGGACTTTTCTGCAGAGTTGGTTTCCTGCTGTGTGGGTGGTTATGAGCCATCCTGGATGATGGAGCTCCCTGTTATTTTGATACGTTGTGTTCCACAGATAAAAACAATGACAAGGACCTTGATTCCTCCTTTCCCCTATTCCACCTACACATTCCCTCCCACATCTGATTCTTGCACACACTAGAAATGAAAATTCCTGCTTTGGGGAAAAAATCACTTCCACATTCAACTGTTTCTTTCTTCCCTGGTTCACCTCAAGTTCTGCTTTTGTAATTGTTACTGCTCTTTTCAACCTCTAGCCTCTCCACACTCCTTCAAAAAAAAAAAAGAAAAGAAAAGAAAAAAGATTGTCCTTGAATAGTAAAATGTGCATATTGATGTTGAGAAGTTGCAGTATTTTTGTAGTGCAATAACTTAGCAGTGCTCAGTTGTTTCTGAAGTGATTAAGATTTCATGTCCCTGCTTGTGGTGGTAAGAAGCAGCAATACGTACCCCAGAAAGTTGTTAAATGGCCCTGACACAGGGCTAAATATTGATTTTTAAAAATAGAAAAAAATCCTTTTCTTTCCAATCTCTCCTCAAAATGACTACTTCTACAAACCCTGCAATTCTCACCCTCTGAACCATTATATAAAAGGTGAAAAATACTGTGGCAGGGCTGGGGGGAAGTACAGTATTCCATGTTGAATCCTCTGTTCCTCCCAGTGCACTTTGTGTTGTGTATTTAGGTTGGAAGCTTTGTGGGATGTGTCGCATGTCTTTTATGAAGCTGAGCATGTCAACACATAATAAATAGTAACACGGAAGGAAGTCATGGGCAGGTCTGTTGCTTTGATTTTTCTCAAAGACAGCTCCAGCTATGCCAATCTATAATGCTCTCAGTAGGTGCCCCCCTAATCTCCAACTATCCTTTTGCATAATGCATCCCATAATGCTTCACACTTGTCTTGCAGTTCCGTACCCCAAGTTATCTTTGTGCTAAAACTTTCTCTCGTCTCCATTTTCCAAACTGCTACTTTGCCTCCTGGAGCTAAAACTTCTTCCCATCCTCCAATTTGGCAGTTCTTTCTAGGTTGAGCAGTTACTTTTCTTTTTTGTTCCTCCAGGCTAGTAAAATAGGAGTGGTGAAGGAACTGAAACCCTGTCTAGAAAAAAAAATCTTAATTTTTTACTGTCTGCTAAAGGTGATGCTGATCTGCACTTACAGGTGACCCGCAAAGCATTTAAAAGACAAATTGGGTGTGTGCCCTTTTTGTTCTGTTTTAAGTTGCAATAAGGCAGGCCTGAAAGGTGTGTTTTGTTGTGTTCCCTTCCCTCCCCTCTGCCCTCCCTGCTTACATTTTACTTTAAAAATATCAGAAATGTGAACTCTGGTCTTCCCTGGTTTTTTCTGGAGGCCTGTATGTCCCAAGGATGTATATTGTTAGATCTGACATCTTCATTGAAGGGGTTGAGGGCACTGAATCCTTAATAGGCCTTGTTTCGCCAGTATATTAGTAATTGAATGTAAACAGATGTAAAGAAAACTGATTTTAAATAGACTTGACTAAAAATCTCTTCCCCTCTCAGTTGGTCAGCTTTCATTGTTTTCACTCTTGTATTGTATTGTCGTTATTTCAGTTTTCCGGTTACTACAGTGTTTTTCAGGCTAGACAGGACCTGAATTTCCAATGTAAAAATGCCTCAATTTTTTTTTCAGAAAAACCAACCATAACGCTTTTCATACATCATCAAGAATCCCCTCCCCTCCAAAAAAAAGAGGGGTGGGGGGAGGCCCAATTTTTCCCTTTGCAGGTCACCTTTAAAGTTCCTGGGTGGATTTACTGACTGCTGAATATAGGGTAGCCCCCCCACCCCACTTCATTTGTTCTACCTTTGTTGTGACAAGGGAACTAATGACTTGCTTATCCAGTCTGCTACTTCGCTGACTTCTTCCTCTAGTTCCATTTAGCCATTTCCTCCGCACAGCATTTTGGAAAGGCTGTGTAGGGTTCCAAAAAGACTTGTCTTATATTGCAAAGTGGCATATAAGATCTGGGTTGACTTTAGACAAGTCTACATACGTTTCTCCTGTTGGTCTACATCTTTCAGACTGTTGCTCTGTGCAGGATGAAGTGGTTGTACTCTTAACTTGCTGCTTCCTTAATTAACACACAACTCCAACTGATTCCTTGTTTTTGGCCACCAGCTGAGTTCTTAGTGTGTATTTGGTACAATATGCAAGGTGTGTCACTTTTTATTTACAGGTAAATTTACAAGTAAATTCTGAAGCATACATATGAAGCTAGCCTTCTGGTTCAGAGGTATTGATCAAATTTTCTTCCCTTGATTCGTGTATGGTTGGATTGTATTGTCTGGGTAAAGTTCAGAGTGAGTTAGATGGACTGAAAAATGTTGTGCTTCATAATCAAAAGCATAGTTTTGAAAACCTGTATTTTTCTTTCAGATTGCAATTACACTGGATGAGTCTTTGATTTCCACTTTGTTCTTGCCAGTTGTTGAGACTTGACCTAGAGTTCACTCGAAGGATGACAGTGTGATTGCAGCATTTTAATGTAGAACAAACACTTAAAGTTCCAGGACAAATACTACTTTTCTATTCAGTCTATTGATTTTTACCAACAATAACAGAAATTGAAGAAATGGTAGCACACACATCCAACCCTCACTTACTCCCCCTTCTTCACCTGCTCAAACCAAAACAGTGGAGAACCGAACTGGTGGTGGTGATGGGAAGGCACTGAATTGTAACTAATAAAATGTTAGGTGGCGACTTCAGAATGTGATCCTGAATATCATGGCTGTGCTCATATGATCCAAAAATGCACTCTGGATGTCCTTGGACCTGTCCATTTTGTCGCTAGTATATAAATCACATTTTCATAAGATGCCATCTGGATTAATGCTATCCATTCTTCCTTCCTAGGTGAATGTTTATCCTTCTAGTGTCAAGCTTGATCTCATCTGAAAGGATCATTTTATATCAGCCAGAATCCATGTTAAAAGGAAATGTCTTAAACATCAAAAAATGTACTAGGAGGCCATCTTGTTCCTCTGGGCTTTGAGATTTTGGTTCATAGCAGTTGGTGTTTTTGTACCTCATGTCTAGGGACTTTTTATCTTCCTCCTCCTTCCTGTTCCAAGCAATTACCATTTATTTTTTATCTTCAAGCAGCAGCCTGTGGCAATAAATTTTAGGAAATTCCTTCCCGCCCTTTATTAAGCTCTACATAATAGCTTCCGCTACTCACTCATACATTCATTAAGAAGAATTAAATGAGTGCTGGTGGCCATTAGCAGAGCTAATCACCTCTCCAAGGGAAGGTGCAGCAGATTGGAATAAATGAACAGGAGCAAAAACAAATGAAATAACTTTGTAGAATTATGCTAAACTAATTTTCTCCTTTTACAAATGACTTATTTACGTGAATTTAGTGCTCGTGAAAGGAGCTAGATTGACAGTCCTCACAGACCAGAGTCCTCTCTTCATGAAATGGTCATGCAATCAGGCGGCTGCAGCAGCACTCATTTACCCATGATGCCCTGTGCATAAACGTCACACATGCCCTGAAGCGACCATCTTTTGGGGTTAGAGGGCATTTCGGTCTGTTCCTATTCGTTTGCCTCACTGCCAGCTGTCTCAGCACGGGTGATGGCTTTGCTGGTGTATTTTGATGAAGACAGCTGTCTTTTAGGAACTGGACCATGATCATCAGTTTATTTCACATCTGCTACAGACCAGACTTCAGATGATAGTGACATTTGATCTCTACCAACCCGGGCTAGGTTCCAACTGATGAAGTAGAGATGAAAGACTGTGTATTAAGATTGAAAAGTAAAACCATCAAAAGTCAGGAAATTCCCAAAGTTAAGTTTCTATGGCAGTGTCAATTTAATCATGTTTGCTTATAAGGGTAGAGACTAAACAATGTATTACTGATGGTGGTGGTTAACAGACAGATTAGGACTAGTAAATACAACATGATGATGGAGTCTGATGTCGATTTCGATGTACAAGTATTCAGCGAACAGTGTTGCAATGCTGAATCAACTGGACTGTGATTGGATTATAGAGGGACAAGTGTGTGCTGTTCCAGTCCCACGCTCTCCTCCAGGCAAGCCACTTGCCATACTGGTGCAGAAATGCAACATACTGTGTGTACAATGCGACTTAAGTTATGATTTTGGCCACAATGTTAACTTTTGGAATTTCCTGACTTTTGAGTGCTAGTTTTTTCAGATTTGACAATACATAACCATTAATTCAATTCGTGTATATTAGTCATATTAAACACTGATCTTACACTAGTGTGTACCAACCCCAGTCAGGATTGAGTCTCCATTATTCCGGATGCTGTACAAACATAGATAAAGAGACAGGTGTCCGCATTGGAGAGCTCTGTTTCTGCATTGCTAAATTCCAGTGCACCTATAAGAGATGCATTCTTTACTTAAGGCTGCAAAGAAGAATAGAAAAATGAAGGTGCTGACTTTAAATGCTTACAACTTTAACTACAGAATTTTTTTTTTTTTAATCTTCAATTGTTGGTCTCAGTGAGGGGCTACAAAACTAGATTCAACCATTTGAGTGTGATGAGGGTGCAGACCTTTCTCCTGGGACCTGGGAGTAAAAGTGTGCATCTGGCATTCCTAGCCACAAAATGAATGTTTTTTTTTAAAAAAGTCACTCATGAACCAAGACAAAGCATGAGTAATTTCATATTAAAAAGGATCTGCCTAGGTCAGTTATGGACTACCAGGAAAGGGGGTTAGAATAAAGAAGGAAATCTTTTTGTTCATTGTATCTTGCGGGCATAGGGAAGGAGATTAGTTGCTGACCTGCTACTTCAGTGTGGTGTGTGGGTTTTTTTTTTTTTTGGTTTGTTTTGTTGTTAAGGATAGTGGGGCCCCAACTTCTTTAAAGGAGCCAAGCTTCTTCATCTTGAATTGATTTCACATGGAATGATGGGTGCTCTTCTTTAAATGTCTTAGCCAGCTCTTATTAAAATTAGTGGGAAATTTTTCCTTTGACTTCATTGAGCTTTGTATCAAGTGCTCTTTTTAGTTATTTGTGAGGGTGTTTAGAGCCTGGGGGGTGCATTTTGTTGTGGCTTGTCTTGAAATAAATAAATTCAACCTTAAGGACCACGTGTTTTGTTAGAGCAATACTGATTTCATTTCACATTTGTTCAGGAGTTGTTGGATGCATGAGGACCTAACTCTGCCATATTGTTTCAGTAAAATAATTCATAACTTTTTTACTAACCCTTATTTTAAAAATAAAAGTCTAGTAAATAGAAAAGTGCTAAGACTTTTTAAATGATGGTTTTTATGGCTGCTGTTTCATAATGGAAAAGCTGACAGCCTTAATTCAATTTCATTGTTTCCTGGTTTTAGGGATATAAATTTCTTGATTCAGAAGTAATTCAGGTACCAAAGATGAGATTTTGTTGTTGTTGAGGTTTTGTGTTTTCCGCTATAGTCATTTCTGATCTCATTTGAAGAACTCAGCAAGTTGAGAACAATGACACAATAATTGCTGCTATTGAGGGAGAGATGCAGTTTGAGATTTCTACCTGGATCGCTACATTTGATTGATATTTTAATTTGGTTTTTTGGCAGATGAAAGATAATGAAAATCATCTTGTAGTTGGAGCAGTTGCAGTGGAGAATACTTAATTTTTTATTCCCTTCCCCCAACTTCCTAGTACATACAGTTTCCCTGCCTTAAATGGCCTCGTATAGCATTTCAGTAATCTGTAGGACATTAATGTAGTTAACCTGTACAAGTAATTTCACTCTTCAATGCATTGTTAATATTTTCAAAGGTAGCTTCCTCGGATCTCTGTGCCAAACGTATCTACAGATTTTCAGGTCTGTTGTAAATTGAATTGGAGAGATGGTATGGAAACTTAATTTTAATGTATAAACGTGCACATTAGCTTGATGGTTTGTATCTCTTAAGTGACCTGATCACTTTTAATTGAAGAAGAGGGTGACTGGGGTTGAGGGATGGTTTCAACTTTGAACGTTCTTTTTGTGTGTTGCCATATTAATATCACTTGCGCAGTGTAGCTCTCTAACCCTAACATTAAAGAAACCAGTATGCTTCTTAGCAGAGGAGTAGGCACAACTCTTGGTGACAAACTAAATAATTCAGACCTGGTGACTTCTCTGTTTAGCAAACAGCAGCTTTGCTAATTCTTGTGAGCTTTGCAATCTTCACTGGTGGTCAAGCCCTAGTTCCTGAATTTGAGAGAATATCTTAGTTTTCATTAAAAACAAAACATTCTACCCCTCATTGTTGTGGAGAAAAACTTGAAAACCTGAACTCTATAAAGGCTCAGAAACCACAAAGCTGGGAAAGAGCCCTGCTTATTTATTATAATTTTTTTTTAGACGTCAGGGTTTTTTTTTTGTTTTGTTTTTTGTTTTTTGGTTTTTTTTGGTTAATGCTTCAAGTTGGCAATACTCTGCCCCTTCTGATTTTTGCCAGAAGCTTTTGCCCCTGACCTGAGAAGTTTTTAAGGGAGGAGGAGAATAGGGACTGGTCGTCTTCACACTTGTAAAAGCTAAAAATTGTAATACTATCTTCTCAGTTCGAAACAATTCCCTGGTCCTCTCATCCTGCTCATGTAATGTAACCCACTCTGCTCTCTGACATTTGATCTAGTGGCAGGGGTAGAAGCAAGCACAGCTTGCTAATGGATTTCCCATTGTTCTCATGGTTCAATTTCATATTGAGAAATGGTGCAGTGTCTGCTCCTACAGCCTGGGGAGTTGATAAAAACACTTTGCCATCATCATTACATTTTCTCAGGAGAGGAAAGGAGCAAGTTCTGTGTGCTGTCCAAGTATCTTGTTCTGAGACTAGCACAAGGGCTAATATTCAGTCTCCCTCATCTGGCCAGGGGAATCTCTCCCTCGAACAGGATAGATTTTGAAAAGGTTTTCCTAGTTTGTCTCACTTCGTGAGGAGCAGTAACTCAAAAGCAATAATTTCAGATAACTGGCTGTTGTAGTCTCCTTCATGGTAGAGAGTAGGTGGAATTTGGGAAATTCTTTGGCTGCTGGATACCTAGTGCTCACCTAGTTCTGCCAGACTCTCTGGGTACGTTTACACTGGGGTAAAATAACCTGCGGCACGAGTGTCAGAGCCCGAGTCAATGTAGATGCTCGGACTGGAGCCCAGGCTTTGAGACGCTCCTCCCGCATGGGTCAGAACCTGGGCTCTAGTCTGAGCTTGAACATCTACACTGCAATTTTATAGCCCTGCAGCCTGAGCCCCAGGAGCCCAAGTCAGCAACCCCGGGGCAGCCACGGCTGTGCCATGGATCTTTTATCATAGTGTGGATGTACCTTCTAGTTCCCAGCCTGTGCTGCTTAGTGTCACTACACAGGGTCTCCCTAAGTTCTGGCTTGGACAAAGCTTTCATGGAAGGGGCCGCTGACTGCTACAACTAATAATTTATTCGTTTACTGCACAGTTCGTAAAAGTGTAGACTGTAGGTTCATAATCCAAAGCCCATTGGTGACAATGGAACGATTCCCTTTGATCTCAGTTTGAATTCAGTGGTTAAAGATCTGCATAAAACATGACTTTTTAAAATAAAATAACAAGCTAACAAAAATAGCCCATGGATCTTAAAATCGGGGTGGGGGGGGAACCCTCACAATCTTTCCCGCCCCAAGCAGCATTTTCCAGCCCAGCCTGTCCAACCTTCTTAAGCAATCAGTTCCCTTCCCCCAGGATTAATTGGTAGAGTGAATTCTGTACTCAGCAATATTTAAAACCTTGATTTATTTCTGATTTGCCAACATGATTGTGAAAGACGCTGTGCTTTATGGCTCCTTTCACCACAGTGTTCCTGTACATGCAGGCACTTCAGAGTACTGGAAACTTATCTTTATTGATATGAGTCAGTGGTACCGGTATGCAAACCTTAGACTGCTGGAATAAAGCCACATCTTGAACCAGTGGGATTCTGCACTCGTGTGTGTTTTGTTTTCTGCAAAATTCCCATTTCATTTAGACATCAGCACTGAACTTGTAGAAAATATCTAGTGATAGGCTGCTGTTTAGCAGACAGACATAACTATTAATGATAGCATACTGCGATGCATTTTACTCCCATGCTGTTTGAGAAATAGCTGTTGAGTTAGCATTGCTTTCTAAAATGTGATCTTTATCATTTTTCCACAGGCTTCCTATACAGCTTTTTCTAAGTAGTTGGCTTTGAACTCAGATTATATTTTCTATTCATGCACATACCATTTTATTATAATCAAGGACTATCTACATTCGCTTTTTTCAAATGAATAGTATTGGTTTATAATGTAAACTAGTTGCTGAAAGCCTGTGCTATTGCACAGATGTAAATAGTAAAATCATGTGTGTAAAAAAGCCAAAAGTGAGAGTCCTGTTCAGGGTTATTGTGCGTGCTGGGTATGGTGGTGGTTGGGTGATGTGTGTGTAGGTTGTGTTGTGCTGTGCTGAGAGAGTTGTGTGGATTTGTGCAGGTGGCAAATAAGGCATGTGTACTGCAGTGAAGGGCTATGTGTGTTTGGGGTTATTGTGAATGCTTGTTGTGTTATGTGGGTAGTTTTGTTTTTGGGCATTATGCTGGGAAAGTTGCATGGATTTGTGCAGGTGGCAATTTTATGCACAGGTGTATCAGATGGGTCAACAATCCACCACTGTGTTGTCTCCCTCATACCACCAATGAAATTGTTGCATGCAAATTAGCTGTAGTGCAAGAGTGCTGACTGGTTGAGTTACTTCTGATATCACAATTGTCTAAACTCTTGGCATCACATAGATACATGCATTACTGTAGCTGTATACTGCACTGATGTAATTCGTAAAGTCAAAATGCTGAGAACTTAAAAGTTGGATTGTAACTAGGGTGACCAGATGTCCCAATTTTATAGGGACAGTCCCAATTTTTGGGTCTTTTTCTTATATAGGCTCCTATTACCCCTCCACCTCCTGTCCCGATTTTTCACACTTGCTGTCTGGTCATCCTAGTTGTAACTGACCATGAAACCCAGTGATGATTCATTCTGGTGATACTCTGAACAAGGAAAGCTATCAGTCATGTTTGCACCTGGTTCCATCACTTCTCATTGACTCTACAGACATTCTAGGCTTCGAAGTGAAATGCAATGATATTCCTGGAAACGTCTTATACTGGTATAAGATTGGACTTGATATTGTAAGTCTACGGGACAGAGAAATTGTAACTTGGTTAAATCCATCTCTACAACCAGCTGTCTCCATGACAGAGTGAATGTACAGTATAGAAGTGCAAAATAGTGTATACCATGTTCTGTGTATTTTCCGGAGCAGTATTTAAAGCGACACACATCCTTGTGGTATGAATATTGTTCAGTCAGCGCGAGGGATCTTCTGTTGAGTAGTTTAAATGATGCTTTTTTGAAAGTCTTCCAAATGAGAGAGCTCCTAACTGCCCTAGTAAACTGAAGGCCAGTTTATTCTCCTTTCTTGCTAGGTTAGACATTCATTGTGACTGGCATTCTTGACATTCCAATTTTTCCCCCTCTTCTCATGATCTTCCTGCCACTTCATTGTCGGGTCCAATAACTACAAAAAGTGCAAGTAAGTGTGATTTTCCTGCACATCAGCTTCAGTTGTTAGCATGTTGATTCAGAGCCACTGTTAGTATGTGGACCCACTGAGCTCTCTCACCACAGGAGAGCTAATGTTCATGAGCAATAAGTCGATTAAGCCACATTACCTAATTCAGTACATACTTGCTGGGACAATAGGCTAGAATTCTCCATTCTGTTCTCTCGTGTTTTACTTTTTTGATAGTGACAAGATGATTGTTTCAACTTCTGATAGCCTGTCCTCAGGATAGTAATGGAACTAACTGTAGAGCTCTGAACTAGCTTAAGTCTTTCTGCATTTTTGGTGCCAGAATTTTTTGGGAATGTGGTTCTGATTTTTGTGGCTCCCCAGCACTTAATTTTGGTTTAGTAACTTTACTTGGGTCATGTTCACTGTTTGGACCCCTGCTGTTTGGTGATGGTTAGGTTCTGTTTTGAAAAGACACCAGCAAAGTGCATATTCAGATGTTTCCAAACTTTCCTGATTAATTGTCCTAAAGAAAATAAACCGCTGTGTCAGAACAACCAGGAATCTCTATCCTCATACAGCCTTTTTCTTTGGTTACAGTTTAGCCGAAGGAGTGTATTTCACTTTATACAAATGCTCCACTTTACTTTTCCCAGAATGAAATGTCATTTTTATTAGATTTCAGCAATCAGTTTATCCTTATGTGCGTTGGAATAGGTGGGACACAGCAGGTCATCTCCCTCCTTTGTTTCCTACTAAACTATTAGGAAATAATGTATAAATTTGTTTCTGCTTTTGAGCCCCTTAGGGAAATTATAGCATATTCCTTGCCCTGGAAGCAAAGGCAATAAGACTTCCGCATATGTCAGGGGGAATGTCTCTTCATCCGTGTTAGTACAGTTCTTTGATTAACGCAGTTCCAATACGGGTCCCTTGCGTGTTACCTTAATATAAATGAATATCAATAAACTTGCCTCTTCAACATCAAAAACTAGGTAATGGTCAGTGGTGCCAGAGGCATCTAAGTGTAAGATCCCTGGCTAAGAGCAGCACAGGGGCTGACAGACTAGGACAGTATTTAGGCATGCTGCCTAATTTTCATGAGAAGCATCTTTAGTACTTTAATAAGTGCATTTATTGCAATTGCAGGTAATTTACTGCCCATCGCAAGCAATTGGGTTGTACCATTGCTCAACAGATGGCTGTGTTGTGGTTATGGGATTAGTATTCAGGTTTATTGCCTGCATACTGGCTTGGTCTTCAACTGTTTAATCCCTTTAGTAATAATTTAAAAAGGGAAATGCCCAACGTGAGGAGGACCTTCCTGCAAATCTGAAATGACTCTGCAGAAAGGTGGAAACCATAATGACTGCAATGTATTAGCACACCAACATTGTGTGTGCAAGGCTAAAAACCCTTCTCGTTATATGGTAATTCTTTCCCACTTTGATACAAGACAAGCTTAAAGTATAATGTTTTGCATGAGGCTGGAGCAATGGACGGAATTATATAACATCAGCAGAATTATTGAGAAAAATATCACTGAGGAATCCCATGGTAGGCTGGATGCCAATCACAGTCATGTCACAAGCTGTTTTCTGAAGGAAAGCGGGCACAGCAAAAAATTGACTTAATTCATCCCATTGTATTTGGGATGCTAAGCATAATGAAGATAAAGTGGGTGCAGGTCATCGCCTACTGCGAGTTTCCCAGGATTTCGGAGAAACCTCCATCCATGAGTTGCAGAATGCTGAGGGGCTGGAACGTGTGGCATGTGCTGGTACCCGTTCTGGAATGTGACCCCTGCTGCATTCCACAGGCTAATTCCAGGCATAACTTGGCCTTTTTCTCCCCACCCGCTTTTCCTATCTTGTTCATGGTCATGCTTGAGAACCGTGGTAACCCAGCATGGCTGCTACATGATAAAGCCTGTTGCAAGATAGACAAGTTAACTGTTTGCATGAAGACTAGAGATCATTTTCTTATCTGAGTATTCATAATAGCGCTGTAGAGATACTGCTATGGGGTGGGCCCTATCATTATATAAGAAAGTCTATTGCAAGGGTGGACAAACCGCAACTTGCAAGCCGCATGTGGCTCTTTTAGTTAAACTGTGGCTCACGGAGCACCCCACGCCTCTCCATTCTCCACCTAGCAGATGGGGTGGGGGAGAGCTTAATAATAATAATAATAATACTAAATGGAGATATGCCAGTCTCGTAGAACTGGAAGGACCTTGAAAGGTCATCGAGTCCAGTCCCCTGCCTTCACTAGCAGGACCAAGTACTGTCCCCTGACAGATTTTTGCCCCAGATCCCTAAATGGCCCCCTCAAGGATTGAACTCACAACCCTGGGTTTAGCAGGCCAATGCGCAAACCACTGAGCTATCCCTCCCCCCTTGAGCTTGGGGCTTCTGCCCGGTGGTGAAGCTAAGGGCTTCTGCCGGAGACAACTGGTGCCTGCTGAGAGTGGGGAGGCAAAATGTAAAGGTTCGGCCACCCCAACAGCTTGAGTCACATTCCCCCAGACAGGCCCCTCCTCCCCCCAGCAGCCCTTCCCTCAGCTTCTAGGTGTTAGTGCCTCGGGGAGAGGCAGCAACAAACAGCTGGGAACTGCAGGGAGAGGCCACTGCTTTAGCTCCATGGGGAGAGGTAGCAGGAAAGTAGAGTCTCTCCCTGCAGCTCCCAGCTGTTTGCCGCTCTCTCCCCCCAGGGCCAGCGGCACCATGCGAGGCTTCTGCCCAGCCGGGAGGGGCCCCCTATGGGGCTGAAGCCTTGAGCCCTGGCAGGCGTGCCCCGGCTCTTGGACTTCTGAAGATTGTCATATGAGGCTCACAGAGTCAATAAGTTTGGCTATCCCTGATCTGTTGGGTTTATTTATAATTTGTACCTGCATCCGGGTCTGCCAGGTGCCTAATTGAACAGATGTTTAGACAACATCATTGCATGAGGTCTATATTCCATTTTAAATTCTCTGGGGCAACAGGTGAGGGTGAGAACAGGTGAAAAGTGAGACGGAGTAGTGTTTGACAGATTTACAATGAGTGAATTTGGGCCTTGTCTACATGGGGAAAGTTTTACCAGTTACACAGGTATTGTTATGGTAGTATAACTGTAACCGGTATATAGTGTGGCTTTTTTTCAGTTTAGCTTAAACCCCTTCCGAAGCAACATAAACCAAAAAGTCCCTTATACTGGAATAAGAGTGGCCAGATGGTGGATTATACTGATTTAACTATACTGGTTTAAATTCATACCATAGGCTATACAAAAACATTTTTTTCTGTGACGGCTGTAGCTTGGTCCCTGGTTTCCTCCAGAGGCACTCAGTGACATGGGAGTAGATGTTTGGTGTGAGGCAAGATTTAGGTTTGGTGGTATTGATCAATAGAGGAACAAAGGGATTAAGATAGTTAAAGAGAGTTCAGAGGAGTGTAAACCCTGGCATTGATGACCGGAAATGTGAGGAGAGAGAGGGAGGATTAAGCAATGGAGAAAGTAGAGTTGTAGATGGTGAGGAACCAGACAGGAGTGATACTAATGAAAATGAGCCGGTGATCAGAGAGAGGGAACTCATGAGACAGAGAGGTCGGAAAGGGAGTAGGGGTTGGATTGGTGTGTGAGAGAACTGGAATGTCCGTATGCAGGTTGGAATCCCCTTCTGATGAGAGTGGTGACATGAACTGGGAAGTGGAGGAGTAAGGGAATGTACATGACAGCAGTGTGTGTGGAGAGGGGGCATAGGAGTTGATGGGGTGACATGAGGAGGAGGAGTGGTAGTAGGGTAGTTTTGTTGAAGGACTTTCTGTAGTTCTCAGAGGATGTATATTAGCCCTCATGCACTAATTGAAGGGGAGTGAGTGTTGAATCTTTAATGAGAAGTCTTTTTTCCCAACTGTCACTCATTATGTTGCATTAATGTCATAGTTAAGTTAAACGGGAGTTAACAAAAATAAGTTTTAAACAGTCTCACTAAAATCCCTTCAACTGTAAGCTGCTCAGTCTCTTTGCTCTTGTGATGTCATTATTTCTCTTGGGTCTTGTCTGTGTTAGGGATTTTTGTTCTAGTGTAGCCACAACAAAGTAGCTACACCAGAGCAGCCCTGCAAGCAGATGTATAGCACTGTTAAGCAGGGTTTGCACATCACTTTTTGCAAGCATCTACACTCATGGCTTGATCTGGTGCAGCTACATCAGTGCAGAAATACCCTGGGTAGACAATCCCTTAGTCTCATATGGGTAAACTGAGGCACAGAGAGGTGAAGTGACTTGCCTAAGGAAGTCAGTGTCAGAACTGTAAATGGACCTGAGGAATCACTGGCTCTCAGTCTCAATCATATTGGATCTCCTAGGATGTATAGTCCAACAGAATCTAGCCAAGATAAAAATAGTTCCTTCAGATAAAATATTTAGGCATCCCCTGGAGTTTCTTTTCCTGTAAATCATATGCTGAAACATGTTTGAAAACTCTGTTGCTGAAAGTTGAAAATGTAGTGTTCATCTTGCATGTTAGCAGTCTTTGTAGAATTTCCTAATTATGAGCAGCTGTATTTTTGCCTTCAGAGTTTTCATAAGAACTTTTGTCAAAGCTGCTTCATGCTTTTTGGAAGAGAAGTCCCTTGTTCTAAGAACCTTATCATAGCTGAAATTAGGAGAATAGATTGAGTATCATTTGAAGAGAAGGTTAGGTTCTGTAGCCTAGTGCAGAGGCTGTCAACCTTTCCAGACTACTGTACCCCTTTCAGGAGTCTGATTTGTCTTGAGAATATGCAAGTATCACTTAAAAACTACTTGTTTACAAAATCAGACATAAAAATACGAAAAATGTCACAGCACACTGTTACTGAAAAATGCTTACATTCTCATTTTTACCACATAATTATAAAATAAATGAATTGGAATATAAATATTGTACTTACATTTCAATGTGTAGAACATAGAACAGTATAAACAAGTCATTGTATGAAATTTTAGTTTGTACTGACTTTGCTAGTGCTTTAGGCAACTATCTAGACGAGTTGATGTACTACCTGCAAGACCTCTGAGTACCCCCAGGAGTATGTGTGCCCCTGGTTGAGAACCACTGGTCTAGGGCATCGAGCAAAATCCTGGGAGCTGTAAGAATCCAGGGATGTAACGCTCATTTGAGCCACTAACTTTCCTCAATCTGATGTCAGGCAAGTCTCCAGACCTTTATCCAGGGGACGTTTCCATCAACGTCCCTGGAAAACTCAGGGCTTGTCTACATGGTGCGTTAGTTTGCAGCAGAGTGGTGTAAATGCTAGTGCACACTAGCGTGTGATGCACTAGCTGGCCCAGGTGGATCCTGCTGGCATGCTCTAAAAGTTCCTTAGTGCACATTTAACATAGTACAGTTTGAAACGGGATTACATTAATGTGCACTAGGGAACTTTTAGTGTGTGCCAGCAGGGTCCACATGGCCAGTCAGTGCACAACACACTACTGCACACTAGCATTTACACTGCTCTTGTGTGGACTAACACTGTGTAGACAAGCTCTCAGTAGACAGCAGGAACCTTGCTGGAAACCAGAAGCCTGTCTGAGTTACTCTATGGAAATAAGAAAAGCAGAACTAATCATTCTGCATTAGGATTAGATAAAGAACATACTCCTCGGATTGGACATAATTAAAAAGGAGTTTGTTCAGAAAATATCCCGAACGCCTTTAACTGGATTTGGTTTGAAGTAGTAAAGCCAGAGTGATTGCTCAGTTCTACTCTAGAGCAAAGAGAAATCTTTATCTGTGCTTGCAGTTTTTTTCTGTTATCTGAGTTTTTATTTACAGTGTCTGTAGAACCCTAGCTAATCAATATTTCTGTTAGAGAACATTTGGGCCATATGTCACACACAATCATTTTCAGACTCTTCAATCTTGTATCATTTATGGAGAACATATTGTCAGAAATGTTGGGGCTCTTAATATTTTATTTTGCTGTGGGTGCTTTTTCCAAAGGCCTGGATGCAATATTACATTGTGCCCTGAGGAGCTCTCAAGCCTCCAAATCTGTTTGCTTTGGCTAAGGGATTTTTTTTTTCAAATTGCATAAAGGGTTGGATGGTTCAAATGACTGGTTATTGGGGGTGGGCAGCTTGGAGCTAAGATTCCAGACTCTCCAGCTAGATATGAACAGCTGAGGGAACTCTCCTGCCCCTCACTGGCAACTAGATGGAGGGGCAGTGATCCAAGACACCCCAAAAATACACAGCCCCCCAGGCAGGGGAGTAGAGAATGGGGGGATTTGGGGTTCCTGGGCCAAAGAGAGGGTGGCTGGGGGGGGGGGGGGGGGGCTGAGGCTACATTGGAGGAGGATCTAGAACATTGCACTAATCCTGCAGAGACAGTTAGGTATGAGCAGGCATGCATCAACTGATTGTTGCTTCCTAAAGGAAACCATGGTGTGTATGGTGGAATTGAGTAATCTTCCTCACTTTTATGTCTGATGCTTCTTATGGGAAGAAGCCCTGCGTGGCAGGTGGTCTCTTGTTAACAATTTAGGTACCAAGACTAAGCAATAGGTTCTTTAATAAAAGAAAATCTACAAGTTAAAAGCTGGTTTTGCCCACAAGTTAGCACTTTAAAATATCATCGTTTCCCCAGTACTATGGTAGAAGGAAGGCATAACAGCAGGAAATAACTTCTTTATTACAGCATATTATATACAGTACATTGCATTTTGACTGGCAACGTGGGTTAGAGTGGAAAACTATTACTTTGCAGATTGATAATGCGAACTGACACTGCCCCCATTTGCCCTCTCAAATGTTCCTCATTTCAGTCCCAAAGTTACCTACGTTTCATACAAACGAGGTCTCTCTCACTTTAACTGTGGAAAACCGTTTACATCGGAAGTAAAGAATTATGAAACTGAGGTTACAAGAGAGTGTTTTACTCTAAAAGAATGAATCCCACAGGATGTTTCCTGCATGAATAATTGTTTTGCATTGCTCATTTTGTTTTTTGTCACACATTGACACACACACATCTGGGCCTTGGCAGGTTGAGAGGTATATGTCCCAAGATTCAGACTTCTGTTTGTGCATATAACATGTTGAGACATTGATTATTTTGATCTTTATGCTCCCATTGGTGCTGCGTGGGGTGGGGTATTTATGCCTCTTTTGTTTCAAAAGTGTAGAATACTCAGGAAATTTTGTATTGCTCATTTTATAGTGGCAGTTCATGATTTCTACCGCTTGGTGGCATCCTTCAAAAGTAAAAAATATTACTACTTGAAAAGACATTTTGAACAATGTAATATTGACTAGTGACAGCATAAGCCTTGAGTTTGTATCTTCTTCCTAAACAAATCAAATCCACAATATTTGTGCCTAGAAAGGGAGCAAGGGAGAAAATTAGGTGTTGACATTTTACATGATATAAAAACGTAACACCTTAGTCCTTGCGCAGTTCCGTTGCCATTGCTCGCTCTGTTTGAAAAGCTCATAACTGATAAGTTACGTCCAGAGGAAATTTTTAGCTAAACTTATCTTTTTTAATTAAAATGCTAATGGAACCTTATGTAGAGCAATGCAGATGAGTCTAGTGGTATGTTTCTGTTGTTGTTGGAATATTGCTTACAGGAATCCCCACTGATGGTGAGGCATACAGGCTCAGAACTTTTGAATAGCAGTGTGTGTTGAGGGTGCATGTGCAGCTTCATCTAGGCCCTTGCATTCCCACTCAGACATATATAAATGAATCAAGCCTCAGCTGCTACTGAGTTCTGTTAAGAGAATTACTCTTTTCTGGGTTCGTTCTTTGCTCTGGTCAAAGGGAGGCAGACAATGGTAGAGAGTTCAAAGCTTTATTCTTCACCCATTCTACAAACAGAAATGGGTGGTCCGGCCCCGAAGGACCGTTACAGGGCATATTTATACACACAAGTTGAGGCAAACTCTGGCTCAGGGTTAACCCTTTACAGTTCCTTCTGACTACTATCGGCGGTGAACTCTGTCATGTCTGTCACTTTCCCATCGGTCCTCTTTTTCACTGAAGGAAAATAGTCTTTTTTGTACTTATAGTTCTATAGTTTGGATAGCTATTTTAGATAATAGGATTCTCAGTTCTGTTGGTCATTTGGTCTCTGTTAAGGATCCACTGAGCTGCTTCCATGCCAATTGAGGTCAGTCTAAAGATGACAAACACCAAATCTAAGACCAGAGCCTCAAGCAATGCCCCTCATGCAATGACAGTATGTCCATCCCTGATTAACATGCTTGGAACATGTTTGGTCTCCAGGAGAAGCATATTCCCAGCAGTTGTTCAATATACAAATTGTTTACCAGTGACACACAGACAGGGAGAGGTGTCTCAAACTTCATATACAGGTGGCTATGAGGGAATCTTCCTCTGGCACTGGTCTGCCTGAGGAGTCTGCACTAAGATCTCCATACAGAAACTTTTGAATGAAGGCACCTAAAATTAAGCACCTAACTTTATATTTAGGCACCTAAATAAGTATCCTGATTTTCAAAGGAGGGAGCTGCTGGTGGTGGAACAAGTCACTCACCTAGGATTTGAACATTTCTGTTCACACCCTGATCCAGGCTTTCTTGTAAACTTTTAGCTTTCAGGCTCCCTCATTCAGTGCCCAAGGATAGAGAATCAAAGGGAATGGCTTTTTGTTGGGGAGAAGTCATAATATGTTAGCTACTATCTAGTCTAGTATGACTTTAATGTATTGGACAGCATGTGCCGTTACTCTCATAAGGAATAATTTTCTCTCTGAGCAGGAGAATGCTGTCCCATTCTGTAATATTTTTTTTCCTATATCCTCCAGTTTGATTAGAAGGAACTAGCAAGAATATGTTTAACTGGACATCTCCAAGCGAATGAGAGGCACATTCTGCAGTGTTGCCATCACCTTTGGGACTTTAATTTTTGTGCAAAGGGTGATTACCCTACTTCTTACATTTTTCTTGAGGGAGAATTTCTTTTCAGCTGCCACTGCTATTACTATATCACTTCATCTTCTACACCCTTCTGTTTATCTTCTGTTCAGTCCTTCTTCCCTGCCATTTTGTTTTTCCTCTTGCTTCATCCTCCTCTCCCAATATAGCTTCTCTCTCTCTCTCCCAGGTCATCCCAACAGTAGAAGAAAACCAGCATTAGCAATTCATTCATGCCTGTGCTTCTGCCCTGGAACACTTTGCTGGCTGTCCCAGCATTTATGAAACTATCTTGGATGGTGCTATTCTTGTTAATTTCATGCTGTTGGTGCCAGGAGAGCCCTACTAACAAATACAATCCTGGAGCAAATCTGCAATCTCAGGAATTTGGGATCAAATTACTTGAGATCCTACAATCTTGTGTGTTTAAGAATAGTTACCATACCAGAGGACTGGTGTTTTGTCAATTACAGTGCAATATCCTGCAGCATGTCAGTAAAATCAGAAAACTGCAGAGCTCTCTGAAATTTATATTCGCCTCACATGACTCTAGATGGCAAGAATAATTGTCTAAATATTAAGGGCTAAAGTCTCATCTGATGTAAATCAGTGTAATTCCATTGAACTCCATGGAGGGACCCTAATTTACATTAGCTGAGGATCTTGGCCCTAAGATTTTTATTTATATATGTAATATATATATCTCAATTTTTTTTTTAATTTCCCAAACTCCCAGGACTGGTGCTGTTACATTCCTGGAACGTCAATGTAACAATGGGATTCCAGTTTTCGGAATCCCAAGATCCGATTCTCTTTCGCTGGATGATTGAGGAGTACAGATACAAGCACACCGATGGCCAGTTCAGCAGGGTTCTCTCACTTAGATAGGGTCCAGATTGCAGGAGGGCAGAAAAAACCTGGGATTCCTGTGATCCTGCAAGAGCAATTTTCTCAAGTTTCCATCCCATTTGACTCCAGACATAAATTCGTCCCCATTAAAACTCCAGGAATTTTCTTTTTGCAGCCTAAGATCCACACCAGCCTACCCTGATGATGTCCAGAGCCTGTCCTCTGATAATAGAGGATAGCTATCTTTAACCTGCCCCTCTGTCTCTAGCATCAATATAGTCTCTGTCTATGCAAAGACTACTGTCTGCAGTGTCTTTTTCAGTTGCTGTTTTCCAGCAACATCAATTCTTTGCTCCTGACTTAATGTTATGGAAAGAACAAAAGAAGATGGGTGGACGGAGAAGTCCTGTAACTGCCATGGCACCTGAGTGAAGTGTGCCAGTCTTACTCCGCCTGGTTGGGACTTACTTCATCTTTGTGGAGTTTCTATCTTAGAGAATGTTACTTAGAAAATGGATCTTATCTGTACAGTTGCAGAAGATTCTGGGATTGTCTCTGTTTTCCCAGTGTCTAATGAGGTAAAGTTTCTCTGAGCCCTGTATTCCCCAGCATCATCAGGTTCACCAGTCTGGAATGCCCATTTCATGAGGTTTATTCTCAATTGCCAGGTAGCATCTCGTCCCTCTCTGACTGCTTGAAATGTGTAGTTTTAGGTATGTTTGGAGTATATATGTTGTTGCTAGAATAGGACAGTATACTATCCCTGCAATAGAGTGAGGTGATTTATAATTGGCAGAGAATTGTATTTTAGTTCTGTTCATCCCATTTGTCTCAGGTAGGCAGATAAATAGCCCTTCAGTTTAAGACCAGTGCCGTTCCATAAATGGGCTGAAAGCACAGACAGTCATGCCATTGCCCTATCGTTAGAACCCAAGTAATACATGTCCACAGGATGCCTGAATTTTCCCTTCTCTCTCCTTTTCTGCACTCTGTTACTGAGCTGATCCCTTGAAGTATTAACAAGTCATCCAGATCTGAAATCAAAATCAGTTACTAATCACTGATGTCAATGAAGCAGTTCCCCGTCACTGGGGCATGATGACTTTGTTTGGCCTGCAGGGCTGCCAGGTGAGTGAAAGTCGATCTGGAGTTGTGGAGTGAGTGGAAATAGCGTGGCCGGAGACATGTGCATGCAATTTATTCAGATGATTCAAGTGGCAGCCATGGCAACTGAGATAAACAGAGGAAAAGATACTGGAAAAGCAGCAACAGCTTCATTTTAATAGCATAGCCATTATTCCAAACTGCTCAGATGTTTACGGAGAGCACAGTCTTCCTGCAAAGTCTCCTTCTCCCTCCAGCTTGCTTATGCTTTAAAGTCCTGGGATTAGATGGCTTCTCGAATAAAGTGCTCTGGGCCAAATTCCTCAGTTCCTCTTTGAGCAAAAACAGCCTTTGACTTCAGGTGGTGATTTTCTTGAGTCAGGCTTGCAGAATTTGGCTCTCTGTTTTCACCTCAGGGATCTAAAAGTTCTTTATAAAATTCGCTTCTTCTCAGAGTCCACTTTTCTAAAACCATCCCATGTAATTTGGCAGTTTGTTGTCTCATCTTGGGTGAGACTTGAGACCATATTGTTAATGGAGATGAACCCACCTCCTAAGTGTGGAGTGTTTGCTATCTAAATATCTTTCCTGATGTGAAACTGAATGAGGTAAACCACACCACAACTGTACTCAGTATTTGAATTTAGAAGGGACTTCAGTTTCCATTGGTGGCAGCCCCTGGACCATCACAATTGTATCTTTTAACATGGTTAATTTAACTGAATGTTCTGATGAGAGAGGATCTGAAAGGATTAAAAAAAAATACTCCTTTAAATCATTACAGTGCTACTAGTGTCCTCATAGTTTATGAAGGGAATTTCCTTTAGCTTAAGATATAATCTGTAGATGAAGAATAAAAAATTTGTTTACTTAAACTTGATCTTAAGTGACATAATCAGTAGTATATACCAAGGTTTATGGGACTTGTTAACTATTGAAGTACCAAACTGCAGCCACAACTGGGGTTTTATACTGTGTGTAGTCTGCACCTAATACATTTGAGTACCTGTGTTGATGATGACAAAGGTGACAAGCCTGAAACTTCACTAATGCCGATTTGTTGTTTTTAAATGGTGCTAGTCATCCTTCTAGACTCAAGCTGAGTGGATTCACAGAGCTTTCAAAGTTTCCTTACAACACTGATACTTTTCTTCCTTAGCCCTTGACTCTGAGGAAGAAGTTGTTCCACCTCGTCAGGTTGTGAGGCTCCCAGAGAAACCTTATACTGCCCAATCCCTTCATGTTTCTCTCTTGTCTTTGGACCTTCTCTTGGAATACTTGAGTGCTCCAGTCACTCCAGTTTAATCATTTGTATTACAGTAAACCCTAGAGCCCCAACCGAGATCGATACTCTTTGGTATTTAGGTGCTGTACAAACTCATAGTAAGAGACAGTAATTGTCGTGAGGCGCTCATGATCTAAATAGACAAGATGGACAAAAAGAAGGAAGGGAAATGAAGACACAGAGATTAAGTGACTGCCATAAGCAGGTTGGTGGCAGAGCTGGAAATAGAGCCTAGGTCTTTTGACTTTCATTCCAGTGCCCTATACACCAGACCACACTGTGTTCATATAAATGATCCTCAAGCCTGCTCTGACTGATTGGAGTTGCATCATTTTATAAGGCTATGGTTGTGGTGTATACTCATACTAAAGTCCTCCCAAGGGTGTTGATGGTGGTGATCCACCTCCATGAATCACACTTTCCAATATTTTTCTCATCACTGTCCTCAGTTTGCCTTGCTTTACAAACTAGATCTGAAAATGTCCCTTGAGTTTTGACTGGAAAAGACATAAGTCTTTAAGCATTGAGAAAATCCATTCAATTTTTGTTGTTTGACACCACCATGCTGTGCTCGTGTCAGAGTTGCATGGGTATTTCTAACTGCATTTCTCCTCTGTGTTGCTTTAAACGTGGGCTAGAAGACTCCAGATTGAGCTACAGAAATACATAAGTATCCCAGGAATCAGGATGTGGGGAGGGGGATGCCGAGCATATAGATTTTAACTTGACTTAGAAGTATATACATTTAGCTTCTAGAAAGTCTGCTACTTAGTTTTGAGTTGGTTGCCCCAGAATGTATCATTCTGGGTTATTGCAGATTCTGGGAAAATGAGTGGTTGCATGAAGGTGTGAGGCTCTTATAGGTGAATAGTTTGCATTTTTCAGTTTCTTACAAAGCAGTTTCTACAAAGCTAACTTTCACCAGCATCTGGCATTCTAGAGCACCAAACTCAGAAGAAAGCAGCGGGTCTAATGGAAGATTAAGAAGAATTTTTAAAAAGCCACAGTAATTTTAAATATATTTATTCTAAAAATGCTTCCTTTCTTCGTTGCTCGGTGTTCAACTTCTTGACGCTTTTGATGATGTTGTTTGCTAGTTATCCAGTCACCACAGAGTCTTCCTGAGTAGACAAGACCTGAAGTTCTCATGTAAGAAACAAGCAGAATCAAAAACTTGTCAGGCCACCTTTATATATAGTAAAGCAGCAAACAAAAAACACAAGCCCAGTATTTTTCTCCCTTTGTTGTTCACCGTAGGCAAGAATTCCTACACCTGAGATATAGTGAGTAGAGGAGAGAAGCATGAAAAATTCAATAAAGGGAAAGTGCATAGGATTTAATGTCTCTCCACTGAAGATTCCACTGAAGATTCCACCTCCCTCCCACTAAATTCACTTCCTGAGGACTTGACAGGACTTCTACAGAACCCACCCATCACTACGTCTCCCCAGTCTACCAGAAAGATGACTATTGAGGGACACAAGGCACAGTACATACACAGGACCGCCTGCTTCCTCTCCCCACCTTCGCTGATGAGTAGAATGAGAAACTGGGAACCCAGGGCTCACTCTCTGACATATCAGTGCAGAGAACTCAGGGCGGGCCCTGTAAGTTTACAGAAGGATTTGAAGAGCAGGCACGAGTTGGAGAGAGGGTACTATGGGTATGGGAGAAGTGCAATTGGAATGGCGAACTACTCAGCCCCCCTAGGAGAAGCTAGGGTGAGAGGATGGATATGAGGTCACTGGGTGGATGGCCAAGATGGTTAGGTGTTTCGGGACCCGTAGGGCCATTTGTGAACAGGATTTAGGATTTCAGAATGAAAACCTGAACATTCCTAGTAGTGTTTCCCAGGAGTAAAAGTGCCACTGATCAATAAGTTTCCGGTAAAGGAAGAAACTTGACTGCTCCCTGGCTGTTGAGGACAATGCCTGCTCAACAAGATCACCCAGATTATCTGGCTCTTCAGCGGCCAACTTTTGACTGGAAACGTTTGCAGCCTGTTTTGAAGTTGTACAGAAAAGCACACTTGCGTCATCCAGAAAATGCAATGAGTCAGTGCAGTCCCAAGGGAGCTGTAACAGCCCCAAACAGAATCTTGGAAAAGGAAACGGGGATGGATTTAAAGATACAGTATTTTTGATTGCTGCTTTGTTTAGGGGTGTTATGCTGAATTCACAAAAATGTGTTGGTGACAAAGCAGTTTAATGGGGACTTTATCATTGTGAACATAAATAAAGCTTTAAAACATAGTGATCCACCCAGGGGCAGGGTGTGGAGCTGGAAGAGGGTGTTAAACTTGTTATACTTGCTAATATACTCAGTATTTTGGTATTCAGGAAATCTCTGTAATTCTTCTTAATCATTTCTCTGCCATCGCGGGGGCCTCTGTCCCTCCTGTTCTCTGCCTGTGGTACATAATAGTCTAGTCCCCTGTGGGCTGTACTACTTTGGTCTAATTTCGGTTGGTGGGTTTAGTGTGCAGTTACTGGGTGCTATTGGTGGCCTGTGATATGCAGACAGTCAGACTGGATGATCTGATGGTCGCTTCTGGCCCTACACTTTATAATAGGTGTGTTTTGGTATGTAAATGAATGATGATGGGGGGGTGGGGAAGGGAGGAAGGAGGACAAGTGGGCAGTCCTCTGGACGTACCATTTTCTCCTCCATCCCTCCTTAACCTTTTCCACCAACCTTCAAATTTGGAACTATTTCTGCAATGTATGTAACTATGCTGAGGCACTAGGGGGCTAAACTATGTTTCACCGTGTTACAGAGCCATAGTACAGCCCTGTAAAGATGTACATAATTCCGTACCTTGGTTACAGCAGCAGATGAAGCTGTTTCTTGAGGCACCACTGTTTATGGTGCCCCCAACACAAGAACATTTGCTGTTTGCGTGGGCTCTTGCTCCTCTTTTTACATCCTTCCTCCATTTAGCCAAAGGGGTTAGATGCTACTTCCTTCAGATGCAGTTGCAAATGTTGGCTCATGAGAGCTCATTTAAGGCATTTGACCTTCAAGGGTTGAGCGGACTGCTCCAAGTCCCTGCAGCTAGAAAGGGTGAGGGACCCATGATTTTATCCCTCTAATGGCATTCTCAGTGCATTATTTATTATATTTCATTTTATTTACAGGCTTTCTTATGATGCTCATCACTGTAGTGTCTGAGTACCACACAGACATAAGCGAGTTTGTCCTTGCAACACCTCTGATGTAGACAAGTATGAGCCTCATTTTGCAGATGGGGAAACTGCAGCATGGAGAGGTTCAGTGAGTTGCTTGAGGTGAAAGGTAGGCGGGAAGACTGGCGGAGCAAGGAATTGAACTCAGGTCTCTAGAGTCCCAGTCCAGTAGCCTAGCCACAAGATCCTCCTGCCTTTAATTATGCTGCCACCTAGCATATATTAGCAAGCCTTCCCTATTTCCCACTGACTGGGAGACCTATTGCAAGTTAGCAAGTAAATAAAGGAATGCTATAAAAATAATTTGACAAGCATAATTTAGTTTAATTTCTGATTAAGATAGGTTGGTTGCTGTAGCAAAAAACAGGAAGCGTTATAATTTTAGTTTTAAAAAGTCAGTGTTTGTCATGGGAAATCATTAGAAAAGTCAAATTCTTTAATAAAACACAGTTCTTTAAAGCCATTTAATAATTTTAAACGCTTTTTAAAAATAGCCCACTCCAGTGGACACTTGAGACAAATTTGTAATAATTCATGTTGTTGTTGTTCTCTATGTCTGTCTTGTTGAGGAGACAAAGACCATGATTTTATTATGAAAACAAAAACAACAACAAAAGTGACTTTTAGAGGTTAGGGAAGTAGTTGTCATGGCAAACACATAGCCACAGTGATAAATACTTTATATAGTTGTATACTAATAAATGTGCTCTAGTATATTTTGTAAATGTAATGAAGTTCTAATAATATAAGACCTCCATTGGAGCATTGTTGCTGCTGCTGCTAAATCTTTGATGAGAAGTGGGGAGAGCCTGCAGTCTTTCCAGGTGTAAATTATGGTATCTATTGAATAGCAAAGTGTGGATCTGTGAGGTCCTCTTATGATAGGAAGGGCAAACATTTTGTAAATTGCCAGTATTCTGACCTCACCACTGACCCTGGACATCAGGTCACAGATTATTAAAAGCCTCATATGGAGATTGTGGCTGGTGCAGCACGCAAGTTGCCCTCCACCTAAACAACAAAAGCAGACATATATCACATGTTGCTCCACAAATCCCACTGGCTCCCTG
Organism: Macrochelys suwanniensis; assembly: GCA_033296515.1. NCBI lineage: Eukaryota > Metazoa > Chordata > Testudines > Chelydridae > Macrochelys > Macrochelys suwanniensis. The sequence continues at coordinate 10,777,067 of CM065790.1, read as the reverse complement.
TTAATTTAAAATCCAAATTCAAAGCCCTTTTCCTAATTTACAAGGCCCATATTGAGTCCACCTCATTATCCACAGCCCACTGGGACTGTTCCATCCCACAGAGATGATGGAAAACTCCCAAGTGTATTGCTTCCTAGGAGTATGTAGGGTTGCGAGGCACCTTGCTACCACCTGTGGCATGAGGAAGAGTTGTCTCTATCTGCTGTGGATCAGCTCCCTGAAACCACCAGCCTCTGGCAACACAAGCACTACCTTTCAGCCCTCCAGAGGCCTCATTGTCTGTGTACAGGTTAGTGATAGGGATTTACCAATCCCTTAGTCCTCTGAGAATCCCTCTGAAGTGCTCAGCCACTGTTGCACTGAACCTTCACAGAACTCTGATTTGCTGCTCCCAAGGGAATAGTATACCCCAGCTTGCAAGATTCAATGTAGGATCCCCACTCAACTTAACACAGTGTGTGTGTATGTGTATATATATAATATATATATGTGTGTGTGTGTGTGTGTATGTGTATATATAGAGAGAGAGAGAGCGAGAGAGAACACGAACAAAATAAATTTATTATCAAAACACAGATATTTAAATGATAGGAAGTAAGAATATTGGGGACACATACAGCAGAATCACAGCACGCTTTCAAGACCCTAAACTTAACTAGCAAGGTATTCTCCTATCTTCTATGAGATGCTTACATCAAGTCCAGTGTTTTCAACCAGTTTGGCTGAGATCCCTTCTTATTTAAGATCAAGCCTGCTGGCAGGTTGTTCTCACAGATTGAAGGAATAACTGGGGGTTCATCTGCACCCCGTAAACAGGATAACCCCTTCTGTTTGTTTGTTCCTCCAGCCTCAGCAATCTGCTGATTAGCATTTTGTTAAGATTATAAATTGGCATCCATTGTGAACCATACAATGCTTAATTTCCACATGACCTGCCAGAGTGGGATAAGCATCTCTTCCCACCTGCCTGACTGGATATGTGGATCACCTTTCAGTCACTTTCCTTAACTCACCAACCTAAAGAACATAATTTTTACTATGTATACATCTCTTCACATATTTTCTGTACATACATTTTGCAGTGATTGTGATGATGAGTGTGACACAGGCTTTCGTTGGAGACCTTACTTGCCATTCTTCAGTGAACTAGAAGGTAGATGCCAGATCCCGGGGATCTCTGTAACCCATGTGTATCCCTGTGCCCTCTGTTAGTTGGCATCAAGAGGTTCTTGGGTCACATCAAGGGTAAGGCTCTTTCTCTGTTGGGGAAGACTATTCTTGGTACAACTTCATCAGTTGAAATTTTGCTGGAGATCAGAGTGAGACCAAGTCTGACTGTTCAGATCAAAATATAAGGTGTGGTTGACAAAGCCTTCCTCCAGAATAGAATGACTTTATTCCAAAACACAAAAACCCCAACTCTGAGGAGGCAGAAAGAGAACTTAGTGGATGCTTTGGTCCTTGTTAAATAAGACTTAAACGTCAGGGAGCTTAAGGGAGTTAAGAATGGTATTTGGGCTCCAAACTCTATTAGGTGCCTTTGAAAATCCCATGTAAGTGGTAGACCCTTAATACTTAGATATGAAGGTGATGTGCATTTCATAGGGGACTCACATAGACAGATATTTCCCCCCTGCCCCTTAAACTCATCAGTATATTTTCCAGCTCACTCCCCATACCTATCTAAAACTAGACTCAACTTCTTTTTAAACCACATGGTTTGCCACTTAACTCATTGTGCCCTTAACTCATTTCAAATCCCACCTCTTTTGAATACCTGGCACGTGACCCCTAACTCTCTCTCTAATAAAACAGTCTAAATATCGACTTGTTGGGCTTTATAGTTTTTCTGTCCTCATTGATTCTCTGAATCTTTGTCCATTTGAAACGTTTATCCCTGTCCTATCAAATGTACAGATACTCCCTTTTGGATATACCAATCTCTGTACTTTTATGTTTGTGTAGCCTGTTCTTATACTGTTATCAACATTACAAAAAACATTACACTATCAGTTTTGTGATTGTACCTTCCTACTAAAGTGTGTGTATATCAGAGATTGGGTTTGTGTGTCATGCTGAATTCATATAATCATGCAACCTTAATTGCTTGTTTTGACCAAGGAGTGATCTGGAGCGTGGGAGTGTATATGCAGCTTGATATTACTTTTTAAATATTTTTGGAGCAGAAATTAAAAATGTATAAATTGAGATTTATATAAGTAATTGAAATATACTTTTGCACCTTCTGCGAAAGGTTTTTCTTACACCTAAAGCCAAATTTCAAATCTGACCTCATGTTAATCAAAGCTATTTCATTACATCATAGCTGTGCAATTTGACTTTGATAGTTGATGCTTGGATTTATGTTGGATCCATTAAATATATCCCTGCTTAAAAATCTTCTGGCCTTAAAACATGTTGGCATGTAAATGTAAAAATATGGGTATTCTCCTGGCCTCCCCTTTGCAGGCGGTTCTGGTGAAAACAAATGAATCACAACTTTCATTTCCGTCGTCATCCTTACTTGGTTTCCCGAGTAAAATGATTAATGGTTCTCTCTTCACAGCTGCAGTGCTTGATTACAGTCTGACTGCATTGGTGAGCCATACAGAAATACTTTTCAAGTTAATTGGACATTATCTGCTCCAGATCACAGGATTCGGAGTATGTACAGATGCAGTTGCCAATAGGAAGCCCTGCCATAACAGGCAAGATCTTGGAGAATTCCCTATGAATAGTAGTAACTTTGCCACTCTGTGATCAATGGTACTTGAGTCACCATTAGTATTGTGCAGGTAAATATTTGGATAGCTTAAGGTACATATATCTTTAAAATGTTAGTGGCACAGTTCCAGCTGCGCCGCTGTAGTGCTTCAGTGTAGACACTCACTACAGCGATGGGCGGGGTTCTCCCATTGCTGTAGTTAATCCATCTCCCTGAGAGGCAGTAGCTAGGTCGGTGGAAGAATTCTTCTGTCAACCTAGCACTCTCTACGCTCGGGGTTAGGTTGGCTTTTTCACACCCCTAAGAGGCATAGCTACACTGATGTACGTTGTCAGTATAGACCAGTCCTTAATGTCTGAGGTTTGATGACGTCCATTGTGAAGAGATTCTATAGAGTAATAAACATAGAAATTGTTATACTGGATCAGAGCAGTGGTGTATCTTGTCTCTGACAGCAGCCAACACCAGCTGCTGCAGAGGAATGTGGCAAGAAATCCTATGGTAAGGAGTTATGGGATACCCGGCTATCCATGGAAAGTTTCTTCCTGGTCCCCAATAGCTGATTTATGCCCTAAAGCACTGGGTTATATCCCTTACAAAGCTCTTTATTCTATACTTTTAAAATACTTAGTATCCTAACTCTGTATGAATATTATTGTTATCCACGTAAATGTCCAACCTTGTTTTGAATCCTGTTCAGCTCTAGTGGTAACGGACTTTGGTGAAATTAGTGTAAATACATTGTTGATTATTTTGTCTCAACTTTTTAAAGTTTCAAACCAGTCAATTTTCCACAGAGTTGCTATTTTAGTCAAGTCCCTTTTTGCCATCAGCTGTTGTGAAAGCATCATCCATGTGATACAGGTCAACTGACCAGCTGTGTATACTGAGCCAATCACTAGAGACTGCCCCTCCCTCTATTGTGATGAAAGAGCTAGCAACCTTTGCATAACCCCCTCCTGACTACTTGTTGTACAGTAGTAGTAGGTAGGATGATCGGTGAATGGTGATGGGGAAAGCATTGTGCTTAGAGGGATGAAGTGGGCAATGACATTATTAATACAATTTTTAACAATAAGATATATGCATTTTGATGGCACACATAGAATTGCCACAGATACAAGCATTCATCATCCAGCCAGTCCCTTTAGTAGTACCACCATACAGCTATTATTCATGTTAAAAGCAAGGGATAATTACCCAAATGTTGTAATACGGCTAGTTTTCAGCATCCAGTCTCAGATGGCATTGACTCTTAATACAGCTGGTTTCACTTAATACATTTTGTTTAAACAAACCCTGTTCCTGGCAGTGGGTTCAGAATAGGCTGTTCCTCATAGCTGTTCTAGCTTCTTATAATATCATAAGAAAAAGCAAACATGAAGAGAGCAGACTCTGAAAAGGGCATTGTGAAATCAATATTGACAAGCATTTGTGGAAGCCTTTTGTATTTTCCAATTAACCGGTTGCCATTTAATTGACTTCCTAAAATCTTCAAGAATGAAGTGGGCTAGAGCAGTTTGTCATTACAGTACAAAGTCCACCAAATTTCCTTTTAGTCCTCAGCGTATGTTTATCAAATTCAGACCTTGGGGAGCCCAATATATTTATATAGAACAGCTTGCTGTCTGAAGTTTAATATATCTGCTTTCCGCCTTTTCCCAGGACATTGTTTTCTAGGGGTTCTTACATATGAAAATCTTCCCTCCCTCTTTAGATACAAAAGAAGCATTTTCATAAGAGAGAAATAGGTTGTTATCCTTGGATTACAGATCATCTGATTGTCTGTTGCAATTTATAAATTTGTAGGCTTTTTGAAGCTTATGCAGTGTTTGTTTCAACATCATTCAAGTTCTTATTGTTCTTTATGTCCTGTTCTGTGTTATAGTTATGTAGCCGTAGCAAGAAGTATGTTAACTTTTTAAAAATGAAAATTCCATTTGAGAAGTAGATAGCAGAAAGTTTTCTTTCAGCTGGAACCTGCCATGTAGTGCAATACTTAACGTTTATAATACTTCACGCGCCTATAATGCCTTGCATCCATGGATCTCAAAGCACTTTAACAATTGTTAGTGAAATACATCACTGCCTCACAGAGGTGTTTATTATCCCTGTTTTATATTTGGGGAAACTGAGGCACAGAGAGGGCAATTGATTTGCTTAAAGTCACACAGGAAGTCTGTGGCAGAGCTGGTAATAGAACCTGGGTCACTTGACTCCTAGTTTTACGCTTAATCCATAAATCCATTTTTCTTAAAACCATGTCCTATTTGGGGATTGACAATCTAGGCAACAAAGAGCCAAACTCTCCAACTCGTTACAAACAACCTAGCTAATCTTCACAACAGTCCTGTGAAGGTGTCAGCTGACTATGTAAGGATTCAGTGCAGATGCGACTTAAAAAAAAAAAGACGTATCACTTAAATCTGTAAACATTTCCCTTTTTTGTTAGATCAGGTTAAAGAACATAAATGGTATGTTACATGATTTAAATGCTTTTTATTTCAGCTCTCCAACAGTTTTCATCAGCCCACAGTAGGCAAAGTGCTGGCTTCATCCCTCCTTGACTCCAGAGCGCCAGGAGTTTTCTAGTAAATTTCTATTCTCTGTCCTCTCCTATTCCTTAGGGGGAATGTTTTTGAAATGGGATCACCTGGCACCCTTAATAAATCTCCCTTAAGATGTACTGGATGTCACTCTATGAAAATCCTCTGGACATCTTCCAGGTGTACAGTCTTATAAAGGATCTGAGCTGAACCAACAAAAGCAAGGAAATCCAGACCTGAGGCTTAACAGAGCAGTTGTCCTTAACTCTGGATTTCCTCACTTTTGTTGGTTTAACTCAGAACCTTTATTTCTTCATAATGTTGCATTTTTTTCTTTTCCCAGGAATACCTTGAGACAATGTGCCCAATTGGGCTTTGCAGGTAGTGGAACTGAAGTACAGTGAATCATTATAATATATGACTCGATGTTAAATCTGTATTGTAGCTTTGGACTTTAAATGCCATATAAGACATGCAAACCATCCATGCTAGACAGATTGTGTGGCACTGGAGGGAAGGGGCCTGTAAACTCAGGCACCTGATCCAGAATAAGCAATTGTATTTGCAGTAAAGCCACGCCATTAAATCCGAAATAGTAAAAGTTAATGTGTAGTTAGAAACTGCTTTGTAGCCCCACATTGCACGGGTTACAGTGCTCTCTGTCATTTCTTCAGACACTCAGGAAAAGCATAATGATAAATATCCATCCTTCTGTAGCATGTTGGCAGGGAGATGAATACACTCAGCTTCACAATGCATGGGACACTATTTCTGAGAACATTTTAAAGATCATTCTTAATGGAAGAAATGAAAGGTCAGAGCGGATTATAAAGAATCAGGTTTCCTGATAGAAGTCGGTGTTTCTCTCTGCTTGTTGTGGTTAAATTGAACGCATGCAGTCTACTGCTGTCCAGTGGCGTTAACTTGACTGAACATCATTCTGAGTACTCCAGGTGTTTGACTTTGGAAGAGAACTTAAGACAAGTGTGTGTTTTGGGTGGGGGGATCCAACGCACCCAGCCAAATCTTGAGCTACAGTCAAGGAGTGCTTATTGCAGCTCAGGGGTGGAAGTTGTGCAAAGGAGGCCTTAAGCCACCTTTGTGTGCTGTCCTTCCTATGGTAAGCTGTGCTGGGTTAGTTCCCAGATCCTCAGTTTCGGTAGCTGTAGATTGCTGGAATATTGGGACACCCTTGCTTCTGCCCCTTCCAACAGCCTTTCCGCTTCACCAACTACCGACGGGGTGTGGTGTAAGAGCCATTATGGCAGCTCTGTCATTGAAGGATTCCCCTGCGCAGGGGGAATTGTCCAGGAGGACAAAGGCACTGTTAGTGCAGTATTGCATCTACAGTGCTTCACAAAGCCGTCCCAGTGCTGCTGAGGGCCTGACCAGTTGTGCTAATTTTTATCATGTTCAGAACTACATTAACTGTTTGAAAAGCCAAATGTGCCTGATGCACATGTCTGTCACTCTAGTAGTTAAAATCTATAGTCTGATTTGTCCATGTATCTGGACTTGTGATTGCCTTTTAAGGATGTAGTATAGGTGATGCATGTTAAGAACAGCAAGAAAGCATTAATGAAAGCATACACTAGTGGTTTACAGCCTTTCCAGAAATGAGTTTCTGCAGTTTACCAGAGCTTCATGTCACTGGCATAAAAACTAGAATAAATATGCATTGTATTTTAATCAGAGATGGAAAAAAGCCATGCATTTATTTATAGAATTGTCAGTTATATATAGCACTTTATGAAACTTTTAGACAATATCTGCAGGGATAGTTGCAGGTGGCAGTCCTCGTTTGAAAACAGGTCTCTCACATGTAAGTACTTCCAAAGAGGTTTTAATAAATAGCAGCCCTCTCACATATCTGGATTTCAGTCACACAGCTCTCTAGAAATTCAAGCAATTTCCTTCACCATACCTGGATTGAAGCAATGTAAGTCACTCGATTCTAGCTGAACTTAGGATGCATCTTCTTGTGATTCAGATGAAAATAGGTCTGTAAACACCACAAATGTTTTATCCCCTTGAAATTCTCTGAACGGTTGATCAAATGAGTCCTAATCCTTCTTGGTCCGTTCATATAGCAATGACTATCAGTCTCATGTTTCTGTAGGATTTGTGGGCAAATCTACAAGCAGGATGCTGGAGCTGTCTATTCGAATGCTAGCAGCTGCATTCAAAGGTCCATGCTTCCTTGCCTCCTTCAGCTGCAGCAGGTAAAGGTTCCCTACTTTGAAGTTTAATATTTTTAAATATTGGAGAATAATTTCTGAGCTGTTTTGAGAGTCAAGAAGTGGCTTCAGACTGGCAGAGAGGGGGAGTCCTACGGAGCGGTGATCGTTGCTGAGTTTCAGAACAGCTTCTCTATCTGCCTGCTGCAGCAATCCCTAAGTTTGTTTAGCCTGTCTAGCACAATCAGCAAGTCTCATATACTTCGTACCTACTCTCTGTGGGTTGTATGCCGTAGAACTAATGGGTCTTTTCCATCTCTAACTTTCGGGATATCCAGCCATCCTGGATAAGCACAGTAGCTGGGAATTTCTGCTAAAATGATCAGCAGCAATGTACTTAATACTATTTGCATATAATTGGTTGTTAAAAATCAACACTTCACCATTGAGGGAAATGGATTTAGGTCACCTATGTAAAAACTTTGGTTTGAAAATGGCTGCCCACAGACTCAGGAAGAGAGTATTGCACTCACGTGTATTCGAAGGTTAGCTTCACTAGACTATTTTTTAAAAGAATGAATTATTAAATGCCACCAAAATAGGTGCACCACAGCTATACAGCTTACATTTTAGTCTCAATTAAGTCACTTGATGGTTTCTAAAAATGCAGATATTTGAAATCTTACACAAATAATTAGAAATAAACTAGTCAGGTAAAATGCCTAGATGCATTGTTTTGCATATGTGATTAAAATATAAATCTATGAATCAAGTATCCAGAACAATGCATCTATGAATCAGGTATTCAGAACAATGATTTAGGCATTTTACTTGACTAGCTTGTTTCTAATTACTTGTGTAAGATTTCAAAAATCTGCTTCTCTTGGAAACCATCAAGGCACTCCATTGAGTCTAAAATGTAAGACTTGGCAGCTATTATTAGGCCAGCATGGGAACAGAGTCAGATAACCTCTGGGGTGCCTGATGTTGCTATTGGTTTATGCTTCTATACTTTGCTTTATTTTCTGTGTATGATGTGGACCGGAAGAATCTACTATCTTTATTCATACCAACTTCTGTAAACCTCTGACACATGTAAGGATCTGCCCTGTGAATGGGTCTAATTAATGGTGGACAGGTAGGGAAAAGAAAGAGGGTGAAAGGAAAGAATCTCATATTCCTCATGAGCTGAAATACACATTTCTGACTCTCCAGAGATCAGGAATGTTGATTTTTATTTTTTTTCAGTCTCTGTCCTTGCCTTTCTTATTCTTTCTTTCTCTGCCTTATTTTCTGTATAGTTAAAATCTTATGTGGACATACTGCTTGCCCTCATGCAATTTTTCTATATCTAAAATCAAAAGCATACCCCCTCCCATCAAAGAAACTCATCCTGGAAAGAGATTAATTAAAGAACTTTTCCCAGTTATGTCTATATTGGACCTCTGTTTTATTTTTAACAGTGCATTGCACAGAAAACAATGCTAGACAGGATCAGTTTACTTTTGCAAAAGACTGTGCAAATTAGAACCTGTATTTTTCTCCAGTGAGGCTTTATGTTTAGAGATTTAAAGTGTATTCTCTTAATTTTTATTTTCGTTGATTCATTTTTCCACTTTTGAACTGCATCCCTTGTGCCAATTCACTAAGTAATAAGGGAGCACGATGGACAGTTGTTCTTCCGCATCAGTGCCCCAATTTGCACGTGAACAAGAGTTGTCCATTTTTGCTTTTTGCCTTTGACAATAAAGTAGCTGCTATTTTTCTCAAATTTCCCCCTTTTAGCTACAGTCTCAGTAACATTACCAATCAAAGTGAAATACTAGTCCTGCCCCTACTGCGCATTCCCGACATGAATCCTATAACATTTGTATTGTCTCTAGCCAACAACATAAAATGCTGAAATATTTGAAGGAGAGCATAGCCTCAGGCAAGTCTATTCAACTGGAATCTTTTTCCTCTAAGGCGTATTTATTCATTTTCTCAAACTGGAAATAATGAGTAATTAATACTTCAGGTGAACTGGGATTTTATACGTAAATCTGTGGGAGTCTGAGACCAGATATATACTGTGGTTTAAAAAAAAAGTCTCTGTAGAAAAAAAATCTTGAAATCAGGATTGTTGTAAACTCGTCTCCGTTTTCTCATAGAATGTACACACGCCTCAATTAAAGGCTTATGTCAGCCTTGAGTTTCTGGTCAGAAAGCACTGGCTTGTAAAGGAAGCCATTTTGCAATCCTCATAAAATGTTAGAAAATATATAGTCCCTGGTCTGAAAGGCTTCTGTCTAGGGATAATGTTACTCCATGTAGGAGTAACTGTATACCCAGGTGTGATCCTTTGCAGGATTGGGGCCTAAGAGAATAATGGTCCTTGTGATTTACTTTTTACCATAAAATCTCCAGTTACTGATGAACTATGAACAGATTGTCTGTTTGTGGGATTTTTAAAGATAGAAGAGAAATTGAAATTTGCTAAAATTATCAATGTGTTTGTTCTTAACTCTTGTTGGATTTGCCAGCAAACATTGCATTAGTGTGTAAGGACTAGTTTGAGTGGAATATTGGCAAGAGTGAACCTCTGTGCTTGGAGGTTGCTGTTAGCTTCTTGTAGCCCACGCTTTTGCTGTCATGAAATATAGATGAAAGTGTTCATACTGTACTTGGAGGCATAACATTGTCTATTCCTATGTGACTTAATTTACCCTGTGAATCTTCAGGCCAAAGAATTGAACCAACAGTAGAAATGGTTATTTCCTCGGAGAAAGTGGAAATATATGGACTATTTTAATTTTTTTCTGTATATTTTAGGAATTTAGACAATGAGGTTTCAGAGCAGTTGGTGAGGAAGGAAGTGCAACAGAAATGTTCAGACTGAAACTATGCCCCTGATGGCTTATCATTGCAATCGCAGTCTTCTCAAACCTCACAGCTGTTCATGCAGTGTGTTTCTTTGCAAGCAACTTGCCCCATACCAGGTTATTCCCTCCTGAGGTGGCCAAAGGTTTAAATCAGGGGTTCTCAAACTGTGGCCAGGACCCCATTTTTATGGGGTCACCAAGGCTGGTGTTGGCCCTGGGCCCCAGCAAGTCTCAAACCCAAGCCCCACTGCCCAGGACTCAGGTTACATGCCCCACGCCCAGGGAAGAAGTCCTTGGGCTCAAACTTTGCACACACACCCCAACACCTCGGCCCGGGCGGTGGGGTTCAGGCGGGCTCGGCCTTTGGTCCCCCCTACTGGGGTCATGTAGTAATTTTTGTTGTCAGAAGGGGGTCACGGTGCAATGAAGTTTGAGAATCGCTGGTTTTAAATTAATGAGAAGGTTCCTAATGCTTCTCCACTGTTGACCATAGTCTTGGTATACACCATTGATGATTAGGTCTGGATATGTTAGCAATATGTACATTCTCTTGATCACGCAGGCTACCCTTCAAACGCTATTGCTTTTCTAAACTTGACTTTCTTGTGTGTGTGTGTACATGGTAATAGTGCTATTGAGCAAACTAATAGCAGAGCACTCTGCTGGTTTCATTTCCTCCTTGAGTGTTTGTTTTTTTAACCTTGAGGACAAAATGAATAGCAATTAAATGGGTGGGGGTGGGGGATGGAGCTCCTCAACCACTCAAACCATTTTTAAAAAGTAATTTTTGTACAATAGTTGTCAATGCCGGCTACAGCCTGTGGTTCTTATCCATCTGAAAATATTTTAATAAGAAGAGCAGCATATATGTTTACAGTCCATTTCAACTGCGCTGGAGATAACTTGGATAAATATTGGCTCTTCCATGTTCCTCTAATCCCTGCTGGGTCTAATACTGTGCAGAGGTTCAGAATACTTGTTTTCTTTTCTTATTCTCCCCTTCCACCCCCTCCTCAGATGTAATTTGATCTTTCAGGCCTGGTCTTCTGCTTTGGCAGGTTTTTCAGCCCTTGAATGGAAGAAATTAACTACTTCCTTACCACCAAGAATCAACCACACTTTTACAGTCCTGCTGCTTGTTGTGTGTGCTGTTGTACTAAAAATCATGAAAGGTTAAACTATGATCCTTACATGAACCCATCAATTTTGAACAACGCTATTTCAGTTTAACCCCCTTTAGTATGTTTCATTTAACCCTTTCTTTTCCTTCTCATTTTCTTAAATTACAAAAAATGTTCCCACAATTACCAAAGAGTCAGTACTTGGTGGAAAAACTTACTTTCCATTTTCTGAAATTTTCCAGGTATATATCTATTTTGATTATATCCTTGTTGCCTTAAAATAAGTTCCATGTTCTCTGATCTGGTAGCAAATATTATAGTACTCACTTAAATAATATCCCCAAACTAGCAACAACTCTCCACATCACTCTCAAACTCCCAATTTCCACTCCCTTCTTAACAATTTATTTGATAGGCTGACCAGATAAAGAAAGCAAAGTCAATATAACACAGGTGTGGTTTTGTGATTTATGTCTTTCAGAACTAGGTACTTCCATCTTGATGCTAGAAATTCCAAAAAGCCTCTTTCCTTTCTTTGTCTGCAAATGTTTCAAAGTCTTTCAATGGAAGATGCTAAAAGGCTTTTAGTGAACATGAAAAGCCTTGTCTGATTTGGGTTTTAAAACCATAAAGGGTTCAAACACTGATACTGAATGCAATTTTCTTTCTTACTGACACTCTGAAGTTAGAGAGGAGGATATCATGAAGTGGTGACTTCAAGAGCTTATGCTTCGGGCATAGCCCCTTTGCCATCACCTTGAAGACAGGGATTCTGGCATGTGACTTGAAAGGAATTTCAGATAGTTTAACAGCCCATGTCTCTAATCCGACCATTTGTCAATTGACTCCTTCAGTTGTGAGAACTGCAAATAACAAACATCTGTTAGAGGAAGGAGGTAAAAGCAACAAGTACACATGTTGTAATGCAAAAGCTTTTGTGTTTCTGTTGAACTGCTTGGTGTGTTTTATTTTCATGATTATTAGCCCAGAATTCTTTTCTGGGCCTCACCTATTTTATCATAGTGGCTCTTGGGATATCTAACTTTCAAAATTGTTAACATTTCATTATGCTTGTGTGTGCTTTTATTTATTTTATGTCTTTCCAGAAGTACCCACAATACAGTTTCCAACAGTAAATGAAGCATTGTCTTGCCCCATGGATCTCACAAACTAAAGTCAGACAGACGGGGAAGCGGTACAGCACCTATGTAGCGTGGTCAGAGTAGAAGTAAGCGGTTATGCTCACTAATAGACTAGTATTCAGTATTGCTCCTCACACTTCTGTTAGTCATCTACTTTTTTAGGGGTTGCAGCCAAAGTAGGTCTATGAAGGGTCTGAATGCACAGAAGGTGTAGTACCTGTGGATAAGCTTAGGAAAGGTGTTTCATGCATGTAATTGCATACAAGGCACAGAAATATCTGAATGAGAGGCTGAAGAAAGACAGACAACACTGGCATCAGGCAGAATGGACAAAGCTGATATGAAACAAGACAAGGATGCCGGGGTGCCGGAACAGGGGGAGCCAGGGGGCCATGGCCCTCCCACTTTTTACTGGCAGTAAGGGCAAGCAGCAGGGGGCAGAGAGGAGTGAACAGAGCGTGGGGGTTCAGGGGTAAGGGGCCGTACGGGGGCTCAGGGAGAAGAGATGGGACCTGGGTGGGGGGCAGTGTGATGCGGCAGGGGGTGGGGCCATGGTTCAGGTGCCTGTGGCTCCTAGGGTTGCCAATGTTGGTTGGAGGTATGCCTGGAGATTTCACCACATGACATCATCTCTAATTAAAGATTAATCTGTGATTCCTGGAGATTCCAGGGCAATCCTAGAGGGTTGGCAATCCTAGTCCCCCGCCTCCCCCCACTTCCAGGACGCTTCTGCCGCTCCTGCAAGGATGGAGAAGTAGGGAGAGGTAGAGTTATGTAGTACTTTGAAGGTGATGGCAAGAAGCTTCAGTTGAGCAGGTTTTCAGGACATGTTGGTAAAAATACCTGAGCCCTATCTATGCTAGTGCATATACCCTCGCTACCAGTGATTCAGCCCTACTACACCGACATCATAACTCCACTTCCATCAGCGGCATAGGGCTTATGTTGGTGTAGTTAGTGCGATGCAGTGCCCATGTAGACACTGCTTTACTTAGATTGGCTGTCATTCTTGTCAATTTCACAGCTCCAGCATGAAGCCTGGCTGGCCCCTGGGCTCCCCACTTCCAGCCAGGGTGCACGCTCCCCGTTCTGAGCCAGGGTGCTCTCTCCATTCCCGGGTCCCAGCTTCCCCAGCCTGGCTGCTACCCGGGCTCCCCACTCCCAGGTTCAATCTGGTCTGCACCTGCCTGGAGGCTCCCAGCTCCCCGTGGGGAGCACGGCAGCTGCACCGAGGCTCCTGGCTCCCTGCTGGGAGCTGCCCAGACTACAGTTGCAATGCTCCCTGACCGGCTCCCGGCTGCAGCGAGGAGCTGGGAGCCGAGAGCCTGGGGGATGGGCAACCCAGGCTCCCAGTTGGGAGCTACATGTGGAGCTGAGAGCCCAGGCTCTCATTGCCGCACACAGCCCCTCTTAAGTCTGTGGAAGCACTCCTAGTGAGGATGCACACCACTGACAAAAGTAGAGTAGTGTGGACATGGGTTGTAAGTCGACCTAAGGTAGGTTTACTTAACTTTCTAGTAACTCTGTGAACAAACCCCAAAAGTTTGGCGGGCTAATATATGCTTAGCATGTTAGAATGCTGAGAAAGCCTTTTCTCACAAACTACCTGTGCTAGGTGGTAGGTATTAAAAATAAAACATTGTCTGCAGACATAATTGCCTTTTAGTGTAGTACAGCAATTGTTAGGTCAGCAGTAAGCAAGGAATGTTTGAGTCTGCATTAAAACAATAGTCTTATGGGATACGTTTTGCGTGTTAACAAGGTGTCAATGAGTAATTATCAGGACCAGAAAGCAATTGAGTCAAGAGAGATTGTCTTTAAGGCCTAGTCTATACTACCAAGTTTTGTTGCCAAAAACTGCTTTTTGTCGACCAAATAGTGCATGCGTACACACTGCGATGCGACTTTCATCAGGAAAAATGCCTGGTTTGGACGACTAAATACATCCACCACAACGAGAGACTTGCATCTTTTTCCTCTAAATTTTTCTCGACAAAAGTCCCAGCGTAGACACCACGCTTGATTTCATCGCTTTAATTGACCTCCAGGAGGTGCCCCACAATGCCCATTCTGACCACTCTGGTCAGCGGTTTGAACTGCACTGCCCTGCAGCCAGGTAAATGACCATCCTCCCCTCCCCCTTAGAAGCCCCAGGAATTTTTGAAATTCTGTTTCCTGCTGTCTCAGTGTGGAGAGGTCTCATCGCATCATCCCAGATGACCATGGCAGGTTATTGCACCAATCACTCTCCCTCTGCGGAGCTGTTGGATCAGGTCAGTATATGGGGAGAGGAGGCTGTGCAGACCCAGCTGCGCTTGAGCCGTAGGAGGCTCAAGGCTTGTGCAAAGAGAGCTATGAATGGGACATGCTGTAGTGCAGAGCGAAGATAAAGGAGCTGAGGCAGACGAACCATAAGACAAGGGAGGCAAACCTTCGCTCTGGTGTTTCACCTAAGACCTGTTGGTTCTATAAGGAGCTGGACACTATCCTTGGTGGCAGCGCTCACCTCCACAGCCAAGAGCCCCATGGATACTTCGGAGGGAACGGAGGCGGCGGAAAGAGGACCTAACCCGGAGGACGACGTTACTGATGAAGAGGTGAAGTTAAACGAGGATGTGCAGCTCCTGGCCGGGTCGCCTGATGGGGCAGGCAGCCAGGAACTGTTCTCCATTCCAGAGGTGTCTAGCCAATCTCAGCAGTCGCTCTCCAGGGAGCAAGAAGCAGGAGATGAGATGCCTGATAAGTGGCTGTGGCTTGTGTAGCGTGGCTATGGGTTCAGGATATAGAAATGTGGGAGGCTGGCTGTGTGTCTGTGAGGTGGACGTTTCCCTGTGTAGCTAATTGGTACGGCAGAATGGTGTTTATGCACACCGAGATCTAATGGGAATCCTCCAGAAAGATCTCCAGGAAAGGTTCCCTGGCAGAGCAGCCTTGTTCCTTTCCCCATTGTAGGAAACTTTCTTGTGCCATTTGGCAATCACTTGTGCAGGGACCAAAGCGGCATATAGGTGAGCAGCATAGGGAGCAGGGTGGAAGCCACAAGCGTGTAGTAGGTGTGCCCTTGTTTCCCTGCTTACCCTTAGCAGTGAGATGTCTACTAGGGTCAGTGAGAAAGTGTTTGCAGTGTTTCAAAAGGTGTGTTTTACTGAAACGTTTCAATGCTGTGCATGAATTTAACAATCCCGCTTCTGTGCATTGTCCCCTGTGCTTCACGAGATGTGGCCTTCAGGAACACCCCACGCACCCCTGCCGAGCGTCTCTGCCAGATAAGAAAGCGCCCAACACGCAGCAAAGAAGACATGTTCTGGGAGGTATTGCAGTGCTCCAATGCAGAAAAAAGGGAACATAAGGAGTGCTGGGAAGCCGAACGGCAGGACAGAATAGAGAATCAAGTGTTTGTTAAGGATGCAACTGAGAGGATGATTACAGTAACGTAGGAGCAAACACAGATGCTGCGGTCCTTAATGGGGCTGCAGACTGAGCAGATCTGTGCGCTCCCTCCCCTGCAGCACATTCAGAACACTTTTCCACGACACCCCCTCCGCCCCCAAACACCGCCTGCACATTCCTTTCCACTTTCCGGGAGTTCTTGGTTTCTCCTTCACTCCACCCTCTCGAACAACTTTCACAATGATAGCTGGACCTACACACAGTTGTGAAAGTCTGTCCTTCCCTGGTTCCTCCTTTCCCATCAGGCATCTGTGTGTTTGTGTGTGCTGTTTCTTGTTCAATAAAAGCAAAGTTCTTTAATGGTGAATCACCTTTATTTTTTTTCTACAAATTGAGATTGCAGGCACTACCACCAATACATGCACAGGCATTGCTATCCTTGTCTTACAGGAATATAAGGCCCCAAATGACACCATTGTGTCCTAGGAAAACTAGCACCTCCGACAGATATACATTACTGGTGCTCATTGTCAAAGTGCTGCCTCAAAGCCTCCCTGATTCGAATTGCCCCCTCTGGGCTCCTCTGACAGCCCTGGTATCTAGCTGCTGAAAATCGACGGGTAAGCGGTCTGCCTCACCACTTCCCCCACCCCCCCAAGCGAACCTTTCACCCTTATCTTCACAGATATTATGCAATGTACAGCACATGGCTATGACCATGGGAATATTATCCTCATTAAGGTTTAGCCTGCCATAAAGGCATCGCCAGCTCGCCTTTAATTTGCCAAAGGCACATTCAACTGTCATTTGGCGCCTACTCAGCCTGTAGTTGAACCACTCCTTACTGCTGTCCATGTGTCCCGTGTAAGGTTTCATGAGCGAGGGCTGTAAGGGATACGCTGGGTCTCCCAGGATCACTATTGGCATTTCAACATCCCCCACTGTAATCTTCTGGTTTGGAAAGAAAGTCCCCACTTGTAGTTTTCTGTACAGGCCGGTGTTCCTGAAGATGCGTGCATCATGCACCTTCCTGGACTACCCTGCATTGATGTCAGCGAAATGCCGTCGGTGATTCACAAGTTCCAGCAACACCATGGATAAATACCCCTTCCTATTGATGTACACTGTCGCAAGGTGGTCTGGTGCCAAAATTGGAATGTGTGTGCCATCTATTTCCCCCCCCCCAGTTAGGGAACCCCATTTCTGCAAAGCCATCCACTATTTCATTCACATTTCCCAGAGTCACAGTCCTTCGTAGCAGGATGCAATTAATTGCCTTGCACACTTGCATTAATGCAGCCCCAACGGTCGACTTCCCCACTCCAAATTGATTCGTGACCAACCGGTAGCAGTCTGGAGTCGCCAGCTTCCACGTAGCGATTGCCACACACTTTTCTACCGAAAGGGGCAGCTCTCATTCTGGTGTCCTTGTGCCTCAGGTCTGGGGAAAGCTCCACACACAGTTCCAGGGAGGTGGCTTTCCGCATCTGAAAGTGTTGTAACCACTGCTTGTCATCCCCCACCTGCATGACGATATGATCCCACCATTCAGTGCTTGTTTCCCGAGCCCCAAAGCGAAAGTCTACCCTATGCAGCTGCTCTGTGAATGCCAAAAGCAATCTCAAGTTGCTCCTATCCATGTAATGCAGAATGTTGGGCGCCTGTGAGTCTTCTTCAGTTAGGAACTTGACGATTAACTGCACTGCCATCCGTGATGTCTTCATGACAGTTAACAGAGCATAGGAGAGCAGTGTGGGATTCATCCCTTCCCACAAAGATGCTGGGGTGCACAGCAGAGAATGGCTGATGCAAAAATGCGTCGGAAGAAAGCTGGAAGCCTATGGACTGCTGGAGCACAAAGCAATTCATCAAGGGATATTTAACCAGGTCCCAAGATGCGCCGCGATCCGCTCCACCTTCCCACAACACCTAGCAAAAGAAGGTGTCGAGCTGGACTATGGGATAGGTACCCACAGTGCAATGCACACATTGTCGATGATGGTGCCCCCACTGTGGATGCGATCTGCTGACAGAAGGAGCAAGTGTGAACATAAGATTCTGATTTTATGATGTCGACTTTTGGGTGTTGCCATCGCTTTTGTTGACAAAAATTGATAGTGTACACATAGCCTAATTAGCAGGCTATATGATGCTGGGGGGCGGGGGAGGGGTGAGGAGGAATCAGTGGCGTAGCCAGGTTTAGAGCACAGGGGGAGCGGGGCTAAAAAAAGGCACCAGGAGCAAAAGAAAATGATCCGCTCTGGCTGCAGTGTAGGAGCAAATGGCGTCAGAGCACAAAAAAGGCGCCGCTTCTGCTCAGTGGGGGAGCGGCCGCTCCCCCTGCTCCCCCCCGGCTACGCTACTGGGAGGAATCCCAGCTCGGTGAGCCACATGCGTCTTTTTTAGGCTTGGGGAGGGCAGGGCCCCCCCCCCCCCCTTCTCTGCCTCCCTCCCCTTCTCTGCCTACCAGACTGGGTGGGGGCAGTTCACAGCTTTTGTCCTGCAGCAGAATGGTGGGGCTAGGGCAGTGGGTTAGGCTGACCAAGTGTGAAAAATTAGGCCAGGGGGTGGGGGGTAATAGGACCCTATATAAGAAAAAGCCCCAAATATCGGGACTGTCCCTATAAAATCGGGACATCTGGTCACCCTAGCGGTGGTCTCCAAACTTTTCAGGATTGCATCCTTCCTCCCCCTCGCCCGGAACCAGAGCTGCAGCCAGTGGGCTTGGGTGGAGCCGCAGCCAGGCGTGGGGGCGGAGCTGTGCCCGTGGTCGGGTGTGGCTCTGGTCCCCGTCCCCGCTCCTGTCCTCGCCCTAGGCTGGGAACGGAGCTGCAGCCAGGGGCCAAGGCTGGGGGTAGGGGCAGGAGTGGAGTGGCAGATGAGCCACAGTGGGGACCATGGTTGGGGACTGGGCCAGGCATGGGTGCAGGAGCCGGGGCCACAGCTGGGGACAAGGCTGGAACAGAACTGGGAGCGGGGTTGGTTGGCACTCCCTCCCAGTCTGTGGGGGCTGGCCTGGGCCCATTGCGCCTCCCCCAAAATGTTCCTCTGCACCCTTCTAGGGAGGCGCGCCCCACAGTTTGGGGACCTCTGGGCTAAGGGCTTCTGCCCAGTGTGAAGAAGAGGTCGGTACTTCAGCCCCACGGGGTGCACCTGCCAGCGCGGCTCTCAAACTTCTGAAGATTATCGTATGCAGCTCGAAGGGTCAGTAAGTTTGGCCACCCCATATGATCTGTGCTAGCTTTAACTTTACTGATCGTGGTGAGTCCAGTCTGAGATTTTTCCATGTTTTCCTTGGCATATAAAAGTGAAGTTCTTGTTACTTAATTATGCATAGTGCACTGAAGTTTTATTCACTGCAAGCTGGTTTAAAATTTGGTCTGCATCAGACAAAGAATTCTATGCTGCATGGGACTGATCACATTGCAAGTCAGAGTTAACCCCACCAGAGTAAACCCCACCAGAGCTCCTCAGTTGCTAGTCCCCAGTATCAGAGACCTTGGTATCTGCCAAAAAATAATAATTGACAAATGGAGACCACCACAGCAGTTTGAGGACCCCGGTTGAGCCTTACAGTTAAATCAGTGTCTAAAAGAAGGCTGGACTAGCCCATGGAGGGGAGGAAACACTCCATTTGCTCTCGGATCAAAATTGTACTGGCTACAATTGTATTTTCAAATATAGTGGTTGCTCATAAGATTTAGCATGTTTTCCATGATCAGTGTGGACAGTGACTGGGGCGGGGGGGGAGCTAGGGATGGTGCTAAACTATGTTATAAATCCAATTTTATAGGGTCCACCTTCACTGTGAAACCTTCCATGTCAGAGCAGAGCAGTCTAACATGGTAATTCTTTGACTGTGCTATAATGCAATTTGGTCTTGCATGTGTGGATCATAGACCAGGAGCAGTGGCATATTAAGATGTGTATTATTAATAATGCCTTTTTTGTTCTGTTGCCTTATCCGTCCAAGGATCACAAAGTGCTCTCCAATCAATGAATTAACTCTCCCTAACACTTCCTGTGAAGTGATAAGCCCCATTTACAGATGTGGTAACTGAGGCACAGAGTTTAAAATGACCCCAATCAAGTTTGCACCAAAGTTGGGTACAGAATGTCTTTCTTCTCACTCAGTCCCTTTCTTTATCCTCTAGCTCAGGGGTCTCAAACATTTATTTCCTGCAGCCCGACATAGCGCCGACTCCACTGGCGGCCAAACTCCAAACATTACTGAGTGTTTATATTTTATTAAAACCCCTCTTTGCATTACAGTTTTTAAAAAGTTAATACATTGACTTTTAATAGAATACTATATTACTCTTCATTTTTTACTATAGTTTTGTATCATTGTATGAAAAGGTGTCAGTGATGCGGCCCTCGGGCCAATTTACTAGTTCTCATGTGGCCCTCGTGGTGATTTGAGTTTGAGATCCCTGCTCTAGCTTATGCTGCATATCTTTCAACTAACTTTTTCCATCCTTGTGCATTTAACACATGCCTTCAAAAAACAAACACAAACACACCACTGCTACTACTCTGGGGACTCAAAAGCTGCTGCCTTTTTTTAATCTCAGATGCGGATTTTAAAACAAAGTTCAGCTGCACTTTAAAATTGGTGAAAAGCACTGTCTGCTTTTAATGTGACCATAGCAAAATGTATGCCATCTCCTCTTTACTGTGAGATCATCCCAGAATTCACTTTCTGCTTATGGAGTCTGATCCTCCCATTGCAGCCATCATGAACGTTAGTGGTGTTTTAACTTGCATGGTCTTCTGGAAGAATTGGTCCCCCGTCGTCGTCCCCCCCGCAACTCTCCTTTGGGTCATGATCCTCAATTTGAGAAATGTTGGTCTCCCCTGTGAAATTTGTATAGTATAGAGTAAAAGTACACAAAAGACCAGATTTCACGGAGGGGGGCTCAGGGGGAATCGGACTTTGCAGTCCATGGCTGTGAATTTGGTAGGGCCCTAGACATAGTTATACTGACCTAACCCCCCTTGTAGACAGTGCTGTGTTGACGGGAGAGCTTCACCTGTCGACATAGCTACTGCCTCTCGAGGCTGTGGATTAGCTACACCGAAGGGAGAAACTCTTGTGTCAGCGTAGTAGTGTCATCACTAAAGTCCGTCTGTTGGCTACTCAGGCCTTATCTATACAGCTGTGTTACATCAGCGTAATAGTAGTCAGCTCACCGCAAAGTGCTTTGCGTCCGCACACAACCTGTTTTTAAACCGAAATATGTCGCGGCTATCTTGGAACAGGGTAAGTCCACTTCATGGTGAGTGTGTTCATTCCTAACTATATCACTTCTGGCAGTCCTTCAGTTACTATTCCACACTGCATTGCTTCACACCTGGATTGACCTGTCTGTGTACCTCTGTGTTCCGCCATTGCTTTGGGATCATCTTGACCCGATGTCATCTCTTCATTGAAATGGTGGCAGGCAGCCATGAGTAATCCTTTCTGATACCAGGCAATAATGAATTCACATACCTATTACAGCTACCCTGCCCCCCTGTGCCTTTTGCGTAGACTCATTCAGAAGTCCTGGACTTAACTGCCCTCTTTGGAGAGCAGCATATTTAATCCAATCTGGAGAAGAGTCACCAGAATGCAGATACCTACAAGACACTGTCAGAGCAAATGAAGACAAGGGTGCTGGTCCCATTGCCAATTTAACTATATTTATATGGAAGTACTTCAGGTCACTTTGTTTGGCCAGTGTACTTTCCTTGTTAACCAAATGCACATGCATCATCTTGTTTGTATTAATTACTGTTCTGATCATGGCACTCTGCAGAGGGTCCTCTATGCTACCTGATAGAAGTTCAAAAATGGCAGTGGCAAAATTAATGGAAGCCAGGATATGAATCACAGGAATTTTAGTTTGACCCTGCCCCCATCAGTCCTAGAATTCCTCTAGCTTCCAGTAGTCATCTCATGATGCCCTGTGAGAAAAGTCAGAGCTGAGGAACATTGTGCCAGGGGATATCTGCCCAGAATGCTGAGCAGCTAATTAGAACAAGGGCAGAGCTGTGTGGATACAATGATTAACAAGGAAAGTACATTAAACCAACATAACAGAGGTTTAGATGCACTTCAGTTTAATATAGTTAAATCACTGCATGTAGAGCAAACAAACTAGATAGATGTAATATCATTGTGTCAATATGGTCTCAATCTTTGTATGTTAAATGCATAGTAACAATGAAAAGCCAGGAAAAGCAACTACATTAGTTGACATCAGAATATCCACGCACATACTCCACTCACTAAAAGGACTGTACTAGATGGAAGTGTCTGTCATCTTGACAAGGAAACTTAAGAAATTACTCAGAAATCTTGAATATACCCACCCATTTTAAATTTCCAGATTTTGGTAATAGGGAATTGAATGTGCTCTCTTCAGAAGTGTGTTTAGGTGTTGATATAGCTATTGCCTGTATCTAAGGAAGGGAATAAAGAGAATTTGAAACCTGGTTTAAAAGCATTTAGCACGAACCACTTCAAATAATAAATGTCATCTTAATTCCATTGGCATTGCTTGTGTTACCTTATTCATAATGAGGCTGTTGAGTGTTAATGGGGGCAGTCTTGGTAATTCCACTGGAATTCTGCATTCCTGCAGTTGAAAGGATAGGATGTTAGAGAAGATTCATGACATGGAGAAGTAGTCAGTATAACTAAGCATTACAACATGAGATTCAGATCCATTATTGTGTTGCTACTCCATCGCAGTTCCCTAAACATGATACTCCTAGCATTAGCACGTGATGACTGGGTCACTTGTGTGTCTTACATAACCCTCCTCACTATATTGTGGTTTAATCCTTCTTTTCACAATTCAATGGCTTAATCTTTCAAAAGTGTAAACTCTGTGCATACAATATCTATTTGGACAATAAATGGTCTCTGAGCCCTGGTCTACACTACGAGTTTAGGTCGAATTTATTAGCGTTATTTCGATTGATCCGTGCACCCGTCCACACGACGAAGCCCTTAACATCGACTTCTAGGGCTCTTAAAATCGATCTCGCCACTCCACCCCCAACGAGGGGATTAGCGCTTAAATCGATATTGCCGAATCGATGTAGGCTTAGTGAGGACGCAATTCGACGGTATTGGCCTCCTGGATCTATCCCACAGTGCAACATTTGACCTCTCTGGACAGCAGTCTGAGCTCCAATGCTCCGCCCAGGTAGACAGGAAAAGCCCCGCGAACTTTTGAATTTCATTTCCTGTTTGGCCAGCGTGGTGAGCTGCAGGTGAGCGCAGATCTCATCAGCAGAGGTGACCATGATGGAGTCCCAGAACCAAAGACGAGCTCCAGCATGGACCGAGTGTGAAGTACGCGATCTGATCGCTGTATGGGGAGACGAAACCGTGCTAGCAGAGCTACGGTCCAAAAGAAGAAACGCCAATACATATGCCAAAGTCTCCAAGGGCATGCAGGACAGAGGGTACAACAGGGACGCGCAACAGTGCCGCGTGAAAATTAAGGAGCTCAGGCAAGCCTACCAAAAAACCAGAGATGCAAACAAACGCTCTGGGTCAGAGCCCCAGACATGCCGCTTCTATGATGAGCTGCATGCCATTCTAGGAGGTGCAGCCAGCACTGACCCACCCATGTGGTATGACTCCGTATGTGGATCATCAGAAACCACAGAGGAGCATGATGATGATAATGATGCTGAAAATAGCGCCCAGACACAGCAAGGAAGTGGAGAAGCCCTTTTCCCCGACAGCCAGGAACTCTTTGTCACCCTGGAGCCAGTACCCTACGAACCCACCCAAGGCGTGCTCGATGCAGGAGAAGGGACCTCTGGTGCCTCTGGTGAGTGTACCTCTGTTAATTAATACATGTTTTATAAGCAAGCGTGTTTAATGATCAATTCGCGGCCAGTACAGCTACTGGAAAAGTCTGTTAATATGTTCGGGGATGGAGCAGAAATCCTCTGGGGACATCTCCAGAAAGATCTCCTGGATGTACTCCCAAAGCCTGTGCAAAAGGTTTCTGGGGAGGGCAGCCTTATCCTGTGCTCCATGGTAACACACTCTACCACGCCAGGCCAGTAGCACGTAGTCTGGAATCATTGCTTTGCAAAGCATGGCGGCGTATGGTCCCGGTGTTTGCTGGCATTCAAGCAACAACCGTTCTTTATCTGTCTGTGTTATCCTCAGAAGAGTGATATCATTCATGGTCACCTGGTTGAAATAGGGGAATTTTATTAAGGGGGTATTCAGAGGGGCTCCATCCCTGCTGGGCTGTTTGCCTGTGGCTGAACAGAAATCTTCCCCGCTGTGACCCACGCGGTGGGGGGAGGGGGAACAGCGAACATCTTGGATGTGTGTCTGTGTGTGTGGGGGGGTGTCGATTAGGTTCGCGCTGCACGTTAACCCAAAACTGCCGCCCCTCCCTTTTCAATTGCCAACCAGTTTTAAATTGCCAGCCCAAAGGCTGTTTGTTATGGGAAATGAGGGGGTTGCTGTTTGAAAACATTCCCACGTTATGAAGGTTAAAGAAGCCTATAGACTGTGGCTTACCATGGCTGTGTGCAAGCCGAATTCTGTTGCCCGCCGGACCTGCTTGTGTGATCTCTCACACCAAACCGGCAGACCCTCAATATAACAGGCAAAGTGCAACCTTGGACCAAATGCACATGTGATATGTAATGTTTGGAGCATTGTTCTCTAATATGTGTCTTTTAAACTACTCCTCTCCCGTTTGTTTCCTCCTGCAGCTGCAAATGTTTCAACGCCACCCCCTTCATCACCGTCCCAGAGGCTAGCGAAGATTAGAAGTAAAAAAAAAAGGAATCGAGATGAAATGTTCTCAGAACTCATGGAATCCTCCCACACTGAAGCTGCCCAGCAGAATGCGTGGAGGCAGACACTGTCGGAGTCCAGGAAGGCAGATTTTGATCGCGCGGACAGGTGGCGTGATGAAGAGAGTAGGTGGCGTCAGCGTGCAGAGAGAAGGCAGGATGCAATTCTGAGGCTACTGGAGGATCAAACGGAAATCCTCCGGCTTATGGCTGAGGAAAGGCGTACGGTTCAGGAAAGGCCGCCTGAGCCCAGACCGCCGCTACAGCCCCTGTGTAACCAACAGCCCTCCTTCCCGAGTCCCATAACCTCATCCCCGAGACGCCCAAGAACGCGTTTGGGCGGCCTCCGTGCACCCAACCACTCAAGTCAAGAGAACAGTCCAAGCAAGAAAGGGCTGGCATTCAATAAGTTTTAAAGTGCTGTGTGTCCTTGTCCTTCCCTCATCCCCTCCTCCACCACCCATCCTGGTGCTTCCCTTCCTCCACCAGCTATCCCGGGAGACTGTGGCAGTTAGCCCCATAGTTCCCCCTCTTTGTTTTACGAATTAATAAAGAATGCATGATTTTTAAGCAACAATGACTATTTCCTCTGCGAGCGGTGATCGAGGGGGGGAGGGCAGGGTGGTTTGGGTAAAGGGAAGTAGAGTGAATGAAGGGGCGGGGCTTTTCATTCCAGGGGAAAAACAGAACTTTCACACAGCATCCTGGCCATTCATGAAACTGGTTTTCAAAGCTTCCCTGATGCGCAACGCACCCTGCTGTACTCTTGTAATAGCCCTGGTGTCTGGCTGCGCATAACCAGTGGCCAGGCGATTTGCCTCAACCTCCCACCCCGCCATAAACGTCTCCCCCTTACTCTCACAGATATTGTGGAGCGCACAGCAAGCAGTAATAATAATGGGAATATTGTTTTCGCTGAGATCTAACCTAGTCAATAAACTTCGCCAGCGAGCTTTTAAACGCCCAAATGCACATTCCACCACCATTCTGCACTTGCTCAGCCTATAGTTGAAAAGGTCCTGACTACTGTCCAGGCTACCTGTGTATGGCTTCATGAGCCATGGCATTAAGGGGTAGGCTGGGTCCCCAAGGATAACTATAGGCATCTCAACATCCCCAACGGTTATTTTCTGGTCTGGGAAGAAAGTCCCTTGCTGCAGCAGCCGAAACAGACCAGAGTTCCTGAAGATGCGAGCGTCATGTACCTTTCCCGGCCATCCCACGTTGATGTTGGTGAAACGTCCCTTGTGATCCACCAGTGCTTGCAGCACTATTGAAAAGTAACCCTTTCGGTTTATGTACTCGCTGGCTTGGTGGTCCGGTGCCAAGATAGGGATATGGGTTCCGTCTATCGCCCCACCGCAGTTCGGGAACCCCATTGCTGCAAAGCCATCCAGTATGAGCTGCACATTTCCCAGACTCACAACCCTTGGTACCAGCAGCTTGGTGATCGCCCTGGCTACTTGCATCACAACAGCCCCCACTGTAGATTTTCCCACTCTGAATTGATTCGCGACTGACGTTGTCTGGCGTTGCAAGCTTCCACAGGGCTATCGCCAGTCGCTTCTGTACTGTGAGGGCTGCTCTCATCTTGGTGTTCTTGCGCTTCAGGGCAGGGGAAAGCAACTCACAAAGTTCCATGAAAGTGCCCTTAAGCATGCGAAAGTTTCGCAGCCACTGGGATTCATCCCAGACCTGCAGCACTATGTGGTCCCACCAGTCTGTGCTTGTTTCCCGGGCCCAGAATCGGCGTTCCACTGTATCAACAAGCCCCATTAACACCATGATGTCCACCTTGCGGGGGGGCCTTTTTTGAGAGAGGTCTATGTCCATGTCCTCATCACTGTCCTCAGGGCGCTGCTGTCGCCTCCTCGCCTGCTGTAGCTGTAGCAGCTCCTGGTTCTCGTTCTCCATATACTCCTGGACAATGCGCGTGGTCTTCATAACGGCGAGAACAACCGCGGTGATCTGATCGTGCTCCATGCTTTCCCTGGTATGCTGTTTGCAGGACAGCAGAGTGGCAGCAGAAGCAGCGGGTGGATAACAATGGAGTCAGCAATATGGCGCCCATATGAAAAAAGGCGCGAAAGGATTTTTTGCTCCCCCCTCAGTTGCTTTCACGGAGGGAGGGGGGAGCAAGGGTTAGGCTCATTTCCTTCTAGCTGCAGATGGTACAATATGCGGTGAGCAAGGAGGCGCCTTCCCTTCTAGCAGCAGATGGTACAATATGCTTGATATCCATCATCATCTCCTGGCCCCCTCAAGGATTGAACTCGCAACCCCGGGTTTAGCGGGCCAACGCTCAGACCGCTGAGCTATCCCTCCGCCCGTGTTCCAGGCAGTACTGAATCTCCCTTAAACAAAACGTAAAAAAGAGAATGACCAGAGTCACTCCCGTTTATGTCCAAGCGCCCCCGGCCAGCCACACCATAGGCCGCCGGCCAGGAGCACACGAATACCAATCATATTGTACAATCTGCTGCGAGAAGGCAAGGAGCTTCTGCTGTATGGTCCCGCGACCATTTATGGCATATTGCACCATCTGCAGCTAGAAGGCAAGGAGCTTCTGCTGTGTAGTCCCGCGACTACCAGCCTCAGGCGGAATGGCCCCCTCAAGGATTGAACTCGCAACCCCGGGTTTAGCGGGCCAACGCTCAGAACGCTGAGCTATCCCTCTGCCCGTATTATAGCGTGACTGAATCCCCACTAGACCTAATGTCCAGGCGTACGCTGGAGATGTACGGTAATTGTGAGCTGAGCAGGCTTCCGTAGCAAACACGGAAACCCCGGAAAAAAGGCGCGAAAAATATTGCTTTCACGGAGGGAGGGAGGGAGGGAGGGATGACATGTACCCAGAACCACCAGCGACAATGTTTTCTGCCCCATCAGGCTTTGGGATCGCAACCCAGAATTCCAATGGGCGGCGGAGACTGCGGGAACTGTGGGATAGCTACCCGCAATGCAATGCTCCGAAAGTCGATGCTAGCCCCGCTACTGTGGACACAGTCAATCGACCTCATGGTCTTAACGCTCTTTGTGTGGGGGGACACACAATCGATTCCATAAATTCGGGTTTTAAAATATCGACTTCTATAAATTCGACCTAATTCTGTAGTATAGACGTACTGTGAGTGAGTAGATAGCCCTCAGCTGCTCTTGGATCTTTGCTAAGTCATCTAACTCCCGAGCACACCTCGAGCAGAGCCTTGAGTGAATTGCAATACTCTTTTCCTTTTTAAGGGAGGTAGCACTATGCAGTGGGCTTGGCACCATACTTAATGTGAAGAGATCAGAGTTTTGTCCTTGTCTTTACCACTGACTGTGAACTTGAGGAAGTCACTTAAACTGAGCCACAGAGAGCTGATTTATAAAATAGGGATAATAGTGCTCACCCGTCTTTTTTTTGTTTAACAATGTTTTGAGATGCATGGATAAAACCAGAAACAGGTGCAAAGTGATTTATGCTATAGAAATAATGCAGCTGGTGGTGTGATCAGTAACAGTGTTTCTTACAGTTTTCAAAAATGGCATGAGTTGAGGGACTGGTGATTTCTTTCCAAGCTATGCTGTTAGGAGAATGCACCTCCACAGACCAGCACTCTGAAGCAAAACAATGTCTAAAATAATGTATATGGAGAATCTGGGTCGTGTGTTTGCTGGGTTAGATACATGCTTCTCAGATGCTGGAGACATGCAGAGTTTCCCTTGAAATATTAAATATTTGAAAATGTTAGAGGGAAGGGAGAAGTGCAATAGTTAGTTTATTTTGGCGCGATTACTTATTAAAACAAATATGGAGAGAAGCTTTCAGGGCAGGGAACACATGGAGGGAAAATATGAAGTCATGCTGGGGTCACTCCTCTTCGTGGATCCCAAGAACTCTAGTATGTTTGAAGCAGCGGTGTTCCATACATTGTGATGCTGTGTACCTATGTGATGTGCTGAAGTGTTGTTGTTTTTTTTTAAAGAATTGGAAGAATACAATATTACATATATTCCATTTTATGTCTGCTGTGTAGAGCAGTGATTTTCAACCTGTGGTCTGCAGACCTGGGGAGATCCACAGACTATGTCCAAGGGGTCCACGAAAGGTGGTTGTTACCATAGAACCGTGGTTTTCAGCCTGTGGTCTGTAGACCCCTGAGGGTCTGCTGATTATGTCTAAGATTTCCAAAGGGATCCGCACGTCCATTCACAATTTTTTAGGGGTCTGCAAATGAAAAAAGGTTGAAAACCACTGGTGTAGAACAATGTAAAATGTATTTAACAAAGGGAGGTACATCAATGTAGACAACAGAGGAGCTGAGCCACGCATAGGTTGGACATACCTCAAATACAAAATTGGGGAGAGCAGCAAGCAGGACCAAACCCTTCACAAACCTGCAAAGCAAAACAGTGTTAAGGGTGGGAGAGGCCATTGGGGTTCCCAAAAGTATTGCCCCTCCACAATTAGTATCAAAAAGTATAATTACTTCAGGTCTAGGTATGTGAGTCTATACAACAGTAAATATCACAGTGGTGTCAGAATTGTACATCCTGGGGAATAATGCCTATTCCTCTCCTGCATGGTGAATGGGAATGGCTGCCTATGAAGTGCTGTTGCTCTTTGGCACTAGGACATTGTCTGTCCTTTCTTTGCCAGTCTGTGCATTCTTACTACTGTAAATTCCCATATACACCTATGGGGTTATATACATAATAATAATTAGCCCCTACTTTGTTTTGAGTTTCTTTGACTCTAAGGAAATGCCTCATATGACACTGTCATTGCTCCCAGGGCAAGGAAGACTTGCTGATTTGTTCTCTGGAAATGACTGAAGAAATATGTTAGTAGAATCCTGCTGTTGACCTGAATCATAGGCAAGTTGGAACAATGAGGGGTTAAGTATGCTGTGGGCGTTACTAGCCTATCTGATGTCATGAAGTCAGACAGCCAAAGCCTGAAGGGGGCCCTTTGTTGGCAGTTTAACGTAAGCAGCTCTGCCTGCACGAAGTGCCTAACGGAGTGAGAGTATGAGGAAAGGAATGGCAGAGTTTTGGAGCTGCCGCAAGAAGTAACTGCTTCCAACTTAGTAGGATTTTTTTTCTCTCCCGACAAAAGTGTTAACGAGAGGGGAGCAAAACTTGAGTTAAGTTTCTGGGACTGGTACTATGGGCCCTGTGGATTATCTGTCCCTCTGGCTTATTCTTTTCATGGTTTTAAGAGTGCTGGATTTTTAGATCTCTTAACGGGAAACTCTTTTTTGTGTATGTGAAACCTAAGGGGGAGGGGAGAGAACACACAAGCCGAAGCCAAACTAACAAATGAAAATGTTGGAGATTTGCTTGAAATTGGTGGGTTGCAAATCGAAAAAAGGACTTTCCTCTTCCTCCAGCTGCTATTTGGAAGGTAAGTTCAAAACTGTGGCTGTTTGAAGTGGATTCTGGGGGAAGTCTTGGTTCCTTGAGGCCTAACAGCTGGATTCCTAAAGTCTGGAATCCCTTGGCTTAGGCCTCTGGTATATTGTGTGGCTCTGCGTTGTGAGAGGAGCAGCCAGATTGTGTGGTCGTGGACCGTAACAGAGAAGGTCCTTCCTCCACTTTTGAGTTGGGGCTAGAACGGAGAGACTTATTTGCAAAGTTAGCCGAAGCTCATTAGTTTGTTCTTAATCATGAGGAGAATTTTTATGGTATATGTGGCTCCATTTCTTTTCAAAACCAGGTGATTTTCATTAACTACAGTATACAAAGGGAACACAGCTCTACCATTTATGGTTGTAAAATTTCAAGGGATCTTACTGCTGATAAAATAAACAAAGCCATATCTGCAGGCCTTGAATTTAGTTTTGCCTGCAGAAGGGTCTCCCTTTTTGGGGGGAAAAGGGGGCGGGGAGAGAAGCCACTCTTGAAGTTAGAAATGAAATCTAAAGGAGCCGAGATGCTTGGAAAGCATCTTACATTTAATTTAGATCAACAGAGCTGGTTGAATACTGCAAAATATTTTCTGCCAATATTCAGTTGTATTGTTTTAATTCATTTTGATCAGCCCCGTATGCCTTTTGTGTTTGCTTTCCTCAAGAGTTCATGCAACTGAGTTTCACTTCCAGGAATGCTCATGGAAAGCGAATTTCCAAGTCACATGTATAAGTATTTGTGGAAACTGAATTTTAAATTTGTATGCATGATTAGATAGAGAGGATTGGCCTTGTGGTTAAGACACCGGACTAGGAATTGAGAGATCTGGTTTCCTGGCTCTGCCACAGATTTCCTGTGTGACCTTAAGCAAATTACATAATCCCATCTGTAAGATAGGGATAACATTGCTTTTCTCCGATCTTTGTCTGTCTTATTTATTTCCGTTATAAACTCTTCAGGACAGGGATTGTCTTTCACTATGTATTTGTACAGAAACTAGAGCAATAGGTCCCTGATCTTCTTTGATGTCTCTTAAGTGCTACTGAAGTTCAAATAATATGCATTCCAGAAGTATGTTGTTCACTTATCAAATCAGGGGACGGAAACCAAACCATGTGACTTAACTTGACCAATCACAGCAAACTGTTAATTGAGAGGCAAACATTCACCAGAGAAATGTTCCCAATGAATTTATAAGTGACAAAAGACATGAATAATTTCTAATAAATCAAATTGAAGAAATTGTGATTTGCTTGTAGATATCTAAATAGTAGAGTCTGACTTTGTAAAATATGTTTGCTGGTTCTGAATTACTCATTCAGCTCTAATATCAACAAGAACAAGTGACAGAAGCATTTTTCTTTTCTCCCCCACTACTTCCATTCTTACTTTCCCCCTCTTCTTTCTTTTTCCATCCCTTGTAAGATTTTTTTTTTTTCTGTGTTAATTAAAAGCTATCATGTTGGGAGATCCAGTAGTTGCCAGACTTGGATATAAAACAGTTTTATTTTGCCTGAGTAAATAGGGCCGAACCAGTCTACAGAACTACTAATTCTATGCAATCCAGGTCTGTGCCACTCTTCTTTAATACTGTTTTCATTCATAGATTCCAAGGCCAGAAGGGACCATTGTGATCATCTAGTCTGATCTCCTGTATAACACTGTCCATAGAACTTCTCCAAAACAATTCTGAGAACATACTATTTTAGAAAAAAAATCAATATTGATTTTAAAAAGGTCAGTGACGAATCTACCACAATCCATGGTAAATTGTTCCAATAGTTAATTACCCCCGTTGTCAAAATATATACCTTATTTCCAGTCTGAATTCAGCTTCTAGCCATGTTACACCTTTCACTGCTAGATTGAAGAGCCCACTATTAAATATTTGTTCCCCATGTAGGTACTTGACTGTCATCAAGTCACCCCTGGACCTTCTCTTTGTTAAGTTAAATACATGGAGCTCTCTGAATCTAGCACCATAAAACATTTGACCCTTTAATCACTCTTGTGGCTCTTCTCTGAACTCTCCAATATATCAACATCCTTCTTGAATTATGGGTCTAAGCACTGAACACAGTGTTCCTGCAGTGGTCACAGTGGTGCCAAATACTGAGGAAAAATAATTCTCTATTCCTAGTCAAGATTACCCTGTTCATGCACCCCAGGACTGCATTATCTCTTTAGGCCACAGCACCACACTGAGCGCTCGTGTTCAGCTGATTATCCACCAACATCCCAAATCTTTTTCAGACTCACTGCTTCCTGGGATAGAGTCCCCATCCTGTAAGTATGGCCTACATTTTTTGTTCCTAGATGTATACATTTAGCTGTATTAAAACACACATTGTTTGTTTGTGCGCTCAGTTTACCCAGAGATCCAGATCCCTCTGAATCAGTGACCTGTTCTCTTAATTATTTACCACTTTCCCAATTTTTATGTCCTTTGTAAACTTTATACGGGATGATTTTGTTTTCTTCCAGGTTATGGATAAAAATATTACATAGCATAGGACCAAGAACCAATCCCTGCAGCACCTAACTGGAAACATACCCTCTTGATGACAATTTCTGGTTTACAGTTACATTTTGAGATCTGTCAGTTAGCCAGTTTTTAATCCATTTAATGTATGCCATGTTAATTTTATATTCGAGTTTTATAATCAAAATGTTGTGTGGTACCAAGTCAAAGTATGTTAGTTATATTAACGCTATTACCTTTACCAGTCAAACTTGTAATCTCACAAACAAAAAATCAAGTGAGTTTGACAAGATTTATTTTCCATAAACCCATGTTGATTTGCATTAATTGCATTACCTTCCTTTAATCTTTATTAAGTCCCATATCAGCTGCTTCATTATCTTGCCCGGTATTGATGTCAGGCTGACAGACCTATAGTTTCCCAGGCCATCCCATTTTACCCTTTTTTTAAATTGGCACAACATTAGCTTTCTTCCAGTCTTCTGGACCTTCCCCAGTGCTCCAAGACTTACAGAAAATCAACATTAATGGTCCAGCAAGTGCCTCAGTTAGCTCTTTTAAAACTCTTGAATGGAGGTTATTTGGGCCTGCTGATTTAAAAGTTTTAAACCTTAGTAGTTTCTGTTTAACATTCTCCAGAGATACTAGTGGGATGAAAAGAGAGTTATCATTATCATATAATGAGACTACGTAATCTTTTCCCCCCAAATGCAGAACAGAAATATTTATTGGACACTTCTGCCTTTTCTGCATTATTATTTGATCATTCTAACATATACATCTAGTAATGGACCAATACTACTGGAGGGATTCTTTTTGTACCATATATTTATTTATTCATTCATATATATATAAAATAAAACCTCGTATGGTCCCTTTGCTTCCCTTATCAATTTTCTACAATTCCCAACTTCTGATTTATATTAATTACTAAGAGTTTCTCGTTTCTTCTATTTGTTTTATTTATATATAAAATTTATTTTTTATAACTGCCTTCACTTCCCCTCTAAACCAGGTCAGTTTTTAAACCAGCCTGGCTGCCTTCCTCAGTTGTGACTTTTTGGGCATCTAGTAAGGTATTCTTAAATGATTCCTAATTATCCTACGCATTTTTCTGATTAAATTCTTCTTCCCTGTTAATTTTTTGTTCTGTGGTCAGTTTCTCTTTCTGTTAGGACATGGTCTAATAAAGAGTTGCTTGTGTTGGCTGGAATACTTTTTGAATTAGGAAATTGTCATCTATACTGTTTTTAAAAAATCCAAAGATGTTTTAGTACTGGCAGCATGAAACCTCCAGTGTGTGTCACTCAAATTGAAGTCCCCCACGATCACACAGTTTTTTCCCCTACACATTATAGCTAGAGGCATAAGGAGATGGTCATCTTGTTCCCTATTTTGATTTGGTGGTCTGTTGCAGACACTAATACCCCTGTTTTTATGGGAAGACTTGAACCATGTTGGGCCACCATTGTATTGCAGCTGGGTCCTTCATACAGTTTTTATAGTGTGTTTAACACATAAGGCCCTAGTCTTCCCAGCAAAAGTTACCATTGCGGGGTGGTGTTACAGCATAGCATTGCTCTAATTATGCTGTTGTACAATGTGGTCTTACATGTGTGGATACAATCAAACCATGTTAAAAAGATGATATGGAAATGTACTACAGCCTTTGTCTTTACAGTTCCAAAATGGGGTTATAACACAATTTGACTTGGTGAGCACAGGCAAGACCAAATTGCTATGAGGTGGTCCCCTGATACTGTAAATTATGTCTTTACTTCAGTTTCTCTAAAGCTGCATCTATATACTCATTTCCTATAGTGGACTGGGAAATGAGTCTGGAAACAATGTTTAAACACTCTTCCAGCAAACTGATATCTAGACCAAATTTATTTCCCAGCCTGGGACAAAGCTGAAGTCAGCATCCGAAGATAATGATGGAAATGAACAAGCATTGCAATTGCAGGTTTAATAATAATTCTTTTCCTGCTGAGACCGAGGAGTCAGGGAATACAGATAGCCTCATAATCCTGATCAGTTCTGCATCTCTCTTGGGAAGGGGATTGTAGAGTGGAAATATAACAGCATCACAAGAAGAAAAAAATAGGATTCCTGCCATCCCTTTCTGAAGCTTAAAGCCTGATCAAGTATTTTAGATACCTTTCAGATCTATTGCAATTTTAAGAAGAAAACTATCTGTTTCTACGCTGTTCCATTTCTCTTTGATGAACACACTTGAGCACCAGGTGGGCTGATCCAAACCACAAATTCCAGAGAGACAGGTGCAGACTATTTGCTTATATTACACACATAATGAGGACATCTCTTCCACACAAGGACTTGATCATTTTGATGGAAGCAACAGGTCCTCACCTGGGCCTATGGTCTAGTAAGACTATCTTTGTAAAGAGCGCCAGGAGATAAATATTCCTCAAGGGCCATAAATTATGAACTGTTTCTCTCGAATGCTTACAAGCTGTGTGCCATCTTCTGTTCCTCCCCAATTACATT
The DNA here is from genome assembly GCA_033296515.1 of Macrochelys suwanniensis. Taxonomy (NCBI): domain Eukaryota; kingdom Metazoa; phylum Chordata; order Testudines; family Chelydridae; genus Macrochelys; species Macrochelys suwanniensis. The sequence continues at coordinate 10,741,892 of CM065790.1, read as the reverse complement.
ACAATACAGTGCCGCAAGAATATCACCCACCCTCCACCCTCGGGATCTTACTGTGCTCTCCTTGTCTTAGCAACATGTGGAGTTACAGGGGAGAAAAAAGAGAAACCAGGTGGCAATCTTGTGCTTTCATGACTAAGGGTACGTCCACACTACCCGCCTGATTCGGCGGGTAGCGATCGATGTTCTGGGATCGATTTATCGCGTCTCATGTAGACGCAATAAATCGATCCCAGAAGCGCTTCCCGTTGACTCCGGAACTCCAGCTCAGCGCGAGGAGTAAGCGGAGTCGACGGGGGAGCCTGCCTGCGTCGCGTGGACCCGCAGTAAGTACTTAGATCGAATTACAAAGATACTTCGACTTCAGCTACGGTATTCACGTAGCTGAAGTTGCGTATCTTAGATCGATCCCCCTAGTGTGGACCAGGCCTAACATAGACTATAAAGTCTCATTGGTAGTTGAGAAGTAAAATTAATGTTAGTTGTGTGGGGAAACAGTTGCAGCCAAAAGAAAATAAGAAAGAAAGAAATCTAGTTGAGTGCACTTACTTTCCAATCTATTTGCCTAGGATGAGGTGCTAGTACAGAACTGCTCTGTGAGTCCACCCGGCGTTGATTGGATCACAAAGGGATCCTTGCTGAGGGCTGTTGAACCTTACTGGAAAAATTGTGACAGTGCCCACACAGGCAACCCCATTTTGTTGTGCTCTCTAACATTACCAGATGCTCAACAAGGAAGAGAATCAGTGTAATTGTTTTATGCTTGTGTTATAGGTGGTGTGACTCTGAAACTGCTGTTTTTAAACTACTGAATATTAGCTTAAATGTCACATTTTCCCTAAATCTACGTTGTTTGAATCATAGTCGAACAAAGCTGTTTGTTTTTGTTTTGTAAAGGGATTCTGGTTGAAAATCCTATCTAAAATGAAGGAAGGGGGTAATTACTTACCTGTGTTGCTAAGAATACCTGGAAAAATCTGACAAACTGAATTGACTTTTCAGCACTGATGCTGTTTACTGTCTGCATTTCTCTCAGCTTGGGTAATGAAAATAGACCAATCAGTTAACTTTAATTTGCAGTTAGTTTCATTTAACTTTATAGTCCTCATTCATTAGCACAATGCTGCAGTGTGTGACTTGTAAGCACTACAGGGGAATATAACAGAATAAATTTGTATTCATTCACGTTATTAATAAATTCATGAACATATTTTATAAAACCTAATAGTCATAATTTTTTTTGGTAAAAACAAGACCTAAATATTGGACATAATACTGTCAGGAAGTTTACTACACTAAGTTGGAACCACTCACTGTTATTTCTGTTGTGGTCTGTGTGTGCATCCGCTCGTGTTATTACTAAACAATCAGAAATGGTCTTGTACTACAAGTTGTAGGAGACTTTTCTGTCGTACTGATTTTAGTTTCTAGGAATGAAGATCATCAAGAGTCCTTTTTGCATGTGTGTGAGTAGGTGGAAGGGATTGAGTATTGCTTCAAAGTGCTTTGCTCAGTAGGGATGGGCTTAAGCATGTGCTTAAATGTATTGCTGAATTGGGACCTCTCAGATTTTTCCTTTTTTGATTAAGTAGTTCTTAAATGCTGATTTCTAGTTTTAATGCTGATTTCTCATTTGTGATTTAAGCTGAACCTTTTTCTCTCACACACATTCTTCCCACTGGGAAGATAAGGACACTCAGTCAAGGAGCGTGTCTTGACAGCAAGCAGGATCCTGTGGCCACTAGTCTCAGAACCTGGGTCTACAGACTCAAGATTGCAGGGCTCATGGTATGTCATTAAAAATTGCTGTGGAGATGCTTGGGCTGGAACTCCGGCTCTGAAGCCTAGCCCGAACATCTACATAGCTATTTGTAACTCTGTAGCATGAGCCTGTAGACCCAGCTTCTGAGACTCACTGCTGCAGGATCCTGCTTGCTGTGAAGATGTACCCTGGGGGGCCAGCCAGTACCAAAGGTACAGAATTTCAAGTATTTAGATTCAATACTATAGGATAATGGTGAACTCAGCAATGAACTTATATGTAGAACTCGAAAGGCATGGACTAAATGGAGAGAGATGAGTGGAGTAATCTGTGATAGAAGGATGCCTAGCAAACTGAAAAGGTCAGACCTACAAGACAGTAATTAGGCCTACAGTTTTGTATGGCTCTGAATGCTGGCACTGAGGAAGAGACAGGAACAGATCTTGAACACCGTAGAAATGAAAATGTTAACATGCATGGATCATGTTCAGAACAAATGAATTAGGGGAAGTGTAAAAGTGGTACTAATTATAGAAAAGATGAGGAATCCAGGCTTAGATAGTCTGGGCATGTATAAAAAAGATCTGAAGAATGTATAGGAAGCAGGATGTTAAATTTAAGAAGTGGAGGGTAAGAGAAGGTTTGGAAACCTAGCTGTGGAGATTCTCCAAGACAGACTGTAATGGAGAAGGACTCCAAGAGCTGACCCCATATGGATGGGACTAAAGCTAGAAGAAGATATTATTCCCACGAGGAAATATTTTAAAGTGGGAGGAAAAGAAACATTTGTCATCAGCTCCACCTCTCCCCCTCACCCGCTCTTATCTTTGCCAGTTTGCAGAGGCATAGTGAGTACGTGTGCCAATCTGATCTGAAAAATGGAGCGAGTCCATGTCCCAAATTGGGGCTGAAATATTCTTGCTTCCTTTTTTGGAAGGCTGCTGCTTATAATGCTATAAAGCAGAAGCCTTACCTAAACCTGTAAACATTCTCTATAATGTGGAAAACTGTTTTGTGCATGCTGGTAAAATCCTTTGTTTTCTAAAGTAACCGAAGACATGATTTCTAAACTCCTAGCCAGCAGATTATGTGGATATTCTTTTTTGGTAAATTGTCTTTTTACAGTTACACTAGACCAGCCTAGGGTTTGGAGCAGCCAATAGTCATTGTCCTATTCTTGGAGAGTGCTTCTCTTCATGCACTTCAGAGGTACCAGGCCAGATTCTGATCTCAGTAACACTGACTGAAATCGGTGGATTTACTTTAGGCTTACACTGGTGTAACTGAGATCAGAATCTGGCTTTGTGGGCCATTGCTGCTCAGGGAAGCTCTTTCATTTTGTTTTACCCAATCAAATAATTTTGGTTGCAGACCAATACAGCACGTGCATTCAATCTATTTCCTTCTTTCCCATTCTATCGCCTGGCCTCTCTTCTCCCACTGACAGTATGGTTCTTTGCATCACTGTATGTTTCTGGTTTTGTTATGGCCTGTTAGTTATCCACTAACTCCAGTGGTTCCTGCCTTGTCACATCTTTGTTACAGACTTGGATGCTGCTTGCTGCCCTTCCACATTGGGCTGGGATGAGGAAGGTGGTATAATTTCATGGGAAGAGTTATATTTTATTTCAAATATAAAACTGATCATCCAGGGGCTGGTCACGCATATCCACACTCTCTAGGAAGCATGTTGAGTCAAGTGCTTAGCTCTTACGTAGTGCTCTCCTTCACAGCTCAGATGTGTGTGAGCATCATTGTTCTTCATCTTGGAGAGGGGGAAATTAAAACACAGATTAAAATTTTCAGAATTGCCGGAGTCCCATTGACTTTCATTGAGACTAAGGCACATCTGAAATTTGTACCCTAAGTGATTTATCCAAGATCACATGACAAGATGGTGTCAGAGCCAAGAATGGAATCTAGGTCTCCCCTGCTGTCTTATAGCCTCTGTGTCATGCTGCCTGTCTAAAACTAGTTAATGCCAAGAGTCAAGAATTCTTTGCCTTGGTATCAAGGGGCTATAAGCAGAATTAATGTGATGAAATTAAAAAGGGGAAAATGCCAGAAAAAACCCCATCCTGATGATGAAGCCTATTAAAAACTATGGACTTGTCTCCCGGAGGAAGTGGTGGAAGCCATAGCACTGGGAAGACTCTTAAGCTTGACTGGAAAGAATACTAGAAAGTACACTGTGTGGCTCATTCCTGCATTGTTGAGAGAGGGAGGGGATGGAGTAGAAAGCCTAATAGGACTTTTTTGTCAGAGTGTGACCGTAGTTAAATCCATCTATAGATTTGGGGCTGTGGGGGTTGTTTTTTTCTGGAACTCAACCCACTTGGTTAGTAGGGCTTGCTGTGTTATATAAAGTACTTATTGAAATTTATAAATTGTGTGTGTTCTGTGGAAGCTCCTTTTTAATCTCTAGAATGTCCAAGCCTTTTTTCTGACTGTGCCGATCAATGCAGGCTGAGTCTGACCTTCCTCTTGTGAAAAAAGGGAATGACTTTTTAAAAATGTATAGCTTAGCCAGTGGAGTTATGATGGAGCAAATATGGAAGAGTGTGACCAAATGTAAATAAAATAGTTTAGGTTGAGAGAGTTTGGCTCTATGCTGCCATTCATTTAGAAAAAGGTGACATTTCATGTGAACTTTTGTTGTTGCACTATTTTAGACTAGACTAACGAAATGTTAGCTAGCAGCGCAAGTTATGCTAAAAGCCTTTGTTGCAGAAGGTTATATGAGACTGTGCTGACAGAGCAGGATGAGCATGAACTCGCTGAGTGGGATGGGTTATGAAATAAAACCTGGAATCTCCCTTCTCCTTGGAAGGATCTGTTTTACAGATTTTTTTTAAATACCGATTCCATGAGGCACAGAAAATCTGTGAGTGGCCACTAAGGAAATAGTGGGAATAAAGAGGCAGCTATTCCTCCAACTGTCATCAAGTATGCACAAAACTCAGGAGTATTTAATCTTATTCAGTCTGTGTATTATTCTGGCTCATAGTAGAAGTTTTTGGGGAGTCGGGGAGAGGGGGAACCCTTCAGATTGATTGACAGTGTGACCCAAGGAGATTAATAATCTATTTTGTGTCCTCCAGCTACTCCTTCACTCACATGAACATGTGAAAAAGTGCCAGCAGAGTTTGGAAGTCCATGGGATGTTTGTTTTGTTGGAAGATGTGAGGTCTCTTCCTCCCCAAGGGACTGCCCAGCCGTCAGCCTTGGATGCTTGTTATAATGCTGTGCTTCCCTTTTTGTTTTCCAGCCCTGTGCTTTAATTATTAAGGAAATCTGCTCACTTTGGTCTAGACCGGAATTCTTTGCATCCCAGATCTTTTTTTATATATGTTCTCTAAAAGTGACTCACTACCTGAAGTAAGCAGTAATTAACGAGACTGCGAGGCCTACTAGATCTTCTAGTGCATTAACATGAATGAATGCTATGTGAGAGAGGCTTCTTTTAGAAGAGATGAGGAAAGTGTTTCACCAAATACCTGACTCAAAAGAACTGCAACAACTGTTAACATTTATTTATTTAGTCTGTATGTGGGCATCTACCCCAGTTCAAGGGTGCTATAAAGAAGCAAGTAGTCGTGTTGTCGGTCACAGTGGAGATTTGTACTGCAGTAGAGCCTAGGGACCCCAGGCAAGAATCAGGCATCACCCTGCAGGACATTGTTCGGATAGGCAACAACAAAAGAGAGCTCCTACCCCAGATAATTTATCATGTAGGTCTATGACCGGACACCATTGATAAATGAAATAGAAAAATGGGAGGGCTTGGAGCACCTGGGGACGACAAGGTAGTAATAAAGCAAGTTCTTGCAGAAGAAGCAGTAGTCTCAACTCACCACCTGCCTTGTCATTGGCAGCTGACAGCATTCAGTCGGCATCACGGCAGAGGTAAGTTATGGAGGGATTTGACTGGCTTGGTAATGCGTTATAAAGTTTTTCACCTCCCATCATTGGTTCTAGCCCAGAATGTTTGTGACTGAAAAGAGGGCTCAGTGCTGTACAAATACAGTGAGATGTAGTCAGTGCCCCAAGATGTTATCTCATTTGGAGAGGTACAGTGTGGATATTTAAGGGATTTTGCTCTAAGGGATTTGGAGCTGGCATTTCCAAGAGATGGAAACCAAGGTAAAAAGATGATTGTTCCAAGTGTAGGGAGAAGCAAGCAAGACAGGATAAAGGCCGCAGCCAGCAGGGGAGCAGAGAGAGTAAACAAAATCTTTAAGGAAAAGGGAGGGTGGCAAAGTGGTGCTGATAGGACTTTTACTTCTGCTGTAAACACTAGTAGAAGCAGAAGCCTGAGTGATTGTGATGGAGAACTTTTTTTTTTATCGGTTTTAAGCCCCAATAGGAGAGAATGTGAATAGGTTGTGCTACACTGAGTATCAGAACATAACATTGTCTTGCAGAGAGAGTTTTTAGACATTCAGAAGTCCAGACAGGATATGCCTGTCTCTGTGTCAGGTATGGATAGTTGAATCCTGTCAGCTTTGTCTTATATTTCTCAGTTATTCCTCAATAAATTAGCCCTGATGTTCCTGAATAGGAGTTTCAATTGTTTTTGTGCTCTGTGTGTCTCCCATTGTAAAGTTCTGATAGCTAATGAGTTAAGAAGATATCAAGGGAGCGAGGTGGTGCTCATATCATGTGTATAGCATGTACTGTGTGATCTGTGCTGGTTTAATCCATAATTGTAAGGTTAGAAAGACTCTTTGAAGTTTCCTATTACAATAATCTCCCAGTTTAAAAGAAAAGAAGAAAAAAAGCCCAGCCAACAGTTTAGATTGTTCAGTAATCCCATTCTCACCAATCCCTAGGTTTGCAGAAAGTTGTCAGTGAAGGTTTGAGGCATACCCCATGGAATAATGTCTCTCAGATGGTGCTTGCAAAAATGTATTATCAAAAAAACTAGTCTTCTAGACTTTAGCACTGTAAATTGCCGTTTCTTTTAATGTTTTGACACTGTCATCTGATGGTCTGAAATGAAACAAGTAACTTGGTATCTATAAAGAATCAGTTTTGACATCACTGGGGACTGGGGGTGAGAGCAGGACTTTTGTGGGGCACTGCAGCCTCACTCCAGTATCCTGATTCATGGACAGGCCCGAGCAAATCCCCTGCTAGGCCTCAGTCACATTCTAATTGGAGGTGAGACTACCTTGGATTTCCTGCCTTCCTGTTGAACATGCCAGTGGGAGGCATTTTCCTTCCTATCTGAGGTTATGGTACATCCCTCAGCATAAATTGCACAGCTTGCACTGTATTGGGGGGGGGGGGGGCAGCTCTTTCATCATAGAACCACTTCTTACTGATGATGTGAATCAGTCACCTCCAGCTGTTTGATGTCTGTTTATTCCAGGTGTTTACCAGTCTGATGATGTAACTCACTTTGGAGTAACTCCAATCAGTACAGCACCCTGAGTTTGATAAGGGGAGCTTAATGGGCTTGACAAGATCAAAGTATTTTCATGGTAAAATGATTATAGCTTAATTTTCTCTTTCTTCCTTTATTGTCCCTATTAAATCAGGCCTGGAGCATTAAAATATGTATCAGCATTACACAAAAAGGAAGGAAAAACAGGGCTTCAGATATGCTTTTTCTAAATCTCTCTGTTGTTTTTTGACCTTTCGGCATTTTATATTTTTTCTTTTGTGAAGCAATATTATTTGACTACTTGATCTGCTACATAAGTATACGTCCCAATAGCAAGTATTTGGCTAAGAAAGTAGGCTTAATTATGTGTATAGATATCTTTGAATTTAACCAGTCCAAATGATTATAGTAAACTCTGTTAATACTACAGACTCTGAGCATGTATGTAGCTATCTTGCTGACTTGCACAAACATGCTGAGGTTACTGAATTTTTGTCAGTTGTTGAATAACTTTTTTACCTCCACATACCCTAAAGCAAGCAGACCTGACTTGATGAAGTCTGGATTTTAGCCATTCTCTGATGTAATAACAGTCACTGCACATTCACGTCACTTGTATGTAGTATCCCCTCTACATGGAGTTTGAAACCTCCTTTCCACTAGTGTTGGTTCACTTTGTAAAAAGCTCCAGGCTTGTTTCAAAATCATGTTTCTAAAAGTTTGGAGTGATTCCCAAATTACTATTCCCCACTTGCATCTGAGAAACTCCAGCTGGCTGTAGTAGTAACGGTCAATCCATGATCATTACTGAGCAGGGAAGGGGACCAGAACGAAAGATTCCTTGGAGCTCCCTGCATCACAAAAGGGAGCCAGGGAGGATGTGAGAACTGGTATTTTCTTGGAAATGTAGAACAGTTTTCTTCAGATCAAGGGCATTGCACTCTCCCATCCTTGTCTTGGGCACCACCCAGCTGGAGCTCGACTCCAAGGCCTGGTCTACCCTAGAAAGAGTTTGCCAGTGTAGTTTATTATACTAGTTCCTCAACCAAAATAAGCAATACTGTCAGAAGGACTTTTTTGCTGTATAATTGCATCTCTACTAGGGCTTTTCGCTGGTATAAAAATGTCATGAAGAATCACACCCCTAACTGACATTATTGTACTATCAAAAGTTTGTGATATACTCCTGGCCTGACACACACCCCCCCCCCCAAGCTGCTGCCATGTGAACCCCAGAAAGAAAGGCTTAAAACTAATTTGTGGCAGCAGGGGTGGGGTTGGGTGTATGCTGAACTAATCCATTCTACAATAGGTAGGAGAAGTTTGCAGCAGCTTGAAGGTTCTCTGCTGTGCTTGGACTAGCTTGAAATTTTGGGTTGCTCTTTCTATTGAATACTAGTATAATGTGCCACTTCGTACTGGGGGCCTTGAAACTCAGTTTTCACTGTGAAGACCAACTCTCAGAAATCTTCCCCTTGAGGCAGCTGAAGGCATCACAGACACCTACAAATGTGCAAAGAGTGAAAGAAAAATGGTCCCATCTCTGCTTTGTGCATGTCACCAGCTGCTGTGGGGGGAAACACAGCCTTGTACTCTGAACTTGTTAGGTAAAATAATGAAGAGGGAAGGTAGTTTATAATTTTTTTTAAAGTAGAAGTATTTGTGATGGTGACCTCTGTATACTGTACCCCATAATCATTGTCCTTTGTGTCTTATAATGATTTGGGATCTTCAGTGTTTTTATTTATTAGAAAAAATTAGCAGATTTACCTTTTGTTCTTAAAAAAATAATAAAAATAAATAAATCTGACATCCAGTAGGTATTTGAGCCAAGACAAACGCCTGTCAGGGATAGTCTAGATAATACTTAGTCCTGCCATGAGTGCAGGGGACTGGACTAGATGACCTCTTGAGGTCCCTTCCAGTCCTATGATTCTATGACTTGCAAAGCAGCCGGCAGGCTACATGAACAGAAATGTATTTAGGGGGAGAAAAGATGTCTTCTCTCTTCACCATGCCTTTGGAAAGCAGGGAAAATGCATGTTACAGAAAAGAATGTGGGGACCCTATTGCACAAAGCTTTGGAATGAGAGTGCTCCGTATGCTCCATAAGATTTGCATTAAGGTAATGATCATTTTTGCCCTCTGCCCATGTGCATGAGGACCACAGATGTCAAGAAATGAAATAAACGAGAAACTCATAATGGGTACAAAAAACAGATGGCTTTTATCAGCAAGATTGAACCTGTTTTTTCCTTTTTTCTTCTTTCTCTTCTCCTCCAGAAGCCCTTCAGAGGCCAGTAGTATCTGATTTTGAGCCCCAGGGTCTGAGTGAAGCAGCCCGTTGGAACTCCAAGGAAAACCTCCTGTCTGGTCCTAGTGAAAATGACCCCAATCTTTTTGTTGCACTATATGATTTTGTGGCGAGTGGGGACAACACTCTCAGCATAACTAAAGGTAAGAGATCTCCAGGGGGTGCTTTAGAACATCTGTGACAAGGAACAAGAAAATGAAGTCAGTCAGGAATATTTGAGTTCATAATCCCCATAAACACATCAGTGTAATCATTGTAGTGGAAATTGTCCTAAAACAAATGAAGGCACTAGGAAAGAGCCTTTTAAATGGGATAGTCTGCTTAAAGTGTGCACTGGGAGAAGAAAATTGTATACTAAAATTAAACCCTTCAATGGAAGCAAGGATTTAAAGCTGGATTAAACCTTAACTGTAGTTTTAAAGTACTTAGAATATGGTCTGTAGCTTTATAGCTGCTTAATTAAAATGCAGCTCTTCTCTGAAAAGTGACCATATACAAATATCCCCTTCTTACTCAGAGGTTCTACGCCATGTGTGTACTTGAAACCACATCTGCTTGCCTTGCTAATCAATAAGTTTTTACTCCTTTTTCTCCCACCTGTTAGCCCTGCAGTGCCAGTGTAGCTGAGGTAGAGTTTGCTGGATTCTATTCTGGTTAATGCATTAGCAAGAGTTGTTAACTTTAGGCCTTTAAGTCTACCAAGGCATTTAAGCACATATGTAACTTTAAACATGTGAGTAGTCCCATTGGCTTTGATGGATATACTTGTGTTTAAAGGCACGCAATGCGTAAGTTCTCTGCTGAATCCGTGCATATGTTCTGATTGCAGAACTTTGGATGGTGATGTGTGAGCCAGAAGGAATGTAGCTTTACTCTCAGATCCCAGGTTTGCCATGTCTAATTATATTTTGTTTTTATGTGAAGGTGAAAAGCTCCGTGTCTTGGGCTACAATCATAACGGAGAATGGTGTGAGGCCCAAACGAAGAATGGGCAGGGCTGGGTACCAAGTAACTACATCACCCCAGTGAATAGTTTGGAGAAACATTCCTGGTACCATGGACCAGTGTCACGCAATGCCGCTGAGTACCTGCTGAGCAGCGGAATCAATGGCAGCTTTCTGGTGCGGGAGAGTGAGAGCAGCCCAGGACAGAGGTCTATATCACTGAGATACGAGGGAAGGGTGTACCACTACAGGATAAACACTGCATCTGATGGAAAGGTAGGAGTTAAACCTCGCAAATTGCAAAGGAAAAACCATTCTGGTCCACTTCAACTGCTTGCTGTAGAAAGGGCCCAGTACAGCTCCCACTGAAGTCAACTGAAGGTTTGCCATTGACTTCAGCAGGAGTAGAATCAGGTCGTGCATACTGACCTACAACATCTAAACAAAGAGCACATCAGATATTATTCTAACATTTGTCAGCAGAAGCTTTGGGAAAATGTGTCTCCTTTTAACAAGCCCCAAACAGGTGTTAGTATGTCTCAGTCGTGAAAACCTTGGGCCAGACTAATCCTGATGTAACTCCATTAATGTCTTTAGTAGAGTTTTATATCAGGAATGAATTTTGCCCCATAGGTTCAAGTAGCATCATTTGGGCATAAAAGGACAGTGTCAAAGTCATGTCTTTTAAAAATAGTCCTTTATCTATGTTACTAACAACACTTCAGGTTATTGGAACCAAAATAATTGTAAAGCTATCATGTTCCGTTGTTACAGAAACAAGGTGGCTGAGGCAATATATTTTATTGGACCAACTTCTGTTGGTGAGAGAGACAAGCTTTCAAGCTTACACAGAGTTCTTCTTTGGGTCTGGAAATCCCAGTTAAATGGCACTTTTAAACAAACTGGGAATTCCAGACCTAAAGAAGAGCTTTTTATAAGTTTGAAAGCTTCTCTCTCTCACCAACAAAAGTTGTTCCGATAATCTACCGTGTCTTTCTAATATTCTGGTCCAATATGGCTACAACAACACTTGATGTGCTGTCATTGTTTATTGCTTGTTGCCTTCTGTTCTGCATTTCATCTTGGATAATGGAAGGAAGGTTTAGCACTGTAGTTTCACGTTTGTATATGGCCAGTTTTCTCATCTCATTCACTTTCAGGTTCTTGTGCACTAGCAAGTGCTACTGTACTCAGCTTGTGAGTGCTGCAGGGAAATGTTTGTTTTAAAGTGTTATTTTCTTTAGGTTTTTGTTTGAATTTCCTCAAAACATTTCTACTGGCATTGGGTTTTGGAAAGTGTTGTTTTTAATTAATTGAAATTTTAGGCCCTATTGGATCGTGCAGTGTGTTTCTTTAAATCCAGTCGAAATGGGATGTTGCAGCATGGCTATTGCTGTTCTACATGAGGCCCTTTCTGCCAACATCTAGTAGTTTAAAGATCCCTTGCCATTTAAAAATACATACATTTAAAAAAATCAACAACAAGGGGTTGCATGGTCCTGGTCCAGGCCAGCTTTCCTTTCCTTTGCCCAGTAAGGGCCTGTTCCCGTTGACGTCAATGGCAAAACTCTTTGATTTCACTGGTGCAGGATCAGGTCAGTAAAACAAATGCTAGTTTCTGCAGTGTTGAGTACTTAATGGCTTCTCCATTTGTCTAACTCATCACTGTGTAAAACCATTTTAAGACACTTCAAGTATGAAAGAAGCTTATAGAAAAGCAAATGTTCTGTAATGAAAATGCTGCTTAGCTGCTTTAATGAAAAGCTCGGTAATTAGGGTAATGTTGTAAGGTTTGTCAAGGCAATGTATGGGTACTGTGGTCTTTTCCTTTTTCCCCTGCTCTTCTCTCATTCAGGATGCAGCCAGGCTCCACATGGTTGAAATTAGCAAAGTGAAATGGTCTGTGCCATGTACTTAGAGTTTATCTATATAACACTTAGTTTGTGGCAAGCTGGGGTTTCAGTCTATCTCAGACTAGCCTGCTACCCACTATGTGTCTATGTGGACCTTTGCTGCCACGCACTAAAAGTTCTGTAGCGCTCTTTGATCTACCATGCTTTGAAATGGGAGTAGATTAAAGCATACTAGGGAACTTTTCTTGCACGGTGGGCTCGTGCGAGGTAGATTTATGTCCCAGCTTGCCACGAACTAAGGGTGTGTCTACACTGCATTGTAAGCCTGGGTCTGTGGACCCCGGGCTTATAAACTCAGTGTTTCCAAGCCCAGACTTGAGCGTCCACACTGCTTTGTAAACCTGGGTTACAGTTGCTGGATCTGGGTGTCTCAGCCCTGCTAATGTGTCCATACGGCACTTCTCAGACCTTCTGACTCAGGTCTGCAGCTTGAATTGTGTCCACACTGCAAAATGACGGGGCTTGGACCAGAATCACAGAGGGACTCGGGCTCTGATCTTTCCCCCTTTCCATAGTGTCCTAGAATCTGGGTCCTTCGTGCTCGTGTTTGGACAGAAGTGAGGCTTGGGCTCCAACCTGAGTCTGAGCCTGTGGTTAGTGTGCAGTGTAGACGTACCGTAAGTGTTCATATAGACAAGTCTGTTTAAGAAAGGATAAACAGTATCCTTGGGGATGTGTGTTGCTTGCTTATGAAGATGTTGAGCCAGATCCTCATATGTTGTAAATGAGCATAGCTTCATGACCAATTAACTGCAAGATGTCGTGCCATGTGATCCCCATGGTAGCATTTTAAGGGTTTGGTACTTGGAAGTTTGCATCTTGGCAGTGCTATTTATCCCAGGAAACAGTTAAGCAGAGCTCAGGTAATCAGCTCAGATCTATACTAAGCAGGTTAATGGTTTCTTTTCCCCAGTGTTGTTCTAATCGACATTGTTGAGAATAGACACAGACAAGCAGAATTCATTAAAACAAACTTGTAGCTGACAGTCACATGAAATCCAAAAGCTATGGCGGGGGAGCGGAGAAGGTCATGTGGTCTCTACGAGGGACAGACCTAATGTCCAAGTCCTTACCAAGTGAAATACTGGACTGGCCAGGCCAGACGCTGGCATTCTGAACTGCTGGGTATCAAATTGTATTAACCACTCTGCAGTAAATCATCTCTCTCCAAAAGGAAAAACAAATGGCAAAGCCCTTCCCCTCAGCTCTCTGGGCATCTGGGACCTTCTCAGCTTGCTGTATCATTAGTCAGCCCATCTGAGGAATTTAATACTGCAAGCGCTACAGTCAGGATGAATGGCGGTGGTGGGATCATATCCTGTGACTGAGTGAACACAGGGTCAGGAGAAGGAGGTATTGCAAAAATGTGTGGAACAACTGCTGCTTGGCATAAAAATGTGCCTTGCATAGCACAGCTTTTATTCAGCATTTTTCCAAAGGAAAATTGAAGGGCATAGGAAAGGGTCAGATAAAGATGACTTTAAAAAAATTTTTTTTAGCACCATTTCAATCAAACCCACTGGGGTTCAACAGCTTAGAAAATAAGATCTTCAAGAAGCTTTCTCTTTACTTCCCACTTCACTGGCTCATCTTCAGCCAGACCACATCTGCTTTACTTTAAGGAAGGTATTAAAAGTGTCCCTCCTTGGCTGGTTGGCACAGGGCAGCCAGGTTCAGGGTAAGCCACTTCTGTGCTCCAGAGTTTGATTTTTCTGAGTTTGGTTGCGCTTGAGGCCAAGTCCTCCTATTCAATAATCAAATCAAACAAACAGCATTGTCGAGCTGGCTTTAAAATCTTGTCATTCTCAGCATATAGGGTCACAGGACCTTATATGGTTCTCTCTGTTTCCCCTTGGACTTCCAGTGAGTGACCTTGATGGAAACCCATCACTGAAACCCTGATGCTTTTATCATGGCTACCTGTGCACTTTTCCTTTTGTGGTGAGTTTTATATATTTGTTTTTGCAGTTGTGGATGATGAAATCTGTTGAGGTTAAGTAGGCATCAGAAGGCAGGGTGGGTCAGCCCTGGAATCCATTGAGACTTTCCTGGGAGTGGGTGAATGTTAAAAAGCCAGAGCAGAGAAGGGAATGCAGGTTGGTGACAAAAGTTGTAGAAAGACAGCTAATCTGTGCAGGCAGAACATACAGGAGACCCTCGAAGCAGGGCCAGCATCTCGGTTTTTCTGAGGATATACAAGTGTTGCTTGGGCAGCATATCAGCAGTGCAGCCAGTAAACAATTTATATGAACATTCTATGTAACCCCACACATTGCAGAAGCCTAAAATCCGTTATGTCTATACAAGGACTGCTGTCAGCAGCAACAGAGGGTCCCTGGTGCAGTTTCTTTAACAAACAGGTTGGGTGAATATTTGGGGAAAGGGGTCTGAGGAAGAGAGAGCTAGCAGTGAATATTTGGTCAGAATGTTTGTGGCTTATTGCATAGCATAGTCATTCATAGCTGCTGTTTGTTTCATTTTCTTCTGATGCATGCCTCAAATTCCAGATGTAGATTTGAACACATCAGCATAATTCTGGTTTCCATTAGTGCTGATGGGGGAAGTAAGGCGTTCAGGATTGAATTTAGGAGTTGAGAGCATCAAGAGGATAGAAAAGCCCTGTCTACGGAAAAGTTGTACAGTGAAGTTTTTATTTTGGATCCATTCATGAATAGTAAATTTTGTGCATACAAAAATGTGAGGAAGTGTGGTCTTGGGGTCTGAGCTGAGGACAGAGGAATCTGAAGATCTATTTCCTGCTTTGCTGCGGACTCTGTGTGTGACCTTTGGGAGGTCATTTTAAGTTCTGTCTCTCACTTTCCTTATCTGGATTTAAAGAAACACTGTATGATCCAATTTGGCCTAAAATTTAGATTAATTCAGATTAATTAAAAACAATATTTTCCAAAACCCAGTGCCAGTAGAAATGTAAAATGGGCATATTATCTGCCACACAGGAATATTGTGCAGTTCAATTCCTATATGTAAAGTGCTTTGAGACTGTAAAATGAAAACCAACATATAAGACCAAAAGCACAGTTTTTAATGCAAAGGACTATCAGCACACTGTATGCCAGAGGGATCTTGAACTATAGTCTTAATTACATTCTTTGTTGCACCCATCAATGTGTTATCTGAACGGTTACTATCAGAGAAGAAGTTGCTTTCATACAGATGCTGTCTGCGTAAAACAATGGTTGTAGTAGCTTGGAATAATTGATAAAGGAGTCCTAGTCCAACTAGGCTGCTCCACTAATAGCAGGCTGTTTCTTGCTATGCTGCATTGCATCATTTATGTTGGTTCATTTTTCTGTGTGTGCTAAAAGTGCTTTCACGTCTTCTATTATGAAGGTTTTTTCACACTTCACTGAAGAATGTTGGCTTGACTTTTGTAGGGGGTTAGAAAATGTCCTCTTTTGAGCCAACCCTACCTTCTATAGATACAGACTTCCTGAATGAGCCTTACCAATGGCGAAGGCAGCTAAAGAAAAGGAAGAATAAGGGAATGTAGATCTCCACAGTTCATTGTGCAAAACTCCCCAGCTCGGAAAGTCTATATGTGTCCATTAGTCATTGTGTTATCCCCTAAACCGTTAATTTTGTGGCTTCTGTTCAAGTGGTTTTATAGAAACACCAGCAGTTGGGCATGCACGCATGCCTCTCTTCCAATAGCTCAAAGGATATTTTCCTCAGAGGAAATGCCATTTTAGACAAGGATTATGGCCCCATATCAGTGGAGGAGGGTGTCCCTACAGCACAGTTATCTTGTAGGCACCAAATTTTGCATAGATGTTAAATTTCCTAGAAACTTTACAGAGGACAAGACTCCTGTAATTCTTGTTTAGCGTGAAAGATAATAGATACAAAAGGCTGCAACAGCATAATGTATTTGTGACTCATGCTGCAGTACAGAGACAGACAGAGAACATGGGGCCATCACTGCAGATTACACATTTCAGTTTTGCCCTCTGGGTTATGCTGTCTGGTTGAGCTTTTACCTTTTTTGCATTGTTTCAGATAAGTCCCTGGAGCACTGGAAGCTTCTGCCCATTGTGACTAACCTTAAGGGTTACTATATGTATTTAACCATTTGGCTGACCTGTGTGTTTCATGAGATTTTTGGGGGGAGCGGGGTGGGGTTGGGGGAGCACTTCTCTTCCACCATAAGGCTTCCTCGTCTTACGCAACTGTTGTCTGGTTTCCCTTCTCCTTATTCCCAATCTCTTCCCTCTCACAACTTCTCTAACTAGTTCAGAGAGAGATTCTGTCATCTTCAGTCCCCAGCCCTCCCCCGGTGCACTGAACCAAACACAGATCCAGAAAGCCAGAGCCTGCACAGTGGGATTGGCAGGGTTTAAACTAGAGACTACGCTATCCCTCACTTTCCCCATCAGATTCCCTTCAGCTTCCCTGCTGCAGATGCATCTCCCTTGTCTGATAGGCACACTACTAGCTCCTCCTCCTGCTAGTCTGGTAATGTTCCTTCTTTGAATTGGCTCCATGACCAGGCTATGTCCTTCAGTTGAAAAGAGGAACTCTGCCACCTTCAGCATGCTGCTTCCACTGCTGGTGGAGTGAAATGTTCCCCTTCTCTACTTTGGGGATTATCCACATCCTTTCCCTATGTTACCAGCTTCCATGAGCCCAAGGAATAGAGAGTTGGTTGGAATTTGAACACTGGGGATGCAGTGTGTTACTCTTCAGTCACTTGCCCAGCATTTTTAAGGGATTTTTAGTTTCAGAATTCATCAAGCTTGCTAAATGTGTAAGAGACCCAGAGAAAGGCATGCACAGCGTACTGTTAGTGTTCCACGGGAGGCTCCCGTTCAGTGGCAATGAGCTTAGATCTGGGTAGCATCTCTCATCCAGACAAATCTGAAAGTGTGTTGTTGCTCAGCACTGGATTGGAACAGCCCAGCTGTTTAGTGCCGCACAGCAGCACTACACAATCTCATAGCACAAGAGTGAAGAGGAATATGGTGTCCTACTGAAACGTCAAAGGGAATTTAGGCAGGTAGGATGTCATTACCCAAGTAGAAATTTGGTCAGGACATTGGGGCTAACAATCCCACTCTTCAGAAAAATAAATGGGATCTTAAATGAGCACAAGTGGCCAGGGCCTCCTTTGAAAGAGAGCACTTCCAACAGCAGCAGGCTGATTGCAACACTGTTCAAGGCCACTGGATCCATATTGACTCAGAGGAAAGATTATTGCCTGCTCAGTCATCTACACCAGAGGTTTTCCCGTCCGAGTGTTGGTCATTCTCAACTCTGCTTAGCTAGTGAGATCTAACCAGCTGGCTGCTTGAGGTGGTGTGTCTGCAGGTCTACTGTAAGCAACAGTAAAACAAAAACAAACTATAATATCAGGAAAGCAAAATATAATGTGTGTGTGCATGTTAAAGCAGTTTTATCAATACCCTATTTGTGCTGTGTGAATGAACCCTCTCTCTCTCTCTCTTGCTTTTCAGCTGTATGTCTCCTCAGAGAGCCGCTTCAACACTTTGGCAGAGTTGGTCCATCACCATTCGACTGTAGCAGATGGGCTCATCACCACTCTACACTACCCAGCACCCAAGCGCAACAAGCCCACTATCTACGGAGTGTCTCCAAACTACGACAAGTGGGAGATTGAGAGAACTGACATCACCATGAAGCACAAACTTGGAGGGGGCCAGTATGGAGAGGTGTATGAAGGAGTCTGGAAGAAATATAACCTTACAGTGGCTGTGAAGACCTTAAAGGTAGGAACGAAAGCCCTAAAGTTTCTATTCATAGCTTTCCAGTTGGAACGCAAGTTTTATGCTACCCCTTCTTAAGTCTGGCTATTGGGTAGTGGTCTCTGTCTGTCTTCCTCCGTCAGGGTCAGATGATGCAAATTGTTGGAAATCCTTCCTTTGCTTCCATCTGATCTAGAACATCTGTGGCAGTTAACTGCATTTGTCAGCCTCTTCTAACTAATTATTTTATGTTTATGTGAGAGCTGGGCCATTTGTATTGTTAGAGCCCTACAGATCTGTGGATATCCACTTTCTTTCCACAGACCAAATTTTGTGTCTGCACAGGGCTCTGTGTATTGTTTTCCAAGGCTCCATCTACACAACAATTACAACCAAGTCAGGGAAGCTGCTTACAATGTTCTTCCGACTTGTAATATAGGCAGAACCTTATTGATTGTCCAATAACCAGGCTAAAGCCTTGGACATGTGTTTCTCACATTTTTGGGAAGGAGAGCTGCAAAGGTGAGCTGTCACATAACTGACACAAATTGGTAAAGATTACTGTGGGATGTGAAACAGGCAATGTAATTAGAGATCATGCTTCACTGGTACTTGAGATACCTTAATTGTTCTAGTCACATCATGTGACTTCCCCAAAAGACAAGCTCCTTGTGCACCTAGAAAATAGGCAGTTCAGTAGCTGTTCACTGCTAAAAGGTTTAGGATGCGGGGGAGGAACTTTCTGGATTAAGTATCCACAACCAAAATAGATTAGACTCTTAGTGGCTTGGACTGGAAGTCAGAGAATCAGGTTCTGTTCCTGCCTCTGCTATTTAGACTCTCTATGCCTTGGTTTCCCATCTGTGAAATTGAGATAATACTTACCTAGCTCCCAGAGACATTGAGGTTTGATTTTATAAACCAAAAAACAATGCATTGAGATCCCATAGTGCCTTCCATCCACATAGCATAAACTCTTACTATTAGGAATTCAAATGCAAGCTTCAGACCATGCCATCATTCCTGAAGTTGCAGTGTGGTGGTGTGGAAACAATAACAAATGAAAGCTTTCATGTTGGAAATTATTAAATGGAGAGGAATGTATATATGCTTTATGTCTGTGAATAAAAATGCGTCCTGGACCTGGGGAAAGTGATCTTTTTTTTTTTTCTTTTTCTTTTTTTTATTTATATATATATATATTTTTTTACACCCCTTGAATTTTGGCTACCAGAGTATTCCTGGGTTGTTATGGTTTCAGAAGGTGATCATTTGGGCACTTCGTTGTTTTTGAAGGTTCCTGTTATAAGTGTTCCCCACTTGGTTTCATCCAAAGAAAAATAAACACTTCAAGTCCCCTTTCCTCTTTATATATGGAGAGAGTGACACCTAGTGTTAAAGTGTGATTATATCTCATTTGCACAGAAGAATGCTGGGAAGAACTCTTCCTTGAACCCCATAGTGCTGCTAGAATAGGGATTTGACAAGCAGAATGAAATATCTATTTAGAGGAATAAGGAGAGAGACCAGTTGTTTTCGTGAAATACTGAGTTTATTGTAGCCATATCCAATCTTGCTGATGTTGTGGTATTTGAGGGTTAAGGGACATTTCAAAGATGGGGTTTTTCCCCCTTACCTCAAATAATTTTGCATTCCTTTCTTGTTTGCTTTGACGAAAACCTCTAGCAGCAAAGGCACAGTGTGTTATCCTGTAAAATCTCTGTGTTTGTGCGTTAGAAAAAGCTGCCTTGAGAAGGACCGTGACTGTTTCAAATATGCCAAGTAAATATTTTATGACTGAAAATGGTTCATAATGTAATCCAGAGCAGCATTCTCCCCTGGGAAATGTTCGAACACCCTAAAAGAGACTGAAGAAGCATTGTAATCTGAAATTATGCACACTAAACCATATTTAAAAGCAAATTTATAATCCACCTTCCTTAAATCCATCAGTCTACTGTCTGACAGATGGGATTATGACTGTCTTCAAAGTTTCAGGGACTTTTTTAATACCTCACATTTATATTCCAACTCCAGCTGGAGGAACCAAGTGTTCAGTGGCTTCTTTAGGGAAACTCAAAGCACTCATTTTATTGTCCTTGAAGAGAATATTTTCCAAAGCTCTTGCCTTTCCTTGTCTCCCTCTATGCCCCAAATCTGTATATTAGAAATAATAATGAAAAGAAAAACTAGGGGAAAAACATCCTTGGTTCTTCTGATATCTGATATCAGTGCTTGATGAATTATTTCCCTTGCATCTCACTGCAGCCCGTTTGTTACCCAGTCTTCTTTAAACTGGTTAGAAGTAGCTCCGAGCCTGCTGAACCAAGAAACAAGCGCCCAAAGTGACATGTTCTGTGCTTCTGTCACATTTAAGTGCATGGTGCTAGAGAATCTGTAGGTGCTTGTGCATTTCCCACTAGCATATTCCACTGGAAAATGAAGGTATCCTAGCCAGAATGTCAGGTGTATTTGAGTATTTTAAGACCCCAAAATAACAGAAGCCAGTGTTATTTGGGGTTGAAAGAATACTCACTAGTGAGCTGGCTTTTCCAGTTTGTAATCAGTTTTAAAGCAATGAGAGGAATGTCATATCCTTTCACAGAGCACTAACTCACTTCCTAGGTTTAGTTCTTACAGAGCAGCCTCTCAGGCAATAACTGGACTGATGGTGAGCATTGCTATCGATCAAAAAGGGTTCTGTTTGTAATATAAGGTTTTAGTTAGCATGTGGCATCAAAACTATAACAAGAAGATTCAGTGTTAAGGCTTTCTAACCTCTAGGCCATTAGTTTGAATCCAGCCTGCTGCTGATCGCGACCAAAAATTATTGCAATGTGAGAGCACTTTCATGGCCCATTGTAAAATAAGCTGATCATCTCAGTCCTTTTCATAGTGCAGAGATATTTAATTTACATCTGTCACGACTGACATAATGAAATCCTTGTTCATTTTCTTAGCAGAGAGGCCAGTGATTTGAACTGGTCATGCAGCCTTAGCTACCCTGATACCCCTCAAGGTGGTCTCTTCAGGTCAAGGTTGAGATATATTACTGTGTTGTGCTAAGAAAGCACGTCGTGCTGATGACACTGCTGTACCTGATCCGTAGTGTGATATAATTGGAAACTGAAATTGGATAAATCTGGTATCTTTCATGAGCACTAGAGTCTCAAACAAATACTTGTCACAGTAATTCTCTGTTTCCTTTCTGTTACCTCTCTTTCTTTGAAGGATAAGAGATTTAACACAAAGGAACAATTGCAATCTTCTGTATAGAATAATCCTGGTGGAGATTACATATCAAACATTAGATAAACAAGTATTTAGGATCATTCTGAAACTCTGATTATTAACCCAATTTCCTTTGCCAAAGGAAATGGTTCAAATTTCTGTTCCCAAGAACCTCACAGCTGTGTAGTATTGACAGTGTCAGGAAACTACAGTTGCCAATCAAACAGTACCAATTCGTAAAGGAACAGTAAATGATGGAGTGAAACTGTTTTTGAATAGAACTATCAGTGCTAACAGTGAAATAGAGTACCAGCTAGGTCTACAGCAGCCGCCATACCCGTGTTATCAGCCTTACCAGCAGCAGCAAATCCCTTGCAATCCCCCTTTAAAACACTTCTTCTATGAAGCCTATCAGCATTAATCCACCAGTGAAAGAAACATTGATATAGAAAGAATAGTTGTATTTAAAAATATATTTTTGAACTACTTTGAAACGACCTTTTGGCCTTCCAGCGCACGTTTGTTTTGGAATATATATTCCTTCAAATAAAGACAGTATCTTCTTTTGTTTTGTGTAATTGCGAGCAACTTAATGACACTCAACAAATAATACGCAGCAACATCTAGCCAGAACATTTACATCACAGATTAGATTCTAAAAGCCAGGAACAAATTCATAAGCCATAAAACCTGCACTCTTCAGTTGTGAAGCAACCGCCATCAGTTGTCACTGACCCAGTCAACAGAGACGACTCTTTGAGTCGTTGAATGGTGGTCTGTAATGGATGCAGGTAGCCTCAAGCATCTGCATGCGTAGCATTTTGCCTTTTGTTCTCATCTGTCTTCTTGCCTCATTCACCTCTTGTCACCCTAGTATTATTTCTTGTGGCATGAGCAAGTGCCGTCAGTCTTTTTCTAAAGATGTGAACTCTAAATGGGCTTCTCTAAGCAGAGAATCTCCCTGCAGGAGAGGGGCCTACCACAAAAGGGGAAATAATCTTTTGGTGCCAAAAGAGGCCGATGGTATAAGAATGACAGTAGACCAGTTAAACAGAGGATCGAGCCCCACCCAGCAGCGTGATGCAGCTGCAGTAAGGAGCAGTAGTTTTGGGACAGTCGCCGCTTACACCTTCAGTTTGAAGTGATTCTTCAATCCACGTGCTAAAATTTGTTTCCACCTTGTGCATATTATCCTTGCTGAAGCTTTTCTTTTTCTATTCAGGAGGACACCATGGAGGTAGAAGAGTTCTTAAAAGAAGCCGCAGTCATGAAAGAGATCAAGCATCCTAACTTGGTGCAATTATTAGGTAAGCGATAGAAATGCCAAGCAAAGGGATTTGAATTAAACCCTTGTGCAGTGATATGGATGTTAAGGAGCAGATAAGCTGCTTACTGTACCAAGGCTTCAGATACAGACATTCTCTCACAAAGTTCACAATTTGTAAAAGTAGTACTTGATTTTAATTATCTTTTCTTCCTTGCATTTAAGATGCAAGAGCCTAAAGCAGGAAACAGAAAACAAACTGCTAACAAGTTTTTAGGAAACTCTCCTCCTTCCCCCTCCCCATCCCTCCCATACACACACTAAGGGTACATCCACACTACCCGCCCGATTCGGCGGGTAGCGATCTATCTCATGTAGACACGATAAATCGATCCCAGAAGCGCTCCCCGTCGACTCCGGAACTCCAGCTCAGCGCGAGGAGTAAGCGGAGTCGACGGGGGAGCCTGCCTGCTGCCGTGTGGACCAGCGGTAAGTACCTTTTAAAATCGATCTAAGATACTTCGACTTCAGCTACGCTATTCACGTAGCTGAAGTTGCGTATCTTAGATCGATCCCGCCCCCTAGTGTGGACCAGCCTTTATAGATTGCCCAAAGGGCAGAATCTGCAGACATAAACATTCTAGAAGGAACTCAGTGTGTTCAATAACGTTGTGTTCCACAGGGGTATGTACCCGGGAACCTCCGTTCTACATCATCACAGAGTTCATGACTTATGGGAATCTGTTGGATTATCTGCGTGAGTGTAACCGGCAGGAGGTGAATGCTGTGGTGCTACTGTACATGGCGACTCAGATCTCCTCGGCCATGGAGTACCTGGAGAAGAAAAACTTCATTCACAGGTAAGAATGATGCTGAGGGCTCGCCCACTTCTCAAGCTCCAGAATGCCCTTGAATTTGAGAGTGTAGCAATAGGGGATCTAGGTGCATCACATCTTATAGCTTACACCGACACTTTGATGTGTTGCATTCTGATATGGGACACTGCACCGTAGAAAACGCTCTATAAGAGGCAGTCTCAAGACTTCGCATACTGTGAAGGTATCGCCATGTAAGGTTAGGTAGTTAAATTGGCCCTTCTGTCATTTAAAGGTACAGAAAGTCCTAAAAATCATGGCTCTTTGTGAAATAGACCATCTCTCATTCCTGTTAAGCTAATGGTCAGCAGAATGACCTCTTCCCCAGAACTGTTGGCATTGCTATACTCATACTGGGGTTCCCAGCAAAGCCACCTTGCTGCCTTTTCATGGTGCTTTGATTTGTCCCTCTCCTTGTTTTCATCTGCTTTGGTGACTCTTTTCCATTATTGCATGAATTACGTGTATCTGTGTATTAAGCATCTTTGCAGTCTTAAAGTCTGGAGATTTTGACCTTTAAGTGTGCTGCAATTATGGTTAGTGCTTTGCATTCTTTGTCTGAAGAAATGACCTCCTAGCAATGTAATGAGACAGCCTGGATGGAGGCTTGAGAATCTGTTTTATTTAATACAAGATCTTCTCTGTGAGACAGTTGTGACCGTCCCCACCCAATTAGCAGGAATATGAAATCTGTACATATGACTTCATAGATACGAGTATGAGGATCATGTGTGAAATGCTAAAGGTTTCTTGCAAGACACACATTTCCTATGCTGCTGTCAATCAAAGTTAACACCTATTTGCCCCATCAGTGTTTCGAGCTTTTGATTTGCGCTGTTGTAAGATTGTAGTCCCCTCAACATGTAGCAAGTGAACTTTACAAAATGTTTTGTGGACTCCCATTTGTTTGCATGCTCTTGCACTTCATTTCCCATTATTGCTGATGACCCAGATATCTTCAGAAAATAGACGTTTTCTTCCTTATAATCCGCCACCCCCGCATCCTCCTACCCAGTTATTTCAGGGGTGTTGTCACAGTCCATATCCATGGATTCAGATGCTGGGCTGTGACGTCATTGAGTGAATCAGGCAGGAGTAGGAATGGGGTTATAAAGAGGAGTTTTTATTTAGACAAACGTGGTAGAAATCAGCGCTGATATGGGGATATTCAGACCACTGCCTGACAGCTTAATGGGCCTTTGGTAAAATGTACTGTTGTTGTTTTTTAAAAAGTTCTGAGTTCTGCAAGCGACTTTTTAAAGAGTAAGTATCCGAGAGAGGCAGATCTTGCTTAGATCTGAAGTAGACTCTTACTTTAGCTTCATAGTGAAATCAATTTCTACCATAACGTGACAAAATCTGGTAGGTTTTTACAAAATCTATTACTAGCAGAAATGCTTTCATATACTTCCACAAGTTTAAACACGCAATGCACTTTGACCATATTAACATTATACATGACCTAGTGAGCAGCAGTTGGTGCATCCCTCACTCCCTGGTATATAAATAGAAGGCAGATTTCAGTCAAGTGTTGCCCATTGTTCTGCAAATCAGAATCCTGCGTATGAGGCATGAGGAATTGTTCCATAATCAGATTTTCCTAGAGTGATTGTCCATGTTGAGCACCTTTGACCGTCCAGGTCATCAAGATACACTTTTTGTAGTCCGTGTCAAAGCCCCTGCTTGCCATCTAAGTGGTGATAGAATTGATGTACCTAGTGAGCATATTTTCAGAATAAAGGAGAGTGTTGTGTCCTGAGGAGTGCACTAGCTGTTTCACCAACTTCATTCCGGGAAATACTATTACACCATGACACATAGCTAACCTGTGGAACTCATTGACACAAGATATTGAGGCCAAGAGCTTAACAGAATTAAAAGAAGAATTGGGCATTTATAGGGGTAAGAAGAGCATACAGACTTATTATAGTAAAGTTTTTTAAAGAGATTTGAAAGGTTGAAGGTTGCTTGAAAGGTTGAACCAGTTGCTAACTTTTAAGAGGAAATTTTCCTTATGGGCCAGTTATTCCTTAACTATTTATGCAGAGATTCTTGCACCTTTCTCTGAAGCAGCTAGTGCTGGCCACTGTCAGAGACCAGTACTGGACTGGATGGACCCACTGGTCTGATCTGCTGTGGCAGTTCCTATGCGTGCCCATCCACATCAGAAAGAGAGATATTTCCAGTTGCTTGCATTTTGTACAGATATTTTTCTGCTTTTTACAAATGGAATTGTATACTTACGGTAAAATAAAACTTCTTTAGTACAGTATGAGAAAGCACTGCAGTGTGTTGTATATTATGTGAGTTGTTATGTTTGGAAAAAATAGTTTGTGATTGAGATTTAAACATAGTAAACATGGGAACAGTAGTGAAATTGATTAGCGATAGCCCTGAAACTGACTAGTATATTTTCATTGTCTAAGCTGAATGATATGTAAATTATAAACAGCAAAACTGGTGAGGATCTTAAACATCCTTTGTTTCAGTAATCTAAGATAATTATAAAATGAGCACTGACACTTGTCTTTATTTTTAAATGATTTTTATCCTGATAGTGGCAGCTTTTATTGAAAGTCAGTTTTTTTCTAAAAAGGTTGTACAGGCGAGTGTCATCTTACGCGCATTTAAGATGTGCAGATTCAGCTTTGCGCGGTCAGCAAAAACCAAAAAAGAAACCCCAAAAGAGAAAAATTACAATTTAAATACTTTACCTGTAGTGCAGGCGATTCCGCCCACCATTACACTCAATGTAATTTTGACTATACGCGATTTTCGCTTTACGCGCTGACTGCAGAACGTAACCCCGGCGTAAGATGAGACTCGCCTGTATTCTAATTTAAAGAAAAAAGTTTTGACAACAACCTTATAAAGTGGAGAGAACAAATAATCTCCCCCTTTCTACATCTCTAATACAGAAAAACGCATACAAAGTCTTGGATTTCTTCAATAGTAAGCCATGTCCTCTCTGCTGCTAAAGGTGTGATATTGTGAAGACCTTTCATGGCCTATTTTTTCTTGTCTGCTTTCTTAGGGATCTTGCTGCCAGAAACTGCCTTGTAGGGGAGAACCACTTGGTGAAGGTGGCAGATTTTGGTCTGAGCAGGCTGATGACAGGTGATACATACACTGCCCATGCTGGAGCCAAGTTCCCAATCAAGTGGACTGCGCCGGAAAGTCTGGCTTACAACAAATTTTCCATTAAGTCTGACGTCTGGGGTAAGAATTTACATACATGCACATGAGACGACAGCCTTTTTCTTTCCTGGCTATAAAATCAAGACATTAAAAATTGTTTCTGCAAGTATATCCCAAAGAGAGAAAGGATGATTGACATGTTGATACTCTTGAAGAGCCTGGAATACTTTTGATAAGAACAGGCTAGACAGCCTGTATGATATAGCCTAAGTCCATCCATTCGGACTCCCTACATTCCCAGTGCACTTTCAGTCTGTCTCAAGGTTTTATACTGCTGCTGATCACCGGAGTATCTGAGGGGCAAATTTTCAAAACTGTCTAAGTGACTTAGGAGTCCAAGACCCATTTGTATAAGTGACCGTAGGCATTTAGGATTCAGTGGCATGTAAGAATTTCTGAAGATTTGACCCCAAGTGCCTTCCACATAAAATCAATTTGGCGGTAGTGAAGTGTCTAGTGGACTTTTGGCTGTTCTCCCTTTTCATCTTATGGAAAGTTCTGCTTGGAGTGGAGTTCTTAGGATGTTGGAAAGGGATTGTTGATGTTGTGAATGTTCTGGTGATGGCGGCAAAGCTCTGGGTACTGTATTATTGGATAAGGTATTGATTTTTCTTTTTGCTGTCCCAAACCTGTCTGTGGTGTTGCTGTGAACTTCTGAACAGCTGCCATGATCCATCAAAGATACTGCTGTACTTCAGTGGTGGTTGGGGTGATTCCTATGTACATTGAAATGATAAAGCGCTTTGGGAGAAAAGGTAGTCTAAAAATGTAAGGTTATTTTTAATTCATATTTTTATAATTATAATTAATAATTATTTTTAATTAATATTGGGCCAAATCCTGATCAGTAGGAGTTAGGGCCATGGTCTTTGGGATCTGACTCAAAGTAAAGTCACTACACTTCCTTTCCCAGTCACTCACTACAACTGCAGTGGGTGCAGGATTTTGCAAACTTGCATTCCACTGCCTGAGGACAGTATTCAAACAGAGATGCTCATGGAAGTGGCTGGTTTAAATTGCCCTTGATTGTTTATCATGTAATATGATGTGATTTCCGTACTTACGCAGGGTTGTAAGTGCCTTCTCTTCAGGCTAAAACCAGAATACAATGACTGAACTAATTACATGCAGGTTGTTGAACTGGTGCTGGGGCTATCCTTTGTACCCTGAATCCCAGTTTAGTTGTCCAACCATGGGGTGCTCACAAATTCTCACTGCAGTTCAATACAGAAAGGGCATTCTGGTCATAGTTATTTTTATTTGGCTGTGGTGCCTTCTCTTAAACTGTCTCATTTAGTTCTCGCCTGGTTGGCAGTTACCGCTGTGAATTCCATCACAGTGTTGGGATTGCAGCTTTCTCATCTGCATATCTTGATACTCCTAGAGTGGGGGCAGCCCGTAAACAGTGACCCAATTGGACATGGGAATCCTACAGAGAAAAAGGGGAAACAGAGATGAGAAGAGCTGTCAGATTTGCAGCGAGACTGCAGTGCAGCAGAGAAGCAGTTTCAATTAATCCACAATGGCGCCTTTAATAGGACTTGAAGGATATCAAAACATTCAGGTTTGAGACAGCTGATACCTTAAAAATTAGTCTAATTCTATCTTGTCGTATTGCAGGAGACTTGTCTGTATTAATGAAAAAGCTCGTTACATTACTTTAGTTTCTGACCCGCTGCTGAGCGTGGTATTTCAGCCACCCGGAGCAGGGAGCTTGTTTAAGTGCCAGGGAATATTTGTTTCGTGCATCCACCGAAAGCAAACTTGCAAGATTATTTGTTGGTTTGTTTTTGTTTTCTTTTTCTAAAAAACAACCCTAAAGCCTTTTGGTTTCTCTATTGCAGCCTTTGGCGTCCTGCTGTGGGAAATTGCAACGTACGGCATGTCCCCTTACCCTGGAATTGACCTGTCTCAGGTGTACGAGCTGTTGGAGAAAGACTACCGCATGGAGCGCCCAGAAGGTTGTCCTGAGAAAGTCTATGAGCTCATGAGAGCATGTGAGTCTTCTAAAAGCATATAGACAAGTGTGAAAGCTGATTGAGCTCTGCAAAGATGTAGGAGCGCTATACAAGGGTCTGGTTAAACACTGTGGCACAGGGAACCTTTGTTAGTTTCCCATTAAAGATGCAGCACTTGGTTACAGTCTTAAACTCTGCTGTCCCAGGAAGATGTAAATGTTCCAAAGTCACCCATACTTGGCTTGGGGGCATTTCTCCTCTACTAGGAGTGGGAATTGTCTAGGTCTTGGGGAAGGCATGTTGTTTAACTCAAGTTTCTTTGTCTCCTCTTTCCTGGGAATCTAAATAAAGGATTGGGCGTCCACGTTTGTCTAGGATGGGGAAGGGAGCCTTGTTAATTGTCTTGGGAAGGACTTTTCTTAGTCCCCTTGGCCATTAGTATGTCATTGATGGTTGATTTTTTGTGTGGAGGTGGTGAGTAGGCATAGCAGTGGGAGCTTCGGGTGCCCCATGTCCTTACAATCAGGTTGCTAACATCTAAATCTCAGCTTCCCTGTCTGTAAAAGGGGGCTGATGATATTGAACTAGTTTCACAGTGGTAGCGTGAGGCTTAATGCATCTTTGTAAGGCTTGTTAGAAGTCCTGAGTAGTAGTATTCTTTCAGGCTGGCAGTGGAGCCCTTCTGATAGGCCCTCGTTTGCTGAAATCCACCAAGCATTTGAAACGATGTTCCAAGAATCCAGCATATCAGACGGTAAGTCCACTTGCACCATTCATCACACTGTTTCTAGGAATGGAGGTGATGGCATAAGTGCACTGTAACTTAGCTGATTGCTCTATCTGGACAGCCCCACAAAGTTGCTTTGCAGTGAAGCTTTGTTTGTAAGTTGTACTTCCCAGTGTAAAAACGATGGAGCAGGCAGATGCTTGTATTATTTTTGTTACCAACAGGCCTTCCCTCTGGCTGAACCCCCTTCCCCTGGGTGCTGTCAGCTTGTCCTTTTCCCCCTGTTATCCATTTATAGCTTAGTATTTTTACCTTTTATCTCTACCCCCCCACCCCCCGCTTTCCTTGTGATCATTCTTTTCTTTGCCTTCCAGAGGTGGAGAAAGAGTTGGGGAAAAAAGGCCTGAGAAGCGTAGTGAGTAACTTCCTCCAGGCTCCAGAACTGCCGACCAAAACGAGATCGTCCAGGAGAGCTGCTGAAAGCAAAGATGCCAGTGAGAACATGGAGATGGCTCATCCTAAAGGACAAGGGGAATGTGGTATGTTCTAGCTACAGCCATTATTCCCCTCACGTGAGACAGACTGAAATAAAATGGAGTCCCAAATCCAGAGAGAACATGGGAAAAGAAGTGCCTAATGAAAGGTGCCTGCTCTCTGGATGTGTCCTCTGTCATTAGGCACTTCGCTTCCTAGGTTGGCTATGGGGTTGGGACTCTATTCCTGTAGCTCCTGGCACTTCTTGTAGGTTGCTAGCAATCAGTATTACTCTTGAGGATTCTGAGCTGCAGCAGCAATGCAGCCCAGGAAGGGGGGATATCTCTTTGTGCTAGCGCTCTACCTCCTGAATTCCTAGTTGGTTCAGGGACTGGTGCAGCCCCTACTGTAAGTTAGAGCAGCCCTGAGGGCTGAGATAGCTTACAGCTGCTGCCCACGGCACCCAGTGGAGCAGGGCCAGAGCACAGAATACTCTGAGCACACCGTCTCCCTCACCCTGATGTATCCCTGTGCCAGGAGTTATCAAAGGGATAGGGTAGGGCTCCCTGCTCTGTCCTGAAGCTGCTCCAGTGCTGGGAATTCCCAGCAGAGAGGAATGTGCCTGGCTGCCAGCCCCTTTACGTCACCAGAGTGGTCTAAAGAGGCTGGATCACTGCTCAGGATCAGAGCTCTGGTATATGCGGTACAGACTTTTATATGGGAGGTCTTTCTCCACCCCCTACATCATACCAAGTGTCTGTTTTGAAACACTGAAGAGTGTTACTTTTGGCAGATATCAAATATAGTTTCAGCAAGGGACGCTGAGGTATTTACAAAATCTACCATGAAATTAAACAGCCTTTCAATCAGTTTCTCAAAGCGTGTCGTTTCCATTTTGAGGCAGTTGAAACAATGATAAAACGTTGAGCATAGGCAGTTAATTTGTATCCAGAGCATTTTAAAATGCAAAGTTTAAAAAATAAAGAACTCAATAAAAATTTGATCTCTTGGTTCTTGCCAACTCCTGTTAAATGTGTCTGCTCAGCTGTCTCATCGGGAGTAAAAGCAGTATGTTCTGAGGACTTGGGATCTCCGAGATCTTTAGGACACTGCTAAGAGAAGTGGTGCATGTGTGCATATGCATACGTGCATGAGGGAGAAAGAAGGTCACCACTGAAACTCCTCTTTGGGGTGGCTTTTTATTTAATACAGACACTTGATGGTTCTTCTGGAGAGGTGTGTCTTGGTGCCATATCTGAGCCTGGAAGCTGTGTTTACTGTGCCTCAACTTCACAATAGGTACCTATAGAAGGTCCTTTGTCCCTTCCCATTTCCAGTTGCTTACAGGTGTCCAAGACCCGTGAGCATCACTTCCCATCAGTAGCAAGCACTCAGTGAGAAATTTTGAGTTTAGGTCTTGATCACTGAGGTGTTGGTCCCTGGGAAGGAATGTTAGGGACCTGAGTCATTGTTTTCCTGAAAAATCAATGTTGAGAAGAAACATCTTCCATGTTCGTTCCTAAATGAGAAGAGGAGCTCACATACACCCATATTTACTCTCAGAAGTGGGTGTCCCCTTCCACATTTTTTTAAAAGCCCTTTTTTTCTTATGTCCCTCCAGATTTGTTCGGGTGCATGTGAATGGTTTAAATACACACGTCCCAAAAAGTGTGACATTACAATCCTGAAATTACCTTTTTTTCAAGAATTCTTCTCCTTCCTCTCAACCAGGATCCAAACCCCAGAATATTTTCCAGTATGTGACTATATAGCATCCTCTTTTCCCAATTTAACCCTGCTCCATCTTCCCCTACTCAAGCTGTAAATATATACAATACCCTGAAGGCATCTCTTCTGAATTAGGGTGCTGTCTGAGCACTCCTATTCTAATGCCTGACCTGTGAACGAGAGACCCTGTTGTTCAAATATTGGGACTTTCAGGACTCCCAACAAACGTATTCTAAACCACTATTCATTTTTGAAGCATTTCTCATGTAAGTGGGAAAAAGGGTCACCCCACGCTCCTTCCAGAGCAGTTCCGCTGGAGCAGGCTGTGATCTCTGGGTTCTGCCATTGTGCAAGGCTGCCTGTCTTCACAATGACATGGTTAGGGGTATTTTGCTGCTGGAATGAACTTAATTTCTGCTCGTGCCATATACTCCACCAGAGGATGATATCAGATGGGGATTATGGACACTTTAGAGTAACCAAACAGGGAGATGAGTGTGCGGGTACAGACACACCTTTAAAAAAACGAACCTTTAGTCACATGGGAGAAAACAAAGGGACTGAAAAAGAAAACAAGCTGACCTTAGTGTTCACTTACCCGCTACAAGACAGCAGGGCTAGAGAAAACTCCAGCTGTGATGTCAGGAACTCTGGGATAATGAGGGTTAATTTGTGTTTGTCTGAATTTCAAATGTAAATTCCTGTCTGACTTAGTCAGAGGCCTGCTTGAGAAAACAAAGGGTGAGGTATTCTGGCAGGGCATCCTATAAACACTCCCCACCCCCAAGAATTAATGTGTCCAAAGATTCTGGACCAAATCCAACCTTGGCTTCGGTGGAGCAGCGCCTGCTTGCACCAGGTCTGAACTCGGCCCTCTGTTTACAGAGCCTGCACCTGTTAGGAGGTGCCGCAATGTGAGCCCAAAGGAGAGCAGACGTGTATTTCTTTAAGCAAAGCTCAGTAGAATCTTTTGTTCCTTGCAGACCCTCTGGAGCATGAACCTGCCGTTTCTCCCTTGCTTCCGCGGAAGGAAAGAGTTGCCCTGGAGAGCAGTTTAAATGAAGATGAGCGGTTGCTTCCAAAAGACAAAAAGACCAACCTCTTCAGTGCCCTTATCAAGAAGAAGAAGAAGACTGCCCCTGCCCCTCCGAAACGCAGCAGCTCCTTCCGGGAGACGGACGGCCACGCGGACCGCAAGGGTGGGGGTGAGGATGAAAGTAGGGATGCCAGCACTGGAGCCTTCATCATGCCCCCTGCAGATTCCATGGATGCCTCAAAGTGCCAGGGCCCGAGCAATGGGGCTGGAGTCACTAACGGCGCTGTCACTGGGAACTCTGGCTTTTTATCCCCCCACCTATGGAAAAAAACCAGCGCCACGACTAGCAGCCGGCTGGCAACTGGTGAAGAAGAGTGTAATTCTAATGCCAGCAAGCGCTTCCTGAGGTCCTGCTCAGCATCGTGCGTGCCCCATGGAGCCAAGGACCCAGAATGGAGATCCGTGACGCTGCCCAGGGATTTGCAGTCCACAGTACGGCAGTTTGATTCCTCCACCTTCGGCGGGCACAAGAGCGAAAAGCCAGCCCTGCCTCGGAAGCGGGCGAATGAGAACAAGACGGATCTTGCCGTCAGGGGGACGGTGACGCCCCCTCCCCGGCTGCTGAAGAAAAATGAAGAGACAACTGATGATGTGTTCAAAGACACAGAGTCCAGCCCTGGCTCCAGCCCGCCCTCTCTGACCCCAAAACTTGTACGCAGGCAACCTATAGTCGCTCCTTCCTCCAGCCTGTCCCACAAGGACGATAGCATCAAATCCGGTGCCTTAGGTACCACTGGGATGACAGACCAAGGTCCTACTGTCAAACCCAGCTCTGCTGGGGTTGTGGTTGCCAGCAAGGCTTCCACGGAGGAGCCAAGGATGAGGAGGCTCAAGCAGACTTCTGAGTCGTCAGGAAAGGACAAGGTGAAGTTATCAAAGCTTAAACCGGCCCCTCCGCCTCCACTCTCCTCAGCTTCCATTGGGAAGCCTGGAAAATCATCCCACAGCCCCAGCCATGAAGCAGCAGATGCAGGATCTGGTACTAAATCTAAACCGTTGACTCAGGTGGCAGACACTGTAAACAGTGATGCCGCCAAGCCAAACCAGTTAGGGGAGGGGGTAAAAAAGCCTGGACTCCCCTCTGTACCAAAGCTACAGTCCTCCACAAAGCTGCTGCTGACCACAGCAGCCCCAGCCCCCTCTTCCTCCTCTGCCCCATCCGCCCCGAGCGGGGACCAGCCATCGTCAACAGCCTTCATCCCTCTCATATCCACCAGAGTCTCCTTGCGCAAAACCCGCCAGCCTCCAGAGAGGATAGCCAGTGGCACCATCACCAAGGGAGTGGTATTGGAAAGCACTGAGGCCCTGCGCGTTGCCATCAACAAGAACTCCGAACAAATGGTGAGCCACAGCGCTGTCTTGGAGGCCGGCAAAAACCTCTACACGTTCTGTGTGAGCTACGTGGACTCCATCCAGCAGATGAGGAACAAATTTGCCTTCCGTGAGGCCATCAACAAGCTGGAGAATAACCTTCGGGAGCTCCAGATCTGTCCAGCCACCGCTAGCAGCGGCCCTGCAGCCACACAGGACTTTAGCAAACTTCTCAGCTCGGTGAAAGAAATCAGCGATATTGTTCAGAGGTAGCAGAAGCCAGGTAACACTTCGTTCGTTTTTTTTGTTTTTTTTTTAATGGGCCAAAGCCAACTGCAGAGAGAACTACGGCAGAAGCGCGATGGTAGACTGACAGAGGACCCAGGGGCCTTCAGTACAGGGATGTGCAAAAGGCACAGACTGTGGAACACGGCCCTACTGCCTAAAGTAGGATGTTCAGCAAGATGCACTTTCCTCCCTTTCACCGAGGTGCCCTGTGTGTCTCATACTCAAAATCCTCTGGTCTGCGGAGTTCTTGCCTTGTGGACTACAGGTCTAAATGCTGAGGTCACACCAGGCCTTTTTATAATATTGTATTGTTTTGGACAGAGCTTTAAGATGGAACCCGGACTGATGGACATGGATATTCTGCCCTCCTCCTGGAGGAATTCTTACTGCAATTTCATTCCCTCCCCCTGCCCCCGTTGTACATGAGGATGAGTGTTTGAATAGCAATATACACCCTGCTGTCCTGGGGTCACCGTGTCCCCTCCCCCGCAGACACATACATGACACCAACACCTCAGATTTGGGGGTGGCGGGGGAGTTATTAATGAAACTTCGTCATGAAACAGAACGCTACGAAATCCGTTTGCGAAAATCCTCCCTGTGGTTCTGTCGCTGACCCTTAGCTGCTGGTCAAGGAATCCATGTTTCCTCATGTCCTAGAGCCCCTGCCGAATCACTGTGGATTTGGCATGGCGCGGAGGGTCCCTGTTAATGCAGTGGGACAGGAGTCCATGTGTGGATCTCTTTTGGTAACGATAAAGGAGTGATGTTTTGGGCTTTGCAGATGCAAAACGCTAGCCAGGCTCAAGCTAGGGGCGTGGCAGATCCTGGGTGAGAGCAGTGAGCTGACTGCGTTGCTGAGTGAGGGAGAGAAGGGTGGCGACGGGGGAGGTGGGTTAGGATGAGTTTAAAGATACCACTGTGCCTCCAGTAGTGGTTTTAGTTGAATTTGTGCATCAGCAGAGCTGTTATTTGTCTAGTTAAATTTCCAGCCCCATGGGAGTAATGAGCTCAGATTAGGGCTACATCAGACTTGGACGCTGCTCTCTCACGCAGGCCCTGTTGGAAGAGGAAGGCGAGCCCTTCCTTTCAGTGTCCGTACAAAATCCCACGGAAGAGTTTAAAATCTATACCTAGGGGGTTTGGAGTCGTTTATTTAATTCCAGTGGAAACATTGATCACCCTAATGATCGGGTGGTTCTGTCCAGGATTAAGCAGGGATTGGAGAAGCCTGCCGACACCTTTTGCCTTGGGTGCACCTCTCAAGGGCGCTAAGGGTACCACAAACTTCTAAAACTGTGTCTCCTGGGCAGCCTTTCCCAGTTCACTTCGACCTTCCCAATTAATCCAATGGATTTGGGGACTAACACTGACTCACTGTGTTATTGAAAGGACAAGACTTCAAGACAATTAACAGTGCAATTTAACTCCTTTCAGCTCTGGACAAGAGACAAAAGCAATCTCTTCCCTCTCCCCTCCCCCCCCATTTCCCCAGTATCTCCTGTGAGACCCCACCACGTGCATCTTAAACACTAATAGCTTTCGATAATATTTTATTTTTCCTCTTACGAGCTGTTTGTTTTGTGGATGATTTCTGATTGTTCTTTTCTATGCTCACGCCGTTCTCTCCCTCACGGATCACCTTGGCTTAACACGTGACAGTAAAATAAAAAACAAAACACCATAGGCTGCCTTTACAAAATACAAAAACATACATGCAACAAAAAACCCACAAGGAAAACAAACAAAAAAACCCACCCCACCCAAAAAACACCCCTTGGACTATCTCTTTTCTGAGGTACTGTTTTAACTTTGTTGATAACATATTGTGCCACTATATTATACATTTGTATCTCAGTATTACACACTTTTGTAGACGTGTCTTTTTTACAATGTGTAAATAGCTGTCCTTCGTTTCTGTAATACCAAAGGGGCCGTTTCCCCTTTATTTTGGTCCAATACAGATTGTTTCTGTACATGGCTCTCTCTCTGATTTTTATTTTGTTGGGTTTATTTTTTATTCCGCGCTCTCTTGCATAGTATATTTAAAAATAAATCTGTGTCAAAGAAAACCAGGAGTGCATTGGTCTACTGATAAGGCTGCTGCAGCTTAGATGACCTGTGTCTGGTGTATGGTGCAAGGTCCCACGACTCTGCTGCTGAAATGAAGCACCCTTTCTGGGTGAAATATTTCACAAAGGCCTTTCTGCTCACCATGCTGATCAGAACCAGAGGGCAGCGAGTTACCAGAGTCTTTAGAACTAGCTCTGAAAATCATACAGGGGAAAAAATGTACAGAATAAAGATCTGAATGTGGTCCTTTTTTGAAGTCAGGGTTTTGCCACTGACTTCAGTGAGAGCAGGACTTGACCCTAGACTTTTCTTCTTCTGACATGTGTTTTGCATTCAAGACCTAGTCTCTATTCTCTCTTCCCCTTTGATGTGGAGTGGCCTGTGTCTCCATTCTTCTAAAACAATTTCTAGCTACTCCATCGTTGTTCCAATGTATGTGCTTACTGTGAGGCAGGCAGAGTTTTGTGGCCTGACCCCAGAATTGGAAAACAAGGAACTTCTGCCACCTAATCCCAGGTTTAACATGGACTCACTGTGACACCTTGTTGTCTGTGCCACCGTTTATCTCTCTGAAAATTAGGGATGATACTGCTCCAGAGAGAGAAGTTGCCAGGATTCTCCCTCCTGACTCTCAGAGTCTTAGCACGAGATTGGCAGAAATTCCCAAGCTCCTAACGGGCATTGGTTGTGGAGTGATGGATGAGCTAAGACCTCTATTGACCATTGTGTGCTCCCCCCTGAGCTTAACCACTGCTGATGGAACAGTCCAGAGGATTCCTCCTTGACCAGTCAGCAAATTTCAGATTTGTCATATCCTTATACCCGTTCTACTAGGCGGCATGCAGACACAGAGATAGTCGCTGCCCTAGCTAGCTTATACTCTAGACAGACCAGATCAAGGATGAGAAGGCAAAGAGAGGTGAAGGACTTGCCCAAACTCACGTAATAGGTCAGTAACAGAGCTCAGTAAAGGACCAGAATCCTGACCACCATGCATGGTAAAGGGAGCGGAAATCTTTATATGGGGCATAATGGTTCATGAGAAAATTTGTCCAGCTGCAGTCACTGATATGCAGGTGAGACTGGACCATTACATTCTTTAATTAGCAGAAAGTTGTTTAAAAAAAATAAAAGCAGGGATGTGCAATAGGTAGGTATAAATTTTATTAGTGGCAAAATTGGTGCCAGTCTTAGCAAGTCCTGGATTAATTCTTTACTAGACTGGTGTCATCCAACAAAAAATGCACACAAGTACAGGAAGTTCACAATTATTTTATGACAATGGCCCTTGGAGAGATCAACACCTAGAATGTTTTAGATTTACATCTCAGCATAACGACATGGATACAGTTAATAGCTGCCTGCTGTGGGTAGATGCTGCACTGGCTTTGGATTGGGGTAGCAAGGATTGTAGAGCAAGAAAGAGGTGGTGGGGCTACACTCCAAATGAAATCATTCCTGAAAATCCTTATCTCCCCTAATGTGGACCATAATCTTTGGGGGAGGGGAGGTCAGTTGACTGGGTGGGGAAAACACCAGGAAATACAGGATTGGAAGGGGGAAAAGGAGGTAAAACACCCAGGCCTGGTCTTCACTAGAAAATTAGATCAGCATAACTACATCACTTGGGTGTGAAAAATCCACACCCCTGAGTAGTGTCTAGGTCGATGGAAGAATCCTCCTGTTGCCCAAGTTCCTGCCTCTTGGGGAGGTGGTTTATGTACGCTGATGGGAGAATCCGTCCTGTCGGCGTAGGGAGTGTCTACACTGAAGTGCTACAGCTGCGCCGCTCTGCTGCCGTCGTATTTTAAGTGTAGACAAGCCCTATGTTTTGCCAGATACGGTGGGAATTGATTTAACCGATTGATGCGTTTAACAGGTTGATTGCTCCAATTTTCAGGGTTATTGAACCTGAAAGCGTGTGAATGCTCTGGGGAGAAAATACTTTTGTTTGAAATGGTAATGCTCCCTGTCAGGTTTTCCTCGAACGCATCTTGCCCTTTTAGCGGCAGCTTTGCTGAGGAAATCACTTGTCGCAAGATTCAAAACATGGTCAATGTTCATTTGCAAAAAACAAATAAAAATCCCTCTACCCACACGAAGCCGCCTATCCTGCAGAGATGCTACTAGACAAGCACCTCTCCCAATGGGGGAAATGTTGTCAGCTATGGGCTTGTGCTGTCAATGCTTCTCCGGCAGTATCCCACGTTGTTTGGCGTGAATTCTCTGCTGATCAGAAAGTGTTCCTGAGCCTCTGTCTATTATTACCTTTCCAGCAGGAGTTCTTGTCCCCGGGGGAAGCTTTTCTGAGAGCCAGGCTACCCCAGGATGCACCACTCAGGATGGATTTTAATAACATATTTCTCAGATAACAGTGCAAAGAGACAACGTGGAGAGATCCAGTTATAACATGGTAGCTCTGCCCTTCTCCCACAATACGACTGAAACGCTGTTGGGGCTTGCTATGCGGATGGACCCCTCTGGGATCCCAAACTCAGCCACCACCTTGGACTTTGCATGGTTGGTTAGCTCCAGCTTACCCTGCAAGAACAAACCTGGAGTGGGGGAAGGGGCTGTGATGGGGTCTCCCAGCAGTGTAAAAGGGACTTGGTGCAGGAAGTCTGTGGGTAAGCAGTGTGTGTAAACCAGCGTTGACAAGGTCTGATGTCTGGCTATTTGCAGAAGAGGCCAGGAAAGCGAACGATCAAGAAGGGGAGCAGGGTCTGAGATGAATTTGAAAGGCCCTAGGCAAGGTTAGTCGAGACTGGACAGCCAGGGTGCCCCGGCTCTAACGGAAGGGCTGGGATTCGCAGCAGAGCTCTGCTGGGCCGCACGCTTCCCCTTGAAAATCTTCCCACGGCATGAGGTTGGCCAGTCCCCACTCAGAGCAAGCTCCTGACGCTTGAAAAGCCTCCGGCAAAGGTGAAAACTAGCCCGTCTTGCGTTGTCGATAGTTTTTAATGGTAAGGGATTTCTTTAAAGAAATGGTCCCTTCCCTGGCGCTGGGGCTTGGCATTGGGGCTCTCGCTACCACCTAATCGTCAGAGGCGCTTGGTGCTTCTGAAGAACATGTCACCCAACCCGCCCTGAGAGCTGGCCGGAGTCTGAGCTGCGGGGGCAGAACGCCAGCTGTGTGCCCCTGAGCTCTAATGCCATCTGGAGCAAAGCCCTCCGCTCCCATCAGAGGTAAGGAGCCTCTATAAGGAGTGGGGGGATTGGGATTGAGTGCGTAGGATTGGGATGAGAACCTGACGCCCGAAGTGGAGTGACCTTTCAGGATGAGGGGTAGTGGAGGTGGGTCCTTCCACCGTCCCGGGAATTGGTCGCGGGGAGAGGAATAAAATGTTCCAAGCAAATACAAAGCCGTGCTTCAAGGAGTTATTTTCCAGTCCACTGCCCCCTGCCCCCACCACACACTTCCCCCCAGCTGGCCCTTCCATCGGTATCTAGTGAAAACTAACCTGAAGCAAGAATGACCTGCCCGGAGCATCCCTTTGAACCCACGCCGGCGAAACACTTGCCCATCTCCCCTCCAAGGAAGCACTGCTTAAGCAGCAGATCCTGGCCAGCATGTGGCACATCACAGCCCTGAAGGTGGCTCTTTCCTTCCTGCTGGAGATGACAATGCAGCTGTTGCTCCTGCAGGATAAAGCTGTCTGAAACCAAGCTCAGACCCACCTAGGTCTGCTCCACTGGCCAGGTAAGCAAAATGAAAGCCTCTGCCTTGTAAGAAGTTGCCCTAATGGCAGATAGTTTTGTCCCTTTATAGTAATCCTGTACAAACGTTTGCATACAGTCCCCTGTTCAAGCCACGAGATGCTGCCTCCCTCCCAGAGCTGGGAATAGAACCCCCGGAGTCCTGGCATCCAGCCCCCTGCTCTAATCGCTAGACTTCACTTCCTCTCCCAGAGTGGGCAAAGCTGCTTTTCCCTGCCAAGTGTCCCCGCTGCAGAGTGATGGGTTTTCACTGACAAAATGCAAGGTTCTAAGGGTGAAATATTTCATGCTGCCAACTCTCGCTGAGCCGTGTGTAAAAACACAGCTGGCCCCCTGGCAGCGCGGCGTAAAATTGACTAGTGGATATTTATTGAGGATTTGGACATTTGCAAAGGAAAAAGAGAGAGGGGTTGCCGTAGTAACATCAATAACAGCTCCCCAGCTCGGCTGTCAATCAGACTGGTGCATGCGTGTTCTCTGAACTCGGGGCCTGTCGTGGGATGGGATTAGAGAAGGACCAAAAGTGCATTTCTAAATGTATCTGACTCCTTTCCCCCGGCTGAGTCTTGGACACGCTGAGTGCGGTTTGCAGTGAGAGCTCAGTTACCGCGCTGAAAGGTGAGGAAAGGAAAAATGTCCTGCCTCGCCTCTCCCCTGCGAATAGCAGCTGCCTTCCAAACAGCCAGTCAAGTTAATCCCGAGGGGGACCTGTGTGGGGATAATGTGCATCTTGTACGGGGTGGGGGGAGGGGGCCGGGTTCTGCGCTCACATCACTGTAAATACAGAATAACTCCCTTGCAAATCCAGTTTCACATCAGTGTAATTGGAATCGGGTCCCCTTGTCTATCCAGAGAAATCTGCACTGAGTCACCTCCCATAGCCAGACCCAGGTCTCGGGTAACCCGCTGGAAGTATTCTCATGCCATTTCCAGTATAGTTTGAGTCAACTAAGAGAGCAATTTGTGCTGGCCTCTGAGGGCGGCCCTGGTTTTGAGAGGGCTGCCTGCACACTGCATCACATGGAGCCTGGCTTTTCAGCCACGTCTTGATGGGCTCGCTGCTTTTGAGGGTGCAGTTAATTGCCGCTGCTCTTTTTGTGCCTGCGGTGAAATATTAGTAGCCATTAGCCCCTTAGCACCTGCAAGCCAGGCAATCAAACCTCTAATTATTCCTATTTGTGCCTGCCATTGGTGGAGGGCACAGAAAAGCATGCACAGTCGGCTGCAGTTAGTTACAAAACAGTGTCTGCGAAGAAGAGAGACCAGCGCTGAGAATCAGGCTCGGTCTGCAGGGCCTTGTCGACTCTGTGTTTTTGCTAAGCCCTCCCAGGGGTGAAGCTTCACTAGTGGTAGAGTTGGCGGCGGTGCTGGTGTGCGCCAGCCATTGGCAACTCCACCACAGTGTCCCGGGAGGAGAGCGTGCTGTGCTGAAAATGTCAGCAAGCAAGCTGCACTTTGCCAGCACTGGGAGCGTTTAACCGCCATGGGCGAGCAGGCAAGGCCCAAGTGGTTAAAGCGGGCACAATTTGGCAGCAAGGCAAAGCTCTGCAACTCTATTGTCCGTCAGCTGGCCCCGCATCCGTGTGACAGCGGTTAACAAAAGCTGTCCTAGTCGGCTCTGGGAGACAGCAATGCTACGGGATCCAGCCGTTGCAGGGCGGGAGCAGTTCTGGCCCCTAGCTGATGGCTGGCACGGCATACTCGCTCGGTGGGATTTTGAGGGATGACAGTTTATTATCGGGCCATTTTGCCTGGTCCTGGTTTGCACGCAGGAGCAATCCTGTTGTAAATGGCATCTTGACACTGAACAGAATTCGCTGCCGGAGGGAGTTTGTGTTAATGAGAGAGAGCAGGAACTTTTAGAACTGTACACGGTGCCCAGTGGGACCTCTTCCTCATTCCCAGCCATACTCCAGATGTCAGCTCCAGGCAGTCCCTATGGAGACTGTCAACACTTTGATTATCCCCCTATAATCATTCAGTCTGTCTACTTTAACTTACAAGTGTGGCAGCGCCGGGTCTGCCTATTCTTATTCATAGCAGCGCACTCCTCTCAATGCACTGACAGCGGAGCCGGCAACTGCTCAGAGCAATCAGGGGCAGTGTGAACGCTGCTCGGCCCACGGTCGCTTTTAGTGAGCTCCACAACGTGCTGGGGTTTTAACACCCCCCCCTCCCCCACAGTCTCCGATCAGGGGCCTGGCCTAGCAGGGACATGGACAGTGAGGTGGGGATGTGAAATCTGGGATGGAGTTGAAAGTGATGGAGAGAGCATGGTACCCCAAAATAGCAACCTCCCCCAGCCTTCTTCTCCAAGGGAAACTAGCTGGCAGGGTAGTAAAGGATGGGACCTGGAGCACTTCTTTGGCTGGAGATGGCAAGAGTTGGGAAGGGCAGAGTAAAGGGTAAGATCCCCCTGGGGTGACTCAGTCAAGTCCAGTCCTTCATCTTCTGCCGAAGCGGAAGCTGAATCCCCCTTTCTTCCTGTTGTAGCCATTGAGCTCCTCCGCCAGGTTCCCCAGGGTGCCGCTGCGCTTCTCACCGTCCCCCGGCAGGAAACCGACCCCTTTGCCTTCCTCTTCCCGGCTCTCCTGCCTCCCGAACCTGAACCGGAAGCCAGCCCTCTCCTTGCCAAAGCCCTGGAGCTCCTTGGCCACACTGAACAGGGAGCTGAGGTCTTCGAATCGCCGCCGCCGCAGCACTTCTCTCCACAGGCCACTCTGAGAGGCATCGTCTGCCATTCCCTGCCAGCTCGTCTCAAACCGGGCCCCCTCCCCTGGCTCCCTCGTCTCCTTTCTGTCGTCGGGAGGGACGCAGGCTCCCAAGCTCAAGAGGAGGAGACAGGACAAGGAGTAAGGAGCCTTCATCTGGGGGGTGGGAATGGAAAAGAACAATGGAGGCACGTGCCTGTAAGTGAACCTCTCCCCGGATATCAGCTCCTCTAAAAGCGGCCACAGCTTAATGAGGCTACCAGTGCAGAAGACCCCCCCCCCGGCCCCAACCAGCCACTCCCTGCTCAGGGTGAGAGAGAAGCAGCACCCAAGAGTCCTCCAAAGCAGCCGGGACTGGTCTGGCTGAGCCGAGACGCCTGCATGTCGATTGTGGCACCTAGCAGAGCAGGCAGTCCCTACGGGCCTACTTGAAATCTTCCCCAGCAGCCAATGGCTCGTGCTGGAAGTTCCTCGCCGAGCCCCGCTTCCAAGAGCCACTCGATGGGGCCTGGGGTCGGATGTGTGAGCTGATCGCCCCACTGGCCTGGTGCCCTTCTCTGCTACACTCGAATTCTCTCCAGGTGCTTTGGTCTCTCTGGGTATTGACTACGCTGCAGCTGAGAGCGAGCCTCCCAACCCAGGGAGAGAGAGCAGAGCCCAAGCTGCGGTGTCCACACTGCTATTT
Organism: Macrochelys suwanniensis; assembly: GCA_033296515.1. Classification (NCBI taxonomy): domain Eukaryota; kingdom Metazoa; phylum Chordata; order Testudines; family Chelydridae; genus Macrochelys; species Macrochelys suwanniensis. Next base: position 10,698,517 of record CM065790.1, on the reverse strand, counting down.
TGAGCACCCTCGCTCAGGCCCTGCTAGGGCGGGTCTGTGTTCCCAGGAGACTCCCACCCAGCTGCAGTGTAGACGTACCGTTCAAATCCTGCTGCGCTCCCCTGGTTTGCAGCGCGGGAAGAGCACAGCGCTGCCTGGGTGAGGGTTGACTGAACGTAGGCCATTACCCTTGCATTATAATGACGGGCTCTCAAGTTGCGTGCTCCTCCCGGGGACACTGCAAGGAAAGCTTGAGTGCACTCACCTGAGCAATCCTCCGCTTTCTGCTAAACAGCAAAGCCCCTGCTATTGGCAATTGAGTAAAGATGCTTGATGTCTCTCTTGAGGAGGCTCCGAAGCCCCTTGCTAACATGGAGGCAGCCTGGTCTAGTGATCAAAGCAGGGGACTGTGCCATACGGGAGAGAGCAGGAGACTGAGGTTGCATTCTTAGATCTACCACTGTGTGACTTTGGGCAAGTCACATGATCGCTCCATGCCTCAGTTTCCCTCTCTGTACAGGAGGGTAGAGAGGGTTGGCCTAAGGGGGAAGATCCTTTCCATTAAAGTCCCTGCCCCCAGAGCCAGGTGAGGAAGCTGCGGCTGTCTAGGCCTGTGTCACATGGGCGGGTGGCCCATCTCCTTTGCGGGTGGGTGTCCGTGCCACAGAAGCCAGGCTCTGCTGGGCCATGGAGGCTGAACTCCCACATCCGCCTCTGTGCCACTTCCCCCAGGACTGTCGGGTGCCAGGGGCAGGGGGGTGAGGAACAGCCATGGCTGCACAAGCCGCGCCTGGGCTGTGGCAAACCCAGCCGGCAGCAAGAGGCCACCCCCACTCCTCGCTGGGCGTTGCAACTTCAGAACGCTTAAAACCAAACCGCACAGGCCTGGGAATCACTGTGCCCAGGAGCTGCTGGGGGAGACAGGCGGAGGAGGGCTCTGGGGGCACAGGGCTTTCCCATAGAGGTCTCAGCTCCTCATTCGCGGCTTGGGCTCTGGCTCTTGGGTACCGTCAGCCACTTGCAAAGGAGCTCACCAGGCTGCCAGGTGGTGATGTAAAGGCTGGACTGGCTTGGAAACCTGCCCCCTCCTTCTTAGGGACTCCACCGCCAGCCAGATGGCTCCTCGGCCGAGGGCCGTAAGGAGCAGTGGTTAGAGGGTAAGTGGAGCTCTCTGCTCCTTAGCCAGCACAGTGCCACAGACGTGGGCCCGTCCGGCCTGGTCCTGAGGGCTTGCAGCTCCCTCGCTGCAAGCATGGAGGCTGCTCAGAGCCCCCGGGGCCTAGGGCAGGGGAAGAGCATCTCATGGAGCAAGTCATTTCTCCCAGGGCGGGTCCCTGCTTACCTCGCTCTGTCTGCTCGGGCGGCCAGTCTACGCAGAGCTGCACCGGAGGCCAGGCTGAGCCAGGCTGATGGGCTTTGCCGCCTTTAAATAAGCTGCAGCGTTAATGACCAAGTCCCCCCCGAGCCACGCCGGCTCGGCGGGTTTATTGCTGCACATTCCAGAGGCTGGGATCCCATTGGGAAGCCAGGTGGAGATGGAGAGCAGACTGCTGACTGATTGGGCCTGTTTGAGCAGCCACAATGGGAGCAGTGAGCTGGCTCTGATGAGGGTCCTTAATGCGCTCCTTTGATTTGCCACCTCATTTGAAGAAAGCAGCCCCGGAGCCAGGTCGTTAACTAGCTCTGAGTCACCCTCGGCTGACAGCAAAGGCAACGGGCAGTCCTGGCCAGCGGAGTTCCTGCCCTGCCCTCGGGGATCCGAGAGTTACTCCTAGATCGTACCTGCCTGTTTGACGGGCTCTTGTCGCCATCTCTCCGACGGGGCTGGTGCAAGCTCCAGGTGTGTGTGAACAGTGCGATGCACCCATGGGACCTGAAACCACATCATCTAAGGGCAAGAGAGATCCCTGCAACGCTGTCCAGCTGGGACGCCAACTGGCCACCCATCTGGAAAAGCCCCCGCGGCTAGTCAGACCTCATGTGCCCAGATGGCGAACCAACTCTGCTGGGCCAAGGAAGAGAGGGTTCCAGATCAAGGGACTGTCCATTCCTACATTATGGCTGGGCTAGAGCATGAGGAGTGAAGCATCTCTCCAAGGCACACAGCACCCACACCACGAAGGGATTGGTGGGTTCAAATCACCATACGGTATTGCACCTGGAGAGCCTTGGAGGGAGGGATAGCTCAGTGGTTTGAGCATTGGCCTGCTAAACCCAGGGTTGTGAGTTCAATCCCTGAGGGGGCCATTTAGGGATCTGGGGCAAAAATCTGTCAGGGGACAGTACTTGGTCCTGCTAGTGAAGGCAGGGGACTGGACTCGATGACCTTTCAAGGTCCTTCCAGTTCTATGAGATAAGCCTTCTGGAGCACAGGGGTGATGCACTGTGTCCAGCCATGAGCCGCCACTAGGCGAGCAAGCAGCTGTGTTCTGCACCAGTTGACGTTTCACCTTCAGTGGTGGCCCCAGGGAGAGCATCAGTGCAGAGGGGCCGGACTGTGGGCACAGCGGGAGGAGGGGCCTTGCCAAGTGGAGATGGACAGAAGGGCTCACGGTCACTGCTGGTCTCTGGACACCCCGAAGCAGCAGGGGGTCTAAGAAGGACCCCCTGGACTGCACACTCCTACAGTGCTGGGACTGAAGGTGCTAGACGGATTCGGTTGTTGCGACCCTCTGCCCGGCCCCCCCAGTCCACCCCTCCAGATTCCAGCTCTGCTCCACGAGCACAAACGTTTCTCATTGACGTTCCTCCCTGGCCAACTTTTCTGGGAATCGTCCCTGCCAGGAGCCCAAAGAATTGTCCGTGTCCCTCCCTTCACCCGTCCCCCCGCCCCATCCAGTGCCAGATGCAGGACGCTCAGCGGCAGCACCCGCCCCAGCTGGGAAGGGCTGCAGGGGGAAATGCTTGTCTGCATTGGCTCCCATGGCTGGTGGGCATGATGTGCACCTCTCGGCTAGCCTGACAAGGCTGCTGTGGAATGGGCATTGCCCCTCAGTGTGTGATGTCCCCCCCGCAACCTTGTGCCCTTGGCCCACAGCTCGTTGAGGGAGGGTTAGCAGGAGCAGGGCGGTGGCTGCGCTCTTTGGCAGCATGGGGTGTTTCCTGCGTGTCACACCTGTCTCAGCCGAGAAAGCTTGGGCTGGGTTTGTATTTCTGGCATTGATTTTCCTTCCCGCCCAAGCCCATGGTGCAGGTTGGGGTTTACCAACCACTCTTCTGGCTCCTTGTCTTCTGGCAGCATGGCCTAGTGGAACAAACGTGGGCCTGGCAGCCAGGAACCCCTGAGCTTTGTTCCTACTTCTGCCACTGACTCTCTGAACAGCCTTGGCAGGTCACTTACTCGCTGTGCCTCGGTTTCCTCAGCTGTAGAACAGGGATGTTAACACTGACGTGTCACAGAGGGGTTGAGAGACTCAACTCATTTTGGAAATGCCCCCGAATGAGGGTTAAGCGTAAGGGCGAGATCGAATTTGGAGCCAGCCCCTCAGCTGCAGTAAATCAGCAAAGCTCCATTGACTTCATCAGCGCCATGCTGCTGTGCACTGGGCGAGGAGCTGTCCCTTTAAGGCCCTACACGTAGAAATGAGATGGGCTTTTCTAGTTGGGAAAGCAAATATGCTCTAACCTCTGAAGTGAAGCTGCTCCTCCAAGGTGCAGCAGATGGGTTCCCAGCACGTTCCATGGCGGGAAAGGCTGCTGTCAATCAGAGCTCTGCCAGGCCGGCAGTAATTAGCCCTCGTTTGCTTAACGTGAAACCACTTCCTCCTCCTGCTAGCGTGGTGAATTCCTCGCCGGTGCGGAGGGCCAGCATACGGGAAAAGAGCACGCAAGGACGGGGGGTGGGGCGGGAACACTTCCGGGGCGTTAGTGGGAGTGCGGCCCTTGGGTAATTCTAAGTTGGCAGCAGAAAGATACCTGGGCCCGGCCCTTTCTGGGGTTGGCATGAACGGGGGACGCGGGCAGCAGCTGCTGCAGTCTTCGCTCCACAGAACCATTTCTCTTTAAAGCGAGCCTGCCAGGAGCTGCTCTGGGCACGTGAGATGCTCCCAGGGCCGAGAGCCCCACAGAAATAGCCTCGGCCGGGCAGAGGGGACCACTGGAGGTGGATGGAGACCCAGACGCAGGATGTACGGAGTGATGAGTTCCTTTTATTAAGGAGTTTTCGAAAGTCCACATGTACAGCGTTTGACACCAATCACACACGAGCTAGACTTCATCGTACTGCTAAACAACACCACCTGTCCACCAGCTCAGACCTGAACGGACGTCGTTGTGTGGCCCCAGCTCCGCCACAGCCCCCGGGTGCAACGGGCTGGCTGTGCGAAGTCCAGCTCAGGAAACTGCTTCCCTCCCCCGCCCCCTGCTGCTTCCTGACCCTCGAAGAGCAGGCCCGGGTGGGGCACCTGCCTAGAAACGCGTCCTTGTCCGCTGGCTACCCGGGCTGGTGACGTTAGGCCAGCACCCTGCAGCGTGGAAAACCCGTCCAAAGGCCGTGGGCTGGAGAGAGGGGCTGCCAGCTGCCCCAGCTCTGCTTGACTCTGTATGGGCCAGCAGCCAAAGGCAGCAATCCCACAAGCGTCGGTTAAAGGGGCTCCCATCTAACCTGGCTGAGCCCCTGTCCCAGCCGGCCCTGTTACCAGCCCCTTAGTCAGCGTGCCGTGCGCTGCTCCAGTCCAGCTGGAGGCCTGGGCCTTCCTACGCTGCAGGGGTGGGGGGGCCAGACCCTTGGGAAGCTCCTTGGAAGGACACTGCAGTGCCCACCATCTGTCTCCTTCTCCCAGCACCTGGTGTCTGGCTGCATTTGTCCTGCCCTTCCCAGACCCCACCCCCTTCCTGCTTCTCTCCAGGGGAGGTGTCGTTGTAGACAGGTTTGCAGATTCATCTGTGTACTCTTAGAGCTAATCCCTGGAAATCCTGGGGCCTCTGATTGTATTAAATACCTCTCATGCAATTCAAAACAAACTCATTAAGGAGTCTTGGGTGACACCGGGCCAGTTACACAAAGTGCCCAGTGACTGACTGAGCACCCAATTTTCACCCTCACCGACCCCCATGAACAATGGCCCCGGGAGGACACACAGGACGCCAACACACCTCTTTTCCCCACTGAGCAAAGTTCCTTGAGTGCTACCATGTTTCCAGGCTGGTGGCTGGCTGGGCAGTCTGGGTCTGTAGCCAGGAGTTCCCATCTGTCCTGAAGGCAAATGCTATAAAAACTATTTACAGTTTGTTCCAGTGAAATAAAAAACAAACCAACTGAGAGAGGTTCACAGTATTCCCTTCCACCAGGACAGCCCCATCTCTAGCTCTGCTCCCTGGCAATGCTTGGCCTCCCCTCTTCAGCAGGTAGCTTAGGTCAAGGTGGAAGCGTACATAACCCTTAGGTAGGTAGCTTAGGTCTTTCCCTTTGCAATAAACGCCATCATGGGGTCTGAACTGATGTCATGCTGCTTAATTAATCTAACCCAACCAGTGTGCTGCTCTGGACAGCAAGTGTATAGCTAGGCTTGGAAGGATTCGCTTGTGTATCTGTAAATGTCGCAGTAAATGTCAATTTCACTGTACCCACACAAACTAAGGAGAAACTATTTCCACTGGTGATCATTGAAATTTACAGATACACCAAGTAAAACTTATTAGAGTTGAAGGATCTTTGTGTATTTTGATGTGTGATGTTGACAGCTTGTGTTTTAAGGGTTAAGTTTTAACTTTTTGAATCTCAACGTCTGTCATTCAATAATTGTCTGACCCTTCCCTCCACATAATTTCCCATAACTGTGGACATTTAAATTGGTAATCTAAAACTGGTCTTAAAAATAGACCTTGATATTAGCCGTCAACGTTCTAACGCAATGAAAATCGAATTCTGCCAAGCCTATGTCCAGTGCAGTCTGGGTGGAAGGAAAAGACGTGTTTTAAAACTGGTGGGTTTCACAGCAACAGAGGTGCCACTGAACTGAGGCAGTCGGACCCAGACAGGCCTCAGATGTTCAGTATGAAAACTTGGATTCCACCAGAGGGAAAACCACAATAATCCCAAATGTACAATGCACCTTGCTCCTGCCAACCCACGCCACTCAAGAAAATCCCCTCACTGTGAAAAAACTTTCCCCAAATGCTCCGTTAGTTCACATACAGCTTTACAGAGAATTTTTTTTTAATGTGGAGAGAAGTGTAAATCTCTAATCCACCACCGCTGCTTGTACAGCTGTAGGATCCTACAGCCCGAAACACACTCTGCCTCAGCTGCTCATCTGTACAGTCGACATAGACTGAGCTTCCCTTCCTCTCACCCGCTGTCTGTCTGGTCTAGACTGTGAGCTCATCAGGACAGAGACACTTACTATGTGTCTGCAAGTCACCTGGTGCAGTGGGGCCTCAATCTACTGCAATCGACACAGTGAACAATAACGTAGTGAATTTCGTTATCCTTTCAATTCTGTTCCTTTCCTCCCGCTCCCCCCGATCCCAGCACAAAGTGCTCTGACCCTGGGCTGTGTATCCTTTGAATCCTTTTGTCCAGCAACCAACCAAAGTAATTTGCAGAGGGGTTGGGTGAGGAGGGTCAACCCTCTGCCCTTCTGAAATCTCTCTCTGCCCTAAGGATGGGGGAGAAGGCAGCCCCAGCAGAGGTAATGAAATCCCCCATGCTTTAGTAACCTTAAGAAGAACTCTGATTTGGATGCCTGCTTTACAGCCCTAGTCCCCCTTTAAATCAAGCTGTTTTCTTGCCTACAGGAGTGTCCTACAAGAAGAGTCTGCTTCCCTTGGGATATTCTTCTTAGACGGCGCCAGAACCCACACCTGGTTCTGTTTAAATCCGTCAGATCACTGCTCCGGTAACTGCTGGCCCGTGGCAGAAAGACAGTCAAAAGAACACAGCCATGAAATGTCAGTGCCAGAGAATCAGCCTGGCCCGTAGAGCGGTGGGAGGGAAACGCAAAGGTGTGTGACGTCCGAGCAAGCAAAGAACAAAACGTCGCACTGCTGTCTTGTAAAAGGTGCTGCCAAGTGACACCAGCAGGGGGCGTTGGCACCACTGAGTTGCAGGGGTGGTGTCTCCAGATAGTGATGCGACATGATCAAGAAGGTTTTGAACATTTTTGTGTGGTTTGGCATTAAACAAAATCCAAACGAGTTCCTGATTGAGCCACCCGTCTCCAGCGTGCGCGGGTCTGGCACTAAGGGGATCGGGGCGGGGACTTCCTTCTCACGCTCCATTGAACCCTTTTACACCATGCCGTTCAGCAGCACGCCCTGCCATTAGAGATTCCAGCACAGACAGAACACAGCCCAATGGTCTCCCATGTCCTGCAGAGCAGATCGGGCTGGAGCTCTCCTGTGCTGGCAGGGCTCTGCTCCGTCCCCAGCATCTCCATCGGAGCAGGAGGGTTCCCATTCTCCCCTCCCCTCTCTTTCATTGTCTGCCGGCACCGTGGCTTCTACAGGGGGCCACCGACAAAGCCAAGCCCTGAATGCTGCGGGGTTGGGCCCGGAGAAACCTGGGCAAGGATTCTGCTGCTGACCATCCGGCTTGACGCAGAACAGCCTGGGCTGTGAAGTGCCTCCTTGACAAGGGTGCGGGAGAACTGGCTGTGACTTACGCGCTCCGCACAATGGCTCCTCTCGATCCTCTCTGCTCTTCCCTGTTCTCCGTGACATCCAGAGGATGAGGATTCTTGGAGTCCCTCTGTCGCATGGCCCGCTGCCTGGCCTGGTCAGCGTGAAGCCCGGCCACTGTGACGGGGCCGCGACGCGGTTAGCCACGCCTCACAGATATTAAGCCTGGCTGGGGGGTTGAAAAACCTTCGTGGGATTTGAAGAAATGAAAGGCTTGAATTTCTGTAGGTGCATAAACCAGAGCAAGGTTCCTGTGGGCTGGAAATGAGGCCAGCTCCCCATCCTCTGCACCTAGAGGACAGGGGCAGGGATTCCCCCGTGGAGAACCAGCTGTTCTTTCCTGCAGACAGCCTCCAAGGAGCTGGGGGAAGGTCACCGCTACCATAGAGCTAAGGTTACGTTTCCGCAAAGGGAGTCTGGGTTCGCCCCCTTCCGAGTGGGTTTGGTTGGCAAAAAGACTCCATGAAGCGTATCCCCTAAGCGTCACCTGGGAGCTTCAGCTGGCTACCCGCTTGGATCCCTCCCACGCTGCAGTCGTGAGCTTCGCCCCACCACCTTGGCCAACGCAGCTGAGATGGGGCAGTGCCAACCATCCCTTCTAAGGGGTCCAGCCAATGCTCTCTGAGTGTCTAAGCCCCAAGGCTGGGTGATGCGCAGTGCCAAGCACACCCTCAGGGGGCGGGGTGTAGCGATGGTGTCGGGAGAGCTGGTGGACTGTTTGGGGTCACGGCCATCTCAGTTCCAAGATTGAATTACTGTGCCCCCCCCCCCCCCACCTGGATGGCAGACTGGGGGAGGGTGTTTGAGTCGTTGCTGGGCGTGGGAGGAGGGTCAGAGGCTGCTGAGCGGCAGCAGAAACTGGATTTGGGATGCGGGGCTGTTTTGAATGGGAGGGAGAATTGCTCATAAATCCAGCGGTGCACCCGGGCTAAACCCCAGCAGAAAGCTAGGCCAGGTGCCACATCCCCCCTGCCCTGGACAGATACAACCCTCCTCCCTGCTGGAGACCTGACACCCCATCACAAGTGGAGCCTTGGAGCCAGAAAGCGAGTGGCTGGTGGGGAGGAGGCAGCTCCAGTGAACCGAGGGTGGGTACGAAGAACCGTGCTAGGAGTCCAGCTCAGTGCAGGGAATCAACATGGGGTGGTGTTTTCTATGGGGCCAGCTGGTATTGTGTGCAGGGGCTGGGAGTCGGGCCTCCTGGGTTCTGTCCCCACCCAGCTCTCCAATGCCTGTCCCCACGGCTTCCCCTTCCCGGTGCCTGCTGTACCCCCTTGGCAAAGCCCATCAAGAACTACAGGCCAGCCGCTGTCTCCTGGGACTGTCACTAACAGCTCAGTCGCCTCGCGGCGGGTCGATTCTCTCCGCTCCCTGCCGGGGCTTTACCAAGGGATTTTCACCTGCCACCTCGCTGGCACTGCCCTGTAATGACGAGCCAAGGCCCAGTGGGTCCATGCTGCTCCCCACCCCTAAGCACCCCTGAGGGCAGGGTTCTGCCGGCTTGCTGGAACGGGGGAGGCCAAACGCAGGAGGGCCGACTCCACCGCTGTGGGGGGGGGGCATGTCCTTGGGGGCGCTCGGAGCAAGGAGGCTGCAGCGACCGCCTCTCCCCTTAGACGCACCCTCGAAGGAAGAGCTGCCCCTCCCCGGCAGGGAGCTCCCGCCGGGCCCCCGTCCTGATTCTGAGTGGGGCCCAGAGCGGTACATTGTCAGAGGGGCTTTTCACCCTGGCTGCCCCGACTCACAGACAAGACAACACTGAGCTGTGGGGGAGGGGGAGGAGGTGGGGGAGGGGTCGCGCCGTTAGGCTAATTCTCATCTCTGACAGGCCGGGTCTTCATCTCGGTGAATTTGAGGGAGTACTGCCAGCCGGTCCAGGAGGACCACTCGACGCCGTCGGCGTAGGAGCTGTGGTGGCCCTTGAGGTACTGCCCGTTGAGGTTGGAGGTGTGGCAGTTGCGGTACCACCAGGCCCCGTGGTAGAAGGCGGCGCAGTTGTTCTCCGAATGGTCGTTGTCCAGGTCTTTGGTGGTGAACTTCATGCCGTTGTGCTTCAGGAAGGAGTCTCCTGCCGGGTGAGGGGGAGGGGAGGGGAGAGCGCCCGTCAGCAAAGCGCCTGCCAGTCACTGCTGGGCCCCGCTGGCCCCCCTGCATTCCCTAGATTCAGCCTCACGCTGGTTCCCTTGTTTAACGGAGACGTACGTGAGCGGGCGCAGGTCAGGCCTCAGCTTTGATTCCAGCTCCCGTCTAGAGGCCCCAGGCAAAGCCGCAATTTGCACCAGGGCAGTGAGCGGCTCTGGTGCAAACAGCGGCTTGGAGCGGCTTTGCCTCTCTGCCCTCTGGGTCTGCCCCGGCGACAAAGGCCTTGGAGGTCAAGGACACGAGAGCGAGACAGGCTGAGCAGACACAGGAGCAACACGCTGTGCAAACTCCCCGTATTGCTACAGTCCTGCAGATGCACCTCGGGTCCGACCAGTTGCTCCCCCTGCTAGTCCACTTCTAGGCTCCCAAATGCTTTGCTGGCGTACCTCACTCCTGATCCCCCCCAGGCCTCCCTATGGCTGCTCTGAGCTTGTTTTCCTCCCTGTGCCAATGTGGAATGAATGGCAAAGGTTGGGGCTCATCAAAGGCAAAGCGCAGCGACAGCAGGGACGGGTCTGGCTGCAGACAGGGCTGACGCAGCCCCACAGAAACGAGGCCTCATCTCCCCTTCCCACCCCGTTCTCCCCGGACAACCTGCCCTGTGCGGCGTAGGGACCGGGGAGCGATCCTTGAGCAGCGCAGACCGACCTGCTGTCCCGGAGTAGTCGGCGATGGTGACTGGGTAGCCGTCCTCCTCCGGGTCCACGGAGAACAGGCCCACGCCGAAGGTGCCGTACTGGGCGAATGCCGTGCCGTTGTCGAAGTCCTCCAGGTCGATGCGCAGCTCGTAGCTGGCCTGCATGGTCAGGGCGTGGAGTCGCGCCAGCCCTGTGGTGGTAAAGCTGGAGTCAGTCCTGGGCACGGCGCTGATGTGAGGAACGAACGCTGGGCAGACAGCAGAATGCTTCAGCCATTGCCCCGCCCGGCGTGATCCTCCTGAAAGGGGGAGATGGGGGGGAGGACTGGGGGGCAGAGGGAGCAAACGGGGGGCTCCCCCAAACAGGCCGCTCCTCAGCTCCAGAGACGGGGCATCCTTCGTCCAGCTGCGTTCAACCTGTCGGGTTAACGATCCACCGCAGCTAAAGCAATTCCCCCCAGTCCCTACAGGGGTGGTGAAGGACGGGGCTTTGGCTGCCCGTCAGTCCAGCCTGGGGAGCAGTTCCTCTCTCCCGGACACGCAGGCCATGCGGGGAGCTCTGCAGCCCGTTTGCTCACCGGCTAATGAAGAGGGTTTTTAATTCCATGTCTCAGGAGCCGTCAGTGGCAAGAAGTGACACTTCCCAAGGTGAGTCTGAGTCTCTCAATTCTCTCCCTTCCCCTCCTCTGCCTGTTTTCCAGGATTTGAGGCTGCGCTCACCCTGTGGAGGGTCTAGGAGCACCTGGTGAGTTCCACCCACGCCCTGGGGTGGGGAGAAGGGCCCTCCACCCCGCACCTCCGGCTCCTGGCTTCAGCCGCTGAGCTAGGGCTTGTCCCGGGGGGAGCGCTCAGCATGGGTTGCAACAGGGGGCTGTGCCTGCAGGACTGGGGGAAGCAGGCACTCCTAGGGGTCTCCCTGACATCTCCCTGAGCAATGATCCCTCGGAGATTTCACTCTGAGGAGTGGGGGGAGGAGGGGAAGGGTGTTTAAAGACAACCCTGAGCTGCCCTTAGCAGGAGCTGGTTTTAAAAAATCAAACAATCGCAATTGTATTGGGAGATTTAACATCTTCCTGTCAGCCAATGGCGACTCTGCCTCCCCACCCCCAGCCTCTGCTCTGCTGTTCAGAAAAGGAGGCCGGGTGCCTCCTTTCCACAGCTCATGTGTGGCCCTTGGCTTGTTTGCTACTGATTCCCTCCCCCCTGAACCTCCTCTGCCGGCCCCTTCTCTCCTGAACCAGCAGCCCCACCCCAGCCCTTCACTGATCAGCTGCTATCAACCCCCCCAGACACACACACAGAGCAAGCCCCTTTAACAGGCACATACACACTGTAATTAGCAGCTCCTCACACACACACACACACACACACACACACACACACACACACACACACACACACACACACACACACACACACACACACACACACACACACACACACACACACACCCCCTATGGAGGGCCCCGGGCCCCACTGCGCAGCAGCCACCCTGTCCTGCGTTTGCATCAGGATGCCACCCATGCCTGGGTGCCCGTGCGGCAGGGATGGCTAGCAAGGGGCTGGGCAGCTCACCTCGCCCTTTGTGAAGTTTTTGGCATCCATTTCCTCAGCCTCAGGGAGAGCCAAAGAGCCCCAGGGGCTGCTGCTGGGCTCGTCTCCTTCCTCCTGCGCCCCCGCAGCGGGCACAGGGAGTGAGATCCCTGCAATGCCACCTTACCTCCAGGCCCCCCGCCTGCCGGCCGTGAGGTCCCTGGGCAGTACCAGCATCTCGGCACGGAGCAGAGGGCCAGTCCCTTTGACGGGGCTCTTGCAGGCTGCAGGGGCTTTTCTTGTCTCCGCTGGGCCACAACCTAGAGTCTCTGCGCAATGCCCCCAGGGGGCCAAACTCTGCCCTGCGTCTCAGGCCCTGTACTGTTAATGGGGATTCTCCTATAGCTCAAGAGGCCAGGGGCCTGTGCGTCAGGAGTAGGAGGCTCTGCTGAGGTGATGAGTGACAGCCACACGGCGCTGGGCGCAAGGTATCTAGCCACCTCACACCGCATCCTATTGTCTCCAGCTGCCCCCCACTCCACCCCGCCTTCATATCTGCAGAAAGGGGAGTGGGCTGCTATTAGCCACAATACACCCACTCCTGCTGTCTCCAGATTGGGCCCCAGTCCTGCCCCGGGTCCCCGCTGTTGCCAGGAGGAGCTGTGCATTTTCCCCCTTCCCCCAGTGCTCTCTAGCACTGTGGATCCCAGTGGGTCCAACCCACATGTGCAACCCCCATTCCCCTCCATACATCAAAGGACTTTTCTGTTCTTCTCCCTAGATAAAATACAATGGACGAGAAAAGCAACCACCCCCCCCACACACACACACCTCCAACATGCCAAGGAGAATTTAAAAAGCCCCTGAGCCAATGGTTTTGCTAGCCCGTGCAGTGGGCTGGAGCAGCATACCTAGCCAGTGCTCTCCCGTCAGCTTCCCGAATCCATCCCGGTATGCTTCCCAGCCGCGGAAAAAATTCACTGAGCCGTCCTCCCGCCGCTGGAAAACCTGGGAAACAAAAGGCCGGATTTAGGGGTAGGGGAACGCTGGCGGGAGAGTGGGGGGGCACCAGGCCCGGGGTGCTGTTAGGTATTCAAAAGTGTAACAAATGGAAGGGAGGGTGCCAAAGACGCTCCTCGCTTGGGGCACCATTTGGTCTAGGGCCGGCCCTGGGCACAGCGGCTGGGATGTGAGCGTTCTGAGCCCGGCCCCACTGCCAGCAATTTCCGTGAGGGGTCAGGCGTCCCGCTGCCTTTTCCATGGCGTGGCTCGGCTCTCTGCAGAGCCGTCTCGCTCCAGGAGTGCGCAAATCAAACCCTTTACACTCGCTAATTACATTGGAACGATGGTGTGTAGGGGGACGTGCCATGTCATTGTCGCCTGTCTCCTAGGGACGGGGGAATCCGCTCAGAGCAAAGAGCTCTCTTGCCCAGAATGCCAACTTTTATTGGTGTCTGAAACCCCCTGGGTTAACGCCAATATAAATGGGTCTTTCTGCCTGTACAATGATGCCACCCAGGGGAGGACACAGAAGCATCGGTTTGCAATACAACAGCCGGTGCCCATTGCTGAGTGACTGCATTATCAGTGGCTGGGCTATTACTTGTATCACAGTAGATCCATCCAAGATCAGGGTCCCCTGTGCAAGATGCTGTACACACACATAGTAAGAGACCGTCCCTGCCCCAAGAAACGTACATGCTAAGTAGACGTGACAGCCAAAGGTGGAGGGAAGGCAAATGTCGTTATTCTCATATTACAGGTGGGGAACTGGAGCATGGAGAGATCAAGTGAGTTGCCCAAGGACGTGTAGCAAGTCTGTGGCACAGCCAGGAATTGAAACCATGTCTCCTGAGAGTAAAGAGCCCTAGCCCTGAACGATGCGCTGGTCAGGTAAGTCCTGCAGAGCTGTTTTATTTTACTCCCATAAAGTGTCCTGGGAAATCCAACTGTTAAGCATTCATCACCAACAGGATCTCTGCTCTGTGTTTGGTAGCTGTCTAGTGAGCAGGATGTAACTCCTGGAGCCTGGCTAAAGTATTGATTCCAAAGACACTAACCCAGGAATTTTGCCCTGCTGTGTGTGTACCAAGCTGGATTTCTAATGATTGCTGATTTGTAACTATCCACCGGACAATGTAGATGAACAATTCCCAGTCTGTGGGTTTTTCCTCTCTAGCTAGCTACTTACCCCTCCTCCCCATAATATCGGAATGCTTGGGCTTATCAGTTTGCAGACACATTCGGTCTATTTAAGAGCCTTATAGGGTTCCTGTTACCACAGTGTCTGAGCCTCTCACAAGCTCTAATATATTTATCCCCACAACCCCTCTGTGAGATGCAAAAGTGCTGTTATCTCTGTTTGATGGGTGGGGAAACTGAGGCACAAAGCACCTATTGGCAGGAAGTCTGTGGCAGAGCAGGGACTGGAACCTGGGTCTCCCAAGGGCCAGGCTAAAGCCCTAACCACTGATACATCCTTCCTCTCTTGCTGAATGAGCTGCGGCCTTGCAGTGACCCCTTCTTTGCATGTGAATGTGGGGATCTTGCTGAAGAGCAGCTGTTCCCCCAGCCTCCAGGCAGGCAAAGGCCCGTCTGCATGAACCTTCGTCAGTGAGAAGGAGCACGCTGACCACGGTATGGCCAAAGCGATGCTCCCCAGCAACGCTTTGGTGCTGAGAATTAGCAACAGAAGTAACCCAAACCAGCAGCAGCTCCCCCTCTGGTCACCCTCTCGGAGCCAGGATTGTGAGCTGGGGTTGACTCTCTGATATGGCCCCCTCAGAACTGGGGTCAGATGGAGCCAAGATACCCTATATAAAAGCTGCTTCCCCCAGCAGCTGGCTTGGGTGCCCGTGATCTATGGCTGATGAACCTTCGGTCTTTCATGTGTTAATCAATATATTGTCCCCTTGTATTTTTCCCCCCATCTATTTTATCGTTGGACTAAAGCTTTAGCTATCGACAGTGATCCAGAAAATGCTGCCTCTTGTCTGACCACTGTATTTAATTAAGCCTCTGGCCCCTGATTAACTGTATTTAGCTTGGCCAGTTCAGTCTGTCTGGAGGAGAACCAAAGCAGGCCTGACTTCCAAAAGTGCCGAGTGCCCACAACTTCAGCTGAGGTCACTGGGAGGTGCAGGCTCTCAGCACTTCTGGAAATCTGGCCTAGATGAAGTGAGGTCTGGAGGTTAGAGCACAGGTCTGGGAGTTTGGATCCCTGTGTTCACTTCCTGGGTGATCTTGGGCAAGTCAGTGAAACTCTGTGCGTTCCAGTTCTCTATTGGTGTGTCAAGGTGTGGAGTGCAGGAATGGAGTGGGGCGGGACAAAGGGGGTTCCAAGTCACCTACCCACTCCCATAGCCTGGGGATGGGATGGTCCCATATCAGTTAGAGCAGCCCTGGGGTTGCTCTAACTTAAGCTTTGCTTCATATGACTCCCTGTAGCAGTGCGCTTTGGCAGTGCCTCCCACTCCCTCCCCAAGGCCTGTGCTGTCCCAGATGCTGGGAGCAGGGCTAGGACAGAGTTTGCTCCAGTAGTCAGACACCAGTGAGCCAAACCCCTTTATGCAGGGGGGTCTTCCCATCAACGTGGCATAAAGGGGCCTTGGCACAATGGTGAGCTGGCCCCTACTCTCTAAATACATCACAGGGATAATGCCAGGAGGGGAGGAGTTATTTAAGTTAAGTGCCAACGTGGACACGAACAAATGGATATAAACTGGCCCTCAACAAGTTTAGGCTTGAAATTAGGCAAAGGTTCTAATCATCAGAGGAGTAAAGTTCTGGAACAGCCTTCCAAGGGGAGCAGTGGGCGCAAAAAACCTTATCAAGCTCAGTCTTGAAGCCAGGTAAGTTTATGGAGGGCATGGTATAATTAGACTGCTTACAATGGCATGTAGCTGATCTGCGACTGCTAGCAGCAAATATCTCCAACGGCCGGTGATGGGACACTAGCTGGGGAGGGCTCTGAGTGACTACAGAGAATTCTTTCCTGGTGTCTGGCTGGTGAGTCTTGCCCACATGCTCAGGATCTAACTGATTACCATATTTGGGGTTGTGAAGGAATTTTCCCTTGGGTCAGATTGGCAGGGACGCTGGGGTTTTTTCACCTTCCTCTGCAGCAAGGGACACGGGTCACCTGTAGGTTTAAACTGGTGTAAATGGTGGATTCTCTGTAACTTGAACTTTAAACCATGATTTGAGGACTTCAGTAACTCAGCCAGAAGTTAGGGGTCTGTTACAGGAGTGGGTGGGTGAAGTTCTGTGGCCTGCGATGTGCAGGGAGTCGACTAGTTGATCACCACGGTCCCTTCTGGCCCTAAAGTCTATGAGTTTATAGCTTCCGCATCTGTTGAATGGGGCTATAGCTGCCCTTCCTTAGGGGGTGGGTTGAAATGCAAGATCAGATTGTACCCTTGCAGGCCCTGGTGTAAATCCGGAGTCACTCCGGATGGCCATTGGGGTCGCTTGGCAGGGAGCCTGGCCCTCGGACAAAGGGTGACCCAGAAGTGCCTGCTGATTGGGTTAATGCTGGGCATTTCTGCCATTAGCTGCACACCCAGCTCCTGAGAACTCCCTGCAGGGCTCCCCCTGAGCAGACGGGTAACTTCATGCCAGCTGATCTGGCCCTGCACAGGCTTCTCCAGCAAGACCCTCAAGCTAGCGTTTGGCAGAGGTCTGCAGGCCTGACTTGGGGGTGGGGGAAGCTGCATGTGGCCAGGGCTCCCTCTGATCCATGCTGTACTTACCTTCTAGAATTAGAGCCTTAATTTTTATCCTTGCATTGAGCACTTGAGAAGCTGCAGTTAAGCCCTTTTAAAAGGGCTTTCGTTGGACTCAGCTGACGGGAGGAGGCCGCTTGGCTGGAAAGGGGCCCAAAGCTGATTTCCAGGAGGGATATCGGCTCCGATTGGCTGCCATGCTCCTGTGCGGGGAGGGAGGGAGCAGGGCGGGGCAGAGGCAGCCATGAGGCTCCCCTTTAATCTGCTTTGACCTTAGCTTGTAACTAGGCCAATTGCCTGTGCACTGCTCAGGGCAGCGTGAGGGGCCGTCTTCACCAGCTCAGGGCCCCAGGAGGGCTTGGCGATTAGAGACACGCTTTGGCAGCTTAGCGACACACCGAGCTCTCTGGAGAAACACCACGGGGGGAATCAACAAACCTTCCTGACCCTCCGGAGTCCTGTGGGGACAGCTGGTGCTGGGGCCTAGCGGCCAGAGCGAGGGACTAAAAGCAGGAACTCCTGGGTTGTATTGTGGATCAGGACAGGAGCTGCTGCTGGTTGGAGCAGTGGCCTGGGAGGCAGGAGTCTGGATTCTATTTCCAATCCAGGAGGGAGTTTCTAATGGTTGGAGCAGGGGAAAGGGAATCCTGCTTCAGCCACTGGCTGTGTCCCCACTCAGTGCCTCGGTTTCCCCCGCACTTTGAGATCCTTAGATGACACAGGCTACTGGAGTGCAGAGTATTAGTCCATGGCCCTGCTTGTGGTTGGCTCCGTGCTGGTCTCTGCCGTGCGAGCGCAGATCACAGCGAGCCTTCTCGGGCGAGGTGCTGCCTGTCGGTGTGGGCGGACCATGGGGTGGGGCACAGAGCGAGGAGAGGAACAGCATGTGGCTGGCTGATGGACCCAGATTCCTGTGTCTGAATTCAGGGGCTGAGATGTCGGCTCCTAGCCTAGCGAGGACAGGGTCCGACTCCCCTGCAGTTGAAGCCAGAGCAGGGGGCTGAGAACGGTGGAAATCTAGCCAGGGGAGAGAGGAGACAGCAGGCTGAGGCATGTGGGAGAGATGGGCAGGTGTGGGGGAATGCCATGGCTCTAGGTCTCCCTGCCTGAGGCAGGCAGGCAGCAAACAAACCAGGTGGGGTGGGGGAGCGCAGCATTTGCTGTAGTTTCAGCAGCTCTGTCGCTGCTCTTCTCCATCTCATAAAATATGGATCTCCCCCTCTTAAGCAAAAAGGATTTGTTCCCCCTTCCCGTTAAAGTCAGAGCTGAAATATTTATCTTTCCTGCTTACCGGAGTCGCTCGCCTTTCGATTGTCACTGCAGAGTTACTGGTGCGCAAAGCACCATCTCCGGGGGCTGCAGTGGGGCCCGGGCAAAGGACAGCGAGATAAATAAATCACCATGCCCCAACCCATTGGCTGCCCAGCACCCCTGGGTGGGGGACTCCCTCTCCATCCAAACCTGGTCCCCTTCCTCATCGCTTGAATCTGGGGAGGGGCTGATTAGTTTTGGTCTGTGCCCAGCGCTCTCCGGGTCAGGCAGGTGGAGTGACACTGTGCTAGAAATGGATTTGCCGGAGTCCCAGACCACACGCTGCTGCCCTGGGCCCTTCCCTGGGGCACTGTGTGGCCGAGTCTGTGCCTTTGTTTGCTTTGGGATACAGAGAAGTCCCGAGGTGCAGGCTCTCCTCTGAAGCCCTTGCCTAGTGCTGAGCGGCTCACAGAGAATTTGGCAGGAAGGAAGTAGCAGCCCAGTTTTCTGAAGGCCTCCTTGGGTACCCCCCTTAGTCATATGATGGTTACTCCACTAAATGACAGGAGGTGTTAATCAAAGGTGTGGGGGGATGTTACCCGCCCGGGCAGCAGGATTTGGGTCGGCCAGTAACATACTTCCTGCCAGGAGTCCGGTGCAGTCGTTAAATGCAGCTGAGTGCAATGCTACCTTGTAGGGAGCGTGAAAACGATTAAGCCCCCCCACTCAGATAAGAAATCTCACATTCCAGTTCCAATCTGCACCAGTCAGCGAGGAGAGCTCTGGGCCCAGGACACCCAAAGAGGTTGTGGAGGGAAGGTAATGGCTGATGGGCACAAGTAAAGAGAGAACAACAAGGAGTCCACCTGGATCTGAGATTTGTAAATACCTTGCTCCTGCTGCAGCCAGGAGAAGTTTGGGCCTCTCCCCTCCAGCAGGTGCCCTTTTAGAATATGTTTTAATCCTCGTTATTAACTCTGTTATTACAGTAGCACCCAGATGCCCCAGCAGAGGTTGGGACCTCACTGCTAGGGGATGGACACACCTGGCCTGAGGAGAGTATAAACTAGACAGGGAAGATGAAGGAGAAACTGAGGCATAGGGAGGGGATGTGATTTGCTGAAGGTCACCCAGCAGCAGAGCCAGGAATAGAACCCGGGTCTCCTGAGTCCCTGTTCAGTGCTGTACCCACTAGGCCACCCTGCCAACATGCCCCCTCTCCCCTTTTCATGGTGTAAATCTGACCCACCGTGCTGTAGGTTGCGAGTTATTTGACCTCCATGCCCCATACATCTGACCAGACACACGTGGCAGCAGGGGAACCTCATTCTCCAGTCAGACACCAGGTCAGCACTGGCACTGACTGGGCTGTAGCAGGTAAGGAGCCCAGGGGCCACTGGAAGGCCCCCTGGACTAGTGGGCTGGGATTGGTTCCCCCTCTAGTCTGGCCTGCCCCCTGCCCTGATGTCCTTGAGATGTGCTGACTGGCATGCCTGGGCTAGGGCCTTGGAGGAATCCAATTTCTTTGCTGGGCTGCTCTTTGTTGTCTTGGAGCCTTGCATACGACCCAGGGCTTAGCTCAGCAGCTCTCCACTGAAATCGGTTCAGCCACTGCCAGCACGTCCACCCACCCGCATGCAAATATCCCCACATGTCAAAAGGAATAACTTAAAAAAATCAATCCCAGGCTCCAAGTGATGCCTGTGACTTTACTGCAGCCTCTGTGACTCAACACCCCAAGGACCCAACACCCCCACACATCGCCCCCCTGCTTCCAGCCGAGCCTCTTTCATCCCTGAGTCACTGATACCAGCCGCGTGCCAAGTTCAGTAACCTTCAGTAGCCAAGTAGGGAAAGCCCCAGATGGGGAAACTGAGGCACAGAGCGGGGAAGTGCCTTGCTCAAGGCCACTCAGCGTGCCAATGGCAGAGCGAACCCCAGAGTCCTGGTTCCCAGTCCCTTGCTTTAACCACTAGACAAAACTTCCTCCCCGGGGGTAGTGAATGCTGGTCTCCGCTCTCCCCACTGGCACGGACCATGGTGGGGTTCAGTGCCAGGGTAGGTCCCGATCCTGCCAGCCATGAGGTTCTAATTGCAGGATCGGGGCCTTCCTGCTCCCACGAGTGGAGCTTGCTCCATCTCAGCCGTTCCCCCCCAGAGCAGGGCTGTTCGGGGAGCACTGCCCCTGGGCAGGGCCTCCAGTCGCTGCTGGCCCCAGGGCAGGGCCGTGCTGTCTCACGGCTGGCCTGGCCCTTTGAGGTGCAGAAGCTCTGATGCAGCCTGACATTAAATCATTTTCTTCAGCTCCCTGGGCGCTGAGTATCCAGCTCAGGCCCGGTCTCGCGGACTGGGACAACCTTGGAGACGGTGTTTGGCTAATCCTCTCCTCCCACCCGGTAGGCGGCTGCTCCCACAGGAGCCAGGGCTGGCAGACAGATTCTGGGGGCCTCGCTCACAGTTCTCCTCAGGGAATCCCCCTCAGTCTCTTCCCCCCCCTTCCCAAGTCGCCTCTCTCCATGGTGGGGAGGCCGAGGAGTTTCCCTTTTCCCACCCAGCGCCGCTCCAGGCAGACGCACCAACATCTCGTGTTTAGTGGCACAGTCCTGCCTCAGCCACAGACCCTGCCAAACCCCGGCACTCAGGCAGGGATCCTCGGCAGAGCTCAGCACACGGGGTGCGGGTGCCCCCCTTCTGCCCTTTCAGAAGCCCCCGGGATCCACCCCGACCCTGTGGTGGGGGGTTATATTACCGGGCAGGGTGGTTCAGTTAATAGGCGACGAGTGCAGCGGGCAGGACTCCTGGGGTCTTCTCCCGGCTGTGTGAGGTTGGCTAAGCCCCGTGGCCTGATCCCCACGGGTGCGGAGACCTTGCGGCTCCCCCTGACTTTAAGTGGGGTTGTGTGTTCTCAGCATCTCTGCCTGCTCCGTGCCTCAGTTTTGCCATCTGTACCAATGGCACGGTGGTAGTGGCCCTCCTCTGTGATCTGCACGAAGAGCCAAGGCCAATGGCCACTGTATGGCCTGGGCTCCCCAGAGGAGCCAGGCACTTGCCGCGCACGCTGCAAACCGCATTGGTCTCCTCACAGCAGGGCAGCTAAGCTCCTTCCCCTCCCCCACTGCTGAAAGCTGCTTACAGGCATGAGATCTGGGGGGTTTATTTCCTCCAGCACCCAGCTGGAGGGGCGTTTCGCAGCCTGGCTCCAAGGGGCCGGCTCGCCAGCCGTGCGTGACCTAACAGGGGCACGGCCCAGACTCGGCCGGTTCTCCCACTGCCCAGGGCGCAGCCCGCCCCAGTCCAACCCAAGGCGCTCCTAACTGCAGTGCCCCCCCCCCCCCAGCCCGTCTCTGAGCCAGACCTCCTGGCCTCGTCGTGCCTCTCCCGGATTGCCTTAAGCTTGCCCCGAGTAATGCGTCGTCTTGGGCAGGTGCCACTTCACACCTGGGGAAGCCCTGGCTGTCCTCACAGCCTGGGTGAGGAGACGCTCGGGGAAGGCCAGGTCAGGATTTTCAGGCCCCTCCAGGGCAGTCTCAGCCTGGGGACTGTGTTGTGGTGTCTCCCCTACTGGCCTCCTTCCTCACCTCACAGCCAGGGGTGAGGGCAGCCTCGCCTCGCCTGACCCCCGGCTGAGTCTCACTGCCCTCCCCTCGCGTGCCCTTTCCAAGGTCTCTCCCTACTGACTCCTGTCGCTGGCCGGCTCCATGTCATTGGCAGCTGCACGCCGTTGGGATTAGGTGGCCTTCGTGTCACACTCCATAAAGACAATAAGACGGCGTACGGGGTGAGGAGTCTTCGGCAGTTAGTGCAGGGCCAGCTGAGCTGCGGGGTGACCAGGAGCCTGTGTTGGCCAGTAGCGCTGCCTCCAGGGGGCTTGCTTTCCCCACACTGGCTCTGAGTGAAATCTTGCCCGGTCTGTGAGCTAGGCATGCCCTGTCCCCCAGCGCCCCCCTATTGATAAACAGTGCGTGCGGGACGGGTGAACTAGGAATCCTGTATCTCAGCATGTCTCCTGGGGAAATGTATTGGCATTATACTGGTTCATGCACATAAGCTGACCAGTGGAGTGATGCCGGTAAATGTCACTGTGTAGACAAGCCCTTAGTGTGTTCAGGTCAGGGGAAGGTAGTGTCTGCTCTGGGCAGTGGGGTTGGCCCCCTCAAGGTGATGGGGAATGTGGGGCCCGCTTTGGGCCATGTCACGGGTCCCTCGCGGTGTCAGGGAAGGCAGGGCTAAGTATGGGGAGGCTGCGGAGCAAAGCCCCTCACCGTGACAGGGAAGATGGCACCAGCTCTGGGCACCAGACCTGAGCTCCTCAGCATGCCCAAGAAAGCTGGACCAGCTCCGGGCAGTGGTGACCCTGTGAAGGGCGAGTGGAGCTAGGAGTGAGGGGAGCGAATGGGTCCTAGGGCCAGACTTTCTCCTTGCTCCTTTTCCAGAGAAGGGGAAAAAAGCCCAGGAGTGAGTCTCTCCCCAGTTCCCATTGGCAGGTCTCTGATCTGAAGCAGTGTCGGGATGGCGTTGAGGCAGGTTGGATCTGATGGCGGGAGAGCGGCTGTTAACGTTCAGCCGTCACGGGCTCTTGCAACAGGCACTGTTGCAAATTTCTCCTGATGCTTTACAGACTCAAGGCCTCGGCTCCATTGATCTGAAGGAAAGAGCCGTGTCCAATCAGGATTCCTCGCTGACCCTTTTGCCTGAGGCTGCCAGCTCTTGGCTGCACCTCCCATTTTCTCCCCCAAGCCTGTCTGCATCCCACTCTCCATTCCACATCCAATTGCTGCCGCCCACCCCCTCTTTGCCTGCCGTGCTCTCTCGGAAAGCTGTGGAGCCCTAAAAGTGAGGGGGTTCTGGATCCCCCCCCCTCCCCGCAAGCTGGCTACGCGAACAGCAAGAGCGCTCGGACGCGCTTGTTAAGCGAGAACATCCCTCCTGTCTCTCCTCACCTCGGCTTTCCCTCTTCCATCCCTCCCGACCAGTCATTTCACCTCATCCTACGCTTGCTTTGCCAGCCTCTCCTGCCGCTTCGGTCCCGCCACGGGAGTGCGCTCCCTGCACCACCCAACCCTCCTCTCTCGGCTGGCCCAGTCCTGGCCCTGCCACGCTGGGGGATGAGGAGAAGAGACCGTTCGAGACTCTTGAGTGTATCTCAGCTGATCATACGTTCCAGACAGGCCCACGTTCCAGCTGGGCAAACAAGGCACAGAGATGATACTCGCCCACGCTCAGCCAGCCTGGCCGTGGCAGAGCTGGGAATGGAACCCAGGGGTCGTGACTCCGTTGCTTGGTCTGGCCCCGTCGTCTCCTGCTGCCCTTTGTGTTTATGCGGCTACAGGGCCGAATATAACCCCCAATCTGTGCAATGGCAACAACGTCCAGCTGCTCCCTCTCTTTCCCTCCCTCCTCCAAGCACTGCATTGCAGCTGATTACTCACTCTGGATGACACTAGCCCCATCGGAGATCAGGACTCCACTTTGCTAGGGGCTGTACACACAGTAAGGGTCTGTCCACGCTGCAGTTAAAAACCCCTGGCTGGCCCATGCCGGCTGGCTCAGATTCGCGGGCTCAGGCTAAGGGGCTGTTTAATTGCCATGTACACCGCTCTAGGACCATTTGAGGTGGGAGGGTCCCAGAGCTCGGGCTGCAGCCAGAGCCGGAACGTCTACACTACACTGCGAGCCCGAGTCAGCTGGCACGGGGCCAGCCGGGGGTGTCTAACTGCAGTGTAGACATACCCTAAGAGCCATCCCCTGCCCTGAGGAGCTTACCTCCTACAAAGATAAGACAAACGCAGGCTGGCAGGAAGGACATACGGCTGACAGGGAAGCTAAGTTACAGAGGGATGCATGTCCCAGAAGCAGTCTGGAGCAGAGCTGGGATCTGAACCCAGATCTCCTGAGTTGGAACAGCAGGGGGGAGTTTGGTTTAGGCCCGACCGAGGGCAGGAGATACTAGGAGGGGTGCCTGGGTTGTTCTACTGAGATGTCCAGCCCCACTGGGTCCATGCGATGGAGCTGGATATGGATGGGCTGCCCAACTGCACAGAGGCCTACACTCCCACCATGGGAACTGAGTGATTTCTAAACCCAGGCAAGACGACAGGGCTGAACCCGACCGCCGAAGCACACAGGGCCCCGCCACCGATCAGCACCATCTGTCTACCTTCGGCGCTGTGCCGCCCAGGCCCCAGCAGCACATGTCCAGCTGACTCACAGGGAACCGCCTTCTCCGTTCCCCTCTGGGTACAGCCCTTGGGATCTGTTCTGTGCCGTCGCTCCCGCCCCACCATGCAAGGTCATGGGCCATTCCTTGGCAGGGTATCTTGGCGGCTGGCAGAGCTGTGCCTTAACGCGTGCTGTTCCCCAGGTCAGAGCGACTCAGCAATGCAGGCAACCGACTTACCGTCCACCCCCCTCCGTCCGTCGTCATGTCACAGTAGACCTGGAAGCCTGAGGGATAATGAGTGGGGAAGATGGAGTAAATGCCGTCCTCTTGTTGTCCGCTCGCGTAGATGTCAAAGCAGTCCCGGGGCCGCGAGCCTGGAGCATGGCACGGGAGGGAAGGGAGAGCAACGCACGGCTAATTAATTGTTTAAATTAGAGCCTCGCCGTTGGTTTCTGGCTCTCCCGCCCGCTGCCTGATCTAATTGGTTGCTCACGGCCCGCTCAGCCCCCTCTCATCTCATTCTCTAGGCTCTGGGCAAGCCGCGTCCTAGCTGAGGTCTCAGTGGCTTCTAGGGAACAAGCAGGGAGAACTGGAAGTCCTGGCACAGTCAAGGAATTATGATGTAATTGGAATAACAGAGACTTGGTGGGATAACTCACATGATTGGAGTACTGTCATGGATGGATATAAACTGTTCAGGAAGGATAGGCAGGGCAGAAAAGGTGGGGGAGTTGCGTTGTATGTAAGAGAGCAGTATGACTGCTCAGAGCTCCAGTATGAAACTGCAGAAAAACCTGAGAGTCTCTGGATTAAATTTAGAAGTGGGAGCAACAAGGGTAATGTCATGGTGGGAGTCTGCTACAGACCACCAGACCAGGGGGATGAGGTGGACGAGGCTTTCTTCCAGCAACTAACAGAAGTTACTAGATCACAGGCCCTGGTTCTCATGGGTGACTTTAATCACCCCGATATCTGCTGGGAGAGCAATACAACGGTCCACAGACAATCCAGGAAGTTTTTGGAAAGTGTAGGGGACAATTTCCTGGTGCAAGTGCTGGAGGAACCAACTAGGGGAAAAGCGCTTCTTGACCTGCTGCTCACAAACAGGGAGGAAATAGTAGAGGAAGCAATAGTGGATGGGAACCTGGGAGGCAGTGACCATGAGATGGTTGAATTCAGGATCCTGACACAAGGAAGAAAGGAGAGCAGTAGAACAGAGACCCTGGACTTCAGAAAAGCAGACTTTGACTCCCTCAGGGAACTGATGGGCAAGGTCCCCTGGGAGAATAACATGAGGGGGAAAGGAGTCGAGGAAAGCTGGCTGTATTTTAAAGACTCCTTATTGAGGTTGCAGGAACAAACCATCCCGATGTGTAGAAAGAAAAGTAAATATGGCAGGCGACCAGCTTGGCTTAACAGTGAAATCCTTGCTCGTCTTAAACACAAAAAAGCAGCTTACAAGAAGTGGAAGATTGGACAAATGACCAGGGAGGAGTATATAAATATTGTTCAGGCATGCAGGAGTGAAATTAGGAAGGCCAAATCACACTTGGAGTTGCAGCTAGCCGGAGATGTTAGGAGTAACAAGAAGGGTTTCTTCAGGTATGTGAGCAACAAGAAGAAAGTCAAGGAAAGTGTGGGCCCCTTGCTGAATGAGGGAGGGAACCTAGTGACAGAGGATGTGGAGAAAGCTAGTGTACTCAATGCTTTTTTTGCCTCTGTCTTCACAGACAAGGTCAGCTCCCAGGCGGCTGCACTCCGCAGCACGGTATGGGGAGGAGGTGACCAGCCCTCTGTGGAGAAAGAAGTAGTTCGGGACTATTTAGAAAAGCTGGATGAACACAAGTCCATGGGGCCGGATGCACTGCATCCGAGGGTGCTAAAGGAGTTGGCCGATGTGATTGCAGAGCCATTGGCCATTATCTTTGACAAATCATGGCAATCGGGGGAGGTCCCGGATGACTGGAAAAAAGCTAATGTAGTGCCCATCTTTAAAAAAGGGAAGAAGGAAGATCCGGGGAACTACAGGCCAGTCAGTCTCACCTCAGTCCCTGGAAAAATCATGGAACAGGTCCTCAAGGAATCAATTCTGAACCACTTAAAGGAGGGGAAAGTGATCAGGAACAGTCAGCATGGATTCACCAAGGGCAAGTCATGCCTGACTAACCTAATTGCCTTCTATGATGAGATAACTGGCTCTGTGGATGAGGGGAAAGCAGTGGATGTGCTATTTCTTGACTTTAGCAAAGCTTTTGATACAGTCTCCCACAGTGTTCTTGCCAGCAAGTTAAGGAAGTATGGGCTGGATGAATGGACGGTAAGGTGGCTAGAAAACTGGCTGGATGGTCGTGCTCACCGGGTAGTGATCAATGGCTCCATGTCTAGTTGGCAGCCGGTATCAAGTGGAGTGCCCCAAGGGTCGGTGCTGGGGCCGGTTTTGTTCAATATCTTCATCAACGATCTGGAGGATGGTGTGGACTGCACCCTTAGCAAGTTTGCAGATGACACTAAACTGGGAGGAGTGGTTGATACGCTGGAGGGTAGGGACAGGATACAGAGGGACCTAGACAAATTAGAGGATTGGGCCAAAAGAAATCTGATGAGGTTCAACAAGGACAAGTGCAGAGTCCTGCACTTAGGACGCAAGAATCCCATGCACTGCTACAGACTAGGGACCGAATGGCTGGGCAGCAGTTCCTCAGAAAAGGACCTAGGGGTTACGGTGGACGAAAAGCTGAATATGAGTCAACAGTGTGCCCTTGTTGCCAAGAAGGCTAACGGCATTTTGGGCTGTATAAGTAGGGGCATCTCCAGCAGATCGAGGGACGTGATTATTCCCCTCTATTCGGCACTGGTGAGGCCTCATTTGGAGTACTGTGTCCAGTTTTGGGCCCCACGCTACAAGAAGGATGTGGATAAATTGGAAAGAGTCCAACGGAGGGCAACAAAAATGATTAGGGGGCTCGAGCACATGACTTATGAGGAGAGGCTGAGGGAACTGGGATTGTTTAGCCTGCAGAAGAGAAGAATGAGGGGGGATTTGATAGCTGCTTTCAACTACCTGAAAGGGGGTTCCAAAGAGGATGGATCTAGACTGTTCTCAGTGGTAGAAGATGACAGAACAAGGAGTAATGGTCTCAAGTTGCAGAGGGGGAGGTTTAGGTTGGATATTAGGAAAAACTTTTTCACTAGTAGGGTGGTGAAGCACTGGAATGGGTTACCTAGGGAGGTGGTGGAATCTCCTTCCTTAGAGGTTTTTAAGGTCAGGCTTGACAAAGCCCTGGCTGGGATGATCTAATTGGGTTTGGTCCTGCTTTGAGCAGGGGGTTGGACTAGATGACCTCCTGAGGTCCCTTCCAACCCTGAGATTCTATGATTCTATGACTGTCCGTGGCAGTAATAAGGCACTGAGAGGAAGCCTGCTGGCCGCCCTGCTGGAAAGCTATGGCCAATCCATCACATGCACTCACCACTCTCCCAGCACCATGTCACCGAGGCCTCCCTGCCAGGCACATGGGTGCAATGGAAAGGGCTGCTTGCTCCCACAGCTAGTGAGGGTGTCTGTATTGCATTGGAGAGAGGGTGCCTGCAGGGAGTGCAGTGTAGCTAGATGGGGGGTGTACGCACAGTGTATATGTATAGCACCCACAGTATTGGTGTGTTTATGTTGGCACGGATGCAATTATAGTATAAAATTAAAGTTGAAATTTAAATGGAAACATTTCGATAAACCCAAATTGCATTTTTTTGAGGGGCGGGAGGGGGAATTTTCCTTCGAGGATTTCAAAGTTTTCAATGTGATTCAGAACAAAGCCAAAGTTCAAATTCTCGAAATCCTTCCCGAAACAGAACTGCCGTCCTTTGCACAGCCCTGTATGCTATCCACCAACCGCTCGGCGAAAAGAACACTAGTAAGATTGCAAAGTCAAGTGCTCCAGCGTTAGGAAACACCAGAATTAAAGCTGCCTGGGTGTCCTTAATTTGACCCCCTTGTTCATACGCAGTATGATACGGTCTTTAATTACATGAGCACATATTTTTTCCATTGGACCTCTCTGCCTCATTACGAGCACAGGACGGATGGCACTCACGTAATGAGAAGCTATGCAATATTTCTTCTTGTTGTTCAGTGTGTGGTCCAGGCCTTATTTACTGCACACTATTCACCCTGCTGTGAAAACAGAATAAACTTCCTCCTGGGCTTTTCTGTGGTGCTCATCACCATAGTATCCACGTGCTTCACAAACATGCGCTGTGAGGCAAGCGGGTGGTATTATCCCCGTTTTATAGACGGGGAGCTGAGGCCCAGCGTATGCACTGATTTTGGGTGCCCAATATCACCCACATCTTGAATACAGTGTGCAGATGTCGCCCTATCTCAAAAAAGATGTATTGGAATTAGAAAAGGTTCAGAAAAGGGCAACAAAATTGATTTAGGGGTATTGGAACGGCTTCCGTATGAGGAGAGATTAATAAGACTGGGACTTTTCAGCTTGGAAAAGAGACGGCTAAGGGGAGATATGATTGAGGTCTACAAAATCATGAGTGGTGTAGAGAAAGTAGATAAGGAAGTGTTGTTTACTCCTTCTCACAACACAAGAACTAGGGGTCACCAAATGAAATTAATAGGCAGCAGGTTTAAAACAAATAAAAGGAAGTATTTATTCACACAACGCACAGTCAACCTCTGGAACTCTCTGCCAGAGGATGTTGTAAAGGCCAAGAGAATAACAGGGTTCAAAAAAGAACTAGATACATTCATGGAGGATAGGTCCATCAATGGCTATTAGCCAGGATGGGCAGGGATTGTGTCCCTAGCCTCTGTTTGCCAGAAGCTGGGAATGAGCGACGGGATGGATCACTTGATGATTATCTGTTCTGTTAATTCCCTCTTGGGCACCTGGCACTGGCCACTGTCGGTAGACAGGATACTGGGCTAGATGGACCTTTGGTCTGACCCAGTAGGGCCGTTCTTATGTTAATGTCAGACATTGCACAGGCAACCTTAACTGTGGGATTTCCTAACGTCTGAATGCTTGATTTTGCAACCTTAATCATAGTGTTTTATTTTAGTTATGTTGGGTGAAATTTCCTAGGTTGTATTTTTTTTAAAGAAAACTGAAAAGACAAATTCCATATTGTGGCATCCCATTGACACTCACAGGGTTCATCAGCAGGGTTAGAACCTTTAGATCTGTTGCATAGCTCTGCCGCTGGAGCTCACTGAGTAACTGATAACAGTAGTAGGCTGTCATCCTTTGTGTGGACCAGCACTAGAGCAGCAATTGCAGGGAAATTGCATTTTGTAGCACGCTTAGTGTGGACAGACTCTTTGGAGAATTTAGCTGCTAAAATCTAAGAAGCCTCAACAGAGCATATGCAAACTTATTTTTCGCAAGGTTTATAACCTGGCCAAATTTTGGTAGCTTTTCATGGGGCCAACAAAAGGCACATGCCTGACAGAAAGGTCCAACCCCTGCCAAATTTCATGTATCTGCTGCAAAGCAGGAGGACGCCAGAGCTTTTCAAAGAAAAGGCCAACGGGATTTTTTTTTGACATGGGCAACACAGTTGTACGTTTTCCTTAGACTTGTTCTCAAAAACATCTGCACCATTTAGGTTGAAATTTTCCAAAACAATTCAGCCTGAGGCCGACACCTGGCGTGGAAAATTTTGGCCCAAAGGGTTAAAGTTTGGCAAAGTTCTAAGCAACTGAAAACCGGATCTTATCGAGGAAGATCCTTAAAAATAGGCCATGACTACGATACAGGTGCATGTGTAGTCCCGCTGGGGCCCCTCACAGCCATGATACATGCCACATCTCAGTGTCCCCAGTAAAGGGAAGTGGCCTGGGCCTTTACAGCAGGACAGAAGGACTTCAGGGGTCTCTAGGACCCAGGAATATTTTTCCACTGCAGGCAGTAGAGAGGAGACTCCTGGGTCCCTCTGGTGCTTGATTTGCTACAGGTGATTACAATTCCCTGTCAGCCCAGCAGCAAGAGGGTGCGAGTGGGGAGGGGTGGGGGACCTGCCTTCCATTGCTCCGGGGGCTTGGGTAATTTCTGGACAACTATGTGACCGTGTTTGTGGAGCCGTCCCAGAAGCCTGGGGGATTTGAAGTTAGATCTTTGGTTTTATCATCTCTGGGGAGGAGTGCTTCTGAGGACCTCCAGATTATCTTGGGGCCAGGGTGGCCATATTTCTCCAAAGGGAAAACATTCTCTGCAGGATCTAGCCTGCTAGCGCAGACACAGCAAAGAAACTCCCCTGTGCTCTGCTGGGTTGAGCGCCCCATGTGGGAGCTGTAGGTGGATATTCTCTGCCTGGGTGGCTGAGGACAGGAGAGATCCAGGCCCATCCAGCTCACCAGCCCGTAGGCACCAGTGCTGCAGTGTCCAGCAATGACAGACCGACTGGGCCATGGCTCTGTGGTTGAAACATTGAGCATGGGCTCGCTACCTGCACCGTGTCCCCGAGTGCCTCCACTGCCCAGCAGAACAGGGTCATGGAGCCAGAGTAGCCCTCTGGGAATTGCCAGGCTTTGCTGGACCACTACAAAGTGCGGTCGGTCTCTGCACTGCCCTGACCACGCTGTGGGTTCCCGGCTGGCATGCTGTGAGGAAGCCCAAAGTAATGTCATGTCTCTTCCCCTCTGCCTAGGGTTATTGGCCTGAAGTGCAGGAAAGGAAAGGAGGAGGTTCTCACCGTTGGAACATCCCCGGGGCCGGGCTCCCCGGGCTGGAGGTCTCTGCAAGTCAGCTTTGAGCCGAGGCCTGGCCATGCCTCGATCCTTCTGCAGAGTGTCCAGGACGTCGCTGACTGAGCTCACCAGCCGGGCCATGGTGGTCTGGCTCTCCGAGAGCAGCTGGGAGGGGAGAAGACAAACGATCTGGGTGAGTCACCAGTTCCTGGCTTTGCCCCTTTCTGACACCGCAAGCAGCAGCGTTGAATGCGTCCCTCAAAGCAGGTGCGGAGCCTGGCTGGGTCCAGCGGGCTGAGCCCCTCAGATAGTGCACTTAGGCTTCTCCATACAGCACCCTCTGTCTCAGTGTGCTTCCCCCACCCCCTGAGCAATCACTTCACCTACTGTACCCCTGAGATTCTGCCGCCAATAGGGGGCGGCCCTCCTAGGAACAGGGACATAGACCACATGTGGGAGCCATTCTTCCTACTGCCAACAGGGAGAGTCCTCACCCCAGATGCCAGGCTCAGAGGAGTGGGGCTGCAAAAACTGAGTGCCAGTAGAATGACACCCACCAAACCTTCCATTTCCATCCTCTGGACTTGGGCGACTCAGCCCAGATTATATTTCCTATACATAGTGGCAGTGGTCTGGTGGTTATTCAGGACTTCTTTGTTCTACATTCAGCTCAGAGTCGCTGTGCGAGCTAGGGACACGTCACTTAGCACTTTGTGCCTCAGTTTCCCCATCTGTAAAATGGGGATAATGAACACTCCCCCTGCCTCTCACAAGGGGTTGGGAGGCTTCATTGATCAGTGTTTGGACAGCGCTTTGAACGCGTAAAGGACTTGTCTGTGCTGCGACTCCTGGATGAAAAGGCTACCGAAGGGTCAGCGATGCGCTCGTATTACATTTCAGTGCAAAATCTGTTTGATGGTGAATTCAGCTGGCGCAGAATCCAGACTTTGCCTTAAAATGCATCTAGCACAGAGCCGGGCCCAGGCTGAGACCCGGGATCCAAACCCCAACAAACTCTGGGAAAGCTCCCATTGAAGCTCATGGCAAAATTTCTGTTGGGAGGCTATCAAATGGAGTCATTCTGTCTTTACCCAGTGGGGCCGGGCCTGGCCTCTGCCGAATGACGAGGGCAAATCCCAGACAAGCCCACAGCACATCTGAAAGATTAACTCTGACCTGCTGTAGCTCCTGACCCCATGGCTGCCATTTGCGGGATAAAAGGCATCTTTAGAGGGAAAAAAAAAAAAAAAGAGAGAGAGGATTCCCGATCAGTTTAAAAATATCTGTGCCCTGCTGCAGCCAGATTGCAGAATGTTTGGCCTTCCCTGAAATGACCCGAGCAGCACAAGACATTCAGCCTCTGGCTCAGAAGCGGAGTGGAGAGGAAGCCGCACTGCTGGGGGGACAGATATTGAAGGAAATGTGTGTACACAGTGAGACAAAATTCAGAACGGGGGCTCCATCGCGTCCATTCCAGGATCTAGCCACCAACTGGAAGAAACAGGTCTTCCCAATAGGATGGGGACACAGTGTTGGCCATTTTGTTTTTAGGATGTTTGGGTCATGTCTTTGCATGTGCAGTTACGTATTGTCCCACGGGGAATTAATGTCGGATTTCTTTCCCCCCGCTCCCCACGCATTAGGGTGGAACTGTGGGAGTTCGTTTGAGGCAGATCATCAAAGTGGAAACCTACCACAGGAAGCACACGCCAAGCATAATGGCGGCCGGTACCAGGACAAGCTGCTGCCCAGGGATGTGAGCCGAAATGAAAGGTAGCCGAGAGTTTTTAAACCCCGAGATGTTCTCTTTGGGGCTGGGCTTTGAGGAGGAAGTTGGGCCACTTCTTGTTTTATCCACGGTGGGTCGCCAATCTCCAAAGCAAGCTTTAAATGTCCTGAAAGTGAGAGTGCTCACGGCTTACAGAATGCGGGGTGAGTTGGGGGAGGGAGGAGCTCAGTGCACAAGTGTCCACAAAACACCCCCTCCAGTATCGGCATCGATTGCCTCCCTTGTTCACGGTCTCAACTGAGAGACCGACTGGGCCACGAAGCCTGAACTCCTCTCCTCCTCACAGGGGGGGAGGGGCTCTCCTGCCCAAAGGTGAGGCACAGCGCCCGGGCAGCATGAGGAGAAGCTTTTGCTGTGGCTACCCCTCATACACCTGTCTGTTGATACACAAAGGCCTCCAGACTCGGAGCAGTAGCGTAGCCGGGGGGGGTGGGGGGGGAGCGGAGGTAGCTCCCCCTGTACTCTGGACCTGGCTATGCAGCTGACTCGGAGGGCTGTCTGCACTGCGTCTGGGAACGAGCCTCCTAGCCCAGGTCCACAGACTTTGTGTGTTGGCGGGGCTCGCGCCAGCGCACTACAAATAACGGTGTAGACGACGATTTGACTTCGCGGCTCGGGTTGGAGCACGGGCTCTCAAGCCCCCCAACCCAGTTTTCAGAGCCTGAGCCGCCACATCTGCTATTTTTAGAGCATTAGCGTGAGCGCCACTAACCGCTGCAGTGCAGACGTGCCCTCTGAGTCTGGAGGCCTGTGTGTATCCACAGAAGAGGTGCGTGAGGGGATAGCCACAGGAAAAGGCTCCCCTCATCCCCGGAATCCATGTCAGAATGGGGAACCAAACCGTGGGAAGGCAACGATGCAGCCCCTTTTCCAGAACAAAGAGGCCAGCCCCGGCGTGGGCGCTGTCACTTGGAGTATGGCAGAAAACAAGAGAGAGGATCATGCTGCTCTGCTTGGCACGGGCACGGCCCCCATTCAGGGATGGGCATCAACAGAGTGTAAAACAGGCGCGCCCTGGCTGCAAAGCGACGAGAAGCGTAAAAGGCTCAGCAAATGGGATCTGTGAAGAAGAGATTTAGGGAAACGAAGAGCAGACATCTCTGCAAGGAGCGGTTAACACCCCCGAGCAACTTGCAGCTATCGATCTCATAGCCCTTCACAAGGTGAGGTTGTCTTTCAGATGGGGAAACTGAGGTACAGAATGGTGAATTTGCCCAAGTTCACTGTGACCCAGGGAGTCCCCCCAATGCCAACTCACATCAGCCCTGATGCACTCATTGCCGCAACACACTTGTCATAATCTGTGTCTAAAAGGTGTCATGTGAGGTATCATATCCAAATTGGTAACACGCTGGTCATTAATATTATTGCGTGATGTCTGTATGAGTGGTGTATAAAGAATTACAGATGGAAATATGTTCTTAAAAGGAGTTTTGCAAGCAGTGCCTAAGCCCAGCCTGTCCTAGACAAAGGAATGTTGTTTTGCCTCCAATGTAAATTGAGCCAGGTTATACTGCAGAAGACAATGAGAAATACATCTACATATAAGGTAAACAAAGCCATCAAGCTACATGAGCTGGGGGAAAGGTCGCTTAACGACCATGCCAGGGGATGGAGCCTACACCCTCAGGAAGCCTTCCTGGCTCTTGAAACAGAGACAATAGACTTTGTGAAATATAAGCAAAGGCAGATGGCCATTTTGGCCATCGCAGGAGGATGGCAAACCCGGAGGCTGTAGGGGACTGGAGCTCTGTGTGCAGCCCAGGGAGGGGTTCTGACTTCACCTTGCCTTCTCCAGCCCAGAGTCTCTGGCTAACGTTATTTGGGCCGGACCACCCTGCAAGCTGAGCCGTCGCGCTCCCTCTCCAGTGCCGGTCTCTGGCTCCGTGCTGCAGTCAGCCAGCCTGCCGGCATGGACAATGCCTGGAGACCTTAGCCAGTGACCTCCCCCACTGGCAGGTGCCACTTACCTGTATCAGCCGCCCCTGCTCATTCTGCAGGGCGTTGAGTTCCTGCCCCATAGCGTTGTGCCCCTTCTTCAGGCTGTCACAGTCGGCTCTCAGCTGAGTGGCGTGGGTCAGGAGCTTGGCCACCTCATCCGCCATGGTGACCAGCAGGGCCCGCTCCTGCCCCTTGGATGACTTCATCTCAGCGTCGTGGTCCGTCACGGCTCGCAGCACGGAAGACTGGAAGCCCTCCAGGCGGGTGAAGCTGCCGGCTTGGTCCGGACAGTTGGGGTCAATGAAGATGTTGATGCGGGAGCTGTCCACCTTCTCGATGGTGACCAGGGCATTGGCCTCCTCGGGGTTGGTGCTGATGATGGGCGGGGACTCCGTGACGGGGCTGTGATAGTGGTTCATGAAGAGGATGGCGCCGGTGACGGTAACGGCCAGGAGGACGGCCACAGACAGGAGGACCGTGCACAGGATGTAGCCACAGCTCATTCTCTGGGGACACAGAGCGCGTTAGTGGAACTCTTTGGCTCAGGTGACAGATTTAGAAGGTTTTAAGCTTCATGTAGAGCAGAGAACCACCCATGATCACAGACACCCCTCCCTTCCATTACCCCATCCCACTGTGTCCCCATTCAGTTAGCTTTCTCCTCTCCCTCCCCCCCCCGCCCCCCCGCGCTGTTGGATCTAATGAGATCCCTAACCAAACCCTTCCCTGCAATCTCCTGGGGAGATGAATGGGATAGTTCACCCTTCCTTCTGGGCCAAATGCTCCTGCCCCTTTTTCCCCCACCAGGAGCAGAGCCTGCACTACTGGACCTTGCACCAAGGAGCTAAGATGGCCGGAGAGCTCAGAAATTTGCCCATGTGCCTTCTGCCCCCTGGCCGTTTGTGCAGCCCACAGGCAAAGGACTGCTCCCTCCCAACCAGCGTCTCTCTCCTCCTGAGCTGTCTCTTCCCCTGTGTCAGTTCTCCCCGCGATACCTGTTGGATTCACCTGCAGGACTCTTGGTCCTTGCAAACTGCTCTGGGAGGGAGTCAGGGAGGTTTTATCTATCATCAGGCACAACGATCTGATCCCCATTAGCGCCAGCTCCCTTCTGCCCTGCCGCCAGCTGGCTGACACGTCGCGACTGCATTAGCTCCCCATTTTCCCGCTGGCTGCCTCCCCCTTTCATTACACCTGCAGGACTGAGGCTATGATTTTCCTCTGACCCCAGCTGCAGCTGTCACAAGGAATTGAGGGCTGGGAAAGTGTTGCATATTCAAAGAGACAAAGACGACTTTCTCCAGGAACGAGACAAAAATTGCTGCATCTGCAAAGATTTCCCGGGCACTGTCCCCTCCTGCATGTCTATCTGGAGTGACACTTTCTTTCAACCACCCTTCATTCACGGTCCTACAGCCATTTGCATTAAGATGACTCAAGCTGCGGGTTGGATGAATACATGGAAGACAGAGCGGAGGCCCTCCCAGTACCTCCAGCCAAAAATAACTCCTTCCCTATCAGAGGCACACAACAGAATTCAGGATGGATTTATCCACCCAGAGGGGAGCAAAGCAGCAGACATGAAACGCACCAGCACTTGGCTGTGTGGGAAGCCAGTCTGCAGGGACCACCTTAAAGAGGCAGCCACACGCTTGTCACAGACTCCAGCTTTCTGTGCATTAAAAAGAAATATGTCAAAGACAATAAGGCAGGCGTTCAGTGAGAAGACAGGTTACCATGTTTGCTCTGTGTTTGTAACATATTAATCCAGACCTGCACATCGGGCAGAGGTCTGTTGCTTCAAGGAGGATAGTTCAGGTTAGTTTGGCAAATCATGGCATAGCTTGGGTTATGTGAGATTTGGGTACGTTGGGAGAGGGATTTGGGGTCATTTTCCCTTGCTTAGAGTTGGAGGAGCGTTGGATCAAACCCTTGAGGATCTGACCCATTGTGTCTAGGAGTTAGCTCTTTGGACATGGGGTACCACAGAGTAATGGAGGTCCAAGCTGGAAAATATGGAGTACAGATTACAAACCTTCCCCCACCCTCCCCCAGTGTGTAATGGTGTTTGAATCTGGGAGTTTAGTTCAGCCCATCCTGAAATCACTACCCAAGTCCTCCAAAGATCTCAACAAGATCCACCAACAGAAAGGGAGGAAGCGAAGGCCCGATATTTCCAATGTAAAAACCAAAGAGGAAAAATTGGAGGCCATCTTTACGCGTCATAAAAGACGGTGTCTGACTTTGCTGTGCGGTTCACCTTTAGCTAGCCAATGAAATGCAAAGCAGAATTTTAGCTTCTTCCCCTTGGCAGAAGATCGTTTAACCTCTCGGTGCCCCTGGCCAAATGCAAGAGCAACGACAGGCACACTGGAATGAACTCAATTATCACCATTCAGTCTGGACTAACAACTGCCTCTTGCAGACAGGCGAGGCAGATGCCTTATGAACTAGTGCCTGTCACAAGGCCTGTTTTAAAGCAGCAGTGGCTGCGTGAGCTGTGCTGGTGTGACGCGCTCTCCTCTTTTCTAGCTCTCTGCTAGAAGGATCGGCGTGTTGCTTTGACTGACAGCTCGCATTCTGGGAAGGAAAGAGGCTGAGAGAAAGCCTCTCTTGCCGCTCCGGGACCGAGCGCTGCAGGAAGAAGAAGCTGTTTCACCAAAGGGGAAAACTGACGAGGTTTTGATGCAAGTGCCTTGTCTCATCCTTCCCGGGAACACGAACGCAAAAGGACGAAACAAGTGTTCACTCAAGGCAAGTCTCTGGTAGGTTTTGATCTGAAGGGCTAGCAGACAGCATGCATGTCATCCGTAGAGCTGTCTGAGAGGTGACCTGCCTGGGACATATTTAGATCACTGGGACTATAAAGGGGTCTTACTGGCATCTCGGGGAATGGAAGACGAGGAAGAGAACAGCAAATTCTAATTGCTCACATCATCCTCCCCAGCCCTAATTCACTCCATGCTCATAGCAAACTATCTACCAAGTTGGCAATGGCGGAGAGACTGGACCATATACCTGGGGGTTCCTATAAAGTGGAACCCGAATACTAACCAGCCTAGTTTGCCTTTGGGCAAACCCAAGCACTCCTGTACTGGCAAACCCAGATACTCCAGCTTTGCCCAACATTATTCCTATTTCCAGCCACCGCAGGGGGCACACTGAGACCACACACCAGCTTCTTCCCGTGCCCTGCCTGGAGGGGAAGAAGAAATCCTCCTTCACAGACAAGGACATGCACATCTCGAGACTACATAAAAGCCAGATCTGAGTTCATGACAGTTTTCAAAGTCCAACAGAATTTGCCTCACATTGGTACTGTTACCTAGCAACATGCTCTTAGATTGAGGGGGAAAAAATCCACCCAACTGACGCCAAGAAATCTCTTAAATTGGCATATTTTATGTAGGCCAACAAAACTCAATGTGCAGTGCTCCCCCTGCTGGATGGACAGCAGCAATTTGCTTAAACTTATGCACCAACACAGCTCAGTCTCTGCAACAGCCAGTACATCTGCCATGAACGTTCCTGTGCCACGAACCCTTTCGTTCCTCCTATAAGCATTCCATCCCTCCTGATGCCAATGGTTACTTTTGCCCCTGTCTTGCAGTGTCACCATGTTGTTGGCACATCCCGTGGAACTCAGCAGGGGACAGCTCTAAGGATGCAGCCGGGCACCTGGTCTGCCAACGGGTTAAAGACTTCATGTAAATGGCTCCTAGTAAGCTAGACAGCTGCTTCCCATGAGAGCTGCCAAGACAACAGCCTTATTCTAGCACAATACAAATGACACTGACGCAGCACACCCTGAAATATCGACAGCAATACTGAACAGCCATCACTTCTGCTCCTTTGACACTTCCAAAGGAGGGCTGAAGGAAGAAATAAGACATTAAGCCTGGGATCTAGAAAATATGCTGGCTGCTCCTAATCCCCCCCGGCACCCCTGCTCCTGAGCTCGGCGTCATCCTGAGAGAGAGCCCCTGAATACAGGATCAGACTCAGATGGCTGCCACCTCCATCTACTGACCTTCTCTTGGTTGTTTCCTGGCTAGCAATGGCTGCTGGGAATTGCCTCGCAATCATGCGACCTGC
Source organism: Macrochelys suwanniensis (assembly GCA_033296515.1). Classification (NCBI taxonomy): domain Eukaryota; kingdom Metazoa; phylum Chordata; order Testudines; family Chelydridae; genus Macrochelys; species Macrochelys suwanniensis. The sequence goes on along the minus strand of CM065790.1, from coordinate 10,659,946 downwards.
GATCCATCTTCCCTGGGTTTAAGTCTCCTTGTCTGCATCCACTTCTCCCAAGTCATCAGTCTTCCTTCAGTAACCCACAGGCCTTTCTCTTCTTCAACCACAGACCTGTGCCGTGTCTTATTTACACTGAAGCGGACGTCTGCAAAGCAGCCTAGGGTATTTAGAAGCCCAATTATAATTACTTTTAATGGGTACTGAGTGTCCAAATCCCTTGGGCTGATGTTTTCAATGTTGCCTAAGTTCTTCATGGCAGGGGGCAAGTCTTAGCTCTGTCCTGTTGATGCCATGTCTATTTATGGCACTATAGAAATATTTCAGAGCATTAGCGCACTGTCCCAGAATGGCATTGCCGTTTGACCGTGGTTTCTTCAGAGCATTTTGCCCTTTTTTCCTCTCTATAAAAGCCAAGGTCTGTTTGCGATGATTCGTTATTAGCAAATACATCCACCAAATGGTTGTGAATGGACTTTGGCCTATGGACTGGGGTTCCTTTAAGCATCTGAGCTGCGTGATTGGTTGCCTAAGTCGCACAAGGGCGTTTTTGCTCCAGACTGGATGACCCGCCTCTGTAAACTAACTTCTGCCCAGTCGGTTGCAGAACACATTTAGGCTCTTGATGTAACAAAACTCTGCCCTGGGCCTAAAATTTGCTCTCTCTGAACAGAACTTCACTTGCATGACCATTCTGTGAATCCACCTTACTCTAAAGCAGTTGGAGCTGGCCACTGGCTGAAACAAAATACCAGATGAGGAGCAGCGCAGGTCTAAGCTGGTGTGGCAATTGCTTGGGTCATGCCAAGACAAAAGCAGCAAAATTCAACATAGAAGTCACTGTGGCATGCTCAAGTAAGTTCTCTCCCCCCACCCAGCTACAGCTGCCACTCCAGTGCACTGCACAAGCATAGAAACGAGCAAAGAAAGTCAGGTACATTTCAAACTCCAGCCGTCGCCACTTGCCCAATGGAGGAATTGAACAACTGGTGAAATGGGGGGACAGCAAGGGGAGAGGCTGACTTCTGAGTTAATGACCACGGCTCCAGAGGCTACAGCAGGGGGCTGGCCCAGCACACAATCCCTCTAACTGCACAGCGGCTGGAGCCGCAGATGGGCTGTCTTATGGTCGGAGCTGGGTCACCAAAGCAGTCTGTGTGTGATCCTCTCCATTCTCTCAAGTGCTGCCTCGTAAGCCGCTGCCGGTGAATACACAATGACAGAGACAAGACAGCGGGACTGTCCCCTTCCGAAGAGCAGGCGTCCGCCTGGGAAGTAAAGGAGACAGCCCAGTAGACCCCGGATGTGATGTGTGAAAACAGGGCAGTGTTCAGCCAGCATGTGAAGGCAGAGGGGGTTTCCCTGCTTTTGGGGTATCTCTCCCCAACCTGATCCTGCAAAGAGTGTGGCTCTCAGGGACTGATCCCAGGACCCCGCTACAGGGCCTGTTTCTGCAAAGGACTGTACTGCAGCAATCCAGTAAAGGCAAGTGCAGTGCCTGTATACTGCCCATTCCCCCGCCACCGGCCATGAGCCCTGCAACCATTCTGCTCGTACTGAGTGAGAGAGAATTAGGGGCTCACAGACACGCAGGACATTAGTCAGATCACTGCTTGCTGAGACACATGCCCAGCAGCAGGACGGAAGATGCACTTAGGACCTTTGGCTCTGGAGCACACAGAGTCCTCCAGCCCTGCGAAACAGCACAACCCCCTGCCCCCCTTGGCCAGTGTGCCATGTGAGCTGGCCAGAATAGGGTAGCAGCGCCACACGGAATGCATGCTGTCTCACACATGCTGTTCCACAGCTGCCTGTCGGAGAAGGAAGAAGCCTGTCCCGAGGGGCACCCAGAGCATTGGCACTCACTGGCTGTACTTGGTGGCTGGGGGGCTGCAGCTGCTCTTCTCTGACCTCACCAGCAGGTGTCTCTGCCCACTCTGGGAGCGACAATGGAGAGCGGCTGGTAGAAGAGCTGGAATCAGGCAGGGGGCGAGGAAGATGCTCAGAAGTCAGATCCTCCGATGGGGGCCCAGCGACGCTGGCTCTGGGGGATCGTCCTTCTTGACTGTTTAATTTATCAGTCACCGGGGCCATGGGACACTACCCAACTAAGGCAGTCCTCGCCACGTGTGCACACCAATCAGCAGCATCATGCGGCACGAAAACCATGCTCCGTACACAGCCAAATGCACGGAGCTCTGCCCGGGGCAGCCTCTCCCCACCTCCCCTACACTGACTGATTCCCCTTCCCCCCCGTGTCCCCTTTAAGCCAGTCTAGCAGGTGACGATGAATAGGGCCCGTTGGGTGTATTCGGTGTTCGCCCTTCTGGTGCTATCCGCCAACGTTATGTTCAGCCAAACAAAGTGGCCTGGGATCTGGGCACCATGTACCGCCTGTGATCAGCCCAGAGACCAGAGTCACGTCCCAGGGCTCGTACGGTCTGAGCCAACAAGTGTGACCCATCAGCCCCTCTCCAAACAACTCCGCTGCCCCCTGCTCACTTCAGGGGCTACTTCGGTTTTGGTTTTTGAGACCATCTGTGGATTTGCCCCCAACTGAACTCTCAGATCTTTTCTACTGCCCTCCCCAGCTCCGGCTGGCTTCTTCTGTCCTTTCCCACAACCTTGTCACCAGTGGCATGAGAGCCTTCTCCTCAGCAGCCCGTTCCTTCTGCAAACCACCTCTCTGTAAGACCTGGTTGCCTACACAGGTTTCAAATGCATGTCTTGTTTGACACTGGATTGACAACAGAGGTTTGCAGTGGTGCAGCTACATCTATTATTTTCCCCCTCCCCTGCTGACTACACTTCTCACCCCCTCTCCATCTCATCTCAAATTTCATCTTGAACTAGATCTTCATTTCAGCACCCCTTTGGGGACTGGCCTAGCAGTGGTTAATTTAGCCACCCGATCTCTTTACACTGCTCTCCTCTTTAATTCAGTATAAGCCCGAGCCTGCCTGGTAGTGTTTATACACCGTAAAGCTCTTTCGGGAGCTGGGGAGATGCTGCAGATGGTAGGAGACCTGCTCTATAAAACAGTCTGTTTGGGTTTAAATGAATAAGATCCAGGCTGTGGCTTCCAAAGGAATCTAAGGCAGCGAAAACCCAACTCCCCTGGAATCTCAGTGTGAGCTGGACACGCGGCTCCCCCAGGCTTCTTTGAAAAGCCCAGCTTGAAATCATACGCCACAGATTGTTCTGTTACACAGTGAACACCTGTGTGTTGGGGTCGCAACCTAGGTGGGGAACTGGGCCAGTTCTCTGTGTTACATGTGCTGAGCATTCACCCTGACCTAGGGGAAACGTCGTTTATTGCCATCCGGGGAAAGCCCCAGGCCAGCCCATAATGCTTCTGCCTACACGTGCAAGGAGTGTGCTGGGACATGGGGCATAACTAGAGGGGAAGCTGTGCACAGAATTTCTCTCCCTCGTGGCCCCAGAGCTGGTAGGCTGCTCCCTGTGGCACTCACCCTAGCCAGGGGGTGAAAGGAGAGTTGGCGCAGTGAACTCCTGAGGGGGATGAGGAGCCCCCAGGCCTCCGATGTGGCAGAGCTGCTGAAGTGGGGGTGGCATCTGGGGTAATGGGGCGGGGGAATGCTGCCTGGCCACTTAAATGTAGAAGGTGAAGAAGAACAAAGCAGCCATCCCTAGGGAACCCGTGCCACCCCCCATCCTCAAACAACCCATGGTCACATCCGTTTCTACCACTCTAGCCTGATCACACATGGCTGGGTGGCCAACTGCGGGTAGGAGCAAAGGGAAGCAATCGTGCCGGGGTGGCTGAGGACTCGGATCCCCTGGTACATTTGGGAAGGTCAGGTCCCCACTGCCAGGGCTTCCCCCATGGCCCTGAGTTCCATGGTTCCTTGGTGTGATTCCTCACCACCCAGCATGCTGGGAGCTGGAAATGCAGTAGGGACATCAGTCTCCTCTTACCCCTTCATCTCAGCCACCCCAGCTCTTCCTCTGTGCTTCTTTCTCTTCCCTAGGAAGGATCAGCTGGGGGTTTGTTTCTTGCTGTGTTCTAGCCCGTTGCAGGTACACGCAGCATGTGATGCAGACTCCCCTCAGAGGTGCAAGTACAGGCAGCGGCACCCGCCATGCATACGTTCCCACACAGTCACACACACAGCCTTGCACGCATGTTCACGCCCATTCACCCTTGGATCTGTGGCAGAACATGCATGGAGACTCACTCGTGCGCACACACATTCAGGCTGTGTTCCGGACTTGCACATGGATTCACACGTACATGTGCACACTCGTGTGTTCATACACTGGCTTGGACAAGCACGTTGCTGTCTCACACTGCTGCGGGGAGGTGCAAGCAGGCTCTGGCACATGCTCCCCCATGGCTGCGGTGCTGTATGAACCCCCTTCACCGCAGTCACCCCCCCAAAGCCCTCCTAGCCCTCAGCCGCTGTAACTAGCCAGGCAGGGGCCAGTGATTCTCCAGCAGGGGACGGCGGTGGGAGAGTCTGTACATTAACAGGGCCAGATCTGAGCCCAGCAGAGACTCGACATGCAAAAATCCTCTGTAAAAAGTGAGTGGAGTGTTTTAAAGGTGCAGCAGCAGTGAGTTCACGGGAGAAGGCTGGGGCAGCCTTGGGTGCAGTTACCTGCTGCCTCTCTAACCCTCGGTTGCTTCCCTCGAGCTCGATGTGACATTCACTGTCATTAAAGAGCCTAAATAATTCAGGGGGAATTTGCCACCAGCCAGGGACACCGGTTCCTGCCCGTTCCCCAAGGAGCGAACAAGCAGCCTGCCATCCAGAACTCAGCCTGGGCAGCCCTGCCAGCCCACCCCGGGGCTGCTCGCTCCAGCCAAGCCCCTTGCCCCCCAGCCCGCCCCCCACTCCCCTTCCCGGCTGGGGGCAGGGGAACCGCGGGGTGTTTCGCTATGCAGGCAAAGAGGGGGCCCCCATAGGGTGTTACGAAGTTTTGGGGGCGCTATCCCCTGCCCCGGAGAGGGGGCGGAGGGAACCCAGCCTCCCCTCGGTTCTCTCTCCTGCCTCCCCCGTCCTCTCCCGCTCCTTACCTGGGATTTCTCCTGCTGCCCGTCCTCGAGCGGAGACGCTCTCCCCATGTCTTTCCATCGATCGTTGACCATCGTCGGGGCCAGGGACTGGGGACGGGAGCGTGTCCGGTTCAAAGGGGGGGGGGGGGGGAAATCCGCGCCCCGGGACCAGAGAGAGCCCGGGGAGCCCCCGAGCTCGCTCCGCTCAGCGTCGGGCAAAGTTTGCGGCGCGTTCGGGGCTGGATCCGCCCCGGCCCCGCGCCCCTGTTTCCCCGCCGGCCCAGCCAGCTGCTCCCCTCGGACTCCGGCTGGCGGCGCGCCGCCCTCCTGCGCCGCCCCTGCCGGAGCCTGGCAGGGGACGGGGGAGGCTGGCCCCGAACTTCGCCTCCCTCCCACTGATCTGCCCAGAGCAGCCCGCAGCTGGCACTGGCCCAGCCCCGCCGCCCAGACTAGGGACCCGAGCAGAGCGGGGGAGGGGGCCTGGATCGGTTCCCCCCCTCGCCGCCTCCTCCTCCCTCCTGCCCTAAATCTGCCGGACTAGCCCCGCTCTGCCCCTCCTCTCTCAGCCCGTCTTTCCCCCTGCCCCCGGCGTCTACCCTTCTGCCCCCCCCACGCCCGCGGCTTGTATCCCTCTGCCCTCCCCCCCGGCTTGTATCCCTCTGCCCTGCCCCCTCTGCCCTCCCTCCGGCTTCTACCCGCTGTCCTCCCCCCCACTCTGCCCTCCCCCCCCGGCTTGTATCCCTCTGCCCTGCCCCCTCTGCCCTCCCTCCGGCTTCTACCCGCTGTCCTCCCCCCCTCAGCTTCTATCCCCCTACCCTTCCCCCGGCTTCCCCCCCTCTGCCCTGCCCCCTCTCCCCGGCTTCTTCCAGGGCAGGCAGCGCACGGAGTAAGCCCGTTCCCGTTGCCCCCCCTGCCCTTGGCCGGGCCCAGCTCGGGCGCCGCCGGCTGGGAGATGCCCGGGGACGGCGCGGCAGCCGCGGAGCTCAGGCGGATGAGCAGCCGGCGAGCCCCGCGGAGCGGGGAGCTGTCAATCAAGCCTCCCGCCAGGCCTCCGCCGCGTCCCCTGCCCTCAGCTCAGCCCTGGCGGCGCTTGGTGCCCCCCGGCCAGGGGGCAGCGCAGCCGGCGCCCGCCGCTCGCGTCCCCCGAGCCGCCGCCAGAGCGACGCGGCGCGCGGGGAAGCGGCTGCCATCGCCAGGAACAGCCCCGGCGGGGAGCCGGGGCACCCCCTGACCCGCAGCCCCCTGCAAGGCACCCCCCGCCCCGCAGCTCACCGGCCATCCACCGCCCTTCCCGGGGTTGTCAGCCGGCCCCTCCCAGCCTGCTGCTCCCCAGAGGTGGCGGCATGTCAGGCCAGGCAGCGGGTGCCGGGGTTCCTGTGGCTAGGGGCTGCCACCCGGCCAGAGCTGCCCAGAGGGGGTGGGGCAGTGGGGTGAGGGGGCGCTGTACTGCAGCGAGGAGCGGGATTGACTCAGGAGGGGGCACTGACCCCCCTAGTATCCCTGCACAGTGCTGGGGGGGGGGGGGGAGCAGGGGGTGACTCTGCAGGTGCACCCCTCCCCCCGCCGTCTGATGTATAGGGTGGAGGCATCAGCAGAGACCAGGGACAGCGGAAGCGTTCGGGCTTACTGGGGTCACTGCGTCTGTGCAGTTCACCGGCCTTTTCCTTGGAGCTGTTCTGTTTGAATGGTACAGAGCCCCCCCCCCCCCCGCCCATGGGTGCCCTCCGGTGCTTTCCATTCCCCCCAGCTCCAGGCTGGTGTCCCTGCATGGTCCCGTGTCAGGTGTGACTCCGGCGCCCTCTAAGGGCTGTCGCGTGGAGCGTTTACAGGCCCTGCGAGCGCCTCAGCGGATGGGGATCCTGCTCTAGTTCCAGTACGGGGGCTGTGTCCCAGCCTCTCTGTGAACCATGATGAGGCTGAGATGCATGTGCCCGTGGCCATGGGGTTGTGGTGTGGGCAAGGCGCTGCCTGAGCAGGGGGCCACAAGCAGAGATGGGCCCATGCTGTCACATGCCTGTCTGGAGCCAGTCAACCAAGGTTCAGAGAGAGGTGTTGGGAAGCGACTCCACACTCGCCCAAACGACCGCAGGGCAGCTGCGGTGTCAGGCGTAGCGCACGGTGCTGCCTTGCAGCTTGCATGGTGTGCCGGATGGAGAGGCCTCGGGTTAGCGTCCAGAGCAGCAGCCCCTTCCACTTCTCACCGAGCCAGCAGGACAGAGCCAGGTAATCTACTGGGTATGATTTTATTTGCCATTTCCCTGTTGCATGCTTCCCACAATGCACCACAGTACAGAATAACAATAACGTTTTGCCCTTCTAGAGCCCTTCCCCCCCTCTCCCCCCCGCATCTCAGTGGACTTCATACATGTTCTTTAAGCCTGGTGATCTCCTGCGAAGTAGATAAATATTATCCTTACAGATAGGGAAGCGGTGGGCAGAGAGTTGCCAGAGTCACAGAACAAGTTGGTGGCCAGGGTGAGACGCAAACCCTGGTGTTCTGGAACCCAGGCCTGTGTTTTAAGGGCTAAACCACATTTCCAAGGTTCTGAAAGTGAGTGGGACACTGATAGGGAAATACAGCTCTCCGTGCATTGCAGTGTATAAACCCACGGGCACTGATTCTGATCTCACTCCAGTTCCACACCAGGGTAATTCCACTGGCCTCAGTGATATAACGCCTTATTTACACTAGCGTAAGTGAGCTCAGAAGCAGGCCCGTGATTTTCAACGAGAACATAAGAGTGGGAATTGGGAGAGGGTAAAGGGAAGTGTGGGGTGTTGAAAAGTAACAAAGAAATCACTTGGGGTTTATTCACCAAGTGTTTAACTTGAATGTAAGCACAGAAAGCAGATTCTGGGTGGGTTTACAGAGAGAAGAAAGCAAGTTGACCGGCTGCTCTGCTCTACTCCTCAGCAGTTCTCAGTCTGCTTTTCTGCACATTCCATGCTAATCAGTTACGCACCTGTGCAGACTAGAACATTAGTTGCAACAATGTCATATTTTGCCTGGTCCTAGACTCTTCTAGCCAATAGAAAAAAGACCTCCAGGTGCCAGCCTAATTAACTCACTTGCAATAAACACATCAGTGACAAAGCATCTAGCCATGGGCTTATATGGCCCTCATTAGTACAGAACATCAGGGTCTCCATTAATGCTTTTTTTACTGAAGCAACACACTGTGTAGAATAGCATTTCTAACAAATATGTGCTGAGACCAGCTACAGTACAAGGTGTATGATGAAGAGGATTGGTCTCTCTCCCTCCGCTTTGAGAAGCCTTATCTAGGAGACTATTCCCCAGCATGGTTCTACTCTATGCATGAGGTGGCATTAGGAACCTAGGCAAGGCTGTGCAGAGAGCCTCCCTGGATCATCATAAGAACATAAGCACGGCCATACTGGGTCAGACCAAAGGTCCATCTAGCCCAGTGTCCTGTCTTCCGACAGTGGCCAATGCCAGGTGCCCCAGAGGGAATGAACAGGTCATCATCAGTCGGCAAGGCTGTGCCACCCAAGCCCCCACACCTTAGCATGAGATGTGTATGGACTATCTGAAGTCCCGGGGCAGGTGGAGGGGAGGAGGAACCACTAAACCCAGGCCACCATTGATTTCTGGGAACCAAAAAACCAGGAGTGGGAGTGATGTTAAAGATAAAAAATCAGGGATCGAGGGGGACACCGAGCAGAGGCCCCGCTCCCCCCCCCCCGACTGCACCCACTGCTCCTCAAGGGTGTCTAGGGAGCCAGTGGACACTTCCCAGAGGAATTCTGCTCCAGGGACAGGACTGAACAAGGGAATGGAAATAGATCCACAGTTGCAGAGCACCATCCCATCCAGCTTCCTCCTCCTGGAGATGAGAGCTGGGGGGAGAGGATCTCAAATGGGAAACCTCAGCCCTAGATAAAAAAGGATTCCCCCCCCCCACCCCGCCCCAGGGTGGAACAGACAGAAACCATCGCTAACTCAGCTTGCCCAAAGGCTGTTAATAAACTAGCAAATCCACCATACTCCAGTAGAGGGCAGTAGTGCACACACACACACACATGCTGGTAGTCCAGCTGGGCTTTCAGGTGCTTGGGGAGCTAGAATGGCTCTGCCTAAGCATCTGTTCTTTATGGACTATTTTTTTGGCTGCGCTGAGCCTCGACGGGGCCAGAATGACTCAAGAGCCGGTGTTCTCATTGTACGCTAGGATCCTAATGATCCGACCCACTTGGGCGCCGCAGAGCTTTTTAAGAATAAGTTTGGCAAACACCTGTCAGGGATGGTCTAATACTTGGTCCTGCCTCAGTGCAGGGGGCTGGACCAGCTCTTGAGGTCCCTTCCAGCCCTTTATTTCTGTGGTCACTCAACTCAGCAACTAGGAGTCGGGCAGGGCAGGGAGAAAATGGCAATTCATTCCAGAGGGTCACAGAACAAAAGGCAGGGCCGGTCAACGAAAACCCCTGCAATTTCAGGCCTGTCCCTGCAAACTTTCTCCTGGGTAGCTTCCCGCGGTGAAACTGCTGCCCTTCCAGATAGGGTGACCAGACAGCAAGCGTGGAAAATCGGGACGGGGTGGGGGGTGTAATAGAAATCTATATAAGAAAAAAAAACCAAAATCGGGACTGTGCCTATAAAATCGGGACATCTGGTCACCCTACTTCCAGAAGTGGTGATGAGCGCTGGTTAACGTCACCGTGAATCAAACTGGAAATTCCCAGTCTTAGTTGAAGAAGCTCCAGGGCCTTGGTTTGTCCCCCTGCCCCCCCTCCACCTATAATTTGCAACACATGGACTTTCCATGAGCTCCATGTCTGATCTAATGCCCCAGGATGGGAACGTTCCCCCCTGCACTTGGCTTTCCCCACAAAGGGCTCTTGTTCTTATTGAATTCAGTGGGAGCGTGGCCACTTACTACAGTGAGTACCCAAGATGGCTTCTGTGGCTTGATAAATTCCATCCTCTCTTGCTGTCAGTTTAATTTAAGGCCCGATCCTGCATGGTGCTGAGCGCCCTCAATTCGAACTGACGTCAAATAGAGTTGGAGGGCGCTCCATGCCTTGCAGGACTCGGATCTCAAGTGACAGCGGTCGGTGATCACGCCCTCCTTTAGAATGTCTCTTCTAGCACCACCCTGCCCAGGGAAATGTAGCGGAAATGTAGCCGTGTGGCCATTTGTCTGGCTGTCAGTAATGTGGGCGTATTCCCCAGACAAGCAGCTGCAGGTGTTCAGCCAGGTGACAGAGCAGAGGGAGGGAAAGTCACTGATAACTCTTCTTGCTCCCCTCCGTCTTCGTCCAACCCCCTGTAGCCCAGCACTGGTGAATGGCAAATTGTGCCATGGTCAGTGGTCTAGGAAAATGCAGGGCTTTGTCTCCCTCTAGTGGCTAGCTCACATATGAGGTTTAAGAGTCTGCTAGCAGCGTGGGGGCATGAGACCAGAATCTTAAAAGCCTTGCTTACAGCTGAGGTCAGGATTTCAGCCATGCTCAGCACACACCAGCTGCCACCCTGCCAGCCAGAGGCCAGCAATGTGCTGAAAAGCTGGTGACTTGTTTCAATGCCTAAATGGCAGCTGAGAGCTCTTGAAAATTGTGGCTTTTAGTCCTTCAGCGCTAGTGGTAAAAGTTCCTGCTTTTTAACACCCCACGTTCCAGTCCTGCTGGTAGCCCGGCTTATGTTTACACTCCACCTGCTATTCTCGGCGGCCCTAAATTCAGAGCTGAGACCGTCCAAATCAGTTCACCAGTGGCACATCCCTCAGCCCCCGAGGCCGGCAGCTCTGACCCTGCGGAAGCAGCCAGCCTGTGCACATGAAGGCTGTTTCAACTTAACTCTGACAATAAAATTTATCATTAAAGATAAATTCATCTTGGCTTCATGTGGCCGGGAAATCTACCGAGGAATGATTCAATGGGCTTGTCATACCTCAGCGTTAGGCACGCTGAACTGAACAACTGGATCGTCTCCAAGTCCAGCAACTCATTTGCTGCAGCTGGAGCCAGGAATGTACAGTGCCTCTGACATTTAATTTAGAATCCAACATACCTTGACATAAACCCATAATACAATAGCGGGGGGGGGGGGGGGCAAAGCCAATTGACAGAATGGATTTTTTTCAGTTGTTCTTTGTCAACAGTTGCTGTGTGTGACAGGCTGCAATGTGAGGGGGATGGGCAAGGGACACTGGGGGGGCGGGGCGTGCACGTACACACCTAGCTTTGCAGGTGGGTGTGCGGGGCTGCTCGGGGCGTGCATTTGTGCCCTGTGCCGCTTGAGAGCCGTGTGTGTGCTCTGTGTGCTGGCTTGCACTGTGTGGTTCGTGTGGGGATTGTGCAGTTGTGATTGTGGAGGGGTGGTTGTGGCTGGGGGAAGTAGGGAGACGCAGGTGTGTGGTTGTGTGTGTTTGCAGAAAAGACTCCCTGAGTCAAGCTGTCTTGTCTGCAAATGACATTTATCAGCAGGTTGTCTGTGCCTTGAGTTGTGTGTTTGTGGTAAGTGTTGGGAATATTTTTCTATACATAATATACTTTTTATATGTACGTACAAAATAGTACACACACACACACTCTCGCTCTCTTTTGGCCTATACTTGTATTTTTCTGTGCTGTGTGTTTTTTGTTGTGCTGTGTGTCTTGTTTTGTGGTAGCGTGTGTGTTTATGAAAGCATCCTTATGTCAAGCCGATTTGTTCGTAAGCAATGTTCACTGGTGCAAGGGTCGTGTGTGTCCTATGTGGTGTGTGCCTGGTGCTGTGCATATGCTGTTGTGATTATTGTATGCATGGCCTGTCTCCTTCCATTGTGAGTTTTTGCACTGAGGTCATGGCTTTAACTCTGTTGGAGTGAGTGCAGACATTGCTGTGTATGGCAATGAGGAGAGGGTGGTTATGGGGCCCAAAAGCTCGTCCCAAACTCAGACCAGATCTTTCCTTGGGCTTCAAAGAGGTCTGGATGCTCTTACCCCTCCCCTCACTCTGTAAATTGCCCTCGGTGTGTTGCTGAAAGACCCCAAGGCAGGCTTAGTCCAGCACACCAGAAATCTCATGTACCTGATAGCTTGCAAATCCAGCACTGTCCTCTGTACACCCCAGCTTCTTGGCTCATCCTTCGATTGCAAGGTCTTCCAGGCAGGGACCATCTTGTCATTACTTGTTTGTGCAGTGCCTGGCATCTCAGCCATCTCCTTCCACAGACCAGTCCGCCAGCTCGCGCGCAAGGAAAGGCCCCTCACAGCCCACGCCACAGCGCTAAGCCTCAGGAGGGCTGGGCCGCTAGCAAGCTTCTCTGATCCGCTTAAACAACCGGCCCCTTTTACACAGCGCTGGCTGAAATGCTGGTTCGTCTTGGCTGCTGCCCGGGTACTGCACTGGGGGCGGATCACCCCACCCCCTGTCTTTGCAGCAGCCTCTGAAACTCAACACGCTATTAAACAGATTCACGGGGAGCAGAAGGGTGAGGTTAATTGCCGGAAACCCCATTGTCATTGGCCGGGCTGCTTGACCCTGCTAATAAACGCACCGCTGTGGCAGGGCGCTTGCTGCGGGAGATCAGCCTGCTGGGACCAGGCTGTGCTATGTTCTTTCAACATAATGTTTCAATTCCCGTTCCCCAGAGTAGCCGGCGAGAGAGCTCGCAACATGCTGCAGACATGAGACGGGCTCACCCCGCTTGGCGACACTGCTTAATGGATCGTTTATCAATGCGCCCACGCTCGCGCGCAGTTTTATTCCAGCTGCAGAGGCAGGGCAAGGCTGTGGGAAGGGAACCCACTGGTGGAGGAGGGAGTTGGAATCCTTCCCCCAGGCTCCCCACCCAGCTGTCTGCCCCTCCCTGCTTCTCTTTCCTTGTCAGACATCACGGAGCTCCGCCAATGATCCCAGCCTTGCCAGCCTGTTTCTCAGCTTCCCCAATGCCCTCTGTGCCTCCTGCCACGCTGGATCCAGCCCGTCCCCGTATCGCCGGCCCTGGCCACGTTCAGTGCCACTCAGGCACGCTGCTTGCATCGGATTAGGATGGCATATAGGAATGGTCTAGCTCCTCAGCTGTTTTTCCCTTGATTTGGGAGCTCCTCCGGGCCACCCTGAATGTCTGGAAAGGGCTTGACACAGAGCGGGCCCTACTGTAAACACATCTGACATCATAACAAGCAAAGGCTACTGCCAGGCCTTTCTCTGGCCAAACTCCGTGACCAGAGCCCCACAGCAAAGTCCCGGCTTGGTGACCCTACATTGGCAGAATCTGGCTCCCCAGCTGTTAGCAACAGGGCATGCTGCCCTGGGGTAACCCAGAGAGCCCAGCAATCAGGGCCCCTGCCACTCCGGGGGCAGCTGTGGGTACATGGCCCTTAGCCATGCAAAGGGCCGACCCTGCCCTGGCTGCTGACTGTGTCCTTGTCGATTCAGATTCATTAGCAACTCGCGCGTTGCTCTAATGACTGACTCATCCTGGCTGGCTGGGAAGGGAGCTTGTGGCACGTCATGTCATGTTAGACCTCCCAGGCCCTGCGCAGAGCCACTGGGAAATGCGGGCAGCTCGCTTTGCACAGCTCGCTTTGCACGGCTCTCTGTTAGCTTTGGCAAAGGGCACAGGCCTTTGTGAGGAGAGGCAGGGTGAAGGTGGCCCTGGGTGGAAGAAGGAAGGATCCTCAGAGTGGCCAGAGCCTGAGCTCCTTCCTTAGCCCCAGAGACTTGGCCAACAGTTTGGCCAGAGAAAGGCCTGGCCGTAGCCTGATTTTCAGAGGTGCCAAGTGACCACAAACCCCACCGAGGTCAGCAGGAGCAGCAGGCGCTCCGCTCAGGAGTTAGCCCCAGAAGTGGGACGGGTTTGGCTTGCTCAGACTCCGTCCAGACGTGTGTGTGGAAATGTGCATTGAACGGGCTGGCCTGTGAGGCCAGACGGCTGGAGTGCCCAGCTGTGTTGGAATCCTCCTTGCTGCAGGAGGAGCCGCCAGAGAGCAGCACGTAACATCCCGGCTTCCATGGAGCTGGAAGTAGGGGATGGGGAGCATCACCCAGCCAGTGCTCCTGGCCGTTGGGTTATTTCTTTGGGGTGTCTCTTCACGTGTAGGCTGGATCCCGGGCAAGAACAGGCACACAGGACCTTCCCCACTGTCTCCTTGTATTTGATGGGCCAGGCTGAGGTTTCTGGGGCGGGGGGGCCCTTAGTGAGTGATTCCAAGGGGGCTAGTTGGGGGACTTGGGGGAAAGGGAAGACAATAAACAAATGATCTGGACAAAGGCTGAAGTGGGGGGAAGCTTGCCAGCCTGTCCTCCTATGGGGTCAGATTGAGTGTGGGATTCCCCCACCTGCCAATCATTGGCGCAAGGAGGGCAAAGAGCCAACAGGGGCTATTGTGGCCCAGCAGGGGGTGCCAAGGTCTCATAGGGGGTTGCACCCCATCCTCCGGCTGCAAAGGAGGGGTTAGACTGCTGGCCCTGTTCCATCGCTGTCACTCAGGGCTGGGTCCAGCCCCTGCTCGGACTTATACCCAGGGGTGGTGGGGAGCGGCTCGGAAGCGATCAGCGAACGTGCCCTACCAGTTCGCTGTCACAATAGGCACCTACTGCTCTCACCCCCTTCTCATCTCTGCATTCTTACTGCAGCTAGCTGTAGAGAGTCTCATCTCCTCGTAGAAAGCACCCAGAGGCAAAGAAGGCAGCAGCCCTGTTAATATTATTAGACCCTGGGAAAGCACTGCCAAGGAGAGAGAATTCAGCCTTAGCTGTTTGCCTCTCGGCTGTGCAGAAGCCAGCCCTGAGTCACGGATTACACTGCTCCACTACTGAGGGGTTTGTGAGCAGGGCCCAGGCAGGCTGTATGTTGGGGGGATGGTTCCATTCGCAGGGGTTACTTGCACCCCAGCGGCCCAAGGCCTAGCCCAGCATTGGCCATGCGCCCAGGGATCCCTCTCGCCTCCCCATTACCATCTCCTCGGCTCTCTGGGATGAGGGTGGAGGCTGCTTGATTCATTACTACTGAGCTCCTAGTGTTAGCTCAGTGCTCAGCACTGCAAAGCCGGGCCCTCTCTCTCTATTGTCTCTGTGTTCTGTAATTGTCCGCCAGGGATTTGAGCCCGGAGCCTTTGAGGTAAAAGCCCAGCAGAAGGGTTTGATTTTATTTATTTTTTTACCTCTTGCTCAATCTGGTCAGCTCTTCCCAGCTCTTCTCCCCTCGCGAGGAAAATCCCAGGCAAGCCACAGGAAAGGTTAGGCAAACAGCCAGCGAAGCCCAGTGAGCAGGGAGCATTCAGTGGTGTCTAGGCAGGAAGGGGGAATCTGCCTCAGGCCCAGCGTGAGAGGCGCATCCCGACCCCACTACCAAGCCAGGATCCCCCCGCTTGCAGGACGGCCCCTTCTCCCCCAACCTGCCCAGCTTCTCCACCATGCCAGCTGCGGGAGGGAGGATTCTGCATTCCAGGTGGGTGTGCTTGTGGGGGGACTTAGGGATGGAGTGGGGGGACATGCAAGTGGGGTATGTGGAGAGGCATCCGAGTTCCCCATCACGTTTATTATGAGCCCAGAGCCAGCACGAAACAGCTTGTGGCACTGGAGGGCAGGTAACACCCAGCGCTGGCACTGCTGGGGAGCAGCCCCCTGGCGCCAGGCGCTCCCTTAGGCGGTGGTTTGGCACAGAGCATGTCATGACACCACATCTCTTGAACCTGGGTCTGCAGGGTTCCCACTCAGCTGGCACCCCTCTCAGCCCTCCTCCCACCCAGCAGCTGATTGCTAACCCCTGAGCAGGAGAGACCGTGAGACCTGAGTTTACATCAGGGCTGGTTTCCTGGGCCTGACTGGAGAAACACCATGAGCTCTGATTGGCCAGAGCTTCCTATTTAAACCCAAAGAGGGGCGCACACATGGCTGCTACATAGGACCCTGGTTTCCTGCATTGATGCCAGACTCCGACCCTTGCTTGATTCCCAATGGCAACTCCTGCTCCAACCACTAGACCCAGCTGTCTACGTCTTGGCTCCAACAATTAGGAGTCTAAGTATCTTTGAAGATCTGAGCCAAAGTGCCTAGTTACCTGCCCAGGTGTCTGCTCTAACACGGGCCAAGGGGAGTGAGCTTTTCTTTAAGATGGTGACTAAACCAGCAAATCGGTGCATTCAATCAAGGCCTTTCTTTTTAGTTATTGATTTTGGGTCATGATTCAAATCAGTGAGGTGGCTCATCTTGATTGAGATGGATCCCTTGCGGCTGGCAGGCAGGTGAGTGTGTTTCTCTACCTGCTGGCAGAGCTTTGTACGGGTGGGGGAGCTCTGCCCAGGGGAGTTGAGGGGGCACGAGAAGGTGTGGCTGCTTCAGCCTTTATTGCAGTAAAGTTCTGTTCAGCTTCCTAAGCGCTTCCATCTGGCCCACCTGTTCAGTTCAATATACTCCCAGGCACAGATCAACTCAGGTATCACCCCTTGACATGTGGGAGGGGTTCATGGATTTGGCTCTGATTCCAATGACTCTAGTGCAGTGAAAAACAATGAGGAGGCCGGTGGCACCTTAAAGACTAACAGATTTATTTGGGCATAAGCTTTTGTGGGTTAAAAAACCCACTTCTTCAGCTGCAGATTTGGCCCAGTCATTTTTCAGCTGAGCAATTCCCTGCCTCCTCCCTGTGCTCCAGGAGGGTTTCTCGCTGGCAGGCATCCTCGCACCGCAGCGAGTTGCTGATCGAGATGCTAAGTGAGGGTGAGTTGTGGGGGGGGGGGAGGACACACAATAGAGTTGTCTGCACTAGCCCCCTGAGTAGCAGAGTGCACGTTTCTTGGGAGGCCGCCATTAGAGTTGGCAAGTAGTCGCTGCACACACACCTCATCAGCCATCATAATCGTATTAATAATGAAAGGGCAGCGCCTTCGAAGATCTTAGACCCTTCCGCTCCTCCGCCGGCAGGCGTGCAGAATGCAAAGGGGATGCGTGCGCCTCATTCCAAACAGACACCAGGGAAAGCACTAAATACACCCCCTTCAGTCGGCGGCAGAGAAACAACATGCAGCCAGGTTTGGTTGGTTTTTTTGAACCCTGCGTCTCCTTCTGTTCCCCGGCTGCGAGGGCCGCTCGCGCCGTCCTGGCTGCAGAGAGAGAAAGGAAACGTACCTGGCGCCTCAGAGCAGGAAGAAAAGGCTCCTCGCTCTGCGGCGAGGGGAGGAGAAGGCAGAAAGGAAAGCGGCTCTAATCGAGTCCCAACTCTGCGCCTTGGCCATGGCCTGTCAGCTCCTGTTGCCTGTCAGCGCCAGAGCAGGCTGTTGCCCTGCTCCCGGGGAAGGGACGGGACGGGCATAGGCTGCTCTGGCTCCCTTCGCCGTGAAGTCGTCCCCGCGTGCTCCTGGCTTGCCGGAGGGGGCCGCAGCCATGCACTGTGTGAAGGCTGGGCCGGCGCCAGAGCCTCGTCACTGCGGAGGGTGAGGGAGGAGAGAGGACGTCAGGGTGTGTGCCTGTCGCTGTGGGGCCCTCTCCGCTAGGCACTGTGAGAGTTGTTTTGCAGAGGCTTGTCAGCAGGAGATTTCCCCCCGCCCCCAAGCCCCCGTGATGCCCCCCCGGCTCAGCTGGGAGAGCAGACGCTCTTAGGGCTTCACGGCAAAATTAACTCGAGCTCTTCCTCGCATGGTGGCCTGAGCCTGACACCTGGCCACACGCCAAACCCTCAAGCCTCAGCGTGGTGATGCTTGATGCCCAGGCAGGGGAAGGGATGGGCTAAAGCCGGAGAGCTGCCAACACTTGAGCCGCTAACACGACCACTCGGCAGTGTGCTGTCAGGTGAAGCCTCTCAGGTGCCACCAGTCCTCCAATGCCTTCCCACAATTCCTCCTGGCCTGTATTTCCCTGCTGTCTCCCTGCTTCTGCATGGCAAGTCTAGAGCTTAGCAGGCAAGAGCCTTTCCCACCCTTTTTGTGCGCCCCAAAGGAGCCACGACGGGCACGAGCCCAGGGTTTGAAAAAACATTCTCTGCAGGGACCCGGATTGGCCACACTTGTTGGAGCTCCCTCCTGGGCCTAACTTCATGCCAAGGCACTGCCGGGAGCAAGGCCTGCAATCAGCGTCAGGTCTCCTCAGTGCAGATTGCATCAGCTTTAAATCCCAGCGAGGCTTTTCGTGCCGACAGCTTCCCGCAGCTCCCCTGTAGCAGGAGGGCAGGTTCTTCTGAAGGCAGAGAGCGCGGTCGATTGTTGTGTCTGTTATCTAGGTCAGGGTCTTTGCGCTGCGCAGGAGAAATCAACAGCCGAGGCCACAAAACCAGTAGACTTCTGAGGCTGGATCCGAAGCCCAGGGAGGTCAGTGGGCTCTGGAGCCGGCCCCTACAACACAGGTGACAGCAGACAACGTAATGATGAACACACATGCCAGAGTCGATGTGTTCTCGTGCTATCCCTCTGTGGCAATCAGCTCCCAGCTCCTCCAACCCTTCGTCCCTTGGTCCCCTCATCCTGCTGGTTTGGGGGTGACCGTAGGAGATTGTCTGGAGAGGGAAAACAAAGGCACTTACCCAGTTATCAAATGGAAAGCAAACCTCTGGTATGGGCGAGGCTGCAGAATACAGCGAGGGCAGAGAGGAAAGATGTGCGAGCAAGAGCCGTTGAGATCAGAGGCAGCATTTTGGCCCTGGAGCCTCCATTGGTTGGGGGAAGGGAAGAGAGGAATAAGCCTAGGGAGATCGCGCCAGCGTTACGGGGACAGAGCAAGACAGAGGCAACGGTTTGGGGGAGCAGATCGTTTGGCTGAGACTCCTGGGTTGGAGAGAGTCCCACAGGCAGCCAGGAGGCCAAAGGCTGAGACTGTCCTGCTCCATGCGGCCCAGAGGAGAATAGCAGCTTTGGAAGCCCATGGAGGGCCTGGCTTGGACACCAAGTGACCTGGTCGAGTCCCTTTGCCGCTGGGAAATGGGGAGGATGGTGCCCTCCCAGCAGGGCATCCATCCATGCATGTGCCTTACAGGATCTGAGCGGGAAGGTGCTAGAGAAATGCACAACAGTGGCACGGAGAGCATGCCCCAGCTGCCGAGCTTCCCAGAGGGTCACTGGGATAGTGATCAGAGTTCCCCATGTCTGTCCCAGCCAGTGAGTCGCACCCCAGGCTCTGCCCCCAACCTTTACCTCCTATGGACAAGATTGGCCGCATGGACATTCTCAGCCTGCGCGAACGCCGCTCTGGGGCTTGGCCTGCAGAAGGGGACGCAGGCTCCAGAGTCAAACAACGTGGGATCCATTAAGGGTTTTGCAGCTAATGGAAGGAAACAATCTTTCTGAAAAGGCCTGTTCTCTCCTTGACTCCCATTAGGGCTGGTGGGAGGCAGGAACATAGGGGCTGAGCTTGCCCGGGGAATCCTGGCTGGCTTAGGTTTCTGCCACCAGCAGGGGCTAGCAGCTGTTGCTGTGGAAGAAGGAAATAACCCTGTGACACCTGGGCAGTACTAGGCACCAGGGCAGGAACTGCCCTTCTTGACTGCCCAGATGATCAGCTTAAACCCTGAACAGGGCCGGCCCTAGCTTTTTGGCCGCCCCAAGCAAAAAAAACCAACAACCCACAAGCGCCGCCCGCCCCCCAATGCCTGCCAAAACACCCCCCCCAACAACGCCGCCCCGCCAAAACGCCGGGGGGGGTGGCAGCAGGGAGGGCAGCATGCCCGCCGCCCCGCTCCCCCTGCCAGTGGGGAGCGCGGAATGCCTGCTGCCCCGCTGCCCCGGCTGGGGCGCCGGCGGGGAGCGGAGCACGCCGGCCGCCCCGCTGCCCCGGCCGGGGCGCCAGCGGGGAGCGGAGCACATCTGCCGCCCCGCTGCCCCGGCCGGGGCGCCGGCGGGGAGCAGAGCACACCTGCCGCCCCGCTCCCCCGGCAGGGGCGCCAGAGGAAGATTTTTTTATTTTTTTTAATTTCCAAAAAAACCTAAAAACCTTGAGTGCCGCCCCTCTCCATGTGCCGCCCCAAGCACGTGCTTGGTAGGCTGGTGCCTGGAGCCGGCCCTGACCCTGAAGCATGAGGTGAGATTGGTTTGACCTGACCATGCCCCGCTACAGCATAAACGTTGTCCCTGGTCGTAAAATGAGCCAGCCCCTTTTTCAAAGCTGCCAGAGGGGCCTTATTCTCCAGTCATTTATGGCAGTGTAAATCCGGAGTAAACTCACTGAAATCCCTGGTGTGGCTGAGAGGAGCTCTGGGCTCGTAGTATTTATCTGACGCACCAACCTCCTGTAGCAGTGAGTTCCACTGTGCCTAAGGGAGAGCTGGGCACAGGCGGGTAGGAGCAGCGGCACCACTCGATTGATTTCAACTTTAAGTAAAACGGGCCAGATCCTCAGCTGGTTTACAGCAAGGCTGATCCATGGACTTCAGTGGAGCCAGGCTGATTGATGCCAGCTGGGGATCCAGCCCCATGTATTTAATTTTGTATTTATAAATGCTTCAGCGTCAGGGCCAGAGGGCTGGATCTGGATACTGAAAAACAAATGCAATACGAATGCTGCCCCGGTAAAGGAAGTGGCACCGTGGTTGGCAGCCGGGGCCCGGTCGTCAGCACAAGCCCCTGTGCTTTTGGGTCCAGAGAGCCAGGTTCAGAGGCATCTTTGCCGGCTGCTCGTGGAGGCTAGTGGAGATCAGGTGTGTGGCACAAGTGTGCCATGGGTCTCCCAGGGAAAGGCATTGCCTTCATGCTTCACAGCACGCCCTTTCCCGCCTGATCCATTAGTCAGTGTCGGGAGTCCTCTCCCACCAGGGAGAGGGATGACCGTGTCTCCCCTGAAGACGAGGTGCTACGACCATCTTGCTAGTGAGGGAGGGAGCAGGGAGTGGTGTGGGGAGGAATGATAGCTGAGCTGGGCTCCATGATGAAGGGGGAGCACATTGGACAGCTGAGTTCCTGCATGTCCCCTCCATGAGGAACAGGGGCGGCTCTGTGATTTTTGCCGCCCCAAGCATGGCAGTCAGGCAGCTTTCGGTGGCATACCTGCGGGCGGTCCGCTGGTCACGGCGGCTTTCGGCGGCATTTCTGCGGGTGATCCGCCAGTCCCGCACCTTCGGCGTGCTTGCCGCCGAATTGCCGCCGAAACCGCGAGACCGGCGGACCTCCCGCAGGCATGCTGCCGAAGGCTGCCTGACTGCTGCCCTCACAACGACCGGCAGGCTGCCCCCCACCGTGGCTTGCCGCCCCAGGCATGCACTTGCTGCGCTGGTGCCTGGAGCCGCCCCTGATGAGGAAGGGCCCCAGATCATTCTCTGGGTGTAGTTAGCAGCTCCTTGCTCTCTGAAGGGGCCCTCAGCTCTGGTCTCTTCCATCGCTGATAGGAATTTAGCACAGTGCACAAGAAGCATTTAGTGCAGGAATAGAGTCAGGAGAGAGCTGGCCAGGGGCAGGATGACAACTGTTGGTATGTCCCATGTCCTTCCTATGGGCAGCAGTCTGAGAGCAAAGAGCATCTGTGCAAGCACAGCCCCGGTCCTCAGCACCTCCGTGATCTGCTTCTAGCTGAAGCTTCAAGAGGCTGCAGAGAACTTGGGTAGAGTCGTTGTCCAGCAGAGACATTTTGACCTTCAGTGGGGTCCACAGCCACACCGGTATAACCCTGTGGAACTGAGTCTGGTCATGTGGTTGTAAGGGAGCGTCACTGCGCAATGGGGCCCCCTGCATTTCTCTAGCATTGTGCCTGATCTGCTATCCTGCAGTGTCGCAGCACGGCACGGCCAGGTACTTGGCATGGAACATACGGCTCCTCTGCTACAAGAGGTCTCTGAATGGCAGCGCCATTTTATGGTATGTCAATATTTCCATTGCCGTGGCATGGTGCTGCGCAGATCCGTCCCCCAAGCTGTTTCAATGAAGTCAATTCCAGGGAATGTCCAGCAGGCGTATTTAGGTGCCATGCAGGAGGAAAACAGGGATGGGAATCTATTCCACAGCAGTTTTGTTTCTTTGACTTCTTGGATCCCCTATTGAAACCTGCCAGAGCTCCTTTGGCTTAGGGCCCCTTCGCTCTCGGGCCTGCTTGCCCCTTTGCAAAACGTGTGAGTCCTTTGAAGAAACATTCTTAACCCTCCACACGCCCTAGGGAGCCTGATCCCAAGGGATCCCCAGCTCCAATTGCGTTCAGTGGGAGCTGAGGGTGCTCAGAGCCTCACAGTGCAGGTTTGGGCCCTTAGTCCCATGTCCCGAAATCCCTCAACCTCTTTTCCCCTCACTGAACGCCCCTCCACCCTGCCCCAAAAGCTTAAACTCCTCCAGCTTCTTGGTGCTCCATGCAGAGGGGCTCTCTCCCACCCCAACGCCCTGGCGCAGCTGCCAGGGATTCCCTGCTACCGAAGCACTAATTAGTCTGGAGAAATCTTGGCGGTGAAGCTCAGGGTGGGGAGGGGGAGGTTAAATAAATACCTGAGACCGGAATACATGGAGCGTAGACCCAGGCGCGGCACCGAGGAGCTCTCCCCAGTATTGCAGATGTTCCAATGAATTCCAATTAACAAGGGTAGAAATGTGCTCCTGCTTTCTCCAGTGGGAGAAGCTAAGCCATCTGTGGAAGATTGAGAGCCTGCTGCCCAGAAACCACAGGGGCCCTTGTGTACATTGCTTTTTTTTATATATTTTATTTTTTGCACACAAACAAAAGAAAAAAACCAAAGAAAAAAACCAACCTCAACAGTCATGACAAATATTTTCTGTTCTCTTCCTCTCGCTTTTTTCCCTTTCTCCTTCTCTTTTCCCCCCTCTGCCTCTCTCTACCGCAGCAGCATATTGATTGAACTGTCTTATTGTAATCCATTGTTTCTATGAAAATTTGGCTTTGAACAGTCCCAGGTGGGAGCAGGCGTATCTGCATGCTTTTGCAGCTTGCTTGCGCGGCCACGTTCACGCACTGGCGGTGCGGGGGTGGGGGCAGTGTGGAGGGAAGGTGGGGGCTGGGGGTCGCTGTCAGGCTGCTCAGCACTGAGATAATGTTGTTCTAACACTCACCCCCAACCCCTTTGGTGTACAGGGCCCGATCCTGTTCCCATCAAAGCCCCTGACCGAGAGTTCGTCAGCATCAATGTGAGCAGGATCGAGCATGTGGCGGAGAGAGGGGGTGAGGCAGAGATGCTGGTTCAGAGGAGAACTAATTGCAGGGTCATCGCTCAAGCCACCTATTTCAGCCACCTTGATATTAGATGCCCCAGGGCTTGAGGGGCTCAGCGAGAGGATTTTGATTCAGTCCATTATAAAGAGGGGGGCTTATTTGCTTTCCACTGGGGATCCAGGTTCTAATTTTGACCCCTTACTTTTCTCCTTCTTTAATATTCTGGGGTGCTTGGATCCAGGGCTTTAATTCCAGCCCATCTCTAGTTCTGAGTTGATTATTTGGCTACCCAGAGTGCTTTGCAGGGGATCAATCCAAGCGAGCACGCTTTAGCCTTGCTTGCGCAGAGCAGAGAGCTAGCGACAAGGCTGCTGGCTGGAAGCTGATTATATGGCTATCCAAAGGGCTTTGCAGGGGGCCAGTACAGAAAAGAGCACTTTAGCCACTCTCTAGCTGAGGTGGGAGCAAGGAGGGGAGCGGCTGACCATGGGCTGAAAGGAGCTCATTATCTGGCTACCCAGAAGTCCCTGCAGGACAATGTCACAAAAGAGCGGAGGAGGGCCCAACAGGAACGAGGAGAGAGGATATAAAGTAGGAACCCCTGCTGGAGATGCTCACAGTTAACGAGGATTTTCATTTCCAGCCGTGATCTCCCTCGCTGCAGTATTACTCCATCTATAGTTAATGATGACAAATGGGCTATCGTTAAAAAAAAACACAGGAAAGATTTTAATGTAAGCCATCTACTGCATGGAAAACAGCATCCCTAGACCATTTGAGGAGCACATGCAGGTAGATGGCAGGCGAGGGTGCTTCTCCCAGGCTCCCTCACTGACAGCTGGAACCTGGGGATGGGATGGTGGGGGTTTCCACTGGTGGGGAACTAAACTCCAGGGGCGGCGGTGTCCCCTGATCCCAGGCAAAACCTGCCAGAGCTTCCCCTGGCAAGTTTGCTAGATGTCTCCATTTAATCGCTACGTTGGCAGTAAAAGTCATTAGGAATCCCACTGCCAGTTAGCATAACAGCCTAGTTTATTGAAAGTTTATCTGAAACGGCAGGAGCAGAGCAGGAAAGAGAGGTCTCCAGGTTGGAGACAGGCAGCCCAGATCTGCTCCAGAAGGTCCACAGCCACCCCCTCACCATGCCGGATAGTAAGTCAATACACTCAGTCAATGATGAAACACAAACTGGAACCATGATGTTGCCAGCACATGCTCCCATTTGCTGATCTCATCCTAAGGGGCAGGGCGCTGTTACCTAGCAACTTCTGAGAGATGCCGGCTTTCACCAATTAACCCTTGTCTGGGTATCTCATACCCCACCTGAAAAAAACCAAGAAATCATTAAGGAAAACCTCCCTCATCTGGGTAGAAGCCTTTGGTGTGAGCCTTTGGGACTGAAGTGGATGACAGGAACATGGACAGCAAGGACCATGCCCTGTAGCCTCCCTGCCTGTGAGTCACTGTCTGAAGCAGGAAGAAGTTGGGGAGTTGGCAGACACAAACTGATGGGTTTCTCTAAACACGTGTTCCGTGATTGCAGTGGTAAAGGAGCAGACTGCAGGTAACCTGCCCTGTGACACATTAGCTGCAACCTCCATGAACCCTGGCAGTCGGGGGATAGATCCCTAGACTGTACTGCCAGATGTCTCCTGCAGCTGCTCGGGTGCTTATAAGACAGGCTGCCTGTTTCTGCAATGTGCCAACCTAATGGAAGTGGTGATTCAGTGACAGGCATGTTCAGGCGGCTAATTAGGTAGGTACCTGGATCTCAGAGGCTGGCGATGGAGGGATATGAACTACCAGCAGGGAAAGAGCATGGGAGAAATGGGACTAGGAGGCTGGATAGGTTGCCTCTCTCATGTCTTTCCTTCGACAGTGTGGGCTGGTGAAAACCCTTACCTATGCCAAAGGAGTCCTTGGCAGGTGACCCAAGAATTTGGACTTGTGCCAAGACTGCCCCACTTTGGCCCTTGAAATGATGAGCCCAGAAGAGGGCGCATTCCTCTCACAGTACAACCATCCACCACCTCCATGGCTCCCATCACTTGGCTTGAACTCCTAGGGCAACTTGTCCAGTTAGACACCGATGAGCTGGTGATCAGCCAGCCTCCGCGAAATCTGAACATTGAAGAAATGACTCTGAGTTAACTCTTTGTGCTCGGGAAGACCAACTGACAGGTATCCAGATGGGTGTGCCTACTTTATTGTGCCTGGCCAAAACCTTCATGCTCCGTGCCTGGAGCGAAGGGGTCAGCTCGTTTAGGCATCAGAAGATGTCAAGAAGGCCCACTGGGTGAATGAATTATGGAAGGTGTTGGTGAGGGCAGCACTTCCGTAGTATTAGCCGTTTACACCACAGTGCAAGTAGTCGAATGAATTCATTGGCCAAACGGTTATAAAGTTTACCACCTTCAAGGAAATGGCGCAGGCTTGCAGGCATGACTTTGCTGCTGGCGGTGTTTGAAATGGTGAAGCAAAGCCATCATCTGACTCATCATGCTGAATTGCTAACTGGTCACTTTCCCTGAACTTTGAAAGCATTTGCTCGTGGGTGTCTTGTGTCCTGTCACACACACAACACAAAACGGGGTTATTTGACAAAGAGTCTCTGCTTTGCTGGTAGCTGCTTCCATCTGAGGCTGCTATGTGATTTGTAGATACTAAAAAAAATACCTGAAGGGGTGTTCATGCTGACACAGTCAGTCTGGGTAATCAAGTCTTGTTGATTATTCAAGGCTTCATGTTTTCTCTGGGGGGAAAAAAAAATCCTCAGGTTTATGTTTCAGTGACAGATGTTTGGTTTCTAAATGTCGCAGTCATTTTGAAGGCTTCATTCTCTAGGCAGCCAGCGCTTCAGAAGGCAGAACACGCCGTGGTTCCCGAATCGACCGGTGTAAAACCACATGTCGTGCATTTGTCATCGCTTTGCCGCTTTTTTCTTCTCGGCTGTCATTGGAACAACATGCCACTGTCCTCTCCTTAAAATGATCCATCTCCCGGAAACTCCCGTCAGCCTGCACCCAGTTCCGACAAGGCCTGAACGACTTGGGATCTACGCTGGCCTGGTCAGAGCTGCTTTGATTTCCTTACAATT
The DNA here is from genome assembly GCA_033296515.1 of Macrochelys suwanniensis. Lineage (NCBI taxonomy): Eukaryota > Metazoa > Chordata > Testudines > Chelydridae > Macrochelys > Macrochelys suwanniensis. Next base: position 10,633,822 of record CM065790.1, on the reverse strand, counting down.
CATTAGATTTCAACCTAGAAGTTTATTTGGGGAGAACTATTTAGAAGAGCCAAGATCCCCTCCCCCGCATTCTATTCTGAGTTGAGATTTCTATCTAACCTATCTATCTTTAGCTATTTAACTACTGACTTTCCCTCGGATTGGTTCTGTGAGCCCCAATGCACCAATGAAGATCTGCTAATTCCATGCCTATGCTATCGAAATCAAGATAGAAAAGACCCACTTAGGCTGCCTAATGCGAATGCAGGGCTGGTTGTTCCCTACAGGGTATTATCCGAGTGCTTTATCAAGTCATTGTAATAAATGTCTCAAATTATAGCACTTCCCTCGGGAGACTATTTTGCAGACTAAGAGATCTCAGTGTCAGGAGTTTTCACGAGAATCCGCTTCACTTTTTCTTTTTTTAATGTCACCCCATTACATCTGCTTCTGCCCTGTTGTGTCACCCTCTGTCATGCACCTCCCACCAGGGTCTTCACACCCGTCTCAGATGTGGTCTTCATACTTCTCCACTGGCCGCTGTAGGGCCTGGCCCTGCTGAAGTCAATAGGAGATTTGCCCTGGTCTGACCATTAGCCAGGATGGGCAGGGATGGTGTCCCTAGCCTCTGTTTGCCAGAAGCTGGGAATGGGCGACAGGGGATGGATCACTTGATGATTCCCTGTTCTGTTCATTCCCTCTGGGGCACCTGGCATTGGAGACTGGAGACGGGGCTAGATGGACCTTTGGTCTGACCCAGTATGGCCGCTCTTATGACCAGCCACTAAATAAATATTGTCAGTGTTCCACAGAGCACGCGCGAGACGCAGGGCCTGATTTAGCTCCCACTGATATCAGGGGCATGAGTCCCATTGGCTTAAGGAGGAATTGGATTGGCCATGTAATCTCTGCCCCAATGATCTTAAAGAGAAGAGTGATAAAATCCAGACACATTGAGTACTGGGTTTGTCCCATGGCTCTCTCTCTCTCTTGCACTTAATAATAAAGTACAGCCTTCCTTGGGAGGTGCATGAACAGGGCTAAACTAGCTCCACTCTTAACCTCCTATACAAATAAAAATGTCCTTGAGAGAGTAAAATCACGGGTGGATAAAGTGTGCCATCCCAGCCTGGCTGTTTGTACAGCGTTTGGAAGATGTAAAGCTGCTGTGTATTTTTATTACTATTATTATTACGTCTTGGATCAGCTACAGTTTCCTGTTTTGTTTAGAGTCTGGGGGAACTAGAAACAGTTTTCTCTCTAAGAGGAGCTGAAAAAAATGATTTTCTTGGTTAAAAATAACATTTGATGTTTGAATAATCAGAGGCTTTTCTGTTTTGATACTTACAGGCTGAAAATGTGTCCAAAGACCAGAGGCAACTAAACAATTTACTTTTTAAAAAAGTTTAATGTGTTGTGCTCTAGATAAAATGTACCATAAAATGAGTGAATGGAAATTTTAAATGGGGGAAAAATATCGTGAGGGTTTGCTGCGTCTTATATTTTTTTATTGACAAATAAAATACCAGTATACAATTAAAAAAACATTTTATGTGCCAACTGACATAGATAATATTAGTCTTCTGATGGCACTTTTTGTGTCAGTCAATGAAAATAAATGACACAGGATATCTAGAAACCATCCAGACCCATTGGCTTGAAGGTGGCTTCAGAGCAGCAATCATTAGAGAGCAAACAGAGTGATTTTAATCCCGTTTTAAGTGGAAATCTCAGTGCAGCCTTGACTGTGGATGCACCACCAGTGCCTCCATCATGAAGTTCAGTCTCTTTATAATGTAAGAGCTCCCCAATGGGATAGATTTGAAAACAGAGACAAAAAGCAATAATACTTAGCATTTCCATGGCACCTTTCATCCAAGGATCTCAAAGCCCCTTGCAAACATTATTTAACAAAGACTAACCGCACCTTATCCAGGAAGTAGATAAGCATTCACATTATAATACTGATTGGGGAGATGGATATAACAAGGTGCATAGAGGTTAAAATAGGCCTGAATGGCAGAGCAGCTAAGTGGATTGTGTTGGCTCCCACCGCAGCAGCATGGGATATTAGGGAGGGTTGTCACACCCCGCCCCGACCTTTTCCCTACACGCCAGCTCAGGGAGATGACTCAAGCCATCTCCACCCACTGAATACTTGTGACCCCCGGCCCCAGTCATTTTTCGGGGGCAGGAAGCTGACAGAGGGAGCCCCCACCCCTTCCTCCCGTGGGCTGCCCTGAAACGTCTGGAGCTTTCGCCTGAGCCCTCATTTGCCATTCTCTGTGTCTGTCTGTGTCTGCGCAGTGTGTCCTGGCTGGCTGGTGGCAGGAGGCGGGGACCTGTCTCTGTGCAGTCAGGCTGGGTTTTCAACCTGACGCTTTACTCCTGGCTTGGTCTGAATCTAATGCACCGGGCCCCACTCCTCTCACAGACCATCTTACCCAGCCCCCGTTACCCTCCCCTCCCCTCTCCACAAGCATGCCTCAGTTAGCTGGGTCCTGGGCGGTGTTACCAAATCTCAGTGTCTGCCTGCCCCCGCCCAGCCCCAGACACCCCGGGAGGGACAAAAGGGGCAGAGATGCTCTGCCCCTTTGTGTCATTATTGCTGTTCTCAGATCCTGAGCCCAGCGCACATACCCCCCGCTCTGTACACTGCAGCCCAGGCTGGCTGGGGTTGGTTAATTTCAACTGAGCCTCCCTTCCTTGTCACCTGGTGAGTGAAAGGGAGAGCCCAGGACCGGGAGAAGAGGGCGTTCACCTGACCTGAGCTCGGCGCTGCAAGGAGCCAGGAAAGTAGATTTAAAAACAAAAATCCGCCAGCCGGACCCTCCCATCTGCCTGCTGCCAGGGTTTTAGTTCTGAAAACAGCTGGGCAGGTAACCCCAGGCCAAGCCAGGGGAAGGAGTAAAGGGGAACTGAAATCACGCTAGCTCCACCTTTGATCCTGTAGTAAGGGCTTCCTTCCTGGAGGCATGGTGCCCCCCTCCCTGCCCCATTGGGGCACATGGCCCTGTCCCATCCCACCCCACCTTCCATCCGTGTGGCTCTCCGCGCTGGCTAACCCGCCTCCCCTGCCCTGCCCACTTTATTAGCCATCTACTATGGAGAGACGAGAAAGAACATTTGGGTAAAAACAAGCCCTGGCTAATGTGCTGCACTCTCCAAAGTGTGCCTGGCTTTAGCAAAGTATTTAATTAGCCTCCACAAACTTATTTTCCTCTCCTGCAGAGTATAGTGATCTCAGCCCAAGAAGCTCTGGAATGTGATTCCTTCTGAGGACAGAAGGAATCAAGTGAGATGTAATGACATTGACGTGGTGTGCAACAGAATGTAGGAAGAAGAGCATGGAATGGATTTTATTAACACCATTGAGCTGCTTGTGAATGATTTTGTGACTATAGATATTGGTGATGTCTTTCTCAGAATGTCACTGTCATTGGCGGTGAAAGTTGCTAGATTTGTCACTGGTCACTTGGACACTTATTTTCTCGCTAGGGAAACCAAAAAGTCACTAAATCTAGTGACAAAGTCGCTAAGTTGGGAACACGGTTCCTGCTATTCATGGAGCTGAATGAGATTATGTAAAAGTGAGGCCCTGAGTGCTGGAGGTCAGTAGCTGGCACCCTGGCTCTTGGCGCTGGAAATGGGCTGGTGTGGGGCCAGGGCTCTGGCCAAGTCCCAGCTGGGAAGTTACATTCCACCTGCTCAACATTTTAAACATTAAGAACTCTCCTTGTCGTTTCCACTGGAGATGATGTTGGTCCTCTCGTCCTCGCCCCAGCTGAGACGCAGCATGGTCTAGTGCACAGGGCACTGGATCAGGGGTCTATGGGACCTGGGTTGTAGTCCTGGCTCTGCGGCTACCTGCCGCAAGGACAGTCTCTTACTGCGTGTTTGTACGGTGCCTGGCACAATGGGGCACTGATCTCAGTTGGGGCCCAATAGTGATTCAGATGGTGTTGCTGGAGTCATCTGAGTGTTGGTTGCAGATGAGAGAGAGAATGTGCGTCAGGCTCTGTACCTCATTATTCCTCGATCCCTAGCACACAGGTCCCTCTGCTCCCCATGCTGCAGAGGGGAGGAAAAGTCAGTAGTTCCTATCGCTCCATGCTGTGTGGTACCCACTGCAGGGGTCCGAGACCGGGTGCTGGCCGCTGGCTTGCCATTGTTGGTGTCAGTAGGAGCAGGCGGTATCGTAGCCGCGTTAGTCCTGGGATATCAGAGAGCCGGGGGTGGGAGGTAATCTCTTTTATTGGACCGACTTCTGGTGGTGAGAGCGATGAGCTTTTGAGCCACACACAGCTCTTCTTCAGGTCCTGAGCTTGTCTCTCTCCCCAACAGAAGTTGGGCCAATACAAGATCTTACCTCGCATGTCCATCTTGGCCCAGAGTCCACCAGGATTCCCAGTCCCTGCAGCTGTTCCTGGCCCCATCCCTGCCCTGATCCTGGGGTGCAGGCAGGAGCCTGGGGGTGCCAGGCGGCTCAGGGAATGCGTGCAGGCGGGGAACGCATGGCCCCATGTTTGTCAGCTTTGCTGAGCGCTTTGGGGATCCGTGCGGCCGTGATTTCCCCCTGCAGGTTGGGTGGGAGGCTAGCTCCCTTCGAGAGGGCTGAGAAGCCCTCCTGCACCCACCCTCCCTCAGCATGGGAGGCACCCGCTGAGCTGCCTCGGAGTGAAAGCCCTTCTATCCCCCCCTCAGCTGTGGGCACTGCCTCTGGTGCCCTCTCTCCCCCAGCTGCCTGTGAGGGCGAAGGCAGCGAGAATCGAACCCCATTTCCCTGCAGGGCAGCCCAGGAATCACTGGACTCGCCCCCCTTGCTTACTGTTTCCAGGCCATTGTTTGGACGTGAGGCTCTTTCCTCCCAGCCAGGCAGGGGCTAGCTGCTGCTGAGCGGTAGCGAGGGGGAGTTGGGGACTCAGGTCACCTCTATATCCCTTGTCTGAGGATGGTAGCAGGGGACAATGTAGTCAGAGACTCCCTGGGCTGCCACTTTCAGCGACCCTGGCCTGACCCGACTGGGATTAGTTCCTCCTCAGGGAGCAGAGGTAATTCAGTCTCTGCGCTTTACTTCTCCGGCCAGGGCCTCTTCCATCCTGCATCGCGACTGCTGACTGTACCAAAATCCCAGTGGTAATTGGATCAGGGGCACTCTTTTCCATGAGAATATTACATCAGGCTCACAGCCCAAGTCTGGAGCGACACACTTCGGAATATAAAGGCCCGGAAGATCACATTACCAGGGTTATTTCTTTTGCTTCAAACCTGAAGCTATCACAACAGCTTCTTATTTGGTGCAAAGTAAATTGGGTCTGTTTTTATTGGAAAACAGACAAAGGAGGTGATGGAGACTGATATTGCGGACAGGCAGAATCTGAGTTGCCTGAGGTGTTGAGCACTTGCAACTCATCACAGCCAATGGGACCCCAGGGGCTTGCCACATCTAAAAAACAGCCCCTTAAAGAATCTCAGCAGGGAAAGGACCTAGAGACTACATGATGATGATAAACAAATAATTCGGTGTCCAGTCTGGCTGGCATGGTGAAACAGCAGCACTGGGGCCTAACTGTCCTATGTTTCCTCAGCTATTTTCAAGCTAGTAGCCGTGGCTGCTGGGAGGAGAGGGGGATGGGGTGGTGCCTTAAATTCCTGCTTTTATTAAAGGGAGAAGCTCATTCTCAGGAGCTCAGTGATGTTCAATGGAATCCGCCCCACAGAGCAGGAATTCACCATTGCAGGCGGGCGGAATTTTAAGTTCCTGGGAACGTGACTCGTATTGTAGGTGATGCGTCATGAAAGGGTTTATAAGCTTTCAAAACCCTGCTGGTGACAGGGTCAGCCTCAGGTTGTAATCAGCCAATCAGAGTGTGCTCAGCTGATCACGTGAGTGACTCTAACTTAAAATCCTGCTGGGGCAATGCACTCCATGGAGCTTTTGTAAAACTTGATGGACCAGGTATTGTCTCTTGCCAGCTCAGATGCCATGGTGGTGGGCACTGTATGCGGAGTAGACTGGGGTAGACAAGAAGAGCTTGTCCAGTTTGGCTTAAGCTCCGTTGAATTCATCTCTGATTGTGAATAAGTTCATTTGTATTACTCATTTGCCTCTAGACTCTTCATAACAATCACTCCATCCACACTGGTAACTTAACAGGTGTGCGGGGAGTTATTTAATAGGGGAGGAGCAGAGGCTAATTGAATAGAGGCTGAGAAGGTAATTTAACAAATGACTTGTAATGGGATACAGAGCCTTTCACCTCTGGTTATTGGTTTAGCTCCTTTTCAGGTTGGTGGTGACCATCTGTTACCATATGATGGCTGCTTAGCAGCCTGTATATGAAATGAATGGGTCCCAGCCCCCTACCTTGTGCCCACATCATGGAGTATTCCATGTGCGAGGAATCGTGGCTGGCCCCTTTTTGTTGGGAAGAGAGACCAAGGGTTTGAATGGGCCATGGAGTCTGGAATAGGGTGACCAGACAGCAAGTGTGAAAAATCGGGACAGGGGGTGGGGGGTATGGAAGAAAAAGACCCAAAAATCGGGACTGTCCCTATAAAATCGGGACATCTGGTCACCCTAGTCTGGAATCACCCCTAGACATGCTCTCTCCAGCTGAGGGATGTTGGTAGGATCTGCTGCACTCATGCTGGCTCTATGCTTCGAGTAAACCGAGATCTTCCGTCTCGGGGGCCACCTGTCCTGGGTTCTTGGGTGTGGGAGTTAAAAAATGGGAGTGTTGGGGGAGGGGTGTCTAATGTAAGCTCATGTGGGTATTGCAAAGAGAGTCCTGGAAGAGTTGGCATTAATGGAATAAAACCACCACAGGATAGGAACATAGTGCTCTCTCTTGCAGGCCTCGTCTGATGTGCAGTTCAGGTCCCTTTAATATCTTGTGGCTTCAGCCCTCACACACCCTACGTTAAATAAATAAAATACACCAATATAAAGAGTCAGGACATCCCATTTCCTGATGGGCCTAGGGCCCTGCAATGGGCACATCAGTCACTTCCGGGACATAATAGAAGCCAACCGTAATCCAGTTGATACTGGATGGGCCCCTGCGTGTGGGTTACATGGAGCAGGTGAAGGGGATGGGATCTGAGTTTGAACTAAGCAGCCAAGGTGAACTGGAGTAAGGAGAAACAAGAGACATCCCCTCCAAACAAGTGGCCAGATCGTATGAGTGATGAGCGGGATGCCTCTTGGGAGGGACACCACCCTCACTCGATAAGCTGCAGTGACACAAGGTACGGGATTGAGCACAGCCCACCCTGCTGGAGCAGCCCAGGTGCCAGGCTTGGACAAAGCAGGTTCCTATCACAGCAATTCTGAGGACAGCTTTGGCCGATCCCTCTCCAGACTGTCTGGATCGAAGAAGAGCCAGATGAGCCTTGTTAGCAAATGAGGTAGCCTCAGGTTATGCTAAGAAGCCCATTAAGGGGGCTTATAAAGGGAGTATGGCTGGACAACAAGGGGTGAATGAGGAAGAGTGGCAGCTTTGTCCAGGAGGCTGTTATGGAGGCGCAAGGCTAAGCTGCTGGCTAATTAATTAGAAAGGTTTTCTAGCGGTGTTATGCTGTTTGGATCTTGCTTGTGAGCTAATACTATAAGGCTGGTGATGGTGGACTCTGAGATTTTTTAGCTTGAATCGTTAGGTTACTGATTAGCCCAAACCCAGCGTAAGGGCATTTCTGGCTTTATCCAAATCCACAAGAAAGGTCTGTTCCGCTCAGCTGACCCCAGCCACTGCCAATCATTGTCAGGTCCCCCATTTTCCTCAGCCACCTGGACATGATCTTAGAAGCATAAAGACCCCTTTCCTCCCCTCCTGGGTCTGAGCCAAAGCCCACGGAAGTCAATGGAAAGACTTGCAGAGACTTCAATGGGCTTTGGCTTAGCCTCTCACCAACGGCGGAAGCTTCGTTCTGGTGTGGGTCTGGCAAACCTTGTGAGTAAGAACTTTCCCAAGACAAGATTTCTTCCTGGTGAATATTTTTGCCCTGAGGACCAGAGAGAGTAACCGTGAATGTGGAACTATAGGGTGTATCTGTCTGCAGAGAGAAACGAGGCACTTGAAAACGACCGATGGATTTATACTATACCACGAGAAGATCTTTGTGATTTACCTATCCCAATGGTCACTGGGATTTTCCTGATGGCCCTAAGCCGTCTTGGGTCCCAAGTCCATCCGTTCCTCAATATGGTATTTCCATGTGTTGTCTCCTCTCCTCCATTGTTAACAGTTCAAATGAAAACTGCAAACAGGGAGGATGTGGGATTTGTGCCCTTTAAATTTCCAGTTTAAACAAGATGTTTAAAAAAGGTTGCTCCCCCTGCCCCAGAAATGAGTTTCTTGGTTTATTTTTCTGTTTGTTTAGGTTACATTAGAACTCTGGTTCCAGCTTCCTTGGAAGATTCTCTGCCCAGGATTAGGACATTATGAAACCTGAGTAATTGAGAAGGGAGCGCACCCTGATTACCCTACAGCTTCTACCACTTTTAGAGCTGCACCAGAGGTGAATTACACATCCGATTTTTTTCCACATGTAAAAGCACCCAAGGTAACGGGGTTTAACCAAGGTGGAATCCTCATCACACAGGTAATTCTGTCCTCTGATTCTTTAGGGACAGATCACCCAGGGCTGAAGCAACATGGCCACTTCCCTATTGCTATTCCTAGTACAAGGACCTGGGTTCCATTTCCAGCTCCGCTATAGTCTTCCTGTGTGAGCTTTGGCAAGTTACTTAGTCACTCTGTGCCTCAGTTTCCCATCTGTAAAATGGGGATAACAGCCCATTGGTGTGGTGAGGATAAATACATTTAAGATGGTGAGTAGGTCAGGTGCTATGGTAACAGGGGGTATGTAAGTACCCAAGATAAATAGATTCTTTTCTCTGATCCCACCATACATTTCTCCTGATATTCGAGCCTACGTTTCCCTTGGCTTAATTTCCTTCTGTTACTCCTGACTCTCTCCCCTTTGTGCCACCCTCCCTGCCCCACCTTGGCGTGGTTTGGCTTGGCATCATTAGAGTTTTATTTATGACAATGTTAATTAAATACCCCTTCGTTCAGCACTGTGCACAATTCCCTCTGCCTTAGTAGGGATTAGCCCTAACATGCTATTACCGAGCTAGAATATGATTGTTGTTAACGCAGGGAATTCTAATAATGATTTAGTTATTCCTGGGCCTCACATTTAGCTATTCCCTGACATTTATAAAGTTCAGGTTTAGAAAATAAATCCAGATGAAGAGAGAGCAACTCCAGCCATTATTTACACTTCACTTGCCATTTTCTGTTCGGTTGGCCCTTTGTTCCGAATCTTAAAGGGCCTGTGTATTGTAGTAAGACCTAAAGGATTTCCATTTTAATTTCTTCACGTGTGCATTTAGTCCTGGCGAAAGGCGCTAGAATGACATGGCTGGAGATCACAGAGCAGGTTCAACATGAACAACAGCAGTGCTGGAGAGTCCATCACAGACCCAGCTAGGAAGCCTTGGCTCTTTAGCTCAGGCTGGCCATGCTGTTAGCACTGGCAGTCCTTGGTTCAGTCCCCAGAGTTTTGACCAAGATGGGCATCGGTACACCGTCTTCCATTAAACTGCCTTGGAGAGACCAGCTCCATGAGTGAGAGGGGAATTTAGCTTCCATTTGATCCTTATCTGCTGGAATGGCCAGCAAGGGGGCCATTCGGAAGTGACAGTTAGAAGTGGTGGAACTGGACTGAGATCATGCAACTCATTTCACACAGGCCGCTGAGTGGCCCACGATGCTAACTTTCCAGTACTATTGACCTGGGCTAGACTTGAACTGGCAACCTAGAAGTGAACGTTCTGTCCTATTCCCAATCCCCTGTGTGATCCATTCTGCACCCACAGAGAGAGGCCATGTGGGGTTGCATTGCTCGCATGGGGCCAGGGCTGAATCTCTGGTGAAAGCTGCCCCCGATGCTGGTTTAGGCACCTATGTAGAGGGTGTCTACTCTTGCAGGAAAGACACAGCACTCCAAGGGCAGGACTTGGGAGATAGAGTAGGGAAGGGAGAATTGATGCAGAAGAACATAGAAAACCTTCCCCAACCCCAGCCTTTGAATGAATGTCTAGAATTAAACTGAATGCTGAGGGGCTGACTGCTCACCTCAGGGAGTTTTTACTTTGAGGTCCCAGCTGGGAAGCTAAAGCTTTGCGAGAGAGAGGAGCTCTGTGGGAGGTATTTCCACCCATGGCTGGGAGTTGTACAACTTGGAAATCTCACCCGGGAGCCTGGATCTTAGATGCCCAGGAGTTCCAGATAGTTCTCAGCAGCCTTTTGGGAAGCTTCCCTGAACCAAGCCTTGCTCAGGGCAGGGGGAGGCGAGGGAGCTCAGTGTGTGTGTGTGTGTGTGGTGGGGGGTAACTGGGTAGGGAGCCCCTTAAATGGACTTGGGCCCAGCTCTTCAGGTCCAGTCCAAGGGTGCCCTAGTTTGGTGTAATAAGGAGGGCGGGGCTGCCCCTGGGTGTTACAAATGAGAGACAGTCCAAAGGCAAAAGGGAGTTGAGAATCATGTGTGTGTGTGTAGACCAGAACCTGGAGAGCAAAGCCAGCCTGAAAGTGGGAGTGATGAGAGCCCTCGAGCAAGCTGTTGAGCCAGAGCACAAGGCAATACCAGGGGCGGGGCGGGCATCTACAAATTGCCACAGGTCGCGGAGGCTGAAGGCTGACGTTGATGTCTGAGGGCAAGCGCTGGAACCGTATCTGAGAAGGAAACAGGGCAGAGAAGGAACCCAGCTAGAGGGGCTGAGGGGACGCGTGGTGAGAGACACTGGGGATTTACCTGAGGACTGGCGCCTGGTGAGAGATGCTGGAGCTGTATTTGGTGTTGAAGGACTGTTGGGATTCGAAAGATTGTAGTGTTTGGATCCTCCTGGGGAATTCTGGGCTGGGGTTGTGGGACTTTTGTAATAAATTAACCCCTCAAAGGGCTGTTGATGTTTGGAGAGCTTGTCTGGTATTACTGAGGACCCCAGAAGAAAAGGGAAAACTGAGGCAGGTGTGCCTGTTTTGCTGCAGCCTGCTGCGGGAGGGCACTTCAGACAGGGTCACCCAGGAAAGAACGAGGTACCAAGTGAGACGTGATGGCATCCACGCGGGGAGCCAGGGTTCCCCAGAAATTCTAGAGCTGAGCCCCCAGGAACAGGTCAAGGTGGGTTTCCCACATTCTTGTTCTCTCTGTGTTTTTCTGTTCTCTCCCTTCCTATTTACCTGTAATGCCCCCTCCACACCTCCCTCACCATTCGGCTTTTAGGCCATTGACTCTGTTTCCCTTCCGACTGGTTGTCATGTTCTTTATTTGTGTATATCCCCGGGATGCCCCCTGCACTTATTATTGTTGCTGCTTGTATTTGTGCAGACTGCAGATCACCCTCCTTCCAGGTAACGCAGATGGAGTCATGGATTCCCTTGCTTCAAGGCACATGCTGCTGCCTCTCTTGGCTGGAAATGTCGGAATGTGACAGAGGAGAAAGGGGACTTTCCCCCCTGTCTGTTTAAATGCACATGGAGCCTCGTGGTTAGAACCTGCCTCTAATCCCATCCAATAGGCGGGATCCTTAAAGGGTAAGCTTGGAACTGCAGCTGCAGTCGGGGAAAAGAGAGGAGAAACAAACTCACCAATGCAAGAGAGAAATTTTACCCTCTCCCCCAGAACATGTGGCAGCAAAAGGGTGTGATGTGGTGGAAGGAGATTAGGGCTGATTCTGCCAGGGATGCTAGATGCTGTTGATTAAGAAATAGAATTGGGGGATCCTTCTAGCTGCAGCTAAAACTAAATGGGGGATAAAAGCAGAACATACCATAGAGCAATCTTCTTAAATGCTGAATGCCTGGCCCAGGAAGGATGGAGAGTGTTAGCAGAATCCTGTTAGTGCCTGGCAGTCTCTGGATCTCAGCTAGGGCAGAAAAACCCATTTTAATAAGTAGCTCACGGAGGAAGCATTCTGCTCCATGAATATGAGGTAAAGCACGTGCATCGAGATATCATGCTGGGTGCTGGTAATTGTGGGAGGGGAGGGTCCCCAGGCGAGAGGCTCCCATTGTCACAGACTGTTGGCCAAGACGACAGTTATGCTAGCGACTGGCAGTTAGACAGGGCTTTTCAGCCAAGGGTCCCAAAGTGCCTTACAAATTACACATGGGGATTGCTGCTCCAATGATTGAAATGCAGCCACCTCTGGGCTGGGACATGGCAGCTGCTTAACAGCGCACAGCAGTGCTTCACAGCCATGTAAGGTCCGGATCCTGCTTCCTGTTCCCGCTGAAGTCAGTTGCAAAACTCCCATTGACTTCAATGGTACAAGACAGGGCCGGGCCTGAGGACAGGAATGGAAGGAGAACGACACATCCAGCTGAACTATATTAACCCCTTAGCAGCGGAGTGACAGTTCTGTGGTGCATCCCGAATGCAGCTACTAGAGTTCAGTAGCTGCCTTCAGTTCCCTGGCCCAGCTCTTGCAGCTTCTCCTCCCCTGAAGGCCTTGCCCACCTTCCCTGCCCACCCACCCATCTCTGCCCCTGCCCGTCAGTCACTAGGAGTGGAGGATGAATGGCACCCGCTAGCACAGGGCCCCTAGAGGTCTGCTGGAAATTGCTCCAAAGACCTTCTCTGAAGAGCCCTTACCCAACGGCTGCCATGCTGGGATGACCTGTCCCTCTGAGCTCCGAAAGCCGCAGGTCCCGGTGCTTGGATTGGGCCAGGCCATCCAGGCAGCTGGTCTGGTAGCAGCGTATGGCGGTGGAAACCATCCCAGCTCTAACCGAAGGCTGGCATCTGAGGTTGATCAAAGTTAGGAAATTTTGGGAAGGGCCAGTTTAGTGGCTGCAGGAGGGAAGATTGTCCCAGCTGTGTCCTGGCGGACGGTCGCCACTGAACTAGCCCCCAGAATCCCAGCTCCTCCTTTCTAGATAGCTTTGCCTGGCTCTGATTTCCTGAGGGCCAGGGTGGCACTGGCACCCTATAGGCCAGATTTGCAGCTGCAAGGCCAGAGTCTCCCAGATGCCCACAGAAATTTAAGCCCACTTCTCCTCCGCCCCAGGGAGTGAACTGAGACAGGGAGACCTCTTCTCACTAGCTGCTATGGGAGGTGCAGCTTCCAGGAGAGAACTTTATTTACCGGATTCATTTTCTTGCAGTGGTTAAAGGTAGGAAAGGGCCCAACCCGAAACTCAGCTCCCAAGCATCTCTCACCGCTGGCCATGTCTGGCTCCGGCTCCAGGCAGCGGCCGGCTCAGGGCTGTGAATTCCTTCCCCCGGCTACAGATTGCACGCTCCCCATTTTTTAAGATGGGGCCAGTGACCGAAGGAATGGGGTTTGGAGAAAGCAGGCAGGGCTGGAGAAGATAGATGGCTCCTCTGCAATAAAAAACTCCAGCTTGAGGAAAGGAGCCTCTAGGAACAGAGGCCTTTGGAACAGAGCCCGGTCCCTCTTATTCCTGTTCACTCCTCTCTGCACCTTGGGACTCGGGTGTGACTGTGGGAGCGTAACTGTCCCTGCTCTGGTTCTCAGCACACCACAGCTCTGGCCTGCCCTGTCCGGACAGAGACCAGAGAGGCAGGTCAGGGGGGTGTTGGTAGCAGACAGGGTTCCCCTTCCCCTCAAAACTACGGAGAGCCACGCTGCATGCAAAGCGATTCCACCCCCGTACCTGAGTGCCCCTTCAAAAGCCAGACTAAGCTCCACGCCGGCTGCACTCCTTGCTTTGAACTGGGGGCCGGGGGAGGAAGGGGGATTTTCTGCTCTTGCACACACCTCGCCTCTGCTGGTGCCTGCATTGTCAAGTCTGATCAGAAGGAGGATCAGTCGGCCCTGCTCCCTCTCTCTCCAGATTTAATTAACGAGCCTTTCATCTCTGCCCTGAAGGAATCTGCTATCTTCTGTCTTCTTAATTAACGTTCATTAAGCAAATCAGAGGAACGTTTTCTCCCAGCCGCCTGAAAGGTTCTTAACCCTTGTGAGGCCCCCGGTTTGGGTTGGCCGGGGCTGGGTGGCGAAACGCTCGGGGAGGGATCCTGGCTCTGGGGCCTCGTGGCTGTGCGACCTGACGGTGGCAGCGTATCCATCGTGAGAGAGTCAAACCCATGGAGCTCTTCCTTTGTCATGCTCGGAGCAACTGGACCAGAGCAGATGGGCAAAGGCTCCTTAGCCCGGCCGTGGAGGGACCAGGCTGTGGATCAGTTCCATGCTGTTGGCATCCCAATCTGGCAGAGGGAACAAGGACAATTCCTGAGCTGCCCTTTGGGTGCCCGCCACCATTCTTGTCCCACCGCTTCCCTTGCCTTGAGAAGGCTGGAGTCCATTGACTTCTCCCCTGTGGCAGTGGGAATTTCCCATAATTCTTTGAGGTGGCTTGGGGCCTCCCACGGAAGAACACAGCTTAGAATGAGAGTGGGGAAGCCTGTAACTATATTCAAGACCTCTCCCCCGCAAGAGGACGTTTTCTTTCCAGGCTCCGGCCACGTGAAATGAAAGGAAGGTTCCTCTGATGATCTTGCTCTCAAAGGAGATGAGATGGAGTTGGGAGGAGGAGCGGGGGCAAGCCCAAAATAATGCTGACTTCAGTCATGAGGTGTATTGACCCAGAAAGACGTATTGATTAGAGATGGACTTGGACCAAACCCCCTGGCTCAAGCGTATTTCTCCAATCAGCCAAGTCGAAGCTGAAGCCAGCCATTGTAGTTTGAGGGGGCTGTAAGTGTGATTGCTGACTGAGAACAGGACCACGCGCTCCAGGGAGTTTACTCCCAGCAGTGGCGTAGCCAGGTTTAGAGCACAGGGGGAGCGGAGCTAAAAAAAGGCACCGGGAGCAAAAAGCGTAGGGAGCAACAACAAAAAATGCTCCGCTCCGGCTTCAGCGCAGGAGCAAAAGGTGTCTGAGCACAAAAAGGGTGCCGCTTCTGCTCAGTGGGAGGAGCGGACTCCCCCCCTGCTCCCCCCCTGGCTACGCTACTGACTCCCAGGCATGACACGAATAGCCCTGAGGAAAGCAGGCGAACAATTTTGCCATGTTTCATAGAGAGGCCCCTGCTGCAATAAACGAGCACAGACCTATAACAGAGTTCAAAAAAGAACTAGATAAATTCATGGAGGGTAGGTCCATCAATGGCTACTAGCAGGATGGGCAGGGATGGTGTCCCTAGCCTCTGTTTGCCAGAAGCGGAAAATGGGCTGCAGGGGATGGATCACTTGATGATGACCTGTTCTGTTCATTCCCTCTGGGGCACCTGGCACTGGCCACTGTCGGAAGACAGGACACTGGGCTAGATGGACCTTTGGTCTGACCCAGTCTGGCCGTTCTTATGTTCTTATGACCTCTCAGTTGGCATCCAAAGTGGAGTCGCCTGGCAGAACTGCTCTTGCAGCAGGGCAAACGGCTCTGCTGGTTACCAAGCTGTGTGCCAGTGCCGCTGCTTTTCCTGTGCCCTGTAACTGTAGCAGGAGCCTGGCAAAAAGGGTCTCTGGAGATGCTCTCTCTCTCTCCAAGTGTCTGCCGGGTACCTGACAAACGGTGGAGTTCTCTCTGGGACATGTCAAAGATTCTGCCTCTTGCCAGCGTGCCAGTCCATCAGCCACTGCCTGACAAAGCCCATTCTGGGAACATGTTAACAGTTCTCTGCCAGGGTGCCAACCGGAGTGCGTCTGACGAGCCGTGAAGCACAGTCCAGGACACTTCCATGGTCCCTTGCCAGGCTGCCAGTCAATCATCACGCACTTTCAGCCATGTCAAAGTGTTCCTTTCTCTTGGCCGGCTGTGACAGCCCATTGCCGCAAATCGCACAGACCTGCTGCTGGTAGAACTTCCAGTGCAAGTCGAGTCCAGCCACACTTAGTATCCAGTAATAGGAGAGTGGGCCTTAAGAAAGGGCTTTATGTTCTGCTCCCTTTGGATCTGCACGGGTGAATGACACCGCCTTGTGTACTCAGTGCCAGTCCGGCTGTTATGCCGTTGGGCGAGATGCATCCTTCACCACCGTCCTTGTGAACAGCCCTGGCACGTGCCTCTTTGCCTACCTGCATTGCAATGGTTTCTCATTCAGATTCTCATCTAGCACCTTACCTGGGTAAAGTACAACAGATCTCAGCCCAAGCGTTGGCCTGACTCACTGGTTCTCTTTCGTCTGTGTATCCCTGTAAAACTAAACCAGTTAATGTCGTCTTTGCCTGAGTCCACAAACAGCCATCACCCCAGCCACTGATCCATGGTTGACTGACAGTTTGCATTGGTTGACTGCAGCTGCTTGACTGACAGTTTGCATTTCTCTTCCCTGCTTTTTTTTCCATTTGGTGGAAGCCTTCCCCCATCCCCTCCTGGACCCAGACAGCTCTTTTTCAGCAATAACATGCCAGCCTGAGAGAGCACGGAGCACATCCAGAGGCCCTGACAAACTGCAAAATTTGTTCCCAAATATCCGGAGTCATACAAAACACACAGCGAAGAAAAGAGAGAATTAGTTCTTCCCTGCCCCTCCCCTTCATCTCAGATCCTCTTCCCGCAGGGCACCCGGCAGCAATCTACCCACCGCCCCAGGGCTCTTGCACTCCCCACTCCGTCTCCCAGGCCCTGCCTGGGCTGGGTGGCATTGATAATAAGCAGTGGGTGGTTAAAATGTCAAAATCTCTTCAACTCAATTCTTACGCTCTGGTTTCCTAGCCATCCTCCCTCCCTGAGCATGGCTGTCCAGCTCGGAGCCTCTCTCCTGCTGTCTGGGTGCAGAACAGTCTATGCCATGCCCTGGCTGAAGGGCTGGGTGCCGCGGAGCTGGGTGGAGAGGGGAGGAGCGAGGTGTATAGGGGAGGCAGACACCCATGTTAGGGCTTCGTGGGCACAGCAGAGAGCACAGGTTGACCAAGGCTGTGCCCCATGGAGGATGCGTCACGGCTGAGTCTGGGAGCGTGTCGGGTGTGCTCATTCTGGGGGGCTGGAAATAGGGCGCGCTGTGCCAGTCAGTTAGCTGGCCCCATGCGGGGGGGGGGGGGGGGGGCGGTCAGAAGGCCCATCCCAGCACTGGCCGCGAGAGAAGAAGCTGTTGGAATGGGAATGTGGTCGAGAGAGAGGGTAGGAGAAAACCCCCTGCCTCTTCAGCCTCCTTCCCGCAAACCGCTGGCCTGGCTCCTCACACCTCTCTGCCCTGCTTCCCTGCAGCTCAACTCACCCCACCTTACCCCAATCACTGTACTCCATGGAGGATGTGGATGTACTCAGCTTACCCCACGCTCTCCCATCCCACCCCACCCCATTCTCACCCCAAATCATCTTCCTTCCCCCCCGTGATCCTACCTCCTCCCATCCCACTGCACCATGCTCCCCACACACCCTCATCCTCATCCTCATCCTCCCCTGCCCTCCATTTCCCTCAGCTTCCACCCCACCCCATCTGGCCTCCAGCGGTCCCCTTGCCTCAGTTCCCTGGGGCCAGAAGCCCCCTAGCAATGTACTTTGAACAGCTCCAGCCCCGAGGGAAATGGTTCCTTCCACCGGCACAGCCTCCTCTCTGTGGAGAATTCATGCTCACCAACAATCCCATTTTCCCCCTCGCCCCCCCCCCCAAAAAAAATCCATGGGAGGAAAATGACTTTTTATTTAAAGGCGGGGGCGGGTGGGGGGGGGAATGGAGCAAAGGGAAACATCAGCTGCTTTGCTACAGGCCATTTCGCCATGAGCAGCTGATGTGAAGTTTCTCAGCACTGGGAACTCTCCCTTCCTCGAGGATTCAGTTGCGGCTGTCAGAACTTGGGTCGATACATGTTAATGAGGCTTTGAAACTGCAGTGCTGTGGGAACCGCTTTTGGACTCCCTAAGATCTCGGTAATTCACGGCTAGTCTCCAGTGCTTTCTCCCCAGCGCTGAGAGGGAAGCTGTGAGGCCAAAATAAATAAATAAGAACAAAAGAGAAGGCGCGGGAGTGAGTTTAAATTATAAATAAGGGCTAAGTTTCAAGAACCTTTCCAGAGTGCTTCTGAGGGCGAGTTAGTCTAACCAGGGGAGCACGGCTGTGGGTAACTGAAACAGATTATAGAAAAGCAAGGAGAGCCTGTCCAGAAGGGACAGTCCGTTCTCTGTCCTACTCCTTGGCTTGGCCATCAGCTTCTATTTATTTCTGTGTGCACTGATGGGCTTTCTTCTGCGCTGGTGCTTCAGGGAACGCGTGGGTGAAGAGGTGAATCTTGCAGTGAGGCCTGAAGATGGAAAAAGCAGGACACTTCCTGATCTCCTCTGGGAGGGTGCCCGGCCCCATGCTCTTGAAGGGGCTAGCAGCAGCCCCATCAAGTCTATGCTCTTTCAGCCAACATCCAGTTCCCTTCCCTCCCCCCGACCCTATTCTTGACAGTTGAGACACAGGTGTATTGGCAGAACTGAGTGCAGGGGTCTGGGCCTGGCATATCAAGGGGTGTTGAAAGTCCGGGTTGAGCTGCAAGGGACAAACTAGTGGGTGAGGGGCTGTAATAGCTGGATGTTGTAGGATGGGATTGAGATGTCGTGGCAAAGCAGCGTGGAGGCCCAGGGCTAGACTAGCTGGGGGTGCTCTGTGGCTGGAGCCGTGTGGAGATGCTGGGATGGAATAAGTGGGGGTGAGCAGGTGCATCGGCAGAACTGTGCAACCCCAGCATAGAAGGTGGGTGCTGGATGTGATGGAGGTGCATTGGGCCTAGGATACATTTAGAGGTAAAGGTTGAGCTGTGTGTACTCCAGGGCACAAGATACAATGTATGTGCTGCAAAGCTAAAAAAAACCCAAAAACATTTGGGGACACTGGCAGCTGGGTGGGAGGGTTGTTCAGGATGGGAATCGCAGTCTTAGCCTCACACCTGCCTGGCCGTAGGGAGCTTTATGTACTGGAGTCAGGTGCTGTGAAGTGGTTGGCATTGGGAGTGAAGTTCTCTTAGCAGGACTGAGTCGATGCTGTCATGTCCCCATGGTGAGGCTTACGCTGTCTGATAGCAGTTCAGAGGCATGAGCCAAACCAAGTGTCTGTGGCCATCGAAGTGTCCGTGTCCTCAGCTTCTCTGTGTCTCAGCATCCACTTCTCCATCAGCACCCTTATGGTAAGCCATATAGAATTTAACAGCCAGGAGGTTCTATAGAAATTGCTCTTAAAAACATATAGAATGCAACAGAAAATGCATACTTTTCCCATATTTTGTGACCCATCCTATTGAATCCCCCACAAAGGGGGCCACAAAGACTTATATAAAATAGCTGTTCTCTGTTAAATTCTGTAGGATTCTTCCACAAGAAACCTGAAACCTGGAGGAATGTCCCGAGGCTTCCTGTGGTGGATTATGAAGTTATGTCTGAGTGGGGGAAGCCTAGCCAAGCTCCTAGCAAATCAGCCAGAGACCAGCACCTCCTTTCAGTCAGTGGCTGGGGACCATTGGGTTCTAGAGGTAAGTCTCGGGCCTCGTCTCCATTGGGGATTTAGCCACAGGAGGAATAGCTGAACCGAGGTAGGTGCCCGTGCCCCAGTGCAAACCCCCAGCGGACACGCAGTGCGCCAGAAGGAACCATGGCTTGCAAACCAAAATAAGCTGTTCCAGTGCGAGGATTGTGTTACGGGAGTGCAGCTCCTCTATGGTAGGCATTCGCACCATTGTTGCTACAGCGGTGTAAATACGTGGGTGACCAAGTACCTCATTACAGACAAGACCTCAGCTGCTATGGATGCAGGACTCTCCCCTAGCATATGCAGCCTGGGGATGATGTGGGTGCTTCCCCCATCGGCTGAGTCTGATCTCAGTGCTGGCTCACCAGCTGATGGACACCATGCTTCTTCTGGTCTCAATCTGAACCTCACATGTCCCATGCCCACACAGCCTGCGCTGAGTAGCGAGTGTTTGGCCAGGAAGGTACCACTCAGATTCACACCGGGGCCGATGCTCCAGGGTTGAGACCCCTCACACCCTGCAGCCCTTTCGCCTCTTGGTTTTAAATCCTCGACTGGTCTCCTGGGTGAGGAACTCATCAGAAATGTGCAGCACAAAGGCAGGTGAAGAAAAATGTTCTTTTTGTCTGAGAAGCTGCTCAGGGTATCACGGCCTGCGGCTCCTTGTAACCCCCCTGGGCTCCTCCTCCCCAGTTCTGGTGACCTATTGTTCCTCTGAGCACCTCCATCCCTCCCCAGTAGCATTTCCCTGCTAGTAGCTAGACAGGGATTAATGATGGTCCGTCTCTGCCACCTACTGGAGACACTTTTCAAGTCTGAGCCTCCCTAGAAGAAGAAGAAGCTACCTCAACTCTTCAGAGCCCGGAGGCTTCCTTAAGTGCTGGGGAAAGGGGTCTTGGAGCCCTCTGACTGCTCTGCTCAGTCTCACAAGAGGGAATGGGGATCCTGCACCCCAAACTTGCCTTTCTGCGGGGAACCAGAGAGGAGGAGTTTGGGTGTCTCAGCCCAGTCCCCAGTGGGAGAGTGCGTGGCATTCGCAAAACACAGTTCAGCGCGGTTGTCATCACTTGAATAACAAGGGTGCTGGAGGTTAGGGCAAAGGGGATGTCTGAGTGAGGGGGTCCCTGCAAGCAAAGCTATGCGGGGAGCCCCAAACAGGAAGAGCAGGGATGCCCCTGGTCAGGATTGGGGAGTACTGACAGTGCTGGGGGTGTGAGAGCCGAGGCAGAGCTAGGCGTTGGGCTCAGTGACCCCCAAAGTCTCCACCCACAACAAGAAATAGAGGGAGACTCTCTGTTTTCATGTAAAAAAAGAAAAGGTTCTTTCTAGCCCTTTTCCTTGCAAAGAACCTGGAAAATTTGAGGGATGTGAAACATTACAGAGCCATCGCTGGGCTGCTGGGCCCTATTCCCACAGCGGGAGCCCGTATGCCCTTTGTGTAAAATGAGTCAGGTTTCGGGGTCCCTCCCATAGAATCCTTCCCAGAATTCTCTGGCTGGCCCTGTGCTTTGTCACAAAGGCTCACAGTGGTGAGACCAGGACAGGGGTGGTAAGGGTGTGTCAGGACAGGGGCTTCCACGGATGTGCTGATGTTCTAGGTGCACCCCAATCGCAGCCAGGGCCAGGCACTTTTGGGTTATCCCTTGACATCTGTAGGCCCCAGAGAGAAAAGGGGCTGTGGCCTCTTTCCGTCACTCCACGTCCAGTGAAGCCTCCACAGACCCTGGCGTGAACGTTGGGCCTACGGAAGGTAAGTACGTTGTCTTGGATGTACAAATAAGCCCGTTTTTTGGCATTTCCATCAGCATCCACAAGATGGAACCTGGAGCGAGTGGATCCAGGAGCGGGGCTGCTCTGGCAAAGGAGGAGGGACCTGCCAGAGTCTTCAGAGGCTGTGACTGCAAGAAGGAAGCTCAGTGTCCTCTGAGGCTCGCCATGGCACAGGTTCCTTGTCTGTGTGCCCTGGCCTTGCTGTCCCTCGGGCTGCACCCTGCCGCAGGGGGCACGGACTCCTGCTACGACCCGCAGGGGCGGGCGCAGCGCTGCACGCCCGCCTTTGAGAATGCAGCGTTCGGCAGGGAGGTGCGGGCGACCAACACGTGCGGCTCCCTGCCCGAGGATTACTGCCTCCAGATGGGAGCCCGGGATGCCACCCAGCTGTGCCACCGCTGTGACATGGGAGACCCCTTGCTCCACCACAACGCCACCTACCTGACCGATTTCCACAGCCAGGAGGAGAGCACCTGGTGGCAGAGCCAGTCCATGGCCTTCGGGGTACAGCACCCCAACTCTGTCAACATCACCCTGCACCTGGGTAAGCGCGGACAGAGCCCCAGGGAACCTTCTGCTGCCAAGGGGCCTGGCCCAGAGTGGCAGGGGCTGCTGGAAAGAGAAGCCCCTGGAAGTGAAGAGGGAGGTTGGCTGGTCTGATCGTCTAGGACTATCCCTCCTGCCCCGAGAGAGAGCGAGATTATACACATGTAGAGATGAGATTAAAAATGTGAGCTGGGCCTGTGGGAGGAAGGATGGCCCTGTAGTTGGGGCGTTAGCCTGAAACTCAGGAGAGCCAGGCTGAGTCCCCCCACTCCACCATTCCCCGCATGACTAGATGACCCTGGCGGTCCCTTCTAACCCTGTGTCTCTATGGTGCTGTGACGTTGGCCCATGCAATCAGAGGGGTGATGCAGGTCCCGTGGGCATTCCCATGCTGGCTTTACACTAGTTAGTGTGGATAAAAGGAGCGGCGAAGATGCCCCAGCGTGGGCCAACCATGCAAGTATGTACCCCGGGTCCCGGTCAGGCTTGTACAGCCTGTGCACCCTCGTCTTCACTGCTATTTTTAGCCATGCAGCTAGATTAAAGCTAGTGCATGTATGCATGTTGCAGGAACCCCTCGGATTGCAGTGTAGACGTACCCTTAGCCTCTGCGTGTCTCAGTTCCCCATCTATACAATGGGGATAACAGCACTTCCCCTGCCTCTCAGGTGCTGTGAGGATAAATGCATTAAAGACTGTGAGTTTCTCCGGCACTGCAGTGATGGGAACCAGATAAGAACCTATCTAGGAATAGCTGGGCCCATAGTGAAGTGGGGCAGGGCACTGGAAAGGGGAGTTAGTTTCTGGCGGTGAGGAGGGGGCAGACTGCATAGGGCCCTGCTGACCATTCAGCCCCTGTGCCAACCGTCAGTATTATGATCTCCAGCTCACAGATGAGGAAACCGAGGCATAGAAAAGTGAAGCAACTTGCCCAAGGCCACACAGTCAATCAGTGGCAGAGCAGAGAGTAGGTCACAAGAATTTTGACTCCCAGTCCAATGTGGTAACAACAGGCCCCCTTTTTTTTCTCATAGGGAAAAATCACTATTTTCCGTAGAGTTATATGTGGAATTAAATGTATTGCACAGGTGTGTAAAAACAGATGGGGTTGTATATAGGCAATAACACTTGGGTATTCAAAGTAGTCACCAACTATTGAAGCTGTATGATAGCTTGTGCTTCTTATTTAAAGCTGTGTATTATTGGACTGGTTCGCCAATGTTCTCCTTTAGTTTTACACTAGTGTGTATCTCCATTGACTTCAATGCAGTTCCAAGGGTGTCAAACTAAACTAACATGGTGGTGAATCAATTCCTATGGGGTAGGTCTTCAACTGGTGTAAAGGAGCATAGCTCTGATTTCAATGGAGCTACGCCAGTTTCCACCAACTGAAGATCTGGCCCATATATTTCAGATATTCTAAAACTGTCCCACTTTTTCAACAGTTAAAATGTAAGGGCTCGTGCCTTCTACTATAAATAAAACTGAAAAGGTCTCCCTGCTATATAAACTCTCCTGGCAATTAGCCAGCTCTGCAAATATTTTCATTCTTTCATATCCTGCCGTCCACATTCTGAATACAAGAGATTACAGAGAGTTATTGTCGGAGCTAAATAAATAATAAACAGTAATAATAACAGCCAAAAGCTGTCACTGTGACTCTGTTTAGCTTGGGCTACTCCTGCGGGACACGCAGTGGTGCATTTCCCAATGGAAGCAGTCGATAGCACAGCTCCTGCAAAGCCATCAGGGTGGAAGGTTCGTGCTGTGGCCACTGATTCCTAAGGGAACCGTGGGGGTTAAGGGCGGAGGGAGACAGGAGCAGCTTGTTTCCAAGAGAGGTCACTCCTTTCCCAGCCCCCCGTGAACAGGCAGACAGACATCTGTTCTGAATCGCCGGGAAGTTAGGGCTGGGCTTTCTGCCTGGGATGAAAGGCGACTCTGGCGAAGCCGAGAAGCGCTCATTCCATGTTTCACCTCCATAAAACCCGGTTTTTCCTTTTAAAGCTTCATAGATTGTAAGGCCATAAGGGATCACTGTGATCATCTAGTCTGATGTCCTGCGTAAGACAGACCCAAGACTTCCCGGAACTAATTCCTGCGTGAACTAGAGCAAATCTTTTAGAAAAATATCCAATCTTGCTTTGAAAAAGTTCCAGTGATGGGAAATCCACCACAGCCACTGTTAAGTTGTCCCAACGGTTCACCTACCCTCACTGTTAAAAAAACGTTTGCACCTTATTTCCCCTGTGAATGTGCCTCGCTTCAACTTCCAGCCAGTGGATCTTGTGATAGCTTTGTCTGCTAGACTGAAAAGCCCCCTGTTATCAAATGTGTCTTCCCCACTTAGGTATTTAATAGACTGTGATCAGGTCATCCCTTAACCTCTTTGTTAAGCTTAATAGATTGAACTCCTTGAGTTTTTCAATATAAAGCATGATTCCCAATCCCTTAATTATTCTTGTGGTTCTTTTCTGAATTCTCTCCAAGTTTTTTTCCCCCAACAAGCTTCTTGAACTATTGACACCAGAACTGGACACAGTATTCCAGCAGTGGTCACACCAGTGTCACACAGAGGTAAAATAACCTCTCTACTCCTACTCGATACTCCCCTGATTATACATCCACAGCATCACACTGCAAGCACATGTTCAGCTGATTATCCCCTCAAATCCTTTTCAGAATCATTGCGTCCCAACATAGAGTTCCCCGTCTTGTAAGTATCACCAACGTTCCTTGTTCCTAGATGTGACTTTACATTTGATCTTATTAATACGCATAATTGCTTGCACCCAGCTTTCCAAGGGATCTGGATTGCTCTGTGTCAGTGACCTGCCCACTTCATTATTTACCTCTCCCCCAATCTTTATCTGCCAACTTTATTAGTAATGATTTTATGTTTTTTGGTAATTGATAAATTACCTTGTTAAGCATAGGACCCCACTAGAAACATACGATGATTCCCTGTTTACATTTATATTTTGTGACCTATCTCTTAGCCAGTTTTTAATCCATTTAACTGTGCCATGTTTTTGTATTGTTTTAGATTCTTAATCAACATGTTGTGTTGTACCAAGTCAAATGCCTTACAGAAATCTAAGTACATTACATTGCTGTTATTACCTGTATCAACCAAACTTGTAATCTCATCAGAAAAGATGATGAATTAGTTTGAGATCTGTTTTCCATAAACCCGTGTTAATTAGCATTATTATATTACCCGCCTTTAATTCTTTATTAACTGAGTCCTGTATCATCTGTTTTTTGTCTGGCTCGTCCTGTTTATCCTTTTAAATATTGACACAGCCACAACTTTGTTTTAATCCCCTGGAATTTCACTAGTGTTCCAAGAATTATTGAAAATCAACATTAATGGTCCAGAGTGCTCCTCGGGCAGCTCTTTTAAAACTCCTGGATGTAAGTTAACTGGACCTGCTGATTTAAAAATGTCTAGCTTCAGTAGCTGCTTTTTATCTCCGTGTGCCTAAGGGGGAAGGAGGAGCCAGTTTGACTCTTAGGGATGGATCATTGTGTAGCAACTATTCATGTCATTGAGGACTAATGTGTGGCTTCTCTATCTGAGGGCACTGCTGAGAGTGTAGGTGGATGTGACATTTATATATTACAATAATACTCAGCCTATCTATAGTCCTTTTCATTCAGAGACCTCAAATAGTTTTACTGACTTAAACAGTTTAGCCTCCCAGCCTGGTGGGTCTTTCGCATTTTACAGATAAGCAAACTAAGGACCAAAGAGTAAGCAGCAGAGCTGGGAATAGAACCAGGAGTCCTGTCTCCCATTCTCCTCCTCTAACCGCCAGATCATGCAGCGTGTGGTGCTCTTTTTCTTCCTCTGCGCACACAAAGTTTGCTGCATGTCAGTTCTTTTACTCCTCCCTTCCCCTCCGCCCCTGCTGGGCTACTAAAGGAAAATCCTTATGTGCCAGAATTTTTGTTGGTGCTAGCCATGTCTGTAGTCAAACGAATTATTACAGAGTCTCACAAGAGTAATGAGAACACAGTTTGGCCCATTAATTTTATCCTAGTGTCTTGGACCAAGAGCAAACTCCAAAACCTTCTCTGATGTGCAGGCTTTTATTAATCTGATAGCCTGGAAATTGAACCTGGGATCTCCGATTCCCGCTGCTCCCGCCGTCTCCTACTTAGCTGGAATCCAAGCTGATTCTGTGAGGGTCATTCAATGGTTGTTTGTTGACACAGTGGAGAGACCAGCTCCCCTCCCAGAGGAAATTGTTCTGCGCATTGACTGCTGTGACCCCCTGCTGTTTTGGTAGACGCCCCCAAGGAATTTCCTGTCTGGGAATAAACCCACCCAGAGTGTCTGGAATTCCACCCCAAAGACCTTCAGGAGTCCTACATGGGACAAGGGTGTGAGTCTTTCCCAGGACAGGCAGAACATGAGCATCATCAAGGCAAGCTTCACCAGCGCTGCCCGTCCAGTGTACCTCTGCCAGGGTGGATTGATTTAAATCACCGATTTTAATCATGATTTAAACAGCATGGAGGAAACCTTGATTTAAATAATCAATTTTTAATCTTGATTTGCACTTGTACTTAGTTGTGTTTTTTTCCTAAAGAAGACTTGATTCTCATTGGTTGGTAACCACTGAATCATGTTGATTTGCAACTAAATATAGCCTTTAGCCTAAATTTGGTGCTGCTTTTTTACTAACCAGGGCAATACACTATGTCTATACATATCTCTTTAAGCAATTACATAGCTTAACCTACATGTATTCAGATTTGTAGTTTTTACTTTTTTTATTGTTAGAAATGGTGACTGATACATTTCTTATTTACTAGATGAGAATTATTTTTTTTTACTCATGATTTGCATCAAGCTGTTTGGAGGGAAACTGTAATTAAATTAAATGCACAAAAACATTTAAATTTTTTTAAATTAGTTAAATTAAACCTTAAATGTGCTGGATACACAAGAAAAAAAGTTAATCAAAACATCTTTTGCATTTAAAACTGACTGACTTACAGGGCCGGCCCACATTTTGGCACCTGAGGCGGGGAGCTCAAATGATACCCCCATCCCCCCCATGCTTGGGCCAAAACTTTGAAAGGTCTCAATTCTGCCTTCTTCCTGTTCTATTCCTCTCATGGTACTGCTCTGCTACCTACCCCAATAAAGGAGAGCTAACAACTTAAAATGCCTTGTTCAAAAATTTTAAGTAACACTTAACTTTCAAACGCCTGAACAGCAAATGTAACTTTTCTTGTCTGCATAGTAAACACTGGCATTTTTATCTGTTTGAATAATCAATGTGGTGCTTTCTGTGCCTTCTTGGTTGCAAAGATGTGAACTGCTTCCTGAAGGTCCACAGTCTGGGCCAGCTCATGCTCTCTTGAGATGGTTGCAAGGCCAACCAGCCTCTCCTGTGTCATTGTGGAGCATAGATGTGTTTTTATTAACTTCAGCTTGGAGAAGCTGCATTCTCCACTGGCAACTGTTAGAGGAAGTGTTAGAAGTATGCACAGAGCAACAAAAGCATTTGGAAAGAGGGTGGTCATCTTATTTGTGCACATATATTCCAGAACAACGTTTGGAGTTGATCCTGCTGAAATGTATCTTGAAAGGGCTTTCAGTTCATCACCTAAATCACTTGCATCAACATCGCGCATGTCATACGGAACAAATTACTTTCATGGTGCATTTTATAACAACAACAGAACCTAAAGTCATTTGTTCCGTATGGCTGATGTCAGGTGTACAGTCCAGAATAACAGAGTAATATCTTGCTAACTTCAGATCTGCCACAATCTTCTGTTTGACTTTTGTTGCCAGTAACTGTATGATCTCATTTTGAATTGTTTTTCCAAGGTAGTGGTGTGTGTACATTTCTTGGGTGGTGACTCTTCTTAGATGCTCCTGGAGTACAGCATCAAACTCAGCCATCAGCTCCACAATTTTAAGGAAGTTTCCATTGTTTGGCACATACAGCTGCTCTGAAGTGCCACGCAGCGCTAGGTTTTGGGTAGCAAACATTCTCACAATGGCAATGAGCCTTTTCAGAACATTTTGCCAATAAAGAGACTCTGAAGCAATCTTCTTTTGATGCTGATCATCTATGGTGGCCTTTAACCTTAGCTTCATCTCAAGCTCTTTCCACCTATGGAATGCTCTCTGGTGATTTGCTGCCTTCTCATGGCATGCCAGATTTCTAGCTAGATTTTTCTAGTCCTTTGTTCCTGTAGAACCCAATGTGGCTGGAACATTAGACTGGAAGAGTTTGCAACAAAAACAGCACGCAGCATTCTGGGTTTCTGAGTACATAAGCCATGGCCTCTCCACTTTGTCACCATTGGGAATTTCATGCCACTAATGTGTTGGATGGAAACTTCTGTTTTCATTGTCTTTGGGGAACATAAAGTTTTTCACTTGCTGTGGCCCATGCAGTACAAGGAAGTCCCTCAGGCTGCTGCTCAAATGGATCCACAGTCCTGGATCATCTAGACTTAAGGAACTAAACTTAGCAGCAGCTGTTTCTTGCGCCTTCACCACACTCTTCTCTGATCTACACTTTTCTTCAGGAATGTGCATGTTTACATCCATTTGAGATGGAGATATGGATGCTGCAGTAGCTGCCAGGTCACCTGCACTCTGACTAACTGGAAGATCAGGCATCTCCTCACCATTCACATCCTCACTGGGGCCGGAAGGCTCATCGTGAACATTTGTGTCTATGTATCTCAGGAGAGCCCCTTCCTGCTTAGCTAGAAAAGCTTCCTTTGCTTTCTTTCTTTTTCTGAATGCTGCCCAAGAGGGGCGTTTTCTTCTTTCACTCATGACTGCTGTTCTGTGCCAGCTATAGTGGCTCTCAACACTCAACTGAAGGGGACAAATAAGCAGGCTGGTAGCAGGGCCTGAGTGAAGGATGATATCAGCATCTTAAGGGCCTAACTGACTCCTACTTCAGTTGACTTCCTGTTCTCCTCAAGTGGGTTCAGGGAAGCAGCAGGAAACAGGAAACTCTCTGAGAAGCTAGTGTTAATCAGTCCAGGCTCCTGGGGGTGCTAGAGAGGTACATAAGAGGCTCCTCCTCCTCTCTCTCCCTGCAGCTCCTGCTGCTTTCTGTTATTCCCTCTCACCTTTTCTCCTGCCTGCCTCTTATGTCTCTTATGCCCTCCTTCCTCCAGCACAGCACTCCACCGTCTCTGTGCATCTAGAGCAGAGAGTATACGTATGCACCAGCAGCAGACACAATTTTCTACACTCTGGGTCCTAGTGGCGCTTCCCCCACCCAGTCTGGCACCTGAGGCAGCCGCCACAGTTCGCCTCATGGTAAGGCCAGCCCTGCTGACTTATTAAACAAAGGAAGTGTTATTTGTAGTTAGTGAATTAAGCTGATTCTTTCTGATCACCATGTCCTTCAAGATTTTAGAACTAGTAGATCTCATCCCCTCACACCTCGCTTTCATTCATAAATTGGGAGAGGAAAACAAATATTTCTAATGTTTCAAGTGCCGCTTGGTTTCTTGACTTTGAATGGAGTAGTCATTGAGCTGAACAAGTTGAATAAACTGAAATGAAGAAAATATTCTTGCTGCATCTGCAGAAGAGGCTAATGCTGTCAAAAGCTGGTTTTTCACTTCAACGAATGGTAGTTCCAGGTGCTGAGCCAGTGACTTCCACTAGCTCAGTGGTTTGACTTTTGCATAAAACTTTGTCAGCAAACATGTACTGCCTAATATTAATTTTTAAAGTTTAATTTACATGATTTTAATTGATCATAGTAAGTTTACCCCATAACATAGGTTGTCATCATTTCAAATTTTTAAAAACAAAACTGTATTTAAATTAACTAAAAAAATCTGATTTTTATTATTATTTTTTCATCATCCAATTTTATCCACCATGGCCTCAATCTGGACCTAGAGGGAACCACTACTTGGGGCGAGAGGTCTCCTGCCCCACCCCAGCCAATCCTGAGCCTCTGCAGAGAACACCAGTTAGAGCCAGCTGTCATGGTGGTTTGTGTTCTGCCTCCCTGGGAACTAGACTGAGACCCACCAAACCAAAGGAACTCTCACAAAAGACATTAGAAATGCATAATTTCTCGCTGGCGAAATGTAGGTACCTCTGCAAGAGCGATGAGTCGGAAGCAGGTCAGTGAGCACAGAACCCAGCTGTGGATAAAGCCCCCACTAGGATCAATTTAGAAAGTTCCCAGAGGGTGGAAGGCAACCAGAGAGGAACAGCACAGTCGGAACAGACAGAGAAGAGCGAGTATGGGTACAACAGCCACGCTGGGCCCGATCCCCAGAGGTGCTCCGCCACATCTCTCACTGAACTCAATGGGTGTTCGGCCCTCAGCACCTTGCAAGAGTCACCCTGTGCGTGGGGTTGTCTCCAAGGGGGAGCTGTTGCTGTCAACTTCCCCTAATGCTTGCTGCCTCCTTGCTAGGTTATCAGCAAATCTCTCCCGAAGACAGAACTGCAAACAGTAGTCAGGTTTCTGTGATGACAAGGGAGAGTCTGGACACTGCTGTACGGCTCTGATCCATGGCAGATTCTTCCCCACCCCCACCTGCCGCAGCCTGGCGGTAGCCTGAGTTATCTCCACTCCCCGACAGCATTCTTACAAAGTCATAACCCGTAGCCGACATAATTCATATGGGTCCAATTAAAGGCTGGTTTTTCTTAGTCCCCAACCCGTCGAACATTCCGGACTCATTAGCTTTTCCAACAAAGCCAAACCCTTGTAGTGGACTGTTTTGTACTATCAATAGTAGTATAATTATGGAGGAGCCAGCTCTCGGAGTTGGACCCAGTCCTCTGTCTCTGGCAATTAAGCAGTTTGATATTTGTATTATTTTTTCTCGCTAATGTTTTCAGTAAGCGATTGTAGTGGTGGATTGACTGCCCTCGGGGACTGGAGCCCTCCTCTGTTTATCCTCGCTGCCGCCTCCCCCGCAGGCCGCTCCGTCAGTAGGTGGTGTCAACCTTCACTCGAAAGGCCAACAAGGGGAGTTGAGACTCCATGGTTCACCGAGTCCTTCGGCTCCTTTCCTAACGCTGCCCTGGAGGCGGCCAGTCAGTGATGGTGGGCCTGATTCTCCTCTCCCTTACGCTGGTTCTACAGCACTCTAGCTCCATTGGACCGGCTCTTCGGCTGCTGTAAATCAGCATAGCTCCGTTGACTTCACCATCTGAGGAGCCGGCTCATTGACTTCAGTGAAGTTTATTCCTGACTCACATGGGTGTGAGTGAGCTCAGAATTGGGCCTTTTTGTGTGTGCGCGGGATGCTTGTCTGCTGGAATCTGGCTTGAGACCCAGCAAACCCATTTTGCAGCGATCACCTAGCTATTGGATGGCTCGAGCTAGGCTGGATATCGGCTGGCACCCGAGAAGCTGAGTGTCTGGTCTGGGTCCCAGCTCTGACCCCCTGACCTGGATGGATTGGCTGCTTTTTAATGTCCACCATCCTCCTTCCCATCAGTGGCACGGACCAGCACTGTAAGAGCCGCTGTAAAGCTGTCTTTGGGCTGACGTATCTCTCTATGTGTCAAGAGAAACAGACGGAGAGAAAATAAACGTGTTGCTTTAAACAGCAAAAGCAAGGGATGTCAGGGACAATGGGCACTCTGGGTCACTCTGAGCTGGTGTTGTCCAGGGGAATCAAAGGTGCGACTGGAATCCGTGTGAACAAGAATTTCCTGCCTGGTGTTGACGTGGGGCGTGTCCAGGAGAGGAAGCATTTGCTCATCCCTGCCCCATCAATTGAGGACAGCCCTGCTCTGATGGCTCATTCCTCTGGGGTAGCTTCTCTGTAAAACATTCCCTTTTCTGGCATTTAAAATGTGGGTTTGAGGTTTGTGCTGGTAAGAAGAGTGTCAGAATGACAGTCCTGTAGTCCTCTGTGTATTCCCAGAACCCCTGCAGCACAGGGCTGGGCCTCAGGACTCCTGTGTTTTATCCCCAATCGCTTCAGTAATTCCTTTCCCTTGGAAAAATCACTTCATCAGCTCTCTTGAACCTCCGTTTCCCCAGCTGTAAGATGGGGACAATGTGACACCTCCTCATTTAGAAGCCCATGTCACAGGTTCCTCCATGGCACAACATATGGGGTTAGCATCGGCAATAAGTCAGTTACCCCATGGCATGAATGACCTATGTCAGCAGATTTCGGCGAGCATTTGTAGCTCCTGAAATTGGTGGTACCCAAAGAGAGATGAGACAGGCTGTGGATGAGCTCTTTGCACCTAACTGCATTGCCTTCTCTTCTCCTCCTTCTTCAGGGAAGTCCTATGAAATCACCTATGTGCGGCTCAAGTTTCACACAAGCCGGCCAGAGAGCTTTGCTATTTACAAACGCAGCCGTGTGGACGGGCCCTGGATCCCATACCAGTACTACAGCGCCTCCTGTGGGAAGACCTACAGGAAGCAAGAGCGGCAGTACCTGCGGCCTGGTGAGGATGAGCAGGTGGCCTTCTGCACTGAGGAGTTCAGCGACATCTCCCCGCTGAGCGGAGGGAGTGTGGCCTTCTCCACCCTGGAGGGCCGGCCCAGCGCCTACAGCTTTGACAAGAGCCCTGTGCTACAGGTACTGGGCTCAGGGTTGGAGGCGGCCATGTGTGGCCAGCAGACCAGGTGGCTCAGGGGAGTTGGCATTGGGAACTGTGCTTGGAGATCTGTAATATTGTTAGTGCTCAGGTACCATGGGGGTGGGCACATTAGAAATATCTGGTCAGATAAATAGAGAGACTCTGTTCTTAACTCCATTCTGCTCCGATGTGAGCGCATGGGTGCGTGAATATACAGATGTGCAATATGTGCATGAGCTGGATTTATAGGGGTCTGATGGACCATGTTCAGTTGGCCCAAACTCTGATCCACCAAGCCCCTGGTGACTAACCCCCCAATACCCTAGTGGAATGGATCATGCTAGGCTGGCCTTAATCCACTTCTTCCAGACTATCGCTGGCTAACCCCATTCCCCAACACCACTGGGAGGTCTGCACTGGAACTGGAAGGTGTCATTTCCAGCTTGCGTAGGCATTCCGGCTCTAGCTGTGCCTGAACTAGTGTGCTAAAAATAGCAGCATGGCTGCGGTGGACGAGTGGCAGGGTGGGCCAACTGCCCTGAGTACGATGCTGTCCGAGAGCCTAGGTACATACGCCGATGGCTAGCCCTTCTGTCGCCATGGCTACACTTCTGTTTTCAGTGCACTAGCTCAGAGCTAGAGTGGGTATGTCTACTTGACTGGAAATTACCCACTCCAGTGTAGACATACCCTGGGGCTCAAAGCATTTAGTCTTTATTCACCTTCGTAGTCTAAGGTTCTCCCTCGTTTTGCTACCAATATTGGGAACTAGGGTTGTGTCCAGGCACCGGGCCTAAGGTTGGACCACACTGTGCTCTCAAAGGGACTTGAAGGTGGTGGAAAGCGCATACTCAGGGGGCTTAGTGGAGAGGATACACCCTATACACTGGCAGCAGAATGTCCCCTTCAGCTCCCGTCGGTTCTCTCATGGAACGTTAACGTTCCAGTCTCTGGCTTTATAGCATCTGACTTTGTGGCAGCTCCCTCAGTGAATCTGGATACCTCGGAGAGATGACTTTCACACATGTCAGATCTTCCGCTCCAGCTCTGTGCAGAGGACCGAGGTCCCTGATGAAGGGGTGGGGGCAGGGAGAAGTCAAGAAGCAAAAACGTTTTCTCTTCAGAGTGACCCCGCTGGTGCCTGCTGCCCGTGTGACCTGGGAAGACACAGAGCAAGGTCCTCATCACACTCATTCTCCCAGGAGCAAGGAGGAAAGTTGTTCTCTGTAAACCAATCAAAAGCCAGCTATTACCAGCTGTGACCCAAAATGGACTTGGACCAAAATCCCAGGTCCAAACACACTTGCATTTTGAAGACATTTGGATCCTAAATTTTATCTAATCTATCCATCATTCATTAGGTCACCTATCACTGTGGGATCTGAGCGCCCTCCATCTCAATGGGTCAAATCAAACCCAGACCCAAACTTCCCAAAACATTGGCTATTTTGAAACTGGGATCCAATGTCTGGTCTTGGGCCCCTCTCCGCTGCCAGCCAAGTGGGGAGAACGTTTCAGGGCCTCCCTCTGCATGGGAGGACATGGTGCTGATGGAGAGAAGACTAGTTCATGCCACACCTGGACTGCATGATTTCTGGCATAGGCATGGGCGTGTCTAAGCAGCCTGAGGGCTCGATGAGTTAAGGGGAGGACTTAGTACTATACACATGGTGGCTCCTCAAGATGGTGTGGTGGTTCTGCTGCCTCCTTTGCTCCCTCTTGTAGAGAGGCTGCTGACCCCCCCACAGGGTGATGTGTTTGCTTGGGCCACTCACCAACAGCTCTCTTGTGGCCTGAACTCCTCAGGAGTGGGTGACCGGCACTGACCTGCTCATCTCCTTGAACCGGCTCAACACGTTCGGGGACGACATCTTCAAGGATCCCAAGGTGCTGCAGTCCTACTATTACGCCATCTCTGACTTCTCGGTCGGCGGCAGGTAAGGCACGGGTGGGGCATGGGGAGAAGAGGTGGAAGGAAGAGTGTTCTTGTGGTTAAGGCATAGGATGGGGAGTCAGGACTCCCGGGTTCTGCCTCCAACGCTGAGACTGTGTGATTGGGACAAGCCATTTAATCGCCTTGTTCCTCAGTTTCCCCATTTGTAAAATGGAGATGATGGTACAGAGGGAGGATGTGAGGCTTAAAGCCCTTTGAGATCCTCAGATGAGAGGCACTTACACTCCAGTTCCCTCTGTTTAAGCAGCGCAGTCCCTATTTTGCACATGGGGGTTATAGTGGCTCACAATCTAAATAGGAGTCAACAGTGTAACACTGTTTCAAAAAAAGCGAACATCGTTCTGGGCTGTATTAGCAGGAATGTAGCAAGCATGACGCAAGAAGTCATTTTTCTGCTCTACTCTGCCCTGATAAGGCCTCAGCTGGAGTATTGTGTCTCAGGGAAGATGTGGACAAATTGGAGACAGTCCAGAGGAGAGCAATAAAAATGATTAAAAGGTCTAGAAAACCTGACCTATGAGGAAAGATTGAAAAAAAATTAGGTTTATTTAGTTTGGAGAAGAGAAGACTGAGGGGACACACAAGTCTTCAAGTACATAAAGAGGATAATAAATTGTTCTCCTTATCTGCCGAGGACTGGACAAGAAGTAATGGGCTTAAATTGCAGCAAGGGAGATTTAGGTTAGAAATAGGAAAAACTTCCTGTCGGGGTAGTTAAGCACTGGAACAAATTACCTGGGGAGGTTGTGGAATCTCCGCCGCTGGCGGTTTTTAAGAACAAGTTAGATAAACGCCTGTGAGGGATGATCTAAATAATACTTAGTCCTGTCTCTGCAAGGGACTGAACTAGATGACCTATCGAGGTTCTTTCCAAGGCCATCTTCCCTCTCAGTCCCTCCAGAAAGCTCTCCCAGGCCCATGTATCTCAATGGACTTAGAAAGCGTGTCGCTCTTTCTCTGCCCAAAGTTCCCAGTCTCAGCTCCCAGGTGCTGGGGCTGCGTGGATGTTCTCATTATCAGATGGAAGAGGAACTTCAGGAGGCAGCAGGCAGGGACTCAAGGGAGATGGATCTCCAGTAAACAGGACTTGGCAGGGGAACAGGCTGTGGAAGGCTGCTCATGTGTGGAACAGGCTTTGTCCTGCTTGCATATGGTGCACAGTTTGTATTCAATGCGTAGGGCATTTATACGGCCCAAGCAGTTGGATCATGGAGCTCTGGGCTGCCAGTCAGGATCTGAAAACTATTGTGGGAGAAATGAACCCTCGGCTCCCATGCTACGCCTTCGCAGAGTGAGCTCCAAACAAAGCCCTGTTCAGGGGATTAGCAAACCAGCCAGAACACACAACTCACCCAAACACAGTGGCTGGGCTAGCAGAGCCCTCCGGCTCCCGCCTGCCCTGGAGTGGGGCCAGCTTTCTTCCTGCCAGTGCACAGGGCTTGTGATTGTGGGAGACTGCCCTCGGCTCCTGTGGCCCAGACTGTCCGTGAGCTTTGGGGCGTGGGTGAGGCTAAGCAGGCTGGTCTATGAGAGGAGGGGTCTCCAGCTGTTAGCAGGCAGGCTGCTCGGGAGAACCCCTCTCCACTTCCCCAGCTGGGAGAACCCCCACTTTTCTCTCCTTTTGCTTCAGCTGCCCCCTGCTGGTTCTCAGCTGCTCCCTCAGACCAAAGCCGAGACCGGTCTTGCCAGGGGGTCAGGCCATGGGTGGGGAGGAACTGGTGATATTGGTGTCAGTATCTCCCTGCTCCCATCGGATCCCCAGCGAGAGCTGCTCTCCATGCTCTGGAGTAGAGAGCTGGGAGAGGGAGGCCAGGGCCCTGCCAGGAGCCCACAGCGACATCATCTGACGCTCCAGTCGCAAACAGCTGGAGCTCATTGACGTCTGATCAGGCCACCCTCAGTCTCAATGACCTCGCAGCTGGGAGCGCCTGTGGGAGTGGGATGGGTGGCCTTGAAATGGGCCCAGCCAGTGCTGCTTTCTCTCCTCCTCCCGTTGGGGTGACGTCTGTTCTGTCCACACCCCACTGCTCTCCTGGGGGCCCTGAAACCGGCCCAGCAGCCGCCCCCTCAGGCACATCCCTGTGCACTCACCAGCTGCTGGCTAGACACTACCGTGCACCTGGCCTGCCGGCTCAGCCTGCCTTCTGCTAGCTGGGCTAGAACCAGTGCCCTTGTGTACCGTAGGCAGCTGAGCCCCGGAGGGCTGGGCTAAGCTTGGCTCAGCTGGGCGTCCCTGTGTGCCACCTAACCCAGCCCACTTACCGCGGCCCTAAAGCAGAGCACCTAGGTAAGAAGCCTCCTTCTGACTGGTGCTAGGGGCGCCCCGCAGCCAACACCCTCCCGTCAGTGCTTTACCTGCGCCCAAACATTGCTCTCTCATCGTCCTGTTTTGTTAACCCTTTCCGCACTGGCTGCCCTGGAGCTGCCTGCCAGGCTCCCTTAATGTCCCCATGACCTCCCTCTTGGTCCTGAGCCCTCTGCCCTAGGCAGCGTTCTCCCCTCCAGGTCACTCCCCCGTTGGGGTGGGGTTTTCTCCCAGTGTGCTGTCTCCTCCCTGGAGCTATGAGGCAGAGGGAGTCACGCCTGGGAAGCTGCTGGAGGGTCTGGTGACAGAGTGGCAGATTTGTGGCCTGCACTGTATCTTGGCAAACCAGGACACTTGAGCACAGCCCAGGGCTACAGGGCAGTGATTCTCAACCAGGGGTATGCGTATCCCTGGGGGTGCGCAGAGGTCTTCCAGGGGGTTCAGCAACTCATCTAGATACTTGCCTAGTTTTACAATGGGCTACATAAAAAAAAAACAGTAGCGAACTCAGTACAAACTAAAATTTCCTACAGAGAATGATTTGTTTATACCGTTCTATATACAATATCAGCGGTTCTTGAACTGTGGGCAAGTTCGTTTTAAAGGGGTCGCCAGGGCCAGCGTTAGACTTGCTGGGGCCCACGGCAGAAAGCCAAAGTCCAAGTTTTTAAGTGAGGTGAAGCTTGGGGTATGCGAGACAAATCAGCCTCCTGAAAGGGGTACCACAGTCTGGGACCACTGCTCTAGAGTAGCTCACCTCCTTGAAATAACCCCCTGGCACCACCACAAACTGGACCAAATCCAGGGGTGAGCCCATCATTGGAGTCAGTGGGTTCCCTGCAGTCCATGGGAGCTGGGCCTGCCTACGGAGGGATCGGCTCTGCTGAGCACAACGTTCATTCTAATCCGCGCTCCCAAGGCTCAGCCGAACCCTGACAGTGACGGTCCCTTGGCTCCCTTGCAGGTGTAAGTGCAACGGCCATGCCAGTGAGTGTGCCCCCAATGAAGCGGGCCAGCTGGTTTGTCTCTGCCAGCACAACACCACCGGCGTGGACTGCGAGCAATGCCAGGCTTTCTACCAGGACCGGCCGTGGGCGCGAGGAACTGCCGAGTCCGCCAACAAGTGTCTCCGTGAGTACCAGATCTTAGGGCCCTGCCGGCGCTCCCAGGAAGCTGGCTGGCCCCACTCCTCACTCACCAGGCTGACTCTGCCATTCAGCAAATCATTTCTTCTCGGCGTCCAGGGAGCCTTGTCCCTGTAGGTTGCCAGTTCGAATCCAGCCCTGGTGGGCAGTGGCCAAAAGCCGCTAACGTCTGATGCTAGGGGAAGTCGGCTCAGGGTCCTGGTTCTGACCCAGGGCAGTGGCATCTCCTGCACCCTGGCACAGCAAGAGAACAGCTCCTTCCTCTTGCAGGACAGCTCCAGGCACTGTGGAAAGAGATGCCCACACTGCACCCAGGGGGTCACCCATCTGTTACATCAGCCCTTCTCTGAGGGCACACACATGTTTTGTGTTTTCCATCCAGCTAAGATGATAAGCGTCATGGGGCAGGGGTCTGATCTGTATGTAGCATTGCTCTGAGCCCCCCAGGGGTGCTCAGCAAATAACAAGGTCAACTCAGAGGCAAGAGCGCTACCTACAGCCAGAGGCAGACACACGGACAATTGTCAGTGCATTTAGCATCTGGACACTGAAGGAGAAACCGTGGGGAATCTGAGCGTGGCCTATCGCAGGGAATTCCCCTACCGCGCCCTGGAAGCAGGAAGGGGGCTGCATTTCCATTCTAGGCTCTTGGGACAGGGCCTACCTTTGTTCTGTGCTTAGCCCCTAATACAAAGGGGTCCCGACCCAGTACGGGGGCTCCTGGTGCTCCCCGATCACAAACAATACAGAATAATAATAATAGCAGCTGTCCAGTGGGGGAACACGTGAGCCGTTCACTCCAGGAGACCTGAGCTGGAACCCAGCAGGGGTCCCGAGTGCTGTGGGTTTGTCTCAGCTCAGTCCCTCCCCACCCCGCAGTGGCAATTCAGACCCACGCCCCTCCAGCTCCGTGTCTGCTTTGGCCCCTGTGACGTTCTCACTCTTCCACCCCGGCACAGCATGCAACTGCAGCGGCCGATCGGTGGAGTGCTTCTACGACCGGGAGCTGTACCGGAGCACGGGGCACGGCGGCCATTGCCTGAAGTGCCAGGATAACACCGACGGGCCGCACTGCGAGCGCTGCCGGCAGAACTACTACCGGTGGGACGGGCGGGCGGCCTGCCAGCCATGCAACTGCAACGCAGCGGGTACGTGGTGCCCGGCCACACAGCTGGGGGGAGGAAACGGGTGATGCCCTGTCCCGTCAGCTTGTCCAGCCTCCACCTGGCAAAGCCGAGACCCTGGCGCTGCTCTTGGCCTGGGTCTCAGGGCAGGTCTCTCCTAGAGAGTTACAGTAATGTTGGTTAGGGCTGTGACTTTCTTTTTTTCCGCTGGGACAAGCCCTAGTGTAGAGACAACAGAACTCATTTCGCTCGGGGAACCGGTATAAGCTGCACCTACAAAAGCACTTTTTTGCCCGTAGAAGTGCAACTGCACTGGGAAGCTATGCTGGTGTAGCTACCCCAGCCAAACTTTTCTAGCGTAGACTAGGCTAAATCCTAAAGGGCTACATCCTCTTAACTGTGGGGGAGTAGAAATGCGGACACAGTTAACTGGGGGAAGGGACAAAGCGGCATCCTCAGTGACTGGGATGAGACCTCTTAAAAAAAACCCCATAACCTTAAATGTCTGACCACATCCCGTCCCAGGGAACGTCTCTCCCACCCTCCTCCACCCCACGCCCTGCTCTCTCCGTCAGTTCCTCCCCACACTCTATTTTTCTGTGACTTGCCCTCTTTGCCACCTATTGCAGCCTGCTCTTCCCTCCGCCCATGACTCCAGGGGGCATCCCCCTTCCCGACCCACGTCCCCCGGGTTCCGTAGCACTGGGCTGGAGGCAGAGTCCTTGCTCCCCTTTGTGGGGGGTGTGTGTGTGAGGGGAGTGGTCTCCCTCTCTTGCCACCCCCTGGTTTCTTTCCTCCACGTGCTGTGGCTCAGCTCCCATCTCCCCGGCTGCAGGAGGGTCTCTCACACGCGCGCCCCCATTCTCCCCTTTGCTCTCTGCCGCCTCCCCCTCCCTCACTGCTTGGTCTTGGTTTGGTTCCTCAGGCTCCCTGCGGCTCCAGTGTGACAGCTCGGGGGCCTGCGAGTGCAAGGCCAGCGTGACTGGCTGGAAGTGCGAGCGCTGCCTGGCCGGGTTCCACTCCCTGAGCGAAGGGGGCTGCAGGTGAGAGAACCGGCTCCCCCGGCACTTCAGGGGCACTCGGCCGCTCTCGCTTCCCACCCTGGAGCGCAGCCTCCACCCTGACCTGAGAGGGTCGCAGGCTGACAGGTGGGGGAGTGGGGGAGTTGGTCTCATGTTGTTGGCTTTTGCCTCTGCAGACCCTGTGCCTGCGACCCTGCCGGCAGCGTGGGGACCTGTGACCCCAACTTGGGGCGCTGCTCCTGCAAGGAGAAGGTGGAAGGCTACCTGTGCAACAGGTGAGTGAAGCACCATCTCAGGCCGTGCTGGGGACTGGCTTAGGGTGGGGCAGGGCTGGAAAAAGCCCCCCCCCCCCCTTCAAGTGTCAGGGTGCCCAGTGTGAGCTCAGCCACTGCTGGGTCGGTCTCTCCCTCCGGGGTGGGCCTGAGAGAGGGAGCACCCCTCCGCCCCCACTGGAGCAATGGGATGTGGGGTGGAGACCGGAGGAACTGCAAGCTCACTACTCCCTACAGTGCCTCCTGCTGGGAGGAGCTGGGAGTGCAGGGGTTAATTCCCCTGAGCCAGCACTCCTTTCCCACTCTTGGCAGTCCTCCTGCCTCTGTTCTGCCCACTGTGGGGGCCCATGCTGGCTGAGCGAGCCTGGGAATGCAGTATTTGAGGCGCCCCCTGCAGCGTTTTCTCTCCAGCAACTCCTGCTGGGAGAGGTTGGGATTTGAAGTCCCTTTCTTCTCCCTCCTTCCCTCCCTACTGCCTGTGCACACACCCATCGCTCCTCAGCTGCACCCTGTTAGGAGCAGACAGGAGGGGAGTAGCTATGGGTTCCCCCACTGCAAGCGTCCATGTCTGCCCCCTCCCCTATTCAGCACCACTGCTGCGTTTTGTCTCCCTGCATCCAGATGCCAACCTGGCTCATTCAATCTGCAGCCCCACAACCCCGCAGGCTGCACCGGCTGCTTCTGCTATGGCCACTCGACTGTGTGTACTGCAGCCGCCCAGTACGAGGTGCACCACGTCCGCTCTGACTTCAGCCAAGGTACCAGACCCAATGCCGGTGCCAGGCCGGGATGGAGGAGGGAGACTCTGGGATGAAGGCTGGCAAGTCACTGAGCATTGCACTGAGGTTTTTAAAAAGTTTGGGTCTGGATCTGAACATCTTGGTTTGGGTCTGACTCTGGCTTAGATTGGGGGCGGGGGGGTCCTCTGGCCTCCCTCACTCTGCAAATAAATCACTGATACCAGCCGAGTTTAAATTTGCCACCATAAACTCCCCCTGGAATTTCAACTGGACCCAGTATTCCCCTTCACGTCCCGCCCGGCACTGCTGCGTGGCAGTACGAGTGGCCATTAAATAACTACCCCCTTCCTCTCCACAGTAGCTCATGGAAGTGGTGGATGCCGTGGCCCCTAGATACCGGTATAGAGTCTGTAAGTTGCTATGGGCTGTAAAGTACCGGATAAATGGCAGATGTTGCTACTGAAAGGAAGCTGTAACCATCCTGCAGTGGCCAGGGGGTGGGGTTGCTTTGAAAGGTTTGAATGGCCTTTTCCTCCAAAAAAACGTGGAATAGAATCAGTTGGCTTGGGGAGGGGATGGGTGAACATGTGGGAGGAGGTTTCCCCTGGCTCCCTCCGGGGTATATTCGCTCAGTCTCTGCCTCTCAAACGTGGTGACTAGTTAGGGGTGAACAGCTGGCTCAAGGGTTCTGCTCACACTTCGGAACTGTCTTCCTCCTCCTAGGGTGGCCGGATGTCCCAATTTTATAGGGACAGTCCTGATATTTGGGGCTTTTTCTTATATAGGCGCCTATTGCCCCCCACCCCCATCCTGATTTTTCACACTTGCTATCTGGTCACCCTAGCTCCTCCTCCCAGCCTTGGCCTAGCCATTGTGCATAGCGTGGGTTATTCCCACTGGGGAAAGGCCTCTGCATGACCCTCGCTTTGATGGAGGGAAGGTACTGCTCAGTTCATGAAAACAGGACTTTATCTCCACTGGGCCTGCAGCCAGGGATATGTCTTACAAGGCTGAATCCCATCTCTGCACTGCACATGTGAGGAAATTCTGCCCTCTGCTGAGCATCACACGAAACATACATAATACAACCATTGAGCATCACCCTGGGGGTGGGCTCCCTGCCCCAGTGGAGGAAAATTCCCATGTATTCCCCATGTGAGTAGCTCAGCTATCGTGCCCATGAAGGTAACCTGTGCATGGCTGCCCATAGAGCCGATGGTATGGGACTACATCCGATGAAAGCTTATCCTGATTGTATTAAAAATATGTTACCAATTGCCACATCCCTGTAATGTGTTCCATACGTTTGAAATAGAGCCAGGCTTTATACCGTGTGTTTTTCTGTGGTAGGAAATTGAGCCAATTTTGGGTTGCTCGTTTAGGGCCAGATTTTCAAGGGCTCAGCTCCCAGTTCGCCATTCGTGCACCAGCTCTTTTATAGTTCACATTGAGCCGGGCTTTTCTGTTCGGAAGTGGATGATTCTTAGGGCTCTAAAATCGGTGTGCTTATTCCGATTGTCTTGAAACTTGCTGGGCCTCCTGGGTGGTATTAACGGGCCAGTTTGGGGGTCATTTGGGCAAGACAGTCCTGAGATGCAGCCCCCCTACAAATCTAAATAAGGGCTAGATTTCCAAATGTGCTATTGTTGTGACGCTTATGCCCAGATCAAATAGCTGACTATTCTGCAAGGGATACCCAGTTTGCTCCATGCTATATTTCCCATCATGCCTCACTGCATACTCTGACTGTGCATTTGTTGCCAAGGGCCTGAGGGCTGGAGAGCTGAAGCTCCAGGTGGCAAGGAAGTGCTGCTGCGTTGGGCCAATGGGGAGATTTACCTAGAGCAGGACGGAGAGGAACCAGCCGATTTCATAGCACCAGGTACTGTATATGGGAATGCGCAGCTGAACTACTGCGTTGTAACTGTGGTTTCTGTGTGGCTGCAATAAAACCTCCACTGTGTGTTGTTTAAGAATCCACAGTTAAAACAACGTACCAGCTGCCATGTTCTACCCCAGACGTGACTGTATTTCAGTGGTGGATGAAATGATTCCTTTGTATGCAAGGGAGGCCGTGGATCCTGGTGGATAGGATGCTGGACTCAGAAGACATTGGTTCAGTTCCCAGCTCTGTCACTGGTTTCCTGGGTGACCTTGGGCAACTCAATTCCCCCATTCTGTGCCTCAGTTTCCCCATCTGTAACATGGGGATAATGATACTGGCCTCCGTTATAAAAGACATTGATATCTACTGAGGAAAGGTGCTCCCTAAGAGCTAGGTGTTAATATTGCTGTTGTTTGTGAAGAGCTTTGGGTCCTCTTGCCATGACAGGTGCTATATAAATACATGATGCCGTTAGTATTGTTACAAAGCTAAGGGGGAATTGAGCCCTCAGCGTCCAAGCCGTTAAAGCCATTCTCACGCTCACATTCCCCCTTGTTAGGAAGCGTGTTGACACTGACAGAGCGTTAATCTCAGTGCCGATTAGAACAGCAGTGGAAACCCAGAACTATGTCTGAAATGAGACAAGATCCATTGTACGCGCCAGGCCTGCCTCTGGGCCGGTTGGTTCTGCCATTGAAATCCCTGGGAGCAGGATTGGGCCCAGAGGCTGGGAGGATTCAACGGACTCTCCTCTCTTCCTTTCACCTCCCAGAGAAGTTTCTGCATGACCAGCACCTCAGCTACGGGCAGCTCCTCTCCCTGCTCCTGCGAGTGGAGGGGAACGAGAGTAGACCCTCTCCATTTCCCATCCAGCTGGTCTTAGAGGGAGACGGCATTGTGGTGTCTGTGAGTTACGCCGCCCCAGCAGGCAGTGAGAGCCAGCCCCACCATGGAGAGCACAAGGTCACCTTCAGGTACAGCCTGGCTGAGTCACACGTGTCTCCCTCACTAAAATCACCACCTCAGCTAGCCCCTCTGTTGGCTGAACCCAGCAGGGAGGCTGACGACTGCGTGAGCCATGGAGACTGAATTCCCCTCTCATCTTGGCATGGCCTCTCCGGGCAGGGTTGAGACCCACCGGCAGGGCGCCGTGGGTAGAGTTTGTACCAATACTCCGGGTGCTGGACCTGTTCTGTCAGGCCAGCACCTTTCAGCAGTGCTAATCCCCATGGGCTGGTTCTGATCTCCGTGCAAATCAGGACGGACTCTGCTGAGGCCAGTGCAGTTACCCCAGCGTTAAACCAGCGTAAGCTATATCAGAATCAGGCCCACTGAGTCACCTCTGCCCATTACCCAGAGTGCCCTGCTCCATGGCCTGGGAATGCACAAACAGAGCAGGGTTTCCTCCTGCAAACGTGCCCGGCCCCTTTGTCTGTGCCCCCTCTAGCGACTTCCCAACATTCACCTGCCTCGTTGCTGCCCTTCCCGTGCCTGCTGCCCGCCCGTCCCAGTCAAGATGGCCCCCCTTGGCTTTGTGTGGGCACCTCTTGTAAGGAGCGAGGCCGCACCCTTTCCTTCTGGGCTGGTTTCCGACAGGCTCCACGAGGCAGAGGAGGAGATGCAGCCCTCGCTGTCGTCCTTCAACGTCCAGCGTCTGCTCTCCAATCTGACTGCCCTCAGAATCCAGGCTGGCAGCGGCGACGCACCTTGTAAGTGATTCCCTGACGGCACCAGAGCTGCTGTCTTGGGCCGGGGGTTTCCTCTTGCTAAGAACACAGGAGAGCTCAGGGACTGGGCACAGCACTGGGTAACCCTGCAGTGCAACAGGGAGGTCAAAGGCTCGGGGGGGGGGGGGGCGGGGAGGGAGAAGATTTAGCTTGTAAGCTCTCCGGGGCGGGGGCTGTGTGTGTGCAGCTCCGGGCACCATGGGGCCCTGATCCTGATTGGGGCCTGTGGGCGCTACTGCAATATAAATGATTAATAATCACGGTCACCAGGGGGAGGCTGCATTGGGTTCCTCTTTGACCGTTCTGAATGCTGCTGGCTGGGTGTTCTTTGGCCAA
Organism: Macrochelys suwanniensis; assembly: GCA_033296515.1. Classification (NCBI taxonomy): domain Eukaryota; kingdom Metazoa; phylum Chordata; order Testudines; family Chelydridae; genus Macrochelys; species Macrochelys suwanniensis. The sequence continues at coordinate 10,589,019 of CM065790.1, read as the reverse complement.
GGTCTTGAGGTTCAGAGACCTGCCCCGCTCCACCTGTGCCCCCGAGTCTGAGGATGGAGTCTTCCTCTGAGTTGCGGGAGGCAGGTGGCACTGTGGGAATCTGTTCCCTGATCAGCATAGGCTGTGATCTGACACTAAGCAGGGTTGAGCTAGGGGGTTACTCGGATGGGACACCTCGTGGTCCCAGGGATTCAATAAGCAGCGTCCCTCTCTCTGAATCGGGGTGGTCTGATGCTAGGGGCATTGTGCGGCTGGAGTTACTGTTTCTGTGTATGAGACATAAAGAGTCCTGCTGCTTATAATCCCCACAGCTCATGGTCAGCCTGGATGTTCGAATGGGCCCTTCTGACAATCCTGTGGCACTCTTTGTAGCAGTCAGCGTCATGGCCGCATTCAAACTGTAATAGTTACGTTCTGCCTCCCAAAATTCCCTCCGCAGATTCAGACTCAACATGGCCTTTTCACTTCCCGTCCTAAACTCTTGGGCAGCATTGCCGTGAGCTGTCAAGCAACAGCCGTGTTTCACCTCTCAGGTGGCTGCATTTCAGTGGTGGGCACCCTGATCTCTCTAGGTTTTAGTTACTGCGGGGGTGTTAGAAGGCTTAGTTAGCAAGGGCAAGATTTTCCAAATTGCCTTGGGATTTGCAATCCCTCAGTTGTTTGGCTGCCACACTTCAGATGCCTTAAAGAGACCTGGTTTTCAGAGGACAGGTGCTCAGTGCTTTCTGAAACACGGGCTTGCCTAAGAGGTCTCAAATCAGGCACCCAGAGTCACTAGTCGTGTGTGAAAATCGCGCCCTGAGAGTATTTTGTAAAATGCTTTGAGCACCTTATGTGGAAGTGCTAGAGCTGGGCACAGTGCTCTGATCCCTTTTGATGGCCCATCCTGGAAGGGATGCTAGAGAGACTGGATTGATGGATCCATTGTCTCTGCGTGGGTTATATTCGCCCATCGTAACTTCTGCTTTTCCCTTCTACAGGTAGAGTCTCCCTGAGTGAGGTCCAGCTCACCTCTGCCCGCCCAGGTCACTCCCTGCCTGCTCAGTGGGTGGAACAGTGCATCTGCCCGCAGGGATACACGGGGCAGTTCTGCGAATCCTGCACTCCGGGCTACAAACGAGAGATTCCATTGGGCGGGCCCTTCGCCAGCTGCATCCCCTGTACTTGTAACCAGCACGGCAGCTGTGACCCCGACACAGGTTTGGATCCCCTGCTTTCTGTTAGCGATCTGATTTTACCATCACACCATCTCTCTCCTTCCTTTTCTAGAGACCTTCATGGCATCAGTTCATTTCACAGCCTCCATTTATCCATATAATTACTGTGCAGTTACACTGTAAATAGATAATAAATCCGCATCATTCCCGAAGAAGGTTGGGAATTACACTTGAAGTTACAGTACCCAGCATCTCAGGTTATTGCCATGTAAATTACAGGAGGGTGGTTTCATAACACTGTCATTTCAGAGACAAAAATAACTGCCTCACGGTAATAATAACCATGCATGCATCTACCACCACAGATGTGCATGGCATTTTATGAATGTAAGTAGGGGAGAGGGAAGGAAAAACAGAGGTGTCGGTAGGAACGTTACTGGGGCCTGGATGGGGAGTCTGAATGTAATGCATGAAGAGGCAGGAGGCCAATGGGAGGATTGAAGGAGGGAGGGTGAGGTGGGCGGGCAGAACTTGAGGAGACGAAGATGAGCTGAGTTTAGGGTGTTGGGGGCAGACTGGAGTGGCAGAAGTAAGAGGTAAGGAGGCCAGGCAGGAGAAGGCTACTGCAGTTGAGTTGCAAGTTGATCAGCACATGGACAAAGGATTTATCAGTGAGGAGAAGATGGATATGAAGAGGAAAAAGCAACAGGCTTCAGTGAAGGAGACAGGGTAAGTGAGGAGAAGAAGCTATCTGGAGGTGGAACATAGACAGCATGTACCATGATCAGCAATTGCAATGTAACTACACTATTACAGGGTTTTATACACAAAATGCTCTACCAGTAACCAGTGGAATTTTCACACCCATTGTTAGGTCCAGTGTTCCCTCTAATTTTTTCCATCCATGCGCAGAATGAATTTTGCTATGTGCACCATTCTAAGGTAATGTGCGGATGTGCGCCGCCAGTAGAAACCAAAAACCTAGATATAATCTATATTTTTAAAAAGATAATTACTCCAGCCAGGACAGGTTAGGCATTTTAGAACTCACTATTCAAAGAATTCAGTTTAAGCGTAAGAGAGAAATAAAAATGATGAAATGCATAGACCCGTCAAAAAACAAAAATAACGCACTTTGAAAGAAGTATCCAGAAGTAACAACAACAACAACAATACAAGTATGTGTTGGGAGGTGAGTGTGAAAGACAGAGTGTGCGTGTGACAGAGACAGAAACGTGCATTGCCTCTTTAAGTATGTTGACCCCCACTTTAAGTATGCTGCCCTTTTAAGTAGATCAGCAAGTTCAGACACAGCAGGAGCTGCCAGCAAGCTCCCTCCCTCCTGAGTCCTGTCATGCGCCCCCTCCCCCCCCGCTACTCTGTGGAGATGGAGTACAGGGCCGGGGCGAGGGGGACACACTGACATCAGCACCCTTTTCCCCTCCCCTGGCTTTGCACAGCAAGCAGGAGGCTCCCAGGAGCAGCTGCAAGGCAGAGGGCAGGAGCAGCACGCGGCACTGGGTGGAGGGACACCCAAACTGGGCGGCGCTTGATAGCCTACTGGGCAGCTGCCCAGCCACGCAGCTTACAGGGAACTTAGGTTAGGTCTTGTAGTCTCTGTGGTCTCCAGCTACTAGAGGGAGACATGTTCGTATGTAACCCACATTAGGGGAAAGTGCAGGATGGGGTTGTCTCCCTCTAGTGGCTGGTCCATATAAAAGATTGCTGTAGCAGCCCGGGAGGAGACCTAGTCCTTTAGCTCAAGTGGGAGAGACTTTTACCTTCAGCTCTGTGGGTCCAAGGGTTCAAACCCCACTGTCCACCCAAGTAGGGTGGGTGATGTGTGGTCTGTCCCAGGCAGTCGTGTTTCCCCACTAGAGGAGCATGAGATCACAGGCACCTGAACAGGTCTGATACTACATCTCCCGAGGTTCTGGGTTGGGGGGAAAGCAAGCAGATACACATAGAGTTGTGCTACATAGATGTAACCAAAACCGGATCTGTAAAGGCTGCCAACTTGAAATGAATTGCAAATGGCAGAGACTCCTTGCTGTGAGCTGCTCCTCCAGGGAAAGCGTCAGGGTTTCTCTGTCAGTGGGGAAAATCTGCTGGCTCACGGCTTCACGCTAGCACCCCGGTATCCAGACCAAAGTTCAGCTGGGGTGACTGCATCTGCTGTCTGAAGATTCCTTCCGCTGTTCCCATTGGACACGGCTTTGTTCCTCACTGCCTGCCCTAGACTGTCACCAGTGTGCTCCATTGACTCAGCTGCCACGTTCAGCCCCAGCCTGTGCCGCGGTAGCGGGATCACAGTATGCGCTCTGCACAGCATGCAGGTGTGAAAGGAGCTGCAGTGACACTCCCATGCTGTCCTGACTCACACTGAGTAGTGTTTTGCTCATCAAGGTGTCTCATGGACTGCAATGCGGCTGCTTTACTCAGGGAGTAAGGCAGAATCGGGCCCATCTTATTGTATGAAATAATATAACATAAATCCATGGCCACCTGTGACCTCGCAGCTGCCGGTGTGTAACATCGTGAACATCATGGTGCTTTATGGTGACAGCAAGGACAGCACCCAGGTCCCAAAAGCACAGACCATGAGCTAAAGTGGTATTAGCAGTATAGGGCCTGTGACACACAGCTGAGCCCTCTTGAGCATGTATAATTAGACGGGCACCATACATGATGTACCTCCCTGGTCAGGTACAGCTCAGACATGGGCATATGGCATATCTGCTTCCCAATAACATACTGTCCAGGAGTCCTGTTCTAGACATTCCCCAACTAACGCCGTGGCAGGCCCTAGTGGAGCCCAGTTCAACATAGTCCCCTCAAAGGGACTTGGAAACAAGATGATTTACTTGTTACTTAACTGAAGAAACCCAGGTCCCAGTGTCAGCGCTAACAGGACAACCTCTCCCCCTCTCCCCCTCCCTCCCCCCCCCCCGCACCTCTACCCCCTGCGTCTTGCTGGTATTCTGGCCCTGGCATTGTAGCATCTGTGTTGCATGAGTGAGGAATTGTTTATGGCTGGGACAGAGAGTGCTTTAAAGAACAGTTTTTAACATGCTCCTCTGCCCTGCCAGACGGAAACATTACAATGTTCTGCAGCTTCTCTCCCTCTTTTGTTGTGGAGTGCGGTGTCTGGATGTCTCCAGTTTAATATGGTTTCTGGGTGCAATTCCACGCCTTTGATCTTTCAGACTTCATTCCGACAATCAAGCCGCCCATCCATCATACAGGCATCCCTTCATTCATTTTCCACCCTTCTCTCTCCCTCCCCCTTTCAGTTCCTTCTCTCCCCGTCGTGTCCGACTCACTTCACAGCTTCGCCCGCCGCGATCCAAACTGCCCCATGTGTGCTCTACCCATGGAGCTCTGAGTCCCTCAGGCCCCCTCAGTGCACCCTCTTCCCCCTCACTGTCATGTGTCCCCCATGTGTTAAGCTGACTCCGTGCCCTTGGGAAATTTCCCACAAACCTTTCCCCCAGGCTAGCTTGCCTAATATGAGCTGATCTTGCCAACTGCATGAAGAAATCATCACGGGACTCTCTGTGTTCTCTCTCTCTCCAGCCAATTGGAGGGGCTCCAGCCAAAGGGAGAGGGATTCAGAGTTTCCCCATGTCCCCTGCTTGCTTCCTCAACTTGTGACTCACTGGCTTGGGTCACACAAGGAAGTTACACTCATCCGCTGGGTTCCGGACCAGTTGCTTGTGTGTTGCATGACGCAGACGGTGCATGTGTTTGGACACATCTCGCGCCATCTTGGAGAAACACGTTGTCGATGATTAATAGAGCTTGGCCTGGTCTGGGGGGGTTTCACCTTTTTAGGACGTGGGAGAAATTGTCTGCTGAGGTCGGAGCCGAGGGTGGCTCAGCAAGCGGAAGGCAGAGGCATCCACCCGTGGCGGGCATGGGCAGCGGGTGGTGTGGCAAGCCCTGGGCTTGAGCAGAGGCAACACCATGCCCACTATCAAACTGGGGTGCAGCCTGGGTGGACAGAGACTGGGCGTGAAGGCGGGATATCGGTGAGGAAGGGATGGGTGGGGGTGTGTCTACACTGCAATTAGACACCTGCAGCTGGCCCGTGCCGGCTGATTCGGCCTTGCAGGGTTCGGGCTAAGGGGCCGTTCAGTTGTGGGGTAGACATTGGGGCTGAGCTCTGGGGCCCTCCCACCTCGCAGGGTCCTAGAATCTGGGCACCAGCCCAAGCCCCAATGTCTACACGGCAATGAACCAGCCCCTTGGCCCGGATCAGCCAGCACTGGCCAGCTGTGGTGTACACACCCTGAGGGACCTCGCCCGTCCCAACTAAACCAGTTCATTGAGAGGACCGGGCGGGATGCACAATCTATCCGCGGCAGGGAGGGGCTGGGGAAAATGCTTCAGGGACTTTCTAGGACCAGGGGGTCCAGCTCAGCCCATGCAATGGGTGATGTCTGACTCCACCCCAGTGCTGCCCCCTGCTGTCCTTAGTGGAGTCACACTGGGGTAGCTGTGAGCAGACCTTGTCCCAGGACCATGAGGGGGTGATCTCTGGACCCAGGCAGGGGCCTGGGGTTTCTTGCATCCTGGATTCGGGCTCTCTAGCCTGGGGTGGGTGGTCTTTCTGCTCTGTCCCCTGCAGGGCGCTGCCACTGCCTCCATCACACCGAGGGCCCGTCCTGCGAGCGCTGCGCCATTGGCTTTCACGGCAACCCCTTCGTGGGGCGCTTTGACGACTGCCAGCCGTGCCCGTGCCCCGGCCAGTCGCCTTGCACGGCGATCCCGGAGAGCGGGGAGCTGGTGTGCACCCACTGCCCCCGGGGGCAGAGAGGTAATGTGCTGAGACGCTGGCGGGGGGGCAGTTCTGGAGGGGGAGGGGACGGGTGGGTTCGCTGGCAGACTCTCCACACACTGTGTCCCCTCCCCCACCCCACTGCTCCCCTCTCCAGGAAGACGCTGTGAGCTGTGTGACGACGGGTTTTTCGGGGACCCCTTGGGGAGGAACGGCCCGGCCCACCCTTGCAGCCCCTGCCAGTGCAACGGTAACGTGGACCCCAATGCCGTGGGCAACTGTGACCCCGTGTCCGGCCAGTGCCTGAGGTGCTTGTACAACACATCAGGAGAGCGATGTGAAAAGTGCAGGGAGGGCTTCTACGGGAGCGCGCTGGCTCGGAGCCCCGCCGGGAAGTGTGCCCGTGAGTACGGATCCCCTCGCTCACCCCCGGCCCTCCAGGGCTTCCCCCTCCCCGGATGCGGCCTTCTGCTTAGCAGATCCCACAGAGGCACGGGGCCCTATTCACCCCCGGGGTAAGCGGGTGCCGCTGCCATGGAGGGGAAAGGAATCCTCACCCCATCAACTGCAGGGCTGGATTTGGCCAGTGGTAGTGCCAGGGCAAACCAGTAAAGAGTGGAGGGAGTGTGGGCTGGGGGGGGGGGGTTAGAGCGGGGGGCTGAGTTAATGGAATTGCATCCCTGTGTGACCTGGCCTGCCTTGGGCTCTCTGGTTATAACTCTTTGCCCCTCTGCAGCGCTGGCTGGCCTGGCTTCCTGAAGAGATGGGCAAGGGGTAGTGTGTGAAGCCTTCTGCCCCCTTTAGAGTTCCTAGGTGGGGAAACTGAGGTACAGGCGGGTGAAGTGACTTATCCAAAATCATGCAGCAAGTCGGTGGCAGAGCTGGGGATAGAACCCAGGCATCCTGATTCCCAGTTCCCGGCTCGAGTCTGCCTGTTCGGGGTTAATAGCCAGTGTTTTCTCCCCCTTAGCCTGTGAGTGTAATCCTGTCGGTTCGGCCCAGGGGCTGGAGGCCTGCGATCCCCTCACTGGCCAGTGCACCTGCCTCCCTCACGTGACCGGGCGAGACTGTAGCCGCTGTCAGCCGGGATATTATGACCTGCAGCCAGGGACTGGATGCAAGAGGTAGGTGTAGATGGAGCCCTTGTCAGTCCACTGGGGAAGATGGTCTCTGCGTATCACTGCCCTGGACCACAGGGGACCCCCCAGGAGAGGGAGGCAGCGGCTGGTGCCCGGTTAACAAGGCTCCCAGCACTTGTATTTACTGCGTGGTGCAGCTGCAGGAGCCAGACCCCTGCCCAGGTCCCAGCGCCAGGTCCCCCATAATTCTGGAGCTGCAGCATGAGGCAGCCTGCTACCTGTGGGGCAGCTCCGGCGCCCATTGAAGGCAAAGGCAAAGCCCCTGCCATGGGTCAATGGACGCAGCCTTCAGCCTCGTGTCACCTAGTCACTGCATGGGGAGCCCTGGTCTCGAACCCACCCTCCGGCCCTGCACGTATCACCCAGGACTCGCTCTGTCCTAGGGCAGCTGGGGACGCCCCAAGGGCCCAGGCGTTAACACGGCGCTGGGCACACGCCGGCGCTGACCTTGTCCCTGTTCCCATCCGGCCGGGCCCTGGTGCCCGGTGGTGGCTGGGCAGAAGGTTTGCCTGCACTCACCACCTTCCTTTGCCTTGGTCCCAGCTGTGAGTGCCACCCGGTGGGATCCCTGGACAGCCAGTGCCACCCGCTCACAGGGCAGTGCCCCTGCCAGCCCGGTGCAGAAGGACAGTCGTGTGATCGATGCCAGCCGGGCTTCTTCGGGTTCTCGGCCAAGGGCTGCCGAGGTAACAGCAATGAGGAGCAGTGTCTCAAGAGAGGTCGTGTCACTCAGTTTCTCTCCCATGTCACTGATGGTATTGGGGCAGCTGAGCCTCAGCCACTGTGAGGATCCAGGCCTGGCACAGGGGGCGGGCGGCCATGGGGAAACTTTGTGCAGCACCAGCCTGCGCCATGCCAGGGTCTTGCCATCTCCACTGATCATTCCCTCTCCTCGCCGCACTCCCGGCCCACTAGCTGAATAGTTCAGTCCCCGCCTGTCTGAGCAAAGGGGGCAGCGGTGTCTCCCAGTCGGGGCAGGGATCTGGAGGACCAGGCTCCTGGGTTCTCTTCCCAGACCTGTCCTGGACTTGCCGTGTGACTCTCGGCAAGTCCCGCACCTCTTGGTGCCCCCGTGAGCCTCGCTGCACAACGGAGGTAAGATTCTGGCTGGCTTCTCCTGGCAGTCCGGGGCTCGCGTCTGGAGCCCTTGGCAGGGCTGAGAGAAGAGGCTCTGGAGAAGGGCAGTCGGCCGTGCGTTCTCCTCTGTGGGCCAGGCTCGGATTTCGATTGTGCTGGTGCAAATCTGGAGTGACTGCTCTGGATTCAGCGACTCTTCCCGTTGGCATCGTTCTGGAGAGCAGGTCTCTGCCTTAGCCGCTGGGCTGACTGCTCATGGCTCCAGTCCATGGGCTGACTTGGACGCTGGCAGGGACACAGCGCCCCGCCCGTCCCTTGGGTCGCCTACACCTGAGGTCTGGCTCACGCCTGCTGCTGTCCCCTGACCCCACTGTCCCTTGTGTGCAGCCTGCAACTGCTCCCCGCTGGGCGCCGTCACCCCGCAGTGCCACGAGAACAGCACGTGCATCTGCAGGAGGGGCTTTGTGGGCTACAAGTGCGACCAGTGCGAGGTGAACTTCTTCTACGCCCCGGCGCGGTCTCTGTGCCAGGAATGTCCCGTCTGCTACGCCCTGGTGAAGGACGAGGTACGGTGCCCGCCACATCCCCTGCCAAGGGCATTGCAGAGCCAGGAGCTGCTCCCGCCAGCTTCTGCTCCCTCCTCGCAGGCTTCCTCCAGGGCCAGATCTTCGGTCCCCCTGCCTGTCAAGGCCCTTTAGCGGCACCCCGGGCACCCTGCTCTCCTCAGGGGTCCGTACAGGGTGTCTGGATGGAATGCCGTGGCCTGTGATATGCAGCGGGTCAGACTAGAATGGACCCTCCTGGCCTGGACCATTGCGAATCTCTCGCCCTCTCCCCTGCCTCCTTGACTGTGCTGACAGTGCCGTTCCCCCACCCCCATGTGCTGGGCCCTCTCCGAAATGGCATCGCTTTGTGGGCCCCGGCCCTATATGCCTAACCTGTACTCGCCTATATGCTGCCCTGTCCTATATATCGCCCTGCTCAGCCTGGCCCAATACACTGCCCTATCCCTGCCCACTCACCTCTCTGCCTTGGCCCCATAGGCTGCCTCGCCTGTGCCCCACAAGCCGTCCTCTCTGAAACACCCCATTGCCCTCGCAGGCTGACAAGCTGAAGGCCAAGCTGCAGCAGATGGAGGCGTGGCTGCAGAAACCAGACTGCAGCAGCCCCCGGACCCAGTACCCAGCGCTAGGAGAGGAGCCCCGAGGAGACCAGCTGCCAGGTAGAGGGGGCCGAGGCAGGGGAGGCTCATCTCCTGCTGTCAGCGCAGGGAGGGCCCTGGGAGGGGAGCTGTGCACATCGGTTACTCTCCACGGCGCTCGGGGGCGACGGCAGCGTAAGAACCACATAGACGGGGCTCCCTCCAGAGCCCGGTTCCGCCACGGCGTTCATGTGGCCCGAAGGGGGGCGCTAGAGAGCAATGCGACGCCAGCCGCCCGGTGCAGAGCCGAGAAGAGCGCCGTTCCCCGTCAGACACTGGAGTCAGTGGGACTTTCGCACAACAGCTCCGTGCACCGGGTGCTTGGCGGGAGCCCTCTGTTGGAAATCTACCTGCCGGTGTCCCGGTGGGGCTGCTGGGTGCTGAGCACGCTTGGAAATCTGGCTGCAGTTGTGGGCGCTGAGCCTTGGGATCCTGGCCCTGTGCTGCCCTAAAAGATCTTGTCCCCCGCGGCTGTGCAGCAGCTGTGGGCGTCACGCCACCAGACAGATGCTGACAGAGTGGAGGGGCTCAGGGAAGAGGATGAGGTGGCTGGAGGGACCCGCAGGGTAAAGGTGCAGAGCTGGGCTCAGCAACGACTCAGTGCGGGGAGGAGAGAGGCACTTGATTAATGGCCGCAAGGATTTGGGTGCTGCCCGGGGAGAGGGATTGTTAAGGGGGGCTCAAGCGGGTGGACTTAGGGGTAGTGGAGGAATCCAACTGTCTATCAGCACAACCCCCCGGCGCTGGAGGCTGGCGAAGGCGTCCTGCCTGCCATGCAGACCCGCACCGGCGTGAGCATGCCCCCTCTGGGCCAGCGCGCCACTCCCCTCCCCTGGGCAGGAGCCGGCAATGCATCAGCCCGGGGCTCCCCCCGAGGGAAGGGGTGACGGCTGCAGGAGCGCTCTCCCTGTGCTGCTTGCAGATGCCAAGGCGGTGTTCCTGGCGCAGGTGGCCCAGCTGGAGGGCTCAGTGGGCACCGCGTGGGGTCGGCTGAGGAACGCCAGCGGGACCGTGGGCTGCGCCGGCGGCGGCGAGGAGAAAACCTGCATCCTCCTGGCGGAAATCAGCGCCGTGCTGCGGGCCACGCAGCGGGAGATCCGGCAGGCGGCGGCTACGCTCGCGACAATGGTGCCTGGCTCAAGCCCAGCACGCCGGGCTTCCCTCAATCCCTCTCCCGCGGCATAAAATCCCTCTCCCGCGGCATAGGTGCTAGTGGTGGTGCCCCACCGGGGACGGCCCTTGTTCCTGTCCCATCCCCAGCCCGGCAGGGGCCATGCTCGCAGGGGGTAGTAGGACCCGCTCCTCCGGGTAAAGGAGCAGCACCAATAGGCAAGCACAGTGCCCCACCCCTCTTGGTGACCTTTCAACCTTGCAACGCACCCGGGGTGAGATTTCTTCCTTTGCTCTCTTTCTGATCAAGGGGAAATCCGGTCAGTGACTCTGCCCCCCCCCCCCCTTGAGGTCCTGCTGGCAGAGTTGGGGGGTGCGGCGGGTTGTTCTTCCCACCAGGAGAGACTGAGGAGAGCCCTAGAAAGGCGCGTTCAGAGCCATCCAGCGAGACTCCCCCAGAATGTGACATGGAAGGAGGCTGCCCAGCCCTTGCTGTCCCCGCAGAGGGGTCCCAGGGCTGAGCCCTGGGGTTTCACATTCATGTTGGTTTATATGGGGTGTGTTTTTTTTTTAAGGTCATTCCTCATGACATTTCCCAGCAGCCCACCAGCTGGAGTCGCCTGGCGCTGGAGTCCCGGGCGCTGGCTGCCAGGTACCGCACTTTGGACATGCGGGCACATGTATGCACACGCGGATGCCTGCAGAGTCTCCCCCACGCATGCCTGCATGTGCACACGCAGTCTGTTCAAAACGTGCTCGCCTCACCCTGACGCCTCCTCCTCCGATCCTCTCGCTGGCTTCCCTGCTCCGTGCGCCTTGTTTTCTCTCCAAGGCTCTGCCCCTGCCTGCTCCTCTGCTGTCGTTCCCTCTCTTCCTCCTCCTCCCGCTCTCAGCCTCCGGCCTCTTTTCAGGCTCCCTCTCACTCTTGGAAACAACCCCCGCCCTTGAACCTCCATCCTTAAAGCCAGTCCTCTTGTGGATCCCCTGCTCTGAGCTGCCCATTGACCACCCCCATGCCTGCTGGTTTGCAGCCCCACGTGTGCCTGGGGCAGACAGACGCTCTCAGGACAGGTGCCTGATCGCGTCCGGTGTGCTCTCAAGCGCCCGGTGCAGGGAGAGTTCTCAGTAATCGGCCAAGTGCACGGACCGTGCAGTGACGCGGGCACCTCTGGACCACGTTTTCCTCTGGTAGAGCAGAGGGGTGGTCACGCCCCCTGCCCCCCTGCTGGGCTCCAGCCCCCGGAGCAAGGAGCCCCACAGGAGCCGTTCTTGCGGCGGGTGTCGGGTGAATGGTGGCGATCCGTCCGACCTGGTCTAGTTCTGTCGCCTGACGCAGAGAGCTCAGGCCAGACTGACAGCCCGAGGTTAGAGCCCATCTATGCCCCTTTTCTCAGGGCTCCCATCTGATAGCATCTCTCGGGGGGGGGGGGGGTGTTGTCTCTGCAGTCACGGCGACGCAGCAGCACGGCTGGAGTCTGTGGCCAGGAGAGCCCTGCTCGCTTCCAACGCCAGCTACGCTCTCCTGCAGAGCACCCTGGAGGACAGCGCTAGCCTGGAGCTCCGGAGCGATCTGGAAGACCGGTATGAGAACAGCAGTGTGTCTACGGGAGCTGAGTGCTGGCATGGCAGTGTGGCACAGGAGCCCTCTAGACCTGCCAATGTGCCTCAACCCCAGCCGGCCGGGACCCCCGCTAGGGGCAAGAGGGGTGTTGTCTGCATGGCCCATGACCCTTGGGCTCGTTGCCCAGCCTGCCAACAAGGGCGTTGGTTGTGGTGGTTTTGTGCTGTGGACATCTGGGCTGAGACCCACCAAAACTCATTGCACACAAGCCACCAAAGTGAGGGCAGTGCTGGTTCCCAGGTCACCATCAGTCCGGACCAGCCTCAAACTCAGCAAGCTAGAGGGGACCCCCCCCCTCCATCAGCAATCCCCTGGGCCACGCATGCCTGGCCAACTGCCAGCTCACAATGTCCTTTTGCCGGCAGAAGACACTCCGGCAGTGAGCAGCCCGGGCCCCTTTCCTCCTGCGAGATCACAGGCTTGTCTTGCACCCCGTCTGTGTAGGTACCAGGACATCCAGCGGGCGCAGGAGGAGCTGGCTGCTGGCATGCTGCAGGTGGCAGCTGAGGCCAAGAGAACCTTCGCATCCATCCGCCAAGCTAATGTGGACATGGCAAAGAACCTCTCGCAGCTCGACGCGCCGGAGCTGGTGGGCAGCCCTTGCTCCTAGCAAATGCTAACGCGTGCAGGGCTGGGGAGTCACGCTGGAGACTCAGGCGGGTCCCACCTGGCAGCGAGCCCAGTCCCAACCCAGGCCTCTTGGGATCCTGTCCAGCTCCTTCCCCCTAGACCAGCCAGCTTAGCTCTCTGCCTTTGTGCTGAGCCAGCCAGAGGACAGGCTGAGCCAGCCCTGGGGTGGCCATGGGTGTGATCGTAGTGCGGCTGGCACGGCCTTTCTCCATCCCCAGGAGCTGGCTGGCAGGGGAGGGAAGGGGGCAGTTCCCAGTCTGAGAATGCTGCGGAGTGCAGCAGCAGCTCAGAGCTCCCCTGCCACTAGGGGCCTTTTGGGGCAGCTGAATAGTATCCCCACTTTAAGCCAGGAACAGAGCCCCAGTCTCCTGACTCACTGTCCTGTGCTCCGACCACTAAAGATACTTCCTCTGAGCTCATTCCCTCCCTCTCTGATGCTGGGGGCTTGGAGCAATGGGAGATGCCCCCTCCCCACAGCATCCGCTTTCTGACCAAGCTGTTTCGGTGCCTGATCCCACAGCGCTCCCTGGTGGTGCAGACCAGAGCCCTGACTCGGGAGCTGATGGAGCTGGAGCAGGGGGTGGAGGCGAAAGAGCGCCTGACCCTGGATGCGTGGGACTCTCTGGTGGCCGAGCCGCACACGGAGCTGCAGAGGGCTCAGCAGTTTCGGCAGGCGAGTGTCTCCGGGAAAGGTGGCCGTGGGCTGAAACCGGGGAGCCACTTTCCTGGCAACCTCGGAGCCTGCCACTGATTTAGGCTGGGGGGTGATAATTCATCTGCATCCCTCTGCACCCGCCAACACAGACAGGAGTGGGGAGAGATTCTCCCTCTTTTCCGGGGGACAGAGGCCTCTGCAGCCCAGCAGGACCCCTGAGTTTCCCTCATCCCTTCCCCTCCCACACACCCTACCCTCTCTCTAGGCCCGGCCTCCTGCTGCGGTCCTTCTGGCCACAGAGAATTGGATGAGCCCGACCTCCCTGGCACCTGTGCTTGCCCTGCTGAGCCTACTCAGGGGCGAGGAACAGGGGCAGGGAGACTATGCTCCCCCAAAAAAACCCTTCACTGGGGGTTCACCCAGGCAGGCCAGGGCAGAATGGGAGCTGGAACATTTAAAGCCAGGCATAGTTCTTTTCCTTGGGCCCTGTTGGGCTCTCAGATGCAGAGGGCAGTGCCTGGGTCCCCTGGAGTCAGCCCAGTGCACGTCTTGCCCCCCTGCTCTCCTCCCTATAGAAAGCCCACCCAAGCAGTCTCTGAATAGCATCGTCGGATCAGCAGGAAGCCTCCCCCCGGTGAGATGCCCTCACCCGCCTAGATCTCACTCCTGCCTCTCCTTCCCCTGCAGCTGCGGAAGGGGGTTGATGCTGCCCGGACCCTGGCAGCCTCGTCAGTTTCGCACGGAAAGGCCGTGGTCTCTGAAGCAAAGTCCCTGCTGTCCAGCGTGGAAGGTAACAGTCACTGCCCAAAGCCTCTCACCAGAGCTCAGCTCCCCCACTTATCCCAGCAGAGCCACAGGGTGGGATGTGCCAACCCTGCCTTGCAGTGTGACGCACGGGGCCTCCACTCCGCTCAGCCCCGTGGCATTCAGAGCCCCTGCAGGAGTCAGAGGCTAATGCAGATGGAGCCGGGAAAGCGGGACCGTTTCTGCACTGCCGACGGGGACTCCCAGCAGATCAGCACCGAGAATGGGCCCTGACCCGGGTGGGGTGCCCGTGGCTCTGCTCTCATTTCTGACCAGTCAAACGCTGACGCGCTGCGGGGCGTCCCTCACCCCACTGTACTGCCGCAGACGTGGCTGGAGGGGGCGGCGTCTGTCAAGCCATGGGGGTTAAAACCTCCCAGAGGCTGCTAGAACAGGCACTGCCTGAGCAGCACCAGTGCCAACTTCCCCATGCCGCCCTTCTCCCGGCGTGGAGTGGGGCCGGGCCCAGCCCAGTCCGTTCCTGCTCTCTGTGCTGAGGCTGCTGGTGGTGATGCAATGGGCTCCCATCCACTGAACGGAGGCTCCTCTAGCTCCTTTCTTGGGGCGTCACGGGATAGACCGACGTCTGGTGCATGGCAGCCTTGGAACCAGTGACCTAGAGGCCCTGGGGTGCGGAGGCCATTACCAGTCCTCCAGCCCGCCTGGCTCCCCATTATGGTTTGAGGATGGATTTATTTTTCTCCTGCTTTGATGCTGGGAGGGGAAGGTTGGTTTTGGCTCCGCCCATTTAACCGGGGAGATTCTAATGCCTGGAGGTTGCTGGGGTTCTCGCTCTGGTTCTGTTGAGCCTGATTCCCCTCTCGTTGGCCCCGGCGTAGATCAGGATTAACTCCACTGATGTCCAGTGCAAGCTGGGGTGGAGGGGCCCATTCTCTTGAACGCTGCCTTTGTCTGCAGGAGGGAAGAGGGTGTTTATACGTCAGAAGGGTCAGGCTGCCCTGAGCAGGAAGCTGGCCATCGTCCAGGACAGAGTGATCGTGGATGCCCAGAAGAAGATTAGACAGGCAGAGAGGATGCTGGGAAACACTGTGTCTGTCTCCACCGCGGCCAAGAAGATGGTCAGAGAAGCAGAGGGAGTCGCCAGGGAGAGCTCCAAGGTCTGCAAGGCTGGTGTTCAACCGAGGGGGTGATGCATAGAGAGAGGGGCAGTACAAGTCTGAGCAGGGCTTGCCGGGAGTCTGGCACCTGGCAAGTGAAGGGGGAGCAGGAGTCAGGCTTAATGCAGAGAGATGCTGCAAGGGCTCCCCCAGCATAGCTCTGCCAATGCACCCCCATCCTGACCGGCAGCACCCCTGCTGCCCTGGTACAGGATCCCCCCACAGTTCTGGCAATGTACCCCCATCCTGACTGGCATCACCCCCTGCTTCCCTGGTACAGGATCCGTGCCCCCAGCTCTGCCTGGCTAAGAGGGTGTCTTGTCTCAGCGCAAGGAAGGGATGGGACGGGAGAGGAGCTATCCAAAAGCCAACTCCTTCCGATCCTTCCCCTTTGTAACCCTGTGCTGCCCATGTCGTGCAGCGGTCCCAGGCCGTGCTGAGGGAAGGGAAGAGGGAACGCAAGCGCACTGGGGAGCTCGCCAAGCGTGTCAGCGTAACCCTGTCAGAAATCTCAAGGCAGGAGCGTGTGTCCAAGGAGCTCAGGGACGAGCTAGAGGCGTCTTACCAGGTGAGCTGTGTCCCATGGGACTGTGGGTAAGAGTCCCCCTTTCCTCACCAGGGACCTGCCCCCCTGGTCCCATACCAGTGATTCTGAGGGCAGGCGCGTACCTGGAAATCTCAGCGATTTGTTTGGACTGTGGCTCTGTCCAAGAAACCCCAGGGCATGCAAGGCACACGTGGCATGCTAGACTGGAGAATCCCTCCCACATAGGCCGGGATGCCATCCATGGCATCGCCCACATGGGGCTGATCTGTCGGCACTGGCAGCAAGAATCCTCCATACGGTTTGTTATCTCGGGTGCAGCTAACACACGCTCGTGTCTATGTTGGAAGGTGAGGACAGGGGTGAGTGAAGCTAAGAAGAGCCTCAGAGAAGCCCAGAGCTCCCTGGAGATGGACATTGAGACCCTGAATAACCTGCTCAGCAGCCTAGGTAAGAACCCACCCCGGTGCGCTGGTGGCACATCCCCTTCCTGGCCACCGAAGCCCCCTGATCCACCCAGCTGTGTGTCGACCCTGTTGCACAGTCACATGGGACAGCTCCACTCCAGAAGCATGTGCTGCCTGGGACCTGCGAGTGTCGAAAGCTTCCACCATCCTGATCTTGAAGAACTCTCCTGAGGGAGAAATGCCCTAGTGGGACCGCAGAGGGAAATGCTGCTGCAAAGCTTGGCCTACAGCAGGGGTGGCCAACCTGTGGCTCTGGAGCCACATGCAGCTCTTCAGAAGTTAATATGCGGCTCCTTGTACAGGCACCGACTCCGGGGCTGGAGCTACAGGCGCCAACTTTCCAATGTGCCAGGGGGGTGCTCACTGCTCAACCCCTGGCTCTGCCACAGGCCCTGCCCCCACTCCACCCCCTCCCCTGAGCCTGCCGTGCCCTCGCTCCCCCCTCGCCCCCAGATCCTCCTGCATGCCACAAAACAGGTGATCAGGAGGTGCGGGGAGGGAGGTGCTGATCAGCATGGATGCCAGTGGGCAGGAGGCACTGGGAACGGGGGCGGGGAGCTGCTGACGTATTATTGTGGCTCTTAGGCAATGTACATTGGTAAATTCTGGCTCCTTCTCAGGCTCAGGTTGGCCACCCCTGGCCTACAGGAATCCCTCGGTGATAGCTCCTCTCTGTGAGCCAAATCCAGTTCAGGCACCTCCGTTTACTTAGATGCTGCAATTCAAGTTGGGATCTTGGCCCTATATTTATTACAACAGATCTGTAGCCACCTAGGATGCCACAGCTGAGTCTCTGCTATATATCATGGTCACTAGGACCTTGATAGCCACAGCAGGGATCAAACCCAGAGCTTCCTGCTCTGAAACCACAGCCCCATCCACTTGAGCGAAAGGAGAATCTCCACCTGCTGTCAGCATGCCGCACCGTGTGCAATTACAGGTTTTGCCGGTAAAGGGCAGTGCTATACTTTTCTTTTTTTTTAAGCCTGCACTTTTTTGAGAGTTGCTGCTGACACAGCCAAGGAGAGCACTTCTCTCCCAATGGAGTCATTGGCCTCCTGAGTCACGAAAAGAACGGGATTGGCTGATGCATAATCCACATCCAGAGCTGCCTTTTGTCCTGGCCTCTGGACCTAGCGGCTGGATTTGCATGGGTTTTTCCCCCCCAGTTGGATCCTCCATGGTGAGAACAGACTGTAATTGTGAGGTCAGCTCTGGCCTGGGTGGAGTGTTGGGGAGGGCAGCCAGCAATGAGTCAGGCTTCCTACCAAGCCAGGAGTTTGGGGCACACAAGGAAACGGGATGGTTTGTATCATTGTATGTGATGTTTTAAATTTACATTACAGAGATCTGGGGCAGCGGGGAAGAGGGGAGACAAAACTCTGTATCCCTGAAAACGCCAGAGATTTACTGAACCCAAAGGGATTTCAACAGCCCAGCTTGGCCTAGTCACTTCCACTCTTGGGGCCCCTGTTTCCCCTCTCACCCTTTGCCTGTCTTGCCTCTGTAGGCTCTAAGCTCATTGGGACAAGGACGTCCTCTCCTGGTGTGTGCACACACAGTGCCTAGCACAATGAGGCTGCGATCTCAGCCGGGGCCCAATAGTAAATACACTTCTCCCTCTGGCTGTTGTTAGTGTCTGTTTCTGCATTGAGCTCAGGCTGAGCAGTGAAAGCCTGGTTGGCTTTGATCGCTGCGGCGAGTCAGTTTCATGGTCAGGTTTCCCCAGCACTGAGGACATCCCACGTCCAAGCCCTAGATCTCCAATTGCTTTGCCGGGGCGGGTGACGATTGCTAGCCCCATGCCACAGGTGCGGGAATGGAATGTGAAGTCACTTGCCCAGGGTCAGAGCAAGGCAACGCAGGGTGAGGAGAGCGCCCAGGTACCACAAGGCTGTTCCCGGTACTGCAGGGAGCCATGTTTACATTAACCGCCCCCCTTCGTTCTTGGGGTAGCTGGGAGCTTCCAACTCCCTTTATACCCTTTTAATTCATTCCCACCCCTGAGGCGTGAGCCCGGCCTCTGTCGAAAGCCCCTTCGGCCTGGCTCCACACCGGGCTGCTCGGGCTCTCTGCCTCCTCCCTCATTGCTGTCCCCTCTTCATCTCGCCCAGGCAACGTGGAGCAGGACACGCCCACAGCCGCTGAGCTGAGCACTCGCCGCCACCAGCTGGACCGTCTGGGGCTGCGGCTGGCCAGGCCCGGAGCCCTGGAGAGGAAACTGAGCCAGCTGCAGCGGGAGGCGGAGCAGCAGTGGCAGAAGATCCAGGCATTCGAGAGCGACCTGCAGGAGATCAGAGCTGACAAGCTGAACCTGGAGGAGGTTCTGCAGAGCCTGCCGGAGGGCTGCTCGAGCTGGCAGTGAGCGGGCCCCATGGACGACCCCCACTGCCCCCACCTCCACAAGGAACTGCAGAGCAGTGGACATCCCCCGGCTCACCGACGAGCACCTCAAACCTGCCCTCTGCGCTTTACTCTGCCTTCCCGCAGAGCAGCGGGGCAAGGTCTCTGTCTAAAGCCCGCAGCCCCGCGCCAGCCCAAAGGGTAAAGCTTGTCCGCGCGGGAGCCAGAGCCGTCTTGGGAACCAACCCCCGCAGGAACTAAGGACCATCCCCACGCACCTTCTGCTCCCAGTGCCAGGGGCGCGTCTTCCACGGGCCTGTGCCGGATGTTAGCCACGTCACTCCATGCTCCGCCAGGAGGTGTCTCACACCGTGGGGGAGAGCGCCGAAGAAAGAGCTCGCCGTGGGGGTGCGGGACTGAGAGCGCTCAGTGCTGCCCCCTATGGGGGACGCACACAACTGCCTGCTCCATCATGGATGCTGCGGTCACAACAGTGTTGGTTGTAATGGGCATCCATGGAAGTGCAGCAGGAGCCTTAACCTGGTTGAGGTGCGAGGGACAGGCTTTCACAGCTCTGCCAAGGTGGGACTGGGCCGTAGCAGCTCTGCTATTGGCATCCCCTGTGGCACAGCGTATTTCAGTGCACTCAGGGGGGTGAATGGCCCAACGCCATGGCCTCTGTGTAGATGACACCATCCCACTCAATATGTCGGGGGGTGGGGGTGTCACTAGCCACGGCATATATTTGCTCTTGCTGCTGCATCCCCGTCACCCCTGCTCTCGAGCGCCGCTTGGCTGCAGCCCGTAATTCCCAGCAGCTCGTTGGCATCTCCTTGCCCGGCCTCCCGGGAAAGGCGAAGCGATGAAGAGCTGGGCAGTTGCCTCAGGCTTTGCAGCCGTGGTAGATGGACCTGGAGTGATTGCTTGCGAGTCCAGTGGCTCATGGCTAACGCTTGACTGTAATTCCCAACAGATGGGATCGCTCGCAGGGCATGGCTGCAGATAGAATGCTCCTCTGACGCGGGCAATGTCCACTGTTTCCCCCTTCCTCTAATGGGTGGCTCCAGCTTGGAGCCAAGCAGTACATTAGATATGAGAGATCTAGCCCCTTCTGCTCTCATTCACACTGGTTTTGCAGTAGCATAACTCCAGGGGCGTGACTCCTGATTTTCACTGGGGTCAGTAAGATCATGCTAGAGCCTGGGGCCTGCTTCTGGTTTGCTTTTTAACCGGATTTGAATGTGTTTTGGTGCCATTCACACTACTAGAAACTGGTTTAGCTAGAGCCACCTGTCAACCCCTTTTGTAAGGCTGCTGGAGCGGATTGTGGATCCCCCTCGCCCCAATGGCCCAGCTCTCTGGAAGTGACACCGGGCCCGTTCCTTTCCCAGAATACGCCAGCGCGTTCTCGCCTCGGCGCGAAAGCGGGCACCGGAGAAGAAAGCCCAGCTGTGTGTTGTCAGACTCCCCCTCTCCCTGCCCAAGGACAGCTCTGTGAAAGCACAACACAGCTTGGCTCAGAGGCATGGACACACAGCCACATATTTGCCTCCCTAGGAAAACAACTGGGCATCGTCAATCTGCACACACACTCGCTGCTGTTAGAGAAATGTCAAGCTGTTGCCACCTGCCCAGTGCTGAAGAAGACGTGATTCACCTGCCTTCCCGGACTCTCCAGAGACCTGTTTTCTTAGCTGATGCTATGTGCTTGTAGCTGTATCCATTTTAAAAAAAATCTTAATATAATACATATGTTACATGCTGCTTGTAGTGCAGTTCATGGGTTATAAAACAGCTGGTAGTTGTGTGTGTGTGTGGGGGTGGGGAATACATGACATACCTCTAGCATCTGTCCTCCAGCAAGCTCTCAGAGTTCTGTAAAGGAAAGCCTTACAAGAATGACTTCACCTAACAGTGAAGTGCAGCTGCTTCTGGGGTGGAAAGTGGCAGCTGTTTAACAGCTCACAGTACAATGGAACAACAGTTTAGAAGAGGAAGTAAAAACCCCAGTATCCAATTGAAACTGCAGGGGGAATTTAGGGAGGCAGAATGTGACTACTCGCATTAGATTCTGGCCAGGACACTAGGGTTAACACATCCTGTTCCTGAAAAACGTGTCCTGGGATCTTTCATGACCATAAGGGTTTGGGAGCTCAGTTTCATGTCATCTCTGAAAGATGGCACTTCTGCAGCACAGCGCCACAGGGGGCTGGCTAATTACTGACTCGGGCAATGCTACTGCTTGCACCATCTGGGTTCTTGTAGTTTCCCATTGATTCAATAGGCATCCTTGTGTTACTTTGCACCCTTCCTGGTTCCATGTGCGTGTAGTGCACTAACAAGGCTAGGGCTGTATAGCCAGTCCCCAGTGGAGGCATGCAAAGGAACATACCCTCCTGTGTTCATAAAGACACTGTGATCAGCTGCAGAGCACCCCAGCATCTCTCCCGTTAGCTTTAGAAAAAGGAGTCATGCAAATCCCAGTTCCTCCTGCAGATGCTTCCTAGGAAGGGAGCAAATGCAACCTGCAGAAGGCTGGTGCGGTTTTCAGGAAGTGGCAACACATGTGTGGCCTGGACACATACCCAAGTCTGTTGTGAGAACAGAAGGCCCATACTGTTAGTGTGAAGGGTAGGGTGGGCAAGGGACAGGGAGGAGGGTGATGTGTTGAGTGACAGAGCTGGGTAGGGGGCGGGATGTTTGAAGGGAACACAGCACCAATTGATGACAAGTCTATCCATAAGACGACATCCAAAAGAGGCCCCCTGGCCAAGATGTGGGGTTGGCGGGAGCGGGAGGTTGGCAGGTCGGGGGGAGAGGTGGATCTATGAGTTAAAGACGGGAGCTGAAGCTGTGGGAGTGGAGATTATTCATAAAAAAGCCATTGCATGAGCAAAGGAGAGGGCCAAGGCCGGAGCCTTGTGGAGGAGGGGGACACACAGGATGAGATGCTAAAGGAATTAGCAGGAGAGGATGGAGCCATGAAAGTCAAGGGCGGGGCAGATTTTCAGCAGGGAGGGTCTGAACAACAGAGGTCAGTGAGGATGAGGATGGAACAGGGCCAGCAGGGAGGTTTAGCAACCTAGCTGAGAGCAGCAGGAGCGGAGCAGGAGGAAGCCAGACTGGAGAGAGTCAAGGTTGGAGGGATGCAGGCTAGCAGCTCTGGGGGTAGCTGTCCAACGTTCCAAGACCCAAACGCTCACTCCCACAAAAGGGGTGGGTCCCTGCGTCTCTCCTGGGCAGGTACCAGTAACACTGTTTGCTTGTGTGCCTCTCCTACCAGCCCTGAACACTCCACACACACCCCAGTAACCCACGACACACTGCAGGGTGCAACAGGGCATATTAAGGACCTGCTCAGGGACCATTCAACCCCTGACCCTGAAGCTCCCCATGCTTCTGCCTAGACTTGGCCCAGCATTCCCTGCGATCCCGAGGTGCCTGGCTCCCCCACACAAATCCCTCTCTCTGGCGTGCATTGGCTGGACGCAGCATCACTCCCATACTGCGGACACTAGAGGGAGGGTTTTCCCTTCCCAACGCTTTCAGCCTGCTGTTAAAATCCAGTCGGTTCAGTCAGTTTGATCCATGCGCGGGGCACAGCTCTGTTCGTGGGCAAAAACAGCATTAGCTAATCCTGAGCACCGTGTAATAATGGAACAGGAGGGAACGGGGTTAGAGCCCTCGTCTGGGACTTGGGAGGCCTGAGTTCAAAACCCTGTGCTGGCACAGATTTCTGGTGGGGGTCTTGGGCAAGTCACTTAGGCCCAGATCTTCAAAGGTAGTTAGACTCTTGACTTCCACTGAAATCAGGATCTGGGCTTTAATCTTGCTCTGCCTCAGTGCTGCATCTCTAAATGGGGATGCCCTACATCACGGGGTGTTGGGAGGTGCTCAGATACTACAGTAAGCGAGGGTCACGTAAGTACCTTGGATAGATAAGATCTTCTACGTACCTACTCTCATAAGATGCAAGGCAGAATCAGGCCCTCTGCGTACAGGGTTTTTATTTCCTGGTGTGCTGGAATGAACAGGTGTCCGTATCTCGCAGAGGTCAGTTCTGAAAGGCTTGCTGGAATCTGGGTGTTTCAAGGAGCCATCTGAGGTGGGTAAGTTGGATGCTGATGTTAAGGGGGCAGTCCAGGAGAGGGAGCAAATGCTAGAATAAGAAAGTACGTGCAGGGTGGCGGTGCAACCCTTAGCCCCCGTCCCTGGACTTTCAATCCAAAAACAGGACACCTCTCCTAAGAGATGGTTTTTGGCGTCCAGCTGGTGACTCAGACTTGGCTTCTCCAGGCAGCAGCCATTCCAAGGGACTCGCCCAAACTCTGATTGTTTCGTTTATTTTCTTTAATTAAAATAAACGGTATTGTTATTAGTGGGGATGGGAGTGGTTATGAACATGGGAAAGTGAAACGGGCTGGCATCCAGCATGGGGGACTAACCTGCAGGTGGGTGCTGGGCAAGATCCTCCCCACCCCACTGTGTTTCCCCAGCGTTGCTCATGCACCTCAGTCCTTACCACCGCACCCCCTACTATCCCAGTCCTGCCCCCCTCTCCTAGCTGTACTGATGGCCATCAGTTCTAATCTGCAGCAGTCCCTGATACCCCTCTCCTGGCCCCTGTGGAGCTTGACCCTTGTCTCCTCCTTTTGTTTCAGTTCTGGGCGAGTGAGGAAGAATCTTGCAATTGTGCCAAACAGTTTGTTGTTTTTTTTTGTGATATGGACAAAGGACCACAAGGGAGCAGGCTGAGCTCCCCAAACTCATCTCACCAGCGACCAAACTGCTCTGGATTCCAGCACTCTGGGCCACCAGCCCCTTGTCCTCATGAGAATAATCTGTTTTCACTGGATGAAAATAAATCCGGATGAGAAATTCCCTGCATTCAGAGTTCGAGGGGGTTGAATCCTCTAGGGCTCAGACCCTACGACTCTGGCTGTTCTTTGGGGGCACGTGTTGTGCTGGCCAAGCTATTAGCGCTCCTGAGAAGCGCAGCTCTGAGCGGAGCACATAATAGGCGCCTGCTGAACATGAGGAAAGTGGCTGAGTGAGCCCAGGGGCTGACGGAGAAAGAGCTGAGGGACAGGAGGCCTGGCCTGGTGCTCTGGGGCTGACGGAGAAAGAGCTGAGGGACAGGAGGCCTGGCCTGGTGCTCTGGGGCTGACGGAGAAAGAGCTGAGGGACAGGAGGCCTGGCCTGGTGCTCTGGGAGCGGTGATGCTCATTGCCTCGACTTCAAGGCCAACGCGGACAATCATAGTTCGTACCAGTGGGTCTTCACGTGACTCTGGAGCCCAATTTGGGAAGAACAGCGTTCCACACACTGGCCAATGATGGAGCCATTTGCCTAGTTGTGACGCTGGAATTGTACCGTGTTGCCATGCCTGGTTCGGTTGTGGGCACTCACCCGCAGGGAACACCACCAACCCTGACAGGGGTCACTAACGGAAACGGTCAAGCTTTCTAATGTGCCATTGACAACACAACAGGCTCATGTTTCAGACCCGCAGGCCCACAGCATTGTAGCCTGTGAATTTTGGCTGTAGACAGAGTCCCTGTTGCGTCCAGAGCCAGTGATGGAGGTGCCCCTAGGCGGGGCTGGCTTTCTCAATTCATAGATCCCTTTCGTGGTCACCTGTCGCTTCCTTAGCCAACCTGCAGCCCACACAGGTCAAGGTGGGGCTGGGAGCTTCCAAAGCGTACTGGCCGCTCTGGGCGAGGTGGCTGAGGCGCTGGCTGCTACGGAACCTCAGTTCTCGTTGGGCTGAGGGGGAGGCCAAAGTCATGGCGCTCTGCAGAGGACCCGACTCCAGGGAGAGGGGCGGGGCAGAGAGGCCAGGGAAGGGTTAAGCCCTGCCTGGCTCCGGCTTCGGCAGCGGGCAGCCCCCGGCCGGTGCACTCTTTTGCCTCTCCCAGCAGAGGGGCCGCTGAGTCACCAGGGCCCCGCGTGGTGAATGGCTGCGCTCAAGAGGGGCTGGGCGGCCCTTCCGCTCCCGGCTCCGCCAGCGGCTCGCAGCCCGTCCCGCTCCGCACTGCAGCCCGGCCGGCAGGCGGGAGGGCGCGGGGCAGCTCAGCATGGCCGTGACCCTCAACAGCCGCTTCCAAGGTAAGCGCGCCCCGAGCCCGGCCCCCGCTGCGCCCCCCCCCCCCCCCCCCCCCGGACCCCCTTCCCGCTAACGCCCCTCTCTCCCCGGCGCAGGAGGCAAAGCCTACGGGCAGCGGAGAGCGCAGCAGGAGGGGCGGCTGGAGGAGATCAACAAGGTAGGAGGCGAGCCGGCGGGGCGCGGTGGGGGCCGGCCGGGAGCGGCGTCTCCTCCCGGACGGGGGTCCTGGCCAGAGCGTCCGGCGCCCCCCTGTCTGGGCGGGTTTGCCCGGCTCTGAGCTGCTGGCTCCTGCCTGCGGCTGCTGGGAAGGGGCTTTGGGGGGGTTGCGGTCCCAGCCGCCCCTGCTCCCCCCGGCTGTGGCCGGGGCAGGCGGCTCCACGTGGCCGCTGGGAGCCAGACGTTCCCGCCGCTCTTCAATTTCTAACAGGCTTCGGCGGCGCACGGGGCTGAACCTGCTTCCAGCCCAGGCTTCCCACGTGTGAGCTGGAGCTGGAGCCAAACCTTGGCCTCTGGCTTGTGTGTGTTTTGGGGGCATAGGTGTGTCGAGGTGCTGGCGCCACCCCTATCACGCCCCCTGCCGGGCAGGGCCCAGCTAGCCACCGCTGACCTCCGGGGAAACTGAGGCACGGGACGATTACGTGACTTGCCAAAGTTGGGACGGGAAAGGCTGAACTCCAGTTCTGGGCTCTACCCACCGGGATATTCTCCCCCACCTCAGTTACTTCTCTCGCTAGTAAAAGAGCCTCCTTCTAAAGCAGTTCTAATGTGCCTCTCTCCTGCCCTGAGCTCATCCGGTGAGCTGTGCTAGGTGGGGGCCAGCATGTTAGGGGTAAGGATGGATGCTTTTGTGTTTCTTTGCTGAAAAGTTTAAAATCCCCACCAGCCCCCTTTCCCCCTCCCCCATCAGACTCTCAGCTTAACGCAGCCATCAAACGTGCACAGTCTGGTAAGGTGCCTTGTGCCAGCCGGACTGACCACGGTCGATGGTGTTGCACCAGGCGTCGTGCAGTGAAGTTCCCAGATCCGGCTCAGTCCTGCTCTTCCTTCCCTCGCCCCCCACAAAAAACCTTTCCAAGGGTGTCACGAAAGCCCTCCAGCTCCTAAACTGGGCTGCAAGTGAGACCACTGTCTGTGCCCGGTGGAGAGAGCTGTCTGCAGACCCAGCCTGGGTGTCTCCCAGTGTAAATGGCCGCTGGTCCCTTGGCTTGTGCCCTGCTTTGTCTCACTTGCGGAGCAGATTGAAATGGCTAGGAGCTGAACCCTTGAGCTCGAAGCTCAAAAGCGGCAAGAAGTCGGTGTGAATTAAGGGTCTGACTAGAGAGCTGGGAGGGGAAGACGAAGGCGTTTGCAGGGGAAGGCGGCAGGGAGGGGAGGAATAATCCATATGAGGGGGGCTGGATGGAGATCAGAGTTGGAGTGTTGGCAGGAGGGGTCCATGAAGGGGCAGTGTTTGAGGTGGGGCGTGTGGAAAGACCGGTGTGTCTGTGGGGCCAGGTCCTAGTTAATCTTAATTCCAACTGGGTTCTTGGTGTAACTGCCTCCAGTCTGGCGTCTGGCTTGCTTCCCCCGGCCCCCAATGGGAATAGACCTGCTGACTTACTGTCATGGCTCTAGGGACCCAGTCCTGCCCCAGCAAGTAAAGCCCCAATCCCCATGCTTGGGCTGGCTCTGTGACTCTGATGTTAGAGGGCCATGGTAGTGAGTGAGGGGCCCAGCTGTCCTTTCGCGTGCTCCAGTTCCCAGCTCACGCAGGGATCTTTCGAGACCTCGGAAACTCCAACAGGTGAAGGAGGGCGTCTCCCCAGCCTGCCACAGGGCGGGATGGGGAGGTGTCTAAAGTGGACAGGTAGCTGGATAGGGCCATTCGGGTGTTCGCTTGCAGAGGGCCCCACAAAACAGAGCTGCCCCTTTGAGCCTCCCAGAGCCCTGGAGTCTGTTCTGCAGGCTGGGCAAGGTTCATACATCATGGGACCAACTGGCAGGATGGTGGGAATGAGCAGCCAGGCCTGTCCTCACTCTTGGCTCTTGGGTTGGTGGATTAAATCTGGTCCCTTCCCAGCAGCTTCCCTCTCCTGTCCTAGTTGCGTAGCTCAGGTCTGAGGTTATGTTTGAATAATCCAGCCAGACTGAACCAGGACCCTAGCAGAGGGGCCCGGGCAGGTAAAACAAGTGTAAACCCTCCTCTTCCCCACAGCCCTCCGTGCTGCTGTGACTTCAACAGGGGCAGCAGCAAACCCGGAGGTAGGTAGTAATGCTTCCCCAGCAGGTCACACCCATAAACCACCGCGGTGCTGGGCAGGGAGTGTGGCTGGCATGAGAAGAGGGGGTGGGGGTGGCGGCAAGGAAGGAAGGCATGGAGCTGGCCTGAGCCTGGGGTGGAGATGGGCCTGGTGTGGGGCAGGAATGGGTGGCTGGGGCAGGACAGCAGGGTGAGGAGTGTGGATCTGTATTACGGCCACTGGCTGTGAACCTAGCCCGGTGGTCCCTGAGCAGGTGGTGCTGAGGCAGAGGAACGCCTTCAGGGGGCTGGTCTCAGACAGCTGAGAGATCAGATGGGTCTTGCAGAGGTGCATTCAGTGGGAGGGATGGGGTGAAGGGGCCTTTTTCTCTCCGTCAGTGGGCTCCCTGCACCCTCGTCTGGCCTGATCTAACCTGTGCTGGGCACATGGCTGGTGCCAAGCAGGCACTTTGAGAGAGGCCCCATTGTGCTCTGCCCTGAAACTTCGGCCTGGTACCTCCGCAGTGCCCCTGCATGCTACCGGCTCCAGAGAGCGGCACGCCCCCAGCGCAGGGGGCGCATGCTGCTCCCCACAAGTCCACCCGCCTGCCTGGTGGAGGCAGCCAGAGTGAAGGGGCTGAATCCTGAAGCTGCACTGCCTGGGGCTGAGATCTTGTTGCATCTTTGCAAGCTGAACCCCTACAAAGCTGGCTGGTGTTTGGCTGGGAGACCGAGGAGGGGGCAGAGTTTTAGTGGGCAGTGGGGTGACTGAAACTATTCCTTCCGTGGCGCTGGGCATCGCAACGTGGCACTGGGCAGTGCTGCACTGCCTGTGGGGAGGGATGGGAAACGCAGGTCCCGCCAGCCAGAGCAGGCAGGGTTAATGGCCCAGGGGTCCTGCTTACACCTGCACAGCCAATGGCCATTGGAGGAGCATTGCAGGAGACTGCAGCACAGCAAAGCTGGATCTACACGGGGGCTGTCTCCCAACAGCAATCCCCTAGCTAGGGGGCTCTTCCCCTTCCTCACTACAGCGTGAGGACTGAAATTGTGTGTGTGTGGGGAGGGAGGTGGTAAGGGTTGGGCCTGTGCCAGGGACCGTTGTGTGCCAGTGGATGCTTTGTGGCCAGCTGCCATAACGGTTCCTGCAGGAGCGCGCCCTGGGAAGAATAGGAGCTATTGTTCTTGGGAAGGGCTTTCAACTTTCACCCCAGCCTGTACCGAGCTGTTCTGATTTCCTCTCCCAGGAGTGCAGAGTTTCTGCCTCTTGTGAATGCTGACTTGGGTCTTTCCTCCACTCTCTGTGTAGCCAGGGAGTGAGCTTGGTGCTGGGGCCGCCAGCCGTCCTGCAGACCTTGGCGGGGGGCTAGAGGGAGGAAGAGCAAATCAAGGATTAGAGGGTGCAAGGGACTGTTAAGGTAAATGCCCTGGGTACCAGGGCCAGATGAGGTCCCTTTCCCTGGTACAGTACAGAGGAGGCCCCTGGGCTGTAGGGGGAAACCTTCTCCTGTCCCAGAGAATAAGATATAAGATGGGTCCATCTCCCCCCCCCCCCACCTCTCTCCTGTCCTCCCTGCCTGTGCCATGGACAGTAAGTGCCTTGATCTCTATGGGGAAGTGTTTCATGGAGGAAGAGGAGTTAGGATGGTAAGTGCTGGCGATAGGAGGCTGGCTGGGTTAATTCTGGGTGGCTTTGGCACTTTACTAGACTTCCTGCTGCTCCACCTGTCAGGAGGTCCATAAGGAGTGGGCTGGAGGCTAGGAAGAGAAGAGGGTGTGGGGTGAAGGGGCATGTCCATGAAGAGTCTCAAGGCTGTGGGGGCGTGTTATGATTCTGAGATGGACAAAAGCCAGAGACGGCTTCATGGAGGAGGGTGACACTATCTGGAGCTCATCCAGGCCAGCACCTTCAATCTGAGCATCTCGAAGCACTTGAAAAGGTAGATGAACCTTCCCAACCCTCTGGAGATGGGGCGGTATCATTTCCATGTTACAGGTGGAGAAACTGAGGCGCAGAGGGGAAATGACTTGCCCGAGGTCACAGAGCAAGCCAGTGGCATAACCTGGAGTAGAACTGCGGTGCCCCAATCCCAATCTCTTGCCCTCACCATGTGCCAATGTATTGTACTTGGTGGGTTTCTCTTCTGAGTATGGATGAGAGCAGCCAGGATTTCTTGCGCTGACTGAGCCCTGTAGAATTGGGACTTATGGAGATCACAGAGCAGGGAATTGGAGAGGACTTGAACCAGTCAGCGGCCTGAATAAGTGAGCACCTGGTAGAGGAGAGGTGGAGACAGTGTCTGATGTGGGGGTGATTTAGGAGTGAGATACCAGGACAGTTTACAGGGCTGGGAGATGTGGAGACGAGAGTTTGGGGTCAGTTCTAGTACTGCCTGATATCCAGGGGCAGCTGCGAGAGTTGGGGCTAAGAAGGCTGAGGAAAGAGCTACATTCTGCTCTCTAACCTCCCCCAGTTGCAGCTGGAAGTGCCAAGGGCCAGGACTCTTGAAAGCTGCTCTTCCCAGAACCCTCTGATACTTTGAGCTGTGGCAGTTTCAGCCCATTGCACTGAGTGGGAACATTTGTATGACTTGTGCCACCCTCATTCTGCGCAGGAGTCTCCTTGTAGGGAGGTCTGGGTGTCAGAAATGCAATGAGCTTTGATTTCCCTAGGATTTCCTTGGGAAATCAAATACTTGTTAATGCCCTTGCTGGCTTCTCCCTCCCCACTGTAACACCTTTCTTGGGCCTGAGTGTTAGGGTGTGCTGCCCTAAGTGTTAGGGATGCATGTTCTGTGCACACAACTGCTGCATGAAACAGGCTGCAAACAGCCTGCAAATACTGAGGGGTTAATGGGCTGGAACAGCTGTGGGCAGTAAACCCTGCTCTGCTCTTCTTGGCCAGCCTCTGTACTTACCCTCTTCACTGAGGGTGAGGTGGGGGAGTTGTTTTTTGCCTTTTTAAAAATCTGATCAGCTGTGCAACTGCAGAGATTTGAACCTCTCCAAAACCTCCCAACTGTAACATAGCTGGCATACCAGGCTATGCAGATGGCATGGCAGGGTCACCCTCGAGAGCCAGCCGGGACCGTATATGGAAAAGGAGAAACTTTCTCAGACTTTCTGAGGGGACTTTCCAGCCTGCAAAATCCCCAGGGCTGCAAACAAGCTCCGTTAAGCAGGATAGAGATCTGTTAGGAGCACCTATCCTGACTCCCTAGCAGGCTGGGGAGAACAGTCAGGGATACCACCTGGGAAGCTTAACAGCTGGTTCCTTCTGGACTCTGCGTTCCTCTGCTGTTAGAAGCTGAAATGCTGCACTTAGAACTCTCCTGACTCCTGTGTGGCTAAGGATCTCTGGCAGGAAGCCACTCCCCACTGCTGCCTCCTGACTGCCAAAGGGCATTGAAGATGCTCATTTCCAATGTGTTTCTCTCTCCCTCTCTCAGGGGACTGGTTTGGGGACTTTGATCTGCAGGTGCCTGGTCTAATCAGCACAGATCAGCAGCAAACCAAACTTTACCCTTATCCAATAGCTTTGGCCAATGGGAAAGGAATGGTCTCTATCAGTTTTCCAGGAACAAGATGCTCGCATCACAGAAATGCCCCAGTTGAGATCCCCGCTTCAAGGGGCAGTCTCAGCAGAGCCTAAGAATTCAATGGCCCGTGGAGACAGGCCTGGGGATGGGCATTCTACAAACACTATAAATGCTGTAGGTAGATGGGCCTACCCCTCGTGAGGGACAGGCCCATGTCTACACTGCAGTTGGAGGTGTGATTGCAGCATGCGTAGGTTTGATTTCACTTAGGTACCAATAGCAGTGAAGCCATGGCAGCATGGACTTCCGCAAGAGCTAGCCACCTGAGTACACACCCAGGGTCCTGAGCAGGCTTGCACAGTGCATGCTGCGATGGTTTTACTGCCCTTGGTTCGTGAGCTTCTCCACATGCTGCAATCATACCTCCATACCCTGAAAGATCCAGGTGTGTTCGTGGGGCGGGGCTGAGGTGGTCTGTGCTCTTGCTACTCCAGTTGTATTGTGGATAGAGAGGGCTTGTGCATCCAAGTCCATAGGCCTAAAGAAGATGACCTCTAACCAAGAGTAGCTCCATCTAATCTGTGCACTCGTGTGTCTCATTTGTGCAGTTCTGCTTCGTGATAAGGATGCTAGATAAGCAACTATGCCACTAAAAGGTGGAGCCCCAGCAGAGGGCTCTGGGAGCCACCTTAAGGGCTAGAGCAGAGCCTGAGTTACTAGACCCTGGGCGTGGAATTCCTCTGTGCTATTGTTAATGCCTGTTTATTCTTATCGCAGTGGCTACAAACAGGAATTGTATACAGTGTTCAATGTTTCCATTTGAAATGTCTTCCTTGTTGCTTTGCACATTCCAGACCAGGCCCCGTGAGGGTTGCTGGGCTGTGACTCTCACCCCCGGCCGATTTAAATGGATTCCCCCCCTCCCCCACCCCCGGACTTCTTGTACCAAGAGAACTGGCTGCTGACATCAAGATAGCTGAAAATCTGCTGGGTCAGTGCCACCTGCTCTTGTGTGTCGCCACATGAGTGGAGCATCTGGGCACCTTCCCTGGCAAATTGTAGCTGGCCTAGGGCAGCAGGAGTTGGTGTCCTCCCATCCTAAATGCCTCTCCTTTCTCATCATCCCTCCGTTTTGGGAGAAAAATATACCCGCTGCTCTGCTCAGCATGGTCCAGCAGGTAAGTTGTGGGACTGGGAGTCAGGCCCTGGTTCTGCACTGGCTCTTCCACTCCCTCCTCTTGTGACGTTAGACAGGTGACTTCTGCAGAGGTTGTTTATACCCATAATAACCCTCACTCCCCACACAAGTTCACTCTGCAGCCTGCAAGTCTGCCACCGTGTCCCGTGAGCTCTACGTAGGGTGGGCCAGATGGTGCTGCTTGAGTTCTGGATGAGATACGAAGCCAAGGGCATGACCACTTGTGTCCCTCACCGCTCCCCTGAGACTCTCTCTATGTGTAGGATGCCAACCCTGATGACCTGGCTGCATTCCACCTTGAGTAATGGCATTCTACTGCCCAAAACTCCCCTTGCACTTTCAGCTGGGCTCCAGGGCTGAACATAGTGTTGAACTGGAGAGTGATATTTTTAGCTGGATCATTTTTTCTATTCAAGTATGGCTCAAAAGGAACCAGACTGGCTTACGTGGGTGAGGGGAAGGATCTCAGTGTGTTGCTTAGACCAGCTGTTTAAATTCTCAAGTTGATTTGCTGTAGTGGTAACCGATGCTAATGCAACACTAGGTTGTATCAGGCAGTGTATGGTACACAAGCCCAAGGATACTGTGCTGTTGCCACCTCTAGAGCAGTGTTCAGATCTGGTCACTGTAAAGAAAAGTCAGGTTAAGTTACCGAGAGCATGGTTGGGAGTGGAGGGGTGGTAAATGGAAAAGGCCGGCTTGTGCATGAGGAGAAAGTGGGACTCGCTAGTGGTGAGAGAGTGATCCAGCGGTAACACGACTGAAATATTTAGTGAGGGGCTTTTACACAACAGAGCTGCTTGATCTGTCTGAGGTCACTTGAGAGACCAGAGCTAAGGGACGTCATTCTGTTCTGTGTTGGTTCTTACACTGTCCTCATCACCATAAAATCTGAGCACCTTCGAGAGGTATATTAAGCAATAGCTAATTAATTAGCAAGAGTTGAGAGGGACCCTCTTAGAGATGGGGCTATTTAGCAGAATGCAGATTTGGATCCAGACTTCACCTCTCTGTACCTCAATTTCCCATTCATTAGGTGGGGATAACGATACTGACCTGCTTGGAGATGTACTGCTGAAAAGCACTGTGTAAGAGCGAGGTGTTACTACTATTCAGCCCTAGTGTGCTGATCCAGACCCATCTCTGGGCTCTCATATAAGAATGCCAGGAGGTGTTTGTACAGAGCAGGGATGGGATGGGATGGGCTCTGAGAGGGAGGAGGCAAGTATGGTAGGATTTTTTTTTGATTTTTTTTTTTAAAATGACTGCAGTTGAATCGTGAGGACGGGCTCTTGGTCAGTTCTGTGCTGGGGAGGAGCCAGCAGTGTATTTGGGGGTTTCCCCATTGATCTCTTGGTGCCAGCTGGCAGAGGGCACAGGAGTGCATAGCGTTTTACAGGCGTCTGCTGGGCTGGATATGTGCATAATAATTCACTAAAGGGTGGCATGTGAAGTCTTGATTGAAAACCAGCAGCCACCTGGTCACCTTAATCCCTGTGAAAAGTGTGTGGGTAATATTGAAGGAGTTCGGTTTCTATACTGAGAATTATGTTCTTAAGGCAGGTGACCAGGAGGGGACAAACTTCTAACATTCTTACGGCAGGGGGTAACGTGTCCGGTCACCTGTGTGTTTGTATGTCTCACAATGGAGGCTGGTTTGCATCCTGAGCTAAATGCTAATCAAGAGGTTGCAAAATCTTCGAGAGGAAATTTTGCAGAAAGAAATAAACCGCAGGAGGGGGCCCTGCTTACAAGTAAACCCAATAGGTTGTTGAGTTATAATGGAGCACAGAGGTAGGTGGATATTTCCTTGGGAGGGGGGCAAGCTGATAGGATGACTTGTGTCACGAATGGAAGATTGCAGCCAAACCTGGCTGTAAAACACGGAAAGGACTTGGGCTGAGATTTGCTCTAGAAGACATGACAGTAACTAGTTCAGTAAGTCTAGGTTGTCGAATGCATGTTCTGATTTTGTTTTACATGTAACTGTCCATTTCCAATATTTCTACTTGCTATCCCTTGACCCTCTACACTTTGTTAAATAGACTTTTACTTGATGTCACTATAAATCTACTTAAGTGCTGCGTTAAGTAGAGCAATGATCTGAGGTGTAACAGGGAAGCTGGCATATGCTGTTTCTTTGGAAGCAGTGAATCTGTGAATACTGGGACTGTCCAGTGGATCAGGGACTGACAGCTCTAGGAGTCACTCGGAGGGCTCAGGAGTTGGAGTGTGCCTATCACTAACCTGTCGAGAGACAGCGGGGCCTGCCAAGGCCTAGAGGGCAGTGCTTGTGTTGCCTGTGACCAGTGCAGCTGTGGAGCTGACCTCCGGCAGGTGGTAGTGAGGTGCCTCTCAGCCCTGGCTATCCCTGGGAAGCGTCGCCCTGCCCCTCCCACCATCCACGCTGGCCACTGCTTTGGGTGTGGCTGACTGGTGATTTTCTCTCTTCTGAAACAGATGTCAAATGTACTTAAAGCCTTAAAAATCTTCAGACTAGTCAGCACCTGATGGTCCCAGAGCTGTAGGCTGAGACTTTCTGAGCCACCTCGGAGGTCCAGATGCCTGGTTCCTGTTTTGTTAGCAATAAAGGAGGTGGCAGGCAGGGTTGTAGGAAAGAACATGCGTGTTTCCATTAATGTTAATGATGACTGGGCATCCTAATACCTTAAGGCCAGGGGCTGCTTCTGCTACTCCCACTCATGGCTACGCAGTCTGTGTCTGCAACGCATGCATGGAGTGTGCAGCAGCCTCAGCCCACTGCCCCTCAATCCCTTGGAGGATCCTTGCCCCATACAAGCAAAAAATAAACAGCAGCTGTGAATGATTGCTGCAGAGAAGAATGCTGAACACGGACCAAGTGACTACATTCCTGGACGTTGGGTGGACGTGGGAGGCTGGAAATGAAGAGGAAGACCATGCAGTTTGCAGCTGCAGGGAGTATGTTGCCAGCAGAGGTTTGCTGGAGGGGCACAGTGGTGAGGCTTGCTGTCCAGATCCTGCTCTGTGCTGGAGCTCCAGGCTCTTCACCTCGCAGTGCTAAGGCACTTTAATAATACAGCTGTGAGATGATGGCAGTGGAGACTGGAGACCTCTGCAAGTGGGTGAGCCTCTCCTCCAGCACTCAGGGGAACCTGTTTCCTGCCTCGGTGCATCAGAGGCACTAGCTGAGTCTCGCTTTGGATGGAAAAGGTCCTCTTAACTCCGTATCCAATGTGCACCACGTCCTCTTGAATGAATCCAGGAGCTTCAAAGCGCTGAGAGAACTGTGCCGGCTCTAAGGAACCAAAAGCCATTGGTGTGTATAGTGTGTATGCATAGACCTCAGGTGAGGGGGTTGGAGTCTCATCTGCTACCCCAGACTCTACATGGCTATATCAGGAACACTGTTCTAATGTCCACCTATGGACAGAACTGAAGGGAGTCCCCTGGCATTGCTGCTAGAAAAGCCCTGTAGTTGCTGGTGCAATGAAGGTGGTGTCATTCCAGGCACTGTGATTCCCTCTTGGTTCCCTAGGATTTTCACTATAGGGGTGGGGTGGGAGGAGGAATTGACCCATTTTAGATCTCTCCTGGCACTGATACTGCTCAGCTTTGTAAACAGCATCTGTTTTTGACTTTTGGCAGTTAATTCCCCTCTTGAGTATTTATATAGTCAAACATGCACCCCATCTTAGACTTGCCCTAGGAGGTTTGAGGAGCTTTGCCTTGTGTTTTTTAACCTTTGGGACTTTTTTTGCTCCTATTAGGAATTTCTCTGTGACCCCAAGTTCAGTGATGAAGAAGATCTGGAGGAGAAGCTTGCGGTGTTCAAAGGTGAGACTTAGCTGTCGCTCTCTGTCCCCTTTCACCTGTACTCTGTGTGCCAAGGGTAGCCTTTTCCCAGGAGCTGGGACCAGCCAGACGTAGAAATTGCTGCCAGAAGAGATAAGAGTAACTAAACTGAGATAGCAGCCTCCTCATGTTCAGGACTAAGCACTAACCTTCACTGTGACTTAGTTTTCCCACAGTGAGTCTTCACACACACACCCCCTCAAATAGTCCCTTCGCAGGCACCTCCCACACAACTGTTGCAAAATAGTTACTCCTCTAAGGGCAGCTGTGCACTCAAATATGTGTTCCTGTTTTCCAGCAACAGTGTAGCTGCCATGCTAGCAACGGCTGCACCATTGCTCGAAAATAAGTACAGAATCTTCCAGTGCAGGCAAGGCCCTACAGGATGAGAAGGGGAGGAGAGAGAAAGTATTTCGATAGATCCTAGGGGGTACTGAGCCAATACAATGATTGTAGCCATATAAGCACCTAGATTGATTAGACAAGTGAGTAGAAGCCCCTGCTACAAAGTTGGGCTCCAAACTTCCTCAACATTGGGGGGGCTTGGGATCCTTGTTTGGGCCACTTGTTCTAACACAATATAGATCGCCATCCAGCCCAACCCATTCCCTCCCAAACCCCCTCTCCTAGTCCAGTCCATATTGGTGGAGTTCAGAGATGTGCCCCTATCTTCATTTTCCACCCAAAACTCTCCTGTTCCTAGATCTGGAATGTTGGCTGCTCTGTGGGGCTGTCTGGGTGCGGGGTTTGGGCCCGTTATGGGTGGGGCAAGTCTCAAGCTGAGCTGTCTTGGCTGCCTCTGTTTCTCAACAGGCAGTTAGGGGATATCTATGTTGCAGCTGGGAGGGGGATTCCCAGCGTGGGTAGACAGACTCACTCTAGCTCCATTCGAGCCAGCACACCAAAAATAGCGGCATGTCCGGCGTCTCGGGCTAGCCACCAGGCTCCACAACTGCCTGATCCCCTGGATCCGAGCTGCGGTGGCTAACCTGAGCCGCTGCCCATGCAGAGCTAGTGCAAGTCTGGCTCCCTGCACTGGGAATCACACCTTCCAGCTGCAGTGTAGACAAATCCTTAAAGACCCTGCCCCCCCACCCCTCCTTGGGAACCCTGGGAAAATATCCCCTCTGTGCCATGCTCCCCTTGATCATCTGTCCTCTAGCACGGGTCCTCAGCAAATAAGGGCCCATCAATAGAGGCTCCGGGGCAGCTACCTAACCTGCTTCCATTCCAGGCATTATCTGCTTTTGGCTTTGATGTCAGTCCTGGAGGGTGCTGGCTGGTGCCTTTCCCATGAGGGAACTGGATGTCTCCAATTTCCCCATGTTCTCCCTCCCCGCCCCCACCACCTGCCTCTCCTCCCATTTTTGCTGAAACCCTGAATTATTTCCCCTCTGAATCGGGCTTTCTTCAAACATTGTGACTGTGGGTCGCAGCCACAGAACTCCCTGTAACAGGAGGCCTCGGCCCCTCCTCCCCCCGCATCGTGCATTTGTCTCCATGGCTCGATGGCCTGTTCTGTGGGAGTCCCGCTCCCTGCCACCAACACCTCCTCCAGCTTCTCCCAACAATCGGCCCATTGTGCGTCCCCCTCGCCCAGCTGAGCCAGCGAGTCCCGGGAGCCCCTGTGCAGAAGCGGTGTTTGTGTGAATGTGCTGGGGTTAGCAGGGCAGGATTTCACCCCCTTGAATCCCAGCAGCATGGGATGAAAGGGAAACATGAACGTGTAGGCTCAGGCTCGGAGCGCCGTGGTATAAAGCCGCCTCTGTTCTCTGCGCTGCCTGTCAAACTTCCTCCGAGGAATAGAGAAAATAACACACACACAGTGCACACAGCAGACACACAGTGGGGGGCACGTTTCAGATTCATATGCTGGGACGATGGACCCCGGTGCTTGGGCCTGGCCAAGTGACTCAGAACCACAAAGGAGGGCGCTCCGAGTAGAGAATTAAACCTGCCTCTCGTCCCAAGAGCTGCCATCCTATTCCCTTGCGGCTCTCTGGCCCACATGCCAGTCACAAGCTGTTCCTCTACCAGCCCATTTGCTGCAGCCCAGGGTTTCTGTCAGCGACTGAAAGGTGGCTTGCTGATGAGGCATTTGTCAAGGTGGAAATTCCCTCCTGCAGTCGGTCCTCTGCTGTTCAGCCAGAGAGACTGTTCTAGCATCATGACCTGGCCTAGACTTGCTTAGGCCTCTCGCCCTGAGCTGAGCCACCAGGCAATGTAAACAGAGGCAGCTATTTACCTGTTGCTGGTAGAACAAGGACACTGCAATTTGCCTGTAGAACAGGGAAATACTGTTCTGAGCTGGGACTTCCCTGTGTCACTATAAATGACCTTGCTTAATGTTACAAAAATAAGGTAGAGAAGAGAGGGAATTTCTTAATATAGTGCCCACCACAGTGGTATCAGAGCATTGCTTAGAGCTAAAGGGCAGAGGAATGTAGCTTTGTCCATCTAGGAATGTCGTACTGAGCCTGTTACTGTAAAGGACAACAATATTCTGAAATAACGAGGAGTCCGGTGGCAGCTTAAAGACTAACAGATTTATTTGGGCATAGGCTTTCTTGGGTAAACAACCCACTTCTTCAGATGCATGGAGTGAAAATTAGATGCAGCATAAATATACTGACACATGAAGAGAAGGGAGTTACCTTACAAGTCTTTTGTGGATTCAGACTAAC
This sequence comes from Macrochelys suwanniensis, assembly GCA_033296515.1. Lineage (NCBI taxonomy): Eukaryota > Metazoa > Chordata > Testudines > Chelydridae > Macrochelys > Macrochelys suwanniensis. The sequence continues at coordinate 10,550,794 of CM065790.1, read as the reverse complement.
ATGGCTACCCCTCTAATACTCTGAAATGATGCTGATTAATAATGAGCAGTATTCAGCATGCGGCCAGGAGCTTTGCTGGCATGAGGACACGATAACACAGCCTCTTCCCACTAGGAATAACGCACCGCGTAATGGAAATGCTTGTGGAACTAATTACATGGTAGCAATGCAAATGGTATTGGACATGGGCTGTTTTTCGTAATAGAAAGTTATTGTAACGCATCTGTAGCCCTCTTATTTTTCAATTATTGCCATGCTGCATACTGTAGCAACTTGGAATTTCAAATTACCAGCAGTAGCAGAACCTTCTGACCCAAAACAGACTCCTACCACTTGAGCTCGAGGAGAATCTCCTTTTAGAGGTAAGCAATATAGGGCCATGGACATACAGAGGAGTTCTGATTCTAGCCGCTAGAGGACAATGGTGCATATACACAATAGCCAGTTCATTATAACAAGTGCCAAACAGTGGGTTTCAGTGGAATGCCTTTTCTGAAAAGTAAATACCAGCTCTCTGTGCAGTAAGCCATCCTAAGTGGTACACTCTCTTGACTCTCCTGATGCTTTAGGTGTGTTTCTCCCCTCACTGGCTTTCCAACCGTCCCTGCCCATTGTGCCTTAGTGTTTAAATCCAGATTGAAAGCTGTTATTCAACCATCCAGTGACTAGTTAGCTGACAGCTTGGGGCTGAATCAAAGAATTTGTGGCCCAATACATCTACCCTGCACTGCTCTTTCAGGAAATAGGATTATTTACCACATCAAACCAGTCATCCATCTACCCTAGAAACCAGATCAGCCAAGTAAAATACAGCAAGGCTCTATGTTACATGAGGAGATACAGGCCTGCCTCACTACCCAGTGTGGAAAATACACAGTTCATCCTAGCATGCAATCACTAATGAGTGGTACGTGTTGCCCAGATGCATGGCATGCATGGAGCTCCCATTAGCACTAACGAGCCCTATGCATTCACCCAGGGGCGACCCTGTCACAGTTCTGAATGGCGGGGTTCTGGCACTAATTGGCACCTCTGAACTGGCGTTTGGCCTAATTGGTTCTTAGTCCATCAAAAAGGCTTTTGTATCTTCAAAGCCCCTTTATGTGACCTAAGGTTCAGGTTCAATTGCAGAACCCCTTGCCCAGTTCTCGCTCCCGTCGTACATGATGTCCCCCGTGGGCCGGCGAATTCTGAAAGACGTGTCTTTGCTGGTAACAGACGTGATGCCTCAGAGAAATGCACTCTTTGAAAATCTGTTCAATGCACGTTGTGTAATGGTTGCTAATGGCTGATCTCTCTCTCTCTGGTGATGGTGCCACCTTTACGTGGTGGGGCTAAAAATTTCTTGAAGAAAGAGCACTCTCCAGTAAGAGCCACTGTCCTCAAAGGGGGGATGAATTCATGACATGGGCAGGCCTGCCTGGATCTCTTGTCTCCCTCTGAATCCCAGGGACAGGTTACCCCACACAGTGGAGCAGTACCCCTTCCAGATTACCGTTCATCAAGAAATCAGACCTAAGCGATTGGGGAGAACCCAGCCCTTTACCTGTGCGATACTGTAGTCCTCTAAATCCCTCCTTCATACCACAATGTCCTCATCTGTATCTCGTTACCTTGGTCTGCCACCGGCCACTGCTCTGTACCGTGTCCCTTTCTTTGGCTTCCCTGTAGGAAAGGAACCACAATTGGAGTCATTACTGATCTTTAGAGCCCATTGAGACTGTTTTTAAGGCTGGGCACTAAACCCAAGAGCCTGGACATTTGTGTCCCTGTGTGACCACCCCATGGTGGTATTAGGCATGTTACTATTTGTATTCCAGTAGCCCTTGCAGGCCCCCCAGCTGAGATCAAGGCCCCAGGGTGCTAGGTGCTGTACATACAATCAGAGACATTCCCTGGCCGGAAGACTGGACAGTCTGAATAGGCAGAGGGTTCTCAGGTGGGAGGGGAGACACAGGCACAGAGGAAAATAACTTTCCTAAGGTCACACAACAGATCATTGCAGAACCAGGACTAGAAGTCCAGTCTCCTGATTCCCAGCTCGGTGCTGTATCCACTCGGCCTCACCATCTTGCTTCCTCCCCTACCCACACAGAATAGTACAACTGTTGGGCATTTTGGGGTGTGGGTTTTTTTTGCCTTCCTCTGAAAGGCTTGGTTGTTGCCAGCTTCTGAGGAGTCACATGGTGCCAGACTAGCTGGGCAAATGATCCATTCCAGTATAACCACCCTGTGTGTTTCATTGCATCCTCTTGGTGATCTAGCCCCTGTGCCCATCCATGGAGCAGTGCCACTCAGTGCAGTCCTCTACCTCAGCAGGGATATGGAAGGAGCTGCCCTGAGAGCCGGCTGAAGCTGCTCTGATTTGCTAACTCCCTTCTGTGTGTCTCTTCCAGAGAAATACATGGAGTTTGACCTGAATAACCAAGGCGAGATTGGTGAGTGACCCCTTGAGGAACACATCAGTGTTGCTGGGCCAGAAGGAGAGTGGTCTGTTGGGGCAGACACTGGGACTGCAAAGCATAAAGCCAGGGTTGCTACTTCTCTCTCAACCTCTATCTCCAGGTGCTGATAAAGAATCCAAGGGCTGCTTCCCCCAAATCTCTTGCCTGGTCCTATGGAACCTTTACTCTGTCACTTGGCTTCCGAGAGACTGTCGCTGTCCTCATATGTCCAGCCTCCTGTCCCTGGTCTGTCTCTTTGTCTCTCTCTGTCTGGGTCTCTCCTTGCCTGCTTCAAGCATTAGACGTCTCTCTGCTCTTGGTCCCAAGCTCACCTCTTTCTCCTGGATCTCTGCTCAGCCCTCTTGCTTCTCTTTCTGTTCTGGGCTCTTCTTTCCTTGTGGTTCTCTCTCAGTAAGTATCAGGAAAAGCCATGGATTCCTGGCCAGGGTTTTGTGCATGGATGAGCCTGCAGCATCACGGCTTTGCTTGGTTTGGGGTGGAAACCAGGCAAAGCCCCTAGGTTTCCACCCAAAACCAAAGCTGGCTTGTCCTTGCCCACCTCCAGACTCTCTTTAGGGGGAAAAGGGGGTGTCCCCCAGACCTCTGTAAGGTGAGGTCTAGCCTATGGAGCTGGGCCCGGTTTTCTGTTTGCACCCGCTGAGATCTCCCAGCTTAGGGTTTTTTAGGGAAAGGCTTTTCCCACATCTGGTATTGGTGCTATCTTGCTCTTTCCCGGGGACAGGTCCTGGCAGCTGAAAAGAGATGAGGCCAAGCCACAGTGTCCAGGTCCAGACTTCTGCAGTGTTCAGGATTTGGGTCCCAGGTTTTGCCTTGGGCCCAACCCTGTTGCTAACTTCCCCAACGCACAGCGGATTCACTGTGTCTATCTCGTGAGCTCCCTGCGAGCCACAGCCGCCTCCACCTCCTTTAGCTGATCCAGTGTCCCTGGTGGGCGGGGAGGGAGAAGGAGACCTGGCCCCTAACCCTGGTGCTGGTTAGGAGGAGGAAAGGAGCCTGCAGCTCATTGTTCAAGTGAGAACAATCTGAAGGAAATTGCCTCAGACTCTGCCTCTGAGGGTGCGGTTTTAGCACCACTTCCAAGGGGCCTGTTTGGCTTGTTTTCTTTAATATTGGTGCTTCTCTTCCCCCACTCTCCCCCTTTTCTCCTACACTTCAGGAGAGTTGGAATCCAGAGACCCTCATCTCTACTCACAACTGGATAGGGATGGGGAAACAGGCACAGATGCCATGATTAGCCCGGATCACGCAGTGAGTCAGTGGCAGGGTTAGGATTAGAAGCGAGGGGTCTGATCCCATGCTGTGCCCCCAAATGGCTGCACCTCAAAAGTCAAAACCCAGGGGGAGGGGCTGCAAAGGTGGCTTTATACCACCTTAACCCCGCGCTGCTCCAGGGCCACTGGCCTCCGCAAAAGTCAGAGCAGTCCTTAGCGGTCTAACTTGCAGCTTCCTCCCCCCTTGGCACAACCTCTATGCTCAGGTTTATGGTGGGGTCCGGCTTATGTTTTACCTCAGGATAATCTCTAGCCAGTTATGGTCCCTGTACGCTTCCAGAGCAATGTTGTGGGGACGAGGCAGGAGAGCGAGGGAGTGGTAGATTCTAACAGGAGACTGAATTCACTAGTGTTTGAGGGACACGGATATAATAGTATGGACACCACCGATACTTGTTTGCTAACTAAATGAACTTAGACATCATCCAAAGGAAAAATATCTGTAATTCTTGGTTTCTGTGGTACCTTTCTGCTGCTGACTGTCGGGCCTGACTTTCACAAGAGCAGCATGGGGCTGCAAGGGGTCTCTCCTGCATGTGTTTTATTCTATATCTTGGAAACGTGAGGTGCAGTGGCCATGGTCAGCTTAGGTTTTGCTGGAGGGTCTGTTTTGGATCTCGGAGTTGCCCATTGAGCACGCTCAGCTTGTAATTGGAGGGGTTGGGAGGACTGAGTCGTTAATGTAGATGCCCTGTATCCCGAAGGCTTATTAGTCACGTTCAGCGCTGCACTGTCTCCCGCCGCCACCATTCCTGGCACTGGCGCTCTGGCTCTTTCTCTTGCAGATCTGATGTCTGTCAAAAGGATGATGGAGAAACTGGGGGCTCCGAAGACACACTTAGAGCTGAAGAAGATGATCTCTGAAGTGACTGGAGGGGTTAGCGAAACCATCTCTTACCAGGACTTCGTCAACGTGATGCTTGGCAAGCGCTCCGCAGTCCTTAAATTGTGAGTGTCGGGGGGAGGGGCAGATGAAGGACGTGATGCTGGGATCTGAGCTCCACGCTTTGGGGGTTCAGGGGCCAGGTGCAGCAGGAGGCAGGGGCTGCTCTGCATGCCCCCAGGGGGCAAAGATGGAGCAAGAACCCATGTGTCCTAGACAGGCTGGGAAGCCTGACTGGGGAAAGGATGAAGAATGTCTCTGGAAGGCAATGAGCAGAGGGGCATCTCAAGGATGAAAGGAGTCACGGGGGGGGGGGGGAGTTGGAGTCCAGCCAGGGTGAGGGCTGAGCCTGAGGGGGGTTTATGTTGTGTGGGGAGGGGGGTGAAGTTGTTGTGGCTCCCGGCCCCATTTGCTTTCAATCTACCTTCCAAAGCTGGACAATGTGGCTAGGTCCAGGGATCAGGCTGTCCTAGGGCTGTCACCGCCTCATGCTGCCAGGAATGCACTACCGAGGTGCCTGGTGTATCGGGAAGAGGCTTCCTCCTGCGTTGATATGGCAGGGTTGAAGCAGCTCCAAAGCACACAGGGCACAGTACTCTGGGGTATTCGGCCATTTGCATGGTTGAGCGTGTAGCCCGTCTGGTGCGCCACACAGTCATGATATGTCTATCCCGGGATGCCACTGCAGCTCGAGTAGACGTACGCCAGCTAGCTTGATCTAGCCAGCTCGGGTGCCAATAGAAACGAAGCCACAGCACCACACGCCTCCGCACGGGTTGCCCAAGCCTGCCTGGGACCCTGGGTCATTACTCGCAGGGCTAGCTCCGTACTGTAGCCTGTGCTGCCGTGATTCACTGCGCCGGTAGCCGAGCGAGCTAGATTGTGTCTACGTGAGCTGCAGTCACATTCTGTGATTGCAGTACAGATATAGCCTCGTACCCAGACTGAGGGTGACTCGCATGCTGTGGCCTGGTGTGTCCACACAGGTGCTCCCCAGGGACCACGCAGGTCCTTTCACACTCATGTCCCAGTCCAGCTGTAACCCTAGACTGTGTGTGTGTGTGTGTGTGTGTGTGTGTGTAAAAATATGGGGGGTGGGGGGGAAGTCTAGCGTAGCAATTAGGTCCTTTCGCCTCTCTCCCACCTGAGTCTGTCCAGGTTTGCAGGACAGTAGGTTCCCTCTGGCTTTCCTGTCTGAGAGGCATCCGCGCTGAACTGGGAATTCAGCGACAGTGCAGAGAAGCTGGGAGGCTCCTGCCGCTTGCCTCTTTGTACAGAATCCCCCTTCCCATCTCCACACATCCATTCCAGAGACACCCCTGCCGGGTGCCAAGGTTTTCCTTGTTCCCTTGGCACCGGAATGGATGGAGGAGGCATGTTTGAAGCCATGCATGCGGGGGAGAGGAGGTACTTCTACAGTGGTAAGAGCGACTGGTGTAAGCTTCTCACAGCCTTTTGTGCCCTCCTGACAAGGGCGGTGAAAGCCCTGCTGTTGTAACAAATGGCTTCTGGGCACCAGCTTGGCTGCTCCTTGCAGTGGGGTGGAGTCTACGGGCTCCTTCCCCACCCTTCTAAAGCCCCTCTACCTTTCATGGCCACCAACCATGCTAGCACTGCTTTTGTGCTTAACCGAGATGAATAGATGGGGTCTTCTCTCCCCTGTGCCCCTCGTCCGTTTCTGAAGGATACCTCCAGTGCGACTGGCTCTCCGAAGTGGATGTTAAGGGAATCATTTTGTTCCCCACACCAGCAGAACTATTGCCACTAATCTGCTGTGTATTTATGGTGGGGAAAATCTTTACCACCCTCTCCCCTTAACTGCGCTTGGTTAGCATGTTAGCGAAGGATGTTTCTGGGGTTTTCTCCCCCAGCGATGGATTTATTCCTGATAGTTTCGTGACTCCTACTACAAACGCTCATGGGTCTTCCCTTGGCAACCTTCTTCCCCTGCTGAAGCCTGCTTGACACACTCCATCCTCTGCCCCAATATGACTAGTTTTAGATAGACAGGTCCCTTCTCAGCAGACACGCAAACAAGCATCCCATTATCCTCAGGCCAGGGTTGAGTTTCTGCTCCAATTGTAAATGCAAAGTTCCAGTTCCAGCAAAAGCCACCAAACCGAGGCAGCAGTTGGCAGGAGTGAAGTGGCTACAATTCTTAGGGAGGAATAAAGCAGTGACAGTTAAAAAGCATTCTAGATTCTCTTTCCAATTATCACCCCACCCAATCGGCAGTCACTCCTCCTTGTCCAGAACACAGTCACTGTGGATTGCTTGTTGTTGCTTCTGAATGTGCATGCAGTGTAGTTTTCAGGGGGTGGCTAGTTATGCTGTCCAATGCACATGTCTGTAGGCATAGCATATTAGAAGCAGTGATCTGCCATGTGTTCTCATTCAACTTCAAGTGGCTGCCTAAAGTAAACCTACAAATCCCTTGCACTCTCAGATGGGACCCAAATGGGCGACTTTGCAAGTGGCATTCAAGGCACAATTTTTATGGCTACTTCAAAAATGAGACTGTGTTGGCGATACTGCCCTCTACTGGCTACAGAGCACTGGTGGCGATGGGGAAATAGCACACGCATACTTTTGCAGTTTAGAGCAGATCAAGAAAAACATTAACAAGTTACTATTCTGCACATCTATAAAGCCTTGCATCTGAGGATCTCTGAGCACTTTGCTGGCATGCATTGACCCTCACAACACTCCTGTGCAATGTAGAACATCTCTCTTTCACTGTTAGGGAAATGGATACGCAGAAGGGTAAAGAGACTGCCCAAAGTATGTGAGGGGCAGAGCTAGGAACAAAACCCAGGAATCCTGACACCCAGTTTTGCATTCCAGCTACCGGACTTTCTAGTGTAGGAGCAATACCTTGTTGTTTTCCAGCAGATGTTGTCGATCCTGGTGATGGGTTAAATTTGCACCTGTTTTCTTAATTCATGCTTCTGACTTTTTTTTCCCCCAGAGTCATGCTATTTGAAGGAAAAGCCAATGAAAACATCCCAAAGCCTTCTGGCCCACCTCCAGAGAGAGATATTGCCAGTCTTCCCTGAAGGCAATAGGCTGATTTCCAAATCTGTCAGCACTATGGTGGTCTGTATGGAGGGTTACCTGTTTTTGTTACTTTTACATTGGTCAGTCTTAGTGATAGAAACTAATCTGCCTTAGAAAAGGAATGACAAGGGAAGCCTGGGGACCCACAGTCCACAGGTAGCTGTCTCTTTGCTGCGTCCCCTAGCCAGTTTCATCTGTAGCAAAAGTGTAAACGTGAAACCAAAAATAACTGCAACCCCACCTGTGGTTCTCAGGTGAGAAATTGCTGATAGTTCACTGTGGTCTCTAGCATGGATCTCTCTGCTAGAAGGGGCTGCCTCCTTTTGAGCAGGCGGATCCTGAGCCGCAGTGAATCAAATGCCGAATCTGCATTCGGCACAGAGCATCCTCCGTCCCTCCCCTGGGAAATTGGCATGTTCTTAACACGGCCTTGCTGCCAGTCACCACCTTGCTATCTATCTGCGTCCCCTGTGGCTGCTGTTGAGTACTGCCCTGCCACACCTAGTAAAGTGCCTTCTCGGGTCTACCCTACACCTCCCAGCTTCTGACTAGTTCCTTTCCCACGGAACCTGAACAGAAATTCTCCAGCCAAATGCAAGTAAATCTTTCACCGTTGGGGCCTGCTCTCCCAGACTAGGAGGGGAAGGTGGATGTACATTTGAGATGGGCTGGCTAGGTCCTTGCCCAGGCAGGTGAGAACAGCCCTTTGGGGACATAGTGGGGGGATGCCAGCCATTTGGGAGAAGGGTGGGTAGCTGCTGAAGCTTGGAGGCCTGGAGCCTGACACTGAAGAAGGAATCTTAGACCCCCCTCCACATACTCCTACATCCCATTGAACAATAGGTCCCAGTATCTGCCCCTCTGATTTATCCCAGCAGTGTTGGGTCTGAGCCCAGCGCCTGCTGTTCATTTTCCCCAGAACACCCATGACACTCCTCCCTGTCCAAGTTCTGTTACCTTTTCACTAGCCAAAGTGGAGCCCAGTTACAAATCGATACCTCTCCTCCTGTCCTGTCAGAGGAGAAGCTCCACTCAGCCCTCCTGTACCATGTGGCATCCTCTTATTTTCATGGAGCCTATTGCCTTGTGAATGATGCAGAACCTCCCTGTTTTACTGCTGGGATTTGACCTCATGCCCTGTGAAACTCATGGCAGGGTTTGAGGAAACACTATGGTGTTGGGCTGGATATTTACATCTTACTGTTCTAGACGTTGCTATGGTAGGTTAAGAGGATAGGCGAGGGAGCCCTGTAAAACTCTGTTAGATCTCCTTAGCTCTTCTTATGTGTATAAGAGCCACTGCTGCAATACAGTAAATACCCAGAGCTGCGTCTTTTGGAGCTTTAAGTCAATACTCTAAGGATCACTTTTTTAAGGTAAAGAATTTACTGAACGCATGCTAGTGAGTGGCTATCCCAACAGGACTAATTCAGAACTTGGGAAAACATCCAGTTCCAGCCTCTGGGTGAGATCCTGGCCCTACTGAAATCAATGGGAATTTTGCCATTGACTTTCTAATGAGGCCCAGATTTCCCACTCTGTCTTGTGGTTCTAAGGCAGGCTAAATTCTCACTGACATCCACCAGTATTTTGCCTGCCCAAGGTGTAAGATTAAGCCCTAAGTGTACTTCTCAAGCTGTCTGCAGGAACATATTATTGTTTGCTTATATGGTAACTACTAAAGAATCCACAAGTAACTTAAAGAATTCCTGCATAGCTGTAACTTAAAGGAGCTCATACCAGCAATAAGACTAAAAATAGGCAAGAATTGCCCTCCCAATCACAATCACTGGCCTCCAACCAGAAGACAACAAAAAACTTCCATCTGTGACTATGGTGCAGGACAGAGAGCAAGCACCCTGGAGGGTCCCTCTTTGACCAAGGGGAATAAGCCCTTGCAACTGTGATCTCCTTTTTAGAAGCTAGAGAAACTATTCTGTTAAGTCATCTGTGGTAGAAGGTGTTGATCCATTGCTTATATTTATATAGTTAAAATGTAAACTTCCTAATATATTGGGTTTGTTTTCCTTGTAATGTGAATAAGTGGCTGGCTTCTGAAGCTTGCAGCCTCCCTCTTCTCCAGTGACCGATCCATTCAATTTCCTAGAATAAATCCTGTTTTAACAGCTAGTTCTACTGGCTGTATCTTGCACCTGAAATGTTGGGGGTGGTGGGAGAACAAGCCCAGCTTTTTTGCCTTCAAATTTCACAGAAAAGGCTTGTGATGTGCTGAACCTGTAGGTGAAGGAAATGGGACTCCAGTCTGAGTCCTTAAACTGGTCCAGAAAGAATTGTGGATGAGTGTTTGTTCATATTGATGCCCTCAAAACCTCCCAAATTAGACCTTGCTCCTGCAAACATACTCCTTCCTATGTGCTTGAATTTACTCACATGCAGTGTCCGTTGACTTCAGTGGGACTACTCTGTGATTAAAACTGAGCACATGAAAGTTTTCTATGGGAACTGGGATCTCGTGTCTCACTGTTGGGGGTGGGAAAGACTCCCCTGCATACCAGAACTTAGATCTAGCAAGACTGTGCTCTGGACACTGAAGTGTTCATTGCTATGCACTCTGTATTTACAACGCTTGGAACCCAGTTGTTTGCCCCTGGGGTTTCATTGCTTATCGTGTTTCTTCCCTCCCCCTCCGGCTTTTTTTCCTTTGTCCTTGGCAGCTTTTAACTTTGTGGTTTTTTTAAATCATGGCTTAAATAAAAACAGATACCCAATTTATTGTTTGGAACTCTAACTCGTCTTATTGTGCCTGCCAAAGGCTGCCCTTTTTAAAAAATGCCTTGCTATTCTTGTTTGTCTGAGATCTCAGAACTGCAATGGAGAGCCGTTGTGGATGCGGGCAGCACAGCTCTACTTGTACAGACCGAAAATAAATCTTCCAAAACTATGTGAAGCATCGGTGTATTTAATGTTGCTACTCCAGAGCCGTGTCTAAACTCAAGTTGTTCCAGATAAACGAAAGCTTAGTTTTTAAATCAATTTAGTTAAAAGGGTGCAAATCCCTGAATAGGCACTTAAATAGTTTGCACCTGTCTTATACCAATGTAATTTAAGTCAGTAACTGATCAAATGCTTCAATGTTTGAGGAAAACTTCCATTGCACTGTTACATTTTTTTTTTTTAAATCAAACACTCATGAAATACTTCTCAGGCTGCCTCCTGGCTGCTCACTTGCTTCAGGGTCACTGTTTGACATGCTCACCTGTCTGGCAGGAGCAGCAAGACTCTTCTGACAGATCTTCTCCACCCTTGCTTTTACAATGGATTGGTTAAACCATCTGGGTCTCCAAAGATAATCATCCAAGCGGGGACCAAGCTTCATGGTTCCAGGAGATGGCAGGTGGATTTCCTTTCCATCATCATGGAAGGCCGAGTGATGCCCTTTTGCCCCAGCATCGTTGGATGTGGGAATGAGGCCTTGCCAGGAGCCTCTCTAAAGAATGTATACGCCTCATTGGGGCCAGTGCAAGGTCAGAATATATTGTTCATTTTAAAAAGGGGGAAGGTTTACACTTGGAAGACTTTGTGACATAGTCTTACATGCTTCAGATAATGCATTTAATCCTTGCATACAGCTGTGGAGTTGTAACCAGAACCTTTTGTCCTTCAGCTCCCCCTGCCCAAAATAGGGTTTTACCACATGAGCTAGAGAGAAAATGTTTTAAGTGGTAGTAGTTGAAAGTGTTTTGTACTCTAAAATGCCCATTAGAGTGATATAAACACATGCACTTGTACTACATTACAACTGCACCTGAACTCTCTCTAAACTACTTTTCCAGTTCCCCTCAGCTCATAGACTCATAGATTTTTAAGGTCAGAAGGGACCATTATGATCATCTAGTCTGACCTCCTGCACAATGCAGGCCACAGAATCTCACCCACCCACTCCTGCAATAGCAAGGAAACCAAGTAAAGATAAAATCTCCCTGATACCTTGTTCTACTGTTGGGTGACAGTAGAAGGCATGTGTTTCCTGATTTGGAGTGTAATAAGGCTCATCTGTGCTCAGGAAGGAATTCTTTTGCATCACTGTGTGAACGGTAGGTGGCTGGAGGCTTAACTATTTTTTCTAGTTAGATACTTGGGTGTAGGAGGAGTTGTATCGGCTTCTGACTGTGTTGAAATTGGTCTCAGCTGTGGGGAAAAAAGGAGCCCAAGATCTTTTCCAGGGCTCTAATGGCAGGTGTCTCCTATAGATGGGCTGTCTAATGAGATTGCTTGAGTAAGGCTGTTGTTTGCCCTTCATTTGCTGTTGATGTGTGCATGCCTCTATCTAGTCTGACTCTATAGCTGGGGGGACAAGACTTGATTAGTTTAAAGGATCTGATAATCCCACTGCAAAATATGAATAATCGCGAATGCAGTCAAAGAGAGTTACATGCTGCAGTGGAAGAAATGGAATTAAGTGATTCAGATGAAACCATGAAACCACATTAACTGACTTCTCCATCATTTGAGGCTGATGATTTAAAATGGGATTTATGGTGCACTCATGTTTCACTTGGAGACCATTCGCACAAGGAATGTGGCACTCCTTTCCTGTGGATCAATGCAATCAGTTTTGAAATGCAGGAAGTGGATCTATCACCACAATGCAGAGTGCTAAACTGTTATGGTAGTTACTTTCAGATATAATACCCTGGCAGCAGCATTCACAGCTGTTATGTATGCTGTCTGTGTACTGATTATTGCATATAGTATTACCAAGCCTTCAAACTCATGAGTGGCTTAAAAATCATGAAATTCTTAAAACATACATCTTTGGGGTTTCTGAGCCTTTAGGCTATATTTAGGTCACATACACTCTACCTTCACCCCAGAAACCATGAGGGTTTGACACCTGTTATTCTTTAAAAGAACTGGAAAGTCTTAGGTAATAACGTGACTCCAGGAGCTAGGGCTTTAACTAAAATACCAACTATCACAAGCATTGGCAACACTGGAATAACTAGTGATTTACTGCAGAGGAGCTAATGTAACGTGACCACTCAGGTAAGGGGAATGTTAGCCTGTGAGTTACACTGCAGCCTCCTACCAGACTGGCCAGATCTACTGTAGGGTGACCAGACATGACGTACCTATAAAAGACAATGCCCCTAATATGGGAACTCTACCCTCCTCCCCCCGAAAATAAGTGTTCTGATTTTTCACACTTGCTCTCTGGTCTCCTAGTCAGCCATGGTCAGGTTTGAATTATTCAGTGTAGCTCCTCCTAGGAATAGGGCGACCAGATGTCCTGATTTTATAGGGACAGTCCTGATATTTGGGGCTTTTTCTTATATAGGCTTCTGTTATCCCCCACCCTCTGTCCTGATTTTTCTCACTTGCTGTCTGGTCGCTCTGCCTAGGATCCCCAGTCCTGGAGCAAGCCCCCACTCTGCTCCTCGCTCTACAAACCAAATAGTTGCTGCCCCAAAGAGCTGACATGCCCCTGTCCAATTTAGCCACGCCCCTTCCCAGTCAAAGCTCCCGCCCCCTGGCATTAGGCCCCTCCTCTCAATCTTAACCTCCTTCCACGCTTTCTCCCTGCACCAGAGGCGCTGCCATAGAGCTCTGCGGCTAGAGCGGCTCTTTAGGCTTGATGGCCGCCGGAAGCGGAAGCGTCAGTTCGGGTCCCTGCGCAGCCCGCTGGCGGAGAAGAGGCGCCGAGCGGTTGGGGACCGGGCTGAGCCGGAGCCATGGGGGACGATATGGATGTGGTCCCTGAGCGGGAGATGAAGGTGCGGGAGGGCTGGCGGGGTTGGGGGCCCGGTGCGGAGCATAGGGGCTGGCGGAGGACGCCTGGCTGAGGCCGGGGCGAAACTGGGACGGGAGGGGGAGAACGCCTACGTTGGGGGCCACAGAGGGTTCTCCGAGGGAGTTCTGCGGGCGGGGAGCTGGGTGGGAGGATTGTTAGGGTGGAGGGGGGCTGTGTTGTGGGTAGAGGGGGGCTGTGTTCTGCGGGCGGGGAGCTGGGGTGGGAGGATTGTTAGGGTGGAGGGGGGCTGTGTTGTGGGTAGAGGGGGGCTGTGTTCTGGGGGCGGGGAGCTGGGTGGGAGGATTGTTAGGGTGGAGTGGGGGCTCTGTTCTGGGAGCTGGGGTGGGAGGATTGTTAGGGTAGATGGGGGGCTGTGTTCTGGGGGTGGGGAGCTGGGGTGGGAGGATTGTTAGGGTAGATGGGGGGCTGTGTTCTGGGGGCGGGGAGCTGGGTGGGAGGATTGTTAGGGTGGAGTGGGGGCTCTGTTCTGGGAGCAGGGGTGGGAGGATTGTTAGGGTAGATGGGGGGCTGTGTTCTGGGGGTGGGGAGCTGGGGTGGGAGGATTGTTAGGGTGGAGGGGGACTGTGTTGTGGGTAGAGGGGGGCCTGTGTTCTGGGGGTGGGGAGCTGGGTGGGAGGATTGTTAGGGTGGAGTGGGGGCTCTGTTCTGGGAGCAGGGGTGGGAGGATTGTTAGGGTAGATGGGGGGCTGTGTTCTGGGGGTGGGGAGCTGGGGTGGGAGGATTGTTAGGGTGGAGGGGGGCTGTGTTGTGGGTAGAGGGGGCCTGTGTTCTGGGGGTGGGGAGCTGGGTGGGAGGATTGTTAGGGTGGAGTGGGGGCTCTGTTCTGGGAGCAGGGGTGGGAGGATTGTTAGGGTAGATGGGGGGCTGTGTTCTGGGGGTGGGGAGCTGGGGTGGGAGGATTGTTAGGGTGGAGGGGGGCTGTGTTGTGGGTAGAGGGGGGCTGTGTTCTGGGGGCGGGGAGCTGGGTGGGAGGATTGTTAGGGTGGAGTGGGGCCACTGTTCTGGGAGCAGGGGTGGGAGGATTGTTAGGGTAGATAGGGGGCTGTGTTCTGGGGGTGGGGAGCTGGGGTGGGAGGATTGTTAGGGTAGATGGGGGGCTGTGTTCTGCGGGCGGGGAGCTGGGGTGGGAGGATTGTTAGGGTGGAGTGGGGGCTCTGTTGTGGGAGCAGGGGTGGGAGGATTGTTAGGGTAGATGGGGGGCTGTGTTCTGGGGGCGGGGAGCTGGGGTGGGAGGATTGTTAGGGTGGAGGGGGGCTGTGTTGTGGGTAGATGGGGGGCTGTGTTCTGGGGGCTGGGAGCTGGGTGGGAGGATTGTTAGGGTGGAGGGGGGCTGTGTTGTGGGTAGAGGGGGGCTGTGTTCTGGGGGCGGGGAGCTGGGTGGGAGGATTGTTAGGGTGGAGTGGGGCCACTGTTCTGGGAGCTGGGGTGGGAGGATTGTTAGGGTAGATGGGGGGCTGTGTTCTGGGGGTGGGGAGCTGGGGTGGGAGGATTGTTAGGGTGGAGGGGGGCTGTGTTGTGGGTAGAGGGGGCCTGTGTTCTGGGGGTGGGGAGCTGGGTGGGAGGATTGTTAGGGTGGAGTGGGGGCTCTGTTGTGGGAGCAGGGGTGGGAGGATTGTTAGGGTAGATGGGGGGCTGTGTTCTGGGGGTGGGAGCTGGGGGTGGAGGATTGTTAGGGTGGAGGGGGACTGTGTTGTGGGGAGAGGGGGGGCCTGTGTTCTGGGGGTGGGGAGCTGGGGTGGGAGGATTGTTAGGGTGGAGTGGGGGCTCTGTTGTGGGAGCAGGGGTGGGAGGATTGTTAGGGTAGATGGGGGGCTGTGTTCTGGGGGTGGGGAGCTGGGGGTGGGAGGATTGTTAGGGTGGAGGGGGGGCTGTGTTGTGGGTAGAGGGGGACTGTGTTCTGGGGGTGGGGAGCTGGGGGTGGGAGGATTGTTAGGGTAGATGGGGGGCTGTGTTCTGGGGGTGGGGAGCTGGGGTGGGAGGATTGTTAGGGTGGAGGGGGGCTGTGTTGTGGGTAGAGGGGGGCTGTGTTCTGGGGGCGGGGAGCTGGGGTGGGAGGATTGTTAGGGTGGAGTGGGGCCACTGTTCTGGGAGCAGGGGTGGGAGGATTGTTAGGGTAGATAGGGGGCTGTGTTCTGGGGGTGGGGAGCTGGGGTGGGAGGATTGTTAGGGTAGATGGGGGGCTGTGTTCTGCGGGCGGGGAGCTGGGGTGGGAGGATTGTTAGGGTGGAGTGGGGGCTCTGTTGTGGGAGCAGGGGTGGGAGGATTGTTAGGGTAGATGGGGGGGCTGTGTTCTGGGGGCGGGGAGCTGGGGTGGGAGGATTGTTAGGGTGGAGGGGGGCTGTGTTGTGGGTAGATGGGGGGCTGTGTTCTGGGGGCTGGGAGCTGGGTGGGAGGATTGTTAGGGTGGAGGGGGGGGCTGTGTTGTGGGTAGATGGGGGGCTGTGTTTGGGGCTTGGGGTGGGAGCTGGGGTGGGAGGATTGTTAGGGTAGATGGGGGGCTGTGTTGTGGGGAGAGGGGGGGCCTGTGTTCTGGGGGTGGGGAGCTGGGGTGGGAGGATTGTTAGGGTAGATGGGGGGGCTGTGTTGTGGGTAGAGGGGGGGCTGTGTTCTGGGGGTGGGGAGCTGGGGTGGGAGGATTGTTAGGGTGGAGGGGGACTGTGTTGTGGGGAGAGGTGGGCCTGTGTTCTGGGGGTGGGGAGCTGGGGTGGGAGGATTGTTAGGGTGGAGTGGGGGCTCTGTTGTGGGAGCAGGGGTGGGAGGATTGTTAGGGTAGATGGGGGGGCTGTGTTCTGGGGGTGGGGAGCTGGGGTGGGAGGATTGTTAGGGTGGAGGGGGGCTGTGTTGTGGGTAGAGGGGGGCTGTGTTCTGGGGGCGGGGAGCTGGGTGGGAGGATTGTTAGGGTAGATGGGGGGCTGTGTTCTGGGGGTGGGGAGCTGGGGTGGGAGGATTGTTAGGGTGGAGGGGGGCTGTGTTGTGGGTAGAGGGGGGGCTGTGTTCTGGGGGCGGGGAGCTGGGTGGGAGGATTGTTAGGGTGGAGTGGGGCCACTGTTCTGGGAGCAGGGGTGGGAGGATTGTTAGGGTAGATGGGGGGGCTGTGTTCTGGGGGTGGGGAGCTGGGGTGGGAGGATTGTTAGGGTAGATGGGGGGCTGTGTTGTGGGGATAGGGGGGCCTGTGTTCTGGGGGTGGGGAGCTGGGGGTGGGAGGATTGTTAGGGTGGAGTGGGGGGCTCTGTTGTGGGAGCAGGGGTGGGAGGATTGTTAGGGTAGATGGGGGGCTGTGTTCTGGGGGTGGGGAGCTGGGGTGGGAGGATTGTTAGGGTGGAGGGGGACTGTGTTGTGGGGAGAGGTGGGCCTGTGTTCTGGGGGTGGGGAGCTGGGGTGGGAGGATTGTTAGGGTGGAGTGGGGGCTCTGTTGTGGGAGCAGGGGTGGGAGGATTGTTAGGGTAGATGGGGGGCTGTGTTCTGGGGGTGGGGAGCTGGGGTGGGAGGATTGTTAGGGTGGAGGGGGGCTGTGTTGTGGGTAGAGGGAGGCTGTGTTCTGGGGGTGGGGAGCTGGGTGGGAGGATTGTTAGGGTGGAGGGGGGCTGTGTTGTGGGTAGAGGGGGGCTGTGTTCTGGGGGCGGGGAGCTGGGTGGGAGGGTTGTTAGGGTGGAGTGGGGGCTCTGTTCTGGGAGCAGGGGTGGGAGGATTGTTAGGGTAGATGGGGGGCTGTGTTCTGGGGGTGGGGAGCTGGGGTGGGAGGATTGTTAGGGTGGAGGGGGACTGTGTTGTGGGGAGAGGTGGGCCTGTGTTCTGGGGGTGGGGAGCTGGGGTGGGAGGATTGTTAGGGTGGAGTGGGGGCTCTGTTCTGGGAGCAGGGGTGGGAGGATTGTTAGGGTAGATGGGGGGCTGTGTTCTGGGGGTGGGGAGCTGGGGTGGGAGGATTGTTAGGGTGGAGGGGGGCTGTGTTGTGGGTAGAGGGGGCCTGTGTTCTGGGGGTGGGGAGCTGGGGTGGGAGGATTGTTAGGGTGGAGTGGGGGCTCTGTTGTGGGAGCAGGGGTGGGAGGATTGTTAGGGTAGATGGGGGGCTGTGTTCTGGGGGTGGGGAGCTGGGGTGGGAGGATTGTTAGGGTGGAGGGGGGCTGTGTTGTGGGTAGAGGGGGGCTGTGTTCTGGGGGCGGGGAGCTGGGTGGGAGGATTGTTAGGGTGGAGTGGGGCCACTGTTCTGGGAGCAGGGGTGGGAGGATTGTTAGGGTAGATAGGGGGCTGTGTTCTGGGGGTGGGGAGCTGGGGTGGGAGGATTGTTAGGGTAGATGGGGGGCTGTGTTGTGGGTAGATGGGGGCCTGTGTTCTGGGGGTGGGGAGCTGGGGTGGGAGGATTGTTAGGGTGGAGGGGGGCTGTGTTGTGGGTAGATGGGGGCCTGTGTTCTGGGGGTGGGGAGCTGGGGTGGGAGGATTGTTAGGGTGGAGGGGGGCTGTGTTGTGGGTAGAGGGGGGCTGTGTTCTGGGGGTGGGGAGCTGGGTGGGAGGATTGTTAGGGTGGAGGGGGGCTGTGTTGTGGGTAGAGGGGGGCTGTGTTCTGGGGGCGGGGAGCTGGGTGGGAGGGTTGTTAGGGTGGAGTGGGGGCTCTGTTCTGGGAGCAGGGGTGGGAGGATTGTTAGGGTAGATGGGGGGCTGTGTTCTGGGGGTGGGGAGCTGGGGTGGGAGGATTGTTAGGGTGGAGGGGGACTGTGTTGTGGGGAGAGGTGGGCCTGTGTTCTGGGGGTGGGGAGCTGGGGTGGGAGGATTGTTAGGGTGGAGTGGGGGCTCTGTTCTGGGAGCAGGGGTGGGAGGATTGTTAGGGTAGATGGGGGGCTGTGTTCTGGGGGTGGGGAGCTGGGGTGGGAGGATTGTTAGGGTGGAGGGGGGCTGTGTTGTGGGTAGAGGGGGGCTGTGTTCTGGGGGCGGGGAGCTGGGTGGGAGGATTGTTAGGGTGGAGTGGGGGCTCTGTTCTGGGAGCAGGGGTGGGAGGATTGTTAGGGTAGATGGGGGGCTGTGTTCTGGGGGTGGGGAGCTGGGGTGGGAGGATTGTTAGGGTGGAGGGGGACTGTGTTGTGGGTAGAGGGGGGCCTGTGTTCTGGGGGTGGGGAGCTGGGTGGGAGGATTGTTAGGGTGGAGTGGGGGCTCTGTTGTGGGAGCAGGGGTGGGAGGATTGTTAGGGTAGATGGGGGGCTGTGTTCTGGGGGTGGGGAGCTGGGGTGGGAGGATTGTTAGGGTGGAGGGGGACTGTGTTGTGGGGAGAGGGGGGCCTGTGTTCTGGGGGTGGGGAGCTGGGGTGGGAGGATTGTTAGGGTGGAGGGGGGCTGTGTTGTGGGTAGAGGGGGGCTGTGTTCTGGGGGCGGGGAGCTGGGTGGGAGGATTGTTAGGGTGGAGTGGGGCCACTGTTCTGGGAGCAGGGGTGGGAGGATTGTTAGGGTAGATAGGGGGCTGTGTTCTGGGGGTGGGGAGCTGGGGTGGGAGGATTGTTAGGGTAGATGGGGGGCTGTGTTCTGCGGGCGGGGAGCTGGGGTGGGAGGATTGTTAGGGTGGAGGGGGGCTGTGTTGTGGGTAGATGGGGGCCTGTGTTCTGGGGGTGGGGAGCTGGGGTGGGAGGATTGTTAGGGTGGAGGGGGGCTGTGTTGTGGGTAGAGGGGGGCTGTGTTCTGGGGGTGGGGAGCTGGGTGGGAGGATTGTTAGGGTGGAGGGGGGCTGTGTTGTGGGTAGAGGGGGGCTGTGTTCTGGGGGCGGGGAGCTGGGTGGGAGGATTGTTAGGGTGGAGTGGGGGCTCTGTTCTGGGAGCAGGGGTGGGAGGATTGTTAGGGTAGATGGGGGGCTGTGTTCTGGGGGTGGGGAGCTGGGGTGGGAGGATTGTTAGGGTGGAGGGGGACTGTGTTGTGGGGAGAGGTGGGCCTGTGTTCTGGGGGTGGGGAGCTGGGGTGGGAGGATTGTTAGGGTGGAGTGGGGGCTCTGTTCTGGGAGCAGGGGTGGGAGGATTGTTAGGGTAGATGGGGGGCTGTGTTCTGGGGGTGGGGAGCTGGGGTGGGAGGATTGTTAGGGTGGAGGGGGGCTGTGTTGTGGGTAGAGGGGGGCTGTGTTCTGGGGGCGGGGAGCTGGGTGGGAGGATTGTTAGGGTGGAGTGGGGGCTCTGTTCTGGGAGCAGGGGTGGGAGGATTGTTAGGGTAGATGGGGGGCTGTGTTCTGGGGGTGGGGAGCTGGGGTGGGAGGATTGTTAGGGTGGAGGGGGACTGTGTTGTGGGTAGAGGGGGGCTGTGTTCTGGGGGTGGGGAGCTGGGTGGGAGGATTGTTAGGGTGGAGTGGGGGCTCTGTTCTGGGAGCAGGGGTGGGAGGATTGTTAGGGTAGATGGGGGGCTGTGTTCTGGGGGTGGGGAGCTGGGGTGGGAGGATTGTTAGGGTGGAGGGGGGCTGTGTTGTGGGGAGAGGGGGGCCTGTGTTCTGGGGGTGGGGAGCTGGGTGGGAGGATTGTTAGGGTGGAGTGGGGGCTCTGTTCTGGGAGCAGGGGTGGGAGGATTGTTAGGGTAGATGGGGGGCTGTGTTCTGGGGGTGGGGAGCTGGGGTGGGAGGATTGTTAGGGTGGAGGGGGGCTGTGTTGTGGGTAGAGGGGGGCTGTGTTCTGGGGGCGGGGAGCTGGGTGGGAGGATTGTTAGGGTGGAGTGGGGCCACTGTTCTGGGAGCAGGGGTGGGAGGATTGTTAGGGTAGATGGGGGGCTGTGTTCTGGGGGTGGGGAGCTGGGGTGGGAGGATTGTTAGGGTGGAGGGGGGCTGTGTTGTGGGTAGAGGGGGGCTGTGTTCTGGGGGCGGGGAGCTGGGTGGGAGGATTGTTAGGGTGGAGTGGGGCCACTGTTCTGGGAGCAGGGGTGGGAGGATTGTTAGGGTAGATAGGGGGCTGTGTTCTGGGGGTGGGGAGCTGGGGTGGGAGGATTGTTAGGGTAGATGGGGGGCTGTGTTCTGCGGGCGGGGAGCTGGGGTGGGAGGATTGTTAGGGTGGAGGGGGGCTGTGTTGTGGGTAGATGGGGGCCTGTGTTCTGGGGGTGGGGAGCTGGGGTGGGAGGATTGTTAGGGTGGAGGGGGGCTGTGTTGTGGGTAGAGGGGGCCTGTGTTCTGGGGGTGGGGAGCTGGGTGGGAGGATTGTTAGGGTGGAGTGGGGGCTCTGTTCTGGGAGCAGGGGTGGGAGGATTGTTAGGGTAGATGGGGGGCTGTGTTCTGGGGGTGGGGAGCTGGGGTGGGAGGATTGTTAGGGTGGAGGGGGACTGTGTTGTGGGGAGAGGGGGGCCTGTGTTCTGGGGGTGGGGAGCTGGGGTGGGAGGATTGTTAGGGTGGAGTGGGGGCTCTGTTCTGGGAGCAGGGGTGGGAGGATTGTTAGGGTAGATGGGGGGCTGTGTTCTGGGGGTGGGGAGCTGGGGTGGGAGGATTGTTAGGGTGGAGGGGGGCTGTGTTGTGGGTAGAGGGGGACTGTGTTCTGGGGGTGGGGAGCTGGGGTGGGAGGATTGTTAGGGTAGATGGGGGGCTGTGTTCTGGGGGTGGGGAGCTGGGGTGGGAGGATTGTTAGGGTGGAGGGGGGCTGTGTTGTGGGTAGAGGGGGGCTGTGTTCTGGGGGCGGGGAGCTGGGTGGGAGGATTGTTAGGGTGGAGTGGGGCCACTGTTCTGGGAGCAGGGGTGGGAGGATTGTTAGGGTAGATAGGGGGCTGTGTTCTGGGGGTGGGGAGCTGGGGTGGGAGGATTGTTAGGGTAGATGGGGGGCTGTGTTGTGGGTAGATGGGGGCCTGTGTTCTGGGGGTGGGGAGCTGGGGTGGGAGGATTGTTAGGGTGGAGGGGGGCTGTGTTGTGGGTAGAGGGGGGCTGTGTTCTGGGGGTGGGGAGCTGGGTGGGAGGATTGTTAGGGTGGAGGGGGGCTGTGTTGTGGGTAGAGGGGGGCTGTGTTCTGGGGGCGGGGAGCTGGGTGGGAGGATTGTTAGGGTGGAGTGGGGGCTCTGTTCTGGGAGCAGGGGTGGGAGGATTGTTAGGGTAGATGGGGGGCTGTGTTCTGGGGGTGGGGAGCTGGGGTGGGAGGATTGTTAGGGTGGAGGGGGACTGTGTTGTGGGGAGAGGTGGGCCTGTGTTCTGGGGGTGGGGAGCTGGGGTGGGAGGATTGTTAGGGTGGAGTGGGGGCTCTGTTCTGGGAGCAGGGGTGGGAGGATTGTTAGGGTAGATGGGGGGCTGTGTTCTGGGGGTGGGGAGCTGGGGTGGGAGGATTGTTAGGGTGGAGGGGGGCTGTGTTCTGGGGGCGGGGAGCTGGGTGGGAGGATTGTTAGGGTGGAGTGGGGCCACTGTTCTGGGAGCAGGGGTGGGAGGATTGTTAGGGTAGATGGGGGGCTGTGTTCTGGGGGTGGGGAGCTGGGGTGGGAGGATTGTTAGGGTGGAGGGGGACTGTGTTGTGGGGAGAGGGGGGCCTGTGTTCTGGGGGTGGGGAGCTGGGGTGGGAGGATTGTTAGGGTGGAGTGGGGGCTCTGTTGTGGGAGCAGGGGTGGGAGGATTGTTAGGGTAGATGGGGGGCTGTGTTCTGGGGGTGGGGAGCTGGGGTGG
Organism: Macrochelys suwanniensis; assembly: GCA_033296515.1. NCBI lineage: Eukaryota > Metazoa > Chordata > Testudines > Chelydridae > Macrochelys > Macrochelys suwanniensis. The sequence goes on along the minus strand of CM065790.1, from coordinate 10,528,768 downwards.
GAGGATTGTTAGGGTGGAGGGGGGCTGTGTTGTGGGTAGAGGGGGGCTGTGTTCTGGGGGCGGGGAGCTGGGTGGGAGGATTGTTAGGGTAGATGGGGGGACTGTGTTCTGGTGGCGGGGAGCTGGGTGGGAGGATTGTTAGGGTAGATGGGGGGCTGTGTTGTGGGTAGAGGGGGACTGTGTTCTGGGGGCGGGGAGCTGGGTGGGAGGATTGTTAGGGTGGAGTGGGGCCACTGTTCTGGGAGCAGGGGTGGGAGGATTGTTAGGGTAGATGGGGGGCTGTGTTCTGGGGGTGGGGAGCTGGGGTGGGAGGATTGTTAGGGTAGATGGGGGGCTGTGTTGTGGGGAGAGGGGGGCCTGTGTTCTGGGGGTGGGGAGCTGGGGTGGGAGGATTGTTAGGGTGGAGTGGGGGCTCTGTTGTGGGAGCAGGGGTGGGAGGATTGTTAGGGTAGATGGGGGGCTGTGTTCTGGGGGTGGGGAGCTGGGGTGGGAGGATTGTTAGGGTGGAGGGGGGCTGTGTTGTGGGTAGAGGGGGGCTGTGTTCTGGGGGCGGGGAGCTGGGTGGGAGGATTGTTAGGGTGGAGTGGGGGCTCTGTTCTGGGAGCAGGGGTGGGAGGATTGTTAGGGTAGATGGGGGGCTGTGTTCTGGGGGTGGGGAGCTGGGGTGGGAGGATTGTTAGGGTGGAGGGGGGCTGTGTTGTGGGTAGAGGGGGGCTGTGTTCTGGGGGCGGGGAGCTGGGTGGGAGGATTGTTAGGGTAGATGGGGGGACTGTGTTCTGGTGGCGGGGAGCTGGGTGGGAGGATTGTTAGGGTAGATGGGGGGCTGTGTTGTGGGTAGAGGGGGACTGTGTTCTGGGGGCGGGGAGCTGGGTGGGAGGATTGTTAGGGTGGAGTGGGGCCACTGTTCTGGGAGCAGGGGTGGGAGGATTGTTAGGGTAGATGGGGGGCTGTGTTCTGGGGGTGGGGAGCTGGGGTGGGAGGATTGTTAGGGTGGAGGGGGACTGTGTTGTGGGGAGAGGGGGGCCTGTGTTCTGGGGGTGGGGAGCTGGGGTGGGAGGATTGTTAGGGTGGAGTGGGGGCTCTGTTGTGGGAGCAGGGGTGGGAGGATTGTTAGGGTAGATGGGGGGCTGTGTTCTGGGGGTGGGGAGCTGGGGTGGGAGGATTGTTAGGGTGGAGGGGGGCTGTGTTGTGGGTAGAGGGGGGCTGTGTTCTGGGGGCGGGGAGCTGGGTTGGAGGATTGTTAGGGTGGAGTGGGGGCTCTGTTCTGGGAGCAGGGGTGGGAGGATTGTTAGGGTAGATGGGGGGCTGTGTTCTGGGGGTGGGGAGCTGGGGTGGGAGGATTGTTAGGGTGGAGGGGGACTGTGTTGTGGGGAGAGGTGGGCCTGTGTTCTGGGGGTGGGGAGCTGGGGTGGGAGGATTGTTAGGGTGGAGTGGGGGCTCTGTTGTGGGAGCAGGGGTGGGAGGATTGTTAGGGTAGATGGGGGGCTGTGTTCTGGGGGTGGGGAGCTGGGGTGGGAGGATTGTTAGGGTGGAGGGGGGCTGTGTTGTGGGTAGAGGGGGGCTGTGTTCTGGGGGCGGGGAGCTGGGATGGGAGGATTGTTAGGGTAGAGTGGGGGCTCTGTTCTGGGAGCTGGGGTGGGAGGATTGTTAGGGTGGATGGGGGGCTGTGTTCTGGGGAGAAGGAGGCCTGTGTTCTGGGGCGGGGAGCTGGGGTGGTGGGACGCCAGGGGTGGGGTGGTGGCAGCCTGTCACTCAGCCCAGTAGCAGCTGTCCCCTTTTCCAGTGTTCATACGTATCCTCTTCATTCTCTCGGGCCCAGTCATCTCCCTCTCCCCTATATGGGTGGAGCCCTGGAACTGGGACCCCGGGCTGTCGGGGCCCATGTTACTCATTGGACCAGGTTGAGCGCTGCGCATAGGGCAGCCTGGGCTGCTGGTTCTCTTTCCAGGCAGGAGCTAAGCCATCTTCCCTTGTAGAGCTTGGTAGCGAGGCTGGTTATTCAGGTGAAACATTGCTGCATGTGACAGGACGCGGTTACTTCCTTGGTTTTTTACACCTGGCGGTATCGAGTTAGACACCTGTATCTATATTTAGGCACTTTACTAAGTGCCTAAGGGAAAGGAAAACGAAGTGGCCTGGTTTTTTTTTTTTTTTTTTTTTTTTGCAGGGACGTGGGGCACCCACAAGTGCCTTTTACTTCAGCAGGTGCTAGGGTGACCAGATAGCAAGTGTGAAAAATTCGGACGGGGGAGGGAGAGGAATAGGTGGCTATATAAGACAAAGCTCTGAATAGTGGGACTGTCTGTATAAAATCAGGACATCTGGTCACCCTACTGAGTGGTCGGTACCCTCTCCTCCCACAATCAAGGAGTTTGTTTAGGTGCCTAATGTTAGGCACCGCCTAATGTTAGGCACCACCTAACATTTTAAGACATTGGTTTGTGTGTGTTTTTGTGTCAACCTATTTGGGAGTGAGACTGGAATCACAAACAGAACCTATGTTTTCTGCATAGTAATAATATTACAATTAAGTTCTCAATCCAGTCAATCAGCATTTATATGTAACTTTAAAATTTTGTGGTTTATAATCACCTTTTTTCCGTTTCCTGTGATGCAAAAGCCCTACGCAAACAATAGGGGGAGAGTGATTACACGCAAGCTACTGCTCATGCACAAAGTAAACTTTCAAGGGGGAGAGGGAAGAAGGCGGGGACTTTTTCCTACTGTTTTGGGTATAGCTATCTTAAGTGTTAAACAATAGCATGTACAAATATATTCACAAACATATACCACTTTTACGTTGACAGTGTCCCTTAACTGTCACTCTGACTGTACTAGCCATGATGCACAGTTTTTTTCAAATGGAAAATGTTGTGCTGTCTTATAGGAAAGTCTTCATGTTCTCCAAATGCTGCCAATTAGTGCCAAGTATATTAAGGATTAACAAACTTTTGAAAAAAAATAGACTTGTCAGGAATTAAAATGGTGACTTCCTAATTTATTTTGTAAACGGTGAAAAGTAGTGGTCCATTTTTAGGACACCTGATAGAAAAATACTTTTAAAAAGATGCTTGAAAATAACTTGGTACTCAGGCTGTAAAGCAGATAAAGTGAAGAAGAAATGATTTAGTAGACCTTCCTGAGAGAGATTTCAATATCATGTTGAAAAGGCACCTGTTACAGTTTGTGGTGAAAGTGTTTCATGAGATTAATAACAGCCTTTCCTGTTCTGCATTACTTATGTCGCCAATATTAAACGTGCTAAGTGAAGTCCTTGGCTCATCTGTTTATAGATAATTCATGGAACTATTCCTATCACTCTCTCTGTGTATTTAAAAAATCTGGAAGTGATTGTAACAAATGATTTTTCCTTGGGTCAATTTTAGGGTCAATACTTTTGTCGTTATGGTCTGTAAACTATTCAAAATCATTTTCAGGAGCTTGTGGTTTGGCAACCATGTGGGAAGTAACAATTGAGAGGCTGTATGTATAGTAGTGGGAAAGTGTAAAGTGCTTTTTAATGAGTTCAGTTTCTCCAGGTGTAAGTGAAACTCAGTTTTTTTGGTCCCCTTCCCCATTCCACATATATACAACTAGAATTGCTTTTTAACTCTATTATTTTATGACAGGATTTTCAGTTCAGAGCATTGAAGAAGGTCCGAATATTTGATGCTCCTGACGAACTCCCTAAAGAGCGTTCCAGTCTCCTTGCCATCTCGAACAAATATGGACTAGTCTTTGCTGGTGGAGCAACTGGCCTGAGGATCTTTCACACTAAAAATCTTCTCATGCAGAATCAAGCAGGAGAAGATCGCAATAAAATTGGTAAGCTTTTTTTATTATTATTATTACTGTACAGTGAAGAGAGCTGCATTTGGAAGGTCTATGACATAGCTGATTAGCCTACTCATGCCACATTCCATTTGATACAGGCCTGGCTGTGGCGATCCATGAATTTGTGACTACCAGGCTTCATTATTTGAATTTGTTATATCTAAGAACGAGGCAACATATGCTGATGCAACCCCAACTGATACAAGATGCAGCAGTTGTCTGCTTTGCAATATAAATTGCAGTGAACGTGTTATCAGGATACCGTACTCTCTGCACGGGCTCCCCAGTGAATAAATTCCCGTTCAGTTTTTCCTTCCTGACATTCAAAGTCCTCCATGGGATTGGCTTTAGCTACTGAAGAGAGTGGTGTTTTGTGCACAACCATGATCTCCTGTGACAGCTGCAGTCAATCAGGAAAATAGTGAATCTGTGAACTCCCTTAAGGAGGCTTGTGAGAGCAGGAGATAGAATTTTCACAGGAGCTCAGCCTAGATTGTGGAACTCTGTCCAGTAAAAAAGATGTCATCACAAAACTACCACTTTCAGACCTCAGTGCAAAAGTAATTTCTTCAATTTAACTTTCCCTCAGTAACTTCTTCATAAATTACCTAACACACCCTCTTGCTTATGTAAACAAACCTATAAATTCATCACGCTGTTTTTCCTTAGAGGCTGAGAAGAAAGAGAGGTGGTTGTTAGTATAGTATCTGAATGTCTCCCAAATAATTAAAAATGCAATCGTGATGTGTGCCATATAAGTACATTCTTTCACCTGAGAAGCGTTACCAGACTCGTAGTTCTGACAGTTGATATACCCAGGCAATTCCTGGGTAAATCAACTCATCCATCTAATCCAGTATCCTGTCTCTTATAAAGGTCAGGACCAGATGCTGTAAAGAAAATTGTCTTCATCTCATTTCTGTGATTCTGATGCCGTATCTTAGCCTCAAAAGTAATGAGACCTGCTGGGATATTATCCATCAATTTTTTAAAAAACTGTCGAGAGTTCGATTTGATCTGTGCTATACGACCCTTCCAGTAATTTGTGTATTACAATTTACAACCAAGTAGATGCAAGTCTCAGCCTCTTCAGTTTTAGGGCAATCCACATGCCAAGAACCAGAACAAGGAAATTCCTCAAAAACCTGTAATTAGAACTGTCCATATTCAAGATAGTTAAGCATCCAAAAGATTATTCAGGCTTGACTTATGGAAAGTGGAGTACAGTTTCTACGCCTCCTTTAGAACTAGTCTGCAGCATTTAGCTTTACGTTAATACACTTTAGGTTACCAGGTGGCATCTCTATTTACTGTTCTTAATAATTCTGCTTAAAATGACCACTTATTTTTGACTGTTTTCTAAGAGTGACCACTCCATACTTCCCTCTTCCATTTCCTTTTGTTTTTAAGTTGAAAATGTTCAAAGTATATTGGTTCCTATGAAGTTTCCTGTGCATCACCTGGCTCTGAGCTGTGATAACCTCACACTGTCTGTCTGCATGACATCCAATGAGTTTGGTTCCTTCATCGGCTTTTTTGATGTCCGCATGTTCTCAAATCAGGTAAGGTACATGCAAACAGATGTACAAATTTCACCTTGAAAGGATGCATATGATGATAGGGGATATCTCAAAATGTTTTCCTGCGTGTCCACAGTAGAGTATGCTTTGTAGGCAAAGAACTGTGTGGTTTATTCAATAACTTTTCAATTAAAATCTGCTTTAGTTTCCCCATCTATAAAATGAGGTTACCTACCTACCTCACAGGGCTGTTGTAAGGATCTCACAGCTGATGTCCCTGTCAAGAAGAAAAGGGCCAAATATTAATACACCACCTCTGACTTGGAATGTGGAAATTCAAGCTCCTGCTTGTATGCTAGCCCTGTCTGCAGTGCTAAGCAGTGTTTGTGATTGTCCCTCTTTGTTTGCTATTGCACTCTCTGGTATTGCGTATCTGTAACCTCTCTCTGAATAAGGAACATGTTGAAAGAAAAGATGAAATCATTATCCAGAAAAAATTCTACTGCAGTAGTGTCAGAAAATGACTTATTTTGGCCTTGTTCAATTGTTCCACATGACATTTTGTATAGTTTACTGCTTGCTTTGCGTTAAGTATCATGGGCTTGCATGTTAGAGTGCTAAAAACTGAACTTTAGTATTGACTGTTAGCCCCCAATACAGGGAGCAGTATTTCCACAGCTGCTCTACTGGCTTTTAAAAGGGTATTATCAGGTTGTTTAGGTCCAAATATAGATTTTTATTTTTTTTTTAAAACCCCACTACTATTAGATTCTAGAAACAGCGACACTATTTGATCTTGTGCAGCACTGAACGTACTTAAACAAATATTAATTCCTTTTCAGTGACTCTTTAAAAATATTTTAGCATAAACAATGTGCCCATACCTTTACACATTCCTCTGTGTTTACAACCCAGCCACTGCAGCACTGTAGAATAGGAAAGGGAAACTGACAAGAAACCAATAGTGAAACTGATTCGCGCCCCCCCCCCCCCCCCTCGCTCCTCGCCAAATTAACCTAAATGGTGAAAAAATAAACTAGATTTTTTAAATTTTTAGTCATCTGGAGAAATGAACATGACACAAGGAAAGAATTTTTAAATAAGTAACTTTTTTAACCTAAACATGTCACTTTAACGTGCATTAAGTCTTGGTTTGTGTGCTGTAGCACTAAGTGTTTTTTTTCCTACATTGCAAACGTTACAGTACAGCAGGGCCAAATAGTCATGGATTGTGAGTTTGCGAGAACTTGTTTGCACACTGAATTTATGGGCTAAGGCATTCATTTATTTTCTCTTAGGCTAAACAGCACAAACGTCCATTTGCTTATCATAAACTGGCCAAAGACTCAGGCAGCATGGCAATGGTCTGTGATCTGAAGTGGAACCCTGCTAGCCCCTCCATGGTCGCTGTCTGTCTGTCCGATGGTAGTATCTCTGTCCTGCAGGTCACAGAGTCTGTGAAAGTGTATGCCACTCTTCCCTCCTCGGTGGCTGTTACGTCAGGTGGGTGACACAACTCTGGCTTAGTAATAATTCGTAAAGATGGAAGATGCCATAAAGTGTGTGGAAGTGTAGATGTCACTAGAGAGACAGGCTTATTTGCCTTTACAGCAATTTAAAAAATTCTCCTGGGGAGCAAATGGAGATAAACTTAATTATATTCCGGTAGAGGTTTTCTAATTTTTTTTCGTGATCTTTTTGAGCAGCCCACTTTGAGAATTAGAGCTGAATGTTTCTGACAAAACAAAAAATTACGTTGTATCAGGCCTTAAATATCACTTGAAGGAAAGGCGCGTTAGCCAATATTGCAGGTAAAATAGAATTGTTTCCCCGCATTTTTCAATTACATCAGTGCTCGAGGAACTTTGTCTTCTGTGATGTGGAGTGCAAGCAAGCAGAATTGGTATTTTGCAAGCATTCTCCAGACTTCTAGCCCAGATGGGGCCTGGTTCAAACACACGTCACACTGGTTTTACAAAAGGTGTGATTTTTAAACTGATTTAGTTAAATCAGTGCAACTTTGTGCTACTCTTAAATCACAGGATTTTCACCAGTTTAAACCAGTGCAAATTTGTGTGTAGCCAGACTCTAAGGAAGATGTGCAGAAAGTGAAATGTTGCTGAAATTTTAATTAATCTGAGCCATGGAGCCCCTTTGAACTCATCTTTCTGCATTGCCATATGGTCATGAAAGTCCATGGAATCCACAAGAGAGGACAACTTCAGTAGGATTGGCTGTTTGGCTCAGGTTTGAGTGGTATTTAGTTTACTGATGCTGTCACTGGGAAGTACTGTAAGTGTTTAATTCTTCCACTGCCATTCTATTTTGTGCTGATAAAACCCTCTTGTTTACTTAGTGTGCTGGAGCCCCAAGGGAAAGCAACTGGCTGTGGGGAAACAAAATGGCACTGTGGTCCAGTATCTGCCTGTAAGTTTTTTGTTTGCAGTAATTCGTTGTTTCTTTTCACTGACTTCCAATTAGCTTTAATTTTACCTTTCATCAGCATGTGACTAGTGAAATTGGGAGCATAGTGTAGATAGTACAGTGCCTTTCATGTGAGACTTTCCAAGCACGTCATAAACATTAAGCATCTCAACCTGCCTTTGAGAGAGGTATTGGGACATCTGCTGCTGCTGCTGAAATGCAAGGGTTTCTGAAGAGGAATGTGGCAGCTGTTAAAAAGGACCTGTAGCACCCTAAAAACAACTCTTTGGGATCTGCAAAATGCCTGATGGGGGTGGTTGGCATTCTTATTTCTGAAAGGGGAATTCTTTTTCTTTCAGAGCCTGCAGGAGAAAAAAGTAATTCCCTGTCCTCCATTTTATGACTCAGACAATCCTGTTAAAGGTACAGTATTTGTTCTCTTTTTTTGACTTTTTCTTCCATTAAAATGTCATGTCCATTGATGTCTCTTTGTGTTGATTCTTGTTGGTGCTAAGGTATTTAAGGATGTGCCAGTGTTTCTGCCATAGACACCTTTTTGGGGGGAGAGGGGTTAATTTGGTAATAAAAACTGCCTCTGGGCCAAAATTTAATATACGAGGTCTTGTTTCAGTTGGACATTCATATGTAGAAATAAGGCATGAACTTTTTAACAATGAGGATAATTAACCATTGGAACAACTCATAGAAGGTTGTGGTGGATTTGCCATCACTGAAAATTTTTAAGTCAAGGTTGGCTGTTTTTCTAAAAGATATGCTCTAGGTCAAACAGGAATTAGTTCAGGGAAATCCCATGATCTGTGTTATACAGGAGGTCAGATTAGATAACCACAATGGTGCCTTCTGGTGGCGTATTCTATGAATATTCAAGCATTTAAAAAACTGTTAAATGAGTTTTTTAAATGAATACAAGATGCTTTTTTATGTAAAGGCAAAAAAAATAAATAATTAAAATAATGAGATAAATTTGAGTGATGCACCTTAGTGGTGGGGGCGGGGGGGAGTGGCTCCTGTGCATATCTAGGGTTTCTAAAATGTGCATTATGTCAATGTGTGATGATGACTTTTAAGATGGACTGTACGTTCTAAAGGCTGCAATTACATTTTGCCATTGAGATTTCCAGACACTTCATGAGAGAATTGACTTGTATTTTCTTCATAATTTTCATTATTTCATAATAAAATTCAAACCACCACTACCAAATTACATTCAGAACTTTCTAATACTGATGCAAAAGCAGAAAATGTAGAGTTAAGGCTTCAACTCCATCATTAGATATGTTCAGTGTGTGAAGACAGTGTTGTGTGCTTGGCCACGGTGTACCAAGGCACAGTAGGCTGGCCCAGGTACGTGCTTCAGCTTTGTTTCTGAATTTCCTCGCGTCAAGTTGGTCTCCTAATGTCATTCAAACACTTCTTGTATGTTGTCTGCTAGATGACATGTAGTTGCCTAGGTAGCGCATTAGAAGTTGTTTACACCTCTGCAGTAGCACGAAGACCATCCCTATGAGATTTACAATATCACAATGGCATTCGAGTTTGGTTTTAGTTGCACATAGTACACAATATCTAAAGAAGTGCTCCTTTGAGATGTCTCTGGATGATGATGATTCATTTTTCTTCCAGTTCTGGATGTGCTTTGGGTTGGCACCTATGTCTTTACTATAGTTTACGCAGCTGCTGATGGGACCTTGGAAACATCCCCAGAGGTGGTGATGGCCGTATTGCCTGTAAGTGCTAGGAAGCCTCAACTTTATTTTTCTCATTTTATGTGATGGTAGCACTGTGTGTTCTTCTGACCTCCTTATTAATGTATTATGTTCTTTTTATTGTTCTCATTAGCATCAAACTCAATTCTGAAGCTTGATGGTTTAATGGCAAATAATTGAAGTAGGGTCCAATTGGGAATAAATCAGTATCCCATTTTCTATTGAGATTAGACGGTGACAGACCTTTTGAGGTCTCCAAATTAACAGGATTTAAGTCCTGCGTATCAGGTTCTCTGGAAGGTAACCTTAATGGTTTATCACATATATGTGGGCTACCCAGAGACTGCTTTTTGTTTTGTTTTTTTTGGTAACCTACTGGTGTATGCAATATCAAATTGTACCCTCCCAGGACTGTTGTGTATAGTGATGCACACATGCACTCCTGATTGCTCCTGCGCACTTTACACGGTTGCACCAGAGTAACTTTATAATGATCTGAGCATATTTCTAAGAAGTGTAATGTAATTATATTGTCTAGATATGCCCATTTGTATGAGAAGCTGACTTAACTTGCTTTAATGGAAACTAAATCGAATGTCAATTTCTGTTCCTCTGGTCTCTGCAGAAAAAGGAAGAGAAACGACCAGAGAAGTTTGTGAATTTCATGGAGCCTTGCTATGGTAGCTGCACCGAGAGACAGCATCATTACTTTCTCAACTATGTTGAGGAGTGGTGAGTGTAGAGACCTATGACCAAGTCTACAGCTCTTTATACATGGGTCAAAACAAATCATCCATTTCTCTGGTTTTGGGTGGTAAAAATGTATAATATGCCATAAATGCACAACAGTTTTTAAAGTCATGTGCTTTCCGCTAAGAATGAAACTTCTGTTTTAAGTGGTGCATGGCTTTTAGATTTCTGTTCACAGGTCTGTGTGACGATGTTATGCCCTGTTTCTTAAACTATTTCTGTTCCATCACAAATCGCTTAGAATAATGATGGTGCGTGAGTATCTCGTATCATCAACTCTGACAAAGGAACTGAAACCCTGATTGGTAATGACACCTGATTAGAATGGTGAAGAGTTGACTGTATTTCTCCCCTGTCTTTTACCACTTGAGCATGATAAATCAGTTTCATTCTTGATTCATAAAGCATGCCATAAGTATTTGGGATGTCCGTTACAAGAGTACGGGCTGAGGAACTCTATATGTGTGTTGTCGTCATATTTTGACTTAACACTGTGTTGGTTCTGTACTTGAAGGGATCTGGTCCTGGCAGCTTCAGCAGCTTCCACAGAAGTCAGCATTCTCTCCAGACAAGCGGACCAGGTAACCTTCCTTTCTGCTGCACTTGACCAAATATATCGTTTCCAGGAAAGCTATCTGGCTATCAAGATCTGAGGGCTCGAGAATGCTTATCTCAGTGTGTACCCATTTGATATACATAGAATCTTAAGATGAAAGGAAATTTTTATTACATCCTTGCTTATGAGCCAGAGAGTTTTTAGTAACCAGAAAGTAGACGACTGAACTGGAACGTAGCAGGTAATGAGCAAAGTGCCAAAGGGCTATGATGCATCAGTGGCTTGGTGCCAGTTTAACATTCTGAATCGCTTTTCACCATGGTGACTTTAGTCTTGCTGAGCTCATTAGTTTAACTTGAATCTTAAAGTGAACTCAGTCCAGAAAATGTAAGTACCATATGTAAAAGTCACTCAGGAATTTGTGAAGGTTTTTGACATTTGTAGGATTTTTTTTTTTTAACCTGGCAAATTTTGACAGATATAACCCATCTTGTAGCTATTTATTCTTTCTAAATCTTCGTCTAACATTCCAAAGCCAGGCTATCCACAATTCATGGTCAAGGTATTTGTGCTTTCCTGCAGCTTGTTCCCAGTGTGAGTGAGAGTGCTGAAAATCACAGACCAGTAGCAAAAATATTCTTTCTTTCCAGAACAACTGGGAATCGTGGGTTCTAGAAGATTCCAGCAGAGCAGAACTTCCTGTGACAGATAAGAATGATGACACCTTACCAGTAGGTGTCGCCATAGATTACACCAGTAACATGCCAATACCTATCAGTAAGTCTTATCTGCTTGTTTTGTTTACTGGGGAATACTATTAATAATAGCAACTCAGATATCTTGGGGAGTGGCAGGGTGATGATAACGGCCATACTGAGTCAGACCAAAGGTCCATCTTAGCCCAGTATCCTGTCTTCTGACAGTGGCCAATGCCAGATGCCCCAGAGGGAATGAACAGAACAGGTAATCATCGAATGATCCATCCCGTCTTCCATTCCCAGCTTCTGGCAGACAGAGGCTAGGGACACCATCCCTGCTAATAGCCATTGATGGACCTATCCTCCATGAACTTATCTAGTTCTTTTTTGAACCCTGTTATAGTCTTGGCCTTCACAACATCCTGTGGCAAAGAGTTCCACAGGTTGACTGTGTGTTGTGAGGAAAAAATACTTCCTTTTGTTTGTTTTAAATCTGCTGCCTATTAATTTTATTTGGTGACCCCTAGTTCTTGTGTTATGGGGCATAAATAACACTTCTTTATTTACTTTCTGCACACCAATCATGATTTTATAGACCTCTATCACATTCTCTCCCCCCCACCCCCAGTCGTCTCTTTTCCAAGATGAAAAGTCTCCGTCTTATTAATCTCTCCTCATACGGAAGCTGTACCATACCCCTAATCATTTTTGTTGCCCTTTTCTGAACCTTTTCCGATTCCAATATATCTTTTTTTGAAACGGGGCGACCACATCTACATGCAGTATTCAAGATGTGGGCGTACCATGGATTTATATAGAGGCAATATGATATTTTCTGTCTTATTGTCTATCCCTTTCTTAATGATTCCCAACATTGTTTGCTTTTTTGACTGCCGCTGCACATTGAGTGGATGTTTTCAGAGAACTATCCACAATGACTCCAAGATCTTTTTTGAGTGGTAACAGCTAATTTAGGCCCCATCATCGTGTATGTATAGTTGGGATTATTTTCAGAGGGGTAGCTGTGTTAGTCTGTTTTAGGAAAAACAACGAGGAATCTTGTGGCACCTTAACAAATTTATTAGAGCATAAGCTTTCGTGGGTTATGACCCACTTCTTCAGATGTATGGAGTTCCAATGTGTGTTACTTTGCATTTATCAGTGTCCTGAGAGGTTACACATTGACCAGGGCTCTGGTACAGTACAGCACCTAGTTTGTCTAATTAGAGAAGCTCTTAGGAACCTGGGACTCAGCAGCAGTCAATATATAACTTATGTACTTTGTTTTCCATCAATGGAATTGAGATGATATCGGGTTTGAAACTACCTGTAGCATTTCACTCCAGTACTTGCCTGTAAAAGTGTTTGGCATGCTCTTGTAGAAGAGTTGTTTCTGCAGGGCTATTTTCTTATATATATTATTTGCATTGATCGAAAGGAAAAGCAGGCTAATTCCATAACCAGGAAAATGCATGGGTCATAAATGCCTAGGAATCAGCTCTGCATTAAAGCAAAAGACCTGACCTGGCTTTGTACCCTCCTATGCTCTACATACAGCTAGTTATGTTATTGATATAGCTTCTGCTCTACCTGAAGGCTCCTCAGCTTCTGTCTCTGACAAGGTGCTTTGAAGATATGACACCACTGTGCTGTACCTTGATGGATTTTGAAAACCCTCCCTCAAAGCACAGAGTGAGACTGAAATGGAGGCGCCTTTGGGCAGAGCAGAAGGTAGGGACAAGCTGCATGTAGAGCACAGCAGGATGCCGGTTAACTGAGAACAGCAGTAGCCTTTATTGTAGTGACAGGCTATGGTCTGCAATTTGTGATTAATGCAGAATTGGATTTGAAGCATTTTGTGTGTTAATCCAGACACTTATTGGATTAAGGAATCTACTGGAGCAGCTTCTTTAGGTCCGTGTTTCTCGTCTCAGGGTTCAGCTGATCTCTTCAGAGAAGTCCATTGCTACACATTCCATACCCTCCCCAATTAACCCTTTCAGCTCCTTTTTGGATGTGCTTAGTCTTGCTTTATCCACTCTCTGATACTTCCCAGGAGTCAGGGGAGCCATCCCTAGCGAGGTGCGGGGCCTGGGACAAATCAGCCTGTATGGGCCAGGGGGGGCGTGCTGGGTCTCCCCTGGGGACCTGGTGGGTGTGGGGGATGGGGTAGGGGACAGGTTGCTGGGGGTGATGGGGCTCTAGCTGCTCCTCAGGGTGTGGGCCGAGGAGTCTTACCTGGAGTAAGGCCCATCCACTGATGGTCTGGAGTGCCTGTCCGCTGGGTGCCGATGCTGCCTCCTGCCTAGCCTACACTGGGACCCCCACACTCCCCAGCCTCCGCATTTGAATAATGGTGGGGCTGGGGTGGGCACACAGGGTGGGGGAGCTGCATGCATGGCAGCCTCCTGCCAGCACTGCCCCGGGCCCGGCAGGGGCCCAAGAGTCCAGGGAGGAGGCAGGGGCCGCACGATCTGTGCGCAGGTGCCACAGGGGAGCCCAGCTGTCTGCGCGGCAGCCAGAAACCCCTGACTTGGGCCTGCCGAGGGTCCCCCCCCATCTATGCCAAATGGTATGAGCCACTGGGGGGAGGCAAGGCCAGACACATCAGCTGCCTCTGCCTGCTCTGCTCAAGGCAAACAGCTGCTGTCCTCACCCCATCTGACACTGTGGTGTTGAAGCATGGGGCCCTCTAAAGCGCGAGGCCCAAAGAGGTTGCCGCGATTTGCCCTACTCAAGGGATGGCTCTTCCAGGAGTACCCAGAGTTGTGAGGCACCTAACTACCAACTTTCTATACCATGAGGAAGTCTTGTCTGTGCCTGCTGGGGGTCAGCTCCTCAATTCCACCAGCCGTAGACAATACAAGCCCTCCCCTCTAGGCATACAGGTTAGCGATGGGCATGCTCCAACCACCGAGCCCTTCAAGTGTCTCCTTGGAGTGTCTAGCCACAATTCACTGGATATTCACAAATTCGCTGCTTTCAAATAAACCCTGCGCTCCAGCTTAACAGTTTCACCTCGGATCACCGCTCCGCTTAACATTTAGATGTGTTTATACTGAAATCAAGTATACGTTTATTTAACAATGAATAGAGATTCAAGAGATAGCAAGTAGAACTATTGGAAGCAAATGGTTACATATAAAATAAATCATAGTACACATTCTAGAGCATAGACTTAATTAACAAGATACACTCTCATGTCTAATAAAGTATTGCTCACCTGTGCTTTTACAGCCAGATTGGCAGTGACCCCTTCTTCATGAGACACAACAGGCCGTCAGTTTGCCTCTTCAGTGAAGGATCCTGTGTGTTTCTTTGTGTTCTCCGATATATCAGACTAATCCTTTCATCTTAGTCATAAATAGGACACCCCCCTGCTAATTGTTTTGTTTTCCTGTAGATTTTCTCTCGTGTAGATTTAGCAATCTTTCAACTGATATCTGGCTCAGTATGCAAATAGGTATTCATTGTGAGGCATGCAACACACAATACTCATGGTCAGGCAGAGAGAACCATTTGTTACCTCCTGTCTGAAAGGAACATGTCCGAGGCATGTCACCACCTAGTGAACGTGCCGTAACTCCTGTTAAGAACATAATTTTTAGTATGGATGCATAATTCCTTAAATATTATCCATTGATACGTTTTGCAGTGATTATGATGACCAATGTTTTCTGGGTTTTTGGTTGAGATCTCGTAGGCTGCGGTTTTCAGGAACTACTATGCATATATCTGACCCAGGGAATTCCTGTGAAAACCTGTGTAACCCCCCGTGCCCTTTGCCAGTTAAAACCAAGGAGTCCCCCCCCGAGCCACATACCCTCAACAGGTTTTTTTGCATGAAACTCTAGTTTGTAGTGGAGATGTTTCCATGACCTTCCCCAGCACCATCTCAATGAGATGTTAATAAGCGAAAGAGTAGGGTCTTGGGACATCAGAGGAATGTGCAGCCATAAAGCAGACTAAAAACAATCATAAAGGTTTCTGTGTCCTAGATCTGAGTGTTTAATATAAATAGGGAGCATAAAAAACCTGTTATAGGAAATTTTTTAAAGATCTGACAAGCAGTTTAGGGCCCAGATTTTAACCTTACTGAAAACATTTGAATCAGAGCAGACTCTAAAAACAAATCTGTAGTTTCAAGAAGCCCAGATATTTCACATCTGAGGCTTAGACCACTAAGCTGTCCTCTCCAGAGGAGGTGTGTATTTAATGTTGGCATTATTTTTAAAATGTTATATGGCATTTTAGTTGTACATTTTTACAAAGATGAAATAGGACATATTCCTGGCTCAGGAGAACTTAGTCTTGAGCAAGACACACAGGACCGATATGGGGATTACTGAGAAGTGAGAAGGGGTTTTATGGGTTGCGGGGGAAGAGAGAGTAGGCTCTTGGGGAGTGAAGACAAGAGGACTGTTTCAAACATATGGGGCTGCATAATAGAAGGCATGATGCAAGAATTACTGGGTACATTTTATGCTCTGTGTTAAGCAGAAGGTCACACTCGATAATCATGGTGGTCCCTTCTGGCCTTAAAATCTATTGGTTTAGAAAACCGTGAAGTCAAGAATGAGGAAAAGACTAATGGAGGAGTGAAGTAGAGGGATTGGGGCAATTGTAGGGGAAAATGAGAAGAGAGATATGCACAGCCTTGTAGATAAGAATAAGTAGCTTTGATGGGTGATGGTGGCAATGAAAGATGTGACTTTGACAGTGTCATTAGCCTGCTGTGTCATCTTTTGCAGGTGATGAGAAGACCATCCCTCCAGCTCCAGTTCTAATATTGCTCTCTACGGATGGAGTGCTATGTCCATTTTACATGATCAATCAAAACCCAGGTATCAGATCTCTCATAGTGACCCCAGAGCAACTGTCAATAGAAGGGGAGAGAGCACCAAAATCAGCAGGTGGGTGCTCCCATGTGTGGGGAAGAGGCTTTCGCTTTAATCTGTGGCGTTTTGAAGTACTTAGCTGTTAAGCTTGCTATCCAGGTAGTTAGAGGGTGACCACCAGGAGGCTTTTGTGGACTAAAACAAGCCTGTTTCCCAGCATATAGAGCGTAGGAAGCAGCTCATGATGGTTTCCATGCTCAAGGTTCCATTCCACCAGCTGTGTGAATGTACATAGCACTCACTAGTCCTGGTGAAGGAACCCAAAGCATTTCTCAAACTTATACCCAGTCGCTTTTGGGGTACAAGGCTGCAACTATGTGGCAAACCAACTGCCATAACCTGTATCTTTCAAGAAGGCATCTTGGGCACTCTCGTGGTGGTGATCATTTGTGTTGCAGTAGCACTTATGACCTCCCCGGTCATAGGTCCCATTGTGCTAGATGCTCTACAAACACCGAACAAAGAGTCCCTGTCCTAAAGAACTTTTGTGTTCTTCCCATGTGGTGTTTCTGCATGGGGCCATGACACTGGTTAGATGCTTTGTTTGTGATCATGAGGGCTTATTGAAACAGGTTTTGGATCAACTGCAACGATAGCACTGGAAAACTGGTGGGAAGTAAATAGTCTTAATAGGCATGTTAAGCATATTACAGTGTGTGTAAAATGTAGATTAGGGGGCTCCTTGTGCCAGCCTGAGCAGATTAATTCATTCTCTGTTTCACTTCCCTGTATACATGGAGTGATGTTTCAGTGCAAAGCTACCAGTTTCTTCTTTAAATCTAAGCATTTGTTTTAACCTCTTGGAACAGAACACCTTAGTTTGGCATTGTGCCTCTCTTTGCATCCTCAGTAGACTTGTGCACTGGCAGGCTGCTTTATTTGGGATGACACGAACCACATCAAAACTGATGGAGAAATGGTGAAGCCTTTTCACTGGAAATTCCAGACTAAATTAATTCAGAATGGCTTGGGAAAATGATAGTATCGAGCAGGTCTTGGGCTTTGTCTATTCAACATCTCAGCGGTTTCGTGGTGGTGTCAATCTCAGTAGAGTGATTGAATGTTACTGTCCAAATTGAACAGTATTTGACTTGCAATACTTCCTTCCTTTAATGATGGAATATTAACTTGGTCCAATTGTTTTTCTCCAGGAAGTACTGCCACAACCCCGACCACCCCTCCTGCTCCTTCAAAGTTTGAAACTGCACCAGTTATCACTCCTGCATCTTCAGCCTCTAGTCTGCTTTCTGCTGGTGGTGGAGCAGCCACTTTTTCCTTTACATCTTCAGCTGTAAAGACGTCTGGCTCTATGTCTGGGGACCCCCCACCATATCCCTTTGCATCAGATGTCTCCAAGCAAGCTCTGGGTTCCAGTCTAACTGGAGCAGCTGCGTTCTCTTTCTCTTCTGTTTCTTCCAAAGCTTCCATGACTCCTTCACCCGCTGCAGTCCCCATGGCAGCTACAGCCAACTCCTTCTCTTTTGGATCTACAAATTTTAAACCAACTACAGACAGCGCACCTGTGCCTCCACTGTCTACCACACCTGCCACCATGAAGCCATGTTTCACCCCTTCAGCGTCTACTGTCAAAGTAAACCTAAGCGAGAAGTAAGTACAAGCTGATGGCTTATGTAAAGGGTGGGCAGTGGTTAAACCAGTTTGGGAATGTGTAGCATATGGTGATAGTTACGAAGATCACACAGCAATTTCCAGTTTGTGATTTTTCTAAGGGGGTCCTCTGTGTCCCAGATGGAGTCCTGAGGAATGCCTTCTCTACCCAAGGCTTTGTCATAGGTACGAGGTTGAAATAGTGAAGTTGTCATAGGTTGTATTCATAAAGCAGCAGAACTTGCACAACACCAGCTTGCTATATACCTAGTGCTTTTATCTCTTTTTTTTTTTTTTTTTTTTTTTTTTTTTTTCTTCTTTTCCCCATAAGCACTAAACATTAATCTTGTCTCTTGGTTTTGTTAACTTAATACTGGTGAAAGGTACCAATTTAACACCATTGCATTTTGAAATTCTCTGAGTCCAGAGCAGGTACAGCATGGGTGGTAGCAGTGCAGATTTCCTACACTGTTCACTAGTATGCCTCACCCCTGACCTAGGGGTGAGAGAGTAATTATTTTCAAGGTCCCTATCATTCTTTTCTCTCTACTGAGCCTATCAGTGAGAGGTAACAGTGGGGGTTTTTTATGCTAACATTTGTTCATTGAAAATTGGACCTGAGACCTCCAAACTCGTTTCACACAAGCAATTGGAGGGTAACTGCTTCTGATCAGTATCCATATGAATTGGATTTACATCACCAGTGCAAAAAATTATTGTGGCTCCAAATCCCACTGTCTGTCCCCACAGATATTTAATTCCCTTAACTCACTCTGTTGTAAAGGGAAGAGACTAGAACACCAAGGGAAATGTTAATTGAAGCTGGGGTTTAATGAGATCAATTCTTAATTCTTTATATTTGTATAAGGAAATTTCTAATGGTTCTAAGAATTATTTTTAAATTAGAAAATCTACTTCCACTAAAATCTCTGGCTGTAGATTTTAAAGCTTGCTTAATGTTAAAAGCAAACAAGGTGATCAGTTCCTGAATCAGCTGAATAGTCATCTCAAGTGCTGGTCCTGGTTTTTAAGATAAAAGGAAGTTCCTGTTCTCCTGCAGCATTTGCCTTTTAAAAGTAATACCTGACACACCTTATAGTGCCAGCACTAGTTTCATTTGATATATAGCTCAGGTTTTAAGGCTGCCGGTTGTTAATTTTCCTCTATGCCTGATGTAACTGGGGGTGGGATGATTCCTAGAGTTGAGCAATTGCCTGATCCAGAGCCGACTCCTACACAACTCTGGCAGTTCTGTGGGGAATAGTCTCCACACAGTTCTGCTCTGGTGGTTGAGGCAGCAGGAGCCAAGTATCAGATTGGTCTTCTGCTACTGGCGAAGGTTTTCTTCTTCATGACATTGTCTCTGCAGTTACCCATTATAGCAGCCACAAGCCGCATCATGTGAGCCACAGAACCTTTTCAGAATAGATTGTCTGGGTTGCACATGCCTCTGGAATCCAACGTTCTGGAATGAGGTGTAAAAGCCCCCCGTCCAGTGACTGTCCCTGGGTCCACTTTGTCCTTTCACCAATTTCCCATCCTCTGAAAACACCACCTGCTCTTTCTGCTATGCAGTCTCATCCATATTCCCCGAATGGCTTCTTCCCATCTTCACTCCCAGCTAGAACAGTACTTGGTGTCTGGATATTGAGTCCCAGTACTGATTCACAAAGTTTAAAAACTGTCTCCTCTTTAGATGTTAATGCTTCATTTTGGGTATATGAGAGGAAGTTATGTCCAGTTCAGGGTGCTGAAATATTTGCCATTTTGTCTTTCAGGTTCACTGCCATAGACACGTCTGCTTCTGGCAGCAACAGTCACAACAGTTCCACGATGTTTTCATTCTCCACTACCTCCAAACCCATTCCTGGCGGGCCCCTAAGCCAGTCCACACCCCTCTCCGCTTCACCTGCCACCCCAATGAAGGCGTCCACCCCTGTGTCTGCAACAAGTATGACATTGAGGCTAAGGCTAGAGCCTTTTTTTGCAAATTTCTATATTATCAGGTATAAAGTGAGCATGAGAGGTTTTCTCTGTGCTACTTTCAACTAGTGCAGATGGGCTATGGTTCCTGAAGTCTCCCAGTCTTCAGACTGCAAACTATATAGTGCCATGGGCCTAATACTGGAACTGGAAGGGTTTCCCCTTTGCCCCTCATTCCCCACAGGATAGCTATTCATTGTCTCAAGTAACATATTTAGCTTTGTATCTTCACCTAGAAGCTATTGCACTTTCAGTGGACTAAATGCATCTCATTATATTGCCAAAATGTGTTTGCTCTGCTGCAGTGACCTAATGCATTACCTTCCATCTCTAATGGCCAGAGTTCAAACTGATCACAAATGAAATTAAACTAAATCTCATCCTGTTAACAAGTTAATGTTGTTCCATTTCTCATATTATCATCATGTGACTAGCTATTTCTGGTCAGGAATTGTCCAGGATTGAAATAGCAGGGTTGGTAGAGGTCAGACTTGAAAAGTAGTAAGCTACATCAGGATCCTAGCATTGGACTAAGGGATGTCTCATGTTAGTACTGAGTAGTAGTATTAGCAGAGCTCTTGCAGTTGGGAAGGAGGAATTCTTGAGGAGCACCTACCTGTTCTATAGCCAGTCTAGCCATTGGTCTCACTTTCATGAAAGTCAAAGTTCATCCAAACTACTCCACAAAGGAAAAGTCTGTGTGGAATTTGGAGAACATGCTTGCCAGACTGGAACCTGTTCTCCAGTTCCAAGACATCTGTCCTGTGTCTGAGGATGGGAGCAGGGGTAATGGATTAGGCTTGTAGAACCTTGCTGACTTGATGTGTAGATTGATGTGTCATTTTAGGAGGATGGACTTGCTGAAATGCGCTGTTAGGGTTTGTACCCTTCCTTCTAGTGATGAGAATGTCCCCAACAATGGGCATGTCCCATCTCCAATTAGCAACCTGTTTTTTTGAGAACTATGTATTTTGTCTATAGTTATTTCTCTCTTTAAATTCTAGTGGTGCGGCCTGCTCAGAATGTGCCTGCAACTTCTAGTCTACTGAAGACGGCCAGAATCACCCCTCCTGCAACAAAATCAAGCTCCATTCAGGTTAAGAGAACTTGAGCAGATTATACAGGAGCTGAGAAATTTCACTGGCCAGTGATTTGCTTTAGTCTTGAACTGATTTAATGCTTTTAGGTCAAGGGACCAGTGAACTAAGATCTAAGTCACAAACTACCAAAATTAGAATGATATTCTATGTAATTTTGGGAAGCTGGAACTCTGACATGGTTTGGAGTCTGATGTAATAAAGAGAGCTAGAACTAATGCGTTGTGCTGTGTGGAAATGTGGAATCACATCTTTTTTTATCAGCAGTAAGTTGAAAGTTCTGAGCTGCTTTGACTATTTAACAATATTAGAAAATTATAGTGAAAGGGATAACTCCACGTGGTGCATAAAGAGTTAGACATGATTTCCACCAGCTTGAATATATTCAGTGTAGTTAAATCTCTGAGCGTTGTTTGAACTCTTAGATATCATTTTCAGTTTGTTTAGGTGAACATTTGTGCTTGTGAGAGTTGTTCCATAGGACAGTTTATGCATCTTAAATGACTTTGTACACAAACTATGTTGGTTGGCAATAAAGGTTTTCATTTTGTTAAGTTTACATTCTCAACACCTGGTTTTCTAGGGAAGGTCAGCATTGTCCAGCGCTGGGTTAGAGAAACAGGTCCATCAGTGGAAGGATTCAGACCCTGTCATAGCAGGAATCAGAGAGGAGGTGAGATTTTCAAGGATTTTTGTCTTCCAGCTTCTAAAAAGATCACTGTACAGGCATGTGGTCATCTGTCACTCTTTCATATTCCATTAGTGTCCTTCAGTACTTAGTTACCTTGGGAAATCTTTCCATTATACTCTGAATCACTTCTTTAAACACTGTCTCCCCTGTTTGGCTGCTTAAACTGCTTGTATTAAATTTGTTGGGAATATAGAGCTCTCTCCCTTGGATTGGAAGGGAATGCAAGAGACTTGCCTTTATTGCCTGTAAATTATCATCTACTCATGGCTGTATAAATATATTAGCCAGCCCCAGAGCAGTGACATTTGTTCCAGAAGCAGTCATGTCACAGTGGTTGAACTTTCTTCTCCCTCTGGCGCTATAGATTGCCCATTTCCAAAAGGAGATGGAAGAGCTGAAAGCCCAAACTTCCAATGCCTGTTTCCAAGTCGGCACTGCCGAGGAGATGAAGAAGCTGCGGACAGAGTCTCATGACCTTCACACCTTTCTCTTGGAGATTAAAGAGACAACAGAGGTAAGTAGCACAGCAGAACTTCTCCCAAATGTTTACACATTGGTTGAGACGTTCAAGGCTAGCATTTGGGGATAGATATTTTTGCTTAACCTGTTAAGTGCTGAGCAATATAGCTGAGATGTCTGGATGTGCTGCTTCAGTGTGCATGGGCATACCCAGTTGTTCCTGAAAGTAAACACTTTTGCTGAAAGCCATGTACGTACTGATGCGAATGACACTGTTAGGGTCTTTTGTTGAAATCTGGCTCATCTCTTCATCCGTTCACAGTCCCTTCATGGAGATATCAGCATTCTGAAGACAACCCTGTTGGAGGGCTTTGCTGGGGTGGAAGATGCTAGAGAACAGAATGAGAGAAATCATAACTTGGGATATTTACATCTGCTGTATAAGAAACCATTGGACCCCAAAAGTGAAGCACAACTTCAGGTATAAAGCCTGCTCACTAACTTTAAACTGGAGTTTTAAAATAAAATGCGACTATTGAGGTTTGAATGTAGGTTGCCCAGAAGCTTTGCCCTGCCACACTCGCATTGCTTCAGCACGGTGTAACAACAGTATGATTTAATAGTGTCTTTCAGAGATCTCAAAGTACTTTGCAAACATTACACCCCTAAAACTGCTATGTGGTAGGTATTGTTCCCATTTTAGATGGAGGGAACCAGAGACATACAAAAGTGAAGTGACCTGCCCAAGATCAGAGTCAATGGCAGAGTTGCAAATAGAGCTCCTGACTCCCAGTACCCTAGTCTAACCAATAATGTTTACTTAAGTGAATTTTTTTGGCAAGTGCCAGTTAATTTTTTTTAGCACTTCATAAAATGATCTTTTCAGAATTATTTTTATCTTTAGCAAATGCTTTGCAGAGCAATTTGATGATTTATGATGGCTTACAGTATTGTGGTTAATTTCATGGATGGCAGAGCATACAACTAAATGGTGCTCTAAGTGCCTGATTGCAATGGAAAATTTCCCAAAATACTCAAAAGGCTTTGAAAGAGATGAAGGAAACCAGGATAAAGTACATCTTCCCCCTGGCAATGTTGAAAGGTACTGTGACAGATATGGCAATTTTCTGAAGTATCTTTGGGAGATTTTACTGTATTAAGGTTATGTATCATTGTGGGCCAGGGATTATATGTTCTGTCATGGGGAATGGTGACCACAGCTGTCCAGCAACTAAAAAGTGTGTGTGTTGGGGGGGGTGATTAGGCAAATTCATTCTGATGGTAGTATCTCTCTAGAGAGATACTACCACCTGGAGAGGCTAGCATATACTGGTTTAAACTGGAATATCCAGAGGCTAACAGACAAAGAAAGGACTTTTGCATAAATAGCCTGAGGTTTAAATTAATTCAGGGCCTGCTTTCTGATCCAGCAAATGGACAGAACCTACTCTCCAAGGTGGGCCTCAATCCTTCCTGGGAAGGGCTGCAAGGATTTTGCCTATGGAGGTCCCGTAAGACTGATAGTTGACCTCTGAGTACCTAGATAACAGAATTTGAAGTTTTTGACGACCTTTTACCTTTAGAAACCAGCAGTGTAAACCAGGGGCAAGCACATCATCAGTAGGAAAAGGATCTAGAAAAGTGAGGCTTGATCTATCTAATACTTGGCATTTGTAACACACTTCATATAATATCTTGAACACTTTGCGTTGGTAGAGAGCAGGAGGCTGAGTACAGCAGTTGGCTTGCTCAAGGGCAGACAGTAAGCTAGTGACAGATTTGATTAGTAAAACAAGTTCCACTGTATAGGGTTCTGCCATTCTGATTTAAATTTGCTAGATGTGTATATGTAGGAGTGTCCCTCATGACTTTTATTTTGGTTCATTTACAGGGTCTTTAATTTACTTCATTGGATTTGAGATTCCCATAGAGAATTGAAAGATAACTTTTTATTTTTTCTCTTTGGTAGGAGATTAGACGCTTACACCAGTATGTGAAGTTTGCTGTTCAGGATGTGAATGATGTTCTGGATTTGGAGTGGGACCGGCATCTGGAACAGAAAAAAACCCAGAAGTGAGTGATTTGAAATTGGAATAGAAAATTAGTCGGAGTCTAAGGAGCATACTAATGAATTAGGAATAGGACATTAATAAATAGTCAAAAGGCATTTTATGCTTGCTACTCCAAAATTTTTTCAAAGAGTTTGTGAACAACATTCGACTGAGCCATTTTTACCTGTATTTTTTAAAAGTTCCGACTGCAGACTATTTAACTGTGACTGACTCTGCTATGTGCTTTCCAACCAATTCTCTACATGCTGTAAATTCCACTTTCCAAAATGCCTGTAAAATAGGCTTTGTATGTACTAAACAAATCCAGGAGAGACTGGTAATGAAGCCCTTTTGTTGAACAAGTACCTACATGTTAAATGAATAAACGCAGTCTGACCTGTGCTGCCTTGGTGTTCAAACAAAAATGTGGTTTGGGGGCTGAAGTCCACTTAAGTCAGCAGCTGAAATAAACCAGTTTTCTGTGTGTGTGTGCACATGCACTTGCAGCTAGGTGTCTAATGGTCTCCTCATCTTTTCCTGTTTTTCTTCTGATGTTTCCAGGCGCCTGATTGTTCCTGAGCGAGAGACTTTGTTTAACACTCTTGCTAATAATCGTGAAATAATTAATCAGCAGAGGAAGAGGCTGAATCACCTGGTGGACAGCCTGCAGCAGCTCCGCTTATATAATCAGACCTCTCAATGGAGTATGCCCAGTGACACGTCTTCTCTTAGCAGTTCTCAAAGGTGTGTGTAATAATTGGAGGTTGCAGCAGGAAGTGTATTGAGTTAAGTCTCTTCCCAATAGTAATGTATGAAAGTGCATGTCCAAGACAGACTTGACTTAATCATGCTTTGTAGATATAACTGAGTGTAGAGATGTTGGGGAGATGGGGGTGGGGTCCTCAAAAATGGGCACTGGCTGTAAATGAGCAAATTCTGTTCACCAGTAACACAGGTGCTCCTCAAATAGGCTTGAAAATGAATTCTGTTGTATTTTGTGATAGCTTGTTTTAATATATCAGTGTGTCTCTATGAAAGATGGGCTTTCACCGTAATGAAAACATTGTGAAAATGTAGCCTCAAAAATGATCTACCATTGCCATCTCATATGAAGACTACAATAGAATTTTAATTTAGGACAAAAGGGAATTTATTGGCCATTTGATTTTTTCCATAAGTAACTTAAGGTCTTGGTGCATGCATTTAAATATTGCAACATCTAAAGAGGTTCTGGTGGCATTCAACAATGGCTGTTGTAAAGCAGTGTCATTGAGGCATATGCAGATAGACAATCCTGTGTCCTTTAGCCCTTGCAGGTGAGTTGGGCAGCAAGTTATGGTGTTTCCATGTGAGCCTGTGGTTTTTTCTCATTCCCATACAGCTGTTTATGTGGGGCAGTGATATGGCTATTCCTCTTGCAGTACCTGTTTTTTGTTTCACTACTCTGTCTTGTTTCAGTTTTGATAGTGACCTTGAGAGCCTGCGCAGTGCCTTGGTGAAAACTACCTTGGAATCATATGCCAAGCCCCTGCCAAAAGCACCTGGTAACTCATTGTTCTGTTTTTCCCTGCCCACTTGGACATTCTAAAAATGACTTGTAACTGAATCTCTGTGGTTTCTATAGACTAGTGATTTTCTCCTCCCCCCCCCCCCCCCCACACTGTTTTGCAGCTAAATTGTCCCCAGTTAAACAGGCACAGCTGAGGAATTTCCTAGCCAAGAGGAAGACTCCACCTGTGAGATCCACTGCTCCAGGTAAACCCTTGATACATTGGGAATCTGAAACATGCAAGTCTTCCCACAGAACTTGTTAATATCCTGCCTTATCTGTAGAAGGAAACATTCCTACCTTAGCCCCTTGTATTCGTCACTTCCCCAAATAATGGGCTTCTGTTGAACTAGTTCTAGCTAGAAGTTTCCTTTCCCCGCTCAGACTAGACTAATGAGCATCCCTTTTAGTGGCCTCTCCTCAAAGTTGGCCGCCTTATTTTCAGTAACAATAGTGCTGTTTGCTAAACTTTAAGAAAAGGAACCTAAATACCAAATGGAGACAAAGTTAGAGGGAATCCCTAATTTAACTGTTTTCTTCATACTAGTGTTGGTTATTTCTGTGTAATGCATCTACACTGCGAAAATACAAAGAAGGCTTTTATAAGCCCTTTCACAAAAATGCAGAGTAAAACTAGTTGCGAACGATGATCACGCAAAATACTAAATATTTAGGAGTTATTGAAGCTTGACTAAATTCTAAATATCTCTTTATGGCTGAGTGAGTGGGTTATTTCTAGCACCTAGAAGCTCCAGTCATGGACCCAGGACCCCTTTGTGCTATGTGCTGTACAAATACAAACCGAAAAGGTGATCCTTGCTCCAAAGAGCTTGCAATCGAAGGCATGGGGAAGGCATCGTTAAGTTTTGTACTGTGCATATATAAATGCAACGCCCCCCCCCCCCCCACACACACACACACCAGCTTTTATTCATGAGAGAGATTTAAGATGAGTGTCTAGTTTCTTAATCGCAGTTAGCCTTCCAGTCTGAAATCCAGGTTCAGGATTGTTTTAAAATAAGACACTTTAAAACCAAATGCCTCTTTTCTAGATGTTCTCTAATTTGATCAAAGTATGTGGCACTCTCCTTTCAGAATCAAACACCAGTAGCTCTTGTTCTGAAGTAGTTCTTATTCAGTGTAAGTCTTGCATATTAAATCACAAAGAGCCATTTCTTTACAATAACAGCAGAGAACAATTTGTCATTAAAATCTTGATGTGGAGGCAGTCAAAGGGTTGCAGGAAGCAGTGGTCTGATAGCAAGTTCCTGCCTCTTTCCCTTCCCTCACACTAGACCTACTGCACTAAGAACCATAAATATTGTACTTCATTGTTAGTCTCAGATTTGTCAAGGAAATAACGATGTAGCTTGTGAGACAGATACGGACGTGACTGAATAACTGTTTTACAATAGTTTCTACATGAGACTGGGAAGAATTATGTGAGATTGAAGCTTATAATCATGTGATTAATAAGAAACCTTTAAACTAGATTTATTTTAAGGATGGTCCTCAGTATCTTAAAGTGTGGAGACACTTGCAGACTCTGTGTTTTGATAACCTGCTGCTCTTTATGCCATTCTTGAAAGTACTGCCTTAGCACCACAGAACTTCCAGAAATGGTGCAACAATACAGCTTATCATACACACAGACATTGCCGGTTACTACAGTTGGCCTTGCCAGTATTTCCGTGTCAGTCTCTTTGCTCCTGCGACCCTCCTGCTGCCATCTCCTTACCTGCACTGCATTTTTGCAGCCTAAACGGTGTCTCACTGCACACATGGCTGGGGAATTTCAAGCTGCCATTTGGACTGAATCTTGGGTTCAGCTCCTGCGCTTTAACCCTTTGAAAACTAGGGTTTTCTCTTGCTTTATCATGAACACTTGAGAGTTGCAAAGAACTCTTGGCCCACTCGTTACCCCACCATGGCACGTCACTTGGTGAACACTGAATGCTGAATGGAACTGTGAAGAAGTTTTTTTTCACTAAATGTAACAAATATGGAGATTGAGACGAGTCCTAATTTGCATATTAACAGATCAGTTTCAAGTGTGACCTTCAGATCCCTCAGTGCAATAGCGGCAGCCACTAAAAATAAAGGTTTCCATCTGTTATAACCACAGTGGGTGACTTTTCAGATGGGTGGCTCCTGTGAGTCAGAACAATGGTTCTTATGGCAATGGGAAGTCTTGGAATGTCACCTGCTCCAATGTAGTTTTTGAATCCGTCTCAATATCCCAATATTTGGGGGTTGTTGGCACCCAGGCTCCTAAGAGAAGAACCCCAATAGCCCTGTGTGCCTTGGAAATGTATCGGCAGTTCATATTAGACCATGTGAGTTAACAGCATTTATGGGGTCCTTGATGTTATTGTAAGAAGAGTATCTTCAAAGTCTCTCTCCCTTATTTTAGACACTTTTGACCCCCTTTCAGTTTTATTCCTATGGCCAAAAAAGGTCCATTGATAATGTCCGCACTGGTAACTTTCAAACATGTAATGTTTCTCATTTGCTTCTTCCATAAGTAACATCTCTCCCAGTCAGTTATAAGACTATAACAAAGCAGCCCTTATTTTTAAATTTGAAAAGATCAGGAGATTGCATGTTACCTTAATGTAACGCCTGGCCACACGGCATGTGCTACCAGAGTTGAGAAGTCAGCTTCTGCACCATGAAGTTAAAATGAGACTATTAATAAGTTTTATAAACAAGGTGTTTCTGTCCTAGCCATTGAGATTAAATAGCACCATCATTGGCTTTGGATGACAAAATAATGTGGCTCTTCTCCCATTGCAGCCAGTCTCTCCCGATCAGCCTTCTTGTCTCTGAGGTATTATGAAGATTTGGATGAAGTCAGCTCAACATCCTCCATTTCCCAGTCACTGGAGAATGACGATTCACAGGTTGTAGAGCAGGAAGAGGAAGCTGCTCTTGGACCAGTCCAAATCCCCCGACATGCTCCTGTAGTCCGTACTCCCTCTATTCAGCCTGGTCTAATGGCACAATCTCCACCATTTGGTAAACCTCATCTCACAATGGGCAGTTTAAGTGAGTAGATTTTGGAACTGCATTCCCCTTCTTATTTATGACCTTATTGACGTATTTAATCTCTATAGTGATTGTCATCTCTTCAAATCTAGGTGAAATGATTTTGTAGTGTCTGTCTTCATGTTGCCAAATCTCCAAGATCAATTAACAGTGCAGAATTATAGCCCCCTTGAACTCAGGCCACTAGTGTTGAAGTAACATTGGAAACTTTATTGTGCTTTTCCTATAGCCTGGACCTTTTAGATCAAGACTGAGAAATTCAACTAAGATGTTATCTATTGGCTAGAGGACAGGTGGGGAAGTCAAGACTCCTGCCATTGCCACTAATGTGTGACTTTGGGCAAGTTACTTGACCTCCTTGTGCCTCAGGTTCCCCAACAGTAAAAAGGGATGAACCTTTCTGAGCCATAAGTATGAAGTCTTACATGGGAGAGGGGCCTGCGGCTCAAATGTGCAGATGAGGGCCTCAGTTTGTAGTTTTGTGTGTCTGACCTCCGCTTTCAACTGGCGTAGCCAGGTTTAATACTTGGCATCCCATTGTCTGACGGTAAGGGGACTGCTTGTGTGTGTTTGGTTTCTCTCCACACCCAGAAGAGTTCTGCTTGCTTCTGTAGGGATCCTCTAAGTGATCAAGCAAGATGTCAGTAGACATGACTATAAAGACAGACTGAGAAACAGCCACCAAATATGTCCATGCTTTTATGTGACTGCCTACATCTGGGAGCTGATTGAGAAGGTGTTTTTTCAGCAGATGACATTCTGATTGTTAAGGTTTAATTAAGGAATTAATGTATGAATGGGGTTATGGTTTTCCAAAGGGAGTAAGACTAAGGGTTGGCAATTTGACCCACCCCTGTATGCTGAAAAGATAGCTGATTAGGACTCCACTGCGTGCAGTTCATTAGAAGTTATGGGAAAGTGAACGTCGCTAGATTTGATGAATTGCTAGTTGCTTGACTGCTGTAAATTAGTCGTGTCTGACTGAGGATTCAGAGGGAACAGGTATTTAGTGTATAGCTTTTAAAGAGTCAGTACGTTCTAGTAGGGGGCTTTTGAGTCTCCCTTGTTCATTGAACTCCATGAACTGTATCTTTTTTTAGTGCCTACGTCTTCAAGCAGAATCGTTCCACAAGGGGCAGATAGCACAATGCTTGCAACAAAGACTGTGAAACATGGGGCCCCTGCTCCCACTGTCACCGTCCCAGCACCACAGGCAGCTGCTGCAGCAGCATTGAGAAGACAGATGGCTAGCCAGACTCCAGGTAAAACTAAAGTTAACCAACTAAAGTCTGGGCATTTCTATTTGTGTGTGGTGTTTTTATTTTTGTTTTATTTATATAGTGAGTGACTTTAATAGACTTTTAATGCCTCTGAGGGTAAGAAACCATTGACCCTGGCATGAGCCAAGTCTGATACGTACAGGATCTGTATATTATTCCCCACACAACGCTGCCAGTGGTCTCTTCTCTCTTATTTGAACTGTCAGAAAGAAATGCCTGAAGAATCAACATCCAGGGCTACTTAGTATTCATTTTAATCTATGCAGAAACACAGGAGTTGATGACTATATATCTTCAAAAACTAACATTACAATTATCTCGTATACATAAGCCCCAAGGAATTCCTGATAGTTGACTATTGCACAACTAAAATAATAATCAATCTATATGTAAAAATCCTCCATGATTAATGAAAGGTAAAAGGAAAAGATGTGTTGTCCATCCTAATAGTTCTTCACCATGTTAGTTGCATTAAAAGATGTATATTTTAAAGCAGTTTAATAATGTTAAAGGAACACGGTCAGGTAGATTAGTCCTTAGGTCTGGCTGTGGGGTTTTAGAAAACCTTAATAGAGAAATCTCCATATATGAGGGTTGGGTTTTGTTTTTGTTTTTTTTTTTAAATTAATTTTGCTTGGATTTAGACATCCCTTGTAGCACCCAATCATTGCAGGAAATAATAAAATTCAGTTACATACAAAAAGGAAACTGACTAGCCTGTCTGTCTTGTCCAAGGTGAATGGAACTGCAAAAAGTAGATGGACAGCATGAATACTGGAAAAGTAAATTAGGCATTTCAAATTCTTTGTTTCATTAATCTCAGAAGTTAATAAGGGAAAGAGCAAGGTGAGAGTATGATTTACTCTATAAATCTCTCAATGCAAAATACAGTAATTCCCAATATTACAGAATCCAGTAAACTAGACTGTATTATAATTAAATTAGAGTAATATAAAATAATCTAACTAATTTACTACAAGTAATTCTACAGAGTAATTACAGTATAAATTATAGTAAAGTTTATATGACATTGCCAGCACAAACTGACACACAAAATTACTTTTAACGCCTAGTTCTAATATTTGAACATACGCATTTAAGTTTTGCACATACACAAACACAGAGCATGCACTTATGTGGCTAAAATAGCAATCATGCACACTCAATAGGTATTTCTGTATGTGCCATTCTTTTACAGTATAATTGTGGCACCTTAATATAGACTTTTATTCTCCACTGAAATATTTTTTGGCAGGGAGGGATGTGATCATAATTGCAGTTCCAAGGATAAAATGGCCAGAATTCTGAATTGCAATCAGGAGATCTGTTAAGTGTTGATACCAGTTATCACACTAGTTATTAATGTCCTCCGATGCATAGTTGTCTATATATCCTAGATGTGCTATCATAAGTCACACATTTTCTAATTGGCAATAAATTACTCCTGTCAAATTGGAGCCAAATCCATAGTTTGTGCTGATTTGAATAGGCCAGGAGTTCCCTTGTAGCTAGCGTACTGCAGATTCCCTCCCCTGTCCTCCTAGGTGTACATAGGTGGTGGGTTAAGAAGCTGCTACTCCTCTGGATAGTTGTATGAACCATGTTCAATGGAATATTTCAGCTAATTGGTGGAATTCATCTCTGTTCACTCTTAAAGCTGTGAGCACCTCCTTGACTGAATCAACTCTAAAGAACGTCCCTCAGGTGGTGAACGTGCGAGAACTGAAGAACAATACCTCAGCCCCTGCTGTTTCTGCGGTAATAGGGTGCGTGAATGATTTTCCTTTCTCTACATTTTAATGTTTCTGTAATTAGCCCTTGCAATAAGGTTAATCTGCCAGTAGGGGGCAGTATTATTGCTTCGTGTAATCTGAACCTGTTGAAGTGGAAGTGTTTTGGGGAGTAATGCAGGAATGAACATTAATGCAGGCTCCTTGCTGTTTTATTAGCACACAGGCCTTGCTGGGGAGAGGTGGTGGGTACTGTCCTCCCCGAGTCATTCAAGGACATGCTACATGATTTGCCTAAACAGGAAATTTCCAGTTTCTGATTTAGAGTCCTGATAATCTAGGCTAGTGGATCAGTATTAAGTTGATTATTCATTATTAGGTTGTATGTAAATATAAAATATGTTGGTGCATCCCCTTTCTGTTATGGTTTTAGATCCTATGGTTTCATTGCTAATGCAAACTCTGGATCCTATTACCTCAGTGTCGAGCTTGAAACTTTGCTATATGGTCCCCACTTCCCAGTTACTAGTATTTTTGCATGTATCCTCTACTTTTGAGTGGGGAAAACATCTGCAACTGACTGGGTCTCTGTGTGTTTGAGCTGTCCAGCTGCTCTCCTGTTTATTCCTTCTGCCATAGAAAACATCTGCTCTGTAGTTTACTTCTCTAATCCCATGCCCCTGGGTTCCTGCCCTGAAGGATTAAGTTTATACTCCAGGTTCTCTAACTTGCATCATTGGAATTTCTTCACAGTAGAAAACCCTTGATATATCCAGGATTAAATATTAATTGGGGGCAGAGCTTCCCAGAAATGTATCCAGATGCTAGGCTGTCTTGCTCAACAGAAACCCACGAACATGTGCTCACTGTTTAATTTACAATTTATCAAGCAGTTCTGACTTCCCTATGAGTTTCACTGAAACTGTTGGCCTTCCCATACTCCACAGCCAGCAGACAACTCAGGTCATTCCAGGGATTTCTCTCTTCTCACCAAGCAGTGTCGCCAGCCAGAAAACTAATTCTTTTCTCTGTCAGTAATGACCTTGAAATCTTCATGTTTTGTTTTCTGTGATGGTTTAAACCAAGAGAAATGAATGATTTTTTTTTAAAGTGAGGGAGGAGAGATTTCCACTGAAAAGTATTAGAAGAGTTAAGGATTATGCTGTATTCCTTCCATGATTTTTTTTTTTTTTTAAAAAAAAGGTATTACAAAAGGAGATAAATTCACCATATGATTCCAATGTAAATTGTCTGGAATTGCAAATGCTTTATCCTGGACAATGGTGTGCATTGGACATGAGCCTCTTGGAACTATTTCGGTTTGCCACTTCTGGATTTCATGTATTTTGTATTCCTCCTTTTGATGGAGAAGGGAAAGCAGAATTATTTTGAAGTATCTTATCAGAATGCCTTGAAAAAGGAGTTTTGTAATGGTGAGCATCAACTGTTGCTCACCTCCGGGACTCCAACTTGGAGGGTCTACCCTTGGAGAAGGTTCAGAAGTTCCTTAGTATTTCATTTTCCCTAAAAGCAACTGCCTTCCTCTGAGGCAGTACTTTCTTGAAGAGCTGTAGACTACCAAATAACGGTGCCCAGAACTCCTGCCAAAAGTCAAATGGGGATGAGCCTGTGGAAGTGATCTCTACATGATTTAAGTTTTGTTGCATGTACATTGATTTAACTAAAAGAAAATAAGAAAGAGAGAAATACTTGTGGCACCTTAGAGACTAACAAATTTATTTCAGCTAAGCTTTCGTGGGTTAGAACCACTTCATCGGATGCATGGAATGATTTCATTCCATGCATCCGATGAAGTGGGTTCTAACCCACAAAAGCTTATGCTGAAATAAATTTGTTAGTCTCTAAGGTGCCACAAGTATTTCTCTCTTTCTTATTTTCTTTTTGCTGACACAGACTAACACGGCTACTACACTGTAACCTATTGATTTAACTGTTACTCCTGGGGGAATTCTGTGCACAATATTTTAAAATTCTGCATATTTTATTTGTCAGAACAACACAATGCAATCACACCAGTTTCAATTATTATTTTGGGTAATTTATTTCAAAATACCTGTCAGCAAGTATGTCTGTAACAATACAGACAACAAAAAAGATTCAAGAAATGTTTTTTGACAAAGAGATTCCTTACTAGGAATAATACAGAACTCTGAGTAATAATTCATTTAAACTACAATACAGAACCATATTTCGTGCACCCCTCAGATGCAGTGCAAAGGCTTGGGGGAGTCGGGGGTAATGGAGGAGCTGAGGGAGAGGGGAGTAATTGCTGGGAAGGAGCCTGGGTGTGAACTTGGAGGGTTGTTGGGTATGGGTGGGAAAAGTATAGAACAGGTTTTTTTTGGGGGGGTGGGGAGGGATTGTTAGGGAGCTTCCCCCATGCAGACCCTGACTGACCCCTAGCCTCTCCCATTCAGTCAGGCACATCTTCCCCTGTCCCCATGTGTCCCTGCACCCCCTCCCCATCTCTGTGTCTCTATGCCCCCACTCAGCCATCCCCCCTTCCCCATGTAGCCCTGCACCCCATCCCTGCACCCCTTCAGCCAGCCCCTCTCCTCATCCCCATGTGTCCCTGCACTCTCTTCCCCCCGTCCGTATGTGTCTGTGTCCCCACTCAGCCATCCCCCTTCCCCCATGTGGCTCTGTACCTCCTCCGCATCCCCATGTGGCCCTGCAGCTCCCTCCCACCATGGCCTTGTGCCTCCACTCCCATTCAGCCCTTTCCCCAGTCTGACCCCCCAGCAGCTCCATGCTGTCTGTATCCCCGTATCCCCTGTCTCCTGACCTGGCCCAACAGGCACTGTGAAGAAGGCACTGCAGGCACGTTCTCTTCCCTAGCTGGCCAGGAGCAGTTGCTCTGTTCTAGCGCCATAGTGCCCTCTTGTGCGCAAAAGGCGGAACTGCAGCACCTTTCCGACAAACTATTTTCTGCAACAACAACAAAATTTAAAATGTGTGGCACATTAATTATGCACGTGCGCAGTGGTGCAGAATTCCCCCAAGAGTAAAACTATCTCTTGCCTCAATGATCATCTCACTCACTGTTATGCAGCCTTGTTAGGAATGCTGTATCCAAAATGAACAATTGATGCACATCTTGGTTGAGTGTTAACTTGAACTCTGATATAACTATTTTAGCTTCAAATAGTTTTAGACTTGCAGTATTGATCTGTATCTATAATTCATGGGGTGCCATATACCTTTATATTTCAAAGGCTTTTACAGCCTTATTGTATAACTGACCTCATAAAAATGTACCATCTAAAAAATCTACCAAATAGAACCCATGGTAGCCAGTCACATTGATCACTAAATAAAGAGCATCCATCCAGCAAAGTTGTCATCAGTTTTTGCTACTTCAAGCATCCTATTTCTCTCTTGCCACAGCAGCACCTTCTGTGGGTTGTTGAGCTGCAATGATTTCTAGTGATTATCAGGTGTTCTGTGGCTTGTAGTTAAACAAGCTGGTGGCCTCAGTCCAATTCTTAGTGTATGGTTGATCTCCTTGCCAAAAAAACCAAAGGGCATTTCTACAGTTGGAACCAAACTGGCCTTTGTTAATAGTTTCATCAGAAGAGCTAAGGATTGAAGGAGCTTGAAGACCAAATTTTCTTCTCAATCAGAGAGGTGACCCCTTCAGAACAGTCTTGAAGCATTGTGGGACAATGTGGGGAAGCTTGCCCCACCTCTGCCTATATTTTACCTGCTCTGTGCTTTTGCCTTCAATCTGGCACCTTTTTAATAAATATCCTATTTATCTATTACACCAACATTCATCAGACCAAGCAAGCGTAGCTGCATTGAGTGAGTAGAAATCATATCATTCTCATAAAACATCAATGACTCTCTATCATTTCCCCTTTGGGAAGAACTTTTTTGGTAATGTTAAGGTCATGAGTTGCACAAAATCATTTACATGCAGATGATACCCTTATACCTTTCTCTGATTTTAAAAGTAATTTAAGTTCTTACTGCAAAGAGTAAATCACTGAAATATCTTCAGTGATATCTGGATGTAATTTGACAAAGGAACAGAGAAATGTACAAATTGAGATGATCTCTGTACATAAATCTGTGATTGAAATTGGTTTGGAAAACCTTTGTGAATACAGAAGGTAATAGCTGACAAATCTGATCTGGCTTTTACGTCAACGCATTGCGACAGCATTCTGCTCCTGTATGCTGACATTCTGTATTGCTCCAGCAGAAGGAGCAGGTCTTTTTTTTTTTCCTCTTAATTTCTATATATATTATAACAACATCCAGGACCACACAGCGAGGCTGCATCTTTATCAATAGGTTCTAGTCTGTCACCACAAAACTTCAAGACGTAGTTTTGAGCAATAATACACAATATGTCTGCCTTATACTTGATATGTGCTATGTAACCAGAGGGCCTTCAGTGAGCCAGCATTATCTAGTGGCTGACTTTTGTTTGGCAGTCTGTCACTGAGTCACTGTGAGACCTTGAGAAAGTTACTAACCTCTCTGCCTCAGTTTCCTCATCTGCACAGTGGGCACAGTATTTTGTGAAGCACTTTGAGACCCTCTGGAAAAAGGTGGTCTGTATATTTTTTTTAAGTGGACTTGTTTCATGGAATCATAGCCGATATCTTTAATTCTTTTAATCTAAAGTATTCAAGGACCTTTAGATTTTTGTTTTATGTTTGCTTTAAATTTAAAGTGTTAGTCTGTAGCTATTTTAACATCAAGTTTAAACAGACATAGGAGGAGGAGAGGCTTAACACATTCACTGAAGTGAGTTTGTGTGGTGAGCAGGAGGAGAGAATATGAATATCCTGGTTGGTAGCAGTCAGAGAAGACTGGAGTTTATAAAATGGAATAGATTGGGTCTATAATAGGACCTTTGTAATTTGGGAGTTCCTTTTCTGTGGGGATATGTGGTTGTATGTAGCCAGCAGGAGGCAGAAGAAGCTAGAAGCGAAAGTTTTTATGTCTGTGGCATAGTGTTTGAGTCAGTTAACTGTGCATGTAACAGAAGTAATCCTGTTTTGCTGATGAAAGTTGGCTTTCACTGGGGGAGTTCATATCTCACTGACTTTGGAAATTGTCACTTTCCTTGACCAGCTGATACTAGTGACTGAAAGTGACATGGGAAAGTGCATTCTCTGATGCTGCCTGTCAGGATGTTTCAGACTCTTTTTTGCTGTATTTTGCATCATGATGATAAAAGTAAGTTAAGGGTTTCCAGTGCTGACTAATTTGTGTGTGTGTGTGTGTGTGTGTGTGTGTGTTAGTATAGTATAGTATATCTCGACCTTGGATTCTGCAGACATGGGATCAAAAAAGCCTCCAGCAGCTGAGAACTCTCCCTTGTCACAAAACTCGGTACTTGGCACTTTTGGGTGTATTATACTTAGAGTTCTTTTTTTATAATGGGTTTGGGTGCAGGAGGACTCTAAAGAAGCTGAATATTTTGGTCACACCAGGTCCCCTGTTAAATCTCCTAGCTGTTTGCTCTGTAGCCCTTCTCCCCTGCTTTTGTCTCTTCTGTCTACATTTCTCCTGGAACATCCTCCTATGGTAAATCTGCATCCAGGGCCCAGCTTCTGTTCAGAGCCGCTGCACAGCCCCTAGTTGAATTTCCCTATGCTTCTAGTATGCAATTCTCTGGAGCCTTCCAGTGTTGGGAACGCGCCAGACACAAGTACTTGCCAGGACATGCAACAATTCAGCTAGAAAGAGATCTGCTCCAGCAGGGGTCTTTCAGCAGAGAGACTTCATGCTGAGGGCTTCCCCCAGCAGCACTTCTCTCCCCCGAAGGGCCCCTGCAGGATCAGAGGGCACAGAGAGGCTCACAGCCCTGGCAACAGTGGGAACATAAGACGCAAACCCATTGATAAGACACAGGTTATCTTTGAGCCTAGTTTAATAATCTCTTCATTAGGAAAACAAAAAAGGCTGTTGATTAAAGAATTTTCCCAAACACTCAGGGCTCCCCAAAGGAGCCACAGCTCACAGTTTCGGAAGCACTGATTTAGAGCAGCAAAAAAACCCAAACCACTCCACTGCCAGTAGAGTTGCCACAACTGTTGATTTAGGGACATAAGTCTAGGGGAGAAGGTCCAGAGAACCCTCTTCCTCCCTGTCCCTATAAAAGCTGATTTGGTAAGGTGAACTTTAATTGACACATTCGCTATTTAGCAAAACTCCAAAGATCTGTTTCTCTAGCAAGTGACTGTCTCCTCTAGCTGACCATATAGTGTTTAGAAATCAAGTATTTGAAAGCTGTGTCTGGATGTTCCAATTCTCTGATTTCTTGGAGAAAGGAATTGTATTTGTATTGCAACCCGCATAAGCTAGCTTCGTGTCTCCAAGCATGTCCTGCTTTGTTCCTCCAGCTTGCCTCGGGCATCTGCAGGCCCTGGCAGTCCCTGAAACTCATTCACTTTCTCTCTTGTAACATTGATTATTGTGCGTAGGAGAGAGCAGTGCTACATACTGCATACAGAACATTCCTAGAGGTGAACTGATTCGTGCAGTTCAACAGTAGGAATACAGTTCTGCTGCACCTTCAGGGAGCACCGGAATGAAATTATGGGGATGTCTCGTCTTCCTGTTTAGTTCTGATTTGTATCTCTGAAGAGTCTTTATGCTCTTATTTTGCCATTCATTGCTTGTTAATACCCCACCTATAATGAGAAGTGAGATCAGGGGGTTATTGCAAAGGTCTGTGCGTTAGACTCCTGAGTTCTGTTTCCAATCCTGCCACAGATTTCTTGTGATCTTGGGCAAGTTGCATAACTGCCATGCTTGTTTAGTCATCTGTGAAATGTGTGTAATGCTCACCTACTTCCAGTGGTATCATTAGGCTTAATGTTCAAAAGTGCTTTCAGATCCTGGGATGAAAGAATGCTAGGAGTGTGTTATGACTGTAAGTGGGTCTGAGGTTGAATCCTGCCTTTTCCCATCTCCCCTGCACTCTGTACATAATCTAGTTTGTGTGGAAATGAAATGAACCTGGTGTACACATCTGCTGGATCTGTGCATTAGTCAAGTGAGCTTTAGAAAGGGCTTTTGGCAGGTAAATTGATTGTGCAAGAGCTTTCAAATTATCACCTATAGGAAGCTAGCATGGTGTTTCCACCTGGGATCTTGCATATTGTGTTGATGACAGGCAAATAAGTTCTGTTGCCAGTACACTGATTCTGAGTATTGAAATGGCAACCCCCTGTGCTCAATGTGTTCATGACCTGTAGGAATCCTTGTGTGATATTTACCAAATCTAGCCTTCAGACATGGTACTGGCTTTTCCCCTTCATTATTGGGTTTCAAATTCTATTGACACTTGGCTCAGGGTGTGCTGGTGGTATGTAGAGCTGAAGGTAAAACATCCGTGGAGATATTGGTCACAGTGCACCCTGTACAGGCTGGTTACAACTCCTTGCATAGCTTGTTCTCATTCAGTTCAGGAATGCAGGGTGCCCTTCCCTGAAGCTTCAGTAGCAGTCTGGTAATAATGCATCTGAATGGTTGTCATTCTGGTGTGTGGGTGTGTGGGGGGGGGTGAGTGGTGGTTCTGAGAGGGTGCGTGCACAACGATGATGTCACATCAGACCTAGACATTCGATTCGGTATTAGAAATGCATGACATCACCTTGGCTTGAGATAAAAGGGCATTGTTCCTGACTGGCAGGCAGACATGATCCGAATCTTAAGACTAGCTTGTGCCCCGAAGATTGGAGGAGAGCATTCAGGATATACCGTTGCAGTGTAATGCACTGTGTGTAACAGTCTGCAGACAGAGGGATCTGGATTAAAAAGATCCTTGCTAACCAGAGGGGCTAAAATAGTTGTCTAGAAGCTGTCTCATTAACCAGTACAGTTATGCTAAATAACCTCAGATGTTGGGTGCACTGTGTGGCACAAGACTGAAGTGCCTTTAATCACTTGATGGAACCAGAAATGCTGTTTGTGTTTAGTACAAACACTGATGACTTG
Source organism: Macrochelys suwanniensis (assembly GCA_033296515.1). Classification (NCBI taxonomy): domain Eukaryota; kingdom Metazoa; phylum Chordata; order Testudines; family Chelydridae; genus Macrochelys; species Macrochelys suwanniensis. The sequence goes on along the minus strand of CM065790.1, from coordinate 10,488,882 downwards.
TTTTCTAGGCTGTGAGATGTCTGCAGTGAGCAGGCGTTCTCCTGAGGAGACTTGGCTATAGCCTCTGCTACCCCCTCCCCACCACCACCCTTAGCACCAATCAGTGCTGCCCTGAACATGGGCTGCAACGGGACATGAAGCACCCTTCCAGGAGCACCGCTGCATGCCTGTAGAGCCACTAGATAGGGTTAATTCTGGCTGGTGCAGCTTTCGCAGGGTACATCTTCCTGCATGTGAGAAGTGCTGAATTGACGGTTCTAAGAAGTGAAGCCATCTGTCCACACCAATGCCCTTCTGCCTTGCTGTGGAGGGACCACCTGCTGGATTGCGAGAGAGCACTTCACTCTTCCTGCCCTTTTAATTCTTGGCCTCTCTGAGGGTGTCAACTATGATTTGAATGTGGACTCCAGACTACTAAAAACTGTACTGAAATCGCCAACTCATTGCACATAGACCATTGAACTGTTGTCAGTTGTAATGACTTGCCATAACAAACATGCCCTGGACTTGAACAAGCCTCTTGAAAGGGAGAGACTCTCATCCAGTTACCAGTGCCATGGGGGTATCTATTCATTCTCTCTACACCCAGGGACCTTGAGCATCTTGTGATGTTTCTCATCACCTCCCGCCCTCTAATATTGAGCATTCTCTAATGCGAGTCAGTTGCTGAAATCGTTGTTGTGTTAGCTGGGCAGAGGACTATCCCAATGTGTGCAACACGGGGAGCTTTCATTGTTGGAAGGGAAGGACTTGCGGTTAGTGCCAGTCCTTTGTAAAGCTTTGTTTAAAGCATCAAATCTTATTCAAGCGTCCCCTCCCCTCCCCTCACCCCCAATAAAAAGGCAAATGGCCGTGAGAAATCATTCTTGTGTGTACTTGTCCCATTCCCTTAGGATGTTAAGAAAATTCTGAGAGTTTTCCTGGTGACTGACCATTCTGATTAGAGTGTTGGAGTGGTGTAGCAGTTACAACACTTTTGAAACCCAGATTTGATTTCTGCCTAGAGCAAAGGACTTCTGAATCTTAGTCTGTCTGATAGTGGAGAGAGAGATCAATTTGTACAGAGCACCTCTCACTGGTTTAGATGCGGGGGAAACAGGTCATTATAAGGTTTCTTCCTTACTGCTTTCTTCTAAAACCTATGGTATTGGACCAAATGGACCAATGGGAGGAGTTCCTGTGACTTAATGGCAATTCCCATGTTATAATAATTAGAGCCATAATGTGACACACAGTGGGAACTAGGTTTCACCCCAGAAGTAGTTGCCTTTCACTAATGATTGCCCATGGGCTCAGAAGTACAGTTTAAAGCAAGTTAAACTTTCATATAACCATAACCAAGCAATCCTATTATAAATCACAGATTAACCATGTCACAATCCTTTCTCACTAATTCACCATTTGTACAACTTTGAAGCCAAAGCGCAGGATTGTTTTCCACATTTTTGTCTCCTTTTGTTCATCACTTTTGAGAGTTACATATATTTGTATCCAATTCCAGACCCTGGGATGTGTGGAAAGCCTCTTACATTTTTATGCCTGGTGTATAACACACATAATCCCCTGACCTGCTGACTTTCTTCAATTCCCTGTTAAAATAGAGAGGGGTTCACTGCCTTCTCTTCAGTGACATAAATGGGTGTGAAGGAGACTTGATCACTTAAGTCTAGAGCTTTAGACACATTTGCAGCCACACTCTGTTAAATGAGGCTTATTCATTTAAGAGGTTTATTCCATAATCTGATTTGTTCATTTGGGTTTTGCTAGAATCACGTGTTCAGAATCTTTGCTGTTAATGCTGTACTGGACTTCTCAAAAGTTGATGCTTTGGGGAGAGACCTGCTTCTAAATTAGCTTTTCATTAATTTTTTTTTTTTTAAAAAGATCTTCCGTGCCTCAGTCTGCAGCCCAAGCAGTCCACCAAGTTTTGGCTACCGTTGCTACAAATCAAGCCAAGCAGGTATCTCTTGATATTTACCTTTTACCTATTAAGCACTGTGCCAGGCAGATGCTGTACCACTCTGTTTCAGCTGCTGTTGAATAGGTTGTCTGGCAGTCCTTTTCCACAATCTCTGTCCTGCATTCCTTTCAAACCACTGCTTAATCTGTGACCCTGACTGGATAGTGCCAGACATATCTGTATTATGTCTCTTAACTCTACTTCTTTCATTTTGTTTTTGAAAATAGATTGCGGGCTGCAAGTGGTCATGGTCTTATTGCAGCATCAGGGCTGGCTAGTCAGTCTGAAACTAACAATGAGGGAGATAATGTTAACTGAGTTAACGGACATTCCAAGTTGATGCAAAAATAGAGGCTGGTGGGGAAATCCGGGGAAAGAATAATTCTCCGCATCCAGTATTTTCCATAAAACCTTTCCTACTGGGGGATTAGATTCTACAACAGGTTAATGGTCATCCACATCCCAAAACCATTAACATCGTCAGTCTTTGGTCAGGCAAGCCTCAGAACTGCAGTAACAGTGGTTTGCTGGGCTAGACTTGAGACTCATTGGAAGAATTGAGTATGGACTCTCTATTGAATTTTGTAGAGCTATGTGTGGGCTCACAACTGTAATAGGAAGGGGAATACTGCAGATTAGGACAAGATGCATTGCTAGTGTTGGCAGGTGCTTTGGCCAGTTTCTCCTAGTTTTATCTAGATATAGTGCTCCTTTCCTTTTTTTGAAGACCAAAAATCCACCTCAAAATTACAGAGTAATTTTTAAAAAGTTTTTTTTCGTGATACGCTCGTGCATTGAAGTAAAATTTACATTAAGTGGTTTTTGTTTGTATTTTTAGGGGTCTCTAACCAGCTCACTTAAGGCACAGTCTTCACCTGTATCTGCAACCATACCATCTACCATCACTACTACAGTTGGTCAAATATCAGGTGGCAACAAAATCTCAGGTCAGTTGTCATTTCTGTTGAGATGGAAACAAAAATGGGAGAAGGCCTGTCCTTCAGAGCATGGCGGGGGCGGGGAAATCAAGACACTGATTCAACTTCTATGGTGTGCTTCAGGGCTGGGGAATGCTCTTCACACAGTTCCTGGAAAATGGCCTTACACGTTCGAAAGTTCTGCAGACACTGCTCGTCATGCCATAGCTGCATAACGATGTGGTCCCACCAGTCAGTGCTTGTTTCCCAAGGCCAGAAACGGCATTCAACCATGTCAAGGTGTTGCCATCACCCGTAAATTGCTCTGCTCTGTGTTCCAGCAGAGCTGCTTGCATGACATCACATTGTTCCACATGGCAGCTCCTGTATCGGCTGTATAAATACTACAGGATAAGGCCCGGGGTGTTTGTATTACTCACAACAACAGTGTACAGCTGAGCGAGGTCCATGCTTATCATGCTATGGCTATGGCCCATGCTATGGGCGCAGGCACCCAGGCTTATGAAAAAGGCTTGGTTTGTTTGCCGTTGGTTTCAGGGAGGGAGGGAAGTGCATAATGGGAGGCTAATGCCGTGTTCCCATAGCCACCCACGCCAGTGTTTTGGTCCTATAAAACATTGCAAGCCCAACCCAAAATTCCACTCGGCTACGTACACTGTGTGATAGCTTCCCACAATACATTGCTCTGTGCGTCAATGCAAGCCCTGCTAGTGAGGATGCACTCAGCCAACCCAATGAGCATAGTGTGAACACGCAGGATCGACTTGCTTAAATCGGAGGCTTACATAAAGTCGGCTTAACGTTGTAGTGTAGACATGGCCTAAGACTGAAGAAGTGATGGGTAATAGGCGGGCATTAATCTATTCTACTGTAGCTGCCTAGTTCAACCATCCTGTGTGGTATGTAGGCCGAAAGAGGAACCTGGCAAGCAGTTGGCACATAGCACTCTGACACCTGGAACTTGGCAGTTCTGGGTTAGTTAGTAGAAAATGAAACACGGCTATTTCGTTACAAATGGCTTTAAATAGTAGTTGAATATACTTCAGCATGAATTAATCACTAATCCATTTGACTGCACCGTTGGCTTTCTGTGACTTCTGAGGTTTGTGCTCAGATGTGATCAAAGGGACTGTCAAACATTTTCTCCCTCCAGGCTCTTCTAGCTTTTGCATATCAGTTTGGGGACACTCTAGAGACTGTTAATCAGCCTTGTTTTTCAGTGCACAGCTAAATCATGTCTAGAAATCCATATGAAGGGACTGCTAGGAGAATTATGAAATATGGTGTAGAAAAGGGATTCATGGAGTAGGAAGAAGAAGCTATTGCAGAAAAATCCCCACAATGTTACTTGTCTCCTGCGTTATTCAGTTCAACATTTTTTCTGTAGTAAAAAATAGATAAAAGTAAATAACTAGATAAGTGTGTGCATGCTTGCAAAGATTAGGATTAGAGTGAGCCTTCTGTGTGGAGCAAGATGTCTTTCTGAAGTCACACCAGACTAGTATCCTTGTCCGCTCTTCTGTTAATTGTTTCCAGTGACTTCTCAATAGCAGCTCTGGCTTCTCTATTTCCTTGGTGCCAAGGGGATTCAAAATAAGAGCCATCTTGCTCTTAAGAAATAAAGGTTAAGAGCAGTTAAAACTTGGGGCGAGGGGGAAGAGGGTTGGGTTTTTGTTTTGTTTTGGGAGGGGGTTGGATTTGGTTCATCAAGTAGCAAGAGCCTGTAGCCTCTGAAAAGTCGGTATTTAGAAGATCTATCTCTTTTTTTTGTTAGGCAGATCACCTAGTACTTATCCTTTACCGCCACAGACAAGAATACCTCAAACTATAGTATTACTCAAGATTGTTCAGTTACACGTAGCCTGAGAATTCCAAATTAGTGCCCCTTTTCCCTATAACTTAGCCTTAGTCTACACTGGCGGGGTGGGGGTGCGGGGGAATCGATCTAAATTACGCAACTGCAGCTGCGTGAATAACATAGCTGAAGTTGACGTACTTAGATCTACTCACTGTGGCGTCTTCACTGTGGTGAGTAGACTGCTGCCTCTCCCCTGTCGACTCCACCTGCGCCTCTCGAGGCAGTGGAGTACGGGAGTCGACGGGAGAGCGCTCGGGGGTCGATTTATCGCATCTAAACTAGACGCGATAAATTGACCCCCGCTGGATTGATCGCTACCCGCCGATCCAGCGGGTAGTATAGACATGCCCAAAATGTAAAATGGGATGGGGCTGAGAAGATTAAGAATTACAGTAATGCTTACTTGTTTCACTGAATAAAGAAAAGAAGAAATCCGTGGTGGCAGGAGGAGTTGATCTTCATGCATGTGTTAGATAGCAGTGCTTGAAATGGGTATGGGTTTTCATAAAACCTCTTGCATACATTTCTGAAATCCATCACATCGTTGATACTCATGAAATATTCCCTTTAATCCATAGATGTAGGTTGCTTCTTAATCAGAGAACAGAGCCAATAAAAGTAGTCAGGAACCACATTTCACATAACAAAACAATACATTAAAAAAAGAACACAAGCCTCTTAAAATGTATGTTAGTTGAAAATGTCAGATATTGAATCTGATAGTACCTTCTCTGTATTTGAACACTGGTTGTTATGGTGATGGTTTCAGGAGGGAACACTGTCAAGGATCTCTTGGTAGATTTTGTTTGCTCTATTATCTTTATTATCTTATCTTATGAGAGAATGTGACCATTAACTTTGCTCCTAGTCAAATACAAATTATTGCTTCAATTTTGTTAAATAATGGTTCAAATGATCTGCAGTCTTGCACTAGTAGCATTAATACTTTTATGTATGTGTCAAACAAATAAAATAAAACTGAAATGCACTTCCTGAGGGTATGATGTTCGAATTTTGCAAGACTTGTGTTTTCTGTTGTGTTTCTAGTTTGTGCAATAGGACACAATGTGTGTTTGTGAACTGCACTTTTCCTTTTGATACTGCTCATGGTCCATCAGATATGTGAGAACTCTGCTGGGCTTGGCCTGAAAGATTCTCTAGGTACAGTGCATGACATGACAGGCCTATACTGAGGGGGACCTGAAGGTGAAAAGATGATGCACTAGTTTTGTATGTACTGTTTTCTGCAACTTTTGTTCTTGTAACCCTAGGGCAAGGGACAGCAAAAACAGTTGCAGCTGTGACCTCTCCTACAGTGACTTCAACTCCAGTGGCTGCTGCACAATTTAACAAGACATTTTCATTCTCTTCATTGGGGTCTGTTATGAGCCTTTTTATTTCTGTATGATATATCTTCTAAGTACTATAGTGCTGCTATAGCAAATAATATCAGAGAGCTATGTAGCAATGAAAAATAGCTACTGTAATTACTGATAGAAAATTCTTATAATTATGTGTGTAATTGAAGCTAATAGCTCCAGTCAAGGGCTTGGCAAGGCTTACATGGTTCGTAGAAGGGCTACATAAGCAAGGTTAGAAGAGCTGTGGGAATTTGGCACAATTTTATTTTGCTGTGAACATTCTCCGTCAGGAAAAGTGGATGAGGAATTCTGTTCATAGGTTTTGGGTGGCTGATTGGCAGCATGGCATTAGCCGGGTTGTGGAGAATGTATACAGTTCTAAGAACCTTTGAATCAGTTGGGTTGAAATCCAACGGTTTAATTGAGGTTGTAAATGCGGTAGTGTATTTAGTGATTTAAAGCACCAACCTGATGGTCAGGCAAACTGAATTCACTCTCTGCCTCCTAAACGTGCAGCAGAGATGCCACTCTCTACCTATGTGCTTCAGACAAGTGTAGAGTGCTCCCGTTTGGAGAGGGGCAGAAGAACACATGATGGGGGATAGTCGCTTCTCTGTGAAGAAGACAGAGACAAGATGGATCTGGCTTTCTTATCCCCTCTTTATCCAGCCAGATCAGAGAAAAGTAACAGTGGAGCTTTTCCTAGACGCTAGGACAAGAACATGAGAGTGAACCTTCGAATCTTCAGCTCCTAGCTATTGAGAAGGCCTGAAGTTTCCTCTTCCAGAGGCTAAAATTGAGAGGCAGGGGATGTGGGCTAACCCTTGGCTATCCTTGTAACCTTTGCTGATAGGTTTAGTTTTCCAGTTAATTTTTCTAACCCTGGATTATACAGATGTTCGTTACAAAAGGGAGGGTGTACACGCTAACAAGGTTCTGATGCACACAAGCACTGAAATTCCCACTCATGGCTGGAAATCTGGACAGACAGTCCAGTTTGAACTCACTGAAGTTAGAAAAGACACAACAGCATGAATGCCATATTGTGACTTGAAAAGTAATCCACTCATGGAGGTGACTACAGTCCCAATGCCATCTGGTGATTTCTGTTACATAAGCAATAACACACAGTGAGGCATGTGTTATAATGAGATAAGAGCACATTGTTATCACGTTATAACCTTTATTCTAAAATGTTTCAAGGGTGAGACAAAAAACCCATTTTATAAACATATATTTTTTAAATTTACTTGGTGAAGGCAGGTGAAATAGAGATTCTGTGTGTATTTACACATTCAGGTGAATTTCTTTTTTTGAAGCAGGTGTAGGCAAGTATTTTAAAACAGAGGTTTGGGAATTCCCTTTCCGAGTTCTGTTGCAGACTGCCACTTCTATGATTTTAGTCTCTTAATCCCTCTTGCCTTAGTTTATTAATCTGTATGTTGGGTATAACACATAAGCACTTTGACTTGTTGCACTCTTCAAAGGACCCAGGTGTTTAATCTTTAAAGGAGGAAGTTGAAATTTGTATATAAAAGAGAAAATCAAAAACCCTCTCAAGTTACAACCCCCTTGTCATAGCCTAGAGTGCATCCGCTGGATGTGGAGCCTCTGTGATTGTGCCAGAAGAATGTAATGAAACAGCACAGACTTCTCCTAAAGATGCAGCGGCATCTGTCACAGAGACTCAAAGTGAAATGGCCAGAATGCTGAAATTCCTGCAGGCTTTTAGGTTCCCCGAAGGATCCCGGACCTCATTATGGTGGCTTTATTCTGTATTCCACTAAAACTAGATTAAAATATATTTCAAGAATTTCCCCCCTTAAAGTATGTTTGTATTATTAAATGAGTTGTGGAAACGATCTTTTAATGTATATGATGTTGTGGATGGTTTCCTCCTTCATGAGCAGTAGTAAAGAGCATATAATTATCCCATAGTCTATAGACATAACCATTTGGCTTTAAAGCTGTCACTTGATTTTAAATAAATCCATGTGCTCCGGTAGCTGCTGCTGCCATTAGTCTCTACCAGATCCATATTCTGCTAAGTCAGCTTATTGTATGGAGCCTTTCCTAACAGTGAATGGAAGAGATGTGCAAAAACATGGGAAGATGAAGTGGTCAGAAGGGTCTTGAATTGAACTGAACTCTTACTGTCTATAACTTTGTAAGAGCTTTGTCATAGGTAGGGAAGCAAATGTAAGCCATTCTCCCTGCACGTGTCAGTTGCTGTACAGAAGTATTTCCAGCCATAACAGGTTTGCGGGTGGGAAGCAGGGGTACATACACACGTGTACACCACCTGATTTTGTACACCCCTGTGCTGGGAATCTGGGTTTCACTGGCTGTGTTAGTCATGAGGAAGGCAGTATTAATACTATACACTAAATGTCTTCGGTCCCTTTTTCTTTTTGTCCCTAGGACTGGGTTTAGTTTTGGTGCAGCCACGTCCACTCCAGCAACACCACCCAGCCTTACCGCCTCACAAGGTAAATGGTTTGAACTGTGAAATAACATATTTTCTGTTTCTCCTCCAGATGAATACTTAATGCCTTTTTCATGCATACAATTCTCGTGTTCGGTTGCTGCTTTTTTGTTAGAAATGCAGTAGCTGCAATAATATTGTGTTTTGTATCCATATGCTGGAGTAAGCCATGTAATACGCAGGAATCCAGGCCACCTGCCTTTCAATTAAGAGTGAGAAAAGTATTTGTTCCCAAGAACATGTAGTGAAGTATTAGCTTATGAACAGGGCAGTATCTGAAATGATTTCTGCTATTATCTTTAATCTGCAGGCTTTAAAATGGCATAGGTATAGGTGGCTGGCTGGCTGCCTAGTGCCATCAGCCTTAAGTAGAACGTGTACATGGTGAGTGATTTGGAACAGTTTATAGCTGCATGCTTCTCAGAAGCTGATGTGAAAAACAGGCAGGCTGCCTCTCCTACTTAATCCTTTGGTTTATGGGTAGATCATATGTACCAATAACTACCTGGATGGAAGAGCCCCTGCTGCATCAGTGTGCAATTATTTCATCTCCTGCAAGGGGGAAGAACTGATTTCACTTAATCTTCAACTTCCAGATCAAGAATTTACCAATTTGGATAAATAATGGTGGTGAAGGGGGATTGGAAGGTTCAGCAGGCCTAATGAACTATTTGTAGTGCTCTGCATTACACATGAGTAATTTTATGCCACTCTCCCTGGGTCAGCAAGAGTACCCTAGCCTTGGTAGCTATTTATGGTGGAGATGGGAATTGAGTGAAGAAAATTGGTAAGAACCTTAAAGTGTCATGAGGAAATAAGTCATATTCAATGTCTGTTACTAGTATATATTAATCTGCATCACTTTGACATTTGAATTTATTTTTAAAAATATGTGTCAATAAGGGCAGAGAAGAGAAATTAGGGCTTCTCAATCTTGCTCCCCCTATGGTCCCAAAACTACAGTACTTGGCCTTTTTATTGGCTGATCCCCATGTCAAGTCTCTTACACTCTGTCTAAATACTGCAAAACTAATACATAATTTAAGTATATTGTACCATATATGTATGCCCAAAGTAGGCATTTACAGTCAAGGCATATAAATGTGATGAAATATATAAAATATACAATCATACTGAAAATTTTCTAAATTTCACATTCTGATAACTACATACTGAATAAATGTAATTACATTTGGGAGCTTTTCTTCAGTCTTTCAAAGATTAGAATAGACTAGATAAAAGTGGTTAATGCTCTTTTTATATAGATAAGATTTTATTTAAAGAGACTTAATTCTGTAGAAAACTTTTGCAATTTCCAGAAAATAGCTTTGTGACCGAACCTTGCTGAGAGCCACTGCTTTGGACTACCAGTTCTTCACTGCATGCCAGAACTTTTTGCTAAGTACATAAAGGGTATAAAAAGTGGTGGTAACTGCAAAATGTACTGTAGTAAAGAGAGTGGGCTTTTTAGTTAGATAATTATAACTTAAAAAATGAAGGAAGGAAAAGCACATAAAATGGCTATCACCCTATCTGTAATGAAATGGGCCTCAGATATAGCCATTGTTTACTCTCATGAAAGCGGCTTGAGAAAGTGGCAGGGATAGTTAATCATCTGATAGTCATGAGACTAAAGTCTTTGAGGTAGGAGCATTTTCTTCATACCTGTTTGTAAAGCACTCAGCATGCTGGTACTATACAGATGATAAATGAGCGTTGCAACCTGTAACACATTTTAATTCCTTTTATGTCTCTCTCTGTAGCAGTGACAGCCCCTGCTAAAGAGTCAAGTCAGCCTGATGCATTTTCACTTGGTGGGGGTACTAAATTTGGAACAGTTCCTGAGAGCTCATTTACCTTTGGGTCCATCAAGCCAGCCAATGTTTCAGGAGTCTCCATGGCGAGTGGCTCTTCTGTAGATGCCACCCAGACGAACAGCAAACCTTCTCCGACTGCCACTTCTGCTCCCTCCACAACCTCTGGCAAACTGGAAGTCCTTCCATCAAAGCCGGGAGATCATTTATTTCAGAGTAATATGGCTGGGGAAACTCTTGGGAGCTTCTCAGGATTAAGGGTTGGTCAAGCAGATGATAACACCAAGGTCATTGTTAAAGCTCCATCTACCAACATTGCTGGTGGACAGCCAACTAAAACATCCACAATACCTGCTGGATTTACTTTTAACAGCCCTCTGCAGTTAGGGAAACCTATGGAAGCCACTTCAACGTTAGTCACGGCCACCAGTACAACATCCACATCAGTCAGCACAAATACCACAGGCAGCATATTTGGCAATGTCCAGTTAACCAGCACAGGGTCTTCTGGGGTATTTAGTCTTGGAGGATCTTCAGGTGGCAGCAAGCCTCCTTTTTCATTTGGCCTTACACAAGCAAACAGTATCACAACATCCACCTCTGTACCTGCAACTCCCTCCACTTCCGCATCTCTGTCATTTGGAAGTCTTTTGAGTTCAGCGCCAACTGCTGTCTCCCCAGCAGCTTCTGGTAATGGTGCAGGGGATGTCAAGCTACCACCTTTGTCTGAAAAGCCATCTGAAGGTGAAGCACTAACAACTGTGTCTGCACCTCTAACTTCTCAGCCACAAACACCCCAACCACAATTACAGCTGTCCGATTCTGTTAAAGACGAACCCACTTTATCTCAATCTATAGCAGGAGATGCAGATGTTACAGGTCCTAGCACCTCCTTGACTCCTTCCACAGATACAATCTCTACACCTACCTGTGTTAGTGAGTCTAAGGCAGAGGCAGTTCCTCCAGTCTCTACCTCTGCCCCACTGGACCAGAACCTTTCAGTGACCACAGCCGCAGAAGATGTCGCCATCGCCCCTTCTGCAGAAATTACAAGCACGTTGGCTACCACCGTGGACATTGATACATCTGTTCAGAGCCCAGCTGTGGGTACTTCAGTATTTGGGGCTGTTTCTTCAAGTTCCTCAGTGTTCTCTCAACCTCCAAATTCCAGTTCTCCTGCTTTGGCCTTTAGTCAGCCTACTGGTGACACGACTACCACCTCTTCCACTCCTGTTTTTGGACAGTTAACAGCAGCTACCACAGCATCTTCTCCATTTGGTCAACACACTGGCAGCACTGTCTCCACCACTGCAGCTACTACTCAGGTAACTGGCTCAGGGTTCAGCACATCTGCTTTTGGCACAGCAGCTGCCGGTGGCTTTGGTCAACCAGCATTTGGGCAAGCACCAGCCTTTGGACAGCCAGCAAGCAGTTCTTCAAGTGGTTTTACCTTCACTCAAAGTGGGTTTGGGACAATGCCTGTTTTTGGCCAGCCGTCTTCCTCCACTGCAGCTTCAAGCGGTGGGAATGTCTTTGGAGCACCGTCTAGCACCAACAGTCCCAGTTCTTTTTCTTTCGGCCAGCCATCTGCCAGCACTGGTGGTGGACTATTCGGGCAAAGCAGTGCTCCAGTTTTTGGGCAGAGTCCTGGCTTTGCACAGGGTGGATCAGTGTTTGGTAACAACGCTACTACCACCACCACTACTACATCTGCTGGATTCAGCTTCTGTCAAGCTTCAGGTAAGAGTGAGTGGTGATGGTGGGGTAGTCTAGTTAGAATACAGCTGTCAGGTTGAGGCAGGTGAGCAGTATTTCATAGGAAAAACTAGGACTAATTTTGATGCCTTCTGCTGGCAGGGGACATAGCAACTCCAATGGTATGTGTGAGACCTGCAGTTGGAAACTAAACATTCTGCTTTAATACTAATAGTTTCAGTGGGAGCTCTGTTTGAATAAAGAAGTTCCAGTTTAGGTTCCCATTCCTAACTATACCTTGACATGATTCCGAGCAGGGTACTGTGCTGCTCATTGACCAATAATTCAAGTGTTTTGGATTCAGTGTAGTCTCAAATTACAACAAATTAAATGGCAATTTAAGGACTTCAGAGCATTACATTAAAGTAAACAGATCTAAGGTAAGCCTGTGACAGTGAGGAAATTTAATGCAGCTGAAGAACCCTCTTAAGTGAACTGTATTGCATACATGCAGTCAGAGCATATAGATGTACTGTTGAATCAGGATCTGAGGGACTAAACCAGATACCTTTAGCCACCCCAGAGCCATGGGTTAAGGAGGAACTAGTCACCTAGCTAAGTATGCTTTCGCTTTATGAAATGTCTTGCAAATAAACAAGGGAGGATATGTGGCTTCAGAGTCCCAGCCTGTGCAGATCTATTGAATATTTACACAGGCCAGAACCTTGTTTGCCAATCTTTCTCTTGTTACCTATGTTACTAGAGCAAATTGCTTTTCTGTTCAGGCAGGGTTATAGCCTTCTAAGAGCCTTGAATGAAAGGTGCTAAGTGCAAAGCAATATTAGATCAAATGTATTTCCAATAAAACTAATTAGTCTAACTTAATTATAACAGATGGGACTGTAGGAGACCTGCCTCTTGAATTAACTATAAGTAATAAAGAATACTTAAGTCTGGGGGAAGTGAACTCCTGCTAAAAGAAGGTGCTTCTAATTATAGAAACTGCAAATGTTATTACAAAGTATGTATTTAAGTGAACTGGGAAATGGAGTCGGGAGTTCTTTTTAATCAAAACATTTCATTATCTTTAACTGGAATCTTTAGGTAACAAAACTCAGATCTTCTCTACATGAGGGAAATCAAAATCCTACAGCATTTGTTCATAGATTGCAGCATTACAGTGACATTAACAGAAATCCAATTGGAAATTCAGTATTAGCAACAGCCCAAACACTAAAACAGATTTTATTTTCTGTTTGTTTTAAATGAGGAAGAGGGGATAATGACTTTCAAATAAAATGTAAATATTTACCCTTATGTTTTATACCATTCATGTGTTGGTATGTACCTAGTCACTCCAGTTCCATTTGGTGATAACCTTTCCAGTATTATAAAGTTAAAACTGAAGCATCATTTGGGTCTTGAAGTGCATTTCGCCTTTTTACTGGAGCCTCTGTATTACTCTCTTCTGAAGTACTGAATGGCAATCCCTTTTAAATTATCTGGTACCGTAGTATTGCACTAGATGGAATTATATTGGCGCATCCTTTCCCTTTCTCCTTTGGCCAGGTTTTGGTTCCAGCAACACAGGTTCCGTGTTTGGACAGGCAGCCAACACTGGGGGTGCTGTCTTTGGCCAGGTAACCATTATGTGTGTGGTCTCAGTGTGCGTGGCAGGGCCCTGTACTTGCAAACAGACTGGTCCAATTGTATCTAGCAAAATAGAACCTGTTTTACAGTCAATAAGTAAAAACTATCCAAGGCTATATTCGTAACGTTTGATTATTCAGGGATGTACCACTATGGCAGCTGAGTGACAGGACGTAGCCTCTGCCCCTCCTGCGGCATGCATGGACTCTTGTGCAAGACAGAACCATTTGAAGCAGACAACAGAACAGTGCGAACAGGAGTTAATACACATACCATGGACTCATTATGCACCTGCTCCAGGGAAGGGCCAGTGAGCTGTGTATTGTTGGCTAGGTGCAACAGTTGGTAGGCCCTGCAAGTGCACTATTTGGATGTGAGACAGGGTGGCTAGCGTGGATGTGATGCACCATTGCAGCGTCCCCTGGTGTGTCCAACCTGGTGCAAGTTGCAACTGTACAATTCTCCAGTGTCACTAAAGCTTGAGAGAGACCTAAGCAGATGCTGATTTTGTTCAGCCTTAGGAGACCACCTTGTTAGCTTCTCATCCCTTTTGTATCTCTATTGTGAATGGAAATAGATCAGTCAAAATCAGCTGCATATATGTGCTTTTTTTTACGGTGACCTATAATGCTTTCTTGCTTTGTGCCCTTTGTTTTTTTAGCAGTCATCCACTTCCGCTGGGGGTTTGTTTGGGCCTGGAAGTGGTGGAAGAAGTGGTGGTTTCTTCAGTGGCCTCGGAGGAAAGCCAAGCCAGGATGCAGCCAATAAAAATCCCTTCAGTTCTGCCACTGGAGGATTTGGCTCTGCAGCTTCCCAGAGTAAGTAAAGGAAATGAGTATAAAATGTACTGAGCTCCCATCTTGCTTTTGTGGTGGTAGTTTTGTCCTTGGGTAATTTCCATGATAGCATGAAAGGTCTAATAAGCAACAGAGGGAAGTGGTTGGAGGGGGATGTGCTGGAAGGGGGGCGGTGTACCTTTCCCAAAATCTACTTTCCTTTGCAGGTTTGTGCAAAATTATTTGGAATATTTCCCTGTTCAACAGCCATGTGCACAGGTGGGAGAAGTATGAAGAGAGCGTGCAGATTTTGTAGGGATTTTCAGTACCAAAATATAATTGTCTTAAAAATTCAGTGCTGTAAGTTCTTACCAGTGAATTTCAGCTTTTAACTTGGATGTTAAAACCTTGTTTATTTCTCCTCTGCAGTATTTTTTACTTACCTCTGAGTCCCAGTTACCATACTCTCCTCCTGTGATTTTGATTTCTTGCATTCTTTTGTTGATCTGTCATTTTGTAGCTGGAAACTATGCAAAAATTGTTGTTAAAATATTTATTCTTGCTACTAATGGTAGAGGAGCCAGGAACCTGCCTTTCTCAGGGTATTTTAGCAGTCTTTCTCATATTGATGTGTGATGCAAGATATTTATGAGCCAAGCAGGAGCACTGCACTTAAATACAACAGATGTATTCAATGTATGAATCCACTTACTATTCAGATCCCAGGCAGTTCTGTACAAACATCCCGTCTCTTTTAATCCATAGACCAAAGGTGTTGCTGGTGATTTTACTTTCAAATCTAGGAATGAGTAAGCAAGGATGGAAAATGAGGTTATCTTGAAAGACTGTGAAGTCCCTTCTGCTTTAGAAAACGAGCATCTCCACTGTTGGGTCAGGAGGCTGGATCTCCCTCTTTTTAAAAACACGATATGGATGTGCACACCCTTAGGTGCCTCTGACAATTCATGAGCGTTTCCAGTACCAGTATAATTGCACTCATTCTGGACAAGTGTTCTGGTCCACGTCAGAACATTTCAAAGCTAGTGTAGATGGGTCACGGAGCTGCAGACCGTCCTCCCACTTTCACCGAGCAAGGTTTTGCTTTTTAAATGTAGAGAGAAATTATATTTCAGATGTTATAAATATATATAGAGAGAGCGAGAGAGTGCGTTTAGTGTCTGAGTAACAGTGAAAAAGGAAACTTGAAAGTGGGAGCTATTGAGTGGAAGTGAGGTGTGCTTTGCAGCACGGCTTTCTGTGGAGATTTAGTTGGGGCCTGTTAACTACAGTCTAATCTACAGCAAGCCAGGCAGCCTTCTGATGTGCATCTCTATGGGGGGAGGGATAGCTCAGTGCTTTGAGCATTGGCCTGCTAAACCCAGGGTTGTGAGTTCAATCCTTGAGGGGGCCATTTAGGGATCTGGGGCAAAAATTGGGGATTGGCCCTGCTTTGAGCAGGGGGCTGGACTAGATAACCTCCTAAGGTCCCTTCCAACCCTGCTATTCTATGATTCTAAATGCATCTCCAAGTATTGAGTTCAGCATAGTTTGATTTTTCAGGACCTTCTCCTGACTTGTACTGAAGAGACAAGTTGGCGTGCCCTTCTACATAGCTCTTACTTTCATAAGCATAAAACGCAGAGGTCATTTAATGACCCACTTTTCCCCCAGAGTAACTGCCCATCAAAGTGGAGTTGTTTACCATACAGGCTTGTCAATGTTTTCAAGGACAAAACCACCTTCTCATGGAAAGTTCAACTCGCACATTGCTGGGTTGTGGTTCTTGAAGTGCTGTATGTGTAGCTTGATTCCTGCCACTGGTTAGCAGGGATAACATTTTTAAAAGCACTTACAGCCACTTTCAGAAGTAACTTTTTTGAAAGTCAACAGGATGTAGGTTCGTAGGTAACTTTTGAAAACTTTATCTTAACATCCCCTTGGGAAAGAGCAGGAGGAGGCAGGGAGCAAGACCAAAGATTTGTCCTCTTGTTTTAATATTTTACTTGGTAATGTGCTCAGATACTACATGAAGGACATAATATAAAAATCTAGATAGAGGTTTACAATGGCATGAAATCCCGTCTCATCTAACTTGCATTTCAGATGTTACTCCTTGGAATATAGTTTGGGGATCTGTGTCCTTTTGCTCCCCCCTTCCACCCCTCTCCCCACCCCCGGTCTAAGCAAGATCCTTAGATTTTCCCCATTTAGGTGCAGTTGCATTTTTGACCCTTTAAGGAAGCAGTAACACTACTTTACCTGCAAAGGCAAGTCTGTCATTTCAAACACAACCTTGTTAATACTGCACTGTGTTTGCAGCTGGAATGGGTGCCTTTTTCTCTCATGCCAAAGCCAAAATTTATTACCTTCAGGACTCAAGTCCCAGCATGTCTCTCAAATGGAAAGTACATTAACTTCATTTTATTAATTAACAAACTATCAGAAATCTATTGACTAATCAAGCAACTGGTGCATGGGGATTGGGTGAGTGGTGGAGGGAGATGTGAGTTATTTTCACTGCAAGAGGATTTCAATCCACTGATCTGCATAAATCAATTATAGGAGAACAAATCCCAGCCATACAAACAGCTAAAAATCATGGGCTTGAGTGTAATTAAATCAGTAGAAATGAGCATAGTAATATTGAGATGCCATTTTCCTCCTTCAGATGAATTTCTGTATGCAGAAGAAAATATACTAAATCTCTGGCACAAAATTTCACAGGCCTTCAGTCACTTTTCACATGCAAGATGAGATCAAAGAAATGATGAAATCTCAGAATGCATTTAATTCACATGGATGTTTTACAGAGCCACAAATGTAGTTAATGATGTAAAAAGATGAGTTTTTTAAACATATTCAATGTGTTACTCCTGGACAAGCTGTTCTGTCTTGGGGGATGACTTTAAGCCTGTTCAGAGAGTCATTGCAAGGCATATGTACCTTTTAAACTGTCTTTTAAATGCCAATTGTACAAGGGTGATTTTTCATTTCTTTAGGAATCTACATTATGTTGGTCCTGAAATATTAAAACAGAGAGAGAACCTCCAAAAGTTACTAAGGATTTAGTAGGCGATTTAGATGTTTGTGTGTATTGAGGAGTGGGGAAAAAGCTAATCTGATTCCTCAGAAATTTGCCTCTGGATCTAGTAATTAGTGCCAGGCTCACATTGGCTGTTAGTGTAAAGTTTTGTATTGTCAGGGCTATTGTACTAAAATTGCATTAGTCTGAGTTTTCTGAACTAGCTGGTCTTTGTAATTCCCTGTGAAACTGATTGACTATCATGCCCACCAGTCTCCAAGTATTCCAAACTGATTTTCAATTCTGGAGTACCATAACCATACACATGTATCTGTTGCAGACTGTTCAGTGGTCTGCATAAGCATGTAACAAGTACATCTATATTTAAACAAAATTAGAAGCCTTTTTTCTTATCAGCTGTACCTTTTAGTAAATTAGGAGCGTTGAGTGCCTTTATTCTTTTTCCCTTGTAAATTTGTCCAAGCAGGTAGCAGGGAAATAGGAGAAGAGGGATCTAGTGGGTAGGCTGGCTGAAAGGGAGCAATGCAGTTGCCAGCAGGTGGAAGTAGGGAGGAGAGGGAAGCAGCCACATTATCTCTGTATAGTTGAAAGGACCATTTAAACCCACTGAAGAAGTAATCTGGTCCCTTCATACCCTTTTAACAGTCCACCAGCATTAAAGGCTGTGGCTAATTGTTTCTCCTTGCAAGTTCACCCATCTCTAACTTTAAAATTAATCTTCATGCTAATGGAAAACAAATAGTTCACCAAAGAAGAACTTAGGCCATTCAGTGTCGTTTGACTGCCGAAGCCATAAACTGTGTTCTGTCTCATGGAAGAGTAAAACCTCAGGCCCTGTTTAGCCAGTGAGACTGTAAGAGCACAACTGCAGCTGCAAGTTATACTGCAGCGTGTCATGTCAAGAAATCCTGGTTCTTCCTGCCAGAATGGCTAAGAATCTTTAGTTCTTCAAGTATTTGTCAGTGTGGATCCCAATGTAGATGAGTACGTGTGAGTTTGGAATCTTTGAAACAGCTGTGTCCATCAGCCATGTATGCACCCTGTGCCTCCTTGGGCTCCCCTGTCAGGGAGCCTAACAGGCAGAGCAGTCCCTCCCCTCCTCGCAGTCCCTCCCCACCACCCATGGCAGTGAGGCGGAAGCTAGCGAGGGTCTGACCTCCTTCAGCATTTGTCTGAGCTTCAAAAAACCAAGTTGTGAAAACTGTTCCTCACTTGTGTTAGTTTAGTTATCGATTTTACCATTTAGTTGGACCTTCCAGGGAAGAGAGAAGAGACTGTAGTGCAGGTGTAGGCAAACTTTTTGGCCCCAAGGGGCACATCTGGGTATGGAAATTGTATGGTGGGCCATGAATGCTCACAAAATTGGGGTTGAGGAGGGGGTGAGGGCTCTGGCTGGGGGTGCGGGCTCTGGGGTTGGGTCAGAAATTAGGAGTTCAGGGTGCGGGAGGGGGCTCTGGGCTGGGGCAGGCGGTTGGGGCACAGGGGAGGGGGAAAGGAGTGCAGGCTCCGGGAGGCGCTTACCTCAAGCAGCTCTTGGAAGCAGCGGCATGTCCCCCCTCTGGCTCCTATGTGGAGGTGCGGCCAGGCAGCTCCGCGTGCTGCTCCATCCACAGGCGCCACCCCTGCAGTTCCCATTAGTTGCAGTTCCCAGCCAATGGGAGCTGTGGGGCTGTCACTTGGGGTGGGGGCAGCATGCGGAGCCCCCTGGCTACTCTTAAATGTAGGAGCCGGAGGGGAGACATGCTGCTGCTTCCGGGAGCCTTGGCACACGCACACGGAGTGGTCTCCGACCCCACTCCCTGGCTAGAGCACGGGAGCAGGGCAAGCTCCAGACCCCACTCCCTAGCGGGAGCTCGAGGGCCAGATTGAACAGGCTGGAGGGCTGGATGTGGCCCGCAGGCCATAGTTTGCCCACCTCTGCTGTAGGGGGAGACCCACGCTACAGCAGAGCGAGGTCATACAACCATTGGAAATGGCAACTCTAAGCCCTCAGGGTTTAAAGCCTGCCCTTCAGGTAACTGTCGGTTGCCCCCAATAGGCAAGCATAGCTGATGTCTCTTCTGCCTCAGGAAAGGACACATTGCTGATAAATGCTCCGTTTGCTGCTGCTCCTCCTGCAGCCAAAAATCAAGGGATGTAAGTCTCAAACTGCACCTCCTGGAGCAATCCATGAAGGTGGCCTCAGACCCTGGGGAGATCTCATCCAAGGTGGAACCAAGGAGCAAATGCCTCAGCAGCAAGGCTCACTTCTGGTTCCAGTGAAGAGGAGATCAAAAAGAACCGTGCCAGCACCGGGAGCGCGTGCACCAACAGGCACCTCCTTGGCATCATAGGTGGAGCAGACGTCCTCGGCACCGACCCCAGGACAAAGAGACCCGGACACCACGTCATATGCTGAGCGCAGCACCTGCAGTGGGTGTGCCACCCACAGTCTGCCCAGTACCAGTACAGTCCGCCACCATTGTACTGTCGATGCTACTGGAGCCCGCCAGTCTGTTATTTCATCCCAAAGACAGTAACTCAGTATATTGCACTATTATGAGCTCCGCACTATCCGTCAAGGATCAGTCTATACCAGACCCCAAGCAACATCCTCAGCTTGTTTCCAAAATGTGCCAGAATGCGCATATGCAAGGCTGCTACTCTTGTTTGTAAAGCACTATGCATTGGACGTGGCTGATAGATCAGATGCCAGATTCAGGAGAACAGTATTCAGATTCCTGGTTGACCGATGAACCTGGCACTCCTCTATCCTGAAGAGGATACTGCTTGCCAGTCACTTATGGTGGGATCCATACTGACATACTCGAAGAAGAGAGAATGGTTACTTACCTTACATTAACTGCGGTTCTTCGAGATGTTGTAATTAGTGTGGATCCTATGACTTGCCCTCCATCTCTGCTTTTGGAGTCCTCTGCTAACATGGGCTATGAATTGTGAAGGAACAGAGGGAGAGTTGTGGCTGCTCCAACCTTTATCATCCCTCATGGGAGCATGAGTAGGCACAGGACACATGCAGGGCCCCAAGAGACGTGGCTGTTCAAAAGATTCTGAACTTGTGTGCAAAAGGTGCATTTGCAGCTACAGTAGGATCCACAGTGACTACAATGTCTCAAAGAATCAGTTACTCTAGGTCACACAGCCATTCTTTTCAAGGCATGAAATCTAGATGGTAAACTTGTGTCACTATGAGTGACTGTTTCCAGTGGCCACAATTTCTGCTTTGAAGGATTGACTTCCACTTAGTGCAATGCAAGGTGGTGCAAAAAAAAGTCTCACACCAGCTGGTCAGCACTGGAGATATCAGTAGTTACATTTATCTTGTTGTCAGTGAAGAATGAGACCGTGAAGTGGCTACTAGTGCAGTTTATTAGAACAGGGATTTGGACAAGCTCAGTTTCTCTCCATAGACTGCCATTTTGGATATAATATTCATTATGTGCTTTTTGGGGAAGTGCTGCTTTTTGTCTCTTATGAGCTTCACGAGTATCCTTCATCTCTCTAGATACCTCTAGCTTATTTGGAAACAGTGGGGCCAAGACCTTTCGATTTGGCAACTCATCTTATGGAGAGCAGAAACCCGCAGGCACTTTCAGTTCTGGAGGCGGGACCGTGGCCGCTCAAGGCTTTGGGTTCTCTAGTCCAACCAAAGCAGGTATTGTATTAACAAACCCGCTATAAACACCCACACTTACTTGTAAGATATTGAGTAGTGTGTTCCAGGGGTCAGAGATCTACACCCCAGACCCAGTGTATGGAAGATCATATGCATGAGTATTGCCCCTGCATGATACTCCACCATATGGTACCATCTATCTCCTTCAAAAAAACAGGTCCCAGCAAGTGGAAATTCAGGTGCTAGATTCAAAACTTAATGATTTAGAACCTGAACTGCACAAAAACACTGAGTAGACTTTATCTTCACAGGGTTCATTGCAGAAATTGCCGTTCCATTTGTAGGGAAGTGAGATGTAAGTGTTTAGTGCCAGACTTCTATCGCTCACTGACGGTGTAGCATGCAATGTGATTTATAGAACTTACTGTGAACTGGGTGTGTGTGCCTATTGATGATCCTGAATTTCCTTCCTGTGTAACCCGTTCTGTCATAAACCCAGCAGGGCCTTGTATGCACCAGAGTCTTTGGTGGGCCTTTCCCCAAAAAGTCCAGGTCAGGAAAGCTTCAGATCTACTTTTTAAAAAATCAGTCTGACCTTGCTGTTACACATGTGGCACTTTCTCTTCTGTAATTAGTCTGTAGTGAACACTGAACTACGTGGTCCTTCATGTTGTTCTGTTGACTATTATGTTCTTGGAAATCTTGCCTAATCCTTTTTCCTATTCCATGGTATTTGCCCACTGCAAACAATGGGAGTAATGGTGACTGTGATATGAAGTCTGTTTCAACTGAACAAGGCGTTTTGCCTTGATAATTACCAAACAAAAATAGAAAACCAAAGAGTTAGACAAAACAAGGGTTCTTTCCTCTAACCTTAGAATACTGCTCCAGTTGGCACCCTTGCAACTTGGAGTTTCCTTGGAAAAAGGTGATACAAAGGTTGACACCATAGAATTCAGACAATGATGCTCCAACGTACCCCTTACAGAAGTGGTACTTCATGGGATAGTATTTTAACATGGCAGCCATGGCACTAGTGGTGGCTTTGCTTTTGGGTAAGTGAGGTAGCTGATACTGTCAGTTGATGCTACTAGCCTCAGTAACAATGTCCAGTGTTTCTCCTAAATACTACTTTCAGTGTGATAGTGTAGCAAGCATTCTGCCTGTCAGGCCAGCCTTGTACCTTGGGTGTTGGAGGTAGGTGGTTTCAGTGAATGATTCTCCCCTCTCCTTCCTTACTGAAGGAAAGGAGAGAGTTCTCTAACTCCAGTTTCACATTAAATCTTGAGATGGGATTTCTGACAGGTTGTTGCAGAAGGTAATTTATTGATGAGGAACCTCCTTGAAGCCCTTTCCCCATCCAACTCTAGGTGTTAGACACCATAAAAATAGTCCGTAGTTTCCTTTCCTATTTAGTGTGGGATGAAGAAGGGGCATGACTTGCTACAGAACTTTTTTTCCTGGTTTGCCGTCTATATGTTGCGTTGCCTTGCCTTCTCATTTTTATGTTCATTAACACACAGCATATAAGAGAGTCCAGTCCAGAACTAAGCTTCAAGGAGCTAGGTAAAGACCTGTGTCTCTAGAAAGAAAGTGTAACTGGATATCTGATCTGTGTTTCAATAATTCAGCCCTAGCTTTTATTTTTTCCAGACCTTTGTGTTTACAACCAGACAGTATCCATTATCTTGGCCTGGACTGGAATTTCACCCAGGGTATTAAAATGCATGGTGTTATCCCAAACCTCAGCCTTAGTTGAACAAAGCAGCAAGTGCCCTTTGAGATCCATGTAGTCAGTTCTGAATAGGCAAACAGCATCAGCAGAGTGAATGTAGAGTTGAAAAATCCTAATAAAAAGTTTGTATTGGATTGTGTAGAAGGGAGGAGATTAAGACACTAGGAACTTGAGGCCTAGTTTAATATTGGCTCTGCCACTGATTTCTTGTGCGACCATGAACAAGGCACTTAATCCCCATGACTTAGTTCCCCATCTCTAATTGAAGGTTAAAAAAATCTCCTTCCCTCATTAGTCCTTTAAAGGTAAATGTACTGTTTGAGGTGCTCAGATGCTATGGTGGGTAGCATATAAGAACATAGGTAGAGAAGAGCAAATCTTACCCATTGCATTGAGATTCCTTCCATGTTTTTAAGGATCTATGTGCAGCACAACAGTATTGTTGATCCAACAGGTTTGTGTATAAGCTATCTTTCATATCAGATATGTAGCTATGGTAAAATATCTCCTGTTGCATTTTGTTGGGGGTGTTGTCAGTGGAACCAACCTATGCAGGGAATTTTTCATCCTGTTTTTTTTGCACAGGAGTTCCTTCAGACCTTAGTAATTTATCTAATTCCTGGTGATTAGGTTTGTAAAACTGTCTGCAGAAGCTAAGCTCTTCCCTTCTTCAGTAAGGGACATGAGATCATTGATGAAGGATGCATGAGCATTGTTCAAATAAATGAAAAGCATCAGTCTATAATTTATTGCCACATGTATTTTTAATTGCCAGTATAACCCAGTTAACGTGAATACTCACTAACTTGCAATTAAAGCATCTAGTTTATATAAAGCAAGTAGACCATTTTGATTCCTTCACACACCATACAAGCATGAGTATATGTTAGTGGGCTTTGTACACTGTGTATATATATCCTTATGTGTATCTACAGAACCCTGTTAAATTGAAAATTATGCTCTCTAAATCCAGCTCAGCTGCTCAAGCAACCCAAACTGCACTTGCCCATTGGATAGTCTGGGCTGGTTTTGGAACGTGTTCACAAGCTTTCCTACCCATGCCTTTTGTAATAAAATGTGCTGCACTTTGGAAGCTTGGTTGTAGCTGTAAGTTCCATAGATAATGCTGTGACCATGTATAGAGATATCTGCCCTCGTTCTAGAATCTGTCTACTTGGAAATCTAACTGTTTTTTTCTTTTTTTCTCTGTTATTGTTTACTTGATGTTCTTGTCCCTTTTTTTGCCTCTGTTTTGCTCAGGTGGCTTCGGTGCTGCTCCAGTGTTTGGCAGCCCTCCCACTTTTGGGGGGTCCCCTGGGTTTGGAGGGGTGCCAGCATTCGGTTCAGCCCCAGCCTTTACAAGCCCTCTGGGCTCGACGGGAGGCAAAGTGTTCGGTGAGGGTACAGCCGCAGCCAACGCTGGAGGATTTGGGTAAGCCAAAGAGGGACTAGGGATTGGGAAATCAATGTTCTTTCTTGATGTGAAACTCTTATGCTTCATTCTGTATCCAATAGATTCTGCAAATAAAGAAGAGTCTAGGGATCTAGGGTTGATCGCTGAGCAACGGGCTTCCTCATTAGGAAAGCCCTCCTGAAAGGAAAACAGCAAAAACCAGTAGTTTATGATTCCGACCATGCTGGCCCCAATGAAAGTAATAGGTTCTCATTTTAATTTGGGACCTATCAAATTGAATCTTAGAATACAGAAGTGGGAAAGACCTAGGCCATCCAGCCCACGTATCTGAGTGCCGGTTTGTTTCCTATTTGCACTTTTAGTGTGCATTCCAGTCTAATTCTAAATGTGCCAAGCAAGGGGGCTTGTTTCATTTCCCCGTGGAATGATAAATGTTTAATCTCTAGAATCATCCCCACTTTTGGGGTGGTATAGAGATTTTGAGAAGAGTTCAGTATGATAGTTCATCCCTGCACAGACCCTAGTAGTAATAAGTGGTCGATTCCAGAGATGGAATACTGATTTTTACCTGTCTTTTTTAATCTTTGATCACTTACATGGCAATGAAATCTTATCTTGCAGCAGACAGCACTCTATTTATTCCCCGTTCCACCTAGCAAGTACATGGTTTCAAACCTTGTGAAGCAACAAATGATCCACCCCACACTTTAGAGTTGCTGGTAGATACCTAGCTTTCCAGGCTACCCTTTCCTGTATGTACACAACCCATAATAATAATCAGTCCCAATCATTTTCTGCAGGGAAGTCTTGGGGAACTGTCTGTTGCAAGATCCAGTGGAAAAACCACCCAGCCTTTATTTTTTGCACTCTGTTGTAATTCCCTCAATCTCAGTGTTTGCATATCTCAAGTGTCTGCACTGGGTTCAGAGAGGAACTACCTTTACATAATACACCTCAGTATTTTCCATCTTCAAGGTGGGTTTGCAAATGTTAAGTCGTTAATTCTCAGCACCTTCATGCGGTGGTCCGTTAGGTGTTCTTAGTTGTGCCCACTGTATTCTGTGGCAAGCTCATTGTAAATTCTGCTGCAAGGTCCCTGAATTCTGTAGTACTGCAGGGCAGCAGACTGGAGAATCTCTTCAGATAAGCTAAAAATGGAGGGGTTTGTTTGTTCAAATCTAAAAGCAAACACAAGGAATACGGCACTAACTGTATTTAATTGGATATTAAACTCAATTTATGTTGCTCTGCCATAGTGCTTTCAATTGCTATTGTGCTGCAGAATTTTGTATTGGAAAACGCATGCAGCAAATAGCTAATGTCAGCAGCACTGAAATTTCAAGTCTCATCATTAGGATTCAGAGTTAACATCTCATTTTCAGAAATGTAGCTATTCGCATCTCAATGAGAGTTTTTGTTTAAGGAATTGACGACTTGGGAAGCAAGCACTTTAATGGCTTGCACTCTGTTTTCTTCACAACTTTAGAAGTTAGAGACTTGGGCAGCTTTGAAAATCTTATTCCAAGAGATTTGGTGTCCCTATTTAAAAAAAAGGGGCGGGGGGGAATTGGGTGTCCAAATTCCCTAGGAAGCATTGAAATCCCACCCTAATTGGCTTAAATCAGTTGTGCCCAAACTTTTCCTGTCAACTACTTCTTCCACCACAGTAGTGGAATTTCTCCACACACCCTGCTCCTCCATTACAGCACCGGGGAGGGATGGGGGTGGGAGACAGACAGGCTTGAGAAGCTGAAATCCAGGTAAAGTCATTTGCCCAAGGTGTTGGAGGTAGGATTAGTATTCAGCTCCTTTCAGTCTTGGGCTCAGCCCATTAGACAGTGCTGCAAACTCAGTCATGTGGTTAGTTTCATCATTTCTCAACAGTTTACATTGCTTTGAGGAAGTGCAGCAAAAAGGGGTTTCTGTTTCCTGATCCCTGCAAAGTTCTTTATCAGATCTAAAGACAACTTGGGATGGGGACAGGCCTTTGCTGTCACCACCCTCCAAATTCTCAATCTCACAGTGACACTGCATGAGAAAATCCCTGAGAATCTGGGAGAAGAGTTTGGTCAAAACCAGATTGATAGGTTAAGGTGTTAACAGGTGGCATCTCCAGCTCCAGAAATGGAACTTACGCTGTTAAAATAAAGTCAATGGCAGTGACTTGTAAATTTTTCTATTTTTTGTATTCTTACCTCTCCTAGTCTCTTTCAACAGCCTATAGCAGCAGCTGAAAGATTGAGGCAGTTAAACCACAGGTTTCTTTGTTGCTAATTTTACGTCCAGTTCCTTTCATAGCTAGTAGAGACGGTTGATTTGATAGAGGCACAGAGCCTGGGGAGACAGAACAGTCATAAAAACCTTGTCAACCACTGGCCCTTCCTCCCACTCTTAAAAAAATACTAAGAAAAGCCATATAGCCCACACTTCATTTACAGTCAAGAAAGAGCCAAAACCATCTGCAACTAGCCACATCAAGATTCCTATTTGAGGCTAAGTGGCTAGCAGGCTTAAGTGTTGGAAGGCAAAGTCACTGAAATGCCTGTCTGAATCTAATACCATATATGGAAACTACCTGCATAGACAGTTGTCTCTTAAACAAAGAGAGCGAGGCAGAGAGGATTACTTTTCTTTATCAAGAGAATTGCTCTGCAAGGGCTGTCTCTTTTCGAGATGTATGTTTTGATGCTTAAGGAATGTACCCTTGATCTGAATGGATGGAGAAGTGGATTAATTCACTGTCAGTTCAGATTGAGCTTCACAAATGAATGGAGCTTCCTGGGCTCAGCCTACTGCCTACTTGACATTTTCTCAACATCAGGGAACAAGCACACTGTTTAACTTGACTGGCATTGCTGGCTGCATTACTCAGTATTGAGGTGCATTGTCAGAGCTTTGTGGTGAGAAACTTGGATAGCTCATGCCCACACTATTCCCAGTTCCAGATATTATATCAGTGGTATAAGCCCATTGTTTTCAAGCATAAATATAGCATACAAAATTGTGAGAGGGTGTTGGTGCCAGTGAGAAGAACCATGTTAGATGGAATTATCATGGTATTTCATTGATGTGATACTGATGGTGGTGGGTTATTTTTAAAAAGGAAATATTTGCCTGTACAATGAATGCTTGCTTGGTTGGATGGGTGAGTGGGGAAGGGTAGATCTGGTTTCTCTCTATAAAGCTACATTTGAGTATCCTTTTTCATACAGAACTGTGTTCTCAAAAGCTATAAAGTTAATAATACAAAGGGGTAAATAAATTAAGTGTTCTAATAGGTAAAGTGAGAGAGAAGTGCCAAAGGCAAGAAGAGGTTCAGGAAGGAAGCAGAAGGATGCATATTTCAAGAGACAAGGAGGAGAAAGGAAATAAGGCTGGAGAAGACTATGGGAGGGCTGCATTGTTCACTGAACAAGGCACTGCTCTGGGAATCAAGAGACTGGGTTACAAATCCTGGCTGTGTCATACCCCTTGCTGTGTGACCTTGGGCAAATCACACAGCCTCTCTGTCTCCCCCCTCTGTAAGATACAGTAATGATGCAGCACTTTTGAGCTGGATGGATAAAAAGTGGTGGTGGTGGGGAATTTATTATGTTTCCCATGATGGCAGGAGTTGGGATTTCATGGCATGAAAATGCACCACAGTTGCTTGTCGTGTGTTATGCTGAACTTTTTCTCCATGTGCTTGCTCACTTGTTTCCTCTGAAGGGCAGGTGGGCAGAGGGGTGACTGTAGTACTGTGCGAGATTCTTAATAAAACCAAGAAATAAGCATCTCTCAGTGAGTGGGTATTTAGTAAGGTTCTGTGGGCTTCAGGGGGTGCTACTTTCAGGGGGGGTGGGGGCAGACACGTGGTCTTCCTTTTGAGTGATGAAATATTTGTGTGTGTGTTCTCTTTGAATTGCAGTTTTGGTGGCACCAGTAACAATACTGCATCATTTGGCACCCTGGCAAATCAAAATGCTCCTACATTTGGGTCGCTGTCCCAACAGACTCCTGGTTTTGGCACACAAAGCAGTGGATTCTCTGGCTTTGGGTCAAGTGGAGGAGGTATGAGAAGCTGAAATGTCCCTGTCAGAAAGTGAAGTGGGAGAGACCTAGCATATCCCTGTGCCTGCCCTCTTCAGAACTCCGCTGTTACGCTTGCTCCGATTGCCTGTTGTTGACCAGTTGGGGTTTGTGAAACTGGAAGTGGGAGGAGAATTGAGAGGTGTATTTTTCCCCTTTCTGATTACAAAAGAAATCTTTCAGTTTCCTATTTGGTTTTACCCCAAATGTGAGAGTGCGGAGGCTAACCAGGCATCAGGTGGATCTCTGCCCAGAAATCTTAACTGGCAGAATCCAAGAGAACACAGCCAGCCCTGAGGGCCCTGAGCCCCACTACTTGGGGCTGAAGCCGAAGCCTAAGCAGTGTAGCTTTGTAGGGGCCCCTGTGGTGTGGGGCCCCAGACAATTGCCCTGCTTGCTACTCCCTAATGCCGGCCCTGACTTTTATATGCAGAAAAATAGTTGTGACACTGGTGGGGTGTGGAGTTTTTAGCATGTTTCGGGGGAGTTCAGAAAGAAAAAGGTCGAGAAACCCTGTTCTAAGGGAATATGGGAGGGTGACCATACTATGTGTCGCATGCATTCTTTATGCCTTTAACAATAATCCTTCTTTAATCTTGCATTTCTCTCAGGCTTTGGCTTTGGATCATCTAACTCGTAAGTATCCATCACTGCCTTGTATCTGATTTTCATTAAACATATAGAAAGAACTAGAATAGAAATGCTAGATGATGTGTGAAAGGAAGCTTTGGAAAGCACACTAAAATGCTAATCCTAGTTGAAATTTTAAGCAGTAAAGGAGGATTCTTATTTCATTCACTCATTTCTCCTTTTAATACTATTATACACAGCTCAGTATCTAGATGGCAACTTTCTTGATCGTGTCCTTTCCTGTGTAGTTAACTGAAAATTCTCTTTTACAGGGAATTATGTAGTACTTTTTTCTCTTGATTGCAAAGTGCATTGTAGGGATAGGTAAATATTTATCCCCATAGTAGAAATGGAAATATGGTGCAAAATACCAGATCATCTTCCTGATCTAAATGAGGCTTTATTGTCTAGTGGTTAGGAGTCTTGCCTCCTATGAGTACTCTATTTCTATTCCCCACTCTGCCACTGAGTTGCTGGGTTGCCTTAAGCAAGTCATTTAAACTTTGTGTTTCTGTTTCCCCATCAGTAGAATAAACATAAGCATATCTACTTAACAGGTATGTTGAGACAGTGTTGTTAAAGCTCTCTCAGATCCTCAGTTGAAAGGTGCAGGAAATGCCAATGCATTCTATTAAAGAGCTTTCAGTGGCACATTGATTGGTATGGAGGTTCTTGGAAGCTTTCGAGATTTTCTAGATTGGTATAGATGAGGAGGGACTCTAGCTTTCACTGTTGTATTGTGCTGCTGTTTCACAGATCCAACTCTGGGTTTAGTGGTTGGAGAAGCTGAGAGGGGAAGTTCATGAGCCCCTTCCACCCATTCTGTGGTCAGCCAAGTTAGAGCTGCTCCGTTTGTGGATCCTCTTCACGATCAAGCATCAGATCAGCTTTCCTTTGAAATACCAATTTTACTTCCTTTTTTAAAAACACTTAATGCTTATTTTTATGCAATAATTGTTCTCGCTCTTTAATAAACTGTTTTATCTGCTTCAGTGTGGTTTGTGTGGAAGAATTTTTCATCACGTATCCATAAAAAAACAAGCTTGTGTTATACCAGCTCCATGTGAATTGGATATAGATGCTGTTAAAGGATGCCTCTTGCCCAGCCCACTTATATAAAAGAGAAGAGGATGTATTGGCCAAATTCAGTCCTTGGTCTAAACCAGTCAGTAGAAGTCAGTCTTTCTTTCTTTTTTCTTTTTTTTTAATGACAGGGCTAGTATATTTGACCCATCAAGTGACAGCTGTGCATGCTCACCTCACTGAAATTCCAAGAATCATGGGTCCAGTCTGAGCCTGGTGGGGAAGTAGAAAGTCAGTTCAAATGAAAAATTAGGAGAGTACAGCACAAATACTGTTAGCGGTCATGCTCAGTAAAGTGGTGGGGAGCAAGGGCTCTCTCCTCTTAATTTTTGTAGTAGGCTTTGCAAAAAATCAGAATTGAGTACAATTTATAGGAAAGACTTTTGGACTTTGTAAAAGTATGACATCCATCTAGAAGCACTAATGCTTTTCATCTTATGGCTTTGGGCATTGGATCTTCCTGTCAGCTACACTTTTACCAACCTCTGTGAGATACTTTTCTTTGGCGCTCCTCTCCAGTCAGTAACATTTGTGAATTTGTCTTGTATGTGTTTACTTGAAAATATTTAGCAAGTGTTTTTAAAGCATGCCTTGAAGGCATCCAGAAAAACATTTTCTCTCTATTTTAATGCTTCTGACCTCCATGAAACCCCCAAGTGACGTAATGGATTTTCTCTGCACTGTGGAAGATGCGTTTGAAGTAGCAGCTTGATATTAGTTTGATGTGTTGTAACTTCGTCCTGTTACTGTCAGTGATTCTAATAGGATGCTTAGGAATATGGAATGTAGCAATGTTTCAAATTAGAAGCTTTCTAATCTTATTTTAAATAGATGTGCAACTGTGTGTCAAGAGAATGTCATCTTGGGTTTTGGGTGACATCTGGGAGTAGACTTGCTTGTTGAAATGGTAGCTGTGTATATACATGCAAGAAAGTTTTAGGTTGGATACGAGGGAAAACTTTCTAACTATAAGGATAGATAAGTACTGGAAGAGGCTTCTAAGGGAGTTGTAGAATCCACTTCGTTGAAGGTTTTTAAGAACTGTTTAGATAAACACCTGTCAGGGATGGACCAGGTGTAGATGGTCCTGCCCTCAGCACAAGGGGCTGGACTAATGACCTTTCAAGGTCATTAGTCCATACATCAGCCATATATGTCTATTATTCTGTAGCTGGTGTTGACTTTATTTTTACTGCGTCCAGTTTACAACTCTGTAGTTAAGGCAGGATCTCATATCTGCAGTCCCCTGAATCATAACTCCAATTGATGTGCAGTCCTAGCAGTTAACTCTGCTCCCATCCCAGCTGTGGAAGGTGACCCTCGTGTGTCTCTACAGTGACACCCATTTGTCCACTAGGAGTGACACTGGGTAAGTTCAGTTTAAAGGGACAGTCCTAGAAATGCAGGGTTTGTAATTTAATGTGTATAAGAGTGAGAGGAAGCTTTTGTGAGACGTGAACAGGCCTTTATGAAGCTGTAAGCGCTATAGCTGTACTCATGCCCTGCATTTCACGACCCACGCAAGGTGAAGTAGCCCTGTTTTAGCCCCTCTAGGCTAATGCAAAACCCAGTATGTTAATAGGGACAAGCTCCAGGAATTTTGTTGGAGAAAACTGATGCTGAAGTTCCAAACTAATAAGGAGATGGAGTACATATCAGAGAGCTTAGAGCATGGTGTCCTTGTGCAGTGTGCTCCTTGACTACTCCCAATCTCACCGAGCCTAATTGCGCTGCTGCCGTCCCAGTGGTTTCCTTCGTACTTATAAATAGAAGCTGGTTTGGCCCAAGCGGTTGACCTTAAATTCTTTGCATTAATCCTCCATCGCTGTGGCATGTGACACCTCCTAGCAAGGCCGTATCAGCTGTGCTCCCCCAGATAGCTAACAAATCACTTGCTATGAAGAAGATTGGCTTGGTAAGAATGTGAGGCTGGCATGTTAAGCCATTTAGAGTTCCTTTTTTAGGATGATGGGAGCAGTTGGGGGTCGTCCCTGCCCTTGCTCAGTACCTGTTTAGCTCTTTTCCCAGTGGAAGTGGAGTGGCAAAAGGGTTGCTTCAGGCTTCCATTAAAAGAAAACACCTGTGGTTTTATCCTGACTGCAGCAACCCCACCATCTTAGTGATCATTTGCTGGAGCGAAATGGGTGGCGCCCAACACCTGAGAGTGGGTAGACTTTCAGTGTAGCTACATAAGAAGCAAATTAGCACAGAGAAGGCTGTGATTGATCCTTGGCTTGCAGGAATTACGTGCATTTTTATTGGATGGCTTGAGGGCTTGGCAGCTGTATATGGAGCCGTTCACTTATAGCTCCGTGCACTTCAAATCCAACCCAGGCTGGTAGTCGCTGAAAGTCATTACCATCCGACAGCTGTTAGGTGGCCTGTCTGCGAGCTGATGGCTTCTGTCCAATTTCTAGTGGGCAGGTGTTCACATCAGAGAATAAAGTTACTATCCCAGTTGGCACCCTTGTTGGCAGTCCTACCAAAGACGCCAATGACTTAATGGCACTTGAACTTCCCTAGTTCTGTTGCCTCAGATTGGCTAATCCTTAAATAGCCGTTAAGCTCAGGAGAGCAAGTCACCCCAGGGATGCCTTGAAGGTGACCTGCAAAGGGAGATAAACTGTGGTTGTGCTTTTTGTTTTTTATGATGGAGAAAGGAGGTCTGAAAAGTTTTTGTCAAAGGTGTGGTTTTCTGCTTTGCTTTTTTTACCTTAGATGTTCCAGTCTATTTTTCTTGTGCATTATTCTGAACCCTAGGCAGAGGGGTCCCAATGGTATCTGTGAATGGTATTCAGATGTCTCCGCAGCCAGTGACAAAGTGGGTTATAGACTGAAAAATAAGACTATGCCTCCTTGGTAAGATGCAATGATGTGAAATAGACTCTTCCTATCAGTATATTTGAAGAGGGTGTCCAGCCAGGCTGGGGAGGAACCAGACTGGGTATTCCTTTTCTAAGATCTATAACAAAGGGGGGAAATCTTCCTTTTTTGAAGGATGCTCTTGTTGCATCATAAAGATGCACAAAAGGCTCCAACAAAATTATTTTCATTTCACCTTTCGATGCTGTCTTGCATAATGTGTGGTATCTCATTTCTACTCTAGTTTGCTTAAAATACTAATTCCGTGCCTACGATAAAGTGCTTCTGGATAGTCAAGATCAGAGGAACTTTGGGCACCTGTCAGGTATGAGATGAGGGGGGGAATATTTAACCATCTGTTTTTTGCTGGGGAACCAAACTTGCCAGGAGACTGGCCTGTAGTTTTAAATGCAAAACCTCTTCTCTGGTCATGACAGTGGGTGAGGGAGAGCCTGGGACAGGTTTACATGCCTTGGGAGGCAAGTTGCTGTTTGGCTTTTCTTAAATGTATCAGTTGCTTCTTTCCATGGTGTACAGGAAGCCATGGTGTTTCTGGAGTTCAGCAGAAACCAGTCTCATCTGGCTGCTCTCAGCAACTGCTGGGAGAAGGTGTGACATTGCTCCAACTGCCCACTTTTGTGTGAGCCATTCCACTACTTTATAAATAGAAACCCATCCAGACAAGGTCCTTGACCAGAGATTCCCAGCATTGTTTTCAAACCTTGGAGGGATTTGTGAGGCCTAAAACAAGAGGAGATTTCCAGACCAAGTCACACTTGAGTGCCGGGTGGGTGTGTTGCAGGGGTGTCCTATAGTGCTGTTGACTGCGTTTCTGGTGAACTGTAGCCTGAGAGTTTGGCCCTACTCCCCTCATACTACACTGCAACAGCTGATGGATCCTGAGTGTTACCTCCACTCCCTACCTGTTCCCAAGTGCATTGATGTCACATATATACCCAAGACGGGGATTTCTTAAGGAGGTAGATTGCTGCTCGCTGTGCCAGGCCGATTCATAACTTCCTTCTCTAGTGAAGTCACAGGCTCTCAATCTCCCTCTCTCCCCCTCCCTCCACTCTCACATCCTCAAGTGGGTGTCAGAAGGCTCCAATCTATGACCCACTTACAGATATGCCCTTGAACCAGAGTTATGACAATACTGTGTTTATAACTGGCTTCAGCTGGAAGTAATAGACTCCCAGGAGAGTGTCACTAAGGTCTCAACCCCTGGGGATGGAGACTCGGACACTTTCTTCCAGATGCACCTTCCTAAATCTGCAGGTACCAGGGGGAGTTCACTGAGGGCAAATACTCTGAATTCATGGCTTTGTGGAAGCTAGTTCTTTAACAGGTGGCCAAGGAGGCAGGAGGGAAGCACCAGCTGGAGGAGTGGGTATGAGAAGAGTATTGGATGGGAGGAGACGTGTCTTACTGCCCCACTTCGCTACTACTAAAAGCAACCTGGTATGGTCCAGCTTTAAAGTAACTCTTAAACATCGGTTAAGCCTGTGATGACACTGCAGGCACCACCAGTGGCAGCAGGGCTATGCCAACGTTGAGGGGACCTTTCTAGGTCAGGTCATGAAATATGGAGCTGGGGAATTTTGCCATTGATATCAGTGAGGCAGTGATTTCACCCCTAGCGTTCCAGGTTTGAGCCACCACACCACGCTCTAATTCTAGCCATCACAACGATCCTTCAGCCAGGAGAGCTAAGTCTCTGTTAATGCCACTGCTGAGTGACATACTAGCCTAGACCCCAGGCGAAGGGCAAGTCACCAAGTCAGCTGGGAAAAGTAGCTTATTGCTGCTGTCTGTTCCTGTTTTCCCATTCACATGCCATCTCCTCTAAAGCACCATTTCACTTGGGGGAATCCCTGGATCCCGGCATCTGGCGCTCCAGCTGCACAGCCTGTGCTAAACCATGGGGAGCTCAGATGTTACAGCAACGGGTGTAGTATAAGAACCTAGACCGATAAGACTTCAGTGTATGTGAACAGGTGAGTGGGGGGTGATCACATGGATGAGATTCCCCCCCATCTCAGACTTTTGCCATTCACACTTGGTAGAAGAAACCAGCTGCTTTCAGGAGCTGGTGCTCTGCCCTACTTTGTTTTTCTCAGTCCTTGCTAACGTATTTTATCCTAAACCAGGCAGCTGGAGAAAGTCAACCAGCATGTGGGGGAGGGCAGTGCCAAGGAAGACAGGAGAGGAATACTGAGTTGGAGCCTCAAGGAATAACTGTTCTGCTCTTGTGGCTGTAAGGCCAGAGCTTAGCACTCAATGTGTCTTTTGAAAATCTGTCCCTGATTGTGGATGCTGGAGCAGCTTTGAAAACCTGCCCCGGGGTGTCCTCATGGACTCGGATTTGGATACCAAATAGTATTCCCAGCAACGCTGGAAAAGATTGAGATCTTGTTCTGGGCGAGCTCAGGCCCTGTGCACTGTTTTATTTGGAGTTTTGTTTTTCGATTTTAGTTCTCAAGGAGATAAGGGACCAATAACCCTCCTGGACCCAGGCCTAGCAAATTCCATAAAGACACGGTGTGAACTTCCACAAACAGGTCAGTCAGTGTGTCTCAGGTCAGTGGGCCCCCTGCTTTTCTCATACCAGATCCCAATCACTTCTAAGTTAACGTCTTATTCCAGTCCTAGACCTCTACCTAGCTCTGCCAACACACTTCATTACTGACAGTATTCTGTCCTGCTTGCCATTCCAGTCCTGGGCCACTTCCACTATCAGCCCCTCCAACTCCTTTCTAATCATGAGCAAAGGCCAATTTGCATTTGGGTTCCCAGAAGGCTGATTAAACCTCTGCACCATTCAGGCCATGGTTGTATAATGCCTCCTGTTTGAAGTTAGTGCCCCATGCCTTCTGCTGGCAGTAAGTGGCTGGTGTCTGAGAAGATGGTACACGCATCCATCCATGCTTGGTGCCAGCGTTGGGTCTGTTGTTTTTCCTGAGCTCTAAACGGTTCCTGCATGAAAACCTAAGCCCTTCAGCAAAGAGGAATCTTTTGATCGGGCAGCACTGCTAATTGCTGAAGCTAAATAACAAGGCCACTTACAACTACATTCGTCTGCCAGCAGAATCTGAGCAAGAGGGGGAAATGCTAGGCATGGGGCAGGCAGGAAAGCCACCATGGGTTGGAGGAGGGGCGAACCACCTACATTCCTTGATTATACCTACCACAGGCACATCAATTCTAGCTGCAGAGCCAAAACCACCGAGCAGCGCTGCAGGGATTTAACGTAGGCCACTTCTCAAAAGCCAGTCCCTCTTGTTGCGGGCTCCACTGCTTAACGAAGACCACGGTGGTACGCACTCCTTCAACGGTAAATCAGAGATAGCTGCTGGGCTTCCAGTAGTGATAGTGATGGCTGGACGGAGATGCACTTTAATTGGCTGCAGCGCTCAGGGGTGTGAATGGTCAATGGAAGTGGCCCCTGTGACTGCACTCTCAAGTTTATAACCCCAGCCACGTGATCCTGGGATCCAGTGTCCGCGCTGGTCCAGCTGGTGTTGCACTGTCCGGGAGTGGGGGAAGCGAAGTGTTGTGGTTAACTCAGCAGCTAGTGCTGCCTTCCCTCCCACGCCCCGTACTGCGGCTGCTGGCTGGACATGAGGCCTTCACTGGTACTCATACGCCAGTAGCCCTCGAATGACTATGCGGTTGCTGTAATGCAAGGCTGTGGGTTGTCGGTTTGTAAGGCCCAGAGGCCAATGTGACATTTTGGTCAGCACTTCCCCTTAGCTTTCATGCATCTTGCCCTTGTGCATTGCTCCCGGTGTTGCATACAAGGAAATACTGTCCTGCACGAGGCCTGGGCAGGAGCATGGGTCCTTGTGTCAAGGGAGTTTTTGTGGCGGGACAGATGTCCAGTTGAGCCCCCGGGCTGGGTGGGGAGGCAGCAGCAGCTCAGAATTTATAGACCAAGAACTGTGATTCAGCAGCAAAAGGACCCCACTTCCCCACCACCCCCTTTGGCAGAAGCAGCGCAGCTTGGTCGGAGGCGTGTTTAAGCTCCCAGGGGGGTGCTAATCTCTAGCCCATGCACGTGTGTACGTTCAGCATGTTTTGGGGGGAGCGAGAGAGGATGGGGAACCTTCGGGACGCTCTTGTGGAGACTGTCCTGTAAATGTCTCCCTTGGTATTGCAGGGTTATAGATGCCTTCCTGACTGACTCGCTCCCATGCCGAATGAGGAGGGGAGGGGCACCAGCCAGACCCTCTATCCCAGCCACAGGGATCCTGCCCCATGATTCCCCTCTCTTGGGAGAGGCTTTTCTGTCAGTCTCAGCTAGAGAGAGGGCTGTCTCCTTTTTAATTAAAGCAAACTGTCAGCTCCCACACCAAGGACTCGAGATGACTACGTTACTCTTGTTGGAGAGGGAACAATTGTGACCTTGTGAGTAGCAGAGAAGCTGAGGTTGCCGGGATTAGCCTGATAGTGTTGTCCTAAGGCAAATCCCACCAGAGCTTGTTCTCTCTCTGGTTTTATTTGCAGGTCGGGGGAGGTTTGGGCTTCCAAGTATTTTGGGTGCAAATGAGCCTGAAACCTCCAAAATCAAAGAATAAACCCCGGGTTGATTTTTGAGGGGAGGGCCCTGAATTACCCCAAAACTATAAATTGCTTGAGGTTCAGATCTGACTCTTGAGTGACCAGCATTCAGACTGTGCCATAATCCAAGACCTGGGGAGAGGTGTGGGCTGCTTTTTTGGTGTGTTGTTTTTTTTTTTTTTTTGGGGGGGGGGGGGGGCGAGGGGTTAGTATTGTTGCAGGAAGCCAAAGGGCTCAAGCTATTACTTCCCCATAAAAAACTGGCTCTGTTACAAAGGTGACGCACCAAGGTTTAGCATGGGAAAGTCAGGTGGGAGAATGAGAACAGTTATTCATGCCACTTCTTTTAGTTACGTGCACAGAACACGCAGCACTCCGAATTAAAGATGGTTTGCAGAATCCAGAAACATCTCTGTACTTTACGGAAAAGCATTTGTTTTAAAACGTAACAACATTGGGGAGTAAAAGCAACATCTGCAGCTGCTGCACGTCAGAGGTCACCACGGTGCAAGACGGCAGAAGACAAAGCCCCGCCTGTGACAGCAGATGGAAGTCCACTGAAAATGGTTCTGAGCAGCGCCATGGAAATAAATAGGAGACTTCCGCTAATAACTGAAGAGTAATAAAATCTGACACATTATTCCACTTAAAAAAGAGGCCATGAAATTACGAACCAAAGTGGTGAAGTCTCTGTGGAACAGAAACTAGGCTCACCAGCTTCAATGCCCTCCACCCCCATGGGCAGCAGAAAGGGGAAGTGTCTGTTCGTTAAGAGTGGAGGCACTGCTCAGAGAGCCTATGGTCAGTTCAGTTTATGGTGCAGGCATCTGGCCCCGTAGCCAATCCCCATGCCATCTTCTGTAACCAGTGACTGGACTGCAATTCTACTTTCCCTGACAGTGTCTGGCCATGTGAACAGCAGTAAGAGCTGCTCTGGCCTGGAGCACTGTTGTTACCGGTGATCTCGAAGGGAAATAAGCGTTTGGTGAGAGCAGGAACCTATGAGTTGGATGAGGCTGCTACATATTCCCCCAGCACCAGCCAGGACTCTAAAATGCTCGAGGGACCTGCCGACTCCGGACATCCATTGCTAAAGGTGACCCTGCAGCCATTGATGTAAATGACACGTCCAGCCTGGCGATCGCCGTTCCTTTTCACGTCTGGTGCTCATGCTGGCCTCGCTGACTTGCATTTTCATTTAGCCCAGTGGTGAGTAAATCCTGGCATAGAGCTTTGCCTCCCTTTTCACATGGCTTCTAATCACACACCCCTACTACCTGACCCCGACTACTTCTATAACCAGAGGCTCCTGGCTGATCTTGGTGGGCCCTGATTGATTGATTTTATTTATTTTTTGAGTTTTCTGCTGGGCTTCTCAACCTTGGCAATGAAAAAAGTGTTGCATCTTTTTTTAAGATGCTTGGGGAATTTAGGGGTTCAGCAATGAATGCTACAGCTGCCTCTGCTGCTCCTTTGCCCTGATTCTCCTAGGGAAATATCTGGACTCTTCTGCATATACAGCAAGTGACTGGAGCCTTTCACCTCCTTAAGAGTGTAGTCCAAAACAGCTGTGAATAGACTAGTATCTTCCCCCCACCCCCCAAAAAAGAAAAACCCTGGGACATCTAAATTTAACCTGCTATCAACATGTAAGGCTGGAGAGTTTCCACTGTGGAAATGAATCCCACTTGGAACCTGTCTTCTCTTCTGTTCACAGTCTCCATCCCTGCAAATTCCTTTCTCTAAGCCACAGCCTACAAAATTCTTTATCCCCCGTCTCCTCCCCAGCCACATACTCATATGCGTCCTCACGTTCATGTTATGTTTTTACCTACATGCTTGTTCAATGCCATGCCACTCACGCTTAGTCACGGGTACATGTCCATACAACCAGTATCTTGCACACGGCCTTGTAATAGTGAGAGAGATGCTCTGGCCCTCAAACGGTTGGCTGCAGCGTATATAGAGTATAAAGGCCCTTGCTGTACTGATTGCTAAAGGAGACCAGGGAGAGAAGCAGGGTGTTTGAGGATAGAGGATTTAGAACTGAAGGCCTTGTCTTTTTGTCCTGGTGCCATATGTCTGCTGCCATTTTGGTTAGCACTAAGTACCTCTAGACCTAACAGCAGGGGTCTCTCCAGTTTGAGTTAGTCAGGCTTGGTAGCTGGGGGCCTTAATAGACTCTCCTCTGTGAGTTGGGCACAGAAGGGGGCGGCTATGGTAATGCGGTCTACAAATTTACCATAGTCGTAAGCTCAACTGCTGTGAAGTGGGCAGAGGTTCATGAATGGTCACAACAAACTCTCTATAACATGGGTTAAGGAAAGCTGTGAGGAGACTGACTGAGTTAATTTAAACAGAAAGGGTCAACTGGTACCACCCAAGGACTGTTACGATTATGAGTGGTAAACAAGCCGAACAGAAATCAAGCCACCAAAATTGGTATCTTGGAAATCAGGCCTAACTGGTGGACAAAATGAGGAGCACATGTGCACCCACATCTACACAGCCCTTTTTCCTGGGCGTGGGTGGCTTGCCCAGCCCAACTGCCTTGCTGCAGTTACAGAAATTCAGCCTGCACAAGAGCAGGTGCCCTTGATCTGCCAGGGAATAGCCAGCACCGCAGGGTGAAACCTCTTGCAGAGGGCAGGTTGGGCCTTTCTCAGACTCCTTGCTGAGAAGTCCCTGCCCGGCCTCGCACCTTTGGCAGCAATGAGTGGTGAGGCAGCAGTGGTTCTGCAAAAGGGGAAGTGATGATCCAAAACTAGATGCAGAGACATATTTCCTGAGGAGGGTGGGGACCCCACAGTGCAGCTAGCTGAACGTCAAGAGGAAGTTGCAATTGAGACCTAGGCAATGCCACAAGAGGTCCTATTCATAGAATCATAGAATCTCAGGGTTGGAAGGGACCTCAGGAGGTCATCTAGTCCAACCCCCTGCTCAAAGCAGGACCAAACCCAATTAGA
This sequence comes from Macrochelys suwanniensis, assembly GCA_033296515.1. Classification (NCBI taxonomy): domain Eukaryota; kingdom Metazoa; phylum Chordata; order Testudines; family Chelydridae; genus Macrochelys; species Macrochelys suwanniensis. The sequence goes on along the minus strand of CM065790.1, from coordinate 10,448,368 downwards.
TCATCCCAGCCAGGGCTTTGTCAAGCCTGACCTTAAAAACATCTAAGGAAGGAGATTCCACCACCTCCCTAGGTAACCCATTCCAGTGCTTCACCACCCTACTAGTGAAAAAGTTTTTCCTAATATCCAACCTAAACCTCCCCCTCTGCAACTTGAGACCATTACTCCTTGTTCTGTCATCTTCTACCACTGAGAACAGTCTAGATCCATCCTCTTTGGAACCCCCTTTCAGGTAGTTGAAAGCAGCTATCAAATCCCCCCTCATTCTTCTCTTCTGCAGGCTAAACAATCCCAGTTCCCTCAGCCTCTCCTCATAAGTCATGTGCTCGAGCCCCCTAATCATTTTTGTTGCCCTCCGTTGGACTCTTTCCAATTTATCCACATCCTTCTTGTAGCGTGGGGCCCAAAACTGGACACAGTACTCCAAATGAGGCCTCACCAGTGCCGAATAGAGGGGAATAATCACGTCCCTCGATCTGCTGGAAATGCCCCTACTTATACAGCCCAAAATGCCGTTAGCCTTCTTGGCAACAAGGGCACACTGTTGACTCATATTCAGCTTTTCGTCCACCGTAACCCCTAGGTCCTTTTCTGCAGAACTGCTGCCCAGCCATTCGGTCCCTAGTCTGTAGCAGTGCATGGGATTCTTGCGTCCTAAGTGCAGGACTCTATTGATTAATCTTTTAGCCTGGAGCTGTTGGCCTAATGCCCAGGTCCCTACCTTCTCCTTGGACACTTTCCTGTTGGATTAGATGCTGCCTTGCTTCTTGAACAGTGACACGAATCCTAACAGTGGCAAGAGTCTGGGTGGGAGGGGGGAATTATGGAGACAGATGGAAGTGGGGTAGGTTGAAGTTATTCCTATAGACCAGTGGTTCTAAAATTATATCCTGAAGCCCTGCAAAGGTCTACGAAGCTCTGCTTGCAGGAGTGGCCCTAGGCATTTTTTAGCCACTGCTCTCCCACATCGAAGCACCATGCCAAAAAAAAACAACCCCCAAACCAAATCCAGCCAATCAGCACAGCTCCATGGTAATCTCTGCAAGTTGGTACCCAGGACAGCTGCCCTGCTCACCTACCCCTATAGAAGGGCCCTGAGTGCTTGGTGGTGCTCAGTATGGAACCCTTTGAGGAACAAGTGAGGGTAGGGGGTTGGGAGAAGAGATGAGTCTCTCAAGATGCAGTGTCTAGGCAGATAAGAAGTTTGGCCAGCCGCTTGCCAAGTGAGTGTGGAAACCACATCAGGTAGCCAAATTGTGCAGAAGCTCAACTAGTGTCTACCCTGGTGTGTGCTCCAGACTAGGTTAGCCTGGCAGATTTATCACAGGGCACATATCAGCCCAGATGGTGGTTAGGGGAAGGTGGAAAGCCCCCCTGTATTTTTAAGCAGTACCTCCACACATTGTGGAATTGCATACGCAAACAGCACATACGCTGCAAGCAGAGTGTTTGTTTAATGTAGAGATCTGAGCATGAATGAAAACACCATGTAATCTTTACCTTAACAAAAATCCACACACCCCGCCCCCCAAAACCACTCCAGCAGACTTGTTTGAAAATTCCGGTTTATTTCTCTCCATTATAAAAGCAGGGGTTTGTTTTTACATTTCTGTTAAGTGTCCAGACTTGGTACATCTTCGTTATGTTTTCACAGTATCTCTGCAAGACCCCAAGGATGGTTCATATTGCTGCGGCATGAATGTGGGCAGAATGCTAGAGAGGAACCTCTGCTATGGGGTCTAAGGTAACCCTTCTCTCCCCCCCCCCCCCCCCCCCCAAAGCACCATCCTAATCCAACTGCCTTTCTCTGAGCTGCCCTGGGTTGAACGGGTCTTCCTTCCCCTTGTTCTTGAGCAGCATTGCAGGCTCTCTGCTGCTTCTTGCCATGCAAGCTGGTGCATACAAGCATGGTGGGAAGCCAGGAATGGAATCCACGTGCCATCGCTCACAGGGGGTTCTTGTTCACTAGCACACATGAAGTCCTGCCTCCTTTCAGTGTGTGGGAGATGGAAGTTAACGTGAGGGACCTCTCGCTATTTCCATCCTGGTCTCCCCGCAGCTCTGCCCATCCCCTCTCCTGACCTGCAGCAGAGACTGGCACGGTTCAGCTCATGCAGTGGTTTGGGCCTGTAGAGAACTGCCCATCATGAGAGGAGTAAGATAGGACCACCAGAGCTACCACATTCGTCTTGCGCTCTAGATCTGAACCCAGAGGTGCAATAGCTCCTGTTTTCAGCCACACCCAGCTTTAACTCTGCACTTTCTTCAGGACACATCCCTCGTACAAGCCCATCCATTGCTTGGCTCCAGAGCACCCGAATAGGGAGGTAGCTGTATTTACCTCTGCTGATTGCAGCCACTCAGTGCAGCATGAGCTGCTGCCCTGAACATTCAAGTATCAAAGGAGCGGCTAAGTGCTATCCACAGCAATTCTAAATATATGGCAATTGAGTTATTAACCAGCCATATAAATAGTGGTGTGCATAGCACTTTTCATTTCCAGCCGCCACCCCTTTTGTGTTGGCTCAATCTGTCCTCAGCAGTTTTTGTAATGAAGCAGCATTGGAAAAACATCACTATTTAATCACAAAGCATGAAGTCTTAAAAAGGCAGTGTCCTTTTTCTACACCAGCGTCTGACTGCACAAAGGGAGGAGGGGGAGGTATGGTTCCAGCAAGGAAACGGGAGAGGCGTTCTTGGGATGGAGTGGGAGTTAAAGGCCTTGCAGAGGCCATGCAAAACTGACCCCTGACATGAACCTTCATTCTCACATTTACTGCACAGCCAGGTCTACTCAGTGCAGCAGGACAGTATTAGCAAGGAGTTTAATGTCAAATTGCAGGGGTGTATCCAATCCAGCAAGATAGGCGGTAGGAATCTGACTTGTTTAATGTACCCAGAGACTAAGCCCAGTGCCATGCTGAGTGGAAAATGACCTGAGGATTCCCTGAATGTGATTTCTGGTGAGCAGAAGAAATCTTTCCTCAGAACACTCCTTCATAGAGCTAGTTAAGACAGTGGGCTCTGGGTTTTTGTTCCAGAGGTGCGGAGAACCCACAACCTGTACTGAAGTCAAAAGGAGCTGCAGATACTCAGCACTTCAGAAACAGGCTCAAAATAATGCCACGCCTGAAGAACACCTCCCTCTTCCTCCCTCTCCCCTTCCCCCCCCCCAGGACACCCCCCAAACTTTGGGGCTGCTGAGAAATGGATGCAAGCTTCACCGCTTGGGGCCCATCCCAGCTATCACCAGTCCGGCCGCAGCAGGAACAGGTTTTGCCGTATTCAGTGATTTGCTCTTGCGTGGTATTGCCCAGGAGAGGATATGGATCAGTCTCAAGGGTCTGTACAAGTCAAGCTATAGCTGGGAGCTGATTAGACATAAGAAAGGGGAACTTGAGAACGATGGAGGCAGTTGCCGTCCACACCACAGGGGGTCTCAAGCTTGATTCATCCTCCTCTCTAGATCCAGGGCCTGGGTTTGAGCCTTTCCTCGGCCATTCATTGGCAAACGGCTTCTAATGACTGGCTCCCTGAGTCAAATATCTGCCTGTTGGGAAGAGTGCAGGCATCTGCGGACAGTCCCATCCGGAGCAGTCTCTCCTGGAACGCCCATGAACACTGCTGCTGTTGGGAATCAACTCCGAGTCTGGGGGTGTGGAGGATGACTGGGGGTGCTGTCATGTGGGATGCTGGGCCTTTGAAGCAGGGATTGAGGCTTCTGGTCCCTGGGCAGGAGGGTGGCATTTGAGCATGCTTCCAAAATAAAGGGATTGGACACAAAGTAGGGAGGGTCCTGGTGTATTATAAGACTGTCTTGCTGGTGAACTCTTTAAAGAGCATGCATGGAAGCTGGCTGCAATGCTAGCAGCTAGCCTATGAGTGAGGGGGGGAGAGACAGCTGCTTGGAGCACAGTGTAGGAAATGGCAGATCCAGATGGGAGTCTCGGAGAGTCCCAGTGAGCCCAGCTGAGCAGGGACCAGCCAGGTACAGAACATTTGAGCACTCTTAGTCCCTAAGCAATTCCTAGGTAAGGAGAAGTGTCATTATCCCCATTTTACAGGTGCAGAGGAGAGGTGAAGTGACTTGCCTGAGGCCATACAAGAGCTGAAAACAGAAGGTAGGTCGTCTCCTCCCAGCCCCTGCCCTGTCCTCCAGCCCACACTGCCTCCACCATACAAGTTCGTCCATTTCTAAATTCCCCTCGGCCACACACACATCTCAGTTGAGCTGCCTCCTTTTCATGCCTCCTGTCTTTGGAGAAATACTGAGGCCATCAGGAAATCCACCAAATGATTTCTTAGGACCCTGACTTATGTTCCAAACAGACCTGACTTCCCGGAGCATCCTCCCCGTAGGATGCAGATTTTGCATTATGTATACCTTCTTAAGGGTCGCCTGCTTACACGTGTATGCTTCCACCATATCTGCAGCTATGTCACCACGTACAACCCTTATCACTGAAAGCCATCTGAATCCAGGGGGACCATGAGGCTAGTTCTCCATCAGCCCAGGTGAGCACTAACGCTATAGTAAGAGACGACTTTTTTGTTTTCACTGTTAATAGGAAGGGTGCATATTATTTTCACAGGTATAATTCTTCCCGAGTCAGAGACTCCAGTGGACAACAGCTGCCCTCATTTACACCCATGCAGCCCCAGTGATTTTAGGTGGGTCCCTCTGTATCTTGCTCCTCTCACCCCACCTGTTATGAATTCATTGGGGTTTCGTGGGAGTAACCGATGGCAGAATTTGACCCCACGTGTATAACAGCTTGTGTGTGACCCACCAGTCACGATGCCATAGGGGGAAATAATTGCGGGCTAGTCTGGAAGGATAAAGTCATCTCCTCAGGACGAGCAAGAAGGAACTAACTCCCCTGCCTTACATTTCTTTTTCAGTACCACATCTCTAGTCGTTCCCACCACTGGCTGGATTGTTCCGTATTCTCATGCCAAAAGAGGCTCAGCTCAGAAGGTTTAAGCAAGGCAAGGCTGTGACGACCCCTTCTATCGAGTGGCGAGGGGCCTCGTCCAAAGATGTTTCTATAACAAATTTGTTACTTGCATTGCAACTCTGTGTGCAATACTAGTCCCATTTCTGTTCATACAGCAAAACAACTGCTTTTGAGCTGGGTTTCTTTCCATGCTTTCTTGTTCCATGTTTAAAACTAGGAACGTTTTCTTTTTAATCTGGTTTCTTCCATTATCATTCCTTCCTCATCATCCCTTGATACACTGACAATCTATGCCTCGCTCCAGAACGCTTCCCCTGACCCTCCCTCCCTAAAGTCCTGTAGAAAAGAGATTCTGCTTGGTGAGATTACATTTTCTTTCAAACACAGCTTTAAGGCAAAAGTTTGGCAATGCAAAGCAAAGTCTACATAAGGCCGCATGACTTAGGTTTGCAACTCAGAACCTTTTATCATTTAAAAAAAACATAATAAATAGTCAGCATTTAGCTCCAGGAACTTGTTTCATTCGGGGGTAGGGGGAGAGAATCCCTTTCCTCCCACCAAACATAACATCCCAGATAAAAACCTTGTTTTGTTCTGGACAATCTGGGTGAGCTACTGAGACTGAAGTTCAAACAATAACTAAAGTCAGGAAGAAAAGAAAGCTACAGGGCTGGAAATAAAGTTTAGTTTGTTGATTCCTCCCTTAGGAATCAGGTGACGAGACAGACCCTGGTCAAGGTCTCGTCTTTAGCTTTAGCACAGTGAGATCCGTCCCAATGGGAGAAGGTAGAATGGTTGCATTTCTATTGAATGAATAAAAAGTGCATCTCAATTTTGCTTAGATTCTAAAAGTATCTAAGTGGGGTGGGGGATTCTTCCCTTCTGGTGCCAGGATGCCAGGTTGCTATTACCGATATTTTGAAGGGATCACCACTAGTGGCGGCCCATCCTTTGGCCTCCACATGAGTACCTGAGCATCATTGGCATTGGGTTTCACAAGGGCACTGGGTGGTATTGGCTCATTCTTGCTAAGGACCTGGGGCTGCTCTTGAGCGAAGGGTTCCCGCAGCATGGCACGCTGCCCCAAGGGTCTGCTGGGATTCACCTCTATGCCCAGCCTCATACGCCACTTGATAGTCTGCAGGGTCACCATCTCGCTGGTGGCCGTGTTGGTGGCAACCAACCAGGTGGTGAAGCTTTGATCCCGGTAGATGCTTGTGAGTTTCGCCACGTTGCTCTCGCTCACAGGCACCGCCCACGTGACGCTTGGGTAGAAGTTATCATTCATACTGATGTTGAACTTGGATTCCTTCCTGGTGGGCCCCACGATCATGCAGGTTTCTGTGGTGTTGCCGTACCAGGGGTAGTTCACGCCGTCCGAGTCGCTTATGGCCTGGATCTTGCCATCTTGCAGATCCGGGAGCTCCCAACTTGACCTGCCGCAACCAAGAAGGAATCATGGATAACTGATTAGCGCAGGGACTCACTGGGCTGGGTTTTCAGTGTACGGCTTGAGAGCGGAGGCGGCTCTGAGTGCAACTCCCCTGTATCTTCCTCTGTCGGGATTTGTGCTCCCAATGTTACTCTGCAATGAGAGCTCATCCCTTCTGTTAAAACAGCATTTCAAATGTCTAGGCCCAAGCCTAGAGGTTGGGGGCACCACTACACTGGTATCAAACAGGATTGGACACTCAGTCTCTAGGCTTGGTACCAGTGTGGTCACAACTTATCTACTGGGCGTGCTCTCAAATATACTGGTGTTTCTAAACTTCTACAGAAGGCCCTTTATATCACTATCAGAGCCATGAGACCCACCCCACTTCTCTTTTCTCCTCTTAAAAACCCTTTATTGCAACCAGTCTTGTGCTGCTCCTTACTCAGCCTCTTACTCACTCCCTTGCCTCAAGGACAAAATAAGCTGCCTCCAGTTTCCCGGCCCCTGCTGGTTTTAAGTTAGAGCAGGAGTCAAACCCAAGTCTCCCAAGTAGGCAGAGCTGCTGCCAAGCTGGTGGGGAAAGGAGGTCCCCAGTCTAATGGCTTTCAGAGGGCCCTGCCGCTGGCTAAGTCCTGAAATAAATACTTGCATTTAGCAGGGACCTTGCTATCTTCATTCAGTCTCTAACCACACACCATTGTTCAACGTTCTGGACAAGCCACTATCCTCTCCATCTGCCCCTGCTCTATAGCAATCATGGGAAGGGCCCTCCAAATTCACGGTCCATTTTGGTCAATTTCACAGTCATAGGATTTTAAAAATCATAAATTTCATGATTTCATATATTTAAATCTGAAATGTCACAGTAACTCTAGGGGTCCTGACCCAAAAGGGTGTTGTGGGGGGTGGGGTTGCAAGGTTATTGTAGAGGGGTCTTGGTATTGCCACCCTTACTTCTGTGCTGCTGGTGGCGGGATGCTGCCTTCAGAGCTGGGCACCTGGCCAGCAGCCGCTGCTCTCCGGCCACCTAGCTCTGAAGGCAGCACAGAAGTAAAGGTGGCAATACCATGACCCCCCCCCCCCCTTACAATAACCCAGAAACTCCCTTTTGGGTCAGGACCTCGTGTTTGAGAAATGCTGGTTTCGCACATGAAATCTGTATAATATGGGGTAAAAGTACACAAAAGACCAGATTTCACGGCCGTGAATTTGGTAGGGTCCCTAGTCATAGGCAAGGATTGCCCTGTACAGCATCCAGCACGGTGAGGTTCTGATACTGACATGGGGCTCTGGACGCTAATACAAATTACATTAAATAAGGCCCAGCCTCTCCCTCCACCCCTCTCCCAGTCCATCCACTTTAATCTAAGACAACTTTCTTACAGCACAAGACTTGATTGTGCAGCTAAAAACCCAACCAAGCCAATAATAATGAGGCAAGTTGTTCCAGTGACCCCCAGGCTGTTAATTTGCAGTTCAGCTACAACAGAGCAGCCTTCCCTGTGAGGGGAGGGGAGGGGGGGGGAGTGGTACAGTTGGGCAGATTGTCCTTAATTAGGCAGCTGGAGAGTGCAGGGAGGTAAATGGCTCCACTGGCAAATTAAAAGGTGAAGTGTGTCTGTTCTGCATACAAAAGGACCCTCTCCCCGCATTAGAGCTGTTGGATCAGGACAGCAGAACTGAGTCAAACTTAGGAGTAGGAGGGGCTTTCCATTGGGAAACTATCACTCAAGGGAAGCTCCGCCTCCTCCCCCTTTGCCCCGTCCCCCATCACTCCCAGAGTGTTGCCATTTATTTTATTGTGGCCAATCAAAATGCAGAAATTCAGCCACCCCCCATCACCCCATTTCCTCGTATGCCGAGTCTGATAAAACATCTCAAAACGTATCGCAAGAGAAGCAACACTGGTATTTAAAATATTACACCATTGGCTGAAGGTTTGCGTGCGTGCTGGGTTTTGTGGTTTGTTTGTTTTTTAAGTCGTGGATTGACTTAAACCTATAGCGGATCTGAGTATAATACTTTGCCTTTCTAAATCCAGGGCGCTCACTGCATTTTCCAAATGCTAATAAACACCGTAGCCCCCCTCTCACCTACCTTGTGTTTTATCCATTTTACAGCTGTTGAAGCGCAGAGAGGTAAACGGTCTGATTTCTCTCTTCCCCCCCCCCACCCCCACCCCCCCCCCACACACACACAAAGTTGCTCAGCACTTGCAGAGCCCACTGACATTAGTGGGGTCTGGGAGTGTTCGACGCGTCTGAGAATCTGGCCCTAAATGCCTGACCCAGCATCACAGCAGGTTAGAGCGGTGAGCGAGAGAGTGCGGTCCAGCGGCTAGGCCCCTACAGTGGGACTTAGGAGACCCGGGCTCTGTTCCTCAGCTCCACTGCTGACCTCATGGCTTGGATAAGTCACTTCCCTTCCCACCTTTTTGTCTGTTTAGCCCATAAGCTCTTCGAGCAGAGAGCCTCACGTCTGTGTGGTGCCTAGCACAAGGTGGGTCCATTTTTGGTTGGAGCCTCAGGCACTACCGACCAAAATACAAATAATAAATGTTAGTGGCAGAGCTGGGGAAAGCACCTAGAAGTTCTGACTCCATCACCTGCTGTCACCGTTAGACAAAAGTGCCACACCCCAGACCCAAGGGTTTGGAGGCCACCACAGTAACCACAAAAGCAAAGGCTAGGTGGTTCAATGCCCTCTAAACTGGGCGGGGGACGGGAGAGCAGCTGCAGTCAGTCTTTCTGATTGCAAGTTTAAACATAATCACAGGACTCTAACCAAAAGACTAGTGCTTTCTATTGAGAAGATGAACAAAAATGTTCCTGCCCCAGCTGCACATTTAACATCAAAAGCTGGAGTTTTGACCCTTCCAGTTGGATTTTTCAAGCCCATTATGAGACGCTGGTTATCGGGTAAGAGGAACATGATGCCAGAGGTAGCTGAGCTCAGCTGAGAGCCTGATTTTTTTTTTTTGCAAAGCAAACGCACCGGACTCGAGTGACCACAAATGCTGACATGAACCCAAAGGCCAAGATGCATTCTGGAGGCATGCTTTTACAAACTGAGCTGGCGAAGCTGGTTCTCATGTGCACACTGAATTCCTACTGGCTGTCACACACCAGAATTACTGTGTTGGGGGGGGGGAGTTTCTTGCACTTCAGTACAAGTCCTACGTCCCAACCTTAAAACAGCCCTTGGAGTAAATCGGAGAAATCTGCTTTGAGCACGGGACTGGGAGCAGGAGACTTTACAGTCTAATCCAGGCTTTGATGTTGACTCACTGTGTGGTTTTGGGCTAGCCACTGAACCTCTCCTTGCCTCAGTTTCCCGATCTGTAACGTGGGAATAATACAAGCTACCTCACAAAGCTGTTCTGAGAACTAATTAGTTTAATGTTTGGAGAGCCCCATGAGATTTCTCTTTCGCTAGTTAGCAGCGGATGTTTGGCTCTAACCAGTCTGTGGGGTATTTTATACGCTCTGAGGTTAGTCGTGGGCTCCTTGGTTAAAAGCCTTACACTTGTGGTGCCACAGCATGCCTAGTGCTGTAGTCTGTACCGTGCTCTGGGGAGTTGCAGGACGGAAGATGCTATATAAAAGGAAAATATTAAGTGCAAAGTATTATTTTAGGAAACTGCTCAGAGCGCTAAGACCTGGGGTCAAGATCTTCAAAAGTGACTAGCAACCTTCAAGGAGCTTGAATCGCAGAGGGCAGCTGCTGAGCACTTCCTGGAAATCAGGCCCCTTTAAGGTGTCTCAAGTTGGGCCCCTAAAAATCACTAGTCATTTCTGAATGTCCTAGCCTCAGAATGTCCAGGCCACAGAAACCTGGCATTCTGCCCCCAGCTGGTAAGGTCAGTGTCATGTGATGTTATCACAACCTGTAGGGGTATATAGCCTGATTCGGTTTTTCATGTGCTACAAACCTATTGGCTAACATACTGTCTGCGGCAGTTCTTGTTCTTCCAAGTATATTGCCAACAGACAGAGGGAGTCCTTTGCCTGAGAGCCACTTCTGACCTAAAACTGTAAAAAGAAACCCCCTGAGTGGATTCTAGCCATAACCCCTGCGGCACAGGGGAGACTGATTATATGAGTGTCTTAAACAGCTAGGAGTCATTCCTCCCCTACTCCCTTCAACAAGGGACGAGAAAGAAAAGCTCCAGGGATTTTTCAGTGAACTCTTCCCCGCAAGGGAAGATGAATTGGAGGTCACGTACTATAGCAACAGGTTTAGCCCTTGCAGCAGAGTCTCATCAAGTGTGCTCTCTGAAATACCATATGGGAATCCTTTCTCTCCCTTTCAGCAGATGGTTTAGGATTACTTTCCATTCAAATCGTTGCTGATGCTCAGCTTGATTGAGGCCCAGGGATGAGACATGACAATCTCCTGGACGTTCCTATACATTATGGATGCGCCCACTGCTGAGACACCAGGGCTGTGTGCACCACATTGGGACATCTCGTTTGGGACTCCCCCCCCCCGCCCCCCCGCTACTTGAGGTTTGTAACTGAATGCTGAGCTGTTTTGTCCTACCCTTGCCCCAGGCTGGTGGAAAAACAGTGTGGCTGAGGGTGCCACTGAAACTGTGAAAACGAGTTAATTGGTTCCACCTTAGTGCCCGATGGCTCTTTTGTCTGCATCCCAAAACCACGACGTCAGGAGCAGCTCTGCAAAGGTTGTTGCAAGTCAGGACTGAGAGGCCTAGGCAGATCTGTGCTGTTCCCTGGATTAGACCGGGAAGGAGTGTTGCCAGTCAAGAGGTGCAAGAGTTTAGGGAGAAGGCTACGGACTCAAATGGCAAGGGGTTCTATATGGCTGAGCTCCATTGGTTTAACTTTATAGACTAACTCGGGCTGGGGATGGGGGATTAGGAGTGGATGCTGCAGGGCAGGTGAGAGGTTGGGGGAGGAAATTTGCACAACACCCAGTGGCTCTATGCCTAATTCTAGCAAGTGTGGCTAATCCTGAGGATTTCAATGAGCATCAAATTTACTCGCAAATGTTAGCGGGAGGAAGAAGTAGGCCTTCGTCGTCATCCTGTTACTGAAGCAACGGGAAACTAAATAGCATAGTTCATGAACCACAAACCCTGGAGTTCCTGCCCCTTGCCTGCTGTTATCAAAGGTCTCTTGCCACGAGGGGTCATGACCTTTGATTGTGTAGCTTGTCCATATGAAGTCAAATAATTCTCCCCTGACCAGCCGTTTTAACGTGCTCAGAAGGAGGTGCTGCAGAATGCCCCATTGCTGCAAACGGATCTCTCTGGGATTAAAACCATGCCACGGAAAGCCCAGAAACTTGCTCTGTAAATTCTTCGACACCAGGGAACTGTGTGAACTCCCAAGCCAGTCTGATTTCAGTTTGAGCTGCTCCAGAATCAGTGGTGCTGGCTTGTAATGCTGACAAGTTTGTGTTTTACTCTGCTGCTCGGTCATCCAGAATCACCATAAACTAGGGTAGCTGAAAGGCCTGCTTTAATTTATCACAGGCCCTTTACTAACACACAAATACTTTTTCAGCTACATCTCCATGGAGCAATGGTGCCTGGGCTGTAGCCTGTCAAGCCATGTTTTCCAGCCCTCCTAATCTGGGTTCTGGCCCTCCCGATTTCCTTTTCAGGCATGTATCTTTCTATTCCCTAACGAGGGGACCCAGTCGCCGGTGTATACAATCCCTCTGGGTGTTCCCTTGCACCAGGTCCTGCCATGAGGGCAGGGGGCTGGACTCGATGACCTCTCAAGGTCCCTTCCAGCCCTAGAATCTATGAATAACATGGGACCAAAATTGTCCCTGTGCAGTGACACCAAATTCAAGCAAAGTGACCTCCAGTTTCCACAGCAAGCAGGACGACATGGGTGCATTAAGTTAACCTTTTCAGACAGGCATAACGTGCCATCAGTAAACACTCGGGTGCTAGCTCATCCTCGGACCTCAGTGCTTGAAGCCAGACCTTAATTAGTCCCAGGACATTATGGCCTTGCCTATCATTTTTATAATAAAAAGGGGGTGGCTTGCAGCAGATCTAGACTTTGCTCTGCACAGATGCCCAAGGAATCCATGGGGGAGTGGGGGTGGACAGTGCAAAGCCATCCTGGGCTTTCCACCCATCCTTCCCCATGATTCATTGTGACCAACATCACCAGCTAATGAAGTCTGTGCTGGTGACAGAAACAGACTGAGGCAGCGCTGTCCACTAGCAACAAGCGGGAATAATCCTGAACTGGATTTCTATGGATTTATACCCCTGATCCTCCACGTTCAATACAAGTCCCTTTATAAATTGGCTTTTACCCTCTACCTCACCTACTTCAGCACTGCAAAGCAATTCAGTAGGGCTGAACAAGAAGTGAATGAGAGAGTGGAATGGGGACAGACTTTCATGCGTGAGAGTAGCAGAGCTGTTACCGCTTTTAGACTTTGAGGGAAAGTGAGTTTTTTAAAACAAATGTTGGTTTGCTGCACACCAAAAATGTCACCGTCCTTTGAGTGGATGAGTCTCCAATCACATTTCTCCTCCTAGGGTCTTGAAAGTGTACTCTTCATAGGTTTGTTTTTATAGCAGAGATCAGTTTAATTCTATTTCTGCTGTAGGCCCTGGAAGATGTAATCTTTAAGGCATCTCTCTTTTAAAACTTCAGGGGACATTGTAGAGATAAAAATCTATATACAATTTTATTTTAAAAAGCCTTCGCAGATGACTGGAAGAGTCTCTGATTTATTTATCACAGTCTGTGTTTTGCTTATCACCATCTGTGCTGCTACCTGCACTTTACTCCCTGGAGACAGTGACATTAACCTGGTTAACTTCATGTAATTTTTATATGATTATTTGTATTACGATAGCACCTAGGAGCCCCAGTCACGGACCAAGACCACACTGTGCTAGGCACTGTACAAACACAACAAAGAGATGATCCCTGCCTCAAAGAGCTTACAATTTTAAGAAGGGCCTGACCTTGCTGTCCCTGCTTAAGCAAAGCTTTCACTGCCTGATTCTTATCACCCCTCTTGAGTAGCACCTTGCTCCAGGAGTAGTCCCTCCTACAAACAGTTCCATTTGCTTCCATGGTAAGCAATGGTATCAGAACCGGGCTCTCAATGCAACCTAATAACCAGAGAAAGTGGTTTGCAAAAGGACAGCAGAACAGGACCAGCAGGCAGTTTCACTTTGTGGTCCTTGTGCTCTATTGCTCTGCTGTTTGCTTTCGGCTCCTGACGCTGCAGGGAGAAGCTTCGTGGCCAAGGAAGCGTTCGGTGACTTTTTAAGCAATGGCATGTCTCTTAGCATTCGGTTTTTCAAAAGCCCTTTTTTTGTGTGTGTGTAAAACCTAAAAAGTTGGCACCTAATCCCTGAGCTGCAGACCTCCTTTTAAACAAGCGTGTGTTTGAAGGATTGCCTCTGTACCTCTCCTCCATCTAGTACTGAGGGGTACGCACAGCTTGGTCTGCTCCTGCGCTCCCCAGCCGTGCCTGTCTTTTTCAGTGCAATGGGCAGTGTGTAGGTGACTGAGTGACAACCTCAGAATGTAAAAGCAAAAATGCTTCAAAGCCTGGGGTGAAGATGAGGCTCCCATTCTCAACCTGAATCCTGCCCGTGCCATCAGACTTCATTCAGGGCATGGACATTCATTTTTGTATTCAGAGCTATTAGAGCCTGTTTTAATGGTCCGTTGCAACAGTGATTTTTACAAAATCCACTTGTCCCCATTTAAGAGGGAGCGTTCCGTGGGCCAGTTTCTCCGCTGCTGTAAAACTCCAGCAATGGAACTCTGCTGATGTACACCAGCTGACGACCTGGCCCATTCTCTCAGACAGATTTCCATTGGTAAAAAGCTCTTGCAGTCCAGAATACTGCAGTGACATTAAGTCCAGTGGCATTAAGAGGTCTTTCTCCCCAAATGCCCTTTTTATAGCTTTATCATGTGGCAGGTCTGGGGGCAACGGAGAGGCCAACAAACTTTTAATCGTGTTTTTGTAATATACAAAATCATCTAAATATGGCTGGCCCCACAGGAAAGCACCTCTTTACACAAATACAATATTTTCATCCTTAAATTTGCATTGTTTACTGAATTCTGGTTCATTGTTCCTCCATATGTGTGCTGAGCTTAATTCCGGCTGCTTGATAATACTTAGCTCTTATACAGAACTTTTAATCTACAGCTATCACAGCATTTTAGAAAGGAAGGTCAACATCATTATCCTTAATGTACAGGTGGGGAAACTGAGGCACAGAGATGAAGTGACTTGCCCCGGCTCTCTGTGTGTGAGTGACAGTCAGGTATAGAATCCAACTGCCCTGTTAGTTTTGTTTTACTGAATACCCACCTATATTTATGCACCAGTAGATTTTTGTGTTTTCCTTCGCACCTGATCATCTAGGCTAAGATTGTCAAATGAGGCTATGGGAGTTAGGCACCCAATTGTTTCAGCTCCTTTGAAACCCCTAGCCCTAATTTCTTGTTGCTGGGCCCTACCCTGCAGAACCCCATTTTAAACAGCAGACAATGAGCCCAACCTTCCAGGGCTCAGGCCCACTGTATGTGCTTTAGAATCAGTAAAATCTTACCACCTCCCCCATCCAACCTAACTCTCAATATTTGGCTGTTGCCAATGTGTTGGCGAGGGAAGCGCTTTCTGCTTGAGCAATGAGCTGAGAAGGGAAATGGGGACAGAAAGCGGGAACTGTTGCTCCTTGGCAATCTGCTCCCCTGGGGCGCTGGGCCTGTCAGGCACATATTCGCTTCATGCCTGAAATGTCAAACTTGTGTCCTTAGGCTGGGCAAATACTGTATATAAGCTTGTTTGTCTCTGGGTCCTGCAGTGCTCCTGGAGGGGAGAGGCACTAGAAGGCAGAGTACAGCAGAGAGGCAGTTGGACCTTTGGGGAAGGCAATGTGTTAGGTTCATCTGCTCTCTGGTTCTGTTCTCTGTCCCCCTTCTTTTCCCTCCTCCCCACCTTTCATTTTGTAGTTGGCCTGTCTTTCCCCCAGCTAGGCAAGCATTTCCCTCACGCAGTGCTCGCTGAATTAGCAAGCAGGAAGGTTGCTTAAGCCTGACCTTTTCATCCCATCTTCCGCTGGAGACTGGGCAGCATCAGTGCGTCCAGTCACCAAGCCACCTGCCTCTCCTAGCCTACGCTATGTTCCAACGTCAGGCTCTTGTACTGCTGGCTGGGCAAACCACTTCCGCTGCACCATGAGTCTTCTACTAGTTTTACCCATGAGCCACACACTTGCTATTCTGTGTAGGCGTGTGTGTGTAATAGTTATTTATATACAGAGGTGGAGCTGCATTTCCACTTACATCACAATTTGGAGGTAGAGAGGTGGGTTGTTTTCCCCCCCATTCTTTTCACTTCCTGTTCTTACATGATGTGGATGGGGATGTACATTTTTAACCGCAGCCCCAGGATACTGCAGAGGGTTAACTCATCACTCTTGCAGCCAAATCCTGCTTGCCTCACCCATGCAGGCAGCCTGTTGCAATGAGCAAAGGAAACAGGATTCAGCCCCCTAATGCTGCCTTACATTCACGGCTGGTGTAATGTCAAGCACTCAGCCCTGCTGATAGGACGTTGCAGGAATAGCAACCCAAGTTGTTTACAACAGCAGAACACTGCAAGTGTCAGCATTTGTTTGCAGTCTGATTTGTCAAAAAGCAGCACCCTTTCCTTTTTTTAAAAGGGGGGCATCGGCGAAGAGCTTGCATGGAAGGGACTCCCTTATCATATGAAAAGCAACACCCTTGGCTGCTCCCATATCCGCAATCTCATGGCAGGGGTGACTTCTGCTTTCAGGATTTACAGTGTTGCGGGAACCCTCGGACTACCCTCTGTATAAATGGTATTGCATTTGGATGGCTACCAAACCAAGCGTTTCTGTTTTAGGGCCTCATCTTGTTCCCCTGGGAGTCAATGGAAAAACACCGCTTGCCTTTAAGGGGGCAAGATCAAGCCCTTATCTCTTTTTTTAAAGAAGTGTACACTTTTAATATTAGAGAAGCTAAATCAAATGGGCTAAAGGGTGCTTCACCAGCCAAGTCCTGCTTCCCCTGCTGCAACACACACACATACGCACATGCTCTCGCGCTCACTGGAAATACTTACATTCCCTGCTCCCCATAGTGGTTGTAAAACTCCATATGGCTACACGCCTGAATCCAACCCACAATCCAGGTCTCTTTCTTGGGGATAGGGGGTACCAAGACCTGGGCCGAGGCTCGAAAGTGAGGGGTCCGGTATCGCAGAACCACGCTGGATGACTCGTCGATGCTGGTGGGAACGGGATCGATGGAGGCTTTCACTTCAATCACTGAAATACTTTCCCGGAAAACTTTGGATTTGCAGCTAATACTCTGAATACAGCCCATGGCATACAACACCAGTGCGATTCCTAGGACACTCCAGCAATCCTGGGGAAGATTAGGCATTGAAATGATATGGTGCTAGATCAACTATAGATCTTCCTGGTTTGTAATCTCAAAATTGATATCCATAGGATAGAAACTTCATCATATAAAGTCTTTATTTGAATTTCAGTATTCTCGGTGCTGCTCTTATGGATTTAGCTGCACTTCAGAAGCAAAGGGGCCTTTTCTTATTCTCCAGTTTAATGACACATGAAATCTTTCATTCATATATTCTTTGGATTAAAAAAAGTCTTGAGTTCAATAAATAATCATCTCCTTTTTTTAAAGATGAGATATTTAGTCCTTCCTTTTCTTGAATGCCATCTGTTCACCATGAAACATCGGCGAAGCTGGCATTTCCCTTTATTCTTTGGATGAAAAAGCAGAATGCTGATAGACACATCTATATAAATAATAAAATACTTCTTGTCACAGCCCCTGTAGATTTTCACTTCCGGACTTGCAGTTGCTCATAACTTCCTTTTGCAAAGAAAAATAGTACTGTCATTAAAAAAATATTGAAAGGTGGAAAATGTTAAATCAGCCACCTCTCTGAGTTGGAGGCTTTTTTTGTAGGTGCCAGAGATATGGGTGTTGCCGATTTCTTTTAAAAGTAATAAATAGCTTAAATAATAAACCACAGGTCTTTGTCCCACATCACATTCCCCCGGCTTTGCGTTTAGAAATAAAATAGGAAATGACTGAAATGAGAGCAGTTCCCCCGGAGCTATTTTAGCTTTTCTCGTGCACCACTTCGCTGATTTCTGTTTCAACTTTGCTCTCCCTTCTTCCCTCAACCACTGCGGATTCCGACTGCGAAAACATAACGGGTGGCAGCGGCACAGCGGATTCCCTGTCTCCTCCCCTTGTTCGCGATCAGTGGGGCGGGGGGCTACTTCGCCTGGCTTTAGTCCTGCCACCTCTCCGCTCCGGACCTGGCCGTGGGACTGCGAGGAGCCGGCTCTGAGATCCCTGGAAGTTTGGTCAAAGTTTCTCCGCTGTTACCGGCGGTTGCTGCTGCTGCTGCTGTGGGCAGAACTGCGCTCCCCCCGCCCAGGTCACGATCCGCCGCGCTGACCCAGCCTGCAGCGAACAATCGCCTCCCGTGTGACCTCGCCACCTGGGCTGGGGAAGGATGCGAAGCCGGCAGGAGACGAGCCCGGCCGGCGGCGGCTTCGCAGCTTCCCCCCTCCCGCCCCGCCTGCTCCGCTTCCAGCGCCGGGCTCTGAGTTTGATGGTGCAGCGGATCGCCTGTCACGCCGCCTGTGTCCTCAGATGTCTCGGCAGCCTGCCTCCCTCCGCCGTGTCTCCGGGGACCCGGCTCGCCGTCACCCCCGGGGACGCATCGGCAGGCGTGGGGCGAGTGTCCTTTGCACGTGTGTGAACAGAGACCAGCCTTTCCCCCAGTCTGTGCTTCCGGATCCTTCCGTCTTCAGAGCTTCACAGCATCCTGCACCTTGGGGGGACTTTGCACTTTCACAAATGCACCTCCCCTACACCCCCCCCCCCTTTGGACAAATGTCATTCACAGTCTCAGATCGCTTCGGAGCTGCAGCTGCTGGGGGCTTCTCGGTGTCGGGACAGCAGCTTCTTCGAGCATCCGTTTGCCAGGCTTGTCCAGCCAGACCTGTATTTGCATCTGTGTGTGTCTAGGGCGGGTTTTTTGCTTTATGCCTAGGAAGGTGAGGAAAAAACAGGAGCGATCCCTCCCCCCTCCCCTCCCTCGCTGCTGCACGCTGCCTCTTCTTGCAAGAAATAAATCAGGGGGCAGTATCTGAATTGTATTCCAGCCTCTCCCGTGGATCAGTCCGGCGGACGACGGGGGAACAAAATCCTGCTTCGGTTTCTGCTGCAGCATCAGCAAGGCAGCCGGGTCAAACTTTGCAAGGAACTCACTCCCAGCATTTTCATGCCCGTGGCATTCCCATGCAGCCCAGCTGCTCTGGCAGGCTTTCCAGGGAGGGAGCGCTGTGCATGGCAGCTTCTTTCCCTCCGCCCCAGTCCAATTGCAGTATTATTAGCAGGTCTCGCGCTCTGCCGCTCGTACCTCTCTCCCTC
The DNA here is from genome assembly GCA_033296515.1 of Macrochelys suwanniensis. Lineage (NCBI taxonomy): Eukaryota > Metazoa > Chordata > Testudines > Chelydridae > Macrochelys > Macrochelys suwanniensis. Next base: position 10,429,499 of record CM065790.1, on the reverse strand, counting down.
TCCCAGCCCTCCCCCTGTAGTCCTCGCTTCGACTGCAGCTGTTGGAGCTAAACCTCTTTGCAGAGCAGCGTTTCCTTTCAACCGCTTCGGGCATTCTGGGTAATGTAGTGTTGTGTTTTTTCATTCCACCTATTTAAAAAAAAATGCAACGCATTTTCTGTCCCTTTAATTTTGGCCCTTTTTCTCTCCTCTGGAATATTTGCTGGCTGGAGTTTGGTAGGTGGATTCAGTCAGGGGCATGACATTCCTTTAGTCCTAGGCCCTCTGGGCTGGGTGGGGATTCTGGCAATGGAAAACCAAAAGCTTTCCGTAGTGGGGAAAGGACCGAGGAATAGCTGGCGTAGACGGAAAATTGAAAGTGGCTGTGAGGAAGCAATGGCTGGTGGGAAAGTTATTACCTTGTATCACTGATACTTGCAATGGTCTTGTTGTATATAAGCCAATGGTTAAGGTTGAGATTTTTCCTCCGTGTGTTGGGTGCTGAGCTCTGTGAAAATCTGAGCATGAACCCAGCTAGGTGCTAAGCACAGCTGCAATTTGCTAGAATTATTATTATAGCTCTTAGTGCTTTTCATCTGTAGAGCGCAAAGCTCTTTATAAAGATGGTCAGTATTATGCCCATTTTATAGATGGGGACACTGAGGCATGGAAACATGAAATGATTTGCCCAAGGTCAATCAGCAGTATAGTCTATTTATATATCAATATAATAAGATGGACACTTGTGTGTTATTTACATACACAATTTATTTCGCTCTGACAATGTGCTTGGCACGGTGCAATCTACCCAGGTACAATCTCTGCCCTTGACTCTACAGTCTTCTAATAGACACACGGAAGGTTGGGAGGCAGAGGGAAATTCAGACAGGCAGATGCCTTCGGGACAGGGCGAGGTTGTATCTGCTCCTCGTGGGCAGTGCTGGAATTACAATGGAGCCCATTGGATCTGAGACCCGAGCGAGAACACAAGAATTTCACTGGAATGGGCTGGCATAAAGTCCTGCCTCCAACTCTCAGTCTGACCAATAATGTTCAGCCTTCCCCCGCCCCTCCCTCTTTTCAGCCAGGCTCCCTCCTTCGTCCACCCTTCTGCCATGGAGAACAGCATGAGGTGCCTCAGCATGGGTGGGATGCTGAGCCCACGCCCCTTCCTCGGCCTGCTCCCCCTCTTCATGCACCTTCCACCCTTCATGCGGAACAGAGCAGAACTGGACACCCCACTCAATAGGTTGGGGCAGAAAGAGCCAGGGAGGAACGCTCAGGCCCAGAGAGCACCACAGAAGGAATTTCCCTGGCTGCCAGGGCGATGGGCTGATGTGGAGGGGAGTAGTGAGCTGCTAACCAAGCCCCTGACTGTAGGAAGAAATGACTGTAGGGGTGTGGGGAGCAGAGACCAGCCCCAGATGGAGCAGGAGAGATCATGAGGTTGCTCCTATTTGACTTTAAAAGTCATTTACAGTCTACTTTCTCAGCAGAGATCACCTACAGACTAACTAGGCATGGACACAGGCTTCCACGTTTTGCAACCACACCCTGTTGGCTTGTGAAATTGTCAAATTAAGATAAGCAGGATCGGGCTGATCAGTCTTTGGATGGAAGCTTCCAGGGAAACAGCTGCTAGAAGGGGCATTCATTGATCATTCAGCAAGTGGTAATATTTTCGTGCTTTACATTTTTCAAAGTGCCATGCAAACATTGGATTCATTACTGATTATTACTATCGCTGCAACAGATAGGGAAACTGAGCCTCACAGAGCATACAAGGGAGTGATTTGCCCATGCACTCACATCAAGTCTGGTGGAGGGGAAAGTAGAACTCAGAACTCAGAAGTTCTTGACTCCCAAGAGACTACTTTCTACCAAGTCAGTACTGAACCAATGTCTGGACATTGTGATGCTGGGAGTGATGTTCTGCAGACAAGACTTAAAACAAGGTAATTAAAAATCCCATTGCGTTTTTTGCAAGAGTTGAGTAGAGCTGTGTGGCCGACAGAAGTTCTGTTTTGTGCAGGATTTTGAAATCTGGCTTCGTTCTGAAGGGGAACAGAAACTGAAACTTTCAAAATATATTATATTTTTGTGTTTTCCTTCGCACCTGATCATCTAGGCTAAGATTGTCAAATGAGGCTATGGGAGTTAGGCACCCAATTGTTTCAGCTCCTTTGAAACCCCTAGCCCTAATTTCTTGTTGCTGGGCCCTACCCTGCAGAACCCCATTTTAAACAGCAGACAATGAGCCCAACCTTCCAGGGCTCAGGCCCACTGTATGTGCTTTAGAATCAGTAAAATCTTACCACCTCCCCCATCCAACCTAACTCTCAATATTTGGCTGTTGCCAATGTGTTGGCGAGGGAAGCGCTTTCTGCTTGAGCAATGAGCTGAGAAGGGAAATGGGGACAGAAAGCGGGAACTGTTGCTCCTTGGCAATCTGCTCCCCTGGGGCGCTGGGCCTGTCAGGCACATATTCGCTTCATGCCTGAAATGTCAAACTTGTGTCCTTAGGCTGGGCAAATACTGTATGTAAGCTTGTTGTCTCTGGGTCCTGCAGTGCTCCTGGAGGGGAGAGGCACTGGAAGGCAGAGTACCGCAGAGAGGCAGTTGGACCTGCAATTGGGGATTGGTCCTGCTTTGAGCAGGGGGTTGGACTAGATGACCTCCTAAGGTCCCTTCCAACCCTGATATTCTGTGATTCTATGATTCTATGACCTTTGGGGAAGGCAAAAAACAAAAAAAAGTTGAAATAAAACCAAAATGATTCCATTGACTCAAACCTAATTTGGGGGGGAATTTTTCTGCACTAAGAATTTCAGATTTTTAAATATTTGTTCCAATGCAGAACTATAATTTCAAAACAAAAAATTGAAATGTTTCCTTCTCAAAATGTTGACAAGGGGACATTTCAACCTTGTTAGATCCCGCCCCCCCAGTGTTCTTCTGAAATTAACCCAATTTTCAAGAAGCATTTTGATTTCAATAGAATCTGGTTCTGTTGCAATTTCGCTGAGCCTGTTTAACTTTCGTGTCCTGGTCAATTTCTAATTTGAGTCACTGTAGTCTACTTATAACTCCAAGTCATCTCTGTAGCTTCAGCGGGATTCTTCTTTGCATTTAGTGGTACATGGCTGCGTAGCATGCTGGGAACTGTTAAACAGTTGCCACATTCCACTCCAGCCGTGGTCGCATCTGAGGACTGGGTAAAGCAATACCTGTGCTATAGAGTGGAGAAGAGTTTGAAGGTGAAAATGTTCATGCTGAAGGCTGGCCTTTGAGGCCCAGCTGTAACAAAACATAATGTAGCGCTTGGGGATATTTGTTGATCCCTTCGGTTGTCTATAGGATGCTTTTCCTTCTTCAATCTGTTTTTGTGTGCCCCAGCCTCACATCATAACATGCCCACTCTCCGTTCCTCCTGGGGCTATTTCCTCCTGGCAGCAGGGCAGATATACTGCACTATCACCTTGTTTCAGCACAGGAAATACAGCACCTTCCTTTATTGGAAAAAAAAAATACTGCAGTATTCTACACTAAAGGACTCAAATACTGCAGCTGGAGCTAGCATTGCTGTAGCATTTAGGGTTAATACTCCAGAATACTGTCATGTATTTTAAATAAGGTTCCTTCCTCCTTCCCCCCTCCGCCCCATTCACCACCTCCTCCTCCTCCTTCACCACCACCTCCAAATCAAAAGCCTCCTGAAAACAAGTCCTATCATAGGAAGGCAGAAGGTTTTGCTGTTAAGCAGTTTGGCTGCAAGTGTCTGCTGCTGCTTCTTGGCAGTGATTGCTGGGCTTGGCTGGGGTTGCTGGAGCTTGGGGTGTGCTGAAGGTGTCGGTGATGTTGGTGTGGGTGGGGATGGGGAGATTTCCAGAATCACGGGGACAGAGACATTGCTGTTCTTCCCTGACTGCATCTCCACTGCAGGCGGCGTAGCTGGGATTGCCAACTGAGCTGATAGGCAGCAACAGCTATGCAGGGAATTTGGGCCATCAGACCCCGCCAGCCCAGGGGAATGTGGAGCCAGCCTGGGAGGAGGAGCCTGCTGGTTGGGGAGGGAGCTGACAAGGAGGGGAAACGTGCTGGGCCTGGGCAGAGGCCACTCACCGCAATCAGCCACCTTGGGCAAAACTTCAGTCTGCTGCCCCCCACCTACTCCCCTAGAAGTGTGCAGCAGCCCCTCTGCGACTCCCCCACCAGTGCTACCCCCCAGCCCTGAGCCTCATGCAACCGGGTCGGAGGCTGATGGGGCAGACCCCAGCCTGGGCCCCAGTGACAGTCAGTCTGGGACAGACCCCAATCTGACATCCTAGTGGGTTGGGCTGGGCCAGGCCACCATGAAAGTTCCCCCAGGCCTGTGCCCTAGGCCCTGCAAGCTGCCAAGACCTGCTCTTTGGGCCTGCAGTATCCCTAGCCGGGGCCACCTTTCCCAATGGGCCTTTCCGGACATGGCTCAAGAGGAGAGCGAGCCCCAGCTCAGCACTGCTGGACAGCAGCAGCTTCTTCCCCTGGGGCCGCTCAGCTCGACCATAACAGGCCCCAGGCTCGGGCAGAGGGCAGCTCTCGGCCCACAGGGGCCTAGTGAATGGGCAGTGTGGACACCCTGCCTTGCCCCGCATGAACCCCCTGGGCTGGGGATGTGATTCCCCCTTTGCATAGTGGGCACTGGGCTCCTTGCCACTGGACAGAGTGGGGTTCTCCACCCCTCGGCTTCCACTGTCCTGGCCTGGCCCCCCACCTGGCTTCCCCAGCCCGACACACCACTAGTCCCCCACCTGCCCACCCCTGCATGCCACAATCCCAGCCTGCACCTCCAGCCTGTCCCCCTGCACTCTGCACTCCCTGCCTGCACCACCGTCACCCCCAGCCCACCCCCTGCACGCCACAATCCCAGCCTGCACCTCCAGCCTGTCCCCCTGCACTCCCACTCCCTGCCTGCACCACCGTCACCCCCGGCCCACCCCCTGCACTTTTCTGGAGTTGTGTCTCAGTGTTGGGCTCGTAGCAGTGTCAGTCCCTCCAGAGCCCACACGTGGAGGAGTTGAAGCAGCAGCTGGGGCAGGAGCCAGGCACTGCGTGGGCAGCAGAGCCTATGGGGGGCCAGGTGCCAACCTGGAGCCGGGTGGGGCATTGCACTTGTGGCTGATGGCCTAGCAGAACTTGCGGTGCCACCAGGAGCCAGCCCCAAGCCGCTCAGCACCTAAGCCACTGCTGTGACCACTATCTTACCTGCACCGGGCTCAGGGAATAGCGGAGAGAGGGCAGAGCCCAGCTGGGGACCCCTTCCTGCTTCTTGGAGCCCCGGCTGGTGGCTGCCCACATGCCTGGGCAGCCCCTCTGCCACCGCCGCCAGTCTGCCGCCTTCCAAAATCTGCCAGCCTAGGCAGCTGCCTAGTCTGCCTATAGCTAGCAAGGCCTCCAAACCATGGCCTCAGGGAAGGGATCCGGGGAAGGGAGCTGGAATCCATCAGCCTGGGAGTTCTCCAAGGTGCTAAAATAAACCCAGTGTGGATCAGATTGCAAGACCAAAATAACCCAACAGCAGCAGCAGCAGCCTTGGAAATCTGAGCAGGGAGCACAGCGCTCAGCAGAGTGTGTGAGGGAGGCAAGGCACATTTTAATGGTTTATTAATAATGGTTCAAAGCTGTGTATTTCTGGTTAGCTTGCAAAACATGGTGTGCCTCTGTGCAACCTGCTTCACCTCTCCCTCCCCACGGGCAACGTGTGTCCGTGCTCAGTGCAATCTGCGAATGATGCTGCCTCCGTGTGCTCTGTAGGAAACCCCAAACTTTTCTCTTGAACTCTCCTTCCCCTCCCGGGCGCTGGACCATTGCAGCCTTCCTCTTTGTGGGGCTGCTAGCAACAAGCTGCTAAAAGCAGAGTTCCCTGCCCAGTCCAGTCTTACCCCTGAAAAAGGGGAAAAGCAATGAGTTGCCTCCTTTCCTCCCTTTAGGAAGAGCGGGAACTGGGAACAGATAATTGCCTTCCTCTCCCATCAAGCTGCTGGGTGGAGGACATTGGAAAATAAGCTGCTAAATCTATGTGGTGCCCTAGTTAACCACTTGTGCTTATGTTTAGGGCTGGGACCCTGATTAGAGAGAGTGTGTGTGAGAGAGAGTGCCCCCCCCCCATGTACTGGAAAGTAGCTGGCAGGAGAGAGACGCATCAGATTTAAAATTAACCCGCCGTGTTTGCTTTCAAAGTATTTTTCCCTGTGATTACTCCACTAGAGAAACTGCCCAGTAACAACCTCCTTCTCCCGCAGCCATGGCCCAGAGAGACAGAACTCTTCCTCGTGATTGTTAGGACCATTGCTACAAAAACAACACTTCATTGCAAACAACCCCCCAGAGCAACATCCCTGCAGCAGGCAGTAGGAATGTCTGGGCCATGCAGAGCAAAAGTGACAGCTATCATAAAGTTAAAGCGGTGACTCGTCTAGCCAATGGCACATGGGTTGTGATTTTTCCCATGCCATGGAACCTCAGCACAGGGTAATGGCAGACCAGTAGTAACAGGGATATTGACTTCTCTGATATCGTAAGAAGCAGCTGCATAACTCTGATCAAAAGGGACCTGCTGCGTGTCTGTGGTGTATTACTAACAGCACTCCTGTGCTGCTGCTTCTCTGTCTGGCTGCACAAGCGTGTGGTTGTGTGTATTATATATGTAGTAGCTGTCTTTACAAGCCAAGCTGGAGTGTCGCTCCTGGGATGGGATAGGGGTGTTTGGAGAGGGGAGGAGACAGAAAAGTTTGCTGCAATGCAATGAAAGAGCTCTGTCCTCAGCTGGTCATCACATAGCAGTGGTAGACCCCTGGGGCAACAGAGGCTGAGAAGCTGCATTAGACTGCAATATATTTTTTACCTGTTATCCATAGAGAGGGAATGTATCTGGTGGTCTGAGAAAGAGGCTAGGAGTTGGGACTCCTGGGTGTCTTTATTAGCTCTGCCACTGATTTGCTTGGGCACGTCATGGGTTAACCTCTCTGTGCCAGTTTGTCTGTAACAAGGTCTTATACCACCTTCCTCCACAGGGCTGTTGTGATGCTTAATTAATTCTTGCGATGCACTTTGAGAGACTCAGATGAAAGGTGCAATAGATGTGCCAAGTTTTATTATTTATTTATTAAATAAATAAATAAATAAATTTTATTTATTATCCTCCAAAGCCAAAACCACCTCTTAGGTATAGTTTCAGCTCTCCCATGCAATGTATGACTTAATTCTTGTATTGGTAAATAGCACTGGAACCAAGGAATGTGCGTGTACCATGGGGCAATAGTAATCTTTAATTGCACTGCCTATCATCTGAGGATTTCAAGGCCCTTGACAAAGATGGGTGTGTATTATATCCACTTGACAGATGTGGAAACTGAGGCACACAAAGAAGCCTTGTGGCTCATAGGCCAATCCAGCAATACCGTCAATATTGCTCCTGTCACCATCTGGAGGGGTCATAGTTGCAGAGGCATCCCCTCCAAAAGACTCAGCCTGGCCTACAGGGTTGCAGAGAAATGTCCCTGGAGACACCCCCAATTCCTTTCCAAGCAGTGCCAGATTAAGCACAGATCCATTGAGCTGTAGATCCAAATCTTACATGGCAAAGGCTCTAGTCCCAACAGCATTTAGATCTACTGAGGTGTGGCTACCACCCGCACAAGAGGGGCGGGACTTGATTGGGGGCTGGCCCAAGCTGTCCTCTGCTGTCCTGTGTGTATTGCATTAAGGAGCTTGATCTGAGCCCCTATGCAGATGTAACCTGAAGCAAGAGTAGGGAGCTCGCTGTTGACAGCTGTCAGTGAACAGGGAGAAGAGCAGCCCAGAGCTGCATGAGAACTCTAGTTGGACAGGGGCTCTATAGGGCAGGGAGCTCTCTGCTGGCATCTATTGGTGAGCAAGGGGAAATGACTGAATGGGCCAGGCCTCATTTGCATTTCAGTTATGTGACAGTTTGGTGCATTTTGCTTAAGACACAGTTAAGTTTTGAATTTGGGGACAGTAAAATGCTATTGTCCATGGTGGGAAATGAAGGGACAAGAGAACTGCATCAAATGTGCCTAGGATGAGAAGTCACCTAACCGCGATTGTAACCTGGCACAGCTGAGTAGCAGTTACTAGACAAAGTATAAGTACTGTGAGTAATTTGAATGGCTAGACTGGCTTCTACCTTCTGTTGAGATGCCCTTCCTGGTTGTAGGGGCTTTGTTTAGGGTTCCTATATGTCAGAGCTTTCCAAACTGTGTGTTGCGACACGTTAGTGTGTCAGCGGCAGTGTGTAGGTGTGTCACGGGGCGGCAGGCGTGCTCTGCTCCCTGGCCGGGGGAGCGGGGCGGCAGGCGTGCTCCGCTCTCCGGCCGGGGCAGCAGGGTGGCAGGCGTTCTGCCCTCCCCCCCCCCCCCCGGTGTTTTGGCGGGGCAGCGTTATTGGGTGGGGGGGTGTTTCGGCCGGTGTTGGGGGGCGGGCGGCACTTGGGGTTTTGTTTGGTTTTTTTTGCTTGGGGCGGCCGGCCCTGGGTACCGCGCATGTGCAGTATGTGTAATCCGGGCAGAATTGATTCCGCGTCACTTCCGGTGTGCCGCGAAATGATGCATGTCTAAAAAGTGTGTCACCAACATGAAAAGTTTGGAAAGCTCTGGTATATGTCATTGACTCTTCTCTGAAAACTCCTTACAGAGGGAGCTTCAAGACAGTGGTTGGCTTTGAGGTGGTGGACAGAGGTAAACTGAGGTGCTTCACGGCAGTGCAGGGAGCTGAGGTGGCAGACAGCACAGGCGATGCTGAGGTTGCTTGGGCTGAAGCCACAGAGAGCCGCAGCTTACCTGAGGGACTCTGGTGCAGGCATCTCTACCTAGCAATCAAAGCTGAAATCGCTTCTGCTGGGTCAGGTGGTAGAAGACATTTCCCCCTCCCCCTCGCAACCCAGGCAGCGCTTCCTTTAGGGCAGGGGTGGGCAAACTTTTTGGCCTGAGGGCCACACTGAGGTTCTGAAACTGTATGGAGGGCTGGGTAGAGAAGGCTGTGCCTCCCCAAACAGCCTGGCCCCTCGCCCTATCCACCCCCTCCCACTTCCCACCCCCTGACTGCCCCCCTCAGAACTCCCGACCCGTCCAACCTCTCCTGCTCCTTGTCCCCTGACCGCCCCCATCCCGGGACCACCACCCCCTGGAACCCACCCCCTGTCCAACACCCCCACACACTCCCTGTCCCCTGATTGCCCCGACCCCTATCCACACTCCTGCCCCCTGACAGGCCCCCCGGGACTCCCACGCCTATTTAACCGCCCCCTGTCCCCTGACTGCCCCCCAGGACCTCCTGCCCCTTATCCAACCCCCTTGATCCCTGCCCCCTTACCATGCCGCTCAGAGCACCAGGACTGGCAGCTGTGCCACCTGGTTGGAGCCAGCCACGCCGCCGCGCAGTCTAGAGCACCGGGGCAGGCCAGCAGCTCTCGCAGCCCCACCACCCAGAGCACTGGCGGCACGGCGAGCTGAGGCTGCGGGGGAGGAGGGACAGCAGGGGAGGGGCCGGGGGCTGGCCTCCCTGGCCAGGAGCTCAAGGGCCAGGCAAGACGGTCCTGCAGGCTGTAGTTTGCCCACCTCTGCCTTGGGGGCTGCCTCAGGGGCTACCTCCAACCCTGGACACCAAACGGCAAGTGAGGGGTCTGGGGAGGAGAGAAGTGGCCAGAGTGCAGTAGGAGGACTGAGTTTGGAACTACTGCTAAGACACCTGGGGCAGGGGGGAAGAGTCTTACCTAATACTGTCCATTTATTAACTGCTGGCTTTCTCGGGGTCATTCTGTTGTCCCTCTTTCCTCTCTGCCCCCTGCCCCATAAAGTTCTCTTTGTTTTAAACCCCTGAACTCCCCATCCCACTCAAAGCTATGCAGCATCAGTTGGTCTCCTAGTAACATGCCTATTACCTATAACCACCTCATCACACCTCTCCATAATAAACCAGTCACGTCCTATTCCCTGAGCCTGTCAGTTTTCTCATACTCCAGGCTTCCCTTTGAATCTCATGCCTTATAGTCTCTCTGGTCACACCTTGCTCTGCTACAGATGCTAACTGCATTGTAATCTTCCGCGCTGATTTGAGTTTGCAGGCGTCGCCGGTCAGCTGCTGGGAATCGGGGATCTGTGATTCTGTGCGATGCAGTACAAACGTGCTACAATGAGGCCAGACTCAGTGTGGCGGGCGGGAGAGAAGCGGGAAATCATTAGCAATCCAGCATCTCTCTTAGTCCAAAGGCAGGTGCTGCTACACCTACAGCCGGGAGGCTAGCGGGTGGGTGGAGCAGTTACTGCAGGAGTTTAGAAAAGGTGGCAGAGTGTTGGGAATATAGGACTAGTGATATTTGAAGGCAACACCGAGGAGTGACAGGAATTATTTAGGGCAGCACAAGAGGGGGACAAGGGAGACAATGAGGAGTCATGGGGATGAACCTAAGCGAGGGAAAAGATTTGGACAGACTCCCCGACAGTGCCCCAAGGAAGCCCCATCTCTTGAGCCTTCAAACCCAGGCTGCACAACAGCCTGCAGGGATCAATCCTGCCCTGGTAGGGAGAGGGGATGGGGTGATCTTTTCCAGCTCTAATTCCTCCATTAAATCAGATGGAAGAACATGGTGAAAAACTACATTTCCCAGTCTCCCCTGCAGCCCTGGGGATATAAGCAATTGGAAGATTTAAATAGACCAGGCCTGAAGCAACCAACCTTTGGCACATAGAATTCCCCTCCTCTTCTCTGTATCCATTGGCTGATTAACCTTTTTTCTGGTGTTGGACTGGCTGCCTAGCCTGGCATTAATTTTTCTTCCAAGCTTGCTAGGCCCATGAAGTAAACAGCCATGTGCATTCCTTGCTCTATATTTAACAGCTGCAGTCTGTGCTGGGGGAGACTGCACAAGAAGGGAATCTGTGTCGCTTACCAAATTCATCTCTCTGAAGGGGGGAGGTGGGGATTGCTGATTGGAAGGGGAGAGGGATTTCTCTCCTGTACAGTTTTTTGAAAGCAGGTTTCATCTAGGGAGACTCCACAATGCCAGCATCCCAAAGCCGGGCCAGAGCCAGAGAGCGGAACAATGTCCTGAACAGGGCTGAGTTCCTCTCGTTGAACCAGCCCATAAAAGGGAACCAGGAGACCAGGAGCTCCAGCAGAAAGCCGGGGAGCCAGTCTGGTCTGGCTCCCACCCAAAACGAGGGCACCAAGGAGCGGAGGCAATCGCAGCAGCTCCCCGAGGAGGACTGCATGCAGCTGAACCCCTCCTTCAAGGGAATTGCCTTCAACTCCCTGCTAGCCATCGATATCTGCATGTCCAAGAGGCTGGGGGTCTGTGCCAGCAGTGCTTCGTCTTGGGGCAGCGCCCGCTCCATGATCACACTCATCGGGATCACAGGGCACGGCGTTCCCTGGATCGGGGGCACACTCATCTGCCTGGTGAAGAGCAGCACGCTGGCGGGACAGGAGGTCCTCATGAACCTGCTGCTAGGTGAGTAAAATACTCCACCTCCTGCACTCAAAGCCCAGGCCCTAGGCACAAGGAACAGCAGGCTTTCCCTCCTCCTCTGTCTTATTCATCCATCTCCAGGGTGTTTAAAGGAAGAGGGAATGAACTCAAATTCAGAAAACTGATGTTTATGGGGTTCGTGGCATTTATTGGCCATCTCTGTAGATCCAGGGCGCGCTGGGATATCACGTTGATGAGCTCAGATACCATGGTGATGGGCGCAGGAAGGTGCTCTGATACCACAATGATGGGCGCAGCATAAGGACCGAGAGGGCGCGTGCTAGGTTCTGTGCCTTCCTGCAAAAGAAGTCCAGCTGGCTTCCATTTGGCTACTCCTGGAGTAAGGTCCTGTGCAATGTGAGACTAGTAGAATGGGACCTTGGACGGTTAGTGACCAAACCTGTGGGCAGGAAAACATTATGGCTTTGATGCTGTCAGCCAGATCCTTTATTTAAACCAGGGGTCTCAAACATGCGGCCCGCAGTGTTATTTGCTGTGGCCCACCAAGCTCCCCCTGCCCCCCCGGAGTTATTTCCTGTGGCCACCAAGCTCCCCTCACCCGCCGCCTCCCTCCCCCCCAGCGCGCCGCGTCCCTGCTCCTCTGCCTACCTCCAGGCGCTTCCCGCCACCAAACAGCTGTTTGGCGGTGCTTAGCGCTTTCCAGGGGGAAAAGGAGCGGGGAGGAGAGGGGGGGAGGAGCGGGGAGCCACACGCTCAGGGGAGGAGGCGGAGAAGAGGTAGGGCAGGGGCGAGGATTTGGGGAAGAGGTTGGAATGGGGCAGGGAGGGGGCGGAGTTGGGGTGGGGACTTTGGGGAAGTGGTTGGAATGGGGGAGGGGCCTCATGGAAGGGGTGGAGTGGGGGCGGGGGCAGCAGGGTGGGAGCGGCCTTTGTACCTTTATATGAAAAGGTGTGCGTGATGTGGCCCTCGGGCTAATGTACTAGTCCTCATGTGGCCCTCGTGGTGGTCTGAGTTTGAGATCCCTGATTTAAACGATATCTGTCTCCCTCCGAGGCTTAGCTGGGGAAGATTTAAAGATGAATTAAGATTTCAGTCGAGGGTGGTTAAAGGCAAAATGGGGATCAGAGTCACCCAAGTTTGATGCTCTCTCCGCAAATGTTTTGTGCCCCCTACCCTCTGCCTTGAACCGACTCTGGCTCCTCTTCTCAGCTGCCCCCAGGGGAGTCTTTTCTCCCACCTGCTCCTGCTTCTTTGATCTTCCTCCCTTGCTTCAGCAGGTGCCTGCCCTGCACCATCACCTGCTGCTCTGCCTCACCTTACTGAGCAGAGAGAAGCTCCTTTTAAAAGACTGTGAGGACCAATTGGTAAGGATCTAAAGGCCCCGGCAGAGCCTGTACACGTATCCTGTGCAAGGCTAGCCTCTGGGGCCCGGGAAGCCTGCGGCCCTGGGCCTCTAAACATTTGCAATCCAATGAAAATCAAATGCTAATTTCAGCTTTCGCCTTTTTTTTTTTTTTTTAGTTGCTTGCCCTTTTCACTGCAAAGCTACGATTCCAGATATGAAGCAGTCCCTGAGCTGGCCCCCTTCTCACAGGTTATTCACAAGTAGCCACGCAGCTGCTAGCACCTGGCCTCTCGGGAACACAAAGCCCACATCGGTAGGTCCCCTCAGTTCTGAGGTGGTGCCCAAAATAGCCGCTGCTGGGCTTCCCCCAAATCTTAGATCAGCTTCCACCAAAAAAAAATCATTATTTTTGATCTTGTTCTTCTTCACGGGAAACATAAAGGCTAGTTTCATCCCCTGTTGATCAAAGGATAGTGTACTTTGTCTAACACCCATTGCCATAGTAACTAGGTAGTTTCCAAATAGGGGCATATTAGGGAGATTGCAGGAATCTTGGAACAAGACGCATGGAGACATTTCTGTCCCCTGCATCCCCCTTGTCACATTTCCATCATCTCCCCTCATAGACTTGCCATTATCATGCATAAGGGGGTGGCTGATACAACAAGAGTGGCCAGTTAAATGCCCAAAATTAGGAGGGCAGAGATCTGCCTATTTATAGTGTCCGTTGCCATAATATCTAAGTGCTGTCAGGATAAAAGGCCTGACTGGGGATGTGGGGTTGGTGGACCCAGCCAGTGGCCACAAGAACCATTGTGCCTGAGAGAATGAGAAGGGCCTGGTACAGCCGGTGAAAGTGGGTCTGTCTGCCTGCTCCTGTTTCGTGAGTTGCTTCTCACTGAGAGTCTGGGATTTTCCCCCCAAGACGGATCCCGGAATATTTCAGTGACCTTTTAAATTCCTCAGTTCTCCTTCAGAAGGAGACAGGGCTCCCATCAGACTTTACCTCCCCGCAAGAAACTTGGTTTGCTGATACGGTCCGACATCCTCTAACACCCTTTTGTTTTGGCTCAGCCGCGTATGCAGTTCAAATCCAGCAGTACTTGGTGATAACAAAGCCCTTCTGGGTGGGGATGGGTCTGAGGGAATGGGCTCTTCCCACCCTCGCCCTGACCCTTTGGAAGGGGAAGCAGCAAGGCCGTTCGCCCCACTTGGCTTTCTTCCCTTCCCCCTGCCCCCTCGGAGTCTGATACAGCAAGCAGCATTTCTGATGCAGTCTCTGGGCGGGGAGCCAGCCCATCACAAAGCGCTTGTTAAGGGTTTGCAATCAGGCTTTGCAAAGGGAAGGAGTAAGGAGATCGCTGAAACGGGACAGGGGAGCTGGCAGAGGCACAGCTGCAGATGGACAGCGGGCTACACGCCCGCGAGCTGAGCGCTGGGTGAAAACTTCCCGGCTGTATGATGGGATGTTTGGGGTGGGGGTGCTGAAAGCTAGCCCTGCGGTATCCTGTTCTCCCTCCCCATAGCCTGCATCCCAGCTGTGGATCCCCTCTGTAGGCCCAGTGGACTCACGTTGGCCCACACATTTGCCATCCATGCTGGGATTTATTAATTCACCTCTGCTTCATCCCCAGCCACAGATGCCAAGCAACCAAAGTAAAGAAGCAGAGTCACAGCCTGTCGCTAAGAAGATGGTATCTGTCTCCATTGTAAGGGCTCCTCTGCTGGAACACGCTTTCAGGAGAGCGAGGCCTGGGTATCTGTTCAAAAATCATGAATCAGGCCCCCAAAATCATGATTGGCTTAAAAATCACGAGATTTAAAACCATACAATGTGGGTTCATTTTATTTGGAGCATTTAGAGGTCACAGTTTCAAGTTTTTCTCTGCAATAAGGAGGGCTAGAAACTTACATTTTTTTAAATGAGAGCTACTGAGAAAATCGTCCTGGGACTCGCGATAAAATTGCCACAGTTGGCAAGTTGGGGCCAGTGCTCCGATCCAGATCCAAACTTTCCCAAAGCTGAAGGGGAACGGGATCTGGTGTTCTGATTCTAATCCACCTACAAGAAATGGGCCCAAGTTCATAGAATCATAGATTCTAAAGCCAGAAGGAACCATTGTGATCATCTAGTCTGACATCTTGAGTACCACTGGACGTCCCTGAATTAATTTCTGTTAGAACTAAAGCAGATCTTTGGAAATGGCTGGTTTTTTAAGTGATAGAGAATCCAACACTTCCTTTGGCAAGTTGTTTCAATGGTTAATGACTCTCACTGTTAAAAAAAAAAATTGCACCTTTTTTCTAGTGTAAATTTAGTCTTGTGAAAATAATGTAAATAGCTTCAACTTCCAGCCATTGGATCTTCTTATACCTTTGTCTGCTAGACTGAAGAGCCCTCTGTTATCAAATTTCTCTTCCCCATATAGTTACATATAGATTGTGATCAAGTCATCCCTTAATCTTCCCTTTGTTAAAACCAAACAAATTGAGCTCGATAAACTGATGCTCTTTCTGGATCCAGAAATCTCTTAAGCCCGAAGGGGCTTGGTTCTGTTCCCCAGCGGTATGCCCCTTTTTGTTCTAATGCAAGCTCTGATTCAAAGGACACTGCCCATTGGGCCCTGATAGTATCAGTTCCATCTTCACCCCTTTCCCCTACTCAAAAATCCTCCTTAAGGGTAAATGTGCCAGCTCTTTGGTAGTGAGTCAGGGAAGGCACTGGCTTTAAATCATTTCTTCCTGCAGAAGGTGGTGCTTCTGGGGATAATAATAGAATAGCAATAGTGAACCTTCTTGTGGCATCTTTTAATGCAAGGATGTTCAAATGCTGTACAAATGTGAGCTTGTTAATTCCCAACCCTGTTAGGAAGGAAGGAGCTGGTATCATCCCCACTTTATCACTGGGGAAGCTGAGCCAGAGAGAGGAGAGCTGACTTGTCCAAGGCTATGCTGAGTGGTTGTCAGGGGCCCTGTCCGTCAGAGAAGTTTGCTTGGGCCCAGGGAATTAGGTAATTCCCCCAGCACACGGAAGTGGCTGATTCTGCTCTTGTTTACACTGTTGACTTCAGTGGAGTTACTCCTGATTTACACTGGTATGAGTGAAAAGAGAATCGGGCCTGAGGTGTTGTGAAGGGTCTGGGCTGGCTGGTACCAGGGGCTCATCCCTCTTGGAGATATGGGGGACACAAAAGTCCTCTTTTGAAGGACTCAGCCTTTGGCTGCACAAAGCCCCCCTTTTGGTTAATTTCATTTAGTAACCAGGCTGGGGGAGCCTGATGAACCTTCAATGTAAATCTCTGGCTGTGGGAAACCTGGTTTGTTATACTGGGCTCTCTAACATCAGGCAGTTTGGCTTCAGGGGCCGAATTCTCCATTGGCTTGCTCTTGGATAGTCCTACACACCTGTGCAAGGCGAGTGGCAAGGCTACCATGTGGATTTGGTAGCATTTTGCACTCAGGTTGCACAGACATAAATGCTTATACAAGGTGCACGTCAGCAGAGATGCCGGCCCCCAGGTTCTGGGGCATTGGTGCCACATCTGATTGTGGCTTGCTGGACGTGCCACAAAAATCTAGGGTCCTGATTCCTAGTCCCCTGCTCTGCCCATTAGCCTACACTGCCATTCCCCCTCCTATCCCTCAGCATTTGCCTCTCACCCCATTAGGCGTCAACTGGATCGTGTTATTCTTGAATGAGGTTTGGTGGTGGGGAGAAGTTTATTTATTTACCTGGTGCAGAGTGGCATAGCTCCATTGACTTTAGTGAAGCTACAACACTTGGGGACCTGGCCCCTAGATTTTAAATACGATGTTACAGTCCGTTACCGGCCCTGCATGCTGTATCTAAGTCCTATGTTGGCTCCTTGGCTTTATCACAAGGGGTTTATCACCGTCAAAGAAACAGTACGGAATGAAGTAGACGGATCCTTCGTTTCTTAGCGTCAGGTTGAGGATTGGCTGTCTGCCTGAATGAGGGTGAAAGGCTGGGGGGGTGGGGGGATTTCCCCCTTCATAAATGTCAGCGAAAGGTCGGGGCACACTCGCTTCCGTGTGTTCCCTGTATGCAGAGCTAGCCTTAAGATCTGTGAAGCCCCAAGTAGCCAGGAGGGGTAGGAAACCAGGCTGTAATGTCCTGGGGAAGTCCCCTACAGATTCCTGACCAGGACTTTGGAACAATCCTGCAAATCCATCCCTGACTTTTTACTGAGCCCAGTACATGCAGGGACCAGACTCTGGGAGTTTAGAGAGTACTAGGTGGATACCCATGCAGTGCAGGCAAGCTCATTGTTCATGTATCAGCCGGTATGTCTACACTGGAATCAAGGGGTGTGATTGCAGGCTGTGTAGACATACCTTTGCTAGCCTGTGTGCTGGTAGCAGTGACGTCATGGCCACACAGGCTCCAGAAACTCACCCACAACCCTGGGCAATTACTCATGCGTCTAGCCCACACTGAAGCACGCACTGCCCTGGTTTCTCTGCTCCGAGACCTGAGCTAGCTAGATGACAGCTAGCTCGGGTATGTCTACACAAGATGGACTCACACCCCGTGACTGCAATGTAAACGTATCCTTTCTGTCGAGTCTCCTCTGCTCTTACAGAGAGTTGCATTGCCAGACGGGCCAGGTCTACACTACAGACCTGAGTCTGTATAACTACGTCACTGGGGTTTGAAAAATCCACCCCCCCATAGCGACGCAGTTATACCAACATAACCCCCCATGTAGACAGCACTGTGTCGATGGCCATGCTTCTCCTGTTGATATAGCTGCTGCCTTTCGGGGAGGCGGATTAACTATGCTGATGGGAAAGCTCTCTCCCATCACTGTAGTAGGAGCGTCTTCACTTAAGCACTAGAGCGGTACACCTGCATCGATGCAGCTGCGCCAATGCAGTGTTTTTAGTGTAGACCTGGCCAGGGTCAGTCCATATGCAGCAGAGGCCCCAGGTGGGATTACCTATAGGCCAGACACATTGATTTTTTTTTTTAATTATCCCACGACGTGCTAGGGAGCGTCTGAATTAAGCAGAAACAAATTATGTTCCACTGGTGGAGGAAACCGCTTCTGAAGACCCGGCGGCTTGTGTGTACGTTCCCTGCTCAGACACTCTGTTCAGAGGTGGCCCCATCCCCAGCTTGTTACCCTGGAATGCAGGGGAGATGCTTGACTAGCCTCCCCTCCTGGGACCTGCTCTGCCTGCTGAAATCTTGGCAAGTTTGCAGCCTGTCTGCCCAGTGAGGTGGAAACTTTTAAATGTCAATTGGGCTGATGTGACCGGCCCGTGGTGGGTGTTGATCAGAGGTAACCTCACACACATCCACCCCTAGTGCTCTCTGCGTCCCCTAGGGTGACCAGATGTCCCGATTTTAGGGTCTTTTTCTTATATAGGCTCCTATTACCCCCCACCTCCTGTCCCAATTTTTCACTTTTGCTGTCTAGTCACCCTAGCGTCCCCCATCCACACCACCTCAAACTGGGAGCGAACATTCCTTTTCATCACCCATCATGCTGCAAATCTCTCTCATTATCCTTCTCAGGCACTGCAGTAAAAACCCCGGGTCCTTTGCTCCGTGTCTCCCTCCCCTCTTGTCCCATCCTCGCTGATGAGTTCAGGGACTGATGAATGGCAAATTGCATCCAACTCACTAGCCTCCCCTCCTCCTCCTTCTCTCTCCACCTGCTCTAGTTAGAGCAAATATGTGCTGTTAAAGGGCAACCCGATGAGTCTGCAGTGTCCCTTCATATAGTGGCAGGCCCGGTGACACACTAGCACCCGCTCAGCTGCTGCAGGAGCAGAAACCAGGACCTATGTAGAATCCCTGCCAGAGCACTGGTCCAGCTAGATGAGTCTGTTATCTCAGCCATGACTAAGGCCCAGCACTTCCGAAGAAGGTGGTAGGCCTGGAGGCTGAATGCAGATTCAAAGAGAAGGGAAGTGCTGTGGCTGTTACATGGGGGAGGGGGAAATTGGCCGTATTTCTGTGCTACCCTGCAGGGGACAGCTGTCGGGATCTGCCTCCCCCAGCTCTGAACTCTAAGAGGCACCCTTGGAAGTAGGTGTTCTCAGCTGAGATGGATCCTGCTGCTGCCGGGAGAAGCCTCAGTGATGGCTCCCGCCCCAGGAGCAGTGTGTGTGTGTTTGCCTCTAATGCAGCTTGACAAGAGGAGTAGTTGGGGGGAAAGGAGGACAGGAGCGCAGATTCCGGTTGCTTTCTTTAAGGCCGCCTGAGGATTGGCTGGGAGTGTTGAGGGGCAGAGGAGAGAGGGGCTCAGGGACCCTTGCTGTCAGTCTGGAGTAGGAAGTAAGGACCGTTTTAGAGGTTTTCTCCTCTTCCTGGCAGAGCCAGGCTGAAACGCTCCACTTTCTTAGAGGATTTCTTAGAGGTGATTTCAGGTTTCTGCTCCTGGCTCCACTTTGTCACTCTCCCTGGGGCACTGAGAGGCCCAAGTCATCAAGGTTAGTAAAGTGCTTTGAGTTCTACAGGTGGGAGGCGCCGTGAATCCTCCAAGGCGATAAAAAAAATCTAAGAGGCTGATTCCACTTTCATTGCAGCCGATGGGACTTAAACGCATGCTTAAGTGCAGGGATAAGCTGAAGCCTGGCTTCATGTTAAGCACGTGAGTACTTAGCTGAACCTGGGCCTTAATCATGACATCATGGGTTGCCCAGGCGCTAGGCATTGCATTACCAGTGGATGAGCAGCACAAAACGCTTCTCTTCCTTCTCCCCACAGGCTTTCCTCTCATTTCCACACCTGGCCTAAGCCTTCCCTTCCATGAGAAACACGGGCCACAAGTCCGATCTAGTTACGCTGATGCAATGGTCTCATGCTATGTGCTGTCATTACGGGTTGCCTGTGCACCATGCAGTCTCACGTTGTAGGGTGCCATTACAGGAGGCATTAGCACTATGGTGGCATGGTTGCCATTATGGGATACACCAGTACTATTCTGGTACTATGGGTGCCCCATGGGTGTTATCAGTGCAGTGCTTGTGCAATCTCTATCCAAGGTAGCGGCACAGTTGAAGGAGAGGTCTCATAGCGCGTCAGCTCATCTCAGCACATAGCTAGCAGGCTTTGTAAGCAACTGATCTGCTTCAGCCCAATAAACAAGATGTTCAAAGGCAAGTGCCCCGCAGAGGCCCAGCTCCTCCATAGCACGAGGTTTTTTCACTGTGCTCATCCTTTACTCTTCTCTTCTCCAGAATAATTGCAGCGCCTGTGCATGGCAGAGCAAATTTGGGAAGCAGCCATGATAAGTAATTGGTTCTAAGATGCAAATTGCCCGGTTCCCAAGGGCATGTTATATCCAAGGGGAGGCTCTCTAGACAGCCTGTGCTTTCACTCAGGGTTGTTTTCTGATAAGCTAGGAGAAGGAGTCTAATTTTTTAAAATTCCAATGACCCCAAATTCCTCCACTGTATTATCCTCTTGGGACCCCCATGTCCCAGTATCCTTCGTGTTGTTTTGACTGAAAAACAACCTCCGCAAAATGCTGCAATATATCATACTTATTGTTTCAGTTCATTGTGTCATGTGTGGCCACTGTCTCCATGGATGTGTGTGGCGGGTGAACCTGATCATTTCACGTCAGCATCGTGGGAAGTAGCGGGCTGGACACACAGAGTGGCTGGGCACCTCCCTCTCCCGCTGACCTCAGGGCTTGAGAGCACCAGGCCCATCATTTTATATCCTTGTTGGGAATGGTATAACTCGCCACATTCCCCAGGGCTACATGTTCAGGGAAACTCATTTCTACAGCCGCTGACACTTGGGAAGTTTTCCACACAAGCAGTAGGTGCTCTTGAAATGCCGTGAGTTCCAGTAAACAGCTTCATGGACCACCTTGGTGCCACAACTTCCAGGAGATGAGAATCACAGCCTTGGAAGTGCTTGGTTTTAGCTCGACTTTCGACTCTGTGTATTACCACAGCCATGGCTCTTGTGACCTCTCCAGGGGAGAAATTGTCTTTTACTTTATGTTTGCACCGTGCCTAGCCCAGTGGGGCCCTGATTCAGACTGGAGCCTCTGCGTTCTAGTGTAATACAAGTAATCAATAGGGATTAGCCAGACTGCCCGTGCCCTGACATCTGTAGGGATTGATCTGAGGATAGGGTTTTGTCTGTGGAACTCTCTGATATCACCCTCGGGCTGTTTTCTGAGCTCATTGTAAGCTCTCCTGCTTGGGTGAGTTTCTCTCCACCCATTTCACTTCCCCTTTTCCCATCTACCCCCGTGACTGGCAGGTGGAAACGATGCCTGGGGGTTACTAGCTAAACCATTGGGTCCCAGCTTGTGATTTTTAGTTTGATATTTATCCTAGAGCTCTTCCTGCCAAGAGTTGTCCTTGCTCATTTGAGTGGTTCCATGTGAGTACCTGCAGGAGCAGCCGAAGCAAAAGGCTTTGGGGCTTTTTGTCTTTTTTGGTACTGCACCCAGGTTGTTCAGCAGTAATCATCTGAGAACTTATTCATATAAACATCTCCCCAGCGCATCTGCCACCTCCCTGGAGTCGCTTCTCTAGCTCCAACCTATGGGTGTCAGCCAGCCTTCAGTGAGAGCTGCTGCCCCTTTAAGATCATGACTCCTGAATCTTCTTCAGAACCCTTTCTTAAAGGGACAGCAGCAGCATTCACACCTCAGAACACCAGAAAGGAAAGAAACGACAAAGAGGGAAATCCTTTTATTCAGACTTCCTTTAATGGTGATATTAGAGAGAGAGTTTTTGAAGACATGAATGGAAGTATTGACACTTCTAGGCTTGTCCCTAACCTGTCTATGCAGGAGGCTACCTCTCTGCTGTGATTGAGCTGCAACTTTTAAGTGGTTCCTGAATGCAGTAGGAACAAGGTAGATACATTTACCCTTTGTCTGTTAGCAGAGCTAATAGCTACCCATGTGGCTTCCGTTAATTTCAATGGAAATCCAGTGGGTGAGCATCAGAGGCCAGATTTTAGCTATTTAGATACCACAGTGATCTATCATCCTAGATCTCCCTATATAGGTAAGATTTGGCCCTTGGTTTTATGTTCTGAGTAGAATTGTGAAACCATCTCGATTTGCACTTTGGGAGATTTTTGCCCAAGAAATCTTAGGTTTTCACACTTTTAAAAAACATTGGGTCACAGGAGAAATTGAACACACGCTATATGCCAAAAAATTTTTTAAAAAAACTAAATTGGGGGGGGGGGCAGGCTTAAACCTAAAGGGAAGGAAAGGAGAATTGAGTCCTTCCATTGAAATAGTTGATGTGCTCCTAAAATTATGTAATGGCACCTAGATGTTCTGCTGATGGGTGCTGTTGCAATAAAAATTCTGCAGCCAATCACACTTTTGCCTCAGGTGACATTTTGCCAATTTTGCTATAAACCCGAAAAACTCCTCCCTCTCTAGGGAGCAGTGCAAGTGCAATCTGGAGAGCCAATTTCAGGCTCTCTTCAGAGACCTCTGCCTATCCTGGACAGGGTAGAGTCGCAGGGACCAGATTTTCTACAGTCATCAAGTATCTGGTCCCGAAGATTTTGCCTGTGTCTCCATGTTGGGTGCACAGGACAGGTGAACTGGGCCAGTTCGTAAATCAACATGTACTCTCACAAAATGGATGTGCTGGCAAAGTTTGCAGGTGCAGTTCAGACAGTCTGCTAGAAACCTAACCCTTTATTTTTGCATTTCCTGTGCACGCAGCTGGCCAGCTCTGGAGAGAGAATCCTGCTTGCACTGGGCTGCAAGATTGAAATAGTGAAGGGGGAGGGCAATTCAGCCAGCTCACAGCCTCGATCTGGACAAGTCTGGAGGTTGGGGAATTGCAGGGGGATATGGGCTGCCTGAGTGACTGCACCATTTGTATCTATTTCTGAAGGCTGGGCTGTTTGCTGACTCTGTCAGAACTGCGATAACACCACGCGCTGATTCACTCTGGCGTAGTGTTTCCCCAGGGCAGGCGGTGGAGGATAAGAGAGCCAGGGAGGGCAAGGTTAGAACCTTTGCTTTGGTGTGTTTAAATGCACTGTTGGGTGTGTGCTCTAGAGCTGGGGTGAGCCGCCCGGCATCGCTTTCAACTCCGTGCGTGGCGCTTCAGAGCCAGGGCGCTGCTGAGGCTGCTGCACACACATCATGGAATAAGCCGCTCGGTGGTGGCGGTGACCACAGTGCAGGGGAAGGGGACAGAAAAAGCACCAAGCTGTAGTATCTCGTGGTAGAGAAGGGACAGGTGTTGGTAGTAAGGAATATTATTGAGGCTGCTGGAGAAAGCACAGACAGACCCATTGGCTTGCTGAGGCTCTCTAGCTCCCAGGCCGACTCTCACAACCTGTGCTGCCTAGGTCATTGCTAGGACCTAGCCGCTATGGGCCACTGACTATGCTACAAAAATCATTTAAATGTGTCTAACTCGCCTCTTCTTTAAGTCATGCACAAGTCCAGTGAGGCTAAAGCAAGTAAGTGTCCATTTCAGAACAAGATGATCCTATCCTAGAGCCTCAGATCTTGCGGCTTATGCCCAGGGAGAGAGATGGCCACTTTCTTGGCTCATATGAGACACCAGCTACTAGAAATTGTATAATAGGCCCCGATTCAGTCTGTACTTCAGTACTTTGCTGAATCGGGACCGTAACAGGCATGGTGATAAGGGTTCTGAAGCTTGTGGCCAGCAGTAGCTCATGAAGCAAAATGAGGATCCGAGCACATGAGACCACTTGGATCACTGTCAGGGCCAAGCAAGATTTCCCCATAACGACCAGCCAAGCTGAACGGTTGTCCTCTGCAGCTGTTTGCTTTGCTGACAACATTTGGTTTCTTAACAAGAAACAACAGTGAATGGCTGGTTCGAAGATCGCTGGCCTATTTTTAAAATTCCTTCCACCCCCATGAAAAATCAGTCTTAGCACATCTTGAAACACAAAGGAAACCCCCTTCTTCTATTCAAATACTATTACAGAATGAACAGCGACAGACCTGAAATTCTATCCCTAGCGCCCCTCCTGCCCAGCTCGTGCATCACATATACCAGTGGTTCTCAACCAGTGGTTTGGGGCCCCCTGGGGGGCTGCGAGCAGATTTCAGGGGGTCCGCCAACCAGGGCTGGCATTAGACATGTTGGGGCCAAAGGCAGAAAGCGGAAGCCCATCTGCATGTGCCCCAAGACCCGCTACCTGAGCCGAAGCCTGAGCAACTTACCTTTGCGGGGTCCCCTGTGGCGTGGGGCCCCGGCAACTGCCCTGCTTGCTACCCCCTAGCGCCAGCCCTGGCTTTTATATGCAGTAAAACAGTTGTGGACCGTGGAGTTTTTATAGCATAATGGGGAGGCCTCAGAAAGAAAAAGGTTGAGAACTCCTGACATATACAATACAGGAGCACCCACTGTTGCGTTTCTTCTCACAATCTCACCATTGCTGGTGCAAGATCTTTCTCCTGGGAAGCCCCCTGCTGTCTTGAACAGCCTCTCTGCATCACTCTGCCTCATCGAATCTCTCCACCTCAATTCAAATCTTGTCTGTAAACCTCTCCTCTTCCTCCTCTTTGTCTCTGCCTCTTGTGCTTAGGAATGGAATACTTTTGTTCCCTATGCTCTACGGTGGATTTACAACACTGTTTCCTCTCATTTATACTAAAGATGAGCTGGAATCAGAATCTTTTATTGCAATCTAGTGCCCTTTGATGGTTCTGATAACACGGGATCTGGAGCCAAACCATCCTCATTTGGGCTTTGCAGAAACAAATTCCAGCCTCTATATGCCACCTCTACGTTACGCCATTGCACTGTCTATGGTCTTGTGGTGCTTAGCGTTGCATGGGCTACACTTTGCATGGAAGATGCTATTCAAGCTGTATTGAAATGTATATTGGGAGGAGTGTGTGTACAAGGTGCATGTATTCATGATAGACACTATGTAGGGAAGAACACAACTGGCGAAGATGCCATCTTTACAGGTATCTGATATAATTCGTGGGTCAGAATTCGCTAGCTAGTTGTAACAAGAATATTACAGCACAGCAATAGAGAGTCGAGACCTTCTTATTCCCGATTATCTGAATGTATATTGTGATCCCCTCCATGTGCATTGCTGTTTTACTGTCCCTGGACTAACTAACCCCCCATTTAGCCAAATAAATCCCCTGTCCCCTATTCTATTTGGATAAATAGGGTTTTGTTGTTCTTCTTACTAGCTAGCTAACTTAAAGTTTTCTGTAGCACCCATCATTCCTACCCAGGGAGCAGTTCAGTTGATGTCAATGGGATTACTTACCCAAGTAACATTTTGCAGGATTGGGCCGTTGTTTGTTGCCTCATGGCTGAGGTGTGTCAGTATCTGGGATAACTGCTTACCTTGTTGTTTGCCATCTCCTGTGTACAGAAACCCCCTCCCTCCCCCCAGTCCCTGCGAAATCTTGGCAGCTTCAAATGAATAGTCTTAGTCAGTCCCTGAAAAAATAGGCAACTGGCTTTCTGACATTCCTGCGGATGGAGCAGGCTGTGCCTGCTATGGTATATATCCGCTGTCACTGCAGCTCCTTCCCAGCAAGGAGCTGAAATCAGCACTCTACCTAATTAGAAATGCTGCAGAAAGGCAGATGAGGGGATTAAACAAATTGAAGAATAAAATCAACAGCACCTGTCTGAGGGAGGGAAATGAGTGAGATGAGGATAAACTCCACCGGAAATTACTTCCGGACAGGAACAATTAAGGCAGAGGAGCCAGGAATGATATAGAAACCACCCATGTGGCAATCGGAAAGCAAGAACTGTCTGTCTTTAACATTTATACAGGGGAGTGTGTGTGTCTCTCTCTCACACACACCACACACGAGTCTCTCTCACACACAGGGGAGTGTGTGTGTGTGTGTGTCTCTCTCTCTCTCTCTCACACACACACACACACACACACACACACACACACTTATACAGGTGTCACACACACACACATTTATATGGGTGTCACACACACACACACACACACACACACACACACACACATTTATACGGGTGTGTGCATGTCTGTCTGCATCATCTGGACCATCTCACACTCATGTACATGAGTTTGTCCTTTCCGTGCTTGGTCCTCCAAGCAAGGCCTCAGAAGAAGAAGCTTTTCCCAAATCCAGCACAAATGTCACAAATATTTTCTTTCTTTCTCTATTCATTCCAATAGAGAGTTTTCTAAAAACCAAACCAGCCTGTTCTGTAAAATTTGCAGCCTTCGCGCGTGGGATGTGGAAAGTGACTAGAAATCACACTGATGTGGACTGGTCTGTTTTCATTGCTCCAGCCCTAGAGAATGCGAAAAGAAAAGAAGTGAGAAGTCAATGAGAATTGTGACCACATTTCATTTTCAGTTCACCAAGGTGGTGTTAGTTATGCAGATGAGGCCATTTTCTCAATGATATCATTTTTAACCTGTCACTATCCCTTAATGTCCTCCCACTAGTTGAATCCACCAGTTCAATAGAATTCTGTGGGTATGGGGAGGAAGAGGCTGTTGTATTTGTGAGGGTGGTTGTTTTTAAAAGGCTCACGAGAACAAGGAATTAAATAGCTCTGGCATGAGCTAAGCCTACTTTAAGGCAGAGATTGCGTAAACTTCCTCCCAGCCAGTTCTGCTACTGCAGCGCAGTCCTCCTGACTTGCAGCCTCAACCATCTGTACAGCAGAATGTGCTGTATTGCGTGATGGTTTCCTTTGGCACACAAATGGGGACTAAGCTAGAGAGCCATTGTCTAAGCATTGGGCTAGGAACGCCAGAGTTTTCATCTCAGCACTACCACTGACTCGCTCTGATCTTGGGTGAGTCACTTGTCTTCTCTGTGCCTCCTGTGAGAAGGGGATAACACAATATTTGCCTACTTCACGGGGGGGTTGGGAGGGTCAATTAATGTTTGTAGAGTGCTTTGGTGATGACCAGGGCTGAGAGCTCCGAAATTAGTTTTCACCAGGCCGAGATTTGAACTCAGGTCTTCAGTGCAAAGACAATTATTGCCCCAGCACAGATGCTGCCCTGAGATCCTCCCTTTCCCTTGCTGAACATCTTATAACAGTGACCTATCTGCTTGTCTCCATGACCTCTCCCGCTTTCTCTCTTGTTTTGCAGCCTTGCTCCTGGACATCATGATTGTGGCAGGATTGCAGAAGCTGGCCAAGCGACGAGGCCCATATGATGTCCACCCCGGCCTCTTAGACTATCTGACCATGGACATCTATGCTTTCCCAGCCGGCCACGCCAGCCGAGCTGCCATGGTGTCCAAATTCTTCCTCAACCACCTGGTTTTGGCCATCCCACTCCGGATCCTGCTGGTCCTCTGGGCCTTCTGCGTTGGGCTTTCCCGCATCATGATTGGACGGCACCATATCACAGATGTCCTGTCCGGCTTTGTTTTTGGCTACTTGCAGTTCAGGCTGGTGGAGTTGTTGTGGATGTCTTCCAACACCTGTCAGATGATAATATCAATCTGGTGAACGCAAGAATTCCTGAGGGAAACAAGCAGACACTTTAAGATTCTTTCTCTCTCTCATCATTTTTTTTTTAAATATAATTCTTCATATTTATTGGAAAAAAATTTAACTTCCATAAGTAGTAGTATTCTTTTTACTGTTGCTCCCCTGCCTGGAAAAAAAAAAACGTTTCTTGCAGATGACAGTGTTTTGGCCACTTTTTAAAATCCCATTTGGATGGTAACGGGACTGAGCAGTAGCGATAACAAAATGAGTTCTCTTTGGATGGTGCACATCTGACGCCCAGGTGTGTTCTCAGAAAACCTGTTATCCCTTTGGGATGCGTTAATTATCTTCTTGGAGGCAAAACCACTTTGTTTTGGGGCAAAGTACTACAGTGCTTTTTCTGTCTGCCAGCCCAACGATTGTGTCTTGTACAGGGCCGGGCACACTGCCGGCGCCTCACAGATAATAAATAATCATAAAACTTCTGCCGTGTTTGTTTCTTATCATATATTGGGGGAATCTCTCAAGGGAAAGTGGTGGAAAACCCATCGATTGGGACTTTTAAATAAAGGCTGAACAATGCCGTAAAGGGAATAGTCCTGCACTGGCCTTTGGGAGACAGAACAGTGGCCCTGATTAGAGCACTTAAACACATGCTTAATTTTGAATGTGTGCTTAATTCTTTTTAACTGCGATGGGACTTAAGCACATGCTTACGTGTTTTGCTAAATAGGAATGAATTTCTGCACATACTTAAAGCTAAACGTTTTCTTAAGTAGTTTGCTGAATTAGGCCCTACATCAGCTATTCAAAATTCTACTCAGCTAGGATGAATGTGTGTGTGTGGGGGGGGGGAGATGTTTTTTGGAAGAACAAATAAAATACACACTTTCCTCGTGGTCAAGGGTGGGTGATTTGATTTTGTGCCGGTTCATGACAGTTTTGAAAGATGGGACTAGATGGGCCCCCATGAGTCTTTTCTGTCTCTTAACTTCTACGATTTTAGATTCATGCCAGTTAATACGATGTGATAAGAGGTGATTTTCATGGCAGCTCCAGTCTCGGGTAGAATGCAATCCAGCACACAGGGAGTATGGTGTACTAGCCAGAGCAAGGAATTGGGAGCCTAGAGTTGTCGTGTTTACTCCTGGGCATGGCTTACTTGCTTTGTGACCTGGGCAAGTGACTTCATTACTCCATGCCTCAGTTTCCCTATCTGTAAAATGGGGGTAATGATCTTAGCCTCCCTGGGTTGTGAGGCTGAGTTAACTGAGGTTTGTGAACACTCTTGAGATTATTGGATGGCAAGTGCAGCCCAAGTGCACAGCATTGTTGTTCTGAGCTATCGTGAAAACTGGCCAGTCTATATCAGAACTGACTGTATTTGATAAATGTGATCCATCTCAGATGCATAATGCGACGACCATATGGGGAAGCCCCAGGTTTTGAAAACTGTCTCCTTTCCCTTCAGAAAAGGGGTCCTGGCATTTGGTGGAGAACCCCACCAGAACATCAGGGTCTCCCATGGTTGGGTGCTTCTTCCCTGCTACAGGTTGGGGTTCTGTCTTTCTCCCACTTCTGAGTCCTTGATGGCCCCCACCCCTCATTAAGTCATACAGGCCAGCCAAACCTGGCCCACATGGTGGCAGCCTGCCGGTGCCACATTCCCCTCCACTGCTGTGCGTCACGACCTGTGGGGTCTGGATCCCAAAGATGGTCCCTCTGACCTGCCTACCAAATGAGAGACCAGACCACTGATTCCATAGGATCCAGGTAAGAGAGACATTGAGTAGTGTAATTTGTGTAGAAACTGCCTGGTGAGAAAGAGAAAGCATTTTAGCTAAAGGCTGCTGCAGGTGTTTAATGCAGACATCTCCAGCCCAGGCAGACATCTCCAGCCCAGGCAGACATCTCCAGCTGGGGAAGACAACAAAGAGCCTTCAAAGGCATCAGCTGAATGCTCTTCCCCACACTGAAATTACAGCAGGCAGAGCGTAGCGAGAGATGCATTTAAAGACGATTGAATCTTATGGAGCTTCCCCTGTGAGCAGTTCCTAAGGAAGTCTCTTCTGGGAAAGGCCTGTGATTGTAGGGAGTGTGACAGGGAAGGGGAGATGCGAACGCTGAGTCCGGATCCTGTTTCTTTTCCAGGAAAGCAGCACCTGTGTTCTTGGCGAGCACCCAAGCGGCTGCAGCGCTGGTCTGTCAGTTGTTTGAGCAGTAGTGGGTTAGGTGTGTATAGGGGGTGGGGAGATGAGTCCGGCTTCTGCTCCCATTGCTGGCAATACGTCTGTGGGCTGGGAGACATTACTGCACTTCGGAAGAGAGGCTCTGATCTGAGGTCTGGTTTTTCTACTGGATGAGGAAGTAGAACCAGCGTTTCCTATGCCTCCCAGGGCTGGAAGGAGCTTTGCAAACCCCCACGGGTGCTGATTCATGCACAGAAGTGAGCTGTTGTGTCTCTCGCCTCTTTTTCTTCCAGGTTTCCCTGCTCTCAAGACGACTGACCTCCGCCTTCAGGGAGAGATTGAGGCGAGGGCGGGAGCACCCCAAGGTGAGTGTATGGAGCCGGCTGGGTTGGATGGACGATGGATGTCTGAACAGGAAAGGAGCAATCGATTCCTCTGTCCTGGTTTCCATGAGGAAACCCATCACTTTTAGGGACACATAATCCTAAACCCCAGATTTTCTCACCCCTTTGCTAATGGGCTGGATGCTTCTATAGCTGCACTCCAGGCCCCCATTGCTAGGGCCTGAGTCTCTTCTCACTTACTCCAGTTTCATGATGGAGTCTCCGTGCTGGTTTCCGCAGAGTGAGATTCACAGTGGTATAAGCAGGAGGCCTATTAGGCCCTGAGAGTGCAGCGAAGACTTGCTGACTAACCTCAGTGCCCAGGCTGCTCTCCGGCACCCTCTGGATGGCCGTGAAGTGAGGCCCCAGCTGCCTCTGGGTGGACACTTATTTCCCTGTGAGTGGCAGGCACAGGCTGGCCGGCCCCTTCTGTTGCCCAGGCGGGGAAATGATTTTGGTCGTGTGACAGGAAGGCAGCTCAGGCCAGGCCAGGCCTAGGGCTCTGGACACGCCAGCGAGGATGGGCTGGGTGTGCCCGGCGGGACAAAAGCCTGGGATGCTGCAGCTGGATTGAGGAAGCAGCAGCCGGTGAGTGCTGAGGGGGACCAAGGCTGGCTCTGGCCGGGAGTGAGGGACTGTCTGGAGCTCCGGGAAGTGGGGCTGGGGACCCCTGACTCAGGAGGAGAGAACTAGCTGAACTTTGAATCTGGGTGAAGCCGGTGTGAAGTACCACGTGGCTCGGGAAGCAGGGCTGTGGGCTCCCTGGATTAGGGGGAAGGGCTGGGGCCTGGAGAGCCAACAAGTGTATGGACTCACTAGACTGGGTCCCTCTCCAGAAGGGCAATGTCATAACATGATAGGGAATGGATGTCGTTTCTGAGGAGCTGTGTGAGAGCTGCAGAGCCATCCCATGCCACGAGGGGGCACTCTGGAGGGGACAGCCTGTTTACAGTCGTTTGTTTTGGTTTCCCTTAGACCTCCCCCAATCAGCCTAAGCTAAACTGAAATAAAACTGGTTTATATGCGAAGAGCGTTCGCACAGGGATTTGCACCAGTTTAACTAAATCACTTCAGAAACCACACCTTTGGCGAAGCTGGTACAGCTCTGTGGGGAGGCCAACCCTAAATCAGTTTCGAAGTTACCGTGACTGCCTGGTATGGACACTCTGAAATCAGTTCAAGGGAGTACAAGCTAAATCAGTATCAGGCACTCTACCCCAATCTAGGTGCCCACCAATGTTGAGGGTGTTGCACCAATGGAGTTACTTCAGTGCTCAAACTGTGTAGCAAGGCCTAAAGGCTATGGCTCACCCAGCCTCTCAGATGGGCTGATAACTTCACACACACACACACCAGCATTCATACTTCGCCAAGGGTCCAGCTGTGACAGGGCTGGGACACTGGCTTGTCTCTGGTGAGCAAGGGGTTAACGCTGGCTCAGTTTCCCCTTCCCTTGCTCAGGATACCCGTGGGACGGTGAGGCTCCACAGCCAGGCCCACAGGACCCTGTAGAGCCCCCAGGCGGGGAAGGTCAGTTGGCTTAGCTATCTTGTTGCTGAATGTTCACCTGGAGGAAAAGCCCTCCCTGACTGTATGCAACTTCCACTGACCCCTTACCCAGCATGGCTCTACCACGGTACCTAGCCAGCTTTCCTCTCACCTCCCTTCCCCCTGGCAGAGTCTGAGTCTTGTCTGCTCTCCCCTCCACCTTCAGCAGATCCTCTCCCATGAGTGGCCGCGGGCCCTGCAACCCAGGCGCTCACTATCAGGGCACCTTTGAACGTGCCCCCGAGTCCTGGGCTGATGCAGAGCGCGCCCCCTAGTGGAATGCCTGCTGCTGACTCCGGGACGTGAGTCGCTGCCGCTCCGCTATCTGTCTTTAGATTGACAGTGCCGTGTTGACACAACACGGCAAGAGGGCACGGAGCACTGGGAGGAAGGTGAATTTGTTCTACTCTGCTCTTCATTTCCTCATTGTCCTGAGCGGCGCAGGGATGCAGGGCCCCCATTGGCTGAGAGAACACCGGGCTGTGACTGGACTCAGGGACGCACAACAAATCCATTTGCAGAGGCTAAGTCGGCTCTCGAAGGATGGGATTGTGCCTCTCGGTTAAAAAACAACCAGTGGAGCTGTGCGCAGTTCTAGCCTCAGCTGAACAAGAGGATCCTGCCTCTGTCACTATAGCAACAGACCGGGATAGCAGGATGCCCGGGTGTTCCCTGGTCAGGGCTGCTCAACTTCTGCACCAGGGCTGAGCGGAGCTCCTTCAGCTTGCTTGTCCAATGGCTCTGTCATGAGCTTCAGCGGGCTCTGGGGCAGGTCTCTTCCAGGAGAGCCACTCCACTGCAGCCCTTTGGGAGGCAGGTGCCTTTGATTGCCATTATAAATCACGGCAGTCTTGCAAACGGGCGTGCAGGGCAGGGAATGGATGGGTTATTGATTAGCTCCTGGGGGCGAGCGGGGAGGGAGGCATGAAATTCACAGACTTACAGAAACGGCTTTGAAGCAGAGTTCTCTGATTGTAGTTTAGAATCGTGTGGGTGGTGGTGGCTGGGAGACCACAGTGCTGCAGCCTGTAAGATGCAATCTAAGGGGATTTGTTATAGCTTTAAGCTTTGGTATAAATAATACAGACCTACTTTTATGGTGAGTGCCGTTTGTGCTAGTGATAAGCCAGGATGGCAGTGGGGTGATGGGATTGGATGCCGTGGCACTGCAGTCACAGAAATTCAGGGCCTGATTTGCCTCTCATCCTGGTGTAAATCAGGAATCACTTCACTGAACTCAGTGGGGTTTATACTGGTGTAAGTGACAGGAGAATCCACCCCCGCCTCCTGCATTTATATTTCATTCACCACAGGCGCTTACTTCTTGCTGGTGTCTGATTCCTGCTCACCGCTCAGAACTAAGACACAGGCGTGGTTGTTTTTAAAAGCAGGGCTTTCCAATCAGGGGCAGAGGGTGAGTTTTGTTGCCTCTCTGCAGGTCTCAAAGGGCTGTCGGTAGCATATAGAGCCTTTGGGCCTGGTTCTCCTCACAACCTGTGTCGTCAGTCACACCTGTGCAACGTGGGGGGAAAGGCCACCGTTCTGGTTTGGTAGCATCTGACACCCACTGTGCACAGGTGTCAATATCTCTACAAGTGAAGGGCGGTGGAGAATCAGATCCTTCAACTGCTAAATCGTAGGTTCAAATCCAACCTGGGTGCGTAATATCCACCAGAGAGTTGATGTTCCACGGCTGCATGGAAAACAAGTTTGGTGGCCCAAGTCCAGTGTTCGGAGGGCAGGTGTCCCGGTCTTGTCAATCACCCCAACTGGCACCTGGGCGGGGAGTTTGAGCAGAGACAAAGGGCTGAAGGAGCCACGGGCGCTGAAATCCTATAGATCATGATTGATGCCCATGGGTGTAGGAGCCCGCCCTGCAGCTGCCCGTGCTCTGTGTGGTGGCCTCCAGAACAGTGAGGCTGGCACCTTTCACCAGCACCCAATTCACACGTAAAACCTTTTTAATACATGGGAGGGAGGAGGGTTGGTGAGGCCTGATCCGTGGTTAGAGACAGACTCTGCTCTACAAGACAAGGCCAGGAAGCCAGGCTGCTCTGGGCTCTTCCTGTTTCCTGAGCCATTCTTCATCTGTGCTGAGCAGCAGCGGTGTTTCTTGTGATAAGAGCAGGGGAGGAAAGGGTGTGTGTGTGTCAGTCAGTCACACCCTGAACGTGTTCCCTCAGAAGCCCAGGAAGGGCCAGGCCTCCCTGGATAACTGAGAATCACCAGCCCACAAGAAGTGGGGACAGGGCTGTAAAAGCTGCAATGTACGCGAAGCCCCTGTGGGGCTCTCCTTGGCAGAGAGGCCGGGTGGGGTGACGTGCTGCCTCTGTGTGGGGATGGAGAGGGTTGGTGCCAGCTTCGGAGCAGCAGAATCACATGTGAGATGGGGAGGCTCCATGTACGGAAGGGCTCAGAGGGTAGAGGCCGGGCCCTGCCGGGACTGAAGGACAGAGATCTTTCAATCAGCTGAGGCTTTAATAAAAGGAGGTGCGTGCTGGTATCATGCATCGCATTGTTGTGTGGTCCGGTGGGCCCCGCCCACACGCAGTAGCCGAGGGCTGTGCAGTAGAAGTTTCCCAACAGACAGCTTTGTGTCTTGGGGAGGGTGCGGAGCCATTGACGCAACACCGACAATCTGGTGACACCCGGGGTGCTACTGTTTAGCCACTTGACCCTGTGGCGCAGCTGCTTGGCTTCTTTCCCAGCCTAGGAGCCCTCGGCAGAGGAGCTTGGGGTTGGGGGTGCAGGAAGCCACACAAGCATGAGGCGTCCAACTGGAGGCCCTCCTCCCCTTCCCCTCCCACCAGAGCCATGAGGGCTGGGGGTAGAATCGCTGCCCACACTGCAGGGGAGGAGGCACCCCCCCCACCACCTGCCACCAAACAATTTGGGGTGCAGCATTTTCCTGTAGATTCATCGGTGGGAGGGGGCTGTTCTGGGCGAGTTGCAGGACCCCTCGTTACGGGTGGTATCGCCCTAGCGTCGCCAGAGGAGACGAGTCCCAACTGCAGCCAGGCAGCGCCGGCGTCTTCACTGAGCACACACACAGCGCAACAAATGCCCCAGAGGAGGCAACTGCTTCATGCCGAGCTGCGTGCGTGGGCCGCTCCCGCCGACGCTGGGCGCATCCTAAGAAAGCCAACACGTCGTGGAGAGGAGGAGGAGGATTTCATTTTTATGTTCGGTGGGAGTGATAACATGCCTCCAGGCTTTTAATGCTGATTAAATTCAGCTGCAAAAAGCAGTTTTAATTTATAAAAATGAAGAGCACTGGGTAAGTAGCAAATCTGGATTATAACCGCAGGCATATGGGGGAATCGGAGCTGGGCTGTTTCGTCTCTCTTCCCCTCCCGCACCCCCTAAGCCTGTGTTTTATTTGAACAAGCTGTTTGGTTTATTTTTGGCCTCTGATGATTGGAACTGTGGGGAAGAAAGAGGGAGACACATCCCTTCTCGGTAGGGCTGTGTGGAGTCTCCCCCCTGGTCTGTGATTTGCTCTCTCACCACCCTCTTTCATGATGGGTCCGTTTCTGTTCTCCCCCAAGGTGGAAGGGGAGAGCAGGAGGGAATGTGAGCTCCCCCCCCCCCCCCCCCCCCCCGAGATCAGAGAAGGGCATGAGATGGTTTGAGTTTGGTGAGGAGAAGGTCCGGCTTGCAGAATGCTGGAGAGATCTGGCTAAACTGACCTCTCTGGAGGGAGCAAAGACCCAGCAGGTGGGAGGGGAGAGGAGGGAAAGTTATTTTCCTTTCGCATATCATTAGAGCTAGGTGAAGAACAGACTTTTTTCCACTGGCGGTAGTTCTGAAAAACCAGGGGAAACCTGGGTTGGGTTGTACGAACCGTTTCCTTTTGATTTTGAACGTTTGCTCATACTTCTCATTCTTCCAAATAACATTCAAGGCCATTTCAAAATGAAAAGTCCCTTCAAATCAGAAAATCAAAAAGTTTCCTTTCGAAATGGTCCAAACAAAATATTTTGATTTATTTGGATTTTATTTTTATTTTTTTTTACCAAATCAATTTGGCAAAATCAGCACCAAGTCGTGAAACATTTCGGTGTGGTCAAATCTGCATTTGTCACTGAAAAACATACTTAGGTTGAAAAATTTCACCCAGCGCTATGTACAATGGCAACAGAGGCTTGGAGTCAGCAAAGAGCTGGAGGAGCACTGAGGGTCTTGGTACTCTGAAGTGCTGAACACAACCTCCTACCGCAACTGCTTGTGCTGGACTCGATTGGGCTTTTGTATCTCAACAGTCACAAAACAGCTTCAGACAAGTGTGGGTGCATGTCGTGGGGTGTGCATGGTGTTTGTGCATGGCATGGACACATGTGCCAAGAGTGTGTGGTGTGTATGCATAAATTGCATGTCTGTGTGGTGTTTGCATGTGTGTGATATGTATGCATAAGGGGGAGGTGCTTGTTTTGTATGTGCGTGCAGTTGTGTGTATGTGTGTGGTATTTATGTGTGTTCAAATGGCAGACAGTTCCCCCCACATCTGATTATACTGTTGAACTGGAGTGTAATTCTGCCTCCCACAGAGACACCATAATCCCATAGAGCTGGTCTGCGGATTTGAGGACTGGGGGGGCGGGAGCAGGGTGTTAACACTGTTATGCAAGACTTCATTTTGGTAGAGCTTAAGGAAAGGCACCTTTTGGTGCCCCTTTCCCCCACTGTGTTCAGCTGGAGCTGGTCTCTCCTCTATGGAAGGACCAGCTGGCAGGAATGCCAGCAGCAGGAGAGCAGCTACACAGGTCTAGTTCTCCGGCAGGATGGCCAGCAATTCCCTAATGCATGGCCTTAAATGCCCGTCTCCTAGAGGCAATATGTGATCTTGGAAGAGTCTTTCCTGGAATGCCGTGATGTGGCTCTAGCCTCTTGTGTATTGGATTTCCTTGGAAAAATGCTTCCCCTTTATTAACTCGAGGAGCTTTCTAACAAATGATAAGAGAGCCATAGACCAGTTTAAACAGCTTTCAGCAGCTCTTTGAGTCTGGAAGAATCTATCAGGCATAGTTGTGTTAAACTATTTAAACACAGGTGTGTGCTAGAACATCTGTTGGAACAATACACAATCTTTTTCTATGCTCAGAGACTTCTAGCCCAAAGGACAATAGTAGTTCATGTGAACTTCAGTTTAGCCTATGTACATAAATTAGGTGGTGATTAAGCCTTTAGTTACTGGACTGAAAAAAGATATACACACACAGCACATATATCTAAGATGGCACATCCCCTCTGAGACTAGACCAGTTACTGACAACTTGGTGGCAGAGGGAGGCTTCAAATAGGAGATAAATGACCCTTTCCCCTTGACACACCGACCACAATAACCTGGTGTTGCTGGGCTGTCAGGGTTATCCAAGAGTGAATGCAATAGATAGAGTCCTTTGTCCTAAAACCTGCTACTTTCTGGCTGTCAGTATGTCTTTATTCTGCACTGCAGACTGCATCCCGGCCTGTCTTAGCTCTTGGGGAACCGGAAAGTCAGGCGCGTGACCCTTGACTGCTGTCTCTGATATTGCGCTCTCATGCTGAAGGACTGGGGAGGTGTTTTTTCTCCCATGCTGACCTTGGTTACCCAGGAGTCCCCCTTTCATAGAATATCAGGGTTGGAAGGGACCTTAGGAGGTCATCTAGTCCAACCCCCTGCTCAAAGCAGGACCAATCCCCAATTTTTGCCCCAGATCCCTAAATAGCCCCCTCAAGGATTGAACTCACAACCCTGGGTTTAGCAGGCCAATGCTCAAACCACTGAGCTATCCCTCCCCCTTTGACACCCTTTGTCAGAGGTAGGGCTGGCCTGTGGATATTTCTCATTCGTGCTATAGGGCAATATTAGGGTATGGGGCATTATTTAACTTGGCATTTCCTCAGCTTTCATCTGAGGATTTCGGAGCACTCTGTGAACATACTGATCCCCACTCTCAACACCCTTGTCTTTTTAAAGGGGTGGGAAACTGAGGCACACACCTTTCCCAAGGTGAATCAGTGGCAGAGTTGGCCATAGAACC
Source organism: Macrochelys suwanniensis (assembly GCA_033296515.1). Classification (NCBI taxonomy): domain Eukaryota; kingdom Metazoa; phylum Chordata; order Testudines; family Chelydridae; genus Macrochelys; species Macrochelys suwanniensis. Next base: position 10,392,108 of record CM065790.1, on the reverse strand, counting down.
CAGGCGTCCTGACTCCTATTTCACCGATCCAGCCATCAGAATACACTTCCCCTCTGCAGGTTTGAGCATGTTAACCTGGCACTTGGTGGGCCTGGGTCCTCTGCTGGATGGGCTCCTACCATTGGCTGATTGGAACCCTGAGAGATCTTTGCTGCTTCTGAGTTCATTCCCCAGGATGCAGGAATCAAGGCGGATTAAGAGTCCCTTCGCTGATCACATTTATTTCATCATTTGAGTGAAATCCCTCGGCAAATACCTTCTTTTCCCCGCTCCTATCCCCTTCGCCCTTCATCAGAATAGAAGGCAAAGAAGAACTGCAGAATTAGGAGAAGTTAATCACAAGGGTGGCATTAAAATCACCTAGACACATCATTAACCTCTCCTGACCCAGCTGCACAGAGTGGGGAGGGAGGCTTGGTTGTTGCTGAGAGATGCTAAACAGGCAAAGGATACCAGCAGATTCTGCCTGCCTGCATGGTCCTCCTGCTTAGTGGGAGAGAGACACTCCAGCAATTAATGAGGGATTTCCCAGCAGCCACTAAGTGGAGCTGCAGCTACTTCCTTTGCAGCAGCATCACAGCAATGAACCTTTCATGGTGGTGGTTTGACAAATTGGCCCACATGCCACAGCAATTAACATCAAAGGTCATGGATTAGGGCAGCATTTAGGGCCCTCGGTATTGTGACATGCATCATACGCAGGGGGCCTGAATAGGAGGTGTTTACATCCAGAGTTTGGAGTCGAATGCAATTAGAAATGTCATTGCCCCTTAATTTACAATAAGGTCTTGGATCTGCCCTGTGCTCTAGAGGGCATGAGCATGAGCATTGCTAATACAGCTGGTGCTTGGACAGGAACCTCCCCGTGGACCTTCGAGAGGTACAGAGTGCGTTTGATTGTCTGTGGCCTTCAGATTCTGGGCTGTTACTGGGGAGAAACAGCTCCCAGCACATGTTACGGCAGCTCCCTGCTTATGGGCAGCAGCACAACATGGGACATGTATAGCACTCAGGTAGGGCCCGCCCACCTCTAACACTCCCCACCCCCATGCCAGGGCTTGGTAGCGTGTAGGGCTGTGTGCCTGCATTGGAGCATTCTCCCCTGGCCACTTCCAGGCCCCTGTATGGCACTGGCGTGAGGGAAGGACAGAACTTGCTCCAATACATCCACTGGTGCACTGGCTCGCAGTTCGTTCCCGAGGGCAGTTTCAGGCATTGGTTTTCACCGGTTCAGCCTCTTATGGTTTAGGCCCTGGCTCCCTTAGAGATGTCCCTCTGTGTTTGCGCTGAGGTCAGCGGGTGCACCTGAGGTCACAGCCCCCACCCAGGCTTCCTCTCTGAAAGGCAGGCCCTGTGCTCTGCCCGGCAGCTCCCCACCCCAGCCTGCAGCCCTTGAAGGCATGCTGCCGTGCTCTGCTGTCGAGAGACGCCTGTCCGTGAAAGGAGAGTTGGGGTTGGCAGAGACCCTTTCAGGCATGGGGATTTTTATAGGGGGTTGACTGAGCTCTTTAACTGATGGGGTGTTGCTTCGAGATCCTGTTTAGCGAGTTTTAGAAGCAATTTCAGATAGATGCCCGGACCCTCAGAAACTCCCCTGCGCCTCCAGACACCCCACCCACCCACCCTTCCACACACACGGACAGTGCTTGATAGCAGGGAGCAGACATGGACAAAGTCCCTCTTTTCATGCTGCTTATCCTGTTCATCGGGTGCTAGCCTGGATTCTTTGCGCAACCAAGGATCCCACTGAAATCAGCAGTGAACAAGGGCTGCAGGGTCAGACTCTCAGAGATTAATTCAAATAAAATAGCGGGGAAGAGCAGCTCAGATAATTGCAAATAGATGATGGATGTCAACTAAACGTTCCCCTTGAGACACGGGTGCATTGTCCTTGCTCTGCCTCCATGTCCCTGCCTGGCAGAGCAGCAGTGAAAGCGTTTTCCTTGACGGTTTGTTTAGGAATTAGCTTCTTGCACGTCTGGCTGCAGAGGTCAGTTGCAAAGAGACATGATCCGGTTAGTGCTGATTCCCCAGCCTTGTGGAGAGTTTGACCTTGAAGCTGCCAGGCTTGTTATTTTTAACAGGGTTTTTGCTGTGTGTGTTTTTGTTTTAACCCGATCACGAAAGACGTACAACGGCAGCACATTACCATGTTGGTTTTGCGTCCAGCACACATGGGGGGGGGGGGTTACATAAAGCAGATTAATGGGATAGCAGGAACAGAAAGACATACATGGGGCCATGTGATGAGAGCTGCTTAGGGAGGGATGAGGCAGGAGGAGCTGTCAGGTACCAGATCAAAAATAAGGCTGGTCTGATGGTTTGGATGATCTGAGTTGAGCCAGTGCAGTTCCTGGAAGTATTCAGCTACTGCTCTGCATTCCTTGATTCAGGATGTTTCATGGATTCTTTTCTCTTGCTCCTAAATCAGCATGAGGTCATGTGTGCTTGGCTGATTTCTCTAAGGCCCTGTCCAGAGCTGAACCAGAACCAGGTTGGAGGTGAACAGAGGATTTCAGTCTGCAGGGCCCTCAGTCCAGGAGCATTGAATAGTCCATTCATTATGTACATCAAAAAGGAGAAATAATATGAACTGTTCCATTTGCAACTGAGTTTGGTTGGTAGGGTGGGGGCAGAATGGGAGGCACAAGTTAGAGAGCGGTTAGGGAAGCTTTATATTTTGGACATTGGTGACCTAATCTCTCTACCTCCTATTTCCTCCCACCCGCTAAAACAAGTCACTACAATATGTCTAGTACTCGGAGAGCTCAGCAGCTCTCACCTGGGGAGGTGCCTCTCTACCGCTTTGGGAAGGCACGGCTGGAGTCTGGCCAGAAGTGTCTAGATCAGAAGAGGAATTCGGAGGGGAAAGATTTGTATGGTTCACAAGATTTCTGCTGTTTGTTTGTTTTTTGTCAGTCTCCTGCAACAATAATGGCAGCTGCTCAGCTTCCTTTCTAGATAACCTTCTTCCTGTTACCCAGCATGCTTATTATCTACTACAGACAGACTGGCAAGAGTAACCGGAAAACTGATACCTTATCTCTACCTCTCAAGGAGCTTATTTAGGAGTTGGAATGTGTTGCAAGGGTAATTGACCGTATAAATACAAGTGATCTATATGGACAAGAGGCTACACCTTTGAGAGAGACAGCACCTGCTAGACAGGAACCAGGCTGTAGGCACCAGGCTTGCGTCTACAAAAAACCCCTCTTTTTACATTTAAAATCTGAGTCGGAAAAGCAGTGGCTCAGGCTCAGCAGCTGATTGGGGGTTGGGAGTCAGGACTCCTGGGTTCTATTCCCAGTTCTGCCACTGCCTTGCTGTGTTGTTAGCCAAGTCATGACCCCTTTGGGCCTGGGTTTCCCCCTTTGTGGAAAAGGGCTCACCCGGGGGGAGGGATGGCTCACCCGGGGGGAGGGATGGCTCACCCGGGGGGAGGGATGGCTCACCCGGGGGGAGGGATGGCTCAGTGGTTTGAGCATTGGTCTGCTAAACCCAGGGTTGTGAGTTCAATCCTTGAGGGGGCCATTTAGGGATCTGGGGCAAAAATTGGGGATTGGTCCTGCTTTGAGCAGGGGGTTGGACTAGCTGACCTCCTAAGGTCCCTTCCAACCCTGATATTCTACGATTCTATGATTCTACATACCTGCCTTGCAAAGGATGTTATGAGCATGAATCAGTTTGTTTGCGTGGGGGTTTGCCATGAAATGTCTTGGGTACTTACTTTTTAGTCTGGGCTTGGATTTAGAACAAGCTCATATGCAAGCACAACAATAAGAGTAAATAGACTAATTGAAATGAATGGACTCAGCAGTGAAGGCAGGCTGAGAGCGCTGAACCAGAACTAATGAGTGACGGGAGTCAAGCAGTGCTGCAGCACTTTGCTCATTTCCCTCTCGGTAAGTTACACACATGACTGTAGCAAGTGCAGTAGCCCTGTCTTGGTGGTGATGAAAGAGGAGGGAACAGAACAAGCCAGCTTGGCAGGGGGGATGAGGGTAACAGCTGCTGGGGCGGGGGTGGGGGGTGTCTATTTTGGTCCAGTTCTGGTTGGGGAAAATAGACAAGAGGCACTTGTGTAATGTCGGCTCCTGGGGCCAGCCTTGAGGGGGAGCCTGATAAATAATCAGCACTTCCCCGTGCCTGCAATTTAGGGAGCTGGGGAAGGTGCAGAGACGGAGCTGGGTGACCTGGATGCCAGGCAGGGTCATTCCAAATGGCCGAGGGCGCAAGGAGCCCTTTTGCCCAGGTCACTTTCTAGGGCCGTCATTCCGTTGTGCTGCCCAGCTGCAGCTGTTCTGACTGCATTGTCTCTGACTGTACTTGGACCAACTAGTAAGGAGACCTGGACATTGACTGCAACGTTGCTATCTGACTGTAACTGCTACTGCATCCCTACCTGTACTAGTAAGTCACCCTGGCTACATCTGCAATATACCAGCACTTGAGACTTCCACCATACTGACTCTAGAGACTAAGGCCCAGATCTTCAAAGGTCTTTAGGCTCTTAACTTTCATTGGGATTTAGGAGCTTAAATACCTTTTGAGGATCTGGATCTAAGGGACTAGAACTGCTCTTCTGCCTATACTTGCACTCCCACTGTAGTTGCCAGAGTAACAGTACCTTGAAAAGACACTGCTGCTTGGATCTGCAAAATAATCTGTTCCACATCATTGGCAGGACATAGGAATTGCCAAGCCAGATCAGACTCCGGCTCATATAGTTCAGTAATGTGTCTCTGACAGTGGCCAGCACCAGTAGCTTCAGAGGGAGGTGCAAGAAACCTTGCAGTAAACTGATATGGGATAATCTACCGCACATGAAGGTCTCACCCTACTTCCTAACAGGGACTGTTTTAAACCCTGAAGCTTGAGGTTTTATATCTTTTCCCACACTCTTATTTTGCATTAACAATTAAAACCCTGGATATTTCTGCTATCTCTATGAACATCTGAACTGTTGCTGAATCATGTTAAATTCTTGGCCTCGGTGACATCTTGTGGCAATGAGTTCCACGGTCTAATTACATAAGTACTAGATCCCTGACCACTTCTGATGTTCTGTGTGTCACCACAGGGGGATTATGGTCATATGGACCAGGCGTGACAGCTGCTAACACAAACACCTAAAGCCAGCAGCACTTAGTTCTGCCCGCCACTGTAATCTGATCACTCCTGGGATGGGGTTGCGGGGTGAGGGCGTTGAGTAGGGGCTAGCTGCCACCAATGATCTCTACCTTGCTGACAGCCTCAGCGGAGTCTAATGATTGAACAGGCCATGGAGGCTAAATTCCTCTTTTCCCCCCGGCAGAAGGTAGAAGCGCATTGGCTGGGCAATGTGCCATACATTGATACCTGTGGATAAAGAGAAGGCTTCAGTCTGCAGGGCTGCCAATCCTGCTGCTTTTGCCAGTGCTATATTCACTTAAGAGTTGGGAGGGAAAGCAATGCATTACTGTAATCAATTCCGCAAGCCAGCTTGCCAGTCCGTGGCCCAGCTGTAGCTATATTTGCTTAGCAGCTTTGTTCCTTTATTGGCTATTGTTTTTGGAGGCCTTCCAGCCCACTGGAGATTGGGATAAACCCTTGTGCTGTTTCCAGCACTTGTATTCCCTTAAGCAGACATCGCTCCCTGGATCAGGACAGAGCAGCCTCTGTGCCTGGCTGGCTGGGAAAGGGCACCGTGCAGCCCAGCTCTGGCCAGAGCTCTGGTGCAGCGTCACCATTCTCCCCGTCAGTGTTTTAAGGAAAAAAAAAATGTGAAGGAGTGTTTAAAAAAAAAAAAATCCAACCAATCCACTCGGCATCTGCATCTTGTGATCCTGAAACCCAAGAGCCCCCCTGACTCAGCAGGTTATTAATAACCCCCTGGCTGTCTTCCCAGGGCAGCGACTGCCAGCCCCAGCTTCTCCGTCCTCTCTTCTGGGACAAGGCAATGCATACGCCAGGCAAAGTTATAGGTTCCTGTCCATTGGAGTGTAGCTAACGGGCTGTGGGCTTTCCAGCACTGCATGGGTCGAGCCCTAGGGGCTGTGTGTGGTGGCACTAGTTATTGAAGGCTTTGCTGGTCAGGGCCCCAGAGAAGATGTGAGGGTCCGTGTCCAGCAGCCCCAATGATGAGTCACTCTTGGAATTCGTAGCACCGGGATCTGTGCCTGTGAGAGCACTGTGCAGCCCAGCCCGCCGCTTTGGGACCCAAGGGCTTTTGGCTAGTGAGGTCACAGGAGCAGAACAAGGTTCTTAGGCCCCTGGGTCTCCCCTCCCCTGTCTCTGTTCATCCCCTTGCAGGGCCTTGCTGTGTTCGTGCCCCTTCCGCGCTCCCTTCATACCTGCGACCAGGAGAACAAGACAGGGAAACCTTAGGCCCTGGTGCAGACATGACCCTGCTGTTACCCGTGTGAACCTGCCAGGAGGGGATGTTCTTAACAAGACCAACGCAACAAAGACCGAAAAGCCCTGCCCCTCCAGCTGGGGGGAGATGACGTCACCTGGGGTTGGGATAGTCTGGCTCTAAGCCCCAGGTGAACACAGTCTACTGAGGCACCTGTATTCCCCAGGTAAGCATTGTACTGGAGCTTGTCACTAACAGCCTCACCGATTTCTTGGCCTATAGACAATATGGGTATATCCTAGGGAAGCCCATTGCCAGCCTGTGCCCCCAATTTGCACCCACGCTTTGCCCATTGTCAGGTGACATGGATTCCAGTGAATCGGGTCCCATCTACAGGGAACAGAGACCCAGTTACCCCATCATCGCATTCATGGGTGGACAGCACTGTTCAGCCTGGCAGTGAAGAGCACCTTGTGATCAGGCCCCAGCTCCGTGTTAAGGTCTTCGGCTTTGAAGGGCTGCAGCATGATTTGGTACCGTGGGTCAGTCTGGTTCAGGGGGCAGGAGTGCCCGTCCTGTCGGTCCCTGGCTCCCTCGACCCACTGGATTTGAATAGCAAAGAGGAAGCCTGGCTTGTGCCTGGTTACACAACCATCCCAGCAGCTAGAGCTCTGATTTATTTTCTTCCCCTTTTCTGTTTTGCCCTTCCCCCTCAGGGTTCCTCTTTTCCGTTCTCCCTCTAAGTATTTTACAAGGTGAGGGCAAGAGAGGGGGGCCAGGAGCTTAGGTTGCAAACCACAAACGGGAAAGGAACAGTAACCTCCACTAACCTCTTACGCAATGGAGATGAGGTCTGTGCCATCTCCAGTACCTGACGGAGGGCATTATTAATCACACGCGGCTAAGAATAGAGCCCAAATCTCCCCACGCTCTCCCCTCACAAACACAATGTCCTTTCCAGCCCAGCGAGCCCATGCAGGCTGATTTATCACTGTGCAATGTTCCGGCTGTCTGCTGCGCTCTGCTTTCTGAAGAGGGGACCTCTTGGCCACAGCGGACGTTCCCAGCAGCCATTGCTCATGAGGATTGTTCAGACTCTTGGTGAGCCTCATGCCCCCTTCTGTTTCCTGACCCTCCCCTGTTCCTTTCCTTTAGTTTCTTGAACATTGGGCCTGATTCTCAGTTCGTCGTCCCCACCCACCGCCACTTCCCTGTGGTTGGGGCAGGTGCAGGGGAAGAGGGCAAAAGTGGTTTTAAGTCCCATTTGTGCTGCCTGTATTCTGGGGCCTGACCAGCCCCCAATGAAGTTCGAGCAGCTCCAGGGCTGCTCCAACTTATCTCCTGCCTCTGCCCCATGGGCTTGTGAGTAGAGCAGATCCCAAACGCAGTGTGTTCTGGCCTCAGCCTTGACATGATTGGAGCAGGGCTTACACCAGCTCTGCATTGCCTTTACTAAGGTCATTTCTTCCCCTTTAGTGCCTCTTTACAGTAACAGCGTGGTGTAAGAGAGCCTTATAATAACAGAGAATCAGACCCAATAGCTTAGTCCTTCCCTTCTGCTCACCTGCGTCTCTTCTGCCTCCCTGCCTTGCCATTCCTGCCACATCTTCCCCAATCTCTCTCAGCTTCCCTTCCTCTTCCCTCTCGCATCTGTCTGCTCCCAGTTTCCCTTTCCTCCTCCTCCTCCCTTCCCCTTGGGTGCTGCCCCCTGCTCTCTGCCTCGCTGTTCTGCTTCTCTCTCCTTCTCCTAGGCCTCTCCAGGACAGGATTTCCCATAACGCTGACTCAGTCCTAAGGTGAGCAAAGGGTCTTTGCTGCCCTCACACTAGCCATTTCAACGGCTCCCTCCTCCAAGCCAGAAATCCCTGGAGATACTTCACTGACTCATGGGGTATCCCCTCAGGGGCTCCAGTATTTGAAGCTGTGGCCGGGTATCTGAGGCTAGCTGAGGTAGGTGCTTTTCAGCAGTGTCTGCTGTTCCCATGCATGGCTGCAGGCCTCCCACAAATACCACCCTGCCGATGTTGTTATAGGGAGGCTTCCTCTCGGAAAGGGAGGGCGGGAGGCTGTGCGGCACCATGATGTGAACGTAAAAATCCCCAAGGCAGGCAAGCCCATAAGGGGCTAGTAGCTGCAGACCAAGGAAAATATCATGTTGGCTACATTTAGACGACAATGCAAACCCCAGAATGCACTACAGAGACAGAAGCAGTGGGGGAGGGGGTTACAGTCCCGAGCACCTGCCTCTCCCTTTGACTTTAGCTAGAATTCTGGAAAATCAGGTGCAAGGCATCTCCCAAACCCAGTGGCACTTTGGGAAACACTGACTTCATTGGCTGTGCTACTGGGTAGTTTTTAACTGTGGAGCTGGACATAAAGCCTTCCCTTCACACCCACACTCCAGAAAATCAATGCCCTAGATGAGTGTTTTTCAACCTTTTTTCATTTGCCAACCCCTAACATATTTTGAATGGAGGTGCAGACCCCTTTGGAAATCTTAGACATAGTAGGTGGACCCCCAGGGGTCTACAGACCACGGGTTGAAACCTACCTATTGTTTTATGGTAACGACAACCTTTCACGGACTCCACAGACAACAACAGGTTGAAAAACCACAGTGCTAGATCTAGGGTGACCAGACAGCAAGTGTGAAAAATCGGGACGGGGGTAATAGGAGCCTACATAAGAGAAAGACCCAAAAATCTGGACTGTCCCTATAAAATCGGGACATCTGGTCACCCTAGCTAGATCCAGCCCTGATGGCTAATGATGCAGGCTGAACTGCTAACTTTCTGGGTGTTTTTTGTGTGCTCTTATGATGTGATCCCATCCACCGTTTTATGGATGGTTTTTGTCACACAGTACCCTCTGGTGGGGAAAGTGTGCACATATCATATAAATAGACACTAGCGTATCCAAATCCCACATCTCTTGGAAACGGTGAGGCCAAATTAAGGTGTATTTATTAATTACTTTAACGAAAATGTGTACATCATATTGCCTCTCATATACACACATAAATTATATGTATTTGACTGCATCCTTGACCCCCATCTTTCAGACATCACTTGTCTTCTTAGGGAATTCATCCCTGCATTGTTGTCAGAACATGGCCAGCAGGGAGCCATTGCATCTCTCCACTTCCAAGGCTGGCAGGGGGTAGGTCAGCCTCAGGCTCAATTTAGGGCAGCCCTGAAAGTTACCCTAAATTGCACCCCAGCTGCAGAGGGCAGAATAGCTGGGACATAGGAATGCTCTGGCCATTCCACCTCGGGTCCTTATAGCAGAGGAGGGGGGGGAGAGTTGGCTCTGCAACGTGCACAGAAGCCCTTTTGTGCCAAAATTATTCCTTGTTGGTCCTAGGCAGCTACCATGCAGCACCTTTATGCCAGTGCCAAAGGGGCGGCAGGGTGATAGTGAATCTCACCCTTAGATTGTAAGCTCCTTGGGGCAGAGACTGTCTTCGTGGCTGTATACAACTGGGCACATCAGCAGGCACGATCTTTAGGGATCGCATTAATTAAGGAAACACTGAGTTTGGAACAGACGCTTACGTCTCACTTTATTAAAAGCAGACAGGGTGTGTGTCATGGTGCAAAACTACTCCTTCAAGCATTCCTTTTTAAAACGCGGGTACAAAGAATGGCTTACAAATCTGAAAGTTCCACACAAAGATCTTTGCCTTGGATTTCCTGAAGTGAGTTCTTCTGTACATCCGTCTTGTCCTTGTGTACATGTAAAATCACATGCTGTCTGAGCTGTGATTGCCTACTTGAGGCCATGATTTACTCTGATGTAGAACACTGAAATGATGCTCAGCTTCACCCCTTTGGAAAGCAGCCAGCGTTCACGCTGGCTGAGTGAACTAGATATTTCTGAATGGACTTCAGTGATCTTTCTGTAAGCTGACAGCTGGCTTGCAAGAGATGAGGCTGAGTAATCAGTTGATCATGGTTGAACTTGAAAGCCTACACCTGAAGGAAGTCTTTAACTTTTGTTTCTGTTGCATTTGGAGTTATGAGAATTTCAAAATTTTGAATAATTTTGTAGCCTTTTTGTTCACCTCTTGATTGAATACTGGACATTGTAAAATCAATTACTTATAAAATTCCTTTGCTGAATTTGGGAAACTGGGTTCATGTGTCCTTATTTTAGGGGTCTGGAACGGGTCCCATATGAGGAGAGATTAAAGAGGCTAGGACTTTTCAGCTTGGAAAAGAGGAGACTAAGGGGGGATATGATAGAGGTATATAAAATTATGAGTGGTGTGGAGGAAGTGAATAAGGAAAAGTTATTTACTTGTTCTCATAATAAAAGAACTAGGGGCCACCCAATGAAATTAGTGGGCAGCAGGTTTAAAACAAATAAAAGGAAGTTCTTCTTCACACAGCGCACAGTCAACCTGTGGAACTCCTTGCCTGAGGAGGCTGTGAAGGCTAGGACTATAACAGGGTTTAAAAGAGAACTGGATAAATTCATGGAGGTTAAGTCCATTAATGGCTATTAGCCAGAATGGATAAGAAATGGTGTCCTTAGCCTCTGTTTGTCAGAGGGGGGTGATGGATGGCAGGAGAGAGATCACTTGATCATTACCTGTTGGGTCCACTCACTCCGGGTCACCTGGCATTGGCCACTGTCGGTGGACAGGATACTGGGCTGGATGGACCTTTGGTCTGACCCAGTACGGCCTTTCTTATGTTCTATTTACATTTTCTTGGGAACTTTTCCTTGGAAGCTCAGGCATTGCATCTATTTCCAACTTTACTGGTGGATTTGCTCCCAGAATAAGTCATAGCTTTTATCTGATTGGATGGATTGAACTGAACTAAGTGTTGTTTTCATACTAGATTGGCCTTCTGTTGATTAAATGTCTGACCTTTGCACCATTTCAGACAGCTTGTCTATCATGTTTAGGACTTTCTGATCTAGTTCAAATACCAAACAGGTAGCTAAACTTTTCCATTTGAGTTGCTGTGCCAACGATTTGAGATCTTATTTCAGTATCTTTTTCATTGCATCCTTCACAACTTCCCAAGTTGCACACAATCAAGGTAGGTCTCAGAAATTGAAGCCAATGCTTCTTCATAGAGAGTCCATCTTCCTGGACAGAGGACACAGATACCTAGTGGTGTATTTAACACTTCATATTTTGTCCAGAAATATTGCAGTTGTTTGGGGGATTTATTTATATTTTTTGTAAGGAGTTCCAAGAATATCTCTTAGAATAGCATTTTGAATAGTGTCCTGGCATGCCAAAGTCAAAGCATGTCCATAGCAATGAGTATATGTAGCTCGGGGTTCCCTCTGTTGCACTCTGCTTGCTACACTTGATACTCAGCTAAGCTTCACAGTCATAGCAGTGCCTGTGACAGTTGTTGTTCCCCAGAGTTAGACACAATGACATAAAGCTAATTACTGATATGATTACCTCAGTTGATGTACAGGCCATATTGTTTGCAAAGAGTTGATTGTACGAGCCATTCATGTCATCACCCACATAACACAGGCCAATTGCTTTTTGTTGGAGAAGAATGTTATTTAATTTACCATAATTGTATAGCCTTGATCATTGTATACCAGTTCCCAGAAACTCCCTCAGAAATCCCCCTCAATGGCATTGAGACACAATTTCCATTGTTTCATTTTGAATACCTGGACTTGTGAATTTGTCTTCACTCTTTTTCAGCCACTTTGAAGTATCGATCGTATTCTGCGGCAAACAAAGCAGATGAATAAAGTTGCAGTCAACCTTTCCACTTAAGGGTATATTTTCAGCTTGTTTAGTATAATGGCCTCTCAGTGCAAGTCCTTGGCTGGCAAGACATGTACTAGAATTTTCATTAGGATCTTCCTGTTTTCTTCTGAGAGAACTGAAAACTTAGCATGTCACCAGCTTTCTTTGCGGTCATTTGAAGCATTTCAGCTGCTTTGTGGTGACACAAAGAAGCTTGGTGCCTCTCAGATTTGTCTCGAGCCTTTTTCCAATTAAGGAATTCAGACTCAGAGAAAGTTTCACCTGCGCACTTAGTCAAAAGTATTTTGCATCTAAAAGGCTGTACAACAGAAGCAACAAAGTGCTCTGTCACTAGCTTCAAAATAATAGAGCCATTGATAGTCATCAACCAGGATGAGCAGGAAGAACGTCCCTGTTTTCTAAAGCAACACATGAGGAAAGACTTTGTCAGGAAGTGGTTGGCCAGGTGTCTCAAAAGTGCTGACAGTAGCAGGTAACTGGCATTTGGTTCTTGTTGAGGGGATGACAGAGAGAGGTCAGTGCTATAACTGCAGGAGTAGATCCACTTGTTGGAAGCATAATAGCTTCCTCCTATTTAATCAGCCGTGTTCCAAGCGATTTCATGTTAGCACCTTGAAAATGGACACTTGGGTTTTGTGCTTTGCTCAGTCGCTGCTCACTTAGGAAGAATGGTGTGGGGGTTGCAGAATTAAAAAACATACTCTGGCAACCTCAAACATTGAGCTGGCTTCTTGGTTTTATACAGTCGCTGCTTTCTTTGTAGGATAGTCTAGAATGTGGTAGGGTGAAGAAAGGGAACAACCAACACCTGATCTGTGGATTACACTGGGAAATAATTGCTTTTATGTTTTGCTTTTGTAACTGTAACATGCTGCAGGGGATATGCAGAGTTGGGAGCCACTATGTTACCCTTCTGCCTGAGCAAGCATGTGTTTTGCTGGAGATTAGATTAGGTGTTAGCTTCCTGCCATGCCAGTCTGTCTTCCCCATCAACAAACTCAAGCCTCTCACAGCCCAAACCTTGCCTAGTAGATAACAGTTGTGAACTCCAGCCCTGAGCTCCTCAGAGCTGTTTCTCTGCAATGCACAACCCCTGTCACTAGTCATTCACAGGAGGTATTGAGTTTGCTGCTCTTTTCAAGAGTCAGTACATTACAGCTCTTTAACTTAACTAGGGTGAATACACGCTTCCCTTCAAGCACAGCACTGAGTTGGTTTATAGTAAAAAATATAAAACAAGTTTACTAACAAAAGGAAATAGGCTAAGGCAGTGGTTCTCAACCTTTTTTAACTGGCGGACCCCTACAAATTGTCAAATGGAGGTGCAGACCCCTTTGCAAATCTTAGACATAATCTGTGAACCTCTTAGTGGTCTGCGGACCACGGTTGAGAACCACTAGGCTAAGGGATACCAAGTAGCAGGAGTAAAGGTAGAAATAGTTACAAACAAATAAAAGTGAAAAAACACATCTCACAGACTAAAACAACCTCACAAGATGCAATCTTTGGTTAAGTTGGTTTCTCTCACCCACAGTCTCCTTTCCAGCTTGGCCAGGATCCATCAGAGATCAGATCACTTGGTTCCTTTGTTTCCTAAGGTGAAGGATAAAGATGGAGTCTTTCTCTGTTCCTTATATCCCCAAAGGGAATGTCTTTGTCTTACAAGTCAGGAATCCCTCTTGGGTGCTCAGGTTGGCTCTGCTTGCTGTGTCCCCCAGGGAGCTGACCCCATGTCAATGTTGAAGTTTCCTGTGATTTTACAATGCGCATGTCCTTCCTACAACCGCCAATGCAAATGAATAGTTCATTGTCCGTGTCTCCGGTCACATCTGGCTCAGTTAGCCTCTAAGCCAGAGATGTTTGCCTTCCCCTTTGTCTTTAAAAAACCTGATATGCCCCTTTGTCTGTTTACAGTCTCCAAAACATAATATCAGTGAGTATTAATAATTTCACCTACAGTGTTGTTACAAACATTTCACAAGGATATTAATGACCAGTGTGGTGTTAGTTTTCCAATGATGTATTACAAGACACCTTTCAGATATAAATTATAACAACAGTGAGTTGGGGTACACTGAGCAGGTCAGGCCAGCTGAAACTCACTGCTACATACGAGGGAGCCCCTTGCCTTCTGGCATGGGTATGCTCTTCAGGTCACAGTGACCCCCCTGGTTCACCTCTCATCCAGTGACTTCAGCAAGGAGAAGATTACAAATCAGGTGGCATCTGGAGGGCCTTTGACTCCCAGACATGATGGGATTGGGGTCAGAGGTTGCCAAAGGACAGCCAAAGAATTCTGGACTCCATGATGCCCAGCCTCCCTCTCCCCCATGTGAAAAGAGCACATAGAACTTCCCAGTCTCTGGCACATCAGGACACCCTGGGAGTCAGCCCCAAAGGAGTGCCAGCTGGCTGGACTCATCCCAGGTCTCTCTAGAGACAGGGGATCAGAAGGCCTCCTGCACAGAAAGAGAGAAGGTGGGAAACAACCAATCTGGCTAAAGAAAGAGCAGGAGAAGTACAGACAGCTGGGCCTCACCCAAACATGCAGAATTCCCCTTGCTTGATGTGTCATTTCCCAGCTAGGAAAGAAAGGAGCCAGAGCTTGCTGCAGGGGAGACCTTCAACCCAACCCTGGTTACCAAGAGCCAGCAGCGTACTGTCTATTTATGCAATGCATGCATTGCATGCCCCAGAATTCAAAAACTTGGTCCATCCACCTAATGGCCAATGAGCTGGAGCTGGCCCAGTGCATATGACATTTTTCAGGTTGCTTGATGTGTCTGCAATAAACTGACCCACACCCGTATAAAAGGGATGGTATCACTGCTGCATTGTGTATCATCAGTTTTGTTGGCGGTTTGATGGTATGCAGGTTGAGTATTCTATGGTGAAATCGCCAAAAGCCTGGGTTGCCTTTCATATTCTGTTTTGATATTTTTTGATCCAGGAAATCATCACTTGAGATGGTACTGTCATGATATGTTAAGTGATTGTTGATGTTTAGTTTATACCATTGATAGTGATGTTGGCTCACTGGTCATGGTTGATGGGGCTGGTTGGAGGAGGACTTAATTTTTTTCCCCAGGCTGATGGTGAGTCCATTTCTTTCTTTTTGTCTTCATCCATCCTCCTCTCCTTGGGATGGATGAAAGTAAACACACTCTCTCACTCACTTGCCTCTGAGAACCTATGAAGAATAAGCTCACTTTTACTGAGTAAATAGAACACAATCATCTGCGAAAACAGTTTCACCTATGAGTTGCTCAAAGACTTTTGTCTTTGCAGTAAGCCTCTGGGACTGAAGAGTTTTTCATCAGTTCTATACCTTATGTAGATGCCCTTTTGAAGGTGATCAGTTGCATTATTCAGAATGGGTGTGAAGAAGAGACCAAAGAGGATCAGTGCCAGCCCGCAGCCTTGTTTCATCCTATTAGATATGGGAGTTGGTTTAGGGAGGTTACCATCTGAGAGTACTTGACCAGTCATGTCTTTGTGGACTTGATGTATGGGGTGTAGAAGCAGAGGTAGTATCTCTGAAAGTCATGACTGCACTCTTTTGAGGGGTTCTTCCAGTCCTCTCATCTCACCAGTAACACACTGTCTCAGCAGTGGACATGACGTTTCTGACTGCTACATGATAAGAGTGGATGGATGAGCAATGAGTTTAAGTGCTGTGATGGAGGGGGACACACTATATAAATGAATGTATTATTATCTTTTGCTTGTTTATTTCACCTTCTTGAACTCTACACTGGGGTTTATTAATTGGCACTTATATTCCCAGGCCTTGAAATGTTTCCTTGGAGATGAACAGTAGACCTTTGGAGAACTGCTTATTATAGCACCAGGTGTGCTGTGCATGAAACTGAGTGCATTCTAGTGCAGCCCAAGTGAGTCATTCTCCTGAAGTTTGGGTGCTGGTGACTGCACTAGTGATCACCGAGTGATGGATCTAAGAGGGACACTGCGGCATCTGATGTTACAAAGTACAGAGTTACGGGCTTTACTTATTTTTTATAATGTGACATCGATATGTTATTACATTAAATAACAGGGAGATGTTTCATTCCCCTCTTCCTCATCAATCAGCTGATGTTGGCTTTGATTCTGCAAAACCCCTTGCTCTGTGCACAGCAGGGTGTGCAAATGTGAGCAGATGCTACATGTGCTCACACTAAGGCTAAGCACTCTGTACTAAGCATTTGTGAATTTGATCCTACAAGCCCTCTGGATGCAGAACTCCCAATAACATTGGTGGAAGCCCCAGGGCTCAGCCAAATGGTGTCACTTTTGGGGAGATACAGTTTGCTATAGAAAATAAAGCTGTTGGGAGGTGGTGCTGTCACCAGCGATTTGTGGCATTCTTGGGAGGGTCTGAAGCCACATCAAGGTCAGGGAGCTACAGACAAGGATATGACTCCCACAAACACATAGATGAGGCATTTAGGGGGGTTGTATCATTGCCAGATTGGGAACTGATTTAATGTTTAGAGAAAGGGGTGAAAGAGACAGAAATTCCCTGGCTTCTCACCTTACTGAGAAACTGCTTCATCCTTTGCACACCCTAGGCTTGATCTAAAGCAGGGGTCTCAAACACGCGGCCTGCGGGCCACATGCGGCCCACGGAGTTATTTCCTGTGGCCCGCCATAGGTGCCGACTCCACTGGCAGCCAAGCTCCAAACATTACTGAGTGTTTATATTTTATTAAAACCCCTCTTTGCATTACAGTTTTTAAAAAGTTAATACATTGACTTTTAATAGATTGCTATATTACTCTTCATTTTTGACTATACTTTTGTATCATTGTATAAAAAGGTTTCAGTGATGCAGCCTTTGGCCCAATTTACTAGTTCTCACGTGGCCCTCGTGGTGATTTGAGTTTGAGATCCCTGATCTAAAGCCCTTGAAGGCAATGGGAAGACTCCTGTGCAACTTTCATCCTATACCTGCCAATAATGAGAAATGGGAAAGTCTGATATTTCCCTTTTGACTGCACCTTGACCAACCTCCTCCTGTTCAGCCCAGGTTTCTCTCTCCCGTTGGCATGCACATTTAAGCAGCTTGTTTTTTTTTATTTAAAGCAGGAGAATAATTTCTGCCTGACCATAAAGTAATCCGGACAACACCAAGGCTCAAGGATCCCAGAGCTATTGCTGCTGGAGCCTGGCTTGGCAGGACCAAGCTCACACTCTTTCCTCCTGCAGTCAGTTTCATGTCCGGTTTTATGGTCTGTGACCATGGCACGGACTGTGCTGTCCTCCCCCAAAATCCCTGAGGTTTTGGAATCAGAATCTAGAGACCTCCCCAGAGCAGAGCCTGGGCTTAGACAGTTGTGTGGCCCCCTCCCCATCTCTCCTCTTTCTCAATCATTCTTTCCTTGTCTTTGACTCTTCACTTCTCTCTTTCTCCTCCTTCTCTCCTCTCCGGCACGCTCCCTCCTCTTTCCTCTCCTCTCCTTTTGCTTTCTCCCTCCTCGCCTCTGCCATTAACCGCCCTGTGCAGCGGAGCGCCTGGCTTTCCCCCGGGGTCCCTGCAGGTGTCGCTGTCCGGTTTGTAGGCCTCTGGCTGCGGGATGAGTTGCTCACTCCAGGCCGGGGATTGACAGGCCGGGCGGGCAGGAGTGGGGGGGAGGACTGGGGGAGGAGGGGCAGCCAGACACAGAGAGGCAGCCAGCGCGAGAGAACCCGCAATCCAGCCAAGCGCCGCCTCTGCCTTTTCAATCCGCAGCCATCCTGCTCCCCGAGCCCCCATCTCCCCTCCGGACTCGGCTCCCCAGGCAGACCCGGCTCCCTACAACCACCACAGGTGGGTATTGGGGCCGGCTGGCGGGGCTGAGGGGGTTTATTCCGGGGGGTTGGTGCGGCGGGGGGATGGGACAAGGCAGCCCTAAAATGGAGCCTGAGCCGGAGGCTGCCTGGAGCCCTGAGGGAACCAGCCTCCCCCCCCCTCAGCTTTGTCTCCCTTTCATCCCCCCCATGGCTCATGCACACGCTGTTCCTTCTCCCCCCGGCCCGGAGCGGGGTGCGGCGGCCCCGCGCCCCGATGCCGCTTGGCCGAGGCAGGCAGTGCCCCGCTGTTGGCCCAGCCCGATCCCCGCTTCAGCCCCGGAACAAAGACTTGGGGGCTCCCCCCCCCCCGGGGGCTGGGGTGCACGGCAGGGGGTGGGCAGGGCGAGTGGCCCCTTGTCTGCCCCACCGGGGCCGCGGTTCAATGCTGGAACTGGCCTGTCTGACGGCGGTGTGTAGTCTGCAGAAACCAGGCGGTGATGCAGCCTCCCTCCGTTAAGAGCAGATGCGGGCCCTGTTAGGCCACCCCCACGCCTAGCTAGGGGAGAGGGGCTTAGAGGTGTGGGGGGCGCTTTCCCCTCTCGGATCCCTAATCAATAGGGGTGGCGGTGCCCGTTTGGATGTTGTGGCTTTTTTTAATTAAAAAAAAGAAGCCCTGTGTTTAGCCCCATTGTTTTGGTTCTGCGTTCCGGTCATGGGAGGCTTGGCCTGTGCGTGTGTGTGTGTGTTTTGCTGCTGCTATTACAAACTGCTAAACCCTCCCCCATCTGGGATTATAAAACTATACACGCTACACAGCATCCTGCCCCCCGCCCCCCCCATTGCTCCGGGCACAGACGATGGTGTATGAAATAGCTTAACAGTGTGTGTTTATGATTAACTAGTCGATTTTTGTTTTTCTTTTCCGCAAAGGCGGTTGAAAATAGAAATAGCTATCGTGATTTTGACAGTTAAAAGATTCTTGTTGCAATGTATGCTTCAAGAAAACATTTAGGATCTCCGTTCCGCAGCCCCGATTGGTTTCTTGTTGTGTTTATTGTAGCTGTGCAAAGACCCGACCAAGAGCTGAAATGGAGCTTGTGGGGGAGTGTTTACAGTGCAGCTTCTGAGGCTGTGCAATGCAGTGGGGATGTTTCTTGTGTTTTGATGCTGGATCTTGGAAGATGCATATGGTTTTTAAAAATATATATTTTTATTGTTAGCAAAGAATTTACAACCTCTGGGCTGGTTGGGGGTGTGTGCGCTGGAGGAGATGAAAAATCTGAAACAGGTCTTGGCTCGACGTGTCATGTTTTTTCCATATATCTCATTAGAGTTTGGATGTTTTGGTTAGCAGAACTCTGTGGGCTTTGGTTTGAGTGGTTGCAAACATTCTTTGATCCTGAGTTTTGACTTTTGTTATGAAAATTATTCTTCATAGCTCTGTATGTAGAAAAGGTGATAGAGGAGCAGAAATTTTGGAGGCAGTGATTGTATTTGATGGATTCATACTTTCATATAATGAAGCATTTTAATTTTAATGGTACTAGTGTCTGGCATCATATAAACAGGCTATGTAAATATTCAAGGCCCTGTGTCTTTTTCAAGAGACTAGGGAGGAGGATGGGCATTGATCCTGAAAGCTTTGATACTCCCTCTTCAGTACTAGCAGAGGATGCCCCTCATCTTGCAGAATTGAGTCCTGATTAAGGATTTATAAGTTAGTTTAAAACTTTCATTGCTGTGGTGCCTAGATGCCTCAACTAGATCAGGCCCCATTGTGCTAGGCACCGTACCTACACACATAGAAAATGACAGTCCCTGTCCCCAAAGAGCTTGCATTGGAGTGTTGGCTTCTGACAGGTGGATTTGCCAAATATAAACTTGAAAATGCCCTGGGGCAGAGAGGTTGAAAGTAGTGGGTGGTGCTGCTCTCACTGTGCTGTCAGGCCAAGTCCCAGAGCAGCTAAAACTTTTAACTGCAGTTTTGCTTCTATACATGAATTTGCCCTGATTCTGTAAGGAGCTACAAGTGGATGAAACCTTGGGCCTTTGCAGAGCCCCATTGAAGTCAGTGCTGTTCTGGGTGGGTAAAGCGGTCATGTTGCTCCTCACAGGACTGAGACCCGAGAGATTTTTTTTCCATTTGTTTTTATATTTTTGAGGTGTGAAGGATTAATAACAGATCTTCGTTGTTAATCTCTATTTTCATGATGACCTGTCTGACATGTGCTTTCTCTTTAAGGCATATGAAGACGTCAGGTTAAAAGTTACATTAAAAAATCCGTGGAGGATTGGCAAAATTTGAGGAATTAAAACCAAATGTATCTTTCACCATTGCTTCTAAATTTTTCTTTTTGGACTTAATTTGGCTTGGACATTGAAGATAAGCTGTTCTGTGTCCCTTTTTAGTCACTTTCACTGGTTCTCTACCCTAGTCCAGTGGATGCTGCACACATTTCAGAGCAAATTTTAAACGGAAACAAAACAATTTGTTGAAATATATAAAAATATGAATGCACAATTTTGTTTTCACTTAAAGTATTATCCTGAGATGCAGCTGGATGGAGAGTTCATTTTATAACTCCAGTCAGGAGTTTAGACTGTAACTTGTGGTTTTATTTATTTAATGTTTCACAGAATCTATTTTGAGTGGAAATGGCTACATTAATTTTTTCTTAATTCACTGAATATTTTGTTTGGTGTTCAATCCAGCCTTGCAACATTTGCAAATGAAGCATCTTACCTTTTTGCTAGTGCCTGAAATCCAGAAAGTGAAATTATTTTGTCCAGCTGGTTGAAGCACAAAAAGTAAACAAACTGTAAAATCAGGGAAACGTAAATGGAGGTTTAAAAAAAAAAATCTTAGTTTTTAACCTGAGTAATTCAGGTAAGGAATTTAAAAAACAAACATGACTTTTTTTACCAGAAAGTGATCCTTTTAGTATTAGATTTTATGTAAGCTTTTTCCAACGCGTAAATTTAGGAACTAACTTCCATTGAACAGTGTCTTAAAAATAAATAATAATACTTATCAAAACATTGACTTATCAGACTGGGATAGTATGAGAGTCCATGTTTGCACTGTGCCCACTACCATGGGGCCTGATCTCTGGTTGAGGTATTTGGGTGCTCATGTAACATAAAAATCTCTAAGATCTCTATAGAGTGCTGGTATTTTTGCATAGCCACCAACAGCATATTAGGTCCTGATCCTGCAAGTTGTCCCACGTGAAGTACAGCTTGCCAGATCAGGGCCATAGTTTCGGATGTCTCGGTAGGACCTCTTGTGCACCTAACCTTTGAAATACTATTTCTGCAAGGAACAATAGAATACAAATTATCAGCTACTTAGGG
Organism: Macrochelys suwanniensis; assembly: GCA_033296515.1. Taxonomy (NCBI): domain Eukaryota; kingdom Metazoa; phylum Chordata; order Testudines; family Chelydridae; genus Macrochelys; species Macrochelys suwanniensis. The sequence goes on along the minus strand of CM065790.1, from coordinate 10,370,893 downwards.
TTTACATTTATCAATTGCCCAAGATTTCCATTGTACTTATGCAAGTAATTTAATGTACTTTAGGACCAGTAGGGTTAGGACTCAAGTTGCAGTAGTACTTAAATCATGATAACCTTATTATTTATTATTTTTTCTCAGTACAAAGAGATCTCACCGTAGCAAGACTTCCTCTTGTGACTGCCCAAATCGAAGGGGTGGGTGTCGGGAGAAACTTCTAGGATAGTAAATGTTAATTTGTTAATTTGAAATGGGGGAGGGATACATCTTTAGAATTGCAGGAGTGGGTGACCCCCTTCTCCATTCCATTGCCAGTGGACTTTCCATTTGTTCTGTCATTGGATAATGAAAATTTTGTCCCAATTTCAATTCTTGTTCTTCAGATAATCATACCTTCTGAGTGGGTTTTGCTTTTCATGTAGCACTGACTCATTCCTCTAATAGGTTAGTAATCTCACAGCTCCCTAGCTTGATTAGCTTGTCATTGGGAACAGAAAAAACATAAATGTGGGTCTTTCAGATGTTTGTCACATGGCCACATAGAAACATTCTGAACAGGTAAAAGCTAGTGAACTGTAAATTTCTTCTTCCCAAGAACAACTTTTTGGATAGCTATTGAAATAAACTGACTTTACATTACTAAAACCAACATAATCCACTCCCAAAAGTTTCTCCCAGGGGAAGATGTGTGCAGATTTGTGACTGCAACACAAGTTTGTTTGGATAAAAACTTGTTCCAGAGAAGAATAAATATGGATAAAGCAGAGGGCTATAATATAATGTTATAACTCACTGAAACATGACTTGGTTTCATTATGAGAGATTGTCAGAAACTTCTTATGTAGCATTCAAGAACTGTGTGTGTGCGCGCATGTAGGTTTAGATTAGGAAATAGGTTTTTGTCATTCTAGTGCAGAGATGAGGGAGCTGTATGTTTTGGAGCAAAATTGTTGGAAGGTTTGTATGTGTAAAACTTGAATTTGTCAGGAAGCTGTAAGACCACATCTATAGTAGACCTGAGCCTTTTCCACTAACAACAGCGCTTTTGTATTTGACTGTGGAACTGGAGGGGGCTGGAATCTCTTGAGTTGCTGTGTTAAAAGATCTATAGGTACAAGACAACAAAGAAACTAGTGCAGTTTTGGAGCCGCAAATGCTGAGGCATGTGGAGGTGATCATCATCCCCTGTGACTCTGGTGCAGCTGCATCTTGAATATAGTGTCCAATTTTGAGCACCTGTATTACCAGGAAAGTGTTGACCAATTAAAGGGAGCAACACAAACTCCTAGAAGGCTGCAGGCATTGATTTAGGAGGAAAGATTAAAAGGGCCACACCTTGACTGAGTGTGAGAAAAAGTGATTACAAAGTTTTCAGAAGGATGTAAAAATCAAAGAGAAAAAGGAGTTCTTTTGGGTGGTATGTAAGGGAATAACTTGGAGCTATGGGATGAAATTAAGGTGGGGGAATCTAGGAAATCTTTCTGATACGGAGATGAGCTGGTAGCTCTTGACAAATCATCTATTGTCACTAGCAGGAAGACTTACTCTATTGTATGCTGATGCTTGACACGTTTACAGGGCTTGTGGTTGGCTGGAAGGGGATGTTTGAAGCGTCCCAGGAGTCTCAGATATATAGCAGTAAAGCCAACAGACTGCAGCGTTAACACCCCATTGAAACAAACTGTGGTGGAGGGATGTGGAGGAATCCTCCTCCTCTTATGTAGCTGCACAGGACTCTCTTGCAGTGGAGCTGGGATAGATCTACTGCAAGGAGTAGTTGGGGACAAGGTTTAGGAAGCCTGCATTGGATGTGTGTGTGTCACATACTGTTCATGAGCTTCCTGCATGCCTTTCTACAATGGGGATTTAGTGTCAGGGCTGCTGCTATGTAGATTTGTCAGGTATCTCCACCTATGTGTGGAGTAAGGGCAGGTGCAAATGTGCAATAGACTACTCTAGTCTTGAGGCTGGAGTAGCAGTCCTGGAGTGGGCTGGAGGGCAGGGAGGAACGATTTCTCACCTGCTATGCCAGCATTTGAGCCTAGGCAGTTCACATGTCTCTGGTTCATTATGCTTTTCTGAATTTACAGAAAAGCAATGCCCCATCAAGTCACATGCTGGAGGGTTTTCTTCATAACCGTAAGGGTGAGAAGCTTAATTTTTGGAAAAACTGAATATCAAGCCCCCAACTAACCCGGGGCAGTTTCTTGTTGGTCATTGATGAGTGCACCCACGGTATTGTGCTAATTGTCATTGTTCTGCATTCAAGGGGAATATAGCATTTTATCATGCCACATGGTTATACCAAATACTTAGGGCAGTGTACAGGGTAAGCCATCTAGAATGTTTTCAATATTCTGCAGACCAGGATACTCGCTGTAGACTATAATTGAATCATGTGCAGGCCGTCCCACAACATGTAGGAGGGCAGTGTAAGCCAGTGGAGGGAGTTACACCAGGAGTCAAGAGACATGGGTTCTGTTCCTGGCTTTGCGACTAATCCACAGTGTGAAGTGATGACCTTGGACAAGTCACTTAGATCCTCTCAGTTTTCCTATCTGTAAAGTTGATAGGATGCTTACCCGCCTTTGTAAAGTATTTTGTAAATCCACACATGAAGAGCCTATGTAAATGAGAAGTATGAATATATGGGTGAGATGTTTCTCACTTCCTATATCCCGCAGTGCTCAGTCCAAATGTCCTGCATACAGAACACAGCTGCTTTTCAGAAGACCTAAGTAGGGCTCTTCATTATTCCAAGCATGTTAAAAATGCTACTCACACTATAATATGATCACTTACGTCCTTGTATCTGTTGCCCCTTCCCTATTAAGCACTTTCTCTAATTCATGGCTGATAAAAATCAAGGATTAAATTTTAATTTAAATTGGATTTTTTTTTAATTTAAATTAAATTCAAAGTTTATTTTTAATATATTTTTCAAGTTTTTAAAAAATAAAGTTGAAATTTAAAATTAAATTTGAAGTGGACAACTTTTGTTAAGGCTTTACTTTATTATAATCTATTAACATCCTTTAAATTAAACAAAAGTATTAAGTAGTACATGTTTGCTGCCAGTTTTAAAGAAAGTCAAACCACTGAACTAGTGGAAGAAGTGACTGGTTAAGTACCTGGAACCCAGAATTTGTTGAAGTGCTGAACAAGCCTTTGACCTCAGTAGCCTCTTCTGGAGGTAGAGAGAGAATAATTGATTCATTTCAGTTTATATAACTAGTTCAGCTCAATGGCTAATTCATTCAAAGTTGAGAAACTGGGAGTTGAAAAAGAAAGTACGTTTGTTTTCTCTTCCAACTATGAATACAAACTAGGCATGACAGGATGATATCTACTAGTTCCAAAATCTTGAAAGACATGAACATAAAAATGCCCATACTGGGGCAGACCAATAGTCCATCTAGCCCAGTAATCCTGTCTTTCCAGTGACAAATGCCGGGTGCTTCAGAGGGAATGAATATAACAGGCGATCATTGAGTGATCCATCCCGTCATCCACTCAAAGCTTCAGACAGTCAGAGACTAGGGACACCCAGAGCATGGGGTTGCATCCCTGACCATCATGGCTAATAGCCATTGCTGAGCCTATCCTCCATGAACTTACATAATTATTTTTGAACCCCATTATAGTTTTGGCCTTCACAACAGCTCCTGACAACAAGTTCCACAAGTTGTGCATTGTGTGAAGAAGTACTTCCTTTTGTGTGTTTTAAACCTGCTTGCCTATTAATTTCATTGGATGACCCCTGGTGACGTGACCAGAGATAATCCGTTTAGTTAGCTAATTACCAATAATACTTCCTTTTTAAATAAATTAGTTTTAAATACAAAACATGTTTTGATAAACTTTTGATAAACTATTTTGTTATATATCCAACCCATTTAAGGTAATTTTAGTTAATAAAAACAAATGCTTTTAAAATATATGTTGTTCATCATTTAGTAAATAAGAAATGAATCATTCATCATTTTCTAACTATATAAAATAGATAAAAATTAAGGATCTGAATAAATGTAAGTTAAGCTATATGATTGCTTAAATAAATGTATATACCTATAGCACGTCCTGCTGGTTAGCAAAAAGCAGCACCAAATTTAGCATGAAGGCTATATTTAATTGCAAATCAACATGTTTTAATAGTTACCAGCCAATGAGACTCAACCTTTCTTCAGGAAAATAACTGAAAAGTACAAATTCAAAACACAAAATCCGTGATTGAAATTAAGGTTTCTAACTTGATGATTTAAATCTCGCTAATTTGAATCAGTTTGCCCTGCTCTAATTTCCCATGGACCTCAATATGCATATCCAGTGCAACCAAGTGTTTTGAATAACTGGCTACATGTAAATAAACTGTGGGGTGAAATGCGGTATTATAATAGTATCTTTTTAAAAAGGAAAAGGATTGAAAATAGTTTTTTAGGAACTTACATCTCAGATACTGTAGTATTTGAACTACAAACTTGCCTGAATTGCTGTGAAATGTATTTGTAGTTTGACCCCAGCTGTTTCAACAGATTTGATGAATGTGGGAAACCAGAAAAAGTTGATATAGAGAATGATTTATTCATCTCCTCGCCAGTGCGGTATTGTTCCCTACAGTACTTTGTCCTGTCTAGTTCTAAAGGTGGCAGGCAATGGGACTCCCACCATTTTCTGTGGAGAAGATTTTATATTCAGATCAACAGGGGCTTGACAAATCCACCCAGCAATGGCAAGTAAGAAGCTTTCCCTTGTATGTATTGTGGTGGGGACTTGGCCTTTAATCTCTGTGGATTTGAAACTTTCTTTTTTTGTCTTTAGTCATTATGGTTGTGAAGATAACCAGAGTGTAAGCCAATTCAGTGTAGTCGGAGACAGCCTGAGAGGGTGGAGAGGTATAGGCTACCTAATATCCAAATCCTGTGAAGCTGAGCTCTTTGGTCTATAGGAGTGGTAAGTCGTACCCTTGACATGGACTCCCAAAATCCTACCTCAGTTGTGTGCAGAGGAACCAAATTGATTTTGTGGGGCCTCTAATGATCCCTTTCCCATTTGTTCTAACCCCTATGTATGCTAGTGTCATACGCGATACATTGCTAGGCTTGTCACTTACTGAAAGACACATCAAGAGTTGTGTTTTATTAGTTTACTACTAGCTAAAAATTTCACTGTCCTGTGGGTGTAGTAATTCATAAAGTTGGGTGGGGGGAGCTGAGAACTTAAAAGTTGTACTTAAACTATTCTGAACAAAACGAGCTGTCAGCCATGCTTGTAGCTGTTTCCATCACTTCACATTGACTTAAGACATTCTAGGGTTCAGAGTGACAATTCTGAAATCTCATTATTCAGTTTTATTTCTCTCTTCATACCATAAGTGCAATTATTGGAGTGTGGCTTGTCTGTCTTCAAAACATGCTCTTCCCTAGGTTAAGTGAATGCTTCCTCTTTTCCCACCTACCTCAATATATTGCAGTACTTACAGACTGGTACCTCGTACCTCCGGTCTTCAGCATGTATCAAAATCGAAGGTGACACAGTGCATATACAAATGAATATCATGGACGCTACATTCAAGGCCTCCATAGGGCTTTAGCTAATGCATGGGCTTTATTTGTGTTTTGATGCTGGAGATGTTGTTTTATGTATTTAGTTACTTAAGTAGATCAGTTTTATCATAAAGGACCTGGGTTACTTGGTTGGATAGACTATAATGATTTTAAAGTAGAAGGAAATATGTGGGCTCCATGTGGCAGGCAGACTGGGAGAATTTATTAGTTTAAATTATTGCATTTTTAAAGTTGACTTGTCAGTCATGGAAATCACGCTGTGACTCTGAGTTGATGATAGGTGTAACAACCTGAGCAATTGTGCACCTGTTATAACTTGAGATTGATCAATTCATGCTCACTTTTAGTTATGGGAGCACTCCTGCTACCTTCAGTGAGCTATTTAAATGGGGAAGAGGAGCAGGCTTTAGCCCATTGTCTCTATTTTTGATTTTCATACAGTGTAATTCTCTTCTGAAGGACATTATTGTCAGATATACAACAGAACTACCATGTCAGTTTTTCTCTCCTCTTCAGTTTTTCTTTACAACCATTGCTCCTTTATGGATTTTTCTCCTTTTCTTTCCTACCCAATAGTCTCCATGCTTCTGAGGCTTCAGTGGTGAACAGTTAGTGTGATATTATTTATAAAACTATAAGTGTTTAAGGTCCTTTGGAAGGGGCACTGAAGTGAGAATCAGGAGACCTGAACACTCTCCCTTCTGTAACTGAAGTGACTTGCCCAAGATCACACAACACTTCCCTCTGTGCCTGAGTTCCCCAAACTATAAAATAGGAATAATGATATTAACCCTCCTCTGTACATCACTTGATATCCCAGTAAGAGCTAAATATTGTTTGTTATTGGACTGTTCAAATACCTAGATAAATATTCTATAGCCCATGTGAAATCGGGGGTTAAAGTACAGTGACTCCATCCTAATAGGTTGTGTGGGAGAAGCTTATAAATACAGGAGGTGCTCAGCTTGGTTTCAGTTTGTTTAATCACGAGAAGTCCTGTCCTTTTGGTGCTGAGGGAGTGAGGATGTTGCATCTCCATGAGCTCTTCCCTGGGTGTTCAGCTCTCACAGGAGTTTCAGCAGGGCAAGGTGGAAGGCAAGTGACTTTTAGAAAATATAGTAGTACATATGCTGAATCCTCCAGGTGTTAGCTTTGGGAGAGCTCAGAGCATATATACAATTTTAAGTATAAACATTTGCACTTAAATAACACTCCTCTTCTTTGTGCTTTAAAGACAGCTTGGAAAACCCTAGGTCACTTCCCCAGGTACAAAAGGAAGAAGGTGATAGGTTTGACTTGTGGAAGTCACAGGTGGTTCTCACTTGACTGAGCTGCTCTGTTCTTTGTGGTTTGAGTTCTGAAATATGAAAGGTGAAATGTGTGCTTGTTGCATTTGTTTCCATTTGAGCCTTGCTAGCTTGCACTAATCAAGTGGTTTCAGGAAGTCACAGCTTCTAGCCTAGTAATGTTTGTTATGTGAATAAGATTTGTCAGAGGTTGGTGTTGGGTCCAGTTTTATTTAACACCTTTGCTGTCTAGATGAGGGCATAAACAGCACGTTACTGACATTTGCAGATGCTGCTAAATTGGTCCATCTTATCAGACAGTCCACCTCCAGCAGTAGCCAATTCCTGATGCTTCAGAGTAATGTGAAACCCCTGTAATGCATCTGCCTAACTGAAATTAGAGGGCAGGAGTCCCCCTTTCCTGACACTCGGATAACTAGTTCATTCCTTAAAGCATGAAATTCTTATTGCAGGACACTAGTTCTTTTTCCCTGCAAAACTGAAGGCTGGTCCAGATCTACACTTTTGTACCAGTTTAGCTTTGTTGGTCACGGTGTGTGTGGGGGGGGATGGGGGAAACACACCCCTTAGAAACCTAGCTATGCAGACAAAGCCCCCAGTGCCGAAGAGGGCTTCTGTTGGTGTAGCTAACATTGTTTGGGGAAGTGGTGTTCTTATACTTGGAGAACTCCTTCTCTTGGCATACTCTGTGTCTACACTACAGAGCTATGCTAGCATATGCTCAGTAGTGTACCATAACCTGAGTTCCTGACTGATTGATTGCTCTCAGGGAAGGAAGGATGGACCTTGAAATCTCTATCTCTGCTGAACCCAGGATCTTGTATGTACCTCTTTCTCTGCATGAGCTGCAGACCAACTCACAGGCTGGATTTACCTAGCTTTTCCTCTTCATCTTAGCTCTCAATTACTGGAGGCCAGGGCCTTCCCATGTATAACACTGTCTATCTAGTCCTTGTGAAGAAGCAGGATCCTCAGAGGTTACTAATGGACCTGCTGTGCTTTTTGCATAGATACAGACAGGCATGCTCCACTGCCAGACTCTTCAGTCTGCACAAGTGACCCTTTATTACTCAGGTGGAAGGTGGGCTGTGAATCCATGCACCTAGACTTCTCTTCTCAGTCACAAGTTTGAGACGTTGGCCAGTAATGGATGTTTCAGAGGAAGGTGCAGGAAATCCCATGGTGAACAACTATGGAGTCATTTGCTCATAAGGGAGTTTTTTTCCTGATGCTCTCAGTTGTTATGAAACATGAGGATTTACATGCTGCTTTATACAAACAAACAAACAAAACCCACACAAAACAAAATGGATGCTGTTATGAATGTCCTCATTAACAATATCAATGTCTATCCTTTTTTAATCCCACTAATCTATTAGCTTTGCAATTCACTGTCCCGAAATAATAAAGTTACCTTTATGCACAATGCATACCTATTTCCTTTTATCGGTTTTCAGTTAGTTGCTTTTTAGTTTCATTGGCTGTCCCCAGGTGCTTATGTTATGGGAGAGGGTAATTAGGAGCACCTGATTTACCTTTTCTGTACTCTTTGTTATTTTGTATACCTCTATCATATCTCCTGTCTGAATTGAACAGTCCGTCTTTTCAGTCACTCCTCATACAGAATTCCCTTCATGCCTCTAAATCATTTTTACTGGTCATTTTTAAACTGCCTCCATTTCTGCAATATCTCCATTGAGCTATGGTGACCAGTATTGCAGGCAGTATTCCAAGTCAGCTCATACAATTGAGATATATAATGGCATTGTAATGTTTTCAGTATTATTCTCTATACCATTCCTTATGCAGCCTAACATTTTGTTAGGTTTTATGACCAATTCTGTAAACCACGCAGAGGTCTTTGTTGAAGTGTCCTGATGTCCGAGGTCCTTTTCCTATGTGATTATACATAGTTTAGAACAAGGGTTCTCACAATACGTTTTTTGGTGGCCTCAGAGTGCGACCACCAACTCTTGCTGGTGTCCCCTCTGACAATTTTTCCTAAAATATTTAATTACCTTCAGGAAAAGCAAATAAATATGCACATATCCAAATCATTGTAATTTATTTATTTAGGTTTTTCTGCAGACACAATAATAAAAATATAGTACAGTTGTCTCTGTTCTTTACTTGACCTAAACAGAATAGAAACAAAATAAGGTGCTTTGCACATTCTTGTCTTTTTTGTTGTTCTTTTTTTGGCTGCTATTTTTTTTTTTTTTAACTTGCTATCTAGTGAGGCTGCTGCTGTGAAAATTATTTGTATGTATCACTTTTCACAGCAGACTCACTAGTTAGCTGGAAGGCAGTGAAAAGTGATATTAACAAACATACAAATATCGCTTTTCACAGCAGACTTACGCAGCCCCGGCAAGCCAGGGGACAAATTAAGCTGTGGAAGGAGAGGTGGGTAGGGAGGCGGTGGTGGGGCCAGGGATGATGGGGGGAGGGGGAAGACCCCAGGACTGGAGCTCTAAGCCTGTCACCCCAGGGCTGAAGCCAGAAGCCTGAGCCCCACCACCCCTTGGAAGGTGGGGAACTCACACCAGCTGCCTGCTCCTCTGGCATTTGTGGCTCCAGACGAGGGCAGGAACCAACCCGTGCTGGCAGCCCTGGGAGAGAAGCCCCTGCTTCCTCTCCCCCGCCCCCAATCACTGCCCAAGAGGCTGTGGCCGCAAGAAAAGCCTCTGGTGGCCGCATGTGGCCACAGTGGCCGCATTTGAGAAACACTGGTTTAGAACTTGGTGGTGTGTCTGAGTAATTGAAAGGATTCCTTCCAATGTGCAGAACCTTCCATAAATCTGTTTGGCCAACTGAGGCATGCTAACTTCCAGGTATTCTATCTATATTGAGATGTAGTGAATACAACCTCAGCAGCTCAGTCTTCCTCATACAGGTGCTCACAAAAAGCCCACCAGACACTCCTGTTTGGCAAGAATGTCGCTCATTGGCTTTGTTTTCAGCCCAGAGGTTTCTCAGCACCAATAGATCAAGCGTTTAGTGCTGGCACTTTCATGACAAGTTCCCCTCACATGGGGAAATTTCCTGACTAGATGACATTTCATCGCAATGTCCGATTGTTTGGGGCGAATAACCAAGGGAAAGGATGGGAAAAGCAAGTACTTGACTCTCAGCCTGTTTGATAAGTATAAAGGAAAGTCAGTAGAAGCTATCAGAACTACCTCAACGTCTTGCATGTTCTGTCATTTAAAGCAGCATCATTACCTTAGTTGGTTAGAACATGCTCAGTGGAATGGGAAGTAGGCAGCATTGGAGCCTGGATACTGAATGCAGAGTTTAAGGCTGGTTGCTGGGCAGATTGCTGGCTGCTACAGCACAGGTTTTCATCTAGTGATCTGAGTTTGGTGTAACTGTTTGAAGCCTGGGGAGCTCTGATTTAGACAGACATCTAGCCGAGTGTTCTGTTTCTGCTGTGACACTGGGATCTTGTAGTCTATTATTATCATTTATTATTTGTATTACAGAAGTGCATAGGGGCCAAGCAAAAACAGGGTCCCACTGTGCTAGTCATTGTACAGATACACTAATAGACTGCCTCTGCCCCAAAGACCTTGTGATTTAAATAGACAAAACAGACAGGATAAGGGAAAGGATATAACGCAGATATAGTTATTTAATTGGCTTCCATTGTCTTTCTGAGCAAGACCATCCAATAAAATGGCTTTCCCCCCCTCAAGATTAGATATTGCAGTAGGGAAATTTGGGTGTTTTGGGATCTTGAGTTCATTGTAACGACTGTATCCTACGTTAATGGCCCCAAGCAGAGGGCAAAGAAAAGGGCCACAGTCAGGCAGCCAGCTTTCAGGTGTTGCAATCAGCAGGTGCCAGCTGCCTGCAGCATGTGTTTTAATAACCATACAGGAGGGTAATTCATTTCTTCATGTGTTTGGATTTTATATGGGAGAGCTTCAGTCCACCGGGCTGTGAAATCTTTTAAGATGCCCGTCTGGATCTCAAGTCTGGCTGTCTGACGGGAAAATACAGTTATCTCGAGGTAGCTTTTGGAGTTACAGGCAGGTGTGCTCTTTCTGAAGTACAGCAGAGGACCCAGCTGGCTGAGCAGAACCAGAAGAAGAATTTAGCAGGGTAGGTGGGCAGATATTCAGTTTCGATGGTCTTTGCACAGACTTTGAGATCTAAGGGTCAGTGTTTTATCTTCAGTCTTAGATGGAATGCGCGTCAGTTTTGTTCAGATCAGCAGCTGTCCTGTAGCAGGCTTAATTACAGTAAGAGGTAGTGTGGTCAGTGGTTACAGGAAAGGTCTGGATGTCAGGAGAATGGGATTCTGTTCCCAGTTCTGCCATTGGCTCGCTGTGTTATCTTGGTTAAGTCCCTTCACCGCTCTGGGCCCTTATTTTCTCTTCTTGAAAACAGGGGTAATGATACTTCGCACTTTGCAAAGGTTGGTTTGAGATCTCAGCTGAAAGTCGTTACAGTAAGTACAAAGTATTCTGTAAATGTCACTTGTCCAGATTCTGACTGGTTGCTCCATAAGCTTGACAACAGGCTTTTCCTAGCCTGCCCCTGAGTTCTCTGCTTTGAAGTGGTTGTTTATTCCCCCTTCATCCTTTGTAATGATAGGAGATGTGATCAAGAGGCAGCTAAGACTCAGTTACATAACTTGTTGCTAGGGTTTCTCTTTGGCAGCTCTACCCTGATATCTGTTTGCATGCTGACTTTCAGGAACGCAGGGTTTTTCTGTTAAGCAGCCAACTCCCAAGCCAGCTAACATTCGCTCTCCTCCCCCCCCCCTTTTAAAATTCTAAATGGGTTTGAGAAAGGTTATTGCTCTCCTTAAAGTGAAGGATTGAGACCTAAACAGCAGAGTGGACAGGTGTTTAGCAGACTTCCACCTCCAAGGGTTCTGGTTTAATACACCTCAATCCTGATCTCCAGCACACCTGCTAAAACAGTCCCGGGGTCCTGATTTACAGCATCGCCTCTTCTTCTACTCTAGTGGTAGGGCTCCCTACTGCTCTGCCAGAGCAAACAGAAAAAATTATCCCCAGTCCAGCACCATGTGGCCCTCCACACTAATTGGGACATAATTCTCCTTTCCTCCTTCATGCCCATCCTACTAATAAAATACCGTGGAAACAAGGGCGGGCCCATTGTTTTCTTTGGCAAAAGATGAACATCTGAGAAAATATTGAACCAGAGAAGGTGCCAAAGATGTGCCTGCTATGCCAAAGGGGAATGTGTCCCAAGATTGTCTTTAAGCCTCATTGTCTCTGCAAGGCCCCACATAGACTGATGGGGCTGCAGTTTGTGAGGACGGCGTGGGACTCCTTTCAGAGCACGTCGTTATTCCTTGATCAGCCAGTGGAAGTTGTTGCTGAGGGGCACCAAATTCTTCCCACCTTCTTGAGACTAAGCATGCTGAGTCCAAAGCTCCAGCCTAGGATTTAAACCTGGCAGCACGGTCAGTCAGCCCGTAATGCCAGTTTTATTAGTCACAAATTTGCTTCCTGGCTGCTGCTGTTAGATATGCTTTGCTAGCCTAGATGCAAATGCCAGCACAGTATCAAACGGGTTGTGTCCAGTGTGTGTGGCCTATGCTTATTTTGTATACAATATGTGGTGAATTTATCCTCTTACCTGGAAATCATGTTTGATAAGGGATTACTAGTGGAAGTTGTTGCCTGTGGTCAGAGGCTAGTCTCTTTCAGAACTAGTGATTACTTCACCCGCCTTGTCTCTCTAATATCCAGGAACAACACAGCTACAATAATGAGAAAGTTAACATTTTTATCCAATAACTGTGTTTATCATCAGCGTTTCCATACTATCTCAGTCTTCCACCTGAGTTGTTGTTTGCCAGATTTGTTATATTTTGTGTTTGGTTCCAAATTGTAGTTAATTTGTTTAGTAGCAATTATTGCTTTGGAAGAATCAATTTAAGATTACCATAGATTGGCACCTCTTTAAATTCCCCTGTCTCCATCTGCTGGCTAGGAAGGAGGATACTCAGACATCAGGGACTGGTATAAAAATGGTCCAATAGAAATGGATCTTGACTCTCTAAAATACATATAAAATGACAGCTTATCAATTATTCTGTCCACTCTGAAAGCACATTATAAAAATTGCATTTTCTGTGTTGGCACTTTAGATTATTAGAACAAAATATTAAAATTATGTATGTACTTTCCATAATTGATGCTATTTGTTTAATTTGCACTCTGAACTCAGCCTGGACAATGTAACCTAATATATTTCTGTCAAATCAGCAGTCTCTAATAATTTTCACTTTTTGTCTCTCATGCACTAGAACAATGCTGCAACATTAAGGTTCCAAACACTGTAGAGGAACATTTAAATCCAACAGAAAAGAAACCAAGACTGTTTTCACTAGATATTTAGCTTAGTTTTAGTGTCAGTTTTAAAGATTACTTCACTGATCTTACATTTTATTAAACCTCTGGGTCTAGCCGTACTTTTCAAAATCTGTTTGAAAAAGTAGTTTGAAGTAGTAGACTTCGTTTTTAAGGGAGGGCTTCACTCCTGATTGTCCTCTCCCATGTTCTCCTACCAAAAGTAGTTAATCTCGTTCAGAATGTGACTGTTTAAATAAATGAAGGTACATTGTCAAGGGTGATCACTACTCACATGTGCATTGTAGGAAAAGTGTGTTCCTGGAGTTGTGTATCTTTATCTTAATAATACTAGTGTGTTTATTTTGATGCAAAAATCACCTTTTTACTTCAAAATTTTTTTATGAACTTGAATGTACTTAGAATTGCTTATAGAGTTTTTAAAATCTTTCATAAAGACTGTCAATTATTTGACCATCCAGTTATGTTGCTTATTCCTCATGTCCTTTCAGTGATGTTCAACTGATATCCTTAAACCTTTTGTAATAAATTCTCTTAAATCCCAAAAGCTTGGCGGCATTCTGTGCCAAAAAAATTAAAATGTTGCACACAATATTTTAAAATTCTGCAAATTTTAGTTGTCAAAATAACACTGCATAATCACGCCAGTTTCAATTATTTTGGTAGTTTATTTCAAGATACCCGACCGCAAGTATGTCTGTAACAATGCACAGACACACACAAATTCCCCCAGGAGTAGAGAGTTAAAGAAACCCCTGTGACAACCCAGTTCCTGTTTCTTTGCCACCTTCCCCCCCTGAACCCGGTGGGGGGGCCAGACATCCAGAACCCCCCTCCACCCCACCCCCCCGAGCCCACTTGCAGGGTCCCCCCCAGCCAATACACCCAAACCCCTCCTCCCCAGAGCCCAACCACAGGGCCCCCTTTTCCCAGACACCCCCCTCCCCTCCCAAGCTCAGGGATCCAGAAGGAGAAACTGATGCTCAGTCCCAGGCTTGCACATTTTTCTGTGCGCCACCCTCTCCTTCCCTCAGGGCAGGCTGGGAACTGCAGCTGCCAGGAACCCTCTAGCTCCCTCTCCCTCCCCCCAGCAGCCCATTTCTGTGGGGAAAAGGAAATTCTGCACGTACAACATTAATTTCTTCAAAATACTGCATTGTGCACTGGCACAGAAGTTACTGTAAAGTGAGAGTTTAAAGTGTCATAGTTTATCTTGTTTCCCCACTGAGTCCTAGCTACTATCATGTAGGATATTTTGTACTTTCACTTATAAAAGGATAAATAATTGGTTTGATGCTATTTCCTCGACTCTCTCTCATTAACAGGCAGATCAGAAGCGGCGCACAGAAATTTCCTTACTAGATGACATTTCATCGCAATGTCCGATCGTTTGGGGCAAATAACCAAGGGAAAGGATGGGAAAAGCAAGTATTCGACTCTCAGCCTGTTTGATAAGTATAAAGGAAAGTCAATAGAAGCTATCAGAACTACAGGTAAGGAATGCCAGAGACAAGCTAGTCAAGGTTTCTCTTGCAGGGTATGTCTTTACTGCAGTGTTAACTCAGTTGATTGGCACCTATGTGTGAGCAGTCACACTACAAAGCCAAACTTGAGTTAATATGTCCTCCCTGGTGCTACACTCACCTGTGTATGTCACTAGGACTTCTGAGGATATATCCCATGGTTCTTTGCTGCAGTAAGCTGCTGCACTCTGATTGTTGCATGTAAGATACAGGAGGCAATTGTCCCGCTTTACTCAGATGTGAACAAAGAGGGAGAGTCCAGAGGAGAGCAATAAAAATGATAAAAGGTATAGAAAACCTGACCTATAAGGAAAGATTAAAAAAAATCTAGGCCTGTTTTGTCTTGAGAAAAGAAGACTAAAGGGGGACCTGATGATAATCTTCACATATGTTAAGGGCTGTTATAAAGAGGATGGTGATAAATTGCTCTTCACGTCCCCTGAAGGCAGGACAAGAAATAATTGGCTTAATATGCAGCAAGGGAGATTTTTCCTAATATCTAATTTAAACTTTCTAACTCTAAGGATGGTTAAGTACTGGAATAGTTTACCAAGGGAAGTTGTGGAATTCCTGTAATTGGAGGTTTTTAAGAACAGGTTAGACAAACACCTGTGAAGTATGCTCTGGGTATACTTAATCCTGCCTGAGCACAGGGGACTGGACTAGATGACCTCTCGAGGTCTCATCCAGTCCTATATTTTTATGGTTCTTTCCCAGTTAGTTGTGGGAGAACTTGTTGGTTCTTTGGGCACATGGGGGAATTGTGGGAAGACATTGGAGGACTATCAGCACTCAAGCGGTTTAGCCTGTGTCCTCACTGCAAAGTGAACAGGTTACCAGTTCGATTAAAAGCCTCACTCAGGTTTTAGTCTGCTCTCCTGGACAGCTAGCCAGGATGTGAAGCAAACTAAACTCTGACCAGAGGTTTCTTTGTGTAGATTGGAGCTGGGTTAGGAGCCCAGGTGAACTTTGCAGTGAAAACATACCAGAAGTGGGGATACTGGGGTCAGAAAATTGAAACTAATAGGCTGGGTTTATTCTGAACTCGGTGTGGGATGGAAGGGTAGACAGAAGTAAGATTATTTCAATCTGGTAAACTGGGTCTAGTGGTTAGAGCTGAGGGGACTTGGATCCAGGACTGCTGGATTTTATTTCTAGTGCTACAGATGTGTGGTCTTGGACAAGTCACTCAACTCTTCTGTGCCTTTACCTAGCTGCGAAATGTAGATGATAATTCTGTTTACGTACCCAGTTATAGGTGATGAAACATAATGCACTCTTTGGAAAGCACTGTGAGATCCAACAGAAAGACAGGTTCAGTCCCAGCAAAGTTAACTGAGCCCTTCTTCCTGCTGGCGAAGATAAACTTGATGTTTTACGTGGTTTTCTAGGTGAGGCTTTGGGCTAGAGCTTTAAATAAAAACCCAAGGCCTGGTCTGATCTGCCTGGTTACTAACAATCCCAGGACACTTTCCATAAGAGGAGGGTTTTTGCTTCTGTCCTTGGCCAATATCTCCTGTCTTGTCACTGTTGTGATTGTGTTATATGCCAGCTGATTGTCAGTCCACCACAGAGGTGACAGCATTGCAGTGGTTCTTTTGGAGGAGAGAGACTGTATAAATATGAAGTACTAATGTTATAGAAGTGCAAATTAGCTTTGCTGTTGCAGTGTGATTGGGCAGGTTAGGGTCAGATTTTGCCACCCTTACTCTCGTTAAGTAGTACCTTACTCCTATTCATCCTATTGAAACCAGTGGGACTATTTGAGGGGTAAAGCACTAATTGAGGTAAATGAGGGTGGCAGAATCTAGCCCTTAGTGACTTGCTGGCCCTCTCACCAGTTATTCCTAGACATGGCTTACAGAGTCTTGGGAAAGTTGCTGCTGCCCGGCGCATGCCACCTCCTGCAAACTTGCCAAGCTTGAAGTCTGAGAACAAAGGAAACGATCCCAACATCATTATAGTACCCAAGGACGGTACAGGATGGGCAAACAAGCAGGATCAGCCAGACCAAAAGAGGCAAGTGGAGCAATTTTTATGCTAAACCCTCTCAAACAAGAAACAGAAATTATACTCCGTCATGCAGAGCATTCTCTTTGGGCTTTACTAATGACCTCTCCCCAGGTGGGATTGGTTACCTGTAGATTTAAGAATACTGTTGGACTACTAGATCCATAGAGCCCTGCATGTATACAATTTTTCTATCTGAATCCGATCTGCGATCCGCAAACATGGTCTGCGGATATAAATCGGATATCTACAGATATTGAGGGCTCTAAAGATCCAGCCTCTTTTCATTCCTTTCAGCAGGACGCACTCTGAATCAGTACTGAGCCAGTGCACAAGCTTCATATGAGGGGCCACTGTATTGCTAGAGTTGATTGTCTCCTTTACCCCACCTAATCTCAGTTCTGTTGTCCTTTCCCAGTTCCAGTGCGACGGCTGCACAGCCGCAGGAGTCGCTGCCGCAGCAGGGTTTGCAGAAATCTGTCTCCAATTTACAGAAGCCGACACAGTCAATCAGTCAGGAGGTAGGTGCAAATGACGCTGACGACGACTACTCAATTTTCCCCAGGCCCATACAGCCTAAAGATTGACCAATCATAGTTCAGAGAGCAGCTCCCAAATAATCAATTCTGTTAACAATAGTCTATCTTGACTCCAAGTTACTGTGGCTCTGGAATGTCTGCTGCTGTTAAATTATCAGTCTAGGTATATTCCTATATACCTTACAAATCTATAGGAAGAGTTGAGCTGAAGCCTAGGGAAAATGGCTGAAATATAAGGCACTTGCTTTGCATTTGTTAAGGCACTTTATTTTGGTTCTCATTTAAAGGTAGGTAGGTGGCAACAGATCCAGTTGCTACTTCTAGCCAAAGGTTTCACTTGATAAGAAGTGATTTGGTCGCGTGTGACAAACAGTGAGTGTCAGGGCCTGAGAAATCCCCTGACCAAGTGAGACGTTTCCCCTGCCAGCGAACGTTCAGACCTAACTCCTCTATAGCGGCAGAATTTAAGCTTCAACTGTAGCTAAAAATTCCAAACTTGTGAGATTTTTGGGAAGTCGGGGCAGGAGAAGGGAGGTTGTTGGGTGTATGAGAGAGTGAAAGTCTTCCAAGCATAAGATGTGGCGTAGAAGAAGGCTGAAAGATGAGTGGAAGAATGTGAAAAAAGTGGCAGAGAAGGGAAGCTTTGGCAGAGGAACAGACGGGGAACAGGCAGAAGAAATAGATGGGGAAGCCAGTGAAAGTATCCAAAGCAGGAGATGTCCGGGTCAGAGCGAGGAGGAGGATTTTCACTGCAGCATTTTGGATAGATTGAAATGGGGGAGTTGCAGAGAGGAGGCGCTGATGGTCTCAGTTGAGGCACTAACAGGATTTAGTAACATCTGGATGATACAGAGATCTGACCATGATAGTATTGTCTTGTTTTACTTTCACCCAGGAAGTGAGGAACTTTCACGAGGGTCTCCTGATCTTTTTCTTTTTGCAGAGTACAAATTCAGTGCCAGGTGGACCAAAGTCATGGGCACAGCTGAATGGAAAGCCAGCAGGACAAGAAGGTGGTGAGTATGATTATGAATAATGGAGCAATGTACATGCACACTGCTTTATAAACACACAGGGTGAGGTCTCTTCCCCTGATGCACTCCCAGTCTAAAGGCTTGTCTAGACATAGGTAAATTTGCACTAGTATAACTACAATGAGGTCATTACTGTCTGTGCTGCTAATGGCTTCTGCTTGACTGAGGATCCTGAAACGAAGGTAACATTTGAGCAGGAAATTAAATCCTGAAATTGGGATCTCAGTCTGATTGGAAGTATGGCTGTTTTTATACAAGATGTAGGTTGTAGTTGCCATGAATATTGGTATTTAAGGCTCAAAAAGAATAGCAATAGGCCCGTGGCACTGAGCTTTTAACAGACCAGGAGCCACTAGCTCTTCAAATAAAATTGCAGTGTTTAAAGAAATTAAATAGATTTAGAATGCAAAAATGGATGTAACAAGCGTATGAAAGGAGTCTCAAACCTCAGTCATCAAAGCAGAAGCTTACACTTGCCTGAAGTGACTACCAGCACAAATACGTATTTAACCTTTTGTATCTTTTTTTTTTTTCTTTTAAATTGCCGCTTTCTCTGAGATTGTTGCCATATGGACCCCATCTAGGGTAGGTTTTAAATCTGGGGGCCAAATTAGCATCTCCTAGAGAACTGTGGTCAAACTAAGAAAGTGCTAATGTGCTTTGAGAACTCAGTCTAGATCAGGCCATTGTTAAGATACAGTACTTAAACCGTACGTGCAGGGCTAAGAAGAGCTTAATTAGAGGATAATTGAATCATAGAATCACTGAAATCAGACGGCAAAGACTTACTAGGTCATCTTGTTCTCTGCACCAGTTCTGCAACTGCTTTGAGCAATTGCAGTTACAGTCTAGTTAAAGTAACAGTGTCCAGTATTAACAACAAGGCTTGAGATCTTTGTCCATTTGCTCATTTATTTTAGTTATTGTGTCTTCCTTAAAGATGTCATTTTTGTTGAAGCATTGGGGGGGAGGGGAGAATTTTGTAAATCTGCTGTACTGTAATATGGTATCTGTGTTATGAATTGGGGTGTGAATGCAGAAACTGTATGTGTTTCCTGTCCAAAGGAATCTTCAGGGAAGGATGTTTGCACTGCATTGCACTTATCCCAGTGCAGTGCATGCTGGGGAATTAGGCTCCATGCTGTTGATACCGGCACACAAATAATCCTTCTGTTGTGGAGCATTATCTGTTTGGGAAAAGCTTGCTCCTTCCTCCCCCCCCTTTGCCGAGTCGTAATGTAAATCTGTCCTGAAAGATGCTAGTCAACCGTAGCTGTTCATGCTATTAGCATTCTTACTATTCAGATAGATCAGTGCAATAATGCAGTCCAGCTCGGAACTCTGGTACTATAAATGTTTGAGGTGTGGCCCATCTCGTACATTTTAAGACTGATGATGACTTTTGCCAAATGTTTATTTGGAAATGCTACGTATAGTACTAACTTTTTTAACTGGGAAACAATTCTCAACTATGGGATGAAGAACCACGATTTTGACCATGCAAGATCCTATGCTGTGAAACAGCATCTATGAACATGTTACAAAGTAACATTTTTTTAAAACAGTCTCTCCAGAAGTTAAAGGGACACTGTTCAAATAGGTTATGTTCTAAATTTTGGTAGTCTGTAAATGTTTTTTGTGCTTTTACAAAAAGTGATAGAAATATTTTCTTTAAACTAATTTTTTAAAAAATTGTAAAGAAAATGGTAGGGTGGATTTTGTTTTGGCTTTTTTTATTGGTTTTGTTCTTCTTCTTTTTTTTTTAAATTGACTAATCCTCTCCCTTATTGGAAACCTGAACACAACAGCACTGAATTAATGTATGAGTTCCAGAAAGTGAAACTGACTGAACAGGCCAATTCTGCTTCACTCTTCAGAGCAGAAATGGCAAAGATTTTCAGGTGTGTTTAATAAACACTGGTGGGGTGTGTAACATACAATTTTGAAATGGACTTTTTATTTGGACAGTGCCCCTTTAGTGCAAGGAAACAGTTATCAAAACAAAGCGCACACTGCTCAACAGGCTTGGGATTTCTGTGCGTTAGTTGCAAAATGACTTTCTGATTAAATGTTTTTTAATATTGTGTATGGTTGTAATGCTGGCAGTTTTCTTCTACTCAGTGTAATCTTGTGAATGGGTTTAAGGATGAATTGCGGTGCACTGCTTTCTACTCACCGTTGCATCTTTATAACAAACAAAAAGCCATCTTAGAGTTGCATTTTATGATAGCTAGAAACTCAGCAAGGTAACTCTCCAGTAAGAACAACTAAACCTGGGCAGATTTGGTCAGCGATCTGTATCTTAATGCTATGAAGGAGGGCAGTATATGTACCACAGTGTAACACTTGATGCTTATTTCTAACTTCTCACAGAGAACAGAGTGCTTCATAGCATTTCTGAAGTGAGCTTGCTGCATTTTCATTTCCAGTTCAGTGTGAATGAACATATTGTACAAAAATAATCAGGGAGCTGCAGAACTTTATTTTTATTGAACACAGGAATTTAAATGAAACCCACGCATTCATAGTGGCCTAGGTACTTCAGTATGGACGTGTGTTGTCATGTTAGCCACGGCCAGGCATGTCATTAACTAGTTAGCAAATGCTGAGGCAGGCAATAATTTGTGTTTGTGTTAGAAACTGAGATTTTCTGGAGAAATGTTTTTGTGCTATGGTTCCTACGTGATCACAAACAACGCAGGGCTGTTGCAGGGCGGAGAAGCCTTTTCCTGTCTGAGTTGTGCTCTTATTTCTTGGACAGGTTCAAGGGCCTCAAGCCGACTGTTATCCTTCTCTCCCGAGGAATTTCCGACGCTGAAAGCAGCTGGCGAGCAGGACAAGGTTGGCAAAGAAAAGGGCGCCTTAGATCTGTCGTATGGGCCAGGACCAAGCCTCCGCCCCCAGAGTAAGTAAATGGCAGCATATTGCTTTCCTGCCACCCAGCCACAACTCTTTAGATCACTTTAAAAAAAGGTGGAGAAATGGCCATCAGGCCAGTCTGCAGTAGTTTCAAATGCTTCCACGTTGTCTGTCACTCCTACAAGCCTCTGTGGTCTGCTTGGCTCAGCAAATAACGACAGAATCTTGGGGCTGAAATTGGGTACCTGAGTTCTGCAGGACAGGCAGCTAAATATTTACTGTCATCTGCCTAATAATTACTGAAAAATTGCTCTTTGTGTGAGGGAAGAAGGTTATGTTGGGCAGTGGGACGCAAATGAAATATGTTTGGTTGTATCAGTTCTGTTCCCTAATGAACATTTGTCCGTAGCGCAAACTATCAGGTAACTCGCAATACTTTTGATAGGAAATACCCGCTGCTGCGATAGCAGAGATGGTGTAGGTCATTATTTGGGCTCATTGACGGCTAGGTGCGTGTGCATGTGTAAGCTTGCACAGCCACTGCTGGAGCAATTCCTTAGTAACAGTTGATGGTATCAGTCTCTTCTATGAAATGTCTGTAAATTTCCCATTGTTCCTTGATTTGTTCTTTCTCTCCTCTGACTTTAATTATGAAGCCACCAGGTTATCCTGGGTCTGGAAACTCTTTGCTTGATGACCTTCTACATGTGCCCTCACACACATGTATTATTTCATTTTCAGATGTCACAAGTTGGAGGGAGGGCGGTGGGAGGAACATTACCTCTGCCACATCTCTGACCGCCTCCCCTCCTGAGCCGGGCAGCAAGACCTCTAGCACAGGAGATGGAGCCCCCTCCTCAGCGAGTGCCAGCGATCCTAAGGAGCCCTCTCTCCGCCCGGCTCAGCCTATCCGTAAAGGGGCTTTGCAGTTCATGGGAAATGCGTACCATCCGCCTACGTACCATGACATGCTACCTGCTTTTGTAAGTCCCTCCGCTCCCACAAGCTGTGTGCATGCGTCCGTTTCTCCCTGATTATCGGGTGTCACCAATCCCACCCAAAGGAATTAATAGGGTGTGAGGGGGAAAAATTTTATGTCGGACTCTGCTAGAAGAGGCACTAAATTTCCAGACCCTCCTCTCCCAGGTATTGCTCTGGGACAGCTGAGATCTCTTCCCTCATTTGTCCTCAATAGCCAACATTAGTGCAACACTGATCCCTCCGTTCAGAAAGAAATGCCCGTGCCTGCTGAAAAGCCCCATTACTTCTCAACTGGCACTGTAAAGGATGGTGTCCAAGATGACACCATGCCTGCCAATCAGATAAATCTGAAATGTTCTCCCTCCCTTCCCTACCCCAGCACTAAAATGCCCTTGTAATATAGTTTGGATATTTTTTTCTTGGCCAAAGAAAAGCCACTCTGTTTATCATTGTTCTGTTTCAGATGTGTCCACAGCAGTCATCTGAGGTCCCTGGATCACTGGACCGTGGGTCTTTCCCCCTTCCTCAGCTTCGTCTTGAGCCCCGTGTCCCTTTCAGACAATACCAGATGAATGACCAAGATGGGTAAGGCCTCCAGAACTGACTAACTTGCAGAGGAAAATTAATATAGGATAAGTTCCTTATCTTATGCAAGAATCTTATGAATGAGCCACCCTGGTGGATAAAGCTGTATGCCTGGCTTCATTTAAAGCCTCAGTGTTTTGCTTCCTCTGCAGCAGGGTCTGGGAGTGTTACAGAGGCAGGAAGCTGAGCTTCTAGAAGGTGAATTAGTCCTGCACATTGTTCAAGGAGCAGAAGAACCGCAAAAGGAATCCTGTCCAATCCTAGGTCATAAGGATGGTGTCTGTGACCTATAGGTTTCAGGGGGAGGCTATTGGAGACGCCATAATAAACAATGAGGGGAGAGGAGGGAGGATTTAAAGGGCAATAATAGTTGTTTGTAGGCCCGCTGTGTAAGCATGTGACACACAATGTAGCTTAAACTGGTGCATTGTTATAAACTGCAGGCATATAGATTCCCTGTGCTTTCCATCCTTCTCTTTTAACTGATGTTTGCAGCAATATCTTTTTGTCTCACCATATAGAAAAGAGAATAGACCTGGGGTATCTCGCCCAACTCGTCCAGTTCGGCAGCAAGGAGAGCGGGCTCCCCGGCCCACCATTATCAACGCAGAAAACTTGAAGGAGCTGGATGAACTTGACACTGATGCAGATGATGGTTGGGCAGGTAAAGTGCTATTATCCTCTTGCTTCAAGCAAGCGGTAACTACCCAGGGAGTGAAGAGAATGAATTGCTAACCCTTCCATCCCCAAAGAAAGACAGACACTATTCTGGTAGCTCATTCTCATGGTTCCCCGCCCTCCACACAAAAGAGGAGGGTGTTCTATGCAATGTGGCAGCTACTGATGGTGTAAATTATGGTACAGTAGGTCCTTCAGGTCCTCCCATCATGCTGTACTCAAGGAACTGGATCTGAGGATTCACAAGCTTGATAACACCATGTAACAGAAAGGGAGCAACAGGAGCTGATCTTCCCTTCTGGGAAGAGACTGAGTCAAAGTTAGCCCCAAATCCTGAGAGTCCCATCATCTCAGTGCATGCAGCTGAAGTCTAGCTACGCATGATCTTGCGCACAGGATGCTTCATCTCAGTTTGCTTCCTCCCTATCTGTAATGCATGCTACCAGTCTTCTGAAATCTGCCCTGCTATTGAGATATGTGGTCAATACCTTGTTTTCAATAGTCCTAATAATGGTGCTGTGCCTGGACACTCAGTTTTTCTAAATTGTGTCTGGTTTATGCCTGTAGAGCGGTGCAGCTCGAGATGCTTTTCAGTTTGTTATAGAGGGGCCCTCTTTCTTTCCTTTGATGTATCCTTTCTTCGCTCCCACCACCATAGGCATACATGACGAAGTGGATTACTCCGAGAAACTGAAGTTTAGCGAAGATGAGGAAGAGGAAGAAGCTCTTAAAGATGGAAGACAGAAATGGTAAGAGGTGTCTGAGATTCCATTGATGCTGCATTCATACCTCTGGTTTCTGTTTCAACAAGTGTAAAAATTGTCATGAGCTATTTAAAATTTGTTCTAATCATCAAGAGCAAAGGCTTAAACCCCCCTCAACTTTATGGTATAACCTCATGGATTCCACTTTTCAAAATCTACATTGAGACAGCTTTGTGGCATAGATTGGATACATGACTGGGTGCCAGGAGACTTATGTTCTGTTCCTTGTTATGCCACTCACCAGCCTTGTGACCTTGGGCAAGTTACTTCATCTTTGTGTACCTCATTTCTTCCATCTGTAAAATGGTGGCGTTAATACTTACACATTTTTACGAAGTGTTTTGAGATCTATGGATGAAAAGCCCAATATACGTGCCAAGTATTTTTGTTGTTGGATTCTCTTTCCATTGTATTGTAGCTTGTATAACAAGCCTTCTTATGACTTGATGAATGAATTGAAAATGTGTTTTGAGCTGATTTGGAAATGGTAATATCAATGGCATTTATACTACAGGAACAGCTGGGATCCCAGAAGGCAGCGACAGCTGTCCCTGAGCTCTGCAGACAGTGCAGATATTAAACACACCCTGGAGGAAGGAAAGAACTGGGGTGACCCAGTTGGTTTGTCTCGGTCAGTCCTTAAGTTGCAAGGCCCCCAGCAGCCTTCAAGGAAGCTGAATGGCTGGACCCCTGCATCAGAATATCAGGTATGTTGAACTTACACAGATTGGCTTGTGCTGACAGGACGCTTGAGGTAACAAATTACTCAGCTTCAGAAGCCATGTTGAATTATACAAACAGTACCCATTGTGACAAAATGAAATCTGAGTAAAGCATGAGTAGTTCTTGAGCAGCTAATCATAACATCAGAACTGCCAGGAAGACTGGGAGAGGATACTCTTCTGAGCCTACCAACTTTGCTCCTAATCATTTGGAGGGTGGATGCATTGCTGAATTATACAAAGCACTTCCTTTACTCCCAGCTGTAGAGATTTTCCTGTGCAACACCCCCAGTAGAGAGAGGCGAGTGGGAATTTAAGTGGGGCCAGAATGCTTGGTTTGCCCCAAGACTTGTTTTGTGTGTGTCAATTTAGTAATGCTGCCTTTGGAATTTGTGCACTGTGGCAATTAGTTTGCATCAGAAAGCAGGGGTCAGGATTTTGTGGATTTTCAAAAAGTTTTTGATTGTTTAGCAATTTAAGACTGAACCAAATGGGGTTGTGGACATAGTCTCAGCTAAGAAGCTCTCTGTAGGTGGAGGGTAGGGGTTGTTACTTGTGTGGGATTAAAAAGGTTAAGCTGCATGAGGCTAGTATTTTCAGATGATGCTCAGTGGGGTATTCCTTCCTTTGGCAGAAGCCCCTGCTGGGATGTATTCTCAGACAGCAGTCCTTGGAGGATAAAGAAGAAAAGGTGCCCCTGAGACAGAAGTTTGTCCACTCTGAGATCTCGGAAGCTGTCGAGCGAGCCAGGAGGCGACGTGAGGAGGAAGAGCGACGAGCCAGAGAGGAACGCCTGGCTGCCTGTGCTGCCAAACTCAAGCAGCTGGATCAGAAATGCAAAATGGCTCAGAAAACAGGAGAGACCCAGAAACATGTGGAGAATGAAGATCTGAAACCCCCAAGTGTGGAAAAGAAGATGGCTCAGGAGAATGGTCATATGTTCCGTAGAGGTAGGGAAATGTTACTCCCCTTGCTTCATAAAAGTTGCTTATTATCATAATTGACCCCTTTTAGCCAAGCAAGGATGTAACAGTGTGGGGGCAAAGAAAGTGGTCGTAGATGGCTTTGAGTCACATCACATGGGTTCAATTTTTTGTCGTTTTCTAAAGAACATTTATTTTGAGTTAGTAATGTAGGGCCTCCTTTAAAGGGACACAGTTGATTAAAAATTGTATTAAAAAGACAAAAAAATCCTACCACCCCAATTTCCTTATTCAAGTTATAAACAACACTTTACCTGATTAGACAGAATTTTTACAGTCTGATTTACTACTTATGCCGTTTATTTACTTGTCTCTCAATTTAGATGAGAACAAAGCCTCAAATTCCATTTTTGTTTATATAATCAATGTCGCTTTCAGTTTTTCATGCTTTAATACAACACTGCAATATTTAGGGTGCAAATACTGCAAGAAATGTTTAGAAAAACGGTTTCAATTTGGATGGTAGGCTTTTTCAGAGCTTAATTTGAAACAGACTAATTTAAGATGAGATTTGATGCAACCAATGACACTTTAGTAGGTCCTTAAATACACACGAAAATCAGTGGGACTATGCTGCTTGGTCCTTGACAAGGGAATGGTGTGTCTGTACCTGCGCTAAAGCAGTAATGCACCAATCTGAACTTGCTCCGCTAGTAGACTTTTATTTTTTTGGTTGTATCAGGTGTTGGGTCTTAGTCTCGTTTCTTTTTGTTTTATTCCCACAATAAAAATAATTCTTCTTTGAGTGCTTGTTCATGTCAATTCCAATCAGGTGTGCATGTGCCGCGTGCACGACAGCCGACTCCTGGGCACGCCCAGGCTGATCCTACAGCTACCGCTGGGGGGAAATCTCCCGGCCTGTCGTGCATGCGGCGCGTTCACACCTGATTGGAATGGACATGAACAACACATCTCGAAGAACAACAGTTATGAGAAGGTGAGTAACCGTCTTTTCCTTGTGTTAATTTAGGACCCAGTCTCGAAATCACATATGTGCATCAGTAACTTGAGTGGGATCATTGAGTTCAGTGTATGTGTAGGATTGGGGCCTTAGCACATACGCTCTTTGGGGCAGTGTTTGTCACTTGCTCCGTGTGTGTGTAGTGGGGCCCTGTTATGACTGGGGCCTCTGGTTGCTAGTGTAACTTAAATAATGTTGAAGGGATTATAATCTGCATAAAAATTAATGCACTGAGTAGAGGATCTTGACTCCCAGCATCAGCATTGACTCCTCATTTAGTTAATGTGGAAAGGCCAACTGGATAATTAGTGGCAGTGTCCTGTGTGTCCTGCAGGAGATCTGTGCTCTAGAGCTCTGCCTCTTGCTCCACCAAGGGTTAAAAAGTTCTAAAAAGGGGCCAAGCGCCTTGTCATTCAAATGACCCTTGTGGCCAATGTAGGGAGTGGCATTGGGCTCAAAATGGATTATTGTTCATTTCTCCTTGGTCAGAAGGATGATGTCACATTGGAAGGTCTTGGTAGGAGGGTTGCGTGGGCAGAGCAAGGAAAATGGAATGATCTTTAGGGCAGTCTAAGGAAGATACAAGCTGAAATACTGTACATATGGTAGAGCATAATAGTGAGAGTGGGATGGTGAGTTCACCTGTGTAATACAATCACAGTGTGCTCACAGCTCGTATATGCAGTGTTTTTGCAGGTAACCTAAGATAGCTGCTTTATAATGTGGGCTATTCTTGTGGGCAGCAGAACTTAATCCAATTTTGTTTTCATCCCCCCCCCCCAGCTACTTCAGAATTTCATGCACAGGATGTCGCTTTTGGTTATCTAGACGAGGAAACCACAGCCACAACAGTAGCTGCCCAAAGCAGCAGTGAGGAGGAGATTAGAGAAGCCACATCCCCAGCGCAAGAGTTCAACAAATACCAGAAATCACTTCCTCCAAGATTCCAGAGGCAGCAGCAGCAACAGCAGCAGGTAAGAGGTCTGACAGCTCCCCCTTTCCCCCCACTAACACACTCTCACATTCTCTCTCTCTCTCTCTCTTCACTGCACACCCTCATCAGATATTGTTTATTTGGGGCCAAATCTTATGCTCAGCACCAAGTAACCAGGCTTTGTGCTAGGGAGGTCCAGGGGGTGGGAAACAGGAATCTTCCTCCCAGCTCTGCTCTTCAGCATGCTTGGACACAAGAATCCCCTATGAATCTGTACTTGGGGAGATAGACTTTCTGTGTAGGCTGCACACATCTTTCATGCTCTTGTTCATTGCTTCCGAAATTATAAGGCTGGACCATTGTGATCATCTAGTTCTAGTCTGACACCCTGCAGTCCATGGGACTTTCCTTGATTAGTCTTAATGTAAAATTTCCAGTGATGGAGAATCCATTGCAAACCTTGGAGCATTGTGTCAGTGGTTAATTACCCTCACTGTTTAAAAATAAATACATTGAGCCTTATTTCTAGTTAAATGAGTCTAGCTTCAACTTCCAGCGATTGGATTTTTTTAGACGTTTGCTAGATTGAAGAGCCCATTATTATCAAATTTCTGTTCCTTGTGTAGGTACTTATAGTCTGTGATCAAGTCACTCTGTAATCTTCTCTTGTTAAACTAAATAAAATGAGCTCCTGGAGCCTTTCATTGTAAGACATGTTTTCCAGTCCTACATCTAGAGGCTTCTGTGGTTGGGGAAGCAATGGGTGGGAGAGCAGGATTTGCCCCTTTGTCTCTGCCATTCACTGTAAAGAATAGTACTAGACCGGTCCTTCCCAAACTTGGTTCGCGGCTTGTTCAGGGTAAGCCCCTGGCGGGCCGCGAGACACTTTGTTTACCTGAGCGTCCGCAGGTATGGCTGCTCGCAGCTCCCAGTGACCGCAGTTCGCCATTCCTGGCCAATGGGAGCTGTGGGAAGCAATGGCCCGGCCCGCGCTTCCCAGAGTTTATAGATAGTTTAACGTGTACTGTTGACAATTTGTGTTTTAACCGCCATATTCTCTTAACTGAACTTATTTCTTTTTTAATAATCTCTCTGGTTAATAAGTTTTTTAGTAGTATTATCTATATGCACTAAATATCAAGTGATCAAATTTCCTCCAGTGAGAAGTACCAGCTACAATATTTGAACCAGATTAGTAAATTGTGTTTGAGAGGAAAATGCTGTTAAAAATCCCCTCTGTTTCTGATACGTTGCTGTGAAATGTAATGCTGTGATCTAACAGCACCAGGAATACTTGTGAGAAGAAGACAGCAATTCAGCGTGAGCTAACGTATGCATCTAAAGAAGCACAGGCTGCTCCCTATCAAACCTGGTAGTGAACTGCCCACATCTGTCGTTGCTCTTACCCAAGGCGGAAAGATGCTACATTCTTTGGTTCTTTTGAGTTTATAATGCAAGCTTGTGTGCAAGCTGGCCTAGGCCAAAAAAAATGCACTCATGTCCTGCTATATACAAATGCTTGAGGTCTGTGCTAACCTGTCTCGTTTTTCTACCTACCCAGGAGCAGCTGTATAAGATGCAGCATTGGCAGCAACAGCAGGTCTATCCTCCACCATCCCATTCCCATCCTCAGCGTACGTTCTACCCGCCACACCCTCAGATGCTTGGCTTTGATCCTCGCTGGATGATGATGCCGTCTTACATGGACCCTCGTATGGCTCAGAGCCGCGCCCCTGTGGATTTTTACCCTTCAGCCCTTCATCCTTCAGGTAAAGTTTTTTTTTTTTTTTTTTTTTCCCTTTGCTTTCTTACTCTCCGATGCTATCCTGACTCAGTTTCTGGACCATATCTGTGGCCTTTTTCCTGAACTTGGATTCATGACACTGAGAGATGATGGGACCTTTACATTCAGTAACCTGGAAGAATTAATTGCAAATAGCAAGCTACATTCTTTTGGGTTCTGACTAGTCCCCAGGTGTATAATGCCTTGAGGACTGATCACTTTCCTAAGGTTTCAGGCCACTTAAGAGTGCTGTGCCAGATAAGAGGGTGGGTTTTTGGCTATTGAGATGCAGGTTAGGACTCTTGGAGGGAGGAGCTATCTGAATCTGCTTTGCCTTTCTGAAATCCCATCTTCAGCATTATCAACCTTACCTTGGCCCAGACTTCTCATCCTTGCTTTCTGTTGTCGACCCTCTCCAGGGATTGGGAAGAATCAAAAGGGAAGTGGGGGCTGATGAACAGGCAGCACTAGGATGTATACTTGGAGTTTGGGGTGGGATAGGGAATGCCTAAGAATACCCCCATACCTAGTCATGTGCTGCCTGGGGGCTCTCATTTCATAGCAGGGAGAGACCCCCCGCAGGAGTGGAGGCGAGGGGTTTGGTGTGGTAGAGAAGGAAAGGAAGGAGTGGGCTGGAGATGGTTTTACTCACAAAACCTTACTAGATCTCCTAAAGAAAGGTAGGACAAGCCAAAAAGTCCTGCCTCAGGTTATATGCTCCTAGCATTTGTTAATCTTGTATTTAATTTGCCAGAGATGGGCATGTAAACAGTAGGATGAGTAAACCCCAGTGCCTTATGTTTGTGGTTATTTTGTATTTCTTACCCCCTCTCTCCGCTCCTTGCTCCCAAGCCAGTGAAGTTCTGTATTGCTATGCTTAGGCTTGGCTATGAAAGCTACTCTAAATAGCGGCCCTAAGGATCCTTGCTTCCCTTTCATTCTGAGGCAGTTGCTTACCTCTTTATAGATCTCTTGATCTCAGTTTTCCTTTTTAAAAGAAGGTTTCCATGGGTGCATTCATCTCCCATCCACGAGGGAGGGGGAGATGACCTACCCTAAGGCTGTAAAATGCTGCTTGGCTGGGCGCCTTTAGTGTTAGAGCTTGAATTCTTTCTTCTGTTCAGGAATTATGAAGCCCATGATTCAGCAGGACTCCATCAATGGAAGCGGCTGTAGGTCTGAAGAGCAGAACTGTCAGCCATCGGTGCAGCAGGAAAGGAAAGCTGCCCCCATGGACCCTGCCCCAGTGTGGGGCCAGGAAAGCTACGCATCCCTGCAGAACAAAGGGTACCCATTACCACATCAAAAACAGACCGAGAACATGAGCATGGAGGGACTGCATACCAGGTGAGGGCAAAACCGTACCGTTCTGCCATGCACACTGTACTGGGAGCTCTTCTTCCCTTGAAGAGTGGGTTGGGGTCTACCCATAAGACTTCTTCAAAGAGCAGGAGAAAGTATTTTTGGTCACCTGTGTTCCCTTGAGTGCTGGTACTGTGTAGTGATAGACTAAAACACCATTGAGTTCTTGCATATAAGGGCTAGTCGACACTACCCGCCGAATTGGCGGGTAGCAATCGATCTTTTGGGGATCGATTTTTCGCGTCTAATCTAGATGCGATAAATCGATCCCAGAACGCGCTCCCCGTCGACGCTGGTAATCCACCCCGACGCGAGGTGGAAGCAGAGTCGATGGGGGAGCGCCAGCCTTCGACATTGCAGCGTCCTCACAGCGAGGTAAGTCGAGCGAGGTATGTCAACTTCAGCTATGTTATTCATGTAGCTGAAGTTGCGTACCTTACATCGACCCCCCCACCCCCTCCATAGTGTAGACCTGCCCTAAGAAGATTCCATCCAGTATGTGTAATCAAAGCTTTATAACTTTAAAAACTAAAGAGACTCTAACTGATTCTCATTGGAGCTTACCTTTCTGCCCTGGGGCTTTGCAGGAGTCTTTAAACCATGATTTGAGGCCTTCAGTAGCTCAGACATAGGTTAGGGGTTTATTACAGGAGTGGGTGGGTGAGATTCTGTGGCCTGCATTGTGCAGGAGGTCAGACTAGACGATCATAATGGTCCCTTCTGACCTTAAAGTCTATGAGGAGCTCCCTCAGTGGGGAGAGACAGTTTTTGCTTCTGTAGACAGCTGTCAAAAATTCTGGCTAACTCATGGGTGTCTTTTACTTTTATTTTATTTCATTTTTTAATCAGTGGTCCTTACCACTCTGATGACTCTGAATCAAGCTGCTAATTTTGAAATCACTACAAAGATTGGAGGCTGAATCCACATTCAGTTCCTGAGTCTACCTCCCTTGTTTTTATTTTCTGTGCAGAAACCACTTACTTTTGTTCATCAGCTCTGCCCAACCAGGTATTGCAGACTGGGGCCATGGCAGATCAATAAATCCAGCAGTCAAGTATTTTATCGGCTTGATCTGTCATGATTTAAAGTAGATAACTAAACTGCGTTTATTTCTTAATGTTTAGTGTGTTCAGCCTGGGGACCTGGAGCTGTGCTTCAATCGCATTGACTGACGGACTGACTTTGTTCTGGTTCCTTTTCAGGAGTGACAGCTCTTACTCTGCCTCATCTGGAAGGTCAGAGGGCATAAATGCCCAGCGAGATCTCTTTGAGGAGAGAGGGGATGAGTACTTAAACACTTTTGACAAGAAGGCCCAAGCTGACTTTGACAGCAGTATATCTTCTCAAAGAATAGGCAAGGATCTTTTGTTTCAGCACCAGGAGACCGTGCAGGATGCATGCATTTCTGGCACCCGCCATGCAAGCTTACGGTGTTCTCCCCTGGAGTCTGACTTTATACAAGCTGATAAAAAACCTGAGTATAACGGTTGGGACATCAACCACCATCAGAAATCCTCGGAGGCTGCAGCAGAGGCAGATGAAGAAGTGCCCAGGGACGAGCAGTCATTTAGTGCTGACCCATGGAAGAAAGAAGGTGCTTCCAGCAAGCAACCTGCTGAAGAGACGGATTGGGCTCCTGAGAACAGAAACACCAACAATCAGCACCAGGAGCAAATGGGGAGGACCCGGAGATCTGGCCCAATTAAAAAACCAGTCCTGAAAGCCCTCAAGGTTGAGGAGAAGGAGAAAGAGCAGGAGAAGATTAAACTAGAAGGAGAAGAGATCTCACACCCACCAAAAGAGAAAGCACCTGTCTATAAGGTGGAGAATGATTCAGAAGATTCATCAGCCTTGCTAAACTCCACTCATTACCTGCTGGATGAAAAGGGTTCTTCCCAAGCCAGCTTCACCCAAGATGCTGAGAAATCTCAGGAGGAAGAGGAGGAGGAAGAAGAGGAGGAGAAGACTGAAAGAGCATGGGAGAATAAGCTTTCCAGAGAGTCTAATGATCTTCCTCCCACAAAAAGAAACAACTGGATCTTTATAGATGAGGAACAAGCCTTTGGTGGGAGAGGCCAAGGCCGAGGGAGAGGCAGAGGCTTTAGGGAGTTCACTTTCAGAGGCCGTGGCACTGCTGTTGGTGGCAGGGGGGTCTATAACAACCAAAGAAGCAGCAGAGGGCGGGGTCTGCGGGAGTTCAATCAGCTGGAAGACTTCCCGAGGGGCAAGCCCAGGCGCAGGATTGCTAGCGAGACACATAGCGAAGGGTCTGAGTATGAGGAGCTTCCCAAGCGGCGCCGGCAGAGGGGTTCTGAAAACAGCAATGAAAGCTCCCTCCTAGAGAGAGAGGAGAGTGACCTGAAGAAGGAAGATTTCAAAGATTCTTGGAGGTCCAATAAAATCTACTCTGACGATCACAACAGCCTTGATGCCAAGGTGAGGGCTCCGAGAGCCTTTGGGAGGTCGCTGCCCCCACGACTGAGCAACTCTGGGTATGGGCGAAGAGGCTTCATGGCGAAGGAGCCTTCCCAGTGGCAGGGCAGAAGCGGGGGAACCACATGGCAGGAGTACAGCCACTGCCCTCCATCAGACACTTTTGGGATCAGGCGACAGTCTGACAGGGACTATATCCAAGATTCTTACAAGCACGCGGACTCCTTCACTGGCAGGGGTTTTGAGGAGAATCATATTGACAGCAGAAGGCCCTTGTTTCAGGACGATTACACTGCTGATCAAGAGAACGTAGAAAACAGGCCATTCAGGAGGCGGCGTCCCCCTCGTCAAGACAAGCCCCCCCGATTCAGGCGCCTGAGACAAGAGAGAGAATCCGTCGGCCAGTGGAACCCCGAGGAAGGTGGAACCAGCCTGTTGCCCAGCCAATGGCCCGGGAGACCCAAGCTGACCGCGGTGGAGAAGAATGGTGTCTCTGGCGGGAGGTCTCCTGAGCTGTCCTATCAGAACTCGTCAGATCATGCCAATGAGGAGTGGGAGACAGCGTCCGAAAGCAGCGACTTCAGTGAGAGGCGGGAGAGGCGTGATGGTGTTTTGGAGAGTGAAGCGCAGCTGGACGGCGGCCTTGCCAGTGGCAGCTTGGGAGAGAAGAGAGAGTTGGCAAAGAGGAGTTTCTCAAGCCAGAGGCCCCTTGTGGACAGACAGAGCCGTAAGGCTGAACCAGCAGGGTTTGGGGAGCAATTGGTAAGGGCTGGTGGAGGAGCTGCTTCCCGGTTCGAGAGCCAGCAGAATGGGATGCCAATGAAAAGCAAAAGGTAAACTCAAAGTCTGACGTATCAACGCGTGCTCTGTGCATGCGTCACCACATGTGTAGATATCCCTGTGACAGACTGGACTTGCAGGCAAGAAGGGGTTGACTCATGCAGAGTCAACCCCTTCCTTTTATCACACACAGATGACTTTTAGCACCAGTTATCCATCTGTGTGGTGTTCATTGGCTTCACAAACGTATATACATCTGAGCCTGCTGTACCTCTGATGCCTTTGCTAGAACACTACCTGTGGTGGGAGTTCAAGCTTGTCTTTGTTTCAGAAGAGTGGTTGGTAATGGCTGGTGCTGCCTGAGCTGCCACCCTCCTTTAACCTCTTTAAATCCTATAATGCAACGGCGAATCACGCTTGTGCATCCCGTCAATTCAAGTGCTAGAGGGTTAACAGAGACATCTCCAAACTCTCCAACGCTCCTCCAGTGAATCCCAGCCGGGGTACAGCCTGGCAGTGGTGGAAAGTTTGGAAGGCTTTGTTTCCTCTGTAATGACCTGATGGGAATGTAGAGGCGAAGTGTCATTTATTTAAGTAGATTTCTCTACTTCAAAGCTTTTCTAGATCCGCAGCAGTAGCTGTGTCTTGTGCACAGCATGGGGAGTTCCGGGGTCTCGCCATGCTTGAATAGACTTTTTCAAAACCATTGTTGCTGCTTGGCAATGAATGGAAGGCAGCACTCCTTTCAGAGAAACGAGTGCTGCATGTTATGGGCCCGCTGGTAAGAATACTCCTGTGAATACTTACTTGGGTTTAAACCAAACTCTACTGGGGATTAGGAGGTTCCTTGCACCTTCCTCTGAAACATCTGGTGGTGGCCATTGTTGGAGACAGGATACTGGATCAGGTAGACCTCCAGACTGGCAATTCCTATGTGATCTCTTTTTCTTAGCAATAGCTTTTGGAGATACAGGCCTCCTGAAGATTGAACAGATGTATTGGAATTAAAGCTTTGAAGTAGACCAGCGGTTCTCAAACTTCATTGCACCGCGACCCCCTTCTGACAACTAAAATTACTACATGACTTTGGGGGGGGACTGAAGCCTGAGCCCACCCGAGCCCTGCCAAAAGCCAAAGCTCGAGCCCCATCACCCCAGGTGGAAGGGCCAAAGCCGAAACCTGAGCCCTGCCACCCAGGGCTTTAGCTCTTGGGCTTCAGCTTCGGCCCTGGGCCCCACCAAGTCTAGCCTTGGTGACTCCATTAAAATGGGGTACTGACCCACAGTTTGATAACCCCTGAAGTAGATAATCCATGCTTTGATGACACTACTTGATTGTTTTCTCCCCTGGCTAATTATTAGCAAGTTACTCCATAATAACAGAATAATGGCTTATGCTGAGATACCAGTAAAAGAGAATATAACTGGGTGTGTGGTGTGACCTGTACTCAGGTGAAAAGAGAAGTGAGGGAAAAGGGGGAGGGGGAGACAGATGTGCTGCTAAATATTGCTTCGTTTTAAACCAGATTTTTTTCCCCTATCATGCTACTAATCCTCTGCACCTCTTCTCTTCAGCTTCCCAGTGCTCCTTGTCAGTTAAAGTGTCGGGAATGACATGTAGCTGATGGTCAGAGGTGCGAAGAATTGCTCAGAAAAATAATCTGGAAGAGGCATTTTTTGGCTCAGTGTTTCTCTCTTTCTTGCCTCCTTTCCCCTTTTAGCCCCCGAGCTGACCCTGCTGGAAAATACCCATTTATTGTAAAGAGGATTCAAGGAAACTTTAAAGCCTTTGTACAAGGGTAGTAGACATTGGTAGCACGAGCACAGAGAGAGAGGGAGAGGCCTGTAAATCTCCCTGTGAGACAAACTAAGAGTACAAACCATGTGCAGTTCACTGCAAATGCTATTGTTTTGTTTCCATCCCATTTCCCACAACAACATCCTCATAATCAGGCTTTTGCTCTGAAGTAGCATCTATATCAAATGGGGGGGTGGGGGAAGGCATGGGGAAGGGAAAAGTGCAGGTTGCCCAGCTTGGTTAAAAACATGGCTAGGAGACGCTAACCCATTTGTATTTTCCCCACCCCCTTGTCCTTATTGAACCTAACCCCCTTCTCTCCTTTTCTCTCAGATCTCCAGAAGAAGGTGGGGGTCTGGGTAACGCCAAAAGTGGGAGCAGCCACTCTGTTTACAGCCTAGAGAGATCATCGCGCACTAACTCAGACAGTGTAGAGGGGCCAGGTAAAAAGCAGGAGAAAGAGCCTAAATCCACAGCCCAGAGACCAAGTGAAAAGGGAGAGACCATGTCACAGTTCGAGTTGAATTATGGAAGTAAGTGTCTAATTTAGTTTGTCTCCTTAAAGGGATGCTATCCAGTTAAACATCACATTAGAATGTCTTCCTTTCTGTTACTGGTAACACCCAGCATGATTCAAACTGAAGTCATTTTAAATGTCAGGTTTATTCTTTTCTCTCCATTTATTTATAACAACAAATTTCCAGTGGAATTGACCAAAAAATATTATGGGAACATTTCTATTCGTCTTAAGTATTTGCAAAAGCTTTTAATTTTTTCATTAAGATCCAGTTTTGAGCCAAACTTGATGTTGGTGTCCCTTTAACATTTCTTCTGTGGGAAGAGTTAGGGGGGTGCTTATAGAAATGTCTCTTTCTACACAGCGTTACAGTCTATCTCAAGTCAAGAGTAAAAAATAGTCTGGTTGGTTGGAGAGAAGTTGAGAAACCATAGCCATCTAAAGCAGAGGAGTGTGATCTGAGCTCAGGACTGAAAGTCAACTGAGTTCCAACCCTGGTTCTGATACTGGCTCTCTGTGGCCTTAGGCAAGTCACTTAACCTCAGGGTTAATAATCCTTCAGGGGTGGGTTGTAAAGGTTAATCAGTTAATTCCTGTACAGCACTTTAAAGACTGTGGGTTAAATTTTCAAAAGCACTTAAGTCACTTTTGAAAATGGGACTTATGCTCCTAATTCTTGGGTTCTTTTGAAAATGTTACCCAGTGCTATGTAATTCAGCATTAGGAGGAGTTTCTGGGTTATTCTCTATAGTTAATGCCCGTGGTGTCATATGGAAAGCCCAGGTTTCTGCTGCCGGTCCCAGGCTGTGATTCTCGAGGCCAGGGATAGTGTGCTCAGATTCTGTTGGAGAGTAGTGATGCCAGGCACTTAAGAGTAACCCTGCTGGTAGATATCAACAGGCTGCTGTTGCCTAGTTTCCAAAGTAAATTTAAGTTGCTGTTGGCTAAGCTGTTCACTCCTTAGCTTGGATCCCTTTTGGAATACATTTTTAAACAACCTTTTTAAACCGTAAATCTTGTTCAGATGCCATCATTGACAATCGGGTTTCAAGCACAGCAGAGGAGAATGAAGTGGGCTCTTTGGCAGGAGAAGGCTTCATTGAGGTCCTCACTAAGAAGCAACGCCGCTTGCTGGAAGAGGAACGTAGGAAGAAAGAACAAGCTGCCCAGGTGAGGAGTGGGAGTTGGGAGTATGGAGCACAGCCCGATCCCACGTAAAGCCTGCAGTGGTCTGAGAAGGAGAGGCGCGCGCACACACACACACACACACAGAGAACATTTTTGAGAAAGTGGTGGCATGTGTGGTTAGACTAACCCTCACAGTATTAGGCATAGAAAATGTGATTTGTAGCTGGGCAGGGGAAGTTAGTCTGTAAGCAACATCCTGTAGCTTTCTGACTGTTGCTATGTTTACTTTGGCTCCCAAAGCTTTTGCTGGCTGTTTCTTTTGTTACTGATGCGCGGCTTGGTGTGCAAATGAGTGAGCAGACCCAAAGAAGGGATTTTGTGAAACTTCACACAACGCACAGTGAACCTGTGGAACTCATTGCCAGGAGATGTTGTGAAGGCCAAAATTATAGCAGCATTTAAAAAAGAATTAGTTAAGTTCATGGAGGAGATAGGTGTATCAATGGGCAATTAGCTTAGATGGTCAGGTATGCAACCCCAGCCTCTGATTGCCAGAAACTAGGAGTGGACCACAGGGGATGGATCATTCAATGATTGCCTGTTCCATTCATTCCCTCCAAAGCACTTGGCCACTGTCGGAAGACAGGATATTGGGCTAGATGGACCATTGATGTGACCCAGTATGGCTGTTCTTACTTATGTTCTTAGGTCTGGGTGGGTAAATTGAGCATTTCTTCTGCCATTTGGAAATGCTTATAAGGGAATTGTGGGAATAGGCCAGTTTTCATCTTTGGCTGCCAGTTGAACAATCTTCATTAAAGGTAGAGTTCTTAAATCCAGATCACAGCTTCTCAGCAGGCATCAACTAGCAAAAGTGCACTTTCCCAGATTAAGGTTTTGTACTTATCTCCTAAGATTTTATCTGGCAAGGAGGCAGCAGAAATACACATACAGAAGGGTGGTTCCAGGATTAAAATAATAATTTGTAGCCAGACCATTTTTAGGGATTTAAATGTCCCTTTCCTAGCTGCTCATTAACCCTTAAGCAGTGTTCTGAGACTGGATTGCTATGGCTTTGTTAGGGTCTTCTGTCAGTGTAAATGATGTTCCAATGGATCCTTCTGACCCTTCTACTACTCTGTTCTTGAGGAGTGGAATATGAGGAGACAAATCTAAACTGATACGCTGAAGAAAGGCTCTGCTTCCATCACCGTCTCTCCAGTCTCCTATTGTGGAGAGTTAGTACATCTAGAACAGGAAACAAGCACCATATGAAACTCCTTGGTGACTCTAAATTAGGAGGAGTTGCAAACACCAGTGACAACAGAAATACAAAAGGGCCTGGAGTTTGTCTGTGTTACAAAACGTTATTGTGTTTGACCATGATTATGAAGAATAATGACATGAAGCTAACCACAACTCATTGGTCCATGTGGACCAGGATAAATTGGGTTCAGTATTGTGTTAGCTAATTGTGATTAAACTCCAGGGTGATGCTATGCTGAACACCATTTGTCCTGGTCTATACTGACTACCAACTTGGGCCAACATTGTGTCCTGTGATGTGCTTGTATTACAATATTTTACCACCTTTGAATCCTATTCTCCAATCCCTTAAAAGGAGTAGAAGCATGGGTATTCAGCATCAAAATGAAATTCAGCTTGGAAAACTGCAGGCCAATACATTTTAATGGAAGAGTGGAATAATCCAAACCACAACTATTCAGTAGAAGTAAAAATTCTGGGAAGAAATATTGCTAAAAGTGAACAGTCCATTCCTGGAGTTCTGCAATGGGATATGGCAGCAGAAAAGACAAGTGCAGTTATGGGCTCTGTATGTCTAGGTACCGTGTCATAGGATGGAGAGGGAATAGCTTCCTTGGGGTGCAGCTGTACCTGGAATATTGTGTGCAGTTCTGGGCACCATATTGACTAGAAAGACATTAACAGACTGAAGAGCGCTCTAACAATTTGTTGGTTATTTTAGGTGGCTAGAGG
This sequence comes from Macrochelys suwanniensis, assembly GCA_033296515.1. Taxonomy (NCBI): domain Eukaryota; kingdom Metazoa; phylum Chordata; order Testudines; family Chelydridae; genus Macrochelys; species Macrochelys suwanniensis. Next base: position 10,331,297 of record CM065790.1, on the reverse strand, counting down.
AATTGATTTATGAGGAAAGATTTAGGAGTAAATTTTGTGTAGGTTGGCTAAGTGATGACTAAAGGTGCGATGGAGTCATTAATCTACAAGTATTTGAAGACTGTAAGTTCTGAGGAGAGGGAGAATTTATTTGAGCATAAATGGGGATCTAACTAGGAGTGGAAGGATTAAATTTAGCAATAAAATATTATTGGGAAATACTTTGACAGTCAGATCTATTGTGTGATGGGTTATCAAGAGATGTGATAGAAGCCTAGTTCCTTGGCACATTTAAAATTAGGCTAGAAAGAGTCTGAGTCAGTGTGCAATAGGGAACAATCCTGCAGTGGCAAGGAGATGTGATAGGTAAACTAACAGCTGGTTCCCTCTCTGGTGTCTGATTCAGTGAATTATCAGTCTCTTTTTTACTGTGAACTAGTGAATTGATCCTGCTGTGTCAACAGGACTGGGGAAGGATTAAGGAAAAATCTGAGTTGGAGGTTAATTTTTTTTTGCCTGTCCCTCCCCCTGCTGCTGAAGCCAGCCATTCTTAATAAATACTGAAGAGCTCTTCTTCAGCATTCCTGCTGTGCCACCACTGCGGGCGTCCTAGCAGCAGCTGGAGACAGGAAACAAAACACAGTGGCGGTCTCCTTTTATGGTGGCCCTTGCTGGGATTGTCTTGGTAAAGGCAACCCCAAGCTTGGATAACTCCGGGGGGCACATCTGCTTCAAGAGCCAAATAAAAGCCTAGAAAAGAAGCCTGCCTGCAGCCGGTTAACCCGAATCAATAGCAGGTTTTATATCCTGCACCTCTCTCTCTCAGGGACCAACCAAAGGACGTGTCCTTCAATCTCGTATCCCGCCTCGATTTGCAAAGAAGCAGAACAGTATGTGCTTGGAGCATGGCGATGTAACTGTGTCCGGAAGCAGCCTGGGCACAGAGATCTGGGAGAGCAATAGTCCAGGTAAGAGAGGGTCTCCATTATTTGCCAGCACTGGGGCTCTTAATTGTTATGGAACTGGAAATCCTTTTATGTTGAGGGAGAAGGGCTGGTGTGTGCATACGTGCCTGAAGGAGAAGGGCTTCATCTACATTCCACCCTGAATCCAAAGGGGGAAGGGAGGTAGCAGATCTTTGGGGCTCACGATCTTAACAACAATGTTTTGTACACATCATCTTCCCACGGCTCTGGCTATGTCACCCACCTATTCAGATGCCTTCCCTGGTTTCTTCTTGTGCCATATCAAGTTCTAGCTCCTTGACCTTATCTTCTAGGCCCTGTACAATTCTAGCTTATCTACTTCCTGGTTCTAATTTCTTCCTCCTTTCTCATCCTCTTGCTCCCTGTGGCCCTGAGCCTTCATCCAAACTGTTTTCTTTGTACCCTTCTCCCACTGTGCTTCTCTGCAAAGCCGACCCCTTTCATCCTTCCAACTTTCACTTCTCCCTGAAAATCTTTCCACCTCCTCTCTCCTTTCATACTCTGTCTTACCTGCATTGGAGTGCCATGGCTGAGCCTGTCTGTCCTGGAGGGTAAACGTTTTGGGGCAGTGAATGTATCTTGCCCTATTTTTGTAAGCAGAATGTAAATTTATAGCAGTATATAAATGATGTGCTTGACGCTCCATTTCAAGCATCTGAATCTCGTCTCTGCTCTTCCAGCCCTCTCCGTTCAGTCACCTGGCAGCGATTCCTGGAGTAAGCCTGTAAATGCCTTTAATGGCACTGAATCCAGCTCCACTGAGGTAAGGGGCACCTAATCTACTGTTCAAGTGTTGTGTGTGTGTGTATATATATATATATATAAAATATTCATGTAGGTGGCTCATGCTTCTCATTGCTGCTATCGCGTTTAGCAGGTCTGTCAGCTCTGCTTGTGCAGTTTTAAATTGACTATCCACAATTCTGATTAAGCATGGTGCTGTTCTAAAATGGTGGGACAAATTCTGCTCTGTTACACATAGGTGTAAATCCAGAGTAACTGCATTGTAAAACTACCTCAGAATTGCACTCCTAACTGGGAGCAGAGCATGGCCCAGTATGTGGAATCATGTTTGTGTGCCTCACACCTGTGAGAAGTGTGTAGCTGTAATGTAGAGTGGATGTCACTGAATGCTGCAGTGACCTTTCACCTGTAGAGACCGGAGTTCAAATCTGGTTTGGGTCATAAGTGAAATGAGTTTGGCAGTCTCAGCGTAGTAGTCATGTGGGGCATTTTTCATGGTTCTAAAGCTGCAGTGGGATTGGTGACCTGGATGGTTTCTGCTTCAGGGTAGCCTAGAGCTGGAATAGCAAGGGGCACTGCAGGTCAGGACTTGCTCCTTGATAGTTGTGCTTGGTAAATGGGAACATGTTCTCGCTGTTGTTTTTCTCCCTGTGGAGTTGGGTTTGAATCTGGGGCTTTAACACATTTCGTGCTTTGCATAGCAGGGTTTTAAAGGCAGCCAGGGGGATAGTGGCATTGACTTGAGTGCGGAGTCTCGGGAATCTTCCGCTACCTCCTCTCAGCGCAGTTCTCCATATGGCACCCTCAAACCAGAGGAGATGAATGGGGCTGGCCTGGTCGACCCAAAGCCCGACTGCCAGAAGGAGCAAGTTCAGAAGCAATCTGATAAAAAGGTAATCTGGATTTGCAGCCAAACCAGAGCACATGGTGACTGGTACCAGAGACCTTGTGAAATTGGGTTTTTGTTTTTTCATAGCATTTTTAAGGTAGATCGGGTTATTCAGTCTTTGTGTCTCAGCCTCTCTGCTTTCCCATCAAGGATTCAGACCAAGGCTCAGGACAGAACAAGGAACACAAGCCCGGACCAATCGGCAATGAACGCTCCCTGAAAAACAGAAAGGGGTCGGAGGGAACGGAACGGCTGGAAGGGAATATCCCCCCTGTTAATGGGGTGGAAATTCACGTGGACTCAGTTCTTCCTGTGCCACCCATTGAATTTGGAGTAAATCCTAAAGTGAGGATTGAATTTAATTTTATCTTCTTCGTGGTTTGAAATCCCTCTTGTGAGCTTGTAGAGATGCAAAAGGTGGTTTAGCCAGAAGGATTATCTAGGGCAAGCTTCCAGCACGTGCACTGTAGATTTGCCTTATAGATTTCATTACTGACACAAACCAGGTTCTCAAGATGTCTTGGTAGATATTTATTATCCTGAATGGGGTGGGGACAGTTAGGGAGAAATTAAGGCCTGTTGTCCTGCGTATGCCATCAGGGATGCCTGTTGCTGAGTATGGAGAGCTATTTCGTTCTTGTCTGTCAGTAAATTTTGCTGAAAGAAAATCTTTAGTTTCTATCATCATGATCCAGGTAAATGTTCACTAATCATGAGCAACTTACAGGGGGCCCTTGGGCCTGGATTTGAATGGTGCTTGTTGCCTTTTTTCAGGACTCTGACTTCAGTCTGCCACCTGGCTCTGCCTCCAGTACTGCAGCTAACCCTGTCGCCAAACTGCAGGATGCCTTGGCCAGTAATGTAAGTAAACCTTAGTTGTTGAAATGGAAAAAACATATTTATTTGCAATTGATTTGATGTTTAATGCTGTAGTACCCACTTACATGGTTTAAAAACAGCAATGAAAATACAGGTGCTGTCTCAAAATGTTTTGATAAAATCAGTGCCTGGTTAGCTCAGACACACCCAAGCCTTTAAACAGCGACTCAACACCATTCATCAGCCTGTGTAAAGTAAGAAGGCTTGCATATGTCAGAGGTCACCAAATTCCTGTCTTTGGGGCACCTGCAGGGGAGGGGAAGACAGGCAAAAGAGCTTAGAGAGTCCTGTTGCTGGACCTGGAAAGTGGAGTTCTAGCCACTGGCTGCCAGAGTGCTCAGGGTGTTGTCTTTGCCACTGGCTTCTGCTCCATATGGCTCACTATCAGCCAAGCAGGTCCCATGCGCTTTTAGAGCTCATAATAAAATGTGTAGATGGCTGGAGAACAGACTGTTAAAAGAAAATGGATTCAGAGCCCAGTATCTACTTGTGGTTCAGTTGTGTTCAGTGATTTAAACAAAAACTTCCTCTGAAACGTCTTTATTTTGTAGCCCCTTGTATTTCTTGGAGGTTTTGTCATTTTTTTCCTTACAAGTGTTTTATATAAACAGACTTATTCTGCCATTTACATCGGTTCACCCACTGTGGAAGGAAAAACATGCCTTACAGCTGGTGCTGCTGTGTACCAAATTCAGCTCTGGTGTAAATACAAGTGCAGCTTCATGGAGATCAGGGGAGTTATCCCTGCTTACACCCAGGCTGCATTTGGCCCAGCATATCTGTTGTGTTTACGGTTAAGCCAGCTGTACATTTTTACAATGTTGCGGCAACTCCGTAGTCCATTTAACAAGCTGAGAAACGACAAAACAGTTTGTGCTGCTGTTACTTAGATCTTCTTGCTGAGGTTCCATTTGACTTGTTGCCTTCCTAAATCCTTGTGTTGTTACAGACATTTTTAGTGTTTGGCATTTTATAAATCTCCTTTCAGGCAGGGTTAACGCAGTCCATTCCCATTCTGCGAAGAGATCACCATCTCCAGCGGTGCATCGGCCTGAACCCAATGTCTTTCCCCACTGCAGACCTCACTCTTAAGGTAATCAAGGCATTAGCTCTGCTTGTGTTCGTTTTGAAAGTACAACCCTCTTTGGCCACAGTAGTAAAGGGGGAGAGAACCTCCACAACAGTCCAGATGTTTCACTGGTCAGTTGCAAAGTCTGTAATTGGCCCCTTTAAAAACAGTATGTGTACATATGTGAATTCAGCAGAGGGGAGAAGATGCCATGTTGAGGCCCTCGATACTGACATCTTCTCCAGCCATAGAATGGGTAGAACAAGCTTACCCACCTCAACCCTACCCAGTAACGATCACCTCAAGGGGTGTGCAAGAGAACAATTCAGTAGTCCTGGCCTGTTTCATCCTGGGCAGTCTGCTGTGCCTGCCAGCAAAGGGGCCAACTAGTGCCAACTGCAGTGGGTTTTTTGTGAAGTGGGCACTTATCCAACAGCCATTAGGTGATAATAGGCTGGATTTGAACCAATAATCTACAGGTGAGTGTCTCCCTCTCCCATTATCCTTTGCTTCCATTGAAATTGCCTGTAGTAATTGCTTTCTCTCCTCACTTCAATAGATGGAGTCTGCACGCAAGGCTTGGGAGAATTCCCCTAGTTTACCAGAACAGAACTCTCCAGGAGGTGCTGGTTCAGGCATCCAGCCTCCTTCCAGTGTCGGCGCTTCCAGTGGTGTCAGCTACAGCTCTTTTGGCGGTGTTTCTATGCCTCCTATGCCTGTGGCATCCGTAGCACCTTCTGCATCTATTCCAGGTACCTGCCTCTGTTTGCCAGAAGCTGGGAATGGGTGACAGGAAATGGATCACTTGATGATTACCTGTTCTATTCATTCTCTTTGGGGCACCTGGCATTGGTCATTGTCGGGAAACCGGATACTGGGCTTAGATGGACCTTTGGTCTGACCCAGCCTGGCCGTTCTTATGTTCTTGTTCTAGCTCCAAAGAGCTGATGGCAGCAGGGCAATCCAAGCTGACTGCCTTGGCACTTAAGAATAGTTTGTAGCTCAGCTCACCTATTCCTGAACTGCCAACCTTTCTGCAGGTGGCATTAACGTACACTGGAAAAGGATGGGTGATCATTTCAGAGCCCATAATACCTACCTTTGAAAAGTAATACTCACCTAGGGTAAGTGGCTGATGAGTAAAACCTTGTCACTAAGGTGAAGGACAGGCAAGGAGATTTTGTGTCTAGTCTGGTAATTTTCCTGTTTTGCAATGCTGGCATAATAAATCTGTATAGCACTGTTGAGCTAATTGCTTGCTAAGATACTGATAAAAGGACTTGGTAGGTCTATAGATTTCTATCCATTGTACTGTGCCTATAACCCTCTGTATCCCTAGGATCTGCTTTTTCTGGAGTGAATAAGGTTAGCTTGTCACATTTTTCCTTCCCTTTTATTTCAAATTCTAGGTAACCACATCCCACCCTTGTATCTGGATGGCCATGTGTTTGCGAGTCAGCCACGCTTGGTCCCTCAGACAATACCTCAGCAGCAGAGCTACCAGCAGGTAAAGGATCAAGGCAGTTAAATCTTTTCTGGATGGGGAGGTCCTCAGAGTTTCCCATTTATTCTTTCCTCTTGTAGTGGGCCAACCTACTTCCAGCCAAGAGGAGCTAGATTGTGGCTCCATTCAAAGTCTATGAAAGCTTCTCCCCAGTGGATCCTACAGGCGACTAACGGGAGCAGGCTGATTGAAGAGGGGAAATGCCAGTTTTTGCACCAGTATCTTTTGACTGGGTTTAAGCAGGGTGGGCTCTGTAAAACTTGCCTTTGAGTGACAGAGTGCCTCTTTGTAAATTTCCCAGCACTATGCTTAGCAGAACATGAAAACCAGTTTGAACCTCAGACCAGTTCCCTGTGGACGAGTGTCTGTCCCAAAACCCGCCAACTAGTCAGTACTAATTGGGAGCTCTGACAGTTTCAGCAAACAGGGTGTTGTATGGACTGTGGAGAATCCGTCCAGATAAGAGTTGAGGCACAGGGACAGAGCCCCATGAGAGCCGCTGATATGGCCTGTTCTATATACAGAGAGTACCCTAAGGGAGTCAATCTGGTCCTTTTTGTGAGCATTAAATTCCTATTCTCTCCTCTCTCTGAGCCATCATTCACTTCCTATTCAGTCGCGTGCTGGCCTGAGAAATAGCACGGGGGGCATTTGGGTGGAGTGGCAGATTGAATAACTTTTGTGGTGGAGCAACTAGATGAAGAAACAGATGGTCTTTTAACACCCCAGGAGGGTTTCTGACTGACGTAGTGTCTTTCAATCACCTTCATTTCCTCTGCAGGCTGCTGCTGCTCAGCAGATTCCGATTTCCCTTCACACCTCTTTACAGGCACAAGCTCAGCTTGGGCTGAGGGGAGGCCTGCCTGTCTCCCAGTCCCAAGAGATCTACAGCTCCATACAGCCCTTCAGGTAACAGTTCCTGGGTTTGTTTCCCCATGGCCAGAGCTTTCCTGTTTTGATCTGCAAAATACATCTACAAGGATGTTCTTTCCCCCTCCTTTTCCCCTCTTGCTAATGTCCTACCTTTGCAACTTTCCATCCCCTTTCCTGCCCACACCCACAAGTGTTTGCACAGTACTCTCCCTTCCCCTCCTAACAGATGTAGAGGAGAGAGGGGTTCTTGTGTAAATAGAAGAATGCCAAGTAGGAAAGCAGGGAGGTGATATTATTTCCATATATGACGTTGGTGAGACCGTTGTTGGAATGCTTTGTTCAGTTATGATGTCCACACTTCAGAAAGGGTATTGACATACTGGAAAGGGTTCAAAAAAGAGCTACAAGAATGATTCATGGGTGGAAAATACACCTTAGCATGAGAGACTAAAAGCACTCAAATTTATTTGGCTTATTGAGAAGATTGAGGCAGCTTGATCACAGCCCATCAGTACCTACACAGGGAGTTGATCTCTGATAAGAGGGCTCTTTAATCTAGAAGACAAAGGCAGAACAAAACCCAGTGGTTAGACGCTGAAATGAGAAAAATTGAAATGGGAAATAAGATGCAAATTTAAAAGCATGAGTAACTGACCGCTGGAGCAAGTTACATAGTTACAAGTCACCATCATTTGGTATGTTTTTAAATCAAGACTGGATCTTTCAGAAAGAGATGCTGTAGTTCAGCCACAAGCTATTGGGCTCACAAGACTTACTGTGTGACATTATGTGGGCTGCATTTTGCAGGAGACTAGTTGATTTTAATGGTCCCTTTCGGCCTCAAGATATATTAATCTTGATATAAGTGGCTTTCTATGGTAATGTTAAAGCCAGTCAAATCCTGCGTGAATCACTTTCACTCTTGCCAAACTACTGTGGACTTGTGAGGTATGTCCACTCGGTGTTTTAAAATCCTGGCAGCCAATCTCCGAGCCCGAGTCTACAGACTTGAGCTCATGGAGCTTTCACTACAGTGTTATAAACAGCTGTGTAGACATTTGGGCTCAGGCTCTGAAGCCTGAAGAGGGGGTTCGGTTTCAGACCCCGAGCCCGAATATCTACTCAGCTGTTTTTAGCACCGGAGCGTGAGCCTGAGTCTGTAGACCCCGGCTCCGAGGCTCACTGCCTTGGGTTTTAAAATGCAGTGTAGATGTATCCCTGGTGACCTGGATCCTCCCTTACCACAAGCATTTCTACAGTTCTGGGCCCCTAACACAGTGCTTTGATTTACACTGTTTGGGTGGGAAATCGCACACCAATCCCCACAAAATACTCATACAAATGTGGGGATGAAGACTTCAACATTTTGAGGGGTTTTCTGTCTACTACTCATGTTACAAGTAGCTCTCTCTATCTTTCTGCTGCACTGCAGCACAAAAGGCCTTTCCAAGATGTCATCTGTGGATAAATTAACTAGAATTGGTCAATTCTAGTTGATTTCACCCTGCTCCTGGTGAGGGACAAGCTCCATGGTGCTGGCTCATAATTTTGAAGGGACTTCCCAGTGTGGGTGACTGAGACAATGCAGGATTCCTGCAGTTCCCATGGATGTTTGTCCATATCCCACAAAACACATGCACAGTGCATTTGATTGCCAGCCTATGCTAAGAAAAGTCCCAGGCTTGGGAAAGCAGGCCTGTTACAAGAAGGTGCATTTGGCAGAGGGATGCAGGGATGGTGGCTGCATACTGGTCTTCATGTAGTGCCCTTGGCCTGATCTTTAGATAAAAGAAACTGATCTGCTGAAAGGTGGACTTTTGGCCAAGAAGCTTTGGTTCTCCCCTACTGATGGAGATCACTCAAGTACCCTAGGAAACATTCAGTGAAACAGTTTTTACCATCCAAGGTGGTTTGAGCTACTCACCAATACAGTCTCTTCACTGCCACTATATGACTGAACTTAGTAAAGAGAGAAATATTGATTCCATTGAAGTCAGTGACAAAACTCCTATTGTCTTCAGTGAGATGGGGATTTAGCCCTAAAAGCTTTAGGATTAGTGTGAAAGGAGCTGTACAAAATTAAATTCTAGAGCTGAAAAAAAAGTGGAACTACAGGTTTTTATTCCCTAGTTGATCTTTGTAGTAGAGATTATCTTTTAGAATGCCGTTTGCAGCCCACCAGCCAAATGCAGTTTAGGAAATTTTATGCAGTCTCTAATAGGCTTTATCATTATGCATTGATCTGTTTCTCTTCTTTAGGTCTCCGGTGTACATGCACCCCAGTCTGTCCCAACCCAGTACCATGGTCCTGACGGGAGGTGCTGCTCTGAAGCCCCCATATTCCGCCTTCCCAGGCATGCAGCCCTTGGAGATGGTAAAAACACAATCTGGGTCCCCTTATCAGCCAATGAGTGGAAGCCAGACACTGGTTTATGAAGGCCAGATAAACCAAGCAGCCAGTATGGGAGCCTCACAGATGATGGACTCCCAACTTACACAGGTTAGGAACAAAACTAGCATGCCTGCCCTGTTTTTTGCATGTGTTCACAGAAGTGCAGTTTCTGAGACTGGGTCTTCGTTGCTGTTGGTGGTGCACCATATACTTTCATCAATAAGCCCTTCATAATGAGGCAATAGTGATGTTAGAAGTGCAGCACACCAGACTTTGAGGTGCTTTAGTTGTTATTGGTACCTCTATTTAAAACACACAATGGTTAACTTGGTGAAATTACGTATCCTCTTTCTGCTGATGGCAAAGGCCTGTGATTTGTGTGTCCACTACTGATATGACTGCTGCTTTGCATTTTCTTAAAGTTTTTACTGTGCTTTTGGCATCTGAGGCCATGACATTGCAGTGGTAGCTGCCCTAAGAGTCCCAGCTTCAATAGGCCAACACCTCCCCATATCTTTAGTAGTGACCATTTTAAAATCATCAGTGTTTTCAGGGTAATTTTGTTTGATCTTTAATTAAAGACCCATCTCTTTTTATTTCAACTCATTGTGCGTTTTGGCCTAATTAACAATTTCTGCTAGTCTGTTGAGTGGTATCTTAATAGACGTTTCACTGTGTTTTCATGTCATCCTCTTGCTTTTTTCTTTATTAAACATAGTTGAGAAAGGCACAATAAATCCTACTGTCAGGGCAGCTGTGTTTATATGGATACTGAGCACAACTATTGAGTTGCTTCTGTGGAGAAGTATTGTAGTTGGCTGTAAACTTTGTTTATATTGCGCAATACAGTAAATGTTTAAAAAATAAAATACAATAAAAACCAGAATATTCCTAATCTTTTTATCTTAAAGAGGGACTTTCATGCTGAGGCAGACTCAAGAACAAAGATTGTTTGTTAATTACAGAAAGTAACTTAGCTGGGGAAAATGAAGAGGTTACTGGCCAACTAAGTATTTGAAGAAGTGCTTTATCCCTTGTAACCTGGTCTTTCCTTCCTGGATCATGTAATGAAGCCTTAATCCTCTGTCATTACAATGTGGTGTCATGGGAAGTCCCAAATCCAGCAATTATGCGAACTACCAGATCGAGTAAGAGGGAATGAGAGGCTGCGAGGGAGAGAACTCTTGTTTTAAAGCTCTCTGATAACTAGCAAAAGTGGCAAGGAACAGAAGGAAAAGCCACGTGCAAAGTGAATAGGTTTCTTGGACAGCGTGATAAGTATGGGCATCCACTTCATTTAAAAAAAAAAAAGAAGGGCAGCACGGCTTGCTAAGGATCATGGCAGTGTATATGAACTGTGCCTGAGTTTATAAATGGTAGCCTCTTCTTGCCTCTTGTCCTCCCTCCATGTTTTACGAGCCCTTTTGAAAATTTGGTCTTTTTTAATAGCCATTGAGTCCTGAGTTAATTTTTTTAATCACTTTTAACCACCACCATCATCAATTGTTTCAAGAAGGGATTGAAGCCTGTCATGGAACGTAAAGCTGAGGCCAGTGTGAACCTTCCTGATGTTCCAGTCCCTGAAATCACACCAGCAGAGGAGTATAGCAGATTTTTAGATGTGGACATCGAGCTGAAAACAAAAGGTGAGCTGTCTGACGCCATTGTGGCTGCCATCACCACTCAGAGGGCTTGCCATGCAGTGACCACGAGGAAGACTGAAGAAGAATCGATGAAGGCTCCAGGCGATCAGGAAAGCCCTCTGTCTGAGCACAGTCTTGCTGAAACAGCACTTTATTAAGAGAACAGATGGTGTGGTTACAGGGTCTGGCAACTCTATCTTAAAATGATTTTCAGTATGAAAGTCCCTCTTTAATGTTCACATCTGCATTTGTTCTATAGCAGTGTGTCAGGATTAAGATGCTTCTTTTAGGTATGCTTTTAAGCATAAAATGCTGTGCTTTTAAGGTATTAGTAGGGAACATATTGAGATGGACCATTGTTATTTCCATTAAGTAATCACATGTAAATTATCATGCAGCTAACAATGCCTATGCCTGGGTCCCAGCTTCCTCTGCCCCGGTATGGTTCTGGCCAGCAGCCACTGATTTTACCACAGTCCATCCAGCTTCCTCAGGGGCAGAATCTGTCCGTAGGAGCTCCCCGCAGGATTCTTCCACCTGGATCTCAGCCTTCTGTCCTCACTACCAGCAGGGAGGTAAGGGCTATGTACTGCATGAACACCTTGGCATTCTTTAAGGAGTCTTGCATTTGGGTTTGGTCCCTCCATAGTTTACAATAAAAAAAGGGGGTAGGGGAAGGCCTCTTGTGGGGATACAGTTCGTCATTAATGGGGAGTCATGCTTGCTTACTGGGTCCTTATCTTTCAAACCAGTGATTAGAGTGGAAGCAAAGGGGTGCCATTTCTCCTGTCTCCAAAGCCCAAGCCAGCAGTCTCTCCAATTCTTCTGCTGTTCATGATTCCACTTCCAGGAATCAGAACCCTATCTGGATCCAGTTTGGAATTTCCATTTACATTAAATGTAAACTCCAAGTTTTCTTAGAGATCAGATGGGTGGTTAACCACAGGCACACCTGGAACACTGCTCATAAAGTGCAACACAGTTGTAAAATGTCTCCATCTGAGTGGACGTGTCAATGTTGTGTCTGGTTAGCTGTATTCTTATAAGGAGTGTTTTCTAGTGGAGAGAGCATGAGTGGCTAGAAGTTAGGCCTTTGTGTTCTCTTCCTGATTGTGCCTCAAATTGGGGCAAGTCATCTTGCCCGAGTGCTTCAATTTCCCCATATGTAAAATGGGAATAATGATACCTGCTTCATAGGGGGTGGGGACAAGGCTAAAGATTGATTGAAGTGTTTGTGAAGTGCTTTGAGATCTTTGGATATACAGAAGATATTTTCTAACTCATTTCCCTTCTCAGTCCTCCCAAATGGAAATGAAAGGGTTTCACTTCACAGATGGTAAACAGAACATGTCCTCCGGAGGATCTGTACCATCACCACATACTTACAGGTAAAGGATCCAGAGCTTAGCCCCATAGCTCTTGAATGAGGTCTTGGTTGAAAAGTGTTGAATGGGAAAGGGTATAGTACTTAGCACTTGCAGAGAAATGGTGTTTGTATCATGCTTTCTTCTGCAGGATCTACTGATGTCTTCAAACGTAGAATCTACGTTAGTCCAGATACCTATATAAAAGTGTCATTGGGACAGCTTTGTTGTTTGGGAGAAAAAATCCCCACAAACCACCCTAATTAGCTCCGTGGCACTTCGGCGAAATGCAGAAAGTTACTGGGATTGCATCAGAACCTTGAGATTCTAATGGAATTAAATTGGTGCTCCTTGCCGAAGTGGAAATGCTGGGATGTGCAATAAATGTCAGAATTCTAGTTTTGTCCTCATAAGCCCAAGGAGCTGAGGGACTAATGTTCAGAAACTCTAAAACCTCAGACTCTGAGCCTCCTTGTCTCTTAGTTGCATTTTCTCCCCCATCTAGTGAATGTGCTTTCTCTTGGGTTGGCATTTTTAAGAGCTCAACTGGCAATATAAGGATGTTCTAATGCACAACTGGCCCAGCTTCTTGCGTACTCTGAAGGGACCTTGCTTTCACACTGACCGTGTTCCTGTTCCATCAGTAATGCTCCATGTATGCTCTCATCCCTTTGATTTCTAGGCCTAGCTCTGCCAGCCCCAGTGGGAAGCCATCTGGACCAGCAGTCAATATGGGTTCCGTGCAGGGACACTATGTACAACAGGTAGAGTATGTTAATATCTTTTGAGTCTTGTCCTGAGGGTACCTGCTCTTGCATGCTGCCAGATTCATAGAGATGCTATCGTTGTTTTGAGCTGGCAGGCAACCATGCTTGTGCTGTTGGCAATGCTAGGATGTGGAATTTGCTTCCCCTTGACATCCCTCTGTATGTGTGTTTGTGTGTGCGTGCACGCACTTCATCTAGATATCTATGGTGAGCCCATTAGCAACACTGACTGATTTTTCCTTAACATGATTCTGTTAAAGGGCCTTCCCTATGTTTATGCTGTTTGAATAACCACAGCATATAGAAACCCTTAGTCATTGACCAGGACCCCGTTTGCTAGGTGACCTTGCAGTTCTAAGTAAGCTGCCCCACTCCAGCCTGTCCCCACTTATCTATGCTTCAGTTTTCTCATAAGTGTGTACTGTTATGGTAATATTGGCTCCTTAATTCTTACGGTCCTCCTGACTTGGTTTTGTTTTATTATACATTTATTGTATTCTTCTTGAGCACTCTAGTGGGAGATATGGGCATATTAGAAATAAAATATATTACCCCATGTATTTCTTGGTCTTTATCTACCCACACATGAGACCAAATGACTGAAAACTCCCCAGGGAAAGCAGGTGAGAAGTTACCTTGGTGTAGCCAGGAGGTTTCTTACTAAAAGTCGAGGATGGCACATAATGGGGAGATGTGGATGCTGTTCCCAGGCCTGCCACAGACTTGCTGTGTGACCTTGGGGAAGTTGATGTCTTTTTGTTTTCACTGTCCGTAAAAATTGGAATGGGGAGATGATGTTGAAGCTAAAATAGCTCATGATTGGAAAGCATTTTGGGATACTTACATGTGAAGTGCTTTAGAAGGGCAAAGTGCCTCAAAAATGGGGAATACTAGAACTTTGGAGCAAATTTGAGTGACTGTCTTAGGGCTGGTCTACACTGGGGCAGGGGGAATCGATCTAGGATACGCAACTTCAGCTATGAGAATAGCGTAGCTGAAATCGACGTTTCCTAGATCGAAAGTAAAAGTACTTCCATCGGGTCCACGCGGCGCAGGCTCGCTCCCCCGTTGACTCCTCTTCCTCCTCTCGCCGAGCAGGACTTCCGGAGTCAACGGGGAGCACTTCTGGGATCGATTTATCGCATCTAGATGAGACGTGATAAATCGATCCCCGATAGATCGATTACTACCTGCTGATTTGGCGGGTAGTATAGACGTACCCGTAGTCTTGTAGGGGGAGATATCAGCTTCAACGCACAGCCAACAAATTCACATGCTTGACAGGTTTTAGCTATATTGCTGGGTGTGAGGTGCTCGGAGCCTATGGTTATGGGCCGCACAAGTATCCCTATGTATCCATGAAGGGGTAATCAGAAATGAGAGGGAAGAGTAATTAAGGAATCTCTGGCAAAGCAGTAGCTCAAGTAACTTTCTGCAGGTTGCTAGACCTCACTTTACGGAAGCTGGTGTTAAAATTGCTGCCTGCTTTTATTGCTTTGGGTATGCTTTGGGAGGGAACTGACTAGTAGTGTGCCAGATACTTACCAGTAAGAAGCCTTTACATCGGAGCTGCACAGACAGTTCTGCTATACACCTCTGTCTTTGTTCGTTCCTAGGTCCCCATGCTAGCTAATTCTTTGTTTCTCTATGTCAAAAGGCAAAGCAGCGAGTGGACGAAAGTAAAACCAACCTGGGAGCTGTGAAATTGCAAGAACCATCCTCTGCAAACCAGATGAAGCCGGTGCGCACGGGAGCGATCAAGCCTCAAGCAGTAAAAGTGGAGGAAAGCAAGGCCTAGGAGAGCCCGTGATCACCCATTGTCTCTACTGGCTGAGAGAGGCATGGCAGCCCCGCCTGTACCCCACTGGAAGTTCTGAAAATCTGGCCAGATCCACCACCAACCCAACACTGACTAAAGGGACATAATCCGAGCCCCTCTCCCAACAAAGCAATTTGAAACAATGGATATGACATTGACCTGCTTGCTCAAAAACCAAACCAACCACCTGCCCCCACGTGACTGTTGAGTGGCTCAAGCCATTTTTATTTTCATACCCATCCCCCCACCCCCACAGGTAGCCAGAATAGCTCATTTGGCAAAGCCCATCCTTCTCTTTCCCTACTTCTGTGTCAGCGGAATGGCAACAGGGGGAGAGGGTTAGTTGGAAATTTTTCATTTTAAAGGCAGCTGAGGTTTTTACAAAAAAAAAAAAAAAAAAAAAAAGTTATATCTTTGTTTATTGCAAAACTTTTATATGTTCTCTCATTTCCCCCTTCTCTCTGCCCCCTCATTCCTACCAGAAAATAACTCCTCAAACCAATATCATATTCTGAGACAGAACCTGCTTAATTTTATATACAGTTCTGTGCTACATTGACAGTTGTGACTCTCTTAAATTGAATTGTTTGGGTGTTCTCCCACCAGGAGGTTTAGCCATCCAGATTATTTGATTAAGAGAAATACAGGACAATTAAGGCATTCAGTAATTTTTCAGTATTTTGGTTTTAAGCTAGAAGCAGTGCTTTCTTTAGAAGTAAATGTGTAACAAAGGTATATAGTAGATCAATGCATTAATCTTGAAATGTGCACCACTTAACTGTAGCTTTGGGGTGTCCTGTGCACAACAAAATGTGGCGTTTTTGTTTTAAGGAAAGGCACTGAATTTTTGTTGCAAGCTCATCTGGATCTAGTTTTTTTTGTGGGTTGGGTTTTGTTTTGGAGACTGCCAAATGCCCAGAGAAAGGTAAATCATGGATTTACAAAATGTAAAATCTGTTAATGAATCTCCACACCTTGCATGGGTCAGAAGAGTTGGTTAGAGCCAACAGGTCTATTTGGACTACTTTTTGTAGTTGTGATGCTCTCTCTATGCTCCACCCTTGGCCGCTCTAATTCTTTATGCCTCCTTTCCTCATGGGGCTGCTCTGTTTCCCCAGGGGCTGCTCTCAGAGCTTCACTCTCCCTTCTTCTCCAGGTCTTGCTCTCTGCTTCTTTCTTGTCTTCACAGCTTTTTGCACAACTCCCATGGACACAAACCAGTGGGAACCCCCCTCTGCATACCAGTCATAGTACACAAATTCAATTCTCTTTTTTGCATCACAAGCATATGGTTACATAGAGGCAGTTTGGATTCATCCCTGTGTTCTCTCCTTCCCCAGACTAACAAGTGGCTCTCTCCTTTTGGTGCAGTTGCATACAGTGGGTATGCACTTCCTCAAAAGAATTTGGGGGCATATTAAAAAAGGTCCCAGTGGGAAGGGTTTTGGAGGGTTTTTTTTTTTTTGATAGGGTGTTGTGTGTGTGTGTGTGTGTGTGTGTATGTATGTATGTATGTATGTATGTATGTATGTATGTATGTATATCTTATAGGACTGACTTGCCAGTTCCTGAAGGTGGTTGGTCCTCAAACTGATATTGGTCTTAAGTAAACTGAACCACCTCCATCTAACTTGTTTGTACTATTTAGCTCTTAAAAAACAAAGAATGGACTCTGTTACTCTGAAATTAGGGAAGGAGAATGTCACTTCTCTGGTAGATGATAGCTTACTGACTGTACCATCTACCTATGCTAAATGGCAGCAGGTAAATTGCTGGTGGTTCCAAAGAAGACATTTTGAACGAAGAATGTAATTGGGAAATGGTCTGAAAGTGTTTTTTTCAGAAGAGAAGGTTCTCCAGGATTTTCTAGAGATGTATTTGAAGTTTTAAGCTAGGTATAAATCAGGTTTTACAATGACATTAGAAAGAGCTTAGACACCTGAACTAACTTAGACATAGTAATGTCCCCTCAGAGCATAGTAAAGAACCCTGAAGGGATTGGGACAGGTTGGTACTTTAAAAAAAACAAACAGAACTTTCTTTTTAATTTTGTGGATTTTTAACTTTACAGCAGTGTGTCACCATATCTCTATCACTCTACAAAGTACAGACCTTGAGAATTAATGACACGCAGAGCCTTCAGAAATCTCCCAAATTTGTTTTCTCATCTGCTAGTCTTCATTCCTGCTCCCAACATTTTCCAGACTCCTCCACCAGTGAGTCATCCAGCCCCCTTCTATCCCTATCTCCCTCCCCATCTTCACCTTGAAATATTGTGAGCAATTGAATTGGCAATTTATTTATTACATTGTGTGGCCTTCCTTCCCTCCTCCCCCCACATTCTTTGCCCAGCTGGTCCAAGATAATATCAGACCGGAGTCTAATGGCTAAAGACTTATCCAAGCCTCTCTTCTCTTTCCTTCCACCCCAGACACACTGTTTAGTCTTTTCAAAGACTCAGACCTTTTTCCTTCGTCATATATGACTCTTGAATGGTCCTGTGTGTTGGAGAAATCAGGTTATTGCTAGATATGAGATGTTTCAGTCCCTCTGGTGTAAGTGCCATCAGAACTATAATACTTCCTGTTGAAAAAGGTCATCCCTCTTTCTCCTTTACCCCCTTCATCCCCAAACAGAATAAAACACTAAAATTTATTTATATGTATTTGATGTTGTAGGTCTAGGTGAAAAAGTAAATGTTTCACTGCTCTATTTATATATTATGTCTGAATTATTCTGTGCAGGAAAGGCCAAGAAATGCATGAGAGCTTCATTCCATTCATCACCTTTGTGTGACTGTCCGCTGCGGTTTACAAGACTCTTTCACTTAATGGATTTTTGTCTGAAGGAAAGCAGTTTTAGAGCCCAAAGTGTTAACTTCTCTGCCATGTTGTTTGTTAGAGCTAGTACAGAGTTAGTGCAGTCTGTGATGCTCTTGAGTCAAATAAATGGAACTCTCTCCAGTCCTCAAGGTGCAGAAATGTAAAGGTCTCTGGGCCCTATACCAATTGATCTTTGGGAGGGAGAGGTTGGAGATGCATGCAATGTTCATGGATTTATAGGTGGTTACTTCTACTGGCCATCTCCCCTGCTGAAATGTGGGGCCCCATAATGACTTCTTTGCTGATGAAATTTGCTTTATCTGCAAACTGGCTGCCAAACAGATACAGTATGCAGTGGGAGGGAGAGGTGGAATCCATACTCTCACAGCAGTGGGTTAAGCAGAAGTATTCAGAGGCTGACTGTTCTGCAGTTTAACCAGTCTGTTTAGTGGAAGGCCTGAAGCATGTTTGTGTGTAAATACTATTCTATTATGCACAGTGACTGCTGGCCTGTCAGCTGCATTCAGTGCTACCTGCTTTCCTCTGTGTTCAGTCTGCTTTTAGCTCTCAATTAAAAAAATTAACGTGAGTTTTGAAAAAAGATGCCCTGTATATTTTAAATGGTTAAATCAGCACAGTCACTAGTGAAGCAGGTGGTGGTGTTGATCTTTCATAACTCACTGTTGGCTTTCCCATTTGACATCTGTACAGCATTCAGTAAGTAACTGAATGTGTTCTCAGCCCATTAAATCTCATGTGTTTGTGTACATGCAGAGAGGCGCACCATTTAACAGATTTCCTTGCAAGAACGCTGCAAAGCTACAAGCTGCCCTGTGGTTCATGTATATTTATATAGATATATAAAAACAGCTTAGCATTTCTGCTATGTTTCACTTTTTGGCAGGCTACTATATTCAATTTTAAACGAGCACCACTCCATGCTAAGATCTGTTCTATTGCATTATGTTATCCTTCTGTTTTGCTCCTGACTGGTTAAGCACAGATTAATTTCTTGGAATGTCAGCTATTTTTGGCAGACAGCCCCCCGTTTCCTTGTATGAAAGATATCTCTTATGAGTAAGAATTACATTTAAGCAACGGAACTACTGGCTGTGTGAAGTGGCAGAACCAGTCCAACTATGTATTTTTTTTGGGGGGGGGGGTTGGTTTTTAAATCCAAAGGCCACCAAGGCATCCCAAGCGGCATAGACAACCTCTTGGATTTAATGATTTGTCCTTAGCACTTCAAGATGTCTGCAGGCAATGGCTAACCGGTAGTCCTGGGAATCACAGCAGCAGCAATGGAGGCACTCACTCTTTAGCATGTCAAGGCATTGTCCTTAGTTGGAATCCTTTCTCTGGTTCTGTATAAATTGCATTCATTGTTTCTAAAGGGGATATTGTACTCCTTAAAGCTTATAACCTCATGACCTGTATAGTAAAGTTTTTTTGGCCTTTCCTCTTTGTCTTTTCATGTAGACCAGATATTTGAAAGGGCAGACGATGGATAAATGTGTAATGTGCAACCTGTTTATATTTTTTGGAAACTTTAACTTGGACCAGAACTCAAATCACAAAAAAACCAGGCCAATGGTGGCACACTCTTTATTGCCCTTTTTCCTTCTTTTCCGTACCTATTGTTTCTCCTTTCAAATATGTGATTGTATTAGCTCTTTCCGTATGAAAGAATTCTCCTTATTTAAATAAAAAAAAAGTTAAAATAAATAAAGCAGATTATGCTTTTCTCAAATTCCCTGTGATTTTGTTTGGTTTATATTTTTATGAAGAGATTTATGTAGCCAGGTTTTTATATTGTGCCTATTACCATGCTCTCTGAACAGTTAATGCTACTACACTTAGCATTCTCTACCCTAACTCAACAGATATTTTTGCCTTTCCTAATGGCTTACAGTACACACAATTCCTAGTGTGTAATCGTGTTGCTGCAGCTTGTTTATATCATGGTGATACCCAGGGCCCCCCTTGTGCTAGGTATTGTACAGGCTAGTAACAAGGCATATAGTCCTTCAGCTTGCTAGTGTTGTTGATAGACTAACCAGAAGCTGGGGGGAAGATGTAATTAAATGTAAACACCACAGGGCGAGACAAGTGCCTGCATCCCTCCAGCCGTAAGAGCCCAGGCCCGCGGGGGGCGATGCTGGTGTAATGTCCTGTCACTAGCCCCCTCTCACTTCAGGAACTAGCTTCACCGCAGTTTCTCCCCTTCTGCCACCGACTCCATTCCGACTGCCCCCGGCGCGCCTTTAAGACGTGTACGATGGAGCGCACCCAGCCGTGGCTTAGCTGCTGAAATTTGCGTTTGCGACTCCCGCCCTGCCATCCCCGTGAGCCCACACCCCCTCCTCAGGCCCAAGGAGCCTGTTGCTGCTATGGCAACAGCCACTTCCGCTTGTGCGTCTGGTGTTACGCACGGCAGCTTCCGGATCACGTGACCACTGACGGCGGGCGGCCCCGCCCTCTCCCTTGTCCCGGCCGCAGCAGCCTGCGCGGGCGGGGAGGTTGCGCCTGCAGTTCGGGGAGCCTGGGGCTGTGATTGGTCCCGTCCGCGCTCCCCGCATGGCATGGGCCCGCCCGCGGGGGGGGCGGGGCGCGTGACGTGGGCGCGCGCGCGCCTGCCCGAGCCGAGGGCTTCGCGTGGGGGACTCTCCTCAGCGCAGCGCGAGCGGGCCTCTGAGGGGGTGGCGGGAGCGCAGCCCTGTCCGTGACCCAGGTTCGCGCTTGTGGGGTGTCACCGCGCGCCGCGGAGCGTCCCGGCCCCGGCCCCGGCCCCGGCCCGCGCCCGCCAGGCGTTAGCATGAGCATGGGCCTCGGCTCTGCTAGGCACCGGCTGGGCAAATACAGGGCTGGCGGCGGGGCGAGCGGTTGTTTCGGGCCCAGTTTCTTGCCCCGGGCTGAACGGACGCGCACGGATCTCTCAGTGTCTTGAGGTGAGACTCTGCCCCGTTCCCGTCGCTCCTTTTTCAGGCGCTGCCCCCGTCTCTTAGCCGGTCCCCGGGCCTGCTGCGTCGTGTCACGGGTGTTCTGCGCAAGCACTGGGCTTTCCCCTCTCCACGCTGCAATAAAGGCCCTTCGGCACCGCGTCTGACTGACTCTGAAAATGGCACCACCACAAGGTTCATGTTTGTTGGGTCTCCGTGTCCAGAGCAAAGCGACCCCGCTTGCGAGCGCCCACACCAACTGTCAGCACGGCCGACTCGGCCTGGATCACGCTGAATCAGCAATCGAGCGTCTGACTGTGAAATTTAATTTTACCATTATGCTGCTGCTGATGCATGGAACGGGATAGTGTCCAGGAGCCTCTCCTTGAGCTGAGTTGTGTTGGTGCTGCAGGGCTAGCAAGTTAAAAAAACGGGAAAAGGTATGAAACTAGTAAGGACGGGTAATAATGACTGCATGTGTGGAAGCAGACTGAAAGGGTATCTGCCATTTTTAGGTAGAAACACAGCAGCATTTTAGGATTATTGTTGCACAGGTTGCACATAGGAAGTATTTCACTTGCAGACTGGAAAAGCGAATACTGGAAATGCTGTTGTCCTAAACTGCTGGCAGTGCCTTAGATAAGTGACTCCTTTCTGATCTGAATGGTAACTGCAGCTGTTTTCTTCTCCCACTTTGCTTTCAGAGGCTTGAACAAACCATTCTGCAGGATGTTGGGATTCCTGAAGCAGCCTGTTGTGGTCACTGCAGAGATCAATGTGAATCTGGTGGCTCTGACTGTGATGGGATTAGTAAACCGGCTCTGGGCGCTTTCCTACCCACAGGCTGTGGTGTAAGCACAGTGCTTCACTTCCCACTTAAAATGCATGGGATTTTTTTTTTTTTTAAAGTTTGCAACTGAGAATGTAATGGTGATGAAAGGTTCTGGATTGCTGGCTCAGGATACTTGCATCCTGGTTTGGATTCAGTGCATGCAGTGGCAATGCAAGCATCCTCACCAGCATGCCTCAACCCTGACCTAGAGGACTGAAAGGGATGCTAAATCTCTATGCTCCATTCAGTCCCTTTGCTGAGATCGCCAAAGGAGCAGTCAGTTAATGTCCCCATCATTAAGGTATGGGTGTGTGTGTGTGCATTGTGAGATGTCTCCAGTTAGACTTGACACATTTCTTTCTCTGTGGTGTTTCAGTTTTGATGAAGTTTACTATGGCCAGTTTGTGTCTCTGTACATGAAGCGGATCTTTTTTGTGGATGACAGTGGCCCACCATTTGGCCACATGCTGCTAGCTTTTGGAGGTAGGGACTCCATTGAACTTTAATTTAGGAAGCATTTATTGCTCTTTGCTTTGGAGAAGGAGGAACAGGTTGCAGATATGCTTTCAGTTCTCAAATTCTGTCCTTGTAGCAGCATTTCTTCCACAGAGACCTTGATGATTTCATTTGCTTTAGAATGACCACATGGGCTTTGGGCTAGTGGCTTGGAGTGCAGGAGGGGGGAAAAGTGGTGTAACTCTGCACGTTTCCCTATTACGATGGAGGTTTTCCTCCACACTTTTATCTTACTCCCAGACAAACAGGAGGACCAAACCAAACTGTACAATGACCTGGAGAGGTTAGAGCATTGGGAATAGTAGGTAACGAGAGAAGATTTGGGCCCCGAAAGGGACAATATAAAATGGGGGGGAGTGGGGATTAACTAAGCAGTTGCCCCTTTCATGTCAGTGTGTGGTTTATTTTCATATTGTCTCCTGCATACTATCCTAAGGTTACTTTTTCATGTAATAAAGCATTGCTGCAAGGGAGATGTGCATCTGGGAGAGATGGTCCATAAGACTCTCTCTTCAAAAAGTGGTCTGAGTATAAAAATACTGAGGAGACACTCGTGGGGACGCAGTGGGAGGCTAACTCTGATTACTCTCCATAGAGATTTGATTTTTAATTAACCTTCAAAATTTTCATGTGCCACTCACTCCAGTCACATCTGCTGCTGTTCTTTTTCAGGTTACTTAGGAGGCTTTGATGGAAACTTCTTGTGGAACAGAATTGGGGCTGGTAAGAGCTGTTTTTAACAGTGTCTCATTCTTCCAAGAGAATAGAGTTGCATTTCAGAGCTGATTGATAATTTTTTTTAGTCACTAATAGAAGCAGAGGGGTTTTTGTTTTTGTTTGTTTACTTGATCTTGGTGATGTTTCTTCAGAAGAGATGTTAAATCAAAGTCTTCTGTATGACTGCAGTGGATGTTTCAGAAGATGCTAAAGATCCCATAGCACAGAAGAGAGTAGGGAGT
This sequence comes from Macrochelys suwanniensis, assembly GCA_033296515.1. Lineage (NCBI taxonomy): Eukaryota > Metazoa > Chordata > Testudines > Chelydridae > Macrochelys > Macrochelys suwanniensis. The sequence continues at coordinate 10,308,321 of CM065790.1, read as the reverse complement.
AATTATAGAAGGCAGCATAGTCCAGAGGATAGGTTAATGGTACTGAGAATCAAGACACCTCCCAGCTCTCAGATTGACTTGCTGTGACACCTTGTGCTAGTCCCGTTTGCCTGGTTTTCAGAGGTGGAGAGTATCCACAGCTCCCAGTGATTTCATTTCGAGTTGTGGATACTCCGTTTTTCTGAACGTCATACTTCACTTTACCCATCTTTAAAAAGGAGAACAATGATACTTGCCTACTTTCTGAAGCCCTTTGAAGTCTACGGATGAAAGCACTGTATAAATGTGAAGGATGATTATTATTAGCCGACTACGTTACTTCAGATAATTAGGTTCTAATGCCCCCTTACTGTAAGTAAAAGAAATTGCAGGATGGGGCTACAGTCCCTGCATTGCTGATATCTTAGCTCTTTGTTTATAAACAACATGGGGACATACCTTGAGTCTGAGAAGAGCTGTATGAAACCAAATTCTATTCTTCCTGCAAACACCTATACAATAAGCAAAGGCTTCTAATGCTCTTGCCCTCACACTGCTTTCTGTTCTAGAGTACAGTATGAACGTGCCAGTTTGGTCCTTGCGACTGCTGCCAGCGGTAACTGGTGCCCTGTGTGTGCCTTTAGCGTACCAGATTTTGGTAGAGCTGCACTTCTCCCATTGTGCTGCGTTTGGAGCTGCCCTCCTGATTCTCTTTGGTAAGGATTGTGCCCTACTCTCCATACAGAGGGGGGGAATGATCTGCTTTCCCCTATGAATTCTTCCACGGTGAATTTTTAGTGCATGTGGCAGTTACTAAGAGCAGTGCTGAGAGTTAGGGAGGTGGGTGCTGCGGTAGCTTCTCCCACACAGCTCTGACAATGCATCAGTCCTGATCAGTATATATCCTACTATTCAGTCCTGAGCCCCACACACAGCTCTTCCCATGCACTTCAATCCTGACCTGCAGCACAGCCTGCGGTTCCAGCCCTGCTCCTAAGTCTCTCTATTATTGAACAAAGAGGAAGGTTCGATACAGGGAACCTCACAGTCATGCGGGCAGCTTTATTTCTTTGCCTTTGAGGAGCCTCTGCCGGCTTTTCCTCAGATTTCTGTAATATACTGGGAATGGGTGTGCATGACAGAAGGGCCATACCTCAGCTTTAGATTTCAGCAAGTCTTTTCTTCTTCCCCTCACCCATCTGCCATTTCCCATGCTTGAAAGGTTTCTCAAACACAGAGCAGGCTCTGTTTCTCATCTCAGGCTTATAATACTGTGAAAAGACCTTTGTTTTGCTTTCTTTGGAAATGTTTCTTTGATTCTCAGTTGATCATGTCTTTAGAAGTCCTTATTGTTGATGGTATTGTTGCTGCCATGAGTACTGCTTGACAGTTTTCCTACCAATAATTTATGCCTAATTTGGTGTGTATATATCTTCTCCTTCTGTTTCTAACAGAGAACTCTCTGATCACTCAATCCAGGCTGATGCTCTTGGAATCAGTACTAATCTTTTTTATCCTGCTTGCAATTTTGTCCTACCTGAAGTTCTACAATTTACAGAAGTGCAGGTACAGCTGGTTTTCATTCCTGAGCATTGGATAACCTTCCAGTTAGTTGTAATAAGCCATTCATCATTTAAGTATAAAACATTTGTGCCTCTTGGGTTTTTTTTAATTGCCATATAAATAAATGTATCAAAGGCTGTCTGGCACCAATTATAATAATCTTGTGTGTGGTGTACTGCAAGCCTTATTTGGGGTGTGGGCTAGTGGTCCAAATTCAGGCTGGGGAGGCAAGACTCCTTATCTAATTGTAGCTGTGCCTTGGGCAAGTCACTTCATTTCTCTGCGCCTCAGAATCCCCTTTGTAAAATGGGGATAATGATACTTGACCACTCATAGTGATGTTGGAAGAATTTTATCTTCCAAGCAATTTTAAAGTTAAAATTTATATTGGCATTGGAAAAGCTTCAGAAAAGGGCAACAAAAATGATTAGGCGTATGGAACGGCTTCTGTATGAGGAGAGATTAATAAGACTGGGACTTTTCAGCTTGGAAAAGAAACGACTAATGGGAGGATATGATTGAGGTCTATAAAATCATGACTGGTTTAGAGAAAGTAAATAAGGAAATGTTATTTACTCCTCATAACACAAGAACCAGGTGTCACCAAATGAAATTAATAGGCAGAAAGTTTAAAACAAACAAAAGGAAATATTTCTTCACACAATGCACAGTCAACCTGTGGAACTCCTTGCCAGAGGATGTTGTGAAGGCCAAGACCATAACGGGTTCAAAAAAGAACTAGATAAATTCATGGAGGATAGGTCCATCAATGGCTATTAGCGAGGATGGGCAAGGATAGTGTCCCTAGCCTCTGTTTGCCAGAAGCTCGGAATGAGCAACAGGGAAAGGATCACTTGATGATTACCTGTTCTGTTCATTCCCTCTGGGACACCTGGCATTGGCCACTGTCGGAAGACAGGATACTGGGCTAGATGGACCTTTGGTCTGACCCAGTATGGCCATTCTTATGTAAGTGTTTAAATGATAGTGGGGTTGTCTTGGCTTCCTTATAATCTATAAAAAAAATCCCTTGACTGTTTCTCCCTCATTGCCAATTCCTGGTCTGGAAAATTACCCTGTGCATGGAAATAGGGTGACAAAAATCCCTCTTACTCATTTGTTATTGCTCATGGGCGCAGAGTCAACTTAGAAATCTTTGTCTCTTCTCGCGCAGCTTTGTGTATTCTCTGATTCTAGCAGAGCCCTATTTAAAATTATAGCCTTTAAACTTAGCCCAGCCTGTGGCCTAGCCCATTGCTTTATTGTGGTATTGGAAGCTGTGCAGACTCTCACTGCTCAGAATGACTTTTCAGGGTCAGGAGAAGTGTTTAACATCCACACCTAGATCAAGGATAACAATTGCTGTCCTGGGAGGCCTGATATAAGCTACTATTAGCATAATAGAATTCTAGTTGGGTGCCTGTATCTTACTGTGTTTTCTCTCCTTTTGTCCTTTTATCTAAGCCCCTTCACCGCAGGCTGGTGGTTTTGGCTTTTACTGACTGGAGTTGCTTGTTCCTGTGCAGTAGGGTAAGTACTGACTTCTCCTGTCATGTTGTTTTACTGAACTCCCAGATTGCTTTAGTGTTCACCATCTCCGCCTTTGCTTTGCTGTGTTATCAAGAGCTCAGCTTTCCAAGACTCGCTCTTGCCGCTGCAGCTAGTTGTGGCACATCTGTCTGTAGCAAGCTTCTCCAGGTTTTATTCTTCATTGAATACCCTTGAAATAATCAATGAGCCGATGACATCAATCCACATAAAGAAGTGACAGACAAACTGATGGGGATGGTACTGAAAAGAATGAAATACATATATTGGTACAAGCCTCCATCAGAGATGGGCCTTCTAGAAAATGAGACCTGGATTTCAACTCCTGCTCCCAACTTTGTGTTTGTCTGAGTTCAGGGACCCTCCATACTCTACCTTGTGATATGCTGCCTTGTTATCAACAGCCTCTCTGCCTTTGTCATTAGCAAGCAAATAGCCACTTCAGAGACCAAGCCACAAAGCATTTGATTCAGCCAGCGTACAGAACTGGAGCATCAATGTCCCTGGGCTTGGGAACTCCTTGCTCAAGACAGAGTTTGAATACTTACACCTTGCATTAAATCCTGTCTATAGTCTGAGTGCGTTTAACCCAGTTTGATTTTTGTGTGCTGTCTTCTCAGGGTAAAATACATGGGGCTTTTCACCTACATGCTGCTCTTGGCAATCGCTGGAGTCCACTCCTGGCACTTGATAGGAGACCAGACCTTGTCAAATGTAGGTAGCCTAATGTACTCGATAAGTAGCATGTAATTACATTCACAGCATGCATCTAGAAAAGGAGGCGCAAGCTAAAAGCCTTCTAAACCATCAGCTAGTAATTCAACACTTGAAGAAATCCTAGGTGTGTGTTGCAATTAAGCCTACTGTTATGGTCTGGAAGCCCTCTGCTTGCAGAGCTATGGCCCAGATATTTCATAGGAAAAAAGCAGGGTCAAGTTTGAGATAAAGTGTACGTGTGTAGCTTTTTCTGGTGCTGAACTGTATTTCTGAATGGGAAGTGGCTTGCCCCCCTGCTGCTACCCATCTTTAATATGGTTTGACAGGGTCTGCAGGTCAAAACCTGTCCAATTTCAGTGTATCCTGTGCACCCCAATCTGACCTTGCAGGAGAAGTGATTAAATTGTCCGCAGTGGTGAGTCCACAGGGAAGTTGGGGAATGTTTTTTCCTTTTCCTTTTTAAAAATAACCAAGTACCCGGTTATCCTCAATAGCTGGGACAGGGGTGGAGGAGCAGGGGAATAAACAGATCTGCTTACTTTTTTCTGCTGCATGACCTTGGGCAAGTCACTTCATCTGTCTGTGCCTCGGTTTCCCCATCTGTAAAATGGGAATAACCCTTCCATATTTCACATAAATGTTGTGAAGCTTGATTAAATAACACTTGTAAAGTGCTTTGAGATCCTGAGCTGTATTAGCCTTATTACCTATCAGTGGGGGAGAGCTGCAGAAAGCTGGGACTTACCTGAAAGGATGTAACAGTGAGTTCTTTGTATTCTGCCAGGTTTCTGTGTTGTGCCATTTGCTAGCGAGGGGACTAGCTCTAGTAGTCATCCCAGTAGCAATGTACCTGTCTTTCTTCTACGTTCACTTGACTTTGCTATACCGCTCAGGACCTCATGATCAGATTATGAGCAGTGCTTTCCAGGCCAGCTTGGAGGTAAGGAAAGGGGGAGCGAAGGAAAGGAGATGTTGGAATGGGTCGTGTTGTGGAAATGGACTTAATTAGCACCACAATATACTTGCTCCTACTTGCAACACTACTGAAGTCAATGGAATTAGTCTCACAAGTAAATGATGTAATGAAATTACAAGGGGGTTTTAAAAATACCCAAACCCAGGACTGGAGGGAAACCATCTAGTCAGGGCTAGAAGATCAGTAACATGTCCCTAACACAATGGGTCATCCATAGATAGAGCCCTGTTTTATTTTCAAATGCAAACCAACATGAAATACTCTAACATGAAAAACTCGCCCTCTAAGTGGCAGCTCCTGTTCCGCCACTCACTCAGATTTGGCCCGTCGTCATGATGGCAGGATGGATGGGTCAAACATGAGTGGAACTGTGACCCCATGCGTCAGCTTGCAGTGCCCAGAGTGGGGAGCCAGGCCCACCCCCAAGGGACAGGAGCTACAGTGTGAGTGTGGGGCAGGCTTGCTCTGTAACACCCGTCTCCCCAGGCCTTCCCACCTCCTCAGGCAGGACCCAACCCTCCCCCTGTGCCTCCCACTCCCCTGGGGGCATGACTCGACACTCCTCCAATACCTCTGGGGGGCAGGACCAGCCCCACTGTGGATGGGGGAATTGATCAAATGAAATAACAAGAAATTCCCCCCAAAATTATAAAAATGTATTTTACGGGGCTCTACCTACACATTCAGTAGAGATAGATGTTAGTCACATTGCTTAATCCTCAGACTGTGGAGCTGAGAGCAGTGTAAGGACCCACATAGAATAGAACAGAGCCCATATAGAATAGTTCCTTAGTTTAGTGTTGGTGCAGGATTGCTTTGGGGATGTTCCCTGAGACCCTGAAATCCTGCAGGTTTCATTCCGTAACCAGATTGCCTCTGAGCATAGTGTTGCAGGATCTGAATTTTATAGCTATAACGAGGACAGCAAGCCTTATACTAACATGTTATATTACAAGTTAAAGCTGTGAGTGACACTCTTCAGAGTTAAACAGCTTCTGAGTTTTTTTCCTCTGGTTTATTATCTTATTATGCTTTTTAGGGCGGGCTAGCTCGGATCACACAGGGCCAGCCCCTTGAGGTAGCCTATGGCTCCCAGATTACTCTGCGGAATGTTTTAGGCAAACCCATGCCATGCTGGCTCCATTCTCACAAGAACACTTATCCCATCAGGTGAGGAATCTGTTTGGTTCTGTAACACTGGAGTGTAAGGGTGGGGTCTAACTGTGCCCCTGTTCTTGAGCTCTCAGTTCAGATCTCACAGTCTGTGTCCGTGCAGCATCATAGTCTCTCTTTACATCAAGCTTTCAGGGTGTTATTTACTGCACATCATGCAAAACCTTGTTATTACTCCACGAAGGGCTTTGGAGCCCATTAATATTCCTATTGAAGCATCGGGGGGCGGGGGTAAACTTCCTCTGAGCAGTTTGTAGTTATAATACTGACGTTGTTCAAGTGTGGTGTGCTCCATTTCTAAACCTCAGCTAGCAGACTTGGTTTATAAAGGTATTGATAGAATCCAAGGTAAAGAAATGCTTGAAAAACAAAAATATATACTAGGCACATTAGGATAATGTGTGATTCATCCTTAAAAGAATTTTGTAATCAGCTTGCCAAACTGTAATTAATTTCAGTGTCACTGAAAAGAGGGGAAGGTACCAGAGACTTTCAGGGGAAATAAAATGTAGGGGGAAAAGGGAAAATCCTAGTAATTACCTTAGATTCAGTCTCACTTCAGTCCCTAGTACAATAATAGATCAGATTATGAAAGAGAATTTGTAAGTACCTACAGGGTAACAGAACACCAAACAGCATGGGCGTAAAAAAAACAGGTCAGACCAAGAAAAGGGCTTCCTTTTCACAATCCAATTCCAAAATGAAGGGAATTGGTAGTGATGCGAGGGCTCTAGATTTCAGTAGTGTATTCATCTGATGTGATTAAATTTTAGATTAAATCTCAGAAAAAACTTCCTTCCTGTAAGAACAGTAGGACAATGGAACAGACTGCCTAGGGAGGTTGGGGAACCTCCTTCACTGGAGGTTTTCAAAAGGAGGCTGGAGCCATCTATCATGGATGGTTTAGACCAGGGGTGGCCAACCTGAGCCTGCGAAGGAGCCAGAATTTACCAATGAACATTGCCAAAGAGCCACAGTAATACGTCAGCAGCTCCCCATCAGCTCCGCACCCCCACCCCTGCTCCCAGTACCTCCCGCCAACTGACAGCCCTGCCCCCTCCTTCCCTCCCTGCACCTTCTGATCAGCTGTTTCGTGGTGTGCAGGTTGCTCTGGGAGGGAGGGGGAAGGAGCGAGCGCATGTCAGGGGAGGGGGCAGGAAGGGATGGAGTGGGGGCAGGGCCTGTGGCAGAGCCAGGGGTTGAGCAGTGAGCACCTCCTGGCCCATTGGAAAGTTGGCGCCTGTAGCTCCAGCCCCGGAGTATCCAGCCAATACAAGGAGCCGCATATTAACTTCTGAAGAGCCGCATGTGGCTCCGGAGCCACAGGTTGGCCACCCCTGGTTTAGACACAACAAATCCTGGATCTTGGCAGTAGGTTTGACTAGATCAGTGGCTCTCAACCTTTCCAGACTACTGGCCCCCTTTCAGGTGTCTGATTTGTCTTGCTTACAAAACCAGACATAAAAATTAAACAGTGTCTCAGCATACTGCTACTGAAAAATTGCTGACTTCCTCATTGTTACCATATAATTATAAAACCAATCAATTGGAATACAAATATTGTACTTACGTGTCAGTGTATAGTATATAGAGCAGTATAAACAAGTCATTGTCTGTAGGAAATTTTAGTTTGTACTGGCGTCATAGTGTTCTTTATGTAGCCTGTTGTAAAACTAGGCAGATATCTAGATGAGCTGATGTACTCCCAGAAGACCTCTGCATAACCCCTGGTTGAGAATCACTCGACTAGATGACCCTTGTGGTCCCTTCTAACCCGATGAGTCTGATTCTAATCGTCCTTGGAAATGTAAATTGGTTGGGATGTGAGCACTGTTACATGGCCTGGAAATTGGTTAAAGGATCAGGAAAACCAGCACTGTATTAAGATGCGAAAGGCATCCAGTGGAATGCAACTGAGACCGGTGTTACTACCATATTCCTTAGCAATTGGGACGAAGAGTACTTTTCTGGATACCAATTGGGACATGTTGCAGATTCCAAATGAATAGAGAGAGAGAAAACAGAGTTTAAAAGCTGGGCAGGGAGACAAAATCATGTTGAATTGGCCAAATGGAAGCTAATATAGATGGTGGGGAAATAATCTGAAATGCAGATATTCAGCTCACGGGGAGGGGAAGGTGGTATCTGGAAAGCTGTAATTTACAAAAGAAATCTTGGTTGGTAGTGGAGAGAAAACTGAATGAATGAGTTTCCCATCTCATTCCCTTACTGCAGCCAGTAGACCAATGCGATGTTTTGACTACCTATACAGAGAACATTACTTTTTCCCATAGTAAGGAGATGACCGTCCCTTTTCATACAGCTCCTTTGGCATGGTATGCATATGATACTGGACATCACAATACCAAATTGATGCTGACAAACTTGAGAGGATTCTAAGATCAGAGCAAAATGAGTCTAGCTTGACTAAGGCCAGGTCTACACTGCACACTTACTTTGGTATAACTGTCACTCGTGTGTGAAAAATGCACACCCAAGTGATGTAGTTACACCGACCTAACCTCCGGTGCAGAGCGCTATGTCTCCCACTGACCTAGCTACTGCCTCTCGTGGAGCTGGAGTTACTAAGCCAACAGGAGAGTTCTCCCATCGGCTTAGACTTAGAGTGTCTTCATCAGAAGTGGTGCAACTGCGCCAATGCAAGTTTGTAGTGTAGACTTGCCCTAAACAATGACTGTGGGGATGAGAGAACCATCGCAAGAATCAGAAGGATGGAAACACCAAGGAGGGAGAGGAATGGTTTAAGGTGCATTATGGGGTATATGTAAAGAAAATTAAGAAAAATTACCTGCATTGATTTCCTGTATTATTGGATAGTGGTCCCAAGGGAAACAGTGGAAGCGCCGTTGTTTCTAGTGTTTCAGACTAGACATGTTAAGCCTCTGGGAAATATACAGCAGGGACGCATCCTCCATTAGCCTGGAGGGCTGGAAAAGAGAAGCTAGTAGGTCTTTTCCCTATTCGAGTCCCATGCTTTAATCTTTCCACCTAATTCATTTACCCAAGCACTGGCTAAAGCCATTGATAGCCCAACCCACTCCATCCCTTCATGGAAATTACAGCACAGTTCACTGCATGGAAGAGAGTCCGAGCAATGGCTTGTCAAGCACCCGTTGGAATGGAAAACAAGAAAACACGGTGAGTGCTGGGTGCACTCTCCTCCTCAGAAGCTTTGGCCTCAGCATATGTATTACATTACATCTGATGTGCTGTGACTCCTGTGCTTTGCTCTCTATATTGTGTCTCTTCAGCTGTCTTTGAAAGAACAGAGCCAGTGGTGTAGTGCCAATTCAGGTCGCCGAGACTTGCTAGTTTAATCTGAGGCTGCTCTTTGTTCCCTGTGACTGTGTGGAACAGAGATGTACCATTCCCTCAGAGTTCTGTCCTCTTATCTACCCATATAGGTACGAGAATGGCCGAGGCAGCTCCCACCAGCAGCAGGTGACTTGTTACCCCTTCAAGGATGTCAATAACTGGTGGATCGTTAAGGATCCTGGGATGTGAGTATACAGGAAACGTGCTTAAATGCCATACCATGAGCTCTGCTGATGAAAACTGATCCCAGAAGCTAAGCAGGGCTAGGCCTGATTAGTACAGGGACTGGACGCCAGCTGGGAATACTGGGTTCCATAGGCTTAGAGAAGTAACTGTGGTCTAGTGGATTGAGCAATGGTCCTGGGGGTCAGGACTCGCAATCTCAAGTTGGGTTCTCCACACTGCCACTGACTCACTGCATGTCCTGGAGCAAGTCACTTCACTGCTCCATCTCAGTTCCCCCATCTGTCGAATGGGGATGATAGTGTTATTGGATCTCGTGGGTGCTGGAAGGATTTAATGAATATTTGCAAATGCTTTGAGATTCTGGGATGGAAAGTATTATACAAGGGCTGCATTCAGACCAGCGACCAAGAGGCTAAAAGCTATGTTTCCCATTACTGATTCCCTGAGTCAGCCTGTCCCTCCCTCTGCTTAGTGTTCAATAACTTTCTCTGCATCCAGCTGTAACCCATAAGGAGCTCAGATTTCTCATCTGACTGTCCAAATGTTTCTCCTCCTTCCCTTTGTCCTGGTCTCCAGACTTTTCACGCTAATGGTCACTAGTTGGCACTAGCTGTGATGGGGAATTGAAACGTTTCTTTTGGTTTGTCACTCTGGCAGGCAGCAGCTGGTGGTGAGTAACCCACCACGTCCCGTCCGACATGGGCATATTGTGCAACTGGTCCACGGCATCACAACTCGTTATCTTAACACGTATGTGCTTCTCCCAGCCTGTTGGCTTATTCTGCTTTGTTGCTTCTCTGAATGTCTGTGTAGGAATGGGGGGACACTGGGGAGTGCTGGTGCTCTCCCTAAGGCACTCTTAGGCTCTGGCAGTATACTCAGCCATAGACCTGGATACAACTGGTCCGTCACTGAACGGTTTCTGGTTAATATCACAAATTGCTCTTCTACTGCCAGACCAACTGCCAAAGGCAAATGACAGACCATTTATGGTGTATTTAGAAGTGTCAGAAACCTCTTAGGTCCCAGTTAGTCCGATATACATCGTGACAGCATTGCACATTTCTACATGCCCACTCGTCTGGGTAAGTCCGTCCCCCCCCCCCCCCCCCCCCCCAACAGGCCGGTCTTTTTAAATTTTGCATCAGCACCACCCACACCATTATGGTAAGGGTGCGTGAGTAGACTTGGGGTGGGATTTTCAGAAGCACCTAATTGACTCAGCAGCACGTCCCATTGAATTTCATGGCATGTGGCTTTCAGCTGACTTGGTACTCCAAAGTCATGTAGGCACTTGAAACTTTCGCCTCATGTGCCTGGCTGCTGTGTGTTTGTGACATTTTTGTAAGGCAGCATTATTATAAAAATTGTCCCTTAAGTAGTAGGCAAGAGTCCACATGGACTTCAGTCACCTAGATTAGGAGGCGGGGCATTTGATCCCTGAGTGTTGGTTCTCTCTGTGCTCATTCCAGGCCCAAGGGGGTCATAGGAATGCCAGTTGGTTCGTTCTCAGAAACCCCACTGAAGGCCGTTACTATTCCAGCCACGCTTCTGTTTGCCCCAGTGGAGATCTGTGCTTTACCAAGGATGGTAGCTGGCAAAATCAGCTTCCTCCAATACTATTTTATGGCCCTTTATAACAAGGAGCCCTCTCCCTTTCTTTGACACCCCCCACCCCCCCCCAAATGTTCTGCTTGATTTGTGCCAATAGGTTGTATGGCTTTTTGGTTGCTGAATTTCTGTACCTACCTGAGTAGCTTTGTGGGGTTTGTTAAATAACCCTATGAAATGAACAGAGAACTTAGCCCAGGACACTTTTATTTTATGGATCTTGCAGACATGATGTTGCTGCACCTCTGAGCCCACACTCGCAGGAAATCTCCTGTTACATTGATTATAACATCTCCATGCCAGCTCAGAACCTTTGGAGAGTGGTGAGTGGAAACTTGGGTGAGGGGCAGAGAGGTTTTTCTCCTATTGGGAAACATCTAAGACAAAGTAAAGATTAAAAGACATCCCTCCCTTGCAGGAAATTGTAAATCGGGAATCGGACACAGATGTGTGGAAGACCATTTTATCTGAAGTAAGGTTTGTCCATGTGAATACCTCAGCAGTGCTGAAGGTAAGTGGGTTTATGTACATCAGTCTTCTCCTCTTCCCTTGTAGTCATCCCGAGGGTCCATGCAATCTCTGTGTCCAAAATGAATACTCCTTAAAGTGAAAAAACCCTGTATTTTTATCAGCTTGGTCTGACATCAATCTGGTGAAAGGACTGTGTTTCTGATGGCAATGAAGCACTGTAATAGCTTGATCTGTTACAGACTGAGCACTGCATAATTCCATTGGATGTTGCAAGTGCTCAGCTCATTTGAGGATCAGCCTGTGGGTCAGAAGTTGAGGCTGCATCATTAGCAGCTGGTGGTGGACAGGCATGCTTAAGAATTCCTCTTCACATTTAAGATAGGTGTCTGAGACAGTACCCACTTTACTAGTTGAGCTATGCTCTTTTACCACATTTGTCACTGTCGCTTCTGAGCACTCACTCCACTGGCATCCTATTAAGGTGGGGTCTGTTTAGCTCTAGCAATAGGTCTGAAATTCAGGAACAACCTGGCAGTATTGTGCTGCTTTTTTAAGCCTTCATTTTTATTTTTCAGCTCAGTGGCGCATCTCTACCTGAGTGGGGCTACCGGCAGCTGGAGATCATTGGGGAGAAGTTGTCCAAAGGGTATCACCAGAGCAAGCTGTGGAATGTGGAAGAGCACAGATATGGGAAAAGTAAGTCTCGTAGAGTTCTATAGATTATAATGTGTGGGCTTTCTCTTCAGGGGAAAGGGGCTTATAGGTGGTGCTAGGACCATAGAACCTACCCCAGCCTGTAGATTGGAGTAACCGCTATAGGACAGCTCTGCCATCACTTGCAGAGCCTGTAGGGTTGAGTTACTTGGGCTGGACATGGAGATGAGGGATTTGTCCCTATGTGACTGGGACTGTTCCTATGAACGCTATGAGCAGACTGTCCCTCCTTCCTTGCACATTGGAATCACACCAGTTTCATTGCAGAAGGGCCCCTCTGAGCAAAGGAGAGGGCAGGGTTATGGAATGTTGGATGTTTCTGAGCCATGTGATGCACTTCCAGGCCAAGAGCAGAAGGAGAGGGAAGTGGAGCTGCACTCCCCCACGCAGGCTGACATGAGCAAAAACCTCAGTTTCATGGCCAGATTCACAGAACTGCAGGTGACTGGGCCAAGGGAACAGGGGGTGGGATGTGATTCTTCCCTGCAAAGTTCTCTCCTCACTCCATGCTAGGCAGTGGATTCTATGCTAACAGCCATTGCTTAGTCATTGCGGGGAGAGTTTTTCTCACCTTCCCCATCAAAAAAAGACACGTGTGAACAAAACTGCCTGTTGAAACAGCTGTAGGGGCCACTGCAGTGTTTTCTGTGGGCTGTTTCTGGAGGTAGGACATGTGTTGCTGTGAAAGACAGGGAGAGATTTTTGGGTCCATAGCTGACCAAACCGATTGTGAAGTTCTGAACACATATGTTGCAAAGTGTTATTTTTAGTTTATCCAGCACGCTGATCTATGGCATGTGCTTAAAGCACCTTCAGCTGTACAACTCAACTGTTCAGTAATAATTAATGCAAGTAAAAGTAATTGGGCAATCCAAGACTCAGCTTTAACATGGATTTTTAATGTGTTGTCATCATTGCACTTGATGTCCCTTACCAACCTTCAAAAATTCAGTAAGGAACCCGTATTCATTTAATATTATAATCAAATACAGTAATGAGAATCCCCTCTGGCTCAGAAACTTGCCTGGCCATTGTAGGTGTGGGACTGCTTGTCCATGCCAGGTGTCTTCATGAAAGTCCTCTGATTTCTAGTGGAAGATACTAACATTGAAAAATGAAGACACAGAACATAAGTATAGCTCTTCCCCCCTAGACTGGATCACTATGGATACAAACATCGCTTACTGGTTCCACTCTATCTCCGGTGTAAGTATGTGTGTCATGTATTAAGTCTGGTTTGCTCATTTGGATTAGGTGAAGTCTGAAATGGAAGATATGAAAGGGGTGAGAACGTTTGAAAGAGATCAGGCTCTGTTCTCCTGGTGTCTCCTCTAGGATGTCTCTTACAGATAGTGGTGTGTTGGAACCTGTTGTGAGTTTCAAAGCAAATAATTTTCTACTCTGGTAAAACAAACACTTAACATTTTAATTTAATAGAAGCTTTCCTTTCCCTTTCCCACAATGTTCTTTACAATGCCAGATAGGACAATTGGTATAATCTGCTGCTCAACAATAGAGAAAAGTAAACTGGAGAGTTCTGCAGGCACTCACTACAGTTTTTGGCAGCTTTGTTCCTTAAGAAAACAACTCTCTTCTGCTAACCCTTTAAAGGAAAATTGCAATTTAATATTCACTTGATCCAGTGTAGAACATCAGTCCATCACTGACAGCTTCTTTCAAATGCCGTATATAAAAATGAATTGTAATACAGCAGCCCTGCAGTCAGTAGCCAGATGGACAGGAGATTGCCACAGCTCTTGTCAGGTAAATTCTGAGTTTTTGGACTTGGGTGTATACAGCTATGTAATTTTTGGCTTCTTTCTGTATTAAAAAATCACTGCAGTTTTGCACCTCTTATCCTACAGGCTCAGATCCACCTCATTGGGAACGTTCTCACCTGGGCTTCAGCTAATGTTGCAACTCTTGTATACGTGTGTCTGTTCGTGTGGTATTTACTTCGACGACGGAGGAAGATTTGTGACATCCCTGAAGGTCTGATCCCTTAGCCACAGAAGTGTCCTTGTACAGAGCAGTTTGACACCTTGCTGCACAGCCGCTGTGAGAATTCTAGTTGGGGTTCAGATACTCTTGATGGGACAGACTGTCTATGGACAAAGAACTAGAGACCTCCGCTGGTTAGCTTGATGAGCTTTGCGCTCTCCTGCTAGAAATTTTTATTGCAGGGCACTATCCTCTCTTTGGGAGATTACACAGAATATAGTATCACTGCATTTCCTGGAGGCGTTAAAGCTCAAAGTATCAGATTTGGAATCCATCAGACCTCAACTGCCATGGCTATTTTAGCAGTGCCCTTATACAGACAGGTCCTGTCTGCGCTGCATGACCACTAAAGATCCTATGGACAGTTTTACACAGAATAACCTTTGGCCAAAGTGGTTAGGGAAATGTTAGCTAGCCATTCCCACCCTGTGTGCAACATTAAGAACTTTTGAAAAATTGCCTGTTCTTGCAGTTGCTAGTTTCCAGGGTGTTTGGTAGCAGACCCTCTCAGGAGTACTGATTAGTGCTCAGCAGTGTGTTACCCTTTCTGTCTTGTAGATACATGGAGGCGCTGGGTATCAGCTGGAGGACTCTGCGTGGGAGGCTGGGCTGTGAATTACCTCCCCTTTTTCATGATGGAGAAGACACTTTTCCTGTATCACTACCTGCCTGCTCTCACTTTCCAAATTCTCCTGATTCCTGCTGTACTGCAGCATCTGACCGATCACCTCTGCAGGTACCCAGGACACCCTGTAGGGTGTCCTGCAGTTCTAATTACTGGGGATGAAGGTAGTGAAATGATGGGGTTCTTAGTCCCAGCTCCAGCACTGACTTTGGGCAGGTTGCATTATGTCCCATCTGTAATACTTTCCTGCCTCCCAGAGGGGCATGGGGAGAATTACTTAGTTAATGCTTGTACAGAGCCAGGCAAGCTACATGTTAAATTGCAGCCCTGTTTAGAATTTCACTTCTTTGGAGGAGAGAACCTGTTTCCTGGGGGTCTCCATTTCTAACAAGTAGCAGAGTGCAAAGTTCCAAATTGCTACACTAGTCTCTTGCTATTAGAATATGTGGGTAGCTTTGCTTTAACTTCGTTTCTTTCTCTCTCTCTCTCAGATCCCAACTCCCTAAGAATGCGTTCAGTGCCTTGATGGTAGCCTGGTTCTCTTCCATTTACCTGGTCTATCGCACATTCAGCCCACTGACCTATGGGGAGCCTACCCTCTCAGCAGCTGAGCTCAGGGCCCTGCGCTGGAAGGACAGCTGGGACATCTTGATCCGCAAACACTAGTGGAGCCACATAGCACACTCGAAGGGGAGCTCGTCAAGATAGAACTGATCATGCTTACAAGTAACTCTGCTCTCGTTTCTTGATAGGGGCTCAGAGTAAAAAGCCTTGTAATTTACGTTGGCAAAAATTCCGTCCCCATGGGGCAGATGATGTAAGGGTAAGACTCAGTTTTTGTTCTGCTCTACAGCACAAATTAGTCTCATTGCAAATCTACAGTATTATAGGTTAGCTGCATTGTCTCAAACTAACCTTAGTGTAGAACAGGTGCCCAGACTGAACTTGAGAGAGTTTTTACTATAGTACTTCCTCATGTTCTAACCACCAGCCTGTTGTTCAGGGCTGCCACCTGTGGAGGGAAGAGACTCATACTTGACTAGATGCATTCAGGGGAGACCCTAATGACACTTCACTGAAGCTTTAACTAACTTAACTTAACCCCAACACAGTAGAGCTCACTAGTGCCCAAGGCCATATGGCCTTAAAAGCACTAAACAGGGATTTGTTTACCCATTCCCACTCCCCTTGCTGTTTAGACACCCCTTTTGGGCTTTTCTTTAAAGCTCCTAGTGAGAATGTTCCTTTGAGTATGCCTGTGCTGCGGGGGGACGGGGAGGGTGTTTGAAAATACTTTTATATAAAATGGTTACATTCATGTGGCTGTTGTTTCTTCATTGGTTTATTAATTAAAGCAGCACAACCACTCGATCCAGGCTTTGCTTTCATAAGAGATGAAAAAAGTTCATCTTCAACAATAACGAATTCTTCCTGCTAGTCTTAAGTCTGCATTTATGACATGACAGACGGTAGGTACCAATTGGTGTTTATTTTAAAATGTCATTTGTTTCATGTTAAGTTTGCAGCCTTTCTTCTGCTCATTTTAGGATGTCACAGCACTCTTAGCTGGATGCCTGAGCTTTAACGAAGGAAGGAGTAAAACAGACTTCTCAGCAGTTGTGCCAATAATGAGGTCAGTCCTTTTCCCCACACAGAAGGGTGAATTGTGGCTCTTCTGTCCATGGCAAGGCCAGATCTGTGGAGAAGGGGACAGCTGGGGTCCTATACCTGCTTGTTTAAAAACAAGGCTCTTTGCTGCTTCTCACTTGGAGCAAAGATCTGTTTTCCTGGCAGCCAACCTTGCTGCTAAGGAAAAGCACCATGAGAGGAGATTAAGTATCTTGTACCCCCCTGGCTTTAATTCCTAGGGGGATTTCAGCACACAATTCCATGTAACACCAGGTCCTGGGGGGCAGGGTCAATAGTCCAGCTCCTTCCTCTGTTGTGAGAAGACACACACACACTCACACACCTACCTCTTGAATCTGCCCCTAAGTTGCTATGGGCGCGTCACAAACCAGTTTGTTAAAGGGTTGGTCTGGAACAGAGGCAACTTCGTCAGACCCCCACTGGTTAGTGGGGACGACTGCTGGACTCCAGATGAGATCGTTTGCCAGCTGCCAGCAAGGTGCTGCCCTCTGCTTGCTCAGGGAACGATCGCTTGTATGTCCGACCATGGCCATTCATCGCCCCTCGCTGCCACTTGCAGATGTCTCCATTCAGAATGTCTTGGATGTGCTGCACAATGAGGTTTATAGCAACTGCAAAAAGAACAGTAAGTATCTGACACATGCATGTTGTTGACACATGCATGTTTGTCAGACACCGGCTCAAAAAAATAGTGGAACAAACAGCCCAGTCTGATTCAACGTGGGAACCAGCTACTCTTCATTACAATGCTGCTTGCATTTGGAGTCAGTGTAGTGGGGTCTGATCCCAACAACATAATGCCAGTCTCTAAAACGTATAGTCCTGGTTCAAACAAAGCCAGGGATAATCCATGTCAGAGTCTAAGCACTTCCCCTTCCAACCGTGTTCAGTAGGAGAATTTGGGGATCTGACTTCATGTGCAGAATCCATGGGGCAGAGTTCAATCAAAGCAGTAAACGTCCCTTACCCATATTGTCGACTCCACGAGGAATAATCACATCAGCATACTTCTTTGTCTGCAAATAAGACACAACCGTAGGGCTTGGCTTTTCACAATGATAATTACCACTATCCCCAGATCTGAAAAAGGAGGCCACTGCTGCACTCCTCTATTGTAGTATTATCTACAAGTCTGTTTGATCAACTGAATGTTACTATCTATCTTCTGAATTTTGTAGTGGTGACTGGGGTGGGGAACAGGTGCCTCTATACTAAAAGCACTCAAGACATTCCTCTCCTCTTATACTACTCCAGTGACCTGCAGCTGATGTTACCTTCATTGAGCCTCTTTTTCAGCATAGCCTGACTCTCTGCAACAAGAGCAGGTCAATCCAGTTAGAATTGGTTCTAATCAGAACACCACAAGCTGCTTGTAAATCTTTGTGCTGAGTTGCTGCCTAAATCTGATCCTTCCTTCTATGCCCTCTACTTTTTATAAAAAGGCAGTTCCTAATAGGGATGCTGATTGTGCTACTGCACTTACAGGATTTAAGTTAAAGACCAGCCCAGACCTCCTGCTAGATAAAAGTAAAAATTGTTGTTTTTCATTCTTCAAGTGCTAAAACTATTAACAGATTAATTTATGGTCACCCAAACTGGCAGCCTCCTTCTCTCCTGTACAATTACATGCAGGAGGGAAGGGTAGCATTGCCCCTAGGTCATACTGCAGTGGACAGTCAAGTGATACTCAACAGAAACCAATTTTTATTACGGGGGTAGGCAACCTGTGGCATGGGAGCTGATTTTCAGTGGCACTCACACTGCCTGGGTCCTGGGCACCATTCCAGGGGGCTCTGCATTTTAACTTAATTTTAATTGAAGCATCTTAAACACCTTATTTACTTTATATATATATATATATATATATATATATATATATATATATACATATATATATATATATATATATATATAATTTATATATTATAGACTTATAGAAAGAGACCTTCTAAAAACGTTACTGGCATCCAAAACCTTAAATTAGAGTGAATAAATGAAGACTCGGCACACCACTTCTGAAAGGTTGCCGACCCCTGTCCTAAACCACTCCCATTGAGTCGCTCAGCATAGCATAGTGTTACAAAGATGTATAAATAGTTTGGGAAGGTTCAAACACTACAATGCATGACGTGCTGGGTAGGACCGCACATCTGAGCCAAACTCAGCTACACCAAATTGTTGTGTTGTCTGCACTGAAAGGGAGACAGGCTGGATGGCTCAATAGTTTCTTTAATATCTAGGACTAACTGTCACGGGTTAAACTATGGGGAATTTTATTCTAAATACAATGCAAAAATAAATCTAAACAATAGGATTGTCACTAAACATTACTTTTTGCTTCAAGCGGCTATGATTTGGGCGGTTTATATCAATCAATCAGAGGGCCTTAGCCTCACTTTTCCAGCTATAGAATAAATAACCTTCACTGCCTCTCCAGTTCCTTAAAAGGTGTCTGATTAAACAAGTGAAAAGCTTGGTACCGGCAAGCAGAACTCCTCAAAGGCAGGTTTGACGAAGGTTGTGTACTGAGTCAGGATCTGCTCTAGGTCCCTCCCACGCTTCATATCTCGAAGAACTGGGGCAGAGGGAAAAACAAGGGGCAGCGAGTTTTATTGTATGCATAGCGATGACTGCCATAAGGCAAGCAGGTGGCCAATAATGGAGCAGAAGCCCAGGGTATTACCTCTGCGGGACAGCCGGACATCAGAGTCTGTGTCAACGAAGAGTCGGAGATGGAACATGTCCCGAATGTCTTGGTTATAGAACACCAGGATCCCCTCAAAGAGAACCACGTCTGCAGGATAGACCACTGTTGTCTCCGCCAATCTGTCAAGGGGAAAGGGTAGATGGACAAAGTCTCAAACAAACTGCAAAGTGGCTTTCAACACTGAATGCCAACATGCAGTTCCATTCCATTAAACATGGCTAACCCAGTCCCACCTCTTGCTCCCTCCAGTCCTCTGCAACAAGACCACACACATTAAGCTAGGGCAGCTCACACTGACTCTGCAAAGCACTGTGTGGAAGATGTTAAGAATTGAGACTTACCTGGAATGGGTTACAAAATCATAGGTTGGCACCTCCACAGTTTTTCCTTCCACAATATTTTTCAGGGTTGTGTGCATCAAATCATTATCAAAAGCACCTACAAAATGAAGGAATAAAGAGACAAGGCTCAGGTGCTGTTATGCCCAAATATTGCCAGTCTTTTCTGGTACTGAAGGATTTGTCTCCCAGTGTTCCTCTCTCTGACGTTACCAGACCCAGGAAGGGGGAGTGGGTTATTCCTGGCTTATTCTTCTCTATCTACAGCAATCCAACCCCTAAGTAATGTTAAAGGAAAACTGCAGCATAATCCCAAAGATATTGAATCACTGCATCCAGGTACAAAGTGTCTTAGACACAGAAATGAAGACTAACCCAAACAGACATGAAAGCTACCATCTAAACTGCCTAGCAGTTTACAGATGGACATGGTAACTACAGCTCAGCAGGGGAAAGGACAAAGAAAAGCCAAATCTTACGTTTTTTGCATTTTATTTCTAGCTAATTCAAAAAATGTTAAATTAACATAAACTAAAACAGAATTACAGCATGGAAAGCCTTATACATTTTTCCTGCCTTTGAAAAGAGTGAGCAGTGCTGCTTAACCTACAGCAGATGTTCTTCCATTTTTGCCCAGGATGGAGTGCAGGGAATGGCTCCCATTTGCAATCATGTAACGTCCCTGGGGCAAGGAGAGCTGTTGCTTACATATAAATAAATATATTAGGAAAGTATCTGATGTGTTTTTAACTTCTTTTAATGCATTTTAGCAGTTGGAAACCAAGAGATGATCAAGCATCATATGAGTGTTAATGTTCTGCAGACCTACAGCATTAGGCTAATGCCCACTGCAAAGCAACAGTGTGATGGCATCTCGCTCCAGCAACAACACAGGCACCATTCACAACATGAGGATACTGTACAGTTTTTCTAAGAACTCAGTTGGAAGTTAATTTCTTTCTTCCCTATTAACTGCCACTGCAGTTCTCCCTCCCTTTCATGTTGGGCTGAGCTACAGGAACCCAAATACCCAGAATTGGGGGTGTTCAATACTTTCCATTCTGCATGATCAAAGCCCTTTACAAACCATGCACCAAGTCAGGCTTATGCCCCTTTTCAGATGACGGAAGCATGTAAACTCTTCGGGACAGGGACTGTCTAGTCCATGTTTGTACAGCACCTAGCACACTGGGTTCCTGGTCCATGACGGGCTGAGAGGTGCTACAGTAATAAGAGTAGTAACTTGCCCAAAGTCACCCAGAAAGGCAGTGGTAGAGCTAGGAACAGGCTCTGGATCTTTTGAGGCCTGGTGCTGTGCTCTATGCAGTGAACCCTCTCTTCGGAGCCGCAGGAAGGCCACCCCTTAGGAATGCTGAGATTTCCCACTGGAATAGGTAGGAGGGGTCATCTCATTATGCTTAAATGAAGCATCAGTTTCTGCTGGTTATAACCAATATGCCCAGAGGCAACGCTTTCCTTATATTCCTTTAGAATTGGCTCCCTCCCAGCACAGCAAATATCTCGCAATAGGTTGCGGGAAGCTCTGATTCCTGGCGCTACCACCCTGGAAAGACCCTCTTCCAAAGAGTACGCTGACATCAGCACACAGAGCTGTGGCAGAACAGAAGGAGATGGTTAATGAGACTGTAAGCTTGCAGATGCAGGGACCGGTCTTTTTATTTGCATGGAAAGCACCTCACACACACACCCCCTATGGTGCTCACAGTGAGGCGCTTTGAGGTATTTACTGTAGCTAAGAGCAATAGCTATTTTGCCCTTCCATGACAGTCTCCCATCAATGTCCTGCCCCATACACACTTCCTCCTTCCCCAAAGGCAAACATGAAGGGGGTGGGTGGGGAGATCGTTAAAGCTTTACCTGGGTGATCAAAGTTGTACTGTCCCTTCAATGCCTTGGCTTTCTGGTCTGCAGTGAGGACCTTGTAGAACCTATCCTGGCTCAGAATGATGAGCTTTCGTTGGTGATGATCCACCTCATTTTGTCCCAGGAGCTCCATGATCTTTTCACATACCGTGGACTGAGGAACAACAAGCAGTCAGTCACACACAACCGCCCTCTGCAGCACCTTCCATCAGGGCTCCACCAACATTCAGCTTCACAGAAGTCCTGGGAGGTGGTGGGTAAGAACCATCCTTATTTTATAGTGCACAAAACAATGCAGCCCCCGCCCCCCAACACAAGTCAGAGCCAGGGACAGGACCCAGTCCTGTGCTTTAAGCACTTCGTTAGATCACCTCTCCTGCCTAATTCAAAACCCACCCACCAGGCTGCAGTGAGAGGGGAGATGTGGATACAGCCTGCTGCAAGCAGCAGTCAGGGACATGGGGCAGAAGAATGGATTCATGGGGGCACAGAGATGATGGAGTGGAACTGAGCTCCTGAGAGAGTGTTTTAGGTGAACAGAGCCATGGCAGCCATCTCAAGTATGGTTCTGTTCACAAATCTAATTCCAAACCTGTCACTCACTGTGCTGGGAAGGCTCAATTTAGCCTCTAAGTCTGAGCTTCTCTGAGCCACCTATCACTGTAGTATTCCAGGTTTCCTAGGTATCTGATACACAATGCTACTTTGTAATGCTAGAGCGCCTTCTCTCCAGAAATGCTTTACAAACATTTATTAGTCATATCTGCCTACCTGAGGGCTGGGGGTGGGGGGAGGTTTGTGAGCTATTCCCATTTTACAAATGGCAAGCCTGAGGCACAGAGAGATTAAGTAACCAGCCAAGTAAAGCAGCAACAGAATATGGACTAAAACAAAGGTTCAGTTTAAGAACATAGGAATGGTCACAGACCAATAGTCCATTTAGCCCAGGAGCCTGTCTTCTCCCAGTGGCCAGTGCCAGGTGCTTCAGAAGTGTGGACAGAGCAATTATCCAGTGATCCAGCCCCTGTTGCCCAGTCCCAGCTTCTAGCAGTCAGAGGTTTAGAGACACCCAGAGCATGAGGTTGTCCCTCACCATTTGGGCTAATAGCCGTTGATGAATGTACCTGCCATGAACTTATCCAATTCTTTTTTTAACCCAGTTATACTTTTGGCTTGTACAACATCCCCTGTAAAAGAGGTCCACAGATTGACTGTGCACTGTGTGAAGAAGTACTTCCCTATATTTGTTTTAAACCTTAGTTTAATTGGATAACCCCTGGTTCCTCTATGTGAAGTGGTAAATAACACGTTCCTATTCTTTTTCGCTACACCATTCATGATTTATTAGACCTCTATCATATCCCCTCTTAACCGTCTCTTTTCCAAGCTGAACAGACCGAGTCTTTTAATCTCTCCTGGGATGGAAGCTGTGCCATACCCTTAATTATTTCTGTTGCCCTTCTCTGTACTTTTTCCAATTCTAATACATCTTTTTTGAGATGGGGCAGCCAGCACTGCACGCAGTAGTCAAGGTGTGGGTGTACCATGGATTTATACAGTGGCAATACGATATTTTCTATCTTATGATCTAGCCCTTTCCTCATGGTTCCTAACATTCTGGTAGCTTTTTTGACTGCCACTGCACATTGACCCAATGTTTTCAGAGAACTATCCGCGAGGTGGTTGTGTCTAGCTTCCAAGGCCCTTTCTCCAACCACTTGACTAGATCATTCTGCCTCTCCATTAAAGTTGACATTCCCTCCTTGGCAACTTCGTTTCTCTGCAGAAAGCATGTGTAGGCCAACAAAGAAAAGAGCCTGGAATAGGTTGTGTACATTGAAAAGGGTTCTCGGACATAACATTTATAACTGGATCTTGCCCTAACTAAAACACCATTTCTCAGAGAGTAGGCACACCACAGAGTATGGCTGACCGGCAGCTGGGAGCAAGCCTGCCAGCCTGGGGCGACAGACTCAAGCTAGTGCGCTAACAAGAGCAGCTCAAGCCCTGACCTCAGACCAGGAGATTGGGGGGGCTTGGACTCAGGCGGCTACCCTGCGCCACCATGCATCTGTCCAGCCAGGCTGGGAGCTTGCTCCTAGCTGCAGTGCAGACATACCCACAGATGCCAAACAAAGCACTGGCTTGTCCTCAGCTCCATCCAGCTCCCTAGATCAAAGTGGGGTCACCTTTGGCGTTGGGCTGGGTCAATATTTGTGCTGAGAGCAAAGTGCAGGTTCCTTCCTCATCTCCTGTTAGGCAACCCTCTACCTTTTACACAAACCAGCCTCCCCCGGACTCCCCCACAAACATCTCTTCTCCCACATCAAGGTTACTGCAAAATAAAGATTATGCATGGACAAGCAATCAGAGTGAGCGATTGGTGGGCGTGTGGGAAGCTCATTCTCTAAGGCTTCTGGTTTCAACCTACTTGGGGGTTTGCTGGTCTTGCTATGAGAACTGCACTTCATTTTAGATGCCTGTTTACCTCCAGGTTTGGTGTGTGCTCACTTTTATCATGGTAAATCACTGACGTCAGAAATGTTGCCTCACGCAACTGTGGCAAGAGAGAAGAAAACTGCTGCTGGAGTATGGAAGCCTGTGTCTTTTAAAGCACCTGCCCGTTTCTCATGTCTCATTTTGGGTCTTCGTCCCATGTTTTGCCATGTGTTTGAGCCCCAGGAGCCTGAGCGGTTTGTGCTAGCCAGGATCACTCAGATGGTGAAGGGAAGCAGGTGTGATGTTCTGGTCCCTAATAACAGTGATACTTTGGAACAAATGTACTTTACAAATATCAGGTCAGTCTCCCAGCGAGGTAGGTCAGTATCCGCCTAACCTGGCAGATTGGGGAACAGCGATGGGTGAACTGACGTGCCCAAAGCCACACAAGTTGGTGACGGTGCTGGAGAGAGCCCCCCAGGAGGCCTGGGTCCCTGCTGCCGCCTCTAGAGGCTGATCTATACGCAACCAGAGGCGAGAACGAATTAAACTCCTTTCACTTGGGAGTCTGGGAATCGGACTGAGACGCACAAACGGCACCAAACTCCCCCCCCCCCCACACACACAAAATCATCACATCAGGGGGCTCCTCCTCGTAGCCGGACCCACCGTGCTGCAAAACTGATGTGGGGCTCCCCATAGCGAGACAGCCAAAACCACCATGGAGCTGGCCCCTCCTCACCCACTCAGGGGCCTTCACCTCATGGGTGTCCCCAGCACCTAGACAGTGCGCCCCGGGGGGGGCGGGGGGGCAGCGCCCCTGCGGGCGCACCCGGCTACCCCTGGGGAGGGCGCACAAGGAGCTCTGCGGGGGGGGGGGGCCGAGCACACACAGGCCCCACCCAGAGCCCGCAGCCGCCATGGCTGAGCTGAGACCGGCCACACTCAGCTCACCCCTGGGCGCCCAGCCGCGGCGGGCGGCAGGCTGCGCCCTGAGCGAGGCCACCCCCTGGGGCGGGTGGGGCGGCGCCTACCTTGCCGCTGGCGGTGCCGCCGCTCACCCCGATCAGGAAGGGCCTGGGGTGCGGGCGCTCGGCCTCCCCCCCGCCGAGGCTGCTGCCCACCGAAGCCATGGCTCGCCAGTCGCCACTGCCCCAGGGGGACTACAACTCCCACCAGCCACTGCGCCGGGCTGCCTTCTAGGAGAGCCGCCGGGCGGCCGTGAAGCAGGCTGGGAGCTGTAGTCCCTGCGTCTGCAGCGTTCAGAGCCTGCGCAGTGGGCTCTGCAGCCCCTGTGAGAAGGGGCTGCACAGGGGTGTGAAAGGAGAGACTTGGGGTGTGGGGGTGTGTGTGTGTGTGTGTGGGGGGGGGGGGGGTGACATTTTACCCGGGGGGGAGGGTTACAAACCAGGGGGTGGAGGGATCATCACTGCCACGGGCCGGCAGCAGGCCATGGCAATGGGTTTTCAGATGGAAACCGCCCCTTTCGTAACATCGTTTCCATGGGAAACCTGCAATTTTGCCAAGAAAACCAACCCCTCATTCTCTGTCAGGAAAATCACAATTACAACGCCCCAGCTGCCCCCGCTCTCTGCCTCCCCTCCAGCCCTGGGGTGACCAGATCGCACGTGTAGGGTTATCATACGTCCGGATTAGCCCGGACAGGTCCGGCTTTTGGGGTTTTAAATTGCCGTCCGGGAGGACTTTGTAAAACTCTCAGAAGGTGCAGGATTCCCCTCCCAACACAGAGCGCGGCACAGCTGATGGGGCGGCTGGGCCGCATTGAGCCATTCGCCTGTGGTGGGATGGGGGGGGGGGGGGCTGGGTAGCGGTGTGCACAACACTGTGCCTTTGTTGTGGGGGGGCTCTGGGTTCAAGGGGGTGCAAGGCATAGTGGATCCAGGGGGCACTGGGCAGGGGAGCTGTGTCCCACAGCATGGGCCCACCCCCAACAGGCAGGGGCATGCTGGTAGCACAGGGTCAGGTGGACCAGTTTGCTTCAGCTGTCAGTGGCTGAAGCTGGGGATGAAGGCAGGACGGTGGGCCTCCCCTCTGCAACTGCGACGGGAGCCAGAGCTGGAACTGGGACCCTTCGCTCCCCTGCCCTGCAACTGGGTCTGACTTTGCAACCAGGATCCTGAGCCCCTGTGCTGCGGCTTCGGCCGGGGACTGGAGCCAGAGCCCTGTGCCGCCGGGGGCCGGAGCTGGGGCCATGAGTCCTTGCCCTGTGGCGCGGGCTGCAGCAGGGACTGTACAACCCCTCTTGCAGCTTCCTAGGGCTGTGTGCCTCCTCTCATGGCTCCGGTTGGGGTTGTGCACGTGTGGCTGTCATCTTCTCTCCCCCCCCCCCCCCCCCCCCCGGCTCGGCCAATGTGTCCTGATATTTCACTCTTGTGATCTGGTCACCCTAGCCTCCAGCAGCCAGAGCCCCTCCCCTGCTCCCCCCTGCCCTGCAGCCTCAGCGCGCCGGGCCGGCAGCGTTCTGGTGGCGTGGGGCTGCGTGCTCAGCGGGGGAGCGTGGCAGCATGTCTGGCAGTGGCTCCGCGCAGAGCCCGACACGCTGTTCTGAGCGGCACGGTAAGGGGGCCAGGAGATTGGAGAAGGGTTGGGGGGATTGGCTGGGTCGGGGGTTCTGGGGGGGGGCAGGGAGCGGTTGGATAGGCGTGGGAGTCCCAGGGATCTTTCATGGGACAGGGGTATGGATAGGGGTCAGGGCACACAGGGGACAGGTAGGGGTCGAGGCCTAGGGTGGCAGTTACGGTGGGTGGGGTCTCAGGAGGGGCAGACAGGGACAAGGAGAAGGGAGGCTTAGATAGGGGGTGGGGTCCTGGGGGGATTCCATATATTGTATTAAAAGGTGGAAGCAGCTGGGAGCTCCCCCAGGGAGCCTTGAAGGGTTGCACGTACATATCATGCCACTCACTCCCTATGCAAACGACTGTACCTTTAACACTGCCTCTTGCCCTCCTCACAAAGAATTATAACAGCCTACTGCACTTTCAGCAAAAGTACGACGAGATCCAAGCACAATGCACTATAACAAAAGTGCAATGCACTACTGTTATATAACACGTCCTACTTGCATAGCCTACATTTCATCAATGGGCAAAGTATAACTAAAGGGGCAATATGTAAGAGCAGCACTGTTTTCTTTTATTGCAACAAGCTGCTTTTAGATATTGCGCATTTCATCACAAATGCTATTCAGCACACGGAATGCTTTGCACTTTGGATGAAAGATTCCAGAACAAATGATGGTGTAAACGTGATGTAAAAAAAGCAGCCACCTGTCATCCAAAAAATGCACGATACTTTGTCTTTAACAAAGAAATGCTAATGTAGAATTTTTTCCTGACCCTCTCTCGTTGGCTGACTTTCCCTGCTGTGGGCTGGTCACCATTAGAAACTTTGGCAGCAATAAAATACAGTGCCGTACTTTAAGGGGCTGTATCAGCTGGGTAATCCAGGTAGTACACTGACACAAAGTCCTAACGAAGACACACCGGCTGCACTGATGCAAAGCAGGGTTTAACTCCACTAATTTCCAGTAACTTACTGGTGTAAGTCCCACTCTATACAAATGCTGGTCTATATTCAATTGGTATGACTATAGTGCCTAGAAACCCCCGTCATGGACAGGACCCCATTGTGCTAGGTACTGTACAAATACAGAACAAAAGGATGGTCCCTGCCCCAGAGAGCTTACCATCTAAGACAAGAGACAACAGATGGGTACAGACAAAGGGGGAGCATCAATGCACTGTTACACTGTTGTGAATTACAGTAATATAAAGAGGACTGCAGTTACACCTGTAAACATTTTCAGCAATTCTCCACATGTAGAGAAGAGGCCCTTATTTTCCTCCTACTTTTGGGTGAAGGAGGTTACAAAAGTCAGAAGCCCATAGCAATTTCCCTAGCAACAGTTCAGTTTTACTTTCGACCTAAAAAGGTCTGCACGGCCTTCTCCCTTATGTTGACAATTTCCCTTCTGAAAGACGCTGGCAGATTCCTTTTCCAATCTGTCTGGCTGCACCTTTCCGAAGCACTTAGCAAAGGCCAAACAGAGGCCTTCCAGCTCTCCTCTTTGTCTCCAAAAAGTGAAACTAGGGAGAATTAATGTTAATTCACTTTTTCTTTTGTTTTGTTTTTTAAAAAACAATTCCCTGAGTAAGTGGCAGCAGAATGGGGCTCTTGAAGACACACCTCAGGGGCAGGTTCAGGGCAGCCTCCAGCAGGAGAAGCTGGCCTTCTAATTTCTTAACCGAGGTAATTTTCCTTGTAAAGGTTTCTAGCCTCTCTCTTCATGTTTTTACACCCCCTAGTGATTTGAAAATTAAAGTTGCCAGCTCACTGCTGCTTGTAATGGTTCTTAGCAGCAGCTGTTTTGGCTTTTAGCTTCCGAAGACTGGGACAGGGAAATGTTTTGTGAGTTTGCGGTTCAATTTTCTCCCTTTTTCATTGTTTTTCTCTAAGGCCTTACCCAAAGCCCACTGAAATCAATTGAAAGGCTCCCGTTGATTTCAGTGGGCTTTAGATCAGGCTCTACGTGAGAACAGAGCTGCTGAAAGATGCCAGCTTGACACTACTGGGGAGTAAAGGCCTCTTTCCCCTAGAGCAGGTGCAGTGTAAGAATTTAGAGGGACAATCACTCTCCAGTGCTTTCAGTCGCTGTCCTCTCTGCTGAGGCTCCCAACAAAGGGGTCAGGATGCCAATGGTATTGCTATTTTTTTATACCTGCCTACCAGAAACAAGGCCGAGATCCTTCAAAACTCACTGGCCAGACATCTGTCAGAGGGTCACTACTTTTGGTCATTTCTGACACGGGGCAGATTTAAACCAGTGACCAAGAACTGTGAGCTCTGTATTCCATTCCTAATTCCTTGAGCAGATAAACCTTAAACATTAACAGTTTGAGAGGGGATTAACCTAGACCACTCTTCCCTCTAAGCTGTGCGCGCGCACACACAGATCCTAAACACAGAAACACCCGCGCACAACAATTTGCACAGAAGAAATTTTTTGCACACACAGCCTGTCAAAAATTAGAGGGAACATTGAAGACCTTGGGTCTCACCCCTCCCCCAACTCACGGAGATATATAAGGATTGTTAAACTCTTGAGTAAGCTTTATAATAATTTCTGATAGGAGAGACCTCAGTAATTTAGCAGACAAAGGCATAGCAAGATCCAATGGCTGGAAGCAAGAAAAACCTCAGACTAGAAATAAGGTACAAGTTTTTAACAGTGAGGGTCATTAAGCACTGGAACAACCATAGGTTGTGGTGGATTCTTTGTTACTTGAAGTCTTTATGTCGAGATGCTGCTCAACCAGAAGTTATGGTCTTGATACAAGCATCAACTGGTGAAATTCTCTGGCTCGGGTTATGCAGGAGCTCATACTAGATGGTCCTAATGGTCTCCTCTGGAATCTGACTATCAGTCTACACTATTACCAGGCTATCTACAATGCACGAATGTTATCTACATAGTAGAAACAGACATCAGATTGTATGGAAACCCGTATCAGAAGATAAACATCTACTGGAGAACTAGAAAATAGATGGCAAACAGGAACAGAGCCATCTTGGGAGGAATTTTTAGACAAGATCACATGTGTGAGAGAAAGGCAGGGGGTTGGCGTTCACTATAAGGATAAGGAGAAAGAATAGTCTGTTTGCCAGGTAAAATCAAAGTCCTGAAAACTCCAAAGGACTTTTTTAGGCTAGGCAAATATTTCTTTCCATGCTGGCCATGTCCCTGAAGTGGTACGGATTTGTCTCAAAGCAAAAAAACTGGAAGGGAACATTCCCTGGGTCAGTGCCCCATTCCCCTCAGAACATCATCCAGTCAATTTCACAGGAACCTGCCTCTACAGACAGACTCAAAACCCAAAGATTTTATTAACTACGTAATGGAACAAATGCATCACAGAGACCCAGAAAGGCCAGGTTCAAGTATGGGCCACATTTATATATGAGAAGTGCAACCAAGGGACAGCGTAGCCAAAACTACCAATTATATGAACAAATTGGGGTGGACAAGGCAAGAAGTGGATTAGGAACCATGAGAAATGTACGAGAAATTGCAGTGTAATATAGGGTGACCAGACAGCAAGTGTGAAAAATCGGGACAGAGGGTGGGGGGTATAGAACCCTATATAAGAAAAAGACCCAAAAATCAGGACTGTTCCTATAAAATTGGGGCATCTGGTCACCCTAGTGTAATAACACAGTTCTGCCCCTCGGTGAGACTTGTGTTAATGGTCAACCATAAACCCTGGTAGGAAAGTTGGAATCAAGGTCTATATTACACTCTAAAAACCTTTGTCACAAAAACTGGAGGCGGGGCACATTCTCTAATCACTACAAAGAGAAATAAACCAGTCAAACTTAAAAATGTGTCGGATGTAATCATTAAACTATTTACACCCAGAGAAAAAAGTTAACAATCCAGCAATGGGGTGATATGGGAAACGCAGTCGCCATTGGAATGTATAAGAAATCAGAGATTTTCAAACCCAGCATAAGGTAAATTCTGCTGAAGATTTTGCTTAGATGGGAAGTTGTTTTAATTGCTCTTAAATTAACACAGACAATTTAACTGATAACTGTGGAGCTCTCTGATTGTCTGGCCATAACAAAAGGGAGCTACATTTCCTGAGTCCTCATTAATTCTTTGCAGTCTGATGAAATCTCAGGGAAAAAGGCCACTCCCCCTTTGAATCAGACAACGGCACCCTTTGCAGCCACAGAAATAAAGAAACAGCCACAAGTATTTATAGAAGCTGCCATTTAAATCCCCTTTCATGTATATATTCTAGTCTAATAAAGGCCTTTTTATCTTGCTAAGGTATTTTAACCAAGCAATGCAATGTCTCTCTCCAAGCCTCCATATCTGGGATTCAAACTCCTGGGGTTCTGCACTGGGATTACATGAGGTCTCTATTTTTCAGAGGGAGGTTTAAATTTTATTAGAGAATGTTTGAAAATAGATGATACAAATAGTTTGAAGCGTCAGTTATTGGTCATTGGGGGTAGCATGCAGAGTATAGGGGGATGTTCGTATTTTGGGGTTGGGCAGCACACATAATACATACGGACTGCAATGTCCCCAATGGAGGGATACAGTTGGTAAGCGGTGAGGGTCAATCACTCATATAGGGAGTACAGACAGTCATGGGTATAAGTAAGTGGGCTGGGCAATGAGAATGGGGCGACCCTCACGTGGTGGGATTCGGCTAGGTTGGGTGGGTTCGGGGCTCAGGGGATGGGGTCCGGGGGGGGGGGGGCGGTTAATAGGTCCCTTCCCCCTTGTGGGTGGACGGGGTTTCCCCGGCTCACTCCTGGTATTGGCGGTGGCTGGTTACGTGCTCCGTGTAAATGTCCCGGGACATGTCCCTGCACTGCACATCACCTTCAGCTTGATCCACTCACATTACACAGGAAGGGACGTGTTCATGTAACATGGTGGCTCTCTCTCTGCATATGCCCCTGGGCCTTGTGTCACTGCACACTATCATCCAGCCCAATAGCCCACGATCATCCCAGGTTAGCTGTCAGCAAGACAAGGGTGTCTAAAAAACAGCCACGCTATGACTATCCTCAGAGAACAGTTTAAAGAGAACCCAGATGAGAGCGTAAAACACAATCCAAACTCAAAGCAAAACCACAGCGTGGCTGACGGCCAGTCCCAGACACAACTGACCCTTACGCGGAAGTACCAATGACTCTGACTCAGCCCTAACTTTAAAGTGAAAATTAATAATCCACAGAACTCAATTCCTAACGAGCAGATTAGGAAATAATCATCAGCGCAAGTGAATCAGCTGCACTGAGATTGATACTGGAAAAATAAACATCCACAGAAAGTTGAATGTAAGTTGTGGAGCTGCCCGTGGCTACTACACCTTTGGCCATCCCTGGCTCCCACCCTCACATCCTCATGTCTTGTTCCTGATCTTCAGCACTTCCTGGTCCTGCCCCTACTTCAGCACCTCCTGCAAATCCAGTCCTAGGTCTCTCTGTAAACACATCTTCATCTTGACCCAGGAGTTAGCAGGGTGGCAGTACAGACAAGCAAGGGGAAGTGTTTGAAAGGAAACGGGGCAAGGAGGAGGGATTTAAGGCTGATTGGTGTCCCCGCTGCACCAAAGAGAGGGCCAGCAGCAAGTACAGGAGGGTAAGAGGCATCAGGGACATGGAAAGGAATTTGATTTTAGACCAGGCTTAACGCACCTGACACAGGTACCTGGGCTACCCTCCTGGCCTGTCTGAGTTACAAAGAGACGGCTGCTAATGAACAACCGTCATTGGAGTTAATGATTCCCAGGAGAGAGGGGCACAGACTGAAGCCAGCAGTGCAATTGTGCCACGGCCCAGGTACAGCAGCAGACCGGAGGAGGGAAAGGACAGAACTCTGCTGGCACAGCTATGTTGGTCAGGGGCATGAGGAGGTGCGATTCCTCACCGACATAGCCGAGGTGACAGAAATCTGGAGTGAAGACATAGACTGCTCACTCGTGTTACTAGGCATAGCTGTGTCCGGCTAGGAGAGCTTTGCTGGTGTAATACAACAGTATTCTTAGTGCTCCTAGTACAGGGGGGTGCAAACTACGGCCCGCAGGCCGGATCCAGCCCGCCAGGGCTTTCAATCCGGCCCGAGGGATTGCCAGCCCTGTGGCGCAGCGGGGCTAAGGCAGGCTCCCTGCCTGCCCGGGCCCCACGCCGCTCCCAGAAGCAGCCGGCACCATGTCCCTGCAGCCCCTGGAGGGGGGCAGAGGGCTCTGTGCACTGCCCTTGCCTGCAGGCCCTGCCCCCCGCAGCTCCCATTGGCCGGGAACGGAACCGCGGACAATGGAAGCTTTGGGGGTGGTGCACACAGGCGAGGGAGCCGCCTGCCCCACCCCACCCCTAGGAGCCACTGCCGGACAAGCTGGCCACTTCCGGGAGCGGGGCCTGGGCAGGCAGGGAGCCTACCTTAGCCCCGCTGCACTCCGCTGTCACCCCAGAGCTGCTCGAGTAAGTGGCACCGGGCTGGAGTCCGCACTCCAAACCACTCCTGTACCCCAACCCCCTGCCCTGAGCCCCCTCCTGCACTCCGCACCCCCTGCCCTGAGTCCCCAACCCCCTGCTGCACCGCTCCTGCACTCCAACCCCCTGCCCCAGCCCTACATTCATGGCCCTGCATACAATTTCCCCACCCAGATGTGGCCCTCGGGCCAAAAAGTTTGCCCGCCCCTGTCCTAGTGTGTAAACAGCCTTAGATTCCTGAGAGCTTGGCTACTCGCCCAAGTTGTACTGCTTTCCACACTAGAGCCTGTACCAGTATAACTATATCCATAACAAATCACAGTTATACCCGCACAAAAGCTGTGTGGAGACCAGGACCCGAGCCGCCTGTCCCCCTGAAGGAGGCAATATAATGACCGCTGCTGCTTAGAGCCGGACAAGAAATTAAGCTTATTTTCACGAGATGTTACAAAGTTGTTTTAACTTCAAAGGGCTTGAAACAGATCCAGTTTAGGTCTCCCTCCCCCATTACAATTTTCCAAGTTTTGCTCTCTGCAACACTTTTACAGATGTCACCGAAACTTTAGAGAACCCCAGGTTTTGGTAAAATGTTTTAATGGATGAAATGTTGCGGGGAAGGCATGATATTTTTTGTGGGGAAAAAATCAACATTGGCAACTTTCCCCCCCAAAAATTACTTTTGCAACAAAAAAAGCCACTTGTGACAAAATGTACGGCATTTGAAAAATGTCAAGCATCTCTGCTTGTCTGGGGTTGGAAGGAAGAGGAGCTCCTCCAACTCTACACAGCCCCCAAAATCAGTGTCCACCCATGCCAGCTCAGCCACAACTGCCATACATGTAGCATTGCTGTGCTCTGTTAAACAACAACAGCAGCTGTGTTCCACCCCAGAGGTGGCTGCAGTTATAATATATGGCGATGTGCCTATCTCATAGAACTGGAAGGACCTTGAAAGTCATCGAGTCCAGTCCCCTGCCTTCACTAGCAGGACCAAGTACTACTGTCCCCTGACAGATTTTTGCCCCAGATCCCTAAATGGCCCCCTCAAGGATTGACCTCACAACCCTGGGTTTAGCAGGCCAATGCTCAAACCACTGAGCTATCCCTCCCCACCCAGTTCAGTGAGGGCTGCCTGGAAATGAAAGATGGTGACTCCTAGAAGGCACGTGATCACCAAGCACTCTAGGGTGCTCAGTGACGAGAGAAGATGAGTTCATCTCACATTTGTTCATTGACTAAGTGGCAGCAGCTGCCACTTGGAAACTAAAAGATTCTCCCCAGTGCACTCCCCAAATGTTTACTAGTTGTGGGGATTTGTATCGTGATGTTATACAGGGCTCCACGCCAGGCGAGCACTTTACAAATGTAAAGGACAAGCTCCTGTCCCAAAGAGATTACAGTCCTGCAAACACACAAGAGTAACTTTTCTTTGGTGAGGAGTCCCATTGGAGTCACTGGGATTGACTGTCAGTAAAGTTACTGATGTGCAGGATCGAGCCCATGACAGACAATAGTCCCTTCCCCCGAGAGCAGGGAGAAGCTACAACACAAGATATTAGGTCTGTCTTTTTATTTCGGCTCTATTTTAACCCTTGTCTTACTGAATCTATTCCTTTGTTAATGGCTTTCTTATGGCTGATTTTTTTTAATCATCACCTATTTCTCCAATTTATTGTTTTTCATTAAACGGCTAATGGGAAACAAAATTAATGACAACGGGCTCTGCTGCTCCGGCAGCTTTCACCCAGACAGTTCTAAGAGCATGTTATAAACTGTATATAAAAGGGCTCACTTCACACACCCTGGAAACACAGCCAGCTCTGGGGTGGAACATAGTGGCAGTTTAAAAGCTCACAGCAACACTACTCAATGTTCTCACCACCAATTCACTGCTTAGTAAAGACAAGAGAGTGGCCTGCTCCCTGACTGAATAGGGAACACACCAGCCTGCATTGGGTAAAGAGCTCCCTTTCCCAGACACATTTCACATTAATGCAGGGGGCTGATTTAAGGTGATTCTTTTGTCCATATGGGGGAGATTGCGTTTTTTAAAGGATAGTCCCTCCTTTGAAGTGCTCTCAGGCAGAAGCCCCCATTCCCCTCCTCAAGGCAGTGACACCGCCCCATTCCAGGTCTAAAAGCCAAGGAAACACCAGCCCTGGCTCCCAGTCACAGTTATTTAGTATGATTTGGCTCCAACAGGTATTTACAGTTCAAAGGGCTTCGTGGCCTGTTTGGGGGTGTCCCTCCCCCTCTATTGTATCCCCTTATCTGGAGCAGGCTCTGACAGGCTTATGCTCACTCTGCCAGGGTAGATAGGGGAGGCTGGTCTCGCTGCATCTGGCCTTCATCCCCGCCCCCCGCTCCACCCCGCCCTCCGAGCAGGGAGATACTGGTACAGCCTGGCCTGGCTGGGAACACCATGGCACGGGAGCTGCGCTGCCCTTGTGTACACAGTCATCTGCAAACAAGCTCGTCAATTATTAATAAAGCTCAGCTCAGCCCCAGGAAACTGAATCCGAGCAGGGAAGGAGGCACAGGGCTTAGTTCACGGGACAGTCGCTCCCCAGGGAAAGGCAGGAAGAGGACTCTCGCTCTAGATCAGGAGCGTAGATAACTCAATAGAGTTTCCTAAGAACAGCTGATCCCACTGAAAGGGAATCTTTGTTCTGCTTTGGGTCGCTCACCAGCATGGTCTGGGGTGAAACCGACTAAGAAGAGAGAGGCACGACCACTGATTCAGGTAATGTGAACTTTCCTTTCTTTTGGGCGGAGTAAATGATGCCTGGACATTGCTCTTCGTACACTGCGTTGGCTTTAAGTCGAGTGCTCAGCTCGTGATTATGTCTGGAGATGGGAGACCCCTGTAGTCTGTGCAGTTTGTAGCAAATTAGGGTCTACCAAGAATTTGACAATCTCCTCTGCGAGCCAAGAAAATACCATAATCTCCCTGCCACAGATGGGGAAACTGAGGCATGGGAGGAGTTTGGTGACTGACTCAAGGTCATACAGCAAGTCAGCATCAGAGCCAGGATTAAAACTCAGGAATTCCAGGTTCCCAGAGGGGGCTCAGAGCATGTTACCTCTTACCATTATTAGTTCATGTAAAAGAAACCCCCTCTGGAGATTAGCACATTAGAGACTGGTACCAGCTGCCAGAGCTCTTTTCTGATTCACAAAGCGATGCAGTGTTTTGCGGGGAAGGAGGAAGTTGGTCTGTGTGTGTTTGGGAGAGTTTCCATGTGGCTGGGAGCTCCCAGTCACCGAAGAGGGGGAGCGAATTCTCACACTGTCAAGCTGCAGCAGATTTCAGGGCCTTGCCAGTCAGTTTCCTAACCAGAGAAACCAGTGGCATGGAATCAGGGTATTTACATTACATACACCAGTCCTTGAGCAAAGGTGGTCACAAACAGCATGCAGGCAATCCCCTCCTTCAGGAATTGCAGCCAAAACTCAATACCTGGTTTACAAGAGGAAATTCTGCCCCAAGATTTGACGCTAGATAGGAGAGCAACTCAGTCAGGGCCTTTCTCCCCCACTCCTATATGGAGCCTCAAGGAACTGCAGCTTCACGCATAGGCTGTTTGTAGGTGGCTCTTCAGCCACCTGGTGGGTCGTGGGCATGGGAACACATGGGAGCAGGTGTATCCAGGAGGCACGCTGGTAAGCCGAGTGGGGATCAGGCAGAGGTCTAGCTGGTTTGGAGTTATATGGATTCCCCCCCCCCCCCCCCGCAAGTTTTGCTTTGAGTTCTGGGTTTGAACAAATGTCACCACCTCATAGCAAAACTCAGTCGAGACAGCTGGGTTCCAAGCTGCTCTCCTGGGGAACCCCCAAATTTCATTGGACTTGGAGAGAAAACACGTGAACCAACCCTGTGTGACCCCAAGCCATCAGTGATGTAGCTGCTGAACATCAATATTAAGGCCAGGTGCCGAGGAGCAGGCCCAGTGACATCCCAATGCCAGGATCACAGTGCAGCCATGTACATAGGTGCAGCCGCTGCAGTAGCCAGACTGCTGTAAGGTGTGCACAGGATAAGGATGCTGTGTCTCCCTGCAGTACCATCCGAGGATTGCCCTATATACAGCTGTTCTGCGGCTTGGAGCAGCCCACTTGCCATGAGGGATGCACATGCTCTTGCTGCCAGAGCATCACGCTTCCCACGCTCTTGCTGCCAGAGCATCACGCTTCCCACAGAGGGCCTGAATGGAGAAGTCAGCATAAGCGACCGATTCCTTCCCTGGCACAGTTGGGTGTTGGGGGCGCTCTACTGCTGGGTCTCATTAAGGGAGGGTCCGAAGGAGCTCACTAAAAGACCAGAGGACACATACAGATTGAGCAAATAAAGCTTTTTTCCTCTGGGAGGTGGGGGAAGATTTGGGTCAATTGACACACTTGGCAAATTATTTTAGCCAATAAAAAAATCTGCAAAAGTCAAAAACATTTTTTGTCGTTTTTGAAACAAAAAGTTTTGACTCTTTGATTGGAAACACCTTCTTTTTAAAATTGCCATTATTTCTTTAATTTAAAGGGGGGGGGGCTCAAAATTGAAACAAAACATTTAGCTCGACCCTAAGTTAATTTCTTTATTTTTCGATTTGCTGAACTGGAAAATTTCACTTTTGGGTTGAGCCAAAATGATTTTTTCTCTGATTTTTCAGAACTACCAGTGAACCAAAAAATCCATTTCCCCCACAGTTCTAGTTCCAGAGAATCACTCTAGAGTGGGGTGGGTGGCTGACAGGCAGGCGTGTGTGTATCCCTGTCTCTCATTTTGGCATTGTTTGTTTTCAATTAATAGTCTGACTGCTGAGAGCTAGTCCTAACTTTGACACTGACTCAAGCACTGACCTTGGGCAAGTCATGTAGCCTCCTTGCTTCGGTATCTCCATGTAGGAAGGAGAGTCACTGATGCCTTAGCTCACAGAGGTCTGGAGCAGGGGGAATATTCACACACAAACCTAGCAATATAAACCACTAAGGAAGGGCTGGACGTTTTTTGCAGTTGCTCTTCTCCTCCAGAGGGGAGAGTTAAAAGCCCTGGAGTATGTTCTCTCTTAGCAAAGGAATTAAAGCTAGAAGCTACAGCTAGACGGGTCTAGTGACCATCCAGGGGTGCTCCCTACTCTGCTGTGCTCAGGCAGCTGACCTGTCACTCTGCAGAACCCACCCAGCCTTGGGATACTTCCCCCTTCAGGAACCAGGGATGTGTGTTGGCCTCTGGTTCTGACACCAAATCTGGTGAGCGCCTACACTTTGGCCTAGTAACAGCTACTCCACCGGGCCTGCTCTGACAAGCCTCCCCCGTCAGGCCAGATGCTAGCCTACCCCAGCTCTTTTATTTATTTCCCCTTATCGGCCCAGCACGCGGTGTTTACAGTGGCTGAACCGCAGGAAGGCTGTGGTTTACGTTATGGTAGATACCGAGCAGGCAATCTCCCGCTGGACAGAGAGCCTAGTGTGCGTGGGGTGGTCCAGTCAGCTGGGACGAGGGTTTATCCTGCTTGACCAGGCCCCAGAAACTGGGCAAGGCCTAAAAAAATCCTGCGTGCTAGAGGGGGCGGTTCTAGGCCCTCTAGGGCTTTAATATTCAATGTAGAATTTCTTACAGGGTCAGGGCCATTTTCAAGACATTTCACTGCACTCGCAGGCTCCTGGGGCAGGAAGGGGCATTTTAGACACGCTCCAATGGCCATGTGTCGGGCCGGGCTCTTCTGCCATAGCTGAGATTGACACCCCGCAAGACAACTTGTCATGAGGCTGCTGTATTGTGCTGGCAGCCACTAGGGAGGGAGGGAGGCAGGCAGCAGCCTTAGGGTATGTGCCTGCCTTGGTTTGGTTTAATTCTCCTTATGTTGTCTGGAATCCCAGGCATCCAAGATGGGACTCTATGGCCTTCCAGCTGATGGAGAATTTCCTACAGGGGATTATTCAGACAGTGATGGCATTTTGTATACATATAGCACCCTTCAAAGTGTGTCACCAACCCGTCACCTCCCTAGACCCCCACCCAAGTAAGAGATCACCCCCCCCCCATTTTAAGAATGGAGAAACCAAGGCATGGAGAGGGAGCAACTTGCCCAGTGTCACACGGGAGGAGTTCATGTCTTCTCTCTTTGAGAGCACAATGCCAGACATGCTGTTAACGCAGACCTCCCCTTAACAAGAGCAGTGACCTATTGGCCAGCAAGTTTTCTTCCTCCTCTAGATCCCTTCCCACACCCCTGGAAGATCAGTGGCATACGACTCCGCTCGGCTGAGACTCCGCCTGCCCACAGCGATACTCAAACTTAATTCTTGTCTTGAGATACCCAAGGCCATGAAGACTAGAAACCCATAGAGTCGCAGCAAAGTCCGTCGCAGAGCAGGGAATAGAATCCGGGAGTCCCAGATTCCCTTCAACAGCACAGCCTCATTGTAAAGTGTTACATGCCCAGCTGTGCTCTCGGAAACCACCAGCTGCAGCTGGGCCCACAGCGACATTTCAATAGCCCAACTCACTGTACCTTGGACCAAAGGGCCATTGTACGCCAGAGCAGCCGGCGAGACGGTTTGTGCTCTGTCAGGTCACTTCCTTTTTCAGGCGTTTGCTTATGGGGAGGAGCGTTATTATTGCAGACATCCGTGGGGAAGGAGATTTACAGATTCCAACCAGCAAGCCCCAAATTGTAGTGATCTTACCAGATATGTGACTGACTCACCATGTGGCCTTGCACAAGCTACCTCGCCTTGCTGTAGCAGCTCCCCCACCTATAAAATGAAGATAAAGAATACTTATCTACCCACAGCATAGGGGCATTATGGGAATTATTTAACCGTGCAGTGCATTCTATTTATAGACGCGCTTATATATGGCAAGCATTAGCAATTAATGTATATGCTAAGCACAATCATTTATGTCCATTTAAAGAAAAACAACAGGTACAAATGCAAACACTGCAGGAGAGAGCACAGTGTGTGAGTCTCCTGTGCAACAAGCTGCAGTCCCTCAGAGTCAAAGGACAGCGGTCTTTGTACGTAGGCAGAGTCCTTCAAAATCTAAAAGGTGCACTACACAGAGAAGGTGGCCGTGGCAGCTGCATAGCTACATAGCACCACAGCGCTTCTGCTGGCTTGAAAAATCACCATGAGCTGAGATTTGGTGCACAACGGCAGCTGACAGAGTTGTCCAGGATGGTATGGACACACTGGATTTTTTGGTACAATATGTTAATTGGATTCCCACCCCCCAGTAATATTACAGACCACCATAACATGTTGTCCCCATGTATGTACATCATATACATGAAGTCATGCAACTTTCTGTGCTGAGTCACATGTAAATAACCCCATCACGTTTTCAACAGCACTTTTAATTTCACATATCAACATGCTATATTCCCTTATATAACAACAGTTTCCAAAAAGACACAGAATTTTTTTGTTTCGTCAACTCCCTTCTTCTCCCCTCTCCAAGAAGAGCCTGGGTTTATTTCCTATTAAAAAGCAAACAGCCCCTAGTATGCACAGCCAGGCAGCCGTTAGCAAGCCTTCAACAAAAAAAAAACAGGGCAGAGGGAAAAAGGCAGTAAGGCCACCAAGCAGTGATTAAACAACAGATCTGGTATGAAATAAACTCTACATCAGCGGAGCCCTTGGAAACAGGCCGATGCTCAGTTCAAGGAGAGAATGAGGTGCAATTTCATTGAGATTCTTCTGTTCTTGTCAATCTGGACTAAAGTACATAGAGATTTACAGCGTTGTAACAGCCCCGTCTTAGCTATTCATTTGACCTGTGAGACAGGAACACAAACACCACGTTGGCTGCAATTCTACTGCTTTGGGCTGATTCATGAGTACTGGGTAAAAGCAGAAGTCATTGTGCCCAGCCAGGCCTCTAGAGGTTCTGAGATTTGAATAAGCCCCTCTCCTGGGCCAATAGGATTGAGCTGGAAACCTCCGGAGAACAACGTCTCATGAGATTTCTGGTGCTTGCTGCTTCTGGTCTCCCAGCGCCCCCACAATATCTTAGCATAGCTGCTTGTGGCACGGGAGAAAAACAAAGCTAATGGGGAAAAGAGCTGGCTGCACTTTGTCCCACTGCAAACTAACAGTCTGGGTCAGTTCAAGGGTGACGCTTATTTGGCTGAGTCTGTCTGTGGAAGGGATCCAGGAGGCCCACAATGTGAGTGTGAGGATGAGCTGTTTTGGCTGCCCAGCTCCATGTAGAGCCATTCTTTGTGAGAGTCACATTAGTTTGCAGAGGCATTTCCAGTGTGTCTGAGCACTTGGAATGAGGAATCTTCACTTCCTCAAAGCAACAATATCAGCAAGTGCCTATCACTCACTTTAACCTTTGCTGCGATTTCTTCAAAGGGCCAGCGATGGAAGGTGACCTCTCCTGCACCTCGACCGAGGGGCTGAGGAGCTGCGAGCCCCCGGAGGGAGACAATGCCAACATGGAAGGAGCGATGGGGCCAGCCTGGGGTGCCACTCCAGACCACAGCGGAGGAGGGATTACAGGCCTGGAGCAGCAGGGCTGCACTGGAAGTACATCTTCTCCTGGACTCACAAGCACCGCGGTTGAGCCCAACCTCCCTGCACATGATGGGCAAGAACCCAAGTGCACTTCGGGAGTCACCAACACAAGCTTTGTTGGGGATCCCCCACCCTATTCTCCTCCAGACCCAAAGACCGCTCACTTGATGTACCCACCTTTCCAGGCCATCTCAGGACAAGTGCCCATCATGTACCAGCCAGGACCTTCGCAGCAGAATTTACCTCCTGGCTCCTTCCCGTATACTATTGTATGTAACCACAGTAGCACATCTCATTACTGTTGAGTGCAATGTTATCCTGCAGTCCCCCCCATTCTCTCTCACCGGTTACCAGCATGCAGCGACACTACAGATTAGTTACCTAGGCTGTCGCATCCCATGCATGAGCTTCCTGCCTAGGGTTGATCTTCCATCAATGCGTGGATTTTGGGGGAAGGAGAAGGCAGAGAATCCACACACTGCCCAAAGCAGACAGCAGGGCCAGCCTTGAGCACAAGCAGTGCAAAGCAACTGCATGGACTCAGCAACTTGTAGGCTAGGCCCAGCTCAGCCTCCAGCAGCAGGGTCAGAAGGGGAGGCCAGCAGATGGCCAGGGTCTGTAAACTGGCAGGTCTGTAACATTGCACAGAGAGTTCCCAGAAGTCCTAGAAAAGGATGGTGCAGAATTGCCTCCCAAAGGAAATGGTGGAAGCTCCAAGGTGAGAGACCTGGAAATCCAGAGTGGACAAAGCACTGGTAGACATAGAAATAAATAGCATAAGGAGCAATCCCTCCTACATGGGTCCTCTCCTATCTGCAACTCCAGCAATTCCACAGCAAAGGGATACCCAAGGCAGTGACCCTTTGTCCTGGGATCCCCCTCTCCATGTTGCAGGTGTCCAAAAATTACCAGAACCCTTTGCTCTGTGTTGCAGTACAACGGGCTTCCTGCCAGTGGGCTTCCAGGAGCAGCAGACAGGAGGCGCCCGCCCAAAGATTATATGGTGGAGTCGGTGCTGGTAACGATTTTCTGCTGCTTATTGACGGGGGTGATCGCCCTTGTCTACTCCCATGAGGTAGGACGTGCCCTTTCCTTCTTGTGGCCTGGGCTCTCGGAACTTGGTTGGAGGAGGGATCCCTGTGCTTAATATAGTTTATTCACCTAGCTAGGGATGTGGTTGGTTACACTGAACAATTGGCAGCACTGACAGAAGCACTCCAGTTGCTAGGCACCAGTTACATATTCATTTCAGTGGGATTCTTTCCCCATGTCCCCACTTTATACAAGGGACATTGATTGTCAGCTGTAAGGATACGCTCACATGATCCTAAGAAAGCTCTGCTTAATGCCCTAAGGGACGGCTGTAGTGGTCAACGAGGCCCCTGTCAACACGTGCTCGGGATGTGGGAAGGCAGGAAGAATTCCTTTCCTCTCCAGATCTGGTGATCAGTTCAGCATGGTGCATGTGACCACCCAGCTCCATGGTTAAACTTCCAATTCCCATTTATCCTGGGAGTCCTTGTCTATCTCCTCCTTGAATCCTAGTAACATGGATTCTGCAAATACCTCATGGGGCAGAGAATTCCCAATGCTGATTGCGGTCTGAAGTAAAGCCCTACACATACTTAGCCCAGAGATCTGGAAATAAAATAATTCCCTGGTCATCCTATGGCTGCTTAGTTCATGCACATCTGTACATGGGTCATTATGGCCAGACAACGTACTCCTGTGTGTCTGATAGGGTGAATAAGCTGGTGGTTGAAAGATAGCTTGGTGCATCTTGCTGCACCTTCTGGATAGATGACCAATGCTCTTTCTTATCAACAAAAGGGCCTTTGGGAAGGGTGCTGACCGCGCTTGCTGGTTTTCTGCATGGATCCATAGTCATAGCCTTAGATGGTCTGAAATTTCATCCCTTTTCCTCTTCATTAGTCATAGTTAGAGTCTGGTTTTTATCAGATATGCTTAAAGCTCTTTACAGGGAAACAGGGCCCTCTGTTTGGGAGGCCTCAGAACTGTCTTTGAAGTGCAAGGAACTTGCATCTCTCTTCTCACTGTCCAATTCTCTCCCCCTAACCCTAGACACGAGCAGCCCTGAACCGAGGAGACCTGATCCAAGCCAAGCTAGCATCCAAAAAAGCCCGATCACTGGTTCTCTTCAGCCTGCTCTTTGGAGTGTTCGTGTGCATCAGCTGGGTCATCTATGTAGTGGTGGTCCTTTATCTATGACAAAGCACCCCATAGACA
This sequence comes from Macrochelys suwanniensis, assembly GCA_033296515.1. Taxonomy (NCBI): domain Eukaryota; kingdom Metazoa; phylum Chordata; order Testudines; family Chelydridae; genus Macrochelys; species Macrochelys suwanniensis. Next base: position 10,264,603 of record CM065790.1, on the reverse strand, counting down.
ACAGGCTGCATGACGTTAACAGCTCACCACCACCGTCAGCGGCACCTGGGGCAGCGGGGCAAGGACCTAGTCGTGGGCTAAGAGAAGTGCCATGATACAGCAACATGGCATGGAAATCAGAGGGTCTCTAAGCTGCCATGCTTTCTGCCAGCAGATACTGTGCAGCACAGGTGTGTGCTTGTCCAGCCCCTGGGATTGTATTTCATTCTCTTCCTCGAGTGCAGCGCTACGGGGCATTGTGCCAGGCTCAGCCAAACCAGCAGCACCACTGCAACAACTTAGATGCTGCCCCAAAGCCAGCACGGAAGCAACCTACCTGCCTCATCTAGCCCCAGGGGACTGCAAGACAAGTGAGCAAGCTCCACCGGACTGACCGCTGCGTTGCTTCAATAACTTGGGGCAATCCAAAAGCTGGACATCAGCTCCACAAAACACTGCGTGTCCCAGGGCATCTCAATGATTTATCATCATCCAACGCCTCGTTCACAGCTTGTGGCCTCCATTCCCAGAACAGTATCTTGGTGGGAAGAAAACCTGCAATGTCGGCAGAGAAGCTGCAGCACTGGAACCCTCTCCCCTCTGCTAGGATATCCCAGTTTCGCTGGAATTCCTTTGTGGCTTGTGCTGAACAATGATCTATCTAGAAAAGGCAGAATCACGTCAATCAGTGGAGCAAACAACCCGGACACCTGCAGGAGCAGAGGTAACGTCTCTGCTGTCATGTTCCCTAATGGCAACGTATTTTGTGATTGTGATTTAGGCGCACAAAAACTGGAGGTATCACACCAATTCATGGGACTTGAATAAGAGGAAACACACCTTCCTGATGGCCTGAATATCGCAAGCTTTTAACATCCATAATCTAGGTTCGAAATGGACAGCAAGGAAAGTAAAGGCTGTGTTATTTTAGGATTTCATAGGAGCAATTTAACCCATTCTGGGGATTGTGGCCCAAGAAAGCTCAATATGAAAACACCCTTTTTTTTTTTTTTTTTTTTTTTTTTTTTTTTTTTAAAAGAAACATACCATATATCCCTATTGCTGCTTCTAGATTTCAATAAAAAAATAGGTTTGTCAAATCTCATGTTTCCACATATAACTATACTCACATAATAGACCCCCGCTGACCTGTTTTAAAATCAACCACCCTCTTATGAGCAGGTCATTCCATAATTGTTCACTATGGCATTTCCTGTGTCTTCTCCTGAAGCAACTGGTTCTGGCCACTGTCAGAGACAAGGTCTTGACTAGATGGACCTCGGTTCTGATCCAGCCTAGCATTTCCTATGCTCTTCATCGCAAGAAGGGGGCCCTTTAGGCTTAGGCGGGAACACATGGATGGGGGCCCTCCCAATGCTGGGGATATGTTGCCGGTCCCCAGAGCTGTCAATCCCCGTGCCGTGTTCACATGAAACATTGTTTAAATAAAATCCTTGCATGCGACTTGGAGGAGGATGGATGGCTCCTAGGGCGTGGGTAGGGCCGCGTACAGGCTCAGGATAAACAGCTGGCAGTAAGCCATGGCCTAAACTCAGACTCACCTACGCAGTCTGCTGCCCTGCCAGCCGTAAGGGAAAAAGCCTGTTTGTTATTCTAAAGGTTACACCAATGACCACATGCTCAGCTCCCTAATGCAGGGGCCGAGTTCTCTCCCTCCCCTAGGGTCACCTGGCTGTTTACTGAAGCGTCTGCACAAGGTGGTGCTGGCAGTGAGGTCTGTCCCACAGGTGCCTCCCACTGATATGGCACTGTGTCATCACAGATGTCAAGAGACTCGAATGAACCAGATGCATGTTGGGCTGTCTGGTTTGGTGACCATGACTGAGCGAGATGAAAAGAAACAGCATCAACCACTCATTTGACTTTATAGGGCTCAGCCCTTTTGCAGACTTCAACAGAACCCTCCTTTCCTGCAGCATGACAGGCCCCCTCCACACCACCCCATCCCAAACGCTGTCGTCTCAGGATTTCTGTTGCTACATTTGCACTTGTACAGCGTGACAGGGGTGTGAATTCTGATGGAATAAGTGGGTCCAGAGAGTCAACAGTGTTAACGTGACCCTGACACTGTACGACATTAAACAGTTAAACATGGTTTGGGGGTTTGAGTACAGAGACCTTGGCCTGCTTAACCACATGGCAACAACCACAACTAAAAATATTTGTAACCTTTCATTAAAGGGACAGAACAAGAAGAGAAAAAACATTTAAAGCATTTGAAATGTGAAGTAAGGCTGTCAGTATGCCTTAAACCCTTTCCTTTTAGCTGGGGAGAGTTTTCATAAGGACACCCCCGTCTGACGGTCTATTAGAGGGTAATAAAGACGGTAACTGTCTTTTTTGGGGAAAAGAAAAATAGTTGAGCTGGGCTGGAGCGGTGGTGGTTAAAGTCCAGTCAACTCCTTGCTTTGATACAACACACGACAAACGCATGAAAGGGGACAGAAAAGAACAGCAGAGAACATGCAGCTTCTGTCTCTGATGCGGACTTCCACTTGTGAGCAGGCTGCTGGTCTTAGCCTCACTCAAAATTGGGCCAATTTGTTCAGGTTGTTTGAGGCATTTCTTTTAGCTGCTGTTTCTGATCGCGGGCTCATGGCAGTTTTGCAAAGGACAGAGCTGTCTTGGCAGCTAAGCCAGACACTTGCTAGATAGAGGCAAAGAGAGGACAGGAAAGAGAAGAAATAAAGTGGGGAAGGAAAAGGACATGAGGGAGGGGTGACATCAGGAACCCAAGTCTCATGCCAGGTGCTGTTCAGGATTTAGCCAAAGCCAGTGGAGTGGGGATGTCATCTGGGATCCCCTCTCTGGCCTGGTCTGATCAGGACATCTTGGGATCAGGACAATGAAGGCCCAACAACGTCATGGTGGATCCCGGGGGGGGGGGGGGGCGGGGTGCTCATTCCTTTCAATCTATACCTGATGTTTTGACATGCCCCTCTGAATCTCTTTAAGGGCCCCAAAAAGGGAGTGACGGGCGGCATTGCCCATGCCCTCATTATTTTGTTCATCAGCTCAGCCCAATTCCCAATATCAATTTGTTGGTTCATTAATGTCCAATTCCACTGTCCTTGGTTTACCAGTCATGTCTTACCACAGTCCTTGGGTGGTCTCAGCAGACCTCTGTGTTTGGACTAATCCAGTCTCACTTTTGCAAGCAATTTTATGCAACCAGCTGAGCTGGAGTTTTGTTACCTTGGACAAGTTAGGATACAGGCCTCCACACAAGATAGGTGTGCCCACCACTGAATACCCCCACAGCTAGCTTGTTGGACCAGGGAGCACGTCAGTAAGAAGCACACTTGAATTTCAGTGAGAGTGCAATGGGGTCGCTATACCTGGAAGTCACAATGATCGTAGCAAGACACCTTCCTTCTAATACAGAGAAGCCTTGAAACTAGACAAATAAATGACCTTGCTGGATACTGTAGCAGTGACCTAGGCAAGCTGGCCAGGGTGGGTCCACTTGCAAAACCGTGTGGTTTGCAACTGAAATGCAGGTTTCTGGCCAGCAGAGGGCAGGATTTTCAAAGACTCCACAGCTCCAGCTTTGCTTTTCAGAGCTAGCCTGTTGCGAAGTACTTACAGGAAAAAAGGGGAGGAGAGTGTTCAGTGGCAGGTCACGAGCATCTTTTCGGCAATTTCTCCAAAGAGCTTAATGCAGGTACAGCAGGACTGTCCGCATCACTCGCAACACACATCTCCCTGTAAATCAAGAGAATTCTAACTCCGCTGACCTGTACCGTCCAGAAGGCTATTGCTAGGAGTCTGCACCCCAGGCCCTGCACAGCTGCATATTAGGCAGCCTCCCAAGTCACCACCCCATAGTCCTGTGGTCCAGGCTTTACATAGAAACAGAACAGGAACTTCCCCTCTTCATTACTCAGAATCTGCAAACCACCAGGGCCCAGCCTGTATACAGCAGAGCTACCTCCTGAACCATCCCCAATGGCGTCTCTCTGCCAGCAGGAATAAAGCACCTTTCCTCTCTGGCTAGGCGCCTTATTTAAACCACCTGTGTGTAGGAAGGTGGGAGACAAAGGCTATTAATCACCATGGAAACAGCAGTCCCCTTAGGTGTGTGTGTTTCTCTCCTCTCCCAGGGAGTTTAAAGCAGCAGTTTTCAGAGATGCGCTTGGAAGGAGGTTATTTCCTTGAGTTTAACGCAGGTGGGAAACACGAACGACTCCATTATCTGACAGAGGGCTGAGGCTGCCCCCAGCCGTTTTTGGCAGCACTTATTTTAAACTACATTTATTAAAAGTGTCTCACCCAAACTTTGGGAGCCTCTAGGTTATTACAATAAAATAAAAACAAACAGACAATTCTAATGGCTCAATGCACCCTTTAAAGCTCCCACACAGCCCTCATCATCCCGCCCCACCCCTGCATTGGCAGGCAAACAGCTCTGGGTTCTCTTTCCAGCTCTGTCCCGTACTTGTTGCGACACTGGGAAATTCACTACAACTCTCAGCAGTCCAGTTTCCCCATCTGTGGAAGAGGTGCTGTAAGGCTTAATTGTCTGGAGGGCACCCCGAGAGCCTTAGCAGAGACTAACAAAAGTTCAAAAGGTGACGCAGTCCTTGTGTGGCTCGAGGCCTAGAAATAGGGCCCAGTCAATTCCTTACAGGGGTCTGCTCTTGTCGTTTGGTAATATCTCCTGTATCCCCTTTCAATCCCACTTTGGGCATTAGGGTGTAGGAGGACTTGGAGAAACTGGCAACAACTACATGCCTGCACTGGGTAATCACTCAGCCATCACCACCCACAGAGTTTGCCGCTGTGCTGACACCACTAGTTGTTAGGCCGACCAATATCATCTCATTGTTTCCTTGTGCGCCGCATCTGTCTATATCTACCTGTTGTCTCTTGTCTTATACTTACATTTTAAGCTCTTTGGGAGGTGGGGGGGACTGTCTTTGTTCTGTTTGTACAGCACCTAGCACAGTGGGATTCTGGTCCTGGCAGCAGCTTTATGTCAGAGTGAACCTAACTGCTAACAACTGAAAGCAAAGAGGGAAAACACCTGAAAGAGAAATAAGAGCATATTTCAGCCCCTAGGGAAGCACTACTGCTATGCACTTCTACAGCATGGTTCATCACAAGATTTCACATCACCTCTCAAGGCTGCCAGGTGTTACCCTCAGCTCCCATGAAGCACCAGTGAGGGTTGAGAATACTTGGCACCTTGCAGGATTGAGCCCTTAAAATGTCAATGACCTCTCAACATTTCTGTTTCAGAGGGGTAGCCATGTTAGTCCGTATCAGCAAAAACGAGGAGTCCTTGTGGCACCTTAGAGACCAACACATTTATTTGGGCATAAGCTTTCATGGGCTAAAACCCACCTCATCAGATGCATGGAGTGAAAGAAAGTAGGCAGGTATAAATATACAGCACATGAAAAGATGGGAGTTGCCTTACCAAGTTGGGGGTCAGTGATAACGAAGCTAATTCAATTAGGGTGGATGTGGCCCATTCCCAACAGTTGACAAAATGGGTGAATATCAACATTTCTGTGAGGCAGTTAAGGGATAAGACAGAGATCCCCTTTGCCCATCACTGAAATGTGGCCACTTTCGCAGAGGAACACGGCAACTGCTTAAAAGTGCTGACTGAGCTCATGTTACACAGCCATTTGGGCATGAAATACAATGGGCTAAGCAAACTCTGAGAAGCAAAAATGATTACATGTCTGAAAAAGCAACAAAGAGTCCTGTGGCACCTTACAGACTAACAGACATATTGGAGCATAAGCTTTTGTGGGTGAATACCCACTTCTGCATCTGAAGAAGTGGGTATTCATCCACGAAAGCTTATGCTCCAATACGTCTGTTAGTCTATAAGGTGTCACAGGACTCTTTGTCGCTTCTACAGATCCAGACTAAGACGGCTACCCCTCTGATTCATGTCTGAAAAACACATCACTTCTAAACAGAAAAATGAGGCATGTACAGAAATGTGCTGTGACTTGGATTAGGACAGATAATGCTTGGCACTCCTATAGCACTTTCCATCAGAGGATCTCCAAATGATTCATGAATTAAGCTTAACACCCTCCCTCTAGATGGGGGCAATGAGACTCAGCCAGGTGAAATGACTTGCAGACGGTCAGAATGAAATAGCGACACAACTGGAAATAGAACCCAGGAGAGCTGACTCCCAAGCCTGTACATCAAAACATTAGGCCATCTTTTCTTTGCCTTAGAGTGAGGATAAAATGAACACACACACTATACTGACTATGATGCAAACGGAGACACAGTTTGTGTGTGCAGGGTCTCTCTCTCCTCCGCCAAAGCTGCCACTCTTGACTGCCAGAGGGAGTGTTTTTTTCCAGCCAGCTCTGATGTGGCATACCATGTGTCACGCCCCTGTAAGACCATCTGTCTTTAGCGTTGCTTTTGGTATGCGACTCGGTCAGTGTCTGAGCATCCTACACTCCAATCTGGCAGATGCAGATTATTTCCAGTGGAATTTTGAAACTTATCCAGGACTGAAATAGACCAGGAGCACCACAATATCAGCAATCCATGCCTCAGGAGCAATTATTTATAGGCTTGTGTGGAGTGTCACAATGCCACTTTCATAGATACACTGCAACATACACACATCTTTCTTCACACGTGTTATATCGTGGATCCCCTCCTCCTATTGGCTATGTGAAGATGGATGTTCAGGGGGCAAGTGGCACCTCATGGAGGGCTGCTTGGAAACCACCTCTAGTTCTGTGCCAGTGAATAAGCTTGTGCTGGGGAGGAAGGGGAAAGAAAAATGTTCTGGCTCTGGGGTGTGTGTGTGTTTTACCAGGAGACAACGAAAGGCCAACTGAAAAATGAGAACCAGACAGAGGAAAAACACAGAAAATACGAGGCCACACCAGCAGGAGAAGTGGATTCGATTGTCACTTTAATCCGCAGACTGCTGCATGCACTGTAAACATGATCGTTAGGCTGGATTCTTTATCGGTATTTATTTTGCTTTAATATAAAAGTTACAGGTTTGAAATGTTTGCAGGAAGATGTCACTATCAGGATTGGCTTAGTGGTAAATAGATAATACAATGTAACATTCTGGGATGGCAGGAGAGACTTGGGGTCAGCACGGTGGGCAGGTGGCTCAGCAGAGTTCGGGTAACACTGGGCTCCCTTCCAGTTCTACTCCTCTCCACAACTCCAGATAGAGCTGCTGTCATCGCAGCGGTAATGTACAAACTGGCGTCATCTCTTATTTGGCCTCTGTCTGAATATTCAGTCAATGCGTTAAAATCCCCCACTCCTCCCAGAGGGGAAATGGTCTAAAGACTCTACCAGCAAGAGGCACGATTGACCATGACATTTGCAGTCCTGCAGACAGTTGAAGTGTCCGGCTTCTGATCACAGGGACACATTAGAGCAGAGGAGTGAACCCTTCACACCCACGGAGCTGCTAGGCCTGCCACTGACGGGGAACCAATACATGGTATAACGTTATGGAAGCTCGTTTGTACATGTGATGAGAATGTTCTGGCACCCCTCCCCAACAGCACTGCTCATTCTGCTGCTCCAGTGTCTGTCCATAAAGTGAGCCACCCCAGTTCTGCCGAGGCAGCCCCACTACTCATCAAAACTACACGCACAAACCTAAAATGGAGAGGAAAGCCAGCACTCTGCGTATCACCAAGGGATGTCCCCAAAGAACCATAAGAACAGCCCTACTGGGTCAGACCAATGGCCCATCTAGCTCAGTATCCTGTTTTCCGACAGTGGCCAATGCCAGGAGCTTCAGAAGGAATGAACACAACAGGGCAATTATCAAGGGATCCATCCCCTGTCGCCCAGTCCCAGTTTTTTCTTCTCCAGAGTGGTCTTTGCCCAGGGCACTATGTTGATGGGATTCGGGTTGCAGCAGCAGCTGTCAATCAACTGCCCTCTCCCAGGTGGTTATTTTCACAGCCAGCGCTCAAGCAATGATCTCACAGCAGCCATGTGGCAAGCAGCAAACACACCAGACACTTGGTTTTCACTAGGAGCTGGCTGTGTGTGGATGGGCCGTCTTATTTCCTCCTGCGCGCGTTTCAGAGGGGTCTTGTCGGCAGTTTACTTGCGAGGCAGGGACTTGAAACAGTTACACGGAAAGGCCAGAAAAGACGTGAGCATCTGTGGGGCAGCTTTTAGGACAAGGTGCATTTCCACTGAGGTGCATTTACCTGCTGAGGTCTCTCACCCACCCTCCCCACAACAGGTGGACAGTGCCAGTCTCAGACTTTAACCCACAAGGGGCACAACACACACACGAGGAATCAAGCTGGAACACACTGAAATGAAAGGACAATTTTAGCAACACGACTACACACAATACTGCTATAAATCACCTATGCTACAACACACCTTAAATAATAAAGTGACATATTCAGAACCAAACAGCAGAGGATTCTGCACAAGAGGTGGATTGCATTTGCTGCTTCACAGATCGCAAAGACTTTACCGTGCAAAGTAGCCAGCTCGATAACACACACAGATTAGCTACATAAACAACAAATCTGGCTTTATAATCTTGTCAAGTTTCTCTCTCTTCCAGATTCAGGGTCTTCAGTATTGAGAGGCTTCTCCTCTCAGACTGTTCAGACAACCCTTTCTAGGGGCTGCATGGATCCAGCCAGGAATAGTCTGTTGGCCTCTGGGTCGCTCCTTATATTCCCTTTATATGAAATGCAGCTGCACTGACAGAATAATCATTTTATGCATTCTCCCTAGCTAGCCATTCGTGTTCGGAATGGTTTGGCCTGTAACATGGCAAAAACAAGTAGAGGTATGTCAGGAGCAAGCAAGAATGCTGCATATGCACAGAGAATTAATCCTGCATCTAGGAGACTGTGGGCTTGTCTACCTGAGAAAGTTACACCACTTTAAACATTGATTTAGTTAAACTGGAACAATAGTCTTTGTAGAGACTCTTATTTCAGGTTAGCTGAAGTCAGGAAAGAATTTACTTAAGCTAAATTGACATGAGCCACTCAAACTGGAATAGAAGTGTCTACCCAAACTGGTTTAAACACATACCTTCAGTTAAACAGGTGCAAGGTTTGTGTGGAGACAAGCCCATTATCTTCTGCTCAGAGCGTCCTTTAAAAAAGATGTAGAGCTTTAAATAATACTATAAACCAAACAATATGGGTTGTCACTCCAGCTGGTATCACACAGATTGTCAGTCAAAGCTGCCATTTAACAAAAGGGAGGAGGAAAGACTCTGCAATGAGTGTGAAGGAGGAAGTGTTTTGTAACTCTGACTCACTCAGAACAAGGTAGGCTTAGCAAACACTGAACGGCTCTTGATAAGGATGTTAAGGGGGCTGCTGGGAGAAGCTCCTATGTACACTCCCTAAGACTTACATCCCTAAAAGCTGCAAGGATTTTGTTAGAGTTCCCTATAAAACACAGTGATTCACTGTCAGGCAAACTACACAAAGTAGTTCCAAAATAGGCCTTGCAAGGCTGATTAAAATCTACAACGTATTCCTGAAAACATGACCAGCACTGTAAACAGTTGATGAAGGACAGCAAGGTCGCGGGTATGAATCGGTCAGTCCTAGCTGCACTGGTGGAAAGGACTGCTCATCTGAGGGTACGACCATGGGGGAAAAGGGGTAGAGAAACTGAATAAGGCACATGGACCAGATCAGGATTAACATGGTAAATGACGTGCTAACTCTCCATGACGTGCCAGGCTGCCTGTGTCCCAGTGAACCTTGACTTGACTATACTGGTGACAGAGCTTTGCCAGCTCCAAAGCTGCCTTCTGGCTTTTCCAACGCTAAGGTCACAAAATGCAGCACCAAGGAAGGGTTATGCAGAAGGGGTTCCATAAACAGTTCTGGCAACAACCCCAAGTGAGGCGGTTGAGGGAGATAGGCTGACCAGTCTTAGCACTGAACACATGCCCTTTCCGTTGCACCTTAGCATTTAAAATCCTGGAAATATTCCTCTTGGCTCCAGATGTCCCCTCTGTACTCCGCTCCAGACACAGCTGCCCCAAGCCTCCTTTATTCCAGCACTTGGAAAGACATTTTCACTAGTTGTGGGTTTATACACATCGATTTGCACTTGTTTTCCTTTAAAGCCACTGGCATTTTGACATGCATCAATCCCCACCCTCCGTGGAATCTAAATACTAGTATTTACAAACAGACAGTTTTATATACTACAGTATTTACTGTGCAGTAGCTAGTACCATCACTAAGGGATACGGGCTCACAAGACCCTTGAGCCACAGTACCTTGGCTAGTCAACCTTTCCAGAGTTGGGCGAGTGACCATCTTTTTAAATAATGAGATGGGCGGGGGAAGGGAGATGTGATGACTGGATACAGCGGTCCTTGCCCATGTTTTCAGTGCCTCTTCCATATCTGTGGTGGTTGCCTTCCTCCCATTAAGGTCAGAGAGATTTGGGACAATTAGATTTAATAACCCTGTAAACACACACAAACGCTTCCAAAATAGAGCTTCTCTGGCAGAGAGAGTGCCTGCCACGCCATCTTCCTTGGGGAAAAAGCGATTTATGACCACATTGCATGGGAGGCAAGAAGGTAACAGGGAACAACCCAGGGTTTCCATGGTTCTTTTCTGCTGCATAGGTGCCCTGTGATCCACAGACATGCAGCTCATGGCTGCTAAGCTATTGCTGCTGCCCCCTGGTGCTTGAAGACAAAAGCAAGAGTATTTCAGAATACATGTAAAACATCAATTGGCAAACCAGTAACACGCCTCCAGGGGATCCTCCTTTCACTGCACTCTCTTCCCAGGTTTAAAGCTGGTTCATGGCATGGAGAGACGGGAGGTGGAGGAAGGAGAGTGGAATAAGCATTGGCTGATCTTTTTCCTTGGCTGTTGCTGTCTTATGACACACACACATTCACAGTTCTTCTGCTGAGAGAATCCAATATTCACAGACCCAGGAAGCAAGCGACTGCTGCCAACTGGACAGGAAGAGTGCGTCATCCAGGAACAGGTACAAGTATTTACTCCAGTCTCATAGCTGCCCTCGGTGCATCCGCAGAGCGATTCTCCTCGCTCACACGCCCCTCCTCCTAGGTTTTCTCTTCCCTGTCTGTTTTTCGCCTCGTTATGTTTCGAGGTTTGATTTTAAGAGACAGTTCCCACAAGGCCTCCTCAGCCAAATGGTCGCTGAAGTCATTGAAGAATGAGACGATATCGTCATTTCTTTTGACGTCATAATGTCTATAAAACCAGAGAGAACACTACAATTAACATTGCAGCTAATTTACCCCGAGAACCACCCCTTATTTAGGGCAATCCTAGACTATCTGGTCTGAAATACATTCAACGTTCCAATTCTCGAAATTTATACAACAGGACCATCTGCTTGAAGATACCAGTGTATTGGTGGAGGAGAGGCAAATGTGGTACTGATCTTTACAAAGGGAAAGAACAACAATCCTGGCAATTATCATCCACCCAATAAAAGAATAAATCACAGCAGACAAGAGAAGAGATGGAAAGCTTCCTGCATGGGACGTTTAAAACAAGGCTGGATAATGTACTAGGCAAACAACTGTAGGGATCATAGCTGAATTCAAAAGAATGAGAGACTAAAAGCAACTTAACAGTTCTTCTGTCACTTCTAGGATTCTCAAAGTCTGTCCTATAAACCCCTGACTCTACTACACCTACATTCTCCTAGCCAGGTTTCCTCTTTGCTGCAGCAGCACAGCACCATTTGCATCCCCCACGCCAAGTCCCAAAGTGGTGTTAGAACAACACCTCAAAGGCAGCTCCGAGCCCCTGCTCACTGCCGTCAGCCAGGCAGATGGCTGTACTTACATTTGTTGGAAGCACCTCATGCTGTCCAGGATGTTAAACTGTTGCCAGCGTTTGGAAAAGTTCACTTTGCCATCAATGTAATCTGGGTTTCCCAGGTGAACAAAGGTCAAGTCCTGCAGAATCAGGCCTCTGGAAGAGAGAAGGGTGGAGCATGCAGGAAGGAGGGAAGACAAGCACAGAGCTCCAGATTAGTCACAAGCACCTCAGAGCCAGCTGAAAAGCAAATAAAAATCAACCCAACTGCTCAGTGCTGCTGCCATGGTTAGCTCCTGCATTTGAAATCAGAGGAAGTCAGTCCTTTCAAAGGTGCATTGGCTCAAAGCTCCTGGCATCATGGGTGCAGAGGTGGGATCCTACAGATGAAGCATTAATGCTTAAACCAGTGATACTGGGGATCAGTTTCTGCACCAGAGAAAAATTATTTACTTCAGTGCATCTGAAAGCTGGGAGCAGACTAGATAAAGCTGGCACAAGAAGTGTTGGCTGACATCACCCCTGGAAGAGGGGACAGAGAGTAGCAGTTTCAGACTCCCTGAAGTTTTCTGCCACGGATGAGAGCTTTCCATTTCACTGGGTGCCCTGAGGGCTAGCGCCACCCAGGGGAAGGCACTGAATCACATTTTCCATCCATCCTGGCCATGCCTCCCTTACTGTGCTCTGTTCCTTTTGGGGCTGTCTCATTCTCCAGCAGTCCTGAACGGATCTGTGCCTCTGCACTCTCTTCACCAACAAGCTTTCCACCACTGGGGACCTAGGGCAAGATGGGCTTATGCTGGTAAAGCCTATATAAACCCATGGTGAATCTGGCATCCAGATTACAGGATCCCTGCAGTGAAAGGTGAGAACTTTAATCCTACCTTTGAAAAGAGACAAAGGGGATGCATGTTTGCAAAGAGGATTTCTAGTTTACCAACACCTCCAGTATGCAGTGACAGGTCCGGCACATGGGCAGCTCTGAATAAGATCAGCCTCGTGAGATGGGAAATGCACTAACTTCTAACATCTCTTTTTCTGCACACACCCTTGAAGGGAAGTCTAGCCTAGTGGTCTGTTCTGAGAGTTCAAACTCCTTGATTTCCACTTGCCTTCACTGATTTGCCTTTGTGCCTCACTTTCCCCATTTGCCGAAAGCGCACGGAGTTGAGAGATTTTGTTAATTAATGTTTGTAAAGTACTTTGGGATCTTCAGATAACAGTGGCTAAGGAAATCCAAAGCCATGTGACATTGGGGTGCGCAGGCACAGGGCCAGCGGGAAAACAGCACTAGGACCAGGCATCCTTGCTATTTCCAACCAAGTGATGAACTGCTCCAGTACTGGCACTGCACCCTCTCAGTCGCAACAGAAATCCAGAGCCTGAAGGGCCCAGGTACAAAGTGACGCACATTTGAGAAAGCTGTGGGACTGCAAAGCAGGGAATGTCACAGGGAACTGGTACATAATCACTCTGGCTCCCAGCAGTGTGGCTTGAAAGCAGTGACTGGATGTCTAGGAATGGGAAGCGTTTTCCTCCTCAAGTTTTAGAGCACGGAAGGCTTTCAATAAGGATCGTAGCCTGCACCTTTCATGTCTGGTTGTCCCATACTCTAAGGTGAAAAGCGAATGCATAGCTGAGCGTAGGCTGCTGGGATCTGCATGAAGAGACACCCCAAGTGAGAGGAGACAAACCAGTGACCCCCAAGAGGACAGCTACTCACAGGTAAGGTATGCAGGGAGGCTCCACCTCTGCCAGAGCCGCTCGGTAGGCCCGGAAGGACGAGGAGCTGTCGATGAGTGTGCAGTACTCTGCCAGGCCCTAGTGGGACATAACACACACATGGGAATTCCTGGGGCAAACAAGCCATCTTTGTAATAGGGTGCTTGTACTTAAAGAAATCGCATCCCCAAGACCATAACAGAGCAGAGCTAGGGATCAATCTCCTGCTTTCCTCACCTCCGATGTCTGTTTCTGCCACTCCAGCCTTCGGATGGGTGCTGAATCCAGTGCAGAAAGAATGGCCAGATAGGAGTTAAAATTATTCAGCTTTCGTAAGTGCTGTAAAGAGGGAGAAGACCAGTGACTCTAGAGATGTTGAAGACACTTTGGAAACCAACAGTGCTACCCCTAATGCAACGTCCCACATTCCAACACACTGAACAGCGTGTGTGAGAATCGCAAGCAACGAGCTGTTACCTTCATAATCTTTATAAATTTAAGGAGCAGCCTCTCTCTGTCTTGCGGTTTCTCTTGTTGCATAATTATCGAACGGACCCTGTGAGGATGGACAAAAAAACAGGAAGAGCGACTTAACCCTTGAGCTGGATTCTGATCTGCCAATACCTGCTGCTTCACTTGAGTGGCTACTATCTATCAGGGACCGATCAATGAGGCTGAAAAGTTCCACGCTTTCCTGTCCCATTTCTTCTCTACAGAGCATAAGCAAATACTTCAAACTCCAGATTTTTTTGTGAATTAAAGTTACCCAAACTAGAAGGAAGCTCTCATGGAGAGAGAGAGAGAGGGGTTATTTCCCATAGTGAATGTTATTGGGCTGGCATCTCTCCTGTTGCTGTTGAAATGGACAGGTGTTGAAGAATTCCATCATTCCTGGATGCAAAGTGAACCTGCGTCACATCCTAATGGATTTAATTGCACTTAAAGGGGGCGCCACTCTCTTTTGGTTTGTTACACAGGACATGTGAACAACTAAGGGATCAATTTACTCAAGAGGCCGGTTTTCAGCTGCAGTTTTCATCCTTTATCAGATTGTTTATTTGAAATCGCCCCCTCATTTCTATACTGACTTTGGTTTGAGGCAGGGAAGATGCACATATGCACAGATGTATCAAGGTGTTTGTCTGAAGGGCCTTGGTGTTATTTGCGATAAAGCCTGGAGATGCAGCTGTCTCCAGAAGTCCACAAGGTTTCATTTTTCTGTCACTCAGGATTCTTTGCAGAATGCCCTGGGTTTAGTCCCAGGAGGAAGTGAAACTGCCCAGCAATACACCACAAGACAAAACCATCGAAACAAGCAGCCCCAGCCTGGTAGCACAGCTCAAGGAGAGTTTTCCTGGTCTCCAGGGACATTAGAGGTTAAGTTCTGTACAGCGGCTGTTGCTCTAATCTCCTTACCAGTAGGACATGTTATTAAAGTGCTCAGTGAACTGTGTCAGGTTGGGACTCTTCTCCTCATTTTGCTCTTTTGCCCAAAGCAAAACTTCTGGGATCTGGCGGGAAAGAGAAGAACAAATCATGAGTTAAAATAAAACATCTGTCTTTGGAGTCCCTGTCATCCCCTTGATTTATAGCCCTCCCCTGACACAAACCTGGTTTTCTTCTACAACGACAACAGGTGTATGCCTAAGAGCTGTTAGAGAACAGCGTCAGAGCATTTGTTAAAACCTCTCCCCCCCGCTGCCCCAGCCCCTGATCTTGTGTCTGTACCTCTATCTTATAGAAGAGCTCGGCATCTAAGAGGGTCAGCTGCTCAGCTATTTCATGACTATGGAAATCATGCAAGGTCCCCGGCCTGTGAGAGACAAGGAGGGAAAGGAAAAGGCTAATGAAACCACAACTGATTCTCTTTCCTTTCTAACACTGACTCTGGGAAGAGGAATGAGTGATTAAAATAGGTACTCTCATTTTATCTCCTGAAAGTCAACTGAAGAGAGTGCTAGAGGCTCAATTCGTCACTTCTTTACATCAGCTGTGCTGCACCATAACTCCTCTGAGGCCACTGGAGTCACACTACCATCAAACGGGTGTAACAGAGGAGAATCAGCACCAGAATTTTTTAAAACAAGACTTTGCCTGCAGAGGAAAAGAAAACACTCCACGCCCAAATCACGTGTGGCATTAGCACCATTTCGACAGCAGGCTCCCATGTCAACCACTTGACCTTTTCCTCTCGATTTTTATCTATCTTGCATATGTAATGATCTTGATAAAAATATCAATTGGGGGAGCTCTGCACACCGACTCTCTAATTCTCTAGTGAGGTCTAAACAACATGCCACTTTCTCCTTCCCTGATCTAGAAGTGACGAGTGCTGCTCTCCAACATTTTGTGCTGGGAGATCATTTATACAAGACGATAGGGGATCAAAGTCAAAACGACAGATCCCTGCCCTGAGAAGCTTGCCAGAGTGTCATTCAGGCTCAGGATGGGTGCTTGGAGCGTTCTATGCCTGAGACAGCCAAATTCTATCTTTTGCCTCATAGCCTTTGCTACAAGGATTTTTAAAATCTGTTTCTCATGCTTCATTCCACAAGTTTGCCAGTGACTTCCCCTTGTGTCTCTTCCCTTGCTGAACAAAGGGATGGATGTCGTTGGCTGAAGTCTCAGTGTATGTCATAGAATCATAGAATATCAGGGTTGGAAGGGACCTTAGGAGGTCATCTAGTCCAACCGCCTGCTCAAAGCAGGACCAAGCCCCAGTTTTTGCCCCAGATCCCCAAATGGCCCCCTCAAGGATTGAACTCACAACCCTGGGTTTAGCAGGCCAATGCTCAAACCACTGAGCTATCCCTCCCTCACAAATGTCAGCACTATGCAGGAGCATTCACAGGGCTCCTGGAGATGAGGAGCTCTGCAGGGGTAACTGTTTGCCCATGGGGCACAGCCTCACCAGCATACAGGGGTAACGCATGGAGCTGGATGAAATACGTGCCTCAGACAGCAGGACTAGACAGAGAAGAGCCCACGTGTATTGGGTAGGGACAGAAACAAAGAAGGGCCAGGAAAAGCCTCCCCCTGCAAAACCAGAGCACAAAGCAAACAATCTGACCCTGCCCTGCTCAGCGTGCAGTAACAGGCAGATGCACGTCCCACAAACAGGACCAAAGTTTGATTCAGTGCATGCTGTCTCACCTGGCTGCCACCCCTCGGGCTGCTAGAGGTTTGATTGAGTTGGCGTATCTCAGCATTTTCTTCTGATCCATTTTATCCAGAATATTTTTGCGTAGCACTCTAGCGAGGCTGAGCTCCCCATTGCAGACTAGCCGGAACACCAGGTCCATCAACAGCTTTAGAATCTCTTCCGTCAACTCCACTAAGCTGAGGCATGGATGGAAAACCCAGAGTACGTCAGAGATGAGACATTAAAGATGACATTCCCCATTTACCTAGAGCCTGTACTAAGGACTTCCCCTCTTTTATCACTAGAAATTAGGACAAAATTCAGAAATCAGAATTAGGGTGAACTTCCCCCATGGAACTCAGCAATGAAAAAATGTATTTTGCAGCTCTGAGTAAGGTACCTGAGTAAGGTTATCTTCACCCCCGTGTCCAGAAAAGGACATCATCCCCCAATTATAATGGCTTGGCCTCTCAAAACAGCATCCTAAACTTCCCCAATCCAGCAGATCTGGGTAGCTATTCCTGATGTGCTATCTCAACAGCTCTTGGCACAGTGGGCTGGCCTTCTCATCTACACACTCACTCTGTTGCAGCTGCTGCTATGACAACCAGCCTCTCTGGGGAGACTGAAGCACCTACAGCTGGCTACTGGGGACTGCTCAACAGCATCTTATGCTGCACTCCTCCCTTGAGTACTCTGTGGGTCACCTCAGTAATCTTTCCCGCCTCTCCCATCTCCCTAAGGGACCAAAGTCCCGAGTCACACTCAAACCAGGGACTCTTGCATGGAAGCACAACAAGGCCCCAGCTGAGACACTAAGGCAGCTGAGATAACTGCAGTGACTTGTCATTAGGGGTGTCCCCAGAAATCAATGCATATAGCGTTCTGCCTCAGACTCGGATCTAGGAGAGTTAGTTCAATACACAATCCAATTACTTTTCCCACAAGCATAACTGAATCCAGGCCATTCCAGTTCACCCTCTGGCCAACTTTTCCTCTCTTTCAAAGATTCCCCTTCGGATTGTTTATTTTTGAAGCGATAAGGAAGACCCAGAGAAGGCATCCTGAAAACTTGCATTTCCTATCCAAGACCCCAAGTGCCCAGCCCTGCAGCAGTCTCGCTGATCTGTGGAAGGAAGTTTCAGGTCTCCCCCACAGATGTGGTTTACACGATGGTACAACTCCATTTTTATTACCTCCCGCCCAGGCCCCCAAACAAAGGAGGAGGGAAGCTCACCACAGTTCGTCCACCACTCTCACCAGCACGAAGAATGTGTTCTTGCTGACTCGCTTCTTAAACGTGTCTGGGAAGTGACAGAACTTCTCATATGTTGGCCACAAGTTAAAGAATTAACTCAATCCAGCCAGGCCAATGTTAGCTTGTCTGGGCAGTGCCCCAACCCGTTTCCCAACAGGATCGCTGCTTTTTGCCATGACTGAGACCAGCATTCAATTTCTAGGAGGGACATGAAATACTAAAGGCGGTGGACTGAGCAGTATAGGCTGCATGTAGCAGGGATGGGTTCACTCCACTCGGTGGGTGCATTAACAGAGGGGGGAGGTGTTGTACCCTGAAACCATCATCTCTAAGGTGACAACTGAGTCAACTGCCAGTCCAACAAGTTACTGTCACTCCCCTTGGTCTCACTGTGGCAGCTAGTCTCTCTTGTAACAGCACGTAGGCTCAAGGCCCAACCCCGTCTCTCATTCCATCAGCAGGCAGATGTCATGGGTGTTTCCAGTCACTTGCAGACTACACTGGTTGTTGAGGAGAGTTAATTGACCTAAAGAGTCCTGCCCAGTTCCAGAAGGATGATGGAAGGATGATGGCTGCAGTGGTTACTGGGGGGAATGTATGGAGGGGCAACATGGATTGAGAAGACTTCTTCAACCAGATGGTTGGGCTGGGAAGGGAGGGGTGTGAGGAGCAGACAATAACCAATTAAAATGAATTTCAATAACAACAACAACAAAAAGGTCTGGAGCACAGATCTCCAGATTGTGGCTCTGAATTTCCAGCACCTCCTAAAAGTGAGTATTTCACTGCTGACCTCAACACGAGAGGTTCTGTGTCCAGTGTCCATTAGCCACAGCGGGACCATCATCATTGCTGAAGATGGCAGTGATGAACTGCGACTCTGGACAGCACGACACCAGGCCCCGACGTGCAGCCACAGGACTAAAACCCATGAGGCATTTACATTGTGCGTCTTTGGGACAGGAGCCAAGGGAAGCGAATTCTAGATGTAATATTCAAGGAACAACCTCTGTACATCATTACAGATGCTTCTGCCAGCAGGTAAAGGGCCATAGCTACGATACCGGTACCAACAGCACAGCTCAGAACCATAGTGTAAAGACATTCTCTGATGTGCTGCATTCTTGGTGGCAGAAGGGAGGTCTAAATACTGACAGAGTTTAACTCTCACCAGTAACTGCACAATCATCAATGCACACACCACCTCTCTGGGTACAGCTGAGCAGCAGCTGAGAGGGGTGATTCCCAGTTCAGGTCAACATAAACATGCTAGCTCTGCTCATGCTAGCATGCTAAATACAGCTGTATGGCTGCAGCAGTGACTCGGGCTAGCCATCCGAGTAAGTACCCAGGGGGTCAGGCGGGATTGCACTCAGTGGCTAGCCCAAGCCCCTTCCTGCGTGACCACAGCCACACTAGCTTGTGTATATTTATACATGCCGGGAATCACATCTCTCAGCGCTGTCCAGACATACCCGAAGAGGTAGGTAAATGTATCCCCATTGTACAGGTGGGAAAGCTGTGGCACAGACAGGTGATGGACTTGCGCAAAGCCAAGCAGTGATTCAGAGCTGGGATTAGAACCCTGGCATTCCTGGCTCTCAGTCTTGTGCTCAAGACCAATAAACCATGTTTGCCTTGATTTGTCCCATGGAGTTTACTATTTGATTTGCGCTGAAGTGAAGAGATTGTGCTGTAAACTATAAATTCCTGCCCAGGAGCTAACAGGGTGTGTGCCACCCACGAGGGCTTGAATATATTGCAGACTACTTTGCCAGCACGCTTTGGATTAGGCCATTCCCCACCCTGCCCATGAAGTGTTGAGTACAGTGCTCCAAGCATTGACAGGGTCAAGAATGTCACACTTTTGGAAGGATATCTGTACTGCAGCTTCTTGATGAGCTCTTCAGGGGTAATGAATGTTCTGTACGTTGTCAAAAAGGCTTCACAATACAGCACCAGATCTAAAGAGGAAGGCAATAAAACCTCAGTCAATTGTGTCTTCAGAAGGAAGCACGCTCTATATTTATTTCTTATTTTCTTTTTGCTGACACAGACTAACACGGCTACTACACTGTAACCTACCTTTATTGTGTCTTTACAAAAGGAAAAAAATAGGTAATGGGGAGGCAAACTTCTCCAAGAACAAATTAATATCCAGCTTTGCAGAAACACTGCAGTATTATTTCTTGCCAGCAGGTGGACCTAACGCACAAGAGCAATAGCAAAATTCCCTCTACCCCAGGGGTGGGTAAACTTTTTGGCCCGAGGGCCACATCTGGGTGGGGAAATTGCATGCACGGCCATGAATGTAGGTCTGGGGCAGGGGGCTGGGGTGCGGGAGGGAGTGTGGGCTGTGGGTGCAGTGTGCAGGAAGGGGCTCAGGGCAAGGGGTTAGGGCGCAGGAGGGGTGCAGGGTGTACGAGGGGGCTCAGGGCAGGGAGTTGGGGTGGGAGGTTCATTAGGGGTTTTAGGCCAGGGTGGAGGTGTATTAGCAGAGATGTGTAGGAAAACTTCCACTGCAACTGAACATGCCAAGTTTCTCTCAAACCAGGCACGTCACCCCCAAAGTTCCTGAGCGCTTATGTCAATCCATTGCTTTGTTGCAAACGTTGGGGGGAATGGAAGCATGACAATCACTCCTGTGTGTCTCGGTGTTTCACTTGGCAGTAATGTGACACAGAAAGCTCCTTACTGCTGCTCCTAAATCAGTGGAGAGCTGCTGTCTTTTAGTTAAAGATGATCAGATATAATCTCTAAAGCAGGGCGGATGGGTGGTCATGTCAGAGGTGAGCTCTGTGCCTTGTTCAGCTGTAATCCTGCATTTGCAGCGTGTGTGCACAGCCATGGGCACTTAGCTGGCCCCAGGTTTTATTCCTAAAGACCACAAGTCTTCTTTTATCCCTTATTCCACTTAGCTCTGCTACTCAAACCTAAATGGACAAGGAGCAGCAACAGGGAGTGGAGTTATATTTATTCGGAGTTCCCATCCATCCAAAAGGCATTGTGAGGTAATACAGCTGGTGTGCTCTGGCACCCAGACCTGCCAGGAAATTCATCTTTAAAGGAAAGCCTCTTAACCATACCTCTCTCTCTGCAGTTCAGCTGATAGATTTACAAGCCATGAATTCTTCTCATCCTAAACTTAATTCATTAACCCTCTCAGTCTCCTAAAACACTGGGTTAGCATAGCATAAATTCCTGTTTTAACTTGCACCAACAACTTGGCACAGCATGCAGGGGTGAGTTTGCCAACTATTATAAGAAATATACTACACACCTTTCTCCCCCTCCCACTTCTCCCTATCGATGCAGGGATAACTGCTAACAGGAGAGGCTACTGCATATCTATAAAACACAGTGATTTACGTCCATGAGAAGTGTACCAGGCTCCTCACAGCCTTTCCTCAATGCGCACAGTCTCTTCAGATTTCATCATTTTCACACAAGTTGTCCAACGTGTATCCCTCTAGCAATTAGCTCTCCAAAAACAGAAACACGGTGGAAGAGGCTATTTCTAGGAGGCTGCTGTGCCAAGAAAGAGCCGTGCTAAACCGGAGCTGAAACAATCCATTCAACTTTCACCGTTTTCTCCTACGCTTCAGGAAAGGTCAGGAATATTTCTGTAGGGGAAAGTATGTCCTGGCTGGCTGCAGGGTGCTGACTAGCATTCTCAAATGTCTAATGCTACAGAACGAAACAGGGTTCATTAAAAAATGTACATGAAAGATATTCCTCTTTAAAATGATCAAATATGCGGGCTGAGTAGCTCAGTGGGCGAGCATATCTGGCTGGCAATCCAGGAGAACTTCCTTGGTTTAGGCCAGTGGAAATATCTCACTTTCACTCTTTGGAAATGCTGCAAAGCCCATCTTTATTCACAGGGCTTGGGGAGGGAGGGTTGATGTTTGGGGGAGCTGGATTTGGGGGGTTAACTGGATAGTTCAATTAATATATCGTTATAATTAGTGTAGCGAATAGAACGGTTAAAATTTGAGCACTCGGTGCTTAAAAATATGCGAAGTGTTAACATGATGAGATTCTGTGCTGAAAAATCCAAATAAATGAAAGACCCTCTCCACCCACCTCCCACTTTTATACATGATGACAAATCACCACTCAAGTTGGCATGATTGGTTGCCCATGTGTAAGAGGATCAGGGCTGGACCAGGAAGGATGCTCCAGTTGAATTTGAGATGCACTGGTTGAACAGTGCTGGGACAGCTCACCCAGTGTGTTTGGCTCAATCCAGTGATATTACTCACACGTCAATGCTAAATTCACTCAAGCCATCCTCACCTCAACATTAAACTGAAGTCAATAGATTACAGAACACAAGTGTCACTTTGAAAACTGAATCAATGGCACAATGTGCCATTCACAATTATTCTTCCCTTACCCAACGACATTCGTTTGCAAGTAGAGTGATGCCAAGGCAATGTTGGCACTCGCTTGCATTGGTATGCCTTACTCTGCAGAACTAGACTCTGGACACGGAAGAGTTAAAAAACCCATTGCTGTTGAATTGAATGGTACAAGAGCTTATCCAGCTTAGCTCTGTTTCACCAAAGATAAACACAATCCCCTCTGCAACATTAATGCAGTCCTCCCCCATTTTGTCCACGTCTGCATATGATAACACAATTGACAGGCAACACTACAGAGGTTCGTAGCGTAACCAGAAAAAAGCCACACCAAGCTACAGACTCCCAGCTTGCTCCATTCCATTCACTGTACCTTTCCTGTCAGTCTCAGTTGCGTGGACTAGCAAGATATCCCCGGATCCACCACGAACATCTGGCCCATCATCGCCCTGCAAGGAGAAGAGAAACATGTTACTCACAGGAGGCCAAGCCCCCTTGCAGCATGGCCTAATTCCCTGGTGCCTAAAATGCAGTGCAAACTTGTACAGCCCGTCACATTCCTTGCAACTCACGCAGCAAAGCGTGAGCTGGGACAAGGTGTCGAGTACCAGGCCAATCCTGTGATCTACTGGGAGTGGTCCACCTGCCATACAGGGAGACTCAGTTCTGACTTGCAGTTTGGGTCACTCACTCCTTGGGCCAGGCTGGGAAGTGCAGTGAACGCTAAACGCTTTGCCTGTGAGCAGACCGAAGAGAAATATTTTGTGCTGCTCGCCGGTGACCATTCCAATGGCTATTAAGGAGCAGCAATAGCATGTGATCATACATCAGAGGCAGTTTGTATGCATTATGATGCAAAGGGTGTAGAGTGAAAGCTGCACATTCAACCTTAACTTGGGCATTTCCTGACTTTTGAATATTTAACTGTGCAAACGGATGCTGCATTAATAATTTGGAGTGTTTAATTTCCCAGGTGTGCGTGGTGGGGAATGGGATGATAAAGGAAAGAGACAAAAAGGGGAAAAACACATCTCTAAACTTAAAAGAAGGTGCTTCAGTCTCTAGAATGTCAAAGCTCGTCTAGTTTGAAAAAACTGCAAATAGAGCATGCAAATTCTATAATCTGGAACTATTTGGCTAGATTTCACCTGACTGCCGCTATCCTCAACCAAGTCCATGTGCTGGGAATAGAATTTAGGTGTCCTAGCTTCCAGTCCCCCGCCGCACCACCATACCAAACAGCCTCTCCCGCTGTTGTACGTCCAGGAGTAGCACACTACTAAAATTATATAAAACTACATCGTTCTTAAGGGCTTTACATGGAATATTCCTGCAGGGAAGAGACTGGAATACTACCTGGTTCTCTTGGGTTATTTCTTTGCCACTCCAGCATAAAAAGTACTGGAAATACTCCTGATTTACAGACATGGAGAAACTGTGCCTAAGATGTGATTTTTTCAGGTGAACTTCTGGCTAGGCTTATGAAATACCACTTGAAGAATGAATAATAGCTTCCGGCTCGCCTGCAGATCTTGGCTGTCCAAAGAACACTCCCGTAAGTGCCAGTAAATGATATATTGTTTCTGTTTTCCAGAACGGCCCCTTGACAGTCTGAAAGCTTCAAAGGCCTTGTATATTCCCTCGAGCCCTGCATCAGAAACAGCTTAGTTCGGAATATCAGCAAGCAAGCGTCAATGCACCCAGGCCAGAAACTAAGTTGTTTCTCAAGTGCAGGAACAGCTATTTTGCTGACTAGTTTGTTTGCACTTCTGAAGCCGTTTAGCAATTCAGAAACTAAATACACTTAGTGCAACTTCCTGCTGGAGACTAATCCATATGCTAAACCTTCAGTCTATGGTGACCAGATGTCCCGATTTTATAGGGACAGTCCCGATATTTGGGGCTTTTTCTTATATAGGCTCCTATTACCGCCCCCCCCACACACACCCCGTGTCCCGATTTTTCACACTTGCTGTCTGGTCACCCTACTTCATTCACACTTAGAAAGACAGCAACTAATCAACCTGACTACACACCCATGTTCAATTACTGTATTTATCATAGGCTATGTCTACACTGAGCTGACCAAAATGGTGCACTCTAACTGCCCCATGTGGATGCTGCTGGCATGAATGAAAAGGTACCTAGTTCACGTAAACGTAGCCCTCTTTCAAACAGGACCATGCTAATGCGAACTAGGTACCTTTTCATTCATGCCAGCAGTATCCACATGGGGCAGTTAGAATGTAACATTTTGGTGCGCTCTGCACTTCATACCCTGTAGTCTGCACTGGGACCCAGCATAGACAAGCCCTTGGAATCTCAGCTGTTGCATTTCGGATGCCGGTACAGGCTGCAGAGGTGGAAGACACAAGAACGTGCTGGTGTTCAATGAGACGGCCCGTGCTTTGTTAATGAACTCATGGTCTGATGCCGATGCGTCTTTTCCATGCTGGTGTCTCATCTGCTTTCAGCACGATTTACACACAAAAAGCTGCAACTCGTTGCTTCTGCAAACCAGTTCTTCCTATTAGCTTGCACAGAGGCCGGCTGTTTGATTCTCTTTCTCTGCACTCATGGTCAATCAGATTTCATTAAAGAACAAACCAAGGAGCATGAAAGTGACTCTTGCAGGCACCTACCTCCTGCTTCAGTGTCAGTCGAGCCATAATTTCATTGTGGTCAATCAGGGTCAGCTCATCTACCTCCTCCTCCAGCGATGATTCCAGAGCATCCGGTGACTTCGGCTGCCTGGAAGAGAAGCAAAAGACCATCAGGATAATTAATCATATAGATGGAGAAGCAGAAAGCCAGGCCACATTGAGCGCACAGTGTCCAGGCCATCATTAAATGGCCCAGAGAATACAGGAAGTCTGATACTCCCAAAGTCAGGGAAGCCCCCTGAAAACAAATCTGAGTGTCTGGTCCTAATACTACAGCTTTTTGCATCCCTGGGAAAGGAGAAAGACTGAGGCTGATAAATGAACAGAGCACTTGTCCGGCCGGATTACTGGCTATTAAATAGAATTTAACTACAGCATGCATGACTGCACACTTCAGCGTCTCCATGCACTGTCTGCAACATCATCCCTCATGTTATTACAGCATGGGAACCAGGAAGCCAAGTGACTCTGCAAACTTATGGATGTCGGAAAACAGACTGTCCATGGCTGGAGTATCTCTTTAAGTTAGTTCATAATCTGTTTTGCTGGCAGAGGGCTGAGACGACAAGATCTCTCTCTGCTGGAAGACATGACAGAGGTTGTAACTGTTTCTCTTCCTGCGTTACACAGCTGCCCCCCTAGCACTCTCCTAGCTCCAAGGGGAGGTGCTCTTGTTGTGTCTTGTACAGCTTCCCCCTGCCTGGCTTCCTATAATACTATGTGCGAATCCTCCAAAGCCACCCCACCCCAATGTCCGACCACCATGGAGCAGTCTATATTTTCATCAGACACTAAGCTTAGTAAGAGAATTGTTGTGTTGCCGCCTTCATTGCAATGACTAAAACCCTTAACGCAACTGTCAACTTCCTTGGGACAGAGACAAAAGTTAGTGTGTGTGCGCATGCGGTACCAACATGCATTGCCTCTTTGTTTATTTAGAATGAGGATTTCAAAATAACTCAGAGCCTGGAAGGGATATAAACCCTCCTGCTTCCAGGCATGAGCTAATCTCTAACTAACAAGGTCAGGAAGAAACTTCCTTTGGGTAGGTAATTCTGTAACTGCCTAATACAGGGTTTCTTGCACCTTTCCTCAGACGTAGCTTGGGACTGGGCACTGTCAGAGACAGGATACAGGATTGGGCTGATTGTCTGATCCTGCACAGCTGCTCCTATGTACAAATCTTGACAATATCAAGTTTGCTGAAGGCAGAACATGACACATGTGGCTTGTTTGGCAGTGGGTAGGACTAAAATAGCACTGCTCAGGCATTGCTGTTTTGTGGGGCAGGGGGAGCTGCACGTTCAGGTCAGGCCCACCTCTCACCACCGTCTCTGCTTTCCTTCCCAGTGGGGCTGCTATGCGAAGTGGAGTCTTTGGGGTGGCCGTCTTTGATGGCCGGAGATTCCTAGAAGAGAAAGAAGCTTTTGATCATTACATGGGATCCTGCAACCACTGGTCATCCCACACTCACAACCTTCCTGCCTCTACATGGCCCTTTACTGTAAATTCCTATGGAGGGAGTAAAGATTGATGCAAGTTAATGCCAAATGCCAGGAAAACACATAAGTTAATTAGACAGGAAATTTGGGAGCATCTCTGGAGACTTTAATGTAATTATTTTGGTTTGCTTTTAAGGTTGTGAAATGATGCTGGTAGTTACAAAACACAAGTCAGCTGTTGACCTGGATCTTTACCTTCCCCCCAGATTTTTTCATCAGCCCTTGCAGTTGAAATGTACTTTCCTTCTGCTGAATGAAATGCACTCTGCAAGACAGCTCTAAACTTTTCACTGCAACTCCGCTTCCTCTTCTAATTCCTTCCTAGTTACAGCCCCAAAAGTCCCACTTGCCATAATGTGTGAATGTAAACTACCTTCCCTCCCATCAGAAGAGGTTATGCAATGATGATCAACTGCTGTGGAAATGATGCCAATGTTAAAAAAAAGAAAGAAAGAGCAATCTGAGCATAAAGCATATAATAGCAGGTATACAGTTCAAAGCAAATAAATATACACCCTAAATTAGCCATTTATTAAGGAGGAAAATAGCTATGAAAGGTAAAAGGGATTAACAACTTTACAGTGCTGTAGTTGAGAGCTATCTAGCACTATGCTGAGTGATCCTTGGCGGTTCAACATATCAACCTGAGAGGATTCAACCCACCTTTCTAAAATTCAGAATCACCCTAGAAATTTTACTGTCAAGCCTGAGATTTTTATGTATCTGTAACGTTGTGCTAAGTTACGTATAGTGAGAAATGTTATAAAGTCTTATTTCACTGTTAAGAACTAGCTGGATATGCATGAGGAGGGGGAATTGCCTGATTGTCAGAGATGTGGACAGAAGGGAAGTGGTAGGAGCCTCATTACTTGAGATGTTTAAAACTAGACAGGAATAAGCGCTAGATCGTGTACTCCAGGGAACAATCCCACCTGGGCCAAGGAGTGGACAAGACAGAACTTCACAGATCTTTGCCTTCGCTATTTTCTACAATGTAACAGGAAGATGATCAGTGGCACTGGAACATTTTTTATAGTGGGGGTGCTGTGTCCCCCTTACCCCTGCCCATGCGCCCTAGAGCTGACTCCTGGAATGGGGGGACGTGGACAAGGGTAAGGGGGCTGAGGCTGGCAGCCGGGACCCCGGGCACAGGGCCAGGAGTGGAGCCCCGCGTAAAACCTGAGCGTTCTGCAGCACCCCACCCCCCGCACACCTAATTTCCATGCCTATGAAGATGATACCCCCGTGATGTGATTTACTCTGTGCAGAGGGAGAGAAAAGGGTTAATAGACTGTATCAATCACTTACTTTGTGTCCCAACGCGATGAAAAAGGATGGTATTTTATAAACACAAGACTTGATTTTAAAAAAGCCAAAGCAGTTAAGAGTATTAGTAAAGAACCGGCACTGCCAAGCTGCATCACAAGTCAAGGCTTGTACCTTTCCAGAAAAACAAAAAACAAAAACCCCAACCCTCGTGCACACAGCCCTAAACAAACTACAGAGCACGCTGAAGCAGCTTTAAAGGAAAAGCAACCACTATGTTCTTAAAAACATTCACCCAAAATCTCTGAAGCCAAACAAGCATCATCTGCTCTCCATCCAAACTGAGATTCCCCTCTAGAGAGAAAACCAGAACAGACAAGCACAATGGCCCACCATAAAGCATTACATTCAGCAAAACACAGAAGCACCACAATATGCAGGAGAGACTTATAAAAAGCATGTTATGCTCTGCATGAACTCAGCATGCACCAAGCAGCCCCTTCCAGTTTACTTACTCCTTCAGAGTGAGGGAGTTCCCCGTTGCTTTGGCCAGAGGAATACAGATTGACGTATTCACCCTCACCAGCCTCCTCACTGGCGTTTTCACTCTACGGGAGACAGGATGAAAGGAAATATGTCACAGTGCCCCCGCGCCCAGCACTTAACCCTAACAACGTGTGCAAGTGAACATGCCTGGCCCATGCCCTGGCAAGAAAGGATCTCTCCCCACCCACTGATACTAGGGCTGGGAACCTTTCCTCTGGCGCCGATGGAAGGCTGCCGCCACTGTCTTCTGGCTCTCTACTTCGCTATTTCCCAATTCGCAAGGACTATCCGGAAGGCCAAGAGGTACGGCAATCAGCAGCAGGAGAGCAGCTCGGATTGGTTTGTGACAGCTACCATGGAAGCCAACTGTTGGAGATCACAGTGTAGCCAAATGCAAATGCAGACTTCAAAGTTACAGATGCTGAACATTTCTAGTTTAAAACAAAACCACCACAATGGGGACCTAGCTACATGCTCTATGGCCTGTCACAGTAATCATGGCTTGATCTTGCAGTGTAGATAAGACCAGACTGCGTTCCCAAAGCACGCTATAGAGCATAAGATTTTAGCATAGCTTGGAAATGTCATTGAAAACACAGCTCAGACCATACCTACGAATGCAAGACAAAACCACACTGGGAGTGGGGCGGGGACTGTGTTGTAGGAAGATCCCACCACAAGGAAGATGCAACCATGTTGAATCCAAAAATCAATTTCTCCTTTGCTTACTTGACAAGCCCTGAATTTAGGAAGGTGCTCCCCCTACAGTCAGAACCACCAAACAAGTAAAGTGCCTGATCTCAGCCTTTTTGTGGGAAACAGAGGCCTGGTCTACACTGGGGGGAGGGGGGGGGGGGATCAATCTAAGTTACGCAACTTCAGCTGAAGTCGACGTACTTAGATCTACTCACCACAGTGTCTTCGCTGTGGTGAGTCGGCTGCTGACACTCCCCCGTCGACTCCGCCTCTCGCTGAGTCCTGGAGTCGACGGGAGAGAGCTCGGGGGCCAATTTATCGCATCTAGACTAGACACGATAAATCGACCCCCCTGGATCGATCGCTGTCCGCCAATCCGGCGGGTAGTATAGACATACCCAGAGACTCTTGAATTCTAGTCTTTACAGGCAAGTGAAAGAGGAACTGCTTAGTTTAAAAATGTAGCTGCCACGCACAAGCCTCCACATCTGTTTTGTTAACAGATCTGGAATCTTAAACTAGTGTTGCCCAAATTGATATCGTTCTCCAAAGAGATCAGACTAATACAGGGGTAGGCAACCTATGGCACGCGTGCTGAAGGCGGCACATGAGCTGATTTTCAGTGGCACTCTCACCGCCCGTGTCCTGGCCACCGGTCCGGGGGGCTCTGCATTTTAATTTAATTTTAAATGAAGCTTCTTAACCATTTTTAAAACCTTATTTACTTTACATACAACAATAGTTTAGATATATATTAAAGACTTATAGAAAGAGACCTTCTGAAAACGTTCAAATGTATCACTGGCACGCAAAACCTTCAATTAGAGTGAATAAATGAAGACACACCACTTCTGAAAGGCTGCCGACCCCTGGACTAATACCTCTGGCTGAGTCAACCAGTGCCTGATGCTGCCCATTCAACAGTGTGCACTCTAACCAGCAATGGAGCTCAGGCTGTTTGCAGTAGCCCCCAAATCTGTTGCAGATTAGAGAGGACAGTAACAAGCAGTATAACGCACTGAGGCCCAGTCCAGAGACTCATCATTAAGGCAGGGGTGGGGAGCCTAGAGTAGCAGTCACAAAAGCCTGAAGTTCTAGTAACCAGAGTGTGTATGAACCAGGGGTCAAGAACTACCGTCAAACAGATTTTTGTTAAAAAGCTCTCCCTCTCTTTTCTTCAAACTCACACCACAATGCTCCTAGGCAGCTACAGCTATTTCTTCACCTCTCTCTTTCCCCACCAGTTTAATATTTAGGGAGAGTTTCCAACCTGTTTCTCTCACTACTTGTGACCTTCACTTTTATATTAAATGATTTCTCTGCCCATGCACACAGAAATCACTTTAGCTCACACCTGGGTTAAGTTAAAATGTGTATTAAAACAAGTGACAGTTCTTTAAAAACACATCCTTGCGTTAAGGTGCATTATCTCTTTGGATATTCTCACCGAAGATGTCTGGAGAGAATCAGTGAAAGAGGTTTCAGAAGGAAGGCAGACAGGAGCATTCCCGTTAAAGCTGCTCTCCTGAGAAGAGGAGTTTGGCACATCCACAGTGCTTGGTGACTGGCTGGCTGTGGTTGGCACCGCTAGGTCAGAGCTCTGAGATTGATGGACAGGTGGAAAAGGCGGGGTGGAGGAGGAAGAGGAGGTAGAAGAAAGAAAAGGAGGAATGGAAGCTTGGTTGTGAGGCACAAAGTCCTGTGAGTAGGACCTAAACACAGATTTGTACTACAGGATGCAAAATGAACAACACAAAAACAAGGAGGATGGGAAAAAGAAAGAGACAGACAAAAGAAAAAGAAATTAGATTAATAGTAGTTTAGCAGTGACAGCACAAGGTATTTCTAACAAAGGCACCTCTTTGTTGAGAGGCAAAACTAAAAGGGAGACAGCATTATTTTATCATCCACATACAAGAGCGGGAATCACTAACTGGGACATCTGCCAGGTTTTCTCTAGGTAAGGCATGTTCCTTTTAGATTAGCAGGCTGCTCATCTTACTGAAGACAGGGAAAGGGGACAAATGGAGATCTTCGGTCATTGGTGGAAAGAGAGATTCTGGCTATTTTTGTACAAATAATGACAAAAGCTTCACCCTGCCAACCATGTGAGCTGGTGAACACACACAGGCATACAGATACCATGATGATGAGAGAGGTATAAATACCTAGACAGAGAGAAGTATTCTGTGTGTATATTACTTTTCCAATGGGTTTCCATGGGACATATACTTAAGAGGCTGTTTGCTGCAACTATATAATTTAACAGCTATTGTGAAAATTCTGCTCCGTAGATCTAGAACCACGCAGAACACAGAGGAGAATGTCTCAATATTGTCTTCAAAGTTATGCTGAAAGATAGGTTAAGTTACCATCACAGATGGCATTATTCCTTTCCACTTGAGAAGTGCTAATTGCCCTGAGGAGCAATGAACTCTACATTAAAACCAACCTCTCATTCAGTGGCTCTCAGAGAGTCTCCTGGAGACAGGATGAAAGGAAATACACAGTCTACACGAAACTCTATTGTGCCACACATCCTTGCTTTCAGACTCTTACCCAGACAGTATTAATGGGAGTAAGGTGGAGGGAGTACACCATGCAAAGAGAGCTACAAGAAAACCCTCATATATCACTACATTTGTTACTGGTGAGGAGTGCAGTCAGGATGATTCAAAAGCAGGAATTTAAATAATGAGGCAAATGAGGCTAGATCTGATGGTTATGGGTGTATTTTAAAATATGCACAGGAATGTAGCCAGGAAGCCTGAAGGAAGAATCAAGTCAGCCAAAAAGCTTGGGAGAAGCTGTTGTACATCTTGCTGACAATGGACTTGAATGCACTGCATAAGCAAAGTACTTTGCTACGATTTTCTAGAAGTGCAAATGCAGGTTGCTGAAACCATGCTGGATACAAATGCTGCTACATTACGAGAAAGGGGCAGGGGGGAGTGATCTGTCAAAAATGTAAACCAACCTTTTTCACTATCAGAATTTCAACAGTGCACCCATCTCAGTGCTTAATAGATGAGGCATGAACAGATCATAAAAACA
This sequence comes from Macrochelys suwanniensis, assembly GCA_033296515.1. Lineage (NCBI taxonomy): Eukaryota > Metazoa > Chordata > Testudines > Chelydridae > Macrochelys > Macrochelys suwanniensis. Next base: position 10,232,601 of record CM065790.1, on the reverse strand, counting down.
AAGTCCATCACCTGGAGCAGGGTGATAGCATTTGGATGTGTATGTTTCAGTCCTTAGCTTTATTTCTCATCTTGGAAACATTTAAATGTACAATGGTAGTAAAATCTAAACCAAGGAGAAATCAAGACATGCCTCAGGCCAGGGCCTGAGTATTAAAGCTTTACCACAACAAAGTGATCATGAAACAAAATGAAAAGGTCAGTAGCTAGATTTTACCTTATTCCTTGAGTAGTTTCCCCTTCTTGTGTTGTGTGTGGAGCCTGAGCTAGTCTCTCTCTGTGTTTCCAGAGCCTAGACTGAATCGCAAGACACCACAGACAGGAATAGAGGGGGGTGCTTTGGAAACTGAGCTAAAAAGACTAGAACAAAACAAAACAAGAAAAAGCAAATCCTTCCCAAATGCATGTAGCTAAGAGGAGTCCAGCTCCAGGGCCTGCTCTTCTCCCTCCCTGTCCATTTCTTTACGGATGAGCAGGGCTGGCTCTGGGGAGACTGTCAACTTTTGGTGTGGCCTTAGTAACGCTGACAGGTCTAATCTCCATATTTACTTTCAGCTGTTTACATAAAGGTTCCACTTTTATTCGTTTTCACTTGCCTGGCACAAAACGCTAAATCCCTAGGAAGACTCCAGGCTCATGACATCATTCTGGCTCAGCAGATTGATTCTGCCTGCCCTGTCTCCCCTGATATTTCATGATCTCACTGGTGTTAGCATTCTGATAATGCCACATGCTCCAGGCTAGTCCTCAAATAGGAAGGGGAGCAATGTGAATGGGAACGTGGACTAGCTACCAAATACCCACAATAAAAGGCAGCTCAGCTGCACTTTTAACATTGTGGTCATAACAATGGAATTTCTCTGCTCTAATTAAAGCAAATCTTCATCCCAAACATGACCTGTCCCCCAACTAACCCATCTTTATCCTCCTAGGGAGCGTTCTGCAGGATGGACTTCCTGCTGCTACAGGGGACAAGAGACTTATACACAATACAATATATATAACTTTGCACTTACATAGTATATTTCATCTGAGGATCTCAAAGTGCTTTGCAAAAGGCAGCTATTATCTCTCATTAAACAGTCTGGGAAACTGAGCACAAAGAGGACCTAAATGGCTTGACTAAGCTCACAGAGAAAGTTAGCGGTTGGGTTGTGAATAGAAGCTAGGCCTCCTGACCTTCGATCGCCCTGCTCTAATTACTAGACAATGCTGAACTCAAAATCAGATTCATTTGTTTCTACGGCAGAGGGGGTTTATGAACTAGCATTTCATCTTTGGAGATGAGCTTCAGAGTTGATTTAGGGCACAAGTGTAAGGAAATTGGTAGCATAAATCTAATCCATTTTGGACAGAGCAAAACTTTCATAGTACAGTAAAAGCTGTTTTATCCGGCATGTTGGTGGAATGAGAAGTGCCAGTAAGTGAAAAATGCCGGCTAACTAAGAGGGAGGGAGTTTGGGTGCAGGAGGGGGCTTAGGGCAGCAGGTTGGGGTGTGGGAGGGAGTGCGAGGTGCTGGATCTGGGAGCTGCTCACCTCGGGCAGCTTCCCGCAAGTGGTGACCTGTCCCAGCTGCTCCTAGGCGGAGGTGCATCAAGCAGCTGTGATTCCCAGCCAATGGGAGCTGTGGAGCTAGCACCCGGAGCGGGGGCAGCGTGCAGAGCCGCCTGCGGCGCATCTGCCTAGGAGCAGCCAGGACAGGTTGCCACCCAAGGTGAGCGGCCCCCAGATCTGGCACCCCAACCCCCCTCCTACACCCAAACTCTCTCCCAGAGCCCGCGCTCCACACCCTCTCCCACGCCCCAAGCCCCTGCCGGCCCCGTGCCAACCGGACTATAAACCGGAATTTCAATGAAGATCAAAAATGCCGGATTATAGAGCTTTCTGGTTGGTGAAGTGTCGGATAAAACAGCTTTTACTGTACTTGACAAAACTGGCAGGTTTAGCTCAGGCCTGGTCTAAGCCCAGGGCTACACTAGGGAGGGGGGTCGATCTATGATACGCAGCTTCAGCTACGTGAATAGCGTAGCTGAAGTCGGCGTATCGTAATCGACTTACCTGGCCATGAGGACGGTGGCGAGTCGATCGCTGCCGCTCCCCCGTTGACTCCGCTTCCACCTTTCGATGAGGTGGATTTCCGGAGCCGACGGGGAGCGCTTTCGGGGATTGATTAATCGCGTCTAAACAAGACGCGAAAAATCGATCCCCGAAAGATCGATTGCTACCCGCCGATCCGGCGGGTAGTGAAGACAAGCCTACCGCAGTGTTTCTCAACCTTTTTGACGTGCGGGATCGGCTTGCTGCCTTCCTAAACAGTGTCAGGGAGCTCTCAGGGACCGGGGGTGGTCCACGCACTGGTTGTTGAGAACCACTGCTCTAGAGGATCAGTGGGTGATGATTCAATGCACTGCACTGAGGCAGGCTGAACTGGTAGATGATGTTAAGGGTTGAGACTGAGGCATACTACAAGGGCTTATGAAGCAAGCTTGCACAGTGTCTGTCTCAACCAGTTTAAGACAGATATTAGTCTCAATTCAAAAGCACTTTAGTGCCCAAATATACCATAACATTAGATTCAAAAAGTTGGGATGGATATGGGTTAATTAATACAGACAAAGTTCTGTACTTAACGGGTCTCTCTTCTCTCTCCTCAATAACCCCTCAAAATGTAATCTCAAAATGGGGTTTGTAGAAGAAGTTACTGTAAAACATGGTATCAAAGAAACACACAAAATCAATTATTACATTATCTTTACGGGATACAAACAAGAACTCAGCTTGGTGCTATGGAGGAAGCAATGCAGGGGACCCTCTGTAGGCTGCCATTCATTAACCTTGCTGCTCATGCCTAACAATTTTGGGATATTGGGTCTTTTACAAAACAACCCAGCAAGGCCCCTCCTTTCTGCTACATTTCAGCCTGCCTGTGAGCAGCTCTGGAATTCAAACTATGCAGTCATGCTGGGACAAGAGCCAAGCATGAAGCATACTTTTAAAGGGGGAAAACACCCAGTATTTGAAATACTGTCCCATATGGTTCCCATTTCTGCTAATCTCCAGCCTAGCACACAGCTGCAGCATGGGCTGCTACAATGACTTCAACAGGGTCTGAGCAGTGGAGATTTCACCTAGAAACACTGCTGCTCTTTTAAAACCATACTGACGCAGAGTGGGGGGGGGGAGAGGAGAGTCCATTCACTCAACAGAACTGCAACAACAATGAAAATCACAGCTGAGAGTTTATCTTGGAAACTGGGTAGGGCTGGTTGTTCTTCCCATTTCTGAGAGGCTTCTGCAAGGTCAGCGAGATGTTGGCTCTGGCTGCATTGAGACAGACTCAAACTTCACAACTTTGCTTGTTTGTAAGCTGAATACTTCCAAATAATCTTCAGGGAAAGCCAGAAAGCATGCAGTGTGCAACCTGAGCCTTTGGGAAAGAGCATTTAACTCTCCCCAAACTCATGCCATGCTAATGCCAGGCTGCCTGAGACTAGTACTGCTCTAGCACAGCCTCCCAAGAGGTGCTGCCAGCTACCAGCACTAGAAAAGTTAGCACCAATGTGCAGCTCTACTGTTATTCCCTAAAATGAAGTTCCGGCCGCAGGTTTATTTGCTTCTCTCTCCTCACTAGGCATGGATGGGTGGCTATAGAAAGCCAACACAAGTGAAGTCCTACATACACTCACACGTATATTAAGAAGTTGTTTTGGGGAGGCAGTTTAATATTTCTGTGGTCCTCACTTAAGTTAGGCCAGAGGAGACTATGACGTGTGCTGTGTATAACACAGGTATACGGAATCCCTTCTCCCTCACCTGGCAGTACATTCGTGTATCATCTGCCATTCTGGAGGCACTACAATGAGCACTGGGGTTGAGTCAGGAGTGGTCTTATCTCACAAGGACAGTAGGGAGCAAGCTTGCCCACACCTGAAAGCTTACCTGACACTTAAATCCTTTTGACTCAGTGTCTTGTTCTCTGTGACAGGATTTCAGGAATTGCATCACTGACTATTTCCAACTGTTTTTGTCAGGACTGCAGAAGGGACTGGGGGACGCTGCTGTTAAAACAACAGCTTTACACCACTAATCGCCTCAGTGTCCCAGGATGTCCCAGCGGTCAGTGCTGCTATAAACATTACCTTGGATTAGCTGGAAGCCGATGAACCCACTATGCACTTATTACAGGTGTGATGTTGCTCTACTCCTACCGGTGAGGTGTGACTACACACAGCAGCCAGGACAGGGTGTTTACAGGTCGATGTTAATTGATTCTGAGATGTAGTCATCTACATCATAAATCCTGAGCTGGACTCAATTAAACGGCTGACAGAGCATTTACAGCATCAGTAGTCTCACACACACTGTTCGCCTTCCCAGCAACAGCCTTGTTAGTAACCAAGCAGAGTTCCCTTGTCAAGTTTATCCCGACTCCACACTACACCCACCAGGTCAGCCATTTTTAAAATATGAAACTGTTACTGATCTTCTGATCCTCTCTGTGCTAATTCCAGACTGCACAGACTTATTAGCTAGAACTGGACACCCAGTTTCCAACGGCAGCGTCCCCTGTTCGAAGAGTACTGGGCGTTATACAAGGCTTCTGCACCCTAGATTGTAAACGCACAGAGAAATACTGGAAATAACTTCTTATCTCATGCTGCAATACTGGACCTCTAGTTACTCTTGCTAATGAGGAAGGAAATGCTCCGACAGTGAATGGCTCCAAACTGTGCCACAAGAAAGGCAGTGGCCCTCTGCTTGAACATCTCTACGCACAGCCTCTGCCCTGGCCACACGACTCACCTCACTCTTTTTAAACCCGGGTAGTGTAGCAGATGAACGGCCCAAGTTTTCTATACCACTGTGTGGGTGGCCTCCATGCTAAATTGAGAGAGAACACACAAAAGCAAAGCTCTACTTATCTAGCTGGGTTTATATCATCTCCACAAGGAAAATACTGGATACATAAAAACGTTTATAGGCCCCATTGACAGTGCTACAATCCTGGCTTCTCTTTGTAAGCCTCATCAGCAGTGCTATGGTGCTGGCTTCTCTTTGCAAACTCCATCAGCGGTGCTACGGTGCTGATTTCACTTTCTTTTGAAGCTATGAGAACACAAATCTGATGCACAGACACAGCATTAATGACTGCACTGTAAATACCTCCGCCAGACACAGCACAGAGCTTTTTGGAAGGCAGGGCTTGAGGCCTCTGCACAGGAGAGGAAGAAATAAGACTTCTAGAGTGGAATGGAGCTTATAGCGCAAAAGAGGGCTGCACTGAGCTATATCTGCTGAGCAAGAGGTCTGGTTCCAATTTTATGCACAAAACTAAGCCACTGGAGGAAGTGGTTTTCACAGGCAAGACTCGGTGATGCCAGCATGTCGCAGCACTATTAATACCACCATGCAATCCTGCTGTGGGTAGGGGAAATACATATAAAAGCAGAAGGAAAACAAAACAGGAAAAGCAAAACAATGCTGAGAAATTGACAGCTGATTATATGCATGCAAATCTTTTTTCAAAGTAATGAGTCAAATCATGTTTAAGTCACATGTGAATTGAACATGATCTAATTCTAGTCCCCAACAGATAATTTTTTGCATCATTGAACCACCATATCACTCTGCACAACTGGCAGTCTCTGCTCAGGACTTGAGTAGCAGGGTGTGTTGTACGTCACAACTGAGCGCTATGAGCAGAAGCAATGGGAAGAGCAGGTGGGAAATGTACACTGCATATGCCTGACTCTAAACACTGATAGCTGAGCATACAATAACACTAAAGAAAGAAAAAAAGAAAATCAGCTGTTGAGAATTTTCCATGATCTTGCTCAATTCACCAAAGAACTTCCAGAAGTAGCGACAGCTGAGTATTGAACTGCAGTGTTTCCACAGGGAAACGATGTGCACCGTCTGCAAGAGCTGAGAAGCCAGTTCAGTTTCTAGAAAGATACTTGCAACTTTTCTCACTTTTAAAAACAATTAGAGAGAGGCATGTCATTTCTCCATAGTCAAGGATGAAGACAGTTTTCCATTAGGTGTACATACAAGTACAAGTCTGCTGAACCTGCTGCAATTGCAAACAGACATTTGAGTAAGGAAAAACTACCAAGTGGTAATTGGAATTGTGTTAAGTCTTCCTGCACTGTTCAATGGAAAACATGCTGAGATACGGTGGTGTACCTGGTGTGTCTGTGGATTTCGGATATGCTCACCATTACTGCTCCTATGCATCATTCTCCAGCTGCCAGGAAGTAATGAGGCTTGAAGTCTGCCATTCAAGACACCAGCCCACCCACTTCCAGAATCAACCAAAGAGATGCTGAAACAAAAGGACAATACCCAGCTCCACAAGAGTGAAGGAGGGTGAACTGCAGGAGGAAGGAAGACTACAGCAATTACCAATTTCCTACTGAACACCTCCTTTTCTACCATCTCGCAACAGAAAACAGTCCAAAAACAAGAGACGGGATTCCTTAACAAGACATTAACCACACAATCCAGTTGAGACTAGTCCAACCAATGCGACTTGTAACCGTGACTCTCCAAAGCATGGGTAAGACTGTGCAGCAGATCCTTATGATATCAACCCACATTACAAACACCACCTCCGTGCACGGAAGGTCAGACCTGAACCAGAATTAGTGGAAAACAGACTTGAGCCATTCAAGATCTGCCTCTATCCAATAAGAGCCATTACCTCTGCCACAAGTTCCTGCAAAGAGGGGCGAAAGCAACGTTAGCGGTCGACAAAGGCAGATTTTAACCCAACAATGGAAAAATCAGGCCTCTGGAAAATTGTTTCCTTATGGAATACATTACATAGTGTAACAGAAAGGGAGAAAAACCCTCAAATTCACTGAGGCCCCAACTAATGTGAGGGCTGGAACTGAAGGAAATTCTTCTCTCCCCTAGCAATGCTTCAAAATGGGGAACCCCTGGCCAGTTCAAACATACAGCTTCAGTGCTGCTCAAGTAAAAGGGAACTAACTCTCACCCCGGTACCACAAAACCTTCATTAGTCTGGCTGTAAAAGAAAAAGCCCCTACAAGCTGTAGCCTCCCCGTGGTTCCCAGACAGCCAGAATACTGGTTACCAAAGGACTCACAGGCTGATTTGCATGCCTCCAATGAAAAATAAAATCCAAACTCTTAGCAGAAGCTAGGAGAGGTCCAGCAGGTTCCTTCAAACACCATAAAACCACCAAAGAAAAGGCAGCTCTTCCTACAAATACACAGACCACCACTTCCTGCAAGAGAAAGGTCAGCATTCTCACTGACTTATAGTCTTGGCCCTGCTCTGGGGACTGACAAACAGACCAGAGTAAAGGCTGGGCCTTAGCCTCTGGGTGAAAAAGCAATGCAAAAAATGCCACCGTCATCAGTCAGTCACAGCATGCTCCCCAAGGAAGTTATCCCTCTCCACCAAACACCCAGGGCTCTACTGGAGAGGTACTTGTCAGTGGTTCGGGATGCCCCCTGCAAAAGTGTTGGGGCAGGCACAAAGGTGTTGAGACAGAAAAAAATCCCCAGACACAGAAGAGGTGGCTTCCCTTTCTTATGAGCAAAGCCCCAGCTCTAAATGGTACTGTTTTGGGAGGCTGCAGGCAAGCGAGCAGTGGTACAATGAACAGGCATATCATGCAGCTGAGGTGAAGCAGAAGAGATCCAGGAGGCAATCTGCTGTGAAACTTACAAAGGGGAAGGGCTAATGAAACCCCAAAGGCTCTGTATGGAGGAAAGGAAAAGGGAGACTACAGCATAGCATTCCTCACAACCACAACCAAACAACCTGACCCTGAAACAGCAGGGCATCCCAACCCTGCCTAAAGTGCTTACCTGAAGGGTCTGTGTTTGCAAGCCAACTTTCCTTACCATGGTGGGACCCCAAATCATGCAGCCCTGGTGAAAATGGGAGGAGAACAGGAAAAGGGGGGCAGGGGCAGGAAAGGGGGAAAGAAGGAAAAGATTCCATGGTCTGCCCGACAGGTAGAGTACCACTCTCTCCATCAGCAGCTAGGGCTGATCCTGACTAGGTCAGAATAGAAGCTCCGACACATCAGTGGAAGCCTGTGGCTCAGATGTGACCCCTCCCTGTACAGCTGAGAAAGGGTTTCAGAAGCTTTGTCCATTTCCCCCTAATGCATTTCAGCATCTGCTCCATCTGCAATCAAATGCTTTTGTAGAACCAAGTTCAGGAGCAGGGAAGAGAGCTGGCTAGATGCACTCTTCTTGGTGTGGCTCAGACATCTGCTTGGGTGTCCATTGCTTTCTCCTCCTTTTCTGTTTATCAGATGTGAAATTGCCGTGAACAAAGAGGAGGGAGATTAGAGCTAGGGAGTCCAAGTGAATTCCTTGCTTCCAGGTAAAGGTGCCTCAGACGCAGGAGGAAGTGGATAGGTGCTGATGCCTTTATACCAGCCATGAATAAGGATTCTGCTCTGTCAAGACATTGTCTCTGTAGGTTTCAGGATGAAGCGAGGTCCCACAAGGGAGAATTATGCAGGCAAAAGCCCACAAATCCCTGAAGGAGACTCTACAGGATCCACTTTACTTTAGTAAAAGAGGATGAATTTAGACAAGGTTAGCAGTGAGACAGTACCGTTGGCGAAAAAACTGAAGCACTGCACAGGAACATTGTGTGAAGTCAACCTTCACTTGCCTGAAGGCTTGAAAAGTCTGACATCTGTTCTACTGAACTCTCAGTGAATCAGGCTGCTCACCCAAAAGAACTGAGTGAAAGAGAGACGGGCAGCAATGGCCCTCAGGTATACCCTATCTCTAGGCTTACATCACCACTGTCCTCACTTTCCTAAGGCAAAGATTCAGTCTGGGTGTTAGGTCAGTTCATGGGCTCTTACGCTTCTTGTCTAGCTTCCTGTTCTGGAATGTCATTTTCGCCATACAATGTCCACTCTTCTTTAGTCACTGTCACTGATTGGTTCATCAGCCCTCAGAGAGAGAGCACGCCGATCACAACACATCAGATGCGTTGTAATAGCCAGTCCTCCAACTACCCACTGGCCAAGCTCTTCTTTAGTGCACTTGCACAATCATGTTGAAGGCAAACAGCCTTTTATGCCACATAGTTCATAAGGGCAATACAAACAGAACCCACATCCGCATAATGCTACCAGGGCTGCAAGTCATAAGAGCAGGCTTCCCTTGCACAGATGGGCATTGGTTTGTCTCTCCAAGATGGAATAAAAAGCCCAAAACCTATTATCCAAACTCTCTGAAAAGCACACTCATAGAAAAGCTCACAGTAAAAAATGCTCCCTTTATGAGATTAAGCGGGGAGGATTAGGCCCAGACAGAAGCAGTGCAAGAAATTCAGCCATCCAGAATGGAAAAGAGGCACCATTAGAGGTGTTTGTACAGCAGGGTAGCAGGGTCAGAACAAAACATGGCGGGTTGAAGAGAAGTGGTGAGTGCATACGTGACTGGTTACAAAGGAGACAATGTGGATTTCAAATAGGGAACCTGCATTGAGGGGAAAAGTCCGCTATTAACTAAAAAAGGAGGATTTTCATAAAGAAAATGGCTGGAAGAGGTATTTTCAGGCTGGGAAAAGGACTAATGGACAGGATTGCTATGCTTAGAGGAGCTGGTACAGTGATGCCAAGCCTTTTTTTTAGCAAGAGACCAACCTGTTCCAAGCCAGTTAGGCAGCACAGAAAAGCAATTCCTTCGTGTGAAGCTCAAAGGCCCATGAACTCAAGGTGTAGCTGACTCCCGGGATAGCAGATGATGAGATCTGCAGCTTTCGTGCGGTCCTGCAGCTAAACCTTACAGATTTGTAGAGGGATGTGTATTCCCTTTGGATTTGCATCCTCCCTTCCTTTCCCAGGCACAGACACGTGAAAGAGAAAAACTGCTAACCACGGCAACTCTTAGAGGATGGCCTGGGCAGGGAGACTGTGATGAATTGCTCACACACCGCTAACGGGCAGCCGTTTCATTTCTTTATTAGGTTTGACATCCCGGTATTGATTTAAGAAGGTTTTGCTTCATGTATAGAACAGATAAAGATTAATGCAGGGGATGGATCATTTTAAGAGACTTGATAATCAGCATTGACTATTTGGTACATAGGAAGCTGATTCTTTCCTTGTCCTGTGTGTGAAAGGTTTGCTGTCCCAAGCATTAAATCCCTGCTGAGACTGGTGGGCAGCCAAGGCTTAATCCTTTAACAGGTTTATTGTTCTTCCAAGCGTTCATTTAAGTGGACTTGCTGTGGCTAAAAAGAAGAAGAACGAGGGCAACGGGATGGCAGAGTGAGCAGAATACGGCAATTCACTTGAAAATATTACTATCGCAGTTCACTACATTCCTCACAGGAAAATGCATGGAAAGGAAGGACTATATAAGTCCCCTTAGTCAACGTCCATAAACAGATTAACAGAAGGTTTCTAGCACTTCTGTGTCCCCAACAAAGGGTGTTATCCTGGTAATGATCCAATTCTCTACAGCAGTTTCACCTCTTCTTTTTTATTGGGGGCAGGAAAAACCATGAATGTGAAAATCTGTGCATTGGTGTAAACCACCCTTCCGATATTCACATGGGTCTGCTGTGAAGCACGTAAAGACATTGATTTTGTAGCTCAGAGACAAAGGGGCACTCAAAATTAAAATCTCATTTCTCCCTAAAAACTTAGTACCTTCTACAGCCACAAGTAACAACTAAGATTACGACAATTCACAGGCACTAGTGAGAAAAAAAGCTACATTCTGTCTTTGACAGCACTTTGTGTATAGTCAGTTTCACTGTTTCTCCTGCTCTAGCTAGTTAATTTCTTCCTTACTGAAAAAACCCTTAAAAATCACCAACAGGGGAGCAGAAAAACCCTTTAAAATTAACATAAAGTTAATAATGTCAATTTAAGGTTAACTAAGATGGTTTTAAAAATAAAACAAACTGTTTATATTTTAAAATCATTAACCAATCATATGTATAGCCTTAAAATTGCTAAAAAGAAGTTCATTTAAAAAGTAAACTGTAAGGATTTTTACCTGCCAAGATCAGGTCTTACAGTGCTATGTTTTGCCTACAAGAGTCAATTCAAACAGAAAGCAGCGCACGAGTTAAAATGCAGGACTACAAGTCAGAACTTGTAGGTTCTGTTCTTGGCTCTGCCACTTGCTCACTATGTGACTTAAGAACGGCCATACTGGGTCAGACCAAAGGTCCATCTAGCCCAGTGTCCTGTCTTCCGACAGTGGCCAGTGCCAGGTGTCCCAGAGGGAATGAACAGAACAGCTAATCATCAAGTGATCCATCCCCTGTTGCTCATTCCCAGCTTCTGGCAAACAGAGGCTAGGGACACCATCCCTGCCCATCCTGGCTAATAGCCACTGATGGACTAATCCTCCATGAATTTATCTAGTTCTTTTTTGAACCCTGTTATGGTCTTGGCCTTCACAACATCCTCTGGCAAGGAGTTCCACAGGTTGACTGTACGTTGTGTGAAGAAATATTTCCTTTTATTTGTTTTAAACCTGCTGCATATTAATTTCATTTGGTCAGCCCTAGTTCTTGTGTTATGAGAAGTAGTAAACAACACTTCCTTATCTACTTTCTCTACACCAGTCATGATTTTATAGACCTCAATCATATCTCCCTTTAACCATCTCTTTTCCAAGATGAAAAGTCCCAGTCTTATTAATCTCTCCTCATATGGAAGCCATTCCATACCCCTAATCATTTTTGTTGCCCTTTTCTGAACCTTTTCCAATTCTGAGATATCTTTTTTGAGATGGGGCGACCACATCTGCACACAGTATTCAAGATGTGGGCGTACTATGGATTTATATAGCGGAAAGTCACTTCGCCACTCTCTAAGTTTCTTCCTCTATTATAAGAGGATTCTGATACTTCCCTATCTCGTGAGTGTAGATATTGGGAGTTTTAATACACTGTATGTGAAGTGCTTTGACATCCATAAGCATAGGGCATAGCGTCGTCATCAACAACTTTTGCAGAAGTGCAGAACACTAAAGTTGGGTCCTAGTAGGTAAGAAGATATAATTTTCAAATATTTTGTTTTAACAATTTTAAGTTAGCCCACATATTGTCTAAGCATTTTGAACCTCCAAGAGTAGTCTGTAACTTATAAAACATCTAGATCACCTTTAACGATAGCCAATTTTCAGTTGTTAGTTATAGTTCTCATAGTTGTGCAGACAATCGATCACAACCACATAATTTTGCATACATGGAACCTCATACTGATGAACCATTTGTTGGAACCCCACAGTCAGACTGAGGGGCAACATTAACTTCATTAAAATGAATGTTTCTTTATTACTGCTGCTACCTAATTTAAGCAGTTTATCACAAATTTAAACAGTGCCCTACAGATGGCCCTTATTTTGATTTAAATCATTCCCTACGTGCTTCGAAGTCCTCCACCCAAATTACTTGTGAGGTGCTGTGAAGTATATTCACGTCCCCTTCACTCTTTAGGGCACTGGGTATATTTACTGAAGCAAACAAATATCGATCTTGTCTGTGACTACAGATATTTGATGGGAATTAGACAAGGAGAAATGGGAAAGGAGACTGGCTAGAGGCCACTTCCTGGAAAAGAGCAAAGGGCCAGGAGCTGCAGATGCTGTTCCATGCACTTGAATGGATCAAACTCAAGAAAGAGACAGCCTCTCATTATCTCTTCAAAAGCCAGATGCACGAAGCAGTATTTAATTAACTAGTCCTCATCACTGCATTTATTCGGAGAGGTCAGAGTACTTCACAGTGCCACTGTGCATTGCTGTGGGGGATGCACAGCTGAAGGAGTGTACCATTATCACAGAAGCCTGGTTTTCTTCCCTCTTCCCCCACCCTAGCCATAAATACACACAAGACACTCAAAGGCCAACCTCCCCCCAAAGCCATTAAATTAGATTCAACTGGGATTTTTCTGACTATTACCGAATGCATTCAATAGCCCAAATGAGAGCCTCCCAATTTACCTGGCCCTGGGTCAGTAAGCACAGAATGTGTGCAAAAGCATCTTACCTGCACAAACACACACACGGTAAAGAAGTGCAGTTAGTGACTCACCGAATGCACAGGAAAGGAGCTGTGCCGGTTGAGAAAGGAGTTAGAGACGGACATACTGAGGCCCTGAGTGGCACTGGTGTCCTCGGGGGTGAAGGGCACTTTAGTTTGCTGGACACAGTAGGAGACAGAAGAGAAGGAAGAGGCAGCATAGGAGGCCTGCTGAACAGGAGAGAGAAAGCGAGAGAGGAAACAAAGAAAGCAAGCACAGAACAAGCTATGAATAAAGGGTGAGAAATGCTATTTTAAAAACAATGCATTTAAAGTTGCTTACTACACAAATAGCTACTTGGGCAGTTCATAGGACTCCAAACCCTGATTCTGAGCCAGTCGCACTGTTGCGTGCTTCTGAGCTCCGAGAGACACTGCAAAAACCATTAAAATCCTCCTCATTTAACACGTCCCTTAAGAACAATTCCCCCTCCCAGCTCAGCTCATGCTTGGCTGCTACTTAGGTGCACAGATCAGCTCTTCTCTACTGCCTCTTTCTGCACAGCATAGGCCAGAGGAGCTCAGAGGAGTGGGCACCCAGTAGCAGCCACTGCCAAGCAGTGGAATTGGCCCTTACTTCCAGATGTTAGGCAGGCTGTTTCTGTGGATTGTTTACTTTGCCAGCCAGCAGCCTGGGAACTTGGGTCTCTCCAGCCTGAGAGATGAGTCTTCTCAGGCACTGAGGGGGATCATGGGTCAGGCATAACTTTCAGTGTTTTAAGATTTTCATTCAAAACCAAAATTATATCCCAGTTTCACAAGAGGGAGATACTGTAACTTTAAGTATCAAAACATTCCACGCTGACTATTCTAGTGTACTTGTATGGGGGAGAGTCAGTCAGAAAAGATCTCTGAATCTCCTGTATGTTTGGCATGTCTGGAGGACGCTAAGCACGATGGCTATTTCTGGCCCGTCTGCACTCCTCAGCTCAGACTCTCTGATTTTAAGCATGAATGCTTCAGTGATCAGATTTGAAGCTCACAAAGAAAGGATTTTTTCAATTTTATACAGAGGAGTTCATCCAGCACAACTTGCCTGGGGCTAGAAAGTACCCTGCATCCACACAATTTGCTTTGGCTGAATCTCTCTGGGCAGTCCTAGTTGAATGAGCCATCATCTGCTTGGAGAGCTCAGCATCATCATTTCCGAAATGGATACATGTGAGGCTGTGCTTCAGGAGACCTGTGCTTCAGGCAAACCTCAAGCAACACCTTGATGGTATCATCTTGCAAGGAGTAAAAAAATGCCTAGAAGGCAGAACCATGATCTCTTTGCCAGCCAGATTATTATTAAAGGGCAGTACAGGTGTGGTAGAGCCTAAAGGAAATACTTTGTTTCTACTGACTTAAATTAGGAAAAGGGGAAGAATTCCCCTACTCTAACTACTAGAGTGTTAAATAGTTCATATGCCCTGGCTAGAGATCAATATTTTGCATAGCATCTCTCATACCAAAGAATCGCATTGTACCTTCATAATCCGTCACTGAAATAGGGAGCTGGTGGGATGATGAGTAAATGGGACATGACAGCGATCGAGGAGAAATTCTGACCACATATAAAGGGGCATCCCTCAGCTTAGAGTCCTTGCAAAGCAGACAGGACTTTGGGTTTTAAGGTCTCAGTCAAGGAGCCCCACACACAGTAAAACTGCACTGCACTCAATCTGTCTACCTTGGAAGGACAAATTCACCCTGCTAGGATTGAAGCTTATGATTCCAGGGAATCTAGATGCTTTGGACCTGCAGCATGGAACTCTCGGCCTTCCCTTTGATGGAGAAAAATGCACTGGGATAGTCAAAAATTAGCACATATAAGAGGTGAGGAAATACGCCAATAGCGACCCACATGAATGATTCTTTCATGCAACATGGGAGGCAAGCATCGCCTCTTGAAGGCCTGAAGTAAACTTGTCAAGTTAAGCAATAGCACTGTGGCCCATTCTTTACAATTCCTCCAGGCCTGCTACCAAAGCTGCAGCAATAGGAATTAGCTACTAGGGCCCAGGAGCTGTTTCCGCCCCCATACTAGTTTTTTTTTTTTTAAATCCCTGAAGTGAGGAGGCTGAAGTAAAAAGAGAGCACTATGAAAAACATTTTGAGAATGCCCCACCCCCCAAAAAAACAAACAAACAAAAAAAACCCTGGGTAAAATCCTGGCTCCACTGAAGTCAATGGCAAAAGTCCAACTGAATTAAATGAGGCCAGGATTTCATCCACAGTGTTCAAAACTGGCATTCAAGCCCCCACGGCACCCACACAAACATGTTCGAAGTGCACTGGCTGTGTGCTGGAAGGGCAAGATGAATGTGGTGGGTTTTTCTTTCTAGATTGGCAAGTGGAATTCCTGTTCTGAAGCAGCAAAAACCTCAAGTCAGATTCGACCAGAAAAAGGACAAGTCCTGTTTTAAAGCAAGCCAAAATGGCAGAGCTGGCACTGGAAAGGCTCCCCAGCTCCTTGTGAATATGGACCAGCAGGAGACTATGGGGAGCACACATTTGTTAGAGGTATCGGTCACATTAGGGCTCTTTGGCACAATCTTTGTTATGACAAACTATACAAGGAGCAACTAAGCATAAATGGTTGCTCCTAGCCAGTTTTCTGACCAGTGGCTGAGACGTTTACCTAAGAATGTGTGGTCTGTAGCACGGGTTAGCTATCACAGACATCAGGAAAAGGTATTGTCCGGACTGGCCACTGTGTCAGTAGCAAATGTGATTAAAGAGGACAGTAGCCAACCCAATTTCAACCACAGTGTAGGCTAGGCCTTCGATTTTCAATTTTGGTTTTTCAACGCTCATGAGGAGTGCTCTGAATTTGAGGGTTGGAATGGAGAATGGTGGTTAAACTAGGTCATGCAAGATGTCTGAAAAAACACATTAACTTTAGGTTTTGGGGCGTGTAACCCCGGTAATGTAAACACAAAGACATCAATCCAGACCTGCAGTCTTCCAGGAACACAAGCAGCAGAGAGTGAAAAGAAGGTCACTTCCCCAAAGCCATTCCTAGAAGTCAAACACGCCTTTGTTCGGTAGAATACGGAGGGCGTCACTCACCAGCTGTCGCTGTTTTGGCGGAAGGGCAGGGGGTGGTGCCAGCTCTTGCGACGAGTCTGTGCTGCTGAACGAGTCGTTGAACCCATAGACTTCCATGAGGTGCTTGTTTTTCTGCTGGTAGATGTGTTCGTTCTGAGGTGTCTGGTAGAACATGGATGGCTGTGGCTCTGAGTAGTCTTCCATAAACTGCAAATATGCCAGCACTGTAATACAAATCAGGACCACATTCATTGCTGTTGACCAGTCCACTACAGCCTTTCCAGTAAGAGAGGTAACAAGTGGGCAGGATCCTCCCCCATAAAAAAGCAAAACCAAAGTACAATGGACACACTGCAGCCGTTACTGGACTTTGCTTCAGGAGAGTGAACAGAGCCAGTTTGTCAGGGTTCCCCATACTAGGCCACATCCACACTATGGGGGCTACAGCAACATGGCGACAGTGCCTTAGCTCTGAGGCTGTACAGCAATGGAAGGGGTTTTTCCATCACTGTAGTAACTCCACCTCCTCAAGCAATGGTAGCTAGGTTGACAGAAGCATTCTTCTGTCGACCTAGCTGCTTCTACACCAGGAGTTACGTCAGCATAGCTATGGGGCTCGGGAATGTGGATTTTTAAGCACAGACCAGGGCTAATACAGTGATCTGTTCACATTGGCTGAAAGCCGCTGCAAACTTCATCATCCCTCAAGAGGGGGCATCGGTTCACACTTCATTAGGATTCAGCGGAGGGCCAGCCACTCCAATTGTCTGATCAGCTGCCTCCCTTAAAGCTGGCCAAGGCCCAGTTTTGAGTTTGCTTCTAAGTAACCATGCTCCAAAAAGTTGCACTAGTCTAATGCTAACCTGTGCCAACTTGCTCCAAATCTCAGGCCAATGGCTATAAATATTTCTAGAACACAGAGGCTTAGGTCTTTGTCTGTATGGTTATCAGGTGCTATCTCCACAAAACAAGCTATGTTGAGATTCAAAATTATACAGAGGAAAGGGGAACCAGACAGCCTGATAACTGGAAAAGAGGATTTAGACAACAGGGTCCAGACTACTACATGAACTTGCCAAGCAAAGCTGGCTGGTGACGGACTGGTGTTTTACTCACATTCATTTTTTATTTTTGGCCTTTTCAATGGCACTGGCAGGTACCAAGGAAAATATTTTGGATATTTATCATCACTTTCTTCCCTGGAATTGCCTCCGAAGTGAAGGACAACGTCCACTTGAAGCATCAAAGAAGAATTGGTTTTTAAATTCAGTAAAAATATTTTATTTGGGCTTAAACAATTCCAGCATCGCAGCACCGTGCTGCTGCATGAGAAACAGACAGTGAAACCCAGTAGAAATCAAACCAGCTAACACCAGGGCTTTGGAGCTGTGCTCCGACTCCAGGCAAAAACCTGCAGCTCCACTGCTCCGGAGCTGCTCGGCGCTCCAGCTCCGGGCTCTGCTCCAAAGCCCTAGCTAACGCGGCAGTTTTTGCCTTCCCAGCTCAGTGAAGTGCAAGTAGTAAAAAAAAAAAAAAAACCACCACCACCTGCATAAACAGTGAAAAGCACATTGGATTTTAAAAAACTCCTTCAGGTTGAATAATCCGACGTACTTTTGGAAGCAGAAAGTGACATTTTGTTTAAAACAAATCTTTGTAACCTTTCAGTGTCCCTGGTCATTGTCCCTTTCATCCTGGCACCCTCAATACTGCCATTGCCTCCACAAATCATAGATGTCCACAGTCACTCTCACACAGCACATGGCTCCCTTGCTTTCCACCAGACAAAGCAACATGTCCACAGCACCCATCCTCAAACCTCTCGGCTGACTCTCCTCCCTTTGCCGGATGAAATTCAAAATTGCTTCATTTGCCTTCCTCATGGACTTGTCTCTTCAAACTCACCCAGCATGTCTTCTCCCAGGCTACTGCCAGCGCTAGCGGGAAAGCCTTCTCATTCAGAACTCCAGCCATCTGGAACAGGGTCTTTCCACTTCACCGAGTTATCTCAAATTCCTGCTGTAAACTCCCCCCTCCCCCATTTCCTTAACATCTTAGCGGGTCTCTAATTCTGCAACAGAATCCAAATGCTGTAAAGCATTTTCGGATTGCAGCTTGTCTGGAAGATGCTAGACACAATAAGGCCCCAATCCCACAACAGGATCCTCATGAGTGGACCTTGCGTAGTGCCCCACTGAAGTCAGTGGGACTCAGTACAAGCACAAGGTCTATCTGTGCAGTTCTGATTGCAGGACTAGGGCCTTAGCTGTATTTTACTGTACAGGCAAGACACCCAGTTTGGTACTTTTCCAATTGCTACAAAAAAACAAGGGTGATTAAGGATGGAAAATAACTTTGCAAAAACTGAGGAGAGGAGTGGAGGGCAGAGTAGAGAGCACACTACCATTCAAGCACTTTAAAAAGGCTGATCAGCATCTTTTTCAGAACCACCTTGTCATTCACAAAGTGTTCTACTTATTATTAGTGACATATTATTTTTCCATCGTGTAAGTTTTTAGGTCCGGTCATTACGTGGCAATCACCTTTGCTCGTGTTTCAGTCTTCCAGCTGCAACAAACCAATGTCAACAATAAAAGCTTTATGTGCCGTCATCAGAATGCAACATGAACCCTTTATGTAAATGCAGCGGCCAGATCCCACCACATGAGGTCTGCAACCCAAAAGTGCAGCACTCTGTGCTGCTCCAGCCAACAGCAATCTACAGGCTGTCCAATTTCAAAGAGGATGCAGCCTCATACAAGTGTCAGCAGGAAGGAACGTTCGGCATTTGTCGCCTACACCTTTTTTGAGACTTCCTCTGATATTTTTAAACTTTACTTAGAAGAGGAGACTAAAAGCTGTCCAAAAAGTTAGCTCTCTCCCACTAAATAAAAAGGAGCTCTGGCACCCAAAGTGCAGAAAAACGCTGTGTAGCACAACTCTGTTGATGCACCTCAATCCTGAGCAGTAACACCTGATACTATTCCAGTCGTAGGACCCCACGCAGTTCTGCCAATGTTCATCACACTGCTGTCCTGCAGCACCCCTTCAGATCCCACGCAGCTCTGCCTGTGCCCCTCAATCCCAATCTTCAGTGCCTTTCCTGGGCTCCCAGCACAGCTCTACCAAAGAGCCTCACAACCTTCTGCTGTTTCAGACTTTGTCCTTCACAAAGCCACGAGCGATCAGTGTACCGAAGTGTGTGTTGTCTCTGTGTGGATATGTTTGTATTTTTAGTGGTGTGGACAAATGACCATTAGGGCCAGGGCTGAGACCACCAAATTTCTTCCACTGGAGAGTTCATTTGTATTTGAACATAACTCTCTAAAGGTGAAAAGTGAGGGGATTAAGGCACTGCTCCACCAAGGTCCTCTTATTTTACATCACTGCCATGTGAAGGCGACTTAAGGTAGAATGTTCACACAACAATGGTACAAGAACAAATGTTCCCAAATACCAGCAAGTCTCAACAGATCCAGCTATTCCCTTCAATGTGTATGTACAGCAAAATGTACACCCAGGACACCATGAAGCCACAGGACATACAAAAATTCCAGTTTATGATGCTGCCGTATAGAACACCTATTCCCCCCACTGTGCCTCTCCTGGGTGGAGGAATGGAGGCCAAGAGGCTGAGACAGAAGGGCATATTCTGGGATGGGAGAGAAGCCAACGAGTCAGAGCCTGGACTTGGTGATCTCAACATTACATAGCCAACACTGGCATGTTCCCACTAAGCCTTAACGAGGATTCAGCTACAAAACCATTTAATGTGCTACATTTAGCATACAGAGCTGAAGTACCAGCCAATACCAAAGGATCTACCAGGTTTAAAGGCTGCATTACAGCGGTAATGAGAAGTGTCGGTGAAAAAGGTGACACATTAGCTTCTTGTGGAAAATTAAATTACAGTCCATGCCTTAACTCAAGGCAGAGCATCTGAATGCAGTTGGCAGCCTTAACTTAATCTGTAAGGGAATAATGAAGAGCTCTTTTATCTCGGCTGTTTATGGCACTAACGTTTCCCATTGCCATGGCAGCTGCTGCCCCCCTTGTTAGAACCAGTGCAGGGAAGGTGTGAGCGTCTCTGCTTCTACTCTGACCTCATCGACAATTTTAGGTTAAGGAAAAACCATATGAAATAGTGAAATACAATCCCTGAATTCAATGTTGCGGGGAGGGACAGGGGGACTGAACACAAATTAAAGGGGCACACTGGCTCTTTAAAGGCCTCTGATCTTTAGCAGAAGGTTGAGAAAATGGAAACATTCCTGAGATTGCTCTTTGCATAGGCTCCCACCCATCTCCTGCCTGCCCCTCTGTGCTGCAGTTTTTAATGAGGCAGACATTCAAAAAGCAGATGGGGAAATTACATCACTGGCTCAGAGCAGGCTGCACATCCTGCAGTTTATTCCATTCACCGAAGAGTGGAACGGGAGCGGCAGCCTCCTAAATGAACAGCAGAGATGTAAAGACAAAGTCTGAGGGAGCACACCTGGAGAAGAGGCAGGAGTGTGAGACATAATTTGAAGCATCTCCCTCCAGAATGTTCCAAAACACCCAGCTTATGTCAACTCAAAATCTAGAGAGAAAACACTTGAAAAGCCAGGCTGTGGCTGGTATAACCTTACTGGGACCGAGATTGTGCAGTGGTCCTCTTACTTTCTGCTCTGAGTAGAAATCCCCCATCTACAGTGCAGAATGCACTCACTGTCAAAGGAATGAAATCTCTTTGGGCAACCTAGTAGGTTGTTGCACTCCAGACGGCAACTGCCTCCTAGACAAATTCACAGACTCTGATAGCTTCGCACCAGAGAGCCATCAGTACTTTGGTGTTGGCCTCTGGGCCTGCTGCCCGCAGGCTGACATGATCTCTTCTTGGGCTCAAAAACACAGACCTGTGTACTGGAGATTGAGGATTGCAGTTGCTGGTCCTGGAAGCAGCATGAGGCTGGTGGGACAGAAGGCTGACCAGGCCTATATGCAGTGGCAGTTGACTTCTAGTCAAGGAACAGGAAAGGGCAAGAAAAAGCCAGGATGCAGGTGCCTGAGGGATTGTGTGAAGGCACTGGAGGACCAGCAGCCCCTGATGTTGTGTCATGGCGCTAACCTGCACCTTACACTGTGGATAGGTCGTGTTAGCAGCTGATGAGATAAATTTGCTCAAGGCTCTGCCCTGTATTTGCAGTCATGTCAGCCAACTTAGGTTACTGCCACTACTGGGCATGAGTGATGGTTTGTGTGTGTGGACAGGGGTTGAGTTAATGGGAACACTCAAGCTACACCTCATATTGACCCACTAGTGAAGACAAGCTCAAAGAAGCTTTGCCACTACCTCTGGTGATGATACCTGCTTTTCAAATAGTTTATATCATCCTGGATAAGACCAGCAACTGTCCTCAGCATAGCTACAGCAATTAGAAACCAGCTGCTCAGATGGCACCATTCTGCACTTACTTCCCACTGACGGGGGGAGAAAAAGGGCTGAAGATAGAAAGAAAAATGAACAAATGACTTATCTCCAGATTCTAAGCTGTTTGGGGGGAGGATCCTGTTGTTTTAGACCATGAGCTCTTTGTGGCTGAAACTGTTCTATATTTGTGCCTTGTACAGCATGAGAACATTGCTAGCTCTTAATAATAGTCTAGAACAGTTCACCACTAGCACAGTAATATGTACTCTTATAGAACTAAATAAATAATAATTCAGGCCAGACTGAAAGGCAGATCTCTTACCCTGTCGGCGTTAGACAGAAGGCTGCTGTTTGAAGTATCTCTGGGCACAGCTCACAGTAATACATATGGTTAATTTAGACAGGACTTGCTGTACATTATTAATTAAATGTCCACCTTTGTCTTTACTGTAACATTTCCTGCCAATAAATCAGTTGCCAGAAGATGACCCAGAACAGTGAGACCACAATAAAGTTGCAGCTGTGACAACTCTAGATTTTTTTAACAAATGCATGTATTGTGGGTACCCCAGGAGTGTGTCACACACATACTGCGTAGATATGTGAGCAACGCCTCTCAATGTATATAATTATACCAGGATATCTGCATGCATCAGTTCACTGTAAGATACAGCATGTACGCCAAGAAGGGAGTGGTGGTGCTACCATAAAATCTTATTTCTAGCAACGTTTTACAGAAATTTGTTATGAACAACAATAAGGTAAAGCTAACAACCACAGAACTGTAGCATGCTTACATGCAGGGTATGGACTATATATAGCAATCTCTCAGTGTCACATGAATGCAACTAAGGTGTCTGCTGCAATGTATGTAGTCAGGTTACACCCCAAATACTTCAGCCAGCTTTGCACCAAGGATGTCTTAACAAACCAAGGGGACAGACTACATGCTGGATAACATCATCTCCCTCCCTAACAATACAATCTAATCAATGCTCCAGAGCCTTCTGATAGCTTCAGATTACAGAAGGCAGCGAATTCTAAAAGCCCAGCTAAACATCAAAGAAGACTCACTTGCAGGCCTTGTTACTGGGGTTAACAGTGCACACAAGCAGTAAAGAAAAGATAACTGTTTAAATTGTTTTTAAGTAACTCTCCTTGACTTCACAAAGAGCCTCATAGGATAACAGAAAAGAATGAAGAGGGGCTTAGAGAGCCAGGCAAATAGCCCAAGCCACTCACTATGAATGGGGTCACCAAACTGCCTTTAGCCCAAACATCTCCAGTCACACACCTCCCAAGTAAAGGCACGCAGGTGCCCATAGAGAGTTGAATCTTCGCCCCCATGCACCAGATTGCAGGGAATGAATCTGGGCTTGGATGAAGCCCTTACTAAAAAGAAGAGTCAATATGTAGAGATGAGCTGTGTGCCTGATCCTGTGACCAGCAATGAGGATTTGCACCAATTCAGTTAGTACTGCTCGCAAGCCATATGGCTGTTACCACTGAATCGTTTGGGATAGCTTCAGTTATCGACTCTGACTCTAAGTAACGTACTAGCCTGTATTTCCTTTGTGATATCTACAAGCCAGCACTGTAGCTCCCTGCTATTCACTCTAGGTACCTTTAAATATATTGCCTTATATATAAGGTCAAGACCTCTAGTCCTCAGAGCCACTGCTTGAGGAGCTGGGAGTTTGGTTTACGATGGAAAGTCCTGGCCTTCAGACTGCTCATTTTAATAATGTATCTTCTTATGCTTAAAATGAAGACAGTAGCCCAGGCAATATGGCAGCCCTGGACACCATCATGACAGGCTAGTCCTGTGCTGCCATGCCAGTGATCACAATCTGGATGCTAAACTGCTGGGCTGGCAGCACTTAGCCTTAAGAGGGGAGAAGGACCAGGAAATAACCCCTCTTTCTGGGCTCTTGGAGACAGTCCAGCCCTCCTCTGTGGAGAGAAAGTTGCCATAACAACTTTGCGGTGATCCTGTGGGAATCAAATAGGGTGATCCAAAAGACAGGGCCACTCTGCCTTGAGATTGGTATGGAGAGAGAAGGAAACCATCCTTAAAGGCAGTGATAATGCTCTAAGCTGTCAAATCTAACTGCTGCTCTCTGGCTCCCTTGTGGTGAGTCTACAGCTAAAACTTACATTGGCATAGCTCTGTTGGTCAGGGGTGTGAAAAAACCCACCTCCCGACACAGCTATGCTGACAAAACCCTGAGTGGAGACACACCTATGCCAACAGAAGAGCACTGCTGTCGACACAGATAACAGTGTTCGGGAGGCAGTGTTCCCACAGTGCAGAACAACTCCTTCTGTTGGTATAGGCAAGGTCTATACTAGGGGGCTATGCCAGAAGAGGCGCTGTAGTATAGACATAGCCTAGGGCAGAGTTAGAGCCTTTCACTCTTAGGGCTGGTCTACACTGAAAAGTTACATCAGCACAACTGTGTCTCTCAGCGGTGTGAAAAATCCACATCCCTAAGAGATGTCCTTAAGCCGACCTAAACCCTGGTGTGGACAGTGGTCGGCTGACAGGAGAATTCATCTGTCGATCTAGCTAGCGCCTTTTGGGGAGGTGGATTAACTACAGCAATGAAAGAACCTCTCCCATCACTGAAGTGAGTGTCACACTTAAAACGCTGCAGTGGCACAACTGTGCCACCGTAGTATTTTAAGGGCAGACATAGCCATAGTCCTAGATTTCAATGGGAGTTAGGCACATAGGCACTTTTGAAAATCCCACAGGTGCTTAAAGATGCAGATTGGCTTCTGAAGTACCTTTAAACATCTGGCTCTTAATGGCAAAGGATTGGTGCTGCCTACCCATCCATTTTAGGTTGACCATTGTGACGCTTGGCCCTGAGGGAATAGGGACATTATCACCTGTAGGACACTGGGGAGGTGATGAATTTGAGGAAGGGAAAGAAAGAGAAATACCAATGCAGGCACTTGCTTACTGTGTTTGTTTTTCTTCTCTGGCAGAGGCGGGGGGTTCTCTGGGTCACCCGTAGAGTCAGGAGCAGCAAACTCAGTAATGAATTCAACCGGCACTGAAGAATTGCCCTGCTGAAATGGCAAGACAGCAGCAAATGATGTGAAGGGTACTGACGAGAGAGCTCCTGGGTTCTGCATATCATCCTCCGAGATGTTATCATATTGTGAGGGGTGCCTCTCATAGGAGACCCTGCAGCCTGCGTTATCCAAAGTCTGAGAGGCTGCACTCCTCCTCTTCTTCTCTGGCAAAGCTGGAGGAGTCTCTGTAGACTGTGTTGCTGTCAATGGGCTGCAGCATTGCAGCTGGGGGGAGCTGCCCTGTGGGAGCTGGAAAACATGTCCATGAAATGGGGAGCCACACTCGCCCAAGGACTCTGGCAATGGGCTGAGGATACTTGGCACCTGCTGAGGTATCTGGTCAGCATTAGAGAGGTCCTGCTGCAGGAATTCATAGTCCGGATCATAGTGATCTGTGTACAACAAGGAGGATAAGAACACCATGCGTTATTCATGCCTAAACTGAGTTACTGCATTACTGTCTATGTGATCCTTGTTCTTCTGTATCTCACCCAGCCCTGTCAGTCACCTTTGTGATAACATCTCTTCAATGTAGAGAGCAAGCTCTTTGTACCAGAGACTGCTCTTCTACGTCTTCTTGAAAGTGCCCAGCATACCTTTAGTAATAAGTGATTAGTAACAATAGTTCAACCCGTGAATCATTAGAGAGATATTGTTTCTCTAGTGAGTGCATTTTATTTGTTCCTCTTCATTGTTACATCTCCTTCAAAGTTTGAAAATAAAATAGCTTTAACCTAGCGGAGCTGCCCTTTTCGACTGATGTGCAGAAAAGGGGTTGAAACCAACAAGCATTTTAGCTTGTGACCCAAGTTGAGTCTGAATTCAGACTTCTATAGCTGAAAGATTTCTGAACTAACCCACTTCATGCCTTCCTCACCCCAACAGAATATAATTTATCACAGATCCACCAGCAGCAGTTATACTGGCAGGGCCCCATTATAATTCTGCATCATGGCTCGGAAAAGATACAACACTAGAGTGCCTTGGAACTCCGCAGTGGCTCTGAAGAGATCTTCTCCTTACCTAACGTTTCACAGCTTGTGTTGCGGGAGCACTGTCCACTGTCCCGGTCCAGTGAGGAGAGCTGCTCATCAGACTTGCTGAGCTTGCCCATGCTACTGCATGGCGAGAGGCGAGGGGATTCCCCTCCATAGGAGTGGCTGCCGCCTGACAGCCTCCTCTGTGCGTAACAGTCAGCATCAAAATCCTGAGGCATAAACAAAGAAACTTTCTCGTCAGCTTGCCAGTGAACAGGAGAAATACTAAGAGAAAAGGCACCCACTGGCGGTGTGCAGAAATGGGAGTGGGGATTGCCCGTGCTACAACGTACACCCCACTTAGAACAGGCCTGCCCAGGCTCCCAAGCTATGACTCAAACACGCAGCTGGCATTTCAGACAGCACATACTGAGCTACAGGAACGCAGGTCACGTGCTATCAAAGAGAAGGCTGAGCTCTTCACTAAAACACAAACCTGCTGACTACTTAGTACTGGAGCATCTTGACGGCAACCGGACTGGGAGAGTCCCCATTAAACAGCTCTGGGTTTGCTGAGTATCTGGTTAGCTAAGGCGTGTGTGTGTGTAGCTAGTGTTAAATTATAGCTTTTTTTTTTCAGCCTGTCAGCTGTGTGTGTCTATGGTTATATCTTCACCACAGTTAACTCGAGTTATCCCTCTTGAGCTAGTCTAGCTCAAGTGAGAGCAGCCACACTGAGAAATACCACTTGAGCGGCACAGCCTGATTGGATTAGCAGTACGTACAGAGCAGTCGTGTTAGCGGCTGACAAGTTGAGCTAACCTGAGCTGCAGCCTGTAAGATGGACCAGCCAACTTACAGGCTGCAGTTAAAAGCACCACCACTCTTGAGTTGAGTGTTCTGGTGCGTGGATGGGACTCGAGTTATAAATCAAGTTAACTCTGCAATGAGGACAAGTCCTTAGTTCTGTAAATCAGCATGTAGATTTATAGCACTGTACCCATGACAAATAATGGTTGAGGGAAGGCAAACAACCCCCGTAGTGCCATCATTTCCTTAATTCCTCTACTACTCAGCTATTTTACCCATTACAAGCCCGTTAGTGGACAGAAAACAGCTGCTCAAAGTAGTCTCTTTAGGTTAACAGCTATTTTAAAATGCAAGTGCCTGCATATGAAGTTTTGAGCTCCCCAAGGTACTATATGAATCATGCCACACACAGAAACTTGGGTCTTGGTAAGTTCAGCCAATCATTCTGAATACTATGTTCTGTTACAGACAGGCATGCTTGTTCTTTCGGATCACTGAAGTCCATCACAGCTCAGAGCAACAGAGCTTGTAGCAATTCACTATTTAAATGGAACAGAAGCCTTCAAAAAATAAACCTATGCACATTATTGGATGAAGTTTTAGGTAGCTGAATCTCCTCTCAAAGGAAAATGTGTTCATTCCAGTACGGTTCTTTAAAACAAGGGCTATTTGGCAAGAGAGGAGATGGGCTGGGTGCTGCGGGAATGAAGACAGCAGTGCTTCTTTCAGCTTATTTCATTCCAGAACATGATTCCAATGTTTTTAAAAGGTTATGCTATTACCTGTCTGTTGATTCCAATAGGCAAACTAGAACCACTGGTGGCTCGACTCATAGGTGCCACTACTGCCACTCTGGTAGGAGAAGGTGCTGACTGTCTTTTTTTAGGGGGCAATGCTGGAGGAGGGCTGCAAGACAAAAAAAAGTTCAGCTACTTCAAATACTTGATTATCAGAACGTTGCTTTGACGCTCTAGGAGCCAGGATTCTATCTGCCTCATCACGTTAGGGATTCTTGACCAATGTATGCACCATCTCTCAATAGAGGAGATGGTCATCCACACTCTTTCATGGTCTGTACTGGAAGATTTCAGAGTAGCAGCTGTGTTAGTCTGTATCCGCAAAAAGAACATGCAAACTTGTGGCACTTGAGATTTGGTCTACACTAGTGGGGGGGGAATCGATCTACGATACGCAACTTCAACTACGAGAATAGCGTAGCTGAAGTCGACGTATCTTAGATCGACTTAAATTCACTTACTTCGCGTCCTCGCAGTGCGGGATCGATGGCCGCCGCTCCCCCGTTGACTCCGCTTCTGCCTCTCGCCATGGCGGAGTTCCGGAGTCGACGGCAGAGCAATCGGGGATCGATTTATCCGCGTCTACACTAGACGCGATATACTGATCCCCGATAGATCGATCACTACCCGCCAATCGGACTAACAAATTTATTTAAGCATAAGCTTTCATGGGCGATGCATAGAATGGAACATATAGTAGGAAGATATATATACATACAGAGAAAATGTGAAAAGGTGGAAGTTGCCATACCAACTCTAAGAGGCTAATTAATTAAGATGAGCTATTATCAGCAGGAGAAAAAAAAAAACTTTTGTAGTGATAATCAAGATGGTCCATATCAGACAGTTGACAAGAAGGTGTGAGGATACTTAACATGGGGAAATAGATTCAATTTGTGCAATGACCCAGCCACTCCCAGTCTCTGTTCAAACCTAAGTTGATGGTATCTAATTTGCAAATTAATTCCAGTTCAGCAGCTTCTCATTGGAGTCTGTTTTTGAAGTTTTTCTGTTGCAAAATTGCCACCTTTAAAACTGTTATCAAGTGACCCGAGAGGTTGAAGTGTTCTCCTACTGGTTTTTGAATGTTATGATTCCTGATGTCAGATGTGTGTCCATTTATTCTTTTGCGTAGAGACTGTCCGGTTTGGCCAATGTACATGGCAGAGGGGCACTGTTGGCACCTGATGGCATATATCACATTGGTAGATGTGCAGGTGAAAGAACCGCTGATGGCGTGGCTGATGTTATTAGATCCTATGATGGTGTCACTTGAATAGATATGTGGACAGAGTTGGCATTGGGCTTTGTTGCAAGGATAGGTTCCTGGGTTAGTGTTTTTGTTGTGTGGTTGCTGGTGAGTATTTGCTTCAGGTTGGGGGGCTATCTGTAAGTGAGGACTGGTCTGTCTCCCAAGATCTGTAAGAGTGAGGGATCATCTTTCAGGATAGGTTGTAGATCTCTGATGATGCGCTGGAGAGGTTTTAGTTGGGGGCTGAAGGTGACGGCTAGTGACATTCTGTTATTTTCTTTGTTGGGCATGTCCTGTAGTAGGTGACTTCTGTGTACTCTTCTGGCTCTGTCAATCTGTTTTTTCACTTCAGCAGGTGGGTATTGTAGTTTTAAGAATGCTCGATAGACATCTTGTAGGTGTTTTTCTCTGTCTGAGGGATTGGAGCAAATGCAGTTGTATCTTAGAGCTTGGCTGTAGACAATGGATCATGTGGTGGGTCCTGGATGGAAGCTGGAGGCATGTAGGTAAGTATAGCGGACAGTAGGTTTCTGGTATAGGGTAGTGTTTATGTGACCATTGCTTATTAGCACAGTAGTATCTAGGAAATGGACCGCTTGTGTGGATTGGTACAGGCTGAGGTTGATGGTGGGATGGAAATTGTTGAAATCATGGTGGAATTCCTCAAGGGCTTCTTTTCCATGGGTCTAGATGATAAAGATGTCATCAATGTAGCGCAAGTAGAGTCTATATTTTGGCACTAGGATATAGCTGGGAAATGCCTACCTCTTATTACACTAAGGTGGTTTTATCACAGTACATGGGACATCTCTCTGTATGTTCAGATGTTGCTTCTAATACCACAGATAAACTCAAGCTCTCTGGTGCCAATGAGCATGCACACATTCTCTTCCTGGAATATGCCAGGACCTTTCATACAGACCATTCAAATTCAGAAACTACACAGAAATGTGATGGTCACTGCCAACCGCAGACCTCAACAGCAGAAGACCCTGCATGTTTCTAAATAACTACATGAGATACATTTTCACACCACCAACTAGCATCGATGCTATAAGGGTAAAGCCTGTAACACGCACACACCATATGCACATGCTAAAGCGGGTTTTCCTGCTTCTCAGAATAGAGGGCAGAAACTTTCTTGTGGTTACTTTTTAGAAAGGGTAAGGACACCGCAGTTAAAAATGATTTTTTCACAGTTTGAATCCTTTTTACCAGTTGCTTAATGTGCTGAACAATGCACAACTAACTGCATGCAGATTCTTCTTCTCCTCGCCATTACTGGAGGTTTGCAACCAAGGTAGCCCATACTGTATGATCCTCTGCTAATCTTTGTGGATGAACAGTCCCCCCCAGTCCTTTTGGTCCAACCAGGATTACACGTCGTCCACCCAAGATCTTCTTTTTCTGCCTCGTGATCTCCTGCCACCTACGTTCCCTTTCCAGTGCCCATAAACATGCATTGCCTACTGAACCCCTTAAAATGTGCCCTGCAAATCAAATCTTTCTTTTCATTAGATCTCGGACTAGTGCGTGCTGAGTTCCAATCATCTCCAATACTTTTGTAATGGTCATGCCCATATTTTCAGAATACTTCTATAACATCTTCATGCAGATTATGGGCTGCTAAAATACTCACTGAAATGAACAGAAACACTCCCTTTGGTTTCAATGGGAATTGATCAAGCCCCATATGGATATAACTAAAACAGCACAGGAAAATGTCATCCTCCGAGGCATTCATGTACTTTTAAATAAGAATGCTTTGCATTTACATAGTGCGCACTTTCATCAAAGGATCTCAAAGTGCTTTCAAAAGGAAGTGTTAGCCTAAAATTACACATGGGGGAAAGAAAGACACACACAAGAAAGGGACTTGCTCAAAACATGAAACAAGCCAGTGGCAGAGTTGGAAATATATCCCAGGAACCCTGACTCTCAGACTCCTGTTCTTCCAATAGGCAATTCTGGATTCGCTTATTAGATGAAGACCTATTAAGCTTTCTTTATCCACAGCAGCCGCCAGACTTCCATTCAGAAAATGTAAGCCACATGAAGTACACCGAGGTACCATGGAGATGGGGGCACTATAAATACTAGTAATGATAATAAAGATAGAACTATGGTTTCCCAGTACAAGGACCTGTCACCAAACACACCCTTCAGACCGAAAGGTGATTTGCGTGTGGATTTTAAAACTCCATTAACTTAAAAAAATGTGTTAAATGGCCCAGACAAACAAATGAAGAGGGACATAAATTACTTCATTTATGGTTCGTTTCCTGTGATAGGACTCCCGACATCTAGTCCTCCCTTAGATCCAAATCATGCCCCTTTAGGCACTGTGCTGGAGAAGTCCAATCTCCCACAGTAGCCTGCTAAAGCCAGCCTAGAGGGGCAGTAAGGCCTGTCTCAAACACAATACAGCATTGGTCTTGCAGAGTTTCTTTAAATGTCAATTTATACCCAAATAAACCTTTAAAAAACCCAAGCCCAAAGAAATCAAGCAGGGTCACTATTCACTTCATGTGCTGAGTCAGGACTGCTACAGTCCTGGATTTTTAAAATCCTTCCTGTCCTGTAAGGAGACACATTTTTCTGGGGACTTAATGTTACTCAGAGAATTCACCCTGGAGGGCAGGAAATGCAACATAGCAGAGAAAGGGTTTACAATGGCGAGGGTTGTATTTACAACAAGGGGACATCTATAGCCAACAGAAGGATTTCTCTCATGTATAAGTTACATTGGGAAGGGCTAATGTAATAAGGTTGTATACTATAGTGACCAGTGACGGGAGTGCCCAGTATACAAGAGAGGCAGGCTGCATGTCAGGGTTACCTGTTTTCTGCCACACGAATGCAAGGTAGAGGGGGTTTGGGAGGGGCAACCTCTTCGTCCATGGAGTCAGTCAGTATCTCAGCAGACTGAGTCATACTAGTTGTCTTGTTGAGAATCTCCATCTCTCTGTCTGTCAGGGGAAGCTCTGAGGGGCTGCAAAGCATAAAGCACAATTTGTAGAACGCTGTCTGCATGTGATTTATACATATACTTTAAAATACATATTTAAAAGAAACAACAGTGAAATACAAAACATACTATCTCCAAGCAAAACTCCATATGTATCCACCATGCAAAATGTAACTGCAGAAGTCAAGTGATTTCTTGTTGCCAGATTTCAGCATCCTTCCTCACACTGAGTAGCAACTTACTCCTCAAGTAGCCCCACTGTAATCAATAGGACTCCCTGAGGAGTATGGTGTTTCCCTGAGTGAAGAAGTGTGCCAGATCCTGGTCCTAAAGTATTCAGCTACCAGGGGCAAGAAATAAACCCACACGCAGACATCAAGACATGTGCGTGTCTTTTTATATATAAACACCCCAATCAAACATTTGTTGGTGACTCACCTGTCAGATTTACATGCTGGTAAACTGGGTTTAACTGGGCTTGTGGGAGACGGATGTTCCTGCTTCTCTATTGTGAGTCTGACCAGCTCCTATATAAAGGCAAAAAAGAGCAAAAGATAACTACCATGGACCTTTGCTAAAATGTAGCACGGTAATAGTAATCTTTCTGCGCCTCTCAGGAAGCAACCTGTAGCAAGGTGTCATAGCACCAAATCTTCTCCATATTGCAATGCTAGCATACTATGAAATATTATAACTAGCTAAAAGAAATGGCAGTGCTCCAAAGAAAAGAACACAATACATTCTGTAATGCATAGGCCTGCTTTTGTGTTTACTTACCTTGCTAATTTGCAAAATGTAGCAATTCATGATGGATCTCACCAGTCAGCAGCAGCACTTAGCAAGGACCCTCTGGACCTAGTTTCTAAACAGACAGCTTTCTCCTAATCGCTGAGACCGTTCACAACCAGAGTTGCTAGTGGGATTCCTGGCTTGGATATGCCATCTTCCCTGCCTTTTACTATGTCTTATTTTTTCACTTGAAATGGGCTTTACTAGCAACATCATTCATCCCATCAACACTGGAGACCAAGCCATGGAGGAGCAAGACAGTGGCACACATCTTCTTACCATGGATTTCTGCATGGATTTAAATTTCCAGTTGCAAATGAAACCACATCCAAAATAAGAAAGTTGATCCCAAAAGACCAGATGCCCATTTTGTCCCATGCCAGAGGAAAATGAGCCACTCTACCACCTCCAAAAAACCAGATATGTCAAACGGGTTCACTAGTAACTGAAGGTTGTAGACAACATCTCCTGTAGACACACCCAAATTGGGCCTTCCTATGCCCACCTGTGTATGGGCGTCAGAGCCTTTAGAATAGTGAAGCTTAAAGTGGCACTGAGGCATTGAAGAAGCCAGCAGTGATACACTATGCACAATCCCCTCTATCTTTCATCATAGAGGATTTTAAAATCAAGATTGGATGTTTTTCTAAATCACATGCTCTAGCAATTATTTTGGGGAAGTTCTCTGGCCTGTGTTATACAGAAGGTCAGACTAGATGATCACAATGGTTCCTTCTGGCCTTGGGATCTACGAATCTACTAAAAAAAAAAAAAGAAAAAAAGCTTAATCCAGAAGGAGCAATCTGTTCACACATAGTGAAGGAAACTTCAAAGAACTCCATTTAGTGAGAAATAAGATAACCTCCTTCCTAAGCTCTCTGAATCATACTTCGGAGACTGGCTAATAGCACCTTAAAGGAGATGAGCCAATAACTCTGTTGAGATAAGACTATAAGGCAACCTCGCTTATACTAGTGACTAATCCAGCCTCCAAATACAAGTGTTCACTAAGCCACGTTATCCATTTTACCTGAAATGCAAGTAAGCTGTCAAACAACATAATATGAATAAAGTTGAGTGTAGGACCTCACGTTGGTCAGCCAATAAAAGAATTACATTGTTTTAAGTTTTATAAATAATGTGTAGATATGTAAATATCAAAAAGTATGATTTAGTTTTCCATAGAATTCCCTTCAGCTTTTGGAGTTAAATTTACAGTTAAATTTGTTAAAAGCCCTGCCTCCCTTAATACTGTAGTTATGGAAGTTTCATGATCATATAGAGAACTTCTGTACTATCTATCCGGCTATAACAGATAAGACTGTGGATAAAGAGATAAGGGCATGGATAATCCTGAACTACAAGTCTGCCAGCAGTCAAAACAATAACTCATGCTCCAACAATGCCATTATAGTAGAGAGCACATTTTATGGCGGTTAGAGGCAGACAATCAGATCTGTTGCTCAAAGCTATAAACACGTGCCCTGGTCCAATCAGACTGGATAACTACCAGGGCTGTCAGATCATATTGGCTCTCCTGCACGTTATTCAAAGGAAGTTGCAAAGGACTAATTTTTTTAAAGCAACCTGAAATTCAGCAAACATCTGCACATCCCAATCTGATGAGTTAGGAAACAACTGTCAGTGCTTTATAAAACATGAGTAAACATGATTACGTCATCACCATCATCCTACTGAGGAAAAGAGTCAATTCAAGTGACTCTACAAGACCTAGACTTCCAAGGGACAACACGTGCTCCATGAGAGGAACAAACAGTAATGCACTATACATGCAATGAACAGGCGCCAACAAGACGATGCGCACATTGCAGACTGTTTTGGTACCTGGAGTTATGTTTACATAACTGGTCTGTGCTCAAAATCAATCTACCTTGTGTAAGGCTGGACACCTATCAAGAGCAGAGCAAAACCCCCAGCTTTAGAGATGTCAGCCCTGGAGAGACCACATACGCTGAATAAAACAGGATGCCGGAGCAGATAGAGCATGCGTGTCTGATATGGCTGGTGCTCCAAAGCTGCTCCTATCTAGGACAGATGGAAGAAGAACCCCTGCAGTGAGTAGAGTTCAGTGGAAAGTGCAAGGCTCATGTCGGACAAGAATGAAAGAAAGTCCAGGATTAAGAAAACCACTCTGGCCATAGTTAACCCTTTTTCTAACAGGCCCTTGCCCTCACCCAGGGCAGGCCATGTCTGTCTAAGTGTTAATAATTTGAACTGAGTAGCAACAGAGCTTCAGAGCTTATGACTGTATCTATAAATTACACTGTGCTGATGTACACTGGAAACACTGCACGAAAACGGTAATACCCAAACACCCTGAGTTAAAGAGGAACTGCGAAGCTGCGAACATTGAGTTAATCTCAGATTTCTCTGCTGAATGTCCCCTCTGCTAAGGGATACACAACACAAGTTTTAACTAACCTTCTAAAAATTAGATTCCCCTCAGGCTCTGAAATCCTGCTGGCAATTCTCTTAAGAAAGTGTCATTCTGGGACATCCCAGACAAGTACCACAAATCTAAAGTACAAGAGGGAATCTTACAAAGGGGAAAAGAATTAAGAACATATTAGTTACAACTTGTTTCTGTGTTGAGTGCCTGCCTACAACAGGGTACTGGGGATTATTAAAGAAATATAGAATGAACTCCATTTTCATTTTAGCTTTGCAGTTCCCTTTACCATTTATACAGAAGCACAAGGAAAAGCATCAATGGGATTTTGGAAACTGGGTTCCCACAAGGATTTTCAGTTCCCAAATTCTAGGATTTTGGGGAACCATGCAGTGACATCATCACATCCATTACTCCTACTAGCATAGAGCTGCAAAGGGGTTGTGCTGCAGCTGGCATTTCATGTACCAAGTTACGATCAAGACTGAGCAGTGACTCACTGGATTGCTGCCTTTGTGTATTCTGGACCAGATCCAATGGCTGACGAAGTCACTGGAAAGACTCCAACAGACTTCAAAGTGCTTTGGATCAGGCCCTTTATCAGGCATTCATGAGCAAGATCAATGACCACATAATGCATAAAAGAAAACTAAATGAAATGAATGGTAGTTAAACCAAAAGCTGAAATATGCCTGAGAGGCTCTTGGAACAGCGAAGGTAAGTCTGCTGATGAATTTCCTCTTTTCTCCTCCTCCACTGTGTTTAATAAACCTAACCAACTCGAGTTAAATGATGAGGTTTGTGTCACTGGCAACCGTTGCCATAATGCTGACAATCTCTACAGGCTAAAAGTTAACGTGCTTAGCCAATTTTCCCCTTTCACTGCTTTATAAGAGACAAGCCTCTTTTGCATATGGGAATTTAGAGATCATATCAGGGGAAAACAATCTAAATTGAGGCTTTAAAGCACTGTTACGAATATTTCAGACCATTACTGTGGAAATTAAATACCTCTCATCACATGCACAGACATGGCATAAGAGTGACACACTTTGGAGTAGCCCATAATTCCGTTGCTCTGTTATTTCCCAGTCCCTCCAAGTCCCAAATGATGCATACCTGAACAGAGCTGTGAGAAATTTTCCAGATGGATTATTTGAAGAAAAACACAGTTTTGGTTGACCCAAAACTATTCACAAATTTGACACAAATACTTTCAGACATTCACAAAATGGCCAGAAGAGAAGGAGAACAATGACATGGTGATGGCACTGCCGCTACTGCTACGCCTCATAACCTTTAGCCGAGTGATATGGGCACACACCTGAGATGTAGGAGACCTATGATCAAATCCCCACTTTGGACAAACTTTTTCAAGTCACCAAAAATTCTGAAAAATTTCAGATTCAGTTCAACCCAGACTGAAATGTTTCCCCAATTTTTTGGAATTATGACCAAAGTGAAAAATCAGTTATTTACCCAATTCTAAGCCTGAGGATCCCGCTCCCATGTCCTTACCACAAAACTCCAACCAAGCACTAAAAGCTGTCCCTTTGAAACCAGTCAATGGTGCTTCAAATTTTGAAAACATTACCAAACACTACCAAGTTTTCCATACCCCTACTTTCTCCCTCCCCCGCATCTGTTAACCCCATAGCGAGAGGCCTGAGAATCACTCACAGGTCTTTAGTCCATCACACAGAGGGTTAAGCAACTGGGCCAGATGCGCATCAAGCTACCACTTATCAGAACTATAAAAAGGCTCCGGTCAGTTTTAATCATACTGCTATCTCTGCACTAACTTCAGCAAACTGGAAATTCCAAAATGAGATGGATTTTTTTTAAATGGTGTAATCATAAAAGGGAATTTTGCTTGCTATAAATAACCAAACCTGAGATGAACACAGCATATAACAATACAAAGGGGCAGGCTGTCCCAAGCACAATACTGAGAATGAAGAGGGAAGTAAGCACTAAAATGTAGAACTGGGATTTGATGGAGATTTTACTAATGTTACAGAAATCGCTCCAGGCAGTAGAGAAGAATCCAATTTCTCACTTCCTGCTTCTAGATACCATGGTCAGCTTCGCTCTTCTAAAATAACTTCCCACTTCCCACACAGTAAGAGATGCTTTCACGTCTCTTACACGCACTTACACTGAAACTTTGTCTTCTTTCTAGCCAAGAGTACAGATACCAGATATTTAAGGCAATGGTTTAAATTAAACCCGAATTGGTATTTCTAAGCAGTGAGTCTGCACACGCAACTCTTATCTATACCTGTGCAGTGACACAGGTCTGCACAGGACGAGTCTCGCCACACACACACACGCGCGCACACGTAAAAGTTTGCACAGGACTATATAGATCTGAACAAGGTCACAGCAGTGTTCTGCTGCCTCCCCTATTTGTTGGGCTGTTTGGATACTATGGGGCAGATCCTCAGGAGGTGAAAATTGTCACAGTGCCACTGAAGTCTAGGGAGCTCTGACAATTTATGCCAGCTGAGGCTCTGTCCCTACAGTTCTACACCCAACCTTTTCCCCTCCACATCCTGAGAATTAAACACCCATTTTAGGTGATATTTGGTGCTTCCATTTAAGGGGCATGCCATGCAGAACAATGCTGGAAATGTGACTTCTCTAGATGATGGGAACATTTTGTTTCAACTAAATAACTTTAAAAGCCTTTAGAACTAATAGGATTATTTTTACTAACTGAAGTGCATGACATGAAAGATGGATACTCAGAGCAGCACGCCAACACTTCTGGCGATGACCAAAGCACAAGAGATGCGATTCACTTTCACACAGAGTTCCAAGCAACAAAAACTAAGCCAAGTTTGAGTACAATAAAAAAGATGGCAGCGTGACCCAACAGACAGAGCACCAGATGGGGACTCAGGAGACCTGGGTTCTATTAGTGGCTCTGCCACTGGCCTGCTCGGTGACATGGGCAAGCTACTGCCACGCTCTGTGCCTCAGTTTCTCCATCTGTAAAATGGGGATGATACTGATCTCTTTTGTAAAGTGCTTTGAGATCTACTGATGAAAAGTGCTATACAAGAGCTACATATTAATTAATTATTACTATATGATTTTTTAAGGAAATAAGAATGAGTTAAGTGGATCAGCTGGAATAAGAACCTACCTGAACTGTACCTCAGTCCTTGATCCTTTAAACAGACTTTTAGAAGTCTGATTCAGTTTGGCATAAGAGGCTTAATTCTCTCTTTCTGCACTTAAGATGTCCCTGACTTTCAAAATACAGTTCCAACACATATGACAACCTCTTTGCTAGTACCCTGAACATAAAGTATTAAATTAAGAAAAGCTCCAGGGTGTTCAAACGTCTAATTCAAGGGTGGTAGGACCCAGCAGAGAGGCTGCTAGAGTGATTGGGCTGCACAACACCAGCAAAGGTGGGGAAAGGCCTGGGACATGGTAAGGAGAAACATGGATGACAAAAATCTATTGGGAGGTGGGAGGCATGCTAGTAGCTTTTCCAGGCAGAGATGGGAGAAGGGGTATTCCAAGAAGGTGTCACATAGGATACAGAACTTTCCACTGCTTATGCAAACCATTTCACCCAATTGCAAAACAATCGACCGTAGCCGAGCTCCAGTCACCAGCCCCCACTGACAAGGAATTGCAGCATCATACTACTGATTCATACCTTGTCGTTAATGTTAAAGGTGGAGGTTGACATCTTTGATTCTCTCTGAGCATTAACGGGAAACATTTCCATTACCCTTTGTCTAGACAGAAAATATATGAACTCCAACCTGTAAGATGCATTCGGAATGGGGAAGGCTCACTAAAAATTTAATACAATAAAGGTTCATTGCTTCTGGCAGTCCATCAGCATGCATTGTTGCGCTAACCATTTGTGCTGATCCTTAAGGAATGCATCGGATAAGGCAATCTCATTTAAGCTGTAGTAGATTTCAGAGATAAGCATTTATTCATGTCAAGACCAGGATTTTTATGTTTTACATGTTCCTAAAAATGGTTGTCTTTATCCTCCAAATAAATCTTTTAGAAAAGATGAATACCTTATACTCTCTATAGCATTCAGTATCTAGCATATCATACCTTGACTCC
Organism: Macrochelys suwanniensis; assembly: GCA_033296515.1. NCBI lineage: Eukaryota > Metazoa > Chordata > Testudines > Chelydridae > Macrochelys > Macrochelys suwanniensis. The sequence continues at coordinate 10,193,911 of CM065790.1, read as the reverse complement.
ATCCAGAACAGCTTTTATGACACCCTTCACTGTGGTCACCATCTCCTTGTCTTCTGAGTTCACCCCCTCCAGCATCACCTGATCAGACCAACGAATCAGATTTCCCAGACTCTGGTACACCCGGCTATAGCAGGAAGAGATGGCAGAACTGGAGGGAAAAAATGAGTTCAAGAGATAATAAAATGAAAATATGGCACAATTATCTTAATAGAGAAATTACTGCCAATCCCACAATTTATTTTTAAACAAATGTTGTGTATTAGAAAAAGGTAAAAATTCCACTGTGCCCTATTTGAATTTTTCTTCTGTTAACTCCCTCTTCTGGAATTTGTGTTTACGTAGGACCAAGACGAGACACGGATTTCACTTCTTTTGCAGTCACACTACTAGTTCTCAAGTAGCTGTTGAAACAATGGTATTAAGGCATGTTTACATAGTTTTGAGAATAAGTTTCTCACTGCTCTTAATCCTTGGAAAAGTGGAACTAAACTTGCCTTCCTTATGAAAAGTTTTCTTCTGACACTGTGTGTGCACAACAGTTTGGTCCTGAATGCTCTGAGTGAATGAATTTCAGTTTTGGCTTTTTTAAAGGTAGAATAGCACTAAAGCCATTTTTTGTGAAGAAAAAAAAATGATTATTGGGAAAAGGAAGAACTAAATAAAATTGTAACAAAACTACTTATAAGGCTTTGTTCTACCATCTCTGAAAATGTCCATTTCGTTAATAAACAACGTGTGCTGACATTTGATGATGTTCCAATAAAGACCTAATAGTCATTTTTAACAAACATGTTAATTTGAAGCTTCATCACAAATAGGAAAGATATTTTCAAGATACATCAGGACAACAGAGGGATGTGACCCTGAAACCCTGACTCATGTAAGTATTCCCAATTGCCTGATTCTGCTGGTGTGTCTCCAGTATTTTAATGATTGGTGTAATTGAGAGGAGAAGCAAGCCCATAAACTTCAATGAGATTCCTTGGGTGAATGAGGTTTGCAGAATCAAGCCCTAAGTGGGTAATGAACTATTTTAAAACTTCAAAGGGAGGACTGCAAAGAATGGAGAGTACATTTTTCAGAACTATGGTGCTTGTCAGTATTCTGTCTCGGTTCAAGAGAAGCTAGCCGGGAAGTAGATGTTTTCTAAATAGGTCCCACCCCTGACTCTTTCCAAGGCTTTGATTTCTTTACCATTAATCTTCAATCCACTTCCTTCTAAGGAGGCAGTAATTGAAAAGCCCACTTTGTACTAGATGTAATTTTTTTCCTTGATGCAAATGCTTCCCTGAAAGCCAAAAAGAAATTCAACAACAATTGGATGTTGTTGTTGCGCAACAACCCATCCTCGCGCATCTTTTTTGAGGGGGATTGAACATCAAAATCTTCCTTTGTGCCTTGCCACTACTTGAAAGGAGTAAGATATGTAGGTACGGCATGAAAGGACGCTGCTTAATGAGACTGCCAAATCCTCACTTACTGAATGGGGCTAAACTTGCTAGAACATGCATACAGGATTCCTGCCCCAACACACTGCCTACAGGAGGAGGTCATTACTCAGTGAAAAAGACCACATGACTATAGCCCATATTGATCATGGAAGCTCCCTGCTGAAAGGCTAGATTCTGACATCCAGCTCCCAGATGATCTCATCTAACTGCCTGGGGTTGAGAGGGCAGCTCAGAGGATATTTGTGTTCCAAGACATATTCTGTATTTCAATCTCCCCAGTAAGATAAACTCATTCAACACATGCCCTCTGGAGACATGAATCAGAAAGTGATTGACTACACAAAGATGACATTTTCTATCCTAAAGATACTCACTGACATTTTACATGATCTCTTGACACAAGTTAGGGGACTTTTTATTTGATTAAGTGAAAGCAGGTGCTTGTCAGGAATTTAATGGCTGTGGGAAACTTGATAGCAGCCAAAGGAACTCTGGGTCTCAAAAAACCTGACCAATATTCTAATATCAACAGCTACTGCTCTCTGTAGCTCTACAAACTAAACCTAAAATGGTACTCCTTTACCTCAGCTGCCACTCTGAGCTTTAACCATTTTCTCCCGACCCGTCGTAATGGCCAGGTACAGTAGGAACACCTTTGTCTACAGGCTGGCTCCACTCCTACCAGCTGTCCTTTTCCTTTCACAAGGCCTTATTGTGCCTGATTTATGTAAATAAGGACAGGTTTAGCCCATGTTCTCTCATACAGGAGTGATACCTTCCCTAAATTAGCGGAAGTTAATAACCAAGTGCCAAATTCAGTTCTGCTCTAACTCCAATTAAGTTAATTCTTCCCCAGATGTTCCCTCACTAAACCCAGTTAAACCCTAGACTCTGAAGGCTCTCAGCAGAGTAGGCAGTAACAGCCTACTGTGGCTGGCTTTAGAGTGTGGTGCTGTAAGGGATACTGTCACGTCTTCATCTCTGAAGATCACAACCCCTCTTTTTCCTGCCAGCCTCTGAGACTCATCAGTAACGGAGGCGTCACAGGTGGTAGTAGCAATAGTTCAACTGGACAGCTTTTCAAAAATGCTCTTGAAAATAAAACCAAAGAGGCATTCTATATGAAAACATAGCTGCATTTGGAGATATTCAGTGGGAAAATACACAAGAACAGCATGAAATCTCTCAGGATTTCAGGACTCACAATCTGCATTTTCCAATATATTTTTGTGCTATTTTGTTTATACAACATTATTTAATGCTGGGTTTTGTTGCAGTTTGTTTTTTAAGCAGCTGCTGCAGAAGTCTGGAAAATTATGTGATCTAGCAGATATAGTTCTGGCCTGTGACTCTAAGAGTCCACAGTTCTTATAATCCAAGATGAGCTAGTGAGTGGCCTTGGCAAGTCACTAGATTTCTTCTGGCCTCAAACTTAACTGTACAACTGCGTAAGACTTAATGCAGCATTGAGTCACAGATAATCTACTAAAGAGGAGTACACACACTGGAATGAATTCAGACCACGTATTCTTCTGAAGTCAACGGAGTTGCATCTGCTTACACCAGGTCTGAATTTGACTCAACAAAGTCCAAATGGGTAATTTATAATACGTGTCGAAGACTTCTCTCATGCAGAGGTGGAAGAATTTCACCCATAAAGGAAATACCTTGTGGATGTGCTCACTTGCAGCCAAATGCTGTCTCCCTCATTGTTTTTGGCTTGCTAATGACACTAGCCGCAGTGAGAGCACAGCATCCGACGCAGAATCTCTGTGAATGTCAGCTGCCTGCTACCAAGCAATGAACTTTCTTCCAGTAAAAAGTCTCTGATGTTTGGAACCGTGCCCCATATCCCTGTCCTCTCCCATTTCAAACTCACTTCTATGAATCGATCATTCCTTCTTCTCACAAACCAACTCTTTTTTGCTCTCTCTTTCTTGATCTGCCATCCAATATCTGGTTTGTCTTATTTACTGTATGTTGTAGTCTCTTTGCAGCAGGGAACTTGCCTTTAGACTTATGTTTGAAAAGTGCCTTGTAAATCAGCCACTATATTTTACTAATAATTAGCAAGAGCAGCATTTCATACCACTTGTGCGCCATGATTTTTCAAAACGATACAAATTGCCTGGCGTTCCCCCATCACAATCCCCCCAAAGGGAAACTCACCTTTGCTGAATCCGGGGGTCTACTTGGACCAAGGGTAAGATGGCCTCCAGCACTTTACTTGCTGAACCTGGCAGCATCTCCAGTACTTTCTTGTCAATTGCCATTTTGTCCACAATGGTTTTGAAATAGCGCAATGCACTTACAACCTCCTTTTCCTTCTCCTCAAGCCAAGTTAAATTCTAAAGGAAAAAGGTTGGGGACAGAGGGGAAGAAGAGATTACAGAATGTCTTTTTTTTTTTTTTTTTTTTAAGAAAGTTATTTTAATTCACCTGGTATACAGTGAAACCAACAATGCACAACGATGTACCTTCTGTGTTAGAGGCACACATGGGCTTTCCCTCCCCACAAAGTTTTCCAAGTTTAATCCCAACTCTCCTAGGAAAACAATCGGTATCTCATTTATTCATAGCAAAGATTTTGACTTTTTATTTTAATGGGCAAGTTCTGAGAAAGATTTTGGGTGCAAACTGAAATTCAGCTCAGTCATTTTTAAGCAAAGCTCCCACTTTGCTGACTCCAAAGCAGTGTGATAATTCATCAATAGAGACAGAGTGAGCCTGTGCTTTCCAGGTGAGACATGCACACGTGCTCAGAGCAGATGGCAAGAATGATTCAAGGAAGGGGATGGCAAACAGCTGGTTTCAGTATAGTAGAGATTTTTCCAATCTGATCACAACTCTATTTACTTGAATTAAGTAAGGGAATGGAAACACAGTGTGTGCTCTATTTTTAAATAATAACACAAAAATTATTTTCAAGTGGCCAATGGTTAGGTAACAACTCTGTTCTTTGAACCTTGCTGATCTTCCCTTTTGTGGGGGTTTAATAATAGAAAAAGATGCAATGCAGTGACATCATGAGAATGAAACAGAGCTGTAAACACATTCAGGGTAAATTTTTCAACCCTAAGTGATTTAGGAGCCTAAGCCCCATTGGGTTTCATTGGAAGTCAGGGGCCAGAATGATTTAGTTGCTTTTGAAAATGGGGTTTAGGTGCTTTTGAAAAATGTTACTTTGAGTCATTTTAGTACAAGTGGTCATCCAACGAAAAAAGCGAGAGAATTAATGCCACAATCAGGCAAACCCCAAAAACAAATATGATCAAAACCAAACTCCTATATTTTCACTTCCATCACTGATATTTACAATGATAAATATGTGTCCAGTCCTATCCCAAGTAATCCTACTAACTTTAATAGGGCTACTCATGTGAGTAAGGGCTCCAGTCTCAGGCCTTCCATTCATAAATAAAAAGCCCTATTCACTCAGCTATGCTGCTGGAATGAAGGAAATCATTCATTTTCCCATGGGGATGAACTGTCAGACCACAAATGTGAGATTTTGGCATCAGTGAATGAATTGGGCAGGAATGAAGGGGTCAACTGGAAAAAGCTTAGAGAATGCCTCCAACATCCTGGCACTCAGCAATTTTGGAAAAAGAAATTCAGAAGTGGCATATGACAATTTAATGGAGTTCTGGTAAAGGATATTTTTTAAAGTTTGCCAGAGCGTGCCTACGGGTCTATTAATGCTGGCAGTAAATTCCTGATGGGGAGATCTAAATTAACTACTGAACATTGCTAGTAAAGGAGCAGAGAGCTTAACAGAGTCAGGTTTCATCCATTATCCCTTCAGCAAATTCAGCTTCAAGAATTAATGACCTATGGGCATTGTGTCCTCCCCATGTCCCTTCAGCTGTTAAATTGCAGCTTTCCTGAAAAACAGGGACAGCAGACCAAACTTATTCGGATGAGACATTCGTAAGCAGCACTGGCTAGTAACATGAACTTGGTCCTTTAGCTTTATTTCAGCTGCTGTTCCAACTGACCTGACCTTGCAGAAGGCAAGCTTAAATTTCCATGTATGTTATAGCATCATTAGGCAATTTCTAACACAAACTTTTACTATTATTTAATACCACTTATATAGCACTTTTAATCAGTTGATCTTAAAGGGCTTTGCAAAGGAGGTCAGTACCATTATCCCCATTTTACAGATGGGGCACCTGAGGCACAGAGGTGAAATGACTTGCCCAATGTCTACCAGCAGGCCAGTGGCAAAACTGGGAAGAGAACTTATGTTCCCTTAGAGGACTGGACTGGGCCTATCCCCTTAGCCACTTTGCCTCCTTTTCTTTTTCTTCATCCTCTTGCACCACCAGGTGCATAGGGTGTCCACCAGTTTCCAGAGCTACCAAGCACATCCCTCCCAGTTGGCAGATGGGGAAGTGTCCACATTTGGGTAGCACGGAATAATGAATAACGAACCGTGGACCGAAGGTTGTGCATGGGGCTGATAATCCCATCATGTAAAACAAACTTACTACAGAAACAAACACCAGGTGTTATATTGGTATGCAGCAGGCTCGAACAAGAGATCAACTTCATGTGAAGAATATGAAGCCAAATCCATCAACATGACACTCAGAAGCCTGAACAGACCAGCACAAGCCCAAAACAAATGGTGGAAACTGTCTCCCCTGGGGTTAATTATAAATCTAGAGACAAGGAATAATGGGCAATGATGTGTAAAGAGAGAGCTGGTGGGATGGATATTGATTAATGCTCCTAAAATGTGTAAATGCTCCAAGGCATTATGAGCTATAGCTTAGGCTCCATCCACCAAATATCCCTACAGCCAAGGTGGGTGAGTAGTGGTCCCCATCCTTATTGCTGCAAGGGACTTGAACTAAGCTTTTATTTCAAATTCCACTTGTGGTGGACCTGCCCCATAAGTGAACTTATACTTGCAAGGGAGCAGACCTACAACAGCTGGAGTTACTAAAACAGCAGTTCCACTTGCTCCAGCAATTTACATTTGGGGCATTAAATTGGATGGATTTACTACTCAGCCAAACCAATAAGTCCCTTCACCCCGGCACTTGACTGACACATGCAGATATATCACTGCATGATTTTGGAAAGTTTCCCTTGAATAATCATTACAAATACATTATGTATGAGATACAGCTGACCTAGAAAGGGTTAGGCACTCAGATACTTTGGTGAAGAGCGCAGCGTAAGAACCTATATAGATCTGAATAGGCTACAGTGACAGCATACATTTGACTATTAGATCTGGAATAAACTATCCTTTTAATACTTGGATAGGTTTTTGCTATATTCTTGAATTTACACAATCTTTTGGTACTGTTGCTTCTACTCTAGTTAGATTATCTACCGTAGGTGTGTAGGAGACTTAGCCCCAGGATTTAAAGAGACAGAGTACATACATAGACATGAAATCTACTCAGTCAGGTCTGTCTCTTGACATCATGTGTTTTAGGAAAATCTCTCATTTGTCAGCTTCTCCTTATATTCCATCTAGACTCTGTAATAATGACCCAGTGGCATCCTTTCCTCCCCCCACAAAGCTAATCAGTTGGCTACCATCGAACTAATCAATTAGCTGGAGACAGTCATTAAAATAGATTAGGACTGAGCCAGAGATCAACATTTCACAAGTCACAAGCTTTACAGTTTAAATGCAGACCAACAATAGCCAATTTACCCAACTCGAACAGCAACTCAGCTGTCTTTTCTATTGAGCAATTACTGCAAGTGAGATTTATTTTCCCCATAATGCAATTCCAGCCCCTAGATTTGTAACAAATATTTTTACATGTTCAGCAGATTCCTGGTCAGTCATTCCCCAATATTGCTCTCTAAGCTCGTTGGGGGAAATAATGCAGAAAAAAACAACTTGCTTTTCATTCATATGCATATATATATATATATATATTATATAATTATATATATATATATATATTTTTTTTTTTTTCTATTTCCAATATGTTTTAATCTGTTTGTAGTCAGATATCAATTAAAAGGAAAGGCTATGACACTGTTTAACATGCATGTCAGTGAATCAATAAATACAAATAAAATAGCACAAATTCTCCCCAGTAAATAGCCCATTGGATTATACACAGAGCTCAAAAATGCTCTACATAATAACCCTTTGAACTAGTCACTATGTATTAACTTTCCTATAATCTCCTTGGAATAAATAACAATCTCATTCAGATGCTTACTTTGGAAGGAGGATTCCTCAACAATTAAAAAAACAAACCCAACACACTGCGGAATAGACCATATTCTCTTATTAGTCATATTCTGCTCTCTAGATATCAGATTTACTTTCAGTACAACTTATTCTGCTCATCAGTGTTCTCTCTCTTATCTCCTATTCCCCCTCTGTCCTGTCCACCAATGGAAAGGCTCAGCTGAGAAAAAAAGACGACAGATTTTTGGAAAACAATTTTTTTCCCCATTTACAAAATGGTTACTGTTCTAATGGACACCTAAAGTAAAGAGTTACATCATAGAATTCAATGTCAGAGCTCCAATATGAGTAGAACCTGGTAGCATCACCACAGTGAGGGGCCCAGATGAGTTTCCATAATAAACCTCCATTTTGCCATGGCCATTACATTCATTCAAAGCTGAAACTTGGCGGATGGTTGCTTTTTTAAGACAACTACTAGGACTGGTTTGGATTTTTCTGTGGTGTCACAAAGATTTCTTTGGTATCTGTACAATTTGGGATCTGTGTGAAAAATTGCACTTTCTGGGCTGCAGGGCACCACAATACATTTTCGTCTTAGCCAGGCAGTTCTCAAGGATGACTGTAAACAAGTTGCCTATATCTCTCTCTCTCAAGTAATAGGTTGTACCCTTTTCTCAACAAGAGGGCTGTTACAGGCCCATTCTTTCCTTCTCTCACTCTGAGGATGAGTGAGAACCCTGAAGACCCTTGTCATTTCCCCTGCTTTACAACTCCTCCCCTCGGTAGTGGACGTAACTCCCTTTTAAACCAGTCACCCTCTCTCCTTAACAGTCTGGTGTGAATGCTCTAGCACAAGATGCAGACACCCTGCGTCCACTGCAAAATCCAGCCCAGAGAATGAAAACCCAAGTCTTCCACATGGTGATGACGAGTACTAGGAAACAATTACCTTATCTCATTTTTAGACACTACTCAACCCCATTGTATAAATCCTACTGTACCTCACTAGGAATAAACCAAACAAGTTTGTAAAGGTGGTATGGTACACTGAATTGGTCTCTCAACAGCAACTGTGGGGCTTGCATGTTCCACAAGTAATCCCAGTTGTTCTTAATAACCTGGGACTGAATTCTACACCTGAAACCTAGAAATCTCAGCAATACTAGAGCTACATTTTTCTGTCTGCTCAACCGGGTCAGAAGGGAGTGGAGGCAATACTTTGGTGGTCAACTGGCTATTGTCTCCTGAAAGAAAGGCAACCTCAGTTCTTATAAGGCTTGAAATAGCTAGCTTAGGTTTGAGGAAGGGTGGGCTGAAAGTCAGCAGCTGTTTGAATACATCTGTTTGACTCATTCTGTTGAGGTCACCAGAGATTGAGGACATCTTTGGACAGGTTTCAAGGATCTGCCTGCATTTTAATGGAACACACCCTGAAGTCAGGCAGTGATTTGGAAGTTCTAAGTGTAACTACAGGGCGTGCGTGTGTGGGGAGGGAATGTCAGGCCATAAACTACATTCCAGAACGAGTCATTTCAATGCTCATGGAAGAAACATTCATCAAGATCTCAAAAGGAAAGTTACGTGTGTCTCTAGTTAACTACACTACATACAAAGGACCATCTATATGGTTCCTCTGGAAAGGAACTCTGAGGAGTACCTCAGGAAACTGTTTCCTTCAAAGAATTTTACACAGCCCCATACACTAAGAGCAACATTGCCAGAGCAGCAGTTTTCAGTATAGTTACAGTACAGACTATTCAACAGGCAGGGAATTGCCAAGACTGTAACCAAGACAGTACCATTCAGCTGCTTACTTTGTTCACTGGCTTCTCCGGCGTTTTCACTGTCAGGTCAGCCTGTTTTCCTTTCTTTGATGGCGTTCGCTTTATTTTTGGTGAATGAAACTTGTCCATCAACTTCATGGTGAAAGAGGAGAGATGGGAGCGCTGAGAATCTGGAAAGAAGCACACGTAGATGCATTATTAGGCTGGAGTAGATTTTTTGGGAACAGGCAGGTTGTGCTACAAAATTATCTAGAAGAGCAGACTGTGAAATACAAAACAGCACTGATAAATGTATAGAGGGATGTGAATTCTAACTACATTTCCAAGTGTAATAACCACCACCATTCTCTGGTTTGCCCCAAACACCACTATTCTAAAATGCAGAGAAAAAGACATTGGGGTTGCTTTTCCTCTACTACATCAGGAACAGAGTAATAATACCACCTACTTCTTATACAGCGCTTTTTTAATCAGTAGATCTTAAAATGCTTTACAAAGAATGGCAATATCATTACCCCCATTTTACAGATGGGGAAACTGAGGCACAGGAAGTGACTTGCCCAAGGTCACCCAGCAGGCCCGTGGTAATGCTGGGAAGAGAACCAAGGTCTCCAGTTCCAGTCCATTTGTATATCCCCTAGGACACATGGCCTTTGAATGGTTTTGTATGAACAGTTTGCCCAAAAACCTGGATCTTCATATCGCCCAAGGGTTTCAGTTCAAACAGTGGCCTACATGTCAGGGTGGACCATTAGAACACAAGGAGTAGACTGCTTCAAGACAAGTGCACCCTAAAGCAGTTTAATTAGAGGACTGAGTAAAGTAGTTTCCTCATGGGAGGACACATTTTTCATTGTGGAAATCAACTTTTTTTTCACGTTTGTGAGTGTCTGAAAAATGAAAGGCTCAAAGATCTATGATGTTGTCACACAGATTTTCTGATGAGATTTTTTTTTAACTGTTTAGCCATGCTGCTAAATATAACAGAGTTTATAAGCTGCCTTCCTGGCAGTGAGCAACTTGGATTGTATTTTGAGCAAATAGCATTTTAATAGGAAATGTACGAATTGCTCTTGCAGTGAGCCAGACAACTCTGACAGCAAACAGTGAACTTGCCTTCAAGTACATTATCAGCAAAAGTAAACACTTTCCCTTGAACCTTCCCTTGCCCTTTTGGCTTATCTGGGAATTGACTGCATTGGTCGTAATGAATAACAGCAACATCTCCCATGTGTGTAGTGCTGCACCTTCTTGTTAGCATGGTGACTACAAATAGAGTAGGCTGCTGAGTCAAATCTAGCATTCAGCAACTAAATACCACATCGCTGCATTAGCAATGCTTCTACATTCAGAAAGCACTAACCACAACTCAAGGGAAAGAACCTGGGCTTACCGCCTCCCTTTAAAGAGAATTAAGCATTACTAACTACCATCAGGAAGGCAGATTTTAGTTTCTTCTGTTCCTACCTTCACCAGAGCAAAAACTCCAACTAATGAAGTAATGTGTCACAATTTTACAGGCCCTGTTAGCTGATGCTCAGTGGTCACTGGTTACCATCTATTCTAGTAGAGTAACTGGATCTCTAGTAGCTGCCTCCTGTCAGTACTTAAGTCTGAACACAAATGTACCACTCCACACAACATTCTATCAGGCCAAAAATACACTCGCTGTAGAAATAAGCTTTTACAAAACCTGAGACCGAGAGAAATATTTCAATCAAATTTATCTTAAAAACCTCAGTAGAAATTGGGTCCGTCCCCCCAACATACAGACACACACACTCTGTAGTGTGTGCAACCTAAACATTACAGCATGCTTGCTAGTGCAGGAGAAACTGAAATTGACTAGACAAAGTAGGGGAGAAAAGGGAGAAACTGACCAGTCTATGCTCCTTGTCCAAGTTCATAAAGTTGCAAAATATAAAGCAGCATATATGGTGAAAAGTAAAATTTAGCATCAGAACACTGCAGGATTTTTTTTAGAACTTAAGGCTTATTTTTCAAATTTAGGTACTTAGTACAAGCATCCAAACCCAGATTGAGCTGTTTAAATAAAAGTGGACTAGTTATCAAAGTTGCTGAGTCCACTCAGCTCCCATTAATTTCAGTGGGTGTCAACACCTCTGACAATCAAGTCACTTATTTAGGTGCCTAATCTTAACTAATTAAATTTGAAAATGAGAGACAGGGGATGGATCACTTGATGATTAACTGTTCTGTTCATTCCCTCTGGGGCACCTGGCATTGGCCACTGTCGGAAGACAGGTACTGGGCTAGATGGACCTTTGGTCTGACCAAGTATGGTCGTTCTTATGTAACGGTGGAAGGAAGGAAGGAATGAAAGAAAAAACCCTACTAGATAAAGCGGTGTGAGCAAAAGAAATCCAATCAATCGATTAGACAGCAGATTCAACTTTCCAAGAAAGGTTTACAGTCAGTCGCCCATAACTTCAGAAAGCTAGGAGGTCAGAGTTAACATCTTTTACAAACTACAAATAGAACTATCTATTGTTCCTATAGGAGAGGGGTGTTTAAACTAAACGTAAATTTTGAAAAGCTGATTTTGACAGTTCAAATTACATCTCTCCCCCTTCTAGTAACACGGGGTTGTTGGTTTTTTGTGGGAGAGTACGACCACTCAACCTATAACTATAATATACAGCTTTACAATACGGGCAGAATATTCAGCTATTCTTATTCATAACATGGGAGGCACCACCTGTTATATTCCTTCATCCATACCAAGCACTCAAGAAAAACAGCAAATAAAAAGGAAAACCCCACTTCTCCAGCCCTCAACCAATAAAAGACACCATATGAGAACCTCATAACCCAAGTCTGGTTCAATACAATAAGCAAGTGCCCACCCCACGGGAGTGACACCAGTGAAATCAGAGATCTGTTTGGTCAAATGTAGACAAAGGTTAATGTAACATAAAATTATGCCTTTTAAGGATTTTATAGAGGCCAGAAAAGTTGGAAACCAGGTTTTCAGTGTTTCTGGTGGTTCCATCCACCAGTACATTTCTGCGCATGAGACAGTGCGTAGAACAATCTATTCATTACTCAGTCCAGTTATGTCTAACAGGATAGATGTGGCTGGGTTCCATACATGTCATTAACAGAAAGGGCTGGACATTTTCTAGTTATATCTTCTAAGTTAAGGCTCACGGTATCTTAAAGACACCTATAAACATTTAAGTATTTGAAGACTTGGTGCCTGTGGGAAAATATTTTATTAATACCGTTAGTTGCATAAAAACTGCATATTTTTAAAAATAATTCATTTGCTTTTGCTGCAGTATTTTATGGCATCACAACTGGTTGCTATGGAAACAATTAGAATGTTACCAACAGGTTAGAACTTCAGACTGGAAGCTGACATTGGAATAAGAGGAATTCCTCTTTAAAACAAAGACACATGACAACTGGATGGGGTCCTATGTGGGGAGAGGGGAATGTTCTGAGGAGAAGGAAAAATTCCTAAGTGTAAGGTAGGTTGGCAGAACTGTTCTCCAATTAGATGTTTTTCAGAGCGTATCCCGTGCCACAGGTTGCTGTTTAATTTCTGTTTTTTAAGTCCACTGAGGAATACATAATGATCCCTGGCCGTTTCAGGCAAACCCAGACATACATCAATCGACCTGAAACATCGCTCAGAGCAGCTGGCATCCTGACTTAGCAACAATTTACGTCATAGCTTTATATCCATGGGGGTCTCCCAACTCTTAACACTCCCAGGCCCCACAGAGTGCTCAAGGTCGCTGTGGGCAGCAATTCCCAGCAGCTTCAAGAATGCTTTTGTTCTCTACTTTTGCAAAGACACCAGTGGTATCTAATTTGCACAGCATGTCAGGGTTTTACACACATTCACATGTGGCAGGAGAAGGCATGGATCAAAGTCCTTTAAATATCCAGGCAAATACTGCAATTAGAATAATTAATCTAGAGGGAAAAGAATGGTAGTGGTAATAGAAGGCATCTCTGGCTCCTCTACCATTGAGAGGCAAAGATCCTATTTAAATGAGCTAAATCAGCAGTTTTGTTAGATTACGTCAGATGACATTCAGTATCTACAGGCCCTTAAGATGCCCTACTTTGAAGATTGTAAACAATGCAACTTTTATTTTCTACCTGGTCTTTTTGTCTACAATGAGCATTTTCCCTAACTCACCTGGTCACAAGATTTTGCTGCATTTATGTTTAAGTGAATGGCTTACATATCAACCCCCAATACTCTCTTAGCCCTGGTCTACACTACGAGTTTAGGTTGAATTTATTAGTGTTATTTCGATTGATCCGTGCACCCGTCCACACGACGAAGCCCTTAACATCGACTTCTAGGGCTCTTAAAATCGATCTCGCCACTCCACCCCCAACGAGGGGATTAGCGCTTAAAGCGATATTGCCGAATCGATGTAGGCTTAGTGAGGACGCAATTCGACGGTATTGGCCTCCTGGATCTATCCCACAGTGCAACATTTGACCGCTCTGGACAGCAGTCTGAGCTCCAATGCTCCGCCCAGGTAGACAGGAAAAGCCCCGCGAACTTTTGAATTTCATTTCCTGTTTGGCCAGCGTGGTGAGCTGCAGGTGAGCGCAGATCTCATCAGCAGAGGTGACCATGATGGAGTCCCAGAACCAAAGACGAGCTCCAGCATGGACCGAGCGTGAGGTACGCCATCTGATTGCTGTATGGGGAGACGAAACCGTGCTAGCAGAGCTACGGTCCAAAAGAAGAAACGCCAATACATATGCCAAAGTCTCCAAGGGCATGCAGGACAGAGGCTACAACAGGGACGCGCAACAGTGCCGCGTGAAAATTAAGGAGCTCAGGCAAGACTACCAAAAAAACAGAGATGCAAACAAACGCTCTGGGTCAGAGCCCCAGACATGCCGCTTCTATGATGAGCTGCATGCCATTCTAGGGGGTGCATCCAGCACTGACCCACCCATGTGGTATGACTCCGTATGTGGATCATCAGAAACCACAGAGGAGCATGATGATGATAATGATGCTGAAAATAGCGCCCAGACACAGCAAGGAAGCGGAGAAGCCCTTTTCCCCGACAGCCAGGAACTCTTTGTCACCCTGGAGCCAGTACCCTACGAACCCACCCAAGGCGTGCTCGATGCAGGAGAAGGGACCTCTGGTGAGTGTACCTCTGTTAATTAATACATGTTTTATAAGCAAGCGTGTTTAATGATTAATTCGCGGCCAGTACAGCTACAGCTACTGGAAAACTCTGTTAACATGTTCGGGGATGGAGCAGAAATCCTCCGGGGACATCTCCAGAAAGATCTCCTGGATGTACTCCCAAAGCCTGTGCAAAAGGTTTCTGGGGAGGGCAGCCTTATCCTGTGCTCCGTGGTAACACACTCTACCACGCCAGGCCAGTAGCACGTAGTCTGGAATCATTGCTTTGCAAAGCATGGCGGCGTATGGTCCCGGTGTTTGCTGGCATTCAAGCAACATCCGTTCTTTATCTGTCTGTGTTATCCTCAGAAGAGTGATATCATTCATGGTCACCTGGTTGAAATAGGGGAATTTTATTAAGGGGGTATTCAGAGGGGCTCCGCCCCTGCTGGGCTGTTTGCCTGTGGCTGAACGGAAATCTTCCCCGCTGTGACCCACGCGGTGGGGGAGGGGGAACAGCGAACATCTTGGATGTGTGTCTGTGTGTGTGTGTGTGTGGGGGGGGTGTCGATTAGGTTCGTGCTGCACTTTAACCCGAAAACCGCCGCCCCTCCCTTTTCAATTGCCAACCAGTTTTAAATTGCCAGCCCAAAGGCTGTTTGTTATGGGAAATGAGGGGGTTGCTGTTTGAAAACATTCCCACATGTTATGAAGGTTAAAGAAGCCTATAGACTGTGGCTTACCATGGCTGCCTGCAAGCCGAATTCTGTTGCCCGCCGGACCTGCTTGTGTGATCTCTCACACCAAACTGGCAGACCCTCAATATAACAGGCAAAGTGCAACCTTGGACCAAATGCACATGTGATATGTAATGTTTGGAGCATTGTTCTCTAATATGTGTCTTTTAAACTACTCCTCTCCCGTTTGTTTCCTCCCGCAGCTGCAAATGTTTCAACGCCACCCCTTTCATCACCGACCCAGAGGCTAGCGAAGATTAGAAGTAAAAAAAAAAGGAATCGAGACGATATGTTCTCAGAACTCATGGAATCCTCCCACACTGAAGCTGCCCAGCAGAATGCGTGGAGGCAGACACTGTCGGAGTCCAGGAAGGCAGATTTTGATCGCGCGGACAGGTGGCGTGATGAAGAGAGTAGGTGGCGTCAGCGTGCAGAGAGAAGGCAGGATGCAATTCTGAGGCTACTGGAGGATCAAACGGAAATCCTCCGGCTTATGGCTGAGGAAAGGCGTACGGTTCAGGAAAGGCCGCCTGAGCCCAGACCGCCGCTACAGCCCCTGTGTAACCAACAGCCCTCCTTCCCGAGTCCCATAACCTCATCCCCGAGACGCCCAAGAACGCGTTTGGGCGGCCTCCGTGCACCCAACCACTCAAGTCAAGAGAACAGTCCAAGCAAGAAAGGGCTGGCATTCAATAAGTTTTAAAGTGCTGTGTGTCCTTGTCCTTCCCTCAACCCCTCCTCCACCACCCATCCTGGTGCTTCCCTTCCTCCACCAGCTATCCCGGGAGACTGTGGCAGTTACCCCCATAGTTCCCCCTCTTTGTTTTACGAATTAATAAAGAATGCATGATTTTTAAGCAACAATGACTATTTCCTCTGTGAGCGGTGATCGAGGGGGGGAGGGCAGGGCGGTTTGGGTAAAGGGAAGTAGAGTGAATGAAGGGGCGGGGCTTTTCATTCCAGGGGAAAAACAGAACTTTCACACAGCATCCTGGCCATTCATGAAACTGGTTTTCAAAGCTTCCCTGATGCGCAACGCACCCTGCTGTACTCTTGTAATAGCCCTGGTGTCTGGCTGCGCATAACCAGCGGCCAGGCGATTTGCCTCAACCTCCCACCCCGCCATAAACGTCTCCCCCTTACTCTCACAGATATTGTGGAGCGCACAGCAAGCAGTAATAATAATGGGAATATTGTTTTCGCTGAGATCTAACCTAGTCAATAAACTTCGCCAGCGAGCTTTTAAACGCCCAAATGCACATTCCACCACCATTCTGCACTTGCTCAGCCTATAGTTGAAAAGGTCCTGACTACTGTCCAGGCTACCTGTGTATGGCTTCATGAGCCATGGCATTAAGGGGTAGGCTGGGTCCCCAAGGATAACTATAGGCATCTCAACATCCCCAACGGTTATTTTCTGGTCTGGGAAGAAAGTCCCTTGCTGCAGCAGCCGAAACAGACCAGAGTTCCTGAAGATGCGAGCGTCATGTACCTTTCCCGGCCATCCCACGTTGATGTTGGTGAAACGTCCCTTGTGATCCACCAGTGCTTGCAGCACTATTGAAAAGTAACCCTTTCGGTTTATGTACTCGCTGGCTTGGTGGTCCGGTGCCAAGATAGGGATATGGGTTCCGTCTATCGCCCCACCGCAGTTCGGGAACCCCATTGCTGCAAAGCCATCCAGTATGAGCTGCACATTTCCCAGACTCACAACCCTTGGTACCAGCAGCTTGGTGATCGCCCTGGCTACTTCCATCACAACAGCCCCCACTGTAGATTTTCCCACTCCGAATTGATTCGCGACTGACCGGTAGCTGTCTGGCGTTGCAAGCTTCCACAGGGCTATCGCCAGTCGCTTCTGTACTGTGAGGGCTGCTCTCATCTTGGTGTTCTTGCGCTTCAGGGCAGGGGAAAGTAACTCACAAAGTTCCATGAAAGTGCCCTTACGCATGCGAAAGTTTCGCAGCCACTGGGATTCATCCCAGACCTGCAGCACTATGTGGTCCCACCAGTCTGTGCTTGTTTCCCGGGCCCAGAATCGGCGTTCCACTGTATCAATAAGCCCCATTAACACCATGATGTCCACCTTGCGGGGGGGCCTTTTTTGAGAGAGGTCTGTGTCCATGTCCTCATCACTGTCCTCAGGGCGCTGCTGTCGCCTCCTCACCTGCTGTAGCTCTAGCAGCTCCTGGTTCTCGTTCTCCATATACTCCTGGACAATGCGCGTGGTGTTCATAACGGCGAGAACAGCCGCGGTAATCTGATCGTGCTCCATGCTTTCCCTGGTATGCTGTTTGCAGGACAGCAGAGTGGCAGCAGAAGCGGCGGGTGGATAACAATGGAGTCAGCAATATGGCGCCCATATGAAAAAAGGCGCGAAAGGATTTTTTGCTCCCCCCTCAGTTGCTTTCACGGAGGGAGGGGGGGAGCAAGGGTTAGGTTCATTTCCTTCTAGCAGCAGATGGTACAATATGCGGTGAGCAAGGAGGCGCCTTCCCTTCTAGCAGCAGATGGTACAATATGCTTGATATCCATCATCATCTCCTGGCCCCCTCAAGGATTGAACTCGCAACCCCGGGTTTAGCGGGCCAACGCTCAGACCGCTGAGCTATCCCTCCGCCCGTGTTCCAGGCAGTACTGAATCTCCCTTAAACAAAACGTAAAAAAGAATGACCAGAGTCACTCTGGTCATTCCCATTTATGTCCAAGCGCCCCCGGCCAGCCACACCATAGGCCGCCGGCCAGGAGCACACGAATTTCAATCATATTGTACGATCTGCAGCTAGAAGGCAAGGAGCTTCTGCTGTATGGTCCCGTGACCACGACCATTTATGGCATATTGCACCATCTGCAGCTAGAAGGCAAGGAGCTTCTGCTGTGTAGTCCCGCGACTACCAGCCTCAAGCGGAATGGCCCCCTCAAGGATTGAACTCGCAACCCCGGGTTTAGCGGGCCAACGCTCAGAACGCTGAGCTATCCCTCTGCCCGTATTATAGCGTGACTGAATCCCCACTAGACCTAATGTCCAGGCGTACGCTGGAGATGTACGGTAATTGTGAGCTGAGCAGGCTTCCGTAGCAAACACGGAAACCCCGGAAAAAAGGCGCGAAAAAGATTGCTTTCACGGAGGGAGGGAGGGACGTTTGATGGCTTGATGACATGTACCCAGAACCACCAGCGACAATGTTTTCTGCCCCATCAGGCTTTGGAATCGCAACCCAGAATTCCAATGGGTGGCGGAGACTGCGGGAACTGTGGGATAGCTACCCGCAATGCAACGCTCCGAAAGTCGGCGCTAGCCCCGCTACTGTGGACACAGTCCGTCGACCTCATGGTGTTAATGCTCTTTAGTGGGGACACACACAATCGATTCCATAAATTCGGGTTTTAAAATATCGACTTCTATAATTTCGACCTAATTCTGTAGTGTAGATGTACCCTTACATTCAACAAAATTTTACTTACCACTTACAATATCACTTTTTATGTTCAAAGCACTTTACAAACTAATCTAATTTATCTTCAAATACCTATTTTATCCCCATTTCATAGATGGGAAACTTGGGTATGAGATGGTGAAGTGACTTGCCCAATCAAACCTTAGAGGGGAGTCACTGTTGGAGCTGCAATTAGGATGCAGAAGTTCTTGATTTCCAATTCTATGCTAAAACACTTGGCTTATACCTCTCGCCACACTCTTATAAATCCAATTGAGGTTATTCATACACTGAACGTCGATAAATGTTTTCTGTCTCTCAGGTGCTGTCACTTTTCAAATAGACCTATTGGTCAAGTATTATTTGTACAATCTACATTTTCTCAATGAGTTGCATATGTGTGGAGTGTCAAAAGAGAAATTACGCTTAAGCAGCAACAAGTAGGAATGCACTGGTTCAGAGGGATGTAAGTTAACAAGGCTTTTACAAATGCAGGCAAAAACGCCAAAGAAAAAAAGCACAGCTGTGTAGGACTTACTAGATCTGCTATCGTGGAACTGATCTGCTTTGAAAAATCCTTTAACTTTTACTCACTTCAGTACTAAAATGTCTAACATGTCCTATGGCTCTCTAGCAAATAGCTGAAAGAGAAAAGCAGCTATTACGCGGTTTGATAATGTACATGGGAGAACAGGAAATGATCACGGCAGTGAGAGGATGAAACACTGTCCTCCTGCATTTTGTTTGCCTAGCTACAATATTAAACTACTTAATACATAAGTACGTGAGCTTTGGTGCCACTTTTTTGAACTATTTGCTGGAGTGCCACAGGATTTGCTAGATGCTTCATCCATTTAAAATGACTCTAGGATATTACACTCACCCCTATTAAGCATCTGCAGGCAGCACTTAATGAGAATACCAGCACTGAACTTTTGAACCTCTCTTCCCTTTTTGGTGCATAGGAGTGATATTCTGTACTTCTTGATATGGCGCATTCAAATGGCTTCAAAGCTAATGGGAAAAAGTCAGGGTAAGAAAGCTTGATGGAACTATTACAACTGGAGGGGGGGGAAAAAATCAAATCAGAGGAACTGTTGGCTTTCTATCCTCTCCCATTTCACCTGTCTGGATCGTTCACTGCTGCTCAGGTCTTAAACCAAAGAAAAAATAAACCCGCAAAAATTATTTTGCTGTGGATTCATGTGTTGCGACTTCTGACTGGCAGTTTTAAAACATCAATCCTTTCATTGCTAATTCCATCTTCCTATTAAAGAGAAACCTTCTCTGTTGTGTTTGAACATGCTCCAGCTGTTGAGTCATGGCCTTGCCGCAGCTTTAAAGCCAGTCTCCCCCATGTCGGCACGTGTCTGAGTTCTGACCACACACAAAATCTTAGAAAGCTCATGCGATATGAGTGTGCTCTAAGTGTCTCTGGAGCCAGGTGCAAATGGAACATCTCACAAATCCCCACCCTTTAAATGTTCATCTGATGCCTTAACACGGGATCCCTAGGTTGGAAGGCTGGTCTGTCTAGGTGACGATCTCGTTGTGTGGGCTGAGAAAGGCAGCACCGTCAGCTGAGCAAACTTGCGCTGCTTGGCAGTCTGCTGACAACGTTACATCTGATGAGGAAAACTGCTGATTTTAAACTACAGAGGATTAAGAGGTGCAGGGAAAGAGAGATAAATCAGTCTATGTGCTGAATGTAGCTGTGACAAAACTAGACTCTGCTTAAGGGGAGATTACTAGTCAAAGCCCTAGTTCTGTAACATTACTAGAATGGAGAGATGATGACATTCCACTTGGGCTCAAATGAATGGTAGAAATTAGGGCTGTCAAGTGATTAAAAAAATTAATCACGCTGTTAAACAATAATAGAATACCATGTATTTAAATATTTTTGGACATTTTCTACTTTTTCAAATATATTGATTTCAATTACAACACAGACTACAAAGTGTACAGTGCTCACTTTATTTTTGATTACACATATTTGCACTGTAAAAAACAAAAGAAATAGTATTTTTCAATTCACCTAACAAGTACTGTAGTGCAATCTCTTTATCATGATGTTCAACTTACAGATATAGAATTATGTACAAAAAAAGCCTGCATTCAAAAACAAAACCATGTAAAACTTTAGAGCCCACAAGTCCAGTCAGTCCTACTTCTTGTTCAGACAATTGCTCAGACAAACAAGTTTGTTTACATTTGCAGAAGATAATGCTGCCTGATTCTTGTTTACAATGTCACCTGAAAGTGAGAACAGGCCTTTGCATGGCATTGTTGTAGCTAGTGTCGCAAGATAGTAGGGTGACCAGATAGCAAGTGTGAAAAATTGGGACGGGGTGGGAGGTAATAGGTGCCTATATAAGAAAAGGCTCCCAAAATTGGGACTGTCCCTATAAAATTGGGACATCTGGTCACCCTACAAGACAGTTACATGCCAGATGCACTAAAGATTCACATGTCCCTTCATGCTTCAACCACCATTCCAAGGGATGTGTGTCCATGCTGATGATGGGTTCTGCTCAATAACAATCCAAAGCAGGGCAGACCAACGCATGTTCATTTTCATCAACTGAGTCAAATTCCACCAGCAGAAGATTGATTTTCTTTTTTGGTGGTTTGGGTTCTGTAGTTTCCGCATCGGAGTGTTGCTCTTTTAAGATTTCTGAAAGCATGCTCCACACCTCGTCCCTCTCAGATTTTGGAAGACACTTCAGATTCTTAAATCTTGGGTTGAGTGCTGTAGCTATCTTTAGAAATTTCAATTTAGAAAAGGTATCTTCTTTGCATTCTGTCAAATTTGCAGTGGAAGTGTTCGTAAAACAAACAACATGTGCTGGGTCATCATCCGAGACTGCTATAACATGAAATACATGGCAGTATGTGGGTAAAACAGAGCAGGAGATGTACAATTCTCCCCCCAAGGAGTTCAGTCACAAATTTAATTAACGCATTTTTTTTTTAACAAGCGTCGTCAGCATGGAAGCACGTCCCCTGGAATGATGGCCGAAGCATGAAGGGACATATGAATCTTTAGTGCCTCTGGCACATAAATATGCTGCGACGCCAGCTACAACAGTGTCATGCGAATGCCTGTTCTCACTTTCAGGTGACATTGTAATTAAGAAGTGGGCAGCATTATCTCCCGTAAATGTAAACCAACTTGTTTCTCTTAGCGATTGGCTGAACAAGAAGTAGGACTGAGTGGATTTGTAGGCTCTAAAGTTTTACATTGTTTTGTTTTTGAATGCAGGGGTTTTTTGTACATAATTCTACATTTGTAAGTTCAACTTTCATGATAAAGAGATTGCACTACAGTACTTGTAATAGGTGAACTGAAAAAATACTATTTCTTTTGTTTATAATTTTTACAGTGCAAATATTTGTCATCAAAAATAATATAAAGTGAGCACTGTACACTTTGTATTCTGTGTTGTAATTGAAATAGATATATTTCAAAATGTAGAAATACATCCAAAATATTTAGTACATTTCAGTTGGTATTCTATTGTTTAACAGTGCGATTAATCGCGATTTTTTAAAAATTAATTGCATGAGTTAACTGCGATTAATCGACAGCCCTAGTAGAAATAAAGCCAAACATTTCAGGTGCTGGTGAATTCCACCAACTTAACCCAGCTGCTTGAGACCTACCCTCAAGTCAAAGTGAAAGTTCTAACACTCTACAGATCAGTCATTACAGATCTTCCAGCCTCCCTTTTATCCTTCACTCACACACAGCATGAGTAAGGTTGGGAGTCTGATTTGTGAGAGCATTTCAGAGAACAGATTACAGATATTTCAAAAACAGGTGTGGGATTTTTTTTTTTTTTTTTTTAAAGGCGCTAGTTACTTTGGCATAGATCAATCATCAAGACAACTAAGATGGACTAGCAGGGACTTGCAATTAAAATGTTCAGCTTATTTAGCAGCTGAATCATATCATGCAAACAGATAATATGGTTGGTTTTAAAAAAAATAAACCTAAAAAACCCCGAGTTTTAGAACAGAAAAAGCCTTTAAGAAAGGTTAAAGTTCAGTCTTCAATTTCAGATTCAAAGCAGTCCTTAAAACTCAGAACTTTATAAAGAATGAAGATGTCCCTACAATCTTATTCCACTCGTGTCTTTTCTGAAAGGACATACTTAAAAGCCACCAGATAAAATCAGAGGGCCTCTCCCCCCATGTCAAAACGAAGCAGTTGAACACATTTCTAACTGTTTCTGCCATTTATGCCAGGGGTCCTTCAAACACAGAGGTGACTTACATCATGAATTATACAATGATGCCCATTAAAATGGTATTTTTTCTCCCTGGGCACAGCTCAGTCATATGCAGAAGGCCAAGGCAAGTAGCATGGCTTCAAGTGAACCCTGACTCATAGGACTTCGTGGGTATGTTTACACTGTAAAACACCCCACACCGAGTCTCAGAGCCTGGGTCAACTGACTTGGGCTCATGGGGCTTGCAGTGAGGGGCTAAAATAGCCATGTAGACGTTCCCACTTGGTCTGGAGCCCAGGCTCTGAAACCCACCCTCTCGTTGGGTTTCTGAGCCCAGGCTCCTGCCCGAGTCAGAACTTTTACACTGACCTCATTAGAGCTAGGCTCTGAGACTCACTGCCATGGAGGTTTTTTGGTTTGATTGGTTTGTTTTTGCAGTGTAGACATACTCTAAGAGTTCTGAAGCAAAAAAATAATTAGGCACACACTTCAAAATGCCTGTCCAGTTGGCACTGTAATGCACTGTCATATGAGAGACAATGGTGGTTGGGAGCCCTCTCTGGATTAGACTTTTCTAGAAGAGTAAAGCCACTTGACCCTCTCTTCTCTAGATCCACCTCTGCTGTCACCACTACAAGAAATCAACCAATTTAGGATGGCTAGACTCAGGGGCAGGTAAAGAGATTTGGAACTTTACCCATCTATAATAAGGAAGAAATTGCAAATGTATGCGTGTATCAACATTATCTATATTTGATTATCATTGCCCACAACCCTTAATGGGTCACTTATCCTTTTAGATTATAAACTCTTTGACGGGGAATTGTGTCCACATATATTCATAAAGTATATAGTGTAATGGGATGGGCTCTGAAATAAGGCCTCTTTGGTCCTTGACCAGAAGACTATATTTTCACGGCCTTGATGGTAGAAAGGAAGAACTGAAGATCTGCAGGATGTGCATGAATTGCAAAGAAGATTAAAAAAAACTACAACAAACAGCTGAAGATGATGAACATAAACATGGACCGGACTAACATCTGTTCTCCATTCTTTCAATAGGGCCATTCATCACTTCATTCTGATATTGTGGGGGAAACTGTTTTTACAGTTATGATTCACGTCCCCCATCCCTGTCAGTCTCCCAGGGATGTTCAGGAATGTAATAATTCTCATCACGTAATGCTTGTATGGTGCCTTACATTTTCAAAGGCCATCAGACAGGGTGTCGATTGCTGTAGAACTAGGACTAGGACGTACATTTTTAACCTGAGAACATTTCACCACTCTCTCACTGACTCATTACAGCAGCTTGGTCTCATAGCAGTTATAAACTAATCCCCCCTTTCCCTGGTGTTTGCCGCCAGGCAGAGGGACTGAGGCAAAGAGTACTCTTAAATGAAAGGGGGGCCCAGCAGATTTGAAAAAAGCAGGGAGGGTCCTACATAAACCAGGAAGTTTGCCCACCCTAACCTTTGTACCTTAGGTGGAGCTGTTTGTAAGCTGTCATAAGTCTCTCTCCAGGGAACTTCTCTGTTAGGAGAGCTGCCAAGGTTCAGAGGAAAAGGTGGAGGAGAAGCTGCTTTAGAATTCAAACAACACTGACGGAGTGTTAAAGGAACTTTTCCTTTAATATCACGTCACCTTCTAAGCAGCCAACATTTTGAAGCAGAAAGACCAATGGCTCTTTTTCTTTCTTGGCAATGTTACAGAGAGTGGCCATAAACCAGTGAGCATTAATGATGTGCAGGGACAGCACACAAACTTCTATGGAAAAGGGAGGCTCCGTTCCTCCGCTGGCCAGGCAGTGTTCAGTGATTCACGGGCTTCATTATTTTTTATGCCGCCCTCTAGGGCCTCCAGAGGAAGTGAAACATTTTTATTGGTCAGGGAACACATTCTGATTTTGATTTTTTTCCTAAGCAACCATGAATGAGACATCTCCAGCTGCATGTACCTCCTGGGGAAAGAGCTCACAGGGCATGCAAGGGGACTGGCGAGAGCAACCCATCGGCTCAGCCACATCTCCTGACTGCAGTGAAAGAAACTGGATCATAATCAACAACACTAATTTTACAGCACAACCCTTCTTCCATTCAGATTTCTATTTCCCCTCACTCAGTAGCAACTCAGCAAGTTGGGAGGAGGAGATGAGCCAAACCAAGCAGCAGGTTAGGAGTCTGATTGACTAGCTCATGTTTACTGAAAAGTCATCTTTTAGCCTGAAGGATCTCAACAGAGACCACTTTACCCACCTCTGAAATGCAGACACATGGGGTGGGACATAATGGCTCTAACCGCGTATAGCAACACTACACAACAGGTTAAGTCAGGAAATGAAGAAGAAAGCTATATCTGTCTGAAAATGCAGAAGGAATTCAGATAGGCAGAACGTAACTATTGCAGTTTGAATTTATCTTACACACCAGGACTAGCCCCTGACTTCTCTTTCAGAAAAGTTACATTGGGCTTTTTATTGATAAGAAGTGGTTAGGACATTAGCTTTACACTTCATCAGAACAGCAGCACCTTCAGCAGATTGGTTTGATACTGACTCACAATGAAGATGCCGCCTATGGAATCAGTAGCAATCTTTCTGCAGTATCTGATCGTTCCCTGGCTGCTTCCCAGACACTTACTGAATCTGCACAAGCCCACAAACCTGTGAGAACAAATGGGATCACAACATTGTTAATGTGGTTCATAACATCCCCTGTGCCAGCAAAAAAATTAAATACAACACAAAAGTGAGTCAAGTGCCCTACAATACCAGCACCATTGCTGTTGTTCAAGCCGTCTTTGGTCAACAGCTAAAAACAACTAGTGCTGCCTATTTACTAAGCACGACAGCCAATTTTACATTTAGAAAATCCAACATTAATGCAGCGATAATGCCAAATTGTGTATTGAGAAGGCGGCTTCAAACATTACGATGGCTGAGGAGCCCATTGCTTTCCTGTGTGCAAACAGGGCTTAAAATCAACCCACCAACACTCCTCTTTGCACTCCTGCAGCTTTAAGAGAATATTTTCAAAATGACATGACAACAATTCAAACATTTAAAAATAAAGCTGGGCAGGCTCAGATCTGCACGTACACTATCAGAGTTGCACTCGTCCAAAAGGGGAAGGTTGTCAGCCACAGCTAAGACATCTCATTCAGACTAATGCCGGGACCAAAGAAAGGGCCACCTCACAGAGCTCGAGTTAAAATTTCTCTTCCCCCTTTCTTCTCATACATATTTGGAGCCTTTTACATCTTCGTTAGATTTTGGTTTCAGCCAGGTGGCTGTCTGGATGGAGGCTCAGAACCGAAAGATTATATAACCTGATGTTGCTGGAGCTGTTTATCTGTCTCCAAGGTTATGGAATGATGTCACTGGTGTTCTCTAGACCAGCAAGCAGAGCTGCATTATTTCAGATGCTTTGGGAATAGCATAATTGCTAACAACCTGCCCAGAGGTTCAGCAGCTCAGATGCAAGGTAGCAAAGGTGAATCCTTCAGCTCACAGATGCCCTGAAGCATCAAATGTATACAATTCAACTCAGCCTGGTGGGTGACCTCCAGTCTCATTCACTAGGAGATGGGAACGTGGAGAGTCAAAGCATATTTTAGTTATTTATATGGCACCAACATGATATTTTTTACATTAAAGGGACACAAGAAAAGTCCTTCTAATAATGCCCATATGCAAATTGAATGTCTATTTTCAAGCCAGAGTGGTGACGGTTTAGGCCAGTGGTTCTCAACCTTTCCAGACTACTGTGCCCCTTTCAGGAATCAGATCTGTCTTGCGAACCCCCAAGTTTCACCTCACTTAAAAACTACTTGCTTACAAAATCAGACAAAAATACAAAAGTGTCACAGCACACTGCTACTGAAAAATTGCTGACTTTCTCATTTTGTCTGTATGAAATTTTAGTTTGTACTGACTTCATTAGTGATTTTACATAGCCTGTTGTAAAACTAGGCAAATATCTAGATGAGCTGATGTACCCCCTGGAAGACCTCCGTCTACCCACGAGGGTACACATATCCC
This sequence comes from Macrochelys suwanniensis, assembly GCA_033296515.1. NCBI lineage: Eukaryota > Metazoa > Chordata > Testudines > Chelydridae > Macrochelys > Macrochelys suwanniensis. The sequence continues at coordinate 10,166,913 of CM065790.1, read as the reverse complement.
TGGTTGAGAACCACTGGTTTAGGCCTTGTCTAGACAGGCATTTAAAGGTGAAACCGTTGCTCTTCTGCTAAATCTCCAATTGATATTACCTTGTCACTTGATACATACAAGTGACCAAAGATACAACAGGAAAATTAACTCCTCTTTTGCTGTCGTCATGGTTCGTGGATCCAGCAGCCATGGATTCTGGGCAAGTAAGAACAAAACAGAAGCATCTTTTGAGTGGGACATGATGTGTCTGTCCAGTAGGAGAGACAAGTATAGTTCATCTTTGGTGTTGTGCTTTATTATTTTACCCAGGTATATCCTTTAGAAATGTCAAACAACCAAACCCCTTATGTTCTTGAGGAAAAGAACTATGCACCAAGAAACTCCAGGGAATATGACTGTGTGAGAGGGAGGGGAACCTGTGGAAAATCTCCTCCATGATTAAATCTTACAGCCACTTTCATTACTAAAAAAAGAAAAAAACAGTGAGTTCTGATTACAAGCCCTACATTGACAGGTGTGGGGCTCTGACTTTTCAAAGTGGTAGTGGTAACTGAGTGATAAACTTAAAGCCTATTATAGCTCCTAGCGACCTCTCTCAAAAAACCGTAAATGCCTATAATATCCAAAAAGTCAGGTCAGCTCCTCACTTTGTTCTGCCCCCGCCAAGCGAGGCAAGTGAGTCGAAGGATGCTTCCAAAGAGGCATGGAACCAGGGAAGTCTCTCTTTTTTTTTTAAATTGTCTTTCATGGGTAATTGGGTTCTTAATGAAAATGCTTCTCATTAAGGGGTCCTCCAAAGTCTCCACACTTGAGTGGGCTCAATTTGATCATTTAACACGGCGTACTCTGTATGCAAAATCTTCTCTGAGGAACCATTACTTGATGCTTCAAGCAAGCACTAGTGAGGCTGCTGTGAGATTAAGAAAATGCTCTCTTAGGGTATGTACACTGCAAAGTTGTCGACAAAACTTTTGTCTTTCACGGGTACTTAAAAAGCCCCCGACCCCCCCGCCAAAGACGGGGGGGGGGGGGGTTGCCAACACAAGTGGCAGTGTGAACAAGGCTTTGTCAACAGGAGCGCTCTCCTGCCAACAAAGCTAACGCCGCTCACAGGGCTGGAAGTATTTTGTCGACAAAAGTGCCAACAAAGTACCGACAAAGAGCGTTTACACACGCTGACTTTCAACAACAAGGCCTTGTTGCTAAAAGCTGCGTGGGGTAGACAAACCCTTATTTGAAAAGTCACCTAGTCTGTAGGTATCTTTTCTCTCTCCAGTTCCTGCTGGGCTCCCGGTCCCTAACCAGAGTTTTCCCACAGCAAGCAGTTCATGCAACTGGATGTAGGGTATTTTAAACTGGTGCCTTTCTAGGGCAGATGCAGGCTCTGTAACAGCCACATGGCTAATTGTCAGGCTCGTTAGGGGTGAATGTGTAGTAAGTGTGAATGAGGTCTTCCTGACCATTGGGCAACCAAAAATGGAGTTGAAAAGAATGAAATTGGCTGCAGCACCTTCCAACCTTCCCACCCTCTCAGAAACCAACAATATGAACAAGTGAAATGTAGATAATGGTTTGACTCAGCTGAGACTGTATCCAGAAAGTGTCTGCTGTGCTTTAAACTGGAGTTAGCCTGTATGTGGAACAGGAGGGGAAAACACAGTTTCCCTCTGTTAAAAAGTGTGAAATAAAGAAAGTAGTTTAATAAATTGGTAGAGAAGGCAAAAAGGAAGGGGGAGTTCCCCCAAAATAAATAAATGTTTAAAATACCATCTGAGCTCTGATGTGAAATCTCCTTGTGATGTTGAGCATAACATAGCGGAAATGTTCTCCTGTGGTAAGTAGCTGATTTGCTGAGATTTCACCATCAATGGCTGAAGTGTTCGGTTCTAGTCAAACCCTCTCTTTACCAGATTGCTGTTTCTGCTAAAACTGCATTTTTTCCACCGTGAATGACTCTTTACATAGGAACATAGATGAGGCGAAGATTTGAGAACCACCGATTCTGCCGCCTCCCATCTTGCAGGGATTCTGTCACGGCTACTGTTTTGTACATAGAGTATTTTTCCGCTGATACGCGATTAGATAGTTACCCTAAAGCTGTGGCTTTTAAACTTCATTGGGCTACCAACCACTTCTAACAAAGCTTATTTCAGGACCTCCCTGACTTATGCCATTGCAAAATACTCCAAAAATCACTTCTGTCCCTCACTGCCCAGAATGTAGTAAAATTACAGCTGGATGTTAATTGCTTTCAACTATACTTACACTGAACACATAATTTTTTGTTACAATATTGAAATGGAAAATTTATGACTCACTGACAAGAGTCACTGTGAAGACTCTCACCTTACACACAAGCAAGGATGAAATTTACCATTCACCAATATGAGGTGGCCACTTGTGAGGAGTTAACCTGAATTATCAAATGCAGAGAATATTAAAATCACTCTATTTTTTTAACAAGATGCAGGAATTTACCCTTGTAAGAGTGAAGTTGAGGGTACATTTCTAAACAAACATACTCATTGTTTTTGAGCGTTTGTTCGCTGGAAGAGCAAAAAGTTAATTACATTAAGCTTTGAACAATCACCAGTTTTAATCTGACGTAAATGGAATTGCTCTCTGGATGTGATGGAGGATAACGTGACCTCCCCTGACCTTTAACCCTCCATGTGCTGTGGTATCCTGCTAGCCACATGCTTGAAACCTTATCTCCTTGGTCTCCCATTACATTCTATTTGTTGTTTTCTAAATGGAACTCCTTAGCTCCCAAAGAAAGCACTACCCAATGCACCACTAGCTAAAATTAGTATTGATCCACCCTTCAAGGTCTGGACCACAAAATTGCAACACAATTGTGTTTTGCATTTTTTAGGCATAAATAGCATAGACAATGCAGTGACAGTTACTATATATCTTGCTGCTTTAGCAAAATCAAGTTTAAAGAAAAGTACAGCACGGAAGGATTTCTTAATTTATTGATAGCTGTGTTAAGGGTCCTTTGCCATAGGGTCTGGGTACAGTGTTTTAACACACTTTCTCAATTGGCAGATGGCATACTCTGCAGCCACCCTCACTACCAAAAGGACACCCAGGCTGCAGCACTGATTCAGGCAAATGCCTGGCTAAATAATACATCTTCTGCCATGCTCTGAAGGCTGCCAAACTCTTGCTCTTGAATAAGAATCGAGGGTCTGATAGCAAGAATGCTTATTTTTAAAAGGTGACAAGTGGCGCTTCTTATAACCATTTATTAAATCTTTAACTGAAATTCTAATGGCTGCTTCTCTAGGAGCCACCCTGAAGTCTTCACAGGTTTGGCTATTGACTCTTGTAAGATCAACATTTATGTACCCAGATTTTCCATATATTACTGCTGAGATCAGTCTGGCTCCATAAGAGTATGTTCCTTTGTTTCTGCAGAGTTCCAGGATACATAATTCTATAATATCATATCCCTGGAGATCTTTCTGCAAAAACTCTTGATTTGGGCAGGAAACTGGGGAAAATTGCATGCGATTATCTGGGGGCTTCTTTCATTTACTCACACACTTGCAACTCAACCATAGCCAAAGATACCCATGGCAATTCCAGTTCAGTGGTGAGAAGAGATGATAAAATAGAAACTTGTCACAAATAATGGTTTACTGCTGCTAGTTAAATCTTAACCCTTACTTCTCTGTGCAGTGCCATGAAGATATATAACTTAGACTCCATGAAATGCACTGAATAGCCATAAAGTTAATATTGTTTCTAAAGTAAACCTGATACATGACTCCTGCCATGATGGGCTAGGGCAGGCATATGCCAATCCTACTGCTAACAAAGATGCAGGCTAGTATTTCCTCTCCATTCTAGTCTGTTCTGTTCTATTAACATCTCTGCTTCCCATTGCTGGAGGCATTGATGCTTCAAACTGTGCTGATACAGGAATAGGATTTCCTAGTGCTCATAGGCAGGCAATAAAACTGTGGGTTTGGTTGCAGATACCATCAGATGTTGGAGGGCACAGAACTGGGGAAACTGCCTGCAGCTTCTTACTTTGCTTAGGCAAAGGTTAATAAGGGTGTTAAAGACAGTTCCTAGACTGATTGTATCAGAAATATCACACCTGCTCTATTACAGTATCATTTTACACTTGTGCTGGTGTCTGTGTACACAGAGATGTATAGCTGGACCAGTAGGCAAGCAGTTTAGCAGTACTTAAAGCCAGCTTTCAGAGTGGTTTGCATAACCCTCCCACAATACTTGGCTTTGTTGCCTTCCCTCTGTAAGTGAATGTCATTAAGGAAGTTGGTATTCAGACTGTATTGCCACTTGAGGGGATGATGCGGGTCTGGTTACTGACTCTTTTTTTTCCCCCTTCTATAAATGTGAGCCTGCAGTTTGATGCATCAGAATTGCACAGATAAGTGGAGGATTTAATTCTGTAGACAGAATATCAGTTCTTCAGCATCTCAGCCCAGAGGATACACTAGTAGTCAGAACAATGTGGATCCATTTCAGAACAGTCAGCTTATCTTTTAACAAAATGCTTGGAAACAGTTTTACCTTGTGAGGCAGCAGCCTTTAAGACAAGGTAGTCTATTATTTTTTGTCAAGGTCCAAATTTCTTGGTCTAGGTATAGTCAAGGACCAGACTCCAGAGAAAATAGTATAAAAAAAACCAATGCAATGATAATAAGTAAATAAAAAGATTTTGGGGTCCATTCAAAAGCATCTGGCAGTCCAGATTTGGCCCACGGTCTGCCTATTGACTACCCCTGCTTAAGAGTTAAAGTCAGACTCTCCTCTGGACTTCATCCCTTATTCTGCAAACACTCACCATGAGACTCAAATGCACAAGGAGATGGAGTGGGGGATGGAACACCACATGTTGGAGAAAATGTTTTCCAAGCTTTGGATTGTTTTGGGGGAAAGCTATGAAGTGTAGTTTTATCAAAAATACTTCCAGACCCAGGAGAGGAGAGAGGTTTGGTTTTGCTGTTCAAACTAAACATATAAAGAGGCTGTACTGTAATTAGATAAATAAAGATGACTTGAATTACTACTGCCTTTTCCAGAGTAACTGGTAAGTATGCTGGGTTGCCACTTTACACACATGCAACTTTTGGATATGAATGGATGAGAAGTATATACTCAAAGCAACTGACTTATGGTGAACCAGATGATGGAAAATGGACCAAAAATGGGTTTGGAAACATTTCAGAGTTGACGATGGACCTATCTATGAGTGGTGCTGTCTCAATTCTTGTATTTGGAACATAAGACTTTGTGGTAACTGGAATACTCAAGATGTACATATTGATCACAAGACCTTAAAACCATGTAGCATCTGGGCCTACAGGGGTATCATAGTTCCTCTGCTGCCTTTTCCAAACGTTCTGGATAAACCCCGCAAAAGGATTTCTCTTCCTTTTGCATCATAAAAACATGCCCATTATTCACATGAAAATGACAAGCAGCCCAAGGACATTATAGCACTTTCACACATTGAACCACGCATATCCTGAAAAGCTTGTCTAGTTCCATTAGTTGTAAACATGTTAATTTCTGTGGTTCCTGCCATTTGCAGGACTAAACACGTTCATCTGAATGCACTAAAATGCTGGCAGCTGCAGTAGCTCTTGTTGAATTTTAAACCAATAACTATTTTAAAAATAACAAAGTGTTTCAAGACTTAATTCAGAGGGTGATCATCAAGCAGAATGTTAATGTCAACTACGGACAGGCTATGTACACACCAATAAATATAATTCAAGTTACGCATTCTTCTCTCTAGATATATTGTACCATTAGTTTACACAGTAGTTGACATAATTTGCTACATGAATTTCATGCTCTTAAGTAGCTGAATCCCCAAGTGATTTATTTACATTTTGCTCTTACATTTAATTGGTGCTTTTTATCTGGAAAGATCCCAATATGCTCTTCTACTATATACATGCTGCACCTCTGGGATGCAAGGTAGCAACCAAGTGAAAATCATAATAGGAGGGGAAATTATGGTCAAGGTATGAGGGCAAACTTCCAGCTCTTACAAAATATGCTAGGGGATCTTTAATGTCCACATACAAGACAAGACTTTAGATTCGGTTTTAAGGCTTTTAGCTAAAATACACACAGTAAGATGTATAGCGTTCCAGAGGGGGAACTGAATCTAGGATTCCATTGAGTACCAGTGTTTCTAACCGTAGCTTAGCCCAGTAAGCCATCACCAGCCTGACCTGAAAATAGGTACTCTGTGTTTGCAAATGGGTATCAGCAGGCCACTGTTTGTATCACTTTAATGTCAGTTTCATCATTCTACCATCAGAGACATGAGTATGTGGCCACATTACACAAAGAGAACATCAGTTAGAGCCTGATTGAAAGACCTGCCAGAAAAAATAAGAAATTCATTTTAGGTAATCTGGATGTGGATTTCATCTAAATGGATTAAATAATATGCAGTTGTTTAGATTTTTCAACTAAAATTTAGCATTTCTGAAAAAAACCTTATTTTTAAAAATCTAATCAAAATGTGACATTTGACTTTTTACATAGAAGCGTAGATGTGCATGACACTTTTCATGCTGAATGGTATTAGGCCAGTGAGAGTGGTATTTAAATGGTAGACCTATGTTCTGACATTCTGAATTGACACAGGACCTGAAAATGACAGTGATTATTATTGAAAATGTAATGCGCAAAATGCCGTAGACACAAGTTTTTATAGCCAGCCATCTTCTTACAGATACAGGCTTTAGAAAAAAATAGCTGACCTCTTGCTGGCGAGATCTTTTGGATCAGGTCAAATCAGGTTGCTCCAGGGAGGGAGGTTCAACCTCTTCAATCCATATATCTGTTTCTCATGCTGCTTTCCTAATTAGCAGCAAGTGGACAACAGCTGTCCATAGCTCAGAGGCCAAAAAGAAGCATGGTAAGGAGAGAAGCAAATGGTAAGGAGAGACCCATGCCAGGACATGCTTGTCAAATGCAATGGGTGGTCAATACATGCAACAGATTGGCCACAATGTTGAAATGGCATGCTGAGACATGCCCTTTAAACTGATACCAAAAGGATACTCTTCATATAGGCCTTATTCTGTGGGCTTTAACATATGACTAATTTTCAACTCCATTGTTTTAGTATTCCCATAACTAGAAAAGTTAAGGAAGCAAGAATAGAAGGAAACAGGAAGGCCATCCCAACGTCTTGGTGGACCCTGGTGGGGTCAATTAGAACACTCAATAATGGAAAAAAACAAACTTAGTAAGAAACTCTTCATCTTCAACATTATTTCTGTGGTTTCGTGTGCGTAGGCTATAATACAGAGAAAACATTTCAGATAAACCCAAAAACAAAGAGGAAAAACCCAGCCGGATGTGCCAAGTGGCCCTGTAACAACTGATGGCCAGATCCTGAGCTAGTGTAAATAAGAGTAACGCCATTAAAATCATGATTTATTATTGATATTGCCATATTACCAAAGCCTGCTAGGGCCCTCTCTTTGGGTTTTTTCCCTGATAGGGCAACATAATTAAAGTAAAATTAATTAACAGTAATTTTAATTAATTTAATTAATTAAAAAATAAGGTAAGACAGTTATTGAAATATAACAACATCTATAGCGGTAAATTTTCCTTAATGTCTCTCAAAAATTGTTGAATTTAAAAATGCTCTGTGTTTCACCTTTAAGGAAAGAGCTTTGAACTTCTATGGCCCCATCATGTTCCCCACTGAAGTAAATAAAAGTTTTGCCATTGACTGATAGCAGGATCAGGCTCTTAAAGAATCAAGCCATGACATGCTTTCCAGGGGTCAGAGGTGTGAAGGGGACCGGAGAAGGTCCCTCACCATTCTGGAAACAGTTTACTGTTAAAAATGCCACTGGATACTCTTACTGATTTTTCAAATCACTTTGTTCTTGTGTAAAGTCACTCCTAGGAAGGAACCATTTCCAAATCAAATCTTTACCTCTTCTGTTTCATGCACACTAGTTTGTTACTGTAGGGTTGTTCATAAATGCTGGGCTTTTGCCATTGATTTTTTTCTATTAGACTAAATATCAATGAAGCGTGCGTTTGAAAGAAAAGTGTTTAAAGAGTCACATAACTTTACAAACCACTATAAGCATAAAGCCAGATAAGTCAAACAGTAAAACTCCTGATATTAACAATTATTTGTATTGCGGTAGCAACTTGAACCAGGACTCCATTGTGCAAGGCACTGAACAAACACAGAAGAAACAGACAGTTCCTGCCCCAAACAGCTTACAATCTAAGTATGAGGCGTCAGATGGATGGAGACAGACAGAGAGGGGAGTACAAGGAGACAATGAAACAGAGCTGGTCAGCATGATAGGCAGTAGTCTCAGTGCACAAGCAGCCTGACCAATCTGTCACTTTTTTTGTAGCCATCCTGGAAAAGGAGAGTTTTAAGGAGAATTTTGGAGGAGGATAATGAAGCAGCTTTGTGGACATTTAGGCACTTGTTTGAAAATGTAACAAATGAGCAGTGGAAGCTGGCATGGACCAATCGGAGGAAGGCGTCAACATCTTGATAGTGAATGGGAGAGGACAGGTAGGGGAGGATACGCCTTGAAAGTGAACAAGCAGCTTATTTTTGATGCTAAAGAAAAGGGAGAGCTAGTGCAGGGACTCAAAAAGAGGGATGACATGATCAAAGTGATAGGGCCAGGAAAATTATCTTTGTAGCAGAATTTTGAATGGATATGAACGGGGAAAGATTGCCTTTGTCAAGGCCAGAGTAAAGGATGCTGCAACTGGCTTTAATGACCAAGAGGATAGTGGTACTGTCTGTGATTCAGAAAGGAAGTAGCGGGGCGGTCTTGTGGGGGATCGAGGGGGAGATTAAGAGCTCTGTTTTAGCCATATTGAGTTTAAGATGATGGCTACAAAATGGACTAAACCAATTTCCACTGGCTGAGGATCTGGCCCAGCATGTGATGTGATTTGCCTTCTCAAAGACCTGGACCGTTTCCTATTATAAAGTTTTTATGGAGTTTCCTATATTCCTTCTGAGTACCTGATTGGTCCCTCAGTTCCCAGCTTCGCTTCATTACTCCACCCTAAATACCTGTGTGAGAATGTGAACAGAAGCGTAACTCCACGTTTGCCTTTGGCCCATCACACTTGAGAGCTACGGTCAAAGTCGGGTCAGACATGAGTTACACAAGACAAAAGGAAAGGCAAAAACAAAAGGGCCAGAGCTGTCAAGACTCTCTCTGTCCTAAGAAAGAGGTCTGAAGAAAAGAGAAGGAGAGACGATTTCTGCTACACCTTACTGACCGAGTAAAGTGATGGTACTTCTTGTTTGTCCATCTGTAGCACAATAACGTTTGAACTTCACATTGGATCAATTCTAAAATTTCAAGGAATATTCTACACATCAACAGACAGAACTCTACTGATTTTGGTGAAAATAAGAAAGCAGAAAAGCCATTTGCACTTAAAAAATTGCTCTATGGACTCCAGAGGGTGCTGTGCAGCATGGAGCAGCAGCTTCCTAGAGCCTCCAGCACCATCTGCTAATATCCATTTCTACCCAAAGTCCAGGGCCCTTGAATGATCCTCAAAATAAAGGAACAGATACCCCGAAATCCCTGTAACGTCATCAGGCAAAGATTGATCTACTGGGCATTCTAAAAATAGCCGAAAAACAAGGAGAACAGAGGTACTCCTCCCCTCCTCTCTCCCCTGCTCCCCCCCCGCCCCCGAAGAGGCACTGTGTCCATAATGGTCCTGTTGGAGAAAGTTGCTGCAGATACAGTAGATATCAAAGGCCACAATATAGCTGACTGCTACCTCAATTAACTCCTCTCTGCAAGTGCTGATAGGATGGGTGAATGATACAGAAGGAAGAATATCATCGGTGGAAGATCAGGTGCAAGAGCTCTCTGGCCATGGGCAAAGGAGCCTCAACTTTATCTTAAATCTGAAATGGCAGACCTTGAGGGAGGGGTTTCACTGCAATAATCTGAGAATTACAGGAGTACCTGAAGGATCAGAGAAAGGTAACCCCTTAGAATTCATTCCCTTGCACTTTCCATAGTGCACAGCCTGCTGGCAGACATTAAAGTTGATATACAGAGAGCACTTAGGTCCCTGGCTCCTAAGTCAGCCTCAAATGCCAAACCTCGTGCATTGATTATCAAACTTCTCAGATATACTGTAAAAAAATATAGTGCAGCTAGCGCGTGGAAACAGAATTGTTTTGGCAGATGCCACAAAATAAGATAATGATTTTTCTAAAGATGTTGTGAATCAGCCTTTAGAAAAGCAAGGGAATAGCAGCAAGGGCTTAAATATTTTAAGAAAGTTTCCAGCTCACTTTCATGTCAGGTTTGGTGAGGAAGTGCTGTTGCAAAAAAGACAGCTCTCCTCCTTGCAAGATGTCATGGAAAGCTGCACAGGAGCTGAGTAATGTAGCTGTACCTGCTATGGGCCAACAGAGAAGAGGAGAAGACCAATGAGGGTTGTTGAGCTACATGGACAGTGATTCTGTCATCCCCATCACTTCTTAGTTCCTCTCTCCCTACCCCTGCTTGCCCTTTTCCCCACTTGTGGCCTTCCTTTTCCCCCCATGCCCTCCCTCCACCATCCCCCAATTCTCCAATCTCTTTCCCCTTGTTGCCCCATCCCCCTCACTCTGAACCCCTCCTCAACTTCTTCAGCCTCTTCCCCAACCCTAACACCGCTATAAGCTCAAACTCCAAATATGTGAACAAGAAATATGAAGTTAATACAGAAGAGTCACTTGTTTAATTGGATTGTTTGTTCTGTTCTTTGGTGCAGTAATTTACATTTTGTGAGAGCAGTCAGATTTCTCCGGTTAGCTATATGTTTGTTTAATATGGGGAAGGGAAACTGAATGTTTGATGGTAAACTAAAAGGGGAAGAAGTGGTTATGTGGCCCTGGGAAAGTAATCCCCACAACATACTTTCATTCAGCGCACCAAACTGTATTACCAATACTCTAGTGCTTGGTTTGGCCAACTGAAAAGATTACAAATGAAGGGACAATACACAGGTATACCCCTGACATACCAGGTTAAAAAACAGTACATGCGCTCCCGTTCTCTCTCTTTACAATGTAGTTTCTACTTTATGGTATGGAAAAATAGGATGCCTGTTAAAAACCCAATAATAATAATAATTTAATTAATGGATATTGACAGAGCTCCCAGCCTGAATGGTGTGTCTCCTTGGCCCACCCCCTCTGGAATTTACCATCAGTTTAGGTTTTTTTATAATTTTAAGTGTCCGATAACTGTTGTCACTGAGATCTACTGTGCCTGGTAATAAGTTATGTTATTATATGTACGTTACATGTTTTTATGTTTGTGATTTAACTTGACTTTTTGTGCTCTTCCCTCTCCAGAGCCCTCTTCTCCCTAGTCCCGGAAGTCTGGCAAGCAGAAAGCATATGGCAAGGCAATCCAAAATCTGCAGAATAGGTGTCTGAGATTTCAGCTCTAGACTTCCCCTCTCATGGGTTTCGCATGGGGCGTAGGATAAGACGTAATAGAGCAAATGACACAAACATGCTATATCACCTTTGGTTGTAAGGCTACACACAAAAAAATAATTCTTAACATACCCAAATGGCCCTGAATCTTAATTTTATTTCCTGGAATGTAAAGGGTCTCAACAGTCCAATTAAAAGGAAAAAGTGTACTCATTATTAAAGATCACAAAGGCAGATGTAACGCTTTCTCAGGAAACACACCTGACTGCAGCTGAAGCTGCTAAATTGGAATGTGACTGGGTAGGAAAAGCATTGTCTTGTTGCTTCTCATACTTATCCAGAATGTTAGCCATCTTGCCCAATAAAGCTGTGGTAGTAACAGTCTCTGAGTCAATTTCAGATGATCAGGGCAGATTTTTAATCCTTAAAGCCGTCATAAACGGATCTGATCTAATCACTGCTAATATGTATGTGCCTAACCTTTATGATCCTGAAACCTTTCATAGCTCTTTCACTAAATTATATGAAGAATCCCATATCCCTACTATGATTGCTGGGGATTTTAATGAGGTGCTTTATCCTTTTGTGGACCAATGCTGGCCTCAGAGCCATAAGCCAACCAAAACTAGAAAGGCTCTGGAACTGCACATTAAAGATCCTGGATGATGTGATATCTGGTGTCTTATATATCCAACAGATAGACACAATTCATACTTTTCTGTGGTACATGCGTGCTATTCCCGTATAAGATTTCTTTTTGCTCTCCAGGGACTTGGTTAATTCTGTGACTGACTCTCCATTAATGCAACTGCTGTCTCTTATGACGCCCCTATAAACTCTTCAAATAGCAACAGATCTGGGTGAGAAAGAGCCATGCAGATGGAGATTTTTTATTCATTAGATCCCCATTTCAAAATTTTTAGTGAAAAAGAAATTGGACTGTTCCTGGAGACAAATGAACCCTCAACATCTTGTAGCAGGATATTGTGCGAGACACTCAAGGCCTATTTGAAGAGCAGAATTACAAGTTTTACAAATATGATATCTCTTAAGAAAAAAGTAAAAGAGCTTGATTTGTCCTTTGCCACAGCCACAGCCCCAGATTCCTGATTAATTTATGGATATGAACTCAAACTGCATTCGGTAATAATGGGTGTGAGTGTAAAACTGTACAGTAGGGACTGGGTGGGAGAAGGAAACTGTTTCCCAGACAGAAGGCAGTGTGGCAGCTCATTTACAAACTGTCTCGTCAAAAGAAAGTGTTTAATTGCAAATCACAGACTGAGAAATGAGAAAGATCTTTAGAGAAATTTACTGGAGTCTTCTCCAGAAGAATTAAACACAAATGCCAACAAAGTGTGTTGCCTGCTGCCACATCAAGTCACCAGACCAAATCAGGCCTTATGCAGGATTCAGAACCCTAATTTTAGGTGAACATTTATGTTGACATCCTCACCACTGTTCCAACCCTTTATGCCAGGTAAAAAGGCTAGAGTGGTGTCAAGGGGCTCTGAAAGCCCCCGGCGTGCCTATAAAAGGATGACCTGGTACAGGAAATGCAGAAGACAGCTGTACAACTACCTTCCAATGACATCTTCCCAAGCGCTGGCCAAGGGGATATACTAGGAGTAGGGCTGCAGCATGCACTTCTGCAGAGATTTTGGGCAGCACTGCAGCCTATAGTGTAGTTAGGGGAAGCTGCCATAGCTTAGACAGGCTCCTGATCTGTCTAAATTTTGGGCCCATGGAGCAGCCCAGAATCAGAATGACACAAAGGTGTCAAAGCCATTTTAGCCACCCCTCCCTTGTGGGCTGCAAGCCCGGTGCTGTGCCCCTAAGAGAGACAGGCCAGAATAACACCCTTAATACATCATGTCAAGGGCAGGTTTATACTGGATAGATAGATACTACTTCCACTTAGTCTAATTGGCACTTGTATAGTTCCCATCTGTTAATCTCAAGTGCTTTACAAACACGAATTAAGAGCCTCACAACTCCCTTGTGGGATACATATCTCCATTTTATGAACTGAAATGCATGGAACAGTTTGTGTGAACAGCAGACACCATTCTACCGAAGTAGCAAGTTATGCCAGGGGTGGCCAGCCTGAGCCTGAGAAGGAGCCAGAATTTACCAATGTGGATTGCCAAAGAGCCACAGTAATACATTAGCAGCCCCCCCATCAGCTCCCCCCCCCCCCCCCCCGCGCCTCCTGCCCACCCTGCTGTTTCATGGAGTGCAGGAGGCTCTGGGGGAGGAGCGAGGGCAGGCTCAGGGGAGAGGGCGGGAAGGGGTGGAGTGGGGGCAGGGCCTGTGGCAGAGCCAGGGGTTGAGCAGTGAGCACCCCCCTGGCACATTGGAAAGTTGGCGCCTGTAGCTCCAGCCCCGGAGTCGGTGCCTGTACAAGGAGCCGCATATTAACTTCTGAAGAGCCGCATGTGGCTCCGGAGCCACAGGTTGGCCACCCCTGAGTTATGCCATAAAAACAATAAGAGAACAAAACGAGGACAGAACTTTAACCCACAGGCCATCTTAATTCTCACTTTCCACCATGCAGAATAGGGCAGAATAACTCTTTGCACACTGCTCTCAAAATGTAATGCTCTACGTAAGAGCTAAGCAGTAGATTTTTATTTATTTATTTATTTGCATCTTGCTTCAGGAAATGAACTGTATTAAAAGAAACTGGATCTGTTTCTTTAAATAAGTATTTCTCTAGAACTACAAAACATATACATCTACAGAACATACCTGCATTCATAGCCATATGATACAAGTTCTTATTCAACATCCTTTACACACAGTATTAGAGAAAGCCTTAAATTAATAAAGAGAAAAGGCAAGTGCTAAGGTGTGATTTACAAAGAGTGGAAAATCACTCCATGATTCAGAAGAAGATAGGGAGTTATACACGGGTAAAAACAACCCACAACTGTAGAGAACTGCAGGGTGGAAATAACTCAAAAGCACAGTTAGGAATGTATTACATTGGGCACCTCAATACACCAAGGGCTGGTCTACACTAACCCCCCAATTCGAACTAAGATACGCAACTTCAGCTACGTGAATAACGTAGCTGAAGTCGAAGTATCTTAGTTCGAATGAAAAGGTACTTACCGCGGGTCCTCACGCGGCAGGCAGGCTCCCCCGTCGACTCCGCCTACTCCGTTCGCAGAGTAGGATTACCGGCGTCGACGGCGAGCACTTCCTGGTTCGATTTATCGCGTCTAGACAAGATGCGATAAATCGATCCCAGAAGATCGATTGCTCGCCGCCAAAGCAGCGGGTAAGTATAGACGTACCCCAAGTATAAGTGAAACTGTTTCTGTTGTAACCATCTATTTTTGCATACTCAGCTTCCTGACACATTCATCTTTTGGAGCAAAATTTTCTATTCTTGGTTTCTTTGGAGAAAATGTTCCATTCTTGTTCTCTTACTGCTAGGCAAAGTGAAAGTGCAGACCGACTGGCAGTGCTTTCACCACTGTGTCACCTAGATGGGGAAATGGGTCCTGCAACCAAAGTACCTCCACTGCTGCTCAGAGCTTCCCAAGCATCAGCATGACATTGACACCATTGTCATGGGTTCCACAACTGCCCATGGAGATGTGAATTGCAGCACTGAAACTGAACAAAATAACACTGTGACCAGCATCCTAAGCAGTGGAACTTTCTGCCTACACACTCAGGAGGAAAGTGCTGCATTGGCTCTACCTAGGGTAAACCAAACAGGTTTGCACCCTAGAATGAGTCCAGGGAGTGTCCAGACTAGCCTTTACAAAGGTTAACTACCTTGAGGTAAAACACATCAGTGTAGATAATCCCTTAGGAGGTTTTCTTTGCAACCATAAAGACTAGAAACTTTTATTTAAAAATGAAAGCTAAATTTCTGGGGGGGAAATCAATGTCGTTATACTTGCCTCAGCTGAGTATATTTTTCCAAGTTCTACCTAAAATGCTACCAATAGCTTAAGTTAAAAGGCAGATACAGACATATTAGAATTCTGTACCCATTGTGTAGAATTACAACTGTTATTTCATATTTCACTAGTATAACATTATATCTTTCCATGAAAACTTCCAAGCAAATAAAAATGTGAAAGCAGGTACAGATGAAGCCGTTTAATCATATTTTGTTGCTGATCAGCTAAGGCGGTATCACTTCCTATTGATATTAAGGCTTTTCCGAGATTTTTCATATGGTTTACTCATAACAAACAGCTGCTTGGCAACGGTTGGAATTAGTGAGTAGCTTCCTGTCGTAAAAATAATCTACATATTTCAGTACAGAAGAGAATTTGGAAACCAGACTCTATTTAAACAATTTGCAATAGGTTTAAAGATATAAACTGGCCATATGCCAGCAGCACTCCCTTAAACAATGGTTACACCCTCTATACAGCTGAAAAAGAAATAGCTGAAAGGGAATATATTTTATACAAGTTCCCAGGGTAAAAAACAGGTGCCCGCCTGGGATTGATATTGTTCCAAATATAAAACTATCTGACTCTAAAAGAAAATTTCCTTCCCTGCCCCCAACAAATTCACATGAGAAAAATTCCTCCACTCTAAGCTCCCCCTTTTATCCATCTGATGTTTTATAAACAGAAAGAAATTCTAGCATTTTATATATATAAAAAATACAAAATACAATTGCTGCAGACCAATTTTAAAGCTTTGGTTGCAACTCCTAGTAGCATGCAATAAAGACAGTCTACCAGCTGTGGACAGTTGTGAAACTCTCAATGCTGATTTTATACGAAACACAAATGTTTTGCAATTTGTGCATCCTAGCAAGTCCCTGAACACAAAGGCCTTCTTGTATAGCAGTGCAGCTTACAATGCAGCCACAGTAGGACAGACTATCAGTACCAACATTATTGTTTTACTTTCATCTGTTGATTTACCCATTCCAACAACAGACTCTTTTCAGGAATAAGCATTATAATACAGTATTGAAGTATTATTAGACATGTTATGATGGGTGAGTCAACAGATACAATACAAGTGCATTTCTAAGGACACGGTCACACTGGTTATTTTGTAAACTGCTGCTCTGTTACACAAAATGATGGCCTTCATGGACATGAGCTTGCTCATGCATTCCCTAACAATTCCTTTCTATATTTCAGGCTTGCCCTTTGCTGACCACACAGCCTAATCTAAGCAAACACTTGTGTGTTGATATTTGTGCACAGATAAAAGACTAGTTAAAGGGGACACAGTCAACTTGATATTAGTCATTTTAAAAGGAAAAACGTAAGTTAGTTTCAGGCATTGCATCTAATCCTGTGCCCCTCTGCCAATTGCTGTGGTTTCACTCTCACAATTTCCTATTTTTGGAGTGTTCTTTCTCCCAGGGTGCTGTGTGAAAGACCCACACAAAACAACAGAGGAAAGTGACTCACTAAACAAGGGGAAGATGAGAATGACTATACACAAAGTACTGTCAAATACATTAAGCAAAAACATATTTCCCTCTATTCTCCATCAACTCTAGTGATCTCAGGTGTTACATGTAAGAAAAGTAAATAAACATTTCTCAGGGAAGCCTATTTTTAAGTTGCTGTTATCCCTTTAATTCAAAACCACACAAAATTTAATCTTTTAAAGAATGAAATTACCCATTCTGGGATTATCTGCTAATCAGTTTTAATCTCAAAACAGGTGCCCCATAGTTATAGCTAATTAAGAGTTCAATTCTGCAAAACTTTCAGCACCCCCAGCTTTCACTGAAGCCTACGAAAGCTGACGGTGCTCAGCACATTGTAGGATTGGGCCCTAAGGTTCATTTGACTGAAGCTCTCTCAGGAGAGCTCTGTC
This sequence comes from Macrochelys suwanniensis, assembly GCA_033296515.1. Lineage (NCBI taxonomy): Eukaryota > Metazoa > Chordata > Testudines > Chelydridae > Macrochelys > Macrochelys suwanniensis. Next base: position 10,149,626 of record CM065790.1, on the reverse strand, counting down.
TGAAAAAATAAAATCAAAAAATGGAGATATGCCAGTCTCCTAGAACTGGAACGACCTTGAAAGGTCATTGACTCCAGTCCCCTGCCTTCACTAGCAGGACCAAGTACTGTCCCCTGACAGATTTTTGCCCCAGATCCCTAAATGGCCCCCTCAAGGATTGACCTCACAACCCTGGGTTTAGCAGGCCAATGCTCAAACCACTGAGCTATCCCTCCCCCCATATATTATTGAATTGTCACCAGTGTACCTACAAACACTTAATGTAGACAAGTTGCACAGGCATGAGACACCTGTTTGATATAGGTGCCGATTTGTACCTGGATGATCTTCGTATTGGGTTGGCTGAACTTCCAAGAAGCACATGTGGGGTAAGGTGGAAGCACCTAAGCTGATGCTGGCACCATCTTGTGGCAGGTGCCCAGTGCAGGAACTTGCTGATTTAGGCTCCAAATCCAAAAAGGTAACAAAGTGGCATCCCAAGGGCATCTCCTTGCGAGGTTGGGGCATTAGTGCCCCAGCCCCTGGGAATAAATGCAAACCAGGGGCTGGGGCACTACTCCAGGGGGGCTGCCCCTCCAATACACTTGATGTTGGTGCTGGCTGGGGGGTGTCAAGGTCCTAAAAAAGGAGAGGGATGCTAGCGGACAAGTGGAGGTGCCCAGAGACTTTCCTAGTGTAATGATTGGCTCCTGCTGCAGTGGGAGCCCCCAAGAATTTGCAAAGGATCACTTGAGTGACTGCACTCGGGGTTCCCTGGAGGAGAACCTTGAATATAATTTGACTAATAGAGATGTGGCCTGGTTAAAACCCAAAGCATGTGTCCTTGCCTTTTTCCACACAGTGAGCACGCCAAACACTCAACATAGAGAAGCTGCACTCACATGAGGCAGGGTTTACACCAGTGCCGCTTACTTTGGTATGCTCCCAAATTAAGTGGCACTCTGTAAATCCTGCTTTATGCCAATGCAGCGCATCTACATTAGGGTTTGTGCAGTGCGCATTTCTTTAATATCCACTGGGTGTTAATTCAAAAGGGAAGAGGAAATAAATGCCTCACAAACTACTATGCAGATAATTTTTCACACCATAATCATACAAAGCAAGATGGATAAAGCCCAGAAAGGATGAGAGAAAGAAGGACTAGGACGCCAATATTTCCCACAAAATATAAAGCTAGAAGATGGCTGGCATTTCTCTTAAACAAAAATGCTTGGTCACAATTGTGACTACAATTCTACAAATGTATGAGTCACAGACAAGCGTGAAACGTGTGGTCAACTGAACCAAATTTCTAACCATTGCAAGTCTTTCCCCTCCTACCTATTGCATTTCATTCTTCTGCCACAACCCTGCCTCATCTAGAAAAGCATTTTGTTGTCTGTAATCCTCATTTGCTATGAAAGGTGTTAGTTTCATTCACTCACCCACGCTGTGTACAAACATGTAAATCATTAGCATTCCCATCTCGCAGAGTAGACATCCCCTCTCTGTAGGGATTTCACAATGAGACGTGCACTCCATTTGTAATTATCAAATAAAAAAATATCCAGGCAGACAAACTGCCTCCCCCGTTTGGTCCAAGCGCCAAGACAATTACTGCAAGCCTGTGACTTGCTTCAGTAAACACAGCACATGTGATGATTCCAAACTGATCTGTCTTATTTTCAGTGTTGAGGACTATGTAAAAATGACAAAAGTATTAAAAACCTCAACTGTATTTCCTCTGCCAAGCAAACTCTTGGAACTCTGGCCAAAATCATTTTTTCACCTATCACATGGGTTGATTTTCTGTAGATTCTTCAGTGGGCAAGAGCCAAACAGAGTGAAATTCACAACTCTAACTGGTTAAAAATCTTTGGGAAGCACAGGCCTTTTAAGTTCCTTCTGGGTTTTTTAGGAGAGTCTAAGCATCATGGCTTACAACAGTCTTGACAGACAAAGAGACAAGGCAGGTAGGTCTGTCTTCTCTTTCCCTAGCCAGCAAAGTGGCATCTTGTCTTCTCTAGCAACTTGTCCTAGTCAATAGCACAGTCACAAACACCCTGCCAGAGGGCATGAAATAGTGAGACTGTGGGGGAGGGAGCACAAGAAACCGTACTGTGTACATTTAAAAAGAAAGCAGAAACTTTTCTATCAGGTTTAATTTGTTTTATCATGTATCGATGTTTTATCATTTATCAATGCTGACAGTATCGACAAATGAGTAATGAAAACCTTGTGGCAGTCAAAGGCTCTTCTTCACAGTAGCACCAACTAACAAACTGCAACTGCAGCTACATCAATACCCAGGAATTTAGCAGATGGGATCACTACGAGGGTTGGGGGGAAAGAGGTGAAACAGGAGTTCAACACTTTGTCCTCACCCCAAAACAAAGATCTTTCTGTGCAGTACCAACACAAAACAGCTCTTCCGGTTTAACGCAGAAAACAAATCCATGATATTTATACCACGGAGCACTAGCCTTCCCATCACAGCGTCACATGATCATAGTGCTGGCTCAAACTTGGTAGATTAGGCTGTCAAAAGCTTTCAGACATCACATATCTAATTTGAGAAGTATTCAATGAAAAAAAACAAAGAAAAGTAAATAAAGGTCAAGTTCGTTAGCGCTACATACCGGACACACTGGAATGCTAGTAGCCCAGGGGTGAATCTCAGTTTGCAGTTATTCTCCATGGGCACCAGACTCTGTAACATATATCAGAATTTCTACAAGGAATTACTGTTTTTCAGCAGCAATATTAACAAAATTTGGGCACAGAGGCTAGTTTCTCCTAGAACACGGTTTCATTTGATGCAGGAAATTTTTTGAAGCTCAATAGTGGAATTTTGACTGTCTGGGTGACCAAACATTAGTAATCTTGGATCATGTCATTTATAATGGCCATAAATACTCAGACAACTCAAGCAGTATTAACCATACCAGCGGTCAACATAGCTTTTGTTACCGTACCCAGAGAACCTCAAGGTTTATAGATACACTAATCTGCTCAGCTGCCAGAAACAATTCTCTTGAACCTTCAAACAGAACAGAAGGAAGTATAAAATATATATTCAGGTCACTACTGTGAACATGGGCAAGGAGATGGTAATGCTGGAGAACTCTCAGGTATATATATTTTTCCTGTGTGGCTATATCTAGTAAAGATCCACTAAGGTCTAGACGGCTTATGCCAGGGATGCAAGTTATACCAGACCAGTCTTTGGTCAGAACGATGAGTTTTAATCCTTAACATCCTGGCATTTCCCAGGCTTCCAGCCAAATGAAAACTTAGAAAAACTTGTACATACGTATCACTTATTGTACATTTGCTGTCTCCAAGGAAGTAGTAAGTATTACTGTGAAATATTCACGTAAGAGTTGAGGTCTGATGAACAAGGATGTAGACCAAGACAAAATCTAAGTGAAAGAGCTGCCAATATACACATACAGAATCTGTATAATTGGTTTTACCTGAGTCCAAGATTAGAAGAAAAAACATTCACCTAAGTGCCTTTTTTTCTTGTATATTTTACTGCAGATTTTAAACAAACTCCCTTCTTAAAGAACTGTTAAGAGTGCATTGGCCTGGCAGGCTTTTCCAAGATACTTCAGCTCTATATTTTAAGTGCAGCACATACCTCAATCTCTTAGAGCAGAGGTTCTCAACCTTTTTCATTCTGAGACCCCCCAGCATGAAACTCCATGGCCCACCTGTGCCACAATCACTGGTTTTCTGCATATAAAAGCCAGGGCCAGCATTAGGGGGTAGCAAGCAGGGCAACTGCCTGGCCCTCATGAACTACATTGCTCAGTCTTCAGCTTCAGCCCCAGGTGGCGAGGCTCGGGGACCTGGGCCTCAGCCCCATGTGGTGGTCTTCGGCTTTCTGCCCTGGGCCCCAGCGAATCTAATGCTGGCCCTGCTTGGAGGATCCTCTGAAACCTGCTCAAGGCCCCCTAGGGGGCCCCAGACCCCTGGTTGAGAACTACTGCTTTAGAGGACATGGAGGAGACAGATGACACACACACACTATTTGCCAGTGGCATAGTAACCTTTCAGTCTGATGTTGAGTCATCCCTTGCTGATGGAGGGGGATATTTTGTTTCTCCTTAGTCTGAACAGCACAAGCGAGATGACGGTTTATGTAAATACTGTACTAACCACACTGATATTAAGTGAACACTTTGCTGCCCATAGGTTTTTCTTTAGCTCTCTCTGTAGCAATTTGTGTACATCAGTTTTGTTTGGGGTTCTTTTTGGTCTTCTCCACTCTTTTTTCTCCCCTAGAGAGTCAGGTAACAACACTTACAGCAGTCGCCACATTCAAACAGCACCGTGTTTTTCTTTGTGCCAAAAGAAATATAATGCAAACCAAACTGTGAGAGGCAGAAATAGAGGAATGTCCTGACTAGTTCCGGTTTAGCCAGACAAGCGTGTAGCAAGTGGTTTGCTAAATCAACTTGTTCACACTAAACTAATTATTACTACGTTAGTAAGAAACCATAGCCCCAAGGAATCATTAAAACCCACAACTACACCTACAACCCACAGAACACCAAGGACAGAAATAGGTGACTAATGAAGACTAAATCCTCAAGTTACAGCTCAAAAGCTTTCCCACCTCCACTTACTCTATTCAGGTTCTTATACTGGGCCAATTTTTATGGTACCTGAGCCCCACTTAACCCAGTTTCATTGAAACAATATTGAATCCTCATTTCAGACATGCCTTCCTTGCAGATCTATTTGAAAATGTTTCAACATAGGAAAAAAGTGTTGTAGCTGTATAGCTAAATAGCCAGAGAAACAGAGGTCTTATTCAACCAATTTAAGTCAGAAGAAAACATAACTGGCCAAACCCTACAAGCCTTAGACGGGAAAGCACCCATGGATCTTAATGGGAGTTTTGCCTGAGCAAGAACTGCAAGATTTGGCCCAATGGCTCAAAGGTAGTCTCATACTAATAGTTATACATCAGACCTCAATTGCTCTTTGTTATTATTGACATTTTCCACCTCACTCCTTGTAAGTATTATTAAGCACATGATCTCAGTAAGCTATTGTTTCTTAACTTACGTTTCTGTTAGTTTGTTTTATTTATTTTGGATTCCATGACATTTCTAAACAAAAGTTACTGGAAAGTTTCCAAAGAATCTCAAATGTGATCCAATCACTCTGAAAATGTTTCTGCTAGAGGCCCATCTGTTGGACAGTTGGGTTGCTGCTAGCCTCAAGTGTTGAATTGTGCTGCTGTAGGAGAATTTGATGACCCGTCCCCCCAGGGAAAGACTCTGACAACTCTAGAAATCTGATAGGCCCTGGGAATTTTTAGACTGAAGACCCTGCATATTTATATATTTAAAGGATATAATAAAAGGATATTTCAGACCTGGTCTACACACAAAGTTGCACCAGTGTAACTAAGGCTATGTACACATTACAGCTTAGGTCAATATAAATTATGTCACTTGGGGGGGTGAATAAGCTCCCCCCAGAGCAATGTAAGTTACACCGATCTAAGCGCCAATTTGGACAGTGCTATGCCAGCGGGAAAGCTTGTCCCATTGGCTTAGATTAAAACATCTGCACTAGCAGTGGTACAGCGGCACAGCTGAACTGCTATAAGCTCTGTAGTGTAGCCATAGCCTAAAGATGGGATTTTATACCCATTTAGTTAAATTGGTGCAATTTTGTCCATGGACCCTGTTGACTCAATTTAAACCTGGCTTACCTCAGTTCACTTTGTGTCAGTAAATTTACAGGCACAAGCTAAATCAATAGAACCAATTTTAAACTGATGTAAGTGTGCCCACACAGGAATGACTTTACCCGGGGAATAAGGAGGAGCTGATGAGCTTCCAAGTAACAAAGAGTCTATATCCACCCAAATCGTCCTAGGCCTTGCCTATATACAGAAATTGCACCAGTTTAAAAAACAATTTAAGTTAAAGCAGTGCAACACCGTGTGGACATTCTCATTTGTTTAAAACTGGTTATGATTGGGTTTATTTCACATCAATGCAAGGTAAACCAACTTTAACCTGATTTAAGAGTGCCCACACAAAGCTGCATCACTTTCATGAAACTAGTATAAAAATCACACCTTTAGTTAAACTGGTTCAGCTGTGTGTGTAGTCCAGGTCTTCACAAACAAAAACATAGGAGGAAAATATTTGAAACATATTACATATAAGAAGGCTTCTCTCTGAACACACACGATGAAAGTTTTCTACAAGGAGCCAGTGGTTCTTTAAACGGGCACTGTCATCTTGAATATTTTGAAATTGAATAATTAAAAAAAAAATTCTGATAGAGCATCCGTTTTAAACAGCGCTTCTTGAAGTGTTTCTTAAATTCCTTACAAATACTTTATAAGGGTTCTTCCGTTTCCCTAGGCATCATCAATGCATTTTTCCAGAAAGCTGAAAACTTAAGATTGATAAAACATGGGGGGGGGGGGGGGAAGGAGTGGGATCTTTATGTAATTTCTGTGTAAACAGTCTGGCATAATGAAATCAATGGAACCTGTGTGAACTCAGCACTTCCAGGGATCAAAATCAAAGTGTGCAAATTACATGACGATATAGAGGAAGCTGTCTGCATCAGACCCCACCACATACTCCATAATCGATGACATTTATCTGCACAGTAGCTCTGTTAAGTCTATAAAGTCCCCCCAAATGACAGACTTTGGCTAATGTAGGTGTAACTCCAAACCAAAAAAAAAAAAAAAAAAAGGCACAACCATCACTTTGTCTGACTTCTGCGTTTCAAATAGAATTGCGCTACTAGCCAACGTCCACATTTAAGAACACCGAAAGGATTCACAGAACATCATCACCTGGACTTGGTAGGAATGCACTATAAAACCAGAGCTAAAATACTGAACTCACCCTAAGCCCTTTATTGAATGACATTTACGTTCAGGAAACTTTCTAAATATGGAGTACATTCCTCAGGCTATTTTAACACCACGTGTATGGCAGGGACTGGGTGGTTTGGTAGATTAGAAGACGCATCAGAAAAAAGTCCTAAAAGACTGGAGGATAAAACCACATATGCCACACAATGTAAAGGCAGTATTAAGAATCAGGCTGATGAGTAAATAAGATGATATTGTCTGCAAACTAGAGGTTAACAGCCATAAAACCACACATTAGGTGCACTGGTCAAATTCTATAATGATACACTTTACTTTCGCAAACATTCAAGACTGCAGCATCCAGTCACTAACTTTACAAGCTACGTGTGTTATGTATGTTTCAGAAATACATTCACATGACAAAAACTTGATACAAATTTTACCCTCTGCATACATGTACGAAATAAGTTTTAAATGTCTCAACTGTGGAGAAATTCAAATCCCTTATATATTGTTTGATACTAGGCCCAAGAGTCCCTATATTTAAAACTACCCTTTGATTTTTAAATTACTCCTGGGGGAATTCTGCGCCACTATGCAATGCAGAATTTGCGCAAAAATCCATGTTTCTCCTGCAGAATTGGGGTTGCAGAGCTTCCGGCCACCACTAGGGGCCACTAGACTCTGCAGAGCCCAGTTCACAGTGAGCAGTGCCCAGCACACCAGGAATAGAGGCTCCTCGCTCTCTGGCTGCCTGGCTTGATCCTCATTCTCCTGAGGATGGGAGAGGGCACAAGAGACCCAGCTCTGGAAAAGGGCGAGGAAGGGCAGGACCGCACAGCACCACATCCCCCAGAGGGACAGTAAAGAAGTGGGGGGGAGTAAAGGCTCTGGGGGTGCAGGTGTCCAGGCTGGGGACTGCCCCACAGTTGGGCTCGGGGAGGCAGGGGGGGTGAAGGGAGGGTGTGGGTGCCCATGCTCTGGGGGTGCCCATGGCTAGGATCTGGGAGGAGAGGGGTATCTGAGCCAAAGGGTGCCGGTGGCTGGGATCTGGTGGGAGAGGGGTGCGGGTGTCTGGGCTCTGGGGGAAGGAGGGCTGCAGATGTCTGGGTCGTGGGGGTGCCCCGTGGCTGGGTTCTGGGGTGCCATGCTGCTGGGCTTTGAGGGGAAGGGAGTGCAGGAATTTGGGCTCTGGGGGCCCCATGCAGCCCACTCCAGCACCTCCCAACTGGAACTGGGTTGTTGTAGGGGTTTCTTTAACTCTTTAATCTTTTGTTGTTGTCTGTATTGTTGTCATACTTGTTGACACATATTTTGAAATAAATTACCAAAATAATTGAACAGGAGTAATTATATTGTGTTATTTTGACAAATAAAATATGCAGAAGTTTGCAGAAGTTTTAATTTTTTGGCATAGAATTCCCCCAGAGTATTAAATCCACTCACTGCAGAACTTGAGTTCCATTTCTATCTGGAGACCACAGGAGCCAACTTTCGTTGGCGCCCGGCGTCGGGGGCGGGGCCCCGCCACGTCGCCCGGCGTCGGGGGCGGGGCCCCGCCACGTCGCCCGGCGTCGGGGGCGGGGCCCCGCCACGTCGCCCGGTGGTGAGGTGAGCTGGGTGCGGGCCCCGGGGCTGGCAGGAGCTGCCGGTGGGTGCTGAGCACCCACCAATTTTTCCCCGTGGGTGCTCCAGCCCCGGAGCACCCATGGAGTCAGCGCCTATGCTGGAGACATGAGGAGTATCTCTTCTATAGTCTTTCAAAAAGGTCCTGTCTACAGTACAAAATGGAATGTGCTTTCCCATGTTGGGGTACAATCATATTGTAACATGGTCTCCTTCCATGGGAGTACTATGTAGAGAAGACAGGCCCTTAGTACTTCTCCCTCAACATAAAAATGCACTAGTGTTTCATCAGTGGCACCTGCAGCACTACCAGAGCCCTGACCTGGATCACATAATGTCTGACAGTTTCAGAGCATTGGGAAAGCCCTAACATACATGAGCACAGATCCTATTTCTGGAAAAATAAAGTAAGATGCTGGAAAATGTTGGATTGCTAGAATATCATGAGTCTAAACCCCCTGCACCATGCCCTCTCCTGTGCCAGGTCACCCACATTGAACTGACCATCCTCCTTGGTAGTTAAGGGGAAATAAAAAGGTGAAAGAAACATGCAAGACAGAGACAATTCTGATAGTTTAGCTACTTATAGGTCAGATATCAAAATACTTAAAGTCACTTTGCTAGATTTGACATAACATGTAGTGACAATGTAAAACTGATTCTCCCACACATATTGTATGTCAGAGTTCCCATGATATTAGAGTCAACGAATGTTCAGATACGGACTATTAATGCTCCCTTTTCTGAACATCTGTTACACTTCCCTGTTACATCTGTTACACTTCCCTGTCCCCATCCACTTCCCTGTCCCCATCCACTTCTACCTGGAAACACTACCTCGCAAGTTCCTGTAAAGAACAGAACTGGAATTCATCTGCTCTATGGGGAGGCTTCATGTGCTGTGTGAGGACAGTACTTCTGTCTCAAGTAAATTAAATCTTGTGTAGAAGCATTTTTCTATAGGCACAAACTATACATAGTGTTCAGAAATATCTTTAAGAGTACAGATTGCAGCAATGGTATTTCAGGAGTAAAGTTGCCAGGCAGTAGTAAAGTGGCAGTTTGTATGGCAGTATTGGAGAATGATCCTGGGGCAGCATGCTCCAACCTGTGAAAATACCATTTTACCTGTAACAGATGACACAGAAAACCTATGTTTAGATGTAAATAAAAATACATGAACTCCTGACCGAATGTATGCTCGATTCATCCCAGCAGTTCTGACCAGATCCACTATCACAGCACCAGACTGAAAAAAAATTCAAATAAATGGAAGTCAGGCCAATTTATGCCCCAAAATTAGGTTCTGTAAAATCAAGATTTTACACAAACTAGCATGAACAGAAACATTTCCATCAGGTTTTTGACATTTATTTTGTCTGCAATGGAAGCTGTTCATTTTTTTAAAAGGAAATAACATTCTCCTACAATATTTCCAACCCAAATGTTGAAGGATCCTGCTAATATACAGAAACTAGAAAGTGAGAACGTGACTAGAAGCTAATTAGTCTATTACTTTCATTGTCTGAGATGAAGTTCAAAAAGTAGTGAAGCATCAATAGTTACAGTTAATGTTTAAAACAGAATGGAGCAGAAAATGAAGGACCATCATATTGAATATGGAAAGCCGTATAAACGGTATGTGTCTTGTGCCTTCATAGGACTTTTTATTAGAAGTAGGCTCTGCTGGAACTGGTCTGGAAGACCAGACACTGTGTAATACTACATAGCTGGCTACCACCTTAGAGTCTCAGCTACACAGACACTGGTGATGAGTGTCAATGCCACCATTTTTGGATGACAGTCAAATACTGTTACTATGTCTAACACACTGCAATTGTTGTGATGGCTGAATCATGGTATTGTTTACGGATGTAAATAGAGCAACCTGAGCTGAACAGACCAACCAGATTTGAGCCTGAAAACTCACTGCTGACACTAGAACAGCTGGCCTGATTTAACCAAATCAGGAGCTAAGAAGGAGTCCTCAGAAAAATCGAACCACAGACAAAAGGGAGGAGAGTATCCCAAAACACTAGAGAACCCCCTTCGTGGTACTACGTTATTGCCCATAGGTCCCAATCAGAACGGCTAGCCACCGTGTAAACACAAGGTAGGAGACAACAGTCCGTCTTGAAAAGCTTAGGACTGGTCTATGCTCAGTTTTTACTCCTGGTATAACTATTTCTGTCAGGGGTGCGATTTTGTACAGAAACAGCTATATCAATACAGCGCCAGCACAGTAGGGTTCTGGTTCATGACTAGGGCTCTTGGGGCTACAGTAATACAAGTAACAACAACAACAACATGGATGCAGTTATACTGGTATAAAGGCGCTTTATCCCACTATAGTTTATTCCTCTTCCTGCCTAGGAATAAGCTATACCAATAGAAGTACCTTTACATTAGTATAACTGCGTCCACACTTGGGGGGTTGTACTGGTCCAGCTATATCAGTACAGTTAAAGCGGTGCAACTTCTGTGGTTAAACAAGGCCTTAGAGTCTGAATTTCACAGGACAGGTATAAAACAATTAAAAGCTGCCAATGTTAAAAAGATAAAGGATAATATAAAAGCACTGAATTATGAACTAAACTACTTTTAGTAGGAAAACCATTTGCTGCAGATGTTTCAGAAGCTGAGAAATCCCTTTGCTTGCATGTCTGTGGAAGTTTTTTGTAGTTAATGCAAAGTCGGCATGGAAGTACACTGGCTATTTAAATGAAAAGATTCATTTCAGTACCAGGCAACAGTGCATATAAGAGAGGTCAATGGGATTTAACTTCTTTGCAAATTGGCACTGCCTCTACTACTGCTGAAACTCATGAGCATTAGCTTCTGGAAAAAAAACCCCTATGGGTAATTGGCTAGGGGAAAATGGAACAAATTAGGGCCTCTGCATTTATTCTAACTATGTAAGATAGTCAACGGCGGGGGGGGGGGGGGGGGGGGGAATAATGAAGGCTATTAAGTCACCTTGCCTGTGGCTATCACATGTAATTTATTAGCTTCTTATGTACATGGAAACTGCATGGTTTCTGGTGTTTTATCTGGCACAGAACAACAGTGATGCATTCCATCATTTCACCTTCATTGCTGTACAAGGATGTTTTAATTAGTTCCGTCTGCCACCTTTCAATAGCAGGAGAGAGGAACATCGATGAATCCGCTGGAACATGAATAGGCAATGAGAGGTTTGGATTCAGTCTGATTAGACACTGGATGCCATTCCTACTGCCAGGTAATAAAATACAAACACATTTCTCTGGCTGTGAATAAAGAGCTCCTTTAAAACAAAACTCAGAAATGGATCAGGTTTTACGCTCACCTCTGCTTTACAATACCACCATTAGCACAGCTGCAGTTAAGATGCTGTGTGTGATATTCTCTGTACGCCCTCATTTTTTAGCAGTTTATAAGTCAACTGTAAAAATTCATTTTGCCACTTCTGTATACAGATTCTCAGCTCAGAAGCAAATGTTACACATTAAAGAGATAATACACAGGGCAAGTTATCTCTTCCTCTCAGTCTTTAGGGCCTTTCCTAACTTCCATATACAAAGATGATCCAATACCATTGGAAATAACATGAGGTGCACCTACTAATGCAATAGACATAGTAGTCATTAGTGTACTGGTGGAAGTACCAACTGCAACTCAAAGCTTTTAAATGAAAAACTGAAGCCCCAAGGAAACCTATAGCATAGCCACAGCTTGATTCCCTAGCACTGGAGCAAACGTCTTCTTTCACTCATGCAACAGATTGTGACAACTCAAGCTGGTGCTGATAAATTACAGGTCTATTATAAATGGGGAATGTTTTTGCACATGAAGCTCTGGGCCTAGATGAGATAGATTTGGGCCGTGTTCTTGATCAAAAGTAAGCTTTCCATATTCTCTCTACTTGCCAGGAGGAGGTGAACAAGATCCAGTGAGGGCTACCGCAGGCACCTGTGGGATTACACCAAAAGATATTTTTGGATTCACTGAAATTCACTCTCACTTTGTTAGAGAACACAAAATGATTGCCCACACCCAGAAAATAAATTTAGCAATTGTTTCCAGTTTCAATTTTTTAGTTGACTAAGTCACAATCCAGCTGCCTCGCATTCCACTGGACTTCAGCTGTCTTTTCCCCCCGCCCACTCCTTTCTTATAACCATTACGAGCATCTCAATCTTGCTCCAGTGAGCCCACAGGCTACATTTTTTAACTGTAGTTTTGAAGCCATGCTGTTTTCAACACCCATCAAGCTTACACCAGCCATCTTTTAAAAATGTGAAACACTCTTTGTACCAAGCTCTCCGGGAAGTGTCAAGTCTTGATCTTTGCCTTGTATCTCTATAGCCTGACTCTACACACAACTAGGCAAGACTTAATTTTCAGTAAAATGTCTGTATGACGACAATACAGGAATGGAATTCAATGAAGATTGCAGGAGATGCTGAAAGCAAGAGTACTGAAAGATACCAACTGATCAGCCTTCCTGACGATGAACTGAGTCCATACAAGGATGCAGGCAGTGGAGAGAGTTTAATCTCCAGTTTCCAGGTCAAGACATTTCACCAAAAGGTTACTACCTTGTTTGAAAGCCACTAATCTGGAAACGGGACATTATGTCGGTCAAATGCAGAACTTCTAATTAACTTGAAAGTCTTCCTTCATATCTGAGAACTTGGTACAGTGGTGGAAACAGAGAGAGACATCAGCCCAGTAAATCCACCTAAATACAATTCAGTACAATGTGAAAGGGACTGTGGAAGACTATATTGATATGAAAATAAGAAGTCAACATGGGATAATTTCCAGATTGACCGAATGATGAAGAGGTGATTAAAGGTAGAAGAGTCCTTGATAGTTATGAATTTACTTTTCAAATTATCTAACAGGCAAAAACTAATGTACTGAGAAATTTCATCTCAATACTCCACCATTCAAATATGCACAATTCAACATGGCATAAGTCAATGTGAAAGACACTGGCTGAACAATAAAGTTCCCATCAGGATGTATAAATTCTTGCCAGTTGCATTGTGTTATGTCTTTTTATTTAACTATTTCCCATAAGAAAAGTTATCTTGGGATTTCCTGTAGAAGTTTATGCTGACAGCTTAAAAAGCAGATTTTACAGCTTTACTGAACTACTTAAACATATAAGAAAGAGCTGAAGACAATGATGTTTGATGCCTTGGTCTGCTGTGAAAAAAATACCTGTAGTCGGCTACTGAACTGAGCTAAAGTTTTCATGCCCACCAGATAACACAATTGCCACAAAGCAACTTGTACCTATATACCAACAACCCGCTTCTGAAAAGACAAATGTATAGAGGTGTTAAATAGCTTCCTAAACAATGTTAAGGTTAAGAATTTAAGTATGCATGGAAGATAACAGTAACCTGGCATAAAGCTTCAAACTATTTAAACCCATGTTTTCTAATAGAGAGACTATCAAATGGACCCTGTTCACAGGGGAATTTTTTATTTCTAGGCCAAGGTTTGATTGCGTTTTATTGCTCTCTCTTTTCCCATAGATTTGAAGGATGCAGGATAATTCAGCTCCATGGAGTCTGTGATCGACCAGATAAGTAAGTTCATGAATTCATCCCCGGTAATAACCAAATCAAGCAAAGTCTGCAGCTTTCTCTGCTCTTTCACAGCAACCACATTCTGGATTTTAGATCAAGACTGCAACACTGACTACTAGATCAATGGTGTGAAGTGGCACAGGGTCTGGAATGGTGGTGTTATATCTGGGATACTTGCAACAGACTTCATACAAACAAAAACTAAGACAACCCTGAGAATTACTGAAACTATTCACTGAAAGTCAAGGTTAAAAGCTGCAAACACACAACTGGAGAACAGAAGAGAAGATAATCTAATATGTATTTCCTATCTGAAATGGAGAACATAGAGGATTTGCTTTAAGAAAGTATTGGAGAGTTACCTGACTTGAGCCTAAGGGATATGGGAAATCTAATGCCAGTAAACTGAATGTATCATCATGCGCCGCATTGCCACATGGATCCCCAAGGCTCCAAGGCACTGCTCTGAACTGCTCTATAGTGACCCTGTTTCATTCACTAGTGGTACTGACAGAGTCCAAAGGGAGCCTTGTCCACTCTTCCTCGGCCAACAGGATGGTAACTATTATCTATTACTGTTTCTTACTAGTTTTTATTAAATGCTTTAGCTTAACGGTTTCTGGGATAGATAACATCCTCTTATATCAGACAGAATCAGGACCCCCACATACTGCCACCGGTAAGATATGCTCTTTTTTTCCAGCCAGACTGGACATATGTTCTCTCCCTCCCACTCAGTATGGATAGTTAGAAAGTCATTCAAAGCCTAAACCAGCTTTGAAGATATCCAGTATCACTCCTTATCTGGCAACTTTATATTTAATTTGCAACATAAATGGATCTACCGTATATTGGCACTCTCATAAGAATGTCTACATTGAAAGATGTATACAAAGTGCAGGCTTTAGCCCCGTGGCACCTGCTATATGGTTCTGTATTTCAGTATATCTTTAATCTGCTGTTGTACACTTTGCAATACAGTAGGGATAAAATTTATCTCCAATGTCACAGACTATGTTTATTAGGTGATACTACTGATTAAACTTATGCTGATTATAATACGTACCCTCTTCACCCTCAGTACCATGCGTATATATTATTGAAGTAGCTGGCCCCTAAGTCTCCTGGTTTGACTTAGAAGTGGATTTTCTATCAAAGATTCTTTCCTTTGAGAAATGGAACTACAAACAGTTGAAGGGCAATTTCACAGAGTTATGGTTTTCCTTACCGAGCAAACTGCCACAACAATATGTGTCTGCTACAGACAATCTCCTGAACGTTTCTGCACAAAGGCTTCACCCACTGCATCCTCACGATTGTACATTTTACAGTACTTGCACAGGGCCAGGATCCTGCAAGATGCTCCAAGCTCTTCAATGGATGCTCAGCACATTGCAAAGTCAGGCTCATAGCTTGCCTGGCATCTGCATTTTATACAATATGGTTGGCCTCTCTGTTTATTGTTTATAGAGCAGCACTGCACTCGGCCCTCTCTGCAGACTGATTCATCTCCCTTCTTTGTACTCCTCTTGCTACTTTTGTTGCTGTTGGGTTATATTAACTATTCTCACAGTGTTATTTACTGCACACGAGTAAACAAAATGGGATCACTTGCTTATTACTGCTTATGTTATCTGGGATGAACAACAACGATATACTAATAAGCATTTTAAAAGTATATGCAGGATCCCAGAGTGTAGCATTTTGCTGTGATGCTATGGGAGAAATCCTAGGGAAATCATGCATGGATTAACATATGGTATATCTGGAATCACATTTGTCCTATGATGCGATGCACACTACTTAGACAATAACTTAGTGCTGAGGCATGTCTCCAACCCTATGTACTGTACTTAAGAGATGGCTAGCAGGCAATTACATTCACTTATTTCTTGGGGCCGCTCCAGAACCATATCACAGGAAAATGCATTTTGATGCAAGACAGATCAGAAGCCAGAACAAAATGAATCTGAATGATCAAAAACCAAAATCACTGCCACCAACTTTAGCTCCTTTGCTAAAAAGATACTGCCTAGCCAAAGGCTACTGAACCTGATACTATACTCCTCACACATGCACTCCCTCCTACTGTACCTCCCCTACAGGAAACTGTCTAGCTAATCCTTAAAAAGAAAAACACAACTCTGACGTTTCTTGCTAATTAAATGCAGCATAATTAAACTAAATAAATTCACTGTTTAATTTGCAATACACTAATTGAATCTTTAAATATACCACTTACACTACATGGAAAAGCAGGGGGCATTCAGCCATCTCAAGTGATAACTGAGAACCTGACATGATTTCCAGGAGTACAGACACGATATGCTTTATGTGTAAGTATTTTTCAGTTATATATCCAGATTCAGAACAGGAAGAGCATCTTCCTAACTGCTCATTGTACTGCAGAGTCACCCCAGCCTGACTTCAGAGTTTTTGCAAAGAGGATAGGAAAAAGTGAGCAAGTTCTCCCTGAAATATGCCTATAGACTCATCTTTTCTCGTCTCATTACCCACAACAGAAAAGTTTAGCAACTTACAATTAATCATCATGTGTAGGCCACACACTTCACAGTGCCACAGATTGACAGACCGTTACACTCAAATGATTGTAAAAGTGCCAGGGGGTGCAAAACAACAGAGAGGTGTAGAGAAACAGGTAAGAAGATATTTATGAAATAGCCCTGACGTTCTCACCAGCCGGTAAGAGTGTGTGTGGAGTACAGTATTCAGGCTCAGCAGCCTTTTCTGGGGCAGCCCTACACCAACAGTACAGAACAGAGATCTGGAGAGAGAAGGTAAACATCTTGCCAGAAGAGTGCTTTCAAAGGCACAAGGAAGTCACTCGGGGTTACTCTACAAGGGGAGTGATCCAATGCACAAAGCAAGACGCAGAGCAGGGCCGTTAACCCAGGAAACCGCCGAGGGAGGGACGTAGCGTTGGGACAACATCCCATTCCCATGAGAGCGGAAGGCAGCGGGCGGGCAGGGCTAAGCACGCCGAGGTCTGACTCCTGACAGGAGCCTTCCCACCGCCAGCTCTTCCCCCCTGCCGACATGCGCTGCAAACACACAGCCCGCAGGAACACAAGCCCGACCCCGAGCGGACCCCCCAGCCCTGGCACCTCCCCTCCCCGCTCTCTACCCCTTCACCTCAGTCACCCCCAACGGCTCCCACCCCCCCCCATCCCTCCCGCTCCCCGCGGGCTCCACATCCCCCAGGGCCCGTCTCCCCTCACGGGGGGGGCCCAGCCTGGGACACCCGGCCCAGGGCTCCATCCCTTCCCGTAAGGCCCCGGGCCGCCTCAGGCGGGCTCTGAGCCCCCGAGCCCGGCCGGCGACGGGGAGCAGCAGCGTCCGGGCCCGGTGGAAGCGGCCCGGCTGGCCCCGGGGCAGGGGGAGCAGCGCCCGGCCTCCCCCGCCGCGGCCCCGGCCTTTCCTGCGCGCCCGCCCGGCCGCTCACCTGCTTTCTCGATCTTGCCGGACATGTCGGGGCCGCGCCGGGAGCCGGGGCCGGGCTCCGCGCGCCGGCCCCAGGGCTCGGGCCCAGCCCAGCAGGAGCGAGCGGCCGGGGCGTCCAGCTCCGACCCGCCGCCTCCTGCTGCTGCTGCCGGCCGGGCTGGATCCGGCAGAGACACTGCGGCGGCCTGTAGGCTCCGCGGCGGCGGCGCAGCCACCCCCCCGCCCTCCGCCGGGCCGGGAAGAGACGGCCAGGCAACCCGCTCACACAGCGCGCCCTGCCGCCCGCCCGGGGCACGGCAGCGCCGGGGAGAGCCCCGCATACCCAGGGGCCACTAACCCGGGGAGAGCCCCCCTGATTCCGGGGGGGGGCACGAACCTGGGGAGAGCCCCCCTGATTCCGGGGGGGGGCACGAACCTGGGGAGAGCCCCCCTGATTCCGGGGGGGGGGCACGAACCTGGGGAGAGCCCTTGACGCCTAAAGGGCACTAACACGGGGAGAGCCAGGGACAGAGCCCCTGACACCTGGGGGGACAGTAACCCGGGGAAATCCCCTGACACCTGGGAAGAGACCCCCCAGTATCCTGGGGACACAAACCCAGGAGAGCCCTGGACACCAAAGAGAGTGCCCCTAACACTGAGGAAGAGTCCCCCTGACACCAGGGGGACACTAACCTGGGGAGAGCTGAGCCCCACCCCCTCCGGCCACTAGACATCTGGGCACAGTGGGCATTAACCTCAAGAGAGACCCCTTGAGAACCAGGCACGAACTGCGGCAAGAAGCCCCTTGACATCCAGGGGCACTAACCTCAGGGAGAGACCCCCTTGAGAACCAGGCAGGGGGGAGGGCATTAACCCTGGGGAGAGACCCCCTGACAGCCAGGCATTAACCCTGGGGAGAGACCCCCTGACAATGGGTTAGGGAGGGATTAACCCCCACTAGAGACCCACACAAATACTGGGTTCTTTTTCTTTACACTCCTGGTTTCTGAGTCTTTAGGATGCACACGCGTCACATTTTCCAGCTTTTCTCTCCAACGATGAGGGCTAGGCCGATTGACACCCACTAAGGGGCTGGGCAGTGATATCTAGGATATTCTGAAAAGTGAGATGTAATTTATTTTAAAAGAAACAGCCATGGCCCCATACATAGTGTTTTGTACATAATAAATGGGGGGTTGGGGTGCTCTTTACATGCCATTTAAAATGTTTTATTCTTCATTCTGTCAACTGTTATTGCTTAAGGGCCTAATTCCACTCTCAGTTTCAGCAGTGTAAATGCAGAGTAATTCCATTGGTTTTGATAGAGTTACTCCAGATTTTTTACTCCCCCCAAAATGGAACTTCACATTGTCTCAAGGACACAATAAGGAGTTCTATAAAGCAGGTGTTGCTGCTCCAAACCTGCAAAGCGCTGAACTCCTCCTGCAAAATGCTGAATCCCTCAGTTCCTGAGAGATTCAGTGGGAGTTGAGGATACTTGCATCTTCCAGGCTTAGGCTCCTAAGGCTCAATTCTGGTGTCATTGAAGGCAATGGAAAAATTCCAGTTAACTACAATGGGAGCAGGTCTGTAGTTTATGCAACTTCCTGCATATTTTAAGCTTTAATTGGGCAGTTGCACTGCCAGGAGACACCACAGAGCATCCAAACAACAGGTCAGGCAGGCCTAAACCGTAACACATGTTCCACGCTCAGCTACAGCAGTGTCAATTCAGAACATCTTCCCTGGATGTCAATGGAGTTTCTTTGAATTTACACAGATGCAAACGAGATCAGAATCTGCCTCTTTTTCCTCATGAGCAATAAGACCCCTTTGCTAGAACTGGATCTGCAATATCAACAGAAAACGAACTTGCCATAACACTTAGCTGTGTTAAGGAATCTAGACATTTCTTTACCAAATATCATCATACATGCACTCGTCTTAATTTCTGTTCAGGAACCATAGTGACATCAATAAGCCCTAAGGATACAATCTTGACATGGAAGGAGAGAAACTCTGGTGTCCTCTAGTGGCAGTAACAGGATAATGTCACCGTTCAAGAGAGGATGGCACCAGTTTGCACTGAAATTAATAGGATCCTATTTGAAGATTAACTCGTCTATGAGACTTGGGTAGAGACAAGGATTACATAAGCACCTCCAACTTGATGATGATGCCAGATACTAGTAGTAAATAAATCTTTTGTGTTTTTAGCCCATAGATGGTACTTCCTACTCACATATTAACTCAGGTATTTGGTATCTAGATATTTTTCTAGGCCTTGGTCACTTTTTAAAGGGACATCACCAAGTTGTTTAGGCTCCACATTTCATGGTACAGTATATAGGAGGCATATGCCCTGACTTTTCTGCTTTTTAAAAAATTGACCATGTGACAATTATACTTTTTTTTTAATTGCTGTAAGTTCCATAAACAAAGCCAGCCCCCACCCGAGCTTTGGCTTTGTATAAGTTCTACATCAATGGAGATGATGTGTGTTTCATGCCCATTACTGCTCAGAATGAGATTTCTATGCCTGCTCCACGAGGAGACTCAGCCCAAGTGGTTTTTTTGTTTGTTCTTTGTTTAAAAATCAGAAATTATATTGGGACAGATTCTCTCCTTGTTTACATTGGTGTAAACAGAGAGCAACTCTATTGATTTCAGTGAAGTTATACTGCAATTACAGTGGTCACTAATAACAGAGAGCCCGGGCATGACCTCTAGATCCATGCACAGAGGTTGGCAGGGGTGGGGGAGAACTGTGTCTTTAGCAGCTTTCCCCCTGGATCACAGTGGGTGCTTCTCAGGTCCTGGCTCCTTCCCACCAGCCCTACAGAGCGCAGGGTGGAAGGGTAACAAATCCTGTAATGTATTATATTTTTATAGCCCCCTCTCTGTGGTGAAGATTCTCCCCCACATAAAGATCCCTGGGCAGCTGCCAGCTGGGGGAACCGTGTCATTAGCCCCACTGAGCTGTGTTGACTCTGCAGGGCTAATAGGAATAAGTAGTAGTGAACACATATTGTAGTCAGTACTGTAACCAGGTCTGACTGTGAATACACAGAGGAAGCAGCGCTATTGAGTAAAAAGAGGCTATTCTGATGTGGTCACTTTTCAGAGTAGGGTAAGGTGAGAGACAGAGTGATAATGGGTAATACAGGAGCAGAGCAGTTACCACATAGGGTGTTTTTCATTAAGTATCAGTAACTCTCTCTGATTTAAAAGGACCTGTTCTGCCCTGGATAGACATGTGCAGATCCCACTGCCTTCAATGAAAGCTACTGTCTGCATTGTGCATACTAGAGCAGAATGTGACTCTCAGGAGTAAGCTGTGCAAAAGGTGGGGGAAGAGGAAATGGGGATGACAGATCCCATTCAGACTTGCACTTGTTGAGGCAATGCCAGAGCCCCCCCTGTTTGGTCAATCCAGGGTTTTAAATGTGCTGCCTTTTGAGGCAGTGAGGATCCCTCTGGAAGAGGAAGGAGAATAAGGAGCGTGTCCCAGAGGGCTCATGGAGCTGACCGTCCGGTGTTATGCTGTGCTACTTTCCAGAATAGCGTATTGACTCAATTCATCTATGTAGCAGAGACTTGCAATAGAGACTAACAGCAAGAGTTCATAAAACAACCTGGGGCTGGTCTCTCTGGAGATCTCATCTTCACTGGGAGAAGCATACAGGAAGCAAACCCTTCAGGAACACTTTGTCAGCTGTCACAGGCCTTCAGAGCCGCCCCAATTGAATCTGCTACATGCTTGTCTGTCTATAATGACAACCACTAAAGAAAGTTAATAGATAATAAACCATACCCCCTCAAGGTCATTTCCTGAAACGATTCATTTAACTTTACATCTGACCCACTGAGCAAGGGAAATTGCAAAAAGAAATATGAAAGTGCTGAGAAATTAGAAAGAGCACTGCTGCCCTCTAGTGAGCACAGTGTACTAATGTTTAAAGTATTAATTGACAATTGTCACACACTCATCTGTGTCTGCTGTTCTGTCTTGCATTATAGAATAATGCTGCCTCTCCTAGTGCCTGCTGAAAGGTATTGAGAACACCTGCTAATCTGCTGTGGAAAGGACAATGTGGGGAGGAGGGCTCCCTGAAGACAGCTGCCCAAACTGGTCATAGCAGGAGCACTAGAGAGTGCAGTAACTGGAATTGTACAGTCAAATACAATCCTAGGTGGACTTAGGTAGCTGCAATGTTCCCAGCCTCTCAAGATTACTGCAGAAGCAAGGACTCTCACCAGAGGGCCTACAGGAGCAGGCCAGCCACAGAGAAGGAACTGGGAGAATCTGAAAAGAACAAATTACCAGTAGCTGTAATCACAACTTGATTAGGAAACAAACAGATCCATACAATCCATACAAAGACCTTATATGGTGGGCATAAGCACCCAAGAGCCCAGTTACCACTAGCTGGCATGGTATCTCATTGTACCATGCCCAGCAATACAGTTTACAAGATACAAAGCTTCCCAACCAGTATGAAATGGAAAACTTTCATTAGCTGAAAAGAAGACTAAAGAGAAGAGGCCAAATCCTCATGTAATGTTAATCGGTGTAGCTCCTTTGACTTCATTGAAGGGATGCCAATTATAGTGGGTTCATCTGTTTATCAGGTACTTTTTGATACTTTTAAAGTTAAGGATTGATCTGAGCAGCCTCCCCCGTTTGATTGTTTTATCTGAATGATCCACAATACAACTACCTTCCAAATCAGACACCCAGAGAAGCAAAATCTATACCTTGTGAGGAGAGAGTGGATTCTACTAGACATGTGGGATCCAGAGTTGAATGGTCACTATGTGCCATGTTCACTAGAACTAAATTCTTCTCTGTGTAGGATATTACACATACACAAAGATCAGGAGGCTCTGATATCAGAGTAAGCATGGCAAAGGGGAACAGAAATGGATTTGTGTGTGTATAAATGCCCATTTTCCATGTGAGAATACTAGGTTCCCCAGGACAAGTAACATACTCATGGTTTTGCAAATGCCCTTTGTTAGGCAGACAACTAATTCATTTCTCTAATTCTGAGTGAGGATAATGGAAAGTGGTCACATTTTTCTGTTGAAAGTTGGAAACAATCAATTACCCAGAAAGATCTCTCCATCTGCCTAGACACACCGATGTTTATGTCCTTCCAAAAGTGCATCCTCTGAAAAGTTTGCCTTGAGCAACTGGAGGGTCTGAGATGGTCTCAGCACCCTGAAATGCATGTGTCACTTTAGTGAGTTTGTCTGTATTGTATTTTACAGAGCTGGTGATACAAGGTTTTAATTAGCAACAGCATAAAACAAGAAAAAATATATTTTAATGTGAATAAGCCTCCAAAACATCTTTTTGCCCTGAACCCTCTCTGCCTCTTTGACCCTAGTAAGTTTCCTTCTTAGGGCCAAACCCACTGAGTAGCTGGGCTTGGTGCAGGGGCAGAGGGATGGAATCCATTGGAATCTTGTACTCCCAGACTCAAACCCCTTTGCAAACTGAGGCAGAAGGGCCCAGATCCTGTTTAGACCCCTAACTGCCACTGAAATCAAATTGAGTTAGGGGCTTAAATACCTTTGAGGAATGGGGCCAAAGATCCTGCTGTCTGCCCCCCCCCCCCACCCAATGCTGGCACCCAGGCAGCGTGTAGGAGGAGGAAGCCAAATGACTCTATTGTAGGGAGGTGAGGAACTGTGGGAGGGTCTGCAGAAGGGGGAAGAAGCTGTGAGGGGAGAAGCATTAGGAGCTAGAGCTGGGCGGAGGGGGCGGGACAGAGGCAGGAGCAGAGATGGGAGTCTAAAAAGGTTGGGAGAGGGGCAAGGGCCATGGAGGTTGGGCAATAGAAGAAAGGGGGGGGGGGGTCAGTAGCTGATCCAGGAGTCAGGGTATAGGATAGGCACAGGGTGGAAAAGGGATAAGTCAGGAAGGGGGGATGGGCAGGAGCAGAAGGGGACAAAAGTGAAGGTGGGGTTGGGCAGGGTCTATAGGCACTGGAGCACTAGTCCTGTGGAAAAAGTAGCATGTGATCATGTAAGTAAAGACCGTCTCTTAATGCATGTGGACAAGGGGGTTGGATTAAGAATGCACAGGCAACCTTAACTCTAGAACTGCCCAACTTCCAAAGGCTTGACTTTGTAACCTTAACTTAAGTATTATCGATATTTGCCTAGAGCCCTCAACTGCAACCTGGGGCCCACTGAGCCAGATGCTGTACGAATACATAGAGACCGGCCCTGCCTTGAACAGCTGACAATCTAAACAGACAATACAAACAAAGGGTGGGAGGGGAGACAAAGGCACAGAGCAATTAAATGATTCGCAGAAGGTCACAAAGCAGCTCAGTGGCAGAGCCAGGCTAAGCACCCAGCTCTCCTAACCCCCAGTCTGATCCCCCTTCCTGTGGTCCACACTGCCTCTAGTGAACACACTGATCTAGCTTCTCAAAGGAGAATTTTGTGCTGTTTTCCTTACACTGGACCAAGCTCCGGAGTTCTTACTCCATCAAATCTACCATGAAGTCAAGGGGAATTTCCCCTGCGTAAGCACAGCAGGATGTGGGTTAATAATTGACAGGACTGACTTTATATTGGGTCTTTTTGACATCAATATAGTTGATGCCTCTAGAGGGCAGCATAGTATGACACTGGAACAAAAACAAAGAGGGCCAAACTCTGCTCTTACACCCCTGCCAACCTATTGAGGTCAGTGGGGCTGTTTGGGCACGCGAGTAGAACTGAGCCCACATTCAGTTAACCCCTTTGCTGTGTGCAGAAGAACCACAAAGCATCCGGTCTAATGACTGACTTTGATTTAACATTTCTACTCTGAAAAGTGGCAGATCTGCTGTGTGTGTGTCTGGAGTCATCTTTTCTGACTTTTGAGGGGCAAACTTGAGTTTGGATGATGTTTTCCCTCTCTAAGCCCTGCAGATCCAACAGAGCTCTGGGAGCAGGAGCTGGAATCTATTCTAGCTTGTGCACATTCAACACAATTGTTAACTAAATTCCAAACGCAGGATAGTAGAGAGACAAGGTGGGTGAGGTAATATCTTTTATTGGACCAACTTCTGTTGGTGAGAGAGAGAATCTTTTGAGCCACACAAAGCTCTTCTTCAGGTCTGGGAAAGGAACTCCCGGCCTCATGCAAAATGGCCCAATAAAAGATATTACCTCATGCACCTTTTCTCTCTAATATCTTGAGACCGACACAGCTACTCCACTGCATACAGCAAATCCATGATAGGTCAATTACACCCATGCAACCAAAGTATTAGAGAATGGAGTCACACCGGGGTGAGGGCAAAATTGTTCCACCTAATCTGTATTACTGGTGCTGATGTGTGAGAGCAGGGAAGAACCCAGCTTGCCTCTCAGCTTCAAGGGTGAATCTGGAGCAGGAAGAAATAAAACAAATTAGAAAACCAAGTAAACGTGGAGCCCTCCCGATCCCATTTTTACAGTTACTTTTCAGAGGGGAGTTTACTTTAAACTGGGAAGATTCCAACGAGCAGAGAAAATGCAACCCCCTTCTTGTTCAAAGGGAAAAGAGTCTGGCTGTGGACATGCAGGGCCCAGTCCTGACTCTGAGAAGGCTGCTCTGCATCACTCTGGCAGCATAAACAGCCTGAAGGCTGCCCTAATTGGGCAACTGGAGATTCCCTACATTACCCGCTAACTCACATGCATGCAGTGCATGGTGTATGTCGGGGAGGATATAGGGAGAAGGGGACATGGCTGGAGCTCACGCTGCTCTGGCAATTCATGGGAAGCACGACAACCCCTTGGAGGCCTTTACAAATGTGAATCAATTAGAGCAGCCCTGAGGTTGTTCTGACTTGTGCAGTACAGTGATCTGGCCCTATGGCAAACAGTCATCTCTCCCCCTTTTCCTCAGGTCCTCCAAAGAGTGCAGCTTGGCTGGACCCAACAATTAAGACCTGATCATTTATAGCCACAATCTGCGTGGTGGCTGGTTGGACCTTTTCTGACTCCCACTGGTGCATAATTGAGACTCTAACAATAGGAATGAGGAGAAATCCCTGCACTCATGATGATAAATGGGTGGACATGGGGAAGCTAAACAAAAGATAAAGATAATGAAGGCAGCCTCTGGGGACAGAGGAGTGAAAAGAGGCAGGCATGTATGCATGACCGCGCTAAACATGGGAGTAGAAGTTTTTGAGTTAAGGGGAGAGGGGGTCCAGTGGTTAGGGCACTCATCTGAGTCTCAGGAGACTGGGTCCAACTCCCTATTCCGCCACAAACATTCTGTGTGACCTTGGGCAAGTCACTTAGTCTCTCTGCACCGGAGGTTCCTCACATGTAAAATGGGGATAATGGCACTTCCCAACCTCCGAAGGGTGTTGGGAGGATGAATATATGAAAAATTGAAAGGCCCTCAGATGTTATGGCAAGGGGATCCATTTAAACACCTAAGACAGAGATCTGTAGTGCTTTCAGACACTTTTTAACCCATTTCCCAGGGCAAAAGTGAAACTCTTCAATATTCTACCTTAATTTTGGTAAAAGAACGTGAATAGAAAGTAGCTCTTGGGCTGCAAATTGCTGAAGAAAGAGCAGACGGCGATCAGGGGGACGGGAGAAGGGAAGAGAGTACCAAATAATCCAGGGACTACTAAAAAAGAGAGTACAAGATTAGAAACATTTGGCACTTAGCTACGTCCAAATAGAAAAGGGGTGTTATAAAGGGTTCCCTGCTACTCTTATCCTTTTATTGAGAACTACTTTTCCCAGTTGAAGGATACATTGTGTAAACAAGTTTTTAAAATGTGAAGTAGGACATGAAGGAGCCATATTCTAACTGCAATTCAGCATGCTGGAGACGCTTTAGTCAGCTGCTGGTGCACTTCCTCTGTGGTCAGAAGCAGTCAGCCTTTGTCCTTTATACCTCAAAATGCAACCAAGGCACGTGCCAATAGCTCACCCTCTTGTGGCTTATTGATATAGTGGCAGTTTGTTCAATAAAGCTCCTTACTGCATCTTCGGGTCATATCTGCTGATTTTACCGAGCAAAACATGGTCTATTCCTGCTAGCCTTGAAAGGCCAATACAGCTACAACTGAGCTCACTGGAGTCTGTTCTGACGGATGCATTGTCAGCTATGTTCTGGCTCTGGGATCTCTATTGCTGACATTAGAAAAGGTGAAAAGACTGAGCCCATCTTGGTTCTTAGATCCCAGGGAACGTGTAGTGTTGGCAGTTCCTTTTGACTTGTAAATTCTAAGTGCACTTTTCCTGGGATGCAGATGGTTGCGGAGTCCATCCCTTGAGGCCTGGACACACCTCCTTCTCAAGGTCACTCAAAGAAATCATAAGGGCAGTACATTTAGAACAAAGGGAAGCATTGTCTCACACACCACGACGAATGGTCAACCTGTGGGGTTCTGCATCACGGAGGCCGTCAATGCAGTCACTGTAGCTGGATTTTTAAAACAGGCTGGATAATTTTACAAGACTATTGACAAAGGTGGCTGCTTCAAAGTGGCAAGAGCTTGTCCTGTTTTTCGGTGGTCGATGCAAACTTCCCAGCGGGACAGAAAGAGAAGCAATGGAAGAGACACAACCCAGAGGAAATAGTAACAATAAACTGAATTTGTCTACCCACTTTCAGATGTCACCAGCCTCCGTTGATCACTAATAACCTCTGAGTTAGGCAAACAGACAATCTAAAAGCCACCAAATTTCATGCTTGAGGTTATCGGTTGACCTCTGCAGAGATCAGGAAGGAATTTGCCCTATATGAAGCATTGCACAATTGGCCAGGTGCACTATGGGAGGGAATTATCCTTCTTCTGAAGCATGTGGTATTGGCCACTACTGGAGGCAGGACACCAAAGATGATAGAGCAATACCCGCATGGCAAATCCTTTGTTCTGACCAGGAATTGGTTTATAGTAAAAAACACTGGATGCAAACACCCTGGGACGCCAAGGAATTTTGGGTCCA
Source organism: Macrochelys suwanniensis (assembly GCA_033296515.1). Taxonomy (NCBI): domain Eukaryota; kingdom Metazoa; phylum Chordata; order Testudines; family Chelydridae; genus Macrochelys; species Macrochelys suwanniensis. Next base: position 10,122,161 of record CM065790.1, on the reverse strand, counting down.
GAACTGGATCAGAACTGCACAGCTCAGGCCCATCTCTAGTTTACAGTCCCACAGGCACCTTCCACAAAGAAAGACAAGTTGTTTTGTGTATTACAGGGTTATTCCCGAGGGTGAGAGAGAGGTTAATACAGTGACAAGTACAGCACAGCACATCAGAGGCTGGGTATACACCCCCCACGCAGCTACAGCTGGGGCTGGATGAAGAGCTCTCTGCTCATCCAAGTCAGCACAGAAATAGCAGATTTGGACTGCTCAGACTAAACTGGAAACAGAAATGTTCAGGCTTGGCTCTTCCTAGTATAAAACCGTATGTCTTGGTGGCACTTCTGCAAAAGGTGTTTCATCCTCCTCACTTCTCTGCAAACACTCTGCCAGCCCAGCCATGCCATGAACAGATCTAGAGGAGCTGGAAGCTCAAATGCAGGAGCCTTATATCAGAGAGGGCCCAAACGATGCATGCCCTCCAAATGTCTTTTGTACTAGAAAGCCTGTTCTGCTGCTGTAGTGAGTCCAATGGAGGTGATGTAGCCAACAGGAGTAGTATATGCACGGTCCCAAACCGCACAAACAGTGAATGGCCTATGTTGCATTCATTGTTCTTGTTTTCGTCCTTCCTTTTGGCTCACACTGGCTTCTCGCTCCCCTCCAGAAGTGGAGTTGAATGCAAACTCCAAGATCATGAGAAACCATCTTGCTGCCTCTGGCTGGAAGTTGGAAGAACTTCGTGGATCATTACAAAGCACTTTATGACAACAAAGCTATATCTATTGATATCTACATAAAACTAACGTCTATTACCAGTTTCCCTGGTATTCAAGTGCACAGGGAGAGCCCAGCTTTTCTTCCAGGTCACTGTCCATGGTCAAGAGATACCCTCCCACTCTCTCTCTCTCTCTCTCTCTCTCTCTCTCACACTCACACACACACACACACACACACACACACACACACACACACACTCTCTCTCTCTCTCTCTCTCTCTCTCTCTCTCTCCCCCCCGCCCCCAAGGGAGACAGGAGATGAAGGTGACCTTGTCTCTCTCTGCAGAAAGGAAAGGAGTGAAACCAAAACAAAATGGGGAATGAAAATCAATATTCCAAAGTCAAATAATAAAAATTGTGTTATGGAAACAGAGGTCACCCAGAGAGAAACGTTATCAGACATGACAGCACTGCTCTCTGATTTCTTCTCGCTCTCTCTCTGCCAATCCCACGCAGGGAGAGCTTGTTCCAAAGCCAAAAATGTCATCCATCCACAATACAGAACCACCACATGGTTTGGCATGACTGACAGTAGAATCGCAGACCTGGAGTGCGGGGAACAGCATTGAGATACACAGGCAGAGCTGTGGGGTGCTCTGGTTTGGAATAACATGGGGCGTTGCGGGGCAGGAATGGGCTACACTGGTAGAGCTGCTTGGGGAAGCCAGAACTGAATAACAGGGGCTATTGCAGGAGACGACTGAGATGCACTGAACCCTGAAGACAGCAAGAGAGAAAAGGTCTGAAGCTTATGAAATGCAGCACTCTCTCTGAATAGTGAGTGGAACCAACACAGAGAATGAACAATGAAGGGAGAGAGGAGCAGTGCTTGTTCATGAAGGATAATCACATTCAATAAAAAAAAATTACCCTTGGGCAAATGAACCACTCGGTGCCTCAGTTTCCCCTTTGTAAAATGGGGGTAATAATAGTGACCTACGCTGCAGGGGGCTGAGGGTTAATTAGTGACTCTGATCATCTGCGGAAGTGCACACTGAGCAGTTAAAATGTATGTGTTCCGATGTGGGCCTTCCAAATTGCATACAGGTTCCTTAAGCAGGGACTGGCTGTCTCCTACTCTGATTCCATCGTGCAAGTTCCAGCTTGCATACATTTCAGACAACATTGTAAATGTGGGGCACGTAGCCCTGATAATGATACAAACGTCAAGCCATTATTTCTCAGCCCAGAGCGCTTCTTCTCGTCTTCAAGCCAGCAGTAATGGGTTGTTTTGTGTGGTTTTTCCTTTTTTCAACCTGACCTCCTGTTTCTGGCTGGGAATTTATGTTAGATTTTTACTCAAAGTTAGCAGCAGGGAGATAAACTCTCAATAAAGTCCATTTGTCAACAGAGATTTCCTTCCTTAGCAAACAGGCAATGGAAAGGCAAAAACAATGCTCCGGATGGACAAGGGAATTCCAGCACCGTGGAGACTGCAGAGGCTACTCTCTCTGCCCTGCAGAGGCCCTAGGGGTTGCCTTCAGCCCCATAAAAAGTTAATCTCGTTGTCAAATTTATTTCTATCTATTTGAAGAATCCCCACCAAGTCCAGCTGGAAGCCTGGGGATTGTTTGGCTCTCCCCTGCCTTAGCAATTGCCTCTGGAGTGCCCTGTCCCTGGCTTCATTGTTTCATTTCCCTTCAGAAATAAGCTCCATTTTCACCGGGCTCATTATCACTCTGTAACTTGAGGATGGCTTCAGAGGCTGTTTGACAGTCCTTGTCTGTTTCTGGGCCACAGTATGCAACTAGGGACGAGGGGTGGGGGGGATTTAAAGGGCAGGCAGAGGGTTGTAATTTAGGTCAAGAGTCTACATCTTGCCTGAGCCAACAAGGAAACTCCAGGACGTTGGAGGGAAGCACAAAGCCCATTGGGCTGAATTATCCTCTCCATCATTCATTTTGCTTCCACCGGAGCAGACCCTAACACAAGGCCCCAAAAGTAGCAAGTCCAAAGACAAAGCAGCACTAGTGAGCCCCCACAATCCCCAGGTATTCACAGCTGTCTACCATCCCCCATAGTCAGGCAGCACTGTCTTGGGACAGGGTGTAGCCAGGGTATCCAGAGGTGCTGACTCTGTGCATCCTCAGGGCAGCCTACTCCAGTGTAGTTCCTACGGTGCCCCTGCTGTTTGCCTCTGGTGGGAAGGCAGTGATGCAAACAGCACCTGCTCTCCCAGTGGAGGTGAATTAAACCCTGATACTGTAACCGAGGGTTTCCAACTTGACACAGCATGCACAGTCCCTGGATGGGTTAAACTCCAAGTAGTGTCTCATTCCAAACATACTGTTAACCATTTTAACCTCCCAGCAATGCCTGGCTGACAAGAGGAGCAATACACAGAGTTTGTTTCTGATGACCATTTCAAATCCAGTCCCAGGTTTCCTTGTGACTGTGACAGATGAAAAGAAATCTCTCATTAACCCAGCTACTCTACCAGAAGGCTGGGGGTAGCCAGTGTCAAACATAGTTTGAAAGGAGGCACCAGAGGTGTTTCTGGCAATTACAGACCAGTCAGTCTTACTTTGGTGTCAGGAAAATTAGCTAACAATAACTAAAGGCAGAATAATAAAGCACCCAGAGGAGTATATGATGGGGACTAACAAACTCTGGTTCTGTAAAGGAAACTGTACCTCTCCAATCTATTAGAAACCTCGGAGAGTCAACAAAATAGTGGATAAAGTAAAACCAGGAAATATGATGGGCAATGGATGGATGCCCATTTACACCAGCTCAGGATCCGGCTCAGTTTATTTGGACTTCCAAGAGACTTGTTAAAAGGCTTTTTGTATGATCAGATAAGTTGATCCTCAGCTGGTGTAAACTGGCATCCATCCATTGGCCATTATAGGCTTATTTACTCCAACTCAGGATCTGGCTTAGTTTATTTGGAATTTCCTATCCCTCCCCCTGCCCCCCGAAAAAAACAACTTTTAACAAAGCCCCTAATAAGAAGCAGTTGAAGAAAGTAAGGGTGTATGTACACTGGAACTGGAAGTGTAACTGCAGCTTGGATAGACATACCTATGCTAGCGCAACTAAAAATACCAGTAAAGCTGTGGCATCATAGACTCTGGTAAGGGTTAGCACTATGAATATATACCCAGGGTCCCAGGCTGTCGTGTACAGCCCACGTTAACGCATATGCCACCATATTTTCATTGCTATGTTTAGCTTAAAGATAGCACAGGTATGCCTACCTAAGCTGCAAGTGCACTTCTGATTGCAGTGTGGACATACCTTAAGAGTGATGGGTGACAGGAAAATCTCTGTCAAGGATTAGAAACTGGGTAGAAGAACAAAGTAGGCCAAATAAATGCTCAGTTCTCATCATGGAAGGAAATTCATAGCAAGGTGTTCTGAGGACCAATGTTGTTTAGTCTGTTCATCAAAGGTCTTGGAAAGATGAGCAAACAGCAAGGTGACAATATTTGTGGGTGGCACAAAATTATTTCAATGAATGAAGACTAGTCTAGAGAAGACAGAGCAATTCCAGGGGACCTAACAAAGATAAGTGACTAGACAACATGATGGCAGATAAAATTCACTATAGACACACAATGCACACTAGAAGGAACCATTTGAATTATTCCTACACGATGGGGTCTAAATTAACTGTAATGATTCAGGAAAACAAATCTAGGCAGAACTGTGGACAGCTCAATGAAAACCTCAATGCAATATGCAGTGGTGGTTACAAAAAAATTCCCCACAATATTAGGGTGGATAAAATAAGGCATAGAAAATAATGCTTAAAATATTTTCATGCCGTTATATACTTCACCTTTAACAGCAGTATAAGGACTGGAGAGTCTAGGATGAGTGACACCTCCATGTCACCTCTCAGGAGACAGGCAAACCAGCACCCAACAATTATTGGAGGTAGTACCACCCGAAGAGACCAGAGTGACAGAACCCTGCGGTCACCTGATTGGTCCACACCATCTAAACCAAGAAGTTGCCCTAGGGAGCTGTCTGAGCAACAATGCAGACTTTGGCTTGCTACTGTCACAGACCTCGTTTTTCACCCTGTCTTGCTCCTGGCTCTGGCTTTCGACCCTGGCCCAGCTTGATGTTGGTACCCATCTCCTGGCTCAGCTTGGTAACTAGTCTCTACTTCTGCCTTCAACCCTGGCCCAGCAGATGCTATTGGCCCAGCCGCCTACTCCCCAGCCATTAGAAATGGATTCATTTCTGGTCACCTCAAGGACACAGCAGAAATGGAGAAGGTCTACAGAAGTGCAACAAAAATTATCAATAATCCATCATGATAGATTAAAAATATTAGCACTAGTTAGGGTCTGACTAAAAGGGGATGGGATAGAGATGAAGAATAAGGACATGCCAGAGGCATTTAAAATAGCAAGTGATATAGAGACAGTAACTAGCATGTTGATTTACCCTTTTTCACAATACCAGAACAAGAGACATTCAGTGAAATTAGAAGACAATACATTTAAAACTGGTAACAGGAAATGCTCTTTTTACACAATGTGTATTTAACCTGTAGAACTCACTCCCATAAGATATCACAGAGGCCAGGAACTTAGTAGGATCTGTAAAAGGAATGGACTTGCACAGTAATAATACAAATATCCTCTGTGGCTACATTAAACATGATACAAACCTTCCTGCTTCAGGGCATAACCCAAACACTAACTGCTCAGGGTTAGGAAGAAACTTCACCTGTTGGCATGTTATTCCATACTGTCCATTATGGGGATTTTACACCTTTTTTGAAGTCTTTAATGCTGGTCACTGTTGGAGATATGACATGGGACTAGGTAGAACAAACATCAATTGGTAATTCCTGTGTTTGTATGTTAGTTAACCAAGACTGCCCTACTGTCCAACAGGGAGAAGGCTGGCTGGGTTAAAGTTCATCTGGAATAATAATAAGAGAAACATGAACTTGATTTCAGTGTCTGCCTGGAGTGAACTCTGTCAGTGTCCTCGATGGATGTGGCTGCATCCTTAGAATATGTTTCAGGGCCTATAAAAATCTACGTTCAACAACAACACTTAGCACTTATATAGTGTCCTTCATCCACAGATCTCAAGCTCTTTACAAAGGTAATTAAATATAATTGTCTCCGATTTACACCTGGGGAAACAGAGAGAGATGAACTGACTTGCCACATTAGTGGAAGAGCTCAGATGAGATCCCAGGTCTCCTGACTGCTCTGGTCTCCTATCTACTGGACCCAGATGCCTCCTAGGCACACGTCTTCCCCAATAAGAGATACATGAATATCAGATCTGGAGAAAGGAAAAGGTCCTTTGAAATCAGGACGGGGGCCGCTCCATGCACAGTCCAGCCTGGAGAGCCTGTCCCACTAGTATCTTTGTCCCAACATCCAAAACACATCAACCATCACTCACACATTATGCTCTGGATCTGCAAACTGCACAGTATCTGACAGGTGAGGCAGTGGTGGTGTAGAGGTGCTGGCAGCTGCTCTTCCCTCCTCCCAAGTCTTTACAGTAGGGGAGGAGATGGAGGAAATGGTTAGCTCTGGCTCCAGATGACAGAAATAACTGGAACAGCAGGGACCACCCACTCCACCTGCTTTTGGTTTGTTAAGAGGGTTTTGCTGGTTTGCTGTGAGGGACGAAAGAATGAAATTATACAGGAGCCTGTCAGGAGGCCAATGACATTTATAAAATATTAATCCTCACAGCGTGTCGCTCATCAGCAGGTTTGATAGTTGTTCTGTGCTGGCGCCCATGGTCTCTTGCCTCCGTGCCGTTCAGGAGCAGTTTTGTGATGCTTCAGGGGCTTGTCGGATTTTTAATTTTTTTTCCTTGTCACTTTTTGTAACAGGAATTTGCTCTCCTCTGCCCCATCCCCAATCTCTCCTCCAGGGTTTACCGCTTCAGCTGCTTTAATCATCTGTTTCCTTCTGTTTTCCCCCAAGACCCTCCTCCTGCTTTCCCCAGACATGACCCCAAGCGCCTTCCAATCTTTTGCAGCTCAGCTCCATTTCATTTTTAAATGAGGCTTGAAAGAACCTTTATTGGGGAGGGAGGGGGAGAAACAAATATTCTGCCTCCATATTTATGTTCCCTCCCCTCCCTGACACACCCACATTTTAATTTTAAAAGCATCCAATCAATATAGCCTGAATACCTTTACAATCACTTGGGCTGAGTCTAAGTGTTCTACATGTTGGTCTTGGGGTGGGTGGAAGAAAAGCAAGCACCAACTTCAGTAGTTAATCTGCCCTCAGGGAAGAGAAAAGGAGCAACTACAGCTTTAAAACAAAGATTAGATGCAATCCCCCCCACCCCCACCTTCCTCTCTCTCTCTCTCTCTCCTTTTAAAGGGAACTTGTCAAGGTTTCCATCAATAATAGATAATGGTGCATCATTCTGGCAGGTTCCACCCTGAGGCTGTTTTGATATTTTCCAGAGAATTTGTCAGCAATCTTACTGCAAAGGGGGGGGGGGAGAAGAGGCCTCATGAATTTTTCGTCATTTGCATTCCTCCTGTTAAATAATGTATTGATTGAGCTCTCGCTCTCTCTTTTAATTCCCCCTCTTTTGCTGCATCTTGCGTACAATGGTCCTTGCTCCATGACAGATGACACCAGACAGCTCACGCTCCACCTGAAAGTGCTGGGATGTCTCAATGTGACCCCCATGGCTGTCTACAGGATTGTTACATGGCCTATACAGCCTCTTTCTACAATTGCTTCTCTAGGATGGCTGCAGTGGGCTATGGCCAGCTGGTCTGGGCACTCTGTATCCAGCTGGGTTTTGAGACAACGGGCCTGATTCCTCACCATGCCAGAGCAGCTTCAGTTTTCACTGCAGGTTCGATCCAAAGCAGCATGGCACAGGGAAGACAGGCCATTCTTCAGGCATCATTGGAAGGACGGATCTTGGAAGTGGAACTAGCACCAGGATCCCACCTCCATCACTGGCCAGTATGCCCCCTGCACATACATACGAACACATGAGATGCAGTTTTTCAGACGAGACTAAAAGCGGAGGTCCACTTGTAATCATTAAAAAATCCCATAGCACTTTTCATACGACTAGGAGTTCTCAGTGCCAGTATCCTGGCCAAATTCTGCTCTGTTCCATAAACTCCCCATACAGTTTCTATTGGGTATGGCATGCACTTCCTGTCCTCCACCTTTGCGCAGTGTGTCTGTGCACTGTTTAACAGATGCCTTCTACGGCTTCAGTAGAGGCTGCATTTCAGTGGCAGGTGGAGAAATTTCCTGTGTTTATTGTTTGTTCAGAACTCTCCCTAGGTTATTAGTTGAGAAATTCTCCAAATAGGACTGGAGGGAAAATTTTCCTTCATACCCAAATAGATGCCACAAGTCAAAGATTTCCAAATGTTTTTTAGGCCATAAAATATGCCATCATGCTGCTCCCAATAGCCACCTGGCTGTCCACTAGCCAAATGATGCTGGCCAACTCATCCCATCCCATGTGAAACTGACTTGTGTTGGCATAAATTAAAGCCAAAAAAGATCAGCAGCAGTGAAGCCAGACAAAATGGAACAACCAAGATGATACGACTTGGTTCTTCACAGCAAATCCCACAAGAGATTACAGTACAAAGACACCCACTCACTGCTGGACGCCCCTCAGACATGCATGCTGCCCATTTAAATTGACATACCCTGAAAAGCCAGTATGAGTCAGATTTATGAAGCAACAGTGAAGTGGGGAGACAATTGGAGGATGACAAATGGCTAACTGCGCACATCTCTTAAAATCAAATGAGCAACACAGTTGAAATTTGATGGGATTTAGATGCATAGCTCCTATTTTCAGTGTGAACTGCACCTCTAAACCACCTAGGTGGCTTTAAAAACTTCAGTCCAAATTCTTATGAAGCCAAAAACAAGCTCTATGGAGTCGACAGCTGAACTAAACAAGACTTCACACAAGATTAGGGTTTTGCTCCTCTTAGCATAGCTGGCTTCCTCTTTAATTAATGAATACTTAATTACATAGTTAATATTTGAATATTCCCTTTAAAATATGGTTTAATGGAGTTCCCGCCAGTTATTTGTTTTGTGTGACTTATGTTTATCTTCCTTTTATATTTCTCATTTCTCCCCCAGTCCCCACTCCAATCCTTGTAGTTACTTGCTGATCTTTGCAACTGAATATTAGCAATTGGGCTTCCAGCCCAAATCGAATCTGGCCTTTGAGTGTGACATGCATCACCAAAGGTGCTAATGTGTGTTATTAGCACTCTGGTGTTTCACCGCATATATACAACCTCTGTGAGGGATCAAGGTGAAATGAGATGCTGCAAGGGAGTCTGTGGGGGAAGGGGGGAGAAGTGAACTAATGGAGTATGCGGAGAGAATAGAGAAGTCAGTGACAGCGGTGAAGAGGGGGTGTTGGGTACAAAGGGGTGGCTTTATCCAAGAGCTTTGTCTCTGCTGAAAGAGGTAGTAGCATTCCTAGCTGGAGGAGGACTGAGCTCTGGTTTTCCCTGGTAACCTGAATCTCCCCATTAGCATGCCCAGTTTGTCTAGGTCGGGGTTCTCAAACTTCATTGCACTGCGACCCCCTTCTGACAACAAAAAATTACTACATGACCCCAGGAAGGGGGCGGGGGGGGGCTGAAGCCTGAGGCTGCCCGAGCCCTGCTGCCCTGCGGGGTCAAAGCCAAAACCCGAGCCCCACCGCCCTTGGTAGGGGCCCAAAGCTTAAGCCCAAGGGCTTCAGCCCCAGGAAGGGGGCCTATAACCTGAGCCCTGCCACCCAGGGCTGAAGCCCTCAGGCTTTGGCCCCGGGCAGTGGGACTCAGGCTTCGGCTTTGGCCCCAGCAAGTCTTATGCCAGCCCTGGTGACCCCATTAAAACAGGGTCGCAACCCATTTTGAGGTCCTGACCTACAGTTTGAGAACCCCTGATCTAGGTAATGAGGTGGGTGTGGAGCATGGGGACATGTAGTGGGCAAATTCCTGAAAGAATGGGGAATGGTTCCAGTGGAGTGTGGAGAGGAGACGAGTATAAGTGAGGTGCTGAGATATACAGCCAGGAGGCACGCAGGAGCCTGGGATGGAAGAGAATCACTGATGAAAGTTATACAGTGATAGGGTGGAAAGCGGGGTGTGAGTAGTCCCTGGGCTCCAGACTAGCAGGGCTGAGAAGGGAGGAAGTCCCAGATCATTCAGAGGTGCTGCAGAATGCACCAGAAAAGCAGCCAAGTTTCAGAGTGAGCGAGATCTGAAACCTCCGAGAAGTACTACAAATGCTGCACAGCAGGGTTTATAAATTGATACACGTATCCATAGGGGAGGCAGAGATGGCCCAGTGGAACCAGTACAGCACACTGGGAGGGGGAGGCCCTGATTTGGGGAGGCTGCTGCTGGATCTCTATGTTAGGGAAGATGAGATGCATTCTGGTAGCAGGGAATAGCAAGCTCCCGCGAGTTGCCACCTGTTACAGCAAAGGTTTTCAGCCTTTTTTCATTTGCAGACCCCATAAATATTTTGAAGGGAGGTGCGGACCCCTTTGGAAATCTTAAACATAGTTTGTGGATGTCCAGGTGTCCGCGGACCACAGGACCGCAGACCACTGTGCTACAGGATTCACTGGGTGATGGTGTGGAAGGGCACCACCTAGAGGACGAGTGTGGCAATAACAGCCCTGCGCTCGGGCATGAGGTAGGTCAGGTGTGAGCAAATTTTTTGGCCCACATCTGGGTATGGAAATTGTATGGTGGGCCAAGAATGCTCATGAAATTGGGGTTGAGGAGGGGGTGAGGGCTCTGGCTGGGGGTGCGGGCTCTGGGTTGGGTCAGAAATGAGGAGTTCAGGGTGCAGGACGGGGCTCTGGGCTGGAACAGGGGGTTGGGGCATGGGAGGGGGTCAGGGGTGCAGGCTCCGGGAGGCGCTTACCTCAAGCAGCTCTTGGAAGCAGCGGCATGTCCCCCCTCCGGCTCCTATGTGGAGGTGCAGCCAGGTGGCTCTGTGTGCTGCCCACGTCCGCAGGCACCGCCCCTGCAGTTCCCATTAGCTGCCGTTCCTGGCCAATGGGAGCTGCAGGGGTGGCACTTGGGGTGGGGGCAGCATGCAGAGCCCCCTGGCTACTCCTAAATGTAGGAGCTGGAGAGGGGACATGCTGCTGCTTCCGGGAGCCTTGGCATGCACGCCTGGAGCGGTCTCCGACCCCACTCCGCAGCTGGAGCACGGGAGCAGTGCAAGCCCCAGACCCCACTCCCCAGCAGGAGCTCGAGGGCCAGATTAAAAAGGCTGGAGAGCCAGATGTGGCCCACCAGCCGTAGTTTGCCCACCTCTGAGGTAGATGGTCTCAGAGGGGGTGGGGGATCTTAGAACCTAATGTGGAGTTTGTCTTCAGCTGAGACCCAGGAACACTGAATCAGAATCCCTGCTTGGCTGCCTAAGAAGGGTCCCTTGTATTGGAAACCTACCTAATAAGCCACATTGTCAAAAAGAACTAAGAGGGAATGAGGAAAGTTGCTAATGGGGTAGGCTGCGAACTAGAAATGGAATGGCTCAAAGCACTGGGGCTGAGATAAGAGTCATGGGTGGCTAGTGGACAGTATTTTTCTTTGTCTAATACCATGGTCATTACAATACAGAGAGGGTGGATTTGTCCAGGGAGATCCTGAATTAAAGCAGCTTCCCCATCCTACACCCTCCTCCTCTCCAGATGGCCCTCCTGCCTCCCCAATCAATACAAAACACAATTCCATCTTGAGCAAAATCTTCACTCGGTGAGGAACATCACCGCAGGACCTCTTTGCCACCCAAACAAACGAGAAATCCAATCTCTACTGCTCCTTTACTCCGGAGCTCTGTTCAGAGGGGCACTGCTTGCAACCTGAGGCCACTGCACGGCGGGAGGGATCTCTCCAACCTGGATCCAACTGTGGTCTCATGACCTTTTGCATGAGATGTTTTCACAGATGGAGGAGCTCTTGTCCCTACTGGGTTCAGGAAAGGAAGGAGTGGCAGATGTTACATTTGGTGGCAATGTGAGTCTCCCCAAGGCAGCAGAGACGGTGCTGGTGTTCTTCATTAACTGAGAATGAATGGGGGCAAGAGATACAGTTCTGAGACCCTGGGACTCTCAGAGTAGTCCTTCTCTGCAAGGAAAAGCTCCCCAAGATGGGGAGGAACTGGACAAACTCTACTAGCTATAAAAACACTAAGTTGAAGATCACAAAAACAATTTACAATATATATTTCCAGATTCTGAAAGCAGAGGAAGATTGTAATGGACATAGAGGAATCCAACTCAGGCCATGTGATGGTAAGAAGGAACTGGAGAGGCAACACTCTGTGCTGCCCTTTATTCCCTCAGTTCACAGCACAAGAAGGGCAACTGTGCAGGCGCGGACCAACGGACACTACTTGCTACAAACCTGTGGTCTCTGGTGCTCCCACATGTGGAATACACATAGAGACCGGCACTCAAAGAAGAACCAGTAATATCTAATTAGAGTCAGTCTGCCAGGGAGGAGGGATTCTTCAGTTCTGTTCCTGGGTCTGCTGCTGACTTCCAGTGCACCTCATTTAACTGAACCAATCTGACCTCGGCACCATTGCACCAGTACCTGGGCAGCTCCACCAATGGGAGCACTAGCAAAGACCAGACAGTCTATTTCAACCACTGTGTCGCCTGGCCCTGATCTGAACGGGGATAGCTGACTTGGTGATGAAAACACCTAAGCCCTGTCTACCCTAGTGTTCCCAATGGTGGAAAACACTGGTGCTAGTGGGAGCATTTGAGGAAAATGCTAGTGTAGACACGGCCTCTGTAATTTAGCCTCCCATATATCAATGGATATAACACTGATTTGTGAAGTTAAATTAGGGCTTGTCTACACTAGATATGCTTTGCTGGCATACCTATACCTGTTATGCCAGCATAGTGGAGATACAGCTCATACTGAGAAATAGCGTTCTTTTGCCACCATAGTTAAACCATCTCCCCAAGGGCTTGTCTACACTACAAATGCTTTGCCAACTTGCCTAGACCATCAGACCATCTCCCTAGTGGAGATGCAGCATAAGCCAACAAATGGAATTCTGTTGGCATAGCTAAACCACTTCCCTAAATGACATTAGTTATGCCGACAGAAACACTCTTCTGTTGGCACAGTTGCATCTACACCAGGGTTTTTGTCAGCATAGGTATGCTGGCTGGGCGGGTGATTTTCTTCACACTCCTAGTTGGTGTAGCTATGCCTGCAAAACTTTGCAGCAGAGACCAGACCTTCATGTTTGCAAAGTGCTTTGAGAGCTGCAGGTAAAAGGTGCTATAGACAGACAGAAGTACCACAGCTTGGGGAGGGGGCTCTCTAGAGCCAGCCTTGCAATTAGTGAAAGGGATTGTTTGCTTCAACTGAACGTGCAACCTGAAATCTGAGGTGAAAGGGCACAGCACCAGGAAAGCAAAAGATAAAACAAGTTGGAATACTAAATTAATGGAACTGTTAAGTGTTCCATATTCCCAGCTAATGAGGCTTCTGCATGAGAGAGGGCGAAAGAAGAAAGCCCATTGTGAGATAATAAAGCGCCATGACTTTAGCTGACTGGAGGCATTGAAGCTAATGAAGTCACCAGAGAGTTGGGATTCCTTTGGCAGATTTGACATTGTTCTGTAGCGCTGTTACTTTAATTCAGTCTGAGGAAATAATAATAATAATAATAAAAAAGGCACGTGCCAATGTGACATGCCCAAGCGACAGCAGATCAGCTCTGATTTGCCTAACAGATCTGCACAGCCCCAGGATGGGCTGTGGAGTTCAGACAAGGTGGCTTTGAACTTTTTAAACAATGAGATAGTGGGAAAAACAACCTCCTTGGGTTTGAGATGCATATGCATATAGATGTGCACAGATACACACATCAGCATACATGTAAAAAATGCACACAGACAGTGGCTTCTATTGCGTGCACAGATACATAATCAGAGGCACACATACAGACTGAAGCATGCCCCCATAGGAAATAAGTGCCTAGAGATTACAGCAATGGTGTTCCAGAAAAAACAATGTTAGACAGATAGATCTGTGGGGAAGGAGGGATGGATGAGTGGATAGATAAAAGATGCTAAAGTACCTATCTATCTCCAACTGCTTCATAAACTGTATACCAACAGCACCAGTAAAATGCAGCTCTCTCTGGGATGAAGATGACAGCCAACCAAAGCACAGCACAGTAGTAAGGGGAGGGCAAATTTTGGCCAAGGACACAGGCATAAATCTCTCTACTCTTCTCAGCCAAGTGCCCCAGGCGCTGTAATGTCCATGCATAGCAGATAGGAGCTTGGCTTTTGTGGGTTTGTTGTAAAGACCCACAGCCAGTACAGTACCAGACACTCAAAGTAGTTACCTGAGATGGAGGAGGGGGTCAATTAACCCTTTATGATTTCAACCTGTGATTCCAGGGACTGTAAGTATTCCAAAGGTAATGCACTGGTCACAAAGCTATACAATGGATACATAGATAGGCAGATGCAAATATAGTCCGGAGATGGATAGAAATGTACAACTCTTCTAACATATAGACACATAATAAGACCACTTCTTTTTCCATACTTTACCTTGACAGTTGAGATCAGATTTACAAAGGAGAGGGCTGGAGGCAGAACATTTCCTATGGAGGGGCTTCTAACAGAGGCCAAGTTTAATTGAATCATAGAAATGTAGGACTAGAAGGGACCTCCAGCCTTCTGCAGTGAGGCAGGACCAAGTATACCCAGACCATCCCTGACAGGGTTTTATCTAACTTGTTCTTCAAACCTTCAGTGATGAGGATTCCTCGGTACCCTAGTCCAGTGCTCAACTATCCTTAGAATTAGAAAAGTTCTTCCTAATGTCTAATTTAAATCTCTTTTGTTGCAGATTACGCTGATTACGTCTTGTTCCACCTTCAGTGGACATGAAGAACAAATGACCACTGTCCTCTTTGTAACAACCCTTCCTTAACATATTGGAAGACTTATCAGGTCCCCTCTCAGCCTTTTCTCAAGACAAAACATTCCCAGTTTTTTAACCTTTGAGGAAAGGTCGGGTTATCTAAACCTTTAGTCATTTTTATTGCTCTCCTCTGGACTCTCTCCAACTTGTCCACATCTTTCTTAAAGTGTGACACCCAACACTGCACACAATAGTCAAGTTAAGGCCTCACCAGTGCTCAGCAGAATGACACAATTATCTCCTGTGTCTTACATACAACATTCCTGTTAATGCACCCCAGCATGATATTAGCTGTTTTTTGCAACTGCATCGCGTTGTTGACTCATATTCACATATTCAGATCCTTTTCAGCAGTACAACTGCCTAGCCAGTTATTCCCCATTTTGTAGCTGTGCATTTGATTTTTTCTTCCTAAGTGTAGTATTTTGCACTTGTCTTTATTTAATTTCATCTGGTTGATTTCAGACCAATTCTCCAATTTGTCAAAGTCTTTAGTTACATCTCCTCAGTTTGATAGAAAGCTATTGATAACTAGTCGTGGAGCACAGTCTTCAAACCAGTTTTGCACCCACCTAGTAGTAGTTTCATCTAGACCACATTTCTCTAGTTTGCTTATGAGAATGTCACGTGGGACTGTGTCGCCTTATGAATATCAAGCTATATCACATCTACAGCTTCCCAGATCCATTAGGCCAGCAACCCAGTCTGCAGGCTTCAGGGCATGCTGCAAAGCCCTTTGCCTAGGTCTCTTTGGAGGAGGTGAGCTGAATAGCAAGGGATTCTGTTTAGTAGTTGAAAGGATTGTGACTGGCACACCATAAATCAGAAATAAACAGCTAAGTATAAAGAAGCAGGTGCAGATACTCATGTAGATACGCACACGGCCATTACATGGGAAAACCAACATGACCAAAAATCTACTGATATTTCTCTTTCCACCATGACACAGCTCAGCACATGAGCGGGAGCCGTAGCACCCTGCTCAAAGGGTGACAGGACTGCACTAGGCCTGCTGAGAGCACAGGCAGGCTGACTTGGGGAGGTCACTTCCTCGTCCAAGATGCCCCTAATGAATCACAGCTCTCAGGCTCCCCTCCCCAGTCAGGACTTTCCTAAGATGCAAAGTGAGATGTACACAAAAGAATTACCCCTTGGCTGGAAGCTTCCATTCCTTCTCCTCATAAGGTCTTGGCATGATCACCTCCATATTCGTACCAAGGGGTAGGGGGCTGCTCACAAAGAATCCACCCCAGACCTGGCAAGGAGAAGACTTTCACAAGCACTAACGGGAGTCAGAGACTTAACGACCTATTGTGCCTTTGAAAATCAGCCCCAATGAGCTTGGGGCCTGCTGGGGCAGACAGGGGGAAATTAGTTAGTACAGTGGAGACAGCCATGCAGTGCAGACATGCTCAGTAAAGTTGTTTCTATAGACAGTGCATTTTTACTACATACTTCGTAAGTATGCTTCAGTAGCAAGTGTTAGTGCCTTGATTCAAGAAACTCTCGGTTAGCTGGGGTGCCTCCCTGAACGAAGCGCTGTTCCTATCCCAGAACGAAGGCTCTTTTGGCTTTCCCTCGCCAGCCTTGTTCTAGGCACCCCTTTCTCACAGTTCTTTCCAGATCCGTTCTCCTTCCGCCATCAGCCAGCCGCCGTCTCCCCACTTAGGCTAGCTGAAGTTTAGGAGAGCGTCAAAAACTAGCACAGCTCCATAAGGTGAAGGAGGGAGAGGCTGGGCAGCTGGTTTCTGTAACCACATCGTTGAATGAGCATAGTGGCTCTTACACAAACCAGCACAACTCCCCCTTCACTCCACCGCCTCACCCATGCTGTCCATTGAAAGTTAAGGGTCTTATCCTGCAAATCCTTAGTCAAGAGATTAGCCCCATTGCCTTCACACGAGTAAGGCCTGCTCATGTGGGTAACAATTTGACAAGAGTCTGGCAGCAGCTGCATTAACTTTGGCTGGGACTTGAGACTATTTTTGGAAGCTTCATAAAGATCCAATGAGCCATTGATTCCCCTGCAGCTTCTTTTAATCAGAGGAATTAACAAAAACTTCGCCCTCTGCTATGGAGCTGTCCCCATCCCTCTGCTCTGGCCCTCGCCTTTCTAGCCTAGCAAGTGGATGGGATTCCCCACAGCGTTCTGCAATGCTGCTCCTTAATTAGAAACCTCTTCTTTAAGTCTTACATTTTCTTCCTGCAGGTTTAGTCACTATCACCTGCTTAATCTCAGGAGATTTACTTTCTGGTCTCTAGGAAAAAAACCTCCAATCCTCTTTTAAATCTTTTAATTTCACCTCATATAATTCCTCCCCAGTTTAACAATTTGGTAATAATGAATAAGATTAAAATTAGGCTTTATACGTGTTAAGGAAAGAGTTTTCTTGCTGATTAAGGGTAAAGTCGAGTTAGGAGTCAGGACAGGGATAACGCTAAACCTTGGGGCTGACCTTTCATACCCTCCCACTTGTAACCAGCAAAAGAGAGAATATGGTCTGAATACAGGAGAGTTTGGATTGGAGAGTTTCCAAGAGAACAGGCAGGAGCTCAGTGTAAAAGGCACATGGCAACATGAGGACTTGCGGCCTAGACATGGATGGGACCAAATCACCTGTCTGGATCTGAACATCCTTGAAGGCTGGGGAAATTTTGCTTTGGTTTTGTGCTTGGTAACTCAGGCTCATCTAACAAATAACAATAATACTCCGCACTTCTATGGCACCTATGTGAGGCAATTATTATTCCTATTCTACAGATGGAGAAACTGAGGCACAGAAAAGTGGCTTGCCCAAGATCACACAATGAGCTAGTGGCAGCTTCTAATAGAAGCCAGAAATCCTGACCCTGCTCTGCCTGGGTATGTCTGCACTGTGAGTGGAGGGGTGTACTTTCCAGCTTGAGTAGACCATGTGCACACTAGCTCGCTGCGAGCTAAAAATAGAAATGTGGCTGTCGTGGTGTGAGCAGCAGGAGGGCCAGTCGCCTGAGTAGGTACCTAGGATCTCAGATGGGATCGTACTAGGGTGGCTATGCTCTGTTTTTAGTGCACTAGCTCCATCCGAGCTAGCAGGGATACATCTCCTTGAGCTGGGAATTACACTTGCAGCTCGAAGTGTAAACGTACCTAACGCGCTAGCTGCTCTCTCAACTCCTGGACCTGCAGGTGCAGGGAGCGCCGCACAGAGAGCCTGCTTAGGCACAGCCAGAAAGGGAATGCTTCGCATCATTCAGCAGTGACCCCTCCGGCCCAGGGAGGAGCAGCATTTCTCCAAATGGGATGTCGGGCAGCGCTGGGCGCTAAAGAACCCGCATGAGTGGATAGGTAAGTGTGGAGCGGAAATATAGGAGGGATCCTCTGGACTCTTTAAGAAATAGGCAGGTCCTGCCAGGATGAGACAAATAATACCACTGGACCAAAGCTGTTCTCATTTATGGCTCTGAATCCCATGGGGACTGAGTCATGGAGGGCAGGGCAGGAAGGGATGGTGCTCAGATAGGGGTGGGGGGGGCAGGTGGGAGGGGCAGGCAGGAAGGGATGGTGCTCAGACAGGGGTGGGGGGGCAGGCGGGAGGGGTGGGTAGGAAGGGATGGTGCTCAGACAGGGTGGGTGGCAGGTGGGAGGGGCAGGCAGGAAGGGATGGTGCTCAGATGGGGGGGCAGGCTGGAAGGGATGGTGCTCAGATGGGGGTGGGGAGGCAGGAAGGGATGGTGCTCAGACAAGGGGGGGGGCAGGAAGGGATGGTGCTCAGACGGGGGCGGGGGGGAGGCAGGAAGGGATGGTGCTCAGACAAGGTGGGGGGGCAGGCGGGAGGGGCGGGCAGGAAGGGATGGTGCTCAGACGGGGGTGGGGAGGCAGGAAGGAATGGTGCTCAGGCAGAGGTGTGTGGGGGGGTGCAGGCAGGAGGGGATGGTGCTCAGACAGGGGTGGGGGGCAGGCGGGAGGGGATGGTGCTTAAGTCCATTATGTGGAATATGAAATAGGGAGATGACAAACAAAGAGTTTGGGGGGTTTTTTTGTGCCATTACTCCTGCCTCGCTCCAGATGAGTGCGTCCCACCTGGGGTGTGTTTGTATTCAGAGGTCATCCTGTCTTTTCCTCTCTGTTACTCAATTTGGCCGGCCTGCTATTAAGAATGGTTTGTCCAAGTGCTTCGAGGCTCTTGTCACTCTGCTCTCTCCCTTCCCGTTGCCTCCTTGTTTTGGCTGCATCAGCTGAAATATGGTCGGAGTTCACCCCATTGGTATTCACTGGGCTCCTTTCCATGTTGATTGCTGAGCTGAAGATTTCTCCACCATCCTCTTTCTCTCTCTCTTCCCCCCCGCCCCTTCCCGGCTGCTCAACAGATCTGTCCTGAGGGCTCATGATTAATTCCTGCCCATAAACTTTCAGATGAGGCTGTGTGCTCACGACAGGCAGTCCTCCAGGATCAAGGATTAGCTCACAAAGCAAATTTCTCTGCTCTGGCCCCGCACCATCAGGGTTTCATTACCTGCTGCAAGGTTCACACAGTCGCTCTCTGTTCTGCGGAACAGCTACAAAACAAGCAACTCCTGCTCTGAAAAGGTCAGGGCAGCCTGAGAAGGAACTGGATGGTCATCTCCATCACTCCCACCAGCTAGCACACCTTGGCTAAGCCTTGTTCACTGCAGTGGGAGTGTCCTTCTAGGGCCTGAACAACTGGGGCTGTTATTTAACATGTGCCTCAGCGCTATCCGAAGACAATTTGTTTCTGCAGCTCTACAGAATTTAGTTTGAACCCAGCCCCTTGGGCTTTAGTGCCCAAATCAGGAGCATCCAACTCATCTGGAACCTGATCCAGCACATGTGCCAAGTGTTGCATGTAGCAGTGCAAGGTAAAAGGCGATGAGCCAGACAGGATGCACAGGGCAGGCAGAGCACTGCTGCATGGCCGCCAAATTACTCCTGAGGCCTAATGGAGTGCACAGCGAAGAGCTTCCTTCGCATGATAAGAATTAAGGCTACACCCGTCTCCTCAGACATGCTTATTCTCTGCCCATGCGCCACCCTTTCCCTACTCTGCACATGTGCAGTGTAAGGTGTAGGTATGCATGGTCCTCAATGCAGAGGACCACGCTTAGTATTTAACCTACTCTCATCCTTACCTAGCCTCCCCTTGCAATGAAGTGCCGTAATCTTGCAAGCCCTATACTCCGCAGGCATTTGGAAAACGAGAGCCACGGATTACACAGGAATCCTTTTACAAGGATGAGTTCTAGCAACCCTTTGTTTTTTGATCTATGTGCTAGGAGGGAGCTGCTCCGAGACAGTTCCCCCTCTCTACCCCCAAAGTCACTTGCAGGCAGGGCCGGCTCCAGGCACCAGCCTACCTAGCACGTGCGTGGGGAGGCACCTGGAGGGGGGCGGCACTCAGGGTTGTTTTTTTTGTTTGGCTGTTTTTTTTAAAACATACTGCAGCGCTCCGCCCGCCCAGGAGAGCGGAGCCGTGGCCGGGCTTGGCGCCCTCCCCACGGCGCTCTGGCCGCCCGGGAGAGCGGGGCCGCGGCCGGGCTCGATGCCCTCCCCACAGTGCTCCGGCCGCCCAGGAGAGCAGGGCCGTGGCCAGGCTCGGCGCCCTCCCCTGCCGCGCTCCCCGCCCCAGCTGGGGGAGCAGGGCGGGGGGCGGCTTTTTTGCCTGGGATGGCAAAAAAGCCAGAGCCAGCCCTGCTTGCAGGATGAAATAGCTGGAGAACCACTGCTGTGTCCGAACAATCCCCATGTAATACAGGGAACACCCTGAATCAGATGGGCCTGGAAGCAAAATCCCATCTAACCATCTAACAAAAGCACTAAGTTCTAGCAGGCATTTTAAAAAGCAAGGTAAGTTATATCATAATGGTCTTTAATGGGGGATATTCTTTACCAGCAGCCGAGTGGCCCCTAGAAAGGAATGAAATGTTCTATCTCTGAAGATGTCAAACAAAACCCAATAAGCTGCTTCCCATCTGATCCTTACAATGAAAAGCCCCACTGAGCTGCTGAAGTGAGAAGAAACCACCTCAGTTCTGATAGGACCTGGAGTTTGGGAAGTAGTTTGACCCCACTCTGAACCATGTGCGTCTCCATATACAAAGAAGATGGAGGAACAATGCTTGAGTTTGGTGTCTTCGATGCCCCACCAATTTTACACTCATGGAAGTGCCTGTGCATGATAAGACTTTACTGCATCATTCCCATGGATGCCACACTGAAAAGTGTTACTTTCAGTAGTGACAGCTCATGTCAGCCAGTGAATTGGTGTTGTAGCTTCCTGAAGATTGGCAACTGTACCAGGTACAGAAGTGTGGTCCATCCTTAATTTGGAGAAGGAATTTGGCTTAAGCCAAATTCAGCTAATGGTGCCCTCTAAACACGAACCCACAACAGAACTCAGCAATCCTGCCTGCCATTGCTGCACTCTAAACACAAATCCACACTCCTTCCATTGTAGAGCACAGCCAAGCCTGTCAGTGCTCCATATTTCCAAGTGTTCGGAGAGAATCTCAGTAAGAGTAAAAAAGCTTCTGGACATCAAAGGAAATCTGGGTAGTTAACTAATGAAAGATACCCTGCTTGGAGGAAAGGGGAGGGGACTGTTTTGCATCAACACCACGGCTTTGCCCTGGCAGAGTAGCTGGGAACTCCCATATCCACAGCCTAATTACTGGCCTTTACAATGAAAACTGTTAATGATAAGGGGGCTGACTGCTCACATTGCATTACCTGTATTTGGCTGTTTCAATTACAATAGCATTGGTACTGACAGGGAGTACAAAGAAGTGTGGAAATAATTGAGTTGTCAGAGGACGTGTAAGACAGGAATCCTGCCCCCCTGCATGGGTGTGTATACAACCCTAACTAAAAAACAATTCTCTCTCCAAACAAGCCCCCCGCCCCCATGCTGATGCTAAGGGCAAGCCCATCAGCAAGTCCGAGCAACTTGAATTGCAAAGATGCAGGTTGCGCACTGGCAGGAACGGATGCCTGAACACTGATGATACTGATGACTTCCTAATAGGGAATGAGCACCATTTCCATCTCCTCGCCATCAGCTGAATTATTCAAGAGAACATCTCCTCTATCATCCTGTTTGCAGCAGCCGTGGACCACCCTGTTGGCACTGCAGTCAACCTGTCAGAATAGGGCTGGCGTCCTTGCCTCCCTTTTCAGTATATCAAGGGCCTTTTCCCAACAATTAGTTTTTTTGCTTCTACTCTGAGGCACTGTCACTTTAAAGATGCTGGTCATTTTTAAAGAAAATGTTTTGGTCTTTTGATTCTCGGTCTCATTCCCTGTGGACCAGCTATACAATAAAGGGCACACCTGAGTGATAATGCTGCTCTGGGTATGAGCCCTGATTAACTTGTTCACATTGATCCGAGGAGAGTTTTGATCGCCGCCAAGGTTAGGTGTCGGGTTGGTTTTCTTTTTTAGAACAGCCAGTAAGCAACAAGTAGCATCATAAACTGGCTCATGATCTCAATTAACCCCAATACTTAGCACTTATAGAACACTGCTCATCTGTGCACCTCAAAGGTGGATCTCATCTCTACCTTGCAGATGCAGGGGAAACGAAGCACAAAGGGGAATTATTTGCACAGCCGCTGAGCATCTGCAGCTCCCTTAAGGAGTCCAGTGGGAATTGTGGGTGCTCAGGACTTATGAAAATTAGGCCCTAAGGCTCAGTTCAGCAAACCAGTTCTACTCAGCAATGCACATACACATGCTTAACTTTAAGCACAAGCTTAAGTCATATTGGCTTTAATAAATATTAAGCACATGGTTAAGTGATGTCCTGAATAGGGATGCTTCCTTGAATCAGGGACTATGAGTTTTGAATAGGGATAGCCTGGTGCATAAGTTTAAGTGCTTTGCTGAATCAGGGCCTTAAATGAATTGCCTAGGGTCAAACAGAATCTAGAAGTCCTGACTGCCATTCTTGTGTCCTATCCATTGGACAACACTGCGTTCCCTAGCACACACGAAACCAGCAGCAAAGTGTTCTGACACCACTGGGTGAAAGATGCTATATATGTGTGAAGTATTGTTAGGTATCTCTTTGGACACACATCATGTCCTCCTGTTACCTGACTTAATCTCTTGAGCCCAGGGATGCCCAAACTTTGTGATCCCAAGAGATGCATCGTCGATTTGGCAGGACTCCCATGGCCACACCTACTTTGCATTCATATTTACATACCTTAAAAATAAATGCACAGTCCCATCACATTCCAGTTTTGCTCCTGTCTTTCTCAATAGACTAACAGAAATTTCTTATTCGCCAGCTTACTGCTGTTCACCAGCAAAAAGCATGAGTATTTGTACCACTTTCTCTTCCCCAGCAGCAGAATACTAGAAAATTGCTGTTAGGGCATAATTCTGTACTGGATGGGAAAGACTAGATGGGACCTTGGAGGTCTCCACTCCCAACAGTCAGGATCATCTACCTTACCTTCCAAAATAGCTAGTGCTCTGACAGCTGGCCGAGGATTCCAAAGCTGGGGAGTATCAGCTGCATCTCCTTTTGCTGACAACAGTGATTTGGGATTAAACCATTAACCAGAGAGGACTGGGGAAACAGAGAGAAGAAAACGAGGGACTTTTGAATAAAACATATAATATTAACCTTTGCTTCACAACATTGCACTCCAGGGCATGGAGGGGTATGGGGCTTCTGAGTGGCAAAGCTCAACAGGCCAAAGGGGGAAATGGTGCAAGTTACAGCTTGTAAATGGGTGTCAGGGAGTCAGAGCTGCTGTGCTTCTGGCCCAGCGTGTCAGTCTTGTGCTCCACTATATACCCGAGGATTGCAGGCATCTAGGACACCTGCACGTTCACCCCAGTCACTGCTGACTTAGGGATCAATCCTATAGTCTGGTGAGAGGTGCTGATGATTCTAAGTTCCCACCATCCTCAGCAGGAGCAGAGGGTGCTCAGCAACTTGCAGGATTCAACTCTTAAGAGAAAGCCAGCCATAATATCCATCTCCTCCTCCTGCCCCCCTTCCCCATCTTTATCTTCATCCCTCCACAATTCCCACCAGCTCTACTTGTGCCTCTTCCCCGCTCCATCCCGAAATTCCCCCAGATCCCACATACACACCCTCCTCTACCATCTCCTTCTCACCTCTGGTAACATCTGCTCTACCCTGGCCCTCCCTTCATCTCTCACAACCACCCACCCCACAGCCTCTGCCCCTCTCGTGCCATCATTTCTAATCTCATGCCCAACGCCCTCCTTCCCCTTTCCCACCTTCCCTTTAGCTCCTGTCTCTGGGCTGTCCCCTTCATCGCTAAAAAGATCTCTGCCATCCATGACCTCTTGATATCTTGCCCCCTCCAGCTCCTGACTCAGAGACCTGCAGCCCTTCATCTGACAATGCCTCTGCAGCTGCCCTTTCTCCCCCGCACCCACTCCCTGCCCTGGATCAGACTTCAGCAGAGGTGTTGGGTTCCTTATCCCCTCTCAGATTTCCCTCGCGCCCATGGTTATTCCCATCCTTACTCATCTCTTTAAATTCTCACTCACTTCTGGCTCCTTCCATCCAGTACAAACATGCTTAGTCTCACCCAGTTTGAAAAACACCACCCTTAATCCCATGTGCCTCTCCAGCTACCCGCCCTACCGCCATTCATTTCAAAGCTCACTGAACAATCAGTATCCAGAGTTCCTCTCCTCCAATTCATCCTAGACCTTCTCCACTCTGGCGTCTGCCCCTTGTGCCCCACTCCTTTCCTCGGAGTGTCTAATGACCTATTTCTAGCTGAAGCTCAGAAACAGTACTCCGTCCTCATTCTCCTTCACCTGTCAGCAGCTATTGACACCCTCCACCATGTTGTTCATCTTGCGCTCTTGCCCTCCTTTGGTTTCTGTGACTGTCCTCTCTCCTGGTTCTTCTCCTACCTCTCTAACTGCTCCTTCAGCCTGTCCTTCAGAGGAACCTCCTCATCCCACTCTCCCACCCCAACTTTCTGTGGCGGTGCCTCTGTGTTTGGTCCCCTTCTCTTCTCCCTCTACATCTTAGCTCTGGGTGATCTCATTCACAAACACAAATTCAACAACCATCTCTACGCTGACAATGTACAGATTTACTTCTCTACTCCCAATCTGTCTCCTTCTGTCCAAACTAGAAGTCTTGGCCTTCCCTCTGAGATTTCCTTGTGGGTGTCTAGCTGCCAGCTTGAGCTCATCATGGGTAAAACAGAACTCTTAATTCTCTCCTTCCCCAAGCCTTCCCTTCTACCTCCTTTCTTGATCACTGTACACCACCACAACCATCCTGCCTATCACTCAGGCTGCAATTTTGGCATCATCTTTAACTTGGACCTTTCTTCGGCACCTTCCAAGACGTATAGGAACCTTCGTTCAGTTGCTTCACACCTCACTAAAGTGCCCAGGAACCCTTGCTCACCTGCTTTACACCTTACAAGGTCCACAAAAATCTCTTCCCTCAGTCCCAGGGGTTTCTACCAATTCACAGTGACGTATGTTGCTACATTTTTCAATACACAGCTAAGATAGTCACACAGATGAGCCCAAATCCTTCTTTAGCTGCTCACTTTTTGGTATTTGAACATAGCAACTATTCATGTTCAGTATGTGCTTTCCAAAGGCTCATAATTTGGTCAAATCAAAATCAATTTTCTTTGGAATAAGCAAAGGTATTTCCTCCAGTAAGGACTATAACCAAGCCAAATTTAAACTCTCAACTGCCAACTATTTCAGCTGCAGGCTGGTTCAAAGTAAGGTTGCAAGAATTTTCCTTTTATTAATGAAAAATTTCCCCATGGTCAGAAATGACTGAATATTATTCATTCAAGCTTTCCTAATAAAATGTTAAGTAGAAACAAAAAATCAACCATCACCGTGCAGAGACCAAGCCTAGACAGTTTAGTCTGAAAGGTGAAGTTGTCAGAGGGTTAGACTAGAAAGAATCCTGCAAACTTGTCTATAGCAGTCACTACCATCCCCACCATTGTAGAAATAATAGAAATCTAGGACTGGAAGGGAATTTGATAGATCATCTAGTCCAATCCCTGGGACTGAGGCAGGACTGAGACCTGGTCTACACTAGAAAATTAAGTCGGCTTAACTACGTCGCTCAGGGTGTGAAAAATCCACACCCATGAGTGGTATAGTTAAGCCGACCTAACCTCCAATGTAGACAGTGTGAGGTTGATGGAGGAATTATTCTGTTGACCTAGCTACCACTTCTTGAAGGGGGATTACCTATGCTGATGGGAGAACTCCTCCCATTGGTATAGGTAACGTCTACACTGAAGTGCTACAGCAGCACAGCTGTGCCACTGGAGTGTTTTAAGTGTAGACATATCCTTAGTATTATCTATCATCCCTGACAGCTGTTTGTCTCACCTGTTCTTAAAAACCTCCAATGATGGAGATTCCACAACCTCCCTGGGTAATTTGTTCCAGTGCTTAACTACTCTTACAGTTAGGAAGTTTTTCCTAATGTCCAACCTAAATCTCCCTTGCTGCAATTTAAGCCCATTACTTCTTGTCCTGTCCGCAGCAGATAAGGAGAGCAATTTATCACCGTCCTCTTTATAATAACCTTTTATGTAGTTGGAGATTGATATGTCTCGCTCAGTCGTCTCTTCTGCAGACTAAGCAAACACAATTGTTTCACTCTTTCCTCATAAGTCATGTTTTCTAGCCCTTTAATCATTTATGTTGCTCTCTTCTGAACTTTCTCCAATTTGTCCACATCTTTCCTGAAGTGTGACACCCAGAACAGGACACAGTACTCCAGTTGAGGCCTTCTCAGTGCTGAGTAGAGCGGAAGACTTATTTCTTGTTTCTAGTTTACAACACTCGTGCTAATACATCCCAGAATTATGTTAGCTTTGTTTGCAACATTGTCGACTCATATTTTGTTGGCGATACACTATAACCCTCAGATCCTTTTCTGTAGTACTCCCTCCTAAACAGTCATTTTCCATTTTGTATTTGTGCAATTGATTATTCCTTCTAAGTGAAGTGCTTTGCATTTGTCCTTATTGAATTTCATCCTATTTATTTCAGATTTCTCCAGATTTCCAAAATCATTCTGAATTCTAATCCTGTCCTTCAAAGCGCTTGCAACCTCTCCCAACTTGGTGTTGTCCACAGACTCTAGAAGTGGACTCTCTATACCATTATAGAGATCATTTAAGAAAATATTGAATAGAACCTTGTGATGATGAATAGAACTTCATGATGAAGTGGAAGATGCATGACAAAACTTTTCATTGTCCTGTTTCAGAGTGACTGTTTAGAATTGTAATCCTTTACCTTGGGTCTAAGAACAGAAAGTTTCCATTTTGTAGTTCCCATTTCATAGTGCGTTACCCATTCAAACCACTGTACAAACATCAACACTCTCAACACTCAGTCAGTTGAAGTATTATGATTCCCAATCCTCAGAAGGAACAAAAGGGGCTAAGTGATTTGTCCGAGGACACACCATCCGCCATTGTTAGTGCTGGGATTAGAACTGAGGGCCTCCATAGCCTCAGTATGGAGCTAGGTTCTCTAGACCACTTTGCCCCCTCAATAAATATCAAGTTAATGGTATCTAGACAGGAGCTGATTTCCCCTGGGACTCACTTCCCAGACAACAGTTAAATCCTCTCTGGGAAATGCCTCCCAGACACCTATAGAGTCAGGCTGGATAGCCCTCCCCAGCAACATGCTGACCTTTGCAGTGTAGAATTACGGCCTGCTGGATGGCAGCTGTGTGATCTAGTGCCTATTAATGCTTGTGATGTATGGCTTTCAAAAAAGGCAGATGCTGAGGTCCTGTGTGTTTCCCTTTAAGACTAGCCTGCCTCCTCATCACCAGTATCACTGTCCTCTTCAAGCATGTCCAACTCCTTCCATCTGACAAGAGCCAGCGTGGGCCATGTTCTGGTGCAAACCAGGAGCTACCAAGCTGGGACAACTGAGGGAAAATTTTTATTACCAAGTATGAAGAAGATTTTAAGTGTTTCACTGGGACATGTAGCAAAATCCTTCTTTATGTGAGGGAAACAACTTAAAATTAATACAAAATGAAGGAGCTTCCTTCCAGTAGACCTGGTGCCATAGGTCTGTAGACATGTGCCATGCAGTCTTTATTATTTATTAGTAGTATTATTTCTATTACAACAGAACCCAAAGGTCCCAATTGCGATCAGGACCCCACTGGGTCAGGTGCTGTCTGAAGATATAATAAGAGACCCATGCTGCCATGAAATGCTTACAGTTTAAATAGACGACAGACAAAGGGTGAGAGCGGAAGTGACTTGTCCATGGTCACCCAAGTTAATGGTATCTAGACAGGAACTGATTTCCCCTGGGAAAATCTCTCAGTGGCAGAGCTGAGAATAGAACCCAGGTCTCTTCATTCCCCATCCAATACCCTATGCCACTTGACCCCACTGCTGCTCAATGACCCACAGGAAGCAGCCTGGGACTGCCAGAACACATCTCATGGGATCAAAGTCATGTCACTCTTCCCCTTCTCAGAGGATTCAGAATCTGTGTTTATGGAAAAATGGGGCCCAGATTGTACTATGGCAAATTCCACGAAAAAACACTGTGCAGTGGACACAGAGAAGCTCTGAATCCTCCTGTCCTTGAGAGCCATTAGATTAGTGTGAAGAAGCAGTTCCACCTGCTGGCCAACTGGAAGAATGACTGGGCGGTTTGTGTGCCTATGTGATCAAGAGCATGCATGTGTGTCACTTTGCAGAGCGAGCGGTGTTGAGTGGGTGGGCATACTTATTGTGAGGTGGAGCATGTCATGCAGGGAAAATAACTTATTTATATGGGGAAATTTATTCCTACTGGCACTGCGTACTATAGACTCATAAACAATCATCCTTAAAGCAACTGCCTGAACTAAATCAGAGAGGAATGTAAACATTCAAAAGCCGCTTGACTAGTAAGAGAAAACTACAATGTAAAGGAAGATCTGTTGCTCTCCTTTGCTTGTCCATTGCACAGCCATTCATAGAAGAAAGTCTCCCCATTGTTCTGAAAGTAGCAGATGAGCTAGTAGGGCGGAATGCAATTGCCCAACAGCTAAGAAGCAAAAAACCCCATAAGGAAGCAGTCCATCTGAAAGGAGGCTCTGGCTGAGGGCCCTGTTGAAAGGTGCTTGGCTCTTACCCTCAGCTAAAGCTTAAGCACGAGAAAATGTCATTGAAACACAAGGTGATGCTCACTCCTCCACTTCTAAGGATGCAAACATTACTCCTCCGAATAACTACCGCTGCAAGAGCACAGCCTTGCTGCACACAAGACTGAGTCTCTGAACTGTGCTTTGCTGTCAATGGTACATCGTCCAGGCAAAATGTTCCTTCACCAGCTTTGTGCATGTCCTCCTAATGATACCCTTTGATCCATGTGCTTTGAAACATTCCAAAGGCTGTGGGGGAAGGGCAGGGGAGGAAGCGCTCCCTGAACAGTGTTGTACTCTTTATGTTTCGTCCACAGTAAATTTACTCTTAGCAGTTTTACTGCTTCTCCCGGTTATTCATCTAAGTGGTGTGCTCCTTCCAAAGGCTTCACATCAGTCATTGCTGGATACAGGCTGAAGTGACAGCAGCTGTCAGCAGGACCAAGATTATTAGCCCAGTCCTGCCCTGTGGAGAGCTGCCGGGCACCACAATATAACAAGAGTAATAACAGCTGACGTTTTAAACAGCACCTTCCATCCTGAAGGATCCCAAAGCACTTTGCAAACTATACGCAGCACATTGCTATACAAAAGCTGTGCACCCATTGGTTCACTCATCAGTGGGGTGGAACTTGGCAGCTGTTCAATGGTGCACAGCAACATTACACAAGAATTAAGGAAAGACATGAAGAACGCCATACTCAATTTCAATTGCAGCTTGTGTGCGTATGTCGGGAGTGGGCGGAGGGAGAAGCAGGGAGGCAGCACTAACTACCCATCTGGAGTTTGGTCAGATCACTGAGGTTAAGAGTCCTATTCTTGCAAAAAAAAAAAAAAATGCCACATGATCTTTAATCGGGGTCTCCCATTCAAACACTAGCGAGGCTCCACCATGCTTACTGTGTGCAATTTGAGATTACAGCCCAGAGTGATATGACAGTAGATAATGTAGTAGCTATCTATCTTGGAGTTTTATACTGTCACCCATCACACCAGTATCTGAGCACCTTCTGCATAAAATTGATCGCAATCATGAAATCCCCAGTGGACTTCACGGAATCTCCCTTTTGAGGTAAAAAACTCACTTTGGGGAGGGTTTGGTTTTTCAGGTTTATGCATATTCTTCTATTGGTTTGGTGTTGTTTTAAAGGCTGATTTGTTCAGGGTTAGGTTTTTGTTTGCTTCTTTTCTTGGTTGGGGGTTTGGTTGAAGGTAAGTGTCAATGCGGCAAGTGTCATTCTGACAGTGTCATTTCTGAGTTAAGTTGATGATTTATCATGAGCTATTGTGACCCACTGTCACAGAGTCATTCCATTACAGTCAGTGGAATAACTAGGACATGGAACAGCAGATGACATATTGCAAAGTAACCAAGAGTCAGCATTTTGGTGCAGGCAGAGAGCAAACATTTTAAGGCACCCTTCCCTTTCCTTGCCCTTATCAAAGTCTGTTTACGTTGGGAGGTCGACTTGGGCCAGAGCAAGCCCTGTGCAATGCCTTGTAGGGGAGGATGAAGATCAATGTCTGATTTGACAGTGTGAGGAAGTAGGAATTTTCTGTAATATTTTTAGGACTGATGTGTGTGGCCGTGACTTACTGGACTCCGGATTGCTACCTCCTGGGTGCAAAACTTCTCCTGGGGCAGAGCGGGAGACACGACGTCTGTGTGTCATGCAACCAGCTGGGGTGGCATGAATGGGTCTTCACAGGACTCGCTGAAGGTAACCCATGTCAGTGGAGGATCTGAAAAGACCATGGGAGCCCCAATGACTGAACAATTGTCACTAGCCACAGGCACCTCTGTCAGGCGGAACATGTGAACTCAGCAGGAAGGGGATGAAAGTTGGCTCAGTAGCTCTCACCTGGGACTGACAAAGAGGGAGAGAGCCAAAAATGGATTCTACAGGAGCTTGGCTGGGTGAAATGCTGGCTTGGCCAGGATGGATTATATCTTAACCTTTGCTTCTCTGTGCTAACCTAAGGACTTCCTGATGCTGTGTTCCAGTTGACTAGTAAACCCTACTCTCTTTTCAACAGGCTGTCTGGTGTCATTACAAATACTTGCTGAGGTGCATTGGCCCCTGAAGAGTATCAAAGTCCCTGACCAGGAGTCTGTCACAGTTGGTCTCACTGGGCAGAGCTCACGGTGTGATATAGGAGTGCTGGAGCCCAGAGGCTCAGTCTCAGACATGTTGGGGACGCATGGCCTACCTGTTAGGAAGAATGGGACCCCTTGGGGATCTGACCCCCTGACGGGGTTCCATCAAGGACTGTTTAAAAGCAGGGACATAGAACAGATCCTGTGGATCCATGACAAACAGCTAAACAGCCTCCAAAGCTGTACTGGGGTGTGTTTGTGCGCATCCAACACTCCAAACAAGGCCCCCAAATATATACAACTAGACCCACCCAGTGTGCGGCTCCACGTCCCCCTATATTGGATCAACACAAGCCATGTTATGCCTTAATCCATTCTTGCAAATAAGGTCTTTGATTCATTAGCAGGCCTGAGATCGACGCTTTGATTAAAAAGACGCTTTCCCCCCGTTTAAAGTAATTATTTTAATTCCCAGGCAACCGTCCATGCCCAGCTCTGCGATGACAATCGGGTTCAAAGAAGTCTACATTAAAACCCAGTGCTGCTCCCTCACAGCCCAAGATCAGAAACACCTGCAATGTGGATTGATTGCCTGATTAAGGGGGGATTGATTGCCCTGTCCTCATTAGCATATCGTTAGCAATGACCCTGTGGCTTGCCCGGCTCTAGCTTGCCGTGACCTGGATGGATTAAAAGGTGCAGTGCGTCTGAGAGGGACGGAAAATCAGTAAACGGGAGAGGAGGAGGGAGAGGGGAACTGGGAACAGGCTCCTTGGAAAAACCCAGTTCAATAATATTCACATCATTAAGCCCCTGAGACTTACAGGAGCTTGGATGCAACCAGCCCCATGGAATCCCACCTGTGGCCTGACTCTGCATTCATTGCCTTCTAGTGGATGCACAGAGGAGTCTGACTCTCCAATGCCTTGTACCTTTCAAAATGGGTGCAAGGTGCTACCACATCAGTATAGCAGAACTTCACACCCACTTTGCAATGACACAAAACACAGGGCGATGGAGAATGGGGGCCAAAGAGCAAAGAATCAGAACCTTTCTGAAGAGGGCACAATGAGGGAGCTGCTTCTTTTGGAGGTTAGGGTAAAGAACAGAGACTATCCACTTTGAAGGAACAGGGCATGGCTAGATAGAACAGTGACAGATACATTACAGACAGACCGGGGGACCAGCCAGTGAATGGAACAGGTGAGGCTGTGGCTGAACAGAGAACAAGCAGGACTGGCTATTGCCTAATGAAGGGGCCCAAGGAGAGCTCAGCAGGCACTGAATCTGGAAGCTGGAATTGCTGGCAGCAGCAACCGTGTTCCCTACCCACTACTTGATGCTTGGTGCCTTCTGGCTAACTGACCTCCTGCAGCTACTCAATAAATAAAAAAAGACCAAGAAACCGTGTGTCCAATAATGACACATGGTAACAGCTCTGATTGGAAATGTTTTGTGCTATCTGCAGCCCTTTTGAACATTGACTAACAAGTTTTTTTTAGTGTCGTGAGTCAGTAGTCTCATATAGGATTCCCATCTGCTCATTGTTAGGCCTTGCCAGGCAGTGTGTTAGGCCTCTGTCAATTAAAAACTAAAGTCGTTTGGTTTAATTTACTCTTGCAATAGTTTTTAAACAAAAAACCCTACCCTCCTCCTTGCCTATTTGCATTCCCCATACATTCTCTCTGTTTTGTGCTGGTCAGTTCAAGATAAAGAACATTAGTCTGACATACAAGATACGTTCATGAGACAAGTATGATTCCAAGCTGTGTCTGAAATCTACATACACAACAGGGGACTGCTGGGCACTTGGAAGTACCAACCAATTTCAGATAAGGCAGAAAAGTAAGTATCTGAATAATAAAGCTACAGCATTGCCAACAATGCAAGTAACGTGCCGGATAACTATTGTCTCTTCTCCTTTGGCACTTATATGGCTCCCATCACCTTAGTATCTTGCACCTCACAATCTTTTATGTATTCTTCCTACCAACTCCCCTGTGAGCTAGAAAAACATTATAATCCCCATTTTACAAATGGGAAACTGAGGCACGGAGAATACGTGACTTGCCCAAGGTCACACAAGAAGTCTGTGGAAGAACAGGGAATTGAACCTGTGTTTCCTACATCCCAAACCAGCACCCTAATCACTGTATCACATTAGTACTAGAACGGGTGAGAGGCAAAGCTGACTTTGTGAAGCAAAGTCTGGCTTATTTTGCAGCTCCAGTAAAAACACATTTTTTCAGGGGTTGGGATGTGGGGAGAAATGGACTCTGGAAAGACAGGATCAAAGGACAGCGTATCTTAGCATGTAGGCTGGGTCAGTGGTGGTTGCATCTCTGGCCCAGGAAACTAATGAAAGCTCAGCTCTGAAGGTATTTGGTGGGAGATGGCCAAGTCTGAAGCAGCACTTTCTAATTGGTAAGCAGAGTGCACAGATCACCCTTCTCACAGGCGTTTTCCAGTGTTTTTCAGGATATGACGCTACTTGTCATAGAGCAGTAATAGACATACAGGGCACAGGCGTGGAAGGGCATTGTGGGAGTTTCAGACTGGAAATAAATCCCCTGGTTTATTTTCTGATATCTTTGAGTCTCAGGGGACACCCAAAGCTTTCATTAAATGAAGGGAACATACAGGAGTCTTCTCTGACTATGGGGGAGGGGAGGGGGGCACCAAGGGCACTTCAGGTCTTTTCTGGGAAACTAGAGGTTTCTCTGCACTGCCCTTTGCTAAATCAGAGATTCACACCCCATCAGATCCCCCTTGCTCTGGGCCTAGCCCTGGCCAGCACCTCATCAGCCAGCATAGGCATGGCAAGACTTCCCGCTGGGCTGATTCACACCAGTTCCCCTCAGTCTCACCTTTGCTTCTGCAGTCTAGCGTTATAAACACTTCCCAACTCCCCAGACCCAAAGGAAGCAAAGATCAGTGTAAACGCATTCAAACAAGTTGCACCAGCCCTGCCATTGGAACCTAATGAAATTCCGTCATCAAGCAGTGGCAGAGTTGGCACTTCTCCAAGGCCACTTTAAGAGCTCAGGACTTTTACATGAAATAAAGCTCCAGTAATGAGACTGGAGGGTTCAGAACCCCCTCGTGATGCAATGGGATAGAAGCAGCAAGAGATCAGCCAGACTTTGGTGGGGGTCTGGGAGATGTTAAATGCACATGGAGCGGGGTGTCCAACTTTTCCAAGCATGTATCGGTATCACTAATTGGGGCAGTGGCTGGAGAGAAATGTGTTTCCAGTAAGAATGAGGGGTGCTTATAGAGATCTCATGTTGTCAAAAGCTCTTTTATAATTCATGTTAACAACTGAGATGTGTGGTCTGGTAAGCAGAACAAGAGACCGGAAGGCAGGACCTTGGGTTCTGTGTTCCAGCTCTGCCACTCGTATCATGTGACACCTTGGGAAAGTTATATTTCCCCTTTGGGCCTCAGTTTTCTCATCTGTAAAATGGAGATAATACTTCCTCACCTCACAGGGTTGTCATCAGGATTCAATAATGCGTACAAAGGGCTTTCAAGATGGAAAAAGTACTAATTATTACCACCATCAAGACTACAACATTTACAAGACATTCTACTGAATCTCCTCTGCGTCACTTTCTGAAAATAGTAAAGGCAGAATCTTGTTTTGCTTTTGGCTAGAAACTAATCTAGCATGGCGGTGAACCAAACAAAACCCTTTGTAACATGCTATCCCATTCCAAGATCTTCTCCCTGCCCAAAGAACAATCCCAGCCCTGCAAGTCGAGAACAGATTCCAGCCTTGCTCTGGAATGATGCAACTGCAGCTGTAACGCTGCACCAGCCCTAACAGTCAAAGGATATTTGGTAGCAATTTATCGTCAGCCCAGGTATTCTAGCCTTCATGGTTGTCAAAACAGCAGCTTCTTAGCAAACTCCTCTAGCTGCCGATTTGTGCTACGGAAAGGTGCCTGAATGACTAATAAACGGAGGGTGCTTTGACTCACTTAATAAAAGAAGGAAATTGCCCCCCCCCCCCGCCGAACTAGATAAACCTGGTATGCGCACATATGTTTTTAATACACTGCTATTCAGATTTTGGCTTTACCTGCATAAAGGGCCTAATCAGCCCCTTGCTCGGGTTTGGTTTCCTTCCGCCATAGGGTCTTTTTCAAATGTCACAATACAGCTGAGGAGCGGAAGGGCTTCTCTACCTGGCAAGCTGTTGTGCTGCACATCAGGATATGAATCTATAGCAGACCAGCTTGCCATGCAGTAATGTAATGCAGTAAGTGTGGATACTGCTACAGCAAAGGGGAAGCCCTGGAGTGTGGCTTAACATACTAGTACTTGAAAGTGTAGCGGGCTAAGCTGCATTTCTCTGGCTGGAGCAGTGCCCATCCAGGATAATGCTACACAGCAAGCTGGAGTGCTGTACCTGGCTTGCCGCGAGGAAACTTACCCTACAGAGAAGCCCAAAGTCAACATCTGAAAAATCTGCGGGGAAAAGATAGGACCTGCTGCCATCAGGGAAAGTATTATGGAAATCAAGTATCAGAGAGGGGTAGCCATGTTAGTCTGGATCTGTAGAAGCGACAAAGGGTCCTGTGGCACCTTATAGACTATTATGGAAATGGCTCCCATGCAAGCTGCTGCAGGAACTGGGTGCGATACAGTGTAGTACATTCAGGCTGTACAATAACGTGCAGGCCTGGTTGAAAATTCTCCACCAACACTTTTTTCCACCGAAATTGGGTTTTCGACTAAACAAAAGTTCTCACTAAAAGTGTCTACTTGAAATTTTTTGTCAGAAAACCAAAACATTGAAAACAGTTTTCTGCCAAAAAAAACAAACTTTTTTTTAAAATGAAGATTCGAAACTTTCCATGAAAAAAAAATTTCAAACCAGCAATAGTAGTAGATACGGATGATGCAACATTTACATGTTATGTATAAGGACACTATTCTGCCCCCAGGCCTCAGGCGGTCAATATTAAGAGAGCCCAGGAATTCTAGTTCCAGTTTGTTTTAAATGTAAGGCAAGATGGTTTAAATGGTGTAAGAAAAATCTGTTCAGAAGAATCCCTTGATGGGAGACATATCACAGCCCTTTGCCAGGTACACTAACCACAGCAAATTAATTAGCAGCAGTGTGTTAAGTACCTGCGAATCTCATAGACGTAATTGAGATGCGATACTCTTGTGAGGAAAATTTACTCTGCCATCTAATAATGAAACATGTTCCTCTTTTCTCAAGATGCCTTGTTCCCACTAGGGTCTGAGCCACGACTGCAGAGGAGGAATAATTAGACTAAGTGGAAGCTGAAATACAGAAGCCACAGCTTTCAATGGTTCTACAGCGTCTGAGACTGGCAACACTTTTGATTATGCCCTTCCCAGTTTCTTGACATAATTTCATGGATGTCAGAATAAACAGACAAGACAGACAATGGATACTTGGGGGCAAACTCACCTCTGGCATAAGAAGGTGCAACTCCACCACGTGTCCAGTCCTGTGTACATATGGAACGGAATAGCAACCAACGCCGATCTGTGCAGGGTTTTTAGGCCATTTGATCTATTACAGCACCCAGGCTGTATGGAGGCTCTGACTGCCCCTTCCTAGGGCCTGATCCATGGCCATTAAAGTCAATGGGGGTCTTTCCATTTCCTTATGTGGCTGCTAGGCACCTAGGTAGATTCCATCCCTGGAGCATGTCGTATTCGTCAATAGGTGGAGATGCATCAGGTGCTTCAAACTGGGCAGCTAAAGGGTGACTGTTGCAATGGTGCGGCAGCTGGGAAAGGGGGTAGAGGTTGGGGGAAATTGGTGGCCTCTGGAATGGTGTCTTTGCTCTGCTGACTGCAGCAGGCCCTTGGTAGATTCACCCTCAATTCCCAGTGGCTTACAGAAGTAGCAAATCAGCACAGGCTCCCTATTCCAAAGCGCTCTCTACATACCTAATGCCCATCTCCTCAGACAAGTATTGATCTATAGGGACAGTATTTCTCCCTTATATTTTCAAGAATGATCCTCTTGGGTTCTGTTGCTATTCCTCCAACTTCCAGAAACCTACCTTTCTTAATTAAGTCATCTTGAGCATGGCCAGCCTTCAGCAATAAAAAGACCTCCACTCAACATCAATATTAACAAGGATTCTTTTCAAGCAGCAGAGAAATTGGAACAGGTAAGTGTGATTGATTTGAACTGCAGTGAAAAAAGAAAACAAAAACAACCATGGTGCTTCTTAGGAATGGCTAGAGATTATTTTATGAATAAGTAATACAAAGCCATAGATCTCTAACTGTTCTGAGCATCTGTGTGTGATCTTTGTGGCTTTCAGAAAAGGAGCTAGAAACAGAAATATATTTTACAGGCGGCAAAGATGTTTGAAGCCGCCTGTGTTTCTTATTTCAAGTGTTTATCTTCTTTCCACACAGCTGTGCCTCTTTTGCAGCAGGCTGGTGTGACTGAGGAACCCTAACACTCAAAACAAAGTTTTTACCACTGTAGGGCTACCACCCAGCCCAAAACAAAGCCAACACAAACCCTGCTCAACGGGCCAAGAGAAGAGGGGTCAAGACTGGACATGGTTCTCATTTGTCACAATTTGATTGGCCTCTGGACCAGGGAGTCTGTCTTTTAAGCAAAGGCCTAGCTGTCCATGCTTCCAACATGGAAATATTTCTTTAGTTTGCAAAAGATGATCAAGCATTGGGAACATAAAGAACACAGATTTTACATTAATAATAAACAATTTCACACACCATCAGTGTGTTTTAACATTACTGGAAGAAATTGATCATGTATTGATCAGGGCTGAATCAGCTGA
The DNA here is from genome assembly GCA_033296515.1 of Macrochelys suwanniensis. Classification (NCBI taxonomy): domain Eukaryota; kingdom Metazoa; phylum Chordata; order Testudines; family Chelydridae; genus Macrochelys; species Macrochelys suwanniensis. The sequence continues at coordinate 10,084,395 of CM065790.1, read as the reverse complement.
CAAATTATTATTATTTTAATATCTTCCTTTCCCTCTATCTTAAATATAACAGGCCAGGAGTGAAAGATAATTGTTCAATAGATACTATTGGCTACTATAACAATAATAAAAGTACATTTCCCTCCTATAACGTCTCTCATTGGAGGAACTCAAAATACTGTATATACAGTCATTCATTTTTACAGGTGAGAAAGTATCTCCATTTTACAGATTGAGAAACTGAGGCACAGACAGGTCACGTGACTTACCCATGGTCACACAGGGAATCAACAGTAGAGAAAGGAACAGAATAGACAGCAGTGGTTCTCAAACTTATTTGATTACACCCCCTTCTGTGTGTCTGTAGTCGCATACATGCCCCCCCTCCCCCAGGTATATATACTGCTGCCCAGCTTTGAAGGAAAGCAGAGAGCAGCAGCTTCTGGCCGGGTGCCCAGCTCTGAAGACAATGTTGCGCCAGCAGCAGCGCAGAAGTAAGGATGGCAACGTGAAGTGAGATTTGTCATCACTTTTCACAGCAGATTTAGCGCCCCATTACCATCCTTATTTCAGCACCGCTGCTGCCTCCCAGGATGCTGACAGCTGGAGCCCTGCTGCTACCTCTCGGTGAGGGATTGATGGGGGGCGGGAAGGAGGACAGGCCAAGCTTGGGCTGCCTCCTGGCAAAGGATTGAGGGTGGGGGAAGGAAAGCCTGAGCCCAGGGAGTGGGGCTCCGTCTGACCCCTTTATCCCATCCCCCCCCACCTCCCAGGTGTGCATGATCCTGCTGCATGAGCCCCAGGTGCACGGGGCTGACAGCCGGAGCTCTTACACACACACACACACACACACACCCCTCCCTTGGGAGCCTGCCGCATAGCTTGAGAACTGCTGGAATAGAGCAATTCTTGTTCCTGGGCTCCTGATGTAACCGTTGAGGTATTGCTAGTAGCAACTCTGAACAGTCCCAGTTCTCTCCTGTGATGTAGGCGGTTAAAGGAGCTGTTAATAGATATTTACTCTTAACTTAGTTCACAGAATGAAGTGAGAGGAATCTCTCCCAGGTGGGACAAAATAACGACCACGCACCAACCCCCTCTGCCATATGAAATCCGGAAGGCAGAGGGATTCTATACACCTAGGGTGAAATCCTGGCCCCACTGAAATCAATCAGAGCTTTGTCAATGTGGATAGAATCATAGGACTGGAAGGGACCTTGAGAGGTAATCTAGTCAGTCCCCTGCACTCATGGTAGGACTAAGTATTATCTAGATTATCTATCATCTCACCCCTTGAGTCTACCTCCTACCCTACATGAATTTACTTATTGAAAAAGAAATCTAAAGAGCCAGATAAAGAGATGTAAAAATAACCCCACTCAAAACACCCTGCTCCTCTTTCGCCAGAGAAATATTTCCGCTATAAAAGAACCTGAAAGATATTTGTTGCTTTGACATCATGAGTCCTTTTTTGAGTGACTGCATCTAGTGAGCAGTTGATAGCTTGGACAGGTCTTTTTACAGTATTTTCAGTGCCTAGATACAGAAGGAAAAACAAAAATAAAAAAATCCCAACCTGGACAGCATGCCATGGAATCAGTATCTTAAACAGTGAAATCCTTTCTGCTTTTTGAAGAAAGGCAGTGTACTCTCAGCCACATGACAGATCTGCAGTCAGATCCAGACATCCAGACTGTTCTATTCAAGAGCCAACTAAGTAGAACCATCTCACAAGAAAAACAAAGGACCTATTCCTGCTCCCACTCAAGCCAATCCCTATTGATTTTAAGGGAGCAGAAGCAGGATCAAAGAAAAACTGCAGGAGTATTGAGTCTGAAGAGTCACAATGGACATGCTTGTGCTGAGTCTCTGCTCATAGGAATCTGCTCCTTCCCTCTCCATGGTGCTGCAAAAGCAACAGTGCCTTAACCTTGCTTAGCTTTAAACAAGGTGCCCCACCAGTCCTGTGGGCTTTTCAAGAATATATCAGAACAGCTCCGGGGGGCTCTACAAAAGAATTTCTGATGAGCTCATGCCTCTCCTTTCCCTTTTCTGGTCAGAAGCGATGTCTGGGGTAGGCTTAATCTCATCTCATCTCAGGTTTATGACAATGTTGATGCATCCTGAGCTCAAGGGGTTTCAGTTCAGACAGTTTCAGCAGAGAGGCTGGCTTTTGTTTTCATTTACTTAAATAAACTCTTCAGAGTGAAGATTTCTCTGAGCTGATTTTTATTAGCATTAGTAGGTCCCCACCAGATTTAGATGCAGCCCGAGGCTTCCTCGCTGAAATGCCTGCTTTCCATAGCTGCCAAAATTAACCCAGGCACAAACCACCTTAGAATTCTGATGTTATAATTTCTGGCTGGTTTAAATCTGAAAATTGTTATAGTTTACCATAATGAAATTTTCCAAACTACACTTCACCTTCCTTGTGTGGCTGCAGGCTATCTGGGGTGTCCTATAGTTAATATGTGGATGTCCAGTATGATTTTATCATATGTCACTAGGCAGGAGTTGTTTTTTCCACCAGATTAGGCTTGGAAGCTCTTTTTGTCATGACATTTTCAACTTTGCAAAGCTAATTGTAAACAAAAGCTTGGGTCTTGCAAGGATACAGTCACGGATCTCAGCAAGACTGCTAAATGCTAGAAGAGAACATGGAAAATGTAACCCACTGAAATCATCATCAGATGGTCATTGTGATTCTCACTGATGCCAAGGCCCTTTTATCCGGTAGTGTAAAGGGGCCTTGTAGTGGGAGCAAATTATAGTTTACACTGCCAGAGTGGCATGAAGGGTCCTGAACATAAATAAGAAACAAACCCTATGTTTTTAAAGGATCCTCCCTCACAACTTCCTGGATCATTTTTGATGTTAATGGAAGCGGGGCTTTGTTTTAGCAATGGACATAAGCAGGCTGATAGTTCGCAATCTTCTACTCAGAACGTCAGTCCTTACCTGCAACGCATCTGCCATTCAACGATGTGATCGTTTTTGGGGAGGCAGACACTGCGGTGTGACAGTGCTGGCAACATGTACGTTTTTTGGCTTTTTCTGAGAACATTTGTTTCATTTATTCACATACTCCCAGTGTGCAATATCTTGCACTCTTATGTTACTTTCCATCCAAGAATCTCAAAGCATTTTACAAAAAACAGTTAAGCTTTTCAACCCTCATCGGTGGCAAGTGTTATCCTCCTTTTACAGCAGCAGAAGCTGATATATGGATTGAAGGAGTGACTTGACCTGCCTTGTGAGTCAGTAGCAGTGTTGAGATTAGAACCCATGACCACTGTTCCCTCTAAGCTGTGCGCGTGTGCACGCGCACACAGATTCTAAACGCTGTGCACACGGCGAAACACTGCGCGCACAAAAATTTGCACAGAAGCACAATTTGTATAGAAGACATTTTTTGCGCACATGGCCTGTCGAAAATTTGCACAGAAATTTTTTTTTGGCGCACACAGCCTGTCAAAAATTAGAGGGAACATTGCCCATGACTCCTGATTTGCATTCCATTGCTCTGACCACTAGATAACATTGCCTTTATAGGGACTACGCTGAAACCTTTGCATTCAATTGATTGTGATTTCAACCCCAGATTAGTTCAGTATTCCACCAAGTCATTTCTCAGCCTTGTCTGCAGTTACCAGGAGGCTGAGATTAATCTGATATGCTCTCAACATGCATTAATATCTCTGAACAGTGCTTGGGCAGGTGGCCTGTCATCACAAAATGCTCCCCCTTGAAAGGGGGAATTATTTCACCAAAGTCTAAGAAGTCATATTTTGCTTTGGCAGGGCTCTGCTGGTGGAAATATTTCACTCATGGCAGCTTTCTGGCACTGCCAAAGACACCTGCTGAGAGCCAGCTGAACAAGACAGGCCCTTAAAAAAAAAGGGGGGGGGAGATTGGAAATTACAAACAGCAAAAGACAACAACAAAAACATACAGCTTTCTCCTCAAACTGCTCTTTTAGTCCCAACAATGTCTGCTGCGCAGAACTTGCTTTTCAAAATTCACAGCTGCTCAAAAAGCTCATGAATTATTTATCCTTGCTCAGATCAATCCTTCAGCAGGCTGTCAGTTAGAAATCAAAGCCCAAACAAGCCAGGCACTGGAGGAAATGGCTTTCAACCCCCCAACATGCAGCTGCCGCAATCCCTGTTCACATGCGGGCGGCACCCTACAAGCCCACCTTTCCCTCCAGCCCCCACCCCTCCACACATCATGTCTTTGCCGGAAGCAGACTTACAAAGCCTTAAAAAAACAACAACCCATACACACCTTTTTTGAGCTTATTCCAAGATTCTGCATATTAATAATTGATGTCAAAAGCGTATTTTAAAATGGGAAAGTCATCTTGTTTGGAGCAAGTTTTAAAAAAAAAAATCCAAGTCCGCTTTTGTTTCAACTAAAAATGCAACAGTGCTAACTAGAAAGACTGCTTTATTCAGTGAATGTGCCTTTGCCACATTGTGGCTCGGTGTTTCAACTGTAATCTTTTAACATGTTAAAATAGATTACCTCTTGCTGTACCCAGCACCCACTAGCTAGTCTACTCTCAAGGTGACAAGAAAGCTAAGAGTTATTGAGGTTGATGAAAAAGGCATCCTCACAAGCCCGCATCTGCCATTCAAACAAATTCAGAGCTTTCTTGTATTTGTTTATAATTGAGTCTCAGCTGAACTTTGAAGAACTGGTATGACATTGGGGTAGCTGTTTTCCCTGCCACAGTGTTGCGGAGCTGTGCTGTCATGGGGAAGTTACCCCTGCCCCAACTGGCTACCAGGAAGCAGAGTTTAGGGGAGGTTACACTTATTTTCACTTTGGCCTTCAGAAAGACCCCGCCCTTTGTACACAGAGGTTTGTGGAAGTGATTTACATACATTAGCTCTAAAAACAATGTCTCAACTCATGGAAATGCCTTCTAGGGGTAATCCCAACAACTGCAAAGCCAGATTCTGGTCTCAGTTGCACCAGTGAAGATCTAGAGTAAGCCCACTAACATCAAAGGGGTTATTCCAGCTTTACACAAGTACACGCGCAATCCAATTCTGGCGCCAAGACTCCAAGCACAACACAAGACAGCTCTAAGACATCTAACAACGTATAACAATATGTCGTCTCTTGTTATTAGCTTGAGTGCCTACACAGGAGTACATCACAGCTCTTCATTCAGAACGATAGGTGTTCTTCCTTCCCCTTAGCGTGAGGATTGCCACAGTGGCAATGTTGTTTTTTTTTTCAAAAAAGTCTACGCACCATTAAAAGGGAAGGGATCTGCCATGGTGCCATCTTACTCCCTAGATAAAGAGAAAATGAATGCCCAAAGTTTTCTTCCCTCCTCCAGATGGAAAAAATCAAGATCATCAAGATATGGAAGCACAATCCTGCTCATCTAGAACTTGAGTTCTCTGAAGGTGGCATAGTCCCCTTCTAAGGGAGAGTCATAGTCACTCCCAGGGAGGTGATACCTTGCATGTGGCCTCCAAAGAGCCAGTTCATAGCCCTGTTAGTTGAGGATTTTTGCTTTGAGGAGCTGCTCCCAGGTCTTTTGGATACTTGCCTGGAGAGTACAGTATAGTGCATTACACCCTCCCCACCCCCACCCCCCGCCACCGTGGCGCCACATCCACATCTTGGATTTTTCAACCAGCTCACAGAATCATTTGGGCTAGCGAAGTGTGGTGGCTCACCGTGTCCACTTTCATAAGCAGATACAAATGTGGACAGATCTTTACACTATACATGTTGTTTTTAATTTTTCGTACTATTCATGCTCTGTAGAAGAACCAGCTGGTGCTGTACGCCTGTTGGATCTCACAAACTGAGCAAGGCTGACCTGAGTCAGTACTTAGGTGGAAAACTTCCAACCACCCAGCACACTGTTGGGGAGCCAGTTCATGACATGTGAACAAGCAGTAACCCCCCCCCACAAGCACCATGCAGCATGACTGGTAACTGTCCATGTGAAAGGCAGCATCCCAGCATAAACAGAGGTCTGGTTCACCTGAAGTCATTAAAGATCCCATGGCAGCTTTTCTGAGTCAAGGGGCTTCTCCCAGTGTCCTGGTCCCATTTGAGAATGCTCTGACTCCCTCGGTAACCACTTTGCATTCTTCTGCACTTCCCACCCTCAACAGCTGTGCTGTTACAGAGTTGCCACGTTCTACCCTAGAGGTGTATCTCTCTGTATATAACATCTCTATTTCCCAAAGGTTGTTGCAATGCTACTTAATTAGTGTTTGCAAAGGGCTCTGATATTCTTGGCTGCATGACTTACAGTAGGAAGTATGCACTATTAGCAGTGCTTTTATTTCCAATTTGGATCATAGAAGGCCACTGATGATCCTGAAATAGGTACCCAACCTGATCTGTTTGCACATCCATGATCAAACAAGATGCCAGTTAACGCATGCTTCCTTTCTTTTGGATAGGATACCGTACAGCCCTGGATTCCAGCTGCCGCTCCTCCAGATGCAAACCCATTTATCACAGCATAGAAACAGCTTGCCTGCTAAAGGCCACACCATGACAAAATGCCAGTAAGTATATTTACATTCAATATGCCCTGTTAATCTGGCCATCAGAAAGCGACTGCTGAATCTGTACTTTCATTCCTGAGCATCACCCAGCCTTTTAATCAATCCCTTCTTACTGATTACAGATTGATTCCATTTCCAGTAGCCAATAGTTTTTCTTTTAATTTCCAGCATCAGGTTTAATTAAACTGAGGTGTGCCTGACCCTGTCAAATCATATCAAAGTCTGTCTTGGTGTCAGGTGAGTGAAAACACTAGCATAAATTATTGATTAATCTTTGTTGAAATTAATCTATCAATGACTTTCTCTGGATAGAATGAGGACAGAGCCCATAAAAGTCTGTCTCAGAACAGCTACTATTACACTGCAGGCTGAAGAGAACAGAAACACAGGGACGTTCAAGATGCAGTGACATCCTCAGCTAGGGATGTACAGCTGAAGAACCTTTCCAGAGTGAAGTGGAGTCACTCACTCCAGCCCTCTGAAGAATCTGAGTTCAAAGCCACAAGTTAAACTTCCAGTAGGTTGCAATCAAATTAGACAGAGAGAGAGTAAAAAATCCTGATCTAGTCACAAAGCCCAAGTAAATGGACCTCAGGCAGAGGTTCTCAAAAGAAGCATGAAACCTTTCCATGGCCAAGAGGCCATAGATCCTCTCCATAGCTACTCCTGCAACTGCATGGGAGCTATTATCAATGTAGGGAAATCATTTTCCTCCCTTCCTGGCCTCCTGCAACCTCAGAAGAAGCTGATTTGCAGCTGATCATACACAACACAAGCTCATACCTGCAGTAATTCTGCACCCAAAGCAGCAAGGTTTAATGGCTAAAGAGAACCAAACCAACTTCTAGACATTGCCCATTATTTGAGTGCATGTGAGACCCTGGCTTCGCATACAGCAAAGTAAACTCTCAAGTTCGACTGACCTCCCAGTCTGTGACTGAACACGTGTTGAAGGTAACGCACATGAAAGATGCCAGGTGGATGTTGCTGCAGACTGACATCCTCAGTTCACCCCCAGAGCAGGAACAGCGGGGTAAGTAAAAACGTGGGCTTCCCCACAGCTTAGGTTTTAACCCTGGCACCGAAGGACCGCCTTTAAGAATGAGCAGGAAGTTTGATCTCTGTCCTTTTTCCTGAGAGTGCTACCAACGGGAGGCAAGTTGGTGTTTGTTGTGACGTAGATCTCCCTTTCCCCCCAGCATTCCAGAAATTTTAGGCTGAGGTTGTCAATTCATTTCACACGTGCCACCTTAACAGGTAATGGCTTTTGTTCCCTACTGACTTAGACTTGAACTGGAAACGCTGTCTCCCATCACCAATCTTCTCACTCATTCATTGGGCTACTTAAACATTCTCAATCAGAAAATCTCAGAATGCAGCCTATACGATGTTACTATTATTTCTATAGCACCATAACTGTGTTTGGTGTTTTAGCAACATTAGATAAAGTCCATGCCCATATTAGATTATATTTATTTGTATTAGAGTAGCACTTAGAGGCCTCCACCATAATGGAGGCCCGAGTGGGCTTGGTACTATACATATACCTAGTGAGACAATAAGAAAAAGGCAGGGGGGAGAAAACCATATTATTGAGATGAAGTGACTTGCCCAAGGACACACACAGAAATTGAATCCAACTCTCCTGAATCACAGTCCAGTGCCTTACCCATTGGACTATCCCACCATCTGGAAGAGCTCTTTCTTCCCTATGAGCCATACTGGAAAATGCCTCTTTCATAAAACTGTAACTGCCAGCAAAGTCGTCAGTGCTGAGAAAGCATCTTCAGGTTATACAATCGCACACACTTACTTGTTGGGGAAAAAGGCCCTGGAGTGAAAACATATCTCCACTAGCGCTGGCCAAATCTCAGAAGGTTTGCCTTGGATAAATCCCGGCACGTATGCGTATGAATTCTTATTATGTAAAGCTTATCTAAACCTTTTCATGTAGGCTCAAAGGACAAAACAAACCAAAGTAATATTTGACATTTAGAAAATGCACAGCCTAGAAAAGGGGAATAAAAATTCCCCTTTAGTGAGGTAAGGAGTGTTTGGCTGAAACGGCGGGTTTCCTTTAGCGCTGCAGTAAATGCATATAAATAAAAATGCTCCTTTTGGGTTCTGAATAAAGGTCAGGCACAGACACTCCCAGTTGTTCCTGCTGACACATGGCTGTCCTGACTGCATACTAATCTTTGGCCAAAATTGAAGCCATTTAAAAACAGATAAGGGCCCAAGTTGCATCATCATCAAATGGAAGAAGATATGATTTTGCAGCATTATCCAGGAGGCTCCTGCTCTCTGGATAAACTTTGGGTACTGCCAACCCCTGAAATAGGTATTTATCTATTCCTAGCCAACCTTTCACTTTAAAGAGTTTGGAGGGTTTTCCAGAAGCATCAGATCAGATTAAGTCAGCAGCATTAGCACTTACCTCAACGATCAATCTGCAAATTTCACAAATCTGCGTTTCACAGATCACATAACCTGCTAAATTGCCTCAATATTATAGCTTGGGCGTTCACTGGTGAAAATGACAGGAGTTAATGAAAACGCAAAAGGGGGGAGGGGTAAGATTGTAAAGACCCAATAGCTTTGTTTTTATATTATTTGGGTAGATTGCCTTGCAAACACAATGGCTAGGATATATGTCTACTGATCTCATTTTATTATTACATCCTTAAAAACACCAGAGAATTTTCCATCAGCTACAGTCTCCCCATGTTGGACTCTTCTGTCCGCATAACTTCCCCTTTCCTTTCCTATTTTTGTACCTTTTTATTTCAGCTGCCATTCCTTTCTGAACTCCTGCTGCACGGAGGAATTCTTTGATCATGTAAAGATTTCCAATCTTTTTGGATTAGAACCCTCACCTCATCAAACACGAAACTGACAGAGGAATGGCTCTATGAAAGGAGAAGATGAAAGGCACTGTGTTTCCCCTCCCACAACAAAGTGTCAAGATCAATAAAAAGTTTCCATCAGGCCAGCAGACCTGGCTCTCGTGTAAGGGAAATTGCCTGGGAAGAACGCCGAGTGAGAATGATTCGGCAAAGTATGCTGCACTAGAGTTTATCTTTAAAGTATTTTTAGCACTAAGCTTGGGAGAAAATGCTGCAACCACATAGTTCAAAGCAGGACAAATAGAGGACATCCGGATGTCACTGATACCTTTGTACAAAAAGGCTGTGAAACTACAGAGAAGTTTAGAAGAAAAGATTAGGCTGCAGTGAGTGGCGTTTTACTTTATTTATTTTGCAATGAACTTCTGCAAAGTGCGTGAAAAAATTATGGTGACTTTAAAGTCTCACTCAGGCGCTAGCTAACTCTTTGACTTTTAGATATTTTTTGAAAAATCTCAGTTCTTCACAGCTATGCTGGGTGTGCGCGCGCGTGTGGAGGTATTCTTTTAGTCCTGTGCATGTGAAATCTGTTCATATGTGATCCATGGGTGATAGAGATTATCAAGTAGTGTATCTCTTCATCAACTACAGTAGAACATCAGAGTTACAAACACCAGAATTATGACCTGACTGATCAACCACATTTGGAACCGGAAGTACGCAATCAGGCAGCAACAGAGACCAAAAAACGCCCCCAAAACCACACAGCACTGGTGTGGACAGTGCTTAGGTTGCTGTAACTTGCGTTGCACCCTGAGTGGTGCAAATTACATTGATTCGAGCGGTATTGTAGACCGGCCCAAAGTTCCAAAGCTGTAGTAAGTCAATGTTCAGTTGTAAACTTCTGAAAGAATAACCACATTTTGTTCAGTTACAACCAACCTCCATTCCCGAGGTGTTCGTAACTCTGAGGTTCTATTGTTGTTGTAACAAAGGGGCCATATGTTAGTTCATGCCCTGAGGTTGTATTACTCTCTCTCCCCTTAGGAGAGCAAATGACCAGTCTTCACTCCAGGCCATTTTGAATGTTGGCCCATATTTTATCTTGCAGGAAGAATTTACACAGAAAGGGGCATCCATAGAAGCCAGGTTATGTCAATCCCCTTACAGTTCTTAATTCAAGTAGTCCTCATTTTCTTCTGAGATGGTGTCATCTTAATGTTCCTGAACTGGTGACTATTAATCTTGCACCAAAGATGCAGACCATTATAGATGAGAAAGGAAAAAAAATCTGTAGGACAGATTGATCAACTAAATTACAACAACTCAATGATGATTTATATGTTTATATTACACCGCACCTTAAGATATTTCTTTAAACTTTTTCCAGAGCAAAAAAGTATATGTAACACATACCAGAGTATTTTGTTTACATACAAGTTAGAGAGACACTTTAAATAGATTTAAATGGAATATAATTATAGATGGGCGGGGGAAAAGTCTTCCTACAACCATATTACATGTTTTGCTGTCATCGCCCGACAGCTTATAAATACAGTAGCATCAGGTTTGGCCAGCACTAGCATGAGAGACCAAAGAAAAGCCAAGATACTGCAGAAATGATGTTGGCAATGCTTCAGATGATGCTCTTCCCTCAGTGTGACTACTGGCCTCCCTCCCTCTGGTGGGTTAGGTGGCACTAGAAGTGGTCTCTTTTTGGATGAGACAAGAGAAGGAGCTGCTGATGTATGGTCAGCAATAATCCCAATAATCTTAAAAACAAGGTGTGTCAGTCTTGATGTGCTAGCCCAATTTCATTTTGGTTACCTACTTTATCTACCTATACTTCTCACTTGTAGTCCTAAACTGTTTTATTTTACAGTGTTTAATAGACGCTGTTTTCCACCTCAGAGATGGCTGCATTTCTCTGTCAGATGAACCGATGACTGTTATCAAGGGGCTCATCCAGATCCCACTAGAGTCAACTGAAAGACTCCTATTTACGGATATTGGCAATGCGAGAGCACAGACAAGGAAGTCAGCAAAAGGGAGTAACCCTGCCTATAGCTTCTTTGAAATACTGGCGAAAAAGGTCAACGTGTTTTGTAGCTGGAAATGAAGAATGCTTTGTCTGAGCTTCTAGAAGGGAACATGGAAACGAAGGGTTCTTTTTAAGCTTGTAAAACACTGGAGAATTCATAGTGTTAAAAAGTAAAATGAAAAGTGGTCGTTAGTGTTCTTTTAAGAGCAATGTTTGGTCAGCCACACCAGTTTCCAATGAAGCAAAATAAATAAATAAATAAATAAAAATCAAAAAAAACCAGTGTTATAGTCCTTTCATTTATTTTTAAATTACTTTGCCTTCTGAATGCGTTATTTATTTATTTATTTAATACTGTTTCTCTATCAAATAGTGCTTCACTTTGGTACACAGATTTCTTATGTCACAGTAATTGGGGAAAGAAAAGTAAATGCACTTTTAATCCTAATGGCTGAAGGTGTTACTGTTTGTTTATATCACTGTGATTTAATGATAAATATTTTTAGCGCTTCTGATAACTTCTGTAAGGTGTATTGATTTCTCTGCCTTCTGCTGTGAAGTGGCTCATATTAAAAAGGGAGCTGACTCAGCTCTTTTCTACTATGCGGTGACTGCTAAAAAAGGCATATGTTAGACTGCTTTTTAGGAGGGGGGGGAGTAGTGATCTTTATAACAGTACAAAATGGCCAGACAATGGAGCACAGAATTATCAACAATATTGGCTAACAGCAGCAACAAATGACTGCAAACCTGTATGTAAATAATGGCCTGAAGTAAATAGTTCTGTGTCATAGGAGTGTATCCTAGTATTATACCTAAACTTATCAAAGTTATGTTAAACAATCCAAAAATCAGGAAGTGAAAAAGAAGTCAAGTCTCTCCTGGTAATCCTACATCACCCACATTATTTATACACATAGGATTCAATTTTGCCCTTATATATTGTAAAATAAACAACAGCATGTTTGTTCATAATAAACATACAATCATAGAAATGTAGGGCTGGAGGGGACCTTGATAGGTCATCTCTCCAGCCTCCTGCACTGAGACAGGACCAAATTTATCTAGACCATTCCTCTTTGTTCCCTTTTTTAAAGATTGGAGAAACATAGTACCTGTCCTCTGAGACCTCACCCATCCTCCAAAAGTTCTCTAAGCTAAAATAAATAGTTTCAAGATTGCTTCAGCTAGTTCCTTAAGTACACGATGGTGAATTTCATCAGGCCCTCCTGACTTGACTACATCTATCTCAGTGGTTCTCAACCTTTCCAGACTACTGTACCTCTTTCAGGAGTCTGATTGGTCTTTCATACCCCAAGTTTCACCTCATAAAAATAGTGTCACAGCACACTATTACTGAAAAATTGCTTACTTTCTCATTTTTACAATATAATTATAAAATAAATTGATTGGGATATAAATATTGTACTTAAAGTTCAGTGTACAGTATATAGAGCAGTATAAACAAGTCATTGGCTATATGAAATTTTAGTTTGTACTGACTTCACTAGTGCTTTTTATGTAGCCTCTTGTAAAACTAGGCAAATATCTAGATGAGTGGATGTACCCCCGGAAGACCTCTGTGTATCCCCAGGGGTACACGTACTTCTGTTGGAGAACCACTGATCAATCTCATCTAAATATTCTTTAACCTGTTCCTTCCCTATTTTGGCTCGTGTTCCTTCCCCCTTGTTGTTAATATTAATTATGTTAAGCATGTGGTCACAATTAACCTTTTTGGTAAAGATTGAAGCCAAATAGGCATTAAGCACCTCCACCTTTTTGATGTCATCCATTACTACCTCTCCTTCCCTTCTAAGTAGTGGATCTACACTTTCTTTTGTCTTTTTCTTGCTTCTAATTTACTTATAGCGCCTCTTATTATTGCTCTTTATGTCCCTTCCTAGGGTAGCACATATTGTGTCTTAGCCTTTCTGATTTTCTCTCTACATGCTTGTGCTATTCTTTTGTACTCAACCATAGCAATTTGTCCATGTATCCACGTCAGTGCTGGTCCTGCTCCAGCCTTGCACGCATCCTGCATCAGCACCAGTCCTGCTCCAGCCTTGCTCACATCCCGCATTCACACTGGTCCTGCTCCAGCCTTGGCTCTGGTTTCTGTATCCTGACTCCGGCTCAGACCCTTGACTCTCGTTGCCAGCCCACTCAGACTGGTTCTAACCGTTGAGCTGGACTGCCAATGTCTGGGCTTGACACTGCCTGAACAAACTGCACCCCTATATACCAATTCCAGTCATGAGATTAATTGGCATCCCAGACACTTGTTGGGATCAAATTATAATTTAGTTTGTACACTAAGGCTTCCAGTTCTTCCTGTTTATGCCCTATACTCCTTGCATTTGTGTATAGACATCCAAGATGTTGAGCAGATTCCCCTACTGGTTTCCCTCGTTTTTGCTCTTATGATCCTACCGTAATTTTCCATTCCCCCCCAACAGCTAGCTGTCTATCAAGGTCACTTTTTTTATACTGTCTGTAGGCTTTTGTCACCTGCCCTTTTTGAACCTAGTTTAAAGCCCTCCTCACCTGGTTGGCAAGTCGATGCATGAAAATGCTCTTTCCCTTCTTGGTCAGATGGACTCCATCTCTTCCCAGCCATCCTTCCTCCTGGGACAGCATTCCATGGTTGAGGAAGCCAAAGCCCTCCCATTGACATCATCTGCATAGCCATTATCTCCAGGCAGCATCTGTCCCTGCCTGGGCCCTTACCCTGAACTGGGAGAATTAACAAGTACATCACCTGCACTCATGACCCCTTCACCCTTGCTACCAGAGCTCTGGAGTTACTACTGAGCAACTCAGGGTCAGACCTGGCAGTATCATTAATGCCCACATGGAGGAGCAGCATGGGGTAGTGGTACGTGGGCCGGACGAACCTCGGCAACCTTTCTGTAACATCTCAGATGCGGACTCAGGCAGGCAGCACACGCCCCAGATTGTCAGGTTGGGTCAGCAGATGGATATCTCCATCACCCTCTGGAGGAAGTCCCCAACCACCCTTGCCCCCTTCTTCTTCTTCTATTGCAGTATTGTATAGAGGCCTCAGCCATATTGGGGGACGATTGTGCTAGGCACTATAGGAACATATATAAAGATTCAAAAGTAAGTTTCATTATCCCCAAATATCCATGCAAACCTCACCTACATCAATCGGAGTCATCTCTGAGAGCAGAATTATCCCCATTTTAATACATTTATTTAACATTAGTGCCACCTGATTTTAACTATAATCCCTCTTATTTACTGCAATGGGGAGTTCTGCTTAAGAACTGATGACAATACTACAATAATCCAGAATATTCCATGCGCCTGATTCTTCACTGTTACATCGGTTTTACACTGATTTAATTTCATTGGCATTGATGGAGTTACATCAGTATAACTGAGCGAAAAATCAGAACCATATGTGCCCTATGAGTAAGTTAAGATTACTACAGTAGCTTTTACTTTTGGCATCTCTTGATGTTTGAATGTTAAAATACAAAATCTTAAAGGTGATGTTTTAATTAGTTCCTCAGGTTTTCATTAAAACATGCATGAAAAGACTGGACCGATTTCACTGTATACTTCTACAGATGCATACTGAAAAACGTATGCCATTACAGAAATCCACAGTGAAACAGCAGTGCAAATCCATACCACCTATGTAACCAATATCAATATTACATATTTATGTCACTCCATAGTAAAAAAAATATAGTATCTTAATTCTAAATTTATTAGAGAATTCAGACCGTGCATATGCAGAACAAGTTTTTCAAATCAGTTGGTACTGCAACTCAGTATCAGAGGGGTAGCCGTGTTAGTCTTTAACGGACTCCTCGATTTTGTGGATACAGACTAACAGATTTATTCGGGTATAAGCTTTCGTGGGTAACAAACCCACTTCTTCAGATGCATGGAGTGAAAATTACAAATACAGGCATAAATATATATCGGCACATGAAGAGAAGGGAGTTACCTTACAAGTGGAGAACCAATGTTGAAGGCCAATTCAGTCAGAATAGATGTGGTCCACTCCCAATAATTGATGAGGAGGTGTCAATACCACAAGAGGGAAAATAGCTTTTGTAGTGAACCAGCATATAACACATTAGTAGATGTGCAGGTGAATCTAGTAATCTACTAATGTGATATATGCCATCATGTGCAAGCAATGCCCCTCTGCCATGTACACTGGCCAAACCGGACAGTCTATGTAAAAGGGTAAACGGATACAAATCGGACATCAGGAATGGTAACATACAAAAGCCAGTAGGAGAACACTTCAATCTCCCTGGACATTCAATAACAGATTTAAAAGTAGCCATTCTTCAACAAAAAAACTTCAAAAACCGACTTCAAAGAGAAACTGCAGAGCTACAATTCATTTGCAAATTTAACACCATCAATTTGGGCTTGAATAAGGACTGGGAGTGGCTGGCGAAAGCTTATGCCCAAATAAATCCGTTAGTCTTTAAGGTGCCACCGGACTCCTCGTTGTTTTACTACAACTCAATTGCTTCTTAGTCTGGACAAAGCTCCTTTTAACCAAAGCTGGTGTTGAGTTAGGTAAATCCCAGTTCTGGAACTGCTTCATAGTGTGAATCACCAGGGATTCCTCAAAAGAATATAATTTCTTGGAGACCTAGCTAATTTTGATTTTATCTGGGAGTCTCTAAGTAAACAATGAATAATAAAATCTCTATAGTAGGCTCTATCCCTAGAAATTCTTGCTCAAAGCAGTATTTTCGTGATTCAACTACATCTGACTAACTACAGGTTCTGAGCAGACTTTCTTACCCTGGTCACCCAAATTTGAAGGGTAAGTTTATTTTCTATCAGTGTTTATGCAATGCCCTCAAACTCAGAAGAAGTTTCATTATTTGCCACTTTGACCTGATCTCCAACTTCTGTTCAGATCACATGGCAGGTTCCATCCTCTGTTCAGTTTTAGGAAATGACATCTGCATTGTATTCATTTTCCTATGCAAACAACGTTTCTATGGCTCATCACTACCTTCAACTCCTCCGAATACTGTTCCAAGGTTGAGGGCTGTATCACAAAAATTGGAGCAGATCTTTCAGCCCTTGTTGATGGGGCTTCAACTCTTCTTTTGAAGACTTTTGCTTTCCTCTGAGCATTTTAAAGAGGCCACTAAAAACAGTGAGGCTACAAGGGGGAGAAAAAAGCACTAAAAATACTCCAAAAGAGCCAAAATTCATGCAGATAGTGCAGACGGTGAGAGACATGGACATCTTGGAGCCACTCATATACACATGCCCCCAATATCAAGGTTATTTTTCTACCAAAAGGGTGTGGTGACATTTTTTGCTAATAATTGTTTGTCTATAATTTCCACATAAGCAGCTGGTGAGAATTCCACAGATGAAATTTCAGCTTTGTTGGTTAACTGTAACTAGATACATAAATCCTATATGTTTCCGTTTAGCGACGGGATGAGAGTAGTGCTTAGAATCTCCAGGTTTCCAACACTTATGAATTCAAAATTCATTTTCCATTAATATTTTCCCATATTTGCTGGGTTTGGAAACATTCCTGGACTCATTTGCTAGAGCACTTGTAGAAAGTGTATAAGATAGTAAAAAATGTAATCAAAGCAGATTTGTTTAAAAATTTAAGTGACTATTAAATTGTTTTTCAGCATTTGCCCAGCTCTAATACAGATCTCTAAATCCTTAGGCTACACAGATGATTCACAGTTGCTGCAGTAAACACTAGAGGCATTGTGCACTAGCGTGCTAGGTTCTGGGATCAGTTAAGTAGGAAGTGATGAGAAAAACAAGTTGCTTACCCAGCATCAGATGTTCAGGTTCTATGTTCACCAAAGAACTACTTAGTACTCCTGATAGGATCATAACTGGCTTCTGCAGGACAAGAGAATATTTGGCCCTTTTTCTTTTGTAAGTGAATCCTGGTCTCCTCACAGCTTTTGTATTGGTATAGCTGTGTCTGTTAGGGGTTGATTGTACTGAAATAGTTATGCTGGTATAATGGTGCCTTATGCATTGCTTATTCCTCTTCCCCTACAGGAACCAGCAATACAAGTATAATTACATTTTTATACCAGTGTACTTGTGCCCATACTAGGAGGGGTTGCACTATTTTAATTATCAGTGTCGTTAAGGTGGCTTTATGCTCAAAGGTGTAATGAAGACCTTGCCCTTCTTTATATTCACCAACAATACAGCATGGGCAGCAGTAGTCAGTTGTCCAAGCTTTCTTAGACAATCCAGCTAAAAAACTCCAACTGTGACCTACAGGGACTGCCATGAGTCTTGTCTTCTCAACATGGTCTAACACAATAGGATTTTTCAGTGCAGACAAGCCTTAGGAATGAAATGATAGATAAATATCCATGACTTTGGCTTTTGGGCAGCATGTAACAATCATGTCAGGGAAGACTGCTGTCCAGAAAGGACATTCCTGTAGTCTACTTCTGATTTAGAAGCCTCAAAAAGGACAACATAAGAGATTTTAAAGGCGTTTTCTTCCTTCTTCCTCCCTGGGATGGGTGTTGAGGAATTATTTTGGCAACAGAATTAACATTTGCTTGCTGAAAATAAAAAAGAATCTTGCCTTCTGCACAAGGAAAAAACTGTGCAATGACAAGTCTTCTGCCTTATCCAGCAACCCCCTGGATTTTAGAGCAATGTGAACTTTTCAGTAAATTCTACTCATTAATGGGTTCTCTCCCACATTTCTAACTACAACAGACCCCCAATATAAATTACACTCATTATTAGCTTAAAAATTATATTATAAAAAAAAGTGTGGGTGTCCCACAGACAATGTCCTGAGGATGGGATATATAATAAAATGTCATTTACATTCCTGTAAAGCCACCTTCAATTTCTTCTCTCCCTTTATTTTTACAGTACAAATGTGGCAATTGGCTGCTGCTGCACTTTACAGCTGATAAAAAGCCAAGGGATAAAACAATCTGGTTGTTACAAAGGAACAAACCAAATGACCTCATACAGAGTTCCTTGCTCTCTTCTCATTAACAAGCATCAAAACTGGAAACCTTTGTTTTGATCATCCAACTTTAAAAAGGAAGGAAAAAAAATACAGATTCTAATAGCTTCATGAAAAAGACTCACTTCTATGGAAATGGATTATCTTATGTCCAAAACAGATCTAGACTCCCTAAAAAGGGGGGTGGGGGAGAGAATGGGACAACTCAGACTAGTTTCATCTCCAGGATATCACTCACAAAGCAATGGACTGTAACCCAATGCCACTGAAATGCCTACATGCATTTCACGATGCAACTCCCTCCCCCAAAACAACAACAAAAGCAACAAACCACTCAGTTTCTCCATTTCCTTGTGGAGAATCCTCTCTTCTGAAGGACACCAGGTGAATGCTGAAGAGAGAAATCCCTGCCTATCAACAACACATTAGCAATAGACAGAGGGAATTGAAGAGTTCCACAAGTAATGCTACACTCAAATCTGGATCAAGGAAACAGTTGCCATACCTAAGCCAGGGGAGGAGTCCAGAAAATGGCTTGCAGTGCTAAACTCACTGCTGAAACCAGCATTTAGAGAAGGCGTTGAGGTTAATGTCACCCCCCTGCATGTATCTGAACTAAATCCATAGCATGAATTCATAATAAGGTCACACAGGTAGAGGTGCAGATGGCAATGAGAGCATTTAAGGTTTACACTTTACTTACCAGTGATAACCCAACTAATAAATCAAACAACTGAGCTGTCTGACTGAGAACCTAAATTATAGGCATACACAGCCAGAACTCCCTTCTCTGATACCTGAGCTACCCCCTACTTTTGCGCAGGTATAACTATGTCAGTTAGGGCAGCGGTTCTCAATAAGGGGCCTGAGGCCTCCTGGGGGGCTGCGAGCAGGTTTCAGGGGGTCCGCCAAAATAAACCAGAGAGCAGGGCTGGCGTTAAAGTCATTGGGGCCCGAAGAAGAAAGACAAAGCCAGAGCCCCGCTGCATAGAGCTGAAGCCCAAGCAACTCAGCTTTACGGGGCCGCCTGTGGGGTGCGGCTGCGGGCAATTGCCCTGCTTGCTACTCCCTAACACCAGCCCTGGTTTTTAATCAACTGGATATGTAGAAAAACAGTTGTTGTGGCACAGGTGGACCGTGGAGTTTTTAATAGCATGTGTGGGAGGGGGAGCTCTCAAAGAAAAAGGTTGAGAATCCCTCAGTTAGGGGTTACCAAAATAGGTATACTCGTACAATCTAGTGTGGACAGAGTTATCTTGGTACAGGAATAAGCTATACCAGTATAACTGCATCCACACTAGGGGGGACTGTATACTTAGGCTGGGCAAAATTCAATTTTTTAAATATAATTTATGGATATTATCCATTTTATTTTAAAGCATTTTTTCAATTTTTATCTATTTAAATTTTCACAGTTGCGCAAAATTATTTCTCTTCTGCCCTCCCCAGTTTTTAATCGATTTTCACAGTTGTGGGAAATTAGGGAGGGAGTCAGATAATTATTTAATGACAGTAGATATTGTGACTCAAAAAGTTAAAGCTTTAGAACCGTTAAAACACAAACCATCAACATCACGTGTCAAATTATACAAAGTAAATGTCCTTAAATCAAACTCTAATAAAGTTCTCAAGCACTCTTCTTATTTCGCCTATCTGTAAATCTCATCATCAATGGAAATTTTTTTTCATCGGTTTGTGTGTGTATGGTGAAATGGACATTTACTGATAAAAATCTAATCTTACCCAGCCTAACTATACTGGTATAAAGTGCTACAATTTGCATGTGTAGACAAGCCCTAAGTACTTATGCACTCAGTTCCTTCAGGATTCTATTCTTCCATACTGCTGCTGTTTATATCTTTTTAAAATTGATGAAGTTGGCTGGCTAGATAAGCCTGGAGCCAGGAGCAGAGCCACGACCATGGTTTGAAATTAACATCTTCCCCTCTACCCCAAATTCTTCAGTAACTCCACAAACCAGCACATGTGCTATCACAATCCATTGCCATTAAAGGGACCAAGGTCTCAGACAGTGGACTGCAGTATCATTACACAACTCGAGATGTGAGGGTTTCCATTCAGACATAATTACCTTGGTTTTTAACCTGCATTTTTACCCTTAAAAGTGGCTGTAAAAACTGCACTGTGGGTTTGCAGAACCACTATGCCCACTGCATATAATATCTGACCAGTTTACTTTTTCCCACCACCATTCTTGAAAACTCACCTTGGGGGCTGATAGAAGGAGCTCAGTTTAACTATCTCGCATATCATCATCATCACCATCAAGGAAGCTCTTCAAGCAAAACTGTGATCCCCAAACACACATGTGGAACCCCACCAAATCATGTGGGCGGAAAAACATTTTAATTTGCATATTGAGGAAATCTGATATGGAAATTCATGAGTTACTTAGTGCCATTTTTACAGTCATTTTGGGGGAGGCTGTATAGTATTTTAAGTGACAATGAGACGGAGAAGAAAAAAAGAAAAAGGATTCAATTAAGGCCCTAGGGGCACAGACTTTTTGCTCTTTGTACAGCACCTAGCACAATGGGGTCCTGGTCCATGATAGGCACTATGGTATTACAGATAATAAATAATAATAAATTCAATAGGATTTCTCCACACTTAATTTCTGTAAAGTGTGTTCAATGCTCAAAGTTGATTCTACTTGAAGACATCCTGGAGCTTCAATTAATGGATGCCACCAAAACACTGGTGTCTGATTAAGAGTATGTGGGCAGGGGAGATGCATGACACAAGGCGCTGTTTGGGGTATGAAAGGATGACATTTCTATTACATCTGCTTCAGCACTATGAGCTTTAGCCGCTCTGGATGTAGATGTTATTGGTAAGGTTTGTCAGAAAATGAGGTCTCAGTCAAAAACTAAGTAATTTTCATCACAATCTGTATTTGATACTCCTGAGCACTATAAAAGCAGCTGAATTCACTTTTTCTCATACAGGTGTAATTTAATGGGCTCTTGCTCCTAAACTTGTTTGAAATCAAACATCACTGTTACATATTTTTAAAGGCTATTAAAGACTTCAAATAGCAGCTCTAAATTTGAGCCTCACATTGCTCTTTAACAATCCCTATGGCTGATTTTGAAATAGTGCTAGCAGGCTCCATGGCAGGTCCCATGCAGTTCTGCAGAACTGGAACTTGTAAACTTGAATGGGGATCTCATAGCATGCAAGTAGAGATCTCTCAGACATGTCTGCCGATGCACTGTCTGAATCAAACAATCCTGATTATAATACAATACACAGGTATCACATGTGAAATGGTTTTATGACAATGACAAAGTGAAATGCTTTTATGACAATGACCATTGCTTTGGGGCTGGTAGCTTTTTTGGAACAGAGCAACAAGAACAGCCAAAGATACTCTTACTCTTCAGGCTCCTTCTCCCCTCCCTCAGTCCTGTGTCTCCCCCCCCACCACAATGCTTCAGTAAGAGTGATTCAGGGTTTCTCTAAACCAGGTGAAATTATGAGATCTGGCATCCCCAGCTTTAGCTTTTGATGTTTCATTGCTTGATATTTTAATTAGCATTAGTGGGGCATAAGCCCTTCTGGTAGTCTAGGTCCTATTTAAAAACCAAGAAAAAATCTTGTTAGTAAAGAAAATGAAAAACTCCATACAAGGGTAACAGCTATACAAGAAAAGCAAGAGAACTAAAAGGCTTTGGTTAGAAAATTAAAGTTGTTTGCCATGGCTTGATGGCTTAATCAGTCGATCAATACTGTTCACAGGGCAGGCACGGAAAGAACTGCGAGTAGTGATGAAAAATGTATGAGGGGACAAGGGAGACCTGGGAGTAGAAAATTAAAAACTGAGCCTGTTACATTTGTCCAATATCGGCAGAAAAATTAAAGTGGTTTGGGTGTGTGCATGCTGGGAGGGAAGAGGAGAGCTGGCTGCAATATGTACTGAATATCTGCTCAGGGGTCCCTTCATGAGAGGAGCTCTCACATTAATTAAGTTGCTTTCTTAGAGAAAAGATGGATTTTGTAACCTTTAAAATGTACAAGCTACACGGTAATAGGAGGGGGGTTTCCACATTAGACAGAAAGGGTGATCTCTTCACATCAGGCATCCTATCAAAGGCTGAACAGCCGTGTGCTCTGACCTAGGGTAAAGTGATATTGAGGCAACAGGCATAATGGGCAGTGTGTTTTCTTTGCAATATCAGGCTAGATTAATGTATCAGTGTACTATAGTCTGAATGCTGGAACAATACAGCTTCATAACACACTGCCTTACCTTCTGATCCACCAAAGAAAGCTACTGCAGCAGTGTTTTTTGATAGCATAGGTAATTTCCACTTCTCTCTCACTCCCATTGCTGAATTTGACTACCACCACATTCTACAATGCAATTTGCCTTGCTGACATAAGGTACCATGAAATATGCAGAGTTCTGATTTCTCTCCAACACTAAATATAGGGGAAAATGGTCAACCATTCCTCAGAAGACATGTTCATTATCATTTGCCTTAAATAATTTGAACAGTTTTGTGCAGGATGCAACAAACTCAGATTGTGATAAAATGCAAAGTTACCCAAACTGCAAGAAAGCCACATCTTGCTGCCCATCTCTTTACCCAAGACTGAATAAGGAGAGCAACGTTCATTGCCTAAGGAATAAGGTTGGTAGGTGTAACAGTGAAAGCTTTCCACCATAAGAATGTAGTTTTGATTAGAGTTGACCTGAGGCTTTAATTCCTCAAAATTCAAAACTCTAAACTAGTTTCTCCTTGGCTTAAGGGATGCATGACCCAGTGATTAGCAACAGGTGAACAAAGAACAATCCAAAGTTTTAGGGGCAAATTCTGAGGTAAGATTAAGTGGAGTCTAAACTATTGTAATTTTTTCAGTCCATCAGTTCATAAGTTGGACCAATTTAGACACAGTTGTATCCCATTCCCCCTTAATGCAAATATTACACTTCACCTCTGGAACTGGCTTTGTATTTCTTTCCCGAGCCTTATCAACAAGACACGATTTGCCAGGTACTACGCTAGACCTTTTTGTATGGGAGAACGTTCCCATCTACCTGGGGCTTTTTGAAGGAATTATGCAAACTGAATTTGCATTACATGTCCACAAGCAAGACAATTATTCTTCTGTTCGGGTACCTACACTGAATTTTTCTGACTCAGCACCAGGATAACCAATTACAAGCTTAAAATTTCAAACTCAATTAACATGCAGACTGGTTGAATCAGTTTTCTGCAACTAATTATCTGTAAGTGCCAATATGTTATTTCACATGTGATTTTCCTGTGAACTTTGGGGTTGCTTTCTACACCATTATCCAAGTATAAACGAAGTGGAATAGACAGAAGCCTCCAAAGCCTGCTGAAAAGTGCTGTCAACCATATCATGACCTTTTTGGGGTTTGTTTTTTTAAAAAAGAAAAAGCTGACAGCATAAGAAAATTAAGCCCTCTAAATTATTCACAGGCCAGGTGCAGTGATGGCAAGATTACCATACTACAATATTCACTCTCAACTGGGATGCACATATCGTTCTGTCCTGTATGATCTCTGCACCTAAAATGCTAGATGGGTCAAATAGTAGCAAGTGAGCAGGAGTATGTGCAATGGGACCAGTTTTCACCAAGCAAGTCAACTTTACTTGCATTGACAAAGCCTTTAAATCCAATTTGGCAATCTTGTGTTTGGGGTCACTTGTAGAGTTTAAAAAAATTAAAAGGCGAGGTAAAATATATAAAATTTCACTCCTATTCATCAACGTCACCAATCAAATGTATATTCACACCCCGCAACCTTAAAAGGAATAGCAGGATCACACACGAGTATCTTCTTTGAAGCCTTTGTCTCCTCCCTCTCTCTAAGCTGGGCCTAAAAAAGTTCCAGATATAGAATCACACCTGGAATTCTTATATTCTGAACAAAGTCCCTGTTTTTGCATTAACACTGAAACATCAATGTTGCAATGTTTAGTCCTTCACATTAGCAACAGGATGTAAGAATGTTTCACTCAGTACTATACCTATATACAAAGACAGCTAGAGCAAGCTGCAAGCTCTCAATTTTTCAGTTTCTGTACCTATTTAAATAGCAGCGTCTTGCACAGCTGGACTGTAGACTTAATCCAATGATATCAGCAGAGTGCTTTAAGCTCTTTGCATAAAATGGACTATGTGCAATACCTTACTGAACATGACCACAAAGAGGAGGTAACTTTACTCAACAGTCTTCTCTAAAAACAAAGTCCTTAGAAAGAAACTTCTCACTTTTCAGCAAGAGGCACTCTCCACACAACTGAAGGGGGTACAAAAATGAGTTTGCAGCATTAGGATTCAACATCAAATCTGCTGAAAAATAAACAATTAACAGAGTGACAGCCCTTCTCTAGCCCTCCCCGTACTGGCTTCATTAGGTTTGTGAAGGTAATAAAGGTACACTAAAGGGAAGCATGGCCAAATGACTGATAGGGACAGGGACAGATACAATCTATGATCGCCTAGAAAAGTATGAGAGGCTACCTACACTCAATCAGCATTTATTTGCAACAACCCCACCTTGAATCATCATTGAAGACTGAACCAGAGACTTTCAGTTCAGGCTTATTACTTGTGCTATTAGCTGGTAGCAGAAGAACTCTTATGCTCTGTGTGGACCAGCCACTATAGGTGGACATGTTATACTTAGCTAGAGTGCATCAGGGAAAAAAACACACAAGTTTTAAATCATCACAGTGCTGAATAAGTAAGTGTCTGCACTGCAGAAGCTGGGCTTAAAGCCTAAATTTATTTTACAACTTTCAATACTAAAACAGGGCAAATGAATTAGACACACTGTGACTGCTCACATATTTTCTAACCGCTCAATACACAGATTTTGCTAACATTTTTCATTACAATTTTAGTAAAGGGAAACATCTGTTTCCTCTCTCAAAAAGTACAATCCATCTTTCAAGCTGCCACATGCCTTTGAAATTTCATGTTTATCAACACTATACTCTCTTCCAGAATAAGAGCACCACAGAGAACCATCCTTGCAAAGAAAAACATTCTAATAGCCGTTTTTGTTTTTAATTATTCATTTTTTAAAAAGTCAAAACCTGAAACAAACACAAAATGAACCTAAGTGTGTTACAGGGTAACAAAGTAAATGACACATACTCTTTGAATCCAAAATTATTTATAGTTCACAAAAATAAGTTTGCCTCCATTGTGAATTTTGTAGCAAAATGTACATTGTACATGGATATTCTCATTAAAATACCAGTTATTCATGACAATGACTACAACTGACAGATCCCAGAGAATGACTTCAGCACAAACACCCCAGTGTGACCATGTATGATTTGCCTATAACAGTAGCTTTTCCCCACCTTTTCCCTTGTGCATTAACTGAAGTTAAAATAAAGTAAAATAAAAGCCTCATTAGTACCTTAGGCAGAGACTTCTTTTTTAATGGCCAAATACATAGTGCTGCTTTACTACTCAGTAAGAAAATTTCAATAAAGGAGGGAATGTGTATATTAATGTTCAGAAAGGGAATCAACTAATGAAACATCAGCATTCTTCAGAGCTCTGAAAGCCTGATCTGTTCGTAAGTCCCATTCGCTTTCCCTCTCGCAAGACCAATGACTGGGTTGTGCTACTACTGCCTGCAAGTGTCATGAAAAGCCTCAAGTGTTCGGAAATCTCTCCACGTGGGTGGAAGGCCATCCTGCAAAAACTTTCCACAGCGCTGGCATGGAGCCTGGAACAGCTTTATGTAACTTCGTAACCAGGTCTAAAAAGAAAAGCATAGAGAGAAATTAAACAAACTGGATATGGATGCTCCCCGATGTTATCATTCCTGTCAAACAAAATGATACTGAGGATTGAGAACATACCTTGGCTTGGGCCCAGCAAGATATACAGTGATTTTATAGAAATGGAAGCATGCAGAAAATCACAAGGTCACAAGACAGCTGATTTTCCATTTTGCTGGAGTCCCTACTCTCTCTCATTAAGCAACTTTGTAAACAGAAATTCACGCTGCGAGAAAAACGTATTTGTAGCTAAAGGATCACCAAGGACAACCAATGCTCCTCAAATTCCAACTGACATAGGATTATGCTCGATCATTCTCGGATACTTGTGCCCTGGTAAACTGGATATTGGTTTCTTTCTTTCTGTTATCCTCTACCACATAGCTGCAGTCACAGGACAGAAACCGGAACTCTTAATAGATGAAGATACAGTATATGACTTACACATCAGGTTAACTAATTTTCTTTCTAATGTGGTTTGAAGATAGTACTTATTGGTCATAAAAATTCTATAAAATCTTATATTTGATGACACTGCTACAAAAGAAAAAATGTTGTCAAGTGATAAACAACAAATAACAGCTTATAACATTCCCAAGTAAAAGTTTTGTCTCTTAACTGGGTTGTCATACATAAGAATGAGCATTACATAACTCAATTCCAAACTCAAGGAGATATGCAACTAAAAAACTCAAGACAAGCAGATTCACAGTGTGAAGGATGCACATGAATCTTGTCATTTAAAGTCCTACTGAATTACATCAATAAGAGAAAATTGTTCTCTGAAGAAGAGGTCAAGTGAATTTATTGAAACAAATCCTTCCATCTTCATCAGAGCCTTCTCTATAGCAGCAGAATCTAAGGCAGTCAATAACTTTCCTCAAAAAGAACTAGATCATCTCTGGGTTTAGGAGTAACTGTAGGGACATGGGTAACAGAATACTATAGGTAAGTTGCTGCTATTTACTTCAGCTCTGTTGGACTTAGCCTGCACTACAGAAAATTCTGAACCATAATATAGAAATAAGTAAATGAAGTTAAATTGTACATTTAAAAAACACCTTTTGAAAGAAAAATAATGTTCTTCATTCCTGTTGGAAAATTAAGACTTCACTACATCCTGTCAAATGGACTGAACACCTGACATGTAAAAGGACCAACATATTGATACTTGTGATGAGCTTGTGTTTTTGCTTTCTTAAAGTTTTCAGTAGTGGTTTATCAAATCAATATGGCAGGTCCACAGCACAGGCAAATGTGCTACCAGTTCTCGAAACATTAATTTTCAGGTACATGCTGCAAGAAGGATTGGATCAGTAAGGCCTACTTCTGCCATTTTGTAGCTGAAGCCTCTTATGGTAAGATGCTCCCTAATAGAAAAGTGCTTTACACAAGTATTTTAGCTTAGTGGCCATTTTATAAATTAATTAAATAAACGCAACAGGTAAAGGAGTTCAACTGTTTTGAAATCAGACTTCTTTAACATGGAAGAGCAATTTACAACTTCCCACATGTGAATCTTTAAGTTTTCTACAGGAGTGGTGGAGACTGATGGTAGACAAAGCAAACCGGATCTGGATTTTAAAAAATGTCCATGTCTCTATCACTTGTTCTGGACAGTTATAAAAAAGTTAAAATCAATTTTATGAGCAGTGAAAAAGTGTTTCTTCGACAGTAGTTGGGGTAGACTGAGCCCTAACTGTTTTCCACTGCCAAACTATATCCTGCCAGAAGGAGTACTGAAAAAGGAACCATTGTTCTTACTCACTAGACAGCAGTACAGTTTATACAGTATAGTTTATACAGAAATCTGTTTTTACAAACAAAATAAATATATTCAAAGTTCATACGTGGTGAATTGAAATTTGTATATTGAGACAGATTGTTTTAAATAAATTAGGTAATTCTTAATAAATAGTGCTACTTAATTCAGAATAAATCATTCTTTCTGGTAAAACTGTGGGACGTGTGTGTGTGCATGCGTGCGCGTGTGCGCGCGCACACTGTTCCCCTCTTGATTCTGAGAACCAGTCTGTGCCAGCCAGGGCAAGAATTATGCCAGCGGTGTGCGGTCCCTGAGGAACCGGGTATAAGCTGAAGACTGATGTAGCAAAGTGGAGTGCCAGCCAGTCCCCTACCAACAGGTCCTCTCCTATCTCTCAATGTGCACTCCATGCCAGAAGGTGCGGTTGCCAAAAGACATGGCCAGTTAAGGGTTCTCCTCAAATGGGAATTCTCAGCTGGCCAATAACAGCCAGAATCCATCTCTTTTACATTGCTTGAGTCCAAACGGGAAAGATCATAACTGAGAATCTGGCCTCATTTGCATGTTAGTTTCAGAGCTGACCCCAGATCAGCTTCACAGAAAAGATTTAGCAAGAAAACATTGAGAGCAATGAGTTATACAGGTGCATATACAGGAATCTTCAAATACCATCTATCCCAGTGTACTGAGAATGGTACTATTTACTTTAACGAGTATTAATTACAAATACCATTGGCTACCTTCTTCAGTTGTGAGACCTGAAGGAATTTAGTAAATAATTATTTTTAACCACTTTAAATATGGGAAATTACTCTGTGTAATGAACTGCCTGGTATCAATCACTCTCACCAGGCTGAAGTACAGCTGGAAGAATTTCTTTTAAAATAAGCTTACCATGAAGGATCTGACCACCACATCTGGCATCTGGGGCAGCTGGTAATGCAATAAAGCAGTGGTTGCATGATCTGTCACCTGTGCCACAGACAAAAGGGAAAGACCTCATTATGTCAGACAAAGGTGTGTTACTTTAAATGGAAACAGCATAACATCTCAAAGGGAAGAATTACATGACGCCCAAGATATTCAGATAGCAACACAAAGATGTTTGTGTGGCTCTCTCAAACACAGTCCCATTCTTTAGCTCTCTACACAAGAGAATTCATTAAGACACAAATGTAATTCGTGTTTTCATACACAAATACTAAAAACTAAAAGCACCTTTACAATGCAATAGCATGGTAATAACTAATAATATAGAGAGGAAGCATGGTTTAAGTCGTTAAAGAAGGGGGCTGGAAGCCAGGAGAAATAGGTTCTATTCCTAATTCTGCTAATGACTCACTGAATGACACTGGGCAAGTCACTTAATTCTTCTATGCCTCAGTTTATTGACCCACCTTTGTAAAGCACTTTGAGATCCTTAGGTGGAAAGCACTATAGAGGTTTTCTGTATAACTTATTATGATAGGCAGAAATCTGGAGAAAACAACAGTGTAATATTGGAAAAAATGAGCTACGTCAAGGAATTTGCTTAACTTGTATTTTAGCCATCTACAGTGAAGAAGAGTAGAATAATACCCTCTTGGCTGTGGGTCTACAAAGGAAATCCTGTGTAGCACTACAGAATCATTAACAAGCTGAACAACTAGCAAGCAGCTTCAGAGGAAAATCTTAAGTGTTCTCTTCTTTATAGGCCTACATTTCCTTTTTGCCATTTTTCCTAAGTTTTATGTTCCCTTAAGTCATGTTGATTTACTCTATGGAGGAAAAGATCCACAGTGATGAAGCAGAGAATTCACTAATGTTATTCATACACAAACAATTTCCCCTTTTCTGGATGAGGGAAATTATTTTCAAGTTTCAATTCCAATACCAAATTTAAATTGTCTAGGTAGACAATCTTGTGGGAAAAGGAGTGGAAGATCTCTTAAAAGTCAAGCTATTTTATACTATTTTAAAAAATGATTCCACTCTTCCCCACAAATATTTCATATTTGACAGGATTATTTATCTGTATAGTACCACATTTTCATGGAAAATGGATACCCTCTTCTAGCAGGAAAGGAAAGAAAACATAATTCTTAAAGTCCCATTTAAGGTTGTTTATATCAAACAGATACAGATTTAGCACTCTTCTTGGTCTCCTCTGTAACAAAGAATCCACAAATGTGTTCATGGTCTACTTACCAACTTACATGGGGAGAAGATTTCTGATAGCAGGGGGCTTTTTAATCTACCAGACGAAGTCATGACAAGAGCCAATGGCTGAAAGTTGAAGCCAGACATAGTCAGACTGAAAATAAAGTGCTATTTTTGTTTGACAGTGATGGTACTTAACCATTGGGACAATTTACCATGGCTGTGGTAGACACGCCGTCACTGAAGTCTTTACATCAAGACTGAGGGGATTTCTAAAAGATAAGCTGTAGCTCAGCCACAAGTTAAGGGCTTGATGCAGGAATTATTGGTGGAATTCTCCTGCTTATGTTATACAAGAAGTCAAACTGATCCCTTCTGACCTTAAAAATCTATTACTGTGATCTTATGGTGCTTACTAGCATCACCCTGGATATAAGAATATCAAATTATATCCTTGTCCAGTGGTTAGCAGTGTTCTTGTAGTTTTTTCAAGAAAGAGACAAGCCCCTCTTTAATTTACACAGTGCATTTGGTTGCCTCAAACTTCCTATACTGTTAGTTGGACCAATGTAGTCTATTTTTCATCAATCCCAGTTTTAAAGCATATTTAACTTAATTTAAACGAATACCATGAAAAACACTAATTTCTTTGGGACAGATTCTGCCATCAATTATTCATGTAGACTAATACCTTATTCTGAAAATAGCCCCATTGATTAAAATGGTACTACTTATAGAGTAAATTGCTGCTGACTGTGAATATCAGAATCTGGCCCTTAGATTGTAAACTCTTTAGGGCAGTGACTATATTTTCCCAAGAGTGTGTACTGCGCAGAACACAATGGGGCCCTGACCCTACCTGGGGTCTTTGGGAGCTACCACAATATAATGATAATTAGCAATACAATAGTTAATTATTAACGAACAATAGTAATTTACAGCTTCCTAATTTAAACCAGTCATTTCTTTAATTAAATCTCATGGATTACGTTAACCTCTTCACACTTCAAATCCTACTAGCTATTTGATTTTTTTTTTAAACTAGCACTTAGATTTATAAGACAGTACCAGACTTTAAAAAAACAGGCAGTTCTAAAGATATTTATGAATAACAGTTCTCCTTCTGATGATATTTCTACCTCTAACGATCAGTGTTTTTCCCCTGAAAAACAAAGTTGTTTTCTCTCAGCATTGAAGATGTGGGAAAAGATGCTTGAAGAGAAATACTGCCATTAACAAATTCAAATTCTCTGGCTACTTTGGCATAGCTGCACATATGCTGTTCCTATTGTGATGTAAAGCTAATGAGATTCCACAGGGAGATAAAAGCCATCCCAGCCCTGCTGGAACACTAATAATGTTTTCTGAACAAAAAGGAGGCGATTCATACCATAAGCAAGTGCTGATAAAGAAAAAAAATGCTTCTACAAAGATCAAAGTGGGTATCAAACTTTGGGAAGGGGGGGGAATAACACCCCACAAAAGTAGCAACAAACATTGTGATGTTGAACAGAGCAAAGAAAAGAGATGCAAAAATGTCAAACTGTCTAGTGGGCGGGGGAACCAAACAAAACCCAACAAAACAGAGATGAAAAGACAAAGCATAAATTGTCCAATTTAAAAAAAATTAAAAAGAAAGGTAAGAGATCAATGTAGAAGGCTTTACTAATGGAAATACCATTTCACGCCAAAGCAAAGCAAATAGCACATGCACCAGCTCATTTTGGGGATATTTTTTCTTCCATCCAAGTTGGAGTTGCATGATAATTTATTTTGTGTGTTGAACGACATTTTGTATATACAGGACTTGTTTTATTAACTTCTCTTTTATAGTTATCTCGTCTCTATACTATATAACAACATTTCTGTTCCCCTGACCTGTCCCCTTTTTTCCGGATTAGGTTGTCCTCTAGTACACAAACTGATTAGACAACTACTACTCTGAGTCACAGAAAAAACTCTTCCAAGAGATTTTACAAAAAAGCTTCAATTGTCACAATTCACCTTCTGGAAAATACCTGTGAGTTTTTCCAAATAAAATGCAAGATACACTATTGAAGTTAAAGACAAGTTTTGCTAAATGAAATATTTATCATTTAACCAGACACATTCACATTTTACAGCAGAGCCTCAAAGCAAAAAAGGACTCTAGTTACAATAAAAATTGACTGGTAGAGACATGCTCTTGGGTCCTGTCTTCTGAATTAACTTACATTTCTAGTGGACTGGATGAGCAGATTTTGGTTTATCAAAATACAATTGTGTTTACATTTGAATAGAATCACTTTCCCTCTTGTTAGCAGCTCTTTAGATTGATCTCTGGTACCAAACGTAACATTTTTTTGTTCATTTCTGTTTCCAAACTTCTTATAAATGTACATTATGTGAATGCATATCTTTCTTCCAGTCTAGAGAGATGTCTGCATTCTGAGTTCAAACTGCAGATCACCAGGCTTCCGTTGGATCAAACCTAATCTTTAACATGACTTTGTGGGAATGAAATTTTCAATAATTTTTCTCTAAGAGTAACAATTAGGTCCCAGCAAGCGAGTAGAGTTGTGTGGGTATTTGCTCACTCTGAGAAACTACATGCTGAGCCCACATTGCTGCCCAGCGGTAGAGTGAAAAAGCAGGTACTTTTTAGTTCCTTATCGCATCTGACGGCTCAGCTTGTTTGCTTGGTAAAGTTATAAATAGCTCATGAGATCAACACACAGTGATAGCAACGAACAAAAGTCTTGCTGTTTGTCTGAACCAACCCATCCTCAGCCTTTCTCCAAAATTTCTTATCCACTCAATGGTACTATAAAAGGCAGTAGTATATTATTATTCCTGGAGGTTTCACTTTTCAGAAAGGGACAGTATCCAGGAATGACAAAATATCAGAATTTCCAGTGTTGCAGATTCATTTAAAAAGTACAGTCTTTATGGGTGGGTAAGGGTAAATGAGCGCTTCCACAAATTGTGACAAAAAACACAAAGGTAGAACATAAGAATGGCCATACTGGGTCAGACCAAAGGTCCATCCAGCCCAGTATCCTGTCTACTGACAGTGGCCAATGCTAGGTGCCCCAGAGGGAGTGAACCTAACGGGTAATGATCAAGTGATCTCTCCTGCAATCCATCTCCACCCTCTGACAAACAGAGGCTAGGGACACCATTCCTTACCCATCCTGGCTAATAGCCATTAATGGACTTAACCTCCATGAATTTATCCAGTTCTCTTTTAAACCCTGTTATAGTCCTAGCCTTCACAACCTCCTATCTTCTCAATTTTCTCTTTCAGAAAAAAGCCTGAGAATCCCATAAAATAGGGGAGCAAAAGCACTTTGGTGAGGTCACAAAACACAGCAGAAAAGAAATAATGTATTCATGCATAAGCTCTAGGGCTGTCAAATGATTTTTAAAAATCACGATTAATTGTGAGATAAAAAACAATAGCTATTAATCGCAGTTTTAATTGCACTGTTAAACAGTAAGAGAATACTATTTCTTTAAATATTTGGGATTTTTTTTACATTTTCAAATATATTGATTTCAATTACAACTCAGAATACAAAAAGTGTACAGTGCTCACTTTATATTATTTTTGATTACAAATATTTGCAGTGTGTGCACTCTCATCGTGAAAGTGCAATTTACAAATTTAGAATTATTATTTTTTATATAACTGCACTCAAAAACAAAACAATATAGGCTCTGAAGTTTTACAAGTCGATTCAGTCCTACTTCTTGTACAGCCAATTGCTCAAACACGTTTGTTTACATTTGCAGGAGATAAGGCTTCCTGCTTCTTATTTACGTCACCTGAAAGTGAGAACAGGCGTTTGCATGGCACTGTTGTACCCGGCGTCACAAGATATTTATGTGCCAGATGTGCTAAACATTCATATGTCCTTCATGCTTCAGCCACCATTCCAGGGGACATGCTTCCACGCTGATGACGGGTGCTGCTCGATAACTATCCAAAGCAGTGTGGACCAACCCATGTTCATTTTCATCATCTGAGTCAGATACCATCAACAGAAAGTTGATTTTCTTTTTTAGTGGTTTGGGTTCTGTAGTTTCCGCATCAGAGTGTCGCTCTTTTAAGACTTTTGAAAGCATGCTCCACACTTCGTCCCTCTCAGATTTTGGAAGGCACTTCAGATTCTTAAACCTTGAGTGGAGTGCTGTAACTATCTTTAGAAATCTCACATTGGTACCTTCTTTGTGTTTTGTCAAATCTGCAGTGAAAGTGTTCTTAAATCGAAAAACATATGCTGGGTCATCATCTGAGATGCCATAACAGGAAATATTTTGAAGAATGCGGGTAAAGCCACAGTGCAGGAGACATACAATTCTCCCCCAAGGAGTTCAGTCACAAATGTAATTAATGAATTATTTTTTTTAACAAGCATCATCAGCATGGAAGGATGTCCTCTAGAATGGTGGCCGAAGCATGAAGGGGCGTACAAATGTTTAGCATATCTGGCACATAAATACCTTGCCACACTGGCTACAAAAGTGGTGTGGTTTTGAGTGCAGTTATGTAACAACAACAAAAACCTACATTTGAAAGTTGCACTTTCACGATAAAGAGATTGCACTACAGTACTTGTATGTGGTGAATTGCGAAATACTATTTCTTTTGTTTTTCTTTTTTACAGTGCACATACTTGCCATAAAAAATAATATAAAGTGAGCACTGTACACATTGTATTCTGTGTTGTAATTGAAATCAATATATTTGAAAATGCAGAAAAACATTCAAAATATTTATAATAAATTTAAATTGGTATTCTATTATTGTTTAACAGGGTGATTAAAACTGCAATTAATCATGATTAATTTTTAAAATCGTGTTAATTTGTTTTGAGTTAATCGCTTGAGTTAACTGCGATTAATTGACAGCCCTAATAAGCTTGTATTCTTAGCAGCTCAGTTTTGACATAGCTCACATGCATATGCTCCGTAAGAAATAAGCCTGAAATATTGAGCTTGCAGGAGAGAAAGACCACTTCATCACGGAACCACAGAGCCTGGAGGCACAAAGAAATCCAGGAAGGAATGGGAGATGGTGTGTTCTAAAGTAGGCAGCTCTCAACAAGAAAAACATAACGAATGATTGAAGTTTCTTAAGTAACCGTTTCCTCAATATAGTACAGGCAAGTCTCATTTTACGCGGGGGTTCCATTCCGCGGTTCGCGCGTAAAGCGAAAACCGCGTATAGTGAAACGCCATTGAGCTGAATGGTGGACGAAATTGCCCGCAGTACCGATGCCGTTTTTAAATTGTTTTTTTTTCTGGTTTTGCCGACCATGCAAAGCTGAATCCGCGCATGTTAAATGCGCCTAAGATGCGACTCACCTGTATGGTAGGATACAGGAGTTTTCCTGAGGGTAGGGGTTGATGGCTGTGTCCAAAACCTCTGAAAACCAGAAATATTTAAATCTGCTTGGTTTTCTTATTTGGACTTGATCAGACATTTAATCTTTGCTTAACCAGCTACTTAAATACAGCCAAGTACTGATCATGCAAGCAAGCAATCAGCCAAGTGACCCTCGCACAGTCCAGCTCCTCTCTGAGCAGGCATCGTCAGGAGCCCAGTATTCAGCTCATGCATGCATTCATCCCACACACTGTTTTATTCAGATATTATTGACAAGGATACATCTTCATACATTGCAACACTTGTGTGTCCTTGTAATGGTGACAATTGTGCCCTGAACTTCATTAGTTTGGGACTGCAAACCTCTTAGACAAAGACCCGGATGCACAGCAGGAAATGCAAATAGCATCAGGCACTGTCAATGATGTATTACTGTCTCCCCGCCCTGAAAAAAACTAGCATTTGAAAATTTGGAGAAATAGTACCCCGAACACTAGGCTATATATGACTACTCAACGCACTCTTTTGTGGAAGGCATGTTTTATTTCATATGTTCAATTCTCCTGTGGTTGCATCTTGCTTGTCTTGTTCTTGCAGGATTTTGTACACTGTAATTTTTACACTGTAAAAATTTCCTTGCATTACAAACAGCTTGTTGAATAAAAGATAGAAGCATGATTCGCCTTATAAAACATGTACGTATGCATTCAGGTCTACACACTCTATTTTATCATCCATAATGTTCTCCTACCTCTAGATATTTTAAAGATCATGACTAACTGCACAAAGGAAAAATCTAAGCAACTTAACAATTAACCAGAAAATACTGGACCTAGCTTGTTTGCTGGTTTCGCCAACTGTCTTTTAAATCTCTTGAAGCTTGGGTTCAAATTTAGATAGGATCTCAAAGAAGAAATCTAAAGAATTGTTTAGTCCCTGTTGTACATGTGAAACCATCATACAACCAACTTGCAGTCTGACTACTGTGAATCTCTGTTTAGGGGTAACCCACTATTAGGCTACCAGGTGTGCTGTAGGTCAGGACTGAATTGGTACGAATACATGTGAGTTTACGTGGTGCCTATAGATCAAATAGCTAATTGGGGAGTGGGGGGAAGGGGGAAGAGGCGGAATAAATTACATTAGACAGAGAAACTATATCTTGTTACTGAAGGGCTCAACTGATAGTTAAGGGTAGAAGTTAGCTACTGGTAGAGCGTTTCATTCACTACACTACAATAAAAACAACTATATGTCCTTTTTTCTTCTACTTTCCCTCTGAATGAGAAGCTATGAAGCTTGCTCCAGTCACTACAATATTTTCCTTCAGTTCACCTAGTTGGCATTCCATACCCCTCACCTCTATTTTTCAGATTTTACAGCAAAATTTAAACACAGGAAATATTTCTAAATTTCTTGTCTTATTCCTCCTCTTATGTTACTGAATGAAGACATGTGAGGTGTTAAAATAGGGAGGTTAAAGATCAAAACAGTCACTGCATCTGCCGAGTTTAAATGTCAGAAAAATATGGAAACACGTAAACCTTTTATTTATTGTTTGTGGTTTTGCCCTTTCAAATATTCCCCCCTTATTTTTAAGTTCCATTCTCTGAGACTAACCCTGCTGGTAGATTCAGTGGCTATAAAAGCTTATTCACCCCAGGACGAAGTTCAAGAAGTCTCCAGGGAACCTTAGTAAATGACTGTACATTTTAGCAGTAATGGGCCCACTGGGAGTTCTCCCCCTTGGTATTATACACCCATGGGTATCCTGTCTAATAAGGAGGAGAGAAAAGCCTTGCTGACACAGCCAATGGTTGCAAAAAAAAGTCAGGACAAATTTAGCTTCATTTGACAGGGTTGGATAAAGGATCACAGGTCTCTGGTCCTTAACCTAGAAAGTCATGCTGCAGTTCTGTGAGAATTTGACAGGTTTGCAGCTTCCATGAGCAGATATCTTGTGAGCTCCAGATGTTGTTATATTGTCATTGAAGAGAGTTTGGGAACTACGTCCAGCTTTTTAAAAATAAATGTCCCTGACCTTCAAAGGAATGATGGATTCTGCAGTGTTAAAGGAAACAGACACAGTCAAAGGGCTTCCCAGCCTCCTTGGTGGAAGTCATTGTTGCTCTTCTGAGAAGGTGAAAACAGCCATTTCCACAAAGGGTCAACACTGATTGCACACAGAGAAAGATTTCATGGACATACAGATATGTTGTGACATGGGTAGACAGATAGAGATAAATTCAAAAAATGGTGGGAAAACATTTATTCTGGAGACTTAGGAGTGCCAGAGTAAAATCATTTCTCCAACACTACTTTATCTGATGCCCTTTAGCTCATGCTGCTATATCATTATTTCAATGTATTAAAAAGAATTTGATGGGAGCATAACTTCATCAGAGAATAAAAAAGCAAAATCACAGCATTTTCCACCAGCTGTTTAGAAACGTTGACTATATTTTTATAGGTCTTAGTTTTAACTTATTTCCCTATTAGTGCACAGTTATAGGCTCTGCTACGCATTCTCAGGAAGAAATAATATCTTGCATTTCTATAATGCTTTTCAACCAAGGAATTCAAAGCAGTGCAACCAAGATTCAGAGCTCCTGTGAGGTAGGAAAGTATAATCCCTATTTTAAACATAGGGAAACTAATCCACAGAGAGGTTAAGTCAGGGTTGGGCAAAATTTTTGGCCCGAGGGCCACATCGGAGTTGCAAAATTGTATGGAGGGCTGGGTAGGGAAGGCTGTGCACCCCACAAACAGCCTAGCCTAGCCCTGCCCCCTATCCATCCCCTCCCACTTCCCGTCCCCTGACTGCCCCCTCAGAATCCCTGACCCAACCAAACGCCCCCGCTCCTTGTCCCCTGACCGCCCCTCCAGAGATCACCCTCCCCTAACCCCCCCCGGGACCACACACCCTATCTAAGCCCCCCTGCACCCTGTCCCGACTGCCCCAACCCCTATTCACACCCCCGCCCCTGACAGACACCCAGGACTCCCACACCTATCCAACCCCACCGTTCCCTGACCGTCCCCCCAGAAATCTCCGCCCCATTCAAACTCCCCCCTACTCCCTGTCCCCTGACTGCCCCCTGGGACTCCCTGCCCCTTATCCAACCCCCCAGCTCCGGCCCCGGCCCCCTTACCACGCCGCTCAGAGTAGCGGCCAGAGCCAGACATGCTGCTGCGCTGCCCCGCTGGAGCGTGCAGCCCCGCCCCCCAGAGCGCTGCCATGGAGGGACAGTCGGAAAGGGGCTGGGGGGAGCCTCCCCAGCGAGCTCAGGGGCCAGACAGGACGGGCCCGCGGGCTGTAGTTTGCCCACCCCTGGGTAAAGTGATTACTCAAGGTAGCACAGTGAGTTAGTGGCAAAGCTGGGAACAGAACTCAACTCCCCCTGCGTAACAGACCCTTGCTCAACCCATTAGACAACATTTCCTCCCTCCAGCAACCATGTGTTTCTTATTTTAAACTAATCCGTTTTATATTATTTGATTAGTTTTCCTGGATAGGAATGATAAATAGTAATTTAATATTCAGATAATTTAATTCTATTTCAATTATGAAAAGCTGTAGATTATTTGCAATGAAAAATGAACATAAGAACAGCCATACTGGGTCTGACCAATGGTCCATCTAACTGAGTATCCTCTCTTCCGATAGTGGCCAATGCCAGATGCCTCAGAGGGAATGAACAGACAGGCAATCAGTGAGTGATCCATCCCCTGTCATCCACTTCCAACTTCTGATAGCCAGAGACTAGGGACATCCAGAGCACAGGGTTTCATCCCTGACCAGCTTGGCTAATAGCCATTGATGGACCTATCCTCCATGAACTTATCTAATTCTTTCTTGAATCCAGTTATACTTTTGGCCTTACAAGTGCCACAGGTTAACTGTGTGTTGTGTGAAGAAGCACTTCCTTGTGTGTGTTTTAAACCTGCTTCCTATTAATTTCATTGGGTAACCCATGTTTCTTGTGCTATATGAAGCAGTAAATAACACTTTCTTATTCACTTTCTCCACACCATTTATGATTTTACAGACATCTAACATATGCCCCCTTAGTTGTCTCTTTTCCAAGCTGAAAAGTCCCAGTCTTTAAGCTCTCCTCACAGGGAAACTGTTCCATACCCTTAATCATTTTTGTTGCCCTTCTCTGTAACCTTTCCAATTCTATCTTTTTTGAGACGGGGAGACCAGAACTGCACGCACTATTAAAGGTGTGGATTTATGTGTCAATTTTGGTGGGTTTGTGTATATAATGTGCACTTGTGCTTTGAGAGCTGGGCAGAGAGACCAATAACTTATTTCCTATACAGCCCCTAGATAGATACGAGATGGTTAAAGTTTCTTTTCACTACTTATTTGTATTCAAATCAGCACTCTACATTTTTTATTTAATGTAATTAACTTAATATTTTAAAAGAAAATTTAGTGAGTTAAATGTGCTGCAATGACAGTGCTAGAGAACAAAGACTTCCCATTACTCACAGGAGAGGGGTATGCGGGCAAAGGAAGTGCAGGCTTCTCCCATACTTTCTCACCAAATTACCTCACTTCTGACCTGACGGGCCACCACCTAGTCGGGGAGGGGAAGTCCACTTTACATTCTTAAACTTCTGGATTCATAAAAATTAGTTTGGCAGTCTCAGTTGGTCATTTTGCCATACTACTCTGATTATTGCCCTATAAGTATCTTAGTTAGAAGCTACATAAAATTATAGGGCCAACATGCATCCAGTGTGATGGTAGCTATTATGTGGATTCTTTACAAGTAGGAACTGTACTGAGACCTCCAACTTGCTTCACTAACTATTATGCAGCCATTGGGCTGGCTTTGAACTGATGGCATAAACTGTAAAAGAATTCCTAATCTTTTTACCAATTATATTTATAGTTTAGAATGTGTAGCTGATACTTCTACCCACTTGTCAAACTGATTGCACTAAGGCAAGAACTATTACTAAGTATGTTCGTTGGTCCCTTTTAAAAATATATTCTAAACTAAAACATCTAAGGAATGCCTATTATGATGATCTGCAATACATTTATTAAGATTAATTCTGCACTAAATTACTTTCCACTGCATTCTTCTCTACCTGACATAGAAAAGAAAATATTTTTGTGGACAGAGAAGAATTAACAGATTAAAGAATCCTTTACCTGTCTCTAGAGTAAAGAAAGAACTACAGTGGTATTCTTTCTGCCTTAATACTAGTCAGGGAGGGACTGCTACATACCTCCCAAAAAGCTGTTCCCTTTGATCTTTAGCAGGTTAATATCATAGGTCAAAACTGCTTTTCTTTTGACTGCACATGAAATCCTGGGAGGGAGTTTGGATTCATGGAAACATTTATGCCCAAATACAGGTGATATACCTTTAGTTTTGACCCCTGCTTTTATGCCCTTTAGAGTCCCTGACCCATAGTTGTTACATAAACTACAGAAGTAGATGAAAGGAATATAGTAGCTAGAGCCTTAAAATCCTTGAACTATGGTTTAAATGTAATTAAATTGGAATTTAAAGCCAGTTTAGTTTGAACTTACAACATTTTGGCCAGAGGTTTTCATAGAGAAATTTTATTTCACTTGCCTTGAAAAAAAAGCACAATGTCCAAAAGTGTCTTTAAACTCTTGACAGGTTTATACTTACTGGGCTTATTTTTGTCTCATACCATTCTTACATTCGTGGAATGCCCCTGATTTCAGTGGAATCACTTTAGTTTACAGGAGCATGCGAGGACAAGCAGGTCCAATAGATAGCTTTAAGGTAAAATTTTCAGAAATGCCCATATCCCACTGACTTACTAAAATTAACCTCAAGAAGAGGAACGTGTGGAATTTGTTTCAGAGCAGTTTGGAAAAGGTGCTAGTTGGGTGCTATAGAGGGTACACTTTTTCCTTTAAACTGAGAAAAGCAAAAGAATAGATTTTTAGACTTACACTACTTAGAAAGAATTAATCAAACTAAAGCTCAAAAGGAAATAAGTGAAAATGATTTCTCAGGCTAGAGAGGAGAAAGTCCCATAGTTTGGTCCCCAATTGCCTTGGCTAGGGTCAGAGATATACCAGGATATAAGTGTAAAGTAATCTCTGAAAAACAAAAAAGCGTATCCTATTTTTGTCCTACTTACTATCTTCAATCATTGGAGATTATATTTTGTTCTTTGCAAGATGTGATGGAAGTTTTATAATCACATTAAAGATGGCTGACAAATAACACAAGACCTAATTGCTTTTGCAAAGTGTTTGTCTATTAAAAAAAAAAAAAGAAGTTTTGCAAGACACAGCATCTACATTTCTCTTATAGGCATTGGGTAGAAAGTAAATGGTGTGGGACTTACCTTCTGAAAAACCTGATAGTTGGATTTGGACCATATGTCAACCTGTAGTAAGAAGATAAAGAAGTTATATATTACCACACATGGATTCATATGAACATTTTATTAGACTAACATTTGTCTTGAAAAATCTATAATCCCCGATTACCAGAAATAAGCAGTCTAAACAAAGAGAGAGAGGAGCATATTTGTTTCTTAACATTACCTTGGTTTCCAGTGTGCAGGCTGATGGGGATTGCTCAACCTCAACAGAATGTTTTAGGATTTTTCTCTTGCATTCACTCACTGGACTTTACTAGGTTAAATTGAGTTTATGCTACTGAGTTAATTGCTCCACAAAACTAGTCTATAAAGC
This sequence comes from Macrochelys suwanniensis, assembly GCA_033296515.1. Taxonomy (NCBI): domain Eukaryota; kingdom Metazoa; phylum Chordata; order Testudines; family Chelydridae; genus Macrochelys; species Macrochelys suwanniensis. The sequence goes on along the minus strand of CM065790.1, from coordinate 10,042,200 downwards.
CACTCTGCTGTCCTCTTTCTAATCTGTCAAGACCCACCTAAATTGCCTAAAGGAAATTACCAACTGATAATGGCTACATGGAGGGCCAGTAAAGACTTCCAATATTTATTTGTATATATTTAAAAAGCACCAGGGGCATCTATATTTTGCAATGGGAAATCCCAAAAACAGTTTTAGAATTTGACACCTGGTTAGACACAAGGTCAAATTTTACTTTGCATCCTGTCCCTTTTGTGCCACTGAAGTAGAGCGATTCTGGTCACAGCTGTCATGCCCCTATATCCGAGTGATGCAAAAGGGATGGAATGCAAGCTAGACTCTCGCCTTAAATTTAAAAAGATGTCCAGTCTTCAGCCAGTTATTGGGGATTTCCCATTACTAAAACTAGATGGGCTGACACACAAAATTGACACATTTAGCACTATTAATTGAAGTGATATTAATAAAGGAAGTCAAATTTTGTGCATCTCATGCTGAAGATATACTTGAATCCTTAGCACTGAGAATTTAACACAAGATGACTTGTCATCTGTGAAATTTCACTGTGAAGGCTACACCCTTCCTTATCCTTTAGTATTCAACTATAGATATTTCACATACAGACACAATTAATGAAATGAGTTATGGTATATTTCATTGTATTTTTAATATGGTAGTATGGAATCTTGAGTGCTTTGGTGCTAGGCCACCTAATAAATATTAAAAGCAGTTTCCTTTGAAATATTATACTGCCTAACCCTTTCCACTTGTTCTACCGCCCATATGCATAGACAACTTCCTCTGACTTCAATAACAGTTGTGTGGCTTTAGTTATATACACATAAGGGCTGCAGGATCCTGTGGGATACAACAAGAAAAAGAGTAGTGCAGGACTTTTAAAGTGGTGTCTACTAGCAATGTTGTTCTAACTTGGTTTTAACCACTATGTGCTCAATCTGACAGTTGAGATATTCATAATGCCGTTTCTTAAAATGGGAAGTGGTATTTTCCACATAAATAATGTTTTCTATTATCTCTGTTTCATGACCCAGCATTGCTGAGCTAATTTTACAATAACAGAAATAAAATGAGGGATATTTGATATATATGTATGACAGACCATTGTAGATCTCAGCACAACAAAACCCATTTCACATGTGCACACTGTTAAAATGCCTAGAGGTTTTCGGTACTCAAGGGTAGTTTATACATCATGTGAACCGGAAGGATTTTATGCAATAAGGTCCACACTTACAAAAATTAATCTGTTCTATAAGGTTATTTTGCATTTCTACATCACCATTAATCAGTAGATCCCTCAAAGTGCTTTACTTGCAGTAGGCACATGACTATCTAAGCCCTGAGCTACACTAGAAGGGAGGGGGGTCGATCTACGATACGCAACTTCAGCTACGTGAATAACGTAGCTGAAGTCGGCGTATCGTAGATCGACTTACCTGGCCGTGAGGACGGTGGCGAGTCGATCGCTGCCGCTCCCCCGTCGACTCCGCTTCTGCCTTTCACCAAGATGGATTTCCGGAGTTGACGAGGAGCACGTTCAGGGATCAATTAAGCGCGTTTAAACGAGACGCAATAAATCGATCCCTGATAGATCAATTGCTACCCGCCGATCCAGCGGGTAGTGAAGACAAGCCCTAAGGTATTATATGAGCCAATTAATGTAGTATCTGAGCAACTCAGTGTCTTTAATATTCTGACCATGTATTTAAAGACTACTCGTGTAAGCAGGGTCTTGCAAGTTATGCTCAAGTTCACAGAGCTGCAACAGATTTCTAGGAGTCCTGACTTTGTACTCTTTTGGCCATTAGACAGCTCTGCCCCAACCTTCACACACATTTAAGAAGGGATCTAATGAAATAAAATATTCCTTGTTTTGCAATGAATAAGGCATACAGTGTTTAAGTTTCATTTTATTAAAGCTGTACTATGAAATCTCATAAATGAGTCCTGTTGAACCAATGTGTCACCTCAGAGCCAGAAAGATCTCCTAAATTCATTTGTAGGAGATTGTGCTGATCTATGTGAATATTTATCAGCTTCAGCCTGTCTCTGTAACAAGGGCATTTCTTCTAATCTTTTGCTGGTCCTGTGTCCACGAGTAAGTGATTCAGCAACAATTGACACACAACACATTTAGCTGAATTAAGCTAGAGCACTGGTCTACAGGAACCAAATAAAATACCCCTTTAAATATTGTACTTACATTTCCAAACAGGTGGGGGTTTTTTGGTTTTGGTTTTTTTTGTTTGTTTGTTTTTTTGTTAAGCTAGATTTAAGGTTGTGGGTACTGAACCTATCTGTGGTTTCAAGGCATTTTACTTTTCAAGAATATAGGAGCTAAAAACATCAAACAAATAGGAGTTAAGGTTGAACTTCTCAAACAAGGGACTGATTCACACATTTACACAAGCACAACTGATATGCTAGTGCAATTTTAACACAGCCTTCAGAATATACTGTCTCGGTGGAGGTAGCAAAGATGGCAACTTCCTCCCTCTTTTTCCTGAGCTCCAGCTTACTTCCTATTACTATAGGGCCTCGTATAGTCATAATTTCTCATCTGCAAATCTTCTCAAGGAAATCATGCTTATTGCAGAATTGTGCTGCAGAGATATGTAGCTTTCATTTTTAAAAAATCATTTCTAACCCTGGTTGGGCAGAAAACATCAAAAACATGAATCAAAAGTAATATGCTGCAGGGAGTCTGTGCTGTATTTGAAACGATAGCTGTGTGGCCTGATCTATTCACTTCTGTCGGAGCCCGGACTCCATGATTCTGCAGCCCCAGAAACTGGCATTTCCCCCAAATACTACGGAATTCAGCATTTCTGACACAAAATTTGCTGTTTTGTTGTAGCTATGTGCCCAGCATTTTGTCTTCTGTCTCCCTGCCCTTCTGGGACCTACGTGCAGCTGTGTCTTGCACTCCAACTTTCCCCATAAAGGGGAATTAACTGGATTAAAGTGCATGCTTTTCCATGGAGCCAGGCAGCAGAGTGTAAAAGGTGTCAGAGTGGGTATGTCCAGCGTGTAGCCAGGAAGTGGAAGGAGCCAAAAGTTTAGGCTGTTGCATGGACAACAGCATACCAGCTAAAGCCCAGTGAGCTGGGAAGGTGAAACTGCTGAAGCCAGCTAAAAGTTCCCCACTCCTGAGGACGAATGAGGCTCTGTGATGGATTACTTGGCATTATGGGAGCCAAGAAATGGAGCCAGGACACCTGAAGAGAGTAAGGAAAAACCTATTCAGAAAAATAATCATGGTCTAAAATGAAGAATTTTAGATCAATGAGTTTTTTTTCAGCTACGAGCCAGAGATGTGTTTGAGTGTATATGGACAGAGGATGGGAATTCAGGGTATTTAATGGCAGTAGAATAAACTAACATTGCTGTGGAATTTAAGGGTAGCTATGATTTTCGGTTCCATTGTCCCATGAAGTACACAGGGCCCTGGTTATTAGTTCTCTTGGGTAGCACCTAGATGGCCAAAACAGGACTGGAGCCCTGTACAGAGGTAGACATGATACATACCCCCAAAGAACTACCAGCCTACAGCCCCAATCCTGCAAAGATTTACACTTGGGCTTAAATGCATAATGTTAACACTGCACTGGAGTTATTTTTATCATTTAATTATATTATTTTTTATCTATTTTAACACAAAGGAGAAATCAGACAATCTAAGTGTTTGGCAACAAATAGGAACAGATCCTATTGACTAAGTTTTTCTAAAGTTTGCATTCTTACATATAAACAGGGCTAGTTTTGTTTGGTCAACCTCCTTCTTTAAAATAAAGTGTAGCTATACCATTATTTTGATTTTTTTTCTGTTATGGTAATGCCCAAAGGCTCCAATAATGATCAGAACTCCTTAGAAAGGCATGGGCCCTGCTCCACAGAAGTTACAAACTAAACTGAAACAAATCACAATAAGTGAGGGTAGGTCTACGGCAGCATTTCTCAAAGGCAGCCACAGTCTCCTGCGCTGCGATTGGTTGGGGGGGGGGGGGGGGGGAGAGGGAGAGCAAAGTAGAGCCCACACCCTGTTGCTCCTGGATGCTGGGGCCAGTCCCCCTCTAGAGTCACCTGGGGCACACAGCTGTAGGAGCAGGCAGCCAGTAAGTTCCACACCTTCCCAGGGGTGCTGGGGTTCAGGCTTTGGGCTTCAGTCCTGGGTGGACGGGCAGCAAGCTCTGGCTGCAGGGCTTCGGTCTCCAGCCCTGGGTGCTGGCTGCGCAATGGCAGGCCCCAGGCTCCGGCCACATGGCTTCAGGCTTCATCCCTGGCCCCCGTCCTCTGTTCATGGGGCTTCAGGCTCCATCCCCACTACTGCCTCCGCCAGCCACCACCCCGCCATACCCTCATCTCCGCTGTCCCCCACTGCCTCCCCCAACTCTCCATCCAGGGCTTAATTTGTCCCCAGGCTTGCCAGGGCTGATTAAGTCTGCTGTGAAAAGTGATACTTGTATGTTTGTTAATATCGCTTTTCACAACAGACTTACTTGCTAGCAATAAATAAATTACAATAATTTGGACGTGTACATGTGCATATTTATTTGGTTTTCCTAAAGCTAATCAAGTATTTTAGGAAAAAGTGTGAGAGAGGCCACCAGCAAGAGTTGGTGGCCGTACTCCGAGGCAACCAAAAAGTTTGTCCTGAGAAACCCTGGTCTACAGTGCAATCATGGAATGAGATTGCAGCTTGTGTGTATCTATCTGAGCTAGTTTTAATGTAAGGAGCTCAGGTACTGAGCAGTGACGCTACAGGAGAATGCGCTTAAGTGTGTGCTAGCTGCCTGAGTAATTTAACCAGGGTTCCTGGCAGCCTTGTACAGCCCTCGCTGAATTGCACACTGCTACAGCTTCACTAAGCGGGTACCTGAGTTAGCTAGATTAAAGGTAGCTCGGCTATATCCACATGAGCTGTAATCACATCCTGTGATTGCAGTGTAGACATACCCCAAGTGTAACAAAAGAGAATGGGATTGAGATGGGAAAAGGAAGAGAAGTTGAGGGCAATATTAATAAGTTCACATGGTTACAGAGGTTAGTAATGTATGGTAATGTATGGTTACAGAGGTTAGTAAGTTAATAGTTCCAACTCATTTAAGAGTATTGTTTGGATTTTTTGGCCCCAGACGTAGACAGGATTAACTGGCCTACTTCTTGTAGATGTCACAGCAGAAGAGGGTTTTGTGGACGGATCTGGAGGACGGAGAAGGTAGAGTGACCTTATGGCTCAGTTTAAGAAGTGTGTTTCATGCTTGAGAGTTGGTATGGAGTCAGTTGCAGGAGAACTGGACAACTAGGCAGTCAAGGCTAGCATTACTGACAGAGCAGTGGGTGACATGATGACATACAAGAATGAAGAGACAGAGGTAGAGAGAAAGTCATAAAGGACGTTCAAGGTCAGGATGTGAAACTAACTTGATTTGGTGGTGGTAGGGGAGTGCTAATGGCAGGATTTAGTGGGGAATGTCTGTGAGAAAGATGACCTTAGCAGCTCCCTTTCGTATAACTGGAGAGAGGCAACACAGGAATAGGGAAAGACAGTCTTACATTTTAGTAACAAATATGCATGCTTGTAAAGCTAACGCTGCAATTTAAGACACACAGAAAATTAATTTAGAGTTTGTTTTCTAGCTATTTTCATCTAACTGAACGTTGGTTGGTTGATTGAGTGATTGCAAAGCTTGTGTTATAATTGAAAAGCATATTTGTTATCCAGTGATGATCATTCTCCAAGCCAAATATATGATCCTCTCCAGTTTAATTCAAAAATTTTAAAAATTTCTATTTTAGATGCTGCATTTGAATGAATTCCACAGGTACAGAATGTTCATTATTTGGCATGAATACTCAAAAGCAGCAAAAGTAATGAATGTCTTATAGACCTGATGTTATCCAAGTTTTAAAAAAACCCAAAACACATGCAGGCATCTTAAATGACCATCCACTTTTCTCCATGAAAACAGAGGAATAAGGCAGGCATACAAAAGAATGCATTGTTACAGATCTATTATTCTTCAACTTTTCACTTTCAATCAAGATACACATTTGTATCTAAAAAACTGCTGAAAGCACAATTTCGGGGCATCCTCTGCATCTGAATTAAACCGGGCCTTTTTTTTTCCCAGTGCCCCACTCTCCCCACCAGTCCCTAGTATAAGTAACAAGAGACCATTTTCTGAAGGTCGTCTGAACGATTTCAAAGGCGATAACAAATCAAAATGTTCCCTGCATCTAATATCAAACACGGCTGGTGCCAACACTTATTAGAGAAATCGGATTCAACCCCCCCTTTCACCCAAACACACACACATCCAGCTTTGAAGTGGAAAGAATGCAGGGATCAGAAATTACCCAAGAGACAGTTCTGGCTGTCTTTGAAGCTTTCCTTTGATACTACTATTTCTTTTCCTCTCTTACGCTAGGAGGCTAAAAGCTGCCTTTTTTTTATTGATATGGGGTAATTAATGAAGCCATAGCATTAACATAACCCAAGTTCCTTAACATGATAATTCAACTGAGACACTTATGTTTCTTTAAGTAAGTCTAACTAATGCAGAATTAGGAATTTGGCTGTGCAGTAATGTTAAATACCCACGCCAAATATGCCATGTCATGGTTTTTCCCCATCTCTGTATTTACAGAAAAGCAGCCTGTCAGCATGCCAAACAAACCTGAAGAAGCTTCTCTCTCTTACCAATAGAAGTTGTTCCAATAAATGATATTACCTCACCCACCTTGTCTCTCTAAACAAATCTTAATGCAATTTTATTTCTATTAGCAGAATTAGGATACTAATGGCTCTGTTCATGAAAGCCTGCCCTCAAGGATGAGCTGCATGGATTTATTTTTTCAGGAATCTGGATGGCATTACTAATCATTAAGGCTTCGATTTTGTCACAGACGTCGCAGAAGTCCTGGAATCCGTGACTTCCAAAGACCTCCATGACTTCAGCCCCAGCAGCTGGGAGCTGCAGGGTCCCATCGCCTCCCGCAGCAGCAGGGAGCTGTGAGTTACCCCCAAGCTTCAATTCACCGCGGTGGGGCAGGAGGAACCCTGGAGCTCTGAGCCCCCACAGGTGGGAGGCCCTGAAGCTCCCAGCCACCCCACAATTGCACAGCCCGCTCCTATTTTATCATGGGTATTTTTAGTAAAAGTCAGTGATGGGTCATGGGCTTCCATGAATTTTTCTTTATTGCCCGTGACCTGTCTGTGACTTTTACTAAAAATAACCATGACAAAATCTTAGCCTTACTAATAATTACTTTCCATGTCTGGATTCCAGGGCAGTATGAGTATGTCAAAGTTTGAAATTAGGGGAGGCACAATGCCACCACTACAGCTACAGACTAATTAAAATGCATCAGTATGTGGTGGATGTAATGGGCCAGCAGTAAAGCAGAGGAGACTGCACAACCATCAGAATACAGCATCTACTGTATGGAAAAAGCTGCCAGGTCTCACCTATTGTTTTTCCAAAAAATCCAACAAAAAGGTGTGCAATGTATTGTTTGCAATCTGGCAAAAGCAAGTTCGGCAGGTCTTTTAAATGCTTCATAATTAGGGCCCCACTTGAATAGTGAGATTGTCAAAAAAAATTATAGCTGAGTTGTGGACAAGCCATGGAAAATTACAGAAAAGTAACAACAGATCTTATTATTTGAAGTAATAAAGTCCATTATTACTTTTCCGCAATTTTCTGCTGTCGGCAGCCCGGGACTGAGAGAGGGGACTCCCACTGTCAGCCCCACACATGGCAGGACTTCCGCTGTCAAAGTTTAGGTGGAAGCTTAATATTGCGGAAGTTAAGAAGGGCCTTATTCATAATTCAAATACAATCAGACCTTTTCAGAAAATTACTGATTCTTATTTCTTTGCCAGTATGCAGAAATCTTTAAAAAAAAAAATAATCAAAACCCACAAAACAAACATTGTCCAATTTCTCCCCATGTTAGGTTAAGACCATCTGCTAGATTTATTTTTTCTCTTCATTTTGAATACAGTGTTATTTTTTTCTCATATGAATAAAAATGATTGACTAATTGCATTTGCTGCACTCAGAGTAGAAGCTAGCTATTTGGCAGCTTCCTTACTCAGGTCTGCCAATGTACTTCCATAATGACCTGTAATAACCTGGCTATTCTAGTCCCAATTTTTTTCTGCAACTACCAATTGTTCCTAACTATGCCAACCCTGTGTGGCTCAACAGTGTCCAGGAGAATCCACCAAACTCACTGCATTTATAAATCCTAAACTCTGATCCTTAAAAGTATCAATATCTACCCATCTCTCATACCAAACTCCTCAGCATTTAATGTAACATTCTTCCTCTCAAAGATCAAAACCACATAAAACGTATTTATGCCCCTGACCCACCTATATTTGCCTTCGTGTCTCTCTTCTGATCCACCTTCCCCTCTAAGCTCAAATCATCTTCTGTCCCTATCTTCACACTTAATCCTCCAGTTTTGGCCTCCTATTTCTGTCTTGGAACTCTCCAGTGAGGGGGCTCCTCTTACTTCTGCTGCCTCTTCTGTCCAAATTCTCCCCGTCCTTTCCTCCAAGCCACTTCCTGTGCACATTTCACCTTAAACTGTTACTGGACCTGCCTCACTGGAATGTTGGGGAAATTAAGTTAATGACGTTTGCACAGCAATTTAAACACAAAGCACAATGTAACTACTACTATTGTTCTAACTTCTCTTTCCTATTTGGTTAGTGATAAAGACAGAAACAGGAATTGCTATAGTAGATGAAACCATTCGTCCATTTAGTCAAGAATTTTCTCTCATAGTGATGAGTACCAGATGCTTCCAAGAAACATGGAAGACATCATGAAATGGGCACCTATGAAATAACCTGCTCATAAGGAAAATTTCTTCCTAACTCCTTTTGTGATCCTAAGTACTGACTCTCCATCTCTCTCTCTCTCTATAAAAGATGCCTGAAATCTCTCCACAATTCTCTCAATTTCCTTCTATTCCTCTGTCTCTTCTTTTTTGGTTCAGGCTGGGAGTAGAAGAGCTGGAGTTGCAGTAGGCAACCGCTCTAAAATGCTTTACCCACAGCGTCTGTCGCAAGAGAAAAGGAAATGGAATTTGCTATAACCACGCCTTCCCAGCAGACACAGTAAGTAAAGAGTATTACTGCACGAGTTTAGCCCTACTCTTCCTCTCCAATTACCAACATATTTAATTAGGGGAAAACAGGTAGCCCACTGCTTGTCAAGATGCATTCCAGTTGGGCAAACTAGCAGGCTACATATTTATTCACTCAACATTTTTAAGTCAAAATTGCTGCTGGTTTAAGTGGACACAACTCCGTCAAACTCAAAGGAGTTATGCCTGCTTATACCTGCAAATAATTTAGGCCTTCTGGTTTGGGACTAGTAAAGTCCTAGACTAGCCTAGTGGAATAGTGAGCTGACAAGTGAGTGACACAAGTTCATACAGTCTCACTGCACGTGTTGGCAAAGACTGGAAGTGAAGTTGAAATGGTACACACCGCTCATCAAATTATCAATGCTTTTTAAGAGTAGGATTATTGTTTTACTTGCATGCAAGACCAGAGGTTTTATGGTTTTTAAAAGTCTCCTTTTATTCACCAATATTCAGAATATCTCCTGCTCCAGGGTGTATCTGATGAATAAGTGAGGCTGTACCTAATCTGCATTACTAGGCATGCAGATTTAAAACCAGTGGGCTCTCAAGCAATTTCTATTCTCCCCACTCCAAAAGGGAGAATTTCTCACCTGGAAAATAGAGTTGTACTTCCCTTTAACAGAGAGCTTTTAACCTCTTCTGTGGAAGAGAGGTTCAAACTCAGCTACTGAACTCAAGGGTCAGTACATAACATGCTGCTGTGTGCTAAAACACGGCTTCCTCTTTTGAACAAAAAAAATCTCTCATTATAACATGGCCTATGGGTGCCACATGTTCATCTAGCTATAAAGAGCTTTGTATTTTAATGGGATTCATAATAAGGGGAGAAAGCTCCCGAGAGAATGTGAATGACAGAGGTACTTGTTACTGGCAAGGGAGAGTTGTGTTGGGTGTCTCAGCAAGAGAGCCTATTCCACTCTGAAAAGAGAAAATAAAACTAAGCTGAAGGCTGTCAGGTCCCATTAATATCTTCTGATGCTACACAGAGAGCCATATGGAGTGTGTGCAGTCAAAAGAAAGTAGAGGTTCAAGCGGGTTGAATTTTTCATAAAGCAAATCACTCAAGGAAATACAGGTTATACTTTCTTTAATAGCTGCTGTTCAAGATGCACTATTACCAACAAGCAACTTATTAAGGACTACCAATGATTTTCATAGCAGAGTTCATCAACTTGAGTATAAAACTAGCCCAAGATTTCCCAGTGGCTCTCAGTGAACCCTGGGCTATTGATGTGCTGGTACACTGAAAAAATGTTTCCTCAGTAGATACTATTAATGAGGCAACTGTGGTCTAAGGTGATAAATTAGAAATTCAAGCAACGGCACCAGGCCTTAGAGAAAAATCAGACGTTTGGGTATGAAAAATCTGAGTGAAGTGTACTAAATTTAAAGCTGAAAGCTTTGCAAAACATCAGCCCAGCCTCTGGTGATGGTTTCTTGTTCACAAACATACTTGTGATGAGACTTCTTTTTTGTAGTTTGTCAAAAAACAGGTAAGTATGAGGTTTAGCCCTGCTAAAGATGTGAAAACCCTACCTTGCCATCTTCAGTGTAGACATTTTCATTATATCCTTTTACTATTGTCCGGTCAATGAAGAGACTCCGCATCACCACTATCACTTTTAGCACTTTTCCTAAGGTAACCTGTCAATAACAAGACAAGGACAAAAACAAAGCTGAAAGAGAGCTGGGTGAAGTCTGCGTTCACAAGGTCGTGGAGTTAATTGCTTACATTTGTCGGAATTTCAGTTTGCAACATTTTACAGGAAAATGAAAAAGATCAACAATACTGTGTGCATGTGTGAGGAAGAGGCAGATTATAAAAAACAGAAGTAAATTGTGTAGACCATTTGTGTCTGAAAATATTTGAGATCATAAAATTCACCTGTACAGATATGACACTGCCAAACAACTGTCTCCTCCTTAAATTAACAAAACCCAGTAAGTCAAAAATACTAAGCAAATGTGATTGTTTTCAATATGTTTTATGCTCCCCAACATAACTGCGTGCATAACAAATACTTTTAAAAAGAATCATCAGACTTTTCTAATGCTACCCCTGAAATGCATGCTGAGGGTTTAAAGCAAAACATTTTCACTTAATCAAAAATGTAAAAGGGGAAAAGGGGGGATTTTTTTTACTGTTGGCAGCAAGACTTTGTATTGCATATTACATGCAATGTGACTTCTATGCAATTATGGCATCGTAAAACATGTACTGAAAAAACTTTTCAGTTTTTTTCAGTTTCAGAATTTTGGGGTTCACCCAGACCAGTAATGGGTTTGATCACTGTCTGCCTTGAAACCCTGGGTGTCTTGTGGCCACTCTCACATTCCTGGAATGTCACACATTCTGGTATGTGCAGAATGGCGTGGTCTTGCCCCTGCTGGCATGCCCATCCCCCTGCACGTGACATCGCATGCATTGGGTGTGTAAGGTCATACTGTATGGGGGATGCCATAATGAAGCACGCAACACCACGACCCCCACCCCTGCTGGCATGGTCTTGCACACACCATGTGTGAGAGGTTATGCTGTCGGGGGTGGAGCGGCATGCTCTTCTTTATGGCTTCCCTTGTCCAGTACCAGACAAAACCATGTTGGGGTTTGTCTCATTACCACATGGGGGACAAAGAACACAAAAAGACTGGTTTATAACCAGACAAATGGCCTCCCTACTGTCAGCAGCCCACAAGCCTTCCTCTGGCTTTGCGCAACCTGGTTACTCCTTGTAGGCTGTACCCTTACAGCCTCAAATCTGCCTCCAAATCATCCTACTGCAGGGACCAGTCCCTCATTGGATCCTCACAGAGAAAGTGTGAGGTTCACTGCCTTTATGGAGACAGTAAAACACTTCCAAGCTGTTCGCTTTACAGAAGCACACTCTTTAAGGAACTTACACAACACTGCTGATTTATAATGAAAGCAAGTTTATTAACAAAAGTACACAGATTAAGTGATACCAAGTAAGAGAGAGAAAGGTAAAAATGGCTACAGGCAAATAAAAGTGAAAACACACAGCTAAAAGTCCAAAACGTAATCAGCCAAGATGCAGTCTTTGTTCAAGATGGTTTCTCTCACCCACGGTCTCCTTTCCTGCTTTTACTGGTTGGCCTGGCCAGGACCCATCACATAGATCAAATTGCTTGGTTTCTTTGTCTCCTAAGGTGAAGGATAAAGATGGAGTATCTCTCTGTTCCTTATATCCCCAAAGGGGTTGTTTTTGTCTTACAAGTCAGGAAGGCCTCCTGGAGATTCAGTCTCCTGTCTCTCCCTGGGGCACAGGACCCACGTTAATTCTCTGTCGAGTTCAGGACCAGGATAACCCCCTGATTTAGCTTGATGGCATTGTTTACTGCTAATATGTAAATTGAGGGAAACCCACTTTTCTTTGTCTAGGACAAACCTGTTTATAACCGTTACCTGGGCTAGGCTGTCCTGTCTTAAAACATGTTCTAGTAACATCATTCAGAGGGAATTCATAACTTCACATATAAAATTAACACATGCATTTTACAGTGATATTAATAACCAGAGTGGTGGTAGCTTTTATACGATACCTTACACACTTACCTTTTGGATAAATACCATGACCAGAGATTGGGTGAAGTGAGTTAGTTGGGTCGGTCTCAGGAGAGACTAGCTTATGCTAGTGGGCATTAGGGCTCTTAGGGTCACACACATCAAGTACAGAAACATGACAAGTGCCCAAAAAAGGATACCTAGTTAGAAATTGGGTCACCCTTTTTATCATACTCAGAGGAGGAGGGCTCCCCAACCAGCAAGCCAGACTATTTAGCCAGATTCTTTTAATATTAACCTGATCCTCCATAAGTAACGTACCATGTAGTATGTTAACATTTCATCGTAACCTCGACTTTATAAAAAAATGAAATAAAAGAAGGCTAGCTTGATGTCCCTTTGGGAAAAAATGAAAGGGGTAAGGGAATTACAGTTACAAAAGTAAAAAAGGTTTCAATTTCAATGGTTTTAAAGGGATATTTACCCCTCTATTTCTAATTTATTCTGTAAAGAGTAAACATAAAAAGTAAAACTAGTGCCAAAGGAAGTCTGTAGGGTCCAGTGGAGTATAAGAACAGAAATAAGCCTTAATTACTGACAAACTACAATAATTAAGAAAGCAGTTTAATGTCATATCAATTTACTTTTCAAAGATTAGTTTGAGTTTTAAGGTTGTTAACAGGATGTGTCTCCAACAAGGATTTCTGTCTTTGTGATTAGTTATACAGACAGCATTACATAGTTTTTTCTCAATAGAAAATCATAAAAGCGAGACAATATCTGTTAGATTATTTAAATCTATCTCCCAGCCAGTAGAGGACTATTTTCTACTGTATGTTCTCCAGGATTTTGTCCAGTCTAGATTAAAATGCACCAGAGTGATGGTGCTTCCACTGCTAACCTTGACAAACTATTCCACATTCTAATAAATCTCATTCTCTGTCATTTTTCTGCCTTAATTCTTCTTTTCTTAATTTCAACTCATGGCTTCTAGTTATCATTGTACCACTTTTAGTAATTCTCAATGCTTGGGGTGAGATTCTCATCCTCACACTGGCCCCTGTAAACAGGGTAAAGTGGCTCTAGGAGGCCTGTATACAGCTGTGACAGGATAAGGAGATGATTTTTTATTGTTCACCAGGACACCTAGCTGGATGAACAGGGAGAGGGCCTATTCCAAGCTTGCTGCCATCTCCTGCTAAATTTTGTCTTCTTCAGACAATCATCCAGGTACAGGCAGAAGTGTATGCTTTCTTCTCAGTTGGGCACCATAACTGCTAGGCATTTTATGAAGATCCTTGATGCTGTGGACAGTCCACAGGGCAGTACTTTGGACTGATGGTGATTGGGCCCCAATGTGAATCTCAGGTGCATCCTGTGGGCTAAGTGGATGGCTACGTAGAATTGTGTGTCCAGTCATGAACCAGTCTTGAACCTGAAGAGATGGCTTGATGGAGGCAAGTTTACCATCCTGAATCTGAGCTGGAGTATGTATTTGTTCAGTTTCCTCAGGCCTAGGACAGGACATTGTTCTCAGGTCAAAGGGAGTTGGATGAGGCCAACTTTAAAGCCTGTACATGATGCACCTTAAATTTCTTGGAATGGAGACTGAGATGGGGAGAAAAGCTTGTGTTTGTAAAGAACTGGGCAAGTTAATGCTCCATCCTGGGGCATAGAAGACAAAGTCCTGAAATCTACCCTGGGTCTTTTACAGCTTTACTGCCAGGCCACCTGCCCTCTTTTATAAATGACTTATCTATGAATCTAACCAATAAAGGAAATAACCTGTTATTGAAATATGTGCTGAAAGTTCTGAATTTTAGCACTTAAGGACATGGCAACTTTCACTCTAAGTTATGTTTTCCAAATTATCATTTTGGGTTCTTCACAGCGGCCAGATGTTGGAATATTAAGTTTCCTATTTCATACCAATGTTTTCTTGACAGTGGAGTTCCAGTAGTTTTTATGACTGAAAAAGAGGAAGTGGGGGGTTCAGCAATTAATTTATTCTAGGAATAGAGTAATCCCCAAACTGAAGGGGTTGTGGCTCCTGTCAAGCAGATTAGAGAATGAAACAGAACTAGAGGCTGGAAATTTTGGAAAGGTCACTGTGGTAAAGAATGATTAATCGTAATTTCTGTAATGTCACTGAAAGAATGAGGCCAGTAATACTGCACTCAGCAATGGCTGTACAACAGCCTGTCACCTAAGTGGGGAACGCTGTGAGATTTGGAAGCCAAAAGAGCTCCCCATAACTCCTTTCAGTGAGGAACAGAATCCAGATTACTACTCTGAGCTTCAGCAGTGCAGGTCTCATCTTTTGCAGGTCAAGCCCCACCTGGCCAGTCCTTTTTAAATGAACACTCAATGTACCCCCCTTGACCTGCACAGATGATAATCATAGGGAGCCACTATCAGTGTAAAGATCTGCTACTTTTCAATTTAATTAAAATGGGCAACATTTTTTTCCCTTCTAAAGCAAACTTTTCCCATTAAACTTCAACTTCTTCTGTCGATACCCTGTTAGACAGCACTTGGCTTTTTAATATTTCGCCTGTAGGATATGTGCCAACTCGCCCTTGATGTAGAAAATTTTAATTCAAATCAATACATGTACAAGGTCACTTTAAAATTCAATTAATATGAATGGAAAAATATGCCCCACAGTTCTGTGAGCTGAAAATGGAACAGCTGCAAGTTAAACACTCATGTAGCTGCTGTTTTGGTGCTGTGTCTACTAACAATGCTGTTCTAACTTGGTTTAACCACTATGTGCTCAGTCTGACAGCTGAGATATTCAGAATGCCATTTTCTAAAATGGGAAGCTCCAGGATAAGGAGAGACCATGTACTGAAACACACCACTTTACTGACAAAAATAGGGGTAAAATAAAAATTCCTTTGTAAAATACTAGATTTAAAAATATTTTGTCTATCACTAATAGAACTCTGAGTGCAGATGACTAACATTTTAAGCCAAAAACGAGGGGCACCTAAGAGAGGTAATCTGAACATATTCTTAGACTCCTATAAAGTGATCACTTTAATTAACTTACTGATAGAAAAGGAAGCAAAACCAGTTTCTCTCTCTCCAAACTGGTAGTAGCCAGGTCAAAATTTAGCTTAAAATGGTCAAAATTCTGTCTGGAGAAAATATCTTTAAATCTCCTCTTTGTAACTTTTCTGCTGTACTGAAAATTATGACAAACTAATTGGCTCTTATAGGCACTAATTAAATACTATTATAAACATCCTCTGTTAGATTTATTTTATATTTTGATATTAGGAGAGAGGTTGCTGAAGGCACCAAGTTCCAGTACTATGCAGGGAAATTCCCTAAACTCCAGATTACCTCTCAGCATCCCAGGGAATCCTCTGCTGATTTGAAATGCAGATGCTCTGCAATGCAGAGCTAAACAGAAGAAATATTTTCAGTTTACTTGCATACCTCACTGCTAATGTCACAAGGAACGTGTGTGTGTGCGCGCGCATGCGAGACTGTGTGTATATACATACACATACATATATACACACATACACACACACAGGTGTGTTTTCATTCACCTTAGAAGACAGTAATACATCAACAAATTAAAAGCATAATGAAGCTGTGCATGTTCAGCAGCAAAAGGCCAGCCCACCTGCTCCTTGCAAAATAGGCAGACCTAGTCTTTTTTCTCTTGTATCTCGATAATCAGCAGAACAGCCACGAATCATATGGTACGTGTATTGAAAATACAAGCATTAGAAAAGCAACAGACTTTCTATTAGTTATTTTTTCCCTCTATTTCTATCTCTCATCTGAGGCTGGTATGAATGCTGCAATTCCCTTCACAGAATCATTATTCTTTAATGATGCCTATTTGTAAATAGCAGGATAGGATGCAATTAAGCCATTAGAGGCTAAATAAACCAACATGCTAATCAGGTTCTTTACAAGAATTTTTTTTAATGTAGAGGATGGAATTTACCTTTCATTAATCTAACTTAATTGCAATAGTGCACGTTAAAAAGTCAACACAAATTAAGGTCTTTAAATGATTTCCCCATATTAAGGATCAGTTGGTGATCTTTTCCCTCAGTAACAAGGCATATTCTGTTAATAAGGAGACCAAACTGGCAAACAATATTGCTAAAAGGTTAGAAGACAGGTTTTATGGTACAATTATCCCAGTTCAATGAAAATTAATTTGCTACTGAAGACAAATAAGTTTCTTAAGTTTTGCTTTCCTCATTCTAAATTTTAATATCCCAGTAATATTACCAAGATGGGAAGGAAGTCTGACTTTTGTCAACAAATAATAAGCTCTACTAGAGCGTCAAGATGGATTGCTGACACTCTGGAATTGGATGCATATTCACCTATACAGAGGAATAGAAGCTGAATAAACTCATCTCCAGCTTCTCTCCACCTCTCCCTGCTCCTTTCTCCTTTCCTTCGCCTCCTCACCTTATGAACTCCGACCCACCAAAAGCAGGTAGAGAGCAACACGCTCATCCTCCAGGGCTCTGCTGCTCATAGATTATGCTGGTTCCATAGAAGTTCTTTCCTATATTAAAACCTCAGAATTAATCAGTGTCCTATTAAAGGTTTTCTGACATTTGGTTGATTGTTCCCATCTTGCTTATGCACCATACAAAGTTCAATGTAAATACAGAGAGGATATATTTATAATGGTCACTTTTAAAATTTGCTAATTTTGCTTTAGAAAAATAGAGGAGGGAATACTACAAATGCTGAGGAAATGTTAGTTATCAAGAACAACTAGCAGGGTTTTAAGGATGAGGACTTATACTGATTAGCATTAGGGGAAATAGGGATTTTTTTTAAGTCAAACATTACATTGTTCAGGCATAGGTAACTGATTCTAAATTACTGGATAACAAAATATATTAAAAAATGTAACTGCTCTCAGTATAAGATCTTATAGAACCAGATTCAATTTGATGTCTTTTTTAATGGTCAAATTATAAACCTCAAAAACTGGGTTTCCAGTAGAAAATAGTGGTAATTTTAACTAAAGCAATGTAGCTACAATATATAGAAAAACAAAAACTGAGCCAAAAAAGTCTTCCATCTTAGTGAACAGATGTCTAGCCCATTTGCAATTAATATGACCCAATTCCATACAATCAGACTGCTTAAAATGCCTGGAACAAGATTTAAAAGTTAAAATGCAAATTATCTGATTTTAATGAGAATGAATGGAAACTATGTCAAAAATCTCTCTCCTTTTAGGGCATGAAAAGTAGATGAGGGAAGGAGTAGGTAAACATCTAGTTAGCAGTATAAATGTATACAATGAATTTATCATCAAAAAGATTGCTTGATAACAAAGTATGAGAAGAAAATGCTATTTCTGAAAAGAGCTTTGTTTTGGCAGAAAGTATTTTCTAAAATTAGAATTCAGTTATTTAAATCATTATGTGTTAGAAACAGCTCAAAACAATAAAACTCTTCCAGTGTTTTTTACAACACATTTTCCCAGTGTTTATATCTGCTATAGTGTTCCTTTTATATGCCTTTATAACGTTAGAAGGTAGTCATTCCTGGTGACAGAGAAGGAAGTCTGGTGACAGAGAGGCAGAATGGTCTAGTGGTTGAAAACAGAAGAACTTGGTTCTATTCCTGAATTGCTGTGTGACTTTGGATAAATCACAACTTTCCTGTGCCTCATCTGTAAAATGGAGATAATGCTTACCTTAATTTGTAAAGCCCTTTTTGATGCTTGAATAATATGCTACTATATACATTGGTATTATCATTAAAATATCACACAAGATTCTGAATTTTGATAATGGTCACAAGATAGTTGAAAAAGAACCATACTGTGAAAAGTCTTTATAGACACAGGGAAATTGTGATAGTTGAATTTTTAGAGACACTCTACCTTAAAATCAAAGATGACATTTACAGTGGCAATTCTACTGTTTCTAATATTGGTATTCTCTTTTCCTAGCCTTATAATCATAGTAAAACTTAAGAAAATGGTTAATTTGGAAACAAATGAAAGGACAAATGATATTCTGCGGGTCTGCCAAAATCAGGAGAGTTCCACTGCAAAGAAACAAAATCCTATCTTCTTAAACTGTATTACACCTACTGCAAATAAAGCTGTACAAGTTTTGATCACCCCAGTAATATGAAAGTCAACAGGGAAGAAAGCTCTAATTATTTTGAAATACATTGTGCATTTCACAATTTATTAAAATTTTAGGGTATGATCCATTTACCTTTATTGGAGCTACATTGATTTATACCAGCTGAGGATCTGACTCTGAATGTACAGCTGCATTTTGGAGAAAACTGCTGACTGTAAATCTTGTTAAAAGTGACTTTGCATGTAATCTTGACATTATGGAAGCCCAGGTGAGAGAGTACATAAAAATGTCTACCTGCTTCACACTAACTGGTTCACTACAATCATAAAAAGGGATTTAAGTAAAGTACAAGTATTTTTCATTCAAAATTGAAGGTTTTCTTCTGATTATTAAAAGGTGGGCTGCAAAATAGTTAACAGTGACTTAGGGCTCTCACTTTGCAAGGGTCACAAATGACTTCTCATTTCAGCATGGCTGCTGCCACCACAAGGAAGTATGCCGGATATAATCTCTGAGCGTGCTCTAATTCACACTGAGGGCTGGTTTGGTCCCTTCACAGCCCAGGATACAGGGAGCGCTAGGGTGGCTTACAGTTCAAGCACAGGAACATAATAATTGAGACTCAATCCCAGTATGTTTATTAAGATAGGGTCCACGTTCTGAAATTTTTTCCAAACTCCTGATTTAGGGAGATGAATACTTTCCCCAGGGCTGTGATCACCACAAAATAACAAAGAAGATAGTTGATCTCACAAGAAACATACCTGTTTCACAAAGAATGTTGTGTGTCCAGGAATCTAACAGGTTAAATAATCAAAGAAACAACAAAAAGTCTAAAGTAATTCATGTATTCTTAACATATTAGGGAAAGTTTATCTGTTTACCATAGATTCATAGATTCTAGGGCTGGAAGGGACCTCGAGAGGTCATCGAGTCCAGCCCCCTGCCCTCATGGCAGGACCAAATACTGTCTAGACCATCCCTGATAGACATTTATCTAACCTACTCTTAAATATACCAGAGATGGAGATTCCACAACCTCCCTGGACAGTTTATTCCAGTGTTTAACCACCCTGACAGTTAGGAACTTTTTCCTAATGTCCAACCTAAACCTCCCTTGCTGCAGTTTAAGTCCATTGCTTCTTGTTCTGTCCTTAGAGGCTAAGATGAACAAGTTTTCTCCCTCCTCCTTATGACACCCTTTTAGATACCTGAAGACCGCTATCATGTCCCCTCTCAGTCTTCTCTTTTCCAAACTAAACAAACCCAATTCCTTCAGCCTTCCTTCATAGGTCATGTTCTCTAGACCCTTAATCATTCTTGTTGCTCTTCTCTGGACCCTCTCCAGTTTCTCCACATCCTTCTTGAAATGCGGTGCCCAGAACTGGACACAATACTCCAGTTGAGGCCTAACCAGCGCAGAGTACAGCGGAAGAATGACTTCTCGTGTCTTGCTCACCACACACCTGTTAATGCAGCCCAGAATCAAGTTTGCTTTTTTTGCAACAGCATCACACTGTTGACTCATATTTAGCTTGTGGTCCACTATAACCCCTAGATCCCTTTCTGCCGTACTCCTTCCTAGACAGTCTCCTCCCATTCTGTATGTGTGAAACTGATTGTTCCTACCTAAGTGGAGCACTTTGCATTTGTCCTTATTAAACTTCATCCTGTTTACCTCTGACCATTTCTCCAATTTGTCCAGATCATTTTGAATTATGACCCTATCCACCAAAGCAGTTGCAATCCCTCCCAGTTTGGTATCATCTGTAAACTTAATAAGTGTACTTCCTATGCCAATATCCAAGTCGTTGATGAAGATATTGAACAGAGCCGGTCCCAAAACAGACCCTTGCGGAACCCCACTCGTTATACCTTTCCAGCAGGATTGGGAACCATTAATAACTACTCTCTGAGTACGGTTATCCAGCCAGTTGTGCACCCACCTTATAATAGCCCCATCTAAGTTGTATTTCCCTAGTTTATTGATAAGAATATCATGCAAGACCATATCAAATGCCTTACTAAAGTCTAGGTATACCACATCCACCGCTTCTCCCTTATCCACAAGACTCATTATCCTATCAAAGAAAGCTATCAGATTGGTTTGACATGATTTGTTCTTTACAAATCCATGCTGGTTATTCCCTATCACCTTACCACCTTCCAAGTGTTTGCAGATGATTTCCTTAATTACTTGCTCCATTAGTTTCCCTGGCACAGAAGTTAAACTAACTGGTCTGTAGTTTCCTGGGTTGTTTTTATTTCCCTTTTTATAGATGGGCACTATATTTGCCCTTTTCCAGTCTTCTGGAATCTCTCCTGTCTCCCATGATTTACCATCCCAATTCAAATATTGCAAGCTACTGGAAGTTGAGCAACAAAGTCAAAGAAAAACCTTAAAAGCGTCCTCTGTTCACTCCACTGCCACAGCAAATTAATTTTGCATAGCACTTTTATTGAAGCTGATCTAAAGTGAATGTTTGTCTTCTTTCATGCATAGATACAAGTAAAAAATTAATTGAAAAATCAATAGTGTAGATTGGGATTAAACTGCACACTGAAATACCATAATAAACGGCTTTTAAAATCAGTTGAGGATTTCACACAGCTCTGAAAGATGTCAATGATTTATGCATTTGGTCTATGCAGCGTAAATCCAAGCTAATGAGGTACAATTGCTGTGTATAAGTCTGAAACACAAAAAGACTCAGTTGTCTAGAAGAAGCAACAGCTACATAGGATTGCATGTAGGAATCTTTCAGAACCAACATTTATGCTTCTAGGAATAGTTTAGTATCTTCTTGCTTACTGGTTGTGGCTTGTGTTGAAAGATGTACGCTGCCAACTGAGGGCCAAGCTTCGCATGAAGGTTACTACCAGTTGAAAGCAAGCCTGCAGGTCTACTTTTGTTTACCAGATGGTGTCTTTCAAGTGAGAACTACTACTTTTGGGACACTGAAGGAACTGTGGATTACAGTAGTCACAACTGCTATTGTTAAAGTTGCAAAACAATTTCTAAATTCTCATAACTTTCTGGAACAATAATCTTTTGGGCTAACATTTTCAGTGTTAGGTCTCTTCCCAGAGGTGATTTGTTTGGGAAAGTTTGAACAAACTCTTTCATCCTTTTGAAGTTACAAAAGGGCTAGCAAGCATATTTTTACCACTTCTCCCATAAAGATAACTAAGAACTGCTAAACTTTGAAACGTCAAACTAGACACTCAAATAGGTCATGATAACAGAACATGCATTGCTAAGTCTGAAAATGAAAATGTTTTAAAACAAAGGGCAAGATCATACTTTGAGTGAGAATTTTCAAGGGAAGGGGAGAGTGGGGCTGGAAATTATGAAGTTCTCCTTGTGGAATTGTCTTGCCTTTGATTTTTTGGGATAGAGCATCAAAGTTACAACCCCATTACACATAGAACAAACAGGAGGTTGGTTCCCCAAACCAATGGACTTCTTTTGGCCTCTGCATGTGCCCTCTTCCAGCTCCCTAGAAGCAGGATTCCAAATACATATCCCGAAGCCCCACAATGAGAATTACACAGCGTGAAGGGTTAACTTAACATTGCGGGAGGCAGGCTGCCTCCGTCTCACCATGTTTTTGACCCAGTAGATCCCTTCCATAACTTCCCCTGCACTGACCCACCATTTTGGTCTCTTCCACTCACAAAGGGAGCGGGCACAATCCAGCCCAATGTTTGAAAATATGGGCCCTCAAGGTCACAACAATTTGGGCTTTCTTAATATATTTGTTCCTCATGCCAATACCTTTATTAGTAAATATATACTTTTCTTGGTCAGCTGAATTATTTTAGAGCATGCTGGATGCCTTGCAGTACAAAAGCAAGACACGGCCCTCTGCCTCAGAGAGCTCACACTATAATTTCAAACATAATGCAAAACTGAGAGGGGACAAAACAGTAGGGAAGGGATGGACAAAGGTTGCAGAAATGAGATTATGTAGTTATTTAATAAAGACTACTTGGTAAACAGATTGGTGGTACAATTTTTTTAAATAAAATAATAAATGTCTTTTGATCACTATTTGAAGTAAGAGAATGAACCAGTAGTGTTGTGGCAGAGAAAAAGTGCTGTTGTGCAGAAACCCTAAACTGGTCTTACTTGGGACTCTTACTCAGATATTGACACGTCACAAGTATTAGGGAAGACTCACTTTTCTCTAGTGGCACAGGTACCAGTCTCACTGCCCATCACATAGCACCTTTCACTGACTGACGGCCAGGGCCGGCTCCAGGCACCAGCAAAGGAAGCAGGTGCTTGGGACGGCATATCTGAAGGGGCGGCATTCCATGGGGCAGCACATTTCAAGGGCCGTTTTTTCTTTTTGCCGCTTGGGGTGGCAAAAAAGCCAGAGCTGGCCCTGCTGACGGTGGCAGAAACCAGCAAAAGCTTTTATGGCAGTCAGGGGCAAATGGAAGATGCCATATTGGCAACATGAACTGAGATAGATGGGAAATGGAAGGAATAGCTGCCTGAAAAGAAAAATTATTATATGGTACATCATTACCATATACTGTACAACAAATAAGATTAAAACAAAGTTTCATGATCTCTGATTGTGGATTATGTGAATACCAACTGAAAGGTGAATATCACTGGTTCAGTACACTGCAGTTATCTGGTACCAGTAATCATGTCCTTGATTTAGTGGTGGTACACAAAGGGCAATTTAATCATGCTATCCAGCATGTTATTACTTATTGCAAAAAAGAGTCTCTTCCAACAACAACAACTCTTCCAACCCACTTTATTCCTTACCTGTTCTCTGTCAATGTGCCCAAATCACAATGTATATTTGGGACTTGATCCTAAACAGTGTTGAGTGTCCCCAACTCCCACTATAATAAAATAAGTTGAGAGCGCTCAGCCTTTAGTAGGAGCTGCTCTGAATCCAGCAGAGTTGGGTTCAAAGTGAAAATGGCAACTAATATTTTCTCATACAGAAAATGTTATAAATAAACAAACATAAGAGCAACTTTAAAAGCATCATGAGGACCACCATTTTATGGCTCCTTAGATATTATGTGGTTCCATTTGATTAATCAAACTGACATTTTAATGCCTATGAAAGCAGCTTTTTAGCCTTTGACTCAGTTAATCTCTTAAAATTTGTTGTCTGTTCAAAGAAAAGTAATAATGGGATGTTAGTTGATTAACCGAAACTAAATATCAACACAGCTAGAAAGATGGATGGATAAATGAACTCATCCTTTTAAGGAATGTACAGGAAATTTACCCATACTGAGGCTTCTAAAGTCTACAAACGCTACAGAAACAACCCAGATTCTAGATGGCAACTAACACTGAGTCACAAATATATTTACAGTTTGGTTTAGCTTTGGCTCAGACAGGACATTAAATGAACGTTTGAATTCTTTTCTACATCCGATTAACTGAAGTTTCCAACAAAGTGACCAAAAAAGAAAGGTAGATATTAGAATTATAAATCAGCACATCTTGTGCAAGTCTTTCCATTCCCCTGTTGAAAAATACAAATGAAATCAGTGTAAAATGGGATAAAATGACCCAACATCTGAAATTGAAGGCCAGTGTATTAAGATGACTCCATATCTTCTTGTTCAATTTTGTCAAAGATTCTGATTTTAGATTCATTTTAATATTCACTATAACTGTAAAGGGGGGGAGGGATAGCTCAGTGGTTTGAGCATTGGCCTGCTAAGCCCAGGGTTGTGAGTTCAATCTTTGAGGGGGCCATTTAGGGATCTGGGGCAAAAAAAAATAATCTGTTAGGGGACAATACTTGGTCCTGCTAGTGAAGGCAGGGGACTGGACTCAATGACCTTTCAAGGTCATTCCAGTTCTAGGAGATTGGCATATCTCCATTTATTTTAATTTTTTTTTTTTTTTAAGAAGATGAAATACTTTGAATAAAGGAGCCAGGAAGCACTAAGTAAACCAAGAAAGGTGTTCTGTAACCTGAACAGATTTACCTACAGTAATTATATATTTTTGTTTTATTTTAAATGTGCCAAATAATGGGACTTCTATCACTCACCTTGATAGCGTAAACATAGCTAAATATATTAAAAGTGTCACACGGCCACTGATCAACACCCTTCAATCTGTTAATCTTCTACACTAAAAATTTTTAAAGCTCTCTTCTTGCCATTAACACAGCAGCTGCATGTGAAAATTGATGTGGCTGATAGGTCCTTGTGGAATAAAAGCTTGTTCGCTCAGACAGAAGTAACTCTAATATCTTGGACCTGTTTATCGATAATCCAGTCTTTACTGCTCATTCATTCCGATGCCAAATTCTTGACTTCATCATGGAACAGAAATTCACTGACCCAGAAATAATTTGAACAAATTTATTTCACTGAAGATTTTTTTACCCCATTAAACTCTCCCTCCCTGATAATGCTGCTGAAGGCATGGTTAATGTGTCTGAGGCTGGGTAGACTCAATCTTCCACAATCACATCTAATAGTTTGGATATTAAAGTAGCACATTAATCCCTTTAAAGGGAGGAGCTATTTTTGACCATTTACTTTTCTTTTCAAAACAAAAAGCCCTCTAAATTAAAAGATTAATCCCTACACTATATCAAATTAGGAGAATATGGATAATAGAGAAGATCTTAATACTAAGAATATTTGCTTCTCCAATTAAGAATCAGCAACAAGACTTGATCCTGCTCCCACTGCACTCAATGGCAACACTTCCTTTCACTTCAATGCTGCAGGATTAGGCCCATAGTCAAGACAGTAAAATCTTTTTAGTGTCAAATGACACACAGTCATTCTGATATTATTTATCAAACTTTTTATCTGCGCAAAAATTTTAAAAACATTATTTTCCCTTCAAACTCATCTAATGCTTTTCCTGTTCAATTAATAATCTTTCCTGATCCATCAGAAATGCAAAGCGGTCCTGGGAATCACATTTTGCAATGTTTGTGGGCTGATTCCCACAAAGTCCTCCTGATTCTGAACTGTGCCAATGTGTCTTCCAGGACTGGAGCAGTACTTTTTGCTTTTGGACTAAGTCAAATATATTTTCCCCATCTTCCTTACCAAGAGGAAGAAATGAACTACATTATTGTACCGCCTCAGGAAAACTACTACTCTGAAATGTACTTGAGTCTTTAGCAATGTTCATTTTAAGAACAGCAAATTAGTCTGTTAAGCATTCAACCCCCACTGGATTACCTCAAAACCAAATGGTAGAACTTACCAGAAGCATTGCAGAAGTTCCATTTGGCCTGGATAAATGGATAGACATTTCAGGAAACATCCTATCAATGCGGCTGATCACATCATCAACATATCTACCAAACAAATTTAAAAGAAAACCCAAAATTTTAGAAGTCTATTTATGCCACATGTGCAGCAATGAAAACAGTCACAAACAGATCCTGGTACAGTGTTCAAAATCCATCTTGACAAACCATCCAATAGGTAACAAGCCAGAAGTTTTATTCTAGCCAATGTGTGCAAAGAATGGTGGGGAAAGGAAGAAGAGATGGATGGCTGATTCCCTCCCCTCTTCCTTACTAGCTACTGCATTTCCAAAGGTGAGAGACTTCCTCCTCCCTACATAGCACCTGAAATCAGTAGACTCCCTCCAAACCTTCACAGCAAAACTCCTCTAGAATTTTCAAGCATTTGTAAGGCTGTGTTCCCAAAACACTTTTAAGCACTTTTCTGTCACACCACTTGCCATTGGTTACTGGTCAAGGATTGTTCCATAACATTATATAAATTGACTTTGTATTACATTTGTGATCGTCACTAATTCAGATATCATCCTTCCACTCTGTCAGTCAGAGCTGGGTGCACTTTATAAGTTTTTTACATTCCATTCAACCATCACTGACACACACCAGTGCTAGAAGCGCAGCAAACTAGAAGATCACTTTGGAGCAATATGAAAGCCTACAGCTCACAAATGCAACCTTTGAATAATATGCTAGAATGCACTAGGAAACAGAAGTTCAGCACTGAACTTCTAGTAATGTGCTCTCATTGAACTCCATTCATACCAATGACAGCTGTTTCCTTGGTAATTAACATACTTCAAAGAGTCACACACGTTTAATATATTCTGGTAAACAAGGCAACCCAATGTGAAAGCAGAGAGAGGAGCAAGAAAGAAATAATTTTAAACTAAATGAGAATAAGTGATTTTTTTCAAAAATAACTTCACTCTGGCAAAATTATATTGAATATGTGACAACACGTGGGAGCATGAGGTGCTATAAAAAGTTTAAATTGCCTCTTGTTTGAGAAGACCTACATAATTCATTCATGGCTTTACAATACCAGAGTAATATAACTATTCTGAAGTGTTGGTCCTAAAGATTTTATAGCACCCCATCTACGTACACTATTTCAGAATGCAAATCTTTTGTACTTCATAGAATTTAAATTATAAACACCTCAGGAAGGAGCTTGTACTTTTTGTCTGTAAAGCACTATGCACACTTCTGGTGCATTAAGTAATAATTATTGATAATAAAGATAATATAGCAACCTAACTGCACACTAAAATAATGATGCACAAGTATTATCATTATAAAGATGAATGCAAATGCATATTAAAAATACTTACGAAAATAGTTACTGCTCATGAGTAAAGTCAAAGTTTAGATCCATAACATGAATGTTAAAAATATACATATACATTCAAAATACAATATCGATTAGACTATTTTATGTACTAATAACTTTAAAGTATATTTGTGAAAATGAACTGAAAACAATCACTTTAGTAACCATTAAATTGCCTTAACTAGTTTTCAGAGTTCTCATACCCGCATGTTGACGGTTTTTATTTTTGCAATGGTTGAGCAAACTTATTTTTTATTTTTTAAAAATAAGTGTTTTAAAACTAATTCAAATATCTTTTTATATGTTTAACAACTCAAAAAAGTTTGAAACAAAATTCTGAGACCATTATTACTAAGTAACAGCCTGGAGGGATTTTTTATATCAAAGTTATAAGACACTGACAACAAGGGTTTATAGAAAAGCTTAACTCTGGTGGTGTGAACTGTGCCACTGGAATAATAAAAACCCACCATAAAAATCTTTGTATTCTGAAAAAGTTAACAAACCCTTTTCAAAGCAGGAAAATACAGGGCGTGCTCTCTGGCTCTTTAAGGACAGGATCAGATGGGGGTGATAGTGGGTTGCTGCTGAATGCATCTACAAATAGCATGACTTGCTGAGCTACAAATGGAAGAAGGTATACGTGAACATGTTTTCATGTTAGCACACAGGCTTTGAAGAGTTTTCAGAATATTAACTAACCACCACAAAAGTGAAAGTAAAACATTTCTGCATCTAAACACTATTTTTCACATGGAATTATTTGAACTGCTTAAGGAGGGTAAGCAATTTTGAGATCTTGCTTTTTAAACTATGTTTTTAATTATTCTTTTTAGTCTTATTTGTTTAAAAAACCCAAAGGAGTCTTTTCACTGGGGACATTTAAGCTTTGATTGCCATTTTGCAGTAACCCAAATTCACTGCTGGGCATTATCAGAAAGTCAATGGTGTTGTACCTGCTCATGCAATTGGGGAACTCTGACCCTCTTATTGTAAGTAAAGAAGGGAACTACTGTAACATCTTAACATAAAAACCTGCTCCATCCTTCCTGTTACAAGGGGGAAGAGGGAAACAAATGTTTTTTATCCATGCAAATGAAATTGACTCTCAGCTTGCTAGCTGATAGTGGAGTCAGAATCAGTGTAAGCAAGGAACGTCTTCCTTAAAATGGTGAAAGAGGAGAAATGCATGACAAAGCCCCGAGATAAATAGTCTACATATCAACATGTATCACTGTCACTTTAAACATTCCTGCATCTGATACGTTTCTATTCTAAGCATAGTCTGTGTGACTTGAATCCAGTTACTCCATACTCTGCATAAAGCAAATTCAGCTGTCACTTGTGTGTGAAAAAAGAGGTCATTGCTAACCATATGCTAATTAAGAAACATGGAGTTTCTCCTTAACAGATCCTCAATCAATACACATCATAGCCTTGGACACAACAATGCAAATTATTGCAGAATTTAAATAAAAAGCTATGGCAACAGATTTTGGAGTTTCAGGTGATAATTAAAATGGAATGAAAAATGAATGCTTAGAAGTATTATGCCACTTGTCTGGCATATATAAAGCCAGGCTCACACCAACATTGACATATTCCGTATTTTAATATATAAGGAAAGTTAAAATAATACTAAATCTTATATCTATACTAGAAAAGTTAGGTTTTTCTTTGTTTTTTAAGCACAGATCCAAATCATAACTAGTCTCTTTAGAATACAACAACACGGTGGTTTACATTTAAAAAAGCAATTAATTTTCTGTGCTATTATAGCTCACCATGATATTCCACATATAGGAAGCTGTCCCAATTTATGAAAAAGTGAATGTACATTAAGATAAATGTTGCCTATTAAATGTATTCTCCCAAACACTACTTGAAACCTCTATATTACACTTAGAAAAGATAAAAACTGAATACACATCAATTCTTGCAATCCACAATCTGATAGGAAAGGTCAGAGGACAGATTTAAAAAATGACATTTTAAATATCAGACTTTATAAAATTTAAATATCTTTCCTTTAAAAAAAAATCTGTTTAAAGTTAAATTTGAAATTACCACAATCTATCATTAAGGCCTAAACTTCCCAGAACCTATTAACATCATTTAAATAAATAAAAGCACTGCATCAATGGGTATGTCTACACAGCAGTTAGACACCGGCGGCTGGCCTGTGCGAGCTGACTTGGGCTCGCGGGGCTCAGGCTACAGGGCTGTTTAATTGCAATGTAGACCTTAGGGCTCAGGCTGCAGCCCGAGCTCTGGGACCTTCCCACCTCACAGGGTCCTAGAGCCTGGGCTGCAGGCCAAGCTCAGATACCTACACTGCAATTAAACAGCCACGCAGCCCAAACCCTGCGAGCCTGAGTCAGCAGGCACAGGCCAGCCACAGCATTTTTAATTGAGGCCTCCTCACATTCTAATGAGTTAAAGAGTACTGCTTTTTTAATAAGATACATAATCAGGGGAAAACATCTACCTTTTGAGGTCAACTTAAACTATCTACATTTATCACAATGCCTTGTACTGCATTAAGTATATATATTATTTTCAGTCTTTAGAATTGAGCAAATGCCGGTATTTACATTTTCTCAAATGGAAGTATTTTCAGTTTCACTTGTCCAGAAAAGCTTTTGCCTTAATTATATTTGGGTTCAGTTTAGATAGCAGGTGCAAAAATATTTTCTTCATTTGCATTAATTCATTCAAATTTAAGAAATCAATTGGGTGTTGAAAAAACAGGAAATCTTGTTTCCTCTTCCAAGCTATGAATAAAAAACAGGTGGGAGAGGATGAGATCTACTCAGTTTAAAAACTTGATAGGCATGGGGACAGATTTTCAAATGTATTTAGTCACTTAAAGATGCAGACAGGCACCTGGTGGGGTTTTCAAATGTTCTCAAGCAGAGGTTAGGCACCTATTCCCATAGATTTCAATTCCGATTGATTTCAATGCCTAATCTGTGAAGGAGCTTTTGAAAAATCCCATTAGGCACCTGTCTGAATCTTTAGGTGCCTAAATACCTTTGAAAATCTGGTCTACAGCAACCAAAATAGTTAATTCACTAACTATGGTTAATACTACCTTTGCCTGAGGAATCAGTTTTAAATCCAAAATGTACTTTGATGAGCTTTTCCCTCCTTATGTATTTAGCACATTTAAGGCAGTTTTATTTAACTAATAAAAGCAGTTTTAAAAATGCAGTTTTTGTATATTTTTAAATTAATTCCCATTTCCATCTAAATGTAGCTTGACACAAATCCCAAGTAAAAAATTATCTAGTAAATAAAAAATACACCATTCACCATTTTCTAACATAATAAAAAATGCAAGAGCCAAGAATTTGAATAAATGCAGGTTATTAAGCTATACAATTGCTTAAATAAATATGTATGGATATAGTCTTTCTGGTTAGCAAACAGTAGTATCCAATTCAGTGTAAAGGATATATTTGGTTACAAATCAACGTTTTAATGGTTACCAACCAATAAGAATGAATCTTTCTTTAGGAAAATATTTAAGTACAAAAGTAAAAATAAGATGTTAATTATTTAAATCAAGGTTCCCTGCTTGCGGATTTAAATCATGATTCAAACTGACGATTAAAATCACCGATTTGAATCAATTCAACCTGAAAGGCCATGTTTCCATGTTCTTTGTTTACTAAAAGATAATTCAAACACAACATTATATGAACCTGTATCTACTGTATGCTCCTCCAAGTTCTCAGGTGTGGCTGCTCCTAGGGGTCACTTACCCCAACATAAGTCTTTTCACTCCAGACTTGTCCGCCTCGATGGTTCCTTCCTTTGGGACTTACTCTCTCCCACTTCCTCGGCTAAGGAGCTATTTCCACCTTTCTTATATTATACTCTGTCCTGCAGAGGTACTGAATTAGTCTAGAGCTTGAGTTCCCTGCTTCCCACTTCTATAAGGTTAAAGTAGAAGCTATTCAACCATTTCCTCATATCAAGGTCCTACACTTGTACTATTGCCAACAAAGATCCCATACCAAATTCCACACATTCTTTTTGTGGGTATGGTATTTAAGCACAGAAAAATATTAGTGGAGTCCATTTTACAAAGCACCATAACACTAATCAAAGGAAAGTCAAAACTAGTATTAGTAGGATTCCAAAAGACTAGGCAAATGCATTGTCAGTAAGCATTAAGAAAGCTATCTACAAATAGCAGAAACCCTTATTTTCCAAAATGGAGGCATTAGACAAGGAGATGAGCTCTCTATGTCCCACTATCCAAGCTCAAGGCTCTCATGCAGAATCATTAAATATGCAATAGGCAAATGGCAAGGGAGGCTGGCCTAGATATACTATTCCATCATTTTTCTATCTTTTCCACAGCCTGGATATCATGCTTCTTCTAATTTCTACTGCATTCAGATACCATGGTGATGGACACAGATTTGGTACGTGGCAATAACTGATATTTTATAAAGAGCAGAAAATATTGGTGAGAGATGTATTATGGAAAAAATACATCCTGAATCTTCAGGAGACAATGAATTGGTTTAAAAGAGAATGCCTTTCTTTAGGACAATCAGCCAGGATTGAGAGTCGGGCAGAGGGATGGAAGGCAAATGGCATGTGGAGAATCTGCCATTGTGTCAATAAACCATCTGATAAATATATGAAAAGGAAGGAAAATAGTGAATAGCCCTCTGCCCCTCCAAATAGTTCCTTCCTGCACCCCCATTTAGTTTAACAAGGAAAATGGACATAAGAGTGAACAACATTAAATCAGGTTTCAGTGTAGTAGCCGTGTTAGTCTGTGTCAGCAAAACGAAAATAAGAAAGAAAAACTTGTAGCACCTTGGAGACTAACAAATTTACTTCAGCATAAGCTTTCGTGGGTTAGTACCCACTTCATCGGATGCATACCATCTGCATGTACACCATATGACGACGACTTCCTCAGTGAGTCTGATCTGATACGCCAGGTCTACCAAAGTAAAGTAGGGCTGTCGATCAATTGCAGTTAACTCACGCGATTAACTCAAAAAAAGTAATCACACTGTTAAACAATAGAATACCAATTGAAATTTATTAAATATTTTTGGATATTTTTCTACATTTTCAAATACATTGATTTCAATTACAACGCAGAATACAAAGAATACACTGCTCACTTTATATTATTTTTATTACAAATATTTGCTCTGTAAAAATGATAAAAAGAAACAGTATTTTTCAATTCACCTCATATAAGTACCTGTAGTGCAATCTCTTTATCATGAAACTGCAACTTACAAATGTAGATTTTTTTTTATTACATTAACTCCACTCAAAAACAAAACAATGCAAAACTTCAGAGCCTACAAGTCAACTCAGTCCTACTTCTCATTCAGCCAGTCACTGTTTGTTTACATTTACAGGGGATAATGCTGCCCACTTCTTCTTTATGTCACCAGAAAGTGAGAACAGGCATTCACATGGGACTTTGATAGCTGGCTTTGCAAGTTATCTACATGCCAGATAAGCTACACACTCGTATGCCCATGCTTCGGCCACCATTCCAGAGGAGATGCTTCCATGCTGACGACACTCGTTAAAAAAATAGAACATTCATTAAATTTGTGACTGAACTCCTTGGGGGAAAACTGTATGTCTTCGGCTCTATTTTACTCACATTCTGCCATATATTTCATGTTATAGTAGTCTTGGGTGATGACTCAGCACACGTTCATTTTAAGAACACAAAGAACGTACCAATGTGAGATTTCTAAAGATAGTTACAGCACATGACCCAAAGTTTAAGAATCTGAAGTGCCTTCCAAAATCTGAGAGGGACGAGGTGTGGAGCACGCTTTCAGAAGTCTTAAAAGAGCAACACTCCGATGTGGAAACTACAGAACTCAAACCACGAAAAAAGAAAATCAATCTTCTGCTGGTGGAATTTGACTCAGATGATGAAAATGAACATGCGTTGGTCTGCCCTGCTTTGGATGGTTATTGAGCAGAACCCATCATCAGCATGGATGCATGTCTTCTGGAATGGTGGTTGAAGCATGAAGGGACATATGAATCTTTAGCGCATCTGGCATATAAATATCTTGCGACCTCAGCTACAACAATGCCCTGCAAACACCTGTTCTCACTTTCAGGTGATATTGTGAACAAGAAGCGGGCAGAATTATCTCCTGAAAAAGTAAACAAATTTGTTTGTCTGAGTGATTGGCTGAACAAGAAATAGGACTGAGTGGACTTGTAGGCTCTAAAGTTTTACATTGTTTTATTTTTAAATGCAGTTTTTTTTAAATACACAATTCTACATTTGTAAGTTCAACTTTTATGATAAACAAGTTGCACTACAGTACTTATATTAGGTGAATTGAAAAATACTATTTCTTTTGTTTTTTACAGTACAAATATTTGTGATGAAAATAAATATAAAGTGAGTGCTGTAGAGAAGTGCTGTAGAGAAGTCTAATTCTACTTTTGTGACTGCTATCATACCAATTCTCAGATCAGAAGGGAAGTATTCCTATATACTTATTATGTTTCTCAACTTTCTCCAGTTTACAGATTTAAAAGCTTCAAGTGCTGATAAACATTGGTAAGAGTAAGTGCTTGAGAAAAATACAAGAGAGAAGAGTGGAAAGGAGAAAAAATTATTTGAAATATATTTGATGAAAAATTGGGCGTCTTTCGATATAAGGGAAGAGGTCAGAAAATCTGGAGCTTTTGTCACATCGCAGACAGAAAAGAAAAACAGACCAACAGGATTTTTAATTTTCAAATCTTATCAAACCTAATGCAATTTCACCAGTTGGTCAAAATGGTGGATTTTCTAATGAAGCTGTAACTACAGGTTTTAAAGCCTGTTGCCACACCCTACAAGTTCTCCTTTGGCTTTAAATCAGATTCCATACCCCACACACACTGTATCATGTTTGTCTCCCCCATTGGCTTTAGATACATCTTCCTGCTCCTTTCACTGCACTTGTCCTTCTTCCTCTTCCCCTACTATCCCACTCTTCTCAACACTTCTGCACTTCATTCAAACTTAGCTTTTTCATCCAAGAGTAAAGTTGATTTGTTTCTCCATTTAATTTACAAATGGGCTGAATGAGACACATGCCGAAATCAACGGGAACTTCAAGTTCCCAGCATATCTCAGGATCATGTCTTGAACTGAGAACAGCGTGGGACTCCAAACTTCACAACAAAAGGACATTATTCTTTAAGAGACTATCTTCAACAGAAAATCCATAGTCTAACTGGTGAATAGTTATTAATTAATATGCATTTAAACAGGCAGTAAAATGGCAAACAAAATTAGATCTGACTTGGAGTGCTGTGCACAGATTATCATCGTTGCTGGCTGTTATACTCTGTTTTCAGGTGGTGGAATAGTTTTCCCACAAACAAGTGCTGTAGTAACATCGGTGAAATCAAAGACAACCATCTACTTCATAAACATTAGCAGAGACTCCCAAGTTAATTCTAAATGCTATAATCTTTTTGTTTTGTTATAAAAATTCATAAAAATCAGCTCTGGAAAGGGAAAGCAGAGAGTCAAAGTTCTTTGAAAACCTCCCAGTAGTGTTGCCAATAAGCATAATCCTCTATCTTATATTAGAAGAGCAATGCCTGGAACAGACAGTAGACACTTCTGAAGCTGTGCCATATGTTATCGCCAAGCCAGTTACAAAATGCTGTTTCTAATACACTAATTAATTCTGCAGAATACTGAGATACAGTTGTTTGCTAAAAAGATCAGGTTTACAACGTAGGAGTAATTCAGAAGCCAGCTTTGCAGCCACAGCTCCTATAATGCTCTTTGATTCTCTCCTAGCTACCCCACTTCCCCCAAAAGAGAGTAATAGGGACAAGTAATTCATTATAAAAACCTTTCAATTCTACAGCGGACAGATGGCTTAGTTTTCTAACATGACCTTTTTTTTTTTTTTTACTGGATTAGATCCAGTGATCCAATGTTAGCGTGATGTTTAGCGGCTCAGGCAAGATTTAAATAGCATTTAGCCCACATAGTGTTTAAGATGCATGCTGTTCATTTTTTCCACTCAATACAAAAATCTAAACATTAGAAATGTTTGTATTGATAATCACTGTTTTGGAGTTGTGGCTGGGACTGAGGGAGAAGGGAGGGAGAACAAATATTACCCAAAATATGTTAAGAAAAAAGATACATTTGTAAGACTTGTTAAACTCTGAATATCGCTCCACTCCTGCCCAGACAACAGGGTTTAATCATACTTGTATAGTGGGTGGAAAACTCTTATGCATAGGATAAACAAACTGTGCTGCTGTCCTGCTAGAACAGCAATTCAGGGTGTTCTGGAGAGCAGTAGAGGAAACTCTCCCAAAATAATCACTTGTGTACTAAACCAGCTTTTTTCTTTTGTTTAAATTAACCTATTTTTCCAGGTTCTGTTTTTTCATTGATGAAATGTGGTTTAAGTTATATCTAACCAGGTTTCTTTAAGTCTTTCTTCAGCACTAGTTTTGGTTCCTTTTGCTTAGGTTACTCAAACCAGAGTCAGCTTTCAGGCTGAGTAATAACTCAATGTACCACAAATCACAACACCTCTTTAGAGCTCTCGGTCAGTATTTATCCAAATAGCTTATACAGCAGGAGGCACCAGATTCTGCTTCATTCAGAGTGCTAGAGATGCTTGATCTCAGACCAGACCAGAACTAAACCTTCTGCTCTTGACCTCCTGTAATACTTCTAGTAATGCAATCTACGGCAGGAGTGGCCAACCTGTGGCTCTTCAGAAGTTAATTTGCGGCTCCTTGTATAGGCACCGACTCCGGGACTGGAGCTACAGGCGCCAACTTTCCAATGTGCCAAAGGGTTCTCACTGCTTAACCTCTGGCTCTGCCACAGGCCCTGCTCCCACTCCTCGCCTTCCTGTGCCCTCCCTTGAGCCTGCCATGCCCTCGCTCCTCCCACCCAGAGCTTCCTGCATGCCACAAAACAGGTGATCAGGAGGTGTGGGCAGTGAGTGGGAGGCACTGATCAGCAGGGCTGCCGGTGGGCGGAAGGTGCTGGGAGCTGGCAGGGAGCTGATGGGGGGCTGCTGACATATTACTGTGGCTCTTTGACAATGTACATTGGTAAATTCTGGCTCCTTTTCAGGCTCAGGTTGGCCACCCCAACCTATGGGGTTGGGGTAGGAAAAGATGTCGAATGCCTTTAAAAAAAAACAAACTGAAAACAGATGGAATCTCTTCTTGGGACAACTTCTAAGACTATTTCAAAGTTTCTCTCTAGATGCCATCAAATCCACAATTAATGTACCCCTTTGCCTGTCACTTCAAATCTTAATTGAAATTGGTGAGTCCTGCTCCTCTTTCAATTCTGTGAAAAGCCAGAATGTTCTGATAAATCATCCAGCTACTATTATATTCTACCCAACACAGCACTCTCCATGCTTTGAGCATGCTTTTGGTGCCCTCTTACTCCTTAACATACAAGTGATAATTATGTCAAGAATAAATCAGCTCATTATAATGTTCATTCTTCTTGTACGTAATACCCCTTCCTCCACCTTGCATCTGTCCGGTCTATTTAAATTGTAAACTCTTCAGGGCAAAGACCACCTACACTGCCCAACATAAAATGGGCCCTGTTCTTGGCTGGCACTTAGGCAATACTGTAATAAACGCAATTAATAATAATAAGAGGATAAGATTTCACACCCACAAATCATCCTGATTAGCAGATATCCTGGTAAGCCAAAGGTTAGTGAAAAATCACCATTATGTTTACAACCCTGCCGCTTCACAAAGAATTTGACATGGAGTAATTCTCGAGGAGACAAGGGAGACACACAACAGGAATAAATCTCATGAGCACTATTATATTCAGTTTGACATTCAAAATACAGTAGTGGACCAGCAGATTCCAAAGAGAGTCACAATCCTCCACAGCAGAGCAACAATGTAAAATAGCAGAAGCCTGTAAGATGTTAGCATCTGCGCCCTCTGCTCTATTATCTACAGTGGCTGAAAACTGGTTTCCAGGTGAAAATTAAACTATTCACTTTGACCTATAAAGGCCTAAAAAAGTTTGAGATCTGGACACCTTAGAGACTGCCTCCATCTTCCAGTATGGGGGCATTTTCACCCCCATAACTCTGGAATTTAGATCCCCACCCGTTTGATTTAGCCTGGATTTACTGGCTTTCAACCTATGCTATAAGGGTTGTTTATTTTTTCTTTTTCTGTCTTTTTCTGATGAGTGGGCTCACTGAGGAGTCTTATTTATGGTGAATTAGATATTTAGTGGACATTCATTCAATAGAATTCTATATTGATTTTTTTTAAAGTAAATATATAATAATCTACACTTTGATTTAGGTACTTTTCTTAAATCTAGACAAGTATACAATGAAGTTCAGAATAATAGTTTTAAAAGGTAAAACAAAATAAGTATTCATAAGAATGGAGGTCCGGCCATGAACTCACTTGAGTTTTTAGTATATTCTACCCATTTTCCAACTGCTTTAATCCAAAAGCAACTGAACAATAGTTTATGAGTATTAGCAAGAGATTTAAAATGGATGGGCCTGATCCTACTAAAAAATTTTTTACCAAACACAGTGGTCACTGCCATAAGTAGTTACTAGACTTCAGACTATTTGTAACAGTAAGCACTGTACCCAGGTAGTAAATGTATGTGATTTAAGGTTATTAATAGTGATGGAGTTTTAATTATTATAGTTCTGATAAAGAGAATAAGCAGATGTCAGGTGTCGTGTGTACTGAAGATGGTATTAAAAATAGGAAAACTACAGTTGTAGTGTAATTTTTTACACTGAATATAATTTATTAATCTTGGGGTGAAAATTATAATTTAATTCAACAGGTACCTGCTGCGCAAGCCTTTGCATGTAGCAAATTCAGCTCCATAGCAGACTTTCCAGCAGTACACATTAACAATAATTATTAAACCAGTGATCTCTGCCAGCTCTCGTGAAATGACACTGCATGCTCAGATGGGCAGTGGAGAGAGCCTGAAGGGAGATTCAATAAATTCTCACATTGAGAAGGCAACCAGATTTGAAACATTCAATTAGACAGCTGGCATGAGCAGAGGATTCGTGCTTTGAAGATGGAAACACACCTCAGTCCCTTTCCCAATTTTCCAGAAGTTTTTGGCTCTCATCACAATCTCAACGTCTCTAAAATCCACCCTTCTTTTTTGACTCTTTTGATAAAACCCTTTAGTATGCCGCGATTATCTTTGATTTCAGCTACTGTAACCTCCTTGCTCCTCTCCTCTTCATTGTTCAGCCTCCTCTAGCTGCTCCAATGCCATCTTCCCCATTTTTAACCCCTTCACTGGGTTCCTTCTCTTTTTCCACATCTTCATTCTCAGAGCAACTCAAGGCTGCTCCTGCCTACATTTCAGCTTGTTTCAAACTATTCCCCCTCTCACACTGCCTAATTCTTTCAAGACTCTAATTCTTGCTGCACCACAGAGGAAAACTGCGTTTCTCTCAGGCAGCCAACCCAAGCACATTAGCAAGTGTCTCTCAAGGAGGACAGGCAGATCATCTGGAGAGAGACACAGAATTTTTTCCCTATGTCAAAAGTAAGATTATGCTCTCTATGATGGCCTAAGGAATCAAGGGAGCAAACTCTGGTCAACCAAACTCCAAGGTCTGCTCGGCACTTAAAAGTTTAACTGTTAAAAGTTTTCAGTTAGGAACGTGAATTTTTATTTTATTTTTAATTTATTTCATTCTACTAAAATAATTAATCTACTAAAAGTCCCAGTGTGAACACATTGATTTATACCAGTATAAATTATTCCTCATCCCCTACAGAAATAGGTATATGGTATAAAGCACTTTTATACCGATATAACCAAATCCTCACTGGGTGGTATACTGCTTTAACTGTGCAAGTATAGATAAAGTAGTACAACTTTCTATATAGTGTAGACGAGCCCCAATGCAATACATGGGACACCAGAACATCCACCCATGCCAGGAACTCCTTGCCAGACCAAAGCCCAAACCGAACTGCAAATTTAAGATGCATCCATCTTTTCATTTATATCTCTTCCCGCAGAACAAGCTCTGAAGAATTTTGCGTAGGTGAACCACACACCACTGAGAATTCTCACTCATTTTTCTTTTACTCCTTCACAAGATGATGTTTCTGAAAGCCTGGGGGATAGGGGGAAAACACAGGGCAAATTCAAAAGAATTTTTTTCCACAGATTTACTTTCAGGCTAATCTGGCAATATCACCCTCAGGAACGTGATTTGTAAAATAAAACAGTGACGTCAAAAGCACTTTAAAAAAAATGCAGCAAAGACCTGCAAATTTCAAATAGCTGAACCAGGATGCTTCTAAAAAGTCAACAGGCTAACCTCCAAATCCTAAGGGGTAGGAGTTTTTAATTGTTTCCCTTAGTTTATTTTAGACTCTACACTACAGGTAGTGCTATTTTGGTTGTTAAGGAAAAGATAGCTACGTAACTGTACTGTAACTATTGTTCTTTGAAATGTAGGTGCAGATGTATATTCCACTCAGGTGCGCGCACCCAGTGCACTGAAGTCAGAGAACTTTAACGAACAGTACCCATAGGGGTGGTGCTTGAGTTCTGTAGCCTTAGCCCCTCCCCGGTTACAAAAGGCGGTGCTGGCCTGACTTCTCTCAATTCCTTTGCACTGAAATCCAAGGCCTAAGATTCCGATGCAGAGGGAGGGTTGTTGATTACATGTCGGCACCCACATCTTGAACAACAGTTAAGTGGTACAGATAAATAACCATCTTTTCTTTTTTGAGTGGTTGGAGATGTGTATTCCACTCAGATGACTCCCAAGCATTTTTGGTAGATGGTGAGGCTTGGAGTCTATTTAAACAGTGACTGCACAACAGCCTTCACAAAGTTCATGTCTGATCTAGGTGCCATGGTAATCGATAATGCCTAGCAAAAGTATGCATGGAAGACCATGGAAGCCAATATTGAGACATTGCTGAAAAATGTGATCGATTGTCACCTATGCTCTTGTCAAATGGGCCTGTAATGACTGCGGTAGCATAGTCTGAACTACCACATAGGCTGTGGTAATATAGGAAATTACCCACCTGGAGATTATCTGAGTAGACACCAGCTGACCTTTCATCCGATCCACACAGTAGACAAAAGTCAACACGATGAACAAAATGTTTTAGTCCTCTCCAAATAGACTGCCAAGCACTACCTCACATCTCAGGTATGGAGACGTTGCTAATCCACATTTGTGAGTGACTTGGGAAAAAATATAGGTAAGTAAATAAATTGGTTACAATGAAATATGACACTACCTTAGACAAGAACTTTGGATGTAGCCTAAAGGGCACCTTGTCTTTGAAGAACTGAATATAAGGAGATTCTGCTGTAATTTGCTGATTCTTCTTGCAGATGTTCTAGCCACCCGAAAGGCTTTCTTCTGGGAAAGGAGACAAAACAAGAAGGTTGCTACCAGCTTAAACAGAGGACCCATAAGGGCAGCCAGCAAAGTATGGCACCATTTCCTACACCGGTGAACAGAGGCAAAAAACCACCCTTCAGAAATGGAATTTGAGAAAACTGACTTTCCTTGGGTAGGAATATGGAAATCTGAGATCATAGCCAAGTGAACTCTCAAGAAGCTAAGAGATAGGCCCGGGACTAACTGTATCAGGCAGTCCAAAATAATCTGAACACAAGCCAATATGGGTTGAAATTCCTTTGATATCGCCTAAATCGAAAAACACTTCCACTTAGCCAAATAAATGTCTCGTACATGTCTTTCCACTATTTAGCAGGACTTTCCAAACTGCTTCTGAAAACTGCCCTTTCCTCTTCATTTAGCCATGGTCCATCCATGCTACGAAGTGTAGATTGCCCGGTGCAGGATAAACAACCTGGCCATGGTGCTAAGTCAGCAGGTTGGGCAGGAGAGGGAGACACTTGGGAGGCTGAGCCAACAGTCTGAGAACCTGCTTCGGCCAGGCCAGTACAATAAGAATCAGCTTGGCATATTCCAGCATGAGTCTGAAGATACCTCATGAATCAGAGGACTAGGGGGAAAGGTAAACATCAGGTCCACACTCCAGTTCAGATGGAAAACATTAGATATGGAACCTGGACCAAGCCCCTCTCGGGAACAAAACTGACATTTCTTGTTGTCCTTTGGGCCAAGATGTTGGATGGAAGGAATGCCTCGTTCCCTGAAAATGGACCTCAGTACACCGCTCTTCAGGGACCACTCGTGGTTGTCTGAGAAAATCCTACCAGCCAACTGGTTTTGAGAGCCCAGTAAATGTGTTGTTGTGGACATGATGTCTTCCTGGCTGCAGAAGTGCCAGGACTGCACTGCTTCCTGACAAAGCTGATTGGAGCAGGTTCCTCCCTGCTTGTCCACATAATACACTGTGGTGGTATCGTCCATGAGTATGTGAACAATTGCTTCCTGAATCCGATCCCAAAAGGCCCAACATGCTTTATATACTGCCTGAAGCTCCAGCACATTGATAAGACAGCACACCTTCTGCTCTGACCACAAACCTTGAATCTTTAACATCCCTAGATGTGCTCCTCAACCTATTGTGGAGGCATCATGACTACTGTTTGGCTCCATGGAAGTCAGGTACAATGAATTCCCTCGTACGCACTGTTCTGATCTGTCCACCAATGTAGCAAGTCCAATATTTCTGGGGGTACTCAAATAAGTCTGTCCAATGAATGGGAACTGGGGCAACAGACCAACCTCCACAACTGAAGATGCAACCTCACATGCTACACCACGTAAGTGCACACGGCCATATGGCCCCGTAGTCTCAAGCATGCTGCTGCTGTTGTTGCTGACCTGTAAAATGACACATTTTCATGGCTGGGGTGTAAATCCCCAAACAGCACAGGGGTGCTCACAAGTCCTTAAGTGAATAAAGTCTCATCTGTTTTATCAGGAAAAAAACTGGCCACACTCTGCTGGATATCTGGCGCTACTACAGAGTTCTGCAACCACAAAGGCCTTCTGTTCATAACTGCTGATGGCATAATTCTGGCATCTGCATCAGCGATGTCCAGTGCCGACTGAAAAGACATCGTGGATACCAGATGCCCTAACCTCCTCTCTAGAGGATTCTGGCAACTTGTAAGTTAATTTGGCTAGAGTTCCAATTCACAAAATTATATTTGGACTCTTCCCAGGGTCAAAGACTGAAGGGTGTCCACCAATTTGCGAGTTCCCTTGCACAAAATCAGCCTGCATACGCAAGGCGCTGAAGCCATTTTTCTGAGAGGATGCTCCTTAAAATCT
This sequence comes from Macrochelys suwanniensis, assembly GCA_033296515.1. NCBI lineage: Eukaryota > Metazoa > Chordata > Testudines > Chelydridae > Macrochelys > Macrochelys suwanniensis. The sequence goes on along the minus strand of CM065790.1, from coordinate 9,999,505 downwards.
CCAGGCACTGGGGAGAAAGACTCCGGCACTGCCTAGTCATCTGGTGATGAGGAGAAGAAAGGAAGACGGAACCACTGTAACCTCTTGCTGCAGTACTGATATCTGTATATACCTGTTCAGTGTATACATGCTCTAAAGGAGCTGCCTCTGCTTGAGTTTGCAACAAAGTGGCTGAGGAGCTGATACCCCCACATCGTTGGGTGAAGTGGATGTAGGATCAGGATTTTAAAGAACGACGATCCTCCCCTGGGATTCCATAGAGGCCAGTGAGGATAAGGGTATAGCATCAGCTGCCAGTAGGCACTGGACCAAGAGGCCATCTCTACTGTGAAAACAGTACCAATCCTGGCACTAATCCTGGATACAAAAAAGGTCTCAACCACCTTCTAAACCAATGTCTCAAGAACAAAGGTGAAGGGGAGGATGGCTGCCAACTTGATCCCAATGGATCCTCAAAGTCATCCAGATTTCATAGGGAGGCCAACCCCCAGAGAAGCGAACAAACATCCAGCCTCACGCGAAGTTCAATATGTTGGCTGCATTGCCACTGAGGTAGATACCGAAGTCAGTGCCCTGACAACTAGCAAGGGTATCATACTCTCACTCGGTACCAACACTGAGGTTGGTACCAATCCTGATGTGATCTGCCCTGCTGCAGTCACCATTGGTGCTGAAGATAGCCACTGTGCTGATGAAACCCTCCTCTCTAGGGGATGACTGGAAAGTTCCTTTCTGCAGCCCCCTCTTGCTCTCTACTTTCTGGTTTTATATTAGATCAATCTGCCCTTGCCCAGCTGGGTGTCATCATTCATCAGACCTCATCTGCCCTGACTCTCCTCCAGGTGCAGCCTGCCATGGGGTTAACTGGACCTTTTTAACAAGTCAGGCCTTGTGTGGGGTGGACACCCCAACCCACCAGTGAAGAAACTCACAAAAATTAAAAAAGAAAACATCTCAAAAACAACACTAACCTGAGATTATTGTTGAAAATATAAACACAGATGTCAGGAAATTCAAAGCTATAATTCCCCAGTAATTGTAGCTCACACCTCTACACACACAAATAAGTGCACACTCATGGCCTCCCTTCAGTCAGACGGGCAGACATTTCCTGACATCTGAGCATTCAAATTCTCAGTTATAACATTCTTTAACAATTGTTTATATTGAATTACCTTGGAGCAGGGAGTTGCGTTTTTTGTTTTCAAATATAAAGCAAAAAGATTCCTGATCACAGCATTAAATAAATCCATAATGCTACCATACAATGTAGCAATATGTGTAAGTTAGAGATAATAATGTAACAATATGTGAGAGATATACAGAGAGAAGGACCCTGCAGTAAATAGAGAGGACCCTGCAGTAAAATTCATATTGCTGATTTTAATAGTATTGAAACAGTTTTCTTTCTAACTAGCATGGAACTTTCTTCGAGAACTCCTTAGCTCCACAATAGTAATCAAAAGAGGGTTGGGGACATTAGAATGTGTGAATGTGCTTAGCGAAAAAAGCATGTGTCTATTTTACAGTCATTACTGGATCCTTGTCTGAGCTTGTTTACTAGTCTTTATATGTTTTGTGAAAATTGTCAATAATTCCTTTATACATAGCTTGAACGGAAAACAACCCTCCCTAAATGTGCAACATCAGTGGTAATAGGATTTCAGAATGAATACTTCACAGCACACAAACTCATTGTTTAAACTCTCCATCTGTTTGTAAAAGTAGAACTTACTTCACAATCTAACAATAAACACTAGCAGTAGTCGTTTACTCCACCTAAAAATAGACTAAGCATACAATACATCACTGTTTCAGCTACTTTCCTTTAAAACAATTTCAGAGTACAAATGTTAGCTTTTTATATTGGAGAACGTAAGGGGCAAATATTCATAAACAAATACATTTATATTGATTTTCCGTCATGAAAATCTTTACTCCAGTTTCTTCTGTTTTACAAAATACCACTGAGAAAACGTGTTACAATGGCTGTCTTGACATTCCAAAGATCTGATACCAGAACACTAACAGACAATCAAAATACAATCCAATTAGTCAACATGAAGAACCAACCTGGAGTAGTGTAACATTCAGAAACTGTAACTTTATCATGGAGATGATGGTTAAACGTTTTCTGTAGTTACTACTGCTCAGTTTTATATGTAAAGGACCATAACATGGGTTTGATTAGTGTGTCCCCCCCGTGGCGGCCGGGAGGTCTGGGGATCCCCCCCGATGCCCGTGGTGGCCAGGAGTGGCGGGGGTGGGTTCTTCTTGCTGCCCGAGAGCTTCGGGGATCGTCCCTGCCACCTACAGTGGATGAGAGCAGTGGGGATCCCCCCCGCTGCCGGGTCTCCCCTGCCGCCCGCGGGGATATCCCACAGACCCTGCAGCTTCCAGCCGGCACTGGCTGAAGTCACGGAGGTCTTTGGAAGTCACAGATTCCATGACTTCCATGACCTCCATGACTAAATCGCAGCCTTACTCATGAGCAGTGACAGGAGAAAACTACAGACATTAAAAATTTCATGACTGTATTGTCTATAATTTTTCACAAAAAGAAAATACCTCAAATTCCTTTTCTCAAAGGCCCTGATCTTGCAATCAGATCTACATGGGCAAGTCCCCTGTGCCCACACAGAGTCCTGATGAAGTCAGTGAGGCTCTGCCCACGGTGTAATGGTCCACCCCAGTTGGACTGTTTTCAGGACTGGGACCTAAATTGTAACATATCATTCTTGGGTGCAAGCTTGTAAAACAAGAATGGCATGAAAAAGTATCTGTATTCTATTGTCAGCTCTGCTATGGAAGAACAGCAACAAAAGAAAGTCACCTCACCTCCCTGCTCTGTGCTTCCTTTCTCCCTCTGTAAAGCAGGAATCACGATAACAACCTGCTTTTGTGACGGGCTTAGAGATCTATGGATGAAGTATGTTACCTATTATAAATTCTATATCCATTTCAGGCCAGCAAGATTTTACCCTTGGGTAGAAAGATTGATGCATAGCAAGCACACCAAGTTTTCATGGTTATACTTTTTTAATGCACTATACTTGACCACATTATTAGCATTGCTGAAAGAAAGAACATAGTGATCATTTATGTTATTCACACAACCCACCTGAACTTACTGAAGATTCAAAAACTCAACAAAAACCCAAACAGACAAATTGGGGGAGGGAGACTTGGGAATATAATTCCCCAGAGAGTTACTAGCAACATCATAAACAAGGAGAGTAGAGGTTCCACCAGAATCCCAAGGCTGAATTTTATTAAATCACAGTGTTGCAGTTTGCTTATTACAGAAGTATAGGTATGTCTCTGGCATCACTTTCTATTTCAAATGTCTTTTACTTTGGTGGATTAAATCAAACTCTGATCACATGCACATAGTATTTTGTAGATTAAATGCATTCTTTCAACTATTATGAATTTAATGTTTGATGTTTCCTGAAATTTGTCTCTCATTTCTGTGGAATTTCAATTGCTCACAATGTGTGTTTTTCAAATTCAGCTATAAATATGACAATTTGTTTGTCTATGCAATCTCAGCATCTAATAAAGGCATCAACATGCATGTCAGAACTTCTGCCTTCATCTAGTGGATGGGTTTTGTGTTTTGCAGTTATTCACCCTACCATATCTAATATTTCATAACCTGTTAGCACCTACTGAGATAAAGATACTCTACTTTGATAAAAGGCAGACTGTTTTATCCCTACAAACATAAGCTGAAAGTTGTTTAATAGATGGATATTTATGATTCTTCTCATGTGGCAATTTAGAGGAAGAAGTCCAGATTCTACCTCTCAAATATTTTTTAAATTTCTCGAGAGTTAGGAGATATTTTCCCTTTGAATCCGTGCTGTGCTGCCTACTGTATTTTCCACATAGACCTCTAAAGCTTGCTTGCTCTCCTGGTTTTTATCTCAAAGTTTCATTTAGAAGGCAGCCAGACAAAAACACCACAAATTCAAGAGACAGAAGGAGAAACACAGATAGTAGGAAAAACAAAACAAAACCTCCTACATTTGAGAGGACAGACAAATGTTATAGCTACCAAAAGAATGTCCTTTATCATTGCATTCAAGCCACAAGCAACTCACAGTGATGGAATGTTACATTTGTAATCTGTTCCTTTGCCAAGGTATTTTTCTCTCTTTACAACAGAATACATTATTGGGACATATAATGGTAAAGTTACAGCAATAAAGATCCATTTGTTAGTACAAATTCTGGGTAAAGTGATACATATCAAGCAGCCACTCAAAACACCTTTTACTTTAAGCTCTAGCACACTTTAAATGCATTTGAATTGGGAGCAAGGCTAAACTGTGCAATTTGCAGTATCAACCTTTTTAAGGTTCAATACTTTTTAAAGATAAATACGTTTCTGTGTATAAGAGAAATTTGTGCAGAATAATAAAGATTCTATAAACCTGAATAAGGAACACTGAATTGTATTATAGCTCAGTATATATCATGATGCAAGTGATATTTCATCATTTGACTAATTACCAGTGATTCATAGAAGTTGTGCTTTCATTATAAACCTTCAAATTCTGGAAAAGAATTCTGAAAACAAATATATGTACTTAAAAGTTTTGGCTAAAAAAATTTCAGTAAGCCATTAAACCATAATATCCAGCTACACAATTTCCATCTATTTCTGTTTGTGTCCTAATGTGACTGCTTAAAAAAAATAAATCAAATATTTATAGTATGTATGGGTAACAGCAAACATTATTAGTCACACGAACGATATTCAGTCAGTTTGCCCGGACTGTGAATGGAAATCTTCCAAAATGAATCGTTTTATTGTGACACATGAAGTCCCTAAGAGACTGCCATTTTGAAAAGCAATGGTCAAATGTCTACACAAACTCACACACTGCCGTACACCCTCTATTCTTTACAGACAGACTTTGCTCATATGACAAGGTCAAAATCTGAAAAAATTATTACTATTTAAGATGACAATTTAGCTGTTTGAAGTCTTCTGATGCAGAAAGGTCATTTAAAAACAGCCCTCCCAAGAAAAGGGTGAAACAGTACTAAAATCTCAATACCTTGGTTTGGCGGCCCATTAGCAAACACACAGCAATTGGGTTCCCTCGAATTATGGGTGCTCACACACAGATCCTGCTATCCAAACTTCTTATCTGCTTGTTTCTTTTGACTGGAATGGATGAAAATCTTGTTCTCCAAATGATTTTGAGAGCAGGGTGCTTGTAAATTTCAGTCTCCTGTCAGCTCATTCAGGCAGCAAGAATGGATGGATGGCACAATAAGTACATTCATGATTTCAAGAAACCAAGTCTTAGGTTTGCTGGGGGGTAGGGACAGGGATGGAAGTGTCAAAGAAAAAGTTGCTTCACATTCCCCATTTCAGAATGCTAGTTTTCTACCTTTCGATTTTCTCTATTCAGTTGAAATTAAATAATAGAAACTATTTTTATTATTATTTTGTGTTTTTAAAAGGAAGGTTTGATGGGGTATACTAACCCTGCACTAGACAGGAAGGGATTAAAGAGCAGCCATGAGCTCAATAAGCTTCACCCTGCTACAACTGTGCTAGGTGACAGTCTAGGGAAGGAAAGCCCAATAGCTGGAGGCTGGCTGGGAAGAGGAGCAGACTGGCCACTTCCACATGCTGCAAGAAGCCTGGCAGGAACCCTGGAGCTGTCTGAAAAATGCAGTCTGCCAGAACCTCTCTGTGGGAGGATAGGCCTGGCTTCATCTGTAGGCCCATTGCTAGGCTTTAGGATAGGCTGTTATAACCGAGGCCTGCCTCCTAGGAAGGGGCTAGTAGCTGAGCCCAGGTCGGCAAAAGATCATTATTTTGGCTGGTGTTTCTGCTGGATTGGGAGTAGGAGATTATTACCCTACTCAAGGCAAGGCTATGGCTACACTGCGTACCGTACAGTGGCACAGCTGTACTGCTACGGCTGTAACGCTGAAATGTCTCCCATGAAGCTGCTCTTTACCGGCAGGAGAGAGCTCTCCTGCTGGCATAGCTAAACCACCCACAAGGAGCAGCGTTAGCTATGTTGGCAGGAAAGCCTCTCTTGCCGACACAGCACTGTCCACACCACCACCTTTATCAGTAAAACTCATGTCGGTCAGGGGGGTGTTTTTTACACCCCCGTCCGACAAAAGTTTTACCGACAAAAGTGCTGGTGTGGACAAAGCCCAAGTCTATAGCTACTGAGCCTGGCCCTGCTCACAGAAAGGCACCTATCCTTGGTGCAGGTGTAGGCATGTAACTTATCAATTAAATCAGCTTCTATACCAGATGACTAGAAGGTAGCTAATGTAACACCAATATTTAGAAAAGGCTCTGGAGAAGATCCTGGCAATTACAGGACGAGAAGCCTAACTTCAGTGTCAGGCAAACTGATTGAAATGAACATGGTATGTTAGGGAAGAGATAACGTTTTTGGTTTTGGGGTTTTGTTTTGTTTTTAAGGGAAATCATACCTCACAAATCTATTAGAATTCTTGGAGGATGTCAATAAACATGTGGACATGAGTGATCCAATTGATAAAATGGACTTGGACTTTCAGAAAACCTTTGACAAAGTCCCACACCAAAGGCTCTTAAGCAAAATAAGCAGTCTTATCCCACGAGTGTAGGTCCTCTCACAGATCAGTAACTGGTTAAAAGATGGGAAACAAAGAGCAGGAAGAAATGGTCAGTTTTCATAATGGAGAGGGGCAAATAGTGGGATCCCCCAAGGATCTGTACTGGGACCTGTGCTGTTCAAAATGTTTATAAATGATCTGGATAAGGGGGTGAACAATGAGGTGGCAAAATTTGCAAACACAACTATCTTGAATAATTTTTTAAAGTCCAAAACTGACTGCAAAGAATTACAAAGGGATCTCACTAAATTGGGTGACTGGGCAACAAAATGGCAGATGAAATCCAATGTTGATAAGTGCACAGTATTGGAAAAAATAATCCAAACTATACACACAAAATGATGGGGTCTAACTTAGCTGATACCACCCAAGAAGGAGTTGTTGTGGATAATTCTCTGAAAACATCCAATCAGTGTGCACTGGCAGTTAAAAAAGCTAAGAGAATGCTAAGAACTATTAAGAAAGGGAGAGATAATATGACAGAAAATACCATAATGCCATTGTATAAGTCCATGGTACATCCACACCTTGAACACTGCATGCAATTCTAGTCACCCCATCTCAAAAGAGATATATTAGAATTGGAAAAGGTACATAAAAGAGGAACAAAACTGATTAGAGTATGGAACAGCTTTCATATGAGTAGAGATTTAAAAGACTGGGAATGTTTATTTTAGTAAAGAGATGACTAAGAGGGTATAAAACAGAGGTCTATAAAGTCATGAATGCTGTGGAAAAGTGAATAGGGAAGTGTTATTTACCCCTTCACATACCACAAGAACCAGGCATCACCCAATGAAACTAATAGACAGCAGGTTTAAAACAAACATGCGGAAGTACTTCTTTACACAACAGTCAACCTGTGGAACTCATTGCCAGGGGATGTTGTTAAGGCCAAAAGTATAACTGGATTTAAAAAAAAAACTAGATAAATTCATGGAAGATAGGTCTACCAATGGCTATTAGCCAAGATGGTCAGGGACACAATCCCATTCTCTGACTGCCAGAAGCTGGGACTGGATGACAGGAGATGGATCATTTGATAATTGCCCTGTTCTGATCATTCCCTCTGAAACATCTGGCATTGACCACTGTTGGAATACTGGGCTAGATGGACCACTAGTCTGAACCAGTATGGCTGTTCTTATGTTCTATGGAAGTGTTCCATGCAGGCAACAGGATTTCCCTTTTTAATCTGCAGAAGCCCCTTACAGATACCTTGCCTAGATTCAAACTGCACGAAGCTGGAGGTGGGGTTGGGGAGGAGAAGGGAGCCAGTTGGGTTCCTCAGATTCTCCCCAATCCACAGGGAAAGTTAATATAGTCTACGGCTGTACTGAACATTCTGCATCCCCCTTTGTACAATGGAAACCCCTGAGTCAATTGTGGTGAGGGTAAGCCTGAATGTGTGGCTGCTATAGAATCAGTATTCCCCCTGGGCAAGCAGGAGTTAGGGGATAGGAGGATGCATGGGTTTGATTCATACACATGCCACAAGTATGAAGAATTCATAGTAAACTCTTTGAATTCAGACTCAGAGTTCTCTTTTTACCTCCCTTGCTGTTGCAAAGAGGAAAACGTGGAGCTTTTCATCTGCTGTTATTTTATCAGTCAAAACATATATAAAAACAGAATTTTAGCATGAAGCTTGCAATGTTAAGAGGAAAATCTAGTTCTCTCCCCTGCAAATGTGGAGTGGAACCAGTGCAGCTCTACCATTTGGGGGTGCAAGCAATGTTCCCTCTAAATGTTACTTCCACATGCGGAATGAATTTTGTTATGTGTACCAATATAGAAGTGATGTGTGATGCATCATAACAAAATTCACGTGGTGGAGGTGGGCCAAGTTAGAAGTGTGGGAGGTGGCTCAGGGCTGAGGCAGAGGGTTGGGGTGCGGGCTCTGGGGTGGGGCTGAGTATGGGGGTGCAGGCTGCCCCAGGGCTGTGGTGGGGAGAGAGGACTCCCCCTAGCCCTCTCTTGCCACAGCAGCTTGGGGCAGGGGGAGAGGTGCCTCTCCGGCTGCGGCAGCTCCAGCAGGCCTGGGCCGGGCAAGGCCAAGGGAGGGGCTCTTCTCCCCCAGCCATGGCAAGTCAGGGGCAGGTCCGTGTTGGGGCGCCTCTCCCACACTGGAGCTGGCGGGGAGGGGCGCCTCTCCCAGCACAGGGCTTAATAGGCAGCTGCGCTGCTTAGAGGGAACTTAGGGTGCAAGCACCCTCTATGTAATGCTGTGAACTTCAGCCATTGGGTTGAAGCAGATTCCAGACAGGAACTCTGCAACTGCTCCATGGCCTGGTCAGGGAAAGGGGGGCAGGTTGAAGGAGGTAGGAATGATTTATCCATTCCCTCATGTGCATTTCTTTAGTGCCCACCCCCTATACTCAAAGAGGAAGGATGTAACCATTCTAATTTGGGACTTGAGATTCATTTCAATTTCCTGCTCCTGTCTGACCTTGGGCAAGTCACAATTCTCTGTGCCTTGGCTTCCCATCAGTAAAATGGGAATACAGTATTCTTCTACCTCACAAGTGTGTTGTGATCATACATGTATAAACAATGGTAATGCACTCAGATACTACAGTAAAATAGGGGCCATATACATATGTAAAATAGACTGATAAGAACCTGGATTTAGGCCTCAGTGCACCACTCATATTAACCAGAGCATTTTATAGACCATATGCTAAAACACAGTTTATGAGATTAAGGGCTGGGTGTGTTACAAAAGACTAAAGGGTTAAAGCAATACATTTAATTCAAAATTTGTTAATTAAAAATTGTAAGTGAACTCGTCATTTGCATAGTAATCAGCGTTCTACTCACAGCTTTGCAAACATTTCTAGTCTGTTCCCTTGTTAGGGGCCAAGTACCACACTCACTTAGACCCAATGCAGCCTTGTCAATTTAGGGGGGCAGAATTTGACCCTAGATGCTCTACAATGGAATATTTCAGGCAGCGAATTCAATGCAGAGCCACGTTCACTCATTTAGACTTTCAATATTTGCAGACCATCTTTGGAAGTGAAGAGCTGAATGAATGCGTAAATGTAAAGCTCAGTTTCTTGCCTTTTAAAAACAATAAACGTGACTGGCTGCTTGTTACCTTACCCAAAACCAATATGCTTCCCCCAATAATATATGAGATGGCATGATTGATACCAGCCATAGATACCATTGATGTTTCATGGTAAGAAACATGACAAAAATGATTAAATAGGTAACACATGTACTTTACGTACAGAACTCAGTGTAACCAAATTACTGGAGAAACTTTTAATAAACAATACAAAAAATCAGTCTGTTTTAATCATAGAATCATAGAATATCAGGGTTGGAAGGGACCTTAGGAGGTCATCTAGTCCAACCCCCTGTTCAAAGCAGGACCAATCCCCAATTTTTGCCCCAGATCCCTAAATGGCCCCCTCAAGGACTGAACTCACAACCCTGGGTTTAGCAGGCCAATGCTCAAACCACTGAGCTATCCCTCCCCCAAGCTACATGAGCTTCTAATTTAAAGGTTTTTTAATGGGATTTTGTAATCCACCCATGAAGCTTCTCTTCGGGATTATGTTTTGAACAAATATGTCAATTTGCCTGTGATATATCAAAACTGAGAAATCTAACCTTAAAACAGAGGAACCAGAGAGGTCTTCTGCAAGGTGTATGTGTGGTGTGGGGGTTCTTTCATTTGTTTTTTGATGGGGAGGGGTGGAGAGGTCTGAATATACCAACATGCAATTAGGTGTTAATAAATTAGATTCCCCTCTAATGCAGACATTTAGAATGCATGATACACAATTCAAAATTTATTTTTGCTTCATAAATCCCACACTTTATATCTGTGTCACTTATTTCTCCAACACAAAACTTTATACAAGACTTTCACTATCATAGTGTATTAAATCAGGCTGGGATTTTTAGAAGGCATGAGGGAGTTAGTCATCAGCTCCCATTGAAAGTCAATGTGAGTTGGGTGACTAAGTCCCTCAAATTGCTTTGAAAAGCATCAAATTCACTTTAAAGAATAAAAACAATTACTGGCAGAAGATTACTTCTGGCATTTGTACATCTGAGTTTGTTTCATTTTTAAAAATGGGATTTGGTAAGGAAAATGGTCTACCATGCCATTTACTCCTGGACTTGCCAAGTACAGCTCACAAATTTATGCAAAGTAACTTAGTAGAAACTGGAAAAAAAAAAGTTGTTTGGCCATTTTCCCACTCTTGTGGTCAGGTTCCTTCTCACCTGATGTTCTGCCCCGACATCACAAGAAACCAGTTTGCAGTCACAGCAGAGGTCAGAAAAGACTTAATGTGGTAATACAGCTTTTCTGACACTCAGGTCCCCATATCCCTCCCCTCTTTCCTTCCCCCACATGCTGAACAGCTGTAGTACAGCTAAAGCATATGGAGAGGAAAAGAGAACGTCAGAAAAAAATCCACGAAAAAATAAATAAATCAAAAGCTAGACTCTAAACAGAGTTCTGCCCCTATAAGTATATTTCTATACCATCTCTACATTACCTGCAGCATTTTCAGAAAAAGGGAAAAAATTTAAAAATATTAAACTGCATTATTACTTCAAGAACCAATGGAGTTACACCATGGATGAATTAGGCAACTCAAGTAGTATATAAATCCAACATTTAAAAAACTTAAACATAAATGAAAAGCTAGTTCAACTGACTAATTAAAAAAGAAACTGGCGTTTGTGAAGTAAGTTAACAGAATTTTTTTTTTTCCAAATACTAAACTGAAATGGAAAACCATAGCATTATGGTCTCCTATCTAAAAGAATATAGCTAGGACTTTCAAAAGTGTCTAGTGACTTTGGGTTCCCAATTTCCGAGTGCCCAATTTGAAACACCTTATGATTTTCAGTGTGGGGGCACTCACTACTTTCTGAAAATCAGGCCCTGCTAAGGTACCAAGAAATAGATTACCCAAACATAAGGCATGAAAATCACCAGTCATTTTTGAAAATCCTGGCCTACTTGCTTTGTAAAGCAGTTTTTCTATGCAATGACATTCCATATATCACCTCTTTTTGTGTTGCAAATGCCACCTGCTCCTGTTGCTACCCCATAGACAGGTAACTGAAAGGGAGATATTTTTTTCTGGACGCACACAGTGACATTTCTAGAATGGCAAATAGAGCTATATACAGGCTAAAAAGCACTGAAAATGTTGTGGCAATGCAGATGTGGGTTTTCGCCTTCCTCTGAAGCATGGGGCACGGGTCACTTGCAGGTTTAAACTAGTGTAAATGGTGGATTCTATGTAACTTGAAGTCTTTAAATCATGATTTGAGGACTTCAGTAACTCAGCCAGAGATTATGGGTCTATTATAGGAGTGGGTGGGCGAGGTTCTGTGGCCTGCAATGTGCAGGAGGTCAGACTAGTTAGTCATTTCTGGCCTTAAAGTCTATGAACCAAGTATTGCACACATCATAAGAGGATACCAATATGACAGTAAATACGAAGTCAAAAGGGATAATTCTGTGCATCATACCACACCAACTACTCTGTTCAGTATTCTTATGGAGTACAGAAGACCAGAAGGGACCACATATGGCTGCAAGCAAGAATCCTGATCCCCTTGTCAGCCTAAACTTCTCTCAGAAGTCCTGCTTACTCTCTAGCAGGAGCAATCTGCAGCAGGAGAGACTTCTTGTAGACTCTGAAGGCACTACCAGCCTGATCAATGTTTTCCTATTCATCAATCCAACAATCTGCTGCAGTCTCTTTTTTGTCTGCCCTTATCCATGTCTCTCAGCAGGGAGTGGTTTATTATTCTAATAGGATGACCCAATAAAGAAAAGGTCAGCTGCAAATCATTATCATGAGAAGATTTAATCACACTTGTGACCTGGTTAAGGGCACGCCCTGCACAAAGGATGAGATATTCAATGTGTATATGATTGACAGTGTATTTTAATGCAAGGTTACCTCAACTTCTTTCATATTAAACACACATCTTATGCTAGGCTATTTTTCTTTTTTGACTGCCTGTATTTGTAATTACATTTTTCAGCTCAAAACCTCTTTGTAAGAAGAGGCCATGAACATAGATTTTTGATAATTAAAAGTTCTTTGGACAAACCTTTTGAAATGTACATCCCAACAAGCACGTCAGCTCTTCCCCCAAAGGAAGATTTCATGACAGCCTAAACATTCCAAAATTTTTATCTGTGGAAGACTACCGCACTCATTCTCCCTGCACAGCGTGTTCCATCATGTATCACACCTAACAAGCCAGTGAGAAGTACACCCATGCACCATACTCTCAGGCTACATACAAGCAGCTTTTTGTGTTTTTTTTAAATACATCATGTGTAAGAAAATAATGATGAATTAATACATAGTTGGAAACCAAAGCAAAGCAGATAAGATTTCTGTTAGGAGCAACCTAATAATAAACAATTACTCACCTTCTTGTTGGTCAAGATACATTGCATAGCTATTATGCTGCAGACATGTGCACATCTTGTGTATCAGTGTCAGGGAGTTTTCTCTAGCAGTAGCCGAAGGGAAGGGGCAGCTCCACCTGTCTCCTTGTGCTCCATACCCATATAAAGAGTGGACTTGCCTTGCCCTCAATTCCTTCGCACCAGAAAACAAGGTTGGGGAAAGAGGGTGGGTCGTGTAATGGACATATGCAACACATCTTGAAAAACAACTGTTACCAGAAGGTAACTTTTTTTTCTTTGAGAGCTTGTATGGATCTAATACACTGTAGGTGACTCCCAAACTGTTATCTTAGGCAGTGGGTCTCGGAGGGTTATTGGTAGATGGACAGCAAGCCTGCTTTACTCATCTTTGTCTCATCTCTTGATATAGTGCTAACAGCATGGTGACTAATAAACGTATGTACAGAAGACCACATCATTGCTCTGTAAGTGCTCATAGCAGGGATGTGCCCCACAAATGCTGCTGAAGCCTTGTGTGTTCTGGGAGAGTGTGCTGTCAACCTTCCTTGTAGCATCCTGCCCACTGCCACATAAGCTGGTAATCCATTTTGAGGGTCTGAGTTGTATTTGGGTAACCTTTCATGCATTCCACGTAGGAAATCAATAACTGGCTAGAGACCCTGAAAGGTTTTGTTCTGGTCAATAAGAATACTTGTGCTTAAGTGTGTTCAGCACCTTAGAGAATTGAGCCCTTAGTGATTAAACTAGCTCAGTAGTGAAGGCAGAAGCAGCACAACTTATTTCAAATGCAAAAGAGGCAATTTAAGAATGCCTGAATCTGGACAGCTGCAATGATACACAGAAGATACGTTTCTGTCCTGGCTATGTAGGTTGCCAAGAGTCACTCCTTCCTCACATTTTACAAATAGATTAAGGACCCGATTTTACTCCCAAAGTCAATGACAAAATTCTTGTTCACTTAAACTGGAGCAAGAGCAAGCCCTGAGAAAGCCTGAAAAAAAGTATATGCTGAAAGTTAAGCAAGTATTTGAGTGTTTTCCTCAGTAGGGATGAACTTAAGCATGTTTCAATGTTCTCCTGAATCAGGGTCCTGCTTAAATGGTAAATGGTATAAAAAGTGTTAAACAGGTGATATTACCATGCTGCTGTACCAGCATGATGAATGGCAGAAAAGCAGAGGCTGGGGGCCAAAGCAACATTACCCACAGCTAGAGCACTACGTTTCAATAGCAGAATTTCCATCCACATCAACAAGGGAATTAAAAACAAAAGGAAGTGAGTGATTGTAGAACAACAAAAATGAATTAGCAGCTGAAGATAATATTTTAGCTGCACTAGCAAAAATTTATAATTGATTTTCTGTCTGTGGTATTGGAGTAGCTACCTTTACAATGAAAATAAATTCTCTTTTTAAAGTACAATCACACATTAACAAAGTTCCACTTGGCATTTTCTGCAAACAAGCAAGCTTTTCAAATGACATGGAACCACATTGCTTCTATATGTCAAGAAATTAGTTTCACTTCCTGAAGTGCCTCTTGAAAACACCCAAGATTTGACTATCAACTTTTATATTAGCAACGAAAAAAGGTTCTCTATGAAGATAGGGCATTGATGTTGCGAAGCTACTAGGGTCTGAATTAACACTGGCAAAGTGAGGGTCAGATCAACCATCTGTTCCTAAATGTAGGGATCAGCAAGAAAAACTGCAGTTCTCCAAAAAACATGGTTTGTAATGCAAGTGCTAATAGACCTGTAACCCATAAAAATTACACACCCAAGCACCACTGATCTAAAAAGAATTCACTGAAAAAGACAACTTTATTACCACAGAGTTAAGGTTGCCTGGTGGTATCTCTTTCCCTGCCAGAACATCAAGTAATCAAAATACTAGCTTTTGAAAACCAGGAAATGAAGAATTAAGGTACATGCCTGCATAATCTTAATTCTGCCCCATCTCCCTACATGCCTAGGAATGGCCACCAGGAATTACCTGAATTTACTGCATTAGGTGTAGCTGTACTAAATGGTGGAGGAATTAATTCGAGCAGCTTGGCAGAGCTGAGTGTGATATGGGGGTCTGTGCCATTTAGATAGGTGGGTAAGCCCCCCCTCGCTAACCCTGTGTATATGATCAAAGGAAAGAAGGCATATGTTCCTCTAGAGATTCAGTTTGCTTCATTTCAGCACTATTCTATCTAGGTTGTCAGTAGCAGGGCATGGGGGTCACCTTGCCATAGTGATTGTCAGCAGTTAGATGGGAGATGAGTGTGGTCTGTAGGTGTGATGAAGGGTAAGTGAAAATACGTTAGATGGCACTGTGTGCACAATGGTGAAAGGGTTGTAACATTTAGGACAGTGGTCCCCAACCTTTCTGTGGCCAAGGGCACATTCATCCCTTCATCAGAGTGTGGCGGGCAGCGACACTTCTCGGCGGCATTTCGGTGGCGATGGTTCTCCGCTGGAAGCGCACCTCGGCGGCATTTTGGAAAAAGCTTCTCCGCCGGAAGCGATGCACGGCGGCATTTCAGTGGCAATGCTTCTCCGGCAGATGCTCCTCTCCTCTTCCTTCCTTGGCGCCGGCCCTGATGGTGGGTGCACATAAATGCCCTGGCGGGCGCCATGGCACCCACGGGCACCACGTTGGGGACCACTGATTTAGGAAATGTGAGGTTATTTCTCTGTGGCTAGTGTTTTAGTGAAGCGCATGTGTAGATAGCTCCTTTTCAGTACTGCGCAAAGGCAGAGTGCACAAGTGTGTTATGGACCTATTGGGGCATTTCTCGAAAGGGTCCATTCATCTCAATGTGGTGTCTCAGATGAACGAAAACACCTCACAGAGATTAATGCAGCCTGAAACAATAACTATGAGATGTGTGAATTGCTCCATTCCTCTCAGTGGGTGTTTCTACCCCTCCGCTCTCCCCCCCTGCTTGAGTGCTGCGATATCCATCAAGCATGCCCATTCTCGACTCCTCAGCCCCGTATCAGCAGTGTTTTCTTGGCACATTCCTGTTCTCAACTCCCCATCCAGAGGGGCAAGGCTTCCCCAGATGCTGGCTCACATGAGGGGCAGAGGAGGGGCTCTGACCCCCTTCAGAGGAAAGGGGTCCCCCAGATCCTGGCTCACAAAGAGGGTAGGGAGAGAGGCACAGATAACCCTAGAGGAGTGGCTCAGATAGCCCTAGAGGGGCAGGGCACCCCCAGATCCTAGCATACACATGGGACCGGATAGAATGTGGGGCTGACAGGTACCCAGCATCCCTAATCCCTCCCACTTGCCCTTCCACTCACCTCCATGTCAGCCCTCGCAGTTTCCCACTCCTCACCTTCCACTCCCCTTAACTGTCATTCCCTCCTTCTGATCTGAGCCTCCTAGCCCCCTTTCTCCTCCCCTACCACCCATCCCCATTGATCCCCCTCCCCATAATCCTCCTCCCTTTGCTGCAGCCCCAAACCCCTCTACCCTACCCTCTAATCTTCCCTCCTGGCAGCAAGCACTCACATGTGTAATTTCTTTTCAAAAATAGTTTGAGTGCCAGCTAAACTTTGCCCTCTTAAAACTCCCCCCCCCACAATCTGCTCCCCCCCCCCCCCCCCCCCGGCCAACACTTCTTTGTTACAATTTCCCTGTGATCATTCCACAAGGAAGATCTATCCCATATTCTTTAATGAAAAGAAGAGGGAAAAATCCTCCTAGACTATTACAATAGGGTAATCAACTACCTGAGAAAACAGTTCTCTTCATGATTAATACTTAGAACTTTTATGCTACTGTATGTTTTCAAGGCACTAGAACATTAAATAATAAATCCACAGATAACCCATGGAAATTAGCCTCTGATGCGGTCTTCATCCATGAGACCTCTATGTGAAATGAGGAAAAGAATGCCTGGTCTTGGCAGATATGGATGGTTTGGGGCCATATAGATCTACTGAGGCAAACTGAGGAGGAGCAGACACAAAAACTTGGACATGCTGTTTACCCCAGTGAAACTGCTAAATGGAGTGGTCACTGAGTCAGAGACAGCTTGAGACAGAGGTAAATGTGATTTGGAGGATGTCCTACCTCGTCCATTGGACTCAAATATAGAGATCCACTTCCTGGGAAACCTTTTATTTCCAAAGAGTGAGGGAGGACCCATTCTTTCTATAATGTGTGGCACAGGAGTAGGAGAGCTATTGAAGAAGCCAACCAAAAATAAATTGAGGGGTACACCACTGAGGTTGTTCAGTCCTTGGAAGGAGTAAAAGAAGGCTAGAAACAGTCAGAGATCACAGGGGCCACTATTTCCTTGCTGTCATAAATTGTTGAACTAAAAGAGGAAAAGTTCAATAAATCATGCCAAATTGACTGATCCAACATTGCAACATTTATTTTTAAATGTGCCCCCTCTAGCTCAAACCCTAATGCAATCAGACAAGAATCAGTTAGTAATTTTAATATCCAGTGCAACAACAGAGACCATCTTTAATATTTATATGGCTAGCAAAACTGGAAAACTTCAGCAGTCTGAGGGTTAATAGATGTGGTGCTTGAAAGATAAACATCTACAGACAACTCCAGTGAATTAAAAGCACAGGCTCTATTATGAATGTGCTCATTATGAAGCCATGCATCCGATGAAGTGGGTACTAACCCACGAAAGCTTATGCTGAAATAAATTTGTTAGTCTCTAAGGTGCTACAAGTTTTTCTTTCTTATTTTCATTTTGCTGACACAGACTAACACGGCTACTACACTGAAACCTCTCATTATGAATGGAAGCCAAAGTCTAGAATATTTGCTCATTCATACTTAGACTGGACAGCTCACAATTAGAGAAGAGCAGGAGCTCTCTAACCTGTACGATAAAGTCATCAGAGTGTGTCCAACTGTAGTTAATCATTTGCTAACCCCCATGAATCGTTCAATTTTTCAACTACAATAGGCTATACTAGCCAACACTGAGTGGGGGAAAAATGCAACTGTTAATCTTAAAAACACAGTGTACAACACCTACTTATTCAAAAATCAGTTATTCCACTATTATTGTCCAATTTGCAACAGTTATCTGTCTGTGGCTGTACCTCAATACAGTAACTAAGAAATAAGCCATTACCAGTTAATAATGGCCAATTAGTTAGGGATTATTCCTTGAGCTCATAGGTTACTTGGTCACTGCAAATCTAATTGATTTCTGGTTAATCAGGTTGCAACCTATTTTTGGTTTAAAGGGACACCAACAACATTAAATCTAGTCAATTAAAGAAAACGTTAAGAGCAGTTTCTGGCAGAACACCTGTCCTATCTATTTTCATGGTTTTACAATCCCATTTTCCAAAAAATGTTTTTCTCATCCCTCTTGCCACTTGAAAAATTCACAAACAAAAATCAAAACTAGTAATTCATTATACAAGTGAAACAACGAAATTAACAACACTCTGTGTGTAATCAAATTCATAAGGTTAAACTGAAAGAATATCCTTTTTTCCAGACTGCTCTGTTATATTTTTATGTATTACTTGTAACAAGGTAGGTAAATTATTTTCAGATACAAATGTGATTTCTCAGGTTGATAGTTCCCATTACCTGATTAGTCCCCAAACCCAGAACTAAGTTTAACTTGTATTTTAGTCCTTCAAAAATAGTTCTTTTAAGATTCTGTGGTCTACAAGACACTTACAAACTTGTCATGAACAAGAGTGTCATCCTTCCTGAACCACGGTCAAAAATCTGAGCACCACAAAAATGAAGTGAATAAGGTTCTTCATGTAAAAGATATAAAAGTAGATTAAAATAAGCATTCTTGATGGCAGCTTAGTTTTATAGTGCTTTTTGGGACAGAACTCTTCTGTTTTTAAAAATACATCAAACACCGTCTACATTTTAGTGCACAGTTGTTTGTAACACCAAACACTGAATGTAATAACCAGAAAAAGAGCTCAATTATTACAAGACTCAGGTAGTCTAGGGAGGTTGAAACAGACTGACAGGCTCCGGCCAAGCTTGCTGTGTAAGTATTTCATGCATCTGCACTTTGTCTTTCTATAACTGAAATGGTACCTAAAAGCATGGAGACAAGGGGTACAAAATAATACATCACTCTTCAGTAAGAATCCTGGCAGAGGGTAGCTAGGCCTCCCAATTAGATCTTGAAAGTAGGATGATATGATCATTCATTTCCTAGGACATGTCACTAATGCACTTTGAATTTAAAAAAAAATCTGATTGGTTTTGAATGTTACCTGACAATAAGATTCAAAAACTAAGACTTTTTCCTAATGAGGAAGCATCCTCCTAATATTAGTGGTTTATCTCATCAAAGCTCTGTACAAATACTACCTAATTCATTTTCAACATCCTTGTGAAAATGGTACTATTCACATTTTGCAGGTGGGGAAACTGAGGCATGAAGCAGTTCAATAAATTAATAATTTGAATTTATATAGCGCTTTTATTTGTAGATCTCAAAGTGCTTTTATAAAACGTATTATTATTCCCATTCTACAAATGGTATAACTAAGGCAGAAGGGTCGAATGAAACAAAACAAGTCAGTGGCAGAGCATGACTAGAACTCAGTAGAATCTGGCTCCCAGACCTGTCCACAGTCCCCAAGCCCAGATACACTGCCTCTCAATCCTCTACTATCATTCCCTATAAATGTGGAGGTAAAGTTTCTAAATGGTTTAGCCCTTTTAATATAACTGCTTAGAACAGACATCTATTTTGCTTTCAAATGCAGGAACAGGGTAATGGATGAGTGTGCTGTCCAACATTCTACAATGAAGCTTTGTGAGGTATTAAACAGTTGATTAGAAGGAACCATGGAGCAGACTGGGAATGCCAGATGACATAAAACGTATCTTTTCTATACCTATCATTCTGGAGATATTGGTAGACTTAGCTAACATTAAACAAATTGAATGATCCAGTCTTCTCGCATAAATCAAGTAGCACAGTTTGACATTTCCTGAAATAGAAAGATTCCTAAGAACAAAACACCAAAGAGCAGTGTATTTGCAACACAAAAGAGAAACATGATTTTAGAGCTGAACATTCTGTATGAACATACGGCAATCCCTAAAGTTTGAGAGTTCAAGGAAAAAGAAAATAACTGAGCTTTAACAAAATAAAATTATCTGCATTCCACATTACATTGTTGCTACAAGACTTTGGGTTTGTCTACACTGGCACTTTACGGCGCTGCAACTTTCTCGCTCAGGGGTGTGAGAAAACATCACCCTGAGCGCAGCAAGTTTCAGCACTGTAAAGCGCCAGTACAAATAGTGCCCCAGCCCTGGGAGCTATGCCCCTCGTTGTGGTGGTTTTGCCGCAACCACACAAGCCACGTTAAAGCGCTGGCACAGCAGTGCTTTAGTGTTGCCAGTGTAGACTAGCCCTGAGTCTGTAGATTTGTTTTTAAATTACTTCTAAACAAGCACTAGAACAAGTAAAAGTGTTATACGCTGCAACCACCACAATCAGGTGACCCCTTCTGAACTGCAGACGGTCGCTGAGGAGACAGGGAACGTCAGTAAGAGACAGGAATTCAAATTTTGATATACTAGCACATGATGCTAGGTGAGACTATGGCCAGTACGAGAACTCTGGTATGA
The DNA here is from genome assembly GCA_033296515.1 of Macrochelys suwanniensis. NCBI lineage: Eukaryota > Metazoa > Chordata > Testudines > Chelydridae > Macrochelys > Macrochelys suwanniensis. Next base: position 9,978,833 of record CM065790.1, on the reverse strand, counting down.
CAACAATACTGTGAAACAATGTAGAATCAAGAAAAAAAACTCCTTCAAAAGGAAATAGATGGAAATGACAGTGAAGCAGATTTTCTAAGTAATAGACAGGGACTAAGTCACATCACATAAAAAAAATCAACAAGGGTTGCCTACAAACCCATGCAGCACACTTAAAATTTATTCCCAGTTTGTATAAAAAGCTTCTTTTCTAGGGACTGCATTGGTATGTCACTGCCCCCCCCCCCCCCCTTCTCTTCTTGGGACTGGGGAGGACAGGACATGCAAAAGCAAAGCATGTGTACCAAAAATGTTTTAAAAACAGTTATAAAGTGATGGTCTAAGATCCGTGTTTAAGAGAAAGTTCCCATAAAGTCATTGACTAGAATGCTTCCCCAAGCTTTTTGATTTAACCCACCCAGAGGATTCCTCATAAACAAACAAATGCCCGGAGAAGGTCCTGCAGTAAAATAAAAAAGTAGTAAGAGTTATTTTTAATGTTGAGTAAGGGAAGCACAGCAAAGCAATTTGCCAACAGTGTACCTTTTCTTGTTAAAAAGGACATTAAACATTCTTTCTGTAACTATAGTATAGTAATTACTTACGTGGGTTTTCCTTTTGAGTTGTCGTCCAAACTGCAAAAAACTCTCCTTACAATAGGTCTCAACATTGGCTTTGACTTTCATGATAGACTAATATATCTAAATTTATTACAAGGAGAAATATAGAACTTCCTTCCATGTCATTAACAATACATATTTTAAGCATCTAAAATGTGTAACTATTTAGTACTATGCTTTTGAAACTCTTTAGCACTCTGTTTTTGAAACAGCTAGCTTTCATTTTAAATCATGAACTAGTGTTTAAGTGTATTCATCAATAAATAACTTCATTATGTAATATAATTCTGTTCTGTACATTGCAAGTAGAATTTTGCTAAGCCACATTTGCTAAACCACAAAATAAAAATTGATGGCTTTTCTCATGTCATTAGTATGAATTAGCGAGGATCCACTCTTTTTTGTTTATTATAGAAGACAACATAATATACTGTGGGGGGAAGAGGGAAGATTTGCTAGCATGCATTACATCTCCTGGTTAGAATGCAATGGTTTTAATTTAACCCTTTCAAAATGATCTCTCCCATTAGCAAACTACTACTACTAAAATAGCAACTGCAAACACTCATGATAAAAAGGGATAAAACACTCATATGATGAAATCACAGGCTAAGAGAAAACTTTGATTTTATTAATTCTTAACAAATTTCCTCTATTATTTTAGTCTGCTCTTCTCTGGCCAATTATCTCAACTACCAGTACAGTACATTCCATTTGGACAGTGAAACAAGCAGTGAAACCAGAATTTGCAATCTTTAATTATATATCTTTATCCCTAACTTACTTTTTACTGAAAGTACAGGGATTCCCTACAGTGTGATATTAGTGTACCATTTAACTGCTGCAAGGGCATCTTTTAATAGTTGGGGCCATGGAGCAACTTTTAATTAACTGCCACCTCTTCTTAATGGTGCTGCTCTCACACAAACATTACCTTTAAGGCAAACATACATCAAAGAAACAGAAACTTGCTCCTTTACAATACAGCTGCAATTCCCAGGATACTAATACTCACTAAGGGCCAAGCAGCACACTTGATCTGCGAGCGTTATCAGGAGATATACATGCAGACTGAGGACAATATATGGCCCAAGTTTGAAAAAAGAGAGCTAAATCTCTGTCTAACTATGAAGTCTCCCAGACAGTCTCCAGCCAAACCTTCTCTTTGGTCAGTCTGTGTTGATCAATGCCTGCTGTTTTTTTGTAATTGCTTTTGTAAGAAAATGTACAGCTGTGCAATTCTTGAATGGGAGTGAAAAAAATTCAGCAAAAAACAATCAGCATTGTTCTGGAGTCACAAAATACAGTAGATTATTACACAGACTCCTGCTGCCAGATACATCAACACATTAGAAGATTAGATCAAGATTTAAATAAAAAAATATCATACTTCTAAAGTTGCATAGAACAGCAAAGCAGATAATTACTTCCTCTTCTCTTCTAGCCACTCACCAGGTGAAACACAGACACTTGGGATCAACTTCCCAGCCAGCATAGAGAGCAGCTTAAGGAACTGCTCCACTTACAGAATCATTCATTGGGATAAGAGTCCTATTTGGATCTTGCACACCTCCTTGGCGGTTCACACAGCTCTGAATGGGATCTGTGCATTCTCCTGAAGACATACACAACAAATGCACATAGTAGGTGGAGCACATGGCTAAATCTTACCCAGGCATATAATAAATGACTACGTAAATTTTTTTAAACTGTAACCTAGATGTGTTCAAACCTTCAAATGGAACGTGACTTCTCTGTTTAAAAATATGAAAAATTGTACATTTCTCAAAGCAAGCACTTGTTTCAGTACCAGATGCCAAAAATGATTGTTGCTCTCTCACACACAATTCGAACACTCAAATGATTCTTCTGATTTTTTTTTTCCAAACTTCAAAAAAAACCAAATTCTCTCCTTAGGCTTGAGACTAAGCATTAGAAATGTTATGCCAAAAAAGTTTGTATTTTTATTTCAGGAAAGTAAGAAGGAATTAAAAATAATGCTTTCCAGAAGGACAGTATTCTCGAAATCTTAACTATGGATTGCCATGACTCCATAATGTGCAACTGAGTACATAAAAAAATTCTCTGGTTCAGACTATTAGGAATTACCATATTTAATAAATTATCAAATACTTAGTTTGCCACATATACAGTTTAGTTTTATGCACAGTACTCCATATTATCTTAGTAAACATAATGCAGTTTAGTATATACAGTGTAGAATAACAAACTTGGAAATATGAGACATCACTCTGTCATACTGGTTGAGTAAATTGCACATGGTCCAGAGTACATGGTGCTTTGGCTCCACATTGCACCTGGGAAAGGTCAGGGAGGGAGAATTAATTTGAGTTCCCTGTATTGCAGGGGTGAGCATTTCTTACTGTGTCCCTTGAAGTAGTGCAATATCCTCCCAGCCCTTTGCTGTCCCTCTTGATCCCCTTGGGGGTAAGACTGCATCTCAAAGAGCATACAGGGAAACCATCTCTGCTCCTTGCCCCCCTATCCCATTCCCAATTCTCCTTTAGGTAAAGGCCAGCCACAATCTGGCTCTAAATCTCAGCTGAAAAGTGGATTGATACAGCCAGAATTTTTGCCAGAAGTATCAAGTGTGTGGATTAACACTGAGAATTAGATTTGATTGGATAATAACGATGTGACGGGTTGCCCCCCCCCACCCCCACCGTTAAGATGCCACATTATGTGCGGAGATACCAGTAAACTATTCTGCCAGCCTGGGCACCCTTTTTACTTGTCTTACTGAGCCAGGCTATTAAGCCTCCTTCAGCACACACACAGGCAGGGCCACACCTATCTGCAGAATGACACAGACACTGAGATCAGCTCTGGGAAGACTCAGTTTAAGAGACTTGCCTCAGCACTCAGGTGTCCATCTCCCTTGGAGTGCAGACCCAAAGGTATATTATGAAATCCGCCTCCTCCCTCAATGTGGAGGAAGGTATGCACAGCCTCTTACCCCCCACTCCCCAATTATGAATTGCACAAACTGGGTTATATTATGAACAAGAATTACGTTTATTAACTACTAAAGGTGAATTTTACGTGGCTATAAGAGATAACAGACAGAACAAAGCAGATTACTGAGCAAATAAAACAAAATACGCAAGCTAAGCTCAATATACTTAAGAAACAGTTACAAAATGTAATTTCTTACCCAAAATGTTATTTTAGACAGGTTGCAAAGTTTCTGTAGCTTAGAGTTCCAGTTATATTTCTTTTCAGACTGGACCTGTCTCTGTCTGGACTCCCCCCTTACCTGCCCTTCAGGTGTCTTTAGCAGTCATTAGAAGTCCAAGATAATGTTTATCATCAGGTGACAAGACCACCTGACTTAGGGCTTGTCTACACTGGCACTTTACAGCTCTGAAAAAACACCCCCAAGCACTGCACATTTCAACGCTGTAAAGTGCCAGTGTAGACAGTGCTACAGCGCTGGGAGCCGCACCCCTTGTGGAGGTGGTTTTTTTAGAGCTCTCTCCCAGCGCTAAGTCGCGACTACACAAGTCATGTTAAAGCGCTGCCGCAGCAGCGCTTTAACATTGCCAGTGAAGACGTGCCCTTAGTAGTGTCCCAGGATGCCTCCCAGGAGGGAGAGAGATTAGTATCTTCACAGTCTTGTTGTTCCTTCCTAATGGCCCATCAAATCTGATGGCCTGTCGTCTGGTGGGTGTTTTCCCAATACACACCCAGCTGTAATTGTTACATAGTCTATATTCCTAACTTTAGATACAGAAATGATACATGCACACAAATTGGATAATCACATTCAGCAAATCATACCCTTTCCAATGATATCTTACATGCGCCATCTTGCATAAAGTACGTCAGTTATGTCATATCCATATCATAAGCATAATTTCATAAAGAATATGGAGCGTAATGTCACAAATGTGATACCTAAACTCAGAGGTCAGTGATGGAGAAGACTTATTTGGTCACAGGGTATGTCTACACAGCAAAGAAAAACCCCTGGCTAGCCTGTGCCAGTCACCTCGGGCTTGCAGGGCTCAGACTACAGGGCGGTTTCACTGCTTCCAGGCTCAGAACTCTGGAATCCTCCAGCCCAAGCCCAGAAGTCTACACAGCAATGAAACAGCCCCATAACCTGACCCCTGGAAGCCCAAGTTGACTGGCACAGGCCAGTTGTGGGTTTTTCTTTGCTGTGTAAACATATCCACCGAGTCCAATACCAGACTGGTCCTTTCACAGCACATTTTCTAATGTTTTGAAAATTTTAAAACTGGAACACACTATTTTCTATTATTTCACATCTGTTCTTTAAAGCATGTTATAGCCATCTAATCAAAGCTAGGCTTGAAAAAAAAATTAAAACACAGTCTTAACTGAAAATGGATAGTCGATGACCTTAGCAATCTCTGAGATCAAAAAACCAAACTTCCTTCTGTCTCTCAGATGTCTCTAATTATGTTGCACATGCCATGTGCGGTTTCAGAGTTAAATGTGATGAGTCTGAACCAAGTAGAAAAAACACTGACATTTTATATGACAAACCAAGTACAGCTGATTTCAAAATTTACTTCTTCTCTACTATGAAATCAAAGTAATTAGTTCAGGTGGAGCTTTTCTTCTCCCCTTTTTTTGTGGTGGTGATGTGTTAAATACACTTAAGCAACTGATAATGAGAAACATACATATCAGACCTGTAATACAGAAAGGAAGTTACTGAGTAACCCTGATTAGACCAAATCCACTAAAATCCCTCATGTATCAGAACAAAATTGTTTTTTCTTTCCACTGAAATAATACAGCTTGCTTGGTAATAAATACCAATTAACTCAAAAGAGCAGACTATTATATAAAATATGTAGACCGGTTCTGATTTTCATTATTTAAATAATATTTTTAAAAGTCACATCAAGAAGTACATGATAGACTGTTGACAGATACCCATTCACTGTGTAGCCGCTGAACAATGGACTGTTTTCAGTTGAGGGGAACAGAACTGACAGGAAGCAGAGATTAAAAAATTAGAAAGTGAAGAGCAAATCTTCAAAAAGGACAAATTAAATACTTATTGCACTAGAGGCAGCTAAGAATACAGAAATACTTTTCTAGTGTCACTTTTCCATATAGCAATTGCTATAGTCACCAAAAGGGATGTTTAAGGGGTCATGAACAGGAGGAGATGACATCCATACAATCAGGAATGTAAGGAGACGTTTATCCAAGACAATATTTCTAATAAGATGTGGTCCTGCTCTATGAAAAAGTTTGAAAACCCTTATCTAAGACAATTTGAAAAAGTTGATTTCACAGGATAGGACCAAAGAATATAGAATTTACCTCAAAACTTAAAACGCTCATATTTTCAGTGGTCACTGCTCTCTGAGCAGGGGTTAGCATATCATTATATTGTGGTTTTCCTTTAAAGAAATACAATAACTTTCAAAAGTGATTCTTGGATTTCCTTAATAAACTGAAGTACTCAACCACTACAATTTAATTACAAAACCCTAATTTAGAGGGCCACCTCTCTAATCCACTAAAAGCTATCTGTACATACCAGTGATCATTTTCCAGATTTAACAAATATGAAATCAATGACATGAAGATATACTAAGTATGTGTATATTACCTTCTGACTACTGAAAGATGTAGATGTGAAGCATGATTCAGTGAGGAAAGCCTTTGTTCCATTTGCTGTATGTACTGTAATATACAGATACATGAACACAAAGTCTGAAATTCCTGACATTTTTTTCGCACCCCGCTCCCGAAAGGTTACATATATGGGGTTACTCCACACATACACACATACCTACCAACAAGAAAGTCTAGTGGAGACATCAAAATCTGAAACTCAGTTCTGGTCTCTATGAATCCAGTGGCAGATCTTTCTCTAGCCCAGTAAAAGCCTACAATGCCAATTCAAAACAGCCTTTCAGCAGAAGTTACTAAGGCTGTGTCTAAACTGCCACTTTCAGCACTAAAACTTTTGTTGTTCAGGGCCATAACGCTACCACCGCTCGTTAGGGGCGTGGGGGGGGGGGGGTAATCGCTTTGGAGAGCTCTCCCCCGGCAATAAAGCGTGTCTACACTGCCCATGTCACAGCGCTGCCGCACTGTAATGTGGGTAGTGTAGACAATCAGGTACTTACAAAAGCCATGGTGAAACTAGACAATATTTCAGTCTATTTGTCAAAGCACTTACAGATCTTATTTCAAAGCAAGTGAAAAATATTTAACAGAATTACTATTTATTACAATGCTCTGGATAGAAAGAGTGCAAACCCATTGGCTAGTAACAGCTCTCTTGGTGAAAGTAAAAGATATTTAACAAGTTGATGAAGTCAAACAGTCAGCACAGAAAGGTTTGCAGTCACTTTCTATTCAGGCTTCTGCAGAGTGGTTTTAGGGATATAATTACCTGAATTTATCATGAAGGTGCACAAATATTTTTTGAATACACCAATATCAGGCCAATTAATGATTAATAAAGCGTGCCCTCATCCTATGGTACTGCACTGCAACTTACACAAAAATAGCTCCACTCAAAACCATCTGAAGGAAATCTAGTTAATTAGTTTGTTCACCAAAGAGAATGAGAAAAAAAGCTTAACATGATCCAAACCATGCATACTCATGAAAACACCAAATATTACAGTAAATGACATAGCTACATACTGCAAGATGTATATACTGAAAGGTAACTAAACCTTTCCACGTAAATCACTGCCGTCTTGCACTATAAGTTCCTAACTTTTAATCTTTTTCATATAAAAAAAAAGATTAATTTAGGAAGCAAGAGAGTCACTGAATTGGAGCAGCACATATCCTTTTGCAGTTCCAGTTGCACTCTCCTGCAAGAGTAAAGCTAAAGGAATACTGTGAGAAACTTAAACATGACTGAGGATATTAAATGAGCTCCTAGTATTGAAAGTTATTGGAAACTGATCTCTTCCTTATTAATGCAATTCCCCATCATGTACAAAAAGGAATCTCCATGTTCCAGAATGCAAACAGTGTTTTAATCTTTAATTACATTCTCAACTTTAACTCTTCTGGAGAGAAGTACAGACATGGGCCTGAGGATTATTTCTTTATTGCATATCATCTCTGTGGTATTTAATGAATATTGTCACTTAATACAGCCCTGACAGTAGGGGCAAAGCAGAACTTTAGAACTGCACAAAGAACTTTGGATGACTTTTCCCAAAAAAGCAACAAAAGTTACTGCCATAGACATTTAGTTCTTTCCTTCCTGAATAGTTTTAAGAGAAACCTTTCCAAAAGTTAAATTTGAGACTAAACACCAGACTGCTATTTATAGAATGATGTAATAAGTGTTGGCGTACCATTTATACTATTAGTTAGGATTATGTAAGGACTTCCATTATAAATGTCCCTTTTCCCAAAGATTTATAAATTAGTTGTCACAATTAGCTGGGAATCTGAAGTTATTGAGCTCAATCCAGGAATTATGACATGTATAATGCAAAAGGTCAGACTTCATGATCATAATGGTCTCTTCTGGCCTTAAAAACCTATGAAAGTTTATCGGTTTGGACATTCTTTGTACTCATTTTAAAAATAATCTGTTTTTGAAATATACAGAATGTTGTTAGAATATATATGGAATAAGAAAAGATCAACAGTGAGTGCAGATACTTTGTACAGACCCATTAAACAGGCAAACTAGCTGTTCCAAATATTCTATGGTACTATCAAACCAGCCAGCACAAAGTGGTGGTGGACTGGCGGCACTCTAACCCAGACAACACTAGGTCTTTATTGAACAAGAAAATTGCAGCAGTGTAGACATCTCTAGACTACAGGGCCGGCGCGCCCATTAGGCGACCCTAGGCGGTTGCCTGGGGCGCCAAGATTTGGGGGACGGCGGGCGGCTGCCTCCTGGCTCCCCGCTCAGCGGCTGAGTGGGGGGCAGCCGCCACGAGCCGCCCCGCCACCCCCACGCTCAGCGCCCGAGCGGGGAGCCGCGGGGAAGCCACCGGGAGCCGCCACCACCCCGGGCTCCCTGCTCGGCTTCCGCGGCCGGTGAGTCCGGGGGGTGGGGTGGGGGTGGCTGAGCACCCGCGGGTAGGGGGCCTGGCTGGGGGCTGGAAGACTGAGCTCCCGTGAGCGGGGGAGCTGGCCAGGGGGGGCGGCGCAGGGCTGGTGCAAGGAAGTTTCGCCTAGGGCGCGAAACTTCCTTGCACCAGCCCTGCTAGACTACCATGCATTAAGAAAAAAACCACGCCTTCCAAAAATTTACACATATCCTTTACCAAAGGCCACTCTATGGGTTTAGGATAGAACTAGAGATGAGATGAATTATTTTCCCTCGACAATGGCACCCACTGCAAATAACCCAGATCGTAATCCAGATCATGAACCAGTGCATTTCAAAGACTGGGAGAGCCACAGAATACACTCTGTTGGTGAGCTATTCAGTAAAGAAACTTTTCTGATTTACTAAGAAATCAAAACTAATTTCACCTGGCCCACTCTCCCTTGGTACCAGTACATTCAAGTCAGGCATTGTGTTTCTCAGCTTTCTAGAAAGCCTGTTCTATACAGAAAGCTAATTTTAATAGGAGTAATGGCATCTGGTCAACTAGGAAACAAAAAAATCACTAATTTATATCAATCTTTGCAGACAGCTTTCCTAACAAAAAAATTGTCCATATATGGTATATTGGGAAAAGAACATGGATAGACAAATTACCCCAGAGAAATGTGGTTTGATCTGGAAAAGAGGACCGGCAATCTCAGTCTGCAGCACAATAAGAAAAAAGTATTTAAGATACTATTTCAATGATACCTCACATCAGTTAGGTTGAGAGAGAGAGAGAGAGAGAGAGACTGAACAGGGATAAGTGTTGGATATTTATTACCAAATGATCTTTTGGTAGTCCTACTGTGGCTTCCTAGTGGAAATAGTCACATCTGAGGAAAGGAAGGATTAATCTCTCATCTGTTAGAAGCTTCTTAGTTATTGGTAGCCTTTCACTGGAAAAAGGTATAGCCCAACCATAGAGGAATGGTTAAAAAAAATATGGGAAGTTGTGGTTATGGAAAAATTAACACACCAATTACATACCCAGCAAACAGGAAGAGGACAGAAAGATCTGATGACTACGTTACTGTATGAAATCGCTAAACAAAAACTAACTGTTGCAATTATTGTTTTGTTTCTGATATTTACATATGATTTGTAAACTTGTTAAAATTTCCTAAATAAATAATAGTAAAAAAAGTCTATGAAGCAAACTAGACATTGTTTATACTGTAAAATAATGAAAGAAGTCACTAACTTGCCCCTCAAGAAATCTTGCCAGAATTGACCATTAGAATTTTTCACAGTCATGTCAGTAACATCTAATTTAGAAAATGAAGATTTATACAAAATATGCCAGAATAGATTATATGGAGCCTATTTGATCACTAGGAACACAATTTATATTTGTACACACCTTTTAGTTAAGAGATAAAACATAGTAATTCATTTTAGTATATTACATACACATTACTGGCTATTTTAAAATATATATAGGCTTTTAAAATATATCTCCTCAAGACACAAATGGTTCAAAGGAGTCATTCCAAGCCTGAGTAAATAAAATAGAATTTTATAGCTTTCAAATATATATATATATATATATATATATATATATATATAATTATGCTTTGATAAGAACTGCCATATTGGGTCAGACCAATGGTCCACAAAGCCCAGTATCTTGTCTGTGGCAGTGGCCAGTACCAGAGCTTCAGAAGGGTGTACAGAACAGGGCAGCTGGAGTGACCCACACCTGTCTTCTCCCCACTCCACCCAGCTTCTGGCAGGGAGCGGTTCCAGGTTGCTCCAAGAATGGAATTGCATCCCTGACCATTTTGGCTAATAGCCACTGACAAACCTACCCACCATGAACTCATCTCATTCTTTTTTTACCCAGGTATACTTTTGGCTATCACAACACGCCATGGCAATGAGTTCCACAGGTTAATTGTGCATTGTGTGGAAAAAGTAAAAGTAAATACAATTAAAGTTGGTAAAAAAAAAACAACTGACTGTGAAAGAGAAATTGGAATGTCAATAAGTGATATGTAATATGGAACAAAGAAAGGTAAAAACTTGAGTTATGGATATCTGTCATTTTATTTTTCTCAGCCTAGAAAGAGAGATGTCTGCTGAGCCAGTGAATTAGTGTTTGAAAGGAAGCTATATCATCATCAAAGGACCTTCTCCCTAGACTCCTTGAGGATGCATGAATGCATATACACCTACTGCATGCAGCTACCTTGAAAGGACTACTTGGAGATAAGGCAGGATATGGACGGGGACTGTCTGCTTTGATGATGAACTTTAGAAACCATCCTAAGACTTGCCATGGACACAGGGGCTTAAATAACCAATTGGGTGGGAGATGGGGAACTCCCAAGAAGATCTCCAAGACAGAAAAGACTCAGGCTGACCAGTGAGTGATCAAAGATTAATGATTTCCAAGATACGCAAGGTTTTATTTTCATTTTTCTGTAACTAAGTGGGAATGCCTTATCTAGTTTAGGGTATGAAAAACAAATCTAAATACGGTAGGGAAACCATTTTTTTGGTCTTACAAAACAATTTATATTGCTAGTTGAATGGTGGGCTGCTGATTGCTCAATTTCATGCAGAGGGCCCCAAAGAGATGAACTCCTGAACCAGTGAGGAGAGGCAGTGAAGGGGTTTCTAGATCCTCCATCCCCCAATTGACATCTTAGTTGGAGGGGCCCAGACAAAGGTGTCTTCTCCTATTAATGTGTGTAACAAAGTGCTGCAGTTATGCATTCACAAGGAGAAAAATCTAAGGGGCAGACCTAGTGAGAAAGTGTGTGATGGGCAGAATCCATTGGGCCATGTTCCTCCCACAACTCCCTGAGTTAAACCAAAGATTAAAAAAAACTATTTTCATTGCTTTCAGTTGTCCATGTTAGATTTCTTGAACAATTTTATAGATGTCTTTTCTATTTAAATGAGTCATTTTCCTGCTCCTGTTTCACACAAAGTAGATTAAAGGCCTGCATTTAGGTTCAGAGAAACTTTCATCCACTTAGTTCAGATGCTTTCTTTGTCAGTTTAGGAAATATATTGGAAACGTTTATATTCCAGTGCAAGTAAAAAGCCCTAAAGCAAAACAAAAAACAAAAAGCCCCACACACCAAAAAGAAAAAAACACTTTAAGCCTCATTTATACTCAGGCCTCTCTGTCAATTGAACCATGAGCCACAGCATTCTTAGCAAGTAGAAACCTATTTTCCCAATACAGTGAATGTCATAATGGAAGACCCTAAACATCCAAAGTGGTGAGAATCTCAACCACTATATTAGGGAATAATTTAAACTTTAGATAGTGTTCCAGTTCTAGGAAAGAACTGAACTGGAGTATTGAAAAACCACCTTCTATAAAGCCAAAGAAACTATTAGGTCTAGTCTTTATTTGATACCCCTAAAAAATCTCATTAATACTAATAGACCACCCTGTGTTTGCCAACAAGTATAACTCCAAGAATAAATAAAGTGAGCTCACTGTGGTTACCCTGTTCTTGTTTCACCATATCACAGTGTTTCATGCTGATCTTGTTTCTCAGCTGTGCAGTAACACATCAGAGTGTCTGCTGTGCTCTCAGCAGGGCTGTGCATTGGCATGAAGCACCTTCCTAAGACTAACTGCTTTCAACAGTATTGAATTCCACATGCCATGGCGTGTGGATTCCAGGAGTAGGGATCCTTGGAGCCAATTTAATGAGTGAAAATTTACTTTCAACGTATAATGCCAAAATAAATAATACAACGTAAGTTCTTACATTAACTATGTCCTGTGTTACTTTAAATTTCAAGCGAACTTATAACAAGTCACTGTTTGTTTTTTAAAAACTAGAGTTGTGGTCCTGGTTTTCAAAGGTGCTGAGTACATCTAACTTCCTGTTTTCATGGGAGTTGAAGGTGTTCAGCACCTCTGAAAATCAGGTCCTTAATTTCTTCAGCAGAAGGAAGGAGAAAGACAAGAAGTTTGTTAAGTGAAATGTGTCTCCTCAGAGGAAAGAAGGAGAAATCCTGTTATAACTGAGGAGGGGAGAAGGAAGCACATCACTAGCCATGTTCTTTTGTAGATCTCTACTATCAGAAGAGATGGACCACCATATCATAACATTCCTCCCCCTCAACTGCTAAAGAAATCTACTATTGGAAAGCAAACAACACTAGAGACGCCTCTTGTCAAGACTCAACAATAGCAGAGCAAAAGCAGTTACTTACCGGCACTGAAATTACTGTTCTTTGAGATGTCGGTGCAGAGGTGTATACCACTCAGGGGTTCATACACCAAGCGCATCAAACTCGGTTAACTGCTTAACAGCACTTGTCCAGGTGAAACTCATGCTTTTCAGCCCCCTAGATCTTCCCATGGCTATATAAGGGCAGGGCCTCCCTGACCCACCTCTCTTCCTTCACACCAGAATCCAAGGCTAATGATGCCAATGTAGAAGGGGACGGTGGGTGGAATATGCACCTTCATCCACATCTTGAACAGCAACAGTTACAGTACAGTTAGTAAACATTTTTCTCCTTCGAGATGTTGCAGATGTGTATTCCACTCAGGTGATTCAAAACCTATAACTGGAGGAGGTGGAGCTCAGAGACTAACTCAAGAATTATTGTAAAACCACCTTCTCAAAGTTTGCCTAATACTTGGTAAAAGTATGTACCGAAGACCAGATAGCTGCTTGCAAATGTCTAATATAGAAACAGCACTGAGGAACGCAACCAAAGCGGCTTGGGCCCTAGTTGAATGAGCTACTAGTCTCTGAGGTGGTGTAGACTGAGATACTCCATATGCTGCAGTACCGTAGGAAGTAACCCACCTAAAGACTTTGCGCATGGAAACTGTCTAACCCTTTACTTGCTCTGCATAAGAGACACAGTCGAGGTGAATGACAAAATAGCTTAGTCCTCTCTTAAGTAGAACACCAAACATGGTCTCCCATTCAGTATATGATGGAGCTGTTCCTCTGTATTCAAATGCAGTTTAGGATAGAATACAGGTTAATATATGTTTGGTTAAGGTGAAGCCGTGACATCACTTTACACATAAATTTTGGATGCCGCCTTAGCACCATATTTATCCTTGAAAAATTCTGTATAGGGAAGTCCTGCCATGAGAGTCTGCAACTCTCTCATCCTCCTTGAGGGAGTTATGGCTATGAGAAAAGCTGCCTTTTGGCAAAGAAAGGACAGAGAACAGGTTACTAAGGACTCAAACAGAAGACCCATGAGAGCAACTAGCACTGTATTAAGGGCCCAGAGTGGTGCCATTTCTTTAACAGCAGGGAAGAGACAGACTAGCCCTTTAAAAAATGTACTTACCTGGAATTTAGAAAAATGGATTTCACACACTTGAGTGGAATATGTATCTGCAACCACTCAAAGAAGAACAGGCAACACTTACATCCCACTTCATATAGTATGTAGCCTGCCTTTTAAGTTTAGAGATTCCTGAAAGTTTGTACACCACATGCCTTTTACGTAAGAAATAAATGATGGCTTCACTAAATACAAGGTTGTACCTCCTTTTAAACAGATGAGAAACCTTCAACTTCTGACAATACTCATCCACAGTCAAATTTATGGCCATATATATGTCATGCTGATGCTTCAATATGTATATCTTTCAAGAGTAATTAAAAGTAACCCAGTCCAGCCCAGCCCAAACTCATGTTGTCAAAAAGTATGAATAAATCTACCAATTAATTCTGTTTTCCTTGCAATTGTTTGTTCCACTACGAAAAAATATTTTAGATAACTACTTCTTTCTATTGGCAGTTTTCTAATGAACATTTATTCAAATAAATGGAATATTCTAGATTTTAACCAGCTACATTTAGCTGCACTAGAGAGGCAAATTCAGAAGCCTTTCTGGTATGCAGCTCAGAACTAAGGATTTAAAAGACTGAAGGAGTTATTGAGTAAACAAGCTGTTGCTAGGCCAAAAAAACCACGTGTAATAGGTTCTGGTTGAAATATAGCTTGCTAAAGTCGTTTAGAAACCCTATAATAGTTAGGCTATTTGTGATACGCTGTAGCACACTGCGCCACCACATCTGGGAGACTCAAGTTTTGAATTGCCAGCTTCACAAGGGAATGTAACCGCTCCATTTGCTATTAATTGGATATAATTAGCCTTTGGATACAATGCCAGCATGAAAGGCCTTCAGAAAATTCTTTATCCATGTCATTATCCATCTTACTTCCTGAGCTGCAGGGTGGTAGTTTCCTGGCATCCCTTTTCTGTCTGACATCAATTACTGCATCAGGATAGAACTGTACCTGAATTCATGAAACATCTGGCTCAGCAGACATCTCTCTTTCTAGGCTGAGAAAAATAAAATGACAGATATCCATAACTCAAGTTTTTACCTTTCTTTGTTCCATATTACATATCACTTATTGACATTCCAATTTCTCTTTCACAGTCAGTTGTTTTTTTTTTACCAACTTTAATTGTATTTACTTTTACTTTTTCCACACAATGCACAATTAACCTGTGGAACTCATTGCCATGGCGTGTTGTGATAGCCAAAAGTATACCTGGGTAAAAAAAGAATGAGATGAGTTCATGGTGGGTAGGTTTGTCAGTGGCTATTAGCCAAAATGGTCAGGGATGCAATTCCATTCTTGGAGCAACCTGGAACCGCTCCCTGCCAGAAGCTGGGTGGAGTGGGGAGAAGACAGGTGTGGGTCACTCCAGCTGCCCTGTTCTGTACACCCTTCTGAAGCTCTGGTACTGGCCACTGCCACAGACAAGATACTGGGCTTTGTGGACCATTGGTCTGACCCAATATGGCAGTTCTTATCAAAGCATAATTTAAATCATTTGATTTTTCAACAGAGTTCTGCGGGAATCCAGACTGTCTAGAGTCTGGCACCAAGAGAAGGTCCTTGCCTTGCTGAAACCTGGGAAAGACCTACACTTGACTTCGAGCTACAGACAATTTCACTTCTAAGCATTTGCTTTAAAGGTCCATGAGTATCTGCTTTTGCAAAGAATTTCACCATCTGTGGAAGGCATGCTGGCATCAGAGCAAGCTGGTTTTCACCGCAGTCACAGTACATGTGATCAAGTGCTGGCACTTACAACTTTGATCAAAAATGGATTCCAACATAAGCTGAAGACTGGTACAGTTTTTCTTGATCTGACCATTGCATACAACATGGTTTGGCACATGGGTCTTTTGGTGAAATTGCCTAGAACTGTACCAAGTTGGTTAATATGTGCAATGGCTCTGTTTTTGAGAAACTGCAATTTCTGCATGCATATTGATGAGAGAACAAGTGCTTGGAGGCACCAGAAGAACGGCCTCCCACAAGGATATGCATTATCTCTAACATTACTCAACTTATATTCAAATGACCTACCATATACCGGGTCTCACAAATTATTTATGCAGATGACATATGCCTCGGCACTTAGTCACACTCCTTTGACATACTTACGAGTGTTCTGAATGCAGATCTGACGGCTATGGCCAATTATTGTCATTGGTGGTGCCTGATACCAAGTAGAATATGACTGTGTCAAGTGTCTTATACATACATAATGCACAAGCGGGCAGAGAGCTGAACAAAGTTCTCAGTGGTCAGCAAATAAATCATAATTCACACCTGGTCCATCTAGGTATGGGGTCTCAAACATGCGGCCCTCAGGCCGCATGCGGCCCGCGGAGCTCTTTCCTGCGGCCTGCCAGGCTCCCCGGGTCCCCCCACCCCTATTTTATTATTTTTTTACACCTCCAGGCAGTTCCTGCCGCCAGAACAGCTGTCTGGTGGCTTCACAGTTTCTGGGAGGCAGGGGGGAGGAGCGGGAAGCCGTGCATACGGGGTGGAGGCGGAGAAGGGGTGGAGAAGGGGCAGGGCCTAATGGAAGGGGTGGAGTGGGGCCGGGACCAGCGAGGGGGTGGGGTCAGTGATGCGGCCCTCGGGCCAATGCACTAGTCCTCATGCGGCCCTCGTGGTAATTTGAGTTTGAGACCCCGGATCTAGGTGTCACGTTGGATAAAACTCTTACAGATCGTGACCATCTTATAAAGAAAGCAACTAAAGTCAAAACGTGCAACAACCTGCTCGGAAACCTGGACGGATCGACATGGGGCACCAACACCCAAATGTTACGCACTTCAGCCTTGGCACTCTGTTATTCAGTGGCAGATACTGCGCTCAAGTATAGGCTCACTCATCTCACACAAAGATGACTGATGTGCAATTTAATTCCACAATGCAGGGACACTTAAATCTACTCCTCTACCATAGTTACCAGTTCTCTGCAATACTGCTCTGCCCAGTGTTCACAGAGAGAAAAGCGTAGCAAAGCTCATGACGAAATTGTGTGATATGCCACATCAACCATTAATTACAGACTTGTTTAATCCACCACATGGTCGTCTGCCCTCACGTCACCAGTTGCGGATAAGTTTACTGGGTGAAGGATTTATGGTAGAGGATACACTGTCCGCAGAGCAAGTGACAAATAATTATCTGGTCTCGGACCCCACTCAACGGCAACCCAGGTTCGATTTACCATGAAGGCAATGGAGATTTCTGAACTTGTTTCATACTGGACATGGAATTTGTACTGCAGTGGAATTTTGGTGGCATTTTAGAGACAGTCCACTATGTCAATGTGGGCAGCCACAAACCATGATACATTTTTGAGGACTGCAAAATTACTCAACTTCCTGGAGGTTTTCATGCCTTGAACATCATTGATAAGAATGCCGTGGCTTGGCTTAACCAAATTGCATATGCCAAATAAACTCAACTGTGTTGCTGTGTGTTCCAACTTAGACTTGTTTCCCTGAAACAACTGAAGTGCAGAGCTAGTTTTATCTCCCCTTGCACTAAGAAAATCTTGAGGCAATGCTACTGCTCTGAATAACATTTAAGTGTTACTGAATCCCTAAAGACAACGCTACTAAAGACTTGCAACTTAATTTAATATTTTTGCTGAAACAAGAATATTTGTCAAAATTTTAAAAAGGGTTATTTGTTCAAATACATATTCGATACAAGATATCTGAATTTCCATGGCATAAATAATAGCAAAGTGGTGGGAAGAATTCTTCACTTCCTAAAATGCCTTTTAAAGGAAACATCTGGTTTGTGCTGAAGATTCTTCTCATGCTGCTTCTGCTGTTATGAGGAATGAGGGAAAATGAGAAGGGAGAACTCACTATACCCATAAACTGTAGTCCCAATTGGGACAACATAATCCATTTGTCATTCCATTTTTATACTTTGATACAAGATGTCAGATTAAACATAACAATGGTCTGTCAAATACAAAAATATCAGACAGAACAAGCAGATCAAATATTGATTAATTAATGTAGCACAACATGTAGTCATCTTAATATATGGAAATGCAATTATATGTTCACTATTAGAGAAACCAGGATTATTGCAGATTGTCTGCAATAGCACCACAGCATGTGGTTATACAATATGCATACAACAACTGAGGCATCAACTGATCTCCCAACGTGCAACGTATTTGAATAAGCTTCCCTCCGCCCCCCAAAAAACTGAGAATATTTGAGCACCTAGAAAGATAGCACACAGAGGAAACTCTCTCACCCCAACTGGAAAACATTAATAATGTACCCCTTTATTTCAATAATCCTCCAACTGCTGCAATTTATTTTGTTGGCCCTGAATCACTAATCAGAAGCAGGAAGGAACTGAATAAGAGATGTTCCCAGGGTGATATTGCTATGCCAGCCACATTTTCAAACAACTGCATCTTTCAAATTGCCAACAATTACACCTCTTAAACTTGACACAATTCTGTTTTCAGCATTGGCCAAAGCAGTTAAGACATCTAGATGATGGGCTTGATCCAGCCCTCATGATGAATTTATGTGGTTCATGGGAAATATTTAGAATCTGCATATACCCAGCTTCCACTGGGAAAAAAACAACCTTTCAAGTTCTCATGATTGAGAAGACAGCCTGCAAGAGGTGAACTTCCCTGCCTACCAATAATCTCACTGGCATGTTGATTCTGAAGCCTAACAATACAAAGTGTAAACATTAACTTTTGCATTGCTTATTTTAGTGGCAGAATGAGGTAGAAGTGGGAGTAAAGCCTAAGGGTAAGAGTGTGGGAATTGGAAGTTGATGCAAGAAGAAAATTCAGAAAGAAGAAATGAGAAGTGACACAAGAACAGTGAAAAGAGAGAGAACAAAAGGTTAATGAAGAAGGAAGGGGGCGGGGAAGTGAGGTGGTGGTGAAGAGAAATATAGCTGATCCTTAAGGTGAGCATATTTTCCACCTGAATGATGCTGAATGTGGCAATAAGGTATTGAACAAATAATAATATGACAGTAATTACAAGTTTAGTTACTACACTAAGGCTCTATTCTATCCATGATATAGCCTGAAAATGTGACCAGAGTTTCCTCTTCAACCAAAGAGGTTAGAAACATGATTTAAAAAAAAAAAAAAAAAAAAAATATGTAAGCTGAGATTTTCCCGGAATCATAGGATTTCAGAAGCTGGGGCCATGAGGAAAAACAACAAATATCATAAGGCTCTCAATAAAATTGAGAGAATTGGCAACACAATACTCTGGCCTGTGAACCATAATAGACAAATTCCATTTTTATTCTCTACCAAATAAATGTGAATCCTCTGCCAAAGAAATACATACATTCAACCAAAGTCTACCCAAGTTACCACCGCAGTCCAAAGTCAATGCTGTTACATTGATATAACAGTGATATTTGGCCCGCAATCATGTAATTTTTCTAAAGCAACCTTTTTAACCATCCTGCTATTGATATATTGGTAAGGAGATACAACAGTTTATAGATTTTTATGAATTACTAGGTGTTTAAAGTTACTATATAAAGGAGAAAACTCTGCTGATTCCACTTTGCTCTCATTTCATTTTATCTTAAGAAAGCTTGGATTTCCTTTAGGTCCAGCACTGACTCAGTGCCGCAGACTCCCGTGACAACAGAGATGTAATACAGTATTTATACATCAGTGGATCTTGTTCTACATGAAAAGCAGCAGTCCGTTTTTACCAGCTACAAGGATGTTCAGTACCCTGAATAATCACTTAACACTTAATTTCCTACTATAATAATTTTCTTATACATAACTAAATATTTTAAAGAGTTTACTTATTTATAAGCCTAGCTGTAGGTGTCTCGGTGTTACTGGCATCACAACACAGACTGCCTAGAGTGCTGTTGTCTATGTCCTTAAACATTTTCTAGGTGTCCTCATAATTGCTTGTCACCTGTAAAGGAGGTTTCAAGCCAATGAAAAATTAACATATGGTGAACAGATGGACTGAACAGGCATTTGTCATGAAAGTAGTAGCACCAAAGACTTTTTGGCTCCAATCTTTTAGGACTTTCTGAAAAGACCTACTCAAATCTCCTAGTCACTGATCAGTTAATGAAGAATTTTGCTTCAATGTCAATCTGATCTTGCAAAAAATACTTTCAAGGCCAGCTGGAAAGGAGAATTCCTGTAATTCAGATTTGTTGTTAGAGTCCAAAGTAACATTCAGCGAGACTGACAGGCAGCAATACATTGTTTTCATGGTACCCACAGTCCCCATCCAGTTACTGGTCTCACTCCTCTATAGAGCATGCCTGTAGCAAAAGCCTCTTACTATTACGTTAATTTTTTTAATTACAAATAAAAAACCATCACACAATAAGAACTCTCTCAAAAATGTTCTACTACTTACTGAGGTGGTAAAACAAGAGTCGTAGGTTGGGCTTTTGGTCTCCGTTTTGCAGATACTCCCATCTGGTTGGCAGAACGTTTCAAAGACTGTTGATTCAAAAGGCCAGACGCTAGCCCTGCATGGTACTGCAACTAGAGAGCAAAGTGAAATCAGCAAAGAGACAGTGCATTAAAAATCCTCCCCTTTGCCGAACTGCAATATTCTATACATCTCAAATTTTCATCACCTGCATCCTTAGTAACACAACAGCTACTTGCTCCTAGTAAGACAACAACTAACACATTGCACTTTATAGCACCATCCATACAAGCACTTTATAAACATTAAATACAATTTATACTTTAACACAGGCCCATGAGGAAGATAGATATTCCCATTTTATAGACAAGGAAACTGAGTCACAGAGGTTAAGTAACTTGACTAAGATAACACAGCAGTTCTGCAGGTGAGCCAGTAACAGAATCAATATTTCCTGAAACCCAGTATTGTTCATAAAACCCTAGAACATCCTAACAACCAAGCATTCTGATTTTTTTTCCTATTTGAAGTCACCATGCTAGTTTTATAGGAGGCTTTATCTATGTGAATGACCTGTGGCCAATATTATAATTTCTGCTAGACTACTCTTTTAGGCTTGAAAGCAGAGCCCACAATATATTAAAAACTGTAGTGTTTAGAAAGCTACAGATACAAACTAATTAAGGACAGTATGTTGTGTCCAAGTTGACCTAAATCTTACAAAGGCAGCCAATTTCTCTTAAATATTTATTTCAGATGCCAGGAAAACTGATCCCATAATTTGCTGCTCTATGCAAAATAAATTTGTGAGCCTGGACATTTCAGAGACCCATACCAGAAGAATAAAAAAACAACAACCCACAAACATTATTCCAATGGTCTATAAATATATGCACATTTTCACTGATAGCTCTCATTAATTTAAGGAAGTAATATTTTACTATATAAATATATTTTTAATTAACAAGATACGACAACAATTATTTGTGAATGGGTAACACAATAAACCAAGGTTTCAGTGTAGTAGCCGTGTTAGTCTGTGTCAGCAAAACGAAAATAAGAAAGAAAAACTTGTAGCACCTTAGAGACTTTCTTATTTTCGTTTTACAATAAACCAAGAGATTCAGGGATCCTTAAAAGAAGAGGATCAGGAAGCTGGCTACATTAGGAAAATCTAGTTTTTGTTTCAATTGCTTGCACCTGCTCATTTTGCAAATGAAAATTTCATCTGAAGTAGATGTCTTCCCCATGCGTTTATTTAATTGACAGTGAAAGACAATATGTGAAGGACGTATGTGAACATGGAAGACAATTTTACTGAGCGCATTCTCAGATAGACTCATAGACTCATAGACTTTAAGGTCAGAAGGGACCATTATGATCATCTAGTCTGACCTCCTGCACAATGCAGGCCACAGAATCTCACCCACCCACTCCTGGAATAATCCTCTCACCTATGTCTCAGCTATTGAAGTCCTCAAATCATGGTTTAAAGACTTCAAGATGCAGAGAATCCTCCGGTAAGTGACCCGTGCCCCATGCTGCAGAGGAAGGCAAAAAACTTCCAGGGCCTCTGCCAATCTACCCTGGAGGAAAATTCCTTCCCGACCCCAAATATGGCGATCAGCTGAACCCCGAGCATGTGGGCAAGACCCACCAGCCAGACACCCAGGAAAAAGTTCTCTGTAGGAACTTCTAACATCCCATCATTGACCATTGGTCCTATTTACCACTGATGGCAATTAATTGACCTTTGACTAAGATCATGTTATCCCATCAAACCATCCCCTCCATAAACGTATCTAGCTTAATCTTGAAGCCAGTTAGGTCTTTTGCCCCCACTGCTTCCCTTGGAAGGCTGTTCCAGAACTTCACTCCTCTGATGGTTAGAAACCTTCGTCTAATTTCAAGTCTAAACTTCCTGATGGCCAGTTTATATCCATTTGTTCTTGTGTCCACATTGGTACTGAGCTGAAATAATTCCTCTCCCTCCCTGGTATTTATCCCTCTGATATATTTAAAGAGAGCAATCATATCTCCCCTCAGCCTTCTTTTGGTTAAGGTAAACAAACCAAGCTCCTTGAGTCTCCTTTCATACGACAGGCTTTCCATTCCTCGGATCATCCTAGTGGCCCTTCTTTGTACCTGTTCCAGTTTGAATTCATCCTTCTTAAACATGGGAGACCAGAACTGCACACAGTATTCCAAATGAGGTCTTACCAATGCCTTGTATAACGGTACTAACACCTCCTTATCTCTACTAGAAATACCTCGCCTAATGCATCCCAAGACCGCATTAGCTTTTTTCACGGCCACATCACATTGGCGACTCATAGTCATCCTGTGATCAACCAGGACTCCGAGGTCCTTCTCCTCTTCCGTTACTTCCAACTGAGGCGTCCCCAGCTTATAACTAAAATTCTTGTTATTAATCCCTAAATGCATAACCTTACACTTCTCACTATTAAATTTCATCCTATTACTATTACTCCAGTTTACAAGGTCATCCAGATCTTCCTGTAGGATATCCCGATCCTTTTCTGAATTGGCAATACCTCCCAACTTTGTGTCATCTGCAAACTTTATTAGCACACTCCCACTTTTGGTGCCGAGGTCAGTAATAAAAAGATTAAATAAAATTGGTCCCAAAACTGAACCTTGAGGAACTCCACTAGTAACCTCCCTCCAACCTGACAGTTCACCTTTCAGTATGACCCGCTGTAGTCTCCCCTTTAGACCTACTGGTATTCTTATGGTGAAACCAAATTATGAAAACAGTACGTTACAAATTAACCTCAACACTTCTTAAATCATCCTGCTCAATGAGCTTCACCCTACCCCAGATTCTGAAGTAAAAAGCACCAGACATGTATTCAATGTTAGCCAAGTGGAATTATTTCCATATCTGTAGCCCTGTATCAGTGTTTTGTCAAAGTGTCTATACATTTGTTTTGAAAAGGTAAGCTATTTTACAATTTAGGGAAACTAATCCCATGACCACCACATAAGAAAGTCATAGCTTCCTCAGCAGAACCTAACAATGTTCAGAAAATAAAATCCACTTACACACCACCGTTCCACAGTGTTGTGACTGAAAATGAAAGAAACAAAACCAATTGAAATTATCTCCTTGAAAATGGCTATAAAAATGAATGACGCTATCCAGTGAGCCAATAAGACTTAAATGTCAGTGTTTAGAGCATCCATATTGCTTTTTTAACAGCTTCCTGATTTACTTGGTCGATTTGCCAAGTGATTTATACAGCACTATGACACAGACAAAGATGTATAGCAGTCTTAATAAAAGCAGAACTACTCTCAGCTAGGGAAAGGGAGGGGTATCATATTGCTCTAACAACTCATCTTAGAAAGGCCAATGAATTTTGCTCAAATTTGTTTTTCTCCTACAAATTTCTTAAATGGGAAATCAATGAACGAAAGGGACACTACAAGTTTGAAAGACAATGTTTCAAAATGTCAGGGGCTTAGTTTTCCTATCTCCACTACCAGAATTTGCAATGAGTGCAATATGCACAGTGTTTTATGGAATTAAAGGGAAAGAGAGCTTGGCAGGAGACCCCTTCCTGGCTCTAGGAACATTCCCTTCCCTTTTCTTCATTGCATCTTATTATGATCAGTGCAAACTCAGCCATTTTGTCCCTGCTGACACTACTCTGGAAGAGTTATGCTCACTGTGCAGAGTGGCACGACAGGTATTTTACCCAAATGGCATCATTTTGGCCACTTGCTCAAAAGACAGAGCAAAAAAAGTACTATTACAGATGAATTCTTAATATTACAATTTTAAAATGTGATACTATTTAGAGACCTCCTGGTGTATTTCACACTTAGGGGCCAGGTACAAGAAAAGTATACCATTTTTAAAAAATTAGTATTCCAGAAAACAAACCATATCCTTTAATGCTGACTCCCAGTAATTCAGTGACTTTTTGTTAATTAGGTGTGTATTATACACATACACACACACATACACACACCATTCTATGCTTCCAGGAACACAGACCCAACTGTCAAAAATCTATAAGGGCCCATTAAATATTTTAAAAAAAACTTTATAATGAGAGAAAGGGTCAAAGTTAATAAAACTGATAGGCAACTCCTGTCCAATCTCATTTATACACTATTTAAGCATCACATACTGTATTGTACACAATGCATTTTTGAACCAAAAAGACCGGGAAAATGTTTCCTTAGTCACAGGTTCTGAAGAACAGAACCAAGGCTGAAGGTAATTCAGATTTACTACTATTTACAAATACAGGCATGAGATTTAATGCATATAGATCGATAATGTGGTATATTCACATAAAATGTACACTTACAATGCACACATTTATCTCCCAATGTACCATGAGAGCAACTCTTGTTTCAAAAAGGAGAACCATGAAAAGTTCTATAATAGTTCTCTACTTACATTTTCTGTTCTGTTACTCCATTTGCAGTTACTCTTTCTATTATTCTGGTTTCATGGGCTTTTTAGAAAGTCCCTTAGTCCCAGCATGAAATTATCACAGTACAGTTATTATAGGAGCTAATAAAAAGCTGCTAGTCATTCTATTATCAGAAATTTCCTGTATAGGAATTATCCGACAGATGGGATATACAACCAATATTGTCAACCCCAACTATTCAAAAGTCATGAGTCAGACCTTAAAAAAAAAAATCAGGCATATTTACTTTTTTTTTTAAATGGTGGGGTTCTTTTATTTGCCTTTCGGTCTCTGTGCCTTTAAAGTGCTTTCAAGAGTTTCTATTCAACCATGAGGGCTAGAAATTCTCTTTAAAAATATGAGATTCTCTTGCAACTGTCTGTCTCCAGGAAAATGACCTTTAATAAAGACATGAGATTTGCAACAAATTAGTGAAAGCTGGCAACATCATCATATCAGCCACTCAGGATTCATCATTCAGAAGCGCTATTATAGTAACTCATCCATGTAACTTTCAGTTTTGGGGAAATCCAACTGGCTGGTGAGAGGCTAAGCTGTTTACCACCAGTGAAATGCTAAAAACATAAGTTTGGCCATATAGGGTCACACTAATGGTCCATCTAGCCCAATAACTTGTCTTCTGACGTGGCTGGAGCCAGATGCTTCAGGAGGGATGAACAGAACAGGGCAATTAGCCAGTGATCCATCCCCTATTGTTCAGTCCCAGGTTCTGGCAGTCAAAGGTTTACCGTTAGGATCATATCAAATGGTCTTTTGCTTGTGTTGATCGCTAACAAAACAAGCCATTACACTCCACTTATTGAAGATATTATTTAGCTTGCAGAAACTGAAAAGGCACCTGGAGCATTTGATCATGTCAGTTCACTGTGTGCAATAAATTCCCGTATTAGCAATCCTTAGAATTCTTTTTTGAGTAATTACTTTGCTTAAAAAAATGTTTAAAACCAGAAAGCTCATGTGTGTTCGTTCATAACACCCCAAGGTGACTTTTTCAAAAATCTTAATTTTAAATATTACAGGAACATATACAGTATGTATATAATATTTTAAATAAAGTGCTTTTTGAGGGGTGGGGCAAGAGGGAAGCAAGAGGGAGTTGTTTTAAAAAGTATCTGGTTCCAATCTCCCTGAGAATAAGGGCTTCCTGGAAGCAATCACAGACCCGTATCCATCACAGGACTTTCTAAGACCACTATAACATTAGCAAAAACATGCACATTTCTCTCCTTTTAAGATGCACAGTACTTTGCCCCTCATTAAAATACTTCTCCCTTTCAGCTAACAAGGGAGTTTATTATGATAAAGCTGTAGTAGTTCTTTTGAACCCAGCTATGAGCAAGCCAACAGAACACTCCCTCGGTTTCATCTTTGCAGACGAACGCAAGCAAGAGAGAAGTTACATTACTTTAATTGATACTTTTTTAAAGCATATCTCAGATAATGAGGCCAGTTTGGAATTTTTTTCTTCTCTAAACAATGTTTGATCATTTTAGGATAGCTGAATTCTCAACTTGGTCAAAACAGCATCAATAGACCAAAAGAGCAGGTTCTCCAATTTATTTACTTATTTATTTTCTCTTCCTGAACTAAGTTTCAGGCCTTTTAATTAATAGGAAAGCCAGACATCATGTATTTGTTCTAGATTTCCAACTCAATTAGAACACTTCGGTCTCCTTTTCTTTTCTTTTTTAAATATTCCTCACACTCTTTCCGACTCACTAGGATGCCTAAGCAACAAGTATTATACCCCCATCTGTGGAGGTAATAGAACTGCTACCCCATTACTTTTCTTCCTTCAAATCCCAGTATTACAGTTGTCCTTTTTTCCTGCACTCTCTGTTCCAACTAGGCTGTGGAACTAAAGAGCTTGCACTCCTGTTAAAAATCTCTTCCGTATAACTGCTTCTATTTGTACGGAAACCATATACGTAGTGTCACTGCCTCAGTTCCATATGGAACATTCTAAAGACACCTACATTTGCTCCCCAGTCCTGTAGAAGAGGGTTGAGTGGGTCCTTTCCCAAGACTGGCAGACTGGAAAATGCTCTCTGAGATGGCATACTCGGAAAACAAAGTTTGTATCTTTCTCAGTCTGTGTTGTTTTTAAACATTGTTTATTTTTGAATTTCTCTCCTTCATTATGTCTATTTTATTCCATTCTCTCTAAACACAGTATTTATGCTGTGCTGCTTTAATTAGTGTCAGACTGCAGCCTTCAAGAGTAGTTTTGTCTCATATTTTCTTTAAAAAAAACAAAAACACAAAAAACAAACAAACATTCAGTATGGAACTCCTGACTGTAAATCAGTGAACTGATCAACCCTGTCCTTGCTTACTACTTTCAGAGAAGGATTAAGATGTTGGAAAGAAGAAGGGGACAATTAAGGAGCAACATAACTTCACAACCCACCTTAGTGAAAGAAATGGAAGACTTGCAAAACCAAATAAAACAGTATATTCCTATTACCAAGAGCTAATTAGATTAGCAAAGGAATTCCAGTATCATTTCTTCCTGATATGCCAGTATTTAATTGTCTCTTTATTTTCAGTCTAATGGGATCAGGTAGGTATGTTCTCCTTTTGTTTAAAGCAAAAAAAATAAAATAAAAACAATTAAGAACTTGCTCCATGCTAATTGAAGTACAAGTCCCTCCTGATGAGCTGTAATTGGAAAATTTTGGATTTTAATCTGAGCAATAATTCACCTACAGCAAGTTTTTGAAGAGACTGAAAAACAAGAGCCAAGTAACACAAACCTTATATAAAGTCACCATGGTGGTGAACAAGAGAATTTCCCATCCTTCCAGGCCTCTACTCTTAAATGTCCATGGTCATCTGGAAAGCTTGCTAACAGGTGTTTTCACGATAAAATGAGAATAGCCGCCACTGGCCTTGCATTTAAGGCACTGGATTGGTGGGCTTGATTCAGTCCTCAGCTCTATCAAATACTTCTTTTACAGAGAGATTAAGAGCATACAAAGGGGATAATATTTCCCCTTCTTGACTAGGTTATCGTGAGGAGCTCATAAAGGATGGCGATAGAGGCCATATATTTAGGTAGGCTTCCAAAGTTAGGCTCCTACTCAACACTAAAATTGCAACATCACCCTAAAAGAGTGTTGGACCAATAAAGATTGTGTCCTTCATATGAGATATTACACCATATGAGGTATTACTCCTCTGCTGGTCTCTGGTTTATGTCCAGGTAGAAGTTAACAAAACCATCTCACTTTCCTGAAAGCGTTGGTCAGAGGCCCATTATCCAGATCAACTTTCCATCCTTCTTCCGCCCCTAATAAAAGTGGTTGCAGTGTGCAAGAGACACTGCTGATCATGCAGGTTTGTAAAGTGTTTTGAAATCTACTTGGTCATTATATTAGTAAAATTTAACTGCACTTTGGGATAATTTCAACTTGAAGAGACTATATAAAAATCAAACTATTCTCTAATGTAAAGAAACCTAATATTTATGTTACCCCTTTAAAAGTTCATACACAGGCAGAGGAAGTGCTGATTGTTCCAGGAAGAGAAGAGTAGAGAGAGGGGTGTGGGTGGGTGGGTGTGTGTGAGACGCACAGAAGCACTGAAGAACCAGCCTGAAGCCCACTAGGGACAAAGCAGCTGTCCTGGGACGTCCCAGGACGGGAGCCAGAAGAAGCACTGTGAGAAGGACAAACCAGATCCAGACCCAATATCACGGTCACCAAAGCTGTATGGAGCTGTGAGTACTAGAGCTTGTGACTTTGCTTTGGGAGTAAGGCTGTAGCTAGTTAAGTGGGAAGGTTTTCACTCTGTGTGGGTTTGTACAGAGTGACAAAGGAGGGGTTTGTTGGGGAAAATTTACTGGTGCCAAAGATGACCAGGAGCACCCAAGACTCGCTGCTGGACAGGAACTCTGCCCAGGATTCCTGAACTCTGAATCTAGATGCATTGTTCTATGTCTATTTTTTTCATATTGTGGTACCACTGGGCCTGTAGGTCCTTGTGTTGGATGTAAACCTTGTTTTACCGCTCTCCCTATCTTATCCCCTTGTTGTTTTTCTCCATTCATTGTACTATTCTGGTGTGTGTAAGTTTACTGGGGGTGGGAAGGGTTGGAACAGGTGCCCCAAGGATGAAAGAGTATTTCCCTGCTGCATTACTGTGCACACCTTTTTTTTTGGCCCACACCACTATAGTTACATTTATATAGTATGTAAACTGTATGTGGTGATGATACTCCATATTTTAGATATGCATCTCTGAAATTGTTTTGAAAAAAAATCACACAGTTCTGAAAACTGTCAAGTTGTCTAGAAATTAAACTGATACCTAAAAATATAAGTACAATCCAGAGACAAAGAAAAATCCCTAGAGGGTCACAAGTGCAAAAAAGTGAAGTGAAGCTACCACAGTCACCTCCAGAATTCATGGGATGCACTAGAGACTGTTGTGCATTTGGTTGTCGTGCCCAAGGATACAACAGAGACATATTCAGCAATAAAGGAAATAAGCAATCCGTGAACCTGAGTGCACTTAGTTGGTAGAGAGGGTGTCACATCCACCACTTCTTAGCTAAATATGCAAGTGATCTTATTTCATGTTGATTTTAGACTCAAAATGGTACCATTTTTAATTGCTTACTTTTATACACGGTACGTTTATATTTGTATGTTATTCTTAATGAATAACCCTACTATCTGCTGAGCTAAAAATCATTCATACACAAATAAAAGCCATGTTCCCTTTTTAACAAAGGGATTCTTTTTGAAGGGGGAAAAAGGATCTGTAGCAGAGAAAACAGGCTATTAAAGCCGGATAAGGACACAATTAGCATCAACCTTCATTGCTACTATGGTTCCTTAAAAAGCCACTGGAACTTAGA
This sequence comes from Macrochelys suwanniensis, assembly GCA_033296515.1. Taxonomy (NCBI): domain Eukaryota; kingdom Metazoa; phylum Chordata; order Testudines; family Chelydridae; genus Macrochelys; species Macrochelys suwanniensis. The sequence goes on along the minus strand of CM065790.1, from coordinate 9,949,089 downwards.
ACTGAAGACTCTTCTCTTATGCCCTGAAAGACTAAAATAAACATTTTCTAAAGCCCTAGAATGAATCTTTGAAGTCACAGGCTCAGGTGGCAGCTGTGGAGGTATAAAGAATGGTTTTCTGTCTTGGTAACAAGGAGATTTTGATGTCCTTGGAAGACAGAAAATCTGAAGAAACTTCATAAATGTGCTGCGAAGAAGGGCTGAAATCAGCTATTTATATTAAAATGTCTAGCCGCATTAACCTCAATGCAGAAGTTAAGCAGTATACCATGATCTGCAACCTTCCAGGAGGACTTCATCATTACAACACACAAACCATTTTCATGAAGGGGGAGGAAAGGGGGGGGCGGTTTGCATTCCATCTTCCAACAAAATGTATATGCCAAATTCCAGCTAATACAAATTAAAGTAGCCCCATTACAAAGTGGAGGAGAGGGGAGAAAGAGCACAACACAGGAGCGGAAAATTAGATTAGTGGACAGCAATTTACCTGAAATAACAATCTTCATAGGTCAGATTTTTAAAGGTATTTAAGCATCTTGCTCACGCACCTAAATACTTTTAAAAATCTGAGCCATAATCCTACCTGTAACAGGTCTAGTGGGTACCTCTATTGCTACTATATTTTTAGTGATTTAATAATAATTTAATTATTATTTTAACTTCTTTAAAATGCTTCTCTCTATCTCTGGTTGCTTTCACAATAATTAAAATGCACAATGCTCAAGAATAAAACCCAGAACACAGATAATGAACTTTCACCAAAACAAGCAACGACCCCTTAGCCCTCAATCAACACAGACCCCCTAGCCACCTAAAAGGAAAAAAATTAGATGAGCTTTGCATTGTGCCAGGAAGATTAACAAATCCATACTTGGGTAGGCCAAGAGGGATGGGGAGAAGAGCAAATGTTGGAATAGCATATGTTGTCTCCCACAAAGAGTATGACAATCTGGCTTTATTTACTCTCTGGGCCTGTTACACACACACACACACACTTTTATTGTATTAGTTAATATAATTATACAAGAATAACTCCCTGTGTGGACACACTCAGGCTGGAAAAAAGGGTGGCTTTTTCTGGATTCGCTTATATCACTATAGGTTACATTTGTAGACTTCTACTTCTTGAGTAAACAAAATTTTCAGGTAAACATTACTTTTTTTTTACTCTTCAATACAGACAGGGCCTACAGTGAGATCATCATCAGTCTTTACCTAAGAGTTGAAATAATAAAAAGGTTATTATGATGCAACCTATGTACATGAATATTTAGAGAGAATATGTTGGAGTTCACTGAAGTACTACTGAGTGCAGCACTCTTTGGCCAAACACGCATGGATGACCATGTGGCTGCCCAGCATATTTCTTCAGATGGAGCACAAATTTCTCTGCCTCTGCCTGCGACACCTCTACTAGTTCCAGAGAACATGCTCCAAACAGCTCTGCTTTATAGCGTCTATCCTCTAGAGACATTCATCTTGAGATGGAAAGATTATGATGCTTTCTTACATTTGATGGCAGAGTTCCTTGGACTTATGGGTAAGGCTAAGCCTTTGTCACGCATATTTTTAGTAAAAGCCATGGACAGGTCACGGGCGCCGGGGGGCGCTCAAGTCATGGAGGTAGTCAGAGTTTCAATGACTTCCGTGACCTCTGTGACAAAATCGTAGCCCTATTTATGGATTATCTTGTATATTTTAAGTGTCCTTCTCACTTCCAGTGTGTTCCATGCTTCTTCCTTTGGATGAGACAACCTGGGACATAATAATGGCAACACAATCTCTTGAAATTCATTAAAAATTAAGATGACTTCGGGAATAAAAGCTCGATTCAGCATCCACATCCATTTATCAGCAAGTAAAGTACAGAACTGTGACTTAATGGAGAGAGTTCCCAACTCCAAGATTCATCTGGTTATATGTATCAACAATGCCATTCAGGTGAACCTTTTTACATCTGTGTGCCACGAGATCATTTTTCTTCATGCTGAGTCCATGATGCTGGTCATGGCTGATATCAATCAGTTTTTGTGCAGACTTTCAAGCCCACTGCAAGACTGACTTTCATGAATTCCAGGATATGTTGTACCTTTGCACTGAAACAGGCCTTCTCACATGAGAAAAATTAATGCTTTGCACTTAATTAGGATATTAAAGACTAGAATTTGAGAGAACAGATTATAAAACTGCAAAACTGTCATCATTTAGATACATTCTAATGAAAACTCATTTTAATCCATTCACTATCTAAATTTCTGAGGATTAAAATTTATTTTTATACAATAAATTCTGTGCAACACTAATCTAGACTGTACACAGTGGGAGAAACACGTGACCAAGATTTTCAGAAGTTCACAGTGATTTGGGATGCCTCAATTTTTAGAAACCCTAACTGAAATGACATAAAGGGCCTTTATTTTCAAAAAGTGCTAAGAACCCACCTCTAAAAGTTAGGCCGTTGAAAAGTGCCTCAAAACTGGGCACCCAAAATATCAGTAGTCACTTTTGAAAATCTTGGCCAAAAATTTCTCAGGCCTTCAAAGAGTTAAGTTATGAATGCTTTTAGAAAGGAAAACAAAATCCATCAGGTTTGATTGATAAAAGCATAGTTTTTAACTAAAACTGAAAAAAGTGAAGCTTGGCAACATTTTTTCCCAGCATAATTTGCTTCCTTTGCTTTTTCCCCACCGGGCTGCACATAAATCAAAGAAATGTTAAAGAGGCCCATATATCACAAACTGGCATTTCAAAACTATTTACAAACTCTATAATAGTCAGAGGATGGAAGATATGAAAGTGTGACCAGGAAACCTGAATGTAAGTGAAAAGGCAGTTCTTACCTTCCATTTGGGGTTAATTAAATTTGGAAACAACTCTTAATTGAAAAGTTCGGATGTTTAATAAGATTCCTGATAACTCAGGATTACAAAAGAAAAAGGAAACAAGTTAATATGTGCCCCCAAACAAAAATAGCAGGTTTGAACAACTTGCCTGCTCCATGATTAAGCACACAAATCTAAAAACTAAACAAGGAAATGATGCTTTAATAAGGTTTAAAATAAGTGTGCACGCATAGCTGGCATTACACTTGCAGAAAGATTACAGTCCGAAATCATGACTGAGGAAAAAAACCCCAACGCTTAACTGCATAGCTGTATTAAATTCTCAAACCCTGAGACCTAACTGCACAACATGCTACTTTATATAGATGAGGTTTTCTTAACAGCAGCGAGTTAAACAAATAAGAATTTCTTCTCGTTTGAAAGGATGGGCCTGGATTATAAAAAAATTAGCTGTCCATCTGTTAAAATATCACACTCAGACTAGGGAATGCAAAAAGCACAGAGATGCTTTACAACAAAATCCAAAAAGTACAGTAGTCTGAACTGGTGCAATAAAGCCATTTGCTTTGCAAAAACCTCTTTCGTTACACAGATTTCTTTTACCACAGCACAGAGTAACAGATTATGTAATCCTTACTTCTGAGAAGAGATCACATATTCTTACCGTTATCTGAAACACTTGGGTGAGCTAACTGTTCAGAGAAACTAGAAAGAGTAAGGAAATACAACAGAGTGCAATTTAAGCTAAGAAGTGCTTACTCAATATTCATTCACTAGTTGACTGAAGTTACCAGTAGCTTATATGTAAAGAGCTCAGATACCATAGCGATGGGTGCAGTCCAAGAAACTAAACAAACAGAAATAGAAGACAGTCACCACCACCTTTTATGGGAGGGAATCAGAACTGTTTGTTTTTCCCCCTACTATTCAAGACTTTCTGCAAGCACTTATAATGATTTTTATGAGTACACAAATGGAACATGCTTTATATTATTTTCCATGGGAAATTATAGTGGTATTATAGGGTAATAATTAGTCCACAAGATTAGGAGCCTTTAAAATGCCCTGAGTCACGCATGGGTCTAATGAAAATCTGGTTTAGTGCTGAGTAAGCAACATATAAGAAACCACTAGCTATACAAAAAAAGTGTGTTATATCTAGTCTGCCATTTGCTTTCAAGGTTTCTATTTAGCAAACAGTGTGTGTTTCAAATGACAGAATGCAGTATTAAAGAAAGTGAGCACCCAAATCAGTAATGACCTGAGAAAATGGCATCAAGGTGCTACATTATCCTGGAGGCCACACTACCTGTAACTACATATCAGTTTACTACAGACAATCACTTTTATTTCTAGTTTTACTGCAATAGTTAAAGGTTTTTACAAAGCAGATGCCTTTCCTCCCACACATCAATTAATTTCCAAATGCACTCAGGTTGTAGAAATAATGAAGTGCTGAATGCTTTTCTATTGGCAAGTTTTGCTATCAGGAGGTGGATGCTGTGGGCGAGGTGCTAAATGTGCTGCTGCTATATGCATGGCAAAGGAGAGATACGCCACATGGAACCTGGTCGACAGCTAACAGTGCACACATCAATTATTTCATTTACCCCTTCCCCACCGCCAGGAGAAAGAAACATGATCCAAAAAAAGCTTTTTACTATATTTAGCTAGATATTTATAACATGCTCTTTGCAGTGACATCTGAGATTTTTTGCTGTCCCAATAAAAGTTTCAGATTTGGAGACCAACATACAGAGAGAGAGAGTGATTTACTCATTTCATAACATATATTGTCATTGCCAATTACTTCCAAAAAAAAAAAAAAAAAGGTTATGTTAAAAGATTACTAAGGTTGCAAAGTCAAGCAAATAAGTTGGGAAATGCCTGAAATAAGGTTGTCCATGCAACCAAGCAAGCAAGGGTTATTTAGTCCTACTTTTTCAACTCCCAATTGGTTTCTTAAATTTGAATGAAACTGTCAGTGAACTGAACTAGTTGAATAAACTGAAATGAATACAATATTCTCTCTGAACCTACAGAAGTGGCTACAGCTGTCAAAAGCTGGTTTAGCATTTTAACAAATTCTGTTTCCAGTGTTTAATAAGTGAGTTTCACATCTCTGAACTGGTGTGACTTTGTTTAAAACTTCAGCAGCAAACGTACTACAAAATATTATTTTCTTTATTTAATTTAAATGATTTTAATAGATTACCGTAAACTTTACAACCTATGTTAAGGCTGACTAATTTCAAATGTAAATTTAATAGGTTTATTTTTAAAAAGAAAAATGTTAATTAAAATATTAATTTAAATAAAAAAATCTTTTTTTTTCTAACTGTTTTTTTATTTACCTTGCTTCTACTCAAGTGCATCACTTATCTTCTCAAATATGAAGCCTTCTCTTCCTAGCTCTCCTTCTCTCACCTTGGCTGCTCGGTCTCTGGCCTTCCCCATCCTACCCGATGCTTCTTGGGTGGTTCCCTGAGTCTTTCCCATTAATCCTTTCTAAATACCTGCTTTGTCACCTTCATTTTATTGTTCCTTCTTTCCACTCTCCATTCCCCACTGTCTGCAGGACAAGTAGGAAGAAGTAGCTACTCCTAGGTCCCAACCATCTAACCCACTGTCCCAAGGTTCTTCACCCTGAATAGGCAGTCATACCCTGTCTGCAAAGGGCACGCTTAAAGCCTTGTCAGCACTGGTGGGCACACACAGACATCTAGCATTTCATAACAATAACTTCACAATATTAACCAGAATTCATAAATTGTACAAATTCCCCACAATGTCATATGCATCATAGTATCTTAGTTCTTCCCAATTTAACAGATGGGGAATTGAGGCACAGAGATTAAAGCCAAAATTGTCAAAAGTATCCTCTAATTTCAGGTGCCCAATCTGAGACGCCTAGGACCAGATTTTTCAGAGTATTTAGCACTGTATAGAACTTTATAAATTCCAACCAGAGCTCCCACTGACCTTAGCTGCAGTTACAAGCACTCAGCACTTCTCCATAGATGTCTCAAGTTGGGTAGCCAGAAATAAGCAACACACAGTGGACACCTATGAAAATTTTTGTTTACATGACTTGCCCAGCATCACACAGAAACTCTGTGGCAGAGGCATGGATAGAATCCCAGTTCTCCAGGGTGGCATTCAACTGCCTTAACCATGAAACAAATCTTTCTTCGTCCAGTTCTCCACCTCATTCACTAAATACCTTCCAACTTCAGCAACAAATTAAAAAGGGATCCTACAGACAGCAGCTTCATATATGACACAACCCTGATTTATGGCCAGAGCAAGATCCATCTTGTGCACTGAATGAGGCAGGGATTGTGTGGATAACATAGTATGGGATTATGCAATTAAAGATTATTAAAATGTACAAAGGAGCCAAATTAAGGTTGCCGTTCAAATTTTGATGATTTTTTTCAGGGACAGCAAAAGGCACCAGGGTGATCCTCTCCAAATACAGAAATATACAGACCTAGACAAAACACCAGGGTGGATACAAACCAATGATTTTTTAAACTATTTTTTAATTTAAATCAGATTTTTTTGATAAAATGATTTTTGAGGGAAAAAACCTAAAGATAGTTTTAATTAAAACTACATTATAGCTCAAAGATATCTCATCATGGAATAGGGATTATAAATTCTAATTCTAAAGTAGAAGACAATATATTCATGTACTGTTTAAGAAAAGTTTTGTAAATGAGTTCCAATAGTTCATGGATTAGGGACCCAATTTTATGGAGTTCCAGGGGCTTCTATAGATTACTTAGGTTAATCTTTCTATCTACCCAGTGGGACTCAGTGCTCAGTCTAAAAGATACCTCAAAGAGGCTTAGTTTTACAGTTCTCAAACTGTGGATTTGTGCCTCCAGAGATAACATAACATGCTTGTTAACAGCAGAAATGGTTTTAAATAAATAAATAATATATAGAGGTGAGAAATAACAGACCTCAACTCTATTGTCCCTCTGCAAATTTGTATACAGAGAATCAGTCCCTTACCTCGCTCTAAAAGCGCAGTTTCAAAAAGTTCAATTAATAGAAGATTGTTGGTGGCAGAATAGATCTGGACAAGAAGAAGTCTGGAGATAAATGTGAGAAGGGAGGGACAGGCAGTAGAATCAAAAGTGAAACTGTTTGAGCAGCATATTCCAGAAGTCTTGAGGTCTTTCTGAGTGTAGCCTTCATTGATTTGAAAGCTACCATACCATTCTCTCACTAGAAGGGAAAACCTTTAATGGCAGCAGGCCGTAAAAGAGACCCAGTCTGGGAATATTTTAATGAAGTTCCTCTACCTGTGGGTAAGACAGACATGAATGCAAAATGCAAACAGTGCAACAAAGAAATGCAAGGCCTGGTTGCCTGAATAAAACAACATCATGAGAAGTGTTCCTTCTCAGGAGGAAGCTGCGTTGAAGATGATGAAAGGAAAATGTCTGAACATGCAGGACCTTCAGGTTGGTAAACTTTTTTATTTCATACTTCTTTCTTAAGGACTACCAGTCTTCCTTTTGGACTATTCTTGAATTCTCATGTTTGAGCAAAAAAATATAGTTGTTACTCTATGGTACTATCATTTTAGATGCAGTTGTGATAAAAAATAAATAGCTAAAATAGGCAGGTCTTCCTTTTACAATTTCACCTTTAAAGTAGTACTGTGTGTCAGTGAATGCAATGAGTAATACTAAACGAGCAGTATGGTAATAATAATTAAATAACAGGAAATCCATCCTCAACATAGAGGATTCTGAAGACTATCCACCTTCAAGATCACCATCATTTTCTATAGTTTCAGAGTTATCTGCCAATGATAGTGTTTCAGTCACATCATGTATGTCACATAGCCACAGTATATCACCTGTAGCAAAAAGAAAAAAAATTCCATCATCCAGAAACAACCATAGGGAAGTTTGTGATAAGAACCAGCAGATTACAAAAGGAGGTAATTGATGAAAAAATTGCCCGGTTTGTTTATGCAACAAACTCTCCTTTCATATGACTGAGAACCCACACTTCATTAACATGGTTCAGTCATTAAGACCAGGATACAGTCCACCCAACAGAGCAGATGTCGCAGGCAAATTGATGGATAAAGTGTATGAAAGAGAAATTGAGCAGTATGCAAAAGGTCTAGAGGGTGAAATTGTTAACCTGAGTCTTGATGGGTGGGAGCAATGTCCTCAATGATCCTGTTGTATGTGCTTGTGTGACAACAGAAGAAGGGAATGTCTTCCTTACAGAAACAATTGATACATCAGGAAATGAAATGCACACATAGCAAAATACTTACAAGTAGCAGCAGTAAAAGCTATAACAAACTATGAAAAAAAATCCAAATGTCTAGTACGCAGCTTGGTCACAGACAATGCTGCAAATGTACCCAAGATTAGAAGACATTATTTAGAAGAGAGTCCCAAGCTAATAACATAGGGTTGCAGTGCTCATTTGATGCACCTCCTAGCCAAAGACTTCAGTGTTCCAGAAATAAAGGCTAATGTTGTTGAAATTGCAAAATACTTCCATAACAACCACTTTGCAGCATCTGCTCTGAAAAAAGTGTGAGGAACCAAGCTAACTCTCCCACAAGATGTGCGATGGAACTCAGTAGTGGACTGTTTTGAGCACTATATCAAGAACTGGCCTAATCTGATGACAGTTTGTGAACAAAATCGTGAAAAAATAGATGGCACTGTCACAGCCAAAGTTCTCAACATTGGGCTTAAGAGAAATGATGAACACATGCTGAGTACCCTGAAGCCTATTTCTATAGCCTTGAACAAAAAACCTATCTGCATTTCTCTGCCTGTTTCCTCACCACTCTTGAGCATTGTTTGGGCATTAGTCATAATTCGAGATCACCACCACCAACTGCATATCACTTTTCCAAATCATGGGTCTCTCCCCCTCTTATACAGCCGGTTTCCTTCTTTGTAGCACTTATATGCTACTGCGATAAGCGCTATAAAAAAAGACCATGAAGAAATTAATAATTCTGTGTTCAGTGCAGTGTTTGGCTGATGTGTGTGTGTGTGTGTGTGTGTGTGTGTGTAAATGAGGCATGCGGTAACACACTGAATGATGAAAATAAAACAAAATATTGAATAGTTACTCATTCATCGAGCATTGTCCATTCCTGTGTACTGAATGAGGGAGAGATACAGTGCACAAAATATACCTTGTGATCATGTTTTTAAAGACATTTAACACATATCCACAAAGGGGACAATTTAAGGTTGCATGTCCAACCTTGATTCTTGATTTCCTAACTTCTGAGTGCTTGACTTTGCAACTTTTGTTTTTGATATAATTGTTAATAATAGAATCTTAACACAGTTTCAATTTTAAATTTAAAAAGTGAAAACTAACTAAAATGGCGAAGAAGCAAGGAGTTATATTGGTAAGATTATTAATCCATTTTACATCAATTTACTGTGCTGTACTATTTCAGCAGGATTCTGTACATAAACATCTTCAAAAGTTCTGAGATTTCTATATTATTCAGGTACAAATATTTTCATAATTTAAAAAAAAACTTTTTGGAAGTAAATATTCCTCTATAGTGTTTACAAGGCAAGCAAAGAAACTAAGAAATGAAAATGACTAGAAATAGTCCATTACTGTTGTTTACTTTCTTTACTTTTCTCAGCTTGGACAAACAGCATGCACTTGTAACAATCATAAGCAATCCAAATGCTTAAAACTGTCTCACTTTTAACAGGCTAAAATGATTTTAGTAATACAGGTAAGGGAATCTGTATTTAAAAATACATGATTTTCAATCTGACCTTGTCCCTTTAAAATTTTTATAGCATCTTCAGTTCCAATTTGAGATTTTCATATGGGGCAAGTGAACCTTCTTCTTTCTATATTAAATGCAAGACACTTTTTTGGTATGATCAGTAATATTAATAATGTAATAGTACCAATTTCAGAAGCAGCACTGTAGCATCACATGCATACCTACATGAATGGAAATGAAACTATGTATATCACTGCAACTTTTAATACATTGGGGGGAAAAGCAGATCCTACATAGTTCAAGTATTTGATTTTTTTCTCTTTTTACCCTACAAGCACATGACCTTGTCATCCCTCACCAACTAACACCAGCATATCTGATGCAAGACAATATGTGCTCCGCTTTATTGGAATCAAAGGAACAGAGGGAAAGAGAGAATGCTTCGCAGGGCCAAACCCAAGTTGATAAATACTAAATTTGCACATCACAGTGTTCAGCTCACTGAAGAAGCACCCAAAAAGCACAAAACCCCAAAACACTCAAATGACCTGTACTATCCTATTTACAACAAAATGATTCCGAAATAATGCAAACACCCCATTTAACTAGTCCTTCACTCAGATATCCCCAGAGGAGATTTAGCTTAGAGACTCAGACAGCTTTAAATTACTATGTCACAGAGTTAAAAACAAAGGGAAATCCTAAACGATTACTTTTACTGGATTGCAAAGTAACTGATATGCAGTTGATTTTTCATGCATCAGCCATCTTGCAGTACCAAGGAACATCCAGCCACTATTCAGTAACGTAATTACTACTTAAGCATCTTCCATCTGAGCCATAGACATTTTAGTTCTTCATTTAAAAGGGAGCCCTTCTTATTTTCTCACACTATACAACTAGTAAACACTGAGCAAATCTTAAAAGGAGCAGGAAGCATTGATTCATTAGTGTACCAATTTAAGAGACTAAGCCTTCTTGCCTTCTGTACTTAATTATTAATGGCATAAATAAAAACCATTTATCTTTTGCTTATCAGCAGTGACCATCACAAAAGAGAGGTAAAAAATTCAATTACATTAATGTGGCTACCCACATTAGCTTCTTTGGCACATTCACTACAAGGTAAATCACATGTATTAACAATCAACAATTACCCCAGTAATACTGAACAATTGTGTGGGCACCTTAGGAGTTTTGCTTCTGCAGCTTGGTGCTCCATCCCAGCCCAAAGAGTTATATTTCTTCCACCAGACAGAAAATGGCAAGTGACAGTGGTTTCAGCTACCTATTCTCTCTTCCTTACTGGAAGTAGTATTCCTTTCAGAGTATGAACGTCTGTCAACCACCTTCAGAGAAATGTCTTTGGCACCTAGAAGGCCACACACATCTTAGTGAAAGAAAGTGGCTATTTCTACCCTGCACTCTGTCACAGACTTGGTGTGACCTTTTGCAAGTCATTTAGGTCCACATTTTCAAGACGCCGCAGATTTTGGGTGACCATATTGAAACACATTAGACCTAATTTTCAGAAGTGCTGTGCACACACAGCTTCCACTGACTTTAGCTGGAGTTTTGGGTATTCTGAAAACCAGACCCAAGTTATCTCAAGCTTGGGAAGAAAAACAAACACACACATACAAAAAACCCATAGTGGCCTCTTTTTGAACATGTGGGTCTAAGTGACTTACCAAGAGTTACAATAAGCCTTTCCACACTTCTGAAAGTGTCTATTTCCTTACCTGTAAAACAGGCATGATGTTAGACTGTTGTAAGGTTAAACTTTATTAATGTGTTTTAAATGCTTAGAGATCCTTGGATGGAAGATTCTATTATAAATGCAAAGTAGCATTACCCAACACATGAAACATATACACAGAACTCCTCCTTGGCACAAAGCTCCCCATTCTGAGTACCATTGACAAAGACAGCCCAACCTGAAGGAGTTCATTCAGAGCGTAGGAAGTAGAAAACCTCCAGCATCCACATTTTTGATAGAGATGGAAATCAACTTAGAAATATTTGGCTGACTTGGAAGCTCTCTCTTCACTTTCTCAAGTAAATTAAGTTTTCCTAATATACTAAACTCTTACTTTTATCTAAATCAGAGGTTCTCAAACTGTGGTCCGTGGACCACCAGTGGTCCGCGAGCTCCATTCAGGTGGTCTGCAGATAGTTACTTCTAAGGTGCACACCTGGGCAGCCGCACACGAGAGAATGAAGAGCCACCCACCTAATTAGTGGAGCCGTGCAGGCGTGGCTCCACTAGTTAGGTGCCTGGACCCTGGAGAAGACGCACAGGTAAGGTGAGGTGGTGGCCTTGGGGGAAATAGAGGATAGGCGGGAGGAGGCAGTGGAGGGAGAAGAGCGGGTGGGGGGAATTTGGGATGTGCAGGGCTATGGTGGTCAGAGAAGGAAGCAACTTTCCCCAGCTCGGGGGCTGCGGCTGGCAGGAAGAGATGGCCCTCCCTCCCAACCTCAGGTCTGTGGCTGCTTTGACAGGGGAGAGACCTCCCTACTTTGCAGCCCCAGCTCGGGAGATGCCATGGCGGGAGAGAGGGCACATCCATCGCACGAGAAAAGTAAGACGACTGATATTAAAATATAAGTTGTGTGCTTTTATTTGTAGAACAAAAAAGTTTTTTATATCGCGCTTTTATCCAAAGTGCTTTACAATAGTTAGATAATGGTACAAACAACATGTGGAAAGATCATTAAGTGGTCTGCTGAGACCCTCAGCAATTTTCAAGTGTTCCACGAAAAGAAGTTTTAGAACCACTGATCTAAATAACACACCTAGTACCAGAAAGTAAAGCATTATTTCCTTTACATTCCTAGGAGACACAAAGGCCTCTGCATGCTAGGATTTCCCCACCCCAACCCCCAGATTTCCCCTTATTGCCCTGGTTCAGCTTCCCTAGTTGCAGCAATGGTGGGAGTGCTAGTGGCCATTGGTGTTTTGAGCACTATATATCACATAGATCTCCTCTGAGCAGAAGGAGATGAAAAGGGGCTTCAAATGCAGACAGCTGCCTGGACCCATGTCTATACTGGAGCTCTCATCATTGCTACCACTAGTGGAGCTGAAAAAGTGGTAGCAATAGTGGAAAATTATGGACCAAAAAAAATAATAATCTGACAGTCCCTTAATGCTGCCACTAAGGGCTACAATAGTGGCAGTAGTAACCTATAAATGACTATCACCTGGCTTAATGGTACTTTTCTGCAAAAACCAACAGAGATGTCACAAGTAGTTGAAAATCTTTCAGATGCAAAAGAAACTAATGAGTCCAGCCTTCCGTATATTTCAGTTGTGTTGTGTTTATTACTATCTGTTGGGAGTAACTTTTATCTTAGTCTTTGCCTCTCAGTAACCATAATGTCAGGAAAAGAATCAACAAATTGCAAAGTCAAATCTACTCCCAAGAGATCTGGTCTGTGCAGGAGCAATGAAGGACTGGCCATCATTTTCAATGCCAACTCCTCCTTGAAAAGGTTGTAGTGAGTAGGATTAGGACAGCCTTCTCTCCCCTTATTCTCTGTAGTAACCATGAAAAGTAATAGCCATAAATGGAAGGCATATACCAAGGGGATATTTTCTCCAGGGTTCAAATAGCATCAGGCTTGTTTCACCAAAAATTGACTGAAGGAGCTGTCCTAACCGTAATTTCATACAGAGGTGGAGGCAACTGAAGTGGGGCATCCTGCCTTTCGCATAAATGCTGAACTCTCTCTGGCTTTAAAGACAATTGCCCAGAATTTAGTCGATGCCATATCAAAATCCAGGAAGATTTGCCAAGTATGATGCAGTAAAAGCATGTAGTACCAAAAGCAACACCCAGAACAGGAAAATGCTGTCAGTTCCTTTCACATTTCTTTGTGTGGTGTGTGCCACTGCATTAGCTCCATGCACAGACAGCTTTGCCTTTAACTCTCCTTCCTAGACAGGCCAAGTACACTGCTCTGGTATCCAACACATTGATGGTGAGATGCTTCTCTTGTTGTCCATATTCCTTGTACAACAGATTTTCCAAACAACCACCTTATCCTGAGACAAGATAGCATCTGTAATCCAGCCAGTATGGTGGGACTACAGTGATCTCCCTTCCTGAAATGTTTTACACTTCCGCCATAATTTCAGTGTTGCTTTATTGTAGGCTGTATCCACTTACATGCATACATAACTGTGAGCTAAAGTTACAAGTGGTTCTGATATAACAACTATGCACCTGATACAGCAAAAACTAATTACATGGATTTCTGAGAGGTACTAGTCCTGAAAACCTACAAAATCTGTTCCTGTATTCTAAGGAAAGGCTGACCTGTCACTGACAATCCTACTTCCCACCCTCAAAAAATAAACAAAAAACCCCGTCTCTCTCTGAACCACCCAAGAGGAAGACACATCATGCTGCTAAGGCACCCTATCTATCCCCCATTCTGCATCACTTCCCACCCAGCTACTACACAAGCACAAGTACTTGAGAATTATTGGAAATGGCTGGCTCATCCTGACCAGTGAACTGGGAATGTATTTCTCTTATGTGTATATTGTTCTTTTATAAAAATGTATTTTAGGTCTTAAAAGAAAAACAAGTAAATTAAATATAAGAAGATACTATGCATTTTGTTACATTAAATTTAATGTTTTAAAAACATGCACAAGCTGGTAAATTCAGTGTTAAATTTTCTCATAGTGACCTTAATTTTACCTTTTTGTGTGAATGAATTTATTGTAGGGTCTCTCTCAATATCATACAACAGGAGGCAATGTGATATACAAACAAGTGTGTGTTTGGAGGAATGTGAAGGCAGGGAATTTTAAAACAATACAAACAATCAAGAACAAGTTTATGGTTTGTAAAAGTGTAAAGTTTTAATTTACTGTCTAAGCTAATAATGGCTATTACTTCTCTTTCTGGGAAGCTTTTTTGTAGCTAAGGACTCTAACCACATGCCTCTCAATAGCTGATTTCTTACCAAAGTCATAGTTCAGCATATGTTCGTTCAACTATACTTACCGTCTAAGGCATTTAAAAGAATAAGAGACTAAGGCGTGGTCTACACTACAAAATTAGGTTGACATAAGCCGCTTTACTTCAACCTAGTTGTGCACGTGTCTACCCTTAAAAGTGTCTCCCATCATTGTAAGTGCCCCAATGCAGTGATAAGCCATGGTCGACATAGCAAGATCAACATAGCATGAATGTCAACACTGCATCACTTATGCCAACCCTAACAGTCCTCCAGCTGCTGTCCCACACTACCTGACACTTACCACTCTAGGCACAACTGTGAACATCACTGTCCAGGAGTCAGAGACCGGAAGGCCTCCCTCCGCTTTAAAGCTTTGCGAATTTTTTAAGTTCCTGGCCGTCCAGCTTCGCAAGCACACCTAACAGCTCTCTACCGGTGTGTGCAACTGCCCACCTGACCATACTGTGTACACACTCTGGCTTGGAGTAGACAGGAGATATTGGATCTTCTAGACCTGTGGGGAAAAGAGGCTGTGCAAGCACAGCTCCAGAACAGCTGTAGAAATGCAGACATCTAAGAGCAGATTGCACAGGGGATGCAGGAGAAGGGGTATGAGAGGGTCCAGCAGCAGTGCCATGAAAAAGCAAAGGAACTGTGTCAGGCATATCAGAGGCATGCTGCAGACCTGCCGCTTTTGCAAAGAGCCACATGTCCTGCTTGGCAGAGACTCCGCTACCACTCTGAACACCTTCAAGGAGCCCAAGTCTCAGGCCCCTGCCATGAACAGTGAGGACGAGGTGCGAAATGGGAGACGTGACCAAAGGGTCCGGCTATACTGTAAGCCAGGACCTGTTTGAGACTCCACCACAGTCCTGTCAGTCCCAGCAATCAAGCATGGACAAGCTCGATGCAGGAGAACGAACCTCGGGTAAGTGTGTACTTATATTTCCAATTCCAATGATGTACTGATGGCACCCCCAACTTAACAGGACAGCTACTGACTGGATAGCTACTGACTTTTCATTAATTTGCTCATATTAGCATAGTTATCTGTTTTTCATTCCCAGCAGAGTTAGGCAAGGGGGAGGTCATGTGGAGCAGTTTATTTACACAGGGATGTTCCTTGAATCCTCCTGAGAAATCTCAATGAAAAACTTTCATGGAAGTACTCTGCAATCCTCTCCGAAAGGTATCTAGAGATGACTGCCTTATTTCTTCCTCCACAGTAGAACACTTCCCTTGTCAGTCAGCAGTAACTTTGGCCAGCACCACTGCAGTACACAGGATAACAACATACAGGCCCAGGCAGATTCAGGGTGCCAGCAGCAGCTATGCTCTCTGTACCTGTTACTCTCAGGAGTGAGATATCAGCTAAAATCACCACCGCCTGTAGAAAATGGTGCGTGTTCAGTGCCATTGCCCTATATTAATTGTTTCATACAGCTGAGCAATTCCCTCCTCATTTCCCTCACCCCTTGCAGGTCATATTCACTATGGCTTATACTGCGAGTAGTGCCATGCACACGCACTTCAAAGCAGAAGTTTCAATAAGCATGTCTTATTTATAAATTTTAGGGAAGCAAGGAAAGGACTTTCTGAATCTTATTGTTCGCTTTCCACTGACTATACTGGACAATGGTACCCTCTGGGTGTTTTCTCTGCAGCTGCTGCTGTTGCAACATTGAGGGGTTCTCCCTCCACACCTGTGGAACACTTCAGCCAGATGAGGAGGAGAAAGAAGAATACTGACATGTTCAATGAGATCCTGCAAGCCAGTGCTGCATTAGATTGTGAGCAAAGGGTCGGGACGGTGAACACTGCAGACAGCATGGCGAAGGAAAAGCAGACAGGAGACAGGTTCCCGAGTCCCAGCAGGAAAAGGAGAGGGAGATACACTAGGGTTTTTCTGGCAGGAAACAGAGATGCTACAGACTCTTGTGGGCCTACAGCGGTGGTTCTGAACTGTGGTCCCCGCTTCTTCAGGGAAAGTGGCGGACAGAACATCCCTCGGCCTGTGCCGTGTCCCGCAGCCCCCATTGGCCTGGAGTGGCAAACCGCAGCCAGTGGGAGCTGCGACCAGCCGAACCTGCGGACGCGGCAGGTCAACAAACCAGCCCGGCACGCCAGGGGCTTTCCCTGAAGAAGTGGTGGACCACAACTGAGAACCACCGGCCTACAGGTTAAACAATCATGGGCTTTCCTCCCTTTACAATCCATGGAGAACTCCATTAGAGCACCTCCCGAAACCACCCCTCAACATTCTACATGCCATCGGAGGCCACATTCGTACTCCTACCACTCCATCCCAGGGGACATGAAGGACAACCCCAGCTTCACATACAGCAGCTGCGGCTTTCACAAATCAGTGCATGTGTAAGTAAAATGGACATGAATGGTCTTTCCCCTTGTTAATAAATTATGGAACAAAACTTGAGTTTTTAATGTATTTGCTTTTAAATTGCACAGATATTTCTTTCCACTGGTTTTGTTATTGAATAAAATTCTATTTGGAAAATAGTTCATCTTTATTAGTTCACAACATATGCTTCAGAGTGCCTAGCAGTTCTGAAAGCACCCACTTCTTGTTACTGTACAGTGTGACACAATTCATAGGATCAGTGACAAACAGTGTAGTAATCATAAATGTACAGAAATCACTGCAAAATTAAAATGTGGGCTGTTATATTCAGAGACATACACGAAACACCACACAGTTCCTAGCATGCCCCAAAACGGCAGGGCCAGGTGGAGCACAATACACCACAACACATTATGGTGGCTCACCATTAAAGAGCCCTTTCAAAGCCTCCCTGAGCTATACTGCTCCATGTTGAGCTCTTTCAATCACAGGTACTGCCCCAGCTTGAAGTGGTTTCCATTATATACAAGGTTTACAGTTTGGTTCAATGAATCTCAGCACCTCCACTATAAAAACTGTTCCAGTGCCCCTGTTTCTAATAGCCCTGGTGTCTGGCTTTTCAAACTCAGCAAACAGCTGTTCCACCTCCGCTCTGGCAGCAATTTTCCCCCTTTGCTTCAAAGCTATTATGAAATACACAGCAGGCAGCTATAACCACTGGAATGTTTTTTTTTTCCCCACTGAGATCCAGTCTTTTGAGTAAACAATGCTAGTGTCCCTTCAATCTACCAAAAGCGCATTCAACTGTCATTCTGCAACTGCTTGGCTGGTGGTTGATTTTCCTTAGTGTTCTCAAAGTGGCTGGTTTAACGAACCAGAGGAGAAAGGGGTAGGCTCTGTCCCTCAGGATTACTATTGGTATTTCAACATCACCAATGGTAATCCACGAGTCAGGAAAGAAAGTTCCTGCTTATAGCTCTCTGAACAGGCCTGTGTTCTTAGAGATACGAGCATCATTCACCTTCCCTGACCAGCCAACACTGATATTGGCGAAACATCCCCGATGATCCACCAGCACTTGCATAACCATAGAGAAGTAGCCCTTTCTGTTGATGTACTCCATGGCAAGGTGGGTTGCAGAGGCTCTGTGAACGTCACTAGCAACCGTGAACTGGTTCTCACTATGACCCTCAGCAATCTGTCCTCCAAGTAAACTGTCATGTTCCCCACTGATTCAGTTCTTCTTACGACTTTGCAAATACTGGAGAATCGTAAGTCCTGTGCTTGCAACACTTATGACAATAGTGCAGTGCTGTGCAGGCTCCATGCTTCTGTCAGAGATGGCGGACAGCGAGGAGGGCTGTGTGGGTCCGTAAGACATTTTTTAAGAACACAAAATTTATGGGATATATATGACATTACAGGATGGAGACAGTTGCACACTAGGAAGTTGACTCCTTGCTCCCAGTCACCCCTGCATAACTCATTTCTGCCCCATCATGCATTGCCAGAATTTCCCAAAAGACTGTGCTGGATGGTGGCAGGTTGCACACTGAGGTCTCTACCCATGGTGCACCACACTGTGCATCGACAAAAGCGCTCCTGGTGAGCATGCACAGTGCCGACACAAGGAGCCAAGTATTCACATGCACAAGTGATATACTAATTGTAGTGGCTTTTTGCCAACGTAGCTTGTATCAAACAAAGTTTGCAGTGCAGATCAGTGGCTCTCAACCAGGAGCCCGGGGCCCCCCGGGGGGCCACAAACAGGTTTCAGGGGGTCCCCCAAGCCAAACCAGTGTTAGACTTGTGGCTCAGGGCAGAAAGCCAGAGTCCCACTGCATGGGGCTAAAGCCTGGGGCCCTGAGCCCTATCACCTGGGGCTGAAGCAGAAGCCTGAGGAACTTAGCTTCACCGTGCCCCCTGTGGCATGGGGCCCTGGGCAATTGCCCAGCTTGCTACCCCTTAACGTCAGCCCCAGCTTTTATATGCAGAAAACCAGTTATTGTGGCACAGGTGGGCCGGGGAGTTTTTATAGCATATTTTGGGGGCCTCAGAAAGAAAAAGGTTGAGAACCCCTGGTGTAGACAAAGCCTAAGTGAAACTTTTAAACGGTGCTTTAAAACAGTTGAAGACTTGCTCATGGCAGACTAAACAATCAGGAACAATTTAAAACCATGGAGCAGTTAGTAATTTATGCTACTGAGCCTAATGCTTGGATAGTAAGGAAAACAGATGGCTATGCAATATGAAGATGGATCCATGAAAAACAACAGGCACAGGGATGCTGCAGTAGTAAGCTGGAGTTGCCACGACAGTCACGGTGAACAAAGTTGTATAATTTCAAGATGACATCAAGAGCGGGAGAGAACATACAGAAGACACTGGCAGTAGAGAAGAATATACTGAGAAAAATGGCAGGCAGATGGTGAGTTGACAGAGTAGGCATGGAAGAAATTAGGGGGAAGATAAACATGGAACTCTCAGTGATCAATAGGCTGGACAGTGCATATGTGGGGTGGGCTGGACATGTGATACAAATGGGAGAAGGATGACCAGCAAAGAAAACCTGGGAGGAAGAGGGCGGCATGGAAAACCAAGGATACAATGAAAATACATTGTCAAGAGAAGTTTGAAGAGAAAAGGACTGGAATTCTAAAACCTATGAACCCATGCCGTGGACTAGGAAGAGTGGTGAAGAATTGTAAGCACTTCCAATCGATCCTATGTAAAAGGCAAAAGTAGTCAAGAAGTGAAGTGATCAAGAGAGGCAGAGAACATTACAGACACAACTATTATATTGTGAATTTATTTCCAGAACATACAAGTACAGTTTATTCAGGCTTTTGGGAAGATAATGGCTATCCCACCCTAATTTTGTGCAAATAAATGAGTTTATATGCCTGGCACTAGTAGTTTTCCCCTGTTGATTCTGCACCATGCAGAATGCCTATGAGCATCAACTATTTAGGCATACTTTTAGCTCAGCTTTAGATGAGAAGTATTCTGAGCATACAGTGCATAGTGAAGGCTCAAACCATGGAGATGGCACAGACTGCAACTGGGCAGCATTAGCACACTGTGGGTTTTGTCATTTGTGTTTTTAATTCTGGCAGACTTATTTAATTGGATGGAACACAAACAACATTTGCTGAGGAACATTTCCAACTGCATTCTGGAGCAGACAAGCAGCTGACTGGTTTCAGATGTAAGTAATGTTCCAGTCCTTGAGAACCTACGCAGATACAGCGGGCTTTTTCAATGTGAAGAGCAAGAGCATGCACACACGAGCAGGAGATGGATTCCATGGCACACTTGTAAGGAGGTCAAACTATTTTCATTTTTGAAAACTTCTGAATTTCCCAGGTCACCATAACTGAATGTCAAACATTTAAAAACTCTCAAAACTTAAATCTGTAACCTTTGGGAAAGGCTAAATCATTGGAATATCTTCTGGCCAAAGGGATACCTGAAAATAAATGTACAAAAGTTCCTAATAATGGCACCATGGACGAAAACATGAGTTTAGAAGCAAGCATGAAGCCCTTTTACCCCTCTGGAGCCTCCATAAGATAAAAAAAAATATGGTGTAAATGAGAATAGTATTTGACTTGGAT
The DNA here is from genome assembly GCA_033296515.1 of Macrochelys suwanniensis. Taxonomy (NCBI): domain Eukaryota; kingdom Metazoa; phylum Chordata; order Testudines; family Chelydridae; genus Macrochelys; species Macrochelys suwanniensis. The sequence goes on along the minus strand of CM065790.1, from coordinate 9,928,530 downwards.
GGAGGAAGTGAATGCAGCCTCCTTATCTGCACCCCATACCAGCTGAAACATGAAGTATCAGAGTGGCCACAGAAGACTAAGACGTATTCTGTCTTCTCAGAGAAAAAAAAAAAGACAGCTTTTAAAAAAATCTGCAGCGAGAAAGAAGGATGGTCTAGTGATTAGGACGCTAGCCTAGGTCTTATGAAATCCAAGTTTAACTCCCGGTTCGGACAGACTTCCTGTGTGACTTTGTGCAAGTCAGTCTTTTTATGCCTCAAATTCCCATCTGTGAAATGGGGATAACACTTCACATCGCCCCGTGAGGTAGGGAGGATAAATAAATTAAAGGTTGTGAGGTGCTCAGGTATTGTCAGTTGGCTCTGGGCACGGTAATATAGCAACCCAATGAGCTCGGCTGGGCACAATAAACCCTCACTAAGTGACTGCACTTCCTGATTGGACAGAAGGGCCAAGAGATTCCTGGCAGCAACTGCAGCACAGTGGCTGCTTAATGCGTTCTACACCCACAGCTGTGCCAGACCTATCTGTCCAGCCCTTGGTTTGCTGTGATCCAGCCCTAGTCCCTGCCTACCTCTGACTTCCTGATTCTTAATTCCTGGCTCTGATGAGTGGCTTGTCTCCTGACCATGACTCCAGCTCAGTCCTCTAATTCTGCTCCACTCACTAAGCCAGACTCCTGCTCCAACCACTAGGTCACACCATCTACACTTCGGTGTGTGACAGATATTATGGTAATGGGAGTCACACGAGAGAGAGAGCAACCATAGATGTAGGCAAGCTTTTTTTCCAAACAATGGTTAAGTATGCAATTCCCACATCACTACACCAACATCCATTAGACAAGACAACAATCTTCATCAGGGTTAATTTGGTCCACTAAACAAAGCCAATCAAGTAAACCTTTAGCAGAAGAAAGTAATAAAATTGTTGGGAAAAAGGAGAAACTTTATTCCCCATCTTCCACATTAGTATGGAAAGTCTGGATGCCACAGTCAAGACTAAAATAGGACTACCTTCTTTAAAACAGTTAGATATAGTTTATTCACTTTCTACCATTAGAAGAAACATTACTTGTCAAAATGTCCCCTTACGAAGCTGCAGCAATTTATGAATAGAAAGTTCCACTTCAACTCAAGCCAGATTTTACAGACAGTTGAAGGAAGTTAATCTGGTTAAGAGTGAACAGATATTTTAGCATATGAATGTAGAGTGGTGAGGGATATTAGTCAGAAGCTGTTATGAAATTATCCTTTTGTATTTTGAATTGTAAGTTTTTAAAGTACCATGATGAAATACTATCTGCATTTTGCTACAGATTTAAAATGAACAACGGGGTAGCCTTCCGGAATGAATCCACGTTAAAACACACACAATTTGTACAGGAACCAACAGTACTCATTTTTAGTTTGCAATAAAAATGCATATACCACTAAAGCAGAAAGTGTATTTTTGTTTCCACTAGCCATGGGGGGGAAACAACAGTGTTTTGTTCCTGAAAGAGTATCAGTCAAATAGGGAAAAAATGAAATCAAATTAATCATAAACAAGATGCTTTCAAAATACAACTCACTTCTTCTGGATTTAAACTTCTTGTACAGTGGACCAACCAAAGAATTAAAACAGATCCTATGAAGTAATTACCAGCAAGCATATTCATAGGGCTTGGCTTGCAATGACAGCTGCCACTGGTTATCATTCTTCTCAAGAATGCAAATGATTAAGAAAGATTAAATACCTACTTTGGTTAAATACACTTGATAATGAGTTTCTTTCCTTTTTGTAAAGGGTGTTTCATGTTGGCAGCTAATGGATCTTGCGTTAAATTGTTTTAATTCGAAAACACCACCATCTGTTATTAGAATTACCAAACTCAAGAAAGGAGGCAAGCTAAAGAAAGGAATGAGGGGAAGATGATGGAAGAAAGCGAGGTACAACTTTATATATACACACCAAGCGTTCCTTCAGTGTTATATTCCTTCTGTCAATTTCTTACTTTGAAAAAGGTTTGCAAATAGATCTCCATCCAACACAGAAACACTCATTTACAATCACAAAATTTCTTGTAGTCTGGAAACTTAGTGAAGATATAATTGCACTCAGTGATATGTTCTAGCTTTTAAGTTACTGTAAAACAATGTTGTTGTAATATATTGATCAGTGTAACATACAACACAGCTTGTAAGAAAAGAGTAACCACATTCCCACCCTTTAAAAACCTGTCAGTTTTGACAAACTGCTTTTAAGTGAAAATGGCCATCAACAAGGGATTTAAAAAAAAATTAAACACATTGCAAGAACAAAAACTGGTCTTTCAAGGTAGTGCTTGAATTTATCAGCCACAGGGAAATCACAAAGGACCTGCTGCCACTCTGATCTGATCATGCAAGCTTCTGTGAAGACCTTGCCTAGTCCATTATTTATTTAAAAAAATACAGTCTTTCCACATTTACTGCAAAGTGTGGCAAACATGAGACATTTGTTTTTCAGATCTCATATTGTGGCTTACACAGCAAAACACACAAAGAAGTTAGAAGGCCATCAGAGCAATGCAACATTCACTTTAAAAGGCCACTTCAAAGAAGTGTCCCCTCAGTCCATCCAAGCACACACTTCTACTACTACTGTATGTCAGTGTCAGTTTTAAAAGATCACAAATGTTTTGGGTAAAGCCACAGCAAAAATTGTACACTGCCTCAGAATTCACCAAAAAGAAAAGCAGACAATGAAATACGTAGGAGTTGTAATGTTTCTATGTCATATTATATATTTACACATACTACCTATGCACAAAATAAGAGTGCCCACAGGATCAGAGGACAAGGCATACTTCATGAAAGGAGAGCAATGCAGCTATTTTAGAAAAACTGGTAAGTGACAAAGGATTTGATCATAGCCTCCACACTGTAGGGAGGTGGTTAAACTAGGAGTGGAATACTAGCAATCCTACTTAATCCCTCTACCTATGTCCTACTTTGCTAACTCCTCTGCAGGACTATCCCACACAAGGCTTCCATCATTTTGTACTTGTACCCAGCATTTTTAAAATAGCACCAACAGCAGCAGAATCAAGATAACCTTAATCCAGGAGCAAAAGCAATAAACATTATTTTATTCATTATTAGTACTACATTTTCAATCTGAAGTTACCTCACATACATTCAGTGGAGGAGGAGGGAAATTAAAACAAAAATAAGAAGCACCAAGAACTTTACAAATATTGAAATCTAAGTTATGACTTAACTCTGAAGTTGGCTGTGCTGCAGCCTGAATGGAACATAGCCATGCCCCCTGAAAAACCTGTCATTAATGTTCTCCTTCTTTGCTGCTTTTCTCCGCAGGTGCAAAAGCCAGTGACTAGAGACTGGACTACCCACCTGCAGTCACATCTGGTGCCAGCCCAATTGGGCTCCAAGCCCAAAGGGGGCGGTGGGGAAGGACGGAGAGAAGGTGCAATCCAGGGGAATGCTGAGAGTCACTATCTGAAGGGCATCTGGTGTTCAACCACTCAAAGCAAGTTAAAAGCCTGGAATCTCAGGGCTGCCAACAGAAGTTCTTTCCTCCTGCTGAAGGTAAGTACTGGAACAAGCAAAGCCCTTTATATAGGGACAATGACATCTCCAAAAGCTTTGTTTGCATCTGCTAGAAACAAGAATACATTACCTACAGTCTGGGATGCCAGAGAAAAAGAACCCCCAAACAATAAAAAGGGTGTGGAATTTAACAAAAACAACGAGTTTATTCAGAGCTGTATACAGATGTGGTTGTCTTTTAAATAGAAACATGATCCTGAAACACCATGCTTACAAAACTTAACATTCCAAAGCAGCTTGGTGTTTATGGACAACTACAGAATACTAAGCTGTCACATAAACCACCACTAATGAGCTGTACTTTTGATTCCCTACAACCAAAAAGTCCCCACCTGCCAAAGACTTTCATGCAGTCTCTCCCCTCCATCTGTTGTGCAGCAACACACTTTGAATGGCCAAAATCAGCAGGCTTCTGAATTTGTCAACTCCAGCAACTGTAAGGATGAGTTAACCAAAACATTGAGCCTGCATCCTTCCTCACACCTTCCCCCGCAAAAGGGAGTTGTAACCTTCATTTCTGCAGTGTTGTAGAAACCTCTCATCCACCTTAAGTTCTCTAAAAGACAGCTAATTGTGTCTCCAAGTCACTAACTGGCTCCCTCATTTATAAAAGGAAAAAAGTGTGTTGACTTGTGCCCTTTAAGCACTGATACTCCAGCTGAGTAAATTAGGAGATATACTGTGAAAAGCAAATTGCACCAGAGGAAGGTACATAGCCAAGTAAGGCATAGTAGCAATTTTATATCTTCTTCAATCTTCCTGAAATGTGATTAAGCTTGACCTTTAAATCTACTGGATCAACCAATCAATTCTGCTGAAAAAGTCATGCATGTGATGTAAGACCATGCCCTGTATAAGACACAACCTTCAATGGCTTCAATGGCCCAGCCACTTTATTTCTCTGGAAAAGTTACCAAGATTTGTCTCAATTGATTTTACTTGTAAGAAAAACACAACATCAAAACTGCAGCATCAGCAGACACTAAAGGTCTTAGCTTCTTGCAGGATGAATGCAATATCAATAGTTATTAGGACGTATTCATACAAGGTACACAAGAGGGATGGAGAGAAAATGCTAGTAATCCAACTTAATCCTAAAGCGGCCCCAAATCAGGCTCTTTAGACTGTGGGAAAAAAAAAATTCAAGGAAAAAAAAACTTTAAATATTCCTGAGACTTTGCTGGGCAAAATGCTGGATCATAATATTCTGACATTTACAAAAAAAAGAAAGGACACACAAATATGTTAATGATTCCAGAGAAAATAGATCAAGAAGTCAAGCACCTCCTTCCCTTTATCCCTAAACACATAAGCACGTGAGAGAGGGCAATACTGAAGTATTTTGTGGATATATAATTTAATCTGTGAAACTATCTCACAGTAGAAATTCTTGCAAAGTCTGAGAGTTTTGTTTTGTTTTTTAAATGTACTCTGCTTCTGTGCATACATCTTCCCTTACAAAGCATACTACAAAAGGCAATTCCAGTTCACACTAATGCTTTATTTATTCCATAACTCTAGAATACAGTTTCTGATTTAGATTAGTCCTGGTACCATACAGCTCAAGCTAATATTGTTTCCAAGGTGAAAAAACAAACTACAATTTGAAAAATGAAGGAAGACTTCAACAAATCAAATAAACATGTTTTATTATCTTGTACAGCGTTGATAACAAAGAGAATAGAGGCAATGTACAACATTCAAAAATGTCCGCAGAAGAGCATCTCCCACCAACACAGAGTTGTCTACACTGGCACTTTTGTAGGTGAAACTTATGTTGGTTGGGGGGTGGAGGGGTTTTCCCACATCCCTGACCTACAAAAGTTTTACTGACAAAAGTGTTAGTGTAGACATAGTCTAACTTTGATAAAAGCAAGGAAATTCACAAAAGTGGCTGCCATTCAATCCTTAATTGATTCCTTTGCTGTCCGTATACCTGACGGTATGCACCGATCACTACAGTGTTTGAATTCAGGGACAGAAGAATACTTAGAGAATATAAGCACAATGGGGCAAACAAAGAGAAGACTGGTAGTTTAGCTTTGAATTTTACCTTTTTAAGTGTAAAAGACAGTTTTATATTTATCAGAGGGGTAGCCGTGTTAGTCACGAAAGCTTATGCTCCAATACGTCTGTCAGTCTATAAGATGCCACAGAACTCTTTGTCGCTTCTAGTTTTATATTTATATTTCATATTTTAAAAGGTAGCTGTTTGCAGTCATGCTCTACTTTCCAATCAAACCCTAGAATGTCTCTGAAAAACACTCAATTTCAGATGTAAGGCCTTAGCTACACTATTACTTATGTCTGCAAAACTTTTGTTGCTCAGAAGTGTGAAAAAAACCCACCCCCCTGAGCAACATAAGTTTTGCTGGCATAAGCAGTAGTGTGCACAGCGCTACATTGGTGGGAGAGCTTCTCCCGCCGACAGAGCTAACAACACTCATTGGGGGCTGGTTTCATTATGTCGACAGGAGAACCCTCTTCGGTCGGCATACAGCCGTTACACCAGAGATCTTACAGCAGTCATCGGTACAGCTGTGTCGCTGTAAGGTGTCTAGTGTAGACATAGCCTAATTCTATCCAATAAGTATATTAGTTATTTTGTCAGATAGTCAATGTACAAACTTTTGAAGGAGACAATAGCAATCTGGATAAGGCTTAATAATTCTTCTTAGGGGTATCAAGCATGCATGGTTTGGGGGACGGGGGTTAAAGTAAGAAATTTAAAAAACCAAAAAAACAAAAAACCCTCTGACACCAAGCAAGTAAGTACAACGATCGGAGATTTATACTTTATGTACATTGAGAATATGCTTCTATGTCTTAATGAATCAGTGAACAGATAAGATATAACTTCTCAGTTTCACAAGCTCTTTATAGAAACAGCCCTTTGTTTAATAAGCACAAAGTAACCACTGACTCTCCTCTCACATCTTGCCATGAGATAGCTTTATTTTGTGTTTGCAAAATGTATCTGCAAATTCTTTCCAACAAGTCACTTACCTGATCTTATTTGTAAATGAACAGTAGATAAATACATTAATTTTAATTCTCCCAAACACATTCACAAAGCAAACGGACAGAAGAATTCTTCTGACAACCTAGCTACCGCCTCTCAGGATTACCTACCCCAAACAGGAGAACCCCTGCTGTCAGCTACGTAGTGTCTACACTGAAGTGCTAAAGCAGTGCATCTGCAGTGGTACAGCTGCACCGCTATAGCATTTCAAATGTAGACAAGCCCAAAGACTTGCGAATGTTAACCAAAACACTATAGGTGCAGTTTTTGTTTTGGTTGAAGACTACATTGAAAAAGACTGAAGCAAAGATTAAATATTGATATAGGGTGTAGGTCAATTTCTGATGAAAATCATTACTTTTTTTTATTTCAGGAATGTGTGTGGTGCCCATCAATGTCGTATTAAGGCACACTGTGTGTGTGTATATAGATGGATGGATGGATGGATGGAGTATTGGGGAGACTGACCAGCCTTTGTGGAAAAACCTGGCCAAAGAGAAGAGTCCTACAGTGTTTTCCTAAACTGGCCAGTTTCTTGGGTAAGTTTCTGGAAGAAGCAAGGTATTTAAATTTTTTACCTTTTCTAAATCAAAGCTGTTATATATGCAGAGCACATAAGTTACAGCAAATGTTAGGACACAGCATTCAAAGTATTGGAGATGTTTAAAACATTGTAATAAGCATAAATTAGAAAATTACCAATAAGCTAACAGGTAAAAGTACCATCAATTTATTCATTACACTGTACCTGCTTATTTCGTGAGTTGTTTAGAACTGTAAGAGAGTAATATCTGACTGGTGAGCTTACTTCATTCCTGCTAAATAGAATCAGCCAGTAGTGATTTGGTACGACTGTCTTCTACCATTAATATACATGCAGTACAATAACAAACTTTAAGCATTCCATCTACAGCCTAATGTCATCAAGCCAAGACTTCAGTCAGAGTTCACCTTGCAAAGGGGTTAATGACAGGAAGACAATTATTGATCTCTTCAGGATGCTTCAGGAGTCTGTAAAACTTGTAACTTTTATAAGAAGTCAAATAATGGCCAAGAAACAGTACCTGGAAGAATGAGTCATCTTAAAGGCCTTTATTAAACCTACTTTTATTACTACAGAAGGTTTTACCAGAGCATGCTATAACTGCACTAATGTCACTGACAAAAGATTTTGTTTATGTCTTGTTTTTTCTGCAAATGGAAGCCATTTAAAATTAGACAGAATAAAGCACTAGAGTATCCTGCATTGGCAGGGAAATTGACTATATACCCTAATAGGTCGTGTCCATCTCTAAATTGTAGGATTTTATAATTCACTCAAGCACGAACTCTCTCATGCTCACTTCAAAGCAAGAGCTTATGCAAAAGTAGGTATAGCCGTTATAATGTAAAGATTTAGGATTCAAGTAGTTCTGAATAAGATGTTCACATTTTTTCCATTCTCAGGTTACCAATCCCTTATCCCCTTCTATAAACCACCAAGAGGTGTACTGTGACACCAATTATGTTGCAATGAAAGCTAAGAAACTCTCTGACCAAAATACCTGACAATCGGTCATAAAATGATAATTCTGGTGTTCTGCAATCTCCACTCCCATACTTAGAGCACTGCCTTTCACCATGCCTCTAGTCCCAACTGGCCCAAGACACAAAACTACAACCCGAGAGAAAAATCAAGCCCCTATCTGCGAAGAGACAGCACCCTGCACTACAAGTCAAGTCAGCTCTTTTGTTTTTTATGAAAGAAGAAGAGTAATTTATGGCACCTGTCCACAAACCTTGATAACTCTTGTAAAGAAATACATAATGAATAGGGCTGATTAATTGCAGTTAACTCACGCGATTAACAAAAAAATTAATCATGTTTCATCGCAGTTTTACTCACACTGTTAAACCATAGAATACCAATTGAAATTTTTAAAATATTTGTGGATGTTTTTCTACATTTTCAAATATATTGATTTCAATTACAACACAGAATGCTAAGTGTACACTGATCGCTTTATATTATTTTTATTACAAATATTTGCACTGTAAAAATTATAAGAAATGGTATTTTTCAATTCACCTCATACAATACTGTAATGCAATCTCTTTATTGTAAAAGTGCAACTTACAAATGTAGATTATTATTTTTTTGTTACGTAACTGCACTCAAAAACAAAACAGTGCAAAATTTTAGAGCCTACAGGTCCACTCAGTCCTTTTTCTTGTTCAGCCAATCACTAAGACAAACAAGTTTGTTTACATTTACGGGAGATAATGCTGCCGGCTTCCTTTTACAATGTCACCTGAAAGCGAGAACAGCCATTCGCATGGCACTTTTGCAGCCGGCACTGCAAGGTATTTACATACCAGATATGTTAAACATTCGTATGCGCCTTCATGCTCTGGCCACCAGTCCAGAGGACATGCTTCCATGCTGATGACACTTGTTTAAAAAAATAATGCGTTAATTAAATTTGTGACCAAACTCCTTGGGGGAGAATAGTATGTCTCCTGCTCTGTTTTACCTGCATTATGCCATATATTTCATGTTATAGCAGTCTTCGATGACGACCCAGCATGTTGTTAATTTTAAGAACACTTTCACTGTAGACAAAACGCAAAGAAGATACCAATGTGAGATTTCTAAAGATGGCAACTGCACTTGACCCAGAGGTTTAAGAATCTGAAGTGCCTTCCAAAATCTCAGAGGGATGAGATGCGGAGCATGCTTTCAGAAGTCTTAAAAAAGAAACACTCCGATGCAGAAACTACAGCACCCGAACTACCAAAAAAGAAAATCAACCTTCTACCGGTTGATTGATGATGAAAGTGAACATGAGTCAGTCTGCACTGCTTTGGATCGTTATCGAGCAGAACCCCTCATTAGCATGTATGCATGTCCTCTAGAATGGTGATTGAAGCATGAAGGGACATATGAATCTTTAACACATCAGGCACATAAATATCTTGCGACATCAGCTACAACAGTGCCATGTGAACACCTGTTCTCACTTTCAGATGACATTGTAAACAAGAAGTGGGCCGCATTATCTCCTGCAAATGTAAACAAACTTGTTTGTCTGAGTGACTGACTGACTGAACAAAGAAGTATGACTGAGTGGACTTGTAGGCGCTAAAGTTTTACATTTTTTATACATAATTCTACATTTGTAAGTTCAACTTCCATGATAAAGAGATTGCACTACAGCACTTGTATGAGGTGAACTGAAAAATACAATTTTTTGTTTTTTACAGTGCAAATATCTGTAATCAAAAATAAATATAGTGAGCACTGTACACTGTATTCTGTGTTGTAATTGAAACCAATCTATTTGAAAATGTAGAAAACATCCAAAAATATTTAAATAAATGGTATTCTATTATTGTTTAATCGCACAACAAATTTTTTTAATCGCGTGACAGCCCTAATAATGAACCATGTTAGATAAATATACATTAAATAATGTTAGAGAATATGTATGTGTCTTGCTCACACAGCTTTTAAATCTTGAAACAAGTGTCTTGTCCAAAGGGGTGTGTGTCCTGTTTGAGAAGACACTCTTGTTGATTAGTTTTTGACCAAATAGTTCCTAAGTTTACAAGCTACCATTCATAGTACATTTACAACTTGCAATTAAAATTCCTATCAAGTATTCTATACATAGCATGAATCATAAACAACTAACACTTATATTATTCTCTTTTACGCATGTTTTGAAACGTGTGTATGTAATAAAGCAGCACTCCAGTGTTTGTGTAAACATGCTTGGCGATAATAAATATGGTTTTATGGGTAAGGAGGTGTCATCCTCTGACACTTTTGGTGCTTGTCACTGGTTGACAGAAAGCAGAGATTTTGGAGGAATTTCCTTAATTAGCTTGAACATATTGTTTAATTAAATAAGTAACCAAAAACATAAGCATGGGAGCTATCATAATCTCCAAGTTTTGTCTGCACGAAAGTAAATAGCTCCTAAAATTCAGTGAAGATGCAAGCAAGTTTGTAATAACCTAAGGTTATACAAATAAAATATTTTTATTAATAGCCATATTTGCATCAACATTGAGCTTTACCCCTTTTATATTAATTCCACTAACAGGAACCAGACATGGCGAGGTTAAGTGACTTGCCCAAGGTGACATAGTGAGTCAATGACAGTGCTAGGAATAAGAACAGCAGGAGCAGAACCCAGGAATTCTGTTTCAGACTCTTCACTTAACTCCCACACAATGTCTTGCAATTATACTTTGTCATATTTATCACCTTCTATAAATGTTTGTCTTCATTTTTTTACAGCCCCAATGTGATATGTGGAAGAGCAAGATGCCATACAAATCACACACTTCTGTAAAAGTGCATGACTCAATTTAGTTCAAATTTTGTTATTAACACAATTTAAATTAAGGAACTTTACCCAGCTGTATGCAATGATTACACTATGTAAATTAAAGTGGAGGTAGAAAAGAGGAGTGGTCTCACTGGCTTATCTACAGCATAATTCAAGCACCCAAAAATGAACTGTTCATACAGCTCTTGTAAAGGAATAAGAGAAAAAGAGAGGAATAAGAATTGAAGGGGATGGGGAAGAGGAGGAGTGTTTTGGTGAGCACAGCAACATCAATCATATTCACCCTGAGATGTGCTAACAGCTAGGATATTAATACTTAGAGACATATGAAACAACGCTCATTAGAAAATAAAGGTATTTCAAACCATTTAACAATTCACAACCACCTTGTCAGCTGTTGGGGTATATGATGCACTGTATATTAGTGTATCACTTCTCATAATTAAGAAAAGTGAAAGTTGTACTGCTTCTGGCATTATTTTAATCATAGCCCTGAAAAATACTACAGCATTACACAAGGCACAACAATAGAACACCACGCACAAAAGCACAGTATAATATTTGTGGGCTGTATCAGATTTTATAAAGCATTCTAACAACTTAAAATAAGAAGTGCATCTTCTAGCTGCACATATGAAGCACCATTCTCGCCAACAGCACTCTAATGCAAATGATTAAAATAATTCCTGGGAAAGAAAATGTAAAATCAAATGATTCCGTTTTGGGGTTGTTTTTTTTTAAATAGAATTATAAAAGCAGACATGGACCAACGATTCCTAGTTAATTCTCTTGCATCTTTAAAATGACAGAACTGCTCATCTTCGCCACACTCTTATACAAGTATAGTGAATCAATACTTAATTTACCAAGAAATGCATACGCATATCCTGTGATCTGTACAAGGGATTAAATTTGGCACAGCACTGCTACTCTGTGGTAAAATCCCACCAGTCCCCTGCTACCCATAGCACCTTTACAGTGGTGCCAGCAGGGTAAAAATGATAATTTTATTCTGCTCCTGTGGCCAGCATTGCAAAGTCACCAGCACAAGTGTGATCCTCTGAAGTTGGCAAGGGAGGATTTACAGTAACATTGAAGGGGAGTAAGAGAACAATGGAGGAGGTGAGGAAGACCAAAACTGAAGGACAGACAGGCTAAGGTGGTGGCAGTGCATCCAACTAAGGCCATGTCTACGCTCCTGGTGCTACAGCAGCACAGCTACAGGGCTGTAGCTATGCCCCCAAAGTACCATAGAAGGGATTTTTCCATCACTATAGGCAATCCTTTTCACTGAGCAGTAGCTAGGTCCAGGGAAGCATTCTTCTTTCGACACAGTCATGTCTATACCAGAAGTTAGGTTGGAAAAGCTACAGTGCTCAGTGCATAGCTAAATTTTAAGTGTAGGCTAGGCCTAAGGATTGTTCCTTAGACCAGCAAGAATGAGGCGTACTAGGAAGGTAGCATGCTTGGCCCTTAGGAGCGCCTTACTACTCCATAGCAACTTCTTATGTCTGGGGTTTAGAAGCTTCATAAGAATCCATGTGCAGCTCTCTTCTGCCAAAGGGAACTTCGCTAAGATGTATATCTTTTTTGTTTTAATTGGGGAAATGGGGGAGTTGGAATTTGAAGAAATCACGTCACACGCGCATACATCCTCTACCTCAAAAAGGTAGGGCTAGTACTCAAACAAAAAGATGGGGAAGAAGCAGGAAGACAATCATACAAAACTCTAAAAGCAACAGAGGGGAAGGAAGGGGAAAACAGAAAGGAAAAATGCTGAATTAAAAGAGGAGAAAAGTGAGGAGGTTCATTTAGGGACAAGAGAAAAGAGGATGAGGATTATGATCTTCTAGTTTCTTTTGATTCCTCGTTCTATTACTGCAGTTAGTCATGCTAAGGGCTCAATTCTGCACCACTGGAGTAAGTGGTGGTAATACAAAGATACAGAAAATAACTTCCAACTACAACCACTTCTTTTTTTAAATTCTTCTTAGAGTTTAAAGAGAATCTTCCACCTTCACAGACAGAAGTGGAAACATAGCTGACAGAGAAGAACAACATAGGAACTGCCACACTGGATCAGACCAACAGTGCCTCTAATCCAGTATTCTTTCTCCAACAGTGGCTGACACCAGAAGATTCAGAGGAAGGTGCAAGAAAGCCCACAATGAATAGCCAGACTATAGTGGAGATTTCTTCCTACTCTGAAGTAGTTGGGGGGGGGTTTTTTTTTTCTAATTTCCCTTAAACATGAGGGTTTATATTCCTTATAAATTTTAATTCTATCTAATGTAACGGTTAATGTTATTATCCATGTAAGTGGATGATGCGTAAAAATAGCACTTTACACAAATGCAAGAAATTCAGACTCCTTTTCAAATTAAACATTTAACACTAATGTTATTATAAATATTGTACTCAAGTTTTTTGATAAATGCTAGAATTTTAATTTCTAAACCAGTGTTGTTGCTGTAACATTCTCTCTCTCTCATGCACACATCTGTTGAACAAATACTATGGATCTTCTGTAAAGGATCAACAGGGTGCTTATCTGAGAGACTCCTTTATGTTTAAAGGGTAATTTTTTGAATAAGTTACCCTCTCGAGTTGATAGCAGGATAGTTAGATTAGATAAATTAATCAAAGAACAAGTTGTACCGGCAAGCACCAGAGACTCACCATTTTTCTTAAGGCCATCCTGCAGTCAGCCCTGAGAAAGCATCTTAGAGAACACAAAATATGAGCTGGCAGGTTCCTGTGTGCAGAGGAAAAGCACAGTGGTACACACATTACAAAAGCATGATATCTGTGGGACATCAAGGTGTCTACTGAACTGCAACAATAGACTCTATAATCCAGAATACATTAAACTCACCATAAGAGGATATGAGAACCTTAATGTTAAAAAACAGACTGCCACGAAGGCCAGGCAGTTCTGAGTTATGGCTGCTATTAACTCACCCTCATTGTGCCTAAACATTGCACCATAGGTGGTCCCTCTGCAGCAGACATTCCCAGAATAACCGGTTAATGAGACCTGGACTATGTGATTCCTATTTTGTGAAACAAAATATTTATACCTAGTCATATTTAGCTCATACGGATTTAACAAATTTTCCTGCGATATTAACCAGTGCTGTGAACCCCATTGTTCTGCAATGCTCAGAGACAAAAGGCTCATTTAAGAAGTTTCTTGGTTTTGTAAGTAGTCTCCTTCTGGGAATTTTCAGTACAATGCACTATCCTGTTGAGCAGGAGCCTGCAGAAATACTTCTGTGCACTTTTCAACAGTAGCCACCATGCATCTGAACGCTCATATGAAGTTAGGAATTTCTTTCCCTTTACATTTGTTTCCTTTTGTTTTAAATGATTTATCAGAAGTCAGAGAATGATATTTTGTAGTTCTATATACACTCCCGAGCTGATTGTCTCAAAGTGCTTTAGAGAGACGAATTAAGCCTCAGTGCCAGAGAAGTAGGTAAGTGACAGAATCCCAAAGAGATTAAGTGATTTGCTCAAGATCACACAGCAAGTCAGAAGCAGAGTCAGGAGCCGAACACAGGAGACCTGACTTCCAATCTCCTGTATCAACCACTAAAAAATAATCCTTCACCAAAAATAGATGGGCATAACTGATGTAGTACTACTCTTCCTACTTGTCTCTTTCTTCCCCAATTGCTGCTCTAGCAGGTGTTTTATCTAGAAAGAGTAAATACTGCATTATACTCAGCGATTTCCAGGCTCCCCCTCTCCCCCCTCCCACCCTCCGTTGAATGATCATCACAGTAATTTTTCAAATAATTTTCTCACTTTTATAAAAATCCCTTATAATCTTGGTGACCCTTTAGCCAATTACTTTTCCTCCTCCAGTGATATTTTTGTTATTGCAAAGTTATTGACAATTACTTTCATAAACACATTTTATCTGATGGTCTTCCCTGCATGTTACCCACTAACACTGAAATCACGGAGAGAATTGATGCTCCACCTGAATTTTGCCACCCCTCTGCTGGTCACAGAGTCAAATCTAGGAATAATGGCACTAACTATCCCCCAGGTAGAGCACAAAGGAACAATTAATACCTATAGCAGTTGGATGGGATGAGATAATCATCTCTTCCCTAAACCTCAGAATATTCAGAAAATTGAATTCAGAAGACTAAAGGCATTTCACCAAAACATCTGCCTAAAATTGTAAGGAATTAGAAACCTACAAGGGCATTTTTCAAGCTGCCAGACAAATGAACAAGATTAGTGACTAATTAGATAATACTTGGCATCTATATTGGATTTCAATGCACTTTACACACATTTAGACTCAAAACTCTCCCAGGAAGTTGGCTAAGTATTATTATATCATTTTACACTTGAGAAAGTTGAGGCACAGAGATTTTGGTGACATGTCTAAGGTTACAAGGAAAATTAGTAAGCAAGGCAGGAATGGAATTCAAGGGCCCAAACTCCTATTCTACGTCTTAACCATAAGATCATACCAACAAAAGTGTTTAAGCTCTACTGGTATTATTGTCAACTGCTCCTCCACTGACTGGAGTACCAACTCCAAGGTTTGATTGTTTAAAATCTCTCCCCTAAACAGGCACTTTTCTAGACCACCATCCTGCTCATCAAGTATGTCAAAAGCCAAAAATCTACTAATAAATTACCATTATCTATAGAAAAAGCTGAACAGCAAAGAAAGCTCTTCAAGAGTAACCTTCAGAAGCACTGGGCTTCAGCAATTAGTTCCCAGGCAGTCAAGCTATCATAATAAAGTTTTCTCAATATGCCAGGCCCATGTATCACCCAGCTGATGTTACTATAGGTTTGAAAGGAAAACATTTCCCCTTTGGATGAATGAAATATCTGTAGAAAAAGCTGGATCCCCTGTAACAGCATGTCACAAAATATTACAACCCTGCATTTTTATAGGATGAAGTCCCTAAAGTACAACATCTTGGCAATATGCCAGTTTCCAAAGAACTGCCAACATAATAATTCAGTTACATTGCCCATACTACTATAAAACTGCATTAAATTCAAAATGTTTGCGCGCATCCAGCAATTAAAATTAATGTTCCTTGGAATGAGTGCTTCACTTTATAATCAAGAAGAAAAAAATTACCTCAACAGTGTTCCTCTAGTATTATGGTTAACATTTAATGGCATTTTATTGCCGTTAAGCCCGATATTTGTGTCTAATCGATACTAAGCTACCAAGGACAGCCTAACAAGTCTGGAATATCTCTATAAGGCTCTATTGATTTCCTTTTTCAGGCGTGCAACTAACACAATCTACACAAATAATTTAGAAGGAAACAAGGTAATTTAATAAACAGAAAAGGAACATGTAATTTCTCTTTTTTCGAGTGACCAAGTCATTTTAACTCATTAATGGTAATTAACACTAAAGTTAGATATTTAAATTTCTGTAAAGTACTATGGATAAAATAATGTAAGCATTTTAGAAAGAAAATCATCTATCAAGTAAATATGAAACCTACAACAGGTCATTAGTTTCTCAAGTCCAACACACAGATTAACAGCAATATTTTCTATCTTGGTTCAATTTAACGACACACTGTATTAGAGAATCTGGTGTTTTAAAATGAATTCCTAATAATTTGCACTTGCACATCACCCTTTATTTAAGGATCTTGTAATGCTTTACAAATATCAATTACATCTCAAGGTCTAGTAGCTATAATCTTCTTTATACAGATGGTTAAACTGAGCAATTAAGTAATCTGCCTTAAATTATACAGCCAGAGTCAGATTTCAGAACTCTGATTTCAAGTCACTTGCTCTAACTACTACATAATATTGCCTCCCCAAGTATACCATTAACAGAATTTTCTAACCTTGATTCTGTTCTAATTACCACCATCACCATCCATCCTTGTGCATGTCACAAGAATGAAAATTTGGAAGTATCACTTTAGGCATAATAAAAAAATGTATCATATAACCACTGTAGAATAGTATAATGCTTTATTTCTGTGTTTTAATTCAAAGTGAAATATGTAGTTATTCTCTTGAATACATGCTATGTTTCTTTCAAAAGTTTCACACCACACATACTGCTATATGCAACATCCACTGAAAGTCTGAAAATTCAACTTCCTTCCCTGCTGAAAGTGTTTACAAGACTTTGTTCTGGTTTGTGCATTAGGAATTTTGTTACTAGCAAGATTAATTTTAACAACTCCAGGAACAATGTTTAAGTCTGCTGCTACAAAGCAACCATACAACTTTAAGACCACCAAGAATAGGGGTTGATGGGGGTTAGACAGACATAGTGCCTCTCCACACTCCCTTCAAAGCAACAAAAATTCTCTACCAGATGATTAATTTTAAAAAGGTCAAACCTTGGGCATTAACTACTTGAAAATGTCCCTTTAAGATAAGAAGCATTTTTCCTATGAAAGTGTTCACCTAGCCCCATCGACATACAGTATGCAACACATTTACTGTTCCAGTGGAATCAACGGATATACCTTAACAGGCATTGCCTCAGGCGTTCACAGGGCTAGGGTACACAAATGACACCCCAAGGGCAAGGAGGATGGATGAATATACAGAACAAGCAATAACCTCACAGAAGCAGCAGATGAAGGATCAAAGGTACATTCAACACAAAGAATGAGGTGGAGCTCAAGTGTTCAGAGAAGATGATAAATTTAGTCCAAATTCAAACATTGCTACAACTGGCATGATATCTATTATAGTACAAGCTTTAATAGATTAAAATTAAATTAGCCTAGATGTCATGTATCCAATATAATTGTGTATACTTTATAAAACAGACTTTAATTAGACAATCACCTACTTTTTTTCCACAAGACCACTGCATCATTCAGTGCACAGAATGGACAGCACACAAAGCAGGGTTGATTAGTGAATGAAGCGGTTATCCATAGGTTCCTGGCCTCATTTGCAGCAGAAAGTTAAATATGTTCAACAGAAAGTTGGGGCATACAAGTCTTGCAGTTAAGGCACTGGACTGAGATCCAGGAGAAAAGAGTTCTGTCACTGGTTCTGTCACAGATGTGATATTAGATTAGTCATTTAAAACAAAATTTGCAGAGGTAGTCACTGATTGTTCATTTTTTGGGAGCTCTACCTGAGACACCTACCTAATTTCCTACTTGTAAAATGGGGATAACAATACTTCCCTTCTTCATGGGGAAATTGTAAAGTTGAATTCATTAACATTTGAGAGCATAACAGAAAAAGCCATGAAAATATTCCATACTCAGTGCAGCATTTGGACAGCATCCAGTAGATAAGATATGGGAGTATACAATGAATGATAAATATAAGTATTAAACAGTTGCCTCAGTCTCTGAGCACCCTTCACCCTATGCACTGAATCAGGCAGGGTGCTATGTAAAAAATAGTATATGATCATATAATTAAAAGCTAATACAATGATTACAAACAAGGAGTCAGAGTTAAGGTTGGCACAGGCAACCTTTATTCTGGCATTTCCTAACTTTTGAACACTTGGCTTTGCCACCTTAATGTAATTTTAATATAATTTTTGTATGAAACATATATGGATATAAAATGTGTGTATTAGTCAGTATTTCAGTCTAACTTAAGTGACTTTTAACCAGTTCCTCAAGTGTAAAATTATAATTGCGGTACTATCTTCCCATAAGATTTTTCTGTGAATACTGACGTAATGCAGGGATGCACACTAGAAAACAATGAAAAGTATTATTCTGCAGGTGAAGTGCTGAGTGGTTTAAATAATATCAGACCACACAGGCACATGCCCCGGTCCTTAAAACATTCACTGTAATCTTGGATTTCTAAACTGGCAGAACAAAGTACAAAAATGCAATTGTCCATATGTACATGATTAGAATTTGTTTTCTGTTTCAGTAATCATTAGGCAGAGCTCAATGAGTGTTAAAAAAAGATAACTGGTACTCCTTGGAGCCAGCATAACTTACCAACATCCAATCAGCATTTCACCTACAGGAAGATACCCAGTTCTTTTCTTGTTAAATCAGAATGCACAGGAAGGTCAATTTGGGAAATGGTACTTCAATTATAATTAAAAACTTTGCTTCCATTCTTAAAGAAGTGGTTTAAAAAAAAAATCACTCCATATATTAGACCTAAATACTGACTAATGGAGACATGTTATGTCTCCATGAGCTCTAGGACCAGGAATTAACTCAACTGCGCTATATGATTTCTGCAAGTACTTAAAACAAAAAGTCATTAGCCAAAGCAAACAAAAAAGCCATCTAATTCCTCCCTTATAAATGATCAGTTTCAACTTTCAGTGTTTATACCAGCTAAAATTTGTAAGCTCTGCGAGGCAACACCTGTAAAAGTAAAGTTCTTTTGCAGATTCATGTGTGTGTTTAATTAATACGTTTAACAAGCTGTTTTGTGTTCCCAAAGAACACAGCTGTCTCTATTACATGTACAACTTTACCATCTGCAAAAACTACAATAAGTAAATATCAAGATAGCAGGTGTTAATAAAGAGCAGCCAAGATAACTCTTCTCAAGGGAAAGAATTAGTTCTTTCATTATAATCTTGTGTAGCGCTGGAGCAGGCAAACCTTAGCTGTTCAGGTCCAGAAGGAACTGGTTTTGTGGTTCATGGGAACAATAAAGTAAGTTCTTGGGGTAAATCTCTGCAAAACCACAACTATTAAGTATAAACTAAATACGTGGCTCCAGGCCAAAGCCTTAAGACACTAATTGACATTTGAAATGTGAGCCTCCACATAATATTAATTAACCACAGTTATACACATTCACACCTGATGGATAAAACGAAGCTGAAGTTGTCAAGTGAACCCTTAATTTCCCATTTTAAAGTGAGAATTTTCTGTTAAGGTCTATAAAATAAAACATTCCCATACACAAAGTATTGCAAAGCTATTCATTTAAAATGTCTTAAGATACAGTGTATTTTCACTACTTTTCTCCCAAAAGGTAACTCGCTTATTATTGATATTTTATCATATATATCAGTCTACTACCTAAATTCCCATGGTTTTAAAAGTTAAACGGGTATGTAAGGCTCCATGCAACAGTAGTCGGCTTTTACAATTGCTTTCTCTGTGCTTCATGGATGTCTTCTGGAATCCTATCCTAGCACTCACCCCCCACACCCACACCTACATCCACACCCACATACACCCCGCCGCCCCGCCTTTCTTTATCTTCCACAAGCAACCATGTGATTATTCATGTAATCAGTAATGCATGAACCACCAAAAGAGAAAGGGAGAGGGAAATGCCCTGATCTCAGCTCATCAAAAATACAACAAGCAAGCCACAAAGGGGTCACAAATTAAAAATTAAATGCAGACAGAAAAAGTGCATCCACACATTACCGCTACTGAAACTTCCTTTCCAAACAGGGGACATATACAGTAGGGAGAGGAGGTGGCCAAAGACATATTTTAAAGTTATGCTAATTACATTTATTCACAACACATGTTTATCAATGAAGAAAAATTAAGCACCAGCATGCTTGAACACCACTAGAATCTTTGCCACTACAGGCAAAGCCACTGCATGGCTAAAGCAGTCACACGGGTGACAGATCTGCTGTTAGCAGCTAAGGTAATCTATATACCAGTGCCAAGTTCTGCAAAGACAGCAGGAGGTGACTGCAGATTACAAACAACTCAGGAAAACCAGACAATAACTAGCTAAATGCAAAAATTTATTATAAACTAGATCTGTACAATATATTTCCATTAAAAAAAAATCCCCTCTCCCAAAAGCCAAGTATCTATTAGAACTAAATTCCACGTACTTTATAAAATGTTAACATGCATTTGCACTCTGAAAAACGATTGCAAAAATGATAGTGTGGGGCTCTGTGGGTCTTAATAAGACTAGATCAATTTGCTCAGTTTAAAATGAAAAGTCACCTTCCAAATTCATCCTGGAATCTGAAAGTCTTTCTTGGTCAGGCATCACCAGTAAGAAATTGTCCACAGCTGGAACATATATCTGCTTACTTTACTGCCCAAAATAATTTTTGCTAATTTTTATTCCCGCCACTGCCACAGAACCTATACAACTGTAAGAGAGATGGATTCTGCTCTTTCTTCCACATCATCAGAATTATTAGCTAAGTTTCAGTTGGAGAATCTTTTACCAGTAATGAACATATGCCATACACAAATCCACCTCACATTCTCCCCTAGTTGTACTGGCTCTGGAGTGCTCACAAGGGTGCAAAGTAATTTTTGTTATTAAAAAAAAATACTTGGTAAAGTAAGTAGATATGTATAACAGGTTGGCAACATTTGCTTGAAAAATCCACTGGGAGCACCCAAGCCTGGGGAGAGGGGTTGGGCTTGATTGTGTGTTTCATTTTGAATTTGTCAACAAAACAAAACTCAGTAAGGGGGTTTTATGTCTCTGAATATATCCAGGGAGTAGGTCTGCTAAGTAAGAAAGTCAAACTGCTGATAACTAGACTTTAAACAGAAAAAAAATCAGTTGCGGGGAGGGGAGGAATCACACTTTAAATTAAACTAATACTGAGTTTTGCATCAGACTAGAAATTCTGAAGCACTACAGGTAAATTAAAATAGAAGATCGTATTGAATTAAAAATGAAAAATCACAATATGATCAGTAGAGTATTTCTTATGGGTTTATTTTGCTATTCAATTTAATTTATTAAGTCCAGAAGTGGCAAATATACGACAGATTTTTATATTTACAGTACAGAGGTACACACCGATAATTATCAGGGAGGTCTGAAGCAGGAGATTTCAGCTGCAAGACAGGGGGACAGTTTTGGCATTTGGGAAGGCATGGAAGGCAGGTGAGGCTTGGAAGGGACTTAAACTCCTAGTTCTCCACCTCAGCATCCAACTGCCTTCTGCCACAAAGTCTGGTACTTCCTCCCAGGACAAATAAGGGTATTATTAGCAGGATATTTGTGCAAAAATGACCAACAGTGTGAATAGACAACACAAAGGTATTATAAGGTTTCAGAGTTACACCCCACCAAGAGAAATGTGGGTAGTTCTGCAGATGACTGATGAAGCGAAGAAACTGCCCGCCAGCATGGAAGGGGTTAAAGAGTGCCTTTGGGCCCAGTTCGCCCTGCCCCATCATACCTGCAACCAGTACCAGGCCTGGGGAGAGGGGGAGAGAAAAGGAGAGAACCTGGTTCAGTTCAGGGCTGACTAGCAAAGAGGCAGGAGCTAGCTGCCTCTCTACCTGAGGGGAAGGATCACTAGCTTGCCAGCCAAGGCAGGAAAAAAGCACGGACTCCCTGGCTAAAAGAGACTTCAGAGCAGCCGGCCTAAGAGATAACTGGGTGACTAAAGCACAGAGACCATGTGGGGTTCCAGCTCTGCCAAACTTATGGCTGCCCTGCCCAGAGGAATCTGGGACTACACCCGGACACCACCCAAGGTCCACGAGGGGACGCTACTTAGAGAGAAGCCACCACAGCAACTTGGATTATCGGGGCCACCCCACAAACTGAAGGGACAGCAATAGAAAGCAGCCCAGGACAGTAGATATAGACTCTCCACTGGGATGTCCCCTGTTCAGGGGTTGACTCACACAGGGCGCTGAGCTGGGATCTGGTGGAGTGGGAGGGTCTGGGTCCCCCTACCCCACTGACTTAAAGACTGAGCACCTTGACCAGGGAAGCAAAGGGCTGGCGGTCAAGAGTTCCAACCACTTCGCCACCTGGCCCTCCACACCCCGTTACAATGACAATACAACATCAGTTCACATTTGGAAGATTATCTTCACAAACATAAGAGTTAAAAACTATTTTAAAATAAATTAAATCTTAAATTCTGTTTCATAAGTTCTGCAGCCTTGATAATGTGAAATACATAGGGTTCTGCCTTTGTAGCAGACAAACATTATATACCAATGCACACCAAATACCTGACCTATTATTTAATTACTTCAGAATCTACAAAAGATCTATTCATTAACAATTTGATATGCATCTTTTACCTTGTTTGACCATTTATAGGCCTGAAGTAGTTGACTGTAGAGAGGAGTTTTGTCCTGTACAGGATCTAGGCTCAACAATCCACTATTATGGAGAGGATGGTTCTCAGATGGTTTGCCTACTAGATTGCTCAAACGTTCCAGTTCACTAGAAGTAGAAAAACAAACAAACACCTTTTATATAAGATCTGCAGATAGTGTGGAGTGAACAATCAAGTGTGCATGTAAGATATGGTCTTTACACATCTCACAATTTAAAAAAAAAATCAATGTAGACATAAAAATTTAAAAATGTTTGTCCAAAGCTCAAGGCAATTTGACAAGCATTTAACCACCAGTATTAACCGAAGAGTCACAAATGACTTACCCCCAAATAACAATACTTTTCCCTCCCCAAAAACCTGGGTAAACAGATGGCTTTGTAACATGCCCTGAAGATTCAGAATATTTTGGACCAGGGTTGATAGAAATTCCAAAAACCAGGGGCACTCTTGGAAAATGCCCTTTAAGCAGCACCCTCACTTTGAAGCAACAGCCCTCCAGCTTGAGCACCTCCATGACTGTAATTGCTGCAGTACAACATGCAGAGGGCTGGTCTACACTCCCACAGTAAATCAATCTAAGTTACGCTACTTCAGTTATATGAATAACATAGCTAGATCCACTTACCGCAGTGTCTACACTGCACTGTGTCGACGGGAGGCACTCTTCCACCGACTTCCCTTACACTTCTCGGGGAGGTGGAGTACACAAATCAATGGGCAAGCGCTCTCCCATTGATTTAGCACATCTTCACCAGACCCACTAACTCAGAGGTGGGCAAACTACGGCCCATGGGCCACATCTGGCCTGTGGGACCGTCCTGCCCAGCCCTTGAGCTCCCGGCTGGGGAGGCTAGTCACCCCCTTCCCTGCAGCCTCAGCTCACCATGCCGCCAGTGCTCTGGGCTGCGAGCTCCTGCCGGGCAGCGTGGCAGCATGGCTGACTCCGGCCAGCGCAGCTGCCAGACATGCTGCTCTGAGCGGCATGGGAAGGGGGAAGGGAGCGGGGGGGAGGGTGTTAGATAAGGGGCAGGGGGTTCCAGGGGGCAGTCAGGGGACAGGGAGCAGGTTGGATAGGTGTGGGAGTCCCGGGGGGCCTGTCAGGGGGCGGAGAGTGTGGATAGAGGTCAGGGCAGTCAGGGGACCGGGGGGGGGGGGGGTGGATAGGGGGTGGGGTCCCGGGGGAGCAGTTGGGGCGGGGGGGTCCCAGGAGGGGGACATCAGGGGAAAAGGAGCAGGGGCAGGTTGAATGGGTGGGGAGTTCTGAGGGGGGCAGTCAGGGGGCAGGAAGTGGGAGGGGCGGAGGCCAGGCTGTTTGGGGTGGCACAGCCTTCCCTACCTAGCCCTCCATACAGTCTTAGAACCCAG
The DNA here is from genome assembly GCA_033296515.1 of Macrochelys suwanniensis. NCBI lineage: Eukaryota > Metazoa > Chordata > Testudines > Chelydridae > Macrochelys > Macrochelys suwanniensis. The sequence goes on along the minus strand of CM065790.1, from coordinate 9,904,194 downwards.
ATGTGGCTCTCAGGCCAAAATGTTTGCCCACCCCTGCACTAAACGGACATTGCTGCATCGATCGCAGCAGTGCTGATTTAGCCAGTAGTGTAGACATGGCTAGAGGCAGTCTCTCTCAAGTAGGTAGGTCCCACATTATTTAATTAAGGTATTGGAAGCTAAAAGTTCTTTACCTTAAATAAACAGAGGTAATAATGTAGGACCTGATTCTGCAGCAGATCTTGAAAAGCTTATTAATGCATGGATGAAGTTTCTAATTCATAAATTCTCAGGGCAGAGGGACGTATCACATTTTTACAAGCACCATGCATACTTCTAGATCTGTATAAAATACTACTAAACTGAAACACTATGGTTTATTATTGTTGCCCCCCAAAATATTCCTATTATAGTGCTTAAGTTTAGTTTTTGCTGCTTACATCTCATTTATCAAACATCACATTTAGTGATAAAAAGTTAATGCATTATTTTAAATATCCCGTAATCTTTATAAGCCCAGAAACTTTCCATAGTGCTGAAATACAATATTACAAATGACAGCCATAATCAGGTGCCTTTTCCTTTGATGGGTGAAAGCCGAATCCTGCTATCATTGAAGCCAACAGCATAACTCCCACTGAACTAAGAGCAAGATTAGGCCCTTATGCAGTGATTTGAGAAATTCTTAGTAGGAGAGAAGCCAAATGAAGGATCCATTCAAATGAAGAACAAGGAGAACAATAATATACTTGAAAATATAAAAATTAAAAAGGGAAAATACAAAAAGTGGGGGAAATATTTCCTTTGCAATTCTTTTCCTCTTTGCCTGTATTCTGTCCATTTAGGTTGTCAGCTCTCTAGGAAAGGGACCCGTTGTCATATGTGCCTATAAAGCACCTCCCTCACTTTTGGATACTATATAAAAAAATAAATCACATAGAAAAGCCTTGATTTAACATTAGTTAAAGTTGTTTATCAACATAAACTGAAAAATCAAGGAACTAACAGTCAAGGGATCCAAGCAGTTTCCCTGCTGTGACATAATCCTTCTTCATAAACTATCATTAAGGCTGCAAGTCTGTCACAGAAGTCACGGATTCCGTGACTTTCTGTGACCTCCATGACTTCTGCAGCGGCCAATGCTGGCTCAGGGGCTGCCCGAACCAGGCAGCCCCTGGGCAGCAGCAGCAGCAGTTTGGCTGTGTGAGAGGGGGTTGGGGCAGGGGATTGAAGGGTGCAGGGCTCCCCAGCTCTCACTGGCATGGCCCTGAAGCTCCTAGGCAGACGGGCTGCCTGCACCTGCGGCTCCCAGCCAATGGGAGCTACAGGGACATGTGGAGCTGGGTAGGGAGCCTGCCAGCCCCGCCAACCCTCTCCCCCCAGCACCAGCAAGGGTCCTGGGCCACCACCCCCCACACCCGCAGTGCTCCCGGACCGCCCCCCACCCTGAGCACTCATGGCCCCTTACCCAAATTTAGTTACGGGTATATAGTAAAAGTCATGGACTGGTCACAGGCCGTGAATTTTTGGTTACTGCCCGTGACCTGTCCACGACTTTTACTAAAAATACCCGTGACAAAAACGTAGCCTTAATTATCATTCCCTCTGACTTACATGTCCCACACCACCTTAAGGCTCCATTCCTGCAAACATTTAGGCACGTGCTAGCTTTACTACTGAAAGTAGACAAACTGAAATAAGTGGGATTACTCACAGTAGTAACATTAAACATAAATTGCCTTTTTATGGCATTATCCAAAGTCCACTGACTTCAACAGGCTTTTGATCAGATCCTTGTTTCATTCAGTAATTTAAATATGCTATTATGTGTCTAAAGCACGTCTCTCACTTTTGGTTATTATATAAATAATAAAAATGATATCTATCCAATTATGTTGCAAACTTCAGAAAAAATAATTAGATATTTATAGAAATGGGTGAGAATACCTTCTCTAGCTAAGATGCAAGACAGGAAAATATTTCAGGTAACATTCACAGACACTTTGTCATCAAATTTGGTTGGCTAAAAAAAAAGTGACAATTTTGGAACTTTCCAAAGTGCAGTTTCCGTGTGTGTGGAAGGAGGAGAAGACAAAAAAATCAGCTGAGTATTGTCAAAATGGAAATTTAGCAAAGTAGTGGAGAAAGTCCTCTAATTTATTTGCACCTTTAATTTGCTTGTGTTTACAAGGAATCAAGTAGGAAGCTAGTTACCTTCACAGCCTCACTATGATCATATTGGTTTAAGTGCAACACAGCAGCTCATATGGGGGGCAGTAAGGAATAAAATGTCACTGTCTGGACTGAGTTCTTGGTTACCCTAGGTTTCAGAATTATACGATTTTCCCTAGTCTACAGAGAAGTTACTGAATGTTTAGAGCCAGTGAAATGATTATTTATAAACTTTTACAGAACTGCACTTTACAAAACAAATAAAGACAAAATCTCAGCCCAAAACAGCTTACAGCTTGAGGCCTTGATCTTGCAAAGGGATCTGTTCAAGTAGCTCTTAGCTAGCTTTCTTTGTGTGTCTAAAGCACTTCTCTCACTTTTGGTTGTTATATAAATAATAAAAATTATATCTATCCAATTATGTTGCAAACTTCAGAAAGTTTGTATTGTATTATTATTATAACTATTGATCCCTTTGCATTGATCCCTTTGATCCCTATGTTAAAATGAAAATAGCAGATGCATAGGAGCACAAAGGCAAAAGCAGAACAAGCAGTCACTTAGATTAATGTACATTTGCTAAGAGTTATATTTTTATACAAACAACAAAAGTAAGTTTAGCATCATTGTTAAACTAGTTTCAGAGTGGTAGCCGTCTTAGTCTGTATCAGCAAAAACAATGAGGAGTACTTGTGGCACCTTAGAGCAGTGGTCCCCGCCCTGGCACCCGCCGGGGCATTTATGTGCGCCCGCCGTCAGGGCCGGCGCCAAGGAAGGAAGAGGAGAGGAGCATCTGCCAGAGAAGCATGGCCACTGAAATGCCACCGCACAGCGCTTCCGGCGGAGAAGCTTTTGCCAAAATGCCGCGGAGGAGCGCTTCCGGTGGAGAAGCTTTTGCCAAACTGCCGCTGAGGTGCGCTTCCAGCGGAGAACCATCGCCACCGAAATGCCGCCGAGAAGTGTTGCTGCCCGCCACACTCTGATGAAGGGATGAATGTGCCCTTGGCCACAGAAAGGTTGGGGACCACTGCCTTAGAGATTAACACATTTATTTGGGCATAAGCTTTCGTGGGCTAAAACCCACTTTTAGCTTCTAAGGTGCCACAAGTACTCCTCATTGTTTTTGTTAAACTAGTGTATCCCACAAATTCCTCCTCTTTCACTTAGGTCAGTGGTTTTCTACCTTTTTTCATTTGTGGAGCCCTAAAAAACTTCAAATGGAGGGGCAGACCCCTTTTGAAATCTTAGGCGCCCGGTGCTGTACAAACAGAACAAAAAGACAGTCCCTGCCCCCAAAGAGTTGATAAACTAAGGCCCAGATCCTCAAAGATATTTAAGTGCCTAATAATAATATCCCCTGCTGATGAGCTGTTAGAAATCTACCTGAACAAGCCACACAACTGATAACTGGGCTCACCACCTCTCAGTTCTGATGCACCCTATCAACACTCAGCCTTCAGGATGAATTTGAAATGTAGCTTTTAAAAGAGACGCTGTTAACTTTAAAATCAAACACTATACACAAACAAAGTTACTTACTAACACCTATCAAAACGGAAAGAATTCTGAAAATCCAATCTACTTCTATTTACACTCTTTGTTTACTTTTCCATGGTCCAAACCTAAAAAGGCAGGTTCCGTTCAGTCAGTGTCACTCTTTCACTCTGAGGTTCTTAGTGCTAAGAGGTTTTTTGTGGGGGGTTTATTATTATTATTATTGTATTTCAAACGCTGCAGGGGAAGCGTTTGCGCGCATCAAACTGGTCCTAGCCCTTTCATAAGCTTGTTTCCACACAATTAAGCGGACGTTCAACTTCAAGTCAATTTCAAGGCAGGAGTGAAAGGTAACGGCCAGCCCTCCCCCCACCGTATTGTGCTTGTCTAATCACAGCCCCTATTTAAAAATCTCTCTTCCCCCCTTTTTCCGCGCAAAGAGCAGCGACCCTCCTCAGCCAGAAAGCGGCGTGACACGGACGGTGCAGCGCCCCAGGGGCTCGCTGGGTCACGGGATGGTTCCAGCGGAGGGGGCCCCTTCCCATCCCGGGTGCACCCGGCCCAGCTTCCCTTCCCCGAAGCCAGGCTCTCGCCTCAGGCCCCAGCTCCCCTCCGAGCGCAGGGCACCCCGTCTCCCCCCTGCGCGCAGGCTCCCCGCCTCTGCCCACCACCTCTCCAGCGCGCCGGTTCCCCGCCGCCCCCGCCGCCGGCCCCCGTGTCTGAGGGGCGGGCAGCCGGCCCCGCACGCACCTCAAGTCCCGGCTGACCGAGTGCAGGCTCTCCTGGAAGCAGGAGACGAAGCTCTTCTCGCGGCCCTCCAGCGTCTCCTTGTTCCGCATCCCGTCCTTCAGGCAGTCAAACACCCGGGTGACGCTGGAGCGCAGCGCCTGGATGGCGGCGATGGCCTGGGAGAAGGCCTCCAGGTTCACCCCGGGGCTCAGCACCCCCTCCGCCATCTTACCCCGCAGACAGCCGAATGGGCCTCCTCCCCCGCCTGGCAACGAGAAGCGCCGGGAACACCACGGGGCCGCGCCGGCCCAGGGCAGCCTGGGAAATGTAGTCCCGTGGGGGGGGGGGTTAGAGAAGTGAGGGTGTGGGGAGTCAATGTGCGTGAGGGGGTAGAGAAGTCTGTGGCGGTGAACGTAGGGGGACGGGGAGTCAGTGTGTGAGGGAATAGGGGGGCAGAGAGTCAGTGAGGGGGTAGAGAGGTGTGGGTGGACGTAAGGGGTGGGGAGTCAGTGTGGGGGTATAGAGAGGTGGGGGCAGGGAGTCAGTAAGACGATAGAGAGGTCTGGGGCGGAGACAGTGAGTGTGGGTGTGAGACAGAGGTGGGGAGACCGAGGCGGGGTGACAGAGGGTTGTATGTGGGGGAAGTCAGTGTGTTTTTGTCACTAGTATTTTTAGTAAAAGTCATGGACCGGTAACAGGCAGTAAACAAAAATTTACGGCTTGTGATCTGTCCATAATACAAAGAAGTTTTGTTGGTGGGGAGGTGGGCAGGGCAATCAACTACAGTAGAATAATAGAATATCAGGGTTGGAAGGGACCTTAGGAGGTCATCTAGTCTAACCCCCTGCTCAAGGCAGGACCAATCCCCAATTTTTGCCCCAGATCCCTAAATGGCCCCCTCAAGGATTGAACTCACAACCCTGGGTTTAGCAGGCTAATGCTCAAACCACTGTAGAACCTGAGTTATGAATACCTCAGGAATGGAGGTTGTTCATGACTCTGAAATGTTTGTAACTCTGAACAAAACATTATGGTTGTTCTTTCAAAAGTTTACAACTGAACATTGACTTAATACAGCTTTGAAACTTTACTGTGCAGAAGAAAAAGGCTGCTTTTAACTATCTTAATTTAAATGAAACAAGCACAGAAACAGTTTCCTTACCTTGTCAAATCTTTTTTTAAACTTTCCCTTTATTCTTTTAGTAGTTTACATTTAACACAGTACTGTACTGTATTTGTTTTTTGTTTGTTTTTGTTTTAAAACAAAAACAGTCAGCTGCTGCCTGACTGTGTACCTCCGGTTCCAAATGAGGTGTTTGGTTGACTGGTCAGTTCATAACTCTGGTGTTCATAACTCTGAGGTTCTGCTGTACACATATTGAGACTGATCCTGCCAGCTGCTGAGCATCTCTTGTGAAGTTCTGAGTCAGTGCTCAGCTCTTCACAAGCAGTCCTTGTCACCTGACAGGACAGGATACATTATTTGGAATGAATGACAGTACTAGAATTCTAATATTACTATTGAATCATCAAGTGTTAATTGTCTACCTGTAAACCAAATGTATTCCTGCATAACTAAATCTGTATATTCAAAGCCTCATGTATCCTGTGGCAAGCTGGACCTATATTCTTTGGCAAGGTCACCAGGTTTCTTCACACTCCATTGTATTTGATGGCAACTTGGAAATTCTGCAGCAGCTTCAGGTAAATGTAACCGATTGACGTTTATGCTGAATTAAGTGTGAGGCTGAGTAATACAATCAGCATAGAATTCCTCCTATTTTGTTATTTTGATATTAAATTATTTTATGCTGCCCCAAAAATTTCAGTCTTCAGTTTGCCACACATTTTTGTGTTGACAGCTTTATAGAAATAATAATAGTAATACCTAAAATAGTCAAGGGATAAGCTGGTAGTTTTCTTGACTCAGTAAGGGGCAGTTGGGACTTTGGGCACTGAGGAAGTATAGTAGACTGTGAGTTTTCGGCACCTAGGAGGAGTGAGGATATTAACAATACATCTCTTTTTTCCCTTCCCTTTTTGGGCAAGGTTGGAGTTATCAAGAAATTTTCTGGAATGTGGGGAAGTCCTGAATTTCTGATTCAAAACTCTTGTTTCTTAGCTATCGTCTGCCCCAAAATATCTCACTTCATCCAGCTATGATGGATATGTACATTATCTGGATACGGCCACTAAAATTGATAAGTGGAGAAATAGTCAACAGTGTTGAGAATGAAAGTCACATTGGTTTTCAGAGTTAAACATACCTATTGAAATGAATGGAGGCAGTTTATTGTTTCAAGCTGTCTGCAAAGTCAGAAAAACAACACGGTATTGGTTTACATTTGGTTCCCATTTGGAATTATTTCTCCCAATCATAAAAGCTGGAAACTTTTTTCTAATGAGGTTCTCATGTCTGCTTCACATTTAGATCATCAATGATTTACATAATGGCATAGAGAATACACTTATAAAATTTGTGGGGATGATACCAAATGGGACGAGTTGCATGTGCTTTGGAGGATAGGATTAAAATTCAAAATGATCTGGACAAACCAGAGAAATGGTCTGAAGTAAACAGGATAAAATTCAATAAGGACAAATGCAAAGTACTCCACTTAACAAGGAACAATCAGTTGCACACATACAAAATGGGAAATGACTGCCTAGGAAGGAGTACTGCAGAAAGGGATCTGAGGGTCATAATGGATCACAAGCAAAATATGAGTCCACAGTATAACACTGTTGCAAAAAAAGCAAACATAATTCTGGGCTGTATTAGCAGGAATATTGTAAGCAAGACACAAAAAATAATTCTTCAGCTCTATTCCGTGCTGATTAGACCTCAACTAGAGTAGTGTGTCCAGTTCTAGACGCCATGTTTCAGGAAAGATGTGGACAAATTGGAGACACTAAGAAAGAAGAGCAACAAAAATGATTAAAGGTCTAGAAAACATGATCTAGGAGGGAAGATTGAAAAAACTGGGTTTGTTTAGTCTGGAGGAGAGAAGACAGAGAGGGGATATAACGTTTTCAAGTACATAAAAGGTTGTTACAAGGAGGAGGGGGAAAATTGTTCTACTTAACCTCTGAGGATAGGACAAGAAGCAATGGGCTTACATTACAGCAAGGGAGGTTTGATTTGGACATTATGAAAAACTTCCTAACTGTCAGGGTGGTTAAGCACTGGAATAAATTGCCTAGAGAGGTTATAGAATCTCCATCATTGGAGATTTTTAAGAGTAGGTTAGACACACACCTGTCAGGGATGGTCTAGAAAAATATTTAGTCCTGCCACGAGTGCAGGGGATTCAAGGTCCCTTTCAGTTATATGATTCTAGGATTTCTGTTGCAGACGGTATAGTTTGTGACAAATTCTGCAGCTGCAATCATAGGATACATGGAACCATGACTATATTTTGTCTTAAAAACTGTATTGCGTTCAAGCCTGCATTCATTACTCATTGAGTCCTAACTGAAGTCAACAGGACTTTTTCTTGAGGAAGAATTGTAGGATTGATCCCATTAACTAATTCTTCCTTGCAACACCCTAGATAAATTTTATACATTTTACAGCTGGGGGAAACTGAGACTTCAGCTACACTACAACATTTAATCGAGTTTGTAACTAGTCAGTGACGTGGTTGGGTTTAAATGTGGTTTGTATTGTCATTCAGCCTGGTTAATACATGATGACAGACAGCATGTTTCACTGTTGATAGTGGTCTACTTTTGGTGTAAGGTTGTTTTCCTGTAACCAGCTTGTCACACTTTCTGCAGCATAGACAGGACCCCAACCATGCTTGTGTAATGGGTTTGGCTGGTTCTCCTACCTCTCAGCTTTTTGTGTGGTAGGATATCTCAGAGTGTATTGCCCCTTTTTCTGCTGATGCTGGTGCTTGTACTCCAGGAACTATCTCTTGCTGAGGTGCTATGGAATACCTTCCCAGATTTTCCCAGAATGCTCTGATGGTTACATAATATAGATGTGAACATGCACACTTGGCTGGCACATAGTTGTGTTATGAAAATAGCTGCTGTATGGATACCGCTTTACTATGTTTGTTAAAAATGAGTAAAATAAGAGTGTCACAAACTATATACAAAACTCCGTTGTACTTGTAATGTAGACAGGTCATACTCAGTGAGGGTAAGTGACATGCTGACAGCTACACAGCAAGTCAGTGCAGAGCTGGAATCAGAATGTACATTAAAAAGTTCTGTCTCTATGAAAACAAATATGCAGTTAAAAATAACCAATATAAAAAGGTTGTGGAGAGACGCATGACGAAAGAACCAATATTAGGAAAGAGAAAATTAAGTATTGGATGGCAAAACTTGGTAATATACTCCATTGAACTAAACAGGTTGTGCAAGCATATAGCATTAGATTAGATCCTCAAAAGCTCTACTCTTTTCTTATAAATGCTTACTTGGCTTCAACTGGAATACTCACGGTAATAAGCACCATGCTTAAGTATTTGCAAGTTCAGGCCCATAGCTAGTAACAAAGAACATGATTGGCTAATGTGAACTGAATACCAAGTTCTCTATCTATCTATCTGAGTGTCTCTTTACAACACAGGGGATGTCTACACTTCAAGCACGGGGTGCAATTCCCATCTCAAGGAGACATACTAATTGAGCTAACGCACTAAAAATAGTGCGCTGGCCTGGAGCCGGCCCTGCTCCACCCCACGATAGACCAGCTAGCTCTAGCTTAGCACACAATTCAAACTAGAGATTTTTGTGTGAGAGTCATAACTCAATCTAAATGTGCTGTGGAAAGGATATTGGTCCTGAATCTCCTGAGTCCTCTGGCTGACCTGACCACTTGATCATACTTCCTTCTTATCAATCCTCAGTCATTTAAATTGTCACTGGTATTTGTTCAGCATCATCAGTGAGCTTGGTGCTATATAATACACAAACCTAAAGATAATCCCAGTCCTGAAAGGGCTACCACAGCTGATGGCTTTTCATTTTCCCATGTGGAACAGCTAGGAGGTGTTAGTCAGTTTCCAATGAAGAAATGTCCATATCACAAAATCTCCCATCCTATACCTATTTGGCATCCTTGTGCTCTGCAGAATGGCCGAAGATTGAACGGGCTACCTATGGAAATTGAACTGCCTTTTGCCCCCTGAAGTTGGTTCCTTTGAGGTCAGGTTTAAGGCAGTATGGGGAAACCTGCTGCAGCCATTTCTCCACAGAACATAGAGGATTTCAGTCTCCAGGGCTGCCAACTTTGCACCTTACATCAGCACTGAATTCACATGAAAATTTAAAACAAAATGCAAAAATAATCTGTACCCAGTCAAACTAGATGTGTTATTTTATGCATGTAATATTCTGTCCCAAAAATATGTCAAATTTTACTTGCAAAAATAAAAGGCTGCTGTTTTATTCCATATGCAATCTGTAGAGCAATACGCTCAGCTGCTTTTTTTTCCCCCACTCAAAGATCAAGTGCAGAATCTGGTGTAACACTGAACGGGGAAAATATATCATTATTTAAAAGCTAAATAACTGCTTAAAATTAGATCTGTGAAGGCATCAAAAAATGCCAGAATTCACAGATGGTTTGTAGATAAATTCATACTGTATTCAGTCCACTCAACATCTAAAAAAAAATAAAATGCTTTTTCCTCTCTTTCTCTTCAGTCTGAATGCTGATGTCTGCCCAAAACATATGTGCTTCTTTCTTTAAATTGAGCTCTGAGTCATGAGCTGTTGCACTATTACATTCAAACAGCCGTCTCTTTGAAAATTTGCACCAGTATATTTATTTTTAAAATATGTAAAAATACACATTTAAATTGTGTATGTATTTTTTGCATACTTTCAAATGGACAGCTATCAGGAGCAGGTTAAATATAGTGGGAATAATGTAGACAAGCAGAGCTGCAACACGCAGGGGGATGAGACTGAATGATCCAACTGTTTCTTCATGGCTCAATCGCTCATCCTGATCCTGCATTTTTCATGCAAGCAGAATTCCAGTTGAATTTACTAGGAGTTTTGTCTTAGGGCTACAGGGTAAGGCTCTTTGATATGTTTCTGTGATCTTCCTATGTTCAGTATGCACTGTGGTTAAACTAGGGCTTCCTTCTGGATTCTGTCATATTATTTTAAATCTTACTGGATTGTAGTACATCAGACTGGTGTGTCAAGTAGCTACAGCAGGCAACTAAAAGTTAGGGCTCCTGGGATATGTTTCTGTCACAGTCTCACATGAGGCAAATCCTACTTCCATGGATGTGGAGAGTCCAGATTCAGCAGTCACTCAATATACTACTGTGCAAATCCACTATCCTTGATCCTCATGGAGCAGGGGCACAAGAGTTCAGAAGCTACTGAATTCTTAGGTTTGTGGTAGCATCTATTATGTTGATTTGGTTATTCCTCCACTGCCAGAGAGGAAAACCTAATTGCACAACCTAGATACACAGGCTGTGCTTTGCTTTCTAGGATTTGACCCTGTGTCAATAGTTACTCTCGCTCTCTGTATTTAACTTTCCTCATCTGTTGTTTTTTTTAACAGCCATCTTTTAGGGGTGTTTTTAGGCTTCAATAATTAACAAGTGTCTATAAAGTAGTTTGAGATCCTGAAATGGCAAGGACTATATAAGAGCAAGGTTTTATTATTCTTTACACCATAGCCTTCCTTGTATGCACATTTCAGATAAGGTCTCTTTTTTAATCCAGCCTTTTCACTAGTTTTATCTGTTTTAAAAGAGTGATTCCAACAGTAAAAATGAAGTCAATAAAATCTGCTTATGGTTGAAAATAGCTATGAAAATTTGGGATTCCCACTATCAATTCTGAATCATCATAAATTTTCTAACAGTTGCACAGGTCAGGTTTTTTCAAACTGTTTCAGACTCATCAATTCATCAGAGAGGACAGCCTGGATGAGTTTAAACATCAATTTAGCATAGAAAAATCCAGACAACAGATATAATAAATAGAGGCTCAGAGGGAAATTTAGATTCTACTTCACTATGGCCTTGATTCAGGAAAACATCCCTAGTCAGGAAAGCATCTAAGCACATATTTAATATTAAGCACACACACCCCTTAAGTGGGTTCTCGAATTGTGTCCTCTTTCAAGAATTCCTTTCTCTTTCCTGACACAGGTCTACATAAATGTGTGACTGTAGTTAAAGGTAAACGCCAGTGTAATATAAAAGATATTCTAATCTCTAGGCATGATTGTAAGGAATAATTAAATGAGTTGTAAATATCCATAATGAAAAATAATATAACTCTCAATCAAAAGAGAAGCTGCCATCTTGTAGAACTGAATCTGCCTTGCAGAAAGTTTCAAATTTGTTGTAAGACAAGTTCTGTAATTTCTATGAAACAATTTTGTTTCAGCTGAATTGCGCTTAACGCAATTGTTAGATTAACCTTGAATTAATTTATGACTGCTTTTCAAGTCTCTAATTTCCATTGCTCTCCTGTAGGGAAATTGAATCCTTCAATTCAACTGTGCATCAAGCAGTTGAAGCTTGTTGGGAAGCATAATTAAAATTGCATCCCTCACTGTGAAATTCACCCCACTGAAGAGGGCCTGTACGAGGCTCTCTGCACCACTTAAACCCACGCAGAGGGCCCGGTGCTTAATTTGCCCTGGTACCTCTAGGGTTGGTTGTTCATAGCCTTGGCACCTCTGGACTTGCCACATCAGTTACAAAAGTAAAATAATTGCTTGAGCCTCGACACCTTTTATTACAAATTAAGCACTGAGACAGCCAAGTGGGACCTAAAATGGTGCATAGGCCCTGGTGTGTGCTCTCTGTACCATGGTGAAATTTCACCATTTGAGAAATAGTTGCCTGTTCACTTAATAGAGATTCTGAAATAGTAACAGGTATTTCTAAATCCTCCTTCTTTAGTATAGAAGGGACAGCTCCGTACCTGCCTGATCTATCTGGAGGAGGTTCAAGTCAATTCCATGCTATTCATCGTCTTATACCACCCTCATTATCATAATGTCTGACCGCCTTACAAAAGGACATTAATTGACATGACTAACATTTGCAGAGTTTTTTTCCAGTCAGCCTCTCCTCAGGAGAAAATTGAGTGTGCAATATAGTATTATGTTTTGATAAGGTTGGTTTTTTTAAAAACAAGAATATGTTATGTGTTTATATTAGAGAAGGCAAGGTCTTTCACAGGTTGGGATACCCATCAGTAGACCTATTTGCCTCAGACCAGAACAAGAAATGCTAAGTGTTCTGCTCCAAAGCGGGCTCCAGTCTACACTCCTTGTCAGATGCTTCTCTCATTTTCTGGATGTCAGGGCTAATGTATGCCTTCCTCTTGATCCCCATGATACTGAGTCTCCTGAGGAAACTGAGGCAAGATGCTGGATTGATGATCATGATTGCCCCAGCAGTTCTGGTACTCAAATCTGGTGAACTTCTCAATGCAGCTGCTGGCCACTTTCCCTGCTCTGCCAAACATAATCTTGCAAAATAACTGTAAAATATTACACCTGGACCTAGCATTGTTACATCTGACAGTTTGGATGTTGTCTGGCTGACACTGACTGAAACACCTTGTTCAGCTGATGTTCATAATATTCTTCTCCAAAGCAGAAAAAGCCTCAGCTAGCCTGACGTAAAAAGCTAAGTTGAAGAGGTTTTCTATTTGGGAATCTCAGGACTATTTGTGTCTTTAGACAACACCCATTTCAGCAATACTTGACTATTTACTAGCCCTGAAACAATCTGGACTCTGTATTAGTTTTATAAGGGTCCATCTAGCAGCCATTTGTGCAGATCACCCTTCTATCCAGGGCCACAGAGTATTTTCTCACCCTACCTTATTGATGTTTGTCCCCTGGTCAGGATCCCCCTCCTTCGCACCTCAGTATAGTAACAGATTTGATGAGTCCCACCTTTGAGCCCTGAGCACCCTGTTCCCTATCAGTGAAGATTGCCTTTTTAGTAGCCATTACATCAGTTGGAAGGGTAGGGGAGATTCAAGCCCTCATGGTGGGTCTCCTTTACACAGGGTTTCATAAGGACAGGGTCACATTCTGGCCTCATCCATAAGGGCTAATTTACTCATCTCCCAATTTTCTTCCTTCTAGGCTGCAGGTGTAGTCCAACAGACACTGCTTGCTGAAAGATATCATGCACAAAAAGTGCATGCAGCCAAAGTGTGAAATACACGTAGACAACATATCTGGAAGAACAGTTAGTGAAGTCAGTAACCATTTTTCCCCCCCACTCTCCACACAGGGCATGCTAAAGTTATTGAAGCCCTATCAATTCCCCTTAAAACTAACGATTTCCAAAGGCCAAATTAATTCCTGGTACAATGTCATTAAAGTCACCGGAGTTAAACTAGGGATAGATTTAGCCTCAAGTGTGGTACCTGAAAACAGAGTTTGTCCAGCTGTATGTAATTCCCATAGTAAAACAAAATTAAAATATTTAAAAACTGTCCTTATTAAGTCAGAGGGAAGTCTAGGCAGCCAATCACTTTCAGAGATTTGCAGGGCTAATTCCATGCTTCAGTATTTAAGGTCTCCAAAAGGCAACATCCATCTTCTGTTTAAAAAAAAAATAAAATCTTCCTGCTATCTAGAGATTATTTAGTGTTCTGATATTGACACTGCTTCTGTTGAAAGATTTAAAGATAAAAATGCAGTGTATTCAAGTACTGGTCATTTTTCATAGTCAGTTAGTGACAGTACAGCCTGTAGTCAATTGCAGCAGATTTATCTTTTCTGATATTGATCGTGCGTGTGGCTAAGCGGTTTGCAGATACCTTGCTGCATCCATCCTGAACTGCAGCAGGAGGTGCAAAAGGGAGGGAACCAGGATGGTGCCAAGCTGTCTTGTTTTTATTCCGAAGCAGTTTAAGTATTTTAAGTGGTGAGATAAACTGCTATAAGACATTTTGTATGTGCATGGGCATAAAGCCTTTTCTGCCAGAAAAAGGAAAAACATAGCAGCGTAACTTTCCAGTGTAGACAAGCCTCTATTGTGCCAAGAGGATCTGGGTTCAAGTCAGTGAAAAAACAGTAAAGTGCAAGTGTAGAGCACAAATTGAAACTTCAGATAGCTGAGGCCAGAGCTCTTGTATTAGGGGTGGGGGCTGCCACTCACTTTCCTGAAGAATACTTGCCAAATATTGGAGATTCTATCTAGATACTCCCTTTGTTGGGATCCTCTCTGGATTCCCACCTATGGAAGACTTCCCCTTTTTCTGGAGCTCCTGGTCTGGAAATTGCAAACTCCAGAGTTTGCAGAATTCCAGGTCAGCCGATGCACCAGTGTTCTAAACTCCATACACAATTCTTACATAGAATAAAAAGGAGTTACTTTCACACTGAAGATTTCTGGTTTGCAGTGTTGACTCTGATGGTGAATTCCACTTAGTCCAGCCAGCAGTCACCTTCCTAGTTTACAGTAAATCTGAATCTGAGACACAGAATTTAAGCATGGACTAGAATCTGAATTGTTTGAAAGTTCACAGTGTCAGATCCCAGGTTTTGTTTTGCACCATCTCTAATTTAAATAGAACCAGACTTCCATATGTGTACACTCCTTCACTGAAGCCAAACTATATCTCTACGTGCTGCTACAGAGGCTGTGGATTTGATGGCTGGATAATACTTGAGGAAATCCTTGAGAAACCAGGAAACCTTTGAGTGAAGGCTGTCATGCATCTCCTCGATGGATCACAGTTCACAAACCATAAATACACTTAATATGGACAGAAGTCAGAACCAAGTCTCCAGTTGCTGTCACTGAACAAAAAGGAGCATCTGTGCTTCCTCCTCTTGCCAGGTACTTTTTGAAACTCAACCCAACCATCGTTAACACCTCATTATACTAGGTGTAGGCTTGAAACTTAAAGGTTGCAAGAGGGGTGGGAAGGACAGAAGAGGTTCCCATCCCTGAAGGGAGACACCATAGTGTAGTGCTATTTGCAGCCTCCCTATTTACATGAGAGTCAGCGATTATGAGCTATGGCTCTCTGTACTCAGTGGAATACTATTGGTTGGTAAGAAAAGCAAAGAAAAACCCTTTTTTAATCTTTCATTCCCCAGTTAGTTGATGTTTTTTTCTTGGAACATTTATTAACTATTGCTCGAAACACAAGTGCTGAATTAAATAAGAGCTTCACTGAATTGCCTGAGCAGAGGATGTTCTTGGCGCTTCCTCAGGAACTACACCCTCCCTGCTCACCCTCAGTAAGATGCCAAGTAGCCACATACTCAACCAATGAAGCACAAGTTAGAAGCATTATATCAACAGAACAATTGGATTGGCTACTTACCTCCTGAGAGGTAGACTCTATTTCTACCAGCTCCAAATTAAACCTTTCATGGGCATCACATAGCCACAATATTCACTGGGACTTTGGAGTTGCAAAACAAACTTGTAAATCCTTTGAGTTTAACTGGGAACATAATTTTAATGGTTAGGCATGAGCACTAACAATCATCCAAACTTTAAAAATCACATTATAGTCTGTGAAAAACAACAAACTGCAGCCCAAATATGATGGTGATGGGTGCATTAGAAATACTTAGCTTTAATTAAAAACAAAAGAACAAACCAAAAAAAAAAAAAAAACCACACACACACACACCACACAGTGGCTTTACATTTCTACCTGTCCTGTTTTCTCATTGGAATGAATACAGCCCCACTTTCTTTCTGGTTAATGTCTCGTATTATAAAGAAGGGATCCTGGAAAGAGCCAGCAGAATTGATCATAGCATTAAAATGCCCAGAGAGCTTTAGCAAATCTTCTACAGAAACTAGGTGGAGATGAAATTCAGATATTTTATTCTTCAGATAAAGACTGTACCAAGAACAAATAAGCTACACTAGACTAAATGTATGTCACTAGGCTCCACTGCTTGCTCCCTAACACAGATTCTCCAAGGTGTTCTACCCTTCCGCTCCACTCTTATTGAAGTCACCCTGTTCCTGGACAGATTTTCTAATCATTCCCATGGTAGACATTTCTCACCTGTAGAAACCTCCTAATCCTCGCTCAGTTTTTCTTCAGCCAGAGCAGATTCCTTGATCCTTTCCTGATCCCATCCCATTTCCACTAGTCATCTCTTCCCTAGACAGGTTTATCAATCTTTTCCCAAACCTGCCTTCTTCTGAAGACAAACATTTCCTGAATAGACCCTGCCTCACTGCAACCGTCCATCCCCCGCACAGACACCTTGGTTCAGAGTTTAGTAATTAGTATGCTGTTCGTTATAAATAGTAAATGGGATCTTTGGGAGACTGCTCATAAACCCAGTGGTAGACTGCAAACAGTTTTGAAGAGCTACTGCATATTGCACTCACTTACCCTTGCTGTTCACAAATTGGGGAGATGTGATACTAAGACCTTGTCTACATTAGAAAGGGTTTGCCCTTTCTCCCCTTGTGGAGACATTGCTTATACCAGCAAAATAATTCTTTTGCCAGTTTAACTTATACCAGTTCCCTGAACAAGCTAAGCTGTGCTGGCAAAATGACTTTTTGGATGATATAACTGTCGACATTAGGGCTTTTGCTGGCATAGCTATGTCAGTCAGAGCTGTGATTTTTCCCCACACTTGTAACCAACAAAGCTATGATGGCAAAACTTTTCATGTACTAGACGAGGCCTACGTCATTTTTCTCTCAGCATTCACCAAAGAGTGAGTACTTCCCCAGCCTTCCTAACATAAAAAGTGGCTTAATTCTGTACCCAGATATCACCTGCACTGATCCATTCCTGATTCTTTCTTTGGAAACCTGCCCTGCACAGATAACCAGATCCAAGTTTAACAAATTAGCAAAGTGTTTCCCCTGAAGGAGCCATATCCTATGTCACCATCTGAGACTAAGTCTCATTTAAGTTTGTATGAAAATGAAGCCACAATAATTAGTATTTCCTACCACTCGTGTTTCAACACTCCATCTTAACATAATGCTTCACTTTGTTGCATTTAACACTGCAGCTTTCCAAATTAAATAATGTCAATAACTGACATTACCAATTGTATTCTAAAGTACATTTTTTCCTGAAATTACAGCAGTACTTCTGAAAATGTGGCAAAAATAGGACTCCTGAAAACATAAGATAACTGCACTTTCCTACAAATGGCACAAAGGAAAAATATTCTACAGCAGGCAAATATGACATAAAGAGGAAGAGGTAAAAACGTTCCTAATTTTCATCCTTTGTTTAAAAATAAAATAAAAAGAGAAGTATACTGCAGTAACAGCCCCCAAACACTGCAGTATCGCTATTATATGCTCTAGTGTTTTGGAGAATTGTTGTAGAATACTACAGTACTTTATTTAAAATAAGAGATTGCACTGTGAAGTCTGCTATCTGGTGCCCTTTGTGGGATGCTGTACCTGATGTAGGACAGAAGAACCCCCATGTGGAATATTGATCCAATCCTGTTTGTTGTCAGTTCAAAAAATAGCCTTTGATATGCAAAGAGAAGTCTATTCACAAAACAATAAGCTGTTCAAAAATGTCCCCCCGCATTGTTACAGATTTGTTGTTATGGATTTATAATCAGAATATTTTTTGAAATGTTCGAGGGACACTCAAATCTGTCCACCTCCCACTCCCTAAATAATTATAAGGTTTCTTTAACCCATTGGATAAAACAACAAAAGCCTTTTCAAGCCCATTAGAAATCCACAATTTATAACAGACCGTCAAAGAAAACCCTTCTCATTAAACTTTACATTTCATTTCCTTTGGGAAATCCCATTCACTTAGAATAGCTGGACTTGATCAAAAATGGGATGAGTAAAGGCTGCAGCTGTAGTAAAAAAAAATTGAGCATGAATTTTAAACTATATTAGGCACAATCCAATCTCTGAACTTGCTGGTTTGCAAGCTAAAGCTATCAAAGTTTTGGCAGGAGAATAGACAGGGAAAGGAAAAGCTTGGGGAGTCCTTCAAAGCTTGATGTGTAAGACACAGCTTTTTAATGCAACTGATTCCTTTAAAAACAAACAAAAAACACCCCACACAATATCATTTCTCCCCACAATAAGAAACTCTCATCTAACCCCATTCTCTCTACAATGAATTTAGGATGAAAAAGCACTTAACGGCTTTCTTATTGCCCCTCCCTCCCCCGCCCCATGTTTCATTACATTTTCCCCCACAAGCTAGTGACTGATAAATCATTATTAGGATAATGGGCCAAAATCATCTCTTGTGTAACAACTTCACTGGACCTGCATCAGGTTTTAATTTGGCACAATAAGACTAATTTCTTTGCATTTAATAAAAAGTGCCAGCCAAGTCAGCCTACTGATTTTATGGTGATTTGCTTACATTCTAGCTTGGAAAGCAAATGTAGGAAAGACGTGTGCTGATTCTTCATTCACGCTGCATTTGTATGAATAATTCAGCCAACAGCGCTCTCCATGGACAAGGCATTTAGGTACCTTCAAGTTCTCTCTTACCACTAAACCTTAATTGTATCAATCATTTCTGTTGGAGTGCCACAAGGGGAACTGTCAAGCATAGGTTTGCTTTTTATTTGTTTGTTTTGGCACTTGATGGGAAATGTAGGATTTTTTGGTCAACGATAACACTAAACTTCTCTTATTTTAGTGATGGAATAAGGGAAGCAAGTGTCTTGATTACTGCCACCTAAGTTTGTCTAAGACTGAGCTTCCTTGCTTACCAATATCAAAGTTGTCTCCTTTGGAAAGCACTACTGGATAACATCTGTGGAGCGATTCACACTGCGTGAGCGGTACCACTGAAGTTTCTCTGTGGAGTAGCCCTAACCTGGGAGCTACAGTGTAAATACTATGGGCCCTGTGCGTCCTTCTGGGATGGAGGGCACACGGGTATAAACTGAGTTTCACCTCTACTTAATGATATTATTCATGTCATTTCAGCACTTTAAAATAGTTCAGTCTCCTACACTTTGGATACCTAACCCAGTGTTAATAAGAAGCTCTTACAAAGGATGTTGCAGAGTCTGTAACAAGAAGCTTCACTTTCTTAAAAGAAGCATCATTCCCTGTTTTATTATTTCACTGTTTATGGTTGATTAAAGTGCACCTCTGTGTGTGTGTGTGTGTGTATATATATATATATATATATATATATATATATATATATATATATACACACAGTTCTTACTAAGCCTAGTTATCAGGTTATGTACAATAAGTAGTTATCCAACTATGTGCATAATTATACAAGTATGTACACTGGTAAATATTTTGTAAATTATTGCTATGCAGGTTAAGTAAACAAATATTTGGTATAATATTGTTCTATAGGCACATATACAGATAAATGTTTGGTACAGTATTTTTACAGGTAGGTGTGCCCTCAGATAGCATATTTGATACAGTATTGCTATTCAGATAGCATATTAGCTGTATTGGTACAATATAGTTATAAGTTGTTATGAAGGAATGGTAAGTGCATTGTGGGGAAAAAAATACAGAATACCAAACCCCAATAAGTAGGCTCATATATGCTTTTCTTAGCTGGTAGGGAATGACCTTGTGGGGTTGCGTTACAAAATTCTGGACTGGTCTGAGGGCAAGTTTTCTGTGAACACAACACTAAGTGCAAAATGCAGCCCTTCATATATCACCTCCCCTTCCAACCTAACCCCAAAGCACAAGGCATATTTCATGTCTCTGCTAAGGTGTTAAAATGGAATTTTTGGTAATACTTTAGACTGAGCAGCACAATGTGCCACCACTGCTAAATGAGTCTTAACAGGAAACACTGAGAATGTACTAGCTTCCCCAGTAGGGCTGCAACTCATCCTCTGTTAGGCTGTGTTTTGTCTTCTTCCAGAAATGGAGGTGGTGTACGCTTTGACATAATAATATTTATCATGGCTTGCAGTGCAGCAATAGTCTTATACCAGAGCCAACTCTATTTCAGAAAGTATCCTCATTATAGCAAGAGGTTCCCCTTTACAAGGATTTTCTTTTTCTATACCACACATTTTGTACTTTTGAAAATTTTTGTGCAGCTATTACTGTATTTATAATGACAAATGGCCTTCATCAACTGAACATATTTCTAAGAACAGTTTATGGAGCTCTGAACTTTGCTCTTAATTAAGATTTTTCGCACATACATAGTTGTATTCCATGCATGTGTATTGCTTGGCACCATTTTTTCTAGCACATTAGCCAAAACCAAACCATGTTAGGCAGTGGTATTTCATGCCAGAGGGGAGGAAGTGGATGGGTAAGCAGGTTGGCAATGTAATATAAATTAAATTTCTAATTCATTGGTTTAAATGTGGCCCATGGTGTTCAGGACTCCTAAAGTGTTATAATCAGATAGCTGTTCTACACACACCAATTTGCAGTGGTTTTTTAAAGCGGGCACTGACTTTTAAGCAATATGCTTTCTGAACATTAACAGCTCCCTCCTCCCCGCCAAGTTGCCTGTGCTGCTGTCTCCTGCTATTGCTTTCTTCTGTATAACCTGAAGTGATTTTTCGGAAAATACATAGGCACTGCATTTGTGGCTATTTCAGTAGAGTGGCCAAGGACTGACAGACCTAGAGACTGAACAACCTTCTCACCCTGGAAGTGAGTCAGAAATGAGGCATGTTAGTGGATCAGCACTGGGGAAACTGGCACTGCTGTGGACTCTGTTTTACCTGCTCTAAGGATTTCAGTCTGCATGGCTTGTCAGTCCAATGCTTTTCCTGAGCTCTGAATTCACTGTTAATGGCATAAAAAGAGAGAAACAACCATGAGTCATACAAAACAGCCTTAATTACAGCCAAGAAAGATTGAGAAATATAAAACCAAAGCCAAAAATGTAATTTAGATTTTAGTACAGTTATGTTCATAGAAATGAACATTTAAAATGGCATTGTCTCAGATGTTTATGGAGCAGATAAACCTATCTTGTAACTTCTCTGATGTAAACAAGATCTTATGCTTATTGATCCCTCAGAGCTGGTACAGCTCTATGAGAAAGTGTGGTGGATTCTGTTCTGCCTCATATGTATCACCCTCAAAACTGTTAGCCAGATTCTGACTGCAGAATCTTTGTCTTGGTAATGAAGGAAGAGAGAAAGCCACCTTGACTTCCTGATCCCAGGGTGAAGGTTTCTGCCAGTTGTGGGAGGGGAAAAAACAATAACAACCCAGCAACTCCTTTTGTCTTGTGACCTGAACAAATATGGAAATTGCAGAGCGAGGCTAAACGTTGACACCATCGATGTCACTTTTACAGTATCACTTTTTAGATTGTCACAGCAGTTGTAAGAGTTAAGAGAAAGGAAAGGAAAGGAAAGGAAAGGAGTGGCAAGGACACTGAATTGATGTCTCTCCCATACCCCTTCAGGCTGTGTTGTTCCTTCCACATCATCAAACTGGGCAAGCTTTTACACACATCAGCCAGGATGTGCTGTACCATATCAGAGACCCAACTCCTCTGTGTCCCTCCCAAAGTAGGGTCTCTCTCTCTCTCCCCCTCTCCCACTTCCGTTTCCATTGACTGACTGGTAAGATGCTGCCTGACTTCACTGAGAGGCTTTTAAAATCTTACTCTTTGCTATTAGTATTGATTAGCCTCTTAATGGGATTTCTCTCTTTTCCTGGCTTGTGGCATCAAGTCATATATTCCTCTTCAGGGTTCTTTATTTGGATTCACAAAGGTGAATACAGCTGTGGCCCAGCTCTGCTAAGAAGTGCTAATCTATTGTATAGGGGAAAAAACACAACATTGCATTTCAGTGTTTGGAAGACCATGCCTAATGAGGAAGTATAAAGCGAACTGGTCATTTTATTTGTTTGCATGAAATATTCAGGTAAAAGAAATGTAAATTGCTAGGCTTCTGCAGATTAGGATTTCATAACCCAGTGAGCTAATGCATGAACCTCCTCTCTCCGGAGAGCTGAGTTCTAAATTAGTTTAGGACACCAAGTGTAGTAATTAATATCTTACATTTATTTATATAGCCGTTTACAAGCTAATACACTCCCCAAGAATTAATCCAACACTAAATGAAAGCGCATTTGTTGTGGAACACAGCAGTAGTGTAATAATGCATAGCACCAATGAACAGCTTAAGATAGGAAGGGAAGACAATGCTATAGTCAAAAATGAAAAATGTAGGCAAAGTCTTATGTAGAGATCACACAGTTAAGCAGGTTATCATTTGGCCAAAATACCCTAGTGTTACAAAATTGCAATGGAATTGCCACAAGGTGGCCCGACCCGGGACACCTTCCTGCTACAGACTGCAGCACAGCAAGTGCATCTGCCTCAGTTTCCCTCCTTCAGAGTCCCCAGTAACTCCATTCCAGGCTCTCTTACCTCAATACATACCCCTCCTTGGGGCCAATTTATTACAAAAACATAGTACACATAGTCCATAACAAAAGTTCCAAAATGTAGTCCATTGATCGCCCCCAATCATATCATCCTTAAAATCCCAAGATATCTATCTAGTCCCTTGACACCCCACACTCCAGTATCTTCCATCACACCTGCTCTCTTCATTGGTCCTTTTCCTGCCATTTTACCAGGGCAGTCACCCCAGCCCTTCCACCTAGAGTGCAACCCCACTCTTTCCAGCAGGAACCTTTCAATCTCTGTGCTGGGAGTTCATCCTTACCAGAGAAGCAACCCCAAGGCCCCCTTGTCCATTAACGTCTCATGTCCTGGGCCAACAGCAAGGCCTTTCTGCTGTTCCCCAGGCTCCAGCAGAGATGTCAGGGAGTAAGCCCCTCCACTGCTGCTCTACCTTCATCCCTCTCCAGCCCTCTGCTGCCACTCCCCAGCTCAGAGAACCAGCAGGCAGCTCCCTCTTACTGTTCTCCTGCCAGGAACCACTTACAGCTTCCCTCATGGACCTCCTAGAGCCTCCTGCCTCCAGCAGCTCTCATCTGCCAATCTCCTGACTCACCAGCTTTCTCTCTCCTTTAAGGCCCTGGGGCTCCTCTTAAGACCAGTTGTGGGTCAGCTA
The DNA here is from genome assembly GCA_033296515.1 of Macrochelys suwanniensis. Lineage (NCBI taxonomy): Eukaryota > Metazoa > Chordata > Testudines > Chelydridae > Macrochelys > Macrochelys suwanniensis. The sequence continues at coordinate 9,880,853 of CM065790.1, read as the reverse complement.
ACCAGTCACAGATGCACTAGCCTCTTCCCTTTTAAAGGGCCAGTAACACACTAACTACAGGTAGTCAGCACCTCAATTTTTCATCTCACCTGAAAGTCAACACCTCTAGATGCACAGTACCCCCCGACACAATACTGCAGAATTGGTTCAGTACTAATTTAGAAGAAACTGTGTTGTTCTGAATCACCAGCACAACTTCCTGCAGTGCTTGGGGTTTTTCGTGGAGGTCCCATCCATGCACTGACCCAGCATCCGAACCTTGTTTTGCTTGTGAGGGCTGCAGGATCACAGCCCAAGGTGGTAGTGCTACAGGCTGTTAATTTGATGGTCTCAGTCTTGTCCTTAGTGGAATTTATCCATTACACGATTTAGCTCTTTTATCGGAGACTTTATGTTGGAGGGGGAAATTGCCTCTGAGACAGATGATAGTAGAACAAACCCAAGAGAACGATCAGAAAATGCTAGTTGCTATTTCCTTGCCCCCATCCAAAATGCCCAGTCTTCAGAATTTTTTGGTTATAGTCTATTGCCATAGAATAGAAATTTGATTTAGCTGCTTTTAACTCTCTTTGTTGGCTGTGCTGCCTGGGGTTTGACATTCAGTTGCATCACTCACATCAGCTCACTGATACCCCCTGTGGTGTTTGTTTAACAGCATCTATTATTGTACAATATGAGGCTCAGAGGCAGTGTATACTTTAGACCTTGTATTGCAGTGAGGATGTCTACACAGTGCGCCTCTTGTGACAGGTGAGCTAATAGCTGCAAAATGTTGTTCATGATACGCTGAGTTGCAACTCATGAGGAATTCATAGAATCACAGAATCTCAGGCAATTAGCCTTAGCTAATTGTACTTAGCCAGTACAATTGATTGTACTGGCTAAGAAGGAATTTATGTGGTAGCTGAGACCCCAAAATTTCTTTCTGGAGGAGTAGCTCTAATTAAATTGACCTAGGTGCTCAGTCAGTCTGGGATGATATCAGTAGAACTGGAATCTTAGAATGAAACTTGGAAAGTTGTCCATGATGAGTTTACAATTTTTAAACTTAAAGAAAACATAGGTTTGCAATAGAAAGTTTCTCAACTGGGAATACAAGATATACAAGAAACAAAATGAGGGAGAAAATATGCTGGAGAACATTGCAGCATAGCTTGAACATGAATATCCAGTACAAAAGGTTCTCTGAGAAAAGCAGTTTCGGGTAATTTTACTGCAAAGGCATTTTCCTCTGAAAATGAAATCTAGACAGGATGTTACTGATAGTCCACATCATATTTTCAATAAATGATGAACCTTCATGTCCCATGAAATATGAAAGTAGAAAGCTGCACTCTATTATATTCAGGAAAGGTTCCCCCCTCCCTTTTGTTTAAATGCATTCATTATCAAAGGTATAGTGCCCTTGAGAAGCTGAGGCAGTTGGTTGTATTGCTGTGCAAGGAATTTAAGATACTTAACTAAAGTTTTCGCAAATGATGATGCAGAGATGTGTAGTGCTGTCTTTCAAGAAACCCCCAATCCATCTATTCAGTGCTGACACTCAGGCTGTAAGGAGACATCTTTGTGCAATTACTTACATATTGCATACATGATGAGGTAGCTCTCCATTTCTAGCACAATAGTTGGAGGAGTTAGAAATTAAAGCAAAAGGGCTCAAGACCTCTTATTACAGACTTTGAATCTCATGGCTCCATGTATGGAAATACAATTGACAATAATAAAAGTTCTGCATTTGAAGTGAAGGCAGAGACTATTAGAGAGAAAGCAATCCTGTTGATGAGAAAGGAGACTTTGGCTTTATAAAGTTTCCATCATGCTGCCTCTCAGGTCATTAATGTGCTACAGATTTTTTTAGGGTTAGTTGTTTGGGATGCGAATTATTCTCCACAGCTCCTTTATGCTTCACTCTGCCATTCATAGAATCATAGAATCATAGAATCTCAGGGTTGGAAGGGACCTCAGGAGGTCATCTAGTCCAACCCCCTGCTCAAAGCAGGACCAACCCCAACTAGATCATCCCAGCCAGGGCTTTGTCAAGCCTGACCTTAAAAACCTCTAAGGAAGGAGATTCCACCACCTCCCTAGGTAACCCATTCCAGTGCTTCACCATCCTACTAGTGAAAAAGTTTTTCCTAATATCCAACCTAAACCTCCCCCTCTGCAACTTGAGACCATTACTCCTTGTTCTGTCATCTTCTACCACTGAGAACAGTCTAGATCCATCCTCTTTGGAACCCCCTTTTAGGTAGTTGAAAGCAGCTATCAAATCCCCCCTCACTCTTCTCTTCTGCAGGCTAAACAATCCCAGTTCCCTCAGCCTCTCCTCATAAGTCATGTGCTCCAGCCCCCTAATCATTTTTGTTGCCCTCCGTTGGACTCTTTCCAATTTATCCACATCCTTCTTGTAGTGTGGGGCCCAAAACTGGACACAGTGCTCCAAATGAGGCCTCACCAGTGCCGAATAGAGGGGAATGATCACGTCCCTCGATCTGCTGGAAATGCCCCTACTTATACAGCCCAAAATGCCGTTAGCCTTTTTGGCAACAAGGGCACACTGTTGACTCATATTCAGCTTTTCGTCCACCGTAACCCCTAGGTCCTTTTCTGCAGAACTGCTGCCCAGCCATTCGGTCCCTAGTCTGTAGCAGTGCATGGGATTCTTCCGTCCTAAGTGCAGGACTCTGCACTTGTCCTTGTTGAACCTCATCAGATTTCTTTTGGCCCAATCCTCTAATTTGTCTAGGTCCCTCTGTATCCTATCCCTACCCTCCAGTGTATCAACCACTCCTCCCAATTTAGTGTCATCTGCAAACTTGCTAAGGGTGCAGTCCACACCATCCTCCAGATTGTTGATGAAGATATTGAACAAAACCGGCCCCAGCACCGACCCTTGGGGCACTCCACTTGATACCGGCTGCCAACTAGACATGGAGCCATTGATCACTATGTGTTCATGAGTAACACTTATGAAAATAAATACAATGAAATGTAGAATATAGATCACCTCCAAAATGGAACCACACTGTCTCACATGACCAATTTAAAGAATTACCAGGGTTGCCAGAATATTTGTTTAACCCTCAGTTAAATACCCACTTCTATTACAGGTTTCACTTTATTATTCCACATTTCACCACTTTATAGGTTTGTCAGAGAGCGCGAGAGAGAGAATGTAAAGGTAAATATTATGTATGGTACTTATTTTTAATATAAGCAAATGTTATTTTCTCATATGAAAAACACTAGTGACTATCAATTATCAATACATTTAATTTTCCTTTTCCAGTTGTTGCACATTCCAAATGATGAGATGCTGTTAATATATGACTATGTATTGTCACAGCCATGGTATGGTCCAAAGTAAATAAGAGATTGTGATAGCATTATCCATGATGATCTCTCAGAGGAAGTCTCATGAAATCATATGAAATATATGAAACTGTGCGTCAAGACCATAATTTATCTAGTTGTCACTTGGTAATTCCAGCTTGCCAAAAACTGATAGAAATGACTATGCCATTTGAAATTCACCAGTTATCTTTCCCTCACATCAGTGAAATATGTCAATCAATAGCATGAGCATATTCTGAATTAAACAATTTATTGCCAGGCTTTGCTACATTTTTCCTAGGGTTTTATATGAACCGAAGGAGCTAGCTGACTCCTTTCTTGTCCAATCAATCACTATAGTACAATCCATGCCTATTGAAGCTAAAAGGATGGTTTATTTGTCTAACATACTGATTTGGACCACCTTAATTCTCTAGAATTACAGGTTCAAATCCCAGCAGGGTTGATACAGTCCTTCATTCATGTGAAGCAGATAAAATAAATCCCATGTAGCTTATCGAATGTGGGTTTTTCAGATGAGACTTTATCAATTTAGCTGTGTGTAAAGACTTGGGTGAAGTCTTTTGCTCAAGCCATTCTGAACCCCACATAGTTTAGTGTGGGGGGGTAAAGATGGCTTTAAAGTACCTTTATGCCTCCCCGACTCAGGGCACACTCGGCCTGTCCCAAGTTGCAATTTAGGGCAGTAGTGGGGCTGCTCTAAGGTCAGCCTCACACAACCAGCCCCAACAGGCTATTTCAGCAGCTGGGGATCTTCAGAGCATAGAGATCAGTAGTCACTACGGCAGTGGTCAAGAAGGAGGGTGATATAGAAGCCATGACAGTGGTGCTGCTCCACATGGGGATTCCCCTGCACTCACTTCACAGAGGAATCCTCAGGCAGCTGAATCCACCAGATTTATGGCAGCTTTGTGCCACCATCCCTGCAATGCGTTGGGATAAAAGACACTGTAGACTATAACAATGTAAATTAAGGCACTTTTTAAAAAATCACTTATTACTAACAATTAACTTATTTATTCATTGCTAGGTAGACAAATAATTTATTTAAGTTTATAGCCATTAATGTGACTGAGGGCAAAATTTGGTCCTGTGTCTTTTAAGTCTGTAAAGTACATACCTCAAAATGTTTCAGCCTGAGAACCTAAAGTTAGGTACATATCAAATAAGAATTTCATGATAGTAGTCCTCTCCTCCAATGGGACACTTCAGAATTGTATTAAAAGGGTTTTTTCGTAAGTATATTTAAAATAGGAATATATACTTCAAAACAAAACATTTAAAAACCTCCAATCCATTTTATCTGTCTCTCTTAGGCATTCCTAGAGTACTCACCACTGTAGTCTCTAGTTCAATATTCATTCAGTTTAACTTAATAGGATTTAAAACTAAAAGAACAAAAAACAAAATAAACAAAACTTATAAAAAATTTTAAAAGTATGTCTCAGGTGGAGAATCAAGACCTCAACTCTTCTATATAAACTAGGACTATCACTGCTAGAGAAATATGCATGGCTACCATATTTCCTGATCCCACAGTGCTACTTGCATACTTGCTTTTATGGTAGATCCAATGGGTGAAATCCTGGCGCCATTGAAGTCAATAGCAAAATGTCCATTGATTCTAATGGGTCCAAGATTTCACTCTACATGGATGGGTGGCAAGATTGCCCTGATACTAATGCTTATTTTGCATTGATGACAGTATTTTAGCACTGGGGTCAAAGAGTATACTATCATAACAAATGCAGTCTTAGTTAAGAGCAGTCATACTACCCAGTAGGAACACATGCTCTTGTACCTTTATTACCCTAAACATTATTGTTTTGTTTAAATACAGTCCCTCTCTTCCTCTTACCTCACCAAGAAAACAAACAAACACCACCCACACCAAGCCCTTCAAACACAAACAAAAATAATCCTACTAAAGTGTAAGGAAACTGATCTCATTAATATCTTTGCTGCAAAGGTCCAAATTTGCCAGTTATGGCAGATGATCAAATTTTCTTTTAAAAGTTCCTGTGGATTAGAAATCTGCTTTGTTTATTTTTTGCTCATTCATAAACATTTTACACATTTTGATCCTATTAGTATATGGAACATGGGCAGATTAAGGGAGTAGGGTGCTAGGACTGTCATGGGGTCATCACCATCTCAAAGCACCTCTTTCTGGCCTGGGGAGCTCTGCAGGTATCCCACCCTCAGTTTCCCCTTCTCAGGGCTCCTCAGCTCTCGCTGGAAAATACAATGGGTTCATTTATTAGTATGGGCAACTCAAATCACAAAATAAAGCCCAATACCATAACTCAAACTCTAAGATGCCACAAGTACTCCTGTTCTTTTTGCTAATACAGACTAACACTGCTGCTACTCTGAAACCTGTCAAAAGTTTCAGGCTCCACCACCACCTGTGACTGAAGGCTCTTTGTCTCAACCATCCTACAGGCAGGAGGGCTTGCAGCTTACCCCCAGAGTTCTCTGCTGGAGTTCAAAAACTCAGGTGAAGGCATAACACAACATCCACCCACCTTGGGCTTAATAAAACCCTCATAATTCCTCGGAGTCTTTCCCAGCTGTCTGCCCTTTGTACAGGAGAGTGGTCACAGGATGCTCCCTTGGGCCTTCCTCTTGCTTCAGAGACTCCCTCTCCTGCTACCCAGGCCTCCTGGCTTCTCTCCTCATTCCCAGGGAGCAGGCAGGGAAGAACCCTACATCTCTCTCTGCCCCTTTCTGATCTGACTCACCCAGACTCCTTCCCTCGCAGGCACCTCCTCTTAAGCACATGAGGGAGGGAGGGAGAGGGAGAGGGAAAGGGAGAAAGAGGCACAGCTTGCTTCCAGTCACAGGTGCACTGGCTTCTTCCCTCTTAAAGGGACAGGGCCATTCTGTGACAAGGATTTTAGAGTAGGATTCACAAAGGTACCAAGGCATCTACACCTCAGATTTAGACATCTAAATCTGGGCTTTAGGTCCATAAATCCCAGTTTTAGGCTTCACAAAACTCCCACCAAACCCTGTAGGAGCCTAAACTCACTCAGCACCTAAGATTTCAGAGTCAAATTTCCCTCAGCACCCAAGTTTCTGACTCTGGACACATGCAGTGTGGCTTCACTCTAGGAATCTGGACATCTCTCTCTCTCTCTCTAAAACTTCACAGTATCACAGCTGGGCTCTCACTTCACTTGACTGAATGGCGATGCCCTGCCCCTTATGTACCTGCTAGGGCATGGCTGACAACATTCTAGGAGGTTCAAGGAAAATGTAGTTCTCAGAAAGTCTGGAAGGTTCCACAAGGTTCTACAAAGGTCCAGAACATTCTAGGAGGTTAGTGGAAAATGAATCCACATAGGGAATATCTGAAACATTTTACTTCAAACATTCTATTTTCCCTTTTGTCGCTAGCAACAAAAACAGCACCCTGAGCCTGGCACCTCCCAAGCCTGGCACCCCAGGTGGTTGCCTGGGTTGCCTGCCTCTAAATCTGGCCTTCATTAGAGCACTGTCCTGAGAGGGGAGAGAGCCCTGTTTAAACCCTTTCTCCCCCTCAGGCACAGGGGTGAATTGAACCTGGTCTCCCACATCTCCCGTGAGTGCTCTAACCACTGAGCTAAAAGTTAAACAGTTGGTACCTTCTCGTCCTCCAGCCATTTTGTGTGGAATGAGGCAGGCACCTAACTCACTCTCAGAAAAACCAGCTTCGATGCCTCAGCCACATGACTCCTGGAGAGGGGCTCCTGGCTGTGAATTGCTAGCAGAGATGGGCACCTACCTATAGCCTGGACTTAGGTGTCTATCTCTATGTGAGGGCCAGCGCTTAGGAGACTTCCCTCTCATCAACATCTCCCATTAGGCTTAGGCAACTTCCCACCTTGCACACTGGCTTTTGTGGATCACATTCTAAGGCGCCTATCTCTCCCCATTATTGTATAGGGAGATGAGGTCCCTACCTCGGGCTTTGTGAATCACAGTGTTGTTTCTGGGATTTTTCTAGGCACCTAAAAATTAGGTGTTGCAATGCTCAGCATCACAACACCAAAGTCTCTTTGTGAAACCAGGCATAATGATTTCAGACTCCAAAACCCCACTTTTTAACACCCAGTGTTTGATAGGATGTTACTTTATTCAATTATAGATGGACTCTTCTTCCCACAAGATCTGAACACACAGGAACTTTGTGGCTGCTTGGAATCTGAACCTGGATCAAAATCTGAATTTCAGGTAGGCCCTAATTTCATAGTAGGCTGGAGCAAACCCCCTGATTTGACCAGTCTCAAACTCTGGGGTCTTCACAATCCAGATCCAAATACTGAGTATTGGGCTAGTCTCCATTATTCAATAATATTATCACCCTTGATATTTATGAAGTACCCATCGTAGCCGTAACTAAGAGCCCAGTCCAACTGCATTTCAAATCAGTGGAAGACTTTCATTTGACTTCAGTGGGAGTTGGACTGAACTGTGATTATTAATATGAGAAACTGGGTTCCTAGCAGTTTAGGGGGCCCTAAACCAACATCCTTTCACCCCTTCATTAATCTGATGCTATTGTGTTTATATCAGCCTTGTTTATCCCATGTGTACTTAGTGCCATCTTGTTATGAATATGAAATATGCAAATGTGGGGGATACACCTTAATAGTGGGTCCATCTGCTAGGATATTTTATTATAGAGATGTGTGAATGCAGTTGCCATGCAATACGCTTTTACACACAGCGACCACGAGTTACAAAAACAAGGGAAAACATCTCATGCTTCTTCCCTTATTTGTATTTCACATTCATTGTTTTAGCAGATGATTTTAATTTTAGTTTATAAATTTTCACCAAAATGGAATTTGAGTGAAAAAGCCCAACACAGTCAGCACTGGCTCTGTGTGTGTGTCTCTCTCTCTATATATAGACACACACACACACACACACACCCCTCTCCTAAACAGACAAAGCAGCTATTACTTTTCCGTTGAGCATGAAAATAATATCCAAAATATGTAAACCTCAACTTTTAGGCTCTCCTTTGCACTGTTGAAAATAAGGGGTCCATGTATTGAAATTAATGAAGTTATAGCAGTGTAACTGAATGGGGAGTCAAACCCTTAGTAATTTATATTTACATAGAGTCTTTCATCCCAAAGAGTCCCAATGTGCTCTACAAACTATGAACCAGATCCTGAACCGTCTTATAGTAATACTTACAGCATTTATATCCCTATGAGATTTCAAAAAAAACAACAACAACAAACCCACATGACGCTCAATGATTAATTACAGGTATAAAATTATGAGCCAGATCCTGCATCCATTATTTACACAAGTAGCCCCAATGATTTGTAAGGATTGCACAATCTGTTGCTACGGTCCCTCCTTTCTCATTCGCAACAGTTAACTTCACCTGGTTGTCTTCTTCCATCTGAAGTTTGTAGAGAGAAGTTACAGTTGTTTCTGAAATCTACCAGACAAGTGAAATATGTTACACCATTGAAAAATCTTAACCAGTAACACAAATAAGTTGAATTAGCCAATCCCATAGATACACCAACACAGCTGACCTAGTGAAGATAGGAAAAACATTAGACTAATTATTTCCCAAAATATATTCCGTTAAATCACATATAGATATAGATATTTTACAGAGTACTCTAAGTACAAATATTTTACATATAAACATAAAATAAACTTACATTTTGGCCATATAATACTTGATTACTTGGGCCTGACCTTACACACACATGTCTCATCTTTGAGTACAAAACTCAATTTTAAGTATGGATTCCTGGCCCTTAATGCATTGTCATGTGCTGCTATTTCTCCTCTTTTGTGCTAACCAATTCTCTGAATTTATTTCCAGGATGAAAAGTTAACATTCATTTTATTCTTATGGAATTGTTATTCCCCTTACTTTTGCCTTTTCCTATGTGTGTATATGTGTACATACATGTGTGTGTCCAAGTGCAGTTCCACATCATAGTTAAGAAAAAAATTGTTGTAATTACATAAAGGTTAAGACTTAGTTACTATAACAACTTGCAGGTTAAAACTAGACATCCTAAACAGCAGGGTAGTGAACTGGGTATGGCACAGAGACTGGGGTTATGGTATCCTCCTGGTGACGGTTAAAATTGAGGTATCCATGCTGATATTTTCAGATTCATTGGCTGCCTTTGATACCAAGTCCATGAGGTATTATTTATATGCCTGCAGACATTGCGGGGAATGGATGGCTCTGCTCAGTGGCTTAGTTCCTAACCCTCAAAGAGATCCCAAAAGCTTGCATTGGCAATTGCTCCTTTATCACAAGGATGCTCACAACATGTGGACCTCCACAGGATTCCATCTTATCCTTCCTCTTGTTTAGCAGATATATGAGGCAGTCAGGAGGACTAGTGAAAAGACCTGGGCTACCATGTCTTCAGTTTGCAGATGACACCCAGCTTTGTGACTCTCTCTTCCAACTTAGACGGTCCAGATAAAACAGAGGTGATGGTAGGTTGGGAAAATCAACGGAAATATACACTGAAGAGTATGTTGGCCGCCTCTCACTGAGGAGGTTTGTCCACAATGTATTACTCATGTTTGCAATGGGGAAATCTGTGTAGACTTGCAGTTATTATTCGATGATCAACTTTCAGTAGTATCTGCTAGGACTCTTTTTCATTTTTGTCTGGCCAAGAGATTGTGACCTTTATTTCCTATATGGATGTTACTGCCATGATTGGTGATAGAATTGGGCATAATATTGACTGGATTGTTCAACCAGGATTTACTCAGAGAGAAAGTGGAGTGTTGGAATTGGTTAGCTATGTAACCAATTAAGCTCCAGTGATGCGAGTACAATATTTGCATAACTGGGTCAATTATTTAGCAATCAGCATGTGCATGTGCTGCGTCTGTGCAGCTGAACAGATCACCTGCTCTGTAAAAAATAAATGTTTATTCCAGTGTAAAGGAGAGAGAGAAAAAGTACAACTCAACCTTCTGGAGCTAGCTGATCATGCATTTTCCATATCAAATTGTCAGCATTTATTCAATTACTTCACTCATTACAAGCGTGTTCTTCAACCACTAACCTAAAAACCCTTGCTGTTGCTGTCAACTCCATTAGAGGTGACGTGCACCTGGCTGCATACACTGTGGGTTAAAAAGCATCCATGGAAAACTTCTAGTTCAAGACTAAGATTGCCGTCTCTTGCTTTCCAGGGCCGACGGCAGCCGAGAGTACTGCAAACGGAAATGCACACAGCCCTGAGGTATGGGAGGAAGTGTCTCACACCACTCAGCAGCGAGCCCTATGGCGGGTAGAGGAGCAGTACTGATGGAATCCAGAGGGAATACCTCTTCCCGTTCTTAGCCAGAAGGATGGTTGACGCTAGGCCTCAGTGCGGAGAGGGGTGGCGGGGAAGTGTTTTAAAATGTGTATGGTGATGGTAGGGGAGGAGAGAGTAGGGAATAGAGGAATCTTCAGGGCTCCATCAAGGATGCATAGAAGCCCCTGGAGAAAAAAAGATATACTCTCAAACAAATGCCTCCATTTAAATAATAAGCTAAAAGGCAAATTCCCTTTCTGATGGGTTGTTAATTATAGATTCCTTCTCTAAAAGCCCCTCCTGCTTTACCCTTACCTCTTCCCCCAGAGCTGGAGATCAGGGAACCACTCTAAATCAAATAAATCTTAAACACTTCCTGAGCCACGCCGCTTGGCTATACTGTGATTTGATATATGAAACAAAAGACAAGGGGCTGAGAGTGACTTATTTTTCGTGTGTCAAGGTGAAGCACTTCCCATCACTTGGCTGAACTTTTCTGGCGTTAATGTGCTTTAGTAATGTTTAACTAATCAAAGTTTTTCAGAGAAGACAGTGGAGAAAACATTTTCTTTAAACTTGTGATGCTTCTTTCCCTTAAAGAGGCAATGACCTGTCATGGTTAAGCAGTTTGGCTTGCACAAGCATTTTGAGAAGCATTATCGCCCTCACAGAACAGCAGCTTCATGTTTCCCTGCACAACAACCTTTCATTGCCTAAAATGCTTTGCATCCCAGTTTCCTTGATCTGTCTAAGTGCTTGCATGCTGAAAATCCCACCCCCCTCCCTCCAGCTGTCCCTCTGGCAGGAAATAGACAGCATCTTCCCTCTAGAGAGCACAGTCACTGCTCCTTTGGTTATTTAATCAGTGAGGGTAACATTCACTAAGGGCCCATGTAAAGCTCTCTGAGCTGCAGAAACACCAGATCCACACTTACACACATCCAGTGGCTGGGAATACCCCTGCTAACAGGCGTGGCTGGATAGTAACTGTTATTCCAACCCACAGGTTAAAGCAGCATCTGCTAAAGTGCAGCACTGCAGTCTCCACATTAGGGAGGTGGGGTAGATTTCTCCACATGTGAAAGCCACTCAAAGCTCCGTTCCTCAGGTTTTGTGCAGGATTTCAGAGTTTCACCCTGAGTGCAAAATACCGTGCCTCGCAGTGTTTTAAAATACCCTAGTTTTATTTTCATGTGAAGGGCAAATAGCTGGGAAATGTTCACTTACCCAGTCTTCACAATGTAGGATTTCGTTTCATATTCAGCGAGGTAGGTACAATGGGTGGGGTAGTGAGTAGGGCCTAATCCTGCATGAATGAAGTTGTAGGAGTTTTGCAATTGACTTTTAAGTGCACTGATTTTCACTTCAGGACACCTCACTTAGGTCCCAAGTGAAAATGACTTTAGTGGTTTCTTCCTACATTCCATTTATGCTCCCCACAAAACTGCCTTGCAGCCTGGAATAATGGGCAGTCTCTACTATGGAGAGGTCCAGGACTAGAATAGCAAGGGTGTTGCAAGTTGTGATTGAGGTATGTTAGCTAACCTGTGTTTGAAACCCACCACATTGGTCTCTCACTATCCTTGGCTCAGGTCAATGTCATTAGCCTCACACTTTCATGAGCGTTAAATTCACCCAATAAGCTGTAAAATAAATATATATGTCTGTAAAATGGGTTTTAACAACATTTACCCACCTTTATAAAGCGCTTTGAGACCTTTGGCTGCAATATGCTACATAAGAGCTATAAATACAGTGTTACTTATAGACTATATAGGTCTTTGTATATTCAAAGGAAACATCCTTTTTCAGTACAATTATTAATATATCAGTAATCTTGGATAGCTCTCGGGGCTAAATTCATCTGTGGTGTTAGCAAGTGTAGCCCCATTGAAGTCAGGGAGATTGCATCTGCTCACACCAGCACAGAATTTAGCCTCACCATGCATAATGCTTAACTTTTTTGTACTTCTCTATTACTTTAGGTCACTGGGTGTAGAATTGGGTAAACACCTTACCTCAACATTTTTTTCACCCTCTTCAACATGTCAAAACCACATTCAACCTTTTGAACTTGCAAAGCCAAATGCAGCTGTGGTGTAAATAGATGCAACTCTGCTGAAGTCAGTTAAGTCACATCTGCTTACACTTTGGCCCTCTAAACTCTGTGGACTAATCCTTTCTGGAGCAAAAACTGAATTAAATATTAAGAGCCTTATTCTTCAGCCTTACTCACCCTGTAGTAATTGAATATCAAAGTAGTCCCATTGATATTCAGTTGGGGACTACTTGTGTAGTAAGGTATTACTCAGCCTGAGTAAGCACATGGCATAATTGGACCTTAAAGGAAAATTGCACCTATTTTGTAAAGCACTGAAATTTCATAAGGCGGGAAACAGTTCTCAGCATTAATAATCACCAAAAATGTATTTTTAAAAATAATGCAAGTTTTAAAAAAATTAAATATTGTTTATTCACCATTTTTTCTTCTGGGTTGTAAAACTAGAATCGCAGCCAGTTAGAGAGTGGCTAATAATTTCTTCCTTTGGGTTCCTTTTTCGGCTAGTCTCACAAATAATTTCTCTTTTCATCAAAACAAAGATCAGAAATACCAAACTGTAATTAAAACCTTAATATTCAATTATTTCTGATTATTCTTGAAGTAGAGACAGTGTGGTCCCATTCTTGAATTTATTACGGGATTGTTATGTTTCTTTGGACAAGTCACTTCCCTGTGCCTCATTTTGTCATCTGTAAAACAAGTATAGCAATACTTAGCTGCCTCTATGGGGAGTCCTGAGGCTTAGTTAATGCTTGTAAAGTGCTTTGAGATACACACAGGTTAAATGTGCTATTTAAATATTATGTCGAGCTTTGGAACTTTGCAGGGTTGACCAACATGATGGGAGTTGTCCTTAAACGCAGAGCAGTTTAGAAGTGTGATTTCTCCTGTAAGTGTTTAGTTTTCAGTTGAAACCTAATGATGCATACATAACATTTAACTCTGATGTCAATAAATAGCACACTACTCGGTCCTTGCCATAGCTATTAGAGAGAATGAAAATAAAATACCAACTCATTTTTATCCTGTGACTATACCATAAAATTTAATAAAGCAGTAATAGATAAGACACAGGGAATTTCCAGGGGATTAATGACCAGGGGGAGGAGCTGATGGTACACAGTGAAGCCTAGGGACATTAGTCAATCATGAATCCCCAGGCAATGCCCTATATCTACGTAATATTGCTATTATGAAAGAAACATTTCAATGAAAATGGTATATGGAGAGTAGTAATCTGCTCCCCGGCCAGCAAATTGGATGGGTGGAAGTGGATCCAGATTTCTCCCACCCAAACCCCTCTAAATGGTGTCCAGACTCAAAGTCAAGGGGGTCTTGCAGGTGAACTCCTCTTTATATCCTGTGCTGGTACATAGTTTGGACCACAACCTGGCCTTGAGACATTGTTTTTATATTTCCCCTTTCATATTTCCCCTTTCCCTGGGGTAATTCTAAATTACATCCACCCAGCTTCAGGACAGAGGGATCCCTCTGCATGTATTTATGGAATTCCTAGATGGGGAAAGCCATATCAAGGTCTCAGAGTTGTGGACCAAAGCAAATGGTCTGACCTAATACAGTTAGCAAATGATAATGCAAACCACAGAAACGTATCAGGGATGGATAATGCATTTTCTGGCTGGGAAGTTACTGAAGGTTTGTTTAGAAGGAAGGAACAGACATTTATTTTAGTGGGGTAGGTTCTCCGGATTTTTCCTATAAATCCCTCATCTGTTTTTGTATACACCAAGAATGTGCCACTCTCTTTGGACCCTCCTTTGCCTCTTTATGTTTAGGAATGATCCCGCCTTTCAGTACCCATCTATGTTGAGGCCCTACATTAGAATTATGGGACCTGATGCAGAGAGGGGCTTAGTACCTTCACCTGCCCTTGAGTTAACCACCAGTTCATAGCTGTAGTCTGCATATTCTTCTCCCCGGCCTCTTGGTCACAGGAGAGTTGCTCTCAACACCTACAGCTCCTGCTTCCTGGTGCTGGGAAAGTGTTATCAGGCATTACAGATTTGCATGATAATCCCCAGTCTCATGTAAGAAAATCTGGTTTGGTTAAATCCAAAAGCACATCCCACCATTACCAAGGCATTTCTTTATCATCTGATTAACAACCTCAGTAGCTCCTGCTTGGTTCCTCACCCTTAGTTCCAACCTCTCGCTGCCCCCAAACACACCCCCACACCCTATAGCCTTATTTTTACAATCGCTTCAGAGTAAAGGAGAAGCATGATCCCAAGATTTCTGGGCGCGGAGCTCCCGGCACGCACGCTGAATCACAAAGGGCTGGCCACATGGGTCCCCGATAACCAGCTAATATCTTTAAAACAAAACACAGAGCAACAAAACAAACAAAAAAGCCAGCTCCCCACTCAGTGTATGAAGAGGGGCACACCCAGTTCTCCAGATCCTTTGTTATCTGATCAGAGGCAGTGAAACTTACCCAGAAAGGAGAACTGCACATTTTCCTGCAATAACACTACACAAAGCTAACCATGCGCATTATTCAGTTGATCTAGGTATGCACATTAATCACATGGGTGGGTGTGTGTGGGAAGGGCGGGGGAAGGGGGGCTCGGTCCCTTGGGACTGGGCAGAAGATGCTTTGTCTGCATGCTCCGAGTGTCCAAGAGTGTGGTGCTGAAAGCTGAGGGCGCTTTGCAGACCTGCCCAAGACATCCTCCGCCTGCTGCCTTTTCCTTCCTCGGCTCTGCTCCCCCGCCCCTGCGTTTCCTTCCCTGCACCTTTAAGAAGCACATTGCTCGGCGGTGGGATGGTGCGGGGAAGCTCCACAGAGGAAGTTACGCAGCCCGGCTCAGGCACGGAGATAAAAGCAACGACTGTGATTGAAAGTGATGGCAAAAGGATTTGAGCCTCGGTATTAACTTGCGAGAGGGGAGGGCGGAGGGAGCTTTCACAAAGCTCCCCGGCCATCTGCCCTTGAGCTCGGGGCGGGGAAGGGGCTCGTCCCGGCTGAGCAGAGGGCGGGGGGGGGGGGGGACCCCGCCAGGCGCGCGGATGCGCAGGGTGATTTGCGGTTCTGTTTCGGGGCGGGCGGGGGGCGTTTGCGGTGAGACAAAGTTGAACTTCTTTTCTCGCTGCTCCGGGCGTCCGAGCTCCCCCTGGAGACGGGGGGAAGGGGGCTGACATTTCTACACCGCCCCCCCCATCTTACCCCCTCCCCCGCAGCCCCTCTCCTCCCCCCCCCATCTTACCCCCCCCCCCAGCCGCCCGCTCTGCCAAGCCCTGGGACGCCGCCCGGGCAGGCTGGTCCTAGCCGAGGGGTCGGGGAGCCGCCTTCCTTCCCCACCCGGCCAGGAGGAGAGGACGCGTGTGCCTCTGCCGCCTGGCCCGGAGCTCCGGCGGAACCTCCCTGGCCGCAGCCGCTGCAGGAGCGCCGAGCGCCGGTAAGGAATCCCGGGGCGTGGGGGGGGAGGGTGCAGGGGAGGGGGCCCCCGATATCACTCAGCAGGGAGCTGCCCCCCCCCTCCCCGCTCCGGGGGTTAGCCCAAAGCCTCTGAGCCCGGCCAAAGCACCCCCCCCCCCGGGGCATGAGCCGAGGCAAAAGTTAGTTAGCAAGATGGGGGCCCCCGGCGGAGGTGCCCCGCCCGTTTCTTTAATTTGGGTTTAATTGTGATCCGGATGGAAAGGATTGTTTGGAGAGGAGGGTCTGTTACCAGCCCATCGCTGCCACGGCGGCTTTCTCCGGGTGTTTGGGCAAGAGATTAACAGCCCGGCAGTTTTTAAAGGTGTGAAGTTACCGGGTGGCTCACTTCAGTCTTTTCGATCAAACTTCTCTGTCCGCCTTGCCCATCCCCTCCCCTCCTTAACTCTACCTTGACTGGCTGCTTTGCATGCTCACATTTTTAAAACTATATATAATAGCGCTCCGATTTGTTTGGAAAATACACAAGGCAGCAGGAAACAAACAAAACCTCTCTTAGATTTCCCCCTGCAGTTCTCTTCCTGGCTTTTATGGATAAAGTGCACCTATGCAATAATTTGTTTGCCTGCATATGTTTAGGGAGCTGTTAAATGGTTTACTTTGCTCTGCTTATTGTAAAGAAATGATGCATAGATTTTTGTGATTAGGGGAGGCTTTGCACAACTATAAGGACACATAAATCCCAAGTCCAATATTATCTGGACAATTATTTTTAAAAGCCTCACATTATTATCGATTGCACCCAACTTTCTGCAGGAAAACTTTTATGAAATTAACCAGTATCTTGGAATTTTCAGTGCCTGCAATTTTCCCTAACTGACAGAGCTGTAAGGTAGAGACCAACAGCAAACTCTGGTAACAAGCTCTAATTTCCAAACAAATTGTTTGGAGCTTTTTTCCTCCACCTTCTTTCTCTAAAGTTAGTTGTACGATCCTCGCAAAGTACACTCTCGCTTATTTCTCAAGCTTTCACCCTTCTTGTGCCAAGGAAGTGGTGTTCTCTCCACTTCAACTTTTTTTTAGAGTTTCAGAATAAGTGATGCACAGCTAGAGATCATCATATTACACTGACATCTAATTTCCTATTTTGACTGCTTTCTAACATTAGTCCTTGAATGATCTCAAAGTCCTTACGCAAATGAAACCTTACAAGGGGTAAGAAAGGGGGGGAAAAAAGCAGCATCAATTTATGTGGAACCACAAATGCATTAAGGATAGCAGCTAAATGTGAGTGAGATTTGCAATCTTTCTGTTGGGAATATGGTTCTCCTCTGAGCTTTGCAACATCGTGCCTGCTATATTACATGCTGGGGGTATATTTTCTAACTTTCCTTTTTAGAATGAATTAAATGGGGGTATTATCATCCTGAAAAATAGAGAGGGGATTAAAAAAATCTTGCACACAGTGTGTGTCAGTCTTTTTGATTTTTATAGTTCCAGGCAACACTTCTGGAAAGAACACTGAGAACTCCATCAAGTTTACTTTCAGTACTTAATTCCAGAGCAGTGTTTTGTAACTCAAAGTGTTGTCTCGTTATTTCAATAAAGGGTTGATCCAATAAAAAAAGGAAAGAGCTAAATCCAGATACCCAGATAAAATCTAATTTTGTGTTTTTAATACTTTGGCTATCAGTCCCTTGTGATTTCTGAGTACTCTTAAAGGAAAATAAAGAGCATTGATTCTATTTGTTCCCACGAACTACAGTTTCTTAATAATATCGGGTGAAGATTTATTTTCCAAGGACAAAACAAAACCGATCAGGGTGAAACCTGTAGTTTCAAAGATTTTTTTTCCATATTACCTTTGTGCCATATTATTTCAGAGCAACATTGTGAATTATTTCTGCAAAACATCTGTAATGTTAAAATGTTGACACTACAACTATAACAAGAAGACAATGTGCTTGTTTATCTAATTGTAAATAAATTCTCAGGCAGATTTTTATTTCCTTGGGAATATGTGATATTTAGCAAACAACAAAACAACTAATAGATATTACAGATTCTTTCCTTCTTAAGCGTCTCCCTTTGTCAACCCTTCAAGTACAAAATATATTATTTTTAAGGTTATGAAAATAATTTCTTAAAGATAACAGCATGGAGTGCCCATTGACAGAAAATTACCTTACTTGGTTTGTGTGTTCTACTGAAATCTCTACTTCTCTGTGATGTTGTTTAACAGTTGGAGGTGACCAATTTGATGTAATAATTAGGCACTGACTTTTATAATCAAAAAGACAGGTCTGATGTCAGCAGGGCTTAGACATTTCTGTGTCACACCATTTTATTATTTTTACTAAATTTACTCAATGTAAAAATAGCAGACTATTCTTTTTTTGGGAGTTTATTCAGGGCCAATGAAGCTATAACGGGCTCTCCTTTGAGCAGCTAGAGATGAAGCATGAAAGATGGGTTTTCTTTTCTGCATTCATTCATCTCAATCAGAAATCCTTCAGTCTAAGAAAGGGGGCAGGGAGGGAGATGTTAACACAGATGTATGAATCCCCCTAACATGGACCAATGGATCTGTAACCTAGAGTTTCACATAGTAACCAAGGCTTATGATAAATCAAATACTGAACACACTATGCAGGCAAAGTCATCTTTAAATTCTGGAGGGGGAAGGAGGAGTTGTAGACTGAGGTGGAAAGAGAATTAGTCACTGCTCAAGTTTTTGTTCTGAAACCACACTTTACACCTCTCATTATAGAACTATTTTGGGATTAATGCTGAGAGAAGTTTGCCTTTTTTTGTTGTTTTGTTTTGTGATTACTTGCGATTTTTATACTCTAGGGGCAAGAGAGAAAAAGATTACACATTTTTTGTTTAATCTGAAATGAATACTGGGAGAGGTCATTGATCTTTGTGTATTAGGAAAACCTTAAATGTTATTAGTACTTTAAATTGTTTTCATTAAATGTTATTGTGCAAATAAATCCTGTCTGTGGATACTGGACTGTGTATCTGTCTGCCTAGCTACCTTATTTATTTGCTTATTTTGTAAGACTATCAATTTGTCTGTCTATCCCTCTTGTCTATGTCTACCTATTCATAGTCCATTCTCAATCTTCCAATGACCTATCATTTCTTCTTGATATAATTTAGAGATCCATTAGTGCTATTGTTTTTCAGATACTGTTAAAAATCAGATACCCTTAAATGAGGTAGCTACTGATACAAACCTTCTATACAATAGAACAACCATAAGTATTTTAATATGGATTTTTTAATTAAAGTTGTATATCTCACAAGCTTTTCTAAATCTCATGACTCCTAGAAAGCTCAGCCTAATTTTTGTATATTTCATAGGAGAGTTGTGTTCTTGCAGACCTTGTTTTACCTTCCCCCCCCTTTCTTCCAGCTAATCTGTCTTTTAATTTGTTGCAGGTGGTGCTTGCTAATGAGCTCTCCCTTTCCCCTTATAATGAACAAGAAACGAGACCTCAGGTAGTCGGATGGTTTGTAGCTGAAGCTTTGGAAACTTGGCATTATCAGCCAGAAATTGTCCTATGTGCATGCCTCATCACCAGTGCAAGAAGCAAAATAAAAAAGCAAACAAGTCAATGGTCATATTTTCAATAAAGTGACCATAGGACAATCTGTTTAGATGGCTTGCAAAATTTACCACCTAAATGATGTTGTCAGAAAGGTTGCCCTTTAAAAGAAGTAAAGTTTAGGTCCAAAGAGTCTCCCATTTCAAGGTTACATAGATAATAATGTCTCTTAAATATTTTGTAAATCAAGTTTTTTTAAAAAAAATTATTTAAGGCACACCACAGTTTAAGGCACTTTAAAAAGCTATACATTTGTAGCAGATGAAAAGGTTAAAGAAAACTTGATCTAGCCTCATCACATAGCTTCTCCAATTTTGCTCCTATCAAATTTCATCACCGAATCAGAACTTGATAGCTCTATTGATTGAGTAGAGTCACCTCTAGATATTTTCACACTGATGTAGAAGATCTTTTATGCAAAACAAACAAAACAAAAAAAAATTAAGTTAAGGAAGACTTTTTTGACCGCTGATCAGCAGTTCTAGAAGGGCTGTCCATAATTCTCCAGATCAAGTGACTTGCAAACTTGACTTCTGTACTAAGAGACTTTCCTTGTCTGAACACAGCATACAGAGCTGGGCCATTGTTGTCATCTGGATCTCCTTAGGCTATATCATTTTTTAGATGAGACGTTTCCATGCTGATCCTGACAGTAACCCCTAGTCCAGTAGCTGCCTTTCTCGGGACTCTAGGCATTTCCTTTGCCCAGGGACCCTGCGCTTGGTCTCAGTTGCCATGCTGCATTTGGTTGCTTTTCTGTTGTACTGTCTCCCTCTGGCCATGGGACACTATGACATTTGCAAATCCTGGGTGACCACAGATGATGGCCCGTCATGGGAGTTTTATGCTTGCCAGCCCAAGGCCATGCGAATGAAGGACTATGTGACAGTGAGAGTGGATCCACCAGGAATCACCTGTGGGGACCCCCCTGAGAGATTCTGTACTCATGTAAGTATTTGGTTTCATTTGTTTTCCTAGCTGACGTGGTAATTAATTATGCTTTATGTCATCAGAGGCAGAATACTCTCTGCTCTGAGACAATGGGTAATAAGGATACCCTGGATCAGAGTGCCACTGTTATCTGGTAGTTAGAACAAGGAACTTGAAATCCGCTCGTCTATCTAGGTTCTTATTCTGGTCTCCTCATTGTCCTTTCTGAACACCTTAGTTTTATTCCCAACTCTGCCACTGACTCACTGTGAGACCTTGGCAAAATCACTTTAACCTCCCTAGGATCTCAGTTTCCCCGTATGTGGCATGGAAAGAATACTTATCACCACACAGGGGTGGTAAGTAACTGTTTGCAAAATGATTTTGAGGCCTGTGAATGAAGTATGAAATCAGTATTATACTACATGTCTGGCTCTCAATTGCATTCATCTTTCTTAGAAATTCCCCAGTCATATCTTTTGCTGCAACATGTAAATACCAGCAGAACAGCCTAAGAGTGGGAGATAGTGCTGTCTCACAGAACAAAGTAATGAAGACAGTCCTTAGATCAAAGGAAGAATCATTGAAGCTGAAGATCAGTTGTTTTGTTATCACTTTGGGATGGATGATGTTTTTAGGTCACTAGGGCCAGATTTTCAAAGCTCCCACAATTGGGGCCAGATTTTCAAAAGAGTTCAGCGCCCAATGTGCATCCATCTTTTTTGAAAATGTCCACTTAATTAGTGCCTAAATGGGAGCAGAACACTTCTGAAAATCTGGATCCAAAGGCCTGTGTAGTTCACTGGACTCCTATGTCAATGGCACAGAATCCTAATCTCAGGATCCATATTTTATCAGTGATGAGTAGATGTTCTGTAAGTGTGCACTAGGGTGCTGAATAGAGAGGAAGGGTATATTCTGGTTCATGTAGGCAGCTGGCTTATCTGCAAGACTCCTGCATCTCAAACAGCTTCATAGTGAGAAATCCCTAAAGCCTCTCCCTTTTCTTTTCTCCGTCTTCATCATGAAGAGGCACCATAGCCAGACACTCACTCTTGTATTTAAAATCTTTAACCTATTTTCCCTTAAATATTAATCATTGCCTTTTATTGAGTGCACCACAAAGCTCGGCAGGACCATTTGATTTGTAATTCACAAGGATTGCTTTGTTTAAAGAGTTCAGAGGTCAAAACAAACAGCAAAGCAATATGGTTTAAAAGTCCTTTCCTAACTATACAACGTTAGAACCAGGGTGAGTAAAAAAAATAATTAAATCAAATCCCATTTTTAAGAAAGATTGACAATCAAACTGTACTGAAGAGGCTTCCATCCTAATGGCATTGAAAGGGGAAATTTCTTTACAGATTCTAAATCACCAATTATTTGTGATAAGGGAGTATTGTCTAGTGGCTAGAGCAACTGGCAGGGAGTGAGGATTCTCAGTGTCTATTCTCCACTCTACTACTGACTTAATTTAAGATTAAAGTACTTGAACTCTGTGCCTCAGTTGCCCTATCTGTAAAATAGGCAAAATAAGAAGCGCATTACTTCTCTTGAGAAAAATAACAATTTATTGTCCCAAGAGGAAAATATTTACCTAAAGCTCACTGATGCCAAATCTTTGTTCACCAAAATACGAAGCCAACATTTGTATTGTTACATATGTTCAGAGTGTTTTCATTAGAAACATCTAGTAATTAAGTCCACTAATTCTAAATGTGTAACAATTTTCCCTTTTAAACTAACATTCTTATAAGAGAGATGAAGTTATAGGTCCACAAGAATATAGTTAACTATTGATAAGTCAGTCTAGAAGCATAGATTTCCATTTATCTGATTGGCTGCAAAGGGATTAAAAGTTGAATAACAGATTTCACTGAATTCATCAGGAAGCAGTTACTTGCCAATGCACTCTGGTTAACACTGCGTCAGACCTTGGTGTTGTTGACGTATCAGGAGGTAACAGTTAGAAATTCACCGACTCATGACATAAATTTATTTAGCCAGTAATGAGCCAGCATCTATTACATGTAACAATAATACTTCCTATCTTACATGGTGGTTGTGTCTTAAGTAACGTACCTGAACTGCTTGGAGAACCTTGAAAGAAGGGGATCTAGAAATGCAAAATATTATGGATTTGGTTGCACTTCCACAACTAACTCCAGAATAAACATACCAGTCCTACTATAGATATTAACTGAGTTGTACAATAAGGATAATTTGACATCTTGTTAAAGTTTGAACTTGTATTGCAATAAAACGCACCCAAGTGTATTCCCTGAACAAACAACTGTGGAACAAAAGTATTTAATTGTAAGTCATTTTCTATGTCAGGTAACAAATTCTGCTCCCAGATCCACTTGTGCAACTGTTATTACAATTCATGGGCGTTAAGCATGCGTTGCTGAAGGTGGAATTAGGGTCCCATGTGTCTCTGCTACAGTGCAGTTAAATAGGTACCTGGGGGAACTGTGAACCTAGGAATTGTGTAATAACTCCCCCATCATAGCCCAATGGTAAAATATAATATCATGAAGGTAGAACGTGACACTTGAAGCCTCTTCAGTTAACATATCTGTTCATCCTGTGCATTTTGTTCCATTTATTTTGATTTTTATAGCCTCTTTCTCAAACTCCTGGTGCTTAACATAATTCAAAATAGCAGCGATCCCATTTAGAAAAATTGTTAATGGATCACATTAGTTAATTAGCCTTATAAAACCCCAGCTCAAGCTGCCATTCCCCCTTCCTGGGCCATCCCCACCAAACCCCTTGCCTCTCCCAAAGCTGAATAAATTCTAAAGGCGTAAAGAGGAATATGATAATGCTGCATATAACAGTAAATAGAAATGTAATAGTAACAATTAAGCAGAGTAGACAGCCAGCCCAATATTCAGTGGGTAGAACAATGTGCTGCTAGGAGAGAAAACTAGGACAGAGTCTAACTCTTAGGACTTCTGCACCTTTGGCTGGAAGGCCATCATGGTAACTTTTCACAGCTTGTCATGGAGAATGGTATGTGCTCCCTTACCCTTGAGCAGCCCCTTGTGGTCAGCAGAGCGAGACCCAGTCTTGGAAGAGGTGGTTGGTTCAGTCACAGAGCACATGTGGTGACTTAGCACGTATTGACCCAGAGAGGAGAAGACAATCTAAAGTGGGGGAGTGAAGGATGTGAGCAAAGAATACTTGCCCCATATAAAGGAGGTCGTGAGCAAAATCCCAGGGCTCCCCATCAGTCATTGTGGCTTCTAATCCTTAGTTCCCGTATTCAAGAATTGCAGATTTAGCAGCTCCCTCAAACGTTGTGTTAGATGCTGTATAGCAAAGCTAACTGTGGTGTATAGTTACATTCTCCACACACTTTTTCCTCTCCTGTTGAGCTGATAGTAAAATATTCAATCATTTGCTCTCCTCTTTAGTTTTTAGTTACCAATGCAGAACAGGTAGACATTCCTCAGAGCATGGCTTTCTACCAGAGTGAATTTTATGATGGCTGTTTTGATCTCTCTTCTCTCAGGTGTCTTCTGTAATGGCAGGCTGCTGTGCATATAGTTAAAATAATAATTCTATTACTAATTAAGCACTCGGTGCCAAGGTGTGTGCAGGGCACAGTACAGACAACTGAAATAAAAATAAAATTACACACGAGATTCATAAATACATGATTAAGAATTTCAAAGTAGATAAAGAGGAAATGGTGATCTAAACACCTGGCATTATTAAAAATGGATGTAGGAGGGGAGTCCTCCACAGAAGCTCATGTTAAGATGCCTATCCTGCAAGATGTTGGATGCTTTTTTTGTGGTACACTCAACGCATATTGAAGTCAAGGAGACACTCTGCTGCCTTCAGAATCAGGCTCTAAAACTGTAACAACTCTGAAAGAGGAGTGTTTTCAGAGGATATTTGAAAAGTGGAGTGTGATAGGCTGAGGTGGATGTCTGGGGGATTGCAAAAACTCTACCGAGTACTGTACTGTTTCAGTTCTAAAGCAATTTCTATTCACATCTGGCTGCTTTTTCCACTCCACAGAGCATTCCTGCTGATTATTAAAGTCAGGGGTTTTGTTTTCACAGTTCTTGAACTTTCTCCTGTTTGTCAATACCCTGCTGGCAGGGTCACCTGAAAAAATGAATTGTAAATTTCATGATGGCTGGAAAGGGGGGGCGGGGGAAGATGGATGGATGAATAAATAAGAACCTGAATGAATCTAAATGTGAGACTGGAAATTAATAGGAAATAGATCTCTTAACCAAGGATGCTTGGGGGAAGGGTGAAATTTCAAAGACCAGATGCAGTGTGCTGCATACAACAGCTAAAACCAGATTTCAAATGAGGGAAAGTAAGAATTGCTGCTCTATAGTAAATCTTTCTATGGGTTTGTGTGGGTGCAGTAGCACGCTTCTGCATTATCTGATACAAAGCTACTTTGTGATCAAGCTGTTGTATTGGGGGGTGAGTGGCCGAATATGGCCTTGCTAATAAAACTCTCTCCGGTATCCAGATATTTTGGACCAAATTCTCCTCTGTGATATACAGAGACAGCCCCTATTGAGTATGAACTGATGCGACTGAGAAGAGAATTTGACATTTGTATTTTATTTTTCCAGGTCTGCAAGAGACTAACTATTGACAATGAACACCGTTGTGTAGGTTTACAGTGCACCTTACAGGCACCGAAAAGACACATTCTCTGCCCCAACCGCAGGCAAATGTTAGGGTTCCCAGCCAGTTATAACAAATGCATTCTGATCAGGGTGGGAAATACTCAGCTACAGCCCTCAAGTAATAGAGAGGTGAGACAGCAAGCTAATGTCCAAAACTGTAATCCACGTAATTAGTTGTTGATTAATGCTACAGAGAGCTATCACTGTGCTATAATACCTCCATGGCGTATGCAGCCCAACTTCCCATTGTGAATTAGCCTTTGTTTGCAGAGGTTTTGGGGGTGCTAATCCTCATTCACATGGTGCTCTTTGACACAGGGCAGGGCTCTTAGCCCATATTGATGGGTCAAGGGTATTTTTTTCCACGTCAGCATTGTTTCATCTGTAAATATAGCTTGTTGATTTTGACAGGAGTCTGTGAAAGGAAAGAGCTCCGCTTATTTGTTACACCTTCAGCTACATGTGATGTGTGTTGATTCCTCGCTAACTTCTCTGAATGGCTCCTCATCTTTACACCATTGATTAATTTTATTGTTTCTGAAAGTTTCCCTCTTTGTTTTAAAGCCAGACGAAAATGGAGGTTGTTTTAAAAATTCTCTTCTGAAGACACTCTCAAAGATGCCTTGACACAGCATATCTAGTGGTTAGAACAACTGATGGTTTAACTCTTCTTGTTAGCCTGAGCAATGACTAAAATGTTGCCCCCCTCTCCACCCCCCAGTTCACACAACATACTGGCAGGAAATAAACAAGCCAACCTCACAATCTGTTTTATATTACCTACATTACTGGAGCTGAGTCCAGAACACTGGTAAAACTTCAAGAGTGAAACTGCATGATGTCTTAGTGAGCTCAGAGCATATATGAGCAATGACAAATATGCGTATCCACTCTCCTGCTTCCTTTTTATAAGTTCAAGCCTACCTTCTGTTGACTTTAAAACATCATTGGTTTGACTAGGGGACAGGGAGTCAGAGCTCCTTGCAGTTCTATTTACAGCTCTTCTGCTGACTTGTTGTATGACCTTGGGAAAGTCATTTCACTTCTTTATGGCAAAATGTATCCGCCCAGGCACAAAATCTAGCCTCTTACTCTAACATGAAGATGATGAAATTATGAAAGATATTTTACTCGCCTGTCAAAAACCTAATGTAACTACTTGGCTGGGGAGGGTGGGGTGGGCAAATACCATTTTGTGAAGATATTTTTCCTCCTCCTTTGTAAGCTTGGGAGCACCATATTTACCAACATTGTGATGTTAGGATGCTAAATTAATGTTTAAAATGGTTTAAGTTCCTCTGACAAAAGTGGTAGGAGAAGGGCAAGCAACAAAACATTATTATTTCTTTAAATCAGGAGTGAAAGGTTTTCTAATACACCAATTCCATCCATTGATCAGTATTGCTTCCAAATTTGTGAGGAAAGGCTGGGTACGACTCAGAGTTAGGTTCCTTTTCCTAATCACCTTCAACATCACTGATGTTAGTGTGGCATTCACAGCTGCATTTGAAATTAAGGTCGATGACTCCTTGCCTGCTGCCAGATCCCAATATGTATTAAAATTTTCCAGTTGCACAAAGCAACCAAAGGTTATACTTGGGTAACCATAGAGTTTGAATGCTCTAATAATCTGAGGGGTCTACACCACAAAGTTAGGTTGGCTTAACTGCATTGCTCGCTCAGGGTTGTGAAAAATGTTATGCCCCTATGCGAAATAATAAAGCCAACCTAAGCCTTGGCATAGACACTGCGAGGTTGACGGAAGAATTCTTCCATCAACCTAGCTACCGTCTCTCAGAGGGGTGGAAGATGGAAGAACCCCTTTCATTACTGTAGTAAGTGTCTACCCTACAGAGCTACAGCTGTGTTGCTGTAGTATTTCTAGTGTAGACATACTGTACAAAAAGAGCCTGAGGTCTACACAGCAGCTGAGAGGCATGATTCCCAGTGCAGGTAGACATACACCTGCTAGCTCTGCTTGAGCTAGTGCTTAGAAATAGCGATTTGGCCCCTGCAGCATGGGCAGCAGCTTGGGTTAGCCACACAGGTACGATCCCACCTAACCTGCTGGGTACAAACTTGGGCAGCTAGCTCAAGCCACCACCTGTGCTGCTGCAGTCATGCTACTGTTTTTTAAACACACTAGCTCAAGCAGAACTAGTGTGTGTCTGTCGGCCTCCCAGCTGCTGTGTAGATGTACTCTAAGGGGGAGTGCATCTCCAGCCTTAAATTAGAAGTTACTGTGTAGATTGAGTTTCCCCACACACGCTTTAGCTAAATCAGTTCAATTATCTATTTAAATGCATGAAGCAGGATTCATCTTACGAGAATAATGTCCACCTATACAATCAAATCTTCTCAAAATGTTGATGGAAAAACATGGTGATACAAAATTAGGCCGACAAATGGATTTAATTGATAGTGAACTTTCAGCTAACCCCTCTGTGAAGGATATGGGAGAGGGAATGAGCTATTTTTACCACTATGGAAAAGTCCTATAGAATGTAATAGCGTTCTATGGAAATGACTCCAAAGACATGTATAGGAGGCATTGTGGTACAGTGGAAAGAACACTCTTAGTGCTTATATTCTTTCCCTGGGTAGGCTGCAGCAATGCGTGTTACTGTTAGGCACTTCAGGTAAAATTCATGGAGTTCATATTAAGGGGAAAGTATTGGGGAGAACTCAGTAGATTTTTAAAAGTAAAGAAATAACCTCTTGCTTTTCTTTATCAGTGGTAAATTATTAAGTGGAATAAACACAGACCCAGAGCACAGGATAATGCATGGAACTAGAGAATTTTTTTCTGTTACTGGTATTATTTATAGATTGCTATGTATGGCACCTTACAGATAACTAATACATGACAGGTTTCTGCTCTGAGGAATTTGCAATCTAAATTAGGTTTATCTAGATTAGGAACTCTTCTGTTTTAATACCAGCTCTGCAACTGGCTCACTTGGCCTGGTCTTGGTCAAGTTTCTTAGTCATTTTGAATCAGAAAACTGGAATTTTTCATATAGAAAATAGTGAAACGGTATTTTGACAATTTAGAAACATTTTACGAAAACGCTTCAAGTCAAGAAATGTGTTGACAGCCGACCCTTTCCCACAAAAAGGATAGGTTTCAACACATTGGCATTTTCTGAGGAAAAACATTGCCAGAAAATTGCCAGCCAGATCTAATGGAGAACTACTGGTTTCCTCCATGCTGTCTCTTGTCTGAGCTGACAGATGCAATTGATTGTTTGAGGGAGCAGGAGCAACCGCCCTAGTCATGTCTGACCACTGCAAAAAGATGCAGATGTTATGCCAACAAATTTAAGGCCATAGGGTCTCTTAGGTTAATGAATTCATTTTCTGACCTAGTTTGTGAGCTCACTCATGCGTATACAACAGCAACTCAGCAATGCTCAAGTAAAAGAGCCCAAATTTCAGACTTGTCAAACTTACTATGCACGTGGGGTTTTCAGTGACCTCGTTAGCAGGAGTTCTTTAGAGAACACCATTCTATACCTCCTTTCAAATTAGTGTCTTTCCCTAAATATGCGGCGACCCACAGGCTTTATGAAGTTCAGACTCATTAGCGGAGAAGTCCCTTGTTTATATTCAAACATTCAACCTGGTAGACATTTTCCTCTGCTGGAAAATGTCAAAAAGCCCCTGCTTCTCATGCATCCACATGGACTGTCCAGGGCCGGCTCCAGGCACCAGCCAATCAAGCACGTGCTTGGGGCGGCACCTTCTAAGGGGCAGCCAATCTTGGGGCGGCCGGGCGGCACTGGGTTGTTTTTTTTGTTTTATTTCGGTGGGGCGGTGCTCGGAGAAGGGCGGGGGGTTGTTTCGGCAGGGTGGCGCTCGGGGGTTTGTTTGTTTTTGTTTCGGCGGGGTGGCATTCGCAGGGGGGGCGTTGTTTCGGCAGGGCAGCGCTCGGGGATTTGGTTTTTTCGTTTTTGTTTTTTTGCTTGGGGCGGCAAAAAAGTTAGAGCCAGCCCTGGGACTGTCCATTGCAATATATAAACTGCAGTCAGGTCAATCAAGTTGAAAGGTCGGGGAGGACAGGGAGCACTGTGGCTGCAGAATCCTGGCCAAGAATCACTGCAAGTAATAATATTTAACACTTATAGCATTTTCCATCCAAGAAACGCAAAGCACTGAACAGTCATTATTATTATTATCCCCATTTTAATGATGGGGAAACTGAGGTAGAGTTTTTTTCAAGTGACTTGCTCAAAGGAGAAGAGTAGCATTGCCATGATGATACATCAGAACCTAATGTTGGCTTGAAGATATTTAGAGAGGCGCCACGGTCTAATGGACTGAGTATAGGAAAGGAAACCAGGAGCCCCTTAGTTTTAATCCTGATCAGTCTGTGGTCTTGGGCAAGTCCTTTAGACTTCACCTGGTATCCATAGCATTCATAGGTCCTGATGGACTGAACCACAAGAAGGTAGCATTTTGCAGGTTGGAAGACCAACCCCCAAAAGTTGCAGACAACGTTAGCCTATTGATAAAGATCACTCGCCTACAGACAGTAACCTGTGTTTACTCCACAGCGTTCTACACACATGCATCTACCCAGTTATTTCTGTGCCTACAAACAGACAGCTTTGGCGGGGAAGTGAATTTGTTTTTCCACGGGATATCCCAGCCCAAGCTTCAGTGTAACTCAACTTTATTCTCTAACTTTTCTTGAGCAGCAGTAGCGCAGCCAGGTCCGGAGTGCAGGGGGAGTGGCGCAATAAAAAGGCGCCTCCCCCGTACTCACGAGGCGGTGCTCCGTGTCTTCGGCAGCACTTCGACGGCGGGTCCTCACTCACTCCAGGTCTTCGGTGGTACGTGCCGCCGAAGACCCGGAGCTCCGCCGGGTGAGTGCAAGAAGTGGCGCTTAAAAAGAAGCGGCGCCTTTTTTTAGTGCTGCTAAAAAAAGGCGCCGCTTCCGCCGCTTCTGCTCACAGGGGAAGCGGCCGCTCCCCCTGCTCCCCCCCTGGCTACGCTACTGCTGAGCAGGTGCCAGACTCAGGTGAGGGAAGGTGGGAGACAGAACTAAGTATGGAGAGTGCATTCAGGTATATGTAGCTGTGCAGACTCTGTGGGCCAGATTCATCACACCTTGTACTCTCACATATATCTGTGCAAAATTGGTCTAAACCACAACCGTTCTGTTTGTTTTTATGCACAATTTGAACTCACTTTACACCGGTGTGAATTGCCATACACAAGGCACAAGTTTATGAAGAATCAGGCCCCAAGTGTAGCACACTGGTGGCATAAGACAGTGATATGTCAATGTATGTTTGCTTGGGAATGGTGGACGTGCATCTGGATTAGTCCAGGAGATGAGGGGTGATGGGGTGTTGCATGAGAGAGAGAAGTGTGTGTGTGTATACATTTTAATGGAAAACAATTATACAGGTTTCCATGTGCACAACTACAAATTCCTTTTAAACGCAAACTAGAAAAGAATCTTCAGTTGCCAGTGTTAAACACATTTAAGGAAGTGGGAAGGCTCCCCCCACACCTCCAGGCCCCGTGGGTACTTTGTAGCTTTGTGTTCCTGTACATTTACAGAAGGGGGTGTCTCTGTGCTCTCTATGGAGAGACAGAAAAGTCATTTTCTGCTCAGGGCATTCTTCAACCACTTTAGTGCTGCCTAATGTACTAGGTAAAGTACACGAAGCCCACATCATCTTACATGTTACCGTTTATACTAGACATGTCCTTTTTGGAATGCTCATGTTCCCGAGGAATAGCCAGCCAGTGCTTCAGAGAATGCCCCTGTATTCTACTCCCTGCACAGGGGTTGGACTGGAGAGGACAATTAAATGGTTAAAGAAAGACCCCTGTATTGAACTGGTTAGAGTGTGCACCTCTGCCCTGTCATAGACAGACTCAGAACCCATGTGTCAATGGCCCTATATAGCTAGCAGCTAATGAAAACTCAAATGATAGTAATTTGGGGAAGGAGGATCTCTGTTCTGTCCCCTGTTGTTGTAGTTAAGTTGCTGTGACCCTGGTGTGCAATGTAGTGGCTAGAGCTTAGCAGATAATTGATTTTTCGGTTCAGTAGCTGAACCAAAAATAGTTTAATTTCAAACCAAAACTGATTTTAAAAAAAATCCTACGTGGTATGTCTAGAAAATTTTGAAACAAAGTTTGACTTTAAAAAAAAATTCCATCACCATTATTTAGAGGAAATAATTGGACTAATTCATGAATAGTTTTGGGTGACCAAAACAATTTTTTGGTGAATTTACTATTCACCAAAAACAGTGTCACTGATGCCTAGTAGTAACAACTCTGAAGTCCTAGATGGCCATGAATTTGTGTTAATACTTTGCCTTTTAAAGAATATAATATGCAATTCTGCTGGACTAGTTCTTACATAAGACAGGCAAATGGAGCTAAAGTGCCATACGCAGGAGCCATGATACTAGGCCAAAGGGTAAGAGTGGTGGTCACTCATGTATCCATCCTTTTGATATGAGATAAGTTCCCTGCATGAAGGTTTGCTGAGAGAATCCCTGCCAGCCTTTTTAGGAACTCCACATCAGTTCTCAGCTCACCTCCCCTACCCCTTTCCACTCTTACCCCTGTGTCCTGCCCTCCCCCATTCAAATTATCTAGGCCCTTTTTTTTTTTTTTTACATAATAAAATATTAATGTGAGCATAGACAGTCTCTCTGCAAAGGCTGCATGTATTGAGCTTACGAGGCGTATAAGCTTTTAAAGAGCAGGACACTTTTCCTACTTCCTAAGCATTTTCTTAGTCCTGAATCAATAATGCACTTACTATTCAGTATGTGGGTCATTTTTATTGTGTTCCTTCTCACGCTGTGTGTACATGTGTGCACGCGCACGCACGCGCACACGTGATTTCTCTCCATAGCCAGATCCAGGCCACAGATCTGTCAGGGGAGTGATTGGGGACTGAGGCCAAGAAGCTAACTCTTGGACACAAGCATTAGTGAAGGGAAGAGGGGAGGAAGGGGAGGAATAATCCCCCCCCCCGACCAGCTCTTTGTCAATGCAAGAAGAGAGAACCAGGAAACATGAATAAAGAGGTGCTGAGAACACTGGGTTAAACCTCCCTCAGCTCTTTGAATGTATATGTATATTTGTCTCCGATACGGTTTCTGATCACTTTGCTCCCTGTTTGTTTGGAGGATCTTGGACTGTAGATCACCCTGTTAATCCACAATCAGACTCACAAAACAAATAGTCACTGCTAGCAATCCTGTGTCTGAGATCTTAGCCAGCCCGTGGTGGGTAAAGAGGTAAGGTGAGGCTGTGGCGGGGAAGGGACTGTATCCGATGGTGATGGGATTATCGGTTCAGAAAGAAGAAGCTGTTCAAAAATTATTCCCTGGAAGCTGGGGCTGCGTGTGATGCATGTTTGTACCCAGTGCAAAGAGGAGATTATCTTCTTAAGAATGGAATTTTCAGAACAGAGAACTGTTAACCCCTGCCTTGCCAATGCATAATATATATCTCTGCCCAGACCTCTGATGATGTGGGGGAAACACGAATGGCATATCTTTGAACAATCAGCAGACACAGGGCCAACTTTGGGGCCCCCAGTGCTGCAGCCCAGCTATTCAGGGCCCTAGAAATACCAGTGTCAATCTGTCTTTAAAATAAAGTTTCTAGCCTTTTTTACGATGAAGATAAATTGTTCACTAGGGTTGAAAGTTTACATCTTAAAGTGTTGTCACTGTGACGCTCCGCCCACAGGTAAATTTCTAGGCAGTGTGTCCTAGTGGGTAGAACACTGACCTGGGACGCAAGAGACCTGGGTTCTGTTCCCAGGTCAAACACTGGCCTGCTGGGTGACTCTAGGCAAATCACTTCACTGCTGTGCCTCAGTTTCCTCATGAATAAAATGGGGATGATACTGCCCTCCTTTGTAAAGCACTTTGAGATCTACTGATGGAAAACACTACATTGGAGCTGTGACAGACCTGTCAGCATGTTGGTTAAACGCTTTGCGTCACTGGCATGAGCGCAGATTTAAAAGGAAAGATGAAAGGGTTTTGTTCTGTACCCAGGCCTGTGATGGCAGAAACATGACAGCCCAGCTTGGACTCTGAATCACTCCTTTATTGCCAATGAGGAGAGCTAGCTCAGTTGACCCTGGAACCATGCGTCATATAACCTTGGCAGTGTCAGATCACCTCTTTATCCTCATGAGGTGGACGTACTGAGTTCTAGGGAATGTTGTCTCTTGGTTAGAGCAGGAGCTGAGATTTTAGGGTTCTGTTACCAGCTCTGACCCTGACTCACTGTTTATTTGGGCCAGTCACTTAAGCCAGAATCTTCCAAAGTGGCCTCTGATTCTTGGATGCTTCCATTTTTTGGGTGTCCATCTGTAAACCTCTTAAGGAGCCTGATCTTCAGAAATTCTGAGCACCCAAAAATCCAGTTTAAGTCAGTAGGAGCAATGAGTTCTGAGCAGCTCTGAAAATCAGAGCCCAACGTATCTTGAGTTGGATATCCAAGATCAGGGGCCGCTTCTGTAACACTGGGCCTTAAGTCTTCTGGGCCTCAGTTTCCCCATCCGTAAAATGGGTATTGTGCCTGTCTACCTCACAACTGTGTTCATAATTATGAAGCTTAATTAATGTTTGTAAAGTAGTTAGAGATGCTGGGCTGAAAAGAGGGCACAGTATTATCAGCAGTAACAGTCAAATACCACTGGACTATAATAAAGCACTAACAAGATCCTTCTAGAATTCACAAGATAATAGACTGGAGGCGGGGGAAAGGAAACAAGTAGCCTGGAAATATAGGTTGAATCTTTTCTATTTCTTTCCACAGTAAGACAGACCCAGGGGAACACATGGGGCTTGGATGAACTGCATGCCGTTGACGGAATAAGTATATCTGCTTCAAGCCAAAAAGGGTGGGGGTGGAAGCAAGATGTCTTACTAGACATATCCCAGCTTATGATTACTAAGGGCTGTTTTGTTTAGACAGTGGTGTCTGTTTCTGCTGACTCATGGTATCCTGAACAAGCACACAGACAAAATGTTTCCTAATGCCCCTTGCTGAGGAGTGACCTTGCACTCAGACAACCTTTGATTGGGAAGAAATAGAAAAAGAAACCAAGGGCGGGGGAGGGGGAATAAGGAAGAGTGAAATCAATTGCCAAAACCACAGGAGTGGGGGAGGAGAGAGGGAGAGTGACATTAGGGTGAGCCAGAATTAGAAGCGTCTCTGTACAGGGACCCCATTTCTACTGTGTTAATAATTAATACCCGCTCTGACTTTTCTTACCAACAAACAGGAAACGGCTTGTTAGTAAGGACATTTTTTTCCCCTTTGCTTTCTCTGCCCTGAGATGAGCCCCTGATGGCTAATGCAGAGGTGGAAGGGGATTTGGGGAAGGGCAGAAAGGATGCAAATTATGCTGCCCCATCCTTCCCACCCCTCATCTGCCTCTTTTCCCTAGCACCATCACCTTAGGGAGAAGGCCAGATACATTCCTAGGAGGATGAAACTTCTAAAATGTGTCACGTAATTGCTGACATCTCACCAGAATCTTTTCCCATGTACATGGCCATTTCTGAATTTCTCCTCAGAATGTTTGTTTAACATGAAAACAAATAAGGAGGCAATTTCTCCTCCCTCTCCAGCTGTGCAGCTCAGGTTTGCTCACTTTTAGGAAGCAAGTGAGGCTCTTATAGCTACACGGTCATTTACAGGTGCACCTACCAGACAGGGTTTTCAGGGGGTTGTATTTTGCCCCGCATCCTTACAGTAGAGTTGGATGTAAAATAGTAAGTATCTCCCCACAATTTAGAAGGAAAGGAAGAAAGCTTTTGGATTTTTTTCCCCCCCAAAAAAACTTGCAGAAATTTTCCAGTGTTTTTTCCCAATGGAAAGACTGGATGACTTTAAGAAAAGGACAATTTCCCACTGATATTTTCATTTAGGGGGGAAAAAGGCCTTTTTCATAAAAAGATTTTGAATGAAAAAATTCAGCCAGCTGGGCACACACATGCACTGCACACAGCCCTGGCTTCCATGTAATAATTTGTGAGCAGCTTCGTCTTTCCAAACCGATAATCCCATCACAGACTGATACAGCCTCAGTCCCTTTCATGGCCTCACTATCCACCTAACACAGCCAGGGATAGGAGAGAGGACACAGAGTCAGCACCACCATGCTCTAGTTCTGTAACCTCACCCAGTTCCCTGCCCCACAGACACTCCCCCTTGCCTTTAAGAGCATCTGAGATGATACCAACAAAACAATTTACTTGTAGTTTTCAGAAGTCAGACATCTTACACTCATTTCCTTCCGAAAATCTTGTGGTGCTAATCCTGGCATACATCGTGTGTGTATGATAAATGAGGGAGGGAGGGTTAGCTCGCGCAGAAGTCTGAAACTGGTCTATGGAGAGCTGGCCGGTCATATGGTGCTGGATCTTAGTTTCCAGCTGCTAAAATGCATTAAGTTAACTAGAGGGTTGCACACTTTGTTGCTTCTGTAGGCTGAGCTCACTGCACACACCAGGGACTCTTTGCATCGCTCTCTCCCCTCCACGCCCCAAGCTCCCTGTGTGTAACCCTCCCATCCCCACCCTCTATTTTAGGAACTCTTTGCAACCTTCATCCCCTCCTCCCGCTAAGGTGCCCAGACAGCAAGTGTGAAAAATCGGGACAGGGGTGGGGGTAATAGGAGCCAATATAAGAAAAAGACCCAAAAATCGGGACTGTCTCTATAAAATCGGGACATCTGGTCACCCTACCTCCTGCAGGCTCTATGTGCTCCTTTTCCCCCATCCTAGGGTTCTGTGCCCCACACCCATTCCCCCCTTTTACTTTCTGTTTGGGAGATAGTCATTCAGGGTGTCAACATTAGACTGGACACAGATGAAATGGGGGGCATTATGGGCAAAGGTGTTCATGGCTGCCATCAACCAGCTCTTTGATCTCTAGACAGTTTCAGAGCTGGTTAAAGATAATGGGTGTGCTAAACAGATGCTAGAGGCTGTGTGTCTCCCCCAAATTTTGGAACTAATTGGATGTAGTGTTCCAAAGTTATTGTGCTACGTCCAGACAAGCAGAGAAATGCCATCAAGCTGAGCGTAGGGGCTCACTTCACTCAACCAAAAATAAATTACTTGCCTAATATTCCTCCAGTTAAGCAACTGTCGTTGCCATCAGTTTGTCATGTGACCGTGAAAAAGAGTTGAGTGGATTTGTGTTGGTTAATGGGAGAGGATGTGCCCATGAGACATTTTCTGTAAATAGGTAGGAAATGTTTGAAAATCCCTGATGTAGTGCTTGTAGGAGGAAGCTGGATTTAAGAATCTATATTGACTCACTACCTGGCATTGGGACGGTCATTTACCCTCTCTGCCTCAGTTTCCCCCTCTATAAAATGAGAGGAGCGATCCTAACCTCCTGGGGGATGAAAGACTTGTTTAGGTAAGGATGGAGATCCCACTCTGCTAGCATTTATTTAATGTTCAAAAGTTTGCCTGTGGGTTTAGACTTGTATGAAGACAGTTCCCTGACCCCAGTAGCTTAGAGTCTAAACAGACAACATACAGAATAAAATATTATTGTTATTAAATACACAGAGCCAGAATCTGAACTCTGCTACACTGAAGTAAATCCAAAGTAATTCCATTGTTTTAAATAGAGTTACTCCAGCTTCACCTCAGCCCAGAATCTGCCTCACTGCGTGTGGGAGTGGATGCCAATTCTATCAAGTTTAATAGTTGCAGCAGAGTTGTTTGATATGCGCCATGTAATAGGATGGAGACTGGGTAGCAGATAACCCCCAGTCATAGAATCATAGAATTTCAGGGTTGGAAGGGACTGTAGGCGCATATGCTGTGCACTCTCTAGTGAAGTGCTGTCATTCCTATTGTAAACCCTGATATAAAGGGCCTTTAACTCAAGTGACTTGAAATCAGATTTGGCTGAAACTTTGCAATGGAGCTGTGAACCCAGATCAGTTGGTTGCCAATTTTTTCTTTTGTTTCCCCCTGACTGACTAGCCTTTTGTTTGCTGGGGCCCCCTCCCCCTTCCCTTTTAACATCTAGAGCAGCAGGTGGTTTTAAGACTGGATCAGGGCAAAACAAAACTAAAATGCTAAAAGTGGAAGTAAGTGACCAATTCTATAGGTGGCTGAGCTGACAACAAGCTATGCCGAAAGTGATGGTACTGCATCAGGGCTGG
Organism: Macrochelys suwanniensis; assembly: GCA_033296515.1. Classification (NCBI taxonomy): domain Eukaryota; kingdom Metazoa; phylum Chordata; order Testudines; family Chelydridae; genus Macrochelys; species Macrochelys suwanniensis. The sequence goes on along the minus strand of CM065790.1, from coordinate 9,843,329 downwards.
GATCCTGTCCCTCGCAATTTAAGGCGGTAAATGTACAGGATTTAGCTATCTCAGTGTAAGCATCTTTATAGTGGTATAACTGTACTGAGTTATACAACTTCAGCTAGATCAGTTTCTAAACCAATATAGTTAAGAGAGTCCAAAAACAGGTAAGTAAGGTAAGACTTTAAAGATGTTTTGCCCCGGACTCAATACATGGCTCAGGATAGCAGAATTTCACTTGACTGGCACTACTAGGTCATGCTTTCTGACCTGATTCAGAATGGTGGTAAGAGACCCAGTCCCAGTTTGTACTGGTTTAGCTACTTCTGTTTCAGGCATGTGTTTTGATCAACTGTACCTTTAAAAAGGGCAGTGATTTGAAGACTATGGGTCTTTCAAGTCTTCTAACACTACCCAATACTTGATGGTTCAGAGGAAGATGTAAATATCCCCATGATGCACTTTGGTGAATTGGGCAACTTTGTACAGGGAGTGGGTGGAAATACGGCAGAACTTTTTGTTTAGTACGAGAGAGGTTCGCCACATATACGTGTTAGATTATTTTCAAGCTTCCAGATGCCTCTGCTGGTGAGTTATGCTGCTTGCCAGCTGTTAGAAATAATCTCTGTAAATTAATTATAGCTGTTTCACCCATCTCTTCCCTCCCAAATGTGTGAAGAGCAAAAACTAATCGTCAGTGAAATATTTCCATTTCTCTGGGAATTCCATCCTGACCACTGGCAGGTTATCAGTTTATGCCCTGAAGCATGAGATTTAATTACCTACAAATGTTATTTTTGGTTATAAAAATCACCTTGTTCTTTCTTAAATCCAGATACAACATTTGACCCTATGAGTCAAAAGCAGCAAGAATAAAAATATTTAAACAGGCTATTTTTAAATAAAAATATTTAAGCAGCTGGTGTATATTCATATTTTTTATTGGTCTTTTGAAAAATAGTTCTTTAATCAAAGCCAGCTGAAGGTAGTAGAATAGTTTTTGATTTAAGGATCTCTGAATTTGGTGTTTGTTAACTATTCATATTTTCTAAGATTGTCCTACATAGAGCTCAGTGAATAACTGATTTTTCAATTCAGGGGCCGAACTAAAACAATGTTTTAAAAAAAGTTCAAACCAAAACTGGATTATTTTTCCTTGCCAAAATGAAAAAAAAATCATTTGGGGTCAAATGAAATATTTCCTTGGATCCGAAATGAAATTTGTTGTTGTGGTTTGGGGTGTTTTATACCTGGTTTTCAAAATGAAACACTGTTTCCAAATGAAAACTCAGAACATTTCATTTCAAAATGGACAAAGCCACCCACTTCAGTGTTTTTGGAAATTTAAGATTTTTTTTTTTTGGCTGAAGCTATTCACTGATTTCACCCCAAATTTGTGAATAGTTTTGGTGCCCCAGAGACTGCATATTTTGGCAAATTTAGTATTCACCAAAAAAAAAAGAAAAAAAGAAAGAAAGATGCCCAGCTAAACCTTCATTGCAGAAGTGTCTTACCTGCAACTGTGATGCTGAATTAGAATCCCCTGGTCTCACGATTCCCATTTTGGGGGTGGGATGAGGAACTCGGATAAAGGAAAGTCAAGCCCAAACTGGTCACTAAAAACCAAAGCTTCTCCTGGGCATTTCAAGCTTCAACGACAAAAAAAGAAAGTTGAGGAGTTTTTGTTTTAAACACTGAAGTTAATGTTTGGGAAAGGGGACAGACTGATTTCCCCTGCTAACAAAGTTCTCCGTTTTCTTCACAGAAGAGGGATTGCACAGGCAATGGCAGTTCAGACTTCCTCCTTCACCAATCTACCTCAGACCCAGGGCCGGTGCAAGGAAGTTTTGCACCCTAGGCGAAACTTCCTTGCACAGCCCTGCGCCCCCCTCCCCAGCCAACACCGCCCCCCCCCCCCCCCGCGAGCTCAGCACCCCTGCCCGCAGGCCGCAGCAGCTGAGCGTGGAGCCGGGAGGCAGCGGGGCGGCTCGCCACAGCTGCCTCCCGGCTCTGGGAAGCAGGGGGGCAGGAGGCAGCTGCCCACCGCCCCCCAAATCCTGGCGCCCTAGGCGACCGCCTAGGGTTGCCTAGTGATAGCGCCGGCCCTGCTCAGACCTAATCTGGGGGGGAACCATCTGTATGGATGATGGAGTTCAGGTTCCATGGCCTATTCAGTGTTTTGCCCTCTCTGTTGAGGCTGCCAATTATGTTACCGGTTATGGTGGATTTTTTGTTATCTCTGCCTGCTAGGAACTGGCCTGAGACAAACTTATTGCGCAAAGGCCACCGAGTGCTAACAGCTGTTGGTTGTTCGCTATCGACCTGCACCAGCTCTGAACCTGTGGTCTAGAGAGCACTGTTCCCTCTAAGCTGCGCGTGTGTGCACGCGCACACAGATCCTAAACCCTGCGCACACGGCGAAACACCGCACGCACAAAAATTTGCACAGAAGCACAACAATTTGCACAGAAGAAATTTTTTGCGCACACGGCCTGTCAAAAATTAGAGGGAACATTGCTAGAGAGGGAAGTCCCCATAATCCAGTCTTCATTACCTTGATTTATCCAGTCTTCCAACTTTCTCCACCATGCATTGTTATAATCCTCTGCCATTAGGGTTTTATAATGAAAGTGCTAAGAGAACCTTCATCAGAATGGAGGTCAGAGGCCTTATTCTAATTACAGGTATAGGACACCAGGAGCCAAATTCATCCCTGATGTATTTACATTGAGGCCAATGGAATTTTATTTTGCCCTACTTACCACGTTACTAGATGCACGATTAATGTGAGGCTCCATACCCAACTCATGGGGAGGAGGGGGAACAAGGATCTGCATTAGGACCTAGCAAAGGCAAATCACTCTTTTGCTCCTGAAAAGGGACGGAAAATAAAAGGAATGAGGTTTGGGTGCCTGTCGAACACGTACAATATAATCAGCTGCTGTGAAGAGCACTTGGGGTTGGCAGAATATTAGTGCTGATAGGGCCTCTAATCCTAGGATTAATCTGGGGAACTCGGCTAAGTGTAAAGAAGAGAAACAGAACATCAAATGCACTGGAATGATAATTTCAGCTTTATCCTGCAGCCTCGTAGGCAAACAAATCCAACTTTGTGCTTCAAAGAAAAACAATAACCAACTGTATTAAATATAATACATCTCTCTGTGCTTGTGAGCATATGTGTGAGAGACAGAATGTTGTTATGGGCACTGTTTGTTTAAACCTTTCCGCAGCAGGAGCGGGCACGGTAAATACACAGGCTGATTCATTAGTGCTCCTGACCATCTGCTCCTCAGAGCTTGGAGCTGAGGCTGAGCTCTGACTCCACAGGTCAGGTCAGAACGGGGTTTGACAGCAGTGAGGTTAGAGATTTACACATCTCCTGTGGCTGTTGGGTGTCAATCTTCTCAGTGATGGACAGGTTGCTTGCGTTGGGGCAGGAGGAAAGAGGACTAAAAGACATCCATGGTTCATCAGAGCACTGCTTGATACAGTAGAATGTGCTTTTGTAATGTCTGCTGCTCCTTGTGGCACTAATTGAAGGAAATGGAGTAATCAGGTGCACATGAATAATGTCTACAGTTGCCTTTGCAGGATCTGAATAAAATTTGATACAAACTTAAGCACTTTGTTGCTGTCCTAGGCAAACAGGGATTTTGTAGACTAATCAGCTAATCTTTAAGATGGAAATCAAAGGCAGGGTCATATGGCACCGTACTAGAAGCATAAGGAGCTCTCAAATGTGTCATAAGGTCCTTAAGACACCTGAAGTGCAATCAGAATGGGCTAGGGGTGTTAAGGGGGGAGGATTGTAACCTGGTAGGATTGGGGGTGAATTCAAGCTGCAGTTATCTAGCCACCAATATCCACAGGAGGAGAGGAGGAAATTGCATGCAGATTTCCAACTGTGCCCACCTCTGAAATTGCCCCAAATAGAATTTCTGTGGTCTTAAAGTTTTTTCAAATTCCTCTTAGTGATATTTTTCCTACAAAACGTGTCTCCTACCGAAACCTCCAGATGGGTCCCTGCTAAACCAAGAATCTTAGATTATTATAGCTATCAATCAATAAAAGAATCCCTTTGCAACTTGCTTTTATTAGTCCCTCCCTGTTTTAATTTAGAGTATTATCTTTACCTGCTTCCAGAGACGGGCTCTGATCCTGTTCCTTGTGTGTGTCAGATTTGCCCATCTACTGTCAGTTGTCACTAGCTTTCACTACTCTTTTTCCTCTGGGCTTGATCCTGAGAGGTGCCAAGCACCCACAATTCCCATTCTCAGCTTCAATGGGGGCTGAGCACCTCATGGAATCAGGCCCTAATATGGAAACACTGCCAAACCTCTTCTTTTCTTGCTGTTAGTCTTTTGTTACTTTACCTATGGCCTTATCGTGTTCACTTTGAAATCAATTGGAGTTTTGCCACTGACTTCCAAAGGAGCAAAGTCAGACTTTTAGTCAGGTTCCTTCTAAACCTGCAGTTGATGTCAGCCGCAGTAGGTGTGACTGAAATGCCTTTCATCCTAGTCCCTCTGTACCACAGCTGTTTGCAGTACTTGCAATGAAATCTGAAAACCCTCCAGAATGTGAGGTTCTTGCTTTGTGTGTGTTGGTGTTGTAACACACAGGTCTAGATTGGGGTGGGGGAAGATCTACAGAACACTGAGGTTTGTTTTATTATTTGTCAAACAAATGCATTTTCATTTAGAATTGTCCTATTTTTCTAAAAAAAAATTCAGTTTTTAAAATTCAAAACTTTATTTCAAGGACCAATTTTAGTATCAAAATGTGATATTTTGTCTTGAGGCAAAATCTTCCATTTGTATTAGTCAAATTTCTTTACTCTTATAGTACTTATTTTGTGAAAAGCAAAATTTGTGCCCCCATAAAATGGTCGTGTTGACAATAATCCTAGCATTCTGACCCAGGAAACAAGACCATTACACCTGCCTGGAGTTCCATTGACTCCAGTCACGTTGTGTGTGTAGGCATAAGGGCCCAAGCAAATCAGATTGCAGGAACAGGACCATAATTAATATTTTTGGATGAAATTTCACAATAAAAATGGGGTGGCTCCAATATTTGCATTTTTCACAGCCCAGCTCAGAACGTTTTTTTTTTAAATATAGTATTTTTCCCAACTAGGCTGTTAGTGGTTTTCTGTTTTGTTTTTTTCCTGGCTTGGAGATCCACAGAGGGCTACATTTGTATTTTTGTGCAGCTTTCATCGTTCACAGCAGATGTCTAGCTTATTTAAAACATTCAACATCTTAACAGTTAAAGTAATTTCACCTACAAAAATATATATACTTCATGCTAGAATACATAAAAGTGGTTTATCTGGCAGAAAAGCAAACAACAACTTCCCATCTTCATTAAGGGCCAAATTCTGCTCACATTAAAATCAATTGCAAAATTTCTACTGACTTTACTGGGAGCAGGATCAGGTCCTAGAAACTAACTGGTTTTATAGGATTGTAGGGCTTTTTCATTTTGCATCCAGATTTTTTTTTTTATGCCTTCCATCTCCCTTCACCCCAGTTGAATAACCAGTCCAGCTCCAGTGTCTTGTATTTATATTCTTTTGTCTTGCCAGACTTTAATCTCTTTTTTCTCAGCTAGCCTCTCAATAAACCTGTTACTGGTTCTCTGACCTTCATGCCCTTACTCCTCTTGGTATTTCAGTTCCTAAGCAGTTTCGTGTCTGATGCACAAGGTCATCTGCCTCTCACTCACCAACTTGGATCGTGTTCCATCTTGATGGGTATGGTCTGAGGACTCAATTCTGCCAGGTGTTAGGCACCATTGATGCTCATGCACTCTAAGCACCACTTAAGAGTTTCTCAGCACCTTGCAGGATCAGACCATAAGTGATGTTTTCAGCCCCAGAGGGTAATTTTTAGAGATGGATCCCAAACCCAAACCCTGGAACCAAACACCCTTACATTTGGGGGTAAATATTTATCAGGCTTTGAACATTGTAGCAGGCTCTCTCTCTGTACTGGGCTGAAGCAAAACCTTGGATCTGAACTCACCTGGACTTTGGGGAGGTTCAGATCTGGAGTTGAACAAAGTCACCTTAGCCCATTTCTAGACAGTTCATGCTCTCAAGTGTATCTGCCAGATATAATAGCACAAGAGTGCCTCTAATTGGTCATTGTAAAAACTGTACTCAGGTTAGGTTATTGCAATTTGCTCTACCACCTTGGGGTGTAGTCTCATAAGCTAAGCAGGGTTGGTATCATGTCATTACACAACAGAAAAAATAGTGACCAAAATACAGCATGCAAGAGAATAGGAAAATGGAAACATCAGATTGCCATGAGAATAATCAAGCCAGCCCTGAATGGTAGCATGTGACTTGGGGGGGGGGGGGGGGGATCAAATCAGCTCATTTAAGCCTTTTATATTGAAAGTGTAAGTATCTTGCATCCCCAAAACAATCTACCTAGGGTCTCCTTGCATGCATGAGGGAACAGATACCAAAATAATACCTGGAATTGTTTCAATAACACTTTTTAACTGATCTTCCTAAAACCAACAAAGGAGCCAAAGGATAGCCATCTGCTTCTGCTCTCCCCCTCCTCCATACTGAGCTACAATCCCCCTACCATTTGGAAATTTATTGAGTATCTCAAGAGACAGAACATCTTAATGAGCTTAAAAAACAACAAAGTTCATTGCAGACAAGGAAGGGAAAGAGTCACTACCTTTGTGACTTGCTTGATGACTATTGTGAGGTTGTACCCAACTGTGTGAGTAGACTCACCCCTGGAATGCCCCTCTCATGGCTGGGCATGGCATAGCAGTTCTCCCCTCTTTAGCTGCCCCTGTAGACACTTGCTGTAGACCTGTGGTGGTCCACCTCTTTTCATGACTCAGCCCTCCAGCCAAGCTGCATTTTAGTCCAACCCTTCCAGTTTAACAGAAAGCCCATGTCCAGTCCCTCCATGGGCTCTCTTCACCTTGCAAGAAGGGTCTTGTTCCTTCTGTGCCCCTTCCTACCCTACTACCAGGAGAGTAACTACAGAGTTCCTCCCCTCCCCCACTGCAGATCCCTTCTCTTTTAAACTTCTTCTGTTTGCATTACCCAGCCCCTCCCCAGCTGGATTTCATCATTAATTAGGCCTGACCCACCCTCCAGGTGCAACCAGGTGGACTAATTGGCCTCTCCAGCCCACATTAAACTTTCCATCACCTGCATGGGGTAGGCACCTCATCACTCCAACCTCCATCTTCTTGCATGTTCACTTTCCTATGTCTGCACGTGTCCTGTTACAGCATTTAATGTGCAATTAATAAACCTTATTGTATCTTCTACAGCTAGACTGGGCCCTGCACTGGGTACCCATTATGGGGCATAAGGTGAAATATGGACATCCTTCACACCCCTGCGTGGGCTATGCAGACTTGGGTTCAGATGTATAGGAGTAAGCAGGCTACGCATCCGCTACTCCCCTCCCTTCAGAACAGGTGTGTGGGATGTGGGTAGAGCCTTGCTCCTCTTCCTCCTGCCCTAAACACACCAGCCCACACCTGAGCCAGTGAGATGGGTGTCTTAATTTGCTCATACCCTAGCCCAGCAGTAAATTGCTGCCCCCTAGAAGAAGGGGGAAGCAGGAAGAGAATGGTGCCTGTCAGAGGCACCTCTCTTTCCTTGCAGTGCTCCCAGGGCAAGATTGTTGTGTATCGCCCCATACAAAATGCTTATACCATGTATGTTTCTGTTTTGCAGTGATTTCATTGGTGCTGGTTTTTCATATTGTGTTTTCTCTTGCATTGTCCATATCCCTTGTTATGTTTTGACTGTGATGTTCTTTCCCCATGTTTGTCCCCTGTGTGAACCTGCCCGGTCACTACTTAGAAAAGAAGCCTCTCCAGGGAAAACCCAGAGGAAAGTGATCCTCTGAGGCCTAGTCTACACTGAAAAGGCTTGCTAGTAAAGCTACGGCAGAAAACCTTCCCAGTGCAGATGCAGCTCTATGAGCAAAAGAGGGCTTTTGTCAACATTGCTTATTGAGATTCCCTGAATGATATAAACCACGCTGGCAAAATCTTTTCTTTTTAAAAAAAACCAGTATAACTTGTGTCTGCAGTAGGCATTTGCTAGTGTAGGGATGTTTGTTTTTAACAACATTTCTAACGGATATTAGTAAATAGACAAAAGTTTCTAGTGTAGACCTGGCCTTAGCGGCACTTTTCCCTCTTATATGGCTTACCCCTCTGTTAAGAGGCGCTTTGCTGCTGCTTGTGCCATCTTTCAGATAAGAGGCAAAACCAAGGTACCAGGACTATTACCTTTTTGTTTGTCCCAGTAAGATAAATTAGCTGTCTTAGACTCATAGACTTTAAGGCCAGAAGGGACCATCGGGATCATCTAGTCTGACCTCCTGCATATTGAGGTTCTGTGGCCTGCACCTAACTCATAACCTCTGGCTGAGTTACTCAAGTCCTCAAATCCTGATTTAAAACTGCAAGTTACAGAGAATCCACCATTTACTTTACTTTAAACCAGCAAGTGTCATGGTTTCATGATGATTAAGTTGTGAGCGTACTACAGCAGAACAATGCCATAAGTTGTGTCAACATATGAGAATGACCCAATGCTAAATTTCTCCTACAGTTTCAATTGGATGTGGGTTTCTTCGTTTTCCATCAGACACTTTCATATAGTGCTGCTGTGTATTGTTAAATAACTCCTACATTCCGTCCAATAGGTGCCTGCATTTCAGTAATGAATGCAAGTAATTCCTCATTATAGAGAGAGGGTAGGGAGTTGGATGATTACTCTATATTATATCTTAAATTATATACCAGTATGCTATAAATATATACACATAAACACACACCACAATGGAACATAAGCCTTACCATATGGGATCAAGCCACTGGTCCATCCAACCTACCAGTGGCCAATGTATTTTTTTCCTTCAAAGGAAGATGGGGAAAACCATCACAAAACACTTGGCCAATTGTGCAGTGCTCTAAATTCCTACCTGACCTCTGCAAGTCAGTCTGAAGCATAGCATTGATTCCCCTTATTCTGCTTGCATAGCTGCAAGTGTTGTTAAAAGGCAATAAAATTATCCAGCCCCTTTTGTTTTAAAGATTAGCTGAAGTGTCAGTTTAATATCAAATGTCTTTTACCAGAAGAGTTTGCTAATCTGATAATTTTGTACCATCTCTATCTATTACTGTCCTTCTGTGGTTGCAGAGGCCTCTGGTTCTTTACACACAACTGTATTAAACCAATATTACTTAAGTTACAAAGTCAAGCACTCAAAAGTTAAGAAATGCCAGAGAATGACAAAGCCCTGGCTGGGATGATCTAATTGGGTTTGGTCCTGCTTTGAGCAGGGGGTTGGACTAGATGACCTCCTGAGGTCCCTTCCAACCCTGAGATTCTATGATTCTATGATTAAGGTTTCCCATGCAAGGTGAATTCAACTCCCTTGGGCATGTGCATTATGACACAAACTTTAATTACTCAGGCAACCTTAATTCTGGCATTTCCTAACTTTTCAGTGCAACCTTAATCATGTCGCTTTATTGTCAGTTGTGTGCGAGATTTCCTATATTTAAAAAAACAAACGGAATAAACAAATTCCATCATGTGACATCACTGACACCCACACAGTTCATCAGCAGGGCTGGAACCTTTGGTTCCACTGCACAGACCTTTGCCACTTGAGCTAATGGAGTCAACGCTAGCAATCGGGGATTCTCATCCACTCTGTGGGCCAGCACTACAGGGCGATGAAACACATGCCTTGCCTGTGAGTTCCACAGATATTTGCGGACAGCAGAGGAATGTTGGGTTTCCTCCCTGGCTCTGGAAGAGAATGTGCTGTAGTGGGCATAGACCCCAGTGCCTGCCCATTCCCACCCAAGCTTGACCCTTTCTGCTCCATCCCTTCCATCTTGTCCCTGTCACAGTCCTGTCTCTTCCCAACCTCTGGCTCCTTGTCTCAGTCCCAGTCTCCACTCCTCAGGCTTCTCATCCCAGACTCCTTGCCCAGCCAGTCCTAGTTTCTTTCTTTCTCCAGTTTTATGTCTAAATCCCAATCTTCCCTCTCCCCCTACACCCAGTTCCAGTCTTCCTGCCCTGTCAGTCCCAGTTCCCCTTTCCTGGCTCCTCATCTGATGTGTCTCTCCCCTCTTCCAGTCTTGGTCTCATCCAGTCTCAGTCAGTGTTTTAACATGGGCAAAACATCCACCTTTTCTCTTAGCCTCATCTTGAAAATGGCTGAACCATTTTGTCTGAAATTTTCCAAAAATTTCAGCCTGAGAGATACCCAGCATGTCAGATTTCATCCTGAAGGGTTAACATTTGGCAACGTTATAAGCAACTGAAAACAGGATGTTGTCATGGGAAGTGTGGCCAGCCTGAATACTAGGTGGCACTACCAGCCCCATGTTTAACACCACTAAGGCTCGCCTTCTTCTCTTACTATTGTTCATCTTCCAGGAGAACCCGTACCTGTGCAGCGATGAGTGTGACGCTTCTACCCCTGACCTGGCCCACCCACCAAAGCTGATGTTCGACAAAGAGGATGAAGGGCTGGTCACCTACTGGCAGAGTGTGACCTGGAGCCGCTACCCAGAACCCCTGCTGGCTAACATCACACTTTCCTGGAACAAGAGCATTGAGTTGACAGATGACATTGTGGTGACCTTCGAGTACGGACGCCCCACCATCATGATGCTGGAGAAGTCCCTGGACAATGGGAGGACTTGGCACCCATACCAGTACTATGCGGATGACTGCATGGAAGCCTTTGGCATGCCAGCCCGGCGGGTCAGAGATCTCTCTACCACCAGTGCCAACAGGATCATCTGCACCGAGGAGTACTCCCGCTGGGCAGGCTCCAAGAAGGAGAAGAACGTGCGGTTGGAGGTGAGGGATCGCTTTGCCATCTTTGCTGGCCAGGACCTCAGGAACATGGATAACCTGTACACCAGGCTGGAGAACGCCAAGGGCTTGAAGGACTTCTTCACCGTGACTGACCTGCGGATGAGGTTGCTGAGACCGGCACTTGGGGGCACCTACGTGCAGAGGGAGAACTTGTACAAATACTTCTATGCTGTCTCCAACATTGAAGTCACCGGCAGGTAACAGTTACTATATCTATTTTTGTCTCTCTTATTGGAGGGATGGGGAAGGGGGCCTAGTGTTAATATCAGAAAGAACCAAACTATATGCATTTGTCGACCAATCAGATCATCTGCTCAGTATTTCTCCCCTTCCTCTCCACTCTCCCAATTCAAGACAGTATCAACATTCGAGCAGATGGCTGGCATGTCCCCTAACGGGATTAGACATGAGCCTCCTGAAGGGAGTGTGAGAGTCTGACGAGAACATTTGCTGCCTCCCCACACTCAAACACAATAAGCCAATCTAGCGGCAAGAGCAGGGGATTTAAGAGTTGGGAAGTGAGCGTTCTGAGTTCTATTCCCAGCTCTGCCACAGACTTGCTCTTTGTCCCTGGCCAAGTCACTCAGCCCCCTGTATCTCCACTGCCCCCCGCACCAATAAAATGGGGGTATTAATACCTATTTTATTAGAGTGTTTTGAGGTTTAATTAATGTTATAAAGCACTCTGAAATGAAAAGCAGCATAGAAGTACAGGAGGCTCTCTGGGTATGTAAGCATAGGCTTTCCTTAACCCGAACCAGAGGGATGGCATAAAATATGCCAAAAAGTTGATCATCTTCACCCTGGAGCAAGGGATGCCTCTGAATATTGGGTAAGTTTGAGTTAGGTCAACAGCTTCCTCCAACCCCTTCATTGATCTCCCTTCTTGCTAGCGCTGCTGCTCTTCTGCCAGGGCCGGCTGCAGGCACCAGCGCAGCAAATGCGTGCCTGGGGCAGCAAGCTGCAGGGGGCGGCCGGCCGGTAGCTGCGAGGGCAGCAGTCAGGCAGCCTTTGGTGGCGTTTCTGCGGGAGGGCCGCTGGTCCCGTTGATTCGGCGGCAATTCGGCGATGGGAACGCCGACAGCGCGGGACCGGCGGAGCGCCCGCAGGAACGCCGCCAAATCCGCGGGACCGGCGGACCTCCCGCAGAAATGCCGCCGAAGGCTGCCTGACTGTCTTCTGCCCATCAAACTATCTGACCTCAAACCCATTTAGCAGCGCAGTCTATCAGGTACTACAGTAGATTGTAGGGAAAGGCCAAACACCCACTCAGATGTGACCAGAGATTTAACTGTGTTAATTCAAGGGATCACAAATAAGAGATTCATCTCCCAGGCTAGAGGCCTGGAATGGCATCCATTGAGAACCTACTTTGCTCTGCTGCTATATGCACACAAGTCTTCCAGGAACACCTCAGTCCTGACCTTCATTACTCGCGGCTATTATAGTCCCGAGCGCCGACACAGCTCTGCCAATTCACTTCAGCCCTGACACCAACTCCGCTGCTATTCCAGCCCTTGGCCTCTCCTGAGGGAGGCATGTCCAGACACACAGGACAGTCTCTGCCCTGAAACCCTTATTAAGGTTGTCTATGATGATGAGTGACATATGAAGGCTGGTGGAGAGGGATACTAGGCTCCAATCACTGAACTCCATTTCATTTATGATGCAAGTCAAGATTTGAACCTGGCTCTTCAGAGATGATGGTTCCTCCCCACTGAGCCTCACACCGCAGGCTGTCAGTGGTTCAGTCACATGGGGCCTTTGTGAAGTTTAATCCCAATGGCAATTTTTTTTTTTGTTTCCCTTGGTTTCAATGCTTATTTCTCTGTGCAATGCCATATGTTACATTATGACATCAACCGAAAAAGCAAAGTAAGGTGGAAAAGTGCCGAGCTGGCTAATTTCCCATCCAGCTTGTGAGAGACTTGCAAGCAGGAGGGAAAAAATCCCACCCAACTAGCAAGGCTCTCAACGATCACCAGAGTGACAGAAGAGCATCTTGTATCATTTCCAAACTGCTTGCTGCTAAGACTTGCAAGTAGAAATGTTTAGGAGGTGCCACTGCGGTTGGGTTTTCTGAATTCATGCCCAGGAAGAGGAAACCATGCAAAGAAATGAAAGGGTCCCTCTCTTTGGGAGGGAGAGGGGGACAGGGTGATGCAGGGAGCACAGCGGGTGCACTGTATTAGGGGAGACGTTTGGCTCCCAGGTTCATAGCTGCCCTGATTCAGCAATGGGCTGCCAGTTTATTAGCAGGGGTTCCCACAAAAGTTTTCCCCTTTAGCTGCCAATGCAGCCAGATAACCACATAGGTTTCTGCTCACAGGGAGAAACTGTGAGGGGCTGGGGAACCTACAAGTTTGTTTTCCCCTTTCAACAAAGATACATTCTCAGAACTATAACCCAGGACACAGGCAGCATCACTTGTGGCAGACTTTGAGGGTGTCCTTGCTGGGCACAATCTGTTCTGTTCCAAAGGCAAAATCAATAAGTAAAAATCCGCCCTTCAGAAGTATTATTCTGAGCCTCTGGCAGGGATGACTGAGAAGTGTCCAGTGAATGGGTGACTCCATCAGAGACAGGAAATCACCCCAACCCTCCCTTCTGTTTGGTGGTGGAATTTTAACCACCCCCCCGCCCCCCGAGTGGCACATCCCGGCCTGCCCTCTTCATTAGCTGATTTCCCTGTAGGAGAGCATGCCCTGCTCTCCTCCATGTCAGGCTTGTGGTGTAGAATGTGTAGGCTGTTTGGAACATGTGGGCAGGAGGGAAAAGAACAGAGCAAGAGGGAGAGGAAACAAAGGGGCAGGGCAAGAGGGTGAAAAATGGGAAGTCGAGTGACGAGAGGAGATGAGGAAGGTGCCTAGACCCTCGTCTCTTTTCCTTGCCCTTATTTTCCTCACTGAAAACAGTGAACACCTTCACTCCCTGCTCCATCTCCTGCCAGTATCTCCCTTTCCTCCTTCAGCCCACTTGGGGGTCCACTTCTCACAGGGTGTGCTCGCTGAAAGCTTGGTGTGGAAGCAGCCGGTGTGCTTACTGACAGCAGTGGCAAAGCCAAGGTAATCAAGTCACAGCTCCAGTAAGCACACTCTGAATGACTGTGTTGGCAAGACAGTTGTAGGCGGTGTATCAGTTCATTAGGTCCGGTTGGACTGAGGGGCCATGACATGATTGGAAGGGGTTTCATCTCTGAAAGGGGTAAATTAGGATCAGATACTTGGTGTCTTTGTATAATGATCTTTGGGTTTCACAAATGTATAAAGTTTGTACCTGTTGTGCGGGCAACCCAAGATCCAGTATTATCGATACAGTCCCGTCAGTGTATGTGGTCCAACCAAAATGATCCTGCCCCATGGAGCTTACAGCCCAGTTGAGATTTGCCTACTGTCCTATTATTCATCATAAGAAATGCTATAACCAAACACAGTGTATTTTATAAACATTAACTATCTAAGCCTCATAAACAGCTCTATGAGGCAGGCAAAGATTAGTAGCCCCATTTTACAGAGGTGGCAACCCAGCTAGAGAGGTCACAGGGGAAGTTGGTGTCACAGCTGGGACTAGAACTCAGGACTCCCTTGCTCCCACTTTCATACTTCCAGCCACTTCTTTTTTCCCTTTGAAGATCCAAACAGCCCCTCTGGATGACTAATAAGGCCGAGGCGTAACTGTGACTGCATGGGGCACTTCAAGGACAAAGGGCGGCTTTCACAAATGTCCTGAGAGGTTCCCGTGCTTTACTCACGGGACTGCGTGCAAATGCTTTGGGAGCGATGTGTTTTTGCGAACCCTGAGCCCTCCTGCAATGATTGAGCAGTGTAGGGTAGGAGGCACCAAAGATAGGCTCTGAGTAGGGCTCAGAGTAAAGCAGAAGGGGCTGGACTCCCTTCCCCACCCACTGTACTTGTTAAAATAAAGTAATTGGTATAGAATATAAATGTACTGAAGCTTTTTTCACATTCAGTGGAATTGCTACGGCTGTTGAGACTTTTTCCTTCTCTTGTGCACTGCACTGGGTACTTCATTTGATATTTGCCCCCTCCTTTCCGTGCTGCACCGGGTTCTCCACTATGATATTTTTCATTCTCTCTGTTATTAAGAGGAAAGTAAATGAGACCTTCACAGCACAGAAGGTTTAAAATAAAATCCCAGCCCTCGTGTGGAGTTCCACTTACTCAATATTTGCCATTCAAGCTTTGGCTTTTGAGCCAGGCGCCTCAGAAGCTAAAGCCAGCTCTGACCCCAAACTTAATGAGATTAACTTTTGATTTATTTATTTGTTCTTTCCTCAAACAAGTAGAAGCCGCAGTGGGTTGTGTAATGCGTCTCTAGGGCTCGCAGGGAAGGGGAGGATGAAGAGAAGGGAGGGTTAGACTACCAATGACCCAGTGGAAATTGCAGCACTATTTTAAGTAGGGGGACAATTATGGGTGTTTTTGTTTTTGCTTTTTAAATGTCTGAAGAGCTCCCTCCTGCCAGAGCTGGCAGGCTGCCCATGCCATGCACAACAGTGACACCTCTGCTCCCCTGGTCCCTCCACTCACCTCCAGTTAACATTTCAGCGGTGTAGGGTGATGTCACAAGCACATTGGTTTGGATGCTTTCTGAGGATCTGAGTTTTCCCTGGGTGGGGAGAGATAATGGGCTGAAATCGGACCTGTTTACGCAGCCTCTTCTCCGCTCCCAAACTTTAGGCCCTCTGATAAAATGAGACCCAGCTTTGAGCTACCTTTGCTCTCCCCTCGTCTCAAGCAAGCAATTGTTCTGTCCTTTCCCCAAGAGGACGGGCCCTTCATGGGCCAGATTGAGGGACACCTCTGCCTCCCCGCCCTCAGTCTGGCTTGCCCACAGCTGCCAGCTTTGCAACTGAAATGCCAAGAGGGTGGTGGGAGGACTTCTTGCCTGCTGGAGAGGAGCCCTGGATGGGTGGTGGGTGGGAGGGAGTCTTCATCTGAATTGACTCCCTTCCCACCAGTCCTGTGATTACTTCAGTTCCAGCCAGCAGTGTTTCACTGGAAACTAATACTGACAGTAAGTGACGCTAATTAGGACGCAGGTATTTAAAACCAAATCAAATCCTGTGTACAGCTCAGCAAGGAAGGGTCACCAGGTGCAAGTGAGGGGGAAAAAATCGATGTGAGACTGATATAAACACTGCACTGGAAAGAGAGAGAGACTCAGACTTTAAGGTCAGAAGGGACCATTATGATCATCTAGTCTGACCTCCTGCACAACTCAGGCCACAGAATCTTGTGGGGGAATAATTTCAAGAAAGGATTTCGAAGACCTAGATAATGGAACCTTTGGCCTAGCCTGTAAAATAGGCCGTATCCTTTGGCCAAGTCTGGAGCCGCATATCTCTGTGTAACCCTGTACAGTCATGGTAGGGTGGGAAGTCCCCAAACAGAACAATTTGCAATAACCGCATTATGAAATATGAGCGTCACTGTTATGTTGGGAAAGCAAAGCTGTTAACGGCAGAAGAAAACAGGCTGTAGGGCAAAGTAACTGGAAAGGCCTTGGCTTGTTTTGCTCAGACTTTTGATCTGCATTAATTTTATCCAAATAAGGTAATCAATAAGAAAGTGTATGTGTGACCGTTTGTGGCCATTATACCATTACACAATTTGTGTAAACCTTGCTTCAGTGGGGCAGTTCTGCCATCTGCCACCCCCCGGTGCGCTTGTACTCAATAAAGGTGCCTCAGGCTCTTCTGATCCAAATGCAAATTAAAGCATGGTTAATTTCCCACAACAATCTCACCCACCCACTCCCAGAATAATCCTCTCACCTATGTCTCAGCTGTTGAAGTCCTCAAATCATAGTTTAAAGACTTCAAAATGAGAGAATCCTCCAGCAAGTGACCCAGGGCCCATGCTGCAGAGGAAGGTGAAAAACCTCCAGGGCCTCTGCCAATCTACCCTGGAGGAATTTGCCTACTGTCCTATTATTCATCATAAGAAATGCTATAACCAAACACAGTGTATTTTACAAACATTAACTATCTAAGCCTCAAACAGCTCATTCCTTCCCGACCCCAAATATAGCGATCAGCTGAACCCTGAGCTTGAGGGCAAGACTCACCAGCCAGACACCCAGGAAAAAGTTCTCTGTAGTAACTTTTAACATCCCATCACTGGCCATTGGGCCTATTTACCACTGATAGTCAAAGGTCAATTAATTGCCAAGATCATATTATCCCATCAAACCATCCCCTCCATAAACTTATCTAGCTTAATTTTGAAGCCAGTTAGGTCTTTTGCCCCCACTGCTTCCCTTGGAAGGCTGTTCCAGAACTTCA
This sequence comes from Macrochelys suwanniensis, assembly GCA_033296515.1. NCBI lineage: Eukaryota > Metazoa > Chordata > Testudines > Chelydridae > Macrochelys > Macrochelys suwanniensis. Next base: position 9,826,128 of record CM065790.1, on the reverse strand, counting down.
CTCCTCTGATGGTTAGAAACCTTCGTCTAATTTCAAATCTAAACTTCCTGATGGCCAGTTTATATCCATTTGTTCTTGTGTCCACATTGGTACTGAGCTTATATAATTCTTCTCCCTCCCTGGTATTTAGCCCTCTGATATATTTAAAGAGAGCAATCATATCTCCCCTCAGCCTTCTTTTGGTTAAGGTAAACAAACCAAGCCCCTTGAGTCTCCTTTCATAAGACAGGTTTTCCATTCCTCGGATCATCCTAGTGGCCCTTCTTTGTACCTGTTCCAGTTTGAATTCATCCTTCTTAAACATGGGAGACCAGAACTGCACACAGTATTCCAAATGAGGTCTCACCAATGCCTTGTATAACGGTACTAACACCTCCTTATCTCTACTGGAAATACCCAGGACTGCTTCAGTGGGCCAGAAGGAGGAGGGGAGGGTATTGAGTGATTCCAGGGCAAGGGGCTGAATACTTGTGTGCAGAAAGGGGCAAGTGCATAGATAAGATGGTGTATCATGGTGGGGATCAGGAAGGGAGATTACAAAGGAAGAGAGAGACTATAATTAGAAAGAAACAAACGTTTTAAAAACCAGAAGAAAAAAAAGCTTACCTGCAAGGTGTGGGATCCAGCGACCTGCAGATCTGGGCAGCCAGTTGGATGAAAGTGGAACACTGCATCGTAGGAACAGCAGTTTCTGCAGGCTGCTCCTCCATATTACAAATGAGAGCAGCTGCAGTCTACTGCAGTGGGTGTGGTTCTGAGGCATAGGTGGCTTTCAGGTGGGCAAAATTTAGGCACCTCTCCTTGAATTAATAGTCCATCACCAAGTTTCAGGCTGAATGGCCCTCTGATCAGTTAACTCAGACTGGCAACTTTGACTCCTCTTGCAGACTTCCAGCATCTTGGTATAAAGTGACTTCGTTTGTGATACTGATGAGATTGGAGTACAGAGGTGGCTAGCCGGTTTCCAATTGGCTTTAACAGTCAGGGGAATTTGATCATCATTTAAACAAAACCCTTTGTCACCAATACAGCACATGAGTCAGTGGAGCTTTCATAGATTCAAAGGCCAGAAGAGACCATTGTGATCATCTAGTCTGCCCTCCTGTATCACACAGGCCAGAGAACTTCCCCACAGTAATTCCTACAGCAGATCTTTTAGAAAAACATCCCATCTTGATTTTAAAAGTGGTCAGCGATGGAGACTCCACCACTGTTCCAATGGTTAATTACTCCCACTGTTCAAAATGTACACCTGTGTACTTTTGTCACCTAGACTTAGCTCATGAATTCAGTGCAGTTTATCTAATTCCTCCGCAGGACAGTGTGTTCCTGTTACAGATACTGTGATACTGTTGGATGGGCCACCCCAGGACCCGTAGTTCTGCTGGTAGGTTACACAAACCCTCCTTCGATCAAGATGGAATTTCTGCAAGCCCCTGGGCTCTCCCAGCAAACCTCCCCTTCACACACACACCCGCCCCCCACATTCCAGCTTCTCTAGACGAAAAATCATCACAGGAACCTGACAAAACTTCCTGGAACGAGAGCAGGGCAGAGGTTAAAAGGACTCAGACTAACAGAAGCTGTTGGCCTCATTCGCACATCCACATTCTTGTAGGCTGCACTTTTTGGGGGACCATATGTACCCTGGAGGAAAATGTGGGGCAATCCATGGAAAGGCTTGGAGGTCTTCATTTCGTGGGTGCTAAGTATGGTGTTGGATGGAGCATACTATTGACTCTGCTGTCCCCCCAAGCACATACACACACGCACAGGCACCCTTCTCTGTCTGCACCTTTACGTCACACTCGCTCAGCTAGGTCTGTTTCTCAGTTCATGTCTGGCAGTTTATTTTTACTCTCTCGCTCCTCCTTGGTGTTCTTTTTCTTCCTCCATCCTGTCCCTATTGATCTGCTGAGTAACTGGAGATGCACAGAACTTAGGACAGGAATAGAAACGAGAAAGCCCTTGGCCTGCATGAGTGTGGGTGTGCACGCCCATCAGATGGGGTAGTGCGAGGGAGGGAAATGGAAAGACCTTTCCACACAGCTCTCTGTTCATAGCTGAGTTCTCTGCTCAGAACAGCAACCAACCCAGTTAACCATGTGAGAGAAAATGAAGGAGGCTCCTCGTCTCTTTTCCTGTGTGCAGTCACCGTGGGCTTGTCAGGCAGGTGAGACAGAAAAGGCCACACTCTGCTCCTATCATGCAGCATCTCTTTGGAGTAATTTTCTCCTCTCTTGAATGTCAGGCACAGCAGTATTCACTAGGGCACACTCCATCACAGAGGTATTAATAAGCAGTAATTGAAGTTAATGTGGCGTAGCCAGGACACACCGATTCAGTTATGAGAAATCAGATTTGAGAGAAGTGAATCAATTTCAGACTAATTAACAGATTCCTCTCTTTCTTCCTTTCTTCCCTATTTTTTTTCCCTTTCTCTCTTTCTTTCACACTCTTTCTTTCCAGACCTAAGTAGTCCTCTGAGAAAAATGTGGAATGTGAGCTCAGAGCCGTTATTTATATTACAAAATGCACATGTGAAATAGGCTTAGAGAATAATAATACCTCAGCTGCTGGGCCTTTGTCAGGCCAAGGATTAATTAATTAGAAGAGATGATTTTCTGTTTTGTAGCTTGTTTGTTTTAGATTCCCTGCCTCCCCCTTCACAATCTGTTTTCTTTCTGTGAAGGTTTCTTTTCGTTGGTGGTGGGTATTTTTTGGTTTAAATTTTCCACCTCCCCATGCTTTGGTTTGTAATTTTTCTCTCCAGTTCTTTCATGCTGCTGTGAGGTACACACTTTTACACATGCATTCCCTACCAGGGTTGCATTTCTTTCCATCTGAATCAGAGCACAGAGTTTGCCATAGCAGACCAAAACACTAGTCCACTATTCTGCCTCCTGCAGTGGCCAGTACCTGCAGCTTCAAACTCAAGGGAGGGAACATGACCCTCCCCAAACAGCCCCACAGTGCAGCTAGTTAATTGTCCACTGTTGGTCACATGCAGGGGGGTATTCTTTGCTGCCCTCCCAATCATCCTGTACCGCAAAACATGACAGTTGGTGGTACTAGATAAAACATCTTGCCTAAAGAGATACAATTACCTCTCTGCAGCCTCCTGATTTTGTATGGTGCAGTGGCCACAGCCCTTTGTGTTTTCATGTTCAGGACCCAGATTGGAATCTGGAAATCGGTACACCTGTGTGAAATTAGTTCTGCTTGGTCTCAGCCTGTCTTTCAGTGCACGGAATTTCCTAACCCTCTGTCTGTTTAGAAAGTTGTAGGAGAAGCTCTACATGTGTAGAAACAGCACTTGCTAGCTTCAGTCATCTGACAGCTGTTACTGGGTTGTTTTAGAGGTGCGGTTCTTAGTTTTTGATGAACAACTGACCAGTGATCAGACATGTTTTACTGAGGACTGGAGGGGGGACTGAGAGCAGCATCTCCACCTGTTAGCAGCAGGAAAAATACACATGGGTACAAGGCAAAATGTTGCAATACATTTTGGGCTTCCCTCTGCTGAGATGCTGCTACTGAGTACAATGTGCCTACCACTCTTCCCCTGCATTGTTCTTGGAATTCCCAAGAGGTGTGGTATGTGTCACCCATGTTACGGGTAATTGGCTCCCAATAAACTATAGTATCCTGGGTTTGAGGATTGCCAGTCACCTAGTGAGAGTGTTCTGATGATGCAATATTCCATTGGCTGCGTGTGTTCTCTCTCACTGCAGGAAGATTGTATGGATGGAGTTTCGTTGGAAATGGTCTGAACTGGAATTACCTCTAATTTAAGAGAAATCTTGCTCCAGACCGTATAGTTAACTTAAGTTATTAACTCACATCAGCTGTTTGCTTATATTTCCCCAAGACTCTTAAATACTATTACTATAATTGCTGCAAAATGGAGGAGAGTCCTTGCAGGCTTGCAGTAAGACGGGGAGAGAGTGGGAGACACAGAAAGCTCCTCCTTTGTCCAAGCACTAGTGACACTTCATCAATACCAGCCGAGAGATGCCCAAGGTCCTATTACCTGCCTCTGGCTTTGTTTTGTGGAGCCTTCTTTCCTTTTGTTGCCGAGTTGCGTCCGGTCCTGAGCAGATAATAGAATTTCATCGATAGACTGAGGAGGTGATGGATGTTAAAGCACTTAATATAAAGAGACTTCTACAGGAGCCCAAATTAAATTTGGCCAATGAACTCAATTGCAGGCATTATTGCGTTCCAGGAGAAAGTCCAAAGGGCATTTATAAGAATTACTCTCCAAATATTTATGTTAGTATATCCGTGGTACATCCTTTTCACCCTTCCTCCCTGCCTGCTCCCAATCCCCTACCTAAGAAGGGTTTTTAAAACGACTGCTCTGAATGTAAATAAGGCTAAGGGGAAATCCTTTCCAAAGCTCAGCAGTATTTTGACGGCTGCTGAGTGGCAATTTATTTAAAATGAATTGCGGCGCCCAGTAGAGTGGCTATCCATTATGCTCATCATCTTGGCATCTTTTGGATGGTCTTCTCTTGATAACCCAATAAGGGCAGCACAAATAGTTTTCTTTTACCTCAAGGGTTCCAGTAGAATTCAGCAGTCCATAACAACTCAGTGTTGCCAGGAATCTCTGCAGAGAGTATTGCTCATGGAGGCTGGGAGGAGAAAAGCATCTCGGGGATGAGTTCAATCGGTATGATGCTTTGCTCTGTCAAGCGCTGTACAGTGGATGCATTATGTGAAGTGTCCTGCACGCTGAGGCAGCGTGACACATATCTTGTTCCACACTGCGAGGACCCAGGACCTTAGGCTGTCTTATGCAAAGCTGCCAAGTTCGGATCGGGATCTGAATTTCCCAACAGCGTAGCCTGTATTCAAATCCGGAGTGGTGGTTTGAGGCTGAAATGGGGACATTCAGATCAGGATCTGGACGTCCCCAGGGTTCAGAGGTGGCAGCGTTGGGGATTCGGATCCCATGTAATCAGTTCAGGTCCATCTCTAGTCATGTCATGCATCTGCACTGTAAGATCAAATTGCAGGATGTGTGCCTCATGCTGAAGCCATCTGACGTTGACATGACAAGTGCGTTCTGCGCCTTGGGCTGACTTACCACATGAGGTTTTCCCACCTCGCAATCCGGGATAGTGAGAAACCCAGACTAAGTTATTTTTTTTCCAGGAATTTGAATCCAAATAGAAAACTCTTCTTTCTGGGAAAGCAGGGAGCTGCCTACATTCTGTATTCGCTGGGAACTGTTTCACTAGCTTCTGGGGGCACAGCTAGAGCACAAAGAGTCCCAGTGCGATGGCCATTGTATTTGTATTTGCAGACTTGCTGTGATGTTAGTGAAATAGTCGCTTCATGCTTTGCTGATCTGTCAGAACAGTTGCAGAGAATTAGGTAGAAACGGGGTTAATCGTCAGAGAGCTGCCTAAGTGCTGTGTGTAAGCTGTGGATGACAATAGTGGGAAGGGAGGGAAATAGTTATTCATGTATTCACGAGAGCCAAGATTAGTTGAAAGAGGGACTTTCTCAGGGACAGAGAGGAAAGAGCTCCCTTCAAACACATGGTCCCGTGAGACTCATTAAAGGTTCATCAGTTACAGCGAGCAAACAGTTCAGAGGAAAGTCATCATAATCCATCCTTTGGACGGCAGACAATAACAGCTTTCCACTCCTGTGTTGAGTTTTCCCGATGCCAGCTGTGATAAGCAGGGTGGAAGGAGGGATTTTAATTGGGAGCGATTCCATTGCTGAGCTCTAGGGTGAATCTAGATGGTCTCTGACTGGGAGTAGGAGAGCTCTCCATCTCTAGCCTGAGACCAATCTGCATTGCTAAGAAGATGGTGGCAACGTTATCAGCTTTGAAGTATATACTGGCCTTACTCTCAGCTGTGGAGAGAGGGCAGGTGATGGAGGAGGGAAGGGAGGACAGATGGAGGCTGAAAGACATTGGTGGGTAGAGGTCATCTCCCGCTGTAGAAATGGTGTGGAAGGAAGCACTGGAGGAACCCAGCTTCTCCCCTTCCACCACTCTCTTGTATGCCAGTCACAGGCCTGTCTGGAAATTCTGGATGCCTCGAGCTGCTTGTATGTGCAGTGTGTATGTCTGACTCAGATGGAGGGGGTTTGGGGCCAGGGCTCCTTCTGTAGTTTGGGGAAATTCTACGGTCTGTGTTACACAGGAAGTCAGACTAGATGATCACAATGGTCCCTTCTGGCCTTGGGATCTATGAATCTAAAGCTCCCAGAGAGGGAGTACTGGGGACAAAACGGTTTCAGGGGTGATGAGTGCAAGGAAAGTGAGCAGGACAATTTACCCACTTACTGAGAGTTTCTCCATCCCTAGAGCAGCATTACAGTGTGGTCCAGTGGTTAGAACAGAGGACTGGGAGTCAGGGTTTCTGGGTTCTGGTTCTGCAACTGAAGGTCCAAAGGTGATTTTTTTTCGGGATGTGTGTGTGTCACAGCTGGAACTAGGGGTGCGAGGGGTGTGGCAGCACCTCCGGCTTGAAGTGATTTCCACCATATACAGGGTTTACAGTTTGCTTCAATGGCTCTCAGCACCTCCACTATGTGGATAGTCATTTAACGTCTCTCTCTGTCTCAGTTTCTTGATCTGTAAAATGGGGATAAGGACCCTTAGTTAGCTCACAGGGGCATTGTGAGATTGAATTCAATGATTGTAAAGGACATGGAGATCCTGGGAATCAGATCAACTATCTCAGTGGATTTTTTAAAAAACGATGTATGTTTTAATTTTATGATGAACGAAAGACCAGGGTGGTGGCTGCCTTTTTCATTCTTTCAGCTATGCTGGAAGTCGGCTGCACTTAGTCTCGTCGGTTCCTTATTTAGAAACCTGAAGCGTGCTGGCCCTCCGCCTCTCACGCGGAGACTTGGCACCAACGTGCCTCTCTCACTGAGAGCTGCTGCCGACCTCCGGAATGCTGACTCGTAGAAATGGAGGTGACCAGGAAATGTTCTTCACGGCTGCAAAATGATGCCCACACGCCTGTAAACTTTCCCTGGCGCCCCACGGTTCTCCTTGTGTCCCTGGCTTAGGCCTTGGCAGACTAGGCAATGGGGCGTCTTTTCAAAAGGGAAGGGGAGGACAGCTCAAGGACCTGCATTAAAAATCAATAAATACTTCAGTAATGTAAGCAACAGCATTTGGAGCCAATACTGTAGTGTTACTACAGCATTCAGGCCTATTACTAGGGAACACTGTTTGACATTCTTCTATTTATTCCCAGCATGGACAAGCCATGTATGCTTCCCCCACATTGCCCTGAGGCTGGGGATGAGAGAAGTTGAGACTCTATGGCCTATTTAGTACTTGGCCTCTCTGCTGATGACACTGCCTCTGCTGGTTTTTGTGTTAGAGAAGCTTAGCCATGAGGAACTGGACTGAGACCCACCACGCTCATGTCACACAAAGGTCATTGAGTAATTATCAAATGGTAACCACTGTCACCTGGTCTAGACTTGAACCAGCAACTTAAGGGGGAAAGGCACTCCCCCATTAGCAGCCCTTGAGCCAGACAGACCTTACTAGTGTAAGCATTTTATAATGGTAGCAAGGGAGAGGAGTTGTGGCCACCCTGAGAATGGAGAGGTGCACGGTAGCCTGTGCTAGGACTCGTGGCATTGTTCACCCCTCTAATATCATTGATTAGATCCTAAACCCCTTTTCCTGGTCCTGCCCTGGCTCAGACAGTTGGGTACCCGATAAAAAGGAGCAGAGAGAAGCAGGACTTGCAATCCTTGGGACTGGACTAATGCTATTTTCTCCATTCTCTGCCCGCTGGATCTTGGATAGAGAAAGGCCCTCTTCCCCCTATGCTGCCAAGCTAAAGTGTGTGTCCTTGAACTGAAGGCATTGACGGTGATGGGGGGAGGGGTGTTGTTTTCACCCAGCCAAACCTGACGAAGGAGTTAAAGCAGAACGAAAGATGGGGCGGCAGGTGGGGATGTGGGTGGGGGACGGGAGTGGAAAGTTTTGCTCCAGGCAGCAGCAGCGCTACGAGATCAGCAGCCTGGGCCATTTGAAGCTGCTCCGCTGTTCATTATTAAATAATGCATCCTGATTGATTGGGCTGAAAAGTGCTGTGCTGTGGGGTCAGGCTGCTCAAGTTATAGTTTTCTGGTGAGATTGATGATTCTCAAAGGTCGAATTCAGAAAGCAATTCCCTGGTAAAATTGATCCTTTGGACGAGGTAACTTTTGTGCTCTGGATAGGGCTGGGCAGCGAGAAATAGCTGACCTGGGACTGAGCGGGGAGGGCGGCGGGCTGTCTCTGCTGCTGCTTGCTCTTTATTTAATTTTCCTTGTTTACCCTCATTAGAGAGCGAGAGCCCGCTCTGGGAAGCACAGTGCCCAGTCATCTCGACGTGCTCCGACAGCCAGACAGATTGAAGCATTTCGTGGCTGACCCAGGAAGCCTGTCCTTCCTCAGCCATGCCCTGCAGATGTGACAGAGGAATGCATGACCACTGCCCCCGGACTGAGAGTAGCCCCCGCACTGCTCCGGTAGCTGGCGCTTGGCTTGGCTGCTGTGCATCATCCGCAGTGAGGTGTGTGTGTACGCAGGGCACAAGCGTGCACGTATACCTGCTTCCTGCAGAGACCCTTCTGTCACGCTCCTTGGAGCTGTAGGAAGATCAGTCAGGGCGGCATCCCACTCTCTGGCTGAGATTTGGTATCTGAGGCCTAGTGGTTAGGAGCAGGTTCAAATTCCATGCTGGGGTGCAGCACCTTAGCTCTTTGAGGGAACCCCTTAGGTTTTTTGGCTGTTCCAAAGGCAGAAGAGTGGGGGAGATACGCTAGCCCTAGAAAAGGGCAGAGGATTCGGGGAGCTTCTCTGCCCCCATCGTTGTGCCATGCGACCACGGGTGAAGTTAAGAGCAATGTTTAGTAAAATGCACCATGCAGATGGATGTCAGACACTTGCAACTCAGCAGCATCTTTCTATTGTAAGAGCTGCCCAGGCCCTGCCCAGGGAGGTACAGGCCAGGACTGAATAACCCTGGTTAGCCTCTGTTGCTGCCGTGGGAGCAGCTGATGGTGAACAGTCTTCTGACTCGGGGAAGGGAATGGGTTACCTAGGGAGCACTGGAATGGGTTACCTAGGGAGGTGGTGGAATCTCCTTCCTTAGAGGTTTTTAAGGTAGGCTTGACAAAGCCCTGGCTGGGATGATTTAGTTGGGGATTGGTCCTGCTTTGAGCAGTGGGTTGGACTAGAACCTCCTGAGATCCCTTCCAACCCTGAGATTCTATGATTCTAAGGCCTTGGAGTATGAAGTAGGGTGACCAGATGTCCTGATTTTATAGGGACAGTCCCGATTTTTGGGTCTCTTTCTTATACAGGCTCCTATTACCCCCCACCCCTGTCCCGATTTTTCACACTTGCTGTCTGGTCACCCTAGCATGAAGAGACTGTCACGTTTCACACATGATCTGACTCCGCTGCCTTGTCATTACAATAGTGTACCTTTGAGTGACTGTAAAAGGTACTAGGGGCCTATGCCCAGTAGTGGCTTTTGGTCCCCTTGTCATGTGATAGCTGAGTGCACAGCAGAGCGATGAGCTATAATACCTTCCCCAGGCTCTTAAAGCAGCTGGCAAATATTCATTAGTTAAACATTATCCATGCTGCGTTGGGAAGCATTAGTCCCATTTTATAGATGAGGAATGGGAGGCAAAGTAACTTGCCTATATGTCTATGGCATAGCCAGGAACAGAACCGGGAGCCCTATCATCTAGGCCTTTGCTCTAACCAAGCTTACAGCTACAGCGTTGAACTAAGGAGGGGGAGTTGCCTTTTGCTCCACTCTTCTCTACTGTTCTGAGACATCACTAGGCACACAACAGTGCCAGGGTTCCATCTGCCTTAGGCCCATGTGCCTACTGGTCACATTTTAAGCTTCCATCTGGTCTCCATCCCTCGACCTGGAGCTAATCGTTCTGCAGGGGGGAGAGGACAACTTGTGCCCCGTGACCGTGTTGCCTCAGGAGCATGAGGAATCCCTCTCTCCTCTGCTGAGAAAACGAGACTAGGAACGCCTGGCCTTGACCACGGGAGTGTCTGTCAGAAGGGGAGTGAGGAGCTAGAAGAAGTTAGCCTGTGTGGTCGAGGCTTCTGAGCTGCCTCGCCTGTGTAGCACCCCTGCTTCAGAGGGTTTGTATGCTGGCTTTTAAATGGTGGGTCCCAGAGTTGAATCGGGCACTTTGTTGTCTCCTCTCGCAAAGCGTGAGTAGCGCTGTACCTCCCCAAAGCCCTTGCTCTCTGACTCAAGCCGGGGCCAGCTCAGCAAATGGGGATGCTCTGACCTGTTTTAACCTGCTATTTTGCTTACTTTCCCCTCCCCCTTCTTCTTTTGTTAATTTTATAGCAAGAGAGGGAGCCAGTGCTCCATGGACTCTAAATAATTCACAGAGTCGGGCTCCATGCTCCAGAGTGCTGGTCATTGCCTATTCAAAGGGGTTAGGACATCAGTGCAGAAACTTGTCTCAATCAGAGGCAGAAAGAAGAACCCATCACCGCTGAGACATGGGGACCCTTTTTTTCTAAGTGCTGGCTAACGCCCCCTTTTCCAGACTCTCTGATTTATAAGCTGCTCCCAGCATTTTTATGTTCTATCGTTTTTAGCTCTTTCAGCTGTTACCTGCCATTGCCAGGCTTCAGTAACACAGACATAATATGCTGTGTTTGGCAGCTCCTGCTTGAGAGAGCAAATTTGCTCCCTGATGGAGTGTGTATTTCCTTCTCTGCTTGGGTCAGAGATGAGCAAGGATTGTATGTTGGAGAGGAGGGACTCTGCCCAGTTTCTGCATGGTATGAGAGTAAATAGTTTGCCGGAATTAAGAACAAGGAAACAAAAATAACTTATGAGTGAAATCTTCCAGCCATGCACAAATGGGATCACAGCAAGGGCAGACTCAGTGGATCAGAAACGTGGGGATGGGACTCTTTGGAGATTCTAAAGAAACTTCTGCTCCTAGAATATTTTCCACAAGAGATTGTGATTTCTCTCTTGACTGGGTATAGTGCAGGTAACAAGTACCAGGTATACAGCTCTTGAGACTGATGTCCTCTGTTTATTCCCAGAACAGATACAGCAGAGAAAGCAGCCAGACAAGCTTCTCCTATGCACTGTCCCATCAATAGGCCTGATTCTCCACTGGCATGCACCTTCTAGTCATTTACACCTGTAAAAACTGAGTACTACCTGATCAGAATTCTTCCCTCACTTACACGAGTGGTTACATTTCTACACCCCCTTTGCACAGATATAAATGATTACACAAGGCGCAAGGTAGTAAAGAATCAGGCCCATTGTACCTCAACCCTAACCTAGAGGAACTACTTGGATAAGCAGCGTACTCAGTCTCCATGGTCTATAGGGCTCATAGCCTGAGTATAGGCCTGTGAGCCCTGAGTTCTAATCTCAGCTCTGACTGTGTAGGAGTTACCTAACCCCTCTTCTTCAGAGTCCTTATGTGTAATATGGGGGTATTTAATGGCTTCCAGTCTTGCAGTGGTTCATTAAAAGTTTAGTCATTAATATTTGCAAAGTGCTTAGTACTGTTTTCACTCTTTGTTTTCTCTCGACACTTCCAGAAAGGGAGCAAGTTGTGAGGATTTTTTTTTTTTTTTGGACATGTGAACTTTTGTCCACTAAGAACTGGCCTGAGACTCACTATATTCATTTTACACAGGGCACCAAATAGCCATCAGTCGGTCATAACTTTCCGTCATCACTGATCAGGGCTGGATTGCAATGTGGGGTGGGGGGGTCTCAGGATGAAAGGTTCTATATCCTATCACTACTCCACCCCCTGGGAGAAAGGCTCTTAATTTTAACAACCTGCCTGGGGATTGAGGGTCATGATTTATTAATATAAACACGAGCTATTCCTCTAAAATCCTGTGTGGCTAAGGGTCCAAGATAGTTCAGAAGAAGAAAATGCGGGGGGGTCTGGGTGATCTCAATGATTCTCAGAGTCAGCCTTCCCCTATTTTATCCCCATAGGATTTCAGCATGGGAAGAACACGTGAAACTGGGGGGTGGGGTTCTGGGGGGTGTTTTGGATTGATATGGGGGTTTATTTAACATCAGTCTGCCTTGGATCACAGGTGAAAAGAATTTGCTGATCTTCACTTAAGACTTGGTGATTGTCAGCTTCACAAATAGTAATAAGTTAGGGCTAACTTTGGCTCTGACTTATACCTTCTGCAGTTGCATTGACTTCAGTGGTGTTGCACAGGGTGAGAGTCAGCACAGAATTTAGACCTTAGCATGTATATAATGCCTTTCATCCAAGGATCTCAAAGCACATTATAAATAAGCCTCATAACATTACCCCCATTTTACTGATGAGAAAAGAGAGTCACAGCATTAGAAAGTAAGGCCAAACCTGGTTGCCTAAAATCAGGCCCCTAAATCCATCTTTAGGCACCAAAATAAAAGTGGCCTGAGATGCAGTTGCTCAATGAATCTCCTGTCTCCTAGAACCTTGATCTTACCAGGCTAGGTTGTGCTATTTACTACTAGCATTTATAAACAGGCATAGTCCTGTCCTATTGCAGTCACATGGGTAAAGGACGATACCTCTCACATTGGAAGCGGTGTTTCAGATCCCCCATAAACACATGAATGAATCCTCGTAACACAAACACCAGACACAATAGGAACATGATACCAAACTGGGAGGGATTGCAACTGCTTTGGTGGATAGGGTCATAATTCAAAATGATCTGGACAAATTGGAGAAATGGTCAGAGGTAAACAGGATGAAGTTTAATAAGGACAAATGCAAAGTGTTCCACTTAGGTAGGAACAATCAGTTTCACACATACAGAATGGGAGGAGACTGTCTAGGAAGGAGTACGGCAGAAAGGGATCTAGGGGTTATAGTGGACCACAAGCTAAATATGAGTCAACAGTGTGATGCTGTTGCAAAAAAAGCAAACTTGATTCTGGGCTGCATTAACAGGTGTGTTGTGAGCAAGACACGAGAAGTCATTCTTCCGCTCTACTCTGCGCTGGTTAGGCCTCAACTGGAGTATTGTGTCCAGTTCTGGGCACCGCATTTCAAGAAAGATGTGGAGAAATTGGACAGGGTCCAGAGAAGAGCAACAAGAATGATTAAGGGTCTAGAGAACATGACCTATGAAGGAAGGCTGAAGGAATTGGGTTTGTTTAGTTTGGAAAAGAGAAGACTGAGAGGGGACATGATAGCGGTCTTCAGGTATCTAAAAGGGTGTCATAAGGAGGAGGGAGAAAACTTGTTCATCTTAGCCTCTAAGGATAGAACAAGAAGCAATGGACTTAAACTGCAGCAAGGGAGGTTTAGGTTGGACATTAGGAAAAAGTTCTTCACTGTCAGGGTGGTTAAACACTGGAATAAACTGCCCAGGGAGGTTGTGGAATCTCCATCTCTGGAGATATTTAAGAGTAGGTTAGATAAATGTCTATCAGGGATGGTCTAGACAGTATTTGGTCCTGCCATGAGGGCAGGGGGCTGGACTCGATGACCTCTCGAGGTCCCTTCCAGTCCTAGAATCTATGAGTGAGTTCCATGAAACCCTTGTCAGAGCTGCTGTAAAGGGGTAACTAGCTTGGATCTACTGCTGCATGTTCATCTACACAGTATGCCCATCTCAGCTGGGAGTGGATGGGTTACTGTCCTGAGAACGTAAGAACGGCCATACTGGGTCAGACCAAAGGTCCATCTAGCCCAGTATCCTGTCTTCCGACAGGCTAATGCCAGGTGCCCCAGAGGGAATGAACAGAACAGGTGATCATCAAGTGATCCATCCCCTGTCCCCCATTCCCAGCTTCTGGCAAACAGGTTAAGGACACCATCCCTGCCCATCCTGGCTAATAGCCATTGATGGACCTATCCTCCATGAATTTATCTAGTTCTTTTTTGAACCCTGTTATAGACTTGGCCTTCACAACATCCTGTGGCAAAGAGTTCCACAGATTGACTGTGCGTTGTGTACCATTCTCTCTCTCATTTTCCTCCTACAGGTGTAAATGCAACCTCCATGCCAATCTGTGCTCCTTTAAGGAGGGCAGCCTGCAGTGTGAGTGCGAACACAACACCACTGGCCAGGACTGTGGCAAGTGCAAGAAGAACTTTCGCACCAGATCTTGGCGGGCCGGCTCCTATCTGCCTCTCCCCAACGGATCCCCTAACGCATGTAAGTTACTGTACTGAACTGAGCCCACACACTGGCCCTCTGCACAATGCCTGCAAGTGTAAGTGAGCACCGCTTCAGGCTGCCTCCATCTGGCGTTAATGCACAGCTCTGCAGGAGAGGAAGGTTTGGTTCTACAGTGGAAGTGAACATTTACTCGGTTCTCAGTGTGCACAGGAAGTGAGTGCCACGTGGGTGGATGGAAGGGGAGCTTGATGACTATTTGCAGTGGAGTGACTGGATGTGGATGGGCAGAAGGGTATCCAGGCTCACAGATGGTTAGGTGTAGGCCATCAGAGAGGTCCATGGCCTTGAATAGGCATTTTACTCTGAATTACTCTATGTCCCTTAAAGAAAATATCATCAAGTGGCTGTGGGAATGTATTTACCTTCAATTCAGTGCACAATCATTGCAGTGAAGGCTGAAGAACAGGAGGATGGAAAGGAGTGTTGGGTGCCCTATTTATTGTCAGCTGGAAGCTGTTCATATGTACATCATGGAGTATCTGGCCACAATGAAGAAGACAAAAGTGTCCCTGTCCCTCAGCATAGCTACATCCCCTGCAATTAATTGTCTGCTGCATTCGTGTTGTGGTAAAAACAAAAATCAAGGCTGTTAGCCATCATCATCATATGAGCACGGGAATGGTGGTGGAGGAGGACACCAGACATAGTCCAATCTCTCCAAGGTTATGTCCAGTTTACATTAGCAGGCTTGCTTAAATGTCACAGAGCAGTAGTAACCACTTCAGCCTTTTAAGTAGCAGCCTTGAGTATTACCAAAGAGAATCCTTTTTTCTCTCCCCCTCCGTTTCTGAAAGATTTATGCGCTTTAAGATGATCAAAGCTGAAATACAGGCTCCGAAGGCCGTGACAGGAATGTTTTGTGTGTGCCAGGGATGGTAGATGAGCTGGTTCTTTGAAAGGGAACAAGCTTGTCAGCTACCGCCAAGTGCCTGTGTTCCTTCAAAGGATCCTGGGAGAGTTTTTTTGGTGTTTACAGGGACAATGTCATGCTATTCTCTTTCTCTTCCTTCCATCTCCCCTTCCTTTTTCCTCACTTTCCTTATCCCCACTTCCCTTCCCTCCATTCTCTCTCTCTTTTGTACATCTGTCACTCATTCTTCCTTCCCTGTATCTCCCCTTTTCTCACCCTGTCCCCTCCCCCCCGCAAGCACCCTCCTCATCCTCTCCCCCTTTAACTCTCTGGCAGATTTATGGCCAACTTATGGGGTAGAAGCAATTCTCCAAAGGCCTTTCTCACCAGTAGTTGTAGCATTTTCATTGCTGGCCACCTTCTTCATGGTTGGGGAAACCTGACTACTGGATGTTTATCTCCACTGTAATATCTGGATTAAATGTGACCTTAAACAGGCCTCAAACTTTACCCCTGCCTGTGACCAATAAACTAGCAGGGTTGGAAGCTGGCACCCTCAGCCTCACCCCATTGAATACACAATTTAGAGGCATTTTCTTCCCACCAAAAACTCCCAGCCTCAGGTCAGATGGGGTTTCCCCCTCTCCCCCAACCTCCATTGCCGGGTGTTCTGTTCCAACCTGAAAAATACCAACCCCAATACAATCCGCTCATGAGTCAGGGCCCGCACCTTGGGAATCCAGCAGTGGTGATGTGGAGCAAGTGCCGTAGCAGCACTCACTGGGTTCACATCACACGGTTTCTCAGAAGAGACTATGACAAATCTCGAAAGCATACATGACCCTTACTGGGCATAATGGCAGGTCAGGAAAAGGGTTAAGAAGAAATTCTGTTAGCAGTAGGCAAGCTGGCTTTCCTCCCCTCAGCCACTGCAGGTAGATTTCAGCCTGTGCCTCAGGACTCAAACATTTTCAAGGCCACTGCTGTCTGGTCACCTCTACGGTTTGCCTTAGGCTGCTTTTAAGACCAGCAAGTTGGAGCAACTATCAACAAGGCTCCTGTTAATTAGCACAATGGCTTCTCGGCTTCTGCTGACCCTGTTTCTTTTCCTTTCCTCCAGGTGCAGCTGCAGGCTCGGCCTTTGGCAGTAAGTAAAAAAATGTAACTGAACTGCTGGCATGTGGCATCTTCAGCGCATGGGCCCTGTGCACATCACTTGGGAGACAAATGGTTCTTTTCTGCTCATTATCATCTGCCAGGCAATAAGTCTTCTCCTCTAATTGTCTCTCATTGTCTGTCCCATCAAAGAGCTTCTATTTTCCTTCTTTGACTTCAGTAACCTCATTGTTTCTTTCTCTGGCATGGTTTCTCCCCATGAGGTTCGTTAGAATGGCAGCAGGAAAGGAAATAAAAAACAACACACTTCTTCAAAAACACCAGTGATTGCAGTGAACGTTTCCCCCCAGTTTTACAGACTCCTGCTCCAAGGAGCTGTTTTTGAATTCTTTGAATACAGCATCCAGTTTGGGTTACCTTGGGCCTATCATGCCATCCATTTAAAAATAAAATTATATATAAATGTAATATTTGAGGCACAAGAAATTGATTTCAGTGGGGATTTCTGCAGACCAAGCACCTTCAAACTTTGGGTCACCTGGAATCTAGATCTGAATTTTGTGGCTCAGGTTACTCTCTGAAAGAAACATATGGTGAAGCTGGAGAGAACACAGTGGAAATGTGATGGTGAATGGGAGAGATGGGCTTGTTTATGAGCATAGGGCAGCTAAAGAGGGATTATTTAACCTTCACAGAAGACAAGAGGTGACCTGAATTAAGTATTTAAACTAGCTAAGGGTTATTATGAAATTAAGCACGATAATCTACAGTACATGAGGTTGTGGGACAAACAAGGACTTGGGGACATAGGTTGAAGTAAGAATTTATATTCATAATAATCCCTCACATTTTATAATTGCTGGTCAGAGCAATGAGAATTGCAATAGAATGAATATTATAGTCAAATCATGGTATCAAGTAGTGTTCCTGAATTACTCTGTCATCCCTGGGGTAACTCCTCTGACTTTTCAGGAGTTATAACAGTGATTAGTTTGGCCTATTGTATTAAATAACCCAATGTTTGCTTTTTGGAATTTATTAAATGAAAGGGACATCATTTGATTTTATGATCACCTTTTGGTGGGCTGAAGGGAATTGTTAGGAGGTTTGCCTTGGAGTATCTTTCATATGCATTTGAGCTCTCTGATGGCAGAGAGATGGCAGCGCTATTGTCAAGCTTTCAGACAGGAAAGGCTTGTGTGGCCTGTTTCTGATCCCACATGACTGTGCAACTCCTACCTTTCTTTGCCTTTATCCCATCATGATACAGACACACTCATTCTCTCTTGCCCTTTCTAGGCTTAATTAACAATGAGTTAGTGATAAAGTTGGCAATATATTGAAACCAACAGCCGGGCCAACAGAGTAAAGTGCTGTAGTAACCCAACTGAAACATGCGCACACACACGGAATCTTCCTAGGTTCTCATCACAGATATAAGACTGTCCCAGTGCTAAATTCTCTCTGGAATTGGTTACCTCCCCCGACCCCCACCAGCTTCTTTTGTACATATCCTGCAGCTGGGTTCTTCAGTTTTTCCTCTCTCGCGCGCGCGCTCTCTCGGTTTAAGAGGAAACCAAGAGCAAAGCTTTTTGGTCATCCGTGTCCCCAGTTCCTGGTAGGTGACGTACTCGCAGGAGTGAGGCTGTCCTTGTATTCTGTAACCACCAGCTGAGGGCTGGTTTGTAGTGGTCACTGTTTGTCCCCTTTGGTAGTGTACTGGATAAAGTCCCCAGGACAGCATGCTGATGTAATTTCTATAGAGTGCTTGTTGGTGACTGCAGAATGGGAGTCCATGGGGCCAGGTGAAAGCCATTCCCACAGGCTTGCTCTCAGGGCTCTGAGATGACTCAAGTAAGGAAGGAGAAATGAGCAGCTTTTGTCACTCCTTTACATGAATAGTAAAGGCTGGAATGTACAGGGACTTAGAGCCAATTCTCTTCCATTAGATTCAGTGGGAGTGCTGTGTGCCTCCTTTACCATGAAAATAGATCATGGAGGTGCCCATGGGCTTGGGATTTTGTGTACCATAAGAAGCAACAGTGAGAGCCACAGAGACCCTCCAGCCTCCTCAGGTGCCTTCTTTCCACCTCTTTTCTTTGTTTCTTGTTAGTGTATGAACGACCACAGTGAGTTTCCCCTACAAAACCCATTACCACTACAACACCCAAAACTGTAACAACCGCCACCACTGCCACTAACCAGCCTGTCACCACACAGCAGCCAGGTGGGTGCCAAGCTCCACCCCGCAAGGCAGATCCTACCCTTGTAGTACAGATAGGTCCCTTAGCTAGTTCCACTTCTTTAGTCCTCTACCAGCTTCACTTCCCGCTGCAGCTCCTCAAATGGCAATGATTAGCTTTAAAAGGAAGATTATCTCCTCTGACTCCTTGTTCATCCACCTTGTAGGAGTTTCTGGGGACATGGATAAAAATCACACTGGATGGATTCAGATCCTCCCAGCCAGCAGAAAGGGATGAACATTAATTAGGCTAATTTAATTCAGGGAAAGGGCATCTGGACCTGGAACATTACTAATACACAGATTCTTCCCTTTTCAGCAACAGCAGTCAATCCCAATCCCAAAGTCGACTCCTTAGAAGAGGCAAGTTGTTGCATGACCCTTCATCTGTCTGTCTATCCTTTGCTGCCGCTCTGAGGTTATCAGAGCATCATTTCCCCTTGCCTCAGACCAGGAAGTAGAGGCCAGAACTGGCATTTGAGGGGAGTCTAAAGATATCATTTGGAAGTTTTTATTTTGAGAGCAGCCTTTCAAAGTCCCCCTGAGACTGAATTGCTGAGCCACAAAAGTCGCTCTTCTGTGTGTACTATAATCAGGACGAGGATGGGGGAGAAAAAAATCTGAGGTTTTATTTGCCTGTTTCTTTACCAAAAAAGAACAAACAAACTTGACTCACCCCAAGCAAAGGGGCATGCAGGATTTAGAAGGCTGGTTTTGTGTCTCTCCTCTTTGTACAACTCTAATAAGGAGTTTTCAAAATGTAGGGGCAGGTCCTTCACACTCCTACTTCTGCTTTGACCTTCCAGCAGAATGATGAACGTTGGTCTGAGTGGGTGGGCAGTTGAGGATTTTTCTTTCATCAGGGAACTCTCCATAGCATAATGGGCATGGTCAGGGAAAGAGAGCCTGGTCTGAGCACTGCTGCATTCTAGTGATTCCCCATTGCTGGTGGGTGTAATTTAGAGTAGCCCTTAGAGTGCTCTAAGATGGGCCAGGAATTGAATCAGCTATCTTTGCGCTGCTCCTCAGCCTCTTGGGTCCTGTACCAAGCCCCTCTTGGCCAGACCTGAGGATATAATCTGTGAAGTTTTACATTTGGAAAAGTGGGTTTGGAGGGAAGAGCCACACTTTAATGATCATCAGAATGATTCCATAAAATGCTTGGGGACAGGCTGAACACACACACACTGGAAATCCCAGAACATTATTTCTTAAT
This sequence comes from Macrochelys suwanniensis, assembly GCA_033296515.1. NCBI lineage: Eukaryota > Metazoa > Chordata > Testudines > Chelydridae > Macrochelys > Macrochelys suwanniensis. The sequence goes on along the minus strand of CM065790.1, from coordinate 9,806,483 downwards.
ATCTTCTAGACTGCCCAGTAGAGATAACTTGTATCACTTTTTTTTTTGGGTGTGGGGGGAGGGTTTAAAAAAAAAAACAACTACATGCAGGCCTGGTTTCTCTCTTCTTTTTGAGAAGAGGAAATGAAATGTTTCTGCTGTTAGTTTACAAGCCTCATGCACTTATTCTGCTGCTGTGCTTTCTGGATCTGATTTTCCCATGGGGACATTTTCCACCCACAGTACATTAGTAACAGTCAGTCTTCTGGGGGAGTTGCTGGAAGCCAGCTGAGGGAAAGGCAAAGCTTGATTGTGTGTGTGAGCTGGTGGATTCTTACCAGCTCTGTGAGGGTCAGCAGATGATCACTAACATGACTTGGCCCCGTGGCTAAGCTCCAGATCCCACAGCTTCAAATGTCACCATTGCCTGGTGGGCCAGAAGGACCCTGGCTACCACAGAAGTGGGGAGGGTGGGAGAAAGAACACCAGAGGGAATGTAGAGGAACTTATAAAGGGGGTGTACCTGTATTTAGTTTATCATCATCTACAGCCAAAGTCATCAGTCCCATTGCCCTATAAATTCTCTGACCTCTCAGGCAAACCCACAGTTGCCTAGGGAGGCAGCCCCCAGCCTGTGCCCAACTCTTCCCAAACTCAGTACCTTACCTTTCCCCCAAGGGTGATAGTTTCATCTCTGGACCCTTTCTGAGCTCTTTCCCCTCCCCAACATAGCACTCCTTCAGCCTCCAATCTCCTTGGGTATTACCTCTCCTCCTCTCAGCACTGGAATGAGTTTCTCTCAACCCCAGGCCCCACCTACTCCCTGCAGCTTCTGAGTGGAGTGGGTAATTGGAGTCAGCTGCTTGGTTTTCCCCTCCTACCCACATGTGACAGTCCACACTGCCACAGTGTGTTTATGTAAATATAGATCTATTCATGGAGGCACCATGGTTTAGTGTTTAGAATGGGGGTTTGGATGGATCAGGAAACCTGGGTTCTATTGCCTATTTCCACGGAGGCATTGTGTGACCTTGGGCTAGTCACTTCAGTTTCTCCATCTGTAAAATGGAAATAATACTTGCCCGCCTATGCTAATATATAGAGTGAGTGAGTACCTACAGCCCACACTTGAAGATTATATTATCTCAAAGAATGTGTGTATATTATCTACATACCTGTAATAATGAAACTTGGGTTACATGTACATAACGCACCCAATGTGATGTGATTTTTATCCATATTTGACCATAGCTGTGCTTTTGTGTGTAGTGTGTGTGTGTGTGTGCTAGACAGAGAGCGAGAGAGCATCTGTCTCTTATGGTGCAATTTATGATCTGCTGTCCTGGCTCCCTGGTATGTTTGGGGTCTGTCGAGGAGTGGGAGGCTGCATGTTTCTATGAGAGAGGGGTGAACAACTTTGCGAGAAGAATCAGACCATCTTGCCTTAAACACAGGACCTTTGTCATTCTCTAGGCTGGAACCAGCCCCTCTCTGAAGGTTCTGGTTTACTCACTTTTCAGTTAATGATTTCTCCTTTCCCAGGCAGTATCTGCAGCTCTAGGTTCTAACCCAGATCAGAACAAATGCCAACAATGAAACCTGTCTCATGGCCTTTCTAGCCCCACAAGGCCCAGATGGTTCAGGGTGACTCCAAAGCTTTTGAAGAACAACATGTGTGACTGGAGGTTGCTGGGAAGAGAGGCTTAAAATATGATCCCAAAGGCTGCATGGGGCTCCCAGCTGTTCTTAAACGTGACCCTTCCAGAGAGCTGCCCATCTGTTGATGGCCTACCAAAAAGAGCAGGTGACCTGTGACCCACTTTCTGTGCAAAACCGGTTTCTTCCATTGAATTAACTGGTGCCAGGCTGCAAAATTTGCAACACGATGTCCATGTTTCTAGATTGGGGTGGGCAGGGCTGAGCTTCGAGCCTCTCGTTCTCCCCTTTTGTTCCTCTACTGACTTAATGCGTGTCATTGTGATTCCATCTCGTGGTTGGTCCTGATGAGAAAAACAGCCTGCTACGTACTGACAGCTAACTGAGTTACTCCTCTGGCTGAAATGGCAAGGGGGCTGAAAGTCCTGGACTCCATCCCCATTGATGGCTATGGCCTCTGCACAGATGTGGCCACAATACATTACATGTCCATGACCAGGCCCATATAGGAATCAAAGAGGCGGCCCTAATTCTGATTGGCCCTACTACATATGTTTAAAATCAGTGTCACTCTACTGACGTCAGTGGAGTTACTCCTACAGCTGGGCCAGAACCCCAGTGTTCTCCCCGGGCCCCTTCGGATGGGTTCAAAATCCAGGTCTGAATTTTGCTGCTCAGGTCCCAGCTGTTCTTTAAACACAGCTCTAGCCAGAAAGAACATTTTAAAGTGTCCTTTAAAATGCTGCCCCGTCTCTGTGCTGTTTCTCCTTCTTTTGGCCTGTGTTCAGTTCTTTTACCTCTCCATGTTTGCTTCCCACCCCTGAGCAGTCACTGCCAAACAGCCAGCTGAGCTTCCTGCCTCTGTGCCTATCCAAGAGACGCAGAAAAAAACAGGTATTTAAAGCTAGACTGATTTTTTCCCCCCTTCCCCATTTGTGTTTTCATGTATTAGCTGGCAGCAGTTGGGAGAAGAATGTGGAACGTAGACTAGAAGAGCAGATTAGATTTGGTTTTGATCTTTACGTTGCATAGATCCACTAAACGACTGCTCCTTTTAGCCGCTTGTAGTGTTCTTTGTGGTCAAGGTGGAGCTGTGGTTGTGTGTTAGTATGAACCTCTTTTGCCTTTCATGTTGCCAAGGAGCAACTCCAAGGTGGGAGGGGGAATAAAGTGCATTTAAAAACATAGGGACATAAACTAAACTCAGCCAAGGGACACTGAAGGGGAGAGACAACTAAAGGAGTCAAGCTGAAGAGAAATTAATCAAGTTCTTTTCTTAATCTGTTAATTTCCCTTTCCCCTTTCCTCATAGAAATTTGACATATTCTGTTAGATTTTGTGCTTTCCATTGTCAGGAAGTGACATTCTTTCCCCAGATTTGGGGTGATCAAAAAAATCCCACCCCTCTTTACCTCTCTCTCTCTTTTTTTTTTTTTTTTTTTTTTTTTTTTTTTGTTCATGGTCCAACCGTCTCAATGGTATCAGTTCAGCTCTGGGAAAAGCAATTTGTTTTTAACTGCTCTGACAGAGCCAACAGAAGGAGCACAGAAGTGGAGTGCAAAACGTCGGTTTTGTATAGGTCCTACATAAATATTAGCTACTCTACTTCTGTATTTATTTATTTTCTGTTGGCTTCCTAATGTTTGAACAATCCAGTTTCAGTCTTTTCTCAATGTGAGGCTCATATGCACTTAGCAAATGCTTCCCACAACTGGGAGAGTGTAAATAACATCCAATTTACTGGAACCCTCTTCCCCCAGTATAGACAAAAACCTAGAACACTTCTTGTCTGCATTGAAAAAGCTCAGTGATGGGACCGTCCTGATTTTTGCCGTACTCCAATTTTAACTGAGAGAGTCTGGAGGAGAAATTTGTGTCTCTACCTCACACACTCCCCTGAAATGTAAAACCATCTGTGAATGTCACAAAGCTACAAGGGAAAAGTTCTTGGGATAAAGAGCATTAATAATTCTCCTGACTCTGTAAAGACGAACAAGTGGAGGTGTGTGTGAATAACTAAAAAGCAAAATGCCTCAAGGGCTGTTTTTTATTGTGACTCTAATTAAACCCTTGCCAATTAGCGAGGGGCTTTTTTCATATTCTCTTTAACACCATATTCATATCAATCGGCTTCCATTTTCCCAATGAAAAGGACACTGTCACCTACTTTTAGAACTTGTCATATATTTTTTAGTACGCATTGTTTATAATCCCCTAATAGGGGCTGGGAAATCACATTTTTCTCCTTCTTGGGTTTGTTCTTTAAAATTTGGCAAAGATTGAGGTTGGGTTTTTTTTCTCCTCTTCCTTATGTTACTCAGCTGAATCTTGAAATTAACAACATGGCTTTTTCATTTTACTTCCTGGTTTGTACACTAGCAAGAATGAAGATTGTAACAAAACTGTGGCGCTAGGATTTGCTACAGACCCAGTGGGGAGGGCACACAGTGAGTTATTTTCAGTGGGAACTACACAAATGGGCAGCCATCTTGTTGTTTTAATTTCTTTGCAATGGTTTCTTGAGTTCCTTCATTTATTTTTAGGAAAATAGGCATGGCCGGAACACAGGCCTGGGAGCTAGGAACTCCCGAGTTCTAACCTTGCCTCTGACACCAACTTCAGGGGTGCTGGACCTGGGGGTACTGGAGGTGTAGCAGCACCCCTGGCTTGAAGCAGTAATGGTTTCCAACAATGGTTTCTGCTTTTAGCCCCCATGCTATAAACATGGTTCTAGCACCCCGCCAGCTTCCTGTAATTTTTGTCAAGCTACTTAGAGTCCAAAAATGTCTGACATGGGTGTGTAAAATTAGATGCCTAAATCCCTATCTAGACACCTAAACAACTGGCCTGACTTTGAGAGGGGCCAAACACCTGCAGCTCCCAGTGACTCTGTGTTGCACTCAACCTCTACACTTGTAGCCCTTGGCTCTGCACTTGGTCAGTATCCCACAGTGCCTCTAGTGGTGAAGACCTCAGAAACTAAGGAATGCCTGCGGTGGTACATATATAATGTGGGTGGAGTCTGAAACACTGCAAGCTGCACAGTTGTATAGGTGCAGGAATAAGCCAGCATCACTCCATTGAAGTCAAGGCTCTGCCAATTTATGTTAGCAGGAGATCTGGCCCTTCATCTCATAAACCTAAGGCTGCTAGCTGACTCTTCCATTTGCCTCAACCCCTTTTGTAATGTGACTTTCCTATATTACCTCTGCAAGAATTCACCAGCTCATCGGCAGCTGCCCCACTGCAGGTGGGCTCCCCCCAGTCCAAGGCTGATCCTGGAAAAGAAGGTAGGAGACATGCCGCTGAACTGGTGTAACTGCCTAGTACAGTCCAAGTAGGGACTGATGCTTAGAAATTGCTTGTTACTAGAATGATAGCTCTGCTTTCCATGCATCTCTCTCTCTCTCTAGCCCAGTTGGGAAAGGCTCTGGTTTTGTGCCCTGCACACCACTGGTGATGTGAAGAGGCTAGACTGAGCCTTTGGGCTTAGTCATATACAAGAAAGAAGAAGATGATAAATGGTAGAAGAGGTTGTTCTCAGCTTGGTGCTCAGGTGAACTACGAGGATCATGGAAATCTAGTTGATTCCTGAGTCTAGACTGTGTTTGTAAAATGGAGTAACTTTTTGTAAGTTGTCAGGCATGTGTTGTTTAGTGCATAGACTCTGTCTGGTTCCTTGGCTTCTTGCCCTGTGCTTCTGTGACTAAGATGTGCTGTATACACTACATGGGGGAATCTCAGGAGATAGCATGCTGGGCTCTGGAGCCTGAGGCTCAGCTTACCTTGCCTAGTGCCCCTCCTTCCTGGTTCATATGGATACACTCAATGCTGGCAGCAGACTGGCAATATCCAACCCTGTTTCCCAGTCGATGAGCCCCTGGTGAGTTCCTGCTGTATAAATTAGCATCCCTTTTAATATAGAATCTAATGTGTATTAGAGCTGGGCCCAAAAACAAAAACCCAAGATCTGGAAATGCGAGGGAATAGAGAGCTGGAATTCGTACCTAGATCTGGAGTTCACTGTTGGTCCCTATCTGCAGAACAATGTCAAGCGAAAAACCTGAAGCCAAACACTGTCCCAACTTTGGGGCATTTGAAATCTTTGTGGCTTGGGCCCAGCTCTAAACTACATGTAGATATGATACTGTATGTGGAGAGATGGATACATATTATCCATATCTATGCTAGATTGTGCTGATAAAGTGTACCAGATTGGTAGGGTCCTTATAATGGCCTTTATGGAATAATTGGGACCCTGAGTTCTAGTTCTAGCTTTGCATCTGAATCTGACCTTGGTTGAGTCATTTCCCCTCCCTCTGTCTCAGTTGCTCTGTCTGTAAAATAGATCTAATGATGTCCACCTTTGCATAGTGCTTTGAGATCTATGAATGCAAAGCACTATATAAGTGCTAAGACTTACTATCATCTGAGAAGGTACATCAGAAGTGGCTGGGCTCCCAGTGATGTCTGACCACTGTGAGGGGGTTTCCTCAGACCTGTTCTCTCACATAGTCCATTTGCAGTTTGTTCATCAGGTTTGAGCTGCTTATGTGAAATCCAGCTGATTCTGAGCTGAAGATATTTAAACAAAACAAGAAGAAAATAATTGTCTTGCATTCTGTCCATTAACAGGGACAGGTGCTTTCTCCTCTGGGTGGAGTTAAAAGTGTTTCAAGACCAACCTAAGTTTCTACCATTTGGACTGTTGCCAAGTGAGCTAATAGGCATCCCTTCTGTTTAAGGAAGGAGTTAGAAATGGTGGCTAGAGGATCCTCTGAAGCTGGTGAGATTCCAGCCACAACTTTCCTCTCTTGTATAGTTAGGCTGTAGAATAGCCATATGCTGCCAGCAAACCCAGCAGCTCCTTGCATGAGGAAAGGTAATTTTACTGCTTCTAACCGTTGTTGAAGACCCTAATTTCCATGGAGCATTGATGGTTTTTAGAAATTGGGATGGGGTGGGGGGGAGGCAGAGAAATTTGATACTGCTCCACCCCCTCCCAGTCAATGTGTCTGACTGAAGCTCCCTGCACAGCCTTTATGAGGAACAAATACAGTGTCTACATTAAGCTGATGTTCTCTCTCTCTTGATGCCATTTCAAGCTGTTCGGCGTCCAGCAAACCCAACAGGGCTTGGACCCAAACCTGTTCCACGGGAGCCTCCTGAAAACATCCGAGGTAAGGAGGTGCTCTCGGGCTTGGAGCCTGTGTCAAAGGGAAGCGAAGACAGAGCGAGGGGGTTCTCTTCCAATGTCAATAAAATGCAGATGCATAGCAGTCATTAGACATTAGAATGACTCACTAGGAGGAGCGGACAATGGGTAGCTAATTCCCAGGTGGATCATAAGAGATTCGGGCTGGACTAGCCCCTTCAGGCTATGAACTCTCTTCAGCCTGTATCCTGGAGCTCTTTCTTCGTAAGCTTGTAGGAACAATGGATGAAGACAGACTGGGATGGGAAGAAGGATGGTCTTGAGGAGTTGCGAGATCGAAATTCTCTCTCCAGCTATGCCACTGACTTACTGTGACCATATTCAAGTCACTTCTCTTTTCTACATCTTCAGTTTCCCCATCTGTAAAAAGGGGGCGATGCAGCTTACCTTGGAGGGGTGTCTGTGATTATAAAGCCACTCATGCTTGTGAATCGCCTTGGGGGGCAGATGCCAGAAGCAGGCAAAGTCCCATTTTTTTCAATGAGAATAAAGTTGGTGATCTTTAAACAAGCTTATTTAGAATCAGCTGGGGAGGAGGGAAGGTGATTTCTCAGGTCCTCATGCTGGTTGCCAATAACATACAGGAAATGGTTTCCTCAACCAGCCAGATCCCCTGTTGGACCAGAGCTTTGGCTCCACATCCCAGTTAACTGAAAAGACACCAGCCAAAGGTGCTGTATTTAGAAGAGATTTCACCTGCTGCAGCTGAGAATGCCACACGCCCCTCCCCCTGACCAATCAAATGGCTAGTTTAATTAGGCTAATCGGCCACCCTGGCCTGACATAGTTAAGCCTAATTAGCTGATCCCTGGATTTTTAAACCGCCTCTCTCCCCCTCCTCCTCTCCCCCTGAGAGTTTTTTTTCTTTTGGGCTCCTCAGAGCCATAGGCACCTAGTAAAAGCCAGTCTCCTTGTACAGCTGTAGCAATGGAGAAGCCGGGGGCCTGATTTTTCCATGGCCTTGTACCTTGCCTCAATGGCTGAGGCTGTCCAAAGTGGGTGTAAAACCCAACTGTGCACCGAATGCTGCACTGGCCTTTCGCACCCACTGTGCCCAGGTATAACTAACATGACACAACAGAGAGTTGAGTGCCCAACCTCTGTTACAGACCCTACCTAGCCCCAAAGCCTAGCTGAGCATGCTGGCCTGCGGCACGGTGCCAAACAATGGCTTGGGGGCGGGGGGGAGGTGCCAGGGCATCAGAGCTGACTTTGGGACGTGGCGGTTCCCAGTGTGACACCCCCCCAGTATTAAGAAGGAAGGGGGGGGGTTCCAATCCCCCCTGCTTCCTCCCCCACAAAGTGTTCATTCACTTTTATTTTACGTAGTCTAGTTCCTCTTTCAAGGAAGTAGGCAGCCGGTGGGACCATTTCCCTCAATCCCTTACCGTGGGGTGGGCCATCAGGGCCCATCTCCTGATATTTGTCTTGTTACCTCTGCAGCCCCAAATTAAGTTGAGAACGGGCCTGTCAAAAGCCCCCAAATCAACCACAGTGTTTGCTGAGCCTAAATGCCCCTGAGTTGGAGGGTTTCACTGCCCTGGGGACTGGCACAAAGGCGTGCTGGGGTGTGTGTGTGTGTGTGTGGGGGGGCTGCGTTCTGCTGGCTACACTGCATTATGTGCTGCCCTTCATCCTGTGCCAATCCCCCGGCCTGGGGAGCAGTGACAGTGGGAGAAGAGGCAAGACAGCAGCACTGAGCTGAACTGCTCTAATCACCGCTGATCAAAAAGAATACACAGACAGGAGTGGGGCTCTGTCGCCATGGAAACTTCGGCCTAGCGAGGCTTCCCCCCAGGCTAAAGCCACCTGGCTAGGGGCTAGCAAACAGCCCACCTGTTCACGGGCTGTCAGCTGCCTAAGGGCTCGCAATAGCTTGGGCTGCCTGCCGGGTTCACTTTTCTCTGATGGGGGCTGCCGTTGAAACTAGTCAGGCTGGAAACTCAGGCCCTCGGCACGTGGCGAGAAGGACCGAAACTCAGGCGCAGAGGCACCTGGGAGCTGCCGGGGCCTGTCGCTTTGTTCAGTGTGTGGGCCAAATGATCACTGAAAGCGCTGCCACAAACAGGCTGCCTGACAGCGCCTGTCTGCCCTCATGGAGTGTCTAAGCCGTTCTTCTAGTCCTGGCTAGCCCCATAGCTGTTCTCCAGAGGGCAGTATCGTAAAGCACTGGTGAATGGGCCGCTAGCAGCGACCCTGCATTGGCCCCCCAGCACCCTGGCCAGGCTGAGTGCTCCTTTTCTGCCCTCGCATCGTCCACCTTAGGCTCGACAGGCGCTTTGCAAAGGCAAGTGAAGCCTCACTTAAAAGTTGCTGCAGCTGCGGAAACTGAGGCACGGGGCCTTTAAGTGACTTGCCAGCGTTTTACACAATGGGTGTGTTACAGCAGGGGAAAGACCGCGGGGGGCTGGCTCCCAGCCGCCATCTCTGAGCACGAGCCACTGTCACCAGGGTAGAGGGTTCACCAGCAGCCAGAAGGCTGCCCGTTTCCTCTCCATTCCCTGCCAATTGGTCCCTGCCACTAATGCCTCATTATTATGATGTGTATTGTGGTGGTGCCTACTGTCCCCCCAGGCAGGATGGAGGCCCCATTTTGCTTGGCATCATACAGCCAGTAGCTCTTCGGGGCAAGGCCTGTCTGGTCCTAAGAATAGGCCCAGGGCTGTGATTTGGGCAGGGGCAGCGCATTGTTACAGTCTGGGATGCTGCCAGTGGGGAAGAAAACCCTGCATGGGCTTGGCTGTGACCCAAGCAGTTGTGGGCCCCCCCCACACACACACACTTTTGGTTACGTGAGGCCTAGTGGTCTGGCTACACAGGCTTGGTCAGCCCCTCCTGGTGCCTCTGTGGCTGGCAGCCCAATCCGGCAGCTGGCCCTGCCTGTGCCCGGCACCTCAACCCAGCCAGTGCCTGGGACGCAGCCTGCAGTGGGCTCCTCTCGTCCAGCCCGCTGAGCTAAATCGGGCCCATAGGTGCTGGGCGGTGCGTGGCTCCACCTGCCTAGTGGGAGAGGGCAACTGAGAGGAGCTAAGCAGCTGCACCCATGCTGTGCTGTTAGGACCATGCCTCTGAAGTGCTGTAAGGCGGGAGCGTGCCCTTGGGGGACGGGGGGGTCACTGCCAATCTAGCACAACACAGTGAAACAACTCCCCCCCCCCCCCCCCAACCCCTCTGGAAGAAGCACATCTGCTGCTAGACTCAGCTTCTCCCAGGGATGGCAGAAACGAAGGGACGCACCGCAAGTCTTTTAGCTGACAGCCGCTGGGATGCGGTAGGGGTGTTACTCTGCCAGTGGCCGCTGGCTTGCAAAAATAATACTCACTGGTGTCGCTTTGCTGGTTGGGTCGTGATCGTCCATCACTGGGCCATTTTCCCTGGCGCCGCAGTTACTCACCCGAGCCCCTAGCAAGGTGGGAGGCTGAAGGGTCCTAAGCGCAGCAATGGGTTGGGGGAAACGCGTGGGGAGCTGTTGCTTAGAACAAGGTATTGGGCATCAGGCCTTCTAGAGCCTATTCCCAGCTCCACACCCGCTGCACGATATGATAGGCACTGCCTTGTGCTTCAGTTTCCCCATTGTAAAAGAGAGCCAACACCTACCATCCCTCCAAGGGCCTTTGGGAGGCTTGGCTAATGAAGATCTTGTAAAGAGCTTGGCACTCCTCAGATGAAAGCCAGCTATGAAACTGCTACGCGCAGGAAAAACACAGAGGCAGACAGTGTGAGGCTGGGGCTTTTTTGCTGGCGAGCAGTTTGTAATTCGAGAGGGGTTAGGCTGTTTACTGTCAAATGAAAGAGGCTTGGCTCATCTTTTTCCTCTTTCCCCAGGAAACACGTTATCTAGGGGTTTTTTTCTTTCTTTTTAAGTCTATTTCAAGCATACTTGAAACTATACCTCACAGGGACTCCTGCTCCAGCTCTCGCTGGCTGATGGACTGTTCTTCCTAACCAGAGTAAAATTCATCCCTGTGCGGAGGGGCTGCAGGAGGCCCTGAATTTCCCTGACACCTTTGCACTGGGGTGAACTTTCCCCTTGGGGCACATGAGCGTGGATGGTACTGTTGGAGAAAAACAGAGTTCTCACTCTTTCTTTGGGTGCAGCAAGGCACATACACCTTATCTCCGCTTCTACAAAGCTCGCGTTATTACAGCTAGAGTTAGCCTGACTCTTGCTCATATAGAAGCCTGCATCCAAATTCCTTTTACCTACTTCCACAGTATTTTGTTTGGCCTAAGAACTCCTATAGGGCAGGTAAGCAGCGAGTAGCTTCGCTGCCTAAAGCTGTCACCAGCGAGATGGGACATCCCTGGGACAATTGCAGCCCAGAGTGTTAGGATCACAAAATGCTTTCAGTGGGTGGACAGGGCATGGATCAGTGATTAGAACAGGTGACTCGGCCTCAGGCTTTCCACTTCACACAGCCTGGGGGTGCTGTGACGTTTCATGTTTGTAAAGGAAAGTGGAATCCTTAGCTAGGCAGCACTGTTCACACTGGAAGCTCTTTGGGAAGAGAACATGTCATCTTCCGCCTTGTGCAGCATGGAGCGTAGTGTGGGCACTTGACCTGACATAGCAGTGTGAAGTTTTATTACCTGATTCTCTGTTATAGCTCGGCACCCCAGGCAGCAAGCCTGTTTGGCAGCCTCTTCTTCTCATCCCTGCTAGGGTTTAAAAAGGACAAAGCATCCCAGGCACTGAAACCCATTAGCCCTCATTGGAAGCAAAGGCCGCTAATGTAATCGCCATGGTAATGCACTGAAGTACTGCTATAATGTGCATGTTAGCAGCAAAGGTTTCTCTCTGCTGGGATAGCTCTGAGTAAGTCCTCCTCTCAGTGGGGCTGGCTACTTACCTTCCACTGCTGTTGGGAATTCTCTCTCTCTCTCTTCCAGAGCACTGAGCTGTATTTTTTTTTATCTCACATGCAGCTGCTCCAAAGAGCAAACCAGGACACACAGCACACTCTGCTGGCAAGAAGCATGCAAAGAAGCCAGGTACTTCCTGCTGTAGTGTGTTAGCTGGCTGGTGTGGTAGTTCATGCACTGTTAGGAGAGCCCTGCCTGGTACTAAGCCTTAGAGCAGTGGCTCTTTCAGCCATAATTGGGCTAGAGAATACAGTCTAGACCAGGAATCGACAACCTTCGGTACGCGGCTCGCCAGGGTAAGCCCCCTGGCGGGCCACGCCGATTTGTTTACTTGCCGCGTCCGCAGGTTCGGCCGATCACAGCTCCCACTGGCTGCGGTTCGCCGTCCCAGGCCAATGGGGGCTGTGGGAAGCGGCGGCCAGCACAGCCCTCGGCCTGCGTGGCTTCCTGCAGCCCCCATTGGCCAGGGACGGTGAACCGCGGCCACTGGGAGCCGCAATCGGGTGAACCTGCTGACATGGCAAGTAAACAAACCAGCCCGGCCCACCAGGGGGCTTACCCTGGCGAGCGCGTGCCGAAGGTTGCCGATCCCTGGTCTAGATAATACTTAGTCCTGTATTGAGTGCAAGGGGCTGGACTAGAAGTCCTCTCGTTGTCCCTTCCAGTCCTACACGGCTGTGGTTCTGTGAATTGCTAACACCTTTTTGTATGCTATTTAGGGTGACCTACATCAAATGGAGTCCACGGGAAATATATATTTTTAAATGGTTAGACTTGTATCTTTTTAGCCTGTCTAACCTGATTCATTCCTCTACACACATGTAAAGCGGTGGGCAGGATCCAGGAACAGTAACTCTGCTTTTCACTGAGCTCTATGCAATAGAGCACTTTTATGGGTGGAATTTCTAATGCACCAAACTTGGGGCAGGCGGGAAACAAATGAGAAATGTAGAAAGCCACCAGCTGTCTTGAGCAGAAATAGATTTCAGCGATGCCAGCGTGATGTTCTTGGCTTACTCCATTATTGTTCTAGTACCAGAGCTGCTCTCCCGCAGGGTAGGAAATGAATGTATGTGTTAAGTGATGAGAAAAAGCATGTTTTTAATTTTTCCAAGCGGCTTCAAAGATCTCCAAACTCATCAGGCTCAAATCTGGCTCTGGCCCAGTGGCACCTGTTGAAACATTTAGAGGTAAGAGGGAGAAATGATGGTTGGTGGGAAAACAGAAAACTGAAACTAAGACGCTGCAAGCTTTGGAGGGATCTTTCCAACCCTGCGATCAAGATTTTCCTCGCCTTTAAAAAAACCAACCCATAAACACCACCTACCTGGGGCACGGAGGTGTCAGACACTTAGAAGACTAGCAGTTACACTTGTCTCCGAATACATCTGCTATTTATCATTATAAGAAAGAATCCGTATGATAAAATAACCTTCACACACCTACAACAGCCAGCAATATCCAATTAGAAGATTCCTTGAACATTAACTGAGCAGGCAAAATTTATTTCACTGAGACTCAGTGTTTACAATTCAGTCACAATTCACCTCAAAGGCACTGTGAACTGTGGGGGAAAACCCTGCCTGGCTTTTATAGAAGCAGATCTCACTCCCATTCCCCACCCCCCCTCCCCATGCACGTCAGCTTGTGTCGCTTGTATTCTGTCTCCCCGCCATCCTGTGTGTTACACTAACAGTCAAGATGGGCTTGAACCAAAAATCCAGAATCCCCCCCAGCTACTGGGAAAGGTCAGACCTGGTCTATCCTTTGCAGCTTGGACCTGTTTCTACTGCACCTTCTGCTCCTTTCAGCCTCTTCATTCTGCTGCTGGTGACTAGGGACACACGAACGCTGCCTGTGACAGCAGAACGTTGAAGCAGGGTGAAACTAGCAATGTGAACTAGACACACAGCGGCCCCTCTCTTGTGCCAGTCCTCTCCCCATTATCCCTTCAAGCTCCCCAGGCAAACTTGTCACCCCCTGAGCCTTAATGCTGCCAGCGCAGCGAGACAGACGTTTCTAGCCATCCTAGCCCCTGATGTGTCTAATGGAGAACAAGGACAAAAGCTCTCACTAATGGCCCTGATAAAAATCCTGCTCCTGGAAATAAAACTGCTGTGGGTTAGACCGGTGTGTACCCATCTACACCTTAGGAACAAGGCCTTAAAAACAGCCTTTTCCCAGGGTGAGAGCAGGGTAGTTACTCTCAAACCCTGATCACCCACATGCTAGCATAGACCCGCAACCAACCCAGCTGGCTGTCTCCATATTTTTGGGGGTGGGAGAGGCAATTGTATTGTCAAAAGAGAACTCCTCTGAGTACCCTGGATTCATGTCACTGCCTTATTGCCTCTGATAGCGCATGGCCACCCTGGCCTAGTGCCATGGGAATGACCGCATGCCAGGGACTTCTCTCGCTTCTCTTCCCACCAGACTGCGAGTGTTACGGCCACTCCAACCGCTGCAGCTACATTGACTTCCTGAATGTGGTGACCTGCGTCAGCTGCAAACACAACACCAGGGGGCAGCACTGCCAGCACTGCCGCCTCGGGTTCTACCGGAACGGCTCGGCGGAGCTAGACGACGAGAATGTGTGCATAGGTGAGCAGCTGGGGCCCTACAGCACGGGGTGGGCACTCCTCTCCGGGGAGTTTCACGAGGTCGCTCCTTCACGGCCGGCTGAAATTAACAATGGCTGAAAGTAGTTACCAGCCGCTGGCTGTTTGGTGGCCTGTGAGAACGGAGCCTGGTGGCCGTCCAGTTTCTGGTCAGCAATCGGCGCAGAGAGGCCAGGGGGTAAACGGGCCTTAAAGACTAAATAGTTCTCTCTCCCCCAAAGGAGATATTTCAGCTCTAGCTCCGTTAAGGTGCACTGATAGCCCAGCATAGGGGAAGCTTGCACTGCCCTAGAAAGGAAGCCTGGATTTGAACTGGCAAACGCAAGGTAACCGGTGTGCTATCCCCACTTCCCTGAGCCAGCCTAGCCTCCAGCCCCAGCGATTTGGCCCTTGCTGGGTTATCCCCGCCCATGGCACGGTTCAGTAGTGGAGGTAGTTGTTGCAGCCTTGCTGTACTCTGCCCCATTGCGCGCACTCAGTGATCCCTGGGGCTGTTGCCCCACTGGGCACCAATTCACTCAGCCTTGAGAAAAAGAGGACACACGGTGCGCGCCCATCTTTTGCCAGTCCCTCTGAGCCAAGCAGCGCTGCTGCTGGGTCTGACCCGTTTGATCCCGTGAAGAGGGACTCCCTTCTGCCCAGGCCACCAGCGTTCCACAAGCCCTGAGTAAAACGTCTCTCCTTTGAGCTTTACACCAGCTCCCGGCGTCGAGTCACAGCTTGGGTGACTGATGTGAATTAATCAAGCAGCAGGTCGGCACTGGGCCTTCTCCCGTTTCTCTTCTGTCATTTTCCTCCTTTTACTCATCACCCGATTGCTCCAGCAAGAGAGGGCAGAGTCTGCCCCCCATTACACCGTCACCCCATTAACCTCCGTGGCATAACTGCATACAGAATCCAGGCCCTTGAACGGCTGCCTCACCCCGAGGCGAGCAGCAACAGCCACATGTGCCCCACGCAGCAACTCTGCAGCGCTGGGGCTACCAAACCAACACCCCATCTACTTCCTCCCCTACCTCCAGGGAACTGCTCTCCCGGCAGCCAGTCTCCCTCCTGCTGGCCTCCAATGGAGTACAAAAGGACAGCGGGAGAGAGAGGGTCCCCATTAGAGTGAGATGCTGCAGAGTGGGTAGCACCGAGCTCTGGGGCACACTGGCCTTCGTTCAAGGTTGTGCCACCAAACTGGAGCAGCTCATCCAAATCTCTAGCACATGGAGGTCAGAACAGGCAGAGGGAGGTGGGGTGGATAGGAGTCCTGCTTCTAGGATCTGTAATACCCTAGAAGCCCTTGTACAGTGCCTGGCGTAATAAGGACCTGGTCCACCACTAGAGCTGATAGGCCTACAGTAATATCAATCAATCACCACCCAACCCCCTGACACAGAGGACTGAGTATCCACTTAGAAATACCTTGTCTCCCTCCAAATGACAGCAGAGGCTCAGAGCACGTCTTCACTTTTGAGACAATTCAATGGACTTCCAGTTAGTTTGTTGTGGTTGACCCTTCAGCTACAATCCTGAGACCCAAGCTTGTGGGTGGCCGTTAAGCCAATGGTACATTGCGTAAGGGGAGAAGCTTGGCCAAAATACGCCCTCCCTTCCCACCACTTCTGGTGAGCTGTGTGCTTGGCTGCTGCCCTCCAGCCCAGAGCAAGCTGCATTTTAGTAGTAGATAGAGCAGAAATTGTATAAATTGCTATGGCTGGAAAGGCAGGCCAGAGCTGCAAGGTGGGGTACTTGTAAAAGTTCACTCCTAAAAGCCAAGGATTGAACGGGCAGCTCACCCTGCCAGCCCTTCTCAAGGCCCTGTCAGCGTGCAGAGCCCTGTCGGAAAGGCATGGAGAGCTCCCTGGCACTCAGCAGTCAGATGTAGTAACTAGCTTCTATGTGTTTGGCCAGAATGTAACTGCAATCAAATCGGGTCGTTGCACGACCGCTGTAATGAGACCGGCTACTGTGAATGCAGAGAAGGGGCCACCGGGCCTAAGTGTGACGACTGCCTTCCCAATTACTACTGGAGACAGGGTTGTTTTCGTAAGTACCGCAGGCCGACGGGTAGTAGCAGGGTAACATGTGCACAGCCACACCCACAAAGCCACTGTACTGGACAGCTGTGGAAGGAGCTAGAGCGTGCTGACCCAAGGATCCCCAGGCAGGACCAGCTTTCAGAGCCCTTACTGCAGCATGACCAGAGAACAGGAGCGATGCAGTGAGCCAGCACGTGGGAGCCGTCTTCAGCAACGCCCGCTCAGCTGCCAACTGGAGGTAGTTGCAGAGAGCCCAGCTTATAGGGCTGTTGAGTGAGCAGCAGAGGAATGCCGAGGTCCCTCTCCCCCCATTAATGTAATGTCCTGGCACCGTTTGCAGCCACTGTTTGTTCCGATGAGTCTGGGGCCTTAGACTGGCACTGGTGCTGCAGGGCAATGGGATTAGTACCAAGGGCCTGAAAAAAGACCGGAGCAAAAGCCAACCTACATTCTAGTTACGGTTTTAACCCAGGCTTTTTCAGCTGCACCTTGTTCCCCATAACAGCCCAGTGGTGTAGCCTTCAACATCCCTTAATTATACTGAAGGCAATAAACCTTCCCTGGAGCACAGGGCAGAATGTTAAGGCCACAGGGATGTGGGTATCTGGGAGTAATTCCCCATGTTCTTTCTTCCCTCTTTGCCGTGCAGCCAATGTCTGTGACGAGGAGCTCTTGATTTGCCAGAACGGTGGCACCTGCTACCAGAACCAGAGATGCATCTGCCCTGCTGGCTACAAAGGCGTCCTATGTGAACAATCCAAGTGTGACTCTGACAACAAGGCCTGCAATTCTGCCTCCAGCACATACCTCAGCCTAACCCTCTTCCTCATCAGTGCACTCATCCTCCAGCTGCAACGCTTGTTGGACTTTTGAACTGCAAACACAAGGGAGCCAAGTCAAGGTGCATCACCAGGGAGAGGGGGCGGGGGGACTAGGAGACTAAGGTCATAGGTAGCCCTCCACAGCACCACCTCCTCAGCCTTCCTTTACTCTAGGACTTCCATGACGTCATTCAGTCCCATCCACAAAGAGGTACAGCATCTCAGGGGCTGACTCCTGTCCTTCCACCAGCAGCAGCCTTGCTCAAACATCCACACCCTGGACAGAGGTGGCCACAGCATGGACTTGGCTGCTGAGCTGAGGGAGAGAACTGTGACAGCCATGGTGCAGAAGCTGCAGTACCTGGGTGTCATTAGAAAGGACTCCTGTCACACACACTTCCTTAAAAGCAGTGACTCGTTCCCCATTTTGCACAGGGGGCTCTGGTTCCAGGGCATGGGGGACCCTGCCAAAACAGTGCCGCAATCCAAGGATTTTTTTTTTAAAACGTTCCAGTAGTTTCATTTTCTTTCTTGCTTTGAAAGAGCCAGTCCTAATTGCTCCAGAGCCCCATGGCACTAGAGACTGGAGTCCAAGGCATCCCTGGGGGACTCTTTGGTCCATCCTTGCTACATAGTCCCATGTTTCATTGTTGACCTTACCGGGCCCTAGAGATACCGTTGCCTACAAATCTAGTTGCTGAATTTATTAAGTTTTGTATTTTTGTTGGTGGATTTTTATTTCCTTTTCTTGCACTTGACCAGAACAAAAAGGCCACTGTGCGCATGGTATATCAGAGTGCAATGTCTTATCCAGGCATTTCCGTATAGTGTACGGTTCAAATACTTTTTTGGTAGAGAATTATTTTTGTTTGAATTAAATGCTATAAAAGGACTACAACCTAAAGGGACATTTTACCATGAGCATTTGATTCTGGTGTATAATCCTACAGTAAAGCAACTATTAATTGCTGCTTGACCACCATGTTTTCCTTTGCGTGCAAAGTTAATTACAGGTAAAGACTTATTTTTTGATACATGATGTCCTCTTGTGTTTTCTGACTCAAATGCCAAGGTGCACCCTCTGGGGGGTTGTTTTGTCTTTAAGATCTAAGGAATTTTTTGAATTGCCTTGCTGAACCAAGGTCAGCTTGGCTGTAATCAGGGATTTGGTTAACTGCTACGAGCAGAGACTGGTTTTAATTTGACATCTACAGAGACTCGGTCCCTTCTTCAGATGCCTTCTCAAAGTGATGCTGTGGCAGGAAAAGCTGCTGCTTGGCAGCATTGGGATGTTTTTTCAAAGGGAACCAGCTGTAGACACTCTACTAATAGGCACGGGTCACTGGTTCAGCTATGAACTCTCTTGCCAAAGGGCAATCTCTATTTTGAATATCAACTTTAAGCAGCCACAACCTTGGACTTTCATGTAAACTCACAGGTGTTAGTTCAAATATGGAAAGAGATTTAAAGCTCATGAACATGCCACAATAGGAGGAAGTGTTTTAAGCCATTCACATATAAGGGGGCTGGAGAATTCTGAAGCAATACAGGATATAATTTGCAAACTGAGCAACTAGTTTGGTCCCCCAGGTGTGAACGCTTTCGATCTCTCGCTCCCTGGGCAATTACAATGCTCTGGTTTCAGCCTGAGAGATAGCCCAGAGGTTGTTTTTTCACCAGCTCTCCACAGGCATTTTCCATTTCTGGTATCTTTACCCAAAGTATCATACTACTGCCCTTTCCCAGATCAACATCTCTCCTGTTTTGATACTCTTCATATAGGAACTGCTCCTCCTTCCCACTTCATGGCCTTCAGCCATAGCTTGTACCCAGCAATGGGAGTATTCCAGGTCTGAAAACAACACACTTAGAAGCTTTCAGCCCTGTATTTCAGAAACTATATACAACTAGAACCACTGAAATGCAGCCACCGCTGCAGTGGAGGATGGCAAAGGACCACTACTTTGTAAAAGAAGGGGAAAACTTGAGTAGAGACAGGACAAATGCTGTCCTTCAATGAAAATAGTATCACAGGATGATTAAATCAAGAGGGGTTAAGGGTTGAATTGACCCTTTAGGTACAGGGAGTTTAAATACTGCCAACGTCATGAACTTGTTGGCAGAGGCATTTTCCCCTTTTCTTTGGTGCAGCTGTACCTTGTCTAAAACTGGCTAGATGCTGCCTGTTGATACCATTCTTTCTTGCTCTACCAGATAAAGTCCATGAGTTACAATTCTTGCAAGTAGTTTTTATAGGAGAGACTATAACTAAATCAAGACCTTAAAAGCACATCTGGAGGGGGAAAACACACATTTCCCTTTCCAAGCACTACTATTTCTCTAGGAAATTAGATAATAAGCAACAGCAAATAATTTACTACTTGATAAAACCATTTCCCCAGACAGACTCCACAGCTACTGGAGCCCCCGCTCTGTGTTTAAGTGGCTTTAGTGCAATGGAAGTCGGAACATTGATAACAGCAACACAACTTCCATTGCGGGGTGGGACAATCAAGGGTGGCACTGTTGGGAACTGACCAGTTAGAGCCTGTGTGCAAATGGCTGCCGGACAGGAGGCAGTACTGCATTAGACAGCATCGTTAAAAAGATGTCACTGGCTTCCTTGCATGGCTTTAGAGAGAAATAAGCAGTAATGATGTTACGACCCCCTCACCACAGGTTGGCAGCAGGGTTACTTTAGACCATGGACCTTCAGTACCAACACACAGGCTTCTATAACTTGAGCTGAAGCAGCACCATCTTAGCTAGTAACAAAAGTAGGCTTCAGTGTAGTAGCCGTGTTAGTCTGTGTCAGCAAAAAGAAAATAAGAAAGGAATATTTGTGGCACCTTAGAGACTAACAAATTTATTTCAGCATAAGCTTTCGTGGACTACAGTCCGCTTTGTCGGATGCATAGAATGGAACATACAGTGGGAGGAAGTAGGCTGTTATCCTTTAGAGTAGCCACAAGGGGGATACAACACACTTTACAGCTGCTGAAGTCATGGTGTAAAAGAAAATGGAAAAAAACCCATGGTACCTATAACCTAGTATTGGGCTCTTTATAACTACCTACCTAGACAGAAGTGGATGCCACGCTAAAGTAATCTAACCCTAGGGAAACGCGGACACCAAGGAATTGTCTCAAAGGCAAATTATATGATCCGTGGACTTTGGTTAGGACAACTCCAAATAGCCGGTTTGAAAGCAAGGGGAGGAGTTCTCGTCCCACCATAAAGACAGACTCAAAGCTGCTATGGTTGGTCCTGTTTCAAAAGCCCATTTTCATTTTAAAATTTAGCAGCCATGCAGCCAGGAAGGACACATGACTGAAAACGCATCTCCCCAGCCTCTTAAATTCAGTGTTTAAAAAAGGAAATGTTTTAAAAAACTTTGAGAACTTCAGTGCTTTGAGCATATTGACAAAAGGTAACACGCAAGACAGGCATCCACACAAAGGAGAAATAGCTTTATTACAGTACAAAAAGAAGACATCCTTCATCTTATGTACATGCCACTGATGAACGTTCACGTTCTGGAGGACCCATATAGAAGCTGCAGTCATTTATGCAGCAACAGTTCATGCTTTTAAATGGGGTGTGTGTGGGGGGGAATATTAGTTGTGGGAAGGCTAACAAAAAATCCTTAAAAGGCACCAGCACCCTCCTGGAAAATCTACTCACACTAATGTTTTAAGTTGGTTTGCCTGTTTATTTTAAAAATGATACCTGTCTGCAAAATGCTGACCTCTATAAACAAGCATTAAGAGAGACCTTTGTTTTTCCTATTTACCTCAAATTGTATTCCAACTTTAACTATTTGGTGGTGTCATAACAAATCTGTTTATCCAAATAAAAGCCACCAAAAAATCTGCAAATCCTAGACCTGTTGTCTGGCATGATTAAATAGTGCCGCCAGTATGAATCTATCACCATAGCTACAGAAAAGAAGAAAAAACAACAACAACAGTATTTTGGCTTTATGCACAAATTCACTCACCCAAGAAAGCTTTTAACCATATTCATTCTCAGCCGAAGACGGGGAAAATCGACATTTGCTAGATTGGTTAGAGCTGCACAGGACAGTTGTTCTTTTTTAAATGGTTAGGAAATGGACAGTTCATCTGAAAGGGGGAAATACAGACCATTAAAGGGACTCAGCACATGCTATCAGCACTTTGTCCCATCAGCAACATTCTGTGCTTTAATTGGCTTTAGTGAAATGCCCCAAGTGTAAATAAAAGCTGAAGCTCAGTGTTTTCTTAGTTTTAAAAAAGATAAGAGTTAGGCACTAAAGATACTTAAAGCAGCATCTTCTAGGAAATATTCCTAGTCCATAGCCAAACCTGGAATGCTTTGCTGGGGCCACATAAGAGTTGGTTGGGAGTGGCACATTTAGGCACCGGGACAGAGGAGAGTTTCAAGTTGCTCTAAAGTAGACTTGTAGTTTTGCTTGCCCAGGGAAAGCGTTGGTTTTGGGGTGGGGGAGCGTAAGGGGGGAGAACGGGCAACCAGAATGTTAACCATCTGTTGTCATGGGCCATAATGGCAGGAAAGTCTAAAGATTCCTGAGAATTTTGCAAAGTGGCTCTAAAGTGACCTTCTGTTAGCCAGGAGCAGGAATGATGGACTCTGAAGGCAGCCCCATGCAACGCTGCAGTGATTTAGGAGTTTAAAGAGGGGAGAGAGCAGAAATCAATAACAGGCCGGGTCCGGACTGCATTGAATCCCACTTCAGAAGAGCAAATTGTCTACTTGATACATCAACTAAATAACACTGCACTGGACAGTGTCACATATGCCAGCCTAGAAAGCAAGTTTAATTTATGCTGAACCATACCAAATGTAACAAGTGTACAAGAAATATTCACCTCTCATTCCCCATGATCTTCCTGGGCACTAATGGGAAGGGAGACTGTATCTTAACAGACAGGAGAACATGGCTAACAAGCTACATCTTTCAGACATTGAATGTACAACACTGCTTAGTTTAGATTTATTTGCACCGAAAACAGTGCAATGGATTTTTCCAGGGATTTAGAAAGGCCTTATATATGACTTGGGAATGGAGCCTTTGTGGATAGAAGTTGTATTCTATGGTTGAGCATCATAAATCCCAATTACAATATAGCAGAGTTTGTTTCATCTCTGAATTATTTATTCATGCAGCATAAAGGAGAGTGTCTTGCAATTTTAGAAACATGGTTCTGGTTGTGGTATTGCTACAGTAAATATAGTCCGCAAATGACCAACTAGCCTTCAGCTGTCAACTACTAGAACAATGTTATGCCCTAA
This sequence comes from Macrochelys suwanniensis, assembly GCA_033296515.1. Classification (NCBI taxonomy): domain Eukaryota; kingdom Metazoa; phylum Chordata; order Testudines; family Chelydridae; genus Macrochelys; species Macrochelys suwanniensis. Next base: position 9,784,009 of record CM065790.1, on the reverse strand, counting down.
TTTTAAAGTATAGGTATCAGCTTGCACATTCAAATGGTTGCTTTAAAAAAAAAAAAAAAAAAAAAAAAAAAGACTGAAGTCCCTGGGTTTTTAAACACGTACTTTAAAAAGGTAAGTACAACATACTTATAAATCTTGCTTTACCCTTAATTTACTGATACATGCTCTATAGCCTCATCACAGTTTTTGACCTGGAAATACACAATACTTGGCACTTACATGGCATCAGTAGAGATCAAGACCCTTTATAAAGAAGGGGAAGAATTACTTCCATTTTAGACACTGGGCAACAGGCACAGAGGATAAGTGACTTGCCCTATGTTGCCCTCTGAGTCAGTAGCACAACTCAAACCCAGATACCTCAATGCCCAGTCCTTTGTTTTGTCCACTGGACCAAGTTGCCTTCAAATCAGCAAGCCACACGTGACTTGTCTACATTAGAGTTTTCTTCTGAAAATTTTTCCACCACTTTCAGTAGCATTGAGAGCTCTAAAGCAGACAAGTCCCTGGGGGCTGCTGCTGTTTTTAATGGCGTGTGGTTTTAGTTCTAGTCAAAGCAGAGTTAGAAAATGTTAAAAATACATGGCCATGAGAGCCTTGTCTACTATAGAGCACCTAACGTTGCTACCACCAGTGGAGTTGGACCTGCGTTACTGACAGTGGGACACTTTTTTTTTTTTAATTTCATGTGGACACTTTCCACCCCACCCCACAAATAAGTTTAGTTAAGTAGGCTTTGGGTGCACTTCTAACAGTCAAATGCCAAGCACGTCACACAAGTGACAAAACGTTAAGGTACCAGGTATGACTCCATTTCCTGAACTGGGTTATTGCTTTTATCTGGCTAGTAAAGCTGACCTCTGTATAGATACCATGAAGGGAGGTATCTTGAGTGGCAGACTGAGGTTATGGTGCTGTATCCTGTATAAGCGCAGTGAAATCTGCAAAAGGAAGATACTCATGTTAGGCAATGTTTGGATACCACCTTAACAGACAGTGTCTGATTCTCCTCCAAGTGCAATTCTCTTCCACCTTCATTAGAAGGCCACCTACTCCGGACAGAATATATTTCAGCACTTATAAGCACAAGGGATTCCCATTCTATTATTCAGAGATATCAAATGACAAGCAGCACCACAAAGGAGCTGCTATAGCATTGAAAATTAAGCCAGTGAGCTAGAAAAAACCCCAGAAGCCACTGATTTATAAACATTTAAAGTTTCTTCCTTCAAACTTATTTGGTCCAAAGACCAAATTAAATTGCTTTACATTAAAATACATGCAGTCAGTCTTCCATACATTCATTCATGAATGATTCATCTAGGCAATTCAAGGGCAAGAGGGCGGGGGTCTTCCAATGGCTATTCTGCCATTGATTAGTTCTGAAACAGGAATGGATGAGAAAGAATAGTACAAGACTACTTGCATAGTTGAGGGATTGGCCATATCAGTCAAAGGAGAAGAAAACAAAATGACAACATAATGCAGATTGCATATATGTTCATCGGTCTCTACTAAAAGGTTGATTACATAATGCATGGGCAAAAGAAACAGTTGAGGTGAAAATACGTTAAAACTGCACCATATCAGTGTGCATCTTGGCAAAGGTTTTATTTTTGTAATACATTTAGTCTAAACTCTCTAAGTGAAGAAAGTGCCTTGGATCACAGTTTGCCTGCTGGTTACACTAAGTGTTCTGTATATAGCTGGAAGAAAAATACTAATTAAAAACTATTAATCTACTCCACATGAACTCTCATTTTTACTAAAAGCAACCAATTCTGGGCTATGTGTAAAGAGAAAAATGCTTAACAAAGGGCAAACTCAACCCAAACATTTTTTTATTACAAAACAAAATACAGCATTAACAGACTGATGTGGTAGGAATGAGCTAGTGCAGAGAAATGATGGACAAAGCAGCGACAGATACAAAGCAAGTAAAGGCAATAAAATCTTGTATCAGCTGAGGGAGTAAACTGGAATGGTACTGCAGTCTCTCAATCAAACAGGGTTTATTGAGAAGTTATACAACTACACTAAGCAATAGTGTGTGTAATACAGGATTTATTGGGTACAGATAGGCACGCACGCTTATCCCTATGTAGTGAAAATGGCACAGCTCATCACTTCTCCCTATATAGAGACAGGAGATATAAAATATACAAAACATGGGTGATGTAATGCCACAAAGGCAATGTAAGACATCAGAATAAAATTCCTTCCAGCACCTGACAAGCATCATTTTCAGGATAGAACTTACATTCTGGAATGTGCAGCTGATTTGACAAAAAAGGAGACTGGAAGAGTTCTAAGATTTGCTTGACAAGCAGTTTTCCAGTTAATCATTAGAAAAGCATTCCCTGATTCAGACTGACCTTGTCTTCAGTTTTTTTACAGGAATATACACTATATGGTTTCCATAGCTATAGGAACTACAGCGGTTTGCAGACTATCCCTACCTTTTTAACCCATACTGCACTGACACAAACGGTTTATAAGGGAGGCAGTATCTCAAAGTGTTCCTATTTAGCCTAGATATAGATACACACAGGGCATGAACCTCAACTAAGAGTTATGAAAAGATCACTAATGTATGACAAGTGACTCACTCCAACAGCTCTTCTCCCTGCAAACGCATGTTAGATCATACACTACTCTGAACAACTTTCGTGACCATTTAAGGTGTGTACAGTGCTAGCAATTAATGCAGTACACATATGAAACAAAGCTTTGGGGTTAAATTCTGCCCTCAAATTTTGTGCCAACATCTGTTATTGGCTTCATTTCTTGTGCCTATCTAAGGGCAGAATTTAGCCCATTTATTCTCTTTATCATCACTGTAATAGAGAACAGCAGGTCATGAGCTGTGCTATGCAGATACAGGAGATACAGCCTATCACTCAGCGGTCATGCGTAAAGCCCATCTATTTCAAGCTTGGAGAGGAGAATTCATACCAGTACAATTTACAGTTTACCATGTAGGCTACTGTCCTATTATTCTTACAGTAGTTATATCATCTCTATATTTTGCTGTAACACCTCCACCACACAGCTGTTTGTCAGTATGAAAGGAAGAAGGCAACATTAATCACTGCAATGAAAGTATCAGGAGGGAGACCTAAACAAAACCATTGGCACAATTGGTTAGCCCATGGCAGTCGTGCGTTGTGGTGAAACTGGAAAGACCAGCATGGTAACGCAATCAAAATACTCATGTGTAGTGCTGGACATAAGTAATTCAGTAGATGTGCTGAGAACCTGCTCCCATTAATTTAATGGAGCTCGGTCTTAATTTTGCATCTTAAGAAAGCTGGGTTCCATCTCAAAAGAGCTCACATATAAAAGCAAGTTTGATGGCTTCCTTCTAGTCCTGAGAGTTCATTTGTCCACAACACAAATTGATTTGCATACCATGGTAATCTCTTCGCAGATCAAACTTAGAACAGCCATAGTAGGGGTATTTGCAAGTTGAAAATGAGCTGCATTATCACCAAAGGGCCACGGAAAAAATCTGCACCTTGCTTGCCCACACTACTTCTGGCTCTAGCCAGTGACAGATCATCAAAGTGCTAAATAAACGTGCACACACAAAATATGAGCTCTGTATTGTCTCTATGCAAAACAGATAGTATGCCTAACAGAAGTTGTACACTTTCTTTATACGCTTAGACATTCACCATATTCCTGAAAGAGCAACTGATACCTTAATCTGAACACATTCTATTTAGAAACAACTCCACTTCCAATTTTTTTTTGTTCTGTTATGAAAACATGCACGAGTATGGCTTTTAAAAAAAAATTAGTTATTGCAGTTTTATTCCTTTACCAGTTAGATATTCTACATCTACAGAGTAAAGAGAATCCAGTAATAGTAATAATCATCCTTAGCTCTTGCATAGCTAGCCTTTTAATCTCTGCAGATCTCAAAGTGCTCTGTTACTAAGCAAGCCAAGTATCATTATCATCAAGCATTGACTGGATCTTTGATTAAGATTTCAAAAACTTCTGCTGCTTATTCCTCACTTGGAGCCAATAGGCCTAACCAGGCTCACACAATCTGACTGTCTTCAACTACTACCGACCTCAGTGGGAGCTCAGAGCCTTGAGCCACAGTTAGTGCCATCAGTCTATAGATAAACTGATGTCACAATCAGAGGGCTAAGGACAACAGCCTAAGAATAAGGAGCAAAAGACTCAAGGCACATCTGCATGAACCGAGGATATTTTGTTCCTATGAAAAAATGGGGAAGTGAAATAAAAAATTATATATACATACACACACACCCCATATGTAGAATTCTCTGTTGAACATTCATCCCCACCCTTCTCATTGTCTTCTATGAGGCACCAGTGGAATTTCAGAAAGAATCAAAAGCCATCTGACCTGTTACCACCCTCTCAGTCTTTTCAAAATGTCCCATTTGCTTTTAAAGAAACTAGACTTACCGAAAATCTCTGGTGAGGTTCTTTCAGGTTTTTTTTTTTTTTTTTTTTTTTTTTTTAAATAAAAAAATGTGCTCCACTCTGAAATTAGCTTTTGGGCATGGAAACAAACAGCAATATGCTTGCTGAATTAAATCTTAAAATAATTTTGTATGCTATACAAATATACATCAATTCAACATTTACAGAACTTCACTTCCTAGGATCATAGTTCAAACTTACTGCCATTACATATGGAACAATTACCCAACTTTTCAGTTCAAAAGCTCCAAGGATATAATTTTTCAGGTATGAATTCACCCAACAGTCAGTGATGGGATGGAAAAAACTGGATCGGTTAGTAGAAAAGTAGCAATATGAAGGAGTTCCAGGTGAACTAGATACTTTGTTTTTAATATAGTCCATATTTTTAAGGGCTGGGGGATACATTTTGAAGGGGCTTATATAGCGGGGGCAGGGCTGCCAGCTGCAATTGATCCTAGAAAGATTTCAGCTAATAGGAGACCTTCCTCCTCTTGGCCTCACTCAAGTCTTTGTTCTCGGGGGGTTGTTCAGATGCTCTTCTGCTTGCAGGGGTCCGATAGTCCTTGTCTTTGCACCACTCATTACCTTTCTGGTCTTCTTTACTGACAGTTCTTGCCTCTTTTGAGGAGACAGAAACTCTCCAGTCATGGTCCTGCCTGGATGTATGGGAAGCAGCGAAAGGCATTTCCAGCTGTCTTACAGTTTGGTTGGGCTTGTTGGAATCTTCCGCTTTGGAGACAGTAGGCTGCACAGTGCTGATCGGACCCCAATGGGCTGAAGATGCATCAGGTCCCCGTGACAATGTCACATCTGGATTGCTCAGGGCTGATGGATTGCTATTCTTGGAGGCCTGCTCCTTCCCAGTCACTTCTGCCCTCCTAGCCAGTCTTGGATCCCGGGGTCTCTCTCGAACAGCAGGCTGCACCGATGTGGGAAGAGTGACTCCTTTGGAACCCAAAGCTTGAGACTCTGGTGGCTGTCGGACTACTCCATTACCTTGTGCTGAGGGGCCAGCACCGGCAGAGAGTTTTCTAGAGTCATTGCTGCTTTTTCTGTTGGTGACCTTATTCTTCCCATCACTGCCCAAACACGCCTGCACTTGAGTAGCTTTCTCTGACGGTGCAGCAGTAGGAGGATAGGAGAGCGGCCGCTGTAATGTTGGTTTGAGCTTCAGAATTTTAACAGCATCCCTTTTATAGTTTTTGTCACAAGTCTTGATGATAGCGCCTCTTCTCTGAGCATCCTGAATCAGCTTATTCCAGTCTTTATTTTCCTTGAAAGAAGAAAAATAGTTAGCAAAAAGAAACATGCACACACAGGAATCTCAGGATGCATGTGGTCCCATTTTTAATCCACGCAACCTCACTGCCGATAGCTGTCGCAGGAACTGTATGTACACTTGCTTTGGGATAAAAGGATTTTTAGTAAAAGTTTCATTAAAAAGCAATAAAGCATTCCACTGCTATAACACAGAGAGGATACTTTTAGCCATTATCATACACACTCATTTAAAATGACAGCTCCTGTAACTAGGATTGTCAGGACAGCGGTCCTCTGACCTTGTCCAAATACAACACAAGAATGTGGTGTGATTGCCCCCTAGTGGTGCATGAGATACAGTAACAGAATATATATATTTTTTAATTAAGGCAGTGGTGTGCAAACTGGGGGGTGGGGGGGTGCAAGAGTTTCTCTGGGGCATGGGTGCAAAGACACTCTGTTAATATCACTTTTCATAGCAGACTTACTAACGCCCAATTGCCACCCTTACTTCTGCTGCTGCTGGCAATGAGGTGCTAAGTCTTCTGTGAAAAGTGATATTGACAAATATCACTTTTCACATTGCCACCCTAACTTCTGCACAAAAAAGTTTCAGATTACAAGTAATGGAGGGGGGCATGACAAATTCTCTGAATGGTAAGGGGGCATGATTTGAAAAATCTGCACACCACTGATTTAAGGGACACCAACTTCAAATATAGGCAATTTTTAAAAGGTGATTTAAGCAGTTTCAATTACTACACTTGCTCCAGATTTCACCCTGCCAATTTCTGTGGTTGTCCAGCCAAATTTTCTTGTTTTGTAAAAACATGTTTATCCGCTGTTTTTGTGTAAAAGACCCATATGCAGGGAAAACTGACTATCCCAGGGAAACTGTGAAACTGACTGTGCATTTGATAGCATTTTGTGCATAAGGTAAACAAACTGAAGTAATAGGGAAAAAATTCTATTTTTTTTTTAGTTGGTTATCTTAGGCATTACTTGAAATGTGTAAGTAAAAATTCAGACAAAAGTATGATTTTTTTTAAAAGCTAAAAGTGTTCCTTTAAAAATTTCAAATTCAAAACGACATTTTAGCTTACTAAATGAGTAAAATCTAATGGTTTCTTAGATTGATCCTATTAGAAACAAGTCACTATATGCAAGGACAATGATATCATGAGAACAGGGACATTTAATGATTCTCTGCTGAATGAGAAATGCCCGCTACAGTAGTTAAACTGGCCCTGCAGTCCTGATTCTTATTACAATGCCGACTAATAACCCCAAAACTGGTCAAGTGCAGTACGCTCGATCCCAATGAAATAAGCTAAAATCTTCCCTTTTTCCTCCTTACTTTACACCCCCATGCCTAGTATCTAACAAATTCTGGAAGCGAAGGGGTGAACAGGACAACATCAATAAGCCAGTGTCTGGGACTAAACTGGCCTCTTTTTATGCTTAATTTGCATTCTCAGCATGTGCTACAGAGTGAAAAACCAACTCTTCCTCAGGCATGGAGGGCCGTCAGGAGATATTGTGCAGTTCTGCTATAAAGGGAATGGGGAATAGATCTGGGGAGTATTTGGGGCTGGTGGGTCCTCTGGTCTTCTCCCTACCTGAAGCAGTCACTAAGATTGGGGAAGGCAGCTTCGTTTGGTTTATTGTTCAGCTTCGGAGGGAAGAAAGGGGACGAGTCTGACCCTCAGGCTGCAGAACTTGCCAGTGCCAGCTCTTGTTCAGGCTGCCACTGAGGAGATTTATCCCCTCATACTTTCAGTATTTTTTACTGATACATTTTATTGCAAGCCTTTTTACAGGACATCTCCTCACCTGCCTGGCTTGAAACAATGGATACAATTCTCCCTTCAGAAAGCCTTCTGTGGCAGTGTATTACACAAGGACAACTGACTCTGCCCAAGAACAGCTTTCAGACAATTAGATTGCTTTAACTGAACAACCTTATTCCAACATAGACTCCTCCTTCACACAAGGATGGGTTGGGAATGGCTTTCACTTTTTCATGCCTGACCTGAACTATCAGGGAGAACAGGCAGAGATTCACCGGAATACAACACTGTACCTACCATTAACGTTGTCAGTCTTCCAAGGATGAAGAGGCTGTACCTTGCTCGGGTAATTGTAACATTCAGACGCTGAAGACTTGCCAGGAACCTAAATAATGAAACAAAATTAAGTTGCTGTACTAATTCTTCCAACACACTTAACTGAACTTTAGTTCTTATTTTTAAGAAGTGACAATTGCTGGGGAAAAAATGCTAACAATGGTGGGTTTTCCTCCATCCCTTGTTCCCACTACAGAAGTCAGCCCTCCCCTGAACAAGGCACTTTGGTTGTTACCAAGGCTCCCTTTGCCATCTTCAATCCTCTGTAGAGAATCTCACTCCCCCCAGCTTCTACTGCTGCTGCGTCCCTTCTCAATGGTATCTCCAGTCCCTCCTGGTAGCCACTATTACTTCTTTCATCTTAAAACAGTCTCCAAAGTTTTCCTACTCCCTCTGCCACTTCCCTTCCCTGCACAGACTCACAGATGGAAGAGATCAAACTTATTTCTCCTGTCAAGACTTTGAGCTTCCTTTTGACTTGAACTGAAATAGATTAACAATATTTGGTATGATTAATGTGAAAACGTTCTATTTAATATTTCAACACTGTGCTTGAATATTTTATTTATTTTTAAGGTGACCTGCAAAGGAGAAACACACTGTTTATGCCATTTTTGCTTTGTCATGGTTTTTGAGACCTGACATTTTTGTTCCTTGACAAAAAAGTTTTCACATTGGAAATATTAGATCTTGTCTACCCTGTTTTTGCCAGAGAACTCTACAGATAACAGAATTATAGGTTTTATTCATTGTTTAAAGTTCCATTTTTGTTAGCACCTACTTAATTCAAACTCCTGATGAACCTTGCGGAAAAAAGCTTTCTGTTAAAGACTAGCATACACCCACTCCTCCTCCTCCAATGAGGACCGAGAAAGATCCCAACTCCAGAGCCCACTCTACACAAAGGCAAGTCTCATCACGGCTGACACCAATTTAGCTGAACAGGTACCACAGCAATACCTGGTGTTACCAACATGTTAATGAATCCTATTTTTCAGCAGTTTCACACACACAATAGTAAAAACTTTGCAACCCAGAGAATAGCCTATGTTAGGGCTCCCACCAGTGGAATTTCTGAGGTAAAATTCCCTAGTGTAGACACCATGCAGTTTTCCAGCAAAAAATGGGAAGGCACAACTTGATATTCCTGATTGTTTTAAGGTAAAACATTTTAATGGGTTCCTTCTCCCCGAAGTGAAGCTGGACTGGTTGCCCTGGAGATCAAAGCCCCTCTGCTCACTACAAAATAATCTACAGCGCAGGCAGCTGTGGTGCAAATTTCCCATAACACCTTGCCAACGTGGTTGGATCCTGCTTTGAAGAGACCACAGTAATTAATATTTAGCGCTTGTCTACATTAACAATTAGACTGCAGCAAGCTGGGATATGAATCTACACCACACCAGTCTGCTGTGGTCTGTCCACATACACCCTTGTTGATGCATGTTAACAGTTTATTAGAGCGCTTTCTGCTAGTCCCATTTCAAAGAGGGCTAGATCAAAGCGGTCTAATGAACTGTTAATGTATGTCAGCAGCATCCCCAGGGACAGACTGCAGCAGGCTAGCACGGGGTCGAGTGGTCTAACTGTTCATGTAGACAAGCCCTTAGAATTTAAAGAGCAGCATACTGCCAAATCAATGTACAAATAAAGTCTCAACAGCTGGCTGAGCTAGTAACCTTTCTAAAGGGGCAAACTGAAGCAAAGAGTGTAAGTGACTTGCCAGCCAATAACAGCACCAGAATTACATCTGGCTCCCATTCCCAAACAATCATCTAGATTAGGGATTCTCACATTTATTCATTGTTTAGAACAGGGATCTCAAACTCAAATTACCACGAGGGCCACATGAGAGCTAGTAAATTGGCCCGAGGGCCGCATCACTGAAACCTTTTCATACAATGATACAAAAGTATAGTCAAAACTGAAAAAAAATGAGTAATATAGCATTCTATTAAAAGTCAATGTATTAACTTTTTTAAAACTGTAATGCAAAGAGGGGTTTTAATAAAATATAAGCACTCAGTAATGTTTGGAGCTTGGTGCCAGTGGAGTCGGCGCCTATGGCGGGCCGCAGGAAATAACTCCGTGGGCCACATGTGGCTTGCGAGCCGTGTGTTTGAGACCTCTGGTTTAGACCCACATTTCAATGGAGAATGGACCATCTGCCCTACCAGTCATGATTGTGCAGACCATCTCCATGATCACATAACATCCATGTGGCCACTAGCAACTGCCTATGGGGAAAATTATCAGGGAAGCATTTTACATCTTTTTATCCATCTTAATGTAATTTAGCAGGTGGAAACAAAGCATTAGCTTCATGTGAGCAGTCAGCTCCTCATGGACCACCCTGAGAATCACTGAACTACACCATGCTGCCTCTCAAGATGGTTCAGTACCAATGTCCTTTTAACAGTTTGTTGTCTTTACTGCTGCAACTACCAGTAAAATAGTAAACTAGTGCCAATTGTGATGGCAATTTTTGAGATGCAAAAACACATGCATTAAGATTGGAACGGAGTCTCATTTCACTGGGTCAAACAGCTGTCAGCTGGGAATGACATTCTCATTACTGATCTAGAATTATTTGAACTAGTGACTTAGAATTGAGTCTTTTTATGCCCTTATTACTCATGTGAACAAGCCCATTTCACCTATGAAGGAACCATCTAGCTTATTTCTGAATCATATTTATAAACCACTGCCCTATTTAGCAATACTTTGGCACTGGAATAATTTTTTTTTTTTAAAAGAAAAAAAGATCAGCACATCAACAAAGTTGCAATACACAGCCAAGAGAGTATAATTTGTGAGATTGCACAGCAGAGCAAATATCATGAAGAAAGATATCTGGGTAACTGATGGCTGTGTATCATCTCTGTCCAAACTAAACAGACAATTAAAATGGCAAACCAAATTTCATCTGTGCTCAGTGCTGATTATTATAATACTTTGCATTGGAAGACTCAGGTTTAATTCCCTGCTCCACTACAGACTCTGTGTGAGAACCTGGACAAATCACTTAGCCTCACTGTGCTTCAGTTTCCTGCTCTACAATGAGGATAATACTGCTCTACCTCACAGGGGTGCTAAGAGAAGAAATACACTAAAGATTCTGAAGTGCTTGGAAATCTAACGAAGAAAAGAATTACATAAGAGTTAGGTATTTCTATAGCACCTCCTGTCCAGACCACTTTTAGGACATCAGTGGGGTGGGGTGAGGGTGAACTGACCATTAGGATGCTTAATTTGGCTGGCAGAGATGAAAAATACCAGACAGATATTATCTCCCTGATGTTCTCTTATTGAGGTTCTGCAGAGAGCGCAAGTCAATAAATCTCTCTAGGTGTGTGCAGACTACCTCTAGGGTATCACTGGAAGTGAGACTTCAAGTCACCAAGCCTACCCCCTCCCCTAAAAAAAAAAAAAAAAAAAAAAAAAAAAAAAAAAAAAAAGCAAGACATACCCAATTGACCCTTGTGTGCTGTTCGCTCTTACACACGTCACTATAATGCAGTCTTTCTGTCGACCCTGGAAGCCATCAACAGTGTCTACTTCCCCCACTCTAGGAGAGAGGAATTTTGAGCTGTTTAAAATTTTCATCTCTGGATTTTAACCAAGTGCTTATCCCAATAACCTAAGCACTTTTATGAAAGGTTAACGTCTTTAATTTACAGCATGAATTATTTTAACTATTTCTAACAAAAAAAGACACAGTGCATGACCCTCCTTTCTGAAAACATTCACTTTCTTTTTCAGATGCCAAGATTATGCTAGAATGTTGTTCAGGTTCACTGTAGTTCAGGAATCATTTGAAGTGTGCTCTTTAATCAGCTTTATTCTGAACGGTTGTATAAATCAGATCACATAAAGAGATACAAACTAGAGAATGGTACCCAAGGATCTCACTAGCACTATTAAGAGAAAAAGCTTTGAATGCTGCTCTATGCTTGTAATAGCTTAACCAGTTGCCACCAATTGTCAGTACTTTTTCTCAGCACAGAAGAAATTAACTATTACAGTTTCTACCCTACTGCAATATTTGACAGAGGAAAAGCAAAAGGACTCCATCTAGAGGATTTAGTCCCAGTCAGAACATGTAGGGTATTTTTACCTGCTCCTTCCAAACTCTCTGTCCAGTTCTTGTTGAATTATCTTTTTCTGTGCACTGTAAGGGGTGATTATGCCTATGTGACGAAAACCAATATCACTCTTTTTTTCTTTAATCAATTTCATTATTTCCATCACCAGCTTCACTTCCTGGGGATTAGCAAAAGAGCTGAACAGGATAAAGAGGAAGAAAAACAATGTCAAAACCATTTATATATTGTTAAACTCACTACTTTAGCACAGCTCACGTGCTAGGATTTACTGTGCCCCTTCATGCTTCATCCTTTTGAGACCTCTGGATGAAAGATGCTGCAAAGCACTTACAAGCAACCACCAAGGTAGGGTTGACATACACCAGTGGGGAAGATCTTCTGAAAGGCTCTGTGATTGGTCCCATGTGAGCTCCAATGTCTGGGGAAGTTATAGAGAAAGGGAGCAAGTGTGTCTTGTGACAGCAGACCCTTAGAATTCAGCAGGGAGAAGCAAGTCAGTGAGGTCAGAGGTGCCTGGAGAAACGGGGCTAGAGTTAGCAGTGTGAGCTGGCAGCTAGTGGGACACCAAACCAGGCTGCAAGGGATTAAATTCCACACTGTCACAAAACGAACACTTATTTATATTTGTGCCCATGCATCACAGCAATGTAGGGCTGGTGGGGGTCTCAAGAAATCAACAAGTCCAGCTCCCTGCACTGTGGCAGGACCAAGTATATCTAGACCAACCTGACAGGAGTTTGTCCAACCTGTTTTTAAAAACCTCCAATTATGGGGATTCCACAGCCTCCCTTGGAAGCCTATTCCAATGTGAATACCCTTGTAGTTAGAAAGTTTTCCCTAATATCTAACCTGGGTTTTCCCTTGCTGCAGATTAAGCCCATTACTTCTTGTCCTACCATCAGTGGACACGGAGAACAATTGATCACCGTCCTCTTTATAACAGCCCTTAACATATCTGAGGACTTACCAGACCCGCCCCCCCCCAGTCACCTTTTCTCAAGACTAAACACACCCAGTTTTTGTAACCTTTCCTCATAGGTCAGTTTTTCTAAACCCTATATCATTTTAGTCGCTCTCCTCTAGACTCTCCATTTTAGGAAAGATTTGGACAAATTGGAGAAAGTCCAGAATTGGACACAGTACTTCACTTGAGGCCTCACCAGGGTCAAGCAGAATGGGACAATTACCACTTATACCTTACATACTACACTCCTGTTAATACACCCCACAGTGATATTAGCCCTTTTTTGCAGCTGCATCACACAGTTGAATCAAAAATTGAATGAGAGTCATTATAGCTCCCAGATGCTTTTCAGCAGTACTACAACCTAGCCAATACTCCCCATTTTGTAGTTGTGCTTTGATTTTTCCTTCCTAAATGAAGTACTTTGCACTTGTCTTTATTGAATTTCATCTTGTTGAATTTTCAGCTAGGTCCTTAAGTGCTCTAGGATGAATTTCATCATGCCCTGATGACCTGAATATATCCTACTTATCTAAATATTCTTTAACCTATTCTTTACCTATTTTGGGTAGTAATCCTTCCCCCCCTTGATGTTAGTATTACTTGTGTTGAGTATCTGGTTGCCATTAACCTTTTTAGTGATGACAGATGCAAAACAGGCATTAAACATCTCAGCTTTCCGGATGTCATCATTATTAGCTCTTCTTCCCCGATAAGTAGAGGACCTATACTTTTCTTCATCTTTCTCTTGCTTCGAATGTATTTAAAGAACTTCTTATTGCCTTTTATGTCCCTTGCTAGGTGTAACTTATTTTGTGCCTTAGCCTTTCTGATTTTGCTGCTATATGTCTGTGCTATTCTTTTGTACTTCCCCTTCGCATTAGTCAACGTTTCCACTTTTTGTAAGATTTCTTTTTGATGTTCAGGTCATTGAAGAGCTCCTGGTGGAGCCATACTATTCTTCCTATCTTTCCTTCACACTGAAATAGTTAGTAGTTGTGTCTTCAATATTGTCTCCCTAAGAAACTGCCAGCTCTCCTGAACTCTTTTCCCCTTAGATTTTTTCCCCATGGGACCTTATCTACCAGTTCTGAGTTTGTTCTCCGAGAAGGATACAAAACAGTTGAGATACCAGTCTGAATACCGGAATGAAGAAAGCATGAGGAGCAAGACATAGCAGAGTTAAGTCCAAACAGTCAGTGCTACATGTATTTTGTGCTTTTTTATTTAGAAGACAGCAGGACTTGAAACTGAAAGTGGGTTGGGATTTCTCTTTTAACGTTGTTTCCTCGACTAATATAGCAAAACCATCTGACGGTCAGACACTACCACTCCCTGTCTGGAACTAAGTATTTGTGACAATAGCATTTTCAACCATACTCAGACAGATTCAGCACAAACCACAGTGGAAGAGCTAAGTGCCAGTAAACTTTATGGGGAGAAGTCTAAAGGTCTGGGTTGAGCGCAGCTAGGAGAATTAATCTGAGAACACCATTTGGAACTTCCCCCGCAAACTAAGTGGGAGCAACTGAAGCCATTCAAAGGTAACCATGGACTGACCTTGGACAGCCCTGGAAAGCCCTGGAGACTAGCAGAGGGAAGGAGAAAGTCAAGATCACCTGCCCTAACACCACCACTACATTTAAAGACTTGTGAAACACTATCCTGCACTCACAGAAAGGAAAGTGGGTCCCAAACTGGATATGAAAAGAGTTAGAAGGGAAAAAAAACCTGACCAAGTTAACAACACTCATTCCAGGTAGTAAACAGGCTGTTCACAGGGTCTCTGGTTCATTACAAGATAACTACATCAGGAAGGATAACCCTGACTCTACTCAGATATATAATCACTTACACCCAAAACCTTTTATAAAGGCGAGATAATATATTTACATCAGAGAAATGCCAAACTCGTGCCCTGAGCAACAACGTTCTCCCACTGCTGAATGTCAACATCAGGTCTTTAGTTCAGAATGGAGCTTTGGCTATGTTCCATGTGTGAAAAATCATTCTGCAGTTAATTAAACCAGCAGATTTAGATTTTGGTGGAGAGGAGAATGGAGAACTTACTCATTATTCCGTTTCTCGTGGCCGTCTGCTACATCAAAGACTAGGTATGGCTGGAATAGCCAATCTGAAGAACATCTGTTCTCTTCTGTTGCTCTGTAAATAATTGTAATTATCACCATTGCAACCATCAAGAGTTCTGAGAATTGATACATCACTTAATTACTACAAGTAAAAAAATGCAAGAGACTTTCAGCTTCTCTTCTAGATTCCATAATTCCTTATGCCATCAATGTATACCAAGGCAAGAAACTGAGGTCTTGGTGATAGAGAATTAGCCCAGTCTTTGAGATTATGATCTAGTTAATTCATGAGCCCAAGACAACAGCTGGAAGAAGGGTATGGGAGTTTCCATGCCAGTTGTGCAAACATGTTTCCCTCTTTCGGAAAGAAATCCTAGGGGCAAAGGAGTACACTTTGTGGGGAAATAACTAAGTGCTGTTTAGTTTTTGCTGGAATACCCCTTACTAACAAAACAAACAGAATGTGACCCACCTGTCAGTCTTTAAAGTCCTGCCATAAATGTAATTGGATGGGAAGAGGCAGATGTCAGGATGCATCCTATATTGTACAGTCAGCTGTAAAACTGGCAGCTTCCCTATAACATTCTGCTGCATCTGTTCCTCCAGGTGTTTGTGCAGGCGAGCCATCAAAGACTGATCATAGCCATACTCTTGAGCTTTCTGCCAGAGGCAAGACATAGGATTGACTTTTGTGGAGTTAGGTGCATCTTAAACTTCATCATAAGAAATCCAATATGGGCTTAAACTTGCAGCTTTGTACATTTGTTTTCACACCTTTAACTCACCAGCAAGACATTGACTTTGAGAGTGTTACAGATATTTATATTTTAGTTTTCAGAGTTTATATTTGTCAGTAAGTCTGCACCTTCATTTCATCAGAATTTTACGGCATTAATCGGAGTCAGAAGCTTTATAGTTCGTGGATCTTTTGAAAAAAATGAGGTTATATTTCTTATTAATCTATCCAATAAGAAAAGTTTCCAACATGCAGTTTCAAGTGTAAAGAAAGCCATATGTGGTATGAATTACATTTAATGTTTCTCCTTTCTTGGCTCATACAGATAGGAATATAGAGCCCTAGCTCCAGTCACAATGTCCACACTGCTATTTTTAGCAAGCTAGCGTGAGCCCCGCTAGGGGGAGTTTGTCTACCTGCGCCGGTAGGCTCGCTCCCAGCTGCAGTGAAGATATACCCTAAGTGACTTACTTGACCAACATCACTCAGGAAGTCTGTGGCACAGCAGGGCATTGAACCCGATCACCTGAGTACCAGGCTAGTGCTCTGACCACTGGACCATCCTTTCCCCCCTTATATTTTATATGTTCAAATTGTCCCCTCTAGCCTTGATTATATACTTTTATGCAGTCTGTGCTACTAGATGTTATTGTCCTTTCACTATTTGCATTATACAACTCCATTACCAAAAGTACAAATACAATCTGCTTACCATAGATATTACAGTAGGAGGGAGCTGCTTGGGATCTCCAACAAGGATGAGTTTACTACAGCGATGAATCAGTGGAATTAGAGTTTCAACCTCACATGACTGTCCCGCCTTTCATATACACAAGCAGGAATAAATGAAGTAGGAGTTGTAAGCCAAAAAGAGGAAACATAAGTGTTACATTTCCTGTAACGTACCCAGAATAACCCAACGGAGACACATTCATTTTTCAATTTTTTTTTTTAAAAGGAAAGTTGCTTTGAAATTACATGCAAAGCAAATATTCCTTGCTCTCTAAAACAGATACATTTATAACCCATCAATCTGGAAAGTTTCCAACACTTTTTTTGCTGTGCTCACCTTCAGAGATTCATGGTCCATGTGCATCCCTCTCTTTCTAAGAAACAGTATTTCTGTGGATGTCTGTGGTTTGGGAGGCCATCCTGGCCAGAGCAACCTGCTGCTCCCAGGCCCATGGGCATCCCCTTCCTGGGATATGCAGGAAGCCAGGTCCCCACCCCTGCAACTCCCCAGATCACTCACAGGCTACAGGCTCCTTTGGCTCTGGTACAATCCCAAGCACACGTGCATGGGCCTGTACAGGCAAGAACTACCTCCCAAGGGGGCACATGCACTTCAGCCTCTGGAGAGGTGAGCGAGCTGGAATGCTCCCCCCGCAATCTCCTGCAAAGAGAGTGGCCACACTCCCTTAGTCCTCCCCTCCAACTTGTTCTTAGAGCCTCGCGGCAGCAGGTGAACCAAAAGACTCAGCTAGTGAGAGGAATATTTTGAAGAAACAAGACAAAATTCAGAACCAGTCAGGTCCTTGTGCCCCCATGCAGTGGCACACCCCATAGTTTGAAAACCAATGGTTTAGATTAATTCAAATTAATCTCCCACCTGAACAACACATACATGATAGAAGTAATGAACTTTGACACTGTTCTTGCCTTTCATGAGTCTGGGATCTCCCACATGTTGCTAAGCGGTAGAACATGGACTCAGATGGTTGCTATTTATAACTAGGACAAAAAAGGCCTATCTACAAAGGCCTCAGGCCACTGGCTGAGAAACAGTGTGTGTCGCCTTATCATCCGTCTACCTTAAGCAGAGGAGAAGGTAGTTGGGGATTATGGTCTGGCTCTGGCACGGAGGAGAGCCTATCATCAGAAACCACAAAACAGTGTTGAGGAAAGACTTCAACAAGAAACGTTAGCTTATAATGGATGTTTCCCCATCTTTCCAAATATCATGCTGCAGCTGTTGCTATCAATACTAAACCGATTATAGTTACTAATAGCTTTGCTGACCTCATCCACAATGACACAGCTGAAAGGGTCAAGTCCTTGTCGGCGAAAAGCAGACTCCAGCAGAAAGCCTCCGCTTGTGCTCAACGTGCAACAGACGATGTGGGACTCCAAGATGATGCTAGCCTGCACTTCCTGAGGGCGCCCGCCGACCTTTGAGTACAAGGGCAGAACTCTTAATATCGTGCTTCTTTTAGACAGATTTAAAATTTTCTTAATCATCTGTTCTTACTTGTGATAACAGCATCTACCAGTTTGGCCAATTCAAACAGCTAAACATATGGTTACACTGAAGTCAGCTCCTTTGGAGGGATATTAGCTCATACCAAAAGAAACTGAACATGAAACAAATATTTTAAATCTGCCTGACTAAGGTTTTACTCTCCCTAACTCCCAAACACAACAATATCTCTATGTAGTTTACAAGACATTGCTGTACAGGATGTAAACGTCATTGAAAGTGTACTTTTATATCTGTATGTATACAATCCAGAATTTACAATTGTTGTATTAGAATTAGTTCACCATCACCACATTCCTTAACTCCTTAGGACAAACTAGGGAGTCACGGATAGCCTATATCTGTTACAGATCAAGCTTTCATGATGCCTTGGATAGCTGTCTGTAGTTTGGCCCTATTTTCTGCTTTTTGTAAAAGACCTCCGCATCAGAGTGTTTCTCCACCTCTAAGAACATATCAAATCACTTTACATAACCCCATCATTCTCCATAAGCCAAGTAATTCCCCCAATTCCTGTGTGCTGACTTGCTTAAAAACATTTAAGTGTATTTCAACCAGATGTTTAGGAGCAGGGCGGTGAAGGGGAGGAGTCCTGAGGGAAAGAGTTCATATATAATAGAGGTCTCCCATATAGACTGTTGCTCCTAACAATGCTCAAGTGGGTAGATAGTTCATTATTTTAAATTCACCCTAAACTAATGATGTTATATTTTTAACACATTTCCCATCTGTCTCTTTGTAAAATCCTGCCAGCAGAACCTACCTGGATTTTCACTCAAGTTTTCTTTAGCTACTTTTAAATCCTCCCAGCAACCTCAAAACCAAGAACCATCTCTTTTGTAAGAGATGAAAAGATGATGCATCTATACAAGTTAACTAAGTTTGTTTTAAAAAGTTGCCCTGAGGAAAGATTCCTACCTTCCTCAGTTGAGAAGTGAGTTGTTGCCGCTCCCTTGAAAGTCTGGCAATTTCCTCATCTAACTTTTGACTCTGAAAGAAAGATATGAACTGGAATATTTGTATCAAGAGTAATTAACAATGTACGTTTCCTTTGTTCTCCTATGGCCTCAAGGTTTTCTATACATCTAAACATGTTCAATTTACAGCCTTTTAATATCTAAGTGTACCTGTATACAGAGACCACAGTTTCTTAGAAAAGATACACAATTGTGAGCTGTCTACAACATAAGATATTTAGATTCCTAAACACACTACACTGGCTTCTTTGTCTCCATGAAGCTGAACACTGTAATTTACTATCAAGTAGCTGCAACACGCAGGTATGCCAAGTGTTCAAAGCAAAAATTGATGGGAGACTTATAAGTGAAGTAAAGTGTAACAAACAGTCACAAAAATGTTTCTTGTCTGACTGCTTGATATGTAAAGAGACAAGGTGGGTGAGGTAATATCTTTTATTGGACCAGTTTCTGTTGTGAGAGACAAGATTCCGAGCTTACACACAGTTCTTCAAGTCTGGGAAAGTTAATCAGTGTCACAGCTAAATAAAAGGTGGAACTGATTGTTTAGCATAACAACACTGTTCGATATGTATCTAATTCCAGGGTTAAAGGTAAAAAAAAAATCTAAGCTTTAAAACACACATGAAAATGAATTCATGACATTTTTAAAGTGCCAATTACAGTTGCTAGAAAGGACAATTCCCTCTAGCTGACCACAAAGTAAATGAAGGATCCTGCAAACTGCCTTAGAGAGTTCCAGGTCTGTATATTACCTTATTTAGCACTTTGACACAGCTTAATGACAGAGACAAATGCCTCTACGGTGGAAGGCTATTAGTTCCTGGCTTATTTTAACAGTATTGGTCAACAAGTGCCATGTGGTTGGAGGGATGAAAGAAAACGTTGCTTCCAATCACAACTGAGAAAAGTATATTGGGTTTAGAAAGAAGAACTCTTGTGGATTGAGCCTCCACTGAAATGAAGATGTATGGAAAAAAAAACAACTACAAAGCAAAATTAAAAACTACCTTCTGCCTCTTATCGCATCTATCCATGGCACGCTGCCGAGAGAGACTGTCCAGCTGGCGATCCAGGGCTTCCTTTTTCCTGTAAATATCCTGGTCACGGCCAGGTTGTCCCCGGTCTATGAAAATAAAATGAGGAGGAAATTAAAGGAGAAATTTAAATGTTAGAGATCTTTTTTTTTTAAACTATGTCACTAGCACCACTGTAGATTATTAAGAATGAATGGACTGGCACTCAGTTTACTTGTCATTATTTATACTCCTTTTACTTCTTGCATTTCTCACCTTGGACAACGAAAATCAATGAAGTTAGTATCCTTTCTATTTATCAGTCAGGCTTTTAAATGCCACAGTGTCTAGATTTCAAATGCTACAGAAGGGTTTGTTTAGTTTAAATACAAATGTTCTCAGCAGATTTTTATTGGTGGGAAATATCTATTGGCCTTATAAAAGCTGTTTACTTTTTTTTTTTTTTTTAATACAAAATGTAAGTTGTATTAAGTAGGCCAATTTTATATTGACAGTGTCCCCCTTTTGAGGCCCTTAGAGAAAACAAGTTCCTTATAAAAGTGCTGGGGCATAATATAGGCTGTTCTATAAATACCTGCCTTCGCGATGCTGCTCCTTTGTATCCAGTGGAACTGAGCACATAGCATAACCAGTCTCAAGACCATATTCTTATAAAGGAAACTCAAGTCGTCTTTTTTGCATGTTACTTACTCATTCTGTGGCTAACTTGGCTGTCCAGGCTGAATCTCAGGACATCAATGCTTATTGACTTTTCTGGACCTAGTCGCACTAAGTTTATATCACCACAATTTCCTGTATATAAACCACAGTTTCAGATTATAGATTCGATTCAAGATAGGAGCTAGTTATGCTAGACTTCATTATTGGATATATGCTAGACTTCATTATCTACAACATTTCTCATTTAAAAGAGCATTTTCTGATGCACATTTACTTATTTGCTATGAGATCACAGTCAGAAATGCAAGCACATGAATATGGAGTTAACATCAGCTATATGGACGAATCCTTGAGAGCGTCAGTGAAGCCATATTTAAAAAGAGTGCATGCAGTTCTGACAGCAGTATTTTGCCCTTGTACTGGAATATTCCCTGCTAGTAATTCACCGCTCCTAACACGGACCCACCAAAGTAGAGAGCAATCCCTCCCTTTGCTTAGACATTGTCAATTTCACACAAAGCACAGTGAGAGAACAGAACCACAAAGTGAACTGACTCCAGAATATATTGCAAAAGCATTTTACCCTGACCTTTAATGGCAACTCAAACTTATAACAGCTGGAAATTCCAATAGTTTCAGTATACAGATGGAAGTCTTCCATCCAAGCCTTTGAGCCATATTGAGAAAGAAGTGTATTAATACTTTAACACAAAAAGAGGAAAAGGTCAATGATAGTGATTTCAAACTGCAAAATTTTATAAGTGCTTGCTATTAAAGCAATATAGTCACTGACAAACAAGTTATACCATGCACACTTTAGAGAAACATATGAACGCAATCAATAGAGAGTGTGAGGTCATATCGATTATGTTCTTCTGTGGGGAGAACGTATCTTACTCTTATCTGTATAGCACTGTAATTGTACACATGCTTTATGAATAAGTGATGATATGAAGCGATTGCATCTTGGTTAAACAGTTCCTTTTTCTCCTTCAATGTTACTCATTTTATATATAGAAATAAACTTTCATACCCAAAGGATTTTTTCTGTCTTGGCATTTTTCTTTGAATTCCAGGATTATCTTTTTCATGAGTTCATCAACAGCAGCATTGGATGGTGCACAAACCAGAACACGGTTTCGCTTGATCTTGGCATTCAAGTTTTGAGCTAGATTCTCATTCCCAGACCTCTGCAGGTTAATAAACAAGACATTAAAACCAGCAGTCTAATCCAGATTTTTAATGTCAAAAGTTAGACAGTACACTCCTCTCAAACAGGATATGCTTAATCTGGAAGGCTGCTTTACTGGGACCTCTCTCAGGGAACCACCCAAGCTTAACAGTGAGTAGCAATGACTTCTGCTTAAACTCGAAAGTATTGGCATGAATTCTATTTAATGGAGATACATTTGGCTAAGGTATAGGGGATTAACACGAAAACTAACAGGTGTGATGTTTCAAGTTACAGTCTTCTAATACAGAAGTGGTCAAAAACATGTTAAGATGTTTAATTTTAGTGTGATAGATTACTCAGGTTTCTTACCTTGCTAACTATGCAACAGCTAGGCAAAGTAGTTCTTTGCATTTTGTTTTTCAAGCATTGCTGGAATTAATTTTTTTTTTTTTTCAAAATGCGTGTGGTGTTTTAATACCAGAGTCACAGCTAGTATCCAAAGAAATTCACAGCCTCTTATTCAGTACTGAACAAATAAAAGTGAATGAGTTATATTCCCTAGTAACTACAGTAAATACTTTAAGAATAATTACATTTAGTTCATGTCACCAGCTACTTCATTTCACTGCTTCTCTTGGGTGAGCAAAGGTGGAATGCCTGATGGAATATGTAACCATATTCACTTACCTCTGTCAGAATACGGTACAGGAGTCCAACAATAGTTTTTGATTTCCCTGTCCCAGGTGGCCCATGGATCAGGCAGATTCTGGGAAGTCTTGGATGCTCCTTCACCATAGCATAAGCAGTTTCAATAGCTTTCTTCTGATCTGCATTGTAGTCTCTCATGAAGGAAGTCTATAGGGGAAAAAAAGAATGTTCTATTAACTGAAGTCATCAATAAAAGTTTCTGTGCTTTCAGTTTGTTTCTTGTTGTGCCCTCAGTTTGGAGAGCTTATAGAGTGCGCACACTTCTGAGACTGAGTTTTCTCTCTGCACAGCACACCCCTGACCTGAAGGCTGCTACTGAGAGGATTTTAGGTCTCCAATGCCTTCCTTTGGTTTTACCTTTCTACCACCACCCCCTCAACTCCTAAGCAGATATTTCTCCACCAAACAGCAGGCAGGGGAGTGCTTCTTGATTAAAACCAGATATCAATACAGTGTAATAAATCAAAACAAAAGAGAGGCATCTGAACATATGTTCAGCCCCTTATCTAGACACACAGTTCATCAACTCCAACAAGCTGGCATGCGGTTTGGCTTTTCTAACAATTTAGCAAATTTGGTAAAATAAGACATGAAAATGCTCACTTGTCATCCCTCACCACCATTTACTACTTAGTTACAGGACTTACAGGGCTCTCAGAAATTGCATTCAAATTCCTGGGACAGAAGTCAGTGTAACTCGGATTTATGATGGGTTTAGCCAGAGGACTCCTGCTCAACAGTAGCAGACCTTTGAACCTTCGTTGCGTGGTTACTAGAGAGCTGACCACTACACATTTCACTGGCTGGTTTATGTAGTATGACAAATTGCCTCGAGTTTGGACGGAAAGGTGACAGACAACATGCTGCTCATTTTGCCCTGTTAAAAGAAAGAGCATCATGGTAAAGCAGCCATACATTTTATTCTTCTCACATTAACGTTTCAAGTTTGATGGTTACATTTCTTTTCAAATACAAATTTAACTACTCCTGCAACTCTTCACGCCAACACATCTTAGTGCATTGCAGCCTGATTCTGGGAGATGTTGAATATCTTCCAGCTGAGATTGTTAGGACGCTCAGCATCTTACAGGACAGGGCCCAAAGAGTACACACAGCACTTATTCACTGTCAATCTTTACTTGGACAGAATACCAAGGCTTTAACCAACTGTAGCAGGGCAGTCACCCTGCTCCAGTCAGAAAGGGGTTAAAAGCACCCAGGGGAGGCTGGTTGGGTAGTCAGCCACAGTTGTGGTTGCACCCAATTAGGGCACAGCTGGCCCTGATAAAAGGGCAGGCTGGGAGAGTGAGAGAGACTCTTGCTCCAGCTGGGGAGCAGAGAGGACCAGGCTGTCTAGGAGAGCAAGCAGGGGTACCTTGGACAGAGCGGTACTGAGAAAGGGCAGGCTGAGCTGGGGAGCTCTGGCCTGGCAACCTCCCAGGCCGAGGACTGCAGTTTGCCCCTGAGAGAACGGGTTAGATGACGACTGGCAGTAGCCACTGAGGCAAGGTGGGTATAGGGAAGTATACCCAGAGTGTGGGGGCACTGCCATGGGGCAGCACCCCAAGGAAAGGGGCACCAGGGTCCAGAAGGGACATGGGGCCAGTGGTAGTGGAGACAAGAGGGCAGGTAGCAGAGGGCGAGAAACCGGCCAGAGGAGGGTGGTCCTGAGCTGGATGAGCTAATTCCTGGACGACCAGCAGGAGGCACCGCGCTGGTGAGTGCACGTCCTGCTACACCAACTTTATATAAAAATGTTATATACCCATTACAGCAGATTTCCACTTCTAGTTTATCACACGATACACTGAAGAGTCTTACAACTAGGTCCAAGAAACAATGTCTAGGTCAGCTACATGGGAGGTACATGAGGATTAGACACTTGGTCTATTACTTCTCAGGAGTAAGTCCTGGAAATGAAGTGCATTCAGCTTGTATGGGAAATAAGTGTATAAAATAACTAAACAGAAACCTTTTCAGCCAGCTAAGGAACAGTGTTGGGTGTTATAAAGGGAGTCCTATTTTTATCAGGGTAGCAGCAACACATGACCTTGAGGGAGGGGGAAAGAGATAGGGAAATTGCCACTTAATTATATGGCCCACTTTTGCTGAGTAAGGATTTGATTCCTGGGGTCTCCACAAATTTTTTAAAATAGAAAAAGATGGTACGAGTAAAGGGTTTTGTTGACACTTCAGCTAGACCAAGAAAGATTTTGAGGCTTGCCTGAGAGCAAGGCTCCCGTGATGTTTCACAGGGAAGATGAAGCTAACTTTACAGAGTGGAATTTTACTGAGCAGTAACCCTTAGAATATTTTGAAAATGGTTGTCGGAGGTATTTTATCAATGTACTACCTGCAAGGCACAAAACAAATAAATGTCTAAAAAAACGACATAAAAAAATGACTAACGAACAGATGTGGAGACAGTTCAAAAGTTGCAATGTTATGGGGAATCTTGGAAATAGCCTAAGATAAGAAGTTTGTACCAAAGAGAGGAAATACATAAGGACCACAATGATACATAAGGGTAAAAATGATTGCCCTTAGAAATCAGGAGGAAGTAGAGATTATCTGCAGACTAAATGCACACTGTCAGGGAAATATAGGGAAAGGTCTTTCACAGCTGTTGGTAACTATTTTCTGAGTGTATGTGCTGTGTTTACTAAGTGTTAATAAATCCAATCAAGCTGACTTATCCGAGGTTTGTTATTATTAAACTAACCCGGACTCAAGAGAACCCCTCTAACTAAACATAATCAAAGTTTTTTATTATTGGTAATTAATTGGTTATTGATTATTGACAAATTGTTAATTCTTGATTAATTAATAACACTTTGGAAAGTCTAAATTAAGGTAACATTTTAATTTTGGAACTACAAAGATGAAAGGTCTGATCAAATACTAACAGTGGCACTGTTATAACCTTTACAAGCCATATTGGTTGGAGAGTAAAAGGGTTCTCAATTCTATATTCAGATGATTAGACAATAGATTTGTTGCAGAAACTCTTGCTAAGCTAGCCATTGGAGACAAGCACTGAAGAGAAAATAAATACAAATAAAATAAGTTTAAAATGTACCAATTAGAATGGATTTAGAGAAATATGACTTTGGAGGGAATAAAAAGATATGGTGTCATCATGCAAAAAGTGGACTAATACTATAGCTTCTATCTATGACTTTTACTTACTCATTTCACGGAGTGATGCACGGGAGAAGCGGGTCACAAAACCAACATGATACACTAGGTGGCTTTCCATCTCGCTTTCTTCTGCGAAGCTGTTTTGTTTTTCAGGCACCACCAAAAAGATCAAGTCATCATCCTTTGGATGAAGCTGTTTTGCCAGATCACTTTCCCGAATGCATGCTACCGGGAACAATGTAAAAATTAACATGGGCACAGCCAGCCGTATTTGGGTAACCACTGAATTATTCATTTATTGCAGGCACTTCTGAAATATGCATCTAAGTTTTAAAATGGTTAAAAGTTACAGAAATGCAGACTTTACAGTGTGTGACCTGCCCAAGGCTCAAGGAATCTATGCAAGAAGTAGGATTATAACTCAAGAGTTCCTGGTTGCCAATCTTGGACTCAGATCAGATACATGAAACCAAAATGATACTTCATTCCCATCTCCTTTTCCAGGAAATTTGTCCAAACAATTCTAAATGGGTCAGATCTGATATTTTAAAATATTTAGAAAACAGCTTAGCATAGTGAGCAATTTTGAAGTATGAATTCCTTGGCTGGGGTACTTTTCACCAACATGTATTTTGTACCTTTTTTCAAATAACCAATGGAAAAGTCTTAAAATGTGGGCATTCTGGATGTCACATGCAAACTGCTCCTACGTAATTAGGAGTAATAGTTGTGCCATATCCGACTGGCATGATATGTTTTCTCTAGATTGGCAATAAGGTACCTTTCTGTCTATGCATTTATACCAAGCTCATCACTGTATTTGTAACTTGGCCTCTGGTTTGACCTGCAACCACAACACAAATTTGAGCACTCGGATTTGTGCATCTCCTACACCTATTTCTACCTTCAGTTTTAATTAATTCAATTCATTGTATTTTTGCCTATTTCCCCAGAAAACTGGGTATTTTCATAAATACCTGTAAAATCTGCTCGATTCAAGTCAGCACAGAAATTTTGTAAGTGCAAATGATAACTATTTTTCTCTCTTGTTTTCTGGTTTTCTATCCATTCCTGGGCAACCTGCATGTAATAAAAGTGGAAGTTATATGAAAATATTTTAGGAAGCTGTTTTTCATAAGGATAAATTACATGTTCTAAAATTACACCATGATTTGTCATGACTAGCAAAGAGCACCAGTACTGAAGTGAACTGGCAGAAAAGAAGTGAAACAGATGTTACTGTTGCAGGTCAAGATATAAGGTGACCTTCAAAATGGAACATTTAATATCTGTGCAAATAATAAAGAAACCTGAAAGGATTTTTCTTACCAGTCTGCTCCAAAAACAGTTTTTCTGTTTGTTTTTTTACCTTAGAAATAGCAGGAATGTCAAGTCTTATCTGCTCTGTTTCTGCTGGAGGACTTTTTGGAGGATGCAGAGGTGGGGCTTGAAAGCACTCTCAGATTCTAATTAACAAGGGGAGTCAGGTAATAATTTGTATTGGACTAACTTCTGTTGGTGAAAGAGAGAAGCTTAGGGGCGGCTCTATACAGTTCGCCGCCCCAAGCCTGGCACTCAGGCTGCCGTCGGCGGTGTTTCTGCGGGCGGTCCCAGGTCCCGCGGATTAGGCGACCTTCCTGCAGGCGCTCCGCTGGTCCCGTGCCGCAGCGCCCCCGCCGCCGAAACCGCAGGACCGGCGGACCTCCTGCAGAAATGCCGCCGAAGGCTGCCTGACTGCCGCCCTCTCAGCGGCAGTCAGGCTGACCCCTGTGGCTTGCCGCCCCAGGCATGCGCTTTCCACGCTGGTGCCTGGAGCTGGCCCTGTTCAAGCTTACACAGAGTTCTTCCTTAACTGAAGGGACAGGGATAGTGTATCTTTAGCAGAACACTTTTCTAGCAAGTGTTTGTGTTACACTGATGCAAGACATGACTTTTTCCTTGTAAAAAGACATTGAGATTTTCCCTTTTAGGCCTTCTTTATACACTACGAAGAAAAAGGGGCACAAACCCAATTTTTACCTTTGCAGGTGGCCTTTTTAAAGTTCACTGGAAGAGCTCAGTTGTAGTGGATGGGAGTGGAGAGGGCATGGCAACAGTGCTCATTGGCTGTCATTTTTTTGAGCACTAAATTAATCTATAACATTTTAAGCTCTAACCCTGTCCTTCCCATAGAGATGTACAAATATCAAGATTTTTTTTTTTAAATCAAGGCACAATAACATTTTCAGAAGTTAAGATGAGCAGGTATCTAGCACTTTTTAGCTCTTCCTAAAATTTTCTGTGCTTGATGAAAAACTTAAAGTGGTAACAGTTTAATAAAAAAAGCAGGTAAGTTACTTACTATTTCAAAGGCATTTAGCATCATCAAGGGGAAAAATGTATTAAAATAGTCATTGTATCCCTGAAATTTGACAGGAACAGAGACCATAATTGATTGAAGAAGGTTATGTGGAAGTCCAAACTGGCTGAAGTTGACAAACATTTCATATTTCCATTTCAGGATCTCTGTAACAAAAATACTATGATCACGCTGTTGAGTGACAAGAGCATTTGCTTGTGGAAAGGAAGGGAGACCTCTTTCTTGCCCTGAATGAGCCCCCGAGGCAGACCTGTTGGGAAAACATGAAGTACTGTTTGTCTGCATGTTCTGGGGCCGGAGAACATTGCTGGAACTCTGGGACCGAAGACTACTGATGAAACTTGGGGTCTTGAATAACTGGTTCTCTGCTGATACAGCTTTTGGATTCCCTGTCTTGGGCAAACTGGATTTTACATTTGACTTGGCTTTTGATGACAATGAGTGCTTTGAAATATTTTCAAGATCCTTGGTGAGGTTGGCACTCCGTGAAGAGCTATTTGAGCTGAAAATTTTCGTAGTGGAAGGTTTTTCAGGTTTGGGAAGTGGTAAACTTGGCTTGACAAAGAGATGATATGAAGCATCGGTGGCAGAATGCTTACTACAGTACTCCCCCGTCTTTTCCACCTGTTCTCTACAATCTTTGTACTTACATTTCACAATATCTAAGGGCTCATTCTGCAGCAGACTTTCAGCAGCATCTACTTCCGCGTCTAGTGGCTCTTTTTCACTAGCTATTATAATATCTCCAACATTTTCCATCTGTGAACACATTTCCATATCCACAGGATCTAACTGAGTTAAAAATAAATCATCTTCATCACTGTTTTCATTTAATTTAGGCTTGCTCTCTTTCAAAGTTGCCCCCTCAAAGTTAGGTGTAGACGGGGAAACTAGAGGGACAACATATTCTCTCTCTGCAGGTTCATTTTTGTAGTCTCCAGTTAAAGATGAAGAAAAATATGATTCGATCTGTAATGCAGGGACTGCCATATTGTTTTCTTCTATTTTCATGTTAGATTCCT
The DNA here is from genome assembly GCA_033296515.1 of Macrochelys suwanniensis. Classification (NCBI taxonomy): domain Eukaryota; kingdom Metazoa; phylum Chordata; order Testudines; family Chelydridae; genus Macrochelys; species Macrochelys suwanniensis. The sequence goes on along the minus strand of CM065790.1, from coordinate 9,754,925 downwards.
TAGAACCATGTGGAGCCATTTTATTCATAGGTGTGGTTTGGACTTCCTCTCTCTCAGATGAGAAGCTTTTTCTCACTTTTTTCCCATCATTGCTTGAGGGATAGCATATCTGCTCGGCTATCCTCTCTTTTTGTTTTTCACTAGTTCCTGCAGCAGATCCTGGGTCAAAATCCACAGATTGTTGTATGGGATGCTTTCGATCAGACTTCTTAGTTATTTTTTTGCTTCTGCCCTCAGAACTTCCTATCTGATTTTTTCCTCTCCCCACTTGTGTGGGTCTTATCTGCCTTAAAAACTGAAGATCTTGGCAGGCTAACATTTTTCGATTATGTTTTATAACTAGATTCTGTGGAGCAATTAATTTAGTTTTTTGTTTCTGTGGAGTCTGAACTGCCCCAGCAGCTTTCCCATAGCTGCGCAATTCAGCCAGACTATCTAAGGATCGCTGGGATAACTCAAATGCTTTGCGGGGGGCCTTTTTTAGGCCAAGTTTTACCACAGTTGAAGTTGGCTCAGGACATTGGCGAACTTTCTTTGGAGGAACTACAGCAGGGGTTGACCTGCAAGGCTCAGTATTTCTAGAACTAGTCTGATGAAGTTTTTTGTTTTGTACCGTTTTAAGGCTCATTTTTCTGGGACTTCTAAGGGCACTTCTTACCAACTTCGATTTTGCTAAACTTTTGCATGGGCTTAAAGTGCTTTTTTTAATAGTCAACTTTGAAGCTAATGATACACTAGATGTAGATGCTCTGGGTTCCATCAAGCCTGTATTTTTGGCATGGTCTTTAGCAACAGCATCTGGCTGAGTAAAATTCTCAGACTGGGCAGTTGCATTTCCCTTGATAGCAGGCTCTTGAAAAGTTGCCTCAGATTTTGCGCCAGTTTTACTAACTTTCTTATGAGAATCTACCTGCCTTTCAACAACCTCTTCTGCTTTTTCAATGACATCATCACTGATGTAATCTGTATCATAACCCCAGTCATTTATACGATCTGCCAACTCAAAACTATCTGAAGTACAGTTGCTTGTTGACGTCAAGTTAAAGTCTTGTTCCTGTGCCTGATTCACTTCCTCATCATTTATCTGAGAATCCTGCCAGACTGAAAAGACATCATCTTCAGTTTCAAACTCAAAAAACTGAGAATTATGTTCCTCACATGGCAACGGGGAGCTATGAGTCTTCAACTGCTCTTTTTTGTTTGCACTATCAGAAACATAGCCAGATGTTAAAGGTTGTTTTTCTGGAAACACACACAGATCTTTTTTTACTGGTTTCTTAATAGCCAACTTTTTCTCCTCATCAGAAGAGGAATCTGAAATGACAATGACTTCATTGTTGGGACAATCTGTATCAGAAGAGGACTCATTACTTTGGCCCTTTGTGGATGATCTAAAAGCACCTTTTACTTTCCTTTTAATGTCACATAGATGTACTAAGCATTCTTGGCTTGAATCAACAGGAAAATTGACACCTTTGGCATAAGCAGCTAAGGATAATTTATCAAGGTCTCTATCAATCTGAGAGTCTGTTAAGGGGCTAGATCCAGATTTCTTTTTTACCAGATCATATGCAATTGCTGCATTATCTTCACTATTTCTTTTTTCCTCTGAATCGGCTTCTCTTTTACAATATCTTGAAAAATCTAACAGTCTGTCAGTTGACTCACGCTTAATCAAGAGCGGACTGATTAGAGGAGCATTCCTAGGTATCTCCCCTTTATTTTCAGAACTAGATGGAATGTTGAAATTTGCTGAAGTTTCATCTATATGTAGCGTGCTCGCTTTTTTATCTTTGAGGTCACCTCTTTTTGGGCATAAATTGCCAGAATTAGACTGCCCTTGACCTGGTATTTCTGTGTTAAGGTCTTTATTCAGTAAAGGCTTTGGCAAAGAACTTGATCTTCCTGAAAGGGATCTCTTTTTCTTTAAATAATGTATAAACGTAGAAAGTGGAATATTGTCTTCTTCACCACCACTTTCACTTTCTTCCAAGCCAGCCTCTTTTTTAAAGGAATTTGAATAATCTGCCTTGGTATCATTTGATTCCTGCTTGAGAGAGAGCAGCTTGATTTGAAAAGTACTGTTCATGCTGTTCTCCTGTTTATTTTCAGAACCATTTGAAGTATTAAAATTAACTGAGGTTTCACCTTCACTCAAAATATTCACTTCCTGATCTCTGCTGCCATCTTTACTTGTATAGAGACTCCGAGAGCGAGACTGTAGTTGGTCTACTTCTGAATTTGAAGCTGATTGCTTCATTAACTTTAGTAGTTTTGTGGTCCAATCAGCATTCTGTACCTGGGGTTCCAAATTTGTGATTTTATCAGACTCTTTCTTAAACTTTGAACAGGAATTAGGGGAGCCACTTCCATCCTTTCCATTTGAGCTGTGAGTGTCATAACGAGAACTGGAACAAGATTGAGCATTCAGACACACTGGCATCCTCACTTCTGTGTCATCTCTCTCCAATATAGCATGACTTTTGAAATCAGAGACTTGAGGACTCGTGTTGAAGCATGGTTTAAGTAAGGCGTTATTCTTATTTTGGTTCCCTTGCACTTGGTAGTTGTTTCCATTTTTATGGGTGTCCTTGTGTATTTTTGTTGCTCCAGAGCTACCAGGATGTTCACATTCCTGAAATGACCTATCATGAGGTTCTTTTTTAATATCTGTCAAAAGGTATTCTGCAGTTACACATAATTTTGTATCATTAAAAGACATTTCCCTATATTCCTCTTCCCAGATACCTCGTCTTCTAGGGGAAGAACTCTCCTGACAAGCCTCATCGCTCCCAGATGCTAAAGAAAATGGGGGACTGAAGCTATCCCTGTGTTGTATATTCATCTGACACCTGTCACTGGCTGTCCCTTTCTCTTGCTTTATAAGCATGGTGGGCAAATTTGTACAGATCACGCTATTTTCCACAGGTATGGAAGCATTTGATGATCTGTCCTTTATACTTCTTATTACCTGCTTTAAACACATTTGCAATTCCTGAGTTTCCTGGCTGTTCAGCTGCCAACCCAGAGGTAAGCTTCCACGCAAAAGCAGATTGAGTTTATCTAGAAACTGCTTGCAAACAGTTTGTTGCCCTAACTGGTAGCCTTCTCGAAGAAGGCTGCGTATCAACTGCACGCAAGCATGCTGTACAGAGTTAGAAGCCTGTGAAGATATTGCTGATGTAACTTTAGGACAGTTTCCAGGTGCTTTTTCAGAGCAGCGCGTAAATGCTATAGTTGGAAGTTTAACACATTTCACTACTGCTTCCACCCATTCCTGAGAGCTAACCCACAGCAAATGCAGGCACTTTTTATTTCTGTGTAGTTCAACAACTGACACCAAGATCAGGATGAAAAATTCAGAAACTTTGTCACATTGCTGGACTCTTTCACTGAGAAAGCCTTTGATTTCTGAGCACAGATGGTGAATGACCTCTACTATATAAGCCACACCCAAGTCCTTGAGATCCATTAGGGACTGAACAAAAGGAATAAACCATAGAAATGTGCTGTTATGGACACGCATATCTTGGCCAATATCTGATTGAAGCACATTAGCCAATGTCTGCATATCTTCATACATGTTGGGGCAATAATCTGGACAAATGGCTGTCTTCCATCCAGTATCCTGAAAGAGATAAAGACAAATTAACTATTCATGAGGTATTTTGCACATCACTCTTATTATTCATTTGGATTGCTTTGATTTACCAAACAATATTCTCAGTCAAAAGTTTCTTTTAGCTTCCACCCCTACAAATAGTGCTTATTTATGGGCACTGATTTGATACAGCAGTTCAGTTGCATCCTAGAAATCAGTTACTAACCATTTTACCTCTACAGTCTAAACAAGACCAAATTCTACCATACACAAGGAACTTCTCCTAGTCCCAAAGAATAAACCATGAGATTAAAATATTGAAAACAGTTCACTGAGTCATTTAAAAAACCAAAGCACCAGTCAGAGTATGTAGCATGAGTTTCCATGTCAAAGGGTCAAATGTATTTTATTTTAAATGTTTAGAGACTCTGCACTATTTTGATATCATCAGATAGACATAGCACTTTTGCTTAAGATACAAAAGCTGAGTGAAAGTTATGATGCAAGTGTGTTTCTTATAAACAGAAACAGTTAAAGTAAGTTATGTATGGGTCCAAAGTATTCAGTAGAACAAATGTTTAATGGCATGTCACTTCAAGATTACATATTTAGCACAGTAGTTTAAAAATATCTATAAACCAAAAAAAAAAAAAAAAAGGATAAAAAAGGGACACAATCAAATAAAAATCTAGGAAACTTAAAAATGGGTTAAAAGTATTTTCAGGTACAAATACCTGTCTCCTAGTTCCCCTGCCAATTTTTGTTTTACCACAAAACATGCCCATTTTATAAAATGTTTCTCTCTCCTCCATTGCTCCATGAAAGATCCACACAAACAGGAAGAAAAATAACTAACTACAGGGTAAACAGTGAATGTGACTAGAGACAAACTTCTATCCAGTGCACACAAATTACAAACAGAGAAAAATAATTTATCTGAAAAGAAACCTAGCCAAGAACACTAAGAATGATTTAAGCTGACAGTGTTCTTTAATAAATGAATCAGAAAACTAGCAGAGAAAATAAATACAAAGCTTTTTTTTTTTTAATTTACCTTTTGGGGCTTTTCTGTATTGTAATTATACACTATCTGGCTGCAAGTAACCATTTCCTCCTCATAGTTTGACTCTGGTTCCGATTTAGTCCTAAAGAAAAGAAATAAATTGCTCCAAGACGTGCAAATTATTCATGAACTAAGTGAAATAAGAGTCAGAGAAGATTTCACAGTTTCAGATGCCACATTTTACTAGTAACTGATGCAAGTGATAAAATGTGTGTGGGAAAACATTAATATGGTACGTTAGAACGTGTAAGATTGTTCTAGCTCTATTATTTTATGGTGCCCACAAGTGTGGTAAATAGGGTTGCCAATTTTGCATGGACGTATTCCTGGAAGTTTCATCACAATGACAATTCTTAATTAAAGAGTAATCTTTAATTCCTGAAAATTCCAGGACAATCCTGGAGGTTTGGCACCCCAAATAGGTGCTTTAAAGAAATTGCATAAAAGAAAGGTACCAGCTTCAGAGAGATCTTACTACTAAGTGACAGACTTGACTAATGAGTTGAGGATTTAACATATACTAGGAAGAAATATAATGTAGTAAGTATTTGCATAAACACGTTGTTTAACTGAACAAGATCTTTTTTGAAATGATCGTCCTTAGTTGTATTACTAACAGCTGCTTCGATGTTTAAAAATTCTGTTTTAATAATCAAATTTACCTATTTATGCCATTTACTTTTTTCACTTCACTCATTAAGGATAATGAAAAAAGACTGATCAGTTTCCACTAACTAGTTTTCTTTCAATAGGATAATGTGGCAATTTTTGCCTGTAGACCACCACAGAAGAATACTTAAGTCCTACATCCCCCCACCCAATTGCCACTTTTTGAAGAATGTTTTTTATGGAAAGGTTTAATTTAAGGTTTTGTAATTAAGAGAAAAAGGTTTACAAAGACTAAATCCGGGGCTGAAGGTCCTGTTAGTACCCTCATAAAACAACTGTGTACCGTAAAGACGATGTTGAAAAGGTGGAGCCCAACTATGCTTCCCAAATTTCTCTGCACAGAGAATCCACTTCCACAATCAGATAGCTGTTTACTAACAGATTACTTTTCCACTGAATGAGTGACTTCGCTAGTCTGCTGGTTGCTTAATTTTGAATGTCTAATATATGGTTACTCTTAAAAGATGCGTCTCAAACACTATGTTAAATTTCAGTTGTAATTTTGTGAATACCAAAGGCTTCCAGAAGGCATCTGATGCCGATCTGCTTTGAAACACTTCCCCTAAGAAGTCTGACAAATGTTATGTTTTTAAACATAATTGTGTGTCTTGTTTTACCATCTCTAGTGGAAGGATTATATCAAAAAAAGGAATAAAACATGGGAAGACCCTTGATGAGATGTTCTTGAAGTCGATAAATATTCAGAAGACTTTATATATGGTTTTTCAGTAAATTAAAAGTTAACCGAAAACACATTAAAAGCTGTAGTTGTAATGTCTCATTTGCGAGCTTGCCAACCCTCAGGATATCTGGGAATTTTTCTGAAAGCTGCAGCTCAAGTTGTGTGATTACATGCAAATCTCAGCATTACTTTAAAAACAAAGTTTCTAGCTCTCATGGCTGCAGAGAAAATCTTGAAAACATGAATCCAAAAGGTTAAAAAAACAGAATGCAAATAAAGAGAACACAGCATTTATTATTTTGTAAAAACTCTCAAGTTTTAGTCAATTTTATGATTAGGGTGGTGAAGGGCTGCCTCATGACTTTTGATCACTTAGGGTTGGTAATGCTGCACTTATTTTATTTTGCTCCTGGCCATTTTCCCAACATCTATTATAGCATTGAGGTCAGGGCTAGGAGCTAACAAAGCTATATTTTTAAAACTTGAACTCACCTCCTTGAACTATTGCGTATATTTTTTATTTCATTATTGTAGCTGACATTGTTGATAATGGTTTGAAAGGCCTGGACTGGATCAATGAGTTGACCCCACACTTTAGACCCGAGCTGATCCAAAATCACCATGAAACAGTGCAACGCTGGCCAGAAGGGATCAATGCTTTCATCTGAAATATAACAGTCTAAGATCATGAAGAGTTGAGGGGGAAGTGTCCTGCGCTTTCCTACTGCTAGCTGAATACAAAGTGCATTTAATTCTGCATTTCAGTGCTTTTATTAGTTTAAACATTGAAACAAAGGTGAATTATAACTTTTTTTTTTTTAAAGTTTAAGCCTAAAAAATGCCTTAAACAAAAAAAAAAAAAAAAACAAACACCCAGAGGAAGAGGGGAAGGAAGAATTTAAAAATTCCGCTCATCTGCAAAGCCAGTGTTGCTCCTAAGGTCTGAGACCAGCCATGCTTTCCCTCTATAATAAGTAACCTGGAGGAGCCAGAGAAGGGAAGGTGTAAAATGGATGATAATTTTTAAAGCTTCCCCTCACAGCAAAGCTATGTCATTCCTACCTTTTTCCCTTTTTGTTTTGGTTGCTGATATTTTGGTGGGCGTGGGTAAGAAGTATATTATTGAGACGAGTTATTATGCCTCGTATAGCTGCCCAGGGAAGGAGTATTATGTCTGAGAAAGAGCTCTATTTTTCTTCAATTATTTCACATTTCAGCATTTGCAGCCACTGTGTCCGTCTGTTGTGCCTGCCTCCCCTGCCTAGCCATTAGTGTGGCTAGGAGCCCCCTCCCTAGAGGAAGTGAACAAGGTGAGAAATTTAATTTTTTCCCTCTTGCCTCTAAACACAATAAAATCTGAAAAGATAAAAAGATTTGGTCAAAGTGTTTATTATTGTTATTTACAGGTATTTGTGTGGAGAGCACAGGGCTAGGCAGGGAAGACTATCTGAATCTTACAGCTTTGTCAACTGATTTGTTCAAAAGAATCTTCTATTTAGACTTCAGCAGTTGGAAAATGATTCAATGGAGAAAAGTACCTAAGAAGATTCAGCTACAAAGATATATATATATATATATATATACACACATTTTTTTTTTTAAATCAGCATTTTCTCTTCTGATACAGAAAATGACAGCATTTTGAGTGGCCAGCAGAGTAACTCATTCTCAGCATTCCTTTCTAGTTTCATTAAGGAAGCTGTTAAGAGTCAGAATCTGATAGCTTTAGATGTTTTGGAAACTGTTAAAATGAGGGCAGATAAATCAGATTATTTTCCCACAGTAACGGAAACTGAGGAATTTGTAAACACTATAAATTAAATTACAGACATCAGCTAAAAAAAATGAAGCTTCAATCTGCTATAGATAAACGTACATTTGCTAGAAGTTCACGGATTCAAGAAAACACATGCTTCTGTAGAAGAACTCTGAGTTTTTAAAAAAAAAACCTCTTGCATTAAAAACTAGAGTACTGGGATTACCAAAAGGAATGAAAGAGAAGACGCTATTAAAGAAATTCCTTTGTTACTTGACAAAATATCTGATTATAAATTTACTCTGCCAATAAAAAAATTGATGGCAAACAAGATTCTTTGTCTGCAGAAATCCCAGACCTTAATTATCTCCTTTAGTTCTGATAATGCTAAAGCTCAATTTCCCTGAAGTGGTTAAAGTATAAGAAAATTTTATACTCAGGACAGTCTCCATTTTTCGAGTTGTAGCTCACATAACACTAACAAGGGGTTGCCAAACAGAATAATTTAAAAAGTAATTAAATTAGATTGGTATTTAGGCATCTTTTTTTTTACCCCAGAAGACTAGCACTAATTTTTGACGGTAAAAGGTTGTATTTTTATGACTGACAAAGCAAAAAGGTCTTAGATGTTTAGATGCAATTAGTTCAGGAAAAGGATTAAAAAAAGGAGAGGATCCACATATATACAGAAGACTCTTACCACAATTTGAGTAATTTTAACTTTTCCTCCTCCTCCTCTTTTCCTTTGTTTTTGTTGCTTCTTCATCTAGATGCTAATTAAAATAGAATAATCTATCAACTACTGAAGGGGTATTTCCTTTTAAAGCGCCTTCAGATCTGAGATGATGATGAGTTTTCTTGTGTGTGTGTTTTTCCTTCTTCATGTAAGATTATACACTTTTTGTTTACTGAAAATATTGCATGTATAAAAATCCAATCTTTTTCTTCTCGTATTACAAGAAGAAACGTATAAATAATTAAAACACCTAAATCTCAGAAAAAGGATCTGAAAAATAATTAGCAGGAACTACAAAGTTTGAAATGTTACCTTTGCAAATTAAAATAGTTACTACACAACTATGAACTTTCCGTTTTCACTGAATTGTTTCACACACCACTAATCAGGACGATATGGAAATTCAGCTTCCAGGAAAGGTAAAAACAATCCTGGAAGAGAGACTTCTTCCCTTTTAGGATGCAAGAGCCAGAATACATACCACATCAAAAAAACTGCACCATCTCTTCTAAGTGGAAATCACCCATTAATTGGAAAAAAAAGTTTGCCCTCACCTAATCCTTTACATATGGCTCCATAAAGCCATAACGGGCACCTTTTCTCCACTTTTCAAAGCCCCTTTGAACCTCATTTTTCAGTGTTTGTCTCAAGGTATGTCCAAATATTGTTCTTCACATCAGGGAAGGAATGAAATGTTAAAGTCTGAAAAACCCTGTCTTTGGCATTATACTTCCTTAACAAAAATAATTTGTTTGACAAAAGTTCTGGTTGTGATATCATTCCTAATAGAATATGACTGTTCATAAGCCATTTTTAAACTTATGAGGCAATGATAAATAGAGATTAAAATTAGTTACCATCTGTTTGTTTCTCCATGGTGTGAAGTATAGACTGCATGAAATCATTCTGTTTATCTGGACCCAGCAACAAAGAATCCATAGCTTGTTCTTCCAGCACTGTTAGCAACATACAGATACCTGCAATGAAAGCAATCTGTCTTTATGTTTGTGTATGAGATTTTTTTTTTCCCCCCTTCAAGTTTTGGCAAACCTAAATAGTACTGTTTTCCAAAGCTCACTGCAATGAAAGCTCTCAGAGGAAATGACCAGCATCAGAGGAACCTGAAGCGGATTAATTTAAATAAGCTACTGAGTCTCCTGGACAGACACAGTTAGAATTCTTCTATTCGACAACTCCCAAAATGCATTACACATTTCGAGAACTTTGATTATACTGACCTCATAGGGCTTGAGACAAGATACAAAGAGAATTAACTGAAATTTCAACAACTCTAACTTTGCAGAATGAATATTCCTGTGAAGAACGTGGATATACCTGTGGGTTTGGTGGTTACTGTATTGCGAGCTAAAAGGTGACTAAAGGTTAAATCCTGCACGAACCCAAAACAATAGCTGTAGACAGAATTCAATTGCCTGGACAATACCAAGAATCAAATGGACAAAGGCACCTCCAAACCCCATCTAGCGAAGTGAACAAGCCAGTTTGGTCAGGTTCAGGAGCCCTGCTCAAAACCTTAGGAGACCTACAGGTGGGAACTTTCAAAGAAATCTCTGCAATGAATAAAAGACAGCCTGTGTCCTGAGGAGGAGACACCGTATGGGGTTCAGACTATCAGAGAGGCAGCAGCAGCTACAGAGGTACAACCTATTTCACCAAGCTCCAATGCTTGAGGGTTGCTTGGGTCAAGTGGAAACTACTTAAACTAGCAAGGAAAAGCTATGTTTAGGTAAGGCAATATGCGTTTAGGCTTTTTTAAAACCTTTTCTTTCTGCCTGTAAGGTTCCCAAGAGTAAATAAATCATATTCTGTTTTGAAAAAGCTGTTCTCTGTTACTGCATTTACCAGCTGGTCCAATTCCTGGAGAGGATTTCATAGCAAGGGCAAAATCTAGTGGGACTTCTTGGAGGCAATATGCTTGGGAAACAAGAGGCATTGTAACCTGGGGGTTCAGTTAGAAGTGGGGTGAATCACAGGATTCCACTCAGAGAAGAGCATAGGGGTTGGCCTGCCACTTGAAAGAAATGCCACCACCCCGCTCCAGGTTGCGAGGGAGAGCAAGCACAGATACAGCTCACTACAGAACGAACACTCACCAAGCCAGTAGTTTTTGTAGTTGGTGGTATCATACAAATGGGATGGCAGAAGAATGAGTTTCCCCTTCTCAATCATTGAAGAACTATAAATATCAGGACTGTCAAACAGCCCCAACTCAATGACTTTAAACAAGCAAGTCAACACTTCCTGTAAGTCATAGTAATCATCCCTGTCAACTTTCCCTAAATTTCTTGCTGTCAGGATGGCCCATCGACGAATCTATATATTTAAAAAAAAAAAAAACCTTAAATATTACTAGAAGAAAAACAACAAACAGGAATCACAGAAAAAGCTGTAAGTTTAGCAGCTATATTCCTAATAAAATGTGGTCAAATACATTTGTACTGAGGGAAAGTTCTTGGAAGTGAGAATCAAGTATTCTTTCAGCATAAACAAACGTTTCCGCATGCATATTACAAACTGTGTGCAATGCAATCTAAAAAATCCAAAAGAGCTAGAAAGCATACATTCAAGGGCAAAAACTCACTGGAGGCACAAGATAGAGGCACCCTTTATCTCTAGACTTGTTTGATATCCTTGAAACTTTACTGATCAACATTTAACAGACACAATTGCAATTAAGGAACAGCAACCATAAGTTAATGCTGTATGTGAAGGATGCTTGTCTACTTGTTACCGAGCCAGAATCCATCTTTTGACACATTTGAAGGACTACAGGTAAGTTCATGGAGGATAGATCCATCAATGGCTATTAGCCAGGATGGACAGGGATGGTGTCCCTAGCCTCTGTTTGCCCGAAGCTGGGAATGGACAACAGGATGGCTCACTTGATGATTTCAGGTGTTCATGCCCCCTGAGGCACCTGGCATTTGCCACTGTCGGAAGACAGGATACTGGACTAGATGGACCTTTGGTCTGACCCAGTATGGCCATTCTTATGTTATGTACAGTATACTGTCAGATTATAAAATAAGGTAATATTATATCTCCTATGCATTTATCAGGACCAGCTTATACATCAGTTTGAATGGCAGAATTTTCAATGGTGGCCTCCCTAAAATGCCTACAGATCCACATCCATACCAGCTCTCAAACTCTGTCAAGTAAAATCTGGATGCACAGTTAGACACTATATCAAATAACCTGAAAAAATGACCAATACTCACCTCTTCCTGTGGAATAAAAAGAATATTAAGATGAATATCCTGCCTAGGTTACTATAAACCCCCATATCCCTCCTGATCTACACATCCAAAGTTGCTTACTCATATCAAATTATTCACTGACTTTCTCGGAGGTGGGGTAAGGAGGACATTCTGTCCTGCGTTAGTCTTAAGGTGTACTATGAATCCTTCAAGATACACAGCAGGCCCTTCAATGGTACCAGGGCTTAGATCCTAAGATCCAGGTGTTCTGTGGACTCTATATAACCACCACTCCTCAATCCTTCCCCCAGCTATGGAAGCTACCAGGAAGATCAGGGCAGATCTAGCTGGGGTTTCTACAGTTTCACACTATGCTGTATGCAAAGGCAGTTTTATAGGATAATCTAAGTCTCCCTGTACAGTTAAAATTACATCAAGGGAGTGATGGAGAGGGGCATTCTCACACTTATCCAACTCTGTACCAATTACTTCCTTAGGTCTTTTTCTGGCCTTCCAATGCTATTTGGCCTGCAAACGTCACAATTTTGATAATACCTGTAACTTTTCAACCCAGATGCACTTGGGTACCCCAGAAATTCCCACTTTCTTACCATTCCTTAAGGGACTGGATTCAAAAGGAGATAAGCTACTGCCATCTACTACATTATGAATGCCCTCAAGGTCTGCTTCGAACTAGAACATATGGCACAGAGACCTCCCATTGTGGTCTAGGATTGGCCTATTAAAATATCTTCCCTGAACCTCATTCAGATACATACAACTAAAAATACCATCTAGCCTCCACTGGTCCTAGAATGAAGAAGACTAAAATAAAGGACAACTGTGCTTGCTGGTAATGTCAAACTCTGTGTGCTATGTCACTATATGCGCTATGGGAATGCTCTGTAATTAAAGGATTTGGGGAGGAAGTGTGTTCCTGGCTGTCTCTTATTCCACCTGACGGTGCTACTCTCACCATTAATATTTCACACTGGAGGCAATTCCAAGATTACTGAACCTCAGACTACCCAAGGATATAGCTTTTAGTGACAAAAAACAAATGATACAGAGATGGAAAGACTCAACATCCTAGCACAAAAAAGGCTGGAGTATGAACACTGTATTTGGCTATCTTGGAAAGAGTGGCATACAAAATATACTTGGACTCAGTCTGAAAGCATAGATCTTTATTTTCAGAGATGCTGAACACCTGCAACTCCTATTGACTTTAACTGAACTTTTAAGTTCTCAACACTTCTGAAAACAAAGCGCCATAGGTTTTGTTCCTTGACAGGTATCAGTGATCCAGAGTTACACATTGTGAGCTGCTGCACCACACTTTCCACTTTATATGAACTTCATTTGCTGAATATATGATGCATTGTTCTCCTCTCCTTCACTTCTGATCACCTCCACCCCCCAGTCAATTCTTTTCTTTACAGGCAACACAATTCCATTTTCTTTGGATTGACAGTATAATTGCATTCCTATCCACATTCTAATTAAATAATTTGCTGTGCCAAAAAAGGAGAATGAAAAATCATGCTGAATTTTGAACCTTAACTCTAATTTTATTTTTAAACACAAGTATTTGGAAAAACAATCTGAATGTTATTTAAACTCAGTCTATGTAGCAGAATTTCCTTTGGTTACATTTTTATTTTGAAAAACACATGCTTCTTTAGGTTCTCAATTCAGTATGAGGCTCAATCTCCAGAACAGGTGAAATTAGGAGAAGACTCAGTAGAAATTAAATGCTTTAAACTGTTAGGTGCTCCTATTATCCATCTTGAGAAAAGCCACATAACACCCAAAATGTTAACAATGTTACAAATGGCTCAAATTAAACAGTAAACATTGATTAGTCTGATGACTTTAATGTGCCTTTTCACTGACTTTTCTTGCATGCTCTTGAATAATGCTGAGAACAGCTGTTTTTGCAAAACAACCACTTGTTATCATGGATAGGAATATTATGTGCCAAGACATACTAAACCCAATACTCAATCAAGGTTACATGCTTCTACAGATTGGTTATGTGAGGAGGATACAGCAGAAATGTTTGAACCTTGAAGCAATAGGCTTATTACTCTTGCCAAATGTGAACAAGGATAGACGTACACAATCAAATCCCTGAAACAGAAGTGCCCGGTAAAAGCTCAAAGTGAGTTAATTTTTCTGATTGTGTGAGAAATAACTCACCACTTCATTGGGATGTACCAACAACAGATAAATGCCTGGATGTTTGTCAAAGACCTGAAAGGAGAAGTTAACTTGTTCCATTTTACAAAGAGCCTCAACACAGAGTTCACCTAAACAAGAGGAGACAAATGGTAGAGATTAACCAAAACCAAGGCAAGCTAATTTATTTTAGTGCTTAAAGAAATATTACCCTTATTTTAGTAGAGCAACTAAACATTTCACTAATGCTTGTTTAAAATAATTATTTTCACCTTCTGCAATAGTGAGAATACTGGATTCTTTCAAGTGTAAGCCATGAGATACTCACTGATTTGTTCATGTAGCAGCAGGTACGGGTACTTCAGTATTTCTAGAAGAGGTACACGCAGGTTGTTCTCAAAATCTGGGCCTGTGTAACCAGACAGTTTAGTTTCCCCATTGTCATCCACTATAAATAATTCATCATCCTCTTCAATATCTGTCTTCATGGATTTCTCAAAGTGGTCAATGAGACGGGAGGTTTCCAACTCCCATAAGATCTATTCAGGGAAAAGGAAACAAGGAGACAATAGTCTGTACAGGTTGCTGAGACTGAGGATGTTTAACATCACGTGGAACTGATGAGATTCTAAGAGCTCATTACTTTGTTTTGGAAAGTTACTTTCCAGACATGGTAAGAAAATGCAACATTTTCAATTTGGAATTGACTGATTATAGAATCATTAAAGTAACTTTAGTGGCAGTCAGAAATTGTAGGTACTTAATGAATAAAGTTTTGAATAATTTATTCATTTCTGAATAAAGTTAATAGCTTCATCATTATTTTAGACAGAAGACTGATAACTGGGACAAAGTTCTATAGTTAAATACAGGAATAGAGCACATTACAAGAATTTACAATTAAATGGCAGCATACACCTCCTGCAATAGTCAACTAAACACAGAGCCCTCACAAAATTCCTCTCCCTCAGCCAGACCTAACCACCATCAAATCGCACCCTCTGAGGTAACTCAATTAAACCTTTTATTCTGTGCAGCTCAGTAGGAGACAATTACCTCCTGCAGTAAGCCGGGCAATTCATCCCTTGCCTTGTGATATTCAACCACACATTCCAGGCAGTAACAGAGATCATCATTGGCTGCTGCACGATCTTCAGGGGACAAAGTCTTGGAAGCATAAGTTCTTAGGAACTGGGTGGTGGAGGAACCACCAGGCGTACACCAACGACATGTGCTCATTCTTCAGATACAAACATAGAAAGAGGGAGGGAGTTATTAGAAATCAAAACACTGAAAGTAGTAATAAGATCCAATTTCACCAAGATCTCTTAAATGCCAAGGGCTAGAGATTTCTGTAATGTGCAGATGCAGCGTGTATATATGATTTTTAAAACATTATGACCAAAACAATCAAAATGTAAGTGCCCAAGTTTAAGCATTATATCCATATTTATGCACCTAATAAAAGTGGCCTCATTTTCAGAGCATTTGAACACCTACAGTTCCCAATGAAATACAAAACAAAATTTAAAAACTAATAATTAAAAAGTATTTTATCACTCTTATCCAAATGTATTAACAGTAACAGATATGCAAAATTTCACCTTGCATGTAACTAAAGAATCCATAACTAGCCCACAATACAACTTTAATGAACTCGTTCGACATATACAACATTAATATACGTATGCATCAGAACAGTTGTTTGTGAAAACGAGGGTTTATCGATACAAAGTTTGATTAGTTCTGCTTCACCTCCCTAAGAGTCTCATAGTTCAATGAAGCCATCACTTAGATTTAAGAAAATGGATTTAAGATTTTTCAGTTTTAGTCATCCCTGACATTCCCACAAGTGGCTACCTCTACATTCAGAATAAGAGCAGTTTAAGATAAATTCTATCACTTTTACCAAGCTAATAATGAACAAACAAGAACAGATTCTATATAACAATTGTGTAACTACAGGTGCTCAGCTTTATTAATGCCAATACTAAAGGTATACACTGGCTATGAATCAAACATTTTCATTCTCCTCACTTCGCATCAGTTAAGGTGACAACCTAATTTATTAGCATCACTTCCTAAAAGGTACTCACTTCACGAAAAAGGGTTTGTGCACTTGGTTTTTATTGTTACTTAACCCACACAGGAATGTCACTGAAAGGGACAGTTCTTCAATTTGCAGGACAGTCTTGAATTAGGCAAATATTATACTACTTTATGAAGCTATGAAAGTGGAGGTACATGCATATTTAATGCTTTGAGAAAATATTTAGTAAGCTATCACCTAAAATTGTGTGTCAGTTTCAATTGTTATGGGTTTGTCCTAAATTGCATCAGTAATATCTGTTGTGTGAGGAGCAATTAGCTATCATATGACCACTGACATTTGAAAAGGAGGCCTTGGTGAACTAGCACTCCATGAGCAACCGTCTAAATATTAATGGCCTTGAAATTGAGAATAAAGTCCAGATGATTTCTATTGTGTTTATGAGACTCCCCTAATGAAACAGTGCACAGCTTGGAGTAATAGTCTAATCAAAGTTCATATTCTGTCACTATAATTAAAATAATAAAAGTCTCCAAAATGGGCAATTCTTGTCAGCATTTCTAAATATTTTCACAAATCCACAGTACTCTAAACATTCTAGGACCAGACACTGACTTATTCTTCCTGACCAAATACTCCAATAAATCATTTGGTTAACGTCTATTAGTAAACATACATCTGCATAATACTGGCCTACAGCTGGATCAGCATATATCCTCACTAATACCATACAACAAATCAGCTATATTTAAAACTAGTAGACTTTTCTTAATTATTAATTTTAAGATAGACCACCTATTCTTAAAAAATGGCTGAAATATCACAAGTTAATTTGAATATTACAGGGATCTTAAATCTTTAACAACTTTAACATCCCTGTGCCTTCACTGGTGCTCAAATTGTAGTCAGCGTACCACTGCTTTTCCCTGAAGCATTTGCTGGTGGTCCATGCTACTGAGTCTCCTTGCTTCCAGATGCTAAACCGCATTACAACGCAATTAAAAACATTTTTCTATTTTTTTTCTGATACCAGTTTATGTACTTGACATTGTGACCTTACAGAACCATAAATGGAAAGGAAGTGGTGGTCTATGAGAATTTCTCTAATAGGATGTAGGCCACACTGAAAAGTTTCAGGATCCCTGTATTGGACTATGTAAACTGAAAGTCAGATTCTGCCACCGTTGTCCACACATTGGGTGTACCTTGCTTGTTAAGCAGTCCTATTGAAATTAATGGGACTAAGTACAGAGTAAGAGATCACTCAGGGAGGACAGGTGAGAGAATATAGTCCTATGATGTATATGTTAAATACTTAACTTAAATAATAGGTTTTTAGAAAACCTAAGATTAAAGAACCACCACCACCATGTGAAGAGTCATAATTCAGGGCCAGTCTACACCATCAATCTCACCACATCTGGGGACCAGTTTACAGCTTGTCTTGGTTATGTAACTTAGACAAGACCTTAAATTTCAGTTCACTGAATTCCATTACCAGGTTAAGTCGTTGCATAGGTCTCCACTACAAAATGGAATTGTGTTGTAACTGGGCCAAAGAACAACGTTACTGAACTCTGACAAGTTCATTTCTGTGGGCTTTGCTAGAATATGTTGAGAGAACGTGAAGTGTGAGTGACAAAGAAAAACTTAGATAACAAACAAAACTGCTATGCATGTGTGTTTATCATCTTACTGACTTAGCCAGGGAAATCTATTGGCTTAAAAATGAATTAGTTTCCCCCATTTTATGCCATTTCTTATGAACATTAATTAAAATGCATACTGGAGAAAGTTTTAATTATCTTACTTACTCATCACAGGTTTCTATCATTTGCATCACTGGCTTGTTAATAATACAAGAGTTATGTCTAAACAAGGGACCAACTCTTCTTCTCCTATTTGATGTGGCAATTAAATCATATGGTTTTGTTTATGACATCATCACAATATTTTCCATAGCACTACCAGGATGCCAAACACAGCTTGGCAGGGTAAAAAATAAAAACCAATCAGTCTCCGGGGGGGGAGGGTGTAGTGTAGCTGGTTGAGGAGGGGGGGGGGGGCAGTCTCCAGGCCGGGGGGGGGGGGGGGGGAGGCAATGACAGGGGGGAGGGGCTGGGGCTGTCTCCAGGCTCAGGGGGGAGCAACTGGCTGGGGGGGGGGGCAGGGGTAGTCTCCAGGCTGGGGGGGGGGCACTGACGGGGGAGGGGCTGGGGCAGTCTCCAGGCTCAGGGGGGAGTAACTGGCTGGGGGGGGGGGGGGAGTAACTGGCTGGGGGGGGGGGGGGAGTAACTGGCTGGGGGGGGCAGGGGTAGTCTCCAGGCTGGGGGGGGGGGGGGGGGGCACTGACGGGGGAGGGGCTGGGGCAGTCTCCAGGCTTGCAGGACAACTGGCCGGGGGCGGGCAGTCTCCAGGCTCGTGGGGGCTTCTCCTCCCCCTCGGCTGCCTCCTCACCTCCTCCCACCGCCAACCTCTGGGCGCGGGCCTCGGCTCTACTCCGCCACCATGGCCCCGGTGGGCACCCAACCGACGCTTCGCCGCCTCAGGCGCACCCCCGACCCCCGCTCCGCCTCGCTTCTGGCCCACCCGGGCGCCGCGGCCGGAAGTGAGTTTGTTTTTCGGGCGGGGCGGGGCCGGGAGCGCACCACTCTAACCTGCAGGCGTCCCGCCCCGGGGGCAACGGGGGGGAGGGGGGGGGGCTCTTAAAGGGCCCGCGGCGGGCGTGTCGGGAGGAGCCGAGAGACGGGGGAGAAACGCGGCAGAGGCCGGGGAAAGCGGGAGGGACGCGGACGCGGACGCGGCCCGGGAGGGGCGGTCCAGGGCACTAGGCCTTGGGTTCAACTGCGGTTGGCACCAGCCTGCCTGGGTCAGTCCCAGGAAATCAGGAGCATAAATACCTGCGTGGGGCCGGACCTTAACCCCTCTGTGCCTCAGTTCCCCACCCCTGCCTGAGGGGTGAGAGCCCTGCCCTGCCTCGCAGGCCTGGGGCCAGGAGTGGGAGGTGATGGGGCCACAGCCCTAGCTTAGGGAGGCCACAGATGCAGGGCGGGGCCTCTTTTGGGGCAAGTTTGTCCCCGCTCTTGCCAGCCCCAAATGTTCAAAAATCAGGAGATCGGCTTAAAAATCACGAGACGATGTAAAGAGAATCGGGGTGGTGGTCTTTTTATTTGCCTTCTGCTTTGTGAGCCTGTAGGGGGGCATGGGGGCTCACAGGTGGAAGCTTTCTCCACAGCCACACGGGCTAGAACCTTATTTTGTCTTTAAGACCGAAGCCTGCAATCATCACAGAGCCATTTGACTCCAGGAGCTGGGGCTTTAAGGGAAACAATAAGTATCATGAGGCTCATGACAAAATCAGGAGAGTTAGCAACACTGACAGTTGCTAACTGACCCTCACCCCTATCCAGTACCGGGGCAAATCCAGACATAGTTTTATCTGGCAGAAGACAGGGAATATGCCATTTTGAGCACACCACTCCACTCCCACCAGTGTGACCTCATGCGCACAGTGCATATGAGGTCCTCCCAGTGCAGGTGGGGCAGCGCACCTTGAAATGGATGCTGCCCTTGTGGCATGACCTTGCATGCACCATGTGTACAAGGTCACGCTGGCCAGGGTTGGGTCATGCTGGCAGAGTGGACCCACATTATTCCCAGAATGACCACTATTCTGGGAACATATGAGTGGCCACCCCAGGTGGGCAGGAAGAAGTGGATGAGGCTACAGAAGAAGGTACAAGGGAAAGGGGGATAAAGGGGAAGTGGGGCAGGAGAATTAAAAACATATTGGGGGAGCAATTGGAAAGGGAGGGGAGAGTTGACACACCCCTGCCATTAGCTCCTACTTAGCCTGTTTCTAGCCTCTGCCACCCCAGCAACTCAGAGCCCTTCTCATAATCCTACCTCTCATCCCTAGGAGGCAGATCAGAATCATTGCCCCCAATCTACAGCTGGGGAGATTGACGAACTTGCTCAGAGGCAGGCAGTCAGTGGCAGAGACAGGCTGATAACATTCCCCTCTTTCAGGGGGGCTGCTGTGAGGTTTGACATTGATTTTACTATGCTCAGCTCTATCCTCAGAGGCCAAATCCTAAAATCTTGAGATTGGTTATAAATCACAAGATTTAAATTTAAAAAAATACTGTTCTACCTTGTATTTAGCAGCGACACTCTGAGTTAGTTTCCTGGACCTGAAGAAGAGCACTGTATAAGCTTGAGAGCTTCTCTCTCTCAGCAACAGACGTTGGTCCAATAAAAGATATTGCCTCACCTATCTTCTCTCTCTAATAAATCACATTGGTGTTTTAATCTGATTTTCAAGTCTGGCCCTAATTTGTGTGTGATCATTTGTGAAGTCAGTGGCAGCTGAGGGAACTCTACCTCAGAGGACAAGGCTTTTGGGGATGATTTATCCCACTTGGGGTCCAATATGCAACTGCCATCACCATGGAGCATGACTGATGATGTGTTCTGATGGAGGAATATCATCATCCAGCTATTATATTCTTAATCTGCAGATTTCAAAGTGTTTAACAGAGGAGGCTAAGTATCATTCCCATTTTACAGATGGGGAAACAAACAGAGCTGAAGTGACTTGCCTGGGGTCTGTCTCTGTCCACTAGACAGCACTAATTCAAGTAAAAGGTGCTCTATGGGTAACTAGTGGAAGCTACACCTAGCATTAGGAGAGCTCCATAAAGTTTAACAGCCTTTCCTATGTCTTCTTTTGTAATATGCACATTTAGACCCTTACTGATAAAGAGCAGCTAATCCCTTTTTGATCTTTAGCTGCTGCCACTGTAACACTTCTCCAACTTTGATGTGTCTCTTGGCTGCAGACGCATCTCGCTGTCTCAGCCTTTGATAATTTGGCAAACTCAAGGATTTCCTCTATAACACCACTGGGACCATTAATGTTCCATGAACGTATGTTAAGTTACATATCTGTTTGAATTACTGGAGTTCTAGGGGACTCAGTTCTGTTTTTTAGTGTTGTTTGAGCCTCGTGCTCTCATTTATATCATAGCCTGCTACGCAGAGCTCTGTCAGTGTTTATTCTCTCTTATTTCTGGCCCAACTTTTTTTTTGGGGCACTTGTTTTTCTACCTCTACCTACAATTACTTTGTTTCTACCTCATGTTGCCTCTCCACCTCTAAGATGAGAGCATTTCCTTCTGTCGTCTAGGATCTTTTGCTTCTTCAAAATAAACAAGTGAATGAGGAAGTTGGGTGTTATGTTACCTCCCTTTCACGTCCTACTGGTGAAAGAGACCAGAAACATAAGTGTCAAAATAAATAAGGCAGTCAGAATTGCTGCCCTCTCCGTTCGAGTGCTGGAAAGGGATCTTGAGTGATAAGCTACTTCCCTTATCTCATTCCCTCTGCAAGCTGTCTCCCTCTTGTTCCCTGGCAGATACAGGATATCTGCACATTAGTCTAAGCAGTTGCTGGTACTGAAAGCTACCATTGCACACTGGCTCTAGTATTCAATTCTTGCTACTGCTACAGGCTTCACACCTACTCTAATTTTTTTTTTTAAGCTGTAGCTATTTTACTTTATAAACTGAACAAAGAAACAATTTAGGTGATAGGTTAAACAAGGTTTATTGTACTACCACAAGGCCTGATTCTGAGGATGCTCAGCACCTCATAACTTCCATGGATTTAATTAATTTACATGTCCACCTTAAGAAGCATTTGTAAGAACCAAAGGGGTTCATTTGGGAGGGAGGGAGGCTCCTAAGAAACTGGTTGAAATTCACCAGGATTCTCAATGGTTAAATCAAGACGACATAACTAAACTACAAAAAAACTACTAAAGATAAAGCAATACAATTGTCAAATTAAAATCAGATTAAAATCAAAACAAAAAATCAAAAATGAACAATGATGGATTCGAACCAAATACCCAAATCTGTTAATTTTGTTGGAACACGTCAATTTAAATTTTTTTTAAATATAAGTGATACCACACTAATTTTAATATTATGGTTGGATATAACTAGGGCCCTGCCAAATTCATGGGCATGAAAAATGCATCATGGTCCGTGAAATCTGGTCTCCCCCGTAAAATCTGGTCTTTTGTGTGCTTTTACCCTATACTATACAGATTTCACAGGGGAGACCAGTGTTTCTCAAATTGGACGTCCTGACTGAAAAGAGAGCTTCAGGGGGGTTGTAAGGTTATTTTAGAGGGGGGCCCAGTATTGCCACCCTTACTTCTGCGTTGCCTTCAGACCTGGGCAGCGGGAGGGGAGCAGGAGAGCAGCAGCTGTTGGCCAGATGCCCAGCTCTGAAGGCAGCACCCCACCAGCAGCAGCGCAGAAGTAAGAGTGGCAATACCATACGATGCCATCCTTACTTATGCACTGCTGCTGACGGCGGCACTGCCTTCAGAGTTGGGGTTCCAGCTAGCAGCCGCCTCTCTCCAGCTGCCCAGCTCTGAAGGCAGCGTCGCCGTCAGCATCAGCGCAGAAGGGTAGCAGTACCACTACCCCCTCACAATAACTTCATAACCCCTCCCCCCGCAACTCCTTTTTGGGTCAGGACCCCTATAATTAAAACACCATGAAATTTCTGATTTAAATAGCTGAAATCATGAAATTTACAACTGTTAAAATCCTATGACTGTGAAATTGACCAAAATGGACCGTGAATTTGGTAGGGCCCTAGATATAACCATCATATTATTATTAATAACCTTTTTTTTTTTCAAAAGCTCAAAAAGGCCTGTTATAAATATATATGCAAATATTTTTGCCTCAACAAATAATGCAATTGCAAACAAAAATAATTTTCTTTTATTAATCACAAAGTTTTTTATTCAAAGGAAAAAATGTAAGGGGAAACCTCAACCTGAATGTAAAGGTAATATTAATAAAATGTCAATTTCTTGTTTGGGTTTTTATAAAATTGTCTGTGCATTTATTATTGAAATATAGTTATAAGAATATTATAGCAAAAAAGTCAAAAATATAATATATACTGTCTGGTTATGTCACAAAACATTAAAGTTAACCAGTTTTAACAGGTTTCTACCTTCATCTCCCAAACAAAACAAAACATCATGAAAATGTAATGCTCTCAAAGTGTTTGCATAGACCTGCATTTAAAATTCAGTTTGGTTTAATTTTTATACCCTTTTTTATATTTTTTTTTTTATAAATGGAGATATGCCAATCTCCTAGAACTGGAAGGACCTTGAAAGGTCATCGAGTCCAGTCCCCTGCCTTCACTAGCAGGACCAAGTACTGTCCCCTGACAGATTTTTGCCCCAGATCCCTAAATGGCCCCCTCAAGGATTGAACTCACAACCCTGGCTTTAGCAGGCCAATGCTCAAACCACTGAGCTATCCCTCCCCCCTTTTCTTTTATGTTAAAGGGAAGTCTTGCGCTTCTAAACAGTTAACAAAAGTGGAATTGGTATCGCAAGCAAATTAACTAAAAAAAAAAAAAAAAAAAAAAAAAAAAAAAAAAGCCTGGGTAAAAATTCTGTTACTAATTCTTTTGCTAAAACAGATGCAGAGGAGTGCATCTTCTTACAGAAGATTTTGAGCATCTATTTTAGCAGTCAAGCGTAATATTTATTATGAAAAAATAGTGATATCCATGTTAAGTGAAAAAGAATGTCTGTGCAATAACTGCAAAAGTATCTAAAACTGGTCTATTTGATCTAAAGAATTGGGAAAATGAGAACAAAAGCATAGCTTGTGTTATAAGAGACTTGGTTCCTATTACACTGTAAACAAACTAAGTTAATCTGTGTATTAAATATGGGTTACTGAAAACAAGAGAAACGTAAACAAACAAACAAGCAAAAGCTGTATTATGTTAACCAACTTGAGCTGTTTAAGGGTGTATCCCACAGACCAATGACCCCAGAAGATATCACTCAACGAAGACACCAGAATATAACAGTGCACTGTGAAGAAACTCTGGGCATCAAGTAAAGAAAAATGAAGTGTTTTACAAATAACAGACTGGTCAACTACACCTCAGTCTACCATATATAGACAATTAAGTAGGCAATCAGCTAGAAACCACTAGTTGAACCAGGTCTAACTGTCATTTAAATTGTATATTAAGCAAAGTAAGTTCATGTGCCTGTGGTTTTAAATCTTTAGCAATGAAATATGGATGAAATTGGCTACTGTGTAAAAGCAACTGTATTATTGCTGCATACTTCGTGTTAACTAATATCCTAGCATTTATCAGGAATGTACACAAGACTCGAGGGCTGGGCAAGAGACTATTCCGCAGTCTGGTATCTCTCAAAATAGAAGACTCCAAAATCTAAGTAGAATTATGAATTACATTTCAAAATTATCTAACTCTGAAGATCTATTTGGAACAGGAGTAATATAAAAAATATATATATTTAACATTAACTATTTTGACAACTGGGCAGTGGAAACTGTCTCTAAGCCTATAATTCATGGTATTAAGAATTGGTACATCATTTACAATGTACATAACATTCCTAAAACTGTTTAATCAAACACAAATACAAATTAAACTAATGGCAGCAAACAAACAAATTAATAAAGAAGTTATTTGTACTGCTTATGGCAGTTGCATAGTAACTACCATAACCAACTCATTAGGGAACATCAAAAAAGAAAAATCACCTGATCTAATTAGTAATAAACAGCTAACTGGCATTGTTCTCAGTGTATAACAAAAACAATGGTAAATGGGCAGTACGTCAAATTGTGCAGACAAATTCCCTGTTAGTACCAGTCATAATATGGGGTCCGTGATAGTGCATCCTAACTGAGGCACGTTATTTAAAACAATCTTGTTCAGTATCTAGTTAACAATAGTGAATCCTAACGTAGCAATATTTGATAAATTGGTTGCTGTCCATTCAGTAGGTTATCTGGAAGACAGCATCTACAAGAAACAACTGGATCTACATCCACTACTAATGTATCATAGGTCAGGGGTTCTCAAACTTCATTGCACTGCGACCACCTTCCAACAACAAAAATTACTACATGACCCCAGGAGGAGGGAATGAAGCCTGAGCCTGCCCAAGTCCTGCCACCTAGGGGTGGCGGGGCTCAGGGGTGAAGTCGAAGCCAAGGGCGTCAGCCCCAGGCAGGGGGCCTGTAACCTGAGTCCCGCTGTCCAGGGCTGAAGCCCTCAAGCTTCGGCTTTGGCCCCAGGCAGTGGGGCTCGGGCTTCAGCCTCAGGCCCCAGCAAGTCTAAGCCAGCCCTGGCAACCCCATAAATGGGGTCCTGACTCACAATTTGAGACCCACTGTCCTAGAGCAATGCAAACCTAAAGAGCTTTGCACCATAGCTTGTTATGCCAGGAATGTTGTTGAATTATTATGGCCACACATTGGAGTTGCGAAGTCAAGCCAATCCAGTGGAACAGAGAAGCTAGCCACTCCTGTCTCCTGCCCAGCAAAGCTTACCAGATGGTAACAATCAGCAGTAAGGATAACTTATAACATGGATGGACCTACTGTGTAGTAACTAATCACAAGAAATGTATATATGAAGGCCTCATGCGTGATGTTACTACTCCCAATTTTTGTTTTACTCTTCATATACATAGCATTGTGGAACACACTATCACAGTGCCTAACCCACTATTTCAGAACTGTAAAACTACATTCCTCAATCAAAGTCCCAGATCTAACATTCCCAGGCCCACCATTAGAGCCTAAAAACCCTTGGAAAATAAAATCTGTCCAAGGGTCATACAAGGGAACGTGCAGACCAAGGGACAGAGGGGCCTGAATGTGTGGATGGTAACGTAAGGTGGTCACATAATAGTGTTTAGCCCACTGGGTCATCTTCAGTCCATGCACTGTGCTTTTCCAGGGTGGTAGGTAAAACATCCTCCCCATAAAAGGATAAAAAGTTGGGGAATGTATTAGAAAGAAAGAGCCTGAAACATGGGGCCTGGTACAAGGCCTAAGGGCTGAACTAAGGTGAGCAAAAGTCAGGCCCTGCTGATATAAAGCAAAATTAGCAAGAGTCAGGCTATGAGCAAAAGTCAGGCCCTGTTACAAAGCAGATGCCTGCTTGCAAGTTCACTATCCAATACATGAACTTGGCAGGAACAGGGCTGGCACTGCAAAAACACAAGCACTCCTAGGCGCTAAGTATTCACGTAAACACATTCCAGAAGGATTGTGCCACAACACCTCGATACAAGGTTATGGTGTAAATACACTCCCTGAAGATGATACAGGGACACACTGACCCCTCCTAAGGATAAGGTCAGGATGAGACAGTGATAGATAAATGTTTTGATTGAACCAACAAATACAAGGTAAAGGGTGGTAACTAATCACGTCAGAGGCGCCATACCTAACTTGTTTGTATCATGTATAAGAAAGGGGTCACAGAGGGGGGTGTCTTTGTCTGGCCGAGGGGGAGTGGAAAGTCCTAGCGCTCACTGAGCTGGTCCATTGTCGCAGGCATACATGTATTAGTGTACTTTGAGCCAGGGCATTAGTATCATGCTTTGTTGGCAATAAACCTGGCCAAGTGCGTTCACCACTGATCTGAGTCTGATCTTCTTGGGCAGTTTGATCAGAGTCTTCCATACTGGCTACCTGGCCATAGCCAGTGCAGCACACAGAGAACACACACAGAACCAACAACTGACAACATCACTTGTGTGTCTGGCTGAGTGTATACAATCAGAACAAGCATCTCAGTTTTTCAGATGCTAAAATCTGATCTTTGTAGGCCAGGATTAGCCAGCACCCACTTGTACAGTATTACTAATCCCACGCATTCAAAAATCATGAGTCAGACTCCCAAAAAATCATGATTGGTTTAAAAATGAGACTTTAAAAATAATAAATTTTGGATTCTTTTTATTTGCCTTCTAGTGTTTGAGCCTTTAGGATTTACAGTTTTCAAACTGGAAACTTTTTTAAAAGGTGAGAGATAAGATTCTCACCTAACAACCTGACTCCAGGGGCTGGAAGTTTAAGTAATACACTAAATATCATAACAGGCTGCAATACTGCTTGTATCCTCATTTTTTGATGAGTCTTTATAGAAAATGTAATGAACAAACCCTATACAAAGACTAACTTTACTTGCAGTCACAGCAAATTATTTACATTCTCTTTATCTGTGTATAGAAAATTGCCATTATCTTACAACAATTACATCATAAAATGAAGACGTATGTACAATTTGTCTTGTCCATCAACATTATTATTGTAATATTTACATGGAAATACCTCCCTAAGAAAAATGGAATATATGATCTGTTGACTATTTTCTCTCTGCATTATATTAAAAAGATTAAGAAAATCTTAAGTGTATTGCTTCAGTTTTCATATAAACATTAAAAAATAGTCAAAGTAAAGGCACATATGCCCTTTTTTGTTGTATAAAAGATTAAAACAGAGTAACCCGAGCTCAAAAACTACTAACAGTTTATTCAGGACATTTTACAGCTGTTTTTAAAACAAAATAGCTGCTAAAACTACAATTCAGGCTTCTGCAATTCCCCTGCAGCAACATAAGATATCACAATCATCTAAAACAGTGCAGCTCCCCTGATTTCTTTTAGTTGTTATTGGGTCATCAACTGTTGCTGGAGAAATAACCAAATTTCAGGTCTCAGCAGATAAATAGCTTTCTAAACTGAATTCATGGAAGTCCTATGGCCTGTGTTTGCTAAAGGTCTGACTAGATGACCACAATGGCATCGTCTGGTTTTAACAACTACAAATAGATCATTCTAATATTGAAGAACTGGCAACATACCACACTGAGCATACACTAAACATAAACGCAGAGTTTGACACTAGAATAAGCAGTCATATTAATACAGTTTTCTGAACTAAACTTACACTCTTCCTTATTCTGAAACAGTTTTCAGCTGTAGACAAGCCCTTAGGAAACAACCTAAAAGTTTTTACTCATAAAAGTTAATATTTTTGATTAAAAAGAAAAATATAAAATGCACAGGCCAATAAAAATACATGATGTACCTAAGAGACCACATGATGGCTCCTCTATGAATTTGGACATTTTATAAACTGATACTATTTAACCAGAGGCCCAGAAATGCTCCATAACTCTTCAAAAATTTATTACTCTAATACTTCTACAGTGCCCAATGTGGGCTATGAAATAAAAATTCTTAAGTATACTTTTCTGAAAAAAATTCTTCAGATCAATAGAGTGTTTATAAACTTCAGTTATTTGACCATTTTTACAGTATCAAAATCAGTTTGGTCAGATAAATGATTATACTGAAATGGATTTGTCTTAGCCAGTCAGAGCAAAGGAGGGCACAAGGAGAAAGGGGGCAACTGTGCAGTTATTGAGTCACCAGTGTAACAGCTTAAATTAGCCATATAGCAATTAATTCTCCGCAGTCTGGCTAATAATACACTGGTTGCATTAATATTCCAATGTTTCAATCAGGTGGAAAATGTTTGACAGAATCTACAAAATCTTAGTCATTACATTTCAAGTTGATTTATCCCCAGTTGTTATCTCCGAAAACTGGTGGTACCCGCTACTTACCTAAACAGTTTGCTGCATTTTTTTAAATACTGAACACAGCAAATTAAAAATATTCTCCTTACACAGACTTAAAATAAGTGGACTTTTTTTTTTTTTTTAAAGGCAGATTTTTAAAAAAGAAGATCCTAATTTGACATTAGGATGCTGAAAACCTAAATTCACTCAGACAGGCTTACACAGGACTTTTAGCAAATTTGTAATGAATGCAGTATTAAGAAAAAAATATTGTTTTTCAGTGTTTCCATGAGTCCAGTAAAAAGTAACCTTTAGCTTCCTCAAACAATCTGAAGATAAGGTTAAAAGTCTCTAATAACAAAGATACTGCAAAAAATAATTTGTATTTACTTCTCTCTTCAATACAAAACAATAGAAGCAGGCTTGCGTGTCTTCATTCTTCCCATTATTTCATGGTCACGTACATTCAGTTTCTGATTTAACCACAGTTTGATCAGAATCCATTTTTCATTTCGGGGGGGTGCAAAGAGGGAGCATTTTGGAGGATAATCAGTCATTGTCATCAGCATCATCTTCACTGTTGTCAAAGATGTCGCTGAACTGGAAAACCTTTTTCTCGCAGCTGGAAGGTGACGTGTCACAACTCTGAGACCTCTTCTGCCTTTTTTCTAATCTTTCCTCAAGCAATGGAAGTGTCTCATCATAAAGGTAATCGATTATTTCTTTAAAAACGAACAACACACAGTTTAGTTTTAATTTAATCTTGGTCTTTTCATTAGCAAACTGTGTTTATGTGTTCTCTCATAAAGGTTTGCAAAACTAAATGTATTGTGACTTTTTTTTTGCTGATTAAATTAACAATTGCATTTATGTGCTAAGAGTATATGGTGCACTTTTTGCAGACAATCACAAGGCACCATATTAACATTAATGTTTGCAATGTATCCCCATAAGCATAAGATCGGTTTTACTGATATCAGAACTTTGACAAAGAGAAGTGAATTGACTAAGCTTAGGGAGGAAGTCAGCAAATTGGAAATAGAATCCAGGAATCCTGAGACTCTTAGTTTTCTGCTCTAACCAGTATTCTGCACAGTCTTAATTACAGACTCAAAGAGGAAGTTTTTCTTGTTTAATATCAGAAAGGTACTATGTGATGGATGCTGTTGAGTGGCAGATTAGGGGACTAGGAGCTAAGACTCCCGAGTCCTCTTACTTGTTGTCAATGATTCACTGTGTGAACGTGAGTAAATCCCTTATCATCCCCATTTTACATGTGGTTAATACAATTGTACAAAGTGTTTGGTAAGGCTTAATTAGTTGTAAGTGCTTTAAGAACCTTGGTTTAAAGGTGTGATGGATGTGTACAACACAGTACTATAAAAATGTTGCAACAATCGCCACTTAAGTGTCTGATGGTTTAAAAAGGAATAATTTAATATAATTATTTAATGGGACACCTCACTGCTCTACACACTTCACAGTTTGGTATTCCACCACTGTCATTTGTTTGTACCCTTCAGGGCACAAATTGGTTACCAACGCCTTTTTCATGCTGCCTCCTTGTTCTCCAGCATCTAGGCTTTTTATTTTTAAATTAATTTTCTAGTTGTTATGGTTGCTGAGATAGCATTGAAAATGTGAACCGAGTATGTAACTGATACACTGACTGCATTTGCAGTACACAAAACAATAGCTCTGATAGGTGTGACTTGCCCTATTCATCTCATACAGTGGGTGCTAATTCAGACACCCAGTGATAATACTTTAAATGTCAATATTGTTAACAGTTCCATGGCTCCTCAAAGTCTGCCAGAAAGGAATGGGAAGAGAATACATGAAGACCTGTCCAATGTATAATGGCCGCTCATTTTGGCACCATGAGTAAGTTGACTTGGAAAAGCACCACTTCTTCCCACCTCAAATCAAGAAAGAACCAAGCCCAGGGAGACTAGCAGAGCTCTACGAAGCCCAGTGGGACATACATGTCTAATACAGGGCAAGTCAGGTCCAAGTTTCCCAGCAGACCCATGGGCATATTTGGTTTCCCTGATGGGAAGCCAAGCATAGAGACCATGCATGATCATATTTTGAATATCTACTAGGAGCAGCATCTTCAATGGGTAGAGCCTGGACTGGTAATCCTATCAGTACACACACACATATATGCTTTCTAAGGAAAACAGTACTAAAAATTCCAAGTCTAGGGTGTTTGGGCAATGCAGACTGTCACTGTGAAATTCATCAGTGATTGGGTGTTATTGTGTAACTATACATCAAAAATATTAAACAATGACAGAATGTGCATGATCTTAGTCAAATTTGGTAGGGAAAAACCTGACAGAATGACACACAATGCAACCATAAATACACTAACCGGGAAAAGTCTTTGTTTGCCAAAAAGGGACACTGGTAGCTTTTAACTTGTAAAATTTGGCTTGAACATAGGCTTCAGGGACATCTCTGAAAAAAGAAAGGGTCAAAATTAGTGATACAACATACTATCGGGAGGTTTCACTATTATAATGGCATCCATTCATGGGAATGGCACTTTTTGCTCCAATTAACCAACCTCTCACAGTGTTACCTAAAATCTTTTTGGTCTTTAGACCACTGAATACAGATCCCAAATGAATAAAAAATATTGGCCAAGACACTCTTGTCCCTTTAGCATTAGTGCATCAAGGCAAACACTGTATGTTATGAATGCGTACTAAACAGTAAGTGGGGTTTATAGTAGAAAATATTTTCCTTTCAAATCAGCTCTATTGTATGATCTGGAAAATTCAGTACGCAAAGTCCACAGTACTGGGTAATTTTACATACAGCATCCATTCTGTTCTAAGAAAAGACTGCAAAATTACAGTTCAATGATGAAATAAAAATGTCCCCAGTGTTACTCATCACAGGCCTTCACATAGGGAACAGCAACTCAGCCTCAGAATGTAAGCAGTATTTGTATGGCTATAAGATGGGGTGGGAAGAAGAATTAGCTTTCTGGCATCTTAAATTTCAACACTGATTCCCAAAGTTTTAGGTTTATAATGTTGCGGAGATCTCTGCAAGTGCAGAATCCTATTGAATTTAACAGGACAACATGAGGCTGTATGGGTTCAAACCTGTGGATTCCTTTGTAGCACAAGCCAGATAAGATGCATGATAAATGCTACTTGTTTGTGGTCAAATAACAAACAAATGTTTTTACCCAATTATCTCACAGAGCTCTTCCCAGTTCACTTCATTAGCATCTTCCACCTTCATTTCATACAATCTGAGAATCAAAATACAGAAGGAACTTATAGGGAGATCTGAGACAGCAATTAACTAAACCCTGAGTCTATGCTCCTCCTCCCCATTACAAGACACAGCACATTTTGGATTGATAAAATCTGTGTGTAAGTGTGCTTGTGTGTTAAGTGCATAAACTGTGTTAATGCAACATTAAGGTTGCCAAATTAAAACAAAGCTATATAAAAACATCTTCTACATCTTGTGCTCACAACAGCATTTTCAAATACTGTTTCATGTCCACTGGCAAGACTTACACTGTCTATATCCATCTATTGTATTATAGATTTTAGGCTCCATGGGGCAGGGACCACCTTTTTGTTCTGTGTTTGTAAAGTGCCTAGCACAATGGGGTCCTGGTCTATGACTACCGCAATTAGGTACTACAATAATACAAATAATAAATTACAATAATAAATAATAATAATAAGTTAAGGTGCTAAAGTAGAAGAATTTAGTTAAAGTCCTTATTTTGAATTGCTCACATCTTTCTGAAAGTTTAATGTATTTGCGCTGAAATTTTCCAGATTGAGTGTGCTCTGATTACAAGAGTAAAAACATTTTTCTCCAAGTGCCCATCATGAAGATTCAGCCTATGCTCTTTCCATTTCATGCCTCATTACCAGTAGATAAAGGTGCTGCAAGCCAAATTAGGTCTTCAATAATACTTAACGTGCATGCAACTGCCTGTCTTCAGACCATGCTCTCATTCACCTGTGGCAAAACCACTGAAGGCAATAGGATTACACAGTGGTTACTGATTAGAATTTAAGTAATTTTCTTGATGATGCACAAGATAGAAAAGAACATACTACTTGCTCAATATCAGCTGGGTTGGCTCTGTAGGATTAACAAGAATAAAAAGAAATGGAGAACAAATATGAATCTGAACATACACAAGGAGCAGCTCTCTTGAG
Organism: Macrochelys suwanniensis; assembly: GCA_033296515.1. Lineage (NCBI taxonomy): Eukaryota > Metazoa > Chordata > Testudines > Chelydridae > Macrochelys > Macrochelys suwanniensis. The sequence continues at coordinate 9,722,287 of CM065790.1, read as the reverse complement.
TATGAAAGTACTGTTTTTACATAGTCAAGCCACAGTCTAAGTCCCCAGGATAATTATTAGGGTGCTTTATAACTGTTTTTCTGTTACAAAATGCCTGTATAAACATTACAGAAACCTAAGTGTGGAATATAACACCATGGAGGTTACTGTCCTTTGAGTTTAATAATCCAGAAACCTCCCACACTTCACTTTTCACTTACATGTACTCCAGATTTTTACTTTACTAGCAGGTTCTTATCAGCCAACTTTCATAACATAACCCATGATCCCTAGACAAAAACCACAGAACATTGCACAAATATGATCCATACCTTTTAATAAGATCGATTTTGGCCTGTAAACCTTTAGTCCCACCATATACATTCTGCCCATTGGACATTTTCTTTGTTACAACTGAAATCCTGGGGAAAACAAAGATAAGAAAAGAGCATTTTCCCACGTCAGGGAAAAAAAAAATCAGGGTTAGGGTTTAAAAAAAGATCTATTTTTGTTCCCCACTAAATTAGAGAATTATGTGTTTTGTTAATTGTCCTGTATCTTTGCTTTTCCCTCTAAGACCCTTTCTCCCGCCTTCCAGTGGTTTTACCTCTCTTACGAGCTTGCTAACATGTTTTGTAAGTGAAACTGTTCAGATCCGAGAGGCTTAGTCTAATGTAACATTCAAATCTAGGGGCTTGACTCTCTTGTCACTTACATCAGTGTAATTCCACTCACTACAGTGGAATTACTCCAGATTTGCACTAGTGTAAGGGCAAACTTTGGTTCTAGATCTCCTATTTCTTAAAACTTTTACTTTTCTGTCATTTCACTAACAATTTATTTTCATTACTATGATGAAAACCAACTGTGCCTATGAAGTTGCCTCCTTTCTTTAAAAAAATAATTCATAATATGTAACACCACACTGTCACAGACAACAACAGAACAGGCCCAGACCACGCAAAGACTTAAGCATGTGTGTAACTTTACACGTGAAAGTAACCCCACTTCCAGTTATGCATTTTCTTATGTCTTTGCAGAACTGGGGCTATAGTCTGTGCACAGGTAAACACAAGTTTTGGAACTGAAAAAGAAGAAAGTCTTTTTAAACCAACTGATGTGACATGTATCTATTATGACCAGTTGTTTAATCAGGCAAACATATGCCACAGTACATCTAGCTTGGGGAAAGGGAACAAGAAGGTAAGAGAGGTAACTCCAGAAGTGTGTATTAGCAACCAGACCCAAAATAAACCTTACCATTTCTGTTTACACTGTCTCCAATATCTGGTTCCCACTTTAGCTTCTATCTCAGTCCAAGATATGTTCTTGTACAGTTTTTCACGTTCAACGGAGAGAGTTCCATCTGAGTTCTCTGCCTGTAGCAAGGATTTTATGTCTTCCAAACCAGCCCTCATCTGAATGGTCTCCTTCACTGCTTGAACTAGCTTCTGTGTCTCCTCCTTACTCCAAGGACCAGAATTAACCTCTATATTATTAAATAAAGTTATTGATTTATATAGCACCTCTCACAAGTGAGTAGAATAAAGAGAAAAAGAAGTGTCTGATCCTGCATCACAAGTGAACAAAGGACAATACCAGGAGCCAGGAACTCCAAAGCTCCATTCCCGCACCCATCACTAACTCCTTCAGTAGACTTTGGCTAAGTTACCTAACCTCTTTGGCTGAAGTTTTTAGATTAATACAATGTTTGGGCTTCAATCTCCAATGTAATTTATCCAGAAAACAACAAGTTTACTTGACTTTTCATAAGTACTAAATAGAAAACATAACAGGAATACTTGTACAGTAGCTAGTGTATATGTATTACTTATTTGTGCTAACTGTAGATACGTTCCTATTTTTGCAATGGAGAAGCATGGGGAAGTGACACATACTAATGCATCTACGTTTTAACACCAGCCACTGTTACAAAAGCCTCCCAGTGAATATTTTTACTGCCATCCCATGAAGCAAGGGAAATCTTTCCTCTCTGCAGATTAGAGTTACCAAAAAAATGTCTTTTCATTTTTGAGAAACAGTAAACCAAAAAAGTATACTTAGCCATTTCTTTGGCTAAAGGGACTGCAGCCAACTGAATCTGACTTAAATATAATGTGATTTTGCAAAGGGTATATTTCCCTGTACATGGAAATTACAGATATTCCCATAGCTAAGGAATACCATTATATACATTATTATGTAGTAAGTCAGTTGATTGTGTTTAGTTAGGCCTGTATATAGTTGATTAAATAAGTAGTTCCTGGGTCATTCCATGCCAGGCGCTGCTCTGTTTTACATGTAGTGTAGCAAAACTGTGACTTCTGAGTAAGCAGTTGAGCAGATAAGTGGAATTTGATAACCCAAGAGAATTGCTAGTTTAGCCACACTATTTCCTGCGATTTCTCTCACCCATCAGATCCTGAAGCACTATAGGAAACCCTTGGCAGAGGACAGTTCAACAGCAAGAGAAATTTGGCTCACTAAATTGTATTCCTTCATATTTGTTGGCTTGTGAAAACTGTGGCCTTGTGAGTAAACATTTATGCTGAGATAGTCAAAGGAGCCTAAAATGGTAGGTGACTCGAGTATCATTGACATTCGGTGGGAATTAGGCATCCAGGGCCAGATTTTCAAAGGTGTCTCGGCACCCAAATGATGCAGGTAGGCAAACTGTGAAAATCCTACTTAGGCACCTATCTGCATTTTTAGGCATCTATGTACCTTTGAAAATCTGGCCCTAACTGCCTTAGGCTCCTTTGGTTTTCTGGTTTAAGTCTATCTAAATTAAAAGCATGTGTCAATCTAGATTTTGGTGTCACTTATTAAATAAATGTCCAGAACAAAGCTGAAAATTCAAGGAAAAACAGTGCATTACTTCATCTTTGTGCCTCTTACAAGATGTGCTTGTTCTTATCAATTTCATATAAAGATATAGTTAATCATGTAGGCAGAACTTGATTAAATTAATCCTATTGTACTTAAGAAACTAGCTGAAGCAATCTATGTGAGGTCCCAGAGAACTGAAGAAAGGTACTACGTTTGCCTATCTTTAAAAAAAGAGGACCAGGGAATTATAAACTGATTAGCCTAACTTCAATACCTGGAAAGATACTGGAACAAATTATTAAACAAGCAATTCGTAAGCATCTAGAGGGTAATAGGGTTAAAAGAAATGGCCAACATGGATTTGTCAAAAAACAAATAATGCCAAACCAACCTAATTTCCTTCTTTGACAAGGTTACTAACCAAGTGAATTGGGGGGGGGGGGGGGGGGAAGAGAGGGAGAGCAGTAGATGTGACATATCTTTATTTTAGTAAGGCTTTTGGTACAGTCCTACATGACATTCTCATAATCAAACTAGGAAAATGTGGTCTATATGAAATTAATATAAGGTGGGTGGCAAAACTGGTTGAAAGACCAAACTCAAAGAGTAGTTATCAGTGGTTTGCTATCAAACTGGGAGGGCATAGCTAGCAGGCTCCGACAGGGGTTAGTCTGTTCTGGTACTACTAGTCAATATTTTAATTAATGATGTGGAGAGTATACTTATAAAATTTGCAGATGACATCAACCTGGCAGGGTTTGCAAGCACTTTGGAGGAGAGGATTAGAATTCAAGATGACCTTTACAAAACTGGAGAATTGGTCTGAAATCAACAAGATAAAATTCAGTAAAGACAAGTGTAAAGTACTACACTTAGGAAGGAAAAATCAAATGCACAACTACAAAATGAGGAATGACTAGCTATGGATCTAAAATTGAATACGAGTCAACGATGTGATGCAGTTGTGAAAAAGGCTAATTATCATTCTCGGGTGTATTAACAGAGTGTCATATGTAAGACAAGGGAAGTAACTGTCCGCTTTACTCAGCGCTGGTGAGGCCTAAGCTGGAGTACTGTGTCCAATTCTGGGCACCACACTTCAGGAAAGATGTGGGTAAATTGGAGAGAGTATAGAAGAGAGCAACACAAATGTTAAAAGGTTTAGAAAAGCTGACCAATGAGGAAAGGTTTAAAAAAACCAAAAAACAAAAAAAACCTGGGCATGTTTAGTCTTGAGAAAAGACTGAGCAGGGACCTGATAACAGGAGAGTGATGATCAACCATTCTCCACGTCCACTGAAGATAGGACAAGACGTTACAGGCTTAATCTGTAGCAAGAGAGATTTAGGTTAGATATTAGGAAAATCTTTTCAGTCAGGCTGTGGAATAGGCTTCCAAGAGAGGTTGTGAAATTCCTATCACTGGAGAATTTAAAATAGGTTGAACAAACACCTGTCAGGGATGGTCCATACAGTGCTGTTGTAGCCTTGGCCCCAGGATATTAGAGAGACAAGGTGGGTGAGGTAATATCTTGTATAGGACCAACTTCTGTCGGTGAGAGAGAGAAGCTTTTGAGCTTACACAGAACTCTTTTTTAGGTCCTGGAACTGTTCTAGGATGGTCTAAGGTTTACATGTCCTGAATCAGTGCAGGGAGCTGCACTTGATGACCTTTCAAGGTACCCTCAGGCCCTACATTTCTAAAATTCTATGCACCTAAAACAGTGATTTGGAAAAGCAAAAACCCCCAGAAAGAATTCAACCCCCTGAACTGTTTACTTCATAACATCCAAAAACGATACTAAAAATACTTGCTAGAGTAGTAACTTAAAATGTGAATTGTTATTTTTAAATGATGCATATTATGTCTTACGGGACTTAATCTGAGAATACTTCATAGCAACCGAGTGGGTACTGCGGGACATTATCTCAGAAATTTTCTTCCAGTTGTTGCCATGTATAGCATGATACTTCTTTAATTTTTCTTTTTCATCCTCAGAATACCTAAAATAGCAAAAAGTAAGTAGCTTCAATTGCAAATCCAAAAACCCCCAGGTTGCTACAGATGAACATCAACTTTAAAAAGTCTGAAAAGATACCTGGCTCCTGTTATAAGCAGTACTTTGAAACAGACTTTTTTCTCTCTCTAGTCTTACACTTACAGGAATATTAGTTTGCTTACGTTGGCTTTACTCACTGTCAAATGCACATTTTCCCTGTACAGTCAGTCTCCCCGTTACACGGATGACGCAACAAGGTAGAGAAAAATATTTTAGAGTAGAAAAATGTTACTGTATACCCATAGACTTGGCAGAGGAACTCTGACAGAGGCAGTACTTGGAGAGATTACACTTTATTCATGCAGTCATTATGAGACATAGATTTTCAGACTACAGGGCTTAACAATTTATGTTTTAAGAGGAAAAAAAACAATCAGCAATGAATTATACATGCCACATTTTGTTTTTAAATGAACCCAAGTTGAACTGCAACTGTAAGAGAGCTTTTTCTAATGCAGTGTCAAACTCATGAAAAGATGTGTGCTGGTTAAGATAGCCTCTCCCTCCTTGTTCACACAAACAGATTAGCAATCACAAGAGAAACTCTGGAGTCAAAACTCACAGATGAGCATTCTCGAAGAGATCCTCAATTCTGAAATGCACTTCTTCCCATTCTGCCAAAACTCCGATTTTTTTAACCTTCCAGACATGCTGCAAGCTCCAACTTTTTGCTCAGATATTTGTGTAGGGGTTAGATTGAGGGCAGAACAGAGTGTTTCATTACATGGGAGTTGCAACGTAATAGTAATAGAATTGGAATCAATTAGGACTGGTCAGCAGAACAGTGTAAATTCATTATTTTGTTTTAATAACTGGAAAGTTCTCTCACATCAGGGGAGGGGAGTGGTCCTCTTAGTATACATGTTTTTAAAACTGAAATAAAATTAGTGTGTGAACATCTGAGACAATTTGTGAATTCAGATGCTGCCTAAATTATTTTCTTACCTCCCTTTATAGTTGTTTGGGTCAAACATCTTCCTTGCCCGAAAATATACCTGTTTCCAAGGCCGTGGAATCCCCTCAGCTACAAGACAGACAAATAATACAGTTTTAAAATATATTTGACACAGAGGAAAGACTACTGAGGAAAGTAACATAACATAGTAATGAGAAAAAAATCAGTGATTTTATATAAAAACACATTCTATAGTGCTGAAGAAAATGGGGGAAAAAAGGAGTTGGGACCAATTTGAATTGAATCTCCTCAATAGTTCTGGCAAACAGTTAGAACAACACAAAATAAACGTAGTATGAAAAGTAATTTTGAAAGTGCATTAAATAAATAGATAAAAGACACAGATGAATAAGTATGTTATTTGAAGCATCTGCTTTTTAAAGAGAAAAAATGGTTTGATCCTGTTTTCTAGTACACATGAAAAAGCGGCTTAGCAAGTAATTTGGGAAATCATCTAAAAGTTCAATAGTTAATTTTCCAAGATAGGAACAAAGCAAATAGAATTTTACACACAAACATTTTGACTAACTGCCTCTTTTAGTAATCTAATTTCCTTTGGTTTAGGCCAACACTGTGCACGGAATTTGCCAGCTTATCATGTACACTCAGAACAATGGTTAAGATTTGCAAAGCAGCCTAAGGGATTTAGACTCATATCTACCATTAATAAGCCTCCTAGACTGCTTTGAAAATTTCAGCCAGTGGTTTACTTATTGCCCAGCCAGTAAGAAATTGCACCTTTGATCATAATGGCCTTAAAAATCAATTAATCTCTCTAGGTGGGATGAAGTTGAACCCAACCCCATCACAAATGAACAGTTATTCACAACAGCATAAAAGATAATTTTGAGATGACATATAGTTGGTAAAATGTGTTTCTTTCATTTTAATAAGATTTACAATTCCACATGTTTAAACAGATCATTTTACAAGACATGCAATGATGCCACCATATACTGGAGGGCAGGATCCATCTACCTAAAGTGGAACTATAATTAATACTCACCAATCTTCATACCAAAAGCATATTTTGTTTTCAATTTGTTGATGGCTTCTTGCTCTTCTGGGTACCGGTAGGTAAATAATAGTTTCTCTGCATTCTCTATTTCTGTAAGCGATAAAAAGTCTTCAACATTCTTCTGTATTTGAGTATTTTCCTTCTGAGAAAACCTGCCAAACTTGATAGGCATACCTGGAATATACAATAAGTTAGGTTTAGGAAAACAAAAACTCGAACAACTCATTTGCATTACATCTTGAAAAGACAAGTATACAGGAAATTTTGGCAAACAGATGATAAAATAGCAATTAACAGAGAAAGGGAGCAATGACGGATATTTAGATGTACCCTCGTGATTGTAATTTAGGTGCCAGGATAACGTGCACCAACAAAGACTGAAAAAAGAGAAAAATGGAACTGGGAATAAGCACATAATAGAGCGCTGCACAGATGGAATGCATCAATCATTTTCAACAGAGTTTAACGCAGAACAAGGAAACAATATTCAGACAGTAAATGTTTTACATCCTAAAGCAGAGGCCTTCAATCTGTGAGGCGTGCCTCCCTAAGGGGGCTCAGAGTACTGTTCGAGGGGGGAGAGGGGGCTGAAGCCAGGACCTGCCTCCACAGGAGGCGGGGAGGGAGCGCTGCCCAGCTCCGCTCATGACTTCTGCCTTGGCTGCCACCCCACTCCCGGGGATCTGTGCCCGGGGTCCTGGCTTCCGGCTCCGCGCCTAGGGTCCCAGCTGCAGCTGCCGGCCCGAGATCCCTGCTGCCCGCCCTGTGCCAAGGGTTCCGTGTCCAGTCATAGCTGCAGGCCTCGGCCATTGGCCGAGCGTCCGCTCCTGCCCCCACCCCCAGCTATGGCCCCTGCCTTGGCCTCCTTACCCGTCTGTGTCCCCTCTCTCGGAACTGCAGCCCCGCTCCTGGCTCTGGAGTGGGGGGCTGGAGGGGTGCAGGGCAAAAACTTTGGGGACCACTGTCCTAAAGAAATATTCTAGCTGGAGCTAAATCAGACTTTTTGTCTTTCAGTTAAATAATTTAAACCTGCTGCTATTCCACTGGAATTGGAAGCTGTGACAGTCTCCTGCATTTCAATTTCTAGAAGCCAGATATTTTGGACATGAAAGGCACTATATAAAATCTTTTTTATTCTCCTCTATCCAATTACTTTCAGTCCCCCAATCAGTACAGTGTCCTCGTGGGGGCTCACCTTGTTCTTTAAAATTTTTAAACCTGATCAGGTCTCTCCCAGCCATCTTTAGGATTGATGTTTCTGACATTGTCCACACCTGAGGAATAAACTCCTCCAGTTTCCTTTTGACAGTCTCCAAATCCATTGCTGAACCCATGGAACTTTCAAGGAACTCTTCACTATTCAATATCATAGACTTTTCAGATTCTGTAAATCCAACATCCTGGTCTTCCTCATTTTCAGATGCCACAGACTCTGGTAACCTGGTAAAGAGAGGAATTATATAGCTCAATGATGTAGATGATTATCAGCCTCCCTATGATTCTTCAAGCAAAAGGTAAGGAACTATATTCCTTGCCTCATCCCAACCTATTTCTAACCTTACAATATAGCTGTAATTCCATTAAGGAATTCTGATACCAAATCCTGATCTAATGGTTTGTCAAGGTCATCAAAATCCCCAACATGTAAATGTAGCTTATATCCATAGACGTTTTGATGGAGGATACTACTAAGAGAGATGCTGTTGACTTATAACATTTCCCTCTCTGTTACTAATACCTTTGATTAATCATAGTGAAATAATTTTTAGGACATACTTTACTTCACCAAGTGCAGTTGCTCAGATAACTATGTGATGGATGCAATAGAAATGATGAGAGAGAAAATTCAAGCCTTACTTTCTCTTAGCTTCTGAGGTTGCTTGTTCGGACTGTGATTGGAAAGGGAAATCAATCTTTCTAACTGGTACCATTGTTTCTTCAGAACAGCCATTATTACTCTCTGAAGTAATCTTAGAAATGTCAGCAGTCACATCCAGAGGATTTTCATCAAATATTGAAGAAATCTTTGTCATATCAGTCTTGTTTTCCTTGGAGGATTTTCCACCTTTATGGGTTTTGTGGCGTTTTTTGGGCACTACTGGGATGCTAATTTTAGTAGATGACTCTGATGTCATAACCTCATCATTCCTTTCTTGAGAGGACGTAAAATTTTGTTCTGAATATGACAAAAACGATGATGCAAAGGTTTCATCTCTGGCTTCTTGTATATCACAGGGACTGGTCTGTTTTCTTTTTTTTTTCTTTTTTTGGCTTCTGCAATCATTTTCAAATGCACACAAGCCAGACAGTTCGTTTACCTCATCCTGCTCTTCTGACACATTCTTTTTTCTTTTTTTCTTCTTAGCAGATGTATTTACATAAATACAATCACTCTCCAAAGTTGTGTCCATCTCTTGGTTCACATGGATACAGAATACATTATTTTGCGCCTGCTCACTATCTCTGTGTTTCCGTTTCTTTTTTTTCATTTTCTTTTTGGAAGCATCTGTTACAGTTTCATTATTAATTTCACACTTCCCACCAATACAAGAATTATCTAGCCAAGAGTCTTGTTTCTCTTGCTTGGTTTTCTTTTTTTTCGATTTCTTTTTATGAACATCAATGTCCTGGGAAGATTGATCTTCAAAGAGCAAAGGAGAATGAGGGCAAACTTCCATACCCTGCATACATTTATTTTTGTTGCTTTCAAGGCTCTCGCTATGTTCTCTGTTTTTCTTCTTCATCTTTATAAAGTGCAGGATATGAAAATAATTTGTACTTGCTTCTTATGTCTGCTTCACTTTCCTTGAACAATAAAAAGAAAAGAAGTTTTACTCAAGTATCATAATTTACACAAGTAAACTTCATGAAAGTCAATAACATGCAATTGGATATCTTGATAATCTCCAAATCAACACCATTAAACAGAGTTACATGGAGGAAAAACAAGGATATTTAAAATGACCACTGGCACTACTTCAGAGTCATCCAGTTTTCCTAAAGAACCAACACATTTAAGCTGTTATGCTTTCAAATGCAATTTTACTTTGAAAAGTGACTAGGTAAAAGATGGTCCAAAAAAAGATATTACTTCACCCACCTTGTCTCTCTCTAGATAAAAGTAGTACATTCTTACTCAAAAGAGGTCTCCCAGGTTCTATTCATTTCATGTTATATCTCCTTACTATAGTGACAAAAATATTTTTTTTATTATTTACTATCAGCTCTAACTTGCCTATGACCAACAGAGTTACGGAAGAGAGCTGAATTCTATCCTGGCTCAAGTATCATACTCTAGAACAGAGGTGCTCAAACTGTGGTCTGTGGACCACCAGTGGTCCACGAGCTCCATTCAGGTGGTCCATGGATAGTTCCCTCTAAGGTGCGCGCCTGGGTGGCCGCACAAGAGAATGAAGGGCCACCCACCTAATTAGTGGAGCAACACCAGCATGGCTCCACTAATTAGGTGCCTGGACCCTGGAGAAGATGCACATATAAGGTGAGGTGGTGGCCTTGGGGGGAATAGGGGGTAGGTGGGAGGGGGTAGTGGGGGGAGAAGAGAGGGTGGGGGGAATTGGGATGTGCAGGGCTGCAGCAGCCAAAGAAAGAGGTGACTTTCCCCAGCTCCAGGGCTGTGGCTGCTGGGGAGAGACGGCCCCCCTTCCCAGCCTCAACTCTGTGGCGGAGAGACCCCTCCTCATTCCCAGCCCCAGATCAGGGGCTGCTGCGGTGGGTGGGGGGGAGAGAGAGCACATCCATTGCATTAGAAAGGTAAGACTACTGATATTAAAATATGAGTGTGCTTTTATTTATAGAACAAAAAAGTGAATTATTATTATTAAGGTTTTTTTTATATAGCGCTTTTATGCAAAGCGCTTTACAATAGTTAGCTAACAGCACAAACAATATTTGGAAAGATCATTAAGTGGTCCGCTGAGACCCACAGCAATTTTCAAGTGGTCCACGAAAAAAGAGTTTGAGAACCAATGCTCTAGAAGATACACACTGATTACGGACAGATTTGCAGAGTCTGCATAAAGGTACAGGCACAATCTATCGGAAAAAGACAGAGGTCATGTATCAATCCGCGCGAGGGAAACCCACCACAAAACTAAAGCAACACAAAGCTGGATGCTGGTACAAAACGTCTGCTACCTTGGTAGTATATTGTCAAATGATATTACCATAGACAAGGGGCTGACAAGTCGTTCATCACCTGGCAGGCTATCAGAGTCTGGCAGCAACATGGTATAAAAGCGGTTGTGCTGTCCAACTTGCTGTATGGTTGTGAGACCTGGACTGGCTACAGGTATCACATTAAGCTTCTAGATAAGATCCATTTACTATATCTGTGTGTCATACTGTGCATCAAATGGCAGGATAAAGTTACCAATAATGAGGTTCTGGAACAGTCACTCTACAGGGATTCAAGCTATGCTTATCACATCACAGTTAAACTGGGCTGGTCATGAGTTTCAGAGGGGTGACACCAGATTGCCAAACCAGTTGTTGTATGGCCAATTGTAAATGGGCAACTGCACATGAGGTGGCTACAAGAAACACTTCAAGGACACATTTAAAGCATAACTTGAAACAGTACAACATTGAAGCTGACAGATGGGAGTCGTCAGTAACAGATAGATCACGCTGGCAAGAAGAAGTCAACAAAGGGATTACCCAGTTCAAGATTAACCACCATCCGGATTTTGAAGCACAGAGGCTGAGTTATAAACAGCATCAGACTCAGCAGGGACAGACTGTAATCCCTTCCTCAGCATCGAACTACTTATGCACTTTGCGTGGAAAGGACTGCCAGTCTTTTTAGCCACGGCCATACTTGCAAGATGTAAAACTATCATCAGCGTCATCTTCAGTAATGGAGGACAACAGCAGAAATTAGGATGAGACTACAAAAAGTTAGTCCACAATGGACTTCCTCCTAATACCAACAGGAGATCATACAAAGATTAAGGCTAGAACATGACCCTTATATAAAATCAAATAAGACCATTTTTTCAAAAAAGATGTTTAAAGATCAACTCCTAAAGCCATTTTTAGGGACCTAAATAAAAGTGGCGTGATTTTTAGAGATGTTACTGTCATAGAATTTAAGGCCAGAAGGGACCACTAGACAATCTATCATCACTTCCTGTACATCGGAGGTCACCAACACCACCGTGCAGCCACACACTAAACCCAACATCTGAAATTAGACCCAAGTATTACAGCCCTCAGGAGACTAAACTATTATGTGCAATAGGCAGAGAACAAGAGGCACTGAGGTGCACCAATACCTGAGGACTCTGCAATAGCAGGAAGCTAATTATATGAGATGTACCCAGATGAACCTGGCAAACAACCATGCTGGAGAGGAAGGTAGAGCTACCTGAAGGCCAGTGCCAATCTGACCTGGGGGGAAATTCCTTTCCAATCCCACATACTGCAATCAATTAGACCGAAGGTTAAGGCTCGTCTGGACACACTCCAAAGGTTTGTTCCTAATGTAGCTGGGAAAATGTTTTGGAGAGCATCAAGACTAGCGTACAAAAGTGCTAAAGCTCTTGAGTTAACAAGCCATAAATTAACCCAAGATAAAAATCTTCAGTAGGGACAAACCCTTTGAGGGCTTCCCCTATTACTGCCCTGTTTTTATTTGAGAGAGACAAGGTGGGTGAGACAATATATTTTATTGGACCAACTTCGGTTGGTGAAAGAGACAAGCTTTTGAGCCACACAGTACACCATTTATAGCTACAGCTACATTAACTACATGAAGAAATCAAGCATGCTGCCATGAACCACTGACTCTCTGCTGAGTCTGCCAACAAAGGAACGGATTAGTCAGTAACAGTTTTTATCTCATTACCTGACAGATACCCCTAAATGAATTTCACACCAATAGCCATTCTGTTGACAGACAGTAGTTACAAGAGAATGGTAGGGCTGAACCACATGCCCACCCCAGGGGGGCAAGTTACTGTGTTGAAGCTAGTGCTGCGATTCCTCCCATAATACCATCCCCAGCTGCACTTACTCCACCATAAAGGACCTCGGTTCTGGTGTCCCAATAACATTCTGCCCCCAGCCCTTATGCTTGCTGCACATAATCCTCCCCACCACCACTAGCCCCGCCTTCCTTCCACTTGCCTCCTCACTGCCCCCAACCATCCTTCCCGCCCCCAACCCTCCCTCCCACCACTCGTCCCCTCACTCCTCCAATCCTCCGTCCCTCCCCCGCACTCGCCCCTCACTAACCCATGTCTCCCCTCCCCCCACTCGCCCCCTCACTCCCCCACGTCTTCATCCCCCCCACTCCCCCATCCCTCCCCCCACTCGCCCCCTCACTCCCCCAACTCTTCATCCCCCCCACTCGCCCCCTCACTCCCCCATCCCTCCCCCCACTCGCCCCCTCATTTCCCCAACTCTTCATCCCCCCCACTCGCCCCCTCACTCCCCCATCCCTCCCCCCCTCACTCCCCCAACCCTTCATCCATCCTTCCCTCCCCCACTGCCCCCACCCTCTCGCTCTCTCCAAAATCATTCCGCTTTCCGTCCCGCATCACCGCCACTCCTCCTACTCCTAATTCAGGCCGTTCCCCCCACCCCATACCTGTCCGGCTCAGCTTTCCGCAGGACACAACAGCGCCACAAACGCACCCGCCCGGCTCCCGGAAGTGCCCGTCGCCATCGCGCTTCCCCCGGGCCGAAAGTGTTTTAGCCGAGTTCCGCTGCCCCATGGACCGGAAGTGTCCCCCGCCGGACCTGAGACGAAACGGCCCCGAGGTCTTCTGTTACTGGCTGGGGGCTGCGCTGCTTCCGCTCGGGAGGAGAGAACGCGGGGCCTCGCCGCGCCTGCGCCTTAGCGGGCTGGGCCTGGCCTGGCCCTCATCTTCCGACTAGGCCTGGGCTCCCCTTGGGCCCTTCCTCCGACCCCCGCAGCCTCGGGGATGTGGTGAGCCCGGGCCGATCCCTTCCTCCCCCGGGCCAGGCCAAGTCCACGCTTGTCCCGCGTGGGGCGCTGCTGGGCCCTTTGGCTTCGTTCTAGGGGAAACCTGCACAGCCTGACACGTCCCACTGAGTCCTAAGCACATATGTCTCCCCTCTCCCCCATTGTACATCACTGCTCCAGAGCCTAACAACCGGCCTGGGACCCTGCCTACAGCTTCCTGGAAACCTGCCTGGGGAGCTGCTTTTGTTGGTCAAGCTGGCAGGAAGTAAACACGAGGCCAAAATCTGTGTTTTCATAGAATCTCAGGGTTGGAAGGGACCTTAGTAGGGCATCTAGTCCAACCCCCTGCTCAAAGCAGGGCCAATCCCCAATTTTTGCCCCAGATCCCCAAATGGCCCCCTCAAGGATTGAACTCACAACCCTGGGTTTAGCAGGCCAGTGCTCAAACCACTGAGCTATCCCTCCCCCCATGAGCTATCCCTCCCCCCAATTTATAAAATTGAAATTTTAAAGATTTCAATGCTAGGTTAGTGTTGTTAGGCCCAAAAACTGAAAAACATGCTTATCTCAGTCCTCACTGTCGTTTCCCATGCATGAAGCTGCACATATACAGGATGTATAGAAGATATATGGACAAGGGGAGGGGGTTGGACGGATGCCCCCGACCCTGGGAAAGGAATGTGAAGGACGGGAAGCTAAACAGATGTATCCTGATTACTACTAGAACTGAATTTAAACAATGCATGGGTTAGCAGAATTTAGACATGCTAAGTTGTTTGTCTCTCTGTATAAAAGAAGCCCAGTTGTGCTTGTAAGGTGTGTCTCTTTCTCGGGCACTAGCCGAGTAGAGCACCCTCTCAGCTGACTGACTAATAAAGGGTCTGGTATCTGCCCTCTTGTCTCTCCGTGCCTCCTTGGGGTAATTGGGCAGCTCCAGGGGGAAACGAGCCCATTTGGCTAACAAAATGGCGACCCAGATGGGACTTCTCTCCCTGTAGAGGACGCTGACCGACGGCCGAGGGCGATTCCGAGGAGTGGCCACCTCGAGCTGTTGGTTTGCTCGGGCCTCGGGTCGTCACAATCGGCCGGGACGGCTGCGTCCTCTCTGAAGAGAACTCTGAAGGACACGGAAGCAAGACGGCTTCAGAAGAAGGGGAAGTCTGACTGCCGGACGCGGCCACTTCGGGCGGTAAGTGCGTTTACCTCCCGGGTTTGAGGAATAACGCCCCCGGGGTGTGGGTTGGACGATGGAAATCCCCTAGGCAGCCTGTATACAGGAAGGTATATTAACATGATTGTAGTTTTGTAAATGTCTTGTTGTTGTGTTTTTGGTTAAAGGGTAAGCAAGTAACGGCCAATGATTAACGTCACTAACTCCACGAGTCCATGGGCCGTTCTTAACAATTATTGGGACTTGGAGCAACCTGAGGGGTTACTCTTGTTTCTGGGAGGGGTAATCTTGTTTCTTCTCTTAATGGTGTGTTGGAAACCGAGATTGTAACTGATTAAGGGATCTGTGTGAAAGATGAATGAGTGCCGCTGACAGGTCTGAGGCTTAAGCTGACTTCAGCCGCCCCAAGACTCCTGCGAGGGGAAACCCGGTGACCAGGATATCTTGATTGCAAGGGGGGTCAGCCGAACCCCGTGACCCAGCGGATATCTGAGTTAGAACTAGGTCCCTCTCCCTCCCCCCTCTCGATATCTCTGTCTTGAAAAACTCTGGGTTAAAGCATAATGGGGTCCAGTCAAAGTACTTTCTCCGGGACACCCCTGGGATGTATGCTGGATAACTGGAAGGCATTTAGATGCCAGGCTGATTATGGAATTGTATTATGTAAAGACAATCTTGTAAAATTCTGTACTCTTGAATGGACGACATTCGGCGTGGAATGGCCTGAGGGAGGGACACTCAGACTAGAAATTGTACAAGCTGTACATAGCATTGTGACCCGGGATGGGCATTGGGACCAATATCCCTATATAGATATTTGGCAGGACCTTGTGGCCAATCCTCCCCCATGGTTGCAAAAATGTAGATCACAAACTATTAAAACCTTAATGGTCCGTGCCCCTGTTAGGAAACCCTGTCCCCCCGTTAAGAAATCTTGTCCGCAGGCTGTGATTCCCTCTGCCCCTGATCCTATGCCCCCTCCCCCTTTGTATCCCGGCCTCCCGGCTCCGGTACCCTCAATTGGAGTCCCCACCTCCTCCTCTGAGGATAATGCCTCAACTGAAAGGGGTGAGCTAAGCCACCAGGGCTCTCCCAAACAGGAGTCTCCTCCAACCTCCCTGAGCTCTCCTGTGTCTAAGCACACCAGGAGCAAGACTGGCCCCGTAACAAATCAGAACTCCGTAACGCTGTGGAGAATGTCATCTGACTATAACCCTGGGGATACTAAATTTACCCTTATTAGCCCATCGGGCAAAAGTGGTCCGATACATGAAATGCCCTTGCAACGGAATTATTTGTGTCCACTGCGGGAGGCTGTAGCCCCCGGTGGTGACCTCACTATGATATATGTCCCCTTTACCACTAGTGATCTATACAATTGGAAACAGCAAAATCCCCCGTTCTCGGAAGATCCTGCCCCGCTAACAGCAGTGTTTGAAACCTTAATTACGGCCCACAACCCTACCTGGGGCGACATGAGGGTCGCTCTTAACACTCTATTAACCGCGGAAGAGAGGCGTTTAGTCCTCTCAAGGGCCCGCGAGTGGGTAATTGAGATGGGGGGAGACTCGGCCACGGTAGCTACGCGGTTGCCTGAAAGCCCTCCTGACTGGAAACATGATGACGCGGCAGGCCGGGCCTCTCATAGCCAATACGCCACGGCTATAGTCCAGGGGATGAAACGCTGCATTAGAAAAACCCCAAATTGGGCCAAATTATATAATATAAGACAGGAAAAGAATGAAAACCCAGCTACCTTTTATGAGCGGCTTTGTAATACCTGTAAAAGATACACGGACCTCGATCCTGAGGATATCAACGGGAAGCGGGTACTAATCCCCCTTTTCATTGGGCAGTCCTATGAGGACATTAGAAAGAAGTTGCAAAAATTGGAGGGGGCGTCGGGCAAGAATATAGAGGAACTTTTAGAAATTGCCATGAAGGTTTATGATCGGAGGGATGATGAGGAGCGAAAGAAAGGGGCCCGCGTTTTAGCCATGGCCCTAAGGGAAGAATATAAGGAAAGGGGGGACAAAGTTAAGGGACGGCCAGGGCCACCTGGGAAGGGGAAGGGCCCTTGCCTGGGTCGAAATCAGTGCGCTATCTGTAAGGAAGAGGGGCACTGGAAGAATGAATGCCCCCGGCGACAGGCCATGGGAAGGGAACGTAAAGATAAATCCCCGTCCCTTCCCATCCTCTACAACGGTATGGGACGTTCAGGGGAGGAATCTTCCCCATGGGGGGCCGGGGGACCCAGCGGCCCCTCCTGGCGGCGCAAGCTGCCAGCCTGGATCCCACGGTAAAGATTAAAGTGGAGGGCAGCCTAATTGAAGCCCTTATTGATACTGGGGCCACCCTTAGTTTGCTCCCCCTTAATAAGGCTCCCCGAGGTAGAGCTCGGGAACGTGCCATGGTCCAGGGGATAGAGGGACAAACTACAGCTTTGGAAAAAACTTTGCCTCTCCTAGTAAAAATAGGGGACCGTCAAATTTCCCATCAGTTTATTTGCAGTCCCTCCTGCCCCATAGCGCTGCTCGGACGAGATATCCTCACTAAATTACAGGCGGAGATCTCATTCGATAACAGGACAATGGAAGTCAGAATCCCTAAGCAACAAGCCTCTAATTACCAGATGGCTCTCATAAATGCTAGAGATCACTCCCTGGAATGTAAGGGAAGTGATGGAAGCCAGCTGCCGGGGGTAAATCCCAAGGTCTGGGCGGAGGAAGGAGGCGTGGCCCGAGCCAGGAATGCTACACCAGTGCATATTTCCCTTAAGGAGGGAAGCAGCCCAGTCCGAATTCGACAATACCCCCTTAAGCTAACCACTCGGATCGGGTTAAAATCCCTGATTCAAAAGTTCCTGCAGTACGGGTGGTTAAAGGAAGACACATCCCCATACAATACTCCAATAATGGGAGTGCCTAAACCCAATGGACAGTACCGATTGGTCCAGGACCTGAGACAGATTAACAAGTTGATAGAAGCCCCCTACCCAGTCGTCCCGAATCCCCACACAATTCTAGGCCAAATACCTAAGAACCACAGCTGGTTCTCGGTTATAGATTTAAAAGACGCCTTCTTTTCCATCCCCCTTGATTTAGAATCTCAAAAGTTGTTTGCCTTTGAATGGGAGGATCCGGACACCCATTACAAGGCCCAATATCTTTGGACCGTTGTCCCACAGGGACTCACCTGTGCACCAGAGATTTTTGGTAGCCAGCTGAAAAGGGACCTGGCCCCATTCCTGGCTAACCATCCTGCGTGTAACATAGTTCAGTACTGTGATGATCTGCTCTTGAGTACTGAAACAGAGACAGTCTGCAAGGAACAAACTGTAGAGCTCCTCAATCACCTTGGGGTACAGGGATATAAAGTATCAAAGGAAAAAGCTCAGTTGGTTAAGCAGCAGGTCACCTTCCTTGGATACCACCTCTGCCAAGGGAGTCGCAGTTTGGGCAAAGAAAGAATCCAGGTTATACTTGATAGCCCTCAGCCCCAAAACCCCCGAGAACTAAGGGCATTTCTGGGACTGACTGGCTTCTGTCGACTCTGGATCCCCGACTATGGGGGAAAAGCCAGACCACTATATGAGTCTTTGACTAAGGAGGGTCTGCTCCACTGGAAATGGACCAGGGAAATGGAAAAAGCATTTCGAGAGCTTAAAGAAGCCTTGGTTCAGCCTCCCGCTCTAGCCCTCCCAGATTCCCGGAGGCCATTCACCCTATACGTTCATGAAAGAGGAGGGGTGGCAGCTGGAGTCCTGTGCCAAAGGTCAGGACCAACCTGGCGACCCATTGGATACTATTCGAAGGTCTTGGACCCTGTCGCCAAGGGGTGGCCCGCCTGTTTACGGGCCGTAGCAGCGACCGCCCTCCTCGTTCAGGAAGCCGAAAAGTTAACCTTGGGTGGAGACACTGAAGTTGTGGTCCCCCACGGGGTGCCTCAGATACTGGGAACAGGCGCTGGGGAAAAGCATCTAAACCCCAGCCGACATACTAGATACGAAGTAGGGCTCTTGTTGGCCCCCAATCTGACCTTTAAGGCAGTCAGTTCCCTTAACCCGGCCACCCTACTGCCTGACCCCCAGGTTTCCCCAGAGGTCGGTCCTACTCATGACTGTATTGAAGTCTTGCAACAAGAAACCAAACCCCGACCTGATCTTTCAGATTTGCCCTGGCCCGACCCCGATGTTGAGGGGTATGTTGATGGGTCCAGCTATGTAGTGGGTGGCAAGCGATATACTGGCACGGCAGTAGTGATTAAGGATGAAGGGGCATACAAGTTTAGACTTAGTCCCAATTTGTCCGCCCAGGCGGCGGAACTGGTGGCTCTTATTGAGGCTCTTCGCTTGGGGGCGGGGAAAACCCTAACCTATATACGGACAGTCGTTATGCCTACATGGTGGTACATGCACACGGGACCCTGTGGAAAGAGAGAGGATTCATTACGGCCTCAGGTCAAAAGATCGCACATGGGAGCCTCATTAAAGCTCTGCTCGAGGCCCTGATGCTTCCACTCCGGGTCGCCGTGATACATGTGCGTGCCCACGGGAGGGCTTCCGAGGCCGAACAGCGAAAGTATAATCAACTGGCTGACCAGGCCGCGAAGGAGGCCGCCCGAGACGGGGCGTCGTGGCTTCTTATGGCTCAAAATACTGAGACTAAAACCCCTCCTCCCCAATACACAACCGAGGAAATGGGTCATGCCCAGGCTGCAGGAGGCCGGCAGGATTCCTCTGGATGGTGGAGATTGCCTGGGGGAGAGGTTTTCGTCCCCAGGCCAGTACTCCAGGAGATTTTCCAGCTCCTGCATAAAGGGGGACATCTGGGATCTGGGGCAATGGTTGACTTGGCTACCAGGTCCCTTAAAGGACTGGGTATGCACATGGAAGCCCAGAAAGTTGTTAATAATTGTTCCATTTGTCAACGAACGAACCAAAAGGGATGTGGCCCTCCTGCCCCGATGGGAGGCCGACCATGGGCTATATTCCTTTTCAAAGATGGCAAGTTGACTTTGCTGAGGTACCCCCTTGCAGGGGCTATAAATATCTGCTCGTGTTTGTTGATCAACTTACCGGGTGGGTGGAGTGTTACCCCAGCCGGCACTGCCAGGCCCGGGCGGTTACCAAAGCCCTGTTACATGAAATACTTCCTCGTTTCCATCTCCCCGAGGTAATTGAGTCTGATAGGGGAAGCCACTTTGTCTCACAAGTGGTCCAGCAGGTATCCCAGGCCCTCGGTATACAATGGAAACTACATACACCCTGGAGGCCGCAAAGCTCGGGTCAAGTAGAAAGGATGAATAGAACTCTCAAAGATACTCTGACTAAAATATGCACAGAATCTAGCTTAAAGTGGCTTGATGCCTTGCCGCTCGCCCTCACCCGCATTCGAAGGGCCCCACGTAAGGGTCTTAAACTCTCGCCCTTTGAACTAGTCTTTGGATTTCCACCCCGAATACTTATCCCAGAATTCCGGGAGGATGTAACCTGGGAAGTGGGAAATGACTTACTATGGAAACAGGTTTCCGGGTTGCAATCTGTTTTGTTGCAGCTTCATCGATACGCGGCGCCATTCCAGGCCCTCCCCTTGGACCAGACCGTGCATCCGTTCCAGATCGGTGACCAGGTCCTTGTCAAAAAGTGGAAACGCGACCCCTTACGCCAAGGTGGGACGGTCCACACACCGTTTCGCTCATCAGCCAGGCCGCAGTTAAAATTCTCGGGAGCGACAAATGGACACATCACACCCGGGTAAAGCGGTTTCTGAATCCTGACCAGGGAACCAATTCCACGGAAGAGGACACCAGCCCTCTGCCCGCCCCGGCCCCGGAAGCCCGGGGTGGCACGGGCGAAGACACCGTCTGGGAGTATCAAGGACTCGATGGACTAAAAGGACTGTTTAGGAAAAAGCAATAATGAACTCATTATTGATATTTCTGTTCATATGTGTTTATCACGGCTATGGTTGGGAGAATAGGTTTGTACAACTGGGAGAAACAATAGCGAGTTCCTTCAATCTTAGCAGCTGCTGGGTTTGTGGAGGCCCAGGGGATTGGAATGAATGGCCTTGGGTAGCCCAGCCAGTACAGCCCAAATGGTGGCTCAGTACTTTGAGCATAGTCCATGATGGAACAGGAGTTTGGACTGAGGATAGTAGCCCCTGGCGGCTTTATTCTTCTGGAATGGGTATTCTTTGCCTTAACCGAACAAAACAAGAAGGGGTGTATGTGGGCAAAAGCCAATGTGACTGGACTCTATCTCTAGGATTTGACTGCTATGATCACCCTAGTTGCCATACGTATGACTGTTCTAAATATCAAGGACGATGGAACCATACCCACGTGAAACTAACTAATCATAGCTGGGTAAGATGTTCCTACCAACAGCATACCGGCGAAGGCTGCAAGGCAGTTGGACAAGATGGGTTCTTTGATGCCCTCTTTCTAAGTTGCCAGCGAGATAATACCGCCAGTAAGGATCACGTGGTACGCTGGTATCAGTGGGCATGGCAACACTCTAATGGAACTCGGGTAACCCATTTTAACCATTTTTGGTCTACTACCAATAGCCCTAGATTTGGTTGTAATTGTACTTGGAAGGAAGGGGCCGGGGCATGGAAATGTAACTATTGTAATCCTGATGGTACATCTATTGTACTAGGGGGGCCCCTGGAGATGGGTAACCCTTTGTATTATGAAGAACCGGGCCCCGAGGACTACCCCGAGACCTGGGATGGCCCCTTTGCGAATGGACAATGGGCCCTAAAAGGTCATTACTGGATATGTGGGCAATACGCTTATCGAAGATTGCCTCCAAATTGGTCAGGAATATGTTATGTTGGGTATATTAGGCCCTTGTTCTTTCAATTACCCCAAATTCAGGGAAATAAATTAGGAATTAAGGTATATGACGACTTGATTAGGGAGAGGCGGTCCGTTGACCCCGCATTGACCGCTGGAAGCTCCCAAACGTGGGGAGCTCAAGAGTGGCCCCCTGAAAGAATTATAAAACATTATGGTCCAGCTACATGGAATCCTAATGAGTGGATCTCAGGGGCAAGGGAGCCCATTTACAACTTGAATCGGATAATTAGGCTGCAAGCCATTTTAGAAATAATAACTAATCAGACGGCCGCAGCTCTTGATCTTTTGGCCGATCAGTCCACTCAGATGAGGAATGTGCTCTACCAGCACCATCTAGTTCTTGATTATTTGCTGGCAGAAGAAGGGGGAATCTGTGCAAAATTAAACGAATCTAATTGCTGTTTACAAATAGATGATAATGGAAAGGCGGTAAAACAGCTAACAAAAGAAATGAGGAAGCTAGCCCATGTCCCGGTCCAAACATGGGGTGGGTGGAATATGGACTGGTTCACGTCCTGGTTACCGCAACTGGGATGGCTCCGAGAAGGCCTTCTTCTCTCTATACTCTTTATTACAACCCTATTAACCCTAGCTTGCTTTGCTCCCTGTGTAGTTGCATTAGTCCGACGAATGGCTAATCAAATTATACACCAACAGATGATGGCCCTATACCAGCCAGTGAAGGCTGAGGATTGGGGGCCATAAGGCTCTCAAAATGCTTTTTAGGGGGGAATCTTGTTAGGCCCAAAAACTGAAAAACATGCTTATCTCAGTCCTCACTGTCGTTTCCCATGCATGAAGCTGCACGTATACAGGATGTATAGAAGATATATGGACAAGGGGAGGGGGTTGGACGGATGCCCCCGACCCTGGGAAAGGAATGTGAAGGACGGGAAGCTAAACAGATGTATCCTGATTACTACTAGAACTGAATTTAAACAATGCATGGGTTAGCAGAATTTAGACATGCTAAGTTGTTTGTCTCTCTGTATAAAAGAAGCCCAGTTGTGCTTGTAAGGTGTGTCTCTTTCTCGGGCACTAGCCGAGTAGAGCACCCTCTCAGCTGACTGACTAATAAAGGGTCTGGTATCTGCCCTCCTGTCTCTCCGTGCCTCCTTGGGGTAATTGGGCAGCTCCAGGGGGAAACGAGCCCATTTGGCTAACAGTGTGAGCAACACAGGTGAGAAAATGTTTTAAATTGACCATGTAATTAGCTGGTGGGAAGGCCTGACCCTGCAAATCACTTTACCCCAGGGGTTTCTCAAACTGGGGGTCGGGACCCTCGGCTTCACGAGCTGTCAGCCTCCATCCCAAAATTACTAAAGATAGTTAAGACCCAGGCAGACTGCAAAGAGCTACAAAAGGTTCTCTCAAAACTGGGTGACTGGGCAACAAAATGGCAGATGAAATTTAATGTTGATAAATGCAAAGTAATGCATGTTGGAAAGCATAATCCCAACTATACATATAAACTGATGGGGTCTAAATTAGCTGTTACCACTCAAGAAAGAGATATTGGGTCATTGTGGATAGTTCTCTGAAAACATCCACTCAATGTGCAGCGGCAGTCAGAAAAATGAACAGAATGCTGGGAATAATTAAGGGATAGATAATAGGACAGAAAATACGTTGCCTCTACACTGTGTGCAGATGTGGTCGCCCCATCTCAAAAAAGATATACTGGAATTGGAAAAGGTTCAGAAAAGTGCAACAAAAATGATTGGGGTATAGAACAGTATGAGGGGAGATTAATAAAATGGACTTTTCAGCTTGGAAAAGAGATGGCTAAGGGGAGATATGATTGAGGTCTATAAAATCATGACTGGTGTAGAGAAAGTAGACAAGGAAGTGTTGTTTACTACTTCTCACAACACAAGAACTAGGGGTCACCAAATGAAATTAATAGGCAGCAGGTTTAAATCATATAAAAGGAAGTATTTCATCACACAACACACAGTCAACCTCTGGAACTCCTTGCCAGAGGATGTTGTGAAGGCCAAGACCATAACAGGGTTAAAAAAAGAGCTAAATAAATTCATGGAGGATAGGTCTATCAATGGCTACTAGCCAGGGTGGGCAGGGATGGTGTCCCTAGCCTCTTTGCCAGAAGCAGGGAAGGACGACAGGGGATGGATCAGTTGATGATTAGCTGTTCTGTTCATTCCCTCTGGGGCACCTGGCACTGGCCACTGTCGGTAGACAGGACACTGGGCTAGATGGACCTTTGGTCTGGCCCAGTAGGGCTGCTCTTATGTACTTTGGTGACCCAGGTTTCCGCCTCCATGTGCTGCTGCTTTGGAACAGAAAAAGGCCTGTGGACGGGCCAGTTCCCCAGCAGGGCAGGAGCAGGGGTCAAAGCTTGCTTGGGAGGGGGGAGGCCGGGTTAGCGCCTGGAACCACCCCCCGCCGCCCCTTAGTAATTTCCCCCGCCCCCAAGCTCTTCGTTGCTACAGCCACTACACAGCCTGTTAGCGTCCTTCGTTGTCGTGGCAACGGGCCGCTCCATCACTGCGGGGGGGGTGTCCCCTCACAGCGCTCCCTATTGGGCCCCCCCCCCCCGAGCTGTAGCCCCGGTGGGGTGGGTCTCAGGGCCGGGGTCTCCGCCTCTCTTCTCTCCCTGCGCCCGCAGGGTGCCCCTGCCCCAGGTGGGGGGGGGGTGTGTCTCCGCTTTCCCTCTCCCGAACCTCTCCCCCCCTCCCGCCTGGTGCGGTCTAGGGGGCCGGGAGCCAGCGGCACCGCGGTCCCGAGCGCCGGAGCGGGACCCCGGCCATGGCGGCAGCCACCAGCGGCCCCAAGGAGCTTCCCCGGCGCCGCAGCGCCAGCCAGATCTGCCCCCCGCCGCGGCGGCCCAGGACCCTGGCCGAAGTGCAGCCGGGCAGCGAGAACGAGCGGCTGGGGGTGGCCCGAGACAGCATGGTGCAGAACCCGCTCATAGCCAAGGTGAGGGGCACCCCCGGCGGAGATCTCCCATAGACCCCCCCCGGGAAGCGGGAGACACCCCCCCAGCCTGGGGGAACCCCTACCCCAAACACCCACCTTCCCCCTGGACAGCATGGTGCAGAACCCGCTCATAGCCAAGGTGAGGGGCACCCCCGGCGGAGATCTCATATAGACACCCCCTGGGAAGCGGGAGACACCCCCCCCAGCCTGGGGGAACCCCTACCCCAAACACCCACCTTCCCCCTGGACAGCATGGTGCAGAACCCGCTCATAGCCAAGGTGAGGGGCACCCCCGGCAGAGATTCCCCCATAGACCCCCCCCGGGAAGCGGGAGACACCCCCCCAGCCTGGGGGAGCCCCTACCCCAAACACCCACCTTCCCCCTGGACAGCATGGTGCAGAACCCGCTCATAGCCAAGGTGAGGGGCACCCCCGGCGGAGATCTCATATAGACACCCCCTGGGAAGCGGGAGACACCCCCCCAGCCTGGGGGAGCCCCTACCCCAAACACCCACCTTCCCCCTGGGCAGCATGGTGCAGAACCCGCTCATAGCCAAGGTGAGGGGCACCCCCGGCGGAGATCTCCCATAGACACCCCCTGGGAAGCGGGAGACACCCCCCCCAGCCTGGGGGAACCCCTACCCCAAACACCCACCTTCCCCCTGGACAGCATGGTGCAGAACCCGCTCATAGCCAAGGTGAGGGGCACCCCCGGCAGAGATTCCCCCATAGACACCCCCCGGGAAGCGGGAGACACCCCCCCAGCCTGGGGGAGCCCCTACCCCAAACACCCACCTTCCCCCTGGACAGCATGGTGCAGAACCCGCTCATAGCCAAGGTGAGGGGCACCCCCGGCGGAGATCTCCCATAGACCCCCCCCGGGAAGCGGGAGACACCCCCCCAGCCTGGGGGAACCCCTACCCCAAACACCCACCTTCCCCCTGGACAGCATGGTGCAGAACCCGCTCATAGCCAAGGTGAGGGGCACCCCCGGCGGAGATCTCATATAGACACCCCCTGGGAAGCGGGAGACACCCCCCCCAGCCTGGGGGAACCCCTACCCCAAACACCCACCTTCCCCCTGGACAGCATGGTGCAGAACCCGCTCATAGCCAAGGTGAGGGGCACCCCCGGCAGAGATTCCCCCATAGACCCCCCCCGGGAAGCGGGAGACACCCCCCCAGCCTGGGGGAGCCCCTACCCCAAACACCCACCTTCCCCCTGGACAGCATGGTGCAGAACCCGCTCATAGCCAAGGTGAGGGGCACCCCCGGCGGAGATCTCATATAGACACCCCCTGGGAAGCGGGAGACACCCCCCCAGCCTGGGGGAGCCCCTACCCCAAACACCCACCTTCCCCCTGGGCAGCATGGTGCAGAACCCGCTCATAGCCAAGGTGAGGGGCACCCCCGGCGGAGATCTCATATAGACACCCCCTGGGAAGCGGGAGACACCCCCCCAGCCTGGGGGAGCCCCTACCCCAAACACCCACCTTCCCCCTGGGCAGCATGGTGCAGAACCCGCTCATAGCCAAGGTGAGGGGCACCCCCGGCGGAGATCTCCCATAGACACCCCCTGGGAAGCGGGAGACACCCCCCCCAGCCTGGGGGAACCCCTACCCCAAACACCCACCTTCCCCCTGGACAGCATGGTGCAGAACCCGCTCATAGCCAAGGTGAGGGGCACCCCCGGCAGAGATTCCCCCATAGACACCCCCCGGGAAGCGGGAGACACCCCCCCAGCCTGGGGGAGCCCCTACCCCAAACACCCACCTTCCCCCTGGACAGCATGGTGCAGAACCCGCTCATAGCCAAGGTGAGGGGCACCCCCGGCGGAGATCTCCCATAGACCCCCCCCGGGAAGCGGGAGACACCCCCCCAGCCTGGGGGAACCCCTACCCCAAACACCCACCTTCCCCCTGGACAGCATGGTGCAGAACCCGCTCATAGCCAAGGTGAGGGGCACCCCCGGCGGAGATCTCATATAGACACCCCCTGGGAAGCGGGAGACACCCCCCCCAGCCTGGGGGAACCCCTACCCCAAACACCCACCTTCCCCCTGGACAGCATGGTGCAGAACCCGCTCATAGCCAAGGTGAGGGGCACCCCCGGCAGAGATTCCCCCATAGACCCCCCCCGGGAAGCGGGAGACACCCCCCCAGCCTGGGGGAGCCCCTACCCCAAACACCCACCTTCCCCCTGGACAGCATGGTGCAGAACCCGCTCATAGCCAAGGTGAGGGGCACCCCCGGCGGAGATCTCATATAGACACCCCCTGGGAAGCGGGAGACACCCCCCCAGCCTGGGGGAGCCCCTACCCCAAACACCCACCTTCCCCCTGGGCAGCATGGTGCAGAACCCGCTCATAGCCAAGGTGAGGGGCACCCCCGGCGGAGATCTCCCATAGACACCCCCTGGGAAGCGGGAGACACCCCCCCCAGCCTGGGGGAACCCCTACCCCAAACACCCACCTTCCCCCTGGACAGCATGGTGCAGAACCCGCTCATAGCCAAGGTGAGGGGCACCCCCGGCAGAGATTCCCCCATAGACACCCCCCGGGAAGCGGGAGACACCCCCCCAGCCTGGGGGAGCCCCTACCCCAAACACCCACCTTCCCCCTGGACAGCATGGTGCAGAACCCGCTCATAGCCAAGGTGAGGGGCACCCCCGGCGGAGATCTCATATAGACACCCCCTGGGAAGCGGGAGACACCCCCCCAGCCTGGGGGAGCCCCTACCCCAAACACCCACCTTCCCCCTGGACAGCATGGTGCAGAACCCGCTCATAGCCAAGGTGAGGGGCACCCCCGGCGGAGATCTCCCATAGACCCCCCCCGGGAAGCGGGAGACACCCCCCCAGCCTGGGGGAACCCCTACCCCAAACACCCACCTTCCCCCTGGACAGCATGGTGCAGAACCCGCTCATAGCCAAGGTGAGGGGCACCCCCGGCAGAGATTCCCCCATAGACACCCCCCAGCCTGGGCAGAGGGAGACACCCCCCAGCTTGGGGGAACCCCTACCCCAAACACCCACCCTCCCTCAGACTGCAGAGTGAAGACCCCACTCATAGCCAAGGAGAGGGGCAACCCTCCATAGGAGCCCCCAGATACAGCCCTCCCCCATCATAGAGCCCTCCTCACCTCACTCCATCCTCCACCCTAAGTGAGCAATCCCTCCCCCAGTAGATTTCACACTTCCGGGGGAGAGCATGGTGCAGAATCAACTTGTTTTTAAGGTGAGGTACTTGGGTGCCCATCTCCTTGGAAGACACTCCATCCATGTCCCCCAAGGATAAGAGCAAGCCCCTGGGAGAAGAAAGAGCCTCTGAGCCACACATCTCTCCCAGGGGAACAGAGGGCTAGTTCCTGAACCACCATTACTGGAGGGGAGGCTCCATGGTTCCCTAATCCCACTAAGGAGTGCCCCTGCTCAACAGAAAATGGTCCAGATTACACCACAACCAAAGTACCCTCTTCCTCCCTCCTCTCCCCCCAAAAAGGGTAAATAGAAATACCGGATTATGTAGTAGCAGGGTAAGTTTACTATATGACTGTGATAAAGACCAGTGACCTTGATCTCCATGACATAGTAAAATTGTTGAGCAGTGACAGCAGGTTTGTAAGTATTGAATAGAAGAGTAGTGCTTGCTGGTGCAGTTTTTAACGCTAGGGAGCAGCATTTAATACATTTATATCATGGAATGGTGTCCTGCTCTTACAAATGCTGAGATGCAAGTGATCTCTGAAAATAAACTCTCCAGGCAGAGAGGAGTTGCGAACATACTCCTTAAAATACAATTACTAATAAATGTTGGTATTTTGAAACAAGCTTTCCATTGGGGGTAAACAATTTTAGATCTGTTAATTTTTCAACAATAAACAAAATTTACACTATAACAATAACAATTACAAGAGTACTAGTAAAACAAACACATTTGCCATCTGTGCTATAAGGTACAGAGAAAATGAGCTAGAGAGGTCATACAGTAACCAAAAAAAGGGGGAAATAGTTGTATGTGCCAGGGTGGAAAGAGCCAATACTGATCCCATGGCCACCAAAACTGGTAAAAGTTTTCAGAATTAATTACTGGGAAAGGGGGAGACTAAAAGAAAAGAAATCCCCATATCTATGTAGTAGTGACAGAAAATGTTAATTCTCTCTCTCTCTCTCTCAAGGAGATTAGTGTCTTTTCATTAATAAGCAGGAACAGGGCTTAGTGGTCCAAAAAGAGTAACACAATAATAGTTTGCCTTTCTATAATACCTTTCATCTCAGGATCTCAAAGCATTTTACGAATATTAACTAACTGAGCTTCAACACTCGTGGAAGATAGTTAAGAGACAGACTGAAATAATAAATTACTGAAATGGAGGTGCCGGATGTGGTAGCTGTTGATCAGCACCTAGCAACACTAAACAATAATGGAGGGCAAGAGGTGAAGAAGAATTCTGCATCCAGTTGTAAATTTAGAGGATGGATTTAGCTTAGCCAGGTATAAGGTCTAAGTTCACATTTTAGCCAGAGTACTAGGGTTAAAACCACTTCTGAGACCTCCAGACTTCTTGGCCATATCAGCTCAGCTTATGTCTTTCTGAGGTGGATAAATTGAGCTTCATGCAGTTTGCTGAGAGTGCCTTTCAGACTAGACCTTAGAAATGGAGGTTCTGTGTGGACACTAAAGATCCTAGGGTACTTTTTGTGGCAAGGTTTGCCCCAGTGTCCTTGGGCAAAGTATCATTTCCCTCTACTTTTGTGCCTTGTGTTGTGTCTCTTATTTATCTTCCATCCTAGAAGTGGCTATATTTTGATACTCTTGTACATACATAATTTGTGCTTTGGGTCCTCCCCATACCCCAGTACCTTAAAATATAAATAAGCCAGAACGACATCCACAAAGCTTGTCTCAATGGTCAGATCCTACACTGTGCCTCAGGCATCTCTTTAGAGCAACTGTAAAAAGAGAGAGATCGTTCATTTAAAAAGCAATTTAACTTTACCAATGATAGCAGGAAAAGGATTTCGGGGGGGAATAATCAACTGGGAGTGGGAGGTGTTAGAAAATGAAAACTTGGCAAGTTTGCAGCTGTTCAGGGCTTGTGGGACAGCGGAGGTGGGAATCCCGCAGTAAATATCAAACGATGTAGAAACATCTTAATCTGGGGCTTGTAAGGTAGGAATGTGCTTATGGAGAGAAGAGGTTGTGAACTGTTACTTCTCATTTAAAAACAATAGAATGGAGAAGGGAACAGCCTACGTCACAAGTGGAAATGGGCCCAAATAAAAATTCCAGAGCAGAGCACTCCCCAAGCACAGCTTTTCCCTAGTTACAAGTGAAAAATGAGTTGCGGATTACATCTTCCTTACATATCCACATACATTGCCACAATGTCACCCATGCTCTCAAGATCAGGACTAGAATAACAATGGATGCTGACTGCACCTCAGGACTGAGGTACAACATCCCTGGGAGTTAGCTCAGAGAGTGACAGAGATCACACACTGCTAAGCTGCAGCCACTGGATTTGGTAGCTGTTTATCAACACCTAGCAACACTAACCAGGGATGCTTAGCATCCTCTGGCAGGATGACTGTACAGTTAGGCTCTTGCTTTCCTGATTACTAAATTCACTCCAATTTGAAATGATTAAAAATGGTGTGTGTGATATTGTTCTAGTCTCTGGCTTCTAGGCTTTCCTTT
Source organism: Macrochelys suwanniensis (assembly GCA_033296515.1). NCBI lineage: Eukaryota > Metazoa > Chordata > Testudines > Chelydridae > Macrochelys > Macrochelys suwanniensis. The sequence continues at coordinate 9,691,823 of CM065790.1, read as the reverse complement.
TAGTGCAATACTGAGGAAGAGTTTGGTAACCAGACTTCATCCATTGAGTATTCAAAGAGACTTGGGGCTGTTTTAAATTCCTCTCATGTTACTGCTGTAATGTAGTAATCTCTTGCTAAATATACATTTGCATATATTTATACACACTCATCACTGTCAGATCTGAGCACCTTGTAAACCTTCTTATATGTCTCTTCTTTTGAATGAGACATTTCAGACTAGCCTTTTTCTGTCACCTTTTTCTTCAGTCGTATTCATGTCAGTAAAGTTCTCTTTCTGCACAGAAATCACTAAAGCCTGACTTTTGGGGGGCATTCCAAGTCGTTCAGCATTTTCATAGACACTGTTTGTATTACTGTTGTGCCTTTTAAGAAAATGTGATTTCAGTGAGTGTCTGCTCCATTCGTCCTCCTGTTTTGCATCTAATTTAAATGGAAGTTATATTTAATATCATCAAAGCGGTATGAGTAAATTGAGGGCTTGTCACAAACATAACAGCAGCTCTAGGACCCTGCTCTTGAGGGGTTCCCGCAGCCTGTATGAGTTCAGCAATTCACAGGTCGGCTCTATTGCTCCTTTGGCAGTGGATCCAGAGCTGAAGGAAACCACTCACCAGCAAATGCCGAGTACACTTCAGCACTTGGGCTTGTAGCCTGATTTCTCCTTCACAACCTTTCTGGAATTTTGGGGCCCTGCACATCATAAGCTCAGCCCTGAGCAGACCTCAGTTTTGTAGGTATGAAAGAGTAACTGATTTGCTTTTCCCCCCGGCAGCCACTTGAATTACAGCTTTTGTCCTCTTGATGGCACTAGCAGAATAGCCTCAAGGATCAACCAACTCCTCAATTCCCAATCCTCAGCCAAGGGCTGGAAAAAAATGCTGACCTATTAGTGTTCCTCCCTGCAGTACTGTGGGGCTGTGATTGCTTCTTGTTAGAGGATGAAGAGGAGAAGCAAGGTCTACCTCAGTCAATGCCAAGCCTCTCTTGAGTCAGCAGCATTGAGCAAATTGCAAGCAGTTTGACTGTGTTTTTTCTTCTCTCCTCTTGGGGGCAGCCTCTCCTGCTTAATTTCCTCATTTTACTATAACATACAGTGGTGCCATTCGCACGGATACAGTTCAGGTTGTGTCACTGTAGTTAGGGCTTGAGTTCCTTTTATAATCTCGCCCACCCCAATTCCCTGGGGTTTATAGCTTAGCCATAAAAATCCAGAGTTTTAAACATGATATAAAAACTTCCAGCCTTTCAGCAATTCAATTTTTTTTCTTTAAAAATCAACTTGGTGATTATATAGTGGGAGTACAAAGAAAAAAATAGTTTTATTTTTTTGCTTGTATCTCAAAATTAACTTCATGTTATAACTTGAAAAACTGAAGCCTGTTAACTCACTGGATCCTTCAGCTATGTTATCAAACGACAGTTCCTTTCATTATAAGTGGAATTTGCCTGGGACAAGATTGTACTACATTCCTTCCCTCCCTCCAACTAAAGTTTTAGAAGGATTTTTATAAGGACAGATGTTAACGGATCACTATGATTTTTCTAGGTTTCAGTGTAGTAGCCGTGTTAGTCTGTGTCAGCAAAACGAAAATAAGAAAGAAAAACTTGTAGCACCTTAAAGACTAACAAATTTATTTCAGCATAAGCTTTCATGGGTTAGTACCCACTTCATCGGATGCATGAACTCGGATGATTTTTCTGTAACTAAAATGAGTCAGTATTTCCCCCCTTTATTAAAAAAGGTGTTAAAGAATTATGTATTTATTTGAGAGTTAAGGTCATGCTCTGTTAAGGAGTAGCTACCGTGTACTGGGTAAAAGCACTTCTCACAATTAATGCACATGCTTTACATCAAAACAGGTATAAACAACCAATCTGCTGGATAAATTGTATGTTTACAAAAAATATAAATTGGGATAATCCTGCCACGTATGTATCATATATCATAACTGATATGCATTTGTCACCCAGTACACAACATTATTATAGAGACAAAGCTTCCACTGACGTCAGTTTAAGAACTACAGAACTGGGCATAGAGTTGCATGTGTCACTGTCGCTCAGTTGATAGTGTTCTCATGGCTCCTCCAAGAAGTCATTTGTTCAAATCTAGCTCCAAGGCCTGAGTTTATGTCCAGTACGGTCACTGCAGAGGAGCATGGCGATGGGAGTCCTGAACTGGTAAAGGAGCAAGCTTTTGCATGAGACATTCTAAAACAGTGTTCTCTGTCTGTGTCTCTGATATCTCTGCAGGAAATTAAAGATCCTATAGTAATCTTTAAAAAGACTGGATGTTAATCTTGATATCCTGGCCAACATTCCTTCCGTCAAAGCTCTAAGGCTGATCCTGAGAGTTGAGGTTATATAGCACTTTGCAAAATCAGGTCTTAGATTGGCTGAGCATATAATGGTTACAGTCCAAAGCTATTTGTGATTTGAGATGTAATTTGAGAGAGACCTAGGGTATGAAACGCACATAGAAATCACATTTTGTCCCATGGTATGAGTACCAAAGCATGTGCTTACTTGTAAACCACTTAAAGGGGCACTTTCAAGAAAGGAAGCCCCAGACTTGACTACACCAGGGATGAATGTGACCCAAGACACATACTAGTTTTCCTCCATAGAAAAGCCAGATGCAATTTTTAAAAAAGTTACTTCAGTGTCAGCAACCAGCAGCTTGGAAAACAAGGATGGAAAGAATCCAAAAGGTCAGAGTTGCCACACGGGAGCCCTGTGCGACTATGGCCTACTAACCTTGAGAGAGCCACTTTAAAAATGCCTAAATATGCTGGCCTCCATGAATGGGCAAGTCTGTCGGCGTCCCAGAGCTCAGACATCCCCACCACAAAAAACACCAGAGGTTTGCTAACCGTCTAAGTGTTCCAGAATCACGAGTCAACCTCCCCACAATTATCAGATTGGCTTAAAAAGCATGAAATTTTAAAAGCAACAGCTCTTAAGTTCTTTTTATTTGCCTTCTGTTGTAGCATTTTGGGGAAGGGGGGTCACATTTTCAAGCTTTTATCCATAGCCACAAAGGCTAGAAACTGCCTTTAAACAAAAAATGAAAGCTAGGATACTCAGGCAATAACTTAAGTACGTGAGCTGAGGCTTTAAAAACAAGTAAAAAATATCACAAAACTCCCGATAAAATCATGAGAGATGACAATGCTGAACCCATCACCATTAGTCCTGCAGTCACAGCAGAGAAATAATGGATTAAGTAGGCCAGGGAGACTGAACTTCCATTTCTTCCAAGTCAACGTGAGATAGGGTGGGTAAAGCTACCCTGTTGCTTCCCTTGCTCTGGCAATTCTATGGATACACAAAGTACTTCAGTTTCCAGGGTGATCAGTCCAGAATCTTTCAGCAGGGGCTCCACCTGGTATGTAGGTATCTAATAGGCCGGAAACTTTCCCCAACATGGCATTCAGATTTATTTTTTCAAAAAGCCTCAATAATATTGCTATCAGATACTCCTAAACAATCTGATTGGTTTCAGACTAAGGCAACATGGAAAGTCACTCCAGGAAGTAATTTTGTTTTCAGGGGCATAAAGGATAGGGAGGAAGAGGAGGACGAGAAAGAAAAGCCATATTGCATCAAGTTAAAGTTATAGTACACCCTGCAGAAATCCAGGAAACTAAGTTAAGGAATGACATTAGCTATAAATGTGGGGTGGAAGGGAAAGGCTATTTATTTCAACTTATAAAATGCACTAATCAAGGCTATCTCTAAGCACACCCATGAGTTATTGTTGGGTTACCCACCTTCATTTGCAGTTCAGGCCTCTGTTAGCACACCTGCATCCCAGCGTCGCCATCTTAACAGTTTTTTGTATGTACTGTAATCATCATGGATTAGTTTCTTGTACCTATAGTTAAATCCAATTTCATATCTTCAACCTTCTTCCCTAATCATTCTCTTTTCTTAAGCACTCACTGCACAGTTATATCCATGTGCCAAGGTGAAACTGCAACTGTCAACTAGTCTCACCAACACCCTCTGTCTTTTCATGAGCCAGTGTGACAAAGCCAAGATGCTCCGCTTAACCTTTGGCCACTTGGTTTCTCACCATTTTCTTGGCAAGAGCAATCACCCTAATAAGCAAGTCATGCCTATTTAGTGCACTGAGATTCAAAACTGCATTGCTGTGCCTTGTGACACTACTAGATTTACACCTTCACACTAATATTTATTTCAGAAATTTCTCCATAATTGTATCAGGGCGCATTTACAACAAATTATAAAATAATATTGCTAGCAACTAGTAAAATAACCAGATCTCTTGCTCCTCCCCCCTTCTCAGACTAACCTAGGGTGGAATCCTGCAATTTTCACTCACGCAGGGAATCAGTACACAGCTTTGTGTGAGTAGGAGTTGGAGGATTGGACCTTAAGTTACTAAAATAAGAGCTTCCTTTTAAAAAGGATCATCGCTACTGAAATTTACCAACATGTTCATAAACAATAACACAGCACATTAATGTTCATATGCATGTTAAAAAATTGTGTGAACCACTGCTTTCATCTGAAGAAGTGGGTATTCACCCACGAAAGCTCATGCTCCAATACCTCTGTTAGTCTATAAGGTGCCACAGGACCCTTTGTCGCTTCTACAGATCCAGACTAACACGGCTACCCCTCTGATAGATGTGTGAACATAGTGTCTTTGTGAAAGGTGACAAATTGACATATAGTAAAATCATCACTCTAGCCACCGAACAGATATAGCATATGCAGCAACAGTTCAAGGTTCTACACACTGCCTCATGTACGTGCCTCCCCCGTAACCTGGAGGGACCAAATCTGGGAGTGAAATGATAGTTAACATAGGAACATAAGAATGGCCACACCAATGGTCCCTCTAGCCCAATATCCTGTCTTCTAACAGTAGCCAGTGCCAGATGCTTCAGAAGGAAAGAACAGAACATGGCAATTATCAAGGGATCCATCAGCTGTCATCCAGTCCCAACTTCTGGCAATCAGAGGCTTAGGGACACCCGGAGCATGGAGTTGTGTCCCTGACCATCTTGGCTAATAGCCATTGATGGATCTGTCCTCCATGAATTTATCTAGTTCTTTTTTGAACCCAGTTATATTTTTGGTCTTTACAACATCCCCTGGTGACGAGTTCCACAGGTTGACTGTACGTTATGTGAAAAAGTACTTCCTTATGGTTGTTTTAAACCCGCTGCCTATTAATTTAACTGGGTGACTCCTGGTTCTTGCGTTCTGTGAAGGGCTAAATAACACTTCCATACTCACTTTCTCCAATCCATTCATGATTTTATGGATGTCTATCATTTCCTTCCGTAGTTGTCTCTTTTCCAAGCTGAACAGTCCCAATCTTTTTAATCTCTCCTCATATGGAAGTTGTTCCATACCCCTAATAATTTTTGTTGCCCTTCTCTGAACCTTTTCCAACTCTAATGTATGTTTTTTTGAGATGGGGCAACCAGAACTTTGTGCAGTATTCAAGGGTGTACCATGGATTTGTATAGTGGCATGATAGTTTCTGTCTTATTATCTATCAGTTTCTTAATGGTTCCTAACATTCTGTTAGCCTTTTTGACTGCCGCTGCACATTGGGCAGATGTTCAAGGCTTCAGAGCCCATTCAGCCTTTGGCCTCTCTGTGGAGACTGCCAGTGAGACCGCCAAATGTGGCGTGCCGGTTGTTTATCCGCCATGATCTGAAATCCAGAGGCACTCTAAGTAACTTCCCCTTAATTCTCAGTTGTGTTGATTTAAGTTATTGTTCCCTTTCCCAATTCCTGTATCAACTCAGTTATTCAGAACCAAGAAATCTCCTTTTTCAAAACATCTTAAGGGGCCAAATCTTAGCTTGCCTTAGTCATGTGAGTATTCCCACTGATCTAAATGAGATGACACGCATGAGTGGAGTGAGCAGGGTTTGGCCCAAAGTCTTTGTTTATTTGATGTTAATTATTCTATTTACCCAAATTCTCTGCATGTGGTGCCTTCTGTACCTACCACTCAGGGACACTGAGGATTAATTAGTGTTTGTGCAGCACTTTGAGTCCTAAATATTATGATTATATTATTGCCATCTAAGGCCAGCATTATGTTTTTAGTAGTGTGTTCCAAGAAATCTATAGAGTGTAGCGCAATAATTAATTAGATAAATACATTAATGTAGGGCTGGGTAGTTGAGTAATCATTCGACTGGTTTCTGAGCTTTGTTTCACCAGTCCACTGACTTCTAAGGGTTCCCTTCTCAGCATGAACTGATCTAAGATTTAAAACATAAATTATTTGGTACCCAAAATGTTAAACTCCCAATGTGCTTCAGTGCCATCCCACATCTTACGTGGTCACTGTTGAGATTAATAAGGCATTTCAAAGTAGTAAATAAATATTCTTTACAAATGAAAATGCTGCATTTTTCTCACAATAATTTAAAGGCACATCAGGGTTCAGGCTAGAAACTGACAAATGTGGGTCAGTGGACAGAGGAGTCAGTTACTAGTAGCACATTAAATGCATAGTTGCTCAGCCAAAAGGACTGCGTAGAGTATATAAAAGAGTGAGCAAGAGGGAGATTTGATCCTTTATGTGAACCAAACAATACAAATTGGTGAGACCAATAAACCCATAGACATCACAAGGTGAAAGCCTTTATGGTGGTGAAAATCTCTTGTGTTTATCTGTGTAATACAATGGAAATAAAGACTCAAAGACGCTTTGATTTAAAGATGCAGTGTTAAAGTTAGGCAGTACAATAATAACCATTAGACTGGATTGTTGTAATAGTGTAACCATAATGGCAGTGTTGTCATAGCAGAGAACATCTACACTGCCTCTTGTGAGAACCTTCAGTGCTGGGAAATCTCAAAGAAATTAAGCTAAAGGAGGACAGAACATAGCTGGAAGAGAAAAAAACGGTCACAAATGGAGCCATGCATAAAATGAGGTTGTAATGCCACTAAGTGCAGCTGGAGCGGTGTCAAGCTGTAAAGTTTTCTGACAAACCTAAGACTTGTACTGTGTCGTTTGAAAGATTGAAGAAGCTTTTGGGCTAGCAACCAGTTTATAGTGTGGACCCCAAACCGTGCCAAACCAGGGTTGTTGTTTTTTTCTTGGTGTTCTCAGATTAATTCAAATTCCAAGTGAAACTCAGAGGGAGGGAGCCCCTTTTAAACAGAGGAGAGAGGTCTTCAGAATCGGCCAGCACTACTCACAGTTCTTTTTAAAGTTTATTCCCTTCTGCTAGTTCAACCAAATACTTGATGATACACTTCATTCACAAGACTTTCTCCAGAGGCAGAGAACCCAGCAGCTTGAGAGCAACACCTTAGACTCCCCTAAAAGAAACTCGTAAGAACACAATAACGGCCCTACCTTCTGGAACAAAAAACCCCAGCACCTCTGGAAGAGCAGGAAGAAAGCAGGCTGAGCATACAGTAAAAAACCCCAAAGAGGCTCAAATAAGAAATTGCAACATCCAGAAGAAATAAGAACTACACAATGGGGAAGGCAAGAAAAATTCTCAAGCACACAGGTATATTTCTAGTTTCCTGGAGGAAAGTCATAAGAGTATCTGTTTATTTTTAGAGGATTTACTACAGTGAAAATAATTTGTCCATCTTTCCATGTACTGGATGGCAGAAGATAGATCAAACCAAATGCCATTACAAAGGTCTTAGGGACCAATTTTTTATTTCAACATTTTGAGAGTAAGTCACACTTTCTTAAAAGGCAAAACCCCCTTACCATACCAATTCCCTTAGGCTAGGTATTATGTTTATTTATTGTATCTAAAATCTTTGTAATCTTGCAGTAATGATTTAGTTCTCACCTTGGCCACTCACGCTACATAGATTAGACAAAGTCCTGAATTTTCAAGGATGTTCTGACTTTAACTTTTACAATTCTTTAAAATAAAGTACATTGCATTGTAACTTTTTGTGTGCATTTGTTTTGATATAGAATTGATTTAAAACAACACTGTCGAAACTTGGACCAACATTTTTGATAAATAGATCAGTAGAAATATATATTCCATACCATGTTTATTTTATATATGCATATATTTTATTACCAGTGGAAACATTTATTTTTAAACCGACATCCCCTTCTGTGGCTGCAACCCAAAATCAGAGCACTTAGAACCTGCAAGTGAAACTTGATTAAAAGTAAAAGTGAAACTGCCTTCACCAAATTTTCAAGCTAAGAGAATGGCAAATGTTCAAAGTGAGCTAAAGACTATTTAGTGAAGAGCAATTTTGGATTTTTTTTTTTAAAAAAAATTTGCTTTCATTATGCTTATTGGGTAGCGCAGAAAAAGAGATTTCTTTGTTTGCAGTATGATTTTTAAGCTGGCAATGTCCCTTTAAGTTTCCTTTGCTATGACTCATTCAGCTTGCCCCCATGGTTGCTACATGTCCCCTTCCATAGTCCCATGAGACACCGATCAGCTGGCCAGGAGGCGATTGTAAGGACAATAATTACCATGTATTATGGTGTGTTAAAGCACTAATACACACTGAAATGTAAGTTTTCTCTCACATCCAAAAAAAATATATCTTCTCTCTCTTTCTCTCTGTCTCCACCCCTCTCTTCCTTTCCTTTTCCATCCATAGTCACGGTTATGGGCTCCCTCACTATCTCTGCTTCCATAATCAGAGACATAAAATTGTTATCAGATTAGCCCCAGCAATGAAAAGCACAGTCCCAGATCACACTCACAGTTAGTTAGCATTTAGATAGGCTGGGACAGGGGTCTGTACAATAGGCATCAAAGCTGAACTCTTGGTGCAGCAAGAGGGATTAATTTCTTTAACCAACATGCCTGATCTGGCCTATCTCATTACCCTGCCTTGTCAGTGTCGATGTTAGATTTGATTGAAGATTATACCATTTAGGCCTTTCCCCTGTTTTCCACAGAAATCAGGCCTATTGAATTGCACATTCTTCCATGGGCCCCCGTCAATACTCAGTGGCCTGAGCCTCTAATTCTGCTTCATTTAAACTTCATCAACTTTTCCAATCAAGTGGAAGGATCTGAAATAGGCTCCGTAAGCAGAAAGGCCCTTTTTCCTTTTGTCAGATAATTTATTCTGTTCTCTCTCCCCCCCGCCCCCCCCCCCCGCTCTCCCCTTCTCTCTCTCTTTTTCTTCTTTTCGCTCCCCTTCCCTGATGCTGAAAATGAGATTACAGTATTTAAATGACTATGATAATCAATCGGGGGACCTTGAGCCAAGATTGAGGTTAATTTTTCTTAGCAGAACAAAGAAGCATGATGCCTTTGGGGATTTGAAGGTGCAATCTGTGTTTCATGCTTGTGTTTTCCCCCGCCTAAAATTGCAGTTTTAGGAGTCTTTTCTTGTTACTAACTAGGCAGTTGTTGTGATTTTTAACGGAGGCAACCCCTAAGAGAGAAGAAATGTAATTTTGAGCTGATAAACAGCTAACGCCCTTCAATCAACAATTTTAATAGGAAAAAAAGTCACTCACATAGTGTGACTACAGATGTAATGAAAGTGCTATCATTTATCTTATTTATTTTTAAACATACTTTGAATAATTTTCCACAGTGTTATAACTAGTAATTACAGCCTACATTGTGCCGCTGTAAACTTTTGAATGAATAGCCCTTTCATTCAGCTGTACTCTGCACTTTGGCAGCTTTTTGGTACCTGGGAAAAGTTGACACTTCATCATGTTTTTGCTAGTTGGAAATAGGATCACTATGATCTTCCTTAAAACCCACACAGAAATGGCTTATTAAATTATTAGATAATGTATTTTTAGTTGTAACAAGTGGCCATTCACTCCTACAGCTCTTTCCCCTACCTTTCTTAAGCAAAGGAAAAGAGAAACGTATTTCTTTGCTTCCATCCCAGCTGTCTTGTCAGGACTGTTTTACATGCTGCCACCCAATGTTATCTTTTATTTGTGTCAGGAGAGAGGATTTGACAAGTTCAGTACACAATGTTCATTTGGCAAGGCAAATTTTTCATACCAATTTTGAGTAGAAAATGAAACCATCTTTCAACAGAATGAGCAACATCATTTTTGGACAGACTTATTATGAGGGAAGGATTGCAAAACTTTATTTCCCTACACGATCCTGAAAATCCTGGAAATAATACATTTTTTACAAAATGTACCTTTGTTTCTTGAGGCCATCAATTTGTTTTAGAAATAAAAAATCACCCCAAAACGTAGTCAGGAAAGTGCAGCCCCTCTGTGCTAATCAGATGCTGCTGAAATTGGTTGCTTCATAGATAATGTGCCTTTGTTTCAAATCTTTTAAACTGTCAAAAGGTTGGGAAAGGCAGATTGACCTCAGAAATGTGTCAGCGCTCACCAAGAAGAACGTTCATTAATCAATAGCCGTAAAAGACAAGAGATTCAAAGGTGCCTAAGGAAATGAGGTGCCACCTCCCATAGAATTGCAGTGGAATCTGGGTGCTTGACTCTCTTAGGGTCCTTTGAGAATCCCAACTGTAATTTCTGGGTGTAGTAAGAACTGTGAACAATCCCATAAGAGGAAAAGTCTAGTGGTAAGTTCTATTGTCTCATTGTTTCTGTGTGCTCCCCCGACTGTATTTATCCACCTGTTGTAATTTAGACAGTAAGCTCTATGGGACAGGGACTCTTACTGGTCTGTGTTTGTACAGCACTTAGCACCAATGGTGGTCCAGGACTGGAACTCCTAGGTGCTACCGCAATAGGAATAATAATACGACTTTAGATAGCTAAATATTTACTAAAGACAAATGTGTGTTTAAAAAGGAATGGTCAGAACCATATTTTAGAAACACCTATCACAGTTTAACTATCTCCAGTGAGGTTTAGATTCATCCCAGTGCACAGGGTCCACACCAGGCCCTACCTGCCATTTAAGTACCACATTAAACAGCTTAGGACCACATCGTGCATGAGCTACATGGGACCACGGGAGTCCACCTTTGGATGTTGTGGAGGGCCTCAAATAAGCCCTCCGCAGATGGTACATTTCACCCTCTGTAAATAGGTTGGGCACTTCTGTCACTGAGGGGATTGTCATTATAAAAGATGCTTCCCAGCAAGGCCCCATTTGATGCAGGAAGGAAGGACCCTGCTTGCCCTTTAGAAAGTAGCAGAAATTGGAAAGATTCGATGCTGTTGCAAAGTAAGTTCGTAAATTAACCAATGTACTTATTTAAAACACACTAAAGCACATATCTTACAACAAGCGTCAATCTTTCAGATTTCCAGTGTTTTCCATTGTCTTGCATCCTCACATTGCCAAGGCGATGGCTTCCTGTACGATGGTTATTCTTTTTAAGACATTTTTTTTCCTACAGCCATGTAGCACCTGCTCCTGCTGCCATTGAAGAAAATGGGAAACCTCCTACTGCCTTCAGTGGGAGCAGGACTGGGGCTTTACCCTTCTTTCTAACAAGGGTTATGGTGACGTTCACTATACCTGTGTAAGAGCACTGAGAGTTGGGGGCTTTTGGGGGGGAAGGGAGGGGAGAGACCGGCATGTGAAATGCACTTTCCTAACCCAGAGTCAGGGTGTAGAGCTGCAACAGAGCCTCCTCTGTCCCTCAACCCCTACAGCTACTGGCTCACAGGAGTAGCCATAGCTCCACTGGCTTACTTGTGAGGTGAGGTTAGGGCTGCTGGATCCTTGTCATTGCTGATCCAGTGACCCACCCCCAACATGGGCTTTCCACACTAGGGCAAAGATCACTCTTCGGGATTCCAATCTCTCCTGTTATACTGGAATTTTATCCAATGGTGACACGCATGCAAGTGTAGATTCCTCCATGCTTGGCCCTCTGCACCTGTGTAAGCCTTTAGGGTTTGATTTTGCTCCTGGGAAATCCCAAGTGCCACACCTCCCACAGTGTTCAATGGGAGTTGAGAGCACTCGGCACATCCCAGGATAGGGCCCTGAATGAATTTCACCCAGAATAAAAGAGGAAGTGGCCCATGGATCCTAGTCAGTATGTATCTGAAAGAGAGCCTCACTTAGCCTTTCAGTTACCAAACTCTTTTGGGGCAATGGTTTCCAGTGACATTTTCCTCTCTTTAAGCAAATATTGACTCACCATGGGGGAATTAAAACTCCATTAGACGTTGCCACATTGTACTGCAGACCCCATTACTGTGGTTGAGTTTCAATTAATTGGTTTCCTCAGATATTACTTAATTCAGAGAAGGCGGGGATGGAAGGGAAAGACAAGACTGATCTAAACAATAATTTCCTAAAATGACAATCTAAATAAACTAATGAGGTGATTACATAGTTATTAATCTCAATATAAAGCGGAGTCAGAAAAAATATTGGGTACATAACAATTTAAAAAATATAGTAGAGTTAGTATCCGTTCTGGTTATAGTCATCATAAAGCAATCAGCCCGTGTATATAAAAATGGATGATGTCTTAGCACATTAATTATATTTTATGTGAAAATCCACTTCAGAGGATAACCAGCCCCTGCTTTTGTTTCGCTCTATTGTTTGTATCACTGTACTATAACTTTCTAACAGCTAAGTTTGAGGTGGCATCTGCAGATTTGTTGACTTCAAAAAAATGTGCTGTCATTAGTAGTCATTTTGTAACAATCGCATCTGTAATATATTCCATGATGTGGTAGCCATGTCCGTCCCAGGATATTAGAGAGACGAGGTGGGTGAGGTAATATCTTTTATTGGACCAACTTTTGTTGGTGAGAGACACAAACTTGGCAGCTTGGAAAGACAGACCTGTCTCTCTCACCAACAGAAGTTGGTCCAATAAAAGATAGTAACTCACCCACCTTGTCCCTCTAATATATGCCATGAGTCAAATGCCACCCGCTGCTTCCCCACTGGTATGAACAGTCCCCAAAGCACAGTATCTTTAGTTGCACAGGGCGAGACAATGTTCCCTCTAATTTTTGACAGGCCGTGTGCGCAAAAAATTTCTTCTATGCAAATTGTTGTGCTTCTGTGCAAGTTTTTGTGCGCGTGGTGTTTCGCCGTGTGCGCGGGGTTTAGGATCTGTGTGCGTGCGCACACGCGCACAGTTTAGAGGGAACAGTGGGGAGAGAAGCAGATCAGAGAAGAGCCATGCAAGCGTGAGTCTGTGATGTCACTCACTGAGGACTTCAGCAAAGGGTCCAAATTGTGTGGCCAGTGGATCTCCATAATTTGTCCTTCCAGTGTACTCTGTACACAGGGGCATTCAGGATCTGTTCTTCTCTAAGGCACCTATCTCTCAATTAGCTGAGCATCCATGGATTATAGTAGTGGCTGCAAAGCAGCTCTCCCACATTCTGCTGCCAGGGGAGCAGGGAGAGGATTTCGTCTCTTCCAGCTCTTATGTAATTCCTCTGTGCGAGGCTCATTTACTCAGGTTGTGGGGGCAGGAAAGCATTTGACTCTATGTTAATAAATAAATGGGCCATATAATGTTTTAAAAGCTGCTATAGGGAAATTACTGAGTGGATGTATGTAATTTTTAATTTAAAGTTTTTACACAAAGTTATTATCACCATCCCCAGTTTTTAGGCGACTTTAGCACTTGTACTCGTTGGAAATTGACAGCCCTTGAAACTGTAGGCTTGCAGCTTAGGCATCGGCTGTGCAAGCTTCCCTCACATTGGCCCCTGCAAATATACCTTAATTTTGATGATCAACCTCTAGTGACAATAGTTCAGGTTGTGTGACCCATTCAGTCCTTGATCTGTCTCCAGAGATTGCCAATTAGTGCAGGCTGGGGTGGGGATGTTTGTGGTGGGATCACTGACCACTGGGAAGCAGACCGACACCAAGCTCACTTTTTTGAAGGGAAATATTTTATTTATTGATTTCAGGTCATTTACAATAAAATATTTCAATTACAGCGTCTTGACATGTATAAATACCTATCTTATTGCAACATGAATATTTAACAGCATATTGTATATTGACGGTACTTTGCTGTATCATTATTTGTTGCCCTTTCTCAAATTATTTACACAAAACCATAGCTTGAACTGTGTATATTTTAACCGTTCCTATTCACTTTTTTTTAAAACCTTTATTGGGAAGCTAAACATTTTCTGGGGTTGTGGTGGAGTCGTGGGAGATAGAAAATGTAGACAATTAGAGGAAGAGGAGGATATAATTCAATTTTCATCCTTGTGTGCCCCTCTTGACTGACAAAACCCATTTCACAGAGGCTACTGAACAGCCAGCAGAGGATCACCTCTTTCAGCCACTACTGATCTAGGCTTGATTTGAGCTGAAAGGTTCTATTATCCCACTCCCAACCTCTTGAGCCATCATGTCCTCTGGAAAAAGTACTGATTTTATATATAAAACAAATAAACTTCAACATACAGGTCCTGCTCCCATTGACAAAAGTGGGAGCAGAATTGGGTTCAAAGAGACCAAATTCACCTGACGAACTCTCTTCTGGGTGAAACTCATTGCTGGCAGTGCTCAGTCCTTGTGCCTTGGGAACTCCAGAGTGTCCCTGTGTGAGAGGATGCCTTCACAGACCCCCTGCCACTTCAGGGAAGTTGGTTCTTTGGCCTGGTCTACATTTAAAATGTATACTGGCACAGCTATGTCAGTCAGGGTCAGTGGTGCTGGAACTAGGGGTGCTACTGCACCCCCTGGCTTGAAGTAGTAATAAACACCAAATACCTGGTTTCCATCATCAGCACCCTCACTATAAAAATTGTGCCAGAACCCTGGTCAGGGGTGTGGAAGAGCCACACCCCAGTGACATGGCTCTGCCAACAGATTCCCCAGTGTAGATGCAGCTACGCCGACAGAAGAGTGCTTCTGTCAGCATAGCTAGCGTTGTTTGGGACAGTGGTGTTGGTATGTTGGCAGAATTCCTCCTCCTGTCCGTGTACACTGCATCTATGTCAGCACACAGGAAAGTGTTGGGGGAAGGACATATGCAAATCAGTGGCCAGGAATCTTGGATATGGAACACAGCACCCGCCATAGTGGCCCATGTGGTTTCCCTGAGTTGAGGAGGTAGATATCTCTTCAGCCCCCATGCAGAGCAGTGCACAAAGGCTGATTGGCTGAGCTTTACGTGGGTGAAGTGCATTTCACCCTATAGTTAACAAATGTAAATCACACCTGCTAAGCACCACTTCATTAACACCAAGGCTTGAGCTACACTTAATGTATATCGGCATAGCGAGGTTGTCAGAGGTGAGAAGAAAAAAAAACACCCTTGCCCAATATAGCTCGGCCGACAAAACCCCGGTGTAGATGCAGCTATGCCGATAGAAGAGTGTGGCTGTCAACACAGCTAATGTCTCAGGGCGATGGGATTCCTACACAGGCAAAAGAACTGCTGTCAGCATACACTGCATCTACGCTAGGGGGCTATGTGGGCGTAGACCTTTTAGCATCCACATAGTCTAACTGAATGTGTCCCCATTAAGCAGAATTTTTGGTAACTGTCCCATTTAAACAGCAGTCACTGCCATTTACTAGCATTCTCTTAAATATGCTCCCTAGGGGACTGACCCAGTTAAACGGATTTCCCAATTAATCACACCCAGATTAATCTGAGTATCTTGTGTAGGCACAGGACAAACTTTATAGCTAATGTACAGGTGCAGTTTCCAATATCACAAGTATATATACAGCCTCTAGAAATGCTACATAGGTTGTCTAGGATTTATCCTCCTTACAGGGAGGTACTTTTTCATACCTAACCAGGCTGTCAGTATCTCTTTAACATCTGAAGAGGGTCCATTGTAGACTGGCAAGGAATATCAAACAAGAAGGAAGCTGGTATATATTTCCCAGTGACACATCTAGTTATATCATGTTAATTAGGGTAGATTTTCTAGAGATAAGCCAAAAGCTTGCCAAAGCTTGGGCAAAAAAATCTAGGTGCCCAGTGTCAATTATTCCTTCTGGCACTCCAGAGCATTCCTTTCCAGGACCAGGATGCCATTTTCAAGCACCTGAAATACGCAAAGCAGTGTCAATAGCAAGAACTGCTGTAGACAAAGGCAAGGCATCATGGGAAATGCCAAACCAAAGTTCCAGGATACAGATTATCGATGGCTATTCCACTAGTGTTGTTCTGGAGCTAATGCCTCAGTGTATTTAATTTTCACCTGTGTTCTTCTGCATCACAGTGAAATTGCTTCAGTTGTTTTTCTGAGACTCTTAGATTACATATCATTATGTATGTACAGTCAAACCTCATTTATCCAAATAAGATGCGAGATCTGAAATAATTCAGATAACAGAATTTCAGATAAGCAAGTCATTTTTCAGCATATGTTATACACAATGAACTTGACTTTGGTTAAAATAAATTAGTTTTGTGGATTCTCATGATTTGGCTAGCTAAGGTTTAACTGTATTCGTTTTCCTTAGCATCATTCTAGTAAAATGAATCCCCATTTTAAGGGAACTGGGTATTTCACACATCCTTGTCTTCTAACTCACTTCTCATTAAAATTATTGGTCTACTCATGCTGACTGAAGTCAATGGGAGTTTGACTATTGACTTCAGTAGGAGCAGAATTGGACTGCATGTTTTCTGTCGTAAACATTCTTAAATATTTAGGCGACTAGATGAACTCCAATCATTTTTGTTCATCTTACCATAATATATAACTACTACAAGGTCTGGCAAAAACACTTGTGAAACTTTCCAATTTAGTTCACCTGTTTGATATTATATCTCTGAGAATCTAAACTAAACAGACTCCAAAACAAATGGGCATTGGTGCCTAAAACTCCACAGTGAAATATTAAGAATTGCTTAGTGTCCATAAGCAAACAATATGTTTCTTTAAGGAAAATGCTGGGCAACGCCATTGTTCAGTGATGAACAGGGATAATGTTAATTCAAACAGAAGAATCTATATTTAGCTATTCAGGTCAAATAAAGTAGGACACAAGTCTGAATGATGAATCTTAATAATTTAATACAATTTCTTTAATATGGATGAGGTTTTTGTGCGGTTTCCATTTCAAGAAATGAATAGTTTGTAATGTACAGGACATTGATGCAAGAGACAAATTGCGACAATATGGCCCAAAGGATGGGGGATTTGCTTTGGTTAGTAAAAATTAGAGATGTCCTGAGCTGGAACATAGCAACTGAATTCCCCCCAACTTTGGGGAAGTTTAGATATGGATCCAGACATCACTGCTCAGGTCTGTCTCTAACATGCTGAACAAGAACATTCCCCAGAGCATGAGGACATTTGGATTTCAATCTGATTCCAGGTCAGAACTTAATGATTTGGACCCATCTCTTGTTTACAAATAATAGTCTGTGGGCCAATTACGGCTGCGCAACTCCATTGGCTTCACATGAGTGTACCGGAGAGCAGAATTTGTCCTTTCATGCTTGTATTAGCTCTGAGACCACATTTCAGTGAGCTGTTTCAATGTTGGTGAAACGTTACCATATGATTTCATGACCAACTGTGTTACCTGAGGTCATTTCTGTGCAGAAATGAACTCCACCAAGTGATGACTAGAAAAAGAGAATTGCCTTTTCATAAGATCTGCGTAAATTGTTTATTTTCATGACACCAAAATTCATAAGAGCCTATTTATGAAACTGTGCCACGCTAGGCAAACCTGCACAGTTTTCTTTTCTTCTCCCCGCAGGGCTGTTTGTGCGCATCAGTCCTTTTGATTTGAGAATTTAACAAGTAATTCTAATTTGGGACTTTGGAAAACCTGTGATCCTATCTAGCATGTCGATCCTATCAGATGTGGCTCTGTGCTTTCACTGCATTGAAAACAAAAGGGAAGAAAGTGAACACATGGCAGTCTCAAACTAGAAAGGGCTTTGCTGTAAGAGGATATTGAGTTTTTTTTATAAAGCCCAATATTACGCTTGAATTATGCCTGAATAAGGAGAAAGGACATTGTTAAAGAGCCCTAAACACTGACCGTAGTGGATCCCCTTTCTTCCAAACCCTTCAGTGATGTTGTTTTTGGCTGTAATGATTTGGTATTGTATTTATAAGCCGACAGGGTAATCCAGAGAGCAGCAGGAGGGACGGCTGCCTTAAATAAAGCTTTACAATGCTGCTAATTAAAATGATCCTTCCTCTCTCTAATGGCTAATGAGACAGAAAGAAGAACTAGGGAGGGTTAATGAAAATGTTGCCATGAGATTCCTTTCTTTAATTGGTCTTTTTAATGTTTTAATCTCCTTTTGCGGGGAGGATTGAAAAGAATTTTCTGTAAACCTTTCTTGTACAGTGCTGATAGGTTTAAAATCTTAATGTCTGGCCTTTAAAGTGTGTGTTTCTGTATATATTAAGTGCCAGCAACAAAAATTGTGTGTATGTTGGTGGTGGTGGTGGTGCACGGGGGGGACAGGTTTTGAATTTGAACTGAAAAGAGAATAAAGAAATTTGAAACATATTTTAATGCGCTGCTTCCAAGACTTCCGGGGAGCTATTTTCAATGCATCCTCGCCCCAAGGGCTGAGCCTGTAATATATCTTGAAGAATTGGTACTGATGCTTGATGGTATTTAGAGGCTTTAGTCATGAAGCTCTATTAAATGCAATGTTTATCCCATGAATGTGTCACAGGTCAGCTAAGATGTCAGGAATTCAATTAATATTCCATTTAATAGAACTCCCCATTCCCTAACCTTTTAATACTATTAGCATGTCCCAGGCCTCTTCCTTGTTAGGGTCAGTCCTCTGACTTTCCCCCCCAGCTAATGCTTCTAGCAATAACAAACATAGGGAAATTAGCCACACACACACTAGAAATGAAATCACTGTAGAACCTAATGGATCCAGATTTTTGTACAATATGTAAATTCACCAATATTCAACTCTTGCAAAACTAAGCAATTTGGTTCACAGGGATTTCTGTGCAAACTCCTTCCCAACCCCCATTTTTCAGCTTATATGGGGCTTGCATCCCATGAGTTTCATGTCCAAATGCACCCTAAAACTCAGAGAAACTCAACTGAAACTGCCAAATTTAGCATAATTGTGGGCCAGTGATTTCCACAGGAAACCATATATCTCCTCTCTGGCACCTAAAACTCACTCAAAAATAGAGACTGCTCACTCAATGGGATTATTAATGTGCATAAAGCGTACTCATATAAGTAACTGTTTACAGAATCAGATCTTTAGTTTGAAACTCAGGCAGTTTAGCTTGATGGTGGGTTTAAAGCTACTTGTATATCAACTGGGAGTCACTGTTTTAAAGTGTACCTACACTGTGTCTCTCTTCCAGCATGCTCATGTTACCCAGTTTTAATGTGGGCAAAAGTTTAACAGAATGAAACCAATACCAAACAGTATCAGGATCTATTCAAGCTTCAAGCATGCTTCTACTTTGAAAATCGACTCTGTGAAAGAGGTATCAGATCCTCAGCAGGTGTAAATTGATGACAGCTGTATTGAAGTCAATGTAGTTATGCCAATTTACATCAACTGAGGATCTCACCCATTTTTTCTAAAAGCCAGCTCCCTGAACGAGGACTGAAAGAAAGCTAATATTGTGCCTGTATTTTTAAAGGGTAAATGGGGTGACCTGGATAATTATAGGCTTGTCAGCCTGACATCGATCTCAGGCAAAATAACGGAATGACTGATAAGGGACTCTATTAATAAAGAATTTATGGAGGATAACATGATTTATGCTAATCAGCATGGGTTTATTGAAAATAGATATTGTCTAACTTTGGTATTTTTTATGAGATTACATGGGTTTTTTGATAAAGGTAATAGTATGGGTGTAATATACTTGCTATACTGCAAGGTCAGAAATCTAATAGAGGGCTCTTCAGTCTAGCCGATAAAGATATAACAAGATCAAATGGCTGGAAGTTGAAGCTAGACCAATACAGACTAGAAATAAGGTGCACATTTTTAACCGTGAGGGCAATTGGGACAATTTACCAACGGTTGTGGTGGATTCTCTATTACTGGAAATATTTGAATCAAGGTTGGATGTTTTACCCACAGCTCTTAGACTTGAAGCAGGAATTAATTCATGGAAGTCCTATGGGCTGTGTTGTGCAGGAGGTCAGATTAGATGATCACAGTGATCCCTTCTGGCCTTATAATCTATGCATCTATGAATAAACTCAGGAATCTGAAGGTTGAGCTGGGCTCTTTCCTGTTTGGGCACCACCAGCAATAAAGATTCTGCAGTTGGAACCTAAGTTAACAGTTCTCTTGGTAATACAAGATTTGGAGTAGAATCCAGGTCCCCCCCATCTTTGTGTTGTCTCTGGAGCGCTGACAGGAGTAAAAAGTAGCAAAACCTTAGGCAAGTAAGCAGATCTGGTTACACTGAAGAACTGCTGAGTAAGAAGATGCTTTCCTCACTTTTCAGAGTAGATTCCATTTTAAGAACTCCTCAAGAAAGCAAGATCGGCCTATACTGTGTGAGGGAAAACAGAACGCCATCATATAGTAAAAATGAAAGAATATTCAAAGGAAACCAATGTTCTAAATTATTCTTTACCCAGCTTGTCTTTACATTTCCAGCACTAAATGGAACAGGGTCTTTTTCAGGCAGCAATTATGGTGACTTAAAACAATATGGATTACAGTCAGTAAGAACACCTGCATGCAGGTGGTAGCAGGGACTGCGCTATCACCACAGCTGTGATTTCAATAAGATTTGTAAGAAGATCAACCAATAAATACAGAGTATGTACAGAAGCTCCTTAGAGTGGAATGAAAATCAGACTTTGTGCCAGATATTTTCATGCAACATTCATTATTTATGCAGAAGCATAGATATTTCAGGAACACAGCATTGAACAATGAATGACAAGGCATCTTTCCACAGAGCGGGGTGCAGGAAAATTACAGTGAAGTTGACAGCTTTTTAATGTAGAGTCGCTATTTCACTGAAATACTGCATGTTGGCATTTTTAAAGTACAAGATGACCTATTTATTAGCTGTGAATCAAAAGAAATTACATGCTAGAAAATAAAAAAGGGAAAGTTACATGTTTCTTCCAGCTGGTAGGGTCTTTATCCCTCAAAAACAAAGCAGAACCAAAACTGTAAACAAAGGACCAGTGATCACAAAGCATTAAAAGAGGTGGCTTATTTTAACATTGTGTGATCAGTGTTCATCTTGTAATACTGGGTTTATATGTGTTTATTCCCTTATATGTGATGTAACCCCAAAGATAAGTGTGGTCATTATACTTTGAGTTTCACTATCATGACTTTACTTAGGCTAACATCATCCTCTCCTTCATAGAAAGGGGAAGGTGCCTGAAAAACACTGGCTTCAATGGAGCTGCCTGTAACCTGCAGCAGGACATAAGGCATCCCTGAGTTTAAACTTGTGTGACTCCCAGGTGTCCTCCCATTCACAGGAAGGCATTTCCTTCCCATGTAGAGGATGGGGGTATGGCTCTCCAATGCATGGGATATCCCAGGATACATGAGGTTCTCAGGGCGTTTATATGTAGAGGCAGTTCCCTCCATCCCTGCGTGCTGCGCCGAGGCTCTTCTTTTGATCCTAAAGAGTCAGCCATGCCAGAACACGAGATCGCCAAATCACCAGAGGGCGTAGAAGGTGCAGGGTTAATAAACGTGGAAATTAGTTGCTGTGACCAGAATTAATGAGTCAGAATTTCTGAGAGGTTGAAGAGGGATAATGCCATGTAAAGCAGCCATACTGCCAACTCCGCCACTGAATACTTTACCCCATGTCCTCTTGGAATCCCAATCCTGAACAGTTTATTTAGCGGAGCATCTGTGGCATATCAGGAAGAAAGGGAAATGTCACTTGGAGTTCTCTCCCGCACTTGCTTATGGGGGTCTGTCATTCTTTCCATGCAAAAAAGCAGCGGAATGCTATGGGCCCCTAGTTTTCATTTAACACTGGTGATCATAATGAATTATTTCTATACAGACGACATCATTTTGTAATTCAGCCATAGTCAATGAACTACAAGATCCCGAGTTTTGCAGTAATGTCTTCCATGTCCTGCCACCAGAGAAATGCAAATTTTTTATGCTGTGGGGATACTGGATTGTCTCTCTGATTTACAAAAGTAACTTGGACAGAGCTGGCCACTGGGTGCATCCATGACATTTCAGGACCAACAGGAATTTGTCTGCAGTTTTCCCATTTCATTAAATGGGAAACAGCTGGCTGAGACCCTCATCCAAGAGATGAATATCAACGTGTAAGTGACACTAAGCTCAGTGTAATGAGCATTTATTTGAACATGGGAAGAGGTGTCTTTTCCTAACCTCATCTCCTACATCTAGTTAACTGTCTACACAAAAATCTTACAAGGAACTTGCTTAAATTCCTCTCGCACGTGAAAAGGGGAGCCGAATGCTACAAATCAAAGAGAACTCAATGGAAGAATAGAGTGTTAGAAGGTACAACAACTCAGGAGCAGTTTTACCATACACTGAACAAAGGCAGATATCCAAAGCCACCTGAACAACTGATTTACTCTCTGCCAAGAAGGGAGATGCCACATCTGGAGGAATATCCATGTAATCCACAGTTTGTCATTTGGAGAATGAAAATTCAGTCTCCTCTGAGAATTTTGCTGATTATGGTTTGAACAAATGCCAGTAAAAAAAAAAAAAAAAAAAAAAAAAAGAATAAAATCCATTAAAATAGTTGGGTTTGGCAACTGACGTTCAAAGTAAGGAGGAACAAGTTGCAACCATCTTTCTCTCCTATCCCCCAGAGTTGACTTTAGTGTTTTATTTTAAATAGGGAGGCGGGGTAATTAATGTATGAGCCCAGATTTGGTAGGGTGTTAAATGGAGCTTTATTAATCCACACCTGTGCATATGCAGTTGCATTTCATACATCTTACAACTCTCAAGGCAGCAGGTCCCTATCCTATAGGGTTTGTTTTTAAATTGTTTCTCAGTTTTTACTTTAAGAACAGAATTTACAACCAGTTTACATGAAACCTAATCTCCACTCAAAAAAAGGGAAATATATACACATATATTATATGTATATATATTATACACACACACACACACACACACACACACACACACACACAGAGTAATACACGTTACTATCAATGTGCAAGTACAGGAGTAAAAATCTGATCTCTAGACTGATGCACGCCACCCGTGGGTCTGTAAATATCATAGATAGTTTGTGACATCATCTCCTGGCTTAACCAATCTAGCCTTTTTACCGCTGCTTCTTTAGTAAGATGGTGACGTCTTGTTGTCCCACTGTGTGACTTGGATGTTGTTTTCAAGATCAGAGTGGCAGACTTTGTAGGCAAGATGAAATGATTGCTGACTCTTTTCTTCTTATTAAGTTTGTTTACATTTTGGACCACTGAGATTTAGCTGGATTTCTATTTCATGAACTCTGCTGTGAGAAGACCCCCAGCATTCATAAAAGTGAAGCTGTCTAAACCCACACGACTGTATCTTTCAAAGTAATCTAACAATGTGAATTTTGTATCACAAACACAAAATTCTTTTAAAAAACACAATTGGCTGAATACAAGGCTAGAGATACACCTAAGACTATAGGATAGGTGCAGTGCAAACTTCAACACACAGGCCTCTCAATGAGCTCTAGTACTGAGCTGACACACCCCTTTATGTCTGGGTTCAGGCCTTTCCTGAGCAGAGAATATCAGCCATGTCCAGCTGTATAGTAGCATAGTGATGGGGACATATATCCATTAGGCCATGACTACCAAACTCACTGACTCTGTCATGACCTAACAAGGATTTGAACCTATGGGCAGGTCTACACTATGGGGCTCAGTTGACCTAAACACATGAATAACATAGCTGGAGTCGACGTAGCTTAGGTCAACCTTTTGGAGTGTCTACACCGCGCTGGGTCGACGGGAGATACTCTCCTGTCAACTTACCTTACGAGTCTCATTCTGGTGGAGTACCGGAGTCGACGGGAGAGCGATCGGCAATAGATTTAGCTTGTCTTCACTAGACCCGCTAAATTGATCCCTGGTGGGTCAATCACTGCGTGTTGATCCCCCGGTAAGTGGAGACAAGCCCTATGACTCCAGAAGTGGACAGTGGATATTGTACAATAAACCATTCTGTATAGTTTTCACCTGTGCTAATCCATCTGTGCATCAGGAAAGGAGAGAATTTCATTTAGAATCTTAAGAAAGGAAAGTCCCCCTTCGGTTCCTGAGTTGTTTATGTATCTAAAGTATATGAACAGTTTTGTTTTTCAGCTCAGCTAACTACCTAAAAAGGTAATTAAGAAGAGGAAATTATATATAATATAATAATTAATGGTTATAGGAAACTCCCATTGACTTCAGTGGGAGCAAGATCACAGTCAACCTTTTAGTGACGACTGAAGCAAAATAGACATTAAACACGTCAACCTTCTCAATATCATCTGATATTAGCTCTCCTTCCCCACTAAGTAGAGGACCTACACTTTGCTTTGTGTATCTCTTGCTTCTAATATATTTATAGAACATCTCTTATGTCCCTTGCTAGGTGTAACTTATTTTGTGCTATAGCCTTTCCGATTTTGTCCCTACATGCTTGTGCTATTCTTTTGTATTCGTCCTTAGAAATTTGTTCCTGTTTCCACTTTTTGTAGAATTTCTTTTTGATTTTTAGGTCATTAAAGAGCTCCTGATGGAGCTATATTGGCCTGTTACTGCTCCTCCTATCTTTCTTTCACATTGGGATACATATTCCATCAATATAATATCCAGTCAGATCAGTATAATCTTCACCTCCCTGCAACACCTGGCTAAAAGTTATTTTAAAATACATGTAGAATCATGGCACATTTGAACTACAAACAAGGTAGGTATTTCAATAAATATGTACATGCATTTATGCAAAGTTAACATATATGCTCTTCCACAAATAATCAGTCCATTAAAAAAATACCTAATTGACCATTTGGCACTTAATCAAGTCCTCCGTGCTGAATTCTGAATGGTAAAACTTAACACAACTCCGTCTTTTTTGGTTAAATTGTCTTTCTAGTTCTACACTTGCATATATACAAGCAACATACTGTAATACAAGATGCATACATTCATCTTAGTAATTTATCTCATTTCCTTTGGAATGGTGTCCCTCAGTGGCTCAGAGAAAGTGGAGCTGTTGTTTTAATAGATTTGAATTTTATCTGCCTCTGTATTTGCAGCAGGGCATAATAATAATAATAAATTATGATACTAATAAGTAAGTTGTACAGAATGGTAACAGTGGTACCATTCCCCACCCTCCAAAAAGTAATTTATGGGCACATTCTTGTGACTTTAGGGGTGTAATAAATTATCAGGATTCATTTTTTCATCCAATTTGAGGTGGTGCAGCTGTGTTTTGTAAGCAATAAACTCTCTTGTTGTATTTCTTAGCTAAGCACTGAAAAACAGAATGATTTTCCCCCTCCCTTTCCAGTTATTGTAGCAATGCCTGGTAGCTTCTCTGTAGTTAAGAATTTGCCAGTATTTCCATTATAAACCCCAATTTTCAGGGGTCTATAACTCTGTTCTTTTAAATCTCATTGGCCTGAAACTTGACATACAACTTTGTCAACCCAGATACATTTAAAAAAACTAAAATCTGGCCCCAGCCCCAAAGTCTTACAGAGTCTAAACCTCCAATGGAATTTAGAGCTATATGTTGTGGTCAGAGGTAGGTAAGAGTGCGTATGTGAGAGAATTTATACCCCTTCAGTCTGCTCTTCTGTATTTGTGGCTGCCATACAGTGGCTGAGGGCCTCGTGTCTCGAACACAACTCAGGACATGATTTGGTCCTGAAAATGTTAGATTTTTGTAATATGCTACTGCACAGTTGATATGCAAGGCCTGATTTACCCAGGCAGTATGCCACTTTCCACAACGCATCTGGTGGATTCTGCGGCAAAGCTGGTTCAGTCACTCAGGAGTCCCCAAGGTAGCGTGATTCTCTAGTGCTGCAGAGCTGACAACAGTCCCCACACAAGCCCACCTGCCTGAAAGCAACATAGAGAGTAGAGGCCGATACATCCTCAGGCCCACCTAGTGCCCAGCTGCTACATCATCTTCTTGGTGCTATTGGGTGACGGCGTAACTTAGAGCAGCCTTCAGCCAGCCTAGGATCCAGCGGGTAGACAAGCAAGATTTGCATACACCCTTCATCAGCTGCAGCATGCGATCTTTGGATGTAGCGGAGGATCAAACCAATATTATCAGTATCAATTATTTAAAGACAGTCCCTCCCCAAATACATGTACTGTCTAAATTCAACATGACACAAGTGAGGGTCAAACAGAAAAAACGGGGAAGAGCGAGCAGGGAAGATGAGGTACTACGATGATAGTGACATCAGAAGGTAACTCTGTAAGGCAATTTTGGTGGTCCAGTTGCTGGGGTGGCTTGCATGATTAGAGCATGGCTCTGCCAGACAGTGGTATCTCACGACATATTATTTTAACTATGCAAAGGCTTCTTGAAATAAAAAGCATTGATTTTGTCAGTGGGATTTTGTACAGCTAGCATCATACACTTGCTGTGCTGTCTTGCTGATGCTCTGTGACAGGAGGTCGAAGTAGGCTGGTAACTTCTAGCACAATGGGGTGAACCAACAGTGGAATAAAAATCACCCAGGCTTTCAAGAGCTCTCTCGGGGGAGCATCTGACCATGCTAGACGACGAGCATTTCACAGCCCCTTTGTGCAGCGTGCCATTCGATCTGATGTCACCTCAGACCTCAACAGCAGTGCTAGACTAATGCTTTTGCTAAACCCGCCTTCTACGTGATCAGCAATTAAGCTGTGAAGTCAGCCCCTTAATATTATGTTAATATAGTTCAGTATATTAAATGTAAAACAAGTCGTAATTTATAAAGGTACCTCAGCTTACTGAGTTTAAATGAAGGCAGCCGTAGGGCTATCACAACCGTATGCAAATCACCTGCCTTTTAAAGCTAACAATAGATTTTGCTTTATTGTTTTGGCATTTAATGACTGGGAAAATAATAAATTAAGCCACATGGGGAATCCCTGGTGCTTTTGCAAAGTGGAGCACTGCCTGTTTGGAGAGAGAACATTCCCCATATTTTTCCCTAGCTGCATTTCTCTTAACCTACCACCTTGTTAAAGTTATAGAACAAAATACTCCTCTCACATTACCTGGCAGATCTTAGCTCTGAGATTCTGTTCTCCCTACATTTCATTGTACAGCCATAGATGAAGGCGACAGTCCTCTGCAGGTTCAGGGAGCAGAACAACAGGATCAAGTTCTGTCAGGCCACAGGGATCTGAGAGAAGACTATTGTTCAGAGTGTTGGACCTTTTAAAATACCTGCTAGGTAACAATGAACTGTACAGAGATGACTATCTCCTCTTGCTGTATTAGGGTGTGTGGTCAAATGGCTAGAGCAGGGGGGACTTCACAGTTGTCACCACGCTGCACACCATGGTCATTCCAAACTTCATGGTGACAGGAAGGAGAGAATTCAGATCCTCTTGCTTCAAAGCAGAGGTCCTTTCAGCTAAAGAAGAATCTCCTTTAGTTGCTTGTAGCCTAGGGCTTATGACAATTGAGCAGTTCAGATTCCATCCAGTGGTGCAGATATGTATAGGAATCTTATAGGTATCTATAGAAATAAAAGAATGTGTTTGCTGAATCTTTCTATCGTGCAGCAGACCACCTAAAATATTAATTGTATTACTGCTGGTCTTGTGCTCAGTAGACAAGCACATGGTGGAAACGCTATAGATGGGGCAGGGAGAGAAAACAGGTGATTGTCTTATGTCATTAACGTTACCTCTCCAGTGGATTGAAAGGAGGTCGGATTGCTCAGGGCATGGGAAATGGCGGGGATGAACTTTTGCTTCTGATACTGATTCAGACCTGGTCCAGGTCAGTAATAGCTGCAAATTATTCCTACCGGATGGCTCTTTGGAGGACTATGTGAAATGAAGTTGGTTTGGTCCTCAATGGGCAGGTGTCCACATCAAAAAATGGCACTATTTAGCCCCCATTCGTTGGCAGCCTCTCAACACAGAACCAAGTGTGTCATGGAGAGTCAACTCCCCCACATACCTAGAGGTGGGCCCTCCGTGCCAAGGTTTTGCAAATCAGTGTGTGAGGGAAATGTGCTCTTCTGCTGCCCATGCTGTTCCTGTCCTGTTACTGAACATAGGACATCACTCTCCAGGGCTGGCACCTTTCACAGGCACTTCCTTAATTCAACAATGTACATATCTATGTGAAGTAGCACGAGTGGCCTGTCTCTCGGAGTGTGACTGACACCAAGGCCTCCTTGGAAAAGGGGAAAACAAAGCACCCTAGAGACTGCAACAGCAACATAGGAGCTCGAGCAAGATAGCACCCCCTGGAGTTACTGTGATACTAGGCAGCAATATTAATTAGCAACAGGAAATTGCCACCAAAAACCCCACAAAAAACTAAATTCACAAAAAATGTAAAAAAAATTTATAAATGCAAACATTCAAAAATGACAAATACACACCCACATAATGCAGCAAAATTCCACCTTGAGCATCTGTACACTTATTTACAACCCCTTAACGCCTTCCTACATATGTCTGTTTCAGATCAATGCCGCTGTTTGCCCTAGTTCACTACATTTAATCCATTGTTCTACCATTTGCACTTACGCATGCGCCACATGGGGAAATTGCACGTATCAGTTAATGTTTGTCCAGCACTTATACAGCACTTTGTATGTTCAAAGTGCTGAGGATTATGGTTATTTTGATAATAATTCTCTACAGTTACCTCTGTTTGAAATAAAGGATGGCTGGTGAGTACAGATGGTTGAACCAGTCAAGCAGAACACACAAAAAGCCCCAATTAGTTTTACATCTCCAAAGCTCTTACAAATATTAATGCACTAAATAATCATTGCAACACGGAGTGTATTATTGGCTCAAATTAATTCCTAATGTATCTTGCTAGAAATTGATAGTTGCACTAGCAATTAATCTAGTCCATTCTCCCCATTTTACTGAAGTAGAGAGGGTAAGTGACAAACCATGTCACAGAGCAAGTTAGTGTCAGAGCTAGGATTTGACACTCAGCCATTCCTTGCTCTCAGTCCTGCACTCAGATCACTAAACTATGCCCCTTGCAAAATGCAGTCCCAACCTTCCGCCTGCAAACAAACATTTTTAAAAGTTCCGATTCAGCCAGAGTGAATTAGGATTCACTGAAAATTTGGTCCTAGAGAACTGAAAACTGGATGTCGATTAAAATGTGGAAGGTATCAAAAATATGGAGCTAAATGTCTACAGAGGCTAAAATGTTGGAATAAATGTTTGATTTAATAATATAGACATGAGAGTACATACATAAGCAAGCCTTAGAATGAGATTTACAGAATGGAGTGCCTTTAAAAGAGCAGATTAAAATACAGATGCCCCTATTATTTTTCTATAATAAAAGTGCAACATGGAACAGTTTGCTTGTGCCGCAAACTATTTTTTCATTTGTGTTTTTGTTTCATGCTTCAATATCTTCCTCCAGCTGCTTGTGTCTCCTTTGCCTTCTCCTCACTTTGATCTATTAGTTTTCCACAGAAATGGGGTTTATAAATCATCGTAATGCAGCCCTGGGAAAGACGGTGCTTAGTGCAGGGAGAAATACATTGCAGCTAACAGCCACGGCAGGGAGGAAAACTCTCGCCTTGGAGCGGGGCTTTCGCGACAGGTTACTGATGTTGCTTGGTTATTTTATGTCTGCATTCGTGCCATCAGGGGCAAGGCCGCAGGGAGCATTGCCTGCACCCCCTTTGTAATATTTCAAACCTCCGTCTGCAGGCTAACACAAACAGCTCATGGGCTGGCACGGGAAGGGGAAGCCAGCAGTACAGTGGGAGGGAAGGTAGGACAGGTAGGGATGAATTGCTTTCGTTCTTACTTTTATGATACTGCCTCTTTTTAAAAAGAAAAATGTTTCATCACATCTCTAATACATGCTGGAAACATGCAGATTTCAAGCAAATGTCTAATCTCTTGGGGGCGATAGCAGGGTCCAGCTCTCCCAATGGCCTAACATCTTTGATCCCTTCCAGCCAAATCTTTGGTGCCTCATTTTTGTTCTGGGTTTGTACAGCCCCTAGCACTGGGGGTCCTGGCCTATGACTGGGGTTCCTAGGCGCTACGGTAATACAAATCAATAATAATCAATCTTCCCCATTAGGATTTTATCCTCTCTATCGGGATCTTGCTGAGGAAGATCCATGCTTGCTCCTGGTCTCCGTCCTGGCTGTTACATGAGACTGAGTAATGAAAAAGCAGGCCCGACGCCAAGATTTAGGACTTGACTAAATAGCCCCCATCTAAGTCAGTGTCACATTCAGGCCCTGTGAAAGCAGGCACAATCCCATTCACTTCAGTGGAGTGGTGCCTGCTTATTTGTCTAGCTCACCTCTTGTGCTTTGAATATCAACACTAAGAACGCTGCTCTTTTGCTTTTGTTTTCTACTCTGGCTTTCGAAAATGGCCATTGCTGTTTAAAAAAAGAAAAAGCTAAGAGGCCGAGAATACTAGTAATAGCAAGGGACTTATCAATCAGCAACATACTTATGCACAGGAGTGAGTTGAGGTGAATTATTCCAGGCCAAATCCTGCTGGCCTTACTTATGTGTACAGTGTCCCTGATTTCAGCGGGCCTACTTGCATGAGTAAGATAAGCAGGATTAGGGCCTCTGTCTATAGTTCACATAATGCACGACACAAGCTCTTCTCTGTCCTGTCTAAGATTAGAAAATGATGCTCCCCTACAAGCCGTGCTGCTAGTTAGCTCTGCAATGACTGGACATCAGTTCAGTGAGCAATCTCAGGAGGACCTGCAGGGTCAAGCTGGTTCAAGAGCTACTGCAGATTTTCTCAGAGCAGAGCTCTGGTTATACCAGATAGGAGACAGAGACAAAGGACGTTTTCCAGTTTATCTGCTTCTCCCTGCATTTCCAATCACTCTCTCCACTGCCACCGCCCCCCGCTCCTCCTGCCCCCATTATTACTGGTATAGCCTGTGTTGGCCAAACCCTTCACCCTAACCTACTGGACATGGTTCTGTTCTCCTCCAGAATGGGAGGGAGGAAGGTCAGTACTCTCACCCCCACCCCCACTCATGTGTGCGGCGAAGCTCTGATCTGTGGGGAGGTCCCTATAGTCCGTGGTGCAGAACCAGCATCCCCTTGAGTGCATAGATCCACCAGCCGTTCCCCCCTACAGAGGGGGCATGCACTAGTCACGGGGGTTCCTGCACATCCAAGGCTGCAGTAGCAGCCATGGTGCTGCTCCGTAGCCATTCTGCAGCACGAGACAGAGGTTTCCACATCCCCAGCCCAAGATGGGATCCCCTGAGCCTGGCTGCTGGGAACGAGGATTTAGTCCTAAATGCATGAAAACCGACACAGTAAATCACATCCGCCTTAGCTATGTGACTTTTAGCTATTACTAATATGGGGGAGGGTTTTCCTAAAGGAAACCCACATAGCTTTGTATTTCTTAGGACCCTGATTACTGATAAAATTACGCACACAGAATCTTTTAGTATTGAAGAGCACAAACAGCCTTGGATTGGCCACCATGCTGGAACCTTACCTATCTTTACCAAATCACTTGACCCTCCCCACCCTCTTCCCCGTAATTGCCTTGTTATTGTCATTGTTCATTGGCTGGCCCCTAGAGAGGCCCATGGGAGCAGTTTTGCCTTAGCTAAACCAATATCTCCTGCAATAACCCCCTGCAGTTTCCTCTTTGCTGTCCCACGTTGAATAAATCCTCCATCTGTGTTTGCTGAATGATCATAAAGACATGATTGAAGTTTCAGATTTATGGCTTCCTTTGGATTGAAGTGCAACACCGGTAATGCCAGAGCCTGTTTTGTGACTGCATTTGACAAGGTATAGGTGAGGAGGATGTGTAAGAGCAGAAATAGGAATGCAAAGATTAAAACTATATTTTATAGCCACAGTATGTACACACACGTGTGTGTTTAATTCACATACCTTTCCATGGTACCTTCCTTCCAAGGACCATAATGCGCTTTACAAACATTCCTGAGACAGGAAGGGATGTGTGTGTAATATTTTACACGACCAATGAAACGTGTCTCAAGTAACCACACCAGGGACTAACAAGAATTGGTTGCCTAATACAGGTGGTCTTTTAACTAAGGATCAAACAAAATGGTACTGTTAACCACTCTAGAGTGGTTGCATCTGAGTGTGGTCCTTAGTGCAGGTTTCATTATCTATGTACCCATGTTGCTCCTTCTAGATTCCATTGTTAGCCAGAGGTAGTCGCTAAGGGAGTGCTGCAAAGCAATCCCCCTCGTACAATAGCAGAGCGTGTTGCAGCCCTTTTTGCGATCAAAGCACCAGCAACCAATGAGGCTGAAATTCCTAACCTCGGCAGGTAACAGATTCAGTCCTTTAGTGGCCAAAGGTACGTTGAAAACAGGAACTAACTTTGTAAATACACTGAGTATTCCATCGTCCTGTTTGTGGTAACAAATGACTTGAAAATTTGGGGTATCTGTGTTTGGAAAGTATCTTGATATTCACAGTCTTTCAGAGCAGCTGTGCATGCTGCCATGTGTTGAGACCGACCTGTGCTGCCCATTCAGCTCTAGCCCAGCAGTATTTTATGGACTATTACAGGTGATTGATGGTCACGGTAACTTGAAACACTGAAACAGTTACTGTACAGCTGTCCCATTGGGAACTGCATGTACTTGGGCTGCATAAGTATTTTAATTCTGGACAGTGTGGCCCTTAAGAACAAAGAGCCACCACTCAACCTCGCTGAGATTTACATTTTTCAGCTTTGGTATCAAAAACCGATGGAGCTGCCCAAATATAATCTGCTTCCAAATATGTTGAGCCACCATTCTGCACAATTTTGTGGTCATAGTAAATTTACTCTTCTCTGATTCATGGCCATTTATATTCTAATTTCAGCAGAAACCTATAAAATTCATACAACACAATGCAGCCCTAAATTAAATGCATTTCAGCGTCCCTATATAACCGGTGAGTTTTTGCTCTTTAAATTACTGTGTGGCTGAGAAGGGAACCTCTCTGGGAAAATTTATTCCACCTTATTTAGAAGGAAAAAAACCTCTTCCCACCTTCTTCAGGAACAAAGATTATTGTGTGTGTTATAATGAGGTGTTTATAATAATGAAAGCATTGCGTGTTTGACTGGCTATAAGGCAGACAGAAAAGGAATAGTAGACTTCTGTGAGCAGCAGTATTTGTGTGATGCATGGTAATATTTTTCCTTAGTGCATTATCAAAAGAAAAAGGCAAGATAAAAATATCTCCCATTTTCCCCTAATTTGTAGTTTTCTGGTGTTAGCAGGGCTTATAAGACACATGCTCCCAATTAGCTGCTCCTCTTAATTTAAATGCTTCATAAATTATCTCCTGCGCTTGTGGATTATCACTTCATAATGTGAGTTAGCATTTAAATAAATAGCTGCGATGTTGGAAATTAGAGAGGTTTACTGTCTGAGGCACCAGAATAATGAAGGAAAATACCACAGCAGCTGAACAGGGGTTGGGAAAGATATGAGGAGCGGCGTATATCTTTACCTTTTAGCAACCAAATTTGGGCTGCTGCACTGAAAATATGGGTCAGAATTCCAACAGAGCAGAATCCTTTTGTAAGAGTTGAGTAGTAAGGGAACATACAGAATTTTAAAGCACATAAAACATCCGATGTAGCAAATACTGGCTTTTTAGGGCCAAGTCTTGCTGGTCTTACTCACACAATTAGCCCTTTTGGAAATCAGTGGCATTACTCATGTATGTCAGACAAGCAGTATGACCCACAGACTTTCAGCAAAAACCATGAATAAAGACAAAGTGATAGACATGCGTAGGGCTGGTATTTTATTGTAGCAATTTGGCGACGAAAGGAACAAGGAAGTCACGAGCAGGACTAAAGGAAATATAGAAATAAAGTCCAAAATAACTGGCATTAATATGTACCCCAAATTACTTAAACTAAAAATGTGGGGGAAAAAGAAGTTATGTTCTTAGTCTGTGGGCTTCAATTGCCATTTAGACCATACCAAAGCTACCTTTGTAAACCCAAAGCAATAATTGGAAAGCCAGGTTAAGTGTAAAAATGTAGCAGGGTAAAGCAGGACAGGAAGAAAACTCAGGAGGGAATTAAAGATCTCACCAAGTGATCACTGTTCTGGTCCTTGGTATCACTGCAGTTTTCCTGCATGAGCTCCTGGGCGGGATTGTGCAAGGTATCAGGCACGCTCTACTCTGCTCCCATTGACTGACCTCAGTTGGGAACTGACGGCCCTCGGTCCCTTGTGGCATCTCTGTTTGCCTCCCGTACAGCCCCAGGTTTAACACCACAGCTCTCCATGCAGTTTGTTGAGCCGTTACGTCTCCCAACCCGCTCGCTCACACACACGCATGAGTCCCAACATGTCAAAATCATGGATATTTTTGAGAGAAAAAAAAACATAGAATCTGTGACAGCCGTGACCAAAGTCCAGCCTTAGGCAGGGAGTAAAGTTATTAGTCACATTATTGCCTGGAGAAACAGTTTGACACATTAAGCTTTCACAGTAGCTGCCATTATGTAATGAGGAGGGTGTGATTTTGCTTGCCTGGTTTTGGTATTAAATTTCAATGGACCGAGCACATTTTGCTGTGGGACAGAGTAAACAATATGGGCCAGAATCTTCTCTCAGTTACACACGTGCAAGCCCCACTGAGTTTCGTGGGCAGTCTACCTATCCCTTGGAGCACAATTTGGGTCCATTATATTGGATATACTCAAAGGTGTGGGGCCATATTCTGTCCTTTACATCCATGCAAACCTACTGATTTCAATTGAATTGCACAGATGTAACTCGGGACAAAATTTTGCCTGAAGAGAGACATTTAACCAACTTGATTTCCCCTATGTTTGGTTAGTAATTTTTATCTAATTTTTCTAACAGCCTGGGTTGAAAACTGCTCTCGGTTACACATGCAAAGATTTTGATGTCTGTGGGGGTTGCACATGTGTAATAGAGCTGAATATGGCCCATTGTATACACATATACACACCCCTGCCTTCACACGGTGTTAATGAAGCATGCAATTATTATAGCATATATTTCTCCCTGGAGTGATATTGCAGTTCTCATATGACAAAAAGTGAAGTGAGTATTGTAATACACTTCAAAACAGTAAATCCTGCCCTGTTCAGATCATGAAAATATATTAGTGGAAAAAGCCAAACTTGGACTCTGACAAGACATTTACTGGTTCGGGGCATCATTAGGAAGGAGAGAGAAGCCCACACTTGAAGCTCATATGCACAGACACAGGGTGAATATTAGTGAAGATATTTCACTGCATGTTTTCTGACACAACTATCTTTAGATTGAGTGCTACCAAGTCAATTTGTGCTGCACCTGAAGGGTTTAAGGTTTATATTCCTGACCTTACAAATAGCGCAAGTGCTTCCTATGGCATTTCTTCTTTCAGGCAGCTGCAACATCCAATAAATTTCAAATTCTGGGAATGAAATCATCAGTGGGGCTAGAATTTCTTCCTAGACGTTTTGAGGAGCCCATTTCAGCCTTTGCTTTAAAGTTCAGGTTCACTGTGAAATGTAATTCTGTAGAAAGTGTGTTGTAGGATCCCATGATTGTCTCCTAATAATTTCCATACCAACTGTGCTCCATTTACAAATAAAACAATGTTTGTTGTTCCCCTCCCCACACCTCAGAATCTGAAAGTCAGGATGGGTTCTTGTCTTCTCACTCACCACCAGCAGACCAAGCTGACTGTGGGCCAAACTGTATCCTCATTGACATCTGGGAAACCCCACTGTACTCCATGGCATAGTTGCATCCCCTCTATCTTCAGATTATGTTCTCTGTGACATCCAATGTGTTTGCCCAAGTGTAACTGATTTGTCCCATAACTGGAAGTTAGTGAACATTTATTCTGGTGGCGTACAAGGAGTAGAATCTAGCTCTTTTTTCCTTAGCTGTGTCGACTCTGCAGGTCTAAGTGTAAAAGCTTAAAGGGAGTTGATCTGACTAAAGAGACACAGGGACCAGATCCATTTAGTAAGAAGGTGCCATTTTTACAGTCACTTTCTGATGTAGACTGGTACTTTACATAGTAAAATTGGAACCTGCTGCCTATGTCTTTCCAACTGATCTACTAATCATATTTCTGCAAATTTTATATCCCTGACCCTTGTAAAGGGATTGCAGTGAAGGCGTTTTTTAAGCTGCATTTTAATAAGTCAATATGAAAGCTCAAAATTATTTAAAGCTTCTTAAATAGGATTATATTTGATTTCTTATGGGAATTGTGGGGGATAGTCTAGTAAAGATGTTCTGTCCTGCTGAGGTTTTATTATATTAAAGAAACAGCATCCTTTTTAGTAGCAAAAACTTTTAACTGTTCTATGATGAAAATGGAGATTATTCAGTCCAAGAAGTACCAGAAGTTGGTAACTTCTTGTTGCAATTATCGCAGCCTTGTGTCTTCCAGTGGGAGCTCTGAGCACCGTAAACAAGGAGGGGTTGCCTAAATGTAACACATTACTTGCCAATCTCTGATATTTGATTGTTTGGCTCTGGACGTTACTGTGAACGTATTGACGAATATGTATACAATAAATACCAATTCCCTTGAATTAACGAGCGCAACCCTCAGTGCAGCCAACAGATACGTATCAGAGGGTCAACTTTGGCCCCCAAGACTGAGTTCTATGCCAACGGAAGTCTGCTTTGGACTGTATCCACAGCCTAGTAACATTGCCTCCACAGAAAGGCATTGAGCCAAATCCTGGTCTCTGTTATACTTTTCAGCTCCCTTGACATCACTGTCTTTGCATGGATCTCACTGAGAGCATGAGGTCCACTGTGTTCTACTGAGCCACATGTGATTTATGAGGAAGGACTGAAAGTGAAAAATATGCGTAGCACGGCTAAAACAGGGGACTGGTCACATAAGTGTCTGCAGGATGTGAACACCAAGGGCTTACTTCTCCCCTGACCCATTG
Organism: Macrochelys suwanniensis; assembly: GCA_033296515.1. Taxonomy (NCBI): domain Eukaryota; kingdom Metazoa; phylum Chordata; order Testudines; family Chelydridae; genus Macrochelys; species Macrochelys suwanniensis. The sequence continues at coordinate 9,654,861 of CM065790.1, read as the reverse complement.
GGCTCACAGTGGATGTAAATCTTGACAAAATTTGGCCTCAGTTTTCTAGAAGGATTCTATAAAGTGGTACCAGCGAGGTTCATGAGGAGTGGCGAAGTAGGTAAGTATTATCCCCATCTTGCATATGGGAAATCTCAAAGCAAGAATAAAACCCAGAACTCTTGACATCCAGTCCCATGTGCTAACCATTAGACAATGTTCCCCCCACTAAGAACACCAAATCATGAGTCATAGTCTACCTTCAGATAGGCACTCAAAATTCCTTTAGAAAGCAATGGGAGTTGAGCACAAGTATCTGAGGGAAGAATCTGGTTTAAAAGGTTTTTAATCAGATGAATATTCTCAAAGCTCTGGTTGTTTTGGGAACAATGACCCAGTTACTGCTAACCTTTCCATCCTCTCTTTTCTACTTTAAGGGGTCAAATTTTCCTGGATGCCAAATGCAGATATTAATACTAGTAGCTCCCACTGTCGGAATGGATGTACAGTATTTTGCACACGTTCGTGCCTGTTGGTTTTAGGGTCTGATAATATGTTGGGAAGATAGAACAGTTCAATCTACTTTCCCCTTGCCCCCTTCTAAAGGCTGTGCTGTGTTCTGCCACACTGTCTACATGACTCACATGAGGATACAATTCAGAGGGTTACCCGACATCAATAGAGGCTGCTCTGGGAACCACTCCAAAGCCAGAAGAGCAGAGGCACCCCCACATCAGCCCCTCCATATTGTTTCCCCTGCTCGCTTTCCACCTTTGACAGTCTTATTTCACCTCGTAGGGATGAGGTGATTTTTGAAAATCCCACCATACACCAGCTACAACAGAGTAAGTGACGTAGGAGCATAAATCCTATTGAAAACCAATAGGGACTTATATTCCTAAGTCACTTTAGACCCTTGAAAATTCCACCCACAGTGTCTATGTTGCTTTAACAGTCATGCATGTGAGGAGCATGAATTTGGGCATCCCGGTTTAGAGATGGACTGAAGCCAAAGCCCTGGATCTGAACACCCCTCAAACTTTGGAAAGTTCAGCTCTGAACTTCGCAGCTCAGACCCACTTCTATCCACACCCACTTTTGCTCTGACCATGTGCCCCCTTTTCTTCCTGCCTAGCAGCCTTGCATAATATGTACAGTGCAATCTCTCTACCGTTTCTAGCTTGTGTGCTAGTTCTGGGGCAGAATTGCTCTAATATGCACTTCACCAACTATACCACGCTTACAGAGAATGGTTTTCTTTTTTGTCCCTGTACATTGGCACAAGACTCATATTTGGCCTAAAATCAAGAGCAGATTTAATAACAGAGGGAAACTCATTTTCAATATTTCCTTTTGATCTAAATTAAACACTTAACTTTCAATTTTCAGGTGTGCACCTGATAGACTTAATGCCATCTTAGCAGAATCAGCAGAAAGAGAAAAACTGAGCAAGATGTTGATTTATCAGTGATAAAATAATTCATATTGTAGAAAGAAAGATAAATTTATAAATACTGATGAAGAGCTCAGAATCCATTAAGGAACCCCCACAAATCTCCAGGGTTACCTGACGCCATGAACAGACTGGAGGATACTGAACTTGGAATTTCATTCCCTAGCAAACCGCCTCTTCTTTCCTTGTTATATGGAAAACCGATTTTGTGTTTGTGGTATTCTGGTGCCAGAATTGTCCACCTAGTAGATATTGTATTCTAAGTACTCTAAGTCAAGAAACAGTGCAATAAGCATTTACAAATTACCAGAAGTTGGGAGCAAAATGTAGCTGTCAAGTGAAAACTAAAAGGCTGGTAAATACTCCCATGAAGAAGAATGAAAATAGCGTGCACGTAAATACTTTCATATCTGGCTGGCCCTTTAAAACCAAAAAGATAGCGTTCATTTGCATTTAGATCTCTTTGGCTCCCTCCTTTCATCTAAAGACAAATCCTCACAAAGGCTGCTTAATTAGACCAAATTAGATTTCCACCTAGTGACTTGTCATTCATTAGGAAATGCTGTTCTTTTTCTCTTGTTTGGTAATTATAAGCTGGTCTATACCAGCCTCACAGTATTCACTTCAGACTCGAAGTATGACTAGCATTCATGATTTGTGCAGAAGAGGAGAAAATTATTCAGTCCCACCAAGTCCACCCATTTTACAAGTTGGATAAAGATCATCACTGGAGTCTTTTATATAATAGGGTAGCCTCTTTCTTAAGTCTTTAATAATTAATTGTAATAGCATATCTCATGATAGCTTTTAGTCTTGAAAACTAAGTACAAACAGTTCTTGCATGTACCAGCATCTCACATGGTCTAGCTACTGTACCAGACAGTGGATTTCTTTCCCCTGGAGATGCACTCACAGTCCAGCTAAGAAAACTCCCGTTCAATCTTTTATTGTTATTTGTATTACAGTAGTGCTCAGAGGCACCAGTGGAGATAAGGGTGCTAGGCGCTGTACATATGCATAGTAAGAGAGACTCCTTGCCGCCCTGAAGAATTTACAACTAAATAGACAAGACAAACAAAAGGTGTGGGAGGGGGAAGTATTATCATCCCCACTATTACAGATGGGGAACCGGGACAAGTCCTTTAATCTCTCTCGGTGAAATCTTGGCAACAGTGAAGTTGATAGCAAAACTCCCGTTATCTTCATCTGAGTCAGGATTTCATCTTCCATGCAGGCAGTATGATGCAGAACGGAGGATTGAACCCAGCTTTTCTGAGCCCCACTCCAATGGCCTAACTACAGGAACATCCTACCTGTTTACCCTCTGGTTAACATATCAACCATATTTTTGGAGTGGGTAGTTCATAACTACACTTTTAGACAATGCTGAAAAACCCAGCAAAGTCAGTCACCTGTTGACTAGTTTGCATCCTGTCTCAGGGCTGTATTTGGAAATTTTACTTGCTTATATTCAAAGGGAGGCTTGTGAGCCACAGTATTTTTCCTTTCAGAAAGAACAACTGAAATAAGTTTCCAACTGAGCCTCTTCCATACTCTACAGCAGCTAAGTGACAGCATTGTTTTCTAATTGTAGACCTCTTTGATCGCATATTAAGGGCCTGTGCCCCAACTCTGCTATACCAAATGGTCAGTTGCCATGTGTTATTAAATTCACTTTATAGCTGTCATCTGAGAGCATAGTAGGATGAGCTGTAGCATAAAGCACGTCACCATAACGAGGGATTTTTGTTTCAGAAAAATAGTTCTAACTGTGCTTCTGCACAACCTGGTTAAACGTGGACTTTACCATACAAGGAGCCAGGGTTGCATTTCTCAGTCACTATCCAAGCTTGAAGATTATTCCTTCACGAGTTGGGGCAAGTGTTATCTTTCTCTGTGCCCACTCACTTGGCCACCAATTTTAAAATCCACCCCCAAAGTGAATGCAACCCGAGTGTACAAGTCTTTTAAACCGAATCAGTTATTTTTTAGCACGGTCAGTCCACTAGGGTGTCTGGTGATTGCACGTTTGGATTGACTCAACATCATCTTAAATGTTGACATTTTGCCAGCACACAATCCTTAGTGTGAGGCAGAGAGCCTTCGCTGAGTGGAGGCCGGTGACATCTGACACTGTAGGCAAAACTGAGGCGCGAAAGCCACTTTATAGCAGACCATGCCAGAGAGCAGATGATGCCCATCCTGCTTACCCTCCCCAGCCTCTGCTACTTTCACTTCTTAAAGAGCATCTTAAATGGGGAAAACCTTTCAAATGAAATAATGACACTTAGCACTTCAGTAGCCCTTTCCAGTTCTACACACATCAGTTAAACCTTGCACCCCCCACCTGTGAAGTTGCTAAATATTATCCTTAACTTTACCAGTGTCTCACCGTTGATGGTTACAGGAGGCATCTCTGTCAGAGCCAGTACTCAAAAGTGGTTGACTCCCAGTCCAGGACTTACACCACTGGTGCTCTGCCTGTGGCTAACAACCATAACATGACACTGCAATAACAATTAAAAAAGCCAACCACCGTAATGAAATATGTCAAAGTACAAGTCCTTGGAACCAACGTTTTCATCTGGTCTTTGGTAGGGAAGAGCCAGGAGTATGCACAGGAACTAGCACATTAATCATGTTCACTTCATCTTACAAGGAGGGATTTTCAAAGAATCTATAAAGAAATGAAAACAAACACACAGAGAATGACCCCTGCACCCGTCAAAACTTAAAACAGTTCAGTAGCTTTGATTTCTATTTTTGAAGCACTCCTGTCACTGTTTTATTTACTCAAGATTCACTCCAAAACTTGCTAACTCCGCTGTCCAGTATGTTCGACCCTTCACTGATCAGCCGGCCAAATGAGCATGCCACAGATCCGCTAGATATTTATTATTTCATCCTATTTTATATCCAAGGGATCACTTGTACAACAGGAGCCAGGGGATATGGCACCAAATGGGGCTCTAGGTCTCTCCTCTGCCACTGACTCACAGGTGACCTTGAACAAGTCACTTTTTTCTGGCACAGCACTCCCATCTGTACAATGGGGGTTATGATGCCCACTGATCTTTGTAAGTCACTTGGAGATCTACTTTTTTTTTTTAAATACTTGTTTTCAATGCTACAAAAGCATCGTGCCATCCTTTTGGAAACAGCTTAAGCTGAATTCTTATCACAGTTCCATCTCCCATGCAACGCAATGAAGTCAATTGCATGAATGCAATGGCAAGATTTAGCACAAAACGGACTGATGTTAGGGCAAATTGTTACAGTATAGAAACGCTGTTGAAATGGAATGAGCAATACCTCTTCCCCCACCCCACACTTCGTAAACTAGGGGCCAGATTCTGTCCCTCACTCTAGCAGCACAAAAGGCCTGGAAAGGCTTCTGGGGAATTCACCTAGAACAAGGCCAGTGTAGGTAACCCCACCCGCTGCAGCCCCTGACACAGAAGTGCACTGATGGGAGGAGAAATGGTCAGTGTGCGTTGCACTACAGCTCTTTTGGACTGCAGAGCAGCCGATTAGCAGCTGTGGGGATAGTCCCTGGGGCTGCTCCAACTTACATTGGGGGCCATGCTGGCCCCTACAATAGCCCGGAACTTCAGGAGGGACAAAGGTGGCAGAAAGCCACCCCTCCCCCAGCCCAGCCCATGCTTATGTGCTGCATCTTCAAATTCATCCCTAGAGTAACTTCAGTGAAAAGAGTGGAGTTACACCAGGGTGAATTTGGCCCAGTGTCTGAGAAAAACAGATTGTTCTCAGAAGCTCTAATACTTGTATCTAAAAACTCCTCACCCTAACCCCGTTGTATTCATCTAGATCAGGGGTGGGCAAATTACAGCCCGGGGGCTGCATCCAGCCCTCCTGACATTTTAATCCAGCCCTCGAGCTCCTGCCAGGGAGTGGGGTCCAGGGCTTGCCCCGTTCTGCGTGTGCCATGGCTCTGCGCAGCCTCCAGAAGCAGCAGCATGTCCCCCCTCCGGTTCCTACGCGTAGGGGCAGCCAGGGGGCTCTGCACACTGCCCCCACCCCAAGCGTCGCTCCCAAAGCTCCCATTGGCCGAGGACCACGGCTGATGAGAGCTGCAGGGGCGGCACCTGCGGACAGGGCAGCGCGCAGAGCCGCCTGGCAGCGCCTCCGCATAGGAGCTGGAGGGGGGACATACTGTTGCTTCCAGGAGCTGCTTGAGGTAAGCGCCACCCGAAGCCTGTGCCCCTGACCTCCTCCAGCACCCCAACCCCAGCCCTGATCCCCCTCCTGCCCTCTGACCCCCTCGGTCCCACCTTCCTGCACCCCAGATCTTGCACCCCCAGCCGGAGCCCTCACCCCTTCACCAGCACCCCAACCCCCTGCTCCAGCCTGGAGCCCCCTCCTGCACACTGAGCTCCTCATTTCTCGCTCCACCCCAGAGCCTGCACCCCCAGCCGGAGCCCTCACTCCCTCACACACCCCAACCCCCAATTTTGTGAGCATTCATGGCCTGCCATACAATTTCCATACCCAGATGTGGCCCTCGGGCCAAAAAGTTTGCCCATAGAATGACAGATGCATCCTGGCCCAGAGGAGCATTTAGTAATCTTCATTTAAAAAAAAAAAAAAAAAAAAAAGAAGAGGAAGAGAAATTAAATACAAAAAAAGAAATCTTACCTTGTGTAACATTAAGATTATGGTTTTGAGCACTCAGACGTCAGGAAGTGCAAAAATTAGGATTTGCACATTATTGGGTTAGCAGCTATTCCATTGAGTGTAATAGCTTTATCTATAATATGTGCAATGTGGGTGAGTTTAAGCTTATTATGAGATTAGCCATTGCATTGTTTGATTTTGAATATGTAACAGTTATGCACGTGCGTCACGTTATTCACCAGAGTAGTTTAATTGAATTCACTGGACTACTCATGTAAGTAGCTTTATTGACATGTGTAAATGCAAGGTTGGGTCCCTAACATGCTGTCTTTGATGTTGAGTGTAAGTAGGTTTCTGCATTTAACATTGTATTGTGTATAATGTACCAACATACATAGCTCATTCTCTCACTGGCATCATATTATGAATAACAGGTTCATAGACATTACATCACGTCCAAGCAGTCCTTTTCAGATAGGATGCAACACCCATTGATATACAGCCCCATACAGTTACACTCTTTCTGACTTACTTCAGTGGCAGTAGTCTGTGGTCTGGTGATCTGACCACAAGACCGTGAGCCAGGAACTAATACATTCTATTTCCTGCTATGTCCCTGATTTCCTCTGCAGTCTTGCACAAGATAATGAGCTTCTCGGTCTCTCTTTCCCCAGCTGTAATATAGGGATTATTACTTAAGGACGTGTTGTGGGGATTAATAAATTAGGGTCAAATTTTGTGGTCTTTCAGCAAGCAAAACTCCCATTGAATTTGACCTTTCATGTTTATGAAAAGCTTTGAAGATGGTAAGCGCTGAGTGTTATTACTCCTCTGCTCAAGAATGGAAGTTATATGGAGCAAGTTCCTTGTAACTAGCTGCCAGGTAGCATTTCTCCAGAGCTAACAAACCTGAAACTGTCTTTAGAAAACAGCATCCACATTTTACTAATCACTTTTGGGCAGGAGGGGAGCAAACAAGTTCCCCCCCCCCCACCCCGCCTTTCTTTTTTTAAGCTCATCAAATTTGCCTCCTTCAAAACACCAAACATTCCTGTTCTCATCTACCTAAACCTGATGTTGAGTTACTGTCCCCCAGAGGCTCTCAGTAGCTCGGATCTGATGTATCCCTGCACTTTGTAGCTCACCGCCTTCTTAGAGTGTAATCAAACATCAAGCTAAGTAGCAAATAAATCTCCCGATCTCATAAGCTGCACAGCAAGATCATGTAAATGCAAATGAGGGGCTTGATTTCAAGCTGTCGCGGGGGGAAGGGGGGAAAAATGCTGGGCCGTGTCCCTGCAATCACTTCACTCTGTAAGTGCAGTAAATCAGCAGTAATAATAGTAATGGCAGCGTGATGGGAGGCTTTACTGTACAAGGGGGTGTCATGAAAAGTAGAACAGAAGGTAGGGAAAGGAACGGGGTCATATGGATTGAAAAGGCACAGGCATGGGGTTTGCAGGCTTCCAAAGACCACAGACTCATCTAGGAAGGAGCTGGATATGCCCAGCTGAATAAAAGCACAGAGAGAATTCATGAATTTCCAGAGCACCCCCTCCCAGCGAAGAGCTGTGTTAGATACAGGGATTAAAAATACATGCCTCCCTCTCTCTCTGTAGCTCTCTTTGCAGGCTTTTTCTATCGTTCTATACCTCTTGCATTCTAAATCTCCCTAGATGAGTGACTGTAGGGGGTGGGGGCTTGATAAACCATAAGTATCTATGAAATGGGAGGTGCACAGTGTATTTGCAACAACATATGAAATGCTTGAAATGTTTGCATTTTGGTGAAAATTTTAAATCAGTCCCATTTCCACACTGAAACAGGTCCATTTCCAAGCAGATTTCTTTTCTTTGACACCAAGTGAGATTTGACGATCGCCTTGCGCTATTAGGAGTATATGGCTTATGACATGTAGCTGAGCAGTTCTGATTCTACCCAGCAGAGGGTGGTGGGGCACATACACAATAGCCATTTTCAAAATAAAACCAACCCCCCCAAAGTACAAGCCCTATTTGAGAATCTTACTAACCCTGCTCCACCCCCAAAAAAGGACAAGTGTACTCAGATTTAAATGGAATTCATTGTTTCTTATAGGAAATAGAACATTTACCACCCTTCTAAATGCGTCCCCAATGAATATATGGAAAGAGTTAGTTACGGCCTGGGTCTCAAGGTGACATCTCTCTCGCTCTCATCCCTGGAAGGATGGGATCTCTGCAGGATGATTAAATGTATTGGGAATGCTTCAGGGAAAATAAAAACAGGGTCATCTTTTCTGAATGGGCTGTATAAACAATATTTAAGATGCCTGATTTTCCTTGCTAACGTCATAAAGGGAAAAAAACTTGCAGAAGGTACCAAGAGAAAATTAGGACCGCCTGGGAGGCAGAGCGAGATGGTTTTAATTAGAGCGGAGAGGTGGGAAATAAGGCAGAGAGATGACATCTTAATGAGGTTTAATGAAGTTGTCTGCTGATGGGGACAGCTGTCAGACAGATCTGTATTCCAGCCAAGCAGCTTTGTGACAGGCTAAACCTGAAAGGAGGCAATGCTGGTGGGGCGGGGGAAGAGACAGGAGGCTTTGCATCAACTTTGGGTGCCTCTCCGAAGCATTTAGTAATGCAGCACATCTAATCACTTGATGACAAACAACTTAAAGTTATAATAGTTTTTTGCTAATTCATGAACTAGGCAAACTTTAATCCTTAATGACGGTTACAAAGATTGCCTTCCTTCTATAGCCGATAAGGAGACTCCCTTACATAAGTGAACACTTGGGTGGAAGGACGCATATGACGAAGTTCTGGGAGGTGTTCAGAACCTCCCAGTTCCACTGATTTCAGTGGCAGTCATGGGTTCTCTCAGGGTTTGGCCTATTGGGCCAGATTCTCCGTTGCCCTGCATCTTGTGTGTTCACTTACACCATGGGGCTGTAAAATGCAACCAGACGCAACTGTGCGCTCACTGAGCAGTGCGGTAAGTGACTGCACAACCTGCAATGCAAGAGAGAATCAGGCCTCTTGATTATGAAATAAATGAGCTCAGTGTGTGGAAAAACTCAAATCCTACCAGGTCCGCCACGCTAAAAATCTCACTTAAGCTTTTTCAAACAGATTTGCAAGAGAGAGTTACAGGCCTCTGCCTTTGCTGGGCTTTCGATGGGGTTTCTCCCCCACAACACGTCTCCTTCATTTTAATAACTAATTGACAGCAAATCATCATTTTCTGTGATATCAGGATAGGATCCCAGGGAAAAGCCTGTGCTCATGTATTTGAAAAATGCTATAAAACCACAATTTGCCTTCTCTGTCAGATTTTTCCTGCTGCTCAGGAGGAGGCTGTTTATTGGTTCTGGGTTATATGTAATCGCATGGAGGTGGCATCATGTACAGACTCCCTGCAGACCCTTTGAATAGGCAGTCTCTGGAACCAGGATGCATATTATTAAACCGTGCAGTAATCTGCAGTGTCTAATGCAGCCTCTCTCTATCGCTGCTATTAATCTGGAGTTCTTAAAAAAAGGTAGACATGTTGCTTTTGTGGAGACATTTTCAAGGATTACAAAATGGGAAATGACTGCCTAGGATGGAGTACTTCAGAAAGGGATCTGGGGGCCATAGCGGACCACAAGCTACATATGAGTCAACAGTGTAACACTGTTGCAAAAAAAGCAATCATCATTCCGGGATGTATTAGCAGGTGTGTTGTGAGCAAGACACGAGAAGTCATTCTTCCACTCTACTCTGCGCTGGTTAGGCCTCAACTGGAGTACTGTGTCCAGTTCTGGGCACCACATTTCCGGAAAGATGTGGACAAATTGGAGAGAGTCCAGAGAAGAGCAACAAAAATGATTAAAGGTCTAAAAAACATGAGCTATGAGGGAAGATTGAAAAAATTGGGTTTGTTTAGTCTGGAGAAGAGATGACTGAGAGGGGACATGATAACAGTTTTCAAGTACATCAAAGGTTGTTACAAGGAGGAGGGAGAAAAATTGTTCTTAACTGCTGAGGATAGGACAAGAATCAATGGGCTTAAAGTGCAGCAAGGGAGATTTAGGTTAGACATTAGGAAAAACTTCCTAACTGTCAGGGTGGTTAAGCACTGGAATAAATTGCCTAGGGAGGTTGTGGAATCTCCAACATTGGAGATTTTAAAGAGCAGCTTAGACAAACACCTGTCATAATACTTAGTCCTGCCATGAGTGCAGGGGACTGGACTAGATGACCTCTTGAGGTCTCTTCCAGTCCTGTGATTCTATAATAGCAAGGAAAATTGGTACGAGCTCCAGCCTTATTCATTGCTAACATTTCCCCCTCCCTCCGTTCACTGTAACTTCTCACTAGTCCTGGTCATTTACTAGAAATATACCTAAAAATCACTAACATATGGTGCAATAGATAAAGAGGAGGCTTATCTTGCAGTTAAAGCTCAAGGCTGGGTAACAGGAAACTTGGGTTCTATTCCCAACCCTGCAACTGATGCACCGTGTGAACTTGTTCAAGTCATTTCACCTTCCGATGCTTCAGTTTTCCCCATCTGAAAAATAGGGATAATGCTACTCAGGGACGGTATAGCGCTTACAGTGGCTCAGTGTAGCAGGATTTCTCTAGTGGCCCCCATGTCTCTGAACCTAAACTTTCATTTTAAAAAATGGTTTCTAGCCCTTCCAGATGTAATGATTTTGTCCTGAATAAGAATGGATGCAGGGCTGAGTCTGTTTGCAGAATGAAACAATACTCAAATGGCAAAATCCTGCCTCCTCCATGGGCACAGGACACTCTAAATCAGGGGTGTCAAACTCATCCACATGGCAGGCCTGAGCCAAAAACCTGCCACTTGGTGCGGGCCACATTCAGCAAAAGTTGTTAAAATAGAGATAAAAATAAACCACCGCAGTAATGACTTACATTTGTTTTAGATTTTAGTGACTGCTGCTCCCCAATAGAGACATGGTGGCCACTTGTCACAAGCTGAATGAAGAAGTGAGGAAAGGGAAGGGTAGAAGGGTGGGTTTTTTATTATTAATTATTATTTTCATTTAAAGGGGTGTCTGCTGGTCTAGTGGCTACAGTCAGCATTCACCCTTTGACTTGTGTTAAGTTTCCTTTTCTTTGACTTGCCAGGTTGGGGCGGGGGTCCCCTCTCCAGACTGCAGGTAAGGACTCTTCTGTGCCATTTCCCCTCGCCTGGACACATACCAGCTTCCACCAGTCTTATGCCTCTCCAGCACCTCTTAAATGCAACCAAGTGGTTTGACACCTGTATGCAAGGTTTTCCTGGATAGCTGTGCTGGATTACAGAGGGGTGATTTGTAGAGCACACCAGTGTGTTGTACTCTAACTCCTGCAAGCGGACCCTGCTGCTGCACACTACATGTTCCTTAATGCAAGCTCATGTAGCCCTGTTTGGAACAGGACTATATCAGTGCATGCTGGCAGGGTCTACATGGGGGAGTTAGAATGCAACACACTGGTGCGCTCTGCAAATCACAACCCTGTAGTGCATTCTCTGGGGCTGTGTAGAGAAGCCCGAAGATTCATAGGAAGTCTGCAGGCCAGATTAAACCGTTCTGTGGGCCAGATGCAGCCCACACATTTGATACGCCTCCTCTCAATGCATCACAGCCCTTCTTGTTCTGCTGAGCAGGAGAGAGGCTGCACAGAAGGATAGAGTGGGGACGGTTTTATTGCCCTCCCAAAAAACTCTTTCATCCTGTTGCCTCAGGCTTTGCAGACAGGGCAGCGGTTGGTCCAGAGAGGTGCAAATTGCCACTATATCTCAAAAGGGTGTTGACCCTGGAGTGTAACAACAGTCATTTAAATCTCACTGTCTCACTGCTGCTGATTTTGAAACATCCGCATGGGGCTAGAGCTAAGAATTTCCGTATTCATCCTGCCAACCTGACCCTATGACACACACGACTTGGCAATTTCATACGTATACCCTCTGTGGACTGAAAAAATATCCTGTCCCAAGCCCCACAGAAAGAACAAGGTCCACTGCAGAGGGTTTGGGAGCTCATTGTCTAATCTTGCTCCAGCCATCCGAGAGCAGAACCTCACTAGACATAAGCTTTCAGGCGGCCGGTCATCACCCCTTTGCCCCCTCCCTTTCAAAAGCCAATAAGGTTTCAAGACACACAAATCTCAGAGTGACTTCACCATGGAGATCATGGTCCAAATATAAAGGAGTGAAGTGAGGTCGGTTAATCCCACAGATTCCACAAAGCTGGGACACACACAGGAGAGCAAAAGGGAGTTAATTTTAAAACTAAATAAAAACGAAGTGATTGTGTTCATGCTCTCTCTTTTCTGAGCCGCGAACACCAGTCACAAATATTTTTTCATTTTCTTTCCCCACTTTGGTTGCTTACATCTGGCTTCTCAGAGATTATTGATCATTCCCGGGCAGGAGTGAGAACATGACAGACTTCTGGGGTTAGTTGCCAATTTCAAAAGGAATGCACAACTTGTAAATTAAAGACACACAAATGGAGCTGAAGGAAATTTGAGACCTTTGCAGTGTCTAAAAGTCATAATCTGCAGACATAGCCCTCCAATGGAGCCAAACAGATGGATTTTCTCAGAGTTAACCAAGCAGATTTGAACATATACTATTTTAATATTTCAAATCTATGTATTCTTAAGCAAGACTCACCCCACTTTTCCAGTAAATCTAGGTTGGTTTATGATTTTGGGACAAACCCATAAAAATATCACAGTTTTGACTCAAACCTTGATGGTTTTGACTGAGTTTTGTTTTGAGATTTGGAGTTCATTTGAATATGCGAGAGGGGGATTCAAATGCACATGGATCAAAACAACCTAAAGCAAATGTTGGCACAAACCCCTGTGGACAAACCTGCTTAGTAATGTTTTTCCCTGACAAAATGTCAGAATGGTCAGTTTGCTTCTCCCCCCCTCCCTACCTCCTCCCCGTCATTCCCATCAACCAGTCCAAACTGGTTTACAGCTACAAGCAACACTTGAAGAAGAGAGGGGTTGAATGAAATGAAGAACCTGGAGAATCTAGGTAATTTTCAGAAACAAGGGCCGAAGAAAACCCCTTATTGGTGCAATACAGAATAATGTTGCACTGATGAAAAATTAAAGTGTGAAAATATGAAGTGTTTCCATGTGCAGAAGTTCTGCTCCTGCCTCTTTCAACAAAACAAGAGCCTCTCCTTCTGAAGGTGCTGTTTTTAGAGCGTCGCTTTTCAAACAGTAGCCACACTTCAAGGGACCCATCTGTGGCATACTATGTGGATAAATTGGAAAGAGTCCAACGGAGGGCAACAAAAATGATTAGGGGGCTCGAGCACATGACTTATGAGGAGAGGCTGAGGGAACTGGGATTGTTTAGCCTGCAGAAGAGAAGAATGAGGGGGGATTTGATAGCTGCTTTCAACTACCTGAAAGGGGGTTCCAAAGAGGATGGATCTAGACTGTTCTTAGTGGTAGAAGATGACAGAACAAGGAGTAATGGTCTCAAGTTGCAGAGGGGGAGGTTTAGGTTGGATATTAGGAAAAACTTTTTCACTAGTAGGGTGGTGAAGCACTGGAATGGGTTACCTAGGGAGGTGGTGGAATCTCCTTCCTTAGATGTTTTTAAGGTCAGGCTTGACAAAGCCCTGGCTGGGATGATCTAATTGGGTTTGGTCCTGCTTTGAGCAGGGGGTTGGACTAGATGACCTCCTGAGGTCCCTTCCAACCCTGAGATTCTATGATACCTTGGGGGAGTGGCTTGTAACCACCATATTCCCCATCTGTATATAATTGTGATATTGCAGATAAAGCATGCCATATGAGGTATCAGGGGAAAGGTTATCATCATCTGAAAGTCACTGTTCTATCTAAATATGTATATCTTTAGTGCATATGAAGTTATGAGATTATGTTGTATGGTTGTCACTAAAACATGCTGTAAATTGAGGAATCAGCCAGATATTAGCTCCCCGGAGACAGCAGCAAGGAAAGTAACCAACGTCCAGGTGGGGTGTCAAACAACCATCAACAGCCATTTTCCAGCAAGGGAGCTACAGTGCAATGACTCATCTGCATAAGGACACACCAGGGGAATTGCTCAACCTTGCCTGGGGACTCAGCAATGCCCCCCAGACATGCCTGGGCTTGTGTTCTCCAAGCACATGGGCTAAGGGTATAAAACAGAACACAGGGGCCCATGCTTCGCCTTTCTCCTGCCCCCACCTATGCTGCAAGCAACAAAGACACTCAGAAGAAGACTGAAAACTCCAACAGAGGAGACTGGCCCAGGTTTAAGGTACAAACGTGTCTATTATGAACTGCAATATCCAGTGGAGTGAGAAAAACTGCTTAATCTAGATGTTGCCCAGTCTAATAGGGTTGAGAGTTTAGACAACATGCTTATATTTTATTTTGGTAACTAACTGTAACTTTTTGCCTATCACTTATAATCACTTAAAATCTTTTGTGGTCAATACATTTGTTTTACTCTTTATCTTTACCAGTGAGTTTGCCTGCAGTGTGTGGTAAATCTGCTCAGGTTTTCAAAGGCCGGTGTATATCCACTTTCCATTGATGAAGTGGTGAACCAATTAATAAATTTGCAATGCTCATCTTGAGCAGTGCAAGACGGTATGATATTCCTGAGGCACAGTGCTGGGAGTTGGGGGGATTTGGCTGGTGCCTTTCTCTGTGTAATTCATGAGTGGCTCTGGGTGCATTCATGCAACCTAGCTGCGGGTGGGACTCCACATGCTGTTGTGCCGAATTATAACAGCGCCTGGAGGGGCTTGTTGCTGGTCACTAGCAAGGCATTGTGAGACCGCACAGGCTGGAGAGTTAAGGGGGCACAGCATTCCCACAGTCCCTGGCTGCACCCCAGGGATCCCATCACACCATCTACACTAGGAAATGACCCATTGCTGAAAATGATTGTCACCAACAGGTTCTCCTAGCCCAGCCTCATCCGGAGATGACAACAACTTAGTTGCCGATGTAGATGAGACAAACCATTCCTTAGGGTGTGATACATCTCATTAAGACCAGTCGAGCTCCACCTTTGTTAGCAACATGAAGACAAGGTTCCAAGCAGGTGCTGCCATTTTAAGCACTGTGTTGCCTAACTCTCCTCAGAGTAAGTCGAATTGACATGGTGCTTAAAACGACACCAGCAACTCCTCTGTGCTAGAACTCCCAGCATTGCCGACATGAGTGAAACCAAACTGGTGTTAGCAACATGGGGAACTTTTTGAGACGTTTCCCTACTGTAAACAGGGCCTAACTGTCTGACCTTTTATTACAAATCCCTATTTTCAGGGCGTTTAACGTGTTACGTGAAATCTTTACTTTTCTCACCCTCTTACTCCCAATCCTTTCCCTTGCAGGCAGAACTAGGAAAACCTCGGAGAAGCTGCTACACTCTTCCAGGCTATGACTTTGCATATGGGTTATACCTTCATGGGGCTGACGGAGGAGTACCTGAAGGTATGACAATGCAAGTAAAGATTAGAGATGCCATTAGAGCAGGGATCTCAAACTCAAATCACCACGAGGGCCACATGAGAACTAGTAAGCTGGCTTAAGGGCCCCATCACTGACACCTTTTCATACAATGATACAAAAGTATAGTCAAAAATGAAAAAAAATGAAGAGTAATATAGCATTCTATTAAAAGTCAATGTATTAACTTTTTAAAAACTGTAATGCAAAGAGGGGTTTTAAAAAAAATATAAACACTCAGTAATGTTTGGAGCTTGGTGCCAGTGGAGTCAGCGCCTATGGTGGGCCGCAGGAAATAACTCCGCGGGCTGCATGTGGCTGCGGGCCGCGTGTTTGAGACCTCTGCATTAGAGGCTATTAAAAGGTTCCACACACACACACACACACACACACACACACACACACACACACACCCCACCTGGATGTCACACTCTAACCTGCAGGTCTTATGGTAACAACATGCCTTGTACCTATTAAAGTCTTAATACCAGTGGAGGGAGGGTGGGGGAAAAAACGCTCTAATTGAGCTGAAGGGGGAGAGTAAGAACTCTAGCATTTTACCTGCTCATGTGAACACCACCTGTGGCATTTGGTAACTGTTGTGTGCAAGAGTCCCTGGCCTTGTCTATATTTGGGATTCAACCATCAATGGCCAGCAGCAGGCGTAGCTGCACCAGTGCAAGCCCCAAAAGCGTAGACCAGGAAAGTTGTACCATGCTCCAGGTGAACTTACTCCTGTTTGAAATCAGTGTAAGGTCAACTGGTGCAAGTCGCAGCTTTCCTTTTCTACACCCGGGGCTCATACTAGTGCAGCTACACCAGGGCCAGGCTCCGATGGTTGAATCAGGGCTAATTCCAAATATCAACACGGCCTTTGTTTTGACCTGTACCCAATTGCTGAGCCCGGTACTCAAACACATGAAAAACCCCGCTTTGCATAGGTAGTGTGGAATGTACGAAAATAACCATGTGCTTCAATCAAGACCAAGTCAGGTTGTTGTGACCCTTCTGTCCTGTAGCAGAGGCCTTCCTAAGAGTCTACAAAGTTTTTCTAAGAAAATGCACAGCTACTCACAACTTTTGAAGCTGACCCACCTTTGCAGAAACTTTTGCTCATGTATATGAAAACTGAGCACAGATGGGTCATGCAAGGATGGGCCAAGAAAATCCAAGCAAGGATGGTCATGAATTGGCCCACTTTCATGACAGGGAGCTGGCTTTTGCACTGGACACTTGTGAAAATTCACGAAACTTTCAGTGAGGGGAAAAAATGGACGGCTTTGTCAAAATTGCTGAGAATTACAAATTGGAGGTGGGGAAATTGTGGGAAACAGGAACCATTTACTTGATAAACTCTGTGCTTAAGATTTATGGATTTTCTTGCTGGTCTCTGTTTGAACCACACTGATGTGAATGCAGTTTGAATTTCACTCTGAGCAGAGGACGAGCAAAAGGCCTATGCATCACTTAATTCTCACTGATGTAGTACGTAGGCTTTGAGCTGGCCCTCTGCACCAGAATGAGATTCACCCAGGATGGGTTATTCAAAATGAAATTCTAGTCACTTTCTTTGTTCTGGCTCTTGTATTCCTTTCTGTCCTTAGCGATAGGCCACTGGCACTCAATGAAACCCAGGCCCCCTTCCCCAAGGGAGATGCCACGGAATTACGTTGCCATGAACCGTGGAGCTCTTAAGGCTGGTTACGTCACAGCACGTGAATTCAACCTGTACCGCCAGCTCAAGGACATCCGCTGCAATGAAGATGACGAGAGTCGTTTTAAGAGAGCTGCCCCAAAAGTACCTCCAGATATGACCTATGGAATTCTAGCACGGTAAGAGGGACAAAACCCGGGCTTCTCTGAGGGCTAGATTCTCCATTCAGAGCTGATCCTCATCTCTGTGTCTCCAAACAGTGACTTAAGGGAGGTTTGCTGTGAGCTGAAGTGCTGTAGCATAGGAGTATCCTCAAACATATTCAGCTCCAGCATGCACATCTCCTGAATCCCCAGAAGGGGAATGGCCTGACCCAGGACAAAGCAAAATTAGTCACATCAGCCTTCAGATGTCTTGCGGTCTGATTGCACCCAGAGAGTTCGATAGCTAGTGCTAACCTACGTGCCTGCAATTAACCATGCCCCCAATAAACTGCTGGTGCAAACTTCCATCCACAAAAGGAGTGGCAGGACTGAAAGCCCCTTCAAAAATATATTTGGCCTGTATCCTTTAACTCATGTAATTGAGTCCAAGTAATTGAAGCTCTGAGATTATGGAAAAATCTAGCCCATAGTCCAGCACCTTGTGTTGTCATTTACATCAGTAGAAAGAGGGTGTAAAATGCTACCTAACTACCTAGATGCAATCAGACAGCAAGACATCTAAATGCTGCTGTGGCTAATCTGTGCTTTGTCTAGGCTCAGGCAGTCAGGCATCTACCCTTTTTGGGATTCTGATATCTGAAATGCTGGAGATGTGCATGACGAAGGTTAGTATGTTGCAGGAGACTCCTATGCTGGTGCACTTCGGTTCACAGCATAGTACATAGGGCAAGATTCTCTATCACCCTGCAGCCGTGAAACCATTTACACAAGTACAAAACACGTATAAAATTCAGATTTGGTAGCATTTGGCATCCACTTTGCACTGATGTAAATGACAATATGACGTGCTGGGCAATGGAAAATCTAGCCCATAATCTCAAAAAGCCTCAATTAGTTGGACTCAGCTATATGAGTTAAAGGATTAGTGCTAAATGCATTTTTTAAAGGGGCTTCAGTTGGGCCAATCATCTTCTGGATGCAATTTTGCACCAGCAGTTAATTAGAGGCATGGCTAATTGCAGGCATACAGGCTAGCATTAGATCTCTAACTATTTTCTATTGGTCTAAATGATTACACAGGTGCAGAGCATTAGAGAATCAGGCCCTACATACTATATTCATGCATATGTGATGACCTCTATGTTTGGAGATATACATCCAAATAGATAGGTCATCAAATAGTCATCGGATATGCATGAGTAAAGAACATAGGGCCTGAATCTCCATTTCTCTGCACCTGTGTAACTATATATGTATATAAATATAATCAGGAATAAAACGTATACTCTTCAGAGGTTTAACAACAAAGCAAAATAACTCAGGGTCTCAGTTAAGAGGGCTGAGAGATTAGAAAGCTCGATTTAAAAGTCATCCAGTGAGGGAGACAAAGCAGCTGCAGACTGGGTCAGCCTCTACTAACATACAAATCATCATAGCCTATTGCAGAGGGGTTTAATTTATTGGGTTTTTTAATGAACAATAAAATCATGCAAACAATAATGTATGGAGCAGCACAGAATATTCGCTTTTCACATATGCCTCTTTGTTTATTCATTTAGTACATGTAGAGTCTTCTATTTAGTACCTTGAATGGCTTGGTTTAAAATTTGTGTTTTGTCTTTGGTGACGGGGATGCTAATAGTTTTGGTTGCAGTCTCTCCACTCGACTCCCATATTACTATGCTATTAATACTTAAAATTCCTTTTTGTCTTCAAAGCAACTCTCCTCCTCATGATTTTATCACAAGTCTGGCAATATGGGGTGTTTTTCTTAAAGTGCCGGCTCCCAGAATCCTGTGAATATGGGAGAGACTCAGCTTCCATTAAAAAAAAAAAAAAAAAAGTTTCTAGCCCTTGTAGTTGGAGAAAAGCTTGAATGTGTGACTCTGAAAGGCTTAAACACCAGAGGGCAATTAAAAAGAACCCAACATTTTAAAACACTCATATTTCAACCAGTCTCATGATTTGGAGGGGGGTGGGGCGGGGGCTGACTCATAGTTTCTGGATGCTTGAGGCTGGCAATACTGCATGATGGGGATGGGGATACTCTGTTGGTCAGCCAGTTCCTCTCCCT
The DNA here is from genome assembly GCA_033296515.1 of Macrochelys suwanniensis. Classification (NCBI taxonomy): domain Eukaryota; kingdom Metazoa; phylum Chordata; order Testudines; family Chelydridae; genus Macrochelys; species Macrochelys suwanniensis. Next base: position 9,635,417 of record CM065790.1, on the reverse strand, counting down.
TTCAATTTAGGATTGTTCCTATTTTCTAATGCATTTGTGCAGTTTGTTCCCACCAGTGGGGCACCCATCATTTCCCTCATGAGGCTATTCAACAGCCCAACACGACTCACTGGCATCAATTTTTTCCTATTATTCATCCTAAGTTGTCTCGGTCTTACTTTCATCCCATGCTTCTGTTATACTTCCATGAACCACCCTAAATCATTCCTTTTCCTCCTTGGTATTTATGTCCCCCCTTAGCCATCTCTTACCTAAGCTATGCAAATATAGCTCTCACGCGGCGCCTTCACGCCCTGATCACTTTTGTGACTCTTCTCCAAACAGTCTCCAATTCATTAGTATTTTCACTGCAGTAGCTCGGGGCAGTTGCCTCAGAGGTGAATGGAGAGGGATAAATACCCCCCTGCACTGTGACATGATGCTTCTGCACATGCAGCCCACTGGTTCTTTCAGTCAAATCCAGACCTTAGAGCAGGAGTTTAATACCTGTATATTTGTTAGTGATTACAAGACTATGATCCATGTGTTTCTCCTCTGCAAAAACACAGGATGCACACAGGAATTACCTGGCCCAGAAAGAGCTGCGGAGTCAGCATATTCTCCACCACGGGATAAGGTTGTATGGAGCAGCTGGCTCACAAATGTGCAGAAAGCCAGAAATCTGCAGGACAGCAGTGCCCCAACTCTAGGGATCCTGGCCAGCTGCGGGCAGAGACCCTCCCTGTATGCTTTCCCTGGACCCTGCTCATCTACATCAGCATGGCTAGGCCCAGGAATACCTTAAAGTATAGGCCCAATAAGCTCGTGCCTAAGGCCCCAGCTCCCTGAGTCATGTGATTACATCAAAATCTCATCTTTCATTTAAAAAAAGGAAACATCTAGCCCTCATGGATGCAAAGCAAACTTTGAAAACGTGACCCAAGTGTGACCAATGCAATAATTCCTACCTGAGTCTGCAGACAGCCTGAAACAATAGCTCTGTCGGTTGCAAACTGGGCCCTGCCTTTTACTGGGGAGTTAACGCCGAGACCCACCAACCTGACCTCAGAGAGTTCTGAGTGTGGCAGGAGGAGATGAGTGCAGTGGGCCCCACCTACCCAAGCAGACACATGCTGGTTGCTGGGGGTAAATACTAAGGTGTCCCCCTGCCGCTACTCCTGCCTCTCCAGAGGGGAAGTGGACCTTTGTTGCTGTCCCTGCAGCCACTCCTGGGGGAGAGAAAGGAGCTTGCTTCTACAGGAGGGGAGGGGACTACCTTGCCATTGCCACTCCAGTGGCACAGGGCCATGGCATGAGAAGGGGGCCCTGGGTTGGAGCCACACGGGGCCCCGATCACCTTACTCAGGCCCCAGCTGGGCCAGTAGCTGGGCTGCCATGGGCGGAAGAGCTGTCCTTTGCACTTTGTGACACCTTCAAAAAGGTTTTACGACGCACACAGCAGGCATAAATGCTGCCTTGACTTTCACCTGTTTTACTGTATGGGGTGAGGTGTGCAGTGCTTGGGGGGTGGGGGGTGGGGGGGAGGGGCTGAGCCCCACAGCTTCATGGGGCTCTTCCCTTTGCATCTTGACAAGGATAATTTCCCCTTCCACCTTTTGCAGTGGGGAGTTAGTCAGCCACAAGGAAGAGTGGAAAGTATCCTGCTTAGCACTCTTTGCCTTCAGCCCTGTCCTGCTGTGGTCTTCCCCACATTTCTCTCCCCCCTCACTTCCACTGGAGGGGTGGGAAGAGGGGAGCGTTTAAGAGTCAGTAAGAGTTTATATCACAAGCATTCAGGTGCATCAAAAGCCCCTCAAACACTTTCTGAACCTGGCACAGACAGAACGGCCTCTGTTGTATCTTGTAGGGTTTTTGTGCTCTGCCAGGGGCTGGGCTAGACATTACTATCTAGCTTTTAAAATGAAATCTAATCACTAACAAAAGAAATAAATAGCAGCTACAAATTCAAGGGAAAAGACATGATGAGCAGTGGTGTGTATTTTACGTGATAGTAAATGGGCTTTGCATATGCAAATTGAATGGATTTTAAAATGGTATTTAATGACAATTTTCGTAGCAGACATTAACATTAATTGCATCAAAATGAAAATGCAGCATTAGCTTGCTGTTAGTAGCAAATGCCCCAGCTATAAAGCTTTATCTTTATCAGTACCAGCCCTCGCTGGTGTGACAGGACTGCTCTGCAAATTGCAGGCAAAAGGGCTTTTATGTTGCAAAAGTATCCCCTAACGCAGACCAAAATCAACATCAATTTTGCCTTATTTCTTCATAAACGGGAGGTTAAATGGCTGCCTGAGAGAGATCTAGGCCTGGTTCAAAAGTTTTACTGAAAATCCACAGACCCCACAGCATCAGGGAAAGAGGCACCAGTCTTTTAATTTAAAGTTATTGTAGCACATCTTGCCAGTTCTTTAATAGCCACCTTTTATGCAGACTGGTTGTATTTATCCCCTTACTTTAAAAGCAGGTTATAGACAAAATCAAATTACTAGGATTATTAAGGAGTTGTTATGGCCACTTTGATAAAAGCAGGGTATTTAACTCACTTCTCACAACTGGTGAGTTAAAGATACTACCAGCCAGGGCAAAAGCTGTGGGGTCCGATTCTATCTCAATTTACATTAATTTCAGAAGGGCTACCCGAGTTGTAAATCAAGGTGGAATTTGGCCTGTCATTAGCATATTCTAGGTCTGGAGAGTCTGCTTTAGCAGCCTCCTGGTTTAGTGGATTATGGCTTGGAAAATTATACTAGCCATGCTAAATTGTATTTGTAATGTCTGTTAATGCTTATTTACAGACCCCAGTCAGAAGGCTTTAAGCAGATCCAAAATGCACAGGCCAGTTCATGCATGTTGGAGATTTCCGGGCCTTGATATGTCAGACAGCCAAAACTACACATTTTAAAAAGTCACTTAATTATTGGTACATTTAAGTAATTTTTCCCTTTGCAGATTCAAAGCTATTGCCCAATACATAGGGCCCTACCAAATTCATGGTCCATTTTGGTCAATTTCCTGGTCATAGGATTTTTAAAATCATAAATTTCATGATTTCAGTTATTTAAATCTGAAATTTCACAGTGTTGTAATTGTGGGGGTCCTGACCCAAAAAGGAGTGGGGGGGGGGGGTCGCATGGTTATTGTAGGAGGTGGTTGTGGTACTGCTACCCTGAATTCTGTGCAGCTGATGGCCAGCGGCGCTGCCTTCGGAGCTGGATGCCCGGAGAGCGGCAGCTGCAGGCCGGGAGCCTACTCTGAAGGCAGCGTCACCGCCAGCAGCAGCGCGGAAGTAAGGATGCCATGGCATGGTACTGCCACACTTACTTCTGCGCTGCCGCCTGCAGAGCTGGGCCCTCAGTCAGCAGCCGCCACACTCTGGCCACCCAGCTCTGAAGGCAGCGCAGAAGAAAGGGTGACCGCGACCCCCTTAAAATAACCTTCTGACACTCCATCCGCCCCACAACTCCTTTTTGGGTCAGGACCCCCAATCCGAGAAACGCTGGTCTCCCCCATGAAATATGTATAGTATAGGGTAAAATCACCCAAAAGATTTCATGGGGGGAGACCAGATTTCACGGTCCGTAACATGGTTTTCATGGCCATGAATTTGGTAGGGCCTTACCAATACATCTCAGCTGTGGCTGCTGATCATTGGGAGACCACTCTCAGTTAAGGGGGGGTGGGGTGTTTGGAGGTGAAAGAGCAGAGATAATTGCAACATATGGTACCCTTCATGGACTCCAGGAGCTGGGAACTCAAATGCCTTAAGAAAAAAGCTGCTTTGGTGAACATCATATTCAAATGAAGGAAAGTTACATCAGACTATCTAGGGCATACTCTGTGCCTCGTCTCCTGAGGCCCAGCAGACAGCACAACTCAGGAGGAGTCAGGGCAAAGGTGACTTTATGCCACCCTTGTCTCTTTTCTAGGCTGCTGCAGGAGTGCTAGGGTGGCCCAGTGCCTAGTTTTCAACTGGAAAGTCCGGTTGAAAGGGGGACCTGACGGTGTCTGGTCAGATCTACTGACCGGACACCCAACCTCCAGTTACTGTGAGTGGGGTAGGCAGGGAGGCACCAGGTCATCACCCGCTGCAGCCCCTACTCAGCTAGGACCACCTCCTGGCCCCGGCTCCGCAGGCAAGTCCCTTCTGACTTAGGTGGTGGGGGGCTGGGAGGGGGAAAACAGCCAGCGACAAGGGGAAGAGTAGACGGGGCGGGGCCTCAGGGGAAGAGGTGGGGCAGGGGCACTCCTGCTGGAGTGTCCGGTTATTAAAATATTACCAAGTTGGCAACCCTATGCAGGATCTCTGCTTAAACTGCCTATAGGCTGCTCAGCACCCCAGAATCCCACGCAGGGCTGGCTCTGAGCACTTGAAGACTGAGAGGAGGCAGCATAGGGACACTTATGCTGGTCCTGCTCTGCATCCAGACTGGGGTAATCTCCCATGGCCTGTTGTGGTCACTTTACGCCACCAAGGTTGCCTAGAGGGGCCAGAATCCAGCTCTCTCGTTCCCATTTCAGAACAGTGGCAGGAGTTATAAAGGCAAATTCATGTGGGGGAAGCAATTTTACTGTCCCTGGCACATATTCTCTATTATTATATTGCTGCCTATGGATAATGCACAAAATAGAGAAGTGTTTCTCTGGCCTCCTACATTTCAGGTATCAGCCCCACTGCCATGACACAGGCCTACATGTCTCCCCCAGCCACTAATGTCAGGCATTCTCCAAGGGCACCGAGCGCAGACTTCCCTACCATTTTGGCTCATCCAGAATAAAAATAAAGGTGAACATAATGCTTTGGTTGCTATCCAGGTCTTATTAATCCTGTCCCGAGCTGTACATTCTCCATAGTAAGGCAGATCATCTTATGCTTTTGAGAATGGCACTTTCCAATCTTGGTGGATGCATATTCCACAGTCCGTTTCATATGCACAGAGTTGTGAGCATTACAGCAAGGTTGAAGTTATGGGGCCTGTTCGTTGCAATGGATGTTACCTTGGAAGGTCATGAGTGCTTTAGACTAGGTTACTAGGGGCTGGGTTGATTAGCCACTCTGCTTTTTGCTGATTCCACCCCTCCCCCCGCCCAGAGAATTGTTTTCTACAAACCACGTGGCCAGCTTTGTTGTAAGAGTCATAAAAAGGACATTTTTCATCTCCTTTTTCCTTCTCTCTCTCTCTCTGTGTTTTAGTATCAGACATAGATTTATTCTCTCCCTGATGCCTGTGGCATTCAGAGCTGGGAGGGGTCAGGGGAGGCGCTGATGGGACAATAATAGATAATACAGTGGTTCCCCAGGGTCTTGTCCAGCTCCATAGCCTATCCATCAGCAGGCAGTGCTTGTGCCAAGGTCAGCACTAACGAGGATGTGGTAGGGTCCCGGCCTCCCCCATGGGGCATCCTCCAATCAGATTTCTCGGATTCATGCTCCAGCTTCTGATCTTTACAAGAGCTACCTTGTGTGAACCAGGATTTGCAACAGAGAGTGTGTGTCCGCTGAGTACGAGCGCTGGAGCAATGGCTGGGCTGCTGCCTGTGCACATGCTCAGGCCCCTCTGAATTGTAAACAGGTTTCTATGCTTTCTCTGAAGGAAAACGGCAGTCGTCAGTGTTACCTCCTGCAATAGCTAAATACCCCCTGGCGGGATGAGAATCTCCTACACAGAGTGTAACATACCTACATAATGTTTGCAAATTGCGGTTACCGTTTCCTTTGCATTTATTCCCCTGGCACCTTCACTTTAAGTAAAACCTTGCTCTGTGGTGTCAGCACTGAAAAATGGGTCTAACATCTCTGTCCAACCATGGTACTTATCTTGCCCCTATTCCTGTAGTATCTGAGCACCTCACAACCTTTCAAATATTTATCCTCAGCACCCCTGTGTGGTAGGAAAGTGCTGCTATCCCCACATTACAGGGGACAGAGGGAAGATTTTTAAAGGAATTTAAGTCCCTAAAGATGCAGATAGGGGGATTGTTTAAATCAATAGGAGGGGCACGTAGGTGCTGTTGAAAATTCCAGTAGGCACCTATCTGCATTTTTAGGTGCCTAAATGCCTTTAAATATCTAAGTGACTTGCCCAAGGTCATGCAATAAGTTTGTGGGAGAGCAGGAAGACTTGGGTTCAATCCTCAAGTCCCGGCCAGTGTCCTAACCATATGGCCACATTTCCACAGGTTTTAGTGACAAGTGTTTCTGTGACCATTACTGTGACGGGTGTTAGTTTCTCCCTTAGTGAATGCTCACACTTCGCCAATGCTCCATTAGACTCAACATTCCTGTCCGGAAGTAGATTGCGACACAAGAAATGCATTTCTCCATTGGACCGAATAGGAAATTAGGAATTTCTAGAGTTGCTGTAAGATAAATATGATCACTCCGGTTTGCTATTGTGAAATTAACCTTAAAAAAAATCAGGACTAACCCCAACTGGACAATGAGCTTTCCAATCCAATCCAAAGGCAACATGATTTTCTGTGTCCTGACCACCATCCTCATGTTGTCAAGAGAGAAATTTCTGTTTGAAGAATAATTATGTTATTATAGTGGAGACATTTTAATTTTTTTTACCAATTTACATTTCCTTCTAACTAGCTGTAGTGTAGCTAGAGGCTGAATCTCTTTTATAGCACACTGCAGTTCTCCTAATTGTCTGCACAGTGCTTTGAACATGCAAAGTGCTCTGTAAAAGCTAAGTATTGTTATTGTTTATAAATAACTTTGAGTGTACTCATGCAAACATTGGTTCTGGTAAAATATGGATATTTGCTGCAGTTGTTATGGCTTCTACTCAACTTCTTCAGGCTCTTGGATATTTTTCTTTTTAAGAGGAAATGAGATGTCATATCATTGTTAACATACAACCAAGTCTTGCTCATCTTACTTATTATGGAAGGCATGATGAGTAAGGAGAGTAGCATATGGCCTTAGTGTGAAACTTAAGATCTAGATTTCTTCTTATCGAATAGATCATCCTGAATAGCAACAGAAAGGGAAAAGAATTTGCCCTCACACTTGTGTAATCCTCTTATGTGGTTTGTGTGGGCTTTGATTGTATATACATTAGAGCTGGTTGAAAAAATTCTACCAATTTTTTTTTTTTAAACAGAAAATGGCTTTTTGGATTAAATGGAAATTTTCATCCCAAAAATTCTGTTTTTTGTCAAAAAATTACAGTTTTACAATGAAAACCTGAAAATTTTAGAAGAAAAAAATGGATGGAAACCAAACAAATTGGAGTTTTTGTTAAAATGTTTCACCAAAAAAGTCCCTACCAGCTCTAATCTAGATGTTGAAGCACTTCTCTTTCGCTGTAACTATTCTTTCAACAATGAGTGAAAGTAAAGGACCCTACGACTGATTCCCTCAACTCTTCTTTCACTTGTTGATTGGGACGGTTGACCATTGAATGCTGGAGCTGGGTAAGGCTCAGCCAGAGCAGAGCACTCCAACCTGCATTTCGAACTGTTTGTAATGGCCGGCTTCTATAATAACCATTTCCTGCCTTCGTTTGCCAGAGAGCAAGACCCCGAGGCTTTCAAACAACTATGAAGGAAAAATACAGATATTTAGTTTCCTTATCCTCTGTAAAGATCAAAAGGTTAAACTGACCACAATTACAAGCTGAGCTGCCTAACAGCCAATGCACAACTTTCAACATGTGAAGTCAGTTATTTAATGGACAGTAAGAGCTAGACTTAGTCCCCTGTATATAAGATATGTGCTTGTGTGTGTGCTTATGACTGGTATGAGGGTGTCTCTCGTATTCTTAGCTTGGGAGAGAACAGTAAAGCAAATTGGTGCTCTTGTAACTACGTGTACTCCTAAGTACAGCTATGAGCATCTGAAATCTTTTAAAGTGTATGTTTACAATGGATTTTATTCTTTTTACTGTCCTATATGTACGAGTCCTCTGAGCAAAATAACAGATCCTCCAACACTTAGAAAAAGCAGTTCTCTCATTGGCTGCCCACAGTGAAATAATGTATGTTATTTCCTCATCCAGATTCCAAAGGCTAGTAGAGAAGCATTGGAAATTCAGAGTAATCTGCAGCAGCATAGATCCAGCAAGTCCCTGTGTAGGCAAAATACCCACTGATTTCACCGGGAGATTTGCCAGCATAAGGACTGCAAAAAATTGGTCCCCATTTTTTAAATGTTAACCAATTTGTCTCTTCTTATTTTCTTCAGTAGTTAATGAAAAGTGAGGATAAGTGGAAAGCATTTAAAAATGATCTTTCAGGCTTCTCCATGGGTTTATTGCCAGGGCCCATTTAGAGTTCTATGAAGCTGTAAGGGTAACTTTACTGTATGTTCTGCAAGCTCCTTAGGAAAATAAAGAGGCAGGACATTAATGCCCTGCTAGTTTTTCCATCTCTCTCGTTATGAATACGTGTGCTCATGTGTAGGGACTTTTGGAGCAGCTAATTGAATTCACCCTTGTGAAAATGTTAACAAATTGTAAATGACCTTTTATACAAATTTAGAAGTCAAGAATTTGCTGTTAAATATACGTCCCTCCTCTGCCGTTAGCTTTTATGCATAAACCACAATTAAAAAATAACCAAAAGCCCAGCGGCCCTCTTTCCTAATTAGCTGCAGAAGTCCACGCTTGTGAGTGTGGTTAAGTGCCTCAATTACTTCCCCCTCCTCTTGACTGTCCTTGTTAGAACAGACAGGTCTGCTGGCCAAAGGGGAACAATTAAGGCAAGCGAAAGGCAGGCAGTGTGCAGGGGGATGGCTGGGCTCTGCCTGCCTCCCAAGCAAGGGCCATAGCTGTAATCATGCTCCAGATTCCTGCTGGGCTATACAGAGAAACAAATTAATGGAGGCTAGATCGCTAGTTCTTGCTCATCAGTAACAAGGAAGGGTGGGGAGACAGCATAATAATACAGCTAGCGTAGTCGGCATTTTCCTGTGCGGTACACCTGCCCGGGCAGCCTGGTACAAAGCATTAGCTCTTTACTATATTTAAATTATGGACGCACCCGGGACCTTGATAGGACCAGAACCCCGTGGTGCTAGGTGCTGTACAGACCCACAGCGTGTCTGTGGTCAGAGCCCATCATAGGATGAACTGTAGTAATTAAATTGTGATAACGGTCAATGTCAGATCACATTTTTACATCTCTATGTCCGGACTCTCAGAGAGCAAATGTCTGTCTCTGTGTCCCTTCCCCATCTCCTGATTTCAGAGCTGTTAGCCTAGGCTCACCCTAATGGCAAGAAAATAAAGTTCCATCTATTTTCTGAAACAGAAAAACGGAATGAGGAGATCAACAGAAAACCCCATTTGCTTAAGACAATCTGCTGCCATCTGTGGCCTTGTTAAGGAAACTTTTGCTTTGGAGGGTTCCAGGAAATGAATTGGGATTTCCCGATGAGGAATCCACATCATAGCACCAGTTCCCCAGTTAACATTCTGAAGCCATCTACGGATCACAAGTTCTTGGTCAGTTAATGGACACACAGTGACAAATTCAGTAGGGAGAAAGTTGTTCAGTGGGTATCCAGATGGATAATAATAATACGAGGATAAAGAAGTAAATCCAGGCATCTTGCTAAGAGGTCATTCTGTAAATGTGTTACTTTTTCTCCCACTGGGAGGACAAGCTACTTCTCTGCAGTGTGAGGATCCCAGCAATTAGCCCCCTGGGAGTCATATTACAGGAATGGAGGCTGATATTTAAGCCAATCTGATCATAACATGGGACTGCAGTATTGGTTGCACAGTTGTGACCAGGACATTTTCCTAGCTGGTGTGATGCAGCAAGATTTTAACATGTCATGTCCCACCATGTAACCAGAAATGATTGTTTCCACAAAACCAATTGCCACCAGATATTTACAGTGCATCGACATGGAGGGTAACTCATCTCACCACAATGCAAACAAACTCTTCCCACAACAAGGAGAATATTCACGGAAAAGATACAATAAAAGGCTTATATGGTGCTATCCACACTTACTGTCTCTCAGCACTTTACAACAAAAACAACAAAGCTGGAAGCTAAACAAACAGTAATCCAAAGCCTGTCCAATAAAAATAAGACCTCAGACTTCTTAGACTTCGTCTACAAAGGCAGTGAGAAATTCAGAGTTCCTGATATCAGCAGGGAACAAATTCCACAAAATGGCGGCAACATCAAGAAAATGGCTCCATCGGACTCCGACATATAGGATTAACGGCAGCCTCAGGTCAGAGAATCACAAAAAGTGGGGTTAAGAATAAATGGATCTAGCGCATCTAGGATGTACAAGGGGCCTAAGCCATGCCAAATTTTAACAGTAAAAAGCAAGATCTTAATGTAAACATTGATTGCCCCCAGAAACCAGCGTATACTCTAGGGCAGGAGTTATATATTGTCCTTCAGAAGCTCTAGTATAGCACATATGGTACAGCAAATGAAATCACCCACTGTTTGAAGAAATGAGTTTACGGATAAAGTTTCAACCCTAACTCTTATCTTGGGCTTTGGTTTTATCAAGCCAGTCCCCTGAGGGCTGAATTTTCAGAAAATCTGCAAATCGGTGAGCGCACCCTCCCTTACAAGACATTTTGCACATCATAGGCGTAAAAAAAAGCCCGAGTTTGTACTTGCCAAGTTTGCATTTGTAGCAATGTTTGGAAATTTGGCCTGTACTGTGATCTTTGCCAATTGGACTGTGAGTGAGGAAATGCAATGCTCAGTTCTAAAGGAAGAGGAACTGGTTTGAAAGAGATTTTTCCAATGAGTGTCAAGCTGGAAAAGTTATCTATTCATGCACTAATCTACTGCAGCAAAACAGCGGCTAGGGTCTGACAAGCCAACACAAACCAGAAATAATAGGACTTGGCCTGCATTTTTTGCCTGCCCCTGTTGTCCTGGTGGCATCTAAACAGGACGTGGTTTTATGTAGCTCTTGTGCTGCAACTGTCATCCCTAAATCTACGTTTTCCTGGCTTTTGGTGCATTTAACTCCTTGACATCCTAAGTCAGCTGTACTGATGGGAAGTCTATGACCAACAGCAGCAGCCCAGTCCTCAAAAGAACTCAGCTAAACTCAATGTTCATCTTACAGAATCTGTTCTGTGCACATTTCCATTTAAAAAAAATGAATTGATTAAGCCATCAGGAAGGTGGGTGACACCATAACTCTCATCGAATTGTTTGGTGCTATTATGGTCTATAGCATAAATTCCAGGTAGGGCTAGCTTCTGCTCCTATTAAAGCCTCATTTGTCATGTACAGTTTTTGCAATAGGCCCTATCAGCTGCACCCTAAATATGGGTGAATCCAGTGACAAATTCTGTCATTCTGCTCTGGCTGCCAATTTATCGTATTGATTATCAGTAGGTGACCTGTAATGTAGGAAAAGCAGTATATTGGCGCTTAGATCTACCAGGACAATTCAAGAGCTCAATTTTGCCCTAAATGTTTATATCTGATCTGCTTTTGACTTACACTAAGCACAGAAAAGCATCTACAAGCATAGCCTTTACCCTTTTACAGCAGTGATCAAACCAATTGTGCCTTAAAACATTCCTCCTGAGCAGAGTCCTTTATACCAACTTTTTGCCAAATGTGATTTTTTGTATTTTATGGACAGTGTTTAAATCTTCGAAAATAAGTTTGAGGGGAAACTGACACAACCTTGACTACTACAGTGGTGCCACTCTCAGAGTTGAGTATTGTGGATAGATTTAAATTTCATCGTAACAAAATAGCTGTCTCCAGTGGAAGGCGCATCAGGAGCTAAATGAGGACCCGTCTTGAGCTGAATCACGTTGAACAGACCTCTGCGCTGTCATTGATTTTCTGGGAAGAAAAAAAATGCCTCTGGCTACTAAATCAAATTAGTAGTCACTGATGACCAATTATTTTGCCCCACTGTGAACGGAGAGGCGTACTAAAATTCCAGTTTGTCAGACCCAAGGCTCCCTTCTCAAACACCTTTCAACAAGCGTGTACCAAAAGTCCCTCAGAAGGTTCTGACGGCTCCCTGTTTTCTGCAAGTTCTCGTTCTCCACAAAGTTTTAATGAGCTGCAGATATGATGATGGCCTGCCGTAAAAGGATCCTGTCTAATCTCGGTAGAGCACTATTGGGCAGAACGCACGAATCATAGCTGTCAGGATTTATACACACACATACACAAAGAAAGTGTCAGACTAATATTTGCAAATTATAATTACCATTTCTCTTGCATGTCCCCAGTGCCTTCATTTTAGATAAATCCCGGCTCCGTGGTATCAATTGCAAAGCACTGAAGGATCGCATCGAGTGGAATAGATTTAACTAGTTTGTAGCTCATTTAAGGTCTACACCATTTTATTTTAATGCGTGTTAATACTTTATTATACTTAGCATTATTTGTACAGTAAAAAGAACCCATTAAAAGGCTGAAAGTTTCTTTTCTAAGAGATTTCTGGCAGGAGAGTCTACCACATCATATAACCAAGTTAGAAGGGCCTGTCATTTCTATAGAATGTAGTTATAAATCCTGTCTCTTGAAAATAATTTAGCAGAAGAATCTATTAAAGACACAGAAAAATGTTCCAAGGGTAATAGTTTTGAAAATGTGCATAAATAAATTTTAAACTATGTAGGAAACGTCAACATTAGAAATGGCTCGAACAAGGTGACTATAAACGGAAGAGGCTGGGTTTTTTCCACAGGTATAAATAATTTGTTACATCATTTCAAAACTTTTCTCTCCTCTCCTTCCCGTGGCAGGGCCCTTGTGCGAAAACAAAGAAGATCTCACTTGTTGTGAAGGAGCTTTGTTTTAATCCATAATAAATGTTTTGACTGGCTGCTCCCCCACATCCCCCCGCACAAGCATCTGCAAAACAACAAAAAAGTCTGCCTGATTTAGAACAATGGCATCTCTTTCCGGACATTTAAGCAGGGCTACAGGAAGAGAGACTCCTCTCCTTAAGTAACACTAATGAAAGAGAATTTCCCTTTAGGTCTGCTGCAGATGAGAGTTACTGCATTAGTGTTAAATCCTGGGCCCATTGAAATCAATGGCAAACCTCGTATCAACTTCGGTGGGACCAGGATTTGACCCACAAAGAGTTGGTTTCCCTCTGAAGTTTCTCTGGTTAAAGTTATTGTTGTAGAACTGTTCTTTTCTCCCCCTCCCCCACTCCCTTTCCCACATTTAGCTCATAGAGGATCTTGGAGAAACAAGGTGGAGCGTCCACAATGAAAAGATATAGTAAGCCCCTGCTCCGGCCAAGCACTTGAGCATGGGTGTAACTTTGAACACACGAGTCATCCCATTGATGACAAAGTTACACGTGTGCTTAAGAGCCTTGCAGGATCAGGACCTCAGTGTAATTAATCACAAGAGGGAAGGATCTCGGACTCTGAAGAAGGGGATCAAACCCAAATTCATCTTTCAACCACTAAGTTCAACACAGTTAAATAGTCACCTCCGTGGAGCTACGGGACATGCCTCTGTCGCAAAACCAATAACCACGGTCTGTATTCAAAGCTTAGTTGAATACCTACCACACTTACACCTTTACCCCCTATGTACCATGTGGAAGTGACATTAGTGCTGGTAGAAGGTGCAGTCTTGACAGCCTTGGAGACTGAAGCCCTCTGTTTCTTAACACGGATAGATAGCAGCACAAGCTACCTCCCACCCTCACTATTGTGATCCTAACCTGGATTTCATATCCAGGCTGAGAGGAGCTGAATATACAGTGGGGCAGCACCCTCTGTCCGTTGGGGTGAGGGGGCAGGGTGGGTAGCGACATCACACAGCAGCAACCCTTCTGAACAATGAATGCGGGGAAGGAATCCCAGTCAACCAGAAAGATGGTGGCCATGAAGTGACGCACCAGTGGGAGTGGATTAGCTGGGTCACTGCTCTGTCCCCAGTTCGATCATTGCTATGTTCCAAATGTATCTTTCTGCACACTGCAAGCCAATGTGATCAGTGACGCTTTCTGTTCCTTTTGTCGTACTGGTGGGTGTAGTATTAGCAGCTTTCTGATGACACAATACGCAAGCACCGCACCATTGGGACAGTGGCTTGCACTATACCATCCAAACAGTAAATAAAGGGTGATCAGCCAAGCAGCAAACAAGTTAATGTGTGTGGCTTTGTATTGTGTTTTTGCCAGGACTAAACAAATGTACCCAGATAGACTGAGTTACTAAACCAGGCTGTCAAACTTAAGTTACCTGCTCAAGAGTTGCCAATTTTCCCCTGGGGGCCCTCCCCTGTGGGTAAAGGGTGCTCAGCACTTCACACAATTAGACCTCTGTTTCTTAACACGGATAGTAGCGGCACCGGTCAGTTTTGCATTTTCTTTTAGTAAAGTATTTTAAGTATCTAATTTGCCAAGCTCCCTGATCAGAATGTAGACTCAAATCAGAGGGAGAAAAGGAAACCAAGGGACAAGTCAGTGTAATCTTTTGTGTCATGGTGTCCCCTTGCTAGCCAGCTGGTGAATGGTTAGAGTCAGCAGCTGGTTTGTAAGCAAATGCTTGAAAAGACCGACCCCAGCAGCATGTGATCTATGAAATGGTAGATTTGTAGAAAGATGTCTCTTCTCATACAAATGGCCTCTGGGGGTGTATATTGCTAGATTGGGCATCCAGTATCATTAGAAAACACGACCATAGATTAGGCTGTTCTGAAGCATGTGGCGTGCAATAATTAAGTAATAAAAGTCACCGCAGGGGTGAAGGAAACAGAAACAGAAGAGTTACTATTTGCATATGCACTGCTGGCATCCTTCTGCACTATTAAAAGATTCTCCAAGCACGAGTGGCATTTAAAAGCTGGTTGCTACTGATTTCAGACTGAGTCCTGCTGGAAGCTTAGAAGCACAAGAAGGGGGTGGCTTTGTGGACCAGAGGACATGCTCTCTCCACAGAAAACAATCTCCTGGTGCAGGAGGATACAGTAGTAGCCCTGATTGCTAGCCAGTGGTGGTAGTTTCTTGCTGTTAATGCCACCTAGCAGTTGGCCTGGACAGGCAGGGAAGAGAGCACATTCCTGTTGTAGTAGTGGCAACGAAGACTATGCTACAGGTGTAGGCAGAGCAGGGTGTCTGGTGGCTACATATTGTAATAGGCTGCTGCTGCTGCAGTGGAAGAATTCCTCATCAGAAGGGTGTGTGGGGAGGAGAATTTATAAAAATATTAAGATCGAAATCATAGAATCATAGAATCATAGAATCTCAGGGTTGGAAGGGACCTCAGGAGGTCATCTAGTCCAACCCCCTGCTCAAAGCAGGACCAAACCCAATTAGATCATCCCAGCCAGGGCTTTGTCAAGCCTGACCTTAAAAACATCTAAGGAAGGAGATTCCACCACCTCCCTAGATAACCCATTCCAGTGCTTCACCACCCTACTAGTGAAAAAGTTTTTCCTAATATCCAACCTAAACCTCCCCCTCTGCAACTTGAGACCATTACTCCTTGTTCTGTCAGGAGTAATGGTCTCATCCCTTCACTTATTCATCATTTAGGGTTTTTAGTTTAACATTTGCTGCTGGAAAAATGATCATGGAATCATAGAACTGGAAGGGACCTCAAGAGAGCATCTAGTCCTGTCCCCTGCACTCAAGGCAGGACTAAGATTATCTAGACCATCCCTGACAGGTATTTATCTAACCTGCTCTTAAAAAAAACAACCAACCTCCAATCATGGAGATTCCACAACCTCCCTGGGCAATTTATTCCAGCCCTTAACCACCCTGACAGTTCAGAAGTTTTTCCTAATGTCCAACCTAAACCGTTCTTACTGCAATTTAAGCCCATTGCTTCTTGTCCTATGCTCAGAGGTTAAATAAAATTTTTCTCCCTCCTCCTTGTAACCACCTTGTAAACTGTTATGTCCCCTCTCAGTTTTCTCTTCTCCAGACTAAACAAACCCAATTTTTTCAATCTTCCCTCACGATACTGTTTCTTTCCTCAGCAAGGCCCTCTCATCAAAAAACAGATTTTCGTGTTTCCAGCAGAGATGATATAGCCATAGCATTCTCACCAGTCGCATTTTCCATCCTCTGCAGACATAAATCAAAGTATTTTTTAGAGGGACCGAATGTGTGTACCTGGGGGTTGCTTTGGCCCATTGTGACATTATCTTCTGAATGTTTTATAGGCCTTCCACTCCCTTCTTCGACCTTCTCCAGCACAGGTACAAAGAGGTGTGGATGGAGCAACAGAGGGCAGTAACCATGGCTCGGCGAGTGGAAAAAAAAAAGGTAACAGCACTTTGGACGTAGTATCCCTCACTTCCTGTCCTAAACTTGTGTAGCTTTGCTGACCGCTGTTAAGCCACTGCTTTGTTCCTCCCCAGAGTTGGAAACATTTCAGTAGTGGGTGAGATGATACTGGCTGGAGGGCGCAGGGCTTTTATACTCTGAGGAATGTAGGGCTTGAAGGATACATCTCAGCCCCTAGCTGCTCAAAACAGTTCCTTGGTTGGGCCAGGACTCTTCCTACAGAGCCACTTCATGTAGGCAATGTATTTGGAGAACAAGAGCTACCAGTAAGCAAGGCCCCGCTATATCCCCTTTTTATTTTTATAAATACCTGAGGGATTTTTCAGGGCAAAAGGCAATGCCCTAAATGTCAGTTGCTATAAGATCAATGATAAGTTTAAAGAGGGGGCTTTGATTCCCTGGCTGCTAATAGCGCCATCAAAACAAAGCAAAAAGATCTTAAAATACTGCATTTTCTGTGGCAAAGCGTTTTCCCTTTGTAGAAATGTCTGTATTTCTCTTTTTTCCAGTCCATTAAAGTCAGCTTGGCTTCAGCTAGCAGGTATCTAGAGCATTGTTCTAGGTCAGCATACACCACCATAGCTATATACTGCAAATCTTAAGATTTGTACAACCGAGTTTTAGGGACGGGGAGAGGGGCAGATTTTTAGAGGTATTTAGGCACTGAAAGAGGCAGATGGATGCTTAATGGGATTTTCAAAATCTCCTTGGCACCTAACTCCCAATGACTCAATAGGAATTAGGAATCTAACCTACCTCAGCAGTTTTGAAAATCCTACTATGCACCAATCTGCATCTTTGGGTGCCTAAATACCATTTAGAATCAGGCCCAAGGTTCCCACTGTGATTAAAAACCCTCATATCAATTAAGGTGAATGGGCTTGATTGTCCTTAACAGTAATGCCTCTTTTTCGCCGCTGCACTGGGAAGCAGCCTTTTTGCAAATGACAATTGGGCCCAAAGTCTTCTGACATTCAGGAGTCCTCCAAAGAATGTTATCTTCACCCTGGGAGTCCCAGTGAAAGATCTCAGAACAATGTCACCCCCAGAGATGGGCTCTCTGCAAGTTACTTGGCACCAGTGACCATCCTAACATACTTTCCAACATGCATTAAAATTAGTAAAGGCACCATCCCTGATCTAGACATTGCTTGTCTGTCTCCAGCAGTCAGAGTGGTAGTTTGAGTGTGAAACACAGCACCATTATATGCAGCAATATTGTAATAACATTTAAAAGCAGCCAATGACTGGTTTATTAGTTAATGGCTCAAGGAAGAGTTGAGTTAATATGGTAATGACCAATTTCAGTGATATTATTGCCATTACAAAGTATGTTTTATAGTTGAAGTGCAAGAATACAATGTTTTTAATTAGCAGCTATTTTACAGCTGCACTGTCTGGAAGGTTGGAAAATACATTGCCACCTGATCTATTAATGACGGATTTTTTTTTTAATCTTAGAGAGAGACTATTGTGTTGCCCTCCATTTTATCAAGAGTTCCTGAAATCAGCAGGCATCTCCTATTGAATTAAGGAATGCAAACCTAAATACTAGACTGCACTTAGGTGATACAGAATCCTGAGTTTCACCATATAGCCAAAAATGTTCACAAAACCCGTAGCACTTTGTGTGATGAGTCTATCAGGTGCTACAAGCTAAGCATGGTCGTGCTAACGTAGTACTTGTATGGTCAACCATCAAGAAACATCCCCACCCTGCAGTGTGGACTCTTCTCCTGGGTCAGTATTGAACCACTGCTCTAGCATGAAGGATAGGTCTCTGTGCTGGTCCCTTTGGGATGGAGTATAAAATAGAGGTCCTGACCACTTTTGGTCACTAAGAATCCCATAACCGTTTTTGCAAGAGTAGGCCCATTAACCTTTACGCCCTGCTCAGATCAGAACTACATCATTTGCTTATCTAAAATCCCTCTGCAATTCAGTTAAATATGGATAATTTTCTCCTTCATCTTTGGAACAGCAGCCCTGTTTCACTCCAGAGGTGACCGCATCACAGTGATGAGGGAAACAATGCTCCTGCATAGTTTTATCAGCTTATTACATTTGTTGAACATTGAGGTTTTCCTGAGCAAAATGTTCTCTGCATAAATGCCAGCTAGAGCTAAAAGTTAATATGAGAGGAAGACCCAGATTAAATATGAGTATCCCCTTTACCCAAAGGCTGCCTCTAAAGACCACCAATCCAAAAGTGATTTATCAAGAAATGTCTTTAATTCACACAATTATAATTCTGTCGGGATGAGGTTTAAATTGCCACCGCATATTGGAGATCACCTTATCCATGAAGGCATCTATTCACTGGAGTAGGCTTGTTCGTAGGTGGTTATTTCCCACGTCTTGTTTGCCTTTAGTTGCAGAAAGGGAAAGTCTATGAAACTCGGACCACGCTTCTCAGAAAACAACCACCGCCTGTGAAATTGGATTCCCTTTGGCACATGCCCCACTTTCAGAAGGTATGATTGGGCACCTGCACAGATACACGTGTATCCCATTTAACACTATACAAGAGCGTGCTTGGTATGGTACAAAGCAAGCAATGAAGACAGCCCTTGCCCTGACTAGCTTGCAATCTAAAGCCCAGTTTTGCAAACACTTACACATTTAATTTTAAGCATGTGAATTGCCCCATTGACTTCAGTTGCACCACGCACAGGGTTAAGGTTAAGAATGTGCGTGTTTGCTGCATAGGGGCCTAGAAGACAGATACAGAGGAGATAGGAACCTCCAGGTCACTCCCTCCAGGCTATTTGTTTGCCAAATTCTTGTGCCCACTTTCAACAGCTTCGCCAGATTAGAAACGCATCTTTTTATGCCTCGCTCTTAATACGAGCCTGATCTTTTATTCTTTGTTAATATCTGAACTTCAGACATACCCCTGAAATGAGCAAGCAATACTGGCATTTAACAAAGCGCGCCATCTTGTTGCTTTGCTGTATAAATAATTCATACCATGCCGGGTTAATTTGGTTCAAGAAGGATTGTTACCCTGAGAATTACAGGTTTCCAGAAAAGTCTGCACTCTTGGTATTTCTCTAAACTGTCTGATTGACAATAGTCTCCTTGAGATTGAATGAAGGGTCTGCTAAGGTGTAGAGAACCACGTGACACTTACCTAATTTGATCCAGGTAAGAGACAAGGTTAAGGTTTCATGTCCTAGCATAGGATCTAAACACCTCGCTGTATTAATCTATCCACCCTGTTGCACTCTTGGGTGCTTTTTTGAATTCTGGGATCTTTGTGGTGTAAATTACAGAGAAACTGCAAGTACAGAGCCAGGGGGCATTTTACAAAGAAAGGGAAGAAGGGAGCTAGGCTGAAGGGGGAAAACAACTGAAATACTGAGCATCCAAAACCTGTGGGGAGTTTACCTGGCCAAAACCACATCTGGCATTGATAGATACTATTATAAAGACCTCCTCGGCACTGGCCAACATTTCGGGGGGTGGGGGTTAGTTTTTGCCTCTACGTTGATTTAAACTGCAGTTTAAACAACGAAGAGGATTCATGGCTTCCTGAAGCTAATCTACTTGAACAAGTTGCAGAGTTTCGACCAGGAAATATGTTTTGCACCACCTTGATGTATTCCTCTTATGTCCTGCCTAAGTCTGTCCTATTAGCATATGTCAGTAATCATTTATCCCAGCTGCCTGTCAGCACAGAGCTGCTGCTGCAGCTAATGTCAGGGAAAGAACATGACCGATCGCTGTTAAACAGATTGTGTAAGTCACCCGAGATACTGGGGCAAGCCTTTGCTTTATAGCTCCTCTCACCCTGGACCTTTCCATCATCTGTTTTTCTTTTTCACTCTCACTCTTGTTTTGTCTGTGAGAGTAGCTGGGTTTTTATATATTGCCCACACGGGCAGTCTCATGCATTCTCTTTTCCCAGATCTTTTCTATCCGCTCTTCCCTTGGTCTGCTGGGACTGTTCCATCTCTAGGATCCAGGCCTTAGCCAGTTTTCTGTAGAGGCCCGTCGATTCCATAATCCCGCTATTCCTTACTACATTAATCTGGAAAGCGTTGCTTCTCCACAGCTGCAGATATGATTTGCTATCAGTCCATATGAGAACTTAGATTGGGCTTCAGAGCAGGGCTCCCATATAAGAAAGCCCATTCGTATGATATTTCAGAACCGGGCAGAATCAGGAGGTATAATCCAACCTTCTGTGCATGGTGCAAGGTATCTTTTTACTCAAGCACTTTCTTGGTTGTGGTTAACTGGCTGCGGTCTTAGTGAAAACTGAATATGATGGCACAGGGAGGGGAGCAGAGAGCACTGTCCACTGTAGGCAGTTTAACATGACGCTACCTTTAATCTATATAATATGTCCCGATGCTTCGGTGATGGGGTTAAAAAAAAAATTAACCCGTTAATAAACAATGTAAATCTCAAGAGTCTGTTCTCGTTAGATTTCCAACCCATAAGAGGTTAGAAGAAGCTTCTCCTAAGGCTTAAACTGCATCTGGACTGGATCCAATCAGTTAGTGCAAGAAACTCTATGCACTCAGAACTGTTTGTAGACCAGTTTAAACTCCAGTGGATCCCCTGGACCAGCCCCCTTCTCCCAGGCTTCCTGCTTCTCTCAAGAAACCCTCTCCCAAACACTATCTCCTGCAATCTTCGTCACTGCTCCTTAGCCAGCCCACCCTGGTCTCGCTGTGGCATAGCTCCAAGGATTCAGAGAGGGACCCCCACTCCCGCACACTATCAAAATTCTGCCTCTGGAGCAGAAGCCAGCCCTGCATGGTTCCTAAGGTCCAGGAGAGCAGGGAGGTGCTCCAGCAGAGATGAGGAGCTCCACAAATCAGACACACCACAGCTGGATTTTAACTGTAATGGCACTCCAGCTCCAACCTCTGTTCTTGGGGACCTCTGCATTACCCAGGGGAAACTCAAAAGAACCCCCTACACCTCCTGGCTACTGCTACATTTCCCCCAAGGAAGGAGGAGCATTTAAAGCCAGTTTATGGCAGTTGTCTAGAGTGTACGGGTAAGGCGTATTCTTCTCAGCCACACTAGCCCAGGGAATGGCAAGGAGACAGTGTGACGGCAGTGCAGCAGATGGTTCTCGGCCTTGGAGCATAATGTTTTGGTCTAATGTGCCCCTTAACACACAGAGCACTTAATATACTGTCTTGCATTATTGAACTGTAGAGGGTAATTGGGGATTCAGGTGAAGGGTTGCTATGATACGAGACTGGAAGGCAGGAGATCCTGGTTCCACTCCAGGTCTGCCACAGACTTGCCGAGACAAGTCTTGGGCAAATTCTATGCTTCAGTTTCCCCCATCTGTAAAATGGGGACAATAAAGCTCTCATCTCAGTGAGGGGAGGAGGGAGGGTGGAAGGGTTGTAAGGTTCAACTGATGTTTGTAAAATGTTCTGAGACCCTCCTCTGGAAGGCACCCTGAATGGACACCGATATTGTATTAATACTTAGCTCTCACAGAGTTTGACAAGCATTAATCAGGCCTCAGCACTGCTGGGAGGTGGATATCATAGGTGCCGACTTCTGCTCACACCGGTGGGTGCTCTACCCCCTCTGTCCCCTGCCCCGCCCCCTCTCACCCTTGCCCTGCCCCCATTCCAACCCCTTCCCCAAAGTCCCCACCCTAAATCCGCCCCTGACCTGCCCCTATTCTGACTCCTTCCCCAAATCCCTGCCTCATCCCCTACCTCTTCCCTGCCTCATCCCCTGAGCATGCCACATCCCTGCTCCTCCCCCCTCCCTCCCGGAGCTTGCTACACTGCCAAACAGCTCTTTGGCAGCGGCAAGCGCTGGGAGGTAGGCAGAGGAGTGGAGATGCAGCGCGCTCAGGGGAGGAGGCAGAGGCGAAGCAAAAGTGAGGTGGGACGGGGGGAGCTTGGCTGCCAGTGAGTGCAGAGCACCCACTAATTTTTCCGCCAGCACCCACGGAGTCAGCTCCTATGGTGGATATTATTCCTGCGGCAAAGCTGGGACAGGGAAGAGAAGGAGATTCAACAGCGGCGGTGAGAGAGCAAGTGGTGTGAAGCTTCCTCTCTCTTAATGATCAGAATTTGTCCTTGCACATCATCTTTCAGGTGCCTTACAAACATCGGGCCTGATCTCACACTGATTTCCATGGGAAGTGAGAGTGCTGAGCGCCCTGTAGCATCACATCCTTGTAATGTAAGAATAAACCCTATGGTAATGACATTGTTCTTTTAAGCTTATGAAAATGAGAGGGAAATTTCTTACACGTTTTGCCCTGGTCACTTGCAGAGAGCTGCAGAAATTGGGCACGCAGATCTTCAGCAGCCTTTAGACCGGAGTCAACACTGAATCCACCGAGGACTTTCACCTGACCTCAAACTAGTGCCTGGTGGGAGGGAGGAGGAGGAGAAAATGAAGGAGCTTTGCTCTTTTCCACTAATTGCCTCTGTCCATTCTCCACAGCTCCACGGTTCCGTGACATTACATAGTCATTCAGTCACTAAAGTATAGACAAATTGACTATGTTTTCATTTGGATTTAGGTTTCAGCCCCACTGCTTTAGAATAATGGCACATGCTATTAAGCTAACCATTTGATTTACAAGCTTTCATGCACTGTACAGTTTGTTCTTACTTAACAGCTCTTTGTGGAAGACTAACCCTGATTCCTGTCTCCTGGGCCCCCCAGCTCGGCAGTCGCTGCCCAGCTCGCTGATATAACAGGGTAGTGGGGAGCCAGTGACACACCAAGGTGCAGTTCATTAGTGAAAGTTGCTGATTTGTGGTATTTTTACAAGACACAACAGGCAGTTGCTCTAGGCTTAACCCCTTGTTTATCCCAACAGGAAGCCTCTACCCACCCACCCAAAGAAGGGAAAGGACACTTTTCAGTTGATTTGTTTTAGTTTCGGTTCGGTTCCTGGGTTCCGGTTTTGCTAATGTCGCTCTCGTGTGTCCAACCATTTCTCTGTGACCCATTTTATTTCTCCTTGCTAAAGCTTAGCCTTGAAGGGACCACATTCGAGGGAGTGCTGGGATAGTGACAATCCTGCACAGTGAAAAACAAACCCATGTGTGATTAGATACAGCTACATACAGAATGCAGGGGAATTCCAGCTATGTGCAGCCCAGAGAAATGCACCTTGCTCCCTTTAGACAATCTGTCCCTTCTAGACATGGGGATTGTAATACACAGGGGATTGTAAACAGTGGCCAGCCACTCAGAAGGGGCATGTGCATAAATACGCAGATCACCTCCCTTACTCATTGGTAGCGTCCGTTATGCTCCGCTGCAATGCTGATCATACAGGCTGTGCAGAATGAGTTCTTCTGTAACTTCTCAGAGGAGCCAGGACTGGGGGTGATGTGAGCTGTTTTACTGGCTAGCACATATATGTCCATGACAACCCAGAATTTGGCCATACATTTGTTTTGCCTTTAAATCAACCACATTCAGATTATTTTTTTAAGGATGTTTTTCCTTGTGGGCCTGAAGGTCAGGATTCCAGCAATGCCCTTTTTGCAAACACTCCGTGTAGCAGCCAGGTAATTAAATTTATAAGAAGGAAATTTGGGGCCCAAACTGAAATCCCAGATCCAAACATTCCCAAGCTTTAAAGAAGTTCGGCACCTGTTCACCCTTTGCAGTGCTAACTAACTGCAAGTCAAAGCAAACAGAACCAAACAGTTCTTGTGTGTCCCCCATATACAAACAGACCTTGTGCTCCCACATTAAGAGCACAGAGTGACATCTCTGCATTTATACTGTAGGGGCTGCTCACGAAGCCTTTTTTATTTTTTTAATACCTTGCTGCTATATGGAATGGTTTGAACAGGAAGAGGTCACGAAAATCTTGAACGTCAGAAGAAGAAAAGAGGTTAAGGTAATTTTGGGGACCTAAATAAGTTGGACTCACCTCCTTGACTATTACCATGTGAGTTAATTAATCATGCTGTCATAATCTGACAGTGGTTGCCTAAAACCTCACCTTGCTAACAGGCAAGGATCCTGCTGGAAAGAATTGTGGTTTGCTGATTTGCTGTTATGCACTGGATATAAGGAAGGTGGAAGTGGCTTTCTAGAAAGAAGACCCAGGATGCAGGCTGAGCAGTCCTCGGGGAGGAACCCTGGAGAGGCCAGAACTGGGGAGAAGGATTTGGCTTGGATTTGTGTGTTTCATTTTGAGTTTCTTTTGCAACTAAAACCAAACCCTACGAAAGGAGTACATTTTGACCCACAGCAATCTAATCAGTGACAACTCCAAAGATGACTAGCTCTCTACAATGCACTGGGCCAGCTTGGCTTCTGACCTCTTATCTCAATCACGGATGTATCTGACCCTTTATCTGTTTATGGGTCACGATTTGCTTGTTTTGGTTTAACCAGAATTTAGTCCTAGGTGTCAATTCTGATTCTGGCAGGGAGCTGCTGTTGAAATATAGCATTTATACAGCACCAAACACAGCAATCGCCTGTCCTGATGGGGGCCTTTTGGCTCTACTCAAACATAACTGTTTATTAATTATTATTAATAATAATAATAATAAGCTAGCATGTCAGTAAGCCAAAATTGGACAGTCTGGACTAGCTTCTAGTCTCAGTTGTACCGGTATAAATCCAGAATGGCTGTCAACTTGAGTGGAGTTACTCCAGATTGCACTGATATAAAAGAGAAGAATTGGCCTGTCTGAATAAATATACCTACACACTGTCATTGACACGCATTAGTGTCTCTTTACTCATTAGAGGTTTAAACTCACATAGGAATGCAGGCTCGCTTTCCAGGGAAAATATTCTTCTTTACTTGGGCACAAAAGAAAGAAAAAAAAAGAGAAATCCCACAACAACTTTGGACAAAACATTTGTCAACATGCACTGCTTTCCCAAACAGATAAAATAAACTGCACTCAATACACTATATGAATAAGCGATAAGCAATTGACAAGCAAGTGTTAGGATACCTTGGCAAAAGACTTAATTTGCAACCTAGCACAAAATCAAAGACACTGTCAACGGATGAGCGGCTCTCCTTGAATATGCCTTGCATTACCTGAGAAAGCACTGTCAGGTAAATTTCCAGTGAAAGTAATTAAGGAATCCCCACCGTATAAATTTTGCAGCAAAATTCAGGGCTCCAGAATTTGATTCTCACCAGGGATCTGATATCGGCTCACAGCCTGATCCTTCGCAAAAATTAACAGTTGAGGTTTAATAAAAAAATAAAGTAGAGTTTGGGTTTTTTATGCTGCACCTCTATTTCTGTCTAAGGAACTGAACTGACAAGCACAGCTCATGTAATCTTGCAATCGTCTTGTCAGAAAAGCCTTAGCCTGTGCTTAAATAACCAGTGTTGGATACATGTAATACACACTGGGCTAGCTGTTTAGATATGGCATTTATCTTCAGAAGTTTGAGGAGGACAGCAAAAAAACTTCACACATTCAGGGTATTATGAAACTCATCTCCTGGAGATCTAGATCTTGCTTAGGGAACAGAGGAATGGCCAAGAGAGCTTTCCATGCTAAATTGACAGTTGAAATCTAGCTCAGGTCAGAATATTGACTGACCAAGAGTCAATATCATCTGAGGGTTGTTCTGTGGCCTATGTGAAATCAGTTGGTGGGGTCTCAGTCCAGTTCCTAGTGGACAGAGCTCGGCATCAAATACCACTATGACCTTTAATTGGCACCATGTAGGAAATTTAGATGCCATGGTGATAGACACTATATAAAAACCTAAGGCAGATAATCTCAGCAGAGGCACCAAAGATTGAATGGGCTATGGAAAATGGAACTACCATTTTACCCTTAGAGGTGATACTTCCAGATCTGGGTTGGGGCAACATGAGGGAATCTTACTACTGCCTGTGCAATCCTTGTTTTATGGATAAATTGAGGACTTCAGTCTCCAGTGTTGGCACCAGCACTAAAATCACTTTGGTTTCCGCTAACACTTTTGCAGGTGGCCGATACCTGACTCAGCATGGCAGCTCCGATCACAGCCCCTGGTACTCCCCTTCCCATATATTTAATAACCCCAGGAATCCTATTTTCACCAGTATCCCTTTCCATGTCTACAGTGTAATTAGTAACTTCTCCCCTTGCATCTCTAAGCCCTCTTCAGCAATCCTCAGTTTACCCTTCCTTCCCAGTGCACTGATGGCCCTCAGTGCTTTTCCCTCTGACTTTCTCCACTGCTCTTCCAACTTCTTCCACGTCTCTTGATTGACATTGTAAGGGAAAGCCAGATTGGGTCCTGAAGGTCTCTGTTAAAAAGGGTTATCTTCTGATCAGAGATAGGCCCAATTCAAAACCTAAACCCAAATACTACAGAACCATTTGGAAGTTGATTTGCAACTGGTCCACTTCCACTGTACATTCAATGAACCAAGCCAAAATCTAAGATCCAGACATACACACTGAACTTTGCAGCTCAGACCAGCTCTTGTTTTTGATTGGGGGGGGGGGAGGAAATCTATGTTTTAAATTGCTTTTCCTCCACATTTTGTTAAAAAAAAATTGAGTGATTTTAGTGCTGGTGGAAGATCCCAGATTGACTGACCAAGAATCAGGGGGAGGGATAGCTCAGTGGTTTGAGCATTGGCCTGCTAAACCCAGGGTTGTGAGTTCAATCCTTGAGGGAGCCATTTAGGGATCCGGGGCAAAAATTGGGGATTGGTCCTGCTTTGAGCAGGGGGTTGGACTAGATGACCTCCTAAGGTCCCTTCCAACCCTGAGATTCTATGAGTCTATGACAGCCCTGGAGACTGAAGGCCTCAAAGTGTCCATAGGATAAGGCAGAGCACAGGCAGTGTGTAATCTTCCCCATACTAACACCTCCAGGGCTGAGAGGATAAGCTCAGTATCCATGTTCATTCAAATTCTTCTCCCCCTCATTGGCTACCAATAAGGGTTGGCAGCTGGTGCCTGTTCTGGTGGTGTTTCCCATGCTGGGGACACTTATCCATGAGCAAATGGACTCAAACCAGTTTGCTTTCAACATCTTTTTGCAAATGTAATACAAATCATGTCCTCAGCATGCACTGCAGGGTACCTCCGTCACTACTCTCACTATAAACTAAGCACATTCCAATGCTTTTTAAAGTCACCTGACGTTTCATACCATGGGTCCCTTTCTACCTTCAACACAGGACACATTTACCAACAGGTTTGTGGGTCTAGAGAATAGGCTCTCAGTTAACACCCAAGAGGTCCTGGGCTTAACTCCCTAGGATGCCCTGACAGCCAACCTGAAAGTTATCTGGATCCAGTGGGATCATTTGTCAAGGTGAGCTGGATGAAGGTCCAAATGGGTGAATTCCTCTAGACCAGCGGTTTTCGATCTTTGGTCCACAGACCTCTGGGGTCCGCAGACTATGTCTAAGATACCCAAAGGAGTATCCATTTGAAAATTTTTAGGGGTCCACAAATGAAAAAAGGTTGAAAAACACTGCCCTATACCCTCCCAAGGCCAAGTGACTTTTGGTGCTCAATTTAAGACATCTTAAAGGGCCCTAATTTTCAGAAAGTGCTGAGCACCTACATTCTGCCAATCAGCCCCCTTTAAAGTGTCTCAAAACAAACAACAAATCACTAGTCACTTGAATATCTTCATGTTTTTTTAAGCAAAATATGAATTATTTCCCCACACACACACCATTGTGTCTTTTAATCTCTTTATTTTCCTTTTAATTAGAAAAGAAAATGTGGAGTGTGAGGAGGGAAATAACCCTCCATTTATTTAACTTGCTAACCACTCTACCTACAGTAATAGCCACAGTATTTATAACCCTAATAATCCAGATGCAAAACCCTCCGAGTTTGGTTCAGCCATGGACAGAATAACATCTGCTTTAAAAATACCTCCTGCTCTGTAACTTGTCATGGCATTTGTTGACAACCCTATTGAAAGCAGCTCTCAATGTGACTGTGAAGGATCTTTCAGTACCTCTCTCTCTTTCCCAGACAGTTTTTGAAAGGGAGATTGGGGGCGGGGGGGGGGGGGGAAACCATCAATACAGGGGGAAAAAGGCATCAGCAGCCAGCATCGGCTGATGAGGCTCCTCACCTGGGCCCCCAGCGCACCGCCTCCAATTAAATCAAAATGGTTTGTTTTTAATGGTCTTTTACACTGACAAGTGGGCTATCATTCCAGGCCCAGATAGCTGTCAGGGAGCTGAGGCAAATCCTCCGTTGATAATGCCCAATGCTTCCAATTAGGAACCGAGGCCGCTCCTGGCGCGCTAACGATTCCCCAGCCTCCCCCTAGGCCCCTTCGGCGCTGGCTGTTTCGTCTTCACTCCTCCTCCGCCGCAAATTACTGACACAAAACGGAGGCACCCCGGCGTCTCCTCACCACGCCAGGCCCGGGCCCTGTTGGGTTTAATGAGGCGATGGAAGTTTTTGCGGCTCTTTCGCTAAATTCTTTTCTTGTTTGACAGCTGCTCAAGTGTTGACCTTATAAAAGATTTAGTGTTTCTCATTATTTTCTGTCAAGCTTCACAAGTGATGGCTTCACGGAAATCATTTGCATCCGTGTGTGTGTGTGTGTGTGTGTGTGTGTGTGTGTGTTTGTCTGCATGGGGATATTGTGTTTATAGGTGAGAGTGCACGTGTGAACTTGTCTCCCATATTGTGTGTTATTTTCCACTGGAAAGAAATCTACAAATATGACAGTGTTCTTTTGTATTGGGTTGTGTTTTTTTTTTTAAAGAAAAGTTAAAATGGCCCACCTTTGTTAGGATCCTGTAAATGAGCGATGCTTTGGAAAGGGAGTAAAGATTGTTTTCCTGTGATGGAAGCTTAAGAAAGGATTTTGTCACCTGCTAAAGGGATTAAATCAAGTGGGTGATGGGGAAACGAGGGAGAATCTGGGGGCATCCTTGTTGTTAAAATGAAGAGTCATACGGGGATTGGATGCTACCTCCCCATACATGTGCAGTTTGGGGTAGAGCTTACAAAAGGAACAGGTAAAACTACATTTCTTTGCAACTGGATGCAGGTCCTTTCACTGAGGCAAGAAAAGCCATGACCCCATTCATTCCCCACCTAGCATCCCTTGACAGGCTCATTCTCAAAAGCAAATCATATCAAATAATTTAATCCAGTTATGTCAAGGAAATATTCTGCCACTCTCCCATGAAGCCCTGTTCATTAATAAATACTACTAATCGCTGTATACATTCAAAGGGCTAAAGTGGTCGTATGAATGTAGATTTCTAGTAAACAAGTTTAGTTACTCTATACGTGGAGCAAAATAAAAGTCTCGGGGGCAGATCCTCAGCATCACTCTGGAGCTCTGCCAGTTTTCACAAGTTGAGGATCAGGCCATCGGTGTTTATTGTCTTTTGTACTATTTATCCATCCTCCGTTAAGAAGACAGATCTGCCTTTACTTGCAATGACTTTTGCACAACAACGCTAATGCTCGGTAGGTGATTCTTTATCTTTTTCTCCCTTCTCAACTAAAAGGCCTTTGTGTAATTGAGAAATGTATGTGGAAGTAACCCACAAATATGCCGCTCTAATTTTTCATAATAAGGGTTTTCCCCTGTAATTCTTGGATGTGAGGTCAGATGTTAAATACAACCCAGCTGCAAAAGGCTTATATAGATTCTTGGTGTGATCTGACAGTAAAATATGGTTTCAGTTAAAAGTTGCTTTTAATGAGCTGAGTTGAAAGTAATTACAACTATAAAACCCTACAGCATATGACATTTAAAAAAAGCACTTTGTACATTAGCACCCGCTCACGTGATTTGCTTCAATTTGTGTATCAGATGTGAGACTTCGGTATTACAGTTCAAACACCATCAGAATAATGGTTTAGATGATCAGAGTTCTCTAGAGAAAATGTTATTTGGTCCATCATTTAAAATGAGAATTAGAAGTGGAACAGTCAGAGATTAGGATTCACCAGTTTAGCATTGACTTCTTGTACCAACCTCTGTCATCTCATGACCTTTGACATAAAGCCATCCCGGTCTTGACTACAATTACTGTCCTGGGACTAATCCATACTTCTCAAATGACCCTTGTTATCAGAGGACTTCTCATTTTTTGAAAGCAAAATTTGCCCCTGATTTACACCTGGTGCTTCCCACTTATTCATACTGAGGTCAGAAGCCTTAGGCTGTTCATAAGTTTGTGGAGGGCTCTAACTGTTCTTATTGCCCATTCTTCCTACATGTGGGTGTTAGTAGGGTGCAATCTCAGTGCAAAGTTCCCAGGTGAGTTAGTGAATGAGCAGCCAGCCTCTCTCATTAGGGCCTCAAACTCAACCAGGAGTTGATGAGTTATAGGTCTGGAGGATTAGTTCCAGGTCCACCTAACTGCAACATGTTCAGATGCTCTGGAAGCTGCTAAGCTTGAACTATTACCCCCTGTGGAAAGCAGCCCTCCAAGTTTAGGGTGTCAGCCTGTGCCAGGAAGTTAATGTAGGGATTTTGAATCTAGGACTAGTCTCATGCAACCATAATCAGCATTTACCCTGGGTAACACTAATAGAATGCATCCACTTGTACTGTAGTTTATACACAGGACACCAGAGCACTGCTGTTAACTTGTAGGAAATCCTTACAAACCTAGGAACAATTCTGCTTAAATAACATTTTATTTCTCTTCGGTCATCTTTATATTTATATACAAAGGACCCTGCATGAAAAGAGGGATTTCCCCCCCCCCCACCCCTTATGCATTCCCCTGGTCCTGTGTCCTGCTAGTGGTAGTCATTCTCACAGCATGCAATGCCAACGTCACAAATGATATCATGACTTCAGCTAGGGAATAAAGAGCTGGAGTGGAGGAAGTCAAGTCAGGAGTTTGAGCTTCTGGACTTGAAGTGGGGTGGGAGAGAAATACAACAAACATTTATATATATAAACTAGAATTGTTGCAAAATGAAGCACTTCCATCCAGTTTCACACAGTCTAATGGAAAATTAATACCATTGTATGTGAAATAACAAGTATATTAAAGTGCTGCCATCGTCCCTAAAGTATTTGAGTGGAATTTTCAAAAGCACACAGCCCTGGTTCAATTCTACTTCAAGTCAGTGGTAAAACTCTCATGGTTTTCAAAAGGAGTAGAGTTAGCCCAACAATAAACACATTTGAGAATCCCAAGCTCTGACTCTTGAAAGAAACTGAAAAAAAAAGATCAAATATTTTAAGAGAAGACACATTAGCTTCTTGGATATCTCTCTCATACACATGTTCTTCTCATGGAGAGATTTATTGTGTTACAACTGTGATGCTGAGACACTTATTATAGCCAAATTTTTCAAATGTGAGTATCTACAGTTAGGTACTTAAATGCTATATTTTCAGAGTTGCTGATAATCTAAACCCACCCTTTGTCTGCCTTAGTCTCTGCCTGGAAGAAATCTCATACACACATATACATGAATAGATATTGTATATATTTGCTGTGTATGTATATGTACACACACACACACACACACACACACACCACCACCACCACTCTAAAAAAAGTCATGATAACTAATATGATGTCTGCCAACTATCACTCTGATCACACTTCTTATATGTTCCATCCCTTTCCCCCCACTCTATGTCTTCTTGCCTATTTAGGCTGTAAGCTCTTCATGGCAACAGCTGTCTCTTAAGTATGTTTGTACAGCACCTAGCACAAGGAGGCCCTGATCCTGATTGGGTCTTCTAGGTGCTACCATAACAACAACAGTATTTCCTCTTGTCTTCAGCGTGAGGAGTGGAATGCATTCCACACCTTTGACAATGAGCCCACTTATGTAGGTGCCAACCTCTAGCCATGGACATTTGAAAATGTCAGCTTAAATGAGTGATTTGTTGTAATGAGGTTATAGGACTTGTTTCTGGAATGTTAACAAGATTATCTCCATGATTAAATACTCATCAGCCAACCAGAGAGTTAGTCTTAATTTTAAAATTGTTAATTGACTTTCTTTAGAGTAAAAACAGCAAAGAGTCCGGTGGCACCTTAAAGACTAACAGATTTATTTGGGCATAAGCTTCCATGGGTAAAAAACACACTTCTTCAGATGCAACTTTCTTTAGAGTGTGGAATAATGTTCTGAAAAAGACTGAAGCCGATGAGCTAAACTGTAATCTGTTTTCAATTCATATTACAAGTTTCTTCTCTTTAAATTTCTGCTCGCTGTAACCAATCGTGTATCTGCTTCTTTCATTATAGGTTGGTCCTCATCTCAGTACCTTTCCAGACCGTGAGGCTCATAAAAAGGCGTTCAGTGTCTACCACTCAGAAATACCTGTAAGATGTGGTCCCCTTGCCCAGGGCATATATACAGCCGCCTGAAAGCTCCACAGAAGTCATTTACTGAACAATGTAACATGTTAGAATACTACATTAGCAGTGTAAGATAGATTTTTATTCTGGTGTACAATTATTTTTTCAAGTTTAGAAAGGCTACATTCATGTTGATGTAACTGAATAAATCAGAACATTTACCAGTTTCTGGCTTGCCATATACATTTCTTCACTAGGAGCATATGCAAGCATTTTAACCAAACATAAGAACGGGTCCAAAGGTCCATCTATCCCAGTGTCCTGTCTTCCGACAGTGGCCAGTGCCAGGTGCCCCAGAAAGAATGAACAGAACAGGGAATCATCAAGTGATCCATCCCCTGTTGCCCATTCCCAGCTTCTGGCAAACAGGAAAAAAATCCATTACTGTGGTCAGATGAATAATGCTACAGTGCATTTCACCCCTGGGATTCAAAATGGTAGCACAAAGCCATCCTTACCAGTTTGATTACATAGCATGACTACACTGAAGGTAGCTCTTCTTTCCTTCATAGTACATTAGACGGGAGTAACAGTCCCTGGTTCCCTGATTTATATCTTATCATTTATAAATTTTTTCCAATATGTTCCAATTGATAAATGAGTCCTCCAATAGGCCCACCCTCAGAAAAGCACCTAATGATGTATTTAGCTTCAATGGGACTTAAGCACGTGCTTACATACTTTGCTGAATTGGGGCCTTAGCAAAGTAACTCTTCACTGGAAGCCAGACAATGATGATGACATTTGTACTTGATTAACTCTTGGCACCTTGTAGCAATCAGGCCTGTCCATTTTCCACAGGGCTACCAAACAAATTTACAAGCTCAACCAACTTCAGTATGAGTAATGACTATTGTTATTATTTCCTATACACATTACAGTACCGCACTTAGATGCCCCATTGTGCTAGACACTGCAAACACATATGAAGACCCGGACCTGCCCCTAAAGAGCAGCATTTACACTTGCAAGTTTAAAAAGGCCACTCCCAGTGGGATGTATCACCTTAAGAAAGTGCCTCTGAATAATGGGTCTGATCACTTTAATTGCTCTTCTGAAAAACTGTTCACTGAATAACGAATTACTCCTGTGTTTTCTGCTTCTTGGCTCTATTAACATGTCTCACGTTGTACCAGATATATTTAAATACAATATTTTAACCATCTGTTTGCATCATTCCTTTCTCATTGAGTGGCCCTATCAAGCTAGGTCCTTACACAGCCCTTATCATTGTAGTTCCTTAGCACCTCACAGTCATTCAAGGGTTTTATCCTCACAGCACCCGGCCCCATGTACAATTCTACTAGAGAGCTGGGTGGGCTTGAAGCCAGCCAAGAGATCAAACTGATGGGTCCAGAACTGGTGCCCAGCACAGGACTTCCACCTAAGAATATCAGGCTTTCCAGACTGACCTTTTAAACCTATGCGTAATGGGACAGAGTCCTGCATGAATAGCGAGCATTTTTTATCTGGACACTAGGATAAACAAGCACTTGTCTTACCTTGGAGAAATGATTCCCTTACGCTGGCAGCAACTTGGGGCAAGCTAGGCCTACTGTGTTGTGGCTGAGATTTCTAAGTGGCCCTGTCCCTAGGGGCAGCTGCTGCTTAACTACCCATTGATACAAGGGAGTGTCTGCCTCACTGCTCCACCCTGAGCACACCTGAGCCCCGCTAAGCCTGGCGAGAGAGATCAAAGGCCTGTTCCTGAGCTAGAAATATACAGAGCACCTCTCTAGCTAGTGTGGGGCTCGTAATAGAGCAGATTTGCAGTAACTGGCTGGCTAATATTTAGATGGGCTGAGAGAAGTTGGGGGTAATAAGAGACCTTTCCCATCACACGGGGAGGAAGAAGGCTGGGCCTTAAATTTTTTGTTTTGCTAAAAAGTGACTTGGCTTATAACCTGAATCCTGGAGCCAAGCAACTGTGCATCTAATAAACCCTAGCAACAGGCTCTCATCCATACACAACCTGCCATTCAACAACAGGAAAACAACTTCCCTGGCCATGAAAAGTCAGCTCATTGGAAGGCTGGGTAAAAAGGGAAAGAACCATGGTAATATCTCTCTCCCCAGAAGGGCTTCATTAGACCAGGGTAAAAAAAACTTTCTGTGGCCCTAATGAATGCTCTTTGAGTGCTGTGGGCTTACAGAAAGTCAGTAAGGTGAAAAGGAGACTAGAACTAAGCTCCAGGGTTTCCCACATGATCAGTGCCCTCAACTCCTATTGAAGCTAATAGGGTTTGGGCAATCTCTACACGTTGAAGGCTGTGCCATATGAAATTGTGAAAAGAAAAGGGTTTAGGTACCTCTCCCTACTATACTCTACTATGGGTCCCTGCCAGCTGGAATACTGAGGTTGCTACCGTGGTGGGTACCAGATGCCAAAAATAGAATATGAAGGCAAGAAAAAGTAATGGTTGAGTCAAATAAAAGTATTAAAGGGGACTGGGTAATAGACTGTGGAGTGTTTTACCTCTAGATTGCCAGGTTGAATCCAAGGGCAAAAAGTTGCTGCAATCTGATGGCTTGCTCAAAAGGAAGTTGGTGGACCTCACTCCGGGTCCTACTGGACACACGTCCACATCACTTCCATTTGAACCAATTCCCATCTTTATTGTCAGTCATTGCAGGGAGGCCAAGGACTGAATAGGCCATGGAGCCGGAACTCGGTTCACACTGCAAGCTGTGGCACATTGGCAGGAGATGCTTACCCTGTGGCTGCCCATCTAGCACCAAACTCACTAAGAAAAAGAAAATTAGGGTCCTCTCCCCTGTACATCACAATGCAAAGTGCTGTGTCAGCTTGTTCTAAAAGCTGTTTTATTTATCGGTTAATTTGTTGCAAAGGGAGGCTTGGCACTGCACAAAGCGGGGGAGAGGGGATGGGTAACAGAATATGCAGATGTCTCACCTATTCATATGGTATTTTCAGGTCTTCATCTTGTTTTTCAGATCCGCTTTCTTCCCCCACCCCTTCCCCAGCCCTTCTTTACAGGATGCTGCTTGTCCTGCAGTGACACCCACTGGTAACTCTAAGAGTTTGATGCTCTTGCAGGTTCCCCACAGCTGGGCCCTCTTTGCAAACACCTCCTAGTTAATGATTTCTACAAAGCTGCAGGTTAACTGTGATTCCCCTTTCCCATGTTATCATCTTCCCAGAACCCTCTCTCCCCCTCTCCCCTTCTATCCGTGCTCTGCAGGCCTTCCTACTAGTTAATAAGATCTTCATTTAGTTATTAGAATAGCCTGAGTACAGCACATCAACCCTGCTGCATTCCCTCGTCTGCTGGAACTCTGTGCACCTTGCAGTAAATGCAGAGTTTACATGTCATCATATAACTATGAATTTAGCATAATAGAGGCTACTGGGATATTTTTATAGGTTAGCTTCTTAATTCCAGGTGTGGTTTAAAGACTTGTTGTGGAAAGTTATACTAGAAATAGGTGCTAATTTATTTTTTTTTAAAGGTATCACTTCCATTTATAACAGCACCCAGGCTGACCTGAAATCTCCTTGCCTTAAATATCTGCATGCATCCACCCTAACTGGCTGAGATCATTTGCAGTTCATAGCCCCTGCCCTGATTTAGGGGCTCTCTTTGCCACCTCACATGCTCTTGGGAGCATGCAGGGCTGGTTCTACCACCTAAACAGGACGGGCGGGCGGTCACCTACAGGGTGGTAAGAACTAAATCCTCAGAACTGATGAACTCTTACAACGCCCATGGGAGTTTTAGATGCCCTGTGCCTCTGAGGACGTGGCTCTAACAGATAAGGAGGAGTTTGATTCGGAGGAAGGAACGGATGTTTGTCAGTTGCATAGGCCATCAAAACTCCTATCCGTGGCCCTGGGTGTGTGGCATAAGCATATGAGGACACTGCAGGAGGCACAGTTCAAACTCAGTGGGGTTTTGTGCTTGGTAGTACACACCTGGTGTGCTATGAAGAGAAATGTCTCAGGAATATGGGTTTTAACAGCAGCTAGGCTTGTGTTGTATAAAATCACTGGACAACAAGCCTATCATAAGGACCAGATCCTGCAAAGGTGTTGGGTGCCCTCAACTTCTGCTTCAGTCAATGGGAGTTGGAGGACATGCAGCACTTCCCAGGATCAGGCCCTAAAATCTGTAATAAGGCGCTCATTAATTAAAGGACTTAAGCCCGGATCCTCAAAGGTAACTCCATGGGAGCTAGGCGCCAAAATACCTTTGCGGGCCATAGTGCCTGGGGCTTGGTAATAGAACACACGGACTTTCATTTCTTGATCAGCCGTCCAACGCCATCCCAGACCAGGAGTGTCCCAAAGTTGCTGCTGGCTGCAGGGTGGCACGCTGTGAAAGGAGTTGATGGGGCTCATTCCACTTGCTCCTGGACAAGTGTGCACATCACAAAAGAAACCTGCCCATTTGACACTGGAGACCCAACCTCGCCCGCTATATGCAGACAAAACTCCGGATGCAATCAGTGAGCATCTGGTGTGTGCAAGGAATGCAATATTGACCTCCTGACATTATTAACAGAGAGATCAATGAGCAAATGGGCCATGGAAACTGAACTACTTGACTTCCTCGCCCCTAGAATGGGGCCCTTTGCTCAGGTTTGAGACAGGTTGTAAGCACCTGGAGGGTAACAGGGTTATAAGGAATAGCCAGCGTGGATTTGTCAACGACAAATCATGCCGAACCACCTAATTTCCTTTTTGAAAAAAATTACTGGCCATATTCATGATAGGGAGGAAGCCGTAAAAGTGTTACATCTTGATTTTAGTATGGCTTTTGACACAGTCCCACATGACATTCTCATAAGCAAACTAGGGAAATGTGGTCTAGATAAAATTAATATAAGGTGGGTGCACAACTGGTTGAAAGACGAAACTGCGAGCATAGTTATCAATGGTTTGTTGTCAGACTGGGAGGACAGATCGAGGGGGGGTCCCACAGGGGTGAGTCCTGGTACTAGTCACTATTTTCATTCATGACTTGGGTACTGGAGTGGAGAATAGGCTTATAAAATTTGCAGATGACACCAAGCTGGGAGGGGCTACAAGCACTTTAGAGGACAGGATTTGAATGCAAAATTGAATATGCATCAACCATGTGATGCAGCTGCGAAAAAGTCTAATATCATTTTGGGGTCTATTTACAGGAGTGTCATATGTAAGACATGAGAGGTAAATTGTCCTGCTTTACGTGGCACTGGTGAGGCCTCCGCTGGAGAACTGTGTCCCATTCTGGGGATCACACTTTAGGAAAAACATGGAAAAACTGGAGAAAGTCCAGACGAGAGCAACAAACATGATAAAAGGTTTAGAAAATTGATCTACAAGGAAAGATTTAAAAAAAAACCTGGGTATGTTTAGTCTTGAAGATTTCTCAAGGTTCCTTCCAGCCCTACATGTCTATGATTCTAAATTGGTGGCACAATGGAGAAAGCTTGCATTGCTTCTACTGCACAGGTTGTTGCTGTGGCTATGGATAAATAGAGATCCTCTGTTTCCAGTGCAATTGATCTAACATAGTCCAAGGGAACTAGCATATAATAAATACAGTGTGTGGTCAAAGCACAGGCCTAGGAGTCAACTGACTGGGGTTCTAATCCTGGATTTTCCACTGACTAGCAGTGAGACCTAGAACAAGTCATGTGGGACCCAGGCCTGTGAAATGCTGAGTAATCTCAACATCTACTGATGTCAATGGGAAATGAAGGCAGTCCAGTAAGAGGTGCTCAGTACTTCATAGGATTACATGCTTAACTACCCTTCTACATGGCAAATCTAACTGAAGTCCACCTAACTCGCAAAGGGAGGGTTGAGTACCACACTCATTGCTTGGAAAGTGCTTTGAGATCCTCAGCTGGAAGAGGAATAAGAAGGGCAAAGTATATTATAATTATATTATAATTATATTATATGTATTATATTATTCTTCCATCCGGTGTTCAGTTCTTCTAAATATATTTCACGGCATTGGCTCCCCCAGTGCCAGATTCAGCTAGAAGGTAGAGCCAGTGAAAAGTCTAGATCCTACAAAAACTTAAGCACATGCCTATACTGATTAGTTTCATTGGAGTCAAAATCCTAATTAATTAATACTCAATTGAAGTCAATAGGACTATTCACATGGGCAAAGTTAGGCATGTGTTCAAGTCTTTGGGAGACTAAATCTGGCATAATTTAACATTCATTCTTTATGTATATTAATGCACTAATTTTATTTATTTATTTATTAATGATGTAGCACCCAGCAGATCTAGCAATGGACCAGGACTCCATTGTGATTGGTACTGTACAAACACAGAACCAAAAGACAGTCCCTGCCCCACAGAACTTATTTACAGACAGTACCATTTACCATCAAGTGACTGTTTAGTAGAAGGTTAAAGGAAGAGGTTCCAAACCCAGACATATATCTAATCCCTCATTTAAAACCCTGAGACACAACCTGCTCCAAAGAGCTTAAAATCAGCTCTCCTCATTCCGGTGAGACTGCAGAATATCCGTTTTCCTAGTGTACTGTTTCAAAACTCTGAAAAGGATGAAAATAAATCTACATGTAGTAATTTCCTTCCAAAAATAATGAAATGTAGATGACAGATTCTGATGGACTTTGAAAGACTCCTGGCTTGCCTTACCTGGGAACCTTACCAAAGCATTTTAATGTTGGTATGTTACCAATAAATACAACGTGACAACCTGAGGCTCCAATTTCTCAACTTTCCCTATAATTAATTCCCCCCCCGCGCTAAACTGAGCATTAATATTTTGTATCCATTAATGGTTTGTTGTTGTTATTAGCAACATTAGAGGTGGCGTCCTTGGGGACTTGCTTTATAATGTGCCCCTGTCACATCTGAAAAGACAATTACCTACGGCATTGTCCTGACACACAACCCGAAGCAAAACCACACCCGCCTCCGAAATGCTGCCGGGTTTGGGCTGCTGGGGAGAACTCGCGGGGTCCGAGCTGTTCTGTCTAACGGGGGTTAAGGGCGCGGGAAATAATCAGAGGAAAGTGAAAATGGCACAACCCTGGAAGGGGCCGATCCGGGTTTCATCTCACTCGCTCTGGAGGCTGCGTGGGTTTAGCTAAAGAATTAAGCAACGCGGCGATTAGGATGTTTCTAATC
This sequence comes from Macrochelys suwanniensis, assembly GCA_033296515.1. Classification (NCBI taxonomy): domain Eukaryota; kingdom Metazoa; phylum Chordata; order Testudines; family Chelydridae; genus Macrochelys; species Macrochelys suwanniensis. The sequence goes on along the minus strand of CM065790.1, from coordinate 9,595,770 downwards.
AACCCGATCCAGTTAACGGGATTACGAAATCAAAATAAAACCGGTTTAACCCGATGCGGTCTGGGGAAGGCTAAAGTCCTGGCTACTTATTGCGCCTAGATACCAGGCGACGGTGCAGTGGGAGGGATACAGTAATAATGGGCGATGGCCCAGAAATACAAAGCGCTTTTATGACCCACCTCTGTCTATTTCACCCGATTTTAAAATACACAAAACTGCCTCTAAGATGCGACCACATTGTTCTTCTTTATTTCTACCTCTTAAAATCCTGTCTTCTCGGGGCAGGTGGAACCCGGCGGAGACTTTCCCAAACTTGTGTGAAAAGGGGCAAACGACTCAAAAAAACACCTATAGAGCCCCCGGGGAGAAAGCGGCGGGGTCGGGGCTCCGATGAGGCCCTGAGCTCTGGGAGGAGAGGCGCTGCCCAGTCCCAAACTTGTCTCAACCCTAAACTCCCCCGGCCGGCTGAGAGATTTGTGCAATGATCCAAGGGGGGTGGGATGCCTGAGAGGCAACTGGGGTCTTCTCCTTGATTTCCCTGGGCTTTGGATCAGCCCCATTCATCTAGGGGCGCTTCAAAGAGGCAACTTCAGATGTCCAGTTAGAATCGAACCGTGTCCGCTAAAGCCCTAACCCCGCCACACACACACACCTTTGTGAGGACTTTGGGCTGAGGCCCGGCTCTGGTTAAAACGGTGCAAAGGCCGGAATGAGTCACTTGAAACGAGGCTCTTCTCGACTTTGCGCAGGGAGCCCTACCACGGTCCGGCCTTTCTGCTAAAAACGAGGGGGAAAGACGTTAACCAGGTTAGCAGCGAGATTTCCTTCAAGAGGGTGCTTTCGTTTCCGCCCCCCCCCCCCCCCCCCAGCCTCAGTGGTGTGCTGAGCCTGGCTGGGCGGGAGGAAACGGGGGAGGGGGGGGGAAACAATAATAAAAGAGAACAAGTGTGTGTCTAAAACCCTGGCGCTTGTGGGCAGAGGCCTCTCGGTGTCAAGGGGGAGGCTAAAGGCAGCGGTCAGCCAGCCCCACATCTCCCTATGCGAGCAGTTCGGACTAGCAGCCCGGGGGGAGCAAGGGCGCAGGTACCTTCTCTCGGGAACTGGCGTGAGGTGCCTGGATTGTAGTTGACCATTTCCTAGCATGCGTCCGTTAAGGTGGCAGGGACGGGCAGCATCAGGGCTGGGCTTAGTGCTAACCCGGCTGGGGGCTGAGCCCAGTGCACAGGGGGTAAGGCAGGATGCGCTAAGCATTGGCCCTAGACAGGTTCGTTCGTTTGTTTGCTTTGTTGCTGTTCCTGAAAGCGGAGGAGCGGGGAAATCTTTCACCGGGCAATGGGGAACCCGCGTGCGGGGGGCGGGGGGCCGAGTCCGACCCAGGACTCCAGCAGCAAGTCCTGGAAGTGCTGGCGGGGTCTGCCCCTCGGTGACAGCTGGCAGCCGCGTTCGGGCCTCTCTGGGGACAAGGCGCAACTTCTGCCGTCCCGAAGCGCGGCGCATCGCCCGCTTCCAAGCTGCCGGCCGAGGGGGTCTTTGGAAGCGGGACAGGAGCCGGCAGCCGCCGGGGCGGAAGGCGAAGAGGAGGAAAATAAACAAAAAAATGTGAGCGAGAAAACGTAAGATTTTTAGAAATAAAACTTTGCTACCGACAGATCCACGCAGTTCCCGGCCATGGCGGCGAGGGGCTGCTCAGGGCTCAGCGGGACATACCAGGCTGGGGCAAAGGACGCGTCAGAAACGAGCCAAACTGCTCCATATAAGTACCTGGATGAATGGACAGACAGACAGCTTTGTCCACAACCCCTTTCAGGGTGTATATATACCCTGTGAAGGGGCTTGGAAGTTCTCCCAGTTGCCGTGCCAGGGAGTAACTTGAATTAATTACGAACTCGGTTCCGATGGGTTTTCTTAGCCCCTTCAACTAGAGACAGTGATTTACAGATCCTCGAAAAGCTGGAGGGTTGGGTTTCTTTTAAGAGCTCCAAAATCTAAGGGAAAAATCGTTCGTTTCTCTTGGGGAAATAGGAAGGGAAGTGGTTCCAGAAAAGGGGTGGGGGGAACCCCTTCAGAGTTCTCCCCTAAATGCATCCTCCCCCCCCCCCCCCAGCCGTTATTTCATCTGCATTTCTGGAAGTTTGAGCTAGAACCGCTTCGCCTCCCCTGAACTGAAAGCCCGGGAAAGGACAGACACGAAGATCATTTCTAGGTGTTGACGGGGTCTCGTGCCCCCGTGGGTTTTTGTGGAAGGGTTTAGACGGGCAGAAAAAGCCAATCCAGCAAAATCCTTTAGCACTGACAGTGATGAGAACCCCACACGCGCGCGCGATTCTATCGATTGTTACATTGACTTCATAGTTGGGTACCACCGTCCTGTGTATGTTATTTCTTCCTACCCGATGGATCGGATAAGTATCTCATTAAAAGCGAGATAATCCTGACCTGGATCTGGTTCCGACTTTATTATTATTTCCTCTTTCTGCGCTATAGCTCTATATCCTGCCCATCGCTCGATTTCCGAGTCTATTACTGGTGCGGCGTTATTTCGAACTTCTCAGTCTTTCGCGCTACCTTATTTTTAAATAAAACATCAAAAGCAAATCAACATTTCGCTAGGCAGAGCCCGGCAACGGAGCAAAAAATTTTAAATTAAAAAAAGAAAAAGAAAATCGCTTTGAAGGAAAGAGGGTTTGGCAAAACTACAAATAAATAACTAACAAAATGAAACTTTGTCCTTGTTAAGAGCAATTTAAAGAGGAAGGGGAGGAATTCTTCCTACTCCTGTCTTGTCTTCAGCATTTAAAGCACATTTAAATCATTCGTCCGTGGGTTTTTGTTTTTAATATGCAGAAAAACTTGCTCAGCGTGAGGGGAACTAACGATTCAGCTAATTGTGGAAAAAGCAAAAGTTAAAAAAAAAAACAAACCACAACCCCCCCCCACATCAACCCAGGCCTACCCCCTATTGGTAATAACCCCATTAAGAGCTTCATCAATGGTGTAATGAAAGCAAACAGGGTGGAAATTGCCTGTAAACAGTTGGATCTGGGCTGTAATTAATTCAGTGTCTCTTTTAATCAAACTGAAAGGAGATCAGGTTCCTTAGTCAGTGTGTGACATCACCCAAAAAGCACCCCAGCCAATGAGAAGGGCGGATGCTCAGACACGTGGCCCTGGCACCTTAAAAAAAAGAAGGCGAAGAAGAAGAAACCCAAACTTCAGTGACACGAGTTGGTTTTTTTAAAGGGGAAGGTGCCGCCAGCGGAGCCGGCGGGTCGAGCCTGCCGGTGCCTCTGTCCAAGGTGCTGAAACCGAGCCGGGCTCAGACCGCCCCGTCTGTCTCCGGGAGGGCGCCCCAGCCGCTTCCACACCATGGGTGCAGCCGCTCCCAGCCGCGTTCCGAGGGGCTGAAATCTCCACCCAGCCTCGTGTCGTTGGACCAGCCTGATCATTGAGCTCCGGAGCAGGATCCGGCCGAGGTGCTGGCAGGGCACCCCCACCCCCACTCACACCCGTCTCCCCCTCCCTCCCTCCGCTCCACATTGATTTTTGAATCATTAACTGGTTACGGCGCTGAAAACCTCGTTGGGTCGATTGTTTCCCCTCCCCCTCCACCCTGCGGGCGCTGGGGTTCAGATGTATTCGGGGGCGGGGGGAGGATTACATCGAGGGGGGGGGTGTCCCCAAGCAAACTTTGACTTTTTAATCCGTTTTCTCCGCCTGTCTGTCTGTCTGTCTCTCCCCCACGACCGCAGCCGGCTGGGATGCTGAAGCAGAAGGGCTGAGCCCTGGATCTAATGCGCCGCACCCCCGGGAATTGTTGGTCAACGGGCTGCCTGGATCCCAGGCTGAACTTCGCCTTGCCCCAGCCCCACCAGGTCCGGACTGCCGGCCAATGTCCGCCTGAAAGGCGCCGGGCGTGAGCGAGCGGCGGGGGCCGGGGGGACGAGCCTGGCCATGGAAGGCTCCAACGGATTTGGGATCGACTCCATCCTGTCCCACCGAGCCGGGAGCCCGGCCGTGCCCAAAGGAGACCCTCTGATGGGGGAGTGCAGGTCCCCCCTGGAACTAAGCCCCGGCTCCGAAGTCAGCAGCGGGTGCCCGTCTCCCCACTCGCCGGGGAAGGAATGCCTGGAGGCGGCGGCTCCCAGGCCCGGGCTAGCCGTGGGCTTGGACTCTCACCCCCAGCCGGGGCAGGGCTCGGCGCCTTCCCAGTCCAGAACAGTGACCTCGTCTTTCCTAATCAGGGACATCCTCGCCGACTGCAAGCCCCTGGCAGCCTGCGCGCCTTACTCCAGCACCAATGGCCAGAGCGGCCCGGAGCCCGCGGGGCGAATCCCCGCCAAAGCCGGGGAGGACTTTAGAGAGAAGATGGACAAAAGTAGCAGCAACGCCTCGTCGGACTCGGAGTACAAAGGTAAGAGCCGAGGGGAGGCGAGAGCCCGAGCTACTGACCCGCTGCCCCGGGCTTTGCTTTCAAACCTTCCCTCCAGCCTCTCTGCTCACTCCTTGCGCTGCTGTGAAGGCATTTGCAAGAGCTCGACATTTCCTGCACTCCCCTTTCCCGTCCAAGAAAGCGGGTGCCCTCTGTCTCTGGGAAAAGAATGGGGTGGGGGTTGGTTCCCTGTTATTTCTCGGAGGGGGGGAATCTTGATTTGCTATTGATCCCGTAGGTTGTGTCTGGGTGGGAGCCTGATTTTCACACCCGCCGCCGACAGCCCAGCAATCAGGGATAAATGATGAAAACTTCACAAAGCTTGAGGTTAAAACCATCAGGACGAACTTGAAATAGTGGGGGGAGGGGGGTTAATAGCATCGGATTGAGGGATATTAAAATCAGTGGGGAGAAAAAATACAAATGGACCCGCTCCTTAGATTAAACCCGCAGAATGTCCTTGCCCCTGAGCTGAATAATTATGAATCACGCGTGGTATATGCCCAGGACTCCATTCATTTCTTTTATTTTAGCAATTTCATTCTGTATGGCCAGGGGGTAATTGGCTAGTACATCGCGCATAGAGAATTCACCTTTAGACTCTGGGAATTTTGCTTTCGAACTATTTACAGATGAAACGAGCCCGAAAGAAATGGTTGCCCCGCCGTTTAGATTTCTCCGTTCGCTTTTAGACATGCAGGGGAGCCGTGCGGGTTTTTTAAAACAAGGGCGTGATTTCAATAACTTCAGGGTGATCCGAATTCATTTCACCTCCAGTCCGTTCGAGAAGGATCCGCTGTAACATATTACCAAACTGTACAAATCTGGGTGAGCTCCATGGAGAAAAGAGAAAGAGATTCTTCTCATCCCAGTTAGTGAAAAACACTGGCAGGAGACTGGGATTTTAACTTCACGTTATTGAGAGGGACATGCCATAACCCCTGGGGGTTGTTGTTTTCCCGGGTGTGTCTGATTGCGGTGTGTCCTTGCAAGTGTATTCGGTCTCTCGCACTTTCTTTTACAACTTTTAAGGCGGAAACATTACAAATCGCTAGTTCTAACCTCTGCACAAAGTCCACAAGGGAGAACATCGTTTTAAAGCGGCCGTTTGAAGTCTGCGCCGCTCTGATTGCAATAATGCTCACTAGCACATCAGGCCGAGTTAAGGTTTCTGCTGCAGACATTCCTATTTTCTGCATATTGTATTTATGGGTGACTGAAAGAGAGAAGGAGGGAGGTGGAAAAATAGGCCCGAATTTCCTTGGAAGTAGAGAACTTCGATCTTCTCTGCTTCTTTATTTGTATCTTTCTTAATAATGTTTTACCTACTGACCTCACGATTTTAATTATAATTAATTCCCATCCTCTATTTTACATCAGATTAAAAAAAAAAAACCCCCAGCAGCAACAACTAAACGTTAAATTCATTCATGGGGAAGGAAGGGAAATGTGCCTCTTTTCGAAATATATTTTAGGTAGAAAACTATTTACCAAGCAGATTCTGGAAACTTTTGGAATATGCCCAAATGAAGCTGCATTTTATATTCTCATTCCTCTCACAATAAACCGAAGTGAAATTTATCTGGCTGAGAAGGAATAGAAATTGACTCCAGTCTTTTGAAGGACTGTGATCAAATAGAAGTCAACATTACAAGCTTTTTTTAAAAAAAAACCTGTCTCTTTTCAAAACTGCCGAGCTGCGAAAGAAACGAAGTAGAAAAATAAATGCACACTTGTAACTCCCCATAAGCAGTAAATATAAACTATATATAATTTGATCCTCAACAGAACATTTTTCAAACCAATTTTTGCCATGAAATATTTCTCATCAAAGCCAGGCACAGCCAGGCTGCCTGCAAGTGGGAGCTGACAAATTGCATTTCATAGTAAGCGATTAAATAATAGATCATAATTATTAATAATAATAATAAATAAAAGGCAACCAGCACTAACCAGCCATTCCCCCGTGCAAGGCGGGGTCCGCAGTCAAAGACAGTGTTCCCCTTCCCTACCAGGAGAAACTCGCAGCCTGTGTGTTTACATTCGAATATAATAGAGCTGGACTGAAATACATTTAATGCATCAAATGGTAACAAGAAACTAGTTGTTTAATTGTTTAAAAATATAAGGCCCAGTCCCAAAGATAGGGCCCCTCGCTCCGTTTTTAAGTCACTCTTTCCCATTGATTTACATAAGCCTGAATAAGGACTGAGGGCTTTATTTTGCTTTACAGGCAGAGTTTACCGAGTTCCAGGGGAGATTTTTGTTTAAAAAGTCCCTCCGAAGGATTTCAGGATTGAGCCCAGATGAAAAAAATAAACGCTTCCCATGAGTATAGAAACTCATGGGAAGCGTTTATTTTTTTCATCTGACTTTTCATGAACTTTTTTAAGTGAGGGGGGGAAAAGCCCTAATATGTATAAGAAAGAAGCTTCTACAGATCCAGACTGACTAACACGGCTACCCCTCTGATGTATAAGAAAAACTCCCTTACTAACTGAGCGAGTTTTTCTATGAAATAGCTGTTAAGGAAGGTGTTTTATTTTACCTTCCGCACCTCATCTAACGAATGGGCTAAACATTTTTTTGGAGCTGTGTTGACTAGTCGTAGAGGAAATCAGAGAAACTGTTTTGTATTCAGTTGGGCTGAAATCCAAAGAGAAGTTCAGTGGCTAAACAGGGAATCCAGGGGAACAATCGATTCCTAACTCAGTCATTCCCCCCCACCCACCAGCTCTTTTTACCAATTAACTTTTTTCGAAGTCCAAACTTGAATCATGTTTAAGCGTTTGGCTCAAAGATCCTGCTTCCCAAATTCCAACGGACGTCTAAGGAAAGCCAGCTACATCTGCAATAACTTTAATGACCAATCAAATAATCCCCAAAGTTTCTCCCCGATCGCTTCACCCTGAGACCTCAAATAAACATCGTGAAGATCCCATTGAAAAAGAGTGTTTTCCAGACTATCATCTTTGCAGAAGTCACAGGCTACTGGTTCCACCAGCCCATATTTTATTTTATTTTGGAGGGGGCGAAGATGGGGAGGGGGGTTGTTTGTTTCGCCATTAAATGAAACAGAATCTCATGTTTAAGAGCTATTCAGTAGGTTTGGTCTCTATCTGGTCTGCTAAATTCTGGATTTCTGGTTGAAGGGTTTCGTTCCCTGGTGGCTCAATTAACCGGATTATTGTCTTCCTACAGAGAGAAATCAACTCGCATTCAACTACAGCCCTGTCACTTCTAAAACCTTTCACAATGAAATTTACCATAAACCCCTGTAAAAACCTAATGCAGCCAATTTATATAAACTGAAGCTTTTTGTTACATAATCTCTTTAAGGAGGGGGGGGAAACCAGAGCTTTTCTTGCTTAGATTTTCCAATCTAGTACAGATGTTTTCTGGTGTAAATCATTCTTTCTAGCCATCAGCGTCTCTGTAATATATTGATCTGCTTGTGTGTATATTACAGAACCACGGAGACTTTCCTGCATTAATGAACCATCAATAAAACATCTCATTAGGCATTTTAAAAGTGAAATCATAGCAGAAGCAGGGCCCCACAGCAGCACTTCTCAAATATTTCCTTCTAACCCTTTAAGCATTCCGTTTGTCTTATGCCTGTGCGCCATTTGCCCTACGCAGATACATACGCCTTTCTTTACAGTATATTAACAATACTTTGTCAGTGAAAAGCGGCTCTTTTAAAGCATGACATGAATTAAAAAGCTAACGAGCCCCACACTAGCACAGAATCTGCAGCGCCTCAACTTTATGGTCAGCAAATCCAGATCCCCCCCCCCCCCACACTTTATTTTTCCTGTCCACAAATAAACCAACCCATCATCGCAAGAATACTGGTTGGGTTGACTGGGGTAAATCTAGAGGAGATGGGGAAACTCCGTTGCCAGGCATGCCAGCGGAGGAGGAAATGGAACCGGACTCAATCAAAGAGCTCGCAGAATTATATGTTTTCAAAGGAGAATTTCTGCTGATAGACAAAACACGGGTCAATCCGGGGTGTATCCTATACACACTCTGCGGATATATTCGCCCTTTCCCCCAGGAACTTTCTCTCTCTCTAGTTGAACTGGTATTCAAACGAAACATGTGCCATTGACTAGTATTCTCATATCCGGCTATGCCCAGCATTTGCTCTTATTTTGTCCAACTTCTGCATTACCTTCCTTCCCAGCGGCGTGACATCCGACTCCCACCACCCACCCCACAGAGCCCAAATGCAGCAGCACCCGGGGCCTAGGAGGGAAGGCAAAACTCCGGGCAGTCTCGTGTGTGTGTGTGTGTGTGTGTGTGTGTGTGTGTGTGTGTGTGTGTGTGTGTGTGTGTGTGTGTGTGTGTGTGTGTGTGTGTGTGTGTGTGTGTGTCTTCGGATCACCTCTCTCTCTGGCCTGACACGCGCGTTCTCTCTCTCCCCCGCTCTCTAGTGAAAGAAGAAGGGGACCGAGAAATCTCCAGCTCCAGGGACAGCCCCCCGGTGAGGCTGAAAAAGCCCCGCAAAGCCCGCACCGCCTTCACCGATCACCAGCTGGCCCAGCTGGAGCGGAGCTTCGAGAGGCAGAAATACCTGAGCGTGCAGGACAGGATGGAGCTGGCGGCCTCCCTCAACCTCACTGACACCCAGGTGAAAACGTGGTACCAGAACAGAAGGTAAAAACAACGCGGCGCAAATCTCCCTGATCCCCCCCCCCCACCCCAATCCCTGACCCGGGGGAGTTCCCGGGGACAGCCCCTGGGCCCGCAGCATCTTCCGCAGAGGGGCAATAAATGGGCTTCCCCTCAACACCTCAACTAGGAAGCGGCTTTGGAGAGAGTCCCTGAAAGCGCCCCGGTTTCCCAGCGCGGCCGAACTGAAGGGCGGGGGGGGGGCAGGTAGCTGGGGGGCCCAGGGCCCGGGCTGGAGCAGCGGAGTCAGCAGCGCGGAGCCGGACCACGGGCGGCCGCGCGGTTTTAGCCGGTAAAGGTGAACGAACGGGTCTGAATGCAGGCTGCAAAGGCGAGGCCCGAGGGGGCGGGCGGCCCGCTGCTCGCAGTGAGCCGCGGAGATTTGCAAACGCCGCCGGACGCCTACACTCCGGCAGGTTTAAAAATAGCAACCGCAGGAGACAGCCCGACCCTGATCTTGAAAACAAAACCTCCCCCGAGCGAGAGCCGAGGGAACCTGCCAAGGAAAGGGGGCTGGGGGCTGGCATCTGACCCAGGGGCAGACAGACGAGCTTCCTGGGTGCTCAAGAACTGGGCTCCCGAAGTGTCGCCCCAGGGCAACCCAGCATTAAACCCCCCCGTGATTTCAAGGGGTCTCCAAAGCAGCGCCGGATCGGGCCCGGCCCAGCCCTGGCCGGCAGTTTGGACGCCGCTGCTAGGACTGACTCACACTGAACGGTGTCTCCCCGGAAGACCTGCCCCCAAATACCAGCAGGGGGGATACATGGCTGGGGGTGCAATGGGTGGCAATCCCTGGGTCTGCGTGAAAGCAGAATCCGCCCCCCACCCCCATGCACAGGCTGGATAATAAGGATGAAGCGGAGCAGCCCCCCAGCTCCTTCCACACCAGGCGATGCCGCGGTCTGGGGAAGCAACACCTGCCTTCCTGGTCCCCTTTTGAAATTTACCCTCTTCAAAAACAAAACACCAGCAGCAATTGCCTCCTCCCTCCCTCCCCCCCCCCCCAGTGCTATCCTTGGTCTCCTGCTAGTCCCGTCCCCCCCCCACATTCAGGTAGCAGGAAGCCAAAGAAACAAACCTCCCGCCAACAACCAACCGTTCAGGAAAAGGGAAGAACTGCCCCGTTCGATCCACACAACAGCATAACACATCGGCCCATTAATAATAGATCCCGGACATCAATAATTAACGCCAGTTACAGTAATGACACAATTATTATGATGATGAATAATTTAATGGTGGAAATAGGTCTAGCGCGCCAGCGACAAAACTGTCCGAGGCCCGAGCCGTTTGCGGCGCTTGGCGCATCCATGGCCGCTGCCCCGAGGGGCTGGTCCCGGGGCTCTGACCGCCCCCCCCCCCGGCCATTGTTTTGAGAACAATCGTCACCGCCACGAACTGAGCCGCCAGCGCGTCTGGGCTTCAGCATGACCCGCTGCCTAGTCAAGTTCGTCCCGGACTCCCGCCTCCACCCCAGAATCGCGTGTGTCTTGCGGGGGCTGCTCTGTGCCGGCCTTCAAAGGACCAAAATAAAATCTCCCAACTCGGAGGCTGCTCCCGGGGATAGTTTATTCTCTCTCTTTCCCACCCCCAGAGAGAGAGCGATGAGGGTATTTCTCAGGTCGGTTCTGATCTGCTTTAATATCGCCATTTAGAAACGGATCGCAACGTTTCCGTTTTATTTTATTTTTTGGGGGGGGGGAGAAAAAGGAAGAAGAACAAATCTTGTGAGCGTTTATTTTCCCCGTTTGGGGTTATTTCTTTGGTTTCAACTAAACTAAGGCTGCAATTTCAGGTGCTATTTCTCTGCTCGCCCCCCTCCAGCTTACCAAAATACTTTGCACGAATTCAATCTTCATCTGAAACCTGAACTTTTTAAACGCAGGTTTCATTTGGTTGAAGTGATTTTCCGATGCTTGTGTGAAAGTTTGAACAACACAGCGCACGGATTAGAAACCACCAGGAATCCAAATGTCTGATAGCGCAGATAGCGCCGAATTAATCAGGAGTGCGAGTAATTCTGCCTTAGCCTGTGATCGTCATATATGACAACACCAGCTAGCTAGCTAATCACCTGCCTGAGCCGGCAAATTAGAGATGGATGTTTCCAATCACTGTAGATCTGCTTATGTGCAGTTACATGTTATCATGTGTTGTGATCACATATTATAACTACACACACAATATAACAGATAGTTTGTCTAATACCCGTTGCCTGAATATATTTTTCCAGCTCAGACAAATGGTACCAGAGAGATACTATCGGATGCATGCTATACTTGTAACAATAACAAATAATAATACTACCCATCTCTGATGATCACAACACGTGATAAAATAGACACCTATTGCGCGTGCTGCATAGTTCGCAGTACGCTGCTAACACACTGTTCTAATATCGCACCGTGGGCTTGCATACATAGAGGGCAATGGATACTCTTGTCAATTTCCCCTCCCGCCCCACTTCACGTTGATAGTCGCAAAGTTAACATCCAGAGAATAACTAAGTAAAGAGCGGGGGGAGAGGATTTGGGTCCTGGGGTTGTGTTGTCCTGCGGTTCGGCACAGGCGTGTGAGTGAGAGATTCCACAGCTCTCCCCCCCCCCCAGCCCCCATCAGGTGTGGGCGCTGCAAATCTCTCCCACCTGTGACCGCAGGAGAGGCTGCCTGGGACTCCAGAGAAGCGGGGCTGGAGAGTTGCAAACTCAGGGAGCTGGAAGGGTGCTCAGGTTTCTTGCCCAGGGCAGGCCAGCGTATTTGGCCACCGCTGCTGGGGAGGGGGTGCACCCCCAGGCCTGTTTTTCTGTAGCATGTTGGCTCTCTCCTGACCCGCGTGTCTCGGCTTCCCCCTCCCCCCCCAGGACCAAGTGGAAGAGGCAGACAGCGGTGGGACTGGAGCTACTGGCAGAAGCTGGGAATTATTCGGCCCTCCAGCGAATGTTCCCATCGCCCTATTTCTACCCGCAGAGCTTGGTCTCCAACCTGGACCCGGGAGCGGCCCTCTACCTGTACCGGGGCCCCAGCGCCCCTCCCCCGGCTTTGCAGAGACCTTTGGTACCCAGGATCCTCATTCACGGACTGCAGGGGGGTAGCGAGCCGCCCCCACCCCTGCCCCCCCTGGCAGGCGTCCTTCCGCGAGCGGCTCAACCGCGGTGAAGCGCCAGCTCCGCACCAAAGCCCGCTGCCAAGGAAGCCAAGAGGCCCCCTCTGCTCCCTTGCGTAGACCGTCCTGACCATCAGAAACTGCACCCCGAGCCTGGGGGGAGGGCTGGGGATAAGCGGAGGGGGGAGAGGCGGGCCAGATCCTTGGCATTTCACCACCCGCCTGGCCCCCCCACGAAACCATCGTTCACCCGAAAGGAGCAAGAGAAACTTGGAAAGGAAAAACGCAGCAAACCAAAATCTCGCGCGCTCTGCTCTTGCGCTAAAATCTTGCGCGCTCTCGCTCTCCTCTTGCGCGCGCTCTTTGCGGTTAGTGATCCGCGCTACCTAACCTGGAAGGGGGGGGGGGGAAGAGATCGCCCTCCTAGCAATGGAGAAAGGGAACCCAGCAAACGACCGTGCAAACGTCATGGAAAGCATCTGCTCAAAACTGGGGGAGGAGGACCGGGGATGGATGTGGGTGGGTGGAGGGAAGGGACACGGAGGAGCTACGAGGAAACACACAAATAGACAAGTCTGTGTGATCGCCCACCCCCCAGACACAGAGAGTATTAGCTCACTTCCGAGAGATCTTTTAATATTGCAGAATATCCTCCTTAAAAACACTGAGGGTATATAATTCCCCCTCCTCCCCCCCCCCCAACACAGATTTTTCGGCTTTTTCCTCTCTCTTTTTTGGCCCATTGAGGCCTTTCTGCCCCCTCCCCCGTTTTCTAGCACTAAACCTTGCCACACACACAAAAGAGACTCGGGGGACAGAGAATCCCCAAAGATCGAGTAAGGCATTTCCACCAGGTGCCGAATTCAGAAACGTTCCTCCTTCAGACGGAGTTAGTTTGAAGAGAGGAACTGAATGAATCCGATAAATACGCCATTTTTTTAAAAAAAAGACGCATCACGTTGTAAAGGATCCATAACAAAAGGAGGGTTATGCCCGAGGATTGTGTGTGTAGGAGACACCCCGTTAAATACATCCCAGGTTGCGGCGCGAAGATTTATTTCACCCCGACAGAACTAGCTCCTGGCTAACCTCAGGCTGGAGTTTCCAGTTCCTTGCAGTAGCTTTCAGCACCGTGCTCACGCTTAATGAACCCTTTCCACTTGACCAGCAATGAGCCCAACACATGGGCTGGGAGCTGGCTGCGGTACAGAACGGCGATCGCCAGCGATAAATACCTGATTATTTCCAATGAGCATAATTTGAGTAATGACCTGGGAGCCATCCGTGTGTCTGTCACACACACACACACTCCCTAGAAAGAAAGAAACGTCCCTCGTGCTAAATACGCACCTGACTTCAGTGGCTTTTGCCTGAGCAAGGACTGGAGGAGGAGGCAAAGGTAATTGCGAATAAACAAGCTCACCTGAGCATGGCTTCTAATTTGCGTGTGTTTGTTCCCAAAGGCGCATTATCCCTTCTCCTTTCTGCCACCCCAAGGCCGGGCTTTGCGACAGGGCACCCGTTCCTGGCCTTCGTAAGTAACAATTCTCCTTGTGCAGGAATTGGGGTAGGCGGGGATGGCCAGGATGTGCTGACATGAAACATACAACAGCGGCCCCCTCGTTAGATCCCTAATGAACAGCTCGGAACTCCCCTCCCGCCCGGCAGCGACCTAGTGGATCGCCGTGTTACGTAGCGCACGAGGGGCCCGGGCATGCTAACCCGAGAGTTCGCAAAAGTATGTAACTAAGAAACCACTGTAAATACTCGTGTGCAAAATGTATATGAATTATTTATTGGTGAACCCCGAGGACGTATTTGTGTAAGTGATTCTTGTCAGTCTGTATTCCCGGGTTCTCCTGTCTGGACTTTGCAAGGAAAAGAAGCGAAGGAGAAATCGGCTTGAAAGAGATCAGAAAAAAACAAAACTCTGACGCGCGCGCTCTCTCTCTCTCTCTTTTTTAAATGTGGAAATAAACTTCTTTACAAACAAGCAGATCCAGGCACTGGCGGGCTTTTTAAAGCGGTTTACTCTGGCTGATCAAAGCAGCCAAAGAGGAAGAAAAGGGGGGGGGGGGGCTGGGACGTTTCCACGATTCTCACCCACAGGCAAACATCTTTTGGCCACTCGAAGAAGGGGCTTGATTCTGCCGGGTTGTAACTCCACCCGCTCGAGAGAAGTCACCGCGGAATTATACCCGGGTCAGAGAAAGGAGACTCACCCCTGACGGCAAGGGAGTCACTCCTGATCTCCACCCATGGGAGCGGGGAATCAGGCCCTCGGACTCCAGAGTCACTCCTGATCTCCACCCATGGGAGAGGGGAATCAGGCCCTCGGACTCCAGATCTCCACCCATGGGAGCGGGGAATCAGGCCCTCGGACTCCAGAGTCACTCCTGATCTCCACCCATGGGAGAGGGGAATCAGGCCCTCGGACTCCAGAGTCACTCCTGATCTCCACCCATGGGAGCGGGGAATCAGGCCCTCGGACTCCAGATCTCCACCCATGGGAGCGGGGAATCAGGCCCTCGGACTCCAGAGTCACTCCTGATCTCCACCCATGGGAGAGGGGAATCAGGCCCTCGGACTCCAGAGTCACTCCTGATCTCCACCCATGGGAGAGGGGAATCAGGCCCTCGGACTCCAGAGTCACTCCTGATTTATTCTCCAGCAGGATCAGCCCCAGAGAGACAGGAAACCCCGGCAGCGCCACAGTGCTGGCATGTGGGGAGAAGAGCCGCCCCCCCATCCCTGGCAGCCCCATTGTCCCTGCCCCTCGCACCTTGCGGGGTGGTGGGTGGAGGCGCCCTGGCGCGGGGATCGCCGCGGTCCTGGTGAATTATTAACGCTAATCTTAAGTGTGTAATTGCCTAAGTGCTTTAAATGATCGCTTTGGAAAATGGATTGTTTCCACCCTTGAAAAGTGTCGCTCGTCTGGCTGCAGCCAGCGAGCCCAGCAGCTGGTCACCGGGACAGGCTGGGAGCGGCTCCCCGTCCCGGGGACCTGACAGATGGGCGGCGAGGCTTAGCCCTGGGCCGCCCCCTCTTTCCTCCCCACCCCCCCTCGCCAACCTGTGGGCCAGGCTCCTTGCTCAGCGCCCGTCCGAGCGCGCGCTGCCCTTCCCGGGGGGAGAGACCCTAGTCTGCAGCAGGTCCTAGCCCCTCCCCCAGCCCCGCTCTGCAAACTTCTCAGCACAGAGCCTAGGCAAAATCCAGCTCATCTGTCACCCCCCACCAACCATCCCAGCGTCCCCACGGCTGCTGCGTGGGCCCCATGCCTTCCCCCGGCCGCTAGCACCGCGCCCCCTGGAGAGAGGAGGGGCCCGCCGTGATGGGACCCTACCTCGGGCAGGGCGAACGGCTGCTGATAAAAAATAACTAGCCCCTGCCCAGCCCTGCAGCAGGAGTGATTACCCCAGCAAGGGACGCTGGGAAAGGGGGGGACCCGGCTAGGCCAGGGATCTACATGTAAATGGTAAATATAGACAACTGAAGCGATCTAGGGGAGGATGGGGTGGTGGAAAAAGCCTTCGAAGAAACAACACCCAGAATCTCACAGGCCTAAGGGAAGCCAGATCCGGAGCTGACCCTGCTCCTATTCGGTTTCTTTTCTTCTGTATTCTTCCTGACACTACGTCGGCATTGTTATAATTTTGCAAAATGCACAGCAACTAATTAAGTCAAGCAGCCCCCTTGCCTTTGTGGAGGGTGCTGTTTCTTTGCATGTGAATGGTGGGGTTTGGTAAATCCCCGGCTCTGGCTGGGAGGGATTGTCCCCAGCTCAGGGTTAATGAAGTGGGAAAGGAGTCTCTCAGAGCAGCATGCAAACAAAACCCCCCATGCAACAAACCCAGTCCAAAATCCTACATGGATTGACTTAAACCCAGGGGATAAGTGCTTTAAATTAATCTCATTGAATAAGAATGAGGCCAAACAACACTCTTTAAAATCATATTAAAAATCTATCAAAGGACAACTTGCACTGGGTGTGCTTTTCATTTTGTGAGAGTGAAGGCAGAGAGAATACAGCAACCTTCCTTACATTTACCCAGCAGGAATGTAAATCAAAGCCATTCTCTAATATTTAATTGTACTTGTACCTCCTAGCAGATTCCATCTCTTACATTAATGAAGTACAACGCTTCCCTACAAGTTTAGAATGGCAATATTTAAATTTGTTTTGCTAATTCACACCTGGAAAAAGCTGGAAACCTCCATGGTAAAGTGGATTTTAACCAGCATATTATAATATTAACTAGCATGTGTTTGTGCTAAAATTATTGCAGTAGGAGAAACCAAGGCTACAGCCCAAAAGAAATGTCAAGCTTAGCGAAACCAAACTAGAGTCCTTCTGGTAAGGAAAGTGGAGAGGTGTTGAAGGTTAAAGTTGTTTCCTTAAGGGAGCTTTAATAGTCACAGTAAAAGAAACAGTTTATTTTTTAAAATCACAATTTAGTGAAAACACCACACTGAGTATATGCCCTTTATAATAATTAAGTATATTTCCCATGTAAATCGTACCTTCTGTAAGAGAATCCCAAAGTGCTTTGAAACCATTAACACATTTAACCTCACACTACCCTTGAGGTAGGATATTATCGTCATTTTACAAATGGGGAAACTGAGGCATTGGGCGGGGGAAGAGATTGCCCAAAGAAGTCATAGAGCAAGTTTGTGTCAGAGGTGGACATAGAATTCAGCAGCTTTAAGTCTTAATTCTGTGCTTTAGCCACAAGATTATCGTTCCCCAATATACTGAAAATTGGAATGCAACAGTCCTCAGGACAGGGCCTGTTTTATTACTAGCCGTTTGTGCAACATCTTGCCAAGTGCAGCTGCGATCCTGGGCTCTACGCTAAAGCAAAGAATAAAATCCCTGGAGAATTCTTAGTGGAATTAAACCTGGTGCAATGGCTTTAAAACAAAACAAAAAACTATTGAAATCAAATGCTGGATGAGATGTATCAGTCATGTGAAAGAAACCATCTACAAGACTACAACTGTTCTAGTCCAAGGATTATTTTTCCCCAAGGGCCAAGATTTTCCTTGACAAACATTTCATTAATGTTTTGCTTTCTGTTCACAGTTTGGGTTCTGAAACATCAACAAATTAGTACAATTGCCAATTGTATAAAATGCAATCTAGGGTTCCAAGCACAGAAAGGATCCTTTGTCCAACTTGGGGGTTCATCTTCATACTTTGCTCTTTCGGTTTTAAGGGAGCTGTCTGCAGTAGGAATGGATGACAAGGGGGCTAACCCCAGCAGTCATTTAGACCATGGTAAATCTGGAGCAACTCCATTAAAGTCAGTAGAATTACTCTGCATTCCAGACAGTCTACGTGAGAGTCTGGCCTACTGTTTACTGTATCAGCAGTGATTCGATTAAGGACGTATACATGCCGGTGGCTCGCTAGTCTGTTCCTTTCTCAATGCAGGGACTGTCAATGATCCTTTCTAATAGTTGACTGCAGGTGTAAACAGTTGCAACCATTGTGCCAAATGCTGGAACAAGGTCACAGCCTGAGTGGTCAGGCAGCGGAGTGGGGTTCTCTGCAGAGGCTGAAGGAATACCGCCCCCTTCCCATACTACAGATCAGCAGAATCATCACTCTGCAGCGGCTCTCCATCAAAGGTATTTATAAGGCACCTATTACCTTGGCATCTAAGCACTGAACAAAATTATGCTGAAGCACGAGTCCAGAACAAATGGTGTTTTTCTGTCTGCTCCCCTGGGTTACAAAGGAATGAGAATTTGGATGGGCAGGGACGTTTTGCTGTTTTGTTTTTAATTACAGGCATTGTCCCTGGGGAAAGGTTTTATGGCAAAGGTGTGTCTTCAACTTGGATCTGAACATGCTCAGGCTGATCTCTTCTGGAAAGGAAGCCCCAAGTGGAGCCGTACCACCACCACTACTTCCCCCTGCCAGCATCTGAGAGGTGAAATCTGGGGCATTTCAAATACCTGTGCAGTGTAGCTGTCTTGGAGGCAGTCTCTGCCAGAACCAGGCCCCAACCCAAAGCAGCAAAACCTTGAATTCTCTTCTGAAATGAATGGGGAGTCAGTGGAGATCAACAGCACCCATGGGATGATGCACCAACTTCAGCTTTCTTGGGATGGTTCCACTTAGCCTCTGGGAGAGCAAGAATTGGAAGTCTGCCCCAATTGTGCAGCACAATTGGACCAGTCCCACCACGGCAGGGCCCTTTCTGTCCTTGAAAGGAGAGTAGAATCTGGCCCCTTATTATTGGCAAAGCACAGTGTTCTTGGCCCTATGCCAGACAGAGAAAGATGTGGTCACTGCCCCATGGATCTTACAATATAAATAAACATGAGTCCAAAAATATAAGCAAGAAGGTGCAGGAGCGTTTTTTAGAGTGAGAATTCCAGGCTCCAGCCACACACCAGGAATAGAACTCCTTGATTGTAAGGGAGTTGAATAGAAATCTGAAGTGCAGCATATCAGAACGGATGGGATTAACTGAAAATTAAAAACAAAAGGCTTTATCACTTTTAAAACCAAACTCTGCTCCTAATCAAACTAAAAGTCAATGGGACAAGAAAGGCGCCCTTTAAAATAAAAAAACCCCAGACAAATATACAGTAGAATTATGCTGAGGTTTTCACATAACCGAGATAGAATCTCTATACCAAAAGCAACACTCAGATACTGATTTATACTAAATGTGGTTCAAATTGAACTAAAATTAACTAAAGCTGCTACGTCTTCCGTCCTGTATTATCTGGGCAGTAAAGTGCTAAACTAAATCAGAATACAGATTCTGGGACAGACAATGCAATCAGTTCGGGTGCATAGGTGTAACTGAGAGCAGAATTTAGCTACATATAAGCCCACCCATAAATCCAGAGGTTTGCAGAAGGGACCTCAAGATCATGATCAGATAAGTATGTTTGTCTTTTCTTTAAATACACATCTATTTCCTTTACCATTTTTTCTGATGATCTCCCCAACCTTCCTTCCCAGAATCACTCAGCATTAATCCACAGCTCCCAACTAATAGACGGTGAGGCTCACAGAGAAAGGTATACAGGTAAAAAAGCTTAATGGGCTCACTGTTTCATCAAGCCCAGGACACGCCCCAATAACAGAGAGAGTGACCAGATTTCCTAATGTCTGACAGACGTGCTGTCTGGTCTTTAGTATTAGTATTATAAATTCACCAATAGTCTCTATTAATTCTCACATGACAGTCAGCTTGGAGAAGGTCATACTTCCCCCACCCCCTTCATGCACAGGATCAATTCTCCCCAAGTTTACACTTTCTGCATCACGCTATGAATCATTTTCAGCCTCAGGGTATTTTTTAAAACCTGATTACCCATCCCCTTCCCCTCCCCCAAATATCAGGAGGGTGGTTTCTTTATTTAACTGTAATCTAATAAATCCTGATTACCCTCCTACTCTCTGCCCTTCACTTTATTTTATATCAGAGCATTTTTTCCACATCCTTCTTTCTCAGAAACTACTGCTTTAAAACCATGACGTCAGGAAGTTGCTGTTCAGTGATCGCCCGGGAGGGAGAAGGGAAGAATTGTTCTGATTCTCAAGAGTTACACTCACTTGACAAAATAAACACTTTTGGACTGATTGCTCCCCTTCTGCAACACGAGACACAACTCACTGTTACTCCGCATTGTGTGTCCTCACTTATCTCAGTGCCAAGTGGATACCATGCTGATTCGGGCACATTTTAAACCCACTTTGCACTGCTGTGAATTCTGTTTCATATATGTTCTTATCCCACCCTCCTTGCTTTCTATCTGAGCCCCTTACGGTAGTGCATTAGGTGACATGACTAACATCTGTCATGTGTAGTTTGTTCCTTCTCTCTCATCCTCTCCCTGGGGGGGAGAATGGTGTGTGCAGTGGAGCGCTCTGTTTTGATAGGGTTTGTGTTTTGTTTGGGGTTTGTTTTGTTTTTTAGCGTGTGTGTGTGTGTGTGTGTGTTTGCTCTGTGTTTTTCTTAGAGACGGCAAACTGACGACGGGAGCCTTGCACTCACAGTGGAAGGTGGTGAAGTTGGCGAAGGTCCGTAGTTCCAGTGGGAACTCATTCTACAGTCTCAGACCAGGCCTTGAGAAAGCGCCGTCACCTGCACAGACTGACGACCCAATGGAATCCTGGCCTGACTGACGTCACTGGGAGTTTTGCCATTGCCTTCAAAGGGGCTAGGATTTCGTTCCAAGTGCAAGGCAATCATGAATGGGCCCAATCACAGCCTCTCTCAGATCACACCACAAAGAACTCCCAGGAGTCTCCTCCCTTCTGGGTTCCGATGAGAAATAAAATAAATAAAAGGAAGAAATTCCAGCTGTTGGGTCTTTTCACTTCAAAGGCAAACAGGGGAACACAAGGAGACAAATCAATTAGCCTAGAATATGCTCCTGAAAAGGAGAAGAAAATAAATAAATAAGCTTGACCAATGCCAGGGACAGCTAAAGTTAACGTGCTTTTCAGAATGAGCAATAAAGCGCGCTACAAAATGGTGGTATCATTAAGTGTTGAAATGCTCCTTTTCTGTGTTGAGAAGCAAAACATATTACATGTGGCTAAATCCTGAAGGATTCAGGGACAATTTTGCCCGAGAGAGGAGTAGGGATGGAGCATTTGGTCCTTTGTCTATTTACATAAAATCTTGTTCCCAAGTGATTGGGAGTTTTGCCATTCGGATCTGGCCCATACTCCACAGTTTGTTCAGGTCAGGCTAAAGCTTGCATACTAGCTAACCTTAGAACAAGCATCTAAGGCAGTAACGCCCACTGCACTACTTCAGCTTTCTCTATTAAAAAATAAATTAAATTGGTTCCTATAGGCCTTTTAAACATCATAATTGCCCCAATGAACTCAGCTCCTATCTTAACCCATTTGATGCTCACTTTATATTTTGGTGGTTGCACATTTCCTTCTACACTTCATTTGACTGCTCCAAATTTTCTTTACAAAAACAATGGTCATGGGTTAAAACTGCAAAACTTAGAAACTTTGTGCATCTTCATGAAGCTGCATTTATTTGCAACGGAGTAGTCTGGACTGAGAACAAGACATGTTTGATTTCAGCCCCATTCAGGTCTTTCTGGGGGCTCAGCTCTCTGAGGGTTTAGCCTTTTAAAAATTCTCTGCTAAATTCTGGTGCACCTCAGTTTGCGTTGCATGTCCCTTTGCCTTCTGCCCTGTGCGTTCTCCAGAACTAGTTTCTGCAGCAAAGGGCTGGAAACTCCCAGTTCAGCTCAGCATTTTCTGGTTGCCAGGTTTTCCATGTCTTTTCTTTCTCTTGACCTTGGATACACCAGAGTCCATCCCACTAGAGTATTCCGATCGCAAGATTTCAGCAAGGCGGCGTTTGCCTTGGGTTTTCCTGCGAAGATCAGGCCTGGAAAGAAGAGAGCAAAAGAGAAGGGGTTTAGATTTCTTTCCTTTTGAAATCCAGTTTGGTGGGTTACTTATTCTACAGCTGTGCAAGTGACATTTGCGCATTAGCACAAGTACAGCTTCCTCTCCTTGATGCCTGTTTTGAAATTCTGTCTCATGCAGAATTAGATATTGTTGTGACAGTTTTTCATAAAAGTGGCAAAATATCATGCCATTTTTAAAAGGGAGTCTTTGTTCTGAACAAATGCTCTGGTGGGGGGGTGCGCGTTGACAGCTGATGAAGTGTGTGACACAGCAGTTTGCAAATAAAAAAAACCCAGCCTTAAGACACTGAGCAATGAAAACATTTTATAACAGAACTAAACCCTGTGCTAAAAAAAAAACAAAATAAAAAACCCCAACCCAAGACAATCTTTTCTGCCAGCAGCCTGCAAACAACACACACATCTTGTAGCTTTTGTGGCAGATATGGCAAATTTCCTGCAATAGCCTGGAAAAACCTTACTGAACTAAGTTTAAGTCTCTTTGGAGTCCACTGTATGAAATACAAAGGTTCCATATTATTGTGGGCCTGGCTGATCAAAGGACCATACTGAACATTGCAGCAGACAAGAATGGTCTTTTGGGGCAATATGTATGACGTGGGTTTCCTGAGAAATATCTAGGGGGAGGTGAATACAAATTCCTGGCCTTCCCACCAGGTATGCAAAAACCCAGCCTTTTGAAGCTACGCCCTGAGGAAGGGACCATACTGATTACCTATTCCTGGAATAGGAAGATCAAGTTGTATAAAGGAAAAGTATGCATGGGTGTGCTTGTTCTGCGCTACTGCTGTTATGAACTTGTAAACACAAGGGTTTGAAGGATTGATTCCTACCAGAGCACCTGCAGGAGTTGGCGGGCAGGGTGATCTCGAGTAAGTTTATTAGCATGCGAGTAGGCTCTTTTATTCTTTGAATATGTTTTCTCTCTGATTCTTTCACCTTAAGAATACATGTGCTCGCTTAGAAAGACCTGTGTGGTTACTTATACATGCGGGCAATAATGCTGCTTATAGCCTCTGAAGAGAGAGCCACCCGACGCTGGCCTGTTTAGGCACTCTGGCTTGCGGGCAAGAACACAGCATAGGGACGGAATTGTGCAGCCTGGAAAAACCCGTCAGGAAGAAGAGAGATGTAGGTCTCCGCCCAAGGGAGGTGACGGCTGATGAGCCGGACCTCCGAGGGGGAAGGCAGGTACAGTTGCCTGGCACCGTGACAGCTTCCGCACTAGAGACTGTTGCAAAGGCAACTGTATTCTGACTGGCTGCTACATTCCAAAATGGATCCTCTAGGGTTCAATAGCTCTGCCACTCTCCTGCTCTGTGACCTTGGGCAAGTCCCCTTCCCCCCTTGGGGCTTCTGTTTACCCTCCCAGTCTTTGGCTGTCTTGTCTGTTTAGAGAGTGTAAGTTCTTCAGCGCAGGGGCTATCACTCACTATGCATCTGGACAGCGCCTAGCACAGCGGAGCCCCAGCTGTGGTTGGTGCCTGTAGGTGCTACAGTGATACAAGTAATAAATAGTAATAATAGATCTCAAAGCCCATTGCAAAGCGGGTAAGAATGTATCTGCTCCTCTACACGAGGTGATGGTATACAACAGAAACCCTGCGCATGCTCCAGCAGTGATATTCATTTATATACATGGATATGCATTAGACTAGAGCCTTAGAAACCACAGGCTTTCAGTCTTGCCTTTTGTGTTATATTATCTACCAAGTGCCAGGTCATTTAGCAGAGGGGGAAACTGAGGCACAGAGGTGCAATGACTCACCCAAAGTCACATAATGAGTTGGGGAAAAGCCAGGAATAGAACCTAGGAGTCTTGACATGCAGTCACCTACTTTTACTTATGTAGTAATTTCAGTCACCATTTACTTATTTAGGTGAGTTTCTCAACATATGATAAAGTTTCTGACTTACACTTTCATTGTGTCTCCAAGCACTTACTGACAGTAATTTGAGGGTTACCGGGCAACAAATAAGTTTACTTAACAACACAGAACTATTTGCTGCTGAGGACAAGCAATCTACCAGTAGCCACCAGGCTGAATTTCATCTCAGCAGGGAGGTTGTGCAGCACTTTATTATCAATCAGGTGAAATCACTGCCCAATTAGTAAATCAATACCCCCTGCTACAGTGATCAGCTGTAGAGGGAGAGGCGGGGAATGGGGATGCAGGAGAGGAAAGGCTGCTTCCTGTAAGCAGTGCCACAAATCGATGGAGCTGTGCTGTGGAACCTACACTAATCATTAAGAAAAAAACAGCGCTGCTGTTGTCGGGACCCTATTTAAACAAGAGGTGCAAGAGCCATAGGCAGCAGTAATAATCTATAGCAATAGTAAATTTGGAAGGTCAGGATCACCGGGCCAGATTCTGATCTCAGTTACACCAGAGTAAATCCGAAAACTCCACTGACTTCTGAGTTACTGTAGATCTCCAGGGTCTCCTCTACAAGAATAGCAGCATCCAGATGACCAAGTGAGGAAGGAGGGCTTTGTGGTTATGACACTGGGCTGTGGGCTCTGACCTGGATTCAGTCCTTGACTCTGCCACAGACTCCCTGTGCAATGCTGGGCAAATCACTTAATTTCACTGTGCCTCATCTCCCCCAGCTGCAAAACAGGGACGATAATGCGCCCATCACTCCACACCCTGTTGTACAGCTACATGCATGAAGGTTTGTGGGGCCCCCAGATACTATGGTGAGGGGCTCTGCAGAAAAGCTTACAAATGCATAACACAGATAAAACCTGTGTCCCCATAACTGGGGGACTGTCCAAGATTTCTTTCTGTGATCTAGCACCTAGACATGACAGGTTCTTGAGCCCTAACCAGGACATGTCATGATGGGCAGAGAAATCTACAGCCTGTTAAATTCCTCCTTCCAGAAGAGCCATTCCAAAAGCAGCCATCCACGTTTGAGGTAGAGTTCTGCAAACCCAGGTAACTTGGGGGCACTGGTAGGAAAAAGGTTTCTCAACACACAGACCCATCCCGACTCTCTGAAATGGCAAGATTTTAGCACAGTTCAGAGGAGGAGCAAACATTTACATGGATAAAAAAACCCAACCCATCCTCTTTTTCATTAGATGGGGTAAAATGTGAAAGGGTCAGAAAACATCATAGTTCAGGGCACAAGATAGACACTAAATGTCTGGGGTTAGGAAGAAACTTCCCCTATAAGCAAGTCATGCCATTAACTGTTCATTATGGGGTTCCTTGTACTGTCTTCTGAAGCATTTGGAACTGGCTGGTGTCAGAGGCAGGATGCTGTTCAAGATGGACTGTGGGCCTGGTCCAGTCTGGCAATTCCTACATTCCTACTGTATGTGATCTTTTCGGTGTCTGGACTCTGGCCAAGAATTACCTAAAGCAATATTGGATCAGAGGCACTAACTGGAACAGATGTCAAGAGCGCATTCCATCTACATTTCAGGGGCATAGTTACACCCTGATTTCCAGTGCCAAGGCCTGTTAAAGGTCTAAGCATTGCTCTGGGCTACACAGCTTGGAACTTGGCACCCTCTACCCAGAGACAACCCTGGTTTCTGTTCTTTCTGGTTAGACATCTAGAAGATGTTTTTAGTGTTGCCAGGTGACAGGTCAGATCAAAGTCCCTCTGGAGTCCCTCTAATCACTTCATTAAGAGGGTGGGGGCAAAGCTGTGTTTGTGCAGTGAGGCAGGGGTGGGGGGTGGGGTGGGGGACAAGGAGGGGAGAGAGACAGAAGCCAGTAATTGCGTGGTGTCATTTTGAGACTAAACCTCCACACTGGTAGGAATAAGAGACCACACTTAAAGCTGCCTGCGCACACCTGTAATTAAATTGCAGCCTTGGAGAACGGGCACCAGGAGCCCCTGAAGAGAGACAATTAAGGGAGCAGAGGAAACAGCCTAAAATGGTTTGTTTTATCCTGAGCAAAGATGAAGGCGGCCGGTTTTCAAAAGAGGAAAAAGCTCCGCACTCCAGGGGAGACAATAACCCGGAGTCATCTGGCTCACACGAAGTACCACAGGCGATTCCCACATCACTCTGAATACAAAACCAGGCAAGTATCCTGAGGGGCTTGTCAGTGTAAGAAGCTGGCAGCTAGGTCAACTTCAACCCCCCGTTCTTCCCCACCCCCCCAACATTTCTGAGGTCTCTGTAAAGTGCCAAGTGCGGGAGTGTGAATTCAGGAGGACATCCCCATCCCTACCTCTTGGTTTCTCTTTCCAAAAGAGAGACAGACAATGTAGAACGGACACAACAGAAAATAAATGGAGAAGTGGCGGGGCCTGGGAGGAAAAAAAGACGAGAAAACAACCTACCAGAGTGGAAAAATGAGGCACTTTGCTCTTTTTCTTCCCAGTATTCATCACTCTTAAAAATAACAGTTTCCTCCCATGCCCACCTTGCCCCACAATCTGAGTCACCACCCTAGAGTGCTACTTCCATGCAGGAGGTCAGGCAGCTCCTAATGCAGACTGACCAGAAAGGGATGGTGGTGCCTTTCCCAACAACCTCTTCTCCCCTCAGAACAAAATCCAATGCCTGTTCTTGGACTCATATCTTGCAAGCACCATCCTTCGGCCTAGCCGCTCTGAAGCCTGTGGCACCATTGCTTAGTGCAAGAAATATAACCCACACTTTGAGAACCCCAGCCAACTGTACCAGGCATGAATCATCACTCTCACACCGTCTTGGGCACTTGATGGCTTTGCAAGTGCAGTGGACTCAAATGTTTATCACCTTCTGGACCCCAAGGCCACTGATGGTAAAATGCAGAGGGAAAGGAAAACCAGGGAAACATTCAACATGAAATGAGTTGTGACACAGCCAAGATCCAAAACGAGACTAATGCTGCTGATGCTTTTGCACCAAACCGAGTTTCGGAACATTTCAGCAGCTGCTGAGACCGTGTGGACAACTGTGAGGAAGAAACAGGAATGAGCCTGGCACAAGAGAGTGGGGAGAACACCCAGAAACTGTTCTGCTTCTCTATCATTTCTGCTTTTATCTGCCCATTTGAAGCGATCATCTGCTCCTGAGATTTGTTCTCAGTCTCCAAGTCATAAGATCCATCTGTGACATCACACAGTAGAAAAATATATGTAATCGAGTCAGTCAGTGTTGGGAATTCAACAAGAGAATGAAGATGATGAGCGTCTAAAGAAGAATGTTTTTTCCCCCTCAGTGTTCTCCATGATGCGTTGTTTCTCATTCCCAATCAAGGCTTTGGCTGTTCCAAACGCAAGCTAAAAAGGGAATACCAAACTGAACAGAGATTTCACGGCTACTGTTGTTCAGATTCTCTCCCCTTCCGTGCACCCGAGTTTAAAGAATCATTATTGTTTTGCAAAACAGAGAGACTAATTCTTAGTAGAGCTGCCACTGTGCTCCCTGAGAGATGTCCACCATAGCGGAGTCACCTGGAACACCGTGACGACATGCACACCTCTTTTGGGTTTAGAACCTTCTGATTTACGATGTGACCCTCTTTATTCAAGAAGTGTTCTGGGGACGTAAAACATTTAGAGAAATGGCAGAGGAGCTGAGTCCAAATGCTGGTGTTTGGGGGACATGACTGTGATGCAGATAGGAGAACATTTTGGTTGTTCGGAGTTCAGGGTCCTAGTGGAAACACAGTAATGGACGGATACAATTAAAATAAGAGAGGGAAAAGGACTTTAGGAGGTTTGCAAAGGGTTGCCATTTTATTGTTTATTATTTTTATTATGGTAGCATCAACAATATGCTCAATTGTCTTCTTCATTGTATATCTAGAGCAGTGGTTCTCAACCTATTTACCATTGTGGGCCACATATGCAGCTCTCTATGTGTTACATGGGATACATTCACAGAATATATATATATATATATATATATATATATATATATATATACACACTACCTGTATGGCCCTGAGGATGTCACATCGGCTGCAGCTGTGTGCGGACTGGGTTGCAAATGGACTGCAAGCCGTGGGTTGAGAACCACTACTCTAGGAGTACCTAGCACAAAAGGGCCCTGATTCTTGACGGAGAACGCTAGACAATACTGTTGTCCATTTACTCATTGGAACACACAATTCCTGCTCCCAAAATATTTACTAATCGATACGTAAATTTCTAATCTAAGATTATAATTTTGGGGTGGGATTTTCGAAAGAGCTAAAACGAAGCACAAATCCCAGGAGACTGAATGAGACTTGTGCTCCCAAACCTTCTAGGCATTTTTGAAAATCCCACTGTCGCTTTCTACAGCCATCTTCTGATACCATGAACTCTGTGGAACATTAACTCCACAGTTTGCTTTCTTCTTACTGAGCCCTGGAGTTGTAAATTCTGTAGTAACTTTAGTGTTGCCTATTTGGTTCTAAAACTTGTGCATCAAAGTCGTGAATATAATAGAATCATAGAATATCAGGGTTGGAAGGGACCTTAGGAGGTCATCTAGTCCAACCCCCTGCTCAAAGCAGGACCAATCCCCAATTTTTGCCCCATATCCCCAAATGGCCCCCTCAAGGATTGAACTCACAACCCTGGGTTTAGCAGGCCAATGCTCAAACCACTGAGCTATCCCTCCCCCCAACAGAGAAGGCTACTTGTGTCAGATTCAATTTGCTAGAATATGCAAAATACACTCATAGTTTGAGAATATCAAACATTCATCGTTGGAAAGGACTAAGAGACACAGACAGAAAAAAATCTGAAGCTATCCTTAATTTTCACACTAAAATTTTAACATGCTATGTTTCATTGATACTTTTGTTTAATTGAAGAACTGTGCAGAATGCTCATCTCTGATTCAAAAACTCCTATGTGCTGGATTAGTTCAAGGGCACATATTTGGGAGAATACTCTTATTTCTGGGTCATAATGAGAAATCTGATAACTCCAAGAAATCCTTCTGATAATGTCTTTTATCACCTCAACTGTGAACAAGCTCACTCTCAGTGATCTTCCTTCAACTTGTTCAGCACTGCCTGCTCTTTCTTTGTCTTCAGCTGTGTGAAATCCTGGTGCAATACATTGCAACAAGTCCCAATGACCTTTAACCAACACGCGTAGGTTGTAGAAACCCAAGGAGTTCCCAGAATTGCTCCAGGTTTAGAAAGAGTATCAAGTTCTGACGCACAGACCTAGAACTCATGGTGTGTCTTTGGAGAAGAACTGAGCGGACTGTATAATTTATCAGAGAACATTTCAATGTGGATCACGCCATCAATCTGCTTGACAGCATCTCCAACAGCTAATCCCATCCTGTGGCTGAACTTGTGCCAGGCAACAGGGCTGGGATACTTCTGGGCCGAGGCTGTTGCAACACCTGCTTTTTCTACCTATCGTGTTGGATGAGCCATCTGCAGCCAACGCAACCCAGGCGTTTTTGGGCAAAGAATTCATCAACGATACTGCGCTCCTTTCGACAAGTCAACAGATGGCCTACATACAACGTCATCAGCTGATGCAAACAAGCTTGGTAAGATAAAGAGAAAATATCATTGGATCACACTGAGCATCGACTGTCACTCTGCTGCAAAAAAACGTTAACCAATAAAGAACCCAACCTTAGAATTATGAAGGTCGATCACACTATAGCTATACAGAAGAGAACTGACAGATCCCTCACTTATCAACCATCCACTATTCCTCTCCCTATGGAGACAGGATGAAAAGTGCCACTGGAGAGCTGTTCACCCCACAGCACCCTGGCTTCTGTCTATTCACTCCCTTGGCCTAACAGGCAGACGAGACTCTTCAAATAGAGAGAGGTGTTCAATTCCAGCACCGGTCATTGCAATTTTCTGGCTCCACCTGCTTGCCTTAGAACACCGCAAAGCCAAAAGACGGAGCAAAGATTCTGTCTTGTGGCTTTGGTGGGATAAGACAAGCATTCAAAGAGCACCTCCTCTGCCTCGCATGCATATGATGATTATAAAGCGTACTCTGCTCTCAGGACAACCATTCTGGTAGCATCATGCCGCTGGTAAGAAGGACTTGCCTGTTTTGCTTGAACTACCGTGTGGAATTACTGTGCATTTGTCTCTATTGACTAGCTCCTACCGGCCATTCCTCCTGCATTTTTTGTATCAACTTTGAATTTCTGAGTGTGGTTCCAGCCCTTCTCTTGTATCTTACATTTGGCCCTGTTTGCCTTTCTGCAGAGCAGACAGTCGATCAACCAAACTGAGTGAAATCCCTCAATGGGCAAAATTCCAGATTTGCCTTTGACTAATTAAGTGATATTAAGGAAGCTGTAAATGCCACACAAAAATTGGCAGTCAAGCTGCTTCTAATGATTAGATTATTGCTTCGTAGGGAGATACAGCTGCAGCCTTGCTATGAGAGCCCTTTTGTTAGAGGAGTCAGTCTTTTCAAGGCTGTCAATGCCAAGGAAAAGTTCAAAGGTGTCACACCAAGGATACAAAAAAAAAAAGGGTACCAGTTTGCATCCCATTCCGCTCCCCACCCCTGCATCTCCAGCAATGCCTGGGTGCGGGGAGGTCATGAGAGCATGCTGTCTAGCAATCAGGAGAAAGTTATGACTTGGGGTATAATGTATCTCTCTAAGGAGAGTTAGTATAACTGACCACTAAGTAGTCCATGTCAAAGTGCTCATCAGATGTACTGTCTCAGACAGTGGCCAGCACCAGTTGCTTCAGAGGAAGGTGTAAGAATCCCTCAATAGACAGATGGGATGTAATCTGCACCCCCCACACACACATAAAGGTCTCACCCAGATCCCTAATAGAGATTGGCTTAACCCTAAAGTGTTAGGTATTTTCCCCTTCCAATTTTTTTCCCTGGCTGCATTAATTATAACAACTCTAGCTATTCCTGTTAGCCATGTAAACATCCAATCCTTCTTTCAATCTCAATAAGTTTGTGACCTCAATGACATCATGTGGCAAAGAGTTCCACCGTCTTTGACAGGAGAGAAAACTGCCAACTCCTCCTATACAAGAGCTAAATAAATACTGCATTTCACCTTCCAAGAAGATACTGAGTGATTATTTTAATACAACATGCTATCTTCAGAATGAAGTCTTGCAAAAAACGGTACTGTTAAGGGGCTATTCCGTTTAGACCAAACAGTTTATGAAGAGTACTAGCAAGTGTAAGAGACAGAGAAAACAAACGTGTCTATTCAGGATAGAAAGGGTGTGATACAGCATTTCAACATTTACAACAAAAGCAACACCCAGCTGCCATGT
Organism: Macrochelys suwanniensis; assembly: GCA_033296515.1. NCBI lineage: Eukaryota > Metazoa > Chordata > Testudines > Chelydridae > Macrochelys > Macrochelys suwanniensis. The sequence continues at coordinate 9,564,929 of CM065790.1, read as the reverse complement.
TGTCAGTTTTTGGCTTTTCTACCTGGACTCTCTAAGGGTGATTAAGGAAGGATGTTTGAAAAAACAAAAAAAACCTTTTCTTTGTCTGTTTAATGACCCTTTCCCTGCATTTTATTTCTCTATTTCTTTCTTTTTCTCTGGGCTGTTTGTTCTTTAGTCTCCATGCAGGTGGTGAGAGATGGGGCTTTGGTTTGCAGACTACTAAAAAGGTATCGGGTGTTTGGACACAATGTGTAATTACCATATGACAACCGATGCTTGCAGTATCACATGATAAATGCTATGAAAAAGAAAGTCTGTTCAATAGCTGTGCTGCTATTATTTCAAGCCTGCATTTTACAAGCAATTAAAAAAAAAAAAATCACAGGCCAAATTCTGTTACACCAGTGTAAATCCAGAGTAATGCTACAGAAATTAAAAGTTACTCTGGATTTACATTGATGTAACTGAGAGCAGAATTTGAACCTATATTCACTATTCTTTTCACTATAAATTCTAACACAGCCTCTCTCTCATACACACAGAGAGAAAGTTAATTAAAAAGCAAGGTTCTGCACAGAACAACAATTGCTGTACAGGGCAACTCTGGTTATTTTGTGGAGTCTTTATTTTCCAGCTGCCCCAAGTTTTGAAATCTGGAGTCTGAGCCGTGACCGGCCTGTGCAAAGCCTGCTCACTTTCCCTGACCTGCAATTATACAAATCCATGTGCACATGAGTTCAAGTCACTCTTACGCCATTTGTTCCAACGCCTCTCCACTGCCTCACGTTACCTACTGTATCTTCAGCCTGTCTGTACTCTAATAGATGGGAGGCTTGGGGAGGAGGAATGCCACCTAAAGAGGCACATAACAACAGGAAAAGTAGCTGTAACAGAGTAGCAACATCACAGGAACTGAGCGAGGCATTGTCAGGGGCCGAGTAATCTTGTGACACACTGCTGTCAGTCATCACTTGGCTCCCCGCTGGGCCAGCAAGACATCAAAGCCCGCCCCATACCATCTTACATGCTCTTTATCGGCTAAGCAGGCTATTCTTCCCTAAATAAAGCCCTGTTAAATCCCTGGCTCACAAGGGCATTCCCGTCCTGTTGCCCATCTGCTGGCGAGGGTCAGCTGAAGCAGGAGGCAGAGCCCCGGCCTATCCCCGGTGGCTTCTCAAAGCAAGGACAATGCTGTCTCCAACTTTTTTTTTCCCCCCAGCATCTCCTTCCCCTCCCCCCTTCCTTTTTCCAGGGTCTGTGCATGAGCGGGAGATGTCACAGGCCTACAAACCATTATGCGGAGTAGTACTTTAAATGCACGGCAAACGCTTGCTAATATGAGTTTGCAGCAACCATTGCACAGAAAGAGTTGAACAGACATTTATTAACAAAGAGAGACTTCCTTCCTTTTAAACACAGCTACGTTTTAGTGGCAAGCGATTACTGGGAGCGAGTCCTCCGCTGTGGCTACTGAGCAGGACTGTGGCACCAATATTTCCTCACTTCCAAGCGGAAGGGCCTTCATTTGTGCGGGGTCAACGGGAAACACCAACAGTCTAATTTTCAGAGGTGCCGAGCACCTGCAACATTGCAAGCGAACGAAAGCTATGGGGGCTCTGGGTCGCTGAAAACAAAGCCCACTGTGTCTCAGGTTGGTCACACAAGAACTGAAACAGCCCAAATGAGGCCCTGTCTACACACAAAAGTTGCACCACTAACTATACTGGTACCAGTCCCCTAGTGCGGATGCAGCAATACTGGTATAAAGGAGCTTATCGCTTATGCCTGCAAGAGAAGGGGAATAAGTTTAACAGTTATTAAGGGCACCTTTACACCAGTATAACTTAACTGCTCAGTAGGGGTTGCATGAGTAGAACCATAATACAGTTTGGAAAAAAATCACTCCCCTAACCAACATAACTATACCAGTACAAGAACTGTGTACCGACCAGGCCTTTGCTGACCTTTTTGGGAAGAATGGGCTTTGTGTGCGGCAGACGGCAGGGATGGGAGGCATAAAGCACAGGATGAGCCAGAGCTGGGGTCTGATCAAACACAAATTGCAGACAGCTCTGTAAAAAGCAGGGGTGGCTGTTCCATCCTTCCCCAGTCTGGCAGAGAAATTCCACCTTCACCAGCAAACCCAGGAGAGACGTCATCAGCCCAGTCTGCATTCCAGGATGAGCCCGCAACTAACCCAGAGGTAACGCACCAGGTCTGTGCAACTCTGGATTTGCTGACAAACAACTATCGGTCTATTTATTAGCAATGAGTCATCTGGGCTGATTCAAACTTGCTGAAAGTTTGGAGTGTTTGAAGCCCTGGTTGTAGTTCAACCACTAAGCCGTGTCTATACCAGCATTTTCCTTAATTTCCTGCAGTTGCACGAGCATCAATGAGGCACTGCCTGTGGTAGTAACAGTGGGATTGCTAGTGTAATGGTAAAGGGGCAAATCCCGAAAGAAGATGAGGTGCAGGGCACCTCTGGGGATCTGGCCCAAGAACACTGTTAGTTGTAAGTGACAAGTAACATTTTGCGACCATCAGATTTATAAAGTATTTTACAAATATTAATTAAGCCTCACAACCGTCTCACCAGCAGCATCCTCATTTTACCAGCTGGGACACGGAGAAGCGAAGGTCGACATTTTCAAATCTGGGGGGCTAGATTCTGAGCTGGTGTAAATGGGCATAACTCCCAAGGCTTCCAATGATGCTGGGCCTAATTACACCAGCTAGGCGTCTGGCCCTGGGTACCTAAAGTCAGACACCTACATTCGTATGAAACCACTTCAGTGGCCTGATTTTGAGAGCTGAAGTTACTGGGTATCGGGAGTACTCAGATCCTCGGACAATCAGACCTGTTGTTTATGTGCCTAACGTTGGCAATGTGAGTTTGGTGACATGTCCAAGGCCGCACAGTAGCAGATAAGGGAACAGAACATCTAGGAGTTCTGAATTCCATTCTTCTGCTCTGACGATGACGATGTGTTACTTACACTGCAGTAATGCCGAGAGGCCAGTAATGCTAGGTGCTGTGCAAACATGTAGCAAGAAGATGGCCCCCGCCCAGAAGAGGTTGCAGTCTGGGTTTAAGACGAGAGGTGGATATGACAAACACATGGGAGGAACGCACGGTAACAGTGCGACGACAGTGATAAGCAATGGTCGCAGCACACCCGCTGCCTAACCACTGTCAAGTAGGGTGACCAGATGAGAAGACCCGAAAATCGGGACTTCCCGGCCGGAATTTGTTGAGCAAAAAAAAAAACGCCTCTCCCGCCCAAAGTTGTTGAACAAAAAAAAAAAAAACGGAAGAAGACCGGAAATCGGGACAAAAGGCGTCCCGACCAAGAATCGGTCGGGACGCGGGACAAAAGATGAAAAATCGGGACGGTACCGATTTTATCGGGACATCTGGTCACCCTACCGTCAAGTGTTGTGTAGGTCTCGGTGGGTTCTGCGGAGAGACGTCAGGGAGGATAATGCCTTGCAGATGCAGGGAGCTCCTCCCATGTGTAAGGGGCATTACACGGGGGAAGCACCGACACTGCTTGCTGGGAAATCTGTCAAACAGGCAATCGGTGTAGGCATCCCCAGCAGAGTGGAGGTGGGAGTTTACATTTCTGTAGCATGGAAGAGGATAAATGGGATGGGAATACGCCACGAGAGGCCTTAAAAGTGAAGAGCAATCGTTTGTGCTTGTTGCGGTGGGAAAAGGGGAGCCAGCGGAGGGCGCAAAGAGGGGGTGATACGGTCTCAAAGCGAGCCAGGAAGACCCTTTCTGCAGCAACAGGGGGGAGAGGAGGCTGCATTTGCAGAGGCCAGAGAGGAGGAGGTTGCAGGGGCTGAGCCGTGATATAAATGTTTGCTAATGCAGCCCCACTGCCAATGAACAGGAGAGGCACTTCTTAAAAAAACCCCTGAAAGCCTTCATCTCCTCACCATGCCTTCGATGCCAGTGCTTCCCCAACCAACGCAGAATACCAGCCACGAGAGACTAGGTATATTTGGGGTCGGGAAGGAATTTTCCTCCAGGGTAGATCAGCAGAGGCCCTGGAGGTTTTTCGCCTTCCTCTGCAGCATGGGGCACGGGTCACTTGCTGGAGGATTCTCTGCATCTTGAAGTCTTTAAACCATGATTTGAGGACTTCAATAGCTGAGACATAGGTGAGAGGATTATTCCAGGAGTGGGTGGGTGAGATTTTGTGGCCTGCATTGTGCAGGAGGTCAGACTAGATGATCATAATGGTCCCTTCTGACCTTAAAGTCTATGAGTCTATGAGGTTGGGAACATGCTACAGTAGAATTATTTCTTAACATGTGGGAAAACCATGGCCTCAGCTTCTGAATGCCCAGAGGGCCAGCCTGGGAAGGTGTATTGTGGAATGTAGTATTTGCACTGTATAAAATGTAACATGCAAAACAAAGCAATTGCGCTAAGCACCCCACTGACTTGGGGATACGCTTCAGGAATCAGCTCAAGTGAAAACTATCATCTCTTGCAAACATTTGGAGTGAAGGCCCATGTCCCAGAGAGCATACCTCCGGGAGGGAGAAGGGGGTAGTAAGCCTCTGGGACAGTGGTTCTCAACCTGCAGCCCACAGGCTGTTTGTGGCCCAGTCAACACAGAGCTGCGGCCCATGTGACATCCTCAGGGTCATACAGGTAGTATTGGGTATGGCCCACAATGGTAAATAAAGTTGAGAACCACTGCTCTAGGAGGTAGGTGTTAGAGCATGGCAACAGTGGGAGACCGAATAACGGTCAATGGGAAAGAAAGATTCTAAGTTGTGAAATTTGTCACGTTCTGCACTGTGTCCTGGAATGTTCACAGCATCCTTTGTATTCCGTTCCCCCTGCCTGCCTGCCCCCCTGCCCCTGACACACACACTTCTGGCAGGCTGATTTCCTCCTCACATGAATTCTTCAAAGGGGGGGGAGAAAAAACTCCCAATCAAAACATGACCTTCCTGTTTAAAATGCCAACTGGAGATGGTGTTTTCACAGAGGTAACAAGTGCCTGGAAAATAGAAATAGAACAGCAGCAGCAAACTCAGAGCTACCGGGTGCAGAGTTGCTGATCCACACAGGAACATCTTCATGCTTCTAAACTGAACTCAGAAAAGGTGATATTTACTGGAAGCCAAAATACAAGGTAATAAAAAAAATATTTTTTTTTTTAAGACTGAGCTCCCACTCAAACACCCAGTTCAGCAACAGTTAGTAATAAAGCTAATCAAAAATAAAAGGCTTTGAGAAAATAAACTAATTAAGTCTACACTGCAATTAGCATGGCGGAAAACTGAGGCACAGTGAAATCACATAACTTGCCTAATCAAACAAACCAGTATCCCAGCCAGAATTTCCTGGTTCCCAGTCCTATATTCAGGATCATTAGATTAGCGAAAAGCATTGCTTGTATTTATGAGGTTCGTTTGGTCAAACACTGCTCTCCCTTATCTGCCCACATCCCAGGCAGTTCACCTCGGTGGCATGGCCACTCTCTCACTTCAGGTTTCAAGGTCTCACGTGCAGCAGGGACCTTACAGTAGGCCAGGCTACACTGATACACACCCATAGACCAACTCCAGTTTTGCCAGTGCCCTTTGGATCATGCAGCAGAAGCGATAGCTGTGCGCGGTGAATGCACAAGAAATAGATCAGAGAGGCAGAGACCCTAACAGGCCAAATGAAACAGCACCTCTCTCCCGCTGCATGCTCATTAGCAGATTCGTGGGGAAACATGCCACACAGCCATGCCTCAATGCAGCACAGCGCCGGGCAGATATGACACGGTTATGCCTTGTAGGCAGGTGTGTGTGTGTATGGTGTCACTGTATGGTGTGTGTGTGTGTCCCCAAAGGTACTTGGCACAGAAATTCTGCCTCTTAACAGGTGGCCAGAGGCCGGCCAGAAGCACAGTGTATCGTCTACTCAATGTGGGCACTTGGTAGCACTGTCAGGTTATCTAATGGCCAAATAAAGTCCTCAGACAAGTCGCCCTCCTCTCAGAGCAAGTAATGCTTTTCCTGAGAGCCACCCACTGCAACCCACGGTCTCGCGAGTGACTACTGGGTAGCAAGTCATTCAAAACCTCCGGGCCTCTCCATGACCCCAGACCCCAGCGCAGCGTGTAAAGAGGAGGATGGCTGTTATTAAAGCAGAAGTCAATAGGGCAAACAAAAAACGCCAGCCCTCTTGAAGTCTCTCTTTCCACTGCAAACAGAAGCTATCAGGCCTTTTTCTTTTCTCTCTCCTGGGGGAGTCTCCTGACTGATTGGATGGTGGGATATTGTGTTGACAGTAGAAAGAGTGGACCCAGAGGGGCAGGTGGTTTGTGTGTCCTCATCTCCATGTTTCTGCTCCTCAATTTATCTCAGTTTTCTCCCATTATTTCTCAGCCCCGTTGGTAGGAAACATTCAAACCAGGGGTCAAAACAGCATGCTCACGACCTGGCCCTGGCTCCAGAGAGCTGGACCTTCCTACCTTTTTGGTTTCAGTTTGGTTTTCTTTCCTGGACTGGCAGCCATGGAGGCGCTGAGGTTCTGAGGGGCGTCTCTCAGCCCAAAGCTCTTGGCCACATGGCCCAGGTGGAGGGATTTGATGTGGAAGATGTGCTTCAGGGTCTTGGGGTAGGTGGTGTAGGAGCGAAGGAAAGACTGCAGTGCTGCGAAGGACAGAGAGAGAGAGAGTTATTCTTTCCACCGCATTTTGGATTTTTTTTTAAACCTACTCCATCCTGCCTGTTTCAGCTGAAAGGATGTTGCCTAGCCATTTGTGACACCCTGGAGATCAGCTCAAGGAATTGGTTGGGATATTAAAAATACGTGAAGTACTAGTGCAATCCTGGAGGAGGAGGAATGTTGTGAGGAGAGAGGTCAGGAGAAGAAAAGAAGCGACACGAAGATAACACTAGGTTTGCCCAGGTCTGCCTCTTCTAAACACTGCCCCCCTGTCCGACAGGGTGGTGGTCTTCCACATGCTCAGGAACTGAGTTGGTGACCTCGTCCGGTAGAAGCTTAGAGAGGGAAAAAAAGGGGAGGTAGGAGGAGGAAGAAGACAGGAAGGAAGTGGGATGAAGAGAGGAAGAGAAGGGGTTGTGAGGAGGGTGGGGGGCAGACTCCTCCAGTACCACAATCCCAGCAGCCAATGAATTCTTTGCCAGTCACCAGCTAGTCCCTCAGAAACACCTGAGAGACGCATGGATTTTCCGTTTCATCACCAGGCTGAGAACAGAGCTCACCTTTTAAAAGGGGAAAAAAAAAACCAGTAGCATGTACATTTCCTTAGAGTCTTTACCCCTCTAATGCCTTCCTCAGATCTTACTGCTCAAAGGACAAGCTTCATGAATGGCAACACTGCGAACCACCCCTGTGGGTATCCCAGAATGCTAACCACACCCACGCTTCAGGCTGCAGCTTTCCTCTCTGCTATCGGGACACTCTTTGACTGAGGCTCACCCCCGACTCCCCAAATCCCCTGCTCTGCTCACTAAATCTCCCATGCGTGGCTCCCGCTCGGACCTGCACCTCCAGCTCCCTCTCACAGTCCCTGACAGCAGCAAGCTCTAAACTCTAACCTCCCATGCCCTTGCTTGTTGAGCCACTGGACCAGCAAGTTTGCCCACAGCTTAAATCTAATCTCTCAGCAGCAGCAGGAGCTTGGAGTTTATGAACAGTAATAAAAATGTCATTTTAACAGCTCAGCTCCTGGAAGGACCCTGGGAATCCAGCAAAGCTCTGTTTACTGAGCAAAGCGAACGCCTTTTCCCAATCAATGAGAAGAAACTCAGGTGAATCCTTGGCACCCCTCCCCTGATTTCCTACCGGGAGTCTTTCAGGGACATCTGAACAACTAGGGACCAGTGTTTTCGGAGAGGATGCTTAACATTTCAAATGCCCAGTCTGCTGGAGGGGCCCTTGATAAGACAACAAAAGCAATAAGGACCCAGCTTGAACGCTCTCAAAATCCCAATACTCCTGCACTCTCTCTCTATAAAGCTATGGGGTCAAATTCAATCCATGAAAAATTCTAAGGCAGCTGCACCCACTTACATCAGCTCAGAATCTGGCCCACTGGCTATTTCACTCCCATCAAAGCTATAAAGCCCTGCTTCTTTACAGCACTCAAAACGCTTGGATCCCAAGGACTTTGGGGAGCCAACTCTTTTGGAAACAGCCTATAATCAAACACTGGACGTTACCACTGACTAGGTCAGAAAATGCAGAAAAGGGAAACAAATGCACTGCTGGCATGGTTTCCAATGGATTGTCTGCCATGAAGGCAAAAGCCAGCTGCAATGTTAATTATTCATGATTCTTGGCTTGGAAGGGGAGGAAGAAGGGCGTCTATGGAAGCCAGTCAGTGATGGAAAATTTGCATATGCAGATAGTAGAACAGGAGAAGGGGGGGTGGGAAGCCCTGGTTCAGGACAAACAGTGGATGCATCATGTTTCAACATTTCATGACATTCTGTACGCATTTCCCCACAGAAGCCATCAAAAGTCATCGGCATGTAGCTCAGCAACAAGAGTGAGCATATAGAGTTACACTGTGCCTGCACAGACATGGATATGTTTTGTACAGGACTCAAGCCCATTCAGTTGTTTCCTTTTGTCACAGTATATTACAGGTAGCATGGTCTGGAGACATGAGCAGGGCACTAGGGCCCAGGACTATTGGATTCCATTCCCAGCCCTTCTGCTGACTCTGCATGACCACTTGCAAGTCATGGAACAGCTCTCGGCCTCAGTTTCCTCAGCTGTAAAATGGGGATAATTGGGGACACTCACTGGAGTGTCAAGAAGCCTACTCGGTTAGGACCAAGAATTTGATCAAGGAGAAGGGTTTGACCCTTGCGTTTGTAATGAGCTTTGAGATACTCGGTTAAAAATAATAAAAGTACTACAGCATCAATCAAGACGTGCATAGCAACACCCACGACAATGAGGTTTGGCTATTATACTTTGCAGTCTCTAGCACCTTCCATCCAAGGAGCTCAAAGCGCTTTAAAACATGAATGAATTAAGCCTCCCAGGCCTCCAGAGGAGGGAGGCAAGAATTAAAGGAGAAAACGAGGCAGAGAGAGATTCGATGACATGCCCAAGGTCAAAGCCTGGACCAGAACCCTAGAATTCTGACTCCCAGTTCCTTGCTCATCACCATCTTGATGCATGCCATTTGAAATGTACAGATTAGATTACGGTAGGAAGATCTACTACTAAGCATGATTCCTTCACTATGTCCTTACTCAAGAAGCTAGCAAGACATTCAGAAAGTAGCACCTCTGCTCTCTTGGCAACAGACCCAGCCATTTGGCTTAAATTTAATACAACAGCCTTGAATCCTGAATTTACATTATATATTGGGAGCATCTTCTCCCTCCCCAGCATGTACCATTACAAGATGGTGCTCTCTGGTCACTTTCTTTATTTGTACCTTAAAGCGGAATGATCTTTTCTGGCAGACATTACCATCCACAAGGAAAGGATTTCACTTTTATCGTGGGGTTTTTGTTTTGGTAAGAATGATTCAGACGGTTAATAACTCAATACACAGAGTGAATCCATAAAGAACCCTCCTCTCTTAGACGTCAATGGGAAGTTCTGAAGAACTGAAGTTAATGGGAATTCTACTGAAGTTAGGACAGCAGCATTTAGCTCGTACCTGAGTGGGATGGGATGAAACTGACCAGAAGGTGAAGTGAGATCGAAGGAAGAGGTTCAAAGAAAAATAATCTAGTTATATATTTACCCTACAGCATAGATGGTTCAGTTCCTTGGGTGAAGGATTGGGATCCTCGAAAGGGCATCCAATATTAAGTTTGGGTAACACTTAGTGCTTTGCCTTGGACACTGTCTTCACAACAGGTACTTTGTTTTTGCATGCACATTGCCCTGTGCCCCAGATCAGCCTTGTAGAACAGGAGGGCTGTATCAGTTCATATTGTACCATGCCTTTGGTTTCTGCCAGAAGGCAGTGCATCAGTACAGGATCTCTGGCCACTCCCCTGGTAATTTTCCCCCAGAGCAGATGAAATCTCTTGCCCCTTGTCCCACTTCTATATTCTCATATCTAGGCATAGATGGTAAAAACTCACTGCATTGCTCTGTGCCATTCTTTACATATCCTGGCAAAAACAGAAGATGAAACTGCAGATTTGTACATACAGATTCAATAATAATTGTCATTATCAGCGATTGTGCTTCCTCTGCTATTGCTGTGCTTTCCTCCATGCACACACCCACATACACACATCAAATGAAAATATATCCTTGGCTGAGGGCTGCTAGGCATTTCTTCCAAGACATTCTGTCTCACTGGGTCAAACGTATCCCTGGTGTAAACAACAGATTCAATGCAGTTACAACCAGGATGAAGTTAGCCTGTTGCCTCTGACCTTCCCCTTGTAACACATAACCTAGACACTCACGTGATTGGGTCAGAGCCACCTAGATGCAAATCCTAATGAAAGCCAAGAGTGACCCTCATTTGTGCATAATATGTGAAAGCCAGAAATTAACATTTAATATCATTATAAAGCCTTCTGCGTCCATTCCAACCCCCCCTTAGAGACACTGGCCCCGAATGCTTCTGCTAGGCCTTTCCCCCAAAGCAATCCCCATCAGAGGGGAACCCTTGCAGTTTGTATCAGCCATTCAGTAATGAGTTTAAAGAAAGCCTACTGACCTTTCTTTGCCCACCGGACAGTTCCCTCACCGGAGTGCACATAATTTTCAAATTCCGTCTGCAAGACCGTTGCCCGTTCCCGCACTTCCTGTGGGTTCATGCCACGGGATTTCTAGGAGGGCGGTGGGAGGATTAGAGAAAAGACAGAGTTTGAGTCAGGAATAATGAAGCAGTTTAGAATAGATTTAATAACAGTAAAATCACACAGTAACCACCCCGGGGCCAACGAGGGTAATCCTCTCAATATTACTAGGGAAAAAAATATGTATAGATAAAGATGCTAAAGTCAAAGCAACCAGTGAGCACTGCTTCGTGAGGGGAGCAAATCAGGTTTAATTTTGTGTTTTCTAACACCTATCACATATATTTTCCCCCTCTCCTGCTAGCAGCCACTTTGGATTCACCGATTCAGCTTCCAATCTTGGTTACAGCAGAGTCAGTCTGGAGTAACTCCATCCAGATCAGTGGAGTTACTCCAGACTGACACCAATGGGCTAGGGTGACCAGATGTCCTGATTTTATAGGAACAGTCCCGATGTTTGGGTCTTTTTCTTATATAGGCTCCTATTACCCCCCCACTCCGTGTCCCGATTTTTCACATTTGCTGCCTGGTCATCCTACAATGGGCCCAGTTTTCTCTTGTGTTTTAGAATGATGTTATTCTAAGTAAAACAATCAATCAATCAATCCATATAACCAGTCTTGCCCTAGGACAATGAATTAAACCCCCCACATTCATTCTCTTTCTTTCCCTATCAACTTCCTGCTTCTTATTCTCATCTTCACTGATCTTCCTCTCCCTACACTTCCTTTTTCATTCCCATCTACTTCCCAGGACCCTCCATCCAAGCTGCGCTCGCCACTTCTTTCTTCCATGCTTGGCCTACTGCCTTCCTAGACCATGAACAATCTTTTCCTTCCTGCACCCTACGCGCCCTCTCCACTTCCTTCCAGAGAGCCCCTTTATGCAATGACATCTCTGCACTTTCCCATGCATGAACCATTGTCCCATGTATTGCGTCTGTACACGGTAGACAAGGGGATCCAGTCATTTTACTGGATTTTTGGAAAAAAAGGTCTCTATGTAATCTCCAAGCTACAAAGCACAGCAGACCAAATGCACTCCTAGTGGCACAGGGTGCAAGGCTGACTTAAATGCTGTCCTGTCTGCTTACACCTGCGGAGAACGGAATTATTAACAACAACTAATCTGATGAGCTATTCCGCAGTTGAGGGTCCATGCACGGATTTAATATGCCAGACGTGGAGCCACCTCACCAAAGTGGACACTTGTCATTGTCATTATCAAGCTTCCACTGACGTGAAACATAAAACTTTTTTTCTCTCCCCTCCCCACCCTCTCCACTTTTTCTTTTGTTAAGCCTCACAGGCAGCATAGAGTGTCACCTTCCCAGCGTTTTTTAATATGAATGTGAAATTAGCGAGGTTGCCCTTTCCCCTGGTGGACAGAATCCTCTGTTATTAAAAAGTAAAGCACTTTAATAATGAAAACTTTTTCTCTTTTTCCTGTGTTTTAACTGTTTAAAATTAATGAGAAGGGCATAACAGTTGTCAAAGCGATATTGAAAGCCGGGTAGCCAGGACCGAATAAGCACGAAAATCCCTCCAGAGTGTTAAATAAACAGTGCTTCAGCCCTCTCCGAATCCCTCTGTTGGTTATTGTATACATTCTGTAACAGCACTCAGAATAGATCTGAGCGCTGGGGAGGCAGAAAGGTTTCAGAATTCCAATAAAGGCCTCAAATTAAAGACAGCCTGGTGCGAATTCCAGGAGAAAATTAAAGAGACCTCAAGCTTAAGTGACAGGTGACTTGCTTCTGTGTCACAACTGTCAGGGGATTTAGTGATAATATGGCAATATATTACAAAGGACTTTTCTTATTTCCCCCTTTAGGCTTCAAAATGAGGCATCTCTTCTTGCTGGTGGAGGGGCGGGGGGAAAGTCAGACTAAAACGAGGGATAAAAACTAGGTGCATAATTTCCTAAGTGTGAGGTCAGCCCAAGAAAAATAAATCAAAAAAAGCAAATTGGAAGAAAACAAAGTATGTAGAAAACAGCTTCCCCCCTCTTCTCCTTCCTTCTTCTCTAACCCCCTCCACCCCACCAGAAAGATTTCATTTTAAAGTTGCCCCCTAATGGGCATGAAGAAATCTGGGTTTTGATTCCTGCCTTCCAGGGAGGTTGGTCTTAAAAAAATAAATAAAAAAAATCTAAATTTAAAACTGACTCAGTCGAGCAGTGTAAAAAAAAAAACAACCCCACCATACACCACTGTCTGAGGCTGTGGACAGATAAAACGAGTGGATTGGCAGCTACAAGCAAGTCTGCATCCTTTATACACCCGAGTAAATCTCATTCCTGAAAGTATCCCTGTTCAAGTCAGAGACAATACACCTGAGGCCCTTCTACCATATGCCAAGGCCCAAAAGATAAAGTATTGCAGTATTGGTTTGCTTGGCTGTTTCTCCTTCTAGATATATTTACTGCCTCAGTTAGTGGAACTAACCTTTGTAACTCATGGATGCTAAACTGTGTGTGTGTGTGTATGTATGTACTATGTTACATACTCCGCCTCATTTACAAAAGTGTCTACTACTTAATATATGGAGATATGCCTATCTCATAGAACTGGAAGGACCTTGAAAGGTCATCGAGTTCAGTCCCCTGCCTTCACTAGCAGGACCAAGTACTGTCCCCTGACAGATTTTTGCTCCAGATCCCTAAATGGCCCCCCCAAGGATTGAACTCACAACCCTGGGTTTAGCAGGCCAATGCTCAAACCACTGAGCTATCCCTCCCCCAATGTACTCTGAGTTTGTACAGTGCCTTGCGCAATGGGACCACATTCTTGGTTGGTCCATAGGCACTGCCATAATAAACATAATTAATAAATAATAATATACACAAGGAGCAACTCATTTTATTTGAGCATTTTGTGACATCACAGGAAAAAAAAAAGGCAACCATGCTAAAAAAAAAAAGATAGATTCTCTATTTCATGAGAGAAACGTATGTCTATTAAGACTGGAGTTTTTTGGGAAGGAGGGGAAGGATATTGGAAATCTCCAAGTTCATTAAGGAAGAGGGTTAATAGAAACTAGAACAGGAGGGATGTTGTTATGGTTAAAAAAAGAAGGGGGAGGCCATAATATGTCCTGCTTCTGCGATACTTGAAAACAAATAAAGGATGTTGTTTTAATAACTTTTTTTGCCTGGCTGATTCCGACCCTCCTGCACCGTCCCTAGAACCCACCGAGGTATTTTTTTCTACCCCTCCCCCCCATAAAAGTTGAAAGATCAAATTTATTCTCTTTGTAGGTGGATGAACAGTCAGGCACACAGATGTAGCCACATATATATTTTATGTGTCTAAATATAAAATATACATTTTACAGGCACTTCAGCTCACTCCCCAGTTGCTCACAGGAGCCCAAAAATGTGTGTTCCAAAGGGGTATTTATGATGGACTTCAGTCAAGGGGGTGAGAGACGAAAAGCATTATAATGAGTTCTCTGTGTACGAGTCTCACGCATACATGACTCCATGAGCGGAGAGCTGATAAGGTAAAGAAAACTCTGTAACTTGCAAGCAGCAAAGCCGTGACTGGGTTAGGTGAGAGCCTTCATAACATGCGGAAATTAAAAGTTGCAGTCGCTGTCTGTTCCACACACAGTCTATTCTGTTCCTCGATCGCTGTACTGGTTCTATCAAAAAGTCCTATAGCATTTAGTAGGGGATGATAACCTTTCCATAGACCTTTTAGAAATCACCCTATAGAATCTGAGAGAGAATTAGATCCCTGATACAGAATACTACAGGCTGCCATAGAAAGGATTGCATCTTCTATTACATTTTATAGGCTTTTAAAGAGTCATGTCTATAGAATCCTATTTAATGTCCATATAACTACATTGGTTTAATCCCTATTCAGTTTTTCAGGACATTCCCGTAACAAGATATTTCCTCTCTTGGTCACAGCCTTTTAAACCTGTGTTAGGCAGTACTACCAACTTCCTACAGTTAGGGTGAATCCCAGCTCCACTGAATTCAATGGCAAACTTCCCATTGTCTTAAATGGGGCCAGGATTTCAACTTTAGATTGGCAAGCTCTTTGGGGCAGGGATCATCTTTTTGTTATACGTACTGCACCTAGCACAATGGGGTTCTCTAGACGCTACCTCAAGTAATGAATGGCAATATTGACCGGTTTCCAAATATCGGTTTATTTTGGTGTGCTTAGCGGTTAGCCTTATTCTACAGATGGGGAAAATGAGGCACAAAGAGTTTGTTAAGGCCAATGTTTTCAAAAGCAGCCACTGATTTGAGAATCATGTCGTTGGGGGTCTCAATTCAATGCACCATGGGCCTGATTTTCACAAGCTTCAAACCAGCTGCAATTGAAAAACCAAACCAAAACCTGCCAGAGAAATATTTTATCTTCCCAGCCAACACAATTACACTGGCCCAAGATAGGTTATATTCTGCCCTGGGCCAGTGCCAGATTTAAACTGGGATATCTTTAGAGCCAGCAGGGCTAGAAATTGGAGTTTTATAATGGTTGAAAGTTTAAACCATTAGTGGAACTAACCTTTGTAACTCATGGATGCTAAACTGTGTGTGTGTGTGTGTGTGTGTGTGTGTGTGTATGTATGTATGTATGTATGTATGTATGTACTTGGATTCCAAGTCGCCAGTGGTACACACAAAACTTACTTCCAGGCAGGAGCGTGCACAAGAATCAAATATGACCACTTTTGGAGGGGCACGTTCTGTGCCAAAGGAGTTCTGTGCCCTGCCGATTACTGGGGGGAGGGGGTGTGCCCTGGCTTTCAGGGATACTGGACTTCAAAGTGGTGACATTTTTATGCATGGAAAAGGTATGTTAGGTCATTTTTAAAGTTTGCAGCAATCCCAAACTCACACCAATGAATCTTTTATACTAACACACATGCTTAGTAAACTATGTATTTGTTAGACTACTTTACAAACCACACTCCTGAACAATAAGGATTTGTTCCAGTCAACATACAACAACATTTTTTTTAAAAACCGTATATACTATATATTGACTTGAGCAAAGGGCCAGAAATACATGGTTTAGAACAGAAATGTCAGATGATCCACAGATCTTCATTGTAGAAGATGTACGGCATAACAGAAGGATGACTATTTTTCAAAGGCATGGGAACACCCACAGTTCCCAACAGAGCCGTCAGTAGGAAACTGGAAGACAGTGGACATGTTGAAGACTGTTGGCTGGTGTAAGGGAACGAGTGAATTGGCAAAATAATGAGCGAGTGGAAAAATAAACCTGGATAATGCTTGACTTTCACTCACATTCTATCTAAAACCTGGGCTCTTAAACTGCAGTACTCTCCAATTTGCTCTAATGACTGAGAGATCCGTTGCAAGTGTCTACATTCTGTGAATTAGCAAGGAAGGGGCTGATCCAAAGCCCACCAATATCAGTGGAAACATTTCCATCTGCGGCAATGGGCTTTGGATCAGGCTCTGAGCGAGCAAAGGTGTGGATTAAAAAAGCCTGGAGAATGCATCACAAAAATGTTTATTTACTTGGAGGGCTGTTGTGTAGTTTGTAATCACTTAAAATATTTCACAATCTGTTAGCTAATGGTCTGCAGTAGGTTTATAAAAAGGGCAATGCAGTTTCTTTGCCATAAGAGACCTCACTATGGCACGGCCTGCTGTGAAATCTTTGCTGAGCATTGTAGAGGGACATTTTGGGGCAAAACTTTCAAGGAACATAGATTAGGGAAGTGTGGAATAGCAAGGTTCAACTGTCATTTTGCACTGCCCAGATCATGGGTTTGCTAATCCCTTGGCTTGAAGAAACAGAGCCAAGGAAAAGCTTATTTGTCATGCTTGGTTAGGAAACGAAAATTTAAGCAATTTCGAATCAGAACATTTGCTCACCTTGTTTCCCCATTGGCGCCCCTTGAAACGATCGTCTTTCATCAGGCTGGACAGAATATCCTCCATCTTCATCTCGGAGACACTGATGCAGCAGAAAAGGAAACAAAAAATGGTAATGTCTGCTCTTTTCCCCAAAAGCAATGCACAGCTTTCTCTATGGCTATGTCTACACTGGCAATTGAACGACAAAACTTTTGTCTTTCAGAGGTGTTAACCCCCTGCCCCCGAAAGACAGAAGTTTGGCCGCGACAAGTGTCAGTGTAAACAGCACTGCTCGTTGGCGGTAGAAGTTTTTTGTCAGCAGGGGAGCTGACAAACAGCGGCTATGCTGCGCGACTTTTAGGGACATGGTTGTAGGAACACAGCCCTGTCGCTAAAAGCTGTGTAGTAGAGACATAGGCTATAAAAGTGGACTCGCTTCGTCACCAAGGGGATCAGACATAACCAATGATCCCAAAAACCACACAGAATGGAAAAGCGGGGCAGATAAAGTTTTCATATGATTCCTATCCTCAGTAATTTTGAACTGGTCAGTTTTACAGTAATAAGACTATGAACCTCTAACACACCTGGACGATCTCAAAGGACTTTAATAAACATTAAGGTGGCCTGCAAAAGAAAAGAATTGAGTTTGTGCACTTGTGTGTGCATATATTTGAGAGAGAGAAATTCATAGATTCAAGGTCAGAAGGGACCATTCTGACCATCTAGTCTGACCCCTGTATAACACAGGCCACAGATCTTCCCCAAAATAATTCCGAAAGAGTATCTTTTAGAAAAACATCCCATCTTCATTTTAAAATGGTCAGTGCTGGAGAATCCACCAATACCCTTGGTAAATTGTTCTAATGGTTAATTACTCTCACGCTTACTGTCTTATTTACAGTCTGATATTGTCTAGCTTCAACTTTCAGCCATTGGATCGTATTACATCTTTTCTGCTAGACTGAAGAGCCCATAATTAAATATTTGTTCCCCAGGCAGATACTTATAGACTGTAATCAAGTCACCCCTTAACCTTCTCTTTGAGTCTATCACTATAAGGCATGTTTTCTAATGTCTAATTCTTTAATCATTCTCACGGCTCTTCTCTGAACCCTCTCCAATTTATCAACATCCTTCTTGAATTGTGGACACCAGAATTGGACGCAGTAAGGACCAATATTTGGCTATATAAACAGTACTGTATTAAGAATTAAACCAAAATACTGTGAAAATCTGAGGGCCAAATACACTTTTTTTCTGGAACATTATGCAATTGCTCCTCCACGTTTTTCTACCTTAGCAAACTCTGTGCCTGTGTGAAAGCGTAGAGGGGCCCTTATTTTTAAATCACAGCATTCTAAATATAACAAACAGAATTTTTTGGCCAAGTTGTTTTGCTTAATGCTGCCATGTGGAAGACTCCGGGTCAACACACAGACCCATCATATCATTCCCCAGGTCAACAAGGCATGGAGCGCATCCAAATCTCCACTGGAACACACAAAGCTTACTTCCAGGCAGGCAAGTAAACCTAGATACAATCTACATGGAGCTACTATTAGGTGGATGCATAATTGGTTGGAAAACCATTCCTACAGAGTAATTATCAGTGGTTCACAGTCAAGCTGGAAGGACATATTGAGTAGGGTCTTGCAGTGATCAGTTCTGGGTCCGGTTCTGTTCAATATCATCATCAATGATTTAGATAATGGCATAGAGAGTATACTTATAAAGTTTGCAGACAATATCAAGGTGGGAGGGGTTGCAAGTGCTTTGGAGGACAGGATTAAAATTCAAAATGATCTGGACAAACTGGAGAAATGGTCTGAAGTAAATACGATAAAATTCAATAAGAACAAATGCAAAGTACTCCACTTAGGAAGGAATAATCAGTTGCACACATACAAAATGGGAAATGACTGCCTAGGAAGGAATACTGCAGAAAAGTATCTGGGGGTCAGAGTGGATCACAAGCTAAATATGAGTCAACAGTGTAACACTGTCGTAAAAAGAGTGTTGTAAGCAAGACACGAGAAATAATTCTTCTGCTCTACTCCGCGCTGACTAGGCCTCAACTGGAGTATTGTGTCCAGTTCTGAGCACCACATTTCAGGAAAGATGTGGACAAATTGGAGAAAGTCCAGAGAAGAGCAACAAAAAAGATTAAAGGTCTAGAAAACATGACCTGTGAGGGAAGATTGAAAAAACTGGTTTTGTTTAGTCTGGAGAAGACTAAGAGGGGTCATGATAATAGGGTGACCAGATGTCCCGATTTTATAGGGACAGTCCCGATTTTTGGGTCTTTTTCTTATATTGGCTCCTATTATCCCCCACCCCATCCCGATTTTTCACACTTGCTGTCTGGGCACCCTACATGATAACAGTTTTCAAGTTACAAAGAGGAGGGAGAAAAACTGTTCTCCTTAGCCTCTGAGGATAGGACAAAAATCAATGGGCTTAAATTGCAGCAAGGGCAGTTTGGGTTGGACATTAGGAAAAGCTTCCTAACTGTCAGAGTGGTTAAGCACTGGAATAAATTGCCTAGGGAGGTTGTGGAATCTCCATCGTTGGAGATTTTTAAGAGCAGGTTAGACAAACATCTGTCAGGGATGGTCTAGTTAATACTTAGTCCTGCCATGAGTGCAGGGGACTGGACTAGATGACCTCTCAAGTTTCCTTCCAGTCCTACATTTCACTGATTCTATAAAGGCAGACTATACAGCCCTGGGGTAGGGACCAAGCTCCCTCATTGTCACTCAACGATGATGTTCTTCATGTGATTAAGGAGCTCCTAAGATCAGTCTATTCTCATCAAGAAAGATGGTGACAGCAACAAAGGACCTAGAGGCTAGGAGAAAAGAGTGGGATCACCAGGATTTTTCCATCCCCCACCATTCCACAAAACAAAACCCCGTAAAGGACTTTGTTTTACTAGCTTGCAGCATCCATTTCCCAGCCAAGTTATTCCCCTTTCCCACAAGATCTTGCAATCATTACGACTGACTGCAATGTTACTCGGGTTAGGGCTGATCGGACACAGACTCCCTGTTGGATAAGCTCACTCACCAAGTCTGACATAGCCTCAGCAGCCATTTTCAATGCCAGCCCTAAGACTTTATTTTCTTTCCTTTCTAGGATCACTGTCGAAAAAGTGAAACTTTAACATCTCTTTCAGGTTACGTGTAAAACCAATGCCCTGCCTGTTTGTGGTCATTAAAAATCCCATGGAGCCTTTTGAAATAAAGGAGACTTAATCTGGTATCATAGCCAAGTGTCACAAGGGGTGTTTATTTTCATGCTGTCTACTTCAATGCCTCCTGTAGCTTTAACTGGATGTGTTGTTCTCCACTCCCAGTTTTAATACATAAAGTAAAGCACATGCATGAATGTTTGAAGGACGGGGCCTGGGTTTCCAAGAGGCTACATTTCAGAGGTGGGTAGATTGATCCCTCTATATAAAAGACCAAATTCTTCTCTTTGTTACACTGATGTAAAGCCAAAGTAGCTCCACCAAAGTCAACGGAGTTACTATGGAATTCTACCTGTTTACAGGAGAGCAGAGTTTGGACCAGTGTTTAGGAATCTTTCTGGATCAAAGGTGTCATAGGAATGTAAGGATTCTGAAAGGTATTATTTTTGTTTTCTTAAATTTGATGAATTCAGAGATTAATAATAATACTCTGCACTTCAGTGCCTGCATCTGAGGATCTCAAAGCACTTTAGAAATAAGAATTGATCTCGATCCTCACAATACCCTGCAAGACAGGGATAACAGTAGTGACCTATTTTGCAGCTATGGAAAAAAGAGGCATAGGCCGGTTAAATAACTTTTCCCAGGTCACATAGGGAATCAATGGCAGAACCAGGAACAGAACCCAAGAGTAAATACTGACAGCTCCACAATTTATTCGTTAAATCACCCTGCTAAATGCAAGCATGGCACATGGGAAAGATTCCCCCTATAGTTCTGCTAACGAACCTTGATTGTGACGTGCAGTACCACACCATCCCTGCTGTTTCAGTCCTACCCAGTTAAAGGAACTGAGGTGAACACAACTTCTTACAACATCAAGTTCATGACATGCCGAGGAAGGAGCAGAGCCAGTGAAGAGAAGTTATGATTTGGTCCAAAGGGTTGTGAGTTATGGTTCTGCATTGGCCAAGATCCCAGTCTATGTGGAATGCAAGCATCAGCCCTTATGCAGCTAGGAAATCTTGCATAGAGAAGATTCCTTCACAGAGAATGTAGAGGTAGAGAAAGGAGAGGGGAGGCGGGGAATGGAAGGAAGGGAAATGGAGCATAAAAAGACAACTGAGGGTTTTTCTGTTTGTTTTTGAAAAGCATAACAGTAAATTAAAACATAAATGGCAACCACTTAAACAAGAGAAAGGCATTTCTCCCCATACCCCCAAAGGTTGCTTTGACAAAGCTATGAATGAACATGTCAAGCCTTTGACATTGATTTGCCTGAGATATGTCACCCCCTTCTCCTCTCTCCTGGCGTGGTGCCAGCTCACAGCCTTATAGATATGCGAACTCAGTTCACAGCAGGGAGAATCATGCAAAGGGGGAATGGGGGAATATGTAAGGGGGGGGAACGACTCGTGCCTTCACGTGGATATGCTTTCCTTCATAAATTAGTTAGGCAGCCGTTAGGAGATAAAGAAATTATCTGATGGCTGTCGAAGCAGGCGCGGCTAGATTACACTTGAAGGAACTAAAAGAGACATAAGCAAAAAATATGTATATCCATATCTGGCTGACTTCCTTCTGCTTCTTGCTTCCATCCTTTGAAGGAAAATCTTTTAGCTACACACAGGGCTGAGGCAGATCATTTTGGAATTTAACCTTAAAAAAAAGAGGGAAATACGTATGAAATGACGGGGGGGCGGGGGGAGAAAATTTCTGGCTAGGGAGGGAAAACGTAACATTAAATTACGCAAAGCAAGAAAACAAAGTTGCAAAGGAAACCGTACAGCATTCCTGAACCCACTGGGTATTACCGTTCTCAGCAAAGCCAAAGTGGAACGCTTTTGGCAAAGGCTAACCCTGCTCTGAGATTTTAGAAGCCAAATAACGACGTCAGGTACAGGTGAAAACGAATTGCAAGTGATTTCTGATTTCAAAGGTAGTCATTGCTAACTCTGAAACAGATTTGCATTCAGGAACAAGCCACGGCTGCTCTGATTATTTATGACTCAACAGTTCTGAACCTAAACCCAACGCACACCGGGGGAGGAAAAAAATCCTCCTGGCCAGATCCTCAGCATAGCTCTGTTAATTTACACCAAAACTCCAGCGACCTGTCTTGTGCTTCGTCTTCCTAGAAACACAAGTTTTAACTAGTATTTTACATATCGATAAACCTATCGGAACTTTTTAAAAGCATATTTCAAGTTAAGCAAAGAAACAAAATACAAACCCAAACAACGTATGCGGGCTTCATAGAAAGATACAAAAGAAGATCCAGGAGCAAAAGTTATCATGGCAGTCCAGCGCCTGCTGTCTTTTGCCCTCTACCCTAATTTAAATTGTCAGGATTATCACCGTAACACTCAGTTTATGAAGCGTGGTGGCAATTTGTATGGATGGCACTTGCTGCCATGAGCTTCAAGCTGCCTTTCCGAATCTTTTCTGTAATTCATCAGCACTCCTCTCTAGCCTGTTGCCCCCTCACATACACTGGCACGATGATTTGGAAGAGAACAAGATATACCACTACATACAAGCCAAACTTCCCACCTGTCCCAATCAGACACACATTTCTCCGATCAGGTAACTGTGGGTGAATTACACTCCACTCTTCTAGAGGCCCGTAATCCTATGGCAAGTGAGTTTTATTAGGAGGATTAAATTGAAAAATAAGACAATATACTCCGTGTAATTTGGCTGTACTGATTTCAGAAGGGCTAAAATACATTCACATACACCTCCTCCAGTCAAGGTGTGGGACATAACATCTAAGGACACCCAATGGACAGCGGCCATCTCAACAACAGGTCTTCCTTAGCTGGCGTAACTGCTAGCAGGCTCAGGAGACGCTGATCCTTAAACTTGTCAAAAATACCCCAAAGGATGAAACTTTGCTAATTAAAATGAAAGTAAAATAAAAACAGACAAAGTCACCTCTTTACCCCTTCCCCTCACACAAACAAAAATACAACTTTCTGCCTGGAGTTAAAAACTCTCAATAATGTGGGATTTCACCTTTAAAATGTCAGTGCTATTTGTTACATGGAAGAAAGAAAGAAAAAAACTGAAACCCTGTCAGCTTAGCCCTCCATGTCTTGCTGGTGTCTGCTTAATAGATCGTTTCCTGGGATGATGGATGGCTCTTTGTTAGACCACTAAATGGCTCACTGCCTAGAAGAATCCGGTATTTGTTGCCAATGTTAGTTTATTTCAATAATCCAAAACCAAACTAGAATCTGGGCAACTCCACCCCATATATACGCACACAAAATAAAAGCCAGTTCATTTGCGTATCATCGTTTACGGGACAGCACAGCAGTGATGTGACTTGGCTGTTGTTCTGAACGACAAGAGACATTGATACGAGGAGCACAGGAAGGCATGAACGTCCAAATGGCTGGTGAAGAGGTTTGGGACATGGTGGCAGAGTAAAGAGCGCTCCAAAGCAGCAGTGATTAGCAAGGATGGGGAGGATTCACTCCCGGATGCACAGCCCTGGTTAGAGGTAGGCTCTTTCCCGCCTAAATTGTGAGGAAGACTTTAGTGTTCACATCAACTTCAGGACTGATGACTCCCAGACACAGAACTGCTATTTATACACAAAAACAGGCAGAGGCAGTGAAAACTTCCCCAACCTTCCCCCCCACCCTCTCAATGTACCTCATGTTGGGTCACCTCTAAGGGTCAGAAGGGCAATTCAGTCTTCATGGACACGTTTCATCCGTGGTTTTTTATTCAGGGAGGGAGCCCGAGAGAGGGGACTAACCGGGTGGTGGGTTTTTTGTGACGTGGATTACTTGTCCATTGAGAACTAAGACCTCATTTCATGCAGACTGCCGAACAGCCATCCTTATGTAGGCTCTGGGCATCCTTACTAGCCTGTCTGGCCTTCCTCAGCCCTACTCCCACATTCTTTGACTAGCCAGAGCTGGCAAGCACTACTGAAGCCTCCTCCTCAGGCTTTGCCAATACACCTCACTCTTAGCCTGCAACACTCATGTCATCCCAGTGCCGGGGCCCTGCACAGTTCTGCCAGCCTCTCTTAAGTAGGACTTGCAACAGTCTCTACTATTGCAGTCCTGAGCCCAAACATATGGCACAGCTTGGCCAACTCTCTCTCAACTGTGACCTGCAATTCCCCAGTTATGCCAGTCCTGGATCTCTGGTGAAGAGACAGCATGAACTCTGACAACGTGGGCAAGTGCCCAGTAGCCATTAGAGATCCTTACTGGACTTGTGACCTCCTGTAGACAAGGTCTGAACGCAGGGCTTTAAAGGTAACACTTGTGCACAATAGCTCCCTTCCTTGCCATCCCCCCCACAGTAAATTTGTCATACTGATGATTTTATAGGTTTTAGTTCTCTCCTTTTGCCATTCTGTGGCTAGTCCTGAAGCACAAGAATTAATAACTCTTATTAAAACCTGTACAAGACACAGTCCCTCTGCAAGTGCCATGGAAGGTTAATTAGCTGAGATGAGCTGAAACTTTTGTTCAGGTTTCTGACTCACTTAATCTTGTGAGAAGCCAGCGAGTTGACATATTCTGCCTCCGAAGGAGTCAGGACGAGCAAGCTGTTCCCGTGACAGCCAATCCGAGCCGTCCTCCCAATCCGGTGGACGTATTCCGCAGGCGAAGCCGGAGCGTTATACTTCAAAAGGGAACATGAGAGGGAAAAGGAGGAATTAACAGAACACGGTGGGTGTTAATTATAAACAAGGCACCTCGTCTATTAAGCTAGAAAGGATCCGGGTGCCTTGCCTTCCTTAGAAAGGGACTGTTTATAAAGAACCCATCGGGCTGATCCCTGGAACCATCACTCAAGCTCAGCCTCATCAGCCATAGCAGGGTTTTGACATGAGAATGTGACACATTGGCCAAGTTTCAGATAATAGGACAGTTTCCCCATCTCAATGTCTCTCGTCGCTTTTTAAATTTTATTTCTACACAGGCTTGTCAGTAATCTGTTTGCCTTTTTTTTTTTTTTTTTTTTTTAAACAAGATTGCCCACACAGAGCAATAAGCTGCCTGCAGTACATCTGGGAGGAAAGCTGCCAGGAGAAAGGAGAAGGATTCCAATTCAAAGTCAGGCTAAATTGCTCGGGTTTATTTAAAGTGAATCAGTGCCAGTTACACGGCAGAAAACAACCACAAGCAAAGTACAGGTGCACAGCTCTTTATGTTGGAGGTAGGTGATGGATACAGACCAATTGTCTTTCCACCTCTACTCATCAGGCACTATTAACGTTTTGATTAAGCCCCCAGTAATAAACCAGTGACACCCATTTACTTCAATAGGCATTAAAGGTGCTCAGCAATTTGTAGGATCAGGCCCTATAAAGTGGGACACGTCCTCCCCGCAACCTTCCTGGAAAACCAACACACGCAGACATACTGCTTAGAAGTAAGCCCTCCGCAGTTCACCTGGAAAAAACCCAACGACCAAAGCCCATTTTAGTGTTTATACCTGCACCCTTTGGCAAAAGTTCCCCTGGCTAGAGGTGTGAGTAAGATGCTGTGAGCAATCTAATTGCTCCCTGCACGTGAGTGCTCATGGACACTGCTCTCAGGACAACTGAGCTTTCGCCTTCTGGACAAGCAGAAGTCTCCCACGGCCTTAGATCATTTGCACCGTGTTCAAGCATTGGCAACTATATCTTTGGATAAATAAATTGGGCCTGCAAACTAAAGACTTTGCCCCCATCCTCCTCTGGCCAGCTATCTTTTTTTTTTTTTTTTTAAGCTAAAATTAAAATCAGACTAATTACATCGAGGGGCGTGCTAGAAATTAAAAGGCTGTTTTGTTGGTGAACACACCATGCTATTACCCAAGTGTCACTAAGGATCCATCTACACTGCTGCTGGGAGGCGGCAGCACCTTAGGCCAGCTGCCCAGGTACGTACCTAGGATCTTGGACAAGGATTAGACTTGGGCAGCTAGTCTGAACTGCTGTCACGGCCACACTGCTATTTTTAACACGCTGGCTCGATCAAAGCTAGAGCATGCACGAATTACACCCCCCCACCCCAGGCTGCAATGGAGATGGACCCTTAGTACGTGAAAATCTTGGGTTCAATATTTCTCCTTGTATTTTTCAAAGTCAACTAGTAAAAAACTTACAATTATTTTAAAGTTAAAAATAATATTTTACACAGACTCCTCTCTCTCTCTCAGTCCTTGAACTTACAACCTGCCATTTATTTAGGGCTTGATCCAGCTCCCACTGCAAAGAAGGGCAAATCCTGCTGTGGAACAAGAGGGTACCTGGGAATCCTGCGACCGAGAAGGAAGCTTGGGCCCCAATCCTGTGGGAGCTACTGCACCTGTGGACCACGGCACTTACGCAGAGTCTGTAGGACTAAACCTAGCATGGACCCCTGGCTTTCAGGGCTTGTATCCAGGTATCAGAGTACCAATACAAGGTTTCACTTGTCTGAACACGAGTGTATAACATTTATTTACACGTGCACACACGGAAACCTACCTGAACAATCCAGGTGACCTGAGGCAGGTCTAATCCTCGTGCTGCGACATCCTTTAAAAGTAATTTAAAAAAAATACAATTTTTAAAAACTGCTTAAAAAATAAAGGCAGAGACAACGCATTCAGAAGGCTCAATCTTTGGGGAAATGCAGAGTTTAAGGCTATGGGAGTTTTACATACTTTGTTTAAATAGAGACGGATAGAAAGTTTAAAACCAATGTTTATGAGCTAAACAAAAAGTCGAAAAAGGGTTTTTACAAAACCAGAAATATTTTCATTGTTTTGGGCCGGACCCTAGCAGATGTAAATAAATCAATTTCAACGGCGTTATGCTGATTTATGCCAGCTGAGTCTTTGTCCCTTTAAAATTCGATGGGAGAGATTCTACCCACCCTCATGCTGGTGGTGCCTTGCTTCTTGATTTGTGCCACTGAAGAAAATGGAAGTGCTCAGACAGTAAGATACTACCCAATATGACTAAGGGCTGGTCTACACTAAACCCCCCTGTCGAACTAAGATACGCAACTTCAGCTACGTTAATAACGTAGCTGAAGTCGAAGTCTCTTAGTTCGAACTTACCTGTGGTCCACACGTGGCGCGCAGGCTCCCCCGTCGACTCTGCCTGCTCCGTTCGTGGAGCAGGATTACCGGCGTCGACGGGGGAGCACTTCCTGGTTCGATTTATCGCGTCTAGACAAGACGCGATAAATCGAACCCAGAAGATCGATTGGACTCCTCCGACATGACGGGTGAGTATAGACGTACCCTAAGGGTGGCAGTATGTAGCCCTGTGACAACAATGTTACTGTTTGAGTTTAAGCCTTCCAATGCAATATTCGCAATCTGGACATTGCAGCTTGTGTTAGTGCATGAGAACCTAAGAGTGGAAACCGACTTGCCTGAGTTTACTTTCCAAGAACCTGGAAAGGCCAACAAGCACTTCAGTAGAGACCAAGACTTGCAGGGAGCAGGTGGGCTCCTCCAGAAGATGGGACCTGACCTAGCCATCAATAAAACTCAACCCTGAAGAGCAGGGTCTGAAATCCTGCCACTGCTGGGAGGGTGATATGAAGCACTGGCTAGTGAACTAGCCCACCAACTTAACAGAAGGACTTTTGAGTGAGATCCTTTGACATAGCCACAGCCAGTGCAGATTACAAACAAACCTCTTCAAACAGGTCTTAAGGTTTAAATATTGCCCTCCCAAATAGCTTCAAAATCCCCATCCCTGATTTTCTGCAGCATCAGTGTCATCCTTACACATTCCCTAGATTTCGCAATCGCCCCACTCAGTACAGTGGAGGTATGCAGATTTGACTCTGCTGGGAAATGTTTTGGAACGCAGGTATCTTTCAGCTCCTTGCAGAATAGACCACATTAAGAATGTAAGCAGGAGCCTAATGTGCTGAAAACGTGTCAGCCACCCACTGAAGTGTTTTCGTGCAACTCCCGCACACGTGAAAGACTAGGAAGCTGAAGTTGCAGCAGCAAAGGCCTTCCCATGAACGCCAGCCAGGTTACACTGTGGCTCCAAGCGAAGTCAAACAGGAGCCATTTTGCACAGAGCCCACTTCGGGTACGTCTACACTGCAATTAAACACCTGTGGCTGGCCTGTGCCAGCAGACTCAGGCTCATGGGGCTTGGGCTGAGGGGCCGTTTAATTATGATGTGGTTGTTTGGGCTCGGGGCAGCAGCCCGAGCTCTGGGACCCTCCCATCTTGCAGGGCCATGGAGTCTGGGTTCCAGCCTGACCCCCCAACGTCTACACTGCAATTAAACAGCCCCTTAGCCCAAGTCAGCTGGCACAGGCCAGCCGCGGGTGCCTAACTGCAGTGTACACATACCCTTAGACGTCAACACATCCTTTCGCTCTGAAGCGCTCATTATGAAACGGCTCACTCCTACCGTCAGATGAGCAGAGGTGCAAAAGATGACATAAGAACATTAAAGCGAATAAATAAGGATAAATCAATTTTGCAGCAGTATGGGACAATGAGAGAGGTCAATAAGGGGGTCAATAAGGAACAGGGAGGTTCCCCTGACGTGTGTTCTCAAGCCCCAGGTGGAGAACCACTGCTGTAAATAGCATTATCCCCATTGTACACTTGGGAAAGCAGACAGAAAAATTAAGAGGCTAATTCTTGTCCTAATAGAGAGTCAGGGGTAGGAGCTGGGATTAGAATTGAGGAGGAGTTCCAGGCTCCCAGTCTCCTGCTCAGTTCCTTACGCCATGCTGCCTTCTCAGTATCAGCAGCAGGATTCAATTTAGTTTGCTAATTACTAACATTTATTCTCTTGAGGATTATACCAGCCTTTTAACACAAGGTCAGATTTACTGGTAATTGGAAAGCTCTGCAAACCTTCAAAGATTCCTCAATATCAGCCCATGTGGGTCTCTTGAGGATCCTATTCCTATAAACTGCATAGCGTGAAAGCGCACAGTACAGTTAGGAGGTAGAACTCTGAGCCTACTCGCCTTCTGCTGCGGGGACACCCCATATGCGATGAGATTCTTACTTCATAAAATATTCTTTGGGAATCTCCACTGGGAAGGTACCAGACAGAGCTACAGAACTGTGGGGATAAATAGCCATTTTACTAGCACTAACTAAACTAGAGGGTCACAGTTAGCTGTTCTCAATGCTCCAGAGGTGACATCCTGGCATCAATGAAGTCAATGAGGTTTAAATTTGATTTGACCAACTCCTTCAGTTCCGCCCAGCTATTCGACTCCATTCTTAAGACCCAGTTAATAGAAGTGGGATTTACCACATCCCACGGAGATACGAGAAGGAGCTCTGACTCGCCCCGGTCCACTGCCAAAACTCTGCCAAACTCAATGAGTTGAAGCACACCAGGCACAGTACAATGCATGTCAGTAACGAACATGCTGATATCATCTCTAGTACAATTAGGGCCAGATTTGCCCGTGGCCTCCATTTCTGCAGGTGGAATTTTGTGCCCACAAATAACTGTCCCCATGCTTTTGAGCCTCAAAGAAACTGCTGGTGCAAATATCAATAATTCCATCTCTACCCAGCTGATCTGAAACACAACCAGGTAGCTATCACTTAACCACTAAGAGTCAGGCCTGCGACCCAGTGAGTGCAAAAATGTGACCACAGTTATTTGTGGGCACAAGAACTGCTCCTGCAAAAACAGAGGCTGGGGCTAAAAATCTGGCTCTTAACTTCACATCTTTAGTGGAAACGATAGAGACCCAGGGATGAGAGGTGAGAAAATACTATTCTGTATCCCTGAGGAAGTCCAGAGGATCTCCCATTTAATGCTCCCCTTAGTTTTCCCAAGGCACATGACACAAGCAAGAAAATGCCCTTTGCAGCCTATCAACACCACTCCTTAATCAGCTGTAGGGATCCCTGTTGGCCCAAGGCAGGAGCTCCTCCTCCCACCTGGTGCCTGAGTGCACTGCCTCCGCAGCTCTCAACAGCCATGGGCCTTCCTGCCGGGAGTGGGAGGAACATGGAGACTATTTTACAGGAACGATGTGAAAGGAACAGCAATAGCACAAGGAGGAAAAAGCCGCAGAAGCAGTATACATGTGTTTCATCCGATCCCATCTGCAGCTAGACTGGAAGCCTCAGAAAGGCAGGACATCAGGACGTATCCAGCCTGGGGGACCACTGAAACGGTTGGAATTTCTGCTCTCACTGATTCTTGTCACCAGATTGTGCTAGTTGCCTGTGGCGGGGCGAGGGGTCAGGGAAATGACCGAGGAAGCTAAACAAGGTGAATTGCCACAAAACATTACAGACGGATATGAAGCTTTTGCTTGGGCCTCGGTTCACTTGGTCACTCTAACGACAGTGAAAGAAATCACTAAAGTCGCTTTTGAAAGACACTCAATGGCGAGGTCTTGAAGACCCTGGGCTTGACAATTGGTTGCCTACATGAGGCCTAGAAGTACAGATGGGAGGCAGCTTGCTCAGGTGCCAGGCTGTCAGTTGGATTAAAATGACTCATTTATTTACCAAAGAACCTCACAAAGTGCTTTAGCTAACAGAGAGAGAGGGCCTAACAGCTCTCCAAGCTGGGGAAGGAGCTCTCGTGCCTACCCGGCCTGCCAAAAGTCATTACTGCCGAGTGTGGAAAGCCATCAGCAGGGTAGAGACCCCCACCAGCAGGGTGACAGATTGGGCTGCGTAATCAGAGGAGGAAGGAGAGAGCACAGAAGCTGTCAGAGGCGAAAGCTCTTGGCTGGGGCCGCCAGAAAACTGGCAAGATGAGTTAGCGTGACTGAATAAACAGCAAACAATCTCCAAATGATCTTTCCTCTCTCCCTGGAAGAGATGAACTTGTTTAAAAGGCACATCCCAAAGGAAGCTGCGCAGAACTTCAGCTGCAGGAAACCCTCGGAGAGTCACAGCCTCTCTATTCTTTGTTTGCCAGCCTACTTTTCAGGGCAAAAATTTTTTTTAAAAAAAATATTATAGAAACAAAGCATCACAGGGACTGCCACCGTGGAAAGATGAGTGAGAGAGATGCCGGAGTCACAGAGAAATAAGGAGGAAGAGGGATTTTTTTTTTCCATGGCTCTTTGTTAAGTAACAGAAACCTACGTTTAGTGAGCAAGACCTGGCACCTTATGGGTATGAAGCATGTAGAGGGCTTTGTAGTAAAGGGGCTGGGAACTCCCCCACGTGAAACATTTTTACGGCTAGTCAGGGAATGACAACTGTATAGAAGACACCGGCTGTCAGATAGAGCAATGAACTAGTAGGCAGGAGGCAGGCACATTTCCCGGCTGCCCCGGGGACGTCCGTGTTAGGTGGCACCTGCAGTTCGGGAATAGTGCTAAGTGTCTCTCTTTCCCTAAGGTATTTATATGGCCCACATTTTCCAGACGGGGCAGGGAGACACAGAGAGAGATGAAGGGCTTGTCTGTGCAAACCATTTGTGGTACGCTAGGGTGTGACTTGACCCTGCACTATTCCGCACATAATAAGGATCCATGTGGATCCTGCAGCTAAACACAAAGTTCCTTAGTGTGCTTTAATCAGCTCCCATTTCACGGCAGAGTAGGTCACAGTGCACTAGGGAACCATTAGGGTGCAGCAGTAGGGTCCACATGGACAGTTAGTGCTCAGCAGGCTAGTGCAGGGTAGATTTATACCCTGGCTTGCCACAAGCTAAGTGTTCACACAAGCCCTCTGTGACATTCTCAGGGTCGCAGAGGACAGCTGTGGTAGAAAAGGGAACAGAATCCAAGTCTCCAGAGTCCCAGGCTAGCACCCTAACCACTGGAGTATCTTCCTTTCTCTTCCCCTTCATCCTGTGTCTCTTCCCCTTCATCCGTCTGTCCCCACCCTGCTCCCAAGAGCCGAGTATCTTGTAAAGGAGGTTGTCATAGGCTGCGTCTCCTCTCCCAACCCAGCTTCCTGTTGAATTGTCTCTCCCAGGAGCAGGTACCTGGCAAATGGATTCATCTCCATCTCTTTGTCCAAGGCTCAGTCGCTGCCCTCTACTTCTACCTGGGAAGAAGGTGACTGAATCTTCCCGTTCTCTCCTTTCCCACCCAGCCCCGTTGCAGCTGGATCCTGTGAGCCCAAGGAACCAGCACCAACTTCCCAGCTGTTTATAAAGAGTCCATGCTGAGTACAAATGTACTTAACTAAAGATCACCAGCCCAGAGACATACTCCTGCAGCCACCTAGTCTGGGGGTGAGACAAAGGAACAAAGCGGGGCACAAAACAAGGAACCGCTCTGGTTTATAAAACAGGCTACTTCTCCAACTGCCTTTGCCTAGATTTGTGCTAAAGATGATCGCGGCACATAACTAGAAAGCAACGGGCTGTTTTAAGGAAGCAGAAAGCTTCACCCACCACCAACTGTTGTGCCCGCGCGTGATCCGGTACAGCATCTAGTATGTACTGCAGTTCTTAGATGTTGAGAATCAGCCAGTTAATACCATGGCCCAATGATTAGCAGGAGGAAGAGTGTTAAGCCACCAGCCTCTCATTGCTGCGGATTCTGGGTTCCAAACCTGGATCAAGTTCCAAGTGAAAAGGAATTTTCAAACCAGCCTTTGTGTCATATGATCGGCTCAGAAGAGGTGGGAATGTATTGAAATTCAGGAATGAGGTGCATTTGCACAGCTGCACCATGCTCATTATAATGCTCCCTAACTTCTGTGGATGGATTTTGCTGCTCACTACCCTTGCACGTCAGCCATCTACTTAAAGCAGATCTGAATTTGTGCACTGATGGGGGATGGCGGGACCAAAACGACAGACTCGAAAACTTTGAACATATGCCACACAGAAAAGACAACGTGTCTATGTTCCATCTGCACTTCTGCAGAAAAATGGAGCAATACGTTGTTAGCAAACCTACATTTACTACCCATCGAACCTTCACACAACCTTGCATGCTGCTTTCTAAACTGGGGTTGGCCTGTAATTACACAGTATTGTGCTACTTCCCTGAAAATGCTTAATATATAGCATGAACACAGATACTAGTAAATAACAGTTATATGGTATTTAGCATTACCTAGCATTACTTTCACTGATGTTGTAAAATACTTTGAATTAATAAGATTTACAGCCCTCCTCATGTCGTGGTAGATAAATATTCTCTCGATATTATCAGGGGAAACCGAGGCACAATGACGTGATCAAGGTCAAGCAGCAAACAGAAGTGGGTTCCTAGGGCCAGGACTAGCATCAGATGGGCACATTTTGCAGGTGTCACATCTGGGAGAAGCTACACTCTAAGTCAAAGGCTCCTCTATACAGGCTTGGTAATCCCGGTGCAAACTATGGCTTTTACACACAATACAATAAAACTACAAACCTTTTTCCTTTAAGAAGGAACAATGTGTCAGAGCAACAAGAGTAATTTCAGAGCTGGAGAGGGCTTCTCAGCTCTAATTACTCCGATCACTGTAATTTACAAGTTTGCCGCATGTCGAAATCACCAAGATTCACACGTTTTCAGATCAGCAGCTGCCACTATTAGAGAGCAAATCGTGCAGCCTTCTGCCCCATTGCAGCAGGCTAGCTGTGGCACCGACGAGGCCGAAGCTAGAAGTGGAAGGTGCCACCTCTACTCAAAGGGTGCCAGCACACTTCAGTAGAGCATGGCAATTTCCCTCCCGGCCCTTGAAGGAAGCTTGAAGGGCAAGCCATGGATAGCAACAAAGCAAAACCCATTTATAATGAAGTAGACCTCTGGTTGGTCTTCCCTTTAATCCCTGCATGTTTGCGTCTACAGCCTTGGGATAGTCATCAAGTCAGGACAGCTTTTCGTTTACTGCACATGTAGGGCAAGTTGCCACAAATGGACACATTTTCCAAGACATGCAGGTATACAGAGACTTTACATATGGTGCCTTCCATGCAAGGATCATAAAGTAATTTACAAAGAGCGGTAGAGTTCCTATTCTACACGTGAGGGAAACTTCAGCATACAGCAGATAAATGCCTTTTTCCCTAGAGAGTCAGGATTAGAGCAAGGTCTCCTATCACCAAGTCATCGGCTCTAACCAGTAGACATTACTGCCTCCCAGATCAAGACCCATATAGTCTTTTGCATGTTACATTCTACGTTACCTACAGTGCAAAGTAAGATGCCCGTCTTGCATTGTAAGAACTCCTGGAACACTGCTGTCCTTTCCTAGAGGATAAAAGAAACACAGCACATGTTTATACTCTGTTGTAGAGCAAATACATACAATTTAACAGTTTATGTTTGAACCCTCTTCATCTTCTGTCATTTCTGTCCAGCTTCGAGAAGTGGGTGGAATACTATGGCTCCATCCCAGCACCTTAGGAGATTTGGAAGTGAAAAAAAATCTATGGCAATAGTGGTGTCATTCCACACAGTACAGACTATCACACCATCAAGGAAGGTCCGGTGCTGGCCCAAATGCATACGCCCAACTCAAGACGGCCAACATCCCAAGGGCTTGTGGAGACGCAGGGGGGTGATGTTAGTATGTTGAAAAGGATCACCTGTATCTGTGGGGAAAGGACCCACCAAAGAAGGAAACGGTAGTTTACGCTGGACTAGAGGGAGGCCGGTCTAGTTGCTGGCTTAGACATAACTCTGCCTGGGAGAGTCTATGAGGTTCCCCCTAGTGGTCAAGTTGGGTTAAAGCACTCCCCTCCCCCAATCCATGCAGCACTCACATCTTGGGGGGCTTAAGTATCAGAATCATCAACTGCTGAGCTGAAGGAAACATTTTCTCGAACCCACTCTAAAGCGAGACCCTCCCTGCCATTCCCCCATCAGCATCTCCAGGAAGACGCTCGCATGAGGGGAAGCAGCTTAGCCTTGTCACCAAGTCCTGGGCCATATAAACTGTTCTCGCCAGAGACGCCTCTCACCCTAACAGAGCTTGGAATACGGGCTCATCTGACATCACCTCACACAGCTCTGCCAAGACCTGACACAGCTCTACCAATTCACCTCCAGCTCTACCTGCAGAACCTTTTGCTATTCCAGCCCTGGGACTTTCCTGAACAGACACTGTTTATTGCATCTAATCACACTGTATTTTCTTGTGAAATAAACAGGGACTTTGACTTACATCACCCCATCAAACCCACACGAGGCAATCCTTGAACCCAGGTCTCCAGAGGCAAAAGGCTAATGCTTTAATTTACTGTACCACCTGGTCTCCGCCACCTCTCCTCTCTGCTCAGCCGAGGGAAGTCAGTGAACACGTCCCAATCTACTTTCCTGAGTTGTCTTAGATCTCACCCTTTCCATTTCTGTAGCTCAGGCTGTCTTTAGCCTCAAGAATATCACACTTCTCTTTGGTATCTATTGCCAGCGGTTCCCCCCCCCCCCAAAGATATTCTTGCCCTCACTCTCCAAGCCTTGCTCCAACTCTGATCCCTATGAATATAGGTCTATTTCTAGCAGAGGGCTAGATGAAAGGGACATCTATGGAATCTTTACCCATTTGCCCCCCAGCTGGACACACCATTCTGCTCTGAGGAAGGACAATAGCAGCCTCGGCCTCCCTGACATGCCCAACCTTCTCCCAACAAAAACGAAAGAAAAGAATGCGTTGCATCTTGTCGACACTGACAGCAGCCGTGCTCAGCAGTACCATATGGGATCCACAATTTAGCTCCATTAATGCTCTTAATTTGAAGACATCAAGCACTAATTACACACTGGGTACTAAAAAGGCAAAACCCTTCCCTTGATGCCAGCTACTTAGTGGTGTTCTGTTGCCTTAACAGCTGGTCGGGGTAGAGTCGGACCAGACCAGGCCTGCTCGCTCTCAGGCGGGCAGGCTGAGGGAAGGCCAGAATGCAGGACAGTGAAGCACATGTTCCTGGCCTTGGCAGGATGGGAATGAGCGAGAAAAACAATGGCTCTTCACCTCTTGCCTCATCAAATGAGCACTGTTCATTTGCCATCTCTGCCTCGCTGCTCAGGGCAAGGCAGTGACTCTCCCCCCGGGAGAGGGGCAGGGAGGGGGGTTGCTGACTTTTCAAAGATAATGGCTCACACGTTTCACTCTCCTACTAAGAGAGAATGAACATTCGCAGCAGAAACTGACACGCTTCTGCTGGCCTCTCACTTCCTTCTGGATCAAATCCCATTCTAATCAGCTGGTCAGCCAGGCCCTGCATGTCCAACACCAACACACCAGTCGTTTTTGTTAGGTGATCTTTCGTTGGGTTGCTGTAATACAATCCCCTGCCAGACAACTCCCTCCCACGGGACTGTTCTTTGCAGCCAAAGCCAGTCTGCTCAGCTCCATAATAATGGGGCCAGCAACTTGTTAGTCGATACACTGGCTGACCCGAGTCCTAAATGTTATTCATAATAAATGTTATTTATAAGATTATTTCCTTTGCTAGTCAAAGCACTTTCCTGACTACCTCAGAAGGCTGAAAATGTAGGCACAAGAAGGGGCAACAGTTTAAGTTTGTCCACCGGGCAACATTGTGTGACTGCATCAGCACGTGGAAACAACAGCACAGCTCTTCTGTAGCGCTTCACAGGCGTGGATCACTGTTTGTATTAAATGCGTGGGGAAACCGAAGCCCCCACAAGGTGAAATGACTCACCCAATGGATCATTGGCAGAGTCCGGTATAGAAGCCAAGTCTCCAGACTCCCATACCTGTGCCCTACCTGCTGGACCATGTTGCCACACTTAAGAGGGCTGGAATCAGAAAAGGAGGAGAAGGAAGAAGTTTCTGCTGCAAGACAGCATCTGTAGACCCTTTCACTGGTGTTCTGTTCACACCATGTGATCCCTTGGGTATAAAGAACCCATAATGTGTCTAGAAGTGCAGCTGCATAGATTCAACAGCACAGTGAGTGACAAATTTCCAGTTCTAGCACCATGTACCAGAGGGGATGATGATATTGACCTCCTTTGTAAAGTGCTTTGAGAGCCACTGATCAAAAGGGCGATATAAGACCGAGGTATGGGTATTATTATGATGTATCAGTTTTACCCCAGTCAAGTAATTGGAAGGTGGTTGTGGAACAAAACAGAGGATATGAAAACACTTTTCCTGTGGGGTACGAGATTAGGGTGGAGGGGCAAATGAGGACAGTCCTCAGCCCATTCCATTTTTAATACACTCTTCAGCGGTGCTCACCTCCTGTTCCATGTTGCCGTGTAGTCGCAGGAACTTTAAGTGTGAAGAGGGGAGTGGCAAACATTCAGTTTCTTCAGCCTCTTGGCCTCCCAGCAGGACTTTCAGGAGGAGCTTGTAGTGGAACTCCACTTGCTCACAGCTGGAGAAAAAAACGATCATCTTGTGGCGTTTTTCGAACTGCAGGGAGAACAAGAACACGCACATGGCTATATTTATAAACCTCTGACAATTCTCTGATCCCCCAATGACCTCAATTTCTAATACATCAAAACGGACCAATTAAAAATGTTGGCACATAAACTGGCCACTAAAAACAAAAGTTCACATCCCACACAAGAGCCTCCCTGCTGAGCTAGGAAGATAGAGGGGAACACCTCACGTTGGCGCCCTGCACATTCCACTGGCTCGTAGTTCACTTCTGAATACAGATCCAAGTCTTCAATATAATCCACATGGCCCTTGATGGCCTTGGACCAAGCCCCTTGATGCCCCTCTCCGAGACAGCTGTAT
Organism: Macrochelys suwanniensis; assembly: GCA_033296515.1. Taxonomy (NCBI): domain Eukaryota; kingdom Metazoa; phylum Chordata; order Testudines; family Chelydridae; genus Macrochelys; species Macrochelys suwanniensis. The sequence continues at coordinate 9,527,527 of CM065790.1, read as the reverse complement.
GTCACTGGAACACTACAGCTGACAGAGCCTAGGCCGGGATCCTTGGGAGCTGAAATAAGGGATTTCTCAGGGGAAGGCCCCTAGTTCCACAACTCCTGACCAGACGAGGTTAGATTGTGTTCTGATGATGGTCACACTTGGGCTCAATGCAATTTAGGTATTTGTGTTTCCAAACGGGACTCAGTGTGTGTGTGTTGTGTTGTGTATATACACACCATATATGTAGAGCTGGTCCCCAACCCCAGATCCCTTGAAACACACACACACAAGATTTGGATTCAGTGGAAGTTTAGCCCAAGGAAGGAGCTCAGGATTTGGCTCAGAGACAAAATCAGGTGAACATGGAATGACTTCGGCCACTGGGTTTTATGCAGCAGAACACAATCCCATCTGCTACTCGCTTTCATTTTCTGTTGCATGACCCTATAGAAAAATAGGAGGTAGAAACGCTCATGAGTCATTTCATTCTAATCACACAAACGGAGTCTCACCTTGCACTTCCCCAGGATAAAAGCTGCTAGCGTGACAAGCCTCAGTTTGCTGGGAACCACCACCACATGCTGTTTGAGCTTCTCCGGTATGGCAAAGCCATCCTCCTCCATGCGGGCTGGTGAATTAATGACTTCCTGCTCTGGTGTGGTTCTCTCCCAGGTTTCATCCACAATGGCAATGCTCACTGGATCATGCAAACTGATATCGGCCAACCGTGTTACTCCTGCACCAAACAAAATCCATTACACGTGAAGCAGAAGCTTCTCTGCGAGTAAATTGTAGAAAATTGTTCCGCTTTGTCTCCTTGAGTATTAACGTAGTAGGGTAAACAGGTGCACCTCAAGAGCAACGCATGCTGTTCTAGAGGAGCAGTAGCGGTCGGCTTGAAGTTGAGGTAGGTGTAACGTTTTCAAGAAATTGGCAAAACATTCCGACAAACTTCAATGTTTGATACACGAGAGATGTGTGATCTGAGAGAGAGACATGGTCTAGGCATGCTCTATAACCAGAGGTGTGGGAACAATTGATATAGTGGGGGTGCGGAGAGCCATTGAACCAAACTGTAAACCCTGTCTATGATGGAAACCACTTCAAGCCAGGGGGTGCGGTAGCACCCCCAACATCTCTAGTTCCAGCAACTATGCCTATAACTTACCCTCTGTGAGCGTGGCTGAGAGCAGGACATTCTGCCGCCTCTCACTCTCTGCATTTAAAGCATTGAGTATCACGGTCACATCCTTCTCAAAGCCCATGTCCAGGATCCTGCAAATAAGATGGAGACCACAGAAGACATTATGGGAAGAGAGAGGAAAAGAGAAGGAAGAGAAGCCTCAAGGCTACATGAGCCAATTAGGAATATAGGACGTGCCATAGTGGATTAGACAAGTGGCCTGTCTGGTCCCGTATTTCATCTCCAACAATGGCCAGCACCGGATGTGTCAGAAGGTGCAAGAATCCCTGTAACGGACAATTGTAGAATAACCTGCCCAGAGGGGAAATTTCATCCAAACCCCAGGCACTTAGTGGTTGGTTTCTGCCCTGGAGCATGACGGTTTAGATCTCTTATTTTTAAAATATTGAATACATTATCTAATGCAGCTGTAGAGGTTCTCGTTATCCATGTCAAATGTCTAAGCACTTAAAAGTTTACCTGTCGGCCTCATCCATAATCAGCCACTGAAGATGATGGAAGTGAATGCACTTTGTGGACTTGATGTGATCAACCAGGCGGCCAGGAGTTGAAATGAGGATATTTATTCCTTTACGCAATCTGTTTAGATTACATTAAATAAAGAGTTCATAGTTTATCCTTAATCTGGTAATAGCAGTGATCTGGATTTGGGAACTGGAGCCCGGGGAATACAGGGGAGAAATCCCATCCTCACTAGAGTCAATGCCAGAACTCGCATTGACTTCAGTGGGGCCAGGATTTCAATCTAGTTCTTTAAAGAGAAGCTGCTTCACACAGCTAAAAAGCAACCCAGGACTACTCATCCCTAGTTTGCAAGAGATGTCTCTGAGTTTTCAGCTTTACTCTGCAGAAATTCCCATTCTTGGATAGCAGCATGTGTATTATCATATCATGGCTCACTTCGCTCTTCCGGTTATCTACTACACTAGCTCTTCATTTCCAACCATTTATACAAATAATACGTGGCACTTATATGGAGCGTTCTATCTTCAAAATGCTGTACAAATATAGCTAATTAATGCAACCCCCTGCGAGATAGGTCAATATTTTCATCTCCATTTTACACAGGCAGAATTAAATAACTTTCCCAAGGCCACAAAGTGAGACAATGTCAGAGATTAAAACACAGGCATTCCTGGCTCTCAAGTCTTGTCCTCATAAATGCAAGGGGTTTTCCTACGTCAGTGATAAAATTAGATAACGGGGTTTGAGGCTATTGTGAGCATAAATATATGTGTGCACACACACAATTTGCTTATATATAAACAATAATATAAAAATACAGATATCCCCCCACACCCTATATCAGGGTGGGCTGATTTAAATCATCAGGGTGGACTGTTAATCATGACTTAAATCAGCAAGCAGGAAACCTAAATTTAAAGAATTGATTTTAAATCTTCTCTTGCATTTGTACTTTTTAGTTATTTTCCTTTAAAAAAAAGAAAAAAAAGTTCATTCTCATTGGTTGGTAGCGATTAAAATATCTCGATTAGCAACTAAATATAGCTTTTACACTACATTTGGTACTTGTTTTTGCTAACCAGGAGGATACACTGTATCTATACACATTTACTTTAGCAATTTTATAGCTGGACATACATTTCATTGAACGCTGCATGGTTTATGATGTTAGCTAATAGTGAGTGATGCATTTCTTATTTACTAGATGATAATTTGTGATTTTTTCAAGCCGCACTTGGATGGAAACTGGAATTCAATTACAATTACACCAAACCAGCATTTTAAAGCTGTGCTGGACGCATAAGAAAAAAAAGTAAGTTTATCAAAACAAGCTCTGCATTTAAAACTGGTTTCTTAAACAAAGGAACTATTAACTGTAGTTAGTGAACTGATGGATTATTTCTGATCAACATAGGCCAGATTTTCAAAGGCATGTAGGCACTGTAACGGGGCATGCTCGGTCCCCCTACTCTGACGCCCCAGAAACTTCTCAGACTCTGTCCAATAAGAGACAACTTCATGTGATTTATTTACATTCCCATCACCAACCCCAATACAGTCTAGTGCAGCAAATTATTTATAGCGCTTTGCCACCTTTAGCCCTTTCCCACAGGGCTAGAGAGGAACAGAGATCTTCCTTACTTGAGCTCTCTGAACACACCAGGCTCAGCTAGCCCAGGTCCTCTCTCCACTACTTCCTCCCTGTGTCTTTCTTATACCCCTCAGGTTATACCACTCTTATACCCCTGATGGGCTAATTGGTTCATCAGCCTTCCCAGTCTGATCTGCTAATTATCTTGCATATCCCCTATCAGCCTTGTGGTTGGGGGGGGGGGGGGGGGGGGCTGATTGGTACATAAGTGGTCAGAGTGCTGGCTCATCTGTTAGCTTCCAGCACTGTCAAAGGCACCTAAAAATGCAGATAGGTGCCTAGTGGGATTTTCAAAAGTGCCGACACAGGATGGGCACCTAACTCCCATTGAAATCAATGGGAGTTGAAATTAAAGAGAATTAGCACCCAGCCTGCTTAGGCACCTTTGAAAACCTCAAAAGGCACTTATCAGCATCATTAAGACCAAAAGTATATCTGAGTTCAAAATAGAATTAGATAAGTTCCTAGAGGAAAGGTCCGTCAATGGCTATTAACCAAGATGGCTAAGCCTCTGACTGCCAGATGCCGGGACTGGATGACAGGGGATAGATCATTCAGTAATTGCCCTGTTCTGTTCATTCCCTCTGAAGCATGTGGCATTGGTCACTGTCAGAAGACAGGATACTGGGCTAGATGGACCATTGGTCTGACCCAGGATGGCCATTGTTATGTAATATCTTTGAACATCTGACACCACATCCTTCAAATGTTTAGAATTAGTAGACCTCTTTGTCTTCCACCTGGTTTTTATTCATAGATTGGAGGAGAAAACCAGCTTTCCTGCCTTTTCAATTCCAAATCAGCTTCCCAACTTTGAATGAATTAACTCAAATGAAGAAAACATTCCTTCTGCATGCTACTTAAACCGAAACCAAAAATAATTAAGCAAAAGCTTTTCTGCACAACACAAACTGGAAATACTTCCAAATGGAAAAAAATGTAAATACCAGCATTTGCTTCATTAAAGACTGACAATAATACAGATACTTAATGTAGAACACGACTGTGACATTTATAAGCTTGAGTGGACCACAAAAAATTAAATGCATTTTCTTCTTGATTTTATATATATTTAAAAAGCAGCATTAGCTCACTCAGCGTTGAGGAGGGCGCAGTGAAGCAGCATATTTTTAAAATGTTATTTAAATGATTTTAATAGCTTACAGCAAATTTAATTGTAGAAGGTTCATTAAAAAAATGATTTAAATTTTTTAAAAAGCCAGTTTTGATTTTTAACGACACAGGGTGTATGTGTATGTAGTAGAGCTGGTAAAAAAAATTCCCATTGGAAAGGATTTCCATTGGAAAACACCTTTTCATCTAAATCAAAACTTTCTGTGGGAAGGTGTTGGTTTTTGAGGAAATTTTGAAAACAAATTGAAATGAAAGGTTTTGATAAATTTTGACTTTTTCATAACGGAAGACTTCAATTTTTGTTTCTAAACAAAAAAAGTTGTTTTGAAATCTATTTTACATGATAAATTACAACATAAAACTAAAAAAAAAAATTAAAAAAAAATCAAAATCAAAACAAAACTTTGATCCAAAACAAAAAAAATTTAAAACTATTTTGCAGAATATTTAGAAAATCTTTGGTTTTGTTCCAATTCAGAACTAAAACAAATTTCAAAATCATGGAATTTCCCACAAAATGGAAATGTTGGTTCCCGCTCAGCTCTTATATACGTAATATCCACTCATGCAAGAACACTGTTTAGGATTATTTGCTTACAATTAAATAAAAAGGATGAGATTTTAACCATAGGGGGGAAAAATCCAGTTATTCTCCCCATGACAAATACATTCCTGTTGCAGACAGTGCTGTAGACTAAGCAAATATAGCTGTTTGTCAGAGGAAGAAAAACACTGACATCAACAGGGATCATCTCACCAGAAGGCTCATCAACATTTTAATGCTAGAGCTAACTGAGGGAGGCGAATGCTCCCTGCTGACCCAGTCACTAGTTCTGTGTAAGATCTGGGGGGGTTCACTGCTTGATCAAGCCACAAGCATCTCTCCCAGTAAAAAGGCATTCTCAATAATAGAAACAGATGAAAGGATACAAGTAGAACCCAAATATAATTTTAAGAAGTTGGCTTCCTACCTGGCTTTTTCAGACTTCCTCTTTTCTCCCCCCATTAGCACGCCAGGCACAATCCAGGTAAATGGCTACAGTGGGGGTAAACCAAGACCTATATGAAGTAGTTTTAAGAAGAGGCCTGATACTAATCCAAAACTGATTTTTCTTGACAAAAAGATGGGCAACTCAGGTTTATAGCTGTGCTTCTGATTTGATCTAACAGATACAGCCCACATGCACTGTACCACCTGTAGCTAAATATCAGTGGTAAATTTAATTCTAGCTATTTACCTTGCTTCTAATGTTGTTTGGGAAGATGGAAAAACAATCATTTCTGCATCGCTTCCAATAATATAATAAGTCTCCCCCTCCTCCTTGTGTAACCTAAATGATCAAAGACAATTTGCAATTCTATTTCTTCCTGTTGCCTTTTAAGCAAAATCTTCCTATAGCCAAGCAAAATAGAAAGAAACATAATAAAGATCCTTTTATATAGGTTTGTTATCGGGTTAATAAAGCCTCCCAAGGCAAAATACCAGCGCCACTGAAGTCAATAGGAGTTCTATCATTGACTTCAATGGGGTCCTAATCTCCAGCAGAATCAAGCGCAGCAAAAAACGGGGACCCCCTCCACCTCATTCAAGAGGGGGCGTGGAAGATAGATGGAACATACGTTTTAACACTGTACATACATATCTTGTGGTTAATTAAAGGCCAGAACACTGCTCAGCTTGTTATATGCCATGCAGCAATATAAGAACTGCCCTAATGGAGCGGGTCATTGGACCATCTAGTCTGGCATACCATCTCCAATAAAATAAATAAATAATATTTTAAAAGGAGTGTATCCAAGGTTCTAGGTGCCCTAACACATCATGATTAACACAATAAAATCCCAGCAGCGTTAATCATTCCAACAGGAATTCAGCCAGCCCCTTACAGAAATGTCTTTCCACCCCTTCATCATTATGGGAAGCCCTTCCAAAAAAACCGATCAAACAAATTAGCTATACCAGAAAATGTAGGCCTCACCAACACTACAAATTTTACCACACTGGGCCATCATACTATAACAAAGCAGTGGCCCTGATTGTATTTTAACAAGGTTTAGTCTTGCTTGTGTGGCTATTACCTGTCACAATTAAGAAAGAAGAAAACAAAAGAGTGCAAGCCCAATTTTTTCCGCCCAGTTGAAATGTCACCTTTAACTGCTCTAGATCTTGATGGAACGCAACTGGCCAATGTTAAAAGGAAGACTTGAATTTAATGTCAAAGATCTTCTCATTATTACATCTAAATTACAAAGAAAAAATGACTAAATTTTTTTTTAAATGTCTTTAATATAAAATTTAAAAAATCACTTTGATAGTAGGGCGGCGGGGTAGGACTTGGGGAACCAGCTGGCTCTTTGAACGCATGGGAAGGCAGAGACTAAGGCCTAGATCTTGCAAATACTTATCCATAGGCTTAACTTTACCACTGGCCGTAGTCCCATTGAAATCAATGGAACCACTCACGGAAGTCAAGTTCAACATATGAGTAAGTGTTTGCAGGACCATGGCCTAAAGCTGTTGTGAGGGACGTTCTATTATTCTTACCATCATTTTCTTTGGGTTAATTTAACCAAATTAAACTTTTTTTTTTTTACACCAACATAGCACTTTGCAAGTCTCCAATTTCCCCACACATTCAAGTGGCTATTTGATTCCCTGAGGCCTATTTTACTACATCAGAGCATTCTCTGTCTATCATCAGTCTGAGTCCAATGGCATCTGTCCCCGTAAGAGTTCCCATTCAGAGCCATGGAAATTCTGAAGCAGTGGCAGGCATCTCTAAAAACAAATCATTGCAAAAAAATCTATTTTTAATATCTATTACTCTTCTTTAACAAATATGAATTTAGCTCCCTAGGGTATTATAATGAATCACCAAAGCAGTCACTGACTAGTTGAAAACACCCAATAGGAAAAATCAAGCTTAAATGCGCTGGGCTTTTCCTTGAACACTAAAAATAAAGTGAACTGGTTTTATTCTTTATTTCAAGGACCAGATATCCTGTTAGGTATTGAGTCCCTTCAACTCCCTATTGCGCTTAGGGGAAGTGATGGTGCTTATCATCTCATAGCAAAAGCCTTGGGAAGGAGTGAGAAGAAATAAAGAATGAAATCCTTACCTTCAGCAATTTCTGGACTGTATCAAAGCTCTGTAGGGCTAGCTGCAGATATCAACAGATGAAAATAAAGTTTTATGGAAGTCTGACACCTCTGTACAAGAAGGATAGCTTCACGCAATTTAGATCAAATTTTGATTTTTCTGCAGACTCTTAAAAACTGGCAATGTATGTTATTAGAATTCTAAATATCTTTATTAAATAAAAAAATATATTCCACCCAGTATCCTATCAATTAAATAGTCAACAAAAAGGAAGAAACCTCTCTATTAGCTTTGGACCTATACAAAACCAATGTCTTGTGCTCCCTCTGCTGGTTCAAATTAATAAACACTGTACTCAGAGCTGCACACATTTCTCTTGACATCTTCAGTGATGCTGATGCACAAGAAAGAAACTATCCAAGGCATGCTGGGTTTTCTTTCAGTAAAACCAGTGTGGGATAATATGGAATGTCTTCCAGGAGAAAACGGTTAGAGAAAGGGAGTGTAACCCATGGGTTAAAGCAGTGGACTGGCAGCCAGCACTTGTGGGTTGCATTCCCAGCATTGCCACTGACTCACTGTGTGACCGAGGACATGCCATATGACCTTTCAGCAACTTCATTTCACCACCTGCAAAGCGGGGATAATATCTACCTAGCTCACGTTGCACATGTATATGAGTGAGGCTTATTTATGTGGGTAAAATGATTTTAATTCCTCTGACGAAACATGGGCAAGTGCTAAATATTATTTATTTGTCAAACTTTCAAAGAGGCCATTACAAACCCTGGAAAGTAAAAATAATACCAATTGTAATCACAGACTAACTTTATAAATGTACTCAACAGCAACCCTTCAATCCATCTTACAAACATGCTTAGTATTCATGGAGCATCCTGGGGAAGCAGAAAGTTTGCTGCTGTAAAAATTTAAATAGCTTTAGAGCCTTCTCCCTTCCCAGAATTGAGCTGAGATACTGCAGTGCAGATTGCATAAAACACTGTGCCCAAAACTAGTTACCTGTGATCAATTCTCCACATGGAAGTTATTAGCGTTTCATATGGAAAACATTGATACTCTGCTCTGAAATTGCCTTTGTAAGGCAAATAAAACAAATCAAATAAGAGTTCAGAGAACAAACAAATTCCTGGTTTGCCATACATTCACTGATGGATTTGAAAAGGGGCTTTAAAAATCAACAGGAATGTCTGTATAAACCCTTGCATTTGCAGCACTGATTTTACTCACAAACTCTCCCTTCCCATGCTAGACAAATTTCTCCCTTCCCATGTATTAAGCCAAGGAGCTTCCAACGTTGCCAACCAATTCTTGAACACAAGGGAAAACTTGGATGTTTCTCCCCAGCTTACTTCTGTATGGCACTGAAGGTAAGAGAAAACATTTCATGCTGACAGCAAATATTCTTACTGGAAGGGGAAGATTTGAGTGAAGGACTGGGAAGGAGAGAAGAGATGAACTACCAAACTGTCCCACTGGGCATCCCAAATCTCTCACTCTTAAATGCTTACTTTTTGTTAAATTAAAGATGACAGGAAGACTTTGGGCTGGTCCACACTATGCGGGGGGTGGGGAAATCGATCTAAAATATGCAACTTCAGCTACATGAATAACGTAGCTGAAGTCAAATATCTTAGATCGATTTCAAAAGTACTTACCGCTGGTCCACACCGCAGCAGGCAGGCTCCCCCGTCGACTCCGCTTACTCCTCGCGCGGAGCTAGAATTTCGGAGTCAACAGGGAGTGGCTCTGGGATCGATTTATCGCGTCTAGACGAGACACGATAAATCGATCCCAGAACATCGATCGCTACCCGCCGAATTGGGCGGGTAGTGTGGATGTAGCCTTTGATAGAAGGGGACACATGGGGTATAGAACTGAAATCAAGGTTGGACTACCTCTCTTTATAGTTCACCACAAACTGGTGAACATGCCAGCTGATAGTATGGGATATTCTGGGAGGAAACATTTCCATACGGGAGATTTGGAGACATTGGGCCAAAGATCACTGGTAGTTGTGGGCACAACTCCACTCATTGCAATGGAGTCGCACATGCTTATGCCAGGAGTGAATTTGGCCCATAATTCCTCCTGGCAATGACATGAGCCATGAGCCTGAAAATCTACCCCTCAGCACTGGGATAAAATCAAGGATATCCTTAAAAGATCACAGAGCGAGAGCTAGTGCAAGCACTGCTACACTGAAAGTTGTTATAATGTAACTTGCTATGGAAATTAGAGTGTACAGCAGGAGGCACAGAACTCCCCTGCAATTGACATTTTTCATGTAAACTTCTCACTAGTTAAGACATCTCATGAGAACTCAAGTTTGCCAAGAGCCCAGACCTGCTCCTGCTGGAATCAATGGCCAAATACTCAGGGCCTGAGAAAGTAACAGAAACCACAACGCTAACATGCCTGCAGTAACCTTAGAAAAGAGGCGACTTAACTTACCTCTCTTGTTGGAACTAATATAAGTGCATAAGGCCCATCACTGCGCTGCAAATAGAAGAGACAGAGTACCATTGAGCAGAATGCACCATGAACTCAGAAGAAGACATAGAAGACAGAGGTGGCTATTAGCTCATGAAATCAATCCTACTGGGGTTCAAGGCAGGACTGTCCCTCTCACTGCGTTGCCCAGTCCAGTTTGAAATGACTCAAAGCAATGGAGATTCCATCACTTCCCTTAAGGCTTCTAGTGAATTTCTACTAGATGGCAGAGCTCTATTAGGAAGTTTTTCCCTGATATTCGCCCTACATTTGCTTTTGCACAGTGTCATTCCATTACTCCTACTTATAATCGTAAACAAATCTTTTTTCCCTCCCTGGTGCTAACAGCCTTTAAATATTCGTGGAGGATGGTCTTCTCTTTTTTGCACTCTGAAATCCACCATGCTCATCGTGTAGCTAAGATTTTATTATGTTACACACACCTGTTATATATGATCTGTACAATTTCACATATTTATTTCTTAGTCTGCAGAAATACACTAATATTTGATGCACAGAAACAATCAGACACACAAGGGACAGATAGTGACAACCCAGGCTGTTTAGCAATTACTTCAACACATAAAGAATTTAAGAACAAATCCCCCTTGTCACACCCTAAAGAGGCACAAAGCAGGAGGATGGATCTGCAGCACCAACCCCTGGGTCAACATGATGATCTGAATGGGGAGAGGCTGTTGAAATATATGGAGGCCAGGACATGAAGAGGAGAAAGCATACCAGGAACCTGCCTTTGCAAGTCTCCGGACCTTCACCCTAGTTCTGAGCCACTGCCATGCTCTGAAGCCAGCCTCCTGGCATGCACTGACCACTCCCACCAGACTTTGAAAAGACATGGAGAGGGAGCTACTGCTGCTTCTAGAAGTGACAACCTCCAAATGCAAAAAGCATGGTAACTCTTAAGGGACTTGAGAGGGAACATGTAGGATAAAACAGCTGTTCCCCGACTCTTCCCGCTTCAGCAACATAGAGCCAAGCTTATTGCTGCAGAAAGGAAAGAGGTAGCTATGCAGGAGTGGTGGAGGAAATAGACCATGTAACCACCTTTCCCACTACACAGATATTTCCCATCACCTACTCCCCACCTTGAGATTTTGGCCCATTCATCCACCCTCTGTGCTTCATTAAGTGTAGGGGAACATCTAGCCCTTAATATTTTTCTTATATTGCTTTTATATTTACAGTGTACAAGGGTCATGTAGGCCAAATTCCAAAATGTCATAACTAAATAGGGAGAGAGATTGCTTAACCATCCTAACAAGAGGAGACACTACTGACCTCAGTGCACCAGCTGTCATTTATCTTAATTGCTTCGAAAATTAAAAGAGAACACACTTATTTCTATGGTACATACCTGAATTTTTGACTTCATTCCCTGCAAGGACTGTACAAGGGGGATGCCATAGGCAAGAGTTTTACCTTAGTAAGAAAAACAACAAGATGTTTATGTCATTTTAAAAATGGTAGAAATTGTAGATTTCAGTAGGAATGGGAAATCAAATTTAATTAATAGGAGGAAAGTTTAAAGCAAACAAATGAAGGTACTTCTTCACAGAACGCACAGCCAACCTGTGGAACTCACTGCCATGGGATGCTGTGATGGCCAAAAGTATAACTTGGTTCAAAAAAGAACTAGATAAGTTCATGGAGGATAGGTCCATTAATGGCTATTAGCCAAGATGGTCAAGGACGCAACTCTGTGCTCCATGTGTCCCTAAAACTCCAACTGCCAGAAGCTGGGATGGGACTACAGGAGATGGGTCACTCAAATGGGTCATTCCCTCTAGAGCATCTGGCAATGGCCACCATCAGAAGACAGGAGACTGGACTAGATGGACCTTTGGTCTGGTCCAGTATGGCCGTTCTTGTGTTCTTAAGTGCATCATGAAAAGACAGACATCCCTCTACTCCTAAATTGAGATCAGAGGCCAGAAACCTCAAACGGGAAGCTCGATGGGTCATGGGGTCAGACTGGGAGAAAAAAGGTGGTGATCCTCTTTGTGGCCCCACCTACGTGAATCAGCAAAATGTGATGCTGCTCACAAAAGATTGATCGGGTATTTAAAATATGACTATGTGCTCAGCCTGGATCCACTGGTCCCCGTGAGCGTGGCTTCCTCTTTGGCCTTTCCTGGGCTCCTTGGGTTTCGGACTAGCTGGCAGATGCATGTCATGACTGAGAAACACTGGTGGAGCTGCATGGAAGAAATCTGCACACCCCGAATCTACAGTTTGCCTGTCTCTAGCCAGTGTCATTGGTCTGTCATTTTCACAAACTGTAACCGGTGAACATAATGCTTAGTTTGAGTACACGGAATCCAAATAATATTGTGCCCGAGTAAGGAACACTGTCAATTAAATACTGACCTGACCCTGTCTGGGACCTCACCAGGGCATCCTTGCCTTTTAGCAGCACAGGAATAGTTTGCTTCTGAACACTATGTGACAAATAACACAAATTAAGAACACACAAGCACCAACTCAGTCTCAAAGTATTAATAAAGATGCGAGGTTTTAAAACCCTTCAGTTGTTTCAAAACCATGGACCTGGGTTTACACAACCTGGGTGCTCTCCCAGTTATTGCTGGAAATGACTACCTCAGAAATGGGGATTTGTGAAAATAGAGCAACAGAAAAACGTTATTTATGCTAAATAGAAATAAGGATGATTTTGTGGTTAAAGCCCAAGAGCCAGGACTCCTGGGTTCCATTTCCAGCACTGCCAATGACTCTCTACATCAAGTTACTTTAATGCTTGATTTTTGGAGGTGCAGCACACTCACAGCTCCCGTAGACTTTCACGGGAATTGTGGGGGCTTATGAAGTAATTATGTCTATAAAGTGCTTGGAGATCATCCAGTGGAAGGTGCTACAGAAGTGGAAAGTTATTTTATACAGGTTAGTTTACCTGGTCATACTAGACATCTTCAAGACCGTGGTTATTGTGGAAACCTACAGGGATAAATACAGTGTTAAAAGGTTTTAATTCTATACAACTCACTTTCATGACTTTTGTAATGCAGGAGGGATTTGGGGGGAGGGATAGCTCAGTGGTTTGAGCATTGGCCTGCTAAACCCAGGGTTGTGAGTTCAATCCTTGAGGGGGCCATTTAGGGATCTGGGGCAAAAATTGGTGATTGGTCCTGCTTTGAGCAGGGGGTTGGACTAGATGACCTCCTAAGGTCCCTTCCAACCCTGATATTCTATGATTCTAGGAGAGGGAGAAACCCCAAAGCCTGGTCTTCTCTCCCTCCCTCTGATCACTAATCCAGGCAAATGCCTGGAAAAGTTCACTGGTCCTACAAGTATTCCCGCTAGTCCCTCAAAATGTTATTAATCCTGGCGGGTCATGACATGCTATCAAATCATGGCTTCGGAGTGACCCTCAACATATTTTGGTCTGCAACCCACATGAAACCATGGGAGGTGTTTGGATGCAGTGGGACCGGATGCCAGCCTGGCCTGGTGTTAGCTGAGAAAGATGGATCTGGGACTGGTGGGGGTATGGGCTACTGGTGCTGAAATGGCATCTGCATGTAGCGCTGATCTGGGTTGCTGATGTTGGATGGAGCACAGCTAAGGGTACTGATGGAGAGGTTGATGCAAAAGCTGTCCTCAAATGGCAACATCACTAGTGAGCTAATCTGAGTCACCAGGAGCTGTTTCTACAAGGAGCATGTCTCACTTCACAGGGGAATATCCTCCAAAAGTTCATCTCCAAGTATAAAAACACAAACCCTCCCAAACAAAGACCCATTAAAAACAACTCCACAAAACAGCCTTACACCACTACACAATGACCTTGTTGCCAGTCTAGCACTCACCAGATGGGGATGGAGGTCCAGCTGGCTGAAAGAATCCGAAGTAAAAACTTTTTCCTGCACCTGTTTCACTCCACCTCTGCAAGTTAGGGGAAATAATCCAAAGCAACGTGAGACAGTTCCAATCCGCCAGGGGCTTTGGGCCAGATTCATAGGAGAGTCAAGCTTGGGTTCCAAAGCAAAGATCCCAGGGGCAGAAAGTCTGCCTGGAACAAGACATTTGCCTGAGGAAGGGACATGGTCAGGCCGGCCATGGAATATGCTCATTCAGCACATTCCCTAGGCACCCTCCAGTGGAATTCCCCATTATCGGTGGAATCCTAATGTAATTTGCACCTTCTGGAGACAGGAAGAGTGAATCTGACCCCTTACTTAATGCTCATTTTTCTTTACAGGGGCTCCCATTAAAGCCTACTTTCACGATCCAGCAGGACAACAGACATTGAAGGAAAACTACCTAGTCAGTACATTGTTAACAGCAGCTAGGGAACCTATTACAATACTCCAGCTCCTGAGGACCTACCTCACCAAAAGGGATGGGATTCATAAAGGAAATCCAAGAAATAAAACCATTTAGAGCCAGGTTAAATCCATAGGGCTAAGCTTTTAAACCAGGATGGTCTCCATGCTACAGTGTTATAAATCTAGGGAGAGGTACAGTCTATTTGAGTGGTTTGAGACCACTCTCTGCCATGGGTCTTTTGAAAATACCAACCAACCCTAGGTCCAATTCTTCCATCTGCGACTTAATTCAATGACAAAACTCCTACTGACTTCAGGGGAAGCAGAATCAGGATCTCTGTCTTATTAGATCAGAGGTTCTCAGCATGGGGGTCACAACTAACCTGCCCTTCCTGTTCGGTTCTTATACCTTCCCAGATTGTGAAATGGGAGAAAGGAGTCTGGCTAGAACCAAGGTACACGGGTGAGGGATCCTGGTCTAGAAATGGCTGAAAACCACCATACTAGATGGATGATGAGACTGTAAGTACATAGCAAGGGAGGGGGGAAGGACAAAGCCTCATGCTTTGTACATATACGGGTGAAAAATCAATAGCATGTTAGTGAGTGGAGGGGGGTTGTTTGTTTAAAATACCTGTGAATTTCTGGAATCTCAGGGTTGTTTTTAAACAGACAAGATGTCTTAATGAAAGGTCTGCTGCTTAGGCTCTCATTCTGTCTGTCAGTCGAGTGCTTCTTCGGAGGAGATTTTGATGACAAATTTCCCTTCACGCAGATGTCAGCCTCCTTAGTGCATTTCTTGATTGGAGATACCGATAACTTGTGTTTCTGCTTTGAAGGTGTGCCTTCGTCTGCCCATTGGAACTTCCTTTTCAGAGCTTTAGATTGCTTCAGTGTTAGCAGATAAACAGGATGGATTAGTGTATAAGGATTAGCTATACAATATTATACCCTTCCTAAGGCCCTAGAGAGTTGCATCTCTTCCTATTGGAACTTCATGCCCATGTCTAGAGAACAGGGTTTGATTTTGCAACTGGACCTGTTCACGTTCTTCAGAGCAGAGACTGTAATACAAATAGTAATAATCTAAATTCTTATTTTGGTGCCCATCACTACAGTATCTGATTCAGTTTCTATAGTAACTGAACAGTATCCTCTTTAAAATATATATAATCCAAAGCATGGCTGTGCAAATCTCATGATCAGATTAAAGCCAAACCTCCACCCCTCTTCTTTCTTTCTTTTTCTCTTTCAGGGATGAATCCTCCTTGATTGTGACCTATGCTTCCATCAGGCTTCAGGAATTCTGATCTCTCTATTCCTGGTTCTATAGTGATCCTAATTTCTTTTGAAATTCCTTCTGCTTCCTCTGGGAAATGTTTTTGCTTGCCCCATATTCCTCTGTCAATACTGAGGCACACAATTAATTTAATTTTCTTACATCACTAAATGTCCTTCACCATCTCATGCATGGTCCTACATCAGTCATCGTTTTGCTTACGTACTTGAAAACTTTCTGAATCACCTTAATTCTCTGAGCAATCCTCTATTCTTTCTCTACTCATCCTTATATTTCCTCCCTATCCTCCACATTCTTGATTTCATTCTGCAATCTTCCCAGCCTTCTCTGCACATGCCTCTCAAACCCTTTATTATGTTCTGCCTGTCTTTCTTCAATTATATTGGCCTTTACAAAACATACACTCCTAGGGCATGCTCCTTATCTGGTGTAAATCAATGCAACGTTAGTGACATCAATGGAACTGTCAACATACACTAGTTGAGGGTCTGGCCCTTATTTTGTAGATGGCTAACAGAAGTCTTGAGCAGACTGTACGTCAATTTCTCTTTGAATATTTCTTATTACCCCTCCATGTCCTTTCCCCCATTGATTTATCTTATTTAATGTTGTCCAATATCTTACACGTTCTTCCAAAATGTGCTGAAATTCAAAGGGGGGCCGTCAACGCAACACTTTTTTCTTTAAAAAGTTCCCCAATCAAGCAGTTAAGATGTCACCAATCCCAATCCTAAGGGCCCCTTCTAATATCAACATAACTTGCCCTCAAACACTTACACGGCACATTTTCATACTACTACTACTAATTTTAAAACGTCTGCATCCGCTTAAAAACCATCATGCTCTCACAGTGATTAAGAAGATATTGTCACATGCTCATGATGTTAAACAACTTCCTTCAGAATTCTCTCCCCTACTGGGGAATAATTTGCTAACCGAATCCTATAATTCCACTGATTATGTAATTTTCAAAAGCGCCTAAGTCACTTGGGTGCTTTTGAAAATTTACACAAAATTCAACAATCTTCAAATAACTCAAGAACAAATTATAAACTGAGAAAGCGGCAACCTGTAGACTGCTGAGAATCTTCCTAGCAACCAAAGTTCTAAAAGGACTGAGTTACAAAGAGGCTCACATGTGCCATTTTCAAAATCATGCCCATCAGATGATCATAGAATCAAAGAAGGTTAGGGTTGGAAGGGCCCTCAGGAGATCTAGTCCAACCCCCTGCTCAAAGCAGGACCAATCCCCAACTAAATCATCCTAGCCAGCGCTTTTCATCCCAGCCAGATGATGTATTCTTTCACTTCGACAGTCACAGCCAACGATCCTAATCCAAAAATCAGATCTACATGGGCAGACCTTTGCACTCAGGTAGAGGTACACTGACTTCAATGGGACTCAACGGACTCCAAAGCACAAGATCCAGTGCTATCCATTTTCTTGGATATTGATACTTAGGCAGCCCTTTTGGCACTTCATTTACTGATCAAGACCTGTCACAAGGGAATCTCTTTGCTGACTATACAATGATGACTATATATATATTACTAATATTTATTATCATTTGTTAACTACGCTTGGTACTATTCAAGATACAAATGAATACTGCTGGTGCTGGGTGGTGGTGGTGGCCTGTGATATACTGGAGGTCAAACGAGATGATCTGTGGTCCCCTCTGGCCTTAAACTCTATGACAATGTCCCTACTCTGAAGAGTTCACAAACTAAGGTTCCAATCCGGCAAAAACGTGTTGTATGTGCTTAGCTTTAACCCTGTGAACAGCCCCATTGAATTTGATGGGCCTAAGGCTCTGACCCTGCAATGAGCCCCTCGCAGAAGGACTTCTGTGTCTGCACAGAGCCAAGTCACTGGTGCTAGGACCAGGCCTCTGTCCACACAGATCGATTGCAGGATCAAGGCACCAGGACAAAATCCGTCAATTACACGTGTGGGCAGACCGCTGTGTCTGTGCAGAGCCCCACAATGATGTGCCCGGGCAGATCCAGCTGCAGCACTGGAGCCTAAAGAACCAATCCTGTGACCCTTACTCACATGAGTAGTCTTTCTTCACATCAGTAGCTGCGCTAAAGACAATGGGAAGGTTTGAGTGAGTAAGCAGTGAGCATTGCAGGACCAGGCAGTTTTTATAAAGTTGGGGATTTTTTAATCAGGCATAAGGGACGCAAACTGATGGTTTGTGTTAGTGAGTCTCACAGAATCAAACAAATAATGTAAAACTCATCTTTGGAATGCGACGAATATAGAAAGACTCAAACCCAAAAGCAAAATTTCTGAGAAAGTTACAAGCGATTGGAAAAAAGAGATTCATCATTAAAGTTCATATGTATAACCTTAACTACAGTGCAACCTCAAATATCCAAAAATACCAGGGAGACCAAAATCTTTGAGTAATCAGTGGAAGCTGAACCAGCAGGATCCTTTAAGATCAGACTTCATAGTCTACTTCTGATGTTCTTTTCCCCCAAGACCGTAGACACCCAAATAGCTTCCTCAAAGCTAGTTAGCTCAGCAGAATTAAGCAATGAAATGCTGCTGAGACCCAGCACTAAAATCCTACTGCATTTTGCTGAGCCATCTGGCCTTGGAGGAATTCGCATGTGATCCCTGATTCAAACTTCACTTCAAACCACCCCGTTCCCTGAACCAAGATCCCATCACCCATACTAAGGATGGAGGGATTCGGGGTGCTGCAGACCCACTTACAGAGAAGTGAGTTATAATTAATGCTTATTTCAAATCTTTAAAAAAAACCACCATAAAAAACCCAGAGGGCATAACTTGTTGCAAAGAACAAGCCATAGCAGTGTAGGTTTATAATATTGCATTTTAATTCTTTTCTGGAATAGTGTGGTCAACGTTTTTTCTGTTTGTATCAGGCTCGGATGGAGAACTAAACATACCCACTTGTCCTTGCCGGGCAGTGGCTTGCGGAACCTCTTGCGTCCTGCCGACTGGTGGGACTCTGGGGAAGGCAGAGAACTCACGTTGAGAATCAATCCCTCATCTGCCTCCATGGTTTAATACACAGCTTTTGATGGGGGCCTTTATCTGCAATAAAACAACCGCCCTGGGGGACCTTACTCCACAGAGACACCCATGCGACTGCAGAGAACCAGACGCTCCAAGGCAGAGTTTAACTTAGCAGCAGCCAGCTACACTGGACCCCACATGTGCTACCCACTCCCAGCTCAGCGCGGTGAAGGAGGACCCCAAACATAGCTGTCTTGCAAAGTCCCCTACACAGCAAATCGCAAAAGCACTTCTCTGGACAGATTATTACGTTGTTACCGAGAGAGGAGGGATTTAATTTGAAAGGCAGTGTTTAAAGTCTCTCTCTCTCTTTGGTGAGGAAGGATTTTTTGCGGTGCCAATTAGACATTTAAAATCTCACCCACTTGGGCTGCTCTCAAACTGGGAAAAAAATTGAAGGGAGGTGCGCGCTCTCTCTCTCTCTGTGTGTGCAAAATAAATGATTAATGAGATTCTTAAAAAGTCGCTTTTAGATTTGTAGAGCAAAATGCTTCTTTCCAAAGAAAGCAGCTTTAAAATTACTCTACAATCCCTATTCCAAATATTTGCCATTTCCCTATTTTATCCTTCCAAAAATCTCTCCCAATCCCACGTATTTCAGAAGAATTAAAATGCATTTCACTGTAAATATCCATGTGTACAGCTTTCCAATATCCCCAGGACAATGGGCTGGCATACAGCATAAATCCATAGGGCCACACCAAGTATCGTTAGTGAGGATGGGCAGCAGGTCATGTAGCTACACAGACCTATTGGTTGCAGTAAGGGTTGTGAGCTAGCCAGGGGCTGAGAATTTAACTGTTACAAATCCTGCATAGTTTCCACAGGCAAAGCCTTTTAATTTGGATGTCACTTGGGTTCAGTGAGAACATGGCGTTTTAGTTTTATTATTATTTATTTTATTGGTATTGCACCTAAGCGCTCCACTCATAGACCAGGGCTCCACTGTGCTGCACAAACACATAATAAAAAGACCCTGCCTCGAGACGGTTACAATGTCACATCTTCAATGTAGTAACAGTAATTACTATCAATGTAATGTGTAGAATCTAGTAATATACAGCTGCACTGTATTATTATTGCAGGGGACTGGACTAGATGACCTCTCGCGGTCCCTTCGAGTCCTAGGATTCTATGATTATTCATTAAATCTCTGCCATGATGTCATAGCACTTGTTGAGATTATTGTAAATTCTTCCCTGCATCACTGTGGATGATTGTTATGACAGGGAAATATAATTTTAGTTCACGTGCAATATTAATAAGTATTGTTGCGGTTTATTATCATTATAGTCCCCATGCAACATCATTATTGATCACTATTATGGATAATATCACTCTCCCTCATGCACTATGATCATGACTCAAGCTTCTACCCACTCTAGTTAGGGCGCTCATCCACGGCTGGGAAGGATTTTATTCAGGCAGTGAGTAAGCCGCCCCTAAGCCAAACCGGGCATGGGTCCTTTATGGTCGCGGGCTCGCTGGGCGCGGCGCATGCGCAGGGCGCTGCGAGCGGCTTGTGTGAGGCGGCGGCAAGATGGCGGCGGCGGCGGAGGCAGCTGGAAGTGGGGGGAGTCCTGCGCTGTCCTCGGGAGGGGAAGAGCCACCGGCGGGCCCCGAGTCGCCGGCGGAGTCGGCGGGGCCGAGCGCGGGGTTCCGGCTGACGGCGGTGCGGAGGGAGCCGGCCGTGCGGCTGCAGCACGGCGTGAGCGGGCTGGAGCCGCTGGCCTGGTCTGAGGACCACCGGGTGTCGGTGAGCACGGCCCGGAGCATCGCCGTGCTGGAGCAGCTCAGCGACATTCACAGCGGCGGGCAGGAGCTGGTCATCCACCGCACGGCCGTGCCCGCGCCCGCCGCGGGCTGCCTGCTCAAGGTGAGGCGGAGGAGGGACTGGGGCCCCTCCTCTTCTGCCCTGGGGCTGGACCCGGGCCCCTAGGCTGGGGAGAGACTGTGCCCCTCTCCCGAAGCGGGGCTGCAGGGTTGAGCTCTAGTCCGGGGCTTTGCCCTTCGCCTTTTCCAGCGGCCCCCCCCCCCCCCCCCCCCGTGTGAGGCAGGAGCTGCCTGCTGAGGGCGAGACCCCTTGACCTGCCCACGTCACTGAATATTCAAAGCGATGTGACCCTCTCTCCTAAGGCTGCCCCACTCCTTGCTCTCGGCCCCATCACCCGAGGGAGCGCTAGTCCGGTCCCGTTTCCACAGCTGCTGCTATTGTCTGAGGTTGGGCTGTGTTGAAGGTACATGTGGCTTTGTTTACTAGTGGAGTTTCTCTCACCCTGACTCTACCTCCGCTCTTCCTCAGATCCGGGCTAATCTAGATAAGGATTAATTACTGGAAAATGCAGTTATAGTTGGCAATTTTTTTTGAGCCTGGAACAGTTCTGATGTTACATGAGGACTCCCAATTCCTGCTTCTCTGCAATACTAGAACATTTTAGGTTGTACCCATCTGATACTTAATATATATGTAATATATGTAACCCCTGCTCAGTACTCTGGAGAAAGGCAATAACTCATAAGTTAACATGCCCTGTAGGCTAAAGACTATGATCCTTCCAAACCCAAAAGTGACAGTCATTGTAAACCTTTGCCAGTGATCAAGAATTATGTATGTGACCTTCCCATAAACAGGGTTAGATGATGCACAGGATTAAGTGAGTTTGGAGGCTTCATTGTAATTTGTAGAGAGAGAAGAGACTGTGGAGGAGAGGGTTATAGTAGGAAAGTTTATGGAAGCAATATTGTAACAAGTTGTTTAGCCTGCACAGAGTTTGTGGGGGGAGGGATAGCTCAGTGGTTTGAGAATTGGCCTGCTAAACCTAGGGTTGTGAGTTCAATCCTTGAGGGGGCCATTTAGGGATCTGGGGCAAAAATCTGTCAGGGGACAGTACTTGGTCCTACTAGTGAAGGTGGGGACAGGACTCAATGACCTTGAAAGGGCCTTCCAGTTCTAGGAGATTATATTATTAATAATAATTAATGGAGATAAGCCAGAGTGGTGTGAGTAGTTTTTGATCATAAACTGATTGGTTTGATTCTATTTTCTAGTGTCTCTAATAAAATATACAAAGTGTGAAGATGCTATCTCACAAGAATACTCAGAATTTGGGGAAGTAGCTATTTGTAAATTTGTTGCATCCATACTCATGATATTTAAAAACTTTTATGACAATTGAGTTTATTACTACATGCTGCTTTTCAGGTTTTTGTTTTTGGAAGTATAAGAGGCCATTATTAGTATAGCAGAAATTACACATTTGCAATTGAATTTTCCTCTTTTGACCAGTATGAAGGAGTGCTTCACTTTAGTGTTGTGTGTATCTTTCAACTGTTGGACACAAATGCTGAAGTTCACATCTTAAGATTTGCTCAAAATAGGGACCAGACTTTCAGCCGTGTTTTCCATTGATTTTAATGGAAGCTAAAATCCTTCTCTCCTTCCTCTCTTGTATTGGGCACAGCAAATAGAATTATTAAATTGATATTTTTCTGTTATAGTACAACTAAAATACTGTTTTAGGAAATGTTTTTATAAAATTGTGTTTTAATAGCACTTATTCTGTTTCAGGTTGGTTCAAAAAAGGAGGTTGCAGAATGTAAGGAAAAGTTTGCAAGCTCTAAGGATCCAACTGTTAGTCAAACCTTTATGCTAGATAGAGTATTCAACCCTGAAGGAAAGTCACTACCACCTATGCGAGGATTCAAATATTCCAGCTGGTCCCCACTGGGCTGTGATGCTAATGGCAGATGCCTTTTAGCAGCTCTAACTATGGACAATAGATTAACCATCCATGCGAATCTCAACAGACTACAGTGGGTGCAGCTGGTTGATCTGACAGAAGTTTATGGGGAGCGTCTGTATGAAACCAGTTACAAACTTTCTAAGGTTGAGACCCCTAGAGGAGAACTAGGGGACTTTGCAGAATTTCAGAGACGGCATAGCATGCAGACTCCAGTCCGTATGGAGTGGTCAGGTATCTGCACCACCCAGCAGGTGAAACACAACAATGAATGCCGAGATGTTGGCAGTGTACTCCTAGCCGTACTCTTTGAAAACGGAAACATTGCCGTTTGGCAATTTCAGCTTCCTTTTGTGGGTAAGGAATCCATCACTTCTTGCAATACCATAGAGTCAGGAATAAATTCCCCTAGCGTCTTGTCTTGGTGGGAATACGAACACAACAACCGAAAGATGAGTGGACTCATTGTAGGGAGTGCTTTTGGACCAGTTAAAATCCTTCCTGTCAACTTAAAAGCAGTTAAAGGCTACTTCACACTTAGGCAACCTGTTGTCTTATGGCAAGAAATGGACCAGTTGCCAGTACACAGTATCAAATGTATTCCTCTCTACCATCCTTACCAGAAATGTAGCTGTAGCTTAGTGGTGGCTGCAAGAGGATCTTATGTGTTTTGGTGTCTTCTCTTGATATCCAAAGCAGGTCTGAATGTCCATAATTCCCATGTGACAGGGCTTCACTCTTTACCAATTGTATCTATGACTGCGGATAAACAGAATGGCACAGTATACACATGCTCAACTGACGGAAAGGTAAGGCAACTCATTCCTATCTTCACAGATGTTGCATTAAAGTTTGAGCATCAGCTTATTAAGTTGTCTGAAGTGTTTGGCTCTGTGCGGACTCACGGGATAGCTGTAAGCCCATGTGGCGCTTACCTAGCAGTTATTACAACAGAGGGCATGACCAATGGCCTTCACCCTGTAAACAAAAACTATCAAGTTCAGTTTGTAACTCTCAAAACATTTGAGGAGGCAGCTGCTCAGCTCTTGGAGTCTTCTGTGCAAAATCTTTTCAGACAAGTAGACCTGACAGATCTTGTGCGTTGGAAGATTTTGAAGGATAAGCATATCCCTCAATTCTTACAAGAAGCCCTGGATAAAAAGATTGAGAGCTGTGGATCTACTTACTTTTGGCGTTTTAAGCTATTCCTCTTGAGAATTTTGTACCAGTCAATGCAGAAAACCCCCTCTGAGGTCATGTGGAGGCCTTCGTATGAGGACACAAAAGTATTAATATCGGATTCCCCTGGGATGGGCAGTACTGAGGATGATCATCAAGAAGAGGGAACTTCAAAACAGACCAGCAAGCAGAGTTTGTGTGAAGTGAGCAAAGGTACAGACCCAGATGACCCAGCAGATGACACTCTTGCTCACTCAAGTGACTTAGGAGGACATGAGCCAATGGAAGAGAAGCTCCTTGAAATACAGGCACGAATTGAAGCAGTAGAAATGCACTTGACACGGGAACACATGAAGCGGGTGTTGGGAGAAGTCTACTTGCATACATGGATTACAGAGAACACCAGCATTCCTACCAGAGGAGTCTGTGATTTCTTAATGTCTGATGAAGGCTACGACGACAGAACAGCACGAGTAAGTGCACATGTATATTTTTGGGATTCCATGCTACAAAATTTCCTGGTTTTCTTCATCCTCAGCTTTACTACCTTGTGGGGCAGAAAGTGGAGGGATGCTTGTAAAGTGGCTTGTATCCGTTTTGGAGATTAGTTGCTTGCCTTTCCAACTGAGGATGGTGGGTGGTGCTGGATGTGGGAAATCTGCATACACACTTTAGAATTTGGGTCAGGCATAGTAAAGAACAAACCCATGTTTAAATTTCTGCTGGGATGGGTAAATTGGAGAGGAGGACAGACCTGTAATCACTTTCAGAGTAATTTAAGTGAGCTGAAAGAATGTGGTGGTAGAAGGGGGCATCTGTGTTTTTTTCCCTGTGATTAGGATTATCACTTCATCTATTTACACTAAAATGGAGGCAGCCTTTTCCCCCAAAATCAGCTGCATTAAATCATCTAAATTTTAATTCTTCTACAGACTTCAGTAATGTTAGCTCTTGAATACAAATGTTTTATGTAAAACATTGTCAGTGTTCATTTTAAATGATAAAATTTGGCTTATTTTAAACACTTCCCTTAGTGCTGTTGTGAAATCAAGGAAAGCATCAGGTATGACTCTTAAAATGACAAAACATTGTAAAAGTTAGTGTTTCAAAAAATTATGGAAATGGAAAACAAATCAATTGACTTGAAGTATCTTAAAGACAATTTAAAATTTGATCTATAAAACATGTATCTATTGACAACCTCTGGGTGCATATATATTCTAAAAATATTAAAATAAACAACTGAATGATGTTGCACTCAAGTACTGACAAGAACATGCCCCAAATTTACAATTCTCCCTTCTGCAGTAAAACTTAAATACAAGAGCTAAATCCAATTCATCACCAATCCGAAAACAAAAATACCCATCACAGCTAACTCTGTTCACTCATGTTTTTTTCTGAACATGAGTGCTGTTTTTCTGAACATTTCCTTGTGCTGGGTAATGAAGTTAAGAAACCTGTGCTGTACCAGACCAAGAAGGGACGCAAGAGACCCTCTACTGAGAATGGTCTGTCACCAGATGTTCAGATTTAGAGTATGTCTACACTGCAATTAGACAACCATCGGCTAGCCCATGCCAGCTGACTCAGGCTTGGGCTGCGGGGCTGTTTCGTTGCAGTGTAGATTTCTAGGCTTGGGCTTGAGGTGGGAGGTAGAGCTCAGGCTGCAGCCCGAGCCCAGAAGTCTACGCTGCAATGAAACAGCTCTGCAGCTCAAGCCTGAGTCAGCTGGCACAAGCCATCCACGGGTTTTTCTTTGCAGTGTAGACATACCCTTAGGGACTGAGTAAGAAGGTGTCAAATGATCCCCACAGTTCTGCACAGAGAGGTGCACTTTTTCCAATAACTGAAGCTTTGCATCATTTAGGCTTTAAAGATCAAAATCAACCCCTTTAATTGCGTCTGGAAACAAGTAGGAACCCAGTGCAGTCTCCAATGCTGGAGTAAACAAGCAGCCCAGAACAGCGTGTGCCAGCTCAAGGTTCTGAGTGGCCTTTAGAAATTCATTGGCAAAGTATTCTGTCATCACAGCTATGTTTTACTGGCATCCTCAAATTACTATGAAGTGAAAGCCTGAGAGAGAGAGAGAGGGGTTGCCTTTCACACCTTGTAGACAGAATACAGTTTCTTTTTTTGGTGTTATATAAATAAAAACTCTTGAATGCAGTTATGAACCTCTGTCAATCATGACTGCTGTAACTGACTAAAATATTTCTTCAGTATAACTTAGGGATATGGCTTGTATCAGTTGAAATGTCAAAGGTAAATTAGAAATGACAAGTATGGTAATAAATTTGACCTAATACTTAGGCTTTCAGTGGAACAGCTATGTATATTGTATTTGATAGTGATTGCTAAAACAGTCATCAGATTCATAAATAATTAAATAGAACTTTAAACTCCTCCATTGTCATAGCCATAAGACTATTTAAACAAAAATTGTGCCTTGTCCTTGATGTTCTCTAATGTGGTGTAACATATGGATCTCAAGTCCAAGTTGTTGTTTTTTTCAGTCACCTTTAGCGTAAGTACCAAAAATCCTGGTCTTGTCAAACCAATTCTGTATTCCTTTCAGTCGTGTGAGAGGTTAGGCAATTAAATCCATCAGATTGCATGATTAGCGTGTGGAGAAAAGTAAATCAATCCATCTCTACTACAGCACTATGTATTTGAGTTGCATTTTCTTTCATTTGAATTCAATTGCGTGGACTGGATTTTTGCATCTTGTATTTTCTTCTGAAATCACGCCGTCGTGTGAGATTCTCCACCTTTCAACAGGGAGAGTCTTTTCCTATAAACACTGCCGACTGCTGTGTTCTCCCAGGTGCTGATTGGACACATCTTAAAGAAAATGAACAAACAGACTTTCCCAGAGCACTGCAGCTTGTGTAAAGAGATCCTGCCATTCACAGATCGCAAACAGGCCGTCTGCTCTAACGGCCACATTTGGCTCAGGTAAGCTGTTATGGAGCTTTTGTTTTGATTCTCTTGTCTGTTTTGGATGAGTGGAAGGCATTTCAGTAGTGAACATAAAATATATTCTCATATTGTGAATGAGTTAATGGCTTGGAACATGTTGTCCATGCTCTGAAAAGGAAAGAGAAGAAGCAGACAAGGTGTCTGGTACTCTCTCTTTGTAAGAGTGAGGAAGAACTAAGGGATATTTTAGAGGGAGGGAGGTAAGCCTAAATTTGACCTTTATTTATATTCTTGACTATATATTTTGAATATTGTTTTATTTTAAAAACTAATGCTTCAGTGCTCGTAATTCACCCTTCATTTCTCTTCTCCTCCTTTCCCCACCCCCAAAGGAAAATAAAAGGAAATCAAATGGCTTATAGCTTTTTGGATGGGGGGGTAGAAGAGGAAAGAGTTCCTAAGGAAATACACTTTGTGCATTTCTGGCTATTTATGCCCCTTATCTCAAATTACTTGGTTGCCAAAATCAAATGTTAGCTGATTGGGTCTTAATGAAGCCAGTCAATTTGCATGCCCAGAGTTACTTTAACATTATTTCAGAATGACCAGGAGTGCAAAATCCTCACAAAGCTTTTAACACTGAAGAACAAGAAATTGGATACTTAATGGTGGTTGTCTGTAGAGGCTTGGCCACAGCCATTGGTGTGAATTCATTATTCTGATGCTAACAGAATCTGCTGTCTGGAAGAGTCCCTTGACCTTTCTAAGTGCTATAAGCCCTTAAGATAGTACATAAAATCTGCATGCATCTGTAAATCATGGTGATTGCTAGTCAATGACTATGTCCATTAAAATAGCTCTCAAAATCTTCATCTCTTCAGGTGTATTGTGGTTAAAATTGTAAAGCCACTAGTGGAAATACTTTCCTCCCGAATCCTTGATATGTTGCCCTCTGATCGCTTGTACATGTATATTATTACAAGGCAATCTTAATTAGTTCATGCCAGCCTACATAATTTGGCTAATTAAGTTAGATGTGAAATAGTTTATTTTAATGCTAACCCATATTTTGTAAAGTTGCTGGTTTTGATATGATGTAATCAGTGATATTGGGGTAAATGCTGCTCTTACACAGCCTGACAGAAGCACAGCTGTTAGCTGAGAGCAGAATTTGTCCCTCTGTTAAAGCATACAGTTAGAAACGTCTGTTTGATGATGCAATTTGCCACCTTTCAGGTGCTTTTTAACCTACCAGTCCTGCCAGAGTTTGGTATACAGGAGGTGTCTGCTTCATGACAGCATTGCACGGCATCCAACCCCAGAAGGTGAGCTACTTCCATGGCTTGAAAGGGCAAGATTGCATTTTTCTCACCAAGTGCTTTGTCATCTGTATAATGACATGGATCAGGCTCCGTGACTCACTGTTATTTCAGGCAGCTATTGAGTGGAGTAGTAACATTCTACTCTTCATGATGTTTGACTGTAGTCTGGGTCACAGTTGTAAAGCCCTAATTAGAATATAGTAATTAGAGAAAGTAATGTGTAAATATGTATTGCATTTTAATATGAGCCAAGTACATATGCAGTCTGTGCTGGAGTGTTACAGCAGATACATCTAATTAAATTGGTATTAATGGTCTCTTTACATGTACAAATTGCAAGCCCAATCCTACAAAATGCTGAGCACCAAAATGCTGATTTCAACGAAAGGTGAGTTTTCCCAGCACAAGCTTAGAAGATCTTGGCATCTTGCAGGCTTAGGCTCTGAAATGTGATCAGTACATCTTGTTTAGACAATGTAATCAAAGTGAAGGAGCAGGTCTTTTGATTTTGCACTTCCATACTTTTCCTATATCTAAAAAGACAGAAATTCTGCAGTAACTTATTTTGAATTGCAGCTGATGCCTTATAGTTCCTTGTGACGGGGTTACGACTCACCACCGCGGCGCCTCCTGCCAGTCAGTCTGGGAATTAGCTCTCGGCAGTCCTGGAGTACCTTCCGCCGGTGGTGTCCCGTCTGCTGCCTCCCTTGCTGGCGTCTGGACCCGCGTTGCTCCCAGCTCACGGTGTCCTCTTCAGGACACTGCCCTCCGGCAGTGCCCCCCTCGTCTATGCTCACCCCCTTCTGGGGGGGCAGGGTTTATCTGCAGTTCCTCTCAGTGCCCCAGCGGCTCACCACACCTCCAAAGTCTAACCCCTTCTGTCAAGTGTCTGGTGCAGTCTGTTAGTGCCATGTCCCATGGCTGGGCACTTATACCAAGGGGGAAGGGGGGGACCCAGGCCCGCCCTCTACTCTGGGTTCCGACCCAGGGACCCTCAGACGGCAGCCTTCCTGCCCTCCTTCTCTCCCCTTGTCCATCTCTTTCCTGGGCTGCTTCCCCTTCAGTCCCCTCTTGCACCCAGCTAGGCCCTTCCATTCAGGGCCTGCAGCCTGTCAGGCTGTGGGCTGGAGCACTCTTATGCTCCCCTGTGTCTTCCCAGCACTGCGCTGTCCCAGGTGCTGGTCTCCTAGGCAGGAGACCGACCTTCCCCTCTGAAGGCCTGGGAGAGACTCCTTGCCCCTCTGCTGAGCAGCCTTTTTATAGGGCTGAGCTTGGCCCTGATTGGCTGTCTCCAATCTGGGCCCTGATTGGCTCCCAATAAGCCCTCCTCACATTGGCTGCCCATCTGCACAGGCTCACTGGCCTGCTGCAGCCCACTCGTTCCTTGAAATGTGTTTTTATATGTCCAACATTTTAAAACTTAATTGAGTTTGATGGCAAAATATTAAATTTCAGTTCATTAAGGTTTTTTGTAGTGCTGTTCTTCAGGGAGGATATGATCTTATCTGGTTTTCCAATGCACTTTTCTGCACACTGATGCAATCTCAATGGAAGTTTTATTCTTTTGGCATATGTGTTCCCTTCCTAGAACTTGTGTTGTCTAATTCTTATTGATACTAGATCAGCTACAAATGGATCTAAAATGCTGGAGAAAGGGTTGCTGGCTTCATTTTACATATGGAAAACTAAATACTGCAGTAATTCAAAGATCTTTAATTTTAACTCACAAAACCAAGGTCACTAAGTTATAGCATAAATTGTCCTTAAACTCTACCCAGTTTGTCGATGTATGGCAGATTTTTTTTGTTTGTAAAGACAAGCTGCAATACCTAGGCAAGCTATTGTGTGATGTAGACAGCTTCAGCCTTAACTTTGTCTCTTTCTGCTGAAATGGCATTTAAATGAGTATTTTAAATTCATTAATATTAGTGGAGTTGGGTTCATCCTAAATCTTCAGTGAGTCTTGTCAGATGTACATTTCAGAACGTCATTTCAGAGATTTTTGTAGAAGAAGTTTGGTCCAGCTAAATATTGTGAAGCAAAATATTCATCCATCATTGTGATCTCTCTTCTGTGTAACTCAGGCTTTAAACCATTTGTTTTCTTATTTGCAGATCCTGAATGGATCAAGAGATTATTGCAAGGACCTTGTACTTTCTGTGATTCTCCTGTGTTCTAGAGAAAGCTGTGGGAAGCTTGAAGACATTTTCTCTACTGCATAAAACTCCATTCAGTCTGGAAGGAGGCAGAAGGTGCAGGAGTATACACATTTTACTGAAGGAAGAAGACCCTGTTCCTAACCCTGTAAATAGAACAATTGAAGTTCAAGCAGCTCAGTAGCGTAGTGACTCATTTCATACTCCAGAAACAAGAGCATCCTCTGAATACCTAGCACACTGGGGTTTATGGAGCAATTTTGAGGCTGCCACGGACCCTGTTAAAGCATCAGCATTCGATTGGATAAATGTCCTTTTATTGAAAGAGATCAGAAATCTGAGAAGCATGCAGCCTGAACTCCATCTCTGGTGAAAACTGGATGCTTTTTTCAAGGGTGAGAGCATCCCAATGAGGCAGAATGCAGGAGGCACTTCTTGAACAGTCTTGGTGGGAAGAGAGGGCTTCAGTCTGCAGTGCTCCTGTTTGTTTGCTTAATCAGTACTGGCACTCACTGTACCACAGAATATTAAACTATCAGAAATAATGTGTGATTCTAATATATTTCTTAAGTGACCTGCATGTCAGTTTTAGCCACTTGAGAGAAGTCAGACACTTCATTAGATGTTTCACTCCATAACTAGCAAAATAATTCCTGGTATTTCTCAGGGTTTGGGGAAAAAATTGCAGTCAGAAAGCTAAAATCAGCAGCTTGTGCCAAATATGGATCAATAAGAGGAAGTTTTTAAATCCTAATGGTTATAAGTAAACAATATTAGTATTTAGATATTCCATGTCAGAGACCCAACTCTAAAATGTATCATATCTAGTACTCAAATCTCCTTGTCCTTTTCTGAAGTAAGTTTGAACCTTTTACCAAACCTGTGCCAACACCTGATCTCTTCGGTTCATTTCACACACAGTCAACAGAAACCATGCTCCCCTGCTGTATGACCCAATAACCTGGCTATCACCACTTTTCCTTCCCTCCAGTCAGGCAGTGTGATTCTCTTCAAAAGCATGGCAATAACTTGGCCAAAAAACAATCATTTCTGGCTGTCATTTGGTTTTCTTAAACTAGTTTTTTATATTAAATAGAGTATAAAAGAGAAATATTAAATTAGAGGGGAAGTATCTAACCAAAACATTTGGCGTCTGGTGAAGCTGTTCTATGTTAATTACAAAATGAAAGATGATTATATCAGGCATTTGGAAAAATGCCTCTGAATTATCCTGGTGGAACCCCTGTTTCTCACTGAAACAGTGTTTTCTTTGACTGTCCCACTGGATAATTGTCCTTTCTGCCTCTGGGACCCAACTAGGGTGACTAGATGTCCTGATTTTATAGGACAGTCCTGATTTTTGGGTCTCTCTCTTATATAGGCTCCTGTTACCTCCCCACCCCCATCCCGATTTTTCACACTTGCTGTCTGGTCACCCTAGACCCAACTTATGTGGAGGACATTTCCTTTTCCTTTTCAACTTTCTACAAAGTGCTAGAGGAATAATACTTCCAAGACAAGTTTGTCATTAGAATCCATCTTGTCTGGTTAAGAACCATTTTCTCAGGCAATCCAAAATTCTTTGTTTCCACTTCCACCCTTAAAAATGCCAGTCCACTAGATGCTCTCTGGAAAAAAAGCGTTTTTAGTTGTTTTGTTTGTGGGATGCATGATATGTAAAATTCACGTATCCAGGCTTCTTACTGTGTGGGAAGCGATAGTGTGAATCTACAGCGCATCAGCTTGTCATGCATTAACATTTTATGTGGACTCTGCTACAGAGCACAAATGCTATATTAGGTATTTAAGAGCAGCAAGGAATTATCCAGACAGTATTCAAGAAATGCATGTGTGGATTGGTGCTTAAGTTTTCTTGACTTAATGACTATGCACATTTTCTTAATGCTCCTTTACCCTTACTAGGAGCAGTCACATCTCAATTCATATTCAAACAAGCCAGCTGCCTTTACAGTTCAGTGTTTCATGTGTTGAGCATGATAGTGCTCCTACAATAGACAATAATTCTAATAATTCAAACGATTAGAAAACCATAAGCACAGATAGATTAATCTGTAAAATAACCATAGCCTTGTCTGTAAATATCCCTGGGAGTGATACCATAATTGTATTAAAGAAATGTTTAGTTTTTTATTGGTGTGCATTACAAACTGAAATAAACTTAGTGGTATATTTGCAAAGAGTTTGTAGCTCCCAGCGCCAGCTAGCAAAGCAAGCAATGGAAAACCATTGTCAGTTGGAATGCTGAGTTGCACTGACATCTATTGTATGCGCAGTTTGAGGCAAGTACCAAGGTTGTGCCGGGTAGGATTCCTCTCCCTTCTCAGATGCTACCTAACTCTCCCTTCCCTGGGGAAACAAATGCATCATTTTTAATCCAATCTGAATGCTGGGATAGTCCAGGACTGGTGGTGGGTAATGGCCTTGCAAAGTAAAGCTTTATAGGCTCTTGTAAAAGTAGTCCTAATCAACTGGTCCTAGTCAAATATTCTGTTGCCTTCTGAAATAATTCTAATCTTGGGGAGGGTTAGAAGAGCTTTAAAAAAAAAAATTATATAAATGAAACTAACTTTTCTGATAAACTTTTTTTTTTATCTGTTTCAGGCTTAGTGGTTGTAAAATCTACTGGTCCACTGAAGTGTTTCTAGGTCTGGCAGACCAGAAGGTATTAGACCTAAACTCATTATTCTGATTACTGACTTGCTTTAATTATGGTATAATTTTAGCAGCTGTTCTCTCAAACTGCCTTAGCTAGAGCCTAATGCTTATACACTTGGAAGGTAAGAGTTCAAGCTGCTTTCAGCACTGGTGTTTAGCTTCAGAAATTTACACGGTAGTGGACACTCAAATTAGACTAACTTGGTGGTGGTATATGGTGGCAGTTGGGATGATGAGATTTTAAAGTCTTCCCACAACCTACTCGTTTACATGCCACCGGATAGCCGAGTGTCTCAGATTTCCTTATGGAAACAGCTTTTGTTTCTTATTGCTATGGGTTAAGAGGTACAGTGGGTTTTAAAGCCATTGCATTTTTTTTGGCAATTAGTTGAGAGCTGAATAAGATAGCAAGTTTCAGACCAGTGGAGTTCCACTGGATTTTTTTCCTCCCTCCCCCACTTACCTTCTCAGAACTTCCCGCTAGTGAAATAACTTGTAGCTGTTGAGTAGTACCCATCACTTGCCGTTCCAGGAATAGGTTTCGTCCTATTTCTCTAGAGCATTGAAGCCACCTGCAGAACCTACATCAACAGCCCAAGCATTCCTCTTCCTAAATGCATTGTTGTGGAATAGTCTCTTTCCCTGGAAGATTTAACAGCAGACTGGACAGAGTACCAGTTCAATAGGGAACAGACATGCACAAGAACTGTTCTCCTCTGGGAGGGTACTTGGAATTGTCCCCAGCAGCTCATGGGAGCGCTACATAATTCCAAAATGAGACACAGGAGCATGGAACAGCTATTGTCTCAACTATAATCTGAGGAGCCCTGGCTGGGAGTCTGCAAGACAAGAGCAAGCAGCTGAGGCTTGGGAGAGGCCATCTGTATCTCTCTGCTCCAGTCTGTGATTGTGCTGACATGTAGCAAATACAGTCAGCAGTGTGGGGCTTGTACACCTGGCTGTGGAACTTTGCTGTGGCATGTGTTGTCCTAGAGGATTCCTCTGGAACCATTCTGTGATTAAAGCATGTGTATGCAGCAGAGCAAATGTGTTGGAGTATGAAATCATGGTAGTCTGAGTGTGGGGAAACATGCCTGAAGTGATCAGCACTCAGCCACCTACCTTTTTAACTAACAGTTGAATGAAATGTAGTAGAAACTCCATGGGACTAGCACCCAAATGCCATGGTTATGTGTAGTAGATTCACAAAGATTGGTCCTTCCTGGGGAAAAAATGCTATACCAGCTGTGGAGAGGAGAGGGGGGAAAAAGAAAAAAAACAAACACACACCGAGGTGTTCTTTGCAGAGATCCCCTCACCTTCTTCTCTTCCAGGGGTGGGAGACAGGATTTGCCCCCTCGGGGCAGAATTGTGTATGAGGATGGTATTGCCACTCTACAAAACACAGATTCTTGTACTGCTTTATCTTCAGGGTTTCAGTTTTTTAAACTGATCTGTGGTTCCTCGAAGCAGTGGTTTTCAACCTTTTCATTTGCTGGCCCCTACAAAATTTTCAATGAAGGTGTGGACCCCTTTGGAAATCTTTGACAAAGTCTGTGGCCCCCTAGATGTCCGCTGACTACAGGTTGAAAACCACTGCCTTAAAGGTAAAGTCTGGTATTGGCACCCAATTTTTGTTGTGTGAGAAACTTGGTGTCCTAAGCGAACATTTGTAAAAGCACCTAAGCCCCTTTGAAAGTTAATGGACTGAGGTTCTTTTGAAATTTGTACTTCTAATGCTGAAGCGAGGACCTGCCTTTGCAATGAAAGTGGATCCTTGAAGGTTCTAGTAGACTCTCTCCCAGCTTTTTGTTATAAAGACACTAAACTTGGAGCTCCCAAATCTGACTTATAATTGAGAGGCCTATTTCAAATATAACTTGCCATCATCTAAAACTGACTAAATATTTCAGGACCAGCTGAGATACTATAAGCTGGAGTTACTGCATTGCACTTAAAATACAATACAGAAGGTGATGCAGACAGACAGACTTAAGTTGTTTGCTGTTGTGTTTGGGGATTGATAGCCACATATATATCACCTACTCTCTGCCTGAAGTTAATCTGTCATGATCCTTGATAAGGAATAGCTTCTTATGCCTCTAAGAACTAAGATTCATACGAACATCAATCTTCCATCCTGACCTCAAGCAATTCCTACCTAACTGGTGTGTGTGCCAGGATACTGAAGTGTTCTCACTGTTGGAAATTATTGGAACTGCTGAAGAAGCTAGTGGTTGAGTGTAACTATTTTCCCCAAGCCTTGCCTTGCCTGTAGTTTGAGGCTATTCATGTTGTACTGCAAGTTTAATACATCCCCAACAGTACACTGGGTTAGTTGGATTAAAACAGTGTAAAAGGCTAATTAAATATTGAACAATGTATTCTTATTGTGGTAAGACTAACGGGAACATACAGAGAGGCTAAGTCCTTTCTGTTGGTGCTAGCTAAGAAATCCAAACTGCTATGATGGATTAACAGACGGGCTCTGGAAAGGCACTGACTGTCTGGATTTGTGATAATTTGGTGCTTAAACTTCTCCTCTTGCAGCTGTCAAAGCACCATCACTCATGTTGTGGTGGAAATCTGGAGTGGAGGTGACTGGCTCCAGTGCTCCACCCATTCCTTGGATGTCAGGATCAGTAGCAATGGAAAGCACTTATTTTTACACCAGCCCCATCCAGTGGTTGAGAATTAATTCTTCTCTCCATTGTTTCCTTACATTTAAATGTAATTGAATATAAATTAAAAATATTCTAGAAAAAACCTGTTTTTAAATGCCCCCTTCCAGGCTGCTAGTTCTGCTGTACATCACTGTTTTTTCCAGCGAGGCGATATTAGTGCTTCTTCATGGATTTCTAACAAACGCAATAAACATTTCCTTGAGTTTCTCAGAATATAATGTGAATTTCCCTAGTGGCTCATGTATCGTATAGTGACTTTACACTCAGTGTGTTGATACCCATTTATTTTGTCATTACTTCTAAGGATTCCTTGACAGAAGAGTCAAATGTGAATTTTGATAGTCGTAGTTGATAGTTGTCTATTTATATACCTCTACAAATTTCAGATCTGTTTTGTGCTGTTCTTATGCCCCAAAATAAAATTGAGGGCTAGTTAATGCAAGAGATTACTAACATCCTAAACACACAGTCCTTCTGTCTGCTGTTCAGCAGTTTATGAAACAGTAGAATTCTTTATAGATACAATCACAAATATCCTCAGTTGACACCCTTGTGTGTAGCCTCTGCAGAAAGGCCAGGGAAGGTGAACTACCCTTTCTCTCCATAAGGGGGTTCCTTATCCTTCGGGGGGGGGGGGGGGGGGGAAGAGAGAGAGAGAGAAACTGGCACTACCCAAACTACTGCTCTTATGTCAACACGTAGGATTTTTAGGCTCAAATACTTCAATCCTGCATCTCATAGAGGTACAGAAAAAACAGCTATAAGCAAGTCTACTAAAGCAAACCCAAGGTCTCAATTGTGTATGGGGCAGCTTCTTAGTCAGAGAGCAGGGCACTCCTAACCACACTATCCTGTGTCATTTTATGAATGGAGCAGCCAAGCATTTGAGTGGAACAATGCCCTATGCCTGTGCTTGCTGTAATGAAATCAAGAAACAGCTGCTAGTTTGTTTTACCTGCCTGCCTTCATTGTCTTCGTTATGAGTTTCAATTGTCCATTCATTCTGGTAGCCACCTTCTGCTTTAAAAGGTCATATGTTTCCTGGAAGGTCGTAAACATGCAAACCTTGTTAGATTCAAGCACTAAATCTGGTTTGTATTATCTTTTTGCAGCTGGGAATGGGAATAACGTACTCATCCTTTTAACCCTCAAAGTCAGATTTAGAGGTAAGACCTAAATAATAATTTAGAAGTAAAATAGATTGAAAGTTGTAGGTACTTGGTTAATAAAAAATGAAATTGTCTGAGTAGCTATTGGATTTATTTTCCACCCCCATTTCTACCCTTCAAAATTTCCATTCTAAAGCATCTCTGGCAGCCTCCCTTTCAGGCCTGATCTAAACACACAAACTGCACCAGTTTAATTGAATCAGTTTAAAAACTGATGCAGCTGAACTGCTGCAAACCAATAGTTTAGCTCGCATTGGTAGATTTACACTGGTACATTTTTAACTGGTAAAGTTGCCCTGCTTTTACGTAAACAAGCACAGCTTATGTGTAGATAGGGCCTCCGTCAGCTTTGTGTAGTCGAGGAAGCTAAAGTTCCCTTAAGGATGCCAGAGTCCAGTTGGAATGCAGAGTAGGGCTGACAAAAAAACCCCCAAGATTTCCATGTTGTGAAAAACCAAGGTTTTGGAATTTTCATTCCTGTGGGAATGAAATCTAGCTCTTGTGAAGCTTCTCACGGAAAACGAGACACACACACCCCAGTATAGCCAACAGTCCAGTGCACTCACCTGGGATGTGGGAGACCCAGGTTCTAGGTCCTGCTTTGCCTGATTCAGAGAAGGGACTAGATCCTGGGCCTCCCACATCCCAGGTGAGTGCCCTCATCATTGAGGTGTAGAATGTCTCTCTCTCTGTCTCCTGTTGAATCTGTTCCACTTCATATGACTAATTATTCACTGGGCCAGAAAGAGACTGACTCTATAGCCAGTGGCTAGGGCACACTGCTGGGATGTGGAAGAGCCAGGGTCAAACCGTTGCTTGAATTCAGGCAGCAGACCCCACTCCTGATTTTGATAAAACCCTTGTTTGTCGGGTCCAGGATAGCATTTCTAGTCAAACAGAGACTACAGAACAAGCAATACCCTAATGGTTAGGCTATGGGAGAGCCAGGTTCAAGTCCATGCTCTGCCTGAATCAGACCTAATAAAAGTTTGATCAAAACAGGTACGTCTCCACAACATTCCCATTTTGATGAATTGGCATTTTCCAGTAAAAGTTTCAGCTAAGTTCCCTGCAGCTAACAGAGAGTGCTTCTGGAATTTAGGCTGTGTAACCCTCAAGCCTGGCTAGTTCCTTTCATGTATCATAGAAACTAATGTATACCCAGAACTATGTACAGTGACCTAGTGTCCGCATTAAACTGTCGTGAAGCAGGGCGATGTGTAAATGTTTTAATTAAAATTAACACCTATCCTAATCCTAAACTCTGTGTTTGGCTTTAAATTGTACAAAGTATTGTGTGAATATTTTTACACTGGAAATGTTCCCAGCCCCTCAGCATCAGGTTGTATATCATGCTCATGAGGGGGTAATGGGGCTTTTCACCATTTTTACTTATAGCATTAAAAAGTGAAGGTTTTCTCTATGCTATCCTAGATTTCAGTGGGATAAGCCAAACGGGAGATGATGGCATTGGAGTTTCCTTTTCATAGAGGAACTAACACACTGCTGTGTCTCTTACAAATGGTGTTATGTTCAATCCTGTGGTATTTTTATTTAATATTACTGCAGTTAACTGGCCCTGCAAGGGTTCAAAGAGGAGCTCTCAAGTTTTGACACATTTTTGACCTAATTATGGAGCTGGAAGTTACATTTATTCACTGATCTTTTCAGGCCTAAAGGCCACTTAAATGCATTCTGGGGTGGGAACATTTTAGCTGGGAGGCCACTCAGTTACCAGGCTGAATGGAAAGATATTTATTTAATCTCTTCAGTTCCTGGATTTCCCTTGTAGTTCAAATTCAGCTCATAAGAGGGTCTGACAAAGTTGCTGTGAATATTGATGCTGTATATATGGCACTTTTTGTAAATGTGAAGCAAACTTGAATGATGTGTTTTGTATACTGCGACAGTAGCATTGTAATCCCACCCCTCTTTTTTTATTCCAAATAAACAAACGGACTAGTTCTTGTATTATGCGTGCATTATAAGGGGGTG
The DNA here is from genome assembly GCA_033296515.1 of Macrochelys suwanniensis. Lineage (NCBI taxonomy): Eukaryota > Metazoa > Chordata > Testudines > Chelydridae > Macrochelys > Macrochelys suwanniensis. Next base: position 9,488,980 of record CM065790.1, on the reverse strand, counting down.
GCTTTAGGGGAGAAACATGGGTTCCCAAGTTTTGAGGGGGAAGTAGGCAGCTGGTGGCTTAAAGAAGATAGCTCTTCAGCATAACTTCATGGTGTAGAAATATAATGTGGGCTGAGATCGCCTCTTGATACAGCCACAGCTTCTACCTGCATAAATTGGAGCTATGCAGGATGGGGAATAGACCCCCATGCTTTGTAAAATCAAAGCACATTTGAAAAGCCCAATTATTAAACTTGAAAGACTCTTCACGTGTTTTATAGGACATGGGAAGGGTGAAGTATTGGCTAATGAGTCTGGCTGGCCACTCCCAGTATTTTGGAAGGAATTTATGCAGTTAATGCATCTAATTCATCAGGCATTTTGACTGAGGATTTCTAAACAAATATTTAAATATGGTCACCCGATGCCTATTCTGAAGGTTGAAAAGATAAGCCTTGCATCAATAGTTCAAGTGGTTCTTCTCAACTGATAGATCAGAGTGAGGAAAACACAATAAAGGATTTAAAAAAAAAAAACAAAAAAACAAACCACCACACTGTAATCCTTTAGGGTGCTAGCTCAGTATAGAAACTGGGGAGTTTTTTAAATGGCTATTTTTTTTCACCCTCTTAAAAGTCAGCCCCTAAAATCTGTGTAATGTTTTTCAGTGCACTTAACTTCCCGTGAACATTCAGAGTTAAGGCTGAAATAGTCATTGTATGTGGGGAAGATAAGAAATTGAAGAGAACATTTTAAGAACACAAGGTGTTCAGGTATCACCCATAATACTTGCTTCCAGGGGCTATTGTCCTTTGGTAGCCTAAAATATTCAGTACTATCAGCTCACCAACTAATTTTCTACAGCTTGATCTTGGAAAGTATTGAATACCCTCAGTTCCCACGGAAGTCAGAGAATTGAAGATCTGAGTACCTTCCAATATCGGGACTCAGAGCTGATCCAGCTCCCATTAAAGTTGGTGGGAGTCTCTGTTGAGCTGAATTGAATTTGGGACCCTAGTGAATACATCTAATACTGACTGACAGAAATAGTTTTGATTCTGTGCTTTGAACAGGGCCAGAGTGCTGCTCTCCCTTTGAAATGCCCTCAACCAGCTCTTTCTGCCTTTGTAGAGAAGGGGGTTCTCTGCTATTTCTAGGACTATCCAAGCTCGATCTTATCTATTTACAGAGAAATAAGGGGTTAAATGTTCTCAAGGCAGCACAGTAGAATCAGCGAAGGTGCGGGGAGAGAGCGTACTACAAAGCTTGCTTATCTTCCCATTGTTAACAATGACTGGATTTTATATTCTGTCATCTTGACAATTGAAAATATACAGACAGTTCGAATGTCAACAAGAAAACAGGCCTTCATGTTGCCACCTTCAATCTTGGACCTCTTTCCTGTTCCTAACTCAGTAAATACCTGCTTTGAGGTTGACAAGTTGTGTGTGTGAAGCATACTCACATGCTCTTTGATTTATATTTATTCTCCTGTTGGTAAGACTCATTGCTGAAAGTTATACATCCATATTTGGTCCAATAGGTGTGGGGAGTGGGGAAGAGTAGGCAGCAGGTTTGTAAGTTAAAACTGATAAAGAACTAACAACTCTAGAACTAGTAAATATACATGAAATATGCTTGATCCACTTCCAAATATACAGACGTGATGGTTATGTAGGTTTTGTCATCAGCTTTATAGGTTGCACTGGGGGATTTTTTTTTAAGTTAAAGCAGGGATTTAGGTTTTATTATGCATAGAATTTGCTCTATAAAAAGTTAAGCCTGTAATCTTATCCTTTCATTCACCATCACCAGAGCTTAGAGTACATGCTCTGGTTCTGGGGCCCCACTGAAGTAAAAAAGGAATAGAAGTAAGGTTGCTATATTGGTTTCATCACAGTGTAAGTGTGTGGTCATTGCTTAGCCACAGGGGTCCATGCTAGTTGATCTGATTGTAGGATGAGGGGCTCTGATTGGATCACTCAGGTGCAAGGCCTTATGTGAGAGAGAACTTCTTGCACTAGTAAATGCTGCTTTTGAAGGTTAGCTCCACGTTCTTGGTTCTGGGCTTCTTCATGACACATCTAGTTGCTGTACAGCAAACACATTCTATGGTGTTGCTACCTCCTCAGAGGATGATCACACAGTTAGGATGCAATATAAAGAACTCCAGTGCCCTCAACTCACTTCTGACAAAATTAACGTAAGAAAAAACAGAACACTTCCAAATATCTAGTGGAAATCTTAAATTCTACCTGCAGAGAACACCCCAAAACTAGTTATTGTCACCGAAGATTTTTATAGGTGCACTTATTCTTTAAAATAAACATTTGTGTAACTTTGCCATCTACAGATCTACAATGCTTTGCAAATGGTAACGACCGCATCGGGGTTATGAGGGTTAAATTGAACGTTATCCCTGCATGGGGAAGCTAAAGCAGAGGGAGTGCTAGCCATTACACCAAGGCACCACCTTTCTGTGTATGAATAAAGCAACCTGATGCACGTTTCCCTTTCCTACCCCCAAAAAACATCAAACTGCCTTTCCTATGGGGGGCGGGGGGAAGAGTAACCCAAGTCATTTTCTAGATGGGAAACAATTTCATCATTTAACAAACAACTACAAATGAGGAAAAAATTACCTCTTAGGCCCTGTTTCTGTAGCTGCATGCATGCAGCCAGAGGCAATTCATGGTCATGACCTCAGTTTGTTCCTACTTGAGACTAACCCATCTCCAGCTGCATCTAATGGGAAGCAGGCCTGGGGTGCAAGAAATGGGATCAAGACAGACTATATAGTCTCAACCCATTGAGCTGCATGCAAATTTTATCCTAACAAGGCTTTCAGAGCACAGGAGGATTCTTGGTTTATATTTGCTCTCCCTCCACCCATTGACAATCCTATTGTTTCTACAGCATCTTACTGCTGAAGGTACATGTCTACCTATTTTACGGTTTTGCACTGGCACCCATCACTGCAAAATCAGTGTTTGTATTCCTCTAGTGGGGATGGGTACCTTTCCCCCTCCTCCAGGTTTTGTTTCACATTTACAAAAGAGCTGGGGGTCCACTGCTGACACTATCAAATAGACAAGATTCCTGGCTGTAGCCATTCAAACTTCATCCTCCAGGAGCTGTCATTTTATAAGAACATAAAAATGGCCAAACTCAATCAGACCAAAGGTCCATCTAGCTCAGTATCCTGTCTTCTGACAGTGGCCAATGCCAGGTGTCCCAGAGGGAATGAACAGAACAGGGAATCATCAAGCGATCTATCCCCTGTTCCCCATTCCCAGCTTCTGGCAAACAGAAGCAAGGGACACCATTCCTGACCATCCTGGCTAATAGCCATCAATGGACCCTATCCTCCATGAACTTATCTCATATTTTTTTTAACCCTGTTATAGTCTTGGCCTTCACAACATCCTCTGGCAAAGAGTTCCACACGTCGACTAAGTGTTGTGTGAAGAAATACGTCCTTTTTTCCAACAGGTGCATATGGAAGTTTGTGGAGCAAGTGGACTACCTCATTCTTTGCCAAGCACCACAATTAACAGTGTAACATGCACTGTGCAATACAACCTCCGAAAACCCCTCTCCGCAAAGCATCTTTGCAGCACAGTGGGAAGATCCAAGATATATGTTTCAGAGCTGTACAAGTTCTTTCCCTGCTGTGCTGCTACCTTCTCCTCTTTACCTTGTTTTTCTTGTTGCTTAATGTTTGTTTGGCCAGAATAAGATGCTAATAAAATCAAGCATAGTTTCCAAATTGGTTTTAAAATGCCGTATTCCAATTATAAAAGCCTAATTCCTCCTTCCATCCACTGAACCTTTTTGGTATTAACAGGCTTTACTATGCAAAGTGATGCAAGGGGCTGTTTCATTTACAGTAATTAAATGAATGTCAATTGTTTTAGTTGTTTCTGAGGGAGAGTTCTACAAGAGTATTAGCATGTTCTGCTAACCCTTATGTGCTGCACTTCAGGCCTGCTGCAAACCCTTGGGGGTTGACCATTGACCTGAGACTCCATGCACAGACATGCCAAGTGCATCTCAATGAGATGAGCTCTTTTTCTCAGTTTCTATGGAGCCAGCAGAGTGGAACTAATATAGCATTCGCATGTAGATGAAAGAATGGAGAGGAAAAAGGGCTTTACAGCTAAATTAATTAAGCAGATGTACCTGTCTAATTAAAGATGCACTGTCCCTTTTGTACCCTAGTTGCAGCGCAAACAGTATTTAAATGCATTCTTGATCCATTTCAACTATCAAAATATTTAGCAGGAACACTCAAATGGAGGCAGTATTAGCAAGATGAGCTTCTATGTATTATTAATAGAAGGGCTCCCAATTCCACATAGAGGCTACAGCATGTCTTTATATCCATTGAGGAAAAACAGCTGTCCAGCGTGGTTACCGAACAGCACATCTGTAACTGGGCAGCTGTTACAAATGCACTGGCCCAGCCTCATGAGAGGATAGTGCAGTCAGCCCCCAGCCCAGTGTAAACTACATTCACCATTAGCCCCCGGTGCTTGGCACAAAATTCATTAGTGATTCACGTTGCTGGTGCCAGTAGCCCGAGTTTCCTTAAGCTGAGATTTTCTAAATTGCCTACAGCATTCACACACCTGATTCTCATTTTTTAATCTTTTAGGAAGTTTTGAAAAAAGTCTTAGCTTTAAAGGCTGACTATCTGAACCCCAAATATCCCAAACTTTGCAGTGTCCCCTGGGCCATTTGGCTAATGGAGAGGCTCACCTATGTATTTCGTATGTGCAGGGAGAGGATTTTACAGGAGCTTTTCTGCTGATTTGTTGGTAACCTTGGACAAACGTGATCACGACAGCCACAAGCATAGAAACGTATTTACCGTGCTCTGGACAGTGCTTAAATTTGTGCCGGAGCTTGCTAGGTTTGAGCCCTAGCACCTTTGGCTTGGGGCATCAGTTATGAATGTAAAAAAATTGCTTGAGCCCTGACACCTTTCATTGCAAATTAAACTCTGGCTCTGGACCAGGCAGAAGTTGTTTGGAGACTAAGAGTTCTTGGGGGACTGCATGGCAGGGAACATACAGCTCCTGAAGGAGAAGGTAGGAGCCACTCTGGGGAAGCTCCCCTTCTCTGCACCGAGAACACATAGGGATGGTAGATAAAGGGTCTAACTCTGCTCCTATCTTTTCCCTGATCCCTGCAGACTGCTGTTTCTCCAACCCTTTCCCAGGATCAGGAGGCAATCAGTGTTGCCCCAGATATGGAGTGATCTAGTAAAGGCTAGCATCTTCCACTGAAGACAAACTTACCTGGTGTGGCTGCTCCTTGGCTCTAGTTTGCTCCAGAAAGAGTGTGTGTGTGTGTGTGAATCATTCTTTGCTACTTCCTGATAAATGGCTACTATTAGGCTCTGGCAGTTCAGCTGTGGCTAATTTAAGGGAGTCACAGGTGCTGCACTCAGGCAGCGAGGAATGAGGCAGGATAAGTGCTGTACAGAAGCCTGGATTTTCACTCCAGGAGGAAGGAGGGCTCTAGTACATGTCTCAATGGCTGGAGATAATCTGTTTAATTTAATTCTGAAACAGAGGAACCTGTGACCCATTTAGTGGGTGTGTTAAAAGGTGCTTTTGTTTTAGCTTCACTTGCTCTGCATCCCTGGGGAAGCCTGTCCCAGTCACTCTATTAGGACCTATAATATTGCAGTAGTAGATGCTATTGTGCAGACAACATGCAGGTGTTTTTACTGCTGTCTCATCTGCACTTACTCAGAGCAAGCTTAAGTGACATGGGGTAACAATGCTTGCATCCAGTCTACACTTCACACTCTGCTGTTGCTACCACTGATCTTAATTTTCAAAGCCCTTGTGCCCTGTTTTTTAAATCCTAGAATAGCATGGTGATAAACTTTATCATCCTATCTGTACGCCGTACGGTGAAGTGCAGCTGTGCAGCACACACATGGTCTAGCTGCAGTTTTTGTTTGGAGACAGTGAGTATGACTCCAGACAAGTACACTTCAAATAGGTTTAATATTCGAACATGCATGCTACATGTGTGTTATATACATGAGACAAAGCTGCCACTAACATATTTTCTGAAAACACTTTCACACATTTCACTGAATCACCCACCTGGAAAAGGAGAAGCAGTTTAAACATCATTTCTAAAAAATGAACTTTCTTCCTGTCTCACCCTTTGGGATTATTAAAACAAAGAGCTTGAACCATCGAAACTTTTCACCATTTATGTTGTTTGTTTACTCTCTGCACTTCACTCACTTCAGACAATGCCAGTCCATTTGAGTTCTAGGTCCCCAACACTAGCCCAGTACTGCAATGTTTGGGTTGCAAACACTGCAGGGGAAAGTTTAAATCCAAACAAGCTTTTCATTTTACAAGGTTGCGGGAAATCATGCCTTTCATTAATATTAGCTTTTGCCAAAAAATTTAGCCTCATAAATGTGGGTCTTAAGTCACCAACTAATTGACATTGCCTGCTAGCATTTTGGACTAGCTGGAACTGCTGTTTTTAATATGTCAGGACTTATGTGGAAGGGGCTTAACAATACAGCTTTCTATATACTCAAAGACAACATAAGGGTCTTGGTCAGCATTGACGTAGAAGGCATCTTCATAAAACTCCTCCAAGTCGCTAGCATGCCTGAAATAGGTCTCCAGGCAAATCCTGATATTTTCTTCAGTGTCTTTAGGGTTCTGCTTGAGACGGGCTCGGACCTCTGGTAATGGAGCTGGTTTGTACATGGCATGATATCTAGAGATAAGACACAAACCCTACTTCAGTTCATCATGAAAGTCTGGGAAGTGACAGATGTTACCAAATACATAGTTTGTTTTTGCTTATCCAAGTAGCTGTCCCCCGCTGTGCAACTAACTTGGCAGTTAGGCTCTGTCAAAAAGATGTTGGGAAAGTTCAGGACAAGTTGGTACTTCAAATGTATTTGATATCATTACTGTCAAGGATCCTAGATACTTGAAGATATGAGTTTTTCTTGAAGTGATCTAGTCCTACATACTGATTTGGCACAATCAGTCCCATAGGTGACTGAACAGGAGTCTATACTACAGCAGCCGATGCTCCCATTTGAGGGCTCTGTTAGCAGGAATTTGAATTTTTATGAAGACTTCAAGGGCGTACTGAGCTTGGCCTGTTGCAGAGCCTAATCCGGATTCAGTTTGTTCTAGTTCTATATTGTAATCTTGGGATTCTGCTCCACCCCCAGCTTCACTTGTGCAAACCCTCTAGATCCACCTGTCCCAAAGGCCACAGAGAAAAGTTAGCTGGCAATGGTGAGTTCAAATGGATTCAGGTGAGCAATGCCCATGAAGTCCATGGATGTGCACATAAGGGACAAGGGCTTCCCAAGGCTGGCTGACAGCAAATCTACAACTGATCGGCCAAAAAGATTCTTAAAGTAACAAGCAATGTTAATTAAGGTCATGCTATTTTATATTCAGTTGGCCAGAGCAATGGCTCTGTACTGTGTCTTCCAAGAGAAAAGCCCTTTCATGGACCCGTCTCCCCTCCTGATGCCCTCGTACTCCGCTGCTTGGTTCTCAAAGGGTTTCAAGTTTACGACGTGCTGGAAGGAGCTCTACAGAATGCTGCTGGCCCAAAGCCCATAACCTCTGAACTAACGAAGACACAAGCCACCCTTCCCCTGATCCTGTCTCTCCTGGAGGATACCACGTAGAATATATTAAATCCTGTTAGGATTTTCTAGGATCACCATCAATCTGTCTTCGAAGAGCGTATGTTTATATGGGAAGGGGAGAGGAAGACGGTTAACCCATTTTTGAGCTGGATTGTGGCTATTTCTAATGATGCCTTCCAAAGGCACAGGATTTTGACTTTCTGGAATTAATATCAAAAGCCCAATCATCTACACTGCAATTTTTAGTAAGTCAGAGGAATATTTTTATAACCTGAGCCTCCTAGCAATGCTGTAGCAGAGTCTGGATTGCCTGTGTAGCTGGAACCAAAATGTGCTTTACCCATGTTGCCAAAGTTACTATATAGCCTTGTGAAGATCACTAAAAACTGCTTTGTAAACAGGTCCTCAGAACTGATGCCACAGTCCTATTCCAGATAAATTATTTCTTTTCCTCAAATGAAGAAACAACTTCATCCCTCTCACAGTATCACCCTGAAAGCAAGTCTTATGCATAAAAGACTTACACGTAGATACAATGGTTGGATAAATACAAAACCAAGAAGAAAAGCAGATTCCAGTTAAGATACTGTCTTGGATATAGTGTGTTCATCCTACATTAGTACGAGTTAGAATACAATGGAGGGCTAGCCTACTCCCTTCACTGCATTGGATCCAGTGCTGCAGGAGCATAATGCCCAGGATTAGATGTAGCATCTAAAACATATCTCCATCAATTCAAAATGAATTTGGAAAGACTAAAACCAAGACTCAAAGACTGAAAGCGTGTTAACTAGAGCAGATACTGTAAAGACTAATCTTAATGATAAGAAATGCAAAGATTTGCTTCGTAGCATTAATTTCTGCTGAACAACTGTGTCACTTATTACTAGAACAAAAGGAGGGAGAATAATTACAGCAAATTACATGTTGCACCTAGAGTGAAATGTCTGAATAATAGTGTACCACTTTGACATAAATACAGTATTTATGCCTTTAACCCTTTAGGACTAGGATTTAAAAGATTACCAGCATTTGTCATTGATTCAGTGTTGGGAAGGCAGTAAGACATACTTCCCTAGTAGATTTGGATTGTAAAATATTGTTTTGCTGTTTCTCAGCATGGGGGGTTAATATTGCTCACAAATTGATGTGCTACTTACAAAAATAAAGCCCAATGTAAGGGGCCATTCAAGCACCACTTCTGGAAGGAATTTAGGACGAGTTTTCCTTGTTACTTTATTCCTAGAACAGTTAAGATGGATCAATCAGTAGAGCTTGAAGATCACTGACCCCACCAAGCTGGCGTGACTGCCAGTATGAAGAGCTGTCACATATGAAACTTGAGCTCATATCCAGTGGCTCAGATAAAAACTTGATCTATTGAGGGACAAATGCATTCATATTTCACAACACAAGGAGCCATCAGCAGGACTGGAGAAATCAAATGCGGCCAGATCTCTAGGTACCTCTGTTGGAAAGCCTTCTATTATTGCAGTCTGGTTTACAGCATTATCATCCCTAAACATTATTTTGCCACCCATTTTAGTTTTCATGGAACATGTAAAAGTTAGATCAACTGTTGCTATGGATTTTGATATCAGAGATTTAAAACTGCACTGAGCTGAGGTCTGGAACTTCCTGCATGGAGTGCTGGTACCTGAGGGGCTATGAATGACCTTTTCCTTTTCAGGAATCCTTAAGCAAGAGCACAGTCTACTTGATTTTCTTTAGTTTTCTCCGAAGCCTGTCAGAAGCTTCTGTCTTGCTGACAGCCCTACAAAGTTACAGAAATTGGTCCAGTAAAAGTTATTACCTCACCCACCTGGTCAGCCTTACAAATTGTTAAACACGAGACATTAGTGCTAACCTTTCTCCTGTGACTGGATCAGTCATCCGCTGAGCCAGACGTTCCATGACAGATTCAGACGGGAGATTCAGGAAAAATATCCTAATTGTAGAAAACCAGTAAGGAACAGCATTAACATCCTCAGAATAGTAACTATGGCCTTCACAGTATGAATTAATATTTACACTACAGGAATGCACACACAATGACAAAGGAAATGATTTTGAACAACCCAGAGGTCAATGTCAAAAAGCATAATGCATGTAAAGAAACTCTTTTCTTCGGTTCGGCCATTGCATCTTGGTCTTACTTGTATTTTTTAGATTATAAACTCCTTCGGGTGGCGACTGTTTGATACGTGTCCTGTACAGAACCAAGCATATTGCCAGTGTATAACAAATAATACAGTGCAGACTCAGACTTGATTTCCACAGGCTGAGTATATATCAGTCAGGGGGGTTTACATTTCATTTGCCATCCAGGAGTCAGTGCTACCTCTGGACTTTCTCAGAATCCACTCACTAAACCCAATTCACAGTTCAAGTCATATTTATATTCTGCACGAGCCAGATGGAAGATCATTCCAATGACTAGCCTTTCAGTGGAACCTCAAGGACAGAGAAATAGCTTGGCTTGTAACAGCGTCTCCAATTGCAGGATGGAGATTGCTCCCCTATTCTACAATTTTTCTTCTTCCGTAACAAACCCCAGCAACACTGTATGACTGTTAGTGCTTGTGCCAGTGGACATCTTAAGTAGAGCCCAGTTTATCTTTTTTTCCCTTTGTCTTCATTGCAGTATGGCTACTTCCAACCACGGTGCCCCAGCATTCAAGTCCCCCTACATCCCACTCCTGCTACTCCATCCCCACAGATATCCTTCTGTAGCAGTGTATGGAATCAGATTTGGTATCCATAACATACTAATTGGCACTGTTTGGTGCCAGCATAGAATTGTCCTTTCTCTCAAACTTGACCCAGAGGGACCACTGCTATGGGGAGTTTGGTTGCCATGGGCCATTCAACACTTGGTTCCTCTGCCAACATGGCAGATAATTAGGGCTTGATTTTCAGAGGGTGAGCACCTGCAGCTCCCATTAACCATGGAGATGTAGTTGCTCAGCACTTGTAAAAATTGGACCCTAGATCCAGATCCACATAGGTACTTAGGCACCTAAACCCCAGACTTTGGCACCTAAGTCCTACTTTTAGGCACCTCTGTTTGGCAGCCACCGAACTCTGCAGGCACCTAAACTCACCTGACACCTACATTTTCTCTGTCAAAGTTCCCTGGAGCCTAAGTTTCTGTCTCTGGGCACGTGCAGTGCTGCCTCACTCTCGACATCCTGACATCCATCTTCTGCCTGATCCATGAACCAGGAGAAAATAGGTGGAGGAGCAGCTATCTTACCTCTGGGGCCCAATCTGGTAGGCGTGCTCCTAATACCAACCCCCTGAGCTACAATGTAGTATCAACTGAAAGAAACAAATACAGTTGCCACGGCCGTACAATTATCTTCCTAAGTCAGTTAACCTCAATGTAATGTTTTTATTAATTTTATATTCAAGCTCATAAACTCTTAAGCAGAAAATTCTCACAAATACATTTATGAAAAGTAGATATAAATCACTAGGCTGTGGGACATTCCACAGACTGTGCTGATGTCACATAAAGGGAAATCTTTCATATGGGTCACATTTAATGATTTTTTAAAAGAACAAAAAAAAAAATTTCCTTCCAAACTTGTGGAACTAAACTTAAAAAAAAAAAAAAAAAAAAGATTGTGGGCTTTCAAATGTGGATTTATTTACAATACAACAACTTCTTCTGCCTTCAAGGGCAGACTTCCTATTTTCATTTTTGTCTGCCTCACAAAAGATACTGTATGCTTTAGACATTCACTAAAGAAACATTTCACACTGACTGGGTGGGATCAGACCAGATGAAAGGCTGAGCTTTACCTTGGCATGCATATAACAGATTACTAGAATCCTTTGTAGGACTTAAAGTTATGAAAATCATTTCTCTCTTCAAATGTTTACAGATAATGACTTCTATTCACGTTGTGGTAACAAAATAACAGTCTGGAATAAAACATTCAAGATCTCGGAGATTCTAAAGACAGGAAAAGAATCACAGTTCCAACATTCTTTTATCCCTTACACTCTAACATTTTGTTTTTCTTTGTTTCTGTTGCCCAACAATGGCACAAAAACGTGATTGTCAGAATAGGTAACATCTGATGATATATCTCGAGATGAATATTCTAGTAGAGTGGAACAATGTTTATACAGCCCTGATAATTGATACGGCTCCCTATTATATTCTGAAATAAACAGAACCGTTAAAGGATTATAACCTGGCATATCAAGAAAGCTTGTCGCAATTCATAGTTACTAACTCAAAAAATATTATAGTATTTGAAACAGAAGAGCCTAAAAACTGTACTTAAAAAGCTGCCAACAAAATGAACTCTGAAAGCCTTGTCTGAGACTCATCTTTTTTATACAAGATGCTTCTTATTATCCAGTCTGGTGTCACCATTAAAGAAAAGTGTAGGGGGAAGATGTAGGAGACTACAGACATCTTTTCTAAGATGTGTTTTCCCCCCAAAACAACACATGACAGAATATACCATACAGCATCACAGAATCAAATCTGATGGCCTTTTCAGAACAGGCCTACATGTGGTGTGGAGAAGCCTGCAGTCCCCTGCCCAAACTGTACATACCGTACATGTTCTGTGGATAAGGAGTATATCAATCTCTAGGGCTCATCATTCATGATGTAATATCTTTTATACATACACACTCCATAAAGCTCTACTTAGGAATCATCGTGTCTTTGTGTGTTGCAATGTGTTGTATATTCTATCCATGGGAAATCTGCACTGTGGTTGGTAGGCAGGAAGGCATGAGCAATATAGTCAATGGAAAAGAGAAAATATATATAGCTAGTGACTGCAGTTAAATTGCTTCTAACTAGGAAGATTATACAGTTTGAGAGATATTTCCAACACACATAGGGTCTTCTTGTTCAACCTAATGGGGCTTACTCGTGATTAAGGGCTGTCCAACCTAGCTCATTAATGGGGAATATGGGAGAGACTTTTTAAATAAATTCACTGTATAATGTACATCTTGGGCACATAATCATTCTCTGTCTGCTCAGGAAAGTGTTTCTGGAAAACAACACCAACCTCCAGCCCTGCATCAGTTTCTTCAAGAGGCTATGATTTTGGTTAGGTAATTTAACTCAGCCCACCAACTGTTTGAGTGATATTTTGGTAAAATTTCTGTCTGGAATACTTCACAGATACAACACTGTGTCCTCCTTAGATGTTAAAAAGCACGGAGTTTGATCCAGCATTCATTGAAGTCAATGGAAAGACTCCCAATGGACACTGGATTGGGCCCATTGCTTGGCCCCTTACCCTTGAAGAATGTAATATCTTTTATACGTACACACTCCATAAAGCTCTCCTTAGGAATCATCGTGTCTTTGTGTGTTGCAATGTGTTGTATATTCTATCCATGGGAAATCTGCACTGTGGTTGGTAGGCAGGAAGGCAAGGAAAAGTAGCTTAATGTACAAGAATAATAATACATTATAGTGATGGATTAGCATCCGGTACAGCTTCTGTTTCAGAGCTGGCAAGCTGCTAGTTTAACTATGCAACCGTATGTCATTGAAAACTATCAAACAGTGATGGCATAATAGAAGATTGGATGGCTTGGGGGGAGCAGCAAATAGAATCTTTCACCTCTACATCATTGATTCAAATCTCATCCGGCTCAGTAGTGACCAAAAGTTATTAGCATCGACTGCTGTTTGGTGTCCTACGTGACATAACTTTGTAGGGTCTCAGTTCAGTTCCCAGTGGAAACATATCCCCATCACAAACATCACCGCCACTGGCTGGCAGTCTCAGTGTACAGGCCAAGGATTGAGTGGGTCACGGATACCACACTATTCTCTCTCCTCTAGTGGTGGCCCCTATGTCAGAGTACAAGCATGCTGGCAGGCAAGATTAGGGAAGTACGTATGCCACTGACTGTAGGAAGACTTAAGGCGCCAGTGCTGTTAATCTAGCCACTTTCCCAAGTAATTAAATAATAAATACAACAGTGAAAAGGAACCAGGTGAGAGAGAGAAGAATCCCGTCTCTTCCTCACCATATCTGACATTACCAATCTAATCTCTTAGAGCATTAGGGCACAGCAGTAAGGTTAAGTCCCACAGACTGATAAGATTGATGGTAACCATCATTGCCTGTCAAGGCAAAGGACTTTTTGTTGCTCCATTCTGGGACATTGAGGGAACCTATTGGCTTTGTAGAGGCTCTGGAGAAGAACGCTGCTTTGGTGACAAACTACTATTGATTGTCTGATAGGACTCTTACTGCCATCTTTTGCTATTGATACAGCCTGTTTGCTGTCTGAATCCTTATAAGTCACCATGGTATTTTGATGGCTTCACGGTGACTCATGGAGTGAGAAGGAACCTAGCAAGAGCATTGGTGGCAGAATTTTCATTCCAAACCGGATCAACTGTGACAAATGGAGAGGCAATGGGACCATCGTTGGTATAGACAGTGAATACCTCCTCTTCAGAAGGCAAGCTGCCAGCTTCTTTTAAATAAGTGGTTAGTCACTTGCTCAAGGAAATATCTCTTGCCATGGACGTTCTCTCCAATTATTGTTCTATATGAAACCTTCCCTTTTTGGGAAGATTATTGAGAAGATGGTTCCAGAACATCTCCAGCAGCCTCTCCAGTCCTCAGATCTTCTTACCCCCATTCACTTTTGTTTTAGGCTAGGCATATGTTAGAGGCTCACCGGTTGTGCTGGTGGATCTTCTCTTGGTGACTGACAAAAATGAGGTCACCATGTCAAATTTGAATTAACTGCCAACTACTGTAGGCCTTGCTGGAGCCCTAGCATAGCTGGCGCCCTAGCATAGCTGGCAGAGTGAACCAAAGTAGGCCTGGCCTTAGCAGAATAGTAACACACCAGGTATTAGCTAACCCAGTGAACACATTCCTGACCTGAGAGGCTGGAACAAGAACACCCAGAGTTCTCAAGTAACTATGTAAACAAATTCCTAAAAGAGGGTACAGGAACACACTGACCCCTCATAAAATAAGGATGGAATGACAGGATAATGGTTGAGGACTTTTTTTTTCAAATTAACAGGTACAAGGTACAGGATAATAATGAAAAACATATGGAATGTAATGCGTAATTTGATTGTATCAATGTATAAAAGGAGAGTCGAAGGAGGGGCATCTTTGTATTGTCCCACAGAACAGCATTATGTTATGTTGACTGAGCCGCTACCTTGTCACAGGCATAAATGTGTTTAGTGTACCTATAATCATTGAACCAGGGCACTAGTACCATGCTTTGTCGACAATAAACCTGGCCAAGTGCCTTTTCCACCAAACCAAGCCTGTGGTTTTTCTTTATGAGTAACATTGAGAAATGACAAATCAATATGCTGCACTCTCTGCTAGTGCAGCTAACATCAGAGCTCCAACAGCAGCAGCTCTAGCAGCATAAACAACACTGCAGCACTGCTGACGCTCCACAGCAGTAACAACTCCCATCAATACTACTGAGCATGAAGTGCCACTGACTTGTCTGTGAACCCTCGCAAAGGAAGACAGTCTGAGTTGCTCCACTCCTTTATATCTGAGGAAACAGAGGTTTGTATTGTGTAGTTGTCCATGTGCCCTGAGGATGCCCTCATGTTGAGTTTTGCAGGTTTCTATGCTGTTGGCCCCTCTGCACTACATGCATATGGAATCAGTAAGAGGGCTAGTGAATAACCAAAGAGTACATTGTCTTCAAGATGATGACGACACTCAGCTTTATATTACCATCTTTTCCACTTTGGCTGGTGTGATTGAAGAACGTGTCCCATGTCTAGAAGAAAGTGGGCACAGATGAGGGTTAACTGTCTGAGGCTCAAGCTAGATAAGAACTAGTGGAATTTATGTAAACTAGGTATAGCCAGTTGCTTGGCTATACTCAGGATTCAAAATTAAAAATATTCAAGAGACCAAATAGCCAAGTTTAGACTGTTTATTAGTCAAAGACAAAGCAGGAGAACATGAAAAGGAGCCATACGTACCAGCCCTCTCAGGAAGCAATCTTGCAGCATTCACCTTAGATGATAGTTCTGCTTCAAAAATATGCATTCAAGACTACATATATTTATACTATAGTTGTTTACATGCTAAAAGCACTCTATACATCACCCAGCCTCAAGTTCCTTATCTTGTTTTTCTATACTGTCCTGCACCTTCCTTATCTTTGTTTTCAATATCACATTCCAGGTGTCAGTGGGCCATGGAGATACCTCCAAAATGTACAAGGACATACTATTAATATATTTTGTTTCTGACGGGTTTTGTATTTGTCTATGCCAAGGACAGAGTTCAACTGTGCAAAGCGTTATAAGATACACGATATAGGATACATGAGTGAACAGCATTCTGGGAAAAGCATAATAAAATTCATAGTTATATGACAACATAACTACCCACCATTCAGATAGAATAGAATATGTACAATATTCATGTTGTGCATGTAATACATATTAATGTGGTGTGCCATATGCAGCATACCACACAGATATTGGCTAACTCTTACAGGCTGGGGAAAGCAACCGTAAGAATTGACAGAGTTGTTACTAGCACCCCCCAATAGGAGATTTTCCCACAATTTGCTATGAAGCTTTGTAACCTGATGATCTTGTTGGCTCTCCAACTGCGGATGGATCCCTCTCTGGGGATGGATGATCAGGCAGTAGCAGCTACCAAGAAAGTTTTTTTCACTTGGACTTGAAAAGAAGGTTGCAACCTTTCCCTCTTCCTGGATACAGTCAGGACTGAATGATTGTGATGCGTTTACACAAAGCTACCTCGTAAGGCCACTTGGAAAGGGCAGCTAGTGCAGAATGCAGCTGCCTGCTTGCTAAGCGGTGTTTCCCACAGAGAACACATTACACCTGTCTTCCTAACTAACCATTAATGTTTGGGGGAAGTTTAAAGTGCTGGGTTCAACCTACAGAACACTCAATAACTTGGGCCTCCCTATCTAAAGACCATCTCTCTTCTTGAGTGATACCATGGTGCACTGCAGTCAGCTGAGACACAGACTAACAGTCACCTACTTTAAAATAAGAAGGAGCTGCTGGCAATGTGTTCTCAGTCAGCAGTCTTTGGCTCTGGGATTTAAGTCTAGTCGTTCTATCAGGCTTTCCTGGGACAAAGGGGTTGAGTGGGGTTCTGGAGCTGATGGCTGGGAGAATCCACTATTGGCATTGTGCCATTTTATATATACCATGGGTGTGATTCTGATCTCTGTTACAGTGGTGTAAATGCAGAGTATTTACACTGACTTCAATGGAGTTACTTCAGATTTACCCCAGTGTAATTGAGACCAACTCTGTCCCATTTTGTGTAATTACCATCTGGGAGTGTGTTGATCAGCACATTAAAAACAGATCTAAATAAATAATAACTTTTCATTATTCAGAAATAAAAAGAAAGATCTCCAATAGAAAGATCCATGCAGAATGCTACTTTTCTGGGTATCATTTACAAGCAGGCTAGGACCAATGACATAAGACCATTGGTGTTCTTGTGACAACCTTGGCGATGGACCAAGTTCTCCTGCAATGAAGTTGGAAAGCCTAGATTTAAAAAAATTCTTCACCACTTTTAATGCAGCATTTTAACTTTTAAGTTGAAACAGCAACTTTAAAAATAGCAGGCTATTTGTCTTGTTCTTGTTTTTTTTTAAATCCTATACATCTTCCCTCTTGCACACAGGTAGCAGCTGCAATATTCCCATTCTGCACGCTCTGCACTCCACACAAAAAAGAGGCCCCTGCTGGCCATTTCTTGTTTAAAACTGTGCATAATTGATAGTGGCAAATCTACCCCAGCTGTGTCTAAAACCTCTCCAGGGGCAAGAAAAACACTCTCTATGACTGTCATTAACTACTAAATTAGCAAGCGCTCCTGGCAATTTACAATGCACCACATCAGTCTGTTTTAAGGAGGAGGATGCAAGGATCAAATTCCTGTGTGATCTTAAAGTTATAGCAAACTTTACTGTCAGATATTTAAACACTCCGAGTTGAGTCTGAAATGCTCCATCAGGACAGAGAAAAACAAACGAACTTACCAACTTTTCCAAGACAGACAGACAGAGCCTGTCAAAATCAGTGTTGGGAAGTTAGAAAACAAAGACATTAGCAAAGTACTATACATCTTATGGGACATGCAGATAGACATACAAAGAACTAAATTCACCAGCAGCTGACACTGGCTTTAACTGTGGCAGAATTCCCTGGGGATAGGAACTCTGCTGTAGGACTTGGCTCCAGAAGTGTAATGGCCACAGTTCCATTAATTTAGATAAGAGGCAGTGGTGGCTAAAAAGTAGGTGAGGCTGGGCTATTGGAGTGTGTGCTGATTCAGCAGCTCTCCAAAGAAGTTCCCACCAGCAAAACTCCCATATGGCACTCACACAAATTTCTGAAGGGCAGAAATGGAAACACAATAGGCCAGCCAAAGTGGTGAAAAAGCCCTGGAGCAATATAGGTTCAGTTGGCACTGGGTGAGGTACTTTCTATCTTCCTGCGCATTCTCTGCTGGATTTGGCTACGCTGAACGCCCAGTGACCTAATTTTCTAGTTGAAGAAAGTTTCAGAGGAGATCGTTGAAATATATACTGTGAAATAACTGTGGGAAGTGCCTACAACCATACCACCCCATGTTGGGTCATGTCAGGCCTAAGAAGCTAAGTAGGGTCTGGCTAAGTAAGTAGTCTGGGCTGGGATGCCATCTTCTGGTTGAGATATAAAAATGAGGTCCTGACCACTAGTGGTCATTAAATGTCAGTTGATGCTTTTCTTCCAAGAGTCAGGGTGCTAGCTCAAGTAAGCTGGCCATATTTCAGTTTTTGTACATTCTGCATCCCTAAATTTCCTCTGAAAGTTCAATTGGATACTTAGGTGCACCCACTAGGAGGAACAAGAGGGATATGTTACCCTCCCCCGACTTTTTCTGTCTTGCTTATGTCCCCCTTAGTTGAGCTGTACGTATTTCCACTACTGCTGCACATCCCACCAATCTTTTAATGTGCTTGCACCACTGACGGGACATTGTATTCTTTACTTCCTGTCCTAAGTGTCGCTACTGCATCCCTGCTCAGTGATGGGTGAAGTATTTATCCCTTACTTATGTAAGAGGGGTGTTGTGAGGTTTAATTAATTAATGATCCTTCGCTGAAAGATGTGGGGTATTATTATGGGAAGCAATTTTAGCCTCTAGGCTTTAACATAAGGGAAGAATACATTGTTTAATGTCTAAGACACAGGTTAATCAACTAAAGTGAAGCTATCATCGAGATCCTATAATAATTCATTTGATGTCATGTCAAGCTACTTCCAGACACTAGATTGTTCTTTTTCAACAGCTATGTTTCTGTCAAATAGCTACAAAAGGAAGCTAAGTGGGTCACTATTCCCTGTACCTGGCCTCTGGCCAGGAGAGCAAGATGAACAACTTCCTCTCTGGCTGCAGTCATGCTGCTCTATATATGAATCAGTACGGCAGAGCCATGACTGAGTCAGATGGCTCTCCCTCCCCTAGACCAAGAGCATCACTTCTGAGCTGTGCTCACTCTCCAGCAGCTCAGGGAGTCAAAATGTCACGGTCCCACCCACATCACACCACTCTGCTATCTCAGCACCACTGATCGTGGGTACCAAGACCATCTTTTCATACAGAGAACAGATATAGCTTTCCAATGTAATTACCATCAGTGCTGATTTATTTTACACAAACAGTGAGTTGGATCTTTAGCTGGTATAAATTGGTGTATCTCCACTCAGCAGAGCTGCATCAATTTACACCAGCTGAGGTTCTGGTCCCATTTATTGCATCAGGGAAAGCTACTCAATTCAAAAGTGGTCTGAAGAATTGTCTGTTGTGTAAATGTTCCATACGCACATTGAAAAGCACTCACAAATATAGAGCAAATCTTTCCATTCTGGGGTCTTCAATACATTTGTAAAGCTTCTTTTGAGAAATCAGTTTTAACCCTTTCTACACTTAATAGGCGGGGGTTTGGATGCGTTAGTATCTCCATCCAAAACTGCTTTACATTTTCCCCTCATTTTTATTCTTTGCCTCCTTCTTACTCTCAGCTATTATTCTAGCATCTTTGCATTCCCTCTGGAGCTCATTCCTGTGGTGCTTTATGAATTACAGAGTAAGATGGCAGCAGGGCTGCTTCAGAGTAATGTGTAGCTGGCACAGTTTCCCCTACCTGTAAGGTTAATCAAATCCCCTCTCAGATATTCTAAAGCTTCTGCTTCCTCAAGGCCTGAGGTCAGGAATCTGAATCCATTCCCAAAAATGCAATCTTAATGTTTCCTTAGAAGCTTACCGTGCTCCCCTCCAATAATTAGATTCTGCAGAGCAAATTTTGAGCAGTGCAAGAATTCCAGGTTTAAGGACTAACAAACTCATATCACAATTGATGTCCTGGTTATTTGTCCGCACCTTTTTCACCAGCACCACCTGTGCTTAACAAAGAAAAGCTATATTTTCCCCCCCCTCCTTTTAAACAATCAAATTTACCAAAAATAATGTTTTATCCTTGTTGCTGCTATGCAATATTGCATTGAATGATTTTTTTTTGGGGGGGGGAGGGAGGGAGGAAGCATTAAACATTAACTTTTGTTATTGGTAGGGTATTTGGTTATTAAATAAATAAATACAAAAGAATTGACACCAAAAAGTGTACTGGGAAAAATAAAAGAGTGGATTATAATGTGTCATTTTATATATGTGTCAAAGGAAACTAATTTCATAGTAGGGAATAAAAATTCTCTGTTTAAATACTGTCAGATAAACCCTCAAATCTAATAGGGTTCACTTCTGGGGGGAAAAAAACTAAATCTGATTAAATATTAATATCAAGTAGTATTAATTAAAAGGGAAAAAGGTCCATCAAGAGAACCCCAATATGTTTACTGTGTCCCCAGGAAGCTGGAAAATTTCACAATCAAGTGTGTAAATGTTCTAAAAAAGGGTCCTGAATATTTTATGAATATTTGTCATAAAACAGAAATAATAACCACTGTGCAGAGCTATTAGAATTAATATTTATGCTTCCCGCCATGAAATATTCATGGGGACAGAGAAAGGGGGGCCCGTAAGACAAGAATTAATTTACATTGGGCTCGGTTTACCCGCTGGCTTGATGTTTAAAGACGGGTTGACAAGCCTCCATATGAATCCGTCAGTCACTTTCAGCAGTAGGTGGGGTGAAGGGATGGGAAGGAGGGGGAAGAAATGGGTCCAAGCTGCTGACAGCTCACAGATTGAGTTTCTGACAGCCCTTAAAAAACCTAAACGGCCCCCCACCTTTTTTTCCTTCTTCCATTGCCCAAGGCGCTCTGTACTGCCACCGTTCATCCAATCTCCCCTTCCATCTGCTGAAATTAACGAATTAATGAGCGCTATACACTTTACAGTGGGCCCCAGGAATGTTTACTGGTGATTAAATTATAATGCGGCAGAGCTGTATAATTCATGAACCAATTAAAGGAAGTGTTAGTTGATTTGATGGGATGAGGACGTACAAAAAGCATTTAACTAATAGGGAACCGTGGGCTGCCGGTCGCCTTGGCTTTCTGGGATTACGCGGCTAATTGCCCTGCTTTATAGGGCTGTCACAGATAGCCATGCATATTTCATTGTTCTCAAATACTTCAATTGTTTGCTTTCGTGTTGCTGCTGTAATATGTAGAAGCCCAGCCAAACTTCAGTGTAGTTAAAGCACTACTCCGCAAAAGCAGGCTGATTGGGGGGTGGAGGGGGTGGGAGGGATGAGAAGGGGCAGAAGGAGAAGGCTGGCTGACAAAGGAGTAATTTAAAGCCTTAGAGTTAAATGTCACTCAGCAATTACATGATTAAAAGGCGAAACATAGGATAGTCTTTTGTTTTACAACTTTTTGGACACTAATTTTCTATGCTGACTTCACTGCAGACAAAATATTAGGAAACTAAACACTTGAGTCCTTTTTATTTATTGGGGGGTGAGGGAGGGTTTGATTAAAAAATAAATAAAAAAGGTCCAGCAGGAAAGAGTTGGATTGCTATGGTTATCACAGATAATATATATCATGTTTTAACTTACATGGTTCTGTATTCTGAAATGTATGGGAGATGAAGGAGGCTGATTTTCCATCTGGGAGAATGTTCTATGTTAGAGAGCTGCTGAGTCCTGCTAGCTATTCATACCAACAACTTCAGTTTATTACTCTGCAAGGAGGGGGAATTTACCAATTCTGCTGTTACAAAGCACACCCCCCTTGCTGACAGGCCTCTGGATTTGATTAAACAGATCCACTAAAACACTTACCGCCTATCAGGCTACTGCAGCCCTCTATCAAAACCAGGCACATTTCTCTGATAAGATGAAAAGTACAAAACCAAAACAATAAACACACATACACCCTATATTCCTGAAGATATTAGCGGTTACCATCTTAAACCCTTCTGGTGAATGGACATAAAATCACAGACAAGAAAGTGGCAAGTCAAGGAACTCTCACACAAATGCACACACCGGACTCAAAACCATGGCCCCAATGTCACCCTTGTCACCCCTTGCCCATTCATCCTGGGATCTCACATGCTATATTGGTATCTAGGCCTGGAAATCATTGGTACTAACTGATGCCACTAAATAAAAAGCCAGGTAAATACATAAGCAAACTTTGAAGTAGATAACAAGGATTGCTAACGTCAACTGTCCCCTAATCAGGAAGACTGTCATAAGGTAGTTTATGTTGACCTAATTATGTCAGTGTCTACACCACAGCCTTCCTCCCACCGATGTAAGTGTGCTACTACACCAGCATAATAACTCCACCTCCACAAGAGCCATCAGGCTTATGTTGGTGTAGTTAGGGCAACTAGACACTGCATCCCTTATATCAGCTGTCTTGTCCATTTCACAGCAGGAGTGGGGGGAGGGGGAAAGAAGCTAGGGCAGCTGGACCCTGCTCCCCAGGGGTGAGGAGCCCCTGGCGGGGGCTCCTGGTGGGGAACAAGGGGCAAGAAGCACTGGGCAGCTCCCCCTCTACTCCCCGCTCCTGGTGGGGAACAGGTAGGGGAGAAGCCCCAGGCGGCTTCCTCCGCTCCCTGTGGGGAATGGGGAGTGGGGTGGGGGGAGCCTGTCAGCTCCACACGCTGCCCCTCTTAGGTCAGTGGAAGCGCTCCTGGTGAGGATGTGCACCACTGATCCAAGGAGGGTAGTGTGGACTTGCACCACCGCAGTCATTACTGCAGGGGCTATAAGTCGACCTAATATAGGTCGACTTAGGTTTGTAGCATAGATATACTCGCAATGCCTTATATTTTCAAAGTGCTGTACAAACATTAACGACATGATTTTTACAACCCCGCTGTGAGCTACTATGGTCTGGATCATCTCCTCCCACAGACAAACCCACAAAAGAGAACCCTTACTGACTCCTCCTCTAACATTCTGGTATGTCCAGATGAGTGTGGGTCTCTCTCAACCCTCACCCCAACCCTTGACACAGATCCCCTTGTTGATACCAACAGGCAAAGGAGTCGTTGTTCTCTACAAGCAACTCTTGTCTCAGACCTGACAAACTCACTACACCGAATACAGCATTTTCATGGTATTATCCATGAAGGGTAACTTGTGAGGTCTCTACTGAAAGCTTGTAACCTATTAATACCTATCATCATCGTGAGATGTGTTTACGGGTAATATTTAAGGAATAATGTACCTTTATTGAAAATTATGCCCTTATGGTCTTGGAGTATAAATTAGTTAGCAGGGAATCATATGTCTCAGTGAGACCTGTTGAAGTGGGAGGGAGTTGTCACCACTCCCTAGCTAGCTGATTATGTAATGTATTATTCAACTACCTACCCTTGCCCCATCCCAGAATAGTCCATGGAAAACCATCAAAGCCAACTACAAACAATCAACACCACGTGGAGATAAAAAGGAACACTAAAACAGACGGGATCGCCCTGTCTGTGAATAAAGACAGAACAGAAGACTGATTCAGTATATGAGAGAGTGGAGAAAGACCCTCTGCATCCATTCACTGAGGAAACATCTTGTGGAGCAGCCAGCGGGGGGAGTTTCTCATGAAAGATTGGATCCTGGTTCCTGCAAGGCCAGCCAGCTCTGCAAGGGAATGTAAGGGAACATAAATTACACTGCCTTACACACCACCTAGGTGGTCTAAGTCTAGAAGAGAGGTTCCCAATCTTTTTTTTTGCTGTGCCCCTCAACTCCCGTCTGTCTGAGGCAGAAAGTGACTCATCAAAGGCACTGGGCAGCTCACACCTGGGGTGGCAACGGGACCCAGCTGGAGCCCAAAGGCAGTGTGGCTCAGAGCAGAGCAGGGATCCTCTCCCTCCCGCACCTCGCCCAGAGCCTCTCGCTCCTGCAGGCTCCAGGGAGTTTAAAATACATGGGGCTGCAGCTGTCCAGGTGCCCAGGGCAGGGCAGCAACAGGGAGAGCATGCAGGGAGTTCCCAGCAGTCCATAAGAGGTAGAGCAGGAGGGGACCAGGCTGCTGCTGTGGTTATTTTGCAGTGTAAATGGGATTTAAGTCTTTGGCACAAGACACAGGCCACCCAGTGGAGTTTGGTAAAGAGATCTGAACATGTTCCTACAGGAAAGCCAAAATATTGGCCAAAATATGCCAATGCAAGAGCAAGGGTGGGGTGATAGAGGACTCCTGGGTTAATGTCTCATTCCCCTTGCCAATGAAACTACAAAGAATTTTCACTAACGATTACCCAGCCCCAGGGAGATACTATTACGGAGAGACAAATCAAAGTGTCAGACAGCTGAGGGGCTAGAGAAATGGGGAGCGGCCAAAAACCAGTGCATTCTGGAGTTTACATTTGCAACTGAAAATGCAAGATCTGTATTTCAGGATAGATTATTTAATCAAAAGGACTCTATTCCAACACTGCAGGGCAAAGGAGAGCTCATGTACAGGGGTGTTTCAAAAAAGGCCCTGCAAGAGTAAGAGAGGATGGAACAAGATCCCGGCAGAAAAACAACTGGATAAATCATACTTTTTAAAAGCAACTCAGAAAAGCGGAATGTTGAGCCCTTCATTAATAAAGCGAACCAGATTCATGTTCTGATGTGTGCAGGCAGCACTCAGAATCAGTGTTTGGAGAGGTAGGGCTGCACACTCACTATTTAGTCAGATGGATTTGTGGGCAAACCTGCTATTAGAATCTGGAGGTCTCAAATCAAACCCATTGACTAGACAAAGGAGAGAGCTCTCCTGTTTTGTAACAGGTATGTTTGGTGTCCCTTCTTGTGATTTCATTTGCTGCTTTGATTTAAATAACTGCAGGGCAGACTTTAATGTAACAGCTGACTTTTCTTTTAAGTATACAGGGCCAAATTCTGTGCTGGCTTGCACGCCACATAGCCTCACTGAAGTTAGGAAGGCTATATGTCAAAGAAAACTTTAGACCATTGGTTTTAGTCAGAGCTATTTAAATACAGGCCAACTTCGAAGTGATTACTTTATCCTCAATTTCTGGGTCAGTCGAGTGATGCAAATTAAGCCCTAGGTTTAAGTCATTAACTAAGCAGGTGGGCTCTGGAGTAAGTAATAATGACACCAGTTACACAACAAGAAAGTTTCCCATTAATCCCAGTGCCTAGTTGAGTTGAATGGAAATTCAATTGCCTGTTTAGGAAAAAATGCATGGTTAAACTGTTTATTTGGGAGAATAAAGGTGGGGCTAAACTCCCTTAAGTGGGCAGTGCCTATTTGAAATCTGAATTGCTAGATAATCAGCTGGATAAAGTATACAATTTAAAGTCTAGGAGCTGTATGGGTAGGTTTAGAACTAAACCCATTACTGGGATAATCAGATCTGCAACTTGCCAAGATACATTAAATATCAGTTTGACTCTTTCAATGCCTTATTACATCCAAGGAAGGAAACTTCCAAGACCCTTTAGACATAAGCTAAATGACCTGACACTCCATTCCCAGAAATGGGAAACTGCATCAGCATGTAGCCCTGGAGATTCCAACCTAAGCAGTGAAAGATGGAGGTGGGACACACACAGAAACTACTCTCTGCCAATGATTGCTGACAGGAGACATCAGAATATGACAGTGCCATGAAATCAGAAGCACTGCAGAGATTATTTTCTTTGTTGTTTTTGAAGTGCCCTCAATACAATCAATCATAAAAAAAATCCTATATTTTGGGTCAGTATGGAAATGGCTATTTGCATTTCAATAGGTTCGACTCATCCTGCCAATAAAAACATGGAACCAAGAAGAAGAGATCAGCCCGCTGGAGTGAAAAACAGAAGATGACATCCTGCAGACCTTTCAGATAAAACAGCTCCTTACTTGTAACACTTCTGTTGACTTCCCAATATTTCTGAATGATTGGGTTTTCAAATGAGATCAGTCAGCATGCAAATAAGGAAACAGGATCAAGATGTCTCCCTTATCTGATTGGATGGGGAAATTATCAAAAGCCCTTTTTTCATATCAAATTTCCATCACCAAAGGTCAAACTTTCAACTCCCATTACTCTTGCTAACTGCATTTCTCTGTGCCTGCCAGCTCATTCCTGCTGCTGTTTTAGGAGGTAAAAAGAAATGTAACAAACGACAGCGTTTCCCCCCACATCTGTCATACAAGATGGACAAATATTTTCTAATCTTATTCTATTTTTCTCTACAGGTCTGAAAAATCCTTGAAGCCAAAACATTACTTCTATCCCAATTAGCTATTCCCAACTTGAGGTTTTTTTATTGGCTCTTTTCTTATTTTTCAGCCTACATACTGACAGGAGTGCTAGTTGTGTTGCCAGAATGTTTTGTTCTACGATTTGGTCATTTAAAATATTTAAGAGTGATTCTTTAAAAATATCTCTCCCCATGTTGCCTAGCTGGATTGGTACCTATACACAAGCATAATGGACATTATAGAAAAGCTGAGAGAAAAGGGATAGAGAGAAAGACAAAGCATCATTTCCCCTGAAATTCTCATGTGTTTATTATTTTACCATGCAGACCTTCCCCTGTAACGAATACTGCCTGATGTTTGTAGATTGCCTTCCACAGTGTACTCAGAATCACTGTCCCCAGTCAGTAACCTTCTTTAACTGAAGCCCTGCAATGCCAGCTGGTCTCCTAGCAGAGTAGTTCAAATGCCTGACATCGGTCGGAGTTTGCCTCACTAAGGAGTTCACATTATTTCCCCCCACATGTGTTAACTTGTATTTTGCCAAGTCAAATCTCATTTGTTATTTTTCTTCAGGTCCCTTTATTAGGGAACTGTTACTGCTGTGCGTAACACCTCCCAATCCATGTGGGGATTGGTCCCTCTTTCCACATAGTGCTCCTTTTTGGAGACTTACACTGCACTGATGTGTGCCACCTTTGTTGTGCTGTATGTAACTGGAGATGGAATTCAAAGGCATATCCAGCCTAGATCCTCCTCTTGGGAGCAAGGACAGTCAGAAAGAATGACAGTCTCCTTGCTAAAGGGACTGTTACCCATGAACACGAGTTGGGGCCCCAGGCCTTTTCCAGTTTAAGGTGGATGGGGTTGAGGGAGTTGGGAAATTTTTCTTAGAAGCATTGCTTGGCCCAACCTGGAGAGATCAAAATCACCTTAGTCTAGGCTTATCTGATCTTTCTGATCACCAATGGAAGTCATGGAACAGTGAGAAATTATAGAAAAGATCTCTACCCTAGTGTGACAAGATCATGTCTGCTTCCCCTTTTATTCTTTTTCTTCCATTAGGAATCAGGAAGATCAGGTTATACTGATACACAGTTCTCCTGTATCTATCATGGGAACCTTCATATCATCTACTGGTGTCACCGCACCACCTAATGGATGGAGGTCTCATTCCAAATCCTAATTCACTCACTTCACCTCATGGCCTGGATCATGGGGAATTTACTATTTCTAATCTAGAATATTCTGCTATCTGGCTGTATTCCAGGAAACCATACACACTGAAATGTTTCTCCTAGAAAAGAAAAAGATTTCCTTATGAGCAGCAGATACAAATCTATATCCATATTTTGCCTCCATTGTTTCTATTTTGACTATTTATTATACCTGAATGATACACAGTATTTGTACCGCTATAACTATTTCAGTTAGGGGTGTGATTTGCTTATTTAAATAATTATACTGGTACAAGCCCTTGTGTGGGTGCACTTATCCCAGCACAAAGAAGTCTTATACCAGTGGAGCTTATTCCCCTTCCCTTATGGGAATAAGTCCTGGTCTACACTAGAAAATTAGGTCGGTTTAACTATGTCAGTCAGGAGGAGGAGAGGATTCTTTAATTCACCAGTCACTGAGAACAGCATTTCTGGATCATGACTTCTTCCTTCCCCTGTCTAAGATATTAGGGCTGTGCCTGTCTTCGTGCAAATACCAGAGGCAGCTCAGATTTTTCATGGGGCTTTTGTCCTCACTCCAGATTTTCTGCCCCAGGCCATGTAAACAGCAGTGAGTAGTCAGCACTCCTATCTTACCCTTTACCATACTGCCTTTAAAGCCAAATTTTGGGGCAGCAATGAGTGCTATTCTTGTACATGGGGTGAAGTACAGGGAGATGAAGACATTAGTAAAAAGTGCAGGACTCTATGTGTTTGATGCCTCTAGTCCCATAAAATTTCTCTCTCAATATTATTATCATTGCAACATATATAACCCATCAGATTAGTACCTAGAGATTTCTACTCATCTGATTTTCTCTGTTCTTCTTATTACTCAACAACTAAATGTTTCACAAAGCCATTTCCTACAGAAATATTTATGTTCCCAAATGTTTATTGGCCCCTCTATCATGATCAAGATTTTATGAGCACTCTGTACACAACTCTGAATTAAATACATAATTCCTGATCTATCAAATCTTGGCTTGATGCTATGTTTGTCTACATTATACAGTAAGCCACTGTAGTGAGCTACAGAATGCCTTATAGGAAAACTAATTTATATAGTAAAGATATTTCTATCCAACACTAGCTGTGCAGGTTAGTGATTAAAGCAAGATAATGAGAACCAGGGAGATTCTGGGTTTAAATTCAGGCTAAGCTACTACTCACGCGTTATACTGTGATACTTGAACAACCATTTTATGTAATTTACACACAAATATGGACATTTGGATTTGTACCGTCACATGCCAGCAAGAGGAGATGGAAAAAACACCTTGTAAATGTTACATATATGCTTTTCTCACCACTTAATTCACATCTCCCACACATGTGCACACTACAGAAAGGATTATCTTCCAATGCATTTTAACAGTTGGATCTTTTATTCTGTGCTTGCAGCTGCTAGTCATAACCACTGAAAAAATGATCAGACTGTTAGCCATTTCTAAGAGCTCTTTGCAAGCTCATTTGTTTCATCTTTAGTTATCCAGGCATTTTCCTTTCCTCCTTTTGATCATGAGCTCCTCTAATGATTTAGACCCATTAGAGAGGCATCTAGTCGACCAGTTAGTCAGCCCCAGTGGTCATTTATAATGTCAGAACCAGCCCTGATTAGTTTGAAAGTCCGATGTTACTCGAAATGGGATTAATG
Source organism: Macrochelys suwanniensis (assembly GCA_033296515.1). NCBI lineage: Eukaryota > Metazoa > Chordata > Testudines > Chelydridae > Macrochelys > Macrochelys suwanniensis. Next base: position 9,459,791 of record CM065790.1, on the reverse strand, counting down.
TGGTTGGATATTTTTGTTTCCTTTTTACCAAACAAAAGCAAATCTCATAACCAGAATCCAAGGAGAATTTCTGATGTAAGGATGTTCTGCAGTAGTAAAATAATGGAGAAGATACTTTGTCAATACATCTCTTGCTCTTCCTAACCCTATTACTACTGAGACCCAAATCATCAGGCCTCATATAATTTCTTAGTTTACTGCCATCTTCACTGATAAAAGGGCCTTCGGGAACTTAAAGTTTAAAATCTTCAATCTTCTCTGAAACTTGTCCAGTCAGAGGCTATTCAGGATGCACTGTGTAACTCAGCCACTGGGGAAGGCCTGGAGCTCAGAAGGTTTAAAAACATCAGCTAGCCGAATGGACACTGACAAGATCCCATAATGAATTTTAAAGGCTAGCAGCAAAGATAGGGGACTGGTTGGTTGCAGAACAGATCTTGTTTTCAGATAGAGGTATTTGAAGTTAGGTTTGGGCTGGTTCTTATATTTTCCATTCTGGAACATGGAGAATTAGAAGACTTCCTCTGGAAGGGATCAATTGGTAAAAGTAGAAAATACGGTTGTCATAGGAGACAGAGCTATAACAAAACTAACTTTAAATCTGGAGCAATGTTTGTGTTTAGAGAATACAGCTCCTTTTAAAAAAATTCTAAATTGGAAGCCCTCTGAGTTCCCATCTAATTTAGTGGTGGTCAATACTACTTCTTTGGTCTACCTCCAGTCCTTATTGTGAGTGACATTATGTTAACAAAGAGAAGGTTAATGGGTGACTTGATTACAGCCTATAATATCTATATGGGGAACAAATATTTAATAATGGGTTCTTCAGTCTAGCACAGAAAAGTATAACACGATCCAATGGCTGGATGATGAAACTAGAACAAATTCAGACTGGAAATTCAAGTTGTAAATTTTTAAAGTTGAGAGTAATTAACCACTGGAACAATTTACCAAGAGTCATGGTGGATTCTCCATCACCGGCAATTTTTAAATCAAGATTGGATGTGTTTCTAAAAGATCTGCTCAAGGAATTATTTTGGGGAAGTTCTATGGCCGTGTTATACAGGAGGTCAGGCTAGATGATAAAAATGATCCCTGAAGAATGTTCTAAAGAAAGAATCCACATGCTTTAAAGGCTCAGCATCTTTGCAAAACTGTTTGTATCTATGGTTAAATGTAGGATAAGGTCATCTCCTCTCCCAATTTATACAAAGCAGGACAATCCACAGAGCCTCAGGTTTACAATAATTAAATCACAAGAATTCTCTCTCTGAAACCAATAATCAAGGCAACACTTTTACAGAGCCAAATCCTGCAGTCTTTACAAAAGTAAAACTCCCAGAAAATACTGAATTGTTAAATATTCTAAGGGCACTGTGCGCATAGCTTAAGCAACGTCACTGGCATTGTATTTGTTTGTGCAGAATAAAGTATGTTTAGGAGGACTGAAAAATCATAAGCCATTTTTGCTAGGGCTGGTTGGTCCCAGAATAGGTTTCTATACAGGCCTCAAGTAAAGGCTCTGTCATTACCATAAATTACACTAGAATATTAGCACTGATACAACATCTTTCATTAAAAAAATAGAAAGCAAGCCTTTCAGAAGGGCTGCCACTTGCCATTCCTTCTAGGTAATCAGATAGCTGTTAATTAATAAACCTGTCAGGTGAATCGTCCTGCTCCGGTCATCATTATCCATTCTGTAACAGAATCCTGCTATCATCACCACTATCTGCCCCATAGCTTCCAGCTCAATTACCTTAATGCTATGCAAATGAGAGGCTCTCTTCATCATTAGCTTATAGCCCACGAATGTTAATAACATAATTGGGCCTTCAACAGGGTAATTAGACACGATTTCTTCCATTAGTCTTACAAGGCTAATTATTGTTGATAGGAGAGAGGGGACAAGTCCCAGTGCTGCAGGCAAAGAGGGGCATCTGGTTAAAGCAAATATAGACAAAACATCAACAAGGTTAAACAACAGTTGAAATCTATAGCAGGGTCAGGTAGGGGTGGGGGAAAGGAAGATATCACTATGAGAAACATAGGAACTGCTGCAGAAATTGTCCATGAGGCAGTAATTTAAAATATCATTCTGCTTAAAAGATCGAGCTCTCATATACCTAACAACACAATAACATGATGCTTAACAAACCATAGGAAGTTAACATGAGGTACTCCTCGAAAGGAGGGTTTGAAGCTGGACCTTTTAACACCCCATGTTTGTAATGCAAATGTATGGAAATAGGGTGCACGAAAGAGAGATTGAAAACTGATTTGGTCCTAAATTTCTCATGTCAAGATGTTTAGGGGTCCAATTCTGGAACCCTAACTCAGACAAGTTCCTTTGACTTTTATGGGACTGTTCACCTCAGTAAGTGCTACTCCCCAGTAGTAAGGATTGCAAACTCAGCGTATAAGATAGCATGTCTAACAGAATAAAATGCTCTTTAAAAGCCAGTGAGCAGGATGCATTCCAGAAATTTATTTACAATTTCTTTTTTTAAAATAAATACAACTCAATACCACATGCAGGAATTCAAACCATCATGCTCTTTGATGTCACTATAATTGGGCTTCTAGTAATGTTCTCAAACGGAAGTTAAAAGAACTGGACAGTGCGTTTTCAAGCTGTATTTACATTTGTGATGAAGCTATAAAAACTAATGACTAAATTCTGCTCCAGTTATGTCTATGCAGCCCTGGTTACAGAGGTTACACAGGTGTAGCTGGAGAAAGAATTGTGTCCTAAAGTTGTCTTTTTTGGAAGGGGAAAGAGCATTAAAAAAATCTCTAAAAGCTTTCAAACACCTGCATCTTGTATTTGAGCTCATAAATTCTTAAGTGTAATGCAGGCTTCAACATTTCAGTGCTTTATTATATAGCATTAAGAAAGATAATTGAAGTGAAATCTGAAGACTCCTCAAGTATGATATGGTTGAGGAAAAATACAAGTTCTTTTAAGTTCATCTCTGTTTTTTGAACCTTTGGGGCTGAATTCTTGTCTATTGCAACTCCACTGACTTCACTGCAGTTACACTAGGGAGGAAGTTAGTCCTTTGTCCTTAGCCTGGAAATTAGTTTGTTAACTGTTCGGCCTTATATTTACTAAAACTGGTGACATTCATCAATACTTAAATCAAATGCCAAGTATTTTGTGGTCTGCTCTCTGCTAAACATTAACCCAATGTACCGTGAGATGTCTCAGACTCATTAATTTAGTCCATATCAGTGGGACAAAGTCTGTAAAGTAATATCTTTTATTGGACCAACTTTTGTTGGTGGCAAGTTCAAGTTTTCAAACTACACACAAAGTTTTTTTTCAGGTCAGTGTACGTCCAATAAAAGATATTATCTTACGTACCTTGTCTTGTCTGTCTTGTCTGTCCTGGGACCAAAAAGGCTACAACAAGACTACAAGCACACATATTAGTGGGACATTTATCAGAGTTCATATTATAAGAATTAGAATCTAAAGGTAATTTAATTATCTCTGTTTTGCTGATCTCTGCAATGTGTAACGCTGCTTTTAAAAAGCCCATAAGCTTCTCGGAAACAAATAGTTTTAGAAAAAAATTGGGATCATAGTAGGTCTATGTGGAAAAGAAGCAAACCTGGTTCAAAATTCATCCTATGCCACATTAAGAGAGAAAAATAGCATTAATGGTGAACTTGTAAATAGCATTTAAGGATAGAAAATATGAGACTTACATACCACAATCTTGCACCTGGCATCAACTATGCAAAGTGTGTGTGAAATGGTACCAAATTAGAATGGTGGCAGTTTACATGTGTAAATGACCGTATGAGACGCAAAGTAGTAGAGAGTCAGGCCCAATGAAGCTGTAAGAAGGGGAAAATGCTCCAACAATATCTTCCCCACAATAATAGCTGTAATGATATTACATTTCTGACCTCAGTCTTAAATTATCCTGCACTTACCTGCTAGAAAATACTGAGCAAATATCTTGTTGCAAGGCAAACATCAGTAAATCCATTGGTGTTTTAACGTAGATTAGATTTGTTAATCCTCATGGTAATAACAAACTAGTCTGCACTCAACATACAGCATCACTTGACAGTTCTAACCATCCCATCTGGATTGTATTTGCCACAAAAGGATGCATTCATCTTTCCAAATTTTCAGCTCCAAACAGACAATTTTAGGATCCTATGTAAAAGTAGCATATTCCCTGCTCTGTCTGTGGATTTCACTATGGCCCAGATTCTGTCAGCACTACTCACTTTGAGTAGTGCCTTCCTCTAGGAGTAGTCCTATAGATTCCAAAGGAATATTCGAGGAGTAAGGTCCTACTCAAGATGAGTATAGTTGGCAGAATCTGACCCTATGTTTTTATTCCCAAAGTTCTGGGAGCTGGCAGTCATGAGGTTCAAAGGTAATGTACATTTTTGATGTAGTTGCTTCAAAAGTAATTGCCCTTGTGCCCTCAAAGGCAGATAGCAAACGTAGCAACAGACTTTCATAAACTAAGTTTTAACCTACCCAGAAGCAAGGATGACCTTTCCACATTTACTCAGAATAATATTCACCAGACTTTTTCTAGCACAAACACTGGAAATAAAAGGTAAAATGTCAACAGTCCAATATGCTGAAACTAATGGGATAGCCTTCCTTTTCCTACTACTGTTTCTCAGTTACTATGGGCTCCATCCCACTGTTCTTACAGAGACAAAACTCCCATCGACTTAGTCAATGAGCATTTGACCTCTTGCAGGATCAGTCCCCAGAAGATTAGAATGCTACATCATAATACATTTGATGTTTCCCCATCCCAATTATTTGTGTCCCAGTCAATTCCTGCCTCCAGTTGGTTCCTTATGAAAACTTCTTAAAACATCTACAATCAGACTAGCAACTATCAGATATTTTTGTGAACTCTAGAGGAATGAGGAAATTAAGATGAAAAATTAATCTTAAAAATTGATGACCTAGTTTTCCTAAGAAGAAATGGTCAGATCTGTCATAATAGAAGACTTGAGTACATCTTATGTTACTTGGTCAGTTCTATCAATACTACATTGCAGGAAATGGAGTGATGCTACATGACACCATTGGGCATACAGCAAACTTACCTGAGACTGGCTAGTTAAAAGTAGCAAGTAAAATCTGCTCAAATTTGCAGCCTGGAGTTACAGTTTCAACATGACAATGCCTAAAATTGGGATACTGGTCTTGGGATACTGGTATCTCGTTGGATTCTGAGTCAAAAAGTCACTGAGACTAGAATTAATGTGGAGCAAACTGGCAAACTTTGGTGAACCAAGTTCTGTGGGGTTGATAAGGAGCTATTAGGAGTACACTTGCTGGCTCTGTCTGTCCTGATTTTCTGGTGACCTAAGCAAGGAGAGTTAAGGGAGGAAAAGTATATATCAGATGATTAGATTAGTTGAATAAGAATACATTGCTTTTCCATTACCATCAAAGGGAGCCTGTATCAGATGAGTTTCCAAAAACAGCATCTGCCTCCCATGACCAAAGCCAACTATGCCCCCTAGCCACACTGGAACAGAGCAGAGAACAAGAGGTGAATCTCGTGATAACTTGTGCAGCATCCTCCATAAGTGAAAGGGCATTATGAAGATTCAGGGACTCTCTGCTGATTTTGTTATTCTTGGTTCTAGATTCTGAAAACATATTAATGGCTTTACCCCAGGATAGAGAGGCCCTGAAGGTGACAGCACAGGTGTGACATGGTGGGTTAGGTCCAGAGGCTCCCTGCTGGAGGCTTCTCGGCCCTGCCTCACCCCACCCCAGAAAAGAGCAGAGAAGTCCTCTAGGTAGCCTAGAGTGGCTGCAGGAGAGACCAATCAGGGACCAGATAGACCACATAAAAGGAACCAGGCAGCAGAGACAGAGCAGTCAGTTGCTGCCTGGAGCTCAAAAATGGAGGACTGGGTGGCTGGCTGGCTAGAAGAGCAGCAGGACCATGGACAGGTCAGTGCAGGCTGGCTGAGCCCAGGGGATTGAGCCCAGAACCTAGCCAGACCAGGTGAGGGTACCATGATGGGCTCTGCTGGTCTGGTTGAAGACTGAGCCCAGGCGAGGGCTGCTGAAAGGACACCAACCGAGTGTACCAAGATGGGCCTCTGTTGGGCTGTTAAAGAATGCAGTGCCTCTCGAGAAGAAGCCTTGGTGCTACAGCCCCATACCAGGGCCATGAACAAGAACTAGAGACTGCATACCCCGGAATGGGGGACAGTGTGTGTGACTCGGCCGGAGGGCTGAGTCACTGAAGACCAGCCAGAGAGCCATCAGCCTGGGGGAAGGGGCGCTTGCGAGAGAGGGGTGCCACCCCATTCAAAACAATGATCGCAGGCACATATCGGCCAGAGAGCAGGCACCTGCAAGATGTGGGCGCCAGCCCCGTTACAACGGGTTATACAGTAGCTGCACCAAGAGCTGCAGAAAAGGCATCAATCTCTTTTGTGGGGATGCTCAGATTTTTTTTATCCACTGGTTCCCTTAGGAGAAATAGCTTCAGCTGGGATTAGTGTTATTCTAATGAGGGAAGAGGTGATAGAATCTACTTTAGCAATAGAAAAACATTTAATCCTTTTATCCTTTGCGATTTCATAAAGTTTCAGAAAAGTTTGCTAGCAGGTCTCGTCTTCCCTGAGGAGAACCATTTAGAATCTACATTATCTTTTAAGATTCAGGAATTAGAACCGATTGTTTTCCCTTATGCTTTTTCATTTAGAGGGGGGTCTTTCTTGGGAGCATCAAGTGATTTACTGTCTGTCTCCTCAATCTCCAGCATTTTAGCAATCTTCAAAATCAGCTTGTCCAAGTCACCTGAGTCAAAGAATCTTGCAGTCTCCAGAGCAGGGGTCGGCAACCTTTCAGAAGCGGTGTGCCAAGTCTTCATTTATTCACTCTAATTTAAGGTTTTGCGTGCCAGTAATACATTTTAACGTTTTTAGAAGGTCTCTTTCTTTAATATATAACTAAACTATTGTTGTATGTAAAGTAAATAAGGTTTTTAAAATGTTTAAGAAGCTTAACTTAAAATTAAATTCAAATTCAGAGCCCCCCAGACCGGTGGCCAGGACCCAGGTAGTGTGAGTGCCACTGAAAATCAGCTCGCATGCCACCTTTGGCACCCGTGCCATAGGTTGTCTACCCCTGTTCCAGAGGAACCAAAGAGGAGGAGGAGACTTTGACTTCTTGTGAGAATGAAGGGATTATCTTTCTGACTGGTTTCCTGTCCTTGCCACCTTTCTCTTTCTTTGTCTGTCTTTGGGAGACAATTCCAAATGTTCTCTGGTGAAGAACGATGTTCCTTGGTGGTGGATGGGGAAAGAGGAAGGAAGGAAAGGTCAAAAGCAAGGTGGGGCTTGTCAGGTCTAGAGGTACAGAGAAAGCATCATCATCTCATTTAAGTACATGCATCTCTGTTGTAATAAAGATCCCTCAGACACTGGATGGGGTGGGCTGGTGGTCTGAGGTGGCACCAAGCATTCTCTCTCTCCCCGGTGCTTGGCTACCTGGAACTTTCACACATGCTGAGGGTCTAGCAGATTTCCATATTTAGGCTCAGGAAGGAATTTTCCCCCATGTAAGATTGGCAGTGACTTGGTAGGGTTTTCGCTTTCCTCTACAGCGTGAGATGCAGGTCACTTGCCAGGATCATCTGGGTATATCTCATTTAATATTTCCCTGCTATTGCAGGGGCCTCAGACATTGGTGTAACGAGGTCCCTCCTATTCTCTCCCTGTGACACAAAGTAACAGTCTCCTGGGGGCTGCAATACCTTAGTCTAATGGGCAGGTGCTGGGAGGTACTTTTTGTATATCGTCCGTTAAAAAGCATGCCTGTTGTAAATACATATAATCCAGCATTTAAATTAGACCCATGTTTTAAAAAATGCTCTTGTAACACTTTCCATGCCAGAATAATTCAGTCATTATATGGATTCTCGATACAACTATTTTGGGACTTACCTTTTTCCTCATTAACAAAGCAAGATATTAAGTCATTTACCTTCATTTCCATATCTATGTCAATTACAGAGGGTAGCAAGGAAACGTTGAGAAAAAAAGAATTTGAAGTTCTGATCTTTAACAAAAATATTTCTTCTGATAAAGAAAATGCATCTGTGGAATACATATTCAGTGATAAGTATTCTAGTCCATGTCTGGCAAACTCTGAGATAATGGCAGCATGGTAGGGTCACAGGGATTCTATTAGCTCAATTAACGAGGAGTAAGATAAGGCTAACACCTAGCTCTTCAAACGGCTAAAAAATAGAGCTGGTAGTAATGGAGTTATTAACCTTCGCCAGCCATTGAATTTTGCTGCTGATTCAAACTCCATTTCCTAGTTCAGGCCTCCATTAATAGGCTGTTTATTATCCCTAATCCACATTGGGATCAGCTGCAGAAATATGAAAGCTCCATGTAAAGACCAAATGATAAAAAAAATCCCCTTTTTGCATTCTAATTTTTTCCTTTTGTTCTTAATATATTCCCAGATTCTGTTTTAGGAAATAAGAACAACATTATCCTTGTTCTAAGTTATTGGCATACAGGCTATTATTAATCAGATGAAAAAGAAGTTTAAAAATATTAGATAAAAGTGACATAATTGAAGCTACACCCACATCCTTTTGAAGTCCGATCAAGAAGCAATATGATCTCCAAAATAAACTCTCTTGAGTCATTTTTAAAGTATTTTTTGCATTGGTAAAGAAATTCTGGGATTTGACAACTGGAAATTTGGTGAAGTATACCATAAATCTCTATTCATTTTAGAATTAGCTCCTCCTCCCAACTCACCCACTTCATGTGTCTATTTTGTCCACCTGTTGAGTCCTATCTGACATCTGCATTGTGTGCTTTCTGGGGCAGGGACTGGGACTGTCAGCTTTGTTACTTGTGTAGTACAATGGGGCTCTGATCTTTGGTTCAGATAGATAGAATAGCAATATAAATCTGTCTCTCTCTGTATGCGCAGTGTGCCCAGCCATTTGATAGCATCATCATCAGCCAGGTAAAGAGCCAGTAGCCCACTGTTGAGAAGTAAGTCAGCTGGCACCCATCAAGGATATGCAACATAGTCTTAAATTGACCGCATCTACATCACAGGTCATTAAAGAAAGCCCAATGAGGTTGCAAGTCATCTACTGCAGGTAGCAAAGGTTCCTCTGGAGAAGTGATTTATACACAAAGTATATGTCAAATGGGGTCATCTTCAACATCAGAATGTGGGTAGAAGTCAACCAGAACCATTCACAGTCACTGAGTTAGATAAGGCCCTTAACTCCATCAAACCAGGCACAGCAGCAGTATATGATAACATCTTGCTGGAATTCCTTAAGCACCTTGGACCAATGGTGTCACAGTGGCTCACTAATTTCTATATATGGGTCATTAATGAAAAGAAGCTATCACACACTTGGTGTCAAGCAAAGATTATTACCATTCTGAAGCCGGGCAAGGACCCCCCACAACATGGTGAGTTACCACCCAATATCCTTCTGTCAATGTGTTTTAAGGTGTTTGACCAATTGATCCTCCAACAAATCACTCTGGAGTTGGATGATGTCTTACAGGTTGAGCAGGCAAGGTTCAGAAAAGGACACAGCACCTGTGATCAAGTCTTGGCCTTGACCACCTTTATCGAAAACAGTTTTCAACAAAATCTAAAGACAGGGGCTGTCTTCCCGGATTTGACCACTGCTTATGACATGGTTTGGCACAGAAGTTTTCCATGTAAACTCTCTGGAGTTGCACCGTTTTGGGTGGTCGAAATAGCAGAGCTCTTCCTCCAAAACAGGCAGTTCAGAGTAAACATGGGTGACCACTGTAGTTCCTGGAAGTGTCAGATTAACGGTCTTCTGCAAGATTCAGTTCTTTCACCAATACTGTTCAATGTGTATATCAACGACTTGCCAGAAACACTCTTGCGCAAGTTTACCTATGCCAACAACATCTGCTGCAGCTATCACGCTCAGTCCTTCTCAGAAATTGACACAGTCCTGAATGATGATATGAAGCTCATGGCAGACTACCGTAGTCAATGGCGCCTGCAACTAACTTTTCCAAGATGGTTTCTAGCGTATTTCATCTGCATAATGTAAGCACAAGCCACGAGTTAAATATTTTCTTAAACGGCCAACACTTGCAGCACAACCCAAACCCGGGTTACCTCAGCGTGACACTGGATAGGTCTTTGATTTACTGCAACCACTTTAAAAAGACAGCAGCCAAAGTTAGCACTCAGAACAATTTGTTCAGAAAACTGGCTGGCTCAACCTGGATGCTTAGAATATCAGCCCTTGCCCTCCTCTATTCAGCAGCAGAGTGCTGTGAGCCTGTCTGGTGTCACTCATCTCACACGAGCCTGGTCGATGCACAACTTAAAGCTCTGCACATTGTTACTGGGACTTTACATGCAACTCTGTTGCCATGGCTGCCAATACTTAGTAACATAGCAACGCCCCATATTCGCCATGAGGGAGCCTCCATCATGCTGCTGGCCAATATCTGTGAGAACAGCAACTTGCTTCTGTACTCAGACCTCTTCAACCAGCTGCCAGTTTGCCTGCTTTCTAGACACCCTTTATGGTCACTTCTATAATAATAATTAACCCCAGCAACTTGAACTCCTGAGGAACTGTCCTTTGACAAAGGCTACTATGGTCAACACACAAGGTTGTCTGTGCTTTTGGTGCCTGTGAGTAGATTACAGTACTGTATAGTTAAATAATTTTTTTACAAGAATATTTGCGTCTCTGATAACTTTTTAAAACAAACATGTTTGAAAGACAACAATCAACTCTTGTGCACTAATGTTGCTGATCTATTAGGACAGGTTTGTTTACTCCTTGGCACATCTTATGATTACAGCATTTTAAAGATGTGAATCCAATACTGTGCTTTTAGGTTAAGTTTTTGATGGTCTTCTTCAGGTTCCCTAGAAGATCCAGATTCTCTCTTGAATGCTCTGGATATGACAGACAGGACAACCTGACTGAGCTTTCTTCCTGCCAAAGATATCACATCATAGAACTAGTGAGAAGGTAGAGAATGTTAGAGAAGGGGGTTGTATGTTGAATCACAAGATCTTGGTAGTGGAAGCATGAGAGAGAGAGAGAGAGACTGTATCAAGGCACACACATTCTCAGCCACTTTAACAAACTGCCAACATAAACCAGACCACAGGACCGCCAGTGGTAGAAAGTCCACTAGAGGGAGGCTGCAGTGGCACAAGGTGGTCACAACTTCCTTTCTTAGGGACTTACAAAGAGCTAGAGCTCACAAAAAGTGAGCAACCCAGACTAGGGAGCTGGGCATGGCCAGGGAATCTAGGAGATGCATGATTTAGAGCATCCGTACACCTGGCTTGGCCTGCATGCTTCCTACAGAGTCCACAGCAGAAATGAAATAGAAGCCACGTCTTTAATGAAGGATGCTAACAAGCCAATAGGAACTGTAGCAGGAGTCATATTTTAGTTATCCGAGCATAAAAATAGTGTGGTGTTTAATGCAGAAAATTTGTTTCCTCTTGCTCAGATAAATCAAATGGATTATGGATTATACTCAAATTTAAATAAATAAAAACAGACAATTTTGGATTGAGTCCATGCATGGAAAGATATAGTCTAAAAATAAATTATTAGGAAAGTTATGAATGGTAGAATACAGGGGTTTTGACTTACCAGCTCAATATTTGCAGTATGATCAATAACAATAAGGTAACAAAAAGAGGGGTTGTTTTACCAGTTTTGAGGGGTGGGGGAAGAGGCATTGATAACAGGCATATAATGCAGGCTTATCGGGCCTTGAGCTAAAGGGTCTTATGCTACTTCTTTTTAAGTCCATATACGCTGAATCAATATATGATATTGATGACACAAAGCAATTTTTCAGTGCATCTTCAGTGAAATGGGAAGTTCTATTCCTTAGCAAGCACAGACAAATGCAGTCAGTTTGTAGACAAATGTGCTCTCATACACACAGTTGATGTGACTGTGATCATTGTCATTATATTTAGAATTGACTGAGACAAGCTGTGCACCAGTTGGGAGCTGAAGTTAATAACAGGAGATATATAATAGTAATAGCCTACATTGTTGCTGGTGAACTTTATTTCAGCTGTAAGTTTGGCAAAGAGCTGTAGCTCAGTTTTACTCAATGTGTACTTTTGTAGGAAATCCAAACTTGATATTTTCATTTGGCCTGTGGTTTTCTCTAGATTGTTTGGAGAACAATTTGCTCCCCAGACCTAGTCCATGCTTGTATACAGAGGGTGGAACAGCATATTTTTCATAGAGGTTTTACTGTATCTAAGAAACATCCAGAGCTGTACAATCTTCTTTCTATTTTAGCTCGAGTAATAAAAGAACAAGAGCTAGAACTGACGTTTGCACCTGCTTTGATAAAGGACTACATTGAACCCTTAACACCAGCAGTCCTGAGCATCTCATGCTTACCTGTAACTATATTTGGACTCTCATTTACTGCAGATGCTAATGGGTTAACAGTCTTCCTTTACTAGGCGGCTGAGAGACCACTAATAGATTCAGCTTCTTATTTGCCCTAAAGGCTGCCACAGTTCAACACGATTAGGATCCTGTCCACTTAAGCTATAACTGCATCATAAGGAGGAATGTAGAAGGCAAGGCATGTGTTCTCAGAGTACAGAAAGACCGGTGCTACAGGAGGACATTTCTGTCTGATAGAATACAGGTTTCCCTGCACCAGTCTGCAGGCTAGTCTTGCTCTATGGCAAATACTAATTTTTAAAAAAATCTAATACCTTAGATTTGCAATGTGAAAATGAATTATTTTCCTCCTTGTTCTAGGGCAATTCCTTGGATGCAGTGGCTGATGCTGTATGCACTTTTTTTATTATTACGTTTTAACAAACTTTATAGCCCATTTTGTTTGTTTTCAAATAACTTTATTTTCTTTCTTTTTTTCCATCAATTACTAGGTTTGTTTCTCTTTCCATAAGATGGAGGAGTCAGGAGACTGATCCCGCTCAATGGTGTATAATTTAGTATTATGTGCACTAGGTTTATGAGGTGGGAGTCTGATAAAACATAGTATTTGAACACTAACCATTTATTAGCTCTAAGGAACAGATTTATGACTTGACAACCAGACAATAACTCTGTTTTCTGATCAGCCAAAGAGGTCTACTTTGAGTTCAAAACACAGAGTAACGTAGCCTTTCACAAATAATTTTGTTTACTGATGTGACTAGATTTTAATAATAAACTTGATATATATGTAAATTTATTTTAATTTAATTTCATCTACAGAGCCCTCCTAAAATGAGACTTTGTAGGTTGTTTTGTGTCTGATTTATAGATTTCTGCATTCTATTCCCAGATTGATTTCAAGGCTATAATTCTATCAGGATTTTCTACTGATGTCAAAAACACCACCACCACAGATAGTGTTTTATAACTAGCATCACAAGAGAAACTAAATTACAGCCCTTCTATTCCGTGCTGCTATATGTCCTTTGTTTATAATCTCTCTTTCTTTCTGTATATACCTGGTACTTCAGTTTCATGGAAAAAAATCAACTCCAAAATCAATCAGGTTAGCATGATATCTGTTTTTGTCCCTTACTTCAACCCCTGTGTAAAACAGTAAAGGGCCAAAGTCTGTACTGAAATACATACATGCAGCTTCTATTAAAGCCGATGGGAGTTGAGTGCATGGATCAGAGTGGAATTTTCACATCTAAGCCTTTTACCAGCCACTGTTATGTGCATTATTAGGCCCCGATTCTGCAAACATGCACAGTGAATTCAATGGGAATATTCACATACATAACCTACTTATGAGTAGGGCTCCGTGTCTGTCACGGAGATCGCGGAAGTCATGGATTCCGTGACTTTCTGCTACCTCCATGACTTCTGCAGCAGCCAGTGTGGCTGACTCCAGGGCCGCCCAAGCAGCTGGCCCAGGCAGCCCCAAGGACAGCCACACCGTCCACTGCTGGAACAGCTCTGCAGCCAGGTGCTGCCGGAGTGGCCCCGGAGGAGCGGTCCAGGGGGTGGTCAGAGCAGGGACAGATGGCCCTGGGGACTGCTTGAGCAGCAGCCTGTGCAGTTGGCCCCGGAGTCCACCTGAGTAGCGGTCCTGGGGGCAACGGGAGCAGCGGCGGGTGGGCAGCCCCGGGGTCAGCCATAGCAGCTGCTGCTCGGTGGCCCCCAGTAGTTGGTAATGCTGGCCACCAGGACCGCCCCCCGAAAGCAGCGGCCCCCAGGGCCAGTGCTACCACTAGGCGACCCTAGACAGTCGCCTAGGGCGCCAGGATTCAGGGGGGCGGCATTTCAGTGTTTCTTACCTTCTTCAGCCGCTGGGATCCTCGGCGGCATTTCAGCGGCAGCTTCTTCGGCCGCCGGGGAGCTCAGCGGCATTTCGGTGGCAGCTTCTCACAGAGGCGCCGCCTAGGGTGGCCAAAAAGCTGGCGCCGCTACTGGCGGCCCCCCTGCCCCCTCCAAAGCAGAGCCCTTCCCAGCCCCGAAGAGCAGTACCGCCACTCCCCACCCACCAGCTAAGATTTACTCGGGTATATAGTACAAGCCATGGACAGGTCACGGCCCATGAATTTTTGTTTATTGCCCATGACCTGTCCATGACTTTACTAAAAATACTCATGACTAAATTGTAGCCTTACTTATGGTCATGTATACAGACCAGAGGTGGGCAAACTACGGCCCGCGGGCCACATCCGGCCTGCAGGACCCTCCTGCCTGGCCCCTGAGTTCCTGGCCCGGGAGGCTAGCCCCCGGCCCCTCCCCTGCTGTTCCCCATTCCCCGCAGCTTCAGCTCACTACGCCACCGGCTCTGTGCAGCGCGGTGGCATGGCTGGCTCCAGCCGGGCGGCGCGGCTGCCTGTCCTGGTGCTCTGGGCGGCATGGCTGTAGCACCGCCAGCCACCAGTGCTCCAGGCAGCGCGGTAAGGGGGCAGGAGGGTTGGATAGAGGGCAGGGGAGTTCGGGGTGGTGGTCAGGGGTGTGGATAGGGGTTGGGGCGGTCAGAGGGCGGGGAACAGGGGGCCGCATGGGGGCAGGGGTCCTGGGGGGGGCAGTCAGGAATGAGAGGAGGGGTTGGATGGGGTGTGGGGACAGTCAGGGGTGGGGAGGAGACAGGGAGGGGTGGATGGGGCAGGGGTCCCTGGGGGGGCTGTCAGGGCACAGGGAACAGGGGGGGTTGGATGGGGCAGGAGTCCCGGGGGGACCGTCAGGGGGTGAGAAGCGGGGGGGGGGGAAGTCAGATAGGATGTGGGGGCTGGGCCATGCCTGGTTGTTTGAGGAGGCACCGCCTCCCCTAACCGGCCCTCCATACAATTTTGGAAACCCGAAGTGGCCCTCAAGCCAAAAAGTTTGCCCGCCCCGATACAGACTCAATCCCTTAATTTTTTTTGTTTAAGAATGCACCTTCCAGGAAATGCTATTATTTAACCTAATCTGACACAGGTTTAAGCATCTTCTCCTCTTTATCTCAAGGCATCAGGAAACTGGTTTCTCTTTTAAAAATATTTATTGTCAATAATTTTTCTATAATAAAGACTTTATATGAAAACAACACTCTCCCTTCTCTCAATACACTCCCTTCTCTCAATACCTCCTCTCCCAACTCAATCCTACCCTTTCACCTCCTTCCACTGTAGCCTTGGGTAGCTGCCACATGGAAAAACAGCTGGGGGAAGGAGAGATTTTGCCAGTTTAGTGTTGTGTTAAACATTTTTGCATGTGAATTTCCTTTTTCAAGGTTAGCTCTGGAAGTGTAGGATCTTAGAATTTCTAACACGTGCTTTTGTGATGGCCACCATCTTGGTCAACACCCAAGTACTGGAACCAAGGACCTCCTGAGGTGAAAGCAGGACTCTTAACAGCTTGAGCTGAATAGCCAGGAACTCTAGCTGAGAGCGGTAACAGACTCCCATCCTCTGTGGAACAGGCCCAGAGAGTGCCATATATTATTTTCTCAAGAGGTTATAACAGTTCTTTTATGATGTTTGAGTAGTTTCTCCCCCAAGAATTCATGTGCCTTATGCTACGTTCCTGAACATTCTTTTAATAAGCTAAAATCAAATACAAACATCACATTGTCATTCATTATTCCACATAAAACAAAAAGACATTGATCTCATAGTGAGCTCCCAGCCATACTAATACAATTCTAGAAGATCACACCTACACAGATGTAAGCAGATGTAATTTACACCCAGCTCTAACAAAATATACACACTGCATATAGTCCAAATGTAACCCCTTCTTGGGGTCTGGCTTTAATGATAAATCACCACAAAACAAATCTCAACCTCAGCTTGCTCCCCAAGTTTGGCTGTCCCTAGGGTTTCCCTGCAGGACATCTCTGTTCTAGCCTCTCTCTCTCTAAGCCCTGGTCTACACTACGAGTTTAGGTCGAATTTATTAGCGTTATTTCGATTGATCCATGCACCCGTCCACACGACGAAGCCCTTAACATCGACTTCTAGGGCTCTTAAAATCGATCTCGCCACTCCACCCCCAACGAGGGGATTAGCGCTTAAAGCGATATTGCCGAATCGATGTAGGCTTAGTGAGGACGCAATTCGACGGTATTGGCCTCCTGGATCTATCCCACAGTGCAACATTTGACCGCTCTGGACAGCAGTCTGAGCTCCAATGCTCCGCCCAGGTAGACAGGAAAAGCCCCGCGAACTTTTGAATTTCATTTCCTGTTTGGCCAGCGTGGTGAGCTGCAGGTGAGCGCAGATCTCATCAGCAGAGGTGACCATGATGGAGTCCCAGAACCGAAGACGAGCTCCAGCATGGACCGAGTGTGAAGTACGCGATCTGATCGCTGTATGGGGAGACGAAACCGTGCTAGCAGAGCTACGGTCCAAAAGAAGAAACGCCAATACATATGCCAAAGTCTCCAAGGGCATGCAGGACAGAGGGTACAACAGGGACGCGCAACAGTGCCGCGTGAAAATTAAGGAGCTCAGGCAAGCCTACCAAAAAACCAGAGATGCAAACAAACGCTCTGGGTCAGAGCCCCAGACATGCCGCTTCTATGATGAGCTGCATGCCATTCTAGGAGGTGCAGCCAGCACTGACCCACCCATGTGGTATGACTCCGTATGTGGATCATCAGAAACCACAGAGGAGCATGATGATGATAATGATGCTGAAAATAGCGCCCAGACACAGCAAGGAAGTGGAGAAGCCCTTTTCCCCGACAGCCAGGAACTCTTTGTCACCCTGGAGCCAGTACCCTACGAACCCACCCAAGGCGTGCTCGATGCAGGAGAAGGGACCTCTGGTGCCTCTGGTGAGTGTACCTCTGTTAATTAATACATGTTTTATAAGCAAGCGTGTTTAATGATTAATTCGCGGCCAGTACAGCTACAGCTACTGGAAAAGTCTGTTAACATGTTCGGGGATGGAGCAGAAATCCTCCGGGGACATCTCCAGAAAGATCTCCTGGATGTACTCCCAAAGCCTGTGCAAAAGGTTTCTGGGGAGGGCAGCCTTATCCTGTGCTCCGTGGTAACACACTCTACCACGCCAGGCCAGTAGCACGTAGTCTGGAATCATTGCTTTGCAAAGCATGGCGGCGTATGGTCCCGGTGTTTGCTGGCATTCAAGCAACATCCATTCTTTATCTGTCTGTGTTATCCTCAGAAGAGTGATATCATTCATGGTCACCTGGTTGAAATAGGGGAATTTTATTAAGGGGGTATTCAGAGGGGCTCCGTCCCTGCTGGGCTGTTTGCCTGTGGCTGAACAGAAATCTTCCCCGCTGTGACCCACGCGGTGGGGGGAGGGGGAACAGCGAACATCTTGGATGTGTGTCTGTGTGTGTGGGGGGTGTCGATTAGGTTCGCGCTGCACGTTAACCCAAAAACCGCCGCCCCTCCCTTTTCAATTGCCAACCAGTTTTAAATTGCCAGCCCAAAGGCTGTTTGTTATGGGAAATGAGGGGGTTGCTGTTTGAAAACATTCCCACGTTATGAAGGTTAAAGAAGCCTATAGACTGTGGCTTACCATGGCTGTGTGCAAGCCGAATTCTGTTGCCCGCCGGACCTGCTTGTGTGATCTCTCACACCAAACCGGCAGACCCTCAATATAACAGGCAAAGTGCAACCTTGGACCAAATGCACATGTGATATGTAATGTTTGGAGCATTGTTCTCTAATATGTGTCTTTTAAACTACTCCTCTCCCGTTTGTTTCCTCCCGCAGCTGCAAATGTTTCAACGCCACCCCCTTCATCACCGTCCCAGAGGCTAGCGAAGATTAGAAGTAAAAAAAAAAGGAATCGAGATGATATGTTCTCAGAACTCATGGAATCCTCCCACACTGAAGCTGCCCAGCAGAATGCGTGGAGGCAGACACTGTCGGAGTCCAGGAAGGCAGATTTTGATCGCGTGGACAGGTGGCGTGATGAAGAGAGTAGGTGGCGTCAGCGTGCAGAGAGAAGGCAGGATGCAATTCTGAGGCTACTGGAGGATCAAACGGAAATCCTCCGGCTTATGGCTGAGGAAAGGCGTAGGGTTCAGGAAAGGCCGCCTGAGCCCAGACCGCCGCTACAGCCCCTGTGTAACCAACAGCCCTCCTTCCCGAGTCCCATAACCTCATCCCCGAGACGCCCAAGAACGCGTTTGGGCGGCCTCCGTGCACCCAACCACTCAAGCCAAGAGAACAGTCCAAGCAAGAAAGGGCTGGCATTCAATAAGTTTTAAAGTGCTGTGTGTCCTTGTCCTTCCCTCATCCCCTCCTCCACCACCCATCCTGGTGCTTCCCTTCCTCCACCAGCTATCCCGGGAGACTGTGGCAGTTACCCCCATAGTTCCCCCTCTTTGTTTTACGAATTAATAAAGAATCCATGATTTTTAAGCAACAATGACTTTATTTCCTCTGCGAGCGGTGATCGCGGGGGGGAGGGCAGGGCGGTTTGGGTAAAGGGAAGTAGAGTGAATGAAGGGGCGGGGCTTTTCATTACTGGGGAAAAACAGAACTTTCACACAGCATCCTGGCCATTCATGAAACTGGTTTTCAAAGCTTCCCTGATGCGCAACGCACCCTGCTGTACTCTTGTAATAGCCCTGGTGTCTGGCTGCGCATAACCAGTGGCCAGGCGATTTGCCTCAACCTCCCACCCCGCCATAAACGTCTCCCCCTTACTCTCACAGATATTGTGGAGCGCACAGCAAGCAGTAATAATAATGGGAATATTGTTTTCGCTGAGATCTAACCTAGTCAATAAACTTCGCCAGCGAGCTTTTAAACGCCCAAATGCACATTCCACCACCATTCTGCACTTGCTCAGCCTATAGTTGAAAAGGTCCTGACTACTGTCCAGGCTACCTGTGTATGGCTTCATGAGCCATGGCATTAAGGGGTAGGCTGGGTCCCCAAGGATAACTATAGGCATCTCAACATCCCCAACGGTTATTTTCTGGTCTGGGAAGAAAGTCCCTTGCTGCAGCAGCCGAAACAGACCAGAGTTCCTGAAGATGCGAGTGTCATGTACCTTTCCCGGCCATCCCACATTGATGTTGGTGAAACGTCCCTTATGATCCACCAGTGCTTGCAGCACTATTGAAAAGTAACCCTTTCGGTTTATGTACTCGCTGGCTTGGTGGTCCGGTGCCAAGATAGGGATATGGGTTCCGTCTATCGCCCCTCCACAGTTCGGGAACCCCATTGCTGCAAAGCCATCCAGTATGAGCTGCACATTTCCCAGACTCACAACCCTTGGTACCAGCAGCTTGGTGATCGCCCTGGCTACTTCCATCACAACAGCCCCCACTGTAGATTTTCCCACTCCGAATTGATTCGCGACTGACCGGTAGCTGTCTGGCGTTGCAAGCTTCCACAGGGCTATCGCCAGTCGCTTCTGTACTGTGAGGGCTGCTCTCATCTTGGTGTTCTGGCGCTTCAGGGCAGGGGAAAGCAACTCACAAAGTTCCATGAAAGTGCCCTTACGCATGCGAAAGTTTCGCAGCCACTGGGATTCATCCCAGACCTGCAGCACTATGTGGTCCCACCAGTCTGTGCTTGTTTCCCGGGCCCAGAATCGGCGTTCCACTGTATCAACAAGCCCCATTAACACCATGATGTCCACCTTGCGGGGGGGCCTTTTTTGAGAGAGGTCTGTGTCCATGTCCTCATCACTGTCCTCAGGGCGCTGCTGTCGCCTCCTCGCCTGCTGTAGCTCTAGCAGCTCCTGGTTCTCGTTCTCCATATACTCCTGGACAATGCGCATGGTGTTCATAACGGCGAGAACAGCCGCGGTGATCTGATCGTGCTCCATGCTTTCCCTGGTATGCTGTTTGCAGGACAGCAGAGTGGCAGCAGAAGCGGCGGGTGGATAACAATGGAGTCAGCAATATGGCGCCCATATGAAAAAAGGCGTGAAAGGATTTTTTGCTCCCCCCTCAGTTGCTTTCACGGAGGGAGGGGGGAGCAAGGGTTAGGCTCATTTCCTTCTAGCAGCAGATGGTACAATATGCGGTGAGCAAGGGTTAGGTGCCTTCCCTTCTAGCAGCAGATGGTACAATATGCTTGATATCCATCATCATCTCCTGGCCCCCTCAAGGATTGAACTCGCAACCCCGGGTTTAGCGGGCCAATGCTCAGACCGCTGAGCTATCCCTCCTCCCGTGTTCCAGGCAGTACTGAATCTCCCTTAAACAAAACGTAAAAAAGAGAATGACCAGAGTCACTCTGGTCACTCCCATTTATGTCCAAGCGCCCCTGGCCAGCCGGCCAGGAGCACACGAATTTCAATCATATTGTACAATCTGCAGCTAGAAGGCAAGGAGCTTCTGCTGTATGGTCCCGCGACCACGACCATTTATGGCATATTGCACCATCTGCAGCTAGAAGGCAAGGAGCTTCTGCTGTGTAGTCCCGCGACTACCAGCCTCAGGCGGAATGGCCCCCTCAAGGATTGAACTCGCAACCCTGGGTTTAGCGGGCCAACGCTCAGAACGCTGAGCTATCCCTCTGCCCGTATTATAGCATGACTGAATCCCCACTAGACCTAATGTCCAGGCGTACGCTGGAGATGTACGGTAATTGTGAGCTGAGCAGGCTTCCGTAGCAAACACGGAAACCCCGGAAAAAAGGCGCGAAAAATATTGCTTTCACGGAGGGAGGGAGGGACGTTTGATGGCTTGATGACATGTACCCAGAACCACCAGCGACAATGTTTTCTGCCCCATCAGGCTTTGGGATCGCAACCCAGAATTCCAATGGGCAGCGGAGACTGTGGGAACTGTGGGATAGCTACCCGCAATGCAATGCTCCGAAAGTCGATGCTAGCCCCGCTACTGTGGACACAGTCAATCGACCTCATGGTCTTAATGCTCTTTAGTGGGGACACACACAATCGATTCCATAAATTCGGGTTTTAAAATATCGACTTCTATAAATTCGACCTAATTCTGTAGTATAGACGTACCCTAACAGAGACGCTATAAACCCTTTTTATATCACTGGCCGGAGTTAACAACATTAATCTGTCACTATGACTCCACAGTAATTATCCTGCATCTTTATGCAAGGTTCAAGCACCTCATTCCTATACAAGGTCCTGGAGTCTGCCAGTCTGTTATAACTAGCATAAACAGCCAAACTCTGTGCTTTAAAGTTCTCAGAGTAATAATGACGCACCTAGTTCTAAGTATAAGTCTTCTCTAAACTTGCAGGGTGGGATTTTCTGAAGCCCTCTTCATTGGCCTAACTCTGTTCCCACTGAAATCAATGGTAAAACTCCTATTGAATTCAGTGGGAGCTGGGTGAGGCCAACACTGAGTTATTTTGAAAATCCTTCCCTTAGACTCCTGGCTCAATCAAAAAAGGTGGATCACCTAAAGAAGGAGCGTTTACCCATACAAAAACTGACTCTTCAATGAGCAAAGAAAAAATGGATAAAAGGAATCAAATGCTTCTATGAGAAGAAGACTTTTTTATCTCTCATATTTGATTAAAGTAGGTAAGAATAACAAACAAACAAGAATAATACATATTGTTATTAAAAACATTTTTTAAAGTCTTACCTGTTTGGAAGAATTCCTGCTCTTGCCATCTGTTCTGCCTGATCTAAATCTCTTGGGAAACCATGTAGCACCCAACCGTCAGTCATGCAGTCTAATCTGTTGAGACGATCTGCCAGTAACTTTAAAATGATGTTGTCTGGGACTGGAGAGGATTTGAAGGAAAAAAACACCACTTATTTTGTTTGTCAAATCTCAGCACTAAGCAGACAGCAGAATGCTTCTTGTTAGCCTATGAAGTGAACTTAGATACAAAAAAGTTATTCATGTTTGAAAGCTGTAAGCTTTTTGAATAGGGACTATCATTTACTGTATGAGTACAGTGCCACAATGGGGCTTCACATTTGTTGAGGCCTTCAGGACAATCACAATATAAATAATAAATACTGCCTCTATACGCATGCAGAGTAATTTTTCTCATAAACAGTTATCTATGTATATCTAGATTATCCATATTTTAACTCTCTACTGTGTGACATGACCACATAAGACCTGCATAGGCAATGATGTAAATTGGATTAAATACCTACTTTGTAAAAAAAAAAGTATTTGAACATATTTAACATAGCAGATCTTAGTGGCTCCTCTACAGCCGTGCCTAGTGTATATTCTGGCCTTAAGCTTTCCTGTAAAAATAATAATTCTTTTCTAGTCTTTGACCGAAAGATACATTTCCAAATGTGAAACAATTGTAAACAGTTGTAGTGTTGTCTTCCTCAGCTTGCAGACAGAGTTCTAGCGCCTCTTTGCTGTTTCTGTTTACAAGGCTCTGATCGGTTTCACAACTGCTATTTAGAACCAAGTAAACATTTGTTTTAATTTTATAGGATAGAGGAGAATGGAGGGATGGATCAGTTTTCACTATACCCTTCATAATCTAAACTACTTCAACCAAGGTACTCCATTATCATTGCTTATTCCTATTGATTTATTGAAGAATTAAATTAGTGGACTGAACAAGGACTATTGCCAAACTTCCAAGGGCTGATCTGATGTTAGAAGCTAATATCCAGCTAGCCCCATGAAAGTGGAAAGACCTACTAGGAGTCATTTCATGGGCAAACATCTAAAACAATTTTTAAAAAGCACAGATAGTGCCTCCTCTTGTATTTGCACAGTATCTAGTACATTAGGGGTTCTATCAGAAACAACGAAGAATAATGGATTGCCACATAAATCCATAATAAGGAACGTTGACATTTCATTATTCACCCTGCCATAGCATTTGCATACAACAGTACAGTGGGAAGTTTTCTTACCAGAGTATGCGTTTCAGATCTGTAATTCTGGGACTCACCTTTGCAGCAAATGGACAGGTGCACACCTGTATTTCAGTTGGGTATGTTACCATTGACACAATACTATTGCAAGTGCTGGGTATTGCAGGACACACTGAATAGTCCATGTTTTTAGCAATTTTTAAAGAATGGAATCTCCATTGCATCCCACTTTCTATTCCCGAAACTTCAACATCATCCACAAGGGAAAAATCTCTTCACTCCAAGTTGCTGGGGAGTCTTGTTTGACTCTTATCAATCTATGGCAGCTGCCAGTCCATTTTCAGCACCAGTACATGCTGATTCTCTCATTTTTCAGAGCCTTCAACCTTCAGCCATGAAATTCACCACTTCTCCTTTTGGAATTGAATCACTGAGTTTACAGAATTGCTCTCAGGCTTCAATGTACCAGCAAAAATGAAAGAAAACCATAGAGAATTAATTAGAAAACTGATTAGTGTATTAATTGAGGATACCCACTTCACACTGACAAGTTAAGGATAGTACTCTTCTCTAAAAAGCATCTGCTAAAAGAAAACTGCAATGGAATATAATCTTTTCCAGTCACCTGATCCCATGTAAAATGACAAAATCACAAGAGATACTTCTGTAAAAAGCCAGAATGAAGAAAGAAGCAGCCATATCGTCAGACTGATGATATATATAACAAGAGGAAGATCAGAGCTGCATCCAGAGACACAAGGAATAGGAAATCCCCCACTCGGTGGCTTTTTTGGGGGGAGGGAATAAAGGTAAATTCTTTATGTTTTCCAGGCATTTCACAGATTAACACAAAACTGAAAAAGCCCAGGACAAAAATTAAGAAATCAGCTAAAGAGAAGCGATGGAAATTTCCTCCTGATCCCTGCATCTCTGGCTCGAGGACTGGACTTTCTGTCTTGATATTCATGATACCTGCAGTAATCATCTTCAAAATGGGTTTATACAGATGCCCAATTCATATCAATGGAAAATTTTAAAGATTCCTTAAAATGTTTCACCACTACTTCATAAAGGAATTAAGTGATACTGTATTGACTCTTCACTGGAACCCCATTACTGATGTACAACACCCTTTCGTGCAGGATTCCAGAGGCAGCAGCTGGCAAGTGCTCTTGCTGGCTCCAATAAGGTGACTAGGGAAATAGAGGGAGCAGCATAAGGCTCTGGAGATGGTACTGAGGAACAGACTGGTACACAGCATCCCCAGGCCTCCAGCAGATCTCAGGGATCCTCAGATTTAAGGTGCCAAGTCTTTGCTTCTTGCATAGTGGGAGGGAAAACCCCCAAGCCCTAAAGCAAAAAGTCAAAAGAAACTGTGAAGGGAACATTGTGGAATTATTCCTGGCCCTGGCTACCTTCTGCAAGTCTTTAATTTGAGCGAGTGATCCGATTCTAATTCTTAGGTGACGGTTTCTTTTGGCCAGAGTGTAGCAGCCATAAGATAAAAAGGAAAAATTCTACTGTACGGGGAACCAACAATCCATCAGTTAATGGTGTGACTCCTGTGCAATGTACTAGACATATCTGCAAAGATGAAGAATGTATCAAGTATATCGTGAAACATTGCTAATTTCAATGTCGTGTCACTAGATAACAGCAACACAAATGGATAGCCATGAACCACTTTATATATTCAGTACAAC
Organism: Macrochelys suwanniensis; assembly: GCA_033296515.1. NCBI lineage: Eukaryota > Metazoa > Chordata > Testudines > Chelydridae > Macrochelys > Macrochelys suwanniensis. The sequence goes on along the minus strand of CM065790.1, from coordinate 9,434,824 downwards.
ATGTGTACATAAACACACACCAGTATATATGTTTACATGTTTTCTTGTGTCTCTAAGTTTGATGGTGAGAAATGAAGCATAAACAAGTCAGACAGCAGGCTCTACTCCTGATTAGAAAACATAACTATCACTTGTATACAATAGGGGAAGATAGCTTGTAGGCTGTTCAATGGCATTACAAAGTACATCAGCCACCCTTGAACAGAAATAGTCACAGTTAAAGCAGCTGCTTTAAAACTGTAACATCCTTGGCAGACAAAAAATAAAAAGGAAAAAGAAATCCATATTATTCTTACTTCCCTGTGGTACAAACAGAGTAGTAGATAATGAAGAACTGTGGGGTATGGAATTCCTTTTCACTCATGTGGAACTCTCTGGTGATTGCGAGGGAAATTACTAACCTGTAATTGGAGTGATACACGGTCTCTAGATAACTAGCCTTAAATCCGCTGGCCTCAAGCGTATGACCAAGAGTGCTTGCTAGCAAAGTAGAATTTAGAGCAGTTCTGATGAGGCAGTCAATCTACATGCTTTAGGGGGATTATGAAGCACATGAGCTTTGAATAATCTTTTTTTTTCCAACCTAAACTTGTGTGAGTTTCCAACTCTGTCTCTGAGAGTTGGGTGAATGAGGCTCTAGAGAGGTTTCTTATCTTTACAGAAGTCCAAATAGAAGAGACTTTTAGATATTTCCACTTGTGGAGATTGTTAGCCAAGAAGGATGTCCCTATTAAGTATCGTGGAAACATATCTCCATTAGTTAGTGAGATCAAGACACAGAGATGAAGTTCAGCCACTAGCAGAGTCCGCGAGGCAGCAGAATCACAGTGATGTCTCTACATTGGGACAGGGGTAAGCAGCTGTGGACAAGGAACCAAGGGTGCTCCATAATCTGTATACGTGGCAGAGCTGGGCTCCAGACCAGCCCCACACAGAAGTGCAAAGATCAAGAATTTATATACTGGCCCTGAAGAAAGAATAGAGGAATATCCCTAATATCTTCCAACAAAGCATATGTAGAAGATCTCCAGCAATGGCTGGATGTTGAAGCTAGACAAACTCAGACTGGAAATAAAGCATACATTTTTAAGAGAGAGAATATTTAACCATTGGAACAACTTACTAAGGGTCATGGTGGATTCTCCATCACTGACCATTTTAAAATCAAGATTGGATTTTTTTTTCCTAAAAGCTCTGCTCTATGAATTATTTGGAGGAAATTCTATGGCCTGTATTACACAGAAGGTCACACTAGATGATCACAGTGGTCTCTTTTGGCCTTGGAATCTATGAATACAGTGATATGTATGATAAGTACCAATGGGAGTCCCTCATCTCGGAACCATACATTGCATTATCTGCATTATATTGTGATGTTTAGCTAAGGAAGTATGCTCTTTGCTTTACTGTGCATTCCTGCCAAGTCAGTGTCAATGCTTCATGCCAGATAACTTAGCATGTCTCCATTATCTCACAGTCATTGACACAGTGGACACATGACCTGTGTCATACAGCTGAACTCCTTGAATTAGACATGAAGACTGAATCAGCCTCTTGACCTAAGAGGTGATCCAATCAATGGAAGGATGAGGCACATTGGCAGGGCAGTGTGGCGGTGAACTGCTGCTCTTTGTGCTGTAACCATTCTGTGAATAACAAGAGCACTTCAGTCTCTAGGACAGTCAATCAGCATTTTTCATGAGTACTAGTTTTCAGACATTAGAGTACAGTGTAGACACACATGATCAGAAGATAATGTAGAACGTTTAATGCATGTCACCACATACACTTGCAGCAGTCTGCTGTAAAGTAGCCAAAACAGTAGGAAAAGGTGATGGGTATTCAAGGGTAGTCATGAGCCTGCCATTCATCCCAAAGGACTGCAAACTTTCCCACAAAGTCCCCACTGATGAAACTTGCTCCCTTCACAGAAAATCTCTAGAAACAGTAAGAGAACAGAAGGGCTGATCAGTTAACAAAATTGTATTTTTATTGACGCTAAAGGACACAAGATAGCAAAGAAGAAGTGGTACATTAAGGGCAGAGGCTCTGGGGTTCAGTAGAGGCTGTGTAAGTGAAGTTGTGGTGGAAGACCTCATGAAGACCTACAGAGGAGCAGTGCAGTCAAGCATTTCTCATGCACATCAGGAAGGAAGGAAATATATTACTTGAGAGGCTGCAATGTGCTACACCCCTCTATGCATGAAAGTTCAAGTGCTTCTTCAGAGATACAGTAAACTTTATTAAATCACCTTGCCAGACAGCTCCAGAGTGAAACACTAGACTAGAGCAGTGGTTCTGAACCTGTGGCCCAGCTGTGTGCTAGAGGCCATTGGGCTGCCCAGCGCAGTCCGGGATGCCCTGCCACCTGGCCCCATGCAGCGGGGTCCAGCAAGTCGAGGCTGCTGCCCGGCCCCACAGAGCGGGGTCTGGGGTCCCTGCCATTCGGCCCCCCACCCATGGCTCTTCTCCTGGCCTCACTCTGTGGAGGGGTCTCTGGGCGGGAGGCGCTGGGCATAGAGGTCTGTGAGGGACGACATTGTGGTTCTCAACCTGCGGTCCAGGTAACACATTGTGGGCCGCATATGTGGCCCACAATGATAAATAGGTTGAGAACCACTGCACTAGAGGGTGCGCATAAGCCAAGACTCTGAATCCACAAAGGATACTTTTGTAGACCTAGTAAAATTCACATGTTACAAGCTGAACACCTCATATTTCAAATGATACCTCCCCAATATCTTTTCCTTTAAAACACAATGTTGAAGGATATTGACTCACTTCTCCAAACCTATAAATCCTTGATTCCAAGGACAGTACAAATGCATTTGCAGGAATGTGTTCTGTCAGTTTTGTGCAGCAGCAGAAAGTTTAAAGTCCCTTTGATAATACTGTCCATATAGCCTTTATCATTTCCTTAGACAGAGATTTTTCAGTTAGGTCTAAAGTCTTTCACTGTTAATTCAGATGCCCGAGGCCTGATCTCAATGTTTGACAGTTAACATCTTGCCCTGAGTATAAACCACTGCCAAGGGCTACTTCCTTGGATTGTCCTGTCAACCGTAAATTTAGCAAAGTGTGAGATATGAATATCCTATTGTTCCAAGAGCATCAGATTACCCACACTGGATAATTTTATTTGGTTCTTCCTGGGAAGCCTTCAGTTTTCTCACTGACCTCAGGGTTGTTAGAGTTCATATTCATTTGGGTTTTTTTAATGTGCTAAAGAGAGATTTAAACAGTGATTTACTGTGGTCACTGTAGGCTGACCAATACCTTCATTCAGCCTTGCCAATGCACCAGATTTGTGATGATAGGAGGATTTTCTCACCATATATTATGCACTGTGTTTCACCTAATGAAATACATAGGAATAAATAAAATTCTTCAGGATTCCAATAGTAAATCAATGCAAAAAGGAATAGTTATGGGAGCGAGGGATGATTTTTGTTCACATGCACAGATTTGATCGTAGAAGCAATTTCCTCCCCACACTAGTACTAGCAGGGGCCTTGGGGAGTTTTCACCTTCTCCTGGAGCACTGAGCAGGAACACATGGGTGAGTAACACATGTTCAGTTCCTTGCACTCGCAGGGGGCACAGGGCATCAGACATCACTGAACAGCAGTCATCTAGTCTTCTGTTCCTTTGAATGTGAATTTATTAATTCAGAGGCTCATATATAGCCTACCTCGACTCCCGTGGTATGTGCATGCACTCAGATATGACTCTCTAGAAAACGCAAGAAGCTTTGAAGATGACTCCCAAAGCTACATGCAGTATAAAGGTCACACTATATTGCAAGGGGGTTTATATAAATTAGGCTTTCCATTGGAAACTGAGCTTTGGACTTTTCAAGTGGCAGCTAACACATAGTCCGGTGATAGCGAAGCAACCATTATTTCTTTAACACTGAAGCTGCATTTATGGTTTTGAGCCTTCTCAATTGGTGCTTTCATAAGCTCCTCACTGATATTACCAGAAATCATGACTACTGTAGATGCCTATGATAGTAATAAACAGAAGAGCGATCACATTAGGCAAGGATTTTTTCGATGCTGTTGTTTGTTATTTACTGCCACCTGCTGGTAAAATGAGATGACTGCAACACCGGCTAATCACTCCAGACAAGGTATGGGAAAAGGCAAGTTAAATTATGAAATGGAGACGACCCTGGGTGGAAATTTCAATTATGCATTTCTGCAGAATCTCATCAGGTGAAGGCTGGAACAAGAAAACATGACTTGCCATAGAATAGACTCTTATTTGTTCACAACCGCAACCGACAATAGAGTTCCACAGTATTATATGCCTATCAACAGCATAGAATTTTGGCTAATTTACAGGAACTGTCGGAGATACTTCTCAGTAGCTCTGTTAGCCTCCTTTAAGTGCAGAGATTTAGCTACTCGACCCAGGGGATCCTAGAAGCATTTCTATTTATTCATTCTGAAACCACTTTTAATCTGGTTAAGAGAAAATGTAATAGATAATAACCAGTATTTATGTAGCATTTTCAAAGCATTGTGCAATATTAACAAAATTAAAAAACAAGAAACACTCTTATTATATTCTCATATTCGCTATCCCTAGTTATGCTGATGTAGGACTTGTCATCAGAATTAGAATAATTATTTATATGTAATAAAATAAAATATAATAATCTAAATATTTCCATTTTACAGTCTCAACTTTTTACCTCTTGGGACAAATGTGGAGCTTTTAGATTCCTAAGGTTTTACAGAGATAATATGGTATAACTTTGGGCTTTCATTTTTGTTTTTTTAAATAGAAAGCAGCTATATTAGCGTTGAAGTGAAAATATTTGTAAAAGACATTTAAGATCTTAAATCATTAATACAACATGTGTAGAATTAAAAATTACAAGACATATATTTTAAATGAAAGGAGTTGACCATTCTTTTTCTCAGCTGCCAAGCATGAGTTTTGGGAGTCTTTGTTTGCCCCATTACATGTTATGATATTCTTCACGCTTAAAGGACTAAGAAAGACAGCTCCCTACACCGTTGTAGCTATTAGTGATATCCTTAGCTATGGCAGGAGAAACAGAGAAGTCCAAACTCAAGGGCTGGTACATAAAAAGCTACATAGTTTCTCTTTAAAATATTATTTGAATTTTTCCAGTCCATGGGGAGCTAGGAATCAGAGCTCCTGGTTCTAATCCAGGTTCTGCCACTGACTTGCTAAATGGCTTTAAAGGGAGTTACTCAAGCTTTCTGCCTCGGTTTCACCATCTGTGAAATGGAGATACTACTTACTTCCCTACCTCACAGTGGTGCGTCTAATCTGACAAGTGACTCTGTAAAAATGACAACAGTTTACTCTACACATTTACTCTCCACGTGGATTCGGAGCTCTATCTGCTAATGTTAGGGACAAAATACATTTGTACTACTACTGCAGAGCCAATATGGCTACAGGAGAGCAAATTGAATTCTATGTCAGTGCATGCTGAATTACTAGAATTTTTAACTAAGTTCCAACCAAAGACACAAATTCTTCTCTCATTTACACCTGTGCAGTTTTACTGAAGATCATAGGGTTTGTGACTGAAGGAAGAATTTGGCCTGCAGAATCTTTCCTGCTGCTGCTGATGTGCAGGAAGGGAAGAACTTAGGCCAGCACTTGCAAAAAATATCTTTTGACTTCTAAACTGAACAAGCTTGATAAGGGATCATTCATGCAACCCCACAGGGCCATTTTTACGGTCACTTGGAGAACAGAACGGCTTATTCATGTTAATACAATGCTTTGAAAATATACAGCGTTATGTAAGAGCTAACTATGTTTTTTAAATCTCTTTAAAAAAAAAAAAAGAAGCATTTCAGTTTCGCATTAAAGCCTGATTCTATCTACACGGCTCCTAATGAAACATACCCACAAGGATGAAACATACCCACCGAATTTAATTTTTAATATTTACAGAATAAAAAAGGTGGCTGCCAGAATGTGACATGCTTTCCCCTTCATAGGTGTCTCATAAATTGATGTGATTCCTTAACCCCACCTGGAAAATTAAATTTGTTATTAAAAACAAACCCAAAACAGAAACCAAGTTAGCAGGCTAGTGCTCATGAGCCACTGGTTTAGTCAGCTGGGCAGGATGGAGACTAGTGGGAAGGGAAAGAAGATATTTGTCAGCTTCCCAAGAATGTTTGTGAACAAGGAGTCAAATACATTTCAAAGGATTAACACATAGCACTTTGCCTCTTCGAAGCTCTTTACGAACACAGGGCTCCATCCTATGAAGTGCTCAGCACCCTCAGTTCCTACTGATGTCAGTCAAGATTTAGGGCACTCAGCACATTGCAGATTGAGCCCACTGATATCAGTGGGCGTTGTGGCCACTCATCACCTTGTAACATGCATCCTATCTTGCACCGCCTTTTTATGTGAATAATTCCATTAATTTGAATAGCACGTCTCATCTAAGTAAGGACCAGTAATAGATGCTACCAAAATACAAATAATTTTAAATAAGGGTTGAGGATCAGGACCTGAGGCCATGATCGTACTTTCACTGAAGCCAATGGCAAAACTTTCATTTACATCAATCAGAGCAGGCCCATTAACTAATTAATGCTCACATCTAGTATCTATTTCCTCTGATCTGGGTTCCAAGATGGGATCTTCATTTTAACAGGATGAGTCTTCAGGATTTTTATTTCTTTGCCGAGTGATTCTCACCATGGCCCATTTCTGATCTCAATATTTGGTAACAGTATTTGTCCATTTTAGCTTGTCTGTGCTGAGCAGAAATAGAGCCAATAGATTTCAGGATATTAAATTAAAAGAAAAGGGGGCACTAATTTCTCATCACTGTGACAATTCAAACACATAAGGAAAAAAATAACAGCAAAACTCAGACAAGCAGAGGGACAACTTCTAGCCCACATATGTTGATGTACAGCTCACTAGTCTATAACCTCTCCTCTTTTATTGAAACATTAGCATTTAAAAAGGAAAATATCTATATTTTAAAATGTTATTTTGTTCTTCTGACCACCAATTTTCTACTAGTAAAAAAAAAAAAGGCTCCTACCTATTTTCCATAAAGAAATCTTTGTAGCAGTCCCAGTGGAAAAGTCAAAAGTTTGACTTGAAAAACGGAGCCACTTCAAAAGCATTGTCAAGCAGAGGTGAAGGGTTCTTAAAAATGTATAAATTAAAGTGTGGTGTGTTAATAAATATCTATATAACTTTATAGTGTCTGTTTGTGATATAGATGTGTGTTCAGAAGGTCCGAATGAATGTACAGCCTGGGTATAAATAGAACTTTAATAAAATAGGAAATCAATCTGTTTATTAGTGACTGTTTGGACTGTATGTGTATGTGTGTGCATGTGTGAAAAATGAAAGAAAAGTGGAGAGTTTTTTTCAATAATAAAAAGGGAGTTGCACTGCAGGGCCCCTAAAGCTTGTGAAAAATTAAACTCGACGGATTCAAACTGTCCTATTTCCACTTCAAAAGAGAAGAGGCACTGAGCTCTTCCCAACTTATCTTCAAACGCCCAGCACCCTAGAAAGTTTCTTTAAAAAAAATAAAGTCTCTAGTTCCCCCAAGCACTGTACCCGTTACTGTAGCTGCTGTCTCTCCCTCTTCTAATTATACCCATGTGAGTCTATTAATCAACTTGTAAATTATTTAGAGAGCCACGCGCTGTCTTCAGCTAGTACAAACACACTGCATGCAAAGACTTGCTGAAAACCAATGGAGCTCCCAAAGGGTCTCTCTCCAATGTTCAGACAGCTTGCAGCTCGCCAGTACAACGCTGTTAAAAACAAGAAATAACACTAAGCTTACCTCCTCAGATATCAAGATTTACTTCTCCTTTCAACTCTCAAGCTCTTTGCAAGTTCTTAACAAAAGAGAAAGCTGTTCTATTGTCAAATCTTTAGCTCACACTTAGTGATGAGAATGTTAATTTACTGTCAAAAGGAATGAAGTGCTTCAGGGAGGCTGTGATCACCATCACCAGGGGACCCCAACTTTCACAGACTGCACCAAAAGCACCCCTTTAAAATCATGCCGATTAAAAAAAAAACTACATTTGTATAGCAATACTTTTTATTAGTAATTTCAGAAATTAGGGAATCCCATATTTTATCCCCTCACATGTAGAATGCTATTGGGGACAGCTTCAGATATTACTATTTTATAAACAGAAAAAGTAAGGGGGAAAAAAAGCAACACAGATTGTTTGTGTTTGACTCTAACAGGCTGCAAACAGTAGAATGTTTTCTGTCTTCCTCGAATCAGCTATCTTTACCATCTGAATCTTCCCTTTTGGTGGAAAAGCCATTATCCAAACTAACAGCGCTTTTCCCAGCTGAAAAGCAGCATCTGGTTTTTTACAGTTTGGTGCTTGCTTTGCATGGTTCTGTTTAATTTTTTCTAGGCTCGGCTTTTTGCAGTATTCCAAACAGGTATATGAATTAGCTGTTTATCAGTATATGAATTAGCTGTTTATCAGAGAGATGGGATGGAAGAATCTTCCATCCCATCTCTCTGATAAACACATGCAAATGTTTGAAAGATAAAGAATGAACACATGAATTCCTTCTCATGTGAAGATTAACCCTGGTGTTCTCGTGATGACCTCACATCCCAGGAAGTTATTGCTTTTATTTTTGTTAATAAAAACACACTCCTCACATACCAAACAGCAAGGATTTCAACTGAAAAACCTGATACACTTTTTTGCAGTTTTTAATGTCCTCCCAAGGTATCATATTCTGACAGGCATCTGAAAAATGGTGAACATATATGCTGCAAAAGCAGCATCACTGTGCACCTGTATTCTGGCAGAGATCTGCTCCATGTGCAATCTAGCCCTACTATTACTAATAATAATCCAGGGAATAGGTGGTAGTTGTTCATAAAGGTCAAGAGTTATATGAATGGTCCCTATGCATGTCGAGTCCTTATGTCCCAAAAAGATGTAGGAGAGAGGTGGTCTGCAGAACAGCCTCTCCATAATATTTTGGAGGGAATCAAATAGATTGGATTAATGTGGGCCTTGTGGTGGTGGTGTTGGCTATGGGCTTTCTGGCATGAGCCAATGCATGGAGCAAGCAAATCTGGCTCAAAAAATGTGTTCTCCAAAGATACCCATGCAAAGAGTGAGAATGGTCAGCATTACCATACCACTAACATCCAGTAACACTGTTAACTAAAAGAGGGAATGGAGAATTAGACTAACTGGATTTAGCTACAGAAAACTGGGATCAAACTCTAATACTGTCACTTTTCACACATAGTCAAGAGTAAATTTTACAATAATTCATGTTTAACACTTGGTGAAAACACAAGATCAAAGAACCCCTAAGGAACAGTCAGTGCATTTCAGACTGGTTATCCAAAGCATGACTCTATGGACATGACAGCCAGAAAGAATTTGGATGCTGAACTTTTGAGTGAAAATACATTTTTTAATTATCCAATGGGCACAAAGTGTAGGATAAGTGTCCTGGGAAATTAAAAATTCATGGGCTCAAGGACATTTATGCTGCCTTCATTAAGCCAAATAAATCACCATGAACAACATGGATGAAGCTGATAAAGCAAGGAGTTAGGAACTTCAGGAGAGTGTGACTGTAAGCAAATGCCCAGAATAGAAATGTACAGAGTTTGCTAGTGGCTTGAATAATAGAATTGTTTGAATATAAGATTGGGGTCCTCTTGTAGTATATGTAATCTATGTAAAGGACAATCACAGGGAAAACATCCTCCGGCAATACCAAGAATAATTCTGATTGTTTCTGAATCTTTAAAAGCTAACAGAGAAGCTGTGCTTATCTACCAGAACTTAAGAACTGGTATGAACCCAGATAAACGCCACTATATTGCTGGAAAGGAGAGTGTCAAGATTCTTCTGGTAGCATATAACTCAAATTTACCATGTAATGCACAGAGTGTCTCACCCCCAGTCTGACCCCTTTACATCAGTAAAAAGGCTGGAGCAACGCAAAGGGGCTCAAAAAGGCCTGACTGTTTGTGAGAGAATTCCTCTGGCATAGGAAGTGAAAAAACAGCCGCAGGCTGTCTTCTGAGGACCTTTTTGCAAGGTCTGACATAAAGGGTTTGCCAGGGTGGGTCTGGAGGGGGGTGTTAGGGATGGAGCTGCAGCACCTACAACTGAGAAGATTCTGGGCAGTATTGCTGTCCTTAGGCAGCCAGGGACAGGTTGCCATAACATAAACAGCCCCACAGCGCTGTCTAGGGCATGTCTACACTGTCCCTCAGTTCAGACTGTGAACAGCAGTGTGCACCAAAGTGCTGCACTGTACCTCCCCAGTGTGGATGCTATGGGCACACTTAAAGTTTCAGAGTTTGCACTATTCCCAGCTTTGCCACTGGACTGCAGAGTGACCTTGGGCAAGTCACATCATCTCCCTGCATCTCCGGTTCCTCATCTGTAAAATACGGATAATGCTACTTACGGTCTTTGTAAAGTTTAGACTATGAAACAGTTTCCCAAGGGAAGAGGTGGAAGCTCTGTTGGACAAAGTACTGAAGGATTGTACTATAACAGAACAATCTTGAATAGACAGCAGGAGGAATGATGCCTTAACAGGGCTATTCCAATTCTAGACTCCGTGATAAAACTATTAAATTTAGATCTTAGTACTACTGCTTGTTACTGGCTTCCTTAAGCATTTTCATTACATTTTTATGCTCTGTGGCTGGGCTAGTTGTTAATTTACTGGCATGTGCCAAATTGTCATACATTGCTGCAGCGTTTATGTGTTGGGGTCAGATTTTTAAAAGCTGACCTCCAGTTTCATGTCCATAATTTGAAAGCACAATACTGTGGGTACAGTTAATGTCAGACATTGAAATGTCTCATTTACGGGCACAATCTGGTACCTCAATGTCTAAATGACATTAACTGTGTGTGCAATTACTTGTGCCCACAAAAAGAGTGGCCGGGTTCAGGCCAGTCTCAAAACTTGGCTTTATATGAGAGTTTCAGAGAAGTCACATGATGTTAAGACTATTGTGATTCTGAGAGATAACAACTTGGGGGTTAGGTTTCACAGGGGCTATCTTTGGTTCCCCCGTAGTGGCTGATGTCATTTATGAGTCCTTGAGTGGAAGGAGGAATAGGGCCGCTTTGTCTATACCCTGTGGGGTTTGTTGGCTCAGAGGGCTAGGGATGCCATGAAAAGTTCAGTCAAATATTAATTGCCTTTCACATTTTAAACATTGCCAGTTGTTGTCTAATTAAGTAATCAGTTGACATGTGACCTCGAGACCAAATTCAGTCAAGTATTATGTATGTTTCTCTCCTGTTTTAACCTGGTTGCATTTTTGCACCATTCTAAATGGAATTCTTTGCCATCTTCCCTCCTCAGTATGCTGTGTTCTTTCATTTTCTCAAGGCCTTTGTGAGGGCATTAATGAATTCTTGTTAGTGTTTACTAATGTAAATTCATTTTTTGTTATCCCTGGGAGAGGAGGATTAGTGAAATGACAGAACTTATTGTTCCTGCTATATAATATTTATTGTTATTCAGTCCTTAATTCTGTAGTATGCCCCACCAACAAACAAAAAAACCAAACAGTATATATAAGCAAAAACAATGGGAAATTTTTTTAGCACAATGCACAGGAATAGTCATGGCTCCCATTAACATTAATCAGAATTGGACAGCTGCATTCTTGCATGTTACAATAAAAATATGTTCATATAAATTTGAAATAATTCCTACTTTTCTGGGGAAGTTATAATTCCAATTTCATTTTGCTGAAATGAAAGCAGCTTACTTGGACTAAGGAAGGACATATTTTTTGGACTGGCTAGGATATTAATATCCTTCCAATTATTTTAACGTATTGGGAATGCTCCCAACATCTTTGTTAAAGAAACCTTAATGGTTAAGGAGAAGTTTGTAAATACACATGAAGCATTCATGGTAAAGCTCTTAAAGGACCTTTCCTATAAGGATATAATTCACCCAGGCTCCCAACACAGCTATAATTGAAATTTAGAGAGGCATGTCTTTACAACACTTGTTCTTCAGTCTAGTGGGCTGAGGAGAAAGTGAAAATGGAGAATGCAGAAGAGTCTCTAAAAGTATTACAAACTGTGAAAGATACATGTGCCCTGATCCCACAACCACTTAGGCATGCAAGTAACGTCATACATTAGGAGTCCCATTGAGTTCAATGGGACTGCTTGCATGCATAAAGTTAATCCCATACATAAATGTTTTATCTGTGAATTTTTTTTTTTTACTAATAACCCCAGGCCAGGTGTGGTGGCGCGCGCCTGTAATCCCAGCTGCTGGGAGGCTGCGGTTGGCGGATCGCTCAGGAGTTCTAGGCTGCTGTGTGCTATGTCAATCGGGTGTCCGGTGCTACTGACAGCTTGGCCAGCGGGTAGTTGGAGGACTGGCTAGAACAACGCATCTGATGTGTTGTGATCGGCGCTCTCTCGGTGAGGGCTGATGGACCGATCAGTGACAGCGACTAATAACCCACATAGGTCTCCTACCCTTGAGTTATATGACCACCAAGTTTAGCACTGAAAATACCTTAACACTCGATCTATATAGAACCTTCTCTTAAAAATGGCAGCTCCAAGCCAAAGGGGCAGGGAAGTGGTGGTGATGGTAGGCGTGTGAAAGTTATTGTAACCCACTTGGTCAGTGTCCTTTGCGTGTCACCCTCACTGCTGGATCGACTGAGGATATGAGTCTGTTGCAGACCCCAATAATACAACCTACCCTCTTCAGCTCAAGTTGTAAAAGCTCATACTTGCATGCTCTGGAGGTCCCTGGTTCAATCCCTGATGTCAGCCAAGATGGTGATTGTCACACTATATTACATATCTTCAACCAGATGGAGTTATTGCGCCAGCAATGAACATGACCCATTCAGTGGAGCTGAAGTTAAGTGTTAAACACTACTATCATGTGGTTTGACAAATTGACAGAGGATAGAATACCCAAAGCTGCAGGCTGCCAGAGGCCTTTTTGAAATGCTTCAGAAAGTAGAGTCTCCTGACATGGCATCTGGGGAACATCAGTTAATTTTATAGGCTCACGTTTCAGATCTATGTAATTCAATCTCAGAATTAAGCTATTGTATGAAAGAGGGGACTTGCTGGGCTTTCCAATTCACCAAATGGCTTTCCTTGCCGAAAATAAAAGACAATGCAGATTTCCCTGCACTCAGAGGGGGTTTGCTCAAAACTCCATTAATACTGAAGCTTAACTGAGATTTCTCCATCTTCAGCAAGACTATTTCCCTGCAATACTTGTTCCTCTGGTAACTATTTGGCATGGTGCCAGGAAAAGGACTGGCGGTTCCTATAGTATCTAGGCTCTTGTACTTGCCAGAATACAAGCATTCCTTCACCACATTGACATACGACTTACCCGTTGGAATTGTGGGGTCTTTTTCATATCTATAAGAATAAATGGTAAAGGCTGTTAATTGCCTTGCACAGTTATCACCATCTATATAGTGTGCAAGGCAATTAACGTCCGAATAAGACTAGGCTGCTACCCTGAGAAGCTTACAATCTTTACCATTTTTCTCAATATAATCACTCGTCAGCCTTCCAAAAGCAAAACTGCCAAGTTCTTATGGTGCCCCCTCATCAAAATATCCTATGGGACAAATCTTACAGTAGCATTTCTCATAAGTTAAAATACTTGTGTCAAACCAGACAGAATCTCCATCAGAGCATGCCTCGAAAATCAAAAGGTTGTTGTGTTTTACAAACTACCAATGATAAAAAACAACACCAGATTCCAAATTTTCATTCAGGGACAACAATTAGAAATCAAATATGGGATCTGGAAGTAAAGAATCTGGGCTTCATTCACATAAGTATTCAGTCTCAGTTATCCTGAAGAGATTTACCAACTGAAAATTCTGATCTCAGTTACACTCCAGTGTAAATCTGGAATAACTAAACTGCATCAATGAAGTAACTTCATATTTACACCAGTGGCTATATGAATTTCTCCCACAGATTATTTTCTCCCACGAACTTGTAACTACAATGCAGTAAGACAACAACATGCCCTACCTGGCCATCCACTGTCAAAATAAGGCTTAATGAGTTCTCCAAGTTTTGTCTTGTCTGCAAGAGCTTCCTTTAGCAGTTGCCCGCAGCAAACTGAGAGGAAGGAGGAACAAAAAGACACAAGGTTAAATTTTAAAAAGGAAGCAAGCAAGAAAGGAAAAAAACCCAAGAAGCTGCATATTGGAAAAAGGTCACTGAATAAAATAAAAGTTGTGGGATTTTTTTGGATTTTGGGGTTGGGTTTTTTTGGCCAAGCAAACCAAAAAGCAAAGAGATTGAGCAAGGGAGAATACTGAATAAAAAAGAATACATTTGACAAGGAACATATTAAAAACGGAGGCAGAGAGAAAGATACTAATCAAATGCGTTACTAAAATAATAACTCAAGGGATAGCTGGTGGGGTTTTCACTTTTTATAAACTTATAATTACTGAATAAAGTTACACTTGCTGAACAGCATCTGAACAGCTCTGCTGGAGGTACAGGATAATATGCAGTTCAAGAAAGTGCCCCCCTGGATCATTTAAACATCAGGTAAGAATTATATTCATGAAACTGTGCTAATGCAATATGATGGTTCAGAGTTCAAATAAGCAGAACATCATGATATTTAGAATGAAGGTTCCAAATCAGCACCACTGCATATTAAATAACAATACTTTGTACCTGTATGGCATATTTCATCCAAGCACATTAATTAAGTCTCATTACCCCTATGGGAGTTAGATAAGTATTATCCTCATTTTACAGAGGGGTAAGCTAAGGCATGGAGAGGTTCTGACTTGCATAAGGTCACGCCAACTCCTGACTCCCAATCATCTGTGCTAAATACTATATAACAATCCATTTGTATGCACTATGGTATGGTCTTTCAGTACATAATCATGGGCCTGGTTTATGGAAAATAAAATGCAAATTGTATATCTAGATGAAATATTAAAATATTAAATCAAACTTCAGTCGATTCTTATAAAGTTCAGAAAAGTGTATAGAAATATACAAAATATGAAGAATTTAAAGAGAAACTGTAACCAACCAATTTCATTTTTGATTAGTCAAATGACAGTCATTACTGCATTAAAGGATAAAGCTTTTGTTAAAATTAATAAAATATTTTAAAAATAAAGATACAATGTAACATAATGGAATTAACATACTTCAAGGTACAGTAAGGTTTTACTAATTCTATTTGCAGATTTCATTTTTTTATTATACAGATTTAAAAATAAGGATTCTTATCATTTTTAACTATATTAGATAATGTTAGTTAATTATGTGTAGTGTATTTTCAGAAGCATTTAAGTAAAATGATAATTGTTCAAAATAAAAAAATACAAGGGCCAGATCCCCAACTGGTGTAATTTCAATATAGCTTCATGACTTCAATGGAGCTACACCAATTTATACCTGCTAAAGATCTGGACTGAAAAGGTTTTCCTTTAGTTGCAATGATCTTAAGGAACGTATGAGCCCACTCTTGCAATCCATACAGGGAACTCACACTGAACTCATTGCAGGTTCTGAGCATATAGCACTTACAGGATTGGGCCACAATTAGGACTAGTGTAAACGTAGGGCTGGTCTGTCTAAAATGTTGTTTGTTTGTTTTTGACAAAAAGCCAACATTTTCCACAGCAATGTAGACAAATGTATTTTTTTGTTTTCATCAAAACATTTTATGACACCCCCCCCATTTTCTGATCCGTAATAACATAGGTAAGATCATTCAGTTCTTATTCACAAGAGTAATCTCATGGGATTGCTTCGCTGACGGCCTGATCCAGCTCTCATGGAATTCTTTCCGTTGACGTCAGCAAAAGTTCAATTAAGTCCATAGGACTCGTCACATCAATAAAGGAGGCAGGATCAGGCCCACTGCTGTCTTTTTCCCCCTAAAACTGATTATTTCTGGTTATTATTCTAGGATTTTGTGTGTTTAAAGCACACTAATGAAATCTGCTTAAATATTACTTGAAGGAGAAGAGCTGATCAGCTATGCAATTTTATAGTCACAATTCCAAAATATCTGCAGTTTTTCCAGTATTACATAACATTACACAATGTGATTGCAAATTACATTGACTACATTGCCCAGTTGTGGTCTACTTTAGCCTACTCTGATGCACTTGATACTATGAACATGTACCAGAACAAGCCCCATGTGATGTTTTCTCGGGCTTATAAAAGGCAGAGAAAGATCATGTTGATATTTGTTTCCTTTTTTAAAATTATATATTTGAAACGCATAAAAACTAAGAGTCTTCTTCCCATTTCAGAACCACTTTTCTTTTAAAAGCCTCCCAATACTGAGTAGACATGTGAAAGTGCAAAGTCATTATGCAAGACCCACTGATGTGATGGAGAATTCAGAGCCCTACAGACTGTTCACAGGAGTACCTCTGGTGTATAACACATGAAAAACTACTGATCTAAAGGGTATAAAAAATGATGACTAAAAAAAATGTTGGAGCTAGTTTGGCACAGGATATATGTTTTTATTGGTTAATATTGTTTTATTGCAAGATTTTCCAGCCCCCTCCCCCCCCCCCCACGCAAAAACTTTGACATCCACAGTGATGGACTAACAGAGAAATTTTACGAGCGAGTAAGAAAGAAAGACAGCAAAAGATAAATGATCAAAAGGAGAGAAAGAGGGAATGGAGCAAAGTGCATATTTACTGAGAACTTACTGTTGACAATGCTGTATTTCTGAGCTATTAGTGCTGCCTGCAGGCTCTTCCCACTGCCTGGGGGTCCACAAAAGAGAATCCGTGGTGTAAAGGGGGCAGCTGATCGGCACCAGGTTTGGACATAGGTCAGAGCTAGAAAGATAACAGAAGGATAAGAAAGTCAGATGCCGATAAAAAGAGTTAAAATCCATTTACTTTTGCTTTCTTAACAGAAACAATAATTGATTAATTTCTTTATTTATAACTATGACATTATCATCATTTATTTGTATTACATGAATTGAGATCAGGGCTCCAACATAACTGACATACTCTATCTGTAACTTACCATACTATAGAAGCGACAAAGAGTTCTGTGGCACCTTATAGACTAACAGACGTATTGGAGCATAAGCTTTCGTGGGTGAATACCCACTTCTTCGGATGCATGCAGTGGAAATGCATCCGAAGAAGTGGATTTTGGATTCTACAGATCCAGACTAACACGGCTACCCCTCTGATACTTGTCACCATACTATGGTGACAGGCATTTTAGGAATCCTAGTATAGTTAAATTATACTTAGCACTCACATTGTGCCTTTCATCAGTGGATCTCAAAGCACTTTAAAAGAGAGATTCAATTACTAACTGCACTTTTACCATGCAATTTTTAACAGAAACCAGCTTTACTTTTTAGCTACAATCACCATGCAAGCTGCAGGGGGATATCATTACATTTAATAGTTATGGTAGTTTCTAAACAAATAGATACGGTAATTATGAACGAGGCAGGATGTCAATTTGTCATGACACTTCCCCAGCTTCATATGTGATTAATGCCCTCCTATTTAGTATGTTTGACATTTTTGTGGCACTAGTAAGTCATGACACAATATAGCATTGATGCCATATAATTACATGTGATTTTATTCTTGTGCACATCATTTTTGCATGAAGGGTAAAGACAACTTGATGTTTTCAGCCCAGCTCCACTCTCCCTGTTGGGCATCACTTAATTTTTGCTTATCTTGCTTTGTATTGGGTAGAAAACTATTAATTTTGTATCAGTCTAGGGGCCCATCTCCTGGGAATTTTGAAAGGACCATAGTCCTTGTAAAGAATAATTCAAATCGTTGCATTACAGTGATCCCAACTTTGCTGCAGTTCTAGAAGAAGAGTTGATAAGATAGGTCTGCAAAAAGGTACAGTAAGGTTTAGCTTAATAATGAAGATATTTTATCATCAGAATATTTGGAACACAGTCTGACAACATGTTGAGACCCTCAACTCCCATACTCCTTTCAGGATCAGGCCCTTGATGAACAAGGAGAAGTAGATATGCAGTGTTGTAGCCGTGTTGGTCCCAGCCAGGATACAAGAGAGGTAAGATATTACCTCTCCTACCCTGTCTCTCTAAAGAGAAATAGAGACATTTAAGCAAGACTCTAAATTTCCCATGTTACACAATACCTTATGTTCTATGGAAGACACAGCTGAATGTCTGAATGACTATTTCAGTCCAGACAACCTTGAATTCAAATAGATTCCATGAAGATGCAATGGAGTCTCTGTGATACACACTATATTTAAGTCTAATAAAATGGGTTCAAGAATCCAAATTTTAGACACTGATTTTCCCTTTGAGAGTAATCCCATATTTTAAACAAGTTCTCCTTCACTCCATTTGGCACTTTAGGGGATTGGTGCTTTAATCTAGCATTTTACATGTTTTTGAGACACTAACGTACACTCGTTTAATGATCTCCCTTTGTGTCTGATTTCCAGATACTTGTATCTCCTCTTGTAGAAAAAATTCAGAATAGCACATTCCAGTTCTGACATTTCTAGCTCCTGAACTGGGAATAGTTGCTAAGGAGCACTTGAATCACACTGCATGTGCATGGGATACATTCCTTGCTCCCAAACCATGGTGAATGCTGTACAGCTGAGATCACTGAATATATTGGATGTGAGCCTGATCTCACACCAGAGTAAATCAGGAGCAATTCCAATGAAGTAATTGGAGTTGCACTGGTGTTTAATTGGTGTGGGATCAGAATCAGACCCTCAGTTCCTAAAAATCTAATGAAGTTTGCAATTTCTTGACTCCCTTTCTCACCCATATCTGTCATTAGACATACAAATTAAACATACACATCTTGAAAATCATAATCTGTCTATCACGTAATTTATCCAAAAAAAAAAAAAAGTCAGCTAACCAAGGAGGGCGCTAGTTATTCTAAGCACTTTCCACAACCAGGGTATCCAAAAGCACAAACATTACTGGCAAACCACCCTGCTTACAAATGATGCTTAATTTGCAGTAAATAACCAAGTTAATTAGGAGTAATGATCCCCCAGACAGTCTCCACATCTAATTATTCCTTTAAAAATATCTGGCTGCTTGATGCACTGCAGAAAAAGATCTAGAGAGGATTTTTTTTTCATTCCAATTTTCAATTTATCTCACTACATTATTAATTAATAATAATTAATATTCAGGCACTCACATTTTTATTTACAATTCAAGGCATGAATTCTTTATGAATTATGATATGAACTTTTAAATTTAATTAAGTAATTTAGAAGTAATTAATGTGTAAATTCCGAATATAAACTTCCTAGTTGTTTATCTTAAAAGTGCAGCACTTGTCATTAAAAAAAACAACCTTTTTGAGATGCAAAATTACAGGGCTATAATAGACCATCAACAGGCTGACAGATACAAAGTACATTATCACTTGGTCTTCCTGACAATTTCCTCATTTTTTTCCTGAAGAATCAACATGCAATATCAGAATGCATCAAAGCAAAGTTGAACAAAAGCAAACAAAGGATTACCACATAGCAAACCTTTCAGTGCAGGCAACTTTTACATAATGAAATACAACCCCTTGAACTACTACTACTTGTT
Source organism: Macrochelys suwanniensis (assembly GCA_033296515.1). Lineage (NCBI taxonomy): Eukaryota > Metazoa > Chordata > Testudines > Chelydridae > Macrochelys > Macrochelys suwanniensis. Next base: position 9,415,177 of record CM065790.1, on the reverse strand, counting down.
AATAGACTTAACAGGTAGTACCTGTACAGGAGACTAGCAGTGGTTCCAGGATGTGTACCAATATTGATACTGCAGGCTTTTATAACTGCAGCTCTAGGCTTCCCCATCACTTAGGAAATGATTCTGTAACCCTTACTCACATTGCGTCCCCAATGGGACTACTCTTATGAGGAATTGCTATTCACTGTGAGTAAGGGTTGCAGAACCAAGAAGACCTCCCATTCAACCATGCCTGTTATAACCAGCAAAGAAGCTGTCTGTTCAAGGTTACAGGGAACATAATCAAATTAGAGGCAAGTCAACATTGACTGATACAGGTGAGATCTTAGGCCTAGTCTACACTGGGGGTGGGGGGTGGGGGTGAGCTAAGTTGGTCTAATTTACGCAACTTCAGCTACGAAAATAACGTACTTAGAGCTACTAACCGTGGTGTCTTCATTGCAGTAGCTCGACTGCTGCCACTCCCCCGGCAACTCCACCTACACTTCTCGCTCCAGTGGAGTACTGGAGTCGATGTGAGAGCACGCAGCGGAAGATGCAATAAATTGACCCCTGGTGGATCGATCATTCCGTTGTAAGTGTAGACATGTAGTCCTATAACTTGGCACAGTTGTCTTTAAAGGTTGGAAATCACTCTTTCCGGTGAAAAAACAACAAAGAGTCCTTGTGGCACCTTAGAGACTAACAAATTTATTTGGGCATAAGCTTTCGTGGGCTAGAACCCACTGGCTAAAGCCCACGAAAGCTTATGCCCAAATAAATTTGTTAGTCTCTAAGGTGCCACAAGCACTCCTTGTTGTATTTGCTGACACAAACTAACACGGCTACCCCTCTGAAATCTTTCAGATGAGAATTTGTCAGCTATCAAATTTCCTTCCAACTGTACATAATCAATATTTACCCTGGGAGAAGACATCTGCACAAGGTTGGTCGGCATTGATCCATTTTAATATTTGCTGATAGATCTGGAAAACTCTGGGAAAGTTTCTATGATATTCCAGCAGGTGCTTTGCAGTCTCCTGTTCAGATATGCCTTCCGCCTCCACCAAACGCTGTTGCACCAGAGGGTCGCTTGGCCAGTCAAAGGTGGTATGGTACACCTCTAGAAGTTAAACAGTAATTAGGACCCACTAGGAAAAAGAATTTGATAGAACTTGTTCAGTTTGCACAAAGGTTCCTCACCATAATCAAGGTCTAGATTGTACCAAGACCTTAGGTTGGGGCATAAGGAGAGGGGAAGCACAGTGATTCCTTCCTAACTACTACTGCATAGCTCCACAAAGAAGACAGATAGTGGCAGAGAGAACTAGCCAGCCATGTGACAGTGGGGGGTAGCTATGTTTGTGTCCCTTAGTGGGGTGCAGCAGTGTGCCCGCTACCACTGCACACTGGGATCTCCAGAACAGAGCTGTGCCTGTCTGGTACAATCAAGCCTTTAATTAAGAATAAGAATAATACTTTGCACTTCCCTAGCACCTTCCACCTAATGATCTCTAAACACTTTTTAAGCATTAAAATATTGATTCTTATAACACAGCTGCAAGGTAGGATATTATCCCTGTTTTCCAAATGGGGAGACGGAGGCACAGAATGGTGAAGTGACTTGCCCACGGTTACAAGAGAAGTCTGTGGCAGAGCTGGGAACAGGACTTAGATTTCCTGACTCCTACCCTGAACTTTAACCAAGGCCTCTGTAGAACAGCAAATAAAAGCCATCTCTTTAATTCAGCATGTCCTTCCCAATGCTACTCCTAAAACTACTGACATGGGTTCCTGTGGAACACCCAAAGCATGCCATCTGCAACATTGCCATTTCCTGTTGGCTCTCCCACTTGGCATCACACACAGTGGAGGTTATCCAAAAGTGTTACTGCCCCTAATGGAGAGGCAGACATTCAAAGTCTATCAAAGATGCCATGGTAAACAGTAAAATTCTTATGGTGTGACTACACACATTAGGGTGACCTGTGCTGTAATAGAGCAGTGCTCCTTGCCACAAAACAGGTCTTTACAAATACTTTCCCCACTAAATTGGTGCAGAAAATGATACATGTTGAATTTAAAACAACATCTGATTCAGAATTACATTGCCTACTCACATCTTTTTTTTCGTTTTTCATCCCACCCTGTCATCGTAAAGGGACAGCAGTAAAAATCAACTTTAAAAGCATCAACACTTCAGTGTCTCTTGGGTTGACACAAAAACGTTCTCCTAGAAGGGATCAGTAACAAAAGCATACTACACCTTTCGTGGATGGATCAATCCGTTTCCCAAGGTTCCTCTCAATAAGCACCGTGTCTGGAGCATACAGCACAACTAAGCATAGAAGAAACAGAATAGAAATGCATTTTCAGTTAGTTACTGATTTCATTTCTTGGAGCTGCTTCCAAGTGTGCTCTGCAAGTAAGAATGGATCGATGCAGTTCATGTACATTTAGCCATCTTCCCCATTTGTAACATTTTTCCTTATTTCCCTGTATTTTACCTATGAAGATTTGATTTGGGGGGGAAATTTTGGCCAAAACTATGAGTCAGGTGGCACTTTTAGGAAGAAATATATTGTGATAAATACATAGCTCAATTTAGTACATTCTGTGATGCAATAATCTTGCTTCTTTTATGATCATTCACTTACTAAATTCAACTAATTTAGGCATGTGCATTCGATCGTGCAAGGTTCTTCTTCATTTATATTCTAATTAAGGGTGCTCTTTTGTTCTTGGTTATACAGATAAAATTTGACCTTCAATATTGTTAGCTACCTTCAGAAATGACCATTTAAATACATGTACTACATACAAGTACTATCCAATATACATGTTTTCTAAACACTATCACAGTGATTCTGAATTCCTTTACTAGTAGCGGAATTGTGTACAAATCAAATGCAAAGTAGCAAATTATCCTGTCTCTGTTGACTACAACTGGGGCTGGTTTATTACTCTCACTTGAGCTGTGCAGTTTTTAAATCATTTTTACCTGCCCCCCTCCTTCCCAATTTTCATTTTTCTCATGCATTTTGGATAGGTCCCTATCTAATAATGACTTGGAAATGCAGACAGTCCCAAGGTAGGGAGGGCAGGTGCTAGGGTCTTGTCCTTCAAGGCCCTGCCACTATAGAATTATCTTTGCTTTGACTTACCCAAGATTCCACCTGTGGAATGAAAGGTCAGGCTTAAGGCCTGGGTGTTTCCATTTCATTTTGTGTGTATTGAGTAAATTGTATTTATTATTCTATCATACAGAGGGAATGGCTTGGGGGCTCTTTTAGATCCTTTTTGCTCCCAGGGATCAATTAAAGCAGAATCCTTCAGATTTCGGTCCTGAGGTCAGAGGAGGTTTGGACTCACTGGTGAGGCAGAGGCAGAGAGGCACAGCTGCCACTTGCTAGAAGAGGCTTGAATTTGCTGGACTAGACGAAGGTAGTGGGCTCCGAAGTGGTAAGAAGACAAAGGTTCATCTAGGGAAGGTGGAGTAAATAATTCAACAGACTGCCCCAAAGTTTGGGGGGCCCCCAGATCCCATTTAGCCATTTCCTCCAGTCCAGTGATTGTTTCTGGTTTGCTCTGATCTCTTGGGCATGTTATACGCATTTAAGAAATACTGGTTTTAACATTTTAAGGTGTTTTTGTTTAGGTCAGTAGTGGCTTTCACCTCTGGCACACAATCTTGTATTTCTTACCAACATGTCTCGGAGTGATGCCAGCTGACTGCAGCATCCATGCTTGGTCCCGGTTTTCAGGAAAACCTTCCAAAATCCAACCCTATTGCATAAAAAACATGAAATAATTATTAATCTAAACAGAGGGAATCTTAACAATTAAATCCTAGGACTAAAAATCCCATTTGTTGAACACAGACTATCTGATTCTGATCTCACATCAGTGTAAATCAGGAATAAGTCATGCATTTAGACCACGGCTTCCCAAATGTTTCCAGAAAATGTACTCATTTCCCAGACTAAAACATGAGTTAACATTTGAATCTCCTTCTACCTCTTTGAAACACTGAGTTACCTCACCTGCTCAGACAAAAACAATTGTAACCTCATTTCATTCTTTCCTAGTGTTCAAGTTCAACCTTTTAAATATTTTTAGAAGAGATTTAGGATCATAATCTTATACTGACCCTAAAACAAGGGGATGATGTGGATAATGAACATATTCAAAGTACTCGTCCAAGAAATTGTTTAGTACAATCCATACAAACCTCTGAAATTAATAACTGATGAAGATTCTTCCACATTGAGCTCATCTATGGAATATCATAATCACATGCAATGAGTGGAGGGTAGTTATCAGTTTGATGTTTTGAAAGCGTGATAGTTTCAGTACTGGGCACTTCTGAGATTTTTGAGTGTCGAGAAGATTTAATTACATCTACAGATCACTGGAGACCCAATTCTGTAAGGTGTTAAGAGCACTTGATTCCCGGTCTATTCAAATCAATGGGATTTAAGGACATAGCACACACACACCCCTCCCCCAGGATTGAGCACTTGGTAATATTGCTAGTTACATCAAGTTATTACCTCTTGAAAGCCTGGATCCTTGGATCTGACTGAGATATGCTCAACACAGGACATGAGAAGGTGGAGAGGCAGCTGGGGGCCAGTTCATCCTCTGCATGTGTCAGAGCAGCCTCAGCGCTGCTCAAGTTTATGGTGTAAATGTCAGGTGGGGATATTTGGAGTATACCATGTTCTTTCCAAGTGCACTGCCCTGGCTTAACTCCTACTTGGGGGTGGGGGTGGATTTTAGAGGTTAGAACAGACTAGCTGTAAACCAGTCTGGAATTCCTCTTTGCTGGGGGAATCTTCAGATGTCAGCTTAGGGCAGCTTTATGGCCCCTTTATGCCAGCAGAGTTATACCATGGGGTCATAGCATGGGCCAAGGTTTGGCCCTAAATGCCTAGTTCTTATTGACTGGTGGTTCATCTTTTTCTAGAAAGCTGATCTCTTAACGTTTCTATAGAATACATAGAGTTTAGGTGTAGTGAGCTGGAGACTTGCTAAATGCAAATGAATTTATCCAAATTTATTTATATTTTGCCATATTTTAGATTATTTATGTAATTAACTTTTTTCCTAATTTTGGATAGTTTTAAAAAAAATATTACATTTACTGAAGATTTTGGTACGTGAGAAACTGAAAATAAAGCCATCTTTCAGTTGACTGCACTTCCAATTCCTATTGAAGATTATATACCATCTACCTCCTCACTCATTGTCTGATTCATTAAGTTCACATAGTATTATAAATAATATACATTAAGCTTAAAGAGACACCATCAAAAATTAGCATCAGATATTAAAAAATCATTTCACACGTTAATAACATCATCTCAATTTATTACAACTGAAATAATTTCTTAAATCAAATTTACTTTTCACCACTTGAACTATTAGCACTCAGCTTGGACAGTGAAACCAGACAAGTCAAATTATTATCCCCATTTGCCAGACAGGGCAACTGAGGAACAGAAGAGTGAAGTAACTTGCTCAAGTTCAGACAAGGAATCAGAGGAGGTAACAGGAATCAGATCTCTTCACTTCTTGTCCTGTGCTTTCGCTGCAATATCATCCCTTCTCCTTTACTCAGGGTAAAACTCACACCCACACCCTCCCAAAGCCCAAGAACTCAGATTTGATGTGAACCATTAAGCAGGCATTAAGGAGATACGACATTTACACATCCCAAACTGCAGGCAGACTACAGTGTTGCAATGCAGCCCCTCTAAAGTAGTTACTCCAGCTTTTTGCAGAGGACAGTCCACCCCTCCACAATACAGATGTGATGCCCCTTTGCCTGCACACATAAAATTTTGCCTCAGAATGGGACCTTGTTTGGGTCCTCAGGACCAAAAATGAATTTCATCCAGCAGGAAGAAAAGCATCGCAATGAACTAGAGCATAAGATGTGTTCTACTATGGATGTTTGGGAGAAAAGAAACTGAGTGTTGAATGTGTCTGAAAGCGACATGCACCAATAACATCACCACATTTTACTGACACATATTCTACTAGTGATTTATTTTTAAAGTTTCAATCTAAACAACGTCAAAGGATACAAACAAATGTTTTCTTTCTTGAAAAACAAAACAAAAGGCAAAAATACCCCCAAACAGCACAAACCCACTATTTCTACAAGTTTGAAATATTCAAAAGAATACCAACCTACACCATGGATTAAAAAAAAAAGAGAAACTAAACAAATCTAAAGAGCAATGAGCACTGAAGAAAATATGCACTCTTTTATTATTTTCTTAAATTATACCGGAAAACTCATAGTAATGGAACCCTACTTCCCAGAGCTAATGAAGCAACAGAGCAAAAGAAAGAAAGAAAGAAAGAAAATCCTTTTGCTCCCTTAAGTCCTTGTTATAGCCAGATAAGTGTTGGACTGAACATCTTAAAAAAAGCATTTACAGATCTATGAAATACCACAGGAGTGCTGCAGCATTACTCAATTTCTATATGATGCAGTATCTGAAATCTACCTCTCTTATGGCTCCTGAGTATAAATCTGCTAAACTTTGTCTAAATTTCTCTCTGTTAGGTGTTTAGCTGGACAAGTCCTTGTCACTGTACTCCCAATAATTTTCTGAGGTGGTAAGGAAGCTGAAAGAACATATCTTTGTATGAAAAATGACATTTTAATACTGTATTGCATTAGCTGGCAATCATCATCTCCCACATAAATTTGAAGCTCTATCACTATGTGGTACAAAGATTTTAGAATTATTTTAGGGAAACATACCTCAGTGACTTTTGTAGGAGGAAATCGGGGCATTCCAATTACACAAGAAAATAGAGCAGACTACTTAAAATTCCCTAATTAGCCCGATTTCACTAACGTGCCATCCTGCAGTTATCTGAGGGCAATAAAAAAAGACTCCAGTAACTGCAAGCCATTTTTTGCCACTCCCAGTGTTTGCTTTATCAGATTAGGATGAACTACCGAATAAGGTCACACAGGTGCTAAAAAATCAATTTTTCCCTTGAGAATTACAGAGGAGAGAGAATAGAAATAGGTTCCACAATGTTTTAGCAGTATGTTAGGAACCTAGGCATTGTATTGTAAATGTGCTCTGTTCAGCCATACATGTGAAACTGAGTCATGTACTAACAGTGGGCCAGATCCTAAGATGGTGTACATGAGCATAGCACCTCTGACATCAATACAGCTCTGCCAATTTACACCAGTTGAGGACCTGACCCACTCTCTCCATTCCTAGTTTAATATTCTTTGGAATCCAAACTAAACAACATATTACAAGATTTCTGGTGCCAGGGCAGTTTAGAAGCATTACAGCTCAAAAGCAAATACTCTGCAATGAACAAAAGATAGAGGATGATCTTTTTAACAAGATGCAACATACTTTATAAGATTCACATACAATTACACAAATGCCAAAGTCCCTTAAAGCAGATAGCATACAATTTAGTGGCTAAAAGTTTAAGTAAGAAATCATAGCTCAGTGAACAGCTGCTTGTAACAAATATATTTAAGGCACTAAACAAATACATAATAAATAAACCCTATATAAATAGTTATCTTTTTGGATCTTATTTCCAAGCTCTCTGAATTCCGAGGTACCAGTAGTCCCTAATTAGAATACATTATCCATCTACTTGACACTTCAGTGAAATGCCTATTCTACCACAGAGTTTCAGCTTTGTTCAGAGCAGGTTTATTGATATTCTGATGCATTCCCTCTCCATACCCCCAGTGGCTTGGTTCTGTTTTATCACACATCAAAAAGGCCGTATGCTCAGGGCACCCCATGCACAGCTCAGAGCTGGAGGTCTGAACAGCTGCAAGTAGTATGGTATCACAGGAGGGACAAGCTCCAAGCAGATGTCACAGATAAAAAAAATAACAAAAAAGACAGTAAAAAGGGAGTGTGGCTTGGGAACTAAGCAAGAGGTAGCAACATATAGCAGAGCAAGACCTGACTTAAAATATGCCTATCATGCTTTATGCAAACACTGGTTTTTTCTGCCCTCCTGACTATCATTAAAGTGTAATTAGTAACTTCACTTGATAAGAATGTGTTTCTTTATGAAGCCACCTATTTTCTCGTCTTGATAACAATAACCTCCAGGCATCCAAGCATGGGCAGCACATCCTCATGTCTAGCCGTGAATAAAAGCTAGGATCCTGAAGATTCCATAATGCTTCATTCTGGGGCCATCATCTACTCCCCACAACTGGACCCTCAAATCCCCTCCAACTTCAAGACAGTGATAAATGCGGCATTCAGCTCTTGCCTTAAGGTCAGGTAAAGTGCTCCTTGGAGACCTCTCTCACTGCGTAAATCAGCAGCAATGAGGTATTTGTATGGATATAATCCAACTCCTTCAAATTCAAGGAATCTGGAGCAGAAGAAACCCTAAGGTCATTCTCAAACATGGGTGTCCTTTGCTGCAGTGCAGTATTGCTCTCGATGTATCAGTGACTGACACCTTCCACCCAAATAATAGCTACACTGATACTCAGCTTTCTTTTGTTAGTGTTTGGCCTGAGCATCCTCAAAACTCATTACAAAAATAGAAAGCTATTGACACAGATAGGGTTAGAACAAGGCAAAGTTATCTTGTTGCCTTCAGAACAAAATGTCTTCACCATTGATTTCCCACAACATTCAGATTTTTAAAAAATTTATTATATGCCCTTCCCTCCCATCTAAAGAAAGGAGAGGTGACCAAACAACAAAAAATTATCAATGATTAGAGGCCCTGTGGACCCAAGACTGTCAGATCGAACCGGGGCAAGCAGTGCAGTATAAATACTGAGATAAGCAGACAGACTTAAAGGTGACATAATTCTTACAAGAATTGGAGCATCCAGACTGATGTAGGCTGCATGACCTTTGTCGATTGAAACTCTCCCAGGACCACAGCTACCTCTTGCCAATACAATGCACTCTCAGGCCTTTTGATGCCATCTCTATAAGCTTGCATTGCACAATATTTTCTGCAGTGAACTTCTCCTTTATCTATTCTGTACTGGGCCCATCCTCTTCCTCCATCCCTACGAACTAGGGGAAACAAGAGCAAAGGGAATCAGGGGAAGACACATCTAGCAAAGATGCCACAATAATCACTATGCGGAAGGCAGTATATGTGAAAGTATCTACTGACAAGCTGATTCCTGCAATTTGTCAGTGTTAGGAGTGTGACACTCCACCACATATACTTCATAGAGAGATTGTCATGATGTGAATATGGCATAACTAAGATATGTTTTATGCAAGATGGGTCTTTTGAGATATCATCGGAAAGGTTATTATTTGCTGAATATAATTATCCTAGTTGTATGCATGTATCGTTTCTGTATCTGAAGTTAGGAATATTGACTATGTATCAATTACAAAAGTGTTTGTACCTGGGGAACGCCCACAAGACAGAATGCAGTCAGTCTGGATGGGCCATAAGGGAAAACCATAGGACTTTGAAGATGCTAATCTCCCACCTTCCTGAGAAGCTTCCTGGAATGTTATAAATGGCCTTTGACTCGTGGCTGCTTTGACACTGCAGGGTCATGTGATCATGTCACCTGGTACTGGACTCCATCATAGAATACCAGTATTTTCCACCAAGGGGGGTGGGAATCCCACTGAAAGACAAAGTAAATCCCACCATAAGTAAATCCTATTTAAGGCAGGGAAGTGAGTTAATCAGGGTTCATTCTTCACTGAATCCCTGCCCAGGATGACTGCTGAAAATATCTAAGAAACAAGGACAAAAGTGGGGGGTGGAGGTGGGGTGGGGAGAAGAGCTGAGCCTAGGCTGGTAAAGGTGTCTGGCCTATGAAAGAAATGCCTAAAACAACATTTAGGGTGAGAAATTACTACCTGTAACCAGTTTCTTTAGTGTATTAAACTTAGTTTGTGTGTTTGTTTTATCTGCTCAGTAATCTGCTTTGATCTGTTTGCTATCCCTTATAATCACTTAAAATCTATCTTTTTAAAATCTAATAAACTTGTTTTTGTTTTCTCTAAAACCAGTTTGTGGAATTCATAAGTGGGGGGCAAAAAGCTGTGCATATCTTCCTCCACATTGAGGGAGGGGGCAAATTTCATGAGCTTACACTGTATAGTTCTCTGTGCAGCGCAAGACGGTATAATTTGGGTTTACACTCCAGAGAGGGTGTGCACTTGAGTGCTGGGCAATTCCTTAGTTGAAGCCTTCCCATGCAGTGCTGATTTCAGTGTCTATGCCTTTCTGCAGATGGTATGTGTGCTGGAGGAGGCTGGAGGGCCTGGCTCAGCAGGACAGCGTAAGTAAGCCCAGGCTGGTGGAGCAGGCAGACTCAGTGGTACCCCAGTACATCAGGTGGCACCCCGGATGGGAGGGGGGGCAACCCATCATAAGGAGGACTAGAGGTTGGAGGAGGTCACACTTTGTCAATCTCTCTATTCGAAAGGAAACTCTTTTCCCACATAAAAAGCATTTTGGTGGCTTCTTGTTCAGTACTGAAGCGGTGTCCTCTTTAGACAAATACATTGATGTTAATGGGCCAAATTCTCTCCTCTGTTACACTTGTCCTACACAGTACACTATCAGCTAGCATGGGGTTGCACAGATGAAACTGGAGGCAGGATTTGGCCCACTGATTACATGATCTCATCCACCAAACAACCACCAAAGATCCTGTAGCCAATGCAAGTGTAAATTCATCACTTTTTACACCCAACCACCAGCAATCTTTTCTTTCACATCAATGAAAGCCTCTTCCACTTTCCTGAACTGCTTAGTATCAACAAGTGAAATACCCCAATTACTCAAGTTAATCACTAGCAAAGGCTTAGTTCCCAAATGATCTTGAGACCGGTGCATATGGTTCAACTGCCCCTCTCTCAGACAGCCATTCCTAAGGGTGCAAATTCGCCACCTAGCAACCTGTACACTAGAATTCTCCAGTTCTATAAATTCGTTCCACAACATTACATCCCAACAGCACCAAGAATTAGGTAATAGCCAGTGGAGCTATAGACACCATGTACTAACCCTATAAGATGAAACATCCTCATATCAGCTTCACAAGTCCCTGGTTCTAACATAATGCTTGCAATAAGTTTTCTGTGTATGCTGTAAGACCTACCCGCCTGATCCCTTGCAGTTCTAACTACATTTGTATTAGAGGAACACACAACATACAGTCTCAGCAGAGCTGTTGATCAATAAAATTGTACTCCTTAGAGGATGCCTGTGACATCTATAAACCTGTGAGTGTCAAAACAATGGCACAAAAAATTCTGTATTCCTACTGTCAGTGGGATGAAAGCTGTGCAATTAATGCCAGCCCAATGACACCACAAGGAGAAATAAAACAAACAGCTGGTGGTACTATGGTCCAGCACACTGCTCCTACAATCTAGTAACATCTTCAGTATAAAATACTGACTTCTGTTATGAGCAATATAGCATAAATCTATACAAAGAGTTCAAAAATCTACAGTCCACAATATTAACTGTATTAGATTTCACTTAAAAGGAGTAATAAAAATGCACTGATCCTCTTTCATATGGAAATTAAGCATGCACAAGAAGAGGACATCCTTACGTTTAGTGGCTGTTGATTACTGCACCATTATACATTCTTTCTAGAGCTCAGCGAACTTATTCAAATCTCTTTCAACCAGTAGCAAGCACTCCCTTTTTGCTTAACTTGGCTTTTTTGGAGGTGTCTGTAAGTTTTTATTGCCCCAAATGTCCCATCACTGCAAACACTGGTTCAGTTCTACCGGCAGTAACAACAATGGGAGTGACAGGGTTCCAGGCACTTGCTGGCATTTTAAGCATCATGATGTTCTACTCAGAGCAGGTCTACACGCTTAAAATGTCAGCAGATGGACATGCCTTTTCCTGACTCAAGCTCCGATCATTGCCACCACCAGTGGAGCTTAGACAGCATTAGCAACTGTGGAAAATATTGGGCAAAAAAGTGTATTGTGCACAGGACCTTTGGAGAAGAGTGAAATTTGTCTGCATATTGAAGAATGTCAACACTTATCTTAATAGCACTACAATGAACATGTAAGAAATGTATCTGTTAAAAACATGTGTGCTTCAGCAAGAAAGAATATGGTTTCTATGAAGGATGGGAGCACATTACAGAGGGTTTAGAAATACCCTGGTGCTTTTCAAAAACTCCTAAACTGAAGAATTATTCACCAGTAAACAGAATCTGCTTTGAAGGCCTTGTCTGCACACATCCTCTTTCTCTAAAATTTCCCACCATTTCTACCACCAATCACCTCCACTAGTGACAACAGTGGAAGCACTAGTGTACACAATGCACCAGTAGCTATCATTTCAGTAGGTCTGGTCTGACCATGGTTAAACAACATGCTTTTTAAAATGCTAGTGGCAGCCTGTAACCTTGTCTACACTAGCGACCCCATCGCTTCCACCACCAGTGGAGTTGCACCAGTGGTAGTTATGGTGGAAAATCTGAGTAAAAATAAAAACCTCGCATAGACACTCCTTTCTTTGATAATGCAAGGACAGTGAGTCTAGTGGTTAGCACTCAAAACTCCTGGGTTTCATTCAGTGGCTGGAACCCCAGGCCCTTTAAATTGCCACCAGAGCCCCGCTGCTGGATCCCTGGGGTAGTGGAGGCTGGGCTCTGGGCACTATTTAAAGGGCCCAGAGCTCCCGCTGCTTTTATCGCCCCGCCCCTTTAAATAGCCGCCGGAGCCCCACTGCCGTTACCCCAGGGTTCTGGCGGCTATTTAAAGGGCCGGGGCGGTAGAAGCAGCGGGAGCCCCAGCCCTTTAAATAGGCCCCAGAGCTCCCGGCTGCCTCTGCTACCCCAGTGGAGGGGGAAAAGAGGAGGGGGGAGGAGTGGGGACACTTACCGTACAGGATGGGCTGGGGCTGGCTCTGACCCCCTCAGCCCTGACCCTTCCGCCTGAGGCCCCGCCCCTTCCGGGGGCCAGAGGTGGCGCCCAGCCCCGTACCGGTAAGTCATTTGACTTACTTTCACCCCTGTGTGTTTTGTAATTATTTTTATTTCAATGGAGTTGGCCTCTGAGAACAAGCAAGCAGTTCCAGCCAGCACTTTGTAGCCATCAGGTGTCTTGCTTCCCAGTCTCCTGGTCTAGCCATTAGATCACACTCCCTGCCTTCCAAGTCAGAATTGTGTCACTATGATTAAGTGACATGATAAGCATGCTGATTTTACTCAACTAGAGAAGTATTAAAATGTTCATATCCAATTGTGAGGGCAACAATCGTACAATAAACTGAATCATTCCTTGCCACAGAATTGCCACAGATTTTTGACAGTCTCATAGCACTACCTCAATATAAAATTTTTGTTGTTTCTATTCCCCCATTCTACTCCGTTTCAATTATACCCACAGCTGACAATATTGGTTTCACTTGAGTTCAGCAGTTAAATTATTTAATTCAAAATACCACATAATTGTACAAGACTGTGTACTGTATAGTTGTGTTTTTAAACACATTCTACAGCTACACAGAAAGGCTTAATTCCAGAGAGTATTTAGTACATTTATGCAAATACAGTAAATACCACCAGATATTTGGCGTGAAGGGATAAACATCTATCACCATTAAAAAAACAAAAAAAAAAGCAGATCATCTTAAAAAAAGCTCTAAGAGAAACTAGGCAGACCCAAATAATTCAAGCATAGTGATTTGCAATGCAGAAGTTTAATTCTACTTTGCAAATTCAAAATGAACAGATAAATTATGGATTAAGGCATACAGTATTTTGTACAGGAAAACTGACAACCACTTCCCAGACATTAAGGTTTTTTTCCCAATCTCTTTACTAATTTCTTTCTAACAATTCAAAATGATTGTTTCAAATCTCCCAGTGGCTGAGAGATGGAGAGTGCGCCGTGACATTCTAAAATGCAAAGAAAATAGGCCATTTAACAAAGGAGGGGGAGGGGAAGTCTTATACATAATGAACTGAAAAGCTATTCCATATTTTTTTCTATCCTGGACTCATACCACTATAGCAAAAGGGTTCAAAGGGGAAATAACATCTAGATTTAGGGAAGGAGCATCATCTTGAACTAATGAAGGTGTGCCTTTCGTCATAGATGATGTAATTTTTAGATATCTGGGGCCTGATTCATCATTATGCTACTCCAGTTTTATGCAGCTGTAACCCCACTGATTTCAAGGGAGTTACACGGGCATAAATCTGGATTAAGGTAAGGGTGAATCAGGTACTTGGTCTATCAATTTCCCTTTGTAAAATTATGGTATATATTTGTTTGGGGTTTTTTAATACATGGTAACTTGGAAAAAAATCTTATTTAAAGGTTACAAAGCATACCCTGAATTTTGGATGACTCCAATCTCCTTAGTAAATACATATTTAGCTAAATATATATTAAGGTGTTTTAAACCACTTTATTGTAAAATATGTAAAAATAATTTAATAGATTCACAGATTCCAAGGGAAGAAGGAACCATTTTGATCAACTAGTCTGACCTCATATAACAGGCCTGTGACGGGGCACAGCGGCCCCGCACTGGTGCTGTAGGGGTTAACCCTTCCTTCCTGGTAGAGGAAGCCCTGCCCTGGAAGCTCTGCTGGGCATGCTCCAACTGGAGCCCAGGTATAAAAGCCTGCAGAGCGGCTCAGTGTGGGCTGACCGCCGGAGGAGAAGGAAGCACACTACCAGCTCCTGAGGTGGGACAGCCAACGCCCCAGGATCCAGGAGCCAACCCAGCCGTGCCACCCTCTGCACCCCGGACGGAGGCGGTGAGTGGAGGGGATGGACTGGAGAACCCAGTCGACGGTAGGAAGTGACCCAGGGAGACTTTAGAAGCCAGCAGCGTTAAAGCCGCACGGACGCTCGGCGTGTTGTGGGTGGATCCCCGCCGAGCTAATCACAAGGGGGAACCCTGCTAACAGGTGAGCCCTGCGTTGGGACCTGGTGGAGAGGGCGGGCCCGGGTCCCCCCTACTACTCCGGCCACTAGGCCACACTTCCCTGAACCTCAGGGCGAGCTGTATGGACTCTGGCCGCTAGGCCGCACTGCCCTGAACCCCAGGGCGAGTTTTATGGACTCTGGCCATGGGGCCACACTGCCCTGAACCTCGGGGCGAGGTATATGGACTTGGGCCGCTAGGCCACACTGCCCTGATACGCGGGGCAAGTCACATGGACTTTGGCCATTAGGCCACAACCGGACGCCCTTAAAGGGGCGGGTGCAGGGACGTAAGAGTGGCGAGGCCCCGACACCTCAGCCCCTCCTGCCACAAAGGGGCGCTGCGGTGCCGGACCCATCACAAGGCCATATAATTTCCCCAAAATAATTCCATTTGAACACCTTTCAGAAAAACATCTGATCCTGATTTAAAAATTGCCATGGAGAATTCACAATGACCCTTGATAAATTGTTCCAGTGGTTAATTACCCTCACTGTTAAAAATGTAGGCCTTCTTTCCAGTCTGAATTTGTCTAGCTTCAACTTCCAGTCATTGGACTGTGTTATATCTTTATCCGCTAGATTGAAGAGCGCTTTATTAAGTATTTTTCCCCATGTAGGTACTTACAGACTGTGATTTGTTTATTCCTTTGATGCCTTCTTTTTAGATTTGAATGGAATTACTTAAGGAGTAAGATACAACACAATGCAAATAATGGTACCACCATGTGGCCTTTTGTGAACTGCAGCTAGGTAACCATAGTGTATTAATGTCATTTTTTGCATTTGGTTTCCTTTTTGTTTTTTTTTTGTTTTTTTAATTTCCACCTTACCATTTAAATGGTTGCATGTAAACTTTTAAATTCAGACATGGTGGTAATGGGGTGAGCAATGGGACAACACACACTTCCGCTGTTGCTCGACTGGAGAGCATTTTCTGCCACAGGACAGTACCACACCACTTACATTAGTGGTCCCCAACGTGGTGCCCGTGGGCGCCATGGTGCCCACCGGGACATTTATGTGCGCCCGCCTACTGACAAGGGAGCGCTTCCGCCGGACAACCCGCCGCTGAGGAGCGCGGCCTCCGGACAACCAGCTGCCGAAATATTGCCGAGAAGCGGAAATGCCAAGAAGCATTGCCGCTGAAATGCCGCTGCTTCTCGACGGAATTTCGGCAGTGACGCTTCTCGATGACGCCGCTTCTCGGCGGCATTTCGGCGGTTGGTCGTTCGGCGCCCGCCACACTCTTCTGGGAACATGAATATGCTATTGCAACAGAAAGGTTGGGGACCACTGACTTACATGGTCATAGCTATATATTTGTAACAAAAATAGATAGAAAAGTTAACACCACCTGTGCCACAAAATCTACTATCTTAAAGCACAAGGTAGTGATCCAAGTATGTGGTACCATGGTTTGGTCTCACCTGTGATGATGGGACCATGACATGCTATAATCATATTCTAGCCCCGGGTGTTTAAATGTGGTTGGTTTTGTAAAATAAACAAGGCCCCTATTTTTCCTTTTAAAACAAAAACCTAGAATTTGCAGAACATTGCAAAATGCAGTACAAATCATGGAAACACAATAGAAGCATGGGCTACGTGACATTTTTGGCACCTGCAATTATCTCCTGTCCCTGATGTTAAGGCTGTTTTAGGAGAGGATTTTTCAGTATTTTCCCTGTGATGGCAGGAAGTGCCACCTGCAGGTAGGTAAACTGAGGCACAGTTCAGCTGATACACCACAGACTGCGTGAACCTAATGGAGACCTTGGTCTGTACACTGATCTTAGAAAAGTGCACCATATACTGCATAGTCTGGGTTATGGCATAACTTAGAAAGAGGCTTTATACCCAACAGACTGTTATGGCTCTAACAATCTTAATAATGGGCTGATTATTGACTCAATAAACCATAAAAGCATCTGCAGATCTAAAGGAAATACACAAGAGGGGGTTGGGCTTTCCTTTAGTCCAGTTTCAAACCGCTCAGTTTGCCCGTATTAATCTACTTCAGAAGTTCCAGTTTAGGACACCCTACTTACATTTATGCGAAGCCCACAGAAAAGAATTCCTTGCACTCATGGGCATATTCAAGCCTATTCATTTGCCCATTTCTGCAACCTAATAATAAACTTTTTAATGATTACCTAGAAGAGTGTATGTTCAAATACAGCATTTCCTAGCATGGAGGGGGGAAAAAAGATATGATGAGAAACAGAGGAGATTGAAATGAAATGATAAACATTAGGGCTCTTTTCCCCCACCTTCTAGGGGAGTTAAAAATCTAAATCAATATATTGATTTTTATGTATTTTCTGTTTATCTGTTTTGTCCACTATAACTCTGCCAGTTGCCCCAGGCAATCAACAAAGCTATGCTTGTTCAGCCTTTGATCATCCCGCTGCTATACGATTAGCATATGCATACTCTCATCCTCCCCTTTATCCTGTTAGTAAAGATCCAAACTCCCTCCACGGATGTTCAAGAAAGCAATCCGCTCCTGAGCCCCTGTTGATTTGCCCCCATTCCCTCCTCTGCTCAGGACTTGGAATGCTAACTACTGTGTGTGAGTCGTGTAAGTGCTTATTCACTGGCCCTCCGAGGAGCAATTCTTACTTGTTTGATGCAGTCCACATTTGACAGACGCTCCTGGATCAGATTGGCCCATAGTGCATTGGGAATTTTCTAAAGAAAGAACAAAACAAAAAACAAAACAAAAAAGAGAGAGGCTGAATATTCACAATGGAGTTCAAAAGGAATTTTATCATGCAGGCACTCTGGCTAAAGGTGGACTGAAATGCCTTCTTTAAATAAATAAATAAATCAAACCGAGACCCCAAATCATTAACACAACATATATGTTGAGTTAAAAAGAACACAGAAATTCATTTTAAAAATAAACTAAATGACTTTTTACATGCCAAGCTCTGAGTTCATGGTTCTGCATTTCACCTACCAGACTTAAACATGTCACGAACATGTAAACAGCCCCGAGATCCGCACTCCTACTATTGTGTTAGGCCACAATCCTGCAACTGAAAAAAATCCTTACGCTCATGAGAAATCCCACTGACTTCAGTAGAATTCTGGTCTACGGGCTGTTTTACAGGACAAGGTCTGTGGCATTAGTGATGTTATCAGCAGTAATATGGGACATGAAGAACCCTGAACTCAGCACTGGCAATCAGGGAGAACCTGATTTTCAAATATTGTGTTTTATAATCTTATATCTCTGTATTTTTTACATATATACCCTGCTAATTTCCTGGGTTCTTAAGAAGTCCTTTATATTTTTTCCCCAAAAGCATTCTCCTTTTAAATTAAGGGAAACGATTTACAAATATATCAGAGGAAAACAAATACAAATACCGTAGGTTCATTAATAAGATTTATTTATTAATTAAGTGGAAGACAGGAAATTGACAATGATTCTAAAAAGCTACTGAATATTATTTTAATAACAAGGAAAAAAAATGAAAAGCGTACAGACAGTAAGAAAAAAATGAAGAATGCTTTAACAAAAACGATCTATACTAATTCAACGGGTCTGGATGGTCTGCAACGTGGCTTACTAAATGAATTATTTGCTAACAAATATACTGAGCTACTGACATTGTTATGAAGCCAAGGAAAACTGGAGAAACACCTGAATATTGGGAGAGAGGAGGCAAGGCAACGCAGATAGGACACTAACTTTCCAAAAAAAGAGGAAAGGACAATCCTGGTAATTACTCACTGAAAAACCTAATTTAAATCACTGTTCAAATAACCAAACAACTCTCCAAAAGGAAAATAATCTGTAAGCACCTACAGGATGATGGAACTACAAGCAATAACTAGCATGGGTTTATAAAAAACAATTCATGCCACACAAAGATGGCCGCTTTCTTCAATTAAATGTTAAAACTTAGAGGGAAAACATAATGCAGGATCCTTGACTCAAAGAAATTGGATATAGAAAAAAAAAATCTATTAGGCCACCTAGTGTATCCTCCGGTAAGCCACGTCTGTTCCTTACCATATTTTGTCTAGAGCTTAACTCAATGTAATTTTTAATGTTCTGAGCAATATGGCTTCCACAACTTCCCTTAGGAGAATATTCCACGGTTTTGTAGCTCTTGCTGTCAGGAAAGTTTTCTTGATAATCAATTTGAATTTCCCTTTCTTTATTTTATCACAATACTCCTAATTAATAACTCTTTGGATCTCCCTAAATAATTTGTGGTGTGTACGCCACATATCAGCAGACAGTTATCATGTCCCACCCCACAAAGCTCTAGTTGTTAGTCAGACAAATTAAACATTAACAAAAGCTTTTCATCTTTCCTCATAATTAAAGCCCTTCAACCTTCAGTTACTCTTTTCTGTACTCTATCCAACTTGTCAATATCTTTACTTTCTGGCAATATTTCATAAGAAAATATCTTCCATGTCCGATAGCAGAAAAGATTATATCATTCTAGATGTTTAGTGATTTTTTCCCCTAATATTTGTTCCGTTGTTTTACTAGGTTTACTGGGCAGCTATTGTCAGAAACACACTTCTTTCTTTTTCTGAAGGCTTGTACCATAGCTGTATTTCTCCATTATTTTAGTACCTCCCATTTCTCCATGGCTTTTCAAAAATAATGAATAGTGGTTTGGTAAGTTCATTTGCTAATTACTCCAACACCATAAACGAGTATCGTTCTATCAATGTTACAATAACTATTAATTATTAAATTACTAGGGCAATTGTTCTTTTTCTTTTTACTTAAAAGTCTGAGCTGACTGAGTATCCTCATAAAGGCATTGTACTTTGGATACTTCTTTTTCTTTGGAACTTAACATATTAAGCCTTATTTGGGTCATCCAGACTGGTGGATCTTAAAATCCCTTTCTACCACTTCTTATTCAATAGGGGCCTGATCCTACAATGAGCTTTTCACAGGCATACCCCCAAGGGCCCACACAGAGTTCATTGCGGGATAAGTACCTTAATTTTTCCAGTTTTCCAAAATGTACCTTGCAGAAGTCTAAAACCCTCTACTGCTCAGCAAAACCATTAATTACTCTGCTAAATTGAAGTAGCTCATGGTCCACGGTACCAAGCTCCCCTATTAATTTTCACAATCTCATTGAGTTCCCCATCATTGATAAGAACTAGATCCAGGATTACTTCTCTAGTTGGATATTCTACTTTCTGACTCAAAGTTATCCACCACTTAACTCAGGAAACTCTTTGATTATGTGCATTTGACGTTTGTTGTTCCAAACAAACATTTACATCGCCTGTGGGTTTCCCCATTCCTTGCTTTCACCACACAATCTGATGGGTGTAAACCTGAAGAAGGTTTAGTTTTTTGGGTTTTTTTTTTTGTCCTTCTGGTTTAGGATGACGTAATGGGTATAACTAGACGAAAATGAACAACAAAAAATTTGGCTGAACATCAGGAAAGATTCCCTAACAATGATCTCTGTTAGACCATGGAAAATTTCCCAAAGGAAATGGTGAAAGCTCCATCATGTAAGTCATTTAAAATTAGATGGACAAAGCATTTAAGAATATACCACAGAGAACAATGCTGCCCCGGCTGGGGAATAGCCAAGATGACCCAATTAGGTCTTTGTTATCTCTAATGTCTCCAGTTCGCAATCATTTTCCTAATATCAGCCATTCACGAAACAGCATTCAAGCAGGTAAAAGAGAAAAAGTGAAAGAAAGTGCTCTGTTTCTTGAAAGTCGGCAGGTCCCATAGGGTGGTGCGTCAAAGCCTCCCGCAGCCTTTCACTGTTGGAGCCTGGGTCTGTGGCTTTGAGTCTGTCACCTTCCAAAGGTGCGTCATGCTGCTATCAGAAACAGCTAGTGTCTTACTGACTTCTTTGATGTGTCACGTCAAGAGAGGCTAGCAACTGCCAGGGGGTCCACTCTGCTAAGCCCTGCCAAACCAATTTAAACCAAAATTATTCTAACTTCTTTCACTGCAGTGGTAATCTTTAGTCCTCTCTTTTGACCAGAATTTGCTGGAGAAAAATAATCAAGGGCATATGTATGGGTGCTGCACTTTATCGGCACTCAAGCCAGATCTTTCGGAAGACTATGGCTCAATTCCAGGTTAGTTTCCTGGTCAGTGAAGTTTTCACTAAGCAGTAGTCTACAAAATCACCACTCTGCTTAATATTTTAATAGGGCACATTCAATCACTTTAGACCAGATCACTACACTAAAAATGGCCAAATCTGATAGACAGCATCCGACAGAACACAGCTATTTAGAGCAATTCCTTGCCCCATCACAGCAAAATTACAGTAGGAGCTATCACACTGGTGTTATTACAAAAAAAAGCCCCAAGTCTGTTATGTTGTTAAACATGCCCCCACTGATCTGTGATCTCAGACATTGGTGCACAAGCGTGGTTGGTAACTGGGAAACTGTATTCCTACCTGCTACGGCACTCTGAGCCTGATCCAAAGTCCACTGAGGTCAATGGACAAACCCACTGTTTGGAATGTTAGACTTTCCTAAAACTATGGCCTTTAAAGACAAATTATTTTTTTATGAATACATGGATTTGATCGGTTCTATTCATGATTCTACCTTATTAATGATACATTGCACTAATTCATGATGAATTTCAAGTGTTATGTGTTAGTCCAATTACATCACAATGCATACTCTTGCACAGCCTTCCCCCAAAAGCATTTGAGTAAAACCCTTACAAATGCTTTTTGATTATAGTGAGGGGACAGGGATGTTCCCCGTATGTTCCAAATGGAGTTTCTTCACTTATTGCAAAAATGTCTGCATCTAGAAACTTCAAACTTGGCTTGTTTTATAGTTCCCCCTGAGGAAAGAAAAGCATTTAAGTTTGAAGGAAACTGGTTTAGTATTTTAGAAGTCATAAAAGTTTCAATTCAGCTTGTTCTCTCTCTCACTTACACAGACGCATACAGATCTTTTTACATACTATGATAGGGTGTGGATATCACACACTGGACAAGAGAGGGTTAATCTCAATCTATGGGTTGCGGGAGTCCTACCACTCAGACTGTTCTGGGCATGCTCCAACTGCTGCCTCGGTATAAAAGGGAGCAGCCCAGCTCATTCCAGGGTGAATGCTGTGGAGGGGAAGGACTTTTGGCAGAGGCTCCAGCTGAAGAGCTGTCACAGCCCTTGCCTGCGGCACCTGGAGATCCTGAGAGTCGGCCTGGAGGTCTATGGCCAACAGAGCCCCAGAGAATTGTCCATGCTGAGGAGCCCGGAGACCCCAATGCCCCAGGGACTGCAGCTTCTGGAAGCACGGTAGGAAGTGACCCAGGGAGGGTGCATGAGTGGTATCTTCCACCTGAGTGATGTCTGCATGTTTTGATGGGATTCCCTGCTGATGCAGTAGTGGACCACTACGCCACTGTTAGGATCCTGGGTCAGGGCCCAGTGAAGTCGGGTGGGCCCGGGCCCCCCTACCCGGGTACTAGCTGATAGGCCGTGTTGCCCTGAATACAAGGGCTGCTGTAATTGACTCTGGCCATTGGGCTGCACTGCCCTGACCACAAGGGCAGCCATATTGTCTCTGACCTCTGGGCCGTGCCACT
This sequence comes from Macrochelys suwanniensis, assembly GCA_033296515.1. NCBI lineage: Eukaryota > Metazoa > Chordata > Testudines > Chelydridae > Macrochelys > Macrochelys suwanniensis. The sequence continues at coordinate 9,392,670 of CM065790.1, read as the reverse complement.
TTCAGCCTAAAGACTGTCAGGTAGACTGGAACCATGGTGGTATCACAACCTCACCATGCCCCAAAGGAGGATGGGATGTGCATACCACGCAACACATACATACAATGATTAAAACATTTTCTATTTGTTCTTTTGTAGTGCCTTGTCCTGGAACAGATCAGATCACTGGGCATGCAAAGATAAGGATGCCTCTGTTTTTCTTCTCTTCTCTATTTCCTCTTTAAAAGCACAGGGAGACTATGCAGGTGCTGACTCGCAACAGCAGAGCAGTTTTAAGTAACTACATAGTATGCAAATATCTGCACTACAATTTGCTACCATCCAAAGAACAAACCTTCTTCACAAGCCCCTAACACCAATAGTTGTTTCAACTTCTTGTTTTAGCCAGTTGACAAAAGAAGTAAATCTTTAAATACTTAATCATTAAACTTCACTAGAGGAATAACTTGAAGGTGGTTTCTACTGTATTAACATTGTCATAACTAGAGATGAGGAAATAATTTGCAATGATTTATCTAAAAATTGAGCCTCTACTTCTGTTCGTGGAATATTTGTTAGCAGATCATGATTCCATCAAATTCATCCAATACTCAAAAATATTAGACTTCTTCTTTGAATATTTGTAAATGTGGATTGATGATAGTTGGCTATGACTATTTGAGCTCATTAGTTAGTGCCAGACAATGGGTTAGCGAATGCTTGCATGTGCAAATTTAAAATTCAGTTTCTGAGAATAATCATGGAATAATCATTCCATGAACTCCTGGGCCAGTAAAACTCACATTTTCACAGGAAGCAAATGGGGCCAAAGTGAACTAATCAAAAAGTTTGAATAAATATTTGTGGAATTTTTTTTGCAATACGTGCCCAGCTCTAGTAACAATATGTAGGTATATTGAGTTAATGAATGCCTGAGCTTTTTGGCCTTTGGGTTAATTTAGCCCTGGTTACCTCATACACATGAAGTGAAATGATCATCTAAATAAATGAAACTGCAATGGATGATCTTCAAGGTGGACTTTAAAAAACACAAGCTCATTTCATTTATTAAACTGCTTTGGAGAGGACTGCAGTTTTTTAGTGCCCAGTTGCATATTGCGCTATATGAACCGTTCTGTATTCTAGTCTCTACATACCCTCCCTTTTCCTCTTAGTGCTAATGGGTGTTAAGTGTGTGTATTGGATCAAATTCACCACTGGAATTACGGCCACTTATGCCAAAAGTGGATTTAGCCCATGGACAGAAGGAGTGAGCAAGGAGAAAAAATAAAGAAAAAAAAAATCTTTGATGGTGATATCCTGGTCACAATTAAATCCGTGGCAAAGCTCCCATTGACAACCATAGAGCCAGAATTTCATCCTTAGTCATAACAGTCATATATGAAGAGTCAAAATCATGCAAGGGAATTGGAAAAATGATTTATGAAAGTCATGCCTCTAGTAGCTAACATCCTACAAACAAAGGTATAAACAGCACAACACTTCACCACCACCAATTTCAGCTCTCAGACGCTCTTTGCCACCTGATTAGCCCTGAAATCTTTGGCTTTCATCTTCCACACCATCAGTGTTTTTAAATCAAGTAAGCCCAAAAGGACACCCTTGAAAGTACTTCTTTTCAGTCTGAAATATGTTAATAATTAGAGTAATTAAACCAAAGGGAATTTTTGTTTTAAATTTCCCCCTCTCTAAATTGAGTTTCATGAGTCTAGTAAAATAATCTTTAAAAAAAACCCTTCACTCAAATTATTAAAGTTAATTTTCTCAATAAAAGCCATTTTTACACCAACCTATTCCATCCCAGTCAAAAGCAGATGTTTTGCAGGTAGTCTCAGTGATTTTGATGGACTTTTTCCCTCACAAATCTTCAGACCAGGAGTGCTACCCAAGGCATCTCCATACCTTACTCTTTGATTCAATGTAATAAATATAGGGTTTTATTTTTATTTTTTTGTGGAGGGGAGGATAAAAGGGGTGCTGACCCGATTTATTCAGGACATCCTTCCCCCATTTCATTCTCTTCTATCTTCACTAGTTGTCAACTCTGTAGGATTTACTTCACTGATCTACAAGGCAAATAACTCTCATGTCAATACCATACCTTAAGTCAACTGGCAAAAATGCTCATTGAACAACTTATTTCAAAAAATCTTCCATGGGATGTTGGGGGTGGGTGGGGGGAAGAATGGCTCCAGAGTACTGGGACATAGATGAGGGGTGGAAGGATTAATGAATTCAGAGTGAGTAGTGAAACAAATGCTCTTCTGAAGGTTGGTTGAAGCATTTACATTTGGCCAGCCTAGGAACTGGGTATGTCTACACTGCTATGTAAGCCCCAGGTTAATAGAACTTGAGTTAGTTAACCTAGCAGATCCTGGGTTTGTTAACCAAGGGCTTCAGCATCTACATTCAACTGTAACCCCAGTTTAGGAACTGTTGAACCTGGGTCCCAATGTGGGACCCCAGTATCTACGCTGCATTATGTGGACCTGAGTCCAACCACCCATATCCCAGACTTCCTAACGCCTTCCCAAAATGTGGCCGCTCTAGCCCTTTGTTCAGGTGCAGTGTGGGAAAACTTGACTGTCCACCAAACTTGACTGTTCAGAGGACAAAGAAAGTCGGCCTATAGGATTGTGGAATACTTTTGGTGGACTCGGAGTGTGAGTCCAGTGTAGCTGCATCTTCACTACAAAGCAATAGGGCTGGAATCCTGAGTCCCATCTCAGAGGTTCCACCCTCATGGAGTCCTGGGACCCTGGGTCTGAGCCCTGGGTTAGCATGATTTGTGTTTAGACGGAAGGGGTGTTAGGCTTGAGCCTGAGTTCGAACCCTGGGCTTACACTGCAGTATACACATACCCTAAAAGTCCTCCTAACCCTGTTGCTGCCTCCTCAGCCTGAGTGTCTCTTGGGTTTGCACTCACCAAATGACTGGATTGGCACACTACTCTGAATTAGTGCACCAAGTACTTGTGTCATGCTACAGAAAAATCAACCCTACATAGCTAAGTAGCTCTGTCACATCAAAGAAGTGTTCTCCATGAACATATCTTCTGGAAGTATTTTGTACTGAAACAGACCCCAGAGAATAGTGCTTACTTAATGGAGATCATCGAACATGCTAAAACAGAACAGGCTTTCTCTTGTGAAACCGTATAACTCTTTAAACAGTACTGTGCATACCCAGAAATGTATTTCTAGTATCTAATAAAAATCTAATGTTAAAGTTTTCGGTCATTGCCAATCCCTGTCTCTCCCATCCCTGTCTGTGTCATAGTATATTTTTATCTCTGTTCATATTGACATATGTAGCAAAAAGGTTATTTTCTCCCTATGGAAACCCCTGCACCTACAAATTCATACACCCATGTTCAAACCAGCACTGATGCAAAACTATGTACTTTAATCTGATCAAGTTGTCCACCATTTGAAATCATGGCAATGTCATATAATTTGTTTTCCGGAGTGCACCGAGCTGGTACTGTTACCTCTCCCTACGTACCTGTCCGCTCTCTTGAAATGCCTTGATTTCTTTTGTCAGCTCTACTGTTTCTTCCAACAAAGTCTCCTGAGTGATACGACGGGTATTCAATTGTTTACAAAGCCACATTGCCTGGGGAAAGAAGGTGGCGGGGGGGGGATGGGTGCAAGGAAAATAAAATATGTTTTCAGAAGCCCCACAGAAAGCAAAACAAGTCAGTATTTTCCTAGCCTCCAATTTAGACAAATAATCCATAACTGTAAGCTTAATAAGTACACATATTGCAGAACAGATGCTTTGTTAAAATGTACTTAAGGTTGTGAATACTTATCAGTAACTTAAGGGGAAATAAAAGAATGCTGAAGTTTTCAAAACCATATATATTGAACATCCAGGAAAAATTGAATTTAAGGTAAAACTTAAAAAAAGCAGACAAATATGAATATGCATTGTTAAGAAATACAAAAAACAACTGTAACTCGGTATCCACGCCCTTAACCCTCCATTCAAATTAATGACACAACCTTATGAAGTTACAGCTTCTTAAACTCTATGGATGAACCTCCAAATTATAAGACTGAACCTGAGAAGTACTGAGCATCTCCAACTCCCACTGACTACATAGGAGTTAAGATGTCCTCCAGACACCAGGAGTCAGGGGCCAACCACGAAAGCATATATCGGGCTGAATAAAGCAGCTGGCTGTAATATACAACAATACCTGTCGAACAAGTACCTTTCAAGTAGGGTGCACTGGATGGCGGGGATATCAGGACAGAATATAGATAATCTATGATACTTTAATTCTCTAATTACATAGTATTTTGTTTAAAATTTAATTTAATTTCCTAGCTTTTCAATGTTTTCTTTGAAATTCCACAGTTCTTTTAAAGTTTGTTTCCTCCCCATTTTAAATTTTTAATATGTATTTACAAGTTTAACACCATTTTCAAAAAGGTTTTTTTGACTTGGAATTTCATAAACTCTTATAATCTTGTCAAGGAAAGATACCAATATCCTGCCATATAATGGAAATATATATATTTATATTACAGGGTAAATAAACACCAGCGCAATTTCATTATTTTCAATGGAGTTGTACCAGCGTAAATGAGAGTAGTATTGGCCCTGCAACGGAACCAGTTAACTATTTTCTTAATAACGCACAAGCCAGATCAGACTCCAGCTCCCTATCTCACAACCGCATTGTTTCTGCACTGCCAAACGGAGGGGAAAAAAAAATGGTAGAAACTTATTTTTGTCCCTGAAATTTGCAAATGTGATTTTAAATACACACAGAGAACAGAAACAGCTGAGAAAGGTGCTAGTTGTACAAAGACAATTTTTTTGGCAACTTGGCAAATCTTAACTGCATCTGAAAAAAATTTCTAAAAAAAAAAAAAAAAAAGGATGTTAATTCTGAAAGCATAAAAAGCCATAACTATTTTTTTTGGAAAATACACTGTTATACTGTAGTCCTATAAACTGTAAAACTTTTAGGTCAAAAGCAGTTGTGACCATTAACGCATTTTAAATTCTATTTGGCTCAACCCCCTTCCCCTCCTCCCACCCGCCACACACACACACGTAACAGTACACTAAGAACCACACTTTCAAAAGTTTGAGTGCCCAACTTTAGACACTCAGGGTAGAATTTTCAAAGTGCCTAGGTGACTAAGGAACACTAACTTTTAATATTATTTGTGCTCCTAAGTCACATAGCACTATGCAAATCGTACTCCTCGAGCCTGATTTTCAGAAGTGCTGAGCACCCAGCACTCCAACTTAATTGGGAGCTGTGGGTGACCAGCACCTCTGAAAATCAAACCCAAAACATCTAAAGTTGTACACCCAAAACTTAGAAAACACTTCCAAAAATGTAAACCTAAATGTCTCAAATCCATAAATGTAACAAGCCTGCCAGGTTGTTTTATGCAGACACCCCCTCATTTCTCACATTTTTTCAGTTCCCCTGTTCTGAGGTGCCAGTGCTTCTGTCTAATATAATCTAGTCAGTCTGTCTGTCTGTCTATCTCTGTGGTATCTAGGCACAGGCCAAAACTATGGCCCACAAAACAGGAATAAAAGTAATTTTTATTCTATTGTCACAAGACTTTTGACTTCTAAATACATAGTTATTCTAGCATAACTGAAGAACAAATTCTTATTTGCAAACATATGGTAGTGGAGTGTTATAACACTTAAGGTAATATACTTACAATAGTGGTTTTTCCAGAGGCGGGTGGACCAAGTATACAAATTCTTGGAACTATAGAATAAAATATACATGAATGTCAAGATACAGAAAGGCAAGACACCTTTATTGTTTCTTCATATTACATAATACACAACATATGTAATTATACTGTAATGCAGTTACTTCACTGGGAGTTCTGCTTGAGTAAGGACTGCAGGATTGGGGGACCAAGCTAGTCATGACTATGTCTTAATTTAATTTCCATAGTTAACACATTTAAGACTCTGATTTGACAAGGCACTTAGCACATATCTAGCTTTAAGCACAGGTAGCTTATTTGTAATTGATACAAACAGGGCATAAATACTGAATACTTATTTTTCTAACTTTGCTTTTTATTCTCAACATGTTAAATGGTTTAGATCTGATGCAACTTACAATAAAGTATTTTAATTTTGTATATGCAGTAGGATGGCAAATTTCAAAGTGTATAGTTTCTTATTTTACTACTTTGTACTAATAATGCATTTCATTTTCATTTTTAGAAAATGAAACACGAATAATATAATTTCAATTCACACCTTTCTTTAGACAGGTTATGTCATGGATCAGGAAGGTTTGCAAAATGGGCACATTTTCTTTGCTACCGAGGATAGCTACTTCATGGGTAGAAATAGGAGGGAAAATGTATATGGAACATTTCTCAGATTGCCTGTGAGACACTAAAACTTTTCACAGTCACAGGAGAAAATGGGCTACTCCACATTTCTCCTCTGTCCTTTTATCCATTGCTCTTCATTTTTCTAGTCAGCATTATGTTCCATTTTTGTCTCCCTTTGTGTTTATCTGCTGCATCAGTCTCCCTTCCATACGGAGGGGATGCAAGAGGAAAGGAAAGAAAAAGAGTTACTTGTCATGGCAGCAACCTCTTTTCCCTTAGCACACAAGTTCCTGTCTCATCTCAATTAGTATTTATTAGTTTGGGTTTTATTATTCTTATAGTGCCATAGCTATACAAGGCAACCTAAAGAATAAAAAAAACTGGATAAGGTCCCTGTCCCAATAAATTTACAATCATATAGACAACACAATGATTATTCTCATTCTACAGTGATGTAGGGAAGGATCAGCGGTGTGAAAAAAAAAGGAGAAAGGAGAAATATCGCTAGAGAAAGATTTGAGGCTTTTTTGCATGCATGCATTTTGGGCTGTGATCCCTTGAACTGTCATGCTACATTAACACCTTGGGTTTTTCCTCCCACTTTCCAATGTGGGGAGAGAAGGAATGAGGCTTGAGAACAGTGACTGATAGGTATTTATTGGTAGTAGTATGGGTCAAAGAAGATGAGCCAAAAACCTCTCCAGGTCATGACAACCAAAAGGAATATATTTTCTGATCTCGGCAGACAGGAAACGATGGGAAATGTATTTTTATGAGGACCTTCCAAACACTTAGGAGCTATTGGGCAGGTGCAATTTTTAAACATTCATAGAACCCAAATTACAGCTTCATCTTTACAAAGTTATTTGACTGGGAAGGTTTAAGGAAAACTCCCCCCCGTATTGGTTCTTGCAAGCGCAACAGAACTAGTACACAATGTCAAAAAATACTTTTAAAGGATACATCAGCTGTTTTTATCACCTAATTTCTTTCAAATGTAATGTGATTAAATCCTAGTTTCTTAAAATCTAACACCTTGAAACTCCAGCCCGGTACTGAGGAATTATTTATAAACAGCGTCATAAAAGAGTGCTCGGGTGCCAACACTAATCAACTTCTTCAAACCACTTCAAAGAAAATCAAAAAACCTTTCCATCCACAGATCCTTTTGAGGTTTAACTAGGAGCATGATTTAAAATTCACAAGAAAACCCTTAGGTATTGAAGCTTTAATACACAACTTTCTTGGACAAACGTTTGATGAAAAACGAAACGTACCATTATATACACCATATCATGCTTTAATATTGCCCAGGGCTACTGTAAATGCTCACTTTGTACTAAATCTGGTTTTCTCTCTGCTTAGTGGCTGGCAGCAGATGAGGCAGTGTAATGCACTGATTTACTCATTTGCACACTTGTAAGGATCTTCTAAGTCATTTTTCCCTAAACATATGACACAAGGGCACAACCAGAGCATCGCTGTATGTAATGTTTAACCCCTCAAATCAGCACACAGTTAGTATTAAATGCTTGAGGTCTACTAAATGAACCAGGCAGCTAAATGAACACCGAAAAATCTGCACAACACCTTTTTCTTTGGTAATAAACCACATCTCAGTGTTGAGTCTTGAGATGTTACAGAATTTACTTTTCCAAGCAGTCTTAACACTTAGAATTCAGGTACAGTTTTAGGGAGAATTCAATTATTCCTGGCACAATGCAAAAGGATGAGCTGGACTCAGTATGGGTCCCTTCAAGTCCAAATGATTCTGTGATTAATATTAATGCAAAAAAAATCACTTAACTTGCAAGGCAACTCCTCTGTCGAACCGGAGACGTATACAGTACAAGACTAACATTATTCCAGAATTTTGTAACATTTCATCATGGGCATGGTTATATAGGAAGTATTCACCAAAGAAAATGTTACTTGGATTCTGGAAATCTTTTATTAGCACAAACCCAGATAAAATGTACAAAACTGACATTTTTGCATTAAAAAATAGCTTAGTCATCACATTGTTCTAAAAAGCTAGAACAATCACATGAAAGAACAATAACACATAGCCTTGAGTATGAGAGCCCAGTTACCTAATATTTGACCTAAGAGCTTCATCAGGATTGTTGTAAGTTATAATCATTAGGTTTGTTTGTATTTTTTAAAGAGTGCTTTAGATCCTATCATTAATTAAAAAGATTTTCTGACTTCACACCTGGGGTAGCTGCAATACCTTTTTTCCACATTTCTATTTGAAAATTTCTCTGGGGCTAAAACTGTCTAGCAAGGCAAGATCATGAAAATTCATCACTTTACTGATGGCTCTAATAAGGGTTTTTTCTTCTAAAGAGTCAACACCTTCCACCATGATCAAAAAGTAAATATCAACTCTACTACAGATTTCTCTTACATTGTTTTCCATAAAATTTACTTTTAAAACAACATTTAGGCTTTAATTTTAATTGGAGTTCCTTCCACATCTTAATAGATTCTTTCAAACCACAAACAGCAGTGTTTCATTTGACAAACAATTGCTGTGGTTCTATCTTTAGCCTCTTGTTTTACTGAAGTCATGAATGGCAACCTGCTTGATTCTGTTCAAATAATACTGTGGGGTTAAAGAACAAGCCTTAGCTCAGTGTGATGGATATTTATCAGCATTCTATAAAATCCCATGAAACTCCTCAACTGTGTACTTTCAACAGGGCTATAAAACAGATCAGATTTCTCATGCTGCCCACATCAGAACAGGCTGCACACAGTTTGCGGGATTTGATTTTTGCTATTTAGGTGCATTTCAATCGACATCCATCTGATCACTAAGTAGAAACAGCTCTTAGCATCTCTTGTGATAATGATTTCATTGATGCTGCAGCAGAACTTTCATAATGGTTTACTATGATTTTAAAGAAACATCAAAGCAACATGACACCAGCTACTCCTGACAGCTCATGCAGAACAAAAATTATAGTTCAGTTGTGCATCTCCAAATATAATCTGCCTAAGGGTGAACAGTTTGTAAATCAAATAATTTGATTGAGTGTACATGCTTTTATTGTGCAGAATACATACTTCCTATTCAATTTATCAGGTTTTGTTATACACATGGGTAGGCATGCTTGCTGTTCCTTCATCTGAGATGCCACTGAGCCGTGGAACTCATTAACAGTAGCAAGTAACTAAGTACTCAAAAAAACAGAGAGGCTGCCAGCCCAAGTAGAATGGGAAACCAATTTTACACCTGACAAAAGGGGTAATTAGCGAGTTTAAAGACAACAGGAAATATCAGATGGGGCACAGAAAGCATTAATAATTGATACACTAGAACTCTTTGTTATTCCCTTAGAGGATTTCATTTTTATAACTGTTAAAGTGCATTTTTATTCCACTAGAAAAGAAATTTTAAAAGTCTTACCAATAACTCTTCCAAATCGCTTAAAAATTTTTGAGACACAGGCTGAAAACTTTTATCCACCATTTGCTGAAGTAGAGCTTCACAACAATGGTTTATAAATCACGAGTTGAACTACATATGGTCTCTCATTTTCACTTACCATTATCATTGTCTTGCTTTAAGTGGCTTATCATATACTGGATGGGCTCATCAGGTTTATGGATTAACAACCCTTCAAGCATGTTCTGAAAATAAATATGACAGACTCAGCAGGAAATTTAACACAGCCATAGTAATAATAAATAATAAATAATAATGATGATGATGATGATGATACTTTGCATTTCTATAGCAATCTTTCATATGAGGACCTCAAAGAGATTGATATTCATTCATCTTCATAAATTCCTGTGAGGTAGGAAAACATGAAGCCCATTTTAGAGAGGGACAGACTAAGTACATAGAGGTTAAAGACGATTTGCTTCAGACTTGCTGCTTTTACAGGGAGCTGCATGCCATACCTGGCAGAGACCCCACCAGCACCCCGCAGAGCACCATGGGTCCCTCAGTGGAGCCCGAGACCAAGGCTGTGAACTGGGGGGGAGGGAGGGGGAACTCCAGCTATGAGTGAGCCAAGATCTATTCAAGACTCTACCGCAGTCTAGTCAGTCCTGCCAGCCAAGCCCGATCCAGGGGAAGAAACCTGGATACGCACATGCATGTATTCTCCCATAAAAAGTTTAAATGTGACGATGGTACCCAGCACAAACCCAAGTTAGCAGGAGACAGGTTTCTGCTTTTCACTGTTTCACTAGTACGAAAAGACACAGAGATACAACAAACAGGTAGAGTTATCTGCTTTTCATTCCCTTGTATTGTTAGGTGGGGTGGGGTGGAATGCTGAGCAGTTTGTTTATGTATACAGGGATGTCCCTTATACCCTTCTGAGGGATCTCAATGAAACTTCCATGGGAGTACTCTGGAATCGTTTCCCAAAGGATATGAGGAAAGGCTGCTTTATTTCTCCCTCCTCAGTAGGACACTTCCCTATGCCACTCTGCAATGACTTCAGCAGGCACCACTGTGGTAAACAGGCTAGCAGGATTAGGGCCTGGGTAGCTTCAGGACACCAACAGCAGCTGTGCTCTCTGTGCCTTTGTTAGCCTCAGGAGTGAGATAACAGCTAAAATCACCACCGCCTGTGGAAAACAGCACCAGTACGCAGTGCCATTGCACTGTACTTGTACCCGTGGAAATAGGGGCCAAAAATTTTTTTGGTTTACTTAACCAAACGACTCACTCTTCACCCTACCCTCTCCTCACCCTCAGCAAGCCAGACTCACTATGGCTGCAGCTAGACAGTGGTGTTGTGCAGAGTGCACCAAAGCTGAGGTGTCTTGATTGAAGCATATCTGATTTAGAACTTTTATGGGAATAGGGAAAAGGAGTTCTGAAACGTCTTTTGCGTTCCTTTGTGACTGTAAACACTGTCTGTTTTATCCGTAGCTGCTGCCCTTGCAGCCTTGAAGGGTGCCCCATTCACACCCACAGAATGCCTGACCCTGATGAGAAGAAAGAAGCAGACTTGGGAGGACATGTTCAGTGAGATCCTGCAAGCCAGTGCTGTCTTGGACCACAAGCAGAGGGTTTGGCGGGTGAATATAGAAGTCAGCCTGGAGAAGGAAAGAGCAGTCAGGAGAAAGGCCTAGGAGTCCCAGCAGGAAAAGGAGAGGGAGATGCCCCAGGATATAATAGGGCATCTCAGGCAGCAAATGCTGCAGACGCCTGTTGTCCTACAGGTCCAACAGTCAAGTGCTCTCCTCCCCCTGCAATCAATGAAGAACTCCATTTCACCAGCTCCCTGTGGCATCATGGGCCACATCCCTATCATTACCACTCTGTGCGAGGGGACAATAATGAAAATCACAGCTTCACACTGACCTGTGAGAACCATGGCTGCTGTATGTTTGGCAGAAATGAACTGAAATTGCTAGAAAACATTCATGTCCTTCTAATTTTAAAGCTCTGTTCTGTTTATTTGTTTTATAAGTTTGCACTGTATTGCTTTTTAACTGCACATTACTCCTGGAACTGGTTTTGGTACACAATACATTTTTATTTTTTGGAAATAAATTAATCTCACTTCATAACATATACAGCAAAATACTAGTGCTATCAAAAGCACACATTAAATTGTAGTTGAACAGGGTCACAGAATTCATAGGTTCAGTGCAAAACACATTGTAGTAATTATAAATGTCCAGTAACCAGTGTGATATTCATAAATGTACTCTACAATTGCAAACACCCCCCAAAACGGCAGGGCCAGGCAGAGCACAGTCCGGCACAGCACATTAACGTTGCTGACTGTTAAAATGCTCTTTCAAGGCTTCCTTCAGCTGCATAGCTCCCTTTTGAGCTCTTGTATAGCCCTGGTGTCTGGCAGTTCAAAGTCAGCAGACAGATGCTCCGCCTCTGCCTTCCCCCTTTGCCTCGCAGATATTATGCAGGACAAACAGGCAGCTATAACATTGGGATATTTTTCTCAATGAGAGCTAATGTAGTGAGTAAACATCACCAGTGTCCCTTCAATCCACCAAAAACACATTCAATTGTCATTCTGCACCTGCTGAACTGGTAGTTGAATCTTTCCTTGGAACTGTCAAGCTGGCTAGTTCAAGGCTTCATGAACCGGGTTCCTCAGGATCACTATTGGCATTTCATCGTCACAAATGGTAATCTGCCAATCAAGAAAGAATGTCCCTGCTTGCAGCTTTATGAACAGTTCTGTGTTCTTAAAGATACAAGTGTCATGCACCTTCCCTGACCTGCCCATACCGATATCAGAGAAGTGTCCCTGGTGACTCACCAATGCTTGCATAACCATAGAAAAGTAGCCCTTTTGCTGATGTACTGTGTTGCGAGGTGGGATGGGGCCAAAATATGGATGTGCATACCATCTATCACCCCACCACAGTTTGGGAACCCTATAACTGCAAATTCATCCACGATGTCGTACACATTGCTGAGAATCACAATCCTGCGTAGCCAATTAACCAACTCCAAAATGATTTCCCACTAAGCAGTAGCAATCCAGCGTTGCAAGCATGCATGGTGCAATCACCACTCGCTGCTCAACTGTCAATGCAGCTCTCATTCTGGTGTCCAGGCTCTGGAGGGCTGGTGTGAGCTCGGCAGATATATCCAGGAATGTGGCTTTTTGCATTTAAAAGTTCTGCAGCCACCTGCTTGTCACATCACCCCCAACCTGCATTGTGATGCAATCCTACCAGTCAGTGCTCATTTCTCTGACCCAGAAGCAGTGATCCACCACTTGGAGCTGCTCTGTGAACACCATCAACCTTAAATTGGTTTTGCTATGCCCATTAGCACTCCCTCCTCAAAGAAATCATCCCGTCCCCCACTGTTGCGGTACTTCCTGCGGCTCTGCAATTACCTGAGGATCGTATATCCGGTATCTGCAATGTTCATGACAATAGTGTAGAGCTGTGCGGGCTCCATGCTTCTGCAGAGATAGCAGGCAGCGACAAGTGCCATGCGGGTCTATAGGATTTTAACAAAAGGTCTGAAAATTATGGTATAGGGATGGCATTATGGGATGGAGAAAGTTGCATGATGGGAACTTAGCATAGAATCAGAGGACTGGAAGGGACCTCGAGAGGTCATCTAGTCCTGTCCCCTGAACTCATGGCAGGACTAAGTATTATCTAGACCATCCCTGGCAGGTGATTGACTAACCTGCTCTTAAAAATCTCCAATGTTGGAGATTCCACAACCTCCATAGGCAATTTATTCCTGTGCTTAACCACCCTGACAGGAAGTTTTTCTTAATGTCTAACCTAAACCTCCCTTGAAGCAATGGACTTAAATTGCAGCTTGTCCTATCCTCAGAGGCTAAGAAGAACAATTCCTCTCCTCCTTGTAACAACCTTTTATGTACTTGAAATCTGTTATGTCCCCTCTCAGTCTTCTCTTTTTCAGACTAAACAAACCCATTTTTTTCAATCTTCCCTCATAGGTCATGTTTTCTAGACCTTTAATCGTTTTTGTTGCTCTTCTCTGGACTTTCTCCAATTTGTCCACACCTTTCCTGAAATGTGGCACCCAGAACCGGACACAATACTCCAGATGAGACCTAATCAGCATGGAGTAAAGCTGAAGAAGTACTTCTCATGTCTTGCTTACAACACTCCTGCTAATACATCCTAGAATGACGTTCACTTTTTTTGCAACAGCGTTACACTGTTGACTCATATTTAGCTTGTGGTCCACTATGACCCCCAGATCCCTTTTTGCAGTACCCCGCTCCTAGGCAGTAATTTCCCATTTTGTATGTGTGCAACTGATTGTTCCTTCGTAAATGGAGTATTTTGCATTTGTCCTAATTTAATTTCATCCTATTTACTTCAGACCATTTCTCTAGTTTGTCCAGATCATTTTGAATTATAATCCTATCCTCCAAAGCACTTGCAACCACTCCAAGCTAAGTATTGTCCTCCAATTAATCCTTATTTCCCAGAGTTCTGTGTGCAACTCATTTCTACACTAATAAAACCTAGCATCCAAAACCCTCCTACCTAAAAGGAGGAAACATAATAAGCCTCAGTTACACTCATATCTAAAACCCCACTTATCCAAATAAATTCCACATCTCCTGTTCCATTTCGATAAACTGAGTGAGTGAGGGGAAAGGAATCTACAGCATATCTGCCTGACTTTTCACTGTTTATACTGTTTACCTTTTGTATTTTATCCAATTTGGACAATGAAAATAAACTAACCAGTTTCACTTGCAAGTTCTCGTGCTGCAATGTCTCGGTAACAAACACCATAGGAAAATATTTATATCTCAGGAAAGAAAATTGTTTTCATTGGTATTACAGTGTAAGTATATGAAAAATACAATATGTTTTGCAAAAATGATTTAAAAAACCCCCCAAAACACAAATTTGGCACCTACATTTACCTGACAGTGATTCTTTAAAGATTATAAATAACAAACCCAGAAAACTTGTGAAGTTATAATGACACATGCTTCTTCGAGCTGTTCCTTCTATGATTCTAAGCTGCAATCACTTATGCACAAACTTAATTTTACTCACATGTTTAAGGTTAGGTAAATGCATAAATGTTGAAGAGTTGGGGATATTATTTACAGTTGTGTTTGTTTGTGCCCTCAGCTAACAAATCTGTGATCTGAGCAGATCCAGATTCACTCTTAGCAGTCCAAGAAGGATTTTCTGTGATGTGCGGTCATGCTGGTGTTTTTCACCTTTCTTTGGCATGCAGAATGAAGTTTTACTTTGAAAAACAAATTGTATACAGCATTGCTCATAGTAAGTGGATCTCAAAATTCTCACAGAATAACATGATTAAGTTACAGAGCTAACAAATAATAGCAGAGACAGAGAAAAAAGGCATATGCAAAGGAGAAAAAGTATGGTTTGGGGTGAGATTTGAGAAGACACAGTCTTCGTAACACACAAAATAAGGATGTGAAAAATGTTAACACTGATATGTGTTATGGCCACTTTTTCTAACAAATTATAATAATGCTCATCACAATATTCGAACTCCTATCCTTCAACAAACTTTTCAATGCTCAATATAAGTAAATTAGACCTAAGGAACAGACTGTAGAAACTCACAACCTCCTTTTTGGCTAGGAAGTCAATCTTATTCTTTACTAAAATAACAAGGCTTCTTTGTAACTGTGATTTTATTGGTTTCATATTAGTTGTACATGTGCATAAAAAGGCACAACAAGAGCATAAATGTTTGATGAAACAGCACAAAATAGACAATGCTCCCCCAAAAACATATATTAGATTATGCATTAATTCATTAACCTAGTCTTAAAAAGGGCAGTTACCTTCACATAAAAATTTTTAAATACAGGTTGCCCTGCTACCCAATCCACAAAGTATCATACTTATCAGGCCTGCTTTGCATTTGATCGACTCAACACCTTTCTTCCACAGACAGTCAACATTTTTGCAGAATTATCTATTGCTATTAAACCTTTTTGATAGCCAGTGCATTTATGTTTTTCTAGCATATAGCTTGTCCAATTTCCTTGAGACAGGGACAGTGTCATCTAAGTTTTCCAGAGTAGCAAGCCCAAAGATAGTGGTTGAAAAGTAAAGAATCAGTGCTTAAAGAAATAATGATACACCTAGATACATGGGGGATACAAAGAGATTAGTATTTCCTTATGTTTAATTTGACAACACCTCATGCTGCAGACATAAACAGTGCTCCATCTTGAAAGATAACGAGGAGTCCGATGGCACCTTAAAGACTAACAGATTTATTCGGGCATAAGCTTTCATGGGTAAAAAACCCACTTCTTCAGATGCATGAAGTGAAAATTACAGATACAGGCATAAATATATCTTGAAAGAGGTGGTAAGATACCTTGTGTTGTAAGTGCTGCCTGCACCAAAAGTACCCAACTGCATATCAGAGGTGCCCCGATGTACCCTAAGAATCATTGCTTCTTTTTTTGCCAGGTGCACCCCAGCAAGTGCTAGCATTACTCTTCATGGTTCTGAACCCGTCCACCCCCACAGCTCTCAACTGCCTGCTGGCAGTTACACTTTCCCCCACCCTCGGGGTACCCCATTGTATGCTGGAAATGGTTTATACACCTCCTCTGAGCACCCTACTTCATGCTGGGAACAGTCATTACGCCCCATGCCCTCAAATATACTGCGGCATGTTGGTACTCAGGAACAGCCTGCACTGGGTAACCCCAGGCCTGGAGTAGGGTTACCCAGAGTGTGCTAGGAATCGTTAATAGTTCCAAATAGGCTATGGTGGGAGCAACTGTTAAACCCACACACATGGGGAAGGACCCACTGCATGCTGGGTGCAGTCCAACCCATGCTGGGCATTGTAAGTACCACCTCCCCCCCCACATGCTCTTGGGCACCCCAATGCATGCTGGGGGCAGTCCCCCTCCAACCAATGCTGGTGCATGCTGGGAACTACAGTTGTTACCACCACCCCTCCCTTCAGCTCTTGGGCACCCCAAGGCACGTTGGGAACTATAGTTACTACTAGCCACCACCATACCCACCCCCCACGCACTTGGGCACCCCAATGCATACTGGGAAGTGTCCCCCCCCGGAGGGGGGGCGTGGAGAGCACTATTATTTCATCAGTATCACCTGCGGGCGAAGGGACTTGCAGCCTCCCCGCCCCTCCCCTCACCTGCAGGAGCTGGAAGAGCTCGTGCTTTTCCGCATAAATGCCCATCTCCGGGGGCACACGGAGCGGCCTGGAGGTAGCGTCCATCGCACCCTTAGCAACCGCTCGTCGCTAAGGAGCTTACGTCATCACCACGCGACGCAGGAGGCCCCGCCCCGCCCCTGAATCAGCATTCCAGGGACCCGCCCTTCCCGGGGCTCGGAATGGGGCGTGTGAGCTCATCAAACAGCGACAAACTCTTTTAAAGGGGTAGTACCTGCTCCCGGCTTGCCCGTGCCCCGGCGAGTCAATGACACCCCCTTTCTCCCTCTCATCCAAAGGCGTGGGCACGAGCCCTTCGCCTTAGAGCCCCGGCTGTCTGGACGTGGCGGGAGAGAAAAGCTGAATCAGATCCTCGCGCCTTCCACTTCCCCACCCCAGGACCCGTCCCCCTCACCCCCTATCTGCCCCTCCCCGACAGTAGCCCCTGGCCCTCCCCTACAGCTCCCCATTCGTGACCTTGCCCCCTCCCACACAGTCTCCTTGCCAGTGCCCCCTGGGCCCCACAGCCCCTATCTGTGCTCCTGCCCCCTCCCACACAGTCTCCTTGCCAGTGCCCCCTGGGCCCCACAGCCCCTATCTGTGCTCCTGCCCCCTCCCACACAGTCTCCTTGCCAGTGCCCCCTGGGCCCCACAGCCCCTATCTGTGCTCCTGCCCCCTCCCACACAGCCCCTGACAGTACCTCTTGGCCCTCCCCTACAACTCCCCACCAGCGCCCCGGCCTCCCTCCCACACAGTCTCCTTGCCAGTGCCTCCTGGGCCCCACAGCCCCTATCTGTGCTCCTGCCCCCTCCCACACAGTCTCCTTGCCAGTGCCCCCTGGGCCCCTGTCCCCCACAGCCCCTATCTGTGCCCGTGTCCCTGCCCCCTCCCACACAGCCCCTGACAGTACCTCTTGGCCCTCCCCTACAATTCCCCACCAGCGCCCCGGCCTCCCTCCCACACAGTCTCCTTGCCAGTGCCTCCTGGCCCTCCCCCACACTGCCCCTGCCAATGCTCCCCGCCAACAATGCCCCCCACAACCCCCCTGCCAATGCTGCCCAGCTCAATGCCCACTCCTCCTACTCCACCCAAACTGACTCGCCCCCGCCCCCGCGTCTGTGTTGCCCTATGGCAGGGGGAGGCGTGGATACCCCACGTCACCGTTACCTAGGGAGACGGTGGTAACAATTGCCCTGCGGGGAGCTCGCAGCTGGGGCTGGCGGCCGCAGGGCTGCGGGGAACAGGCGGTGTCGGGGGCAGGAGGCGCGGGACATGCAGGAGTGGGACAAGAGACACAGGTGAGTGGGAACCGAGTCCAGGCCGGCCACAGGGACTCACCAATCTGCGGGCGGCAGGGCTGGGATAAGAGGCGCCCCACGGCCAATGCAAATGCCCCTCCCCGCACCCGCCAGCCCCTCTGCCCTTGGCTGCATGTGGCGATTAATGCACCTGCAGCGGACCCCAAAGGCTGAAGCTGCATATTCAAAATTCTAAACATGCCTTTGGGTCAAGGCCGCAGCCCCGTTCTCCGCAGCCCCTCCATAGGCCACGGACCGGCCAGGCTCCGTCCTCTCAGCGACCCAAACAGCGCGGCTCACAGGGACTGCTATTTAAACGGACCAGCAGCTAGGTGAAACTGACCTCCTGCCTTAACAGCTATGGAAAATAAATCCTCCACCAGGGAACTTGATTTTAAATACCGTTTTGAATAAAGTAAGGTGTCATTAGTAAGACAGGTAAGGAAAGGGGATGGTTGACAACATGCAAAGTTAACAATGAAAAGAGCTAAGGAGTAGATTTATATTCTGTAAGTGAAGTGATCATGAGTTTATCTGAGCTGCAGTGATCTGGTCAGTTGGTGAAACAGTTTTTACTGAAGGCCCTAGTTAGCCTCAAGAATGCTTTGCAAGATAAGGCACTTCAGGCATAATTCAGTTGCTGGAGAAGTTTGCTTATGCTGCGTTACTGGCAGCCACACTAATCAAAACCAATTCCTTGTGTGTAATTTACTAAACCACTTCTTTTCTTGTCTAAGGCCTTTCTGCTAAACACTTCATAGCACTTTACACAGCAGCAGGGAGTGTTCAGAGTAGGGTGACCAGACAGCAAGTGTGAAAAATTGGGATGGGGTGGAGGGTAATAGGAGTCTATATAAGAAAAAACCCCAAATATCAGGACTGTCCCTATAAAATTGGGACATCTGCTCACCCTAGGTCAGAGGAGCCTAAGGGAGCTGGTTCCCAGATCCCATTGAATTTCACTGTGAGGATGCCTCATTCCTAGGAAAATCCCATCCATCCTCCTGTCTGTTTTTACTACTGCATGAAAATGGGATTGTGAGTTTTATTCTGTTCTTAGTATAGTCTGTTCTTAGTATAGTTTTACTTTTGTGACAGTCAAACTGTTTTGTGTCACAGAGAAGCAGGACTTTAGAGGTGATGAATAAGCAACAGGAACAAGTGAATGCCACATGACTGATTCTGGGAAGTGCTGGGTGCCCTATATGCCCCATTGAAACCTTAGAGGCAATTTGAGGGCCTATTGTACCTTTCAAGCTGCTAGAGTTTCCACTTTTAATGAAAACTTGCTCATAAAAATAAATCATAACAGTAGAATTACAGAGGGGGATTTTAAAGGCAAGGTATTTGAAAAGTTTTTCACACTTTCCCATGAAATGTAAGACTTCAGTCCAATTCACATGGTAAGCAATGGGAGCTACTTTAGACAAGAATATATTTTGGTTAAACTTGTTTACTATCTTGTAAAAACATCCATTCATAGATTTTGTAATGAATTCTTTTGCTAGTAAAATACTAATAGTAAGGACTACAAGCTATATTTTGAAAAAGTCAATAGCCAGACCTGTTACTTGCTCTGTTTCTGAAATCCATTGCAGACCTCTATTTTTTTTTTTTTTGGACACTTTGGACATTTTTTTCCTAACAGAGTTGCAGCCTATTTATAAAACCTGCAAATAAATTCATTTGACAGGGTACCTGTTCTTGGATTTTTAGAGGAGCTATGCAATCCAACTCCCACTGAATTCAAATGGGAGCTGCTGGTGCTCAGTATCGCTGGGAAGAATCAAGACATAATATTACCCATTTGTTATGGAAAGTCAGATGCATTTTATATTTAATTTAGATTTGTTATATTTCTGATCTAATCACTACCCTCTTACAAATAATTTTAAACATTAATTTTTATTGCGGAAATGTGAACATTTGCTGTGTCAAACTATTAGGATTGGGGGAAACATACATTTTCTCCATTGGAGACTTTTACATTGTGGCTTTCAATGCCAAATTGCTCCTTAGTTATTAAACATGCAGAAAGTGTAAATAGCTTCTTTGTGATCAGTTTTGATCTTGGTAGAGGGACAAACCTAAGCCCCCTCAAGTGAGTTTCCCATCCTCACCCATCCCAGAGTATGTGCCAACGTAGATTTCATCTCCCTCCTATGTGAGGGCTTCCGACAGCCAGCTATAGTTTTTATGTGGGGATGCGTGGGGCCTGAGGCATACATCCATAAACTCCACCACATATTTGGGAGTGGGAGGGTTTGGTAGCTGGGTAAGACAGATCATTATGGGGATACAGGAAGATTTCAAACTAGTATTGGGGGAAGATAGGGACATCAGGGTGCTTGTTGCTATGGAGCATCATCAGAAGTGTAGAGATGGGGGATTTTAGCAACTAGGAGGTGGCTCATGTTCTGTCTGTAAGAGGGGAAATCCTCACAATCTGTTGATGGAGAAGGCATCCCAAAAGTATTTATACACTTGACAAATCCAGCCATGGAATTTGGAACCATGGAAAGTTTTCCCTTTCATTCTGGGTCACCTTCTGGCTCTGCACTGTATCCTTGGAGTATGAATACCACTCCCAGCTGAGTGGTGTGTGCACTTATGGGCACTATAACAATCCTTCCTCTGACCCCAGAACTTGAGAGCCAGATTCAACCAAGGACATGCAAATGGTGGTGGTGCCCCAGTGTCCCTTCAGCATCTAGACTACTGGGGCTAGGAGCAATAGTAATTATTATTATTATTTTTAACTGGAGGAAGATCAAAAGGGCAAGAACAGTAGGAGCTTCTCTGGGGTAGGGGCAAGGCAAGTTAAGGCCACTAGGGGGGTGGGGGAGTATAGAAACTGGTAGCCCTAGGGAGTGGTCACACTGCCTCTACATTCATACAAAACCAGCACTGGAAATCAGCACCCCTTGCCAGGCCCCCATCTTGCTGTGAAAGAGCCAGAGGTTAACCTCACGTCCAGGTCTCCCTTGTTCCATCGCACTTTACTGCACACTGCCTCTCAGGCTGGCCTTCATTTAATGTTAGAAGACAGTTTTCAAGCCGCTTGGGCAATAGTTTTACACTGGATAAGAGAAGATATTTCTCCCTTTGGTCCTCTCACAGCATTGTGTTTGATGCATTGCTACATTATGTTTACAATAGATCCACTAGGGTTTATGGCATCTGATTGTCAGTGGTCCCCTCTGGGTTCTCTACCTCTGTTTGTAGCATCATTACTACCTCATTGACTTACTGTTTGGCGCTCTGGGATGGCACAGCCTTAACACAATATATTTTCCCCATCTTGATTTTTTTCATTTTTGAGGGGCAATTCAACCCACCTGGTTACAGCTGTAGGTGAAAATAAAGTTGCACATGTAAAATTGTATCACTTTAAAAAACTAACTTCCTCCCTCTCCTTTTTCAAAATCCAGGAGGGGGGGAAAATGAACGAGGTAAAAGAGTGTCTGAGAAACATAGAACAGAATTACAAGCTCTTCCAGCAACAGCAGTTTACATTTATTGCAGCACTGGACCACACCCGAGAGAATGCACATGACAAGATCAGGCCTATAGCAAGTATTGGACAGGTAACAAAGAAATCAGCACAAAGATCTCTGCCAGTAGTGACGGGGACAGCATAATGCTGTCATGTGCTTATGTATATTTCAATGGCGAATAACTATTTACTAGGGGGATGCTATATACAAACTCCTCTAGTAAGATCTGTTTATTAACTCAATATTATATGCTATAATAGATCAAATAGATACAGAAGTATCTACATTACGACTTGCCCATTTGTACAAACGCTATACCGCTTAGTACCATTTTAGACAATTTAGCCTAACAACCCCATTTTCCCACCTCTCTCCTAACCACAATATACAGTACAAGACAAACAAACCCACCCTCCCCCGCCACACGTGGAATCTGTAAACCTTAACTTGTAATAAGCAGCTTACTTGCCTCTTCCCCCTGGTATTGGAGCTACTGTATCTTTCTACAGTGTTTATTAAAAATAATGGCTGTGTTAGAGAGGTGAGATGATGGAACGAGGGCTGAATGTCCCTATAGAGTCGGGGGTTCTGAGCTGGTATGTGAATTGTCTTGGAACTTTCAAAAATATTCAATATTTTAGATAATATGAAGAACTCAGAGCCTGGAAGAGACACTAAGAAAAAAATCTCAATAAAATTGCAATTGTGGATGTGCTGAGAGCAATATTACGTCACAAGGATCAATCCCTTTGCATGTGGAGACAACGTGTGTCATTAAAATCAGGGTTCATTAGGATTTAATTTTTCTACTTTAATAACGCAAGGGCTTTTGTTCACTATTCAAAAGAGTATCTGGATAGATTGTGTTATGAAATGTCAGTTTCTACCAGGAATTAGCACTGAGATTTAGTCTTAATTTTATTGAATAATAAACTTAGTAATAGATGCTTTGTAAGTGTTAATAATTATAATTCAATGACCAAGGTTGAAACTAATCCACTGCCTGCCACTTGGCAGGAAGACCCTATACCTAGCCATTTCATCTCTTTAATTTTGATCCACCACTCACTAGTATTAAAAAAAGGGTGACAGGAAACACCCTCAGACCACAGTAATGGAGCCACACTGGCCATGAGCCTGCAGTAGCTCAGCCAGCACTCCTGCTCCAGCAGGGGAGGGGGAAGAATGGCCACGGATTTGCACATCAGTGGATTCCACCAGCCACACCTCTCCAAATCCTATTGCACAGGAACAGAGGAAGCTTTTTACCCAGGCAGGCTCCAGAAATCCTATTGCATATAGGTTCCCCTGCACATTGCTTCCTTCAGAGCCATGGTTGAGAGGGGAGTTTCTCTGCAGTGTAACACAAACTGCATCGAAACAGCCCTTTGTACATAAAGCAATAAAAACTGCACCAGCTTATTTTAACTAGTTTCAATGCAGTTTAAATATTGCCCTTCCTTGCACATGTTGCACTACATAGGTGCAGGCATACCTGGATCATCACTGTAACAACAGTACCGACAGACGCATCCTCCTCATGTTCTTGAACATCTGTAGTGATCTGAACAAACTCTGCCAAAAGCTAGAAGCCCTGCATGCTGGTACCAGTGTAACGAACAATATTTTGGAGAAATGCAAGCTGCTCGTTAGCCCCAGCAACGACCTGAGCACCATCCGAGCCAAGTAGGTCTATTATCAGCTCACTTTTATAAATTTCTCAAACGCAAACATCACTTAAGCAACTTATAAAGCTGGGAAACAATCAGAGAGGCATGGTCCTCTACTGATGTAAGCGAAATTTGTACTCCAGACCACACACACATCTATTAGAGCCATGTGACTATGTCTTCTAATTCCAATGAAAGAGCAAGGGTGCCCCAGTAATCCCATAGGTCTTTGGAGAATTTCCCCCAATACTATTCACTCCCCACTCACAAATGGTTAGATTTTTTTTTAAGTTTGTGAATTTCAGGGCTAGTGACATGTAACATATGGGCAGCCTAGTACACTGAAGTCACATGAAAGGCAATACAGGTTTTCCCCACTCCATACTGTCAATGGTTTATTTCAACTGGGCAACGGGCAGAGGAGAGACACGTATTTTTTACATGCTGTTGAAATTAAATCTGGGAGCAACCAGATTTGGGCCCAGTGGCGAGGAATGTTACTGGACAGGAACGATTTCAGCCACACAGTCTAGTTCTGACCATCACTGACCCTTTGTCTTGAGAAAGTCATTGAAAGCGCCTATGTACTTGTAGCAGAGACTCTAAAAGTGGCATTGTGGGGTCCCATGGGTGTTTATTTATTTACCGTCTGGTAAATAACTGCTTCCCGCCCCACCGCAGGTACCCTCATGATGTGGTGAATCACCTGAGCTGTGATGAAGCAAAGAACCACTATGGAGGTGTGGTGAGCCTCATACCCATAGTGCTGGACTGCATGAAAGCATGGGTGGCCCACAGCGAGAAGTTACCTCGGAACTACATGCAAAATGTGAGTGATGGAAGTGCTGACTCTCAGAAGAGAACACAGCAGGACGGGTCAGCAAAGGCATCTGCTCCCCTAGGCCCGCGTCCTGCTATCCTCACTACTGCTACTCAGACCTTGGTTAGTTACAAAGGCTGTTCACGAGAGCAGAACAGTCAGCGTGGTAAAAAAGAGCACCTGAATGGCACAGGGCGGAACACTTGGAAATGTCTCAATGGTCCCTGGAAACCACCTGGGAAACACTCCTTTTAAAAGGATCAAAGCTCATACATCTTTTGCATAGAAGTGGCTGGTTATTAAATATGGTCTCCAGTATTCCCTTCAGTTGTTCCCTCCCATCTTGACCCAAGTTCTGAATATAGGTAGTTCTGTAAATCTCCAAAAGCAGATAAACCTAGATCTTCTCAGACACCTTTCTACTGATATCCAGAGAAAGAGTGGGCACAGGGGTAGTATGTCACATGTATTCCTCCTTGACAGGTCTAGTGGTGAGGGCAGCGGATGGAGTTAGGACTAATCAGATTCTGGTCTCTCACCAATGCTGTGTCTTGGGCAAGTCACTTGACATCCAATTGTATGACTTCCTGATTTTTTCAGGTTACAGGTTGCTCAAATTTACTGCTGTAAACAGCCTGCCATCTGAAATTTAAGCTGGGTGCATTGCATCCCACACCAATACCAGTAATAAAGACTGAGCCAAAATCTGTCTTCATTTATAGCTGTTCAACCCCTTCACTTTCCATGGGGTTGCATAGGTGTGAGGACAGAATTTGGTCCTGTAGTTGAAATTTAATTAATTGACAGTGTGTGAACCATAACAGAATCCAGCTCACTCTCCCAGAGCTGTTTTGGCTCTGCAGGGCTAACAAAAGGAAAAAGTTATTTATCACTAGTATTAGTGTGCAAGACTCCAATTCAGGGAGCAGATCTACTGAGGAAGAGGTGGCCATTTTCAGACACAGCCTCTTTTCAGAGTAGAGGTGGGGGGAGGGATAGCTCAGTGGTTTGAGCATTGGCCTGCTAAACCCAGGGTTGTGAGTTCAATCCTTGAGGGGGCCACTTAGGGATCTGGGGCAAAAATCTGTCAGGGGACAGTACTTGGTCCTGCTAGTGAAGGCAGGGGACTGGACTCGATGACCTTTCAAGGTCCTTCCAGTTCTAGATTGGCATATCTCCATTTATTTATTTAATTGCACTTTAAGATCTCTATGCCTCTGCTTTCCCTTGGGTACATCTTACCTACCTCACAGAGGTGTTTGATGCTTAGATCATTAACAGCTGTAAGGCATTTGAGATCAGCTGGAGTGTGCATAGAAAAGTGCAAAGTATTTTTAAATCCTTGCCTTCCTACAGAGTCTCTGAAGCCAGCTAGCTATCTACCTTTCCAGGACAGGGTTATGAAAGCCCGTCCACCTGTAGGCTCTCTTCCCATAGTTATCACTTAGGGCTGATTTGTATAATTTGTGATGCTTTATGGAAGCATTAACTAAGCTCTTAGCAAGATCTTGATAGTTTGATGTATTTTCCTGTATCTGATTGCTCTTTTCCCCTCCTACAGGCAAGTTAGCTCCTGTTCTTTTGCCTCCTGCCTGAAGACACTCCCGAATAAAAGTTTCCCGTGCATGCATGGCTGCGTTTGCTAAAATTATGGGGGTGCTATTACCTTAAGATGACCAGATTTTTGAAACAAGTTATCAACTGAGATGGGAGGGTTGAGCAAACAAGGAAGTGCAGGAAGGAATGGCAGTTCAGAAGGATTAGGAAGTATTTACAGGTGAACTTTCACCCCTTCTTTTACCTCCCCCTCTATGTATTTGTTCTCATTCTCTTCCCCCACCACTCATACACTTCTCCATAAGATGTATAGGAATCATTGTACTAACCCTCAGCTCTGGGATAGACATGATTTCTTCAGCAAATTTAAAAATAATTACGAAGTGATCCTATTTAATTGGGGGGAGGGATAGCTCAGTGGTTTGAGCATTGGCCTGCTAAACTCAGGGTTGTAAATTCAATCCTTGAGGGGGCCATTTAGGGATCTGGGGCAAAAAATCTGTCAGGGGACAGTACTTGGTCCTGCTAGTGAAGGCAGGGGACTGGACTTGATGACCTTTCAAGGTCCTTCCAGTTCTATGAGATTGGCATATCTCCGTATTAACAAAAAACTACTGGGGAATTCAAACAGATTTAAGATTGTTGGGCTATTTAACAGACATAGTTGTTAGTAGGATTTTAGCCAGCAAAAAAGCCACCCCTCCTGTGGAAGGCTTTATTTAATAGTTGTATCATGGAGGTGGCTTTAGAGAGAAACATTAAAGTCACTAATAGCATCTAAGTACTTCAAGTCAAGTTTCAGGCCTGATTGTGCTGGGCACTGTACAGACAAGTAACAGATAAAATGTTCTCTGGGACAGGAACTGTTAAGCAGGAAATGTAGGCTATTGGTTAGACCATGGGCCTGAAGGTTACAACTTCCAGGTCCTATTCCCAGCTCTGTTACTGACTCATTGAATAACCTTAGGTAAAAGTCATCTAACCTCTGTGGCTTAATTTCCCAATCTGAAAATGTGGAGGATACCTACTGCACAGCAGAGGGGCTGGGAAGCTTATTGTTTGTAAAAACACCTTTTAAAATCTTTGGATGAAAGGGGCTATACCAAGGGTGATTTGTACCCACTAACAATCAGTTTCTTGAAGCCCCTTGCTATGTCAGCCCAGAGACTGGGTGTAAGTCCTACCAACAGCAAAGGAAACCCCGCAGAGGGGTATCACTCTCCGTCTGGAGAAGGCTGGCTGAGCATGCTCAATTTGTGACTTGCAGAGCACTGAAAGTAAATCTGCAACAAATACCCTGAGTGTCTCCAGATCCACATACACAATAAACATTGGGGATGTTGGAGTTGGCATTTTAAGGGAATTTGCAAAACTAGGGACCCCATCCTTCTGCCACTTAAGTCAAAGGGAACACTGACATTGATTTCAGTGAGAGAAGAATCAGGACCCGTGTTAGCAAGTTAGAAACAACCCTTCTTCAGTATCAGTGTGTCAGCCAGTCTGAACTTCCACAGCTGTACCTAACTCCAGATTAGACACACGGCACAGGACTTCCCTGAATAAATTCCTGCTTCAAGTCCAATAGCTGTGGTTGAACTAGAGCATATCTTCTAGAAAAACATTCAATCTTGATTTTAACAGTTCCAGTGATGGAGAATCCACCACAACCCTTATTCAGTTGTTCCAATGGTTAATTACTCTCACCGTAATAGGGTTCTATTATTTTGCCTTTGCTTATGCTACACAACAGAATTGCTGGGGGTTGGGGGAGAGGTGGGAAATCTAACAAGGGTATTTCCCATTCATTAAAATTACCAACTCTTTTTACTACAATACAGAAATCATCTAAATTTAGTTTTAAAAGGGCATAAGTGTGACTAAAATGGCAATTAAAAAATGCAATTGTCAAAACAGATATTCGGTTATATTCTCTTTAAATACCTCTATTTTAAATGTCCAAGGCAAGCAGTTAGTTATCACTTATCTGTTCTTGCTACATAAAATGAGCGCAGTTTAGGATTTCTGAGAATAGTGATTACATGACCATATGTTCTGATATATATTTAAATAAAAAGTAGTATGAAAATAGGGAATTTGCACTTACTGTAAATGTCTGCCAGTCCAATCAAAAGTTATGGTATCTGGAAGATAAATGTCCTAGCATTTGTTTGTGCATTTTCATATGTTGATGAACACATTGTTCCAGCAGCTGTATAAGTCTGAAAAAAGAATCTCTGCTATGCTAGGTGAGCTAAGTGACTCTAGAAGAGGGAAAGCGCAAAGAATCTCCCAAAAACAAAACAAAAATTGCAGGGTAGACAGGCATGTTTCATCTACCAAGCATTTTACAAACATTAAGTCATTCACAACTTTGTGAGATGGGAAAATTACAGATGGGAAAACTGAGGCACGGTGAGAGGTCAAGTGACTTGCCCAAGGCCAAAGTCCAAGTGTTGGGAACTCCTGATTTCTAATCCCAGCTTTGACTCTCAGTCCCGTGCATAGACCAGGTCTTATTGCACTAGTATAAGATCTGAAAATCCAGTTTTAACATCATTCTTTATATCGTGTAAGCCGCAATACTTGAATTCTGATCAGATCAAACTACTGTATTAACTTTGAAGTTAACATAGTATCAGTTCACTTTCAGTTTTGTGTATTAAATATCACAACCCTAACACCCAACAAGCTAAGAGCTGTTGCTCATGTCTTACCCAAGAGTTCCTAAGCTGTAGCAAATTAGTGAATAATTCCAAAACTAACTGCCCCAGTCCTCTCACCAGTTCTGTTCACTAAAATTCCTCAAGGACTCTTGAATGAAAAAATTGGAAGTTTCTAGGGAAACTGTAGTTTTACAATAACATGACAATGGCCTTTTGGAAGATTTTTTTCAAAGATAAGTTGCAAAAAGTTTGTCCAAATTACTTTAGTTTCTATACAAGTTTTCTTCTACACAATGGATGACCACTACTTCAGATAGAGCAAAGTTTGAGAGAAATTTAGAAGGTTGGTAGGGTAGGAAGAGACAAGAATCAGCTTTGCAACAGCAACCTCGTGGCAATGTTGGAAAGAGTACCATCTTGCCATAAATCCAGCTGACACCGAGTAGAAATTGAGGTAATTGGAATGTAATTATCCAAACATAGCCCTGTAATAAAACTTTGCTTAAACTTTGTCTTCCAAGTTCACACTCACAAACACAAGAAGCCTGGCAGGCAGCCAAACTAACTTACTTTGTGTTCCTCAAGTTCCTGGGAGATCTCCTTGATCACGCGCTTTTCCTTCTGAAGACAAATACAGATATAAGCAGAGTACACAGGATCCCAACAAAATCCAGCTGTCTGTATGGTACATACTACTTCTGTCGTTCTGATCCAATTTAGACAGGGGACGGCATCAGTCAAAAACCTGTATCAATACCAAAATACCCCTTAGGTTGAACTTTTAAAAAACCAAATCTTTAAGACCGGAGACACCATAACCAACAGGATGCTGCTTACAGGCCATCCAGAAGAGAGCTGGGATCAAGTCAGCAATTAGAAAGTCAGGGATTCGGCTAGACCTGAGAAGTCTTTCGGGGAATCACAAAAGGGAGTGTGGAAGCTCCGCAGCTCAAAAGATTAGTTCTGAGTGAGGTGGCAAAGTCATGGAGGCCTCTAGTGGTCAGGTCTGGGAAGCAGCACTAAAGAACGCAACAAGAAGGTCAAAAGGAGAGTTGGCTTTTCAGTATGGTATGTGGCAGCAGACCTGTGAGCTGGGAGGAAAGCCATGCCTGCTGGAAGAATGGGAAGAGGAACCAGGAGTTTGGCTCAGAGCCATAGCAACTGTGGACTGAGGAGGAGCTCCTGAAGATCAACCTGTCATGCTTGTTCTGGGACAGCATGACACTCAGTACGTTTTCTGAAGAGCACAACCTTTTCAAGTTGCTTAAAATATCACAGCAGATAAAGAATCTATAGTTTGCTTCAGGCAAAAAGGGAACACAAAACAGACTGGTCTGTCTGCAAATCCTGAAATCTTATACATCCTGAATAAATGCCAAGAAAGTCTCCTTAATTCCTCTACATCATGCATAGGTTAAGGATCCAGATGGCCCTGCATAATAAATACAGGAGGTTCTTCCCTTATGTCTCATCACAACCAAATATAGCAATTTTACTAATACTACTCCAAAGCTAAGTAATACATACAGAGCAATGTACAGCAAAGCACACAGAATTCTATGTCTGGAAATGCACTGGCCCATATCCCACTAAATTCGTTTGAATGCTGTGAATAAGTATACTTTATAACAGTATTTTAAAGTGAACAAAACAAACCAGAAAAACGCTTGTCACCCTATCAGAAGTTCAAGAATCCGACATCAGTGCTCAAGCAACAATCTTACTACATTGTGGGGTTTGTGCTAACACTCTGTAGTTTGGCATCAAAAAGGCACTCCTAAATTAAGATGAGCCAACAGGGATACCAAAGATCTTGAAACTGAATTGATAAGCGTTGCTATGTTTAAACTCAGTCCTGAATTTGGACAGTTTGTTTTGTGCAATCCAGAACAAACTACTGCAGTGGAATATCCATGTAAGACTGTACATAGCCATTGGTTGTCTTACTGAAAACATTTTTCCTTGTGAACTAAGTCCAAGATGCGATACATTGATCAGAAACTCATGACTAGATTTCAAAAGTAATTTTGATTTAAAAACGAAGTTAGTCATTCATGACTCAGTTACTAAGAGCCCATTGGATCTTTTACCTGGAAGAGTACACTTTATGTAACTCAACTGAACTAGTAAAAATCAGAGAGCAGCAAATTATGGTATTTTGGAAGTGGAGGTTCCAAGTCCCCCATTCCCTTGCCTTCTTTTGAGGGATAGAATCGAGAGTTTGATTTGAGATTACAATCTTCCACTGACTTATTTTTGGCTAACACAGGGGTGGAAAAATAACAATGTGAACTTAGAAAAGTAGAATTATGAATTGATATACATTTTAAAGCGTGTCAAACAATGAGTCCAAAACTAGCATGAAACAGTCTTGATTGTAAGAGAATGCCTTGCAAAAGGACTTGCAAACTCAGGCCCATAGGAAGTGTAATCACAAAGGGAAGCAAAATCATTAAAATCATTTGGGATTAAAATTAGTCTCAGAAACAAAGCACATTTAAGTTTTAGCTAATGTTTGCCTACAAGTCAAGCTTCTATGTCTACAAATCAAGCGGGCAACTGGATAATTCAATTTTTGTTCATTTCCTAAATTATTTCATCCTCCGATGTCAAATAATTTTTCACATTGTTTTTAAATCCATACCATTGCACCAATAGTTAAGTAGCTAAAGTAATAAAATCAAGATTCATCGAGGAATTCTTGTACAGATTCAGTAAAATCAGTAATTGAGTGTTCTCCCCTCCTATTGTATGATTCTTATTTATGGTTGTGTTTATGAGCATTAGAAAATAAAGAGGATACTTATTTCTCTCTTTTTCTACCTTTGTGGAAATATATAGTTAATTATTTTTATGCTGGTCAGAGCAGTTTTTGGAAACTTGTATTGAGATATGTAACACTTAATAAAAGAAAGTCAAGACTCTGTTTCTACTGTTTTTCTGCCATTTACATCCTATAGGAAAAATTCACTGCAGCGCAGAGGGTCCCAACAGGGCTTCCCACATCACCTGACCCTCACAGTAAAGGCTTAAAGTGTGGTAGGCTTTGCATAAATCCTCTGTTATGGGTATGAAGTTTATCCCCATACAAGTAGTTGATCTGTGCAAAAATAATATGATCTCTCCGACAGCATCCAACAGTCCAAGTTGGTTCATGCATTTAAAAGTGTTAATTTTTATGCTCAAAGTACTTTAACTGCACCATTGAGATTCATGCTTGAAGAGCAACTTTATTTATTGTTTAGAGTTGCATTTGTGCTCTTTCAGATTTTCATTCTGATTCCAATTGTTGTAAGAGCACAGGTCAGCTTCTGAAACATCTTTTTGCTAATTTGTAATTAAGAATGGCTGTCCGTTGCATTTGAGAAGTTGTTCTCTGGGTCTATTGGTCCTTCAGTGCATACAATTCCCTAGGCTGTGCATACATTCCTATGTAAAAAGTCCCAAAGTGGAATTTGTTATGTAGACACAACCTTAATCATAGTAAAACTAGCTGGCAAGATTCTAATACAGGTCAGACCTTTAAGATGATTCTGAGTCATCTGCAGTAGATGTAAGTGTGTTCCAAGAACTAGACTCTTTTCTGTTGTCTTTGGGGGAATTCAAACACACAACTTCTCTTTCGGAACTTCAGGTATGGCATCTGAAGCTGACATCTGGAATAAAGTCACAATGGTAAATGCTTTCTTTCTGGGAAGGATAGCTCACTGTACCACTGTGATGTTCAACTATCATTCATTGCTTGTAGAAGATGAACAGCAGCATTCTGATCATAGTCCTACCCTCCAGAACAGCAAGCAATGCTATGTAGAAGACAAGTCAAATATCCAGAATACTTGCAGGTATCTCTGGGTTTGTAGATATGCTTGGATACCGTAAGTAGTAGGACTGGCACAGAATTAACACTGAAAACTACATGTGCAATTAAATTACTGGATTATACATAGCTATGACAACATCAAAGCTATTTTGCAAAGAGGGAAAAATTGCTCATGCTATTTATAAAAACCGATTATAAAATATAAAGGACTCCATCAGAAGGGCAGGACATTTATCTGTTTTGTAACATATCCAATACTATTAAACACTTGGACCTCTGAAAGTGCTTTAATGCTAATCTTGTTTCTGCACAGCTGACGTTTAGTCAGTATAGGTTACCGGCACAGATCCTTCACCCTGAGGGCACAGCTTGCAGAGAGCTCAACACAGAGTAGTGCAAAACAATACATTTTTATTTGTTCACAGTTAAACACAAGCAACTGCCTTGACATTTTAGAACATTCTAATAAGGACAGCAAAACCTCCTTTTGGTTTAAAGTTCTCTTTAGCTTAGATTGTACCATTTTTCCTTGTATTTCATATTTATGGCATTTAATGTGGATTGTTTAACATGCTTACAAAGAGCGAGGCAGGGAACAGATTAACTTTTGACAAAGACATTGTTTTTAGATTTAACTAAAAGCAGTCAATTAAAAATATCTGTCTCCACTTCACTGATGGGATCCCTTTAAACAAAATGCAAGTTACTACATACAGTAGATCCATAATTTTAGAGATTTACAAAAACAATGGCAAAATTTGTTCCTCCATAATCTTTGTGGTCCATAGATAAACCTTCTAAAGTGGTTTCTGATTCCATCCCAGTGCTAACATCCTTTTAAAAGAGAAAAGGCCACCTACTGATGAGTTCTGATTAGCTCCAGAGCATTTTTGCTACTAACAACAACAAAAGCCCCTCCACTAAAAGAAGTGAGTTGGGAATTGCCAAACTGAAGGGATGGTCTAACTGATTCCCATAACAGAACTGTATCCAATAGCTGAGCTAGCCCTTTTAGGAGCAATGTGCAAACTGTTCACTTCTGGGTGAGTGGGATATGAAGCCTTTGAGTCTTCACTCATTTGCTATTGCAACTACCACCAAGTCTTAGAAAACCTACAGACGTGTCAACGAAACCAGTCAATGTCACTTGTAAGTCACACTGTTTCCTATTCTGTGCAGGTTCAAGCTTTGAAAAAACCACCGAAGTTCACCTTTACTTTCAGAGTCAGGACTGGCGGACAGGCAGAAATGTATACAGACCATAGGTGTTATGGGAGAGGTGGCTGGAAGGGAAGGTATTGTCTGGTTGGGCAATTGGGAGTGGTGGGGGGGGGAGGGGGAAGAGGAAATCACAGCAGCTCTGTTTGTCAGGTTAGCAGAATGCCAGTCTGCTTTGATCAGTTCTATCCCTATTTAGATTAGGTCAAGCTAGAAAAAAGGAGTACAAGTGTAGTTACCTTTCGGAAGATTCTCACCACCACCCACGTAGACTGTTTAAGGAAAAAAAGACAACATCTGTAAAAGTAGGAACAAAATGAACACTGGTGCAGCGTGGCTCTGAAGCTTGAAAAGGTCATATTACAGACTAAGTGATCCTGCACCCAGACATATCAGAGTCTTACATAAATGAACTTCTCTCTCTTTCCTAATAATGGATCTCTGTTGTGACAGGAAGGAAACCAGAGTTTGATGACTGACAGAAAGCCTGACCCCAAAGTCCTTCAGCATGCAAGGCTCCCCATTGACTTCAATGGGAATAATAAAGATGGGAAGGCTGGAGGATTGGGTCCTGTCTATCATTTTGAGCTTCAGACACTGGCCCAACAGCAAGCTCAGTTGCTTGGGAGAGTGGAATGGAGGGGAAGGATCGAGAGAGAGAGAGAAAAGGAGAAAACTAGGTAGCCACAAACTGGACTGCCATGACCTCTGTATCCAAGAGAGCAATAGCATTGGGAGGAGGACTTCCTTTGGGAGTCTATCCAATGATTCTTGATTCAAGCCTGGAATCTTATGGACTACTTCTGGGAAGAAGAAACGTTTGAGGTTCTTCAGCCCAGAATGAGACTGTTTCAGTCAGCCTGGACAAAGACCACAACAAAAAGAAGAGTTCCGGCAGCACAACTGTCTCCCAGCTTAGAGAAACATTTGCAGAATCTTCTTCAAAATGCTCACTTGGAAGTTTTGGTGAACCTGCCACTTGACACAAAATCTCTACATACTGTTCTGGTCTGGATCTTCCTGCACTCAGTATTCAGTTCTCATCACCTCCACTCATGCAACAATTTAAGGTCAGACAAGTACCAGTTTGTCAAACAATGAACATCCCCCTTACCCACCCAAGAAAAAAATCAGAAGCAACAGTTTTAATGAGACCTCAGCAAATAGTTTGCAGTTCCTTGGGGAGGGACAACATTTGTTCACATGTAATTTTCCAGGAAATGTTAAGGACAAAAGAAACAATGATTATGAATTGGAGTGAATGCAACATCAGTTTGCAGATGTGTGTTATTCTTTAACCATTCAGTCACTTGACCATAGTCTAATCTAATAAAGACCAGAGTTGGGGAAAACAAACAGGCAAAATAAAGACCTTCAGATGAATGCACTAGAAACTCTGGTTTTGCTTCTTTCCAGAAGAACATAACCAAAGTCACCTGCAAGGGCAACACAATTAACTGTTCTAAATTGGAAGCTTGCTCAGATATTTCAGCTAAGTAAAGCACTAAGCATTCATAGGTAGATTCAACAAAGGTTAATTTGGCCTCATATTGCACTCAGGTTCATAGGATGCAACCACTCATTGGGGAGGGGAGAAGGGAAAAAAATACTTCTAAATGCTAACAGTTGCCCCTTCAAATTAGTACACACTGCTAATGATGGGATTTGAGAGAGGAGAAGCAAAAGAAAGTTAGGTTGGGCATTACCATTCCAGACCCTAAATCCATTTTGCATTCATTCAGCAATCATCTTATGTAAAAAGACATCAGTCCTGTTTCCACTGCACGAGCTAGCTGCTCAGACCAATGAAACATAAAAGCTTTTAGTTAAACTTGCATTCACGCCTCCTGTTCTATGCCAAGAATATGAAAATAACACTGATTGACTATCTTCCTTTTTAACTGTGGTCATGATGAGTTTCATTGTAGTCCATGATATGAAGCTGTCCAACACTGCTTTCCTGGTTCATGGGTGAGGGGCTGGGGTTGTCAGGGCTTGAAGGAGCCTTTGCCTCCACCATGCTTGGATCTTTACATAGTTCACTCTTTAGAGTGTCAGAAAGACTGCTGATGGTCATACCCTCCTCATCACACTGGCTCTCGCTCTTGTTGCGGAATAATTCACGCACCTTCATTCCAAGAAAGCTCTTGGAGCTGGGGAGTGAGCCTACAGTTAGTGGGACACTAGTGGAAGGCTCCAGCAACATGGATGCTTCCCAGCGACTGCTGAACTGACCCATTCTCTGGTTCTGGGATTTTTCTGGGGTGGATAGCTCACTGCTGCTGCCGCCTTTACTGCTACTACTACCCCGGGTGCTCAGAGGTTTGGTCTCTCCATTTCTGCCAGTTGCTTCTTCACTGTATCCTGCCACAGAGTCTGCAAAACCTTCATTACTACAATCAAACCTGTTTTGGAATGAGACAGAGAAAGAGAGTCAACGTGATGGTAATGGTACACCATGAAGAGATTAAACTTGCTGGAGAAGAAGGCAGTTTACTTTGATTAGTTTCTATCTCTATCATTACAGATGGGCTAAAACGTACCTTCACCAGTTTCTCCTTTCAATCAATCCTGCAGCAAAGCATAAACCATTGAACATACTACAGCCAGAAAGATAACCAACATCACAGATTTAGTGACAGAGGTAGGTCCAGGACTGGCAGAGATCCAAAGGGTAGGATGTACCTGCATCTTCACTGCTTTAGGAAAGGAACGGGGCTCTAGTTCCCACTTGGATTTATAGATCTATCCTTTGCCTGCTGCAGCCTTGAACAATAGCTGCTCTCACTATATCAATTGTTTTTTGTAGCCATTCTGAAATTACTACACGGCTAGGAGCAGGAAATATTTCATGAGTGGGAAAGAGTTATTTAAATCATATATAGGTGGATGCTAATCAGCAGAACAGACAAATTCCTAAGAGGGCAAAGGTAACTGTTGAGTATAATCAAGGCTAGTATTTCCTCCCCCAGTGGAGAATCCCTTTTTAAACTCAGATAGAAGTCTCGAGACGTCAGTGAAAGCAATAAAAAGAGCTTTTCTTTGACTTCCAGATAGTCTGCTTCAATTCAAATGTACTACGTTTGCATAAAAGGGATGCCTCTGACATATCCTATTCAAGCCATTCATGCCCAACAAGTTTTGGTTGGTGATGATGGTAAATCCAGATAAGTTGTGAGAAACAATGCCTCATAACGGAAAATGTTTCAGACCAGAAAAGATGGTCAATTCCTGAGACTTTTGTAGTCATAATGAGGGTTCAGCAATTTTCATGATAAATGCAGCAGTTTGGATTAAATCTCAACATCCAATTTTGGATATTAGCAATCCTAAAGATCCTTATTTAACGCAACAGGAACAAAATGCCAATGGAGTAAACTATTTCCCTGGAGAACATCCCATTTAAATAGACTGTATTGTCTACATTGCCTACACTAGTTCCTACCAGTCAGTCAGCTAATTGTTACAAAGGATAGAGCTGTTCAATCAGACAAGCTAAACTAGATTCATTATGCAGCAATTAAAGTAGTTAAGAAAATTATATTTTTGTTAAAAGAAAATAAGAAAGAAAGAAATACTTGTGGCACCTTAGAGACTAACAAATTTATTTCAGCATAAGCTTTCGTGGGTTAGAACCCACTTCATCGGATGCATGGAATGAAACATACAGTAGACAGATATTTATACAGTCAGAGAAACATGATAAGGTGGAAGTGCGTAAACCAACCTTAAGAGGCTAATTAATTGAGAGGAACCATAACAGCAGGGGAAGAAAAACCTTTGAAGTGATAAACAAGATGGCCAATGTGGACAGTTGACACAGGTGTGAATGAGGATCATTAACTTAAGGGAAATAGATTCAATTAACCTAATGGCCAAGCCATTCCAAGTCTCTATTTAATCCTGAGTTGATGGTATCTAGTTTGCATATCAATTCAAGTTCAACAGCTTCTCGTTGAAGCTTTTTTTTTTGTAGATTAAAATGACAGGTCCTGGATGTGAGCTACCAGAGCTCAAATTCTTCAGAGAGAAAATAAAGAGAGAGTTTTATTAGAATGGTTTTCACCTGTAGCTAGTTTGCATATTATTGTAGTTACTAAAGAGTTCCTTTACAGTTTATTCTCAACTCTGTTACTGACTCACTGGGTGACTTGGACAAGCCACTCATCTCAGTTTCATCATCTGTAAGAATGAGAAAAGCTGATGCTTCATTAAGGTGAGTAAAGTACTTGGATACTTAAGGATGGCAGACACTGAATGCTAAACATTACTAAGGGAGGTTTACCTCAAGCAGCTTGCAAGTAGAACACCAAGATTTGTAATATTGTCCTTACCTTTCTTCTGCTGCTTCAGCTGCTTCTGTTTTTTCATCATCAAGTTTTTTCAATAGGCTATCCTTCTCCCATCTGCCATACAGATCTAAAATCTCCAGCTCAAATGCTTGTGTAA
Source organism: Macrochelys suwanniensis (assembly GCA_033296515.1). Taxonomy (NCBI): domain Eukaryota; kingdom Metazoa; phylum Chordata; order Testudines; family Chelydridae; genus Macrochelys; species Macrochelys suwanniensis. The sequence goes on along the minus strand of CM065790.1, from coordinate 9,354,688 downwards.
TTCTTTTCTGGGCTTTGTATCTGCTCTCTACCGCTTGCAGCTGGCCTCTGAACATACAAAGAACACATTATTACCAATTTAAATTTCTCAAAGTATAACCCATCTGTCAATACATTTTTTGAACTTTATTTATAATAGCACAATATATTTTATTGCACCAACTTCTATTGGTGAAAGAGACGAGCTTTCTTCTGAGCTTACACAGGTCCTTACTCTTCAGGTCCTGAAGAAGAGCTCCGGGTAAGCTCCGAGTAAGGTGTCTCTTGCACCAATAGAAGTTGCTCCAATAAAAGATATTACGTCACCCACCTTGTTTCTCTAATATCCTGGGACCTACACAGCTACAACAACACGGCAAACAACTTTATCTATAGTTTAAGTTAGTATTAGTTACTGAAGTGAAATCCCAACCTTGCTTGGATTTTGACATCCTCCAAATATTTCTTTTGCTCTAGTAACAGGTGATCTTTCTTAGAAAGCTGAGACTCCAGTTCAACTATGCGCTTCTGGGAGGCATCAAGCCTCTGGCTTTGCTGTTGAACACAGAATTTTGCTTTCTCCAGTTCTTTCCGAAAAGCAGCCTGCATCATTTCCACTTCCTGAAAAAGAGGGGTACGCTGTGTTACTGAGCAATACACCATTTAGTGTCACACAAGTAAAAGACTAAACTTTGGTAAGATATAGTAAAATATCTACAACACTGGACCATGCCCCTTTGCTTTGAAGAGTCTAAATCTGTTTTCTCAGGATTTCACTGGGGAAGAAAGGATTAAGGTTTTAAAGAGAGCTTTAATAGGGACAGGATTCCTATAGGTTTGTAGTATTTATAGGTGTGCATACAGTTACAGATAGCATCATTTCTATGTAAGATGAAACAAAGCAAGTGTACCAAAAAAAAAAAAAAAAAAGAGAGAGAGATGCAGAACTGGGGGACTTGTGAATGTATCAGGGATACTAAATTACCATGAATATAGCTTCACATGACCGGAATTTATTAGCACATCAGTGTTCCTTACTTAAGCCTTTTCCAATAGGGGTAAGGCTTGTCAGTATTGTATCAGATTAGAATGGATAATTTTGAATTTCTTTGAAATTTGGCCCTCAAAGTGCCAATAACACGCACTTTTTTTTTTTGGCTTTACAGTCCACTTTTACTGGTTACTGTCTCTCATGTAAAAGCAGGTACACCGTGCTGTAAATGTCACTTGCCCTATTGGTACAAAAATGTTTCCCTGAGCAGGGGTAATAAAATAACCCTTAGAAGCTTTACAAAAAAGAAGCAAGGAGCATAAGATGTATGTGTGGTTGCAAGAGATAAGCACTTTTGGTGACAATTGTTGAAGTGACATGGCACTACTTCTGCATGCTGCGAGACCTACTGTATTAACACTAAGCGCCTTCACATGCAATATCTCAAGCAGCAGATTTTCTTTTTACCTTCACCTAGAAAATTATATGCAATATGGATTTCTGCTCCACGGAGATACAAATGTAAGTTTCCAAGGTTACTGAACCTATTAAGGGTTGGCAATTTTCCAGGAAAAGCTAGTTTATGCCAGGGCGCTGGTAAATACTAGATTAAACCAAGTTTAAACTGAGAAAAATAACGGCATCCACATCCAGTAAATTCAGCAGGCATAGAACAAATCTTTTCAACCTTTGGATACACCCATTCAAAACTGAGGAATAACTCTGTCTATCCACGATATCAAAGCTGGTCTTTTGCAGCATGGCCAAATGGACTGGTAGTTTGCAACTCTGCATGCTTCTGCTTGCTCAATGTTTCAAGCCTACAACTCTGCTTCACAGTCATTTTCATATAATGTTTTCAACTTAACATTTATATAATACTGAAAACTGAAATGCGTCATGACATGAATAACTTCCTTGAGAAAATACCAAACCAAACCAGTCATTCCAATGTTCAGTGTAGTAATTACATATATTAGTATTACACCTACTGCACTTTTACTTTTTATTTGTGCAACTCTAAATTAAACAACAATCTGAATGTATAACTAAACCTAAGCATAATGTGGTGTGCGTTATTTAAACAATTTTTAAAATAGAAAATGCCTTAAACTGTGACGAACTAGTTTTTCCCGGGGCAGTAAAAACCATCATTCTACCTAGTAAAAACTATGCCATCCAACAAGCTATTTGAAGACAGACTGGATAGCCTGGCATGACTAACACAAAAATGCTCATTGAAAGATGAATAATAGTAGTATATTCCTTCACGTGCTTTGAAATTGGATGCCAACATTTATGTCTGTTTGCTGATTTATAAAGAGTTTCCTTCTTCACTGAAAAGCCACTACTGAACTTGATGATGATCCTAAGGCAAATTTTTCCAGAAAGGCCTTGCCTGTGACCCGCATACTGTACCTTCGTTGTGTCTGCATGCTTGTGCTGCAGCTGTTCCAAGTACAGCTCATTGACCTCCCCAAGAACCAGAAGTTGCCTATTCAAGAACTCCATCTGCTGTTGGACTGACTCGCTGTTGGAAAGCTTTAAAATAAAATCAGAGTCTGCAGTGAACAGTTTAATCTAAGTGTCACACCTGACCTGCACTACATCTGGGGGTTATTTTTTACTGAAAAGAAAAATCCAACCATGATGCCTAGGGAAAGTAGCAGGCAATTATGACAATCAAGTGAATGGATGTTACTCAAAGTTGCTGCAGGTAAATTGTGGCATCCCATGAGACAAACGCAGCATTTAGTTAGCTTAATCCCTCAGTTCGCTTCAAATAAGGTAACTGCTTCTCCTTTTGTACGCGAAGTCCCTTTAGCTTCGGACAGGGGCTCTTTAACATACAGAAACATACAAGGAGAGCTTTAATCCAAGCACATTATGAATTACTCCTGGGGGAATTCTGTGCCACTGCGCATGTGCAGAATTTATGCCCTCTGCAGATTTCTTTACTTCCCCACAGTAAATATAACTTTCTGACGGGGGAAGCATAGGGAAGCCACAAGAGCGGTCTTGAGACCCTCCCCAGCAGTATGTTTTGGGTGCCCAGGGCGGCCAGCAGAGAGGTAAATCATTGTGGGGCAGAGGGCAGGACTGGGGAAGACCCGGCTGATGGCTCCTACCCTGTGCTAGGCTCAGCTGCTAGTCCTGGCTGGGCTGGGGAGGATGGGACTTCCTTTTCCCCTGCATGGCATCCTGGGTCGGGTCAGACTTACCCCCCAGATTTCTTCCCCAGTTGCAGGAAGCTCTGCAAACTCTTCCCCCCACCCACCACTTCCTACAGCCATCGCTCCTCAGCTGCAGAGGGAGGAATCCCTGTAGAGGGAGCTGCTCCTACATCCGACCAACCCCCGTGCATCCAGACCCCCACTCATAGCCAGACCCTCCTGCCGAGCCTTACCCGCCCGCACTCAGAACCCGCCCGCTGAGCCCCACGCCCCCTGGACCACCCTGACAAGCCACTTGCACCCAGATCCTCACCCCACCGATGCCCAACCAGCTGCACCTGGATCCCCACCCCACTGAGCCTACTCCCCCAGCATCTGGACCCCCACACTGAGTCCCCCATACCCAAACCCCTCCTGCTGAGCCTCAACCATTTTCATGTGGACCCCCCCCGCAGAGTCCCATTACTGTTGCACCCAGAATCCCCCCAGCCACAAGCCCCTGTGAATCCAGCTCTCTCCCGCACCCAGATCCCCCACTGAGCCACCCGCACCTAGACTGCCCCACACAGAACCCTCTCAACCCACACTTGGATCTCCCCACATTAAGCCCCTCCACACTTGACTCCTGCCTTCCTGAGCCTGCCCACTCACACCTGATGCACCTGGCATGGAGGGGCAGGGCCCTGGGGTGTTTCTGGGACAGGCCTGGTCCTTGTGGTGTGTCAGGGTTGGGTGCAGCCTCACCATGTCCCGGGTTGGGCGGGAGAGCTGCACAGTGATCTCCCGCCTCTGTGCAGCCAGTGGCCTCTGCTCCCCAATGCCAAGCTGGAGCCGCCACATTTGACAAAGAAAATTTGCAGAATTTTAAAATACTGTGCGCAGAATTTTTAATTTTTAGGCACAGAATGCTCTCAGGAGTAATATTGCTCAATCTGCGAAATTCCAAATGTGGGCCAGGGACTGAAAATGAGGAGCAAGATTTCAGAAGCATCAGGACCACGCAAATTTAATTTCTTCAGCATAAAATTCTTCATACTCTGTGTTCTCACTCAGTTAAAATCAATACCATGGAACTCAGTGTGGTATGAGGAGCAGCTTACCCAAAGTGATAGAGGCCTTATGAGGAACGAAGAGAAATTTTAAAATGTCTACTAGCAAAAAAGGACATAACAAAAAGGGCCACAAGGGGAATCTTACCTTCTGAGAAACTTGGCTGAGAAGCAACTCTGTGTGACACACCTTGTTGTTGGCTTTCTTTAATTCTAACCTCAAATCTGCAATCATATTCCTACAGTCCTTCAGCTTGGTCTGTTCAAATAGACAGCAAGAGGCTTAAGGTTCTGAAACTGTACTACAAACCTAGCAAAATACATATTTGGCAAGATGGCCAGCATTCCCCCCACACAGCATAATCAGCGGTTACAGACGAAACACTAAAAATGATCATTATCTACAGACTAGTTAAAGGCATGCAATTTCCCATTTCAAAGCAAAATAAAACAAAGCCACAAAGAATGGAATCAACTTAGATGAATTTTTAACTGCATGTTGACTTATTTGGATTGAAGTGAGAGGTTTAATATACTTAAGAGCCATTTCATGCCAGATCATTAGCGGGGGGTTATTTTTAAAGCTACGCTATCTGTTCACGATAGCTTTTCCATGCTATGTTTCATACCTGCAATTCCTGGCTCTGGTTGTAGAATTCTTCCCTGTCATGTTGCAGCTGTCGAATCTGGCTGTGAAGCTGAGCCACTATATTATCATGCTCTTCCTGAAACTGGTGGTACCTGGCTTGCTCTTTCTGCAGACTAAGCTTCAAGGACTGGATATCTTTTTCCTGTAGTTTCAGCTGATCTTTCTGTCCGGAACCATATACCAAAAGTCAGATGACCAAATTTGCTACTTCAACTAGTACATCAGAGACCACAGCCCCCAAGTCAACCAACAAATAAAAGATCAAAACCAAAACCCACTAATAGCACAGTCTTCAACTTTGGCTATGTTACAGCACTTTAGTATGTTCCTCATGTAAAAAAGTTTTTTTTTGTTTTTTTTAAAGAAATGGTTAAAGGTGCCAGGCTGAACATACTGGAAATTGAAGTTACATTCTCTAAATATGGTCAGCAGTTATGTGTGTTCCTCCACATTACCCCACGTTCCAGTGGTGACCTAACGAGACAGCCTCGGGGAAGAGAAGGTAGTTCCATTTCCAATAATTACTTAGTTCTTAGCCTCTTTGCTGTGATTGCAACAAAGATCCCAATTTACATGGCAGCTTTCATAATGTGGATGTAAGAATTCAAACAAGATTAAAGTTATTTCACATGGACTCCACACCACTAAGTTTCCATCACTAATTAGGGCCAGATTCAGAGACTCTGGAAGAGAGAACACACTTGAAATACTTAGCTTTCTGCCAGCATTCCTCCTCCTCAAATGGAAAGTATGTACCTCTTCAGAAAACTTAACAAGGTTACTAGCCTAATGTTAAGACTGCCCAAATGTTAAGCAAACACAACATTAACTGTTAAATCACCACGTCTTTCTAAGTTAAGTTTGGCAGTTATTTAAGCCAGCTGGCTTCTTCATGTATGTGTTCAGTTCAATGCCCTTTATGGTAAATTTCCAGTTTCAACTAATCACAATGCATCAAAATAATCCACAATCCATTCCACAAAAACTGGAGTGTTCAAAGGTTACTTTAAAAACAACAACAAAACTTCAATAATAATACTTTAAAAGATTTTAAAGTTCTATGATACTATAGTAGAGGTTGTCTGGGACAGGTATTCATAGATTTGATAGTGATGTATTGGTAGCACTTCTTGGCATGCACAGCTCAAATCCTTGCTCACCATGGCAGCATTATGTTCCTCCAGTGCTGTTGCTTTGATCACTTTCCGCAGGAGTCGCCGGTTCCGAAGGGCGTGTTGTTGCCTTTTGAAACGCTCATACAATAACTGGCTGTGTAGCAAAAGCAGCTGGTTACGCAGGGTGTGAATCTCATCTGAAGGGGGAGAACCTAGATGGAGTTAAATGACAGAGCAGAGGTTACAGCTAAATATATTTGATTCTATTGCATACATTCAAACTTAAATCCTCATTCAGACCCGTTCTACTTTTTCCAGGGTTATTTTTTAACTGCAAAACTGAATGGAAAAAATGAGGAATTTAAATAAAGATATCAATAGTTAGCACAAAACTTTACACGTTCAAAGCTTTATACGGTCTTGAATCCTCATCAATACCCACAGTTCATAGGCACCAATTTATTATCTACATTTTACAGATGGGGGTAAAGTTTTCTAGAATGCTTAGATGGCTTAGATTCTTCAGAAAGTGTGACTGAGATTATGTCTACACTACAAAGTAAAAAATTCACAGCATCAGGTCTCAGAGCCCGGGTCAACTGACTTGGGCTTGCAAGGCTCAGGCTGCCGGGCTAAAAATAGCAGTGTAGACCCACTTGGGCTGGAGCATGGGCTCCAAGACCCTCCCCCCTTGCCAGATTTCAGAGCTCAGGCTCTAACCTGAAGGGGAATGTCTATACTGCTATTTTTAACCCTGCAGCCCAAACCAACTGACCTGGGTTCTGAGACTAGGCTCCACGTTTTTTAATTTGCAGTGTAGGCATAGCCTTAGCTACCCAAATTCCACTGACTTCCAGTGGTACCTAAGACACTTTTGAAAGTTTTACCCACAGAATTTGAAAGAACTAATTCGCACAAAGTTACACAGCAAATCAGTAACAGAACCAGAATTAGAATTTAGGACCTTCCAATTTCTAAGCCTGTGGTTCATTCCTCCAGCCTACACAGCACAGCCTTCATAATTATAAAAAATAAATAAATAAATGCAACAACCCATTTGAAGCCTGAAACTGAAGTCTGCTTCCCTGCCAACATTTTCTCCTACATTACATGTTTTTGTCACTCATGAGCAGGTTGCTCATGAGTGCTGTGTTTGTGGCTTACATGATTATTTTTGGGAAAGAGTAATGAGAAATTGTAGGACATGGCTTTTACTGCACCAGCTAAAAGTGATAAGATTGAGATTAGCCTCAAGCCATTTAAAAATGTCAGTTTTAAATATTTCAGGAGAGGATGTCTTCCAAAAAGCCATTGGAAAGATTTTAGACAGACCAATTTCACACTCCTTTGTTATTTCACCATCCTACCTTAGTAAGACAGATTTATCTAAAAGCATTCCTAAGCACAGGCAACATTTAAAAATTTTCTAACAGTGTACAGGGTAGGTTTTTGAAGACAAAGCTGTGCTAAAGTCAGTTATGACTTAAGCGGAGCTTCCAGATGGCTCAGGTGAAGAAAGAGGAGGGACATATTTGAATTAAGGGAACCAGACCAATGTGTCCAAAAATGACTTCTGTGCTAAAACCCTCTGCCTCGCCAGTTGAAAAATCCATATAACTACATCTCCCCAGAGGAGTAAATATCACCAACACAGAAGCCAGAAGGAAGCCTAAGATGACAAAACTGTGAGATATATGTTAAATGGTGAGGAAAGATTGCAGTTTTAGGCTCTCTGAATTATGATCAGTTGGGGGTGGAGCGGGGAGAATATTTAAGTAGTTCTTTAAACCAGGTGGAATTCAGCTTTAAAACAGAAGGGCCATTCACCTCAGGAGTATTCATTTCCGCATAGGTGGCCATAAAAACAAAACCGTAAAAGAGAATCAGTGTCTCTTTGAAGAAGTCCAGTACATGCAATTGCAGATTTGATAAAGGGCATGAGTACCACTGCAATTTAGTGTGGAAAAAAGCACATAGCAATATTCTTGGTTCTGCAGGAAAGGCAATCATCACTTTCCAAAGAAAAAGAAACTTGTAACGTTGAAACACAAAGGTACATCATCTGCTGAGCAGATAAACTACATCTTAATGATGCTCACCATTCAACTGCAGTGTGTGAAAAATAAGAAGCCAAATATGCAGTCCATTATTTAAGTAAACCAAGTAGAAGAAAATACAAAGAAATGTATTTTTACTGATTATGGACTACATTTATGGTCCTAAACCAAGAAAAAACATGTTTACCTCCAAAGTGAGTCCAGTCAGCAGATTTGCTTGGCAGAGGCAATCTGGAAATAAAAACACAGTATTAACAGTTTGTAAAGTGTTCACTTACAGTGTATAAGGCGGATTGAAATACAGTTCCTATCCCTAAACAACATACTAGAGAATAATTCAGGTAAGAGGGTGTAAAGATCACTGCAAGAAGTGGACTTTAAGGAGGAATCTGAAAGACAGCAAGGGTGCTTGGTAGACAGAAAGGGAGAGTGTCCCAAGTGTAAAAAGCAGCTTGAGAAAGGGGAGAAGCAGGAAGTAGGATAAGGTGATGAAGGGAGGGCATAATAGGAAATGAAATCAGACATGGATGCATCCATATGTGAATCTCCCTTCTTACACCTTGGCCTAAACAAGTTTTTCCAGTTCCTGACTTTTATAGTAGGGGGAAGGAATTGCTATGCTTCTCTGGCCACTAGACTTCACCCCACTACTGGACACCTAACTCTGCCCTCATGAACAACTTTATCTAAGGGCATGGCTACACTTGTAGATGTAGAGCGCTTTGAATTAAACAAGCCTTCGGCGAGCGCAGTAGGGAAAGCGCTGCAGTCTGTCCACACTGGCAGCTGCAAGCGCACTGGTGTGGCCACATTTACGGTGGCATTGGGAGCGGTGCATTATGGGAAGCTCTCTCAGCGTTCAAGTGGCTGCAACGTGCTTTTCAAATGCGGGGGGTGAGATGGAGTGTGACGGAGTGTGTTGTGTGTATGTGGGGGGAGAGAGAGTGGGTTTTTGGGGTGCTGTCTTGTAAATTCAGACCCTCCCCCCTCTCTCACTCACTGAAAGCAAGTAGCATTCCTTAGTAATGGTCGCTTTGCCCCGGAGCAGATAAGCATGCCGGCTGTCAGAAATGGAGCTTTGAAAGGGCATATCCGCATTCCTACAGCCGATTCCAAACAATGACAAGAGTGGCCACTTGACTTAAGGGGATTATGGGACATTTCCGGAGGTCAGAGCGCAGTAATGCAACACCTCGTTCACACTGATGCTGGGGCATCTCAGCCAAGATGCATCAAATGTTATTCCTCTCGCCGAGGTGGATTACCAGGAGCGCTCTAGCCACGGAGTTAGAGCGCTCTACGTGCCTTGCCAGTGTGGACAGGGAGTGAGTTAGAGCGCACTGGGCAGCTTTAGTGCACTCTAACTTACAAGTGTAGCCAAGCTCTAAGGGCATGTCTACACTACAGACTTTAAATTGACATATGTCCACACTACCCTCCTTCTGTCAGTGGTGCGCATCCTCCCCAGGAGTGCTTCCACCGACTGAAGAGGGGTAGTGAGGGGGGCTGAGAGCCAGGGCTCTCAGCTCCACATAGCTCCCCACCAGGAGCAGAGGGACCAGCCTCCCGCTGGGGTTCTTGGCTCTCCGCTGGGAGTAGGGGCAGCTGCTTGGGCTTCTCAGCTCCCTATGTGAGGAGCCAGGCATGGGCAGACACTGTGTTGCCCTAACTACACCGACAAAACACCTCCACAAGAGGCGTAGGGTGAGTTATGTCGTCGATGTAAAAGGGCACTTTTACATCAGCGGGACAAGGCTGTAGTGTGTATACTGACATAATTAGGTCAACGTAAGCGGACTTATCTCGACCTGTGTCTCGGACAAGCATCCAAGCCACATTACAGACAGGCAGCCAAGGGCCCCCATTTCCTCAGCATCAGGTTTAGCAACACAGCTGAGCTTCATCAGCAAAAGCAGCAAGAATCCTAAGGTTATTCACAGACTCAGACTTTAAGATCAGAAGGAACCATCGTGATCATCTAGTCTGACCTCCTGCACATGGCAGACCACAGAACCTCACCCACCCACTCCTGAAATAGACTCAGAACCTCTGGCTGAGTTACTGAAGTCCTCAAATCATGGTTTAAATACTTTACGTTACAGAGAATTTACCATTTACACTAGTTTAAACCTGCAAGTGCCTTATGCCCCACGCTGCAGGGGAAGGAGAAAACCCCCAGGGTCTCTGCCAATCTGACCCAGGGAGAAATTCCTGCAAACCCCAAATATGGTAGTCAGACAGATCCTGAGCATGTGGGTAAGACCTGCCAGGCAGATACCTGGGAAAAGAATTCTCTGTAGTAACTCAGAGATCTCCCCATCTAGCGTCCTGTCTCCAGCAGTTGGGTTTTTTCCCGCTACTGACAGTAGCCAATGGGTCACATGCCATTGTAGGTAATCTCCTCATATCATCCCCTCCATAAACTTATCAAGCTCAGTCTTGAAGCCAGGTAGGTTTTCTGCTGAGCCGTGCTCCACTTGGAAGGCTGTTCCAGACCTTCACTCCTCTGATAATTAGAAACCTTTGCCTAATTTTGAGCCAAAACTTATTGATGGCCAGGTTATAGCCATTTGTTCTTGTGTCCACATTGGTGCTTAACTTAAATAACTATTCTCCCTTCCTGATATTTATTACTCTGATGCATTTATAGAGAGCAATCACATCTCCCCTCAGCCTTCTTTTGGTTAGGCTAAACAAGCCAAGCTCTTTGAGTCTCCTTTTATAAAGGTAGGTTTTCCATTCCTCAGATCATCCTAGTAACCTTTCTCTGCACCTGTTCCAATTTGAATTCATCTTTCTTAAACATGGGAGACTAGAATTACACACAGTATTCCAGACGAGATCTGACCAGTGCCTGGTATAATGGTACCAACACTTTCCTGACTCTACTGGAAATACCTCGCCTGATGTATCCTAGGACTGCATTAGCCTTTTCACAACTGCATCACATTAACAGCTTATAGTCATCCTGTGATCAATACACCCAGGTCTCTCTCTTCCTCTGTCACTTTGAACTGATAAATCCCCAGTTTATAGCAAAAATTCTTGTTGTTGGTCCCTAAATGCATGACCTTGCATTTTGCTCTATTAAATTTCATCCGATTTCTATTACTCCAGTTTACAAAGTTATCCAGATCTTCTTGTATGATATTTTGGGTCCTCCTCGATATTGACAATACCTCCCAACACTGTGTCATCCGCAGATTTTATTAGCATACTCTCATCTTTTGTACCAAAGTCAGTAATAAACATGTTTAATAAGATTGATCCCAAGACCAATCCCTGAGGAATTCCACTAATAACCTCCCTTCAGCCTGATAGTTCCATTTCAGTATGACCCGTTGTAGTCACCCCTTTAACCAATTCCTTTCAATTCTCATATTAATCCCCATCTGCTCCAATTTGGCTAATCATTTCCCACATGGAACTGTATCAAATACCTTACAGAAATCCAGGTAGATTAGATCTACTGCATTTCCTTTGTCTAAAAGATCAGTTATCTTCTCAAAGAAGGAGAAGAAGTTAGTTTGGAACGATCTACCTTTTGTAAAACCATTCTGTATTTTATCCCAATTACCGTTCACCTCTATGTCCTTAACTACTTTCTCTTTCAAAATTTGTTCCAAGACCTTGCACACAATTGAGGTCAAACTAACAGGCCTGTAGTTTCCTGGATCACTTTTTCCCCTTTATTAAGAATAGGAACTATATTATCAATTCTCCAGTCATAGAGTACGACCCCCGAGTTTACAGATTCATTAAAAATCCTTGTTATTGAGCTTGCAATTTCATGTGTCAGTTCCTTTAATATTCTAGGATGGAGATTATCTGGGCTGCCTGATTTAATCCGATTGAGCTGTTTGAGTTTGACTTCCACCTGAGATGTGGTAATTTCTACCTTCATAAAGACATTTTACTTATGCAGATAAACGTTAAGCTACCATTCTGGCTAGAAAGTTCACTTTCAATAACTCATGCATGTTCAACTAAGAACCTCTGAGGAGGTGACTTAACATGAAGCAATTACGCACTTTCAATATAAGGACTACAGAGCCATGTCTGCAGAGCTTCTTGGTTTCCAAGCAAAGCAGCCTTTTAGGCACAGCTACTGATATATGGTCTGACAAGTAAAGGAGCAATGAAATGTTTGCAGAGCAAGGTCTGTAGACACTTACTTGTTGAGCTCCTTGGTATGTGCATCTGCTCCTTGCTGTATCAGTCTATCCAGTACTTCCATTGGAGAGGTGGAGGATGTGCAGTCTTCATCCTGGCTTCCCTTGACTTTCTTTAGCAGCTCCTCTGTCTTCTTGCTAACAAAGAGGTAGGCAGTCTTTGGTAATGCAACCTCAAAAAGATGCTCATATGAGGGCGGCTGCCCGCTCCCAAACCCCATTCTTCTCTGTGCTGGTACTTTGCAAGGGCTGGGAGTGAGGATACTGGTCTCCATAGAGGACTGGCCTACCCTGTTACCAGCAGGGCTTTCATCAGAGGCTCCACAGGGCCTGTCAATGGGAGTAAATGCTTGTTTAGGTGTGTCTCGTGCACCCTCAGGCCCAGATTTGTCCAGAGACGAGGCGAACGGTTCAGAGCTCAGACTGTGTCCTTGAACACTGGAGGCTACTGAATGGGACTTCCTTTGAGAGGCTGGTAGACTCTCACTTGTGCGGTAAAAAGGAGAGTCAAATCCTCCTCTAGGCACCACGGGCTCAGCATCTGCGGTAGTGATCTCAGAGATCTCTTTTGATATTGCATCTGAGAAAAAAAGGAATGGCAGTTAATAGGCAAATAAGCTTTAAAAAAAAGTAAGTTTGGTGCTGTGTTAAGACAATCCACCTTTCACCCCCTATATAACGCCCCCAAACCAACTCCTGTGAACATTTAGACATCAGTTTACCTGGTACACACTCAGGCTTGTTCTTTGTAACCTGGGATACTAATCCTGTAAACTTTCTTAACGTAAAATTAGAACAGAGTACAATATCAAAACTGAGGGATGCAAATTAACTCATGGCTTTATGACAGAGAGATGAATTTTTCAAGTGTAATTTGAGCTCTTAAAACTTTGGGAAGATTTTTCAAATTGAAATGGACCAGACAAAGTATTTGGGAATATGCACAAATAGGATTTAAATTATTTACCACTATTAAGATAATACAAATAAGAGTAGGTTTTATTAAATTGGAAAAGTTAACTTGTGGGTAAAGCTAGAAATAAAGCAAATAAAATAAACCAGCCTTTCTATACAGGGTGGATAAAAACACCAATTAAAAACATTTAAAAATTGGTTTATTTAAATCAGAAGGTTTTTTAATTTAAATACTTAAAATTAAATTTAAAACTGACAACTTATTTTAAGGCCTACACTTATTACAAATTGCAATCATTTTAATCAAATACAAAAAATATTCAGCAGTTCATATTTGCTGCTAAGTTTTAGGTAGAAGTCAAACCACTGAATAATAGTGAAAGTCACTGGATAAACACTTGGAACCAGAGTTTGTGAAAGTGCTAAACCAGCTTTCGACAGCAGTAGCCTCTTTTGCAGGTGCAGAGAGAATCTTTTCTTCATTTCAGTTTTTCAGCTTCCAATCAATTTCTTAACACTGAAATGAACTAGTTGAATAAAGCAGGAAAGCTTGTTTTCCTCTTCCAATCTATGAATAAAAACTAGGTATGAAAAAATGAGATCTATTAATTCTAAAATCTTGAAAGACACTCTGACCAGAAATCATCAGTTCAATTCATTAACTAGAGATAATACTTCATTTAATAAAACTGTAAATTTTTTAAAAATGTATCCAGCACATTTAAGGTAGTTTTATTGAATAAAAAAATAAATATTTTTATGCATTTTAACTGAATTTGAATTTCTATCCAAATAATGCTTTACACAAATCACAAATAAAAAAATCAATTCAGTAAATAAGAAATGCATCATTCACCATTTTCTAACAATAAAAAATGTGAAAATTAAGAAACCAAATAAAGGTAAGTTAAGCTATATAATTGCTTAAATATAGGTATATAGATATAGTGTATCCTCCTGGTTATCAAAAAGAAGCACCAAAGTCTGTGTAAAAAGACTATATTTGTTACAAATCAACATGTTTTAATGGTTGCCAACCAATGAGAATCAACCTTTCATTAGGAAAGTAATTAAAGAGTATAAAGATGAATTTTATATATATATATATATATATATATATATATATATATATATATATATATATATATATATATATATATATGTATCTATCTATCTCAAGGTTTCCTGCTTGCTGATTTAAATCATGATCAAAACTGGTGATTTAAATCAATCCACTTTGTTTCTAGAATTTTTTTTTTTTTTAATTTAATTCGGGTCCTTGTCAATTAAAGTTCCAAAGAAGAGTGATAAATTTGTAAACATATTGTTCAGTTTATCCATAGGAAAAAACTACCTCTGAATTAAAGAGTCATATACATCTGTAAGAAAAAGGGAGACTAACTTTACTAAACATGGAAAAAGTGCTACATCGTCCCTTACAGCGCTAATATGAAGAAAATATTCAAAGACACCCTATCAACACAATGTGTGTTAAGACACTACTATGAAACTGACCAGTCTTACCCAAATACTCAAAATAGGGTTTTAACTGGTACATAAACCTTGCAATAGTCCTCTGCATAAGGGTGAATTTTCTGCATAGTAAGTAGGGGTCTATTTTTATACAAAAATCAAATATTTGCTTATCCTCCTATAAGTTTGTTTTTAGAAATTTTGGCAGAAAGGAAGTCCTTTTCTGCTAACTACTTCCTAATAAAGAATTTGGATTTTTACTTGTGGAGAAAGAAGGCTGTTGTGAATACTGGAAATAAGGACAGACTTTAGGATGGAATAATTTTTCAAAGGAATAGTTAGGGGTATTGCAACAATTTTTTTTTTTAAATAATGGCTATCCCTGTTTATGGATCTAGAAAATACAGATATTATGCTGTTTTACAGAATATCAGAAAACTAACAGAACAGGGATGGAAAAAATGAAAGCTAACCTGTAGATATTAAAAACTATATACAATTTTGGGGAAAAATCTTAAAGGGGAGTGAAGAGATACACTATAAGTGCCTGATCTAAAATTCACTGAAATCAATGGAGTCACTCTAGTGACTTCAACAGACTTTGGCTCAGGATCCAAATTGAGTCACTAGAAGAAAGTCTAGAGCAGTGCCTGGCATGCTAATTAAGGAACATTGTAAAGTTTATTTCAAAATTACCTTGATCAGAAAATTTTATAAAGGGACTATGTAATCATCATGTATGTCAGGGGTGGGTGTGCAGAAGTAGTTCATTCTTACAAAATGTAAATGATAATGTCCTAAAATTAAGATAGTTTGATCCCTGATATTAAAATAAATACATTTTCCACTTGGCTGTAAATGGTTTGGTTTTTTTTAAACCAATGCAAAGGAGTCTACAAAGTTAACTAGGAACTTATTGGTTGTCTCAAAGTCAGAAATTCTTCCCAGATTAAAAAGAGGAAATACAGCCTTAACACTAGGCATGTAAGGAAGAGTTTACTATTATTTATGTATTACATTTACTTCTGAAATAATCTGATTTTTGCATTGATACATATGTAAATGATAAGGATCACTAAGAGGATTCTTGCATAAAAGGAGTAGGTTTCAAAAATAGGACAATGTTTAAATGGACAAGGAAGACAAAGCCAATAGGGAGGGTTACAACAATTAAGCAGGGCAGTGTGGCTCAGTACACCTTGACAGCAACAATTTCTTTCAGAAATTAAGGATTTCATTCTCATCCGAAATATGTGCAGAGTTGCTATACAGTGAACATGAAGTCTCTTGATTTATGTGGGAAGAGTTGATAAGAAGCAAGGTGAAATTAACTAACTATACATTTATGCCACTTTCGGAACACTTATCAGGAAGAAGCTGGTATCCCCAATAGGTTCCCTGAATTCACACATTTTCTTCTGCCTGCAGTAATTAGTAATACTCATTTATATCTGACTTGATAAAATTAAAAAGTCTGAATCAAACTCAGTAGCTCAAGGTCTAAATGCATATAAAACCTACATAAGGATACCAACAGACATTACCTTCTTCTCTGTCCTTCTCAACACTATCTTCATCAGAGGCCAGGCAACCTAAAAATTCTGGAAGATCACTTAAATTTACAGAACTTTTACTGCCAGGCACTTCTGAAGAAAAAACAAACAAAACAAAAATTAATTGTACAGATGCTATATGTCATCATAAGACTTAACAATATGATATCTTCCACTTCTGCTGAAATAGTCTTCAAACAACATCCTCCATCCCTCTAGATCCTCCCCAAAACAGGAGCGTACCCCATTTCTGCTCCACCCGCAAATCAAAGAGTCCTGAAGTGTTAGGTCACTGGTCCCTCCAGAGACAGCCAATCTGATTTTGAAATGTAAAGAAGTGCTACTGCAGAGTGAGATGAGGGAGTCTCCTCCACAGAAGAGAAGTATGTTGTCTGCAGTTCTCCTACCCATGAAAAGGAAGGACAAAGCTTAAGTCTCAAATATGTTTGCACTGCTAGATTTCCAGGCCAGCTCTAAACTCCCTTTAAAACACTGATCTTGCTCCAACAAACAGTACTTACCTACCAAAAAAGCTTAACTGAATGAATGCAGTACAAACTAAACCACATGTGACTGAGTAACAGATCAAAAGTCTGAGACAGATGATAGAGAGGCACATATTAAGCAATGCAGGGATAGAAACCTTAGGTTCGCAGCTCAGTCACAAGTTGGGAATCCAATGGAAAGTCTAGCACAAACGCCAATACCAAAAAGTTCAGATACCAGTGTTGCAAGACAACTCCACTGTGGAAAGCCAGTTTTAAATTCCAGTATCTTCTCCCCCCTGAAGACATTTCTACAGCAGTTCTTTAGTATCTCAAGTGTGGTACCATCAAAGTCCTTTCCCACCCCTTCCAGAGATGTGCGGGTGGGGGATAGAGGGTAGAGGAAATGGCAAGTATAGATTCCATTTCCAATAAGATACACTTTTCTCTCAAACATTCTCTACAGATTTTACTACTCCACATGGAACTAGAAAGGGTTCTCTCAAATGCAGTGATATAGTAACACTGCAGGAGCATGAAAAAATACCAAGTTCTGCTTCCAGAAGCATTTGAGGGGAAAGAGTCTATCCTGAACTGCTGATGCGGTGAAGGAACACACATGGGCAGCCTTATAGATGCATAACACTACAAGTCCTTTTGAAGTTGAGGAATCTAAACATAAGAGAGCTTCCAAAGATCATCCTCAAAGCTTGAGCTTCTCCTTTTTAATCTTTTGCAACTGTCACTTTAGTTCTGTGTTCCAACATTAAATATTTAAATTATGGAACACTGGGGTGGGGATGAGGGGCAGCTAAGAAGGCAATCCATGCAAAGCATTTCTGGAGGTGAATTGTTAACAGGAAACAAATCAAAAGTTTTTATCCTGTGAAGTTAAGCTGAATCGTAGCGTTAGAGTGGGATTCTGGAACCACTATGGAATGGATGGGGGAAAAAAATGGAGAAAGGGCAGGGGAGAAGTCTTTTGTAACTGGAAACATTTATCCACAAATGAGATCACTTCTTGGGAGTAAGACTATTGAGAGCTGGGAGAAGAGGATGTAGTTTACCCAATGCTTTCTCGCTGTTTATGACATTTTGCTGTCGGGACAGCGAAGGCCTCCCAGGATCCGGTTTGTCCTCCTGGAAGAAAATAAGGATTCTTTGCAACAGACATCTATCACAAAGCAGGTTCTAGTACATGTTCAGTGAGAGGGAATTTTTCCAGACAGATGACTTACGTGGTAAATCAATAAAGCACTTTGGAGACAGGCTAACCCAAATATAAATTGCCTGAAGTTACAGGCAATTTGTTAGTTTGTGTTAAGGCCCAAACTATAATTTTCATAATTAAATACTTATGATTTACACACAGACAACCACGACTGAAAAACAGGTGAAAGTTTCATGAAACTCATGAAAAGTTAACCCAGAGACTGAAGGCAGCTTTGCCTGGCAGTTGCATTTTGCCTTTACCTTCTTGGGAGGTGTGGCAGCAGCTGGAGGGAGTGAAATGTGCACAAAGTCATCTGAAATGCAGGGTGGAGGAGGGGAGGTGGCTGGTGTTCCTAGAGGGGTTCCTTTTCCACCTGCGCAAAAGGCAAAGAAAAGGTTAATCACCATTAAAACTCCATATCCTTCTTATTTGAGTTAATTTCACATTCATAAAGTTCAAGTGATACTTCAAATGATCTGCCATTCAAATGTCACAATTTTCAGTTTCATATGGGACATCCAGTTTTCAAACATTGGTGCTTAACTCAGGGTACCCAGTTCTCTGTATCAGTGTTCATATTAGAACTTAGCTGTGTAAAATGAGTACTTGGATGTCTAAATGCTGATTTGGAGAACTCAAATGCAGAATTGGCTGTTCCCATTTAAGACGCCCATTCAAAAAAATTGTATGGTCCCTTCAAGTGTGGAGTAATGATAACGTTAAAGACGTCAAAACTTACGAACAGCAAACTACATAAGAGAATTTTTAGGGTAAAAGCAGTTTAAAGAAGTTCCAAATACACTTAGATTCACCTTTAAAGAGCCTGTATGCAACCCTAAGTATCTACACAGATATTTTCAAAGTGTCACTTCTAGACCAATTAAAATACTAACTCTGAAATGCAGTACTTACCAGGTGTGCTAAAATATTTGCTATAAGGCTGTGATGAAGTTTGTGAGGACTCCGACGAGACAATTCCTGGAGACGTTGGTGGAGTGGTCATACCACAAACTGCAGAGGGGCTCCAGATGGTAACCTGAGTCACAATATAAGAAAATCAACTAGGCATATGTAATAAAAACCTATATGAAATACACACATTTGGCCCATGCCCAATGTTAAAAACAAAAAGGTATCAATGAGGATTACATTTAATTCTTTACTAGATACAGAAGTTATACTAGGAAGCTACAATGCTTGCTCAACTGAAATGCACCTATTTCTAAAATATCCAAATCCAATGAGAAGCCAATTTAAGAAGTGAAGAGTGAACATCTTTGCAATAACATGCTAGTGTGCCATGGTTAGGTGCATTACCTGCTGTGGCTCAGTTGACAGCCGCGTAGACTGTGGGCTCAGAATCTGAGGTAGCTGCCTTTGCATTTGTGATAGGGTTAGCCTAGGAGTGGAATAAGGGGTAGAAGTGGAAGTCCCTGGAGTTTAAAAAAAAAAAAAAAAAAGGAACATTCACGTTAGTTTATCGAATCGGATTTAGGTCTTGATGGTCCTTCTTGCAGATATTTAACAGTTTTTATTTAAAAAATAAATAAAAAAATCAAACCCACTCATCTGGTCCAATACATAATCTGGCTATTGGAGAGCAGATTTATCCTTTTCCCGCCATGCAAAATATACAACAATAATTTTAAGTGGCTAATGATTTGGGGTGTCTCAGTATTTGAGTGTGCAACCTTAAAGAGGCCTAATTCTCAGAAAGTGCCGAACACTTGACCAGCTAATCACTACTGTCAATTCTGAATAAGTGACAGACAAGGCAACAGGAATTGTCTTAGCTCATCCTTCAAGGAAAAAAGTCACAGCTTTGTGACATTGCTAGAGAATAGTAATATCAGGACTTCATATGTGTTTACAGAAATGGGGGGAGGGGGAGGGGAGGAGAGACTGTTCTTTTTGCAAAAGTAGCCTTGTAAAACTGGACTCCAAGGAGGGTATATTAGTAAGAACTGATTTTTTTTTTTTTGTAACATAGCTGGTCTGCGTCCAATGAATATTAAAAGTGCCAATCAGCTCTTACCGTAGCTGCTGTGTGTGTCAATGTAAGGACGGGCATTGGGGTCAGTTTGACGAGGCTGCAAGCATATGCTGACTGGCTGTGACACAGAGTAATAGCTGTCTTCGTATGAGGCTTCTTTTGGGTCCAGGGAGATTTTGGCACATTCTATCACAACATCATGAGTTTCTAGTCTTTTCCACCTGCAGACAGTTTTTGGAGCCAAAAGAGTAAGTTATAATTAGCTTATTTAAGACAGATTCTAGATCAAGGTTCCTGGACATTTTAGGAACTGGTTTGTCGGATGGCTCATTTGTGTTCCTGCCAGCTTTGCATGATCCCAGCTGAAACACGACTGAGGCACCATACAATTGTGTGCCTTGCAACGTTTTAGACAGTTTACAAAGAAATTGCACCTAGATAACTCATAAGAGGTGACTCAAATTTGGCAACATAACATCTTTGAAACAGATCTATTTGAACCCAGCAGAGTCTTCCGTGGAGCACTCTGGAAAGGAGAAACAGCGTACGAAGGCTTGAATGGTCCTGAGCTTCAACACATGGAAAGATCAGATCAGCTACCTTCAGACGTTGGGAGCCCAAATTTAGACAAACCAGCAGTGCAGAATCTGAAACTATTTTGCAAGTTGCTATCTGGTATGCCAATTAAGGAGTTTTACTTGTTTTAAGTTTTGGGCATATTCTATTTCTTGCTTTCACTCTGTACACCTCTTCTCTGTATAACTGAGTAACTAAACTCAGCAGTCAAATCAGAACAGGCCAAGACCTCAGAGGATGGAAGTTCACTGCATGTTAAAGTATAAGAAGAAAAAACGGGAAGTTATCCATTTAGAAGCTGCTTTGCTTTTGGCCATAAGATAAAATTTGAAGCAAGACAGTTTATGCAAGATACTAACCCAAAGGGCTTTAACTGACAATTCTGTGCCAATCTAACTCTTTAGAGGTGCTGCCCCCCACCCAAACGCAGCTGGGAGAAGCCTGCAAAATTGATCATTGTGATAGTTAATGGGTTCCCATTTAGTAGTGTTTTCCTAGTGGCTCTGAAAGCAGGGGAAGAGCACTATTGTGCAGGAACAAGAGTCAATTTCTCCTCTTCAGTTGCTGGGCCTGTGGAGACAAGAGAAAAGCAGCAAGTGGTGCTGCTGCAGGCAAATGGGCCTAGTTCTAAAGAAGCTAGTACAACTGACGCCACATAAAAACACACCTGTTAAAAGAATTGATCTGTTAACCGAATCAAATTTTCTAAGCACCAAATCAGATCCAGTGAAGCCATTTTAAATACTAAATATATATAAAATATAAAAAAATATATAATATAAAAATATTTAAATCCTATTAAACACTTCTAATGAGCCAAAGGTAAAAAACCCACAATCTTAAAACTTGACCCAGTAAAACAGATATGAGTAACTTATGTCAAATCTCTGCTTTATTTTGTTAAGGAAAATGAGCAAATTAGTTGTCGATAACATTGTTACATCACAGTAGTACTAACTGGTTTATACCATAACTAAAATATCTTCCTCAGGTATTGTAATTATCCACCCACCAGATACAAAATTAAGTTCAACCCCCAAACAAACAACTGGTAAATGACCTATTTCCAACAATTTTTGTGTCCCCACCCCGAACTGTAAGCTAGGATGCAGAAACCTTACGTTTCACCTGGGGTACCTTAGAGTATTGATTGCAGAGTATCACTAGCATAGGACTTTTCTGTTGGCAGGCACAAATTTCTGTTGTGAGCCTCCTGAAAAAGACCATCTAAAGACTGCTCATTCACAGCCTTTCCTAATAGAGGAGTGAATTTATATACCTTCGTGGGTCCAGTTCATGGTCTTTGGATCCAGTCACTAATTCTGGATGAATTCGTACATGTTCCATCATTGGCTGGAAAAGTGGGGGCGAAACAGAGAAATATGTATTTAGTGCATCTGGAAAAGCTTTGTACCATATTCAACTTCAAAAATGGAGCATCAACAAGTAGTTCCAATAGACAAGGGCTAAAAGTTTAGAGGACAGTTACACAAGTGTGACAGCTAGATTAATTGTTCAGACTTGCTTGTATTTAGAAAGCTGTTCTTGCTTCTATTAAGGGTCCATTTTGCCAGTAATCTGTCATGATCCTGTTTCACTGCACAGTACTCAATCCAATTAGATCAATGCAGTAGCACTGTTTGGCAGATAACTAGAGTCTTGCAACTATAAACTACACATTTTTCTTAGCTGATATGAACATAAGCTATATTTTACCTTGACCACCTCTTCAAAAGTCTCCAAGTTTTCCTTCATACTGTAGTGAGAGCGCAGAAAGGAGACAAAGTTGCAAGGATACATTCCATAAAGGCGGTGAAAGAGCGCATAAACACTGGCATGGAGATGGACGAGATAGATCTCTGCCACATGACCTGGGGGAAATAGTTGGAGCCTTTTTACATGATTGAATTGGAGGAAAGAAAGAAGAGAAATTCTGCTGATGAGATCAAAGAAAATTGAGTGTCAGAAGTTAAGAGCTAGTGCTTTAAGAATGCCTGTTTTGATTCAAGACAAATGACAGCTTGGAAATACCATAGCCTAGCAATGCTAAACACCATCATCTGTGTGAAAGGAGAGGCCGCACTTGCACGTCAGAAGCGTCAATCAGCTCTAAACTAAACAGTAAAATCAGGAATGGAGTATTCATTCGGGCTGTCTTTTATCCTGTGTTTGTACAGTACCTAAGGTCCACAACTAGGGAGCCTAGGTGCTACAGCAATACACATAATAAATAATCCTTACAACAAAGAGCTTACTATTCAGATTGGCTTCTTTGCAGAAGAGTTAATTTTTCAACAATTGTAGTTTGCATGAGTGACTGAACACTAAGCAAATCAATAAGGACACCCCTTTCAGCTCCAAGTCAAATAAAAATCTGATAACCACAGGGAAAAAAATAATCACAAGTTTAAATTGTGCAACTACTGGCTTGTCTTTCTGGCCTGTAGGAGCAGCTATGATATTAGTCAATGCCAAAATGGCCTTCTAAATCACACCTCTATATACTCAACTATGGTGTTTGTTCACAGTGTCACAGACAGAAGACATACAATTTCTAGAGTTGTGCCCCAAAATGGCTTGTGGATTGTCAGAATGGACTTAGACCAATCAATGTTAAAATGAAAAGTCTAATACTACCAGGACTTTAGTGGTTACTGGTTCAGAAGCATTGTCAGAAAGTCCTACATCCATAGCCAACACTCATAACTGAGAGCCTCCAAACTGGCACCTGGTTCAAGCTAGTTGTTTTCTCTCTCAGCTTTCCATCTACTAAACTTAATTGTCCATTCATATCCTTAGAGCTCTAAGGGTTGCATTCCTGCCATGTAGTGACAGCAGCAGCACTACTGATCTTAAAGAATCACAGAATACCTCATTTCAGAGTGTTGTACCAATAAGTGCCATGGTGCAAGAGCAACATTCAGACATTAGCTGTCAAAGAAAAGGAACAGCTTTGGGGTTTAGTATCTAATTTTCCCTATTGAACTAACTCCAGGAGTTAGAACTGCAGCCCACCACTAGTTTCCCAAGATAAAGTGCTCACCAGCAATCAGAAAAATGGTGCTACTGAATCATACCTGCAACAAAGTCAGATCTCTCACCTGGATTCTTCAAGCACCAGGATGAGAGACGGCCAAATATACCAAAGAAATCATGAAGGTACATTTTGCCAGACTGTGGAATCATTGGCAGCATGGTTATTAACACTAGGACACCAGTGGTGAGTACTACTACATCTGTGTCAGTCTGCAATGAAGAAAAGTCGTATTAGTCAGAATTCAAATGAAAAAGCTTCATTTTTTCCTGATGCAGCACTAGTACACAATGGACATCGCATATTTACAACTTGATAAGGCTCCTTACTTTAAGGATGTCTACTCTAAACCTACCAAACCTTGGCTCACTATCACACCTGCCCCTTTATCTTGTAGGTCCCCAAGAGAAAGTCAGGGATTCCAGCTACTATCCTGTCTTCCAACCACTGACCTGCTGCCTAAGAATTTGTTGACTTCCTTCAAAGGCAGTCTTTATACCTGTTCCTTATCTGAATGGAGAGAACCACTACTGATATACCTACCTCTGCCTGTCTAGAGCTAAATATGCTCTGCTTCCAGAGCCCAAGAGATTTGAAATTTGATCTGGGTATCCCACATGGCTGGCAGACGACTAAAACTAGGCCCCAGCTGTCCTCATGTTAACATCTCTTAAATGCATACAAGCCTCTTTCTGTGCAGCCACACAAGTTAAATAGTATACCTGTTATAGTAACAAGGCCAAGCACATGATAAAAATGAAACCATTTGGACTAGAGCATAATAATCTGTATCTTGAGTTTAGAGCTTTAGTATTAAAACTTGAGGTTAGCTTAGTTTGTCAGACTGCTGAAACACACCAAAAAACAGAGCACCGCTAAAACAAAATACTGATGTTAGCTGAAGGTACTGTTGCATGGTAAATCTAAGGTAACTGAAGAGGTCCCAAACTGTAAATTCTGTCTGCCTGATGCCTCCAATTAAAAAAAAAAAAAAAAAGCTTTATGAATAGTGACTCTACTAATGCTAATCTACTATAACTAATTATGCAAATTTCTGTACCTTGTATTCATGTATCTTTGCAAACTTCAATCTATTCTCATAACACTCATGTGAGATACACACAGGGTATATAATTACTACTTATTTATCAGATGGGGAAACAAAAGTACAGGACGGTCAAGTGACTTGCTCACGTTCTCTCAGCAAGTTAATGGCACAGGAAGGAAAAGAAACCAGGAGTCTTGACTTGCAGTCTTCCTGCTAATCACAAAACATTGTTTTCTCCCTATATTAACTTTAGTATCTTAATTTTTTACATGTTTTCATAAAGCAAAGGATACAAAGTTGTACAATTTAAGGAAATTCAGAGCTTATAAAACAAGAAGCATTCAGACGTGGGTTGTCAGGGATCCACAGAACATCTACTACGTGGGAAGTGACAGTGTAAGCTTCCTCCACCAGTGTGCTTCAATGGAAATGGAGTATGTACTCACTATTTTGGAAAATTTTCCTTTCCCCTAACCAATTTATGCAAATGGAACTCAGCTATTACAGCAAGGGCCCCTTATAACACACATAATAAATACTCAGTGTTGACATAGTTCTTACCTTAAGACACTTAAGTAAAGAAAGCAGGAGAGGTGCTTGAGAAAATTTATGTTTCCAAGATGGCTGTCGTCTTATCACATGACCCAGCAGTGAGAGAGTATGTAAACGGGTAGCAGCTTTGCCCATATAGTCATTAATTTTGTCCAGTAGATGCTGAAACCAAATTTGGGGAAGGGGCAGAGGAGTAGAAAATGACATGAAATGTTACAAATTATTTACAGGTACCTGATGAACAACAGGAAAGGACACCAATCTGTATGTTTGAAAAGTTGCTCTTCTCAGTTATAGGCATTAAATGCGTTTTACTAGTGTGTCTAGGGAGCCAGATTGAATACAACCCTGTGAGTACAACACAGGGATACAGCTTAAGTCTCTCTGTGGTAATACTGACAACAAAATGTTGTTCAAACCAGAATTGGTCATTGTGCTTGGAAACTCATTCTGCTCCAAAGTATTCAGCCATTGCAGAAAAAACAGCTGTTAGTTTTGCCAAGTGTTCATTTAAAAATTCCCACACGCTTGCAGAATCCCTGTATATTCTTGTGCAGTCGCGCTTCCCCCTCCCTTCAATGTGTAACAAATCTAGTAACAGCAATAAGCAGCTGCTGCCAAGCGCTGTAAAGCAATTACATTACAAGTAAAAGATATTAAATATCGGTATGAAAGATCTTCTATGAGCGCTGTAATTTCATCTCTTGTGATCAACATGTAAATTTGATTGCAGCCATGGACCCAGTTTAAGTAATCCATGAAACAAAATGAAGTTTTGTGTTGGAGATTTTTTTTTTTTTAAACTAACCTACTCTTACTACACAGATAAAACACACCAATTCATTCTACATCAAGGGAAAAGAAGAATTTTAACTGGCCTTCTACTTAGAAGCTTCTCTAATACTAGAGTAATATCTGCCATGCTCCATGTTCTCCAAAAACTGCAAGTTATTTTACCTTGTCATGAGGCTCTTGCAGTGTGGACAGGATCTGCAATGCCTGCTGAGAATTGTTTTCCAAGTAGTAATCTACTAGCATATTCACAAGCATCGGTCCACGGTCTATCAGTTTGTTGTCAGCAACAGAAAGGAATAGGACAGGTTATAAACTAAAATGAACAAAAATTTTCTATTGTAAAAGATTAAAATAATTGCAGAATTGAACAGCATTCTTACAAGTGCCTCTAGGAAGTTACCCAGGTTTTTAAAAATGAGACCCACTCCCAATTACATTCTCCCATCCCCAAGTGTCTTTCTGATTATCTAGCTTGGTGAGAGAGAGGAAACAGACCTTCCTAAAAACTGACAACAGGATTTCCTAAAAAGTGTCCCAAACTAAATGATTAGATGTGAGACACTGACTAAACTTTCGCAGAGAATCTACAGCCAGTGTTCCACGCTGCTGGGTGGAGTCTGGCAATCAGTTGGATTCCCTCCTCTGTTTTCCACATGAAGCAAGTATAAGGGCAAGGGGAGTAATGATGCTATTCCACACTGAAATAGGTCCACTAATAGCCTTAGGAAAGCTCTTAGCGGTAGCAGAAAGCATTCATATAGCAAAATGAAGAATGGCATTTCACAAGAGGAAGTTATTGTTTGAAATGAGCGAAGTGGATGAAACACCTTCACTTTTGGGACATACTCGGTAGGAAGGGAGCGGGATATCTACTTACAACTGGGGTGTGCATGTTTACTTTAGTACACCACAAAACCCTAGTAACCTTATAAAGGGTCAAGAAGACAGTCTCAAGGAACCAGGAGTTACAGTTTATCAGATCTTCCAAGAAGTGATTCTTTTAGCAAGAGGAACATACGGAGCATTAATCCTTGAAGCAATCACTGCCTCTGACAGAGCGTTTCTTCAAAGTAAGTCACATTTGCAGGAGATGAGTAGATTTGATAGGGAACTTCAACTTTTTGCTTATTTCTATACAAAGCTTCCTCCAACCCTCCAGTTTAACATCTAAGAGGCACATACCAGAGTTGAGGTTATCTTTGAAGACAGCTGTTATATCTTCCTGGACAAGCAGAACTGAAGAATCCAACATAGAGAGGAGCTCACCAATATTTGCTTGCTGGGCCATTCTGTTTACTACTATAGGCTTATGCACGTCTTATGTGAATGTGCAAGTTAAAACTTCTTCAGGTTCCTCATTGGTGCCCCTACCAGACTGGGAAGACAGAGCAGAGTACAGATAACAGAATACATCTCCCTCATTCTCTCTCATCTCAAAGACCCCATCACTGCTCTACTGGTAGCTGCAATATTACCCTTTTTGACAGTTAAATGCCAAAAAAGTTTGTTAGTGCAGAATTAAGGCTGCCCAGTGATAGCTTGTGCCCTTCCAGAACATCGAGTTCAGCAAAACTCAAAACTTCTGAAAACCAGGAAATACAGAGTTAAGGTAAATGCTCAGGCAACCTTAACTCTGCCCCACTAGAGCTGGCAACTGCCAATGGGAATTATATGCATGCACTCCAGCTGTAGTCACAGTGTTAGGTATAGCTGTATTGAATGGTGATGGGATATGCTGGAGCAGTTTGGGAGAGCTGTTATTGAGGAGATCTGGGCCTGAGTCCCCTATGTATATTATCAAAGGAACGAGGTGCATATGTACCATGAAGCTCTAGTCTACATTCTTTCAAATACAGAACTGTGTAGGTTGTATCAGTAGCAGAGCACTGGGGTCTCTTTGCCATGGGTACTGCCAGTAGTGAAGTGGGATATGAGAGCAGTCTGTGGATTGAATGATGGGCACAGGAAAGGATACGTTTAGGCAGTATCCTGTGTTCAAGTGTGCAGGAGTTATGAAACGGTTCAATTTTTTAAGTGTGATATTGTGTTGGGAGAAGAGGCTCAGTGTTTGAGCACAGGGCAAGGGCAGATTGCCTTTTCACTGTAATGTGGACTGAATGGGAGTGTGTGTATTATAGGTGTATTGGTGCATTGCTAAAAGAGGGCAAAGAGGCATTTACCATGACACTATATTTCCTGGTTTTCACAAGTCTGAGTTTTGCTGGATTTAATTTTCTCGAAGGGCACAAGCTATCCCCAGGAAACATTAACTTTGCATTAATGACATTTTTTGCTATTTAGTTTTCTAGATTTTAAACAGAAAGAGAAACATTTGTTGGTAGGCAATAATGGTCATTTAGATAGTTATAGTTATCACACAGGTTTGCAGATGATATGCTGCTATAACTATGTAATAAATCAAAAGACCCTTGGCTGGTCCATACTGGGAACTTACATCACCATAGCTACGTCCTTCATAGGTGTGAAAAATCCAAACCACTGAGAGATGTAGTTATGCGAACCTAACCCCAGGTATAGAAGTCTACTGTCAACCTAGCGCTATCTTCTGTTGGCCTAGCTACCACCACTTAAGGAGGTGGATTAACTATACCGATGGAAGACCCATCCCATCGGCATAGGTAGTGTCTACACTGAAGTGCTACAGCAGCGCAGCTGCGCCACTGTAGCAGTTTAAGTGTAGACATACCTCTAGCTTTTATATACTGCATTTCACCAGAAAAATCTCAACGTTACATCATTATCCCCATTTTACAGATGGGAAACTGAGGCACAGAGGGGTGAAATGACTTGCCCAAGGTCACCCAGCAGGCCAATAGCAGAGCTAGGAATAGTTCCAGTCAAGTGGTCTTTCCATGAAGCCGCATAGTTGCTATGTAATTCTTCAGTGCTCCTCTCTCATCCTGTAGCTTTTGCGATAGTGGAATGGGGATAATGATCATGCTTTGAAATATATTCAGTGTGTAGTTGCTAACAGGGCTGGTGAGAGAAATCTCATCCATGGTCTAGGTCCCAAAACCTTTACAGTTTTATTACATGGTTGTTACATTAACTTTAAGCATTGAGAGAAGACTGATGTCTCTCTTTTTCCTTCTCCACGCTCTGGCCCATCATTCCCTGCAACATGTAGCCCCCTGCCAACATTTCCAGTTCCCCATCCCTTTCCCATCCCAT
The DNA here is from genome assembly GCA_033296515.1 of Macrochelys suwanniensis. Lineage (NCBI taxonomy): Eukaryota > Metazoa > Chordata > Testudines > Chelydridae > Macrochelys > Macrochelys suwanniensis. The sequence continues at coordinate 9,325,674 of CM065790.1, read as the reverse complement.
TAAGCCATTAGTTGACACTATAGAAGCCATTAATACGTACGAAAAATTGCTCCTTGTTCTCTCCTGCCTTATGCTGCTGCATACATGTATCACAGACAACAGCTTACTGAAGGGTGGCAAACTGCCTTGGATATGTAGACAAGCTGAAAAGAGCTGGGCCCCTCACTCCCATTACCCACTTCCAGCTGGGACTTCAGCTTCAGCCAGTCTTCCCCTACCAGGCCCCCGATTCACCTAATCTGCCCTTCCTCCAAACCTAGCGCCTCCCCCCTCACATTCTGGCCAGCTCCCTCTCACCCCACATGGGCGATGTATATCTTAACTATTTATTTTCTGGTGTTTTCAGATGTTTAAACATGTATTACCTTGAGTCCTCATATGGAGGGGCAGGGTGAGGGGCTCAGACCCCTGCAGGGGGGTAGAGATCCCCTACATCCTAGAGTACACCTACAGAGGAGGAGAATTCAGAGCTGACTGGCCCCTCCCCCTCAAATTCCTCTGCTACTCCTCATTCTCCAACCTATCCCTACTTCTTCCCCCTTAACCAGAGCCCTCCCCAACCCCTATTCTCTCCCCAACCCCTCATTTCCATTTATTCTTCTCCCCATAATACCCCCCAGCCCTCACTTCAGGCCTAAATCCTCTCCCCTACCACCACCTACTCTTTTGCCCCTCCCCTTCCAATGAGCATTCACACATGTAATTTATTTTCTATTCAAAAAATAATTTCACAGCGTCTGAATATTCTGCTGTACTCAGCTAACATTTCTCCTAGTCAATACCTTGACAGACAGATTTTTTAAGCTGTTTACAGCTCATTTTCAGTGACATTACACTCCCATATAAGAATATTTTCATAAAGAATATGATGACATAACTAAGATACGTTTTATGCAAGATGGCAAGATATCTTGGAAAGGTTATGATTTACCGAATGCAATTATCCAATTTGTATGCATGTATCATTTCTGTATCTAAAGTTAGGAATATGGACTATGTAACAATTACTGGGTGTGTATTTGGAAGACACCCACCAGACAACAGGCCATCAAATTTGATGGGCCATTAGGAAGAAACAACAAGACTGTGATGATACTAATCTCTCTCCTTCCTGAGAGGCAGCTTGGGACTTAGCTGTGATACTACTAGGTGAGGTGGTCTTGTCACATAATACTTAAGACTAAACATTTTCTTGGACTTCTTGTAACTTTCCACTAAAAGGGGGAGGAGGGGCCCAAGTTTGGGAAATAAAAGATTCCCACCTTATGTAAATCTTATTTAAGGGTGGGTAGGAAGGCAAACTGGACTCTCCTCCACTGTCTATCCAAGGAGGACGACTGCTGAAAGAACCTGAAGGGACAAAGGAACTAACCTGAATGAAAAGGCAGGAGTGAGTCCAGACTGAGACAGGGGTCCAGTCTGTAAGAAGAAATATCTGGAACTCTGAGCTACAGAAACTCTGCATCCTGCCTAATTCAACATTTAGGGCGAGAAATTACATTTTGTAACCTGTTTCTTTAGTGAATCAAGCTTGGTTTGCGTGTTTTGTTTTATTTGCTTAGTAATCTTCTTTGTTCTGTTTACTATCCCTTTAACCATTTAAAATCTGCCTTTTACAGTTAATAAATGTGTTCAGTTTATTATTAAACCCAGTTCTGCAATTTCTAACTGCAGAGGGCAAGAAGTTGTGCTCCACACTGAGGGAGGGGGCGAATTTATGAGCTTACGTTGTATAGATTTCCCTATAGCGCAAGACATTATTTTGGGTTTATTCCCCAAAAGGGGTGTACACGTGAGTGCTGGGTGAATCCTTTCACACAGAGCTGACTTCAGTCTCTCTGCAGCGGGATGTGACCCTGCCAGTGTGTGTGCTAGAGGAGACTTAAGAGGCTAGCTCAGCAAGACAGGTTAAAGGGGGCCTATGCTGGCAGAATAGGTGAATACTATTGCACCCAGAATCCCCCCCCCCCCAACAAGCCCCTGTGCATCCAGACCCCCCACACACACACCCAAATCCCCCACTGAGCCACCCACACCCAGACTGCCCTACACAGAACCCTCTGAACCCACACCTGGATCCCCCCCACACTAAGCCCCTCCACACTTGGATCCTGCCTTGCTGAGCCTGCCTGCCCACACCTGGTACGGAGAGCAGGGCCTGGGTGTTTCTGGGGCAGGCCCTGTCCTTGCGCTGTTTCATGATTGGGTGCAGACTCACCACTGAGTCCGGGTCCCAGGGAGAGCTGCACAGTGATCTTGCACTTCTGTGCAGCCAGTGGCCTGTGCTCCCCAATGCATTTATTTGACAAATAAAATTTGCAGAATTCTTAGGTGCAGAATGCCCTCAGGAGAAAAACAGAGCAGGGGAATGTGGGGCTGACATGTGCCCCTGCCCCTATTCCCTCCCAGCTCTCCGGGTACTCACTCCCGTCCCCCTTCCCACTCTCTCTCTCTCCTTTCCCACTTCACCCTCTCTTCCACCCCAATCACCCTCCCTTCCCAGCAAGCATTTGCTTGCATAGTTTCATTTTAAAAAAAAAAATAGTTTCAGCATGTTCTGAATATTCTGCTGTATTCAGATTACATTTCTCCAAAATAAACCGCCCCCCTCCCCCACCCACAGAGGCAGACTGGAGCAGTATACCTACTTTTCTTACTTCAGATTTCTGCCCTGGCTTGGATTTGACCTCACAGTACCTTGGGTGGTGCTCAGACTCAATGAACTTAAAACATCCTCACAGCCACCCAGCCCCTGTGATACGAGGTAGTTTTCCAGATAGATTACACTGAGCATGTGCATAGAGAGATACTTGCATGCCTGTTTGTGTGCCTGATAACTGGAGAAGCAAAAACTTTTTGAAAAAAGATTTTAATTTGATGTTCCCTAAAAGGCTGATGGGTGCCATGCACTCTATTGGGATAACCTTTGAGATCATGGTGCATTGAGCTGAGCCTGGTTTGAGCTCTATCAGTGAGCAAAGATAGGTTGCCAGAACCTGTCAACTTCAACCAAAAGTGCTTTTTTCCTGGGTGCTGTATTTCTGGAACCCTTTGGTCAAATGCCCCCAAATTTAGATCACTAAAATAACCCAAGCCCCCAAGAGGCATTCCAACTTCCAAGTCAATCCATGTAACCATGTAGATTTCAGAGCACTTAGAATTGAGCTTTAAACAGAAAAAGTTGGTCTTAATATTAACTATAGCAGAGCTCTCACTCTGTTGTAATGTTAAATGGAAGAGGCTACTAGGGATATTTTACCTATGAAGGATGCATACGCATGGGAGAAAGTTTATAAAAACTTTCCCATCACACTCAATAAAACCAATAAATTATATGCAACCTTGAACACTGGACCCTGTTTTGTTGAGAATATGTTGGCTGAGACACCTGGATCATGCCCTTCTCAGAGTGCTATGAATCTTAAGCGTAGATCTGGTCAGCCAGTTATGATTACAAGAGAAAGCAGTTGTGAACAAAGTGGCAATAGCTCCCCGAAAGCACCAATCCTCCTCCTTCTCCCATAGTGGCCCCTAATGCAGCCGGGCTTCAGATCAGTTCACACATACAAGGCTACACTTAGGAAGTCGCCTGCATGCTCAAGATTCTCTTTCCTCCTCCCATATTTTCCAGGTCAGCTGGATTGCAGCCTCATTCCAGAGAGTTACTTACAGCCCTTCCTCGTTCTTCCAGCTGCTCATAGCCCTTTAGTGAATGAGAGCAACTCTGAGTGGAGAGGTTGGTGTGGGAAGGGAGAAAGGAAAAAGAGAGGGGGGAAAGGTAATAAAGTGTAGATGAAGTTAACTGTGCTAGAGTATGACCCAAGAAACATGGGGGTATCTGTCAATCAACTGTAAGGAGACCCCAATAAAAGTAGTATGGAGCTGGATTAGAACCTAGAAAGGGATGATCTGCAGCCTAATTGCATTAGGTTTCCTGCAATTAAACTAGCAATTTGCACAGTTTCTGTGGGGCAGGGAGAAATATTTACCATATTAGCAAAAAATGGTCTACCAGGCCAGCTGCTGACAAGAATTTTGATGACTTTTCTGAGATATGAGGAATCTTGTTCACAATACAGATGTCTAAATATGGAGTGGCACATTTGTATTAATATACACAGGGCAAAACTGAACTGCATTCAGATCAGTTTTTATGACAGTAATGTTTCACTACATTAACCTTTCAGATTCCTATTTTGAACACATGGATGCATATGCCACTGCTGAGTGCATAACTAGTAATCAAAATTCCATCATTTACTAATGCAGTTCCATTCTTTATTTTACTCAAAGGAAATCTAAACCAACATCAACCTCCGCAGATAATGCCAGCAAACTGTCTTTAAAGAGTTATTCTACATTCAAATTAAAACATGTCAATTCTTACTAAATGGGACAGGGTGATTTTATTTACCCAAAAGGTATACAAAATATTAGATGAGCAGAAAACCAGCATAGTGACATTTCTGACTACTTGCTTGGCTTTCATGAAACAAGATAAATGAATTACAGGGAGGATAATTTATCACCTATATAGGTAAAATTCTGAAAAATATGGCAAGTCACATTCTTTAGTAGTCTACAGCCTGCCCACTTAAATGTTTTAAAGGGAACAAATACAGTTAACAGTACATCACAAGGAGGCAGTGAAATGAGCAAAGACAAACTTGAGTGGATTAGGAGTTAAAACACAGATTTACACATACCACCCTTCTGTGAGTCCACAATAAATAGAGCTGGGATCCTGGTTTATTGCCCAACTAGCAGAAATCACAATCTCATGAATACACCAAGAATGGCAGACTGTGTTAGGAGTTTCCTAAAGCAAAAAGAGTAATCTTGTGTTTGGAACCCTCAAAGTCAGAGTTCATATTTAGCTGGATAAGAGCAGGCTAAGCATTTGGCATAATGGGGAAGGAAAAAGTGAACAGAAACAAACCAGTCACTTGAGAAATAGTTAAATCTCAGTTCCTAAAAACATAAAAGGTGAAACATTTAATTCTAACATGAGTCAAACTGGAGAGAAAGTTCACTGAAAGTATCTTGCTCTGTTATCTTGAAGTCAAGAGCCAAATCAACAGCAGCAAGAAGACCACAGCCTATTATGGGTCAAGCAGAATGGGATGCTGTAGTTTATCTGTTAGACTGTTTAGCTGTAGAATCACTCAGCGTCAACTTTATCAGGACTTTAATACCCAGGATTAAGGTTCAGATTCACACCCACAGTCAGCCCTTTCACATGTATTGAGATGTTTTTCTAAACAAGGACCGAAGTAGAGAAGATTCAGTCAGAGCAGGAAAGAGAAATGACTTCAATTTAATATAGAGGCAAGCCTGCGAGTTAGAAAAATGATGTATTACATTTTGAATCTTTCATACAGAAGCATGCCATGCTAAATATACAAAACCACACTCTACATCCTACTTGCAACTGCAGTGCTTCATAATACTTGAGGAAAAAACAAAAAACGCTCTGCCTTCCACCGTAATGTATTCTTAAAGGAAATCTGTAGAAGGTCCCTTTAATCTCACTTGTGAATCAAGCAACATGCTAAATCATTAGCAGTATGTAAACTTTAAAGCTACAAGTTTCTGCTCTTTTTCTACCTTGAAGGACTAAACTCTGATGTTTTCATTTCTGTTATTCAAGCTTCTGGGCAACCTCCTTTCTGGTCCTTCAAGGAAAAATATGGTATAAAGCCATTTAAAACATTTACTAGATCACCAAATCGCAGATCAGTTAGTTCTTGCTGAATAAGCAATGATTGCCAATTAAAATCTCTTTCTGTGATGGAAAGAAAAGTCTTTATCAAGTAACCACAGAGAGCCTGGTTTTAGTCTTACCACAATAATCTGCATTCTGAAATACTGAAATCTAGGCTGAATAGTTGAAACCAGTTACCTTGGCTGTAGCCAAGTAGACTGGACACTTGCCATCATTGCCTGGTTTTGATGTCAGCTTTACACTGCAGTGCTGATAGCCTGACATTCTGAATGCAAACATCACACCTCCCTAATTCCAAGTGAGAACCAGTGTTAACAAGTCTCACTTTAGAAGTTATTCTATAATCGACCTTTACACCCAAATTGGAAAGGCAACTACTGATTTTACAGTATGAACAATCTAGAAAACAAATCCCAGTAGATAAGAGTTAGAACTGTGCTAAACAAGGAACATATCACATGCCACATCATTCATATAAAATAAACCAAACGTGGAAATCACCTGGTTAATCTGGAGCAGAGAAATAAGACTGTTTAAGTTGTACTTTTTTCCAAGAGTTGCTATTAAAGTGTTAAAATGGATTAGCTTTATTATTTTAGAACAAGGGCTAGTTGCCCAATAAAGACAAGGTTAACTTAGAAATCAGAAAGGGTCAGCCTTCGCAGATGCAAAGATAATTTGCTGAAGCGCTCCATGAGTTTTAGCTAGTGTAGATAAGCGGAGCTGCTCTAAGTAAATGATGGTTAATCTCCTCCTCCCATAGCGCATTAAGGACAACAATATCAGAGGAGGCAAAGGACTTCTCCTGTTTAAGTTGAAGTGATCTAAAAAAGTATCTCTGTACTACCACTCAAATATGGCTCTCCCCAGAGGTACTGAACTATATTAGAGAGCACTTCATTTAAATAGCCTGAAGGTCAGTACACAGATCAGGAGTGAAAGATTCCTTAAAGAATGTAAAGTATGAAGCAAACATTTGCTTAGGAACACTACATTCTTAGAAAGCCTAGAAGAAAACTTATTTAGTACAATTTCTAATTCGAGTAGCACACAAAAGGAATAAATCAAATAATTTTTAAGAATGCATACCAGCTGGTCATTGGAAAAGTAGAGACAAATGCAATTTAGTGAAGAGGCAGCTTGACAAATAACTAAGAAGGGCAAGGTCTTATTGATCCTAACCTAGATATGCACAGAAAACTCATTCACATTGGAGTGTTTGCCCATTAAAAAAATAGAGAGGATGAGGCTTAATTTGACTCTAGAGTCTACCTGCAGTGTGTGTCTGTTATAACAGGTGTCAACTATTTAAATCTCCTGCACATAGACGGGATAGCAAACGTCTCAAATTGTAAAGAATCCCATTTCAATAGGGTAGCATCCAGAGTTATCAATTGTGACAAATACAACCTGATAAAAGTTTGGTAAACAGCTCCCAATAAAAGCCTTCTATGTGCAATTTTTATTAGACTAACATTTTATAAAGAAAACTCACTTTCCAATCTCTTTCAAGTAAATAACTTGACCGACAGTGAGATCCTCTAATCACCTTTAATTCCGATATTCTTAACTAAAATATGTTCAATGAAAAACAAAAAGATACAATCATTACTTTTCAGCAAGGGTAAGCAAACTTAATTTTTAAAAACTGCTTTAATGAAATACTGTGAGTGAAACTCCATGCACAAATCAGAATATTCTAAGCTGTGGTTCCCACAGTAACCAGAACCTCCCAAACCTGCCTGTATTTGTATTAAGTTGTGCTGCTCAGTATGTGACTTACTACGTGCAGTGAAGCCAAGTAACAGCAGCTGTAGTAACCATAACTGAATTTCCTGACAACAGCTGCTATGTGGCTACGTTACATGTATTAAAACACAAATTTAACAACATACAGTAATACTAACTACAGGATAGCAGAATTCTGGCCACTGTGGGAACCATTGCCCTGAATTTCCTGATTTGTGCATTTAAAGTTTTACTCATCATACTGCATTAAAACAGATTCTGAAAATTAAGTGCATTTGCTTTTGTAAAAAAGTGTCTGAAAACTGGGGCTAACACTGCAAGTATCTCAAGTGTATATGTACTGGAACAAGACGACCAAAGTCATCTTCATTTTGATTCAAATCCTCCAATATTCATCGGGAAAATGACTATCTTAAACATTTAATCCTGTCTCATTCCCAAATACAAAGGTAATGAGAGAGCGCATGGGTCTACAGCAACAGGATGAAGTCCGAACTGCTGTTGTGGCATCTTTCTTTACTCTTTGCTCCCAGCACTGGGAATGGCAATACAGTGTTATGCCTGCTCTTTTGAAAAGAAAAATATTAATGCCAATTTCAAGAACACAATCCACCAAATGGATACAAGTAATACAGTAAAGCCCACAACCCCCACTATGGTAGGTGCTGCTATATAGACATTGTAAAAATTGATCAGGAACCAGCAAAACCAAACTCTCCAAGCTCCAGAAAGACAGTCACACAGGCTTAAACTTTTATATTTGAAAAGTCCTAGATTCATGGAAACTGAATGATTCCAATACATTACTTCACCATCACACAAACTTTTGGGAAGGGTGTTTGGAAAGGATGTGGGGGGAAATGGATTAACACTCAGAGCTTCAACAGGAATTCCAAGAACCCCTCAGGGTAGGAAGAGAAGGACTTAAGCCAAAAATTTCTGCAGATTTCAGGCTTTCATTTTTAAAAAGTTAAATTCCTAGCTCTTATGTTTTAAAATAAAACCAACTGTAGTGCCATCTTCCTAAACCTGCTGGAATGGCTCCAGTGTCTACTGCAGTTCATAGCTTTGCCAAGAAACAGTATGAAGATAACAAAACTCTGGACAGGTTCAGTGCTAATATTCAGAATGCTGTGAGCAGCAACGAATCAAAAATTAAATTAGTTTCACGCTCCTAACGCTACTTGGGAAAGCTATGAACAGAGACAGGCACTGGAGTTATTCAAGGAGAAGGAATGGGAAAAAAAAAAAAAAAAGTTGAAAAACAGTGGTGACACCCCTGCCTTCACAGCAGCCAAGAACTCAGCAGTAGGAAGACAAGACAGAAAATTCCTCCCTTCTAGCAGCTAGGGAAGGGCTTCAGGTAAGATGCTTACTAATCGCAACCTGATGCAAATGATGGCGTTTCCCTCCTTGCCGCAGTGTCTAAGGACAGCACACTTACCAGCAGCTGACATGGAAGAAGGGCCTTGGCTTCTCACTAGGCTTTCCCCCACCAATAATCTCACTGGTGAGGGCCCTACCCTTTGTATTTACCTCTGGCTAGTAGGTTTTGGATAAATTTTTCAAGTCCTGAACTATTCTCTTCCTCCCCCACCCCCCAAAGTCATCCCTCAAAATCAGGGTTGAAATACAACAGAGTGTTCAGGGGAAGCTTTTAACTGCTGTTGGGTATGCTGTACCTGTTCTGTGGACAAGTAGGACTTCAGTTTCCAGTGCTGTCAATCTGGCACCTTTCATGATCACTGAACTGAAAAAAAAAGAAGAGAGGTTAGCATATGCTACCATTAACACTGTTATAAAGCTGTTGAAAAAGCCTGCTGTTATGTTTCTCTGCAGTTTTGTAGTTTCTGCATTACAACATCAGCTCCCAGTTTGAGTAACAACCAAAAAATGTGCATGGTTACTTCTTCTGGTTCTTCATAGGCTAAAGTCACAAGAGAATCAAATGTTGGCCTTCACATTCATATTTTTGCTTAATGGTATGAATTTACAAAACCTGCTATGAAGAGAATTTTTTTAGTTTATATTTTTTAATTGTAATAAAACACAGATTTTTGGATTTCTCCCCTAGAGAATCATTACCCAAATAACTGGACAGCACAGAGGACTGTAGACAGAAGTGAAGATGACCATTCCATTTTGCTGTCCAAATTGAGCAAGATACAAAACTAACATTAAAACTGTAGAAAATAAAAGATTAAAATTCAATTTTGTCTATAGTGTTAGTAACAGAGTCAAAGACTTGATTTAAATAAACATGTTTTATGTTGACAGGATTGCTTTAAAAAAAAGGAAGCTCTGTTTATTTATATATATAAAAAGTACACTTGTGCATCTCAAGATGATTCATTAGAGAAAATAATTCCATTCACACACCTAAACTTTTGGGCCATTTCTATTATTTGGACACATTGCCATGAGTTAGCTGAGGGCTGTAGAGCAATCTCAGATATTTATAAGATCATATAATTATTAAGCCTGACACTTCAATGATTCTCATGCTTGGTACCTTTACTGATAAACTGTGTTTTAAAATGTGAGCTGGGTTTATCCAGTTCACAGGTGAAGCCATGGACACACTAGATACCCTACTGAGGGTCTGTCACAGAACAACTGCCTGGCCTTGCATAGAATCGCAAAAGTTAGAAATGGAGAAAGATTTAGACCACTGAGTTGATCCCTATATAAGCAATAAGCACAGGCCCCTCAAAGGGGGGGATATCACTTGATCCTCCTGAAGAAAAAGGTTTTTGGTGTAACTGGGTAGAGTGGCAGCCAAGAAGTTATATGTAAACACCTTCAAAAGAGGTGCTTTTGAAAAATTATTATGCATATGGGCTTGATTTTGTATGGGGAGATGAGAGGGGTTATTTCTTAGCCCTTCTAGAGCAATTTATACAGTAGAAATGATGTAGGTTAACTTATGATGTATTTCAGTTTTCCAATTAACTGACTTAGAAATAGCATTTCTTCTTCCAGTGAATCTCATTACTCCTTTAGTTTACTTAAGTTTTTGCCTGTCATTCTCAGGATGGACACTGAGGGAAAAAAAGCATTCATGTGTAGGAACAAAGGCAAGATTACACAAAGTGAAAAAAGCTGACCGTTCCCAACAGAAGTAAATAAGAAGTGTGGAGAGTGAGAGGAAAATGGTTGCAAGTTCAAAGTTGGCAACTTAGTTGTATTTACAAGAGTTATAGCTTTCGCAACAAATTATCCAACAATGTTCCAATAGCCTATGTTACTAGCATGGCTAGAGCATAGACACCTTGCTCTTCCCATTAGCAATAAAACTTTAATTCAGTCTTCAGCAGTCATGGCTGGACAGTTAAAGTGAAATTTCACAGTCCATTTATAAACAAGCAGTTTTATTGTCAGAGTCCTCCAATAGTCAAATGTTTCAAATGTAAAGGCTATCGATATCCCTTCACAGTCTGACTGTTAGGCTCAGACTGACAATTCCAACTGGGATCAATAGCAAGACTTCCTATGGAAGATACTTAACAGGAGACTATTAACACCTATTTCAAATTCTCATCGGCAGTTTGTTTTCAAGTGTTTTCCAAAGGAGATGGGTGGTTCTTTATTTTTACAGGGATTGGACCACACGAGCATCCAGAGTGTGCCAAAGTTAAAATGTGAGCCTTTTGGAAAGGGACTGCATTTTATTAAGGCAACTGAGATATGAAGGAGAGAGAGGAATAAGACACACAATCCTTTTTATAAAGAAAACAACAACAAAAAAACAGCTAGCCCTTTCTCTAGCCTACGTTCAGAGAGTTAATGCACTGGCCTTTTACTCTAGCACAGGGGTGAGCAAACTTTTTGGCCCGAGGGCCACATTGGGGTTGCAAAATTGTACGGACGGCCTGGCCCCGCCCCCCTATCTGACCCCCACCCACTTCCTGCCCGACTGTCCCCCTCAGAATCCCCAACCCATCCAATGCCCCTGCTCTTTGTCCCGACTGCCCCCTCCAGAGGCTGTCAAATTGTTTAAATTTAGTCTTCACAAAATCGACAAAGATGAGGATGATAGTAAAGAATATGGCTGTTCTATTAGAGATGTAGTTATCTAAAATATTTACTCGGCTTCCCTAATTAAAACCTGGATTGACCTTGTGCCAGTAAATGCAGAATATTCCTAAAGGGCATGTCAGTCAGTGGCCAGTGGATTGTACACTATTACTGCTCTATTTTTATAGAAGTACTAACAATCTTCACTTCAATAAGCTGATTTTTTTAAACATTTGTAAAAACATTCTACATGAGTTTCAAATTTATACTGTACAGCATCTTGCAACCCCATTTGATATATTGCTGAAGTTAAATGAAAACAACAAGCAACACAATGCCATGAACTAAAAACGTTTAAAGCAAATTAAATACTTTTGCCAACACAGGGTTTGAATTGAATTATTTGTCGATATTATTCTTAAGCTGTCAATTGTGGCTCTCTGGCCTATGATGCTCACTGTAAGATGAAGGAACTCATATTTCAGCATCACTCTTGAAGACTAAGCTCAAGTTGTCCTCTAATAACTAAATCCATTTTAAAGTCAATTTTGGCAAAGTATTTAACTTGTATAAGGAGGCAGTGTGTTCCAATGAAACAAGCACAGGTCTGGAAGATGTACACCCATTCCTGCCAAAGCCTTACTGTATAATCTTCTGCAAAAACACAGACATCACTTGAGTTTCTCTTCTGTAAGGTAGGGAATACAGATACTTACCCTATTGTGTAAAACACAGAAATCTTCAGATGAAGAATATCATAGCTGTTTGGTATTATTATATCCACCTAAGATTTGGAATATTGTCAGTAGTAAACCTGCTCTCCATCTGACCCTTGACTAACGTGAAGAACAGTCACTTTCTTCATCCGCATTTACATTGTGCGCAAGACAAACTTTAAACAAAATTCCTTATTTCCCATTTTGCATGGTCTCAGTCCCCTATTAGAGACAGTAAATTCAGCAAGATACTGTTAATGCTTGGAGTTGACAGGATGAAAATGGTGAATCAATAACTTTTCCTCCAGTTTATCACTAGATATTTTAGCCTCTAATATTTATATCTTTTTTGTGGTTAATTTTAATATCTTCTACAAGAAAAGTCAAGATCCACTGGTTGGGTATTTAAGAAAAGAAAAGGAAAGTGAACTTGTTTAAGTGTTACACACACACACACAAGTTCATCCCCTCTCATTGAAAAATTAGAAATAGCTATAGCAAATTATCCTAATTTTACATTCAGGAGCTTTCACAAAAGAGAATCTTATTAAATGAGTCAAAGCAGTAGGACTAAAGAATTGGCCCACAGAGAAGGAGGGGGAAGCCAGGAAACCTCAATGATGGGACATATAAAAGATGTGTTCATTTCAAGGTGCAGGTTGTCCACAAGGCATTGTAACCAGTCAAGGAACAATAGACTGAGGCCAGAAGGCAAAGGGTAAACAAAGCATCTGTACAGTGAAAGAGATAATGGGATCTCTCTACAGGATACAGGACTTTCACACACATTTTTGTCAAGAGAAAATTTTCTTGTTGTAAGCTTTTATCCCAAGCAGAAGAAAGGAACACACATTCCTTCCATAAAGGTAATAACACTTGCTATAGTAATACAGATTTAGACAAGTGAGGCACTTTTTCCATTGCTGACATCAGTATTTCACCCCACTTGCCATGATTTTAAGTTTGGCGGAGGGGAGGGAGAAGAGGCCAACAAACTGTTTCAAGATGCACCACATAAGTGAGAGGAAATGTTTAAGTTACCAAACACAGATATGCTTCAACAGCACATGACCTCCACTAACATTCTGGACTCTTCACAATCAGGAATTAGACTTTGCTATGGTAAGACAAACCTTCAGGCTCATATTACTACATCTAACTAGTATTTTAGACAAACACCACAAGGTGCTGCTTAACCAGCATTAGTGGACAATGGGAGTGAATGGTGGTGTAATCATTCCTTTCAATGAGAACTCAGAAATTGATAAGCAGCTGCTCCTTATCCTCAGGAGCACTCACATACAGTCCTGAAAGGATCAATCCTGTCTCCTCTCACTTGAGATACAAGACTTCAGAGAGAGCCTATGTGTCACCATGGGCTCTACTGCCATCAATATGCTAACAGTGCCCATTTGTACACTTCCTTCTCAGTGTTGACATCTCAGATGATGATCATCATCAAGGTAATGGATGAAATAAGTGACAACGAAAAACAGTAACTCTCAACTCAGAAGAGAGTAATGCTTGTATGGAGAGGGAAACACTGAACAGCTACCCAAAGCACTGACCACACTCTCTACAAAATACACCTGCTCTCCAATTGTCAAAACAATAATTACCCTAAGGCTATGCAAAGTTAATCTTTTCTCTCTGGCTGCAGAAAGTAGCAAGAAATGTTCTTCCACTGCCAGACTAACAAAGCTGCACTGTTTCCTCTCAGACCTAGCAACTATGATGTACACATTTGTCTAGTCTTAACCAACACCACTATATAGCTGGGATTACAACAGTCCAAACAATAACTCCAGCATGCTATAATATGTGGCAGCCTACATTTCAATAGAATTAGTTAGTATCACATCACACATCTCCTCTGCCCTGTTCACTTCCAAGTCCAATGTAAGCTGCCAATTCTAAACCTAGTTACTAACTACTGAGTTAAAATCATAGTTGCCTAGCCTTTCCATTTTCATCTACCTTTTTGCAGGTTACCCTCAACAGGAAGGAAGAAAAAAAAATCAAGGTTAAATAGACAAATCCTAGGACCAGAAGAGCAGAGTCCAATTCAGTGTTTTTTATGCTTCTCTTTAAATTGTGTTTTGTGCCAAGATACTATGCTAATTGCTTCCCTACAAATACCTGACAGAGGAAAGAAAAAAAGAAAGTTAAAAAAGCATGTCAGGAAAGGGGGGGGAAATGAAGCTTGGTAGAGCTGATGCTCTTTGGTCCTTTGATAGAAGCCATGGACTTATTGCTAATAAGCTATTACTAACCTGAAGAGAATTTTTGATTTTAGCTCTGCTTATAAGACTCAAAACAGATTAGTAATAAAAAGGAACAGAGTGATCCATTTTACTATACTATTTTTATTAAACAGTAAATACCTTGTCAGATCCCTTAGGTAAACTATCAGGCAAGTGAAGGGCTCTACACTCCACAGCGATATACGAGCATCAAGCCTCTCCTAAATCCTGAGAACAAATTTTTGCCAACAGTACCCTTGGCACATGTTCACTGAAGTGGGCTGCAATTATGCTGCTCTTGAATATAGTGCAAGACTGATAAAGTAACTGGTCTGGTTAGACTAAGCATTTTAACTCCCATAGAAATTAAGGAAAATACTTGATACCTTACATGCAACCCAGAGAGTAAGAAAACAAAACAGTGCAGATGCACAAGGCATATTGAAGGCAAACATTTGCCTTTCTAAATGCAGCTGTTCTGGTTCCGGTAATCCCACTGACTATATTAAACTAAATGACCTAGTTTGTGGCCACTACATTGTGAATTCTATCCTAAGCCATTATAATACCCCTTTAAAAAGCCATACACCTGGCTGCTACATACCATACAAATCCCACAGTTCCCCAAGGACACCATTAGAGGATGTTCTGTTTACTCATTTGACTTGCTGACTTGTCATTGTTGAAGGCATATTTTCTTATTGTTTTGTATGGTAGAACATTCAGTTCCTGTAAAGACCAGTGTCAGTGATCAGATACTCCACTTGCAACATGAGGTAAACAAGATATTTGATAGTGTAAGACTGCTAGGGTTAGATAAAAAAAGCAGCATCCTACTAATCAGCATCAATTCTAGATCACATATGTATGTTTTAATCCAGAAGTCACTATAGAAACCAAAAGATTGTTTATTAAAATATCTGTAGTTGGACAATATACCTCAGATTAAAGCCCTTTAACAAAGAACAAAATAGTTTTAGTCAATATAACCCTGAGTTTTTATACTCAAGTGTTAGACACCTTGTCAAAAAAAGAGATAGAGAATTAAGATTTGCTTTAAGTGATTTTACCTTATCTAAATCAGCTGGCGTAACCATCATATTTTAGTTTGAACAACCAAGGAGACCCACACGACTTCATTGAGAAAGCAGGTTTTGTTTAAAAAGTTACAAAACTAAATCTCTCTCTTTTATAAAGATTTTTTAATTAATGATTTTCATGTGCATTTAAACATTATCCTGAAGTATTTACAATGCAACACCAAAGCCTTGTACTAGTGCACAACAGGAAATGAAACCAACTAAGAACCAAAAAAAGTGTGTATTCTTACTTATCACAAAAAAGTAAAACTGCATACATTGTAGAAGATCTAATTTTTAGTTCTTTGTTTTCAAATGCCTAAAACATTGTTAGTAACAAACTAATTTAAAAGAGTTATTTGATCTAACAGTGTCACTGTAATACCGCTTCCATTTTGACAAGCTTACAGTGACTTGTACAGAAGATAACTTATAACAATTGTCAGTCTGATCCTATGGCATCCTGAAAACCTTAAATTCTAGCATCTACTAGGAGGTGCTCAGCATCCAATTTCAAGAGTTAGAAGTAGTTTTGGACAGTACAGCTGCTCCCAAGTCTCCCTGCCAATTTGTGTGGTTTCAGACCCACATGCTCATTACAGGCCTGTGTTTCTCTCCCTTATTGACTTTTATGAGACTCTCACAAACAATAAGAGAAAGACTGACTGTATTATTCTGCTTCCCCAGTACAAATTATATACGAAGTAAACAAAGACAGAAAGAAAAAAAATAATTTGTCTCTACCCTCTTAGATATAGACCTTTCAGGTGTTACTTGTAACACTAACAAAATATTTTCAAGCAAAAGTGTGATTTTTAAAAAAAAGTTAATAGTATCCAAGCAATTTTGCCATTGACTCGGCACAACTGCCATTCCACAAGAGAACAAGAAAACCCTTTATCACCAAAGGGAGAGACTTTTAAAATCCGCTTTAAAATTAATCTCAAATGAATGAGTCTCCCTTGCAAATGAGTGAGAGACCTTGGGGTCAGGTCTGGAAATTGCCACTCAGCATCTGAAAGGAAGGTGCAGAGTCTGCTTCCACAGTCAATGCACCAGATGATTACAATAAAATAAAGAGAGAAACCATCTTAAAGGAGATGCCCACAGGAGCCATGTCTGGACAGAGTCACATGAGGGAGCTGCTGACAAAAAACAGGTTTAACTGGGGGACACAAGGGGGGGGAGGGGAAGAGGGAGAATTACACATTATTCATCCTCTCTTTCTCCCCTAACAGCTTCTTTCCTCCTTCTCCTCCTCCCCTTTTCCCTCTCCTCTCCCCCATCTATCCCCTCTCTTCACTCTCCCTCCTCATTCATAACATCTCATTCCTTCTTCCCCTCCTCACCTCCTTTCCCCATCTATCCCTCCCTCCGCTTTTTACTTCCCCCTCCTCACTCCTAGCATCGCCCATCACCTTCTTTCCCCTCCCCATCTCTCCTCCTCTCCTTACTCCCCCTCCTCACTCCCAGCATCTCCCATCCCCCCCTCCTCTCCTTACTCCCCCTCCTCATTCCCAACATCTCCCATCGCCTTCTTCCCCCTCCCCCATCCCTCCCTCCTCTCCTTACTCCCCCTCCTCACTCCCAGCATCTCCCATCCCCTTCTTCCCCCTCCCCCATCCCTCCCTCCTCTCCTTACTCCCCCTCCTCACTCCCAGCATCTCCCATCCCCTTCTTCCCCCTCCCCCATCTATCCCTCTTCTTTACTCCCCCTCCTCATTCCTAGCTTCTCCAACGCCCTTTTCTTTCTATCCCCTCCCCCTCCTTTCTCTCTCTCACTCTTCCCCAGCTCCCTCCTGTGTGAGGGGGGTCCGGGATACTCACCCCTCCTTCTCTCAAACTCAGCTGTTTACCACTCGGGGCTCCTCTAGCCCACAGGGCGCCGCCATCTTGGCCCTGCCTCCCTCCCCCCCGCCAGTCTAAGCAGTCACTCCTCGAATCCCTCCGCTGCAGAAAGTAGTGCGCGGGACCAGCCCCGTCTGCGCGATACGGCGCCTCCTGCCCACGCCCTGCCCTCGCTGTTTCCTCCGAGCGGCCTCTGTCTCTCGGCGGTCCGCGTTCCAGGCTTGGGATGCCCCGCGCCGGAGTGGCGCGGAGCTATCTCAAGAGGGAGCGATGAGGCTTCGGAGCGGTCTCGTGATTCTGGAGAGGGCCGCAAGAAGCGCCGGCTGAGGATCACGTGATTTGGAGTCTCCGGGAGGGAGTGGGCGGGGCGAGGCAGGCTGGGAGGTAAACAAGGCCCGCTGCCTCTGGGGGCGAGGCAGGCTGGCTCTTGTAGTAGGCTTGGACCTGCTGCAGCCTCAGCGCCTAGCACCCCAAGGGCGTCTGAGTGCTGAGCTCAGGCAGCTTCCCAGGCTGGCTGTCATGTTACAGTGCCAAGGACACAGCAGGCTGAAACACGCAGCCGCACACAGGAGGTGCCACACAGAGTAGCACTCGGCGGCTCGTTGTGGCACCACCATGGTGACACGCCACTGTGATGCCATGGTGGACCTGCAGTCACACCAAGCAACACACCACGGCCACACGCAATGAGGCCACCGTTGCGTTGACATCTGCAATGACAAGCCCCTGCGGCACCACGGCAATATTGCAGCACCTCAAGGCAGTACTCGGGCACCATGTTGCCAGAGTGACAGAAGATGGTGATGCCACTGAAATCGGGAGTGACACTAGATATAAACGTGACCCATGTGGACCTCACAAGTCTCGCAATATATGTGCTTTTTTTGGAAAGCCCCAGCTCCTGGAATCAATTGGCTCTCAGCTTTCATTGAAAAAAAAAAAGGAAATTTCTAGTCCTCGTGGTTGCAGAGGAAAGCTTGAAAACATGAAGCAAGGCTCAGAAACCGAAAAGTAAATGAAAAGAACCTCGGCAATATATATATTTTTTTAATCTCAAGATTTTTGCCACTTGTGGTTTTGGGGGGCCCTGACTCATGATTTTTGAATGCTTGAGGTTGGCAGTAGTTTTGGTGAAGTAATGATCAAACAAGCAGTACATCTCTGAGTTTCCTTGTGTAACGCACCTATGCAATTTCCATTTATCTACAAATCGTACTGTTGCCAGTTTAAAACAGAGATCTAATGAAGCCCCATGTTTGTCCTCCTCTTGTCTTATCTATGCCATGGTGAATTTCATTTCTGGAAACTCCTGAAAATTTTTTAGCCATATAATTCCCATGGAGTTCTGTAATTTTTAATCTTACCATTGCAAATGTACAAAATGGGCTGTCCTAGAATCTATCAGTCAGAGTGCCATTTCAAATTTACATTGTAATGAACAAGCCCCTTAATAGCCCACAAAGAACAAAATTATCTTACTTGTAAACGTATGTGGAAGGTGTAAGAAAGCATATGGCTGTGTGTCAGAGGGCATTATTGAAAACTGACATACAGCTATCAAAATATTCAGTTCTTGTAGGCTATCAATGCCAGTGTATTTTTAACCGGGGACAAAAAATGTGTTGCAGCACCACCATGTGTAAAAATAATAGTACTGCATATCTTAAAAATAAACATCCTTACAATGCTGGCCCAGTTCCACACTGATGTAATTCCACTGCCTTCACCAGAGTTATACAGGGCAGGACTTGGATTTCAGGAGGTGGGAGCAGTGGTGGTCCCATCAAGTTCTGCCCACACCAAGCTCTGCCCACTCAAGATACCAGAATGAGATTAGACTCACAGCAGATTTGCTAGATGTTCAAAATGTGATGACATGGGTTCAGCTGGACTCCAAGCTCGGCTCCCCAGCAGTGATACATCCTTGCACAGGCCAGATTAAGGCAAAGACACAATAGACACATGCTTAGTGCCACGGTAGCCAGAGTCATGGGATGCTATGAGAATCTATGCTTTCATTTAAAAAAAGTTTCTAGGCTCAGGGTTGTGCAAAAAAAAATGAAAACATGATCCGAGGATAACTGATTTATATTTATGTGAAATGATATTTACAAGACAGTATGGAGGCATGCACCATTGTTGCAGAAAATTTACAGGAAAACTCTGAAGTCTGGTACACTCAAAATGTGATCTACTTTTTACTTTGAGTTAGCATAGTGTAACCCACACACCTCCTGAGGGGTGGTGTTCTGTCCCATCTAATGGCACTGAGACCACTTAGTGAGAGAGAGATAAAATGAGTCTGCTCCACAGCCTTAACTAACGCCAGTTGGTTTTTAGCTCATGTGGTAGAGACTCATGCACTAAACTTCCAAGGCCCCAGGTTTGATCCCGCCCGATGACGACCAGGGTCTGTGGGCGTTACAAAAGTTCATGCCGTTCTTTATATTTTTAATGATCTATTTATATAGTGATGGATTGCAAAATGCTTCATGAGCTGATGTACAAACCTTGCACAGGGATCACTTCACCCCTTACCAAAATGCAGCAACTGTGGGAAGATGCATAACATTTCACCCCTTCAGGTTTGGAGATTAAGTATATCTTATCCAGTTAAAAGTGCAAGAAGATGTTAGGGAGGAAGAATGAAATTATATAAGACAGGAGTTCTCCTGCCTTTTAATTTTGTGGACCATTCATGGACCTCTCACCAACCATCTCTTGTCCCCACACCCTCGTCTCCATACAAGTTGGTTCTCAAAAAATTTTCATTCTGTGGGCTAGCAGGGAGAGTTCCCATTTGAAGCTAATGAGAATTTTTTCCTAAGGATGGCAAGATAGAGCCTAGGTTCAAGGAAAATAAAAGCAGGATTATAATGCTACCGGTGAGGTATCAGTGGCTCTTTAACTACTGCAGCACTAGCTGGCATATGTCACAGCTCTGATCGCTCTCCCTGTGGAACTGAGATCCCTCTGAGCTTGTTTCCCTTGAAGTTGCACCTGCAATAGGTCATCCTATTGTAAGGTGAGAAAGAGTTTCTTGATGTGAGCACGTCTCTAACCTAGTCCTGCTTTGTGCATTACAATTAATTTTTATTTCAGTCTGGGCTGAGCAGGCTTTTTTTTCTCCCTGCTGTGCTGGGGACATGTTTATTTAATCTTCCTCAAAAAAAGATCTCAAATTAGGCTGAGTTTCAGAAAAGAAATGGAAGCAATTAGTGGTGTTATTCCATGTTGACTTAATTACCATAGTACTACAAGCACAAAAGGAAACCCGGACAAGCTGGGAGGGGTTTGCGCATGCTTGCTAGACACAAAAAGGAAAGAATCGTGCATAAAGAGTGGTTTTTGTGTGATATAATTAACCTTGTTTATTCTTATTTACCTACATACTTCAATGATTTATTTAATGTGCCCATCATGAGGCATCTGAGCATGTGATGTGTATTAAGAGCAGGTAGCAATACTCAGAATTAAATTGTCCTCAGTGGACAGCACAAATAGCCCTGCCTTCAGTATGCCCCCAGTGCACCCTGGGTGAAATTCACCCTTGTGCAAGGAGCCAGCACAAGCCTAAGCAGTCCCACTTAAGCCCTCCATGGCAGCCTTTCTTCCTTCCTCCTAGGTCCTGCAGAGGGTGCTCTACTGGTCCTGGAAATTTCAAGGGGGAACAGATGAGATGGTGAATGAATCAGCTGGAGGCAGGGCCAGATGGATATGTATTGTGCCCACATCAGCCCAGTGGAGATCAGGGCAGAAAGAAAATACAGCCCCAAGTGTATCCACAGTGGAGATCCCCCTCAAAGGGTGTGTCTCTGGGGCAGCTGCTGCTGTGGGAGCTCTCTCAATGGGCTTCTCTTCACTGCAAAGTTAATTGGAGTTATGACATGAGAGTTGCCCTGTCCACACACAAAATTATTCAACTCAAGTTGGGCAGCCCATCAGGGCGTATAGGGTAAAACCCAAGTGATCACAACTTATCAGCTACTGACATGACCACTCTGTAGGATGGACACAGGCTAGTGCCACTTGAGTGCTTCTAATCCTCCAATGTCTTGCCACAATTCTCTGTGTGCCCAGAAAGGACAGACAACTCTCATACTTCACTAGGAAAGCATTCATAGTGTGGCTCAGCTTAATGCGGCACTAAAAACCATGGGATGTGCCCCCAGAACTCTTAGTGCCACACACAAGTGAGTGTAGCTCCAGTGTGGACACAGCAGCTCAAGTGTTATTTCAGCGTGGCCGCTCTCACTCAAGGTAAGCTAACTTAGGGGGACTAACTCAAGTGTACATACAATTTAGTTAATATGCAGTAAAGACAGCTGTGGCTCCACTGAAGGAAGGGTGATAATAATCACTCTCTGATACTCAACTTCCCATGAGGTATAATAGGGATAATAATAATCCTCCCTTTCTCCTGCCCTTTGTGTTGTCTATTTAGATTGGGGCAGGGACAATGCCTAGCACAATAGGGCCCTGATCTTGGTTGGGGCTCAAGGCTATATTGGGCCACAAATAATAATTAATAAAACAACTGTACCTATTAATTATCCGATTGTGTGCAATGACATCTCTGCTTTGGGAGATTATGGCAAACTGGGACAGTGGATTGGCTGGTATAAATGCCATATTTCCAACTGAGCTCCTCCCCATTGGTCACTGAGGCCCAGAAATCTAGAGGTCATCCTTCCAGTGAGCACTGGGCACTACACCCTTTGGAGCCTGACACACCTGATTCAGCCAGCTGGGTTTGGTGAGATTTTATGGAGTACATTGCTGGGTTCCCTGCACAGTTTGCCCAGCAAACAAAGCCTAATAGAGCCAGGCCGGATTGGGTGGCTGTTTTCCCCAACTGCAGTCCCAGAACCAGATTCTGGCCCCCAGTGTTTCATGAAATAACATCTAAATCCTTTCACCAGCCTGTCATCTTTCCCTTTTGGTTAGTTCCTGCAATTCTCTTCACATAAAACCCCTGACGTTCCAGTTCACTTATTGGTTTTCTTTCACAATGCATGTTTTTGTAGGGGGAAATATAATCCCACAAATGTCTGTATGTAAGAGGATGCAAATCAGTTTGCCAGCCCAATGCTTTGTGAACAGTTTCTTTCATGCAAAACTCTGCTAGATAAATAAAAATCAATGGGGGGAATAGGAGGGAGGAGGTAGAGGAGATGCTGCTTCTATAAACAACAAGAATTAATTATCATTCAACAAAATCACAAGCAGTCTTCTGACAGGCACAAGAATCAAAAACCTTAAGATCTGAATCTTTCTGAACTTTGGAGAAGTCTAGATCTAGAGCTAATGTTGCAACAAAACCTATAGCAACGGCCCTTGCTGTGTCTAGTATCCTGGGGAAGTAAGGTTTCAGAGTCTGAAGGGCTGGGGGCTGGCTGTGTATTGTGATTTGAGATAGCACCAGTAGATGGCACCATAAACAGAAAACCTCACAAGAACTGTCATTCGTAAAGAGACAAGGTGGATGAGAGCTCTGTGTAGCTGAAAGCTTGTCTCTCTCATGAACAGAAGTTGGTCCACTGAAAGATATTACTTCACCCACCTTGTCTCTCGAATATCTTGGGACCAGAATGGCTATAACAACACTGCATATTATGAGTAGAGTATAAAATATCTGTCATTTATATGTAGTAGTTTAATTTCTTCAGGATGATTGCAACATTGCAACAGGATCTCATTTAACTGCAAAAGAAATGGTATTGCTTCTTTATACCTGCACCACGTTGAACTGTATAGGACAAAGGGACAAGTTGATTCCTGGTGTAACTCTACTGGTTCTCCAAAAAAATAAAGTGTATTTGAAAAGGTTCCTACTGAGCAGCAAAACTCCACTAAGCGAAAGCATTTTTTTGATGGCATCCATGAGCGTGTTCTGTATTCCACGCGTGGATATGTATCTGATCTTAGATTACACTTCTTAAATTGTAAACTACTTGGGCAGACACCTTGACTACTCCATGCTCTGTACCTTGCTGAGCATGCTGATAGAGCACAACGCTTTGCACATGCCATAATACGAGTGTGTCTCTGATAGGGAAGATCAGAGAGAATAAGAGAAAGTGGAGGGCAAGTTTTTATAGACATGTCATTTGGGGAGATCACATTACTATCAGTGCAGCAAGTGAGAGCACTGTCTAGTGATTATTGCAAATTGCTGGTATTCAGAACTCACAGATTCTGTTTCCAGCTCTCTACAGACTCACTGTGTGATTTTGGGCAAGTTAGTTTACCTCTATGTGACTAGATTTCCCCATTTGCAAAGTGCCTCACAAAGGTGTTGTGATGTTCAGTTGTTTCATATTGGTAAATTCCTTTGTGATTCTTGGGTGAAGGAAGTTACAGAAGTACAAATTCTTATCTTTACTCTTGAGTGGAAAAGCATATTGGAAAGATGTCTATTAATTAACTTGCATTTTTCTAAATATATATTTATATAATACATACATGAATGATGAAGTATGTGTACATGCATATACAAAAATCTGCATTTATATACATATCTATAGTTGGATATACATGCAACAAAAATAAATATGTATATAGATTACACGCATACATTTAGCAAAAATACAAGACCATTAACAAGCATCTTTTGCAGATATTAAATGGAGGTATCTAAGCCTTTTTTCCATGTAGACTGCAGAGGTAAAAATACATTTGGAAATAAAAAAAAATCTTGTGTATGTGCGTTAACTGGTTTTGTGCATGAGACTGAAATGTGTGAGTGTGAGCATGAGAGAGAGTGGTGGGATATCTGTGAGAGCTGTGATGTGTAAATGAGTGTGTGTACAAATACAGCTTCCTTAACAGTCATTTCTTTTTTTGTAAAGTCTGTTTGGTACATTATTTCCCTGTGTCATGCACTTTGTCAGTATCACAAAAGACTATTCCAGCAGAAAGCCCCACTGTGTTAAGGGCACTGCTTCTACAGTGCATATTTGAGCAACATGAATTCTCTTCAAGTTTTCAAAGTCCTGGAAAGTTTTGATAAGCAAATACTGTCCAGGCTCTGCTTCTCCATTGGTTGTTTCTTCACCGCCAGATTTTGACACAAATAATCTGATTGAAAAATCAGGGAGGGGAACAGGGGCAAAAAACAGAAAGAAAAAAGGAGAAGTATCTATTTCAGAAGACAGCTACCAAGTGAAAAAGTGGAAGAAAGAGCCACAGACAGAGAAAGAGAAGACCTCTTGCTGGGGGTTTGTCTGGGGAGATTTCAAGGCTAAGCTTGATTCCTGCAAACCACAGTCCCCCAAACAGGTGATTTTTTTTTTACACGTTTACTAACTTTGTTGAATTCATTCCTATGATGTGTCTTCATAAGCTTTTCTTTTTTCTTTTCTTGCGTTTGCAGATATATTCCACCACATGAGTCAGTTACATGTGCTGGGGATTGTTTTAGGATAATATAGTGCTTAGATAAAATGATCAAACCTTTTAAAAACTGTACATTTATTTAATTTAAACATATGCAGATGGGCATGTGCATGCACACACACTAAAGTAAGTAGTAGCAGAGAATGATAACAGCAAAAAAGGTACAGATAAGATATTACTATGCCCTTAAACACCCTGGTCACAACAAGCATCTATAAGCAGAACTCATCTCCAGATGCGCCGCTTTGCATCTCGGCAATGAGGACATTTTTTTTTTCTTTTAATTGATAGGTTCATGGGGCCAAATCTTCAGCGTAAGTAAATTCGCAAAGCTCCATTCACTTCAATGAAGCTATGCCAGTTTATACCAGTTGAGGATTTGGCCCATATTATTTAGTATTTTGGGCTCCAGTTTACCAATTAATGTAACTTGTTTTCCCCCCTCTTAAATATGCTGATTAATGTAGCATAATTTTTAGCATATGGGCTAAGTTTGAACTCCCACCTGACATACAGCCATATCGGTTCAATGCACTGGGCAGGTGAATGGGCAAATGAGAAGCCCACAGGATGGGTGAGCCTGTAAATTAAAGGAATATAGGATTTGCTTTAGAGTACCTTGTCAAAGCTATTTATCCTTTGATACCCAATCCAATGCTCATTGAAGTCAATGAATCCAGCTCCTAATGAACAATCCTGAAATCACTTTTATTTTAAAAAAATGTATTTAATCCAGATGGGCAAGTATTTCCATCCACATCATGGGCAAAATTATAAGGAAAAATTGCCAGCCCTGGCACAACGTCCATTTGCCCAACCTTACCATGATAACGAAGAACTAATTATATGTTTACCTCTCCACTAAAAACAAGTATAAGTTACTCACCCTGGTGAGTAGAATGTTATAAGGCTGGACTAGTGAGTTTAAATTTTGGTTTAAAAGACTGAAAGTCTTTTTGAATGCTACTTAAGATCCAAAGTGTCAGGAGCCCATAAAACCTCTTATTTTGTTAGCACTCAAAAAAATTAAAATACACACGGATGGTAGTGAGGTTTCTTCATAATGTAGAATCTTCTGTAAGACAGCGAGTTCTTTATTTTTATAAGGTTTGTGCTTTGGTTTGGTTTGGTGGTTTGTTTTTTGTTTTTGTTTTGTTTTGCACCAGAATACTGGGAAAAAACCTATAATATCAAATAAAGTTTGTAGGAAGAAGAAAATATTTTTCCCCTGGGCTGAATCCTTGTACAGTGATCAACCCATTTGAAAATGTATTTTATTTGTAACTCTAAAAGTCTGTTGTGGATTTTCTTCAAACATAGTGAAAAAAGCTTCCTTCATCTTGAGAGTTAACTTTCCAAATTCGGAGATAGAGAGATCTGAATTTCAGGAGTTACAAGGGGATGAAAGTCTGTCTTCGAACGGAACATATGTTACAAATTTAAGGTCTGATTCCGGATGGTGTTGAGTGCCTTCCAGGATTAGGTCCCTACGGTGCAATCCTGCAAACACCCGCTATCAAATGTTTGCTTATTGTTGTGAGTATTCCCATTGAAGTCAATGGAACTACTCACCGCTGTAACTGCTTCACTCGGTAGTAAGTGTTTGCAGGATCAGGGTCTACGCTATGAAGACCATATTGGTCTCTCCATAACAAGCAGTCTTCTGACAGGCACAAGAGCCCTTTACAGCTAACTAGGGCCCAATCCTGCATTTTTTGTGCACTGCAAACTCCCATTCATTTCAGTGCAAGTCAGGGATGCACAAGGAATATAGGATCAGGCCCTATGTCCCAGCTCAAACAGAAGTCAGAAACCCCTGAAAACAAGACATTCTAATAGAAGTTCTTGTACACTGAGTGTAACAATGTGACTGTAGTACATCTTACACATTTTGGATGAGATGTTCCCTATAAATTCTATTGGCCACCTATCAACAGTGTCCTAAAGGCTCTAGGAACCTTTGGGATGGAAGGTGCGCTGCAAATATAAGATAATATTGTGAACGTTGGCCTAGATTTTCAAAAGGGGCTAGTAACTTTGGGTGCCTCAGGTTTGGGGGTACCAAAGATGCATTAACGGGGCCTGATTTTCAGAAATTGCTGACCATCCACCCTTTGTAAATCAGGATCTTTAAGGGGTCTCAAGTTAGGCACCCAAAAATCAAAAAGTCCAAAATCACTAAATCACTAGCACTTTTGAAAAATCTAGGAATATTTTTTCCATGCTGCAAGCCAAAACTGTAACTTGGCCACTCTCCCTGGGGCTTCCTCTGGCTGCTTGGAAAATACAAAAGCCGGTTGCGCGTTCTGTAACTGAGCAGTAAACAAGTAACTCTGATGAGTCTGACATTGAATTTACATTCTCTTTTGAACCAAGAAAAAGCCAAAACAGCCACATTTTGGGTACTCATCCTTGGCTAATCAGTGAAACCCTTCTTATATGATCACCATCCAAAGAAGGGATTGTCACCAAAGAGACCAGCAAAAACCAGCTCCTTAAAAGACGGGTTTTAAACTAAAGGTTGAACAAAACTGTGCTACAAGACTCAGTGGCTGCTTAAGACATAGGGCTGCCAATTTTGGTTGGAGGTATTCCTGGAGGTTTCATTACATGACATAATCTTTAATTAAAAATTAATCTTCGATTCCTGGAGAGTCCAGGACAATCCTGGAGGGCTGCAATTCTATAAAATAAAACAAGGTGTTGTCTGTTAAAGGTGGGGTCCGTAGTGCCGGTTTCCCTTGATATCATGGTTAGATATTAGTAGCAGTTGACCACTTGCTACTGATAATCTCTGTTTCAGAGGGAGATAATATTTTTCTCTCACAATCTGTGCTTCCAGCTTTCCTCACATTTGTTCGTGTGAATCACAAATATAATCTGATGCAGTTAATTAACTACACTCTGGGTTCCCAGTTCCTGTTTTCTCTGTAATGTGGGGTGGGGGGGAGGGGGACTTCCTTTTGCAACGTTCAGTAGTGCATCAAAGATCGTTGAACTAGGCACAGGCCATTATCTGCCATAGAGACACTGAGCCAAATTTGGCTGTCAATTATACTGGTGTAAATCTGGAGTAATTCCATTGATTTCTATGGAGCTAGTCCAGATTTACTTTAGTGAACTGAGAGCAGAATTTGGCCCAGACAGTGTATCTAAATGAAACACTGTGGGCCCAATCTGGCAAAGACCCCACCTGGGAAACTCCTATTGACTTCAGTGGAAGTTCTACACACACTGATTTGCAGGATTGGGCCCTGTAACTTTGTGGTGCTTAAAAGAAGCCTCAGTAGGGAGTTATGGGAAAGTAAATAGAACTAGGTAATATGGAGTCATTGCTTGCAAATCAACACTGATGGTTAAAATATGCTGTCCACTTTAGCCCTATATTGGGTCCCCCTTCTAACTTTCTAACATAAAATAAATTCTCCTTGTGATCCAAACTTTCACATGTTAATCTCAAGTCACTTGCAATTTTCTTGGTACAATTTGAAGAAAACCAGGTGAGCCTATTTCAGAGTAAAAACTGACTAGGGAGTTCAAGATTTGGCCCAATAGATGGATTATTAAGTGATAGGAGTCCTGGGCCAGATTTACAAAGGTATTTAGGTGCCTAAAGATGAGGATGGGGTGACTAGTGTGATTTACAAAAGCACCTAAACTAGTTAGGTGCCTAACTCTCATTGACTTAAATGGGACTTAGGCACCTAACCTGTGTAGGCACTTTTGTAAATCACACTAGTCACCTTATCTGCATCTTCTGGCACCTAAATGCTTTTGGAAATCTGTTCCCCTGCCCCTTGGACAAAGCACTAGCCTATACAATTATATTTTGAATACTCAAGGTCAGTTTCTGCACTGGGTTCTGGAGAACGAACTAGATGAACTCCGAGACCTTTCCCAGCTCTAGTTGCTGTGTTTCCATGATCCATTCACAACTTTCCCTGGCTGCCCTGTGCTGCCTCACTGAGACATTTCAGGTCATTCTTGCTCTACAGGTGCTGGGCTTTTTTTTTTTTTTTTTTTAGTAAATATGTACATTACGCTTCAATTGTTCTCATGTGGGGGTGGGGTGAGAGGGAAAGCGGGAGAGGAACTCTTCCTTGTCAACACAGAGCCAGGATTTACTACAAACTTTCCAGGGTAAAATATACCAGGCTTCGCTTTTACTGATACTGTTCAGAACAAGTATTGGGGCAAATGCAAATGTGCATGCAAATAAGAGATCACCTGATCTCCTTGTAGTGTCTAACGTTGAACACTTTCCCGTGTTCTCTAGCGCAAGGCCAGTTATTAGCCCTTGGGAAGTGGGGAGGGAGTAGGCCTGGGTACTAAAGATAACAGATGCATTGCAAGGGAATTTCATATGATTAAATTTCAGCATTTTATGTTTGTTTCTAACTCGTGCATTTCAACAGCCTCATAGTGTTTGTTTCAGAGACAGCGTGTAACTCTTTCCCACTCAGCACTTCTGCTGTGCCATTGCTTTGACTGTCATTTGTCAGCTAAAAAGCCAAATCATCGTGCAGCGCTGGTAAAGAAATTTCATGTGCATTAAAGAGCTTAACCCCACATCAGAACAACGCTCCCTCTCTGTCATTGTTCAGCACGTCTTTCACGTTGTTTTGTTGTTGTTATCATCAGTAGCGTTTGTATTGTGGCAGCACCTAGGAGTCCCGTCATGGAATAGGACCCTATTGTGCTAGGCACTGTAGAGACACAGAACAGAAAGACAGCCCTGGCCCAAAGAGATGTTTTCCAGCCAGCTCTCCCACTTTGTCGTCCATTCAAAAGACTAGAATCAGAGATGCAGCATTGTCTAGTGGCTAGAGCTGGAGAGCAAGAGTTCTGCGTTCAGTTCCTGTCTTTGCCACTGACTCACTGTGTGGCCTTGGGCAAATCATGTAACCTCAACGTGCCTCACTTTCTCCCTCTGTAAAATAAAGATAACAATACTTCTTTGCCTCAAGGGGCGGGGGGGGGGGGGGGCTCATACGCCTTAAATCTTTATTAAAGCACTTTGAGATTTGCAGTCATCTCTGCAGCCAGTGACAGACAGTGTCTGACAATGACATGATGCTCCTCTTGCCCTGTCCACTGCTTTCAGTCTCCTGCCCTGGAGTTGAGGAATCCATCCCAGCTCCTAATTCCCTGCAGCCACTCCTCTGTGACTGTCTAGGAGTAGGGGGAGCAAGATCTTTCAACTGAATGCACTGTATAGGTTGTTCATCCATAAACATGACATAAGGGTTTTATTTCTGGTAATCAAAGCACCAGGAGCTGAGGGGTAGGGGAGTGGGGAGTGATAGAAAACATGTCTGTCCCTCACCATTATTTATCCCATCCTTCCGTGTTTCTGCCCAGGAAGTGCCTGGAAAATGCCACGTTCATTTTTGGTGAAGAGTAAGAAGGCCCATACCTACCACCAGCACCACTCTGTGGAAGAGGACCTGCCTGTAGCCACATGGGATCCCATACCATCGCTCTGCCTTGGTGAGTCAGATCCATCCTCTGGGCTTGCTGAAGTACACCAAGGCAAACAGCAATTGGAAAGGCATGCTGGGAGTGTAACACAGAGCTGTGATAACCAGCTGGGAACCTCTTTAAGTAGCTTGCCTATTGAAGTCAATGGGAGTTTAGCATGAGTATGAACTGATTGAACAGTGAGTGAAGGGCCCCAATACACAGACATTGGCTTCCCCTCTGCATATCTTCTCTCTTGCACTCCCTCTAGACCAAATCCGCTGCTGGCATAAATAGGTACAACCCTGCTGAAGTCAAAGGAATTGCACCTTTTTTTCAGAAACTGCATTTGGCCTCTGTCTGTATCTCCCCTTTGACTTGATGGTTTAGTGATTCCAGGGGCAGTGCAGAGACACCATACTATATTGGAGGGCTTTGCTCGCACTTATGAATTTAAAAGCTTGAATAAATGTGTTTCTATTGATTTCCAGATCTCTGCCTTGCTTGCACGGAAATCACTGCAAAAAACCCCCCCATCTTCTGCTTTCTTTCATTTTAAATATAAATATTTATTCCCATTTCTCCCCAGAGGGCAGTTTTAGTACATGCAATGAAACCTGTGTGGATCTCGCTGCCCATATGTTCAGCAATGGCAGCTGACTCCAGCAAACATCCACTAGCGATCAGAAATGCTTGGAGTTGGTGGCTGAACTTTCACTGGCTCCTAACTATGCTGCCTGTATACCTATTTGCAACACATACACTCTTTGTCTATGCCCGATCCATACACTGTCACTATGGGTATGTCTACGCTGCACCTGCGGGTGTGAATGGCAGCTCGTGTAGATATACCTGCACTAGCTAGCTCACTAAAAACAGAAGCAAGGATGCTATGGCCTGGGCTTCCGTGGGGACCAGGTACACATCGAGGTACACGCTAGCTTGCACGGGTGGTGCTGAAGCCTGCACCACAGCATCCTCACGTCTAAGCTAGGGTGCAGTGAGCACAGCTATGTCTACCCGAGCTGCAAATCACACCCCCAGCTGCAGTGTACCCTATGTCTGTACCCCACTGTCTGTGCATTACCAGCCGCTGGTGAGTTGCAAGGAATTTCACAGCAGGATGGAGGGGTGACAGGATACCAGTGTAGTCACGACTGTGAAAGGAATTGCCCCCTGACTATTTCACAGTGGGGAACTTGAGGGGCAAGCTGATGTGTGTTTCCTGCACTTAAACTAGACTTCTTCTGTGGATGGATTTCCCGCTCCTACCAACCCAAACCCCCCCCCCCCCCCCCCCGCCGCCCCACATGCATTCTCCCACAGCTGTCACTGGAGCAGGACAGATGGGTCAGTTATCTGCACCCCTCAGGCACCATTCAAATTTACTTTATTCAAATTCAGGCTCAATTTACAGTTTGTTTTGGTCCCATCTGTGAAACTAGAGCCTAGCCCTGCCATACCCTCATGGGAAGAAGTAAAGAGACAGCATGGTAAATCCCCATCCTTTGGAGAGTCGTATGGTCCAATTCAGTACCAAGGAAGGGTTTGGCCCTTCCTCTCATGTCTATTACGCTCAAGAAACCCCAGCCTTTTCTGAAATCTACGACACTCTCCCTTTTCAGATAGCCCGACTCCTCCCATTTCCAAGGTCAACCCATTGCTGAGCAAGGAGAGAGGCGAAACCAGTACTGGGCCTCAGACCAATTCAGACACTTGGAACAGGCCCATTACATCTCCTATTGCTAACCAGCAAAAGGTGGCGGGTCTGTTTTAGAGATGGCCTGGTCAGGTGTAGAGAAATGTGAGGGTCATTGAACACTGGGGTAGAGAGGAAACTTCTGGGCTCTTCTTTCCAGCTCTGCCACAATGTGACAGCCCTTTAACCTCAGTTTATCTGTCTAGAAAATGGGAATAATAATCCTGAACTCTCTGCAGGAAAGGCGGTGAAGCTGAATATGTTAATGATTGTTAAGCATGTGGATGAAAGGTGTTATATATGTGCAACTTACTGTAACAAACCCCTGGGCACTTAGGATTTCATGGCTGTCAGCCTGCTGCATACCAAGTGCCCCACTCCTTCCTCCCTGCTTCCCTCTTCCCAGTCCATGGTTTGCCACTTGGACCGTCAAGGCAACAATAGAATTCAGATTTTTCTTCTCCAGCATGCACAGGCCCTGACTCTGGAGCTAAGAATAATCTCCATTAGCACCACAGGGCTTATGACACACAGTTAAGCAGTTCTGATTCCATCCACCAGAAGACAATGTTTAGGGTGACCAGACAGCAAGTATGAAAAATCGGGACAGGGGATGGGGGGTAATAGGAGCCTATATAAGAAAAACACGCAAAAATCGGGACTGTCCCTATAAAATCGGGACATCTGGTCACCCTAACAATGTTGCACATGCACATACACAGACACACTCATTCATACACACTCGCTAACTCATTACAGTATTGATATTTTGCCAGCTAGAATAAATTAACCCTGATGCCATTCTGATCACAGCTCCATGTGACAAGTCGTCAGAAGAAGTCAGGACCTTCAGCGCAGAGTTCAAAAGCGAATACCCAGAATGCCTTGTTACAAAACAAGACAAGGACTGTGCTGGACTGAAGGAAGAAGGTGTGCCTGCCCTGTATCTGAACAGGACATTATCAGGGCCTCCAGCTCAAGGTTAGCTATACAAGGCCAGACTCTCCAAAGAGCTCAGGGCCTGATTTTCACATGCTAAGCACTCACAATTGGGACCAGATTTTCAAAAGACTTCGGTGCCCAGCTGGCTCCCATTGTGACACCTCTGATCACACTGTTTATGGCAGAGCTGAGCCCTTTTGAAAACCTGGCCCTAAATGGTTCATGAATCGAAGAATTGTACGATGGTTATTGCTTTGGTAACGAGGCCCTCAGAATAAATAGGGATCAAGAGATATTCTTCCAGATAATATGAGGTATTGGCCAACTAAAGGCCTAGTGATTCTGAGAGGGTTTCATCCACTAGCTCGCCTTCACAGCCAACATCTGAATGTAGGAATGTCATGGCCCATCGGCACCAGCACCACTAGCCCCGTGTCAAAGGGAAGTCTCATATCAGCCAAGGTAACATAAGTGGTGGAAGCATCGCATCCCTACCTCACAGGCCCTGGTGGCCTTTAAACCTGATGAGCTTGGCATATGGTTACTGCAGTATGGGCACCTTACAGATGTTGGTGATTGAGAGATAGACCGAGGTTCCCGCTGCGGGCTCCTGCCAGCCGGGGTCTCACAGCCCTCTGCCAGTCTGGGTTCTTTCGCCCAGGCCAGCAGTGGGCTCTTGGTGGGGCCAGCGGCGGGACCCCTGCATTATTTTGTCGCTCCACCTCCGTCCACTCCGTCTTCACCCTTTCAAAAATTAAAAAGGCACCACTTTTGTAAAATGTGCTCAGGGGGAGCAACCGCTCTCCCTGCTCCCCGCCTAGCTACGCTACTGGTCTAGGGTGGCTCTAGACCACATACAGCAGAATTAAGACAGCCCTGCCCACCTACCAGAGTTATGAGAAGGCTTTTCTGTATTTCCAACGGGCAGCATTTCCCTCGGTGCTTCTGGGATAGATGTGTGTCATGCCAGACAGCACGGCCATAAATTTCAGACTGAGACTAGAAACATGTCAAACCCCCCGACCATGAGCTTGTTCTGTAGTTTCCCCCACAAGAGAGAAGAGACAGCAACGAATGCAAAGGGGACTTATTACTGAGGCACAGCCACATCCTGCAGTTCTCTCTGAGGCTCTTGCTCCCAGACTGCACTAGTGTCATTACACAGGTTCTTCCAAAGCTCTGGCCTGACCTGGCCATCCATGAAAGGGACAGAATCCCGATCTGAATGTTGTGGCTTATGCCCACCTGTAGATGAGATCAGCGTTTGAATTGAAGTGCACTGGTTACTAATCTTTCCCTGTAGCTTTCCTGAGTCAGGTATTCTCATTGCAGATATTAAGCAGTAATAAAATGACTGTGCTGAGCAGGTCTGGGAGCATTCGCATGAGTACCCAGGCAAAGCAGAAAGCCTGCCACTCTGTTCTCCTTCTCCTTTGCCACCTCAGAGACATCCATCCCAGCTCTGCAAGTTAAGGGCTGCAGCAATTCCACAAGCACCGCCACCTTCTACAAGCCCAATTTCTCTTGGGACGCCTTCCATTCTCCATACAGCTACAGGCAGATGTCTTCCAGCATGCAGTCAGCCCTCCTGGAGCGCTCAGTTAGTCTGTATGGCAGCCACCTCCTGCCAAGCTCTGAGCCGCCTATTGATTACAGCATGCGTTACTCATCGGACATGGAGACGTACCACTGTGTCAAGTGCAACAAGGTGCAACACCCACTGAAGCCATAGGGCTAGGGAGGAGCCTGGGGTGATTTTCATCACATACATACACCAGTGTCTCACAGGCTTGATTTAAGGTACAAGGGACCCAGCTGGAGGATGGATACCAGGGCTCTGATATGGCCAAGGGCACCGGGAGCCTATGCAGGCAATATGTACTTGGTGCTCAGTGCTCCCCCACCCATGCCACACCAAAAGTATAGCTCCCGCACCGGCACCTACACTACCAACCACTATCAAGTTGATAGCAGAAGGTCTCTGTAAACAAGAACCTGGCTCTGCTGAGCAGAGATTGGCATAAGCCACAGAGTTTGGATATGGATCTGAATCCGAACATCATCAGAGTTTGGATCTCGAGTTTTGGCTCAGCCCACTGGCAGAGTACGGCTAGCTGCCATGTTCAGAGCCAGCGTGAAAGTTTGGGAAGAGCGGGTATGTACCCAGGGGTTTGGTTTGAGCCCCTCTCTGCTGATAAATAAGAGCACCTAATTTTGACTAGCCCAGAAGTAGAACGAGCAGAGACAGCTGGCCATTCAGTCTCCTGGCTGGGGAAATAGTTCTGTAATTGGGCTCAGCTAATATGGGCAGCTGGAGGGAAACATCAGACAAAGAGAGGGAACTGGAAAATAGAGTTGGAGACATGGCTGGCTCCCAGGATCCTTATTGGCAGCTTTCCTCTTCTAGGTATTCTCCACCCCACATGGGCTGGAGGTCCACGTCCGAAGATCTCACAGTGGGACGCGGCCCTTTGCTTGTGATGTGTGCGGCAAAACCTTTGGACATGCTGTGAGCCTGGAGCAGCACACCAACGTTCACTCCCAGGTTGGTAGCCAACAGGGAGCTGATGGGATTGCAGAGTCATCCGTGGCACTGAATTCCTAAAGGGGTTGGCTCCTTTGATACCTCGAAGCAGAGTCTGGGCAAATCCCTGCTCGTGCTGAGTCCTCCTTGTTCAGTTAGGTGGCACACCTCACGTGACATGATATGATTTACTGGACTTTAACTGGCAGGCCCTCTTGAAAAATAGCAGGGAGTTTGGGAAGGAAGAGACATAACTAGAGATGGGTCTGGAGCCAGATCCAACTGTCCTAAGAGTTAAGGGGTGTCTGGATAGCCAAGGTTTTGGTTCAGTCCACTGTAACAAGACGGGCGCATCATGACATTCAGGTCTGAGCCTCCCCAGAGTTTGAGAGTATTTGGATACAGGGATTTGGCTGACATCCATCTGTTATAACAAAGGGGGAATCCCCGGCAGGTAAACACAACAGCCTTCCTGCTGACACACCAACAGAGCAACACCCGTGCCAAGAACATTTACACGTCCACAATGGCCAGGAGGACTGAGGACAATGGACCTCATTCTTGGCTCTCTGTTCTCACAAATCTCAGTGCTCTCCTTGGTAATTCCCTCCACATGCCAGAGGTTCATTTGCAATAGTTTCCTCCTGTGATACACCTCCTCCAGCACGACACAATCTAGTGGCTCAGACTCCTGTAAGCTCTTTGGGACAGAGACTTTTTTATCCTGTGTTTGGACAGCACCTAGCACAATGGGGTCCTCCTGGTCCCTGACTAGTTGCTCCTGTGTGCTACTGCAATACAAATGAATAATAATAATGGTATTCCTAGGAGAGGATTACCTGATTTGTCTTGTTGCTAGCCTGCCTAGTTTTCTACTGGCTTTGGACTCCATCACTTCACCTGTGAATGACAAATCTGATCCCCAAAATTTCATTTCCCCCAACAGGAGAGAAGCTTTGAGTGTAAGATGTGTGGAAAGACTTTTAAACGCTCGTCCACCCTGTCCACCCACCTCCTGATCCATTCAGACACGCGGCCCTACCCCTGCCAGTACTGCGGCAAGCGCTTCCACCAGAAATCGGACATGAAGAAACACACCTACATTCATACCGGTGAGAAACCTTTCTGCTTTCTGACACGAAACACACACACCCGAGCCCACAGCAGTCACGCATACAGATGCACTCACACACACACACCAGTCACACATATACGTGCATACATGCACCTGAGCTGACAACACTAACACGCACACGTGTACATGTGCACCTGAGCCCACAACATTCATGCACACACGTGCACAAACGCACACAGACACGTGAGCTGGGTTGTTCACGCATGCACTTGTGCAAATGCACTGAGATGATGTACAGAAAGATGCTGATGGTGAGTCCAATTGTGGACTCAGCATATGTGTTTTTAATGTTGCACGTATGCCAGAGGGTACGATAGATGCATTCACACCTGTGCAGGGGGAGCAGCACAAGGTCTCGGCACCAGTGAAGTCCCACTGGCCCCTGCAGGGGTTGAATGTTCCCCTTTGTGACCCAGTCCGTAATGCCAGGAGGGAGGGATGAGCCCATTTCCCCTAGTGTAGAGCGTCTGAGTTTGTGTTCTGCTTGGGAGAGTTGGAGAAGAGGGGCATGGATCAAAGACGGGGAACGAGAAAAAAGATGCAATGACAAAAAGAGGGTGAAAAAGAGCAGAGGGGGCACTGACTGGGCAGCCGTGGCAGAGAGGCCAGGGACTGAAGGGGCTCTGCAGGCCGAGCTCCCCTCTCAGCCCTCCAGGTGGTCCCTCCAGGGCCTTGTGGCGGCACATCAGCAGGGCAGTGTGTGCCTAACAGACCTGCACTGCCCAAGCCCGTCGGCCCAGCACAAACAGCCACCTCAGTTTGGATCCGTGACGGTTTGTTTCTCTCACACAGGGGAGAAGCCCCACAAGTGCCAAGTGTGCGGCAAAGCCTTCAGCCAGAGCTCCAATCTCATCACCCACAGCCGCAAGCACACCGGCTTCAAGCCCTTCAGCTGTGAGCTCTGTGCCAAGGGCTTCCAGCGCAAGGTGGACCTGCGGCGGCACAGGGAGACCCAGCACAGCTTGAAGTGAGAGCGCGCCCCCAGCTCTGTCCTGGAGCCCCCACTTCCAGCCACATGGAATCCCACCAGTATTCTGGCCTCGTCTCTCCCTCTGCTTGGCTTGGGGCACCCACCTTGTTAAATGCTTCTCTCCGCCTGGATTCCCTGCGGGACTGGCACAGCAACGTCATCCTCCCTGGTGTTACCCCACATCCCCCTGTGCGTGACCAAGAATGGCACCGCCGGGAGCACTCACTGTCTAGTTTTATCATAGGCATTGGGCCAGGCTCTGATCTCAGTTACTCCATTGTAAATCCCCTAGAGTCATCATTACTCTGGATTTACACTGAGTGCAGGATCTGGCTCAAATCATCCACTGGCAACACAGAGAGACTACTCTGGTTGATGACACCAACTGACTAGCAATCTGTGCCAGGCAGGCTCCCTAACCACGCTCTACTTCGATGGTTAGGAAGATAAGGCCTGGGCATGCAAATAATTTGCATTCAGTGAGCTGCGCTCAGCTAAGAGAGGGTTCCCACAGAGGGCATACATGTGGGGCACATACACGTAGACTCACATTCTTTCAACAGAAGTCTTTTTGTTATCAGGTGAAAAATATGTAGCACTGCACATTTATCTTACAATAGAGTTGGAGGGGATGGAACTAAAAAATCAGACCCTACGTGCCCATATTGGTACCACCTGGCTACCTACATGGACTTCTGAGCTACTCGGTATTCAGGACCGTGGGGAATTGTATTTCCCTGTCACTCTTATAAAAGAAGAAGCTGATCGATCCATCTTGCACCCATCACATTAGTATCTGAGTACCCTACAAGTATTAGCAAGGCAAAGTAGCAGTATTTCCTTCTCTCTCTGGTCTAGCGGTTAAAGCACAGGGCTGAGAACAAGAGCCATGGGTTCTTTCCTTGGCTCTGCTACATCCTCACTATGTGACCTTAGGCAGGGCACTTCCCCTCTCTCTGACTCAGTTTCCCCATCTGTAAAATGGAGATGATACTTCACCTCACAGGAGTATTATAAATATTAATGTATCCAGGCTTGTCAAGTGTTTTGAGATCCTCAGCTGGAAGACACTAGAGAAGGGCAAAGTGCTATGTTGGGGAGAGACGTGCCTTTAAATGAGAGGGGCAATGCAGCCCCAACCAAGTCAGCCTGGGACACTGTGTCAAACAGTGACATCGCTGTGTTTAGCCTGAGGCATCGGTTCCTTTGTCCCTCTCTTTACCCTAGCACTGATGAATGAAACAAAAAGCCCTGCAGTGACTCTCCTACAGATAGGAAAGACATGATGCAAGTGGAGAATTCATTTACTGCCAGGAGGAAAGAGGCCAAATCCTGCTCTCAGTTACCCCAGTGTGAATCCAAAGTAACCCCAATGGCTCTGGCCCAGGATGTGAAGCATAAATGCCTCTGTGTTTGTGCTGTGTCTAGGCTATTTTCCACTAATATGCAATCTGGCAACTCAAAACACTCTCCCCTCCTTTGCTTGTACATTTACATATGTATTTATACTTATTGTAATGTATATTTTTACTGTAAAATAAACCAGACTGTAACAACCTGTACAGGCCTGCTAGATTTCCCAGATAAACGCTATGTTTCTCCTCAGCACCCGGGGGAGGTAGACTATCACACACTATGTGGACTAAAGACACCCATTTCAAGAAAGGCTTTGGCCACGCCCAGCACTGGATTTGCAGTAACCTGTCTGATTTACTAGTCTCGCTCTTTAAATATCACAGGGGCCTAGTCCACACCATGGACTAAAGTGTCACTTAAGGGGGAAATGCCAGCATAACCTACTGGCTAAGGCACACTCAGCTGCTACAGAGCATCCTCTACTCAGAGCCCACACGCAGACCAGCAAAGAATTCTTGGGTCAGGTTTTGGTCCTGTTCACAGCGTGATACATACAGAGAGCCCCATATAGGCAGAGTACAGTTACCATCAACAGGTAATACACTGAGAGAGACTTATAGTCAGCTCCCATTTGGTCAACTCTTTTAATAGATCACAGCCCATGTTAGGATCCTGATCAATGGCAGGGCTTCAAGGGTTGGGTATAAACAAGTGGGGGGAAATCGGGCTGAGGAATCACTCTCAGGATTACAAATGGGACAGCAAGCACACACACACAGTCACACACACACACAGGGACACACAGCTCGCGCATCCCCCTCCCCTCACCTCTCCGCAGGGAAAAAGTCATTTTAAGATGACTAGAAGTGCTGCCAAGAATCCAAATGTTGATTGTGATTTGTTTATTTTGCACCCCTACAATCAATAAAAACATATTTAAGGCGTTCCCAGGTATCTGAACCTCTCGACTGCTTCCCACTCCCAACCTCCCGCCCGTATGCTCTGTGGCAGCAGGTGTTTGGGACGGAGTTACGGGCAGAGCTGGTCACTGCAATGCTGGCATGGCCTGAATAGAAGCTACACGAAGAGCACCTGTAGAACCACTCATAAAACCAAATCAGACAGCTGGTTCTTCCAAGCGCTAGCAAACAACAGCTGCTGTGTCTAGGACATTTCCATTGTTATCACTGATTTCCATGGGATGGCAGAGTCACTGCTTGGGGGAGGGGGCTGGTATCTCCTCTCCTGAATCCCTGCCTCCGCAGCCAACTTATTTCCTTCAAACCAAAGAGCCACTCACCCGCTTCAGTCATTTATTTTGCCTTGTACCCTAGGGCACATGGTGATGGCAGCAGCCCTGGTATCACTGAGCTGACTGGATAACTGAAGAGTTGTTAGACTGGAGTAAGCAATGACAACCCTACATTTATGCTAATTATGTAGTCACATGAGCCCTGTATATCTTGGAGTCTCATATCATGCAAGGCTGACTTTAGACACAGGCTGGCCAGGCAGCATCTAGAGAAACACCTTTTAGGGGTACTATGACACTCAGGCTGAAGTTCCACTACTGAAAGCAGCAATGTGGCCAGAGAGCTCATCTGCAGATCAAATGCAACAGGAGAAGGGTCGGCCTGACCCAGAAGCCTCCCCATGCCCAGAAGTCTCTCGTCTCGGAGCACATCTCTAGGAGCATGGGTGGTGGAATGAGGCCAACTGGCAGAAGGGGAAGGGAAGAACTGGAATGGGGGAAGGGATAAAACTTGTCAGGTTGGGGGCTGAGATACCACAGCTATTCTTCATCTAGGGTCACAGTATACCTGGGGTAGGGCCAGGCACTGCTCCCTGTTGCCAAACGGACAGCTCTAGTGACACTGGCCATTTCCTCCGCATCCTCCATTTCCTGATTCCTGCTCAGCCTCCATTCCATGCAATGAGTGCAGGGGACCTTTTCCAACTGGTTCCCATCCCCGCTTTGCATCTCGTGCGCCTGGATTCTACCCTTCCCTACAGCCTTTGTTCTTGGGTGGTGGCCAAGGGGGTTTCATAGGTACGTGGAGTTTGAGGGCAGAACTTAACCACAGGCTGGGAGGGAACTGGGCAGAGCCCTGCAGGTCTTTCCTCACAAGACCCTTGAGAATCTAGGCTCATCCCTGTGAGAAGGGGTCTGAGAGGCCCCAGACTGGGGTCAACATGTAAGTTGCTCTTATAACATGGCTCCTCTTGAGGAAGGGATCCAGTTACCCAACCAGGACTCCAAACTGCATGGGGTTATGAGATCAGGAGCATGGGGGATGGGGAATCCTGAGTTACAGCCACAATGAAATAACCAGTGTTCTAAGCACAACGGTGCATTTCAGGCCAACCTACTGGGCTTCACAGCACACCCACGATGTGAGTGTGGGGCATAGCCCCAAGCACCCTGTCATGTTACACTGCTTGTTCAGAAGTCAGTTCCATTGTCCTCACCTTTGCCATCATGAAAGGCTCCTCTATCCAGAGGGAGCCCTGTTACAGCACTCTGCACTGACACACTTTCCACACACCTGAGCTGACTAACACTGCCCCAACAGAGCTTTTTGCAATTTCATTTCCCTGGTTTTTTGAAAGGGAAAGGGACAGGGAAAGGAGGAAGAAAAGCAAAAGGCCCATAGCTGCAGCACTATGGAGCTAAGAGATTCTCCTTTGCACAATTCCACACTTTAATCTGCATTGCCTGAAACTGTTGAAATTCCCCTGAAGGAGGGAGGGAGGGAGGAAGGACGCAGTTGTGCCTACACACACACCACACTGCACAGGGCTGGTGGAAGAGCCTTCAGGTCAGAATTCTGGAGGGAGACCTGTCAGCAGAGAACAGATCATGGGCACAAGATAGGGAGGAGGCCTGTAGGCGGAATACAGCCTCTTTCCAGAAGTCAGTTAGCCTATGGGCTAGGCTTTGTTGTAAAGGGCTTCCCTTTGGCTCATGCTTCATCCAAACCTGGAAGCTGCTGAGCTGACTTAACTGGTAGTTGGTGGTGCTCAGTACCCTACAGGATCAGGCCACTGGTGTCATCAGATTCGGACACACCTGCCCCCTTGTTCCCCAAACATGCAAATCCTTCCCAATTTTGACCGCTCTGAACACAGCCCCCTTCCCACCATCTATCCCAGCATCAAAACATTCTGGCCAGTCAATCAAGAAACCAGATAACAAAACAAAAAATCTCAACTAATCTTTGTGGCTGAAGAAAGAGCTGATTGTTTTTGCTCCTCGCTGAGCCCTCGTTTCCCCGCTCCCATGTCTCTCCCCCAACACCTTCATTCCTTTATTGGAGGAAAAAATCCTGGTATTTGGACTGTTTTGTTTAGCAAATGAGGGCCATGCAAAGCGATCCCTCCAGGCAGCTGCCAGAAGGAGAGAGGGGTGTGTGTGTGTGTGTGTGTGCTCCCACTAGCCTTCAGGCATAGAGGGCTCCAGCCCAGCAACATGCCATTGATCATGGATCTGTCTGGACATAGCCTGGACCCAGAATGATCAAAACAGGGAAGAGCTGGGGGGAGGGGAAGGAGCGGGGAATGCTCTCCCAGGGGAGTGCCAGCAAAAAAAGAGCTTTAGTAAGTGAGGTTGGAGGGTGTTGATGGGAATCAAAACCCATGCCAGTTTCAGGAAAGCATCTCTGTTCAAGACAGCAGATTAGCGTTGCTATGAATAAAAACAGACTTGCTTAAGTCCTTTCCTGAATCGGAGCCTCTTGAAAGACTATGAGGAGGCCTAGGCCAGGTCTACATTACAGACCTATATCAGTGTAACTACGTCCCTCGGGGGTGTGAAAATCCACACACCCCTGAGCAAGGTCATTATACTGACCTAACTCCCCGTGTAGACAGCGCTATGTCGAGGGGAGAGCTTCTCCCGTCGACATAGCCACCGCCTCTCGCAGAGGTGGATTAGCTTCACTTCAGTGCTACAGCAGCGTAGCTGTACCGATGCAGCGTTTTAAGTGTGAAAAAGCCACCCCTGGTCTTTAACCTGACTTATGCTAACTCAGGTGAAAACTACAAGATGCTTTATCTCTACTAGGATTTTACCTCATTGGTTACCACGTTAGCTAGCACCAGGGAAGAACCCATCTGTTCTAGTGCAGGTGAGGCCTGTGAGTAGCAGACAGACACTCACTAAGCAAAATGGCTGCTTCTGGGGCAGGGCAGGGAAGAAGCAAGCCACACACTCTTCAGAAACAGTCTAAGCATGTCCAGCAAGTGCAGCTTTCAGGGGAGTTTGTTTGCCAAGTGCTGTCGCCTCCCTCTTGAGCTGTGGTTATGAGAAAGTGTTTTCATTGAAAGGGAAAACAAATTAAGCCGGTTTCCCAGCCCCTATCCCCACCTCTCTGCAAGTGCTACATCCCTTGGGAGCTTCTCTCAGCTCAAGGGGTATCAGCACGTCACCGCTCTTCACTCTAAGCAGAGGACACAAATGGAAGCCTCAGGACATTAGTCAGTCAGCTGCAGAAACATGTTCCCCGTTAGTCTAATAAAGATTCCTTCCTATTATTAAAGCCTTGTCTACAGGGGGGAAGTTGACCAGCATATCTGTGAAGAAACTATTCCAGAAAAGCTATTCAGGTATAATTTGGCTAGTCCACAATAGCTCCACATATGGACACTCTATTCCAAAATAAAAGTGTCTTTGATTCAGAAATAATTACTCCACTCACACAACTGAGTAACTATTCTGGGATAAAAATTAGTTTTATTCTGGAATAGAGTCCACAAGGGAGAATTATTGTGGAATAGTTAAATTATATCAGAATAGTTATGACAGTCAATTTACTGTGTAGACAAGGCCTGAGACAACCAGATCTATGCAACAGAGTTACTGAACAAGGGCACTCTAACATATCATGAGTCAGTGTAGACAGAAAGGTTGGTCTTGTGGCCAGGCTGGGGCTCAAGAGCTCTGGCACAGATTTCCTGTGTGTCCTTGGGCAAATCACTTAGTTCACGTTTTCATAATTGCTCAGCACCCACTTTTTAAAACCTGTCCCTTAATCCTTGAGCCTCAGTTCTCCATCTGTAAAATGGAGAGATACCTCCTTTCTCCTACCTTTTGTCTGCCCTATCTATTTAGATTGTAAGATCTTCAGGGCAGAGACTGACTCTCATTATTTATATAAACAGCGCCCAACGTGATGAGGCTCTGATCTCAGTTGGGCCCTCTAGGCATTATTGGAATACAAATAGTTAATTAGAAAAATAACTCTGCAAAGCAATCTAATTCCAG
Source organism: Macrochelys suwanniensis (assembly GCA_033296515.1). Classification (NCBI taxonomy): domain Eukaryota; kingdom Metazoa; phylum Chordata; order Testudines; family Chelydridae; genus Macrochelys; species Macrochelys suwanniensis. The sequence goes on along the minus strand of CM065790.1, from coordinate 9,281,550 downwards.
AACAATCAGAGGATGAAAGAGAATATCATTCTAATCAGACACAAAAATAATAACCCCCCAGCACTATAATAACCCCCCAACACACCCAAGAGACAGGAAGAATAAAGAGAAAGGACAAACCAGACCACCAACGGTATGTGCAACCGTGAATAACATCTCAAGGACAGAGACCTAACTGGACATGAAGCCTAAGAATCATCCTGCCACCCAGTCTGGTTTCACTGAAGATTTCATTTTCAAGGAGCAGTTTAAAGGCAAATATCTGCTATCTGGCCCTGCGGCTGGTTTTGAACTGGTGACCTAGAAGCATTCCCCTTGCCAATCAGGAAGGGCAAGAGAGCAAGAGAAGCCAGCGTAGGGAGAGCAGGAGTGGAGAAATCTGAGACTGGGGAGGAGCTGAGCATGCATTGAGTTCAGCTTTTGTCTGATAAGTTTATCAAGCACAGCCGGCTGCTAACTGTCAGCCAGCAAAGAGGGCCTGTTAGGGAGGAGGAACAGCTCCTGGTGTGAGATAGGACAGCCCATGCCTTATCAGAGCGTCTGAACGAAAGAGAGAGCTGGAGAAAGAGCGTGCTTTCCAACCACTTCATCTGAACAACAGACAGATTGGCAGGAAAGACTGTCAAGCCCAACCAGGCCTCAACAGACAGACCTGTTCCATGCAAATAACTATGTTAAATGCATCAGGAAAGTTGCAAATTTGACCATAAAATCTCCAGGAAATGCAAAGGTTAAGGTTCTAATAGGAGCCTTGCCAGCAGTGTACATTCAGATTTCCAGCAAATAGCCAAGCCAGTTATCGAGCAGACTACCTGTGCAATGTGGCTGAGAAAACATTTGTTTTGGGACATTAGCTTTCCTGCCATTTGGTGGGTCAAATCTGAGACTTCAATGCAGCATTAACGTGGGGTTTGACGTACAATTTCCTTGGGAGGTAGAGGGAAGAAGAAAATAGGGGAGAGGAATCAGAGAGAAACAACAGTTGGAACAAGCAATTGGGCCAGATACCCATTTACACTACGGCCCCTTTACACCACTCTAGCAGTATAAAGGAGCCTGAGATTAGGAGTTGATGGCATTTATAGCCAGCAAAGCCAAGGGCCCAATAAGCAATTACATTTCCACTCATTTTACACTCCCAGCACAGTGTAAAGGGGGCTGAGGGAATGCAAAATCTGGCCCATTGTGGGTTTTCTGTTGAACAGAAGTAGTAATATGTGCCACGCACAGATAAGCACGATTGTGGCCCCTTTGATGGCAGCCTCAGCAGAGAGGCCATGGACTGAAAGAACCATTATAACCCCTCCCCACCCCCTTTGGGGTGCTGTACATCACTGGGGCAGGCACCTAGAAGAAGCACTCCCATTTTGGGGGACTGGATTACAGGGGATGGATCACTTTGTTCTGTTCCATTCACTCCCTCTGACACATCTACTGTTGGAAGAGAGGATACTGGGCTACATGGACCATTGGTCTGATCCGGTATGGCCATTCTTATGTTCTTCTACATTTCTGCAAGGATTGTGATTGCGTATCTGCAGGCCCTCACCCGGCATCAGAACCTGCCATGCTCTGGCTCTTAGGCTCCATTAAAACTGATGACCTAGGGCTTGTCCAGACTCCACTAGAAAGTTTCACTGCCAATATTTCTGCAGGCGTAGTGCTGCCAGCATAATGCTACTTTTAAAACTTTTTTGGCAAAGTGCAGTCACACGTGGTTGCTTCTACCCATGCACTGTGTCCACGCAGCGTCAGATTGTATCAGCAAAAGAAGTGCTGCACCATGAATGTATCACGATCAGTGAAACTGGAGCCTATATTTCCTTGAGGGACTGATTGGACATCAATGGAATGGGTTGGGTTAGACTGGAAGCACCTCAGTCACATGGACAGAGCAGTGCACAGGGTTTAATAAAGTTCCATTTGTTCAACTTAACCTGCATCCAGCTTCACTCTTTGCTAATGAAACAGTGGGTAGGCATCCCAGCGTCCTCTATGCCACCATCTGCCATGCTACTTTGGGGGAAGGATACCCTCACTCCTCTCAGAGAACTAAGAGACTTTGGGATCAAATTCCCCAGCCCCCTCTGTCCCATCCTGTAATCTACTGCTCTCCAGCCCACTACCAGTCCCCTGCCCTGTCCAATCCCTCCACTCCTCTAGAAGGCTGAGGCTGGCTCTAAAACGATTCATCCATTCCCAACTTCTGTCAATGCCGTTCTGAGTTTCAAAGGCTTCATCAATGAAAATGACAAAAAAACCAACAAACAAAACAACCCACCGCCCTCTGGATTTTGGTTCCCTACTGGATCATTTTAAAACAGGACTTATCTCGCTTCCCCGGCCCTTCTATATTAGGAGCTTTAACGGGATTTTTGGCAGTGGCTAAGCCTGCTGGTTTCTTCCCTTTATAAAATAGAAGCTATCTTTTGCCTCACGTGGGGACCAGGAAGTCAAGAGACTGGAGCATTACTGTTCCTGACGGGGCCACATCCTGAAAGGCAGGGGGGCCTGGTGAATCAGCATGTCAATCATCCACTGCTGCAGCCGGCCATTTATTTTGATCCAGCCTGCACCAGTATGGCTGAAAGTCAGTCAGGTTCAAGAGCTGCCCTTCAATAACTAACCCTTGAAAGAGGGAGTTACAAGAACTTCAGCTGCCTTCAGAGGCAGTACAGCCTAGTGCACAGAGCACAGGCCTGGGACTCAAGAAACCTAGGTTCTATTCCAGGCTCTACCATTGGCCTGCTGAGTGACCTTGGGCAAATCACTGCCCCACTGTGCCTCAGTTTCCCCATCTGTAAAATTAGGATAATGATACTCCTTTGTAGAGTGCTCTGAGATTGTAAATGGGCAGCTGCCTCCCAAGCGTGGCCTGGGGTAGCTCTGCAGTGCCCTGCCTCAGTTTCCCTCCCTATAAAGTTCCACAAGAACTCCACCTCACAGTCCAATGGCAATTAAAACTCTCCCCTTCTGGGGTCCAATTTATTTAGCCCTGAACACATTAACCCTCCAGGACCCAACGCCAGTTCACTGTTTTTCCTCCCCTTGAATCAGGCATCCCAACCCTCCTTCCCAGAACAGGGGTCTGTTCCTTTACTCACTGCAGAAAGCAGTCGTGTTCCCTCAATACTCACCTGCAGCTCCAGGCTTCTGCCCTTCCTATCGCTCCCCAGCTGGAGTCTCAGTGGCACTTACATGAGCTCCTTTTAAGTCCTACACCCAATGCAGGTGTAGCGGGGCAGGGTGAATGGGACAGGGCAGGCTGACCCAAGACCTGCTGGCCCTGACAGGGGCAGGCCGCCCTGTTACAGAGATCTCTGGGTGAAATCCGCTATATAAGACTAGATACTATTATTTCATCTACACAATAATCTGATGTCCTGGCATCGTAAAGGATCCCAAAGAGCTTCCCAAATTCTTTCTTGCTTTGAAATTGCAGGCAGCACCACTGAAATGCAGCCACACCTGGTGTGTCATGTGCTCAGCACCCCTAGAACTCAGGCCACTTATTTCGGTGCCCAACTTTAGCCACCCAGGTTTGAATCTTTTGCTCTAAGTTAGTCGCCCAAGGCCATATAGGAACTTTGCTGCAGAGCTAAGACTAGACCTCAGATCTGGTGACTTCTAATCTTACATACTGATCAGATGATCATCTTTCCCCCCAGAGGGATTTTTGGCTAAGAACCCCAATGTAAAACCCTCAATCCTTGGCTTAGGAAAACTGCCTTTCAATCTTTAGGGGGCCCTTATTTTTAAGGTCTTATCTGAAAGATCTACACGGATCTCAGTTTACAGCACATTAAACAAGCAGATGGAAAGCAGAGCTGACTAGTGAGATTTCAGCCTTTGGTTTCACAGAGATTATGTATAGGAAAGTTGAGGCTGACTATACTTAAAGATAGATAGATAGATAGATAGATAGATAGATAGATCAAATGCAGGAGGCTGTCTGTCTAAAAATGCCTGGTGGGTAACATCATAAAGGTGGTGAGTAAATGACTCTGGAGAGAATCAGGGGTAATAATACTTTGTATTTACATAGCACCTTCTAACTGAAGATCTCAAAGTACTTTACAAAGATAGATGCATTTTATTAGTCCCATTTTACAGACAAGGAAAGTGGGGCACAGAGAAATTAAGTGACTTGTCCAATCTAAGTAAAAGAGCTGAACACTGAACCTAGGCATTCAACCTCCCAGACCCTGGTAATCACATTAGGATGCATTCAGGCTTCTTGTAATGTGAGCAGGTGCAACGCTCTTCATGTCAGTGGAGTAGCCCCACCTGAGTTTGGTGCATTTTCTCAAAATACAAGATTAAAATAAGCAGAAACATGAATGTCCGGAAGCCTCAGCACATGATAAACCTACCCACTGTGATGTCTAAAAACAGCTACTTGACATCTTTAAAAAGTTAAAGCTACATCCTGCCTGCCTTACATAAGTAGCCCCACTGAAATTGATGGGACCACACATGTTAGTAAGCATGAGTTAGCCTTTAATGGGCAATCCATCCTCACCTTGTCATAGGAATCATCGTAAGCTTCACAGGAGAGGTAACATGAGGCCTCCTGATTGCTTTGTGTTTGTACAGTGCTAGCACAATGGGGTCCCGGTCCATGTCTGGGATTCCTATGTGCTTCGGCCCAGATACTCAAAAGTATTTAGGTGCCTAAGTTCCATTGATTTCAATGGGAACTAGGTGCCTCAACACCTTTGGGGATCTGGGCCCATGGTAATAAAAATACAAATTATTATTATTATTATTAACAATAATAAATAATAGCCATCAAAGTCAATAATTTAAACTTTTGGGAATTTCTTCCTTTGCCCCACTCCTTCAATCCCAGTGTCCCCAGCAATCTTAGCTCAGAAATGGAATGTGACTCAGGCCTTAAACTGACGTGTTGTCACTGGCAAAACTGGCTGGATGTGGCCACGGTTTTATCACTGCCCGCCAGCTGCCTCCCGTGCCCCTGCCTCCTCCCTGATGATTCAGCAAATCTTCTTAGAGGAGAAAAACAAGCATATAAGTGAACAAATCACAATGTCAGATTACAAAGATGAGCGGGGGAAAGTGTGGCATGAAGAGGGAGATAAAGGGCGTCAGAGTCACGTGGCCCAGTGACTGGCAGGACTTACGAAGACTTTCTTTGTTTTATGTCTAATAAAAAACACATGAAAACGCACTAAGAACTTGAAGTGATAATACCTTCAAATGCTGAGCTTGCTAGCAATAAAACACAATGCAGACGTGTGGGAGGAAATGGGGCTCGTAGTTGTGCTGTGTAACTGCTGGTGTCAATGCGATTAGGCACCTTTAAGATATCTCAAGTTGGGCACCGAGCATCACTTTAGAAAATCTTGGTCAGCACCCATTTCACCGTCCACTACAAGGCACCCACCTCTGAAGTAGAATGTGGCAGCTGCTTAACAGTTCAAAGCAATACTACATGACAGAAAAGAAAATGAAAAAGAAACTACAATAGGAGTTTAGATAGAAAAAAATGTAACTTCCGAAACTGGAATTTAACCAGGACATAACAGTTAAAGACCCCCCTACTCTTACAAAAAATGCCATCGAATCTTTAATGACCCAGTTGGATAGTGCCTTTTATAGGAAGAGATCTATATTGCCCATATTTGATAATCTAGGATTATCCTGTAGAAAATAAAGTTTCTCGGTTCATATTTAGTATTCATAAGTCACTCCTTTCCTGCAGCATGGGCCATTGCAGTGGTCCCCCTGAGGTCTGCAAAACTCCAAGGTATAGCTGTACACAAGACGGAAACACAAACATAAAATGAAGACATAGAAGGAAAGCCAGAAAGCCAGCCTTACGCAGGATTCACAAAAGTTGCTCAAGAATTTGTGATGTCAAGTTGTGAGTATGTGTGTTTGTGTATACTGGTGGATGAAAACTGTGAATGTTGATTCTGCTCTCACACCAGTTTCACACCAACATAACTCTTCCTTATTCACACCAGTGTAAGCAAGAGGAAACCCAAGTTCTGTGTACTGGAGATGGGGTACTGCTGGTCAGAACAACTGACCTGACTTGCCATAGTCCTGTCCACTCCATACCTCACCTGTACACCAGCGCATATTAGAAACCTGTTAAAGTCACATATTGCCTTAGGACCTTGGAAAGATATTATTGTAGCAAGTATTCATTCTTCAACACTATAGCCTGGGTGACGGTTAATGAAATAAGAACAGGGCTGAACATTAGCGTAACTGACTATTGGGAAGCTAAGTATTTCATACCCATGTGTACAACAAAAAATAAGTCACCTGTATGAGACTGCTGATTCAGCTCAGAATATCTGAACTGGGTACTTCATGCAACAAGCTCTTCATCCCCACAGCTAGCAGAGAACTGACACATCTGTACTTGCCCTACCTCAGGCTGGAGGAGCAGAAGAAATGTGGGATAGGGAGGTGGGGAAACACCAATGCACCTTGAGTTTCTTTTACTGGCTGTCACATGAACGGCATCTTTGGTAATCTTAGATGACGTACTCAGCCCTGGCATAAGTGGTTGCAGCTCCCACTGACCTGAAAGGATCAGAGTCAGGGTCAGTCGTAGGGTGACCAGACAGCAAATGTGAAAAATCGGGACAGGGGGTGGGGGGTAATAGGAGCCTATATAAGAAAAAGACCCAAAAATCAGGACTGTCCCTATAAAATCAGGACATCTGGTCACCCTAGTCAGTCCACCCATGTGTTTTTCCTTCAAATGGAGTGAAGCCACCATGCTAATGGATAGGGAGAGCTGGCATAAGAGTGAAGGATGGAAAAGTGGATAGGTGGCAAATAACAAACCTAGCCACAGAGCTGCAGGTTCTTCCATGTCTCCAGGTACCTGAATCAGTGCAGATGATGAGATTCCCTGGCAACTCTAGAGTATTTTATTCCTGAAAGATGTTAATTCTGTCTCAAATATTCACTTAAAAACAGGTGTCTCTGTCATGGCGAACACTGAATTCCTACTGTGCTCACCCAGGGAATTACTGACGTCTAAATCTTATTCTAAATGATCACAACACCCTGTTGGATTAACAAACCATAGCGCTGCTGTCAGCTGAATTCTGTCCTAATGCGCCCCCTGCTGTAGGTCAGATGAATATCAGCAACAATTGTACGCAATGGTGGTGTAGCCCTGTAGGGCCCAGGATATTAGAGAGACAAGGTGGGTCGCGTGAGGGAATATCTTTTATTGGACCAACTTCTGTTGGTGAGAGAGACAAGCTTTTGAGTTTACACAGAGCTCTTGGAAATGTACACAAAGCATCACAGGTAAATAAGAGGTGGAACAGATTGTTTAGCATAAGTAATTGACACGTATTTCTAGGGACCATTAACCTTGAACTACTTATGCTAAACAATCTGTTCCACCTCTTATTTAGCTGTGACACTCTGTGTACATTTCCCAGAGCTGAAGAAGAGCTCTGTGTAAGCTTGAAAGCTTGTCTCTCTCACCAACAGAAGTCGGCCCAGTAAAAGATATTACCTCACCCACCTTGCTTCTCTAATCAGCAACTATTGCAAGAACTCTTTCAATACCTTATGTGTAATAGGAAATGATGATTGTTTTATTTATCAATTGCAATGTTGCCAACTTTCATGATATTATCTTGAGTGACACGATAATTAGTGTACTCCTTAAAGCCCCAGCTCCCAGAAAGAAGGGAATATTTCAAATCTGAGCTTTCATTTTTTTAAAAGGTCCGTTTCTAACCTTAATGATTTCAGAGAAAAGCTTAGAAATGTGATGCTGGAATATCCTGAAAGCTCAAAACACAGAAAGTATATAAAAACAACCCCCTATTAATTATGTATTATAAATCTCATGATTTGTAAGATAATCTCATGATTTTGGGTGTCCTGATTCATGACTTTTGAACATTTGGTATAGGCTATACTGCTTCCACCCTCTACCAAGGTTCTCTGGGTGTAGCACAAAACAATTAACTACAGCTGCAACAACAAAAAAGCAAACAATTAAAAAACCAACAAAATAAATTTAAGAAGTGTAAAACAATGAAACACTAGATATAAATTAAAATAGAACCGGCTTGATTCTGCTGTCATGTACATCTGTCTTAGGTGTAACTCCACTCACTGCTGTGGAGTTAGTTCTGATTTAAATATTAAGCAAAAACAGAGTAAAATCAGGCCCAATGATTCTATAAGCACAATTTTTTTAAATGATAGGTTCTATCTACCTGTCTACCTTAGGCTTTCTCCATAATTTACACCAGCACATACCAGAAAAAAACAGATCTCCGGGTTCATTACCAGTACTAAAAGGAAAACAAAGGAGGATAATGTGGTACAATAAATGGGGCACTGACCTGATAGCCAGAAGACACAGGTTCTGTTCTGTCCTCTACCATGGATCTGCTGTGTGCTCCATTGCTCTGTGCCTCTTTCCCCCTCCTGGGTACTTGGAAAAGGAACTACAGGTAAGGCTAGCCATGTTACTTAGTGCGTCATTGGAAGTCACCCAGATACCGCAATAATAGGGATGGTATAAGAACCTGAATGGAAGAGTAGTGTATGAGGTGTAAAACGTACAGGTTTGGGGGGTGCCACAAGGGCATGGAGGCAACGGGCTGAGGTGCGCGTGTGGGACCCGCACGCAGGACTTGAGGCAACAGGCTGAGGATTTGGGGGTGAAAGCAAGGGCGCTGTGGGAGGGGAGCTAGGTAATGGTCTCAAAGCTGCGGAGAAGTGGAAGAGGCACAATGAAGGGGCTGGAGCAAGAGGACCCACGCAAAGCTGGTGGGGCGGTGGGCTGAGGTGGGTGGGAGCCACACAAAGGCTGTCAGGCCTTGTTGGAGTCAGAAAGCCCTTGGGAGAGGGGGCTGGGAAGCTCTTGACTGTCAAGAACCAGGCTCTTCAAGGGGGCGCTGTTCCCCCACATCGCCCCCTTGCAGTCTGCCTGGGGGCAGGTTGTTGTGGCGGGAACTGTTCTTCCCCGGAACCTTGGCGCTGCACCGGCTGGGGGAGCGCATTGGGGAGAGGACCGGGGTCGCAGAATCAGGCGGCGAAGTGCCGGGAGATGGCGGCTGGGGGAGGCGGGGAGCGGGGCTCGGCCGTGCTGGAGCTGCCTCGCGGCCCGCGGCTGGTGTGCGTGGAGTACCCGGGCCTGGTGCGCGACGTGGGCAAGATGCTGCAGACTCTGGGAGGAGAAGAGGGGGTGTCCCGGGTAAGGGCGAACTCCGGGTAACCCGGCTTCCTGGGTAAAGGATGCCCGGGTGGAGGGGGCTTTCCTGGCTGGCTGCAGGCCTGTTGGTGCGTTTCCTGGGGACGGGCCATCTGGGGTAAAGTGGGGAGGGATCTGAGGGCTTCCTGGGGGAGGGGTTGTCCCAGTAAATCCCAGGGAGGGGGGCTGGGAATAGGGTGGTCTTGGTAACAGTTGTCTGGGTTACAGTGAGACGGGCCTGGTATTTCTTAGAAGGTGGGAGGTGTCCTGGTTAAAGGGACCTCAAGGGGTAGGAGGCTGGGGGCTATCCTAGGGAAGCAGAGGGAGCTGCTGGAGATGTTAACTTAGGGGGTGGGGGTAGGTGTGTGTCGTGGATAAAGGGAGCCCTGGGAAGAGTGAGTTCTGAGTAAGGATGGATGATCCAGTTCAGCGAGCTCTCTTGCTGTGGGTGACCCCATAAGGTGCGTGTTTGGATTAGAGTGGGGCTCAGGTAGGGATATTAGATAGACTGTAATTGGAGGGAAATGCCCTAAATAAGAGCGTGAGAATCTATGGTTCTCTGGGGTAAAGAGACTTGCTCTGGGCTGGTGCCCCCTAGAAAGGAGGTGATGATCACTAAGGGAAGATAGGGATAGCGTTTTGGTTTGGAGGTGGATTGGGTGGGGGGCATGATGCAGAGGAAAATTCAGTGGGTTTTTTTTAAGGGACGAATGTGATGTTGAAAAGTGCTTATGCTCTTGGTAATGTAGATATATGCCGACCCTGGAAAAAGGCTCGAGTTGTACTTCCGCCCCAAGGATCCCTACTGCCATCCTGTGTGTGCCAACCGCTTCCCTACCTCCTCTATGCTGTTCAAGGTAAAGAGGAAGATCAGGAGGAAGCAGTTGGAAGCTGAAGGAGAAACCCAACAGGAAGTCAAGTTTGAAATGGAAGTTCTTGGGGTTGTCTCCACTGTTTACAAATTTCAAGGTACTAATTTGATCTGCCTATGTGTGTGGAGTAGTGACTAGCAGTTCTGGTGGGAAAAGGGCAGTGCTCCCTCTTGCTTGAGGCCAACAAACAGTGTGTTCAGAAAACCCTGCATGTCAGCCTTACAGCATTGGTATCTAGGGACCTCAATGTGTGACCTGGATTTGATACCATACCCCTTCTGTACTGTGACTTAATAACACATTGTCCTCTCTGCTGTTGTATTAGGTTATGCTATAATCCAACATGTTCTATAATGGATGCACCTATGAAGGAGGAAGGGGAAAAGTAGTATTTTCATGGACAGTAATGTATTATTGTTTTTAACCTTTAGTTGACCGCTTGGCAGGTGTTTAAGATAAGGAAATAGAAAGTATTATGCTTGGAAAATGAAAGTAGGACAAGGCTTCCAGAGTGCTTTTATGAATGCACTCTAGGGGGACCGTGGTGCTGCTTCCCAACGTGAATTAATACCTAGCCCATTTAACTCCGCACAAGAAACTGCATCTTCCCTGAGTGAGGTGTCTGAGGAAAGGAGAACTGGGTATTGTGCAGCATATTATTGTATCTGATACACACCTTTTTATCTTGACTTTTCCTTCCTCATAGGAATGTCTGATTTCCAGTACCTGGCAATGCATTCTGGACCTGATAGCAAACAGATCTCTATGTATGACAAGGTCTTGATGCTCAAACCAGAAAAGGAGGAATTCTTCAATAGGGAATTGCCCCTCTACATCCCCCCACCTATTTTTTCACGTCTGGACACTCCTGTAGACTATTTCTATCGGCCAGATGTACAACACCGGTCAGTGCCTTTTCTTGTGATGTAGTAAATAGTTACATTGTCTCTTGAATGACTAGTTAATGGAAACATTTTACTGGGCCAGCATATCACTTATAAAATCTGAATTTTCAAGTTCACTGGGCGGATATCCCTGCTTCATTAGCTGAAGAAACCTCTTGTAGTATAACTGACCTGGTTCGGTAGTAAAGGATCTTTCAAAATGGCCTATAAGAAAAATTGATGGGGTTAGATGACCTTGGGGGTCATGTTGTTTGTATCAGGCTGTGAGCATGACCAAAGCATAGGATGCTTTTGTTTTGTTTCTTTTTCCAGAGTCTAGCTGTGTAATTGAAATGAGAAAAAAATAGATTTAAAATAATCAATATCCCACTGAATGAATGAAGTGGACTGTAGCCCACGAAAGCTTATGCTCAAATAAATTTGTTAGTCTCTAAGGTGCTACAAGTACTCCTGTTCTTTTTGTGCTCTTTCAAAGCAGCATTTTAAAATATTTCGGTCATATGCCTCATCAGGGCAAAGGGCTATAACCGATACATGCCTTTGTTATAATCTCTCTTTCCATGTTAGCTTTGTTTGTTTCAATACAATCTGGACAAAAATACTTGGAAGGTAGCACGGGCTAAATGAAGCTCTGAAAGTCAAGAGCTTTGCCACTAGCAAGCTTGTGGTGTTGGGCAAGTCACTTCTTTCTGTTTCCTTATTCTTGTTCTGAAATAACTGGGATGATAATTATAGTCACCTGCACAAAATAGGTCTTACCAGAGTGGACAGAAGGGGTTGCTTGGTTGGGGCTTGTGGCCTATTAAGTTGTTTCTGGTTTGAGTTTAGTGGACTTCCTTTGAATTTGGAAAAAAAAAATGCCATTGTCACAGAGATTTTTTTTTTAAAAAAAGGAAGAAAAGGGTAGAAAGTATACTGTGGGGAAGTAATCCTGCAGTAGCCTACTGGGGATTTAACAAAGGAGCTCTGTGAAGAAACCTTGCACTGTATAAGAGAGAGCCATTGATGGGATCTTGTTTTGGGAAATACAGTCTGGTGGATAGCACTGCAATCTCACCTCACTTTGCTTTCAGGCAGTCTCAAAACAAACGTCAAAAATAGTCTGCAGTATCCTAGAGAATTGTATGTAAACGTGGTTCTTACTGGAAAAGTATTAATGTGATTTCAAATCTCATTGTGGCAGAGGACTTCCAGCTTGTGGCATTCCAGGTTTTGAGAAAAAGGAAGGATAGCCTCATAGTCAAGGTTCTGGACTAAGACTCCAGAGACCTGGGTTAATTTCTCACTCTGGCACAGACGTCCTGTAAAATCTGGGCAAATCACTTGTCTGTGTGCTTCAGTTTCTAATCTGTAAAAGGGAGATAATAGCACTTCCCTACTTCACAGATGTTTGTGAGGAAAAATACAGTACCAACTGTGAGGTGCTCTGTCACTACACTGATGAATGCCATATAAGTAGCTTAGATAGGTTTTTCCCTCAGAACCAAAAAGAGTTAAGACCTCACCCATGTTTCCATTCCATGCATTCTCTTCCCTAAAAGCCTTCTGTCCACTTTAAATCCAAACTAAAACTATAACAAGAAATCTTTGAGGTTTTTTTGTTTTAAATGTCCACTCTTCTCCCACTGTAGAGGTGCAGCTTGAGACTATTTGGCAGCTTCTTTCTCTCTTCCCTTCCATGGAAATTTTGGCAGGTGAACTGAGAAATCCCAGTTTAATAGCTGCTTTAAAGCTTTTTGTTTCATCAGTTACCCTTGGGTAAACTTTGGGTTGAAGGTCTGTTGCATCTAGACATAAGAGACAAAATTCCCCCTTCGTGGGAGTTGGACACTGCATGGTAATGTGACGTATCAGTTAGGCCTTTTGGCTGGCTTCCATGTATTTCTAGTGGATTGGAGGTTGATGGAGAGTGGTGCAAGTGCACATGCCATGTGTTGCTGAGCTGGCATTCACTGGAACTGTTTGCTTCCGTTACTTTGTTTGTTTTGCCATAAATAAAAACAAAATCTGTGATGTCTCCCACGAGAAACATCTTTATTTTTCTCACTGTTGTCCTTCATTTGAGCTCAAAAGTGCAAATAAATGTAATCGGACTCCAGGATTGAATTTTTAACTGCTCCATTGCCTCACCTCCCTCCGTGTCCTTGTACTCTTGGTGACTGTAGCAATGGGAACGTAGAGTAGGCCTCATGGAAGCTAAGCCTGCCTTTGTGGATTGAAAATTCTGATTGAATGACTAACATGTAATGCAGAGGTCCCCAAACTATGGGGCACACACCCCTACGGGGGCACAGAGGAACGTTCAGAGGGGCACATCGTGCCAGCCCCACGGGGGGAGCAGGTAGAGAGTGCCACCCAGGCCCACCCCACCCCCAGCTCTGCTCCCGTCCTGCCTCCAGCCATGTCCCTGGCTCCCAGCCCTGCACCTGGCCCCATCTCCAGCCTCAATGTGGCTCCACACCCAGCTGCAGGCCCCTGTTTGTGGCTCTGTTCCCAGCCCCAGCCTCGGTCCCCTTACCCCGTCCGCATTCCCCCCCACCGCCCCTGAGCCATGGCCCCGTTCCAGGGGGGGGGCAGAGGGCGCAGACCCTCAAAAATTTGGGACCCACTGGTGTAAGGTTTGTTTCAGTTAAAATAAGTACATGGAATCTCTGTCCTAGGGGTACTGGACATGGATCATAGTTTTCTTATTGGAAAAGTGATTCTCAACTTTTTCACTCTGGCCCACTCCATAAGGGAGTCTTTAATGGTGACCTGGCTTGGACTATCCAAATCCATGTTTACTTGGGACCCAAATATCTTCCGACCCTAGATCTTGAGAGGCAAAGGGCTAGTTCAGAAACCCCCAGTCTACCTAATGTCATTCCCCACCACCACTTTTTCTAAGACGAAAATAAACTTATTTTCCACATGTTTCAGTGGAGGCCACTAAGTGTAAAAGAGAAGGAGGAAGAAAGTATGACATACTTTGCATTGCTTCTTAGAGACGGCTACAACAATCCCCAGGTGTCTTGTGAGAACCTGATCGGCCTCAGCAGGGCCCGTCGACCACACAATGCCATCTTTGTGAACTTTGATGATGATGACGTCCCGATTAAGCCGCTAGAGCCTGCAGTGCAGACCTGGAAGAAAGTGTGCACCAATCCTGTGGATAAAAAAGTGGAGGAAGAGCTGAGAAAGGTACAGGCCAAATCTCGGGGGAAGGGACTGGGCCAAAAGCAACCCCAGTGCACAGTGTGTGGGAGAAACTTCCGAGGCTACCTTCAGTAACTTTTCTGGCTTCCCGGAAAATGGCTATCTACAAGGATTTATTTTATATATCTGTGTTTAACAATATTTACAGGCCTCCACAAAGGATTCTAAAGACTGATCAAGGTGCTGTATTATAAATGTGATGGTGAATGAGACAGTGTGGTCTGATCATTAGAGCAGGGAACTGAAAGCCAGAACTCATGGGCTCCATTTCTATTTCTGCCTCATATTTGCTGTGTAATTTTGTCAGTGTTTTATTCCCCTCTCTGTTTCTTGATTTGTAAAATGGGAATGATAACACGGACGTACCTGGTTATAATATTTAATGTTTGCCAAGCCCTTTGAAATCTTGAGGTGTAAGGTGCTATAGAAATATTAGATCCCCAGGACGCTTACAATTCTCATTGCCAAGAGTTTTAGGGTTCTTCATGGTTTTATGAAAATTCTATTGGAGGCAAAAGTAAATACACGGAAGGATAGGGCATGGCTTAAACCATCAAGGAGACGCTATAGTTATTATCCTAAGTTACTTGAAACCTGAATGGCCAGGTGGTACATCCATTACCTTCTTCCACTTCCCTACGTATTTTAAACTTTGAGTGAATTAAGTGTTCATAAATGTGAGATGTATGGGATGAAAGTTTGTCAGGAGCAATTCTGTTAAAGACAGTGGATGTCGTGTGTCTGAAACCCTACCCATAGCTCTGAAAATGTATCCTTTTCGTGTTGGCATATATTGTGAAACCGTATCTTTCAGTTTGCCTGAGCCTGACCAGCTCTCCAATTATTCAGGAGCAGAGCCTGTCTATTGTACTGAATTTTCTGGTGTGTTTTTTGATGGGACAGGTCACTGCCTAGGCACTAAGCTGAGACCTCTTCATTTCGTGTGCTACCCAAGTCAGTATTTGAGCCTGTCTCTTCAGAGACGAAAGGCAAGCTTGTTCCCTCACTATGCCAACATCCCTTAAATAAGGCTTATTTTTACTTTTCTCTCCATTGTCATCATGCTGCACTGTAGAAATGTCGCTGACAGCTTTTAGTCTGGGCCAGAGGCTATAATAAAAAGCAGATTCCTATTAGGAAATGAAATTGGCATTAGTAACCCTTACTCTCCATGTTGTGTTTCTTTAGCTGTTTGAGATTCGTCCTGTCTGGTCTCGGAATGCTGTAAAGGCCAATATCAATGTCCATCCGGACAAGCTTAAACTTCTGCTACCGTATTTGGCCTATTATATGGTGAGTTTCTTTGTATGCCTGCTATGCAGCTTGTTCTTATTTGAGGCAGGCTTGGGGGCGAAGGGATGAGAGGACCAGCTGGATGTCTATGGACAATTCCTGGTTATCAGCTGTTCAGATTCCACTGTCTGGTACCCAAAGCTTTGCATTAAATATCCTTAAGTAGGCGTTCCAACTTTTTTTGGGAGGGGTGGCGAGAGGAGGAAAATCTTGCTTCCAAATGGAACGCACACATAGTTGCCAATTAAAGCAATGAGCGATGCAGTGGCTTTGTGCTTCTGTTGGTTCTGGTCTGCCTTGCAGTTATAGCAACAAATGGTCAAATTGACTGTCCATCTGAAAATGCTAGCAGGAGCCTTAAAAAAAAGTCTGCTGTGAGCTTTGGACTTCATTTCTGAAATCACAAATATCTTCCTTTGCCCAAGGTTAGATGTTAAATGAATGTGTTGGAAGGGGGAAAAGAGGGAGGGAGAATCTGTAAAATAAATAGTTTGGGGAAACATTGTAGCGCTCATTAATACTTTGCATCTCTGTACTGTCTCCTGTAACCACTCATACTCTGTGTCTATGCAGCTCACAGGTCCCTGGAGAAGCCTGTGGGTTCGGTATGGGTATGACCCCAGGAAACATCCCGAAGCAAAGATTTATCAAGTCCTGGACTTCAGAATTCGTTGTGGAATGAAATATGGTAAAATGGCCCAAGCAAGACAGATTCTCTCTCTGCTGCTCTTCTGTAATCTCTTTCCATTTGTTTTTAAACCCTCAGAGCCTCTGTCGTCAAGCTTTTTGTTTGAAGGAAGGTGTGGGAGAGGAGGTCGTACCAGTCATTGTTTCTGAATTTCCTTCCCTAGAATCTATGGGGGCATCCAATAACCCAAGTTAGAGGAGCAGAAGGGATTTTTGTTTGGCCACTGGGCATATTCCAGGCCTAACAAAAAGCTACTCAACTTCCTTCCTCCTTATGTTCAAAACACAAATGGGACATGGGATATCTTTTTATCTTCCCTCCCACTCCAGGACCTGCTACAATTTCAGAAGGGGGAGACATTTAAAATGCCACCTAAGGGTTTGTTTCTTTGTCATTTCTTCCACTTCCAGAAGGGACAAATTGGGTGACTGTTACAAGGATGACTTGTCCATCTGGCCAACTAATGCTGGAGAAGCAGTTTCTTTTTAAAAACAAAACAAAAAAAAACCAAAAACAAGATTTAGTGCCACCAGCTGGGAAAGCACATAAGACTTATGCAGAATGAAGGAATGTGCATTATGAACTCAAGGATGCATCTGGCTCTTATCCAGCCTCATCCACCCTGCAAAAAAAAATAAAAATTCCATAGTACCCTATCAGATGCAATAGACAACACAGTGAGGGTTTAAGACTTTTTAGCTTATGCCATTGCATGAATTTTTGGGTTATGCCTGTAACGGTTTGTGACTCACCCCTGCGGCGCCTCCTGCTGGTTGTCCGGGAATTAGCTCTTTTTTCCAGCCCAGAGCGCCCTCTGCAGGTCACTGTGCCGCTCGCCGTTGGCCCCCCCTCCCATGTCCCTCCCGGACCCCGGTGCCCTTTTGTCTGGGGTGTTTCCCCCTGGCAGTACCTCCTCAGTCTGGGTCTCCCCTCTCAGGGGAACCCCCACCTTGCCTCATCTTATGGGCTACTACCAGTCATCATCAAGCCCCCGTTCCCTGGGGCAGACTGCAGTCTGTAATAGCCAGTCATCATAGGCAAAGGAGGTTTGGACCTGCTGCCTTTACCTAGCCCCAGGCTGCCCCTTCGCAGCCCCAGAACCTGTTTAGGCCCCGCACAAGGCCCTGCAGCCTGTGGGGTTTCCAGGCAGGAGCTCCCCAGCTCCTCTTGCCTTCCCCCAGCGCTCTCTCACCTCAGGTCCCTGTTTAGCTCCCAGGCAGCCAGATCCTTCCCTCTCTACATTCAGAGAGAGAGAGTGGCTGCTCCAGGCCCACTGCCCTCTTATAAGGGCCAGCTGGGCCCTGATTGGGGCGTGGCCCAGCTGCAGCTGCTTCCCCAATCAGCTGTCCCCAGCCACAGCCCTCTCCAGGGCTGCTTTAAACCCCTTTTATTTTAGGATTGGGGTAGCCACCCTGCTACAATGCCATTGTAACACATCTGGGGTGTGTTATTTTTACCAATTCATTTGGCCTATTTAAGTTTAGTTTAAGTTTACTGCTCAGCTCTGTACAAAACACCTCATTATACTGCATTTTGGTACTTTAGTTTCATGTTCCCTGCCATAGTGTTAGATGTGTGATGTACATTTAGGTCTCTCTCTTTATCTGTGGGGGTTTCAATACAATAATGATAGTGCCTATTCTTCAAGGAGCTCAGAGCTCTTCACAAACTACTAAATCTCTAAGTATTATTATCCCTATTTTACAGAGTGGGAAATTGAGGTCAAATGAACCTGCAGTAAGTCAGTGACCGGGCACATCTTCCCCCCTTGTCATTTTAAATAGCTTTATTTCCCTGATCTATCTTTCTCTGTCCCACCAAAATCAACACACACTATTGGTTGGCTCTCCTTTCAAACCCCAGTGCAACACCCCCTGTTATAAAAGCTGGAATATTCTACAGGATGCTGGTCTCTGTTCAAAGACTGTTTTCTTTCTTGGCCTCCAGGTTACGCCCCTAGCGACATGCCCGTGAAAGCAAAACGCAGCACGTACAATTACAGTCTGCCCATCACTATAAAAAAACCAGGTATGCTGAACAGGCAAAGGGGTTGACAAGGGTGCGCAGCTTAACTTGGCTTCTTCACTTTATCCTTTTGTTGCTGTTGGTGGGTGAATAGAACACAGTGCAACTTATTTCAGATGATTATTGGGGTTTCCTTTATCTCAGATTGCGATACATGTGTTCTATTAAAACCTGCGGAAGTGTTGCCCTTTGAGGCATGTCTTAAGACATATCTGGCTGATGGAGCCAGGGGAAATAATGGAGGTGAGAGATCAGAAATTAGAAAGGAGTCTAGTTGAATGAGGCCATATCAGAAACACTTCCCAGTAGCTGCAGAAATGGTCTACCTGCCAATACAGCTGCCAAAAAACGGGGTAGAAGGAATGAAGGGGCAGAATGAAAAATGAACATTTACACTAACATTTGCTATGCTGGCTATTTTTCTGCTGCCAACAAAGTTGAACTGAAGTAGAGAAGCAGCTAAAATCCTATACTATGCCATGAAGTGCAAAATGTTGTGCAGTTCAGGAATCTTCCTTTATGTCTTTCAGTAAGTCACACGGTCAGTGTACAGGACCTAAAACATGGGCTGGACACATCGAGTACATCCAGTGCAAAAAAACCTGCTTTCAGCAGATACAAACTTAAAGTAGGTATTACTCTTTTCTACCAAGAGCTTGGAATGGTATAATAGAAGATCTGTTATGGTTTCTGGGCACTTTTGGGGGCAGTGTTGACCCAGATTGACTGTGGACATTGATACAGATACTTACTTGGAGATGCAAGTGACTAGCTCAGAAGAGCTCTCTATAAGCCTGAAAGTTTGTCTCTCTCACCAACAGAAGTTGGTCCAGTAAAAGATATTGCCTCTCTAGGTCTCTTTATGGTAGACTGGGTTTACTTGGAAAGCCAGTAGTTATCCACATCACTGCAGAGTTTGCAGTTGTTTTTAATCTTTTCTAAGTATGGAAAGTCATACATTCAGCCCTTGCCTTGAATGTGACTTGCATTGCATTTTAGGAAGCAGATTGTGGAGTGCTATGAATAGAAAAGTCCTAAGTCCCTTATGGTGCATTTTCAGATTGCTCTGTAGAATCCAGTAAAGCAAAGGAAACAGGATAGTCTATACTTTCACCATTCTCCATTTTCCTGTAATGGCAATTTTTTCCCCCCACTGTTTTGAAGTAATAAACTATGGGTGATCATGTAACTGTTAAATGGTGTGAATGGTTTTCTCCACAGATCTTTGCTGTGTTAGTTCTGGTTGCTGTGGCCGGCAGGTTGCAGTGCAATTCTGCTGCATCCATAGTCTGACTTTGTCCTCCACTGCACACAGACTCATACGCTCTCTGTCACTCCTCTTCCTGGCGGGGAACTGAACTCATATAGGAAATGCTTGGATCCTGAAATAGCTCTTAAGGAAGGATCTCTAATGTATGGCCATGCTGTACTGTTGCCCCATGACTTGGGTGTGGAAATGATTTGCAATGCCCACTGAATCTTTCTTTGCCTCCTTCTAGGACTCCATCTATATCTTCCAGGAAGGAGATCTGCCTCCGTATCGACAGATGTTCTATCAGCTCTGTGACTTGAACGTGGACAGGTACTGCACCTGATTAGCTGGATCTTTTGACCAAGGGAGATTTTGCAGATGCTCAGATGATTGATTGCAAAGGCCGCCATTTGTACCCAACCTCCTATCTTTCTCCTTGACCCTGATGCTTAGGAGATTCCTAGTTTCTCAACTTTATTGTTTATTTCCTTCCCAGTAAAGTTGTCTGAGCTAGCAAAATATACTTTCCCAACACATGTTTTGGGCCTGATCCCCAATCCATTGAAATCAATAAGAAAACTCTTATTGACTTCAACAGGAGTAGGTTAGGCCCTACTCCCATTGGATAAATATATAACCTGCAGGAGGAAAAAGAAATTGTCACATAATTCTGAGGAAATGCATTGTTACTTTAGTTTGGATTTTCATGTACACATATACTCCTATAGGTTTAAAAATATACACTACAGACACTTCATGTAACCAACAACTAGCCATCACATTTAGAAAAGAATTTGATTTACAGTCTAATCATTTCCCTCTGCATTCATAAGCTGCATATAATGTTACAGAGGGATAGGGTAGAGATAGTTGAGGTACAATAGGCAAATAGAACAAAGCACAGCCAGAGAAACCTACTTGAGAGAAAAAGCATGATCTAGTGATTGAATCACAGGCATGGGACTCTTATTGGTTCTGCAACTGACTCATGCAATCTGGGTGAGTTACTTAATCTGTGCCTCAGTCTTTCCCTCTGTACATTGGAAATAACTTTCTTACCTTACAGGTTGCTAGCAAATAGAGCTGAGCGAAATTTGGCATTTTTGCTTTGTGGGAAATTCCAATATTTAACAAGTGTTTTCATCTCAGTCCAGGACAAAAAGTTGGAAGATTGAAATTTTTCACAGAACAAAATATTCTGAAAAATTTAGATTCTTTATTGTCTCAACCATTTGAGCAATCAAACTGATTTGAAACAAAATGTTTTGGGTCATTTCACCAAAATGAAATATTCCAATTTAGATTGAATCAACCTGAAATTAAATATTTGGTTTGATTTTTTTTTTCACAATAAAAAACTGAAAAACGTCGGCAAAATTTAAATTTTCCAATGAAAAATTTCAGTTTTGCAGAAACTGCCTTTTTCTGTTGGAAAATACCCAACGAGCTCTACGATTGAGGTCTTACGTTTGTGACATATGCTACAAGATTCTTGAAGGGAAGCACTACAGACTTTATTACTTAATCTGTTTCATGAATGCAAACCTGAATCACACTGATTTTTCTGGTTGCAGGCCTTCCAGTGACTCTGAAAACTGTAGCAACAGGAGTTTTAACTCCTGCTAGGGCCACTCACGCTGGACAGGTCATAGGGCAGGGACCAGATGAAGAGCAGTCCACTGACCCTCCAGGTTGGGGGTTGAGTAATAGGCCAACAACATAGCCTCATGAAAAGTTGAGTTATAGAAACACAGCAATGTGGCCGTTCGGGCAAATAACACAATTGATTGGGATGATGGAGCCTTGTTCGTGCTGTACGTGATGTTTGACTGCATAGGAAGGATTCAGATCTGGTTGCAGGAGGCTGACTCTTTTCTTGCCTGCTATTTAGCTTACAGAAAATCATCCATCGGAATGATGGCATGGAGACAGAATGCACAGAACGGGATGGGTGGTGCCTTCAAAAGACCAGTGATGATCTGAGGGATACCATGTCTCTGATGATAAAGCAGATCATCAGATCCACTAGACCTGGTAAGGATGGCTCTGGGGTTTTGAGCATTGGAGGGTATGTTATAAAAAACATCATACCAGACACTATGGGGCATGCTGTTGGGAGCAGTTGAGTCACAGTGTTGCGCTTTGCAGTGGAGCAGTGAACTCTGTTCATTTCCAGCTGTAGATCCCCTTCTCTTGTGGTAGGAAACTCAGTCTGCCTGGTTAGATGTAGGTGCTAGATCCCCTGGTTCTTCACGTGCAATGTTATTGTGATGTGCAAGTTGATGTAATCAACCTGGATACCTGCAGGACACCTGCTCTTCTTAAAGCAGCACTTGTTAGGCCATTGGAAAAAGACCTAAAACTCGGTGGGACTGGGAAAATGTAACTAGATTTTGCCATTTGAACACCAGCAGATGAAATGGAGGCATGTGAGTATGAAATAGTTGGGGGTAAGAACCTCCCAGCTTTGCCTTCCCAATGTCATAGTTTCTAGGTTTTAAATGTCTTCATTCCATGATACTCTTGCTCATGTTTTTATAGTGGTTCAAATTGGTAGCATCTGGATCTTTTCAGTAATGTGTTTAATTTAATAGCATACTGTAATAGAGCAAGGACAGGAGAGGGGAAGTCTCTTGTCATGGTCCTGGGCCAAACCAGTATCCCAAGGAATTAGGTTAGTCTCAGTTGGAATGAGATGCACGATCACTTTAAATGCAAAACCTCCTGGCCTTGTTCTGTTAGAATTCCTGGCACATGAAAATTGCTTTTGATTTTTTTATTTGGTTTTATTAAGGTGCCTGACTGTAACTATGATCTTCACTTTTACATCTTCTGGCTGGCTCTGTTAATCGTATCTACAACACAGCCCCGGTTTTAGCGAGGAGGGAAGTAATGTTGACATCTTTTCTTCTCTTTCTGACTAAGCTCTGTTTTCGAGTACGTCGAACACTGAAGATGGCAAAGAACAGCTGACATATGACTCTGGAGAGGAGGATGAGGAGGAGGACTTCAAGCCTTCTGATGGGAGCGAGAATGAAATGGAAACAGAGATCCTGGACTATGTGTGACACAGTGAGCGAGCAGGATGAGGCTGCATGGGACTTTTGTTCCTTGAGCCCTGTGGGATATGGAATCATGACCAGGCTTTCGGGAAGATGCTAACCAGACACATGGCACTGGATGTGGTGCTAGCAGTTGTGCTAAGTGCTCTGAAGGCGCAGATGCTGAAGATCACGTTTTCACAGTGCTGGGGTGACAAGCATTTGTAAAGATGGCATTGTGGGGATGTTGGCCCATTGCCAATTCCAGGCAACGTGTATGGCCGGCATTTACTCTGGTAGTTTTTCTGGTCAGAGTGGAGCTAGTTGGGATTTCACTTGCTTTGGTTCTCTTGGCCATTAGATTGTTGTGTTTAATTTCCCTTCCCTCCCTGTGCTTGCAAACTGCAACATCTGATCCCATCATCAAAGGGATCTATACTTCCCTTTGAGACAATATAGGTGTTCCCAGGACAGCCACCGTGAGGGTATGTTAGTGTACGGTCTCCTCTTACCAGACGTTGAGAGCCTCTTCATCCTTGCTAGCTCTGATATGTCAGAGACTTCAACAAGTGCTGAATCCAACCCAGATCAGAGGTGTTCCACTGGCCTCTTGGGCCCAAAGTGTTAACCTTTAATTAGAACCACTGCAGGGAATGTGTGAAGGTCACACAATTCTAAACCTGGCATCTGGGTCCGTGGAAAAAACTTCAAACAAAATTAATTCTGTATCGAGAACTGCATGAACAAGGTCATTGCTGATTCTTAATCGAGAGGCTCTGGAAAGTGTCATTCTGGCTGGCTTAAATCAAATGCGGCGTCTATCCAATGGGACATGTGCAGGTATCTGTAATAATTTTGTATATGCATGAGAAGCAAACAGTAATTTCTCTTGGGGAAAGTCCATCTCCCCATGAAACAGAACCCCTTGTCTATTTTTCTAATAAAACTCTTCCTTTTTCCAATAACACATTCTTTCATGGATTTCTGTGTCGATATACATAGTACAGCCGATGTCCCCAAAATGATTTTGAGTCAACAGAAACATTTTGGTAAACTGGACATTCATTAGGTAAGTGATTCTGATTTGAGAATTTTAACTAAGAGTTGGGTCAGTTCATCTAAACTGAGTTTTACTTGGTGGTCAGATATAAACTGAGACAAAGATCCAGGTCAGACTGGTAATTCACTTGAAGTAAGGAGAAAAACCTGAACTGGATTTCTGTGTTTGTTCTTCCCTGTAAAACACACTGATTGGGTTCACATCCTCAGCTTGATGGGTAAAGATGAGAGAGAGAAGTTCAGGAAGGCGTTCCATACCTCGCAGTTACTGGGATGTGTTGCCTTTTGCTCTTCTGAGTGGGAATAAAATATTCTTTGTACATTGAATGCAGAAGATGCAGTCAATCAGCTTGAGAAGTTGGAAAGAAAAGCCGTAGGAAGGAACTCAAATTAGAAAAGACTTCCATGGCAGTGAGTAATTCACTTCTCCGTGATGATGTATGTTGTCCCTGCCAGGCAATGTACTCCCACAACTTTGCAGTCATCAGCCAGCTTTTGATTCTGCTCATCAAGAGTGAGTGTGGGGACAGAAACACAAAGCTTCAGATGCTTGGAGGCTGGGATCTCTAGCCATGAACATGCTGTTGCTTGCTGAATTTCTGACATTCTGTCATAGAAATTAAAGATCTCTTGGGACCTATTGAGGCTTATATTCTCCATTCGCCAATCCCCAACCAGTGCAAGATTGTTGCCTGGCCTATAGTACGTTTTCTAATGCATGGTTTAGCCTAACTTTAAATGTAATGTACATGGGCCTTCTTAAGGAGTCTTCCCCCTTCCCCCATAGAACTGTTATAGACATGGAACTCACGATAAGGTTGGCTTCCAGCCCATAACAGCAACAGCTGGAGGTCTCTCATACTCTAGTGCCAGTTATCTACATTTTCAACCATGAAATGAAAGATTTGGCTGCAGCCAGGTGCATTGCAGGTGTGCCCGGTCTCCACTGGCGCACACGGCAGCAAGATGGGCGTTCCGCAGAGCTGCGGGGGCATATGCCAGTATCTGCACTCCTATAGAGTATATATAGGCATACATGCTGGGGCAGGCTTGTCCCGCACGCATCATGTGTCATTGGGAGGTTCTGAGCTTTGCCCTAGCCTGCTACCTTGGAGTAGCAAGGGCTACAACAGTAAGTATGAGGTAGTTCATTGATGCATAACAGTCAATGTAAAGGTAAATTGTGTTAGAGTGAAAACAGGCTGCCTGGTTAGAAGAAAAATTTGCTTTTAAGGTTTTGTATGCCCTTAGCTAGATGAGAAAACATCTGTTGTAGCTATTTTGGATAGTTATCCAAAACTTCCATTAAAGGTGACCTGCAAAAGGGGGCTATGTCCGCTTGCTACTTTACAGTATATAAATGGCTCCAACCCATTTTTTCCTTTCCTTTGCCGTTCTTAATATCTCTCATTGCCTACTACCTCTCCGATATAAACAATTGTCTGCAGCACTCTACTTTCCAGTTTTTCTTTCTCCCGCTTCATTTTTCTGGGTAAGGAAAGGAATCTAAGTGCGGAAACCTTGTTGGTACTGCAACAAAGTTTGCAAATCTGAATGCACACCTATTTGGGAAATACTCATTTTAACATTCCAATAGAAACGTTACACCCATTTTATACAGAGTTCTACATTTAGCCATTGAAAATGCTATTAAGGGGTATGTGTGGGTGATTCATTGTTGTCATTAGAACCTTAATGTTTGCACTTCCTGATTCATGAGTTCAAATTTGCAACTTCCCTGTTGTATTAACATGGATTTTGCATTTTTTTCCCTTTTGACCAGGATTTAAAGAACAGAAACAACTTTATCTGTGACGCTATAGTATTGTTCAATACTGATCTATGCAACTCAGCATCTTTTAAATGTTGCCACTTTAGAGAGACCTAAAATATACCTGGAGCACTGTGAAGTTAATCAATAGTTGCCGGCAACAATATAACAAAACAAAATAAACCTTTATTTGCAATGTACTTTAAAATATATATTCTCAAACATACTGTTGATCCTGCATCCAAAACTCATTGAAATCAGTGGGAATTTTGGGTGTGCCAGGAATTTAGGTTCAGGCACAATGTAACTATTCCACAGTGGTTTGTTTTTAAATATCATCTATTTTAATTTTGTATTTAATTTTGCTGCTTACAAGTTTTTTTTTTTTACAAAACAAATTGAATCTCTTTCCTACCAATTGCCTTAATATGTCAGTACAGACCTTAAGTCAACTTTCCAGCACAGTGAACCACTTAGATACAGATGAGATGAAATGTGGAAAGTTCCAACCCAAATAGAGCATTTTTGAGAAAATTTTGATCAGGTACCCAGAAAGGGCTGGTTATAATGGTATCTGAGTTGAAGCATACCTTGTGTGTGATATATTTAGAATATTATGCATTCATTTGGGGGCAAATTTTCTGTTCTCTCTACTCCTTTGTACTGGTTTGTGAATTCAGGAAAGAGATGGAACTGCAGGGCAGCCTGCAGAGTAGCCTGCAGAGTAGCTGCATAAGGATATTCCACATCCTGTGTGTGTCAGAGCGCTGTCTTATGGTCTTCCCCCAGGAGTCTGAATGGGCATGTCAAGAAGGGACATGAGGGACAGGGAAGCAGTTCTGCAAACTTGATCCACTGGCCAAAATGCTTGTGTACTGGTGGGCTGTGGTTAAGTAGGAAGGCCAAGTAGCAAGGGGCTGGTTTTGTTTTTAACTTTGGATAAGTAAGTAATGGAAATGGGCAATTCTAGCTACTGAGTGCAGACAGCTAACGGGCTCATGGGGCTGACCTATGTTTCTCTTGCCAATGCTCATCTTCCCCTTACTGGTATCTGGGTAGCTTTCACCCAATGAAATGAGAGCCACCCAGCCTTCTCTTCTCTGCTGTGTCTCCCTGAGCATGCTCCAACTTGTTTGAGCAGCTCCTACCTCCTCAGTAATGTAGAAGGGTAGGAATTATTCTTCTGGACAGCTCCTGGCCCGATATTGGAGAGCCCATTGTGATAATTTTGGGCAGCAGTTGGTGGCAAACATTTACCTTTTGCATCTCATCTGTTATATACTGACTGTAAGATTCTCTGCAAAGTAATTTAAGGTCCAGTTCTGTTTGTTATGAGTCAACCTCGCTTCTTCTGTAGCCCTTGAAGTGGCCAGTTGAGGTAAGGCTGATACGTAGGCTCCATTGGGAATCCCAATATGTGTTGATATTCAAGGGGATCTGGGTGCCTGACTCCCTTAAGCTTCATTTAAAAATCCCAACCCTTGTGAATAAAAGACTCGTGTTGCACAGGCTGGCATCTTCAGTACTGCATAAAACATTTAGTTCAAAACTTTCTTGCTGGAACTCCCTTTGACTTCATGTCACTCCCTTGCTGTGTCTTAGCATCCCCATCTGTAAAATGCAGTCAGGATTTATCACCATCTTATATTTGTAAAATGCTTAGAAATCCCTGCTGGACACAATCCTGAACACAAGTGCAAGTTATTCATTAATAGAATGTGGTGTTCATTAATTTTATAAAGAGGCTTCAGAGGATGCTATTTCAGTTGATGTAAAATAAGTCTGGTTAGGAACACCGCTACTGTGGAGACGTGCTGTTTTCATAGCGAATGCATCTTAGGTCTGAATGATTGGGGAGGTGTGTGTTCCTGCTGTGAATTCTGCCTATCTACATTTACGGGAAGGTGTTTGCTGTCCCCTCTCTCCTCTTGGCATTGTTAAGCTGGGCGTGGTGTATACTGAAGGAGGTTTTGTTGAGGGCGTCAATGAAAAACTGTCTCTCTTTGGTGACTACATCGATATCTTCAGAGGAATCCCTTTTGCTGCTCCTCCAAAGAGTTTTGAAGACCCCAAACAACATCCTGGCTGGGATGGTAAGACACACATTTAGAATGTCTTTTGTTTTCCGTCCTCACCCCCCAGAACATTTTAATTCTCATACCATTTTGGAAGCCTGGTTTGTTTTCCCAATACTGCATTAGCCATCTTGTTGAGTATCACCAAGGCCTCCTATGAGAGGGGCTCTGGCTTTCATGCCCCTGCAGGTCAACGGTGGCTACCAATGATTTTATTTTGGGATATATTTTGCTCCACCCTCATGAACGTCAAAGTCCTGTTCCCCTTTTCTGCCATTGCCCTTCTCGGTGGCATACCTTGCCCCAGTGGTAATGTACTGCACTTTCATTCAGGTGATCAGCTGGGCATGTTGTGTGCAGGAGCTGGGTCCAGTGTTGCTTTCATTCACTAAGTGAATGTCACTAAGATGTTGTCCAAGCTGTTAGAAGGGATGATGATTGTAGACAGGAACTCTCTGTGTGGAAGTGCCGGGAAAGAGCTGGGCACCTGCAGATTCTGTGACCACGATTCCCAAGGTTCCCTCATGTTTAAAGTGGTTGTAGCTTCTGCAGTCTCGTGGGTATGAGGTGGCCAGTTAGAAAAGGGAAAGGGGGTGTCTCCTCACCGCTGTTTTGCTAGTTGGAAACAACGCCGTGGCGGTGAGTGAAGGCCCGGAATGTGACGTGAGTCGCAGGCCTACAGGATCGAGCCGAGGGTTCTAAAGTGGGATGTTATTTTCTCTCTCCTCGTAGGTACGCTGAAGGCCAAGGAGTACAAAAACCGTTGCATGCAGGTCACGCTCACCCAAACCGGTACTCGTGGGAGCGAGGACTGTCTGTATCTGAACATCTGGATCCCTCAAGACAAGAAAGGAGGTACAGGCTTGATGGTAACATGAGGCGATTAGGGAGAAGGTTCTCTGCAGGCCTGAGCAGCTCTGTGTGGGGCTGCCCATCTCTGACATAAATTTGTTAGTCTCTAAGGTGCTACAAGTTTTTCTTTCTTATTTTCATTTTGCTGACACAGACTAACACGGCTACTACACTGAAACCCATCTCTGACAGACTCCCCTGGGGCTGTCAGACCACAGTCATGTATTCTCCCCAACTCCACGGGCGGCAGTGGACTCCTCGGGTTATGGCAGCTACAGCCCTGCAGGTGCTGGGAGGATGGATGGTGATACTAGAGCAGTGGTTCCCAAACTGGGGTTTGTGAACCCCTGGGGGTTCGTGAAATGTTACAGGGGGTTCTCGGGAAAAAATTCCCTAATGATGGACAGAGCTGTCCCTAGGGACCCCAGGCACCCCAGGGCCAGCAGCCTGGAGCCCCTGGACTTCCAAGAGCTAAGCAGATCAAAGCAAGCACATCTATCCCACTGAGAATATTTAAACTTCAAGACGCCTTATAAGAAATACAAAGGAAGGTGGATATTTTTTGCTGTTTTTAAAATGATGAACAAGTTTAAGCTTTGTTGTAACGTGCGTGGTTTGCCTGGACTGCTCAGGACCTGAAGGAGGAATTCTTGAAGGTTTATGTAGGAGGAATTCTTGATTGGAGTTGTCTTTTTAAATCCCTGCATGCTGTTTCACATCTGATACTCCTTGATGAAACCTAGGAGCCTTGTCTTTTAACAGGCTTATTCAAAGTGACGGAAGTGAGATCTTGGAAGAGTGTTGCCGTTTTCATAATGTAATAAAGATACTGTCATGATAAATAATAATACATAGTGTGTAATAAGCACGTCATAAAAAACAATGTTATATTTCCAAGAGCACTTTTCTGATTTATACTCAGATAAAGGAGAAAATCCCTGGAAATGTTCATTTTTAGGAGGGGGTTCGTGAGACTTGACATTTTAGTGAAAGGGGTTCACGGGTTGGTAAAGTTTGGAAACTGCTGTACTAGAGCCACCACTGAATCCGTTTCCATGGAGAGCTTGTGCTTGTCTTGGCGAATAGGGATTGCAGTTTCATGCTGGGTGTCTCTTCCGCACTGTATTGCTGCCCCAGGCTTCTGTAGCCCCGATAGAGCAAAGTAGCTGAGTCCTAAGTCTGTTGTCATGATGAATCATCTGCCTGTATCTATGGTCAGGTGGACCTGGAGGCAGATGTTTCTATAGTCACCTAAGAGATTGGCTTTTGCCTGAGTGAGGCAATATTTGCTGGCGAATGGGCCCAAAAGGCGGTATCCTGCCTACGTGGCACCGAGGGGCTTGGGCTTCATTTGGACAAGGCAGGGCTTTCGTCTGACTCTGTGTGGTCTATCCCTCCCCGCAGTGTCCACAAATCTGCCAGTGATGATATGGATCTATGGAGGCGCATTCCTCCTGGGAGGCGGGCAGGGCGCTAACTTCCTCGATAACTACCTCTACGACGGCCAGGAGATCGCAGTGCGAGGGAAGGTCATCGTGGTGACCTTCAACTACCGCGTGGGGCCGCTGGGGTTCCTCAGCACGGGGGATGCCAGTGTTCCAGGTATGGTAGCTGCTTCCCTTTGCTCCAGAGACCTCCACTCTGCCCCCCCCCCCCCCCCCGTCACCTCCGCACACGCTGGGGTATCTCCTGCCACCATGCTCCCCTCACACAACCTATTGAGCTGTCTCATGTCCTGCCCCCCCCTCACACACACACGCCTGGCGGGGTGCCTCCTTCACTCCGTATGGGGGAGTGTGGTGGAAAGGATCTCTCTCAAAGGATCTCTGAGTTTACACTTGGAGCAGAGGCTGCGAGTGGGTTGGGTATTTGAGGCATGGCTGGTGTTGGTTAGATGGGTTGGGTACCCACCCAACAGGCTTTTCCCCACAGCACATCTGGTCTCTCCTATCTGACCAGACAGTTATTAGCAGAGTTAAGATACTGCAGGGATTTCTCAGATAGCTGGGGATAACGCCCGCCAGCACAAGATCTTGGCTTCTCTTCAGTATGTGGCACGAGGAGAAGATGGGTGTTGAGAGGAACAAAGCCCTTGTTTGAACGCACAGCTTCACAAAATGTAGACATGAGCTCAGGAGCCAGGAACTCCTGAGTTCTAACCCCAACTCTGATACAGAGTGGAGCTGGGGGCATGGGGCAGGGTGGGCTTCGAGCCTCACTGCTTCATTGAAACATCAGACATGCCTTCCCTTGGCCAGGTAACTACGGGCTAAAGGACCAGCACATGGCCATCGCCTGGGTGAAGAGAAACATCAAGGCCTTTGGGGGCGACCCAGAAAACATCACCATCTTCGGGGAGTCGGCCGGCGCCGTCAGCGTCTCGTTACAGGTGTGCAGTTGCCGCTGGGCCATTGTGGCGTTCTTTCCCCTCAGTTTTGTGAATGGTTGAAACCGCCCCATCACAGCTGCTGGTCTTTTCTCACTGCACGTGCTGTCTTGGGAGGGCAGTAGGTCCAGGCACAGTGGGTTAATTAACATCCTGTTTTGAGCAGCCCACCCTGCAATAGAGAAAGGAATTGTTTTCCTCACAGCTGCTCTCAGCTTTGATTTAGAAATGTCCTTTCTAAACCCTCCAAATCCAGCTCTGGAGAGTGCTGCTTTCCCAAGACCTGTCCTGCCTTAGGGTTCCCCTGCTGTAACAGCATCTCTTTATCTTCAGCCCGTTCTATTCCCCTATAGGGGTTCTTGTACTACCCTGTTGGCTCTATATCTGAGCACCTTACCTGCCTGATGTTTTCGAAGGTTGAGTCCCTGGGTTCTCGAGACCCTGTAATTGAGACTTGAAAAGACCTAATGACTTTTCCGAGCCTCATGTAAAGCCTGGATGAGAGCTGGAGCTCTCTGCCGTGGCCGTGCCAGAATACGGAAGGATCTTTTCAGGATTTGATACCAAATAACCTTCCTGTTCCTCTTCCATGTTGCAGACACTATCGCCGTACAACAAGGGGCTGATCAAACGAGCCATCAGCCAAAGCGGAGTCGGCCTGTGCACCTGGGCTATCCAGGAGAATCCTCTCTTCTGGGCTACCAAGGTAATGTGGACTCCAGAAGTAGGGCAGTGTCCTGAGGCAAGAGTTTCCCAGGATAACTGCAGGAGGACAAATGGTGCTCCAGTTACCCAAGCCATTTGGATTCAGAACCACACTGATACTGCCAAGCTGAGGCCCACTGTCCTGGCCAGACTTCCTGCAGTTAAAGGTCTGTCTTTTATGTGAAAAAAAGAGGGTGATTTAATAAGCAGGAGCAGAAGCAAAACCAAGTGTTCAGAGCGGGACAGTACTCCATAGAGATGGGGATTTGCAAACAAAATCCTCTAGGATTAAAAAGAAACTCCCTCTGTCCCAGTGGGTATTAGTTCAGTGCTTATTCCTGGCTGGTTGTGCCACCAATGGCTATGGGTGTAACTCCATGGTGGTTTCTCTCGCTCACATCCCGCAGGTTGCGGAGAGGGTGGGCTGCCCTACGGACACCACCACGGCCTTGGGCAACTGCCTGCGGGTCACCGACCCCCAAGCTGTGACGCTGGCCTACCACCTGGAGTTGGTCAACCTGCAGTGTGAGTCGGTGGGTGCTAGCGGGATGGGAACCAGGGCGCTGTGCGTAGCATGCCCCAGGCAGTGAGCAGAGGGGACATTATGACGATCATTCGGTAAGGGATGTCAGCCCCCAGCCCAATAAAGTACATTTTATACTGACTAGGATTGGTCATGCTGGAAAAAATGCCTCTCTCTCTCGAGCACAGTGGAGCTGCACTACCCAGGTAGCCGCGGCATGGCTTAACACAACCTCTCCGTCCCTTGGAGACGGCTTTACTGTCCAGTACTATACCACACTATCTCCTCTGAAAGCAGGGAGCAGAATTCAGGAGCGATGCTCAAAAATTGTCCCTGCCCTGCAGTTTTCAGTTGGGCCACTAGGTGGGGTGTATGAGCCAGCAAGACCCACTCCCAGTACAGCTGGTGGGGAAATGTTGTTTGCCAATTCAGTGAATACAGGACTAGCTTGTCACAGGAATGTTTGCTAGCCTGCTGTCCCCACCGCTGCTGCTGTTTGCAGTGTGGCCCCATGTCTGAATCCTCTGCTGCTCTAGGCCTATTCTGAACACGGGTGGAACGAAGGGCGAAGCTTTTGCCCCACTCTTCTGTAGCCTTGGCTGGGTGTTAGCTGACTTTTTGACACTGGTCTGACCTATAATGTCTGCTGTTCTGCCCCTCCCCCCCCTTTAATCCAGTGACTGATGTCTGGCTAAAGCCTGTCTTGCACTTGATACTGTATATCCTGAAGCTCCCTTCAGGATATACAGTGGGGAGGGATAGCTCAGTGGTTTGAGCATTGGCCTGCTAAACCCGGGGTTGTGAGTTCAATCCTTGAGGGGGCCATTTAGGGATCTGGGGCAAAAAACTGGGGATTGGTCCTGCTTTGAGCAGGGGGTTGGACTAGATGACCTCCTAAGGTCCCTTCCAACCCTGAGATTCTATGATTCTATGATTCCCTGTGCAAGGCAGCCATAGGGTGTGCTAGGTCTATAGTATACACCTATATGCCCACCTTCCACTATGTAATGGGGGAAATTCTGGCCCCTCTGAAGTCAGTGGCAAGGCTCCTATTGACTTCAGTGGGGCCAGGATATCATCCAACCTGTTCACCCAGAAGCTCCCTCTGCAAAGCAGAGGCCACGCTAGGCCAGAGGGCTGTTGGCTCCTATCACAGATGCATAGTGGATTTCGGTTTCTTTTCCCTCCTGCAGATCCTCTAGTCCATTACCTCGCTTTCACTCCTGTGGTTGATGGAGACTTCCTCCCAGACCGGCCAGAGAATCTCTTTGCCAACGCTGCAGACATTGACTACATTGCAGGCATAAATAACATGGACGGGCACATCTTTGCTGGCATTGACATGCCTGCTATCAACCGCCCGCTTGTGACGATCACGGCGTAAGCAGCAACCGCCCTTAATGGCGTAGCCGGGGAAAGGAAAAGCAAGTTGGGCTTTTGTAGAAAAGGGGCCAACCAATGAGTAGAGCACCCATACGAAAGATTGAGAACCGCTGAAGATCAGACCTGGGCCAAAATAGCCCGTTTAGGGCCAGCTTCGCTTCTGCCATGTGAAAGGCATGGGCCAGGGCCGATGTGGCATATGAATGCAATGGCAGGGTAAAGAGGAGGTTCCAAGAGCCAGCCTGGATATTTGTACCGTTTAGCCAGGGGCTTAGAAAGGAGAACTCTCCCCTTTTCCTCCAGCTTTCAAACTACTTTGTGGCATCTCCCCCCTACCATCCAGGTGGGGGCTTTTGGGTCCTTCACCTGTCAGACATCCTGCGTTCCAGAAAGCAAAGGTTTCTTGGCTTCACAAGTAGAGTGTAAAGAACATGGCTGACTCAGTGGGCAACAGTTGTACCAAGTCACTGGGCACAATGACCTCTATAGAATAGCATTCTAGAGGGCTGCAAAGCCCCCTGGCTCCTTCCTGCTCTTTGGGAAGGGAAAAAGAGATCGAAAATTGAGCCGCTGAATCCCTTGGGACCAGGAACTGAACCCAGGCAGGGCTGGAAGTGACAGTCACATTCACCGGCTACACCAAGCTTAGCATCCAGCTGTCTTCCCAGGCTGCAAGCCTTGCCGAAGGTTGAGCTACCAGTTATGAGTCACGGGATGATAGTAACCTGCCGTCATCACCCCTGAGCTGGATTTGAACTGGCAGCCTACTGCCTGATGGTATCAAAACTCTGCCACCAAGAGCTATTGCTATGAGCACTGAGCTCAGAGCCAGTACCGAGTTAATAGCAGCTATGTGTCTTTTCAGAGATGAGGTCTACAGCGTGGTGCAGGGCCTGACTGTGCAGAAGGGAGCGCAGGCAGCAACTGCCACATTCTCCCTATACACCCAGTTGTGGAATGACAACCCTGCCCAGGAGGTCATGAAAAGGACAGTGGTAGACCTGGAGACTGACTACATCTTCCTGATTCCCACGCAGCGGACGCTTGCTCTGCATTACGCGAATGCCAGGTGAGTCCGAGAGGGTGGTGGGCCCGGAGGCAGAGGACAGTGATTCAGCTACTTTACTCTGGCTTTAAATCAGCAAGCTGGAAACCTTGAGTTGAATCTTGTGGTGCACTTTAAAGAAAGGTGGATTCTCATTGCTTGGTAACTACTCAAACATGTTGAATTGTACTAAATTAAGTGTAAAGGTTCTCTTGCTGCCCAGGAGGTTACACCATACCTCTCTACATTCGTTTAAGCAATAATATAGCTTAACATGCACTTATTCAGATTCTTAATTTTTACTTAAATGTATTACTCACCCTTTTCTAATCTACTTGATGAGGATTAATATTTTTACCTGTGTCAAGCCGCATTTGGATGGAATCTGAAATTTTATTAAATGCACAGAACCAGGATTTAAAAATTTGTTTAAATAAGCTACTGGAAATGAACTAGATACTTTTTTCTTATGTCAGTTTATCAAAACATATTGACATTTAAAACTGATTTTTTTTAAAGGAAGTATCAACTGTAGCTAGTGAATTGAAAGGATTGTTTCTGGTCACTGTTGTCTTTCACAAGTTTAGGCCTCATCCTCTCACCTCATTTTTATTCATACAGGAAAACAAGTATTCCTGCTTTTTCAACTCCCAGTGGGTTTCTCAGCTTTGATTGAGCTAGTCCTTGAGCTGTGCCAGTTGAATAAACTGAAATGGAAAAAAAATAATCTTTCTGCACCTGCAGAAGAGGCTACTGCTGTCAAACACTGGTTTAGCCCTGCAACGGACTCTGGTTCCAGCCAGTGACTTCCAGCAGTTCAGTGGTTTGATTTCCTTTAAAGCTTTGGGAGCAGATATATACTGCTTAGTATTCTTTATTTAATTTAAATGATGTACTATACTCTATTAATTTAAGCCTTAATAGAGTCTTCATTTCAAATTAGGTTTTTTCTAGTTAAAAATAAACCTACCTTTTTAAAATCATTTTTATCCACCCTACTGGTAGGTTGGTGACTCAGTTCAGCCAAGAATGTGTCTTCCTGGGGACATTGGGGTCAAATTTGGTTTTGCTTGTAAAAACAAACTTATGCACACCATCCAGAAAACATGTAAAGATTCCCATGGAAACAGGTTTTTTTTTTTTTTTTTTTTTTAAAAAACCCTGTACATTTCAAGTCAAGGTGGTCATGGTATAAGGGAAGGGAAAGTATTTGTAGATGATTTTAACCTGACAGTGCATGTATATGCATGTAGCTTGCAAGACCAAACCTCTTCCAGTGCCGATATTATCTGGCTGGTTTTGTGCACAGGGAGTGATGCTGGTGCAGATCCTCTTCACTTGCTGAGTCTATTTTGGTTTGTGCAGGAATGCCAAGACATACTCCTATGTGTTCTCCCAGCCTTCTCGAATGCCTGTGTACCCCAGCTGGGTAGGGGCAGACCACGCAGACGACATTCAATACGTATTTGGGAAACCCTTCAGCACCCCGCTGGGCTACTGGCCTAAGCACAGGACCGTCTCAAAGGCCTTGATTGCTTATTGGACCAACTTCGCCAGAACTGGGTAAGGAGCTCAGGCTGTTTGGGGCAATGCCCTGCCACTTGCACAGCTGGATGCAAAATTCCAGGGAGCAATCTTCCTGCCACACCACCCACACGGGAGGCACAGGACGGGACTCTGTCCCTGCAGCACCCACCCACATGGAGGTGGCCCCTAGATCCTCCTAGAGCAGAGATTGCCATTCCCCTATAGCAGGGGGACCTAGTGCAAACACGTTGAATTGGAATCTTCAGTTGAACATGATGGTGAGGTAGTGGTGTTCCAGTGTAAGCCTGCATGTGCACTGTGGCAATTCACTGTTAACATACACAACATTTAACTCCTTAATCTGCCCAGCAGCCCTGTGACAGCTAACCCCAAGGTTTAGGTCTAGCTCCTCCCTCCCAAACTGCTGCTCATGTTCATGAGTGCAGGCAAGTGCTTCCCTCTCCCAGGTTTAGAGAGCATTAGAAAGGCTGACCTGTGTGAAATCCTAGCGGCTGGGTGCAGCTACTGGGGAAGCCTGGCCGAACTGGCTGGGAGCCCCTTGGCAGCTTTGCATTTAATACCAGCTCTTGTGTCTGCTTTTTCAGTGACCCCAACAAAGGGGAGTCGACTGTGCCCATCGGGTGGATCCCCTACACGCAGGAGGAGGGCCACTACCTCGACATCAACAGCGACATCAACTATGATTCGGTGAAGCAAGGTCTGAGAGCCTCCTATGTGCAATTCTGGACTACGGTCTACCAGAGCCTGCCTGACGTTTCTTCCACTTCCCTGGATTAGAGCCAGGCCAACCAACCAATTCTGTCAAAAAAACAGCTCGCCAAATTCTGATTAAATGCTTGTTTCTGGCTGCACCTCCGGCCCTCTTCCAGTCTACTTATTGCAACCAAATTTTCCCTAAGAACATTAAGAGGTGGGGGGAGAGGGAGTGGCATCAAATTTACTGGGCAGTTGTGTTCTGTGAAAAATATACCTGATGGCCCCTGTTGCATGGAGCCATTCATCAAACCTGGAACCTGTTCTTGGCCTAGTACATGAAGAGCAATGTAAAGGTCAAACCTTGCACATAGATACTTTAAAGGGATTGCTTGAAATGGGGGTGGTCCTTCATGCCGGTGTCATTGACAATCCTTGGCAACAGACAAGCCCTTTGCTCTTGCACTACACCAGAGGAGATCAGTTCACTAATGCTACTTACCCCTAAGCCTTCATGCAGGCATGATGCTAACCCTAGGAAAATCTCTTATTACTGTATTAACTAGATATTTAGCCCCATTTTACAGATGGGGAACTGGGGCCCAGCACGTTGCTGACTTACCCCAGAATGTGGTAGAGCTATGAACAGCTGTTGGATCCTGACCTCCTCCTTTGCTCTCGCTGCTGGATTTAGTGGCACCGTAGCCTCATGCAATGCTACTTCAGTCTGTTTAGGTGAGAAGTAGATAGTTCGCTGGCATCAGCCCAGCGGGGCCATCTCTGCTCCCGTCTGAAAGAGCAGACCTGCTAGTAATAGACAAAAGCGCAGTGACTCAAATCCCGTCCATCGCCTCAGCTCCTCACTCTTTCCCCAGCAATCACTGCAGGCTTCAGTCCCTCCCCGCTCCCCTTTGGCTGGTGAGAAGCCAAGGGCTTCACAGGCCTTTGTCCTTTCCCATTTTCGTGTTAGGCCAGCACCTGCAAACAAACTGCATCCAGCCTCCTAGCTGAGACATTTGCACCTTGGTATTTTATTGCAAAGACTAATTACATTGCTGTGTACATGTCACACGACTCCGTGTGCTCCTTCATTGAAGTCGTGTTACAAAATACATACATATGATACATCCAGCTTCAGTGATCACACACACAGGGGCGTGCTGAGCCCACCTGGAAAGACAAGTAAGTCCACCCTGGCCTGCCTTTAATTTCAGGAGTGGGCACATGTGTTCAGGCACCAAGCAGTACATAAGCAGAGAGGGCAGTGGGGGGTGGGGGTCCGTTTGCCTGTGTGGCGGAGGGTGTTCAAATTCACATTCTCCTAAGGAGCGAAGGGGAATATTTCACAGTGACTGTTCACCCTGTAGGACCCTCTGGAGCCAGGGCACCCCCACAAGACAGTAGCATTTAGGCACTTTCTGCCACAGCCTAGTGTAGGGTCAGGGAACGCCCTAGGCATGCTGGCTGATCTGCAGAGAGTCCTTGCCTGGAGGCAAAGGATCTCTTCCTCCCAGCCAACAGAGCACCATGGCACAGGCCTCCCGTGATACTACAATACTTCTCAGGTAAGGAGGGGACAGGTTCAGCTGCCTGGCAGAGGCTGGAGGGGGTCGGTTTTCAGCACAGCAGTGCAGTCGCTCATTCAGAGGTGGGCCAGCTTGTTAAATGCTGTGCCTGGCAAAGGGGCCACTGAGACACGGGGTAGCAGGAGCAGCTCAGGTGCTGGAAGCAGACAATGGAGGGAGGGGAGGCTCCTGCTTCAAGGAGACCATGGCTCCCTTCATGTGCAGGAGCAGGCAGAGGTGGAGGGGGAAGCACCCAGCAGCCCTCAGAGGAGAGGTTACTTCGTGGAGCTTGGGCCCAGGCAGCTCCAGGAACAAAGTGCCCAGGCCAGACCCCAAAGCAGCAACACTCCAGAGTGCCAGGCCCTAGCCCCTGCTAGGAGTTCCCACCCAGCCCAGAAGCAGCAGCGCGAGCCGTCCAGCAGTCTCTCCTGGCGGGGCAGGTCTCGTGAAAGGTCAGCCTGCTTTGGATACAGTCGTGCTATGATGAGACACACGACCCCGGCTTTGCTCCCCCTACATACCTGCCTCTTCGCTTTCCTCCCTGCACAGCTCCAGGCCCAGCACAGATGAGCCGTGCATTTCAGGGTCCTACAGAACTGGCTCCTACGAGACCGAGCTCCCAGAGGCTAGTGCTGCTCCAGGTTTGCTCAGGAACGGTGCTGTCTGCTCCCAGAGCTG
This sequence comes from Macrochelys suwanniensis, assembly GCA_033296515.1. NCBI lineage: Eukaryota > Metazoa > Chordata > Testudines > Chelydridae > Macrochelys > Macrochelys suwanniensis. The sequence goes on along the minus strand of CM065790.1, from coordinate 9,242,782 downwards.
GCAGGGCAGGGCGGTACACCAGCATGGCTACGAGACAGACCCACAATGGGCAAGGGCAGGTGCATAAACAGGAAAGGGCTTGAGGAGCTCCAGGAACAAAGGGCCCCTGTGAGTGTTTTGTTCAGAGAGTTAAAAACTCGGCTTTTTCTCCCCCCTGCTGAAGCAATTCCCTGTTAGTGATAAAGAAACAAAGGGGATGTGGAAAATTTCCACCCCTGCACCCAAGAGAACGCAGCCATTACAAAGATGGCTCCCAGCAACTGTAAAGACAAGCAGGGGCGGGGAGGGGTTAGTAAAAATTTACAAGTTTGACGGTCCTATTTACAACCAATAAATATTGAACAAAATTCAGTAAACATCAGGGGTTTGTTTTTACAAAAGTTTGCTCACCCCTCCCCTCCCCATTTCATTGTCAAATGTTTAAAAAAGTCTTTTTAAAGCCCAAGGTGGCACTTTCTGGGGGCTGGGTGGATGGAGCCCGGGGCAGGGAGCCCCGCACGGCTGCTCCTCTCCCACCCAACCAAAAAGAAAGTCTCTATTTACAGCCATTTGTACAGCAATCGGCTCCTCTCCTCCTGGCTCAGATGGCAGTTCTGGCTGGGTGGTTTTTGCCTATGAAGAGACACTGGAGTTTGATCTTTGGTGCAGGTTTGAAAGTGATGGAGCACTGGAGGGAGACAGGAGTCCAACCCAGAGGATCAGTAGAAAGAAAAAAAGCAGCCTTGCAGAGCTGAGTTGCCAAAACCACCAGCCAGGTCATCACACCAAGAGCGCCCCACTGATGGGATTAGCAGCAGCTGCGTGTTTTCCAGTTTAACTCCCCCAGGGGAAGGGTCCAGAGGCAAAGTGCAGCTCCCCAGGGGCAGGCGGACGATGTAAAATGGTCATGCTGCCAGTTTACCCCAGAAGGGGAACGAGGGACCTGGAGGTAAAGTGGCTCCAGGGCCCGACTCAGCACAGGAGGTGATACACCCCATTGGAGAGCTGACAGTTCAGCTCTTTCGCTCCTGTGAGTCCGCTGACTCCCCGTGTGTGGCCCCTCCTGCAGGCAGGTGAAGGGGGCCCTTGGCAAGTCGTCCCCCCCTCCGCGCTTTGACAGAAGGCACCTAAGGCAGAGAGCCAGGTCCCAGCTCTGGGCAACCCGGCGGCTACAGCGGCGTTGCACGGAGTTAAAAACCCGTCCTGCGTGTCAGAGAGACCGGATCGGAACACAGGCTTCCACCGAGAGGCCACAGCCGCGCAGTCAGCTCCAGGAGAGCATGTCACCCTTCCTCGCGGGTGAGGCTTGCTCCCCTCTCCCAGGCCAGGTGACGTTCAGACAGACCAGTCAAAGGCCAGTCAGCGAGGGGCGCGGCCAGGCCATGGCTAGAAGATGCCCTTGGCAATCTTCAGGCCCTTCTGCTTCATCCTGGGCAGGGTGGAGCTGGAGCCGTGCTTGATCTTCACGCCTTTGGAGAAGCCCCTCTTCTTTAGCACAAAGTCGTAGTTGGCGGCAGAGTTCATGGCATAGAAGACGTTGGCGTTGTCCGGGATCTTCAGCTCTGCAAGGAGAGTTTGGTTAAGTCACCCACGGGCTCAGCTGCCTTCGCGGAAAGGGAAGGAACACGCAGCCAGGAGCTGAGTTAGAGTAAGGCTGGGACTGCGCAGGGTACCTGGGGACAGAGGGAGCTCCTGGGTCCTAGCCCCAGCTCTGGCCACCGCCTCGCATTTAACTTTGGCCGAGTGCTGCAGCCTCAGCATAGCGGAGACGGTGCTCACCTCCCCGACAGACAGGAGAGCAGCATGGGGCTACCTCACAGCCACTGGGAGGGATCACGGGGAATCTCTCTGGCTCCAGAGCATCTGGGAGGTAGGGCCGATTTTACACATGGGGGAACCGAGGCACACACACTACACGACTTGCCCAAGGTCTGACAAGAAGTCTGTGGTGGAGAGGGAACAGGATTTGGATCTCCAGTAGCCCAGGCCAGCACCCAGCGCCCCGGGCCGACACCCAGCACCCCAGGCCATCCTCTCTTTTAGGACTCTAGGGGAACGTTCTCCCCAGGAAGTGCCAGCAGAAGCAGCCCCAGTAGGTCCTTCCCTGGGGGGCACATCCCCTCTAAGGAGTTGTGGACGGCTCCATCTCCAGTTCTGCCTCCACAGCCGCTGGCAGACGTACACAGGCTAGTGCCTGGAAACAGTGAAGCCGCAGCAGCTGAGGCTAGCCACCCGAGTACAACCCTGCCGGAGATCCGAGGTACGTCCTCGGGCCATAGCCCAAGCCCCCGGCTGCTGTTTGCATAGATCCCAACACCAGACGGGACTGTTGTGATCATCTAATCTGCCCTCCTGTAGAGCACAGACCTTCCCTAAAATAATTCCCAGGGCAGATCTTTTAGCAAACATCCACTCTGGTTCTGAAATTTGTTCCTGCTGGGGAATCCACCTGACCCTGGCTAAATTATTCCAAAGGTTCATTTCTTTACCTGTTAAAATTTAGGCCTTATTTTAGGGCACTAGCAGATATATGTCTCGCTGAGCTGGGATTACACCTCCCACACGCGGCCCGCGGAGTTATTTCCTGCGGCCCGCCATAGGCGCCGACTCCACTGGCAGCCAAGCTCCAAACATTGCTGAGTGTTTACATTTTATTAAAACCCCTCTTTGCATTACAGTTTTTAAAAAGTTAATACACTGACTTTTAATAGAATGCTACATTACTCTTCATTTTTGACTATACTTTTGTATCATTGTATGAAAAGGTTTCAGTGATGCGGCCCTCAGCCCAATTTACTAGTTCTCATGTGGCCCTCGTGGTGATTTGAGTTTGAGATCCCTGATGTAGACAGACCCCAGCGTAAGACGGGCAGCTCAGGCTGCGAGGGACACCAGAAGGCCCTAGGAATGGGGGGGGGACCACGTCAGACAAAACATGTGTCAGACCCAAACCATCAGTGTTCGGAACGGGTCCATTAGCTTCCCCACCCCAACTCTGCAGGGCCGGGTCCCAGCTGGCCTGGGGAAGCAGCGAACGCCGGGACTGCTTGTTCCTCTCAGCAGCTTCTCCAGCTGGGTGGTGCAGAGCCAAGGGCTCGGGCCAAGCATCCCACTGCAGGAGGAGTCTCCCTTGGCCAGCAGAGGAATCTTTACACTGCCCAAGGGCCCCTGCTCCCACAGGGGGCTGTGCGGGTACATTCCATCTTACGATGGGGGCAGAAGGCTGGGGTGACAGCCCCATACCTACGGGGAGAGGAAGTGAATGAGGCGGTGGGGTTCAGTTAATGCCAGAGGCAGGGCCCCGGAAGAACCCCTAGGTACCTCTTTCCTCGGAGATGATCTGAACGAGCTCGTAGTCTTCCGGCCGGTCCCCGTCCAGGTTGTGTTTGGCCATGGCCTTGCGAATCACCACAGGGGTCTTATCCTGGCTCGTCACCTGCGAGGGGGAGAGCGCTCATCAACCCAGGGCTCAGGGACAAGGACCCAGAAGCGGCTGCTGTGCCTGAGACGGAGCCCACACCCCCCTGCTCATTAGTGCAGCAGCAATCCCCCTCTGTCCTTCCCACTGCAAGCTCTGCCAGGAGGGGCCGCGAGGATCAAACCCCCCACCCCCGGAGGCTCTCCCCGGGATGCGCCAGCCCCCTCCCCCGGCTGCGCCGCGGGTACCCAGTGCTCACCAGGATGCTTTTGTACATGTTGCCGTTGTCCACGGCCAGGCTGACCCGGATGATGCAGCAGTCGTCGATCTGCTGGTTGTAGAGGGGGAGGGAGAGGGAGGAGTAGCTGGAGATGCCCGAGACGGAGCGCTTGTGGGTGCGCGAGGCCGTCACCGGGGTGGAGGAGACCGAGGAGGAGGAGGCACTGCTGGAGCCTGAGCCGATCCCTGACGTGTCCAGGGAGGAGAGCGAGGTGCATTCCCAGAACTGGGGGGGGAAGGAGGGACAAGCACCAGCTTCAGCACCTCGATCCAGAGAAGAAAGGGGGGGGCTCTCCCCCAATCACACCCCCAGGGCCAGGAGGGGAGGAGGCTCATGAGAGCTGGGGGGTGGGGTGGGTTCTGCCTGAGACACGAGGAAGTTACAGCCATTGGGCGGGGGGGGTGGGGGTGGGGGGGTGTGGCGCGGCAGGGAATTCCCAATGACAACCCCCCACTCGAGCCCAGGACGAGAGCAGAGGGGCTCGACCTCCCATCTCCTCCAGGTTAGAACCAGCCTTTAGGAGCCACGTGTGGGGAACCCCCACCCCACCCCCCAGCCGTCAGGGCAGAGGCGGGGCTGCAATGGGCGCACCTGGCTCCTGATCGCTTGGGCGCGAGGAGAGCCCAGCGAGCTGCCCCGTACCTTCTTCTCCTGGCAGTCGGGGGACTCGGGCACGAAGCTGATGTTGATCTCCTCCACGTCGGAGCTGCTGGAGCCGGCGGAGGTGACGCTGACCGAGTCGGCTGTGTCCCCGCTGCACAGGTACTGCCCGCACTTGAGCTGGTCGAAGGATTTGGAATGGGAGCTGCCGCTGGTGCAGGGCTCGGCGCTCGGCACCTGCCGGCTGCGGGGGGGAAAGAGAGAGACAGATACGGTCAGGAGGGAACAAAGCGGACATGCACCGTGCAGCCGGGGCACCCACCCCGTGCCCCCTGCAGCCCCTGACCCGGGCACCTGCCCTGCTCCCCCCTGCAGCCTCTGCGCCCCCCTGGGCACCCGCCCCTTGCACCCACCCCGCTCCCCCCTGCAGCCTCTGCGCCCCCCACCCCGGGCACCCGGCCCGCTCCCCCCTGGGCACCCTGCCCCTGCCCCGCTCCCCCCTGCAGCCTCTGCGCCCCCCCAACCTTGGACACCTGCCCCGCTCTCCCCTGCAGCCTCTGCGCCCCCCGCCCCGCTCTCCCCTGCAGCCTCTGCGCTCCCCACCCTGGGCACCTGCCCCGCTCCCCCCTGCAGCCTCTGCTGCCCCCTGGGCACCCGCCCCTTGCACCCGCCCCGCTTCCCCCTGCAGCTTCTGTGGCCCCCTGGGCACCCGCCCCCTGCCCCTTGCACCCGCCCCGCTCCCCCCTGCAGCCTCCGCACCCCCCTGGGCACCCGCCCCCTGCCCCTTGCACCCGCCCCGCTGCCCCCTGCAGCCTCTGCGCCCCCAGGGCACCCATCCCGCCTCGCGCCTCCCTGCAGCCTCTGCCCTAGGCCCAGCTCCCTCTACTCTATAAAGAGCCCAAAGATCCCGGGGTCCAGCCTGCACTCCAGCTCCATCAGCTACCTTCTGTAACCAGGAGCCCTCCCCCAGCTCGGTTAATGCCGCTCGCCCCTCACCCCACACCCCCACTATTCTAACCCTGACCCCACAACCAAGATGTGCCAATGCACCCACAGCCCGAAGCGCAGCAGCCCCGGCTATTCTCAGTCCTGGGGCCCAACCTCTGCCAATGCAGCTCATTGCTACCAGGCAGCCCCCTAGGACCCGCCCCCAGCTTGGCCATTGCCCCTCCTGGCCCACAGCACCCTTTGCTAGCCACAGTACTGCATCCTCTTAGCACCAGAGCGGTGCCTGGCTCTTTAGCCAGTTTCCATGAAGATGCAGCCTCTGCCCCAGCCCATGTACAATCCGGCTCTCGGCCTCATCCCCTGCCTGGCGCGGGGCTGGGCCACCCGACTCATTCCCCTGTGAGCCGATCCTGCTGCCCCGCGGTGAGAGGCTGGGGCCCGTCTCGGGCTCGCTGCTGTGGCTGGTTTCACCCGCAGCACTCGGGTTAAGAGCGGGGGGCTGGAGGGAGAGATGCCAGCCAGCGGCTACCCAAATACCACCCCTGCATGGCCTGGCCTGGCCGCTAGCTCCGGGAAGCCCGTCTCTGCTCTGGGCCCTGGTGAGACGGGGAGACTCACTCGCTCCATCGCTTGATGATGCCGGTGTTTTTCTTTGCCTTCAGCGTGTTGCTGGCCGACTCGGACAGGGGCTCGATCTCGCAGGAGAGGCTATAGCTGGGAGAGGGGGAAAGAGAGCAGAGCTTCAGCCCGGCGAGGCTGGGGTCCCCCTCCACAGCTAGCCATGGTAACAGGGAACGGATCGGAGCCCGCCCACAGCACTAGAGTGGCGGCGGGTTTCTGACAGCGTCAGGAGTTGGGGTGCAAGGTGGGGTTATGGTCCAAGTCCTGGGGTTTCAGCCTGGCAACCGAAGAGCGGGGAGGTTACCGGTGCTTAGCCCGCCCGTTCTGCGGGGTCGCCAATGCTGCACCCCTTCCCAGTGCCAGATTTGCCCAGAGGCTGCGCACAGTGGAGCGGACAGAGCAACGGGCTAAGGTCTCGGCGGCAGGTTTTCAGCAGCCTGGATTTGAAGGAGACAAAGGGTCCCGCTAGGGGTCCAGGCAGCAGAGCGTCGGCGAGCAGCAGAACAGCCCGTGCTCTGGAGGCCCATCCAGAGGAGCAAGGTGCCGAGTCCCTGCGGAGGGACCGGACGCTAAAGCCCCTGGCTCCGGGCCCAGCTCACCTCTCAGCCTCGCTCAGGCGCTCCATGCCGAGGAACCACCCCACGAACCGGTCCTCCTGTGTGAAGCTGTAGTTGTTGCAGGCCGACTGGAGCAGCTTGATCTGGGCGATGACTTCAAACTCCTGTAGGGAACCGAGGCAGAGACAGAATGAGGCCTGCTCCAGACCCCCACACTCCTGCCCCACGAGGTAGGGGGGTCTTAGATGGGCACCCCACGGGGAATCACAGAGCCCTGGGGAACCCTCCCAAGTCAGCTACTGAAGCCTCAGTGCTACAGACTGCAGAATGAGGGAGCCAAAACCATCCCCAACGGGGCCGGGGTATCCACAGGACCCCAGCTGCCAGGATGCACAAAGTCAGCCCCTTCCTCCAACCCAGCAAAGCTCAGCTGTACGTGAACAGTTCTCACCTTCCTTCTCTTCTCGAAGTTGATCAGCCCCCCCTGAAAGACAGAAATCAAACAAAGGTTACAGCTGAACCTGCAAGGGACGTCCCAGCCGCTGCCAATAACCCCTCCCCTGGGAGCCGATCCCGCAGAGCAAGACAGGCGAGGCCTTGCATCACGCTAGGGGGCAGCGTGAGTTCGGCAATATGCTCATGCCTCCCTCTGGGGAGTCTCACCACGCAGAGATCCAGCCCTTCGTTTTCAGCCGTACCCTCCCTCGGCCGGTTCCTGGGAGCTCCAGGGCTCAGTGAGGGAAGCCAGGCAGAGAAGGGGAGGTACGCAGGGGGTGATACTTACATCCAGGAAGTCTTTCATGGCGGTATCCAGCATCACTAGGTCTGTGAGGAAGGTGCCCAGGTAGGGAATGGTGCCCTGCATCACGCCCTGGAAGGAGAGAGAGCAGGGGTGAGCCCTGCACAAGCGACAGATACAGCGCTCTGAGCAAGCTACCAGCACCGGGTGGCCACACCACTCACCATCTCCCGCTGCTGCTGCTGCCGCTTCTGGGCCCTCTTTGGGTTGATCTCCAGGGTGGCGAATTTGGACGTCCCCTCCTGGATTGGTGGGAAGACGATGATATAAGTGGGCTATTGATCGAACGTCCTTGCTAGAGGCCATCCTCGATCGCTAAGATCAGGCCTCCCGGAGCGAGAATTCAGACAGTGCTTTGCAAACCCAGGGTAAGTCCCGTTCCCTGCCCCGCAGCTCAGGCAGTCAGATGGAAATTCAGGTAGGGCAGGGAACACAGGAGCCCCACCCAGGCAGGGTTACAGAAATGCCACCTGCCTGCTGAGGGGCAAAGGGCTCGTCTATGTGGGAGACTTTTCTGGTGTAGAATGATACTGGCACAGGGAAGCTGCTACAGTTCTGCTAGCAGAACTCCCCATGCGGACATGCTTATCCCAGACTAAGAGTGGCTTTCTTTTGGCTTATTTTAAACAGGGCTGCCTACTGCACAGAGCACTGGACTGGGACGCTAGAGACCTGGTTTTCTGTTCCCAGCTCTCCCCCTGGCCTGCTAGGTGACCTCGGGCACATCCCCTCTGTGCCTCAGTTTCCCCATCTGTACAAGGGGGTAATGACCCTGACCTCCTTTGTATAGCACTTTGAGAGCTACAGGTGAAAAGCTCTAAATAAAGAGCCAGGTATTATTATTAAACAGCTCCCAGAGCGACATTCGCTAAGTGAAACCAGGCTCTCTTCTACCGGAACAGAAGCGTCCACAAGGGGAGTTAATTTAAGCCATTCTCGCCATACCAGTTTCACACCCTACCTTATACCAGTATAGCATCCCCTGTGGGCCCGTCCTGTGTCTCTATGGGGGGAGGGGACCATGATCAAAGCTGAGCATTCACACTATAAACAGGAGGAGACTCTTATCGGGTGGGACATGCTGTCCCTCCCCTCACCCCCCCAGACGTATTAATAGCTCAAAGGGATGTTTTGTTCCCTTGTGGATTGTGTGATCTCGGCCCCAGACAGAGATGGGATGGAACATCCAATGCCCTGACGGGGAGATGGACATTTCTACAGCAGCATTTTACAAGCTTTGGGCCTGAGCCCGAGAAGGGCTGGGCACTCGCCGCTCACACTCAAATCAGTGGGACTCTGGACAGGCCCTTTGTATGTGCAAGTCTGCTAAAATGCAGCCACCTCTGGGGCAGAGCGGCCACCTCATGCACACACTCCTCTAATGTTGAGATTTGAACCTGTGGCCTCAGGCAGCCGAGCGATTCCAGTGCAGAACCATTAAGCCCAGCCCTACATGGAGCCAGAATGAAAGATCCACACACGACATTGGGCAATACAGTAAGAAGCGGGCACTGAACCTCTTCTCACAGCCATTGCACACTAGTGTCATGCTGCCGCCATCAGCCGGGTTCCTCTTGTGCCACGGCGGCGTGAATGAGAGCCGAATCAGGCGCACTAGAGAGATTTTCAGACGCAGTCTTGGTTTGGCCACCAAGACGGCTATTTCCTTGCTAGGCAGCTAACAGGCTGGCTGCACTCACTAGACCAGCAAGCTCACGTGAGAGCGCGCGTGTGCGCGCAAGGAGCCAGTCCAGGAGTTCATGTCACAGCCAGAGCTCCTTTACCTCTGTTCCAGGGAGATAAGGGGAGGGAATCCCTCTGCAGACACCCCTCTCTCATAGACAAGCCTCTCCCCTACTTATCTTCTGCCCTCACTGGGGATTTCCTCGCGGCCAGAGCTGGGCGCAGCCCAAGCCCCTGAACAGAGCCATGCTCAGCAGCCCAGGCTGTCAGCATTCGCCATTCACAACGTGCCGCCTTGCTCTGCCCCTTTCAGACTTAAAGGGACACTGTCCAGTTGGAAGTTCTGGGCCAGACCCTCAGCTGAAGATCCATCGATTTACGCAGGCTGAGGAACTGGCGCAAGGAAAACTAGTTTCCCCTGGGTGTATTATAAACACTGCCTGACAGTTAAAACTGGGGAGGATGCTACAAACCATACGCCCCCTTTCTCCCTTCATCTCCGACAGCCGAAATCGCCCAGTCAGTTTCAAGTCTCTCACTTCCTGACACTCATGTCCTAGCAAAAGGCTGCAACATCCGAGATGCAAATATTTCAGAGGGAATCCTCATTGGGGTTTTAAAAATCACCCACACTCCCAGATACATTCCTACTGGGTGCAGTGTGCGCGCACACTTAGTCTGTGTCTGTAAGGGGCATGCTCTAAAGATCACGCAAGGCCTCTAGCAACTCATGGTATGTGCTATAGACTTCCCTGCCCGTCCCCATTGCTCCACACATCCTCACTGCAGACTGGGCAGCATCAGGGTAAACTCCCATCCCACCCCTGGTTCAGAAACAAGCCCATGTGAGAGAGACTCAGCTCCCGGTACCTTAATGAGAAGCTCCCGGCTGAGCGAGTGGTTGTTCTCATCCGAGAAGATTTCCGACAGCTCGTGGAAAGTGCGGAAGCTCTCCCTGTTCGGGGCAAAACAAGCAGGCATCAGCACCGGTGTCTCCATCCCATTCGGGGCTATCTTCCCCTCCTCTTGTGCAAGCTTACACCCCCTTCTAAGCCCCAGGCTGCTAGTAGAGCACGAATCCATTTCATTCTCCAAATTTCCACTTCCCCAAAACACCAGCTTGTATCCTGGATCCTTTCTTGGGCAATGCAGGAGATTTTCCCAGCATGGCTTGGGAGAACTGCCATTCTTCCCCTTTGGCTTGCGGATTTATTGACATCATTTGCCTGGGAATCTGCCTGAATGAAACATTCCCTTTCAGGCTGGGCCACGCCCCTGGGAAGGACCCAGCGATCACAGCTCTAGTGGGTAGCTCTGCCATTTTGGAGGGTATCCAGGAATATTTTACATGTGGGATCTACTGTAGTTTACTCATGCTGATAAGACAGCAAACTGTCTTGCTTAGTCCCTGGCTTTTGGGCACACTCCAGGAGGAGAGCTGGTGAGAGGATCCTAGTGCCATGTGCACGGTCACCGGGCCCTGGCTACAGCCCTGGGACGGGAGTCAGGCAGCGTTACAGCTTGTGGCATAGAAGGGAACCCCGAACCCCCAAACTATGCTAATGCTCCTGCTGTGGCGATGGGACCCAAGGGGCTGCACTCACCGTGACACCTCGTCCCAGGTCTTCTTCAGCCTGTGAACCGCGTTACACTGCAGGGCGGAGAGGATGGCTCGGAGAGAGGAGAAATTCTTCAGGATGCGACACTCCTGGGGGTAAGACGAGGAGGCAGCAGGGTTTAACATTCGTTGGAAAGATGGCAGCCAGGCAATGGTTACTGGCCTCCCCCTTTGGCCACGGAGACGTTTAGGGCTGGATCCTCAGCCGGTGTAAATCAGTGCAGCTCCACCGAAGTCAGAGCTATGCTCATTTAGCCCAGCTGGGCAGCTGGCCCCTTCGCATCTCGAGTCTCCTCTGCACCCTCCCCTCTCTTTCCAGGTAGGTCTTAGCCCAGGCTTCGGCCCCTCAAACGGGGGTCTCCCTTCACACGGACAGGAACGGGCAACTTTAGCTCTACACAGCTGCACTGGCCGAGTTCTCATTTTGCAGAATCCAAGTTCAAGGCAGGGGAATGTCAGAGCTGAACCCCACTTACCCAAACCCACAGATAAGGGGGTTCAGTTTGGTCCCTGTCGGCCATACATCACCTCAGCCATGGGCTCCCTGGAGAGGATCTAGTTTTCTAGGGGGGCAGGGTAGGTGGGACGGGGAGCTCCTTCCATTAGTTACAATTCTTAGTCCCATCCATAAGGCTCTAACACGGTTATCATTATCCCCACTGTACAGAGGGGGAAACTGAGGCACAGGAAGTTGAGACTTGCCCAGGGTCGCAGAGCAGGGCTTAGAACCTGCTCCCAAGCCAGTGCCCTATCCACTGGGCTTCACTGCTTCAAGCACCAGCCGGGGACCTCCCAGAAAGACCCTAGTGGGGAACGGCTGGCGTCACAGAGGACAGTCCTACCCGAGCCACTTCAATCCACCGCTCCACCACTTTGGCTCTCTGCTGCGGTTTGAGGGAGCGGTCCCCAAGGCACGTTGCGATGACGCAGTTGGTGACGCTGTTGAACTGGGAGACAGTGGCGCGGATGGTGGGGGCCAGGTGCTCTTTGCCCTTCTTGTCCCGCTGGGACCAGATGCAGCCCAGGCAGTGGTAAGGCACCACTTTCTTAAACAGCTCCTGGGAGAGAGAAGGTTGGAGACGGGTCTCTCGAGGGAACGGGCAAGCAGGGGAGCGGGAGCATGACAGGCCCAGGCAGAGGGCCCCAAGCACATGAGCGGAGCATTCAGTGCCCAGGCAGCAGCCAATACTCACAGCATCCATCAGCGTGAACTGCTCAGCCACCATCTCCTGGGAGAAGGCGAGGAAGTCTGGCTTCCCCTCCCCCAGCCCGTTCTCCTCCACGATCCGGAAGGTGCAGCTGGCCTGGTCCACAGCTGAGAAAGACCGGGGGGGGGGGGATGACTAAGGGACGACCCTCCGTTCCTCAGTTTCACACACAGCCCCGAATACAGACACCCCACACCGCAGCCAGACCCTCCCCCTACACAGACAGACACGCTCACCCCCCCCTCAGGCCACCCATGCCCAGAACCCCATCTCGTACAGGCCACGAGGGCGCATGGAGGTGCCTGCAGGAATCCCCGCCCACGGCAAGGAAAGCCAGCATCCTTCCCCAGGGTCATTTGCAATCTGAACTCCCCTTGTGGGCACGAAGGGGTCCGAGGGGCTCAAGAGGGCAGGGCAGAACAGAACGGATTCATTCGGCTTTGGTCACGGGGCAGGTTTTTCGGCTCTGGAGATCCTCCCGGGCGCTAACCCCCCTCCTTTCCCGTCAGGCCCCGCGGACGGCCCTCACACGAGTCACTGGGGAAGCCCAGGACGCGCGCGCACACACACGCGCGTGCGCACACACCCCCACTAAGGGGCACAAGCGCTGCTCACCGTCTGGCTCTGCCTCACTGTGCTCCTGCTGCTGGAACTGGGCCAGCAGGATCCGCGCTCTCCGCTCCAGGTCCGAGCCGGGGATGTTGTGGCGCACGTAGGAGATGAGCTGCTTGAGGCAGGCGAAGTCCGGGGGCTTGCGGAAGTCTTCAGAGTACTGGTCCAGCCAGGCACCCAGGATGGAGGAGATGGTGCTGGGGAGAAGCAGACGGACAGACTGGCTGTTAAAAATGGGCATCAAGTGACACCCGTGTGCGCGCGCCAAAGTGTACATACGCGTACATGTCTGATGGCTGAGAGCCCACGTGCCCAACACCCGAGAGCCAACATCCCCAAATGTCCTAACAGCTGCAAATGCACTTGCAGCAGCGTCACATCATTAACCTGTGGAACTCACTGCCACAGGATATTATAGCTCAACAAATTGGACCTTGACAGGAGAGGATACATGGCCTAGCAGTTAGAGCAGGAGACAGGGGCTCGGGAGACCTGGATTCTATGCCTCACTTCTTTCTAATACCCATCCAGTCAGAGTTCCCAGCCCGTGACTGGATCCAAGTCCTGGCCCATCTCAGCCCAGCGTTCTCCCTGCCTGTATCCTCCTAGACCTAATTCCACAGCACACGCGCGCAGCCCAGAGTGGATGGTCCTTTGGCACCTGGAGAGGGTGCCATCCGTGAAGAGAGAGAGCTCCATGGAGGGAGCAGAGGGGCCAGGCAGACACATTCCCTCCCTGCCCTGGTGCCGAGTGGAGGGCTCACTGCAGCAGAGGTACGCTTACTTTTTCAACTCCAGTCTCTCATCCACAGTGTGTCTGGCGTGGTCCCCGTTCACCTGGACGTGCAGTTTGCCATACCTGACATGGGGATAACAACGAGCCAGTTACACCACACCCTCCTGGGCAGTTGCCTCTCCACAGCGACCCCTGCTGGAGCAGGCAGGCATCCTTCACTCTGGATCTCTTCCCAGCACACTGCCCGGCCAAATGAGCCCAACCCCCTGCATGGAGTTTGGGAGTTTACGAGGCATTTCAGCCAGGGCAGGGGATAGATCCACACACTCCGGCCAGGGGCCTTTCAGGAGCCTGTTGCCAAGCCGGGGGGCAGGGGAACTGGTGCCCACTGTGGACTCTCAGGGTCGCCTTAGGACAGGACTCTGGATTACAAACTGTGAGGGACGACCGGCCTGGCCCATGTCCCATGCACACAGGGACAGCTACCCTAAGCAACCACGACAAGTCACCCTTTCCCACATACACCGTCACAGGCAAAGGGAAGCTGCACCTGGCAGGCAAAAGTCACCTGCTTGTTCAAGGAGACCGCTCCAGTTTCAGAGTTGGACAGTGCAGCCCATGTCTCTATGGCATGAGCTTGGTGCCAGGGAAGGGTTAAGTGGCACTGCACCCACGGGGATCCCCCGAAGTACCCGCACTGCCTGAAACAGCCTAGAGGGCTCTCGCGTCTGGACAGCATTCCCAGAGGTGGTACTTCCGGGAACGCCGCTGTAACATCCACCAATCAGTGTTCTCAGCCCTATGGTGATGTTCTTAGAGTACTTCAAGGTACAGTCAGCCAGGTGCATTATGGAAGACAGAGGAGCCGCCTTCTCCTAAAGCGGCAGGCACTGGCCAAGGTCGGAACAGGATACCAGGTGGGATGGACTTGGCTTTGATCTAGGAAAGCTGGGACCCGGCACGGAGGCAGCTCTGGGCATTTCACAGACGCGTTGGGCTGGCCTGGCCCTTTGAGAGGGACAGCACAGGCCCAAAGAGTGGAGTTCGCACTGCCTACCCCCTGCTGTAGTCATCGCATGGCCCATGAGGCCTCCCCCTCCCTCCCACAGTGCAATGCCCGGACAATCCCGGGAGTACACATGCTCCCTGGTATGTGCTCCTGCTAACACTGTCCCCATTGTTCCCGCGTCCTGGCAAACACACTACACTAGGGGCACAATGAAAGGCTGCCTACGGAGGGGGAGGGGGCGATACAGCTCCAATTACAGACAGCGGCATTAAAAAGGACTCGAGGTTGGGGACGCTAATGTCTCTGGAGAAGGCAGCTCTCCTAGCCTGGCTTTCCACATACTGCTGGGATGCACCCTGCTCCACCTCCTCTAGGGCCTGGATGGCCCTGAGCACAGGCGGGCTGAGGGAAGGGCAGAACCGGGACTACACAAAGACCTCCACTTCCAGCTGTGGGCCTCTACCTGGGGATGGTGGGGGGGGGGGGGGAGGGAGAGACAGGATACATGGACTATTCCATCCCTGAGGCTGTAGCATGGCTGAGAAGTACCCCAGCCCAGAGCCCCTGTACTCAGTCTGCGAGCGAGGAGAGGACCCAGCCCAGGCGGAGTTTTCGGGCTGGAATGGGGGCAGCTCCCTGCTAAAACCAGAGGGGGCCCCAGCATGACCCAGCGAAAGCAGGGCACAGGGGAGAGAACTGCATGAATCACCTGTCTGGAGCACTGGGGGGGAGGGCATAGGCGGGGCACAGACTTCCACCCCCGAGGGGCACCACAGGGAGGGAAGGGCAGTGTCACCTGTTGAGCAGCAGGTCTAGCACTTGCTTGGTGGTGGCGAAGGCCCGGTACGTGCACAGGAAGATGGTGACGTAGGTGGAGTCATTGCCCTTGAAGGCCGAGACCAGATACTCCACCAGCTTCTCCAGGGTCCCGGCTTTTATCGTCCGCACCTTACACGTCTCGTAGAGGTTCAAGGCCGACTCGTTCTCGAACTGGAGGTGGGGGATGATTGACCGCGTTAGGCGGGGGACAGAGAGAGGAACACGAGCGCAGAGCTGAGGAAGCCAGTCTCCAAGGGACGGACACACAATCACTTCCCTACCGGTCCCAGGGCCCCCTCTCCCTACAGCACAGCCCTTACCCCAGGACACGTAGCATACCAAGCACGGCTTCAGGGTGCAATGGGACAGTGCATCTCCAGTGGTGCAGAGCAGCGCTGGAATGGGCGCAGGACCAACGGGGACGCTGTGCTGGTGCTTGCTGCGCCACTGATTCCATTACTGGCGGGTCACTTCCCCGGTGTGGACGGGGACGCTGAGGCCAGTAAAGCCTGAGTAGCATCCCCAGGAGCTTCTGCAGCATTCGATCAGGCCAGGGCAATGCCCCCGCGATGGGCCTGCTCCTTTAAGGGTGATCGCAAGCGTGAGTTCCACGGACAGGGAGAGCACAAGGGGTGGGGGTGGGGAACCAAGCGTCTCCCCCACCAGCCTAGGCACTCGGAAAGCTCCATGCAAGGAGATCCTGCTCAGCACACATTGATGTGCGAGAGCTGCACTTCTGCGCAGTGACCCATGGGAGGCGCTGCTCACAGAGGGACAGAATCGGAATTGGACCAGCACACACATCCGGGCAGGTCTGGCTAAAGACTCCCCAGGACACTCTTAGGGATTACCCCAATTTTACAGAGGGGGAAACTGAGGCACAGAAAGGCCAAGTGACTCGCTCAAGGCGACAGAGGGTGTCAGTGCCAGGATTAGAACTGGGGCATTCCTGGCTCCCATCCCTATGCTCAGACCACCCCTCTATTGACAGAGCAATCTGTCCCAGTGAGGAGGGGCCCAAACGGATCCCTCCCCATTCCCACACCCCTGGTCTCTGCCATCCCTGCTCAGGCAGACAGGAGGGCTGGGAACCCTGGATCTACAAAGTAGCAAATACCGGCTCCCCATTGGCCACGCCTGGACCTGCCTGGCTCAGCTCAGGAAACAGAAAGTTAAGAGAGACAATAATAGGCAGGGAAGGGACAATGAGGATAGATCTCCAGCAGCCCCCCCCCAATCTCTTCCTTCCACTGGCTTCAGGGCTCCCCCATTCACTCTCTGCATGAGACACACCCACCCCCGGGCAGCATGGAAAACCAGGCCCGGAGCCTTTATGGCTCTGGGATCCTTCTCTCAGTGCTCCCATGCGGGGGGTTGCCCATTCGCTCTGCTGCTGGAATGTGATGGAGTTGGACAGCCGGAAACAAGAATACCCAGCGCTGCATTCCTGCGGGCCTGCCTGGTCCCCCGGCCCCGTGCCAGCTCCCGGGGAGGGGAGAGGCTTTTCGTTGGCCGCCTCTGGGTTGGTATGAGAAGGACAAAGAGGATGTCGGCTTCCTCCAAGACAGGCTCTTCAGCAGGAGAGGGAGCCTCTCTTAACCCCTTCTTCCCCAGGGAACAAAGCACCAGATCCCATGGAGTGCAGAGCTCCCCAACTAGGGTGACCAGATATCCTGATTTTTTAGGGACAGTCCTGATATTCAGGGCTTTTTCTTATACAGTCGCCTTTTACCCCCCACCCCCTGTCCCGATTCTTCACATTTGCTATCTGGTCAACCTATCCCCAAGTCCCACTGATTTCAGTGGGAGATGTGCGCTCCACCCTTCCCAGGAGACTGGGGCCCTATTCTGCACAGTGCAGCCTAATTTGCATCCCCCACCCCCTGCCCAATCCCTTCCTGATGCGAGTGTAACCACATGGCTCCCCCTGCCTCCCCCCGGGTCAGGCACTTTCTCCTTCCAGCTCTGGCAAGGCGTCAGACACGGATTTGAACTCTCCCATGCACGCTTAATCCAGACCCAGGGCCAGGTGCTGGGGAGATCGTGGTAGGAAACCCCAAAATGGGGATGCACAAAGCAGGAAGAGGATGAGGCACACGTGAGCATGTTTCATCAAGCCGTCCTATGGGGGGTGGGGGCCACCCCCACCCTGGAGCTGCAGTTGGCAAATGGAAACATCTGTGTCCACGTTGGCTGGGGTGCTTCACCCCTCGCCCTGGCTGCTGTATGCCCATAATCCCCAAGCCAGCCACCCGCCTGCATGCAGCACCATCAGTGCCACAGTGGGTGCAGCGACAGGCCTGGAGCGGGGAAGGACGAATGGATCTACCAGGCGCCGTAGGAAACACTGCCCCAAGCACGCTAAGAACTGGGCCCGTGGCTTACGTGGCATGTGCCCACCCTGCTGGCACCACAACACCCCAAAGGCCACCTGTTGCCAGGCGTGGAAGGCACAAGGAGAAGCGAGCGTGTGTGTGTGTGTGTGTGTGTGTGGGGAAAAATCAGCACAGCTGTAGTCACAGAGGGCAAAGGGAGGCTGGGCACAGCTTACCCCAAGCCATCGCTGCCCCTTGTTGGCTGTGTGGTGGAGCTGCACCTTCCGGAGCGATATGCTGTAGATCACGCCGTCTCCCAGCTCTTCTCCGATCTCCTGCGTGGAGCTCTGCGATGGGGAGAGGAAACAGCGCAAGTTACCTTCATGGCATGGGGGACTTTGCCCCAGGGAATGGCTAGGCCAGGGATCTCAAACTCAAATCACCACGAGGGCCACATGAGAACTAGTAAATTGGGCTGAGGGCCGCATCACTGAAACCTTTTCATACAATGATACAAAAGTATAGTCAAAAATGAAGAGAAATATAGTATTATATTAAAAGTCAATGTATTAACTTTTTAAAAACTGTAATGCGAAAAGGGGTTTTAATAAAATATAAACACTCAGCAATGTTTGGAGCTTGGCTGCCAGTGGAGTCGGCACCTACGGCGGGCCACAGGAAATAACTCCACGGGCCGCATGTGGCCCGCAGGCCACGTGTTTGAGACCCCTGGGCTAGGAGGTGACATTTAAATATGCAAATCAGGAGGCATCAGTCCTGGGCAGGTAGGAAGGCTTTCTGTGGGGAAGCAAAGCCTACAGGCACTTCCCTTCTAATGCAAGGAGAGCTCCAGAGTGCTGTACCGGGGGGTACTTCTACCTACCTACAGTATCAGAGGGGTAGCCGTATTAGTCTGGATCTGTAGAAGCAACAAAGGGTCCTGTGGCACCTTATAGACTAACAGAGGTATTGAAGCATAAGCTTTCGTGGGTGAATACCCACTTCTTCGGATGCAAAAGAAGTGGGTATTCTTTGCATCCGAAGAAGTGGGTATTCACCCACGAAAGCTTATGCTTCAATACCTCTGTTAGTCTATAAGGTGCCACAGGACCCTTTGTCGCTTCTACCTACCTACAGTTAGCATTGGTAAGTGGGGGGCTCCTCCTAATGCATCACAGTGTTTCAAGAGCAGCACAAGCACTAGGAGAGCCAGCCCAATAAGCCGGGCACTGAGACCCCCGTCCTGCAAACTGTAAGAGCGCTGAACCCCCAAAACTCACTTCCTCCCCAAAATGCAAGGGGGCCAATGGCCAAAACCGCAGCCTCGAGCTCTCGGGACACAGCCGCTCCCACTGTGTGCCCAGGCCCAAGGCACCTGACGCTGATCAGAGCAAGAGCCCCACCCCCCCCCGCAGCATTTGGGGCTAGGTCAGCAGCATTCCCCGGTGGGTTTTAACCTGGGAGCTGGTGCTCCCAGCTGCCAGAACGTAGGCCTGCTCCATCCACTCGCCCTTCCCTGCCTGGGCTGCTGCCCATTCCAGCCCCCGGAGCACTTCCTAGTCCCTCTGGTAACCGCACAGGGGAACACAGCACTCTGCCCCTCACCGCTGGGCGGTGCAATCACAACACACAGTAACAAACTGATCTGCCTGGGAGCGAGGGATGGCACCTGCCACAGGGAACCTGCTCGGGAGACAGCACCCAGCAGGGAAGCTCGGACACAGGGAGAGCCTGCAAAGTGGGCTTTGGATCCAGCCAGGAGAGACTGAATTACCGCCTCCACAGGAGCCACTGCAGTGACAAGCCACTGACCGGTTTGTCCCCATCCAATCCGCAATTTCTAATGGGCCTAGCATCATGGCATCCAGGTACCAATATTTTGCCCCTCTCGATGGCACTTTCTATAAACCCCAAAGTGCTTTGCAAATACTAGCGTTAGGGGTTCTGACACCAAACGTGAGATGGATACGTGCCGGGATCCCCTTTGTGCAAATGAGGGACCTGGCCTACATGTCAGGGCCCCCTCATTTTGAGCGGCTCCGTTCTCGAGTGCCCGACCTGAGGTGCCTTGTGCCTGATTTTCAGAGGCGCTCAGCACCCACAAGTCCAGCTGAAGTCAACAGAAGCTGCGGGTCCCTGTCACAGCTGAACATCAGGCCTTTGTTTTCTCAAGCAGAGCACCTGAAATTAGCAGTCACTTGGAAAATAGGGGGCTAAGTGCCTTTCACCCAGGCCATACACGAGGGCTACAGCCCCGCAGGGAATCAAACCCACTGGCCCAACTGCAAGCCCTAGAGCTCAGCCAAAAGACCATTCTGCCCCCCACAGAGAAAGGGGTTGGGGGGGGGGGCGGACTGCAGAGTAGCAGCTTACGCCGGACTGATCCCGAGGACCGGAGTGGTCCAGGACACTGGTTAGGGCAGCTCTGATGGCTACTCTTAACTTCTGCCTGCTTCTACATGCTCCCCTCTGGCGGGTGTAGCTGGCACGGCAGCTGCAAAGCAGCCTGGAACTGGGCTCTAAGTCTCGACTCCAAGGAGGCCAATTTAGCTCCATTACCCACAATGGCTCCACCGCAGGATATGGCCCGCCCGCCCTCCCTGCAGCTTGCTGAGGCAAAGCTCCCTCGAAGAGGATTGATCTGGAGCCTTTCAACACTGGGGGATTCCCTCCCTCCCCCCGCCTTTCCCTGCCCAAAATGGCGAAACAGGTTGACATACAATAAACCTGCCACTTGCCCTATGGAGAACACGCCTGACGGCGATACCTGGCCCAGCCTGTTCGAGGGAGAGGTTTACCCAGGCTGGGCTCGGAGGCTCACAGCCAAGTCCCTCCTGTGTACACACAGCACATCACCAACAGAGAGAAAGCCGGGCTGTGACACCGCAGAGAGTCAGCAAAGGAACAAGAGAAACTGTGGCTAGCGACAGCCCGCCTAGCTCCTGTGGGGGACGCAGCGACCAGCTCCTGCAGCAGCCTGTGAGGCTCTTTCGCCCGGCTCCCAGTTTTCAGCTGAAAAGCTCCAAGAGCCGGTTGCTGAGGAGACGGAGACACCTTGTGCTGCTACAGAAACTCATCCAGTGGGGGGGAACTGCCTGGTTTTCACAGGAGCAGGATCTGACCCCACACAGCTGCTCCCATGCTGCAACCCAGCCTTCCTACTCCGACACAAACAGATCCCAGCTGGTAGCGACTGGCACTGCACGGATTTAACCTGGGCATCAGATTGGGGTGGACGCTCCCTGTAAGCGAGCTCTGTATGGGGACAGGGGAGTCATGCAAATGGTGGGTCTGCTGGGTAAGGACCTTTCCATGATTTCTGCAAAACCTGGGAGTTCTCAGCCACGGAAATCCCTCAGCGTCTCCACCCGAGAGATCACAGGAAGCATTTCCGTCATAAACCAAAAAACCAAGCCACCCTGAACCAATCCCTGCAGGCACCCATCTCCATCCTAGCTACAGACAGCGTGAACTATTCCCTCCACTCCACCCCTCATTGACTTCACAAGGCATTAACTTCCAAGCTTAGGACTTGTCTACACAGAGTTATCCAGGAATAGCTATTCCTGAACAACGCCACGTGTGGTTGTGCTTGTTTAGCTTCAGGAACAAGAACAAGCCACACTTATTCTGGAATAAGAATGTCCACACAGACAAGGCCTTAGATGGGGATCAGCGAAATGGGAATGTGGTTAAGTATGGGCATCTGGAAGAAACACATGCTCCTCTGAAGTCAAGGCATAAGCCTTAGGATAGTATTAATTATACTGTCAAATCCTCACATCCACTCTTAGACCCAGTCTGCTTACAAAGAATGCTAAGAAACGCCTTTTAAAAACCATTTCAGCCAGATGGGTTTGTCCCAAATTGTTGATGTTTCCACACAAAAAAAGACAGACAATGTTTCCTGTAATTTACACCTGCAGACCTGCAATTTTCCCACCAGATCAACCTACTAGTCCATATTCTCAGGAGTGGCGACCACCAAATGCTTCAAAGGAAGCCAAATCCTGCCCCACAAAAGGACCTATCCAATTGCACAGTGACACACATGGGGTTGGTGGGTTTCTGATTTGCCTCTCGCGCAATCACCATAATCTAACCTGTGGAGCAAATTCTGCTCTCTAATTACACTAGTGTAAATCTGCTGATAATCAGGTTACTCTGGATTTATGACCTGATCCCAAGAGAAGCTGAGCAGCTGTACCTCCCAGCGAAGTGAATAGGGATCTGGAGGTGCTCAGTACCTGTCAGGATCAGACCCTTAAACTGGCATAACTAAGAGCAGAACTTGGCTCAGCCGCTATAAATTCCTGATGCAGAATTTTGAAGGATTGCTAAGACTGAATTCACCCAGTTAAAATATAAGCAGTCATATTGGCAAGTACAAAATATCCAGTGTTTAATCCATGAATCACTTGCAGAGTTGCCATGCAGCTGAAAGGGAAAGCAATGTTACGACTCAGCAATCAGTCCCACTCACGAGTTCCATGTCACATGCAGATGGAATGCCCTGTTTTGTCACACATATGTGCAAACTCCATTTCCTTCCTACTTTGAGTCCATCTGATTCAGTTATTTTTTTCCGATGATTTTTGCGATACCCTCTTCACAAATCACGCACAAAGCAAACGGATATCCGATGGGTATAGGACAGGCACGCACCAAGGGCCTGGTGGGTTGCTAGGATGGGTCTCTATCAAATCTTTATTCTTGGCATCAGCTTCCTCTTTCCTCCCCATTTTTTCCTGCTGATTGTGCGTTCTGCACATGTTGGTCAGAAACTAAGGAAGCAAAACAAAGCAGAAACACAGAGGCAGCTAAGGCCCAAACTGACATCTGCACTAATATTCCCCAGTGCATTTCCCCCCTACTCTGCAATTTATCAGAAACAGAACAGGAAGTTGGACTGGGAGTGAGGCGAGATCTAGTAGTCTGACTGTGGTACTGAGAGCCAGGAACTCCCGAGTTCTAATCCCAGCTCTCACACCAACTCCCTCTGACTTCTGGCAAGACATTTGCAGCTGAGATTTTCCCAAGTAACTCAATTTTTATGACACCATGGGCTCCCACTGACCTCAGCTGGAGCAGCGAGGGCTCAGCACCCCTGAAAATACAGCCCAAAGCGGATCAAGTTGGGAACACAAAAAATAAGGCTCTCAGAAACCAGTGCTCACTTCTGAAGTGCTTGGCTGTTGGCCTCAGTCTATCTAGTTCAGCATATAATTCTGTCCTCCTCTGATGGCTACATTTCCAAAGGACCTCTGATTTCAAGGCATATGGAAAACCTGCATTTGTTTAATTAGGTGGGGGTTGAATATACAGTTATGCATAAACTGCAGGCCTTTTGAAAAGGCATCTGTAAGTTTCCTCTGCAGCATTTCCCCATAAGGAACATAAAAGCAGAAATTCACCTCAGATGGCTTGGTTGGACTATTGGAAAAGTGGGAGCATTTTTAAAAATTGGTGGTTCAAAACAGTAGCAGCAGTGTGGCTTAGTGTTAAAGCACTGGACTGGGACTCAGGAGACCTGGGTTCTATTTCTGGATCTGCCACTGGCCTGCTGGATGACCTTGGGCAAGCCAATTCACCTCTCCATGCCTCAGTTTCCCCATCTACAAGACAAAGAGAGCGTGACCCCGACCTTGTTTGTAAAGTGCTTGAGAACTGCATTATAGAGCTTTGAATGCCAATGTTTTCAAACTGAGGTCTAATACAGAGGCATAGCAAACAGCCACAGCTCAGAGTCTGCAGCAAGGGTATAATCCTGATAGAATGACGTTCTTCTCATATAACGTTCGGAGTCAAAAGAGAGGCCGCCCTCAAGCTCAGCTCAACAAGTAGGTTACATAAGAGCTAAAACACAAAAAAGGTGATTTCCAAAAACTATTGTAAAACTCCAATGGAAACAGCTGTTTATAAACAGACCTTCCTCTGCAGTGTTTGCAACCCACAGAATGAAGCAGGGAGAACCACACGATGAAATCAGCCAAAGAGCAAAAGCGAAACTGACTTTGTCGAGTCTCATCGGCCAACCTGGAGAACGAGGCAAAGACCAAACCAAGCGCCTCTCAAACAGTGGCAAACAAGTTCAGTTTTTTAACTTCTTTGAGATGAGTCAACTAAGGTGAAGGAGGAGAGGAAGTGTGTGACTTAAATTAAGTGTGGGCATGACAAAGCCACTGCAGGTGAGATACAAACAATTAACATACAATTACCAAGGCCTAAGAGTTAACGCATGTGCCCATTAGTTCACAATTAGCCCTCAGTAAATACAGATAATGAACGGTTATTAAAAAGGTATCAGCCTGCAATACGGGTGACAGAGACAGAGGTGCTTAGAGAAGCTATTTTTACATTGAGGCATCCTGGACAGCATCTGGATTAAATAATAAGACTCTGCACTTCTCTAACATCTTCCAGCCGGGGAACTCAAATGCTTTACAAGCCTATTACTGTTCATTATTTGAGCCTAAGTGAATGATACCTTGCATCCTTCCCCAAGAGATACCATCACCCTGTTTACACAGATAGGAAAAAATAAGGCACTGGAGCGTTTACAATCTCAGGGAGATCTGGACCCACAATTCCGAATAAATGCAGCTACTCCAGCGGCAGTAGAGCTGGAGGCTGCCATACAGGCCAAGAGACAAGTGTGTTTTACCATCATCTTATGTAACTCAGTCTACAATTCACCTTCCATCAGTGGATCTGCAACTGCAGAGAATTAACAGTCTCAGAATGCTAGTGTAGACAAGATTAAGGACCTGGTCCAAAGCCCATTGAAGTCAATGAGAGTCTTTGCATGGAGTACAATGGACCTCGGATCAAAACGTAGGTGACTTTTTCAAGGTCAGTGAAAGTAAGATTTCCAGGGCCCCGTTCTAGACGGCGCTCACTCATTGATAACTTGAGAAGTCCTTTGAAGAAAGCCAAGAAGCTTCCTCTAGAAATCTCTTCCACTTATGCCCATTTCCCCCAGAGTTCACACAAGCCCTGAGTTTGGTTTCCCTCGTTCACTGAAGCCTGGGTTCATCAGGATGAACTGCAGTTACTTCTGGGCCTCCTTACATAAGCCACATGTGGCCCTGTTAGAAAGGAAACAAAAAAACCCTCTCTAGTGAGAGGAAAATAGCTTCATTTCTGTGAATCGGACACAAAAGCAGAAGTTCCGCCTTGTTCTGCTTGTCTAAAATAAGAATAAGCAACGCAAGAGGTTTCCTTAGGGGGATTTCCATGCAATGCCAGAGAGCAGCAATACAAGCAGCAGAGTTTTGTTTTCCCCACCCTTGGGACTGTCCTCCTTTTCACCATCCACACACAGGGATATAAGCCATTTCCTTTCAAGTGCAATGCTCAGGAAGATGTCGAGAGAGACCATCCTACTCAGATTATTGAGCCAACCCCATCCCCATGGTATCTAAGGGCCCAGGATACGGGAAATATGCCCTGTGTAACAACATACCAGGTCTAGGTTACTGCTAGCATGGGCCTTGGTTGACAAGCAACTTAAAGGTGCCAGGAATGGAGGACACCCATCTAAGGTACCAGTAGGGCACCAATTACACCTGGGGCAGCACGTAGGGCCAGCCTCTCTGAGTAACCACTACAAGAGGTGAAAACCTCATGGATGCCCATTGAGACAGAACTTTGCCTCCCAGGCCCCGCTGTTGTCTATTCTCCAGCGGTGGGGTTTTACTGTGCAGAGAGATGGGGCCCTCACAAACACTGAGGCAGAAGTGCTTTAAGTCAATCCCGTTTCAATCACTACACCTTTGTTAACACATAACGGGGGAGGGAGCTTTGGAGAGACCCAGCGACACTGAGCTGATGGTCACTGGAGCCAAGATGGAGCAGTCCTTTGGAAGTTGAATCTGCACTGGGTGGTGACCACACCCCGAGTGATGTGAAGTGCTTGCATTCGCTTCCTCTGAAGTCCAATGGGAACTGCGGGTGCCCCACCACTGCCAAGAGGATGCATGCCACAATACAGGGCACATACACACTTGCACAACTCCCTTCATCCCCGGTTCTCAAAGCACAAACGTTACACAGCACCTCACAATCCCCGTGGGGAAAGCAGGCATGATCGCCCCCATTCTACAGATAGGGAAACCAAGGCACAGAAAAGTAAACAGCTGTGAAAGGAACCCAAAGATCCTGACTCCCAGTCTCCTTCTCCGGTCTCACTGACTGGAAGGGGAGACAGGGCCAACCTCCTTTACTGTAGGTTATATACTTCTGCAGCACCAAGCCCACTGTAGCCTCCAGCGGCTCCATCCCTGAGAGCTAATCGCTCAAGCATTACAACAATAGTGTCAGGAAGTTAAACAGATGGAGGTGTATTCTTCCAACTCGATAGAGTCTCTGCCTTCCTTCCTTCCTGTCCCAGAGCCACTTCAGTCAAGGAACAATTCCAAAGCCCTATTAAAAAGTAACTACAAAGGGGAAAACAGGAAAGGTATGAAATGGGCCAGAAGCTAAACTTGAATGGGGGTGGGGGAGCAGAGGAGAATGGTTTTCCCCAAGACATGGAAACGGCCAGTCGCCCCATCAGCTGCTTGGCTCTGCAAATCAGGATTTCCTGACACACTTAATGCACATTTTGTTTTACTTTAGGCGTTAAGAGTGGAAAATTGCAGTCCCTGGCCCCAGCAGAGACAGCTTGAGCTACTGGACCCAAAGGACCAGTATTTTCAATGGCTTTAGAAACCTGGAGTTGCCCCTGACTGAAATCAAGAGCTGGAAGATACCCATGAACCCCCTCCTCTGTCAGGAACCAACACAGGCATATTCTCCAGTATTAAGTCCAGTCAAATTTTAAGTGACTCGAGGGATGGGGCTCCCATCCCTTCCTTTGGGGAACTATTCCACAGCTTGCTCCATTTTGACCAAAAGTGACCAGTGGTTTTGGGTGCCCAACCTGACACACATTTAAGGGCCCAATTTTCAGGCCCGAAAAAAAAAATTAGGCCCTTTTAAGGCATCTCAAGTTGAGACGCCCAAAATCACCAGTCCCTTTGGAAAAACCTTGGCCTGAGTTACTGAAATCCACACTCACTGTTTTGGCAGAAGAGAACCCCAATAGCACTGGCGTTACACTGTTACAAGGGAGTCTTTGCAACTTGCGCAAGTGAGGCAGCGGCTGGGGATTAGGAACTAAACCTCTTCGTTCCAGACACAAGGCAGTGCAGGGAGACTCAGTTCTCCTCTGGTCTGGTTTCACTTCTAAAGGGTTTAAAAAAAATAAAATAAAATAAAAAAACACACACACCACCCCAAACCGCCCCCCCCACACACACCTCTTTGCTACACACAGTCTCTTCATTACCTGGAGACAACAGGCTGAATTTAAAGGGGTGCTCAGCACCCATCAAGTCCCCACTGCCTTCAGCTGGAACCGCAGCGGCTCAGAGCTTCTGAAACTCAGGCCCTTTAAATGGAACACACAAGAGAGTGGGAAGTGCAGTTTCACTCTGCAGTGTGAAAGCACTGACTGAGAGAGACACCACGGGCACTGGATTTAATCCAAACCCCACGTCCCTGCACACAAGAATGTATGAGGACCACTCGTGCACTCAGACAGTTGCACCCTATGTGAAAAACTATATGGACAACTTAGCTTCCCCAGAGGCAGGACTTCTGAGAACAGACAGGCATTCTGGGAAGAGCTCCTTTTCTAGGGTGATCAAATTCATAAAACACCTGAGCCCGGCATATTTCGCCCTCCACCCAAGCTCGGGAAGAGCACCCAGCCAACCCAGCAATTTCAGCCCCTTGCTCCACATTTCTGAGCTTTGTGCTCTTGTTAATTTAAGCATGCGTTTCCACAAACTATAGATAAAGGTAGCCATGCATGGCAACATACTGCTCTTACAAACGCAGGCTCACACATGAGGGCACAAGGAAGAGGAACCATAATGTCACTGTGGGTGGCAATTAGTATAAAAAAATAATAATAGGCATCACTGCATCAGATTAAACAGAAAGAGTGTCGGACGGTAACTTGCTCCACTTCAGAAGGACTCAAACGACATAGATCTGACCCCCAACGTAGGGACACGGTGCAGGAGATGGAGAGACAGAGGTGCAGAGATGGAAGCGTCTAGACGCTATAGTAATGGGTGCATTCGAAATGTAACGTCATTACAACTTAGAGACGAACCAAAACCATAATGATTTTTCTGTCTTCCAGCCATGCCTCGGGGGTTTGGTTCCCAGGAAGCCAGTACTTGGGTTTTTTTGGGGGGCAAAAATAGAACCTGACCATCACTATTCGCAGCCTTGATAGGCCAAAACTAGAACCACTTATCTGTCCTCAGTCCCGCTGCTAACCTAGGTAGGAAGGTGTATAATTAAAATGAGAGCCAGGTAACAAAATAACCCTGGTTTGGA
The DNA here is from genome assembly GCA_033296515.1 of Macrochelys suwanniensis. Lineage (NCBI taxonomy): Eukaryota > Metazoa > Chordata > Testudines > Chelydridae > Macrochelys > Macrochelys suwanniensis. Next base: position 9,215,185 of record CM065790.1, on the reverse strand, counting down.
GGCATATGGGGAGGGGACAAGAGGATTGGGCTTACAAAAAATCAATTTTTTTTTTATTGTTTTGCAAAACCTAAATCTGCCACTTGATTTTAGAGATGAGCAAAAACTAACTTAGACAAACTAGAGAATTCAAGTTTCTGCGTTTAACCTGGATGGAAAAAATCTCTGCATTGAAAGCATGAACCCAAAGTTGGTCCAATAAAAGATATTACCTCACCCACCCTCTCTCTTGAATATAATAGAAATACATCCAGCAGATGTAATTATTTATGTTATGGTAGTGCATGTACATGACATGGGCTCCTTTGTGCTACACATGGTCTTCAAACACATTGGGGAGACAGAGTCCTTGCCCCGAAGAGTTGAAAAAAGCAGAAAAGGTTTTTTCCTCTTTTAATCTATGAATAAGAACTAGGTATCAAAGGATGAGAGCGATAAATTTTAAAATCTTGAAGGATATGGTAACCAGAAATAATCAGTTCAATTTACTTCCTTTGTTTAATAAACCTGCTAGTTTTAAATGCAAAATGTATTTTGATTAATAAAAATCTCTCCTTATATATCCAGCACATTTAAGGCAGTTTTATTTAATAAAAAAATTAAAATGTAACTTTTGTGCATTTAATTTGAATTTCCATCCAAACAGAGCTTGACACAAATCACAAGTATGAAAGGTATCATTCATAGAATATCAGGGTTGGAAGGGACCTTAGGAAGTCATCTAGTCCAACCCCCTGCTCAAAGCAGGACCAATCCCCAATTTTTGCCCCAGATCCCCAAATGGCCCCCTCAAGGATTGAACTCTCAACCATAGGTTTAGCAAGCCAATGCTGAAACCAGTGAGCTATCCCTCCCCCACTTCACCATTTTCTAGCATAAAAAAATGTAAAAGTTAAAAATCTGAAGAAAAACAAAACAAAAGTCAAGCTATACAATTGTTTAAATAAATGTGTACAAAAATAGTGTAACCTTCCGGTTAGCAAAAAGGAGCACCAATTTTAGTGCAAAGGTTATAATTAGTTGCAAATCAATGTGTTTTAATGGTTACCAACCAATGATAATCAACCTCTCTTTAGGGAAATAACTAAAGTACAAATGCAAAACACAATTAAAATTGATGCTTTAAATCAAGGTTTCCTGATGGTTGATTTAAATCGTGATTAAAATTGGTGCTTTAAATTGCTGTGATTTAAAATCAGTCCACTCAGGTTTCTAGCTGCCTGTTGAGCTCTTGGGACAGGAGTGGAATGGGGGGCTTCTCTCCTCTTGAGGAATTAATCCTCAGCCCTCTCCACCGGGGCCAATCCATTCTTCTCCTATCCCATGCCCCATTCCAGAGCAGCCATTCAATGCAGCTCCACTACTCTGTAAATAGCCGCCTATTCAATAATCCACCAGCTTTAGCTTGTAACTCATCAGCTGGCTGTGGTTCAAACATGGTTGAGCTGTGCGATTCCAATCTCACTTCTGTTTTTTCCACACACACCCCCACCTCCCACTCCACTGGATGCCTTTAATGCAGACCTGGTTATTAAAGTGGCAATAAAGATCAAGCCAGTGCCTGGGACTGGCCTGGGTCTGAGGAGAGGAAACAAGGATCCCTGTGTTCGTGCTAGCATCTCTAAGGCATAGACATTCTCTGCTGATGAAGACGACTGCCAAGGGATCTGACCTTGTCTGTATGCAAACTAGCACTGGTTTACTTCGGTGCAAGCCCTTGTGGGGAAACACTTTTATTTCAATGAAAATAAGAAAGAAAAACTTGTAGCACCTTAGAGACTAACAAATTTATTTCAGCATAAGCTTTCGTGGGTTAGTACCCACTTCATCGGATGCATGGAATGAAACATACAGTAGACAGATATTTATACAGTCAGAGAAACATGATAAGGTGGAGGTGCATAGACCAACCTTAAGAGGCTAATTAATTGAGAGGAACCGTAACAGCAGGGGAAGAAAAACCTTTGAAGTGATAAACAAGATGGTCACACAGGTGTGAATGAGGATCGTTAACTTAAGGGAAATAGATTCAATTAACGTAATGGCCGAGCCATTCGAGGTCACACGATCCATTGTTTACAGCCAAGCTCTAAGATACAACCGCATTTGCTCCAATCCCTCAGACAGAGACAAACACCTACAAGATCTCTATCAAGCATTCTTACAACTACAATACCCACCTGCTGAAGTGAAAAAACAGATTGACAGAGCCAGAAGAGTACCCAGGAGTCACCTACTACAAGACAGGCCCAAAAAAGAAAATAACAGAACACCACTAGCCGTCACCTTTAGCCCCCAACTAAAACCTCTCCAGCGCATCATCAAAGATCTACAACCTATCCTAAAAGATGATCCCTCACTCTCACAGATCTTGGAGGACAGACCAATCCTCGCTTACAGACAGCCCCCCAACCTGAAGCAAATACTCACCAGCAACCACACACCATACAACAAAAACACTAACCCAGGAACCTATCCTTGCAACAAAGCCCGATGCCAACTCTGTCCACATATCGATTCAAGTGATACCATCACAGGGCCTAATCACATCCGCCACACCATCAGGGGCTCATTCACCTGCACATCTACCAATGTGATATATGCCATCATGTGCCAGCAATGCCCCTCTGCCATGTACATTGGCCAAACCGGACAGTCTCTACGCAAAAGAATAAATGGACATAAATCTGATATCAGGAATCATAACATTCAAAAACCAGTAGGAGAACACTTCAACCTCCCTAATCACTCACTGACAGACTTGAGGGTAGCAGTGTTGTGACAGATTAACTCGAAAAGCAGACTTCAAAGAGAAACTGTTGAACTCGAATTGATATGCAAACTAGATTGTATTACCTCAGGATTAAATAAGGACCTCGAATGGCTCGGCCATTACGTTAATTGAATCTATTTCCCTTAAGTTAACGATCCTCATTCACACCTGTGTGACCATCTTGTTTATCACTTCAAAGGTTTTTCTTCCCCTGCTGTTATGGTTCCTCTCAATTAATTAGCCTCTTAAGGTTGGTCTATGCACCTCCACCTTATCATGTTTCTCTGACTGTATAAATATCTGTCTACTGTATGTTTCATTCCATGCATCCGATGAAGTGGGTACTAACCCACGAAAGCTTATGCTGAAATAAATTTGTTAGTCTCTAAGGTGCTACAAGTTTTTCTTTCTTATTTTCATTTTGCTGACACAGACTAACACGGCTACTACACTGAAACCTACTTTTATTTCAGTTTAAGAGTGGCTGCTCCTAACTGATTTAAGCTAAACCAGAGCAAGCCACACGAACTCAAATAAAAGTGTCCACACAGGGATGTGCACCAGTTTAAACAGAATTACATTCAGATCTTTAATTAATCTGCTATAAACTCTCTGCCTAGGCAAGCCTTAAGAGCCAAGAACTCCGGCATTTTAAGAGCCCTGGTGACCTCAACTGCTTCTCTTGGCCATCATCAAATCACTTAGCAAAAGATTTTCCGAAAAAGCATCTAATTTCAGGTGCCCGACTTGAGACACGGATGGACTTTGTTCAGAGGTGATGAGCACTCAACTCCAGCAGAAACCCATGGGCGCTGCTGTTGGTTCTCAGACCTCTGTAAGATAGGCTGGTGTATGAGGAAGAGGGGCAGCCAAAGTGAGTGGACTATTTTGAAAAGTCAGCCAGAACCTCTCTACCTCAGCTTCTTTCCCCTTTACAGGGAGAAGGATGTCACAAGGCCCTGTATACCCAGATTCATTTGCACCCTTGTCTGGATCAGCCATTGCACCTGCACTATGTAACGGCACTGATGCGGCTAGCGAAGAGTTACCAAAAAGATACCCACAATCCCCAGATACCCCACAGAAAGTCTATGGCCTGAGTGCTCTGCAAGCTGCGAACCCCAGCCCCACCACTGATCTGCATGGCACGGCAGGGTCAACGCACTCGGGTAACCCAATTCAATGCTGCTACTGTATTCATTACAGCAGAGAGGGTCTCATTGTACAGTCTAGCCAATCAAAAACCCACCATCTCACGCTCACTCTCTCTTTTTTCGTTGTTGTTATTTAGGGTGACCCAGTAAACAGCTGAAGCAGAGAAAATGCAGGAAAGGTTGTTCATTGAACGGAGCGGCCAGCGCGGGGCTGTTTGTGAAAGGCAGGGAGAAAGAAAACGAGGGCTTTTGTTCTCTGGCCATGCTCCCCACCCCCGACTCCGGACACAGCTGACGCATGACTCCTCCATTTGTTACTGCTGTGCTTTCTGGGATGTTCTGCACCACGTGAGGGGGTTCAATCCCCCCCACCCCCAGCTGCTCCCCACAGCCTCCTGACTGCCCAGATTTCATGACAGAGCCCTACGCTGCAGCGTCTCCTTTGGCTCCACCATGGTGAAATGGGGATGTGCCTGGCGATGTTGATTAGCTGGAGATTTTCCTCTTGGATGGTTCCCTCCCAGACCCCAGAGTCAGTTCTGCCATTGGGGGGTGGGGAGCTGGAGGGGAAGAGACCAGACACCAAGCACTTTTGTTTTGTAATTAGGAAAATCTCATATTATTGGGATTGTGGAGATGGTGCCCACAGGCCGGTGGGTGCTTGCAATCAGGTAAGAGACAGTCACAGGCCAACAAGTCCACACCTGGGAGCCTAACATCAATATCTGGAATTAAAGCCACCTGATTTTCACAGGTGCTGAGCTACCGAAGAGGATGGGAGCTGAAGGTTCTCAGCACCTTTGAGAATCAAAGTTACTTTCATTTAAGGGCCTAACCTGTGCACTGAGCAGCTTAACTGTTAAGCACCCAGGAACATTCTGGCCACAGTTCCTGCCTGAAAGGGCCCGAGGGCCCAACCCTGCATACACTGCTGAGAGCAGTCCCAGTGAGGCGGAGAAGAGTACCCAGGCCCTCAGCGCACAGGATTAGAGCAACATCAGGGCTTGAGAACGGTCTTCTCTGCTACCTGCCTGAATGTAGCCCCCTGCTTAGGGTGACCAGACAGCAAATGTGAAAAATCAGGACGGGGGGGGGGGGGGGGGGATAGAAGCCTATATAAGAAAAAGACCCAAAAATTGGAACTGTCCCTATAAAATTGGGACATCTGGTCACCCCACCCCTGCTCCCCCTCATCCCTGCTCTGCTCGGTCAGCATTGCATTTGTGGCCTGCAGCACACCCCACCCCAGCACAACCCAAAGGCTGACCATTTGGAGGCACAGCCAAAAAATCCCCTGTAACACACAGATTTAAAATCAATATCCAAGGGTGAGGCAGCTTCTGCCTGGGGGCCATTTCCCCTGCACTGAGCTGGCGCGTTCGAGGCCGCGTCTACGTTCCGGGCACGAGAGCAGCACGTTACAGATACTCGGGCCCGCCTTTCAGTCATGTTACCAGAGCACCTGCAGCTCCCATTGCACAGCAAATCAAAATAATAAACACTGAGCCAAGTCAGCTCATCCCTAGACACAGCCATTTAACAAGCCACTGCGGATACACGCTGGTGGGCTAACTGGTCTGCTCCTCCCGCTCAAAAACTTTCCGGAGCTGGATTAGCATTCGGTTTCCCTTTGCGGGGCCTCGTTCACCTGCTCCGGATTACCAGCCACCGGCAGCCACAGAGCCTTATCCCCTCAGTCTGAATTCCAAGCCACGTGCCTGTTTAGAATGATTTCTCCAGGGCAAGGACTGCTGGAGAGGCCTCAGCAGCCCCAAAACAACAGCTGTTGGGATCTGTAGGCAACATCCGCCGTCACTGCGTAAGCAGGTGCCTGCCTTCCACCCGCAACTCTTTGGGTTTCAGAGGCTGAGCAGAAGGAAGGACCACCATGAACTCGCTAGACCAGAGCTTTGTGAGGAGGTTCTGAATGCTCTCGCACCCCACCCGCTTTCTCTCTTCACCTGCATGGGACCAGACTTCAGGCCCTGGACAGGACTGGAGAGGGAATTACCTCTGTGCAAAACAAGGCTGTTACAGCACTGATGGCCCAGACCCAAAGCCCCAAGGAGTTCTGACAGTTTGGAGAAGATGCAACTCAACAGCCAAGCATTCAGGGGCTTGTCTGCAGGATGTCCAAAGCTTCCCAGGCTCATTCAGACCCACCTACCCATTAGCAGAGATGGGTCTGAATGAACACGCCAGGGCCAGACACACTCAAATCTGGGGGCATTCCAAAAAAATCCAGAGATGAATGTTGTGGCACTATCCAACATGGTCCAAAAAACTGCAGGAAACGGGCTTAGTTACCTCACGCCGCCAACGGTAAACCACAGCGATGTCCTGAGTCATTTAGATGCTCACAGAAGCAAGAGAGAGGCCAGTGCCTACACTAAGCTAAGCTGCACTGTGGTGACCAGGACACCATCACTAAACAACATCATCAAGAGACAGCCAGCCAGCCAGCCATAGAGCTGCAAACTAGCAACAGGCAATGGTGCAGCGCCATCCATCCAGAGGCTCCAGCCAAGGGATTTAAACACCAGAGGCAAGAGAAAAGTTTAACCAAAATGTCCGCTTTCAAAAGTGCAGCTGAATAAAGACAAGCAGGAGGAAAGTTCTGTCATTTGACTAAGGCAAACCAAAACAACAGCCTTCCCCTGCCCTGCTTTCATTGACATCCCTGGCAGCTACATGGAAAGTCAATCCTGGCCTTACTCACAATAATAGCTCCGTCCTGCAAATCCTCCATATGCTCATTTCCCATTGACCTCAACCAGAATTTGGTGCATGGAGCCAGACCCTGCAAGAGAGAGGGGCCAAAGGCAGAACCATTTACCCAGACCTTTTTGAACTTTATGAGGGTTCAGATAAAACAAACCTAGAGCTGAATCATCCCAAGTTTTTTGGCCCGAGCTGAAAGGTTCAGAGCTGGATCCAAGTTTCCTCAAAGTTCCAGGAGTTTTGGAGTCAGGATTTCAGTTCAGTTCCCGTCTATAGTTTTGGCTCAACCAAAACAGTCTTGCTTTGTCCAGCTTCACTAAGAGAGGGAATTGGTGTGTACACACACACGTTCCTTGAAGTTAATTCAGGTTAAAAACAAACAAACCACCAAACAAACAAATCTATTACACTGAAAACATCAACCTCAAACAGGCACCCAGAGCGGAGTCTCAGGTTTCGCGTCACTATGGAAACACGTTCACTGTAAAGAGGGGAAATCTCAGTGGTTTTGCTCTGTCATATAGAAAGACATTCTGTATTACGGGTAGGGAACACTTTAAAAGCCAGATTTCCATACAGGCATTCTGCTCAGCTGTTATTTGTTAAAATGTGGTTAACAGAGAGAAAAGCAACTCTAAAAATAACACCTCAGCATTCCAGATTAAGTCACCACCAATGACTTTCCTATTAAATCTGCTTCGTTTGCAAGTCAAAACAAAATTTTCTTCTCTCCCCCACTCTCCCAAATGCCGGCACAGAAAGCTCAGCCTTGGTGTCTGGAAATTTAAGCTGTGTTTTTCCTGCTTCCTACAGTATCATCAGCATCAAGGACGGAGGAATCAGAATTTAGTTGGGCAGCTGCATTCACGGTGCACGATTCAGAAAGACACCCAGGAGCCTATGTGAGCAGTAAGAAGCAGCCATTTCCCTCTGTACAGTCACATTTCTGAGATGAACCCAGTCAAAAGACCAGCTGAGTAATAAAAACAAACCCATTGTTGTTTACTTATGCAAGATAAATAAGCATTACACATGCATGTATGCCCGCTCAAAGCTCTGACAACACTCTGACAATGCCAGCTGTTACATTACTGCTGCTCCTCAGGTATGTTTGGTAGTTATTTAATGTAAAATAACTGTCCTATTAAAACCAAAACAAACTGCAGCCCTGGGAACACGTGCACTATGTTCATTAACTAATTAGTATTTGCATAGCACTAAAGGAAAAGAAAGAGCCGTAGACATGCTCCAAGTTATTCCCAAGTTACAGTTATTTCCTCATACTGAAGTAGCGCCAGAGGGTTCCCAGCCACATTATGCTAGGCACTGTACAAACACGTAACAAAGGCAATCCCTGCCCCAGAGAGCTAACAATCCGTTACCAGAGTTGCCCAGTGATTAATCTGGAAAGGAGCTCTCTTCTCTCCAATGTCTATGGCATAAGGGAAGCCATGGCAGGACAGCATAGAAAGCAAAGCCCCACCTTTTTAAAAACTGCCTGAACAGAATAGAGGGCCTTTGCATGCAAACACCTTTATAGACAGGAACAACTCCATCAAAGTCAGCGGGGCTGCTTACATATTTATTTTTGCTAACTGCATGTATTGAAACTAGCTATTAAAAGAGCTAGAGACACAGATCACCAGCTGTCCCCAGAGACATGCCCTTTCCTACCTGGGGGAGGGGAGGACGACATTTAAACACACAATTTAGCCCTGAAGCCTAGCACTTGGTTTTCACTTCCCCTCCTCAGAGCCAGCCTGAGCTGAACCAATCAAGCAGTGGTGGATCCATTTACAGGGCAGGGGACTAGGGACAGTTCCACAGAACCAGCTGGTGTTACTGTTCTCTTTCGCTGTGTCTCTCTTTCTTTAATTGCCTTGGGAGCAATGTCCAAGAGTATCTGTATTGCAGAGGGAGCCCAATCTAGTGCATTGTGGGTAGGGCCTGGATTGAACAGGCACATGACAACAGGATTTAACAGCACTTTCTGGAAGCTGCTACGCGAGAGTCTAAAGGGGTTCAGATTTCCATTGTTTTAAACAGTGTTTCTAGACTGGGCAGTGCTGTCTTCCCATGTTTGCAGACAGCCTGAGACAACAGCTCTAACAGTTTTGTCTTCACTGCAGTGGCGTAGCTAGGTTTAGACCACAGGGGGAGCGGAGCTAAAAAAAGGCGCCGGGAGCAAAAAAAAATAAAAAAAAATGCTCTGCTCTGGCTGCAGCGTAGGAGCAAAACAGCACAAAAAAGGCGCCGCTTCTGCTCAGTGGGGGAGCGGCCGCTCCCCCTGCTCCCCCCCGGCTACGCTACTGCTTCACTGCCCAGTTAATCCAGGCTTTTACCTGAGTTTTAGCCGAGCATCCTCTACCATCCACACAGAAAAGCCTCTGACCCAGGTTTGGAGATGCTTTACACTAGTTTACTCAGGTGGAGGGGATGGGTCAGAGCCACGCTCAGCTCCAATCGATCCACTTTGCAGTAAGGATGGGAGCAAAAGTCACTTGAGTGCTGCTAAAGCTCCAATCCCACAATCCCACCCCCCCCCCCAAAAAAAAGACAGACAGATTCACCCTCAATTGAATGCGCTGAGCGCTCTAGGATTCTTTCCCAAAGAACCATGGGATACAGCCCCAGACTAGTGAGGTCACAATAAATGAGAGAAGGGCCTTGCAGTAGGGATGCTAGGCTGACCCAGGTGCCAGTCACCCAGATTAACAGTGCAGTGAAGACACAGCCTAAGGGCCTGATGCAAAACCTACTGAGGTCATGGGAATCTTTCCACTGATTTCAATGGGCTTTGGACGGGTTCCGCCTTGAGGGGTGTGAACTGCATCCATCCAGCTCAATAGGATGTTAACCCTGAGATGCTAACTATGACAGTTTAAGTAGCAAGGCCACTAATCTACTTCACCACTGACCAGTTTGGACGGGTCTATTAAAATGTAGGATTGTGGACACAGTTTCAATAGAACACTTGCCCCTCACAATATAACCCTGAATGTATTCTCCAGATAACCAACATCAAAGCCATTTGGGGGATGTTGGGGGTGGGAAAGACACTCAAACAAGTCAGTTTTACATTGCAGTGCACGGATGCTTACATGGAAATGAGAATGGCATTTTTAATTAAGGTAGCTTTTATGTAAACTGCAAACTATCTGGACTGTAAACTCTTTGGGGCAGGGACATTATCTTTGGCTCTATAAGGTGCCCGGCACAATTATAGCACCAGATAGACAATTTAATCCATTGATGGGATACGTCCCATCACTCAGCATTCCCTTCGAAGGGTCCAGTTACCCATACGAGCACATTCTCATGTACTCCCTTTGCAGATACCATTATACGGAAGAGACGCACAAATTCCACCACAGACCGAGCGCATGCTGGCTTGCCACCTCCCAGAAAGCGAAGTCACGGGTAAAACGCTCTCTCCCCATGCAGCCAGCTCAGCCGGCATTGTATCCAAATCCCATTCCTTAGCAACGGTTCCCCTCGCTTGCTGAGTCCATGGGAGATGCAGAGATATTTGTGAGCTGCAATAGCCCCACCGCGCTGCACAACCACATTCCTTGTGTTTATTTATACAATTGCCTGAAAAGAAGAGCCACTGGGCAGCTCTGAATATGATGGTGCTGGAGAAAGTACAGATTAGGAGGACACTGGGCCTTTAAACGTGGTCTGGAGTGACCTAAATAAGCTCCTAACTGCTGTTACGTCCTGGGGGGAAGGGGGCAATGCAGTGACTGGCAATTAGTCAAAGTGCCAGAAAGAATGGGCCTGCCCGTAGGGATGCCATTTCAATCACAAGCCAGGCCGAAGTGCAATGGAGGAACGTACCGTTCGCTGGCACTCCTGGACTCACTGCCAGTGGGTTACAATCACAGCCCCAGGCTTCCCAACACACAACGGTACCAAACCGGCACAGGCATCCCTTTGTTATCCCATTGAGAAATCTCTCTCTGGGCAGATCCTGTTCCATCCCCGAACAGTAAACAGCCAATACTCCTTTGCCCTTTCCCTCTCTCTAACTGAGGTTTGACCTCATGGGTCTATGCCAATGCCTGGGCCTGAGCACAAGGAAGGAAGCACTGGGTGGGTTACTTAGGGAGGTGGTGGAATCTCCATTCTTAGAGGTTTTTAAGGCCTGATTTGACAAAGCCCTGGCTGGGATGATTTCGTTGGGGTTGGTCCTGCTTTGAGCAGGGGGTTGGACTAGACCTCCTGAGATCCCTTCCAACCCTAACCTTCTATGATTCTAAGGAGATTCTGTAACACACGCCCCAATAGGGGACATAAAAACTAGTCCTCTGCAAGTGACATGAGTCTTCGTTCTCTTCCCCCAGCTCCTCAATATTAGCTTGCAATCACTACGGCCTGAGCTTTATCATGGCTTGGTTTCTGGAGAACTAAAAGGTAGCTATATTATACTTCAATCAAATCAAAGCCAGCTACTATTTATTATCTGCATCCCAGGAGTGCTAGGAGCTCATTGTGCTAGGTTTGGTGCAAACATAACTAAAAGACGGTCCCTGCCACAAAACCCATTGCAGTCAATGGAGAAACTCCTGTATGCATCAATGGCCTTTGGATCAGGCCCTCTGAGCCTAAGTCACCGGTTCAAATCCAACACTTGGGTGCTACTGATCTGGGCAGATGTGACATGAATTTGACAGTATCCAGGCCCCAATATCACTGGAACTACTCAGTCCCCTCGCTGGTAATCTCACCTAGGAGGCCAAGGAATAAGTGGCCAAGCCAGGCTGAGCACCCAAAACTCCTTCCTCATCCCTGCCAGGTGATCCCCCAGGGCAGGGCAGAGGCATGACAGAGGGGTGGGTGGGGAAGCCTGAGCCTGTGGATAAAGAAGAGGTTTCTGTTTCCAGGGCTGCCAATCCAGCACTAAATCCACTTACACCCCAAACAGATCCAGGCTCTGGAAGGTCTCTCCCTCCTATGGAAATCGAGACTGCAATCTCCAGGTAACACGATCCTTATACAAACATACTTGGAAGCCTCTCCCCCATCTCACTTTAATGGTATCAAACAAAAAAATCCTGCCAGCCCGGCTGTTTATGTTCTTCTGCACACACACTCATCACCACCTCAGCCCGCTTCACAGCCGGGGCTGCACCTTTTGGAACAGTGCCAGAAGGTAGATCCTCATCCAGGAAATACCAGCAGATGATTGCCCTGTGGACTGCAGGAGACATATCGTGCTGCAGCTTGAGCTCAGAGGAGAGCACTCTGTGCAGACAGGATCTCTGCTCCCCAAACCTAACATGGGAGGCCAGGGGAAGAGAGGTCTCCGCTCCCACAAACAATACCACGTGAAGCACTGGTCCGTCCCATGAGCAATTCACGTTATTGAGGGTCCAACTAACGACAGCAAGCCTTTTTATTGTCCACAGTACAAGTACAGCCTGGGTAGCAACCGTACAACCTTCCCCCAACGCAAGGAGATGCAGCATGTGTGTATAACAGAACCTGAATGGAGACATCAAGATGATGCCTTGGAGATGGTACAGATAGCAGTGTGGGATTGCTTGCTCCATAGGCATCAGCAGGAGATCAGCTGAGGCCAGGAGGAGAATATGCACTTAGCCTGATGAACAGCTTTTCATGAAGCCCTATTATAAGCACTGTTCCTTTGTTGGACCAGTCGAAGCTGTGGCCCAATGCATAGAAAAGGTTTGAGCCAGGAATGCATACAAGCCAAGTCTGGAAAAAAAGGTTTTTTTGCCATGTGTTGATTAACACACGGTAAACTTCTAGTTTGGACAAGGCGGATGTCATTTTAACATGTATTAGCAGGTCAAGGTAAAGTCTAGGCTCTTCCCTGACCTTGATGCACCCCCAGGCATTCAGAGCCAGATTATCAATGTTTTTCTAACTTCCATTCACAATCCATTAATAGGCAGCAGGTTTAAAACAAACATAAGGAAGAACTTCTTGACACAACATGCAGCCTGCGGAACTCATTGCCAGGGGAGATTGTGAAGGCCAAAAGTATAACAGGATTCAAAAAAAGAATGAGAAATTCATGGAGGGTAGGTCCAGCAATGGCTATTGACCACTCAGTTAAGGACACAACCCCATGCTCTGGCTGTTTCTAAACCTCTGATTGCCAGAAGCTGGGACTGGACGACAGGGGATGGATCACTCGATAACTGGCCTTGTCTGTTCATTCCTGCTGAAGCATCTGGCACTGGCCACTGGCAGAAGCTACGGGCTAGATGGACCATTGGTCTGACCCAGTATGGCTGTTCTTATGTCTCCAAGGCTTTTCTTATTTAAAAAAATACCCTGGGGGAAAAACTCAGTTTAAGTCCCACAGAGCAACTTCATCTCTGCTTTTAGTCACACCAGCCTGCTGCTGAGGAAGTTGCCACAACAGCACTGATTTAACAGTTTGGCATTCTCCAGTTGTTTTGTCACAACCACACACAAAAACACTCAACACTCAAAAAGGAACGAATAGGTCCTTATACAATACTATCAGAATAGCAGCACTTTCAAAGCATGTTCCTTCTGAGGCTCTCAAAGCCATTTACTAGCCTTAATCCACAACACCCCTCTTAGGTAGGTAGCAATAGGCCCATGTTATAAACGGGGAAACTGAGGTACAGAGAGGGGAAGTAACTTGTCAGTGCTCACACAGGGAGAGAATAGCAGTGTCAGGAATAGAACCCAAGAATCCTGATGCCTAGTCCACTGCTCTAACCACCAGACGACTCTCTTTCCTCAACAAAAAGAAGTACTGAGATAAGACCCAGAAAAGACCCCCCCCACACAGTTGGTCAGAGGATTTTATGGGGGGGGGGGGAATAGAGTGGGGGGCAATCACACCAAACAAATAACCAAGCAGGTGCCTCCTTCAGTGTTTTTACCATAACGCTGCCGGCAGGGGGTGATGCAAGCCAGCTCTGTTCCTACACCATGCCCCCAATCACCCTTTTCCAATCCCTGCTGAGAGTCCTGGGGTCCTGCCAAGCTTCTGAACTCCGAGACCCGGGCCAGAGTGCACGAGAGCTTCAGTATGCTCAACCGTTTTCCCACCAGGAGAAGTGCAACGAGCAGAACGGCGCCCCTACCCGCCCCCTTGCGCCGAATGCTCGCCCAGCCAAGAGCCAGGCTCCGCGAGCGCAGGGGGATCTGCCAGACATAACAAGAAGCAGATGATGTGCTCTAAACAATGTCACTACGCCCACCCCCGAGAGAGAGAGAAGCAGGAGGAAGGGGGAGGGAAGGAAAACAGACTCAATGGTACGTTTGTGAACTTTCTAGTGTTGACGGGCCGGTCGCTAGAAAACCTGCCATGGGGCGAGATGACCAGACAAGCAAGGCCTGGTGTGACACAGCCAATGCTCCAAGAAGCCTCTTTTCTGCCTGGGATTTTGAGAGACCAGGGCTCTACATGGGCAGGGAGCTGTTCAAGGAAGTTGCCTCTGCCATGGGGACTGGCTGTTAATCCCAGTGCTAACTACTCTGCCCTGTAATCCATTTAAATATGGTCTTCCCTCCCTCCCCAGCTATCTGTGCAGTAATCCCAAAAGTTTTAGTGGTGATCCACTCTCCAGCAAGAGAGATCCAGGGATGGATAACCATGGGTGGGGTGGGCTGGGCTGCAAACCCTGATGGAAATGGATCTTGCTGACCCATTCTGGTTTGAATCTCTTCACCACCACTGGGCCACACATGCACAGTTCAACTTCCCCCATCCCACCAATGGAAGGAAGTAGACAGAATGAATGAGCCCGCTGGGAAACACAGCATTAGTTATCCAGGGATTGGTGGAAGGTCCCTGAACATTTACCACCCTGAGCCAAAGCCAGGATCCTAGTGAACGAATGGCACAGTGCTCTTTTTGACCCAGAGGACTGAGAAGTGGTTGATGGGCATAGCCCCGGCTTGCAGAGACATACCAAGGGATGCTTTGCGGGTCTCCAACATTGACCTGAAAGCCCCGTGTTCCCTTCCTATGTTATGCTGTGCTATGCCAACTCCCTTCCCTGAACCTCTCCTTTGATCAGGGGCCCCCATGTTTTCCCCACATGAAGGTTTCATAACAACTCCTTGCTGACAAAAAGCAACCACTACTCTGCAGGCTGTTTTGTGTGTCACACATCCCCTAGAAGGGCAGCACGGATCTGAAGCCAGCAAGAGCTGCAGGGGTCCAGTGACCCGTAGAAAGGTCCAGGTCTTGCCCTAGAGTATGGTGTTTTTGCATCCTCCACTGTGTGTCCTACTAGGCCAATCCCCGTGGCACGGGGGAGGATGCTTTGGTCCTTTCTTTGCCACCTGGACAGGACCAAAGCCTTCACAGGCAGCTAGTCTGAGCAGACGGTACTGCAAGCCTCCAGCAGGATGCCAGACTCTCAAATAAAATATTTAAAGGCCCTGGTTCTAGCTCTCTGCTCCCTTCCGCTAGTTGCATCAGATGGCGCACATCTCTCCGGTTTCTCCTAATAGATACTCCAACTTGGCAGCAGGCCTGCCAGAAGGATAATGGCATA
The DNA here is from genome assembly GCA_033296515.1 of Macrochelys suwanniensis. NCBI lineage: Eukaryota > Metazoa > Chordata > Testudines > Chelydridae > Macrochelys > Macrochelys suwanniensis. The sequence goes on along the minus strand of CM065790.1, from coordinate 9,200,021 downwards.
AGGGGGAGTAAAGAGATCACAGAGGGCAGCTATTTACTCACTTCTAGATAAAGGCAAAAAAGTGCTGCCAAAATACCTTTAACTGTGCGCCTCTCCTTCCCAAAGAGCCTGCACCATATGCTCCGGCCTCCCTCGCCATGCCAGGGCTCAGCTTCTGAGCATCAGATACACAACACAAGCCAGCATCAGAAACACGCTAGGCAGAGACCGTGCAAACTCATAGCACCTGCAAACCAAGCTAGGGGAAAAGGGAGCACGTATGCGCACCGCGGCTGGGAGGAGTAAAGTTACACCCCACACTCCCCCATGGTTACCCGCACTGTGAAGCAGCTAGAGACCCCCCCCCAAGTGTTTTTTTAGCCACGATGTCAATAACCCAGAGCACCAGATCCCAGGGGGGACTCTGTCCTCTATAAAGTGTGTGTTGTGTGGGGAGGTGGGGCATGAAACACAAAGCTTGTAAGTGAATCCTGGGGCAAGCGTTCACACTGTCTAAACCAGGCGTGGTCAATAGGCAGCCGCGGGCCAAAGCCAAACCACCAGCTGCTTTGGAACAGAGCCCGAAATCTTACTTGCTTAATAATAATAAATAACAACAATTAATATTTATTATTATTATTTGCTCGGGTGTCTGGACCTGAACAACAAATAACGGACGACCCCGCTCTAAACCACAGCGTCCCCCCCCCCGCCCACTGAGACCCGCAAACTCGTTGCACGAGTGACCCGCCCGGGGCTCTCTCCCCAGCCGCCCGGGGCTCCCGCCGAGCAGCGGGGAAGCCGGACTCGCCCCCGGGGGGCCCGGCTCCCGCAGCCTCACCTCCAGCGGGGGCAGGTCGGGGTCCAGCTGGGTGAAGCTGTGCAGCACCACGGGGCTGCCGCTCTCGCCGGCCACCTCCAGCCTCACGCCGTCCCACAGGCTGCGCATCCGCCGCGAGCTCTCGAACATGGTCTCCGGGCTGCCCGCCCCGGCATCGCGCCGCTCCGCCCGCGCCCGGTTCACCATGGGAGCCGCCGGGCCGCTAGCCCCCCATCGGGACCCGCCCGGCCCGGCAGCGGCGCGGCTCTGTCTCGCCCGCCGCAGCCGCCCCAGCCCCGCCGGCGGCTCCCTGCGCGCAGCGGGGTTGTCCAGCGCGGGGCAGCCGGGTCCCACCCACCCAGCGGAGGAGCCCCGGTGTCAGCCCGCCCCGCCGCGGCCGACAGGGGAACCCGCAAAGCCCGGCGCCGGAGTCCGCCCTGCCGGCTGGGAGGGGACGGGGGAGGCGGGCCGCTCGCCTCAGCCCCCAGGCGGCTCTGCGGGGTCTGACACTCAGGCAAGGACGGGAGCCGAGCCCCACAGACCCCCGAGCAGGCGCGTCGGGGTCTCAGCAGAGCTCAGCGCGGGGGAGCTGCTTTGAGCGCCGTGGGCAATAGCTGCCTCCACCGTCCACGGGAGCAGCTCCGCTCTTGGGAAACTCTGGCCCCAGCTGCGCGGGATGATGAGCCCTTGAGACTCTGACCCTGGCAGGGCGCTGGCAATGGCAAGAGACACACATCGGCGGCGAGAGAAACCCGCACAGAGAGAGAGAGAGGCGGGTCTGCCTCAGTTGCACCCCGGTCACTCAATCTATTGCAAATCAATCTAGTCACAGCGGTAGGAATCTCTGCTGGAGGCAGATTTAACCCCCTTCACGCCTGGTTGAGGTTGATTTGATTTATCTTGGTAAATTATCCAATTAAACGAAACCAAGGTAAACGAAGATTATAAACTCCTCGGGGCAGGGACTGTCTTTTTGCCGTGTGTGTGTACAGGACCTAGCACACTGATACAGTAATAATAATAATTCAGTTTAAGGGCACATACATTAGTGGTTTGCATGGGTGTCTAGATAGACTATAATTGGATTTAGTTACACCATTGCAACTTTTATAATATAGAGCAGACCAGAGAGAGAGTTTAACCCTTAGCACCTTGCATGTTCAATGCACTGAACAATCCCACAACTCCCAACAGTCCCCGCTTTCATGGGGACTGTCCTGCTTTGACGCCTGAACCCCCACGTCCCAGCTGAAGCAGCTCCTGTCCCACAGGGCTGGCTGGGCTTGGCTCCCCACTCTGGGTTTTGCAACCTGGCTGGCCCCTGGTGCACAGGGTTTCAGTGCTGTTCAGGTTTGACCTGCACCCCCTGATGGGGGAGAGGGCAGCCAGGAGGCACCACTCATTCAGATTTGGCCAGGTTGCCCTGCAGCCATCAGGGGGCTGGGCCAAACCTGAGCAGTGGTGCAAACCTGTGGCACCAGGGGCCAAGTCACAATGGCCAGAGTGGGGAGCTGAGCCTGGACAACCGCTGCGAGGTGAATCCAGGACAGGCTGGCTCTGCGGGCAGCACTTGACACACACACATCCCATCCCCGGGGGGCAGGACCCCTTTAGCCACTGGAAATGTTGGGATCATTATTATGCAATCATTAACTACCCATGGATGCCCACTTATGAAGTGGGTCACGGTTAGTGCCACCATTGTTCAGAAGAGGAAGCTGAGATACAAGGAGATGAAGTAACTTGCCCAAGATCTCCCAGCAGGTCAGTAACAGGACTGGGACCATTGGTCTGATCCAGCATGGCCATTCCTGGGTGCCCTCTGTGGATGCTGAAGGCCTGAGAGCAGAACCAACTCAGTCCTGCTGTACCAGAGATCAAGGGGCTACAGGTGAAGACTCCCGTGCAAATGGGTTACAGCAAGGCTGAATTTGACCCAGTACATGGTTCATGATGCCAGGGGATTGTGGATCTTAACCGATGGGCTCTGAGCCCCCAAACAGATGCTGAATCCACATATTGTAACTATTATTAAGTACAAAGAGAACCAGGCAAAACTGTTAATTAGCTGTCACTGTTGCTAAAAGGTGCAATCCTGAAAACATGGAGTCCCAATCCCAAGGTCAGAAACTGGACTTTCATGTCTCAGTTTTCCAAACAGCTGAAAGAATATTAAACTCTTTGTGTATTCAAAACCCCACAGCCATATTACCTAGGAGAACCTCAGGCTGAGATAAGTACATCCAGCTGTGGTTTTAGATCAGCACTGCACATCAGCAGTTGGAAGCTTCTGCCAGGATGACGGGTAAAGAAAGGGTTAACAAAGCTAACAAGTGATAATGATTCAACTTGAAAGTTAACAGCCCCCTGAGATGAATGAGAGTAATCCGTGCTATTGTCCCAGCCTATCTGCAGATTCAAAAGGGACAATGGTGTCTCAGTTGACACTCTGCAAGTTGATCAGCCCAGACCCTGGAAGGCTAGAAATTTTTCCTTGTATTCTTAAACTCCAGTTTAGGGTCTTTAACAAAGAGCAAAAATTGCAGGAAGCCAGCAGAGACCCTGAACCTACAATCAGTAGACTTTTCCTCCTTTCTGGATTTGAATGCAGTCCTGCCAACATCTGGAAGTTATAAATAGGGACACATGGGGAGGGTGAACAGGGGCACTCCTTTGAAATCGGTTGGATGGGTATTTTTTATAGGGACTCAGTAGAAAAAAAGAGAGAGATTTTCGTTTACGCACAGAAAGTGTCCCTCCTAAATAGAGGGAGTTAGCAATCCATGTGTGTGATTGCTAAAATCCATGGCTCTAACCGGTGCTGGATAGGCATGTGGTGAAGGCAGAGGACTGGAAGCTGGGACATCTAGCCCTCACTTCCTCACTGCATTGGTAGGTACAGCTGTACCACTGTGAGCTTTCTAGTGTAGACATACCCTGAGATTGTAAGTTCTTTGGGGTGCATACTGTCATTTTGATCTGTGTTTGTACAGCATCTAGTGCAATGGGGTCATGGTCCATGACTAGGGCTCCTACACACTACCACAATACAAACTAATCATAATCATCATCATAATCACTTTCTGTAGGCAGATCCCTGCCTTACATACCTGTCTCCAGTTCAGCTGTGTTTGTCCTTTACTAAAAGACGCAACTCCACTAGATGACTAATTTTTGCTGGTCCCTTGGTTGGCCACTAAAGACAGTTTCCCTGGAATAATACTAATGATAATGGATAATAAATAATACACGACAGGAAGTAAACTACAAGGTTTTAAAAATAGCTGGACGGTTTCCTCTCTGTTCTCCTGGGATCTTTCTGGGCCTGAAAAACAAAACACTCAAACCACACTCACTGGCCCAAGCGCAGAATGGTTTCTCAGTCCTGCCATCCCCAAGCGTTCAACAGTCATGAACTAGCCCTCCCAAAATCATGAGATGATTAAATGTCTCATGACTTTTAACCCAACTGGGGGTTCTTTACCTCCTACTTTTGACCATGTAGGATGCACTCAGATCACATTTTCAAGCCTTTCTTCATAACCATGAAGGCTAGAAATGTACTATTTTTTAAATGAGGCTTTCACATGACTCCAGAAGCTGGGGCTTTAAGAACAACATGAAACATGACACTTGTGATAAAATGGCAATGCAGGTTTTACCACAGCAAAAAAGGTTTCACAGCACGTTGAGTGCTTTGGCCTAACTGTGCTCCCACTGATGTCTGTTCGTGGTAAAGCTCCTATTAACTAACATGGGAATAGAATTAGGCCAATGAGTAGGAATGGAGCATGATGGAAAATCCATCCCTTTGTGTCCCTCTCGAATCAGTGCTGGAAACAAACAAACAAACAAACAAACACACACACTCTCTCTCTCTCTCTCTCCTTGAGGCTGTGTGTCCCTGCTCTCCCTCTCTCTCTCCTTCGCTTCCCACAAGTTCCTCTTTTCCTTCCCTGCCTGCCTTGTGCGTTTCCTTTTCCCTTTGGTTATTCCTCTCTCTCTTCTTCATCCCTCCCCTCTTCTTCTGCCTGCCATAGTCCTCCCCTTTCCCTGTTCATTCATCCCCCCCAAATCTGTGCCCCTCCACACCATCACACCTGTCACACACACACCTTCCCTGTGCCCCCTCTACTTCCTCTACTACTCCCATTTCTTACTCCTCACAGTCTCTCTCTAACCCTGGGTTTCTTCATTTCCTCTCTCCTGTGGTATCTCTTTCCCCTGCCCAATTCCCTGGGGCCACTTTCCTCATGTCCCCCTTACAGAGCTCCCCACCCCCATCCTACTCCTAGATTTGGCCTATCTGTATAGCCCAGGATCTGTAGGGCTCTTTGTCGGCTGCAGGAGGCACACTTTCTCTAATACTGGCACCAACCTACTGTAAACATACTGGGGTGGGAGGAAGAGATATTGAAAGGGTTAGTAAGAGGTGGACGCATGGCTTAGGTCAGGTCCCTTAGCATCAGCACCATCGTTGCTTTGCAAACAATTTTAATCTCCATGTGACCCCTAAGCATATATCATCACTGCCACTTTACAACTGGGGAAACTGAGTCAGATCCAGCACCCACTTTCCAAGCCAGGTCTCTGGATCACTCTGCCTCCATCTGCCTCTTGACCCCGGCTTCTTCAAAGCACTAGACAGTGCCAGGGAAATGGTTAGTAACCTCACCCCTTGCACAGAACAATCAGCAAGACCAGGCTGCCTGGCGTAAGAGGGAATTTACATTAAACACACCAATGTGTTTATATCCAAACACTCAAAGAACAAAACCCATCCCAAAGAGAGAGTTCAAATCCCACAGAGACTATTTTAATTGCACTCAGCCCCTCTGAGCCCCAGGCTTTTTCTGAGCATCTGTGATCTGTCCAATATTCCAACACTTTTCTACTGGCCCATCAGCACTGCTCACCTTCAGGACAGGTCAGTGTTTCTGTTCTAATCCCCGGGTGCCAGGCCTCACGCTGGCTGGAGCGGCAGCATTTGGGGAGCTTATTTGAAGACAATATTATGTTTAGAAACAAGGATTCAGAGTCCCCTCTCCCCAAACTGTACTTGCCCATTTAGCAATTTATTTTGGAGAGGTTAGGAAACCAGGTGATTACCAATCCTCTGAAATGGCTCCCTGGCTCTCATCCCAGTCCTCAATCCTCAGCCATTTAAGAACCCTTTCTTTTCTGTGGTTTGCATTCTCTTTTCCTGACTGCCTCACAACATGCCACAGTGGGGGAAGAATGTCTAGTGGTTAAAGTGCAGGAAAGCAGGGCTTTATTCCCAGCACTGCCACTGACTCATTGTGTGACCTTGGGCAAGTTTCTCAAATTGTCTGTGCCTCAGTGATCCCATCTGTAAAATGGGGATGATAATACTTGTCTCCCACATTGGGGGGGTGGGAGCTGTGAGGCTCAATGCATTAATGGTTTTAAGGTGGTTTGAGATGGAAGGTGCCAAACCCACACAAATAATGATCATGGAGCGAGTATGCTGCTTTAAAATGTATGTGTGGCCTCCTCCCCTCCCCACCCCACTCTGGGAGTTGCATACACACTACTCCAGTGACCCCCAGATCCTGAAATAGACTGCCTAAGGGGCTGGCTGGGACCTCACAGCACCAGGGTACGATGGGGTGAGTTAAGAATGGGATCATAAAGCCTTCACTTTGTACCACTCAGTTTCTCTTAGTTTACGTTACAATCTGATTGATGCTTGAACCATCCTTGCCTGCGTGTTCTCCTCAAGTCCAGTGTAACCCTACTGATGGCTCTTGGCCTTTTGCTTCTGCTCAGCCACTTTGTCACTGCGAAAGGGAAGGAACAGGGGGACGCAGAAAACGGAAACAGCCCTGCGGAAACAGCCTTGCTATGTCCCAGTCCCCAGGATAGCAGGGCCCTCTCTCACAATCGGGTTTAAAGATTCATCGAGAGGCCAAGTGTTTGTTTGATTTTCAGGATGAAACTATTATAGCTGGGACAAGGCAGCAATCTACCACTGGGGGCGGGGGCTACAAAATATGGAGGGGTCCAGAGGGCTCTGTCCTGCTTCCCAGAAACAAGAGGAAAGGGGGAAATGGATTGAGTCAATGCAGATGGACACTCAAGGGGAAAGAGGGAGCAATAAATGATCCATCTAAAGCTCTGCCCAGACTGGCTCTCCAAACCTCACCCTGACTTCCCTGCACAGCTTTAACCTCCTGTGCTCTGCCCTTGCTAAGTGCTTTCCCCCTGTTCGTATTTCCTACAGATCAAACCAATCACAGTGCAATCCCGCTCCCTGCGTGGTGTGGTTCTTGCTTTCCCATCCTGATGCTGGCTCAGCGAGTGACAAAGCGCCCCCCCCCCCCCCGCCCCATGCACTAACATGCTGTCATCACACGCCGATGCCTCACATGTCAATACATCGTTTGGACAAACCCCCCACATTCCCGTTGCCATACACTGACCCTTCGCTCCTTAGCTGCATGCCCAGGTCTCTCCACCCAGGCAATGCACAATTCCAAAATGTCTGTTCACACGGAGCATTGGCATTGACAAGTCCTGCCGCATAGGCTCATGTAACTGTACAGTTATCTCAGGCAGCTGCCCTGGGATCGTACGTTGGTCTCCGAGTTATACACTGTACATCTCCCCTCAGGCCTTTGTAAACAAAAACGCTAACAGAGAGGAGCAGGCGTCAGCAGAGAATTTGGAACTCCTGTTCTCAGCTCTGCATTCAAGAGGGGACAGGCACGTACCATCTAATCCTAGGGGAGCGTCCCCCAGAATATTATCAGCCAGTGACTTCTGTTGCTTCAGAGAGTTTGGTAAACTCCCAGGCTGAGAGGCAGCATGGTCTAGTGGTTTGTGGGGAATACTGTAGGCTGGGCATCAGGCTGTCTGGGCCCTAGTCCCAGTTCTAGTACTAACTCACTATATGAGGTTGGATAAGTTACTTCAATGCTCTGTGTCTCAGGATATGTCCTATTTTACAGGGGTGGTGGAGGGCTACATTCATTGCTGCTTGTGAGGCACTCTGAGTGCAAATAACCATGGAGTACAAAGAGTTATGAATTATTGGTCCAGATGCTCTGTTCAGCTTGACTTGAACTGAATCCTGAACCAAAACTTTTGTTGTTGTTCAATTTGATTTTAAAATACTTTCATTTCTGCTCCCCCCTGAATTTCCTGGTCCGAGCCAGGGCTGGACGATGTGTGTCAGAACACAGCGAGGAAGGCTGTGACCATCACACTCCCATCCCAACCAGCAACCCTGAAGGACAGTTTTAGGACTTGTTTACACAGGGAAATTCACTGGAATAGGAATTAGGAAATAGCTCCCCTGGAATAAGTGTGTCTACATGGGACCAATTGCAGAATTATGAATAGCTATTCCGCTTTACATTCACATCCTACCTTAATCTGGAAAGACTTTCCCAGGTAGACAACTCCTAATCCCATGAGACACTCGGCCTACTGTTCCAGACCTGAGAGGTCTGCACCATTTGACTCAGCCTCAGGTTCTGGGTGCTTCGCAGGACTGAACCACGGAATCTTTTGAGCTGATTGGGATTCTCGGTTTTGCTGATTAGAAAGCCTGACTCTGACTTTGTACGCTGTGCCCTTTCTACCCAGTGGCACCTGTTCTCCAGCTGGGATATATTGCTCTTCCTGAGCAAAGCCCCCTCCCCCACAGGCAGCCATAGACAGTGCTGGTGCTAGCCCATTGGAGGCCCCTCAGCAGGAATATTTTGGGGGGGCCCCCAACACATACTAATGATTAATAGGGGGGCCCCTTGAGCTGCTTGGGGCCCTAAGCAATCGCTTATTTCTAGCGCCAGCTCTGGCCATAGATTAAGTCACAAGTACTAGCTCAGGAATTCAGTTCTCCTTCCACGTCTCCTTTAAGCATACAAATTTGCTGTCTCACACAGCCAGACCAGCTCCTAATTACAGCTAGTCCCCAGAAGCAGCACAAGGATGCATGCACCATTCCCAGGCAATCAGAATTCAAAAGCCCCTGTCTGACATCAGTGCGTGTTTCGTTTCTTTGGGCCCCCAGAACGCAGCTGGACTCCAACACTGCATGCAGAGGTTTCAAACCCCTCGAGTTGAGCCATACGCTCATGATTATGCCATGGCTATGTTTCTGCCTCCAGGTCTAAAGAACCCACTGCAGTTTTTTCTGAACTTCTGTCTATTCAGGTTCTTATACCAGTGACAATTTAAACCATTCTGTCCCAGACTCACTCACCCAAACATGCCAATACCACCACCAAAAGCCAAAACAGTTCAAAAGAAACAACTGGGCATAGTTTTGCACAACACCTTTCATGCAGGTGCCACCTCTGGGGAGGTGCTCAGTGGCTATATAAAAGCATACTGCAACACGACACGACTGTTATTAGGAGGGGAAGAGAAGATTATTTTAGCCAGTGGAAACCACCTGCAGAATTTTGAGAGGCACAATGAAGCTATTTACATTGGGATTTGTCCAGAAAACCAGAGATAACAGCCCTACTTTTGTGCAAAGTGTCATGGGATATTTTAATGGTCGGAAGAGGCCAGTGTGATGCATGTCATTGTGAATTTGTGATGCCTTTTTTTCCATGTGTTACACCATGTATGGGAACTTTACATGCCCTAAAGCTTTATATGTCTAAGCACTCTCCCTGTGAGCACAGTTCAGCAGCCATTTTGATCTCAGGGCTCAGCCTGTTACACAGAAGAGACACACTGTATTCTCCCCGGAAGACTTGACTTTTGTTCTTTCTTGTGCTGTTTTGCTTTAAAGGATGTTGTTAGCTTAACATCGCCCTTCTCTCTGAACATTTTCATTTGTGCTTGTAACAAGTACCACCTAAAGCGACTACAACTGAAAGAAAATAGAGGAAAAATATTTTTCCTCTATTGTTTGACAGTGATTTGTGTAGAGCCAGTTTCACTGTTTTCCCAGTCAAGCCACTTAGTCAGTTTCCCCGGTTGCTTACATGGGTCTTTCATACAGTAGCAAGGAAGAGAGAAATATTTTTAATAGGAAAATGTGGTTGGGAAAACACTAAAATTGGTAGGGACACAGAGCAGGTGTCCGACCTAAATATTTTAAATTCCATTTTCAAATTGAGACTGTCCCTTTATTCTAAAATAAAAGTAATTTCACACTGTGAGCACATAAGATTTGCTCTTTTGTACAATGAAACCCAAACCGGGTGAACCTCAATGTTGCACTTGATCCAAGTGGTGACATCTCCATCCAACACCATGCTGGGGGATCGCAGGCCTGACTCAGAAGGAATAATGTCAATTTCTCTTTACCATCATCATTTCCTGAAACTCCTCCGTGCTGCTTACAGGTCTCCCACTCAAGGAATGACAGAGCCCAACCCTGCTTATCTTAGCCGGCCAGATAGCAACTCGAGGCTGAACAGATGCGTAGTACAAAGTCAAGCTAGCTCCCGAGTCCCAGCTGCCTCATCATTTCCCAAAAGAAAGCCCAAGCTATAAAGGCACTTACTGAGCATAGCTTATGTTCCCCTCCTCACCCACTAGAGACTAGAATCTATGGAGGATTTTCTATGTATATCACTATTTCTTCCCCTTATGTTGAATTCCTAGAGGGTGGGGGGATAAATGAGTGGAATGTACATGAGCAATATTGCCAAGCTATATACAGTAGTATTAATTACACAAAAGTATGCACAGCAATTATGGTGACCATCAACTGCCTGTGAAATATTGACCAAAGCAGGAGATGCCAGGCCCTGGGTGAGTCTAAGGGCTGGTCTACACTAGCCCCGAAATTCGAAGTAAGATACGCGACTTCAGCTATGTGAATAACGTAGCTGAAGTCGAAGTATCTTATTTCGAACTTAAAAGTACTCACCCCTGGTCCACACCGCGGCGCGCAGGCTCCCCCGTCGACTCTGCCTGCTCCGTTCGTGGAGCAGGATTACCAGCGTCGCCGGGGGAGCACTTCCTGGTTCGATTTATCGCGTCTCGACAAGACGCGATAAATCGAACCCAGAACATCGATCCGACGCCTCCGACGCGACGGGTAAGTGTAGACCTACCCTAATGGTAACAGCGACCAAAGCAGGCGATTGTCTGGGTCTCACAGAGAAGCAGTTCTGTCTGGGCCTAATCATAGAATCTCAGGGTTGGAAGGGACCTTAGGAGGTCATCTAGTCCAACCCCCTGCTCAAAACAGGACCAATCCCCAATTTTTGCCCCAAATCCCTAAATGGCCCTCTCAGGGATTGAACTCACAACCGTGGGTTTAGCAGGCCAATGCTCAAACCACTAAGCTATCCCTCCCCCAATCAAGCCAACTGCACGTGGTTTTTTTTGGGGGGGTGGGTGGGAAACCGTTTTGAATTGGAACCCATTCTTTCTGATTGATTCTACACAGTTCGTTCAGAGTTTTCTCCTTCACCCTCTTCTTAACCAGCTCAGAGACAGAATCGGGGAAGGGACTCAAGCCTCACCAGGCTGTTCCTGGTTCTGGGACATTTTGGCTGCATGAAGCCGAAGCGGGAGATAGCTGTGAAGTCCAAGGAGCATTTTTGCCTGCAGCTGTCCTATAGGGTCCTTCTAACATCTGTGGCTGCACAGTTCACACTGGATAAAGCTCTCCCATGCCTGCACAAAGCCCATGTATATTACATGCCGTGCCCTCCCGTACCACCGTTCCAGTGGGCCTAGAGAGCATCTTCACTTCCCCACATGCTGCATCTCAAGGGGTAAACATTAGCAAAGTGCAAAGCCAATGGCTTGTTAAAACTTCCGCTCAGTTCAGTACATCTAGCTTTTGGTTTCCAAGCCCCAGCCAAACCAGAAGAGAAATATCCAGGGGGCATAAGAAGCTCTCTCCTGAACCACGCCTGCATCCTCCCCTCCATCTGGGCTTTTAGCACGGGCTTTGCAGTTGGGGCAACAGCTGGTGATCTGGGTGCTGGACTGTTTCAGCTGATCTGGGAAAACAGCCAACATGACATAAGCCCCTCCCGCCCCCCAATCCTCAAGCCAGCATGAGGATGCTGGGGGGGGGGCCCCCACTGACGTTATCTTTGTGGGAGGGGTTCATCCACACAACCGTTATCTTTAGCTGCTCTCTGCCCTCCTCCCCACGCCTGCTCGAAGCACTCAGACCGCAGCACCTCCAAGTATCATTTGGGAACCGGTTTGCAAACGTGGGGGGCTGGCGCGAGGCATGAATTGTGGGCAGCGGAGCTCGAGGGTCTGAGAAATCAGGCTCTGGCTCCGCTCTCCTCTCAGGAATATATTCAAGGGCAGCGAGTACATTTTTCCGGCAAACCACATACAGCCAAAATGACACATTTAGCTGATCTGAGTAAAAGGAGAATCTCAGAAACAAGAGCCTTTGGCACCCAATCAAGAGAGAAACTCCATGGGACAAAGAAGAAACGTTGCTAAGCAAGGCATGTGCCTGCCAGCTCCACCCCGATACATGTTCTATCCCAGTTCCATTCTGTTCTATCCAGGTGGGAGGTGCGTAATGGAACCATTAGGCACGCGCACACGCACACACACACAGACAGAAAGGAGGGACGGCTCCGAACAGTCTTTGTACGTGGCATGATCTGAGCCCTGCTCTCCAGTCTTGGAACCGTGTCCGTGGTTCTATTCTTGTTGATGGATGTAACAGTCTCCTAGCTCTCCCAGCTGTCTCTCTGAATCTGCCCAGCCCGTGCATGGCACACTGGCTCTCCCTTACAATCCCACAAGGACAGAGAAGGAGTGGGGAGGGGGCTCACCCTCTCAGCTCCTTGGCGTGGTAGCTGATCTGGCGGTACGACATTTCAGGGAGCAAACGAGAGCTCCTGCCACCATGTCCACCACAGTAGGTGCTGTTTTGTTCGTCAATGTCTGCCAGAGCCTGGAATGATGCGTTAGCAGTAGTGTTCTCTATTCTCATAGGGCAGGGGTCTCCAAACTACGGCCCGCGAGCCGGATCCGGCCCGTGGCTTCTATTTCTCCAGCCCCCACCGGCCCCCAAACCAATTGCTGCTGCCGCTTTGGCGGTATTTCGGTGGCTTGCCTGCGGGAGGTCCGCCATTCCCCGGCTTCGGCGGCAATTCGGCGGAGGGTAAGCTCAAGAGACCGGCCCGGCCCGTGAAGCCCCTTGAAAAATGTAATGTGGCCCTCATCTCCTAAAGTTTGGAGACCCCTGTCATAGGGCATGGGGAGGATGCAGCTCCAAGTAACGGTGTGAAAATGGGTTCTCCTGGAATTGGGGCCTGTGAGAATGGCACCCCGGCAAACCTAGCACACCACTCAAGCACCTTCTCTAACATTCCTACAGCTGCAATTACTGTGTGACCCCCTTCTGCAGGGGGGCACGGGGAGGGGGCTTCTCTGGAAGCCACCAGTAACCCCCCAACACAGCAGTGCTCCAGCTTATCATGGCACGTAAGCCGAATGGCTTTGGAAACCGAGATCGTTTAAAGTAAGGAGTCAAATTAAGCAGTGGGATCACAGCGATTCAAAGGATAGCAGATGAGGTGTCAGGTGTCCGCAGCAGCCCTGTGAGCATTTGGTGTTGAAGGGAACTCATTTAAAATGTAAGGCAATACCCCAGCATTGTCGAAGGCAGGGAGCTCCCTGTAAGAGAGCGGACGTGATTTCAAGTGAAGAATGAAACCTTGCTGTCAGGCTTCCACGGACTGAAAAGTGAAAAGCTGATGTGATCTAAACCGAGCAGCTGACCGAGGAGGATGCTGAGCGCAGAGCGAACGCATCCACAGCCTGGCAGGACTCAAACAGAGGAGCCTGAGGAGGTGTTGCACAGCAGAGAGGAGAATGTTACGTGGTCTGACTCTAGTGGTTGAAGCACACGACGGGGAACCAGGACCCCTGGGTTTTAGTCCGGATTCTGACACTGATTTGGTATGTGACCATGGGCAAGTCACTTCGACTCAAATTTACCCACATGGCCAGGCAGGGACCAAGGTCAGAAACTGCATGGAATTTTAAACGTCCTTCTGCAGTAGTATCAATCCACACACAAAATCATTGTCTTTCATATGAAAATCAGAAAGGAAAACTAGTGTGAGAATCAGAAAGAGAAAGTTCCATGGTCCAGGCCCCAAACGAAGTAAAATGCAACTTCAACAGCAGCAGTAACAAAAAGCAATTAAGAAATTTAAAGTCATTTTAATATTCCCTAGTATTGTTAACAACCCAGACAAAGGATGTTCCCTCCGCCTCTTCTACTGGCACAAAGGTTTCCACTCTGCATTGTTGCCTTTCAGTTGCAAGCAAGACTTCTTTTCAGGTTCTTCAAAACAACACGACTCCAGTGGCAGGAGCAAATTCACCTCTGACTTACACTGGGGCAAACATGGAGTAACGCCGCTGACACTGCATCAGTGTCACTCGCCCAGTCAAGCAGTGCTGCCAACTCTCATGGTTTTAATCACAAGCCTTGCAAGTTATGCCGTTTTTCTGGAGGCCGCAGATCCTGAAGTCACGTGACTGCACAAGAATCTCAGTGTTCTTTAAAACCTGACTGTTTCCAGTCCCCATGGCTGCAGACGAAAGCTTGAAAGTGTGACCCGAGTGCTCCCTGAACACTCAGGAGCCAAATGAAAAGAACTCAAAATGTATTTTTTAAGCCAATCTCATGGGTTTGGGGGCCTGACTCATGATTTTTGACTACTTGGGGTTGTTGACACTTCAGATGTTGACCCTATGCCTGGGATTTGCATTGGGAACGAAACAGAGAACAGCTCAGTGCTTGAATGATGGGGTGCCGGGGCCCACCTCACCACTGTCTTATGGCCCCCTCCCTTCTCCCTAGTGTTTACATTGAAGCAAGCCGCTTGCCAGTCAGGGCCTCCCTATTGTTTCCCCGTAATTCAAGCGCTGGGCTGCTGGCTCTTGGCAGTCCATCAGAAGCAGGGCCTGGGGTTTTCTTCAAGAGTCCAGGAGCAGGACTTTTGCTTCCCACCGCCTGGGGCTAGAGAAGTTCACCTCAGTAGAAAGCCTCCAGTGGACAAGCACACACACAGAGCATCCATTCCTTGCTGCCATCAGAGATCTGGGGAAAGCAGCTTCATCAGGGCCAGATCCAGCCATGGAAGCCAATGAGACTCTCTCCATTGGCTTCCACGGGCGCAGGAGGAAAGAGGATCCCTCCCCATTCAGCATTGTAGGAGACCCCCCCTCACAGCCTGGGGTACGTCCTGCCCGTGGGGGGACGGTGAGTTGTCTAGTGAGCAGTGCTACATTATTTGACTCTCCTCTCAGCGGATGGATGGATTGTTTTACTTCCTGCTGAAGAGCCTCAATTGATGAAGCTTTATTGCTTAAATCCGTCTGGTAACACTATCTCCTTATCAACAGTTAATTACCACACTGCTGTGCAGGAGTGGTGTCAGCGTTTCCATTACACGCAACTGGGCTCTGACACTCAGCAGCAAGAATTCACTCGGGGCTGACAGGTATAAGGCACCAGCTTGGAAGTATGCCGCAAATAAGCCCTTTTCTAAGGTCGGACCCCAGCAGGGCACCTGGATTTTCAAACTGGCTCCTCCCAAGGATGTGCAAAGTCTGCTATGAAGCCCCTAGTTTGGGGAGTTTGGGGGTGGGGGAAGGGAGGGGCTCTTTTGGGAACCAGAGAGGGGCAGGGGGATTGGGGTTTGTTATGTTTCCCTGCTCGCTTGGGTGGGGTTTGCTGCTGGGTTGCTATGGCCTGGATTGTTAACAGCTGTCAGGGCCCCTACGACTGGGGACAGGAGTTTTTCTGAGGGCTGCAGCAAAATGAATCCAATAAGTAAGAGGCTGGACTAGTAAATCCAGCCACTGGAGTCTTATCCCCGCAGAAAAAGCCTCCCCTGCCTTGGTGGAACCACCACTGTGGAGCACGGGGGCAGAGGGGAGTTTGGGCCCGTGGACCAGCCATCCCTTATCCTCTCTCAGCTGAGACTCACCAGAGCCACTGTTTAAGCCAACCATGTACCCAGGGGAAAGAGAACCCCAGGATTTTCCATGCTCTGATCTGGCTCTTCGTGACCCCATGCAGGGTGCAACAGAGCCTGTTGTTCGGTTCCTACCCCCTGCCTGGGCCTGGGTAACTGGAATCCCCGTAGCAGGGGAATGGCCAGTGGATCCGTAGCCAAAGGACTCCACAGAGGAGGAGTGCAGGGTCTGTGGACGGTTTTGCCCCAGCGGCTGAGGAGTGGCTCAGCGAGCTCACAACAATGCAACAGCAGTTGCCATCTCCTTTTCCTCTTGCTTCCAGTCCCCATCAGCTCCTACTAGCGTTCTCAAGTGCATATTGCAGCTGCTTGTGGCCGCGCTATTCAACCAGCCATAACACCACTTCTTTATGTGAGTCCTGGCGGTCTCTAACTTCACTTTCGGTTCTGGGAATTAAGCGTTTCGTACAGCGGATCTAAGATGAAAAGAGGAAAGCAAACCCAGCGCTGTGCAGATAAACACGGATAGGTGGGGGGGGAAGGAAGGATGAGCAGAGAGAGCTTCTTTTAAGTTATCTTGAACTCAAATCCTAGAGCCTGACAGGCTGGCTGCACAAACCCCCTCCACTCTGTCCACCAGCCGTAAAGAGGATGTTGGTGTGCACCTGTTTCCCTGTTGCTAGGATCACAGCTCGATGCTGCTGAGATTGTCACACTGGTCAGTTCCAGGCATCTTCCAAACAGCTTCCATACATCTCCAAATCAAGGGCCCCTTCCTGCAAACTGCAAAGGGGGCTTGGCCTGGGGAGAGTTGGCAGGGTCTGGCCCCAAAATTAGAAAAAGCACAGTGGACCTATGGTGGCTATCCACAAAGTGGATCAGGGATTCCATGCTCCCATCTTGCAAGAGAGAGCAGCAGAGATAGAGGAGGGCTCTGGTACCCCACTGAATAAACATTGCAGCTCACGGGGTACAAGTCAACCACAGCTGGGGATGACATGAGGGGCCGCCCCGCAGTGTCCTAGTACACAAGCCACCATGAGCGTTCGTTGTGCATTACAGGGCACTGAGAAATCAAAAGGAAAAAGTCCCGCTGCTCCCGACTGAGTATTGCCAACCCCAAGGGTTCAAAAATCATGAGCCAGCTTCCCCAAAATCACAAGGCTGGCTTTAAAAATTATGCAATGCCAGAAAACTAATCACGGTGGGGCTCTTTTTATTTGCTTTCTGAGCCTTTCTTTGAGGTTCGTGTTTCAAGTTGCTCTCCGCAATCATGAGGGCTAGAAACTTTCATTAAAAAAAAAAAAGTAAGTCAAGATTCTCATGTATTATTATTTGTCTTGTGGTAGCACCCAGGAGCCCGTCATGGACCAGACTCCACTGTGCTAGGTGCTGTACAGACGCAGGACAAAAGCCGCAAAGAGCTTACAATCTCACATGACTCCAGGAGCTGGGGCTTTAGGAAAAACACCAAGTGTTGGAAGAGTTGGCAACACTGCGGAGAGTTCCTGCTTCTTGTGCTAGAGCAGTGGTTCTCAAACCTAGGAGGGGGGGTCTCTCCCCCACCACAGCAGCCACAGAGTTGAGGCTGGGAAGGGGGGCCTTCTCTCCCCAGGAGGCGCAGCCCTGGAGCTGGGGAAAGTCGCCTCTTTTTCTGGTCACCGCAGCCCTGCACATCCCAAATTCCCCCATCCCCTCTTCTCCCCCCACTGTCCCCTCCCATCTACCCCCTATTCCCCTCAAGGCCACCACCTCACCTTACATGTGTCTCTTCTCCAGGGTCCAGGCACCTAATTAGTGGAGCCACGCCTACACGACTCCACTAATTAGGTGGGTGGCCCTTCATTCTCTCTTGTGCGGCCGCCCAGGCGTGCACCTTAGAGGGAGCTATCCGCGGACCACCTGAATGGAGCTCGCGGACCACAGTTTGAGAACCTCCATGCTAGAGCATCGTGGCAAGACAGGAGTGTGCTAAAGGGCTTGTGAATAGTCCCAGACTGGACGGGAGTGGAAATTCTAGGGAAACCCTGCATTTTGCAAGGGGGAGGGGCCTGACCAAGGTTTTCAGCAGAGGCATCAATACTGAAAATGCATGAGAGTAAAATCCAACAGGTTATACTATTCAATAATGACAAAGAGCTGAATCATGCCATCCTCTACACACAGGGGGTAGCATTTTACTACGCAAGCAGTCACACTGAAATTAAGCCGCTAGCTGTGTCATAAGGTACTGCTCAATGTGAGTAAGGCTGGCAGCAGTAGGCCCGGAGGCCCCAGTTCAGGAAAGCATTCCTTTCCAGGACAGCACTTAAGGATGCGTTAAAAGCTAAACACATGCTTACATGTTGTCCTGAGTCATGGCCGTGATGTGCAGCACTTATATAGCATCACCTGGATCTCAGAGCCCATTAGAGAGGAGGTGTATCTGTTTTATAGGTGGGGAAATTGAGGCACGGAAAGGTTTGCTACCATGGCCAAGGCCAGATGGTGAATCAGTAGCAGCACTTAGACCAGAACACAGGTGTCTTGACGGATAGTCCAGATGCCCCGTGCATGACGAGAGATAAGATGTGTGTAACTCCAGGCTATATTTCCATTAACAGGCTCTGTCGACACCATAAACCACAAGAGCAGAGCTTGAGTCATCAAGATGAGCCGCAAGCACAAGACAAGTCTCTTCGTAAGGCCAGCAGCTTGTGTTTCACCCCAGCCAAGACCCTTAGAGGCAAGCCCAGCTTACCCAAACTTCAGCATGATCACCCCCATCCCTGCCACGCCTCAATCGCCAGGGGAGCACGGCTGTGGCCGGTGCCTTTTATTGTCGCAACAGGGAGAAGGTTGCCCCCGGGTCTGAGCTCCCGGAAGAGTGTGTTTGGAGGGGGGGGGGGCCGCCCCAACGTTGGATTGGGCTGCACTCATCGCACAGCAAACCCCGTCCCGCACTGAGGCCATCTGAGTGAGGAGGAGCCACAGTTTAGAAATCACAGAATCATAGAATATCAGGGTGGGAAGGGACCTTAGGAGGTCATCTAGTCCAACCGCCTGCTCAAAGCAGGACCAATCCCCAATTTTTGCCCCAGATCCCTAAATGGCCCCCTCAAGGACTGAACTCACAACCCTGGGTTTAGCAGGCCAATGCTCAAACCACAATCAAAGCTGAGCTGCATGGAGTAGCACAGGGAAGGCCTCGGACGCTGGGGAAGCACCATTCCTTCCCTGCCCTACCCTTGCTCTAGCAGGGTAGCAATTTGCTGCTGGCCCCCCGACCCATATCACATTACTGTCCTCTCCCTTTGCCAGCTCCGTGTGATGGCTGGTGCGTGGTGGGAGGGAGAGCTCAGCCTTGGCCACTCCCCCTCCCACATGGTAGATGGCGGGAGAAAGGAGACAGCACAGCCCCTGGATCCAAGACCTGGGAAGGCCATGCAGCAGTGTTCGGAGGCCCTTATGCCCTTGTGTGGCGGCTCAGTCCAGGGGCAATCTAGCCCCACGGGACTGATTTAAATTACAGCACTTGCCTGAATTGCTACAACAAACCACATCAGTCAATACATTGACTTGACTTTTTTTTTTTTTTTTAAAGGCACCCACCCACTTTCCTAGTCACATGTACCCACAGCCTTCCTAGCGCTCCCTACGGCAGCCAGTTTTCTAATGGCACCGTCCTAAACCCATCCGACGTGATGCAAACTGACAGCTGACAGCAAATTGTATTGACAGGCCCTTATTGACTGAAACTGTTCAGCAGCAGCCAATCGGGCTCCATCAGTCCCACAGTCAGGGCTTAATTTGTGCCGGGGCTTGCCAAGGCTGAGCCCTGGCATCTAGGAGTCGCAGTTCATAGCCCCAGCACCTCTGGGCTTGCTGCATCAGTTACGAACGTAAAAAGAATTGCTTGAACCCCGGCACCTCTTTCATTACAAATTAAGCACTGCCCGCAGACCATTTGCTAAATTATTCTGTCCAGCTGCAGCGCTCAGAAAGGTAACGAATTACAATCCGCGACCACGCGCCCCAACGGGGCTTGATCATGGATCACTGCACAAACTGCAACACCTGACGCTTTACGGAGTGAGACGACCTAGTGACACCGTCAGGATGAAAAATGAGAGCGGAAGGGTGGAGAAACGAAGAGGCAGAAGCAAGGGAGATGAGATACCATCTCCGATGGAATGCGGAGGAGGCAGAGTGATAGAGAAAAGCCATCCCAGACTCCAGGAGCTGCAGAGGAGAAGGCTCTCGCACCAGCAGTAATGGGATAGGGAAGTCAGGTGCTAGGTGAAGAGAATGAACGAGGAGGGAAATGGGGTGATAGAGACAAGCTTTAGGGTGGAACCATTCACATCAAGCCATGTCCTCAGCTAGTGTACACTGGGATAGTTCCACTGGAATTACCCCGCTGGGGATCTGGCGCATGGTATTTTACCCACGTTTCACTCTAAGGGCTGGTCCACACTAGGGGGTGGGAATCGATCTAAGATATGCAACTTCAGCTACATGAATAACGTAGCTGAAGTCAAATATCTGAGATCGATTTCAAAAGGTACTTACCTCGGTCCACACGGCAGCAGGCAGGCTCCCCCGTCGACAGCGCTTCCTCCGCTCACGGAGCTGGAGTTCTGGTGTCGACGGGGAGCGGCTCTGGGATCGATTTATCGCGTCTAGACGAGACGCGATAAATCGATCCCAGAACATCGATCACTACCCGACGAATAGGGCGGGTAGTGTAGACGTAGCCTAAGTTTTGCACTGAAATAGTTACCACCAGAAGTGGATACAATACAGTCATTCATTCTCGTGCACTGAAGGCAGGTCGATCGAGCGATTGCAGGAAGTGGCCGCTCTTTCCCAGTTTGCAGCACACTGGCCATTAAAGTTGCTTTAACTGCACCAATCCCACCGCATGTGCAATGGCATCCAGCCAGAGCTGTTCATTCAAATGCAATATTGCTACATTACCCCGCCTACCAGGGGAAGCTATTTCTAGGTGCACAGTTGTGTTGTGTAGGAATGTCCCTCTGCTGGAGCCCCATTTCCCTGGAGCCTCCCAGCCGCAGCTGGAAGATACGGTCTGAGCGATGGAGTCTGGACTGATGGATCATGGAAAGCGCATGCTCTAGTTGGTGTTGGCCTGTGACCCACACGCCAGATAAAGCCAGGAAAGCAGTAGATGCCCTGAATTCCTTCTCTGTGTAATGACCCTAATGGGCGGCCTGGCAGGAGTGCTGGAACAATTTGTCTAGTGGGGGTGCTGAGAACCACTGAACCAGACCGTATACGACGAAAACCACTTCAAGCCAGGGGGTCCAGCAGCACCCGCAGCAGCTATGCAGCCTGGCCCCCCAATGCCCCTCACCGGGAGGGTCTGCAGCATCTCGCCCCATCCCACACAAACCTGCCATTGGGTCTGTTAGCAGATTGTCATTGTGGTGCC
The DNA here is from genome assembly GCA_033296515.1 of Macrochelys suwanniensis. Lineage (NCBI taxonomy): Eukaryota > Metazoa > Chordata > Testudines > Chelydridae > Macrochelys > Macrochelys suwanniensis. The sequence continues at coordinate 9,178,873 of CM065790.1, read as the reverse complement.
AGTGAAAGGTGATGGCCTCACAGCCCCCGGGTCTGATGTCCTCTGTTACCACACAATAGATATCACCTGGGCAGTTTCACCACATGCTGTCCCACCCTGATCCCATCCCACTGGGGCCAGGGGCGGGGAGAGGTGGCTGACTTGAAGAGGATCCATCTCCGCACCCGAGGCAAGCTCTGCCTTTGGCAAACCTCCCCAGGGTCTCTGAAGGGAAGGCCTTCTCTGAATAAACCGACCGGGCCTACAGCTAGGGAGGGCAAAGACTTCCTGCCTAGAACAGCACATTAGACACATCGCCAGCATACATTTCTGGAGAGATCTGTTGTTACCCTAGCGTGTGCACGTGATGTAGAGGAAACCAGTGTGAGGGAACTGCTGTGGCGGAGAGGAGCCTGGGAGTGCAGTGGATAGCGGGATGACTGGGTGTGTGAATGAGGTTTCCATGGCCAAGCAGCAACGGACAAATGGGCACAGGAGATCAGGCCCCAGGTGTAACCCTAGCCTGCGTGGTTCCTACCTGGCTGACAGACAAGGGAGGGGCAACCGTCGGCCAGCTTGTCACTCCAATATCGTCTCGTCAAATTGACTGATGCTCACGCCGCCTTCACTGCATGTTGCTGGGACTGGCACCGCAGCGACCTTGCGTTACTTGTTTATTTCCAGTGATAAATGTACACAAAGAGGCGCCCTTCTGAAGCCTCTCGCTGCCTCTGACACCCGTGAACAGGGCCGTATAACCCAACACAGCCCCCTCGCTTCCTCAGCTGAACAGCACCCAACTCCCACTCACCACACAAGCCACGAGAACACCCCCCAAACCAGGCGCCTCCCGCCTCCGAAGCCTGAGCAAAGCGATTCTTCCAGGTGGCCAACAAACCTGAGCTATTTCAGCTCCAAAGCAGAGGGCCCCTCGCAGAGATCTCTCTGCCTGCACTCTGGGCAAACAAAGGGTTTGGCTGGGATTATTAATTACATTCCCATTTAATGCGACCGGCCAATGTTTGCAGAGTGCTTTGAAGATGAAAAGCGCTGAGAGCCGTGTGGGGTTATTCTTGGCATTTGCTGCCGAGTGGGTTTTTGCTGAGTCTTGAAACCATCGTTAAAGAAAACGTGAGGCCTGTTAAACGAAACACACGTCGCCGGCTGGGTTATGCTCAGGGAATAAAGCACAGACAGGCAGGAGAATCTACAATAGGCCTGGTGGACAATGACAATTTTAGGGCAGTCCCCCACTGTTTCTCTGGCACGGGCGCTGCCCCACTAGGACTAGCAACCATGGGAACCCTAGTGTAGCCAGCCATGCTGCCATCCAGTCCTCTTCCGAACAGGGTGAGACACCCCTCGAAACCAGTCTACACCAGCGCTCCTACTGCAGGGGCTGTGCAGGGCTAGAGCCACCAAACCCGGGGGGTCTAAAATTGTCAGCGCAGATGCAGTCCTCACGTCTCGTGGTGCCCAACTCAGCTCTCAGCCCGGCTGGTGCAAACCCAGAGTAACCTCACTGGCTTGACAGAGCACCCTCTGGATTTACACCTCTGGATGCGAGAGGAGGATTTGATCCGGATCACTTCTGCTGTGGTTTCTAGTTTCCTCCAAAGAAACCAGCCCATCCCTCGTGCCGCGCGGCAGAAGGGCTTGGTGCTCTGGGCGGAGAGGAGAGCGAGGGGAGAGGGTGTGCTGTTTTGAACGACAGCCTTCGCCAGGAAACAGTCCCCCTTTTAGCTTGCGGCTCCACCCGCCCGATAACATCTACAGTGCAGGGGCAGTGGAAAAGACACGGCGTATGTGAGATAAACATGACACCGTCTTTGATGCATTACTGGGGCTGCTAGTGACTGTCAGTCCATCCAAACAGCCTGTGCGCTGGCGAAGCCTGCGGATTAATCCAAACACAGGCTGAGCAACAGCGACAGTCAGGCACAGCAGCAAAACGCTTCTGCTCCGTTCACGCACGCAGAACAAAACCGGGCTTGCACAGCCAGACTTAATGCCAATGAGGAGGCCAGGAGAGGCACACGGGCTGTGTGACAGTCTGGACTGTGCCGATCCTAGGCAGCAGACTACTCCCTAAGGCGCTTAACATTGCAGGGCTATTCCCTTTGGGAAGTTGTTAGCAGTGAGTGTGGGGGAAAGGAGCTGGGTGGGGAGCCCTAGAGAATGACGTTTCTGACCCAAAAGGACCATGGGGATGGGTGAGAGGATACAGCAGTGCAGTCTCTATGCTCATTCCCTAAAAGAGAAACCTTCTACATTTCACTCTTCCATGAAAAGCGATCAGGTTTTATAGACGGGGAAACTGAGGCACGGAGATGGGAAGATTCTTCCCCTGGGTCACCCAGCAGGCCAGCGGCAGAAAAGAGACTAGAACCTTCTGCTGAGTCTCAATCCAATGCTCCATCCTTTAGGCCACACACTGCCTCCCCTGTGCACCAGCCCTCCCTTGTGCAATAGCTTTTACTTGGGAAGGAGGATTAAACCCCCGTAAAAGGGGATGAGGTCGGCAATCTGCTCTAGTGGATTGCACATGGACCCGGGAGTTCAGCCCATCTGAGTTCTAACCCTGGCTCTGTCACTGACTCACTGTAGCAACCTGAGCACATCCTCTGTGAGCAAGGGCAGACCAGTATTCCCATCTAGGAGCCTTGCAGGGACTGATTAGTTGATGCTGCAGACAGTAAATTACTAGCTCATTACAGCTGATCTGAAAGTTCTTTTTGTAAGTGCCATAGGACAGTGTTAACCCTAAGATACCCAGGACTTGCGGCCTGCTTTTACTCCTAAAGCTCAACTGCACAAAGCACTGAATGTGGCAGGGAACAATCCAGCACTGGGGTAAAAAGGGCCCTAAAATGTCTTTCCCATCTCCTGCCTCTCGGCTCCGGAGCCTGGATACAAGGTCAAAACTAAGCGTTTATCTTCCAGCTTCCAGAGTGCTGGGGGAAAATATATATTAAAGGAATAAATCAGCATGTGAAATACATGAAATTTAACTAATTAGCCCATTTGAGTGGAAAATATTTTTGAAGATCCTTGAAGTCAAACCTGCTGTGCAGGTAACTACATCATAGAGGGAGGGGAACGAAGAGGGACGGACCCTCGAGAACATCTCTGACTAAGGGGGGGAATTCGGAAAAGCATCCAAGTGACAGAGGAGCACGAGGACCTGTGCTCCTGTCACTTAAGGCTTGTCTGCACGGGAAAGTTTTACCAGTGATACTGGTATAGTTACCCTGCTATAGTTATACCGCTATAACCCCTCTCAGATTGGAATAAGAGTGTCCACGGTTATTTTTCTCTGTAACAGCTTTCGTAGCGCTTAGATACTACAGTGATATGGGTTATATAAATGGCTAGAGGTTATGTTACACTGCAGTATACTACAGCCAGGAATTGACTGTATACATTGCATTTTCACATGCAGCGCATTGTAATACAGCACTGGACTGACTGTATTGCATTCTAATGCATTGCCGTACAGGAGTGGATTGATTGCATTGCTTTACAACATAACAGGGACTTGAACCTATGATCTCCTGCACCAAGTGAGCCAAACCATTAGGCTGACACACTTGTACTGCGTGTTGCTCCCTGTAACAGAGTATAACATCATAATGGGACATACTGCACTGGTCCCTCCTGATCCTGCAGCTTCCAACCGTCTCTCAGGGTGCGGATGTTGCTGGTTCAGTTGGCAAAGCAGAGTACTGTAAAATGCCATTTGATGAAGCATTTACAAATATGCCAGAGATGCCCCCAAATTCCTTGCAGCGGCCAGTGCATTGATTTCCCCTTCTCGGATCGGCTTTCACAGCCATAGAAGCAGCTGCTCTTTTGCTGGCAAAGCACTCCAGGTTCTTTAGCAATCCTTCCCCTTTTGCCTTTCTTGCTGTTTCGGGGTGGATTCTGCAATTGTTTCTGCTGAGTCGTGGAAGCGAGAGGCCAAGAGTGTTATCTGAAGCCGGGGCGGGCGGGCCACAGTCAAGCTTCCTGCACAGCTCTGCCCGTGCCCCTCGACCGGACCTACAGCACTGTGGTATGTCAGCCCAAGGGTCTGGGTCACATCGTTCAGTGCACAGGTTCAAGAACTTTCCAAGCTACTGTATAAGCTCAGACACCAGCAGCCTGATCCAAAACCCACGGGAGTTACAGAGAGTCACTGAACACCACGTTCAATGGGCTTTAGCTAGCCCCTGGGCAGCAGTGTGGTCTCGATACATTAGACAAAAGCGCTGTCTGAGGAGAGGACGGCCAAGTCATTTAGCGTTGCTCAGCACCAAACTAATACCTTGCAACCCAGGACCTCAAAGCACTTCGCAGCCCTTAAGGTGCTAACACTCACAACCCCCTGTGAGGGAGGGCGGGGTTACCAAGCCCCATCTTACGGATGGGGAACCCGAGAGGTAAAGTGACCTGCCCACGGTCACACAGCAAGTCAGTGGCAGAACTTGGACTATAACTCCTCCCCCCAGGTCTGTACTCTAATTACTAGACAGCTCTTCCTGTGCACCTGGACGCTCCCTGCAGGTGAGGGGAGCTCTCCAATTTCTGCTGCCCACTGGCTGGTTTTAGGGCAATGGGGAAGGGCCCCATTCTCAGGGAGAGGCATTTTTGTGGGTGTGCTGCACCCCAGCCTGTACAAGGATACTGCACAGAGACTCGGTGCGAAGCTGCTGGGCAGGAGCCTTGGTATCACTTCAGCAAAGGGCCCCCAGTGCAATTACTTCTGTTTTAAAAACACACAAAGCCAATGGTCCGTCTCCCCCTCGCCTGCGGGAGGGGCGCGTCCTGGACACTGAGCCTGGAGCCAGGCCAGGAGTTCCCATCAGGGACGGGAAAGGGCCGCCTGACGTTATCGCCAGATGGGCCAACAGCAGCTGCATACCTGGAGAATGAGGTCTTCTCCTGGCCCCAAATCACACCAGATGAGCTCCTAATCTGAGCCAGAGGCGCAGATCACAGCAAGGGGCTCCACTTCCCCAGCTGCAGGCAGACCCTCTATGCTTCCACCTGACTCTGTTGTCCATCTCTCCTTCGGGTGCCCTCTCCATCTGTTCTCCCGAGCTCCCACCCAAATCCTTCCATCCTGGCCAGCTATCCTTCCAGCTAACCCGAGCCTGTCTCTCTCTCCCCCTAGTGCCTCTCAATAGTCCTCTCCCTGTCTGTCTGTCCTCTTGATACCCTGTATCCGTCTGTCCTCATGAGCTGCTGTCCAGACCCTGCTGTACTCCCGCACTCCTGTCCTTCCCCCTTGATCAACGGTCTGAATCCTTCTCTCCTCCCAAGTGATGTTGGACAGGCTTATACAGACACTGGAGCCCTCCTCTAGCGAGGTCACTGCTTCCCATTGAACAGCAGAGTTCTCATCGTGCTGCAAGTGGAACTGCAATAAGCCCCACAATAGGGTACAGACGCACTGGGGAAACGCAGCATGTTACCCGAGAGGAGGTGAAACACAGTGGGGTAGACAAGGGACAAGTCATGTTTAAAAACGTGAGAGCTTGGCACGGTTAACGCACACTTTAGACCTTTTCAAAAACCAAGAGCCACAGCACTGGGTGCAAAAATACTTCACTAGCCATTCAGTCCAAATAGCTGATTTTGCAGGCACAATCATGACAACGGTACTCACCAATTAGTCGTGCAATAACACAGACCTTCCCCCCCCCCCACTACAGCCCTGGGCTTCCCAGATTTTGAAAATCAGGCCCAGCAATGATAGTTTTATCGATCCCGTGTTATCAATAGCTCTCAAAACACTTTACAAAGGAAGGTCAGTGGCATCATCCCCATTTTACAGATGGGGAAACTGAGGCACGGAGACACAAACTGACTTGCCCACAGTCGCAACAGTAAAAACTGGACTAGAACCCAGGGCTCCTGAATCCCAGTCCAATGCCCTACTTACCAGCTAACACTGCCTCTTACTACAAGTGGTATGTCTAACCATCCATACAGTCAAATATCTATTAGCTGTCTAGGTTCCTCCATGGCCCGTCTCGATCATATCTCCAGCACTCTCCTCACTGTGGCGCTGGACTCCATGACATCACTCATTCATCACAGACGGGGTAGTAGGCGGATAGATCCCTAGATCTGATTGTTAAAATGATATGAGCGGGAGCGCCTCTCCGCCTTTTCCCACAACCGCCGCTTTCACCGGGGTCTCTGAACACTGCATAGCGTCTCCCAACCACAGGAAACACCGCGACCAAGAGGTGATTGGTGCCAGCTGAACAGGCCAGCACGAATGCGCTTGCAACATCCATCCCGGAGGGATGCACAGAGGCCTTGGCTGAGCCTGAACGGAGAGGCTCAGGCAGGGCAAATTCTCTATGCTGCGAGCTACTGAGACGGGGCTTGAATTAAGGTCCCCGCTGACCAGCGGGATACCCTCAGTCGAGCTGGGCTGCTGCATTCTTACCCCATTCCCAGAGCTGCCGAGCAGCATTTCCAGGGCTGCACTGGTAGCTGGATCCCAGCAGCGCCCTGCTAGGGAAAGACTCCGTGGGAAGGTCCCCGAATGCCCACTGTGCCAGAGGCTCCCCACAACCTCCTGCTGGGAAGCAACCCACACCTGTGTGTCATGAACACGTGCTGCTGCAGCTTGCGCCAGGAGGCCCCATGGGCTGCAGGCTGGCAGGGGTAGCAGTGGATGCTGCCGGAAACGGCCTGGGATCGGAGTCGAATGCACAGTCAAAACTCCAGCACGTTAATCAGGAGGAGCAGATCTCTCGCACACACGCTAGCCTGGCTGTAACAACTCCTTCCATCCTCACACACAGCGCAGCGTGCCTGCAATGTGCAGCTGGACAGCCCTGCCGTCCCCCGAAACCAGTGAAGTTCATTGGCAGGGATTATTTCTCGTGAACGAGGAGTGCTGTAGGTCTGGGATACCCAAACATGCAGGGGGTCGGGCCGTGTGTGGAGAAGCTCGCACAGTACCCAGCAGGGAGATTGACATGACGTGGAAAGCATCGTTCACACATAAGACAAACAGGCTCCGCCATACGCTTACAGGTATCTCTCCACCCACTGTGGAAATGCAGCCAACTCTGGGGTGGAACATGGCAGCCTAAAGCAGCCAGCAAAGATGCCGTGTTACTGGTGCCTGATCAGGGAGGGAGCCGAGAGGTGGAGCTGGGAAGAGGCACCGCAGGGGTCTGTTGGCAGTGCTATACTGTTGGCAAAGGGTGCACAGGGCTACGTGTCTCCACTGCAAGATAGCAGGGCCTACGGCAACCGCCGTGGGGGGGAGTGGGGAGCGATCATCATCAAGTGCAAGGGAAAATGACTCGCTGACATGCCTGAGAGCTTCTGGGAAAGAGCATCAGGCAGCGGGAGTGGGTCAGTGACTCAGCCCCTGGCATTCACACTCTGCTGAGGCAGCGCAAGCTGGGACCCGCAGTGCTGGGGAAGCTGCTGCCTCCCTTTGTGTGAAGTTCATTTTTTATCTCCCCACCCCTGGCCCCCTCAAATTCTCTCTTGCGAGCAGATCAGATCGGGGCTGGGGCCAGCTCACTGCGGCGGGGCCCATGTATTCAATCCTTTGCTCATTCGTTCTTCCTTCTGCAGCTGGATGAATTTCAGTGCTTGGGAAGTGGAGAACCAGATCTCACTGACTAGAGGCACGTCCAATGAAGGGCAGACACAGGACAAGTTTTCATCCACATATGCACCACCATCCTGACCCACGGCATCCCCTGCCCATGCCCCCCCCGCCACTCAGCTCTGCCAATGCACCACTGTCCTGACCCACAACATCCCCTGCTGTCCCACACCACGGCCCCCATGCAGCTCTGCCAGCCCCCCCTCATGAACTGGGTAGTAGTGTGACTACGTGGACAAAGATCCATTGGGGATGAGGAGACCAACTTCCTCTCATGCTTGTAACCTGCAGCAGGACTTGAACGCAGGTCCCTGGAGATTGCACTCCAAGTTGGGAAGGCTTCCACTCCCTGGGCTGGGAGGGGTGTGGAGTTGGTTTGCTAAGCCAGGGCTTAGGGTGAAACAATCACTGCCTGACATTTTGGGCTGGGAGTGAGAGACCGTGAAAGGCCGGAGAATGGAGGTCAGAGGGTGCAGGGATCCCCCTCTCCAAATACCCAACGGTCCAGGGTCACCGAAGATTTCCAATCTTATCTCCACTGAGAGAGGCAGCCTGGGAAGACGGGGGTCCTCCTTCAGGGGAAATGCCTGGGCAGGCACCCATGACTGGCTCTCACCGGGTTGGGTCTCCCAGTCCTGGCACAGGCGGGTGGGTGACGCTGTCAGTACAGCAACAGAAGACAGGAGAGTGGGCATGCCAGGAATAATATGCTCAATCTGGCCTCCCCCCCGGGCAGAGAGCGCGAGTGAGCACTTGAGATTGTGCAAGTGGAGTTTCCACATTGGCACAGGAGAGACACGGCTCTGGAATTCCCCACAGAAGTTTCCACTATGGCGTGAGCTGTGCCAGCCAGCAGAGGAGGAGTCGGAAAGGATGTCAGCTCTGCCAGCATCTCTGTATGCAATCGCTCCCCCACTTCCCAGGGCTGACGGACAGGGTTCATTCTTCCCAGGCTTGCAGTGGGACTCAGACAAGTTTATACACAGCACAAGAAGGAGCCCGTCTCCAACCTGCAGATGCTAATCCTTCGACTCAAAAGCCACAGTCCGCTCCCAAGCATTGCCTGACACTCGCTCAGCCGGAATCCAAATGCTCTCTGCTAGAAGCAGGAAGGCCAAGAAGTTGGAAAATGCCAGCACTGCTTTGCGCGGGATGGGCAAGAGTGACTCCCTTCGCGTTAGCTTGATGCCCTCCGTGTGTAGCTTGCGCTTTGTCCTGCTTTATGCTCCTAAGTTAGGAGAATCGCAGGACAAAGCACAAGCTGTACACTGATGGACTCAAGTTGTACTTGCAATGGGAAAGCTGGGATAGATTCTGTGCTCAGCTATGCGGGTGTAAATCCAGAGCGACTCCTCTTACCTTGGATTCACTCCAATGTAACGGAGAGCAGAATTCGGAATCTTTACCAGACCTGAGGCCATGGGAAAATGCCCGTGAACCCTTCCATCCTGAACAGCAGAGCTGGTATGTTCAAGGGCAAACACAGCTCTCTGGTGGAGCCAGGGGCATCCCAAAAACAAGCTCCCCCGGGACCAGGATACACCCTGACATTCCAGCCAACTAACTGGGCCTCTCACAGTGACTTGGCTGCCGAGACCTGTGCACGTTCCAGCAGCTGCAAAGGGGTTAATGGAAACTCCTCCTAAAATAGAGGGTTTATGTTCTGAAATAAAAACAAATTTGACTTTGTGCAGTAAAACCAGGAGCGACATTAACAAGGAGAGGACGTTCCAGATCAATCCAGGCCAGGGTTTTCTCCTCCTAAATTCAGTCCTGAGAGGCCAGCTCAGGTGAGCATAAAGATCCAGTTCAGGCTTTCCTCTTCCGTAGTTTACATTAATCTCCCAGGGAATCCTCTACCTGTCTTGGGGCAGCCCAGCGAGTTCCCTAGGTAATGCTCCAACAGTCACAGGGAAATCCAGCACCGGCTTTCCCAGCCCAGCAGGAACGGATTCTGGACTGACTACACTTCTGAATCGGGTTACACTCAGCCTGGTTAGGGCTGTACAAGCCCCTTGGTCCTAAATAGGGTGACCGGATGTCCTGATATTATCGGGACCATCCCACTATTGGGGCTGTGTCTTATATAGGTGCCTCTTATCCCCCATAGGACCCTAATACCCCCCACCCATCCCGATTTTTTACACTAGCTATCTGGTCACCCTAGCCTTAAGGAACCTGCCAACACACTGCAGACAAAGCAAACAGTGAACAAGATGCCAGGAGGCACTGCCCTAAGAGATACAGGCAAATCAGGTGCTCAGATACTGCAGCGGCGAGCATGACTGACATGGGAGGGGGAATGAGACGACAGAAGTGTCAAGACAATGGGATCACTGGCAGGATCCCCCCCTCTTCGCCCCAGCCCTTTGCAGCATTGGAGGAGGGTGCAGGTTGGCTGCACACCTCTCCTCACTCCCTTGAAACACAAGTCTTCCTGTCTTGCTCCGTGTCCCTCAGAGCCGGGCCTGAGAAGCACGGGCTGCCCCCAAGCCCCGGTCACTGCAGTGGGAGATGCAAGATGCTGCGCCCCCACCTGCTGCCCCTCCCCATGCACAGCTGGGTTACCTGGCTCCGGCCAGCTGTGCGGCAGCCATGCAAGTATCCTCATTACCACAGCCACAGCAGCTCCTGGCCAAAGCCCTGGGGTGTATCTAATTGCAGATGCTGTGCGAGTCACTTTTTATTTATGGAGACACTTTCCCAATCTGCTGAGCGAGGCCTGTTGGGGGTTTCCCACCCTGCTGGGACCGGAACCCGTCGCCTGGGCGTGTGGGGGAGGGGAGGCACGAGGTCCTTCTCCTTCTTTGTCCTTTTTGGGTCTCTTTAAAACCACCGCTACCACATGGGAATCACCTCAATAAATATAATCACTCAATCAATAAGTGTGACATCAACATCAATACGTTAATTGCACAACTGTCAAGAAATTCAGATTTAATGTCCCTGCAACAACCAAACTCCGCCTGGCCCCCTTGGGTATACCCATGATGGGCGCAGTGAAGCAAGAAGAAGTTTTGCCCCAGACACCAACAGGACCAGGACTGGGTACCATATGATCACCCAACATGCAGTAGGAACAGGGAGACCAGATGTCACCTGCGTGCATCTATGCCTACGGAAAGAGGGGCAGTGATATCGGATCATTGAGCAGTGCAGTGTGTCACATAGCCCAGCACTGTGTAATCAGGTCTGTAATGTACTCACACGTAGGGCAGAGTTAAGGTTGCTGAAGGAACCTTGCCTCTGAATTTCCTGGCATTGGATGCAGAATTGAGGAGGAGATTCCCAAGTGCACCAAACAGGATTTTTGCACTTAATGGGCCAAATTTCACTCTGAGTTGCTCCAGTGGGGTTTGCACCATAGTAATAGAGAGCAGCCTAGCTCAGAGCGAACTGCTAAACAGCTGGAGAGTCAGTGATTGAAGGTGTAAAATCAGCCTGTGCAGAAGGAGATTTAAACTCTGCAGCTCAACGATACATTTGAAATTCCACATCAGAACTGTCCTGCATTGACACACGGCAGCCCACACCGACGGGCTGCCCTGGGGTGACACAGAGATGGGGTTTCACTTGTTGTCCCACCTCACATGACAAACATCCTTTTTTGCTTTGACTGGCGAAATGCGTTTAACTTTCTAGAAACGTTTCCCCTACACACTCCTCCCACATTTGGTCCCCTGGATTTTGGAAGAGCAAGAGACAGTCTGCCACAAAATACGCCTCTGCAAAGGAGACAAACTGTTGCTCATGCAGATCACACCAGCCCTCAGCAGCTCTAACTTCACCAGAACTTCCCCGTTGTTCCCAGGAACGCTGCTGGTTGGATGGGAGGGTGGGGATCAAAAACCCCTCCCGGCCCTTTATGCCCCATCCTCACCCCCTCGACCAGAACAGCTCTTCTGCTTGCTTTCTCTGTACTCACATCATCATCCTGGACGCTCAGGGGAATATCCAGCATGCACATCTGCATGGGCTGAACCAGAGCCTTCTGCACATTGAACAAAGGTTTTGCCTCCATCTTCCCAGCGCTGGAAGGATTTCTCTCTCCTTTTTCTCTCTCTGTCTCTCTCTTTCCATCCAATTCTTACACTGAGAGTAAGTCCAGCCCTGGTGATGAAGTAGATTGAAGCTCTCCCTTTGATCAGCTTTGCCAGCGCGTCTTGCCAACAGCTGCTGCTTCTGCTGCACTAAGAGGTCTTATTTCCTTCCTTGCAAATCAAAGAGCCGCGGAGCCACACCAAGAGGCTTTCCGTGTGCGTGTGCAGCCAGCGAGGTTCTCGAGATCTGAGAAACAGCCCTTCTCTGCAAGCGTGCCACAACATGCTCCTTTCCCCCAGCCTCTCTTCCTCTCGCTCGGTGTGATCTATACCGCTAGCTCCTGCTGCCGCTTTGCACCGGCGCGGGGTTTCCAGCCTCATCTACATGCATGGCACTCGCAAACCCCTGTGCATTGTCTCCAACCCACAACAGGTCCTGCCTGCTGTTGATTTCCTATTAGGATCGAACAGTGTCTGCTGTAGCTACAGCATTTCCCTGTGGTGGTTGTGTCAGGTAGGCAAGCGGTGCTGGAGGAATAGGCGTGTGGGGAGGGCAAACTTCAGCCTTAGCTGCCCCCTTTTCTTTCCTTCTTCCATCCCTCTCTTGTATTGTTTAAGGCACCATTTCAGACAAATGCCTCCCTGTGCTCAAATAATTCATGCCCAGAGAGCACTGGGGGTTCCTGTTAAAGAAGAGGAGTGCATGGCTAATACGGACCAGGTGAGATTCGCAATCATTTCGCTCGTGAAAAGCTTTGCCCCATGGACCAGGCGATGCCACCCATCAGGGAGCCTTGCCAGCCACAGAGTCCATTGCATTCTGCCCTGGGTTTGAAATGGGGCTTTGCTGGAGGCATGTTCCGGGCGTGGAGCATGTCCCCCCACAATGTCCATCAGCAGTGACTGGATCGGTGTCAGGGGGAGCTCTCCCCCTAACTGGGAGTTTTGTGGCCCTGCCTCCGTGGGTAAGTCCCCCCGCAGCAAACCCCGTCCCTAGGACTCTTCTGCTCACCAGCATGAGGAGCGCAACTCTTGCTTGTGCAGAGGAGAAAATGAGAGGTCCGCTGGGGTGACTGCACTGACCTCCAGCGACTGGGGACCCAGTGAAACGAAGCTGCTGGTCACCATATGGATCCGTCACAGAACAGGGCCCCTGGGGTGTCTCTGCCCAGTACTTGTGCCCTCCTTGCCTTTCCTGGGGCACGGGGGGGGGGGGGGGGGGAGGAGAGGGGGGATGGGCCCTGGCTGGAGAGAGGCTGCTCCCCAAGGAAGTGCGCTTTCACCCTTCGCTCAGCTCTGCTATTCTCCGGTGCACAGCTCAGCACCTCGCCCTGCAGCAGAGAGCTGGCTCCTGCCAGACGGCGCCAAGCCCCACTGCCCTTATCCCCACCAGCGCCAGAAATCAGGCCTGTTCCGTCTGGCGGAAATGGCCAGCCACAAAGGAGCAGGCCGGTGGGTTCAGGTAAGTGGGCCAAGTGAGCAGCCTGGAAGTGGCTGGAATCCCCTGGGTGCTCTGTGCAGCGCTAGTTCTAGACTCCAGCAGGTACGAGAGCGACCAGCCCCCTGCCAGGTAGTCTCTGTAGACAGGCCCAGGGCGGAGTGGACGGGGAGCGTAATCTCCCCTCTCCCCCGTCGGTGGCAGAGAGCTGCCCTGCCTTGGCCCCCCCGCACTGACCCTCCTGGACCCTCACCCCGGCACCTGGCAGCAGTGCCAACCTGTGTGCATAGAACATTTCGCCTTGGCTGTGCGGAGTGAGAGGCCTTTCAACATCCCGCTGGGTAAATTCACCGGGGGCTAAGAGAGCCCCATGGCGGCCGGTTGGGGCCGCACAGCATGATGGGGAGCAGTGAATGGGATCCCCTCGGCTCTGGGCATACACAAGGAGGCCTGAATCTCCACTGTCCCTCGCTGGGCAGCAGTCATGCCCCTGCTGCTCCAACTCCCTCCGGCTGGCCTTGGCCACAGGGAGCCTGGCCGCCTGGCCTGGGGCACACATGGATTTCCCGGGGAGCCCTGGCGGGGACCTGTGGGGTTCGCATTCCTCTGCCATTAGGTGACAGGCTGCGCAGCGTTCAGCCTCGGCGCCGCTGCAGCTCTCTTCCTGCGCTCCCCTGACGCGGGTGAGTCACTCACACACAAGCCAGAGCTGTCCAAGCCACTGGGCCCGGGCAGGCCTCACACCTGCACAGCCTCATGGGGAAAAGCTACAGCCTCCTGTGTGCCACTACCTCTCAGGGCAGGGGGCCTGGCTCACTCCCTCAGCCCTGCTGAGATAGCCTGTCCCTGGGCACAGGGGAGGGGACTTTCCCGGCCTCCTCCTGGAGCTTCCCCGGCTCCAGCCACCCGGAGCTGGGGGCTGTGCCAGCTAGAGGCAACGCGGCCTCAGGCACAGCAACACCTCTGTCTAGAGCCTCATATCATGAACCAGGACACAGCTGGGGGAGGCCGAGGGCCAGAGCCTGCCTTCCATTACACTGTGGTAAATCTGCAGGGCCTCCACTGAGCTCAGTGGGCCCAGTGTCGGCTACCCAGGGCCTGCGCTCAGGGCGACCACGGAGAGGGTGGGGTTAAATACCCCCTTTGTACCGCACAGCTGCCAACTTTCACCCGGTAAATAAGCACCCCGACCTTCACAATAAGCCAAAAATCAAGCTACTCCCATTTCAAAACAAGGCCAAAACAAGCCAATCCCTAAGACCCCCACCACGCTATGTGACTAGATCCCCCCGGCGTGCAGTCTGGGACTGTGGTGGGCCCACTGTGCACCCCTGACTCTCTCCCCCCATTGTCCCTGCTTGCCAGGAGCCGATCCAAAAAAAAAAAAAAGCAGCAACAAGCTACAAGCCAAACAAGTAACAAGCCAAAAACTAGCCAACAAGCAACTCACAAGCCAATTAAGCCAAAAACAAGCCCAATTTCTGTGTTTTTTTCATGGGTTTGGTTTGGCATGTCTGCCGCCCATGTTTTGGGCCTGTCCAGGGGCCTGCCCGGCTCTCAGACAGTGAGAGCAGCTCTGATGTTGCTCTAATGGGAGCTCAGGCTGCCATATGACTCATGGGCAGCTGAAAATAGCCAGAGTGTTCCAGCCACACCCTCTTCCTCTCTCTAACCATCCCCACTATGCCCCAATGCTGGGGGCTGTGAGGGGACCAGTATAGAACCCGCATGTTCTTCCTACACCAGCCAGGACGGCTCCTTACCCTGTGAGAACACCCTCGTGGGGTGATCCATTACCCAAAGGCCACTTTATGCTTAGAGGGGCCCTTAGAGCAATGGGGAATCAGTCCTAAAGGGCTGACCCTGGCATCGCTGATAGGGGAAGCTGCCCCCCAGCAGTGCCGGGGGAGGAGCTCTCTCATAGGCTCTACCAGCTGGATGATGCTTAAAGCCTCCAGTACGAACCAATACCTTCTGCTAGCACCCCCAAGAAAGGGGGCCCTTCATGCACCTGATTAGTGCTGTGCAAGGCTCTACAAGAGGGTGGGGTGAGCAATTCCTCCCTGCCCCTGTGCTGGTCAGCTCCTGCTCTAAAGCAGGAGGCCGGAGTCCTCTGTGCAGGATGGTCTATAAGGCCCTTTAGTTCCCTTCCCCCTGGGGTTAGAGGTCAAGTCCCAACTACATTTCCAGTGAGAGCAGGTGCAGGGGATCATGGCTCCAAACCCTGCTCTGAAGACCCATGTTCAAATCCTGGCTCCAGTGTACACAGCCCAGCTCCCATCACAAACCCTGTGTTAACAAACAGATCAGCAGAGCGGGACACACCCCCACAGTAACAAGCAGCTGGGCGCAGCTCAGGCTCGCCATCAGACCATTCAATGAACCAGTGTATGTGGGCACTGGCAGAACCGACATCTGGAGAAGGAAAATGAGGTCGGGTTCAAGCCCCGCAGTCCCCTAGGAGCACAGTTCCCTGGCTCTTTCCCATGGGAAGGGGAGCCTCTGCAATTAAGTGGCGATACGGAAAGCGAGGCCCTTTGTCCGCCTGGTGGATGTGTCTATCCGCAGTCCCTGGTGGCAGCAGAAAGAGAAAAGCGACAGGAATATCGCCTCCAAGCCAGCACATGGCTGGCATGGGGCCAGTGCCTGCTCTGCAAGCCCCAGAGCTCAGTGACCTCTGCGTAGGGCAGCCATAAAGCTGTCAAAGAGGGGAAATAACCTCTTGGGGAGAGTCAGAAACCACGCAAGAGACTTTGAAAGGAAAACAAAACATTAAGTCCCTGGACTGGCCCAAGGGAAAGGCTGGTGCCGCTTGCAACAGAGGAGCATGGGCAGCGAGAGACTGGGGGGCTACACAGGGGAGCAGCCACCCTGCAGGCCCACCTGGAACAAGCAGCAGCTGGATCTGGTGGAAAGGTGGCTGAAGGGAAGGTTAGGGGTTTGTTCTGTCAGGGAGGCACCAGCAGAGGCCCAGCAGTGGGGGCTCCAGGATATTATTCCTTTGCATGGACAGCGTTCATCAGCAGTGCTGCAATGGGGAGCCCCCCATCCCGCATCCCACTCCATGTCCCCAGACAACAGGCAGCAATTCTCACCCGTGACAGACTCTCAGACTCTATAGACTCTCTGTTAGTCTATAAGGTGCCACAGGACCCTTTGTCGCTTCTACAGATCCAGACTAACACGGCTACCCCTCTGATACATCTTAAAACTAGAGCCCTGAGACTAGCCAGGGAGGTGACCAGCTTTATATGATCCCCAGAGGAGAATCCACTGATCACGATCCCAGCATGCACTGGGCTCAGGGTAAAATCTGGGGTGGATTCTTTGGGGGGAAAATCAGGCTCTTCCTTGGTCCCCATCAGGTATCTGAAGTCATTGCGAGGACACCACAAGCTTCTCCATCCACAAAGGACATTTCATTCCCCTTCACTGTTCCCCCAACAGCTCTGGTAGGATGGGGAAACTAGTGACCCTATCCCAGTAGCTTTGAAGAATGGCTTCACCAGGGATCTTCAACAGGAGTGGAAGGCAGAGATTGCCCTCGCTCATGACAGTCGCCAAGCCAGCCACCTTCCACAAGGATCCCCAGGGACTTGGGTATATGGCCGTAATTCCACTGGCATCAATGGAAGTCGTGTGCAAAGATCCCGGTTCCTCCGATATCAATGGACAAGGGTCTGACCCAAAGTACGGATCACCCGTTAGCCTTGTACCACCTGGAAAGGGTTGACCTGCAAGCACCAGCCCACTCTTGACCCAGGAGAGAGGCCCTGCCACAAGACGCCACAGCTGGTGGGAAAGTCCTCCCAGCTGGAGCACTTTACCCAAGTCCCTGGTGCCCAGTGGAGGCAACACTCCGATTCATCCTCTGCCACTTTACTATTTAGTTTTGCACAGGAGCTTGGGGTTGATTGTTTCCTGCAGGTCCAGCCAGGCAGCTGGCAACCATTGTTGGGAAAACTCCGCTTTCCAGTAAAGGTCTGGTCAGGAAAGGAACGACACCATGGGAGTTTGCCAGGGATTCCTATGCAGGCCCCCACAGGCTCTGGCTGGTCCACCGCTGCCCTAGTGATAGACAACTGCCTGTCTGGGACATGCATCTCTCCCAACGCAGGTCCTTTATGAAGATGCTCCCAGGTTTTCAGCTGTGAGACTGATTGCCCGGCAGATCCCTGCAGAGTGTAAGGAAAAGGCTGTTGTGTGAGGCTTGCTAGTTGTCAATTCAACTTAGGGCACTGAAGCTTGGATTTCTAAACAAAAAGACCTTGTCTACACTGGAATTTTAGCCACTGGTGTAGCTGCGATGGTGCAAACCCAAAGCATAGACACCATTTACAAAGACATGGCACAGATTTGCACCGAGTGTCTTAAAAACGCAGCATAGCCCAGGCCTTAGGGGAGTAGACAGCTCGCAGGAGACAGTGCTCGCCAAGGGTTGCACAATCTGACCTGAAGGTTTTACAAGTCAAACATCAAAGGCTCCAGGATATTAAAGAAATCCCACAAAGACAATGGAAAGTTTGCTTTCCAAAGGAAATCACAACCCCGTGAGCTGTCTGCAACCCAAACATAGCAGCATCCTGCTCACACAGGAGAATGTGAAACTCAGGAGAAACACCTTGAAATGGACCCTTTTGTTTTCACTGCCCCAAGCTGATAGAAATGTAAATAGGAAATAAAACAGCCGGAGGAATGAAAAGTAAATAAGGTTTCGAAGCAGTTCTTCCCCTTTGATACTCAGCAGTAACAGAGGGAGGAAATCTGGTTTTATAAACACAGAAATCTTATCCTCACAGAGTCCCTCTACAGAATCCCCCTGGGTGGGACTAACAAAGAGCCTGACTTACAAAGGTATTTAGGCACCTAGTGGGATTCACAAAAGTGCCCAAGCAGGTCAGGTGCCTAAGTCCCATTGGAAGTCAATGGAAGTTAGGCATCTAATTCACTTAGGCACTTTTGTCGATCCCACTTGATGCCTATTTGCATCTTTAGGCACCTAAGATACCTTTGCCAATCCTGCCCTGAGGGACATAAGAGCACAAGCCTCACTGACTTCCAATCCCTGAACGGCGAAGGAGCACGTTTGAACATTCCACCCTCATTCTCATCCAATTTATGTCTGCCACAGGATCTCCATACACCTGGCCATTTCTGTTCCTTGCGTTCAGTTTCCTTCTGCAGAGGAGCAAGTCAGGAAAAGACCAGTGTTGCTGCCTGTTGCCCTGAAGATGAGGATGTGGATTAGTTGATATGCTCCCCGTCTTCCATCAGAGAGAGTTACAGCTCCTAATAAATTCCACTGCCCAAACTGCCTCCCAAGTCCATGGAACATCATGGACTCCCACCACTCTGCAAACTCCCTTGCTCCCCAGAAGAGACAGGCATGTGAAATTCATTTGTAACCAAGACCTTATGAAGCACCTTTTAATAAATACACAGTGCCAATTAGCAATGCAAACTGAACAGCTAACGAGCATTAAAAGGGAAAACCAATTAGTTTTCACGGGATTCCTCCACGCCTTTAACACTTGACGTATTTTGATTTTTAAGCTCCTGTGTGGGATGGAATTTTACACCAGGACCTGAACATAGCGGAGATCCCAGTCGCTATCGTTGCTTAATTTCAAATAGAAAACGAGTTGTTGGTTTTGCTCACCATCAATCAAACAGGTATCTAGGAAATGGCAGAGCTGGGCTCTGTCTCCATGGAGATGACCATATGCAACAACCGCCTAACCGATGGAGCAAAAAAAAAAAAAAAAAAATCAGATACAGATGCATCTCAAGCAGCCTGTCTTGGCTGGGGGGAGGGAGGGGAACAAAGGGGGTGTTTTTAGGAAATGCCACCAAAATGGCAGAAGGGCTGCTTCTTACACTGGGGCAGGAGGGAATAGCAGGTATCTATGGACCTCATTTCTGCTTCTAAATGCATCTTCATTCATCAGTTAAAAAAAGAGGCTCTGTTGCTTGCAATTCAGCTGCCTTATTCAACGCTAAAGTGCTTTATCCAGCTGAAATAAATCCCCCAGGAGTTGGTAACATTGAGCTGTCATGAAGGGTATTTCATCTGGAGGCGGAGAAGGGGGGTGGTCTTTACTTGGGGTTGCTATGGTTACAAAATGTATTGAGTTTCCATAGAAAACCCCTTGCTTCTGAAGAGCTTGTAATCTGCCAGAGGGCATTTCCGTAGCCCGCTCCCTGTTTCTGCTGGACACCCTTGGTTTCTGGGTGCGGTGACAGACAGAGGTACAGGTTATAATCAGCGTCTGCTTCATCAGTGCAATGGGGTCGAGTGGCAGAGACCTGATGAATGTCACACCACAGAACACACGCACTGCACAGAAGCATGGATGCGCCTGTCCCTATGCATCCATCCAATCACCCCCCACACAACAGCCCACCGTATGCATGAAGACAGACAGACCCCACAAACATGCCCACGAGCTGCATGCATGCGCTAATAAACACCTCCACATTTCTTTGATAAACACGGCTGTCCCCATCCATCACTCAGGCACCCCAGGTATTAAAAACCAAAACCACGTGGCAAACCGGAGCCCTTCTGCAGCTGCAGGGATAGGTAGAAACACAAAGGCCTTTCTGCAGGAAGTAGGATCCCTGTTATGTCCCTTGTCCTCTATTACTGTCCGGGGCTGGTGCCTTATCTGTGTGGTTGAGTCAGTTCTACAGAACAACCTCTGTATTTGTTGTTGCCTTCCCTGGACATGAACAGTCATGGAAACCGGACCTCCATACCCAACCGAGCACTGCCTACAAAAGGATGTTGTCAGTGAGTGAGTGACTCACTTCTGGATGGGGACACCGCATCTGTCTGACAGCTGTTCTTTAACGGCCATGCCTCCCAAATGACATCTGTTGTCTTTTCCCCTCCGGCCCTGGTGCTTTGCCCACGCTCCCTGACAACGCTGCCTCGCCTGGCCCAGACACGCCTAGCATTGCTCTTGAGTCACATGGGGCATCGAGAGGGTGTCAGCCAAGGGAGGGGTTGGAAACTAGGCAAACTATCTTGCTGTTTACCTGGAAACCAGCTGTCTGCCAACATGGTACAAAGGTGTCCGCTATCCACTGTGCTGTGCTACCGGCCAGGTTACCACCAACCCGGCACAGAGCGAGGGTGGAAGCAGATGGATTTTTGACTGCGTAGGGGGGAGGGAGATTAGGATTCAGTCCTGTCTGCCACATGATGGGACGAAGACTCGCGCTTCCTGAGCTCAGAGGGTTGGGGAGGGGCTAGTCTGGCAGGGCCAACAGCGGGGAAGCAGAATGGTGTATCCAGTGGGGCAGGGGGTAGTTCTGAGCCCCTCGGGGGGGGGGGGGGGGGACAGATACAGCTTGCGGTTTCGTGACCCTCTAGAGCCATTTGTTTTGGGTCACTGTACTCCCTTGAGTTCATCACTCCCACTCCCTGCTCCTGCCATCATTTCCCTCCACCCATGCCAGATTCATCTTAAAAACCCAAACACCAGTTTTCTCAGCTATAGGGCAGCCTGTGCACTGTATTAGGGATCTGTGAGCCCCCCCCCCGCCCGCACCCCATCTAGACTGGCACAAGTAGGGATCCTACAGACGGGATATAGACTGGATTTACTGCTGCATTAGATTTGTTTTTCATACTCCCTCTCCCCGCCCCGCAGCCTCTCCCAAGATTTAACATGATCCTGAGAGGGAGAGTGTCAAGGTGTCAGACCTGCAGTGTTTGGGTCACATGGGTTGGCCTGTCCTGGCTGGCCTTGGTGACTCTGACTCTCCCCTCCCCGTGCGCAAACACACACACACTCTATTCCATCTAGGTGAGACAGCAGCAGCTGTCAGAGAGGAATCCCCTGTCAAGAGCGGGGAGCATTCCTGAGCGGGGTATAAACACCATTCCAGAGCCCTGCGTCATTCCTGACTAATCCCGCCCAGCCACGGGGAGTAACACCAGTGCGAGGTCCCTGGCCCCTCATTGCCGTCCTGAGCCTTCCCTGCCCTCCCTCTCCGCCGGCACTAGCACCTGCCCAGCTCTGCGGCTGGAGCAAAGCGGGGAATGCGGTGACAGACCAGTGTGCCAGCTGGTTCCACTCTGACCAGCTTGCTTCATCAGATGGCTGCACTGCATATGAATACACCAGCCCTGCAGCTCCCTTAGCAGTGCCCCCTGCGGTGTGCTAGGCCAGTGAGGCTCACTGGCATTTCTGCCCCGGACTGACCCCCATCCTCCAGGCCTCCTGCCTCACCATCTTTCCAGCCGAGGACTTCCTGAGCTTCACCGTAAAATCTGCCACCGACATTCCTTTTATCAACCAGAAGGGGTGCTACCGAGCAACAAAAGGCACATCCCACCTCTACAGCCGGGCTGTCTCCCCAGCCCTCCCAGCAAAGGAATCCTGTTTGGATTCTTCCCCATTCAATAATGGCGTTCCCAAACATCCAGAAGGAGCAAGGGGTGGGTAACAGTGGGAAGCAGCTGCTTCCTGCCTCGTGCAGCCCCCTTGCCCCTCTAGCCAGCTATTTCCCCCTCTGCATCTCGTTAACACTCCCCTGAAGGCATCGTTCCTGGGGAATGGGGGGCAGGGGGTGTTGAGAAAATAAGAGACATTTCTCAGGTACACATGAGAGTCTAGGCACCCAGGGAGCACACAGACAGCTCCATCAGAACCACTTTGATCTGCTTCCCCATTGTGCTCCCCTAGGGGACAGGTCACCCCATTAGGGCCCGATGAGGCAGAGAAGCTGTGCTGCTACGGAGCAGGCGATTAGCCCCTAGAGACGGCAAAGCCTGATGCATCTGAAACTCCCAAGAAAAGCCAGGAAAGGCCCTTTCTCTGGGGCAGATGGAGAGAAGAGGGGACCATTTCAAAAACACACCCATGTAACACAGGCGTGCACAAGAACCAAGGCCACTGTCAGCAGAAGCTATGCAGTTGCCCTTGCAAAGCAGGCAGCTATAGGTGCAGTCAGTGCCCTGCTTGGGCCCAAGCAGGAGCAGAGAGGGGTAAAGCGACGGCTCTGAAGGCCCCATACAAGGCAGCCCCCTCCCCCCACAACACACCGCCCAGCCAACCCCAAGCCTGGGGGAGCTGCAGGGCCCAGGAGCCAGTCTGGCGGCAGGTGAGGCTCTGGCTGCCTTGGCTGGAGAATCACAGGTGCCCTAGGGCTGGGAGAAACGACACAAGCAAGCTGCCGCCATCTCGACAGTTACCAATTATCATTCCTCTGCAAGGGCCGCAGAGACGGGATTCCTCGGATGTCAAGGGAACCTGCGTGCCTGGGTGATGCAGTTTGAACCCCAGTAGGGCGGGGTGCTTCCCCATGTGCGAGCACACATGTAAATGGGTGTCCACCGGAGAGTGCCTGTGCACACAAAGGAGAGTGCTGTGTGCGGGAAGGGCTTTATTGGCTCCTCTCCTCACAGCAGAAGTACCCACAAACTCACAGGCGTTGGACACAGCCGGGCCTAGGAGCCTCCTTCCCCTCCCAGTCAGCGCAGGATTGTTCCCGGCAGCACAGAGCTGCCTTCTCCAGGGCTTACCGAGGAGGCTGCTACCGCCTCCCTCTGGAGACCATTCCACAGCCCTGCCCATCGCACTGGAGGACGTGTTTCCGGATACTAATACTCCTTTTCTTAATTTCATCCCATGACTCCTAGTTCTACCCCCTTGCTCCACCCTTCATAGCCCTACTCCTTTCTGGGTGCTTTACACCCTCCAGTTACCAGCAGCCCATTCTCACCCCCACCCTCCCAGTTTGACAAATAGGGAAACCGAGGCACGCAGAGGCTAAGTGACTTGCCCAGGGACTACACAGAGAGTCTGTGGCAGAGCAGGAATTGAACCTGAGTCTCCCATGGCCCAAACTAGCATGCCAACCACTGGATCATCCTTCCTCTCCTAGGCGGATCAACAGAAGGGGTAATATGTATGCATAGAGATATATACACCTCCGCATATGGTAAGCGCATATGGGGTTCTTTTTCCTTGCCTTCTCATTTACAAGCCCTCAGGACACACACAGGTCACATTTTCAAACTTTTCTCCACAGCCACATGAGCTAGACACTTTTTTAAAATGAAAGCCGAGATTCTCATAGAAACCCTTGTCTCCAGGAGCTGGGGCTCAAAGCAAATATTGTGACATTCGACAGCACTACAACAATCTGAATAGACAAAAGCCAGGAGATCCTACAGGCAGGAAACTGAGGCACAAAGCAATGACGTGCCGTGCCTGGAGTCACACAGGAAGGCCGTCCTTCCTCTCAGTGCTTGCTTTGCACGTCTGGCCTTTTCTAGAGGTTTCCATTTGACAGGTGATCCATTCTTTTACCATCTCTGCTTCGGGTGGGTGGGTGGATGGAAAGTGTGCGTCATAGAGACAGATTCTTTGAGCGGGTCCATTTTCTACTGAGAATTTCTTTAGTAGTGCACAAAAAAATTTAGTCTCTCAACATCCCCCCCACCCCTTATCATGACAAAGAGCTGCCCAATATTGCTGGAGCCAATTCCTCAGCAGCGCGGGAAGCTGATCCTTTCTGCAGACTTTTCCCTTTTCCACGTTGGCTCAGGCGCACCCAGGGATCAGAGAGGGAAAGGCACTTTAGTTTGCATCTCTTCCTTTCCCCTCGCAGTCTGGCTTTATTCCTACACTCTCGCGAGGAGGGAGGGGAGGCAGGGGAAGGGCACAGCGGGGCAGGAGGGCTGTCTGCTTCGGTGGACACAATCCAGGTGTTGCAAAGGTCCTGCCCTGACCTCCTTGACTGCCGGTGTCAAATGCCAGTTCTCCCAGGCCTGGCCCCACTCTGGAGCACAGTAGTTCAGCCTGCCACAGAGAAGCCTGGATCCCTGCCCGGTTCCCAACGTGAGCCAGTTCTGCAGCCACTCACAGATTTGGGACTGGGCTGGTTTGCAGCAAATAGCTCTGTTCAGTAATTGCACTAGCAGGGGTCCCTCTGCAAAGCTACCGCTCAGTCCTGGCTCCAGCTGCTTTATAAGCCAACAGAGAGAAGGGGAAGCCCTCCTGTGAGACGGGGCTGCTGCTCATTTACTAGGCCTGGCAGGAGGATCCCCTGGCCCAAAGAAAACAGGTGCCTTGGCTCCCTGGACTTCAGCACCAAGCGAGGAAGCCACTGCGGTGACTGTCTGAGATGCATGGATGTGTCTGCCATTCCGAGAACAACTTCCCCATGTGGCTGGTCCTTGCTGGGAGCAGGGGCTGATGCATTGCCCTGTGGGACTGGGCTGGGAAGGCTGCCTCAGGGGGTCCTGTCCACACAGAGGCCAGCCTGAGCAAGGGCCATCATCCCAGGCATTGCAGCCCACTGGGACCACCCGCCGGGGAGAACCCCGACGGCAGCTGTTGTGGGTGGACACACACAAGCTCTGACCATCTGGGTTTAGCACCAGCCCTCAGAGGGCTTGAGCAGCAGGGGAAAGGAGGATGCAGGGACCCAGTGCAGACAGCTGGGGCTATCTGCCCATGCTACACAGGCTCCCCTGGGCCAGCTCTCTCTGCTCTGGGTCTTCCACTGGCATCACCCGAGTCAGGAAGAAAGGAGCACAGCTAAGGCTTGGGGCCCCCTAGTGGCAGACCACTGTAACGGACATTAAGCTCAGGCCTGGGGCTGAGCATTGATTTCTGTTGCTTAATGACAGGAAAGCTTTATAATCCTATTAACTAAACACCCTTTCAAAGAGCATTGGAATGAGGATGGAGCGAAGGGGGGTTATGTAAATAGCAGAGTGTTACAAAGCCCCAGAACATGGCCTGTTGGCTTTATCCAAGGCCGGGTGAATTCCCAAAAGCGGAGAAAAACAGTGGGTGTAGCCGCAGGTGCAACTGTCTCTTGTAACTCCCCACCCCAAAGATACTGGGTTTTCCTGGGGAACACATGCTTAGGCCTTCAAATCGCTAACCCTGATGGGTGAGGCAGCTGTTAGCCCCCCACCGGGCCAGTGGAATTTATGCTCCCAAGGATTCCAATACAGTTGGTTAAAACATTGTGCAACTAGGTGATAATATGTGTTACATTATTATGAAAGCGGCCTTTTCCCATAAGATTTAAAGTGCACAGCAGCACCTAATACAGAGCAAAATCTCTAATATCCCATGCATTTAAGCTCTCAATAGCACTGTCCAGTTCTGCATTGTCTTATACCCTGCCACAGAGATTCTGTATACACTTGCAACTGAGTTTATTTACTGATTCATAGAGCCCCTGCTGCAATCCTCGGAGTGCTCTCTGAGTTACAAACTACTACCTGAAGAGTCAGTAAGGATTCTTTGTTCAAGGGCTAGTCTAGGGTGACCAGACAGCAAATGTGAAAAATCGGGACGGGGGTGGGGGGGTAATAGGAGCCCGTATAAGTAAAAGACCCAAAAATCGGGACTGTCCCTATAAAATCGGGACATCTGGTCACCCTAGGCTAGTCACATATGTCAGAGCGTGCAGGAATGGGTCCATACCCAGTGGAACACAGTGGAATTGCTTCACTTCATGCCCCACCGAAATGCAGCCACTTCTCTGAGGTGATAGGAAAGCTGGTCAAAGAGTTTCCCCATGCTGATTTGACAACAGCTGAATGTTTTGCAGGAACATAGAGATTCTCACAGAAAATCTCAAAAAGGCTGAAAAGTTTCATCATGATAAAGGACAAAACATTTTGTGCCTTTTATTTTATCAGGGGAAAGGAAGTATTTTTAAATATTTCATTTTTCAAAAAATTCTGAGCTTTCAACTTTGCCTCCCTATTCAGGACAAATTTCGGAATTTCCTGCAGGACTCAATTCTGTTTTGCAGCCAGCTCTAGGCGCGAGGCAGAGGAGATACAAAGCCACTGCGGTCGCACCAGCAGCTCTACACGGGCGCTTGAGGGACAAGGAGCAAAGGAAAATCCTGTAGCCTAGTGAGCCAACAAGGAAACGTTGCTAGGCAACATGCGATGACTGGGATTTGGCCAAGCCACTGGGGCTCAGGCCCAACTCTTCTGAAGAATGCCACTGGAGGGGTTTTAATAGTGGCAGGCAATCCAAATGTCAGGCTGATGCCTAATCCCAACGACAGCATTTCCCACATCACAGCACCTCCGCAGACGCCCCCCACCCCCCTTTAGTCATTCACTTATGCTGGGCAATTGCCAGGCCTCATATTTTTCTAGCTTGGATTATGCATATGGACGCTTAAGCAGTTCTCTTTGTGCACCGCAGCAGCGCGAGAGGGATTGGCATTCCGATCATTCCCATTAATCCCCAGAGGGGCTAGTGCCCAATGGGCCAGTCCCTCGGAAAGGGGCTCTTTCCCCCTATTTGAACCTGCTCTCAAGAACACTGGCTGCGGCCGCATAACTCAGAGCACGTGGCCTTCACCACCAACAGCGGATGAAGGCGGGGCGCCGTGAACCTTTGGGATCCAGGCTCCGCACTCAGAGGGGGCTGGAGTGCAGCGGGTGAAGAGACAGAGTACAACGGTTCACGCTGCTGCTGGGACTGCTGGCTTGGCGATCCTCCTCTGGGATGGAAGAGCAGGACGAAGACAAGCGCTTGTCCGGGAGGAATGGTCTGTCCGGGTGGATCTGGGTCCCACTTAGCCTTCGGGATGAAGCATGCCTAGTGGTTAGAGCACAAGGCCGTGAGTCAGGACATCTGAGATCTGCTCCCTGCTCTGCCATTGGCTCACTGTGGGACTAGGGCAAGTTGCCGCATCACTCTGTGCCTCAGTTTCCCCGAGGGCAGAATGGGAATGGTGATATCGACGGGCCTTGCGGGGCACTGCTGTTGTCCGTAAAGTGCTCCTAACGGAGAAGGGCAGAGTCTTATCATGAATTTGTCTCTTGTCACAAGAATCTGGTCTCCCTGAGGGGAGTGACCCAGTCTTGGCCCACACGGGGTAGAGTTGTGGCCGTCCTGCCTGGGCTACAGAGCCACAGGAACTGGAGTACACCGTTCACAACGCAGCACAGCTCACTCCAGCCTTGTTATTTCAGCGCCCCTGAGGACAGCGTGGCTGCCAGGAACTCCCGCCCCATCGCCATGGAAATGTGGAAGCCTGCTGGGACTTTCAACCATTGCCAAGCAGAACAGGCCCCGCTGCTCCAGAGCACTTGGCCGGGTACCAGACTCACGGCCTTTCCATCTCCTGTCGGCCCGAAGGCACCTCTGCTGCAGGACTAGCACTCGCCAAGCCACTGAAGCCACACGACAGGCCAGCGTGGAGAAACACCTTCTCCGTTAGCAAGGGCCTTCACGCTGCCCTGGGTTTCGCCTCACATTACGCCTCCTGGCAGACTTTCCCGCTCTCTCCTCCCCCTTCCGTCCTCTCAGCACTTCAGTGCAGCTAGGTCACCACATGGCTCAACCAGCGTACTTCAATCCTGCCCTGCACACCCTGGCTCCTCCAGTCCTCGGACCCGCGTGTACGTACGTACGCACGCACGCACACACGCACGCACGCACACAGAGCCCTGAAAATTCTGACCAAACAAACCCATCGAGCTCTTCCAGCCCAGGGATTCCCCAGAGCCAGGGTGGATAAAAATCAGCGATTAGAAAAAAAAAATAGAAAAAAAAATCAGATTTTATTTAAACTGGATTTTCAAGAAATATGTTTGCTGATGATGTTTAAAGAAAGTCACACCAGTGAACTGGTGGAAGTCACTTAAGCACTTGGATTCAGAGAATGTTGAAGTGATAATCTCACTTTTAACAGCAGTAGCTTCTTCTGCTGGTGTAGAAAGAATATTTTCTTCCTTGGACTAATTCATTCCAAATTGAGAAATCACTTGGGACCTGAAAAAGCAGGAAAGCTTGTTTTTCTTTTCCAGATTATGAACAAACAGGAAAATGAAGGTGAAGACGACTGAGTTAGCTGCAGAAGCCAATATTTTAAGTTTCTCATGTTGACCTGGCTGACAGTCAATTTAATTTTTGGTATATATTTCATATTTCAATATATTCCATTTAACTATTTTAGTTAAAAACAATGTTAACAAAAACAAACCTGATTTTAAAAAACTTGAATGTTTAACTAAATTCAAAAATTCATATGCTTGTTTTGTTAAAATACTATATGTTTGCTGTTGAAGAAAAAAATCCAGAATACATAACATTGTTTTAGTTAAACAAAACAATTCAAATGTCTGTCTGGTGATGTTCTCCTCCTAATACAGCATGTCAAGAAAATCCTCCAAATAATGATTAACTTGTTGAATTAGAGATAGACTTCATAAATATCTGCTTCAATTACCTTTGGTAAATGAAATAACCAAACAATCATTCATTTTCTGATATACCTGTAAAACTAATCTGAAGTTTTCAAATTAAATCACTTTCAAACTAAATCACAAATGTACAGTGTGTACCTTCTAAAAATGAAACCTACATCTATCTCTGAGTTGTGAAGAATATGAATTAAGGTTATAACAACCAACAACAATGCACTTTTATGTCGAAATCCATGATTAAATCGAGTCTTCCTGACTAGTGATTTAAATCATGATTTAAATCAAATTGATTTAAATCAAATCCACCCTGCCCATAGCTCTGCTAATGCATCACTGTCCCAACCAGCAGCCTTCCCATCCCCTGCTATTCCAGCCCAGGGCTCCTCACACACAACTCTGCCAATGTTCCTCAACCCGAACCCAGTGCACCCACTGCTATTCTCGTCCAGTGAGCCCTGCCAAGGGACCTCAGTCCTGACTCTCAGCCCCTGCTGCTGTTCCAGCTCTGGGACCCTCCATCCTGACCTTTTACACCCAGCTATTCCAGCCCTGGCCTTTGCCTGATCCCCAAGCGTCAAACCACCCTTTCCTGGAGGAACCAGACAGAGGCCAAGCCGTCGGCCAAAATCCTGTTCACTCAAAGCCATTCTCGGAGCCAGGTCTCCCTAACCCACTGCGTCAGAGAGCATCCTCTGGATGGGCCATTTCCTTCTTTCTCAGGGAAGGAGCCAGAGTTTGCTGTGCCGGCCTCTCACTGACTTGCAATCATAGGTTCCTTCCCAAATTCCTGTCACGGTTATTTACACTAGCAAAGTCTCCAGCCAGCACTCCTCACTGCTGCACTGGGAGGCTGGAAGCGCAGACCGCCCGGGCCCCTGAGCACAGAACACACTACAGAGCGGCTGCTTTGCTCCTATGGCAGTAAACACACGGAGGGAAATCTGGCATCAGATGGCGGCAGTGAGGCCAGGAGTGCACAACAGGACGGACTCTGGAGACCTTCACAGGGGTCCAACACGACCCCCCCAGGCACAACGAGACACCCCTGAACTCCCCACCCCTATGCATCCTCAGGTGCAAAGCTGATAGGCAGGCTGACCCATCCTCTTTCTGCAGGACAACTTGGCAAGTTCCAATGTGTCGGATGCGACCTTTACAGAGTTCACATCCTGTCTACAGAAGGGGAAGGGCATTTTTAGCTGTGGGGTGGGGGTGCAGCTCTGGAGGAAGGAGGAGAAAAGGAACATCAGGTTCTCATCATCTTGAGAAACCGGTGAGGGGCGGAGACAGAGATGGCTGTTACGGACCCGCATATGTCGAGGCAGAGGGATAATAATAGCTAGCATGACCCTTGGGGGAGGCTGTGCCCGGCTCACAGCGCCTGACCTCGAATCCCAATGCAGAAGAGTGTCCCCGGACAATTCCCTCCAGAAGTTTAACTACCACTCACCCCCATTCCTCCTGTCTTCACCACCTCCTCCCGCTCTTTGCTGGGGAAGCTTGGAATCCAAGTTGGGAAGAGCATCCCAGAGCTCTGCCACCAAGACCCAGAACCTCTCTGAAGCTCCCGAGGCTCCAGGAATGGGCTGGATGTCCCTCAGGTACAGGGACCTTCCAGTCATGGCTAGAAGCCGGCGTGAGGGGCAGGAGAGAGGGTTGGCTGATCGTGTCAGAACCTCAGACAATTTGGCTCTGTAATGGGCGTGAGTTTGGGTTGGTTCCTACTTCACCCCTGGGTGCTTTCCCTCATCCTCCATTGCAGACGTCTGCCAGCCCTGGGCTCAGAAAGAAAAGCCTGGCACAGAAACCCAACATCCCACCTCTGTCCAGCTCAGTCATGCTCCCAGGAGACTAGCAACAGAGGAGGAGCCAGAGACCATAAATTTGTTAGGGCACTACAACGATCTCCTGAATGGATGAACTCCCGCTGTCCGCACCAGGCCTCCAGGGAGCAGGAGCTCTGTCTTGGAAGCCTGTGATCAATGACATGCCGTCGCCAGGCAGCCCTTGACGTCAGCTCGTGTCTACAAACATTTTCTTTGACTGATGGCCAAAGCGCGCAAGGGAGAGACACAAAAGAAAGTGGAGAACAGAACATCCGATACAAAGGAGAAAGCCAGGTCGATGGACGCTAGATGGCTGATTCTGCGTCCCTCCTGGGATGAGGGCAGAGTCGTTCTCAGGCTGCTTTACGAGCTAACAGGGCCCAGAGAAGTTACTCAACTAGCGGCACAGATCCCTGGGGACCACCACATCTGCAATCCCACCACAGACCTGATGGGAATTCATCCAGCGATACTGACCAGGGCCGAGCTGGCTGGACATTTCCAGCCACAGCTAACCCAGCAACAATCAAATGTCAATGATAGAACAAAGGGCCCCAGCAAGGACCAGCCCGCTCTCTCCGCTGTTGCCACTAGGTCATTTAGTAAGTGGTGATGGTAGGGAATGGCTCTAGGCAGAGCGGATCTGGGCCTGTGGCACTTAGCACATTAACGGCTGGCAGCTGGAATTTCTTATAGCAGCCTCTGCCAAAAGCCAACAGCACGAAGTGCCCTCCTCATTGCTGGGGCCTCTTCACCCTGATCTCTTTAGCCACCTTGTAGGGCAGGTCAGTTTCCTTCCAGGCATCACAGTCCATTGGGCAGAGCACTGGACTGGGAATCAACAGACCGGGATTCCAGGTCCAGCTTTGCCACTGACCTGCTGCGTGACCTTAAGCATGTCATGTGACCTCTCTGTGCCTCCACTTCCCTTCCTGACCTTCATCTTGTCCATTTAGATTGAAGCTCTTTGAGGCAGGGGCTGTCTCACTAGGCGTATGTGCGGTGCTCAGTACAGCGGGCCACGCTCTCAGTTGGGGCCTTTAGACAATACTGAAATACAAATTAATAATCAACCATCAGCCCTGAGAGCCCTTATGTCCCATCTATGCTACAGTCACCCGGGTTAAACCATGGGTCCTTAATGTAGGCTTCCACTCCCACAAGCAAGAGCAGAGCATGTTCTATCACGGTTCAGGCAAAGGCACCGCTGACGCGAATACCAGCAACACAGGGGCTTAGACCTAGAGAGCAGACAAAGGCAAAGGCGTTTCA
The DNA here is from genome assembly GCA_033296515.1 of Macrochelys suwanniensis. Taxonomy (NCBI): domain Eukaryota; kingdom Metazoa; phylum Chordata; order Testudines; family Chelydridae; genus Macrochelys; species Macrochelys suwanniensis. The sequence continues at coordinate 9,147,477 of CM065790.1, read as the reverse complement.
TGCGACCCCGGCCCCAGCGAGGAGTACATTTTGTATGGTAAGCTGTGTGTCAGGCTGCCATAAAAATGCACCACCTTGCCCCCAATCATCTGAACCTCAGAGTAAAGCAGTGGGATACTATGGCGATGAGGGCCTCGGTATCTAAGTACTTATACGGCCCTCGTCACCATAGTAACGCAGGACCGCATTCGGAGATTCGTGTCCTAGAAGGACCTCAGATGAGTGCAGGTGAACAGTGCAAGATGGCTGGGACAGGGCACCACCTTGTGTAGCTCTCTCCAGTCACTGGATGTGTCCCATCAGCATTAACAGAGGGTTCTGAGCCCACCCCAGGGCAGAATAAATCCCGCACATTTGAGGGAGAACTCTCAACGCAAGGGCAGGCTGTTCCCTTGACAATATCCTAACCCCACTATCACCTGGGCCAGGGAGGGGTTCTCCAGGCCCCAGACGTGTAGGGACAGGAGTCACCACTCCTGGGTCTGTTCTCCGCTCCACCAAGCCTGCGTCTCCGCATCCCCCTCTGTAAGATGGGGAGAACAATACAGTCCGACCTCATAGGGATGCAAGACATAAATGCTTGTGAAGCGCTGGGAGGTGCATGGAGGGAAGGGGGCAGACAAGGGCAAAAGATTATTCCGATGGTTGAAGTGTCCTTGAGGAGAAGAGGTGATCCCTGTGTGCTGCTCCTTACACGCTGGTTTTCATACTGTTCTCTTCTACATTCCAGCCACAGCAGCAGGGCCCTCATTGGTCCCCAGCTTCATGTGCCGAATGAAGGCTCGGTTTGGCTTTTCCTAATAAAATGGTAGAGCGGTCTCAGGGGTGTCAGAGCCACATGCTGTGCTCACCCATGGAACAGCAGAGTCTCTGCATCACAGCACCCATTATTGAGATCCTGGGAGACAGGATTCCAGTGGAAATAATCCCAACACAATGCTGTAGAGAGCTTTGGTTATTGAGATAACCACCTTGGGCAAGAATATCCCAGGTACATTTCAACTCCAGTCAGTCTGCTCTGCCTTCCTAAACTCTCTGAAATGTAACCCTTGGGATCTGGGATGTTCACCCAGTTGTGACAGCTGATCTCCAACATGGGTGAGTTCAGCACATTCCACCTACCTAAGCCCTCCTTGCAGCTTTAGTGGAATACAGGATACTTATTCACTTCCTGTCCTAAACTGGGGTAGTGTGGTAGTTAAGCAGTTGCTAACTGCTTAACTCCACCCCAGAAGTTGCTGCATTTCAGGGCTGGGTGAAGTAACTTCTGTGCATAGTTTATTAAGCACTCTGTGGTCATTCGGTCAGAAAGGTACTTTGGACCGGATCCAAAACCCATAGACATCAATGGAAAGATTCTTACCAAGGTGAGTGGGCTTTGGCTCAAGACTTCTATAAATAGCACCTAGCAGCTACATGGTGCTTTTAATTAGGGGCTCTCAAAGCCCTTCACAAAGGAATGTTTTCATCTCTGTTTTACAGATGGGGAAACAGAGGCACAGAGACATTACCATGACCTCCCTGAGGTCACACAGCAGGTCAGTGGCAGGACTGAGACCGGAACCCAGATCTCCTCGCTAAGTGTGCATGGGACAGCCACTGCCTTGCTAAATAAATGCAACTTTGTATTAATGATCACAGATCACCACCAGCAATGGCAAACCAAACCCAGTCTTCAGGCAGCAAGGCCTTTGAGATGCAAAGATCGTTCTCCCCAACCTGCCGCCAGCCCCTCCTCCCCGCGGGGAAGTCCAGGTCCCTGTGCAGACTGAGGCTACCCAGGCGTGATGAGGGGAGCCACAGCCTGGGGCCTCGCCAAGCTCAAGCCCTGGAGGTCGGTCACATTTCCCAGTGGACTCATGAGAGGTGACCAGCTGATATTCCATAGAGAAAGCAACAGTGCCACCTGCTGGACAGTCAAGCTCTTCAGGTGCAGCAGGTCAGAGACTTCCTGGGTCATTCCCAGACATGGGACACAGCTCATGTTGTTACCTAGTGCCTGTTGGATGGACTTGAGTCCCCCAAACTGTTGCACTGCCCAGCCCCCCACCCCCCACCCCCAGCCCCTGTGGTGGTTCCATTCCTGTTCCAAGAAAATAGACCCGGATCAGAGCAGCCGCCTGTAACAGTAATGTCAGAGACAAAGGGTTGTATGACAGCGACAGTGGGGCTCAACCCCCAGAGACAAACCCCAGTCTCTGGGCACATCCAGGTCAGGGGCCAAACCTCACAGGGCTCGGGCCCAGCCCTAGCGATCACTTCCAACGTACAAACAATCAATCAGGAGAGACGAGAACTGTAGTGGGAACTGGAATACTGCACACAGAGGAGCCCCTCCAACATACCCACACGACATCGATGCAGGGAGAGGAGTGCCCCCACTGAGCCACCGACACCACTGCCACCCATCTAGAGCGCTCCCAAGCACCGACCTCTCCCACCCTGGCCATGGCTTGAGGTGGGGGCTGGCTGCAGCCCTTTGGGAGCCCAGCTCTGCTTCCCCAACGCTGCGAGCAGTCTCCTGTCGCACCAGCTCCCCAGAGGGTCGGGGATCCAGGAAGGGACCAGAAATCCCCCCACCCTCCCTTCTTCTAACCTTTTACTGGTGTTGATTTTCCAAGAATGATTCAACAAATGTCACCCTCAAGCCTGATTACCCTGAGGAGGGAGGGAGGGGGCTGGGAAAGCATCACACTGAGCCATCAGCTCCCTCTCTGCTCCTTTTACCCGCTGCGCGGGCTGGCACTGGGGAGGTGGGCGTGCACACAGGTCGTGGGGAGCCTCACGATGCAGGGTGACCTCTTACCTGTGCGCCTCTAGCACCGGGGGCACGACAGTGGCTCCCAGCCACGGCAGGATCCTCGTAACACCTGCATTTGTCTACAGAGAGCCGCTAGCCATGTAGCACTCGGGCAGGGCCCTTCCACCTCCACCATCCTGGCTCAGATCCCAGCCCATCTCACCTCCTTCCTGAGCACATCCATCCGCCCCAGGCCCCGAGGGAACCCCCGGCCAGAGACAAGCAGCACAAACCGCTGCTTGAGGCCCACGTGGGCCTGGGAGCTGGTGAGGTGCTCAGCTCCCATTGAAGTGAATGGGGGCTAAGCCGCGCACTGACTGGCCGGGTCTCCCCCTCTAGCAGTGGGATTATGAGGGTGTGGGGCAACCTGCGGGTTGATCCTGTCCTTCACTCAGCACGGTGAGCAGCAGCAGCAGGACAGGGGTCAGAACGGGTCAGGGACACTGTGTTAAATCCCATCCAGTGACACCTTCATATAAAAACAACGAGGAGCCCTTGTGGCACCTTAGAGACGAACACATTTATTTGTTAGTCTCTCGGGTGCCACAAGGACGCCTTGTTTTTGCTGATACAGACTAACCCGGTTACCCCTCGGAAACTGGTCTTCATATAAAGGCACTTGTAGCCAGCCCAGTGTGGAGAGAGAAGCAAACACTGCCTTGGACAGCCTCTGTCAAAACAGGCAAACAATCCCCCTTTCCCATCTTGCAGGTGAACCAGCCCCGACTCCTGCCTCCCTGACAAAGGGGAGCGGGGCCCACCCAGCCCGGCCAAGCTGGGCGATGAGGCCATAAGCCGCTCTTTTGGGAAGAGATTAAAACCAAAGTCCTCGGACTCCTCGCCATTTCTGCCCATTACGGATCCCGTGATACTGACACTGTTCAAGTGTCAGCGTGTCACCCTGCAGTCCTGGGCCATTCCAGTGTGGGGGGCCTGATTCCCCAGAATCGAGGGAATCGGCCTAAAGCCGGCCCTGATGCCAAGCTCCTCTCTCTACTAAAGTTCAGGCCAATACTAAAGAAAAGCAACTGACGGGAGTTTGGTTCCAGCCTCGCTCGCCAGCCCTTGGAGATCAGCGTGTTATCAGAGGCTCCTCCTGTTCTGAATCTGCCAATGCAACAATCACTCCCTTCTCCCCCAAAACCCATGTAATTCCTTCAACAAAGGGAGAGGCAGGGATCTCCCTTCAGCCGACATTTTGCCTTCTGCTCCAGGAGTTGGATTTAGTCTGGAAGTCACTCGCGGGACTGGTCCACGTGCGGGTTTGGGATTTAGAGGGGGAGCATCAATCTAAAATTCACACGGCGGGCCCCCCTCCTGTGCATGCTACAGGCAGAGCCCAGAGATCCCAGGCAGTGCTTCAAGGCTGACCACATGGAGGGTGGAATTCCACGGAGGTCAGTGATGTTTCACCAGCCTAGGCGAGGGGAGGATCAGGCCTCCCAGTCTGAGGGGTTGGTGGGGAGCTCAGCATCCGGCCCCAGGCATGCATCTGTCTGAACGCTCAAGTTCTTAGGGGTCAGCTGACGGGGGAAGGGTGGGAGTGGGAGGAAGGGGCCAGTTGAGGATTCACGCCAATCCAGGGCCCACTCTCCAAATGTTTCCAACTTCAGCCCCCTCCCAGAAACAGCACCAGAGGGTTTGAGGCCCTGCGATTTGGTTGCCTGGGCCACATTTCACCTTGAGCCTGCCCCATCAAGGCGCTGGGACGGTGCAGAGAGTTTGGGGCATAAGGACTATGCAAGGGGGCCTGATGCCTTCCAATGTCTCTTGGGCCCAGGCATTGCCTACGCGGCGCCAGGCCCTGCACGTAGTGGAGCAGAGTCTCACCGTTCAGGAGCGTTTGCTGCCCACCAGCCTGCCGCTCAGCCCAGCGATGGGCTTCTCAAACTTCATTGCAGAACCACTCCCGTCTGACCACAAAAATTACTACCCGACCCCAGGAGGGGGACCGAACCCTGAGCCCACCTGAGCTCCCCCATCCCGGGTGGGGGGTGGGCAAAACCCAAGTCCCACTGCCCGGGTGGGCAGGGGAGTGAGCCAAAACCCGAGCCCAATCCCCACTGTCCCGGGCGGGAGGCGTGTAACCTGAGCCTTGCCACACAGGGCCGAAGCCCTCAACCCCAGACGGTGGGGCTCAGGCTTTGGCTTTGGCCCTGGGCCCCAGCGAGTCTAACGCCAGCCCTGGCGACCCCCATTAAAACAGGGTCGCGACTCTCCCGACCCACAGTTTGAGAACCTGTGTGTGTTTAAAAGCACCTGGTGTCTTAGAGACTGGATCCCTCCCCTTTCCATGACCCACCTCCTTCGGCGCGTGCAGTGGGTCTTCGGCCATTTACACAGAGACCAAGAACTCGGACTGGGAAGCTCCCCTGTGGTTACTTCCCCTTACCGAGCGCGCCTGCCGTGGTCTGTTTCCCTTTTACTGCTGTCTGTCCCCTGAACCCACCCATCGCATGCAAAGCCATGACCCCCTTACTGCCACCGTGCCCTGTGCACACAGCGGCCCAGGGGCCAGCCGGCAGCCACAGACGCGCAGGGCCGTAACGCCAGGTTCAACAAAACCCTACTGGAAACCTTGGGGGTGGTGTCATGTGGTGGCGGAAGCCGAGTGGCTGCCTGGTGGGGTCTGCACCCTGCACACGTATCTATCGGCAATAGAACTAGCGCACGGGCCTCCTGTGGGTAAACGTGAGCCACCTCATCAGACACGACAGTTTGGGGGCAGCGAGGGTGGATCCACTGATCTAGCCCATGGCTTCTAATCAACACAGGTGGTTTCTAGTGACCCTGAGCATCCCGGTGCAGCAGCCGCCTGGGTAAGCCCCGGCACTTGGACCTCCCCAGCGCGGGGGCGTGAGTGCCACCTGGGACAGTGCCGATCCAGGAGATCCACGTATTTGTCCTGGGTAAGCCCCGGCACTTGGATCTCCCAGCGGCGGGGGCGTGAGTGCCACCTGGGACAGTGCCGATCCAGGAGATCCACGTATTGATCCCACTTCACTGGCATGGCAGCCCCATGGAAACCCACCCTGCCAAGCTCACCTGTGTGTCGATCATCATCATCTCCCTCTCATCTCCTCGACGGGGTCCTCGCAGAGAAAGGTGTCCAGAGGCCGGGGGTGGGGGGGGCTCGCTCCCCTCAGCTCGGCCGGTCTCCCGGGGACTCAGATGGGGTGGGGGGTCTGGCTAGCAGGGGTGAGGGGAAGCTGGTCCTAGCCCCCACCCCAAGCCCTGCTGGGTCACTGGCTGCCTCCCATCTCCTGGCGCGGGAAGGAAGGCATCCCCCGGGGAAGAGCCCTTGTCAGGGCCGAGTGGCTCGAGGCGTTGGCAGGCTAGGAGAGGCAGGTGAGGAGCCGGCATCCCCGAGACAGGGCTGCCACGGTCACATTGCAAATCCAAGAGCCCAGCCCGCGCTGCTCGGAGCCCCACGCGGCATCAGCAGGATCCAGGGAAGCGACGGCCGGGAGGAATCTCCGGGAGACACATCGCCTCGCGGGGGCTGAACTGTATCAGGTTCCCATTGTCTGCACACAGCCCCACGGAGCAGCAGCAGCTTTGCACCTCTAGGAAAGCTCCCCGTCCCTGCTTTCTCCTCTTCTCCAGCGAGGAAACCCAGCGCGTGGGACCCGCGAGCGCGTGCCCCGGTGGCGGGGGTGGGGGGCTAGCTAGCTTCCCAACACACGCTCGTTGCAGGCGGCAGATTGCAAAGCCCCCACGGCATGGGCTGCAACAATTTGCAAAGCGAGCGTGAGCGTGTGCAAAGGGGGTGGAATGAATCAGGCAGCAGGCGTTTAGCGGGAGCTCCGGAATCAAGCCTCCTTTCCCCGGGTCTCTGTGCGGGGTCCCTCTCCAGGACAGAGAAACTTCCCTCCAGCCAGGAGAGCAGCAGCAATCACAACAAAAAATCGTTGCAAATGAAGCAGCCAGGAATCCAACCGCTCAGGCGGGGCGAGAGCAGGCGACCGGGTGGTTCTCTAGATCCAGCCGGCGTGTGGCTCAGGGAAACGCAGGGGTTCCCCCCCACACACCTTTTCCTCTGGGAGCTTTGATCCCACCTGGGGTAAACGAGGAGACAGGAGAGTTCCCAGGAGACGGTGTCAGTGCTTCGAATCGGATCACCCCCTAATGATCCTCAGCCCATTGGAGCTGTAGGGGTTTGTCTTACAGACGCCCAGGCTGTGCCTGCCTGAAGCAAATGAGTTGGTAGTAATTGGGCTAAGCACAATATTTTAATGAGCCCCTGGTCAAGCACTATGGAGCCTAGACAAAGACAGTTAAGTTCAAAACCAGTGACCCTAGTTCAGTCATTCCCAGACCCACAATCACACAGTCACTCGGCTCGCCGCTACACACAGACACAACCACCACACACAGTGACACTTAGCACCAGTTACTCGTAAACACCAATCACCCAGGCAGAGTCCATCACAGGTGCACAATCACACACATACACAGTCACTTGCAGACACCCAGATGTCACTCACGCTCAATGCAGTTCTCCTTGCCTGGCACCCCAAGGCAGGCGTTTTGCACCCCAGCAGAAATATGCTGAGTTTATTATGGCACCACAGCGGCCGTGGGTGTCTCTTTCTGTCACAGCTCCAGCAGGGAGGGCGGAAAGGGGCTGCTCATTGCCAAAGGCCACCTGGCAAACTGCAAATGGAAGGGAGTGAGGGTGTAGAACCTGCCTGGCAGAGGGAGGGCACTGCCCTGGATTACCTGCTCGCTGGCTCTCACCCTCAGCACCACCCTGTAAAATGGATCTACCTTGCGGGTCACATGTTCCCGGCACAGAGCCCCGTGATGTCTCTGGGGTTTGCACATCTGTCTGCTCACACTGCCACATGTAGAACCGGGATCAGGCCACCCAGAATAATCTATTTTTGCCTCAGCTCCTCCCACCAGTTCCCTCCCCGGGGCTGCCCCAGGAGGGCCTGCTCCTCCCAGCGAGGGACTGACAATCTGCAGCAGATGCTGCTGTTCCATTAGCTCCATCTGGGGCTCCGCTGAGTCATAGAGATCCACAAAGGCGGGCTCAAAATGGGGCTGATGTCAGTCAGAGAGAGGTAGGGCCTGCAACTGGCTGGGCGTGATGGCGTGATGTCTGTAGTGACACATGTCAAGTGCCCCTTCAAAGCACGGGCCAGACACATGGACCAGCCCTGAATCAAACAGGTTTCTGAGGGAGGTCAGCCCAGATATGCCACTCCTCCCTCTGGTGACTAACTCCTGCGCCCTCCCCTGCCCTGCTCTCACGCACACCAGGCCGATGGCAGAGGCAAAACAGATCACGATCTCAGCAGCAGAGGGAAAACCAGGAAGCCAGCATGAAGGGGAACAGGGGTCACACAACAGACAGGGATATTTTGGGGAAACCCCTAGGGATGGGGGATATCCAATGGAGCAGGATGGGCCCTCTGTCATAGAATATCAGGGCTGGAAGGGACCTTAGGAGATCACCTAGTCCAACTCCCTGCTCAAAGCAGGCCCAATCCCCAATTTTTGCCCCATATCCCTAAATGGCCCCCTCAAGGATTGAACTCACAACCCTGGGTTTAGCAGGCCAATGCTCAAGCCACTGAGCTATCCCTCCCCCCATGCAGCTGAGCCCTCCATCCAGTCAATGAGTTGGCTCCCTCTGGAACTGGCCAGCAGGGGACGGTTCAGCACTTCCCCATCATGGGCCAAGTGGGGAGCCCCGTATGAGGTATGACTCCAAGGGCTCCCTCTGATTGCTCCACTACCTGTGGCCAGACCCACCCCCATCCCCTAGATGCACCATCCCCATCTGAGCACAGAGACCACTGCCTCCTTCACCACACCCCTGGCTCATGCCCACCCAGAGAGCTCAGTGCCAAACCAGCCACCAGAAGTGAGGTCCCCCTCCCCTGCACCAGCCTCCTGAGATGACTAAAGCCAGCCACATCCCAGCAGGACCCATCTCATTAGCCAAGCCAAGCCCCATCCTCTAGCGCCGTGGGAGTGTGACTGTGGGGCCGCGGCACAAACGACATCCACCCCCAGCCGCTTCATCTCTATTCAAACTGACACCTGAAATGGAAGCGCGGAGGGAACCAAGGAGGGAAAAGCTGCTGGAAATCTCCACGCACGATCAATTTGCTGGAGTGCCGCGCTTTTGATACCGAAGAGGGCTGAGCAGAACGGGGTTTCCATGGAAACAGAGAGGCTGCCGTTTAAAGGAGACTCGTAGTTCATATTTATGAGGGCGGTGACATGTGCCATTTCGGGAGAGGCAGGAGCTGAGGGGAGAGGAGGCCGCCCACACACGCCGGCGGAGCGTGGGCCCAGTCAGGTTCCTGGGCAGCTGGCTCAGATTAGAACTGCAGGGCTAGGCCAGCTGGGTTCCCCAGGGCCTTTTGGAGCAGTAACAATGAGGTGTCAAGCAGTACGTTCAGTTCTAATGCACCAGCCTGGCAGCCCTGGAGTCTGAAGTCCTCTGAGACACAGAACCCCACCAACATGCCTCGTCTCGGGGGGGCAGGAGCTACTCCTTGGGTTGAGAGGTTACAGGCCGGCTCTGGCCAAGAAGGGGCTCCAGTCTGCAGCATGTGGCGGCCCCCTGTCCACTAGAATTGGACTGAGAACCACCACTCATCTCCTAGAGATAGGGTTGCCAACTTTCTAATGGCTGAAAACCGGACACCCTGGCTCTGCTCCCTGCCCCGCCTCTTCCCCCGAGGCCCCGCCCCCACTCCTTTCCCTCCTCCCCCCTCGCTCACTCCCCCCCTTTCCCGGGACTCACCTGCTGCCTGCAGATCCAGGCTGGGAGGAGATGACACGGAGCCTGCCCGCAGCGGGGGTCAGTCCCCAGAGCAAGGGGCTAGGACTGGGGCAATCAGGGCAGAAGGGGGGGCGGACAGGACTCCCACCCCCCAGGCAGCAGCACCTACCTCTTGGAGCCCGGTCCAGAAGCCAGCCACTGCTCCGTCAGGCGCGTGTCAGCAGCTGAGCAGACAGCAGCTCACCCATGTGGCTGCAGCCGCAGTTGCTGCACTTCCTGTCCCCCAGGGGCAGAGGCCGGTTACTGTGTCCAACCAGACTTTTAGCGTCCGGTCAGCTGTGCTGACCAGACGCTGCCAGGTTCCCTTTTTGACCGGACATTCCGGTCAAAAACCGGACACCTGGCAACCCTACACAGAGACCACGGCATAGCTTTGAGAATGGCTCTGGGTTCCTGCTGAGCTAGGCCTCAGTCAAACCAGTGAGCATGTATGTCTATAGTCAGTATTGTTAGATCGCTCCAAGAAAAGTTCAGAGGAGAGTTTGTGGTGTCCTGAGACCTGTTATCAGGTCTGAGTGATCATTTTCAGCAGGCACTAGAGACTGTCTATTGCCAGGCATGGTCTCACAGCGTGAGCAGGAACTCCTGCCATTTAAATCCTGCATTGCCACCAACTCCCTCTATGCAAGTCCCTTAACTTTATAGCTTCAGTCCTCCATATGTACCAGGGGGATGATAATCCTGAGCTCACTGAGGTGCTGCGAGGATAAACGGGTTCATGTTTGTACACACAAAGCTCTCGTATTGTTAGAACACTCTCCCCTCCAGGCTAGAGTTGTGGCTTTATGCCTTACACTAGGGCTTGGCTCCATTCATACCCAGAACTCACACTACTGACTACAGATATAACTGGCTCTCCTAGCTCTGTCTGTACCACACTCAGCACTAGAGGGGTCGCTGCTTTGCTACAGCTGCAGTTCTTCAGCTGAAACACACTAAGGCTTCTGCTATCCACCCTTGGCAGCTGGTGCTACGCAGAAATGGAAAACGGAACTTAACTTTTCAAGACCAGTAGGAGATTATCTCTGGTTTCCCGGCTTATAAAATAAGCCTTAGCATTTATATGATGATTACGTATTCAAAGCACTTTGCAAATATTAATTTGTCTTCCCAACATCCCGGTGAGGTAGGGAAGGATTATCCCCATTTTACAGGTGGGGAAACTGAGACAGAAAGGTGCAGTAATGTGCCCAAGGCCACAGGCAAGTCAGCTGCAGAGCTGGGACTGGATTCCACGCTTAGCCCACCATGCCCCACTGTCTCTTGTAGTCTCCTTCGCCTTCAACAGAACACAGGCATCCATGGCTCTGTGAACAGAATAGAAACTCAACAGAAGAGGAGAATCGAGGATAAAGGATGTTCTCATTTATGCCCAGTGGCACTAGATGTCACTACAGAGCAATGCTCTAATTATAGTAACAGGGCCACAGCTCCACAGTGGAGAAAATACATGTTTGAAAGAGTTTGGACCTTTAAGTTGATGGTAAAATTTGCTCATGGCAAAATGTTGCTACAAAGACTCAGAATAAAATCCTTAAAAAACGGGTTACGGGCATTCATTTAACTCTTGTTAAATCAGTTCAACGTAGAGAGAGAAAAAGTGATGTTTCCTGGTTCAAAGCTGCCAGGGTTTTGCGTTCAGATAGCCTGAAACTCGTTCTGCTTGAAACAATCTAGATGAATCTGTAACTCAGTCTGGAAAAGCTTAACTAAAGTATCTATATATGGGAGGGGATGGGGGATGGGGGGGCCCCGTACACTCAGCCGTCACAGCTTTCCAAGTGTCCTGCAGTCCTAGGTACAGCTCTGATGGTGGGATGTGGGGGTCTCAGTGTAAATGGAAGGCAGACTGATGTGAAGCACATTCCCTGCTACCTTCCTGCCTCCAATTCCCAATCACCCCCACACCTCCCATTGCGGCCGTTGTCACTCCTAGACAGAAAGGTGCCTGGGCACATTGCTGGCGTTCTCGGCACGCGTCGCCCCTGCAGATCCCCACGCATGGCTGTGGCCACCCGCGGGGACACGTGGTGTTGTGAAGCAAAGCTGGGGTGCTCAGGGAGGAAGCCCCGCAATGGCAGCCCCTTTCCTCCCAGCCCGTATTGCCCACGGGGGGAGAAATCCTACCAGCGCGCCTTGCTTTTATTATTATTGGTACTAGTATGAAGATGGGGGTCCCGCTGTGCGCGGTGCTGTACGTGCATAGAGCAAGAGACAGTCCCTGCCCCAAAGAGTTCACAAGCTAAACAGATAAAGAAGGACAGGGGAGTGGACACCAGAGGTGGCAAGTCACCTGCTCAAGGTCACCCAGCAGCTCACTGGTTGACTGGAGCAGAGACCCCCCCAGCTCTCCCGAGCTGCTGCTCAGAAACCTGTCACTGGACCATGCTGCCTCTCATTGCCCAGGCATGTCATTAAGCTGGCCAGAAGCACCTGTTTTGCCGGATTTTCCCAGCCTCCTTGTGCTGCCTTTGCACAAGGAACTTACAGCTAATATCCGACCCACATGCCTCTGTCATAGCTCCCTTAAAAACCATCTCAGTTCCCTTCTTCCCAGCCACCAACCAGCCCCCTAATCAGGGTGTGGGGGAGGCAGGCTACTATTTTTTTTAACTAACTGGTGGCAAGTGACATTTTGGATACAGGACACAGAGCACCAGGGCCTGAGATGGGGTCTAGGGGAGGATCAAGAGTAGCCAAAAAGGGAGCCATTAATGGGATCAAATGGGTCGTTAGCTGGCCTCTCCTGGGCTGCTCTTCCACACTGGGGGTTTCTGTTCCCAGCAGCCTGCCGCAGACTTTCTTTTTGGCTTAATGCATCGCACAAGTGATCAGCAGAGACAGGGAAAGAAAACGCTTGTCACCATTAGACGGACAATGAATGAGGAGTCTGTTCCATGCGGCTGGAGGGGGATGGATGGAACAGGGGGCCCTTGGTCAGGGATGAGGTTGAGTCGGAAATACTTTGAAAGCAGAGAGCCAGATCCTCACCCGGTGTGAACTAACTTCCAGGGAGTGACAGCAATTTGCACCCACTGAGAATCTGGTCCTGTATTTTTACCTCTAATGGACCCTCTAATATGGTGCTATGTGGACACTTATAATCAACTCAATTCCATTGGCATAAGAACTCTGGCGAGAGCATGGTCCAGTGGTTAGAGCAGGAGGCACAGTCAGGCCAGTGTGCTGCTCACCAAATAAAGGGATAGGTCACTTCACTGCTGGGTGCCTCAGTTTCCCCTGTGCAATGATAATGATACCCTGGATGATACCCTGGGATGGAGTGATGCTTCCAGGCCTCAGCCCACACATTCCCCTTTGAAGGGAACTGGTTTCCTTGTGTTTCTCCGACATCAGACCTCCTACCCCAGGCAGCCCCATTCTCCGGGGGCCTGGCTCTCAGGCCGCCATTTACAGGAGGGCAGAGTGCGCCCAACTGGAATGATGGCATTGTAAACCCACTTTGCCCTGGTGTTAATGCCGCCCTGAGCTGTTGGGGGAAGAAGAATCGGGCTGTTGTCTAATTATGGAGGGCACCTGGGAGTGGACAGAGGCAGGGGATGGTGCCCTGTGGCTGGCTGCCATAGATAGGGTGACCAGGCAGCAAATGTGAAAAATCGGGACGGGGGTGGGGGGTAATAGGAGCCTATATAAGAAAAAGACCCAAAAATCGGGACGTCCCTATAAAATCGGGACATCTGGTCACCCTAGCCATAGACAGCCTCCAGCTCTCCTCCCACTGGAGTGAAAGCTGCCTGCTAGTGCTGGGGGAAGGGAGCGGTCTTGGCTCCGCAGGGTTGAAGCAGGGACAGGTGATGGCAGAGGACTGGTTCCTGTCCGTTAAAAGAGGAGCTCAGCCAGCGTGAGCCAATCCAGGGCCCCACCCCCACCCCCCAGGCTGGGCGAGTGTCTCACCTGTCACACAGCCCTGCTGCCTGGATGCACAGGGACGCCCCAGGCGCAGTTACAAATTGCAGCCCCCTCAGAGTGCTATTCGCAGAGCAGGCTGCGTGACAGGAGGTCAGCCCTAGGGAGATGCTGTGGCGTGTGGGCCTGCCAGGGACGACGCGGCCCATGTCATGGTACAGCTTGGCCCCTATGCTATGCCAGTCCTGGGGGTGGCTGGGGGCCTTTGCTTTGGCTGGAGGAGGGCTGGGAAGAACCAGGTTGGCAGCAGACTGGGAAGCAAAGCTGCAACTTCTCTCAAACAGCTGGGCACAGACACCTTTAACTGAGGCCCCATAAGCAGCTGTCATGAAAGCAGGTACCATCCCCTCTGCACGGCCCTGAGACAGGGACTGCTTCGTGCCGTGTGAGGCAGGGATGGAGAGGTGACGTGGTCATGGTCTGTAAACCATGGCGGGGAGAAGATTTCTGACAGCAAAGGGCATTTTAATGTAACAGACGAAGGCAGAACGAGATCCCATGGCTGGAGGCTGAAGCTGGACAAATTCAAATGGGAAATAAGACACATTTTTAACAGGGAGGGTAATTAACTCATGAAACACCTGACCTAGGGCAGTGGTGGATTCTCCATCACTAAGTCTTCAAGCCAAAACTGGATCCCTTTCTACGAGATACTCTCTAGCTCAACCACAAGTTATGGGCTTGACATACGCCTCGCTGGGTGAAATTCAGTGATCTGTTGTATGCAGGAGATCAGACTAGTTGAGCCCAATAGTCCATTCTGGCCTGATAACCTATTAATCCATATGTGTACAGCACCCAGCACAATGGGGCCCTGAACTTGGTTGGGATGTCCAAGCATGACTGCAATACAAATAATAAATAATAGCCAGAGGGCTTGGCGGGAGGGGCATAGGGCTAAGGCTTGAAATAGGATGGCGCTTTTCCCTTGGCCTCCTGGTCCCTGCAGAGCTTGGTCCCGAGGAAGGGACGAGGAGAACAATTCTCCAAGGTGGGCACTTTAATAGGGGATCCAAATATATCTCTAAGGTGTCTCTCCCCTCAGCATCCAAGCACTAATGAAGAAAGCATCACAGGGGAGCCCAATGTGTCCAGCTGGTGATAATTGGTGGGGGGGGGGGGCAGTGTTTTCCATTGTTGTTATACATTTTATGGGCATGCCAAGGGGCTTTCTAACATGCATTGCAGCAGGTAAATGCCCACATTGACACACCTGAGCGACACTTGGAGCCTGCAAACATGAGACTGGAAGAGCCTGGTAAGCCACTCACATTTAGAAATGGATTGCTTGGGTCGCTGCCATTTAGCAATTATCCGAGGCAAGAGCAGCCAGCTGCTTCTTCCCCATTTTCTCTCCCTCTCCTGCCAAATGAGCCTTTTTTGAACGGTTTCCTTGGAAACAGACAGCTTAGCCCTGTCACTTCTGCCCCCTCCCCTCCTTGCTTTCCAGTGCAGGAGCAGAGCTCTGCTCCAGTACTCTCTGCTCTTCCCCATGGTCTCGCTACCTGCTCACATTAAATGAGCGCGGCAAAGACGTACGTTATTCTTTGGTCGCGTGCCTCAGGAGCTATTTGAAAGATGCTTCTGGGACAGGTGCGTCAGCAGGGTGGGTGGCATTTGAGCCTTAGTTAGGCAGCCACCGTTGCAGGTGATGGTTGTTTTCCTGCCTTTGTATTTCTCTTCTGGTTCCAGAGGAAGAGTCGGGTTCTGAGGCTGCACAGCAACAAGATCGGCTTCTCCTTGTTCTCATGTCAAACAAATAGTAACCTCGGCCCACCTCCCCCTCCTCTGACTGTCACGTGAAGGTTATTCAGCTGGAGCAGGGAGCCCCAGAGTAGAACTTGCCCTTTCCCTACAGTATTTCATTAATAAGACAAAGTGAAATTAACCCATTTACTACAAACACATTAGGTGTCACTGTCTACTTCCAGCAACCCGGCAGCTTCTAGCCAATTTGTTTCACAGTGCTTAGGAACGCTGGAATCCGCCTGGACACCTCAATGCCAAATGTTCTTTGTCAGAGAAGACTGAATGATCCACAGAGAGGTGTGAACCATTGAACAGGTTCAGAGGTTGGCTTTGGTTGAGCTATGCATGCAGACATTCAGATGCTGGCCTGAGCTGTATCTGGTCGGCTCAGATCTCTTGGGTCTACAAATCTGGGCAGGATATGAGGAACATAGGAAATGCCAGACAGGACAAGATCGTTTTTCTGTCCAGTTGAGTATCCTGTCTGTGATAGTGGCTGGAACCAGCTGCTTCAGAGGAAGGTGAAATAAACCCTGTGGGAGGCAGCTAGAGAAAAACCTGCTCCCAGGAAAAGCTTCCTCAGGAACCCAATCATTGGAGGTTGGTTTATGCCCTGCACTAGGAGGGTTTATATTCCTTCCTTGTTTAGTCTTTTAATTTTTTTTACCACAACTGTGGATATTCTCCTTATCCAGATTAATGTGCAATCTTGTTTTGAATCCTGCTAAATTCTTGGTCTCAACAATGCCTTGTGGCAATGAGTTCCCCGGGCTAATTACGAGTTGAGCCTTGCTTAGGGTATTAGACACTTCTGGAGCGTGAAAAACATCATGAAAGTTAACTGCACCTTCCCATTCAGGGCTGAGGTTGACAGGGCCGAGGGTCGTTTTATTGCCCAGTCTCAGACCAAACTACAATGTGGGTGTTTTTCTTTTAAACCAGCACATGGGGGCGTCTAAGCTTTGGCAAAAGGCTACCATCCAGGCAATGACAGCCCCCAGATTTACAGGGAAGAGGAATCAAGTAGATCAAGGAGTCACCGTCACTGGGGCATCATCACCCCATTCTCAACAAGTACCTGACACCATCCCTGAGCTGAAAGAACCACCTGCCCTTCCCCGGGCCAGCTCCACAATCCATCCACAGCGGGGAGCCAAAACACTGACCAGGACACATCCAGCACGGGCAGCAGATCAAGGGCCTGATTGCGTGGTAAGAAAAAGAGAGGGCTAGATACCTCCAAGAGGACCTGACACATCAGTCCCGTAACTCCTTGTAGTTCTTATTCACTGTGGAGAAGCGTATCAGGCGCACCTCAGGCGGCCTGGGCTTGGTGTCATCCCACACGTACTCCGGGGAGAGGAGCTTTGAGGGCTTGTGGGAAAAGAAGTGCCTGTTGAGGTGGCTCTCCTCCTGCCAGGCCGCCATGATCCCGTTGGCTTTGTCTGCCAGGATGGTCATGTGGCAGGCCCTGGTGAACTCGTACACCTGCTTGACCAGCCCGCCGAAGACGGCCCCTGCATAGTAGAAGTCCCCCTGGCGGTCAGGGATGAAGGCAGCGGAAGAGCTCCTCCTCTCATAAGGGAACTGGCTGCGAGGGACGTTGAAGTACCCGGGGTGTATGGCTGCTACCATCTCACCCAGAGTCTCCACCCCCCACGGGTTGTGAAACACCATGTCGATGTCCAGGCAGAAGAGGTAGTTCACCTCCTGGTGGCTCACCTCTGCGATGTGCCTGTTTATTGCCTCCATCCTGCGCATGGAAATCTCCTGCCAGTGAGAGTATTTTTTGATGGGGACGATGCGGAGGCTCCGGCCGGGCTGCAGCTGGACTCTGGGGATCACCTGGGGGTCATTGGTGAAGATGTAGTAGTTCACCCGATAGCCCTTCATGAAGAGCTTCTCCGCCGACTCCACAAAGCGGCCCACAAACTTGGTGTACCTGTGCAGACACAAAGGCATCGATGCATAGCACAATGGGGGAGAGGGGCCATGGCCCAGGTTACTGGGGGTCTTTAATACACTATGATGTGGTAGGAAGAGTTTTGCCTAGATACTGCTATAACGATGGGCACATTACAAGTGCAATGGGTTGGAATAGCACTAGGTTATTGTCTCTCTGCCCTCATCTAAAGAACATGCCTTGGCTGGTCAACTACCTGAAATGAACTAGAAATCCCACATGTCCCTGCTCTCGCTATTCTCACAGGGAACCTGGGATGGACTTTCAAAATTGCTGACTGTGCTTCTCCGTGGCCTTACAGCTCAAGTGGCCATTTAGGGTATGTCTACACTACAGTCAGAGGTGGGACTGCGGCATGTGTAGACATACCTGAGCAAGCTTTAATCTAGCTAGCTCAGGTCCCAACAGCAGCAAAGCTGCGGCAGCACGGGCTGCAGCATGCACTAGCCAGCCAAGAAGCCAGGCTCCTTGATGGGCCTGTACTCAGGCGGCTGGCTGACATAGCGCCATAGTGTAGATGCTTCCTACATTGATGGAAGGGGTGTTTCCATCGGTGTAGGTCATCCACCTCCCCAAGCAGCAGTAGCTAGGGTGATGGAAGACCTAGCCAGATGGGTTAGGTTGCCATAGCTACGGCGCTCAGAGGTGTGATTTATGCCAACCTAACTTTTAAGTATAGACCAGGCCTGACATAGCTATGCCGGCAGAAGCCGGTAGCATGGACACCAGAGGAGGTGTGGCACTGGACTAGCACAGGTGTTATGCAACACAGCAGGGCTGATACGCAGCAATAGAACTTTACTGTACTTAACCTACTTGAGCTATTGGAAGGCAGCATGGTCTAGTCGCTAGAACACTGGATGAGGACTCAGGTTCTACTCCTAGCCCTGTCATTAGCCCACTGGGTGACCTTAGGCCAGTCATTTCCCCACTCTAGGCCTCAGTTGCCCATCTGTAAAATGGGGCTAAAGTCTTTTGTGATCTCCTGATGACAAGTGCGATACAAGAGTTAGGTATTACTATGATGATAATGATGTCTATTTCTAGCTGATTCCACCAGTGCCGTTGCTAGCAACAGGCTACAAAGCCCTTACTTTTATGAAGGGGAAACTTGAGCATGCGTAAAAGGTTGTTCCTGACCCCAGATCTCTAGCCCGTGCTAGTCTGCTTTCTCTTCCCTGAACAACTCCTTTAATTCCACCTTCGCCGTCATCTTGCTCTCACTGCCCCACACCCGCAGGGCACCAATCTATGGCAGGATCAAAGCTGGGGACAATGCTGGCTGGGGAGCTTTCAGAAGAGGCGAGCTTTTTGCCTCATGAACCAGAGCTGTTGGGCGACTCACTTACTTTCCAGTGGCAAAGGCTGTCACCCCTATGGTGAGGTTCAATGGCTTGTAGGCACTGTCCAAGAGTTCGGAGTTGAAAGTTCCTTCCCAAACAATGGGGGCCAGCCAAGGCGTGAGAGTCAGCACATCCTGGCGCCTGAAGGAAGAAGAGAAGGGCGGTAAACAAAACAAAACAGCACCCTTTGATCTGAGCCCAGTATAGATGTGAAAGAGACGCTGGATAATACATGTGTGAAGTGGGGTGCTGTGGGGAGTGGCCTGGGACCTCCGCTGGTGATGGGGGGCGAGGGAGGAAGGGCGGCAGTGCGTGGCCCGGGACGCCAGCTGGCGCATGGGGGAGGGGGTGGGCTTGGCGGGGCTGGTAGGCTCCCTACCCAGCTCCATGTGTCCCTGCAGCTCCTAGGGGGAGGGAAGGCCATGTGGGCTTCATGCACTGCCCCCACCAAGCTCCAGTTCTGCAGCTCCCATTGGCCAGGAATCACAGCCAATGGAAGCTGCGGGGGCGGTGCCTGCAATCAGGGAGAGCGTGCAGAGCCCCCTGGCCCCTCCTCCTAGGTCAGGAGATGTGGGGTCATGCTGGCCGCTTCCAGGGAGCCTCCCGCCCAGGTAACTGCTGCCCCGCAGCCCAACCCCCTGCCCACATCTAAACTGCTCCTGCTGCTGGACCAGGGGCTGCCTGAATATTCGGGCAGCCCCTAAGCCAGCCACAAAAGTCACAGAAAAAGTCACGGAATCCATGACTTCCGTGACAGACATGCAGCCTTAGTCATAACTGTATGATTCTCTCCAGCTACTTCCATCACCTCACTGCATGAGGCCTCAGAGCAGGATACATCAGGCTCTGAATTTCTCCTCCTAGGGTGAAATCCAGTCCTGTGCAGAGGGACTAGCAAAAGGTCCATGGCTCCACTTATGTCCTGCTTAAGCCCATAGGATCTCTGCACAGGGCCACTGAACTCCACATAGGGGGAAGCCATGCATACCTTCCTTATATTTGTTGCAGGCTTGATACGGGTTACTACATATGGATTTTAAATATATGCAAAATTATTAAAATTAAACAAAACTGCCCTGTTGCTATGGTTATGAAAAGACAATCTGTGGTGTGGCACTGTATTATCCCAGCCTGGAAATGTAGTTTTAATATGTTGGATCATAACTAATGTTTTAATATCTAGTCCAGCATTCAGACATGTAACAAAGCTATGGGAAATCCATACCCTCTTCCACCTGGTCAGCGTAAGCATCTCATGCACATGCAACAGAGGCCTGTTACTCCTGACAACAGTAGTTCACTTATATTTTATCCTTCTTTCTATACTAAGGGCTGCTTGCAAGGGCTCTGGAGTGTTTAATGAGATATGTTTTATGATGCTTGCCTGGCCCTGGGCTGCCAGAATCTTCTCCAGACTATGCCCCACAGCTATTTGTTGCTGAGACTTAACAGAAGCCTTGTTGGGCCACATTTTGGGACTATACCAATATGCCGCTGTCTTTCTGACCCCACCTTCCAGCCTAGATCCCCTAAGGCTACAGAGGGCATGTAAGCTAGGTTCAAGGAACCAGGGGAATAGTTTGGTGGCCAATGTTGTATTACATTGTAGCAGCCTCAGCTGCAGCAGATTCAGTCTGATTGGACACAATGTTTGAGGAGCCTGGAGTGTGGCTTCCTTGTACATTATGGGAGTCTAATGATATCGAGACAAAATAAATTCCGGAACTGATGGGGGAGAAAGAATAGAATTGGTTTTGTATGTAGAAAACACATTCAAATAACCAAGATCTTCTCTTTCCAGATCAGTTATCTGAGGTCTTATTTTTGGACATCCTGGGAGTAGGTTTATCCCTTGTATCAGATTTTCTTTCCTTACAAAAGGCTTCACTGGATTTCTCTGGGTGACTCATTCTCCACGGTATTTATACACCCAGCGTAGCATGTGCAACCACTAATTAGCTCCCCCGGAAACATTTCACACCAAAAGCTGCTATAAAATACAACACAATGGGCCTGATTCTCCTCTCACTTACACCAATATAACTCCATTGACTTCACTGGAGTTCAATTTACACCAGCGTGAGTGAGAGGAGAATTAGGCCCAATGTGTCCTAGCAAAACAGAAATGAGATGCAAACATGGATGGATATACACACACACCACATGTTATGTGTTAAAATGGTGGCTAATGAAGGGAACTTGTTAGAGGCGTCAGACACACTGCTCACATTGGGCCCACTCCTGTAAAGTGCTGAGCACGCTCAGCTCCCCGCTGGAGCCAGGGGAAGATTAGTGACTGCACTTTTCAATCTGGTAAGTCATCACTCGGGGTTTTATACCGTTGCCCATCACCGTAGCATCTGAGCACCTAACTAGTCATTCCTCATTAGCTAATGGGGGAGGATTAACAGAGAATGAGGCCAAAGACACCAAACACCAAAATACTTGGAAGATAATGCATCAGCCTGGGGATGAGACACAGCCATCCATTCGTCTTCATGAGGCTGTATTCTGTTACCGTTACTCATGTTGAGAAATATCTTGCTCCACAAGCAGTCTCATTGACTTCAATTGGCCTACTCATAGAGTAAGGTGCTGTTCAGTGCGATTAAAGGTATTGCAACCTGACCCATCATCTTAAAGGGTCCGATCCTGAGAGACCCCAAGCACCCCAAATTGAAGTCAGTGGTGCTACTCGCATCAGTTCTTGGGAGTGGGGGAGGGGTCGCAGAATCAGGCTGTCCTGGGAGGAAACTTACTTCTGATCCAGTGATCTGGGCTGAGGATAAAATAGCCTGCAAAGGAGAACAAAAACACCCACTGAATAATGGAGGACTAGGCCTGAGGAGAGGAAAAGCATTTCAAAGGGGAGACATTACAAAGATTGGTGCTTACTGGGGGAAAAGCTGGACGGGCTTCTCTTCTGCATATTGTAGTTTCATGGAGCTGCGTGAGAAGAAGAAAAGAGGGAAAGGTCTGTACATTCTCCTTGACACGAGGGGGCAGGTCAGTTTCAGAATCGGTCCTTGCACCAAGTACTCCTCAAAGCACAGGGCCTGGTTGCTCCTACCCCACAGGCTGCATTGCTTGGGGGTGGGCTGCGTGCATTGCCTCCCTAGGTAAAGCTTCAAGAGCAGTTAGAGAAACCACTCCTTTAAAATGGCACCTCGCTACACATCCCCATGGGGTGGGAGGGATGGGGGGGTTTCGGAGAGTCCTTTAGAGCTCCCAGATTCTCTGGGGGAATCAGGCTAGAGCCTCAGGGCAATAAGCCAATGGAATACAGGCTAGCAAGGGATTGTCAGCATGCACTGCCGATCGCTGGCTCTGTACCCACTGGGGCACCCCCCACTACTGGAGGAATTTTTAGCTGGGGAGAGACAGGGTTTGTGACATAAAGGGAGGAGAGCTGGGCCAGGGAATCCAAGCCTGACTCACGTGCAGTCACATGTACCCAAGCGTCCCCCTGCAGCCCCCTTGGAGCGCTAGCGGAAGTGCTACTCAGCAGGGCCGAGGCTTCCACTCGCCTCTGCTCACCAAAGGACATTTGTCCTCCTCTGAGCCCTGCGGCGCCAGAACAGCGACAGGAGAGCGAGTACCGGCTTCTCCTCTGCACCAACAACACCGTGACACCAAAGTTCCAGTTCTTCATTACTGGCGAGAACGCAACGTTACAGAGCCCAGCAGCACTGGGCAGCTACACAAAATCAAAGCTAAATTCTAACCTGTAACGGAGGGAAGACAAAACCGAAAACTATAGATAGATTCTGATCAGTGCTGACTCTAGCTCCTACTCGGACCGTCGGGGAGCTGCAGGAGAATTCCACTGGCCACAGGAGCAGCAGAGGGCCAGTGTAGGCAGCCCTGCACTACCCCCTACCCCACTGCAGGCTCTGTTATAGGGAGCAGGCACAGGGCATGCCCAGAGCATCCAGCAGTACAGGGATTCCAGGCCACAGACAGCCATGGGGACGCTGCCATAAGTTAGGGTCCCCAGAGCTGCTCTAACTTATGTCAGGGGCATCCTGGCCCCTGCAGCTGTCCAGCACGAGGGCGCCCGAGGGCAGCTCATAGCCACCTTTACGCTGCCTTCTCCCCCACAGGCTGTACGCTCTAGACCCCTCAGGAGATGCAGGACAGAACCTGCCCCTATATTTCTGAGAACTGACACATCACTTCTTAACCGCATCTGCCCTGGGTTAGCACAGCTTTAACTGCAGTGTGGTCAGCCCCTTGCATTGCTGCAGCCAGCATCAAACCTATTCACAAAGCAGCCTGGGATCATTTCCAGCATCACTAAGCCACAAATTCACAGCCTACATGGAGTTCATCACCCGAAGGCTTAGCCAAGATGCCCTCGGTCTGATTTCCTTCCACCACCTGCTGCACTAGATTTGTTTAAAGGTAACATGGGCAGGGGCTGAGCTCACGCAGCAGGTTGGCACTGTTTGTAGCCATTCAGAACTGCTTGATTTCATACACTCTGTATCCCAAATTGCTTTACAGAGCCAAATAACATGGTTATGGAGTGTAAAAAAAAAATACTAGAGGGAAAGAGGAAGATGAGGAACTACAGGTAAGGGAGTTGCAAAGTGATTGCACGCAGCTCTCTGTGCCTTTATTAAACTATGAACACATGACCTGTTAAAGAAAGAAGAGGGAAGGGAGCTATTCCATCAGCTGGAACAGATCCCAGTATAAAATGGCTTTCAGAGGCATATGCATCTTAATGGAGAGTGAATGTTTCAAGCTGGGTATATTGAGAAGCAACCCGAAATGTCTAGATTCTTATTCTCTCTACAATAGACCGTGACATGGGGTGGGGAATGATATTGTCTAGCACCACTGACTAAGGACAGAAGGCCACTATGGTCCTATGGTCACTTAGATGCAAGGCCCAGCTTCACAGAGGTATTTAGGCCCCTAACGCGCGTTGAAATCAATGGAAGTAAGTGGCCTAAATACCTGTGAGGATCTGGGCCTAAGCTCTTTAGGCCAGGGGCCATCTTTTTGTTTTGTGTTTGTGCAGCGTGTCCACGACTGTCTACACCCCCGTCCAGCAAAGAGCGCCGGTCATTACCGTTTACTCTGTTGCTTTAGGTGGGGCATCTGGACCCGTCAGTGGCTCATGGACTGCCCGCAGGCGGGGAGGGAGAGGAAAGAGGGTACGGGAGAAATCCGTCCAATGACGGAGAGGATAGGGTCACACACTCCTAGACCCAGGCAGTCCCCTCACCGGTCAAGCCAACAGAGAGAGGCTACTTCGGTCAGGGCCCTCACTAGTTGGAGTCACTGGGCTTGCGATAGAGATGGCTTCGATTCACGAACCGCTCTGGGTGTCTTCCAGCGACTCACACACACACTGGTCTCTTCAACCTTCCTTTCACACAGGCACACAAAACCAAAGGCCTACCTGGGGTGGGACTCCTACCACCCCCAGTAGCCACGTCCTATTCGTGGCTCTTCCCGGGGCACCAAGCCAAACCAATCAGAAGGGCGTCAGACGTGTCTGATAGTAAAAAGTTCAGACACAGCGAGTCACTCACCCAAACCCAGAGCCTTATGGGCAGCTTCCTGCAGGAACCCAAATAGAGATTTTCAATGGATCTCTTACCTGGCGCCTGTGGGTTTCGGCAGAGAAGTGTCCGCTGATCTCTGAATTCCGGTGGGACGTCGTGTATCCCGGACGAGCCCCCAAATTGTTGTGGAAAAATTAACCACACCTTGTGTTTAGATCAGACATCGGCTGAGACTCCTTTATTAGGGATACCAACGCGTAGGGGGAAAGGCAGGTTACAGAACTTCCCCCCCTCCCCCCACGAAGCAAGGCACACACAAGCTTATAAAGCCTAAAACCGCAAACGGTCATACATACAATTTCTTATCAATTTCTTATCAAGTTGCCTTATATAGTTAAAATAATGCAGATCAAAAGCTCTAAACAGAAAAACAGACCTTGGTCTTTTCGGGTACTCTTGCTTCACAACCTGTTTCTTCTGCGGTCAATAATGAGGCAACTTAACGATGATGCTCATATTACATATTTCTTAATGTGGTCTATTACAAATTTGTTCTGTCTGGGGACTTTTCACCGCCCCCCTCCCCCCCATGTCTGGTTTAGTCTTGTTGTATAGGGTTATAGAAAGACGCACAACAACAAACTTGGCCAAAGGTTGAGGCCTAGGAAAACAGGCTTAGGATAAAATGCTAGCAGTATGTAGGCCACAAAACACTGCTCCAAAATTATTCCTCTACAGCCTCTAATGCGCGTTGAAATCAATGGAAGTAAGTGGCCTAAATACCTGTGAGGATCTGGGCCTAAGCTCTTTAGGCCAGGGGCCATCTTTTTGTTCTGTGTTTGTACAGTGCCTAGCACAATGGGGTCCTGCTCCAAGACTAGGACTCCTAAGCACTGCAGCAATATAGATAATAAATAATAATCCAGTTGGCAGGGAAGAGGGCTAGGAACTAGATGATCTCAGTTCTAGTCCCAGCTCTGCCAAGACTCACTGTGTGACTTTAGGCAAGTCATCATTTCAGCTCAGTCTCAGACTGGATACTTACAAGATTTCTGGGCAAGGAAGGTAGTATGGAAGGTAATGGATGGGCCCATTCCAGACTGTCATCCTGCAAGTAACAGGAGAAATCATTAAAAAATAGGAAGACATTTTCCAGCACTTGACAGGATTTTCAAAGGTTTTTTCAGAATCCTGCACACAGCCTGAGAAGGCCTGCTAGGTTATGTAGCCAATTCACCAGCTGATGCAGAATACAGTGATATACCTCTTTGTGAACATTTTTTGGACTATAATTTACTGCTGTTCATATGTGAAAGGGCATCATGAATGGCTGATGACCAGTAGGATCCAGCTTTAAAATAAGGGATAAGTATTATTATTATTTACATCAATTTTACAGACTGCAAACCATTTAAATCTATAGGGCTCACTTCACCACTGGTAACATACAGCCACCTCTGGAATGGTGCAGAACAGCCATTATAACAGGGCCAGAAAGACATGCAAAGTATAAATAGCAATAATAAAATACCGAGCCTCCCGCCGAGTGATTTGTGATGCATCACTAGCAGTGTTTGCCTGTGAGCATTCCTAGAGTATGAGTCAGTGGGTAAGTAAGGCTAGCAGTAGATACTCACCAGATAAATATGGGAATGAGGATCAGGCAGAGTACGAGAAGAGATTTCACCACTTTCCAGCCAGTCATTTCTCCTAAAGTGGAGCAAAAAAAGACAAATTTCCATTCCCTGCAGCGCTCAATTGGCCACGGACAAAAGATGGGGCACTGGTCTTCCAACCGGGTATAAAGATCCCACAGCAAGGGACACACACGGAAGCAGGAAATCCTGTGCATCTCACGGTTCTAATTCAGCCTCTCTGGGGCCAGGAATCCAGCAGGGGTTGGACTGCAACAGACAGAGTCCAACTAGTCTCTGCAGCAGTCTTCCTACGCTGCATCAGAGAAACCTCTCTATGGCCACAATGCCCTGGCTAGTTATACTGTAATAGACTATTGTGGCCACATCCACCCTGATTGAATTGGCCTCGTTAGCACTGACCCCCCACTTGGAAAGGCAACTCCCATCTTTTCATGTGCTGTATATTTATATATAAGCTGCTCTAAGGTACCACAAGGACTCCTCGGTGTTTTTCCTGATCACAGTGGCTCATTTGGTTATGTCCTGAAGCCTGAGGGTTGATAGCGCTCCTAATTTTATCCTAATCTGCGTGAAGCCACTTGTTCAGATAAAGCGCTAATCTCTTTTTGAGGCTTAGTAAGCAGCTGGACTCACTGATATCAAAGGATAGGTACAGCTAATGTACTCATCACTGTAGAATGTAGACACCAACTTCCACGGGCTAATAATTGCCCATGACAGAAAGATCTCAGCACATGTGCATCTGAGATGAAGGCAAATTGGGGTCTGCCATAGTCAAGTAAATGTAATATGGAACAGATGACAGCCGTAATATACACTAGATAATAATGGATCTCTATTTCAGGGTGATGCCTGTAGCTAGGGTGACCAGATGAGAAGATCCGAAAATTGGGACTTCCTGCCCAGAAGTTGTCAAGCAAAAAAAGAAAAACAAACAAAACGGAAGAGCCTCTGCCGGCCGAAGTTGTTGAGCAAAAAAAAAAAAAAAAGGAAGAGCCTCTGCCGCCGGAAATTGTGTCAAGGGGGAAAAAAACAAACTGAAAATCGGGACAAAAGGCATCCCGACCATCACTCAGGACGTGGGACAAATGATCAAAAATCAGGACGTCTGGTCACCCCATCTGTAGCCCTGACACAACCCTGAGTCACTCCTTAATTAGCTGGAAGGTCCGATAAGGGGCAACATAAGGCACTTCCCTCCTGGCTTAGCAGCCCAGCATGCTGCTCTCAGCTCCCAGAAGCTGCCAGTGCAGAGAACCAGCAGCTGCTCCAGACAATCAACCTTTTAAATCACCCGGGCCTCTGGGTAATTCCTCCCCCGCCCCCCGTTTGGCAGGCCTGTAGACAGGACTTCAGTGTGCTGCCCCCCTCTACTAGACAGTGTGCACCCTGTGAGCATTGGCAGTTCCTTAACATGGGTGCCAGGTTTATACGACTGTTTGTGGGGCCCAGAGATCAGGGGACATAGACCCCAGCAAGGGTGTAAGGGGCGGAGCCCCCTCAAGTCTGGTCCACACAAACTGGATCGAACTGTAGTGCTAAACTGGCTACAGTCATAGAATCATAGAATATCAGGGTTGGAAGGGACCTTAGTAGGTCATCTAGTCCAACCCCCTGCTCAAAGCAGGACCAATCCCCAATTTTTGCCCCAGATCCCCAAATGGCCCCCTCAAGGATTGAACTCACAACCCTGGGTTTAGCAGGCCAATGCTCAAACCACTGAGCTATCCCTCCCCCCTGGCCTGGTGGGTGGGTAAGCGACCCCCGCTCCCACCCGGGGTCTGGTAGAAATGTGGATGGGACCTAAGTGATTCCTTTAAAACAGCACCCACATTTCAAAGAGAATGCCTCATGCAGACAGACGTGAACCCTGCAGCTCCCTGTCCCCACCCCCAGTCAGTTCTCTTTCAGGGTGACAGAGCAGCAAATCTAGCAGCAAACTCCTCCTTAAACAGGCTTCCCTGGAAGTACCCTGCCACTGGGGCCCCAAAGGAGCCAGCAGCCCTACCCAGGCCCGCATTACAGATCTGCCCCCCAAGAGCAGCCTGTGCTGGGACTCGCAGCATTCGGCTCCATCTGCTGTACCCTCCCCAGGTGGCTCTGGCAAACCCATCCCAAGACATCTCTCTGGGTGTCAATCTGAAAGGCACCCTACAGCGCAGGTTAGGGTTGCCAACTTTCGAATGGCACAAAACCGAACACCCCTGCCCCACCCCCTGCCCCGAGGCCCCGCCCCTTCTCCGAGGCCCCGCCATCACTCACTCCATCCCCCCTCCCTCTGTCACTCGCTCTCCCCCACCCTCACTCACTTTCACTGGGCTGGGGCAGCGGTGTGGGAGGAGGTGCAGGGTCCCAGCGGCGCTTACCGCGGCTCCCAGGAAGCGGCTGCCAGGTCCCTGCAGCCCCTAGGCACATGGGCGCCAGGAAGGCTCCATGCACTGTCCTTGCACCTGCAGACGCTGCCCCTGCAGTTCCCATTGGTCATGGTTCCTGGCCAATGGGAGCTGTGGAGCCGGCACTCAGGACGGGGCAGCGTGTGGAGCCTCCCTGGCTACCCATGTGGCTAGGGGCCGCAGGGACCTGGTGGCTGCTTCCGGGAGCCGCGCGAAGCGAGGACAGGCAGGAAGCCTGCCTTAGCCCCACTGTGTCGCTAACCAGACTTTTAACGGCCCGCTGGGGTCCCTTTTCGACCGGGCGTTCCGGTCAAAAACCAGATGCCTGGCAACACTAGTGCAGGTGGAGCTGCACCAAGTCAGGGGTGGAGAGTCCCCATCATGCAGCTGGGAGAAGCGGGGAATGCAAGACATGGGGGAACAGTAGGGGGATAATACAGCAGGACTAGAGTCTGGACATGGGGTAGTGATGGGGACCAGGACCAGGACACAGAGGACAGATGGGGTGGGGTTCAGGATGTATTGAGGGGAAAATGGGGTAAGGAGAGACTAGGACATGGAGGCTAGGAAAACGGGGCAGAGAGCAGATCATGGGGCAGATCAGGTGGGGGAATAGGACACAGGGGGTAGATGGGGCAGGACACTAGAGAAGGCAGCCGATGGCATGGGAGAGGCAGGAGGGACCAGCTCAAAGTGCTTTAATGAACCGTTAATGTGCATCAGCAGGGTGCACACAGACAGCTAGTGCTGGGTGGGTCACATCCCAATTTACTGATGAATCTGCTGCCCCACACAGCTGCCTAGCTTGCCTATGCCTAGAGCAGCCTCTGCTGGGGACTGACCACCGAGCTGCCCTTTAGTTGTAAACAGCGCTTTGATATCCCCTGCCCACGCAGCACTGGAGAGTGGACCATGGGGATCCATCCTGTGCGGGCCCAGGGGAGGGTGGGCAATGCACTAGATGGACTCCTCAGTATTTCCCCAGTTCTAATTTCACTCCTACAAGATCAGGAGCAGAAAGCAGTTGAAGTTTCTTTATTATCACACGCGCATTTCTATGGTGCCCATCTCCATAGTATCTCGACAGGAGGAGTTAGCGCTTGCCAAGAAATGGCACCAATTCCCAATAAAGAAAAATCAGGGCATCCTGGTATTTAAAATCCTAATAGCTTCATGTTTGGCAATTCCGGACTCTTACCTGAGTGTTCTGCAGATCCTCAAGTAGGAACTAAACCAGATTTTCTATCAGCCCTTCCCTTCTTGCTGTTCTCAGACCTGCCTCTCCTGATCACAGTGGTAATAGAGCAGGGAGTGCTGCTGCATTGCAGCCGCAGTTGTTTCCAGGGACTGCATTGCAGCCAAGGTGTCTAGTGGAGGAATAACAGCTACCCGCCGAGGGTAAACACCCAGCCCAGGATTAGTCTTGGCATAAGATGTCTCATCTCCAGAGCAACAATTTTCAGCCTGTTCCATGTTTTAACATCGTGCTGGGAAATGATGACAGACTGACAGCCCTGGAGAATGACGCGCTATATTTATCCAGGGCCTACCTAGTGTAAACATTTTTTCTATAGTCCCATTAAGTTATTGTACAAGGGGAGCAGAGGTAGGGTGGCAAAGACATGCAGCAGGCAGTCATAGAACATAGGCAAAGCTTGAATACGTGTTTTTTAAATGGTTATAGTGCTAGGTTTTTGGCTGGCTCTTATGCAGCCAGGCAGGGGAGTAGAGGGAGCATGGCTAGGTAAGACCTGCTTCGATTGTAGCTCCAGGTTTACTGGTAGGGAGCTCCCGGGGCGGGGGAGGAGGGGAAGCAAGGACTGTGTGTCCTGCCTCCCTCCAAAAATGGGCAGGGGTGCATACCAGGGAAGAAAATACCTCCCCAGGCCTGTTCACAGAGCTGGCTACAGCTGGAGAAGTTGTAGCAGACGGTTTACCTCCCAGCCCCAGCGCAAGAGGTGAGCACCAGGGGATTTGTGCCTAACAGGGGTGTCTCTGAAGCTATTTTGGGGGCAGTGCAGCTTGCAGCCCGACCCTCACGCAGGCCAGCCCATAGTGATAACAGCAGGGCCCAATCCTGCAAACACTACAGAGCATAATGCTCAGCATTGCCAGGAGCCCAGTGCAGTGTTGCTAATTCCTGAAATTTTATGACAAGTCTTTGTGTTTTTCTGCAAGCCTCAGCTCCTGTGATAAGGTGAGAATCTCAGCTTGCATGTTTAAAAAAAAAAGTAAGTTGTCTCTCTTAATTGCAAAGAAAGCTTGAAAACATTACCCCCCTCCCCCCCAAGGGCTCCAATACGAGAAGGCAAATCAAAAGCCACCAAAAGTGTTATTTTTGAGCCAATCTCATGATTTGGGGGGGGGGGGTGTCTAACTCATGATTTTTGAACCTTCAGGGTTGGCAACATTGTGAGGAAATATTCCTGCAGTAAGGTACTACTCAGTGAATGTGGGCAGGAGGGGCCCAGTCAGGCTCTCAGATAGTACAACCAAAAGGCACTGAATCATAGAATCATAGAACTGGAAGGGACCTCGAGAGGTCATCTAGTCCAGTCCCCTGCACTCAAGGCAGGACTAAGTATTATCTAGACCATCCCTGACAGGTGTCTGTCCAACCTGCTCTTAAAAATCCCCAATAATGGAAATTCCACAACCTCCCTAGACAATTTATTCCAGTACTTAACCACTCTGACAGTTCATAAGTTTTTCCTAATGTCCAACCTTAACCACCCTTGTTGCAATTTAAACCCGTTGCTTCTTGTCCTATCCTCAGAGGTTAAGAAGAACAATTTTTCTCCCTCCTCCTTGTAACAACCTTTTATGTACTTGAAAACTGTTATGTCCCCTCTGAGGCTTCTCTTCTCCAGACTAAACAAACCCAATTTTTTCATTCTTCCCTCATAGCTCATGTTTTCAAGACCTTTAATCATTTTTGTTGCACTTCTCTGGACTTGCTCCAATTTGTTCACATCTTTTCTGAAATGTGGCGCCCAGTACTGGACACAATACTCCAGCTGAGGCCGTATCAGTGTGGAGTAGAGTGGAAGAATTACTTCTTGTGTCTTGCTTATAACACTCCTGCTAATACAGCCAAGAATGATGTTCACTTTTTTTGCAACAGCGTTACACTGTTGACTCATATTTAGCTTCTGATCCACTATGACCCCCAGATCCTTTTCCGCAGTACTCCTTCCTAGGCAGTCATTTCCCATTTTGTATGTGTGCAACTGATTGTTGCTTCCTAAGTGGAGTACTTTGCATTTGTCCTTATTGAATTTCTTCCTATTTATTTCAGACCATTTCTCCAGATCATTTAGAATTTTAATCCTATACTCCAAAGCACTTGGCACCCCTCCCAGCTTGGTGTCATCCACAAACTTTATAAGTGTACGCTCTATGCCATTATCTAAATCACTGATGAAGATATTGAACAGAACTGGACCCAGAACTGATCCCTGCGAGACCCCACTCGTTATGCCGTTCCAGCATGACCATTGTCAAGGCTGATTCCCCACTCTGGCACTTCGAGTTCAGAGGGTGGGGGCCCGCAAGGATTCTAAAAAGTAATACTCGTATTAAACTCCAGGCTTGTATTAAATTCTCAAGGTTACAGCTTTTCTCTGATCTTGGCTTGGTAAACGTTGCTACCACCCAAGTGAAAAACTGCCTCTTGCAAATCCTGGAAAAACTCACTTGGGAAGTTTTCCCTGAGGCCCCTCAGCTTTCCTCTCCCTCCCTCAGGGAAGCCGAGAAAGAAAACAAACAAAGAAAATGGTCACCAGCTAATTGAAAAACATGCACAGACCTTTTAAGAACGATCAGGTTCTTAAAAAAGGTACATTTTATTAAAAAAAGAAGAAAGGAAACACATCTGGAAAATCAGGCTATTGCTAGATTTTATAGAGCAACTAAAAAGGGGTTAAACACCAGGAATGGCTCCCTGGGGTCCAGCTTAAGCTTACAAAAGAAAACAAAAATACCTGAGCTTAGCACAGAGGAAATCCACAAGCCAAAATAAAGAAAAACCTGACCACATCTATCTAAACATTCCCTGTCCCAGTGAATCCTTCTAGGTATGGAAGATGATTTTTCATACCTGGTCCAAACTTTACACACCATTCCTGCTACCTCTGTCTCTTCAGCCAAGAGAGAACAACAGAGAGACAAAGGGAAAGGCTTTCCCCCCCCATTTTAAAAAGTTCTAGCCTTCCCATTGGCTCTTTTGGTCAGGTGCCCACTGCCTTTCCTTTACCTGGGGGACTTTTTAAAAAACCCTTTACAGGTAAAGCAAGCAGAGAACAGACTTCAAGAGGGACTTTATAGCTAACTGGCTGGCTGGGTGTCCATAAAAGGGAGCTAAGCCCCCCTCCCCCTTCATTTATCACAACTGTGAACCACTGATGATTACTCTCTGAGAACGATTTTCCAACCCACCTTATGCACCCACCTTACAGGAGCTCCATGTAGGTTGTATTTCCCTAGTTTGTTTATGAGAAGGTCATATGAGACAGTATCAAAAGCCTTACTAAAGTCAAGTTATACCACATCTACTGCTTCCCCACATCCACAAGGCTTGTTACCCAGTCAAAGAAAGCTATCAGGTTTGACATGATTTGTTCTTGACAAATCCATGCTGACTGTTACCTATAACCTAATTATTTTCTAGGTGTTTGCAAATTGATTGCTTAATTATTTGCTCCATTATCTTTCGGGGTACAGACATTAAGCTGACTGGTCTGTAATTCCCCGGGTTGTCCTTATTTCCCTTTTTATAGATGGGCACTATATTTTTCCTTTTCCAGTCTTCTGGAATGTCTCCCATCTTCCATGACTTTTCAAAGATAATTGCCAATGGCTCAGATATCTCCTCAGTCAGCTCCTTGAGTATTCTAGGATGCATTTAATCAGGCCTTGGTGATTTGAAGACATCTAACTTGTCTAAGTAATTTTTGACTTGAATGAAACGACCATGTTTCATACTAACAGAGACAACTTGCATTTATTGGAGTGACTCTGATGAAAACGCCCTTCCAACGCTCTGAGTGCTGTGTATAATCATCATAACACATAGCACTAGATGGACCAGAGAGGCCTTCCTGCCAATCCACTCCAAAGTCTTATGATGAGCTCTAAGGGCACATGGTGCTTTCCATTAGACAAAGTCTGCTAACCAAAAAGGTGACCCTCCTAGAGTGACCAGACAGCAAATGTGAAAAATTGGGACAGGGGGTGGGGGGTAATAGGAGCCTATATAAGAAAAAGACCCAAAATTGGGACTGTGCCTATAAAATCGGGACATCTGGTCACCCTAGACCTGCCCCACAAATAAGGTCATCCTACAGTTAAGGCACAAGTGGCTATGAGACAGAACAATACAGCACAGGCCAACCAGCCCGTGGTATGATCACGTGAGCTTGGACAGGTCACAGAACCTGTGGAGTTCCAGGAGCGTGTAGCAGGCAGGAAGTAGTAGGGCTGCTCAGCAGCAGTTAGCCAGGCGGCAGGGAAGAAGGGATGAGAGAGAGCGTGAAGGAAGGCAGCGCTGGAGATAGGCAGGGGCACAGTCAGGAAGTGCTTTGAAGGTTAGCAGTCTGGACTCTTTGCAGGGAAAAAGGGGAGGCCACAACAGAGGCCATGTGATCAGAGCAGCGGAACAGGAAGACACTGCTAGGCTGGTTTGGAGCCCAATCCTCAGCACCTTCAACTCCCAGTGACATTGATGGATAAAAGATTAGGAGGAGGTCTTTCAAACTCGTGTGTCCATGTGGTGTTTTCACAGGCCTGTCGCTAGAATCCCACTATTATTCGATTTATGCTGTGCAACGTTGGGCATTCTCGCAGCTCACTATTGCCTAAACTAAACTCCTGACCCCGTGAAATCAGTGGCAAAAGTCCCATTGACTTCACTGGGGGCCGGGATATCACTCCTGTAGTCTACAGCCCCGCACAGTC
Organism: Macrochelys suwanniensis; assembly: GCA_033296515.1. NCBI lineage: Eukaryota > Metazoa > Chordata > Testudines > Chelydridae > Macrochelys > Macrochelys suwanniensis. Next base: position 9,113,365 of record CM065790.1, on the reverse strand, counting down.
TCCCCACAACTCAGTCACCAGGAATTACTCAGCTCACCTTCCTCTTTCCTTGCAAGGTGTGTGCACCACAGGCCATATGCAGCATAGGCCATGACCTCCACACATAATGCCCTGCCAAGGCACCTCCACCTATACAGCCTTGGGCTCTCTGCTGTGTGGAGGGCAATGGAAGGAAGTTCACGGTGATTGTGGTGGTAGCTTTTCTGAGGTGTCGAGCAGCCCACTGGGAATTAGACTGGACATCCCACCAAACTCAAAAGCCAGCCTATAACCTTTATACACAGTAAAACGGATTTATTTGGGGTTTGGATCCCATTGGGAACTGGGTGTCTGGGTGCTGCAGACAGGTAACTGGCTGAGCTGTTTTCAGTTAAGTCTGCAGCTTTAGAGGTGTGGACCCGACCCTTGGTCTGTGTTGCAGCAGACTAACATGTCTGGCTCAACAAAGCAGGGTTCTGGAGTCCCAAGCTGGCAGGGAAAACGGGCTCAGAGGTAATCTCAGCACGTCAGGTGACGGTGCCAAGGAGGTCTCTGTGACCGAATCTGTCACATCCACCTGCCCCCTGGGAATTAGACTGACACCCCATCTAACTCAAAAACCAACCTGGGCAGGATTTGAACCAGTAAGTTGAAGACGGAAGGCTCCATATCGCACTCCCATTCCGCTCAGTCATCCACTCCCTCACAGCCTGTGTTCAATTCATTGCAAATAAAGCCCAGGCAGCATCTGCTCAACTGATTCATTGGGAATTTTATGTGGAAAATGTAACTTAGAAAGTGTAAGGCATGCTGTCAGACATAGATATTTCTAGTGTGCCCCTCACCATAGGGTCTAGAGGGGACAACTACCGTAGCGTCTACAGGGTAAAACTACCGTAAGTCTCACTAGCTGAATTAATGTACTGTGAAAAATGCATGTAGTTTTTGTGTGCACTGTGAATATTTTAGCTCAGATTTAACTAATTTTTTTAAGTAAACACCACACACCTCTAAAATATCTCTTAATGCAATAAACCCCAGCACTCTTTCCCTTGAAATCCCAGCTTGCCGAGGAAAAGCGGGTTCAACGAAAAAGGAAGCAGCAGCTCCAACCCACAGCTGACACCGCCTTCAAATGCAGCAAATGCAATCGAGACTGCCACTCTCGTGTGGGGCTTCACAGCCACAACAGACGCTGTACAACCATCAACTAAACATTCCCCATGGGCGCATATCCATCGTCTCTCGAGACTAATGGACGCCAACAATTACACAGTAACACAATCAGTTCATTAGGCCAGGTTCCCAGCTCAGTTACTCTGAATCTGGAGTAACTTCATTCAGTGGAGTTCCTTCTGATTGACATTGGAGTAAGCAGAGTTCAGAATCTGGTCCATTGTGTGTGAAACATTCACTATCCTTGTTATATATCCGTTCATACCGTTGGGGACAAAGGGCAGCAAAACTCAATGCCGAAGAAAGTGAAACCGATCCGGGGGAAGATGTAATTAATGCAGCATTCCACACCAGCCTCCAAAATGACAGAAAAATAGCGAACAACTCTTTCATACTTACTCAGGTTCCACAAAGGCTTTGCTTCAAGTGGCTACTGCTGTGTCTTACTTTCCGCCTGGTAAACTAACTTGTATGTACTTCCGGACCAAAATGATACATCCACCCGACCCCTTCACCTCTAAAGAATGTTCTGGTCTCAGATGAAAACCTGTTTTCGATTACTTTCTATGAAAGATTTTCTTCGCAGAACAAGTCCTTCGGGTTTCTGAAAGCTGTGATTAAATAAGGTTCATGTTACAACATCGTCCGACAAACGACCAGACTCGGATATCATGAGGCTATTTTTACTTCTGCTGAAGGGACGTTTTCTCACTGGACTCCCCCCTTTAAATATATTCCCATCACCTATTGGATCCCCAAAATCATGCCATGGCATGAGCACATCCAGTCTTCCCAGTTATAAGAGCTAATTTTATGGTCTCAGATCCAGTATCTGGCTTCAGACAGACTATTCAGTGCTTCTCATCACGATCAGTAACAAAATGAGTTAACTTTGTCCTGGCACTGACAGCATGATCATAACACAGCTCTCATTTCCTGTACAGCACATTCCTCAGGGCTTTTCCGAGCTAGCGAGCACAAGATTTCCTTCCATTGTTGTGTTTTCATAGCACCTAAGGTTTCGAGGGTGCTCTACATCAGGGGGTCTCAACCTTTTTCTCTCTGAGGCCCCCCTCGACATGCTATAAAAACTCCAGCGCCCAGCGGGCATGGGGGCTCGGGGCAGGGCCTTGGTTATAGGCATAGTTTGACTTCTATTTGCGGGGAGGGGCAGAAGCCAGCGGGACTCAAGCCACCACTGTCTGGGTCGGGGTGTGTAACGTTCCATATGTTTTATGGAAATATGCTTATGAGTGTAAATATGATGTAACTGGAATATGCTTTATGCAAAAGGTCTCTTGTAAGGTATCATAACAAAGGTTATAACCTACTGAATAATTCTTCCTATTTGTATGCATGTATCATTCTTGTATCTGAAGCGAAAAATATGAAGTATAACTCTGAGGTCTTACTGTAATTATGCAAAGTGTGGGCCATTAATGGTGGTTTAGAATCTTGATGGCTCCCGTTGACCAAGACAATTGGTTGTAAATGGTTTATTTAGCTGCAAACCTTCCAGTGTAGGTGTGGGCCAACCCAGGAAGAATGGAGATGAGGGGGGTCTTACAGTGACATGTGACCATGTCACATGATGCTGGAATCCATCTTAATCCTTGTACTTTTCCACCCCCACCACAATTCACTTGTGTGTGATTCTCAAAGAAATGTTAAGTGAACTAATTCACTTGAGTGTTAATTTCATTCAAAGAAAATCTGAATGATATTGACTTCACTTATCTGTAACCTGTTGAATGCTATTGCATGGCATTATGTATATATATATATATATATATATATACTTAATTAACCCTAGATCAAAAGTGTGTGGTAGTATTAGGATGAGAATTTACTTAATGTGTAAACTTCATGAAACTAATGGAATGTTACTTGTATTGTTCTCACTTATCTGTTCCTTTTAATGGCAGGCATTTGCAGGATATATATATTTATAACTAAATAACCCATTAAATGCAGATGAAGCCTTGGGGGATGCAAATGAAGAAGAGGCTAGCTTCAAAGCAAATGGTCATTGGTGTAATGATTGGAGGTCAAAGATTCCTCACTCACATCAACAAAGGAAACCCTCATGGGGAAAAGCATGGACAGCTTGCTTTCTGTGTGAAAAAAACGGTAAATAAGGATTCAGAAAATGATCTTGTGTCTCTGAACTATTTGGATACTCACACAGAAGCATTCCAGATGCAAGGCAGAGATCCCCAATGTTATTTTGGGTAACCGTGAGAGACTGAAGGAAAACTAGCAGATTACTATATCTCTACTATCATTTTGGATTTACAAACTTACACCCACCTGGTAATATATTTTACCTCAATAATAAATAATAATAATTATATATTTTACCTCAATAATTCTTGTTTACTTTTCTCAGCTAATAAGCATTTAGTTAGTTTACTAGAAAAATTTTCTGCCTCCATTGTCCTTGATGTGAGATCGAGAGCATCCATTGACCTGGGCTGACTGACCCATTGGGATTGGGAGTAACCTGTGATGTGGTTTTGGGTTTATATAACCTTTTATCACAAAGTCCACTTTGTGCAGGTAGTAAAATAGATTGGAGAGCCTAAGGGGACAGTTTGAGACTCCATTGTAAGACTAAAATGGTAATCCGGGAGTGCACATTTATTACTGGCTTGGTGAAATCTAATTACAGAATCTACCACCAGTTTGGGGTATCTGCCCTATTTTCTGATAGTCTGGCCTGATACTGGCACTCACAGTTGTGAGCCACTCCAGCAGCGTGACAGGAGCCATGCTTAATTAGAAGTCTGCCATCCAACTGTGCCTGGCCAGCCCCTGGGATGTCATTAACGCAGAACCGTCCAATCTTAGCAAGGATGAAATGTTTGAAAAACACTTTCCAAGGAACACCTGAGCCTCCAGCAAATGAATGTTTCTTGACCTGACTGCTTTTCGTCTGAGCCTAGAGGAGCAAATAGAAATGAAAAATGTATGTTAATGGAGAGCTTTACCCGCCCCTACACAAACATCCTAATACAGTGAGAAATTCACTCCTGTGCAAAGGGCCAACACGAGGCTAATGCAACACTTAGGACCCTCTTGAGCCAGGTTTAGATAGTGTCTAGTCCTTGTGCTGGGCGTCGGCACTGGGGTGAATTTCAACCCCAGTGAAACCCTAATTCTTCCTATTGGAAAATTGCCCCAAAAGGAATCAACTTACTGTACATGATCCTTCGCAAGGAATACCAGCAAAAAGAACGACCTCCAAAGCAACTCAAAACTGGTGTTTAAGGATTGTTGGGCCACTAAAAAATAGCTACTAAGGACCAGATGTCAAAGTTAGATAGGATGAAACCCGTTGGGGTATGTCTACACTGCAGATGGGGACGAGCTTCCCAGCCCAGGCAGACAGACATAAGCTAGCTCAGCTTGAGCTAGCAGGCTAAAAATAGCTGTGTGGACATTGCCACCCGAGCTCAGACACAGAGGGTCTGGAGCACAGTGTCCACACTGCTGTTTTTAACACGCTAGCTTAAGCTGAGTTAGTACAAATCTGACTACCCAGACTGGCTGCCAGCTGCAGTGTCAATATACCCTTCGAAAACATACCTGGGATTGACTGGCCCTGCAAAAAGGGTCTGCAATTCAAAGCTCTCCATTAGCCTGGGCGTGTGTGAGCAAAGAAACACTCGCCACTGCACGTGATATGCCGAACGTCCCCTGAGGATGAGAGAATCAACAGCATCTGCCTCTGCTGGGGAGCCCATTTCATCACCACATCAGTGCTGTTAGTGTAACATCGAACAACGGCAGCCTCCTAAAGTCTTGGATCAAGTGGTGGAAAATCGTCATAGGGAATAGCTATAAAACCTAAGGGGAGAGAGTCCTGCAAAACACAGGCCAAAACTCATTTGCCTGCTTTATAGCAACCAGCACTAAAACTCCCCAGCATTTACAGTGAGTGTGACGCTGGCAGACCGGGTGCTAGCTCTTGCCAAGGCTTTCGGCCTCAGCCAAGCACTGACAAACTCATTGCTGGAAACCAGTCTGTTTCACTTGTGTGTTAACATGAGTAAAATGGGTATTGGACTTATAACTAAGGCTGCGAGTCTGTCACGGAGGTCACGGATTCCATGACTTTCTGTGACTTCTGCAGTGGTAGATTGTGATCGACTGGTTGATCCTGGAGCCTCTGACAGTCAATTGCGATCTCCAGCCGCTAGAAGTCCAGCGGCGCAGTGGGGCTAAGGCAGGCTCCCTGCCTGCCCTGGCCCTGCGCCGCTCCTGGAAGCAGCAAGCATGCCCCTGCTGCCCCTGAGCGGTGGTAAGGGGTCTCCGCCTGCAAGCACCGGGAACGGGGAACTGCGGCCAATGGGAGCTGTGGGGACAGTGCCTGCAGGGAGGGGCAGCATGCGGGGCCACGTGCCCCCCTCGTACGGGCTGCAGGGGTGTATTCTGGGAGTGGTGTGGGGCCGGGGAAGGCAGGGAGCCTGCCTTAGCTCCGCTGCACCGCTGACCAGGAACCGCCTGAGCTAAGTGCCGCCCAGGGGGGAGCACGCACCCCTCCCGCACACCAACCCCCAGCCAACCTCCCAGAGCCAGCACCCCATACCCTCTCCTGCACCCCAACCCTCTGCCCCAGCCCTGATCCCCCTTCCAGAGCCAGAATCACATACCCCCTCCTGCACCCTGAACCCCCTCCTGCAGCCCAAACTCTTGCCCCAGCCCTGAACCCCCTCCCAGAGCTTGCATCCCACCCTCACCCCTCCCACACTCCAAACCCCTTGGCACCAGCCCAGATCCTGCACCCCAAACGCCTGCCCCAGCCTGGTGAAAGTGAGTGAGGGTGGGGGAGAGCGAGCGACGGAGGGAAGGGGGATGGAGTGAGCAGGGCGGGGCCTCGGGGAAGGGGCGGGCTAGATGCTGGGTTGCACTTAAATTCAAAAAGTGATCTTGTGCGTAAAAGGTTTGGAGACCACTTTTGTATAGCAACCGTCACTAAGATCAGCTTGCCTGGATAGCAAAATAGACTGGAATGCCCCAGGGGCTGGTCTGTGACTTCACGGTAAGACTATTATAGTACTTAGGAGTTCATACTTGTTACTGGGTTGGTGAAATCTCTGTCCACATATCTATTCAAGTGACACCATCATAAGACCTAATAACATCAGCCACACCATCAGGGGCTCGTTCACCTGCACATCTACCAATGTGATATATGTCATCATGTGCCAGCAATGCCCCTCTGCCATGTACATTGGCCAAACTGGACAGTCTCTACGCAAAAGAATAAACGGACACAAATCTGACATCAAGAATCATCACATTTAAAAGCCAGTAGGTGAACACTTCAACCTCTCTAATCACTCAATGAAAGACTTTAAAGTGGCTATTTTGCAACAGATAAACTTCAAAAACAGGCTCCAACGAGAAACCGCTGAATTGGAATTAATATGCAAACTAGATACCATTACCTTAGGCTTGAATATTGACTGTGGATGGCTCGGTCATTACGTTAATTGAATTTATTTCCCCTCCTTAAAAAACTCTTAACACCTTTGTGTCAACTGTCTGTAATGTAATGGGCCATGTTGATTATCACTTCAAAAGTTTCTACTGATAACAGTTCCTTTCAATTAATTAGCCTCTTAACATTGATATAGACACTCCCACCTTTTCATGTTTCTCTGAATGTATAAATATCTGATTACTGTATGTTCCATTCCATGCATCCGATGAAGTGGGTTCTTAACCCACGAAAGCTTATGCTGAAATAAATTTGTTAGTCTCTAAGGTACCACAGGTATTTTTCTTGTTTTCTTTTTGCTGACACAGACTAACACGGCTACTACACTGAAACCTATTTGGGGTCTCTGCCCTGCTTCTTGACAGTCTGCCCTGAGGATGGCACTCACGGTTATGAGCCACTCCAGACAATGTGACACTAAGCATGAAAGGACTCTGCATAAAAGTATGAGAATCAAGAAACAATAGTGTAAAATGAGCTGCTGGAGTACAATAAAATAAAACAGTTAACGAAGTTCCAAACAAATGAACAACTTAACAGCAACCCCCTGCCCTCAGTTCAAACCCAGCTCTCAAATCTTATGCAATTAGTATGTTAATTATGTCCTTTAGAGAATATACTAGTGCCCTAGCTTGAATGATTGGAGGATTGTTAAAACATTCTACCTGAGAGGCTTGAATTTATCTGCATGTAATTTTTAAAATGGCCAAAAGATGAGATAAAGCATGTACACTTTTGATCCCTTAAAACTAGAATCAATAAACTTCACTACAATAAAGAGCTCAGAAGAAAACAATGTATGTGATGCAAGGTTTAGAAAATAAGCTCTAGGAGGGAAGAACACGACATTTTCAGTCTGGATACAAGGACAAGGGATGGGATAAATCCGAGAGTTCTCAGAGAATTTAAGACTGAAGCGGCTGAGTTATTAACAAAAATACCCAGTGTCTCAATATAATCAGCTATTATTCCAGAGGGCAGCAATGTTAAAAAGGTGCTACAGATGATCCTAATTACAGGCTAATCAGCCTTTTGGTATCAAGTACATTAGTTACAGGAATTGCCAGATTGGATCAGATCTGTGGTGCAGCTAATGTAGCATCCTGTCTCTCACACTGGCCAGTACTAAATGCCTCAGAGTAAGGTTCAAGTAATCCAATAGTGGACAATTATAAAATAACTAGTCTATAGGAGAAATTTCTTCCTAACCTCCATCAGTTAGTGGCTGTTATAAAGAGACACAAGAACAACTAATAATTCTGACGACAGAATCAGCTTTGGACACAGACCAGTCAGCAAAGACGGACTGTCCATGGACCATTTACAGACATTCACCAATTATTCTAGGAAAGTTACAGGATGATCATACTTTTTCCTCTAATAAAGTAAAGTATAAAGTTTTATTTGTAGAACATATACACTGATATATTATTAACACAGATTTATATGTAACAAGAGGTTCATGCATACAGCTGCTTTATCTTCTGAACAGATTGTTTCCACCAACCCTCCCAGCGCTGAGCCTTCATTAGCTGGGCTGTGTTTTCCTCCTTAATCTTGGCAAACTCCTCTTCCAGCTTATGTTTATATTTCTGAACAAATAACCAAAAAGAAGAAACTGATTAAGATCAGACATACTTGCCATTTCTTTTAGTTGCTAACTCCATGCCCTGCCTGCTGTGTCAAATGATTGTGTCCTGGCCACTTATTTTCCATATTTGACAATAGAGCTATACAGGTATTCAATTATTCATTGCCTTCTTTCCTTTCCCTTATTTAATGGGTACTGAAACAAACAAAATAAATATTTAAGTTTTGCTTTTAAATATGCATTGGGTTAAAATGTAACATTCTCTATCCCACCTCAGTGAGTTCATATGACTAAAGATCTACCTGTTATATACTATATATATACTATATATATATATATATATATACGAGAGAGAGAGAGAGAGAGAGAGAGAGAGAGAGAGAGAGAGAGAGAGAGAGTATTTTCCATACAAAATGATTGTTGAAATAAAGTCACTTCCAGAACTGGCCCAGCAACGTTGATCTTTTATTCCCATGAGGACTTAACAAAACACCTTTCCCCAGCTGCTGATTTTGCTGTTCTTTGAGCTATTTGCAATGTGAATTGGAGGGCTTTGAAGCAGTCTGGAATGGAATCTGTTCATTCTTCCTACTGGCCAAAGTGACAAGAGGGGTGACCCTATTAGTGACAGAAAGAGAAATCTGAGATGACTCAGCATTTAGGATGGAAATGGGAATGGATCTTACCACCCATTCCAGGATCCAAGACTAAAATTGCAGCTTTTGGGAAGAGAAATGAGTGCTGTATTGAAACAGCACGAGGGGAAAATCCTGACAACACAGTTACTCTCCAAACTGCAACTCTATTGACATACATCAGTGATAATTTGTTCTGGCACCATTGATTGTTTTGTCCTATTGAAAAGTAGGGAAGTGCCGGATGGAAAAGGCTCTCAGCAGAAATCACTCAAGCACTTTCTACTTTTGTCACCATCATAAAGAAATGGAAATGAGAGGGGATTTCCAGTCACACTGATTTTGACTATAATCTTTGAAAAGACTCGCAGTGTGCCTTGGTTTTATGAGCAGGTACATTTTCTTCTCTTATAGCCCCCTGAAATTACACCTCTCCCCCACACAAACCACATAGCCTGCATCTCTTGCTTCTTCTGCTGAAACATGACCCAGAGTAGTTTTGGCTGTTGTCACAGAGGCAGTTTCTCTGCAGAGAATATGGTCTGGAGCGTCTGTGAGCGTGGTCATGGGTATTCCTGGCCAGGTCCTTAAAACCACAAACAAGAAATTTTTTAAAAACTTTTTGGTGGAGGAGGAGGAAGGGAGTAGAACGATTTTACTGCTAGTTATACCTAAAGAGGAAATACAGATTTTTTTTTCCAGAAAGAAATCTCCACAAAAGCAGAATCTAGATTAATACTTGCCTTTCATATTCTTAGCCTGGGAGTGAGAAATTTAGTTATTAAAAAAAACTAGAACAAAAAAAATGCTTTGTTTTTTGTTATGTGCGAATTCCATTGATTAATATGTGGTCACATGATCAAAACAGGTAGGATTTGTCCCGAGGTAGGCATTTCCCCCCCCTCTGAAATACATTCGTTACTAGAGAAACATCATCATAATTGTTGTGGGTAGAACTTAGGAAGTTCAACAAGTGTAGTGACATCAACAAGTGTAGTAGAAACCTAGGTGGACAGTACCTGGAAGCATTTTTGAAAGAAAATGTGCAGAGAAGCATTCAATATATACTAGTGATACCTGCTGCCACGTTCAGTTAACGGCTTAATGTCATGGATCTCTAAAGAAAGCCCAGCTCGCTTACGACGGATTAAGGTGGAGATCTTCTCTTTTGGCATTTCAGTTTCTGGGACACAGCAAAGGACAAACATAGTAACAGTAAGACAAGATCAGCTACATATCATTGCTTCAAAGCAACTGTACAAAGCTGGATACTTTTAGTTATAGGTAACTTTACAAGAATTCAGTGGATCATCTGAATTCTTTCCTTTCACAGTACTCAAGGGTCTCCTATTCCTAAACCCTGTCACCAGAGCACAGAAATAGTTTTCCAATTGGCCCTAGAGCCCTGTTAGTAGCATCCTGAACTGCCATGTGGTGGGACTGAGGTGCTGGAACATCCTAAGGGCCAGTTCTGGTTTGGTCACAAGACCCAGAGTAAGGGGTGGCAGAGCTAAAGATTCTGGGCTGCTTTGGGCTACAAACTAGTTAACAGGCAGCCCTGGGAGGCAGCTGTAATTAGAGCAGCTGGGGGCTGTACCAGCCTCCATGGCAACTTAGAATCTTGAGTGCACAAACCACCATTGGACTCTCACCACTTCCTCCCCTTGGTCTGTGCTGTCTATGCTGCATCTCCAAGGGGCGCAGCACAGAACCTCACCTACAGTGTCAGTCAGGGAAGAAGGGAGATGCAAATATGTTGCTCTCGAGAACTTGATCTGAAACCACAAACTCTAAATTTTTACTTGTAGTTAGTCTGATAAGCAATCAGAATACCACCCATCCAAATCTCTGGGTACTTTTTACAAAACTTAAATTGCATACAACTTCCCTTGAAACCTTTAGACAAGGAACACTATAAAAAAATCAATGGATGACAGCATTTGGCATTACAAGTTATTTAGTATAATGAAATATAGCTATGAAACGCAATAGGCCTATGCAATTCTAGAAGGAATAGTGCAGAAGATTACAGAAGGAACTCTATTTCTCCTTTTAACAACATTTTACTGAAAGCATCAAGAAGGAAGGGGAGAACTGGGTAAGTGTCCCCATTCAGTTGACTTACTTGCTACTTGTACATCATCAATGGTGATACTTTCATCCAACTCCAGAAGCAGGTTTTCTGTGAGGCTAGCTAGCGCAGAAACAAATTTCTGGGCACACTCAGCAGCACAGGCCTGTGGGGACACAGTTATAATTTAGGACTTGAGTATGAGTGCAGATGGGAAAAGTTCTCCCTCCAAAGAATCTCATCTCCTTTCAGAGCAGCTCTGAAGAGTTACACAATTCTCCAGCCTCGCTTTTGTGCAACAGCTACAGAGCAGCACTTTATGAAAAGCTCACAGAGTAGCCTCTCTGGAATGCTCCTAATGCAAACACGTCACTGATCAGATTGTTGTAAATTATAAAATTGCATAAGATCTGTTTAGTTAGACAGAATCTGCCCAAAGAGCTGCACAATATGATTAAAAAGAAAACTGAAACATCCACAGGGAAAACACCCATCACCTGCTGCAAATAAGATAGCTAACCAGGAGATGTCACTATTACTCCATTCTCACATGCTGTCACTACAACACTAGTTTCAGAACACATTATTATTATTATTATTATGGGAGCAGATAAATGCAAGGTTGTCCCTTTCCTCAGTTTTCACTGTGAATAAATACCCCATGGGAACAACAGATTGACTACAATCTTAGGAAGAAAGCATAGTGGTGACAGCACAGAATGAAGAATCAAAATATATTGTCTTTAATGGGGCTGCCTAAAATTAAAAATCTTTTCCAGTTCACTTTTAATGGGGAGGTAAAATGCACCCTAAACTCTAACCTCTGACCTTGAGCAAGAAATCAAATAGGTTCTAACAAGCCACAGTCTAGTATGTCACTCATACCTGCAGTTTCTGGGTGTTAAGGAGTATCCCATCAGCTTGGTCTTTTTGTCTTTTTAACTCCTCCTGGCACAAAGCCTCCAGCTGGGGTAAGTTGTCAGGGTGCCCCAGAGCTGGACGCAGTTTGTTCTTGTTCTCAGCCTTTAATCAAACAAATACATCAGTAGCATTTTCTGTAAAGAATGTGTGACTAGGTCCTAGAGAGAAAGAGGGATGAGTAGAAACACAACCCTTTTGGCTATCAGTTGTAACAGGGTAACTAGCCAACCCTAGTTACTAAGGAGAAACACCTGAGCAGGGATCCGCTGAGTCCCCTATAAAGAACAGCAACAAGCATCATAGAGAGAATCCCCAGGTAGATCAGAGTGGGGACAGAGAGATGACAGAGGGTGAGGGAAGCAGGTAGGCTCGAGCAGAGAACCCTGAGACATCAGTGACATTGTGATGCTTCTCAGGGGTCCTCTGGGTTGTGAGGCACCTCACTATCACCTGCCCTTAGCATGAGGAAGTCTTGTTGTACCTACTGTGGGTCAGACCCTTGACTCCACCAGCCCCTGGCAACACTAGCACTGTCCTCCAGGCCTTTGCAGGCTTTGCTCTCTCTGTACAGGTTAGCGATAAGCACACACCACCACCTGAGACCTCCGAGCATTCCTCTGGAGTGCCCAGCCCCAATCCACTGAATACTCACAGAACTTCCAGATTCTCTGCTCCCAAAGGAATAGTGCACACAAGCTTACTGGTGTTAACTAAGGATCACCATTCCGCTTAAAACACAGCACTTAGAGATATTTTTTTAATCAAAGAACAGAGATTCATATGACAGCAAATAAAAAATGCTGGAAACAAAACAAAATCATAACATGCTTTTGAAAGCCTGAACTTACCTCCAAGTTTAACTATTCTAGTTAAAAACATGCGACTGAAACTAGGAAATGAAATCAGGGGGTGGTTTAGGAGTCAGTGACATAAGCAAGCAAATGAGTTTAATGTAAATGACAATAACATGTTCTGTCACACAGAGGATACCTTATGCTGAAGGTATTCCAGCATGCCCACAAACCATACCTTTGCATTGTCCCATTCTTCCAGCTGTTCTTTGAAGAGTTGCCGGATCTGATCAGTAGAGTGTCTGAGCTGCTGCTCATGCTCTTTGAGAAGGCTGTCGATAACCAGATGGGAGACAGGAGGGAGATGTTCTTCAAACAACTTCAACTGATCCCAGAACTCTGGTGGAAAAGGCAACCAGAGGAAGGTTTGTGCCACATACAGACATTGACGTCAAGGAACCAGAAACCAACCAAACTAATGTATAGTATAAGTGCCAAAAGTGACGGTAATTTTCTTTCCCAGGGATAATTTTTTCACCCCCCCCTTTTGTGTCCACTGGCCCAGGACCAGGGGTTGGAGACACACACAGGTCATGAAGCATTTGTACAGGTCGTTCAATTAAATATTTTTGCAATGGTCTTTCTCACATCATTTTAGTAACTGACAGCACTCCAGTTACGGGTAATTGGCCCAATTCTGGTTCTACAGAAGTTAATAAGAGCATTGCCACTGACTGGAGTGGAAACATAACTAGGCTTTAAAACTGCACAATTTGAAAGCAGAGATTCCAGCCTTTTCAATGATAACAGGACCTTAAATTTATACTAAGCCTGCTCTGGTTCCTTCTTCCATTGGCATTGGCCCAAGACTGAATTAAGAAAACTCTGGACTTCCATTCATTTCAGTTTTCAATTCCAATTGATACATATGACAAAGTATTAGGCCCTAGGATTTTACCTATTAGGCAGGAATTATGATAATCATCCGTCTGGCTCTGATAAGACAGGAGTTTCTGCCCAAACAATTCTGCACAATGGTCAAATGTCTCTTGCAGGTATTCAGGCCTTGTGATTTGATGCTTATCCTTTCGGTAAAACTCCTTTGGAAGGTAAAGACGTGGTAAAGAAAAGGGCTTGACAAAGTGTCCAGTCTAAGAGTCACCACTGTGAATATATCAGTACAGTGGATCTTTAGGGCTTTCAACCTCCCCTTCATTCTGTACCACCTTTATCCCCTCCCCCACTTGAGCTTTACCAGCAGCTTTGACCTGAGCTCAGAGAGGGAATGTTTGCTGAGAATGCAGATTCATTACCAGATATCAGGTGTATTTGTCAAACCTCTTTCCCTTGTAACTAAATCACATCCCGTTTCTGCTCTTGGCTTTCCCAATCATCTTGTTACTAAGGTGATGATGTAGTCTCTGAATTCATGACACTGAGGTGTGGTTATGCCATTAAAAGCAGGGCATTTTGGTATATTTATAATAGTCTGTGAAAAACTGAGACCAAGACTTCACCTCCATTTTGTCTTAATCTGCGCCTACCGTCTGACTCTGTTACAACTAGTAACAGGGTTTGAGTTGTGCTTGTAATGAAGCCTTTCTATCACATAACTATGGCAGAGGTATGTATATTCATCCACACCTGCTATTCTGCCAAACAGGGATGGTATAAAGTTTAGTTATTGTTTGTACAGAACTTTAAGATATAAAAGCCAATGCATGTATTAAGTATTATTATTATAATACACTGGATGCACTAATAAAGTAAGAACAAATATTGTGGAGCTCCAATGCAATGTAGTAGAACAAAATTGCTAAGCTACTACAGGAGTAAATCCGCAATAGTAGAAATTGACTGCAGAAAATAAAGTTTTCTTACCTCAGCAAGATACAGCAAGGTATCATTACCCTCCCAGAGAATACAGGTGATAATCCCCTTAAAATGACTGAAAACAAAACACAATGACAATCCAAAAAGTACTTGCTACTGGGAATATTTCTGACTTTTTAAACCATTTTATCTCATTGAATATGAGAGATAAATATATTAAAATAATCATAAATACAATGTAAATAACATATATTTGTACATGTTGCTGTAAGAATGCCTAAGATGACCCCATCCCTCTTGGTACAGCTCCTCTTCAAAGCAAGCAAAGACAAGCGTAAAATGCACACACAAAAGCCATGCAGAAAATATTAGGTGTACCATAACAAAAAAGGCAAAATCAGCTACATTTCTACGCTAAACGGCATACATAATATAGCTCTATTGTTGGTTGTTGTTGTTGGCGTCCGTTAGTCTCGAGAGACAATGGATATGCGCCCATCGGGGCTGGAGTGTCCTCTCCAGGGCGCAAGCCAGGGCAGGGTGATATGGAGGAACAGCTGTTGCCCATGCAGCAGAACCCCCCTCTCCACGCAACTGATGGATCCAAGGGAAAGACAATGTCGATACAACTTGGCACCAGTGGCGTCGCAGGAGTTGCCGGAATGACGTTGAGGACAATGTCAGACCGCCATCGGGACTCCGACACCGGATTTGGTTTCAGGGTTGACTCCCTTAGCCTTTCCCATGAGTGGGTATTGCCACAAGGCAGTGGAGGTTTTAAATCAGAGTTTTCCTTCTCCTAGGTGGGCTGCCTTCCAAGGCTGACGAGCCCCACCTACCCGGAATAGCTCTATCATTATGCTTTTTGACAGGTTTCCACCCCTTCTCCTTTTGTGTCCCATCCCTTTTTGTCCAATGCATCAAAAGGATATAAAACAACCACACCTATAATTAACACTTTACATTTATTCCATTGTCATTAAGACTGTACAACTGTCTAATCTAGCTTTACAAAAATAGCAATTTAATGGTGTATTGGATCAATACTTTAGGAAATACAGCGCAAACTTACTCAGATTCTTTAGGCTTCTCTCCAAAGACGTGGAACTTCTTGTCAATTCGACCTATTCTGGAGTATTTTTGTATGCTGAAAAGGCAAAGATTTTCTACTTTATTCAAAAGAATTCAGACTTTTAATACAGAGTTTCTCTCCCCCCCCAGCCAGCTGTTTATGATACTACGATCATATGAGCGTTATCAAATAAAAAAAAAAAGCTGGGAAGATTTATATTTATATTACATTAAAATTATCATCTGATAGAGATGTTCTCAGGATTCTGCTTCCTATGAGCCCTCCAGAGCCTCCATTTCCTGACCTTCCTTTAGAACAGATGATCCAATACAAGATATTACCACACCCACCTTGTCTCTCTAATATCCTGCGATCAAAATCACTACAATTACACTTCATACAGATTAGCATCTAGCCACATAAATGCCCATTTAATGTGTCTAAGAGCCAAGTTGAGTTTCTAGAATAGGACATCCAGTTTAGGCACCCACATATGAAAATTACAATACCTGTGCTGTCTGTGCTATCAATAATATACACACACATCCATATATTGGAAATTACACTCTGTGTTTTTATATTACATACACACAACTTTGCATAGCATCAACTGAAATAGGAGAGGGAGAGAGAAATTAATAGGTAGAGGTGAGGTTTGAGTTGCGATTTGAAATGAGAGCGAGCTAATGAGGCACAAATACACAGCGCAGCTGTTCCAGATGGTAGGCACCATTGGGGAAAAGGCTCACACCAACAGTAGTGAGAATGTGTGGGAGGATGGAAAGCAGGCTAGTATTAGACAAGAAGAGGGATGTAGACACAAACACATACACAAGATGCTGGAGTTTCTCTTTCCATAGTCCTTACCTCCCCACTGAGAACTTTTTGCTTAAAGAGGTAGACATCTTGGGTCCTACAGATACATTGCCATAAGGAACAGAGTTCTGGGGACTTTCAGCATGCAGATTTGAAACAGAAACTCTCTGTGCTGTGGGAGCCTGATAAGTTGCTTGATAAACCGGCTGATAAATTGGTTGATAAATCGCTTATAAGGAAAGAGGAAGTAAATTCTGTAAGTCAAATTTGAAGTCATTTCTATACATTTATACAGCATGTGTTTTCATTTCCATGCTGAGCACTCCTAACATTGATTGACACAAGTGAAGAGAAAACATCAAGATGTTTCTAAATTGGATTCAGCACTCAGAAGTCTAGGTGCTAATCTATGCAGGATGTAGGTATGCTGTCCCAGCAGGTGCCCAGGGAAGGGCTCCTTGCATCACCTTTGGGTAGGGAAGAGATATGAGCCTCTGCCACTCCTGGCTTCCCTCCAGCCCCATTTCATCTATATGCTCTTGGGAAGAGAATCTAGAAACTAGGAGCTGTCCTCTGCTCCAGATGCAGGCCCAAGATCCAGGTATATCTCACAAACGTGAGAAAGGGCTCAGGGGTCTTACTCCCTTGCAGGGCCATTTAAGACCAGCGCACAATCCAGCCACAAGAGAATAGTCTGCTTCACTGTGTTTTGGTATTTCCACTTCAGGTCCTGAACTAAATTAGGAACAAAAGCAAGTGGAAAACATACAGAGAAGTTAAGCAAACAGTTTCTGAATCTCAGAAAGGTTTGAATGAAGATATGAGCATATTTTTATCTTATTCAAACCAATTTGTCCCTGCCAGATTAGATGCTTCTTTTGTAAGAGGTTGGTTTCTTCTCTGGCTATAGCTCTTAGCTTTCACTTTTCACACCAGAGTTTAAGTCCTACTTGAAGTACTAAGTGACCTGAGTTTGATGGCCTCAACTCAGCCTCTGGTGAATGTGTGTCCTCATAAAACTACCACGTTTGACACAAATGGCAGTGTCTGCTTAAGGGAGGCTCAGAAATGAGCAGGTATGGCTAGCCCAGAGTGGACTCTCCATGTCAGAGGGAGGTTATTGATTAGGCAGCCTGAGAAAGCTCATATTGTATCATGTCTAGGACCAAGGCAAGGATGTGGGAAGAGGGCTTACTCTATCACTGGATCTCCATCATGGGAACATTTTCAAAGTGCTGGATGGGGTTTAGCTCTAAAACTCCTATTAACCTCCATGGGAGTTATATGGAGAGCTTCCACTTTCAAAACCTCAATGGAATTAAACGAACAGCTGTCACATACACTTTACCTAAACCAACATAATCCTTCATTTAAAACAAAAGAAAAACAAAAAAGAGAGAGAGAATATCACTGCCTTCTCCTAATGGGAGTATATATGCACTCACATAAAGATACAGGGATAAGTCTTGTCCACTGTACACTGGCGCATATGGTTGGGGACAAAGACAGAGTGTGTAGGGGGCCTCTTTCCTTCTCATAAGCAGCAGGACAGGATTCATCTAAACCTCTCAAGACAGCACTAGGAGATATCGCTATCCAGTATGTTTCCCTGCACACCATATCTCAAAGGATGTCTGGTGCGCACATACCCAGTCAACTGGCACGTATGATGCAAGCAAGAAAAAACATGGCCTGTAGTAGGCTGATATGTACTTTATTCCTGCTCAGAGGTATAAATATATAGTCACATATTAAGAGTTGCCAGATAAAATATATATTTATTTCTGTCAATCCATAAGAAAGAGAACTTCAGGAGTAAAAGGACTGCTTGCATACCTCCTGCTACTGACTGTGAGCGATCATCTCTCTCGTGCCGCAGTTCTGGAGATTTCTTGGGTTGCTGAATTCTGAAACAAAAATTAAGAGCTATGTGACTTCTAAATATCCAGCTACCAGTTCTCTATCATTGTCATGGTCTGAGAGCACTTTAATCTCTGAGATACTGCCTAATGTTAGGGCTAAATTTATAAATGCATGTCTAACTGCAATAATTTGCATGAGAACAATTCAAATGATGTAGCATAAATGGAAATTAGAAGTTTCCGGAAGCACAACTGTGCTCTCAAACATGCTATTGAAAAGGTCTGGAGCTTGCATTTCACACCATCCACTGGCTAATTATTCATTAACGTTTATACATTTTCCTCGTACTTTTACCTTTATGTAACATTTTATTTCCCTTTAATGCAAACAATGCCCTTGAAGCCAGAAAACTGGTAGCCAGTTAACATCTATATTTACAGCACTTTAGTTGAACTAGTGAAATTCTATCACTACCATTGTGACAGTAAGATAGTTTAGATTGTGAAATATCTCCCTCAAGAAGAGGCAGAAATCCCATGCTTGGGACTTTTCAAACTCGACTGGACAAAACACATGAAAAAGTACTGCATATAAACTTCTCCTCCTGCACTGGCACAGAAATGGCCCGGATGATTTAAATTCAGTGGGAGCTTTATGTGCTACCAGAACATAAGTAATAAATATGCATTTGAATTGCTTGCACTGCCTCCTGTGCACAACATGACAATAAGACGTACATACAGTGAGCAAAAAATTAAATAAGTTAAAGGAATAACATCTTTAGGCACTGAGAGCATTTACTTACTGGAGTAAATTTTTGATAACGCTTACTGCTGCATCATCAATTACTGGCTTTCCAATTCTGCTTGGATTCAACAGTGGAACATTATCTATTCCCATAACCACCAGCCTACTCTCCTCTTTGAGACTCTCTGATCGGACTGCAGCTGCAATGGAACCTTGTAATGCAAACTCTGTCTGAGCTGGGATGGGGTCCTGGAAGTGGAGGAAAACAAAATTAGATATTACTAAAGAGAATAGGCAGTTAGTTATACTATTCCATGGAGGTGCCGGCTACCAACCGTGTTGCCCCACAGGCTAAACGAAAGAATTTTATAACTTAGAAACATTTCCAATCATTTTTTTCCCTTTCTGCAGCTATGAGAGGTTGAGAGTTAAGTATTATTTATTACAAGCAATCTTCAAATAAATATAATTAATAATAATGATGCCTTCTAGTTTACAATATAAAACACTCTATAAAGAAGATGTACCAACCAATAAGGAAGATTAATCACCTGATACAAAATCTGCTATCCCGTCAAAGCCTTCAGCAAGTGCATCTGAATTCCTTAAAGAAACCTTTAAAAACACACTCAAACACACACGCATGCACAAGCACAACCTCTCATTAAGGATCACCTCCTACAAAGTGCTGAGCATCTCCTGAGTAGTCCTGAGCACTCTCAACACTTGGTAGCCTCATTGGTGGTTGAAGGCACTCAGCACCTTGCAAGATTGGGCCCTATATCACCACTTCTTGGGCAGCTTGTGATCATTTGAAATTCAATCGCATACGTACGCTTTACATGAAAATTCAAAATATGGATTCTGAAAACCTTTTAAAATACAGGAGTAATTAAAATAGTTTATATTTGAATAGTAAAATTCACCCAAAGATTATATAAAATACAGAGATTCCAGCTAATGTTATTTTACAGTACAGAAGGGGATGATTGTATTTACCAGCAGGCAATTGAGATACTTGCTCCTTTTTTTCAGTTCTTTCATCACAGTTTTGGCAAAGTCATACAGTTCTTCCGAAGTCACAGCCTAGTTAAAAAGAAAGGATAACGTGGATAGTATTTTGCTCAATATAGTAGAAAATTTAGAATGTACCAAACATGTTGACATATCACATCTGTCTGTCAAAGATGTTTCTAATCTGTTCTATCACTTTTGTATCTAGGCGTGCGTGGAAACCAGGGGATCAATGCACTGCCTATGGAAGTTGATGTTTTTCTTTTTTTAAATAATTTTGAGTGTGAATATGCTGCTCAGGAAAATGAAGGACTAGTGGTTTTAGTGTCTCTACCAATGCAATTTCTCATGACTCTTATCAGCTGTGATATAGTAGGTGAGGAAACATGGAAAAGGAACTTTGTTGTGTTAATATCAATGGAATAAATGGACCCTGAGAGTCAAAGGTGTTAACCTGACCCCGTCACTGAAAAAACACTAAACAGCTTAACATGATTGAGGGTTTTGAGTACAGAGACCTCGGCCTGCTTAGCCCAGGGCAACAAATGTCATTAAAAATCTTTATAACCTTTTATTAAAGATATAGAAAAAGGAAGGAAAAACAATTAAATCATTTAAAATGTAGAGTATTAAGAAAAGCTTCCATTTTAAAAATATCCCTTATTCTTTTTTTTAAGGTGTAGAGAGTTTTTGTAGGGAGAACCTCCTGTTTGACAGCCTTTTAGATGGCAATAACTGTCCTTTTTTGGGAAAAGATAAAAAACTAGCTGAGATGGTCTGGAACTGATGTTGCTGTTGCTGAAATCCAGTCCTGCTTCCTTTAACACTACACAAAACAAACACACACAGAAGGAGAGAGCAAAGAATAGCAAAGACAGAAAATGCAGCATCGGTCTCTGGTGATGACTTTCCCCTCACTGCTAGAGAAACATGTGGCCTCATCAGCCACTCCAAGACCTGGCAAACTTGTTGTTTAGGGCATTGGTTTTAGCTGCCTCATTGGTCATGGGCTAACGGCAGTGTTGCAATAGAGACAGTCTTGGTCAGCTAAGCCAGACTTTTATTAAACAGAAGGCAGAAAAGAGAGAGATAGGAAAGAGAATAAGGTTGGGAAGGTAAAGGACACATGACACATTCCAGGTGTTGATGTGCGGGTCCCTTTTTCTGGCCTACTCTGGCCAGGACATCTCTCAGGATCAGGTTGATGAAGGCCCAATGGTATCATGGTGGGCCCCGCGTCATAAGAGATGATAGGAGTGTCAGTCATAATGATACAGCTAATTCTTTTCAGTCTACTTTTCCTTCATCCTGGCATCTTGATTCCCTCCCCTGTCTCTTTTTAAGGACCCCAAAAGGGAATAATGGGTGGAATAGCCATCCCCTCATTATTTTGTTCACCAACTACGACTATCTTCCAACACATCAATTTTAGTTAATTAATTTCCGATTCCATTCTCCTTTGTTCACCAGTCAGGATCTTAACACAGGTATTGGGTAGTGGCAGTAAACTTTTGTGTCTGGGCTAATCCAGTCTGTCTTCAAGTTTTGCTGATTTTTATAAACAATTTTATGTAACAGGCTAAGTTGGCCTTTTGTTACCTTGGACACCTCAGAGTAAGGCCTCTGCACAACAGCTTTTTGAGCAAAGAATGCCATATCAAATTGTTTGGTAGTTTTTTTGATGTGCACAAATGGAGACTCATTTTAGGATGAACTAATTTTCACTTATGTACAAGGTCAACATTTAGAATTTGAACTTTGTGCTCCCCAGGTAAATTGCCTATGCATTAACCTACTGTGCCATATGATCCTGGATGTAGCTGGTTTTTTATTATGTGTTACAAATTTTTCCTTTGTTAAACAGAAGGCAGCCTCAAGAATCTGATAATTCACGGTTCTAAAATCAGGTAAGAAGACTTTCTGTTCATTTAAAGAGGATTGATTGGCATTGCCAGTTTTGCAGCCTCATTACCAAAATTCATGTTTCTCAAAAGCTTTATTTATATTCTTTAGTATTTTTCTTGACTTTTTTTTTTAAATCTATATATTTATGTGTGTGCACTTTTCCTATTGCTGGTTTGGCAATATCCTCCTTTTCCCTCTATATTTCAAAACAATATATCATGCCAGTTTGACTACAATGAAGTGTGGTGAATACTAACAGACACACACAAATATGCACATCATACAGCTACATGATGTCTCTTTGGAACTTACTTCTTTATCCACAGTAGGATGAGCACAAGCATCTATTTTCTTAAGGAATTTCTCCAAAGAGGAGTTTAATGTCTGTGCCTGTAAATTGGAGTTTGCCACCTAGAACAGAAGCAGATGTTAGAGAAATGAAAACTCAGTTGAGCTAAATGAACACTCAAACATTTATAGAACTATCAAAAAATTTCTCCAGGAGGGAGCAAGCACAGAGATCCCCATGAAAGAGCACGGTATTTATTTTCAAAGAACAAAAACACTGAATCACTGGTACCCAAAATGGAAGCCAAATTCAGTGATTCACAACAGCAACTCTTTTTTCATGGCCTATATTGCATCAAGCAGATGGCTGGTCTATTGTGTGATCCTACTTGACTACAACAGGAGCAGGATTTGGTCCTAGATCCCTAGATTCAAGGCTGGCAATGGCATAGGAAAACACAGTCTTTAAATAATAGATAAATATATTGTACGTATGTCCCATCTGTGTGTTTGCCTCTTCAAACCCAGCTAAAAATCCTTTCGATAGAATATGTGAAATATATAAATGATTAAGACTGAACCAAACTAAAGTTCTGGAATTTATATTTGTACCTCTGATTTGATTTTCACTTGTAGATTTGTTAGAAAACGCTGGATTTTCTCCATGAAGAGACGATCCACTGCAAGATTATGGAATTTTGTTTCAAATTTGTTGATAACCTCAGTAGCCTTGAAAACAAATGCCAAAAATCAGGAGCTAAATCAGACTTAAACCTGTCCTTCTTAGCCTTTAATAATAGCACTTAGCATTTATATAATGATTTTCACACAAATATTAACTAAATCTAAGAAAGTCTCACAACCAAAATCTAGGAACACAGATTAGATTGGTTACATTAGCTGCAGCCAGGAATTTGAACACTAGAAGGGAATGAAAGGAATGAAGATCTGCCCACTTGCTCTAAGTAGTTTGACTCCATTTTCTCCATATCAATCATGATTAAGCCTTCAATGAAGTCAATGCGTCCCGTTTCTTTCTCCAGACACTTACAGAAGAACTCCACCTCTTCTGGAGAAAAGTTACCTCCCTCTGAAAACAATCTGAAAACAATAGGTGAGAAAGGAAAGTAATTGGGTAGGGTTCTGCCACCTCCTCAAAAGAATCCTTAGCTGAACAGTCCCTATTATATATATTTTTTCATGGGATGAAAACACTATTCAAATATTAGTATACTTTTTTAAAGGATGAACTTGAATTTTATTGTGCTGACTTGACAATAAATTACAGAATGTAGGTAAGGAGACAAGGAGAGAGAGAGAGAGAGAGAAATAAAACCATACAAGCCAGGCAATCAGAGATTGATATAGAAATAAACATACTCACGCCTCCCCCTTATACCTGCAAGCTTTAAGAAAGTCCACGTTTGAATCTCGTAGTTTCCCCAAGGCTTCTTCTAAATAGTTCCGGTAACTCCGCAGGGATATTTGGATAACTTCTACATGATTAAGCAGCTCTGAGTGCAGAGAGTTGCTTAGAGCAACCAACCTAAGAGCAAATAACAAGAGACACCATTTTCAGGGACATCTATGGAAGAGTAGACATTCCTTTTCAAAGGCTGCTGGGTCTTCGGGTACCAGAAGAATGACAGTTTAATCAGCGTGCTTCTGTTTCCCTTCCACTGTGAATGTTTTGATGCGACAGCAAACAGCACACACACTACTAGCAAACACTCAATGCTATGGAAGAGGAATCTTATACATGTGTTATCATAACCTAACTTGTCAATTGCTACTAGTGTACAGGATAGGTAGCCTGGATAAAATCTGGATACATGAAACAAGCTTTTTCTATGTTATTCTAAAATTATTATAATATTCACCAGTGACTTTAGTTTCTTAGCAGGGAGATAAAGAAACCCCGGAGAGGCTTTACTTTTGCCTATTACTATTTAAGAGACCAACAAAAGGTGTTGGTCTTGAGATATTAACTTCCACTTCTGCCAAAGGGACCTAGAGTAACTGACTTCACAGTACCTGGGGTTTCTAGGTTTTACAGTGCACTGAGAGAGGAAAAAGAGAATCTAACTGAGTTAACCAAAGGATTTCTTTGTAACAAAGACTCTCACTCAAAGGAATGGAGATTAAAGTGAGAAAAGCATTCCATGTGTCTCTCTTGCAAAGGATATTATGGAGAAAAACTCAGCATAGTCCAACCTTTATGTTTATTCCATAGTTTGGACACTATCACTGTTGTGAGAAATAGTTGTGTGAGCTAAATTAGTACATACGCACACGGGCGCACATGTACACAAATAAATGAATGTAAATGGAATTTTCCTCTTATTTATTTACACTTTGTCATTTTCATTTATTTCATTTTTACCCAAACATTATTGGACATGCCTTTTAGTATCCTTGGGGATGATAAAAAGTGTTTGTATTTAGTTTTATTTTTCACACCATTGTTCCCCTCATTATTACAATTGCTCTAAAAATGGCTGACAGGCCTAAAAGTAGCAGAAGAGCAAGGGAATGTGCCCTAGATACTGTACTAAGGCTGGAGAATGATAAATGTCTCAGATACATGAGCTTTTTAATCTCAGTGTGTTCAAGAATCTGTTACTCTATGCTGAAGCTTTTCTGTTTTAGATTACAGGGTCAAGTGACTGTACATTAGACAAAAGAACCTGGTAAAGGTCGTCCCACTCAGAGTGATTTACCAGCTGAAGGTGGACAGAGCAATAATTAGGTCAAATGATCCTACCTCAGTCAAATGAGCTGTCTGGCAATCCAACAGTAAGATAAATGCTTCAAACTATCCCAGGGGGGAGAATGACAATGATACATGCTGCTGTTCAGGAAATCTGGGATAAGGCAGATTCAGGATGCAGTCCAGGAGTGGGAAACCTCGCAAATCATGACACTCATGATGTGCTTACTTTTCAGCCTTAGTGGAACTGAGGAAGATGGCCTCCATGTCCTGGATCCTTCTGCGGAAGTTCTTGCTGATGTCATTTTGGTCCTCTCGGAGTTTCATAAACTCATTTTTTTCCTTGTTCAGAGCTTCCACCACCCCTGCACAGTGACAGTCCAGACGCTCTTGGTGAAGAAGCAGCTCCGCTGAGAGGAAAGGAAGTGCTCTTATGTGGCCATCGCCTAAAGCTTGGATTGAGCCCGAGCATGACATGACCTATTCTGACTTCCAACACAAGTGACTATGGATTACCCCAACAACTAGCCACTATGCTCAGTAGAAGCTGGCTGGTGGCGTGAAAACTAGTGGATTTTGTTGGGGGGAGAGGGCGGAAAGAGGGGTGAAAACAAACCAGGCAAGATCTCACATCAGCCAGGAAATTAGCACTGATAAGAAGCAAATTTGCCTCTGTATCCCTGACCTTTCTCCCATTTCTGAAAGTCTCTCTGACATCTCCTGGATTTATTTCAAACTCAATATGTTAAAATGTGAATTTTCCCCCTTTGCTCCCATGCTCTCTCCTCTCCCTCCCTTCTCAGTCAATGCTGACATCTCCACTATCCTTCCCATCAACCAGACTTGCAACCTCAGTAGAGCTGGTTGGGAAACTTCTTGTCTGAATGATTGTCCAATGGGTGATGCTCCTTTTGCAAAGCCAAAATGATAGCTTCCCAGCTGTCTGCCTGAAGAAGAGTTGCAGCCAAGCTTGTGGGGAAGCAGGGAGGCTGAACGTCTTGGCTCCCCACCTGCCCTCTCCGGAGGGGAAGCAGGGAGACTGAAAGACAGGGAGGCAGAGAGCCAGAGTGCTGGATATAGGAAGGAAAGAGACATTGACAAGAGCCTTCCAGGCAGCCAGACAGCAAGCTGACCTAAAATGAAATTTTTTGGAATGTCTGTCCTGCGAAATATGTAGAAGTTTTTATTTTTCGTCCCAAATTGAGATGTAATTTTTTCCTACACTTTAAAATTTTCCACGGGATAGAAATTTCATTTTCCGGCCAGCTCTAAACCTCAGTGATATCTTCAACACCTCAATCCTTCTCCTATATCCAGGCTCTTGTTAAGCTTTATTACTTCTTTCTCTAAAACGATTCTAAAATCCCCCCTTTTCTTTTGTCTTCCATGACAAAACCTTATTAGCTGAATTTCAAAGGTACTGAGCATCCACTGCTCCTATTGACGTCAATGGGACCTGTGGATGCTCTGCATCGTTAACAATCAGTTCAGAGGGCCAATGATGAATCTCTTCTTAATATGAACCAGGAGGAAACAAATGTGAGCTCTGAAAAAGGAAAGTTAACCCCCCACCCCCTCAATATGTAAGAAACTAGCAACTTTAGGGTAGGAGCTAGAAAAGGCCCCTTGAACCTACATTATTCCCCAATATTGAATCAATTAACACTAGCCACTGCTGTGCCAGGTTATGACTCGGACGTGGAGAGCTCTAAAAAAAAGAGATGTGAAGCTCAAAGTGAATATATGTACCAGCCCTGACATTATGGATATCCTTTTCTATGTGCTCGCGCCGTGGCTCATGCATGTGAAGACGCAGTTGCAGTTCCGAATTCAGCTCCTCTTTCTTGGCAGTTACAATGATCCAGGAGTTGGACAAGGATTGGGCAAACCACTTCTCAAGGTGCTCAAAAAAGCAGAGGCGGATCCTATAATTGAAAAGCAAACAGAGAGAGAGAGCGCATGCATGTGTGTGAGAGACAAAGGATTTCATTTTGCAGAAAAACTCTTCAAAGATCTCAGTAAAAAAAACAGGCTCTGAGGAGTCTGACTCCACTGAGATAAGGTTTCTCACCAATCGCACAACAGTGACACTACTGTTTCGATCACACATAAATAATGTTAGCCTGCCCAACTTGTTATTCTCTTTACAGCATCTCAATTCAATCATCCTGCCATGGATTTCTCTGATATAGTCAATCCACTGCTTTCAAAAGAAATGCAACTGCTAAAATGCAGAAGAGTTGGTGCTCCGTCAAAATGAAGGGTAAGAAAAGGGACTTGGAGGGCTGAGATTCAGAACGTAGAGCAAGGAATTAGAAGCCAGATGCTTTGAGTTCATGGCTCTGCCAATGCCTTGTTGTGTGACTGGACAAGGCAGTAACCTTTCTGTGCCTCAGTCTTTAAAATAAGGATAACACCTTCCTCACAGATGTGCAATGAGACTTAAACATTTGATGGAATGCAATATAAACTGTTTTGTATTATTCTTTTGGAAAGGTCATAAAAGGGGGTAGCATTCAGATAACTTTTGGATGCTCATTCAAACTTTACCGCCAAACCTTCTGAGGTTTGTCAGTTACTTAGGGGAAAGAAAAAAGGACAAACTACACTCTACTAACTGTTTCTTAAGCTCTGTAAACAAGCTGTCTGGTACAAGCACATTCTCCAGGTACACAGGAAGTGTTTTTTCTGCAAATTCAGCATCATAGATCTCGGAGCTCTTGGTCTTGCCTCTCTCCTCATATCCAAGGACTGAATAAGTGTTCCCACTAGAGGTGGTGAAGAACTCTGCTATAACTTCATAGCTTTCAGCCTCACCATAATCATGGAACAGACCCTAGGAAGGTAACAGGAAATCATCATTTGCTATCTTTGCTACTGACAAGTTTTTAAAGACCTACTAACATGGGCCATACACAGGTTAATGTTGAGAACCTATGGATTTCAAGAACCATGAGTCATGTTCTGATTCCTAATTTGGAAAACAAAGCTATAATGAGCAAACAAGTTTGTGCATCTCCGCATGCTGATATTTTGCTGTTAGCCTTGCAGTGTATGTGTAAGGCAAAAAGTAGAAGGTGGTCATTCAATTTTTTTCAATCTACAGAGAAATGAAGAATATCCTAGTACTTCAGGGTGGTCACTAGCCTCAGGTCACCAGTACCTCTGTCAGTGTCTCCAGGAATAATACAAATGAAACTTTACAGCATAGCCAGCAAAAGGTCTGCATGGTTTGGATTTTTTTTAAAGAACCATATTAAGATGCTCTGGAAATAGATATATCCTCTTTGTTGAGTTTTATTATTATTTCAATCCCTTTGAAATATGAGCTGCAAATGCTCGGATATATGGGCTGAAAGTTGTCTAGTTTCACTATAGATTTTGTAATTGCCTTTGTAGTTTTTTGTTGAAATGCTCTTTTGTGACTTCTTAGAGAAAGTTTCCTCAGCTATTCCTATGTCCCCAAAGAAATATTACAATCAGGAACTAGTTTTTCTGTTAGCCGTAAAATACACAAAGCAAAGAGTGATTTTCAGCTGAGACAACCTTTGCAAAATGCTTACTGGTTCCCAGTTGGGTTGACCTAAGAGGACCATTAATGCCAGGGGATCAGAAGGATTCCAGTTCAGGATTTTGCTGCTGAAATGTGCAGAACACACACATGGCAAAGCCAGACATAGGATGACGGACTCTTACTACACTAATTAGTTAACTTTCTTTTAATGTCTTGCCACCAACTGCCAACTATTCAGAGGCACCACACTCACATAAAAGGCTCTGTTACATTGAGGCACTGACCACTTAGGTTCTCCACTAAGTACAGACCTGAAAAGAAAATATTGAGATATAGAGATAGTGTTATATCATCATCTTGGGCTGACAATACTAAATGAAGGAAGGAAACAGACCCATGTCGGAAAAGTCTCTTTTCGGCTGTTTCTTGGAAAAAGGACAGGAAAAGTGCATGAGGGAATGGTCATGCACTGATGTATGGGCTTTACCAACTCACATACAGAGTCTACAGCTGCTCTAAATACCTAATGGTACATATTACAGAACATCACTAAACTAATGCAGTAAAGACCCATATGTGTTTTGGTTGTATAAACATCAAAAAGATTTGCATTTGTGCTGAAACTGATTTACCTTTATGAAGAAATTAGACCTACCTCAGACTCAGGAAGAATATCTTTCAAATAATCCATTTCTTCATACTCTTGTGCAGCACTGTCTCCATCCTCAAACCTATTTGCTTCACTTTCTTCACTGTCCTCTAAGTGTTCAGTTTCTTCATTTTCTGGAGCTGTGCTCTCCCCATCCCCTGGTTTCTCTGCTTCTTCAGTTTCTTGTACAACGCTCTCCTCGTTCTCGACTGTATTTGTTTCTTCAGTTTTGTTTGTGAGGCTCTCAGCCTGCTGTTCTGCTTCTGTACTTCCTTGTGGAAAGCTCTCAGCCTGTTGCTCTGTTTCTTCCGTTTCTGGTAGAAGGCTATCCCCTGTTGTCTCTGTCATATTTTCAACTTCTGACTCTTCAACAAATACTTCCAATTAAAATAAGACAGAAATGTCATCAGTCATATTCCAAAGAAGCACAGATTAAAAAAATAAGACTTGTACTCTTGAGACATTACCTTGCTCTTCAAATGCAGAGCCCACCTCCCCGGGTAAGATAGAGAAGAAAAAGAAACAAAGGTGACAAGTTACTTGTTTAGAGTAACATCAAGTTCACTTCACTTTCCAAAATGAATGTACTCCATCAGCATTTGAAAGTTCGAAGTAATAATTTATCATTAAAAGGAACTCATTTCTAAAATGTAATCCAGATTTGGATGATTTTTTAATTCTAATTTTTCTGTTTTAAAATGTAGGTGAAGTTGTTGAAAAGTAGGCCATGAAAATGACAGATTTGATACCAGGATAGAGGTAGGCATAGTGTGGGCAGATGATGCAAAAAGTCTCCCTCACTCAGCTCTGCCAATGGTCCTATGGTGGCCAAAACTCTTTTTCATTTGATCTAATCTTTGGTTGATCAAATCTAATGGATTTGAATGCAAGATCCCCAACAATGAAACAACAATGCATCAGCCAGATTTCAAATCATAAGAAGTTTGTTTTCTTTATACCTGTTTATAGACTTCCTTCACGCGAAAATACTGGCCAATGGATGAACTATAAGAAATCAATTCCTTCAGTATAGCTTCTGGGTAGGATGCTACTATCTTCACTAGGTCTTGGTGAAAGGCCTCATACCTGTCAAATACCAGGTTGCTATTTAAGAGAATTCATTACATAATGTAATAAAAATTAAATGTGAACATAATATACATCTGCATCTAATATGTGATCTAGAAGTGAAGTTGTTGGCATAAATCAATTTCCTGAGCTATGTAGTACCATTATCCAAGATCTTTAATTTCCAGGGCTACTGCAATGTTCTTGTGATTAAATCATTAATTTATTATGCTAGTATATCCTGGACTAGCTTAGCACAATACAGAACACTAATGTCAACCCAAGAAATTCAAATGAATTTTTTTTTTTAAAAATCACATATATATTTGTTTCCCCCCAACTCTAAAAAAGCAGAGTTTTGCGCCAACAGTTTTTTGCCCACTCTGAGCAAATGCAATAAGACAGGAGAGTACATTATTTGACATTAGTCTTCCTGAAGGTGAAGTAGCTAGTGCAATTTTGGCTTTTCTACAAATGCATTCAAAATGCAACATAAATGTGATTGGAATGGTCTTATCAAGCTTTGGACATCCTTCACTCAGAAAGTTTGTCACATTTTCTACAATCCAGAATACATACCCAGCTCTAATGACATCCAGAGAAGCAAAGGCCTTTCCTAAAAGATTCGTCAGCTTTCCCTCAGAGCTTTGTGTTCTCAGTTTGTCCAAAATTATATCCAGATTAGCTTCCCTTATCTAGGCCCATATGAAAAACAAACAATATGCATAAAGCTGTAAGAAACCCAAATGTTTCATATCTATTTAGGATTAAAGTAATTAGTTTCATGTACACATCTGTATTTTAATTAAACATTAGACAGTAGTTTAAAGGGACATTATTAAGGTTAATAGGCTCAAAATTTGATCTATTTTGTCTCCAATTCCTTGTGTCTATTTATAGACAGTAGGTTTTCCCTCAAATCAGAGGCATCAGTGCCCTTTAAAAAAGAATCAGTGATCACAGCACTATGTGTTTTTGCCCATGTGTGTAAGAAAGAGAATAATGGAGGGAAATAATATATATAAGGTAAGAGAATTTCAGTTTCAAGCTTTCAAGAACTTACTGTAAATAGCTAGCACATGCCTTGTGGGTGTTACATGCATTTACTCCAAGGCTATTGCTCTTTTGCAAACACATTTGTCACTGGCCAAGGCAAGTGATGTGAATCCCAACTGACCAAAGCTACGCACTGCAGTCAGGCACTCCAGTGAACCACAG
Organism: Macrochelys suwanniensis; assembly: GCA_033296515.1. Taxonomy (NCBI): domain Eukaryota; kingdom Metazoa; phylum Chordata; order Testudines; family Chelydridae; genus Macrochelys; species Macrochelys suwanniensis. Next base: position 9,081,998 of record CM065790.1, on the reverse strand, counting down.
GAAGAGCCAAAGACTCACCTCTGCTTCTGGAGAAAATGGATGCCTCAGCTACCTCCAGAGTCTCACTGATACCTGGACTAGTCATGGTGGCCCGTAATTTCAGGACCAAAGTAGTTACTGAAGATTCTAATGGGTAGAATTTGCCCAGGCAAAAGAACAATGAAGACTAGATAACATGTGAGAACACCTCTGTCTCAGTTCCCATCTAGGATGTTGGGTCTGGTAAATTCATCATCAAGCAGCACTACCTCATCCACTTCTTTCGGGCTCTATCAAGCCTGGCAGAACTGAGATCATGATTGATGAACAACAGACATCCAGACTAGGCTTCTATATTCAATAATTCAGTCATCATTGGCACTTACTGCTTCCCCTGCCAAAAGGCACAGGGAGATCAGGGAGACTGCACAAGACATTTCAGAAGGGGCAAATTGATCTTACAGAGAGAGGGGAGGCAATGCTGTTTTCTTTCCAAAAGTTCGCAGGCATGAAAATCATTTAAAGATTCTGAACAATGCCTTTAAAATATCCTTTTATCAAGCCACAGGGCACAAATAAGATGTGATAACTCAATATACATGCATGGTTCTGTAACTGCATGTATTCTGGTAACTGCACAATTTCCTTGTGAATGTGCATGCAACTGTATATGAGTAATAATAAAGGTTATAGTTGATAGAGCTGGAAAATACCAATTTAGATAAATGAGGTCATTCCCCTGCCAAGAATAAGATATAGTCCCCCTCAGAGGATGTATCGATATTAGACTAATACACTTAGCAGTATGCAGCCACCTTCCATACACAGAAATCATTAGAAACACTCCCACTTTAAGTTGTACTTGCTATAAAGGATTCTTTGAATACGAATAGCATCTTTTTGCTAGGAAGTGCTTTCTTTACACCACACCAACGTTTTAGACTTTTGATTGTACCTGATTTAGGTTTTCATGTTTCCGCCGGCACTCTTTCAGTTTCACCTGAAGTTCCTTTTCTTGCTGGGACAGTTTGAGCTGATGGTCATCCCAAAGAACAATAGCTTGCTGGAAATATTTGTACAAGTCTTTGCAATCCTGTTCAATATGTTTAGCCAGATCCTCAAAACCTCTCTAAAACAATCAAACCAATAGAACAAATTAGCATTACATTATTATTAGACTGTTAGCTGGGAGTAGAGATGCATAAGTAACAGGGGGATAGCTGACTTGCCAAGACTGCGTAGGGGAATCCTACAGTTATCTGATAAAGCAGAAGGTACATCAAGAATCAGAGAATACCATCTTTTTTCATGTCACTACCATCCAATCTGTTCTTGCAACTGTGCTAGTGGGAATTACATTACCATCAACAATATAATTTCTAGCATTACCACTTTCAATGACATATCATACGGAAGATAGCACCACAATGTGGTTTGGACGGGGGTGAAGGGGTAGTAATCCAATACCTACTTTTCAGAAATTGGGAGACCGTAGATACCATGACAAAGAGCAAGGTATGAGAACCTGGAAAGATATTTAGAACCTAGAGTGTGAAAGAACAACTGCACAGCCTCTGAATTTGGACTACTCTTTTTTCCTTTCCAGTCCTGTAAATTCAGTGAACATTTTTCTCACCATTGATAAAATCTAAAACAAAGTACCAAAGCGGATGAGCCTTGCACATCACTTTGCAGATTATGATATTTATAACTGATATCAGTACACATGATCTTAGCTCCAAGGAGCCTACTATAAAGCTTTATTAGTCCAAGACAATGGATGGAAAAATAGTTTTTAACATCTACTATTCATGTGTAAATACATCAAAATAAAACATATACATATGGCTAAAGCTCAGATCATTTACCAAACAAAAAAATATTCAAGTCATCTATCATTGGTGTATAATACAGGAAACTCACCTCTTTTCCCATATAAATTAGCACAGAATTGGCACAGGTTAAAAACAATAGCCAGTGTAAACAAATAGAAGAGGCCAACAAAATAATAATATTTTGCACTTATATATCATGTTCCAGCTTATGATCTCAAAGGTCAAGCAACAAGTCAGTGACAGAGTCAGGAATAAAAATTCCCAGCTAGTACTTCAGCTAAAAGATCATCCATCCCTCACAAGAGCAGCAACCACAAAGTTAAGCTATGCATAAGCCCAATTATTTAGCCATCTAGAACCTTGAGCACAACAGGCTAGTTGTTTTCATATATAGTCATTGTAACAGTAAAACCAAAAGTTATGAACTATCATTGAATCGCCTCAAGTGTCTCTATTTACAGGATAAGTAGTCAATGATATCATTGCACACTCTCTAACAGGGCATCAATAGAATAATGAAATGAAATGTGAACTTTTAAACCAGCATAGACTGCAGGATAGATGTTGGATTTGACTATTCCCAGGATGCAATAAAAAGAATGGCCTTAGTAAACGTACATCCATCTGCTCCAGCTCCTGTTCAAACCGATTTTGCAGCCTTCCAACCATCTTGAAGAAGTCAGGATTCACAACCTTTTCAGCCTCTTCCTCTGTGCAAACTTTTAAACTCAACAGTTTATTCTAAAGGAAAGGAATATTATGTTATTGACATGTACCAGTTATGCAGTGTTCATAGAATCATAGAATCTCAGGGTTGGAAGGGACCTCAGGAGGTCATCTAGTCCAACCCCCTGCTCAAAGCAGGACCAACCCGAACTAAATCATCCCAACCAGGGCTTTGTCAAGCAGGGCCTTAAAAACCTCTAAAGAAAAGAAGGAGATTCCACCACCTCCCTAGGGAACCCATTCCAGTGCTTCACCACCCTACTAGTGAAAAAGTTTTTCCTAATATCCAACCTAAACCTCCCCCCCTATTATCACCCCCGTTACTTAGATGAGCCACCACGTCTACCCTTGAGCCTACTCCTGCTCAAGAACAGAACCAAGGCACTCCCCCGGCTATTCATTTATTGTCCATGGGCTAGGGCTGTTCCTTTCCTTCCATCCCCAAGGACACTCTGTTCCGGTTTGGATTTCATCGGCAGTGACAAATTCCCAGGCCTCACCTATAGGATACTTCGCTTCTCCCCAGACTTGGACCATATGCCTCAGTCACACGGCTCGGCTCGTGCCTTCCTCAGCCACAAGCTGCTGCGTCACAGAGCACACGCCCCCCGCACAGGACTCTTTTTTTAAACTAATGACACTTTTCCTCCACTAGGTGGGAGTCACCAAGCCAGTTCCCCACAGGTCAGGCCAGCAGCAAGTTGGTAACTTTGGCATAGTGCCACTGGGAGCAAAATGCCTGCAAAGAAATGTGGCCAGACAAGTTGTGATCTCACCCTAGTGACAGTCAACAAAACCACAAGGCCTCTGAAATGGCCTCCTGGCTGTGCGGCTCATCCCCAGGCCAGAGACAGGCAGGAATGTGAATGCAGAGAAAGGAGAGGTTTACTAATGGGAAGGTGAATTGCACAAGGGCCTGCATGGCAGAATGTGAAATCTCGGAGTCTCTGGGGTGGGTGGAGCTGGGACCCTCAAGAGGGGACAGAGAGAAGGATGAGGCGCCTAACACACTTGGCAGAATGGCAGCAGGTCGATCAATTACATCCCTGATCCCGAGGAGGGTTAAGTGGGGCAGATGGTCACTGTGCCAGGTGTGTTGGGGGAGGAGGAGGAGGGAAGCCCTTCTAGGTTTGGCTAAACACCTTGAGTTGCTTTGCTGGTTCTCTGGGGCCTTGCTTGCCTGGTTGGGTTGAGGGAGGGCAAAAACCACAATTGAAAAAAAAGTACAAATTGATTTTTAAATCTAAATCCTGACAGTGCGAGTGCCTGCTGCCAGTGCTTTACTTTCTCTCCATTTTATACTCTTAGGCACCTCCATACTTTTGCAGGTCTGGGCCTCTGATTGCTACTTTTCACAGCTTTCCCCTCCCCCCCTCTCCCCCACACACAATCAGTTCCCTTAGGGGGTTTTCTACACTGCAACAGGGAAGAGAAAAACTTTTAAAAAGAGGAAAATGTGTTTGTGGAACTACAAAGATTGCCAGCAGGACGCCGAGGCAGGCACAGCACATTAACTACAGGTCATTTTTGAAGTAGACTAGATTTCAGGTTGATTTAAAAATCAGACACTGGATTTATTGCTCTTCTCGAACAGAGGGAAAGAAAACACACCCCCAAAGGGAACAAATTTGATCCCAATTATAAGACACTGGATCCTTCACTGGATTGCAGCCTACAAAGATATTTCTTCTGAAAGTGCCAGACCAGCTGAACAACTGGGTTCTAATGGAAGTACAGGTGCAGATCTCTATGTGCAGGAGCCTGTTTCATTATCACATGTTCACAATCTCCCCTTCCGTGCATATAATTGTACTTATCCCTTATGGACCTGATCCAATGCTCCCATTGACTTCAATGGACTCTGTGTAATTACAAATAGATTGCAAAAGGCCAGTTTGGAAATAGTTTCCTTCTCTCCTGCCTCTGGCAAGGTCTGAGTTCAGGTTTTGCGCTTCCCCTCCTGCCGCGGCCGAGGTGGCCAATCGGCGAACAGCTTAAGGCATGGGAGGAACGCGTGTGCTGGTCTATTTCAGAAGGGCTGCTCAGATCCGGCCGGAGAAACATTAGAAATGCTCTGCAGAGAGAATTTAGAGGAAAACTGCCACGTGAGTTGAGATCCCAGTGATTGCATCAGAGCTTGGGCTGTTCCAAACCCTAGTGTCATGTTAGGAGGACAAGCTAGGCTAACAGCAGAAGACACCGCCTGACTGATCTCTTAAAGGGGGAAAGCCCCTACTCCCTGCGTAGCCGTGCTGGTCTCAGGATATTAGAAAGACAAGGGAGATGAGGTAATATCTTGTATTGGACCAACTTCTGTTGGTGAGAGAGACAAGCTTTCGAGCTATACAGTGCTCTTCTCCAGGTCTGAACCAGAAGCTCTATGTAAGTGCAAACACTTGTCTCTCTTACGAACACAAGGTAGTCCAATAAAAGATACTACCTCACCCACCTTGTCTCTCTAATGTACCTGGCATCCCAATTAACATATTGCATGGTTCAACAAAGTTTGTTTAACCTCAACATACATTCTTTTCTTTTGAACAGGTAGTTTTAGAAATAAATATCCAACTTCAGTATTTTTTTCTGAAGAAACCCTAAGTGGAGGAAAAATTAAGCTGGGAATAGGCAGTGGGTGTGCAAGGTGACGAGTTGTGTACCCCTCCAACAGGAAGAGCACTAAGTCTTTGATGACATACTATTTATAACAATCAGTAATAGTTTCAGAAAATGAATGCATGTGATATTTGAGTTCTGTGACTGAATTGTAAATACTAGAAAACTGTAAATAATTAATGTGTCGTATTTACACATAGTCTTTGTGATCTAGAGCTCTCAAATCCCTTTACAATCGTGGATTTAAGCCTCAAAACCCCCTTATGCAGCAGGTCAGTAGTATTATCCCCATTTTATATATGGAGAAATTGAGGTATAGAGGTTAAATGATTTCTCCAAGACCAGAGTGAACCGTGGCCATGCTGGGGTCCTGAGCCTCAATCTCCTAGCTTAAGTAGTGGACTCTCTTTGTAGGCTAAAAGCCTAATGGGGAGAAACTGTCTTGAGTACATTGTACTCCATTTTGCTTATTTTGCTTTATACTCCATTTTGCTGGCTTTGAATTAGTAAGAAGAAATTGTAACCTTGAATTAGTAAGAAGAAATTGGTCTGAGTTTATTCTTTGCTGATTGTGTTAATGATTGTTCTTGGACGGATAAAGTTTTATTGCTGTAATTATTGCCTTATTTACTGTTTGGTGTGTGAATGAAAATTGTCTGGTATACTAATTAACTGAGAAGAGACAGCTGGGCCAGATGGTCAAGAGGGGAGTGGAGAGGCACCGGCTTTATTATCAGAATCACTGGGATGGCAGATTTGATGACTCTGAAGCAAAGACATACACCTAGGGACAAGATAAAGAGTTGAGCCAGAGGGATGTGATAAGAAACAGCTGAGGATCTTCCCGGTAACGACTCAAAACAATGCTAATTAAGAGCAACCTTTAATACCTCGTGATTGACAGCTCCGTTGTGACACAGCAAGGTCCATAGACTTGTATGGGAACTTATTACTATAAAAGAAGGGTGTATCGCCATGGGCCTTTGGGTTCGTTCTGCATCAACATCGGAGCCTCGAACACGTTCAACAGAGGCCAAGCTCCCCTCCCTCTTGTGCAGTTTCAGCTGGCCACTGGAACTGACCACGCAACACTAAGGACTGGTAACTATAAGGTCCAGCTGAAGAACCTTTTGCGTGTGTGTGTGTGAGAGAGAGAGAGAATGGACCAACTTCCATTTAAAATATGCTGATTTTAATGCTTAAATTGTACTCTCAATAAACGTGGCGTATTGCCTTTTGCCCTTTAAAAAGATTCTGTGTGCTTCTTATAAGCATAACATCTTCCCTCCACTAAATTAGTATTTGTTGCTGCTATTCTACACGTTCCAAATACAAATACATTATTGTGAAGAAAAGTACACAACATATTTTTGACTAACAGGATAAAAGAGAACTTTGTGAGTAATTTGGGTTGTCATGCCAAAATAGTGGGTCTCAAACCAGACATTATACTGGATGATCTGCTGCTACCAAAATCCTTCATTGGGTCTCCAAATTCAACAACTTTAATTCTCATGACACTGACCTTGCATAGCTGTACATTGGCCAAACATTCCTGGCAAACTCTCTCATACTGGATGCGAATTATCATCATATGCTGCACATTATGGGTGTCTTTCGAAAAGAAGGAAAGGAAATAAGAGTCCATTGTGAAGACTTCACCATTTCACATTGTAGCACATGTGACTATGACTGAACAGTTGTGTCTAACCTCACTTTACACTAGTGGAATGCTTGACTCTCGTATATGGGCATTACCAGCCAACACCACTAGACTGCCTCTACCAATATCTTTTTTCCATTATGCTTAGTAATGGTGAACTGTTATTTTTATTACATTCCAATACTGTTTGCGCTGCTAAACTGGCTACAAATATCAAGACAGTTCCTTCCTGGAAAGTTTACAGTCTAGAAGACACCCATATAGAAAGACAAGGCATACTGCAAAACTTAGAGGAAGGAATCACTTTAGATACTTTTTTTCCCATTCTAAAGAGAAAAAAACCCTGAGAGACCAAGATCAGGGCAGCATATGTATGTACAGACACACGGTACAGTTCAATCATGGCCTTAGAAATAAAATGTTTGCTTCAATCCCAATTCATTGTCGTGAATTCCTTGCTTACCTATATATTTGTTTAAAGCCACAAGAGATTCGTACCATTCATTTATCTCAGCTTTTGAATGTGTCGGAGGCAACAAATCACTATCAAAATAGGAAACAAGAAACACATAATTTCATACATAATCCATTCCAGTTCTCAATGGGTTAAAACTGTGAAGTAATATAATAGCACTATTGCTTTTCCACATTTTGTTTGTTAGAGGACAGATTTTCAGCCAAATCGGCAAGGCAAAACCATAGAGATGGTTGCAATTTCTGCAAAAAAGCTGCCTTCTGGAAAATGGATGAATTGTTATCTGTTTGGTCGCTATATTAATTTTAAAATGAAAAGGAATCATTACTTTAAAATTACAATATTTTAATAAGTTATACACATAGCAACTTTTCTGGTTTAGAATGGAGGGTGTCCCAGGTACACAGTATGAGATTTTCTTTGTCTCCTCTGCTGATTATTTACTATATATACTAAAATCTCACACCGTTCCCAAGAGAGGCACTTGAACTTTTCAGTCAGGCCAAGTTAGGGTTATGGGATTTTCACTTATCCATTCGTCCTGACTTGCCACTATTTATATTGTACTTTCAAAGTCACTAATTTCTACTCTTTAGAGTTTTTACATCAGGCCTATTCAGAGAAATTTGGGGTCTGGTATATCATATTCACTGGGTCCCCATCCCCTTCCATTTCACTTTATCTAAACGGATATTACAGACATTTTGGGGGGCCCTGAGCTCCAGCCACTGGTACAATTGGCCCCCCTTTCCCTGCTTCTTATCATCCCTGTACATCACTACTTGCAGCTACTTGACATTGCTAATAACGAAACATTTAATGACCCCTTCAGTCAGCACAACCTGCCCACTGAAAACCATGAGCATCACCTCACCGGTAAAAGATAAAAAGAAGTTTGGGGGCTCATTTAGTACTGTGTTAGTCCATTTTACTGTGTAAGTCAGGTGCATTATTCACTATAGCAAGAAACACTATTTTTTTCTGTGTCTTGCTTCATACCAAAGAACTTGCAGAAGCTCCATTCTCTTTCTACTAAGTGAAATCTGGTCCTTTATCATGTTCTCCAAGTCTCTTTTTACAGCTGTGGGTTCCTGTACCTCCTTCCTTGCCATAAATTCTCTGCAGGACACAAGTAACCATTTAAATAAAGATATATTTGGGACCATCTGTATCTTGACATCTAAAAGTTATTTTGACCCAGATAGATTTAACCCAAGTCACTAAAAAGAAGTATAAATGCCAGCATAAATGCCAGAACACTGTTAGCTTTACAAAGAAAACAGATTCAAAGATTATTTTGTAACAGAAACACAAATAGGGTCTGGTCATTTAGTTTTAATCCTACTAAAAATATAATCTGTTGCGGAATTAAGGACCTGAAACTGTGAACCACATAGTCCTTCTGTATGATTTTCCAGTCCTTCCGCCTCTCTTGCCACTTGAGCCATTGAGACAGCTCCCTCTTCAGGTCTGCCTCCATCAGATTAACAAACAACTTGGCTATTGCCCTCTGATTGGCTAGTAGAGCTTGGTTTATCATCTGTGTATTGGAAGATACAAAGAGGAATAAAGGGCAGCACAAAGCATACAAAACTTGACAGCTGTAGTTTTTTAATCCAGCGCAATGCACTGAACTAGAAGAGACTGTTAGAGAGACAGTGGGAAAACGGGGAGCATAAATGGGGAGTATTTTGTACAATAGAGAACACTCCTCCAAAATTGGGATGACTGATATGTTTGAACAGCAGCACTGAACAAATCAAGAAGTCACTGATTCAGACATAGCACAATAACAGCCATATGCAATTTGGGAGGGTTTTAGACTTCCTCTGAAGCACAAGGTATTAAGACAGTGATGACCTTGTCTACAGTCAGGAAATCTCCCATAGCTGTGGAACTGCAACAGTGGGAGATTTCTTGAAAACTGACATTTTAGGCACAGCCTTAGAGGCAGGATACTAGACATAATGGCCCAGTTGTATGATCCAGTAACGTAAATGCTATAAATATAAAAATATGTTGAAAGAAAAGCCTTCATGCAATATGTCCAGTTGAATTACACGAGTGAGCAAATGCTCTGATTTGATCATATCGTTGTCAGCTTGAGGGAACTGTACAAATTAAAAGTGACGGATGTTTTCTTTCCCTAATGGACAGTAACGAGGTATGGAAAATGGACTATATGTTTCAGAATGGAATGATTTGTTGAGTACTGGAAAATACTGATGTGTCAGCGAGATAAGACAGCACCTGCATGGAGGGAACTGCAGGTGAAAAATGTTATGAGAAATGATGATTCAGCTCTTGTATCTTTTCATTGTTAAGAAGGTGTGATAAGTTTGAAAGAGAGGTAGAAGAGTGACTAACACTTCCAGACTGAAAGTGGAAGAAAATTAATCACTCCTTATAGTACACAGGGAATATTCCATCTTGCTACTTTCTCTATAGCCTCTCAGACAAATGAATGACTGCATATCAATATAAAAGATTTACCATGGCTTCAGTGTGTATGAACCTGTGAACATCAGAGGGTGAGAAATAAGAAATATCCTCCATGATCTTGGTATATTTCTTCAGTAACTCTTTTATCTGGGAAACCAAAGGAAAGAGAAAAAAGAAAGAGCCCCAAAAGTCAGTATTTCTTAAGATAATAGATCTGAAATAAGACATAGATGTTTTGTTCCTTAAAAAAAAATTCAGTTGACTGAAATACACAGTCATGGCACAGATTTAAAGCTGGATGTATGACTTAAAATAAAACAAACTATTGTATTTTTCTTCTAAAATTTGACACCTTTAATAAAAACATAGTTACTAAAATATTTCATACAACCATTACTAATATCAACTGCTTCTTAATATACCTCACCCTTTAGATCAGTGGTTCTCAACCAGGAGTATGTGTACCCCTACGGGTACACAGAGGTCTTCCAGGGGGTACACCAACTCATCTAGAAATTTGCCTAGTTTTACAACAGGCTACAAAAAAAGCACTAGCAAAGTCAGTACAAACTAAAATTTCATACAATGACTTTTTATACTGCTCTATATACTATATACTGAAATGGAAATACAATATTTATATTTCAATTGATTTATTTTATAATTATATGGTAAAAATGAGAAAGTAAGCAATTTTTTAGTAATAGCGTGCTGTGACACTTCTGTATTTTTATGTCTGATTTTGTAAGCAAGTAGTTTTTAAGTGATGTGAAACTTGGGGTACATAAGACAAATCAGACTCCTGAAAGGAGCACAGTAGTCTGGAAAGGTTGAGAGCCACTGCTGTAGATCACTGTAGACAGGTTGGAAGCCAGGTCAAACATTTGAATCAACTTCCTGTTAGACATTTACAGCCAAATCCCAGGCCCCATTTAAACAACAGCACTGGGCACACAAGCCTCTTGCTGATGTATACGTGGGTGTCGCTAAGGCACAGGACTGAAAGTCAAACAATCTGAGCTCTATTTCTGGCACTGTCACAACCTCCTGTGTGGCTTTGGACTCATCTAACTCTCTGACCCTCAATTGACCCATTTGTAAAATAGGAATATTATCCCCCGTACATCACAGAGGTGTTGTGAGAAGATCCTTAAATAGGGATAAGAAAATAAGGCACTTATTTGTCCCATTAGTATAGCATCTGAGCATCTCAGAAGCTTTAATGTATTTCTCCTCACAATCCCTGTGAGGTAGGGAAATACTAGTATCTCCACTTTACAGATAGACCTCGGGCCCAGAGAGAGTAAGTGACTCACTCAAGAACGAACAGAAAGTCTTTTGCAAAGCAGGAAACTGAAACTAGGACCCCCAAATCCCTGACTTGCACCCTAACCAATGAACCAATGAGTGTTTTCTCTCTAAACACGTATATTATACTTTTCATCTGTAAAAGATACTATTGTATCTTTTAAAAGAGCTTTGAAAAGATGGGCAATATCATTATCTCCATTTTACAGAAGGGAAAATTGAGGCACAGAGCAGTTTCATGGCTCATATGTAAGGAGCTATATGCCTGATTCTGATACATGCAATAACTTTTTATTATGAACAGTATTGTATTTCATATTTTGATACAGTTCGTATGAAAGACAAAACAGAGTTGTATACTATCATATTATAACAAATAATAGGTTATGTGATAACCAAATATTGGAGCTTGAAGTAAAACTGTTCATTATCAATGCTACAGGAGATCTAACATACTTCAGAAGATGGATACTTAAGTGCCAAGGATGATTTTGTTTGTTTACTTGTTTCCATCATGTAAACAATTATTCAGTGAATGACTCATTACAGCCAGGCTTCTTTCTCTTCCCAGGTCCCTCAGGAATAAGTTGAGAAAGATATAGCATGGGTGAAAGAAAAACAGCAGTTCTGATGAGTTAAGAAGATTCTGTTGTGGACATTGGTTCACACTGCAATACTAGCATGTGTTTTTGTATGCAACCATTTGCATATGTGCCTAGAGTGAAGCATTTTATAAATCCAAATAAATAAATGATGAGCAACCCTTCCTTCTAAAGAGGTTTCTATTGCTTAAAAGGCTGGAAATGTTACACTGGTAGTCACAATGGCTAATCAGATAGTACATAGAAGTTACTAGTGGTGGTGTTTGATTTGCATACTAACAAATACTTTAGGGTCTGATCATGGCTTTCCCTAAAGCAACCAAGCAGCGGCGGAAAGAAGAATCAGACACCTCACATACACCTGCATGGCGTCCTCATGTGTCTGCTGCAGGTGCCAGGACGGGAGGAAGCAGAGGCTGTGAACATGGTACACATATCTCCCCACCTGTGCAGGTGGGTAGAGAATGACACGATAATCCAGCAAAGGAAGGCAATAATCTGCTACAGGTCAGGGCTTGTAGCAGAATACTACCCATAGGGAGCAAGTTGCTTCCTGCTCCTTACCCAGGGTTAGGAACAAATTTTTAATCAAGCAATTAATTAATAACCATTCAAACTTTAGCTCACTTTCTCAGCTCGAGCCACTTCAAGCTTTTTTAAGGTTTCATCCATCTCTTTAATCCACTGCCTTCTACTCACGGACTTCTGGGAGATGGCATCCCATAACTCCCCAAAACTCTGCAAGAAGAAATGTAATGTCAGTCCCAATGAAAAACTAAAAATAAAAAATATGACTGCAGCAGGAGGTAGAAATAGACATTATATATACACGTGGCAAGCAAAGAAAATATAAGAGACAAGGGCTTGAGCTAGAGAACTAGATTAAATCAAACACACTCCCTTACTTTGATTGAAAAGGTTTCCAGATCAGTGTCACTTTCAATCTTTTTGAACAGAAATTTAATAGCTCTATCAGATTCTGACAGTTTTGTCAAAAGCAACTTTCCAGACTCCAAAATGAATGGTTCCATTTCCTAAAACAGGCAGGTATATGAGTTAGATATTGGGTAGTAGGCTTTGACACTTATATAACACTCCAGACTACCTAGAGTCTCACCCTCCCAATGCAGGCTAACTCCTGCTGTAACACAGCCACTGCTTCATTATGACGGCCTCGTCTGCGCTCTGAGAGGCGTTCAATGATATTGCTGTTTGTCTTCTCAGGAACTGCCAAGGAAGAAAATAAAGATGATGCAGACTGGATGTGTTGCTGCAGAATGTCTAATGTAGCCACCCACCCATTATCAACACTGACGCATTATCAACATTAAGATCTCTGGGCGTTGTACAGCAGGAAAGATCCATAGCCTTACACAATACCAAAGGGCACAGATTATAATAGCACTCCGCAACTATACAGCACTTTTTATCCTATGATGCCAAAACACTTTGAAGACATTTATTAAGTCTCACATTCCCTCTGTAAGGTAGGCAAATATTATCTCCATTTTCACAGGTGGGGAAAATTATGCCAAAGAGATGTTAAGTGACTTGCCAAATAGTAAAGACACAGAATAGAACCCAGGAAATATTGGCTCCCATTCCCCTGCTCCAGCCTCTAGAAAACTTTGTCTTTAATTTTCACACATGAACAAGTTATTGAGTGAAAAACTCAGAGGGAACCTTGAACCAATATTAATTCAGTGTCACATAATTATTTGGAGAATATTTGCAGTGGACAAAGGACAGAGGCCCTTGGTATACACTGGAAAGATGTGGATTTTAATAGGTGATACACTATGTGAGATTATGGGAGCTCTATGATAAATATTTGCCCATTACATTTTTACAAAACAGTGCTAAAATGTTTTTCACATCACAGAAATTCTACAAGGGTAAAGGTTAATACATACTGTATTGTAAAGAATGGTTCTCTGAAAGTCAAATATTGATTTTTAGTGTTTGTTATTAATTTTTGTTTCTGTAATGGACAAAAGCCCATGAGCTATTAAATTCACACCTGATATAAACAGGTGAAACTCCACTGACATCAAAGGATTTGGGCCTGCTTATACTAGGGCTGAATTTGACTCTACATCTATACATTCTGAGTAATCAAATAAGTACAAAAATACAATGATTTTTTCTGTGATTATTCCCTCCCTTCCATGTGGGAAATTCCTAAAAGATCATGAAAAATAATATAAGATTAAGTTAGTAAAATTTACTAATGAAATCACTGAGGCCTCTGACTTCCCGGGCTTCAATCATATCTTCACTTTCTTGAGCTTTTCGAAATGTAATTTCCCTGAAATAGAAACAGAGATGAAAGCCTTGACCTATGTCATAAAAGAAAAAGTAGGGATCTCCAAAAGGCATTGCTTCACATTTTGTAAATTAGATTCATTTGTAAAAAATCTAAATGACCATAAGCATCATCATAACTTTAGTGAATTTGGAGGGGCTAGTGTTTCACAGAACGAATGTTACCATTTTCCCAGATGAAGTGGGCCAAATTATTTATCATAGCTCATTTGGTGAAAATAACCGAGAATATGATGGCATAACAGCAACAAATCCCAGAATTAAATACATACTAACTATAGGGGTAATCTGCAAAAAATAAGGCAAGCTTTGGGCAAAAGTACTTGAAACTAGAACATTTTTCTGCCCTCTGACTTTTCCATTCAGTGGGGCACAATGCACAGTATTTCTCAGAATTGTTCTCAGAATTAATACTACAGGGACTCTACAGCAACAAGATAAAAAGAAAATACTAGTTGGATAAAAACAACAAGGAGTCCGGTGGCACCTTAAAGATTAACAGATTTATTTGGGCATAAGCTTTCGTGGGTAAAAAAACACTTCTTCAGATGCATGGAATGAAAATTACAGATGCAGGCATTATATACTGACACATGAAGAGAAGGGAGTTACCTCACAAGTGGAGAGCCAGTGTTGACAGGGCCAATACAATCAGAGTGGATGTAGTTCACTCCCAATAATTGATGAGGAGGTGTCAATTCCAGGAGAGGCAAAGCTTTGTAATGAGCCAGTCTCTATTCAAGCCCAAATTAATGGTGTTAAATTTGCAAATCTTTAGGGTGACACCGGACTCCTTGTTGTTTTTGTAGATACAGACTAACACGGCTACCCCCTGATACCTGACACCATGCAGGGCACTAAATTGAGCCATATGGAGTGGAAATCCATCAACCTCAACAAAAAACTCACACAGACACAGACAGACATCATCTTCCTCTCCAAGTGCAAACAGATGGACATCATACCAAATGGACTGAAGGTAAAAAATCCATTGCAATCGACATACTACACCAGGGGTCGTCAACCTTTCAGAAGTGGTGTGTCAAGTCTTCATTTATTCACTCTAATTTAAGGTTTCGCGTGCCGGTAATACATTTTAATGTTTTTTAGACGGTCTCTCTCTCTAAGTCTATATATTATATAACTAAACTATTGTCGTAAGTAAAATAAGCAAGGTTTTCAAAATGTTTAAGAAGCTTCATTTAAAATTAAATTAAAATGCTAATCTTACGCCTCCGGCCCGCTCAGCCCACTGCCGGCCTGGGGTTCCGTTCACCTAGGCCAGCAGCGGGCTGAGCAGGGCCTGTGGCTGGGACCCCGGCTGGCAAGGGGCCAGCAGCCAGAACCCCAGACCGGCAGCGGGCTGAATGGGGCCGGTGGCCAGGATCCCAGACCGGCAGTGGGCTGGGTGGCTCAGCCCGCTGCCGCTCAGGGGTTCCATCCGCCGGCTCTTACTAGGTGGGATCCCGGCTGCCGGACCCACTCGGCCTGCTGCCAGTCTGGGGTCCTGGCCCTGCCCACATAGAGTGGGTACCTACCTTCTCCCTGGTTCTGGCCCATTTTCTTCCTCTCTCTCTGCACTGAGCTGAGGGTGGGAGTGCACTGAGCACAGGGATGGGGGTGAAGGGGCAGGCTGGGGGTTGGGGTGTAGGGTCTGGCCAGGAGCTAGAATGAGGGAGGGGGCTCAGGGTTGGGGCAGGAGGTTTGGGTGTGGAGTGCTTACCTGGGCAGCTCCCATTTGGTGCGAGGAGTGCAAGTGGGAATGTGGGGTGTGTGTGCAGGAGCTCCCATTTGGTGCTCAGGGTGGGGGTGGGGATGTGGGGGGTGCATTACTCAGGGCATGGGGTGGGGGGGGGCTGGGTATGTGTGGGGGGTGGAGTCAGGGTAGGGGGCTGGGTGTGTGTGAGGAGGGTGCAGGAGTAAGGGCAGAGGGCAGGGGGCATGTGAGGGGGGTGCAGGAGTCAGGGCATGGGTGTTGGGGGCCTGGGTATGTGTGGGGAGTGCTGGAGTCAGGGCTGGGGTCGTGGGGGGGAGGTGTGCAGGAGTCAGGCAGAGGGCTAAAACCTCTCCAGCACATTATCAACGATCTACAACCTATCCTGGAAAACGATCCCTCACTCTCACAGACCTTGGAAGGCAGGCCAGTCCTCGCTTACAGACAGCCCCCCAACCTGAAACAAATACTCACCAGCAACTACACACCACACCACAGAAACACTAACCCAGGAACCAATCCCTGTAGCAAACCTCGTTGCCTTCTCTCTCCCCATATCTACTGTAGCGACGCCATCAGAGGACCCAACCACATCAGCCACACCATCAGGGCTCATTCACTTGCACATCTACTAATATGATATATGCCATCATGTGCCAGCAATGCCCCTCTGCCATGTACATTGGCCAAACCGGACAGTCCCTATGTGAAAGAATAAATGGACACAAATCGGACATCAGGAATGGTAACATACAAAAGCCAGTAGGAGAACACTTCAGTCTTCCTGGACATTCTATAACAGATGTAAAAGTAGTTATACATGAACAAAAAAACTTTAGAAACAGACTTCAAAGAGAAACTGCAGAACTAAAATTCATTTGCAAATTTAACACCATTAATTTGGGCTTAAATAGGGACTGGGAGTGGCTGGCTCATTACAAAAGCAGCTTTGCCTCTCCTGGAATTGACACCTCCTCATCGATTATTGGGAGTGGACTACATTCACCCTGATCCAATTGGCCCTGTCAGCACTGGTTCTCCAGTTGTGAGGTAACTCCCTTCTCTTCATGTGTCAGTATATAATGCCTGCATCTGTAATTTTCACTCCATGCATCTGAAGAAGTGGTTTTTTAACCACAAAAGCTTATGCCCAGATAAATCTGTTAGTCTTTAAGGTGCGACCGGACTCCTTGTTGTTTTTGTGGATACAGACTAACACGGCTACCCCCTGATACTTGGCTAGTTGGATAGACTGTTTGCATCACTTCTAAAACTATCATCTTCTCATGTTCTGCTATGAGAGTGATGACCAATTCTCAGTTAGGACAGATTTGACTTTCCTCACAGATAACAGATATTTGCCAGCAGGAACATCTCTCACATGTTTTACAAATGCATTGGAGACAGAAACCTTTCATGGGGGGTTTAAAATGTGTCAGTTCTGTTAATGCAGGTATTACCTTTGTATAACTTGGATTTTAATTTTACTTCCACTTCTGGTCATGGCTATGGTTACACACTGAACAGCATATTTGTTCTCTTTCAGTGATTTTTCAGATACAATAATTCTTACTTTATAAATTCAAATATTATTTTGCTCATTGCAAAGTCTACCTAGGATCTGCAAATCCAACTATAATTTATCTCCCTCTTATATCTTGACTATTAATAGAGATTCTGCAATTAGAACTTAGCAGACACTTTGTTCAGGATGCATGAAGCAGAACAGACTATTTTCATTCTTCCAAAGCTGACTACACCAATGGTCTAACAGAAGTAGAATTTTGTTCGTAGATAATAAGTGCATCAGACTTAAAGGCACACAAGATGCTAATCGGTTTAGCAAGGAACCCTTTATACATAGTCACTTTTCTAAAAATAAATGCAATTTTAAGACCAATGAAAATTGTGCATAGTTCTAGACCGTTTTAAACAAAAAAGTAGTACAATACCTTTTAAAAATGAAAACCATAATATGCAGCCCTCTACAAACATTGACTAATTAATCCTCACAAATCCATGCGCAGTCAGCCAGTATTACCCTTCTTTATAGCTAGGAAAACTGAGTCACATGGAGACTGAGTAATTTCCCAATGTTACAGAGTGAGTTATTGCCAGAACCACGATTAAAATTCAGGGAGTTCCGAGCTTCCAGTTCAATGCTCAGACCTCACTGCCCCTAGTCATAATACATATTGTTACCCCTTTTTGACCCGAGTAGCTATGGCCATAATTTGGGGTCTAGTGGGTTGTTTTGGTTAGGAGGAGAAACTGATGTTGGAGTCAGGTCTTTCTTTGAAGCAAACCTGTTTATTTACGAAGAATGTACAAAGTCCTGTTTCCCTCAACACAGCAGGTGACAGTTTCTTTGCTCACAGTTCCAAGCCCCTTTCCAAATAGCACTTACACCAAAAGTTCTCTCTCTAGGCCTTTCTCAGGGCCACATTCCCAGTGCTTGCTCTAGCTGCATCCTTGGCTTTCTGCGGTTTCTCTCCCAGCTTCTCTGTTGTTTCTTTTTCTCTCACAAAGACAGAGACACACACTTCCACCAAACAATACCTAGTGACAGCCCTCCACCCACATGTGCCTTTGCTTTGGGTGGTGACATGTGCCTTTTTGTTCTGGGTGGAAGTTGCTATTGTTTCAGCTAGTTCCATAAAGGAGCTTAACTGTTTCTTACATTTATCAATAATTAAGGTTGGCTGTGAAACCCACTAGTTTCAAAGAGGTTTAACCCAACCCATAACCATGTATAATTATAAATGTATACTTCCAATCTATACCTGTACAACACTGGGTTTTCAGTGAAGTCATCATTGGGCATTCCCTCAACCCATTTCTGCTGGCGATGAGATAACAGTCCTTTACCAGCACACGTTTCCAAGTCCCTAACCACAGGAATACTTCCACTGTTCACAGGAAACTTGTGTTGCTCTGCCTTGTTTCTCACTTCCTCCAGAGAGCGTACTAACTGCACCTTCATAGAAACATAATTAAGGTGTTAAAATTCTCAGTAATCCACTGAAGACAGAGAAGATCAAAGAAGCTGCACTGAAAAAAATGGAGTAAAAGTGGCTGAATAAGAGATAAAGTAATAAACAATTCTTTGCACTTACATAACATCTTTCATGCAAGGTTCTTTACAAAATGTGCAAAACCACCCCCCTTTTAACAGATGGGGAAACCGAGGCACAGAAAGGTTATATGACTTGCGTAAGGTCACAGCGCAAGTCAGTGGCAGAGTCAGGAACAGAAATTAGGTAACCCTGACTTCAAGTCCCATGCTCCAACCACTAAGCCATGCTGATTTTCCTTTTAAAAATTAAACCAGCTGTGTACACTAGCCAAATCCTTCTGAGTCTGGCAAAGCCTCTGAATTTATCAATGTAATTAACATAGCAAATTTTGGCTTTGGCAAATACATCCTGAGGTTCAAAAGACACATAGCAGGACCTTAAAAGGTTTGTTGGGGAGGGCACCCTGACGATACTAAAATTATTTTCTACTAAAACAAACCAAAAATCCCAAAGGTCCAAATTCATCTCTGGTCTAACTCTACTGAATTCACAACAGCAGGAACAAAACAGTAAATGTGGCTTAGACTCTGATGTTCCTGTACCTCATCGTCGAAGATCTGCCTGTAGACTTTCCCACTGGGGACAACATGTACTGCTCCCACCAGCACCATGTTGCAAAGTGCTCAGTTCTTGGCTTGTTTGCAGAACAATTTCCTTGTACCAACTTGGGGGAGAGGGCACAGAGAGAGGGAGGCATGAGAATTAAATCTTTAAAAGGACACCATCAACTTTAGAATTAGACATCAGTCTGAAAATTTTGCACCTTTATATCATTATAAATATACACTATGGTTTCTTTACTTTGAGCATTTGACAGGACTGCCCTGGGTGGGGTGGGGACTTGCCTACCACCTAGCTATTCTGCAACATCCCACAAGGACTATTCCAGCAGGCAAGCAAATTGGGGCAACTTTCATAGTTCTCTAATCTGTGCCAGGCATTAGGGCAATCCCAGGCAGCCCTCAGGATAGGGAAAGCACCTTGTCCTAATTGCCTCTCCCAGTCCCTAAATTTATGCCCAGCATTGGCACAGGGATGGATTTGGGTATCTGGGTGTAGGCAGTTTTGTCTTTGAAAGATCCTTAATAAACAGGGTAACAGAAAAGCCAATACGTTTTTAATTATTTTTTAAAACCTCAAGACTATTAAAAGCACATTAAGAAACAGACATATTTTGAAGTCAGTGGAATTAAACAAAATTGAGCTGCCATCATCCCATTGCAGAGAAATATTGTTCATTACTGAAGGCTTTAAAAAAAAATTACATAGGCCCTGATCCTGTAAGTGACTTGATGAGAGTGGATCCCTCTGCCTGCATACAGCAGTCTCACTGAAATCACTGGGATCCGCACAGGCACAAGGATCTGTCAGGCAGAGTCATCTGCAAGATCAGGGCTTTAAGAGAAATGTTATGAAAAGCTTCTACCTACAGAAACTCAAAAAACAACGAGGATGACCATCCCGAAAACTATTAATGAAGACCACAGCTGTGATTTGGCAGTGTTTCTTCCATAACCTAGATTCTAGACCGCAGGGCCTCGCCGATTTGCGCTGATGGCCCAGCATATATTGTGGGTTAGAACATTTTCACATTTCCTAAATAAGCGATCAAAACACATCGCACTTGGGGAGTTCATTGCGTCAGGTTTGGCTTCCTTGTAGTTCTGTTAGGATACTTCAGAGGACTGCACGTGCCATACAGGATGGGGCATGAACATCATGGAGACCGAATGACATAAACCCACATGAGAACGCTCTGCCCACGGTGCAATTCCACCCCCACCCCCACCCCGAGCTCCTAGAAAGACCCCTCCCCCCTCGGCTCTTGCACCCTTGCTGAGAAATGGGAAGAGGCCGCTAGCGCTTTAGTGAAATGAATTGGGCTTGTGGATTAGAGCACTGAGAAGCAGCGAGGTTTTGATGCTAGCAGATGGTGACGGGGCGCGAATTCTACCAACCTCCAGGCAGGACCAGAGTGGGGCACACGCTACCAGCTCCCCCCAGCAGAGATAGGGGGTCACTCTCCCCTGCACCCCCTCCCACAGCAGGACGCGGGTGGTTAATCTCTCAAGCACCCTACTACCTGAATAGCCTCTCAGCGCAGCTTCCGGGCTACGCCAAGAGTCTCCTAGTCTCCATGGTAACCCCAGGCGCAGGAGACGGAGCGAGCGCGAGAGCTCATCTTCTCGCGAGGACCTGTAAACTCCGGCACGAGGTCGCGAGCGGTGGCCTGTCGCCATAGTAACCCCAGGCGCAGGAGACGGAGCGAGCGCGAGAGCTCATCTTCTCGCGAGGACCTGTAAACTCCGGCACGCGGCTTCGAGCGGTTGCGTGTCGCCATGGAAACGCAGGGAGGCGGGTTGAGGCTTGCGTTGTGCCTTTGGGGCCTGCTGCACTGAGGCACTGCGTCCCCCCAACCGATGCCATTTGCTGGCAGAGGGTGACCAGATGTCCTGATCTGGGGCTTTTTCTGATATCGGGTCCTATTACCCCCCCCGCCCCCTGTCCTGATTTTTCACACTTGCTTTCTGGTCACCCTATTTGCTGGTTGCTCAGGGCCCTTGGTGAAAGGGGGCACTGGTCTCAGTCTCAGTGGACCAGTGTTACTTGTGGCACCAACAGGCCTCAGCAGAGGCCAAGAACTGAATGAGCCACTGACTGTGAACCACACTGACGCCGCATGGACTCTTGGCTACACTTGCAGCTGTACAGCGCTGTGAGTTAAACCCGTCTTCGTACAGCTGAGTAGGGAAAGCGCTGCAGCCTGGCCACACTGGCGGCTGCCAGCGCAGTAAGGTGGCTACATTTGAGGCATTTGCAGCTGTATTGGGAGCGGTGCATTATGGGCATCCGAAGAAGTGGGTATTGACCCACGAAAGCTTATGCTTCAATGCCTCTGTTAGTCTATAAGGTGCCACAGGACCCTTTGTCGCATGGGCATTCAAGTGGCTGCAACGTGCTTTTCAAATGGTGGGGGGGGGGTGAGGGGGACTTTGACAGGGAGTGTGTTGGGAGAGAGAGTGGGTTTTCGGAATCTCCACAGAGTGTCTGCTCATTATCTCCTAAGTTTACACACCTCCACATCCCCTGCCTCTCTCTCAATCACTGAAAGCAAACAGCAGGGGCTTTGTTTGTTTTTTAAAGAGCAGATAAAAGAGAACTTGGGGAAATGGAGCCCTCCCCCTCCCCGTTCTTCTTCCCCCCCCCCCCCCCGTCTCTGTCCAAGGCAACTTTGCTGCCGGCATTCCTAACGGAGCCCCCCCGCAAACAGTAGCTGTGTTTGGTTTTTTGTAAAGCAGCTCCAGACGGCGCTCTGAACTCCAACCCGGAAGTGCCGTTTCAAAACAAAGGGAGCTTCCGGAGGTCAGTAACTGCGGAATTCCTCGGCTACATTGAAAGACCAGCGTTCCACCCACTTCGCAACAGTAGCTATTCCTCTCGGGGAGGTGGAGTACATGCAGCGCTGTATCTGAGGAGATACACCGTTGCACGTGCCTTGCAAGTGTAGCCAGTTAGTGAGTTACAGCGCTGCAGGCAGTTTTATTGCGCTGTAACTCGTAAGTGTAGCCGAGGTTGAATCTGGGTTTGAGTCACATAAGTGAAGCAATTTGGTAGAAGCTTGTATTGCTGCCGCCTCTGTAAGAGCTTGTTGTGTGAATAGGAAGGAGTCTTCAGTTTTCAAGGCAGCAGCTTCCTTCCACCAGTATGAAATTCACTTATAAAAAGTTCTGCTTGGTGAGAAAAAAAATGAGATTTTCTTTGACATTCACTGTCTGCATAAAACTTTGATAGATTAATAAATAAGGACAGCATCTTCCTAGCACTTTACAAATAGTGACTATTATTACCATTTTGTTGATGGGAAAACTGAGGCACAGTGGAAAAAGTCAGAGCCAGAATTAGAATTCAGAAGTATTTTAATTTATATTTTATTGAAAAATACCTATTTTCCCCTACCACTAAATAAGGGGAGAATGGGGGGGGGGGGGGGGAGGCAGAAAAGTAAAGGAATGGGCAGAGAGAGAAAGGAGAAGGAAATGGGGCAGGGAGAGGAAAGAAGAGCGACATCTTGGTTTCCATTCACCAGGAATTAATCACAGGTTTTCAAAAATTAGACCAAATCTTTTCAAATTTGTCTGAGGTCCCTCTTCTCCAAAACATCTTTTTAGCTGCTAAGTTCCCATATTACTGTGCCAAGCTTCTATTGCCAGAAGCAATTTGCTTTTCAATCTAAGCAATAAGCTGTTTGGCTACAATTGTTGATCTAGAAAACCAAACTTCCTGTAAGTTAGAGCATTTCCAAAACACAGTTCTGTGAGGTAATTTTTAGAGATATTGTCACTATCATATTCCTACCTACCTATTCTAGCCAAATGAATTGTCCTGGGATAGTCCAAAACATCTGGGCCAGTGTGGCTCCAGGAGTCTCCAGCAGCATTGTCTGTTTTGGCAAGGCCCATGCACTAATTGAAACCTATGTGGGGACCAGTGTAAAGGAAATATAATTTTCTGCTTGATCAGCCTTAATCATAGAACAGTAGTAACAGAGATTTTAATGTTTTGCAAGACACTTAATTATTGACAAGGATATACACAAATCTAAATTAGTGAGGTTTTTTGGGCCAGAAGGAAGGCTAATAATAATATATATAATAATAGGCTACAGCAGTTCAGGTGAATGCAGACGTTTTCGGCACCCAGGCCTGTACTCAGATTACTAGATACTGCTGCCTCTCAGGTTTATTTGTACTTTAATCACTTGCTTTTGCCCTCTCCCCCAATAAACCATTTTATCAGTACAACAGCGCATTCCAGGTTACCAGTGAATGTACAAAGACACACCTTGAGTGTACTGAGAAACTCAATTGTACCCTAGGGTGTGTGTGTGTGTTTTATATAATATTTATCTATCTATCTATCTTTCTACTGAGGTCACCAACAAAACTTGTTTTGACTTTAATGGGAGCAGAATTGGGCAAGTCTTGTTTTTTCCTTTTCCTTAACTGATCTTCACATTTTCAATTAGAACACCCACTACAGGGAAATCACTTGAATAGAGCTTGTTGTGAGGGAGAAAATCTTCCAACATTTCTGTTCAAGTCACTTCAATTGCCTTCTAGAAGTGACACTGAGGAAAAAATTCTCTCTCAGTTACAACCTGCAAACCCAATTGCATAGATACCACGGTGATAGGTGCTATTAAAAAACCCAAGACAGACTAATAGAGCGTAACTGGAAGCAGAATTTGGCACAGAAGAGGGTTCTACCAGTCATCTTATTCTGACACTTACTGTTACCCAGGTGAGACTCATTACATCCTCATTTGGTTTCTTTTCCTGACATTTGTTAAGCAATCTTTGGTGCAGAGAGGCAACGTCTGTCTTTTGGGGGCCCAAAGATTTGTGAGGTGTTAGGAGCTCTGCCAATAGCAGATGGAGTTGCTTTCCATTGTGACACTTCTCCAGCCATCTCTCCCCAAGAAGCTAAGGTCTTTTAACCATAGTTCTGTGTCCCTCAGGAGAGAAAATTAATTGAAAATAGATATGATAACCCTGAGCTTTCTTCATTATAAATTAGATGATTTGATATCAGTCTAGGCCATCTCAGATTGAAAAGATGGATCCAGATAAACTGTTCAGACACAAGATTATTTCATTTTCAAGGGTATTTTGCACCACAGGAATGGAAGCAGTGGAACCTTGAGACGCATTTCAAGTATTCTACAGATTGGGAGCAGCCCAAACCACCTAGAAAAATCAAATTGAACCAGAGATTTTTTTTTTTTAGAAGAGCAAAAAATCTAGTTCAATTAATTTGTTTTCTTTTTGTTACACACACAAATACAGAGATTTTTGGCTCTGGTAACAAAAAGAAATACCAAAATACCTCTTATGTTTCCACATCAGTTCTGACTAGGGTGACCAGATGTCCCGATTTTATAGGGACAGTCCCGACTTTTGGGTCTTTTACTTATATAGGCTCGTATTACACCCCATGCCCTGTCCCAATTTTTCACATTTCCTGTCTGGTCACCCTAGTTCTGACCCAAATAAAACCAGGAAGCTCAGGAAGTCTCATGAAAGCTTCTTGCATCATATGTCCAGCCAAGAGCTGTTTGAATAAGCATCTGAATCTACAAGTCTCTTTATATTTCCCCAACACAAGAAACAACCTAGTGTTGGTACAGCACTATTGCAGAGAAATACCAATGTATTTTTGGCAAGGAAATTGTTGGAATCAGCAAACTATCCTTATGGTAACAGTGTCATCTTGCAAACCATTCCCATATACAGAAATACTGGGGATGTCAGAAAACGTTATGGACAGTTACCAATTGTCTGTATGTTTTCATCAACCAAGGAAACATAGAATATCAGTTATGTTAGTTCGCACTAAGACTAGTCTGAGATGAACTTCATTTATTTCTGATTGCAGCATGATTCTTTGGTACAGCAAGAAACCTTCTTTTCTTAAGGATCTCTGGCCTACCTAGATTGTCATCCCACAGGTATTCTGGAGAAAGTATTTTGGTTGGTTTGTGGTAAACAAAATACTTGTTTAAGTGACTCTCTTCTTGCCAGATTGCCTCAATTCCATTGGCTTTGTCCACCATGATGGCTTCATGGCATTTCTTGGTCAGCTTGTAAACCTCCATTACTGTTCCTCCAAAAAAGCCCCCGGCATAGTAGAAGTCACCCTCATCTCTGGGCACATAAGCTTGAGAAGCAGGTCGACGTTCATAAGTGAAAGACTGACGCTCTGCGGGGTAGAATCCCGGGTGTAGTGTGCCAAACAAGTTGCTCAGGATCTCCACTCCGACTTGGTCATTAAACCTCATGTCTACATCAACACACACAAGGTAGCTGACCTCATTAATGAACCGCTGCTGGGAGAAGTAGTTGATCATTTCCATTCGTCGCATAGAGATTTCTTGCCACCTAGGGTAGTTTTGGACTTTCAGAACCACTACGTTCCTTCCTTCTTTGAGCTCAACTTTAGGAACTTCTTCTGGTCTGTCTGTGAAAATGTAATAGTTCACCCTATGTCCAACCATAAAATACGTCTCTGCAGTTTCTAAAAATTTCTTGAGGAAGACTACATACCTAGGAAAAAAAAGAAATGATCTATTAGCAATAAAAGGCACTGTGGCAGAAGACTGGAAGAAGGGGACACAGAGAGCAACGAAGTGAAAGGATCAGGGAGACCCGTAGGGTGTGCAGAAGAGGGAGTAGGTGGGGAAAGTGGTGGAGGTGTAAGAAGGGCAGAGGTGAACTTAAGCCAGTACGTTCCAGTACGGCGTACCGGCAAGAGCCGGTGTGCCGTACCAGGGCGGACTGGCTTCCTGTCATAAATATAAAGGGAAGGAGGAGAGGGTCTGATGCCGTGCTATAAAATCCTCTTACCAGTAAAGGGTTAAGAAATGCAGTTAGCCAGACTGACACCTGACCTGGCTGGCATCTGACCAATAAGGGGACAAGATACTTTCAAATCTTGGGAGGGGGAAAGCTTTGTGTGCGGCTCTTTGTCAGACACGGAGTGATCTTGGAGTAAAAAGGAATCAGTCATCTTTTCATCAAATCCTCACTTTTCTAAAGTAAGTCTAGTCAGCATAGCGAGTAGATTTCTGTTCATTTTGCTTGGTGTGTATTCCCTGTGTTAAAGGGAGGGGTTATTCCTTTTTCTTTTTCTGTAACTTTAAGGTTTTGTCCAGAGGGGGGAATCCCTCTGAGTTTGGAAATTGAGTATCCTGTAAAATAGTTATCATCCTGATTTTACAGAGCTGAATTTACCTTCTTTGTTTTAATAAAATCCTTCTTTTAAGAAGCTGACTGTTTTCTATGGTTTTTAAAAACCCAGGGGGTGGGTTTTTAGATCACTGTGTAACCAATTGGTTAGGAGATTATTCTCAAGCTTCCCAGGACAGGGGGGTACGGGCTTGAGAGGATATTTTGGGGGGGGGAAGGGACTTCAAGTGGTCCCCTTTCCTGGATTCCTGTTTAGAACACTTGATGGTGGCAGTGGAAGAAGCATTTCTCAGGGTGCAGGGAATTTTGTACCTTGGGGGTTTTAACCTAAGCTGGTAAAAATAAGCTTAGGGGCTCTTCATGCGGGCCCCCACATCTTTACCCTAGAGTTTAGAGTGGGGAGGGAACCCTGACACTTCACCAGGGGGCAATTTAAAGGGCCCTGGGCTCCCAGCAGGGGCTGGAGCCCTGGGCCCTTTAAATTGCCTCCAGAGCCCCCCTGCCAGAGGCCTGGGGCAGCAGCGGTGGGGCTCCAGCAACTATTTAAAGGGCTCGGGGCTCCGGGACGATTTAAAGGGCTCGGGCTGGTAGAGGCAGCGGGAGCCCCAGGCCCTTTAAATAGCCCCTGGAGCCCCCTGCTGTCTCCCCAGGGCTCCAGCAGCAGGGCTCCGGCAGCTATTTAAAGGGTCCGGGGCTCCTGCTGCCTCTACCACCCTGGGCCATTTCAATAGCCGCTGGAGCCCCGCCAGTGCCACCCCAGGGTTCCGGGGACAATTTAAAGGCCCCCGAAGGGTAGTGGCAGCCGGAGCCCTGGGGCCCTTTAAATCGCCGCTGGAGCCCTGCTGCTGGAGCCCCAGGGATCACGGCGGCAGCCAGGAGCCCTGGGGCTCTGTCGGCAATTTAAAGGGCCTGGGGCTCTGCTGCGGTAGCAGCACCTAGAGCCCCAGGCTCTTTAAATCACCCCCTTTAAATCACCCCCAAGTCCCAGGGCTCCCAGCCGCCTCTGCAGCTGGGAGCTCAGGGGATGATTTAAAGGGCCCAGGGCTCCCAGCTACTGCTACCGCAGCCCTAGCTCAGGGCCCTTTAAATTCTGATTTAAAGGGCCCGGGGATTTAAAGGCCCCGCCTCTTCTGGTAGAGGCCACGCCTTTTCTGGTTGAGGCAGCGCCCCCTCATCAGGACTCCGGAGTAAGTCCTCTAAGTTACTTTCACCCCTGAAGAAGGGGCAGAGTTCTGAAGCATCTTGAAGGTGAGGACGAGGATTCTGAACTTAGTGTGGAAAAAGACAAGAGGCAGTGAATGGACTGATGACATGGTTGGACTCACAGGAGGGATCTAGGATTTTAGCTTTTGTTGTTATGTATGGAGGCGAAGATGAACCAATTCCTACATGGTTTGTACAGCATTTTTGATTATCAAGGCCATGTAAATGTCTGTTTTTCTCTCCTATGAAAATAGCCAATTAATACAAGATTCCTATTTAGAAGTAACAAATAACTGTGACTCCACCTAATGGGTTTTGTTGCAAGCAGGAATTGATAATGCTCATGAACAACAAAAAGAATCTGTTTTAGTCAGAAACAATGTTTTCTAAAATATTTGTTGCTAGTTTCCTGGTTAGGATTATTTCCTTCCAAATACTGACGATCATCAACCTTCATCTCTTGAGCCACATTCAGCTGTTCAGGGCATTGCACATGACTCTCATGGAATCCGTGCTGCAGGAGCAAGTGAGGTCTTAGGTACTGCGGTGATCAGATGAGTGCTCTGCCCATGAACACATGTGGAAGTGCTGAGAAATGAACCATAGACACCATGCCACTCTGTCCCTCCCAAAGAGCCAGGAAGGGAGTCTACCTGGGAAGGAGGAAGAGCTGACCTGTACCTGGCCTGAATTTGAACCTCTGGCTCTAGGGACTTTCAAAGCAAGGTCCGGATCATCTCCTAAGAGATACTGAATATCTTTAACTTCATTAACTTCAGTGAGAGATAAGGGCACGAAGAACCTCTCAGGATGGGGCCTATATTGCCACTTAGCCAGCCTTGCAGTGAAAGTGAGAGTTTTCTCAGTCATGCTCACATTCCAGCTCCATGTACCAGCCAAACAAAATGACTTGCCTGGGCAGCTCAGGTGCAGCTGCATTTCAAAGGTGTTCTGCCTCGTTACCTGCTATTTCAACTGCCTGCAAATAACTTCAGCAGGTGTAACGTGTTACAAGAGCTGCCCCCCACATAGCTGGCTATGAGCCAAGATCTCTGGCAGCGGTTTGACATCAATGGTTGGGAACCAGCCAGGGCGCTAAGACCAACAGCTCTCAGGATCCTTATCCTGCCAAAGTATTGGAGAGGGCCAGCAAAGGAACCCCTAGAAAAAAATCCATCAAACCCCCACAAGAGTAGAGGGGCCAGTTGAGGCACTACCATCTTACAGAATTCAACTCAAACCCAACAAGAGTGAGGGGGCATTTACAAGATTTCACGGCAAGTATCCAAACCCCCTTTATTTCCCCACCGGGGGGGGGGGGGGGGAAATCAACATGAGAGTTGTACACTGTAAGAAATTAACATCAGCCTCATTTGTCGTGTATATGCCTAGCCCCTTTAGAACCCAGTACTAGTGAATGAGAAACATCCTAGTGATCTTTGTCCTGGTTTGGCTACCCTTTATACAGTAAACAGATATACAGCATAGAGTGAAGATTGTAATTTTTCATTCATAGACATTTCCAATGCAGGTACTGGCCACATGCAGTTTGGTGGGCCAGGAGAGCCTTCTGCAATGTATTTAGCCTTGCTTGAAGATATTGATTTCTGATTCAAAGCTAAGCGTTTTCAATTAAGCCCATGTCTCAGAACAAGAAAACATGAAGGTGCCCCAGGAATCCTTTAGCAACCCCTCTTCCCAAAAGAAGGGTATAAATATGCTCCTTATCCCCAAGATATTATTGGGAAGACACCCTAATTCATATTGATTCTGGAGCAGTTACAAACCATTGTGCCAGCATGTCTGGGGGGTGGGGTGTTATGTTGCTTGGGGTTTTGTCTTTCAAAGTCCTGATTACATATAATCATTACCAATCCCATTAAACTTAAGTTCTTTCATTCCATCTTTCCAAATTGGCCCTATATTTTCAAAATGGATCTGGTATTCTTTGCTTCCTATCCTAATTTGTTGTGTCTCATTGATGTACAACATTGAAAAGCTGCTGCATCTCACTGGTGGCCAAATCAGGCTTGCAAAATTGTTATACATATTTATCAGCACAGGTACAATAACCTACTTGTCCATTCTTAACAGGATGATAATTGAAAAATAATCATAATATTTTACTATACTTTGATCTGGAGTCCTATTGATCTTTAGCAACAAATTTTGCAAAAAAAATTCTGTTAGCAGGTGTAACGGGGTCGGACTCACCCCCGTGGCAGCCTCCTGCTGGTTGCCTAGGGAATTAGCTGGCCAGCCTCCGGAGCACCCTCTTCAGGCTGGTGATCTGCTTGACCACTCTGGCCCCGTGTCCCTCCCAGGACCCCGATGCCCCTTTAACTAGGGTGCTTCCCCCTGGCAGTACCCCACAGATCTAGGTCTCCCCTCCCTGGGGAACCCCCAACCCACTATCCCCACCTCGCCTCAGTTGTAGGCTACTGCCAGTCACCAGCTAGCCCCCACGCCCTGGGGCAGACTGCAGTATAAGCCACTCATCACAGGCAAGGTTGGGTTTGGACCTGCTGCCTCAGCCTACCCGTAGGCTGCCCCTGCAACCCCTGTACCCAGTTTGGCCTTACCAGACCTGGAGCCCAGAGTTTTCCTAGGCTGGAGCTCCCCAGCTTCTCTGGCCTTCCCTCAGCCCTGCTCCACTCTAGGTACCTGCTGGTCCCTTGCAGCCAGGACCTTCTTCTATAGGTAGAGGAAGACTCTTTCCGAGCTCCTGGCTAGCAGCCCTTTTATAAGGGCCAGCTGGGCTCTGTTTGGGGCGTGGCCCAGCTGTGGCTGCTTCCCCCAATCAGCCCAGCTTTCAGTGCTGCAGCCCTCTCCTAGGGCTGTTTCAAGCCCCTCAGGGCAGGAGCGGGGTACCACCTTGCTACAGCAGGCAATAGCGTTCACAACCGCTGGCTGAACCGATATGCTCCATGACTAACAAGGACTTCATTGTAGCATGCACAGCCTTTGGAAAACAATAATGTTACTAAATAGTTCTTTAATCTATGTTTGCATAGCTGGGTACGTCACAAACCAAGCTAGATATTTCCCTTCATTTACAAATCAGATAAAGCACTGCTCAGCATGAAAGTCAAATTCTTCCTTTGTAAGAAGGACTCTTGAAGAATGTCTCTGTGCCCAGTTACGTGGTTGTATTTCTAAATATTCCACCCCAAGTAGAATGATAACAGTGTAGAGAGAAGATAGAAGACCACCTATCGTGAAGTCAGCAGCGCCTAAGGTGAAAAACCTTGTTCCCAGAGTAAAGGGAGAAGAGAAAAGTACATCACTCAATTTTCATAGTTGCCAATCCCTCCAGTCCCCCCTCCCTCTGATACACACAACAAGCAGCTTAATCTGACCCTTTCTCACAGCTGCCAGACCCTCCTAATTTCCTTCTCCACCACATTGTAAAAGCCCTGCCCTTTCCCTGTCACTGAAATGTGTTTTAAGTCAATCAGCAATCTTCCAACAAACTCCTGCTTGGCAGGGTGAGGTGAACAAGGGATACATACAAAAAATAGGATCCCCCACCTCCTCATTGGTTATACATCACCTTTCGTACCTAACATATAGTTCTGTAATTAAGCCATACTCACTTTTTGATAGCAAACACTGTCAGTCCAACAGTGACATTCCTTTGTCGGAACTGCTCATTCAGGATCTCGGCGTTATAGGTCCCTTCCCAGACTATTGGAGCAAACCATGGAGTCATCATAAGGACGTCACATCTCCTGTGGAAGAGAAAGTTTTCTTTAGCATCACACTGTAGAAGTAAGAAATACGGAGGCAGTTGCCTTCCCTACGTATAGGAAGACACTACCAGATCCATGTGTTAAAGTTCAAAAATAGAGAACTAACAACTGTAAAGAAATCTACAGCTCCATGAAGTCACAAGACATGGTGCAGTAAGGCTATATAATGTATCAGGTTACTGGGATCTATCAACTAATTAATGTTTGCACTGAACTAGCATCTACCTGGCATGTATGAGGTTTGTAAGTGAACAAAACATTCTGGCTTGTACTTTGTGTAAAGACCCAAGTGTTTCTGAGATTTTGTATGCATAAGTTAACACAGATCAAGACAAGTTCTAATCCTTAAGGAAGTTTCTTGGTCAGATTTTAGTCTATAAAATTTAGTTATATCCTGGATGTGACAAAACACTTATTTTTAGTTTTTACTTACGATGGCTTTAGAATCTGTGGCTTTGTGTAAATCATTCTAAAAGAAAAGTTAGAAAACAAAAATGATTTCAAGTTAAGGAAAGATTTCCATGGGTCTTTAAAAAATCCTTCTTGAGTTTACAGACAGATAAAAGATTCCCACCAATCAACTCCATTGAGAACTCAGTGACTCATACTCAGAACTCCAAAGGAAAGGGTTTTAGCTTTACTGTACCTCTGGCGACTTGAGTTTAAATCCTGGCTCAGGTCACATACGAAGATAAGTTTAGTGGTCACTCTCTAGTTCCTAATATTGGTTTACATCACAAAACCTCTGCAGGGGAGCTAGGGGGTGAGAGCTGAGGAAGAGTTTTTCCTAAGTCAGCCATAAAAATGTTGGCGTACTGTGAGGCCATGCATGTACCCATAGTAGTCCTGCTTACTTGAAGGTATAACTTGTCCCCAAATCTGAAATAGTTGTGGAAATATTCCTTGAGTTGGAGACGTCAAAAATAGGATCTAGGTCACCGCAAAGAGATTGTGCCACACACTCTCAAAGAAACTGTGGCACCACCTGATCAGCAAACAGGAGAAGATCAAGAATGAGCTCTCAAAACTGGAAACTCTCATAAAAAACCAACCTTCCACACAAGCTTCCTCATGGCTGGACTTTACAAAAACTAGACAAGCCATTTACAACACATACTTTGCTTCTCTACAGAGGAAAAAGGACATTGAACTATCTAAACTCCTGCATGCCACAAGGGGCCACAACAGTAGTTCCCTTAACTCACCCAACAATATTGTTAATCTATTCAGCTATACTCTTAGCCTGGCAGAAGAGTCTGACTACAAGCCATCAGGAATAGTATCCCTGATAATGTCACGGCAAACCTGGCGGTTGAACTTTGTGGCTTTGTCCTCACCCACAACTATTTCAGATTTGGGGACAATTTATACCTTCAAGTCAGCAAGACTGCTATGGGTACCCGCATGGCCCCGCAGTATGCCAACATTTTTAGGGCTGGCTTAGAATAAGGTTCCTTAGCTCTCATCCCCTAACACTCCTAATCTACTTGCGCTACATTGATGATATCTTTATCATCTGGACCAATGGGAAGGAGACCGTTGAGGAATTCCACCAGGATTTCAACAATTTCCACCCCACCCTCAACCTCAGCCTGGACCAGTCCACACAAGAGATCCACTTCCTAGACACTACAGTGCTCATAAGCGATGGTCACATAACCACCATCCTATACCGGAAACCTACTGACCTCTGTACTTACTTACATGCCTCCAGCTTTCATCAACACCACATCACATGATCCATTGTCTATAGCCAAGCTCCATGATACGACCGCATTTGCTCCAATCCCTCAGACAGAGACAAAAACCTACGGAATCACTCTCAAGCATTCTTAAAACTATAATACCCACCTGGTGAAGTTAAGAAACAGATTGACAGAGCCAGAAGGGTACCCAGAAGTCACCTACTACAAAACAGGCCCAACAAAGAAAGTAACAGAATGCCCCTAGCCATCACCTACAGCCCCCAACTAAAACCTCTCCAGCGCATCATCAAGGATCTACAACCTATCCTGAAGGACGATCCCTTAATCTCACAGACAGACCAGTCCATGCTTACAGACAGCCCCCCAACCTGAAGCAAATACTCACCAGCAACTAAACACCACACAACAAAAACACTAACCCAGGAACAAAACCCTGCAACCAACCCCAGTGCCAACTCTGTCCGCATATCTATTCAAGGGACACCATCATAGGACCTAACCACATCAGCCACACCATCAGGGGCTCGTTCACCTGCATATCTACCAATGTGATATATGCCATCATGTGCCAGCAATGCCCGTCTGCCATGTACATTGGCCAAACTGGACAGTCTCTATGCAAAAGAATAAATGGACACAAATCTGACATCAGGAATTACAACATTCAAAAACCAGTAGGAGAACACTTCAACCTTCCTGGTCACTCAATAACAGACTTAAAAGTGGCAATTCCTCAACAACAAAACTTCAAAAACAGACTCCAACGTGAAACTGCAGAACTGGAATTAATTTGCAAACTGGACACCATCAAATTAGGCCTGAATAAAGACTGGGAGTGGAGGAGTCATTACAAAACCTAATTTTCCCATACTAATTTCCCCCTACTGTTACTCACAACTTCTTGTCAACTGTTTGAAATGGGCCACCCTCATTAACACTACAAAACTGATTTTTCCTCCCTTGGTATTCTACTGATAATTGAATTGTCTGGTTAGACTGACCCCCTACCTTGTAAGGCAACTCCCATCTTTTCATGTACTATGTATAAATATACCTGCTACTGTATTTTCCACTCCATGCATCTGATGAAGTGGGTTCTAGCCCATGAAAGCTTATGCCCAAATAAATTTGTTAGTCTCTAAGGTGCCACAAGGACTTCTCATTGATAGAGCTTTGAGTGTGGATCAGAACTTGAATAGCAGAGCTTCCTGGAGGTCAGAATTGAGGTGCAGACTGGTGTAAACCAAGCAATGTGAACATCCTTAGAGGGGAGGGGAATCCATGAGATCATTGCTGAGTGCTTTCAAAGATAGGTTTCATCTGAGCTTGTCTAAATCTCAGTGTCATTATGCCGTATTGATGATTCATAATACACAAATGCAATGCTAAAACAGAGTATGGGAATTCCACAAGCATAGATTATCATCCTTCAGGAATGCCAGAGCTCTTCTGAAAGCAGCTCAAACACTTAAAAGAAACTAACAAAAAGTTCTACCTTGGTAATTCAATTTGTAGTAAATCTTCCAGGATATGATTGCTATAGAGAAAAAGAAAAGGAAGTTTGGCTTACAAAAGAAAGTAACTAGTCCAAGAAATCATTGAATTAAGAACATAAGAACATAAGAAAGGCCGTACTGGGTCAGACCAAAGGTCCATCCAGCCCAGTATCCTGTCCACCAACAGTGGCCAATGCCAGGTGACCCGGAGTGAGTGGACCTAACAGGTAATGATCAAATGATCTCTCTCCTGCCATCCATCACCCCCCTCTGACAAACAGAGGCTAAGGACGCCATTTCTTACCCATTCCGGCTAATAGCCATTAATGGACTTAACTTCCATGAATTTATCCAGTTCTCTTTTAAACCCTGTTATAGTCCTAGCCTTCACAGCCTCCTCAGGCAAGGAGTTCCACAGGTTGACTGTGCGCTGTGTGAAGAAGAACTTCCTTTTATTTGTTTTAAACCTGCTGCCCACTAATTTCATTGGGTGGCCCCTAGTTCTTTTATTATGAGAACAAGTAAATAACTTTTCCTTATTCACTTCCTCCACACCACTCATAATTTTATATACCTCTATCATATCCCCTCTTAGTCTCCTCTTTTCCAAGCTAAAAAGTCCTAGCCTCTTTAATCTCTCCTCATATGGGACCCGTTCCAGACCCCTAATCATTTTAGTTGCCCTTCTCTGAACCTTTTCTAATGCCAGTATATCCTTTTTGAGATGAGGAGACCACAATTGTACGCAGTATTCAGTAATTATTTCACGTTTACCAGCATCTAAATATTAAAGAAAAAGTTCTGACTTAATATCTTTGTTTCTTGAAAGTCATTGTGATCATATATCATTTGTTTGCTTTTTAATAGAAAGAAAACATTGGAAGTTTAGTTTACCAAAAGTACAGCATTATTACAGTATAACTTGTTTAAAAGTAATACAAGTCCAAAGAAGACAGACCTGCAAACCTATACAGGAATACTCATTATTCACACAAGGAGTCCCACTGAAGTAAATAGGAATTATCATATGAGTAAAGGCCTCTCAAGTTAGTATTTGCAGGATTGTGAAACAGACAGTAAGTGGAAATTACAAAAGGTCCCACCTTAGAAGCTTTATTTTGTGAAACTCATCCAAGTCCTGGGTATTATTGCTATGGAAAGAAAGCATGTCACATTGAGTGTTTGGTTGTTGGTTGTTTTTTTAAACACAGCATAGAACAAAATAGCCAGTTACTAGAAATGTCAAGATTAACACCATTCAGATACTTAATAAAAAGGAATAAAAGATTCCACTTTGGTTGTTTTATTTCTGTGCCTCATCCAAGTCATGGTCACTTTTGCCATGGAGAGAAAGTGCTGAAAATTGAATACAATAATTTATTAATTAAGTTTGTATGGCCAGTGTCAGGCATAGAGAGGATGGGCATTAGGCTCTTTCTCCAAGCCAGCACATGGCACCACCTTATATGGCAGCAAGAGAGGAAATACTGTCCCTTTTTGTTGGTGGGGCGAGAGCAGGGAGAAAAAGAGTTTTTCATCACAAAGCCAATACTGATTGGCAGGTACACTGCCATTTATTTCACATTAACACCTCTGGTAATGATGTCATGCCTAGGGTGACCAGATAGCAACTGTGAAAAATTGGGTCAGGGGGTGGGGGGGTTAGGGGTGACTATATAAGAAAAAGCCCCCAAAATCAGGACAGTCCCTATACAATTGGGACATCTGGTCACCTTAGTCATGCCATATGGCAATCTCCCATTCTATGTCAATAGGTAGATCAAATTTCTCTAGAATTACCTGCTGGCATTTGGGTGGATGGGATTCTCTCATTGTCCCTCTAATTACCGGGAAGTAAAGTACTTTTACCTGTGTACCGTTACTGAATCACATTCTGCTCTGCAACTGATAGGCATCATTCAAAGGCCAGTACCAAATATAATGACAGAAGTAAGAGATTATTACTTGTAATTACTATACTATTCTGTGCAGTAGTTATGCTATATAAACTATCCTGTATTACAAAAACAAAAATTAAGAGATCACAAAGGTTGCAAAGTCAAGCACTCAGAATTACAAAATGCCAGAATGAATGGAAGGTTCCTTTGAAACCTTAATTCTGCCCCATAGTGCATATGCGTTGGGTTACAGTCTTTAGTTACATGATCACATACTATTTTTTCCACAAGACCCCTGGCTCATTCAATGCATAGACTATATGGTGCCATACAAATTAGTTTATGTAAAGGGTGGGTGCACGCATATTGAATAGCGGCTTCCTGATTGAGCACTAAGTCTTTTCATTTCATAGCCTTTTTGAGAGGTAAGAAGTGAGAATTGTTTGAAGGCTGAGAGGCATAAGGGATGCTGGGATTCTATGAGGGAGTATGAGGCTGAGGGGAAGAGAGGGACACACAGACAGGTCTGTCTGACTGGCAGAGAAAATTAGGTTTTTAAAGATGGTCCATAAACATGCCATCCCTCATTAGAGAAGGAACGGCAGACAGTGTTTTCAGAAAGCCTTTAATTACACCTTTGGATGCCAGCCCAAATAGTGCCACGGATTCAATGCAAGTGAGAGAGAAAATGGGGGAATAGGTCTGCACAGAACATCCGTAACTAAACCCCAAACCATGCAACTCTCACCTGCTTCTGTATTTCATTGCCAGCTCAGATCAGGTAGTCAAGGCTCACACTTCTTTGCCCAGTTCTTACTAAGATGGCAGCCAGTTTGTGATTTTGTGTCAAGATCAGACAAGAGGTGAGACGCAGCTGTTTATCTGTGGGAGCTGGTGTCATTAGGGGGTGGGTAGACAATGTAAACATATGAAAGGGCCTTTCAGAGCCAGTTTACAGAAATACGTAAAGATCCGAGGAGAAATGCTCAGCAAGCATAGATAGCTCAATTGAAGTCAGTGCATTACACTGATTTATACCAGCTGAGGACCTGATCCCTTAGTGCATCTAATTCGGGAAAAGGTAAGCACTGGAGCAGTGCTCTCCCCCTCCACCTGCCTCTGAGGAGCCACTGCTAGTTTCAATTGAGTTTTCATTTGAAATTTGGTAGCAAACCCCAAGTCAAAACTACAATAGAAGTGGTTAGAAATCTCAACAATGTGGAACTGATTTCCAGAGCTCTAATTGTGAGACCTCAGATGCTCACAAAATCCAGGCAAGTCCAACAGGGAATAGTTACCTCATTGCGTTGGAGACTTGCGTTGGTGTGTCCAGCCAGGTATCATTGGACGTATTCCTGCAATAAATCCAAATGTCATGTCAAACATGGAGCTCTAAATAACATAAAAACTTTACACTAAAAATCATCTAGTCCCATATCTAGGCATCGTTAAAGATACAAACCACACAACAACCAACCAAACAACAGCGGTTTATCCTCACAATAGAACCAAACCAACCAAACCAGCCAAACAAAGGAGAAAACGCAAAGGTTGCTAGAATGCTGTGGTAGGTGAAGCAAAGCAGTTTCATATTATCTGTCATGCACTGAGAGTGCACTCAGTGATCTCTCATGGTCTCTGCATCAAGGAGCTTACGGATTAAATCACCCTTGAAATGCCAAACTAAAAGATAATTGAAAAGGGTTATATGGCAAAACAGATGTACTGTGTTACTAACCAAGCTTGTTACTCAACAGTATTTCTGTCTGTATGAATGTTACATGATAACGCTTCAACTTCTGTTTCAAATGCTCCTTTGTTTTTAAATTTAGCTCATTTTTATTTTAAAAAAAGATGAAAAACACCCCAAAAACGACCTGTAATTGAAAACAAAAAATTTTGTTTGATCCAAAACAATTTTTTTTGGCAAGAACCTGAAAAAAATTCAGTTTCAGTTCGAAACCAACTCTTTTTTTTTTTTTTTTTCCTGTTCAGCACCCAATTTGAAAAATCAGTTAGACAAGCTTGGGAACTTACATTCATAACTCTGCTAGACACTGAAAACCATGGACTTTGGCTTTATGGCGCATTATAACACTTTGTAACACATTGTACTGCCAGCTAACTCTCAATTGCTCACTTCATTTTAGGTGGTTTCCCAGAGCGTGTGACACACACATCCCCCTTATGCGTAACAATCTGTCCCAACTTGTATTTAGCCCAGATACTCTGGTTACTTTCCCCACCTGAAGAGTTTTGTGAAGCTCAAAAGCTTGTCCGTTCCACCAAAGGAAATTGGTTCAATAAAAGATATTGCCTCACCTACCTTGTCTCTCATATCCTGGAACCAACACGGAATCACATTGTTGACACATAGTCAGTTTGTGATCCACTATAATCCCCATATGCTTTTCAGCAGTACTACCACCTAGCCAGTTATTCCACATTTTTCATTGCTAAGTGTAGGACTTTGCCCTTGTCTTTATTGAATTTTGTTGATTTCAGACCACTTATCCAATATGTTAAGGTTATTTTGAATTCTAATCCTGTCCTCCAAAGTGCTAGTAACCCCTCCCAGCTTTGTGTCATCCATTAATTTTATAAGTATACTCTCTACTTCATTATCCAAGTCATTAATAAAAATACTGAATAGTACTGGACGCAGAACAGACGACTGCAGGATCCCACTAGATATGCCCTCCCAGTTTGACAGCAAACCGCTGAGATCTGCTCTTTGAGTACAGTCTTTTCATCAACTTTACATCTGCCTTATAAGAGTTTAATCTAGACCACATTTCCCTACTTTGCTTATGAGACTGTCATGTGGGACTTTGTCAAAAGCTTCATTAAAATAAAGAGATCTCATGTCTTCAGCTTCACCCCTATCCACTAGGCCAGTCACCCTGTCAAAGATTCTACATGTCTTCAACGTACATGTGTTCAGCAGCCAGAGCCTGGCTGGACGCCTGCTGCTTTCACACCCAGCTGCAGGAGGATTGCTCTGACTGAGCGGTACCCTTCCCTCTTGGTATCTTGCAGTGAAAGTCTGGGGCAGGAGCTCAGTTCTTGGCATGAGACAAACCTAGAGAACCTTCTGGCACAGTGGGAAAGCTACCATCTGAGTCACTATTTTTAAAATAGCAAATGTGGTATGCAAATAGACAACTGTTATAAGATAAGCAGGGGAAGGTATGCAATGGTTTTAAAAGTTAATGATTTATACATTGAGCTAAATGGTACTTTTAGTCATGCTGTGGTGGCAGCCCCACTGATGTCACTAGGACTGCACAGGTGTGACAGAAGAGTCTGTTCCCTCACTCATTTTTCTCCCCAGCTAGACTAGCACAAAGGACGGGGGGGAATCTGTTGCACCTGTAAGAACCTGGATTTACACCACAGATGTGCATTTCTAAAGATTCATACGTATTTGGGTCAAGTCTTTTGTAACAATGGCCACCTTAGGAGTGGAGCGACGGAGACTCTTGCTTAGCAAAACAATCCACTTACCAAAAGTAGCCAACGCTGAAGCACAGCAGCGTGGTGCAACCCATGACATAAACATGGCGCTTTGTAAAATAGCCTTTGACTGCTCCTGTTTTCCCTGGAATAAAGGAGATGTGCAAGAGATTGGTACATGCAATTCAAAGCAGTATTAATTGACTGCCAGTCCAGTTCTTTTGCCATGCTGTGTGGCAAGGCTAAAAGCCTGGTTACAACCCATGGGGAAAAAAAATTGGTTCACACATCGCTCATTCCAGACTCCTTCCAGATACCCACTATATAAACCTCACCATAGCCCCATGAAGTGGTAGGTATTGTAATGGACTGGTTAGTGTGTGTGTCACTGCCTTTTACTGATTGGAATCAGAACTCCTCCAGTTGTCATAGGTGCTATACTGCCAGTAGGCAGAATTCTCCTTTGGGCTAAGCGGTAGGATCCTGTTCTTTTGGAGGATCTGGTGCAGTGAAGTTCTGGGTACACTGCTGCAGTGAAGTTTCAAGCAGTCCTGCTGTGTAGTGTAGTGAAAACTGTGAAGCCCAACATGGCCGGGAACGTCTGTTAATATCATTAAGACTATTTTGCAGATGGAGGAACTGAGGCCCAGAGAGGGGGATTTAAGAGCTGCATGCCGGAAGCCATTTGCAGTAAATAACAACAGCTTCATTAAACCTACAGACTTATGAATAATACACCAGTTTCTACCATTCTCACATGCTACTAGCTGGTGAAATGTAGATATACTCGCTATAGGCCTGATCCTTCACTCATTGACATGAATGGCAAAGCTGCCATTGACTTCAGTGGTGCAGGATCTACCCCTACACATTTTACAGATTCTATTTTTATATACAACTCTTGTAACGGAAGATACTTGCCCAAGTTCATGCAGCAAATCTTTGACATAGTTGGGAACAAAACCCAGACTCCCAGTTCAATGATTAGCTGTAAGACCTTCTTTCGCTCCTCTAGGGTCTTATGCATAAGGAAATACAGAACATGGGCCACAGACCATTAGAAGTGCGAGGAACTGGCCAGCCAAGTGGCTGATTCTTCTGAGTGGTCATGAAATTGGCTGTTGTGTTGGGCAACTCTAACAACTCAGCCTATTACATAAAATTGCTTATAAAACTGAACAAATGTTAAAGATAGATGAATTAGTCTAGACAAAAAAGGATAGTTAAGGTCATGACTGGTAGACGAAAGAGAATGGAACTGGAAACTAATGGACCAAATGATCTGTTGTAAATTAGGCCTAATAGGTGGACAAAATAACGAGGCAATAGGCTGTTCCACCCACCACTCCCTTTTGGAGTTCTCAAAGAGACTTTGGAGGGGAATCATGGTGTCAGAGTGCAGACAAGTGGATTGGTAGGAGCAAACTTTACCATCATGACTGCCACCCCCATCATATTCTGGGATCCACTGGGACGCAAATGGGCCTTCATCATCCTGATACTGAGAAATGTCCTGACCAGATTGAGCCAGAGAGAGGGACCCAGATGACACCCCCCATCTTCGTTGGCTTCAGCTAAGACCTGAACAGCACCTGGAATGTGAGCCTTGGATTTCTGCTGTCACCCCTTCCTTGTGTCATTTTCCTTCTCCAGCTTATAGCTGCCTTTTCTTGTCTCTCTCTCACTCTCTCTCCTGATTAATAAATGTCTAGCTTAGCCAGCAAAGACTAGATCTCTTGTGATCAGAGAGTAAGCTAAAAGCAATGTCTTAAACAGCCCAATGCTGATACAAATTTGACATGTCTCAGATTGGCTGATAAAACCACGGGCTGTGCCCATGTTTCTATAGCAGTGAGGCTGCAAGTGAAAGCACCAGAGATAGAAGGTGTATTTTCTATTTTT
The DNA here is from genome assembly GCA_033296515.1 of Macrochelys suwanniensis. Classification (NCBI taxonomy): domain Eukaryota; kingdom Metazoa; phylum Chordata; order Testudines; family Chelydridae; genus Macrochelys; species Macrochelys suwanniensis. Next base: position 9,040,081 of record CM065790.1, on the reverse strand, counting down.
GCTGTTCTTTTCTCTCCCTGTTTGTGTGTTGTCTTTTTAAAGAAACATTGGACTTTAACAACAGCAGCTCTAGCCCATCCTAACTGACTGTGTATGTCTCTTTCCCCCAAAAAGGACAGTTATTGCCATCTAAAAGACTCAGACAGGAGGGTTTCCTTATAAAAGCACTGTCTACAGTTGAAGGGATATAAGCAATATCATTAAAATGAAAGCCTTACTTAATACTGTACTTTAAATGTTTCAGTCCCTTTTCCTTCTTATCTTAATAAAAGGTTATAAAATGTTGCAATGTGGTTGTTGCCATAGGACTAAGCAGGCTGAGGTCTCTACTCAAAACTCTGGATCATGTTCAACTCTTTAGGGTTGTACGGTGATAAAAGTAATGTAATTTGGTGAGTCACCCAAGAGTCTAGAGTGAACATACATCCTCATAGCTGATTAGCTTAGCAAACAAACGGTTTTCAAAATTGTGTTTTAAAAAACAAATATTTGCTTTAAAATCCTTGAACATATTAAGCTTGTTTGTGCTAACGGTGCAAATCTAACTATTAATGCTCATGTTTAGAAAAAATAAGAGTGCTTAATAATTGTTTAAAGATTTTATTTTAACCTTTTAACAAATGTTTTGTTTTGTTTCTTTTTCTTTTTCTTTTTCTGGAGGTTTGTAGTTTTTGTAATTGATAATGTCTTTACATAAAACCATTAACATTATTTTAAAGAAAAAACAAAAGTTGTAAAAATGAAGTGTTTTAAATCTTTGAAGGTTAAGCTGCTAAAGCAAAGTTTTGCCAACATGTCATGATGGGTTATTCCTTGTTAACAGAATGCCAGCTTGCATCACGGCTGCGACTGTGAATTAATAGTCAATCCACCTGAAGTAAGGGCTGTTGCCGGCACCAAACTTCTTGTTGTAATTTTTGTGGTTGTTTTGTTGTGGATGTTAATGGGCCTTGTTGTGTTTTGCATGTGCAACAGCACAATGCACTGTGCTAGTGTTGTGGGGTCACCTCTCCATGATAAGCTACAAAGTCACAATGGCCACATCCTCCCAAAAGCTGGTGGTGAAACAGGTCGGGCAAAGCCTGTCCCTGGACAAAAATGCCTGCGTTCTTTCCCCCCACTTCGGGGTGTTTGTAAATGATTCATGAATGCAAAAATAGTCGTCGTCGTCCCCCGCCCAAATCATGTTGTTGCTTCATTTTAAAAGACCGCAACATATTTTGGTAAAAATGCCATAACGGGTAAATAATTATCCAAGCAAGTTAGTTTAACCCCTCGTGTATAGAATGTTCATGATTTGTGTAAATGTGCAGTTTTAAGTGTGCAGGTGGCAAAAAGAGGAACAGATGGTTCCCGCTTGTCCCTTTTTTTTTCTTTCCTTTTTTAAAAATCATTCTGGACATACAGCCAAAGTAGTAATAAGAGCTGGCATGTTTCTAAACATTTTGAGAGCAGATTACAGTGGTTCTGTCTGTTTTATAAACCAATGTCTGATATGAAGCAGAACTGGTTCATAAAAGAGGGATATTGTAATAAATGGGGCCTGCTCCAGTTGTGAGCTCAGCTGTTGGAAAGTGAGTGAAAATTCATAAAATGTCACAATCATCAATAACAATGAATGTTGATAGAAAACTGGGAGACAGACTGAATTAGTCCAAACCGAAAGGTCCAGAACCACCCAAGGGCTGTGTTAGGATCATGACTGGTAAGCAAGGAAGAAGGAACCAGGAACTAATGAACCAAACAAAACACCAAGGACAGCTGGAGTGAAAGGAACAAGCTTCACCACCATGGCTGCCACCGCCACTACTTCCTGGGGGCCGTGGTTCCACCGTGACACTGTTGTGGAACCTTTACCATCCTGATTCTGAAAGATGTCCTGACCAGACTGGGACAGAAAGAGGGAACCATATGACATCCCCACCTCCAGATAAATCCTGACCACCACCTGGAATGAGAGACTTGGGTTCCTGCTGTCACCTCTCCCACCTGTGTCCTTTTCCTTCTACACCTTATTTCTTCTCTCTCCTGCCTCTCTCTTTGCTTTTGCTTAATAAAAGTCTAGCTGAGCCCACCAAGATTACATTTTTTTTTGCAACAACACTGTGAGCCTTTGACCAGAGAGGCAGCTAAAACCAATGACTTAAACAGCCGACGATGTAAGTCTGACAGATCTCAGAGTGGCAGATAAGATCCTAGCCTGTGCCAATGGTCTTTGGCAGTGAGGCTGCAAGTGAAAGCCAACACTGGAGACAGAAGCTGCATTTTCTATTTTTGCTATTCTTTTCTCTTCCCTTTTGTTTGTGTTTATCTCATTTTGTGTTTAAAGAAACTGGATCAGACGTTAATAATAGCAGCAGCTCTAGCCCCTCTGAACTAATGTTCGCTCTTTTCTCCAAAAATGACAATTATTACAATCATGAATATCATCTAAAAGACTATCAAACAGAAGGTTTTCCTTATAAAAACCCCAGCTACAGCTAAAGGGAAAGGGAGGAAGGGAAATTGGTTAAATGAAAGCTTTAATCAATACATTACATTTTAAATGCTTCAACTGATTTTCCTTTGTACTATATCTTTAATAAAAGATAATAATTTTTAATGGCATTGGTTGCCATGGGGCTAAGCAGGCCAAGGTCTCTGTATTCAAACCCTGAACCATGACCAACTGTTTAGTGCTTGTATAGTGACAGGGTCGTGTTAACACCTTTGGCTCTCTGGGCCCTTTTATTCCTTCAAAATTAACACACCACATCCAAGCCAATGGATAATGGGACTGCTCAAAAGCTAATGGGGCTCAGCACTCACTGGCCACCCATACAGGCTGGTTAAATGAGCAGCACTCGCTGGACAGGACTGGATCCACCAACACTGACAGTGGATCTAATGCTGCAGTAGAAGCGAACAGCTGCTAGGAAATACCCTTCTTTGGCTAGCTCCAATTTGCAACTAAAATCTGTAAAGGCCACATCATATGCAGCTCCACAACTGTCCCTGACATGTCCCCTGAAAATACTGTCCTGTGCCCAGAGTACTCCAGGAGGTAAAATAAATCATAGGCCAATGCTTTTTTCAGCAACAACAATGGAAGCAGCAACCAGTTCCTCAACATTTTTAGGCAATTTCGATTCAGATCACGTAGTCTGACACTATAGATATATCTGGACTACGACCTGCTCTTTTAAAGAAAGAAACCTGCTTGATATAAACTGAATTTCAAGGGGAGGTGTTTACTTTCCGATTAGCAGGTGCCAGACCCCACTCATCTCCTAATGACTGCAGGGTTTGGAGCCAGGACTGTACAGTAAAAAGTTGAAGATAATTTTTTTTTTTAAAAGGTACAAAGCACTCCATTTCATTTCTGCAAAGCATGTGATTTCAGGGAACAATCCCTGAGGGCAATTCTAAGGTAATCTCCATGAAATTCGCCATAGTAATTTAAGCCTTCAAAAGGCAGCTAAGAGAAACATGGAGAGAGTATTCTGTTTTACAAAAGATTCTGGACCATGCAGATTTGGATCACATAAATTATCAAAAATCAAAAGATTGAAATGTTTTAGTGGCAAGGGCTAATTCTTAAACACAAATTGCTCTTTTTCATAAGACGCTGACATTTCCCTGAAGAAAGGGTCATAAAATCTGTAGTCTATAGAGAAAAGAAAGGGAGATGTGGAAGGTCTAGAAACCCTTACTCATGCGAGTAGTCCTAATGCAAGCAATTCCACTGACTTGACCAGGGCTACTTACAAGGAATTGCACAGTCAAGGTAGAGATTTAGACGGTCACTGCCATATAATTACATTCACAAATGGTGGGTTTATGCCGCGTGCTAGACGAATGGAAAGCTACAAATCCAGCTGAGAGCCTGAGATTTTTGAGTGTTAGATTTTCCCTGAAAATTATTTGTAAATATACAGACCAACTCAGACAATGAGGAGAGCAAAATAAAAGTGCTTTTTACATCTGAGAGAAAGCCAATGCAGTATTTCATATGATATTCTTATTGACAATCTTCCATATTCCCAAAATAGATCAAAAAGTACGGGCCCCATCCTGCTCCAGCTGAACTTCCATTGTCTTTAGTGGGTCAGGATTGAGTCCTATATTAATATATACATAAATGTGTGCAGGTAAAATGCACAGGAACAAATTCTCTTCCCCATTACGCTGGTGTGACTTTACTGAGGTTAATAGGCAGGGCTGCATTCTACACGCAGTCAGTTATTGCTTTGCTGTAAAGGGGAAAAATTTGGCCCATAAGGAGAAAAAAAAAATGGTCGGTCTACAATACAGGGATAAACTACATGTCAAAAGTATTTATTGTTCCCATTCCTCTGTGGACAAATAAAGAAAGTGATTGAGAGCAAGGGAAATATGTGGAGAAGAAAGATTAAAAAGAGAGAGAGAGAAAAAAGGGGAAGAGAATATAAAAGCATGAACGGGTGGCTAAGACTTCCCTCTTCTCCAGACACAGATGTAAATTTGATTCAATTTCTTCAAGATAATGGGACAAATATTGTTCTTCTAAATAATCCAGTAAGGGCCTAATTCTGAGTTCAACTACCCCAGTGTAAATCAGATCTACGCGAGCCAGTGGAATTAATCCAGATTTACCTTGGTGTAACTAAGAGCAGGATATGGACCTAAGTTAATAGCATATTAGTTTGTCTCAAGTATTTAATATCTGCTACTTTTAGGTTCCTTCTCTGCATTTAAAACACCCTGTCTCCCCGCAAACCCCACACCTGCTGTATTTTTTCAAAATCTAAACATTTGACATGACAACTCATAGAATATCTTAAAGGAAAATGTACAGGTACCTTGGTCCTTGTGCATCACGCACCCGATTACTCCCACAGGAATGAGTGTGAGGAAGAAGGAATTGTTGAGCTTATTGCTGACAGCTGTGGACTGCAGCAGCCTTAAGAAGCTGGGAGCTGCAAGCTCTCTATAGACGACAGCAGTAGCCCAAACCTCTTGTTTTATATCCTTATTGAAACTGATTTATAGCATGGTAATTAGACGGGCAGTCTGGGAGCAGAGGCCAGCCTATGAGACTCCACATGCTCTGACTCAGTCCAATCCTGCAATCCTTGCTCACGGAAGCTCTCACCAGGTCCATGCAATCCCACTCCGGAGGAAGCTGCTCAGGTACAGTAAACACACCTACAGCCTAGAGCCACCTTTCCTGTGGAAGGCAAAGCATGTCAGGGCAGGCTGGGAGCAAGGGCGTACCGCTAGGTGAGCCTTCCTGCCGCTAGTCACAGCTTTCACCTCAGGAGCTAACTGGCTGGGGACCTGGGTAAACGCCCTCATTTGCAGAGCATGCTCCTTTTGTACCTGTGTCAGCAGCTGTGGTGGCAGTTTGCCCTCCTGGGTGCTCCCTCAAGCCCTCGGTAGGAATCTGGCCCAGACGCTGCTGGGGTGACACTTATGGCTCCTTTCTGCCAAAGCACTTGCACAACCCAGGACAGGATCTGCTGTACTGATTTTAAATGACTGTCAGATGCCTCAGGGAGCCACTTTGAGGCCTTGTCCACACTAGAAACATCTGGCTCCTAACTACTTGGTGCCCCTAATGTGCCAGCAACACACTGTGAATTCACACACCAAATTGCTCCCAGGAGCACGGTGATTCTGCCCTTTTAGAGCAAACCTGCTCTGAGCAAAGCTAACCACCGTGCCGCCCTCTTACGGGCACGGTGCCAATGTGGGCAGTGCTAGGAATGTTTTTTTCATCTCTAGAGATGACACTTTCAGTTAAAGGGATACTATCAGATCACATTTTATTCCTCGAGTAAGCCATCCAGATTCAATGCCTCATACATGAGCAGCTCAAACTAAAATTGAGAGGGAGCGAGGGAGGATTGTTGGTTACTTCTAAAATGATGTATTGGTGCCTAGATGGCATGGTGATGGACACCTTAGAAATGCAGGTGAGCTTTTGCCCTGGCTTTTGCCCACTTCTCATTTGATGGGTTTGCAAGTTTTAGTTATTTTTTAATATGTAGCCACAAGCTGCAATGGAGGACACTGGAATAACACTGGTCTACAGTTTTTGAGAAGTCGTCTGCTTCAGAGATAAAATGTGCTATTTAGTATGTATTTTGATGTGCTGAATTCAAATATGACAATTAAAACAACTGATTGGCTACTGTTTCTAAGATATTTAAGTTTTTACATTTTATGTCTATGTATATTGTGTAGATAGTAGAGTTTTAATCATAAATTGTAAACCTAGGTCTTTTCATGTGTTTATGGTTGCTTTACATGATACTATTTCACCTGTCCTGTTTATGTAACACTTTAAAAATCAGCAAAGGGGTTATATAAATACAATTTATTATGAAACAAAAGGCAAAAAACTATTATGTACATAGTTTAGTCCTATTCAGTGTCTACTCGGCGCTTCTTGGCTTGTCTCTTGTATTCATTAAATGGAGCATCTCTTGTCACTGTCCAGCAATAGTCTGCAAGCATTGATGGGCTCCATTTGCCCTGATAGCGTTTCTCCATTGTTGCAATGTCCTGGTGAAATCGCTTGCCGTGCTCGTCGCTCACTGCTCCGCAGTTTGGTGGAAAAAAATCTAGATGAGAGTGCAAAAAATGTATCTTTAGTGACATGTTGCAACCAAGGCTTTTGTATGCCTTGAGGAGGTTTTCCACCAACAACCTGTAGTTGTCTGCCTTGTTGTTTCCGAGAAAATTTATTGCCACTAACTGGAAGGCTTTCCATGCCTTTTTTCCCTTGCCACGCAGTGCATGGTCAAATGCATCATCTCGAAGAAGTTCACAAATCTGAGGACCAACAAAGACACCTTCCTTTATCTTAGCTTCACTTAACCTTGGAAATTTTCCACGGAGGTACTTGAAAGCTGCTTGTGTTTTGTCAATGGCCTTGACAAAGTTCTTCATCAGACCCCGCTTGATGTGTAAGGGTGGTAACAAAATCTTCCTTGATTCAACAAGTGGTGGATGCTGAACACTTTTCCTCCCAGGCTCCAATGACTGTCAGAGTGGCCAATCTTTCTTGATGTAGTGGGAATCTCTTGCACGACTATCCCATTCGCAGAGAAAACAGCAGTACTTTGTGTATCCAGTCTGCAGACCAAGCAAGAGAGCAACAACCTTCAAATCGCCACAAAGCTGCCACTGATGTTGGTCATAGTTTATGCACCTCAAAAGTTGTTTCATGTTGTCATAGGTTTCCTTCATATGGACTGCATGACCAACTGAAATTGATGGCAAAACATTGCCATTATGCAGTAAAACAGCTTTAAGACTCGTCTTCGATGAATCAATGAACAGTCTCCACTCATCTGGATTGTGAACGATGTTGAGGGCTGCCATCACACCATCGATGTTGTTGCAGGCTACAAGATCACCTTCCATGAAGAAGAATGGGACAAGATCCTTTTGACGGTCACGGAACATGGAAACCCTAACATCACCTGCCAGGAGATTCCACTGCTGTAGTCTGGAGCCCAGAAGCTCTGCCTTACTCTTGGGTAGTTCCAAATCCCTGACAAGGTCATTCAGTTCACCTTGTGTTATGAGGTGTGGTTCAGAGGAGGAGGATGGGAGAAAATGTGGGTCCTGTGACATTGATGGTTCAGAACCAGAAGTTTCATCCTCTTCCTCGTCTGACTCAAGTGAGAATGATTCTGGTGCATGAGGAACCAGCAGTCCTTCTCCGTGGGGTACTGGGCGTATAGCTGATAGAATGTTTGGATAATGCACAGTCCACTTTTTCTTCTTTGACACACCTTTCCCAACTGGAGGCACCATGCAGAAGTAACAATTGCTGGTATGATCTGTTGGCTCTCTCCAAATCATTGGCACTGCAAAAGGCATAGATTTCCTTTTCCTGTTCAACCACTGGCAAAGATTTGTTGCACAAGTGTTGCAGCATATGTGTGGGGCCCACCTCTTGTCCTGATCTCCAATTTTGCCGCCAAAATAAAGGTGATAGGCTTTCTTAACCATAGTGGTTATACTGCGCTTTTGTGATGCAAAAGTCACTTCACCACAAACATAGCAGAAGTTATCTGCACTGTTCACACAAGTACGAGGCATCTCTGCTCACTTTGGCTAAACAGAAATGTGTCCCTTTGCAAAATCAAACACTGACAAATAAGAGAGCCCGACACTGTATGATTTCTAGAGCTGATATAGGGCAATTTGTTCAGCAGAGTGATGTAAGCTTCGTTATGATTGCATCATCCATGACTTCTAGGAATAACATGATGCAATTCATATCATGTATGACGCAATACCAGCTTCAGATTGCATCATTCATTGTTTTGCCTAAAAAGCAAGTACTGTCCAAACCCAGTCATAGATTTATTCATAGCTCCAGTCAAAGATGTATTTTAGTCATTTCTGGTTTAAATTGAGATCCCTTCCCTTTATAACTCACTTATCCTCTGCCATTCCCAAGTCAAGGGTCGTATATACTGACCCAATAGCATGTCTTGAAAACGAGAGCCAATCAACAATTTTAAGCATCATTTTCGTTCTCAGTGACCCAGAATTAGTAAAGTTTGACTACATTTATTTCAGAAGCATTTTGGCTGTAGAGCATAATCAAAAGATCAGACGTTAAAGAATATTTTCTTATATTAAAACTTTTTAAAATGTTCCCGTTAAACACTTGGGAGACATTATGAGAGATCTAGCGCCCTCCTCCCTCCCCTTTAATTATCATCCTCCATCCCCTAGTTAGAGTCAATGAAAAATGGCTGAAGAATTCATGATCTCTCCTCTTTTGCCATCCTCTGATTAGAGCCCAATATGGTGTCCTGGGAACATCCCTGCCACATGCCCAGTCTCACTCTTGGAACAAAACAAGAGACTGGCTCCCGAGAATCCATTGCACGTTTTTGAAGTGAGTCCCATGTACAGTGGGATTGGACTCTGGCAGTTTAATGAATGCTGTGTCGATGTCTATCCAGCACAGACAGCAATAAAGTTCATAGTTATCTATGTTACTATGAAATCACAGGCACTCAGTTTAAGGAGCTCCCACTAACTGGAAACACCACACCCCATTTCTCAGAGCATGCTGTGTTTGCAGCATATGCGGATATAAGCAGGGTCTGGATGAGCTCTCCCCTGACATCTAGTGGTGAGCTGTGGAAAAAGACTTCAGAATCTGATCTTGTTTGCATGGACACACCCACCTTGCCTAGGTGCTGAGCACGATGGGACTGCTTGCCCAAATGATCATAGAATCATAGAAGATTAGGGTTGGAAGAGACCTCAGGAGGTCTTCTAGTCCAGCCCCCTGCTCAAAGCAGGACCAACACCAACTAAATCATCCCAGCCAGGGCTTTGTCAAGCCTGACCTTAAAAGCCTCTAAGGATGGAGATTCTACCACCTCCCTAGGTAACCCATTCCACTGCTTCACCACCCTCCTAGTGAAATAGTTTTTCCTAATATCCAACCTAGACCTCCCCCACTGCAACTTGAGACCACTGCTCCTTGTTCTGTCATCTGCCACCACTGAGAACAGCCGAGCTCCATCCTCTTTGGAACCCCTCTTCAGGTAGTTGAAGGCTGCTATCAAATCCCACCTCACTCTTCTCTTCTGCAGACTAAATAAGCCCAGTTCCCTCAGCCTCTCCTCATAAGTCATGTGCCCCAGCCCCCTGACCATTTTTGTTGCCCTCTGCTGGACTATCTCCAATTTGTTCACATCCTTTCTGTAGTGGAGGGCCCAAAACTGGATGCAATATTCCAGATGTGGCCTCACCAGTGCCGAATAGAGGGGAATAACCACTTCCCTCGATCTGCTGGCAATGCTTCTACTAATGCAGCCCAATATGCCGTTAGCCTTCTTGGCAAAAAGGGCACACTGCTGACTCATATCCAGCTTCTCGTCCACTGTAATCCCCAGGTCCTTTTCTGCAGAACTGCTGCTTAGCCAATCGGTCCCCAGCCTGTAGCAGTGCATGGGATTCTTCCATCCTAAGTGCAAGACTATGCACTTGTCCTTGTTGAACCTCATCAGATTTCTTTTGGCCCAGTCCTCCAATTCGTATAGGTCACTCTGGACCCTATCCCTACCTTCCAGCATATCTATCTCTCCCCACAGCTTAGTGTCATCCGCGAATTTGCTGAGGGTGCAATCTATCCCATCATCCAGATCATTAATAAAGATGTTGAACAAAACCGGCCCCAGGACCGACTCCTGGGGCACTCCACTTGATACCAGCTGCCAACTAGACATCGAGCTGTTGATCACAACCTGTTGAGCCGGACAATCTAGCCAGCTTTCTATCCACCTTATAGTCCATTCATCCAATCCGTACTTTTTTAACTTGCTGGCAAGAATACTGTGGGAGAGCAAAAGCTTTGTTAAAGTCAAGATATTTCATGTCCACTGCTTTCCCCATAGCCACAGAGCCAGTTATCTCATCATAGAAGGCAATCAGGTTGGTCCAGGTTGTGGCTGGTGTTGGATCCCCAGTCTCCTTGTTATTGGGGCAGCAGTAATAAAGCGTTGCTATCCTTGTTGTGTGAACCGAGGGCAGCAGAACTGTACCTGGCATACCCCAATGAAGGGACTGACCCTCAACTGAACAGCACTCGCTAGGCAGGGGACATGGGTTCCAAAGTCCAATGAGTTGAGAGAGGGTGGGGACAGGTACTTGTACCTGGTGGTGCAGGCCCTGTTTAAGGGTCCTAGACACCATTTGCCCTTTCCTCTCTCCATGATATAATAAAAGAGCTAATTTAGACTCAATTGAGAGTCTTGTTACACGCTGCAGAGTTGAAATCACTGATACCTAGGTCTAAGAACTAGACCTACTTTGGGACAGCATCTCTATTGCAAGAGACTGCCCAGTGTGCACCAGCAGTGAGGCTCCCCCACTAACAGCTGAAATCACTGAGAGCTGTGTTAAGTGTGTGTGTGTGTGGGGGGGTCCTGAAGACATCTTGGCAAGTGGGTGGCTGGCAGACAGGTGTGGGAAGTGGTGGAGAGGACCAGAGCAGAGCCCCGCAGAGGCGTGGCAATGGCCTTTGGGGCGATGAGCAAGAGCCCGATCAGTGCAGTGTGTAAGGTGCCTCCACAGGGTGGAAGGTGCAGGGCCGGCTCCAGGCACCAGCAAAGGAAGCTCGTGCTTGGGGAGGCACATCTGAAGGGGCGGCATTCCGGCCATTCCTGGGGCGGCACATTTCAAGGGCGGGGGGTTTTTTGGTTTGGTTTTTTTACTTCGGCCGCTTGGGGAGGCAAAAAAGCTAGAGCCAGCCCTGGGAAGGTGAACTCCACCAATGAACCTCTGAACTCTGGGGCTGCACTGGCCAAGGACAGCAACTATCTTTGAGGATACCAGTCCTCCTTGTGTCCACCAGAAAGGGTCTCCTTGTATAAGAGTCCTCCTTCTATATCAAACCTGGACCTATTAGAAGAGCTGAGAGGCAGTGGGTTGCGTCGTGCCACCGTCCAAGCACCCTTGAGGCTCTCTTCCGCTTCCTGCTCTGCCTGTAACTGCTCCCTTGATGCTGGAGACATTAGTTTCTCGCTGGGTTGTGACTGATCCCACCTCTCTGCCACCATGTCAAGGCTGATTCCCCACTCTGGCACTTTGAGTGGGGAAGTTGGGGGCCTGCAAGGACTCTAAAAATTAATACTGACCACTCCAGGCTTGTATTAAACTCCCAAGGTTACAGCTTTTCTCTGACCTTGGATTTGTAGATGCTGCCACCACCTAAGTGCAAAACCCCTTTGGGAACCCAGGAAGGTGCACTTGGGAATTCCTGCCTGTGGGGTCCCTTCAAGCCCTTTCACCCCCGCTCCAGGGAAGAGCTGAGAATGAAAAACAAACGAAATCAGCTGTTGGCACCAGCTAATTAAACAACATGTGCACAAACCTCTTAGGACACAAAAATCCAATCCTGTTCTTAAAAAAGGTAAATTTTATTTTTTTTTTTTTAAAAAGAAAGAAAATACATCTGGAAACTCAGGCTATTGTTAGATTTTTTTAAAAAGAACAACTATAAGGATTAAGCACCAAGAATAACTTTCTTGAGATCCAGCTTAAAGGTTACAAGCAAAACAAAAGCATCAGGGATTAGCACAGAGGAGTTTACAAGCCATAGAGAAATAAAAAGATATAAACCTAATCACATCTTCCTTGACATTTCCTGATCTACTTATACATCTGGGATTTTAAATGAGTAGTTTCTAGGTATGATACCGATGATTTTTCATACCTGGCCCGAAGCTACTTACCGCATAGTTGCTCCTTGTTTGCGTCTCCCCGAGAACAACAACAGACAGATAAAAGAGGAATCTTGTTTCAATTTTTAAATGTTTTAGCCTTTCCATTGGCTTTTTTGGGCCAGGTGCCCACTAACTTCCTTTTACCTATGCATAGAAGTGAGACTTTTAACCCTTTACAGGTAAAGCAAGTAGAGAACAGCTACTAACAGGGATTTTATAGCTAACTGGCTGGCTGGGTGTCCATAAAAGGGAGCTACCTCCCCCTTCATTTATCACATTGATGAACTCATATAAACTTTCAGCATCCAGCGGCATAACTGGACACTGCAAGATGGAGGTTCCCAGGGTTGTGTCTGGGACCGGAGATATTGGCTAGTGTCATTCAGTTGCACAATCCAAGGAGTAGTTTACATGCCAGAGGCTGTGCGTGAACGGCCCAGGAGTGGGGGTTCTCACAGCAGAGCAGGTAAGGCTGGCTCCCAGAGTCGAGGATTGGAGTGACCTAGCAGATCACCCGTCCGGATAACACCAGAGGGGAACGTCACATCCGTTGACTAGGAATTAATCACAGGTTTTGAAAAAATTAAACCAAATCTTTTCAAATTTGTGTGAGGTCCCTCTTCTCCAAAACACTATCTTCTTTTTAGCTGCTAAGTCCCCATATTACTGTGCCAAGCTTCTATCCCCAGAAGCAATTTGCTTTTCTATCTAAGCAATAAGCTGTTTGGCTACAATCGTTGATCTAGAAAACCAAACTTCCTGTAAGTTAGAGCATTTCCAAAACACAGTTCTGGGAGGTAATTTTTAGAGCTGTAGCCACTATCATATTAATCCTCCTACCTATTCTAGACAAACGAATTGTGTCCTGGGATAGTCCAAAGCATCTGGGCCAGTTTGGCTCCAGGAGTCTCCAGCAGCATTGTCTGTTTTGGCAAGGCCAATGCACTAATTGAAACCTATGTGGGGACCAGTGTGAAGGAAATATAATTTTCTGCTGGATCAGTCTTAATCATAGCTCAAGATCATAGATAGTAGTAGGAGAGATTTTAATGTTTTGCAAGACACTTAATTATTGACTCGGATTCAAGGATAAACACATCTAAATTCGGGAGGTTTTTTGGCCCAGAAGGAAGTTATAATAGGCTACAGCCGTTCAGGTGAATACAGATGTTTCTGGCTCCCAGGCCTGTACTCAGATTACTAGAAAAAAGAACAGGAATACTTGTGGCACCTTAGAGACTAACACATTTATTTCAGCATAAGCTTTCGTGGGCTACAGCTCACTTCATCAGATGCATGGAATGGAACACACAGTAAGCAGATATTTATACATTCAGAGAAACATGAAAAGGTGGAAGTACCTATACCAATTTTAAGAGGCTAATTAATTAAGAGGAACTATATCAGCAGGGGGAAAAAACTTTTGAAGTGATAATCAAGATGGCCCATTTCGGACAGTTGACACAAAGGTGTGAGTGAGGATAGTTAACTAGGGCAAATAGATTCAATTAACGTACTGACCGAGCCACTCCCAGTCTCTGTTCAAACCTAAGTTAGTGGTATCTAGCTTGCATATTAAATCAAGTTCATCAGCGTCTCGTTGGAGTCTGTTTTTGAAGTTTTCTGTTGGAAAATTGCCACCTTTAAGTCTGTCACTGAGTGATTAGAGAGGTTGAAGTGTTCTCCTACTGGTTTTTGAATGTCATGATTCCTGACATTTGTTAAGCAATCTTTGGTGCAGAGAGGCAGCATCTGTCTTTTGAGGACCCAAAGATTTGTGAGGTATTAGGAGCTCTGCCAATAGCAGATGGAGTTGCTCTCCATTGTGATACTTCTCCAGCCATCTCTCCCTGAGAAGCTAAGGACTTTTAACCATTGTTCTGCGTCCCTCAGGAGAGGAAATTAATTGAAAATAGTTCTGATAACCCTGAGCTTTCTTCATTATAAATTAGATGAAAACCTAAAGATTTGATATCATTCTAGGCCAGGTGAGATTGAAAAGATGGATTCAGAAAAATTGTTGAGATACAAGATCATTTCATTTTCAAGGGTATTTTACAAGGCGGAGAGCACCACAGGCGTGGAAGCAGCAGAACCTTGAGATGCATTTCAAGTATCGTACTGGGGGCAGCCTAAACCACCTAGAAAAATCAAATTGAACCAGAGAATTTTTTATTATTTTTTTATATACACACAGTGGTTTTGGCTCTGGTAACAACTAGAAATACCATAATCTCTCTTATGTTTCCACTTCAGATCTGACCCAAATAAAACCAGGAAGCACTGGAAGTTTCATGAAAGCTTCTTTGCAGCAGATGTCCAGCCAAGAGCAGTTTGAAAAAGCGTCTGAATCTACAAGTCTATATTACCCCAACACTAGACACAACCTAGTGCTGGTACAGCTCTATTGCAGAGAAATACCAATGTATTTTTGGCAAGGAAATTGTTGGAATCAGCAAACTATCCTTATGGTAGCTGCAACGGGTTCGGTCACAGAGATCCCCTTGGGACTGTCACCTGACGTGCTGGAATTACCTCTGAGCCTGTTTTCCCTGCCTGCTTGGGACTCCAGAACCCTGCCTTATTGAGCCAGATACGCTAGCCTGCTGCAACACAGACCCAGATCCGGTGCAGACTTTAACCAAAAACTGCTCAGCAGGTCACCTATCTCCAGCACCCAGTTCCCAATGGGATCCAAACCCCAAATAAAGCTGTTTTACTCTGTATAAAGTTTATACAGGGTAAACTCATAAATTGTCTGCCCTCTGTAACACTGATAGAGAGATATGCACAGTTGTTTGCCCCCCCCCCCGTATTAATCACTTACTCTGGGTTCATTAATAAACAACAGTTATTTTATTAAGTATAAAAAGTAGGATGCAAGTGATTTCAAGTAAAAACAGACAGAACAAAATAAGTTACCATGCAAAATAAAACAAAACACGCAAGTCTAAGCCTAATAAATTAAGAAACTGAATAATGTATAGGTAAATCACATTCTAAGAGATGTTCCAATAAGCTTCTTTCACAGACTAGACTCCTTTCTAATCTGGGCCCAAGCCTTTCCCCTGGTACAGACCTTGTTAGTTCCAGCAAGCATCTTAGCTGAAAAGCAGGGGATTTCACATGACTGACACCCACCTCGTCCTGCTCCACCCCCTTTTATAGCTTTAGCACAAAGTGGGAAAACTGTGTCTCTCTGGGTCCCCAACCCTCCCTTCTAAATGGAAAAGCACCAGGTTTAAGATGGATTCACGTAACAGGTGACATGATCACATGTCACTGTAAGACCTCATTCTCCATTCTTTCAGGGTTGGCCTGCACGTACCCAGGAAGGTTTCGAGTAAATAGAGCCATTTACAACCAATTGTCCTACTTGATGGGAGCTATCAAGATCCCAAGCCACCGTTAATGGCCTACATTTTGCATAGTTGCAATAGGA
Source organism: Macrochelys suwanniensis (assembly GCA_033296515.1). NCBI lineage: Eukaryota > Metazoa > Chordata > Testudines > Chelydridae > Macrochelys > Macrochelys suwanniensis. Next base: position 9,024,409 of record CM065790.1, on the reverse strand, counting down.
CTGCAGAGTAATACTTCATATTTCTAGCTTCAGATACAAAGAATGATACATTCATACAAATAAGATGAACACACTCAGATTATAAGCTTTGTAATGATACCTTAGAAGAAGCATTTTCCAGTTACATTATATTCACACTCATGAGCATATTTCCATAAAATCATATGGCGTGCAACATCACAGAAACATCTTGCAAACCATTTCCATATCCAGAAATACTGGGGATGTCAGAAAAAGTTACGGCGCTTTACCAATTGTCTGTATATTTTCATCAACCAAGGAAACCTACAATATCAGTTATGTTAGTTCACACTAAGACTAGTCTGAGATGAACTTCATTTATTTCTGATTGCAGCATGGTTCTTTGGTACAGCAAGAAATCTTCTTTTCGTAAGGATCTCTCGCCTACCTAGATTGTCATCCCACAGGTATTCTGGAGAAAGTATTTTGGTTGGTTTGTAGTAAACAAAATACTTGTTTAAGTGACTCTCTTCTTGCCAGATTGCCTCAATTCCATTGGCTTTGTCCACCATGATGGCTTCATGGCATTTCTTGGTCAGCTTGTAAACCTCCATTACTGTTCCTCCAAAAAAGCCTCCGGCATAGTAGAAGTCACCCTCATCTCTGGGCACATAAGCTTGAGAAGCAGGTCGACGTTCATAGGTGAAAGACTGACGCTCTGTGGCGTAGAAACCCGGGTGTAGTGTGCCAAACAAGTTGCTCAGGATCTCCACTCCAACTTGGTCATTAAACCTCATGTCTACATCAACACACACAAGTTAACTGACCTCATTAATGAACCACTGCTGGGAGAAGTAGTTAATCATTTCCATTCGTCGCATAGAGATTTCTTGCCACCTAGGGTAGTTTTGGACTTGCAGAACCACTACGTTCCTTCCTTCTTTGAGCTCAAGTTTAGGAACTTCTTCTGGTCTGTCTGTGAAAATGTAATAGTTCACCCTATGTCCAGCCATAAAATACGTCTCTGCAGTTTCTAAAAATGTCTTGAGGAAAACTACATACCTAGAAAAAGAGAAAGAAATGATCTATTAGAAATAAAAGGCACTGTGGCAGAAGACTGGAAGAAGGGGACACAGAGAGCAACAAAGTGACAGGATGAGGGAGACCCATAGGGTGCGCAGAAGAGGGAGTAGGTGGGGAAAATGGTAGAGGTGTAAGAAGGGGCAGAGTTGTAAAGCATCTTGAAGATGAGGACAAGGATTCTGAACTTAGTGTGGAAAAACACAAGAGGCAGTGAAAGGACTGATGGGGGCTGATGACATGGTTGGACTCACAAGAGGGATCTAGGATTTTAGCTTTTGTTGTTATTTATGGAGGGGAAGATGAACCAATTCCTACACAGTTTGTACAGCATCTTTGATGATCAAGGCCGTGTAAATGTCTGTTTTTCTCTCCTATGAAAGTAGACAATTAATATAAGATTCCTATTAAGAAGTAACAAATAACTGTGACTCCACCTAATGGGTTTTGTTGCAAGCAGGAATTGATAATGCTCATGAACAACAAAAAGAATCTGTTTTAGTCAGAAATAATGTTTTCTAAAATACTTGCTGCTAGTTTCCTGGTTAGGATTATTTCCTTCCAAATACTGACGATCATCAACCTTCATCTCTTGAGCCACATTCAGCTGTTCAGGGCATTGCACATGACTCTCATGTAATCCATGCTGCAGGAGCAAGTGAGGTCTTAGGTACTGCGGTGATCACATGAGTGCTCTGCCCATGAACACATGTGGAAGTGCTGAGAAATGAACCATAGACACCATGCCACTCTGTCCCTCCCAAAAAGCCAGGAAGGGAGTGAAGAGCTGACCTGTACCCAGCCTTAATTTGAACCTCTGGCTCTAGGGACTTTCAAAGCAAGGTCCTGATCATCTCCTGAGAGATACTGAATATCTTTAACTCCATTAACTTCAGTGAGAGATAAGGGCACGAAGAACCTCTCAGGATGGGGCCTATATTGCCACTTAGCCAGCCTTGCAGTGAAAATGACAGTTTCATTTTCATTCCAGATCCATGTACCAGCCAAGCAAAATGACTTGCCTGGGCAGCCCAGGTGCAGCTGCATTTCAAAGGTGTTCTGCCTCGTTACCTGCTATTTCAACTGCCTGCAAATAACTTCAGCAGGTGTAACATGTGTTACAAGAGCTCCCCCCACATAGCTGGCTATGAGCCAAGATCTCTGGCAGCGGTTTGACATCAATGGTTGGGAACCAGCCAGGGCGCTATGACAAACAGCTCTCAGGATTCTTATCCTGCCAACATATTGGAGCGGGCCAGCAAAGGAACCCCTAGAAAAAAATCCATAAACCCCCCACAAGAGTAGAGGGGCCAGTTGAGGCACTACCATCTTACAGAATTCAACTCAAACCCAACAGGAGTGAGGGGGTATTTACAAGGTTTCACGGCAAATATCCAACCCCCATTTATTTCCCCACCGGGGGAGGGGGGGGTCAACATGACAGTTGTACACTGTACACCGTTAGAAATTAACATCAACCTCATTTGTCGTGTATATGCCTAGCCCCTTTAAAACCCGGTACTGGTGAATGAGAAACATCCTACTGATCTTTGTCCTGGTTTGGCTGCCCTTTATACAGTAAACAGATATACAGCATAGAGTGAAGATTGTAATTTTTCATTCACAGACATTTCCAATGCAGGCACTGGCCACATGCAGTTTGGTGGGCCAGGAGAGCCTTCTGCAATATATTTAGCCTTGCTTGAAGATATTGATTTCTGATTCAAAGCTAAGCATTTTCAATTAAGCCCATGCGTCAGAACAAGAAAACATGAAGGTGCCTCAGGAATCCTTTAGCTCCTTATCCCCAAGATATTATTGGGAAGACACCCTAATTCATATTGATTCTGGAGCAGTTACAAACCATTGTGCCAGCATAATATTAGGAGGGTGTTATGTTGCTTGGGGTTTTGTCTTTCAAAGTCCTGATTACATGTAATCATTACCAATCCCATTAAACTTTTCACAAGAGAAGGAGTATCCTACCCAGTATCCTGGACAAATTCAATCATCAGTTCTTTCATTCCATCTTCCCAAATTGGCCCTATATTTTCAAAATGGATCTGGTATTCTTTGCTTCCTGTCCTAATTTGTTGTCTCTCATTGATATACAACATTAAAAAATTGCTGCATCTCACTGGTGGCCAAATCAGCCTTGCAAAATTGTTATAAATATTTATCAGCACAGGTACAAAAACCTACTTGTCCATTCTTAACAGGATGATAATCGAAAAATAATCATGATATTTTACTATACTTTGATCGGGAGTTCTTTTGATCTTTAGCAATACATTTTGCAAAAAATTTCCGTTGGCTGAACCGATATGCTCCATGACTAACAAGGACTTCATTGTAGCATGCACAGCCTTTGGAAAACAATAATGTTATTAAATAGTTCCTTAATCTGTGCTTGCATAGCTGGGTACACTAAGTATTTTCCTTTATTTACAAATCAGATAAAGCATTGCTCAGCAGGAAAGTCAAGTTCTTCCTTTGTAAGAAGGACTCTTGAAGAATGTCTCTCTATGCCCAGTTACGTGGTTCTATTTCTGAATATTCCACCCTAGCTAGAATGATAAAAGTGTAGAGAGAAGATAAAAGACCACCTATCATGAAGTCAGCAAAGCCTAAGAGCAAAGGGAGAAGAGGAAAGTACATCACTCAATTCCATAGTTGTCAGTCCCTCCAATCCTTCTCCCTCTGATACACACAACAAGCAGCTTAATCTGACCCTTTCTCACAGCTGCCAGACCCTCCTAATTTCTTCCTCCATCACATTGTAAAATCCCTCTCCTTTTCCTGTCACTGAAATGTGTTTTAAGTCAATCAGCAATCTTCCAACAAACTCCTGCTTTGCTTGGCAGGGTGAGGTGAACAAGGGATCCACACAAAAAATAGGTCCCCCCACCTCCTCATTGGTTACACATCACCTTTCGTACCTAACATATAGTTCTGTAATTAAGCCATACTCACTTTTTGATAGCAAACACTGTCAGTCCAACAGTGACATTCCTTTGTCGGAACTGCTCATTCAGGATCTCGGCGTTATAGGTCCCTTCCCAAACTATTGGAGCAAACCATGGAGTCATCATAAGGACGTCACATCTCCTGTGGAAGAGGAAGTTTTCTTTAGAATCACACTGTCGAAGTAAGAAATACGGAGGCAGTTGCCTTCCCTACATATAGGAAGACACTACCAGATCCATGTGTTAAAGTTCAAAAATAGAGAACTAACAGCTGTAAAGAAATCTACAACTCCATGAAGTCACAAGACATGGTGTAGTAAAGCTATATAATGTATCAGGTTACTGGGATCTATCAACTAATTAATGTTTGCACTGAACTAGCATCTACCCAGCATGTATGAAGTTTGTAAGTGAACAAAACATTCTGGCTTGTATTTTGTATAAGACCCAAGTGTTTCTGAGATTTTGTATGCATAAGTTAACACAGATCAAGACAAGTTCTAATCCTTAAGGAAGTTTCTTGGTCAGATTTTAGTCTATAAACTTTAGTTATATCTTAGATGTGACAAAACACTTATTTTTAGTTTTACTTACGATGGCTTTAGAATCTGTGGCTTTGTGTAAATCATTCTAAAAGAAAAGTAGGAAAACAAAAATGATTTCAAGTTAAATAATAGCTCTTTAAAAAATCCTTCTTGAGTTTACAGACAGATAAAAGATTCCCACCAATCAGCTCCATTGAGAATTCAGTGACCCATGCTCAGAACTCCAAAGGAAAGGGTTTTAGCTTTACTGTACCTCTGGTGACTTGAGTTTTAATCCTGGCTCAGGTCACATATGAAGATAAGTTTAGAGGTCTCGCTCGAGTCCCTAATATTGGTTCACATCACAAAACCTCTCTGCAGTGTGGCTTGATTGACAATCTATGCTCATGAGAGGTTCAGAGGGAGACATTAAAAGTCAGGAATGAGGTGAATTAGCAAAGTGGTGTGAGCATGCAGGATAGGAGTAGAAAAGTTTTGCAGGTAGGGAATGCGGAACATTGATAGAGCTGGTTTCAGAGTGGTGCCGTGTTAGTCTGTATCAGCAAAAACAACAAGGAACCCTTGTGGCACCTTAGAGACTAACACATTTATTTGGGCATACGCTTTCGTGGGCTAGAACCCACTTCATCAGAAGCAAATACTCACCAGCAACCACACACCACACAACAAAAACACTAACCCAGGAACAAAACCCTGCAACCAACCCCAGTGCCAACTCTGTCCGCATATCTATTCAAGGGACACCATCATAGGACCTAACCACATCAGCCACGCCATCAGGGGCTCATTCACCTGCACATCTACCAATGTGTTATATGCCATCATGTGCTGGCAATACCCCTCTGCCATGTACATTGGCCAAACCGAACAGTCTCTATGCAAAAGAATAAATGGACACAAATCTGACATCAGGAATTACAACATTCAAAAACCAGTAGGAGAACACTTCAACCTCCCTGGTCACTCAATAACAGACTTAAAAGTGGCAATTCTTCAACAACAAAACTTCAAAAACAGACTCCAATGTGAAACTGCAGAACTGGAATTAATTTGCAAACTGGACACCATGAAATTAGGCCTGAATAAAGACTGGGAGTGGAGGAGTCATTACAAAACCCAATTTTACCATACTAATTTCCCCCTACTGTTACTCACACCTTCTTGTCAACTGTTTGAAATGGGCCACCCTCATTACCACTACAAAACTGATTTTGCCTCCCTTGGTATTCTACTGATAATTGAATTGTCTGGTTAGACTGACCCCCCACCTGGTAAGGCAACTCCCATCTTTTCATGTACTATGTATAAATATACCTGCTACTGTATTTTCCACTCCATGCATCTGATGAAGTGGGTTCTACCCCAGGAAAGCTTATGCCCAAATAAATTTGTTAGTCTCTAAGGTGCCACAAGGACTCCTCATTGATGGAGCTGTGTGTGTGGCTCAGAACTTGTATAGTAGAGCTTCCTGGAGGTCAGAATTGAGGTGCAGATAGGGTGACCAGATAGCAAGTGTGAAAAATCTGGACAGAGGGTGTGGGGTAATAGGATCCTATATAAGAAAAAGCCCCAAATATCGGGACTGTTCCTATAAAATCGGGACATCTGGTCACCCTACGTGCAGACTGGTGTAAACCAAGCAATGTGAACATCGTTAGAGGGTAGGGGAATCCATGAGATCATTGCTGAGTGCTTTCAAAGATAGGTAACATCTGAGCTTGTCTAAATCTCAGTGTCATTATGCTGTATTGATGATTCATAATACACAAATGCAATGCTAAAACAGAGTACAGGAGTTCCACAAGCATAGATTATCATCCTTCAGGAATGCCAGAGCTCTTCTGAAAGCAGCTCAAACACTTAAAAGAAACTAACAAAAAGTTCTACCTTGGTAATTCAATTTGTAGTAAATCTTCCAGGATATGGTTGCTATAGAGAAAAAGAAAAGGAAGTTTGGCTTACAAAAAGACAGCATTAAATAGAATGTAACTAGTCCAAGAAATCATTGATTTATTTCATGTTTACCAGCATCTAAATATTAAAGAAAAAGTTCTGACTTAATATCTTTGTTTCTTGAAAGTCATTGTGATCATTTATCATTTGTTTGCTTTTTAATAGAAAGAAAACATTGGAAGTTTAGTTTACCAAAAGTACAGCATTATTACAGTATAACTTGTTTAAAAGTAATACAAGTCCAAAGAAGACAGACCTGCAAACCTATACAGGAATACTCATTATTCACACAAGGAGTCCCACTGAAGTAAATGGGAATTATCATATGGGTAAAGGCCTCTCAAGTTAGTATTTGCAGGATTGTGAAACAGACAGTAAGTGGAAATTACAAAAGGTCCCACCTTAGTAGCTTTATTTTGTGAAACTCATCCAAGTCCTGGGTATTATTGCTACGGAAAGAAAACATGTCACATTGAGTGTTTGGTTGTTGGTTGTTTTTTTAAACACAGCATAGAACAAAATAGCCAGTTACCAGAAATGTCAAGATTAACACCATTCAGATACTTAATAAAAAGGAATAAAAGATTCCACTTTGGTTGTTTTATTTCTGTGCCTCATCCAAGTCATGGTCACTTTTGCCATGGAGAGAAAGTGCTGAAAATTGAATACAATAATTTATTAATTAAGTTTGTATGGCCAGTGTCAGGCATAGAGGGGATGGGCATTAGGCTCTTTCTCCAAGCCAGCACATGGCACCACCGAAATACTGTCCCTTTTTGTTGGTGGGGGGCGAGCAGGGAGAAAAAGAGTTTTTCACCACAAAGCCAATACTAATTGGCAGGTACACTGCCATTTATTTCACAATAACACCTCTGGTAATGATATCATGCATCATTCAAAGGCCAGTACCAAATATAATGACAGAAGTAAGAGATTATTACTTGAAATTACTATACTATTCTGTGCAGTAGTTATGCTATATAAACTATCCTGTATTACAAAAACAAAAATTAAGAGATCACAAAGGTTGCAAAGTCAAGCACTCAAAATTATAAAATGCCAGAATGAATGGAAGGTTCCTTTGAAACCTTAATTCTTCCCCATAGTGCATATGTGTTGGGTTACAGTCTTTAGTTATATGATCACATACTATTTTTTCCACAAGACCCCTGGCTCATTCAATGCATAGGCTATATGGTGCCATACAAATTAGTTTATATAAATGGTGGGTGCACAAATATTGAATAGCGGCTTCTTGATTGAGGACTAACTCTTTTCATTTCATTGCCTTTTTGAGAGGTAAGAAGTGAGAATTGTTTGAAGGCTGAGAGGCATAAGGGATGCTGGGATTCTATGAGGGAGTGTGAGGCTGAGGGGAAGAGAGGGACACACAGACAGCTCTGTCTGACTGGCTTGCAGAGAAAATTAGGTTTTTAAAGATTGTCCATAAACAAGCCATCCCTCATTAGAGAAGGAACGGCAGACAGTGTTTTCAGAAAGCCTTTAATTACACCTTTGGATGCCAGCCCAAATACTGCCATAGATTCAATGCAGGTGAGAGAGAAAATGGGGGAATAGGTCTGCACAGAACATCCGTAACTAAACCCCAAACCATGCAACTCTCACCTGCTTCTGTATTTCATTGCAAGCTCAGATCAGGTAGTCAAGGCTCACACTTCTTTGCCCAGTTCTTACTAAGATGGCAGCCAGTTTGTGATTTTGTGTCAAGATCAGACAAGAGGTGAGACACAGCTGTTTATCTGTGGGAGCTGGTGTCATTAGGAGGTGGGTAGACAATGTGAACATATGAAAGGGCCTTTCAGAGCCAGTTTACAGAAATACGTAAAGATCCGAGGAGAAATGCTCAGCAAACATAGATAGCTCCATTGAAGTCAGTGCATTACACTGATTTATACCAGCTGAGGACCTGGTCTCTTAGTGCATCTAATTTGGAAAAAGGTAAGCACTGGAGCAGTGCTCTCCCCCTCCACCTGCCTCTGAGGAGCCACTGCTAGTTTCAATTGAGTTTTCATTTGAAATTTGGTAGCAAACCCCAAGTCAAAACTACAATAGAAGTGGTTAGGAATCTCAACAATATGGAACTGATTTCCAGAGCTCTAATTGTGAGACCTCAGATGCTCACAAAATCCAGGCAAGTCCAACAAGGAATAGTTACCTCATTGTGTTGGAGACCTGCGTTGGTGTGTCCAGCCAAGTCCAACCATTGGATGTATTCCTGCAATAAATCCAAATGTCATGTCAAACATGGAGATCTAAATAACATAAAAACTTTACACTAAAAATCATCTAGTCCCATATCTAGGCATCTTTAAAGATACAAACCACACAACAAACAACCAAACCCAGCGGTTTATCCTCACAAAATCCAAGCAAGTCCAACAGGGAATAGTTACCTCATTGTGTTGGAGACTTGCGTTGGTGTGTCCAGCCACGTACCATTGGACGTATTCCTGCAATAAATCCAAATGTCATGTCAAACATGGAGATCTAAATAACATAAAAATTTTACACTAAAAATCATCTAGTCCTATATCTAGGCATCTTTAAAGACACAAAACACACAACAAACAACCAAACCCAGCGGTTTATCCTCACAATAGAACCAAACCAAACCAGCCAAACAAAGGAGAAAACGCAAAGGTTGCTAGAATGCTGTGGTAGGTGAAACAAAGCAGTTTCATATTATCTGTCATGCACTGAGAGTGCACTCAGTGATCTCTCATGGTCTCTGCATCAGGGAACCTACAGATTAAGTCACCCTTGGAATGCCAAACTAAAAGATAATTGAAAAGAGTTATATGGCAAAACAGATGTACTGTGTTACTAACCAAGCCTATGAAGACCTTACACGCAACAGTATTTCTGTCTGTATGAATGTTACATGATAACGCTTCAACTTCTGTTTCAAATACTCCTTTGTTTTTAAATTTAGCTCATTTTTATTTAAAAAAAAAAACAAATCAAAAGATGAAAAACACCCCCAGAAATGACCTGAAACTGAAAACAAAACATTTTGTTTGACCCAAAACAATTTTTTTTTGGCAAGAACCTGAAAAAAATTCAGTTTCAGTTCGAAACCAATTCTTTTTTTTTTCCTGATCCCAGTCTGAAAAATCAGTTAGACAAGCTTGGGAACTTACATTCATAACTCTGCTACACACTGAAAACCATGGACTCTGGCTTTATGGCGCATTATAACACTTTGTAACACATTGTACTGCCAGCTAACCCTCAATTGCTCACTTCATTTTAGGTGGTCTCCTACAGCATGTGACACACACACATCCCCCTTATGTGTGACAATCTGTCCCAACTTGTATTTAGCCCAGATACTCTGGTTACTTTCCCCACCTGAAGAAGAACTCTGTGAATCTCGAAAGCTTGTCCCTTCCACCAATGGAAATTGGTTCAATAAAAGATATTGCCTCACTTACCTTGTCTCTCTCATATCCTGGAACCAACACAGAAAATCACGTTGTTGACTCATAGTCAATTTGCAATCCTCTAGAACCCCCAGATACTTTTCAGCAGTACTGCCACCTAACCAGTTATTCCCCATTTTGTAGTTGTGCGTTTGATTTTAACTTGCTAAGTGTAGTACTTTGCCCTTGTTTTTACTGAATTTCATTTTGTTGATTTCAGACCACTTATCCAATATGACAAGGTTATTTTGAATTCTAATCCTGTTCTCCAAAGTGCTAGTAATCCTTCCCAGCTTGGTGTCATCTGTTAATTTTATAAGCATATGTAACCCATTCACCTGGGTGTGGTGTTCTGTCCCATCTAGTGGCACTGAGACCACTTGGAGAAAGAGAGAGAGATTAATGAGTTTGCTCCACAGCCTTAGCTAACAGCCAGCTGGCTTTTAGCTCATGCTGTAGAGCAGGGGTGGGCAAGCTTTTTGGCCCGAGGACCACATCTTGGTATGGAAATTGTATGGCAGGGCATGAATGCTCATGAAATTGGGGGTTAGGGTGCGTGTGGGGGGTAGTGAGTGCTTTGGGTGGGGTGGGGGTTCTGGGGTGGGGCTGGGGATGAGGGGTTAAGAGGACAGGAGGGATTCAGAGGTGCTGGCTCCGGGCGGTGCTTAACTCAAGGAGCTCCCGGAAGCAGCAGCATGTCTCCCCTCCAACTCCTATGTGGAGACGCGGCCAGGCGGCTCTGCGGCCAGGGCTGGCTCCAGGCACCAACTTTCCAAGCTGGTGCTTGGGGCGGCATCCAGCATGGGGCAGCAGTCCGTGTCCTGTGGTGACAATTTGGCGGCAGCTCCGCCGGTCTGCCCGCTGCGGCAGCAATTGGCGTTGACCGCTTGGGGCAGCAAAATTGGTAGAGCTGCCCCTGTTTGCGTCCTAACCTATCTGCAGGCACTGCTCCTGCAGCTCCCATTGGCCCTGGTTCTCGGCCAATAGGAGCTGCAGGGATCATGCTTGGGGCGGGGGGCAGTGTGCAGAGCCCCTTTGCTGTCCCTGCATGTAGGATCCAGAGCGGGGGCATGCCACTGCTTCCGGGAGCCATGGAGAACCATGGCATGCTGTAACATTATGGACAATAACTGGGACCGTATAGATAATTGTTGCAACCAAGATCCTGTAGTGGCACCAAATCTTATATAAAGGGGGTCAAATGAGGTGTCTAAGACCAGGTTATGGTTTGCCGGTTCTGATTATGCCATTTCTATGTATGTATCAGTTTTGTAGTTGAAGTTATGAGTATTGGCTCTATACTGTCTGTATTTCAAACTTGTGCTGTGCTTCTGGGGAAGACCCCAGACAAGCTGGTGTCAGCTCTGCCAGGCCGGCTTGATGGCCCATTAGGGACCATCAGCTATACAACTGACCCATTGAGAGAAGGCAGACATGCCTTGTGACTCAGCAAGGTATGCAGGGACTTGCCCATGTGACTCCAGACTCCATTTTCCTGTAATTTTCCACAGTAAGGACAAAGAGGTGTCCTTACACCTGGAAGAGAATATAAAAGGCAGCTGCCTCATCTCCATCTTGTCTTCAATCCTGCTTCTTACCTCTGGAGGAACTTTGCTACAAAGGGAAGCTCTGAACAAAGGACTGAATGACCCATCCCATCTGGGGATGTACTCCAGAGACTTGATTTGAACCTGCAGCTTATTCCATCACTGAACCAAGAACTTTGCCATTGCTGTATGTAATTGATTCCATTTAACCATTTCTAGCTCTCACCTAGACCTTTTTCCTTTTATGACTAAACCTTTAGATTTTAGATTCTAAAGGATTGGTATCAGCGTGATTTGTGGGTAAGATCTGATTTATATATTGACCTGGGTCTGGGCGCTTGGTCCTTTGGGATCGGGAGAACCCTTTTTCTTTTACTGGGGCATTGGTTTTCATAACCATTTGTCCCCATAATGAGTGGCACTGGTGGTGATACTGGGAAACTGGAGTGTTTAAGGGAATTGCTTGTGTGTGACTTGTGGTTAGCCAGTGGGCTAAAACCAAAGTCTTCTCTGTCTGGCTGGTTTGGTTTGCCTTAGAGGTGGAAAACCCCCAGCATTGGGCTGTAACTGCCCTGCTTGAAGCAATTTGTCCTGAACTGACACTCTCAGTTGGGTCCCACCAGAACCAGCATCGTTACAGAGCTGCTACACCCTTTCCCAGCCACACACTAGCAACAGGCAAAATACAAGCACCAGAATTGTTTGGTCTCTGGGATTTCGCCATGACACATGTGCAGAGTGGGGCAAGCCCCCAACCCTGTTCCCCGGCAGGAGCGCCAGAGCAGGGCAAGCCTCAGATCCCACTCCCCAGCAGGAGCTCGAGGGCCGGATTAAAGCGTCTGAAGGGCTGGATGCAGCCCCGGGGCCGAAGTTTGCCCACCCTTGACCTAGCCAGTTATTCCCCATTTTGTAGTTGTGCGGTTGATTTTTTCTTGCTAAGTGTAGTACTTTGCCCTTGTTTTTACTGAATTTCATTTTGCTGATTCAGATCACTTATCCAATAAGTCAAGGTTGTTTTGAATTCTAATCTTGTCCTCCAAAGTGCTAGTAACCCCTCCCAGCTTGGTGTCCTCTGTTAATTTTATAAGCATATGTAACCCACACACCTCCTGGGTGTGGTGTTCTGTCGCATCTGGACTAGACATTAGCTAGACTAACACAAAGTGGGGGGAACCTGTTGAACCTGTAAGAACCTGGATTTACACAATAGATGTTCATTTCTAAAGATTCATACATATTTGGGTAAAGTCTTTTATAACAATAGCCACCTTAGGAGTGGCGCAACGGAGACTCTTGCTTAGCAAAACAATCCACTTACCATAAGTAGACAGTGCTGAAGCACAACAGCACTAAAGCCATGACAGAAACCTTGCACTTTGTAAAATAGCCTTTGACCCCTCCTGTTTTCCCTGGAATAAAGGAGATGTGCAAGAGATTGGTACACGCAGTTCAAAGCAGTATCAATTGACTGCCAATCCAGTTCCTTTTGCCATGCTGTGTGGTAAGGCAAAGCCTAGTTACAACCCATGGGGGAAAAAAATTGGTTCACACATCGCTCATTTCAAACTCCTTCCAGACACCCACTATATAAACCTCACCATAGCCCCATGATGTGGTAGGTATTGTAATGGACTGGTTAGTGTGTGTGTTGCCACAACCTTTTACTGAATGGAATCAGAACTCCTCCAGTTGTCATAGGTGCTATACTGCCAGTAGGGAGAATTCTCCTTTGAGCTAAGCGGTAGGATCCTGTTCTTTTGGAGGATCTGGTGCAGTGAAGTTCTGGGTACACTGTTGCACTGAAGTTTCAAGCAGTCCTGTGAAACCCAACATGGCCGCCAACTTCTGTCAATATCATTAAGACTATTTTGCAGATGGAGGAACTGAGGCCCAGAGAGGGGGATTTAAGAGCTGCATGCCAGAAGCCATTTGCAGTACATAACAACAGCTTCATTAAACCTACAGACTTATGAACAATACACCAATTTCTACTATTCTCACATGCTACTAGCTGGTGAAATGTAGATATACTCATTATAGGCCTGATCCTTCACTCACTGACAAGAATGGCAAAGCTGCCATTGACTTCGGTGGTGCAGGATCTACCCCACACATTTTAAAGATTCTCTTTTTATATACAACTCTTGTAATGGAAGATACTTGCCCATGTACTTTCCCAGCTATGTCAAAGATTTCATGCAGCAAATCTTTGACATAGCTGGGAACAAAACCCCGACTCCCAGTTCAATGATTAGCTGTAAGACCTTCTTTTACTCCTCTAGGGTTTTATGCATCAGGAAATACAGAACACGGGCCACAGACCATTAGAAGTGTGAGGAACTGGCCAGCCAAGTGGCTGCTTATTCTGAGCGGTCATGAAAGTTACTGTTGTGTTGGGCAACTCTAACAAATATAACAGATAACAAAAATGCAACTCAGCCTAGTACATAAAACTGTGTATAAAACTGAACAAATGTTAAAGATAGAGTGAATTAGTCTAGACAAAAAGGATAGTTAAGGTCATAACTGGCAGACAAAAGAGAGTGGAACTGGAAAACTAATGGACCAAACAATTGGTTAGAAATTAGGCCTAATAGGAGGACAAAACAACGAGACAACAGGCTGTTCCACCCGCCACTCCCTTTTGGAGTCCTCAAAGAGACTTTGCAGGGGAATCATGGTGTCAGGGTGCAGACAAGTGGATTGGTAGGAGCAAACTTTACCATCATGACTGCCATCCCCATCATATTCTGGGATCCACTGGGACGCAAATGGGCCTTCATCATCCTGATACTGAGAAATGTCCTGACCAGATTGAGCCAGAAAGAGGGACCCAGATGACACCCCCACCTTCGTTGGCTTCAGCTAAGACCTGAACAGCACCTGGAATGTGAGCCTTGGATTTCTGCAGTAACCCCTCCCTTGTGTCATTTTCCTTCCTCACCTTAAACCTTCCTTATCTCTCTCTGCCTTCTAATTAATAAATGTCTAGCTTAGCCAGCAAAGACTAGATCTCTTGCACCACTGCTATGAGCCAGTGATCAGAGAGGCAGCTAAAAGCAATGCCTTAAATATCCCAATTCACTGATACAAATTTGACATGTCTCAGATTGGCTGATAAAACCACGGGCTGTGCCCATGTTTCTATAGCAGTGAGGCTGCAAGTGAAAGCACCTGAGATAGAAGGTGTATTTTCTATTTTTGCTGTTCTTTTCTCTCCCAGTTTATGTTTGTCTTTAAAGAAACATTGGACTTTAGCAGCTCTAGCCCATCCTAACTGACTGTGTATGTCTCCTTTCCCCAAAAAGGACAGTCATTGCCATCTAAAAGACTCAAACAGGAGGGTTTCCTTATAAAAGCACTGTCCACAGCTGAAGGGATATAAGCAATAGCGTTAAAATGAAAGCCTTACTTAAGATAAGATAAGACTGAAACATTTAAAGTAAAGTATTATCTTAATAAACGGTTATAAAATGTTGCAATGTGGTTGTTGCCACAGGACTAAGCAGGCTGAGGTCTGTACTCAAAACTCTGGATCATGTTCAACTCTTTAGGGTTGTACGATGATAAAATTAATGTTATTTGTTGGGTCACCCAAGAGTCTAGAGTTAACATACATCCTCATAGCTGGTTAGCTTAGCAAACAAACAGTTTTCAAAATTATTTTTAAAAACCCAAATATTTGCTTTAAAATCTTTGAACATATTAAGCTTGTTTGTGCTAATGATGCAAAGCAAATAGTTAACGGTAGTGTTTAGAAAAAATAAGAGTGCTTAACAACTGTTTTAAGATTTTATTTTAACCTTTTAACAAAGGTTTTGTTTCTTTTTCGGGAGGTTTGTAGTTTTTGTAATTGATAATAACTTTAATGGTTTTATGTAAAGGCATTTTAAAGAAAAAACAAAAGTTGTAAAAATGAAGTGTTTTAAATTGTTAAAGGTTAAACTGCTAAAGCAAACTTTTGCCAACATGTCATCATGGGTTACAGAATGCCAGTTTGAGTCACGGCTGTGATTGTGAATCCCCCTGAAGGAAGGGCTGTTGCTGGGACCAAACCTCTTGTAATTTTTGAGATTGTTTTGTTGTAGATGTTAATGTACCTTATTGTGTTTTGCATGTGCAACAGCACAGTGCTAGTGTTGTGGGGTCACCTCTCAGTGATAAGCTACAAGGTCACAATGGCCACATCCTCCCAAAAGCTGCTGGTGAAACATATCAGGCAAAGCCTGTCCCTGGACAAAAATGCCTGTGTACTTTCCCCCCATTTCGGGGTGTTTGTAAATGGTTCATGAATGCAAAAAT
This sequence comes from Macrochelys suwanniensis, assembly GCA_033296515.1. Taxonomy (NCBI): domain Eukaryota; kingdom Metazoa; phylum Chordata; order Testudines; family Chelydridae; genus Macrochelys; species Macrochelys suwanniensis. Next base: position 9,008,612 of record CM065790.1, on the reverse strand, counting down.
AGTCCCCCTCAAATCATGCTGTTGCTTCTTTTTAAAAGACTGCAACATATTTCGGTAAAAATGCCATAAGGGTTAAATAATTTTCCAAGCAAATTAGTTTAACCCCTCGTGTATAGAATGTTCATGATTTGTGTAAATGTGCAGTTTTAAGTGTGCAGGTGGCAAAAAGAGGAAAAGATGGTTCCGCCTTGTCCCATTTTTTTTAAAAAACCCACCATTCTGGACATACAGCCAAAGTAGTAGTAAGAGCTGGCATGTTTCTAAACATTTTGAGAGCAGATTACAGCGGTTCTGCCTGTTTATTTTATAAACCAATGTCTGATATGAAGCAGAATTGGTTCATAAAAGAGGGATATTGTAATAAATGGGGCCTGCTCCAGTTGTGAGCTCAGCTGTTGGAAAGTGAGTGAAAATTCATAAAATGTCACAATCATCAGTAACAATGAATGTTGAGGGAAAACTGGGAGACAGACTGAATTAGTCCAAACCAAAAGGTTGAGTACCACCCAAGGGAGGTGTTAAGATTACGACTGGTAAACAGGGCCATCCTTAGTATTTATGGGGCTGTAGGCAGTTTTATTAAACTGGTGCCCCTGTGCCCGATGGGAGCCTGGGCTCGCAGCTGCGGTGGTGCGGGGAGGGAGGGACACTCCCCCCTCCCACACACACACACACTCTGCCCAGGCCCTGTCCTCTCCCCACTGTCTCCCTTCTCTCTTCCTTCCCTCTCCCTGCTCACCCCCTTGCAGCCAAATCCCTGAACCCAAATGAAGCAAATGACATTAGAAAGAAATTGCAGAAGAGTATTTTTTTCAAAAGAAAATGGAGCATGTTTTCCACTGCATGCAAGATGGTGAAGACTGGACATGCAGAAAGTACCTAATTAAAAGCACTAAACTTGGGAATAAAAATGTCAGTCACGGGTTTTTTGATATACCCTGAAGTTTCTCAGAGATTTATTTGCAAAAACTTTGTAGTAAGGGCAAGTCAGCTGTCCTGCTGAATACAACATTAAATATTATGGAATACATGATGCAGCTCCATAGGCGCTGACTCCGTGGGTGCTCCGGGGCTGGAGCACCCACGGGGAAAAATTGGTGGGTGCTCAGCACCCACCGGCAGCTCCCCGCCAGCCCCGCGCCTGTTACCGGAGCACTTATCTTTGTCCCGGACGCTGGGTGACGTTGCGGGGCTCTGCCCCCGACGCCGGGCGACGTTGCAGGGCCCCGCCCCCGACGCACCCAGCGGAGCCGACGGAAGTCGGCTCCTATGAGCTCTTCTGTGTTTTATATTTTCTTAGTATTTCTAAGCTGATTTTATATTTTAAATGTACTCTTAAACCTTCATAAAGTAATCATTCCAGATTACTATATATTTAACTCACTGAAACAAAGACATTTTAAATTAATCAGTCACAGAGGTTTGGTGTGTTGATAACATTCATTGCTTTTAGAAAAAGGGAACACTAATTTACTTTGTGCGATCTCCATAACAATATGAAATTTCACCAACTTTAAAAAATATGTTTCCAAAGATTTTAGGCAAAACAAAGTATTTGATATCTTACTAAGGTATTGATTTTGCTGGAGGGTTCTCTTAAAACTCGTTCATCAATAGTCAGAAGTAAAGAAAGAGAATCTTGTTTGTCCAGCTATCTGGAAGGAAAGGGGTGTTGTCCCTTTAAGGGTTCTCTTCAACGGGGGGCGGGGGGGAGGGGAGTAAAGGGAGAAAGGGATGGACAGAAAGGACAGGAAGACTTTGGAATCAAGTTTTTTGTACTATAGTAATTAAAATTAAAATGTGTATTGTAGATAAGGGTGGTCTTTTGAAGGATTTATTTAAACAACTACATGTCTGAAGATCCAAGCATTTAGGGCTAAAGATGAATACTCAGTTGTGCATCTAAAAATCTATGCAAGGATGTTTTAGAGATGTGATTTTTTAATCTTTAGCAATCGTCTAATGAAATGTTTTTAGAGCAAATTTTGAACGAAGGTCCTGTAGACTAACATGTTCTGAGTAAATATCACAGTAATGCACAACTGTTTTTGTCAGTAAATTCAGAAACTGACAGTATATACCTGGGGGTTGGCAAATGCCTGTTAAATGGCTTCATTACCAATTGATAGGTTTCAGAGTGGTAGCTGTGTTAGTTGATTCAATTTCTGCAAGATAATGGGACAAATATTGTTCTTGTATAAAATCCAGTAAGGGCCGAATTCTGAGCTCAACTACCCCAGGGTAAATCAGATCTACACGAGCCAGTGGAATTAATCCAGATTGACCTTGGTGTAACCAAGAGCAGGATATGGACCTAAGTTAATAGCATATTAGTTTGTCTCAAGTATTTAATATCTGCTACTTTTAGGTTCCTTCTCTGCATTTAAAACACCCTGTCTCCCCGCAAACCCCACACCTGCTGTATTTTTTCAAAATCTAAACAAGATTAGACATGAGACAGCTCATAGAAAGTCTTAAAGGAAAATTTACAGGTACCTTGGTCCTTGTGCATCACGCACCCGATTACTCCCACAGGAATGAGTGTGAGGAAGAAGGAATTGCTGAGCTTATTGCTGACAGCCGTGGACAGGAGCAGCCTTAAGAAGCTGGGAGCTGCAAGCTCTCTCTAGACGGCAGCAGTAGCCCAAACCTCTTGTTTTATATCCCTATTGGTACTGATTTATGGCACACAATTAGATGGGCAGTTTGCGAGCAGAGGCCAGCCTATGTGAGTCCGCATGCTCTGACTCAGTCCAATCCTGCAATCCTTGCTCACGGACGCTCTCACCCGGTCCACGCAATCCCACTCTGGAGCTAACTGGCTGGTGACCTGGGTAAACGCCCTAGTTTGCAGAGCGTGCTCCTTTTGGACCTTACGTGCCAGCAGCTGTGGTGGTCAGTTTCCCCTCCTGATGCTCCCTTAAACCCTCGGTAAGAATCTGGCCCAGACGCTGCTGGGGTGTGACACTAATGGCACCTTTCCGTCAAAGCACTCACACCACACTTGCACAACACTTATGGCTGCTTTCTGCAAAAGCACTTGCACAACACTTGCGACTCCTTTCTGCAAAAGCACTTACACAACACTTGCGGATCCTTTCCGTGAAAGCATTTACACAAAACTTGTAGTTCCTTTCCGTAGCATTTGCACACTTGTGGCTCCTTTCCGTGAACGCATTTGCACACTTGTAGCTCCTTTCCATGAAAGCATTTGCACGCTTTCAGCTCCTTTCCGCAAAAGCACTTGTACAAAGTTTGCACAACTGGCTCCTTTCCGCCGAAGCACTTGCACAACTTGCCCTACTGATTTTAAATGACTGTGTCATATACCTCAGGGAGCCACTTTGAGGCCTTGTCCGCCCTAGAAACATCTGGCTCCTAACTACTTGGTGCCCCTAATGTGCCTGCACCACACCATGCATTCACGCACCAAATTGCTCGCAGGAGCACGTAGGTGATCCTGCCCTTTGGAACAAACCTGCTCTGAGCAAAGCTAAGCACCATGCTGCTCTCTCACGGGCACGGTGCCAATGTGGGCAGTGCGAGGACATTTTTTTTTCATCTCTAGAGATGACACTTTCAGTGAAAGGGATGCTATCGGATCACATTTTATTCCTCAAGTAAGCCATCCAGATTCAATGCCTCATACATGAGCAGCTCAAACTAAAATTGAGAGGGAGCGAGGGAGGACTCTTCCCTTTTGTTTGTGTTGGTCCTGTTTGTTTAAAGAAATCAGATTAGAGGTTAACAATAGCAGCAGCTCTAGCCCCTCTGAACTAACTTTTGCTCTTTTCTCCAAAAATGACAGTTATTACAAAAATTAATATCATCTAAAAGTATCAGAGGGGTAGCCGTGTTAGTCTATCATCTAAAAGACTATCAAAGAGAAGGTTTTCCTTATAAAAACCCCAGCTACAGTTAAAGGGAAAGGGAGGAAGGGAAATTGGTTAAATGAAAGCTTTAATGAATACATTACATTACTGCCCACAATATTTCTAAAATGATATATTGGTGCCTAGATGCCATGGTGATGGACAGCCTAGAAATGCAGATGAGCTTTTGTACTGCCTTTAGCCCACTTCTCATTCGATGGGTTTGCAAGTTTTAGTTATTTCTTTTTAACATGTGGCCAGAAGCTGCAATGGAGGACAGTGGAATAACCAAAAGATCAGATGTTAAAGAACATTTTTCTTATATTAAAACTTTTATAAATGCTCCCGTTAAACACTTAGGAGACATTATGAGAGATCTAGTGCCCTCCTCCCTCCCCTTTAATTATCATCCTCCATCCCCTATTTAGAGTCAATGAAAATTGGCTGATGAATTCATGATTTCCCCTCCTTTGCCATCCTCTGATTAGAGCGCAATATGATGTCCTGGAAACATCCCTGCCACATGCCCAGTCTCACTCTTGGAACAAAACAAGAAACTGGCCCCCGAGAATCCATTGCAGGTTTTTGAAGTGAGTCCCATGTACAGTGGGATTGGATTCTGGCAGTTTAATTAATGCTGTGTCGATGTCTATCCAGCACAGACAGCAACAAAGCTCATAGTTATCTGTTAGTATCAAATCACAGGCCCTCAGTTTAAGGAGATCCCACTAACTGGAAACACCACACCCCATTTCTCAGAGCATCCTGTGTTTGCAGCATATGCGGGGAAGCCTGAAACAATATTGTACCTATACCCAATATGCTCGGGGAGCAGTAGGGGTATCTACACATGGACTACCCAGAGATTGTTTAGGTGACAGGGGGTATGTAGCCCATGGGACTAGCCTGCTAGATTATATGTTTTTCTTTATTGTTTTGATTGATTTATGTTTTTGTACTGAGTAATTTCGTCCCTACCCATACGCAAAATACGCAGCTGCATAGGGCACCAGGAAATTTGAGGCACCAAATTTCCTGGTGCTCTGTGCAGCTGCGTGCTGCTCCAGTCCCTGCCTCGCCTCTTCCCCATGGCCCCTTCTCTGCCCCATCCCCGCCTCTTCCCACCCCTGCTCCACCCCACCCCAACTCCACCCCTTCCCTGCCCCAGCCCCGCCTCTTCCCACTCTCCTGAGGACTGCAGCAGGGCCGGGCCTGCACTCACCGGCGGAGGGAAGTGCAGTGCCGGTGAGTGAGACCAATGGGAGCTGTGGGAAGTGGCATGGGCCGAGTAACCGCTTCCCGCAGCTCCCATTAGCCGGGAACGGTGAACCGCAGCCACTAGGAGCTGTGAGCGGCCGTACCTGTGGATGGTCAGGTAAACAAAGCGTCTCGCGGCCCGCCAGGGGCTTACCCTGAACAAGGTCAAAATTTAGAATTTGAACTCAGTGCTCCCCAAGTAAATTGCCTATGAACTAACCTACTGTGCCACATGATCCTGGATGTAGCTGGTTTTTTATTATGTGTTACAAATTTTTCCTTTGTTAAACAGTAGGCAGCCTCAAGAATCTGATAGTTCACGGTTCCAAAATCAGGTAAGAAGACTTTCTGTTCATTTAAAGAGGATTGATTGGCATTGCCAGTTTTGCAGCCTCATTACCAAAATTCATGTTTCTCAAAAGCTTTATTTATATTCTTTAGTATTTTTCTTGACTTTTTTTTTTTAAATCTATATATTTATGTGTGTGCACTTTTCCTATTGCTGGTTTGGCAATATCCTCCTTTTCCCTCTATAGTTCAATACAATACATCATGCCAGTTTGACTACAATGAAGTGTGGTGAATACTAACAGACACACACAAATATGCACATCATACAGCTACATGATGTCTCTTTGGAACTTACTTCTTTATCCACAGTAGGATGAGCACAAGCATCTATTTTCTTAAGGAATTTCTCCAAAGAGGAGTTTAATGTCTGTGCCTGTAAATTGGAGTTTGCCACCTAGAACAGAAGCAGATGCTAGTGAAATGAAAACTCAGTTGAGCTAAATGAACACTCAAACATTTATAGAACTATCAAAAGATTTCTCCAGGAGGGAGCAAGCACAGAGATCCTCATGAAAGAGCACACTATTTGTTTTCAAAGAAAAAAAACATTGAATCACTGGTACCCAAAATGGAAGCCAAAATCAGTGATTGACAACAGCAACTCTTTTTTCATGGCCTATATTGCATCAAGCAGATGGCTGGTCTATTTAGTTGTAGGTGGTTAGAGTAAAGCGCTGCAAACCCAGGGTGTGATCCTACTGGACTACAACAGGAGCAGGATGGGGTCCTAAATCCCTAGATTCAAGGCTGGCAATGGCAGAGGAAAACAGTCCTTAAATAATAGATAAAAACATTGTGCCTATGTCCCATCTGTGTGTTTGCCTCTCCAAACCCAGCCAAAAACCCTTTGGACAGAATAAGTGAGCTATATTAATGACTGAGATTGAACCAAACTAAAGTTCTGGAATTTGTATTTGTACCTCTGATTTGATTTTCACTTGTAGATTTGTTAGAAACCGCTGGATTTTCTCCATGAAGAGACTGCAAGATTATGGAATTTTGTTTCAAACTTGTTGATAACTTCAGTAGCCTCAAAAACAAATGCCAAAAATCAGGAGCTAAATCAGACTTAAACCTGTCCTTCTTATCCTTTAATAATAGCACTTAGCATTTATATAATGATTTTCATCATTATCATGTCACACAAATATTAACTAAATCTAAGAAAGTCTCACAACCAAAATTTAGGAACACGGGATTAAAATGGTTACACTAGCTACAGCCAGGAATGTGAACACTAGAAGGGAATTAAGATCTGCCCACTTGCTTTAAGTAGTTTGACTCCATTTTCTCCATATCAATCATGATTAAGCCTTCAATGAAGTCAATGTGTCCTGTTTCTTTCTCCAGATGCTTACAGAAGAACTTCACCTCTTCTGGAGAAAAGTTACCTCCCTCTGAAAATAATCTGAAAAGAACAGGTGAGAAAGGACCTTGGGACTGTCACCTGACATGCTGGAATTACCTCTGAGCCTGTTTTCTCTGCCAGCTTGAGACTCCAGAACCCTGCCTTGTTGAGCCAGACACGCTAGCCTGCTGCAACATAGACCCGGGTCTTGTCCATGCCCCCAAAGCTGCAGACTTTAATCGAAAACTACTCAGCAGGTCACCTATCTCCAGCACCCAGTTCCCAATGGGATCCATACCCCAAATAAAGACGTTTTACTCTGTATAAAGCTTATACAGGGTAAACCCATAAATTGTCCGCCCTCTATTACACTGATAGAGAGATGTGCACAGCTGTTTACTCCCCCAGGTATTAATCACTTACTCTGGGTTCATTAATAAACAAGTGATTTTATTAAGTATAAAAAGTAGGATTTAAGTGGTTTCAAGTAATAACAGACAGAACAAAATAAGTTACCAAGCAAAATAAAACAAAACACAACACGCAAGTCTAAGTCTAATACATTAAGAGACTGAATACAGGTAAATCTCACCCTCAGAGATGTTCCAATAAGCTTCATTCACAGACTAGACTCCTTCCTAGTCTGGGCCCATGCCTTTCCCCTGGTACTGACCTTGTTAGTTCCAGCAGGCATCTTAGGTGAAAAGCAGGGGATTTCACATGACTGGGACCCCCCTTGTCCTGTTCCACCCCCTTTTATAGCTTTGGCACAAGGCAGGAATCCTTTCTCTCTCTGGGTCCCCACCCCTCCTTCTAAATGGAAAAGCACCAAGTTTATAAGACGGATTCAAGTACCAGGTGACATGATCACATGTCACTGTAGACCTCATTCTCCATTCCTTCAGGGTTGGCCTGCATGTACCCAGGAAGGTTGGCGAGTAAATAGAGCCATTTACAACCAATCGTCCTAGTTAATGGGAGCCATCCAGATTCCAAGCCATCATTAATGGCCCACGTTTTGCATAGTTACAATAGGACTTCAGAGTAATATTTCATATTTCTAGCTTCAGATACAAAGAATGATACATTCATACAAATAGGATGAACACACTCAGTAGATTATAAGCTTTGTAATGACACCTTACAAGAGACCTTTTGCATGAAGCATATTCCAGTAACTACAGGCCTGTTAGTTTGACATCTGTAGTATGCAAGGTCTTGGAAAAATTTTTGAAGGAGAAAGTAGTTAAGGACCTTGAGGTCAATGGCAATTGGGACAAATTACAACATGGTTTTACAAAAGGTAGATCGTGCCAAACCAACTTGATCTCCTTCTTTGAGAAAGTAACAGATTTTTTAGATAAAGGAAATGCAGTGGATCTAATCTACCTTGATTTCAGTAAGGCATTTGATACAGTACCACATGAGGAATTATCGGTTAAATTGGAAAGGATGGGGATCAATATGAAAATTGAGAGGTGGATAAGGAACTGGTTAAAGGGGAGACTACAGCGGGTCATACTGAAAGGTGAACTGTCAGGTTGGAGGACGGTTACTAGTGGAGTTCCTCAAGGTTCAGTTTTGGGACCAATTTTATTTAATCTTTTTATTACTGACCTCGGCACCAAAAGTGGGAGTGTGCTAATAAAGTTTGCAGATGACACAAAGTTGGGAGGTATTGCCAATTCAGAAAAGGATCGGGATATCCTACAGGAAGATCTGGATGACCTTGTAAACTGGAGTAATAGTAATAGGATGAAATTTAATAGTGAGAAGTGTAAGGTTATGCATTTAGGGATCAATAACAAGAATTTTAGTTATAAGCTGGGGACGCATCAGTTGGAAGTAACGGAAGAGGAGAAGGACCTCGGAGTCCTGGTTGATCACAGGATGACTATGAGTCGCCAATGTGATGTGGCCATGAAAAAAGCTAATGCGGTATTGGGATGCATTAGGCGAGGTATTTCTAGTAGAGATAAGGAGGTGTTAGTACCGTTATACAAGGCATTGGTGAGACCTCATTTGGAATACTGTGTGCAGTTCTGGTCTCCCATGTTTAAGAAGGATGAATTCAAACTGGAACAGGTACAAAGAAGGGCCACTAGGATGATCCGAGGAATGGAAAACCTGTCATATGAAAGGAGACTCAAGGAGCTTGGTTTGTTTACCTTAACCAAAAGAAGGCTGAGGGGAGATATGATTGCTCTCTTTAAATATATCAGAGGGATAAATACCAGGGAGGGAGAGGAATTATTTCAGCTCAGTACCAATGTGGACACAAGAACAAATGGATATAAACTGGCCATCAGGAAGTTTAGACTTGAAATTAGATGAAGGTTTCTAACCATCAGAGGAGTGAAGTTCTGGAACAGCCTTCCAAGGGAAGCAGTGGGGGCAAAAGACCTAACTGGCTTCAAGATTAAGCTAGATACATTTATGGAGGGGATGGTTTGATGGGATAACATGATCTTAGTCAAAGGTCAATTAATTGCCATCAGTGGTAAATAGGACCAATGGTCAATGATGGGATGTTAGAAGTTACTACAGAGAACTTTTTCCTGGGTGTCTGGCTGGTGAGTCTTGCCCACATGCTCGGGGTTCAGCTGATCGCCATATTTGGGGTCGGGAAGGAATTTTCCTCCAGGGTAGATTGGCAGAGGCCCTGGAGGTTTTTTGCCTTCCTCTGCAGCATGGGGCACGGGTCACTTACCGGAGGATTCTCTGCATCTTGAAGTCTTTAAACCATGATTTGAGGACTTCAATAGCTGAGACATAGGTGAGAGGATTATTCCAGGAGTGGGTGGGTGAGATTCTGTGGCCTGCATTGTGCAGGAGGTCAGACTAGATGATCATAATGGTCCCTTCTGACCTTAAAGTCTATGAGTCTATGAGTCTACATTATATTCACACTCATTAGCATATTTTCATAAAATCATATGGAGTGCAACATCACAGTAACATCTTGCAAACCATTCCCATATCCAGAAATACTGGGGATGTCAGAAAAAGTTATGGAGCATTACCAATTGTCTGTATATTTTCCTCAACCAAGGAAACCTACAATATCAGTTATGTTAGTTCGCATTAAGACCAGTCTGAGATGAACTTTATTTATTTCTGATTGCAGCATGGTTTTTTGGAACAGCAAGAAACCTTCTTTTCGTAAGGATCTCTGGCCTACCTAGATTGTCATCCCACAGGTATTCTGGAGAAAGTATTTTGGTTGGTTTGTGGTAAACAAAATACTTGTTTAAGTGACTCTCTTCTTGCCAGATTGCCTCAATTCCATTGGCTTTGTCCACCATGATGGCTTCATGGCATTTTTTGGTCAGCTTGTAAACCTCCATTACTGTTCCTCCAAAAAAGCCTCCGGCATAGTAGAAGTCACCCTCATCTCTGGGCACATAAGCTTGAGAAGCAGGTCGACGTTCATAGGTGAAAGACCAATGCTCTGCGGCGTAGAAACTCGGGTGTAGTGTGCCAAACAAGTTGCTCAGGATCTCCACTCCAACTTGGTCATTAAACCTCATGTCTACATCAACACACACAAGGTAGCTGACCTCATTAATGAACCGCTGCTGGGAGAAGTAGTTGATCATTTCCATTCGTCGCATAGAGATTTCTTGCCACCTAGGATAGTTTTGGACTTGCAGAACCACTATGTTCCTTCCTTCTTTGAGTTCAATTTTAGGAACTTCTTCTGGTCTGTCTGTGAAAATGTAATAGTTCACCCTATGTCCAGCCATAAAATATGTCTCTGCAGTTTCTAAAAATGTCTTGAGGAAAACTACATACCTAGAAAAAGAGAAAGAAATGATCTATTAGAAATAAAAGGCACTGTGGCAGAAGACTGGAAGAAGGGGACACAGAGAGCAACAAAGTGACAGGATGAGGGAGACCCATAGGGTGCGCAGAAGAGGGAGTAGGTGGGGAAAATGGTAGAGGTGTAAGAAGGGGCAGAGTTGTAAAGCATCTTGAAGATGAGGACAAGGATTCTGAACTTAGTGTGGAAAAACACAAGAGGCAGTGAAAGGACTGATGGGGGCTGATGACATGGTTGGACTCACAAGAGGGATCTAGGATTTTAGCTTTTGTTGTTATTTATGGAGGGGAAGATGAACCAATTCCTACACAGTGTGTACAGCATCTTTGATGATCAAGGCCGTGTAAATGTCTGTTTTTCTCTCCTATGAAAGTAGACAATTAATATAAGATTCCTATTAAGAAGTAACAAATAACTGTGACTCCACCTAATGGGTTTTGTTGCAAGCAAGAATTGATAATGCTCATGAACAACAAAAAGAATCTGTTTTAGTCAGAAACAATGTTTTCTAAAATACTTGCTGCTAGTTTCCTGGTTAGGATTATTTCCTTCCAAATACTGACGATCATCAACCTTCATCTCTTGAGCCACATTCAGCTGTTCAGGGCATTGCACATGACTCTCATGGAATCCATGCTGCAGGAGCAAGTGAGGTCTTAGGTATTGCGGTGATCACATGAGTGCTCTGCCCATGAACACATGTGGAAGTGCTGAGAAATGAACCATAGACACCATGCCACTCTGTCCCTCCCAAAGAGCCAGGAAGGGAGTGAAGAGCTGACCTGTACCCAGCCTTAATTTGAACCTCTGGCTCTAGGGACTTTCAAAGCAAGGTCCGGATCATCTCCTGAGAGATACTGAATATCTTTAACTCCATTAACTTCAGTGAGAGATAAGGGCACGAAGAACCTCTCAGGATGGGGCCTTTATTGCCACTTAGCCAGCCTTGCAGTGAAAATGAGAGTTTCATTTTCATTCCAGCTCCATGTACCAGCCAAGCAAAATGACTTGCCTGGGCAGGTGCCTGGGCAGGTGCCTCGTTCTGCCTCTGCTATTTCAACTGCCTGCAAATAACTTCAGCAGGTGTAACATGTGTTACAAGAGATGCCCCCCACATACCCAGCTATGAGCCAAGATCTCTGGCAGCGGTTTGACATCAATGGTTGAGAACCAGCCAGGGCGCTATGACCAACGGCTCTCAGGATCCTTATCCTGCCAATGTATTGGAGAGGGCCAGCAAAGGAACCCCTAGAAAAAAATCCATCAAACCCCCACAAGAGTAGAGGAGCCAGTTGAGGCACTACCATCTTACAGAATTCAACTCAAACCCAACAGGAGTGAGGGGGCATTTACAAGGTTTCATGGCAAATATCCAAACCCCCTTTATTTCCCCACCGGGGGAGTGGGGGAGAAATCAACATGAGAGTTGTACACTGTAAGAAATTAACATCAACCTCATTTGTCGTGTATATGCCTAGCCCCTTTAGAACCCAGTACTGGTGAATGAGAAACATCCTACTGATCTTTGTCCTGGTTTGGCTGCCCTTTATACAGTAAACAGATATACAGCATAGAGTGAAGATTGTAATTTTTCATTCACAGACATTTCCAATGCAGGCACTGGCCACATGCAGTTTGGTGGGCCAGGAGAGCTTTCTGCAATATATTTAGCCTTGCTTGAAGATATTGATTTCTGATTCAAAGCTAAGCATTTTTAAATCAGCCCATTTGTCAGAACAAGAAAACATGAAGGTACCTCAGGAATTCTTTAGCAACCCCTCTTCCCAAAAGAAGGGTATAAATATGCTCTTTATCCCCAATGTATGAATTGGGAAGACACCCTAATTCATATTGATTCTGGAGCAGTTACAAACCATTCTGCCAGCATTGTGTTAGGAGGGTGTTATGTTGCTTGGGGTTTTGTCTTTCAAAGTCCTGATTACATGTAATCATTACCAATCCCATTAAACTTTCACAAGAGTAGGAGTATCCTACCCAGTATCCTGGACAAATTCAATCATCAGTTCTTTCATTCCATCTTCCCAAATTGGCCCTATATTTTCAAAATGGATCTGGTATTCTTTGCTTCCTATCTTAATTTGTTTTGTCTCATTGATATACAACATTAAAAAATTGCTGCATCTCACTGGTGGCCAAATCAGCCTTACAAAATTGTTATAAATATTTATCAGCACAGGTACAAAAACCTACTTGTTCATTCTTAATAACATGATGATTGAAATATAATCATGATATTTTACTATACTTTGATCTGGAGTCCTTTTGATCTTTAGCAATAAATTTTGCAAACAAATTCTGTTGGCAGGCAATAGCGATTATAAACACTGGCTGAGACTATGCTCTATGACTAACAAGGACTTTGCTGTAGCATGCACAGCCTTTGGAAAACAATGTCATTAAATATTTCCTTAATCTGTGCTTGCATAGCTGGCTACATCACAAACCACACTGAAATGTGTTTTAAGTCAATCAGCAATCTTCCAACAAAACTCCTGCTTGGGAGAGTGAGGTGAACAAAGGATACACCATCACTACACAAAAAATAGGTTCCCCCACCTCCTCGTTGGTTATACGTCATCTTTCACACCTAACATAGTTCTGTAATTAAGTTATACTCACTTTTTGATAGCAAACACTGTCAGTCCAACAGTGACATTCCTTTGTCGGAACTGCTCATTCAGGATCTTGGAGCTATAGGTCCCTTCCCAAACTATTGGAGCAAACCATGGAGTCATCACAAGGACGTCACATCTCCTGTGTAAGAGGAAGTTTTCTTTAGCATCACACTGTAGAAGTAAGAAATACGGAGGCAGTTGCCTTCCCTACATATAGGAAGACACTACCAGATCCATGTGTTAAAGTTCAAAAATAGAGAACTAACAGCTGTAAAGAAATATACAACTCCATGAAGTCACAAGACATGGTGCAGTAAGGCTATATAATGTATCAGGTTACTGGGATCTATCAACTAATTAATATCAGAGGGGTAGCCGTGTTAGTCTGGATCTGTAGAAGCGACAAAGGGTCCTGTGGCACCTTATAGACTAACAGAGGTATTGGAGCATAAGCTTTCGTGGGTGAATACCCACTTCATCAGATGCAAGCAACTAATTAATGTTTGCACTGAAGTAGCATCTACCCAGCATGTATGAGGTTTGTAGCTGAACAAAACATTCTGGCTTGTACTTTGTATAAAGACCCAAGTGTTTCTGAGATTTTGTATGCATAAGTTAACACAGATCAAGACAAGTTCTAATCCTTAAGGAAGTTTCTTGGTCAAATTTTAGTCTATAAACTTTAGTTATATCTTAGATGTGACAAAACACTTATTTTTAGTTTTACTTACGATGGCTTTAGAATCTGTGGCTTTGTGTAAATCATTCTAAAAGAAAAACAGGAAAACAAAAATGATTTCAAGTTAAGGAAAGATTTCTATGGCTCTTTAAAAAATCCTTCTTGAGTTTATAGACAGATAAAAGATTCCCACCAATCAGACCCATTGAGAACTCAGTGACCCATGCTCAGAACTCCAAAAGAAAGCGTTTTAGCTTTACTGTACCTCTGGGTGACTTGAGTTTAAATCCTGGTTCAGGTCACATAGTTCAGGTTCTCACTAACATGGCAGCCAGTTTGTGATTTTGTGTCAAGATCAGACAAGAGGTGAGATGCAGCTGTTTATCTCTGGCTGCTGGTGTCATTAGGAGGTGGGTAGATGATGTGAACATATGAAAGGGCCTTTCAGAGCCAGTTTACAGGAATACATAAAGATCCAAGAAGAAATGCTCAGCAAGCATAGATCGCTCCATTGCAGTCAGTGCAGTACACTGATTTATACCAGTTGAGGACCTGGTCCCTTAATGTATCTAATTCAGAAAAAGGTAAGCACTGGAGCAGTGCTCTCCCCCTCCACCTGCCTCTGAGGAGCCACTGCTAGTTTCAATTGAGTTTTCATTTGAAATTTGGTAGCAAACCCCAAGTCAAAACTACAATAGAAGTGGTTAGGAATCTCAACAATGTGGAACTGATTTCCAGAGCTCTAATTGTGAGCCCTCAGATGCTCACAAAATCCAGGCAAGTCCAACAGGGAATAGTTACCTCATTGCGTTGGAGACTTGCGTTGGTGTGTCCAGCCACGTACCATTGGACATATTCCTGCAATAAATCCAAATGTCATGTCAAACATCTGAGTAACATAAAAACTTTACACTAAAAATCATCTAGTCCAATATCTAGGCATCTTTAAAGACACAAAACACACAACAAACAACCAAACCCAGCAGTTTATCCTCACAATAGAACCAAACCAAACCAGCCAAACAAAGGAGAAAACGCAAAGGTTGCTAGAATGCAGTGGTAAGTGAAGCAGAGCAGTTTCATATTATCTGTCATGCACTGAGAGTGCACTCAGTCATCTCTCATGGTCTCTGCATCAGGGAGCCTACAGATTAAATCACCATTGGAATGCCAAACTAAAAGATAATTGAAAAGAGTTATATGGCAAAACAGATGCACTGTGTTACTAACCAAGACCTTACACTCAACAGTATTTCTGTCTGTATGAATGTTACATGATAACGCTTCAACTTCTGTTTCAAATGCTCCTTTTTTTAATAAAAATGATCCAAATTTGAAAACAATGAACCAAAAATATGAAAACACCCCAAAACAGCCTGATACTGAAAACAAAACATTCTGTTTTACCAAAAACAATTTTTTTGTGGCGGGTGGGGGGCAAGAAACTGAAAAAAATTCAGTTTCAGGTAGAAACCAACTCTTTTTTTTTTTCTGTTCAGCACCCAATCTGAGAAAATCAGTTAGACAAGCTTGGGAACTTACATTCATAACTCTGCTAGACACTGAAAACCATGGACTTTGGCTTTATGGCACATTATAACACTTTGTAACACATTGTACGGCCAGCTAACCCTCAATTGCTCACTTCATTTTAGGTGGTTTCCCACAGCGTGTGACACACACATCCCCCTTATGTGTAACAATTTGTCCCAACTTGTATTTAGCCCAGATACTCTGGTTACTTTCCCCACCTGAAGAAGAGCTCTATGAAGCTAAAAATCTTCTCCCCTCCAGGAACAGAAATTGGTTCAATAAAAGATATTGCCTCACCTACCTTGTCTCTCTCATATCCTGGAACCAACACGGAAAATCACGTTGTTGACTCATAGTCAATTTGTGATCCACTAGAACCCCCAGATACTTTTCAGCAGTACTACCACCTAGCCAGTTATTCCCCATTTTGTAGTTGTGCGTTTGATTTTAACTTGCTAAGTGTAGTACTTTGCCGTTGTCTTTATTTAATTTCATTTTGTTGATTTCAGACCACTTATCCAATATGCCAAGGTTGTTTTGAATTCTAATCCTGTCCTCCAAAGTGCTAGTAACCCCTCCCAGCTTGGTGTCATCTGTTAATTTTATAAGCATATGTAACCCAGACACCTCCTGGGTGTGGTGTTCTGTCCCATCTAGTGGCACTGAGACCACTTGGAGAAAGAGAGAGATATTAATGAGTTTGCTCCACAGCCTTAGCTAACAGCTAGTTGGCTTTTAGCTCATGCTGTAGAGGCTCATGCACTAAGCTCCAGAGATCCCAGGTTCAATCCTGTTTGCTGACAACCAGGGTCTGTTGGTGTTACACATACTCTCTACTTCATTATCCAAGTCAGTAATAAAAATACTGAATAGTACTGGCCCTGGGACAGACCGCTGCAGAATACCACTCGATATGTCCTCCCAGTTTGACAGCAAATCATTGAGATCTATGCTTTGAGTACACGCTTTTAATCAATTTTGCATCCACCGTATAAGAATTTAATCTAGAGCAGTGGTTTTCAAACTTTTTTTCTGGGGACCGAGTTTAAGAAAATTGTTGATACCCGCGACCCAGTGGAGTGGGGGATAAGGAGTTTGGGGTGTGGGAGGTGCTCCAGGCTGGGGCAGAGGGTTGGGTAGGGGAGTGAGGGCTGTGGGGTGGGGCCGGGAATGAGGAGTTCATGGGGTGGGAGGGGGCTCTGGGCTGGGGGTGCAGGCTCTGGGATGGGGCTGGGGATGAGGGGTTTGGGGTGCAGGAGGGGCTCTAGGTTTGGTGGGGGGGCGCTGGGCTGGGGCAGGGGGTTGGGGGGCAGGAGGGGTGCAGGTCTCTGGGCTAGGGGTGCAGGCTCTGGGGTGGGGCCAGGGATGAGGGGTTTGGGGTGCAGGAGGGGGCTCCAGGTTTGGGGGGCTCAGGGCTGGGGGTTGCGGTGCAGGAGGGGGCTCCAGGTTGGGGGGGGGTCAGGGCTGGGGCTTTAGTCAGGAGATTGGGGTGCAGGTTTGGGGCACTGACTTATCTTCAGCGGCTCCCAGTCAGCAGCGCAGCCGGGGTGCAGAGGCAGGCTTCCTGCCCGTCCTGGCACCATGGACCGCGCTGCGCCTGAAGCAGCCAGCAGCAGGTACAGCTCCTAGGGGAAGGCGCGCAAGCGGTTCCGCATGGCTCTCACCAGCAGCCACCGCCCCCCTCCCCCCGCAGGTCCCATTGGCCGGGAACCAGCCAATGGGAGTGCAGAGCCGGTGCTCGGGGCATCGCGCGGCGCTGTGGCCCCCCTGCCTAGAAGCCGAACCCGCTGCTGGCTGCTTCCAGGGGCAGCGGGGTGTCTGAACAGGTAGCCAGGCAGCACTCCCAACGGGACGGTTAATGTCCTGGTCGGCGGTTCTGACCAGAGCGACCCAGTCCTAACATGCCATGACCCAGTACTGGGTCGTGACCCTCACTTTGAAAAACGCTGATCTAGACCACATTTCCCTACTTTGCTTATGAGAATGTCACGTGGGACTTGGTCAAAAGCATCACTAAAATAAAGAGATCTCATGTCTTCAGCTTCACCCCTATCCACTAGGCCAGTCACCCTGTCAAAGAATCTACATGTCTTCAACGTATATGTGTTCAGCAGCCAGAGCCTGGCTGGACGCCTGCTGCCTTCACACCCAGCTGCAGGAGGATTGCTCTGACTGAGCGGTACCCTTCCCTCTTGGTATCTTGCAGTGAATGTCTGGGGCAGGAGCTCAGTTCTTGGCATGAGACAAACCTAGAGAACCTTCTGGCACAGTGGGAAAGCTACCATCTGAGTCACTGTTTTTATAATAGCAAACGTGGTATGCAAATAGACAACTGTTATAAGATAAGCAGGGGAAGGTATGCAATGGTTTTAAAAGTTACTGATTTATACACTGAGCTAAATGGTACTTTTAGTCATGCTGTGGTGGCAGCCCCACTGATGTCACTAGGACTGCACAGGTGTGACAGAAGAGTCTGTTCCCTCACTCATTTTTCTCCCCAGCTAGACCAACACAAAGCGGGGGGAATCTGTTGCACCTGTAAGAACCTGGATTTACACCACAGATGTGCATTTCTAAAGATTCATACGTATTTGGGTCAAGTCTTTTGTAACAATGGCCACCTTAGGAGTGGAGCGATGGAGACTCTTGCTTAGCAAAACAATCCACTTACCAAAAGTAGACAATGCTGAAGCACGGCAGCACTAAAACCATGACAGAAACACGGCGTTTTGTAAAATAGCCTTTGACCCCTCTGGTTTTCCCTGGAATAAAGGAGATGTGCAAGAGATTGGTACACGCAGTTCAAAGCAATATCAATTGACTTCCAGTCCAGTTCCTTTTGCCATGCTGTGTGGCAAGGCTAAAAGCCTGGTTACAACCCATGGGGGAAAAAAATTGGTTCACACATCGCTCATTTCAGACTCCTTCCAGATACCCACTATATAAACCCCATGAAGTGGTAGGTATTGTAATGGACTGGTTAGTGTGTGTGTACCACTCCCTTTTGGAGTTCTCAAAGAGACTTTGGAGGGGAATCATGGTGCCAGGGTGGAGACAAGTGGATTGGTAGGAGCAAGCTTTACCATCATGAGACAGGGCCGGATTAACTTTTTGTGGGCCTGGCGCCAAACATGTTTGTGGGCCCCCCGGGGAATGAAGAGACCAGGGGCAAGAGCACAGCGGACAGGGTGGATTTAATTTAAATCATGATTTAAATCACTGGTCAGGAAGACTCAATTTAATCAGGGTTTTCTACATAAAAGTCAGTGGCGTAGCCAGGTTTAGAGCACAGCGGGAGCGGAGCTAAAAAAAGACACCGGAAGCAAAAAGCGTCGGGAGCAAAAAAGGCGCTGCTTCTGCTCAGTGGGGGAGCAGCCGCTCCCTCTGCTCCCCGCCCGGCTATGCTACTGATAAAAGTGCATTCTTGTTGGTTGTTATAACCTTAATACATATTCTTCACAACTCAGAGATAGATGTAGGTTTCATTTTTAGAAGGTACACACTATACATTTTTAAAGTGATTTATTTTGAAAACTTTTCAGATGAGTTTTACAGCTATATCAGAAAATTAATGATTGTTTGGTTATTTCATTTACCAAAGATAATTGAAGCAGATATTTATGAAGTCATTGGGAGGTAAACTATCTCCAATTCAACAGGTTAAACATAAATATTTGGAGGATTTTCTTGCCAGGATGTATTAGGAGGAGAACATCACCAGATAGACATTTACATTGTTTTATTTAACTAAAATAACAACGTTAAGTATTCTGGATTTTTTCCTTCAACAGCAAACATGCAGGAGTCAGGGCGGGCAGGGTATGTGTGAGGAGGGTGCAGGAGTCAGGGAGAGCAGGGTGTGTGTGAGTGGGGTGCAGGAATCAGGGCAGAGGGCTGGGGGTGTGAGGGGGTTCAGGAGTCAGGGTGAGGGGGGCGCAGGGGTCAGGGCAGGAGGTTGGGGGGTGAGGGGGGTGCAGGAGTCAGGGCAGGGGGCTGGGAGTGTGCAGGGGTGCAGGAGTCAGGGTGAGGGGGGCGCAGGGGTCAGGGCAGGAGGTTGGGGGGTGATGGGGGTGCAGGAGTCAGGGAGGGCAGGGTGTGTGTGAGGGGGGTGCAGGAGTCAGGGTGACGGGGCGCAGGGGTCAGGATAGGAGGTTGGGGGAGTGAGGGGGTGCAGGAGTCAGGGCAGGAGGTGTGAGGGGATGCAGGAGTCAGGGTGAGGGAGGTGCAGGGGTCAGGGCAGAGGGCTGGGGGTGTTGGCTGGGGTCATGGGGGTGCTCCGAGCTCCCTGCCCTGAGCTGAGCTGCTCAGGGCAGGAGGCTGGAGGAGGTTTGCCCTGATTCCACCCCCTTCCCCAAGGCCCCGTCCCCGCCTCTTCTCCACCTCCTCCCCCTCCCTCATGGGGGCAAACAGCTGATCAGCGGCAGGAGTGAGAGTGAGAGGGGAGGGGCTGGTATCCAGCACGCTGGGGGAAGAGGCGGGGGAGGCGCGAGCTTGGCCGCCAGCGGAGCCTGTCCTGCAGTAGGACAGAGCCCCAGGAGCCGGCAGCACCGAGCTTCTGCCCCTGCAGGAGAGAGGGGTGGTGCCCCTTCGGGCGTGGGCCCCGCGCCATGGTAAATCTGGTACTGCCCCCATCATATACTAGGATCCACTGGGACACAAATGGACCTTCATCATCCTGCTACCGAGAAATGTCCTGACTAGACTGAGCCAGAGAGAGGGACCCAGATGACACCCCCACCTTCGTTGGCTTCAGCTAAGACCTGAACAGCACCTGGAATGTGAGCCTTGGATTTCTGCTGTCACCCCTCCCTTGTGTCATTTTCCTTCCCCACCTTATAGCTTCCTTTTCTTCTCTCTCTGCCTTCTAATTAATAAATGTCTAGCTTAGCCAGCAAAGACTTGATCTCTTGTCACTGTGATCAGAGAATCAGCTAAAAGCAACGCCTTAAACAGCCCGATCCTGATACAAATTTGACATGTCTCAGATTGGCTGATAAAACCACGGGCTGTGCCCATGTTTCTATAGCAGCGAGGCTACAAATGAAAGCACCAGAGATAGAAGGTGTATTTTCTATTTTTGCTGTTCTTTTCTCTCCGTTTGTGTGTTGTCTTTTTAAAGAAACATCGGACTTTAACAACAGCAGCTCTAGCCCGTCCTGACTGTATGTCTCTTTCCCCCAAAAAGGACAGTTATTGCCATCTAAAAGACTCAAACAGGAGGGTTTCCTTATAAAAGCACTGTCCACAGCTGAAGGGATATAAGCAATATCGTTAAAATGAAAGCCTTACTTAATACTTTACTTAATACTTTACTTAAATGTTTCAGTCACTTTTCCTTCTTATCTTAACAAAAGATTATAAAACGTTGCAATGTGGTTGTTGCCACAGGACTAAGCAGGCTGAGGTCTCTGTACTCAAAACTCTGAATCATGTTCAACTCTTTAGGGTTGTATGGTGATAAAATTAATATAATTTGGTGGGTCACTCGAGTCTAGGGTGAACATACATCCTCATAGATGATTAGCTTAGCAAACAAACAGTTTTCAAAATTGGTTTTTTTAAAACAAATATGTTCAAAGATTTTAAAGCAAATATTAAGCTTTTTTTGTGCTAACGATGCAAAGCAAACCATTAATGCTCATGTTTAGAAAAAATAAGAGTGCTTAATGATTGTTTAAAGATTTTATTTTAACCTTTTAACAAATGTTTCGTTTTGTTTCTTTTTCTGGAGGTTTGTAGTTTTTGTAATTGATAAGAACTTTAATGGTTTTATGTAAAGGCATTTTAAAGAAAAAACAAAAGTTGTAAAACTGAAGTGTTTTAAATCGTCGAAAGTTAAGCTGCTAAAGCAAACTTTTGCTAAAATGTCATCATGGGTTATTCATTGTTAACAGAATGCCAGTTTGATTCATGGCTGCGACTGTGAATTAAGTCAATCCACCCGAAGTTAGGGCTGTTGCCGGCACCAAACTTCTTGTTGTAATTTTTGTGATTGTTTTCTTGTAGATGTTAATGTGCTTTGTTGTGTTTTGCATGTGCAACAGCACAGTGCACTGTGCTAGTGTTGTGGGGTCACCTCTCCGTGATAAGCTACAAAGTCACAATGGCCACATCCTCCCAAAAGCTGGTGGTGAAACAGGTCGGGCAATGTCTGTTCCTGGACAAAAATGCCTGTGTACTTTCCCCCCACTTCGGGGTGTTTGTAAATGATTCATGAATGCAAAAATAGTCATCGTCAGCCCCCGCCCAAATCATGTTGTTGCTTCATTTTAAAAGACTGCAACATACTTGGGTAAAAATGCCATAAGGGGTAAATAATTTCCCAAACAAGTTAGTTTAACCCCTCGTGTATAAAATGTTCATGATTTGTGCAGCTGTGCAGTTTTAAGTGTGCAGGTGGCAAAAAGAAGAAAAGATGGTTCCCCCTTGTTCCTTTTTTTTTTCCTTTTCTTTTTTTAAAAATATCATTCTGGACATACAGCCAAAGTAGTAATAAGAGCTGGCATGTTTCTAAACATTTTGAGAGCAGATTACAGTGGTTCTGTCTGTTTTATAAACCAATGTCTGATATGAAGCAGAATTGGTTCATAAAAGAGGGATATTGTAATAAATGGGGCCTGCTCCAGTTGTGAGCTCAGCTGTTGGAAAGTGAGTGAAAATTCATAAAATGTCACAATCATCAATAACAATGAATGTTGATAGAAAACTGGGAGACAGACTAACTTAGTCCAAACCGAAAGGTCCAGAACCACCCAAGGGCTGTGTTAGGATCATGACTGGTAAACAGGAAAGAAGGAACCAGGAACTAATGAACCAAACAAAACACCAAGGACAGCTGGATTGAAAGGAACAAGTTTCACCACCATGGCTGCCACCCCCACTACTTCCTGGGCGCTGTGGTTCCACCGTGACACTGTCGTGTTGTCGAACCTTTACCATCCTGATTCTGAAAGATGTCCTGACCAGACTGGGACAGAAAGAGGGAACCATATGACATCCCCACCTCCAGATAAATCCTGACCACCACCTGGAATGAGAGATGTGGGTTCCTGCTGTCACCTCTCCCACCTGTGTCCTTTTCCTTCCACATCTTATTTCTTCTCTTTCCTGCCTCTCTCTTTGCTTTTGCTTAATAAATGTCTAGCTGAGCCCAACAAGACTACATTTTTTTTTGCAACAATACTGCGAGCCTTTGACCAGAGAGGCAGCTAAACCCAATGACTTAAACAGCCGACGATGTAAGTCTGACAGATCTCAGAGTGGCAAATAAGATCCTGCCCTGTGCCAATGGTCTTTGGCAGTGAGGCTGCAAGTGAAAGCCAACACTGGAGACAGAAGCTGCATTTTCTATTTTTGCTATTCTTTTCTCTTCCCTTTCGTTTGTGTTTATCTCATTTTGTGTTTAAAGAAACTGGATCAGACGTTAACAATAGCAGCAGCTCTAGCCCCTCTGAACTAATGTTTGCTCTTTTCTCCAAAAATGACAATTATTACAATCATGAATATCATCTAAAAGACTATCAAACAGAAGGTTTTCCTTATAAAAACCTCAGCTACAGCTAAAGGGAAAGGGAGGAAGGGAAATTGGTTAAATGAAAGCTTTAATCAATACATTACATTTTAAATGCTTCAACTGATTTTCCTTTTTACTGTATCTTTAATAAAAGATAATTTTTAATGGCATTGGTTGCCATGGGGCTAAGCAGGCCAAGGTCTCTGTATTCAAACCCCCCAAACCATGTGCAACTGTTTAGTGCTTGTATAGTGACAGGGTCGTGTTAACACCTTTGGCTCTCTGAGCCCATTTATTCCTTCGAAATTAACACACCACATCCAAGCCAATGGATAATGGGACTGCTCAGAAGCTAATGGGGCTCAGCACTCACTGGCCACCCATACAGGCTGGTTAAATGAGCAGCACTCGCTGGACAGGACTGGATCCACCAACACTGACAGTGGATCTAATGCTGCAGTAGAAGCGAACAGCTGCTAGGAAACACCCTTCTTTGGCTAGCTCCAATTTGCAACTAAAATCTGTGCTAGACGAATGCAAAGAAAGCTACAAATCCAGCTCAGAGCCTGAGATTTTTGAGTGTTAGATTTCCCCCGAAAATTATTTGTAAGTATACAGACCAACTCAGACAATGGGGAGAGCAAAATAAAAGTGCTTTTTATACCTGAGAGAAAGGCAAGTGTAGTATTTCATATAATATCCTTATTGATAATCTTCCATGTTCCCAAAATAGATCAAAAAGTATGGGCCCCATCCTGCTCCAACTGAACTTCCATTGTCTTTAGTCGGTCAGGATTGAGTCCTATATTAATACATACATAAATGTGTGCAGGTAAAATGCACCGGAACAAATTCTCTCCCCCATTACACTGCTGTGACTTTACTGAGGTTAATAGGCAGGGCTGCATTCTACACGCAGTCAGTTATTGCTTTGCTGTAAAGGGGAAAAATCTGGCCCATAAGAAGAAAAAAGATAACCCCCGGTCTACAATACAGGGATAAACTACCTATCAAAAGTATTTACTGATCCCATTCCTCTGTGGACAAATAAAGAAAGTGATTGAGAGCAAGGGCAATATGTGGAGAAGAAAGATATATGAGAGACAGAAAAAAGGGGAAGAGAATATAAAAAAATGAACGTGTACCTAAGACTTCCTTCTTCTCCAGACACAGATGTAAATTTATTCAATTTCTTCAAGATAATGGGACAAATATTGTTCTTGTATAAAATCCAGTAAGGGCCTAATTCTGAGCTCAACTACCCCAGCGTAAATCAGATCTACACGAGCCAGTGGAATTAATCCAGATTTACCTTGGTGTAACCAAGAGCAGGATATGGACCTAAGTTAATAGCATATGTTTGTCTCAAATATTTAATATCTACTTCTTTTAAGTTCCTTCTCTGCATATAAAACACCCTGTCTCCCCGCAAACCCCACACCTGCTGTATTTTTTCAAAATCTAAACATTTGACATGACAACTCATAGAATATCTTAAAGGAAAATTTACAGGTACCTCGGTCCTTATGCATCACACACCCGATTACCCCCACAGGAATGAGTGTGAGGAAGAAGGAATTGTTGAGCTTATTGCTGACAGCTGTGGACTGCAGCAGCTTTAATAAGCTGGGAGCTGCAAGCTCTCTCTAGACGACAGCAGTAGCCCAAACCTCTTGTTTTATATCCTTATTGAAACTGATTTATAGCATGGTAATTAGATGGGCAGTCTGCGAGCAGAGGCCAGCCTATGAGACTCCACATGCTCTGACTCAGTCCAATCCTGCAATCCTTGCTCACGGAAGCTCTCACCAGGTCCATGCAATCCCACTCCGGAGGAAGCTGCTCAGGTACAGTAAACACACCTACAGCCTAGAGCCACCTTTCCTATGGAAGGCAAAGCATGTCAGGGCAGGCTGGGAGCGAGGGCATACCGCTAGGTGAGCCTTCCTGCCGCTAGTCACAGCTTTCACCTCAGGAGCTAACTGGCTGGGGACCTGGGTAAACACCCTCGTTTGCAGAGCATGCTCCTTTTGTACCTAACGTGTCAGCAGCTGTGGTGGCAGTTTGCCCTCCTGGTGCTCCCTCAAGCCCTCGGTAGGAATCTGGCCCAGACGCTGCTGGGGTGACACTTATGGCTCCTTTCTGCCAAAGCACTTGCACAACCCAGGACAGGATCTGCTGTACTGATTTTAAATGACTGTCAGATGCCTCAGGGAGCCACTTTGAGGCCTTGTCCACACTAGAAACATCTGGCTCCTAACTACTTGGTGCCCCTAATGTGCCAGCAACACACTGTGAATTCACACACCAAATTGCTCCCAGGAGCACGGTGATTCTGCCCTTTTAGAGCAAACCTGCTCTGAGCAAAGCTAACCACCGTGCCGCCCTCTTACGGGCACGGTGCCAATGTGGGCAGTGCTAGGAATGTTTTTTTCATCTCTAGAGATGACACTTTCAGTTAAAGGGATATTATCAGATCACATTTTATTCCTCGAGTAAGCCATCCAGATTCAATGCCTCATACATGAGCAGCTCAAACTAAAATTGAGAGGGAGCGAGGGAGGATTGTTGGTTACTTCTAAAATGATGTATTGGTGCCTAGATGCCATGGTGATGGACACCTTAGAAATGCAGATGAGCTTTTGCCCTGACTTTTGCCCACTTCTCATTTGATGGGTTTGCAAGTTTTATTTTTTTTACACGTAGCCAGAAGTTGGAATGGAGAACACTGGAATAACCAAAAGATCAGACGTTAAAAAACATTTCTTATATTAAAAACTTTTTAAAATGCTCCCAACACTTGGGAGACATTATGAGAGATCTAGCACCCCCCTCTCTCCTGCCCCTTTAATTATCATCTTCCATCCCCTATTTAGAGTTAATGAAAATTGGCTGATGAATTCATGATCTCCCCTCTGCCGTCCTCTGATTAGAGCCTAATATGCTGTCCTGGGAGCATCCCTTCCCAATGCCCAGTCTTACTCTTGGAACAAGAGACTGGCCCCCGAGAATCCATCCCAGGTTTTTGAAGTGAGTCTCATGTACAGTGGGATTGGACCCTGGCAGTTTAATGAATGTTGTGAAGGTGTCTATCCAGCACAGACAGCAATAAAGCTCATAGTTATCTATGTTACTATCAAATCACAGGCCCTCAGTTTAAGGAGATCCCAATAACTGGAAACACCACACCCCCATTTCTCAGAGTATGCTGTGTTTGCGGCATATGCGGGCGGGGAAGCCTGAAACAATATTGTACCTATACCCAATACGCTCAGGGAGCAGTACGGGGGGGGGGGGGATCTACACATGGACTACCTCCAGATTGTTTAGGGGGCAGCGGGTATATAGCCCATGGGACTAGACTGCTAGATTATATGTTTTTCTATATTGGTTTGATTGATATTGTTTTGTTTTATGTTTTTGTTCTGATTAATTTCAGTAAAGATTACTTCATTATATTTGGTTGTAATGCAAAGAACCTACAGGGCTTAACCCTATATGATTAGCTAGAGCAAGTTAGCAGAAGTATCTGTAAGCTTTGGCATAGTTAACTTTGGGGAACTGAATATGTTTACCAAAATTCTGGAACATGCCAGTAACCTCCAGGTACACTGCAAAAACACGGAAGTAACAGCTCAGGCCAAAGGCAACAGTTTCGAGAATATTGTAACAAATAGTGTAAGAGTCCCTACGATTCATCTGGGTGAGGAAATAAGTTTTAGGCATGGAAGGTTGGGCAATGGTATGAATATTCAGGATAGTGCCAGGACTCTAGAGGAGGGCAAACCACCATGTGGGGGTTAGATCTTTTTCCTTAGCCTTAAGTCCTCTTTTGTTTTGGGTTTCAGCTCAGCTTTTGCAATATAGCTCAGCTACTTAACACCTGACCCTGATCTCCACCATCTCGGGATTGAGGAACCTGGACCATTGAACTTATGGGGCATGCCAGAGATGAGGCTGGTCTTTTGTCTCCCACTCCCAGGTCCCCAAGGAAGGATGTGAGTATGCTACTTTAAGTAGCTTGGTAAAGGGATGATATCACAAAGGTCTACAGAACCGTACTAGTGCTTTGTGGCTCGATGGTTTGGAGCATTGATAATTCCTTTATTTTAATACAATTTCTAAAGCCTGGCTTTGTCCTCACTGTGAATGTCTTTGCCACACCCCTCAAGGACTGGACAAAGTACTGAACTCTCTACATTCTCTAACTCTGTAGCCTGATTTTGGGACAAGAACCTAAGTATCTTCTGGTCAGATCATTGGCAAGCCTATAATAAATCAGCCCATAAAAATCAGGTTCACAATCTTGGCAATCTGAATCATCATGGAAGTTCCACTCATTTTGTTTACAGAAAATATATTGGTGCTGGTACAAAAGAAAACAAAACTGTCTCTGCATTGTCATATGGAAAACCTGTGCTCCAGCTCTGGTATCTGTGGTCAGAGAGTGGCTATTAGGGAGCATTTTGCGGTGCAATCTCTTCCTTCCTTGCCATTTAGTTCACAATTTGAACCAGCCCCTTTTGGCACTGAAGGGCGGAATCAAAAATGAACTTCAACCTAAGCTCAGAACTGGGAACAGGGGAGAGGATGTGCGTAAAGACCTGCAGCTGATGAATAAAGCTAGAAAGACCAGGTTGGTCTGCTGGTCGGATCATTAGCTTCCCCAGACTGAGTATTCATGGGGAGCACAACGTGAATGCTGATCCATGCCCCCCGTGGAAGGCATTAAGGGGGCTGAGCCAAATCTCAAAAGCCTGTATCAGATTCTATGCAATTTTACATGTGCTAACATGCTACAGACTAAGGGTACGTCTATACTTACCTCCGGGTTCGGCGGTAAGCAATCGATCTTCTGGGATCGATTTATCGCGTCTTGTCTAGACGTGATAAATCGATCCCGGAAGTGCTCGCCGTCGACACCGGTACTCCTGCTCCGCGAGAGGAGTACGCGGAGTCGACGGGGGAGCCTGCCTGCCGCGTGTGGACCCGCGGTAAGTACCTTGTAGTTCGAACTAAGATACTTCGACTTCAGCTACGTTATACACGTAGCTGAAGTTGCGTATCTTAGTTCGAACCAGGGGGTTAGTGTGGACCAGCCCTAAGTGATAATAACGAGAGATGCTGCGGATTTCCCCCCCACAGGGATAAATAGTTGTAATCAAAAAGAAAGGAGGGCTAGTCAGCTGATACCTGGAATATAAACATTCCATTCTGGGCATCATGAAGTTAGAAAAAGTAGGGCCCCCATCTTCCAAACTTAACATTAAGCAGCCAAGTAAACCAACCCCAAGCCCAACGTTTAGCACCCCTAAAAAAACAGGCCGCATCAATAGGTGCCTAAACATGGGTTTGGGTGGCTACAGGATAAATGGCACCAGGCGCAGGTATCAGAGCAGTTTTCTAAAACAGTTTATTAAGAGATCCCACAACAAGCCCGTAAGCACAGGCTGAGAGTCCATTTCCAGACCACTAACACTGGCAGCCCTAGTCTCATTTCACACCAGCTTTCTCCAAGTCCTCTGGCAGGATGCGGCCCTTCTTCCGGGCCTTGTCCTTCCTGCGCTCCACCTTGGCCACCTTCTTCTTCTGGATGTTCTTACGCCGCTTGTCCTGCCGCTGCTGCATCTTCTCTACCACGTGCTCCGTCCTTTTCTCCCACTGCTTCTGGCGCTGGGCCTTGCGCTTCTCCTTGCGCTTCAGGGCAGACTTCAGACGCTCCTCGTCATCGCGGATCTTGACGCCTTCTGCCTTGTAAAGGACATTGGTCCATTTCATCTTATTTTCTAGCTCCATGGCTTTCTTTTGGTCCTTGTCCTTCAGCTCCTCCAGTTTGCTCTTCCGGGCTTCCAGCCTGCTCAGCAGCTGCTTGTAGTTCTTGCCTGTCAGAGGAGTGAGGTTGCCCTTCACTCTTTTCCTCTTCTCTCTCTTCTTCTCCATCGTGCTCAGCTCCTCCTCCTCACAGACTTTGACCTGGTTGAAGATGATCCCAACCTTGCTCTCCTCCTTTGCTTGCTGCGGCTCCACGGCTGCAGCTGCCTCCTGGGCTCCCTTCTCCATTTTCTCCTTCATCTTCAGTTCCTTTCTTCGGCGCCTCTTTCTCTCCTTCTCATACTTCCTTCGACGCCTCTTCTCCAGCACAGCTGGTGATAGCTCTTTAGTGCCGCCCTAAAGGAAAGGCCAGAAGAGGAAGAGAGACTGTAAAGGGGTTGTACAGAATTTAGATATTACAGCTGAGATGACCACAACTCCTTTGATTTACATTTCTCATAAGCACTTTAAACATTTAACATCTATCACAGGACAATCTAAGTTCTGGGCCTGACTTTCAGAGGTGCTGAGCACCCAGAACTCCCAACTCCAGCTGTGCATCCCAAATCCTGCTAGATCTCAGCCTTCTGGGAGTCTCCTAACCTCCCTCCTTCATACATTTGTGAATGAGCTTCTCCCTTACTGTCCCTGGCCTCAGACTATGTGGAGTCCACAGACCTTGGGGTTTCCTCAGCCCTTGATTCTGGAGCTGTTTCACCTCTCATGAGATTCCCACCACAGTGCCCCTCCTCTGGTCAGGTGGATGTTCTCCTCCAAGACTGGCATGTATGAACTGGCTATCAAAGAGGTCTATCTAGTTTCCCTAGTCACTCTGGGCCATACACTACCCTCAACTCATGCACAGAACCCTGAGTGACATCAATGGGAATGTCCCCCAGGAGACAGCCCCAAACACATCACCTTCAATGAGAATGAATTCCCTTCACAGATCACTTAGCAAGCTCTGGATATTGCAGAGTGGCCACCCAGTCCCTGTCTCCCACCAACAAGCTGCACTGCAAGGGGGGAAGGGGGAGGTCCAACAAACCTATCCAATGAGTGGCTAACACCCTTACCTGACCAGAGACTTCTTGCAGCTTCTCATGTAACCTCTGACGCAAGATATTCACGGCAGAAAATGAACCGGGATCACTTTTTCCACCTGGTAAAAAGAGTGGGAGAATGAAGTAATTCACTTAGAATAGGGCACTAGCCACATAGAAAAGATCTTTGACAGTTTCCAGTGGGACCCAGGAAGGAAATGCAAGATGCACTTTCCTCAGAAAGGAACATTTCTTTAGAATTTCCTCCCCTCCATCCCTAACACTACTCAAGGTGGTTGAGCCTGGAAGAATGTTTTAGCACCATCCGGCAGCTGGTCAGTTTCTCTCTCATGCATTTAGTGCAGCTCTGAGCTATCACACTTGCAAACACTACCAATACTAAATCCAGACAAAAGCCTTTTCACTAAAGACTGAAAGGGGGCCGGGGGGGGGGAGAGATTACAAAGACTCTCCTCTCTATTCATATGAAACGCGTCTTTTCAAACATAGGCCTGCTTTACACCTAAAAATTAGATTGACCTAGTTACACTGCTCAGGGCTGTGAAAAACTTTACTCTAACCCTCACTGTAGATGCAGCTAGGTCAACAGAAGAATTCTGCCATTGATCTAGCCACTTTCTCTCGGCGAGGTTGATTAACTACATCATCTACACTACAGCTTCACAGTGGCACAGCCACGGCACCATAGCTGTGCATAGTATACCCAAACACCTCAATATATTAGGGCAGCATTTCCAACGGTGGTTCAGAAAGTTGCCTCTTTAACACTGGCGAAGCATCTGCAGAGTGACCTGGGGAGATCAGAGCATCAAGGGCTGTAAGCAGCTTGGGGAGATTCCAGGGTGCCTGTAAATGAGAAGTCATACTCCCACACAGAGAACCAAGCAGCCACAGCCATCAAATTAAAGTGAGTTTATTTTCAGCCGCTCTCCTTAGCAATGTGTGAAAAAAAATCACTTTTTTCAGGTGATCAAGCACTCTAGTTGCTGCAGAGCAGCAGGGCACTGGCAGGGGTGTCAGCCACACGACAATCTCTGGTTGATGAAGCAATCCACAATATGAAAAGTTTGAGAAGCGGCGATTTAAGGGATTTATGTTTCCAGAGAACCCCCTACTAACCACCTTGTGAAGCTGGGTCTCACATGCACACACAATCTTCACTTCTATAAGAACATTTAATGAGAAAAATATTGTATATTCTGCTGAAGGATTTCTAAGGGTTTTGCAACTAAATACACTCAGTGTACCAGGGAAAGGCAGCTACCTCTGGGGTGGAGAGAATCAACTATACTACATGCTACAAAGGACTGCGGAAAAGGAAAATGTAAGCTAAATATCTGCTCCATGCAGAAAGAACTTTATGGGGTGTGTTTTTTTTAAGATCTCTTCCAGAAGATCCCCAAACACAGAACTCAGAATGACATAGCTGGGAAGGACAAGGGCTGAGCTCTACCCCACTAAGATCACAAACCATGGTTCCAGGGCAGGGGTGGCCAACCTGTGGCTCCAGAGCCACATCCAGCTCTTCAGAAGTTAATATGCGGCTCCTTGTACAGGCACCGACTCCGGGGCTGGAGCTACAGGCGCCAACTTTCCAGTGTGCCAGGGGGGTGCTCACTGCTCAACCCCTCCCCTGAGCCTGCCATGCCCTCGCTCCTGGCCCCCCAGAGCCTTCTGCACGCCACGAAACAGCTGATCAGGCGGTGCGGGGGGGGGGGGGGGGGGGGGGGGGGGGGGGGGGGAGAGAGAGACAGAGAGAGAGAGTGTGAGTGTGAGTGTGTAAGAGCTGATGGGGGGCTGCTGATGTATTACTGTGGCTCTTTGGCAAACTACATTGGTAAATTCTGGCTCCTTCTCAGGCTGGCCACCCCTGCTCCAGGGAAACTCGTTATTCCACAGTAGTGGTCTAGTCCATTAAACCATCCTGCTGTACAACACCCGATCCACATTTCATTTCTCCCAATTGGGACAATGAAAAATCAGTTAATCAGTTTCCATTTTGTCTAGAATCCAACAGGTGCTGTGGTAGTTAGGCAGCAAGCCCTGCAAAGGAGTGTTTATTAGTTTAAGAACAACTGTTTGGAATTTAGATTCTTACAAATTCATGGAACTATTTCTGTCAATTTTAAGATTTACAAAAAATTTCTACAAAATCAGATAAGATCTGAACCGACAGAGTCTCTTCCCCCCGCTGCCGTTACAGACAGCTCTCCTTTGCACATCTCCAGTAAGTGTACCCAGCTGCAACATTACAACTTGCTTGTTTTGAACCTCACAGCCAGTTTGCAGTCTGATCTTAGCAAAGGACAAACTCAATACTCGTGCTTGGAGACTCTGAACAGTCTTCCCAGTTTGTCGGCGTGGGGAAGGAAGAAAGACCTGGCTCAGCTCAGACAGATTTAGCCTGTGAATCAGACATTCGAGCCCTCTCACCTGTAGTTCCATTCTCATTTTTGCTCACTGCTGTTCCAGCTGGAGTGGATCTGCTCCCATTGGGTGCTGTCTGTTCGGCTGGAGTAGATATGTTAAGATTAGGTATTGCCTGCTTAGCTGGAGAAGATTTGCTGGTATTAGGTGCTCCCTGCTTAGCTGGAGGAGCATTTGCCTTCTCAGCTTGCTTTCTGGGTTTCCTTCTCTTCTTTTTCTTCGGCTGGCTGCTAGCATCTCCAGCTTGCTTGGAAGCTGAAAGGCACAGGAAAGGTTTAGAAAGTTATAGGACAGCTCTTTCTTCCCCGTCCTCCTCACCAACCATATATTACTGAAAATTAGGGACTCACCAACATTCTGCATCTAATTTTAATGCTGACATAAACCTCTCTTTAATTATGGGATTTAGATCTTATCTAGGTTCAAATGACAGACATTAGAACCCAGCTATAGCCCAGTTGTATCCTATGTCGCCGGTCCAGCAACTATTTAAACACGTGTATAATTTTATGCATACGAACAGCTGCATAGCAGTCAAGGGAGCTAATCATGTGAGAAATATTACACATGTGCTTAAATGTTTGCAGGATCAGGGCCCTCATTATAGTATGGTTTGGTTTTTATTCTACCAAGTCGTACAGACCAGACCAAATGGCCTGCTAACCCTACTAAGAAAACCATGCAAGAAGCCAAGGTTTCTAGAGATCAGAAATTAGCATCAAGAAATGGAGTCTCATTGCACAGGACAAATAGAAATAATACCGAATATTCTTTTCCGTGGCTCCTGGACCTGCTGCACACAAATTTTCTTAGCTAAACTCTGCAGGTATGAGTCTTTGGTGGCCAGACTAGCCATGTCTAATCCAGGCCACCTGGCAACAGCAATAAAATACAGGAGAATCTGCACAGTCGTGCCCCAGAATTAAGAGGGGCTCAATTCAAGCGATGATGCGCTCCACACACGTGTCTGTCCTTTGGAGCAGGGCCACCTGGGTGAGTGCCTGGGGGAAATCACCAGCACCGAATGAAGTCCAGAGGGCTGCAGCATCCATCTCCTGGCCCTAGATGTTGAAAAAAAGCTGGTTAATAAGAGAGTGACAAGGGGCTTTATTTTAATGCAAAAGGAGAAATGTAACAATGTGGACTTGGGTAGCAACTTTATAACTGCACAGGGGGCAACACGGAAGAGAAGTGGAGGGAGGGAGAGAGAACTGGGGGAGAGAGCTGCAGGGGAAAGGGGGGACAGCAGGGAAATAGAGGGGGCACAGGGGATGGGTGGGGAGACAGCAGGGAGGGAGGGACAATAGAGGGGGCTACAGGGGTGGGTGGGGGGTTTGGACAGTAGAAGGAGGCATGGGGTGTGTGTGGGGGGGAAGAGACAGAAGAGGGGGTTGGGCGGGGGATCAGTGGGGAGGGAGGAGCAATAGAGGAGGCAAGGGAGGTGTGAGGGGGTGCGTGGGGAGGAGGAACAGTAGAGGGGGCTACGGGAGTGTGCAGGAGGGAGGGAGGGGCAATAGAGGGGGCACGGGGGGTGGGCAGGGGTCAGGGACAGTAGAGGGGGCTGGGGGGGAGGGGCAATAGAGGGGGCACGGGAGGTGGGCGGGGGTCCGTGGGGGGAGGGGCAGTAGAGGGGGGGAAGGGGGTTCCTGGGGGAGGTCCTGCGCCCGCCGCCAGCTCCCAGACGCCCCCTGCCCGGGGATGGGCCCCAGCAGCCTCACCCGCGCGCCACCTCCGCCAGCCAGGGCCCCACATGGCCGGGCAGGCAGCGCTAGCCGAACGCAGAGCGCACCCTCCGCTCCCCATTGGCAGAGGCGGCGAGGGGCGGGGCCCGAGGACGAGGCGCGGCGCGCGCCTTGCCCGGGCTCGGGCTGCCTGGCCTGTCCCGGGGCCCTGGCGCGCGGCGGCGCGCTCGTTGCGTCACTGCAGCGTAGGGTGTTGCAGGCAGAGGCTGTGCCTGTGGCCCATTGCGTGCCGCTCCCCAGCGATAAACACCGCCCCCGCCCCGCTCCCTCAGCCCTTCCGTGCCCAGTGCCAGGCTTCAAGCTGAATGGGTCAGTCCCTTTGAATTCTCCCCGCTGGTGCAGCTGCGTCCAAATAAAACTGTTCTGAGAGAGAGTGTGTCCCCCAGAGATTTCTCTGGCCCCTTGTCTACACACTGAAATCAGCTGGCAGAGCTCTTCCAGAATAGCTCCCCGTGTGCAGCCTGTAGTCCAGAATAAAGCCACTTTTATCCCATCATAATTATTCTGCTTGGTGAGTGAATTATTCCAGAATAAAGTCATTTTTATTCCAGAATTGTGTCCACACCGGGGGCTGCTGCTTTATGTCTGAGGCTCTCAAGTCATTTTACAAGTTCATTGCCCAGCCACCAAAATTCAAGCCCATCTAGAATGGAACAGCTGACATTGAACAGTTTGCAACACAACATGGTAGTTAGGTAGGGGGAATTCCAATATTAGGAACTTTGTCATATATATGCAATTATATCAGCCCCCGTGAAAAAGAGTGTCCTGATTTTTCACATTTGCTATCGAGTCATCCTGCAGTTAGGCCAGGCAGTGAATTAAAACTACACAAGGAATTTTAGGGAGGCAGAATGTAATTATGCAACTGTAAATTGACTAAGATAGGTGTGGATGGTGCAAACAACCTTACCCTTAATCTTGTTTAAACTGCCCTGGGAGTAATTTACCCTGAAATATTTTAAACAAAACGCACACATCCTGATTTTAATGTACTTAACACACTACTGACAACTTGAAGTGTACAAAAATCATGAGATTTTTAAAAGTAATATACTTCAAGTTCTTTTTATTTGCTTTTGGGTTTGAGTCTTTAGGGTTGACCGTAGGGTTGACTGAATGTGATCACATTTTCACCGTTGAAACATTTTCTTTTTAATGGAAGCTCAGAGTCTCATGAAATCACGTGACTCCAGGAGCTTGGGCTTTGAGGAAAAAACACCAACTATCATGGAACCTCTGCTAAAATCATGAGAATTAGCAACAATAAATAAGCACAGAGAGGATATGTAACTAACTCTTTCCTCTAGTCATCTAGTCCAGGGGGTTGGACTAGATGACCTCCTGAGGTCCCTTCCAACCCTAAGATTCTATGATTCTTTGTACAATGAGGCAGTAGAGAATCCTGCTATATCCATCCAGGAAGTGCACCTGTAGTTTAGATGACCTAAAATGCACTGTGTACAAGATAACATACCATGTTTATCTTTTATTAATAAAGTACCATAAACACTGCACTGGGCACAGTTGATTAATCATTATATAAGAAAGAGAATTTTGATTCCCCAGGCTGTAAATCCTGTTCCTCCAGTCCACATATTCACGCTCAACACAGGTTAACGTCAGTAGAACATTAGCTTGAGTAAGGATTGCAAAACTGCATCCATAACAGTATTTTTCCTTGAGACAAAGGGAGAGAGAAAAGGACTTTCTGGTAAGGACATGTTAGGGTAGCACTTGCAAT
Organism: Macrochelys suwanniensis; assembly: GCA_033296515.1. Lineage (NCBI taxonomy): Eukaryota > Metazoa > Chordata > Testudines > Chelydridae > Macrochelys > Macrochelys suwanniensis. The sequence goes on along the minus strand of CM065790.1, from coordinate 8,972,812 downwards.
GCAGCTTTACTGGTCTTTAGAAGTAAAATAAAAATCGTGTTAGAATAGAAGTTACTCTCTCACTTAGCAAAGACCACAGTAGCCTTATTTGACATTTTAGTTGGATTCATGGCACTAAAGCAGTGCTCATGTTAAGAGCACTACATGAGGTTGACACAGGGAATCTTTCTCTCCAGGAATTATTTTGGACAGTGATCTTTTAGGTCAGGATTTTTAGTGGGGTCTAAGCGGGTTAGGATTCATGGGTGCCTTTCAATGGGAGTAGGGTGCCTAACTCTTGTTGGAAATCTCAGCCTAGTTTTTCATAACAAGATGTGAGGTGCGCAAAGTGTCCGTAGCATCTATCTGAGAGGCGACAAATAAGATGCTAATGTTCTGCATGTTGCCAGGCTTTCGCAACAAAGATTTCACACCTGTCACCCTGAGATATAACACACAGACTGAGTCAAACCACTGGCGTGTGATGTAGGTGAGAAAGCACAGCAATGTTTGAGAAAGTCCCTTGCACATTTCAGTTCAGCAACAATCAACGCTTCTGCACAGCCCAACTGCAGCGTCAGTGGGAAGAGGTGTTGGAGTGGGGTTTTGCTCTGAACATTTTTGGGAAATGCTTTTCCCATTACATACACACACGTAAGATTCTCACCTCACCCGCCCCTTGCAGCTGAAAACACACACTTTAAAAATTATACAAAACAAAGTTAGTTTTATTCAGCCATCTACTTACAAAATAAATGGGGGGGGGGGGGAGGGAGGGAGAAAAACAACCCCACAGGGAAGTGTGAAGCTACAGTAGAATACTGACCAGGGACTTAATTGCATTCTGGGTACACCAGTAGTTCTGCAAAGTTTAGACTTTGATCTGTAATGGTTACATCCCATTTAAAATACTTTCTTTCAGTTATACAAGTAGAATTAGCTTAAATGACCGAGAGGAGGAAGGTGTTTGCAGTGGTCCCAGGATATGAGAGAGCACCCACTTGGAAGCCAGAGAGTCCTTAATTCTAATCCTGGCTCTGACACTGCCTCCATCTATAGCCTTGGGCAAGTCACTGCACTGCTGCCTCAGTTTCCCTTGCACTTCAATGGGAATAGTATTTATGTTTGTGGCAGGGGTGTTCTGGGGAGTCAGGTAGTTTTAGCTCTCCCATCTCAGTAGTTTCTGAGCACAAGGATTCAAGTTTGCAGAGCACCTTGAAGGTGAAGAGTGTTATATACAAGTACTGAGGAGGTTATTATTCTTGTAAACTACAACAGAAGTCATTTTGTGCCACCCCAGAAGAGGAAGAGGCTGAGAATACTGATATAGGAAGCACCCCAATGTTGATTAACTTGAGTCTTAGGAAGAAATAAATACTGAAAAAAACCACCCCAAACCTTGACCCAAATTTCCTATTCAGATCCAGAATACACTAGATTCCTGCACAGCACAACAACATGTCCCCAACCCGGGATTCACATGGAAACAAACTCCATGCTCCTAAGGGTCTCTACATATTGCCATCATGCGGTAACATAAGACAAATCCTAGCTCAAAGTTGCTACAGCAGTCAATTTCCTATTGGCCTATTACTTCTACCATAGCCCTATGGGAACACTTTCACGGGCGTGGCTCAAGAGGTGAAGAAGACACTGCTGATATCCAGTGAACGGCAGCAGCTGACCTGAAAACACAGCTACAGCATGTTATTCCAGCAGTGGGAGAAGGTTGGCTCAATACAGCAGCTGGGAAGACTCCGGCAGCTCAGCACCACCGCTCTGAGCATGCTCAGTGAGCACGGCATCCTCTTCAGGAGTGCTCCGGCGGGCCTACCCCGTGCCCGTTCACGTGAGGGTGCGATGGGGTTGAGCTCTGAGGGGCCACAGTGCTCTGCTCTGCTGTGACCGCTGCCAGAGGCATGGAGAGGCCTTCGGGGGAAAGCACAGCAGGGTCTTCTCTCCAGTAGGCTTCGCACAGAGGAAGATCACTGGTGTCACATAGACTGTAGCTTTCCAGAACAAGCCATCCCAGTAAGGAGAGACAGCAGGTGCAATCAGAGAGGGGAGGGGGAAAAAAAGAGGGGGGGGAGAAAGCAAGACAGAAGCAAAGCGTTAAGAAAATGGCAAAAGCGTCCATGGACATAATGTTTGTGGATCATAACTTTATCGTGAGTCTCATGACATTGATGTTCCCTAACAGGGTTCTGGCTGGTGTGTGATCTCACTGACCTCGGGAGGATCAGGGGTTCTTTCAATGAAGTCAGTGGTGTTACTCCAGTCTGAAATTGGCATGTGGTCCCACTCTAATTCCCATTCAAGTCAAAGGAAAGACACCTGGGGCAAAATCCCAGCCTCAGTAAAGTCAATGGCAAAACTCCCATTCACATAAGTGGGGCCAGGATTTAATTCCTGGCAATTTCACTGAGAGTTGGATCAGGCCCCAACTGAGAGGAGAATCAGGCCCTTTGGCCCTAATGTCACTAGTGATTTTGGGTGCCCAACTTAAGACACCAGACCCTGATTTTTTAGAAAAGCAGAGTTTGCTCACAACTCCAGGTGCTGGGAGCTGCGAGTACTCTGTACCTCTCAAACTCAGGTCTAAGGTCTAAAAACCAGCAGCCACTTTTAAAAGTTTGGGCTGTAAGTGTTTAGAATCAGCGTTATTCTTGATTTATCCTGGGGCAAAAAAAAAAAACAACCAACCTCTTTCCCGCCCCCCCAAAATGTACTTTAAGTTTTTCCAAGGAGCATTACTAGATTGTCACTGAATTGTTTGGAGGTCTGTATTTGTAAGATCATTCAATTCTTTTTGTTAAGAACCCAAAGTCTCTATCCCCTCCTCCCTTACTCTAGTGTTATGACTAATAGCTACAAAAGTTATGTGCCAAGAAAAGGACAATTGATTCTCATGCTGCAGGATAACTATGGGGTCAAGAAACCCCACTTCCCCCCCTCCCACCATTACAAGATTGGCAAAGATTTATGGGAGATTTATACCTTCTCCTGCAGCATCTTTGGCCAGACTTGCAGAAATGTTGATCACCTGCAGCTCCCATTAACTTCAACAGGGATTGCATGTGCTCAGCTCTTCTGAAAAAGCAGGTGACAGTGGTTGACCACTGCAGGGTACAAGATTAGGTGGACCAGTAGGGTGAACAGTTATGGTAAATCCTGTGTTCCTAAGCTAGTGGCTATCTCTTGGCCCTGTGTTGCCCTTGGTCCTGCTCTGAAGTCTGAGGCGGATGCACAGTGGCAGGGCTATAAATAAAAATAAAAATAGAGGGGAAAAATGCTGGAAGAGAGGAAGGAGCTGCTCATGCAAGAGACACCCAGAGACCAAAGTGAGTGCTGGAACTGGCAACAACTTGTGTTCAAAATAAAACAAACCCAAGTGGTCCAGTGGTTTTCTTGTTTCTGTTTTATTTACCATTAGTAGACTCAAATAGAGATTTATGGGAAATATTTTAAGAGTAAAAATATATATAAAAAGAGACTAAACACTTTGAACTGAAGAGACGTGTCTAACAGGTTGAACTCCAAACCCACCCTCCAGTCACCAAGCCATGCTCTCAAAGAGATGGGAGTGGTGGACCAGGAATTCAGAGCTTCGGCCTCAGGTGGCTGGATAATGCAAACTGGAGTGCAGGGGGCTACAGCTTTGGGGAATAAGCACATAGGGAGGTCACTGATTTAAAGCAATTGGTTTTTGGCAGTTGCAGAGAATTCACCCAATGCCAAGTCATCTCTTTTCCAGCAGTCGCCCCGCTGGGTTTGCTAGAGAAGACGGGTGGGTGCTTAGCATCTGGGGCTTTTGCACCATCACCAAGTGAGGTCCCTTCATTGGGGTATGAAGGCTTAGCACCCCATCCTGCAGTGCCTAAGCAAAACAAGGCTGCCACTGAGGTATGCATGAAGGACTGCAGGACTGGGGCCTAATTAATTAGTCCTCAATCCACCAACCATTTCTCTCCCTTACTCCTGGATCTCAGCCCCTCATGACTGGATCCTAGAGCACTAGGGTCTGGTGTCCAGCACACCTCACACTGGAGGACTACTAAGAACTCTTCAGCCTAGCATCTGGGTGCAATGCAGCTCTGGAAAGGAAGTGGGCATCTCTCCTTCTCCTCCCGCCCTGACACCCCTCGCCCAAATTATATAGACCTCAACATTTACACTACAGCTCTCCAGCCAGTAACCTGAAGTTCATAGTTGCTATGGGGCTCTGCAAGGCACCATCCAACCTCACAGTGGAGAGCTCTGACCCTGAGGCTTTGCTGGATGTGACCCCAAAGGAGATGTTGGGAGGCTGATGCTCAGGATTAAATGCTCCCCCAGGGGACACTATTGGGACAGTGTGGGAAGGCACCTGCTTAGAATACAAAAGCACACAAGTTGCTTTGAAAGATTCTTGGCTCACAAGTTTCCTCATGAAATCAATATTTACTAGCAAAAACCTTACAGACACGCAGTATTTACCAGTATATGGGGCAAGAGTGTCTCCCAAACCCCTGCTACTGTGATGGGAGTGAGAACATGCCCTTCCAGGTGACACCTACCCAAAAGCACACAGAGTCTAATTCTATAGTCCTCTCACAGACGAGCAGTAAAGTCAACAGGAGTTTTGCCTGCACAAGGACTTGTGAGCCCTAGTAATACACAGGGACCAGACGGAGGCTAACAGATTGGGTGCAGAGAACGCAATGCTCTGCAGCTTCACCCAAAGGAAACAACGTTTCAGGTGTTAAACTCTAAAGCTCTAACTATTGGGGATGGTGAAAAACCACCAACAGAAACCAGAGATTGAGAGAGCAATTTGGAATGGTGGCCCTGTGGAATCCTACTGTCCTGGTCCCACTGAAGTTAATTGCAAAGCTCCCATCAATTTAAAGTGAAAGAAGGATCAGGCCACTATTGAATAAAATGATATGCCTGATCCTAGGCGGTACAAGGAGTTGACAGCTACTGACCACCAGCTGAGCTCAGAATCAGTTTCATGTCGCCCTCTCCAGGTACACACCGAGTCTTGCATTTATAGTAATTTAAACACAATTAACATCCTACAGCCATGTGTAGTTTAATACAAAACAGAAACCCCTTTCTCCACATCAGACAGCAAAATTCTGTTAAAAAAAAATCCTTATGACTATTTATAAAAGTACTTTGAATAAGCCACTTGTCTATTTAAACAAAACACTCACATGTTTCTTTGGTGCAGGAATAAAGATTGCTTTAAACTTGTAGCCGATGGCACACGAAGGAAAAGGAAATAAGTGCTCAAGGACCAGTGGATGAAACATTAGGTGCAGCTAAGGACATGAGGCATCATTAAAGAGAGCATAGCTCTATATTCTAGGCAAGATTTCTCACCACATGAGCACTTCATATTAGAAACCGAATAAGAATGGATTGATGTGGTGCAATGGGGGGAGTGAGGGGACAAAACACCCCTGCTCCTGCTTAGAGAGTAGTTCTGCTAGGAACAATTGCTTAGTGCAGTTTCAGAGCTAGGTAGATAAAGAGACCACACTAGCATGGTCAGAACCCATTGGTCCAAAGATTAAAATCACCATTTTAGAACCACAAGTGTACATGCCAGTGTCTGGTTAGAATGTCACATACACACATCACAGGCTCACATTTGGGTCACCATAACTTCACACACCTGTTAGACAACAGCCATTGCTTTGCTGTCCAATCAAGTTTTGAAATAATAAAGTCCTGACCCAGTTAAGACCTGATTTTTTGCTTAGATCAGTTGAGTAGGGTTACAGGATGCTAACTCCCTTTCCACTCATCTCCAAAATATTTACTGGGCCTCTCACTGTCCTAAGACATCTTTTTATAATTGTTGCTCTCCTTTTCCCAGCTAAGAAAGGTAAGTTTTCTTAAAATAATGCATCAATTTTAAAGCGACACTGTTGGGCTAACATTTATTTCTAAAATACCTACATTACCAGTAAATTATGGCCTGATTTTCAAAGTTCCAGTTGACTTGAGCATCTGTAGCTATCACTGAACATTTTAGGGAATTAAAAAAAAATAAAATCAGCTTATCAAAGCTTATTTAAAGTGAAAGAAGTTTAAAGAGCTAGTTTGCTTTTCACCATTTATGCTGTTGATTAACTTGTTGCACTTCACTGACCTTGGACAATGCAACCAAACTAGTCCCTTTCAGATCTGATTCTGGTCACTTTCATTTACTGTATCTCATTAACTAGCCATGTTGGGGGTTGCAACCATATTAGGAAGGGGAAAAAGTTTGTATCCACCAGAACCTATGTTCTATTGAAAGTCTTTAAAAAGATTTCACAAAAGATTACATTAGTGGTACGCTTTTACAAAAAAACCACCAACCCTCTCACCCTGCTAAAGATAGAAAAATGTTGATTCTAAGCTACTTGATGATGTCCCTTTAGTGCATTTTAAACAGATTCCAGACAGTTGGTGGGGGTGAGCTATAAGGAATAGGCACATTCTGTAGTTAGGACACTTGTGAAAGAACTGGCACAGAAAGAGGCTCTGCCCCATACCAGCCTGGCTGCTTAGCATCTTGATGGCTTGTTTTACGTTGTAGAAGACAAGTTTGATCTAATTAAAAACACAGGTGTGAATTTTAAGGGGAAATATCCGTTTAGGCTTGTGTCTTAAGGACCATCTGCTCTCCTATCCTGTTTCTCAGAAAGGGTTGGAGACAAGAGGAGGTTTGTTAGTACATGGGAGTCCACGGCCCTATTTGTACCTGGAAGAGTAATATTCTTCTTCTAGTTCGTACAGGTCAATGGAAATCTCATCCCTCAGTGAGATCAGCTTCTTGTCACACTCTTCCTGCACGCTCCGCAGCTGCTGGTTACGCTGGTTAATGGCTTCGTTCACGGAGGGGAAGTCATTGAGGATCAAGAACTGCTTCAGGTCGGACACAAGCTTCATCAGGGACTCACCAGCTCGGACCTTTCAGGGTGGATAAAATATTAAGCAAACGGGACACAGAGTGACTTCGGGGTCCTTTACCATGGCTCTGCAACATGATCTGCTGGACTACTCCCTCAACTTCCCGATACCAGACTTTGCAACATGGGAGCAACTTGGCTAAAATGCTAGTCAAAAGTCTGTAGTACCAGAGGAAGAATGCATTAGCATAATACAGTTGTCCATGTACACTATGCAACCTTCTGGCACTCTATTTACGAACAATGCTGATCTTTTGTTCCACTGGCAAGCACAGCCATCAGTAGTATAAACCCAGAACTATATGTTTCGTCACCACCCAAAGGCAAAAGAAGGTATTAACATTGCAAGCCAGGAGTCAGATTTCAGTCAGGGACCTCACCAGTTAAAATGGGGCAGCTCTAAAAGTGAAAGTTGGTAGCTTTGGATTGAGACCCACATTGAAAGCCAGAGCAAACAGAAAAACCACTCCCTTCCTTTGCACTGGGAAAGCCACCCAGTGATGATTACACCTCTCGCAGCAATTGACATTAGTATTCTGAGTGCACCTCATGGATGATGTAACAGAGCACACAAGATCCGCTATGCGGCACACCGGCTTGGCACACAAGCTGTACTTACGATGTTGGCAGCTCTGACGTGCATCTCGTAGTTGTCCTGCTCGCTCTGGGTCGCTCGAGAGACTTGGGTTTCATCTTCAATCTAAAAATTAATTTAAAAAAGCCACGTGTTCAGCTCACCCAATATTCCTGCATCCCAGAAGAGGTTATTGCTTAAAAGAATATCTTGTTTCAGTTCAAAGCACATATAAAAGGGGCTTGTGTCCCTGACCCCATCTAGCAGATGCTTTTGGTAGGATCAGGGTTAAGAGTGCACCATTTGTTGATCTCCCATCTCTTCCCTCATGTTAATCAATTGCTGTGCAGAACAATGTTCACCTCTCTGTTTTCGTTGGACTGTTTTCTTTGAGTCTTCCCACCATGGATTTTCCAGCACTCCCAGCTTGTTTGACTGGACTGTTTTTTTGAAAACCGAGTAACATAATTTGCAGCTGTTCACTAGTAACCTGCTAAAATGAATTGTTAAAAACTCAGGAGGCCAAATTTGGCATCAACCTCCCCTCACCCCGTGTAAAGCTATTAAAGCCTCATTGAAGAATAAAGTTAACTTTGGCGTAGATGCAGCATAGACGCATAAATGCAGAATTTGACTCCAGGAAGTGAAAGCTTCAACTGCTGAATCTCTATGAGCCACCTAAATCTCACTGTTCAATTTTCAAATGCAGCCTTTTCCTGTGAGCTGGACTGGTATTTCTAGCCTTCCCGGTGTAATGATCATTCTGAGCAAAATTATTGGATCTATGTTTATATTTCAACCCATGTTACCTTAGGATCTAGTCCTACAAATGCATAATTAGGATGCAGGTAGTCCTACTGACTGGAAGATCAGGGCCTAAATTATAATCTTACATTTTTATGGTGCCTTTCATCCAAAGGGATCCCAAAGCACCTCAAAAAATTATAGACAAGGATCACTTTTCCCCAGCACTCAAACTGAGCCCCCTCTGCTCTAGATTTCAGATAGAGAGCTAACTAGTCTCTATTAGTTCATTACAAAACAAGGAGTCAGATCAGAAATTTTCTGATTATCTACAGCTATTTTCAGGATGAACAGATCTATTCTTTTGTTCAATAGTGTCAGGAAATCCGCATCTGCAATGTGTTGCCTTTTCCATACTGGCTAATTGGCCTTTGCCTCACCCACAGGTGTTTTACATTAGGAAGCTGGTGTAAGAAGGTGGGGGCTACGCTAGCTGGTCACATGCCTGAGGATTGTTCTATATATTATAGGCTGGGTGAATGGTTAATCAGTCCAAGTAAAAAGGAGGAAGAAATATAGATATACTAATTTTGTAGTGACAAAGCAAGTTGACAAAGATTTAGGGACCCCACAACTGTGAAGGTACTACAAGCTGAAGGTTATTAGGAATCATCTCCAGGATGTATACCTTTGGGGTAAGAGTGTTTTGATATATAGTTGTTAAATGTGATGTTAGTAGAGGAAATTTGTTCCTTTAAGCAGTACAGGAAACTGACTCTTCTCAGATAGCTTGCCTAAATCTAACTCTGGAAAATATTATACTTTTGAGGGAATGTTCTATTTATGGGATGTTTAAAAAATAAATCAAGCTTTACATGAGACTTACCACTTTTGTGTCTGTTGTGTACAGACACTTGTTCCCTCGTTTAGGATTAGAGGGACTCTAGTGAGTCCTCTAACAAGTAGAAATAAAACTTGAGTGGGCTCTGGGATAGACTTCTATACCCATGTCTCGCTCTGACAGCTACTAAATGGGTATTAACTTCATTGGCCTTCTTTCAAATACCCACCTTGGCAGTCTTGATGATCTCTGTGAAGTTATCCATGATTGACTTGATGTCATCTTTCAGCCTCTTGTTGTAGGACTGTAGAAGGGTTTCTTTACTCTGAGGCAGGACTCGTTGCTGTGACATTCTGTTAAATTAGATTGTAACTGAAAGGCAGGAAGAAAGCGAGCCGGTTACAAACCCCAGCCCAGGGGCTGCACAAAGTATTAAATCCTAATTCCAATCACAGCATTACACCAGCATATCTAAATGCTTCCTGTGAGACTCCTAATCTTACTAGGAGTCAAAAGTAGGAAGGGATAACTCAGTGGTTTGAGCATTGGCCTACTAAACCCAGGGGTGTGAGTTCAATCCTTGAGGGGGCCATTTAGGGATCTGGGGCAAAAATTGGGGATTGGTCCTGCTTTGAGCAGGGGATTGGACTAGATGACCTCCTACGGTCCCTTCCAACCTTGATATTCTATGAAAACCTCACAAAGCCAATCTCTTCTCCCTACTCTGCAGCCCTTACTGGTTAATGCTGCTCCCACTGACCAACAAAAGCAGAACTGGGCCACTATACAGTCTTAAATCTACACAACAATTGAAACCAAAAAAATCAGCCTAGGCAAAGAGTTACCGTCCGGGGCCACAGGGAGAAGTTATGGGGGTCCACACCAGGTATTTCCAGGCAGCATCCTCGGCAAACCAGCTCCCTGGGGACGGGAAAGAAGGTCCCCCAGCTAAACCCTGTAGTACCTAGTAGCCTCCCTGATTGCTGCAGTGAGTGTTTACACTACAGCACTGGAGGCACGGCTGGGAATTAACTCACAGGCCTCTGGCAGGGATACTTCCCTCTGAAACAGCCCCTGAGCGCAGTGCATGCTGCAGGTTGGGCTTGACTCACCTAGCTAGCGACACAGGGCCCCGCCCGGACCCAGCCGCCCCTTCCCGGTCACCGGCACAGCGTGGCTGCTCCCAGGCAGGACGCCCGGCCTCGCTGCAAAAAGCACCCGCCTCTCCGGGATTGGTCGCCTCTTCGCTGGTGGTTGGCTGCTGCAGACGCCAATCGGGGGGGTGTGTGTGTGTGTGTGTGTGTGTGTGTGTAAAAAGGCACCAAGCACATGCTTTAAGGACGTGCATGCAAGGTGGAAACGGAAGAATTTCTCCAAACTGTTATCACTCGGAAGGGCTCTTTCCCCCACACTTAGGCAGCCTTGAAAGCATTGGCCTATAGCACTTAAGCTGGGCTGTCTGAAGGGTCTGGCGGATATTGCTCCATTTGTCACTTTTGGACGCATTTGTAGCCATAAGAGCTAGAGATGCATTTTTTTAAAAAAATTAAAGCTTAGCTTGAGCACAAGACACAGCCACCAACAAAAGGTACCAGCTCCTGGCTCGGCATAAACTGGGCCCATTCCAAAGTAAACAAATGGCCCAACTCTAGTTAAGCGGCGTGGGGGAAACTGGTGCAAAACTTTCTTAAGCTTTGCATTCGTGTCTGGTTCATGCCGTGGAATGTAATGCATTAATATTGACTTCCCCATTCACTTCCAATAGACAAGGAACAACACAGAGTGACCACTTGCCCCTTATTTTAAGGGACCTCGCCTGACCATTTTAAATAGTAAACTGAGCAGTAGAAATACATCTTTGAGAGAAAAATACCTGCTTTGCTAAGGGAAACAGGGCTTCCCTAAAATGCCCCTAATTAAATAGAGCATTGTTGGGTTTTTTCATCCAATAAAGGGATCTTTAACATCTCCCGAGTTCAGTCTCTGCGTCCACAAGCTCCGTCCTTTGTTCGTTTCAGCTTCACCACCCCCTAGGCTAGGGGTCAGGGGAGAATAATATTGGCAATTTCCCCTTTAAGAGGAAATAGACCACGGCCCCTTTAAATCCTCTCCGGCTCACTTGCTCGCCGCCTCTCTCGAGGATTGCCTCGCTCTCGCGGGATTTCCAGCCCCATACATATATTACCCAGCATGCCCCGCTCTCTCTTTTTCCACCTCAGTCCAAGATGGTGAGTGGCCGCTGTTGCTGCTGGGCCCGGGTGGGTGGGAGGTTGAATCCGCCGCCATCCGCCCCTTTAGCGGGGCCGTAGCCGGGCGCTACCGGGCGGGGCAGACGCGCGGCCTCCCAGAGGGACCCGGCCCGGCTGTCTTTCGGGGTCTGCGGGAGTCGGGGCCGGCCTGGGCCTCCGCCTGCGGCGCCGGCTGCAGCAGGGCCCCGGCGGGCTGAGGGTAGCCCGTGAGGGGCCGCGTCTCTGGGGTAGCGGGCGCCTTTCCTCGCGGCCGAGGGCCCTTCCCGGAGATGGGGGGCGGGGACAAGGTCAGGCCGGTGCCTCTAGTGTCGTGCGTGGTCGGGGGGACAGGACTCGCACCCGCAGAGGCGACTCCAGGCCCGGGGCCGCCCTGGGGATTGCAGGGCGTGAGACTCGTTCTGTTTCCTCTCCCGGCCCTCGCCGAGTCTCTTCTTCCCCCCTCGGGCTGAGGTTAAAGCCGCCCCCGACCAGCAACGGGCCTTCACACCCTCTGGTGTACAGCGGCTCACCCCGGGGATTGGGGCCCGCGTCCAAACCAACCCCCGGGGTCTGCCTCTTGAATAGTCTCCTCACAGAGCAAATAATCCCGTCTGGTTTCAGTACTGCAGGAGGGTGTGAGCAGCCAGTTTGTCTCTACTGCGGGAGGGGGCTCTTGTTTCCATCGCAAAGTGGCTACCCCGCCAATTGGGGGAGTCTGTGTGCAGCTCGCTGCTGGGGCATTGCTCTGCACTGGGCAGAGTTTCTCTGTGACTAAGGGCGTTTGAGTGAGATGAAAAATGGCTGGTTGATCTGCACACGCAAAATCCCTTACAAGAGGCTCTTTAAAAGAGCCTTAATAATCCAGATGAGGGAGTCAAGGCATTATGGCTACCCCTGCAAGGGCAGGGACTAGACCTGCACGCTAATATGCTCCATCTTAACAAACATAAGCCTCTCCAAGCAGGTATTGCTTGAATGGAGGGAATTTAGCATTTCTTTCATTTGCAGCCGAAAGGAAAGAAGGCTAAGGGCAAGAAGGTGGCACCTGCCCCTGCTGTAGTCAAGAAGCAGGAGGCCAAGAAGGTTGTAAATCCTCTCTTTGAGAAGAGGCCCAAGAATTTTGGCATTGGTGAGTAAATGGGCATTTGGGGTGCTTTGGGCTGTTTTAGCTGGTGTTCAAGAGCTAATGCTCTGAATAGGTAATGGTGTTTGTCTCAGGCATAACCAACATTTTTGTAACACATTTGATTAAAGTTGTAGTGTGGACTTCCTCTACCCCTGCAACTGATAGTGATGTTCACAACTCTGTTTAGGCTTATTGGCTGCACAGACACCACATGCTAAATGAAAATCTAATTTAGATACGTATTTTATGTTTTGGTAGTAAAGCATTGTTAAACAATTAGCAGAGTTCATCTTGTGATAGGGATATGTTATGGCTGTCTGAAATGAGATGAGTATCTAATTGTGATGTAAATGGGGTCCTTTCATAGAAATGCCATTTCTAATAGGCTGTGGACAGAAATCTTGGGTTTAGGAGTGGTGGGGAGGGAGAGCAGGGATTGAGTATGGTAGTAGAAAACAGTCTCAAATTCTGGTTTTAACAGAGACCAGATCACCCCCACCCCCCAGCATATTGTTTGCTAAATTAGTTGAACAGCTTTTCATACTGTGTGCAGATGATGCAAAAGAATATTTGCTATCTGAGTGATAGTGCTGACATGTATATCCCACCAAGATCGCTGATGCACTCCTATCTGTGCTCCATAATGTGCTCACATGGCTTTGGAGTAGCTGAATTGTGGTCTGTGTTTCAGGACAGGATATCCAGCCTAAGCGTGATCTAACACGTTTTGTGAAATGGCCCCGCTACATCAGACTCCAGCGTCAGAGAGCCATTCTTTACAAACGTTTGAAGGTGCCCCCTGCAATTAACCAGTTCACCCAGGCTTTGGACCGCCAAACAGGTAAGATCAAACCCAAAAAACCTTTCTTGGCTCTAGTTGCCTATAATGAGGGGCTGAGAAAACAAAATATTGACTTGTGAAAATCTACATGTTGAGTTACTTCAATTTGAAAGGTTTTTTGTGTAGGTTCTAATACTGATTGGTGTGGGGAAGGGGGAATTTGTCATGCTGTTCAAGAGCTATCTGAACACACTTGTGCATTGTCAGGCTAAAGCTTCACCATCTGTCTGGGGAAATCTTGATCATCCCCACTCTCCTCCATGTTCTCCCAAAGATACAAGAGCCCTGATCTTGAATTTGGACCTTAGTATGTACCTTGAGTGTACATGGAAAGCATGGGGCCCAGTTTCATCACTGTAAAGGGTAGTCTCCTGCATAGAACTGGATTGGGGATGCAGGCTTGTGGTGGGAACAGCAGTCAGATATGCTGAGCTAGAATAATAGGAAAGTTGGGGCTGGCAGTCAGAAAGATGTAATTTCCAACACAAGGAAATGGTTTGTAAAAGGACAATAACTGTAGAGGAATCTTCAGCCTAAGTAATACAGAGTAACTAGTTATCTGGGAGGCTGATAGAAAATGTGCTGCTCTATTACAAGGAGAGGAACAACAAGGGATAAATTGCCCCACACTTTAACCATAGATCCTGAGAGAGAGGGGTTTAGTTGGTTGATACTATGAGCAGAAATCTATGTTGATGTGAATGAAGCAGGGAAGAGATCTAACTTGACATGCAAATGAGATGGTACTTGCACAGCAGCAGAGCTTAAAATTGGCACTGGAGCTGCATAGTGTAAGAATACGATAACACTGTGCAAATGATGATGACTGATATTTGCTATCTGAGCATTAATGATGACTACTCACCACCAAGATCGCTGATGCACAAAAGTATCTTTTTTGGGGGGAGGAGAATAACCTGTCTTCAAGGCAACTAATGGAATCTGGATTATCTTTCAGCTACTCAGCTTCTGAAACTGGCTCACAAATACAGACCTGAGACCAAGCAAGAGAAGAAACAGAGACTGCTGGCTCGTGCTGAGCAGAAAGCTGCAGGAAAGGGGGATGCTCCTACTAAGAGACCACCTGTCCTCAGAGCTGGTAACTTTCTACATTTGTCTTGTGAACTTGCCTTGGTGTCTTGAGAGACCAGGCCTCATTGAACAACTGAAAAGAGTGTAGGCTACTTTGCTTTCTTCTGTCGTCTTCCTTCTCTGCATTGATCAGTGACTTGGACAAGCTATTGCAATGATGTATGAATTTCTTCACCTGAAATGCAAACTGATGAGCAAACAAAACGAGCTTTTTAACCCTGAGCTATAGCAGATTGTCCATATAATATTCCTCACTTGCAAATCTTGATCAGTAAGAGCTGGTGGCCACATAGTACTGTCCCTTGAATCATGGATCTATATGCAAGCCATGTAATGATCAAAGGCCTTCTATTGGCTTTTTCAAAAACTTGGCTATACCATAGACCTTACTTTATTGATTTTTCTTTACAGGTGTCAACACTGTCACTACTCTAGTAGAGAACAAGAAAGCTCAGCTGGTAGTGATTGCCCATGATGTGGACCCCATTGAGGTAAGTGGCTTGTTCTTTTCTAGGTGCTCTGTTCTAAAATAATGGTCTGGATCAGATCCTTCTATTATATGGACTTCTGGGGGTGTCTGGAGCAATACCAGTAGTTCAGTAACATTGCTCTAACTGCATTGAGCTAAGAAAGGGTAAATTGATATTTGGCATTAATTTGCTATGCCAGGTTTGGAGTCTAGTTCAGGCAAAGGCATGTTAAGACATTGTTCATTCTAGAAAACAACATGAAGTAGTAGTAAAACTAACCTTGAAAGAATCTGAGATAAATTGTTACTGTTCGTTCTTTGTATGCATGTTCTGTACAACATGTAATAAACAGAATTGTACTGAATGGTTTTAGTGGTAAAGTTCCTGGCTTTTACATAGTGAGGCTTGGCCATTGCAATGATGTATGAATTTCTTCACCTGAAACTCAACCATGAAGAGTAAACTACACGAGCTTTTTAACCCTGAGCAATTGCCAAAGCCCACACTTTATTCTTTGCATGTTGCAAAGCCAAGACGAAGTCTTAATTCTTGGGCCTCTGACCCTACACATCCCTAATCTATTTCTAGTTGGTGGTCTTCCTGCCTGCCTTGTGCCGCAAAATGGGAGTTCCGTACTGTATCATCAAGGGCAAGGCCAGATTGGGGCGGCTGGTCCACAGAAAGACCTGCACTACTGTTGCCTTCACACAGGTTAACCCGTAAGTGTTTCTTCTCATGCTTTCTAAGAATCTCTAAATTTGATCGGTTCAGAAGCAGAGAGCATACAGCTAATCCCCATAGTTAAGATTGGGGGCGGGAGAGACCGTCTAGAATAGAAATCTGGTGTGGCTTTTTCTTTGGAAGATTTTAAGTACCAACAGGCTTAAAAAAACAAACTGAACAGTATATAGGGCCTGATAAAACCACTGTCAATACGGGTGTAACTCTGGATATGTCTACATGGCAATAAGACCTATAGCATGGCTGTGGCTGGCCCAGGACAGATGATTCAGGCTTGGGCTGTGAGGTTTTAGAATTGCATTGTAGACATCTGGGCTCAGGCTGGAGCCTGGGCTCTGACCCCCTGTTGGGGAGGGGGAATAGTTGTAAAGTATTATCAGTCTGCTGCATGGAGAGGCAATACTAAATGGTAGTTTTAAAACTAGAGGTGGACCTTTTTGATGATGATGTGTATAGAATTTCTTCACCTGAAAAATCATGTGGCATTAAGAGCTTTTAAACCCTGAGACAAAAGGTTCCTCAGAAAATGCTGCTATTATTTGTTGGTGTTCCAAAGGAACTAACGCTAGCATCTCATCACAGTGAGGATAAAGGAGCCCTAGCCAAGTTGGTTGAGGCTGTCAAGACCAACTACAATGACAGATATGATGAGGTAAGAATTTCAGTGCCATGGGCCCTTTTGTGTCAACATCTGTCTTGAGCCCATACACTCCCAGATTCATTGGAAAAAAGTTACTGGACAGAAGCTGAAAACTGTAAATTTTGATGCAAGTAGCTAGAAACTACACCGAAGCTGTCTGACAGGCCCAAACCACTGCATACAGAACCTTTTGGTCCTTTTCATAGGAACTTTGCAGTCTGCCTTCCAGAACCAGGACTTCCCTGAGTTAAAATTACAGCTCCCAGAATACCAGTTCATATCATGTTTCACTGTTAGGTGTTTCTTCTTCCATATAAACTTTTATGTACAAATTTTCAATGAACTCAAACCCTGAAATGGAAGTCTTTCTATCCCATTCTTTTCTTGGTCTTTGTGAAAATCATGATCTGTTTAGTAAATCCATCATGTGGGGAAGATGTGATGTAGTTGCCAAATATAGACATTCTTTAAACATCTGGAACCTGAAGTCAGTGACTTGTGCCTGACTTGCATAAATTCATGCAGGAACTGAACTACTAAAGTTCCACACTGTGGGATAAAGGGTTAACGAATCATTCTGATCACTTATGCTGGACTTACTAACCTATTTTTCTGAATCTTTTTTTTTCCCCTCCAGATCCGTCGTCACTGGGGTGGTAATGTGTTGGGGCCAAAATCAGTGGCTCGCATTGCCAAGCTTGAGAAAGCCAAGGCTAAAGAACTAGCCACTAAGCTGGGCTAAGTGTACTGGACTTAGTTTTTTTCTGTACATAAAAAATAAAATCTAAAACCGTGTTTCAGCATGGTGTCTGCTCTGGGATGTTTCAGAAAGAAGCTAGTATTAAAGCACTTCAGTAGTCTTAAGTAAATGCGAAGACAATAACTGAATAGCCATTTTGAGTGTTGATCAGTCCTCTAGTGATGGGAGTGTAAACCCAGTTAATGAAAAGAAGGAAGCTACTGAACCTACTGCAAAGACTTACTAAACTAGAAACCATTAACCCCTTATTGTCAGTCTTCTGTAATGTGCTGGGTAACTTCTGCCTTAATACTTGTATGCTGTAAAACCTGGTGAAATGCACCAGAAAATTTAACCTTAAATGCATTGTGTATGTGTGGCCTGCCTTTCTCTTTAAAAAATGGACCTGTGGCTATGCCAGTGTGCTGAGCCTCCGGACCTTCCCGTTGCAATGCTAGGAGCTGAAGCTGCAGCTCCTGCACAGTGAGGCACTTCATCTTTGTCAGCACACAACTTTGTAAAATGGGAGATTTTCCATCTGGCTCTTGTAGGAGTCCCTCCCCTGGCTATTTATGGTGGCTTTGTCTGAAATTTTCACTAGACCTGTATTGCTAAAGCAGTATAATCCCTACTGGGGGTGCAGCCATGGCTTATGTCTGTACAAGCTATGATGCTACGTGACTGTAGGCCAGGATGGAGATTTAAAAGGTAGTTTATCTAGCTCAGGGTTCTCAAACTGAGGGTTGTGACCCCTCAGGCAGTCATGAGGTTATACCTGGGGGGTTGTGAGCTGTTGGCATCCACCCCAAACCCTGCTTTGCCTCCAGCAATATATAATGGTGCATATATTTAATTTATTAGGGGGTCACACTCAGAGGCTTGCTATGTAAAAGGGGTCACCAGTACAAAAGTTTGAGAACCACTGATCTAGCTCATTCTAATTTTCTAAGCTTGATACAGTAAACATGACTAGGCATGTACCAAGCTGCCTATAAAACTCTCTTCACTTGACTGCCTTTGCTACATAACTTATCAAAATCACACCTTGTCAAGGCCTGCTTACAGTCTCAAGCTTTACTCTAGCAAATGTCAAGAGGGCACCTCTGTTTTCCAGGGTTTAGTGTTTGCAAAGTTTTATGTAGATGCTGAAAACTCAGGGTTTAGGTTTCAGAGTAGCAGCCGTGTTAGTCTGTATCCGCAAAAAGAAAAGGGGTACATGTGGCACCTTAGACTAACAAATGTATTTGAGCATATGCTTTCATGGACTAGTCCACTTCATCAGATGCATAGAAAGGAACACATAGCTGATGAAATGGACTGTAGCCCACAAAAGCTTATGCTCAAATACATGTTAGTCCCCCCCCCTGGGATTTCTCCTTCAGCTATAGGAAGCTCTGCAACCTCCCCACTACCTTCTGCACCCATGGCTTCTCAGCTGCAGGGGGAGAGATCCCTGTACATGCAGCCCATTGGATTAAAGGTTAAGGGTTGCACCCTCCCCCACCCTTGTGTAGGTTTAGGCATGCTCAGACCATATCTACCAGAGTAGGCTCTAAAGGTAAGATAGGTGAAAGAACCCCTAGTCAATGCTGGTGGGGCTTGGACCCCATCAGGGTAACCTCAACTATGGGTATTATAATAGCACCTACCGCATTAAGTTAAGGAAGCTTAAGTGCAGAGGGTCTCATCTATCCTACCTGTTAAGACAGGGTGAGTTCTTGGTTCAGATATACACAGAGCAAAAGACGTACAAAAAGCCCTTTATTTCCTCATCTGCAAACCTTCCCCTGTAAAGTGCATTCCTTAAAACAATCCAGAAAACCTGATTCATTGGATCATGAGTGAACTTAAGGAGGTATTTCTAATAGTGTCTCTCCACAATCATGACAGAAATACTCAAGTTGTACCTCATGCCTCCTTGTGATTGATAAAGCATTTCCTGAATTATCACCTGTACTAGGTGAAAGTAGCAATCAATTTGAAAATATTTCATCCCCACCCTTTGCAAAAACAGGCAAGGCAGCGATAAGCCACAGCTGGGTAGTGCTTAGGCTAAGTTTAAACCTCATCTAAATTACCCTCTCTTGCTCAATAAGAGTTTGTCTTAATAGCTCAAGTGTGCCTGAGAATCCAAAGCTCAATGTTTCCGAGAAGTAGCTACAACCAATTTCCAGTGAGTGGCCACTCATGGTGCTAGAACATCTGGCTTTACAGATCTCTTGTATGCAATCTGATCAACAGTTTTATGGCAGTTCACTAGCTGCATTGATTTACAGAGCAGCATAGGCCCAACAAGCACTTCATAGGCCAAAGCCAGCTTGGGATGAAGACTTGAATGAAACTTGCCATTTGTGAATTTGGTTTTCACAGCCAGGCCAGTTTCTTCGCTGTGGGTCTTCTGAGAGCTTGAGGTCTTGTCAGTGTTGCATCAAGGAGTGACCATAGGGGGCCTTCTCTCAGAGGGGTATTTTTTGTATGAACTTTTTGTACCACATGAAGGATGTTGCAGCACATAAGCCATACCTGCAAATGGGAATGGAAGAGTTAGGGAACAAGCCAGCTTCAGCAGGTGACTTTAAAGGAGGAGGGTTGGCAGACAATATTATACTGCTCTGCAGCTGCAACTTGGATTACTGGAGCATCCTCAGATCTCTAAGCATTTTCCATACATTAGGCCTTAAAATAACTCATTTTACAGATAGGGAAAGGAAGGCACAGAACGACTAAGTGACGTGTCACAGGCTACAGAGTGAAGCAGTAGGAAAGCCAGATATTTCCTAGTCAATGCTGTTAACTCCCTCACACTCAGCTAATGTAAACTCTGGAAGCTTAAAGTAATAGTAAATGCAGGCTTACCAGGTAATTATGTACTGCATATGTTCATTCCTCAAGGTCACTCTTGTCTGGCCTCCAATGGGTCCCCCTGGGACTGTGCTCCCTATAAGTACAATATGGTGCCACAGATTAAAACATACTTAAAAAATAGTGTTTGTACAACACCAAGCACAATGGAGTCTTGGTCTATGACTGGGGCTATGGTAATATAAATTAATAGTTTGCATTGCATGCAGCTGTTCTAGAATCAGAACTACAGTGGGGTCAGTCTCTCCCCATCCTATTACTTAGTGTGCCTACAAGTTTCTTGAGTTATTTGCAAAGCCTACTGCAGCTGCAGAGTTGACTCTTCCCTGGGAGCTCAATGGTGAATATAAAGCATATTTTTGTTGTAGCAGCAGCATTCTATTACAGGTGCCATTTTCCTTCTTGAGCCCATCCACGTGAAACAGGTGCTCTTATCTCTGCATGGGTGTTGGCTTGGCCCCTTGCTATATGAATAGAGGTGAGCATAGAATTCTCATGCACCTTTTCATACTGAGCTGTCATTCTGCAGTGTTGGTAAGTAATCTTATTCAAGATCATAAACTTCGCAAAATACAGGAAACAAAGAAATGGTACAATACCTCTCTACCCAGCCTACTGTCTTGAAATGCCTGAGGTAAGTCTGTGGGTCTCTAGAGAAGTGCACTAAAGTCTAAGCCAGTTAGCAAATTAATATTTTTACACTAAGAAAAATAAACAAACTACTTCTATCAGTCACTGCACTAGGACTCCCCTGCCTCCCACAGGTATTACACATTTCAGGGCAAGAGAAAGTCTCAAACTGAAGAGGGGATAGGCCCATGTAAATTGAACAAAAGATACACAAAGAGCTAGATTCCCTTTTGTCTTACTGAAATCTGCGTCGATAAAGATGGGCTCAGCGCCAGTCAATCTTGCCATAGCCTCCAGGTCACGATAATGCCAGCGGTTCTTTTCTATGTTGTTTTCAGGCACAAATGGCTTCCGGGTTTCTGACAGCCTTACCACCCCAACAAGGTCTATTTCATCTCGGATCTAAAGGAAAGGGTGGGGGAACCAACAGCAGATTTCTTTGCAGCTTATTCCTTTTCAAAATTCACTTGGGCCCTGGTGAATATTTATTTGGATTATAAAACTCCAGCACCATTCGAGGCCCACAGAGGGGATAACTGGTGGTACTGCAGGTCAAGACAGATGTGTGCAGTGTAGCAGGGGAATAGGCAGATCAGTATCAGTTTCTCATTTTAAAGAACACTACATTAATTCAAGCCAATGGGGGGAAAAAGCCCACCTCCTTTGAGAAGTACAATGTATTCCTCCACTTCAAGATATTGCAGTCACATGACCTACTATGGTGCCAAACGCATCCAGTGGTCTTACTTGGCATAGTAACAGCTTCTCCCAGACAGTCACAGAGCAGAACTCTAACTAGTGAGGCTTTACTCTATTCCTCTTACCTGCCCTTTCAGTCTGGTCTCTGGTTTCACCTTCTTTTTAGGGACAAATCCTCGATTGACTAGAATTGTGATCCTATAGTTACATATAAAAACAGAGAAGAAGAAAAGAAAAAGTCCTTCACAAGCAAAAGCAGAACGCGGATCACTTTCCTCTACTTCTGGAACTACATACCAAGGAGATTAGCAAGCTAGGTGTTTTAACAGGCTAAAAATAGTGGCCATCAATGTATTTAAAACCCACTGTAATCAACAATTAGGAGTCAAGGCTCAGTAGCCCTTCTGGTTATCAGGAAGATTCTTATAAGGGGAAAAGAATGGATTTATACAAGAAGTCCAACTTCTGCAATTCAACCTTTGGAGGGGAGGAGCAAGCAACACATGGGTCAGGGTTTCAGTTGCCTGGCTGTAGCACAGCAGTAATGCACACGATTCTCTAGTTAGTATCTGAACATACCCGAGGTCTGTGCAGTAGAAGGGAGTAATGACATTTGCTCCACTCTCTGGGTTGGATGTCAGCCGTCCAGCTTCTCTGGCCTCTCGTTCAGGATCCACCAATGAACGTGGCAAAACATAGAGCTCCTGGGAGTGGTCGAAATACCCTCGGACCTTTACAGACCTGTATTCCAGTTCCTTTAGCTCCATGGGGCTGCAGGGAGATGAAAGATGCAGTTAGTTCCATAATTTCATTTAGGATTTATCTCCTTCCTGTTATTTCCCCACGGACCAATTTGCAAGGTGGCAAGTAAAGCAAAGAAGGGGGGGTGGGAGGGGAATGCCCCTGAGATAAACAGCTGGCTTCATAATTTAGTAGCACAAGAGAAAAGGTTACATCCAGTCACAGTAAGATCAGTCAGTAGTATTCTGAGTGCATCCACCGATGCATAAATCAGTTGCCTCTCTTCCATGCCACTTGCACCCAAACATCTCTTATGTGACCCAGTTAGCCAAACACCAGTCAGAGAGGAGACCTGCTAACACAGAACATAGATGCCAAATCAACAGGAGAGATTTCCCTTCCCAATCCCCGTACTTGCACAAATCAGGAGCGTTTTCACACTCAGTATTGGATGGCCTTATGATCTGACAGAATCCTCCCACACTGCTTTCCTCCATCTGACAAACTGTTTCGATGCTCGGGCAGAACCCAGGTACTGAGGGCATGATCCAAGGCCCTCTGAAATCAATGGGAATCTTTCCATTCACTTCAGTGGGCGTTGGATTGAATCCCAAGCACTGTCTCTTCTTTAAGTCCCTTCTATGAATCTCATCCCCGGCAATACCTCCAATAGCTTCCTGCCCCGGAGTGGTCATCCTGTGCATCATACTTGTCTGAATTATACTGTAAACTACAAGACAGTGACCTTGCTTTTTTGCATGTCTTTAAGAGTACTACATATATTTATGGTACTGCATGATGCCTCTCCCAGGGACGTGCTCCCAATCCCTATTTAAAATAATGGAACTAACATGACATTTACCTTCCTTCTCTTCTTGTCCACATTGCTTTTTGTAGCATCTCTTCATTTGTATGTCATCTAGTAAGCTCCTGGGGGCGAGGATCACGTCTAAAGTGCCTCGCACATAGTTAGAGCTACATAAATAAACAGTAGCAACCCAACTCCCACACTTACTCTATAGGCAAAGGAATGGGCTCTGATGCAACTCTTGACTCCAAATCTGCTATCAATTTTAGCTTCCACTTCCGACGCTGAACCTGGGAATATACAAACGCACAAGTAGTAGTGCACAGCAGTGTCATATACATGGGAGCTGTTTATAATGAGTTCTTGCAAATTTGAAAAGGAAATCCATCTCATTAGGATTTTTTCCTCCATCATGGGTCACATTGGTCTATTACAGGAAAGGTGGTGATATGAAAAAAAGTGAGACCACTCCATTTTAGGGAGGAAAAAAAAGTACTAAAGTGTGGGTTTAAGGAAAATGAATCTCCCATCCTAAAATCTGCATGAAATTTGCAAATAGACACAAAGAAAAAAAAAAGGGTCTTCCTCTATGTTGTCCCTTAAGAGGGTCATGTCTTTGAGTTAGGCCATGCACCATCCTGAACAGTTCCCACTCCTTCCTAAGTGCTCATATATCCCAGGAGAAAGAAATGGTGGTATTTACCTGCCATGTACCAAGACAAAATGTGGTGAGGGGGATCAGTAAAAGGCCCCACTTGAATAAGACATCCTCTTCAGATTTAGCAGAAGCTGTTGTGGAACTTCTACGTCTGCAGGGTCTCAAGCAAATCTCTGGAATACATTCAAATGAGAAACAGGATTTGTGCAGTAAGGACCCAGCTAAATTCCTGCAGGGTTTGCACCATCAGAAATGAAAGGTGAACATGCTCCAAAGCTACCATTCTATTGGCTTAATTCTAGTCAGCTATTTTATTTACATTATATAATGTTTCTATTAATAGGATACTTGGAGATTTTCATCTTCAGAGAGCTTTATAATTAGTTAATCTTCCCAGCATTCTTTGGGGTGGGTGAAATAACTCTATTTATGACAACAGCCTTTTAATTACATTGAATCCTAATAGATTTAAAATAAAATAACTACCCACTACCAAAGCAGAAGCTGTTCTTCTTTTCACTCTCCTCATACCAAATATTGTTGCAATGCAGCATAGGTACAAGGCTGCTCAAAATAGGACACCTTCTGGAATAAGACAAACAGGGAGTACGACCCAAAAAATGCTTCCTTACCTTTATTTTGCTGAACCAGACCAGAATGTGCTTTAATAAGAGGATATCCAAAAAAATTTCTTCTGACCAAACACTTTGGTATCTAAACAAAATGAGAGACATCTTGTAGCCGCTCTGCTTTGCAATTAGTCCCACAGGATAATGGTTGTCATAGTGACCTTATCAAACGATTTTATTTGCTGGGGAATAGGTATTGTAGACCTCATCTGAATCATCATTCCTAACTCATTCTAGTTTAGATTACAATACAAAGAATTTAAAATCAAATTTCAATTGTAGGAATATAGTTCAATTATGACTCCTCTTTGCCTTCACATCATTCTGTATTAGAAATCAGATAGAACAAATTAGGATGCTGTTTCTTAACACAACGATTGGGAACATCTCCTTGATACAAATGCCATCAGAGTTCTGGTACCTCATAACTTTTGAGCTTCATTAAATCAGTTGGTATATTAACATTTAACAGACATGGTCAGACTCAAATACTTTGTCTCCTACCAACATCACCATGTTGGTTAATAATGACTGACAGCTGTCAGTCTGTTAGTGGTCAGTATTTTAGAACTAGCTTCATTTAGATCTGGTCGCTACTGGATGGCTTAATCTCTGACACAAGATGTCCCATTTATCTGTGTCCTTCAATCATCTCACAAGCTCAACGTCTAATTCACAAAAATGAATCAACTCCAGAAGTGGTGCAGTGACGGCAGATGCAAGCAGACCAACCAGGATGTGCTCAGCCTAAGCTTACATGAAGCCTGGAACATTAACTAAGCACTTCGAAGGCACACAGTGCTATTAATAATAATGCAACAATTAACACTTATAATATAACCGAATGTATCCATCGAAGGTTTTTGGAACTGACGTAGAGTTCCGGATGATTTTTGAGAGACCAGACTGATGGGGATTCATTTACAGCAGTGGTTATACGCGCTCCCTTTTGTGATGAATTTACTCCCCCTCCCCGATTGTGTTTCAATGGGATATTTTAACGAGCCTCACTCCGTTTGGGAGACCTCTCTGTTCACACTGCCACAGCTGGAAACAAGCCGCGCGTCTCTCATAATAACCTCCCCTGGCCTGACACCCCTAGGGGCCCACAGACTATATACACCCAACCTCACAGCTCAGATCAAGCCCACGGCCCTGCGACAGGGCAAGGGGACGCCTGGCCGGGTGCCAGCCCCCTCCCCCCCCCCCACAGTTTGCGGCAGGAGCGAGGGGCAGGCGGCCTGAGACAGCGCTCAGCCCCCTGGCCCCGCCTGACAGCAGAGATCGGGGGGGGGGGGGGGAGGGGGGAAAGGGCTGAGCCTTACCAGGCAGCGCGGTCTCGCGGGGCAACCCCTGACCCTACCGCAGCTCTGGGCCCCGGGCTCCTACCTGGCAGCTGGCCCTGCGCAGCGGCAGCAGCAACCGGCTCCAGACGGCCATGGCGACCCCAGCGAGTAGCGGCTGGGTACCGCTCTTCCTCCCCGCCTCTACCGCTTCCTCTTCCGGCTCCCACCGGAAGTGGGGGGAGGGTGTCCGTCCGGCCGCTGCTCTCTATGGTTCCGGCTCCCAGAGCCTCCGAGGTTCCCTGACTTCCGGCTTGGGCCGCGGCGAAGCCTGGCTGGCTGCAACCCCCCCCCCCCCCCCCCCATCATGTGCGAGGTGCCCGCGGAGGTTCAGCGCTTCCTACAGCAGCACCCGGTGCTGCGCCTCGTCGAGCCGGGCAATAAGGCAAGCGGCCGGGGGTGGGGTGCCTCTGTCCCGGGGGAGGCGAGCGGCCCGGGGAGACCCCAGTCCCGGGGGAAATCTCCAAGTCGGAGGAAGTGTGAGCCTGTGGGAGGGCGGTGCAGAGCTCCTGAGCGGGAGGACAGATCTCCCTCCCTGCCCCGGGTTCAACTCCTCTGGATACCAGCCCAGCAGACAGGGCCCACAGAGTGGGCAGGGGAGGGATCTGCTCCCCCTCCCCCCCCCCATCCCTGCTCTGTTAGGGGAGGGGTGTTGGGGACCAAAATGATGTAAACTGCAGGGAAGTTCGCTGGGGGGTGGATCCGGGGAGGCGATGGGAGAGACCTTTATGCCTAGCCTGGTAAGAGCCAGAGTGTATCACAGGGGCCCTCGCACTGCTCCAAGAGGCTGTTTTCTTCCCTCCTTATTGTCTGCTCAGGTAAAATGCAGGTTGACAGGTCACGAGCTGCCATGTCGGATGCCAGAGCTGCAAGCGTATACTCGTGGCAAGAAGTATCTGAGACTAATAAAGACAGCAAGAGCATTTGACTACAGCGAATTCGAGCCACACATTGTGCCCAGTACCAAGAATCCGTGCGTGTCTGTTTCTTCCTTAATGTTCACATGGAGCTCTTGCTAATGTTAATGGCATGTCCAATGGGGGAGTGATGCCTGATTGTTTAACTCGGTAGCTATCCAGTGGGCTGGAAAAGCATTTATAACGCAGCTTTGGCAGCTATTGACTCTGAATTGGCCGCTTAGAGGTGAAAGACTCATTTCTTTTATATAATAACTTTACTAAACTGTGTCCCCGTTTTTTATTCTCTAGCCATCAGCTGTTTTGTAAGCTCACTCTCAGGCACATCAACAGGCTTCCAGAACATGTGCTGCGTCATGTCCAAGGAAGGCGCTATCAGAGAGCGCTGAAAAAATGTAAGTGGCTCTGGCATCTTCAGCCGTGTTTTTTCTCTTCCCTTTTCTGATCTTTTAACGTGCTGTCCTGCTATGCATGTGTAGAGTGTTTGGAAATCGTTCTACAGCGTGGCAGTAATACAGAGCAGTGCTCCTGCATGCTTCTCCCAGCCAGGAAGGAGGGGTGACTTCAAAAGTAGAGAGAAATAGTTTCCTATAGTGAACAAATTGGAGTGTCTACTTTAAAGAAACTTTCCAATAATGTGGGTCACACTTTAATTCAGGGATTATCTTGTAGACATGTTTCCTTCCATTTGTGATCCCGTAATGTTCCTGTGGCAACTGTCACTTGCACCGAAAATATAATTCGGGAATTATTTAATATTTTTTTAGCTGCCCTTAAATACAATTTAGCAGCTGCAAAGGAGGAGGAACTGGTACCAAGTGACTATCCACCTCTCTGCACACCACAGTTTGGGAACTTCTTGGGTCTCACTAATGCAAACCTGCATAACAGCTCGTATCTGTGGGGAATTGTGTTAAGACTTCAAGTCGTTCTCAAGACTAAATGTGTCTGGCTCTTGACATAGTTGTGTCATCAGCAAAGGCACTGGAGGTTGCAGGTGCCAATGTTCACCTTCAGGTAATGTCTTCAAATCCTGCCCAGGTCAGCAGTGACTAAATGTCAGCATCTGATGGCTGCTTGATGGCCTGTATGAAATGAGCTGGCATATCCCAGTCCAGGTTCTGGTGAGCAAGCAGCCACCTCATAAAAACCATCTCCCCTGCAGTTACAGTATCTGTAGGTACTATTGGCATTCTCATCAGAGAAGCCACGTTTTGAATGGACCAGGGGGACTGAACTATATTGCAGCCCTCGTAAGTATCCCCCAGTTAGAGTTGGGGCAGTGTGCATGGGAAGCTGGCATTGGTGTTGCTCGTGATGTACTTCCTCAGTGGACTCCAGTCTGCAGGACTGTTGAGCCTGACACCTTTCACAAACAGTAAACACCCCCCTCCCCTCCTTTGCTGCTGCTAGAAACAGAAATATGGGCAGTGTGACAAAACCTTAGGTTCTCTAGGTCTGCTCATAGATGCCGTTTGCATTTCTGACGTGCTACCTAGCATTGTGTTCTGCTTCTGATCCATTCTGTTCTTAACGAGACCACCAAATTCTTGAACCACTTGCATTGTTTGTGAATGAGCCCTGTCTGGTTTATTTTTAGATGAGGAGTGCCAGAAGGAGGGTGTGGAGTATGTCCCTGCCTGCCTCCTGCAGAAGAGACAGCGGCGGCGGCGAGATGACCAGGCTGAGGGGAGCAGGCAGCCCCGCAGAAAGGGAGAATTTTGGGAGCCTATGTCCAGTGAAGAGGAAGAAGATGACACAGATGACAGCATGAGCGACCTGTACCCATGTGAGCAAGAGCTTTGGTGTTTTCTCACCGTCTTAAAGGGACACTCTCAGTTTCTATTCCCTGTCTCCTCTTTCTGGCTGGCTACCCGCTGGGAAGCCACAAAGCCAGCTCAATTTAATGTCAATTTAAACTTTGTTAGCAGCATGGGGGAGGGATGCCTGGAGATAAATTATCAGTGGAAAACGGAAAAGAACAAACCCTAGGAAAAGAGATGTGGCATTTCCTTTGCTAGCGTCAGAGGGCAGCAGCAGGATTGGACCCAGCCAGTGATTGTACTGATTTACATGCCGTATGTTCCTCCTGCTGGCAGTACAACATGTATATGGGAAGGTGGTGATTCCTACACACAGATTCCAGAGTGGGTGGGGGTTACTCTTCTCCAGATCCTGAGCGTTAAATGCCAGTTATCACTGAATCGCCACCACGACAGAGATCATACAAGGGGAGAAGCACTTGTCAGCACAGGACCTGCCGGAACCTGCATGCTCACAGGCGACATGCACTCCACTGCCTTTCCCAGAACAGTCCTGGAGCTTACAATCCCACCCACCCTGCAGAGGATTTCTTACCAGGTAGAGTGAATTCCATTGAGTTCCTGTCTAAAAAAGACTGAAGGAGAGGTGGGGTTGTAAGGCTACAGGAGTATGTCTGCTAAATATCCCCTGTAGCTGGGCTAATAAGGGTACTGGGCACTTACTACTGAAATACAGGGGTTATATTTGTCTTCCAAGTGTCTTGGTAGTAATGTGCTGCCCGGCTGTCAGGGATATTCAGCCCTTGCTGATAAAAGGACTGGAATCTGGTGCTTCAGTTTTGCAAAGTCACCTGTAAGAAAGTTGCCCATGAAGCCACTGGAGCGAGGCTAAGTCAAAGCAGTAGCCAGAGGAAACTGATACCAAGTTGGGTCTTACCTTGTGTTTTAGCTGAACTTTTCCCAGAAAAAAGGCCGGTGGTGCAAGGAGACAGGGAAGGTGATGATGACTTAGTGACAGACAGCGAGGAAGATGCGGCCAAGGCTGCAGAGGAAAACAGCGGCATGAATGGAGAGGAGAGTGAAAAGATAGATGAGACTAGACGAGCTGGCAACAAAAGGGGAAAGGTGAGTGCTGGGCTGCCATGCACAGCCACATCAAGGGAGAGTGTTTGCAGAATCAGAGGTGAGCCCTTGTGCATGAGGATGTACTGCATGATTAAACCAATGATCCATCTGCTCTCCTGTCTGAGAGGGGCTGATGCAAGATGGACTCAGCTGGTATAAAACCTTTCAGGGGATGTTTCCTCCTGACCCTGGAAGTCAGTGACTGGCTTTAGACCCTGAAGCATTAGGTTTCTATCCTTTAGTGAACTTGTATCCTGGCTAGAGTAACTGGGGATATTACCCATATAAATGTCTAATCCTGGTTTGAATCCTACTGCTTGCTGCCCCAGGAGTTGGGAATCTTAGGCCAAGGAGACAGAAGTGTCCTTTGGGTCCTAAAATTACTTCCACTACTCCCTCCTTAATCAATCCCCTTTAGAATGAAAAGGTTGATAGGGTTTAGTCTGGCCCGTTTCCCCCTTTACCCTTTCTCAGTGCTCCTGATTCTGCCTGTGGATCTCTTCACAGGAGAAGACATTTTAGTCCTGATCCTGCAGTCCTTGTGTGTTTGGGAAACAGCAGGAATGCATGTTCGGGCCCCGAATGTGTAAAGTGGGTTAACGTAGTTTCAGGAACATCATTGCTGATGAAAAGGATGATTCTAGAAGACAACCCAGAGGGGAGGAGGTGGATTTCCTCCTTGTCTCCCTTCCTGTACCCTGGGGGAGAACAGGATCTGCAGTATTTTATGGCTCAGTTCTATGAGGAGCATTTGGTACAGACATTGTATTTGTTGGGAGAAAGGGCGGGGATGTTATTTGTAGATCTTATACAAGGGCTGAGGGGAGCTGGAGGTCAAGTCTGGTCTCTCACTGGCCCTGTGTCCTCAGTAACTAGGACTGGGATTGTACTGACACACACAGCCTGAAAAACAAGAAGCTTGGTGTGATGCCTTGTGTGAGCATTCTAGCCCTGGCCCCATGCAGTCTTATGCTGGGCCAAAGGCATGAAGAGGTTCTTGGAAAGACAGTGCAATTTCTCTCTCTCCACAGCCACAGTTGAGTTCCTTAAAGAAGAAATTTAAGAGTCACCATCGAAAACCCAAAAGCTTCAAGAAAGCAGCCAATGGCAAATAAAGTTTTCTATAGTGTGAAACACTAGTGGGCTGGAGCTAGTTATGTGGCAGTGTTGGTGTTGTAAACGGGGCAGGGTGGCACAAGTCGTACTGAAAAGCCTGGCCTTGGACCTTGCCTGCACCATTGTCAGGTTCCAGCCATCTGCTTCTGATGGGGGCATTAGTAAGCTGGAGCACAAATGGGTTGTGGGCATTAGGGTTGATTCTAGGGACATTCCCTAGCTCTGATTGAGATGCCAATGATTGGGTGTCTTATTTTTTGCTGAAAGGGGTTGTCATTTTTATTCCACTTCCTGACACACAGGAATCTGCTACCCAGGGGATATTAATATTAATACCAAGCTTTAGGCAGGGAACACCATCCCCGGAGGGTCACCAACTGTGCACTCAAGCTGGATACAACAAGGATGCCATAGTTTTATTTTGATGGTTTCCAAAAATCAAAACATTTTCAAACACAATTAAGATACAAAATACAGCATAAAATGAGAATGTATACCTATTTCTCTTATACAAGGGCTGAGGGGAGCTGGAGGTCAAGTCTGGTCTCTCACTGGCCCTGTGAGAGCAAAAAAAAGCAAAAAAAAAAAAAAAAAAAGTGAATTCAGAACACTTTGCAAAGCCAATTGGTAGATTACATCCTGCCTTCGAGAGAGCATTCCAACTGTTAGAGAAGTCACTGCATCAGTTCTGGGAGATATGTAGTGCAACAGTGCACGTGAGTTGCAGCTCGCCCTCTTGCAAAGGACACATTGGCGAAAAAGTCACGGTTTGAGTAGCGTGCTGGCGGGAAGAGAGCAGTGTATTTAAAAACAAGCCCTCTCCTTAGTGATGATGTTGTGCTTTACTTGCAAGATCCCTGCTGCAAAGACTAGTGACATTTACCTTTCCTAAAGGGGAACATCCATTTTGTGATGCCTGAACTTCCTATAGGGCTGCAGGCAGCCTCTCCAGGAGAGAGGAATTTCATGTATCAGTTAGTGTCTGAAATATTAAACAGTCCCTCTTCCAAAAATCATCAAGCTCCTTAGCTGGGCCGAATGAGGGGATCAGCCATAAGGAAGCTAATTAAGGGGTAATTACAAGACCTGTTTCTGCCTATTAACTTATAAATACTTGAATTGTCCACAGCAGCTAGAATGTTTGGAAGAGAATATTGCTGCAGCTAAGGGGCGTGCGTGTATTCTAAACAGTTGCCCGTAGTAACCGCGGTGTGAAAGTCAGTCGTATCCTTTATGTATTGAAAAGGTCTCGTTTCCTGCACAACGAAGACGCAGTCACTGCAAGAGCAGTTGAGGCAAAATTCTCTCCTACGAAACCTGCTCTTAAAAAAAAAAAAAGGGAGGGGGGGCATAGGGTAACTATTAAACCCTCTTGATTTCAACTGAATTTAAGAAATCGCTCCAGTGATAATGCCCCCTGTCACTGCAGAGGCCATTCTCCCTGCTATTGCTGTAAATGGCTGAACATTGTTGGAGGCTTTTCTATTTATCACCAGCTGCTGAGAATCCAGTTTTCCAGGGTAAAGAGTGTTCAGTTGCACTGTCCAGGTCAATGGGCTTAGCAGCATTCCTTGGGGAGGAAAGCCCAGGAGCTGGCTGCCTGCTGGAGGGGCTGAGCTGGGCTGCTCTTTGATGTGGAGATGTCAGCAGCTATGCTGAAGGAAGCCATTACTGTAGGAAACCAGGGCAGTTAGCCTGTGGAGCTGCTAGTTAAGGTCACAGGGCGAGTGTCTCACAGAATCCAAGTCAGTAAGACCAACAAAAAAAAACAACAAACCCCACCACCACCAATTTAGTCCACTAACAGGGTGAAATGTCCCTTCCCAGCAGGGATGAATGTGAGGTGAAAGAAGAGGTTACATTGATGGGGCAAAGTCAGGACCTGTTTCCCTTCAACCCACTTAAAGAATCATTTCCTCTCTGAGTGACATGCACAGCAGAGGGTTAGAATCCATAAGTTACCTCTCCCAGCTGTTAAGACGCTGCCAAGTATGTTCTACTCACTAGACGTCTTAGCTACTACTGTCAAAAATGAGGCAGATGCCATTGAGACACAGGACTGAGAATCAGTGCAGTAAGGCATCACACAGCTGATCTTTGCATACTGTTTAATACAGGAACATTGGAGCCGATTCAGGAAAGCATTCTCTCTCCCAGCCTACCAGTGTGTGTACTGGGATGCCAGAGCAGGTGCTTTCCCTTGAGAGTTCTGTACCTGCTGTTGCTCGGGGGTGGGGGGGGGGGGGAGAGAGGAGGAGGAGAGTTTGTATCTACAAGAGAGACTGGCAGAAATGGATCAAGAAAGCAAAGGGTGCTCTAGGCTGGATGATCAGACACTGCTCTGAACCCACTGGTGAGGTGAACCTGCACGCATTATGAAATGCTCAGCATTTGAGCTTCTGCCTTTCAGTGCCAGGAACAGCTCCACCAGTTACTGCTCAGCTTGAAAGAGCCTGGAGCCACATTTAGAGAAATGCTGGTTGGTTGCTGAAAGGAGCTGTCTCTGGGAATCACTGCCTGGCTTGCTCCCCTTTGTGGGTGGGTGGAAAATGCTGAAAATGATTGATTTTGGCACAGCACCTTTTAAAATGAAGTCTGTCTTGAGACCCTTCCCACTAACCCACCCCCAATATCTTACTGAAATCTTTAAAGCGGCATTACACCACTACCCTCTTGTTCTGCTCAGGAACAGAAATGAGATTCCATTTTCATTACAGAAAATAAAACCCTCTCTTTCCTCTGACATTCTCTATCTCCCTCCCTCTCTGTCTTTAGGTGTGGAAGGTCTTCCCCTTGCTCAGACCTGGGTACATAATACTGTAATTTTCTAAAACCAATGTCTTCTCTTAGCATAACCCTCCAATTGTACAAACAATGCTCTAACCAGCAGCTGGGTTTTATATACAGAGGATTTTTAGTTCTCTGAGGGGAATGGGGTATTCACTTGTTAGAGTTAAAAAGGAAACAGAAAAAATAACCAAACAGCACACTGAATGATACTGCTGTGTATCTGCTCACAGTACTTTACATTTTAAAGCCAATACTGAAGTACTCAATGAAATGTGGATTCCTTGGGTTAGTTCCAATTCTAGGAAGTTAAAAAAAACAAACAAATAAACCTAAGCAATGTTCCTCGAAGAAGTAGGATTTATCATCTATCAGATTACTGGTGCCACTGTAAATTAAATTCTCAAGACATCTGTGCCTTTAACAGGGGAAGGTACAGGAGGAGCAGGTATATGTAAAATGCTGGCAGTTTTTGTTGAATCCATAGAGAATCAGTCCTGGACCTAAGCTGATGTGTCCGGAGAAGCTACATTGCTTCCGTTACCACTCTTTTTTCTTCTCGTCCATGGAGACGCCACCAGGACCCAGTGCCACCACCAGGAGAAGCCCTCCAATGACAGACATGGTCTGGAAGAAGTCGTACTTGAGGAAATCATGCATGGGCTTGTAGGCCGGGATGGTCCAGAAGGCGTTAAAGTAGATGTTGATGGCAAACAGCCAGATGACCAGAGTCAAGGCAGCCAGCTTGGTCTTAAAGCCAATTGCCACTAAGATAATCAAGGCTGTGCCCACGATGTTCTGGAGAATCTGCAGTAGCAAAGGGGAGAGGAAAGAGTAGAGGCAGGATTATCCACAGCTCTGATATGGTAGCATACAGAACACAGACACTTCATACCCAGCTAGCAGCACTATAAATAGCAGTGTAGACAGCAAGCCATAGCTTACGGGGGGTAGAGTGTCCTACACACCCCAGGGTATAGACCCTGCATAGCCCTCTGCGCACCCAAGCTGTGCCACCCATGTCTGCACTGCTAATTTTAGTAGTGTCATGTCCTGCTGCCTCCCCCCGCTGGAGCCTTTCCTCGCCACAGTGAAAGCATCTGGCAGGGGGAGCGGTAGGAGCCTTTCACTGTGGTGTGTAGCTACACATGTAGTGCCTGTACTCTGCATGCTGCCATAGGTGCAGACATAGCCTTAACGAAATATGCATGCAGGGGGTGAAGTCGCTGCAGCGTTGTTCAGGTAAAGGCAATTCAGCAGGCTGCTGTAAGAAGATAAGAACAGCCCTACTGGGTCAGACCAAAGGTCCATCTGGCCCAGTATCCTGTCTCCTGACAGTGGCCAGTGCCAGGTGCCCCAGAGGGAATGAACAGAACAGGTAATCATCAAGTGATCCATCCCCCATTCCCAGCTTCTGGCAAACAGAGGCTAGGGACACCATCCCTGCCCATCCTGGCTGTGATACAGATATGCTGGGGCAGATTATCACTAGATTATCTGACATCTCTAAGTTCCTTCAGTAACTAAAGGGCCCTTTCCCGCTACCTTTATTCATGTGAATTGTCCCACTCGTTACAATGATCCAATGGCAGGACTTACGTGACTGATGGCTGCAAGGGTCAACCCTCAGTTTGTGAGAGACCCCGAGGGTAAATTTTGGGGTACCGTTCCCTGGAATTTAGTTTCAAGTGGGCGCTTCCTAAGCTAAGATCTTGTTTATGAAGAGGTGAGTAGTTTGGGTTGAGGTTTCTCTGCTGTCACTCAGACCTGAAGAAATAGTTTTTACCCCACTGCTTAAAAACTCAATTACTTAGTTAAAAGACTGATACTTTATCCTTCTCTAGAACCTTGCGCTAAGCAACTCACATGCTTTATAGACGTTAACTCATAACACGCCCAGGAGGTCAGAACGCAGTATCTCTAGCTGACAGGACCCAAATCCGGCAATCTTACATAAGGAGACCCAGCGAAATGAATGAAGCCTCGCATGAGAAGAATTGCTGGATTGGGACCCCACCCAGGCTGTAGCAGAGCAGTGAAGCCCAATGCCGTGACTCCCAGTTCTGTGCCAGATACTTACCGAAAAGAAGCTAACATCAAAATGTAGCAGTGTCATGAACATGAGGACCAGCAGCACACGTCCACCCAGCTGCATGTACTGTTTGGGGGAGCTTTCCCGCATGGTGGGGACCCCGGCAAACATGCTTTTCCCCTCTGACCGTGACTCAGCCAAAAGCAGCAGCAAGCCTCCCCCAAGGGCAAGGTTCCTGGGGAGAGAGAGAGTTGGGGGGGGAGGGGGGAAAGAAAAATCTACAGGTCAGTGCAAGAAAAATAAAAGCCACATCACAGAGAGCTTGTTGGATGTGTCACGAAGATCATTCTACCTGAATGAGTGAATGCCACCAACAACCTTGAATTGGTTCTCACTATGTCCCACAGCAATCTGCCCTCCAAGAAATCATCATGTTCCCCACTGATTCAGTCCTTCTTATGGCTCTGCAGATCCAAGAGGATCGTGCAGCCAGCACGTGCAACGTTTATGACCCTGGAGCCTACACAGCTCCACACTAAGCTTCTATCAAAGATGGCAGATAGCAAGGAAGACTGGATGCATCCGTGGGATTTTTTTCAAAAAGGTGCAAACAACATGGGACATAGATGACATTATGGGATGGAGACAGTTGCACACTAGGAAGTTGACACCTTGCTCCCAATCACCCCTGCGTGACTCATTTCTGCCCCGCCATGCATGGCCAAAACTTCCCCAAAAGACAGTGCACTGGCAGGTTGCACACCGGGATATCTACCCATGGTGCACTGCACATCGACACAAGCACTCCTGGCGAGTATGTGCAGTGTTGACGCAAGGAGCCACGTATGCATGTGCACAAGCGATATATTGATTGCAGCAGTTTTGTGCTGACGTAATTTGCGTTGACCAATGTCTGTCATGTAGACATGGCCTTAAATGTAACCTTTATAAAGATCTCTTCATTCCTGTCCCTGGGTGGCATTCACAGAAGCAAGTTTGTGAGGACAGTACAGAGAGGTAAAAAACAAACAAACTAGGACATACCTCATCAAGAACTTCAGATCCCATAGAATGCTGTAAGCAATGGTCTGGGAAGGAAAAAAAAACATTGAAATATTTAAGCTATTTCTGCCTCCTTGAGAAGGGAGAGCTTTTAGAGTGTTCGAAATCAGTGTGATTAAATGCAGAACGTAAGAATCAATAACATCTTAAAAAGTTACTTAGTTTAGCAAGTAGTTTGGCATGACGACAATAAGGAGCTTTTATTAGAATCCATTTTGGATGCAGAAGGTCAGGATCACTCATTATCCCAGGTGCTTTTTATAGCACAGCAGATCTGTGACTCTCAGAGCTTTTTGCAGATAATTAACCCTCAACAATCCCCTGTGGCAGTCAAGTATTCATCCCATTATACAGATGGGGAAAACAGAGAGGCGGGAAGGTTAAATTAAATGTCGAAGATCACACAACTAG
This sequence comes from Macrochelys suwanniensis, assembly GCA_033296515.1. Taxonomy (NCBI): domain Eukaryota; kingdom Metazoa; phylum Chordata; order Testudines; family Chelydridae; genus Macrochelys; species Macrochelys suwanniensis. The sequence goes on along the minus strand of CM065790.1, from coordinate 8,936,267 downwards.
TCAGTAGCAAATTTGGGAATAGAACCCAGAAGTTATAACTCCTACTATTCTGCTTTAGACAAAATGTTAACAAAAACCCTTCCTGTCCAAAATAAGTTTGTTTTTTTCCCCTCAACATTAAATGGGGATCCTTCCACTTTGGGATATTCTTGTAGCAAGCACTGTGGGGTCAAGACCAAATCAGTTATAGGTCTCTTATGCAGTAGGCTGCTGAAGCTCATGTGAGTTGCAAAGGGGACCTCCTCCTACTATATGGGACAGGATTAGTTCGAGACTTGTCAGTGCTTGGAAAAACAGCTGGCTGATCCTATCTGCCTCAGCATCCAAGGAGAATACCTCGCCGCTGTGCATGTCAGAGAAAGAACAGCTGTACCCATGTTGCCACAACTGAAGGAGGGCAGTGGGCTCAATGGGAAGAGCAGTCCTTCCTGCTGCTTTTAGCTTAGGCAGATCAATCCCGTTGGGGTTGGTAGGGAGGGCCTGAAAGGTAGGGACTGTACTTTGGAAGACTTCAGGCTTCCTACCTGTAATGCTATAATTCCAAACAATCCGAAGCAGGCATACTGCACAAAGTTCCTACTCAGCACCAGGATACAGCCGCCTGAGGAAGGGAAATTAAACAGCATTATCATATCTCCAGCCCACACAGGAAACAGCTGGTTTGGGTTTGAATTTCAGCAGGTTAAGGATTTCATGTAGCCAAGTCACAGAGAGCCTCTGCTAGGAGATATCAGGTATCAAAACACTGTCATTTCAGAGCAATTCCTCCTCTTTTTTTTTTTTTTTTTAAATAAAAGGAAGTATTTTATTTACAGAATGCACCTAACAAGATCTGGGTACACATACAGAATTAAATAGATAATAATACTATCAACTAAGGGACTCTTCAGAGTTTTCATTGACCATGTGGACTGAAAGTCAAGGAGCAAAACGTGGGGAGGTCAATGAAAAGTCTTTATTCAACCTATGAAGCATCATCAAAATATACAGCGCTTGATGGGTAAAGAAAAATAAACTAGGCTTCCCATGAGCCAGAAACACTAGCGTGATTTGGCATCTGCCCTAATAGGCCATTAGGAGCCACTTACTCAGCTGTCCGAAGAGATTTAGGAACACAAAGATGGAGGCCAGGAAATAGCCACAGTTCCACGTGGCATCAATGTAATCCCTCTGCTCGCTCCACTGGAACCACATGCGGATGCCATCCTCCAGGAAGGTGCTGATCAGGCACAGACGGGCCACGTGGGGAAGGTACTGCTTCGTCACTCTGAGGAACTACATGGGCAGACAGTGCAGGAGTAATGTCCAAGGCAACCAAGAGCCATGCCCTTCTGCAGACATATCACTGGCGTGTGCATGCACACACACCCACCTCCACCACAAGATCCTGCTGACCGCGGATATGCTGGGGAATTAGATAAAGCCCAATCCTCTTGATATCACTCTGGTTTAAAACACCTATGCCTTTACATTTCCCCTGTTCTCATTGGCAAAATTTTCATGGACTTCTTCCTCCGCAAGTATCAACACATTGAGGCACCAGGCCTAAGACTCTCCTATACAACACTAAAAGGGTTTGACTGTAGATGAAAAACTGACCATGATATTAGTTGATTTCAAGGATAAACACATACAGAGACAGAGGTCAGCCCCTAGTCCCATTAAGAATCACAACCCACATAACAAAAAAAACACTATTCAGGAAGATGAATTAGGCAGTTATATATTATTTAAAAAAATATCACCAAGAGGCACGAGGAAGTGAGCGCACCACTTCTCTTCTTGGGAAGGAAAGTTGTGTCTGAGCCTGTGAACAGAAGGCTGAAAACTGACCATTAGATCACTCTGCCATTGTGAGAATTATAGATTATATAGGAGCAACTACTGCTGAGCAGAACCAAAACATACACCCCGGGGAGTCTAGCTTCTTGTACAAATTATACACATGCAAGATATTTGCATATTTAAAAAAAAAATCGAATCACCTCTTCGTTGTCCAGTTCTCAGCTGGAGTATCGTTTAAGTCTTCATTAGTATTTAAACGAAAATAAGAAAGAAAAACTTGTAGCACCTTAGAGACTAACAAATTTATTTCAGCATAAGCTTTCGTGGGTTGTTACCCACTTCATCGGATGCATGGAATGAAACATACAGTACACAGATATTTATACAGTCAGAGAAACATGATAAGGTCGAGGTGCATAGACCAACCTATACCGGAAACCTACTGACCGCTATACTTACCTACATGCTTCCAGCTTCCATCCTGGACACACCACACGATCCATTGTTTACAGCCAAGCTCTAAGATACAACCGCATTTGCTCCAATCCCTCAGACAGAGACAAACACCTACAAGATCTCTATCAAGCATTCTTACAACTACAATACCCACCTGCTGAAGTGAAAAAACAGATTGACAGGGCCAAAAGAGTACCCAGGAGTCACCTACTACAAGACAGGCCCAAAAAAGAAAATAACAGAACACCACTAGCCGTCACCTTTAGCCCCCAACTAAAACCTCTCCAGCGCATCATCAAAGATCTACAACCTATCCTAAAAGATGATCCCTCACTCTCACAGATCTTGGAGGACAGACCAATCCTTGCTTACAGACAGCCCCCCAACCTGAAGCAAATACTCACCAGCAACCACACACCATACAACAAAAACACCAACCCAGGAACCTATCCTTGCAACAAAGCCCGATGCCAACTCTGTCAACATATCGACGCAAGTGATACCATCACAGGGCCTAATCACATCCCCCACGCCATCAGGGGCTCATTCACCTGCACATCTACCAATGTGATATATGCCATCATGTGCCAGCAATGCCCCTCTGCCATGTACATTGGCCAAACCGGACAGTCTCTACGCAAAAGAATAAATGGACATAAATCTGACATCAGAAATCATAACATTCAAAAACCAGTAGGAGAACACTTCAACCTCCCTAATCACTCAGTGACAGACTTGAGGGTAGCAGTGTTGCGACAGATTAACTCCAAAAGCAGACTTCAAAGAGAAACTATTGAACTCGAATTGATATGCAAACTAGGTTGCACTGCGTCCGGATTAAATAGAGATTTGGAATGGCTCAGCCATTACGTTAATTGAATCTATTTCCCTTAAGTTAACAATCCTCATTCACACCTGTGTGACCATCATGTTTATCACTTCAAAGGTTTTTCTTCCCCTGCTGTTATGGTTCCTCTCAACTAATTCGCCTCTTAAGGTTGGTCTATGCACCTCGACCTTATCATGTTTCTCTGACTGTATAAATATCTGTGTACTGTATGTTTCATTCCATGCATCCGATGAAGTGGGTAACAACCCACGAAAGCTTATGCTGAAATAAATTTGTTAGTCTCTAAGGTGCTACAAGTTTTTCTTTCTTATTTTCGTTTTGCTGACACAGACTAACACGGCTACTACACTGAAACCTATTAGTATTTAAGTAATTGTAATAGAGCACCACGGCATATCCTGATGGGGATTAATAACTGGTTGTAGATTTAATGCTCTGACGCAAATCTCAGCCTAAAGGGCCACAGTTTTGGTGTGCAAAGGGAGCCATGTGCAGGCACCTAGAACACACAGGACTAATCGGCAACTCTGTTTGTGCAGGCAGTTGGCATAATTATATGTACCTCTTGAGCAAACTGGCATACACGTGAGTGTTGGATTCTTGCACTCCATTACTGAAAATGGAGAACCATTGCATTGATCCCAGGTTAATATTAAAAAGTATCTGGTGTTGTTCATCCACCGACCCCACCATCCCTTTGGTACAGAAAGGTATTAATAAAAGTTGTTTATTTCCTAACAAACAGCCCTGGAAACCTGCAAATAGCACGTTCGACTTGTAGAAAGCAATGATATTTGTAGGCAATGTAACAGTACCCGGAGACATTTGGGAATAGAAAATGCCTATTGGCCGAAAGTGAGGTGACTGTTTGTTTAAGAAACATATTTAGGGCATCAACACCAGGTGCACAACAGCCAAGTTACCATTACTTCACTTTGTCAGGGATGTAATTCAAGTGACATCTGTCAGGTGTTGCATGGGAGATAGATATGGTCAACTCTAAATTAAACAGCAGAAGGTGCCTATCTCCAGATTTTATGGGCAGTTCACGCTGAGCGGTGTCACAGCCAGATGCATGCACACGCCTGCCTCCTGATGCAGAAATGCCAGGTTTTGCAGAGACTCCTGGTTTCGCAGTAAGGGGACCATGTATTATAACCTCCCACAACCCATACACAGTATGTATTCAAAACAATTTATGGGACTATTTGATTCAAGTCATTTTACTCAGTGTTAGAATCTAAACTATGGTCAGTGGGGAAAAAAAAAAAAACCAAACAAACCCCACAATATCAAACCAACCCACCCACCTGTATAGAGGTGTTCTTCAAAAGGTATCAGGAATGCCACAAAGAGGAAATTCACAATGAAAACTGTATATGTCTTGTGTTGGTCCCCTTGCACTAGTGTTTCTTGTACAATTAGGGAACAAGAACTTAAAAGAGGTAAAAACTCACACCCAGAACTGACCATATTCTGTTGGTGCAACTCAGTTAACTTCAATGGAGGTGCACCAGTTTATACTAGGGTGACCAGATAGCAAGTGTGAAAAATCGGGACAGGGTGGGGGGTAATAGGAGCCTATATAAGAAAAAGACCCAAAAATCGGGACTGTCCCTATAAAATCGGGACATCTGGTCACCCTAGTTTATACTAGTAGAGAATTTAGCTAATCGAGTCAGCAAACTAACTGGTAAAAATGTATGTTGACAAAAAAAATTAAATTAGCTTCTCATTGTTTATGATGTTCACGTCTTACATTTGACTCAGTTTGGACAATGAAATTAGACTAATCAGTTTCACTTTCTGTTTTTAGTATAATTTTGCAGCTCTCACAATGTTGTTTGGCTTCACAACAGCTGGGTTGCAGGAGATTAAAGGCACTTCTAAAAGCTTATTCCCACCACCATAATTAACCAATTAATAAAGGATGTTCCAAGTTCTGTGCAAATTACAAACCTTCCTTGCTGCCTAATTCAAGGTCAGCATGAATAAAAACAGAGCAGAAATGTTAACACAACAGACATGCCCAAATAGTTAATATCAGAAGAGCAAACTACACTAGTCCTGGATCACGTGCATCTAGAGAGTCTAAAGGGTCAAGATTCAAGTCAGTTAAACATACTTTGAACACAAACCTCAACCAAGTACAGATTGAATGTTATACTTTGGGACTTTTGAATATAATTTTTTTTCAAACAGCTAGATGAGTGAATCTGGAGATACACATTTCTTATGATCTTTTGTCATTTAGTGAGATACAAACAGAACAATTAAATACTCATTAATACAAGGGAGATGTGACCTAAAATTAACCAATGTGAAGTTTAAAAAAAAAAAAAGTAAATAAAGAAAAGAGCTCATTTGCATGGTCCAAAATGGCAGATTAAGAGAGCTTCAAACTATATTTGAGTTACCTAAGGAACTCCTACATGCACCCCAAGTGGTGAAAATAAAACAAACAAACCCTCTTAAATTGATCATTATTGTACATAACAAAATGTTATACCTTTCATCCAAAAGTTCAAGACCAAAATTTGGCATACTTTAAACGTTAGCCTCTGCTGATAACTGTATTGTTTATATATTTTTAAAATTATAACTGCTGTCATTTTGTTCCCACATGTCTGTTCTCTTGCCCCAGACTCAGCCTCTACAAGTTAATAAACCCTATTCTCACAATTAGGCAATCATGTTGACTTTGCTAACAAAGCAAGCAAGCAAGCAAACCATGTGAATTCCATGGAAGAGGATAAGATTTCAGGGAAAGAAGAATTACAGATCAAGTTTCTAAAGCACTTGTGATAATACAGAGATTGATTTTGAAGGGTCCTTTTCTGTAGCACAGACAGAAACCCTCTTCTGTCAATGCAGTTAATCCTCTCTGAGAAGTGGTAGCTTGGTCAATGGAAGAATCCTTCTACCGACCTAGCTGCATCTATAATGGGGGCTAGGTCAACCTAACTAAATTGCACAGGGCGTAAAATTTTTCACAGTCCTGAGCAATGTAGCTAGGTCAATCTAATTTTTAGGTGTAGACCAGGCCCAGGAAAAACAGAGGCAGTTAAAAAGGGGGGGGGGGGTGCTTCCTAAATCTTTCCTTTTCTTGATGGGGGCTGTCTGGGAAGTATCTAGATGAACGGATATAATTGTAGGGATCAATAGAGAAGTTTCAACTGTTCAACAACAAATCGATCAAGCTAACAAGCCAAAGAGGGAGTTTTTAAATTTAGGCCTAAACGGAGGGGAAGAGCAGAGGTTAAAATGATTCGATGAAGCTGGCGCAGGAAAATGGAAAGATGGAGAGAAGCCTGCCCTGACAACTTCTGCAGAGAACACGAAGTAGGAGAGGGAGTGTAATGAGGATCAGCAGGAACAAGACTGTGGAAAGGTTGCAAAATAAGCACAAGTGCTAAGGGGCAGCTCTATTTCCCAGCATCAGCTTTGGAACCTACCATCTTTTGTTGTAATTAGTCACATGGACTTGTCTCATTGTCACCTTCCCTGAAACCAAACAGCCCATGATAGAAAGTTTAAATTGCTCCCTCAACTCAGGCTCCCTCCCCTCTCAGCACACACAGGAAAGAGAATTTTATGTTGCCTAGTAAACATGAGTTCTTGTGATTCAATCAGTGGAAGACAAGTGAGATAGATTGAAGGCAGGAGCAGTGCTAGGCAACCTTATCTCAATGCAAACCATCTTCTGACATCCATCATGCATACAGCTGTGTTTATGCAACTCACATGTAAGCACTGAAGCCACTGCTCACAGCAAACCTAGAGAAAATGTGTCAAATGCACAACAAAAATGCGTAAGACTAACTGAGGAGATCTAGGAGAGGAGAAAGAGATTATACCATTAGTTAACTAGGATAGTGCGGGACATGTATCAGAAGTGTCTAGTGATTTTAGCAAAACGAAAATAAGAAAAAGAACAACTTGTAGCACCTTAGAGACTAACAAATTTATTTCAGCATAAGCTTTCGTGGGTTAGTACCCACTTCATACTGTATGTTTCATTCCATGCATCCGATGAAGTGGGTACTAACCCACGAAAGCTTATGCTGAAATAAATTTGTTAGTCTCTAAGGTGCTACAAGTTGTTCTTTCTTATTTTTGTTTTGCTGACACAGACTAACACGGCTACTACACTGAAACCTAGTGATTTTAGGATTCAGAGTACATATGTACTGAACTCTCTCAGTGATTTAACTAGGTACAGTGGAATTTATCTAGAACGGGCAATTTCTAGTGATGGGACTGAATCAACAGAACCAAACCAAAATGCCAGATCCAGACATCAAACTTTGTGGAAGTTCTGATCCACTTGTTACAGCTTGGGCCCATCTCTTGTAGTCATGATTTATATACACCTCATGTCAGCGCCTACAGCACCATGCAAACTATAGCTATAATAAGAATCACTGCAACCACTGTTGCCATGCAGCCACCTCTGGGGTGCAGCTGTTGAACAGTTCATTGTAAGAGATTAGGACAGAAGTTAATATCTTATCCAACTGAAATTACATGGGAATTAGAGGTACACAGAATGTAATTACCTGAGCTTCACAGACACAATACACTTGAACTAAAACTAAATTATTCAAGTGAGGGAAGGAGATAACGTTAAACTCATAGACTCATAGACTTTAAGGTCAGAAGGGACCATTATGATCATCTAGTCTGACCTCCTGCACAATGCAGGCCACAGAATCTCACCCACCCACTCCTGGAATAATCCTCTCACCTATGTCTCAGCTATTGAAGTCCTCAAATCATGGTTTAAAGACTTCAAGATGCAGAGAATCCTCCGGTAAGTGACCCATGCCCCATGCTGCAGAGGAAGGCAAAAAACCTCCAGGGCCTCTGCCAATCTACCCTGGAGGAAAATTCCTTCCCGACCCCAAATATGGCGATCAGCTGAACCCCGAGCATGTGGGCAAGACTCACCAGCCAGACACCCAGGAAAAAGTTCTCTGTAGTAACTTCTAACATCCCATCATTGACCATTGGTCCTATTTACCACTGATGGCAATTAATTGACCTTTGACTAAGATCATTTTATCCCATCAAACCATCCCCTCCATAAACGTATCTAGCTTAATCTTGAAGCCAGTTAGGTCTTTTGCCCCCACTGCTTCCCTTGGAAGGCTGTTCCAGAACTTCACTCCTCTGATGGTTAGAAACCTTCATCTAATTTCAAGTCTAAACTTCCTGATGGCCAGTTTATATCCATTTGTTCTTGTGTCCACATTGGTACTGAGCTGAAATAATTCCTCTCCCTCCCTGGTATTTATCCCTCTGATATATTTAAAGAGAGCAATCATATCTCCCCTCAGCCTTCTTTTGGTTAAGGTAAACAAACCAAGCTCCTTGAGTCTCCTTTCATACGACAGGTTTTCCATTCCTCGGATCATCCTAGTGGCCCTTCTTTGTACCTGTTCCAGTTTGAATTCATCCTTCTTAAACATGGGAGACCAGAACTGCACACAGTATTCCAAATGAGGTCTTACCAATGCCTTGTATAACGGTACTAACACCTCCTTATCTCTACTAGAAATACCTCGCCTAATGCATCCCAAGACCGCATTAGCTTTTTTCACGGCCACATCACATTGGCGACTCATAGCACATATGCAGTTTAGGGTTTTCTATACACTGAATATGCAAATGACCTGTTATTCTGTGGGCCATACTGAAGACTGCATCTCACACAAGCACAGCCAAAGCTGGAAAAACGAAACAACATTATTTGAGAGGTCGACTGGTTCTTCACTCCAAGCCAAGTCATTAACACATACCGCAGAAGGGCTTTGTGTTGCCATTTTCTCCTCTAATGAGGTTATGAGGGCAGTAAACCAAGCCCTGTGGATGACACAGACAGATTTAAATACTCTTCTTCTCTTAGGAATAAACACACACAAGGACCCAGCATTCTCTGGATCAAGTCCCTTCTCCAAATCTCTTTCCTCAAGGAGGCTATGTAATCCAACCAACAAATAAAGAACTCTAATCTTTGACTCACGTTTTACTCCCTTAAGTGATTTACAGTGTTGTTGTTGAAAGCTTGTCTCTTTCAGCAACAGAAGTTGGCCAGCCAAAAGATATTATCTCACCCACCTTCTCTCCTTAAGTGAGCAAATCATCATCCTTCCCAACCACATCCCTTGTTATCTCCTCCTGTCATCTTTGTCTAGTAAGGTCTTGAGAAAGAGACTGCCCCTATACATACACACCTCTAAAGCACAATGCCCATTTATGGCACTTACGAAGTAATAAGCAATAATGAAAGCAGCAGCTAGGGAGACAGTAGATACACTATGGTTTTAAGACTGATGCACAGAACTGGGAGCCAGAAGATCTGGATTCTATTCCTGGATCTGAGATAGACTTCTTATACAGACAAAGTGGGTGAGATAATATCTTATGATTGTCGGCTGGGACGTACATACATAGACTTCTCATGTTACCTTGGACAAACCTAGGTTTGTATTTCACCTAGATGCTTAAGTGAACTCCCCACCCCCCCATTATATATTTTAATCAAGACCACCGCACGCTGCGAGCAGTAGCTCTTTTTACATAAGCAGCTCTCATTTTGCCAAGCTTCACCCATGGCTCTCCTCTCCAGAATGCAGGTGGGGACACTAGGAACAATAAGAATGCTCCAAAGTTACCCAGGAAAGAGGTTCCTCTGTTTATTCCTGAATTAGTGACGGTAGGATCAAAGTGGTAGAGGCAGCTGCCAAGTAAACAGCACAGACACACTTGGACTTCAATATGCTGTTTACAGTTTTCTGTTTCTGATAAAGATACAGGACCCATCCCTGCAACCTTGATGTGGAGCTGGCTCTGTTTCTCAATGGAGAAAGCACAAGACTGGGAGCAAGGAATGCCGACGATCTCATTTCAGGCCTGGCACCAAATTCTACACTCTGGCCTGGGGTGAATCACTTCTTCTCTCTGTGTTTTGACCCCCATCTATGAAGGGGGGATAATGACACCTCCCCTCCTCCCAGGAGGAGTCAGTATTTAGAAATGGGGACTATAGGCCTGGGGTTCTCAGGATAAATTATTTGGTGGCCTCAGTGTGCGGCCACCAAGTCTTGCTGGTGGCCGCGCTCACGCTTTTCCCTAAAATAAAGTTTTCGTAAAAACAAATACATCTGCACATAGACATGTCCAAATCATTGCAATTTATTGATTGCTAGCAAGTCTGTTGTGAAAAGTGAGATTAACAAGCATACAGCAGACTTACTCAGCCCCAGCAAGCCCGGGGACAAACTAAGCCTTGGATGGGGCGTCGGGGAAGGGGTCTAGGGACGGAGGCCAAAGCTGAGCAGTTGGAGCTTGGGACCCGCCGCTGCATAGCCAGAGCCCAGGGCTGGAGCCCAAAGCCCCATGTCCAGAGCCTGCCACCCCAGGGTTTGAAGCCCAAAGCTTGAGTCCTACCGCCCCTGGGAAGGCGGGGAACTCACTGGCTGCCCAGTCCTCCAGCACCGTGCCCCAAATGTCTTCGGGGAGGGCCTAACTCCTGCTGGTGGTGCCCAGAACCAACACCAAGGCAGGGCATCAAGGAGCAACAGGGAGGAGGAGGGGCCGCTGCTTAGCCCCTCCCACAATCACAGCCCAGGAGGCTGCGGCCGCAAGAAAAGCCACTGGTGGCCGCATGTAGCCACGGTGGCCGCATTTAAGAAACGCTGCTATAGGCTCACTCAGTCATTTTAAAAGAGGCCAGAGGAAGGACAAGAGCAGGCCAGAAGCTTTCTGGGCATCTTAGTCTTTAGAGGGTTTCGTCTTTGTTCTGAGGTTTTTTAAGGCTTCCCCATAGCACATTCCACTTTCCCTTTTTCACACAAGCCTCCTGAGTGCAATTCACTGCACTCCGGTCATCGGGGGGGGGGAGAAGCTCACGGCACATCGAGTCTTCGGCTGCCCATCCTCTGCATGGGGGCAAATGTCACACTTCCAGATTATGGCAGGAGTAGGGGGCTTGGCTTAGTACTAAACAGGATCCGTGCATTTATTTGGACACGCCAGGCTGAAATAAGGATCTGTTAGCGTCACTGGAAAATGAAAGGACCAGGTTTAAAACCAAAAGTGTTTCTTCCCCCCTGGTGTTTTTATATGAACTATCTCAGAAAGCTAGAGGTTAGAAGGAAGATCTGATCAGCTGAACACTCACAGGCCCTTGGGATGGAAGATTAAAGATAGCCTTGCATTTTTTGCCCCAGGAACATGTTTTGGGTGTCACACTGACTCCTTCCACCAGCTATAATCGCTTCACTCATTTACAACAGTTGCATAGTCTCCTCGCACTCCTGTCTACATGGAGTACAGTGCCAAACCACCACCTTCTCAAGTGGTATCAGCACAAATGGAAGACTAGCCAGAAGTCTTCCCTCAGAGAAAGGCAACTCCTCCTGCAAATCTAGGTAGTGAGTGAAAACTCAACGCAAGACCTAGTTACAGCTACTTCAGCTTTGGATAATGCGGACAGGTTTTGGCAACACATTTAAAGGCTCAGTCTTGAACATTTTATATTCAATTAGAAGCTCTCAGCACTGATCCTTGAGAAGTTTTGCTCCCAGTTCTGGAGATTTTTTTCCCATTTCGGGGCGGATTGTGGGCCTACACCAAGGAAACAATTCCACATTACAGTCTAACTGTACGTAAGCTCTTTGGAGATGGGACTACATCTTCTGTTTGTACTAGGCACTATAAATAATAATTCCCCATCCCATCAAATCAGGGAAGCTGAATTCCCCTACGCCACCCAAACCTGCCAACCAGCAAAGCCCACTCAACTTAAAGCCCACAGTCAAGAAAATGCCAAACAAAACAGGTCTGTCTTGTATTGCACACCCATGAAGTGGGCAAACATTGGTTGTAAGAGAAAGACCATTTCCAGAGCCACGGTCAATCCCAACCCCAATCTGTCTCCCCTTCAGAACATCTTGCCAGCTTTGTAACACACTTAAGTGTGCCATATTCCCCTCTAGTGGCTGGTCCACATACATCTAGTTAGCAGCATTACTCCTTTAGGGCAAGGGGCAGATGCCTGTACTTAGCATCCTAAAGGTCACAGGTTCAAGATTCCCTAATAACCAACAGAGCTGTTCATTACACCTGCTCCCATGGGGAGAAAGCAATAGCATTTTAGCTAATCCCAACTATTATAACAAGGAATGAGGAGGAATAAGGCTGTCAATTAGGAGGCATCCAAATTCTAGGGTATTAATCTGATGTACCCACCCCAGCCATCCGAAAAATCTTCAATCTAATCCCAGTTCAAATATTTTGTTCCAAATGAGTTAAGAACTTCCCTAATACAAAATGCCCACTATGAAAAAATATACCCAGTGTTTATTGTTTTGTAAACTCACTCCCACACTCATATGGGTTTGTGTTTTAGCAGCATAGGTAGTAGTTAGAATAAGCAGGGGGCAATTATTTGGACCTAGACTTAGCAAATGAATTACTTACTTGCAAAACCTAAACGTGGTTTTGCAATCTGATGGATGAGTGTCCACAAACATCAGGAATAGGCTGTAGCTAAGAATAGTCACTTTTAAATAAAATGGGGTCAAAGAGAAAAAGTTGTTTCAGTGAAAGTTATTCCAGGAAGGGGCAGACAGGGCTTCATGCTGGACAGAAAGGCGTTCAGGAATTCTTACGAAATATTTAAGATCCCAGAAATAGTCACATGGGAATAAACACACAGGTATTTAAAAAAAAAAAAAAAGTCAGCAGCTAGAACTCGAGTCATAAAATTTAGCAAAGGATATGAACACAATACAGCAACTGTTCATCTTGTCCTCCCACTTCTGATGGGTCAACAAGACAAACTGGGCCTGATTCTGACACCCTTATTCAGGTTGAGTACTACCACACTGAGTCCCACTGAAATCAGCATAAAGACAGCAGAATCTGGCCCTAAACAAGCCATCTGTCTAGAAAAGACAGTGAATGGCAGGTTTTTCCAGTGCCGGTCAGTTACAGGGATTCAAGGGTCGCATATCCATTTTAGACCATGTAATATGCATCATCCAACCTTCATCCTGCTTTAGAAGTCTAGAGCCAGATCAAGTCAGATTTTTCAGATCTTAGCTCGAGGCAGCCAGATGTTCCTACCTAATTTTAAATATACTGGTCACCAAGCCAACAAAGATCTTGCTTTACGACACTGTCAGGAAGAGAGTGACTGAATACTTCATATTATTCTGCTCACTCACAGCAAGATGAGAGATTCTAAGCTTTGACTTAGCATAGACATCTGTATTACACAACAGCACAAGATGGTCTGTCTAGGTTGGTGTCAACATCTACAAGGTCCGTTTATACAGGAATGTTTAACAATCCAGGTTGACTTTTGTTCTGAACCTAAAGAATAGACAGAGACCTATGGTTCCTCCTCGTCTGTTCCATTTAATGATTCTGGACATGGTCTAAGAGCAGTCCGGGGTTAGGATTTTCCATTATCATTCCACTGCACATTTGTTTTTGCATATCCCCTATTCCCTGTTGCTACATGCCACCTGGACACTTCTTGGAGAGAGATAGGAAGAATGGCTTGGCCTTCCTCACCCCTTTACGAGACTTATTAACAGCTAGGAAGGAGCCAGGCTCCCAAGAGAGGATGGTTATAGCACTGATCTGACAGTTTCATTCAAAGAAGGTACAAAATGCGGGCTCCAGGGTGGGGGCAAGATCCATTCCTTCATGGGTAACAAAAATGACAAATATCTCTTTAGTTGGTGGGGGGCAGGATTACCACCAACCGTCACACCCTGAGAATAAAGAAGGCTAATGCCTCATGTCCCTTCCAGGGTATACATCACTGACTGATCCCCCATTATTCTTGAGGTAGGGAGTAAGGCTCATAGACTGTCAGGCCAGAAGGGATCATCATGATCATCTAGTCCGACCTCCTGTATGTTGCTGGCCACAGACCCTCAGCCACCCAATAGGCCCATAAACTCTGGCTGAGTTAATGAAGTCCTCAAATCAGAGAGAGGCAGACCCTAGAGCTCCTCAGGGGTACACACCACTGAGTGATCCCCTCCTTTATTCAGGGGGCAGGGACAAACACCATGGTCTCTCCGGCATACAAACCACAGACTGTTTCCCCAACCCCCAATATTCTAGGGTGTTGGCCTGTTGGAGACACACACACAGCACTGACTGATTTCACCTCCCCGTTATCCTGGGAGGGGCAGGACCCCATGGCTGGCTCATTCAGGGATACACAAGATTAGCTGATTCCCATTTATTCTGGGTTGGGGAAAGTGGGGAGAGCCCCCAAGAGGTACATATCACAGACCGATTCCCCCTTTCTTTCAGTGGGAGAACCCCACAGCCCCTGGGAGGGATACACCCTAATGCTCCTCTCCATGTGGAGGAGGCCTCCATCCTAGGGAAGGGATAAGAGGGAGGGATACACACCCACCTGGTCTGCAAAGTCCTCAGCCGTGCTCATTAGGTCATTCTGGCCCATGGTCTCAGCTGCTGGGTGGGTGCTGCAGAGGGGGATTCCTCCAGGCTGGGTGTCTGCCTGCTGCCTGGGCTCACACCCCTGTCTCTGCTGCTGCTGCAAGCTCCTCCACAGGAAGTGGCTCTCTACTGCTGCTAAAGCCGCTGCTCTCTCCTGCTTCTGCCACGTAGGCCAACTCTTAAAGGAACAGCGCTAGCAGCAGGAGGATCCCCGACAAGGGAAGGAGGGAGGGAGTCGAGTGCATGTAACTGACATGAGATACAAGTTTGCCTATCTCTAGCCTGTGTCTGACTCTTAAAGGGACCTCAGCAGCCCTGTGAAAGCAGCCCATGGAAGAGAGGAGGATCCTTCGTGCAAATCACTGCCCTGAAATCAGAGAGGGGCAAAGCCTCGGTGGATTTGGGGTTGGGTTTTGCGAAATCTTGTTTGCCAAACCAAAGCTGGGGCGGTTTGGATCCAGGACCCATTTTATGGGAACCCAGAAAACACACAAAGTTCAAAGCCTGAGGGGGTGGCTCTGCAAAACTGGTGGGGATTTTCAATATGCAAAATTCTCCTCTGTCCAGGCTGTCTGCATTTTGTTTTATGGTTTATATCTATTCTATTCTGTACTGTTTCTTGTACAGCACAGCACCCCGGCCTATGGTATCTGAGCACTTCCATGGCATATGAACCTCCTTTTATTCAACTCCCCAGCACAGCCGTAACCAGGGCGGGAGGAGCGGGGCAGCCAACCAGGGCGCAAAACTGTGAGGGTGGAAAAATGACAGAAAAAATGGTAGGGGACCCAAATATACTTGCTTGCCCTGGGTGCTAAAATGTCTGATTACAGTATTCAAGGTGGAGTGGGAGGGGAGGTTTTGTTTGTTTTGGGGGGAAGGTTCTAGTTTTGAGCCATCTCTTCTTGAAATAGAGGTAGTTACAAAGTAGGATGGCAGACTGTGAGTGTGAAACAGTGTGTTGCCAACGCTTGTGATTTTATTGTATGCTTCACAATATTTGGTGTTTTTCTTAAATCCCTAGCTTCTGGAGGAATGTGATTAGGTGAGAATCACAGCTTTAATTTAAAACAAATAAATAAGTTTCTAGTCCCTCATGAGTAGATAAAATCTTGAAAACACGACTTAAAATCACCCTAAAGGCTCAAAACCACAAAGCAATGAGAAAGCTGCCCAAATTTATTATTTTTCTTTTTACAACTCATTACTGATAAACCAAGCTCATGAATTTTTGAGGCCTGTCTTATGAATTTTTAACACTTGGGGTTGGCAATACTGCTAAATCAGTGCCAGGGAACTGCAATATGCAACTGGAAAACATTCCTACAGCAAAACCAATCCACTCTTGTCTCCTCCCCCAGTGTATTTTTCTACATACAACCATATGCTGATCCAAACCCCTTGTATATCTGTTCCCCTGCTCAGATTTACCCAGGAAACCCAAAGGTGAGGAGGATATTGATTTTAAAATGCATTTAAATATAGACAAATTTATAATAGTGTATCTGGGTGCAATGTAGCAAAATTAAACAGAGGAGTCCTGAAGTGAAATGACCAGGGAAGGGATGCAGAAGTTATTGCAGAATTAGCTTTGAAGCAAGAGCTGTTCAGAACAGCTGCCAAATCTGCATCCCCAGAAGGGCTCAGTACAGGCAGGCGGTCACACACCAGGGACAGGTCACTGCATGGTTTGATGTTCACTGTGAATTCTCTGGTGCTATGGAGGATAGAACACAAGCTGCTTCTTGTCACCTGGGGGCCATATATGAAGACGTTTAGGCCTTCTGGGTGACCAGTACATCTGCCCCTTTATCTCAGTGCTGGCAAGCATGCTTCACAGATTTCCTCCTATTTAACAGGAAACCTCCATCCACTGTTTCCCTATCAACTCATTCCAAACATGATTTCTACCAGTTCTGGACACATTCTCTTTTGCTCATACCTGCCTTCTTCTGTCCCACAAATTCAACTGGGATATCAATTGGGAAAGTTGGAGGCTGAGTTGTGCATGGAAGAATGTTGCACAGCGATTGATTCTTGAAGCCTTGAGATCCAAACATTACCTTGCTTCACAGGTAACAAGCCATCTTTCTGCAAAAATCCAGCGCCTTTCAGGCACTGTGTTCCAATTGCTGTGTAGTTCTTGTCCTTTCCCCAGGTGATTCTTTTCATCTCACTTTTTTGACATCTATCCTGAAGGTAATGTTGTTTAAAAGGGCATTCTCAAGATAATTTCCATCATTTAAACACTCTCTCTCCTCCCATGTTATTTATAAACATTTTTTGAGGCTTGCAAAACCTTTTTTCCCCTTTACCAAAATATTTCCCCTATCCTGTAGTTGCATTAATAGTTTGTAGTTGTTTTTTTTTTTAAATATACTACATATTGAACACAACATACAAAACAAAGATTTGGAGAGGAAAAAATTATCCAAACAGGATGAGTCAAGTACACACAACAAATAAGCACAAGCACAGAAACTCACATAATGTTCTGAACATGTAATCAAGTAAGAGTTCCCTAAATTGTCATAATCTGTTTTGGTCATGGAGTGACCCTGGTACAAGTGCACACTTTACTAGAGTTCAAACTGATGTGAAGGGAGCAGTGCGAATAAGCAGACAGAGCACCCTGCTCCTTGAAAACGTATAGTCCTTTGATATTCTTTGCAAGAGCTTATTCTGTTCAAATGAAAATTCTCCCTTCAGCAGAATCAGTCCGTTGCAGTGTATGACGGAGCCCAGTAAAAGGACTGAGGTCTTGATCTGCAAAGGCTTATGCACATGCTTGACTATACATATTGTGAGTAGTCCCATTGAAGTAACTTGGACTACTCGTGGAGGAGGGGCGGGTGGTGGGGCAAGGGGTAGAGGGGTGTGGGGGGCTCAGGGGCGGGGCAGAGAGAGGCAGGGCAGAAGGATGTGGGGGGCTATGGGGCAGGTGGTGAGAGGCGGGGCAGGGAGAGGAGGGGCAGAGGGACAGGTGGGGGCACAGAGGCGGGGCATGGGGAGGAGGGGCAGAGAGGTGTGGGGGGCTATGGGGCGGGTGGTGAGAGGCAGGGCAGAGGGGTGTGGGAGGGCAGGTGGTGAGAGGCAGGGCAGGTGGGGGCACAGAGGCGGGGCATGGGGAGGAGGGGCAGAGAGGTGTGGGGGGCTATGGGGCGGGTGGTGAGAGGCGGGGCAGAGAGAGGAGGGGCAGAGGGGTGTGGGGGGGGCAGAGGGACCGGTGGGGGCACAGAGGCGGGGCATGGGGAGGAGGGACAGAGAGGTGTGGGGGGCTAGGGGCGGGTGGTGAGAGGCAGGGCAGAGGGGTGTGGGGGGCAGGTGGTGAGAGGCGGGGCAGAGGGGCAGGTGGGGGCACAGAGGCGGGGCATGGGGAGGAGGGACAGAGAGGTGTGGGGGGCTATGGGGCAGGTGGTGAGAGGCAGGGCAAAGGGGCAGGTGGGGGCACAGAGGCGGGGCATGGGGAGGAGGGGCAGAGAGGTGGGGGGGCTATGGGGCAGGTGGTGAGAGGCGGGGCAGAGAGAGGAGGGGCAGAGGGGCAGGTGGGGGCACAGAGGCGGGGCATGGGGAGGAGGGGCAGAGAGGTGTGGGGGGCTAGGGGCGGGTGGTGAGAGGCGGGGCAGAGGGGTGTGGGGGGCAGGTGGTGAGAGGCGGGGCAAAGGGGCAGGTGGGGGCACAGAGGCGGGGCATGGGGAGGAGGGGCAGAGAGGTGTGGGGGGCTATGGGGCAGGTGGTGAGAGGCAGGGCAGAGAGAGGAGGGTGCACAGAGGCGGGGCATGGGGAGGAGGGGCAGAGAGGTGTGGGGGGGCTATGGGGCAGGTGGTGAGAGGCGGGGCAGAGGGGCAGGTGGGGGCACAGAGGCGGGGCATGGGGAGGAGGGGCAGAGAGGTGTGGGGGGCTATGGGGCAGGTGGTGAGGGGCGGGGGGGGCACAGAGGCGGGGCATGGGGAGGAGGGGCAGAGAGGTGTGGGGGGCTATGGGGCAGGTAGGGGCACAGAGGCGGGGCATGGGGAGGAGGGGCAGAGAGGTGTGGGGGGCTATGGGGCAGGTAGGGGCACAGAGGCGGGGCATGGGGAGGAGGGGCAGAGAGGTGTGGGGGGCTATGGGGCAGGTAGGGGCACAGAGGCGGGGCATGGGGAGGAGGGGCAGAAGGGTGTGGGGGACACAGGGAAAGGGGGGGGGGCGAGGAGCAGGGGCCCGGGGCTCAGCGGGAGGCCGCGTGCGGGCTGGCGGAGGGGGAGGCTCCGCTGCACCCGCCCAGGCGGGAGCCGTTTCTGGTCCCCGCGTCCCGGGGCAGCGGGACCGGGCGGCAGCGATCTCGGCCCCGCCGCCATGGAGAGCTACATGGTGAGGCGCGGCGGCTGCCCCGCCCCTGAGTGCGTTGAGGGCCGGTCTTGGGCCTGAGGGGAGGGGCCCCGTTGCCCCTCGGGGGAGGGGAGCTGGGGGGTGCCCGTTGCCCATGGGGCAGAGGGAGCTGTCGGGTGCACGTTGCTCCCAAGGGGAGGGGCGCTGGGGTGCCCGTTGCCCCCATGGGCAGGGGGCGCTGGGGGGTGTCCATTGCCCCCATGGGCAGGGGGAGCTGTGGGGTGTCCATTGCCCCCATGGGCAGGGAGAGCTGGGGGTGCCCGTTGCCCATGGGGAAGAGGGAGCTGTGGGGTGTCCATTGCCCCCAGGGGGAGGGGCGTTGGGGTGCCCATTGTCCATGGAGCAGGGGGAGCTGGGGGTGCCCGTTGCCCATGGGGAAGAGGGAGCTGTGGGGTGTCCATTGCCCCCAGGGGGAGGGGCGTTGGGGTGCCCATTGTCCATGGAGCAGGGAGAGCTGGGGGGTGCCCGTTGCCCCCAGCGGGAGGGACGCTGGGGGTGCCTGTTGCTCCCGGAGGAGGGGGAACTGGTGCCCAGGGGAAGCTGGGGGCTGCACAGTGAGGCAGGCTCTGAGATGTTTTTGTGCCCAGGTCCCCCCATGTTTATCAATGCCTGTTCCCCCGACGTAGGTGCTGGAGCAGCTGGAGCCCGGGGCGCTGGGCACAATGCTGGTGGTGGAGTTAAAAATGGAGAAAGAAGGTGTTGGGAGGAAATATGTGCTGAAGCAGGTGAGAACTTGGTTGCCATGACACCGAGATGCAGCTCTCAAGTGCATCTCCCTAGGCTCATTTGCCTGAAGTAAGGTACACCAGCATACCAACCATCACAGACACTGGGTCTGGGTTGGCTTATACGATGAATTATGACACTGTCTTGAACTGCAGTTGTGTTCAGATCCATTACGGCGCATCAAGGTTGAAGGTTGAAAAGACTTATTAAGTCTCTCCTAGTCCATTCTTCCCCGAACTCACTGTCACTCTTATGGCAGGGAAGGACAAAGCTGATAAACTGCAGCTTTTTATTGCTGCTGGGCTGAACCAGCAATCAATTTCTGTTATTCTTGCCAGAAAGATCCAAGCACCTAACAGTAGATATTAGGGTTGCAGTGGATAGTTACTGATGGTGTATACAAATTGGGTGCAAATCTCATTCTCCTGATGGGGTTACTTATATGATGCTCAGTGTCATAAAGCTTGGCCACCTCTGTATTATATTCTCAGCCATGTCTTTTGTTATATTGTTATCTTTGTCTTTTGTTTGTTTGGTACAGGTTGAATGCACTGATGAACAACAAGCAAATGATGCCCTGAAGGAGGTAGCAATGCAGTCTTTTTTCACTAGTCTCATTCAGAAGGAGCAGAGTCTTATCTTAAACAGTAAAAAATCCTTTATCAGCAATAATTTGAAAATATAAATAGCCCTACCTGATTTGGGCCTTGACTACCCATAAACTGTCTTGTCCTCCCTCCTCGTGGGGTCCCAAAGCCTGGACTCCAGCCCAAGCCTGAATCTACACAACAACTTTATAGTCCAGCAGCCCAAGCCCTAGGAGCCTGAGTCAGCTGACACGGGCCAGCCATGGGTATTTTATTGTAGTGTAGATGTACCCTAAGACTCCAGCAACTCAGGTCAGCCTATGAATTCTTATTAACAATCCTTAGGGTACGTCTATACTTACCCGCTGCTTCAGCGGCGAGCAATCGATCTTCTGGGATTGATTTATCGTGTCTTGTGTAGACGCGATAAATCGAACCAAGAAGTGCTCGCCGTCGACACTGGTAATCCTACTCCGCGAACGGAGTAGGCGGAGTCGATGGGGGAGCCTGCGCACCGCGTGTGGATCCCCAGTAAGTACCTTTTCATTCGAACTAAGATACGCAACTTCAGCTACGTGAATAACGTAGCTGAAGTCGAAGTATCTTAGTTCGAATTGGGGGGTTAGTGTAGACCAGCCTTAGACTTGAATATTTGGGTTCAAGTAGCCAGCTGTTCTCAATGGATGGCCCTCACTTCAGAGCCTGTGTTTGTTCACCTTTAGGGCACAGTGCAAAGCCCATCTGTTTGTTTGGTCATTAGCCGGAAGGATGGAGAGTGGTCTGTTGATAGTCCTATTTATTACTAATGACTCCATTTCTACATAGTACATGTTATTTTAATGTTGTGTTGATTTTTGTGCCCATGGATCTAGAAAATTCTTGATGGGAATGTCTTCACTGGCTTTTCCCTTCTATGGTACCTGCGTTGTGCATATTTCCTTCAGTATTTAATAAATAAGACATAATAATAAGTCAGCAATATTGCTAATATTATAATTATTGTTCCAACAGAACACAAATATTCACAACGGAATGGTCTAGTGTCACTGCTGGTGTTCATTGCACCTAGCACCTGCTGTTTGCAATGAGTGGGAACGTTTAAAACCGATTAATATGTAGTTGTGGTCAGAAAGTAATTAAAATGGCCTATTCTACTCAATATATCAGCCCCCTGTGTGTATTCAGAATTAGATCTGCTGACTTTACTGACCAAAGTTTGAGCCAAATTGTCTGCTGGTATAGTTCTATTAAAGTAAATGAAATTATGCTAACTGGGAATTTGGCCCTTTGTTTTTACTCCTTTTTACTCCAATTAGCTCTTTAGTGCCATGAGCACAGCTTTGGGAGAGTGAGCTGAATTCTGTTCCAGCTCATACATCAACAACAGAATTTTTACCTTGAGGATCTTTACCTGGAGACTTTACCTCATGGCTAGGTTCAGAGAGATGGGCACTTTGTGCATTTTAGTTAAACCTGAAATTCACAGTTGACTCAGGGTTACTGCAGATGATGGGTGTACCAGAAATAACCCCGCTTGACTTTCAGATTCCAGGATGAGTTTGCAAGGCTGGCTGTTAGGAAACAATGTTTTTACTTGTGAACTGATCCTTTGTGAGATGACAAATGTTGAACCCCACCATGCCCTTTGTACAGAGTTATATTTAGAGTAGAGCTTCACTTAAGTACTGTATTTCACTTTTCTTGACACTCCGATTGTAAATGTGAAATAGAACTGAAAAAGAACTGGACCTGGCTACTTTAACAGGGACATGGCATGACTGACAGTCAGATATCTGCCCTTTGTGTTCTGTGTTTTGAAGACATTTTCTTAATCCAGGAGAAAGAAGAATGTGGATTGTTGTAGCTCACTCCAAGTAAACTCTTCGGGTTTTGTTTGCTGTCTTTCCAACAGGCAATGGATCTGCTGAAACTTCAGCATTCAAACATCTGCATTTACAAAGAATTGTTTATCACCTGGGATAATAAGGTGAGACTGAAATGCTGTCTGTTAGAGTGGAGCGCACAAACTGGCATGTTAAAGTTTTAGTAGCTAGGTAAGGGGACACTTCAGGTTTCTGGGCCTGTGGTTGAGCCACCTTCTGTGAAGGCAACTCTGAGTTACACTACCACTACATGGCTGTGTTGCAACCCAGTATCTGTGTATCTGTATGCAGTGTCTTCCCCTTTTGCTTCCATATGCCACGGATACACAATTTTTAAGCTACTGCAGCTCCTTGCATGTCTGAATAAAGCACCTTAAAAATTGGCCCATAAAGAAGCCAGGAGGCCAGAGCTATTTCTTTGTGGACACGATCTTGCACTCTACTTGGGCCTAAATCCCATTGAATTCAGTAGAATTTACATTTGAGTGGAACTGCTCATATGGTTTCAAAGGTACTTGTTCCTGTTAGAAGCAGATGTTTGATGTTTAAGTAGACAAAAGTAAATATTGACTCGTTTGTGGGAGACAAATAATCCCATCACATACTTCCATGGTGTGCACCAAATCTATTTGCAAGGCCCAATGGCCCAACTGCTAATTTGTGTCTTTGTTGCTGCATATGTCATTACCTGCAAGTGACTGAATAATGTTGACCTGATCTCTGTTGCAGATTTCATCTCTATTTCTTTGTCTGGTGATGCAGCACTCAAGCCAAGGAGACCTTTCATCTCTGATCAAGGCAAAAAGGAAGAAGCGAGCGAAAGTAGAAGATACGGTAAAAAATTACAGAAAAAGGCATCTTATTGAAATGCAAACGAATCTCACTGCTTTTAACTTTTTTCACCACCTTCTGTCCTTTCGCAGCTGCTCCCCAGAGACATCAAAGTATAGTATTTATTGCTTAAAGCAGGAGACCAGGACTTAAAACTTCTGAATTCTCTTCCCAGCTCTGCCACTGAGTCATTGTACAATCACAATAATAACACTTATATCATTTTGTACTCCTGGGCAACTCAGCCTCTCCGTGCCTTAGTTTACTCTTCTGAAAAACGGAGATAATCATAGTGCCTAATTCACAGGGGTGATGTGCAGGTTAATTGATCTGCAGAAAGTGAAAGGAGTAAAGTATTCCTACTTGGACTGGAGCCTGTATCAAACTAAGCAGCCTTCATCTGATTAGACATGTCTTATTTCACCACGTAGTTATTCTTCGTGTACTACGTTTTCATCTATATTTCTGTCCATAGGTAATTCAGAAGTTCCTGGGGCAGATGGTGGATGCTTTGTTTTATATACACAAACAAAATATTTTTCACAGGTAAATAGAAATTCCAGCCTCTTTGACTGCTAGACCTTTGCCTGTTTGCAGCTGAACTATCACTTCAGCGCAACTATTCACTTGAGAAGCAAGACATTGTACATTTTGATGGCATGGTGAGGAGTTTCGGAGATAAGATGGAGTGTCAAAATGAGTTTATAGGAGAGATAGATGTTTAGTAGATTTACTGTATGAGTGTTAATCAGTGCTGTTCTCCTTCCCCCACCATTTTCCCCCCTCGGTGGTGTTTGACGTCAGAGACACTACCCTGAGTGTGCATTTATTGATTAAAGCAGGGGAGTGGAAGTTACACTCCTGGATTCTATTTCTGCATCTGTTTGTTGTGTGACTTTAGGCAAGTCATTTAACACATATGTTCTCCCCGGATTTATCTACCCACAAAATAAGTATAATTTAACTCTTGAATGTTTGTAAAGTAGTTAATGAAATACTGGAATACTGATTCTTCATTCACATTCATATTACAGTCTATAATCCTGCATACACCTTGGCAAATGAGCTGTGCCTTTCATAAACTAAAAGAGTGAACAAACTTAACAGGAATAAGAGAGGAAAAAAGACCAGTGTCATGCTCAATGTTCAGATAAAGTTGAGGCTTCCAGTGTCAATTTTTAAAGCTTTTTGCCTTATTCACAGTAAAAAAGGAAAATAAATGTATTTTATTTCATTATAATTTGTAACTTAAAAACAAAGCCCATCTTTTTTGTGTAAAAGGTCTCAGAGATAAGGAGCCTGTAGTTATACAACATTATGCTCTGATTTAACATATTGATAAAAACAATTTCTGTGTGTGTTGCAGAAACCTCAAACCCTCCAACATCCTTTTAACTGATGAAGAATCCTTCATGCTTTGCGATTTCAGTGTAGAAACTCTTATGACTGATGAAATGAAGTGGAAGATAAGAGTGGAAGAAGGTAGTTATTTAATTTTAATATTTCTGTATTCTGTTTGGTTTTTTTTAAGAGATTCAACTGTGTTTTTAACAGTTTAACTCTATTACAAAATAAAGAAGGACACCACCTTTTTTTGCCTAGTACATTTTATTTCTTCTAAGTAGCAAGCAAGATCATTGTAAAAGATCAAGAATTAAATAGATTGATTGTGATAGGAAAACTTTCACACTTACATAGTTGATCTGAATCTTGCTCAGCAGTGATACAAAAATAATTGTTACTGTCTGATGGCAGTTTTGTGGTACGTTTAAAATGAGTTTGGAGGTTGTCTGTCCAGTTCCAAGTGGACAGATGCCCACATCACACAAACCACTGTCACAGTTGGAAAAATAGATCTTTTAATATTTTGGGAGTCATGAGATGACTCTAAGCTAAACTGGATTTGTAAGACTATTTGCAAGAATGTATAGGAAGTTAGAGCTTGGAGACTTGTTTGTCATTAATTGTAGTGCGGTTCTTCTTAGAATCTTCTATGGAATATCACCAGTAAAAATCTAACTCACTGTAGAATCTTTCTGACTGAATTGTACTTTGATGTGAAACTGCTATCTACAGGTCACACCCATGCAAGCAAAGCAAAACATTACACAGTGTCAAAACCATTACTGATCTGACATTTATTTTAACAGGTCCTGACTCTAAATCCTGGATGTCCCCTGAAGCACTCTGCTTTTCCTTTAGTGAGAAGTCTGACATCTGGTCTTTAGGATGTATTCTATTAGACATGATGACCTGCTTCTTTCTGAATGTATGTACTATTGAGAGTACCATGAACATTTCACTGGGAATATAATGTGTCAAAAAACCCCAAGAGATCCACAAAGTGAATACATACAGATTCTACCAATATTCTGTTCTTTACAGGTGAAAGAGACAAATTCATTACTGCGGGATATTAGAAAGGACACCAGTAGTCTTGAGAGAGTTCTGACGTTAATGCAGAAAGGGAATAAAGATATTCTGCCTTTGTCTCCAATTTTACTTATGATGCTACAGATTCAGCCCAGTATGAGACCCTCAGCAAAGTGAGTTCTGGACATTTCCCCCTGCTCTATTCTGTTTTTTGCTTTTTTCCATCTGCTGTTAGAGGGAGTGTTCTTCAGTGTTTAGATTAGGGGACTGAGAGCCAGGGCTCCTAGGTTCTATCCCTGTCTCTGCAACTGACTCGCTGTGCTACCTTGCTGTAAGAAAGTCACTTCACCTATCAGTGCCTTGATTTCCTCATCTTTGAAATGAGTGTTCCAGTATACACTGACCAGAGATTCTGTGATCAGAGAGGATAGTTGGTTTTGTTGGAGAATTATGTTATAAAATGAAGTTATAGACAATCTTTTGGAGGCTGGGCTGTGTAGTCTGTATACAGTTTGCATTCTCAGAAAATGTCTGCATTGACTAAGGTTTTATTTTTATATGAGACTCTCAAAGCTCTTTACAAATATTAATTAATTAAGCCTCAGAGCACATCATGAGATTGGTTAGTGTTATGTCCACTTTCCAGGTAGGTAAAATGAAGCACCAGGGTTAACTGACTTGCCCACAGTCACAAAATCAGTGAAAGAGTCAAAATCAGAATTTAGGAGTCCTGGCAACCAGAACCCTATTTTGCCCACTAATTAACACTTCAACAAATTCCAACAAAACACACCAAAATCAATAGGAAAACTTTGTTGACTTTCTTTCTCTCTCCTTCTCTAGGGATCTGGTTGATATTCCATATGTTATGGAATGTTTGTCTCTTGCTGGTTCCTCTTTATCAAAACAGGAAAAAACCTTGCCTTCAGCAATTTTAGATCTGCTCCTTGAAGGAGGAATTGGAAGTGTTTTAGGTAATCAGGAAAATAAGTTGCCTTTGAGTTACTGACATTAGTTTCCTATTGAAATGCCATGTGTGTTCCATTTAGGATGTATTATGCTACAAAAATGAATGATTGGATGGCTACCCATTGTACCTGAAATGAAATGCATCACTGTTTTGGACAAGAATCTCTGTGTCGTCAGTCTTATAACTTCATAAGAATAGTAGCTCTTATCTAATGTTCTGTCTGAATAGGGTGAGAGAGTGTTATTAAAAGAATTTTTGTCAGACTGTTCTGAAGTTCCTGGGAGCTCCCCATTCTGATTGCATTCTAGTTTATGGCAATTAAACCTATTAAGATATTCAGTTAGAATGCATTATTGGCTAAAGAGAAAAAGCTGCTCCTTTTAAAGAATTTTGTTTACTTATATATCTTTACATTTTATTATTAAGATAATTTCATATTGGAGTGTTTTTAAAGAATATAAATTATACTTAAGCTACAGACTCTCAAATAATTTTATGAGACAGCAACATTATAAGGTTTGTGGCTCCTAAATCTATTCAGCAAGATAGATCTTATGTACGTTTTCATCTTAAAAAATCCAAATGACATGTATCTTGTAGAGGGTTGCCATATTCAATAATACATATTTCTAGTTTCTAAAGCTTAGGAGCTCCATGAATCTGCTAGAGCCCTAGTTTTTTCCCTCCTGAGATTTTCAGCATCACAGAGAAGACTGACTGAAGAAAATGTTACATATATATGAGATCAGATCCACAGTTGGTGGAATCAGCATAGCTCCATTTACTTTAATGGCCTATACCAATTGACGTTATCTGGGGATCTGCCCCTTGGCTTTGGTTAGGGGTGGGGCTGGAATTAGCTTTAGTTCTGAAAAATCTGCTCTACACAAGATAAAAAGTGTGTGTAAAACCACTAAAGCCTTTTTAGTTCAGTCTACAATTCCCCAAAACAGGAAATGTCATGTGCATAGGTGGGGAAAAAATCTTATTATTTTTTGTTTTGCAATTTTAAAATGTTTTACACTTCCTTTCAGTTTCTTTTTTTAACTGAGTCTCAAGTTGAATTTTTTTCAATTATGTGAATTCACAGGCAAGGCACAGAATAGGAAAACAATAAAATTATGAACGTATCCTGTAAATATTAGTGCAAAATGACTTAGCAGAAACTTCTGATGTCTTGTTTTATGCAGAATTTATGCAGACTTACTGGGACATAGAGCAGGCTCAAGCAAAAGCCATAAAGCGCCTTGCCAGCTTACTAGGAGATGGAAATGGTATGGATCAGTATTTCAGCATTTTGTTTTACTATGTTCTTGCTCACTGCTTTTACTCTGAAAATAGCAGGAAAATATATTGCATAATAGTACATTAGCCTGTTGTAAAACTGGGTTCAAATTCTGCTGTTGGCTACAAGTGAAAATGAGGTTGATTGGTCCCAACCTATTTTCCACTTGTGCACATGTGGAAGCAACCCACAAATTGGCACAATTAGTGATCTATCTCTGTTTGGGAAAAGCTTAGATTGAAATGTCAGAGATATTGTTGGACAGGATTGGAGTACACTGGCAGAGCTGTGTTTGTGGAGCAGGACCAAAGATGCTGTACATCAGGGCTGGTGTGTGTTGTCAGAGACCCGTGGGGTCTCAGGACTCTAATAACAGGGAGTGGTGCAGGTTAGAATTTTAGTGCTTTGGCAGAGCTGTGTGTTGGAAGGTTACATAGCTTCTCCCTTCATTATGCCTAGCTCTCTGCGGTGCTATTAGACTTATGCTTTTATGAACTCTAAATTCACTCTGTTAAACAAATTCCACTAACAGTACTCTTTTTTCAAACTATTATCACTTTTAATACTGGCATTGACCTTTAATATTAAAAAATAGAGTTGTTTAAGATCTGGGTAGATATTGATGTATAATGATTTAATGCTCTAAGACTGTAAGCAATAAGGGGAAAGAACATGGTGATTTCCTGTCATCTACCAATATCTGTGAAGCATTTCAACTGAAAAGTGACTTTTTCCCCATTGAAATAATGTGACCCTGTGATAAATAACAGTTTAAATAGGCATGAATAGAACCTTGCTAGCAGGGATATAAGCGGAATTTGTTACAATAGATATTTACATCTCTGAGCAGGGCTGTCCCTAGGGGGGTGCAGGGTCCAGGACATAGGTGCCGAGTTTCTAATCTGCCGGGGGGTGCTCCCCCACAGCTCGGCCCAGGCCATGCCCCCACTCCACTCCCAAGGCCCCGCCCCCTCCCCGTCTTGAACAAAACAGCAGATTGTGGCTGCTTTTATTTTTAATGCAGAGGAGGTGCCCACGAGACTACTGGTATCAGTGTGTAATGCTCCATCTTGATATGCACAGCTTTTCTTTCAGATCAAGAACATTGTTTAACCATCTCTGCCTTACCATGTCATACATGGGGACCCACACCTGTCCTAAAGCTAGGAACTCCATGTTGTATTGAAGATGGGAAGCATATAAACCAGCTAAGTTGTTCATAGTGTTATTAAATGTTGACTTTAACAATTCTTTTCTTCATAGCCTTAATGTATGTGCTAGAACTTCTGGATCCTGTCACTTGTGCAATGAGGACTCATATAGATTCTCTAGAGTTACAATTAGATGGCTGCAGATTACTGCTTGACATTATTGGCCCAGGTACAGTAAAGAGGTTCCATACTAAACACTGAGCAGTAACTTGTTACATGTAGTAAACAAGATTTGAAATGAAATTGGTGACAATTAATATTCATACTAAGATATTAAGGGGTAAATTTATAGTTACATGGGAATTTAGCCACCTTTAATGGGAGTCCAGATTCTCTTGGGTGGGTGGTTTGATTTAAATCAGAGTGATGGAAATCAGCAAGCAAGAAACCTTGATTTAATCTTGTTTTGCATTTGTATTTTTAGTAGTTTTCCTAAAGGAAGGATGATTCTCATTAGCTGGTATCATTAAAACATGTTTATTTGCAATTAAATACAGCCTTTATATTAAATTTGGTATTTCCGTTTGCTCACCAGGAGGATACCCTATATCTATACATATTTATTTAAACAGACATTTATTCAGATTCTTAATTTTTATTTTTTTTTATGATAGAAAATAATGAATGATACATTTCCCTTTTACTAGATGATTTTTGTTTACTCATGATGTGTGTCAAGCTGCATTTGGATGGAAATTAGAGTGCAGTTAAAATGAACAAAAACAGCATTTTAAATTTGTTTTTATTAGTTAAATAAAACTACCTTAACTGTGCTGCATATGTAAGAAAAAAAAGAAAGTTTATCAAAACATGTTTTGCATTTAAAACTCACTGATTTATTAAATAGAGGAAGTATTAGCTGTAGCTAGTGAATTGATGGAGTGTTTTTGATCACCATGGGCCAGATTTTGAAATCCCTGTGAATTAGTCACCTAAACTGTTCAGGCACTTTTGGAAATCCCAGTAGGTGCCTATCTGCACTGCTATGTGCCTAAATGCCTTTGAAAATCTGGCCCTTTGTCCTTCAAGTTTTTAGAATAAGTAGATCTCATCCTCTCCCACCTGTTGGAAGAGGAAATGAGATTTCTTGCTTTTTCATCTCCCAATTGGTCTCAATTTTAAGTGAACTAGTCCAAATGCAGAAAATATTCCCTTGGCACTTGATAGGTAAACTGAAACCAAAAGTAAATTAAGGCAAAAGATTTTCTGCACAACTGAAATTGGAAGTACTTCCATTTGGAAAAATGTAAATACCAGTATTTGCTCCATTGTAAAGACTGCAAACAATAGAGATTCTTAATGCAGTACATGACATTGTAACATAGTTATAAAGCTTGTGTTGACTTCAAAAGTTAAAGGCCTCCCCGCCGATTCTGTATATAATTAAAAAAGCAGCACCCCTTTAACTTGTTAAAAGTTGAGGAGGCCTTATTGATGAAGCAAATTACTTTATTTATTTTAATAAATGTTGACTTTTAAAGAACGAAAGCTTTTGTAAAAAATTTTTCCCAAGTCCTGCATGCAGATTTTTAGTGAAGTTTATAAAAAAGTGATGTGGTTCAGTGCTATGGTTAAATTCTCAGAATATGCTTGCAAAGCATGCTACTGAATGGGCAAAATGGGTAATTGCTCATGTTCACAGTTTGCAATCTGTTAATGACCAGTTTCCAATTGTGCTTTCTGCATATGATTTAGGGGCACATTTTTGACAATATAGCCCTGATATCTAACAACATTTCTGTATAAGAGGCAGTATAATTAACTCTAGGAGCAACTTTATTAAAGTTGCCTCTGAATAAAAACAAATGTCCTGTGCAAAAATAATGTAAATAACTAGACTGTATCTCCTTTTCATTCTTCTTTTACCTGTTCTCATTTTTGTGACATAATTTCCCAAAGGAACATGAACATTGCAGAAAATGAGACAAAAAGAGCAGTTTGATTTCAGGAAGAGAGGGGGAAAAATAACAGTATAGTCCATGCTAAGTCAACAAATGATGCTTGCTTCATGGTATGCCTATGCTGAGAGCAGAAAAATCAGACTTTAATGATAGCTGCTGAAGCCTCCTCACGCTCTTGTTTTGCTTTTGACAGCCCTACAACAGAATGTGGATGTGGAGATGCTTGTTGGTGAAGAAGGAATCAATTCTCTGTTAAAGACAATGAGAACATATTCTGAAAATGAAGAACTGCTCTCAATGATTTGCACTTTACTAATGATGATTTCAGCCAATGGTGGGTTCTCTGATCCTTTCATTTGGACATGTTCTTGTTGTTTATCCATCTTTATCTGTTGGATTAGATACATAATGGAGAACTCTGTGATTTAGCATAGATATGTTGCTGTGCATAGGTTATTTTTCCATCTCAGAAGCATTAGTCAGCCAGTTCTATTTGCAGGACAGCTGGGAGCAAAAGCTACACTGTATTCAGACTGAGTAGTTTGAGACCGGATGTATTAGAGGTGGTGTGTTCAGTCTTGGTTGGCTAACAAGTGATTCTTATTACTTTACGCAGATAGTAACACTGGGGAAAGCTAGGGCCTGAAACCTGGGTTCCATTGCTGGTTCTGCCTCAGGGCGTGTCTACACTACAACTCTAAGTTGACCTATGTTAGGTTGACTTACAGCTGTGGGCATAGGGTGCTCCGTGGGTGCTCCGCTTAGCACCCACCGGCAGCAAACTCCTCCTCTCCTGAGCACCTCCGGCGGCCCTGCCGATCAACTCCTTCCCATCCCTCCCAGTGGAACAGCTGTTCCGCAGAATGCAGGAAGCTCTGGGAGGGAGGCGGAAGAGTGGGGACAGGGTGTGCTTGGGGGGAGGGGATGGGAAGAGGCGGGGTGGGGCTTGAGGGAAGGGGTGAAGTGGGGGCAGGCCTGGGGTGAGGGAGGGGTCAAGCACCCCCTGGGTAGAGAAGAAGTCGGCGCCTGTGGCAGTGGCTGATGTCCACACTACCCTCCTGTCAGTGGTGCGCGTCCTCACCCGGAGCGCTTCCACTGACTGAAGAGGGGCAGTGTTATGTTAGGGTGCTGAGAGCCAGGACTCTCAGCTCCAAGCAGCTCCTTGCTGGGACCCCAGCTACACCCCCCGGGCTCTCGCCTCTCTGGGGGGTAGCCACCCAGGGCTTCTTGCCTCCCTGGGTGGAGAGCCTCCATACAGCAACCTGGCTGGGAGCGGGGACCTGGGTCAGCCAGGCTCTTGCTGCCTGTCTTCCATGTTAATTTCATAGCTCCAGCATGGAACATGTAAATAATGCAGTGTCTACACAGACACTGTGTTGCCCTAACTACACCGACATAAGCCCTACGTCTCTTGTGGAGGTGGAGTTATTATGTCGGAGTAGTAAGGCACTTACATCAGCGGGACAAGACTGTAGGGTGTACACTGACATACTTAGGTTGACGTAAGCTGCCTTACGTTGACGTAGTTGTATAGTTTAGACCAGGCCTCAGACTCTGCCTTTGTGCAGCCTAGGCAAGTCACTTAATTTCTCCACACCTGAGTTTCCATTCAGCCTATAATTACTAATATTAATAGTATTATTTGTACTTGTCTCCAGTGCCAGATCACATTATGATTAAGGCTGTGAGTCTTTCACGGAAGTCACGGATTCCGTGACTTTCCAGGACCTCTGTGACTTCTGCAGCGGCTGATGCGGCTGATCCTAGGGCCGCCCTAGCAGCTGGGGCAGCCCTGGGGCCAGCCGCACCGGCTGCTGCTCTGGCGGCTCCAGGCAACTGGTCCCAGGCGCTGCCCGGGAGCAGCAGTCTGGGAGCAGCAGCGGCACCCCAGGCTGCCCCGGCCCCGGAGGAGCAGCGGGGCCAGGGGCTGCCCTCTGGCCCGGAGGAGTGTCAGTGGCGGGGCCCCGGACCATCCCCCGGCCTGAAGTAGTGGCAGCAGGGCCACAGGCTGCTCCCGGCTCGGAGCAGCGGCGGCAGGACCCTGAACTCCGCCTCCGCCCCCCAGGAGCAGCAGCGGCGGGACCCCGAACTGCCCCCCCTCCTCAGGAGCAGCAGTGGCGGCAGGGCTCCAGGCTGCCCCCCTCCCCCAGGAGCAGCAGCATCTGCTGGAGCAGCCCCCCCACCTAAGATTTAGTTAGGGGTATTTTTAGTAAAAGTCACGGTAAGATTCTTGGCACCTTTGACCTAAATTACCTAAGTTATTGTTCAAAATGAATTCTTAAGTCTGGAGTTGACTAGGTTGGTTGGATTGCTAGACTGACTTGAATGGCAGTGATTGGTGCCCTCTCAATAACTCTTTTTTTTTCCTTCCATGAAACTCAAAACTATAATGGGAGGAGATGGCCAAATTGAGAAGGTTCTGAAAAGGCCAGTCACCACTAGTATAATCTGTGTGCATGTGGTTCTCATTAAAAATCCAGTACATTTCTTTTGCTCATTTTCATATTGCCCTTGATCATATTATGTTACTCTCGTGTTCATGACTCCTTCTGATTTAAATGTGTTGTGTTGTGGTGGCAGTGGCAATATAATTATTATATGTCCTTTTCTGTGCTTATTAGAAATGGCTGCAGAAGCACTGAGGAAAGCTGGAGTCATCACGGATGTTCTGTCAATTATAAGCAATTTTCCTCAGAACAGACAGATCTGCCTCTCTTGCTCTGGTATTCTTTGGAGCTTGGCTGTGAATGGTAAGTAGAACACAGCAGATACTGTGCCTAGCTGGATTCAGAGATTCTTGCAGCTTGGGTATGAATCTTTTTACTGACTTTTCCCAACTTTGGGTATAGTGGGGTGTCGGAGAAAAGAATGTGGTTGAGAGCTTTGCTTGAATAGCATTAGAAGATCCATTGTTGAATGAGCTATGGGGCAACACAGACTGAAGATCAGTGTGAACGTCTCAATATCCCTGTCAGAGGGGTAGCCGTGTTAGTCTGGATCTGTAGAAGCGACAAAGAGTTCTGTGGCAGCTTATAGACTAACAGACGTATCATAAGCTTTCGTGGGTGAATACCCACTTTGTCCACTGCATGCATCCGACGAAGTGGGGATTCACCCACAAAAGCTTATGCTCCAGTATGTCTGTTAGTCTATAAGGTGCCACAGGACCTATAGTGGTGGTAAGGACCCAATTTGTAAATTATACTGTGGAAGGCTGAGGTGCATACTGTTTATAAACATTCAGAAATGGAAAGTGGGTTATGTGGCTGCAGGTTCCATCACATAATGTGATGTGTTTTGATAAGAAGAGGAAATGAAGTATAATTAGCATATTGGATTGATTTAAGAAACAAGCCTAGCAAGCGGAAGTGAATTAGATGATACATTGGTAGAGAGGGGGAATTGTCTTTGAAATAAGTAGCTTTTTTAATAACCCCACAACACACCCTAGCTGCCCCAGGAAGAGATTTTTGTAAAAAACCTCCAGCCGTGCATTTCTATCCTACAGTCCTGTCAGAAACAGGATCAGGCTAACTCTTGAATAGAAACCTCCAAGGAACACCAGCAGGTGGCATTCCTTCTGAGTCAGTGCTGAATCAATGCCACAGCATTGCATTACGCTGCTGCTGGAAGGTCCCCTTTTGCACCAGACCGAAATCTGAGGCCCTGACCACGGGCGGTGATTAGATTCCATGACACTTCTTGAAAGAGCAGGGATGTGTTATTCTCATTGTCAAGGTCAAAAAAACCCAACCAAAACAAATGTGCTCAATTGTATTCTGCATGTATAATTTCCCACTGCAGGTTCAACTTGGTATTTTTCTCTGTGTGATCTGTTAGGTATTCCTGAGCGCTATGTTCTCCCCACAGGTGGCTGCATTTTAGGTTAGGGTGAAGCAATTCCTGTATATAGTCTGCATGTTAGATTAAGCTTGCAAATCTTTTGCAGATGAAAACAGATGAAATAATGCAAGATTATTTTACTAATGTAAAGAAGAATTGATGGAAGGAATCTAGAGCATGATCAAATAAATCAAATATATAACTAATCAATAGTGTGTTTTTATACAGAAAACATAACTTCTCTGATACCTTTATGCACTAAGATGTTGTTTGCCTGCAGTGTAATCTGCTCACTGTGTTAATGTTTGAGTTAACAAACTCTGCTTGATATATTGGCATTTGGATTTTCTTCCTAATTCAGAAAGTAATATGGGGCAAGAATCACTAAAAAATGCTGTCCAGATTATCACTGGAGTCCTCCAAGAACACCGCGAGAATGGAGAGGTGGTTGAGTCGGCTTGCTCTGCCCTCTGGGTTCTGACACTTCAGGGTGAGTTTTCATGCTTGCTATGCCTTATGCTCAGCAGGGGTTAGTCTGACAAAATCACACACAGCAGTTATTTAAGTAGTAATTAAAATGAATGTTGAAGAAGTGAATCCTCTATAAGTTACCTTGGTGCAGTACAATCTGCTGTACCTTAGCTGGCTTTATACCTATACGTTAGCTGGCAACATAGTTACCCTCCCAACTGAACCAGCACCCCCTAGTTCATCTCTTTCTGACAACCGCAGACAAAGTTTAATTTTGTAATAACTCTTAGCTAGGTTAAGTAAATACTTCTATCAGATACTACAGTGATGAGCACGGTTTAAGAACCTAGGTAGAATAGATTATCACCTCTTAGTTGTCTTCTCTCACAACTAAAGAATCTCAGGTTGGTTACTCTGTTCCTATGTAAAACCACCCAGTACAGTAGTAGTGCTGTGGAGGGTATTACAAAGAAAGGTGTTTAACATGAATGTCCTCAGTGCCATGGGAAGAACACAAGAAGTTACAAATAAAAGCATTATCTATAGATCACTATACATGTACATTAAAAAGAACATCTTTGCAGTGTGAGTCCAGTACTAATGCTCCTTCCGAATCACTTTATAGCTGAAAACATCCTTGCAGCATTTTCATGCTATCCTTTCTCCTTTTTCAGCTTCACCATTCAATCCCCTTATTATGGCCACCATCTATCTAGCCACTGCATTCTTTCCTCCCCAACCCGACGAGTAGAGGATGTTGTTTTTGCAGCATTCCTACCCTCTGCTGATCTGGGGAGTGAGGGGCTGGAACCAGGAACTGAACCTGGAGCTTCACCTAGCAGATGGTTCATAACTGTCTCTGGGCCCCTGGATCAACTCACGATACTCAGATATTCTATTAGTCCGTACTATAGTAAAATAGGCCTAACAGGGCTTACTTTTTAGTTCTGGTGCATGGTAAAGGAATCCTTGTAGAAGTTTGAGGTAGAAGCTGAAAGCACTGATGGGTATTTCACTGGCTATTTTTGCAGGCTGCTTAATTGAAAACCAGTATGAACCAACAACTCTGCTTCTGTTGGATGCTCTCAGGATGAACCCAGAAAGACCAGTGCTAGTGAAGAATACCTGCTTGGCATTGGCAAGCCTCCTAAGGATATCTGGTAACAGTCCAGAAAGGTGTTTTTAACAATGGCAAGTGGGCATCAGAGGCAAACAACACTGTAAAGACCAAAGGTTCCCAGTGGGGTTGGGAGGGGCATCTGCCCTCCTGGATCTGTCTTCTCCTTCTACCTGTCGGAGAAAAACATTCAAACAAGGAAACTGGATTAACCCCTCCTGCCCAAGAACAGAAGCATGAATGTCACAGGGAACTGGTGGATCAGCAGAGGGAATGGGGGGACCCTGTTGTAAGCTCTCACAGGGTTTAAAATACTTCCTTGGGATGAGGTTGTTCTAGTGTGTAAAAGGGATACAGCTCAAGGACGGTTAATGAAAAATGAACAAAGGGTATGCGGGACTTAAAGAGAAGTTTTGTCATGCAGGAAAGTGTCAGCTGCTAACACAATCCTACACATTATCTGAATGTGCTTCAGAATCGTTTTCCAAGGCAGGAAATCTTCCACTGCCTAGTAGCACTTGTGTCCCTCTCTTTCAGAGTTATCTGCTTTCAGACTTATAGTAACAGATACAAAGGGCAGCGGAATAAGCCTGATCAAAGACTCCTATCACTTTCACTGTGATGATCCAGAAGTGGTGGAGAACATCTGTATGCTGATTAATGAGATGGTTCAGTATGGTAAGGTCTTGTTCTTGTCTTTGGCCAGTCCTTTTTGTTCGGACAATGCATAAAATCATAATAGCAACCAAGAATAATTCTACACTGTCAATGAGCACTGTAATTGGAAATTACTGCTTGCAGTCCCTAGCAAGACTACAATACTCTACAATAAGCTATAGCTCACCTTCTGTGGTGTGAAACCTGAAATATGTTTTCAGATTCACATTAGGAGCTATTACGAGACTATAGTAATTGCACATGTGGGGTTGCCTCTCCCCAGATTGTTCACCATCAAAGTGTAAATAGTAAAGCAGGAAAGGCAATACGTTACAGTTTGAATAAAAACATCTAGATAAGCACAGAGCCTTGTTTGTCTTATGAAAGACAGGAGAAAGGAAGGAAACAAAATTTCAGGTGCGGTCCACCTCAGAAATAATGCACCGGGCTTTTTTTTAATCCCACAAAAGTTAATAACATCTGACCCTTCTGTTGAAACTGCTCTTGCCTACTAGTACAGCTTTGTGTCTGCACATTTTTAACTAGACAGTAAGATCTTCAGGGCAGAGAGATGTTCTCAGGATGTTTAAACAGCACTCAATGCAGTGGGGCCCTAATCTTTGTTGTAGCCTGGCACTCTACTGCAGTACAAGTAATTAATACACAGAGGCAGAGCTCCAGGCCTCTTGGTTCCTGTGCTTGCATATCAATTGTATTAACATGGATGTTTATTAGCATCTTATAGATGCTGAAAGAATCTTTCGATTGTCCCTTATTTGATTTACTTTCATTTCCATCTAGCCATATCCCACTTTTCCTCTTGGCAGTAATACTTTAATCATGGACCTGAGGTTACAATAAACCCTATGTTTGTTTGAAACTTCTTTATATTGTTCCCTAACATAAGGGCCTTTCCCTCTCCCTTGCCCCTTTGGCCATTGTCAGGCGAGAGCTATGGAAGGTGAAGTACTATTCCAAGCATTGTTTATTACAGTAACTAAGATAGATTCCCCTGTTCCTTTTCATCAGATAACATAGTGCTAGAGATGATCTCCCAGAACATGAAGGAGCTGCTGACTGAAATGAAAGTCAAGTTTACATCCAGTATGGTAGGTAGAAGTCACTGTGGTAACAAAGAGCATGTTCCGTCTATTTGTACAAATGGTTTTATTTGTTGGCTATGGACTGCACAAACATCAACCATCTGGAGTCGTTTATGTCATACATCTTACCCAGAGGAAGATATAGTGTAGGAACTTGTGGGGGTAGGGGCTTCGTGTGGACTCAATATGCAGAGTACTCTGGAGGCATGGGGACTCAGAATATTTCTAAGTGTATTTAAAAAAAAAAAAAAAGGCAGGTGGACCATAGTTTATCAAACTTCATGCTAAAGATACTCTTAAATCAATTAAATGTAAGTTTGACATTATTCTCACTTCATCCAGCATTAGCCTGCATGTATTTTTTATTACATTTTTCGTACCAGAAATACAAGTTAAAGTATATAGGAACAAGACCACTATATTACAAAGCAGAGAGGGATTTATTGATCTATTAAATAGCCCTAAAAAACCCAAGCCACTTAATTGTGTGGGCTTGCTGTCCTGGAGAATTACTTTACATTAAATTCACTAAACAGCAAAATAATTCCCACCTTTGTTTTTCCAACACTAGAGCGACCTACACTCTTAAACCACCAAGTTATTAACATAGAGTAGTTTGCCATCAAGCATGCAGCAGTTATTGAATTTATATTTGCTCACAGTTCTCTTCCTCCAGAATGTTTGCCTCATAGGCCATAGTACAAAGTAACTACTTTCCACAATGTTTGTCTAGCTATCATTACCCTTCCCATTTAAAAAATAAAAATGTGAAATACCACTGAAAAAATAACAATTATTTTATTACAAAACCTAAGCGACCTTCCCTCTTCCATTTTTCTCTTCCTCTAATCAAGGCTTTTCACAGGCTAGATATTGCTCAGTTTACTTATATACATTGTGTAACATGACAATTATTGCTAAATATTTAGAGCAGATTCCTGATTACCTTTTAACATTTTTTTTATTTTTAGACATATTATGTAAATTTTATAGTCTTAGGAGTCAGTCCTGCAATCTTTGCTCCTCATTGTAGTACAAAGGAATTACGGGTGAGAGTAAAGTTTCCAAATTAGGCCACACGTTTGCTAAAAATATTGAAATAAGGGTTATCGTAGACCCAAAAATGCAAATGAGATATACCGCCTGAACTCCTATAAAAGGACATATATTAAATACAGAATAGATTTTTGTACCATAGTTATTAATTGTATCTTTACACTGTAAGGTAAAAACCAGGATAAACTTTTTTATTTAAGTTTTCACATTTCTCCCCAGGAGATAATTAACCTTGTGGATTCAGCACTTTTGAAACTGCAGAAGTAAGGTAAAAGCTGTTCTATATATACAAGACTTGAAGTCTTCTGATTCAGGTAGAAATGCTTGATTCCTTCCGAAGTATTTTTAAAAGATCTTTCTCCCCAGAAGGAGATACTGCCTGTATTATACAGACATCATCTGATTGAACATATCCCAGTGTATTCTTTACAACGAACCATTTTGACTACTGTTAAGAGTCTGACAGCAGTGTTATTTTGGGAACTTGCCTTACTTTGTGGATTTTTAAACTACATTTAAATGTATAACATACTTTCCTAAAAGATGAATAAAAACCATACTAAGGACTACAGTCTTGGAGTTAAATGAGCTTTATGTATTTAGTGAGCTTTTGGTCCATGGATTATTCATTCGGAGCATAACAGCTTCTTCTCAGGATTAGCTCTACCTCAGCAGTTCATGAACAGACATATGATTCCTTGTAATGGACTGTTCAAAGCTATTCATTTATTATGCATGTGTTCCACATGTCTGTGTGAATGAAACTTATTACAAGACTCAGTAAAGTTTACTGCACTTTGACAGCTTTCTTCCCCTTGCAGTTGCAACACATATGGGTCCACTATCAAATTAGCCTAGGTGTTCTAGTGTATCTTTCACTTGCAATATTCTCCTTTTAAACATATACTCTCATATATTCCCAGTTTGTTCATAAAATCCTATTTCAAATGGGATCATTCACCTCTAATCTGAATAAATGCAGGAACAGTGCAACGAGCTTCACACACTTTGATTCAATATTTCTAGCTGGTCATTTTCCAGTTTTTGGGTTGCTACTAGTCTTTTGTTGTTAAATGTCCTAACATTAAAAGATGTAACGTCAAAGGTACTTAGAGCCCATTTCCTTCTTGTTATACACCTAAATACATAGAGCTAGGAAGTGAGGCTCTAATTTATCTTCTCTTGCCAAAGCTCAGAACAACATAGTCTTTCAGCTGGGGCATCAACTCCTTTCATAGCACATGAAGTGTACACAGGGCTTAACTGGCTGAAAAATGTGGGTGCAACACCATCTACAGGAGGAGGGATAGGAAGCAGCACCTGATGCTGCCTTGAAGCAGCATGATCCACAGAGAAAGAAGGTGTTCCAACACAAGACCAAGTGAGAAGAGATAATAAAATCCAATGATACACTGTACTGGCAGAGAAAGGGGGCAGCGTACAGGATATTTACCTCACTAGTAACCTTTGCCCATGGTAGAAATTGTTGTAGAGGTTGTTAAAACTCTTGCCCTCTAGAGCAGGGGACTATTTATGCAGCATCCCCTTCCAAAAATATCCATGAGCAAGGATATGAAGCGACTTCTTTTAAAGGATAATACACTTGGCAAGAGGAGAAAGCCATCATACCACTTCATAGGAATCTAGTCACCATTTGAATCTAGTAAATGCTGCACAGCAGAAAATGACAGGATAGAATCGTTGAAGTTTTAGAATTTATTTTTCTAAAGTTTAGGTTTAGCTTTGATAGCTGCTTCCCACTGCTTTTTCACTAGTGTGTATAGTCTCATAGCTGCCTGCGCATCCTGAATCTGGAAGACAATGAAACAAGCCGCAGGTTAAAGAAAGCAAGCAGAAGTTGCTGTAGGATCATTGTTAATGGTAGTCACATCCTCTCATCCATTTTATTCCCCAAATAAAAGTAAACCTTTTTAATTTCACTTGATGTTTCTCTTGATGCTGAAATAATTCATGTAAGAGAACACTTAATTTAGGTGATGGGCAATTTCCATATAGTTAGTGTTCATGAAAATAGGTGATTAACGCTATTGGTACGAAGCAGGTAAGGACAGTATTACTGCACATTGATATGCTGAGTAAAGATTTCCAAATCTCATGAGTACAGAGACAACAATGAGGTTATACTTCTACTAGGGTCCCAGAGCCTAAAGCCCAGTGCACTGTTGATCCACCCATAAATACATTTCCCCCACGGGTTTACGTACTGAACAGTGCTCCGATGTCTGCACTTTCACATTCAACAGTTTCTCACAAAGCAGTTTCAGAGATGGACGTCCACTCTAGAGGCAAAAACAAGAGAATCACATAGTTGTTATGCCAACAATGAAATTAAATATCAACTCCATTGCATGAAGGACACAATTACTCAAGCTAAATCCTGCAGTAAGGTTTTAGTTTTAGACACACTGTGGTTTAATGAGTATTCTTAGTTTCTACAGATAAATTGGTGAGACAGATGCCATTTGTCAGGTCACAGAGATGTATTCAAACCTCCACTCTTATAAACCCCTTCAGCATTATAAGAATGACATACACAGTGATATCACTTACAGCAGCACATA
Source organism: Macrochelys suwanniensis (assembly GCA_033296515.1). Taxonomy (NCBI): domain Eukaryota; kingdom Metazoa; phylum Chordata; order Testudines; family Chelydridae; genus Macrochelys; species Macrochelys suwanniensis. The sequence goes on along the minus strand of CM065790.1, from coordinate 8,894,719 downwards.
TGACTATAGCCTCATCAATCATGGCTTTTTTAAGCTTTTAGTGATAGGGAGAAAGGAAGGAAAAAATTGGGTGTCTTGTTTTGAAATTTAAAATATGACCTGTCACTTCAAAGGTAAACCTTTGGATCTTGCTTGACAGATGTTTCCAGTCAGGAAGGTGACTTTTATATTACTTATGAAGCTACTCGTATTAACAATATCACAAAATAGAAGAACCCACCATTTTCTATATATAGATCCATATTATCCTATTTGCCCAGAAAGATGATAGAAAGACCCACTTCCCTGTTTTCAGTTCCAGGAAATGGGAAAGCCATTGAATTTGCTGTGCATGGGTATTACCAGTAATCTTGATTAGCAGTAAATTACTTAGTACTTTACATATTCCAAACACTGTATAATAGGCTTGGCAGAATTTAATTTTTTTAAATATTTTTTAGTAATTATTTTAAGCTTTTAAATTTTGTTTATAAATTTAAATTTTCACAGTTGCAGGAAATTACGGGGGATCAGACAATTATTTAATGACCGTAGCTGTTGAGATTCAAAAAAGTTAAAGCTTTATAACCATTAAAACATAAACTGTCAACATCACGTCAAAATATACAAAGTAAATATCCTTAAATCAAACTCTAAAGTTCTTAAACAGCATTTTTCTTCCTTTGCTTATCTGTAAATTTCAATTATTGATGGAAATATTTTTTCAGTTTGTCTGTACAGTGAACTCGAAGTTTACCGCTATTTACTGAAAAAAATCTAATCCTTCCAAAACCATGTCTAAATACATTAAACTAGTTAACCTTCATAAATGGCAGTGTGTCAGATACCCTCATTTTACATAAAGACAGTTAAAGCAGAGAGGTGAAGGGACTTGCCCAAGCTTGTACAAAGAGTCAGTGGCAGAACCAGGACTGGAGACTGAACGTACAGGGGGGAATCATTCCTCTAGATCTTGTTGCCTTGCACTAGCACTAAATGTTAGTGAATCAAGATACTATTTTCTGCAAGCTTCTTACTTTGACTTCCTTTCTGAAAGGTTTGTATCTTTGTGTGTCCCGGATTTTCTTTTTAGGATGATCAAGAAACAGGATCTGAAAGAAAAATATTTCCACTGTAAACAATGCAGTAGCAGGATACTTTATACAGCTGAGTGCACCACTCCCAACCCTCCTCCCTCCATCGATTTAAAGGACAGTTCACAACATGAACAAGTAAGATTGTTGGTGTTTGGACATCCTCAGTATCCAAGAGTGAGAGCCCCAACCAATTTGCGTAATGTGGATCAGATGGGAGCCATCTTTGGGAGGTGCTGCCTGTGGAGCTTGTATGCCCCTGCACAGAATACTCCAGTCTGATGCAAGTGGCCGAGTGTCTCTGTATTAATGATGCCATAGGCCTCACTGTAGAACTTCACAGACTGTGCTTTGGCCTTCCCTGAATATGCAAATAACTCGATCAACTTGCTGATTCCTAGACTAGAAGGAAATGTTAAAACTATATAAAATGTACCGAGAAAGCTTTAATGTCCATAAAGAGCAGATTAAAAACAGAAGATCCTAAGGTCTCATTTGAAAGACTCAGTCATTGTACAGCTGAATGATGCTGTACTTTAACCTACTCTAGAATGACAGAAGACTGAATGGGCCCAGCTACAATCTGAACCTATGGTTCCAGAGAGCGGAGGTGTTTTAACCTGATGCTTCAACTAACATTCTGGGGTGACAAGTCAGTCACTGAAGATGGGGGCTTTAAAGCAATAAATATTTAACCAAGTACCTTTAAGTCATTGTGGACAGCATGCCCAACTAAAATCCTTCCTCTCAAGAGGTCAGCCACCTCCTTCTGAACATTTTTAAACTCCGCTCCTAAAAATGCAACACACTTTCAGTAAGAGACAAAACAAAGTGCAAGTTGTGAGACAGCAGTAGGAAGTGTAGTATTTTATGTGGTAGTCACTTCCTTGGGACCCAAGGTACTGGAGAATGCAGAATTCTTGTACACAGTAATCCCCAGCTTGCTCGTAACTACAGACTTGAAGATGGCAGAACAGGCACACACATGAACAAAAATAGCAGTCGATCGAGAAACAGACTTCTACTTATTGGCCTAAGACCACCCTTGCATTTTGTAGGCAATGGTTACAGAAGTTACACTCTACTGGAGCAATAATGATCACGCTGCAAGAAAGTGTCTCCACAGAATATATTTTGATTCATGATCTATCGTACAGTTCCCTTTCATTTAGTTATTTTAGGTTGTACTGAGATTGCGATTGTTTTCTTTCCTGCACAAAAATGGAATTAAACAGGCTCAAAAATAGCTTAGTAGTAACTCAGTCAGGGATGTTTCTGTGGTGCTCAACTGGATCTCTCTCTCTCTCTTAAGGAATGTGCTAGGAAAGATCACTCACCTTTCTTTATGTCCTTGGGCCGTATGCCGCTAACAGCTGTCCTGTAATCGGTCACTTTTTCTGTAGGCTTGACATATTTGTCATAAATACACTTTCCAAATTGGTTCACAATGGATACACGAGCCAGGATGCTGTCTTCACCCTGGGGCCCCACTCCCACCATCTCACAGTCCATGGCTACAGCTTTTGTCAGCCTAAAAGAGGATACCAGAGTTAGAAAGCCTTTGCTATGATCATATACTTCTAACTTCTAGATGTACAAGTTAGCCACCAGTTAAAACAAATGGGGCACTTAACATCTCAGAATAGTTTGTCTGTTTGCAGACTCAGGAAGACATCAGTTTACACTCTGTTTATGTTTGTAAGCCACAATTGGAAGAAAGAGAAAATGTCTGACACCTCTGTATACTGTATATACACTTTGTTAGAAATACAACCTACCCCGCAAAAGCCTTTTCTTTAACCAGCACTTTTTCCACAGATAGCTGTGATTTGCCTTCTTCAATTCCCATATTTCTTCTAGCAACTTTTGCTGCTTCAGGTCCTATTGCTGCTTCAATATCCTCTGGATCTACACCATCAAACCAGATGTCAGCCCTGCCAGGCAAAGATAAAATTACATTGTAACATTGTTTAAAAAATGTACTGTCTAAAAGGCTGTTTTATCTTTGACAGTTTGGCTAAGCCTGGTGTTTATAAAAGCAAGAAGTCAACTAATTAGTCTAAATCAGTGCCAACTAGTCCAACAGTCAGATGCTGTAGACCACATAGTTTTACTCAAATATCAGAGGACTTGGGTTAGTCTGTCCCATATGGCTAGCCTGGAGAGTGTGGAATTATTTTTACTGTAATCTTATACTGTGTTCCTCAGGGTACACGTTACAAGATTACAAGTATCTGTGTCTGAACTTCTGTCCAGCCACACACCCAATCTATTCCCTGGTCCATTCTGCCCCTTCAGGTACCAGTGATTCCTTAATTCCCAGGTCTAAATCTACTGGTCACCAGGTGCTCTGCCACCAGTCTCTTCCTCTCCTTCAGCATTTCAGTGGAGCTCTTTCAAGACTGCAGGTTTTCTTTTTTCATTCATGTCCAGGGCCAAGATTTGTGGATTTCTTTTCCCTAAACTTTTTAATTTATGATAGCTTGGGATGTTTATATGAAAAGGCACCTCCAAAACAGGATTATGGTACAGAAATCTGTCCGTTCTGGTGGGAAGGGAAGAGAAACATCATATACTGTAATAGATGAGATGCAGGTTTCATTTTCAATCCATGTCTCTTATTCCCTGGGTGGATAAAGTAGGAAGTGCTATTGAGGCAAAGCACTGGCAAAGTGCAAAATATCTTGCATTGCCAAATAGCTGCCTCCTCTGGCCATTAAGCAATGGTCCTAACACCTCGTGCCCCCCCTTACCGATGTCTGGGCACAGAGCTGGGGGAGATGCTGACAGTGGTAATGGGGCTGGGGCCACAGCTGAGGGCAGGGCAGAAGCAGAGCTGGGTGGTGTTCCCTCCCCGTCCCCCATGAGGGCTGGCCCAGGCTGCAGTCATGCCCCCCCCCCCCCCCCCCCCCCCGCCAATGTGGGATGTGCGCCCAACAGTTTGGGAACCTCTGCTCTAAGGGGAACCATGTAGAGTCCATGAAGATAGCTGCAATAACTTACAGCCTGTACAGTAGGGAAGAGGTGAAATTTTAAGGGGAGGTGGTATAAGGAACAAAGAGGGTCTCCCTCCTTTGAGAAAAAGCACTGTGTTGCATCACCCTCTGTCTAAAGTTAATCAACTGCAATTAGAACAGTTACAGCCACTTACATATGTAAACATGAGGCCTGAAATACTCACTCTGCTAGCTGCTGCTCCGTGTGCTCTTCAGCTTTCCTCCTCTTATGTTTTATGTCACCTTGTTCCTTCTCAGTACTGCCATTTTTTCTTTTCTTGTGTTCCTTTCTGTTTCCCTTGCCATCACTCGAATTCTTGTCAGGTGCTGTTCTCTCCGATTTCGGGGTAGCCAAAGCAACACAAACTTTGGCAGGATCACTGTCCATCTTGTTTACAGATTTGAATGTTCCCATATTCCCACCTCCATTTATAGCTGGAATTCCTTTGACGTTTCCCTTTTTGGTTGTGTGCTTCTTGGAATATGTTTGGGAGACAGGAAAGGACTTATCCAAGCTGGTGGCCTTTTGTTTCAGCAGCTAATATGACCCAAAGAAACCCCACACAATTTACTGTAGCATTAAACTTTGAAGTTTCCCACCCCAACACACCAACACCACATTTACTTTCTCTCTTGTGAATTTAGTACTCAATTTATGTGCATTTCCAACCCTGGAGTTGGAAGTTCTACATGTACCTTCAATACAGGTACAAATGTAGGCAAAGCAATGCAAGATTCCCCCTTACTGAGCCCCACCATTTCAAGGGGTGAAAAAATAGTTCATTCTCCATGGTCCATTAAGTCATTGATCTCTCTGCTGAGATTACTGAGAAATGGGCCAATAAATGACAAAAATTTTAGTGATGACACCTATCAAGAACTGGACAAGTTTTTCTTGTACAGTGAAAACTGCAGTTTTCAGTCAATTTTGAATTGAATCTTTAAGTCTCCTTACACACTCCTCTTCCTCAATCGTGACTACAATAGTTTAATGCCGATAACCATGCTATTATAATTCTCGAATCAGGCCAGAAGGAAAGAGGCTGTGAAACTTACTAGTTCCCCGTGGACCAAGGTATTTCAGATACTTATTTCCACTTCTGGATAATTCCATAATTTGACTACTGAACCAGCAAAGCATTTTTTGTTTCAAGAGTTCACAGCAAACTTTATGTGCATAAAATAATCTGTGACCTCTTAGCCAAAACACCCCCTTGACATGTCATGTCCTATATACAGTACCTAAATCTGCAATTCAAAAGAAAGACCATGCACTGAACTAACACCTGTGGGGATCTCAAACACTCAATCCCCCTGGCAGATTTTCACTAGAATTTAGCTGTTTATGGGTTATACCACTGGGGCATGGTACTAAACTCCTGGATGTCACTGACCTCTTGCAGGGTCTTCCAGTTAGAGGAGAACTCTTGAGGAGCTTTTGGGGGCAGCACTCCCGGCACTTTGGTGTCCTTTTGTTTTTTCTTTCCGACGTGCTTGACTTTGTTTTTCCACAATATTTTTTTCTTGGTGTTCTTCCTGTGCTGTTTTTTTACATTCTCAGGCTTAGCGGTGGGGATGCTCGTTGAAGGTTTTGACTCTTTGGTCTTTATTTTAGCCATTCTGTCAGCAGAAATCAATCACTCTTCGACCGCAACAACCATGTCTGTCAAGAAGATGCATACAGCGTACGTTATAGGAATATACTGTTTTTAATTTGTTTGCCACACCGGTTAATGCTCGTAAAAGGTATTGGTGAAACAAGCCTGGATGCAGACACTCTGTTTATCCACAGCAGAGGCTTTGCACTTAGTCTGCAGGGAAGTCGGGTGTATAATAAGGCGTTTAGTGACCCTTCGCTTTGCTTTGCATTCACCTAGACAGCAAAACCGTGATACCCACACTCGGGATTTTAAATATGGTTTGTGTGTGATCGCTTCCCTGTGGCTTCCATACAGATAAGCCTATTACACCTCTCCCTCCCCCCCGCCCCATAGCCAGGCTTGCCAGCCCCTGAGGACTATGCCAACCCCATCCACTGAGCCCTGTCACCCCCCCCGGGAGTGCCAGCCTCAGCCTTGCCCCCCCCCCCCCGAACGTACCATCTCCGTGTACACGCCGTGCCAGCCCCCCCCCCCCCGGGAGTGGCAGCCCCGCCCCCCGAGCGCCCTCCGGACCCACCTGCCGGCGCAGGGGGGGGGGGGGGGGGGGGGGCCGCGAGCCCCGGCACACGTGCGCGTGCAGCGCCTCCCCCGCCGCCCCTCGACTGCCAGCGCCGCCCGGAAGCCGCTGCGAACGGCCGCCGGCGGGAAACGCGCACCGCGCCGCCTAGGCCCCCTCCCGCCCGGGACACGGGGCTGCAGAGCGCGCTGGGGAACGGTACTGGAGGTGTCGGGGTTTGGGCACTGCTCCGGGGGAGCTACGGGGGCTCACCGTCGGGGTGCACAGGGCATGGGGACGGCTACTGGGGGTGCACTGGGGATATGGGGATCACCGTTGGGGTGCACAGGGCATGGGGACGGCTACTGGGGGTGCACAGGGCATGGGGACGGCTACTGGGGGTGCACTGGGGATATGGGGATCACCGTTGGGGTGCACAGGGCATGGGGACGGCTACTGGGGGTGCGCTGGGGATATGGGGATCACCGTTGGGGTGCACCACGGTTTGGGGACTGCTACTGGGGGTGCACTGGGGATATGGGGACTGCTATGAGGAGTGCACCATGATTTGGGGACTGCAGTGAGGGTGCACTGGGGCACTACCATTATGGTGCACAGAGGTATGGGGACTGACGTGGGGCAGAAAATGTGTTTGAGGGGGTCATCTGGTGTGTGTGGGGGGTGCAATTGAGAGGGAGCACAGCAGGGTGAATATAGGGTGCACAGAAGAGGGAAGATTAGCTGGGGGTTCAACCCAAAGAAGAGGGATGAGGCATTAGGGGCACAGCATTAGCCCCCCTGTAATATAATTGGCAGGTAGCACAGACCCATTTTGCAGTGTTGCTGTTCTAGAGAATGTTTTGGGTAGGATGCAGTTGGGAGTCCTGATAAGCCTGTGCAACATACTACCATTTTGGAAAAACATTATCATGTGGCATTGAAATACCATTGGCCTGTAAAACCATATGTTAGTGTAATGATGTTTCACAATTACCCCCCCACCCGACTTGGTGACTTGTAAGCAAGGTCTTGCAAGCACCCATGAAAATTATTGTTAAGTGTACAAGTAGGAAGAATCACCCTGTGAAAATTGACATTTCCTCAGCAGTGCCCAAACCCTCACACCTCCAGTACCGTTACTCAGCGCGCTCTGCTCACAGCGGGCAGTGAGTGGCAGGGGTCGCAGCCACCCCTGCACCGGCAGGTGGGTCTGGAGGGCGCTTGGGGGGTGGGGCTGCCAGTCCCGGGCTGGGGGTGCTGGCATGGCGTGTATGTGGAGCTGGTACGTGCTGGGGGTGGGGGGGCAGGGCAAGTATTGTACAGGGGTTTTTTTCTTTTGTTTTTTATACATAGATTTTCTGCACTTTTTTTTCACTTAAAGTTCTAGTTTTGGAGAATCAAATGATCTTTATTCACAACAAATATTGCAGAATGCATAGCAGTACCTAAAGCACATAGTTCTCGTAAATGCACATCAAGCACCACCGAATTCATAGCTTCAGGGAAATACCCAGCCATATTTATAAATGTGCAGCAAGCATGCACAATTCTTAGCAGCACCCAAAGCGCCGGGCTCAACAGAATAGATACCAGTAGACAAAGACCCACCAATGTGTAATGTAGATGACACAAGATAGACTCAAGTCCCTGAAAGCAGCCTAGAACATACCGTAAACTGACTTAAAGTGCTCTTTCAAAGCCCCTCCACCGCATAGCTCTGTGCTGGGCTCTTGGAGTAGCCCTGATGTCTGGCTGTTCAAAGGCAGCGGAGAGCTGCTCTACCTCCGCCCTCCACCTTGCTGGCAGCTTTTTCCCCTTTGCTTCACAGATACCATGCAGAACACAACAGGCGGTTATAGCCGTTGGGGTATTTTTCTCACTGAGATCCGTGCTAGTGGGTAAACCCCACTAGTGTTCCTTTAATTTACTAAAAGCACGTTCAGTTGTCATTCTGCACCTGCCGAGCTGGTAGCTGAATCGTTCCTTGGTGCTGTTGCGGGGGGAGGTGTATGGCTTCATGAGTTAGGGTGTGGGCTGGGTCCCTCGGGATCCCTATTAGCATTTCAATATTGCCAATGGGAATCTGCCCGTCAGGAAAGAACATCCCTGGCTGCAGCTTTTTAAAAAGTGTTCTTAAACGTGCAAGCGTCATGCACCTTCCCTGACCCCCCCACTTGATGTTGGTGAAGCATCCCCAATGATCCACCAACGCTTGCATAACCATAGAAAAGTAGTTCTTTCTGTTGATGTACTCCATGGCAAGGTGAGCTGGTGCCAAAATAAGGCTATGCATGCTGTCTATTGCCCCACCGCAGTTTGGGAACCCCATTGCTCCAATCCATCCACTATGTCCTCCACGTTGCTGGGAGTCCTAGTGCTGCATAGTAGGGTACGATTAATGGCCTTGCATACTTGCCTGACAATGCCCCCCGCTGTGGATTTTCCACTTCCAAAGTGATTTCCCACTGGCTGGTTGCAATTCAGCATTGCAAGCTTCCAAAGATTGCAGCTCCCTTCTCCACTGTCAATGCAGCTCTCAATCTGGGGTCCCTGTGTTGGAGAGCTGGGCACACACGTGCAGGAATGTGGGTGGCCTTTTGCATGTGAAAGTTCTTCAGCCACTGCTGCTTGTCCCTCTGCAGCTGCTTGGTGAATGCCACCACCACCAACCCTTAAATTGTTTTTCACTATGTGCATCAGCAAACTGTCCTCGAAGATATCCTCATATCCTCAGTTACGGTACAGTACGGTGGGTCGGCAAATACAGGTGAACTGTGCGTCCTGTATTTGCAACATTCATGACAGTAGTGCAGAGCTTTGCAGGCTCCATGCTTCTGTCAGAGATGGCAGAGACTGCAAAGCACCACATGGGTTTGTGAGGTTTTTAAAAAAACAGCTTGAAAATTATGGGATATGGAGGGTATTTTTGGATGGAGAAAGTTGCATGCTGGGAACTGGACCCCATAGCCACCAAAGAGCCCTGGGCAAGTCATTCCTATACAGTAACTCCTCACTTAAAGTCGTCCCGGTTAACGCTGTTTCGTTCTTATGAACGTGTTCGTTTAAAGTTGTGAAATGCTCCCTTCTAACGTTGTTTGCAGGCTATCAACGGCAGTTCAGCTGTCCCTTCCCCCACTGCCATGTGCTGCTCTTTGAGTCTGCTGCCTGCTTGCTGTGGGGGGGGGGTGGGGGGGAGGGGAAGAAGAGGGGGGCTAATGTTCCCTCGCACCTTGCTTACCCCATCTTCCATAGAGCAGGGGGAACACACGAGGGAGGGAGCTGCTGCCCTAGGCTTGCTGATCTAATTAACAAGGCAGTGTACTTCTGACCCCACTCTTGATACCGAACTGGAAATGCGCATCTCTATCTCTGAAACACATCTTTCCTGCTGGCTTGTTGAGTGCCAGGGTTAACCCTTGAGGGCTCAGTGGAGTGCTAGTTCATTTAGTAAGGCATTCCCTGGGAAATTCCCACCCTCTGACTCCTCCACCTGAACCAAGCTTCACTATCATCATCGCTGTGTACCAATATTCAATTGTTTGTTTAAAACTTATAGCGTGTGTGTCTGTTTGGTGAAAAAAAGTTCCCTGGAACCTAACCCCCTTATTTACATTAATTCTTATGGGGAAATTGGATTCGTTTAACATCGTTTCGCTTAAAGTCGCTTTTTTCAGGAGCAGAACTGCAACGTTAAGTGAGGAGTTACTGTATCACAAAACATTGCAAAAATGTCGCAAAAGGCATGTTATTGGATGGTGGTGCGTAGCACCCTGCGATACCTACCTGTGGTGCACCATGCTGTGCATCGATGCAAGCAGCCAAGCATGCACATGCCCCAGCTACACACAAATTATGGCGGCTGTATGCCTATGTAACTTGTGTAGACATGGCTTGAACCTGTCCTCTGAGATTTAATACAGCTCACTCTTGTGTCTCAGTGGAGTTACGTCTCATGCTCCCCCCAGAACTGGAGCGAGTGGGAGTTTTGCCTGGATAGGCACTGCCAGACTGGTCCCTCAGGAGCTGGGAAATCATCTTGTTTCTTAGCTTTGACACTCTAGATACGTTTCTCCTCCCCCAAATTGCTGCTTTACTTGTTTACTTGGCTGTTAAAACTGACCCAACGTTTCTATTCTTGCAGTGCTCTTTGGCTGTAACAAAATTGCAAATATTGCGCAAAAGCTCTCTCTCTACAGCTGTTCTTGTAAAAACTCCTGAAGCAACTGATTTCCCCCTCAGCTGCCCCTCTCTGCAGTGGATCAACTCTTTTATTTGTTTAAACTATGTATTCTTCACTTCCGCTCCATGTGATGCCTTGGGCTAAACATTTTAATCGCCCCAGACCAGCCTTTGCTGTGGAGTGTCAGTTGCAGTTCTTTCAACATGACCATCAATTCAATTTTCCTAGCTTTTGCAATGATCCCTCTGGGATTCTGCGGGTCAGCAGCTTTCCAAGAGGTAAGTCTGACCTCCAGAGAGAACAGATTGCAAGAATGCTTTTCCCCTCTGTCTACGGAAATAGGACAATGTGGGTTCAAACCAAAATGTATCAAGCCCTTCTAATCAAGAAAGTACAACCATCTCCTCTGGGTGATCATTCTGTACCGTACATTTAATGCGAAAGAAAGACATCAACATTCAAATGAATAATAGTTAAATTGTTTGCTGACGTTCTGCGCAGGGTCAGTGGTGCCGAATAAAGTTTTATTTCCATTTGTTTTTGCTTTGAAAATGTAAAGCTGCTATTTTTCTTTTTGCAGAAATTTCTCGAGGCGTTGGATCCAGAAGACGTTTTCTCTTATTTTGGCACCAGTGCAATCCTTGATGGTATGTAAGCCTTCTTCCTTCTGAATGTTGTAGTGTCATGTTTGTAAATTTGTTTCTGATACAGTATATTTGATATCAGTAAGCACACACTTTTATTGACGTTAGCCCTGATCTGACCTGCGAACACTTATGCTTGTGATTGACTTTACTTGTGTGAGTAGTTTGGTTCAAGTGTGTAAGTGTTTGCAGAATTGGGTCCGTTATTTGGAAATCAGATCCAGTAATGCTTTTAGCACTTTTCAGTTTCACTTCTCCTTCTGCGTATTGCTATTGTTTTAGTGCACCATTCATAGAATGAAAGGTTCTAAATAACCCTGGAACAGATCCAAATCAGCTGGGTACAAGACTATAGACTATAATGACGATTTTACGTAAGTGTTTTTTATAAACATTTCAAGAAAATATATAATACTTTTAGAATGATAATAGTTCAGGATTAAGATAATATTTAGATTTAGGCAACATTCTCAGGGCAGGGACATTGTGTGCTTACATGTTTGCACAGTGCCTAGCAATAATAATTTTCACTTGTATAACGCTTTACATCTGATGAACTCAAAATAACTTACCTTGTTGTCAAGTAAATTGGTATCCCCACATACAAGTGGGGAAATGGGAGCACAGAGAGGTTACAAGTCTTGACCAAGTACATACAAGCAAGTCAGTTTCAGTACTAATAGGAGAACCTGAACTTTCTGATCACCCGTTCTGTGCTTTAGCTGCAAGGCTATCCTCAGTTTCGGGGTTGATAAAAAACAGCGGACTGGGGTTATTGACATAGTTAAAGGGAAAAGGCTCTTTGGAGAGTATTGTTTTTCATGGAAGCAGATAGTTATATTTACTTTCCCAAGCGTCATTATTATTACAGTTAATTATGTCTCTAATCCTAGTAATTTCTGGTATTTCTTCCAGTACCGGAATTTGTTATTGCTCAGCCAGCTTGTCCCTGTGAAGAGGACCAAGTTGAACCAAAATCTTGTCATGTTCAACGCTGCTCCATTAGGGCCTGGGGAGAACTCTACGCCTTTGAATTCCTAGAGGACCACGTCTTTCTTTCCTCGTCCTTTGTGAGCGATCGGAAGCTGAACTCCTCTGTTAGTTTGCTAAAGCGATTCCCAGGCACCTGTTTTGCTGGTGGAAAACTGCTGCGCCCTCCAGGCACTGAATGTAGAGTCACTTACTGCGAAGGGCAGCTGGTGAGTATGCAGCATCGGCTTTGAAATCAAAACATTGGCTGCATTTACAACCACTAATGACCAACGATGTTTTGCCATGTGCCCTTGGCCAGTTGTCTCAGAGTGAAGAGCCAGGTGCCTAGAAAGCAAAGTGTCAGATCAGAAATAAGGGGTTAGAGCGAAATTCATTCCTGTGCAGAGGAGCAGCGCGAGTACTATGCACTACATAAAAGTTCCACTTTGACCCGGAAGGCGTTGTGAAGAATGCTTGGGGTGGACGTGGCACTTATGCAGTGCATTGGCCTGGTGCTGGCCCCTCTGCCTAGGGATGAGTTTCACCCTGAGCTTGGAATGGAAGAAAAAGCCCTGCCGTCTCGAAAACATAAGGGGATTTACTTTTTATTTGTTGATGACTAATTAATGGTGCTGGGTCCAAAGCCCAAAAGTTTGGAGCTGAGTCCAAACTTCCTTCAAGGTCTAAGGGGATTCAGATCTGGTGCCCAGGTTCAGATCAGTTTAACAGAAGTGAGGTTGAGCTGAGACGTTCAAATCCAAATTTCCTCCAGTGCTGTGGCTTGGGACCATCTCTGCTGGCTAGATAGCACTGTGAAGGCGTTTCAGAGAGTCCATAAAAGTCAGGGTCATTGCTCTGAAGAGTTTGCAGTTCAGTACAGTATATGGGATCACAATTTTACCATGATGTCGAAACAGGCAAATAAATAAATAAGCTGCTCCCCCAACACCTGCTCAAAGGGAGGAAGGTCTCGAAACACTCAATTTTGGTCCCCCCAATGCTGCCCCACTGAACCTCCAGTAGCTTTATATTTCAGAGCTTTTGGTAACCTGGCAGTTTGGTGTTTATCCAAATCCTTCCGATAACGGGAGATCCCGATGATGTGTGAGGTACTCCATGGCAATAATAATAATTAGCATTAATTTAATATCCTTTTCTATGAGGATCTGAAAGTGCTTTATAACATTTATGAACCAAGCATCACACTACCCTGAGGCAGGTAATAATAGAAAGCTGAGAGGATAATGACTCACCCAGTATTACACAGCGAGTTGGTGGTGGAGTCAGGAACAGAATATAAGACGCCTAACACCTAGTCCCTTGCTCTAACCACCAGACAACACTCCCTCCTAGATCCTAGTAGGATCCTACCGATCACAAACAAACAGGAAGCCTTTGGTTTTGCATCCTGATGTCCCAAACACATTCAGTCTCGCCTGGGTGCAGCACCCATTTGAGAAATCTTGGCGGTAAAGGGGAGAGCAGGAGAGGTGGTCTGTGACTTTCTCTTGGTAGTGAATGCCTCTGGAATAACGTAGGGGTGGGATTTTGCTTTCTTTAGCAAGGGGTCGTCATCGTGAACGAGGAAAAGATTCACATCAGGCCTGTGAGAAGGAAACACCTGAACGTGCTGGAAGACCCTGGCCTCCCCAGACCCCACCTCATCTTCAGAGCTGCAGGGAGAGGGACAAGGACGATAGGAGGTATTGGATGTCTTAGGGCCGAGAGAGGAACCACTGGCCCAGTTCTGCCCTCTCTTTTTGCCTGCACTCAGTGGGGCTGCATGAGTGACAGTGAGGGCAGGACTTGTTGCCGTCACATGTAAATGATGCTCCCATTGAGGCCTGTGTAGTCCAGGAGCACTGTCTCTGCTTTGGAGAAGAGGCCGAGCTGCATCCTATCACTCTCCTGTCTGCTTTCACCATTGCTAAAACAACATAGAGCCTCAGTAAGGACTCAGGATTTATCTTGGTCGGATAGGCATGGCCTTGTCTCTCACCCGTTACTGCCAAACACAAGGGCAAGGAGATATGAACTTCAGCTGAGGATGGGTCAGGACTCAGGGTATGTAGGTGGCATATCTTGTGCATGATAAATTACCAAGGGCGGCGGCAGCAGCAGCTAACAGAAATCAGTGCAGACGGGAATTAGCTAAGTGTCTGGAGGAAGCAATTGTGCGATGTATTGCCGATAAGTATTCACTAGGCTGGGATGGACTCATGGGACTTCCATGCCTCCTTCCATCCTAACCTCCCTTGTATTCCCTCGTGGTGGTGTAGAAAGAAAGTCTCCTCGTCTCTGGAAAAGGGCAGAGGGGAGCATCATGCACCTGGAGCTGCTGGTGGTAGTGGGCCCTGACGTTTATCAGTTCCACACAGAGGACACCGAGAGGTACATCCTTACCAACCTGAACATCGTGAGTGGCTTTCTCTTTGATTTCAGTGCCCCATTTCCTGAGCCTATGGTGGCTTGTGTTGGAAGGGACCTCAGGTGGGGTGTCTGGCTAAGCCCCTAGCCAAACGTTCTGGAAATGCCTCCACAGAAGAGAGTGGGAGCACCCCTCCCCCAGGTATGTACAGAATACTGGACTGGGGTGCAAAGCAGCCGCCTCACTGTGCAGCCACCTGCTTAGCATGGGCCATTGTACCCTCATCCAGGAAGCTGCAAGCATCAAGGAGGGCATTCGCAAAGGCTGGGAGTGCAGCTTTAACGCCCCACTTGGAAAACGTGCCCCTTCATTTCCTTAGTAGCTGGTTGGGTGCTGGCTCCAGCATTAGGCGTTTATCCTTCAGTGCCCACTGATTTCAGTGGGTGTTGGCCTGGGCTGTAGTTGAGTCGATCTCTCATTTCACTGTATGGGTTTTAACATTCTGTTATTAATTTCCGCAGCGCTTGCTCCAGTCAGGAACGTATCACTGTGTTTTCATGTGGATGGCAGGGGCTGGGGGACTTCGAGGGGTCTTGACATTTGTTTTCACACCCTGTGAAATCCCTTGCTCTCTCTCTGCTGGAGGCCTTTAATCTTGTTAGTTAAATCGAGTGCACATTAGTGGACGGACTTTGTGGCTTACACTGAGTTTAGTTCTCAGATGAATCCTAGCTCTGTTGTAATGGGCAAATTTCATGCATCTGCCTGTTTCTTTCCCTGGTGATTTGCAGATTTTATAATTGTCCATTATAATTACATGGTGTTTCACCTTGGCGGTGCATCCAGCCGGGATGGTGGAAGCGCCTCGGTATGTGTAGGGAAGCCTGAGTGTCAATGCAGGGCAGACAGGAGTCACACTGGCATCTTCATTACGAAACTCCTTCTGGGTCCTGTTTTTCCTTTTCCAGGGTGCAGAGCTGCTGAGAGATGCCTCGCTGGGAGCTCAGCTCAGGGTTCACCTGATGAGAATGATGGTCCTGACAGAACCAGAGGTAGAAAATGGGGGTTTGTTCTCAATCCTTAGAAGGGTCCGTCACAGGTGAGGGCTAGCCAGCCTGGGACAGGGCCACTAAAAGGGGATGCATATGAAGATGTGCCTTCTCTTTAGGTGGGGATGAACATCACCACAAACATCACCTCCTCGCTGGTCAGTGTCTGCGAGTGGAGCAAGAAGGTCAATCCCCAGAATGACTCCGATCCCCGGCACGCTGACCTTGTCCTGTATGTGACCAGGTAACAGAACTCCCCTGACTGAGGGGAGATTAGAGACGTCAGGTCAGGCTGGCAGGGTCAGCTGAATCGCGGCAACTGCTGGATGCGCTCAAATGGGATGGGCGAAAAATGTACAGGCTTTGGAGAGGGGCCTTGCAATTTTCCTTTCGTGGGTGGCTTGCTGTGGTGTAGAAAGCCCTCATGCTGGGGTTGTTCCTCTGGTCTGGAGGGGGGAGATATTCTGCATGTCCGCATCCACCAGCTCCCAGAGTGCTCAACAATTCCACTTCCTCAGCTTCAGTGTTAACTGGAATATCCCTCAGGAAGTGGCCAGCCCAGCTCTGGTGGACTCAGCACAATTCCAACAGAGGCCTGCGTCCCCAGCAATGTTTGCATGATCACGGGAGGCTCATGTGAGGGCAGAAAAGTCTAGAAGAGGCAGAAACCCAGTGGTTGTTATAGAGAAATTCCCCAGCTACAGAGATTTCCTCTGACTCACACATTCCTACAGGCCGCTTGGCTCCCGGAGTCACATTATTCTCAACTGACCGTAGCTAATGACACCCGGCAAGCTCCCATTGAATGTAGTGGCCTTGTTTAGTTGCTCTTCTCTGCACAGAGGGGATTCCTGTATCTCTGTCTCCTGCAGATGGGGTTCTATCTAATCGAGGCGTGCCGGGCAGGGTGGCACCTGAGCAGGTTCTAGGTACTAAGTGTAAGCCTTCATCCCCGGGGAGATTCACGTATCAAAGTGAAAGGGGGTGGTAAATACCTGGTGAGGTTGAGCTGGGAGAGGCTAAAGACATTTCCATTTGACAATGTTCACTGCTTGGGTTTTTAATCCTAATGGAGCTGCTCTCCCGTTTTCTCCCTGCCTGTCTCACCCTTCCCTGAGGTTTGACCTGGAGTTACCCGATGGAAACAAGCAGCTGCGCGGAGTCACCCAGCTGGGGGGAGCCTGCTCCTCCTCCTGGAGCTGCGTTATCACCGAGGACACTGGCTTTGACTTGGGAGTCACCATAGCCCACGAGATCGGGCACAGGTCAGAGGGCAAGACCCAGAGAGTCGCGAAGTGTCGGCCCTTTCACTCAGAGAAAATCGGCCCGTTTGCAAGCTGAGTTCAGGGAGCGAGCGAGTCACCTCGGGCGGAGCTGGGATTCCCTCAGGTTCAGGACCGTCCTTAGGATTTGTGGGGCCCTACGCAGTATTATTAAACTGGTGCCCTTATGCCCGACTTGGGCCTTAGTCAGCACCCCCACAAAACCCTCCCACCCCATTGCTGACACACACTGAGCTTCGTACGCAGCAGACACTGCGGCAGCCTGGGCTCACAGCCCGGGGCGGGGCGGGGGGGGGGGGCGGAGGGACGAGGCAGCAAAGGATACCGAGCCGCCCGGCACCCCTCACAGCGGCAGAGAGTCACAGTTCCCCGCAGAGACCCCCGAACCCTCTCCCTCACACAGAATGGGCTGCATCGGCGCATTTAGCTCTGTGAATACGGCCCCTGCCTAAGGAGACTGCAGTGCACGCTGGGTGTGCGGGAGCCGACCCGCTCTTACCTGCTGTCCTGGTGGTGCCCCAAATATTCGGGTGCCCTACGCAGCCGCGTACGCTGCGTATGCCTAAGGACAGCCCTGCTCAGGTGGCTTGAAACCCAACTCCGGAGAGAAGGAATGGGAATGAGGGGCCCAGTCCTGCAAGGTTCTGAGCTCCCTCAACACCCATAGTCTTCACTGGGAGCTGAGGGCGCTCATCACCTCGGGATACTCAGCACTCTGCACAGAGCCGACTCTCTTCTGCACAGACGTCCTCCGTGCTCGGCTCAGTGTGCCACCAGCTGGATTCCAGCCCCTCCGAGGGCACAGGTCCCGCTTGCTAATGGCAGTGCTCCCTGGTGTGATGTGGCGGGGTCTTGGTCCAGAGAAGGGTGGTGACTCCCGGTGGCACAGCAGGGCGTGGTGCCGAGAACAGTGTGCAGTGAGTTACCTATGGGCGGGGTGGGGAATAACAAAGGGAAGACTGGCGACGTAGAAAAACACAACAAAACAGAGGCCGAGATTGATCATCCCTGGTCCAAATTCTCGGCGGGTGTAAATTTGTGCAGCTCTGGTGACATCAGTGGAGTTGTGCTCATTTATGCCAGCGGAGAATTTGGCCCGTTGTTTTGCTTGAGCCATGTCATTCACACCCAAAGGTTTCCATCAGCCCCAGGTATAATGGAGCCTCTTCATCACCCTTCCCCCAATCCTTTGTCCTGCTGACCGTCTTAGCCTGTGTAAACTCTTCAGCCCAGACACCATGTTTTCCGGCAGTGCCAAGCACACGGGGGCCCCGATCCTGACTGGGGCCTAGCGGCACTAATGTAATGTCATAATACCCAGTAAGCACTAGTGTTCTTCAGGAGAAAGCGCGCCGTGCTGGGGGGAGATGGAATTAGAACAAAACGCAGTGGAAACGTCAATAGTAATTAATGCTTTGCGCTTCCCTCCCGTTGCATCTCTCCACATTGGTCTGAGGGTCCGAGAGCACTTTATAAACGGTGAATTACTCCTCGCAGCACTGCCACGTAGCAGGGAAATACTACTGACCCCCTTTTACAAATGCAGAAACTAAGGCCCAGAGAAGGGAAGTGACTTAGCCAAGATCATTCATGCGCTCCCGGAATAGAATGCAGGAGTGGGGACTCCCAGCCGGGGGTTGAAACTAGGGTGACCAGATGTCCCGATTTTATAAGGACAGTCCCAATTTTTGGGTCTTTTTCTTATATAGGCTCCTATCACCCCTCACCCCCGACCCGATTTTTCACACTTGCTGTCTGGTCACCCTAGTTGAAACTGCGCTCCGTTCCTGCAATTTAACACCAGGAGATCAGCTGGATAATATCGGTAATGCCCCACCACTCCTTATCTCTTGCGGCAGTTTTGGAATCCATCACGATGGCGAAGGAAACCGGTGCAGTGGGAGTGGCAAAGTCATGGGCTCCGAAGGCAGCCACAACAGCGTGGACCTGGTCTGGTCGGAGTGCAGCAGAGAGCAATTCCTTGCCTTTCTCAGGTAGACGGAACCAGCTGTTCTCCGTGCTCATCTGCATGTCTGCATTGGGGGGAGGAGAAAGGTAGGGGGCTCTTGGAAAGTGAGGCGCTGTGACTCCTTGGAGTGGGGGGTGTTGATTTTAGGAATGACCAAGTGGTGAAGAGAGGGGACCTCTCTGAGCCCAGGACAATGTTCACGTTTCCTGGGACACCGATAGCGAGCTCCCAGACTGAAGGCCTCGGGCCTGGGTTGGTGTCTGGGCGTATCCTTGCTGGCTGTGTGCGGGAAAGCGATGTCTCTTGTGGCTATCCCAGGACAGGCCAAGCAAGCTGCTTGAACGACCTGCCGGACCTGGAGGGCAGCATCCCCGGGTGGAAGCCTGGCTTATATTACGGCGCAGACGAGCAGTGTAAAATAGCCTTTGGGAGCGCAGCCACGGCGTGCACCTTTGCCAGGAATGACATTGTAGGTAGAACACTTTCCACCTGCTTGTGCTTCTGGCTGGTAATGGCCACCCCCGAGGTACTGCAGCTGGGACGGGCGTGGTGGCGCAGCAGGGTGGTGGGCTGGCCTTGAGAGGGGGACAGTGTTCATCTGCAGCACGGCTCTTGGCAGAGAGCAGGCTTAAAAAGAATTCGGATCACTTGCCCCTTTTTCTGCCTCTCCTCTCTCCTCCACTCGAGTCTCCTCTTCATTATTATTTAACATTTGCATTGCAATAGTGCCCATGGACCCTAGTGCCATGCTGTGCTAGGTGCTGTACAAACATACAAGGAGAGAGACTCCATGTGGCGAGGAGCTCTCTGTCTTCCCTCTCCTGTTCTACTCTGTCTCTTTGCTCTCCGGATCCCCTTTGCCCCCTCCCTTGTACAAGACTGTGTGGCTCTAACACGTGGTGCAGTTCCCTGCTGTTTGCAGGCCACGCGCAGCATCGTTAATGCATCTCGTTAACAAGGAAACACTAATCCGGCTGCAAACCTCAGCTGCCGTGATCGACCCCTGTCCTGTGCCGTAACGATCGGCAGCGCCAGTCACTGGAAGCGTCTACAATGCCTGCCACCTGCAGCATGGGCCTCCCCTCTTTCCACTCGAAATGGAGATGCTCAGGAAATTGCCTAAGCCCTCGGGATTTGGAGGGAGAGAGGAGGTGCTGGCTTCCTGCTAGAAGGAAGCAGGCGGGCGGGTGTGGGTAAGGCATGCTTGTCTGGCTGCTGCTCTCTGGTATCCTGTGAGTGCCGAGCACACACAGAGCCATGGCACGGCCTAGGGAAGCCATCTAGCCATGGTCTGCAGTGTTCTGGCTGGGAGGCGTGGGGGCCCTATGTTGGTGGGAGAGGGGCGGGAGCTCAGGTTGAGTAACCTTGCATAGCAGCCTCGGGCACGCACTGACCAGCCTGGCTTCCCTGCCCTCCCAGGACATGTGCAGAGTTCTTTCCTGCCACACCCGTCGAGCTGACCAGACCAGCTGTACTCGCCTTCTCGTTCCCCTTCTGGATGGGACCGAGTGCGGGATCAATAAGGTAAAGAGTCTCCAGGCGCTGTGAAGGTTGGAGGTGGGAGTGAGTGGCTTCCGGGCGGCACAGTGGGTGACTGTAGGGCACGTGGGATGCTTGGGCGGCTACAGGGCATAGTGGATGGCTGGTACCATGGGATGAATGAGCTTTCCCATGTAGAGAGCTACGTCTGAAGAGTGACGGAGAATCCACCACCATCCTGGGTAAATTGCTCCAAGGGTTAATTCACCTCATTGTTAAAAATGTGCACCTTATTTCCCGTCTGAATTTGTCTGGGGTCATCTTCCGGCCGTTGCACTGGGGTATCCCTTTGTCTGCTGGACTGAAGAGCCCGTTATCGGCATAGGATGTTTCCACTCTTTGTCCCCCACGGGAGGTAGCGCTGGAGGAGAAGATGCCTTGCTCAGCTGCTCCCCTCGCGATTTGGGGTCCAATTTCCTTCACCTCCCCTCCCAGGCAGGGGAGTGACCGAGGCACCATGTACTGTTCCCTTCCGGTTGCATTTCTCCCAGCCGAAGGGGCAGCACCCCTCCCGCCCAGCTCCTGGCCGTATGAGTTGTGGCTCTGCTGTTGCTGATCTCTGTGGTGGTCTGGCTTCCAGTGGTGCTCCAAGGGCCGCTGTAGCTCGCTGGAAGAGCTGAACCCTGTGGCAGTGGTGCACGGGCAGTGGTCCAACTGGAGCCCCCTCGCCGCTTGCTCCCGCAGCTGCGGAGGAGGAGTTGTAATGAGAAGACGGCTCTGCAACAACCCCAGGTAAAGACTTGCCTCATTGCCGGCGGCGCCAGTGGAGGTGCTCGCAGGGCCCTCCGGCTGTTTGCAGGCCCAAGGTATCCGCCCTTCCACGCGGTTAACATGGACGAAAGCGTGTAGACGTTGGAGTTCGTTTAAACACGGGCTGGCGCCCTGCGCTGTACCCAGCTTAGCGTGTGCTGTGTGTTTTGCAGTGTACTAAGTTCCTTGTCTCTCTGCTGACCGTGTGGATCATCCTCCGGTCTCGTTGCCTTTCCACTGCCCAGGTGTGTCGTTGTCCAGATGTGTCTCTTCAGTGCCTTGATCCCTGTGTCTCTCCATTCTTCTTCTTAGCGTATGCGCAACGTGCCTCAGGTGGCACACGGCCACGATTCATCACTGAATTTGGTCTGCTGGTTGGGTCATTAGCTTCCCCAGCTTGGGCTGGGTACTGACGGGGAGCGTGACATGAATGCTGATTCATGTCCCCTGTCGCTGCATTGATTGGCTGCATCACCGACCCATCTATTTGTCGTTTCATTAGCTGGCTCAGTGTGGCTGTCCACGAGCCAGATCTCGGTGCTGCTGCTAGGCAATCCCAGATCCTGTGGATGTGGACGATCAGGGTCCTCTGTCTCCTCACTGTGGGGCAGCTCTTCCAGCCTCTCGCCTGGCTTCCTGCGGACCCACCTCTCTGTTGTTTTCAGGCCTGCTTTTGGGGGCCAGGAGTGCAGGGGAGCAGACCTCCTCGCTGAGATGTGCAATACGCAGGTAGGCTGCCTTCTCTCGCTCCGCAGGAAATCACACACACAGCCAAGCAAAGCACTGTCCCTTTACGTGCCATTTTTAACCTGTTAAGAACTATTCCATCCAGGGCTACAGCTTTCAGAGTTGAAACAATTGATTTCCCTGGGAAGGAAACCAAGCGTTGGGCATGCAGTCTCCCTCTGTGTGACAAGACAGGTATTTGTTCCACTGTCACTGAGGCCAATTACTGACTAACAGCTGACCAGCCCCATCAACGTGTAATAAAGCATCTTATCTGGGAGCCTTTGGAGAGCCGGCCACGTACTCCAAGGGAGGGGTAATCCCCAGCTCAGGTAGATGGACAGCCGCTAGCTTCGATTGAGCTAGCATGCAAGTAGCTAGGATGGTGCGGGTGACAGTACTGACCGGGGGTCTTGGACGGGATTGTACTTGGGGCAGCCAGTCTGGCCCATTGCCTGTGTCACCATGGCAACACGGCAGCTTTTTAGCAAGATAGCTCAATCAAATGTAGTGCGAGTCTGTCTACTCGAGTTGAAGAGTCTACTCTAGCTGCAATGTACATACCCTGAGTCCTTTCAGAGCAGGACTGTGCTCAACAGGGGCCATGCTTGTATTGTTCACATTTCCCCTGGACATTTATTTTGGAGAAGTAGGAACGATAACATCATCTGTAAACCATCTATCTCCCATTCTTAGCCCATCTCCTCCTCCCCAAATTTTCCTGCAACTTCTTCATTTGCTGTTTTTCTATTTGTCAGCTGCTGCGTTTCACCCCAGAGGTGGCTGCACTTAGGTAGGGGGTGAAGTGGTTCCTGGGATTCTGCTCTGATTGTATTCCATTTCACTTTCCTTGCGTAATAATCTTCCTCTTCCGTAGGCCTGTTTGACCTCCCAGTTGGAGTTTATGGCTGAACAGTGTGCAGCGACAAATGTAAAGCCGCTGTATCTCATTCCAGAAGTCCCATCTTTTTATAAGTGGACGTCGGCTGCTGGTTATGCCAAAGGTAAAGAGGGGGGGAGAGAGGTTCCTTTGGGAAAGAGAACCCCCAGTGTGGCCTAGAGTCCCGATCTTAATGGCAAATCAAATGGCAGCTTTCGTGGTGGCTACAGCCTTTCCTGACAATTCCTTTTGCCTTCTTCCCATAGTGCAATTGACTCTCTTGTGCCTTTTTGCTTGAGTAACTCTGCCTTTCTCCGCATGTCTGTCTCCCCCAGGGGATACCCTGTGCAAACACATGTGCAAGGCGGAGGAGAAGAATTTCATGGTGAGCCGGGGGGTCAGTTTCACAGATGGAACCAGGTGTGAGCAGAGCAACTGCAGAGCCGAAGGGGCTTTCGATCTGTGCGTGATGGGCAGCTGCCGGGTAAGGATTTTCCTCCCCACAAGTGGATGGTGGATCTAGGCCAAGCTTCAGACATGGGATCTAAACGGTATCAAAGGAGCCACCTCCTTGAGGGTAGGAACAAGCAAACTTTGACCCAAACTTTTGAAGCCGGCTCTTCTATAAGAACAGGATTTGTTACGGCTGTTGGGACTAACTAATTGGGCATCCCACTTGTGCATCCAATACCAACCCTCCCAGCTAGTCCACCCTGCTGATTATACAGTACTGTACATGTGTGTGTAATTCCTTCCTGACCAGTGCAACAATCAGTTTATACCTTGAAGCATGAGAGTGAAATGACCTTGTTATCAATTCAGCTTGCATAGCTATATATGTTGTTAAGGTAAGTGGGCAGACCTGGACAGACCTAGGGGCTTGTCTACATTACTCACTGGATCGACGGGCAGCGATCGATCCAGCGGGGGTCGATTTATTGCATCTAGTCTAGATGCAATAAATCGACCCCCGAGTGCTCTCCCGTCGACTCCGGTACTCCACCAGGCGCAGGCGGAGTCGACGGGAGAGTGTCAGCCGTCGACTTACCACAATGAAGACGCCGCGGCGAGTAGATCTAAGTACATCGACTTCAGCTACGTTATTCACATAGCTGAAGTTGCGTAATTTAGATCGATTCCCTGCCCCCAGTGTAGCCCAGGCCTAACTCTTATCCAGGAGAGGTTTGCTCAGAGTCATACAGTGGGTCAGTGGCAAAATGAAGACTAGAATTTAAGAATCCGGACTCTAAAAGCCATGCTGTTCCCACCATCCACGCTTGCTTCCTCTGCCCGTGTGTCCCCGTGCGCACGCGGGTTACAAAGAGAAAGGTAGCTTAAAGAATGTAACACAAGCAATGCCACTTTGATCACTTCACGTTCTTCCCAGAATAAGCCAGTCTTGTGGCTTTGCCCTCTGCTCAGGTGTTCGGCTGTGACGGCAGGATGGACTCTGGGATGGTGATGGACTCCTGCAAGGTGTGCGGGGGAGACAACGCCACGTGCACCAGAGTGAGCGGCTCTTACACGGAAGGAAAAGCCAAAGGTCTGCCAGCCTCAGCCCCGCTCTCCACACCAGGGTCGATCTCGGTTGCTGGATGCCCCCAAAGCAGATGCAGAACTCTGTGTTGTCCCTTCTTGGCTGTGGTTTTGCTTGGTTCGGTTTTGTGTGGAATATGCTGACGGAGGCTGTCAGAGATGGAGGCTGATGAGATTAATGCTAGTTGCAGCCTGGGTTCTCGGCTGAGCCATTTGCAGTGTGGCTTCCCTTTTTGCCATGGGGGGGATCCTGAGCTCTGGCCTGGGGGGAAGAGCTCAGCCTAGCTGAGTTCTGTAAAACGGGGCTGGGGCGGGGCTGCCTGAGCAGTCAAATGTTGATCTGCCTGAGCTCACCCCTGCCGTCACCCTCACGTAGACTTCTCTGGAGGGTACTTTAAAAAACTGAAAGTGAGCGGAGGGCTTTGGTTGCTAAAGCGAAGGACGCTGAGGCCCTGTTCCCAGGTCTGCCACTGATTCACTTAAGCGCTCTTGGCTCTATTCGTCCCAGGGGTGACTCTGAAGTCAGTGGAGTGACACCGGGGGAATTTAGTCTCTGTGCCTCCGCCTGTCCTTCCGTAGCATGGCAATATAATACCTACTGTGTAGGGGAGTTTAGGGGGTTAATTACTGTCTATAAAGTGCTTTGAGATCCTCGGAAGGTGCACTATGAGGGCAAGGACTGTAATTACAAATCCCCCCACTCCTTACAGAAGGTGCAAAAGTGAATGTGACCGCGTCTTCTCTGTGTTCGTTTCCCAGAGTATGTGACGTTTCTAGCCCTGCCTCACAAGACCACCCTCGTCTACGTTACCAATCGCAGGCCCCTCTTCACACATTTGGGTGAGTATAGTGGGAAGGCTGCTAGGCCGGTTTGGTTTCTGTGCCCCCAAACACGCAGGCAGTCTCGAGAAAAGGCAGACTGGGGGGAAGCGTCCTGGCAGGGCAGTCTCGTCACTTGTGGGGTACTCTCTGTAGAGAAGCGGGGGAAGCTCCGTTACTTGGGATGTTTAAAGTAGACGGGACAAGTCACTAATGGATGCATAGAAGGAAGCCGTTGTCTCTAGCTGATTCTGTGGATATGTAATATCCCTCTGCCCTGACTACCATGGTTGCTTCTCTAGCTGTGAAGGTCCAAGGTCGGTATGTGGTGGCCGGGAAGGAGAGAATCTCCTTGAACACCACCTATCCGTCGGTAATAGAGGACAGCCAGATCAAATACAGGGTGTTTCTCACCGAGGACAACCTGCCAAGCCTGGAGGAAGTCCATGTCGATGGACCAACCCAAGAGGACATTGAGATACAGGTAGCTTGGTAGGGCTGGAAAGGGGATAGCCAGAACTGGCTTGGGGCTGCATAGCTCAGGACCAAGACCTGTAAGGCAGAGTCTGGTGGTGGTTGAGGCTCTGCTGATTCCCCCCATGCCAGCTCCATGCTGATGATAGTCTCCTTATCCTTGGAGACAGCTGAGCACATGTTCCCTGTGGGTTTTCTGTAGACTTAGGTGAAGGCTGGATGGGGGAAAAGGAGAAAACAGTGGAATCCTGGCAGAAAATCTCCCTTGTGATGCAAGAGGTCGTGGTTCGCCGCTCCAGGCCAATGGGGGCTGCGGGAAGCAGCACTGGCCGAGGGATGTGCTGTCCACCGTGTCCCGCAGCCCCCATTGGCCTGGAGTGGCAAACCGCAGCCAGTGGGACCCACAACCGGCCAAACCTGTGGACGCGGCAGGTCAGCAAACCGGCCCGGCGCGCCAGGGGCTTTCCCTGAAGAAGCGGTGGACCACAGTTGAGAACCACCACTCTGACTTGATCTGCATACGCAACATCATAGTGACCTGGGCTAAGCTCTAGATTTCTGCACTCTTCTCCTTCCCCAGGTTTATAGGAAGTATGGGAAAGAATATGGAGATGTCACCAACCCAGACATCACCTTCAGCTACTTTATACCAAAGGAGAAACAGGCACATGTGTGGATTCCTCAGTTCAGGACCTGCTCCGTGAGTTGTGGGGAAGGTGAGGCCGATGTGAGAACCAATGGTTAATTGGGGGAAGCTGCTCAGGCTTGTAGGCTGACTGGCTGCTATCCGCCTAAGCCCTCAAACCTTCTGGACTCACTTTGCTTATTGAAAGAAATACGGCTTGGTATCGATTTCATACATTTTATTAAACAAACTGAAATTTTAAAAAGTGACCAAATCTAAACTGTTATTACGAATATTAAATGTAACTAAGAATAAAGCAGTACAGCTATCAAATCATGATCCAATCAACAAGCGAGACCCAACAATGGATTGGAATTAAATCCTCAGATTAATACTCAATATAACCAATCCTTATAAACTCCAAAGAGGATTCTAAGCAGGTGGCTGTGCATTTGGTTATAAACCCCAGCTAAAGAATTTGGTCAAAGGCCATCAAGTCTATGATTTAGAGCTAGTTAAGTGTCTTCATACTGAAACCAAATTATTACCTAATGTCTGAGCTAGAACTGGATGAATTTATTTGCACAAAACTTTTTTCCCTTCTGTTTTGGAACTGGGCCAACAGTTGAACGGCTCATCTTTTAGAACCTTCATCTTGATCGAGAAAAAGTTACTTTAAAATCTTTCAAGGTGAAACCCATGTAAGAAATACAGTTTTGAAAGTTTATATAAGGGCTGTATTCCCATATTTGTTCTTGCTCTGACACATTTGGGGATTCACTTCTGTCTTATTGGACAAAGGGAACTCACAGTTTCTTTCTGTAAGAGCAAAGACCAGCCTGTAAGTCAGCCTGGAATTTCCTTTCCCTTTTTTCAGCTGGGGACCTCAGCAATGGCAGTTCTAATATTTTACTGCACTTCCGTTCCCAGGGGTGCTACTGGTCGATCACTCCTGCTTTGACCAGGCCAGGAATGAAATAACAGATGATCAGCGGTGCTTGGAGACGCCACAGCCCCCATCAAGGCAGGAGCCCTGTGCCATGGCACCATGCCCAAGCGGGTGAGTATTCCTGAACGGCCTTTTCCGCCGCTAAGCTAACGTCTCCCATCGCTAGAGATGGGCGTAGCTGGCTCTTGTCCTTTCACAGCTGGGTGGCGGGGGACTTCGGCCCCTGCAGTGCCACATGTGGGGGTGGAGCGATGGAGCGGCTGGTTCGCTGTATGAAGAACGAAGGGGGCTTGATCCTGACTCTTCCCGATTCCAAATGCGCGGATGCTCCCAAACCTGCCTCCACCGCGGCATGCGGCACTGAGCCGTGTCCCATAAGGTAATTCAGAGGCCCCCCTGAATGTGTGTGTGGGGGGAATAAATCACTGCCTCTTTCTCCCCTTGTTTTGTGACAGTCCCGTAGTCAGGGTGGGTTATTGCATGTTCCTGCCCGGGCCATGTAACCATTTCTGTGACTGCCCCCGTCACCCAGGGGCACAGCTCTTAATCTGGAGATCGTCTCAGTGTTGTCTTGGCTGGAGTAGGGGACTGGGAGCCAGAACGCCTGGGTTCTTTAATCAGCTCAGCCACTACTTGCTGTGCAACCTCTTGAACCTATCCCGTCACCCCTCTGTGCCTCAGTTTCCCCATATGTGAAATGGGAGTGGTAATCCCTGCCCACTGAAGGTGGTGTGAGGGTCAGCTGATGAACGTTTATAAAGTGCTTTGAGATCCTTGGGTGGTGCTGTACTTTCCCATGTAGATGGAAGGAATCTGAGCCGGGCAAATGCTCTGCCATCTGTGGGGTTGGAGTCACCCAGCAGAACGTGACCTGTGTCCAGATTCTTGATGGACTGGAGACCACAGTAGACACCAGCCTGTGCCCGGCGGAAGAGAAACCTCTCGCTTTTGTGCCATGTGTGGTTAACATCTGTCCGCTAGGCTGGAACGCAGTGAGTACGCTGGCCTGGCTAATGGGGAATCTCACACCCTGGCCCGCGGGGGATCCCCGGCTGGAGGGTGAGAGGGTGTTATGCACACAGGACAGCTCATTAGTCCAGAGTCCCTTGTCGTCACTGCAGGAGGCCTTGCTTACCTTAGATAATGCTGCCAGGTTCATCGGGCTTTGGTGGAGGTGATTTAATTCTGGCAGGGGCCGGCTAAACCCCCTTGGGCATCATCCCACCCGCTTTCCTTCCCACGCAGCCATATTGCTCCAAGCAAAGCAGAGGCGGAAATGCTTTAGCATTTACCACAGAGAGCCATCGCCTCATGAAATCCCCTCCCGTAAAGAAACCCGCGGTGCCGTCTGTCAGAGGGAGCCTGACATTCGCAAACAGGCTGCAGAATGAAACTGGAGGGGGAATTGATTGGCTCTGGGGATTGTTAATGGGCTGTAGAGACTGTCCCCTGCAGGTCACTGGTTCTAAGCCAGCCCGGGTCAGGCGTGACTGAAAGTCACGACTATCTAAGGTAGGTCAACGGTCTGGAGACAATGTGTCCATGTCAGAGAACCACCCCCACAGTGGGAACCAAGCGGCGCCCATCTAGGCAGTCTCAGCCAAGAAGCCAGGGACTTACTGGCCATGGAGTCTGGAGGGGCTCTCTTCACGTGGCTCAGCCTTACTGGTGGGGCCCTGTGAGGGAAACTTCCCTTGAGTGTGCTGTGCTGCTCCCACTGTGTGGGATAAGCGCAGGGTTCGGCCTCCCTTTCGCCAGCGCTAAAATCTCCCACTAAAACCGTTAAAAGGAAAATGCTCAGATCTGTCCCTCTTCAGTCACAGAGGGAGATTCTTGTGGGGGGCTTAGATGCACAGCTTGCATCCCTGAAGGGGAGTCCTGGGGGTCCAGCCCTGCTTCCCAGTTTGGAATCTGCCCCTGCTCCAGAGGAAGCGCGGGGAAGTGTCCGTGAGAGAGCTCACAGGTGCTGTGCGCATGGTCCAGAGCCCTCTGACACTAATGAAAAGACGTCCTTGGTTCCAGTGGGCTTGGCTCAGGCCCTGGGCGAGCAGCAGCTGCCAGTCACTTGTTTTTTGCTGCTCTGTTGGAAGCAGGACAATTCGCCCTCACGGGAAGAGCTGGTGCCATCTGGGAGTATCCAGAAGGAAAATGGCTCCGTGCATGTCTGGAGCCCTCTCATTGGCGAATGCACCGTGACCTGTGGCGGAGGTGAGATGCTTGTGATGCTGCACAGAAACGTTCTTTGTTCTGGGGATGAGCTCGGCAGCCTCGTGCATTCGTGCAATTAACCTTTTGCCGCTGAGGAGCGGGGTGCGTGTGTAGCGGTGGTCACAAGTACACAGTCTGGAAGAGTTAGGGGCGCCTGGCTCGGGGCTTGGAACGAGGATGCAGAGCCTTCCCCTGTAACCTTCCTGGTTTGAATCTAATATAAGGTCCCGGGAGCTTGGGCAGCGCTTGCTTGATCTGTAAAGAGCACTGAGCTCCAGCCTGACGCTGCTGCTATCATGACTGATCTTTTCTCAACAGCCGCATCCATGCCATGCTATCAGACTGTCTCCCCTTCCCGTCTAGGTGTGGCCCCGCTGCGCTATGTGTGTGTGGCGTTCGAGACCAAAGAAGAAACCCAGGAGAAACATTGCAATCAAGTGCCAAAGCCAGTGAGCAGGCTGGAAAACTGCAATCCCATGCTGTGCCCGCCAAGGTACGAGACAGGTCTCTTTTCACTGTCAGCCTCCAGTGCCGGGGTGGTGTGATGGGGTCAGCTGTTTCCTGCAGGGGAAGTGTTGTGTGGGGCCCAGTACAGATGTTCTCTCCATTCTTGTCCACCCCCAGCTGGGAGGTGAAGGAGCTGGCTGCATGCCCAGTGAGCTGTGGAGGAGGGAGAATACCCCTCTCTCTTCGCTGTGTAAGACAAGAAGGAAATACAACCCGTCCTCTTCCTCATTCCAAATGTGGTAGGATGCCCAGGCCAGCCAGCACCAAGGAGTGTGGCACTGATCCATGCCCAGCAAGGTAACTGCTAGTCGCTTTAGGGCCTGGGTATAGCTGAGTGAAGCCCTTGCATGCTTATGTGCCATGGGAAATCTTAGCCCAATACCCCTGATATCTCACTACCTTGGAGCGGGGAGGAGCCCTGGTGCAGCAAATCTGGGGTTGCAAATGTGGACACCACAGTTGCCACCTAAATTGTGCTTAGATATGCCAGCACCCCGGGCGTCTACCATGTGAACTAAAGGACAATCAGCTGTACTTCTTAAATAGGGCTGATCGCCTCTGCAGGAAAATCTCCCAAATAAACCCATTAAGAAAAGCATTGGATCTAGTTCTTTGGAGGTTGGGCCCAAAATCCATCTGAGTTCCCTGATGGCCGGGGGATGGCTCGCTGAGGGTCCGAGTCACTCATTGACGGCTGCATTGTTCCCAGGTGGCATTACAAAACGGACTCGTGCAGCGTAAGCTGCGGAGGAGGCGTGGTGCGCAGGGTCCTGTACTGTGCAAGGGAGACTGGGGACAAGGTGGAGGAGATTGTAGCGGACGCGCGGTGTCATGGTTTGCCTCGCCCAGAGGAGCAGGAGCTGTGTAATCTGGAGCCGTGCCCTCCAAGGTCATTATACTCACACTCACCAAGACTGCGTGTGCCTGGGGAGAGTGTGTGTCTTTAAAAGTGCCATGGACTCAACCCAGTGTGGTTGGGGAGCCAGGTTACAGGGGGGGACCTCTGGATTGTCACTCTCCAGAAGCTGGAGACAAAGTGCATTGTGCTCTGGAGGAAGGGGGAAGGGTGCTCACTGCCCAGTCACTTCTGACCAGGTAATTTCAGGACGGAGATGCACGGCAGGGTGTTAGCGGAAGCCTGCTCAGCCCAGGGTGTGTGGCTTCTAGTATCTGTCTTTGTTTTTGATGTTGCAGGAGGCTGTTTACTGGGCTGAACTAACACAAGAGTTGGTCTGTTCAGGATCTGTCAGTTCCAGGGGGGTGGAAATATCACAAGAAGACCAGATCTTGACTCATTTCAGCCCGTCCATGTCTCCCCGGGGGGGCTTGTGATGCCCGTACTGTGAACACCCATGCAAATATTGAGCTCATGAGGTTTTGGCAAAACCCGAAGATGCTGCTCTGCAGCTTTCAGAGGACCCACTTCCACACCGTCCCCAGATATTCTAACCTCGTCACAGGGA
Source organism: Macrochelys suwanniensis (assembly GCA_033296515.1). Taxonomy (NCBI): domain Eukaryota; kingdom Metazoa; phylum Chordata; order Testudines; family Chelydridae; genus Macrochelys; species Macrochelys suwanniensis. Next base: position 8,863,552 of record CM065790.1, on the reverse strand, counting down.
CTGGCTCTGTTCCTCATCTGGATTGGAGCCACAGGAAGCTGGGATGATCCCAGGTTGCAGTGTGCCTGTGGCTGAGGAAGGGAGTCTCCGGATGACTGGGAAAGTGGGAAGATGAGGATGTCTCATGGTGGGGCTTTTTAGCAGGGGCTGGCGGGAGGAGGGGAATCGGTCCTCACTGAATTTTCTCCTTCCCCTTGGGTCAGATGGAAAGTAGCAGCGGCTGGTTCGTGTTCCTCCTCTTGTGGGCTCGGCGTAGCCACGCAATTGATCGCCTGTGTCCAGCTCCGCCAAGGCCTAGAGACCGAGCTGGAAGAGAGTTCGTGTCCGGAGGCAGAGAAACCCCTCTCCAGCATCCCCTGCATCATCAGAATGTGCTCCTATGAGTGGGGGTTCAGCGAATGGACAGAGGTACCTGCTACCCGTCTAACGCAGCGCTAGGTGCAGGAGCAGTGCCGCCCTCTGGCTTCAGAGCAAATCCCAGGACTGCCGTTATAGGAGAAATAACTCCTCTCTCGCACACTACATGGTGCTAGCATCCATCAAAATACCAACCTGTTCCTAGGGATGTCATCCACCTTTCCTTCCTCTCTCCCTCCCTGAGCGGGGTATCTGTGCAGCCCCCATGTCGCTAGACTTCTGGTCTTTGGCTGCTCTTTAAAAATTGCCCTTGCATGTTTTGGGGCCATGTGCTCCATGCAAGTCTTTTCTGAACTTTGCTCAAACCTTTCCCCTGTCAGACACCCACCTAATCACTATTGTGCACGAGTACTGATAGATCTGTGGGTCTCAGGGTCCTTTGGTAAGGTGGCTCAGCACTATTATCGCCATTTCACAGCTGGGGAAACTCAAGGACGTAGAGGTTAAATGCACTGGCCAATATCAGTGGAACAGCTGAGACTATAACACAGGTCTCCCTACTCCCTGACCTGCACTTTAGCCATTGAACCTCCTTCCCCCTGAATAGAACCCTGACTGTAGATTTATAAAGGCCTCTGGGTTTCTTCCGCTGCAGTGCTCGGCGTCGTGTGGGAACGGCATTCAGGTGCGGCAGGATTTCTGCCTCAATCTGAAAACCAAGGAGCACGTGAACCCCATCTTCTGCATGCGCTCCCCCAAGCCCATCACGGTGCGTGGCTGCTCTGCCGGCCCCTGTCCTGAGCTGCCTGCGGTGGATGGGTCCTCGGGATCAGAACACCAGATACCAACTTCAGCTACGAACCCGATAACGACAGCAGCCACCATTTATCCCAAGAGGCCAGAATACAAAGCCCTACATCGTCCTCCAACCAGGGTGCTGGCTCCTTCACCCAAACACCCCGAGGAGCTTTCAGCGGGGGAGGAGGACACCGCTGAAGAGTACAGTTAGGTGGTGATTCCATAGGGTGATGTCCTTAGCCAGTGCTCCGGCAAGGAGTCTGAGAGTCCTCCCGCACTTAGGCAGTACTCCGGCAGGGAGCATGGGAGCACTCCAGTAGGAAATTTGTCTGGGTCAGGACTTCAGATTCCAGGCTCATGATCATTTAAAATCAAATGAAATTCATTTGCAGAGCCTAATTCTGGCCCACAGCAAGCTCAGATCCAGGGCAGCTTCCTCCCAGCTCAGGAGGGGGAAAGCCCCAAGCGGGTACAGCACATTGGTATGCCTAGTGGTTCTGGTGATGGGCAAGTTCTGCTCAGAGTTCACCTGTTCTGCTTTGCTGTGTGGAACATTCATAGCACAAGCCAGAAGCCCCCGGCACGCACCTTGATTCAGGTTTGCTGCAGACTCAAAAGTCGGCGCGGATTCACTGCAAGTCTTGCTGTGGGTCACGCCTTCCAGGCGTGTCATGGGCTACCCATGAGAAGGGAGTTACCAGCAACAACTCCCTTCCCAGGGCCTCCTGCATTCTTTGGATTGCAAGCACCTCAGGCAACAACTGGCTTACTGTGTGTCTTGTGCAGAGGTCAAGTACAAGGAGTGGTTTCAGTGGGCGTACGTTCCTTCTGCTGCGCTTACTCATCCACCGTGTCTGGGCTTTTGGTTTTATTGCGCAGGTGTCTGTGGGAGGCTCTTCCTCAACTCCACTGGGATCATCAACATGACGGGCCTGCAGGTCAGTGACTGCACGGTTTCCATCGGACGCCCCCTGGGGGAAGTGGTAACAGTCCGGGTGCTGGAGAGCTCCCTAAACTGCAGTGCAGGTAGGTTCCAGAGCCCGCAGAGCTCATCCATGGCAGGGGACTTTCAGAAACCTGCACCTGCCTCCTGCTTGTTACTTTTGTGTACACTTTTGCTGGTAGTCCACAATTATAGTCTTGCTCCTTAAAATATCCTTGTGGTTTCATTTAGATACCCGATTCTTCTTCGCTTCTTTTCTTGAACTGTTACGTAGCGCTGTTGTGCGCTGTTAAACAGCTGCTGTGTTCCATGCCAGAGGTGCTGCATTTCATTGATGGGTGAAGTGATCAGAAAGCAGTTTCTTAGATCTGTAAAGTATACGCCTGTCTGTGGTATCCGACTGTGACGTCGCGACAGCGTGTGTGTTCTCACGTAGCTGTATAGTTTAATAATCCACGAGGCGCGAGACTGCAAACAGATGTCACATGGGGATGTGCAGGCTCCTGTTGAGGCCTTGGCACGACGCTTGGCCCTTTTTCCAGTCAGTTTTTTGCATCTGTCTTCCTCAAAGGGTTTGCATCCTTGATTGACCCTTGCTATCCATTCAGGTCTGTCCTGGGCTGTGTCTTCAAAGTTATCACTATTTATGTCCCCAGAAGGTCAGACTCTGCTTAAGGGAGGCTTTGAAGCGTTTTCACTGACTATCCCTCCTGCGCTTTCTGAATTTCAGCTCACCATAGAAAACGTTTCTCAGGAGTCTATCATTGCCCACTCTGACAACATGACCTCTCTTTCTAAGCTTTGCTTTGGTGATCATTACCTCGACGCTGGTTGGCTTTGCTTTTTTCACGGATGTTAACCTTTGAGCCTTTCTCTGTAAAGTACTTTGCCGTAAAAGGTCCTTTATCTCACTATTTAATTTGATTACAGGGGAGATAGTGCTGTTTTCTGGACGGATGATGTGGCGGACAGGCTGTAAGAAGCTGACGGTGTCCGCTGTCAATTCCAGGACCAACACATTGATGGTGAGACAGCGCCTCCTGCTGCCAGGGAATGGTGTAGTTCTTCAGTACAACAGCAAAGCAGCAGCAAAAAAATATCACCAAGGTACTTTGCTGAACTCTTCACTGTGGCTTTAGGGCCGGGGCAGGGAAAGCAAGGCCCACTGAGTTTCACTGTGCAGTTCATGGCTGCCCAGGGAGACCAAAGGGCCCAGAGATGTTGCTTCTTCACCAGGGGCCCATAAGGCCTCTCAGCTGAAGGCAGAGTATTATTGACTCTCTATTGACTGCCCTTCCATATTGAAGATAAGTCCCTGCAAGATGCTGGCACGTGCTTTGAGATCCCCGTCTGGAGTGCACTGGGGAACTTTCTGGGCATGCTTTATTTTATATGGACGTACCGAACACAGTATTCCAAATTGCTTTCTCTCCTACCCCGCTTCCCCATCCCAGACTGTGATGTGCAGCTGTTTGGTCCCTGGGGTGAAATAGTGAATCCTGGACAGTTGCCGGACCCAAAACGGCAAGTGGCATGTCGGACCTTTATCAACGTGGCTCCACAGCATCGCATAGCCATTCATGCCCTCTACATGGACCTGGGGACCGAAAACAACCAAACACACTCCAATTACATCTCGGTGAGACATCAGCCTGGGGGCGGGGCACATTTAGGGCATGCTTTTCCCCTCCCAGGCCCTGAGAAGTTTGCTTCTACGTTCGAGCTTCAAAGCACATTGGAAATCATATAGAGCCAGATTCTGATCTCAGTTACACCGGTGTAGATCTGAGGTGACCCCACTGAAGTCACTGGGACTCTGCCCCTGACTTTTGTGACTTCCCAGCCTGGGAAGTACCATGTCACCTGAGCGATTGATGCGCTTCCCTGAGGGGTCCTGGCATAGCAAAAACAACGCTCTTGCTTGAAAGAGGCGGACTGCTATGCGATCGTGATTCCTTCCTTTCTTTGTTCAGATACGCGATGTGAATGCCATGAAGACAACAGTGTTCCGTGGGAAACAGCAGTTCTTCTGGGAATCCACAGGGAGCCAGGCAGAAATTGAATTCCATGAAGGCTTTACAGAAGATCGTGTCAGTTTCCGAGCAGAGTACTGGGTCAGAGAGCCCAGATAAATGGAAACAAGGGGCGCCCCAGCCAGGGAAGCAGTGGCTCAATTAGAGTCAGGACTCCCAGTTCTGCCACTGATTCACCGGTTGACCTTGGGCAAGTCATTTAACCTCTCCGCCTCAGTTTCCCCATCTGTTTAATTGGAATAACAATACCTGTCTACTTCACAGGGCTGCTTAGTTAATATTTGTAAAGCACGTGGAGATGCTCAAGGCATTATATAGATGTCAAATATTATAATTCTCTTTAAAGTTTTTTCCTGTCTCTCCCAACTAGTACTGAGACAACTTACCTGTCTGAAATGAATGACTGGGAGACTGAAGCCCAAGTCATGACTGTGATCTAATTTCACCTTGTTAGAAGGGTCTCGTCTGCTCACAGTGCCTCAGCATCCTCTGATGGAGATATAGATTAGAGCAGTTAGTGAAAATCAGCAGCTTAACCCTTTATTATTTTTCTTTTTGGCCAATTATATGAATGTGTGTTGCGGGCGGATAAACCATTCAGAGTTGATGGACCTGATGCTGATGGGGGGAGGGATAGCTTAGTGGTTTGAGCATTGGCCTGCTAAACCCAGGGTTGTGAGTTCAATCCTTAAGGGGGCCATTTAGGGATCTGGGGCAAAAATTGAGGATTGGTCCTGCTTTGAACAGGGGGTTGGACTAGATGACCTCCTAAGGTCCTTTCCAACCCTGAGATTCTATGATTCTATGCTCCTTTACACTCTGACAGTGAAGGACCCTAACATCTGCACCCACTTTGCTGTCGGAATGGTGGAAAGGAGCCTTAGGCATAAATGAGAATTGGGCACTACATGTCCTCCAGCAATAATAGTATTTCCCAATAATTAGGTAGAGAACTTGTCCTGCTAACGATGAACTCGGTGCCACAACATCCTCTGGCAAGGAGTTCCACAGTTTGACTGTGCGTTGTGTGAAGAAATACTTCCTTTTGTTTGTTTTAAACCTGCTGCCTGTTAATTTAGTTTGGTGACCCCTAGTTCTGTGTTATGAGAAGGAGTAAATAACGCTCCCTTATTTACTTTCTCCACACCAGTCATGATTTTATAGACCTTTGTCATATCCCCCCCTTAGTCGTCTTTTTTCCAAACTGAAAAGTCCCAGTCTTATTAACCTCTCCTCATATGGAAGCTGTTCCATACCCCTGATCATTTTTGTTGCCCTTTTCTGAACCTTTTCCAAAATCACGAGTCAGGCCTCAAAAATCAAGATGTAGGCTTAAAAATCATGAGCTTTTTAAAAAAAACAAACAGATGTTGGGTTCTTTTTCATTGCTTTCTGGTTTCTGAACCTTTAGGTTGCACTTGGTTCATGTTTCCAAGCTTTTCTCTGCAGCCATGAGAGCCAGAAACTTTTGTGAAAAAACCAAAGCTGAGATTCTAATGCACTCCCTTGATTCCAGGAGCAGGGGCCTTAAGAAAAACTCCAGACATTGCGAGACGCATGATAAAATTGTGAGAGTTATCAACACCACATTTCAAAGGTGCTTTCTTCCCGGCTCTAATGTGAATGGGAAGATTTCCAGGAAGACGAGAGATTTGGAATGTCTCATAGACTCATAGACTTTAAGGTCAGAAGGGACCATTATGATCATCTAGTCTGACCTCCTGCACAATGCAGGCCACAGAATCTCACCCACCCACTGCTGGAATAATCCTCTCACCTATGTCTCAGCTATTGAAGTCCTCAAATCATGGTTTAAAGACTTCAAGATGCAGAGAATCCTCCAGTAAGTGACCCGTGCCCCATGCTGCAGAGGAAGGCGAAAAACCTCCAGGGCCTCTGCCAATCTACCCTGGAGGAAAATTCCTTCCCGACCCCAAATATGGCGATCAGCTGAACCCCGAGCATGTGGGCAAGACTCACCAGCCAGACACCCAGGAAAAAGTTCTCTGTAATAACTTCTAACATCCCATCATTGACCATTGGTCCTATTTACCACTGATGGCAATTAATTGACCTTTGACTAAGATCATGTTATCTCATCAAACCATCCCCTCCATAAACGTATCTAGCTTAATCTTGAAGCCAGATAGGTTTTTTGCCCCCACTGCTTCCCTTGGAAGGCTGTTCCAGAACTTCACTCCTGTGATAGTTAGAAACCTTCATCTAATTTCAAGTCTAAACTTCCTGATGGCCAGTTTATATCCATTTGTTCTTGTCTACATTGGTACTGAGCTGAAATAATTCCTCTCCCTCCCTGGTATTTATCCCTCTGATATATTTAAAGAGAGCAATCATATCTCCCCTCAGCCTTCTTTTGGTTAAGGTAAACAAACCAAGCTCCTTGAGTCTCCTTTCATACGACAGGTTTTCCATTCCTCGGATCATCCTAGTGGCCCTTCTTTGTACCTGTTCCAGTTTGAATTCATTCTTCTTAAACATGGGAGACCAGAACTGCACACAGTATTCCAAATGAGGTCTCACCAATGCCTTGTATAACGGTACTAACACCTCCTTATCTCTACTAGAAATACCTCGCCTAATGCATCCCAAGACCGCATTAGCTTTTTTCACAGCCACATTACATTGGCGACTCATAGTCATCCTGTGATCAACCAGGACTCCGAGGTCCTTCTCCTCTTCCGTTACTTCCAACTGATGCGTCCCCAGCTTATAACTAAAATTCTTGTTATTAATCCCTAAATGCATAACCTTACACTTCTCACTATTAAATTTCATCCTATTACTATTACTCCAGTTTACAAGGTCATCCAGATCTTCCTGTAGGATATCCCGATCCTTTTCTGAATTGGCAATACCTCCCAACTTTGTGTCATCCGCAAACTTTATTAGCACACTCCCACTTTTGGTTCCGAGGTCAGTAATAAAAAGATTAAATAAAATTGGTCCCAAAACTGAACCTTGAGGAACTCCACTAGTAACCTCCCTCCAACCTGACAGTTCACCTTTCAGTATGACCCGCTGTAGTCTCCCCTTTAACCAGTTCCTTATCCACCTCTCAATTTTCATATTGATCCCCATCTTTTCCAATTTAACCAATAATTCCTCATGTGGTACTGTATCAAATGCCTTACTGAAATCGAGGTAGATTAGATCCACTGCGTTTCCTTTATCTAAAAAATCTGTTACTTTCTCAAAGAAGGAGATCAAGTTGGTTTGGCACAATCTACCTTTTGTAAAACCATGTTGTAATTTGTCCCAATTGCCATTGACCTCAAGGTCCTTAACTACTTTCTCCTTCAAAAATTTTTTGTGTCTCGTTGAAACACACAGCAAAATCCCTCTTCACAGGAGGGGGAAGCACTTGAAGAACTGCCCCATAAAATTAAATCCTAACCGAGGGACTGTCTTTCCAAATGGCTGAGATTTGGCAGCTCTGGAAATCACTGAACACTAATTGCCAGAGAGAAAAGAGGTGGGGTGAAGGGTGGAGTGGGAGTTTCCCTGACCAATCCCTTCTAATCAGTCTTAGCTCAGTACATTTTTTGGTTTGCATATACAGACGCACCTCCGTCATGTCTCCTCGGTCTAACAGACCCGGATCTTGCCCTCGCACACTGGCCACCTTGGCAGCATGTCCTAGTAGTTAGCGCAGGGCACTAGGAGTCAGGATTCCTGGTTCTGCTCCCGGCTTTACCACGGACATCTTCTGTGTAACCTTGGGCAAGTCAGTTCACCTCTCTGATGAAGCAAAAGTGCAGAGACACGCACAAGAATGAAAAATGCGAGTGGAGAAGACAGAGTTCGCCTAGAGTTACCCGATAGCAACTGTGAAAAAACGGGACAGAGGGTGAGGGGTAATAGGCACCCACTGGCCTCCCCAGGAATTGAAATTAGGGGGGGTGTTCGAATTTACTGGGGGGGGGGTCACTAAATTGGCATGTAACTAGTTCACAAAACTGGGGGGGTGTTGGGGAAATTCAGGGTGTGTGTAGGGAAATCACTGTAGGCACCCATGTAAGAAAAAGTCCCTAAAAACGGGACAATGGGACATCTGGTCACCCTAAGTTCACCAGAGTTGTTGAACCCACATGGCTGTAGGAGAGGTGTGGGGTTGGGGGTCTGAACACAGGACATCAAGGAACGCCCGTGTTCCCATACTGGCTCTTACAAACGCTGCCTCAGTGTTGCAGGGCAAGTTGAAAGATGCTTTATAAATGCAAGATAGCCGCACGTCTCCACCCAGGCGCTTGCATTTGCACACATAGGCAGCCTCACAAGCATGCATGGGGGGGAGGGATAGCTCAGTGGTTTGAGCATTGGCCTGCTAAACCCAGGGTTGTGAGTTCAATCCTTGAGGGGGCCATTTAGGGATCTGGGGCAAAAATTGGGGATTGGTCCTGCATTGAGCAGGGGGTTGGACTAGATGACCTTCTAAGGTCCCTTCCAACCCTGATATTCTATGATTCTATGCATAGGCATGTGCACTCGCAGAGGTGCGTGCATGTACACGCACACGTGTGCACACGCAAACCTACGGCCACAGGTTAGTCAGTCACTCCTCAGCCAGCTGCTGCTCCTCACCCTGGCCAGGCAGGGCCCTGCCCACTTAGCTATTTTAATGAGGGGGGTGACATCAGAGTCCTCCCTCTCGGAAAGGAGGGGACCCATAATGCAACACGCAGGGAGACGTGGACGCTGTGCTGCTGCTGGGGACAGAGGCTCTCCATTGTCAGCAAGAACAGAGCAGCTGTCAGGGGCCAGGCCGGCTCCATGGGGCGGTGGTGAGGGGCCGCGCCGCAGGACGGGTGTCAGGAGCTGTCACTGACTCCCCTGGGTGTGTGTGTGTGTGGGGGGGGTGTCCCCTTCTGCTGTGGCTCAGGTGCAAAGGGGGGGCTGCCCCTAGCCCCTGCGGAGGGGGCACACAATGAGCTCCCAGGAGGATCCGTTCCAACAAGCAACCCCTGCCCCAGCTGCCTCTTCGGGGGACGATGGCATGACCTGGTGGTACAAGTGGCTGTGCAGGATCGCCGGGGTCATCGGGGGCGTGTGTAAGTAGCCCTAAAGTCCTGCTTGCCGGATGCCCCTGGAATAACCTCCAGGGACTCTGCTGACCTGCGCCCGCCGGCCAGTGACGGGCGATGAAGGAGTGCTTGGGCCCTAGCAGCAATTGTCTGTCTGTCTGTCTGTCTGTCTGACCACCGCCAGACAAAGACCCAGAAGCACGTTGTCCAGGTGCGGGAATCGGAGGGATTTTAACCGGCGCCTGCGTCGTGCGCGCGTTGATTGTTTAACCCGCCTGGGCCTCACTGCGAAGCCCTTTGGGATCCGGGGGGGAGGAAGGTCGTTCTACGGATAAATTACTCCGCTTGTGCCCAGTTGCGACGCGTCCCCTGGGAGGCAATGGGAGCAGGCTGTGAGGCCCCAAATCTGCACCGTGTAGCAGGCAGATGGGTGGCACTTGGACTTGAATGGGGCTCTGCCGGGGCAAAGCCTTCCGCGTGCAGATTGCAGGCGCGGGGGTTAGTTCGTTGTTGTTACTGACTATTCGATGCTTGTGTGTTTCCACTTTTCCTTTTCCTTGCTGATCTCCTGGTTTCAGTGTGTGTGGGTGTGGGTGGGTGAGTGTGGGTGTGGGTGAGTGTGGGTGTGGGTGTTGAGCCTTTTTTTAAATAAGGGATTTTATCTTTGAAACAAACAGAAGGGAGGTGGCCCGAAGCAGGAAGCTGTACTGGCTTGTTAAATACTTGTCCCTGAAATTAACCGTCTCCCATGGGAAGAGTCAAGGCTGTTCCACCAGGGATCATTGGGTCATACTGGGTTGTGCTGCTCCATGGTTTGACAAGATGAATAGATCTTAAAGCCAGAAGGGACTGTCCCGATCACCGCCTCTGGCCTCCTGCATAGCGCAGGCCGGAGAATTCCACCGGGTGCCCGTTCCTGCATCAAGCCCATCACTTGTTCTGGGGAAGTGTGAGCGTGTCTCTGAGAAAGCATCCCCTTTTGATTTGTTCCGTGTGGTGCTTGTAACATTTCATCCATTCCCTTTCTCTGTCTCTGCCTCCTCGGTTGGCTCTTGTTCTGGAGCTGGAGCGGGCGGCAGGTTTGCTTCAGTTCCCTTTGTTCGCCTGGGTAGAACGTGTTTGTTAACCGGAGGATGTGCCGGGCTGGGGCTCCAGAACATGCTGCCCAGCTGAGGCACATGTTGGCAGCTGCATTTCTGCTGTGGTGAAAGGATATAACAGAGTTGCTGGGTGAAATCCACCTCAGTGCACAGCCCTCCGTACCTTGCATAGAGTCAGGACATTTGCTGAAGAGTCTCCCCAGGGCTGGGAGGGAGGAATTTACCTCACAGGTGTGAGTACTACCAGAGGTACCTGGAGGCTTCCACTCCAGCCTCAGTTGTTTCAGTGCAGCATACAGTCCTTGGCGAGCTGGGTTTTTTAGCAAGGGATGGTTGGGGGCCACAGAAATGCTCTGGGCTGAGGGTGCAGAGCTGAAGGGGACAGCTGGTATGTGCCACGGACAGCCTTGCGAGCTTCAAGCCTTAAAAAACCACCCATGTGCTTTAAAAGTCATGAGATGGGGGGAAAAAAAGACATTTGGGTTCTTTTTCTTTATCTTCTGGCTTCTGAGCATTTAGGGCACGCTCGGGTCATGTTTCCAGCTTTTCTCTGCAGCCAGGAGCACTCAAAATGTACTTGGTTTAAAAACACGAAAGCGGAGATTCTTACCCATTCACATGATTCCAGGTGCTGGGGCTGTCCGACAAACGTCAGATTTGGCAAGAGTTGTGGTCAGCTTCTTGTGATCAGTAACGGTATTGCAAACAAACCAGGAAGGCCGGAAAATCAATGTATACACCTGATAGTTTCTTCTCCTTGTGATTTTGCCAAGCAGGGAAAAAATATGCTGAGCGACTCTTGGGCAAGTGGAGGCAAAAGTTAATGGCAGGTAACAGAAGGGACAATTCTCTGAATCCCACATACTGACAACAACGCCTTTCAAAGGGCTTCATATCAGGCAGCAAAATAACAGGAGGCAGGTTCCCAGAGTGCAGGGAGACAACACAATTTGCTACAGGACTCTGGAATGTATCTCTAGCCTTGTGGGTCACAAAGAATTGGAACCAATTTATTCATATTTTAGTGGATTGTATCCAGGCTGCTAAAAAGAGAGTTTATTCGTACAATGCCGGATTCATTCAAATGCACAAAGGGGTTTGTATTGTAATGGTTTCAAATGCTAGCATAAGGAGATTCAGTGCCAGTGCAGCTGTGACCACTGATACCTGAACTTGGCCCAAAATGTATTAGAGACAGAACTAGGGTGACCACATGTCCCGATTTTATAGGGACAGTCCTGATATTTGGGGCTTTTTTATATGGGCTCCTATTGCCCCCCACCTCCTTTCCCGATTTTTCATCCTTGCTATCTGGTCACAGTAGACAGAACTATCTAGTGGATGGAGCAGGTGACTGGGGCTCAGGAAAGATGTGGACAAATTGGAGAAAGTCCAGAGAAGAGCAACAAAAATGATTAAAGGTCTAGAAAACATGACCTAGGAGGGAAGACTGAAAAAACTGGGTTTGTTTAGTCTGGAGAAGAAAAGACCGAGAGGGGACATAACAGTTTTCAAGACCATAAAAGGTGGTTACAAGGGAGAGGGAGAAAACTGTTCTCCTTAATCTCTGAGGATAGGACAAGAAGCAATGGGCTTAAATTGCAGCAAGGACAGTTTAGGTTGGACATTAGGAAAAACTTCCTAACTGTCAGGGTGGTTAAGCACTGGAATAAATTGCCTAGGGAGGTTATGAAGTCCCCATCATTGGGGATTTTTAAGAGCAGGTTAGACAAACACTTGCCAGGGATGGTCTAGATAATACTTAGTCCTGTCATGAGTGCAGGGGTCAGGACCTCTTGAGGTCCCATCCAGTCCTATGATTCTATGAATCATAGAGGAGTGAATTCTTCTGCTAAGAGTTCATTTTAGCTTCACGTTCTCTGTGTGCTCCTTTGCCATTCAGCAAATTAGTTAATTGACTAAGCACCAGACCTGTCCGTCTGCTACACCACAAATCCCAGCAGACATTTTCATAATTGAAAAGCTCCCCTGTGGCCTTGAACTGGAAAAGAAATCTCAACTGACAGCTGTTTGTTCCCTTTTGGCTACTAAGGAAGGTGTCGATAAGAGTGAGAGAACCGTTCGGTTACTGGTACTGTTAGGGTTAAAACAATCTCTTGCTTACCTGAGAGTCGTACAGAGGCATTCCGCAGTCAGGTTTGTTTTGGGGGGTGGGTTCGCATAGCAAGAACCCCCAAATCGTAATTGTTTTTTAAATGTATTCCAAGAAGTTATTAGCCCTGGTGTCTAGGCCAAATTTGAGCTTGGATTATAGCATTCTGCCCTCTAAGTTCTGTGTGTGTGCTTTCAGCTGAATGTGGGATCTTTCTAAATTTTCTGTCCTACGCTGTTGTGTAGTGTTGCTGTGAGTGGTGAATATCAGCTGTGTTCCACCCCAGAGGAAGCTGTGTTTCCGTGGTGCGTGAAGTGATCCCTGTATGTAACTGGTCTATCAGTTTGCAAGTGCTTTCAGATGACAGATGCTATGTGACTCTTAAGTGGTTCCTACTTATGATAATCATGCACTTTCTTATGGGCAGTGTGAGTGCCTGAAGCCCTGGGTTTAACTGCCCACCTCCCCTGCTCCCAAGATAATGCTTTTATCTGCTAAGATGTAGCAAGGACAAGCAGTAGAGCTGTCTATGCCCTGTCCTTGTGCCAGCCGCTGGACCCACCAGGCCTGTCTGGAGCTCCGGACGCCTCACCAGCGGATAGTTTAGGAAGATCAGAATAAGGCATCTCCTGAACCCTGCAGGTTGTTTCCATTTCCTGTTAGTGCATGTATTCTGAGGGGCTAGGGCACTGGACTGAGCCTCAGAAGACCTGGATGCTGGACCTGGCTCTGCCACTGGTTTGTTGGCTGACCTTGGGGAAGTCACTCCGCCTCTCTGTGCCTCTGTTTCCCCATTTGTGAAATGGGGATAATGATACCTCCGTTGTAAAGCAGCACGAGATAAGAGTTGTTATTATTCCTCCTTTGTCTTTTCTTCTCTCCGGCTCACCTCTCGCACCGAGTCTTCATTATCTTTGGAATGCGTTAGTCTCCTTGAAATACCCCTAACGGACCCTTTTAGAAAATCGTACTGCTTAGTGTTTCCCAAAGGGTGGGCTCCAACTGTGCAGAACAGGAAGGCCTGAGTTCTCACAGTGATACTGACTCAATGGGTGAGTTTAGGCAAGTCACTTTGCCGCCCCGTGCCTCAGTTTCCCCGTATGTGGAAGGCACTAATTATACTGGGTTGTGAGGGTTCATTAATGATTGCTTTAAAAACTCCCCCACATTGCTCTCTGTTTTCTAAGATGAGGCACAACCACATGAGACACACCACAGGCAGGGCAATGACCCAGGTGGACCCTCACCTATGGAAATCCTTTACGCTGAGTAGATCACAGCTTTCAAATACAGAGAGATACCAGTCATCTGCATTGCATGGGCTAAAAAACCCAGCAGCCTCTAGAGTCTGTACTAACCTTTAGAGACCCTATTTTAGCTGGAGTTTTGTTTAGTGTTGTTATTTCTTATTGAGCCAGCCGCTGGCTCTGTTCTACACCCAGGCCATTCAGCCCCTCCTCCACACCTGGGCTCTGGTTACTCTGGGCATAAAGGTAGCCTCTTATTGTTAATTGAGGAGACTGGCTGTATCGAATGCAGGTGACATTTTGCAAGTTTAATGAGCTGCTAGGTAAATGCATGCACTCCAGGCTCACAAACTGCTGGCTGACTCCTTTTCTTGCATTATATACTCGAGGCCTCATGGGTTATTTTGGGGCTTGCTTTGTCAAACAACTGCTTCCATAGCTGCAGAAAGAGGGCCAGGTTCTGCTCTGGGTTCCACTCAAGTCTGCCCAGAGTCTCTCCGGATAAGTCCCTACGACTCCAGAGGAGTCACTCTGAATTTACAGCGCTGTAGAGGAGAGAGGAATTTGGCCCATTTCTCAGTTCTTGTTTCTGCCATCGGTTCTCTGCAGACTGCAGCTATTTTTTCGTTTCGCTGTTTATTCCTTGCAAAAGATATTGCTGTCAGAAGGCAGGTAGCTCGTTGTTTACCTCGGGGCCAGTTACACATGACTCGAGATCCTTCAGCAAATAAAAACAGAGTCTCCCTTAAAATGACTTAATTAAAAGCAAACACACCGGGGGTCTGTGTAACCCTGAATGTCCATAGAAACACAAGCCTGAAGGATGAGTGTCCTGAGCCAACGGCACCCCGTGTTCTTGTTTTTAGCCAAATTGGGAGTAGATCCTATCTCCTAGATCCCAATCATTCTGACCATTGTCTCTCCCCTTCAGTGTGGATTGGTATGTGTAGTTGTTATTCAGATCGTAGTAGTGGCTACAGGTGACAATTGAAATCAGAGTCCTATTGTGCTAGCTGCAGTACATACAAGTAATGAGAGATAATCCCTGATTTAGAGAGTTTAATACAGGCTGAAGAGGGAAAGCACAGGTGCAGGGACTTGCCCAAGGTCACACAGCATGTCAGTGGCAGAGCCAGGATTCAAACCCAGATCTTCTACCTGCCAGGCCAGTGCCCTGACCACTAGCTCGCGCTGCCACCTCTAGGTGCTTCATGGTTTACTTTTCACATGAATTAAAATCAATCTCTTTGCTTTTAAGCCTGCGCACTTGCCGGCCTTTGGAACTGCGTGACCATCAATCCCCTGAACATAGCGGCTGGGGTGTGGATGATGTAAGTACGCTTGTCCTTCCCTCTTTGCCCCCACGCTGCCGGTCTCGGCTTTTGAATCGCCATTGAGCAGCGGCAAGCGATAGAGCTGCGCTTTGTGGGCAAATAACTCGGCGCTCGCCTTTTATGGCTGCCTACCGCTACAAGAGATCGCTGTCTGTCTCCTGAGTCTCGCCCCCGCTCATGTGCAAGGCAGCTGGGGTTAGCCTAGTGTACTGATCTGCCCCGGTCTTGCCATCTGCAGCTACCAGGAGACTCTTATCCAGAATAAAACAGGGGCATCCCGCATGCATTAAGCGGGGTCCCTTCCTGAAGCGCCCAGATGTCATACTGGCTTCTACGTCTGCTGCCACAAAGCTTGTGCGCAAATCCTGGTGATCACTAAGGATTTACCCAGCAAGGCTTGGGGCCAGATATGGCTTGAAGTAGCTGCCGTGGTGACCTAAACTGCCCAAGTGATACGTGGGGAGTAGGTAGTAAAGCCGTGTAACCTGCCACTCGTGGAGGGGATGCGCAGCAGGAGGTTAACGGGAGCGTAAGGTCAAGTGTGTGTGTGGACTGAGCATTTTCACCCAGCGTGGACCAACCTACGCGCTACGTGTAACTTACGCCCCCTTTGACGTTGCTGCTGAGCTCGGCTTTCAGGGCGGGATCCTTGGTTGTGCTAGTCTCATGCACCGTGTAACTGAGGGGTGGCGGCGTCTCTAATTTACCCTGCCTAGCTTGGTTCTCCGGGGTCATTCCCCTGCCTCAGGATTGCTGGGATGCACTACACTGGCGCCATGCCACCCTGGGGGTCCCTGTCTGAAAGGGGGGGTCCCACGTGGGCAGTTCAATGGGACCGTTGGCCATTGGAGCGGAGGAAGAGGCAGAACCTGGCCCCACGTAATAAAATCTCTCTGACTAAGAATCGGGGCTGTTGGGATCATTGGCAGACGTGTGAACGGGACCCCGACCGCGAGAATCGAGTTCCCTCTCCGGAGCGTGCTGAGGGGCCAACTCTCTTTTGCTTTGTTTTGAAGGTTAAATGCCTTTATCCTGTTTCTGTGCGAAGCTCCATTCTGCTGCCAGTTTATCGAATTTGCAAACGCGGTGTCTGCGCGGGCGGATAAGCTGCGGCCCTGGCAAAAAGCTGCCTTCTACTGTGGGTAAGGACTGATGGCCAGCTCCAGCTGTGGGCCGGGGGCGGGGGAAGGTGTGGGGGAGGCTGGCAGAGGGATTGGACGGGCGGTGTAGTGGATGTTGGCCCTGATTGGTGCGTGGGGTGGCCTGTGATATACGGACGAGAGGATCTGGTGGTCCCTTTCAGCCTTGAACGCTAGGGGTTACGTTTACACTGCACCTGGAAGCAGCCTCCTAGCCCAGGCAGACAGACTGGTGCTCGCTTCGCTCGAACTAGCGCACTAAGAAGAGCAGCGTAGAGACGGCCGCCCTGCCAGCGGCTCAGACTAGGGGGTCACGCAGGCTTGGACGTGGGTGGCTAGCCAGAGCCGTTGTCCCTATTGTGCTGGGCAGAACCAGGAAATAGACTATCCCTGCCCTGGAGGATTTGAAATTACACCAGTCTCAAGGAAGTCGTAATCAGGCCCTTGAGCATTTCAGTCTGAGAACCTCAGGCACATTAAGGGCAAAGCCCTGAGGAAGGGGCACCGCATAGCCCAGGGAGGGGACTGTGCCCACAATTTCTGCCCTGCTTCCCCCTTGCTTCCAGGGGGAAACTGTCTGAGCAGCAGCTGATTGCTCCCCGCCCTGTGCCAGCCCATGTGCCCTGGCTGGCCTGTGGGTGGAGGGAGCCAAGGTTCTGCCCAATCCTGTGAGGAGGGTGCTGGGCCGGACTCAGCAGGAATCGAGGCAGAATCTGGCCCTTAGCGGAGAGGTCAGTCCAGGGTGTCACAGAGAGCACGTGCATCGCTTGCAGGGGAATGGAAGAGTGCAGCCAAGCCCAGCTGGGAGGGACAGGGGCCTGCATTGGGTAGGGGTCTACTGAAACCGCAGAGAAATCACACCATTTTCATGGGTTGGCCATGGCATAAATAGCAAATTTCGCGGAGATGTTACTCAAAAAAAGGGTGATTTCTTCGCAGCGTTTCTCAAACTAGGGGCCCGGACCCAAAACGGGGGTCGCAAGCCTATTAGGGGGTTGCGGTATTGCCACTTTTCTGCTGCTGCTGACGGGTGGCACTAACTTCAGAGCTGGGTATCGGGCAGCAGCCACCGCTTGCCGCTCTGCCTTCACAGCTGAGCAGCTGGAGTCCAGATTTCACACGGGAGAGCAGATTTCACGGGCCGTGACATGATTTTCACGGCTGCGAATTTGGTAGACCCCTAATTATGGGTCTGAGTTTGAATGTTCGCGTGAGCCGTAGGCTTAAAGTGTGAATAAAGGAATAAATTAGAAAGAAGACTTGTCTGGGTTAAAGGTGCAGGACCCTGGAAATACCAGCTCTAGCTTAGGTAAAGCTTGGGAACTAGAGAAAGCATGATTCATTGGAGATCATGTGCGGGGTGTAGCCCTCAGCCTGCCTTTTCTGTCTTTGGCGAAGATCCAGTAACCGGCAGTTCTTAACTTGTTTGCTATCGTGTAGAGAAAGCCAGGCTTCCAGAGCTTTTTCCTTACCCCTTTGGAGTTACACCATGACAGGCAGGAGCCTCCCGGGCCTGGGTCTGGTGTAAGTATTTTGGGCCGTGCTCGTAGCTGTATTGCTGTCGGGATATAGAAGACAAGCGTGCACGGACGTGGTGGGTGAAATTAACACCAAGCGGCCTTTGAACCAATAAAGAAATGCTTGTGTGCTAACTGAGTCATGGGGACTCTTCGTAAACTTACTAGGGAAGGAATTTCCAACACAGGCTGAGAGGGGAACCCCGTGGGGATTGTTTCATGGCTGACATTGTCTCTCTCCCCCAGGATGGCCGTGTTTCCAGTCATACTCAGTCTGACGCTGACCACGTTACTGGGAAATGCTATTGCTTTTGCAACGGGAGTGCTGTACGGCTTGTCGGCGCTTGGCAAAAAGTAAGGGAGAAAGCGCTTTATTTCACATACAGTACGGGTGTGAGGCTGGCCCTGCAACCCTGACTCTCTGCAGCAGAGCCATTTGGCTTCAACGGGGCTGCTGGGTCGCTAGGCCGTCAGTGTGGTGAGATTGGGCCCTGTGTGGGTGGTATTTAATTATACCTGCAGCAGTCGAGGTTCATGCAGACAGTTTGTGTGGCAGGATTTGGGGGCTAAGAGTGCTTCATGGAGAGCATATCTTAAGAAAGCTAACGTCTTTCTGAGCACGCTAGGAGAGCCAGGGGCAGAGCGTCCTTGTAATGGGGTGGGTTCGCTGCTGGGGCGCCTCCTTGGGGCTGGTACCTTCGTCACAGCCCTAAACTCACACCGCGGGAGCTTGCAACGTACCAATAAAGGATTTTCCCAGCACGTGTCAGCAAGTCTTTAAAGGGACCCTTTCGGGTTTGGAATCTTGTGGGTGTGTTTAGAAATCTCCTTGCCTGTATTACTCACCATGCTTTATATTATTAAGGCAGAATTTTGCCCCTCTGATTTTCTTTTCTGCTGTCGTTTGCTTTCGGCAACCCAAAGGAAATTCCCGTCAGTTTCATTTTAACATTTCTGATTAGTTTCATTTTCTAGTGCTCCTGTGCTAAGCCAGCATTTGGGCCACAAATGCTGCCGGAGAACATTTACATCCCCACGAGAAAACACGTTTTCACTGGCGTTAAATGAAAATCCCGGCTGAGAGCAGTGCTCAGGGGCCCAGGCGCTATAAACCTTTGCCTTTTGTTGTTTACAAAGCGTCGGTTGTGGAGCTACATCGCCCTTGCTGAGATGACGGCAAATTCCAGCCCCAAAGCCAGATCTGTTCAGATGGGGTTAGATTCTGCCACTGATCAGGTCAATAGTAAAACACCCACTGATTCCAGTGGGAGCAGACTCAAGTGCCTAAGGAGTCAGTAACAGGCGGTTCCTTTCATTCCCAGTCCTCCTCACCTGCCTGTCGCACCTTGTTGACTGTTGAGTTTTTCACCGTAGTTATTAGTTACTCTTTGGATTCTGGTAGCACCAAGAGGCCCCACTCTGGTTCAGGGCTGCTTTGTGCTAGGCGCTGCACACGCAGAGAGGACAGTCTTGCCCCCGAATAGCCTATGTTCTAATGCTGTCCCTTCTGTCTGCAGAGGGGATGCCATTTCCTATGCAAGAATCCAGCAACAGCAGAAGCAAGTGGACGAGGAGAAGCTAACGGGGACTCTGGAGGGGCAGGCGCTGTAGAATTCCCTCCTGGGTGACCCTCCTGCGGAGCCGCGTCCTGCCGACACTGAGACTTTCAAAACACAGTGGAAATCCGTTCTGACGTGAATCTGATCACTCTTCTATCAATTCCTTGGTGAACTTTCCAAACACTGCAGCAACTAGAATTCCAAGGGGCAGGAGGCGACACCCTGCTCTCCAAAATAACCTCGAAAGAGCCTCAAATGGAGGCGTCTCAGTCTGTGAGTATTGCACGGTGCAGCTGGAAGACGCAGGTTTCACTGGGAAGAAGCCTCTTGTGTGATTAGCTGCCCTGCCCAGCCCAGGTTATACCCAGCACCAAAGATCTGAAAATCCCTTTTTGCCACCGGGTGTGTGTGACTTAAATCTCAGCTGACTCTTCAAGTGCTGCTTGACAAAGCCGGTAGTATGTACCCGTTCCGCAGCTAGGTCCCTGGTTCACCATGGGGGATCGTGATGTACAGTGGGGATTTTGCTGGAGAACATGTAGCGGGCCCCGATTTCACTTGGGGGCTAGTCTGGGAATTGCCTGAGAAGAGATGGTAGAGGTACCAATCACGGAAGCTCACGAGCCATGTGTTATGGATACCTGGCTTCTGAAAAGTTTATTAGGAACATTGGGCAAGCTCCCAACTGAGATGCTTTCCCCCCTTTCCAGAGTGCACTATGGGGCCAGTTCTTGGTCCCGCAGAAGTGACTGGGAGGTTGCCCATTGGCCCCGACGGGGTTAAAGTCTGGCCTTTTGTGCATTACAAGTCTTTAGTGGTGCTCTGTGATACAGATTTTTAAGGGTGTACTATGCTAATCTAGGGTTTAGTGATATACAGTAATGCAGATGCCTGAATGAATTGTGTTAGGAACTAATTGATCCTTGGTGTTGCTTTATTTTAGGGTTTTAGATTAGGGGCAGTTAGGTCAGGAATTACTGCCGTGTAGCAAAACACCTTGGACAGCACAAAAGTAACTTAAGACAATAACAGACCCTCAGAAGCCTGGTTGGAAGCCCACAGGAGTTAATGGAGAGACTCCCATGATCTTGAATGGATTTTGGATCAGGTCCTAATGTGTGTAAAGCACAACCTCCACATCCCTCTGAGTGTAGCTGCAGGCAGCAGCTGCATTGTACAGCGGACTTGAACCGGATCAGCTCCTCAGTTTTCCTGTTACCACTCACCCTTTCACTGGAGGAAAAGGGGAGTAAGAATTTCTTTCCCTCAGCAAAAATGTGGGGAACATTCCTTGAGCTGAGCAGGATTTTGCTAGCCTGCCCATTTACACTGTCACATACGGTAACTGGTATGAAGGAAGGTCCCTTGCTCAGGTGCCCAGATTCTGATTTGGAATCTTAAACCTCCTTAGGTGCTCTTGCTCCCACTGCCTCTCCATGCAGAGTCGGTACCTACGGATGTGGGGGACAGTCTTTTTTTCTGCCCCGCCCCAACGTTAGCATTTAGGCTCATGACAAAAAGCAGGTGGCTTGCAGCCACCCATATTGCTGCTGCGTGGGCAGGTGGCACGCTTTTCCCTGCAACGATGGGATGCCTCAGAGCTGGGAAGCGTTCGACGCTGCCTTCTCCTGGTAAAGTTTGCTTGGGATTCTCTAAGATGAACCAACTCACTTTATACCATGGGATTTGTGTCCTGCTCTCATAATACGTTCTCACTCACACACACACACACCCCCCAGTGTGAAACATCAGGACAGGGGGTGGGGGGGTAATAGGAGCCTATATAAAAAAAAATCTGGACTGTCCCTATAAAATCGGGACATCTGGTCACCCTAATCCCAAATTGCTGCTACTTTAAAGAGGCAGTGCTCGCGAACGGACCCGCTGACTCGCCCAGCTAGACACTACGTACTGTTTGCAGCGGTTGCCTCCAATAGCATGCCTTGTGACCGTTTGATTTCCGTTTAAACTGTGAAAGTAAAGGCCTCATCCATCCTGGAGCTACTTGACAAAGTGCAGATAAAAATAACATTAGCTCTAACCTGGTGCCTTGGAACTTGAGCCCAGATTCTGCACTCGGAGTAATCCGGATTAATTCCACTGAGCTCAGCAGGTGACTCTGGAGTTACACTGGTTTAGCTGAGAGCAAAATGTGGCTTGTAGCTCACAGAAGGAAAAGGCAACATAATAGCTTTGTGGGTTTTAACAAGCTATAACTGTACACTACCCTTGAGAAATCTTGCACATCCTACAGGTGTAACCAAATGAATTCAATTGTTCGTCACTTCCTGTTTTACCCTGTTGCTGTGCACTGTTAAACTGCTGCCGGGTGCTACCCCAGAGGTGGCTACATTTTCGAGCAGGGCTTGAGGATTCTCAGTGGTGCAGTTTTGGGATCTTCCTGGCAGGAAAAAAAAAGGCTCTTTAGTAATTAACATGCATCAGACCCGCTTTCTACTTGGGCACACAGGCTCTGATCCTACTCCTGTTCAGCTCAATGGTGAAACTCCCATTGACAGCTATGGTGCAGGATCAAATCCACATTCACCAGTTTTGTACTGGGTGGACTATAGAACCCGCTTCTTCTACATAACAGGCTACATAAATGGTGCCCTGATCGCATTCTCCGTTTGATTCCCTTCTGGAGGGTTTGGATAATTCTCAAAGTCCAGTTCCCTCTATTCTCAACACTGACCCCTACACGCTCTTCTGATCATGGGTTTACATTGAATTTATTGTTTTGTTTTACACTGTTGCTTTTTGTTCTGGTTGGGAAGTGGAAGAATAATTTATTTTGGGGTATTTAAGTACTTCTGCTGGGTCTGTTCTCACTGGACATAGAAGGAAACGCTATTTAACAGAGGACAGTGTTTCGCCATCATTCAAGGGAATGTTTTCTTTAATTTCAGGTGTCTGTGGGCAAAGAGAAGAGCCCTAGCTACTGTAAGAAAATGCTCTGAACTACTATTTCAGCCTTTAAAGTAAGGTGCTGTTTATTACACACCCAGGAA
Source organism: Macrochelys suwanniensis (assembly GCA_033296515.1). Lineage (NCBI taxonomy): Eukaryota > Metazoa > Chordata > Testudines > Chelydridae > Macrochelys > Macrochelys suwanniensis. The sequence continues at coordinate 8,841,359 of CM065790.1, read as the reverse complement.
AGGGATTTACCAACCAGCTGACCTGTCACTTTCCAGCCGCAGAGTCAGTGTGTGAAATGATCTTTTTCAGTTGTGTTCACAGTATGGCTGACACCATGTTAACAACAATCCAGTTCAGATACAATTGTGGCTAGCACAGATCCTATAGTCACTGAAGTCAATGGCAAAACTTCCACTGGTTTTATTTTGCTGGAAGGCATTAGTGTGTGTATTGTAGAGCAAGCTGATGGTGCCCCCTAAGGTTATTGGGGCCAAAGCCTGAACTGGTGCAAATTGGTGTCACTCCATTAAAGTCAAAGGAGCTGTGCAGATTTACACCATCCGAGACTCTAGCCCATGGTTTATTGTACAGACGGACAGACAGACACGCATACGTCCCTGCAGCTCAGTCTTTAGCAGCTATTTTGTTCGACGTCCCCTCTCCCTAGGATCTTCGTACCTCCATCGCTTTACATCGCACAATGTGAATTGTCAACCCAGGTGCCACTGAGTTTAATAAATGGCCTGATCCCCTTTTTGAGCCACTAGCTCAGTGTTAGAGCCGCGTTACCATACAATAGACCTTCCTGCACGTGGATCATTGACTTTTTAGGGTATTTGTGTTACTAGGTAGCACGGCACCCTGGCTAACTTACACCACTAATGTCAATGGGACCTTCATGGCATGGATGACATACAGTGATTCTGTGTTTAAAGGATACCTCAGAATAAGACCGGTGGTGGAGCCTGTCATGTGACAGCAGCCCTGTCCTTTGAGCTGTCTGGACAGTGTCCCTATGCAATATCTTTACTAGATTAAAAAAAAGAAGTGTAATGTCCCATTGAGTGAATGGGACAATTGCACCATTGATGTCAATGGGGTTTGGTGAAGTTAGACTAGCATTCAGTAGAAGGATATCGCAGAGTAAACGTATAGTTGCTGGCATGAATTAGTGGTGATCGCTTTGTTCTGTGAGTAGTTATACACTAGCCTTAATAAAAGAAAATTAAAGGCAAAGCAGATGTGATAGAATAACACTGAGGAGTCTAACCTACACCCCCAGAAGTAAGCCAGTGAAGTGGCAAGGTCCTTCATTCACCACACTGTGCCTAGATTCCTGTCCGTACGGGGTTCTCAGAAGGCCATTCTCAATAACAGGGGGGAGGGATAGCTCAGTGGTTTGAGCATTGGCCTGCTAAACCCTGGGTTGTGAGTTCAATCCTTGAGGGGGCCATTTGGGGATCTGGGGCAAAAATTGGGGATTAGTCCTGCTTTGAGCAGGGGGTTGGACTAGATGACCTCCTAAGGTCCCTTCCAACCCTGATATTCTATGATTCTATGATTCTAACATCCAAGCGTCTTTTGACCTTTGAAGTATTTACTAAGATTGGCCAGCTTGCATGGTCTGATCTTGCTTCCATTGGTGTCAATGGCAAAGTTCCCCCAGACCTCAGTAGGAAGTCTCCTGAGATCATCCTGTGCTCTGAGCCCCAGTGTCTGGGGTCAGGCCCCAAGTCAGCAAAGCACTTAAGCATGTTCTTAGGCCTCACTGACTTCAATAAGCCTTAAGAACATGCTCCAAGTCAAGCACATGAATTGGGGCCAGAAGGAGGTTTCTGTAAGGATGGAATACAAGCCTTTGGCCAGAATTTTCAAGTGTCCACTAAATTTGGGTGCCTCGAGACACCTAGGACCTGATTTCCAGAGGTGCTGAGCACCCACAGATCCCACTGACTTCAGGACCAGCATGGGGCACCCAAAATTAGTGGACCCTTTTGGAAATTTGGGCTTTAAAGCCCAAGCCCCTCTTCATGCTGCAGATGACCCTGTGATAGTTATCATGATTGTAGACTTCAGCAGGCTGACAACCCTCCTTACTGCTGAATTCTGTGTTAGACATGCCACATAAAGGGCTTTTAGGAGGAGCAGCAGCAGTAAATACAGTTGTAGTTAGCCTGGCTCTGATCCTAGCATGGATAAGCAATTACTTTTGGGGGTGTAGATAAGCCCCTTAAGATAACATTATGAATGAGAGTAGTGAGTAGATCCATTCACAGTGCTGGGTGGTTATTAACAGTACTTGCTGAGCGCCGTCAGCAGGTTTGGAGTTGTACAGGCATAGATGAAGTTCCAGGACCTGCCCCAGGGAGTTTACAGTCTCAGTCTAACCCTGACACTAACCCTTCAGACACTGGTGATGTGTAGGCTGAAGGGCCACACTTCAAGGGGTCTTTACAGACAAGGAGCCTCTGTGTTCTGTGTGCACTGGGTCATGCTGGAAAGGCCTCTCAGGAGATAACTGATCAGAGGGAAGGAGGTTGTATAATGTGCAAAATACAGAGAGATGGGAATTCATTGGCATCGCCACCGAACGATACATAGGTACTGGGTGCAAATGTGCACACCACCACCAGACACGGTGCCGTCTGGGCAATTCTCGTTCCCAAAGCGCATTTGCACGGCAGAAGCAAAGTCACTAATCTCTCATCATCTATTTTATGCATAAAAGGTGACAGCGCTGTATTCGCAAGCTCCATTTTCATCCGGGACAATTTTACACTGGGCATTAAAGGGAAGAATTGAAGCTTCATTTATACTGTGTACCCAGGCCTTGCTGCTCTAGGAGGTGGCGAGTGCTGGTTTTGTAAGACTAATTAATTGATTCTTTGTGTATGCAGTGAATAAAAGACCATTCTACCTCCGGAAAGAGCCACTGTGATTTCTGAGACTTTGAACTTAATAGCAGAATATGGACCGGCGTGGGTATAAAGGAAAAGAAGCTACACTCAAAGAATAAAGTTCTCATCACAGAGAACAACCCAACATCCTTCCCAGTTTTATACTCAGGCAAAACTCCCTTAGGCCAAACCCTGAGGTTCTTGCTCTCACTCACTCTTTACTCAGGCAAAATGCCCACTGGCTTCCATGAGAGTTTCAAAGACTTCAGGATTTGGTCCATATGCATTTGAGATGAAAGAAGCCTTGGGCAGGACTTCCAAAGGTGCTGAGCATCCATGACTCCAGTGAGAGCTGCAGGGAAGCCTTAGTGCCGGTCACACTTAGTCCAATCCTAGCCAGTGCATGGCAGATATGGGCCTGAGCTGCAAAGTTGGGGTCTGGATCTGAAATTTCCTGAAGTCCAGAGGAGTTTGGATCTGGAGTTCTGGTTTTGACCCATCTCTACTTCCACTCATCTGTCCCATTCAGTTTGAAATGTCTCATCTGATGGGAGTTCCACCACTGCCCGTGGGGTCCATTCTCCAGTGTAATACAGGAGGTCTCAATATTAGAAAACCTTTACTTATATCCAGCCCAAATGGACCATGTCTTAATTTCATCCCTCTACCCCCAGTTCCAGTGCACTGAGGTGTCCTAGTAATGGAAGGGAGCAGGCAAGACAGTGAGTCATCTGCTGGTACAGTGTCCGTGTGGCTGGATGAATGGTTGGACAGTCAGTCCAAAACCTGGGTCGTTGCTGTTCTGGAAACTCCAAGCTCCTTTGGTATGGGCTGCTGTTCAAAACCTTTACAAGCTACTTGCATGGTTGTGTTTAACCCAGGGATAGTGTGGGTATCGGCTGGTGCTATGGTGAGACCATCAGCCTGCAAGAGACTGGGGTATCCCTGTGGTGATGTTGCTGAGGATGATGGCTAATCATGTGTAGCTGAAATCTCAGAGATGGGAGGGCCAACACATCTCCAAGAGAGGCATTCCCCTGGCTCCTTCAGTGGCTGAACATGGGAAGAAAACCAGCTCTCAGGCCCTCTTTGTTAGAACAATCCCTGGCGGGAGAAGGACCTGTCTGTAGCTACAGCAAAAGTATTGTCTGCATCTAATGTGTCTTCCTGCAGTGGGGCCGCTGCACTAGCGCTGAGTGTTTGTTTCTGTTCCCTTTCTTTGTTCTGTTCTAAGGGTCCTTTCTGTGCGGACTGCATTTGGTCTCACTCCTGTTTATTAGGCATCTGGTGTAATGTGTGTTTTTAGCAATAAAATGTGGCAGCTTTGTATATGAAAAACTTTCTCTCTTGCTGCCTTTTTTGAAATCACTGTGCTTGTAAGACTCCAAGTGATGCTGCACAAAAGAACAGGCATTTCCCAGGTGTGTGTCTGGGAGCTGTGCATTGGGAGGGGTCATCAGGACAGGCCTGGTCTCCCTCAGAGCCGGGCACTACCCTGGAGCATCAGATCCTTTCATACAAATCAACATGATGTTTCATGCCCCACGATCATTGGAGTCAAAATCACTTTATTGTTACAACTGTACAAGGGGCCTTTGCCAACCCACCCTGGGCAGTGGCCAACAATGTAAGCTCTTACAAACCCTGCTTCCCCTGGACTGCTTTGCTCTTACAGGCTGTTTTAAGAAACTGCTGGTTTTCTCTGGTCCACAGACTGTTTGTTTGACTTTAAAGAGCCCTCTTTACCTCCTGTACAGTGGTGGATCTGGTATTATCTGGGTTAAAATTAGCAGCACAGATAGAAATTCCAGGTCGTTACCATTCTGTCCAGAGACCAGCAGTCCCTTAGAATAGTGTTGAGTGACTGACTCATGAAAAGGAGGTGAAATTCCAGTGTGTGATTCTCAAAGACAATGGTTCCATCCAAAATTAGACAGTCACCAACGAGCCTGCACACCCGATGTATGCAGGCCTTGTTGGCACAGAGAAAATGCCAGGTTCTGCCTCTAGCAGCACAAAAATTTTCTTGTCCCCTTGCATGTCAGATTTTGTTTTGAAAGCTCAGCTGGAGGATGGTGCTCCTAAAGGATCCTCATATGTGGTTCCTCATAAGGGATCTCCGCCCAGTCCTGAAGTAGGATTCAATTTGCTCCAGGGATCGGCCTTTGGTCTCTGGGACGCAGCAACCCGTGAAGAGGAGGTTCACTGCACAGATGACCGCAAAGAACAGGAACGGGACTTCAAGGCCGAAGTCTTGCTGGAAAATAGGACAAAGTGCCTGCGTGACTTGGGAGCTGAGAGCCATTGAAAGAGGGGGTTTGCAAAATACTGGGGAAAATGAAGGGAAGCGGTAAGTCGACGCCTTCCCTCTGTGTCCTCAGACATCATTCACAAAGAGGAGCACAGTGAACCTGTGGAACTCATTGCCAGGGGATGTTGTGTAGGGCAAAAGTATAAGTGGGTTCAAAAAAGAATGAGAGAAGTTCATGGAGGATAGGTCCATCAGTGGCTATTAGCCAAGATGGTCTGGGATGCAACCCCATGCTCCAGGTGTCCCTAAACCTCTGCCTGCCACAAGCTGGGACTGGACAACGGGATGGATCACTCGAAATTGCCCTGTTCTGTTCACTCCCTCTGAAGCATCTGGCACTGGCCACTGTGGCAAGATGGACTATTGGTTTGACCCAGTATGGCCATTCTTATAGACCTAAGGATGGCCTTAGGGTTAAGGGATGGGGATGTGGGGGCAGGAGATATGAGGTCGGTTCACAACTCGGCCACTAAATTGGTGTGCGGGCCTGCACGGGTCGCCTAATCTCTCTGCATCCAAGTTTTCCCCTCTAACGTGGAGACCGTGATGCTTATTTCATTAATGTGCTTAGTGCCTTGGATGGAAGGTGCTAATGGGAGGCAGTGTGGTCCAGTGGATAAATCACCAGGCAGGGAGTCAAGACAGCTGGGTTGTATTCCCAGCTCTGAAGTGTGACCCTGAGCTCCCCTTCACTGCTTCTCCATCTGTAGAATGGAGACAGTGACACTGACCTTCCTTGGCAAGACATTTGGAGGCCTCCCGGTGGAAAGCCATACATGGGCCCACTAAGTGTTCATGCAGACACACAAAGTTCTGGAGGAGGCTCGTAATGCCAACTCCAAGTATGATATTTTGGGGTCTGAATCGAGAGATTGGCATAAAAATCATGAGATTAAAAAAATAACAATAATTTTCAGGTTCTTTCTATTTGCCTTCTGGTTTCTGGGCCTCAAAGTCACACTCGGGTCATGGTTTCAAGCTTTGCACTACAATCATGAGGGCTAGAAATATACTTAAAAAGAAAGCTGAGATTTTCAGGTCATCACCTGACCCCAGGAGCTGGGGCTTTAAGCAAAACACCAAATATTGTGAGAGTTTCAATAAAAATGGTGTGAGTTGGCAAAGCTGCCAACACCTGGATAAAATAGGCCTCATCTTTGTGCTACAGCTCTCAGCTCTCCCGACTGTGCTGCCTCCCAAGAGCAGTGTCCCTTGTCTGACAGGATTGGCTGTCTCTGCCATATTGCTCCCAAGGGGTGGCAGCCTTGGAGGGCCTAGCACCCGTTAGAAAAAGGATAATAAATAAAGGGCCAACCCCCGAAGGCCTCCCTCAGGCCAACCTCTGCTCGCCGCCACTAGCTGTACCCACCACGACCAGCAGGAAGAATCTGGTCAGCGCAAAGGCCGTGAGCCAGCTCACGAGGACACAGAGGCCGGACGCCACCCCTCGGGCCTTCAGAGGGAGGATCTCTGACATCAGCAACCAGGTGATGGGGCCCCAGCCCATGGCATAACCTGGTGGGAGAAAAGGGAGAGATCAGGGGAAAAGCAGAGGACCATAGGACCACTGGTTCCAACACCCCAGACCTCTAAGGGTCTCCACATAAACACTGTTTTTCCCGAGAAACAATTCCTTCCTGCCCCAGTCCCTGCCCCAGCGTGGAACCTCCCCAGCTCATATCACACCGGCCCAGGATGGTTAGTCCCGGACGGGGGACACCTCTCCAGCTGGAATATGGATTGTAGTGTCGGTTCATACCCATTATAAAGAGCATGGTAGCCACCAGGGGGATGAGGGTGATGAGGCGGGAGGGCTCTGCAGTAAGGCTTTCTGGGCTCACGAGGGTCCCGTTAATGACGGCCATGGTAGAGTTGTGAGAAGGCAGCGACGTGTAGTGGATGTAGAGCCCCAGGATCAGGTTTGAGGCAAACATGATCCCAGCTGTTAATAGAGAGAGAGAATAAAGAAGCAAAAAGGTGAAATGAAAAGCTTAGGCCCAATTTTCCTCTCAGCTCCCCCAGTGGAGCTCCGCCGAGTTCCATGGAGTTACGCCTTCTGGTTTACACAGGCCTGAGACCAGGAGTCGGACCCGTTGGTGAGCTGTGTTGTCCCCCTCAATCCGCTCTAGTGCTCCAAAGGAAACGAGCCACTGGGGCACCACATGGCTGCACCATTGCATTAATTAGCATTCGCCCAGCGCCCCGGGAGAGAAAACTCTGTGGAATTTGGGGCTAGACATACCCGATACGAAGAGAAGAATTTTCCTTCCAGCTTTGTCCATAGAGAAAGCGGCGATGAGCACAGACGCCAAGCGAACTCCCCCTACGATAGCTGCATCGTACTCCGGCTTCTACAGTAAAAACCAAACAAACAATAGGAAAGCGAGAAGCAAGAGCTGAGGCAGTGCAGGTTCCTGCTTGCAACACCGTCAGTCGTAGCCGAGGAACTTAGCTACTGTCCTTTCTGTGAAAGCCACAGAAGAATGATTCCTTTAGTTAGACCTAATAAACCAGGCTGCCAGCTGCCTGGGGTAACGTACAACAGGTGTGTGTGTGTGTTTGTGTCCCACCGTTGCCCTCCAATGGCTGGAACATCAGATCTGCTGGAGTATGGAGCTGTCACCCACATCCTCCTAGGAATTTTGCCATTAGCTCCAATGCTAGATGCCTGGGACTTTGAAGCCGAAGGTCCCAAGTTCTGTCCCCGGTGTTCTGTGAGTGAATTTCCACTGGCGATCGTGGAGTCCACTGTTTATGGCCATGGCTTTGGGACAGCAGGGGGCCAGACGTGGCCAGAGACAACTCCGCCTGGGCTCTCCCTCTCTCCCTGACTGCAATTCACAGAGAGGAGGCTCCGCTTGGTGTATGATTTGCTCTACAGGGATAATAGGTTCTTTGCCTTTTACTCAAGAAAGGTTTGCTCTTCCCCATCCCAGTGCATGCTGGGAGCAAAGAGGAGCGAGGCGGAAGGCTTGGCAGGAGGACTGAAGAGGGCCTCCACAATGGGCAGGGAGGTGTGGGTGAGAGAGCCCCGTCCTGTCAAACCTAGCGTTGGACAGAGCAGCAAAGGGGAATCTCATCTTCAGCCCTGCCCGAGAGTTGGGTTTGATGCAGGCACCCAGCAATTGCCACGGATGTTTTCCGGGGCGAAATGCAACGGACTGGAATTGGGACACCAGCACTAATGCCATTAAAATGTTCCGTAGCAGACTGAGGCGGCTGAACGGGGAAGCCGTCCTGCCCCCAGGGTAGGGCACAGTATGGGGGAGCACTGGCCAATACCCCAATACAAATACTTTGTGTTTACTAGAACCCACGTGCCCCTTACCCCCTCCCCCCATGCCTGTGCCATTGGGGATGACCGTGTAGCCTCTACAGGCTCAGAATGACTGGGGGGTAGGGACAGAAGATGACACATGCTGGGCCTACATTTTGCAAAGTGACTTGTGATTTTCAGCACACCAATTTATTAGTGCCCTACCTGAGACTCCTTAGAGGGGCCTGGTTTTCTGGGGGTGGGTGCTCAGCTCCTTCTGTACAACCAGCCCCCTTTAAGCTGTCTCAGGCTGGGCCCCCAAAATCACTAGTCACTTGAATATTTAGGCCATGGAGCAAAGAGCCATAGGATGGATCAGAGCAGCTCTGAAGAAGGGGGCTATCGGGTTCAGTCTCCTGCAGTGGGGCAGGTACCCGAGGCTTTAGCTGAAAGTCAGAACGCTCTCTGGGTTCTTATGTGATTGACCGGAGGTAGAAGTCAGGTCCCCTGTGGGACTTACCAATATCACAGCTGTGCTCTGAAATATCGACTGCAAATACACCAGGATGGGGGTGACGCCTGAGAGCTGCTGCAGGAACCTCATTAGCACCGCAATCAGGATTGGCTTGTAAATGAACGGATCCCTGATCTCTGCGCAGGAAATCCGTCTGCTCTAGACACACAGACAGAGAGTGGAAAGGTAAACCCGCGTTTGCACTCATGGGGCCAGATCTGGCACCTAAAGAACAGAGCAGGTGAACGGTGAGAAATCCTGGGTTGTTTTCATCCCTTGGTCACAATGGTGGGCAAGTCTCATTACCCCGTTATAGAGAGGGGAAAGTGATGTGCCCAAGGTCACACAGCAAGTGTGTGGCAGGGCTGGCAACAGAACCCAGGTGTCCTGAGGCCCCATACTTTGAGCCACACTGCTTCTCCCAGTCAGGCACACAGGGTAATGCTTACAGTCTATGGGAGCTGGAGGGGAGGAAAAGGAGGCTGTGGTTCTAATGCTCTTTTGTATGAATTCCCAGCATGCCCCAGTGCAGCGGCCCCATCCCACCGCACCTGTTGCCGCACGCTTTCTTTGATTTGCTCAAATTCCCGGCGGAAATCTGTGTTCTGTCCCCGGAGCCAGCGCAGCACCCCGACTGCCTCCTCGTCCTTCCCCTTCGAGATGAGGAAACGGGGCGAGTTGGGCATGAAGCAGAGCAGGATGATCATAGCGAGAACCGGCACTTCCCCAGCCACGGCCAGCCAGCGCCAGGGGAGCTTCAGGCCTGCAGGAAGCAGCGGCAGGATGTTAAAGGCGGGGCTGCCCAGGAAATGATCCCTGGCCCTTTGCCCCCTTCCCCCCCCCCCCCCCCAAAAAAAAGTTTTGATTCAAATAAAAACATTGGTTTCATTAAAAAAATCATTTTTGTGTGTTTTTGTCACAAAAAGGAAATGTTCTCAGCGATTGACAATTTTTTTTTGTTTTTCAACAAAAACATCAACATTTGGGACACAATGGCCATTTTTCATGAAAAATCCTGTTGGGGAAAAAAGCCGTTTTCCATCAGAAAACGTGTTTCAATTGAAACGTTTCAACCCACTCTAGCTAGACGGCAGCTGGCTAGACCTTCCTTTCTCCACAGTACCCCACCCCAGCACGCCCAACAGACCAGGGGCCCGTCGAATGTGGTGTCCTGCCTCCAGCGGCTGGCAGCACCCAGTAGAAATGGAGAAGAGTCCCTCCATGGCCGGCTGTTCTCGGCTGCACACAGGGGTGGAAATAATCTTTCTTCGCTCTTGATGACGCCGGGACTGAGGTGCCGAGTCATTGTAGTAACAACATAATTGCTGCAAATCCACCCACGCTGGGCGTGTGGTCATTATCTGTACCCATCTGACTGCCGGGCTTTTCCCATATCTCCTCTGTAGAGTGAAGGGTCAAGACTCAACAGTCTCCTGCCAAGATGCTACCGCAATGCCCGCTCATCCCTTGGGGTGACCTTATCTGGGTGGTCACCCTAGCTTCTCCTGGAGTTTCCACTAGGTTCTGCCTCTTTTCAGTCACATATTCTTGATTTGCCCAGTGACCCCTCAAAATACCAAAGGAAACCAGCCTTTGTGGTGTGTACTTGCCCAGGGCATACAGGATGAGGGAGCCAAGGACAGCCATGATCTGAGGGCAGGCGCCCAAAGCTCCTCTGACCCCAGGGTGGGAGATCTCGGAGATATAGACCTAGAAGAGAGTAACACCCTGGTTACGGGGCAGGAAGGGGTGTGCGTCGCTCCCCGAACTCTGCAGCGTGCCTGCCAGGGGTGTCCTGGGGAAAGCCAACGGGAAAGCAGGCGCACTGTTCTCAATGAGTCGCCTCTGTTGTCGTGGCAAGAAACGGGGCAAGACCACAGCCCGGTTATTTTCAGTCTTGCCCAATTCCTGCCTTCCCTATTTTAAGCCACCCCGAGCTGATATTACCATCAATGCTTCCTGTATGTAGGAGGAAGTAACCATGGCGAGGCCGGCTCTTCACGTCTTCCTGTGGGCGGGCACGTCTAGCGGTGCGGAAAGGTGCCGACTGACAGCTCTCCAGGCCTTAGCTCTCTCCTTATCCAGAGCACAGAAACTGCCCCCCTCCCGCCCTGCGCCTCCCCCTGACCTGGAGGAACCGACTGTGCAAGGAAGACGGCAGCTCAGTAGACAGGCCCATTCAATGCTTGACCTCTCTGCAGCGATTGCCAGGGAGGGGCACCCCCGGGAGAAGCACCCAGCTCATTGCACACAGGCTGCCCAGTCGCCACTGGGTAACAGGGCACTGCGGGTTTGGTGCCCGGCAAGGAAGGTCGCCTGTGTCCCATTACCAAGCCCCGAGCAGGCTCCTGACCCCGCTGTGACGGTCAAGGCCGAAGGCCGTCAGTTACTACGGCAGCAGCGGGGCCTGCTTATTGCATCCCAACTCCCGAGGCCTGGCCGGGTAACCCTGACACCTGATTCAATGTGGAGCCCCGTCTCCAGCCGTGAACTAACTCGCTACCTCGGCTAACCCCCCAGGGAGGGAGGAGCGGAAGGGGGAGGGGCAACGAGCCGTCGCCCTGTTCACCCATCGAAGCTTCGTTACCGGTATGGACGCCGCCGTCACGCCGCCTGCGTAGCCCGTCAGCAGTCGCCCCAGCAGCAGCATCCAGACTCCCTGGGCACTGCCCATGAAGGCGTATCCGACGGCAGACGGGACGGCCGAGAACATGATGCTCAGCTTCCGGCCCAGGCGGTCATTCAGGAGCATGGCGCTGAGGCCTCCGGCGGCAGCTCCCAGCGTGAACACGGACTGCAAAAGGAGGGCACGTGGGAGGTATATGGCGGCTCTGTGCCCTCCCATGGCAATTCGGGGCGACAGCCTGGCCCGAGTGACTCCCATGGCGGCCTGGCTCTGAGTCACTGTCAGATTTGCAAACCTCTCTCTGGTGGAGCTGCTGTTTCCTACCCACCCTCTTTCGGGCCTTCCTGTGGATCCTGGCCAGAGCCGTGGAAATTTCCTCCCACCCTGACCGCCGTTCCATTCCTTCCCCCTTCAGAGCCCCGCCATCACCAGCCGCACGGTGCGCCCTGGAGCGACATAGGCACGTTTTGCCCTTTCACCGTCACCGGGGCCTACGGTTTCAAAAGCGCCTGGTGACTGAGGGGGCCTCGCTTTTGGGGTTGAGAAACTTGAGATTCCTAAAAATGGGAACTTGATTTCCAGAACGTGCTGAGCACCCACCCTCTGAAAAACAGGCCCTTCAAGGGGTCTCGGGTTGGGAACGACTCGTCACTTGTAGACACGCAGGGCTCTTGAACCCCGCATCTCCCGGCACTGGGTCAGCACGAATCACCTCTCACAGCTCGGCTGCCACGTGTGCGCTGTTCCCCTCAGCGGGGTGACGCGCCACGGAGGCAGAGGAAAACGCCCCTTCTTACCCCAAACCAGGATTCCTCCACCCGGGTGATTTTCAAGGCAGGGATGTTGGACGTTTCCAAGGCAGGGATCACAGGGGACGTGTAAACCAGCGCGTACCCGAAATTGAAGTTCCCCAGGACGGCAGCGAAAGCTGCTAGAAAGAGCCGCTTGTTCTGAAGGGTTCTGTAGGAGAAAGACAGGACAAGAGGTGGAGCAGAAAAGAGCGGAAGGGGTGTTTGGGGGCGGGGGTGGTTGTGGGTGTATTAAGCTACCATTTCTCTCAATACAATAAAGAATTAGATCAAGCCCTATTTATCCCAAAGGATTTTCCTCACTAGGCTCCCAGGCACATCTGTTGCCCCAAGCCCCGCTTTACCTTTGGCCCCTCTTTTCCAGCCCTCCTTGATTTTGTTTGTTGCAGATTCTGGAGCATGCTGGTGGAACGGGCTTGTCAACGGCCTTTCTGCCGGGTGGAGCCCTGAGCGGCGCCTGGGGACGGGGGCGCTTTATACACGACATTATTATTAATGCATAACTATAATCCCTTGTGAATAGCGGGCCCTTTGGTAAGCGTTCCCCTTTAAGCTGTCCCGTCGTGAGTGGGAGACCAGGACCTTGCGGGTTACGTCAGGCAGTGAAAATGTCTGGCGAGGTCAGGCAGGTTGGGCTGTGAAATATGAGCCTTTCCAAAGTCAGTGAGGTCTTTAAACCTGCTTTACAGTTTCCAGGAACCTTAATGTACCCGAGGGTGAAGAATGCAGAAGTGGAGGTGGGGCTGCCCCTGTGTGGTGCACTGCAGTTCCTCCGCTCCCTTTAGCCCTCGTCAGCTGGGGGTGGCTGGCTGGGGGCGGTTTTCCTTTTGAAAGCTGGTAAATCGTTGTTTATTATTAGTTCTAGTGCCCAGGTGCGCACTGGGTAGGGGCCGTGCAGTCACAAAGCTGTCACTCTCCCAGAGTGGGAACCAAATCGGCATCCCACCCCAGCCAAAGCACACATCTGTCCGGCTTAGGGTACCTGGACCCAGCAAACCCTCCTGTGGAGCTCCAACTAGCAGTGTCATCGCTCAGGCTCTGAGACCCTCCCCGCCCTGGGGGTCTCAGAGTCCGAGCCCGAATGTCTGCGCTGCTATTTTTAGCCCCGCGGCGCGAACCCAGTGAGCCGGAGTCAGTGGACCTGGGTGCTGAGCCTCGCTGCCGTGGGTCTGTTGGTACAGTGCAGACGTGCCCGGAGACGCTTATCTGGCCCCCATTACTGTCGGGTGTGAGCGCCTCACGGTCCTTAGTGTCGTCATCTGCACCCCCTGGGCCGGGGAAGCAGGGCAGGGCTTTCATCCCTGTTGTGCTGCCCGCAGTCACACAGGATGTCTGTGGCACAGCAGGGACTTGAACCCAGGTCCTAGGCTACAGCCGTAACCACTGGGCAATCCTTCCTCTCCCTATAGCCCCTCCCCCCGGTGCGCTTAGCGCTCAGCCCCACCAGCCTGGCAAAGCCGGTCGTCCTGGCGTCTGGCTCAGCCGAGCAGGAGCCAGCCGCAGACCAGAGCTCTGGGCGCTGACTGCTGTGCTCTGACCTCCCCGTGGGCACAGGGCCTATAGCAGTGGGGCCAGAAAGAGGGGTGTCCCTGCATTTCAGGGCCATCTAGCAGTGCGTGTTGGTAGCCCGGGCCAGCGTGTGAGCTCCTTGCGGTTCATCTCCCCCCCCCCCCCCCCGCAGCATTCCCAGCGCAGCCTTGTCGATACCAAGTTTGCCCCAGCTGCGGCGCCCACCCTCCGCCTGTTACACTCAGTCATTGCTTCTGGCCTTAAACTAACTGGCGAGCTGTGTGTGGCAGGACCTGGCTCTCAGGGTGCGCGTACAGCGCCTGGCACAGCGGGGCTCCAGGTGCCACCGAATACTGATGACTCAATAATGCTCCTGGACAGTGAGCAGTAGATGAGGCCTTTCTCCCGATCCCCACTGAAATGGGCACAGGCGGGGAGAGAAGCAGCCCCAGTACAAGTGTGTGGCTCGTACATGCTCCTCTCTGAGCGCAATGGCCATACCTGGGCTCCCATCAGTCAGCCCCCAGCCCCCGGGCGAGAGCACCCAGCGGGGCCAGCCCAGCTCCTACCTGATGTATTCCCGGTCCAGCTGGTGGGCATCCCTGTGCGGGAAGGTCCGATACGCTGAGCCGGGCGCTCCCAGGAGCGGTTTCTGTACGCCGGCGTCCATGGGGGGTGACTTTGTCCTTGTCTCTCCAGCGGCAGGAGCCACCGTCCCCAGCGGGTCTGATGCCTCTGCAGCTTTCTGGGCTGCTGCTAGCTTGGGATTGTCTGAGGGACAAGCAGGAAGAAAATCGAATGAAAGCGAAAGAGAGAGAGAGAGAGAGAGAGATGTGAGGAGGCAGGTCAAAGCCTTGCTTAACCGGTGCAATCTCTGCTTGTGGGTGAGCGGCCGAGTGCCCCAGAAGAGGAAGCTGGCTGGCGCCAGGAACTGTGACAGGGAAATAATCACCCCCCCTCAACCCACCCCCACTGCCACCCTGTCCTCTCCCCTCTCCCCCCTTCAGTCACTCACTCTTCCTCCTCGCTCACTCGCCTCATCACCTGGCCCCGTCTCTTCCCCGCATCCTTCCTGTGTGTGTGTGAGAGGCAGAGAAGGGGAGGAAACACCCCTGGGTGGCACATGGCCCGGGAAAGCCGGCAGGCCCCCTGGTTGGGCAAAGCGTCTCCACCAGAGCACATGGTGCCTCTGTCGGGGTGTGGCCGGTGCAGCCTCATGGCTCAGGGGAAATTCTGGTCACAAGCACAAACTGAAAGGCCAAGATCCGGAGCGATGAGCCGGGCGGGACCTGTTCCTGCAGTAATGGCAGTAATGGGGGTACTGCTGTGGCCCTGGTGGCTGGTGTCAGGGCTGAGAGGGGAGCGGGTAGCTAAGTGCGTGCTTAGTGTGATCAGGATCTGTCTCCACAGACAAGCCCTTTCCCATCCTGCTGCTTCATTACCCTGTGTCCTGGCCAGGCAGGGCGCACGGGGCTGAGACCCGCTAGCATGCTGCACCGAGGATCTCTAACGTCTCCCTGACCGGGCCCTCTGCTCACACGCATTGGAACACAGCAATCCTGCATCATCAGGGGCCTGCAGGATCGAGGGCAAACCTCGTTCCCCGGGAACCAATCCCTCCAGCAAATTCCTTCTGGAAGACTCGTTCCTGCAAACGGCAGCTAGGCAGGGACCCAGGCACGACTAGCCCTGGCTGCTCGGGTGTCACCCTCCAGCTCCCCAGCCAGGATCAATAGCGAAAGGCCCTAAGGACACCCTCGCAACCAGCCATCCCAGACCTTGGGGAAGACATTGTTCCGGATCCAGACATTGCTGCGGGTTTCTTGGTCTATGGTGGGTCTAACACCACGTCGGCTCCGGGCTTTGGGGATTGGGATTACGGGTCTGTGATGGTGGGATGAACTTGCAGAAATGTGCAGGAGTCGAGAGTTCTCCGTGGAAATATTTCTTTCTGGGGGTTCGTGTGTGTAGGGTGACATCGACATTTCCCGAATGCTCCCAAGCCCAAGGATAGTACAGTGAGGTCTGGGATGGAGGGCCCCCTTTGGACCCCTCTCAATGCCATTCCCACAGCAGCCTGAGGATTCACGGAGGGGGTGGCTCTCTGCCCCAGGAGACAGTCTGAGCCGGTTCCTCTTGTGCACACACAGAGCCCTGACTGCATCAGGGCTGTGTAGGCAGATTTTATTTGGAGTCAGAGTAGTGCTGGGACATTACCTTTGACTCAGGTGTCAGATTTCCCTGAAGGAAGAGCGCTCAGAGCCAGGGGAGTTTGGAACCCAAGGCCACAGTTCAGCTCATCTGAAAATTGCCCAGGGCATGACCCCGGCAGCATGGACCCCCTGCAGCAGCAGCACTTGCCCAGCTAGGAGGAAGAGTCTGGCAAAGCCACATTCTCAGCCGTTCTGACCACATGGCTTTGTAACCCCACTAAGGACTCTCCGCTCTGATGTAATGTTCTCAGGCTGGGTTCTGCTCTGCATTACCCTGGATGGACACTGAAAGCAGAAGCTGGGCCTTGGCAGACACTGATGGGTAGATGCCAATTAACTCCTCTCTGCGATCAGGACCACTGGTCTTTATCCGGCTCTGCTGTAAGGGCCTTATCCTCAGGTCGTTTAACCAAACGCAAAGGCAATACTCTCCTAGGGGGAGGCAAGCAGCAGCCAGATTCACCACCTGAAATTTAAAAACCTGCTTTGATGGTGAATATCTTTTTTTTGTCTGATGCATCTGAACTCGTCACAACTTGGGAAACCCTCTGCCTGAATTCTGGACCACTCCAGGGTCGGGTGACCAGACCGCAAGTGTGAAAAATTGGGACAGGGGTTGGGGGGTATTAGGCACCTATATAAGACAAAGCACCCAAAATCAGGACTGTCCGTATGAGGGTGACCAGATGTCCCGATTTTATAGGTACAGTCCTGATTTTTTGGATCTTTTTCTTATATAGGCTCCTATTACCCCTCCACCCCCTGTCCCGATTTTTCACGCTTGCTGTCTGGTCACCCTAGTCCCTATAAAATCGCCCTACCCCAGGGAGAAAAGGCAGTGTTTCAAAGGGTGCAGTTACAGTGCCATCTGGTGGCGACAGGCAGCAACTGCCCTTGGTTCTCAGTACTGTCTGCCAGGCTGGCACTGCATTAGAATTGGATCCATCCCAGGAGCAGGGAACTGGCACTGGCCAAAGGGAATGTGATGAAACAAAGCCCAAGTGTCACAGTGAGGTTAGCAGCGATCAGCAGCGATTTGAGCTTTTAGGTTGCCAAGAGGAGGCCAAGGGTGACCAGACAGCAAGTGTGAAAAATCGGGACGGGGGTGTGGGGTATCATAGAATCATAGAATCTCAGGGTTGGAAGGGACCTCAGGAGGTCATCTAGTCCAACCCCCTGCTCAAAGCAGGGCCAAACCCAACTAAATCATCCCAGCCAGGGCTTTGTCAAGCCTGACCTTAAAAACCTCTAAGGAAGGAGATTCCACCACCTCCCTAGGCAACCCATTCCAGTGCTTCACCACCCTACTAGTGAAAAAGTTTTTCCTAATATCCAACCTAAACCTCCCCCTCTGCAACTTGAGACCATTACTCCTTGTTCTGTCATCTTCTACCACTGAGAACAGTCTAGATCCATCCTCTTTGGAACCCCCTTTCAGGTAGTTGAAAGCAGCTATCAAATCCCCCCTCATTCTTCTCTTCTGCAGGCTAAACAATCCCAGTTCCCTCAGCCTCTCCTCATAAGTCATGTGCTCCAGCCCCCTAATCATTTTTGTTGCCCTCCACTGGACTCTTTCCAATTTATCCACATCCTTCTTGTAGTGTGGGGCCCAAAACTGGACACAGTACTCCAAATGAGGCCTCACCAGTGCCGAATAGAGGGGAATAATCACGTCCCTCGATCTGCTGGAAATGCCCCTACTTATACAACCCAAAATGTCATTAGCCTTCTTGGCAACAAGGGCACACTGTTGACTCATATTCAGCTTTTCGTCCACCGTAACCCCTAGGTCCTTTTCTGCAGAACTGCTGCCCAGCCATTCGGTCCCTAGTCTGTAGCAGTGCATGGGATTCTTTCGTCCTAAGTGCAGGACTCTGCACTTGTCCTTGTTGAACCTCATC
This sequence comes from Macrochelys suwanniensis, assembly GCA_033296515.1. Lineage (NCBI taxonomy): Eukaryota > Metazoa > Chordata > Testudines > Chelydridae > Macrochelys > Macrochelys suwanniensis. Next base: position 8,823,562 of record CM065790.1, on the reverse strand, counting down.
AGATTTCTTTTGGCCCAATCCTCTAATTTGTCTATGTCCCTCTGCATCCTATCCCTACCCTCCAGCGTATCAACCACTCCTCCCAGTTTAGTGTCATCTGCAAACTTGCTAAGGGTGCAGTCCACACCATCCTCCAGATCGTTGATGAAGATATTGAACAAAACCGGCCCCAGCACCGACCCTTGGGGCACTCCACTTGATACCGGCTGCCAACTAGACATGGAACCATTGATCACTACCTGTTGAGTCCGACCATCTAGCCAGTTTTCTATCCACCTTACCGTCCATTCATCCAGCCCGTACTTCTTTAACTTGCTGGCAAGAACACTGTGGGAGATTGTATCAAAAGCTTTGCTAAAGTCAAGAAATAGCACATCCACTGCTTTCCCCTCATCCACATTGCTGGTTATCTCATCATAGAAGGCAATTAGGTTAGTCAGGCATGACTTGCCCTTGGTGAATCCATGCTGACTGTTCCTGAGTAATAGGAGTCTATAGAAGAAAAAGACCCAAACATCGGGACTGTCCCTATAAAATCGGGACATCTGGTCACCCTACCGCAAAGCCCCTGTTTCAAGCATCCCAGTGGCCCGTGAGCTGCGTGTGGGATAACTGGGCCCTGGAACTTCATGGGACTCGGGCTCTGAACTCGGAATGTGTCTGGTTTGTGCCATTCAGGTATCGGCCTGAGCAGATGTCACGCTGGCTGCAGAACAAAGATCTGTGAGGGCCTGGACATGCAGAGACAGACGCCGGGTGTGAAAAGCAGAGGGAAGCTGGGCTGTTCATGGGGGAAAAATATTTCCATTTAAGCCGGCAAAAATCACTGCTCGTCATCCCTGGGAGATCAGGGTTTCCGCAGCCCACTGGCCCATTAGCAGTCAGAGAGTGCTAGTCCCGCTGTGCTCCTGATGCCCCACCCCCCCAGCAAAGCGCGGGCAACAAAACCTCCAAATCTTTATGTCGGGCCACAGAGCATCTATTCCCAGGGCGCTGTACAAGTGCTGTGCTGGGGTGGGTACCTTGCGATAGCTGATGGGGTTGAGTTGGGAGTGGTGTGATGACTGTGTAACCCACACACCTCCTGGGTGTGATGTTCTGTCCCACGGAGTGGCATGGAGACCGCTCAGAGATGAATGAGTCTGCTACAGCATTAGCTAAGGGCCCATGTGGCTTATAGCTCATGCAGTATGTAACCCACACACTTCCTGGGTGTGGTGCTCTGTCCCCTCTAGTGGCCCGGGGACCGCTTAGCGATCAATGAGTCAGCTACAGCTTTAGCTAAGGGCCATGTGGCTTTTAGCTCATGCAGTAGAGACTCATGCATTTAGCTTCAGAGGTCCCAGGTTCGACTCTGCCCACCAACAACTGGGATCTGTCAGTGTTACAGCTAAACCCATGGCCTAGACGCTAGCAGACTGGAGCTGCATTCTCAACTGTGTCACTGATCAGCTTGGGGGAATCACTTCCCCTCCCACCTCTTGTCTATTTAGCCTCTGCACTCTTTGGGACAGGGACTGTCTCTCGCTGTGTGTCTGCCTGGCACAATGGGGCCCTGATCTCAACGGGGCTCTCCAGGCCCTCTTATACTATAGATAATAATCTCCTTGGTGAGCTGGACCATCTAAAATCCCCTAGCCAGGGGCTCCTTCTGTGGTCGTACGTTCCCAGATCAGATGGTATTTGCTGCATGTGCGTGGGAAAGCTTTACTTGGTCTCTTCACTTAAACCTTTGAATGACGGAACCAACTCCCGCTCGGGGCGAGCTGGCTGTGTGCAGTCCAGGGCTGCCACCAGTGCCCAGATTCCAAGGTGGATGATGACTGTGTAACTGGTTAGTATCACACCCACTTCATTCTGCGTGTCTAGGCCGGCCACATATTTGTTCTTGTTTATTTCTGTGCTAAGCTGGGGCAAGGCAGGCGGCAGCCTCTTCGCATGAGTGCTTCCTTGATGGGGTGGGTTAGGGACCCAGGAAATGGTCCCTGGCAGTTGATTTTTACAGACTTTGGAAAAGTGTGAATATAGCAGAAATAAAGTGCTTGTAAATTTGCCCGGTTCTACAGTGTGTCCTGCCTCCTCAAACTCCCTTCACAGCATCAGTTATTCTCCCCAGCCTCTTTCTGAAAACTGTTGCCTTGACTCTCGGTCAGGGAACTCCTGTTGCATTCTGCCCCAGAGGTGGCTGCATTTCTTGCCTGCTTTGACTGATCTGTACTGTTTAGGCAACACCCCTCCATGTTCCTGACCAGGACTATGGAACAACCAAGGGGAAGAGTCGCCTCCTGAGAAGTCATCCCATGCTGTGTGCTGATCCTACTCCATGCTGGCGTAGCCCACTCGCCGGTGTGTGTTACAGGCAGGGGCGGGTGAGCTGGGCGGTCGCCTTGGGTGTCAATTTCCAGGGGATGATGTAGTATTGTGCCATTTTTTCCCCTCCTCTCTGATTGGGCAGATGTTTTTGCTCGCTAATTAGCTGGCTTCTGCACTCCCACCCCCTGGCTGATTGGCCAGCTGAGTGATATTTTCTTTGTTGTTTGCTCTGCCACTAAAGGGCAGGGGCCCCAAAACATTTTCCACGTTGGCCAGCAAAATGGCTAGGGCCACTCCTGGTTACACGTCCCCCACTGTGTCTGATCCACAGTGGCTATGAGGGTCCTGCAGCTGCTAGCTTGGGGACTGTGTCCTTTAGCTGATGCTGTAGCAACTCATGTTTTTGCTCTGCAAACTCTGGGTTGACTTCCCAGTGCTGACCAAGATGGCGATGATTACACTGAGACAGGTCGGTGTGTGGATACCCATGCAGTGCGGAGAGGATCCATCAAACTCATAGTCTTGAACCTCACTTTTGACTCTGTGCCTTGATTTAAGGCACTCCCAATAACGTGGGAAATCATACATTCCTTTATATACCAACGGGCAACCTGTACCGTGCTTTGAGCTGTCGATAGAGGGGGCTGTCAGCTATTCTATCACTTATTACAGGCTTCTCTAACCAAATGGACACTCCTCTGCCATACACAGGCCCTCTCAGAACATCACTGTTCTGTGGCTGTGTTGGGGATCCCAGTGCTAGATAGCACCAGCTTCCTGCTTGTGATCAGAGACCAACTCTGTGCTGTGCTCTGACATGCCATCGCCTATGAAGATCTTGGGGATGTTGCAGGAATCCATAACCTTGATGGGACGGGCCAAATGTTTGTCCCCGGAGGCCCAGGGCGTGCATGCAGAATAACTGAACTGTGTGCTGGAATCTGGCACCCGCGCATGCTCATGGCTGTATGCACAACCACCCATTTTGCACACCCCTTTAAGCACACCAATGCAGGAGGTGCAGGCCTGTGCTTTAAAAAAACGAAGCTCTGTATGTCTCAGTGAGAACCCTCTGAGTCAGTAGCGTAGCCAGGGGGGGAGCAGGGGGAGCGGCCGCTCCCCCTTGAGCAGAAGCAGCGGAAGCGGCGCCTTTTTTTAGCAGCACTTAAAAAAGGCGCTGATTCTTTTTAAGTGCCGCTTCTTGCACTCACCCGGCGGCGCTCCGGGTCTTTGGCGGCATTTTGGCGGGGGGTACCACCAAAGACCCGGAGTGAGCCGCCGAAGTGCTGCCGAAGACCCGGAGCGCCGCCGGGTGAGTACAGGGGGAGGCGCCTTTTTATAGCGCCGCTCCCCCTGCGCTCCGGACCTGGCTGCGCTACTGCTCTGAGTACTTTGTATGTTGTTACACGCTCTTGTGCCAGGGTTCCTGTTGGCACAGATGAGGCTGAGGACACATACTGACTGTCTGTTATAGAAGAGGCCAATACATTGCACTCTTATATCAACACTGCAGAAATAGTTCCCTGAAGGGTTGGACCAGGGGACTGGGAGTTAGGAGGATTGGGTTGTATTCCCAGCTGTGCCATGGGTGACCTCAGGAAAACTGCCTCAGTTTCCCTATCTGGAAAATGTGGCTAATGAAATTGCTTTGTCCATCCGCTTGGGATGGGAGGTGTCATTTATTACGGCATGTAAAGCACTTTGTCAGCCTCAGATGAAAGGCAAATATTCATATATTTTTCCCGTTGAAAGAGGCCCTTAAATATTCTGTGGATAGAATGCCCATAGCCCAGGGGTTCCCTATGCAAATCCGTGGGTTGATGTCAGAAAGGACCCTCAGTGGCAAGAAAATACTTTGGCAGGAAGATATCTTTGACTGGCAGTCCTTGAACCCACCTGTCCCCCAGCGAGGGGTTGCCCTCCAAACAACAAAGAAAGGGATGAGGTGGGTGTTAGGACCAAGAGGAGACCTTGCTTTCAGGAGGAGAAGGGTTTCAGGTGGTGACACACCTGAGAAAAACTTCACCTGTCTGAGCTTAATTGAGTGGTTGAGGAAGTCTGTAGGTAGGATGAGGAGCTGTGTGGGCTGTTGTCCTGGGAGTCAGACTTGTGGAGGAGAATGAGGTAAATATCTACATCTCTTATTTCTTGGCTGGACCCTCTGGTCTTGGATTGACTGTTTCCCTCACTGTCTCCAATGAATAGCTGAAGGGCCTGAAGTTTTCCCCTTGGCTCCACCTCTCCCCAAGGTCTCTTTAAAACCAGGGCATTAGATTTAGTGCCTGCTCTAAATGCTGGGGAATAAATGTGAGTTCTGTCTCATTGGCACGTGCCAATGCTGTGTGCTGAGCCTATTCCATGCTGGCATAGCCCACTCGCCGGTGTGTGTTACAAGCAGGGGCGGGTGAGCTGGGCGGTCGCCTTGGGTGTCACAGTGCCAAGACTATGCATGATGCTTCACAGGGAGGTTAAGGAAACACAGCCTGATTCTCTCATTCAGGAGTAAGTCCTCTGAAATCAAAGGTGTAAAACTGGTGTAAGGAAGAGGGGTCTTGGGTCAGCAGGCCCGCAGAGGCGTTTTCAGTGTAGGCTGGGTCTGACAGGAGGTTTGTTTGCCTTATTTATGGGCTTGTTGCTATGGTACCTGAGCACCATACAATCACTAGTGAATTTATCCTCCTAACACCTCTGCTAGCTGAGTATTAGCCCCTGTTTTACAGGTGGGGGAAACTGATGCAGAGAGAGGCTAAGTGATTTGCCCAAGGTCATGCAGACAATCCGTGTCAGAGCTGGAAACTGATCCCGGGTAACCTGAGTCCGTGTCTAGTGATTTAACTACAAGGATGGTTTGAGAAAACTAGGTTAATGTCCTCATACAAGGCTGGATTGTGCCAATTCTTTCTTTATTCCCCACTCCTTTTAAAATAATGGAGATTTTTATAACGTAAGTGTGGGTCCCGGCTGGATATGATGGAGGAGGGAGCCTCCATGGATTTACAGGCTCAGGTAAGCCATTCCCATGGGCTGTCTTGCCTGTTATCAAAAGATGGGTCTGAGCTGTGGATTGTGGTTCTGGATCTGAATGTAGCTGTGCTTTACTGTAAAGGAGTTGGCTGTCTAGTGTTTCCATTGGGAATCAAGAACTTGCTTTAAACCCTGGCTCCTGGCCCCTGTATCTCTGGGTGGATTGCTCCACTCCGCCTGGAGTGTGTCTAACTCTCCCCCTTCCCCAGAACTCAGTCACCGCAAACGTGCCTGGCTCCTGCAAAGTTGCAGGCCGAGCTGGTCTGACGACTTTTCCGCCAGTGTCCCAGGAGGCTGCTGTTGCAGTTTACCCAGCAGCTAGCTGACTGGGAGCTGTGTGGCAGAGTTCACAGCACACACACATTGAGTCAGAGACGTAGCGTGTGCATACACAAACCCCCGTGAAATGGCTTTGGGCTCCAAATTAGGCCCATTTGTCAGTGAAAACGGAGCCATTTTTACTCCCACTCTAGCTTCTGCAATTCTGAAGTTTGGCTTGGTTGGGTAAAGAATAATTCTGGCCTCAACACTTGCCTCAACTCACTTTTCTTTTGTAAACGATGTTGCGGTGTGAAACTGTTCCCCCCAGGAAAAACCCTGGGCTGCACAAATGTCCCCCAAGGAAACTGTGATGGTTTCCTGGGCACAGCATGGAAAAAGAAGTCGTTTCCACATGCTCCTCAGGGTAAATGAACTTCCTGCCAGGCTGCGACTTTACACAGGCCCCAAATAATCCTTAAAAGCATGTACTGGAGGGTACAGGGTTCCTGTGTCACAGGAATGGGGCCCGAGGGGCTGGTGTGTTCCTGAGCGGGAATGTGTCAATGGGCAATGCAGGTGACTGATTTACAAGGCACGCTGACTCTGCGGAGCCTCCCCTCATAGATAGGGGATGTTCTTCTAGGCCTGCGGTTGCGGGTCCTGTTTGACTTATGCTGGAAATTAGGGGCTAGCTGCAAACCTCTCTTCATTGAGAAGAGATTAATTTTGTCCTTGAACTTGTCGTGCTAAAGGAAAATTCACCTTCAGGGGTGAGTGTGAGGTCCCCGGACTTAGGGACAAATCTTGAAGGAACCCAGTCCTTGGAAGCATCTTGTTCCACTTCTCTGTACAAACAGGACCTGGTTCCTTCAGGTGACTCTACCCCCTCCTCCCACCATGTGATTTTTTTTTTCTTTTCCCCCTGTTGACCTCGTGTAAGCCCTTTCAGAAGGGAGATGAGTAAAAACATCCCACCTGCTCTGGGCATGTGCTACTGGTGGCTGCCCAGTGGTCGAGGCATAGTCCTCAGGCAATACCTGTGCGTGCTGGCCCTCTCTCTGTTAGCCGTTCTAATCTCAGTGTGTTGCCTGGGGGTGGTGGGCGGGGCTGGGGGGAGGACATAGGTACTGATTTGATTCCAGTCCTGCATGCTTCAGCTGGGTACCAATGTCCCTCTGGATTCTGAATCTCCCCCACTTCCTGGTTGGGCCTTGGCCATGCAGAAATTCAGTGGAAGCTGAAATGTCTTAGCTGGACGGGCTAGCTCCGCCTGACTCTATGATGCCAAGTTAACGCCACCTTCCCGGGTGTCTGAGTAAAATGCAGGCATGAAAGAAAGCCTCTTGGGGTCCCTAGTGCACCCAAGCACTGGGAACGTATGGTAACAGTGGGCACGTTGCCTTCAGCCTCTGGTGATGGAGTAAATGGCCTAACAGGTCTTTCACCATCTCCACTATCTATGACTTCCCCTCTGGGCCTGATTCCAGGCCCGTGGATTTAATCTGGCCATCAGTGAGCAAATTCCCCAATCCCTGTAAGCCTTGGTAATGGGCCTAGTCTGGCTTCAGTTGCAGACTTGAAAGATCTCACAAGCCGGAAAAGACTCAGAAACCCTCAAGACTTGTAGCTACCTCTCTCACCCCCGTGCTGTGTTGTTCCCAGAGCTGCTGTTCCCTTTGTCTGTGCCATTCGGAGTGGGCGATGTCTCAGTTCACAGCAACAGGAAAAAGGTCTGTGTATTTGGGAGCCAGCGCCTCATGAATTCCCCCCTCGCTGGCCACCGGGGTCTCCTTTCTCTGTCAGCCTTTTCTGGGGTAGAGGGAGGTGTGAGGGTTTGTATTTCGGAGGCACAAGCAGTAATACAGACTCTAAGATGTTCCTATGGTGGTGACACAGCTGCCTTGCCTTTCCACACCTTGGTTCTGTTGCATTGATGGCCAGTGTAGCCCTGTCCTCCTCACCGTTGCTGTGTGCTGAGGACCATCCTGTCATCACACCACCCCGAGGTCTCCACAAGCCCAAATGCCCATCTTCTACCATTGCTTCTATCTACAGAACACCGCACAAACTGAGGACCACACATGATGCAATCGCTTGCCATCCTCTCTCCCGTCTCTTGCAGGCTGGGGCCCTCCATGGTGTAGTACCTTGATGCACTTGAATTCAAGTTGTGTCCTGAGTGGAAGGAAAAAAGGGGGTGTGCGTTCTGTGTCCCAGAACCCCAACGCAATTTGGCATGTTCTGTTCTGGAAATGTCCTGGCCTACCGTAGCATCAGGCTGAGAATCCCCAGCTGAAGGGAGGGTGAGTCCCCAAATATCACCCGGAATGTTGGAAGGGACAGTACAGTTGGCTGAAATTCTCCATCTGAGAAGTTCTTCCCACTGAAAAACAGGGTTTCATTTAAACCAATTCCCCCCTCCAGGAAAACATTAATGCTGCTAAACTTTGGTTTCATGGGAAACTTTGAAACAAAACTTCTTCCTGGTGTGGCATGTCACCCTCACGCCCTCTGTTCTCCTGACTCTTCTGCAGACCTTCTGTCTCTCCCAGTCTCCTTGAAGGCTCTGCTTTTAACAGCTTGCAAGCACTTTGTTTCAGAGTTCCCACCTGAAAACCCCAGGAGTTTCAAGCTGGTCTCTCCACCCTCCAAAAGGAACTATTCCCTCCATTGTTTGAGCACTGGCCATTGGGGCTGTATATAGCCATGGATTCTGGGTACCTGCAAAAACTAAGACTGATTTAGTTACTCTTTAATTAGCCAGCAACACCATAACTGCCAAACACACATGTTATATAAAATTCATTAAATCAATACAGGTAACTTCCATGTTCATTGCACAGCACAATCTCTGAGACTCCCAGACAGCCTGGATTTAACATCAGCTGTTGAGCAATCTCTGAATGCTGCTAACACTGGGAATATATGTTCCAACCTGCTGGCCTTTTGCGGGCAGAGTAACAAAACGAGTGCACACACGTCTTCTGTTCAGGCTCCACGGGAAGGAGGCTGGACGTAGAGTTGGATTTTTGACACACCGTAAGCTCTGTGAGTTTGGATTCGGGTTTGGGTTTGGGACCCATCTCTAGTTTCTGCTCTAATCTCATTTCCTCTTCTTGCATTTCTACTCTTGCATGACCTTGTGGTGTCCTTGGTGGGGCAGCACATGCAGGAAAAGTCCCTGGAATGACAACATGGATATGAAAGCAGTAAACAGAACATGTATTTAGAGAAGCTCAGTTGGGAAAGCAACTCAAATACTTTTTTTTTCTCTAAATGGACAACCAATCCTAAATTCTCAGTTACTGAGGGACAGTCTTCACTCATTGATATATTTTGCTTTCCACCACCAACTCTGGATAACTTCTTTCATGAGTAATGTACCCAAATGCATGGATGCTAAATATCTAAACTGTATTCTTAAATTCATTCCCCTAAATTTGGGTTATTGCTGATTATGCCCTAGATTTATCTTATGACTTTAAAAACAAACTTTGTATTTGTGGATAATCAAAGCACTATACCCAGATGTACAGACACTCTTTTCTCAACCTATGTAATATATAATTTTTTAACATTAGCTATAATAACCTTTTTAAATCTGTAAGAAGGCATGGAGGCAGCTCCTCCTCCTGCTGACTTCAAAACAACGTTGCCTTCCCCACTGGCTGGAAACACACCCTCCACCCTCAGTTCCTAGATAGCTGGGTCCTTCCCCTGCCCTGGAAGAAGCCACACCTCTTAGAGGGTGTCTGGATTGGTAACACATCCAGATCAGCCAGCACACAACTCTGCCACAATATTATACTGTCTGTACACCAAGCTTCGTATCTGGCAGCTGGGGAGCAGGAACAAGAAAAGTTCAGCAAAGTTGCCCAATGACTGGGCACAAATCATCGACACTTGGCAATGGCATGTTTGGGTCACCGTGTCATCCTTCTGCTGCAGCCAGGCCTCTCAATGTGACTGATTCTTCAGTCTCCTCACAAATGATAAGCAGCAGCCGTGGGAAAGTCAGGAATGCTAGTGGCTCAGAGAAGCTCTGTATGGAACCTGCAGCTGTGTTGGGACCGGCCCCAAGGATGTCCGTGCTCCATGGTGAAAGTAAGTGGCTTTGCCTTTAGACCGATCTTGCAAACCGCTGTCCATCCCAGAGAGACGTTTAGCCCGATGTTGGTAACATAAACAAATCTGGTTCAAGTCATAGCTCATATTGGAGAAAAACTGTTATTAGTTCATGTTACTTAGGTAGCAAAAAGCTAACTGATGTAACCAATGTGTCATTGTTTCTTCTACCACTATTATTTATATCATGCCAAAAATGGGCCAAGTCTCTGCCCTGACGAGTTTTCAGTTGCCATATCAACTGCCTGTTTCTACAGGGTTTCTTAACAATCTTGCCTGTCCCTCATTCAAGATCAAGCATAGCTGATGTATTTTCGGTGTTGGTGGTAAACCTGGGTGTGGAGGGAGAGTGTGCGTGTGTGTATGCACACACAAAGGCTGTAGATTTCCTTCTCCTCCATGAGTAGCCCTGTCTCTGGAATGCTCCTCCAAAGTCACTAGATTCTCGCTGCCGCCTCTCTTCCCTGTCCCGTCCTTTCCCTCCCCGGACTCCCCCCCAGTCTTGGAAGTGTTTAGCTGCCAACAACGTCAGGGTAGAGTATTTGAATGGATTAGGGTTATTCCCCTCGATGTAGGGATGCCCTCACAAACCACGGCACTCCTCAAATTCGGAAAGCTTTGCATGCATGAAGGAATCACCCTGGGAGATTGGGAATAACTTGGATCTTGGAATAGAAATCCAATCCCCTGATTCCCTGTCTTGTCACCAGGCATGCGGGGCTCAGCTCTCCGTTCCATTACATCAGTTTTATCCTCGTCTAGCTCCAGTGACTTCAACGTAAAGCCGGCTACTGGAGGATGGACTGGGCCCACTGCCTCTTGCATCCCTCAAGCTCCCATCTGGCTGATGGTATTCTTTTTTTTTTTTTTGCTTCCAGCAGTAGAAGACCAAGACCGGCCACCTGAGAAGGAGCCATCTGAGAAAAGCTGTTGCCACTATCTGAACAATCCAGCATCCCTGTGTGAGCCCAGGAACCAAGTGGAGATGGAATCCAGAGAAAGGCAAGTTCCCTCTGCCTCCTCTGAGCCTGTTTCTCTGAGGCCAGAAGACTCTGACTTCTTGCCGTCTGTCAGACTTGCAGGCATCTTGGGCCTTGTTTTTATCCTTGTCTCTCTCTTCCTGATTTACGGCAATACTGGCCGAGTGCCCTTTAACCACTGCAGGGCCCTCAGCTCCAGTGGAGTTTGTTCACTGGACTATAAACTCAGCCCATTTCGTCTTCTCTTCCCAAGCCAGCCGGAAACGACGTGGTGTGCCCTCCAGCGCAGTGTGGGTGGCCTGCGTTGGGCTGACCATCCTGAGGGGTTCGGGGTCTCTTTGGTGGCTGTTGGGCTGGGGGATGTGAGGAATACGCTCCTTTGTCTCTCAAAATGGACCCTTTCCTTGCTGGCCACAGGACAAGGTCTGCCTCATTCAGCGAGAGTCCAAATACTAGACTACAAGAGTACTCAGTTGCCTTGGGGAGGGTACCCAGAGACCGGGACATACCTCTCCATTATTTATGAGCGGGAGAAGTTTGCACCTTATGGTATCACTGTGGCCATACAGCGCTCATTCGATGGAAGCCTCTTTGGCACCGAGACCACCCTTGCCCTCCTGACGAACAGCACGGACCAGGCTGGAGAATATTCCCTGCACAACTTGACGTCCAGCCTGGTGTCCGACATTTTAAGCAGCATCTATCGCACGGGCAGGGTACCGGACAAGTTGTGGGCCACAGCTAGGAGCCTACCTGTGCTCGTCATAAGGCCTGAACCGTATCTGGAAGGTGGTTTTATTTGCTGAAGAGAAGTGATCTATGGGGCATGCCTTCAGGAGCCACGGTCATTGGCTCTGGCTGTACCTCTCATGCCCAAGACATGACTCCTTTTTAAAAGGGGACCCTGTTTAGCTCTCTGAACATGCTCGGTGCTACCACACGATGACACTACCATGGGCCTGCCTGTGAAAGGTACAGCATGTCACAGGTTAAAACAGCCTAGCAGGCTGTGTGAAACTTGACAGAGCAGCGGATACAACTGTCACCTCGTCCTCTCTTGGAATTCAAACCTGGACAAACAGTGAGTGGTCGTCAGCGTTCTTGGACCCACTCTCCAGAAGCCCTGTTCTCCAGACTTGGCACAGCTGGTGCCTTTGCTCAGGACTCTGCTAGCAAGCTGTCACTTTTATACCAGCTTTCCAGAGGACTACGAGGAGGCAGGGAAGTGTCAAAGGTCTGACTCCCACAGACTACTCAGTCTGACAAGACTCCGCTCCGCTGCTTTTGAAATGCACCTGGCGAACAAGTGATGCTGATGAACAATGTGGGCTGACTCCGTAGCCGCTGTAAATCTGTCACACGCTGTTGAAGTCCACGGATCTACACCCATTGATGTCAGCTGAGGGGCTAGCCCTGTGACTGTACAGAACTCCTAGGGTCTTTCCACCTCTGGAAGGAGGCGGGACACAAATCCGCAGGACGTGTCTTGCTTGGTGGATAATGCTGCTTTGTGATGTAAGCAGAGTCAGGATGAGCTCTACCCTGACATCTGGTGGTGAGTTGTGGAAAGGGATGTCAGGGATGTCAGGGGCTAATCTTGTTTGCATGGACACACCCACCCTGCAAAGCATGATGGACCACTTGCCCAAATGGTCACTTTGACTGCGGTGGGAGCCCCAGTCTCTCTGTTATTGGGGCAGGAAGAATAAAGTGTTGTTACCCTGATTATGGGAATCAAGGACAGTGGGCTTTTGTTATGATGAAGGGCCTCACCATTAGCTGAGCAGCACTTGCTAGGCGAGGGACATGGATTCCAAAACCCAGTGAATTGAGAGAGGTGGGGGACAGGTATTTATATCTGGTGACATGGGCCTCTTCTGAGGGTCCTAACTGTCAATTGCACTTCCCTCTCTCTCTCTCCACTGTGGAATATCAGAGCTAATTTTGAGTTCCTTAGGAGTCTAATCACAGGCTGCTGAGTTGGAATTACTCTGGACTAAGTGTGCAAATGAGCACACAGGCTCCCCTAACTACAAGCTGCAATCACTAAAAGGCTGAAATTGTTAAAAGCTGAAATCACTGAGCACTGTGTTAAAGTAGTGGGGGAGCCAGAAGATCTATTGCTGAGCGGCTGGTGGCGCGGAGCTGCTGACAGAGTGGAGTAGTTGGTGGGACAGCCGGAGCGACTTGCAGGCCAGCTGATGGCGCGGAGCTGCTGGCGGAGCGGAACAGTTGGCGGGACAGCTGGAGCGGCTTGAGAGATGGCTGAGCGGAGTGACTCGTGGGATGGCAGAGCAGAGCAGAGCAGAGCAGAGCCGAGCCGAGCGAGGCCCCACGAAGGGACGGGGCCGTCAGCTTCGAGCCACGTAAGGTGCCCCTTACCTCTCCCCTCCCCAATTTTACCCAGACTGGAGGGGGTGTAACACTCTGCAGATGAACTTTTGAACTCTGGGTCTGGACTTTTGGGTTGTTGGACTTTTGGGACTTTGGGTGATTTTGGGGGTTGCTGGACTCAAGAACCAAAGGGAAAGGACATGGCCAATTTGCTGGGGTGGGTCGTTGTTCACAGTTTGGTTTACAAATCCTAGATGTGGTATTTCCCCAGCAAAATGCCGCATCGTTTCTCTCTGTTATTAAAAGGTTTTTCTACACTCAGACTCTGTGCTTGCAAGAGGGGAAGTATTGCCTCTTAGAGGCGCCCAGGGGGGGTGATATATATTTGTCCCAGGTCACTGGGTGGGGGCTCGAGCCGGTTTTGCATTGTGTTATTGGAATGGAACCCCTAGATACGGAACCCGGCCCTTGTTGCTGCCGACTCTGACTGGCAGAAGGGTTACAGTGAGAAGGGCTGTGACAGGGGGACGCACAATAAAATTCTTTTTTTCAACAATGCCTCCGCGCCTCCTCTTGGGAAGCTTTTCTTCTTCCCTTGGACTCTCTGCAGTCTCGGGGCGATAGGTCTTGCTAAGCATGAGAGTGTCTGATGGCTTGATGGTAAGTGTGTGTGCACTGGAACCAGTGGATGCTGGTGACTGGTGAAAGTGGGTGGAGGGGTGGGATTCAGGACTCCTGGGTTCTGTGCCTTTGTTTCCCATTTGCAAAATGGAGGCTCATAATACTTCCTTATCTCCCAGGGTTGTACTGATGTCGTTTAATTGGGCGAAAGGGGCCGGAGGAGGCTAACAAAACTCTTTCAAACCTTACGGGTTTGGTTTGAGGTTTGGGCCAGTTCTTACTTCATCCAGCCCTGGTCACGTCCGCCCTGCCTCTTTCCACAGGGAGTTTTCAGGATGCCGCGCTGCCAAAGTTATGGGTGCAGCTTTCTTTGCAAAGGTGATAAGCCGGCGCAATCAATCTGTTATGCTATCCTCGCCGTCTCTCTGCAGCAGTTCTGCAAACTCTTCAGCAATTAATGCTAGGGTCTACTAGCTGCCAATGAGCCGTTTGCTTTGTCCAATCTTGCCGGCGTTTGGTAATGATTGATCGTGTTCTCTAAGCACCTTTAAATTTCTCCTGCTACAAAAGAAAAGCATGGCTCCTGGCTAGACAGGGCTGGCTGTGGTCCATCTTGGGTGATTAATCTTTGATCTGTCGTGCTTCATTGGAAACGAATTGGGACCGTAAACTATTAAACTAGAAGAGCAGTGAGCAATCCAACAACTGAAAGGCTGCCATGAAGGTAAGGTATGGCTTAGTTCCACAGGCATCTGAAATTAGATTTATGATAAGAGCGCCTCCTCGGGATTCCATGTTTAGCTCACGCCTTGAGCCAGGGAGTTCATGCAGTGTGAATGTAGGGGCTGTGATGGGGATGGATAATGGCTAGAATTAGTCTCAATTGATCAAAACCACAGAGTCCCCACACTGCTGTCCTGTGCACAGGGTTGTGTGTGTGTGTGTGTGCGTGCGTGCAGGGGAGGGGGAGAATCTAGATAGGGAACGTAGAGGACAATCAGAGTTCTGATCATTCTTTCAGCTAAGTCGTTCTGGCATCTGTTACCCTGAATGAGATAATTTGCTGATAGCATGAGAACGCTCCCTGGTGCCATGTGCTAACTTGCATTAGAGGTACCCAAACAATGGAGCAAATTCATCCCTGGTGTAATTCCATTGACTTGCAGCAGCATCAGGTGACTAGGTAATTAAATGAGAAAAGCACTATTTGCAATGCCATACAGAGAGAGTTTTTAGTCCTGTTGTTCTAAGCGTTCAGGAGATGGGCAGCCTGGATGCAGATGGGCTATTGAAAAGGACGTGATCATTAAGCCTGGAAAGGGTGGTGTGTTTTGAGGGCAATTGAGTGGTGGAATAACCAAATCAAGCTGTAGAGGGGCTTTGAAGAAGCAGAATGTGCCACTATGTCCTGTGACCATTTCTAATTGGCCAGTGCATTACACAATAGTGCTGATCCACAGAGAGAAGGAGAACCTGCTACTGCTATCCATTAGTGGCATTGGTACTTTTGTGAAAACTGTAGAGGCTTGTGCCCTGCAACCGTTGGTCCTGGGATCTGCCCCAAATGGTGACCCACAGCAAAGGGCTGTATTAATTCTGTGACCATGCAGGGCTCTTCTCCTTTCAAAGTGCTGTGACTGCTTAGAACTAAACGACAGCAGTAGGAAGAGAATTAAACCTCTCCTCTTCCAAAAGCCCAGATTTCACAGGATTGCTGTGAGCAGGATAGGCCTGTGAATGTTTCAACAGTTCTGATTCTGCTCAGCAGAGGGAAGTAGTCCAACACACCCTAGCTGATTCATGGCCTGAACTATTTAACACATCTGCTTTGTCACAGCACAATATGGAGTGGAAGCTGGGATAGCGGATAGCTTGAAAAAGGCCCCCACAATAAAAAAATAGGAAAGGAGTGCTGTACTGCTGGGTATTTGAACCCTCTTGTTACAGTAGCTCAGTTAAAAACCTTGAGTAATATGTTGGACTCCAAAGCCAGGGATCTAACAGCTGACTCATACTAGAAATGGTTGTGTGCAGAGCTTGCTGGAAAACCAGTCACATTTTTGCTGGATTCTTTTTTTAAATTTAAAAAATATCAACATTTTGTCTTATCAACAAACTTTTGATGTAGAGCTGGCTGAAAATTTTCAACTAAAATATTCCTCGGAAGTTTTGGTTGGCTTTTTTTGGTTGAAAATCGAGTCCTTGATTTGGAAAATAATTTCATCGAACTTTTGACCAGCGCCAGCTGCAAATGCTGTTCCCCCACCCCCGCACCTCTCTCTATCTCATCAGACTGAAGCCATTCCAAGGGTTCCCATGCACCACTTCTCCCAATATCTGTGCAGTGTGTATAGCAGGAAAGATTTGTCCTGTTTATGTCCAGGTGAGGAGTCTCGAAAAAAACCTGTGCCCAGATCGACAATGACATTTAGGTAGCTAAGTCTGGGGGGTAGGTGCCTACTCCCGGTTTTAGGTGCCACTGAGATCCACAAAACCCATGCTTGGGTGCTGCCTAAACCTGCAGGCATTTAAACTCACTCACCCCCTAAACGTCTGTGGGAAAAGTTCCCTAGGCACTTAAGTTTCTGCCTATGGGCATGTGCACTGCTTCCTCGCTCTTGGCACCTGCGTGCCTATGTCCCAGTGTGATCCACAAACCAGGGGAAGATAAACGCTTGTCAGCCAAACTGGCATGCTGGGCCTGATCTGGCAGGTGAGCTCAGAGGCTGCCTACCAGATCAGGTCCCGTTTGGACTCTGGCCGGAGGCAGAAGAGGAGGTGGTGGGACTCAGCTTTATGGCTTTTTAGCCCAATGGGTAGAGACCTCATCTGGGAGACCCAGGTTCACTTTCTCTCTCCCGCCTCTGGCAGAGGGTGGATTTGGACAGGGATCTCCTCCCTCTGAGGCAAGTCCTCTAACCACTGAGCCATGGGATATTCTGCTGTGGGGCTCGCTCAGCCTCTCCTGTGGAAGCTGTTCTGCTGTGGATAAATAACCAGTCATTGGACCCTGGGGGTTCCCACTTCCACTCACTGGGCTACCTAGTCCTTCTCACTCTTGGGCCCATGAGAGCATGCTTCTGAGAGGTGAAAGACCCCTGGTCAGACCCTTTCTCCCTGCCGGCAGAGGCAGGAATTGAACCTCTGTATCCCAGCCGAGCGCGCTAACACTGAGCCACACGTTATAAGGTGAGGTAGGGGAGTAGCAGCAGCTGCTCCTTTGGCCCTTTTGCGTGGCATGAGGCAGGCGCCTCACTCATTCTCATGGGAAATGACTGAGAGGCCTCAGCCACCTGACTCCAGGAGAGGGGTTCCCGGCTCTGGCTCGATAGCAGAGACAGGCGCCTACCTGCAGCCTGGACTGATGTGCCTGTCTCCATGAAAGGGGCGGGGTTTAATGCATCCCCCTCTCGTTGAGCTCTTGCAGGGGCTAGCTCCCTGCCTAGCATGCTGGCTGTGTGGACTGCATTCTTAGGCACCTGCCTCTCCCCGTGCATGGTACGGGGAGCCTACCTGCCTGTCTCAGGCCTTGTGGATCTGTGTTGTTCCAGTGGCTTTTCAAGGTGCCTGAAAGTTAGGCGTTGTGATGCCACACAATGCAATGCCTAAGTCCCTTTGAGGCTCTGGGCCTGGCTGTCAGGAACGGTGGGACATGCAGGAGAGCTGGGAGGAGGCGGACCTGGCTAGCCATCTGACCTGGGTCAGGGTTACCAAAGGATTAATACCCCACCCCTGTCTCGCGACGTCCCTTGGTATCCTTTCTCTAGTTACACCTACAGCAGCCTAGTCAGGTTAAGCTTTAGTGTCAGACAGTTTGAACATAAGAACATAAGAATGGCCCTACTGGGTCAGAGCAAAGGTCCATCTAGCCCAGTATCCTGTCTGCCGCCAGTGGCCGGTGCCACTTTGTTGCCCCAAATATATCAGAGATGGAGCCCAAACCAACCCTTTGGATCCCTGAATCTTGGGGTGCTTGAAATTCAGAGCCAAGTGCTGTGGTTAAAGCATCTCTCTGTGCTAGATGGGAACTGAATTCAAGTCTGGAAGAAATTCCCGATGCCTGTAATGACCTAAACCACACAAGTATTTGGTGTGAACGGAGCTGGTGCTTGCAGGCCAGTGAGTTATGTAGAAACTCTCAGATGATCCTTATTAATGGCCTAACGGGGGCAACAGAGAAGTTTTAATGTTCTGCTGGGTGTAATGGGCAGTCGGGAACACAAGGGGGCAGAACAAGGACGGCTAGCAAACCCCTCTGTTGGCTGGGAAAATAAATTCTCTACAGCGTGGCTTGTTGGAAGTGGCAGCGCCTTGCTGAGCCGCCGAATGAAGAACGTGTGTGTTAATTGCACCTGGTGTGTTCTGGGGAGAGAGAAATAAATCTTTAATTAGAATACAGGCCGTTAAGAAATATACAGCAAGAAAAATGAAAGCGGACTTTTGTGTTAGGTAGGAAACCTATTTGCATGGGCTTTCTGTTACCGATCACTCCCTCTCTCCAGAATGGAAAGGATCAAGCCCACAAGTGTTACCAAAAGGCAACCACCAAATGCATGGCCGCTTAAAGGATAATACAATTTCACAGAGAGCTTTTGGCTCAGGCAGACTGGAGAGACTCATCAACTAGCTCCATAGGCTCGTTCTCTTCTGGCAGCTGTTCAGGAGATCACGAACATACGTAAAAAAATAAACTGCATCAAAGCCACTTGGCAACGGCACGACCGAATTCATAAATTTAATTTCTATTCCTCTTGTAAGGGAAGGGAGAAATCGGTCAATCCTCAAGGCTATCTGTCTCTCTCTCGCTCATCTGGCCACATCCTTTCATAAATCTTCTCCTGGAAGTCTGAATTGGTGATTACCAGGTCAAGATGTAATAATACTTAGGGCCTGTACAGAGTGTTACACAAACAAAGTGCTCTAGGAACAGTAACTGCCTCATTTTCATCACACCCCTGGGGTGGTTTTTAGCCCGACTTTATAGGGTGGAGGAAACAGAGTCAAGACCTGAGAGTTTTCTCAGATTCTCCTATAGAACCAGTGGGGATTCTAGTGCTGGGCCAATGGTGGCCTTTTAAGCACCATGTCATCTAGACCTGCTCTGAGCGGGGCTAAACAATCGGTAGGTCGGGGTAGAGCTGGTCTCCTCGTTCC
Source organism: Macrochelys suwanniensis (assembly GCA_033296515.1). Taxonomy (NCBI): domain Eukaryota; kingdom Metazoa; phylum Chordata; order Testudines; family Chelydridae; genus Macrochelys; species Macrochelys suwanniensis. Next base: position 8,804,750 of record CM065790.1, on the reverse strand, counting down.
CAGTCCAGCGACCTCCCCAGTAGTGCTAGGGGCTGAGATCTATGCGAGCACTTCCCTGCGTGTAAACACAGCCAGAGAGGTTCAATAACTCCCCAAGATTGCCTAGCAAGTCACTGACAGCTGGGATTGGATCCCAGGTCTCCTTATTCCATGTTCAATCCACTAGATCAAACCCCCTCTCCAGGGCTGCGCTTGCACGAGAGAAATAAATCTGGTGAAATGCAGCTGCTCCAAGTGCAACTAGTTTGCTGTGTCCACGCTAGCCTGCTGACTTCTGTTTGGCACCTTTACAATGTTGCCTCACGTTCTCATTAATGCTGTTGTGAACCATTGGAGATGCAGAGCAGCAGTGCTTAGTTTGTAATGAAAGAGGTGCTTGGGCTCAAGCAATATTTTTTTACTTTCATAACTGATGCACCAAGCCCAGAGGCACTGGGGCTATGAACTACCAAGCCTAGAGGTGCCTGGGCAGCCTTGCCAAGCCCCGGCACAAATTAAGAATTGCAGAGCAGATATCCAGATCTCTCTTCCTTGACACTCAGAAGCAGTGGATTCTTGGAGACCATGAAAGGCCACTGGTGCAGGTTGGGATGACTTTCCGAACTGTTCTCGTGCGGCCCACGCTGTCAGATGCTGAAACAGCCCAGACTAACCCAGTGTTTAACCACGCTGAAAGCAATCTGATCCAAGCATTACGTAGCATTTAGAGCACTTCTCTGTGTGGCTGTGACGTGTTTTACAAACGTGCTGGGGGGACGTGCAGGGCTCTTAGGGAAATTGGCCCCACTTAGACCAACAGCAGGATTTGAACGTGGGACCTTCAACTCTAAAGGCATGAGCTTCTAATTCCCCTTTTGAAACTCCCACCCTTATTGGTTTAGCCGGCCACTATAGTTGACTCATTAACCTCTTCTGTGGAGCAGCCACGAGAGGGGGACAAAGACCCACACTGAGCCAGCATGGCTTACATTAGCATGGCAAACTTCTCTGGAGTGGATGAGGCCCAGGCAAGAGTTCCAGGTGTAACTGGATTGCACCCTGGTAAAGTAGCTGCATTCCATTTGCTCCTTGCCCTGATCTTTTGGGGTGGCCCTGCATAAAGCTGTTTGGCTTCCCTTTTTCCAAACTGGGCATCAACCCAGCTTCTTTATAATTAGTCCAGTGTGTAATCAGTGCAATCTTTTTGGGTTTGTTTTGCAAAAAGATCTCTTCCGCCTCCTGCCTGCCCCCCCACTGTTTTAAAGAAGCAACACTTTGGGGCAGCCATCTGTTTACTTTTTGGACTCACGACTTGCTGAAATGTATTTCGATGGATGAAGCAACGCAGAGTAAAAGAACAGAGACTGGCAGGCTGCATGGTGAGTGGAAAATATTTTTTTGGGACTTTCTGGAGTTTGAAGCCCTGATGATGGATGTGTGTGCAATAGATGGTAATAGCTTTATGAGTATCAAAACATAGAGCAAAAGAATAACACTCTGCCTAATAGACTGAGGAACGTATGCAGGGCAAAACCCATTCTGCTCACAAATAGATGGAAAGCAGCAGTGGTGAATGATGAATTGGCGCGGGGCTCAGGTGGAGAGTTAGGTTTGTTTAATGTATTGGAAAAAATGGTATAACTAGGCTTAAAAAGAATAAACCTCCATTCTGAATAAGCAAGCCCCATATCTGCAATCAAAGTACCGTAGTGCCTGAAAAAGATTGTTGGTCTAGAATGTGTTTGTACTGCTCTGCTAGAAAGTTTATCGTTGTAGCAGGTGATGTGAGTGAAGTTTAAAAATCACATCATTCTGACTGCTATCTTGCTTTCTTTCTCCAGGTCAGTTCTGCTGCCAATATTAAGAGCTACTAACACTAGAGAGTTGCAAAATGGGAATTTTTTTCCCCATGGAATTTTTTTTGGCATAGGGAGTGGGTATCCTTATATATATTAAAAAAATGGTTTGGTCAAAGAAGTATAATTCCCGCAGGAAATTTTGAAACTAAATGAACATTTTTGTTTTGTTTTGATTTCAAATGTTTCATTTTGGTGTTTTAAACTGAAAAATGTTGGTTTGTTGAATTTTTGAAGTGCCTCAGTCCCGGTTCATTTTTGTCCTTGAGATCCCCTGGGAAAAAGGGGAGAAGATATATATATATATTTTTAAAAAGTATGGATGAAAACCCACTTTCACAGCTTTTACTGTTTAATTAAAAGTAGGTCTTCCCCCCCCCCACACACACACTTCCTGTTTTCCAGATTTTGCTAGTTGGGGAACAGTTGCAAGGTATCAAGTGTGAATTGCCACAATTCTGAAATGAAAAATTCTGATTTTTTTCTCCCCAAATTTGATCAAAAATAAGCCCCCACCCCCAGTTTTCAAGTTAGACGAAATCCTATTTTCCAATGAAAATCATCTTGATGGAAAGTTTTCCACCAACTCTAGTTAACCATAGAGATTAAAGGTGAGATTTTCAAAGTTGTTTAAGTGCTTGGGGAAAATCTCAGGCTGAATTCTTTGAACCTGTAGCATATGAAGCTATGTAACTATCACAGCTTTGGTTTTTCTCTGCATTGCTCCTCTAGATTTCTACGTAGCCTGCCTGCCTGTCATTTTATGGGGGCAGAGTTGATGCAGAATGGTGCATAGGAGACATGCACACTGTGCTCTCTTGTGGAGGCTTAATTTGTGTTCGTTCTTGTGTTTCCTTCACATCCTACAGACAAAACATATGGTTCCATTGTGCATGGAACTCTGTATAGCAATCCTATATGAAAGCTGTCTCGGGATGTCCTATGGGATGACAGAAACTGGATTCTATTGGATACACCCAATTTATTTTAACAGATGTTCCCTGCTCAGTGTTCCAGAATGACTGGGAGAAAATCCTTTCCCAACTCCTTTGGAAGTGATGATCACCTTAAATCGCTGGCTGTGATGAAGCTAGGAGTTCGTTAAAATCTCCCACTGTTACTACCACTATTTCCGCTGCACCTGTGCTCGCCCAGGTGGGCGCCCCAGGGTGGACAGGGATTCTAACGACAGTGTCATCTAGCCCGGTTCAGAGCAGGTCTGTGTGACACGGGGCTGGCAGCGATTGGGACCGGGTCCATGCTTGCACTCCTGCTGGTGCAGCGGAACCAGTGACAGCAAGAGTGGGGAGTACTAGCCACTAACGCTCTGGTACAGACGTGGCCTGTGTGTGGAAGCCAGAATTGCCCGTGCTATCCCGTCCCATGGATGCCACAGAATCCTAGCGGAAGCGTGACCTGTACTGCGAGCCGCATTCGGGGTAGCTTCACTGAAATCAGCTCTGTGTATTTGATGCAATGCTATTGGCAGCCAAGGAGGGTCCAAGTTTTTCCTTCTGAAGGGTCATATTAAAGTTTTGAGTGGGTAGAGTTTGCACCATCTCATTCTCTGTATTACGGACTAAAACCGCCTCTCCCCCTGACCCTGGGCTCTGCCAGGAGACATGCAATTGGGGTGACTGATTATTATTTGCCTCACAGGAACATGTAAGATTGGAGCCGCACTGCGTTAAGCACTGTAAGAGGTCATCCCTGCCCAAAACAGCTTACAATTGAAATAGACAAGACTAATGAAGGATGGGATGGAAAACAGAGGTAGGAAATGACTTGCCCAAGGTCCTTGGCAGAGCTAGGAATAGAAGCCAGGGCTCCACTGTTCTAGTTGAAAGCCCAATGCACTGGGTTCCAGTAAAGTGACTGCACCTGTGGCATGATTGTATTGAAGTTGGCAGGTATGGCACATCTACGGTACACTCTTAATGCCTGCCTTCGGCCACATTTCTTCTGCTCCGTGTGAAGGAGAGAATCCAGTCAGCTGAAAAGGAGAATGATCCTGCTCATTTCCTGTGAGCTGTGGACACCTCTGAGAGGGAAATGGACCCATCGTTGAGCTGGTTGGGAGACCCGAATGAAGGGCCAATGAGACGAACCCTTTGGATGAATTCCTTAGAGAAAAGTTTCCCCTCCTTGAATCATAGGTGCTGGAACCAGGGGTGCTGGGCATGCTGCTGCTGCACCCCCTGGTTTGAAGTAGTAATAACAACCCAGATACAGGGTTTCCGTCTTCAGCACCCCCACTATAAACATTGTTCCAGCACCACTGCCTTGAATGCCCCCACTTCCCTCCATGCTTCTCTTAAGACCGGCTTGTAATTGCTGCCGAAGGACTGCTTGGGGGGCTTGAAGCATCAGGAGCCATAGACTCAAAGTCCTGGCAGGGTTGCATGCGTCCCTTATCCTTGCAAGGGAGGTAGCTCCCCAGCTGGTGTAAATGAGCATAACTCAGCTGAAGCTGATGCAGCTATGTTCTGACCTTTCAACCCCACACGGTTTCCTGGGTTTTTTGAGAACTTTAGAACCCAGGTTCCATGGGACCATTAAAGATCCTGTTCTTTTCTATCCAGGTTCTGCACCCATCACCGTGGTATCTGAGTATCTTCTGACAAAAAGTAAAGCAATGACACTGGGTTCCTTCTCCATTCCTCTTCCAAGGGGTGGGTGGGGGGAATTTCTCTCTCTCTCTCTCTCTCTCTCTCTCTTTGTTTTATATGTACTTTTCCTAGTGAAGGTCAGGTCAGAGGCCTGAACCTGTCCTTTGGAAGGGACAATACTTTGAAAGAATTCCCATAATACTGAGCTCTACTGGCTCTGACCAGTTCCCCAAGAATGCGGTGAACTTCACCAATGAACTTTGTCTTTGCAACGAATAATATTGTGTCAAAGGAGCGGAGCAAATGACCGCACTCTTGACTCTCCTGGAGTGAGACGTGATCTCTTTGGTAGAGACCTGGCATTGGTCACTGTTGGAAGACCGGATACTGGGCTAGATGGACCTTTGGTATAGCTGACTTTGGTATAGTTCTCCCAAGAACAGTATAGCTGTTCTTGAGAGACGCTGGGCCCACACCAACAAAAGCAGTGACCAGGAGGACTGAGTGGGACATGGTGCTGTTCTGTGTGGAGTCATTGTAAGTGAGCGGACGTTGGGCTGGGCTTGGTTCTGTGTTTGATCCCCAAGATGTATGAAATGGGGCTGTCTGTGAATGTTTCCCCACAACTTGGATCACCCCATGTAAGCATAACCCACGCTAATGCGCTGTGACTCTTTCTAGGCTGCCTGCTTTTAACAAGGCCTGAGTCGGGTCCTCTGTGGGGCCTGAACCCAGGACCACTGGATCCTACAAGCACGAGCCTCTCCTACTTGAAGCAAATCCTTTTATTTAAAGAGAAGCGGAGACTTTCTTTTCTTCCCCCTTCTAACATAGCTCGAAGCCATTCAGTGAGCGCAAACTTGGAGCTCAGCATGGTCAGTGTCTGCAAAATGCTCCTCCTGACCGACCCCAGCCACCAGCCCCTGATAGGAGAAGAATGTTAGCCTGTCTTCCCATCTGATTCATCCAAACCTAGGGGGACCGTGCCTGGATCCTGGGCCACGTACCAGCTAATTTATAGTGTCTAACACGTATCGCTTTGGACAGGAGTCTGATGGCTCTGGTCCAAGAAGAGCACATGGATAATATTTCCTTCAGAGCGAAGAGTGAGCTGGCTGAGTGGCTGCAGCTCCTTCAGACATAGCCCAGCCTGTGGGCTGCAGAGAGTCAAACCCCTAAGCATAGCAGTCTCTTATTCGCTCGTGAGCCCCTGGTTCAATTTCTTGCTCCACCACAGACATCCTCTGTGACCTTGGGCCTGTCACTTAATCTCTCCGTCCCTCATATTCCCCCAGTGTAAAGTGGGGATAAGAGCACTGCCCTGCCTCATAGGGTTGTCAGGAGGTGATCAAATAGAGTAATGAGGGGCCATATAAGTACCTTGGGTAGTGAAGCTTTCAGAGACCGAATCTAGGGAATTTCAGTCGTGATGGAACCAAACAGGAACCCGGAACTTTGTCCCCTTCCTCTTCCGCAAGCTCTGGGCCTGCTCTGATTGGTACTGACTTCACTAGTGCTTTTTATGTAGCCTGTTGTAAAACAAGGCCAATCTCTGGATGAGTTGATGTACCCCACGGGAGACCTCTGTGTACCCGCAGGGGTATGTGTACCCTTGGTTGAGAACCACTGCCCTAACATACAGCTCAAGATCTGGTTTTCAATCTCTAAAAACTGATGATAATTGATAATTGATAAAAAAAACTGATAATAATTCACAGGATAAAGTCAGGACTAATTAGCTATTGGGCCAAATTAATCGCTCATTTGCAACTCTGTGGCTCTGCTGAAGTCAATGGAGGTCAATGGAGTGCCTGCTGAATGCAGGCAGGGGATTTGAGCCAAGGTTTGCAAAGCACTTTGAAAATGTTTTAAAATGCTCTGTATAGTACAACCTGCATTATATAGACCTTCATTATCCCAAACAGGAGCATGCTTCTCAAATGCCTCTTCATTACAGTGTACATTCCCTTAAGGCTTGTCACAGGGGGACATCCAGGAAAATTAATTCAAATTAACTAAAGGTGTGAATTTGAAGTGGTGTAGTTAAACCGTAGATGCTGCTGTTCAGAATTAAAGTGGCCTTAGTTCAATTTGGCCTAATTCACTCTGAATTAAGCGAAACTGAATGTAGCCCACTTTAATTCTAAATGAGAGTGTTCACACAGGGGTTTAATGTGGTTTAATTAATTCACTTCAAATTCACACCTTCAGTTAATTCGAATGAACTTCCCTGGAGATCACTGTGTAGACAAGCCCTGAGCAATACATAACCTCTCAGCTTTCTGGAGCTCTTTGACTATTTCCAACTAGGGAATATACAGCAATGCTCCCTTTGTGATGAGCGAGTAGAACAGGGGAAGATCTGGATTCAAAGCCTGTTTCTGAGTTTGTTCCTTGTCCCCCGTTCTCTTCCTCCCTGCCAGAAAACTGCCAGCTAACTGGTCAAGACTGGTATTTCTCTTTGGAGCACGCCCAGGCTGGTCTGTGGAATGCAGGACTGGCCTAGCGGGGGGCTGCAGGTCAGGACAGGGGTGCATTAAGTGCTGCGTGGAGGGGCAGGGCTGGAACAGCAGGCAGTGCTGGAGGTCTGGACAGTGGCAGGGCTGGGTGTCTGCCTGGCTTTGGCCCGGCCTATCAGCCCCTCACGTTCACAGGCACCAAATTCACTCACACACCGTGTTTATCTGTTTTTTTTCTTCCTTCATGAAAACAGCCCAACCCAACTGTCTCCTCCTCACCATCTCCCCTTGCCAGTGTGATGAAGTGAGGAGACAGGCTCCCCCGTCAACGACGACCGTGGGTCTGACTCCAAGGGCTGATGTCATGCCCCAGTCATTTTGGTTGGCCCTGCTGTCCCGTCAGATGCTAATTAGCCATGATAATGGATCAGCCTGGAGCAGCGGTGGCTTTCCTCTCTGAGTGGCTTTACTTCTTCTGCGCACATACCAGCCGGGGAATAAAAGGCAGTAATTGAATAGACTTTGATTCAATTGCTTGTGCACTTCACTCTCCCCTAATCAGCAGCATAGCTGCTTGTCCTACTTTCGGGTCCCCACTGTGCTCATCTCTTGAAGCGACCTAATCCTTGTTAGGCTTCCCGCCTGGGGTATGTGATTGTCCTTCGCCTGTACCCACCATCCGGTGAGACAAGAGGGAGAACTGGGAAGTTGGAAAATTCACACTAGAAGTACCGTGAATGTAGCTTCTTAAGCGCAGTTTGCCTACAGAGCTTTCCACAGCCCTTCACCCACAGAACTGACCTTGAAAAGACTGTAAAGTACCAGATCCCAAACCCAGTACAGTCAATGGGAGTTTTTCCATTGACTTCACTGGGCTTTGGATCAGGTCCTAAAATAAGAGCTATGGATTAGGGCTTTTTTTAAGAAGTGGTTTTTCCTTGTGTGATGGTAATAGGTTCTTTGTGGACTGCACAGAAATAACGCCGAGCTGAATCATGATGCTGTTTATGTAGGACACGAATCATCGGGAAGGGGTGTTTTGGGATGGCATCTGGGAATGAATTCCCTATACACCCTCCCCCCACACCTGCTCCCAGCCCTCCTCCGTCGTAATCAATAGACACATGGGCGAGGAGAATTCATGTTTTCACTCTGAAAAGTCCTCACTAGAGCTGGGTTGGGTGTTTTTGGCCTGGAAAGTGAAAATTTTCACATAAAAATGATGGGCAAAAAATGTTGTTTTCAACAACAACAAAAAGAAGAAATGTCAAGTTAAAAAAATATTTTTGGTGGTTGGAAAAAAAATCATTTTATTTTAACTTTTCCTCCTCCCTCCCCCTTTTTCCTACGTGGAGAAAACAAAAGTGACCAGTGAAGAGATTTTCTTTCCCCCCACCAAAGTGATTCCTCCCCCCCCGCCAAATACTGAACGTTTTTGAAAAATTTTGCTTTGAAACTCTTCATCAAAATATATGTCCCTGCAACCTGCTCCAGGCTTTGCCTGGTGGGGTTGGGAAGGCTGGCAGCATCAGCAGGGCTCACGCTTGATGGCGGTTATAATTTTCTCTTTTTACATTGGCCACGTTTACTTCTGACGCCACCAGAAAGCAGGGCTGATTCTAAAACAAAGGACTTTGCAAACTCCTGGACGGTGCATTGCTGGGATGGGGGCCTTGCATAGGTCCAGCTCCGTGGGGTGGGAAGGACTTTCAGTACATGATGGCAGAGTTGGAAACGGGGGAGAGGGGGTGTTTACCTGAAGAGGCAGTGTGGCCTAGTGGATAGTCCCTTGGGCTGGGAAGGAAACTTGTGTTCTAGTCTCAGCTCTGAGTTGCTGTGTGACCTAGGATAAGTCAGGTCGCCTCTCTCTGCTTTATTTGAATAAAAGGGCTACTGGCACTGACCTTCCTTGAGGAAGTTTTGAGATCCTTGCTGGAATGTACCTGTCTGAAGTGCCAATTATCACTTTGTTACAGCCCTGCCCTCGTCCTCTTCCTCTTCCCCAAGGGCCCGTTTCAACACTGCATGCATTGCATCTTGACTCTGTGCACCACTTTTCTTTTAACACTATCCAGCAGCACATTTGATGTGTAACTGAGCCAAAGCAGTCGATGCAGGGGCGAGGGGAATTATCAGTGAGTGAGGGGAGAAGAGGCAGCACGCAGAGCCCTGACTGATCAGATAGCTAATGGCACCTGGTAATGCTGATGAATGATATGGGGGAGCCGGAGCAGTCACCTGGGATGCGGTGAGCATAAGGCCATTCATCACTTGGAGTGCTACATACTGTGTTTGCCTCATGCACGGTCTCTCTCTCTCTCTCTCTTTTTTTTTTTTAACCTTTCCTTAAAGCAAGGGTAGCTCTGGGCATCTCAGTGCATGCAAAAACCTGTCTTCTCTCCCACATTCTATCCCTGGGCGAAACCCTCCCAACTGGGAGAGACAGCATGGTGTAGTAGCTAGAACACTGGGCTGGGAGATAGGAGAAGCAGACTCCGCTGTGTGACTTTGGGCAAGTTGTATCACTGCTTTGTGCCTCAGTTTCCATGTGTGTCACGTGGGGGTGAGGCTGTCTCACTGCGCAGGATTATTGTGAAACTGACTCCAGTAATGTTTGCATGCTGCTGTGTGACCCTCAGATCTACGGCAGAAGCACAGAGTACTGTTAACAACAACAGAGCCAGCTCTCCTGCGTCTGGGCAGCTAGGGGAGAGCTGCACTGGGCACTTTCCTGTAAAAGGTGTCACCCGCTGACTACACTTTGCATCCAAAAAAGTTTAAACGCATGAAAAAAAAAATCCAGGGTAGGGAGCTGCAAAGGCCCCAAGAGTAGCTGCTTTTCCATATTGCACGAGCAGCACATGTTGTTTTGATTATCCGCTCCTCCTGGCCAGCCGGCCTCTGTCTGGAGATTGGGAGCTGAACACTGGAGCCAGTGGAAAACTAGCGAGCAATTTTGGAAAACCTTGGATGGTCCTTGAAACTGTTCAGGCCTGCTTCAGCCCGGCCATGTGGACTCAAGGCAGGGTGGGGACTGGGTCACTTATGGTCATTGTCTTTAACGATATGTTCTGTGTAGTAGGGGGAGAAACTGGGATGGCAGTAAAACAGAAACCAAGCCAGTGCCTGGGCGAGGGGTCTTGGCCCTAGTTCTGCGGAATGAGAAGTGTTTCTCACTGGAGTATCTGCAGCACTGTAGCAGGCAAAAAAAGAGTCAAGGGTGTCCTCTTCTCTCCCCCCTCCCCCCCCTCCATTCCCATATGGTGCACTGCTCCCTCATGTGTGTGTTTCCTGCAGCAGCAAGCCCAAAAGTGACATATGCCAGTGTCTTAAGCTTCTGTGTAGGGGGAGGTAGCAGTTCATATGTGCATGGGAGGGCAGCGACTTGTGTTTGGACTGGAGTAGAAGTGAAGAGCAAGTTCAGAGGAAGAATAATAATAGCAAATTAGAAAAGCAACAACAGATTTTTACCAGGAAACTTTAATTCAACGAGCAAGCTGGAGGAACACGTTCCAGCGCTGAGGCGTTTATAGAAATTCCACCCCTGCAGGCTACAGAGTGATAACGCACTCTGCCAATGAAAAACAAGAGACGCGTGAGCCCATCAGAACAACTCTCGTCGGCCAGTCTTGCGGATGGGACACGTTGAACTAGTAACTTCCTGGAACTGAGAAATTCTCTTACATGTGTCTGCGGGGATGGCGGGGTGAGAGAGGACGGATGAAGTGGAAATGCAGAGGGGCAGCAAGTGGCCGTGTGAAGAGCTGAGAAGAGTTAGCCTGGTGTTGGTGGAAGGAGAGGAATGTATCTGTGACGGCATAGGCTCCGACTCCGTGGGTGCTCCGGGGCTGGAGCACCCACGGGGAAAAATTGGTGGGTGCAGAGCACCCACCAGCAGCTCCCCGCCAGTCCTGGGACCCGCGGCAAGCTTACCTCAGCACCGGGAAACGTTGCGGGGCCCCGCCCCCGACGCTGGGTGATGTTGCGTCGGCGTCAGGGGCGGGGCCCCGCAACGTCACCTGGCGTCGGGGGCGGGGCCCCGCCCCTGACGCTGGGTGTCAGTCCCCACCGGCGCCACCGGAAGTCGGCGCCTATGTGTGACAGGTTGTGATCACAGAAACCACCTTGGTGCTGCCACCTGGTGTGCCAAGGCTACTTCTGCCCCTGCTTCCCTGCCCTTTCCAGCTTGGGACTCCAGAATCCTGTCTGTTTTGAGCCAGATTCCACTGATCTGCTGCAAACACAGACCCAGGTCCAAACCACGTCCCCTAACAGCCGCAGGCCTGCCTGGAAGCAGCTCAGGAAGTGCCCGTGCCTTTGACACCCAGGTGCCCAACTCCCAGTGAGGTTCAAACCCTGAATAAATCCGTTTTACCCTGTATAAAGCTTATACAGGGTAAACTCATAAATAGTTCGCCTTCTATTTCAAAGATAGAAAGATATGCACAGCTGTTTGCCCTCCCCAGGTACCAATTCGCACTCCAGGTAACTTAATAAGTAAAAAGAGATTTTAATAAGTACTGAAAGTAGGATTTAAGTGATTCCAAGTAGTTGCAGACAGAACAAAGTGAATTACTAAGTAAAATAAAATAAAACACGCACGTCTATGTCTAATCAAACTTAACACAGATATAAAAACCTCACCAGCTCCAGTTTTCTTCCTTTCACAGGCTGTAGAACTCCTAGCCTGGGCCCAGGAGTTGCTCACACCCCCTATTGTCTTTGTCCTTTGTTCAGTCTCTTTCAGATATCTCTTTAGGGGGTGGAGAGCCTCTCTCTTTAGCCAGCTGAAGACCACATGGAGGGGTCTTCCAAGGGTTTAAATAGCCTTTCCCCCACTCCCTGTGTAGCATCATCTTACCCTGGAGTTTTGGGATCACATGGGCAAGTCACATGTCCATGCACCCTAACCAGTCCAGCCAGTTGCATTCCTGGCCAGGCCCAGATGTGAATTGGGGTCTGCACCTCCTACTGTCTGTGTAAGGGTTTCTTAATTGGTCTCTTTACATGCACATACCTTTCTCAAGACATGATCCCAGGCTCTTACAAAGGCTATGTACAAAACCAGCAAATATAAAACCAATATTCATAACTCCAACTACAACAATGATACATGCATACAAACAGGAGGAATAGATTCAGTAGGTCATAACTTTCACAGAGATATGTTACATGGCACATGTAGCATAAAACATATTCCAGTTACATCATGTATACATTTATAAGCCTCTCCCCATAAAGCCTTATGGGGTACACCGTCACAGTACCAGGGTACAAAAGTCAGATGTGGGTAGATGGGCCAAGATGGTCAACTTGTCGTCCTCCTCCTCCTGTCCCAAAATATGGCTATGTCAAGGCAGCCCCCAGTTGCCTCTGGGAGTGTCTACAAGCCCTTGCGGATCTTATCTCCCAGCCTATCCCGATTTGAGGATCCTAGCAGGAGAAGAAAGAGGGCCTGATTCGCCTTGGCTCTGCACCTTGGGTGGAAATTCACAGCAGTGCAAAGTGGGGCTGAAATGCTACCAAATTGGCACTACACCCATTTTGCAGAGGTGTAAGTGACAGCAGGAGGCGTAAGGTACTGGACAATCGGGGCTATGGATTCTAATCTATCTGCAGCGCGCTCAGCATGTTGGTAGCACCAGGGTCTGTCTTGCCCCGGGAGTCACTACCCTTGTGGAATGTGATTCCTGAGACTGAAAGAGTTGGCAGCGCTCCTCCTTTGGGTCACACAGTCTCACGGTTTTCTGGCCGGAAGGGCTTGTTATGATAATCTGGTCTGACCTCCCGCATAACACGGGCCTGAGAATTTTATCCAGGGCTTCCAAACATCAATCTCATAACTTGTGGTTGAGCTGGAGCGTATCTCTTAGAAGGCATCCGGCCTTGATTTAAAGACGCCAAGTAAGGGAGACTCCACCATCTCCCTTGGTCAGTTGTTCCAATGGTTAATTACCCTCCCCGGATTTCTAGTCCGAATTTGTCTAGCTTCGGCTTCCAGTCAATGGATCTCGCTTTGTCTTTGTCTGCTAGGCTGAAGAGCGCTCTGATCTCGGAAACCGTCTCCCTACGCAGGTACTTCTAGACCGTGATCAAGTTACATCTTCGCCTTCTCTTTTTGTGTAGCCAGATTGAGCTCCTGTAGCGCTCACTGCAAGGCAGGCTCCTGCTTTCAGTTACAGCCGCTAGGGCTGGCAGTTGGGCAGACAACTGGACATTTCAAGGAGAGTCTGCAGGAGAGACTGCAGGAGAGACCACTGAATTTAGTGCCTGTGAATGTGAGGGGCTGATAGGCCGGGTCAAAGGAGCGATACGGGGAAGTGGCCTGTGTGGTACAGGGAATTCCTCTCCTCCTCCCCACTCATTTCTCCTTTCCTCTGGCCCCCCTCTCCCTCTGCTAATTTTCTCCTCCTTCTCTCCTTCCTGTGCAGAGCAGTGATGAGCCGGACCTGGAACACCTAGTCCCAGCCCGGCAACACACCACCTCACCGTGCTGTGAGTGATGCAGTGTCACACTGTTGTGAAGCCGCTCTGTCGCTGTTGCGTTATGGTGCAAAGTCTATAGCTCAGCAGTGCATGGTTGTATTGCTGCATCGCAGTGCTGCATTGCTACAGGGTGATGCGGGATGATGTTGATCCATGGTCTGAAATTGTACCTGCTAGTGCCCTGTACGCTGCCCCAGGTCAACACTGCCAGCACTCCAGGTTACATCTCCCTGCCTGTTAGGGTGTGTCTACACCAGTGGTTCACAACCTGTGGTCCGTGGGCCACTTATGGCCCAATCAGCACACAGCTGAAGCCCGTGTGACATCCTCAGGGCCATACAGGTACAATGGTAAATAGGTTGAGAACCACTCGTCTACACTGCATTCAAAGGACTGATTTGATCTTGCTAGCTTGAATAACAGTAGCAGCGAAGCTGCGGCAGCACAGGTGACTGCAGGGGCTAGCAGCTTGAGTGCATACCCAGGCAGGCTTGTGCTGCTTTGACTTCACTGATATTGTTATTTGGGCTAGCTAGACCAAAGGTAGCTTGGGTGTTTCTACGTGTGCTGCAGACGCACCTTTGATTGCGGAGTAGACATAACCTTAGTCGTTAGTCTTTTACCAGCCACTCACAATGACATGCAACATTTTAGTGACTGTCATTGCCTATTAAGACCTAGAGCAGGGATGTCATCGTTAAATTTCAGAGTTAACGGGTCACCAAGATTAGCAGAACAGGGGAGTTGTTCCCTCTCAGAGCCATTGTTTCAGTCTGTCTGCTGACTCAGGAAGAGGGCGCTTGCATCCATTTAAACTCAGCTCACATTTGGAAAGTTATCCTTTGCAACCACAAAGGCTAAGAATTTACTTAAAAATAAAATGAAAGCTTAGATTATGCAGAATCCTAATATGCCACAGAGGCCACATAAAGGCATCAAGTGTGGGTTTGAGCCCTCAAGCTGCTCTAGAGGTATAAAGATTAATTTAAACAATACTTTTGTATTTTTCTAAAGCGTGCTCAATTGAGCTACACAAACAGCTCTGAAGAGACCTTAAGCAACAGTCTATTATGACTCCATAATCTATGTTTTCATTCCTTGCCACCTGCCTTTGAACATATGCAGCTTGTCAGCTGTTTTAGTTATTCTGAAATAGGAAGCTGATTTTTCTTTTTGCGGGGAGTGCTGGATTTCTTTTTTCTTTAGGACAAAAATCTTCCCCCAAATTCCTGAGAACTCTGCTGTCTAGTTCTCCCTTTACTATGTGTATTTTTTCCAATTAATATGATTTAAAAACAAACACACACACACACACACACACACACACACACACACACACACACACACACACACACACACACACACACACACACACACACACACACACACACACACACACACACACACACACACACACACACACACACATCATTTCCTTGATTTAATATCAGCCACTTACGGCTCTCAGGCTGTTAACTTCATCACCATTTCTTCCAAGAAAGACCTTAGTAAAATAAACTAACATCCCAGCATACCAGAGCGAAACTCAGACAATAGAACAGCCCATTATAACTCTTCCGTGACATTCAAAATGTGACCAATAAGGTATTCAACCAAAGATGTCCATTAGCCCAAGCCCTTAGCAACGTTACCTTATCCCTGTGTGTGGAAAAAGCTAAAGCCCCTGTCACACATGTCCTCTAAAAAATCTAACCACTTGTTGTACATCTGCTGATGGATACCAACTGGAAAGGAGATTAGCACTCAGACTCTTGCGCTGGGCTGTCTGCCCTTCCTAATGAGGAACAGATTGAAAGGCTTGTCTGTTTTAAAGCATGGTACTGTACCTCGAGCCCCGAAAACCAAGACGGTTGGGCAGGCGCGGAACGGGTTGTTTGGATGCCAGGGCAGGCCAGTATTGTTAAACAATAGCTGACAAGCAGGGAGCATTGCTGTCTGGCTTCTAGGACTAACAGGCAGGCGGGCATCTGCATGTGGCTTGCGTGGTACTGGAGCTATCGGGCTTCTTGAGTTTGGGCCTTGACCCTACAGGTTCTTAGAGGGTGTCCAGTCGGAGGTGAAAGCAAGGTGTGACCCTCCACTTTTCTCTGAGGATAAAGAAAGAGCAGGGCGTGCAGCAGACTGGGGCAGGACATGAGCAGCGAATGGGTGTGTCTGTGGAGACATGGGTTTTGGCACTGTCCTCACCACGCTAACGAGGCGCTTTGCTGCACACTCCTCCTCTGAACCCCCACTCCTGCTCCTGGAAAGGAGTAGCCCAGTGCCTATACAGCACTGTTCTCACTCTTGCAGGGTCAGGCTGTCCTGTTCACCTTGCAGCTTTCGGTGTCTGTGCGAGGCAGAATAAAATCCTTCGGGGGCATCCATGCTGCACGGGAAGGTGTGATTGTAGCATGGTTAGTCACACCAGTGCTTGCTTCCATCTGCCAAACTCAGGGAACAATAATGGTGTAGACGTGACGGCGTGGGCTTCAGCCCAGGCTAGCAACCGGAGTATGTCTCCAGGCTCCGCGGAAGGTTGTACTCATGTGGCTAGTCCGTGCTACCATGTCTCCTGTTGTTACCCTTGCTAGATTACCCTGCCTACCAGTGCTACATTCACACCTTCACTGGCAGTGTAGACATACCCTTAGCCTGAACTCTTCTTCTGAAAGTTAGCCCGACTCCACCTTGAATTCCTGAAGCTGAGCAGTGGCTGACCCTGCTGAACCGTCCCCATCGGAAATCCCAAGGGGCGTGTGTTTCTTTTGAATCATTGTTTGTAACCCTTTCCCTCTTTTTTTTTTTTCCCCATTGTGATCTAAAGTGGTTCTTGGGAGCTTTCCCTGCGGGCTGGGGACCTGTGCCTCTTTTGGACAGAGCGGGGTTTGGTAAAGACCCGTTCTTCAAATGTTCTTCGGTGGCTATAAAGGAAGAAAAACATTTCCCTCTCCTAATGCAAAGGCGGATGGATCTCTGTGCAGAGCCCTCAGCGAGGTCAATGGAACCAGCCCAGCCTATGCAGTAGAAATCTGGTTTTCAGTGAAAATATTTTTCCCCTCCAGTATCTTCCTGCTGGTTGGGGAAAGTGACCTGGCATGAATAATATGCTCCTCACGCCTGCATTTATCTGGGACTGCCCCAGCGGCTACTGGAGTGTCCCACTCATCAGGTGCCTATGATATAGTGGTATCGGCTTTCATGTTTTTGGGCATGAACTAGTCACCAACTGCCTGGGGCTAGGAAGAAGTTTCCATTATGGGCAGTTTGAAAGTTTTGCCATATTCCCAGTGCTTGCCACTGATCGGGACTAGATACTGGACTGTATGAAGCATTGGTCTGAGCCAATATGGCAAGTCCTATAACCCAGATGTGTTAATTTTTTAATCTGTGGTACTGTAGCCCCCAGAGGCCCCCAACCAAGATCAGAGCTCCATTACGCTAGGCGCTGTTCGTACGTGTAGCGAGAGACAGTCCCGGCTCCAAACACAGAGGAAGTGACTTCTCTGAGTGTGGCAGAACCAAAACCAGACCCCAGGTCCCCCGATTCCCGGTCCAGCCACCACACTCACACTGAACGGGCAAGAATGTCTTCTGCAGTGGGCCTTCGCTTCAAGTGGAAATGCTAACAACGAAACAATAGCTGACGGGATACTCTTTAACTGCCTCTTTTACGCCTCCCTTCCCCCCGCCTCCTGCCACCACCCAGACATCGTGAACCCAAGGAAACTCTCAAAACACCTTGGAGAGTCATTGAATTTGATCTGATTTGATCTTTCTTTGACGCCGCTGTGTTACGTGTGTCAAGAGGTGGCACTTCTTTTCCCACGGGACCACGTGCTAGGTACTTGTTGGTGTTGGCTTCTCCTTTGGAGTTCGACGGGGCCCAGTAAGTGCTGGTTGAACTGGTGGAGGTTTTTGCAGTGCAGGCACCTGGTAAAGCAGTGTGGGGTAAAGCACTGAGGCTCCATTGATGTGCTGTTTTCCAGCAGCAGAGGACCAGGGCTTGAAGCCTCTCACGCTTTTCAGGGCTGGGCAGGACACGCACGACGTTCGACTTTGAAGACCTTGTGCGGAATCATTTAACGCTGAAGTGGATTGGGGGGGAACGAAACATAAAGCCCAGTGCCAAGCCCAACAGGAACTGTGGAGACCGAGGTGCGAATCCTCCCGTTCCTGTAGCAGGCCTCAGAACAGAGCAGGACAATACGCCCCGTCTGCAACAACCCAGTAGGCGTTTTTCCACACAGGCTGCAGGTCGCGGTGGAAGCGATGCGAGTTCTGTCAGCAAAGCCTTGGAGCAGCACAGCTCACGTTCCCCCTCTCCAGCTCAGGCAGCAGGCCTGGGACCCATAGACCATATGTGGATTCATCGTTTATTATATTACAGGCTCCTTAAGTGCTTTGTCTCTTGGCAAGATCCCAGGTGAGGAATGTTAACATTTTTCTGTGGCTAATTCCTGAGGGCCCTGGGCCAGTCCAGCGCTGGCCTTCTCCCTCCTCTCCACCATTGGCTCTTGTTTTATTTTATGTTTCTTTTCATCGGTGGTTGAATTGAAAATTAAGATGTGCTGGGCCCTAATCCCAAATAAAAATGCCAATACTTTCCCTCTGGGGCCCTTTAGTTAACTTCCTAGGCAGACTGTGTACATTACAGCCGTGCGCTATACACACTCAGTGGAAGGGGCTGCGTGCCTCAGCTCTGACCTGCCTTTAATGCCGGCTCTGAGGAGCCTGCAGATGGAGCTCGGGTTTATTTTCTGGGTGGGAGTGGAGGAGGGGAGGGCAGGGGCATTCGTTCCAGGCTCAAAAGATCCTGTCTCCCACCCTGAGGTGGGAGACCGGGTGAAATAAAATAACAGTCCCCAGCTCTCATGCTTTTCATCTGGAGATCTTAAAGTGCTTTACAAAGATGGTTGGTATCATTATTCCCATTGTACAGATGGGGAAACTGAGGTACAGAGAGGTGAAGTGAGTTGCCCAGGGTCACCCAGCCCTGGGAAGAGAACCCAGGTCTCTGGAGTCCAGCCACTGTCCCAAGATGCAGTATTATTCCCACAACCAGCCAGAAACTGACTCCCCCACATCAAGCACAGAATAATCCACAGAGACCTGCCAAAAGATTTGGTGGCACCTCTGAAGCTGCAGGCTGGGAAGGAGGGTGCTCAGTGGAGGGCGATGAAGCAGAGATAATTAGTTCACATTGCTGTTCTGCGCTGACTGATGCTACCTGAGTCATCCCCCCCACCCGCTCACCCTTGACCAAGCACTAAGACATTGGGGATGTGGACTGGGTTTTGTGGCCTGGATATGTCTTGTCTTGGAGATGCTGCCCTGGAGGGCTTCTGGGGCAGAGTGGATGGATGCGGTCGCTGCTGACCGGTCTGGGGAAAGGCTGCTGCCTGTCTGGAGTGGTGCTAGCTGATCTGGATTTGTGACTATCCACCAGTCCTGCCTCCCTCGCTCCACTTAGGGAGCAAAGGAGAGTGGCTGGAGAGTGGTAAATTGCAGACATCTATATGGCAATCAAATATATGTAGGGGAATTATTATGAAGCGGGAGGGAGGGGCCCTGCTGCTAAATGAATTACTAGGGCAGTCAAAGATCCTGCCTCAGTTGGGGGGAGTGGGGTGGGGAGGATGGACTTGATGACTTCTCCAGGCCCCTTGCTGCCCTACATTTCTAGGGTGGCCTCGCTTAACCATGTAGCAAATGGGGCACACATTCCCTTCAGCCCAGGGACCTGGACAAAACAAGGTGTGGCTTGGTTTGGCATTTGCAAAGACTCGGCAGCCTGGATTTGCTTTGGCAAACTGGTGAGTGGCGGGATGGGAGTGGAGAGGAAGGGGTGTCTTGGATTTGGGTCCATCTAGCTGGAAACCCAGCATTCTGGGGCATGACTGGGATACATGCTGCTGGTGTCGGCCCATTTCTGTTTCACAGACACTTCATAGGGTTTAGCTGTGACCCTGTTTGGGACGACTCTGAGTGCTGCTACCTGTAAACGTGTTTGGTGGGACAGACGTCTCATGTAATACTTAAAAAAAAGCAAACCACAATGGTAGCTGTGATTGCATTGTGCTGGTCCCCAAAGCTATTTCAGGACACTAATGACTCTAGACCCTACCTTTCGGATGCAGGGTGCCCTATCAAAACTGAGTTCAGCCTGAGGAACCCAGGATGGGTGGTCACCCGGGCCTGGGACAAGATAGGTGCCTAATTGCTGGGCTTGCTTTGTGTCTCAGTGTGAAATCCCCAATTTCCCCTCCCCACCGCTGTGTGCTTCCAAGTGTTCACGAATCATCAGCCAGGCCCCCCAAATCACGAGATTGCCTTTAAAAAGCATGAGATTTTATCAAACCCATACATTTGGGGTTCTCTGTCTTCTAGCTTTTAAGCCTTAGGGGGTCACATTTTCAAGATTTTCTCTACACTAGATGTTTTGTAGCTGGCGGGTGTGCAGGAAAGGGCAGGGAGGAATGGAGAGGATCTCATTGCAAACATGTGATTCCGAGCTTGTGATCCTTCTGGGATGGGCTACGGCCAGAATCCAGGCCTAACTCCTCTGCCTTCTGGGCACATGGGCCAAAATTCTCCATAGAGCTGGAGAGTGTGGTGGAGGATGTGACCGATGGGCTAGTCCAAAGCCAATTGAAATCAATGGAAAGACAATCAATGTCTTTGGATCAGGCCCTAACTGGTGAGCTTTGGGGGTACCTTTAGGCCGTTGGTTCTCTTTGGCTTTCTTTTTGTTGTTACTCTTTGGAATTCAGCCCCTCGCTCAGCTGTGCGGAGGCATATGCCGCTAACATGTTTGCACCAGAATGACCGGTGACTCCTCAAGTCAGATGCTGCTGTGGGGAAGGAGACGAGGACAAGCCCTTGTCCCAAGCCCAGGGCTGTGGGCAGGACATTGCTTTGGGCAAGATGAGTATCTGAATTCTCAGCTTCTTTGGCCTGCTGCCACTGCCAGATCTGGGGGCGGGGGGAGAAGAGGGGAGAGAATTGTTGTTGTGTTCTATAAAAAGGCAAAGATGAACTGGAATTTCCATATAAGGGGGAGAACAGGAGAGAGTCATGTCCTCAAAGCAGGAGGATAGGGAGCTTGTTACAAGTCCATTTTTGCACGAACTTTTTTAACCCATTTCTCTTTCCAACAAAAGAACACATGGATACAATTTGGAAAGAAAAAATTGAGGCCTGTGCATTTCTGCTCTGGTAGAAACCTGTTAACAGGATAATCTTGTGGCACTCTTTGAACACGTCCTGAATATTTCCTGAGCAGGGATTAATTAGCTTTATTGGCATAACATTACCGTGCCATACATTTATATAGCGCCCTCCATTAAAACAGTCTCAGGTCACTTTTTAATTCAAGGCACTTTGAAAGCTGCACTAAATAGGGACCTGTTCGACTGTGGTTATAAAATAGACACGGAGCTGGTTGTGTAACGTCAGGAGGCAGTTGGTTCCGTAGACTAGGGACCTGAGTCAGAGACCATTGAACGAGTCTCATTGGCTTCATCGGACAAGGCACACAAAAGAACTAGATAAATTCACGGCGGATAAGTCCATCAATGGCTATTAGCCAGGATGGGCAGGGATGGTGACTCTAGCCTCTGTTTGCCAGAAGCTTGGAATGGGCGACAGGGGATGGATCACTTGATGATCACCTGTTCTGTTCATTCCCTCTGGGGCACCTGGCACTGGCCACTGTTGGAAGACAGGATCCTGGGCTAGATGGGCCTTTGGTCTGACCCAGTATGGCCGTTCTTCTGTTCTTACATAGGGCTAAGCACAAACCCTAGGTACATTAAACGAGCTTTCCCCAAGAACTCCTCTGAGACTCAGAGAGGTTAAGTGACTTGCCCCAAGTCACACAGCGAGTCAATGGCAGAGTCAGGGATAGGACTCCTAGTCCAGTGCCCTGTCTTTTGGATCAATGGCCTTGGATTATGGACTGAGTTTTCAGCTGGTACCCACACACATTTGCATCCTTGGGGGTGTGGGTGGAGATGCCTGTGTGCACACTCAGAAGGTATTAACACCTGCTCACCCACAAGGTTAGAATTTACCCCTGCCAAAGCCCCTAGGACAAATAGGCTCTGCAAGTGCAAATTCTCACACTTGTGTACCTACACAAGTGTTTTCTTCGGCAAAGTGCAGGAGCAGGCAGGCGTGCGTGCCATTTCGCCCTCACACTGGTATAGGCCGGGGGCTGAAAATCTGGAAGAATCTAGAAGAATAAGGAAGAGTCTAGAAGAATAAGGAAATACCAGGAACTCAAATTGTTAATGACTGGAAATGGGCTGTAGTGCCTGGATTTCAAATGCTGCCACCTAAAACTCTAGGCCTCAGAGTGAAGTTGAAGCATCCTGCTGTTAGCATGGAGATCCCGTTTTGGGTTCTGATTCAGGCCGATCTGTAGTAAAACCATATAGGTTAAAGTCTTTTAATGACATTAATCAAAGTACTTCAGTACAGCATTTCATCAAGAACCAATGTAGCGATGAGAAGAGCGTTCATTTTCCAGTGGCCTCATTCCATTGAGAACTCTTCTAGCAGCAGCATTATGTATTACTCTCTTAATTGCATAAAAAAGAGAGAGAGGAATGGCAAGTAGATTTCCTCGACCCGAGTTGCCTTCTGTGAGTTTTCTGCAAGAGGGAATCATCCAGTCCCAGAATCATTCCCAGAATAGTGATACTGCAGCATTTGCAGCTATTACTATAAAACCACAGTCATGTAGTTTTTAATATGAGAAGAAAAGATTTGATTGAATGAATGTATTTGCTTCTCTTTTATTTCAATACACATTCAAAACTAATTTGGCGCTGCCCATTTTGTATCCAAGGGATAGCTGGCCCCTGCTTCACATCACAGTATAGAACTCTGAACTCTCCCTCACCTGCCCATAAGCTGACATGGCAGGTAAGGAAGAATTCCTGGTCTAATTTTTCATGCATCCTGCTACCACTTCCACAAATTCATTTCCCCTATGAAGTCTCCTACACATCCTGCTGCCTATACTGGACTCTATACATATATATGTATGTATAATATAAAGATAAGTGAGAGATTGCAAAGTGTGGCAGAAAAATTCAGGTGAGACAGAAAGATTTTATATTAAAGAAAGGGGGAGATTGAAAAATCTCTCCTCACTGAAGGATGTGATTTTTCTAGAGCACTTGCTCAAATCGCCTGGACCCCCAGTGTCCTGGCTTGTCTAGAGAAGCTAATGTGAAACACATTAAAAGGGTAAGAAAAGGCAGTATGATGGTTGAGAATAATTTTGTTTGGGTTTCTGAAACGTGCACATGAAAACACTGTGTGGTTTTCTGACAAATTTGAAACAGTGCTATTCAATTCGCTCCAACATCGCTACTGTTGATCTAGCAGACTGTAAAGCATTTATTGGAGTTGCTTGAGGCGAATTTAAGCATCTGTGGAATAACAAGTCCAGGAAGTAATTGCATCCACAAGGAAAATATTTTTATGTATAATTCAGTGACCCATTTTATAAACATTGCGGTTCCACCTTGGACTTTTTTTTTTCATCCAACCATCTGAGGTTAGCAAAATATGTGGAGCTGTGTTTGGTGGATCACATTTTGCGGCACATGGAACATAGTTGGGGTTGGGTGAATGAAAGGGAAGAACCCCAATTGTCTGGAGAGTGAAGTATGGATCTTTAAATATATCCGGTGTGTTCCCCAACCTGTATGGAAGAGTGACTGCTGGTCTGACACTGGTATGATACAAGAGGGTATTTACACAACATTTAGAAATGGCTCCACTGGATGTGGTGGGGAAAATCTGGGTTTTGGTTGATTTTGTTTTTGGAAAATTCTGGAGGAGGTGCGTTGGGGAGTTGCTACATTTTGAAACAAATACAGTGGAACCTTTGTCTCTATTTTCCAACAGAGTGGCGTCACTATAAGCTGAGTCATTTAAATCTGGAGTCACATTTTGCACATTTCAAAATATTTGGTGGGCTAGGCTGAGGGGATGGGAGTCAGGATTTCTGGATTCGATTCCTCCAACTCACTGGATGAGTTACTCAACTATTTGTGCCTCAGTTTACTCTTCTTGAAAGGAGTGTAGTAACCCTGTCCCTCGAGCAGTGTGAAAACGATAGCCTGAAAAGTGCCTTGAGCTCCAGGAAGGGAAGTTCCTTACAGACTAGGGACCGAATGGCTGGGCAGCAGTTCTGCAGAAAAGGACGTAGGGGTTACAGTGGACGAAAAGCTGAATATGAGTCAACAGTGTGCCCTCGTTGCCAAGAAGGCTAATGACATATTGGGTTGTATAAGTAGGGGCATTTCCAGCAGATCAAGGGACGTGATCATTCCCCTCTATTCGGCACTGGTGAGGCCTCATCTGGAGTACTGTGTCCAGTTTTGGGCCCCACACTACAAGAAGGATGAGGATAAATTGGAAAGAGTCCAGTGGAGAGCAACAAAAATGATTAGGGGGCTGGAGCACATGACTTATGAGGAGAGGCTGAGGGAACTGGGATTGTTTAGCCTGCAGAAGAGAAGAATGAGGGGGGATTTGATAGCTGCTTTCAACTACCTGAAAGGGGGTTCCAAAGAGGATGGATCTAGACTGTTCTCAGTGGTAGAAGATGACAGAACAAGGAGTAATGGTCTCAAGTTGCAGAGAGGGAGGTTTAGGTTGGATATTAGGAAAAACTTTTTCACTAGTAGGGTGGTGAAGAACTGGAATGGGTTGCCTAGGGAGGTGGTGGAATCTCCTTCCTTAAAGGTTTTTAAGGTCAGGCTTGACAAAGCCCTGGCTGGGATGATTTAGTTGGTGTTGGTCCTGCTTTGAGCAGGGGGTTGGACTAGATGACCTCCTGAGGTCCCTTCCAACCCTGAGATTCTATGATTCTATGTGCAGCGTAATACATGGTATAGTTTGGGACTTCCTTGTTACTCTGCTCCATGTGGAATTTCACCCTATCTGAATTACCGGTGGGTGAAAACTATGCAGAGAACTGGAGCTATCACTTAGTCCTATTTAAGCCATGAGGTCTCAAGTGGGACTGAAGTGATGACTAGGCTTTGTGCTGCTTCTCTGTGTTGAGGTTCCGCTGAAATGCCAAATCTCCTAGGCAGCATGTTTCCTTTATTCAAGTCCCTTCAGCCATCTGCCCTCTCGCTAGTCTCCTTTTTGAAATGAGTCCACAGCAGAGATTTTTTTAAATGAAAAGAATTTTGCATTGAAAAATGGCCTTTTTACAAACTCGGTAATTTTGGAAAAAAAATATTGACTTGTTCAAAGGTTTTCTTTGAAATTTTGCAGCTTTTTTGGATCAATTTTATTGAAATCATTACCAATTTTTTTTGTTTGCTGAAAAACCCAGTTTTTGGTGAACTAAAAATGTTGACTAGAGTTTTAAGGAGAATGTTGATTATAACATTTACATTTTTTTTTGGAAAAATGAATAGCATGTCCATTTTGAACCCTGTGAAAGAGAAACAACTTGGAAACTTGTATATTTATTTTTTGGGGGTGAATTTATTATTTTTTCCTGTTTTTGTTCACCAGCCACCAGGAACAGTGCAAAGTTTGTGTGGGGCATGAGGAGAACTGAAGATGTATGGGGAGAATTTGCAAGTCCTGTTTTTCAGGTGTGGTTAATCAGGTGTGGCCAGAAAGACAACAAGGTGCAAATCTGGGTTTCATTGTTCAAACTGGGACCACCACAGCGCTCTCATATGGAAGGAGATTGTCAGGTGGATACAGAATTAATTAAAAACTCAGGGATCAATTACTTTTTGTAACTGTAAAAAATGAAACAAAAGCCCCAAGAAAATGTCTTAAATTCTGCAATCACATGGGGTATGTTTGCACTTTGAGCTGGAGGTGTAATTCCAAGCTTGAGTAGACATACCTGCACTAGCTCTGATACAACGCGTGCGCTAAAAATAGAATGGCGCCGTGGCAGTGTGAGCGGAGGGAGGGGTTAGCTACCGTGAGCGTGCACTCGTGCGAGATGCTAGGGATGTATTCAGGGCAGCTCACTTATATCTCCTTGAGCTGGGAGCTCACTTATATCTCCTTGAGCTACATCCCCAGCTCAAAGTGCAGATGTATCCAATGACACCATCCATTACAGATGTCACTGCCTCATTACCTGACCATGTCTGAGTGCACTGTACATATCTAAAGACTGTTCCTTTGCCTGTGTCTTTGTGCAATTATAAGCATCTCTCTTGAGCTATTTGGGCCGTGCCAAATACCCTGATTGCTAAAGGAAAGTGGCAACCTAATGATTATGAATGAGCATTTGTATTCCAGTAGTACCTGTAGGCGCCTCTTGGGCTAGACGTTGTGCGAACCCAGTAAGCATCCCTGCTCTGGAGAGTTTTTGAGAGGACTGCTATCTTCACCTACACGTTGGTGATGGCTCTGGAGGTCCCTAGTTCAAATGGCAGCTTGAGCCTCTAAAGCAGGGGCTGTAATAGACTCTCATGCTCTTGTATGGAGGGGAACATTGAACTCTAATGGGTAAGTGCACTACACTGGCCACTCTCATTACCACTTCAAAAGTGATTTTTTTCCTCCCTTGATATCCAGCTGTGACTTGAATTGTCTCGTTAGAGTGACCTCATCCTTGGTAAGGCAACTCCCATCCTTTCATGCATTTATACCTGCTCCTGTATTTTCCACTCCATGCGTCTGATGAAGTGGGTTCTTGCCCACGAAAGCTTATGCCCAAATAAATGTGTCAGTCTCTAAGGTGCCACAAGGACTCCTCGTTGGTTTTTCATTGTCCCAGTGGAAGCACTGGTGGGTTTGTGCGTCAAGGACACACAATGCCTTTTGGAGGGGAGAATGCTTGCTACTATCCCCCTTTAGGCGCTGCAGCATCTCACTTCTTTGCAGCCAGCCCGGCTGCCCAATGAGAGATGGAGGGCGGAGCTATATCTCTGCCTCCTCCCTTTCCTCCGGGGATGTTAATAGGGACTAAAATTGTGGCCCTGCATACCCCAGGTTGTGCAAAGACTCGCGAGAGCCTTCTGACATCAGGAATCATCACATTCAAAAGCCAGTAGGTGAACACTTCAACCTCTCTAATCACTCAGTGACAGACTTAAAGGTGGCAATTTCGCAACAGAAAAACTTCAAAAACAGACTCCAACGAGAAGCTGCTGAACTAGAATTAATATGCAAACTAGATACCATTACCTTAGGTTTGAATAAAGACTGGGAATGGCTCGGTCATTACGTTAATTGAATCTATTTCCCCTAGTTTAATATCCTAGTTAAATACCCTTAACACCTTTGTGTCAACTGTCCGTAATGGGCCATCTTGATGATCACTTCAAAAGTTTCTTTCCTCTGCTGATAACAGTTCCTTTCAATTAATTAGCCTTTTACAGTTGATATGGTTACTTCCACCTTTTCATGTTTCTCTGAATGTATAAATATTCTCCTACTGTATGTTCCATTCTATGCATCCGACGAAGCGGACTGTAGTCCACGAAAGCTTATGCTGAAATAAATTTGTTAGTCTCTAAGGTGCCACAAGTATTCCTGTTCTTATTTTCTTTTTTGCACGTACAGAGGCTGTTCGACCTTTTGGCTCGTATATGCTGCACGTCTGGCTTGGAGAGGGTTTGCTGGGGTTGGAAATCCTCCCAGACAGCGCTGCGCCAGCAAACAAACAAACAAACAGCGTCTCAGAATAGGTATGGGCGGCATGGCTTGCTGTGGTGGGCACAGCCCTGGGGCAGACTGTGTGTCTGCCCACTTCCAGCGCGCTCCGTCCTCATGAGACACTATTTACTGGAAAAACAGGGCAAACCAAAAAACCATCCCGACACGGAGACGGAATTGTTCCCTGTGGGGTAATGGAGATGCTGAGCCAGACACTCCCTGCTCAAACTCCAGTATGGATGGCTTTAGACCGTCATATTTAAGAGGCACGTGGTCTTGGTTTGCAATGACGGTGAATGTTTTCGGTGGCTGTTTTTATCTCCTCACCTATGCGCATCTCGCCTTTGGCCATTCAATCCCTTTGCTGAGTTGCCTTTGTTTAGCTTAGATAAAGGCGTGTAAATAGGATATTGGGGTTTGCCAGACAGATCTATGGACTCTCAGACCCAGGGGCATGGCATTTCTATGGGGTTGGGTTGATGAAGTGGAGTCATGTTGGGCGCACGTGAAGTCAGTGCACCCCACTCTTCCAGTAATGGAATTCCAGAGGAATGGAGCCGCATCCCGAAGGCTGTTGGAAGTAGGGTGACCAGACAGCAAGTGTAAAAAATTGGGACGGGGGTAGGGAGGTAATAGGAGCTATATAAGAAAAAGACTAAAAAATCGGGACTGTCCCTATAAAATCGGGACATCTGGTCACCCTAGTTGGAAGTCAGTGCAGATCAGGAAGCACTGGCCTAATGCACCCCCAACATGCATCTTCACTGAATAGCCCTCAAAGATCTGACCCACAAAGCCCTACATGGTTTGGGGGCCTATAACAACGCCTCTCTCTATGGGACATACGTCAGCTCTGACATTTGAGCTGGAGCACTCTCCGTATAAAAGCGAAGGCGCCACTGGCAAGGTGTTCTCTGCAACTTCCTCCTCACACCTTGGTCCTCCAGAGCCCAGATTTGTTAACCTGCTGGGCAAAGGTCACTTTTTTTCTCTCTGCACTAAGGGTGTTGAGGAGGGGGTTGGGTATTTTTTATAGGCAGTTCTCTGTCTGCTTTATGATTTTTTTTTAATTGGTGGGACGGTGCCCAGAATGCAGGATGGGCACCTACAATCACTTTTTAGAAATCTGCATAAATAGTAATAGAATAAATTGCTAGAGTCTTGAGCTGAAATTTGGACCACACTGCAAGCTTTGGTTCATGCATCTTCTAACTGTCCATTTGTATCAGAAACCACTGCATCCTTCAGCATGACCATCTCTGTCTGTTTCGGAGACTGGAATAACTGGGGTCTTTTAAGTCAGGATTGAGGTAGGAAGGTAGAGTTGCATGATGGCCTGGGACTAGAAGAGCAGAGATGTTGCAGGTTTGGATGCAGGTGCATTGACAGAGCCACCTGTACTGTGTGTGTGTGTGTGTGTGTGTGTGTGTGTGTGTGTGTGTGTGTGTGTGTGTGTGTGTGTGTGTGTGTGTGTGTGTGTGTGTGTGTGTGTGTGTGTGTGTGTGTGTGTGTGTGTGTGTGTGTGTGTGTGTGTGTGTTGGACAGTGCCTGCTCTCAGCCTGCCTGAGCTATTATTAGGAGAGGTTTGACTATGGAACTGACGTTCAGGAACTCCAGCTGTAGTGCCTTCTCAGCCTTTGACTCCCTTTGAAACCTTAGACAGCTCATTTAGTCTCACTCCACTTCACTTTGCCCCCGCTTTGAAATGGGGCTAATAATATTTACCAGCCTCTCTCCCGGGATGTTGAGAGAAAAACCCTTTGAACATGAAAAATGCTATGCAGATGTTAACTATTATATTGGAATGAGCAGGCTAATGTGTGTTTGTACCACTGCCCCCTGCTGGATAGAAGCTGAGCTCTTCAACTGTGTGTCATAGGCCTTATACTGCTAACATATAATAAAAATTCTCCTATAATTCAAGTGTCAGGGGTCTGGGCTTTTAGAGTCGGAGGGGTTACATGCTACCTCCACTGTCTCCATAAAGTTCAAATCAGCCATGGCATGTATGACAGTGACAGCTGTGACAGCCACCAATTTGTTACAATATCATTATTGTTACATGGCCATGATTGATTAAAAATTCACCCAGATCTCCCCAAGGTGGATGATATAAAAGAGCTCTAACCTCTCTGCGACATGCCACAAACTCTTGGGAGGCTACTCAGCGGGTGTCTCGGCATTTAAACCTATCACTGCTGGACCTGTGAGGTCCTTGCCCCCGACCCCTTTGAACAACACTGGAGAGAGGATGGAACCCACAGGAGAGTTTGGCTGTTAAATCCCAAGATGCACCAGAAGGTGTTAGAGAGGATCCTGGATGTCTTATTCTATTCATACCATATAAAAAACGCTGCTGTGGTGTCTGACTGCTCGATCCTGTATCCACTGCACATGCAAGTCGTGCTTGCTTGCACAAGCAGTCTCATAAGCTCCTAGGGGATTACTCATGTGAGTAAGGCTTCCAGGCCTGGGTCCTTATTATTTCTGCTCCTTCCTCACTCCACCTTCAAACAAATCCACCTCTCTGTAGAGTCAACCCAAACTACCGTCGAGGCCAACGGCAGTATAAACAAACAAGGGTGCTGGGCAGCCTCCCGAAAGGAAAACAGAACAACAGAAAAGTCTGTGAGTAAATATTATCTGAATATAAAGGAACGCTGTGTTTCTTCGTATGGGTCTAGAATTTCTGCCTTTTAACAGCTAACCTTGACTCAGCCAATATCCACAACATGCAGCCTAGGCCAAAATATTTCTGTGCCTTAAAGTACCACAACAGCTGTTTTCCTTGCTAAAATGTGACATTCAATTTTTTTGGATGGCTTGACGTTTCCTTGATGAAAGTGGACTAAGGGGCTAATTCCCCTCCCCCCCGCCTTCTTTATTTTCCCTTTCTCCTTCTTCTGCGAGCGGTGATAAAGCTCGGCCTTTTTCAGACATATCATAAATACAGACCACAAGAGCGCCTGTAAACGGCCGAGGGGCGCTTCCCTTGTGCTGGAACGCTGGCTGCAACATGAGAAATGGGCTGCTGTTTGTTTAACATTCTCCCTTGTTATTCTTGGAACCCGCCCGCGCCCTGACGGAATCAACGCCAGAAGCAATTATAGGGCTGACATCTTGTTTTGCCGATGCTTTGTAGTATGTCAAAAATGTTCCACCGTTAAAGCGAGGGCACCGAAGAGGAGTGGGATTGGGAGGGAAGGGGGAAGACAGGGCGAGGGGAAACCTATTACTCCAGCACAGGAGAGAGGGTTTGGGGTTAAGTCGAATGTTCTCTTGTGCCTTTGAGCATTTGCCTTTCCGTGCCTGCAGCAGGTAACGTTCGCCTCTAATGAGAGAGAGCCTCTTTGTGGGTATCCCCAGTTGCTGATTGGTTCATGGGTGGGTTCACACTTGAATCATGTCATCTTTTAAAGGCACTGCAGGATGTTTCAGACTGATTTGATAGTGACCTGAGGTTTTTTAGTGTTCCTGCCGTCTACTATACCCACTGCAGCCTGTGCTTTACTGTAGGATGTGAATTTTGGGGGCAGGACAGTCTTGTCTAGTGCTTAGAGTTACCCCTCTGCCACTGACTCACTGGGCAAGTCACTTCATCTTCCTCTCTCTCTCTTCCCCTCTCTGTAAAATAATGGGAGTAATAACTAGAGATGGGACCCGGGCCTGAGTTCCCGGCTTACACCTATCTCTACAGCTGCCCAATCTATAATTTTATGGGAACCAGATTCAGAACCCAAATCTCACTTCCCTAAACTTTTGGGAATGTTTGGCTCCAGGGTCTGGATTTGGGATTTTAGCTTGGGCTGGTCTCTGATAATAATAATTAATAAAATGTAACCACCTTGGTAAGTGACTTTGAAAAGCTCTATAAAAATACCATGTGCCGTGGTTGGCATTAAAAAACTTGCCAGTGTTATATAAATATTTAACATAAGATATACTTATGTAAATAGATACAACTATCCCACTGTTTGCCATATGCCCTGTACTTACTATAGGACATGCCTTAGGCATACCCCTGATCTTTAGGTAACATTTAGGGTGGGGTTTTCAAAGCATGCTAAGGGAGTTCACCACCCAAATCCCTTAAGCCCCTTTGCAAGTTCCAGCCTTAGTCACTCAACTGGCACCTGTTTAAGGGTGACCACTCAGTTATTATTAGACCGTGGTTTCCCTGATATTTTTCTGTTGAAGCTGGGGAAAGAAAAAGCCCTTAACTCCTGTGTGAAGTGGCTGGTAAACAAAGCAATGTGAGTGCTCATCTCTGTCCTATCAAGACCGCCAGCTTTCATGGCAAACTGTCTCGCTATCATACCGTGCTCCTTTTTGCACCCAAGATCCTGTGAGCATTTGAGGGAGCGCAATGGATGTAGCACCAGCATATCAAGGGGCGGATGTACCTGCTAGTTTACAGAGGGACCACTGGCTTACCATACATGGTGTGGTATTTATTGCCGGCTTATGGGCAATGCTGTGTGTTCACTTTTAATTTAGTAATGGCACCTTAATATCATGGTGATGGGACTGAGGCCTCTAACACGTCCTTACAATGATAATAATTAGTGATTAATGGATGTTGGCTATGTGATTAATGGGCTCAGTGTTATTGAGTGTAATGTCAGATAGCTTAATAAAGAGGTTAAGGGGCGACATGATTGCAGTTGATAAGTACCTCCAAGGGGAACAAATATTTAATAGTGGGCTCTTCAGTGTCGCAGAGAAAGGTATAATACAATCCAAAGGCTGGAATTTGAAGCTAGACTGGAAATGAGGTGTAAATTTTTGACTGTGAGAGTAATTAACCACCGGAACAATTTACTAAGGGCCGTGGTAGATTCTCCATCACTGACCATTTTAAAAATCGAGATTGGGTTTGTTTCTAAAATTCCTGCTCCAGGAATTATATGGGGGAAGTTCTACGGCCTGTGTTAGACAGGAGGTCAGGCTAGATGGTCACAGTGGTCCCTTCTGGCCTTGGGAATCTATGGATCTATATAAAGGATTATCGCTGCTTCACTGGCTCTTTCTACTCCCTGTATTCTCTTTGGCTGCATCCCCTAGAAATCCCCCATTGATTGCTACCGAGACTTTTAAACATACATTCTGAAATACGTTCTTTCATCCTCTCGCCGCCCCCACCCCTCCCACTATCCAGATCTTAGAAAGACTCCAGCACTGCAGATAAAGTTCAGTTGGCTGTTGCTAGCATGGATGGTGTTTGTGTCACTGGTTGCTAGGCAATAGGTGAGGAGAAGAAGTGGCTACTCCAATGGCCGTTTACTTGAGGCACCATGATTGTTTTAGTGACCAGCTGCACTTCCATTTTGAATGTTCTGCCCTTTTCCCACTGGCTGGCCGCCTGGCCGCCATCCAGACTCCTAATCTCTGGCCTGGCCTAGCCTTGCCTAGGTCGCCACCACCCCATTCCATTTGTTTCTGGGATTGCTCCCTTTTCAGTGGGGGGAGCTCAAGCCCCTGCTAGCCTAGCCGAAGGGTCCTGAAATATAGCACTTTCAATGGCCCACGCTTCATCATGGCATCAGGATGAAGTGTTTGTCCTCTGGGACGGATAATTAAAGGCATAGCGTCTAAAGGCAGCAGATTGTCTCATTGCTCTGTTTCAAGCAGTTGTGAGTCCTGCGACTGACCCTGCTCTCTGTTACACCCTTGCAAGCTCATTAAAATCAATGGGGATGCCCGATCCTAATGGCAAGCAGCACTGAGCCCCAGGCGTCTTTCTACATATAATGCAGATCTTAGTACTGTCTTAAAACAACACATTAACAGGCAAAATCCTGGTCGCAGGGAGGTCAGTGGCAAAACTCCCACTGATTCAACGTGAGAAGGAGTTGGCTCAGTGTATTTTAGTGACACCATGAAAGTGTTTTTTGAACCATCGAAAAAGAGGGTAGAAAGGTCATATTTTCTTCTCATTATGGTAGCGCCCACAATGTCCTAAGCCCTGTATGTGAATATAGAAAGCTGCAGTCAGTTCCTGCTCCAAAGAGCTTCCACAAGAACATCCTGAATCAGCCCAATGGGCCATGCATTGCTGTCCAATACCCTGCCTCCAACAATGGCTGGAACCAGCGGCTTCAGAGGAAAGTGGAAGAATCCCTGCCATAGGCGGTTAGGGGTAACCTGCCCCCAGGGAAAGTTTCCTCCTGACCCTAACTGGGAGAGGTTGGCTGATGTTCAGTAAACAGGACTACTTGGACCTCACCAAGCCTGTCTGGTTCCTGATGATTGTGGGAGAAGCTGATGAAAGGCTTAGCATGGCTGGCGTCCTTGGCAGAATTGGAGGGGGTGGGGAATGATACGGGAAGGGATGAGAGTGGAAAAGGAGGGGAAGGCAGAATTATGCAGCACCTTGAAGGTGTGGACAAGAGGCTTCAGCTGGACTTGTATTCCTTGCATGTTAATGGGTAGGAGAAATGTTCTCAGTCTGAGTCCTGAGGGACTCCTGGCTGCACATGGCATTCAGTTAGTTAGGGACTAGGCAGGATTTACCAGTTTCCATTCCAAAGCGGTCTTTAATGGAACAGTTAACAAATTAACTAAACCAAATCGGTGTCTTAGGGCTCCACCTGGATACAATCCAGCTCTTTTCTATATCTTTAGTGCTCACGCAAGAGAAGGCCTTATAGCACTGACCAGACCCTGGCATAATGAGGACAAGTGCTGTTCATTCCTCTGCATGAAGCTCTCCCAGTGCACCCCAATCCTGACCCATCAGTTCTCTGCTACTCCAGTCCTGGGCTCTCCCAGAGCTCTGCCAATGCACCTCCATCCTGACCGGCTGTCCCCTCTCCTGAGCAGAGAAGACCCAGTGCTGCAAAGATGGTTTTGTTGTGTGCAAGGAAGGGAATAGGATGGGACCATCAAGCCTGTTTTCACTGCAGGGAACAGACTTTTTCATTAATCTATCCTTTTCTTTCTTTCTTGACTATAAAATGGGCTTTTCAGAAGTGCTCACTTTTGGCGTAACACTGTTCCCATTGAAGTTAATAGTAAAACTGCCATTGGAGTCAATGGGAGCAGTCTTAGGCCAATGCTGAGTGCTTCTGAAAATCTCATCCTTAATAGGCAGCAGGTTTAAAACAAACAAAAGGAAATATTTCTTCACACAATGCACATGGAACTCTTTGCCAAAGGATGTTGTGAAGGCCAAGACTATAACAGGGTTAAAAAAAACTAGATAAATTCATGGAGGATAGGTCCATCAATGGCTATTAGCTAGGATGGGCAGGGATGGTGTCCCTAACCTCTGTTTACCAGAATCTAGGAATGGGCAACAGGGGATGGATCACTTGATGATTACCTGGTCTCTTCATTCCCTCTGGGGCACCTGGCATTGCCACTGTTGGAAGACAGATACTGGGCTAGATGGACCTTTGGTCTGACCCAGTATGGCCATTCTTATGTTCTTATTATTTCATGGACTATGGCCCCATTGTGCTAGGCACTGTAGAAACACAGAACTAAAGGCGGTCCCTGCCCCAAGGAGCTTACAATCTAAGTATAAGGCAAGAGACAACAGATGGATACAGACAGACGGGGGAGTACAAAGAAACAGCCTTGAAGGGTGCTTGTCCTTTGAAATATGATCTTTGGTTGCTCCTCATCTGAGAGTGAATGGGGAGGTTCAGCTTCTGTGGACCATGATCTGCAGGCCACTCTACTTAGTAGATGAACCTAAGCCTTTTCTTTTCTTTTCTTTTCTTTTCTTTTCTTTTCTTTTCTCATTGCTAACATTTTAAATGAACTCAACTCTTATTAACACTTTGCACCTTCACCTCCAAGGATCTCAAAATCCTTTAAATGACTTTGCTGGGCAGTTTGCCTGAGCAAACACTGAGTAAGGAGGGTGCCAGGATTTGGCCCTGCATTTGAAGGGCCTGATCACTTGTCAATGTCAGCAGGCCAGGTGTCGCACATTTGCAGTAATCACTTGCTCTGCCCAAAGATCCATCTATTAGAGCTTGGCCACGTGCAGCCTTGATTACTGCAATTTCTCTCTGTTGTTGGCAGGGGTTGTGTTTTCGAGACCAAGCAGCCAGCTGTGGCAAAAGCAGACCAATGTGGGAGTGATGCTGGTACCACTGGTGGATTGGTGGATGTAGGGGTTCTGAGGCCAGGGTGGAGAGCTAGGGAGTGAGGCAGGGATTAAAAAAGGTGCGGACAAGAAGCTTGAACCTGATGTGGTAGCAAAGAGGGGAGTGACATCATCAGAGTGAGGAGCCAGGGAGATGATCACGGTAGCTCTGTTTTGCATGGACTGGAGGAAGCTCAGAGAGAAGGGGGCAGCAGAGATCAACATGGGGGCGACAAGGACCCAGAGGAGAGTTTTAGCTGGTTGGACAGAAAGAAAAGGCTGGGTCTTAGAAATGTTATGGAAGGAGATGTGGCAAGAGTTGGACACTGCTGTTGCCCGTACTGTATTTGTTCCATGGATAAACAGAGACCTTTGGACCCACGCCCTGTCAGTGCAACACTTTGCACCCTGAAATTCTCTAAAAAATTCTATCTATCTATCTAACCATTTTGAGAACATAACAACGACCATACAGGGTCAGACCAATGGTCCATCTAGCCCAGTATCCTGTCTTCCAATGCCAGATGCTTCAGAGGGAATGAACAGACTAGGCAGTCCTCAAGTGATCCATCCCCTGTCATCAGTCCCAGAATCCGGCATTCAGAGGCTTAGGGACACCCAGAACATAGCGTTGCATCCCTGACCATGTTGGCTAATCGCCATGGACCTACCCTCCATGAACGTATCTAATTCTCATTTGAATCCAGTTATGGTTTTGCCCTTCACAACGTCCCCTGACAATGAGTTCGACAGGTTGACTGCGTTGTGTGAAGACACAACTTATATGGTCCCCATTACCTAAACTAGCTGAGCACCTCACAATCTTTTTATCCACCCGATACCCCTGTGAGGCAGGGCAGGGCTATCACCCCCATTTTACAGATGGGGAACCGAGGTACAGAAAGGCTAACACAGGACATCGGTGACAGAGCAGGGATCTGAATGCAGCTCATCCACACCTAGGCTAGGTCCTTAACCACTCATCCTACCCCCACCCCCCAGAGCTGAATTTCTCCCATAAATCTTAATAAGTCAGTTTTTTGGAATTCACCATCTAGGTAAACAAAAACAATGGCAGTTTTTGCACCATTTCTTTTTCTTCTTTATTTTTTTTATATAAGATCACTTTTTTTTTTAAAACAGGAGACAGAAGAAATTTAAAAGGCACCCCCCCCCACCCTCAACATACACACGGAACAGATTTTCATTGCCCAAAACCTCTTGAGCATGTTTATTTTGACTGGGGCCTGACATTTCATGGGTCGAAAAACTGAAAGTGACGGAGAGGCACTCTGTCGACACAGAGAGATGATATCATCAAAACGCTCCGGGGTCAGGCTTGGGGATGCTCCAAGCATTACTAGAGGTCTGGATCCCCATCCAAACGAGACCATTATTCATCATTCCTGCTATTTTCTTAACAATTTTGCTTAAGTACCTTATTTATACCAAAAATGTTTTTTTGCCAAGCAGTTGGCTTGGCCTCTTGTATGTGCATATATATATATATATATATGCTCATTATATATCTATCCATCCCTGTGTGTGTATATAGATATGTAATGTGTGTGTATGTATGATATATGTATCCCCCTCTCCCCGGACAGCTACCATGTGTTTGGAATTAGTGCAGTGATTACAGTGGGGAGAAGTCAGCTGGGTTCCTCCTGAACATTTCAATGCTTAATCTCTGAAGAATGCAGAATGTCTGTCTGGGCATCCGGGCCAAGATCAACTCCACGGCACGGGGAGGCCAATATAAACGTTCATGTTTTGTGTCACAGAGATTTCATTAGCTATTTTTTATGTAATTGCGTAAGGAGAACTACTGTGATGAAAATGCCACAGCAAGCAAATGAGATGAATCGCGAAATCTCTCTTTCGAGGAGACATGGGCCTCATTCAGACGACTCCGCATCCAACTTCTGCACATTCCAGCTCAGTTGTGACCTTTTCGGATAAATAATGGGCTGTCTTTCCCACCCCGCTTCTTTTTTATACAAATGGTCTGACGTCATGGGGAAGTTTGAATCTCTTTGCGGGGGGGTGGGGGGTGGGGGGAGCGTCTTGTTAGTGCAACGGCTTTAATATGCTGACCTGTCACCTCTGGTGGCCTCAGTTTGAATCCTCTTCCTCCGTGCCTTACCCATCCACAGCTCCAAGGCTGGAACTCTGAGCTCTGGAGAAGCAGAGGTACGTTTTGCTGCTCAGGATGGTTGAGGTGCATTGGCAGAGTCCTGTGAAGTCTCGGGATGGGAGTAACAGAGGGTGTTGCAGGTCAGGATTAACGTACGTTGGCTAGACTTTTTCAAGGGAAAGCTTGCCTGCACTATGCCTGGCTCCAACCAGAGCTATCAGCCTGTCACTGAAATTCAGGGGGAAAGGTGGTGGGGGAAGGGGCGGGGGGAAGAAAAATCTCCCTTTTTTTTGGCTGTCCACTGTACAAGTGCTTTTCAGCATCTGAATGATCTCATTGTGCTCTTTGTTCCTATCTTAGCTCTTTGATGGGGCTGAGGGTGGAAAGAGATGTATTCCAAACTCACTACCACATGCCACAGGCTTAGTAAGGGACTTGGAGTTGATTTACAATCTGTAGCAGAGCTTCTCCATGTCCCCGATCTCTACTCACCGACCCCGCCGCTGATTTAGAACGACTTGGTTAAAGTGTCACTTAAAAGGCCTGGCGGTTGTCACCAATTATACAGATTAATGTGCATTTAATTAGGTCTTAATCACTGGCTGCTCATTGAAAATGAACACAGATTCCCAGGCGACCGATAATTCTGCGGTTCGGTCGCTGCATGGCTCATCCCTGTGTCAGTTAAGCTTTTTGCAGCCAATCACAGGAGAGAACTATGGTTCATGAGCTCCTTTGCCCTGACACCTGCTGGATTCCCCAGCCGAGCGACTGTGTACATTGCAATTTAACAATGAGCCATAGCATGGAGACGTAAGCGAATAAAATGACCGGGCACAAGAGCCAGTGGAATGGGTGGCATCCATGCTAGTGGACAGCTCAAGCTTCATATACTTGCTCGTGAATGAGGACAGCGACGTCTCTGTTAGCGCCTTCTCTGGTCCTGCATAGAGAGCATGTGTAATATCCTTGTTAGGAATGCTCCCTGCAGGGCCCCCAAGATGACAGGCTGTTGTCTAGTGTCACTTGTGTAACTGGACGCACCGAGTCTGGCCCTGTCCCGGTCGTCAGCGCCTGATGTCAAGCAGCTTTCGTGAGCTGACTGGGAATGTTCACCTCCCCAGCCCCACCGCGCCCCAAGACACATCTGGTGGGTGGGGACGGCATGGAATTTGGGATATTGTTTTTCTCCCAGGCAGTGGTGGGTGCCAGAAGCCTGATAAATTAATCACCTCTGACGTGGGTCAGTAGAGGCTCTGGCATGTGACCCACCCAGGCCCCTGGACCACGCAGAGGAGATAGTGTTGTTGTAACTTTACCTCAGGCATGGAAGTGCATTGTGAAATAACAAACTGGAAGCAGTAGCTCGTGGAGAGCTTTGTTTCACAAGCTCTTAGATGGCGAATCTCGCTCATAGGGGAACAGTGTCCTGGCCTGAGTCACCGTTATCTCCCTATCTAGTTTACTGAGATTGTGGGCTTGTCCACACAGGGAAATTGACCGGTGGGGCTATTGAGGAACAAGCCATTTTGCAAACCACTCTGGGTGATTTTGTGCCGAATAATTACTCTGTTTTGGAAGCTCACTAATTATTCTGGAATAAAGTGATTTTTATTCCAGAACAGAGTGTCGACATGGGGAACTCTTCCACAACAGCTGGGCTGGTCAGTTTCCCTGTGTAGACAAATCCAAGCTTTTGGGGTTTTTTTGTACTGTGTGCGTCCAGGGCCTAGTCCAGTGGAATCCTGATGCATGACTGGGGCTGCTAGGTGCTACTGGAATACCAATAATAAATAATAATAATATAATTAGGATGCGGAGGTGGGTTTGAGGGGTGGAGAGTGGGCCCTGTAGCTGGGGCTTTGGAGGATGAGGGTGGTATGCTAACTTGTCTCAGCTTCTGAGAAAGGGGCTCAATTCCTAATATCTAATCTCTCTCTCCCTTGCTGCATACGAAGCCCATTGCTTCTTGTTCTACCTTCACTGGACATAACCCTTCTCTCTATAACAGATTTTTATGGTGGCCCATCACCATTGTATCTCAGTCCATTAGTAAATTGAGGCACTGAGGTTAAGTGATGTGGTGGCAGAGCATGGAGTTCTTTCTCTCAGTTCCTTCCGTATACAACATCCCCACCTTTTTGGTGCTCCTCATTGTTCCTATCTCTGCTTCACCTGCATCTGAAATGCATCCAGTGAAAGAGCACCAAAGAACCATTGCAGTGACTCCATTCACTGCAAAGAAATGAGGTTTTTTTAATGAATTCACATACCTTCTCCCCTCCCTTTATTTTTCTCTTTACTATTGACTTTTACTCACATTCCTCAACAACTCCCAGTATTTGTCATCCTGTCAGGAACAGTATTTGTTTTATCTTTTTTCCAGGCTTTCTTGGGACTTTTGTGTTGATAAGAAAATCGGGAGGAGGGAAAAACCCTGAAGAAAGATTCCCATCAGCGTGCTTGAAAACATTACAGACTTTGTGTGCATCTTTATTATTGCCAGCTGAATTGCTCTGCGGACTGTCTTATATTGATAGGATGCTTCTGCTAAGCTGAGATACATTGTTCTGTGTTTCATAAGTGGCTTAGAGCAGTAGGTGTTAAGATACAAGACATACATCTATAATCTTCATTTTGTAGCTGGGCAATTATTCTTTCTTTCTTTCTTTCTTTCTTTCTTTCTTTCTTTCTTTCTTCTCTGTCCAGATATAATTAATATAAACCAAGTGCTCTGAGCACAGCTCCTGGCATCCTGAAATAATCTTGTGTGCAGTTTTTCCTTTAGCCTGAACAGAGATGGAGCAAACACTATCTCAGATCTGCTTGGGTAGAAAGTAGCATCTACTACTGCACAATTAATACCATTAATCTCCACTGTCCACTAGTGGAACGGAGTTATTCGGGGGCTAAGCAAATTGGTTTGAATAAAATGATCCAACTGTCTAGAACCTTCATCCTCCAAAATCCAGCCAAACCCAAATGAGACTTTTTCAGAAAATGTGCGTAACTGAAAATGCAAATGTCTTTCTAGTTTTCATGGCTGCCTCTGGCACTTCCTGGTTCTATCCAGGGCTGGAAGCTAAAGTATCAAAGCCATTGCAAGGAAGGATTTCCTTGTGCAGTTTCTGGCATCCCTAGAAGTGTGAAGTAATGGAAATCTCACAAGGCAGTTTGTTCTCGTGATTTTGCAAGTCGAAGGGCCAAATCCTGATCACCTTTCTCGCTTCAAATTTCCACAGAAATTAAAGGATGTTTTGCATGGAGAAAACAAGCAGGATCTGGCCATCATTTCTCAGTTTCTAAAGGTCTGAGCGGCTGAACTTTTGGGTCGAAAGCAGAATCTCTGACGCACCTTGGAGGTTTTTCTGACAATGGTTTGTGTGAGACAGGCTCAGTACTGCTCACATTTACTGCAGTGCCAATCCAAATGAACTCTGCTGATTTCAAGTTGGCCGGGTGTCAGTCTGGAGTGACTCCATTGACTTCCGTGAAGTCACTCTGCATTGATGAGTGCAACTCAGAGTAGAATTTGGTCCAAAGCAGAAGATGAAAAGGAGAAGCAACAGTCATTCCAAGCCTGTGTTAGATGGTTCTTCCACTACTTATTGGTCCAAAATAGTCATTGAAAAATGTAGCACAGCTTCTGGGATAAACAGCTCAAGAAAGAAGGAAATTTGCAGATCGCTCTGTTCATCTTAAAATCAGAAATATAGGACTGGAAGGGACTTCCAGAGGTCATCTTAGTCCACCCCCCTGCCCTGAGGCAGGATTAAGTATACCTAGGACAACTCTTACAGGTGTTGGTCTAACCTGTTCTTAGAAACCTGCAGTGACAGGGATTCCACAACCTCCCTAGCTAACCTGTTCCAGAGCTTAAATAGCCTTATATTAGAGAGTTTCCCTAATAGCTAACCTAAATCTCCCTTGCTGCAAACTACACCAATTACTTCTAGTGCTTTGAGATCTTTGATGGAAGGCACTAAATACTAGTTGACACCTCGCCTTTATAGAGTCTTTTGTCTAAAGATCTTAAACACGGGGAATTATCCCCATTTAGTAGATGATGAAATGGAAGCACCCACAAAGCAACTGACCTGGCTGGCGCCATGCAGTGAGTCAGTGGCTGAACATGTTGCAGACAGTTTCACAATGTGGGATCCTCTGACTGGCGTGGTATGGAATTGATAAGGATTCCAGGGTGATTAAGATACAACAGATGCCTAAGAAACAAGATAGATGGAGGTTTATTTATATTACACTAAATGCCACAGAATATAACCTCTTTGAGTTGTTCACCTTCACAGTAGTGAGGGGGAGAGTATATTGAAAGGAAATACACAACCTGAAGGTCTCAACTATCCCCACACGAGAGAAATCACTGAAGCATGTTTATTCCAAGGGGGAGCAGGTGAGACACCAAAAGAGTTGGTATCCTGATCAAAGGCAAAGTCCTGGTCCCATTGCAGTCAAAATGGGAGTTTTGCCATGGACTTCCGTGGGGCTGGGATTTTGCCCCATATTTCCAAGTGATTGTTAGGTTGAATCTGCTAAGCTTTGAAGCATATCATTTGATTTTCAGATCTCTCCTGGGGAACT
Source organism: Macrochelys suwanniensis (assembly GCA_033296515.1). Taxonomy (NCBI): domain Eukaryota; kingdom Metazoa; phylum Chordata; order Testudines; family Chelydridae; genus Macrochelys; species Macrochelys suwanniensis. The sequence goes on along the minus strand of CM065790.1, from coordinate 8,762,859 downwards.
CTACCTTCCCTCTTGTTGTCTCTACAAGTTAATGGAGTGTAGAGTTGGTGGGTGCTCACGCCCCCAGCCCCGCCCCAACTCCACCCCAGTTCCTCCCCTTCCCCAAATCCCCACCCCGCGTTCTCCCCCGGGTGCGCTGCATTCCCCCCGACCGGCTTGCAAGCCGGGGGTGGGAGGGGGGCGGGGAGAAGCAGCAGAGCACCCACTGGGCCCGGCAGCTCCCCCGCACCCAGTCACCTCTCCGCCTCGGCCTCTCCGCCTCCCTCAGGATCCGACCGACGCCAAGCGGAAGCTGGTTTTCCTGGCTCCAGCTGGTCAGCGGCGCCTCAGGGGAGGGGTATGGGGAGGAGGTGCCATACCTCTCCCCCGAGGCGCCACCAACCAGTTGGAGGGAGCCAAGAAAAGCAGCTGCCGCTTCGCGTCCCGCGGAGCCTCGGGAGGCTGAGGCGGAGAGGTGAGCTGGGCGCGCGGCATGGGGGCTGGCGGGGAGCTGCCGGTGGGTGCTGAGCACCCACCAATTTTTCCCCATGGGTGCTCCAACCACGGAGTCGGCGCCTATGCTTGTTGTGAGATATCACTGTATGCTTCAGGGGACTGGCCATGGGCTCTGGAGCCTTTCCCCTCCTGAATCTGGTTGAGGACAACAGTGATTTACAATCTGATGGCTGTTCAGTGACTGAAAGGAAATGGGTTTGAGGTTCTCATTCCAGCCTCTGAAGGACAGAAATCTTCATCACAAAACCCATCCTTGTGTATGGTCTGGACAATGAGGCAAAGCATGGAGACCAAGCTGTCTTGTTACGTATACAGGTGACTCCCTCCAGGGAAGGGTTGAGGCTAGAGTTGTTCAAAAAATGGCCTTTTTTCATGGGAAATTTAGACTTTTTGATGAATAATTAAAAACAGATATATATTTTGACTAAAAAAGGAAATATTTTGCTTTGGAAATGCTGATGTGGTTCCTCATGAGACTTATAGTTCAGGTGCCTCATGCCCCCATTCTCCTCTATAGGGAGTGCTTCCTGGTTGGACTACATTTCCCAAGGTGCACTGTGATTTTCCCTCATAGTGAGGGGAGGTGGTTGCATCATGAGCACCTGAGACCATGATGCACTATGGGAGATGTAGTATGTGGAAGCAGCCTGTCCCAAAGAGGAGAACAGGGATGTGAGGAAATTAAACTACAACACCCACGAGACACCACAGTGAGCTATCCAAATTGAAATATTTCAGTTTTCAGGTATTTGGGGGTTTTTTTGACAAAAAAGCAGGTGCTTTTCAAGAAAAATGTCATTTAGTTGAAACACTGATCTTCCATTAAAAAAAAAATTGATGGAAAATGTTCAGCCAGCCTTGTTAAGGTACACGGAGAGAAGAGTGCGAGCTGCCTGGTAAAGCTGCTGTCTGTTCTTGTGCTTATCTGTGCCTAGTTGGATGACACGAACCTGGGGAACTGTATTTATGAAGAAATGAAAACCCTCTCTCCAAAAAGCCCCAAGCCAAGCGTCAATGTACTTTTGCTCACTGACTGGGAAAGAGACTGTGATGCTGCACCAGAAAAACAGTTGTCTAAACAGACTGCCCCACAGCTCCCAGGTGATGACAATTTTAAACGAGTGAGAGGTTGAAAAATGGCAAGTGAGATTTTTTTTAAAGGTTTTTTTTTTAAAGGTTTCCTTGGCAAAGAGAGCCAAATTCTTCTTTGTGAGACTGAGATGCTTTGAGAGCTGCCTTAAAATTAATCCCAAACATGAGTCTAGCTCCAAATGAGCGGGACTTGGCAGGTCTGCTGCATACATTATCTTGAAATACAGGCAGGAGTCCTGTGGTGATGGTGGTTTTCCTGGTCAATTCTGATTCCCCCACCCCTGTCCCTCTGTGTGTTAATGTTTCTTTTAAGCTTTAGCCGGTTGTATTGTTTGTGGAGGTGAAAATGCCTAAAGCCAGGCATGCACAAAGAAACATGACTCGTGTCGTAATATTTTGCTTGCTAAGGTACATTTCTTTTTTAAAACAAGGTGTTTGCGTGTGAGGGGCTCAGAGGATTGTTAATGGAGTGTAGAGTCTTTCACCTCCAGGTCACTTATTCAAGTCCAGCCTAGATCAGCAGCGGCTGATGGTTGTTTCATAGACTGCGGTAGATTTTCAAAGGCACAAATGGTAGCTGGCAGCTTAAGACCCTTTGACTTGCAACAAAACTTGGGCTAAGACACTTTGGAAGATGGGACGTAACCTGCTTAGTCAGTTAGGCATGTTTGCAAGTTGTATCCTAAGCTCTGGGGCAAGAACTGTCTTTCTCTGTGTTTACACAGCTAGTTCTGAGTACATTCTCAGCACTTAACAAATAATAATGGCAACCAAAAGCCTAGATACGACCCTCTCCCACCCCTGTGAACTTTCTGTGTGTGGATTGGCTGTACTGATGTACCTGGGACCCATCTTTCATAATGATACTTTGCTCTTAGTAGTGTCTTTCCTAAGAGGATCTCAAATAACTTTACAAACGTTCAGGAATTATGCTTCGAAAGGCACCTGGTAGAATGGTATTTTTGTCCTCACTTTACAGATGGGTGAAGGGAGGCAGAAAGATGAAGACATTTTGTTCAGGATCAAAGAGCAGCTCAGTGCTAATTGCCTGTCCCCTGCTTTAACAACTACCCTGTGCCCCTTCTCCTCATTATCCCAGTGTGGGGGCTGGTCTCACAGGGAATGTTTGACTCATGAACCACACCCACACCAGCTAAGGGAATGGAGTTTGTGCTTGTGGTGGCAAGGTGTATGACGAGGCAGGGCAGGAACATGAGCTGCACGTGACATTCTTCCTACCGCTAGCTGTTATGGGCATATAGGGAACGGAGGGTGAGGTGCATAGTGACTGTGGATTTGCAAGCACCTCTCGTCATTGTATGCTGTCGCGGTGCCGTGTGGGTATTATGGATGGCCAGGTCTCCATACAGTAATACAAATAAAATATAATAATAGGTCATGAGGAGGCGAGTGTGGAGCTGGAGATGCACAGGGTTAGAGTGAATAATATCTCTATGGAACGGAGATCAATATCAGAACTGTAGAAGGGGGCTTGGTTCTGGGCACAGGAACATTATGACTGTTGTTCTCATTTAATATTTGTATTGCATTGTGTGCCCAGGAGCGCCAGGCATGGCCCACAACCCCTGGTGCAAGGCACTGTGCAAACAGAACAAAAAGGCACGACCCAAAGAGTTTATAGTCTAAGCAACCAGCAAAGTGCCCGGGAGCTCCAGAAGGAAAAGAAAAAAGATCATTGTTAAGGCGTGTGTGGCTTTTCAACATAGGACTACGGCCACCCTGAGGCCTGTCATTGACTTGTAGCCGCAATCCAGAAGTAATGATCTCCTCAGTGAACTAGATCATCCCTTAGAGCAGAGGATTTTGGGAGGCCAGCATAGCAAAAGGCTCAGAGAGATGTCGTAGAATTGAAAACTAGGGCATGGATGGGAGGTCTCAGCTTGCTAAAGCAAGTGGAGTGCTATTTCCAGGATGGTGACGACTGAGGCTCAGGAAAGGGCATAGGAGCGCAGGCTGTGCTGTAAAATATAGGCCTGTTATCTGGCTCTGGTAGTGATGGGAGACGGCAATCAGAGGGTGCTGCTTTATGTCTAAGACCTTGTCGGCACTACTTTTTTAGACCTGTAATTCTCTACAGGTGCATCACTAGTGGTGGTAGCACTAGTAGAAACGAGTGCAGATTAGGTCCTAGCATTTTAACTGCTGTGTCGTCTAGAGCTGCTCTGAGCAGGGTTAGGAGGGATGGCGGTAAAGACCTCTGAACCTGTCTAAACTAGAGCCTCGCCCGGTGGAGCTGGGAATTTATAGTCCCCAAAATCTCTAGTGTAGGCACAGCCTGAGAGAGCTGATCGTGAACTGCTGACATGTCTAGAGAGTGAAGATTATAGATCCTAACCAAGCAGGGGAGATAGAGCCAGCCCACTGGCCAGACGCTGAAGAGTAACTTTAGGCAAGTCCTTCTTTTTTACTTTCATTCTGAACTGAGACCTAAACCCAGCTATGAGTGCTCAGGCAAATCTTGTGTGTGTGTGTGTGTGTGTGTGTGTGTGAGAGAGAGAGTAAGTAATTTGAAAGGGTTTAGTAATATGGCAACACCAGAATGGGTATATCCACATGTTTTAGCAAACATAGCTTCCTATTGACTTGTTAAAACATTTGCTATTTATCAGATTTTGCTTTTAAACTGTCTGTAACAGTCTGGGAGAACGTCTGTCAAAATCCCTTCCAGATGTGAAGGTGCTACCCGATACTTTGGCTATAACCTGGGCCCTCGCTCTTGCTCAGATCGGATTAGTTGAACTATTGTGAAAATAAAAATACCAATAAAGACATGCAAACATATATGCATATAACATTTCCCCCCAAACGTTCCCATCTACATTCAAAATGAGTTCTCATTTAATGATCAAACTCACAATCTCTTTATAAATGTTTGCTCTATTAGAAAAATCCAGGTAGCTAAAGGGAAGCAGGTATATGGTTAATACAGTGCTAGAAACAGCATGCCTGTGGTTTTCTTAGTATTACTAACTTTTGTCCCATTTGTCTAATGCTTCTTAGAGTATGGTGCTTCCAGACACATTCGCTCTTTTTAAGAAATTCAGATTATGTGCACAATTTTAGGTCAGAATTCGTTCCCTAGCATTAAAAGCATGTGGCTCAGATAAAGATGATTAGTTAAATACTTATTGAATGACTGTTATAGGTCTGGGGCTGTTTCTAAAGGCATATAATATGCAGATGTGCTACCTTGTTAGCCTCCAAACGAAGCTTCAGTTTCACAAAATATTCTAGGATTAAAAAAGAAAAAATCATCTAGCTCAGCGATATCAGTCAGATCATACACGACCTGATCCATCCCCCATTGTAGTCAGCAAGGGGTTTACCACTGACTTTCAGTCGAGTTGGATCTCTCATCTTTGTGATGTGCATCTGGTATGTGCATGAAGCACTCCTTTGATGAGTGAATCTCTGTGAGATGGACCTAAACCAAAACGCTGGATCTGAACCCTCCGGTATTTGGTTTGGGAGGGGTGGCTGGGTGGGCCGGAGGGATGGGGTAGGTTTAATAAACTGAACCTGGATTTGGGTCAGAATTTTGCAGCTGCTTTAGTATCCTTGTAATGGGCCAAATGAGAACAGAGGTCGAGCAAACACCCCCAAATTCTGATTTTGCAGCTTGGACGTATCGCTAATCAAAATCTAATGAGCAAGCTCTGCTACTTGTGTGCACCTCACGTGTTTATCTGAATAAAGCCCCCTGTGGCACAGCAAGTATAAGTGACTTGCCCACGGTCACACAGGAAATCTGGGGACGAGCAGGGAACTGAACCTGGGTTTCCTAAATCCAGACTGGTGCCTTTACTCCTGAACCCAGTAGCGTAGTCAGGGGGAAAGCAGGGGGAGCGGCCGCTCCCCCTTGAGCAGAAGCGGCGGAAGCGGCACCTTTTTTTAGCAGCACTAAAAAAAGGCGCCGCTTCTTTTTAAGCGCCACTTCTTGCACTCACCCTGTGGTGCTCCGGATCTTCGGCGGCATTTTGGCGGGGGGTACCACCAAAGACCCAAAGCGCCGCCGGGTGAGTACAGGGGGAGGCGCCTTTTTATAGCGCCGCTCCCCCTGAACTCCGGACCTGGCTGCACTACTGCCTGAAGCATCCTCCTTCTCGAAAAGTCTCCATTGTTGCAGTAGTCTGGGCTAATCACTAAAACTAGCTTTATAAATGGGTTTGATCCTCCTTCCTGGAAAAAATTAGAAGAAAACGTAGGCTGTTAAAAGGAGCGACCTGTGTTATTTTGACCTTTGCTTGGTTTTTAACACTGCCCATGAAGATCGGTTTCCCTCTGAGTAGGATGCAGGACTGGCGGGGATCCTTTGGATTGTCTTTGGAGCCCCGTACAGGAAGATGGTCCGTGTCCAAGGTGGTAGCATGTGAATGTGGCGCGGGTGCTCAGTGAACGCACTCGGCTTCTGAGATAAAGGACCGCTGCAGTGGATAAAAAACCACAGCAGCAAATCTATGCCCATGTTGATAGTATCACGAGTGTTGTGATTTGGGGCCCCTTTTGTGGGCACCTGGCGAGAAAAAGCTTGGCTCCTCGGGAATTTGGGCAGAGTGGTCAGCAGCTGTGCCGCTCATACCGCAGGCTGTTGTACCAGCAACCGCAGCCTCTGAGCAGGGCAGAGCTCTAGAGCAGGTGCAGGACAGGGGAGTTGACCCCTCCCTTAGCTCTGCAACGCAGGCCTCACCACCCAGTACAACTGCAGGAAGGGGAGGGTAGTGTAGGGAAGAGCCCAGGGGAAAGTCCTCCCTTGCAGACTGCAGACAGAGAGCGGCTGCTGGAACCTGCCAAGGGATTGGGGGCTAGAGCAGTGGGGCGGCTGTAGGGCCCTGCTGGAGAAGCCTGCCCAGGGGTGAGTGGAGGCTAGCAGATTGGGGAGGTTTGGGAGCCTGCCAGTAGGGAGCTGGGCAGCAGAGAGGGCCCTGGGAGCTGGGGCCTGCATTTTTGTACATGCACATTTCATATGCATTGAGGGTTGAATTTTTTTAAACCTGTGTCACGCACACATTGTGAATGGACAGGGGGAGTTACAAAACAATAGAAAACCGACCCAAAGATCATCCTCTATTCTTTTAAAACAAATCTCCTAATTTTTAGCTCAATCTTATGATTCCCCCCCCCCCACCCTGATTCTGGCTCATGATATTTACACTCGGGGGTACTGGCAGGGCCCATGGTACATCTGGTACCATTTCTGAGGATCTGGCTCAAAAATGGTACTAGATGTAAATGGCTCAGTCACTGAGACTTACGGGCAGTTCACACAGTTCAATAACAAAATTAGAAGCATCAGAGAACTTGGTAAGTGAATTATCATATGTGCTTCCATTGGAATTCCAATTCTGTAGTCGATCCAATTCCTGCAACATTAAATTGAAAGGGCTATTGGGAATTGCTACCAACAGGTAAAGATGATCCCATCTTGCAGAATGTATAGAATGTTTTGGATATTAGATTACCAGCCTACCTGTATGCCGCAATATCTAATTCTCAATCCGAACTCCAGGGTGCTACACACATGCTCCCGAATTGTGGGAAATTGGTAATCTCATCTAGATCAATATCAAGAGGGCAATAAGCATTTGGACAGGGAGCCGACTGTCAGGGGGTATGTGCCTCCTGCATCCCATTTTGTGCTTCCTCTTAATTTTACCGCTTGTTGCATGTGTTTAAAAAAAACCTGATGTCAAAATCAGACTCAATCCTATCTGGATGTCACTGTAGCTAAATCTGGAAACATTATAGACTAGCATACCAGTACTGGATTGGTATCACTTTTCAGAACAATGGAGTAACATCTGTTCTAAATCCATCCCCTACGCTGCCCCAGGTATTTTTACAGATAGTGGGACCTTTTATTCTTATAGTTAAAACCGTCTATTTGAAAGCTTTTATTATTTCTACATTGCTGCACCATAGCGAATCCAGTCCTGCAGGCTGTATGCCCCCAATGGAAGCCAGTAAGACTCTCGGGTGAACCAGGAATGCACAATCAGGCACCATGATATATGGTTTCCAGTAGTGATGGGCAAAGTGGCTGAAATGCCCGAGAAACTAGTTCACCTAACTGGGATTTCTAACAGTGGAGGGGTGTAGCGCTGCTCAGTGATTTGTGGGGCAGGTGGTGAGGTTTAGTGCATAGTGCACAGGCCTGGGAATCAGGAGCTCAGAGGACTATTCCCGGCTCTGCCACTGATCTGCTGGTTGACTTCGGGCAAATCGTTTGGTTTCTCTGTTTTTCTATTTCCTCTCCCCCCTTTGGTCTGTCTTGTCTCGTTAGACTCTAAGCTTTCAGAGGTGGGGACTGTCTCTTACAGTGCGTTTGACAAGTGTCCAGTGCAAAGGGGTCCTGATCCCATTTGGGGTCTCTGGGGGCTAGTCACACAGATAAGAACACCCTTTCACCTCTGTAGACGCAGGGTCCGATCCCTCAGGTTACCTATGAAAGTGAGCTTTGGTTGGTGGTCTCATCTCATTCCCTGTTCTTTCCATGTTGTAACGGTGCCAGGTTGTATGTCATTGCTCAGAGTGATGGACCTTGGAGCATACAGTGGTTTGGAGGATACAAAAAAATAAAGTTAGGAAAAAATAGACCCTGCTGTCTGTGAAGTAATGCAGTGGATTTGGCTGGGTGTCTGCTGCACAGAGAGAGGGATGGGGAGCGACATGTGGAAAAAACCAAACCAATCTTTCAAAGCCCACATGCTGATAAGACATTTTATTGAGTGCCCAATGTATCTGGCAGCAGAGACCGAGATTATATGTCTTCACTTGGCTAGTCCTGCTTCATGCACCCACAGGGACCTTTGGAAGATAACTGGCGTGGGGAGAGGTGACCTGGGACCTGGATCAGGTCCTCGTTGCTCTCCCAAATGAAACCTCTCTCCCCTGAGTTTGTGGCCTCAGTGGCCCCAGAGCATTTGCAGTCGCTGCACTAACCTGTGCAGTGAGAACCCATTTTACATAATGGAGGAAGGGCAAATAATTGAACGAGGGCGGGAGCTGGAGTCTGGCCAGGGGGTTTGCTGTCTTCAGGACCTTCCCACTTCCCCTGCTGAGCCCTCCTTTCCTCCCACCTCCCAACCGCTGTCCACATCTCTACCCCCGAGTGCCTCTCAGTCGCCTTCTCCCACTCGGGACTGGATTCCTCTTTTTCCTGCTGCCTAGCCTGTGTGCTTGGAGCAGTCTCCCCATCCCTTTCTGCCAAACGCTCTCCCTCTCCAGCTTCAGAGCCTTTTGAAGAGCCCTTTTGTTCCACCCTGCCTGCCAGCTGCTCCTTGGCTGCACTGCACCTCACTGGGCCGTTAGGTCGGATCCTGCCAGGTGCTGAGCCCAGATTTGAAGGGGATGTTGAGAATGACCAGCACCTCGCAGGCTCAGGTTCTTTTAGAGTGTAAATGCTTCAGGATAGAGACTTCTTTTGATTCCCCTGGGCAGGGTGTGGTCTAGTGCTCTGCATACAGGTCTGGGGGCCAGGAACTCCTGGCTTCCAATCCACACTCTGACACTGACTCCATCTGAAGCGTGAGGCCAGTCCCTCCCCATCTCTGTGCATCAGTTTCCCTGTCCTTAGAATGTGGCTAATGACATGGACAGAAGTTTGTGAAGGGCTTTGAGGTCCACCATGAACCAGTGACCGCACGATGTACTTTTCAAGCTGCAAAGCACCATGTCTACCTATTGCGCCAGAGCAAAATAACACCCAACACATTTTTCTCTGGCAATAGTCTGAGCTGAGCTGATGCTCCCAGCTGGGAGGGTTGGTTCTAAGGGATCTCTCAGGTTCTGTCTCCGTCGCAGCTGACCGAGTTCTGGGCGTTTCCTGCGCCAAGTGTAGGACTGAAACCGCGTCCAGTAATGAATACAAAGCCCTTTAAAAACTGGGTGAATGCCAGAGGAGACTCCGACTCTGCCTCCCATGCAGGAAATGAACCTGCATCCCTCTCGATAGCTCCTTGGGCAATAGGCTTTGCGGTGCGCCCCGAAGGTCAATGAATCCAGTCTCTTGGGGGGCCAGAGGCAGTGATGAGCTCTAGAGCGGCGTGTGCCCTGTCACGAGCCCATCCCGTTTAATTCTGTCGGCGGGTGTCTCTAACTCCTCCACATGGCATGAGGAGCCAGGACCCAGCCTGTACAGAGTTGGATTGTGCTCAGTCCTCGCTCAAGCACCTGGCATGGGAGGTGGTTTCTTCGCCTTGCACACCTGGCACGAAGGTCAGGCACGATTGTCGTCCCTGTGCTACGGAGCGTGTAGAGATTGCTCCTTCCTACCACCGACAGGGATGCCAAACCACTCCAAAAGGGAGGTGCAGAGGACACGATGCAGGGCGGGGGGGAAACAGGGCTGCAGCCTCTTCTCACCTGTCAGCAGAGGTGGCCAGAAGCCAAGCGGGCCCTTCCCGAGCAATGAAGCCTACACAGTCGTGAAGCTCAGTCTGTTCCAGAGCTCCACCTGCCCTCAGCGTGGGGACGTGTGTGCCGTAGACGCCCCAGCCCCTAGAGTTTTGTAAGTCGAACACCAACGCCTGGGAAGGAAGCAGAAGCCGGTGGAGACCATTTGGATTGTAAATTCTGTGGGGCAGGCGGCCATCTTTGTTTGTTCTGTGTGTCAGGTGTGTGTGTGTGAGGGGGGCGGTCTGTGTTTGTACAGCACCTCGCATGGCAGGGTCCTAGTCTGTGACTAGGGCTGCTAGACCCCACTGCAGTGCAGACCGCAGTGAAAGACGCTCCCTGCCGGAAGCACCCCTCAGCAGAGAAGTCGTGGCATTACGCACGAGCAAATAGGAAAAGAGAAAAGGGGAACCCTTTAAGACTACCACTCCGCCGAGCCAGGCTGAGGGTATCACGCAATTTAAAAGACAGGGCAGTGCCACTCCCCCCCCCCCTTATTTATCTCTGGCCGGGCTCTGCACCCCATCCACATCCTGAGTAGTACGTGTCTGTATGAATGAAAAGGTAACCCAGCATGAGTAAAGCGTGCAGAATCTTGCCCTGTATTAGCCTCACATGGTGCCTGTGCCCCGTATACAGACGCAGAAGCCCTATTAAATTAAAACGCAGAATCTCTCCCATCTCGTTTCTTTTTTCTTATCCGCCCCCCCTTAAAAAGCCCAGGCAGTTTGGGCTGTATGAAACCCAAATGCCTTTTGCAGCATCAAGCACGGATCCCATAAGTAATATCCCAGTGTTGGAGAATAAGACACTATATGAAGTAGACGGGGAGCTATAAAGACGCTTTAAAAGGGGCAATAAAAGTTTTGGGTTTCATATCGTCTTACCGAAGAGGAGAATAACAGAGAGGCAGGAAATTTCAGTAGCAGACATGACAAAGGTCACAGCACTCAGACTGCACCTTAGACAAAAACACCTACTCTTATGAAAACAGCAAGAATTTTTGGCAGAGGCTCAAGAGCTGTTACAGGCAAAGCTCTCCACCGCGCTAAAAGGTTACAAGAGACTGTTTTGTCTACATTGCTGTAAATGTTTATAATATTTCTCTGCATTTGTATTGCATGGGATATCCTGCCTCCCAGATACAGAATTCGGCTGTTGTGTCTCTCATAAGGAAGCCTGACTCTTGGTTGGTAAATAAGGGAGACGATTTGCTTTATTCTGTTTATAGAAAATATTAACACCCATTAGAGGGGATGGCATGATGGGTATTGTACAGCTGGTCCTGGTCAGCAACATCACGTCTGTGGGGTCTGATCCCACGCCATTTAAACCAGTGGGAGTTTTGCCTTGATTTCAGTGAGATTGGGATCAAACCCTTATGGCTGAGTCCTACCGTCCCTACTCTGCCCTGGCATGGGCAGCTCTCCCCTGACATCAGTGGGGTCGTATTCTGCTCTCTCGGCTACCTTGGGACAATTACACTCAGTAGAGTTGCACTGGCATAACCAAGACCAGAATTTGGCTGAGTGAGGATTGCAGAAAGCAGCTGCTTGCGGGTCCCGGGGCAGGGAAGCGCCCAGAGACATTGGGGGAGAGCCTCAGCGGCTGAAATGGCCGGTGAGCACCTTGCTGTCCTCAGGAAGCCGTTGCATGGAGCTTTCCAAAGGCACGAATGGGAGGTGGGGGTGGGATTTCCAGATGCAACAACGTGATTATGGAGCACTGCCCCCCTTGGCTTTCACTGTGCTCCTAAGTCACCTTGGTGCCGTTGAAAGTCTCACTCGAGGCTCCCGGCTCCCACTGATTTTCAATGGAGGCTGGACTCCTTATCTGTCCTTTGTGTCTTTGAAACTCTCCCCCTGAGCTCCTTTAACCTCTTTAAATATTTATCTCCTAATTGTTTTGAATAAAGCGTCAGGTTTTTTATATCCTTCTGCTCTTTTGTGTCCCTTTTAAGGAGGCAGTTGCTATCCCAGAGACCCCCTTGCCATATATTACAGCAGTTGCTAGCGTAAGTGGGTTTTTTTGTGTGGAGGTTTGCACAGTCAGTGCAGATCCCTGTTGCATCCGCACAAGGGGTAAAAATGTCCCTTGCCTGGTATTTTATTAGTAGACAATAGACCAGTGAACTTTTTTATATAACACCTAAATACAGGGCAGGTGTGAGCAGAAGCTTGGTCGGCTCACGCAGCTTTAATTTACTTAGCCGGGCTTTCGCTTATTTGCCCTGAGTTTGCCAAACTGCTTGCTTGGTTGTTTTTTTTTTTTTTTTAAAATGCATAATATATTTTGAAAGCATGTCTGACTCCTGTACCTTTATGGATCCATTTGTTTCCTCACAGTCAGTAATCATAATACCTTGCATTTATGTAACAACTCTTAGTAAGGACCTTAGAGTGCTTTGTGCACATTCTGTAATTGGCAGTCTCTTACTGTATGTATATAGATTGCCTAGCACAGGGAGGCCCTCAGGGCTACCTTAAGAAGAAGTTCTGTGTCTGTTTGTAAGTGATAAAGGTCTGTATTTGGAACTGTTTCATTGGCTCCAGTTGATAGACTGGAGTTGTGACAAAATATGTGGGGGGTTTTTTCCCTAAAAGAATGTGGCCTAATTTTCTTTTGAAAGTGACGAGTGATTTTCGGGGCTTAACTTGAGACAGGGTAAAGGGGCCTGATGTACAGAAAATACTGAGCATCTGTCCCCTGGAAAATCAGACTTCTTTAAAGTGTCTCAAAAATCCCCCAAATCACTAGTGACTCTTGAAAATGGAGGTCTGTAGAAGGCGCGTACCTCTTTGATCCAAATGGGTCCATGATACATGTTTAGTAGAAATCTTTAATTATGTAGGAACTTTTCCACTTCCTTGTGCTACAAATACATTTTTTTAAAGACTTCCATGAAGGATTTTCCTTTATCCGCTTCCCTTAAAAAAGCAATTGCAGAATGGGCAAGTTAAACACATGCAAACGGTTCCTTCGAAATTATTTTTCTGCAGCATGCTCGTAAATCCAGTAAATTAAACTACAGCTGATGCTCTGCCCAGAGCTCATGCTTATGGTGACCCTGACTGTTCATATTGCAGAAGCATCTAGAGTCCCCAGTCAGGGTTCAGGGCCTCTTTTGTGCTAGGCGCTGTACAAAAAGCGAAAACAATGTCAATCTGTGCTTCAGAGAGCTAGCAATCTATGGTTAGGACCAGGTGCAGCAGGTGAGTAAAGAGACAGCGGGGGGTTGGGCGGAGCGCTGTAAGCTGAAGGCCAATTGTCCGGGTAGCTTTGAGTTGGTATCGGATTGTACGGTACGTCTGGCTGTCGGGTGTCCTCTGAAAATGTGTGCTCGCTTAAAACCCGGAGGGAAGAGAAGGTGATTGATGCAGGTACTTGTATAGACCCCAGTCACTTTAGCATCTGAACGGCTTTAGCATCTGAACGGCCCCAGAGGGGTTGGCAAGTCTTATTGTCCCACTTCTACAGAGGAGGAGCTGAGCCAGAGAGAGACCGAGAGACAGATCCAATCCAGTGGCGTAGCCACAAGATCATCCATTTCCTAAGCAGGAGACTGCGGTCTCTCATGTCTGGGAAATATATTCTGTTTGGGTGTGGTCTTCTGTTTGTTCATTGGCTATTGAAATTAGCATTTGACACAGATTCCTAAAGGGTGGGCAGTGTTTCTTAGCAGAATGCTCCTTCGGATGCTAGGCAGGAATGCTTAAAGTATGCTCCTCTCCCCCCGAATAACCTTGACACCTCCATGTGCTCTAACAAAGACATCTGAGCCATCTAAGGGGCACTCCGCGCAACCTCTAGATGGGGAAGGATCACTTCAAAAACCATGCATGCAAAGGACAAAATGTGAATGCCCGGTGGGCATGTCTGCTACCCAGAGGCTATACAGCATGGGGCAACCAGGGGACCAACCATGCTCATCTCTTTGGAAAACCACTTGTATAGGTGTCTGATTGAGTGATACACTGGAAAGTCTAGCCCTGTATGTGACCCTTGCTGTAGGCACAACACTATGGGATGTCTGTGTGTACCAGGAGGCAACAGCAGCATTGGTGGTACCCTGGCAGCACCAGCCTCTCAGTGGTGGCGGGGCCCGTTGTGCTTTTTCATTTATTGGTGTTTTTATTGGAAGCACATTCAGTTTTGGTTGTCGCCCTGCAGGCAGGAGGCTGCTCTGATGAATGACCCCCACGGAGTTCCGTTCCCAAGGCGCCCAGGCTTAAGGCAGGCCTTCAATGGACATCACTGTATATCAATACTACTCTAATTGTCCATGACATATAGTCTTGGCTTTTCTCCCAGACAGTCTAAATTAATCATACACTTCTGCTAGAGTAAATAGTCTATTCGAGGGGATGTTATAGGGTTACAGCTCTTCCTCGCCCTTCCAGGAGCTTCTTTCTGTGCCTCTCATTTTCCATGTAGTTTACATACTAATGAGCTTCTGTGCGAGCGCACCTGGTGGATGTGTGAGCCAAACAGGTTCGCAAGCACAAAGTGCCCAGTGTTGCAGCTCACTCTGAGGCGGAGTGGACTTGGCAGAGGAGAGGAGGTAGCCGGGTTGGGGGGGGGGCGGGCAAATCCTTCAGCTTCTCGTTCGCTCGGGCATCACTGCCATTGACTTTGCCGAGCAGTTTGGCTGCGTGAGGAGTGAGTCTGAGCGAAGTCAGAGCACCGGAGCTCAGTATTTGCAAGAGCTCCAGGGATGAGCTGAGAGAATAAGAGGGGAGAATAAAGGCCTGGGGGGCTCTGTGCACCAAGCTAGGCTACCTGTGCCCCCCTGGAACCCTGCCAGTGCCCCTGCAGGCCCTTCAGAGCAGCAGGGTGGATTCAGCTCCTCTCCCATCTAGGGTGGATATAGCCTCAGATTTCAGCCGGCCTCCTCGGTCATTCCGGGCCATGGCCTCTGGGCCAATAGTCATGCTACTCTTTACTCCTGGGACAGTCTCCCTTGGTCCTCTCTCCTTCTTCACATTCCTCTTCACAAACCTTCCCCTCTCCCCCTTCTGCACAGTTGTCTTCTCTTGTGTTTGTCTTGCCTTATTTAGGCTGGAAGCTCTCAAGGGCAGGGATCCGGTCTCTTCTTTGTCTGTAAGGTGCCCTGTACATTCATGGCTCTCTCAACATCTAATAATGACATTAAGGCTAGGGTAGTTGTGTGTCCCTCAACTCTGGTATCTGCTCTGTACCCAAATCACAGTGTTAAAGGTTTGGTTGAGCCATACTTACAAAATCAACATGTTAAACATAGAATGTTAAGAGAAGTTGTAAATAAAATAGCAAATTTCTAGCAAAAATACAGGCTCTGTTATTTCAGTGTTACAAAAAGCAAAACCCCACTCACCCAGGTGTGGCAAACTCACACTTGCAAGTGTGCAAAGTGCAACATTAACGCTCATTTCCAAAGGCAAACGAAATGTGATGCGCCATGGGGATATGTGACCCACCGAACTCTCTGTGGGAGGCAAAGACCTGCTAGATTTACTCAGTAGCCAATGGACAGGATCACTTGCCAGCCAGGACTTCTCTAAGGTGGACAAAAGTTTCTCTTTGGGGAATATACACACAGTTACTCAGAAAGTTATGAGCTGGACACATGGAAGCCTCTGGTATGAATGATGGCTAAGAGACAAGGCCTTTCAGGTTGAATAGGACCAGTTTTGTTCATCAGCAAATTAAAAATTTGTAACAACCTGCATTTTGGTGTGGGGGGTGGCAGTGGAATTCTTTTCCACCGTAGGAAAAAAGCTTCACGGTTGGCAGCTTGTTTCTGGTCACAATCTTCATTGGAATAAAGAGCGAGGGCTGCATAACTTTCATACGGTCCTTCGAGGTGGCAAACAGGATACAGATGCCCCAGTCTCCAGGCAGGGGGAGAATCTTATCACACGCAGCAGCAGAGAGTGGAGCAGTCCAGTTTGGCGGGGTTTCCTGCATTCCCTGCCTTCTTGTTCACCTTGGGCAGCAACAGGACAAAGGACATGGCCAAAGCACAGTGGTAGAAGCTATGCACGTAGGTGTAATCCCACTCCTGCAACCAAAGAGAGCGTCAGTGAGAGTTTCCACTGCTGCAGGATTTGGGTCCTCTCTGGGTTCAAGATTCTCACATCTCTGAAATGTTAGTGTATTTCATATACACCCAGGACAGATTTAATCCCATGGTTCTCTGCCCTGGGACCCCATTCAGCCTTTTTCCTTTTCATTCAGTGCCTTGCTATTTGAAATTCAAGCTGTGCTGCTTAGTTGCGATGGTGAAATAAATCACATGGTATTATTTCTGTTCCCTGACTGGATGAGCAATGCTCTTATAAGGCCTGATCCAATTCCATTGACGTCCGTGGACTTTGGATCAGACCCATCAGCAGATTTCTGGTGTGAATGCCTGCTGTAGAAACCAGATTTAAAATGAGTTCTCTGCCACTGTACTACATTTAGCTCCCTGCTGATGCTTGGATGTGCATGCTGAAAGCTTGCACTCTGAGGGCCGCTCATGCTAGTAAAGACCAGTCACACGGATGCTCACAGAAAGTGAAAACAAAAGGGAGGTGAACTGTTTGTTGCACTTTTCACTGAGCTCTGGCTGGCCGTTGCTGCTGGAGCCTCCTGTCTGGGAAGCTCTGGAGACGTGCTGTGTGCAGTGTCGCAGAGATATCAGCATGGCTTGAGGCACTGAGATTAAGAGACCATGGTATAGCATCTAGCAACTCACTGTCAAAGCCTTTTGAACCACCCTAGCGGCCAGAAATTGCAGTACCTCTCACCTAAGATGGTACAGCAGCCTTCAACGGCTTTGGTATGCCTGAACTTAGACCCAGCATTGGCAAATCCCCACAGACATGGAGTATGCTCTCACGAGGCTGGTCTCTGGTGTAATTTCACCCTTCTGGTGTGAACATATTTGCTACTTGTGGTCTCCCACAAAGGAGCTGTGTCCAAATAGGCTCACAACTACCTGACCCAGTGTGGTTTGCCCATGAACTGTGCTCGTCGGCCTCCGTAATAAGACCAAGTTTCCAGAAGAGATTGGCTTCTGTTTTGGCCAGGATGAATGCAGAGGACTTCTGAAAATGGGGCCTTTATTCAGGCGTCTCAACGGGAGCACTGAGCTCTTTGGAAAATCTCGCCCTTCGAGGAGCATCGCTGATAAATGCTCTGTGTACACGGCCTACCCATCCCCTCTTCTTTCACCGTGTTACAGGCCATCTGCGCAATACCGGCCGCGCCCACCAGCCCAGGAATGAGATCCTGAGACCTCTGCCTCCCTTCAGTGTTGAAAAAGGGCTTCCAGCCTTAAACAGGCAGCAGTGGAAAAGTAAAGTAGATTTAACACAGGCCAATTTGCACATTTCCCTGCTCTTGAATGAAGTGTTTCATTACACTGCTTAGGAGAAGCTCAAGCAGAAGGAAGGAGGAGATTGTGGATGGGGGGGAGGGGAATTTAAGTGAAGTGACACTTTTACGTTCTGCTAGAAGTTGCAATTACTTAAAGCTTTGAAAAATAATCCACTGGCATCCCTGTGAAGTCGTATTGATTTGCTCCCAGTGCACAAAATGGCAGTAACACAAGGGCTGAACACATGCTCAGCTAGAGGCTGTGTCAAGAGTGTTATCTCCCCTTTTCTTCATGGATGTTGGTGACGTAAGGCCTTCTATAAAGGACAAGAGTATAGTCTAGTGGTTACAGCAGAAGATTTAGGGCCCAATCCAATGTCCATTGGAGTCAATCAGCGTCCTTCCACTGAGTTCAGTGGACATTGGATCAGGCTCTTCATCAGAACTCCTGGGTTCTGTTCCTTACTCTGCCAACTGATTTATGTTTTGACCTTTGGCTAAATCACACCTGGCCAGATTTTCAAAAGGCCCCTGGTCATTAGCAAACCATTTCAAATAATAAATGCGCTGGAGAAAATTGTGAGCTGTCCACAGACAATTTGCCAATGGAAAAAGAGGGAAAAAATCTTCATTCACTAAAGTATTCGCTGTCAATTCTTTGCCCAGCTCTGGTTACAATTAATAGATAGAGGCCTGCACAGATACAAAATTTGTATCCACATCCGAGCCACGATCTGCAAACATAGTCCATGGATATCCGTGGATATAAAGCGGATATCTGGAGATTTGCAGGGCTTTATTAATAGACCAGTTTTTCTCCTTTTTAAGCTGTTCAATGCACTGGGTTGAAGGCATTCCAGAGGGGAGCTGCATGAATCATAAAATATCAGGGTTGGAAGGGACCTCAGGAGGTCATCTAGTCCAACCCCCTGCTCAAAGCAGGACCAATCCTCTACTAAATGGACACCTGTCCACTGGCACCTGGACAAAGACTAAGACCCACTGACTAGGCAATAATTTTAGATGAATTCTGGCCTGGGCTGGATTTGAGCCAGAGATCCTCTTATCCTGGGAATATCCTTCACACCCCGTCATTATCACTGTCATTTATTGTGCAAACTGGTACCTCGAAGAAGAATCTCAGCATGAGTGCTAACGCTCCAAAGCAGAAGCCTGGGCCTATCTGTTGCGTGTAGACACTCTTGTCTGGGTACAGGCCTCTCTTCTCTTTCATCTTCTGCAGCTGGAAGGGAACAGAAAGCATGTGAAGCCCTTTCACCCCATGTTCAGTCTCCTTGTTCAGCTTCTGAAAGATCCCATGCACTTAAAAAGCAAACCAAGCAAAACCTCTGCTAGTGACTGGCTGCTTGGGTTACTCTCTTTGATCCTAAAGCGCTTACCGCCTGGGACCGGACAGGAGATAGGGAAGATTGCATCCTGGTTTGCTGCTTTCAAGAGTGAGTCTTGAGTAGAGCGGTGGGCAGGCGCTTGGTTATTTTTCCCTTCACCACAGCAAATCCCTTTCTATTAGGCCTTCACATTATTCTGACCATGCGCCCCAACCCCAAGCTGCAGTGCCATCTGCTATTCCACAGGGGCACCCGCACAGCTCTGCCTAACCCTGACCTGCAGCATTTTCTGCTATTTCAGTCCTGGGCTCCCTTGCAAGCTCTACCCTGCACCTCAGCCTTGACCTGCAGCACCCTCTGCTCTTCCCTCTAAGCGCTTGTGCAGCTCCTCGCACCTGGCCTGCAGCACGCCTTTCCATTCTAGACCTTCTCCCTACTAATTGCTTCTACATCCTGACCTGCAGCCGCTCCTGCTATGCCAGACCAGAGGTTCACCTGAGCAGAGACTATGCTGGATAGTGGACAAAAATGTCCTCCGATTAAAACACCAATCCACGTATTCATTTGTGATCGAAAACAGGATTTTAAAGTCAGCTGAGAGGTCCCCGGTGCTCTGGAGATTTCTGCCAGAGGCACTGACTATAATTTGGGCTTTAGAAAGTGAACAGGATAATTGAGAAGCAGGTAGTTTAACCGTGGGCATCCCATCGCCTTATGCAACTGTCCACAGGAATGCCATACAGCCAACCCATTGAATAGCTTCCCGCCATGAATATGGGACATGGACATATGGACACACCTGCCTGGCAGTGAAAGACCCATGAAAAGAGAATGATGAAGAATATCCTACATGGCTCCCGTTAGAGAGACGTGTTTGGTTTGAAGTTTTCATGGGACCATGGGGAATGAGGGAGTCTGGGTGAAGGGCCATCTCTATCTCGAAGGTATGTTGGTTTTTCAGGGTTGGGGTGTGAGGCCTCTAAAATGTGCATGGAGCATAGCACGCTGGAGATGGTTGAGCCATGAGATTTGGGTTGGGCAGGAGGCTGGTCTTGTGTTTAAGGGAGTGGATGGGGATTCAGGAGATCTGGGTTCCATTCCCATCTCTGTCACAGACTCCCTGTGTGACCTTGGGCCAGTTACTTAGCCCTCTCTGTGCTTCAATTCCCATCTGCAAAATGGGGCTGGCCGCTGCATGTCTAGGTGTAAAGTCTTTGGGCCAGGGACTACTTCTTGTTATGTGTTTGCATTGTACAGCACCTAGTACAATGGGACTCTGATCTTTGCTGTGGCTTCTAGGGGCTCTACGGTAATACAATAAATACTAATGAAGGAGTGTTAGCTCTCTGCAGGGCTTTAGGTGACGGTTAGTGACATTATTAACTTGAGACTTGGCTCACTGAATTTCCCATGATGCTTGGTCCTTACACAGTCTTTGTTCTATCAACTTTACACTCTCTCTCTCATAACTCTGATACGCTCGCTAATAAATCTGACCTGTGGCAACCTGTTTTGCTGCATAATATGCCCTTTGGAAGGCCCCTGTTTTCTAGTCACCCCCAGAAGTTGGAAGCCACGTTGTGTGGCCTTCAAACAGAATCAGACCTGTGTTTGTTCAACCAGAATTATGGCTCTGCTGTACCACCTGTTTTTATGCAAATCTTCCATTGATTTCAGGGCAGTTTACCAGACCACACTGCCTCTTGGTTGTTGTAAAAACTCCATAAATATATTCTTGATGACTAGAAACATAAGAACATGAGATCCGCTAGAGTGGCCAATCAAACCAATCAAATCCGGCAATTATCACAAAAGCTTTTTGTTATTTGCCCGCTTTCCATTTTCATTGAACAAGAAAGGCTGTTTATTTTTCTCATAGAATAACTCCATTTCCCTTCTGCCAGCCCCAGTGTCATAATGCACAGCAGACTTTGGTTTAGAAAAGAAAATTATTCCCCCTGCAGTGTCTTCTCTGTGGCTTGAAAGCTTTACTGGGAAACTCCCAATCTGTTCTTTGCTGGTAGCCTGAGAGGTGGGTACAAGCAGACCTCAGGCAGGGCCGGCGCTACCATTAGGCGACCCTAGGTGGTCGCCTAGGGCGCCAGGATTTGGGGGGCGGCGTTTCAGGTCCCTCGGCGGCCGCCGGCAGGAGAAGCTGCAGCCGAAATGCTGCTGAGATTCCCAGGTGGCCGAAGAAGCTGCCGCCGAAGTGCCGCTGAGGACTCCGGTGGCATTTCGGCGGCAGCCTCTTCCGCCGCCGCCACCTAGGGCGGCAAAAAGGCTGGCGCCGCCCCTGACCTCAGGGCTTACGTGGGACTGATGTGGTGGACAGAACTCGGCAGCTCTCTGTCCAGAAGTGACTTTTAGCCCATGTGACGTGGCCAGCTGGTTTCTTACTTACCCATTTCACGGTTATCACAAGGACGGCCGTCCCGATTGGTCCCGAGTAGACGCCATATCCCCATCGGTCATGGTAAATCCTCACTGCTATAGTGAGTACGCCGAACATCACAAAGGTCGATCTTTTAGGCTCGTCGAACTCTGCCAGAGCTGCAAGGCACAAACCAAAGCGAGGATCAGAGCATCTAATCTTCCATTGCTTTAATTTTGCTCCAGATACTTGGTGTTTCTACAGCATCTTCCATCCAAGGGTTCACTTTGGGCTAAACATGGCTGATGGAAGCCCTGAGCATTTGACCCTAACCCCCACACACCTCTATTAGGTCGGTGTTATTATACAGTGCATGGGGAAAGTGAGGCATAGAGAGGCAAAGTGGCTTGCCCAAGGGTGGACAGGAAACCTCTGGCAGAGCTGGGAGTAGATCCCAGATCTCCTGACTCCCAGGCTCTCTGAGGGAAAAAAGCGGTAATTTAATTTCTCATGAAAATGTTCTACCCTGCAGTTCATTTCCTTCCTTCCTTCTCAACCGGGGCCAGCTTTAGTCAGAGGGGAGAGAGTCACCTACAATGCCGCATCTAAGATAGCTTTGAAGAGCACTGAGATCACCAGAGCTCCTTGCCTCCAGGCCAGCAGGGTTAAGGGGAGGTTAGCGGAACAGCAGACGGAGACGCCGTGAAGCTCTCACCCAGAAAGTGAGATTCTAGCGGCAGACAGGGCTTTGGGGCACATTTTGGCGCAATGGGGACACACTGAGATTCATAAACTTATCTTACACAGGGGACACCAGCTGCTGTCAAAGAGGATGATGATCAATTGTTCTCCACGTCCGTTGAAGGTAGGAGGAGAAGTAATGGGCTTAATTTGCAGCAGGGGAGATTTAGGTTAGATAGTAGGAAAAGCTGTCTAACTCTAAGGGTAGTTAAGCTCTGGAGCAGGCTTCCAAGGGAGGTGGCAGAATCGCTGCCATTGGAGGTTTTTAAGAACAACTTTAAAACGGAGCGATCTAAGACCAGCTCGTTCTAAAGCACCTGGCCCTCTCTGCACGCAGAACAAACAGGGCTAGGAATATTCATCCAGTCTGATGGCCCACTCCGTGCTTTATAATATTTCACATGGCGGCTTTCCCAGCTGACAAACTGCCCAGGATCGGATCAGTTAGCACTGTGTAGCTGGCTACCTCCTTCCCCCAAGTCATCAATTACAGACCAAGAGAAGCAGTAGGAAGCTGGCCTCTGACATTTTCTGCTTGTCTGTCAAAACAATTACAGTTTGGAACGGCACAAGACTGCATTGTATTGTACTGGGCCGTGGCACAAAGGGGATATTTCCCATCGTCCCACATGGTGGCATGACAGAATTGTGATGATTATTAATTATTTGTATTACTGTGCTGCCTAGGGGCCTGAGTCATAAGCTAGTACAGACACAGAACCACTAACAATATTGGCCACGACGATCATTTCTTCCCAATAAAGTGCTATGAGGAGATCAAACTGCAGAAATCTTGTTAATAGTTTACGCAGAACTTGGGCCCATCTAGTTCTTTCGTACCCTAGCGTGAGACAGGACTTGCTGTGTTATCTGTCGGGAATGTAAACTGCACAATTATTTCAGGGCCACACCAAGTGTGACCCATGGCTGTGCAGACAAGGGCTCACGCGGCTCAGAGTTCTCTTATGTCTGGCTTTCCAAGGCACCTTTGCAGAAAGAGACAAAGGGGAAAACTTTTCAAGTGTCTCAGAGATTTAGGAACCTAAGTTCCATTTTCATAAGTGACGCAGGCACTCAGGAGCCTGCGTCTCATTGAAAGTCAAAGGGGTTTAGGCTCTTAAGGGACTCAGTCCCTTTTGAAAATGGAAATTAGGCTTCTAAGTCACTTAGACCAGGAGTGGCCAAACTTACCGACCCTCAGCGCCACATACAATAATCTTCAGAAGTTCAAAACGCACACACGGGGTGGCACCTGCCGGGGCCTGGGGCTTCTGCCCTGATGGCCACCTGTGGGGCTAAAGCCCTTAGACACCTCTCCCTTCAGGGCAGAAGCCCCGAGCTCCCCCCTGCCCAGTCTGGTAGGCAGAGAATGGGGGTGGGGGGGAGGAGCTCTGTGAGCCGCACTTTAACTGTAAAAGAGCTGCACGCGGCTCACGAGCCACTGTTTGGCCCTGCCTGACTTAGACACTTTTGAAAAGTTTACCCAAAGGTTAAGATTTCCAAAGATGATGGTGACTTTAGCCACACCACTCCCATTAATTTCAGTGGGACTTGTATAGCTAAATCCCTCTAGTTGACTTTGCAAGTACCCACCAAACTCTAGAGGTTTCAGGGGGTGGTGGTTGAATTAACTTTCCTAGGAGATCCTTGGGAACGACGTAATATTCAGTTTTCCAGGTGGACAGGCCAAGGCACTTGAGACAATTGAGCTAATGATTCGGGAACAATAGGAACTCTAGCTTCCTCCTTATTCTCTTTCCTTTGAGCCCTCCACCCTAACGACTTTGCACCATCTTCTACATGTGATCCTATAGGACTATTCTGGCCCTGTACACTCTGAATCCTGCTAACTAGCTCTGGATGCAGCATAGGCTGCCCAGACACCTGCTTGAAGTTTGGAACCTTGAAGTCGCCAATGCAAGTAAATTATTAGAGGCTTTTGTTTAGCACAGAATCAGGTAATAACTGATTAAAAGTTATGGATCCCAGTGGGCTCCATGCTTTTCCAGCTTACCCAGCTGTGTTATGGCTGTCCTGGATTTGCATTCCAGGAAACATGCCCAAGGGTCTGTACGTACGCACATGTGTGTTCAATCTTTACAAGCAACATGGTGAAAAGCTATCCTGCATTTCAGTTGCCACACCTTCTATGTCCTTGGATCACATTTTTACAGGGATAAATGTCCGCATTTTAATTTGTTTCCCTGCTGCTCAATAGTTTAAACCTCTTAGTTCAGATTTTTTTTATTTTTTGTAAAATTCAATAATAAAGCAATCAAGTTCAACCTAGCTGCAACCAGCCAAGATATATAGATTAAATTTCACTTGCCTTGAAATTGCTATAATCTAGTGGAGAATGGCCCTGGAATCTTATTTGCCTATTTTTTTAAAGTCATCACTAAGGAGAGCAAACATATGATGGATAGACTAGGAACCAAGCTGACCCATTCCCTTGGTACTCAAACTGTTGTTGAGCTCAACCATATTTGTGATTAACTTTTCCCACACCCATTTTAACATACAGAAGGTTTATCATGTTCCTTGTTGTGGGGTGAAGTAGTCCAGTCCCCCTCTTCTGTGTAAATGCTGTATAAGCTCTGGATACCCTGGCCTTGAAGGGCCATTGAAAGCAGGGACTGGCCAAGTCATCCTTCCATCAAAAGAGACCAGAGAGGTGGGGATAAAATGGTCTCAAGGCATGTTGGGAATGTAACTGTGTAAATTCTCACTTGAGCATTGGGAAGGTTGGTAGAGTTTAGTGATTTGTCGGTCGTTCATGTGAATCAAGGCAGAGTATATATTCTAGAGCTTTTTTGAATGAAAATTTTTTTTGTTGAAAACTGGCCTTTTTGCCAAAATCAGAAATTGTGGTGAAAAAGTTTTTTCAAAGAATGTGTTGACAGTATCGGAGTGGGAAAATGTAGTCTTTTGCTTTTCTTCATTTTTTGTTCTTTTTTCTTTGCCTATTCTTTTCCCTTTATGGAAAAAGGAAAAATAAAGCAGGGAAATAGGAAACATGGCGGGGGGAGGGAGAGGAAAAAATTAAAATAGTCAACACCCACAGATTTTAAATGAAAAAGGGTAATGAGATATTTTTTTCCATTTCCCAACATGCTCTGATATTTCCTCACAGCCAAAATCAGGCCCTGATAAGCCAGAGGGATTTATTCATTAGAAGAAATGAGTTTTGATTTGCTTATGTAAAGCTTATGATTTTGATTTGCTTATGGCATACATCCGACAAAGTGGGTATTCACCCACGAAAGCTTATGCTCCAATATGTTTGTTAGTCTATAACAAGGACTCTTTGTCGCTTCTACAGATCCAGACTTACACGGCTACCTCTCTGATACTTGCTTATGTATGTTTGCCAGAGTTTGAAGAAATGAGCCCTGGTATAAAAAGATGTGCTTAAGAGTTGAAATGGCGGTGGACATCCATCTGTGGGCTTCTTGGCTTCCAGGGCGAAGACTGTGGTACAAATACCTAAACAGACCTGTCAAGAATCAGTGCTTGTCTCCAGATCCAGAGCTTCTCCAGCCACTCTTTAGGACAGGTACTTTCTGTTTGTTCTGAGTTTGCTCAGTACTCAGCACAATGGAACTCTGGCCTAGGATTATAGGCCTGAGGCCCTAGCACCATTCAAATCATAGGAATCCACAGCTTGGTTGGGTTTCTTAAGGGAACGTCTCAAAGTTGGCTCCGATCGTTGTGGGGTCAGAGGAGACAGTATCTCTCTCACGACTGAAGCACACTAACAAGTGTGGCACAGACACTAACAAGTCCAACCCACAAATACTGCAACAGGTTAAGAACCAATACAGACTCATGCTTACCCATCAGTGATACCCAAATGGACAAAGCCGTCCCATAGATGCTGAAATACTCCAAGATATCATACCGCATGAAACACAGCACTGACAAACCAGGTCCATCACATGCATGGTAAATCTATTAAAAGGGATAATATAAAGGCACATTACAAATGAAAACATAACCATGAAATTTTTTAGTTTCCATTGTATCTTTGCTCCTTATCAACCCATAAAGTCTTGATTCAAAGCCCACTGAAGAAAAAGGAAAGACTCCCTTTGATTTCAGTAGGTACTGGATCAACCTTAAGGGTATGTCTTACACTGCAACTAGAGGTGTGGCTTCAGCATGTGTAGACCATACCTGAATAGCTAACTCGAATAACAATAGTAAATAAGCCACAGCAGCGTAGGCTAGCTGCTCAAATACATAGTCAGGGTCCTGGGCAGGCTTGAACAGCCCAGATCAAATGTCTACACGTGTTGCAGTCACATCTCTGATTACAATGTAGACATACAGTAAGTCAGAGGCCCAGTCAGGAACAGAACCCAGGAGTCCTGATTACAGCTGGGTGATTAATTCAATAATTTATTCAAGAAATGTCGCCTTTATTCCTGTTTGCGAGTTGCCTGTAGACAAGCATCCTTTTTGCTAATGAATTCATTGTGAAAAATAATTTGCTGAAAGTCTTGGTCTGCAGCTGATCTGTGAACTGCTCATTGCCAGAACCTGTGATCGATGATCAAGCTGTTTTGAATGGAGACACAGATTACATGGGGAGCTTCCTTTCCCTAACTCTCAGGATCATGTTTCCGGTGTGAATGAATTAAAAAAGGGTTTTCTGGGTGAAATTCTCCCACAGGCAGGGGTCAGCCCACAACTGAGTCTAAATGGGACTTACATTGTGCCTAGGCCTTTGTGCTGTTTCTCTGTATAAGGGCGAGTTTCAACCTCTGCAGCGTTCCCTTAAAATTCACTGGTTCAGTGGACGTTCCTGCCCGTAAACTCATTCGCTACAATATTTGCAGAATGTTTTCATGCACAATGGGCATGAGCACTGGCAAAGGAAATTCACTGGAAAAATCAAAGGCATAGTTGTGGGAATTCTTTTGTTGTAAATATTTGCCTAGCTCTAGTTTCTTCCTCTGACAACTAGACTCCACTAGGTCCCCTCTGCTAGCTCTGAGATGCTTCTCCGTTCCTGATTTGGCCTCTTACCCATTTGGCAATTAAGGGACCTTAAACAATTCTTGCCGGCGTTTCTCTCTGGGGATACCAATATTGTTTACGGTGAGAATGGCTGCAAGTTCTTCAGCCCATTCTCTTTTCTATGGCAACGTTTGCCATTGAGACAACTTTCCCCCCTGCTTGGTGCTGGGCTTTGAGAAGGCTGGAGATGGGGAGGAGAGCATTGGAGAGAGCATTTCTGGCTGAAGTAGAAGCACTTGTCTAAGATGGACAGATGCTTTCACTGGTCTGAAGAATTTCCTGTGGGGGAGTCTGAGTGGGACTATACAATGTAGCAGCAGCTGCAATGCTGCCTTGCTCATCCTGACATACTCTGACAGCCCTGGCAGCTGTCTCCCTTTTCTTACATTTTAATATTTTGCATCTTCAGATTATTCTCTAAGGGCCCAATCCACCTCCTATTGAAGTCCTTGGCAAGTTTTCTATTGGCTTCAGTAGGAGTTGTAATAGGTCCTAGAATGGTGCCGAATGTGTTTATGTGGCATGGTACCGTTTTATTAGGTTTTTAGATGCTAGTAGGTTTTTAGATGCTAGTAGGATTTTTTTCCCTGTTAACAAGGCTGGCCTTTATAATGAGGGATGAGTGTGGTCCTGAGGACGGAGCACTGGACTGTGCATCTGGAGACGTGTGCTACTACTAGCTCTGCCACTGATGTGCTTTGATGATGCTGGATAGGTCACTTAACCTTCCTGTGCCTGGGTTTCCCTACATCTGTCACATGGGCGTAACGATTCTTACTTGCCATTACAAAGTGCTCTGAAATCTATGATTAAAATGGCTAAATATTATATTAGTTCAGTTATTAGGCATGGTGGAAGAAATCCAGTTCTGTTCAGGTTCTTATACCACGCTCATCCCCATAGTGTCTGAAAGGTAATTATGTCGAAGATGCAAATTCTATTCTGTATATTTAAGCAGTGTGTGTATATAATAATAGAGTGAACAGATGTGCAAAGTCCTACTCACCTGCATGACTAGAGCAAGTGAATTAATTATTTCCGTGTGCGCATGTGAACAAAATAGCTTTCATGGGAAGGGAGGGCAAATAGATTTTCAGTCTAGGCTGGTACAATTTCAAGACTGCTCTGCCAGACTGGAAGGTTAATAATCATCTTTCTCGATAACTCTGTGGCATCTCCCTCAGTCTTTCCTCTGCTACTCCATAAATTCCCCTTTTTCCAGCGTTAATTTACACCATAATTCAACTACTGTAAAATCAATAATTCCACCGCACGCTTTTGTCTAAAATTACAAAAGATCAGCTTACTTTAAATACAGTTTAAAACCAAAATACAGGGTGGCCACTTACTAACTGTAACGGACAAACTGACAGACACTACCACAGCCTAAATGTGCAATTACAATAAAGGATTCAAATATATTTCCCTGTGATCACTGCTCTGTGTTACCATAAACTGAAGAATCTCATTCAGGATACTCGGGGCAATACTCAGTGGGAAACTCATCCAATAGTGGATATTTTTCAGATACGCAAGACGAATGGTGTATGGTGTTTTCATAAGATTCCCATTAGTATTTCATAAGATTCCTCTTTGTTTGTTTGTTTGTTTTTAAATCTTGCAACCCACTCGTATGTTTATTTCCCAATGGAGACTCTGCAGAAAAGGGGTAAAATAGGACATTGCCAACAAAACAAACAGAAGGAATTCTTACCGCAACAAAGAACATAGTGAAGAAATAAACCATGGCTTCCATGTGGAATCTTCGCTTGGCTGCAATGCTGATGGTCGGGAGGAAGACCAGGCTGCTGATAGTTGGGAGAAGAAGCTTAGCAACTAATGAACCCATTGGGAGATGGGTGAAAATCACAGGAAAACTCGGATATTATAATTCAGAGGAATAAAACCATTAAAAAAACAGTAACAAAGCTGGTTAGAGAGGACTCAGAAGGACAGCATGGAGCAGCTCTAAGTGGGACTACAGCATGTTGTGAAAACAGCTGTGGCAAGTGTGCTTTAAAATTTAAATGCCCCGATGCTGGGTTCGTCCTAGGTGATGTCAGCAGATGACACGTGCCAGCAGCTGAAGGGGGAGATGGCACAGCTGCTGATGGCTTGCCCTTTAAAT
Organism: Macrochelys suwanniensis; assembly: GCA_033296515.1. Classification (NCBI taxonomy): domain Eukaryota; kingdom Metazoa; phylum Chordata; order Testudines; family Chelydridae; genus Macrochelys; species Macrochelys suwanniensis. The sequence continues at coordinate 8,733,908 of CM065790.1, read as the reverse complement.
GGTCTTCACATTCTCTTTCTTTTTTTTTTCAACATTCCTGAAATGCATTGGAGCTCAATGGGGACAAATGCCCTGTGCCGTCAAGCAAAACACCCTTTGACATGTCTCACTCTTGCCCAGCATTTTTGTAAACAGGCTGTTATGGTGTCAAGAGAGAAGCAACATATATGGGTCAAGTTTTGTTCCCACTGAAAGTAGCAGAGAGTGCATATGTGTATTGGAAAGGAGAATGGGCCTCGTTTGGGCCAGTTAGTGACATGGATTATATGCTGGCACAAGGGAGTAAGGGGGCATAGGAATTCGGTTGTACCCATGCATGGGCCATGTGGACCTTGAATCCAGGAGCCCAGAAGTAAGCAGACTGCAGGTTTGCTTTTCTCCACCACCTCCCAGTTTGGCCAGGAATGGATGAATTAGCTCCACCTCCTCAACTCATTGGCCAGGCAGCTGTGTGTCAACCTATGTGTATGTGCTGCTGGGATAGCCCAAGAGTAAATTACTCCCCCCTGCAGCTAGGAGGAAGCAGAGGAGGAATTATGACTCAGAGGGGTGTTAGAGAGTCACAGCGCCCCCTAGCGCTTACTCTTGAAGTGGTGTTAGAACAGGTTGAAAAATGTATGAAACAAACAAAAATATTGTTCATTGTAACTTTATGTGGATTTTTTAGGTTTTCCATCGTTTTTCAGTTATTGAAAACTGAAAAAACCATTATTTTTGGTTTTCAGATAAACCAATTTTTTTGACAAAAATGAAAAGTTTGGTGTGAAAATTTCCATTAGCTCAAAAAGCCATTTTTCCATTAAAAAAAAAAAGTTTAAAAAAAAAAATTGGGACCCGCTCTGGGAGGTGCGGTTTACATACCACCCCTGCTCTAGCCCGTGGTGTCTGAATATTCGGAGTAGTTTTCCATGGAAACCACTTACTTTAAAACTATGGGCCACTTTACTCGATCTCAGTAGTACTTGCTTTCAGTTGAAATCATTGGACTGCTCTTGGAGTCAGGTAGAGCTTGACAGAAGAAAGAGTGGCCGAACTTGGCCCTATGAGATGGCAACAGACTAGCTGTTTGTAATGGTTCTATCTGACCTTAAAATCTATGAACCTTAAATGTATGCGATTTGTGGAAAAACAATATACAGGAGAGTTTTTGTTGCTGACCTGAAGCTTGTGTCCTTTTACTTATCTGAAGCTATTTACGTTCCAGACTTAACAGTGGCCATAAGGGTGTGGACTTCCCTATGACTCACCACCTAGAAAAGAACATACCAGCTGCAAACTCTCCTTCGTTATTTTTCTGCAACAAGCAGCGACCTAGGTTTGGCTGTTATCCTTCCGTCGTTTCTCAGGTAGGGTGTTAAGGCGCACTAGTCGTTCAATGGGAAAACCACACAGGATTCCAACAGGTAACAATCCCGTTACATGTTCTCGTCCTGTGATTGGTGTGTTCTGACACAGTTAAAATTCATCCTGTTTCTTAGTAATGCCCTAAACCTTTGCACCGTGGGTCATATAGCATCTTAATTGCTATAGATCTGTCTTCAATAGTGAAGCAGTACAACTTTTCTGAAGGTAAAGAACTTCACTGGATCCCGGTGTGTTGAATAAAGCTGTATGAAAGGAAACCAAAAGCCAAGCAAACATTGTGCTGCTAATCTACTCAATGGCCTCTCGTTTATTGTGACTTTTTATTATAGCCCTGTGGCTCCCCTCCGAGCTTAATATCTTTTCCTTGGAACCTTGAAGAGATTCTCAGCATCGTTTCAGTCCAGCTGTTCTTGTGAAGCAGGGAATAGGAATGTAATGCTTGAGCAATAGTCCCTGTGGTTGTGGGCTCAAGTAGAAGATTGTGGGTCATTCTACGAGCTACCGTCTGTTTCTTGTACTGATGGGGCAGGCTCGTTATCTCCCTGGAAGAGATCTCGCTGAAAGGGATGCTTGGAATGAGAGCCTTCTCCTTAAACCAATTTAGCCATGGTGGAAGCGGGGAGCTCATCAGTTTGGTGGATTAATGCATTTGCCTGCCCGCTTTGGAGGTCTATGTACCTTTCTTAGGTTACATGTGGAATGAGGTTGCTGGGTTTCATCCCAGGCCCTTCTTTGTTTGCATCACAATAACCACCACCCATCTTATCCTGACTGGCCATTTCTGTTCTGGAAAGGGGTTGGGGGTGGCAGAGTGGCAGGCAATGCAGTCTGGGACTGACGTGCATTTGCAGGGCTGTGTGGGGCCGCAGACTGGGATGGCAAGGCGTGTTGCGATCAGGTTTGAAGTGCATTGGGGGCCCCGGGAATGCTTTGGCAGACCTGTTTTTGGGAAGCTCGTTCAAAGTCTGCCCACACAATGGATGTGAATCCCCTGCTTTTATAAGTAATAAACTCACCACAAACATTTTAAAACTTACTAAATCTTCTCCAGTGTTGTTGTACCAGCCAACAGGGCAAAGCTGTAGGGTCACACAAACCACATGGTATTTCTGTTCCCTGAGCGGATGAGCATAATCCTAATAATCTTCTATCTAATCTCTCCATCCTGCTTTCAGCATCATAGTACCTGGGTTGGAATAGTGTGAACGCTCCCAGAAAATGAATTTCACCACAAGGATCTGGATGACTTTTTGCCACAAGTATTTGGGCGTGCGAGCTACAATCGTGTTCTCCACGAACAGTTGTGCTAGGGCCATCACACGAATGTTTGCGGGAAGGAAATTGCGCACCTGGCCAAAGTGAATTTGTTTAAAAATATGACTGAATATTTGTAGAATTATTTCCCCCCCACACACTAGTCTTTGCCCAAGCTCTACTTGGAACCCATTGGAAAGGAAACCCAGTTGGCTGATGGATGCTGTAGGTGCCAGCCATGGAAAGTGTTCTACTGAGCAATAAAAAGTACTATAGTTCTCAGAAGCAAGAAAACATTCCACAGGTTGTTGGATTTTTTTTTTCACAGCTGCAAACCCTGGGCCTGGTGTTTGGTTTGAAGCCAGCGTTTTAGGCACCAAGGGGGAAAAAAACACATCAGGCTGCACATGTGTTCCAGCGATTAACAACAACAACAACAAAAAAAGGGACACCAAAGAAAACAGCAGGGCTGGGAAGGGCAGGTGGCTGGGTAACATCAGGAGTTGTAGCCCTTGGACTGCTGCTTAAAAGACCTTTTTTCAAACTACAGCCAATATAAGACAATGTGTTGGACACACAGGCCTTTCACATGTAGGTGGGAAGTGTTCCACATGAGAGAGGCTAATTTTTTTCTCTTTCTTAAACAAGTAGGAAATCTCAATGGATAAGCAAGTTTTCAGCTCAGACACTTGATCCTCATGGAAAGCAAATTTTAGATTCATTTTCTGTGAGCATTTGCACCACTTAAACTCAGATACTAAGGTGATGAAAGTAAGATGGAGTGATACACCCTTAGATAACATGGGATAGGCATGAGAATAAAATAGGGCAGTGGTTTTCCACCTGTGGTTTGTGGACTCCTGGGGGCTCGCAGACTATGTCTAAGATTTCCAAAGGGGTCCACACCTCCATTTGAAATTTTTTAGGGGTCTGCAAATGAAAAAAGGTTGAAAACCACTGGAACAGAGGCTCAGTCCTGTGCAGGAAAGGCCTCAAACTCAGCTTAGGACCAAAATATTTATTTAGATCAGCAACACTGGGAGGCTCGAGAGCAGTAAGTGGTTCTTTAATGTGTCTCCTGTGGGTCTTTGCAGCACATGATATTAAAACAGAGTGTGATTTAATTATTAACCAGTCTACGTTATTAACCTATCAGGATGCTTTTACTATGTTATTAAACAATTGTAGCTGATAAAATAATAATACTTGGTCAGTAATTTTGCTGTGAGAATTGTGTATATATATAATATAATGAATTCACACTGCTGTGGCTCTGGCTCCTGAATCACTGAGGGCTGAGTATCACTGACTTAGATTGTAAGCTAACTGCGTCAGGAATCATAGAATCTCAGGGTTGGAAGGGACCTCAGGAGGTTCTAGTCCAACCCCCTGCTCAAGGCAGGACCAACACCAACTAAATCATCCCAGCCAGGGCTTTGTCAAGCCGGGCCTTAAAAACCTCTAAGGAAGGAGATTCCACCACCTCCCCAGGTAACCCATTCCAGTGCTTCACCACCCGCCTAGTGAAATAGTTTTTCCTAATATCCAACCTAGACCTCCCCCACTGCAACTTGAGACCATTGCTCCTTGGTCTGTCATCTGCCACCACTGAGAACAGTCTAGAACCATCCTCTTTGGAACCCCCCTTCAGGTAGTTGAAGACTGCTATCAAATCCCCCCCCTCACTCTTCTCTTCTGCAGACTAAACAAGCCCAGTTCCCTCCGCCTCTCCTCGAAAGTCATGTGCCCCAGCCCCCTACTCATTTTCGTTGCCCTCCACTGGACTCTCTCCAATTTGTCCACATCCTTTCTGTAGTGGGGGGCCCAAAACTGGATGCAGTACTCCAGATGTGGCCTCGCCAGTGATTATGTATATAGAATAGCATCCTGATTTCGGTTGGAGACTCTAGGTACTGCCATGCTGCAAATAATTTAATATGTCAATGATGATGATAATGAGAGAACCAGAGAGAGGCCTTTGTTGTAGCTTTCAGCTAGATTTTGAACACCTCTACAATAGGGAGTGTTGGGGTGTGAATTTTGGTTCAACCCATTCTATTTTGGCTCAACCCAGATTTGGATCCAGTTGTTCACATTCTCCCCAACGTTTACAGGCGTTTGAGTTCTGGAGACTGGGCTCAGGCCCATCTATTAAGAACTACAATGTAACCATCCATGGGGCCAGTTGCTCAAACTGGCGAATAACCCACCCCATTGGATTCCATGGGACTCCACACGTAATTGCATGGGAGCATGGTGCTTTCGGCGAGGCTCTTAGTAACTTGCCCTGCATAGCGGAATCTAGCACACACCATTGCAAGGTTTTATTAAGCCTTGTTGTTGCTCAACGAATTCTGCCAAACATAAATATTTAACCTCAGGCTGGTTGGTACAGGTCCTCATAGCAGAACGTGCAGGTGAACAGCTACCCTTCCACCAGTAGGTGGGGCTCTAGGCAACAGGAATTACTGCGGGTGATTCCATTTGGTCTGCTACAGAGAACCATGTAGCAGCTGAATGGCTTGTGTTGCGATACAATCCTGATGTACTGCATGGGCTCAAACACATTTTGGGTTGATTTTTCAGTGTGGGTCCCTTCTCCCCCAGTACATCTTTCTTCTGTGTCCCATCCCCCTGCTTCACTCTGTCAATCAGGCACAAGATCAATATTATTTTGCAATATGGGTAGATATGTTTGGAATTTCTCTAGACTTTCCTCTGTCTTTGCAAGACAGTTGTCTGGCTTTTCCATTTCGACTCAAGTCCAGCTGTCACATCTGTTTTCTTGGAATTTTGAAGCTTTGGTGTTCCAGTGAAATTGAATCTCCGGTTGTTCCTTAGGGAATGGAGCTCACTCTCATTCTGCTTCTGTTGTTGTGTGTATCACATCTTCGTAAACAAAGCATGGAGGTTTATTGGGCCTGCATTGCCAATCAGAAGTATTTCCACTCAGCCAATCAGCTAAGTGGTAACTTTCTCTTTGGCTTTAACTTATATTAGAAAATAATCTTTTCCTGCCTCCCTGGAGAGGGGAACATAACAGTATCTGATTAAAAAAACCTCTCATTGCATACGTCGCTCTTCGGGGCTCAGAGACATTGCAAGCTGTTTGTGGTACTTAATAAAAATATAATTTACATGCGTGCTCCAGCACAAGGATCACCAGAAATACACAAGCTGACAGGTGTGCCTACAATGCATTCAGAGATCCTTTCTGCAGGCACAACTATGAGCTAATTAACCTTGACTCCTGCTCTTGCCAGCTTCCCTTACACAGCTCTGCCAATGCACCTGTGTCCTTCTTTTTTTTATTAGTGGAATAAATTGCCACTTAAAAACCTACATACCCTGGAAGGTCTGGCCTCACTCTAGGTAGCTTTAGCTGAATACCTGCCATTTAAATCCTCCCTCTCCCCAATTCAATAAGCCTATTATGCATGCTCTTTGCAGTTCGCTTTGTTTCTCTTTCTTAGGCACAGACCCTTTTCCACGGTTCACTTTCCCCCCCACCCCATTCAGTGTCCTTTGGAACCATGACAATTTGTCCAGGGGAGAGGTTTTTTTTTACTCACAAAAGTTGTCTGTCACTCAGACACAGGGTCCTTGGAACACCCACCGCCCGCAAGCAAACATCATTAAACAAAAATACTCTGTGCAAACAGTACGCACCACCTTAATAATGGTTCCACTTCATTTCCATATCCTTTGGCCATTGTTCAGTATGCTTGATAGCCACAGCTCAGGAGAGACCGGTGCCGTGCCGGGAAAGCAGAGGTGCAGCATCACAGTTATGCGGGGATTCAGGAATAGGACAGGGCAGGAGATGGGAGTGAGGTGAAAGGGCAGAGCTGGGTTGTCAGGGGTGATTGAAAGGCAAGAATTAAGATACATTGGCAGAGCTGTGAAAGGGTGGCCAGGACTGGGTTGCAAAGGGTATTAATAGATTAGGATTACCTACCCATGCTATTGATCGCTCATTTTCAGGAGCCCCAGATCTACCCCCCCAGCCCCCCTCCCCCAGGCTAAACTGTTCATTAGAGTGCCTATATCTTCCTGTCAGAGCCCTGCATGTACAAACCACTTCCTCACGAGGCTGGATCCACCATCATTTTAGATGGAACGCACCATCCAGGGCCCACCGGCACTGCTTCTCGGTCAGCTGCAGGGGCACGGGACCCTCACACACAGGTTAGGGGTTCAGCCCCTGCAGAGAACAAAAGATCAGAAGCACAAATGTCTATTGTGTTATGGCCCCTTTGGCATTGTTGTGTCTGTCCTCCTTTTGAAACCCCTGTCAGAGCACCATTGCATCCTGTCTGTTCCCGGCTGCCAGAGCAGCTCATTGTGGTTGGAGGCCCTGAGGCTGCCCGGGGTAACACCACAGGCCCAGAATAGGCGAGGAGCAAAGAGAGTCAAGTCCCTCTGACAAGCCTATGACAAATGCTTAGCATCTAGGTAGCCCATTCCATCCTCAACACACCTCTCGTGCATCAATTCTTCAGCTCTTTCAGACATCCCTGTGGTGAGGGAAGAATCTTGAACCCCATTTTACAGACAGGGACACTGAGGCACCCAAAAGCCACAAATTGAGTCGGTGCCAGAGCTGGGGAGCAGCAGGTTCTCAGGTGGATAGGCCTTTGCTATCATTCCCTTTGGTGGAGGGAGGGATATTGTTGCCCATGACGGTGTGGCTGGTAGATACTCTTCCTGCCTGTGTCTGGGTTATGGAATGCTGCCTCTCCTGAGATAGGTAAACTCACTCAAGCCAAGAGCAATGCCTGCCAGCTGTCCACACGCCAACGCCGTGGCTGATACGTCATGCTTGTTCCTGTGCTCTCGCTAGTTATGCGTAGCCACAAGTAATGATTTAACATGGGGCTAGTTTGACCATGTGTGGACATTGTTCAGGAGCCTGAGGCTGCGGAGACGGCGGGAACTCGGGGCTGAGGGAAGTTGGCCGCCTCCCCACTGGACACTGTGACTCTGTGGGAAAACGTGCGTTTCCAAAGCACGTGTGCCAAAGAGGTTGGTCTTGCTCTCGCCGAATTTGCGGAGTTTTGCAGATGAAAGTCTGGTTGTGGTCTCCTCAGAGTGGGTTTATAAGCACTTGGGCACGTGGGCTCACTCCCTCACGTGCTCTCACACACACTTCTGTCCTCTCTCATGCACTCGCACGCTCTTCCCCCGCCTCCTCCCCCATCCCCTCTAGGCCACTCGGAGGTAGCTGACCCAGGCCAGCACAGGGACCGAACCCCACATCTTACTTTTAGTTACATTTACAGTGGACGTGTGCACTGGCCATGCTGATAAACATATCGGAGAGCTACGTTTACCAGACCTTCTGTTAAGGTCCTGTGGGTTGATTTTAAGCCTATAATTACCTTGACAGTGTCCCGTTGGTCCTGTACAAATGAGGGTCATGGCTGACCCGCGAGTGCCTTATTCATGTTATCCAAGGAGGTCTTTTTCTGTCACTAGGGTTTCTGTTGTTTGTACCCTTCTGGACGTTGCAACTCCTTCGGGTGTCCATCCTACTCCCGGCTTCCAATGTTGAGTGCTAGGTTCTGCGCTTCTCTTAGCACAGAAGGAAAACCTATAAAAAGAGAGAGCTGAAACCAGCCATCGAGAAAGGGAGATAAGCGGGCCGAGGCTGGCCTTGTGGGGGTGGCCTGGATCCTTCAGAAGAAAGACCCTCCAGTGACCTGAAAATACATCTCTCTCTCCTTCGCTTTGTTTCACTGGCCACAGTTAAGAGCAGGTTCCTATTCTGAGATACAGACAAGTCAACTTTGCCCAGGGCTCCTTGGGATAATCCAAGGTAGGGTTGAAACAGCGTCCCTCAAAAAAAAAAGTGCAAACCTTGTAATAGCCCCTTAGCCTCTTTGCTTCTGGCACTTATAACAAAGGTGCTGAAGGTAAAAAATAATGAAGGATCCTACACTGGGACCCAACAGCCTAGCTTCAGCCTCTCCCCGCACCAGCAAAGATGAGATATCCTATCCCCATTGTCACTTCCATCTGAGCCCTTAAGCTTTTCATACCGATGGCAGGTGATATCTCACTATGTAGATTGAGGGCTTCTGGTGTGCTCTGCTAATCTCCTGTTAGCCCCTGCTTGCCTGGTGGTGAGCCCCCATGTCAGTCTCTGGGCTGGTCAGACACCACCTGAAATCTGGCACTTGTTACCAGCACTCCATACCTGGCCCTCTTGGGAAGGAGTAAAGGAATGCAATTATTATTTGTTTGTTAACTCTTGGTGATATATCGAATAAGCTCTTAACTTCACAAGGTGGTGGAGTTGGGAGATCTGGCTTCTGTTCCAGTATCTGCCAGTAACTTGCCGTGTGATCTTGTGGATGTTACTGAACCGCTCAGTGCCTCAGTTCTTCATCTGTAGCGAGAACACTCATGTACCTCCCAGGGGGATTGTAAGGCTGGATTCACTACAGAGGTGATAGGCTTTTTGGAGCAAGGACTTTACTCAACACAATGGGGCCTCAGTTGCTCTAGGCACTAGCACAATACAAACAGTAAATAATAACTAATCTCTGGCCATACCTCATAGCTCAGATTCCTAAGCACGATCGTACAAAACTTCCAAGCAGAAGCTGTTTCATTAAAAGAAAGGCCAGGCACTTTTTCATTTTCACAGCAATAAGACAACCCTGAGCAAACTATGAGTCACAAGGGAGTTCCTCTCAATTTTGTGTAGGAATATGTAATATTTGGGAGTAAGTAAAACGAACCAGAAAATCTCCCATAGAAAAGTGGCCTTTAAAGTCAATGGAAATATGTGGACATGACTATAGTATCCACCAGAGATCAGCGTGGCCAACTTATGGCTTTTGATGTGTTCAGAGATGCCTTTAATATGAGGCTAATGATGATAGCCACTTAGTGGCACTGGCTTATTTAATTTGACTAAGCACGTTGCAAACATTAATGACGGAAATATCATACGAATGTGAGGTAGGTTACTATAATTGTCCCCACTTCACAGACAAGTAAACTGAGGCACAGAGAGATTGGGACAGTGGCAGAACTGGAAAGAGTATCAAGTGTTTTGACACTTAGGATTTACTTGAAACATTACTATTTATTATTTGTATTGAGGTCGTGGCAAAGGAGCCTGAGTCATAGGCCAGGACCCTTCTGTGCTTGGTGCTGTACAGATACAGAACAAGAAGACAGTCCCTGTCCCAAAACCTCACTCTCTCTTGATTGAGGTGTGGGTGCGTAGACCAGCTTGACAAGGAAGTGGGAATGTTTTTAGGGAGCACACTGACCTTCCATCCCATCTCTCTCTCCTTTGGAGCATTAAGTACCTCATGGTTCAGATTCTGGGGAGCCCTGTACTGGTTATTGACAAAGGACGCAGCCACAGACAATGAGAAAGGTAGAGTTTGTTTCCAGAGCCCTTTGTTATGCTGGTTTCATCTCATCCCATCTTAAGTCCCTGGGCAGTGTGCTCTCTGTACAAGAACGGAACCAGGAACAGGAGCTGCACGACAGGGTCAAAACTTCCTGGGAAATGGCTGGGTTATTATGAACACTTGTACAGACCGAGCATCTTGGTCACTCCTGTAGATGTGCTTTAAAAAAATAAAATTCAATCTTCAAATGCCCAGCTGAGCAGGAAGCTGCCATGTGGCTCTGAGCTGGCAGAATTCATTGCATAGCCCTGCTTTTCTGCAATAATACAGGCCAGCTGCTGGGCTAAAGCCAGCATTTTGTCATGGGCCACTTATCACATCCTGGAAGCCAAAGCCAATGCCAAAGTCGGATGTGTGCTGAGGATGGGGCTGAGTCATGGACTTCAAATCCGAATTGAACTTCCTCCAAGCTCTGGAGTGCTTGGATCTTGGGTTCAGCTTGAATGCAGGGATTGGTCTGAGACGTCGCATTTCGTTCTCGTGGGCAGCTCTCCAGAGTTCACTGGGTACGTTCCAATCTTGATCAGAGTCGATAGCTGCTCTGTGTGCTCCAAAGTCACAGGGAAATGGGATGGTAAGGGCTCGATTCAGCCCCTTTACATATGCAGAGCACCTTACTCCTTGAGTAGCGTGACTGACTTACTGCAGAGTGAGATGCTTCGCGCTGTGCGTTACCCTTAGGGACTGGTTCCAGCCCTGTATGTCTACACAGCAACTAGACACCCGTGGCTGTCCCGTGCCAGCTGACTCGGGCTTGCGGGCCTCGGGGCTGTTTCGTTGTTCACCCTCCCACCTTACAGGGTCCTAGAAGCCAGGCTCCAGCAGGTGTCTAGTTGCTGGTGTAGACATACTCTAAATGACCAAAATACTGAGCGCCCCCTGCCCATTGCTGAGTGCCTCACGCTGAGAGTAGAGGATGCTCAATTCAAGCCCGTAGCGGGGTTAATTTCAGTGAAGGCATTTTAAAACCCATTGCCTCTGCCGGCTGCTCCCTGGCAATGCAAACAGTTGTCTTTTGCTCTCGTTAGGCAGGATAGGAGATGATTTCTTAGTGTCTGCCTTTGCCTGTGTTTGCATTCTAATTATGCACAGCACCGTTTTAGAATGGAAATGCTGACAGGCTGTACAATGTACAATTTCAGAATTTTCCCTCTGGGCTGTAGTCAGGATAAATGCTGTTATTAATATTGATGTGACAGGCTGGTATTGCTGCGGAGACATGACATCATGTTGACAGCTGTGTGGCTTATTTACAATATGGGAAGGTAACCAGCAGACGCTCAGAGATGGCTTGTTTAAGGAGACAGGTTACAAATAGTCACTTTAAAAACGCAGTGTCAGGCCATTAGCTGGAAGCTACACATTGCAGTAGTTCGGGAGGCATGCGGTTTTAAACATACCCACTTCTCTTGTTAGGGTCTCCCCAGGTTGTGCATTTTTCTCCATGTGATAGAATCAAGTTGCATAATCTTGATCTGGATTTCAAATATGGAAAGAACCCATCACCTTGGGACACTACAGGGGACTGATCCCTAGACCTTCAGAGCTAAGAGTATGAGCTGCTACAACTTCACCTAAAGCCTGGCTGGGATTAGTAGTTGTCTTATATCTGTGTGGACCAGGTGCAGAGTGGGAGCCTAACACACACTGAACAACGGGGTACAGCCATCCAAAGTTGAAGGTGTTTGGAATTGGTTCATTATGCAGATGCAGGCCATTTTCAAAATTAGAATCTGGATCCAGGTTCACCAGGTGGAACGTCTTCCCTGGTGCCTGGGGTACTTGGATAGAGGTTCCAGTTCTGACACCACTCTGGAGTGCCCATAATAAGAAACCACCACTCAGTTTGTTCGCCCCTACTGAGATGCTAAGGGTTCCATGGGCTTTCATAGAAGTGACTTGAAGTTCATTGGTGGCAGGCCAAGGGAGTTTACACCGCCACTGTCTGTACTGTGCATGTCCAGTGGATACAGAGAGGATTCCAGTCTCAAGAGCTACCAGCCCAACACTTTTCATAAGCCCTATATTTACTTTCAAAGTAAAACAACAACAAACAAACACCCTCCAAACATCTATGCATCAGAAAACCTGTCTCACTATTTCGTACAGATGCATCTTTGTCTCAGTTTGAGCATTGCATTTACTATACTCTCTCTAGTGGTAAATAGCATCTGGTGCTTTTGTTCAAGCCCCAATCAATGGAGTTTCGCAGATTTATAACTGAGAATCTGGCCATGGTATATAATTAAACCCGTTATTATTTCAAATTAAATGGATTATATGTTAGGGTTTTTCTGCACACACACAGAAAGCTAATGGACCATCTCTCTTCTACACCAATACACAACAGCCACAAACAGCCCCAACGTGATAGAGAAACGTCTGAGATCCTCAGCCTACGTAGATCTGGTCTTTTGTATCTGTGAATGAAAGTTCTTCCACTTTAATAAAAATAATTATCAAAGTCTGGTCTACATACAGATTTTGTAGTATTTCAGCTAGGAGGGTGATTTTTGCACCAATATACTGTACTTATACCCGTACAACCCCGAATGAGGAGGCAGTTATCCTGGTATAAAGGCACCATACATTTTATCTTTATGGGGACATTGACTGGCATAGCATAGTTGAACAACTTTTCTGCCATAGCTATTCTGGAATAACTACCCATGTGCACACTGTATTTCGAAATGAAACTGTCTTTATTCTGGAATAATCACTCCATTTAGGAGGCAGAGGGAATATTCTGGAATGAAAGTGATTTTATTCTGGAATGGAGGGCTCTCGCCGGGGGTGTGGGCTCTGGGGTGGGGCTGGGGATGAGGGGTTAGGGGTGCAGGAGCGGGCCCCAGGCTGGGGCAGGGGGTTGGAGTGTGGGCAGGGGGGGAGGGGTGATGGCTCCACCTGGGGGTGTGGGCTCTGGAGTGGGGCCAGGGATGAGGGGTTTGGGGTGCAGGAGGGGATTTGGGGTGCAGGGTCCTGGCGGCACTTACCGCGGCTCCCAGGAAGTAGCCGCCAGGTCCCTGCAGCCCCATGGCACATGGGCGGCTAGGGAGGTGCCGCACGCTGCCCTGGCATCTTCAGGCGCCGCCCCTGCAGCTCCCATCGATTGCAGTTCCCAGCCAATGGGAGCTGCAGAGCGGGCACTAGGGACGGGAGCAGCGCACAGAGCCTCTCTGGCTGCCCATGCACCTAGGGGCTGCTAGGACCTGGTGGCCATTTCTGGGATCCGCGCGGTGCTAGGGCAGGCAGGGAACCTGCCTTAGCCCCGGCTCCCCACTGCGCCACCGACCGGACTTTTAATGGCCCGGTCAGTGGTGCCACCCAGAGCCACCAGGGCCCCTTTTTGACTGGGCGTTCCGGTCGAAAACTGGACGCCTGGCACCCCTAATTGGAATAGGCAAAGCAGCACCACTTCTGTGTGTAGACAAGGCCTTGGGTCCTTCCTTGACGCGGTAGGAAGGCTTGCGTGTCCCAGTGACCCTGAAAGCAATGCCGGCGAGAGATTGAACTCCCAAGCTGGACAGGTCGAAGGGCCGTGAGCAGGTGAAGAGCAGATAGGCCAACAGCCTATCCCCATGAGAAAGCCGAGTTAGAGCAGCCCAGCAAGGTGTCCTGAGCGACGGCTGACGGCCCGGGGAAGGATTCACATTCCGATGGCCTCAGATGCCCTTTGCTTCCCTCTGGCTGTGCTATAAATCTGCGCGCCTGGCTGTGGGTCTTGTGTCGAGAAAAGAATGCGGCTGTGCTCTTGGACAGCGTCGCCCGCACGGCCCTCTCATGGAGCCGGCGGGGCCCGTTATTGTGGAAGAGCGTAGTCCTCTCTGTCGGCCCCGCCGGCAACCCTGTGTGGCTGTCTCGCTCGGCCGGCCTTCTTCCCCGCTAGACTCCAGGGGCGAATGCTTGGCTCTGCTGGCTCTCTCTCTGTGTGTGTCTGTCTCTCTCTTGGTGAGGAGAAACGCATGCGTACAGCTCCCCGCTCCACTCCTCCACCAGCCTAGCTGCAGGAAACCAGCTGGCTGCTGCTGGCCTACATCAGGGGAGCCGAGCGGGTTAAACCCTGGGCTTGAGGGGGTGGTGGGGGGGAGAGACATCTCAGGGTGAGAAGTGTGAATTCCTCACAGTCTGTCTGACAGCTATAAAACCGACTAAAGCTGACTTGGGAAAGCCACTAGGCAGCTCCTCCTCGCTGGAAACCCAGGCTCTTTGGCTGCCCTTTGAAGTTTGAGGAGAGAGAGAGAGAGGGAGGGAGAGAGAGAGAGAGTTTGTGTGTCTGCAGCTCCTGCTCCTCCTTTTGCTGCTGCTGCTGCTGTTGCTGCTGCTCACTCTTCCCCCCACACACAAGCCTTTGCACCTGGTGTCTGGAGCATCTTCAGCCTTAAAACAATCCCCTTGCACCTTGCTGGCACTTCCCAATTTTTCAAGGTATGGCTTATTTATTGTACTTTCATGGCAATGATACACAAGTTTTTAAATATATTGATTTAGAAGAAGAAGAAGGAAAAAAAAAAAGAAACCAAAATAAGAAAAGACAACCCTCTCCCCCCAAACCAAGCAAAAAGTTGTTGAAGTGCCAGATAAGTAACCAGCCCCTTTAGGTTCAGAGAGGCTGGTTTCCCCACCTGGATTCCTCACTTTGGAGCTAGGTTAGCCTTTGTTGGAGTCATGTTATGTGTCAGCAGACAGTTATATAACCTTGTAGAATTATTGGATGGGAAAGATGTTAAAGCTGTCTCTTTCTGCTTTGCCATTAGGATGCTGGATTTCTCTCCTGTCCATAGACTCATTGATTGTCCTTCAGTTTTTGATAGGTTTTTATTTTAGCTGGGGTTTTCTCTCCTACTCTGCTCCCTTAAAGATTCGGGTGGTTTTTTTTTTTTTGACTGAACAAAGGATAACCCCATAGCAAGTTGTTTTGTTGGCTTTGGACCAGCAGTGTCTGGAAGTCTTAATGAAAACCAAGTGTAAGGCAAGTCTCAGCCACCTGTCCCTGGAACACACAGCCAAGAACTCTGGGCTTCAATTAATCAGTGGACTCAGCTTTGGAAACCATCTTCAGAATATGAAGTCAATACACAGCGTGTGTGTGTGGGGAGGAATAAGAAAACTAATTGATGATCCTGTTAAATCAGACATCAGCTAAATTTGTGGTGACTTTATCTCGGGGGCCACCTTCCCAAAACTATTACAAAAGCTCAGATGGGGAAATGGGGAGAGTATTCAAGGGGTGGAAGAGACACTTTTATGCTCCAGACCTGATTGCAATCTTTTCCCCCCCTCTCCCCATGGGCAGTCTGGGTCTCACTTACCTTCCCACTTTATTGAATATTTACTTTTTAAGGGAAGTCTAGTGTAGGAGAGAGGTTTTTCCTTTCAAACATGTGGTGCTTTGATTGCCTTGAAACATGATTTCCTGAACTTGCTCATCTCTGTCTCCCACAGTGGGGGTTCCACTTCACTCTAAAATGGACTAGGGTATTCCACTGCATTTTCTTTAAAGTCATGTCATTCTGGGTTGCTGGGTTTTCTTTTACCCTTCCTTCCAGAGATGCTGTAGGGGACAGAAACGAAAGGCTGACATTTGTGATTTTAACTTTGGGGGATTTCTTTGCTATAGGAACAGACTTTTCCATCCGCAGGAACTAGAGTAGAACAAGAGGAACTGCTATTGAAAAAAGGAAAAAATAAGGGCTGTCAATTTTAATCCCCTTTTCATTTTAATTATTGAGTGACAGGGCTGTAGCAGAAAATATTCAAGTGATCTTGCTTTTAAAATGTCCAGCCATTTCTTCTTCTTCAATGCTTCCTGCACAGCATTTGCAACTCTTCACTCAACTTAAAAACACCGACATGCTCTACATTTTGGCTAATTCTCTTGCTGTAAAGTGATTTCGTGTAATTCTTTCAGAGCCAGATCCTCAGCTGGTGTATATCGATGTGACTCCATTGTCTTCAGCGGACACAAGCTGGTGATGGAGGCACCAAGAGTGAAAATAAATTAGACTAACTGCCACATTGAGAGGCGACGTTGATCTCAAATGGAGCTACATTGATTTACACCTGTTAAACATCTGCCCCATATTTTCTTTTAATTAATTAGCTGTATAGCAGTTATGGCCACTGTAAAAGTCCATCTGTCCTTTTTACAAGGTAGTGGCTCTGGCTAGTAAACAAATCCTTATTCTCGTTTATGATCACTGTTATTTTGCCTATTGGTGATGACGCAATACAACAGGATAGTTGACGCCGTGCCTTCTATCTATCCCAAAGCGCAGTGGCCCTGACACTGTAATATGGATCTCAGCTCTAAAAATGTGCCGCTAATGAAATTACACCAGTGTTTTGAATGGCATACATTTGAGCCTGTTGCTTTACAGAATGAAAATAATCAAATGGCGCTGGAGCAGCATCTTCATCTGTGAAAGTTCTCACCTGAAGGGGACCCTGGCCATTGTCCTCTTTGTAGGAAACATTGCCTTTGTGATATCTCAGGTAAGTGTAGCAACTTGGCAGGTAAAATGCTGGTGCTGAAAGGATAGCTCCGTGTTTACCTGGCAGACTGGTTTCGGAGCTCGCAAACGGAAATAGGCATGGCCCATTGAGCCCAGGTATTCTCCAGCACACACATCTTATTTTGACGCTGTGTTTTAGAATCTGCAAGCAAAGATGCTTGAACATATGCGTTAGTTATTCCATTGGCAGGTTTTCCTTCTGCAACTTGGATCTCATTAAGAGGGATCTCACCTTATCCCCAGTGTTTACATAAAATGACACATAATTTTGCATGTTCGTTAGGTGGAATAGTTCATTCTCCCCGGTTCTTGGCCAGTTGCTAGATTTTTGGATTCCTTTTCATAGAACGTCCTTATCCTTTCTCAAGAAACACAGAATTTATAGAGCTCCGTAGCCAGGAGAGTGGATGGAAACATAACCCGCCCAATGAAAAATTAATCTTCTAGCCCCACGGAGATGATAAATCCTATGTTTATTGAAAAAGACACTTGCTATGCATGTGTGAATGCAGAGTGGTAGTGGCAATACACTAAGATCCCAGAGCCAGCATAGGGATGGGTGGGAATGGTGGAAGAGCCATTGATAGCATTCCCCACTGCTGCTTCCTGATGGAAGCAGTGTGCATCACCCCGGCACCTGCTAACAGCAGTGTCATCAAAAGCCTGGGAACATCTCCCAAAGTATCAGGCCATGCACCGAAACAGGACGCATTAAGTGCACCCAAAGCCTTTGTAGCATCCAGGGAGATGGTTGGGAAGAGATTTTCTGTTCTCTCTTCTACTTCACCACCCATGCATCCACACAAGGCAGGCGAGGGTTTTGCTTTGGGTTGGGAAGGTGCTGTTTCCATTGCTTTTGTAATTAAACCCAAGAACTGCTATATTGGGTCCGACAGGGGCCAGTAGCAGAACTTCATGGAGAGTGTACACAACCAGCCAGTTGGAGTGATCCACCCCTGCCTTCCACTCACAGCTTCTGGTAATCGGAAGTTTACGGTTGCCCTGCAGCATGGGGTCCCATCCTTATCATCTTAGCTAGTAGCCATTGGTGGACCTATCCTCCATGAACTTACCTATTCTTTTTTGAACCCAGTTATACTTTAGACCTTCACAACATCCCATGGCAATGAGTTCCACAGGTTAGTTGTGCGTTGTGTGAAAAAGTACTTCCTCTTGTTTATATTGTACCTGCTGCCTATTCATGTCATTGGGTGACCCCTGGTTTTTGTGTTGTGGGAAAGAGTAAATAACACTTTTTCCCCACATCATTCATGACTTTGTAGATCTCTGTCATATCCCCCCTTAGTGGTCTCTTTTCGAAGATGAACAACCCTAATCCTTTTAGTCTCTCCTTGTATGGAAGCCATTCCGTACCCGCTGATCAACCTAACTCTTCAACATCCTGTGTTTGAATTCAGTGTGGACCAAGGATCAGAATGTACTGAAGAGTTAAGGGTACTGTCTTCATTTGGGAGTTTTTGGGGCCCCTCCTGACTCCATCATACCTCCCATTTTAAGTCAATGGGATTTCTGACTGAGTGAAGACTGGAGGGGAAAACCTATGCCTCTGGGAAGCGGATGGGGGAGGCGTAGAAGTTGCATAAGGCCGTGTATTAGAGCTGGTTGAAAATTTTCAGAGAGAACAGTTTTCCATTGGAAAATGCTGATTCCACCAAAATGTTTTGCAGGAATGCATTGATTTCAATGAAATTTCATTTAAAAAAAATCAAAATGATTCATTTTAATGGGGTCAAAACATTTAATTTCAACCTTATTTGAAATATTTCATTTTGATTTTTTGTTTCAAAATTACTTTTGCATTCTGAAATGTATATATTATATTATATTATATTATATTATATTATATAAAGTAAAAATCAAAATGAAATGGTTCGACTGAACTGAAACACATTTTTTCAGAAAATATCATGTCATGGGAGTTTCCGAATGTTGACGTTTCATTCCAATTTGGCACAATTTTTTTTTGAACTTGTGGAATTTCCCACGAGACGACCCTTCTGGTTCCTGCACAGCTCTACCCCTAGTATATTGGGAAATGCTGTGTCTCTTCTGTGTATAAGGGTCCATGCCATGGAGAAGCCACTCAGGTAGACTCCTCATCCCTGTGCGCTGTGATTCTGTGCACGATTGTGCAGCATGGGGTGGGTTGAGGACAACGTGGCCTGTGAGCTGCTTGGATCCACCACATGGCGGAGCGGCACGGCAGGCTGCACTTACCGCTACCATTATGCTTGGATACTATGGTGATGGGTGCTATAGAAAACCCCAAGATAGGGAAGTTCTACAGGCAGACTGTTCAGGGGCTCCATGCCACATTCCGCAGTTGGAGGGTGATCCCATTCCCCTAATACGCTCACCTTTCCCCCACTCAAAGCCCTCTTGCTTGGGCTTTGCCCCAGAGGATCCAGTTTTGCCCCTCAGTGGGGGTCTGCTGTCTTGGGGCCTGGTGTCACTGAGTGCAGAACCCCTAGCCATGCTAACTCAGTGGTGTAAATGTTTAACGGCTCTTCTCTTCTGAACATGAATGCCCGGCTTTGCAAATAGGATAACGCGCAGACGTCAAACAGCCTCGAAGAAGGAGCAGATGTCACGGCATACTGGTGGGGGGAGTGGACCAAATGGACAGCATGCACGCGAAGCTGTGGGGGAGGTGTCAAATCCCAGGAGAGGCACTGCCTTCGGCAGAGGTACTGTCAGAATAATTAAGTGACACACATGTACTACATGGGCAGAAGATGGTAACACCATCTACCTGACCTGTTAGGCAAACTGCACAAAATTCTGCTCTCGGTCACATTCTGGCAACCCCACTGAAATCTATGGACGTTAGCCTTCGTATCCCAGAAGTGAATTTGGTCCAGTAAATTACACCATAGTAAATGTGCCACTGGTGAAATGTGCTGGATTGAAAGCCCTGGAGAATGAACATCTGTGTCTGTCCATAGAACAGAGACACACACACGCTTCCTGCCATTGTGCTCCCGTCCTGAGCAGGAAAGGCCCCCTCGGAGGGCAAGAAGGCTGTCACCTCGCTCTGTCCATTCAATGAACCTGCAGCCTTTCTGCTCATGCAACCAAATTGTCTGTCAGTGCCAGTGAGACTGGGTGTTTTCATGATGTGGATGTTTGTCTTCTAGGAGCAGGGCTAAAACCACCATCTCATTCCTCTCAAGCCACTATATTAATAGAGTCATAGATTTTAGAGCCATAAGGGACCATTAGATGATCTAGTCTCACCTCCTGTATAACACAAGTCATGGAATTTCATGAAGTTATTCCTGTATGTGCTCAATAACTTGTGCTTGACTAAAGCGTATAATCCCGAAAAAGATCTGTCTGTCTGTCTATCACCGTTCAATGTGTACTCAGGGTGCTGAGCTCTTTTGAGAGTCTGGACACTTATTTGGGGGCCCAAACGGAGCTGAGCACTTTTGGAAACCTGTTCCCAGGTGTGGGTGCTGCGCCCTTCTGAAAATGCGAATGATGAAGTGCAAAATATAAGAATCAGATCTTGCTTTCATCCCCCAAATCTCCAGATGCTTCACAGAATCTATCTTTCTATCTATCTATCTATCTATCTATCTATCTATCTATCTATCTATCTATCTATCTATCTATCTATCTATCTATCACATTTCATGTCTAAATACAGTAATTAACAAAAATTCTGTGGTGGCTTGAACTGTAACTTAACAGTTAAATAGAAGCCTGCTGCTGCACCCACTGAACTAGATTGCCTTTGGGGCAAGGACTGGCTGTCTTTTTAGTAAACGTTCATAGCACCTGGCACAGTGGCGCCCTAGCACATTGGAGCCTCTAGGTGCTACCATAATAAACTTAATAAACAATGATAATAATTGAAGTCAATGGCACCTTTGCCATTGACGTCAATAGGATCATGGTTTAAGGCATTGCCACTATTTATGGGAACCCCTGCTAAAGACAAAAAGAACAGGAGTACTTATGCAGATTTTATTTGTCAAAGATTCTAACCATCATTTCTTTATTCAGAAGAAAGTCAGTGAGTGGGCTTGCTAATAAAACTTGCACTGGGACATCCAAAAGATACCAGCTCTGCAAACTACAAGTAAGAATATTCTTTTCTCATGGGAAATGTTCCAAATAATATATTTTTAATCCTGCTCCCTTAATACAGCAGTATTTCTGGGTAGCTGGGAAACTGAGAAGGCGTTCATCTTGTCACATGTCCAAAACCAAGTGACTGTGTTTTGATTCTTGGCTTTTCGATGGCTCCCATCACTGCAGTATCTGAACACCTCACAGGACCCCTTTGTGGTAGGGAAGCGGCATTGTCCCCTGTTCGGTGGACAGGGGATTGAGACATAGAAAGATGAAGTGACTTGGCCTCATTTGCAGAGTAAGCCTGTAGAAGAGCTGGAAACAGAACCCAGTTCAGCGTCTTAGCCAGTTATAGCCCATGGCTGGTGGTAGCAGCTGCACCCCATAAGTGGGGATTTTGGTTGGTGGAACTGCCTCTTTCCTTGCTCCCGGGTTGTGGGACCAGAGAGAAAGTTTCAAGCAGTGCCTGCACAGCCTCCCAACTCCCCCGCAGCAGAACTGCACCCACACCGCTGTGTATCAGGTGCTCTGATGATGACTCCGGTGGGAGCAGAAGGAGCTGAGCTACCTTGCAGTAGGCGCTCAGCGCTTTGCAGTACTAGGCCCTTTAAGACATAGGTAGCAGCCAGGCTCCATGGACAGGAGCAGGCCGTGAAATGCTAATTGTGGAAGCGGCCAGTTGAGGTGTGCCAGAAACCTTTCCTGCGTTTTGTTTTCATCAGGAAATTAATGTATCCCATTCTAGGAGTGCCCTCCTACCGGAAGGAGCTTTCGAGAGGAACAGTGTTCATCATTTAACTCCCATGTGTATAACGGAAGAACGTATCAATGGAAACCTTTATATCCTGGTAACAAGACATTCTTTGTGTGTTCTATAACGCTTAGCCAAAATATTTTGATAGTTACGATGCTATATCCTTCAGGAAGACTCAGGGACACCACCTGCCCAGGCTCAAAGGAGCATTCTGCAGCCACAAAGCACTTTTAAAAAAAGGAAAATTACAAATTAGCTCGAAGGCTGGATCCTGCAGTCCTCTC
The DNA here is from genome assembly GCA_033296515.1 of Macrochelys suwanniensis. Lineage (NCBI taxonomy): Eukaryota > Metazoa > Chordata > Testudines > Chelydridae > Macrochelys > Macrochelys suwanniensis. The sequence continues at coordinate 8,712,205 of CM065790.1, read as the reverse complement.
TCGGGCAAAACTCCCATTGACTTCGGTGACTGGACTTGCAGGCTTGAGTATTAAAGAAGCTGGTTTGCCCAAGCAAAATGTCCAATGAAGAGCTCAGTGTGGCCATGGAATTGACTCATTTCATTTCAGTGACATTTGGTCACACACACACACATCACCTCTGTAAATAGCTCTCTGGTTTATCTTGTGTCACTGAAATGAAATGAGTCAATTCAATGGTTACACAGGATACAACTTTTTAAATTGCTTGTGTGACCTTGGAGCCTACGTTCCATGTTCAGAAATGACGCGGGCACTTAGCTATAGATTTTTCCATTAGACTTTGGCTCCTAAGGACCAGGTTTTTAAAGGTATTTAGGCACCTACAGATGCAGATAGGACCGAGTGGGATTTTCAAAAGTGTCTAGAGGCATTAACTCCCATTGACTTCAATGAGAGTTAGGCACTTCTGAAAATTCCACATAGTCCCTGTCTGCATCTTTAGTTGCCTGGATAGCTTTGAAAATGATCTTTGACAATCTGGCCCCGAGTGCCTAAGGCTCAGATTTTTAAAGGTATTTAGTTGTTGTTGCGCTCAGCATTGCAATGCCTAACTGATTTAGGAGTCTAAATCTCATTTTCAAAATAAGAGTTAGGCTCCTAAATCAGTGAGGCATTGCAACACCTAACACGGCAACACCTAAATACCTTTAACAACCTGGGTCTAAGTCTCTTTTGAAAATGGAAGTTTGGGTCCCAAGGCACTTTTGAACATTTTACCTGCCATGAGTGGGCCTTGTCTGGGGGTGCCAGGAGAGCCCTTGTGTCGCTCTGTGCAAAAGTCAGGGACATTCAGGGGAGCATTGGGAGTCTTGCATCACCCTAATGGAGGCAGGGAGGAGGTGGAGGCAGGAACCTGCCCATCCTTTTACATTAGGAGTGGAGCAAGATGCACCATCCAAAAAGAAGGTGTAGTCTGCAGACCTGTACATAGCGGGGAGCCGTTGTGCCTCATGCCTTCTCGTTGTCCCTCCTGCAGTGATACATGTCCACGGTGCACCCCAATCCCTGCCCAGGTCAGGCCTGTCTGGTAGAATTTGGCCCATAATATGAAGGTGGATAAATGACTCGTAATCAATAATTGCTTTGGCCAATTTTACCTCTTTCCTGTGGCCAGGTGGAAATTTCCACAAATATAGTCACGATTGGAAATTATTCACCGGGTAGTTTCAGTGAATAATTCTTGAGCTGTAGCTGGTATGCGAGCAGCTCATTGTGAGATTCTGAAAAGGATATTTTGAAATTCATGCTGTTTTAATGGGACATATAGGTCAGCGGCTATATTTCTGTTCCGTGACTAATTGAGTGTAACTCTTAGAATCAGGTTGCTGGAGCAAACATGAATTTGCAAATTGCTTTCTGTGGATATTCTTCAATAGCCGCTTAAAATTCACTGTTTCAGTGAATGTTCCCGCCAGTGGATTTAGTCACCTGAATATCTGTGGAAAGCAAATGCAGTGGGGGAGGGTTTGCACACAGCCCAAATGAGTTCATTAACAAATTCAAATGAAAACTTATCGAAGAGTTTGCGGTGCTTGTCCATATACAGCTGTAAATCTTATTTTATCTCTGGTTTAGTCTACCTATTTAGTCTCCATAGATATAAAAGAATATATTAATATATATAGTTATTAGCTATATAACGTTGTGTATATGTATGACATAGCTATATATCATATATAGATATATTTAAGCACACATTTGTATTATACTGCAACCCCTTACACAGGTGAGTAGTCCTTACTCCTGCAAGTAATCCCATGGATTGATGTTAGCTCTATAGTTTATAAATACATAGATTTTTCAAAGCTGCCTTGGAGATGCCCATCCACTAAGCAGCTTTGAAAATTCTCAGCCATAATGTATATATAATTGATAACATTAGTGCATGATATGACTTGCCGGAGGTAAGGACCACTTCCCTGTGCAAGGATTTGCAATGCTGGGCCTGTCTTGCTGTCAGAACTGCAATCCCTAATCTATCTTCCAAACCCTGGAGAGGGTAGCTCCTGAAATGTGGCTAACCGTGCAGTTCATCAGACCATTGATGTTATCTCGCTTAGCAGATGTTAGTTGACGTTGGTAGGATGAATGATTGTGTTTCTCCTGTTTTGAATCTATGTTTATATCCTTTCCCCTTAGATGACTATGTTCACATTTCTAGCAAGCCCTGTGACCTCCATTGCACCACTGTGGATGGTCAGAGACAGTTAATGGTTCAGGCTCGGGATGGAACATCCTGCAAATACACTGATTTCCGAGGGGTTTGCGTGTCTGGAAAATGTGAGGTTGTTAAACATTATAGCAAAAATATTGTCAGTAGCATTCAGAAAATTACAATGGGTGCAATATTTGCCTGGCCCTCAATACTCTCTTTACCATTTTTCTAGCCAATTGGATGTGATGGGATTCTATTTTCCACCCACATGTTGGATAAATGTGGGGTTTGCCAAGGGGATGGGAGTAGCTGCACTCATGTAACTGGGAGTTACAGAAAAGGAAATTCTCATCTCGGTAAGACTTTACATTTCCCTTTCCCATATTTATAGTGTGTGTCTTTTAACATAGCTTTTTGGGTACATTAGTTTCAGTTTCAAAATACTACCAAATGCCCTGTTGTTTTCTGGGTTTCTTTCCTTTTTTTCATGTTCTGTCTTTTTTTAAGACTGTCACTCTTATGTTTTAGGACAGGGGAAGCCCTTCTTTTAAAGGATACAGGTAACCTAGCAAGGATTGAGAATTACACTGATCCAAAATCTGAGCCTCATTACACTGAATCTTGGAGCAGCAGAGTTATACAATGGACTAATCTCAGTTTTAAGGTCATATTTCTAGCTACCACTAAAGCTAGGAATAAATGCTTTGCAACAATGGGAAGCCAGGATATCTTTGAAAAACTAGGGTTCCCAGAGTTAGTACAGCATATAGCATTAGAGCCTAATTCTTCTTTCACTTACGCTGGTGCAAACTAGTAATAACTCAATTAAAATCAATGGTTGACATCCTCAGTTGTTATGAATCAGCACAGCTCTATTTACTTCAGTGGAGCTACACCAATTTACACCTGCTGAGGATGTGGTCCGGGAGTTACACTGGTATCAAATCAATGTAAGAGAGAGGAGACTCAGGCTTGTCATCCCAAACAATGGTGGCTCCTGAATGACCAGCCAAGAAATACACCATGGTCCAAATACCAGGCTAGCTGCTGTAGCTAATAAAAGTTTTCAAATAGCCCTTCTTACAACAGTTCGTTGTATTTGATCTGCAACCTACAGACTTTAGATGCAGTTCTGAAGATCTTAAACACTCAGATATTACCCTTAATACTTTTGAGGCTTTCCCCCGTCTAATCTACCTTCTCGTTGTCCTTCTCCACATCACAAGGTAGCAGTTCTGTACTTCTGAGGCCGTTTTCAAGATCATATTTCAGACTATTTCAAGAAAATAATTCTAGGAACCTAGGATTTTTTCCATACTGGATCAGATAACTGGTTCATTTAGCCCCATATCCTGATTCCAGCAGTGGTCAGCAGGGGTGTCTTTTCAGAAGAATTCTGGTGGGTGATAAAGTTGTGTTCGCATGGAGAACATTACATGGGATTGTATTCTAGCTTGGAAAGTCAGTATGGGAGGGTGGGACATACAGATTTATGAAAAGTCTGGAGTGGTCCAAACCAAGGTCTCTGGAGGGAAACTGCTGCCCTAACCCCACAGCAAAGGGCAGCCCTAATGGTCAGTACTTGATGCTGCCAAATAAGGTATAACCCCCTCCCCCATACTATTCATAGACAAGTGTGCCCGGATCTATATGGAAGAATAATTTCTTCCTGACCAAAATGAGGATCATTTTACACACTGATGAAGGTGATTTGATTTTCCTTTTCTTAGTATGTATAACTGTAAATCTTATTATTGGTCATAACATTATTCTGATTTAATTGCATGAGAAATATAAATGGGATGAACAATAGAACACAAACTCTGGGTTCGGAAATATTGTTAGTATTTTTCTTAGTGCAATCAACACACTTGGAGCTACATTATAAGGCAAACGGATGCTGGTTTACAAATAGTTTTCAAGGTCAGTCTCAGCATGTGAAGGTCCAGTGAAATATGCCTTTGGGTCTGTCTCCACTGCAACCAGGTGTGACTGCAGCATGTGTAGACAGACCCACCCTAGCTTTGATCTAGTCACCTTGAATAACACTAGCCGCAGCATGGGCTAGTCACTTGACTACATACCCAGGGTCCCTGTCCTGCCGTGCCTTCATTGCTATTGTTATTTAAGCTAACTAGACCAAAGATAGCTTGCATATGTGTACATGTGCTGCAGTCACACCTCTGATGGCAGTGGAGACAGACTCTCTTATTCAGCGATTATGGACCAGATCCTCAGTCGGTGCAAACTGACGTCGCTCTGTTGAAGTTGATGAAGTAACGTCAGCTTACTGCTATGGAGGTTTTCACCCCTGGAAAAAGAGGCAGGAAAGCCACCTTATATGGATAGAAGTTATGAGTAATATGATGGTTATTAATGTCTATCATTTAAAAAAAAGTAATTGGGAAGGATCAAATGGGAAGGATCAAATGTTCAGAAAGCCATCATTCCTGAAAAGTGACCAATCTTGATTCTTGAACTCATCTTTGTTCATGTTATCGGTTACAAGGTTTTCCTTTCATTAATGTATAGTTTTCCATAGGCTATTCTCTGGTAACACACATTCCTGCTGGAGCCAGAGATATCCAGATAGTAGAACGGAAAAAATCAGCAGATGTTTTGGGTGTGTATAACCTCTTGGTACTTAGCTAAAAATTGTGTGTGTGTGTGTGTGTGTGTGTGTGTGTGTGTGCGCGTGCACGTATTCATTTTTTCTTTGCAAGTAAACGCGTTTGTTGAGAATACATTTGCAGACATGGACCAAATCCTCAACTGGTGTAACTCGTCATAGCTCTGTTGAAGTCCATGGAGCTACACTGATTTACACCCACTGAGAATTTGGTCCAGGCAGTGCAACATTTTAGATGCTTTAACTCTGAACCGTTGCACAATGTACATTACTGTTGTTGCAGAGAATTGTAACACATGCACGTCCTTGATCTCAAATAATTGCCGTGCGCCTTCATTTCTCTCTTGATCCCGTGGAACTTCTGCATTTAAGTGAAAGTACATTGGCAACAACCTGCACTCTGTAAAAGCAAACATGACTTAGATGTTTGCCTCGTTGATATTGTGTTGGAAGGTGGCTAATGCCCATGACTGAATGCAGGTTTCAGATAGGTACAGGAATTGGATGGTGTGGGCAGATTGACTCTGCTCAAGTGACTCACACATATGCTTCAGCTGGCGTCAAGTTCTGATGCTGCCGTCAAGCTCCATGATTATTAGAACCATGGCTTAGGTTCCATGTGCCCAGAGAAGGATAATCTGTTTCATTTTCTAAAAAATGGACCTCCTGGTGCACAGAGTCATGAAACACAACCAGTTTGTCTGCAGCATGTGAAACCTTTATTATTTTAACATGTATATTGGGGCCAAAAGGCCACATTCAGGTTGGGCCCCATTGTGTGAGGCCCTGTACAAACATGTAATAAATGACAGTCCCTGCTTTTTACAGTCTCGCACACACGTGTGCACAAAATACTGATGTGGAAATAAAGTAACAGTAGCAATAAACTGACTATGATATTAATGATACTGACCTTTGTAAAGCACTTTGAGGTCTATGGATGAAAAGCACTATGTATGAGAGAGGTATTATTTATTTATTAATTTATTATTATAAAACAAATGTTCATTATGATATTAATGATGTTTTAGGATATTATTGTAAAACAAATATAATAGCATCAGTAAATGTCAGGTATTATCATCATCCAGGAAATAAAGATACTTGGACTTTGTATGAGAAACAAATAGCAATGATTAAGACGTAATCAGCTTAATCTGAAGCAAGAGAGATTTAGGTTAGATAGTAGGGAAAACTTTGTAACTATGAAGATAGTTAAGTACTGTAAATAGGTTACAAGGGAGATTATGGAATCCCTGTCCTTGGGAAGTGTTTAAGAACAGGTTAGACAAACACCCGTCAAGGATTATCTAGGTAAACTTGGTCCTGCCTCAGCGCAGGGGGCTGGACGAGATGACCTCTTGAGGTCCCTTCCAACCCAACATTGCTGTGATTGCATATTTCTTTTGCATTAGATGAAGCTGATTACCTGCTCTCCCTGTCTTTTTAAGCTGTTGCAGATGAAGCTGGATACTATTTTTTCAATGGGAATTACAAAGTCGACAGCCCAAAGAACTTCAACATTGCAGGCACGGTGTTCAAGTACAGGAGGCCAATGGATGTTTATGAGACTGGCATAGAATATATCGTTGCCCAGGGGCCGACTAATCAAGGCTTGAATATAATGGTGTGCTCTTGCTTTTTATATTTGCAGGGATAGAAATTACAGGAAGAGAACAGCTGAATCCTACTGATTTTTTTCCTCTTGTGTGTTTCTTAACCACATTGGTACCGGTGGTCAAATCCCCTGGATGCAGCCAGTAGCTGAGCTACATGCTGGGGATCTTTACAGGTGGTGCTTGAATTACAGGTGGGGGTGGGAAGCTCCCTTACGTCTCACAAATGTCTAAATTAAAGCAAGCCACTTGACAGTCAAGGTATTTCCCCCCTGTAATTTGAACACTGTCCACAGGGCTTGGGAGGAAGTTTTCCTCTCCCCAGGCCATAAAAAAGCAGCTGTTCCACGACTGCAGAGTGGCTTCTTTGCTGCTAATGCAGACATTTCCCCACTGAGTTTTCTAGCTGTGGCAAAAATGCAATTTAGGGAGGAGACTGTTTGAACATGGCAAGCAAGGAGAGGTGAGGCAGGTGAGAACCAATACCAGCCAGATTCTCCCCCTGGATTGAATTGGTAAGGCCACAGGGAGCAGAGGTACAAGCAGCCTGCGACTTGCACTTTGCATTGCAGCCCCCAAAGTGGGCAGAGCAGGCCCTGGATGGGGTGGGGTCAGGACAGCTGAGAGTTGCATTGATTCGATGGCTCCCTGGGGCAGCCCCCTAAGGCATTTGTAAAGTTTCCCTGTCCCGTGGTTGAACACCCCACTCAGTAAACTTACTCCCCACAGGGAAAGAGGATAAAGATTGCATCTTGGGGGTGAGCCTGGCCCCATGTTGCTGACTAACACATTGTTTTACTGGGATCACCAGTTCAGAGAGAACACGGGAGTCTTTCAGGTGCAGATCTGGCTTTAAATAATGAATGCTGGTTTATTAAATTATCATTTTGGATGGATGACAAGCCTGGGCCTTGGTGGGTGGGGGTGGGGGTTGTCTATTCTTCTCCTTGGCATTAGTATCCCAGTCAACTGAAAAGGGGAAGACAATTGGGGGCTCAAACAAAAAACTGCCCAAATCTGAAAACACAATATTACTGCTATTATGAGTTCCTGTGCAAGGAAAGGAAAGAAATTCATCCCTATGCAGAGAGCCTGCACACCGGCCATGCATCCCTTAAATAGCGCATGGGCCTCTTTACGGGGAGAATTTCACCCTCTAAGCCAAATTCTGTCCTGGGTTCCCTATACATGGCTTGCATTGAAGACACTGGAAGCCCCTTTATATCTCAGGGAAATGATTAGCAAATAGCCGTGGGACTGCTGGTGCCTTGAGAATTTTCTCCAGCACCACATTGCCAGATGTTTCTTTTCTTTTCTTTTTTTCCAGCGGGATGATGGTAATAGTAATGATGGATTTCAAGGTCTGTGCAGCTTTTTATTCAACCCCTCAGGGTTTGAGTGAGACTTAAATGGTGCACTGCCTTTGTGCCAGCCCTCTGCACAGGGCTGAATTCCCCCCACCTCCGTGGGTTTTACAATGATCAGAATTGCTGGATGACTAATTCATAGCACGTAATTCATTGGGCAAACTGGGCTTTGTTTTCTGTTGGCCAATTGTCTGTGGGCAGCTGATGATTTTTTCAAAATGATTCATTATTACCAAAGTCTTTCCCCACACCTTTCACGTGAAGATCTCCAAGCACTTGAGAGAAAAAAATTGTAAAGTATCATTATCCCCATTTTACAGACTGGATGAATGACGCACAGAGGGGATAAGTGGCTTGCCCAAGTCCTTATGGTCAGTCAGTGGAAAGAGCTAGAACCAGGACCTAGCTTTCTCAATCTAGTGCTGTATCCACTGGGCAACACTGCCCAACAATTTATGATAACTTGCTGTAGTGCCAGTTACAATAGATACATGATATGAACTGATTCCCTAATGATAGGGCAAAAGGCACGTTAAAAATGGATAAATAGATACTAACCAGCAGCCATTTAGAGACAATACGGTAAAATGTAGAATTCTATGCCAAATATACATTACGTCTTGGTTAATAGTAATTTAATTGGCTTTGTTTAGGTATGGAACCAAAATGGCAAGAACCCATCCATAACATTTGAATATACTCTTCTAAGGAAGCCACATTCAAAAATTATTCAGCCTATCTACTACACCTTTTCTGAATCCGAGAGCGAGGAAAGCAGAGAGTTTGATGGAGAAGTGCCTTTGGGGTTTAGCCAGCGCAATGCAAGCTACTTCGGGAAACTCTCCAGGGAAAGGATAGATTTGGCGAACCAGGTGTTTGGAAGGCAGGACACTGAGGAAGACCTGAACTTGAGCAAAGGTCAGGAAACCAATGAAGTTTATGAAAGATCAGAAGCAATTGACTGTGAACCAAAACTGAAGGGCAAACAACCCAAAGGTAAGGAGGAGACCTGGACTTCGCAATGCTGCTTTTCCGAGTTTTTGATGAGACAAGTTCTGCTTTCTTGGTTAATTTTTTTGGAATTCTGGGAGAGCTCATACAAATGTCTCTGCCTATCCATCCTCTCTCCCCGGAGGGGTCTGGTTTCTGGCTGGGCTGTAGGGATGGCTGCAGTTGCACATCCCAGCCGCAGGGGGCCATGGTGGTATTTGCTTTGCGGGCTACCTTTCTATCTCCCTCTTCCCAATGCTCAGGAGGCAGCTGCACTAGGTTCTTCCCCCAGCCCTCTCCCCAGCACCCTAACCCTACACCCACCCAGAACCCCTCTACCCCCACCCAACCCAGCACCCCTCGCCTCCCACCCAACTGACCCCCACACAGAACCCCCTATCCCCACCCAGCATCCAAACCTCCTCCACTCAACCCAGCACCTCCCTACACCCACCCAACCCAGCACTCCTCACTTCCCACTCAACTCACCCGCCCCAGCACTCCCTACCCCCTAGCACTCCCCTACACCCACCCAGAACCCTCTACCCCCACCCAACCCAGCACCCCTCACCTCCCATGCAACTCACCCCCACACAGCACCCCCTACCCCCACCCAACCCAGCACCCCTCACCTCCCACCCAACTGACCCCCACACAGAACCCCCTATCCCCGCCCAGCATCCAAACCTCCTCCACTCAACCCAGCACCTCCCTACACCCACCCAACCCAGCACTCCTCACTTCCCACTCAACTCACCCGCCCCAGCACTCCCTACCCCCTAGCACTCCCCTACACCCACCCAGAACCCTCTACCCCCACCCAACCCAGCACCCCTCACCTCCCACGCAACTCACCCCCACACAGCACCCCCTACCCCCACCCAACCCAGCACCCCTCACCTCCCACCCAACTGACCCCCACACAGAACCCCCTATCCCCGCCCAGCATCCAAACCTCCTCCACTCAACCCAGCACCTCCCTACACCCACCCAACCCAGCACTCCTCACTTCCCACTCAACTCACCCGCCCCAGCACTCCCTACCCCCTAGCACTCCCCTACACCCACCCAGAACCCTCTACCCCCACCCAACCCAGCACCCCTCACCTCCCACCCAACTGACCCCCACACAGAACCCCCTATCCCCGCCCAGCATCCAAACCTCCTCTACTCAACCCAGCACCTCCCTACCCCCACCCAACCCAGCACCCCTCACCTCCCACGCAACTCACCCGCCCCAGCACTCCCTACCCCCTAGCACTCCCCTACACCCACCCAGAACCCTCTACCCCCACCCAACCCAGCACCCCTCGCCTCCCACCCAACTCACCTGCCCCAGCACTCCCTACCCCCTAGCACTCCCCTACACCCACCCAGAACCCTCTACCCCCACCCAACCCAGCACCCCTCGCCTCCCACCTAACTCACCCCCACACAGCACCCCCTACACCCACCCAACCCAGCACCCAACCCTCTTCCACTCAACCCAGCACCTCCCTACACCCACCCAACCCAGCACTCCTCATCTCCCATCCAATCCACCCCCATCCAGCACCCTCCTACACCCACCCAACCCAGCTGCCCCCATCCAGCACCTACACTCACCCCTGCCCAGCATCCCCCATCCCTACCCAACCTGCCTCCACCCAGCTCCCCTCTACACCCTCCCAGCCTGTTCCCATCAAACCCAGCACCATCTCCCGGCACTCCCGCTACCCCAGCGCCTCACCCAACCCAGCCCCTGGTCGTGGTAGGACAGGGAGAGCTGTGGCTTATTCTGTGTTCTCAGTGCTGGACAGAACGTCTGCAGTAGTGGGGCGTGGAGTAAAACCATGATTTTCCCTTAATGAAAGCTTGCTCCTGTGACACATGTAACTGAAGAAGCTCTTCAGAACCTGGCAGCTGTGAACCCTCAGTCCTCCAGTGTGAGTAAGTGTGATCCACAGGGCCTAACCGCCTGTGAACTACTTCCACACATACCACCAGCCACTCCCGCTGTCCCTTGACACAGCTGCACCGACCCATCGCCTGCACTTTCTGCTTCTCCCACCTCCCGTGTTGAGTTTATTTTGTGGTTGTTGTTCTGTCCCCGCTTTGCTCCAATCCAGATGCCAACGCAACCAGGTCTGCTTACCTGACAGACAGAGATGACAGAGACTTTGACTCGCGATTCACCTCCAGGGAGTTCCTGTCAGAAAATGCAATCACCGGCAAGCTGCTGGACAAAACCTCGGACTCGAAAGAGTTAGTTCGGAACATGACCATGAATAGCATCTTTGCCCAAGGGGACCCAATCAACTCCGTGGGCTCGCACATAGACAGCCTTTACGTCGACTATGAAGACAATGAGGGGGTGGTGACGTACAGCATCAATGGCACCTACATGGAGCTGAGCAGCGACAAAATAATCAACACTTCATCAGAGACTCAGTTTTCGAATGCTACTGTTACCCTGACCAGCCCCCAAGGGAACAGAACCCACAAAGCAAGGTAGGGGACATGTTTTTAATAATATTCAATCCCATTGATTTCTGTGCTGTTCTCTTACATGCATTGCACTTAGAGCAGTCCAGGTTACACATTTTGATCTATAAGGTAAGTGGGATGAAGACATCCTAAAAGGTTTCTGCTAGAGGTTAATTTGCAAGGAAAATTCAAAAATGCTGTCAGGGGAGGGAAAAGAATTGACACCTTAACAAGATAAAAAAATCACTATCCTCATTAAAGGGACATTGGCCAGTGTATTTTTATAGCTTATTGCTCTCTGTCTATTGTAGCATTTCATTAGAGGACTGAACATAATAAAACCTCTTTTCGTACTAATTTTCAGTGCTCTTATTTGACCAACACTTATTTTCCCCTGCTCCCCTTTCCTTATATTTCTAATGCAGCAGAAGTTGGTATGGCTTCTTTTTGTGTACTTGTGGTTGATTGTCATCCACCAGCATTGGCATTGATGTCAGCAGGAATGTGCAGACAGTAGCTTCGGGGAATGACCTCTGTTTTAGTTAACTACTGCTAGAGAGCCAGAGGGGGGGAGGATAACAGCTTTTGTGCAGGTCCTACAAAAATAGGTTGGTTTGTTTCTTTTATTTCATTTAATTGCTGAAAAAGCAGTGGTGTTAGTTGATATTTATTAAGAATACGAAAACACTTTCTGCCAGCTGCTTATTTTGAGCTAGGTCAAATATGGGGCATGAACTACAAAGCTCCTTGACTTGGTGTTTCCTATTGACTCTACTATGAAATGCTATTGGTTTTTAAACAAGGCACAGAGTGTATTTAACAATTATTTGTACAGACAGGCAGGGCATGGATTAAGGGAGATCTAGGGACACACGGTTCCCCTTGTAAAGTTGTTTACTAAGAAAGGAATTCCCCGTAAGGACTAAATGATGGATCTTCCATTTCTTCCCCATCAGATAGTTATCTTTGGGGCTGACAATACAGAGAAACAGTACAATTTACTGTAAAATTGGCACCTGTCTTCGTGAGCACACTTCCTTGTTTACAGTTACTCTGTGTGCTGGGAGATCTGGCGGCAGGTGCTGTCCCCTGCCCTAGGGGTGCATTGGGGCTGGAACTGTAGAGCAAGGGGCCAAAGGGGTGAATTTCTTGATCACAAGGACACCATAAGGCAGTCATAAGAGGTCCTGCATTCCCCCTCACAACCACTGAAGCAGGGGCTGCTGTGGGTAGGGTCAGGGACACAAGAGGGTGCATCGGAACAGGAGGGGGCATCTGTAGCACACCGAGCTAGGGAGGTTCTGGGCTATTCTGGACTGCAAAGCAGCCGATAGGCAGCCCTCAGGATGCTGCCATCAATTAGAGCATCCCAGGACAGTTCAGATTTATTCCAGAGGTGGTTTCAGCTCCTGGAGCAATCCAGAATCCCCCGGGCAAGAAGTGGATTCTTTGCCTGCCCTCCTCCTCAATTGTGCCGTCTGTGCTGCGCCCTCGGGAGACACAGTCAGCCTTGGCGTATGTTCTTGGTTCGGCCACCGATTTACCGTGTGACTTTGGGCAAGTCACTTCGTCTCTCTCTGCCTCGGCTTCCCCACCCGTAAATTGGGGCTCGTGATCCTGACCTGTCGAAGTGGCTGTAGGTCTGTGGATTGAAGGCACAATTGAAGGGCTCTGTGGGATTGCTGTCTTTATGTCCATGTATTCAGGCCCAAGAAATAACCATTAAAACAAACACACATGCCAGCGAGCTCCCTGCTAAGAGCTTTAAAACACTTCTGAGGGACATTAGGTGTTAAGCCTGTCAGCTTTATTCCGTACTTGGCGCGGGAAAGGCTTTGCACGGACTTTCTCTTGTGCTGCCTAGGAAAGCGCTGTGTGTTTTGGGAGCACTTGCTGCAAAACAGGACTGGTGTCAGTGGCCTATAATTTAAAAATGAATGATTTGGAGAGAGTGGATGGCCCAGTGGTTATGGTGCATGCCTACAACTTGAGAGGGCAGGTTCTGTTCCCCCGTCTACCGCCGACTTCTTGTGGGACCTTGGGCCAGTCTCTTAGTCTCTCTGTGCCTCAGTTTCCCATCTGTAAATGGGGATGATAGCACTGCCCTGCCTCACAAGGTGCTGTGAATTTTGAATGTATTAAAGATTGCAAGGCATTCAGATAGGGGGCCATATAGGCACGTAAAATAGAGAATTCTGCATATCCGCTGTGAAAGCCCCCAGTGACACGTGGATTACTCCCCCCCTCGAAGACAGTGTTAGTAAGGGTTAATCCTGTTGAACAGGGTGCCCCACATCCCAGTTTTCCTGGAAGCTCCTTCATTAAAATGTTCCCTTTCCCCCCACTCCCATTGAACTGAAGCAAAATGCTAATTTTCAGATCAAATTAGTCACTGATGGTTTAAACGAGTTGTTGTTTTCTCAGATTAGGTGTTTATCCCTGGGCATTGAAAGGCCCCGATTCTGCGTGGTGGCTGAACTGGGCTTGGCGCATGCCGGGAGTTGGGGGTGTAGAAAGATGTCGTTCACATTTACCCCGCTAGTCATTGTCTGGCTCTGCACTGGGCTGACTTTCACCTGTGCCAGTTACCAGTGGTTCCCTAGGGCCATTCTAGCAGCTGTTGATTGTCAGGGCACAGGGATGTCACAGCCAGGCCAAATGGTCACCAGCCACACCCTGTGCGCTGGCAGCCAGGTGTGGAGGGCTGGCTTAGGAGTGCCACAAAGGCCCAGCTAGGCCAGAGGTAGGGCAGCTTTGTGTCACCAGGGCAGTGCAGAGCTGAATCCACACAGCTGAGGCTCTGGCCCCAAGCACTCTCATTAGGAAGCAGGCAGTGAAAAAAAGGCATGTGCTTCATTTAAAAAAATGTTTTTACACACTTCACTGGAACATCGTTCTCCAGCGTGGTTGTTCAAAGGGTACTTATGACATAATCGGCAACTTGTTCTTCCAAATATAGCGCCTGTGTGTGTGTGTGTGTGTGTGTGCTTGCGCACGAGCGAGCTCTGCCAGAAAAGGCCAGACCACACTTCAGTGCCTCTCGGCACATCATGTACTGCATAAATCCACAGCCCAGAGGACGGTGGATTGAACAGATAAGGAGTATGATTTATGGGGACAGTTTCTGGAGATGCTAAGGAAAACTGGCAGAAGGCAAATTGGAATTTTGTTGTTGTAAAGCTGCTGGAGCCTTCAAAGCTTTGCATCACTTGGGTACAGACTGGAGCAGAATGTGGAGGGATTGAAACCTGCAGTGGATGGAGATCAACAGCCACACTGCAGAGTCACTGGCAATTGGAAGCCACTCCATAGGGCTCCACAGTAGAGGGCAGTGACAAGAGGAAGCAGGAAGCAGCGGCTCTCTGCAGCCTGCTCCCCTCAGATCCAGGCGGAATTCTAGTCATTTGACCCTTAGTGGGAGTTTTGACCCCTGGATTGCATGATGCCATGGCTTTCTTAGGAAGGGTGCAGCTATAGGGCAGGAAGGAACCAAGAGAACAACTGGGCAGATACCAAGTTCCTTAGAGATGTGCTCCCACCTTCTGTGTTTGTCCTGAGATTTTGGTTCATCTACAGGCTCAGGGAACGGAGACCTCTGCCAATTCCATATGGGTTGGGAAATCCACTCTCCCGGTAGAGCAAAGCAGAGGGAACTCTGTGGCCATGCCTACACTCAGCGAAAAAGTGTATTTTTAACATGTTCACTAGACCACATGTTCACATATAGACCAGACAACTGTAGTTTTAATAGGTGTTGCTGGTCCAGGTAAACCCAGGCGCCCTCTGGTGTTGACCTCCACCAGTTAATGTGTTAAAACTACAACTGTCTTGTTTGCATGAGGATTTTAACACATGTTAAAACCACACTTCTTTCCTAGTGAATTCTGCAAGTGAAAACACAGGTTATTGGCAACCCTTATGTGGATTTCCCCAGGGGCAACTTGTGGCCCTCTGCACTGAATTCTGCTCTCTGCTGAAGCTGAAAGGGTTACGCTGTTGGAACTGAGAGCAGGATTTGGCCTGTTACTGTTCTGATTTTCTTTTGGATGAGAAGGTAAAAAAATATGGAACTAATCCATATTATTCCATTTGTACCCATAAAACATACAGGTATCTGATTCTCAATGGGCCCTATCTCACTGACTTCAATGGCAGCAGAATCAGATCCATATCTGCTGGCTGATACCATCTTGGGCCTTAATCCCCTTCGATCTGCTTCTTGTACAGTCAAGTACACAAGTGCAAAGTAGGTGCAAAATGCTGTTAAATGGTTACGGAGGTTAATCTATTTCACACTCACTTTGCACTGGTGTAAAAATCTGGACTAGAAAGCAAAAAATCGGAGTCCAAATTCTTTGACTATTAAGCCTCTGCATTCACTTGTAGTTGTGAGGGTGATTCTTCTGCTGCAGAGACCCTTGCTTGAATCCGGCAGCCAAAACAATAGCAGATTCCAGGATGGTAATTTCTGCCAGAAAGAGATGTTTGCTTCCATGGCCCCAGGAAAGCAGCTCAGTATAAAGCCAATATGGGTGCGCCTGGCCTGTTGCAGAAAAGGGGGTGGTGCTAATTCTTGTTGTTGCTTGCTTCAGAAACATGGACACACAAGCTCGGAGGGGGAGGAAAATGGGTGACCTTAGCGCAACCCATAATAATCATCATAATTTAAAAAAAAACCCAGCCTGGTTGTATAACGACTCACTGCTGTTTGCATTTAGAAGAAAACAAAACAATAGTTATGTCTGTGCTCTAGATGGGAAGAGAACTAACTGTTACCATATGACGAAATGTCGAATTTATCTAGAAGTTGTTTCTGCAACATCATTACTTGTAGAAGAAGCTCTTTGAGTTCCAATCACATACATTAAAGGGACACTGTTGAGGGGGTTTCTAATATCCAGATGTGATGCAAGCCTATTTTGCGTGTGTATGTAGGAGGATTAGGAAGAAGGGAGTAATGCCATACATATTCCAAAGGTCAAATTCTGCACTCAGTTATTCCAGTTTCAGTCTAGAGCAGCAGTTCTCAAACTGTGGGTTGGGACCCCAAAGTGGGTCTCAACCCCATTTTAATGGGGTCGCCAGGGCTGGCATTAGACTTTCTGGGGCCTGGGGCCAAAGGCAAAGCCTGAGGGCTTCAGCTCTGGGTGGCAGGGCTCAGGTTACAGGCCCTCTTCCTGAGGCTGAAGCCCTTGGGCTTTGGCTTCCCTGCCCGGGGCGGTGGGGCTCAGTCTTTGCCCCCCTCGCCTCCGCTGCCCAGGGCAGCGGGGCTCGGGTGGGCTCAGGATTCGGTCCTCCCGCCTGGGGTCGTGCAGTCATTTTTGTTGTCAGAAGGGAGTTGCAGCGCAATGAAGTTTGAGACCCGCTGGTAGGGTAACCCTTTTGCAGTCAATGAATTCAGCGACACAGGTAAAAATCCAAAGGGATCCCCAGTCATTGGAGTTATTTTGGAATCGCACTGGTGTGACTGAGAAAAGAATATGGCCTGAAGTATATCGGCGGTGCTATCTTTCTCCAGATTCATTTTAAAAACGAAAAAAGAACAGACGCTGACCACCATTTTTATGGGTCCTACGGAAAATCATCATTTTGTGCCTTCCCCCCCGGGCTGGCTCCACAGCAGTAGTTAGTGAGAAGACAGTTGTTGGGACTGCGTTGACATCAATGGGTGATGCTGATCCGCAATCAAAGCTGTTTGGGCGAGATAAAGCACTATTTATAGCAATCCAAGGTTGTGATTTTTAAATAAAAATAGCCATGTTAATTTCAGCTCCATTTCAAACACAGGAAGCGACTGTTTGCCAAAATGACAGAGGCAAAATCAATGGGGAAAATGAGATTGTTTTTAATTCTTCTAAGAGGTCATTACTAACAATGGAAGGAGGGTACGTCTAAAAGGGAGACTATAAAAATACTCAACAGTGTCCTTTTAAAGCTTTTATGTGACAGAATGGACGTGAACTTTTCTTATGAATGCATAAATAAGGCAATTTCAGAGCTTCTGCTGCCTAGAAATCACACAAGCTGCATATCTTGCTAGGCCCGAGACAGCTGGAGATCAGGATATAACTGTATATACAATTTTAAAACACGATAGCAATTTCAAGGGTTTAAACAAAGTTATGAGTGCAGTATTTAAGATTTGACTGTTGTAAAGGTGCAGTATCCCTGATGCATTATAATGTTACATTATATACCTATGCAATGAGGTTGTGATTCTTGGTTTTATAAATGTTTGTATGTATACCAGGAGAAATTCATAATTCCTTTACCAGTGGCATTACATTTGTGAATATAGTGTCCTAAGAAATGTATGTTATATAAATAATCGAGCAAGAGTGACATAGAGGCAAATATGAACTCGGAATGCCTGTATGTTTAAAAACCAAGGTTTGTTTTGAAAAGCAGTCTGAGCAAAGTACTGTTCAGCATTTAGGTTTTTGAAAACAGTAAGTTTATGGGATTTGAAAATCTCAAGTCTGTGTAGGGAATGTTTGCGGTACCGTATCTGAACAGCAGCAATTAGCATGGCATATTTTTATTTCATGCCGATATCACCAGGGAGGAGATACTGCACCTTTAATTACTGTATGTTTAGGGTCAGGTGTATTTGAGCAGAAAATGCAAACTTTGTTAAATTCTGAACTGTTTCTACTTGTGGGTATTTTTATCCCATTCTCTCTATTTCTAGACAGTGGAAGCTCTGCCTCTAACCAGGCTGGGGATTCTACTTGGGGATCAGGACAGGTATGTTGTAAAAAACAAAAAACAACCAACCAAACCAAACAAAACCCCCCAAAACCGAAACAAAATCCCCCCAAACCCAACCAAACCACAACCGAATCAGTTTGAGTGTTTGATGTGACGTATCGAGGCTCTCCTTGTAAATGCTTTTTTTTTTTTTTTTTTTGCTTATTGCTAGAAACAGATTGAAGTTGTTAAGAAAGGGCCAAGGTGTGAGTGCTGCTGACATGTACAGGTGGAAGCTTTCCTCCCACGAACCCTGCAGCTCTACATGCACTACAGGTAGTTATCAGAAGCAGCCAAATTCAACCTCTGCAGAAGTACTGAGATCACCCGCTGAGTGAGTCGCTTTTATGTTCGTTAGAGATGGGGAGAACCTGGTAATGTTTAGGGGCCTGATCTGAGGCCCACTGAAGTGAATGGCCTTTGGATCAGACCTCAAGTGAAGTTAGCCTGATCTGCTAAAGCCCAGATCCTGCAATCAGATCTGTGCAGAGGAACCCTATGTCCACGGGGAGCCGCTTTCTGACTTGATAGTACTTTTAGTTCACTCTGCACAGGTGTAAATGCAGGGGAGAGGAAAATCAGGCCCTGTCAGGAACCAGCAGGCAACATTTTCAAAAGACTTAGGAGCCTAATTCCCATTGGCACCAAGGCTTCTAAGTCATTTAGGGATTTTTGAAAATTGTACCCATCTCCACTCTGCTGTCAGCTCATTCCTTTCAACGTGTCACTTTAAAACCAATCCTGACCATGTGCTTTTAACACTTCGAAATGGATACAGGCAGAGCCTGCACAGCACGTTTTAGGTGAAACATTTGTATGGTTTTTAAAAAGTTCCCTTTTACATACTGATTAACGTTTTCTTAATTGACTAGCCCAGCAGGGCTACACTGTGGAGTATGGTGCCCTGCAGAATCATAAAGCTTGCACCAAGTTTCAGCATACCGGCTTCTTGAATTGAGCCACTGCACCAGTGGAATGATTGAAACCCCTGTGGCTGGCATATTTTTTCTTTTTAAAGTGTAAGGCTCAGTTTCTTTCTGACAGAGAAACTGTACAGCTGTGGCAGAAAAGAAATGGTTTGAGTTTGTTTTGTTTCTCTCTTTCCTGATCTGGAGTCTGATCTCAGTTACATGGGTGGAAATCTGGAGTAATTCCATTGCTATCAATGAGATCAGAATCTGGCCACCATCTTTTCCCCTATTTCCCTCTCAAGGCAAAGTTTCAAATGACCTGATCTCCATGTTTCATTGATTAGAGGGGAGGGGAGTAATGTTGCTAATAAGTCTGACCTGTGACAAAATCCATGACTTGCCTTGAAATATGCATATAGGTAGAATGATCATGTGATAGTTGGTTTGCCTGTATCATTTCATACATAGCACAGTAGTTAAAATAAGCTGGATACTTCATTGCTTTTGGAATTAGGGCGAAGAAAAAGAGGGGAATAAAATCATAGGAGGGAGACTTTTTAAGGGAATGAATACACAGATTTTTTTGTAAGCATGCCAGAGTGGTGGGCTTGTCTGGCTCGCACTGCTATGAAGTGTATAGGGACTAGGAACATGGACAACGGTTCTTCAGTCCAAAATCCTGGAACCCACAAAGTTCAAGTACGTCCTTGAGCTCCGTGATTCCTACTGAGCAGCCGACTCCTAGCTGAGGCAGGCTTTCGACCCGACCCAAACTGTAGCCAGTGGGGAATGTCCGATCCAAACCATTCCTTGATCCTCACCTTTTTCTGTTGGCATGTTGCAGAGGAGTGCTGCAGTGTCAGGAGCTGGTAGGTTTCTTTTAGTTTCATGTAACCTTGTGTTTCAGAAACCTGGCTGGGAGAGCTGGAATTCTTGGTACCTGTTGTCAGATTAGTCTCTTGGTCCCAAGCCACGTCCCAGAAAGGACTGAACAATATTTATTCTGGCTAACAAGGCTGCAGGGAAAAAAGTCCCAACATGATGACATTCTGCTTTCTGTGCTTAAACAGGGGAGGAGGGACGGATTCCTCTTTTAATATCATGTAAGAACCAGTACTAGGCCACGTGCACTGTGTACATCCGGCAGGCCATAAGGCGCAGTTGTGGCATGAATTGTGTCGATGTACTGGGTGGTGGGAGGGAGATGGGAACCTCTTCCCCAGCCCCTTGGTGCACCCACAGAAGAACTGGGCAGAATAAGAATCTAAAACTCCTTTGAGAGCCAGAGGGAGGGACCCTGCTCACGTGCTTGCAGGGGAGACCCCCTGAACATCTTGCACCTATCCTAGCATTGGTCGCAAGTCCTGGCTGGGGTGTCATGCTGTTCCGCCTTGGAACAGCACTAAGGAGAACTTCAAAGTGTGCCACTCCAGGCATCCCCAGGGCCGCCCTGCTCCGTACAGGCAGGAAGAACTCTCCATTGTTCCACTCCCCCAGTCCCATCCTCTTTCTGCCACCAGCATCCCTGATGACTGTCAGCTCAGGTCACGGCCCTTCCATTTTAACTGGGAAAGACATTTTGGAACACGCAGCTCACGAACAGTTCGGGTGTAAAAATCACCAAGCATGCATTCTGTGTGTATGTATTTTTTTTAAAAATAGGAGTGATGTCCACATATGCAATGTGTGTCCGTTATGATGGGATCGAAGTGGATGATACATACTGTGATGCCATGACCCGTCCCGAGCCTGTCCATGAGTTCTGTGCTGGAAGAGAATGCCAGCCAAGGTACTATATCAGTAAGGAGTTCTTCACGGGGGCCAGACATTTTGTCTTCCTTAGAATTATTTGGAGCTGGTGGGGATTCTCTTCGAGGTTCTAAACAGTGAGGGGCCCAAGCCACCAGGTTCAGAACCTCCGCAAAGTTCCCCGGGGTGTTTGGATCTGGAGTTTGGTTTGGACCCATGTCTAATGACAAGGGCTATCTCCTGCGCAGGCCAGCACAACAAGGGGGAGAACTCCTCATTGGTCAGAGGCAGATTCTTCACAGTGAGTTAGATTGAAACATGCTGTATTGATCCTTGGATGTTTGCCTTAGTCAGGGGCGGGAAAATGCCTCACAGGCCTTGCCCCTGTGGTGACATGGTGGATAGGCTGGGAAGTTAAAGCTCTTTGGAGCACTGTGTAAGGGGCTTGCCTGGCTGACAGTGTAAGAGGAGGAGGCTTCCTGATCCCTCTTTCCCTCCTGCACCTTTCCCAGCAGGTGACTCACATGGCAGGACTCAACCTTGCTCCCAAACAACAACTACTGTTGATGTAGAACCTAGACCAGTTTCATTCTCCACTCTTGTAAGGGGAAGGGGAATCAGCCAACAAGTGTTACATTCCCAGAGCTTTGCTAGCATCAGCGATCACACTAATGCACAATGAGACGTATCGGCAACAGCGCTGGGTCTAAATGAGAACCCTGGGTTTGATCCCCCAAACTCTGGGACAGATCAGACTCTGACTCAGTTCCTGATATGAACTGCATGGTTCGGATCCGTCTCTACAATGGAACCCCAAATCCTAAGATCTTTCCGTTTGGGGGAAGTTGAGATGCCAATCCAGATTCAAAGTTTATGGCTTAGGTCCATCTCCAATTACATTTTTAAAAAGGGTTTGGTCTTTTCAAGGTTTGCTAGAAATGCAAGTTATGGGTGGGATTGATCAATGCCTGCCAAAGGGAAAAGGACTAAAACAGGCAGGGAAAGGAATGTTACTTGTTGTACTATAGGCGGCACAAAGTGAAAAGAAACATAACTGTACGATGCTCATTCTGTAATAGTGCCTTGTTGCTGATATAACACAAAACCAGGCTAGAGCCGTGTCAGAGGCCTGCATAATAATAATATGGAGATATGCCTATCTCACAGAGCTGGAAGGACCTTGAAAGGTCATTGAGTCCAGTCCCCTGCCTTCACTAGCAGGACTAACTACTGTCCCCTGACAGATTTTTGCCCCAGATCCCTAAAGGCCCCCTCAAGGATTGAACTCACAACCCTGGGTTTAGCAAGCCAATGCTCAAACCACTGAGCTGTCCCTCCCTCCATAAATGCATGGAAAGGGGAAGTTTAGCATTTTGGCAATTGGTGCCGGGTTTATTGTATTGGAAAGGTGGGTGGGTATGTTTGGGAGTGTGCGGGTACACTCCCCTTTTCCAATGGCAAAATCTCTCTGGACCCAGGATGTTGAGGCTGGCCATGTTCACCCGCCCCACTGTGCCCATGTCTTGCTAAATGGTTTAGTGTCTCCTCTGAATGTAGGTGGCACTTTGTTGTGGGCAGTGTCCTTTTAGAGCCGCCCCGCTCATGGCACCCAAATCCTTATTTGGAGCTTACACCCAGAAGCAAACGTGTGACCCCTGGAGTGTGTACCAAGCACAGCGATCCTTTTGCTTGGAGATGTCAATCCTCTAGAGCAGCGGTGTCTAATACTTTTGCCACTAGCCACGTGTGGCTAATAGGCTATTGAATTGTGGCTAATGCATGTGGCTTTTTTATAATGTGGCTAATAAGAAAAATTCAAAACCACAAGTGTGGCTAGCAGTGTGGCTAGTCTCGAATTTCTATTG
Source organism: Macrochelys suwanniensis (assembly GCA_033296515.1). Classification (NCBI taxonomy): domain Eukaryota; kingdom Metazoa; phylum Chordata; order Testudines; family Chelydridae; genus Macrochelys; species Macrochelys suwanniensis. The sequence continues at coordinate 8,689,665 of CM065790.1, read as the reverse complement.
GACACCGCGGCTCTAGATCCATGTTGCTTGACCTTTTCAGATTGGCCACCCTCCAAACTTTTTGCGACCCCCATCTATATTTACGATAAAAGCTGGGGTAAAAATATCTCAGCGTTAAGCCTAGATAATTGCTTTGCGTGTGTGATTCAAGAGATTGGTGGAGAATTCTTGACCTTGAGGGATAACGGTGGGGGTGGTGGGTGGGGGGGAAGAGCGAGAGTTTTGCAACACCATGTGACCTCCTGATTGCCTTCATGACCCCCTGCCCTGGGCATCGTGACCCATCAGCTGAAAACCGCTGCTCAAGAACCACTTCTTTTCCCCTCACTTTCCTAATGGGTCAATTTTTACATTCAAAACAAAGCATGTTTCACCAAAATCCCTGTGGCATCGTAGCTGCGCTATACTCATTGCTTGATACAGCCCTGTCTTATGCATGTGTTTATATAACCAATCAAACAGATTAGCTAAGCACTGACTTCTGATGTCAGTGGAGTTAAACCTGGGGTAAATGTGGCACATGTGGCCTACTGTAGTTTTTGAAAGCTGTAAGGGTCTTCTCTGGTATTGGGGAAGGGAGCATGTGACCTAGGCAGCTCTTTGAAGTGTACCCCAGGGCAAAAGAAGAGGGGCCAGTCCTTGGAGATTCTGTGGTGTCCCCACCGCCTATTGACTTCCAGGGATAAATCCCAAAGCTTGTTTAATAATGAGCTGGGTGATCAGTTTATCTCTCCCGGTTTAGACATTTCTTAAAGTATTTTCTTTAAACTTGGGGCGAATATTGGTGCTTTTGAAGGCTTGGGATATGACATCGATGCCGGGCGTAGGTGGACAATGCACATGCTTCCCTTCACAGTCCAGACATGGGTGCACTGGTCAGCAACAGTCAGGCGTTTCTCTTAAAACTTCTGAACTGAACCTGCCAACTGTGTGGAAATGTGTTCTGGGTGCATGTCCTTTTAGGGCTAGACTGAGACCACGAAGGTCATTTTCACATGGAACTATCTGGCTCTCTGTCTCAGGGTTTTGTTCTGGCGTCTGTTACAGTAGTGTCTGTGCATCTTACAGTTCATGTGAACTCAGGTCTCCAGGGTGAAATATCAGTAGACTGATGCACAGCAACACCTAATCCTTCCTTGTATGGCTATATCTGAGACATTTACAGCCCCGTTACAGAAAGTGCCTATTGCAACAATCTCCGTACGAGATTTACCATTTACAGGGTCACTGACAGGCTTGAAGAACCATTGCCGAGCTCAGATACCCTTCGCATAGTACTGTTTTCCTAATCCACTATTACGCTCACACCTACCGCACGACTCCCATTCAGAATGTGAACACTCCCATTGGAACCTCTCTCGCTTCCTTGCAGGTGGGAGACGAGTAGCTGGAGCGAGTGTTCCCGCACCTGTGGGGAAGGATACCAGTTTCGCATTGTCCGATGCTGGAAGATGATCTCTCCTGGTTTCGACAGCTCTGTCTATAGCGATCTGTGCGAATCTGCTGATATTACCCGGCCGGACGAACGCAAAATCTGCAAGAACCCGGCATGTGGGCCTCAGTGGGAAATGTCCGAGTGGTCAGAGGTAAATCCCCAGAAAAGTGTTGGCAGCCTGTGGAGAAACAGCAGGCAGCAGTGACTAGGGATCAGCCCCCATGTGCTGTGTACAGGATTGCCAAGTTCTCGTGGCCTTGCTTCCAGATCCCAAAACAAGGGGATGCAGAGCTGAAAACTAAGATACGAATCCACTGACTTCCACACAGACCCACATAAGCCAGGACTATCTTAGCATTGTTCTTAAAACCAACCCCCGGTGTGGCCCTGCTGGTGCTAGCAATGGCAAGAGCATTCCCGTGGACCTGCCACTAGTGTTTTAACTCCTGCTCCCAGTGGTGTGCCAGCATTCACATTTGCATGAGGCCATGATGCAAACGGGGTCTTGGGGTGGAGATGGCCTCTCTGCACCTCACAGGACATGGCTTGCGTAAATCCCCACAAGCTTCCTCTAGCTCACCGATGGAAATGATTGTGTCTCTCCTTTGCAAACTCCTAGCCAGAGATGGCCTCAGACCAGGTCTCTAGTTTGGGTCGAGCCTGAGAGCATCTCTGCTCCTAGCCAGCATTTTAGATTTTGAGTCTGGTTCTTAAACACAAGGACTTTTCTCCCACAGGAAGCTGCACAGTGGCTGGGGGCTACAAGAGCATAAGAACGGGCATACTGGGCCAGGCCAAAACCTTAGAACCTTAGCGTGACTGACACCTGTCTTTTCTTTATCTTTCCTGACTTTCCTGGGTGCTGACTAATGAAAATGGTGGTGTGGTTTGATTCTACATTTGCTTATGCCACTCCCTGCCTGTCCTCTTCCACTAGGAGAACAACTCCTGCGAATTCTGCTTCTTACCTGGCACAGTGAAATCTGAAAAACAATTGTGCCTAATACATTTCTGAGTGCCTGAAAAATAACAATATAGACGTGGAGAGGAGGCTTCATTCCATAAACAATGATACTTTCTTATCGACATCTCTTCTTCCCGTCAGATTTCACTGTGCCATGCGGAACATTAAACGTTCATAGTTCTGCCGTATGCACATTGCTAAACCGCTTGGAAGATGTTTGTGTGATATGTCTAATGTGGATCAGTTATTCTCTCACCTTAGTTTATCAGTTTACATGTAAAAACCTTTGCGACATGGCAGAGGCTTTCTGGAATGTTTTTAGCTGTGAAGTCATTCTCAAGATGGGTCAGTCTATAGGCTTCATAGATCCTTTTCTCTCTCCTCCAGCACAGATCTTTTGAATTCATTTACAACCACTCCAACCAGCTGTGTGCCAGAGAATGTCTGCCAGCATTCCAGTATTTAACTTTCGAACATAAAACTCTTTTTAAATGATAAAACCAGCGTCCTTTCTTTGGGGGCCCAGGGCCAGATTTTGAGCTCAGGGTAAAGCTGGAATAACTGCATTGACTTCAGTGGAGTTGTCATGGATTTACACCCAAGTAATAGAGACCGGGATCTAGCATGGATTTTCAGTAAATGTGTAAAACACACATGCAAGAGTGCAGTCATGCTCACACACATTGATGGAAAATAATCCCTAACTCTTAAGTTTTGTTTTTTTTTTTACTTTTAAATCTTGAAGTCACAGTACTGGTTCCTCTGCACAGGAGTGAGAAACAGCAAAGCCAAATTGCTCAAGGATCCTAAGGAAACACAGGAGTTTACCCTTCCAGTGCAGACAGCTGATCAGTGAGTCAGATATCCCGCCTTGCTCAGTGGCTGATAACTCATGTGTCAGAGGATGTCTAAGCAGCCCCATAACACAGCTGGACAATGATGCATTGCTGCACGTGGGGAGGGGAATAATTTCCTGCCTGACCTGGGGGCTGATTAGTTTGTGCCCTGAAGTATGAGTTTTGGCTTTCCTTAGGCATAGATACATTATTGCTCACAAATTAATCCAGGCCTCTTTCTAAGCAAGAACAACACAAATCCAGGCCAAATTCTCTACTGGTGCAAACTGGCTCAGCTCCACTGACTTCAATGGAGCTACACCAATTTACACCAGCAGATAATTTGACCTCTTTTCTCCCAGGAGACACTTGCAATGCCTCTTGCTGATATTTTAAAGGCTGTCTTTACACCGAATGCCAGTGGTAAGTAGCTTTTTCTCCGTAGTGGAAAGTCTGGTGGGCTCTTTTATTTTGTAGGATGTTTTGACTTTTCCAGTTCAATAGAGAAAAGCTCCCCGAGCACGTGTTGACGCTGTCGTTTGACTGGCTCAGCAAACCGAAGTGGCGTATGTTATAGAATTCCATCTACTTCGCCAGCATGTGTTGGGGACAGATTGCTGAGACATCTCCCAGAGTAGCTCTTCTGTAGCCAGCAGCAATGCGAATCTAATTTGGATCAGCATCTGAAGCTGGGTGCCAAATTGGTTTGGATGATAGATAGACAGATAAAAAAGCACATTTCAGAGATCTGAGGATTAACGTATCAGAGCGTGTGTCTGAACACAGGGCTGTTGACACTTTTGCCTGCTTCATGTTGCGTATTGAGCAAATTTGTATATGTGACACTGCTGTAATTCAAATCCACTTGTAAATAATGTCACTGGTTTGGATGTTGCCAGATTTACTCACGTTATAAAAAATCTCAATCGCTGAGGTTTGGAGACAACACTTGCAAAGACATGGAAACTAGCGAGCCATTTCTTTTTAGAAAGTGAGCGAGCGCGAGAGATCACACACCCGTTGTAGACCACAGCCACACTTTCAGCTGTAGCCATAGCTTCTGGGTGCCTTGGATATTAACACTGGGCAGAGGGAGGTATTTTGATGCATTCTTTGCTGCCCCCCCGCTGAACAAGAGCAAAGTGCTTCCTGAACTGCAGCCAGCTAGTGGACTGGATGGCTGGCCGTGCCTTCGAATGCCAACACCTTGCCCCCTTGAAGATATTTTGCCCGGGGCCAGTAAGTGAGGTGCACAGCTGTCTGAGAGCCCCCAAACGCTCTGGAGAGTATGTGTGTACCGTGGAGAGGAGATGTGCCACTCCCAGCCCTGCCTGTGCTTAGCACGAAGGCAGGATCTAACCCTTCCTGTACATTCGAACTTGTCCGCCCATGCAGCACAGGGCTGGTTTTGCCATCTCATATTTTACAAGCAGAATAATACAAATGTTTCCCCTGCATTTTTAGAAAGTTTCATGTTAAAAAATAAAAAAAAACGCCAACATAAATCACACCTTAAACCAGATGCTTTGGCTGCTGCCTGGGCCGCATGTGCCTCCTCCCTGTCAGGAGGGCGAGAGCGGAAAACAGCTGCATTGCGCGGTCGGGGCTGTCCATGGGCTCTGCTGACCCTGTCCCGTTTCGTTCTGTGCCCCACCAGTGTTCGGCCAGGTGCGGCGAGAGGAGTGTGGTGACCAGGGACATCCGGTGCTCGGAAGACGAGAAACTGTGTGATGTGAACACCAAGCCGCCAGCTGAGAAGAACTGCACCGGGCCCCCCTGCGACCGGCAATGGACCGTGTCTGACTGGGGACCGGTGAGTGACCTCGGCGGGGGGAGGGTTGGGAAGGAAGGGAACAGTGGAGCCTAGTCCGTTGAGCATATTAGCTGTTTGTGAGCAGTTTGAGGGGAGAAGGAGACCATTGTAGGCCATGCTCTATTATGTCGTTTACAGTTCACAGGCCAAATTCTACTCTCAGCTGCGCAGCCAACACCAGTGACCTCCGTGAAGCTGCGTGGGGCCCAAGTTTCCCCTTCCCGCCCCTATTATCCTGACAAGAGTTGTGAGGTCTAAAGGTTACAACAGGAGAGCAGGAATCTGGACCCCCGGAGGCTATTACCAGTGCAGTCAGTGACCTTCTACGCGACCGTGGGCTAGTCATCAGTGGAGTGACAGCAGGGATACAGTTTTCCTTCTGTGCCCGTTTCCCCGATGGCAGATTGGCTTTGTAACACTTTGCACTTGCCATCTAGGGTCCTAAAGGCTCAGGCATTATTAGCTATATTTTACAGATGAGGAACTTGAGGTACATGGTGGCAAAGTGATGTGCTGTGACCAAAGCAGAACAAAAGCCCTGGTCTCCTGAGTCCCAATCCTCTCCTCTAACCGCTAGACTATGCTGCCTCTCAGCAGTAATACACCGCCAGCGTACTACTTTCCTCGCCAGCGTGCTGGGAGGATTCATGTCATGAGGATTGTAAGGCACTCAGCACTGGAAATGCTTCTCCTGCCGCCGTCCTTCTGGCTGGGGAGGGCAGGTACAAGCATTCAGAACCCATCAGTGATGGAGGAGTCACTTGTAAGTGGCATGAGCCAAACCTCTCCACCCGATGGCTGAGCATCCTTTCCCTTGAAGTGATCCTCCTAGCCCAGCGTGCCCCAAGAGAGTGGGAAGCAGGGAGACAGGGACACACACAGTGTTTTAAAGGCATGGACAGCAGCAGCGAGCCCGAGTAGAACAGTCCGTCCTCGTTTGGTAGCACACACTGAAATTATTTGCGTGGTGCAACTCCAAATATAGTCGTGTCCCGTGCAGCAAGACAGTAGGGAATCGGGGCAATAAACTTCCCGAGCCCGAGAATCAGTGTCTACAGCGTTAGCAAAGCAAAGAGGAGAGAGGCTCCGAAACCCAAATGCTCCTTTTGCGTCCGGGTCTGTGAATTAGTGGGGCTGCAGCAAATATTCTTGCCATCTGAAAACTCTCAGCTAAGCTGACCTGGCCCGGCTTCCCACTGTATGGAGATTATATTGAACTTGTTCTAGTTTGGAGATCTGGGCTTGGCAGGGACTTGCAGGCTTCCAGTAACACCCTCATCTCCACCGTGAGCAAAAGACTGGCTGTAGAGTTCTTGCACCATCTCCTGCGAGCCAGTCCATTAAAGGGAGATGGAGTGTGTGAAGGGAGGTGATTACGGCTGTCATCACAGGCCTGGGCTTGGGGGAGGAAAAGCTGCCAGCTCAAATTTTGCAATCCACAAATGATTTGTTTTGCCCTTGGGCCCTCCTGGTCTGGAAGGAGAGAGCCCCGGGAGTCCTGTGTGGAAGTGCAGGTCCCAAGACCAACAGACTGGCCCACATTCCCAGCCTCTTCCTGCCTTTGTTAGGTCCATATGGCTGAACCATTTCCAGGTCTGCGGAGGCCCTTATTTACAACACTTCCCACTAACTGCAACTACACTGACACCTGCTGTTATCGGCTGCTGTTCAGAGGATGAGAGGCAGCCAGTGGGCTTGGAGCCACTGCGGGGTGGGTGGAAAACTATCCATCTCCCTGTCCCGCAGCATCTTGCTTGAATAAACAGCTGAGCGGCTCTGTTCCAAAAAACAAAGGAATTTATGAGCCCTTTATGTGGCTCTTGTGCAGACTCACTCCTAGAGGGGGCAGGGTCTGCCAAGGGAAGGGGGAGAGTGGCACGCGGCCAGGCTGTTCCTCACAGCACTTCCTTGGGCGGTTGTGAGTGGCAGACGGTTTGGCCTGCCCGAGATGTGCCAAAGCTGGAAGGACGAGCAGTCTCCGCACGAGATATTTTTTTCCCCTCTGCCGGCTCAAATGTACAAAACTAGCAAACCGCACATGAAAACCAAAGCCCTGCAGAAGCCGGTCCAAGTGATTTTGTCATGGAAACCCCTTGACAATGAATACGGGACCTTCACTTCATCTTGCCTTTCCTTTGGCCTCCTCCCTTCCCTGAACGTGCAGCAAACAAGAGCCAGGCGAACGATTATTCAGTGAAGCCAGCCTCCTTTCTTCGCAAACTTTGGTCGAAATTCTAACCTCTGTTCCACAAGGGCCCTCCCATTGACCTACGTAACTGAGAGCAAAACTCAGCCCTGGGAGATGAGCAGGTGTGTGTGATTCATCGTGGTTCAGTTTGGGCAAACCTATTCAGCCTATTGGTTGCTCACAAATTCTGCATCCCCGAATAAGCTGTTCACCGGGGGTGATTGGCTGGTACCTAAGTCACCTGGTGCAGTTTCTGCTCTTCAGTTAGTTGACTCTGAAACCCGCTCAGTCCTTTGCAGATGGTGGTGTGGATGCTCCAGATGTGAAATTTGACATGGACAGGCATTTGCACAAGTGGCAGTGAAGTAGTTTCATTCTTCTGACCAAAAACTCGCTCACAGTGGAGGTCAATCAAAGGGCTTGCAGATATCAGCAAAGAGAATTCACCATTTTCAGTCCAATCAATATCCTTTTGTGGGGTAGTATTCACCCTGGTACTATTCAATCAGGCAGTCAAGTGACAGAGAGATGCTTTTGTAGTAGTAATCTCCCGTTCTTTCTCCCCCAAATGATTGCCCTTTAAGAGCAGTGGAGAGCAGTGTCTATCTTACATGGTTTGGTCTGTCATATTTAGCCGAACTAGCTGTGTTCTCACACTCTCTCTGTCTTGGTCGTTTCTGAGTGAGTGAGAACCTGTCAAGCTCCGAGCTCAGATCTATTGTTTTGGTTCTGCTTCAATGCTAAGTAAAAGAGGAATTCACCGGGGAGGGTTTTGGAAGGAGAGGAGCATCTTTGCTGCTGTTACTTTAGACTGTTCTCTTGCTTGGCGTGAGTGGGAAAGGAGTCTGTCCCTAGCTACACCTAGACTGGTCCGTTTGTGAGACTGACCGGAGGAAGTGATGTGGTGAACATAGCTGAGATGATGTGGAGAGTGAGAGAGACCAAGCAGTAGACCAGGTTTTCCATCCTGATCGTTGAGGGCTCCTGGGTGTCCTACAACTCATAGATCAATGGTCATTTAAGGGAAGTGGCTTGCTTGCTTAATCAATAGATCCAGAGGCAGTAGCGTGACTATTTAAGTGACACAGACTCATCACTGCCCCACCTGGTAGCCAATGTATCTTCCTCTGCTCAGTCTTACGTTGGTGAGGCTCTTGGTTGGGAGATAGCTCATTCCACACACGAGGCCTCCCCAGCACATGAGCACTGGGGTGCAGGAATCTCCAGTGTACAAGCGCAGAAAAGCATGGCCCTCTTTTGAGTTTACAGTCAGCTTGGTGTGCAAAAGTGGATGTGCGAGCTTGGAGCGCAGCTTGTAGCTAGCTGAACATTTGATTCAAGGCTCATTGTGCCTGTTTTTCTTTATCTCCCCCCCCCCATACCTGTCCATGGCTTTGATGTGATTTTTTCCAGTTAAGTCAGGGGTCCAGTGCCGACCAGTCCGCCGTCTCCATGCACAAGTGAAGCTCATTGTTAAAACTGTAGATGGTCCCGCTGCAAAGTTCTGATTCACATCTGGAACCAGCACCAAACTTCCTCTTAGTTTAGGAGTGTTTTGATGCAGGGCTCAGGTTAAAGAGCATCTCTAAGGCTCCCACCCTTGTTTTGCCGGCTGCAGTACAAAGGTCTCCCCGTGCAGGTGGATCCGATCCTGAGATCACTGCTCAGTTCTTCCTCCGGCAAAATTCCCTGTGACTTGACTGTTAGCATTTGCCATCCGGTGCACGAAGGTGACAGCGTCTCGTATCCCTGGCTCAATCACCTCTGGGTATAATCTTTGCTTGACATTGCCAAAAGTTCATGCAATTCAAAACAACCCTCCACCCTATCCCCCAGAAAACAACGTTCTTAAAAAAAAAAAAGGTGCTGTGTGTTTGTGTCACATGGACCTTGTTCCCGAGCTATTTTCACATGGAGTTTGATTCATTGGCATTGTCTAAAAATAAGTGGTCTCCATGGTGACGGGCTGCACTGTGAGATGTAGCGCATCTCCTTAAAGAACCGCAACAAAAGCTCACGGGAACTCTCGGTGCTTAAAATATAGTTCAGGATAATACCTGTGTGGGGGGGTTCCTTTTATTTAAATGCAGGGGATATATTTATAACCATTTACCTTATTTTTCATGGTCTCTTTGAAAGCTGCCACCTGTTTCCTCTAATGCAGGCAAAACACTTGGCTTTCTATAGTCCCCTTATATCCTCTCCCCTGCCTGTGAAACTTGAGTTTAGGGGTGACTAAACTCCATTGCCCAGGGATGCATTGGCAGCCATGTCCCTCATTTTGTGCCGTGTTCTGCCTTGCTTCCTGACTAGTCCCATTGTGTGCAGCTCAGTGAGCATGGGTGGCAGGGGCCAGCTCGTCATGGTCATATGCTATCAGTGCCCTTAAGTTTAAAAAAAAATGGCTACCACCATAATATTTGGGGGGGGCCCTAACTCAGGGGTATACGTTGTTTCTTGGCTGAGATCACCAGCAATCAATGCAGGGGGTTGGTTTTGTAAGGAAGGATGGTCTTGTGGTTAAGGCTCTGGGCTGGGACTCTGGGTCCAGTAGCCGGCTCTGCCACAGACTCCCTATGTGACCATGGGCAAGTCACCTAATCTCTTTGGCCAAGATTTTGTGATTTTTTTTTTTGGGGTGCCCAACTTGGGACACCTTAAAGGGTCACTGACTTTCAGAACATGCTGGGAGAATGAAGCCCGTGGCACTTTGTCAGGCTTAGTAAAATTCCAGGGGTGGGTCAGTTCCTAGTTAGCCTGGGGTAACTCATTCCATATTGCTAAGAGCTGCCCATAAGGCAGCTGATTTTGCCCAGTCAAAAACGTACATACACAGTCCCCGCCCCAAGGGCTTTACGACCTGAGGTCAGGTTGAGCCACACAGGAATCCCGCCCAGTCCGCTATGGCCCCGTCAAGATGAGGGTTTCATGGAGGGCTTCCCAACAGCCGTGTGTTTGAAGAAGGGCTCGGGGAGGCGCGGGGCCGCTCGCAGGAAGGTGGCATATTTGTACCCTTCCCATTACTCACCAGCACCTCGCTGCTCTTTTTGTTTCAGTGCAGTGGCAGCTGCGGGCAGGGGAGGATGATCAGGCACGTGTACTGTAAAACCAGCGATGGCCGTGTGGTGCCAGAGCCCCAGTGCAACCTGGAGACCAAGCCGCTTGCTATCCACCCCTGCGGGGACAAGAACTGCCCTTCCCATTGGCTGGCGCAGGACTGGGAACGGGTAAGAGCCAACCCACCTCAAGACTTGCCTGTTCCAACCGATGGGGGCAGCCGTCCCATCCATATGAGGGAACGAGCCTCGGGCGGGAGGGTGCTGATGGGGTCTTGACTCCTGGGTCTGTTCCCCGCTTTGACCGGCTATGAATCATGTCCCCTGTCTGGGCCTCAGGCTCCCCAAGTGGGGATAATGCTAGAGATCTCAAGGGCCTCATTGCTAGGACTTTGGGAGGTCACTGGTGTGACTCCACCCCCTGCATGTGAGTGGTGGAGGGCCTGCGTGGGATCCTGGACAGACTGGTGGCCATTTGGGAGTGTTTTCCTCTCGGCTGTGGGGGAAATGGCTGTGAGCAGCATGAGGAGAAATCGTTCACTTGGAGGCCGGGAGCGAGACCAGCCCAGGCTGGGAGCGCACTGAGCTCCAGGCTCTTCTGCCCGAGGTCACACAACCGTGGCCGTCTCGCCGACGCTTCATTTCGGTCTCTCTCTCTCTCTGTCTGGCTTCCGCCCTTGGCAGTGCAACACCACGTGCGGCCGGGGGGTGAAGAAGAGGATAGTGCTGTGCCTGGAGATCGTCAACGGGAAAATCAAAACACGGAACCCCACTGACTGTGACGTCACCAAGAAACCCATAGAAGAAACCACCTGCTTTGAACGGCCTTGTTTCAAGTGGTACACGACTCCCTGGTCTGAGGTGAGGTGCAGCCTGTAGGAACTGGAATTGCTGAGGTCTAGGGTGTATTGTGGGGCAGCCAGGGATCTGATTAGAGCAGGGGACTAATGGATGGGAGGCAGCAGCATCCTGGTGAGAAGTAGGGGAGTCCAGTGGACAGGGCACCAGAATATGAGTCAAGAGACCTGGGTTCTGTTCCTGTCTCTTCTGCGTTAGCTTAGGCAGGTTAGTTCCCCATTCTGTGCCTCAGTTTCCCTACCAGTAAAATGAGGCCAGTGGTACTTGTCCACCTTCATAAAGTGCCGTGAGCGCTGCAGCTGGGAAGCAGTAGCCGAGCGCTCAGTAACATCATTGCCAATGGGCACGCTGGCAGAAAACCTCAGCAGAGCCCAGCGGCTTAGCTGACCGGGGAAGAGGCAATCGTGTGGCCCTTCCTGGGCAGGGAGCGTGGAAACGGCTCTTTCTGGCGCAGTGAAAGGTTTTCAAACGCTCACTCTGCTGGTGGCTCCGTGGGTTTGATCACAGGCCTGTTAGGTTCCTAGGATGCCAATCTCCAGGGCTGTCAATCGGGAACCTTTCATGGGCGCTACATCCACCCTCCCTTTAAAGATGCGGGGGTGGGGGGAGTCCCATTCCTTTGCAAGACCGTTAATAGGTGCACTGTGAATGAGTGACACCTGCTCATCAACACAGCAACCCTTGGAAAACTCGCCTCCCCACCCAGCCCTACCCCCACGACGAAAGAGCCAGATCCTTTCCCTGCTCTGTCTGGCATGGCGAAGCAGGCACGCTGGCTGTAAATGCCCTTAGGAAGGCGGCGCACAAAATGAACTGTTCCAGTTTAGCTCACATGGCCCAGCCAGCGATGGATCAGCCAGAGCGGCGTGGCGCCATTGCCAAGAGCTGCTTAGGAGTTGGCTACTGGTGCCAAGGCAGCCTTTTGCTGTCTTAGCAGCTCGGGGCGGAGTGCCGGCCCTGCCAGGATGTAATCAGCACTCGCTGCACTTTTGGAGAACAGCAATGAAAGGAAGTGTTTGGGTTTGGGTTATTTTATTTTTGCAATCGCTTGTTGGAGGCTGGCTTAGTCTGCAGGGCAGCCGTAGTAATTGTGTAATAGGACAGAGCGGGGAGCTGTAAAAGGGAGCGGGACAATACTGGCAGAGAGCGGGGCTGGGAGAATTGGGGTCAGCACATGGTGCTCGGAGCAGGAAAACACGTCCCGGTGTGCGCTCTGCCGATGGTTCAGTGGAATAGGCAAAGATTTCCCTGTGTGGTATTGGGGAAAGCACTGCTGGTTTTGCTTGCAGTGTTGTTGCAGTCATGTTGGTCCCAGAAGAGGAGAGAGAGAAGGTGGGTGAGGTAATATCTCTAACTGGACCAACTTCTGTTGGAGGAGTGAACAAGCTTTCGAGCTTCACAGTGAAAGCATGGCTCTTCCACCAATAGACGTTGGTCCAATAAAATATATGATCTCACCCACCTTGTCTCTTTGTCAATAGTTTTAGGGCAGTTCCCAGTGGGGAGCCATCTGCCTCGCTACGCCTAGTATGAATTCCCCCGCGCCTCTCTGCAAAGAGAGGCCACGGCCTGAATGGTGCATGGAGGAGGAGCTGACCTCTCATGCCAAAAGATGGTCCCTGCAGAAGAGGGTTGAGGCATGTTGGTAGGGGTCACTGCTGAGAAGCTTTGCCCTGCTCCAGCCTGTCCTGCGGTGAATGAGGGTGCACCAGTCATGGGGTTATTTCTGGGGCACGACATGTACGAAATCCCTAAATCTAGCCCAGGAAATCGTGTAACAAGTCAACTCCCTAACTGCGTGAACACTCAACACAGGACCGGACTCCGGTTCTGACTGCATGTCAGAGGCAGCAGTAGGGCAACTCTTGTCTTGCAGTCAGTGGCCAGAATTCAGCCCCCAAACGCTGGGTCTGGCTGTGGGGGGTTCCTGGCCCAGCCGCTGCAGAGGAGCCTCTGTCCTGCCTCGCAAGATGTGTTTGGCATTATCATTATTTACACAGCACAACTGGTGTGCGCGGTGCTTCAAAGGCAAATCAATAACCACAGGGCCCTGTCATTATATTATAGCCCTTTCCTTCAGAGGGCCAGACAGCTTGTTGAGTTTAGTGTTTAAAACCAGTCCTGGGTGTAGTCTGGAATCAACACAGCAGCCCCCCCCCCCCCCCCCCCGCAATTCCAGCGTGACAATGCAGCCAAACATCAGCAAACGGAGCCAGGCCGTACGCCGGGTGGCGTTGCGATCTGAACGAGGCATGCCGAGAGGCCGGGGCCCTGTTTTGGCTGCCATCCCCAAAACGGAGGGGGCTGGGGCGTTGGGGCTGGGTGTCGCCCAGCATGCTGTGCTGCTCCCCTTGGCTCCACCAGCCCCAGGAGAGAAACCCGCCCCTGTGCAGAGAGTCAAAGCAAGGCCTAGATGTTGCCGATGTGGGACGTGAGCGGTGCCCAGCTCTGCATGGCAGGGGGAATGTCTGTGCTGTGCGGAAGGAAGTCGGAAAGGTTTTTGGATTGGTTTTGCAGCCACCGTGACGGGTTACTTGATTCTTTCTGAAAGGGGAGCAGTGAGGCTCCATGCACCCCAAAAACAAGGCTCAACAGTGTCGAGTGGAGGTTTTCAGTGCACAGCCCTCGGAGGCCTGCTGCCTCTGCCAACGATCTCTCTGTCTCGCTCTGTTCACCAGTGCACCAAAACCTGCGGCGTTGGCGTCAGGATGCGAGATGTGAAGTGCTACCAGGGCACAGATATTGTTCGTGGCTGTGACCCGCTTGTGAAGCCTGTTGGTAAACAAACCTGTGACCTGCAGCCCTGCCCGACTGAGCCACCAGGTGAGGAGAAAGAATCCAGAGTGTCTCGCCAAGACAGGGTTTGGGGCTGTGTTTTCAATGCAAGCCAGTAAGGAACAGGAGCTAGACTAAGGCCTTGTCTACATGGGAAAGTTTTACCATTTATACAGACTATACCTGTATACAGGCTATACCCATGTGGTTACACAGGTATAGTTATTCTGGTATAACCCCTGTGGGGGGACAGTCTGCTGTAGGAGTGGCTTGTATCGGTTCAGATATGTTGCATGGAAAGGGGCTTAAATTAAACTGGAATAAGCCATTTTCACACTACTACTTCTCAGGCACATTGATCCTCCGAGGTGCTGAGCACCCTCCACTCCACTCCAGCAGAAATCTGGCCAACATGTTACTTCCCCTCATTGTTACACAGTGCTCGGTGCACTTGTGATATGCCTCGTAGCTGCCCTCCACCCCAGAGATGGCTGCTTTTCAGTGGCAATGTATGTGTATTGTTTGCCCAGTGATTTGGAACCTATGCATGTATCTTTATTCATGAGGAACACTAGCTACTGTGCAATAAGATGCAGCAGAAGCAGTTTGGTGTTTTGGACAGAGCACAGGACTGGGACCCAGGACACTTGAGTTCTATTCTTGGCTCTGCACTGGGCTGCTGGGTGATGTTGGGCAAGTCACGGCAACATGCTGTGCCTCAGTTTCCCTATCTGTAAAATGTGCATAAATGATACTGACCTTTGAAAATTACTGATGACTGGCGCTGTCTATGGGGTTTTTCTGGCTTTATTAATGTAATTTTGGGGGGGTTCTTTTTAGTTGTTTTTGAATGTACTGTAAATAGCAATAATCAGGGGTTTTCAGGGCTTTCGGTTTATATATACACATAGTACTGTTTCAAACAACACTACATTAAAGTACACTAGGGCACATTCAGTGCGCACCATCAGGGTCTACATGGACCAATTAATGCATAACACATTAGCCCACTTTAGAACTCACCCCTGTAGACTCCATTATTGCTCCCTGTAGACAAGCCCTTAGCTACAAGCTAGGGTGCAGAGACAGCCCCTTTATAAACAAACTGCACTGGGAAAGGGGTGAGGTCAGCACAAACCGAGTCACCGTTTCCAGGGTTTTTCTGGTGTTTATTGGTTAAATACCAGTTTCGTTTTTTTGTAGCAGGGGTGTTTTATAGAGGCGTATCAGTTCAATCAGAAGCCCAAGCTATATACGAGTAGTATTATTAGATTGTATTTTTTCCAACTGAAAATAAATCTACATTCAGTCCAGCAAATGCGTAATGGTGGCAGGTGCCCATCAGTGTCCGGGTAAGCTGGCCTCACACATGCAATTCCTGCAGATGGCCATGTTAAGTTAAGGGGTGTCTTTCAAAGGAATACAACTCTGGCCTGAAGACAAAAGCTAACTGTGCGCAAGCTAACTCTGGTAGCGTGCTTCTCTGTGAATTCCCACTAATGGGCGAGTACATTTCAGCTGGGCCATTATTTTAATGATTTTGGTCTCCTAATGAACTCTCTCATTATCTGTGCGCAGTCTGGTGGTTCAAAGAAACGGTGAGCGTTAGTTCTAATTCACTCAGAAGCTTTGGGAATAAGAATAGTCCTGCAGATAAAGCACAAACCTGGGAGTCATATTTGGGTTCTGTGCCTGACGCTGCCCTGGACTTGCCATACGACCCCTGGTAACCCAGCTCCCCCATCTGTCACCCAGGGAAAGTGATGCCTGCTTGCCGGCGTGAGGTTTGTAAGGTGCTTAGCGACCCTGGGACAGATGGCAGCATGGAGGGGTGAAGTTTTGCTAAAAAACCCAGCAAGTAGGTGGGAGGCTTGTGTACCAGCAAGTCCTCCAGGCCGTCTAAGTGATGGGTCCTGGCTCCGCTCAGCAGCCTCATTGTGGGAGGATGGTTTCCCATTCATTTGTCCTCTCCCACCTGCTCCAAGATTCCCCACAGCGAGTGTGTGCTGCATCCTGATGGCACTGGATCGGGCCTCCTCCCACCGTTCAGCTGGTCACGCGCTCTGATTTTTTACCATCAGACCGCTGCACTCCTGATCATTTCAAATGAGTATTTTCACACGTACATGACCGTCTTTATGTTACGTGTCTGTACAGCGCCAGGCACGGTGGGGTCTTGGTGGTAGAGCAGTAAAAACCTCCAAGGAGGTGAGGAGTTAAATAGCGTGGGAAGAAATGAGCTAATACCATAGACTGCAACTTTTTTCCTACTGTTGCCTTCTGACTTCACTCCTCTGAGTGCCAATCTGTGTTTCTCTTCTCTAGATGACAGCTGTCAGGACCAAGCTGGAACGAACTGTGCTTTGGCAATCAAAGTGAATCTCTGCAGCCACTGGTATTACAGCAAAGCCTGCTGCAGGTCCTGCAGGGCCCCCCACTCCTAGTGACGGGATTAGCCTAATGACTTCAGCACTTGGAGACAGAAGGAATTAAGGGTAGACTCATGTTGAGCATCCAGCATTTGGCCGGAGAAGTAACATACACCAGGGTGATGCTCCCGGGTTTGACTTAACCACTTACCGATAGCTCATCATGCCGGCATTAGTAAGCGTTAACTGTGCCGCAAACTTGCGGGAAGGATGTTTTCTTCCGTCACTGCAAAACTGCTATTCTGGTGCTTCATAACGGAGGGAAATGGCACCAACCTTTTGTTTCAAAGCTGGCACGAAAGCTTCGTTACTACTGTACATTGGTAGCATGTGATTATCGAAAGTTGTACATAGAATCTTGTATATTTGATTCACTCTTAATTCCAAACCGTCACTTGTTTTAAAAGGCCTTTTCTTTGTTTTCTGCACGAGTTTCAAATTGAGAACGTCAAAGTGGTAACCATGTGAAATTAAAGCATCATAACGTTTGCCTTAGCAGAGGATCTATAACCTGTTTTCTAATTCATCCCACAAGCCTGCTTTCTAGCCTTAATTTCCTTTACGTTTGGGAGCTGAATTTCATTCCCTAAATGAGTGCAAGCCAAAGCCTTTTGTAATATGTAGGTGTATACTTTTTCAGAGAATTTTATCTTATAATCAAACTTTAGTGTCATAGGCCTTATAAAAATCATAATGCTGACATATTGTATATAATAATGAAACATAACTGCACTTTATATCACAAAAAAGACGTGCTCTTTTTAATATATTTGTTTACAAACAGTGAACTTTATCCCTATAATCATTCATTTGTACTCGTATGTACGTTTTAATAAAATTGTCATATTTATGGTGGTATCTAGTTTTATTCTTGAATTTGTAACGTGTGTCTGTCCCTGGATATTGGCGCTGAAGAAGAGGTATTGTGTAGGCGTCACTATAACTATAGGGCCTGATCCTGCAAACAAGCATCACTTAGCCCAGGTCTACGCGAGGGGCGATGTAAGGTGATGTACGTGAATAACGTAGCTGAAGTCGACGTACCTTGATCGACTTACCGCACTGTGAGGACGCCTCAGGGTCCTCTCCCCCGTCGACTCAGCTTCTTCCTCTCGCCGGGGGTGGATTGCTGGAGTCAACGGCAGAGCGATCGGGGATCGATTTATCGTGTCTACACTAGACGTGAAAAATCGATCCCTGAAAGATTGATTGCTCCGGTGGGTGGTGTAGACAAGGCCTTACTTTACTAGGGGAGTAGACCTATTGAAGTCAAGGGGATGTAAGCTCTTTGGGGCAGGGACTGTCTTTTTGTCCTCTGTTCACACAGCACCATGCCATGACTAGGGCTCCTAGCCATTATGGTAAATATAACTAGTACATAATAATCATATGCCTCTGGATAAGTTGCCCCCATGGCGCACCTTCCAGGACTGGGGCAGTACTTTGTACCTAACTCACTGAATAAATGAAGGGCATGAGTGTATGAATGGCCTTCTGTCACTTCTTCCCAGCCATAAATTTGCAAAGAGAAACGTTTGCTAAGCTATAGGAATAGGGTAGGGTTTCCAAAATAGCTACATGTTGGCTTAACTTTGCTTCCATTGCCATCAATGGCAAAGACTCCCACTGACATGGACAGGGAGCAGAGGGGGCCAATCCTGAGCACTTCTGGAAAAACCCCTCCTCTAGGACACAACATGATTAACACAAGGCAACATGATTCCAAACGCCGCCAATAAAAAAAAGCTCAGCCTCTGAAATCATGGCAAACAGTCGGGTTTTTTTTTATTTGCTTTTTTTTTTCTCAGTGAGTCCAGAAGTCCTGTACAACAGTTCACCATGTGAAGGTTAGTGAAACAGATGACATCGCTTGCTTAGTTTCAAAGATCTACTGGAAAAAAAGAGGAAAGATGGAGCTATCAGTACAGCTACAGGAAATGCAAAGAATCCCAAGGCTAAATGCATTTGAAACAGACTCGTACAACGGAAGAGACCTGTAGAAGCAGCTGCTGTTACATCAGATCATTTAGAAGACGGAACACCATTCCCAATGAGCACATTTACAGCAATGCATCCCCAATTAGGGAGCTCAGTAAGGAATAAATCCAGCATATTTAACTTGTTACAAACCAAGACAAAAAACCCCAAGATGGTCTAAGCTATTAAGTCCTAAAGAATGACGTGTACTTTAAAAGGTCTCCCATGGAATTAAAAAAGCTCAAAGTCAAAAGTATAATTTCCAGTTAGGCTGCACACAGTGGTTATAAACAACCGCTTTCCTTGCCGAGAGCATGTCTGTAATGAAGAAACTTGAACCAGAGCATGGTGCCGAGAGCATCAGAGTCTATTTGCAGCCAGTCCATGCTCTGTAGCTGAACGAGTCGTTCTGCAATTACAGAGCAATGCTGTTAGCTTGAATAATGTACAGGGCCATTACAAAGGAGATAGTTCATAGAACAAATTGTATGCACCAGAAAAACAAGCCTTGAGAGAGTGAGTTGCAAAGGACCTTTTGCTAGGCTTCTGTCACTGCTGTTTCCTTCTTCTGCTAAAGGAATTGGAGATGGTTTGTTATTTAAATGAATAAAATGATCCCTGTCGTGCTTTAGCCAGGGAAGTGCCTTACTACAGCAGAATAGCAGGCAACTTCCCTCTAAAGCTTCCAGAGAATTTGGTGCTTATGGATTTGCAGCATCAAGAAATGACAAGCCTGAGCCTAATTTCAGTGCACACAGGCAGCAGTTCACCTTCTCCTCATGTTAAACTACCCACGCCAGGCCAGAGATTGTGTGTAGACCCACTGGGGTCTAGCTCGCTGGCTGCTGGCATTACAACAATTTGAACTGTTATCAAAAGAGAAGAAAACAATGGTGCATTTTTACTTTTTGCGGCGAGCATAACCTTGAACACTCGGCCAAAGCCTCTTCCAGAGCAATCCCTGTGCAAAGCCACATAAGGAGAAGGGAATGGGAAAACAGCTAAGCAAGGCGTGCCCTGGCCATTAATGACTGCACAGCAGCCCCGTTCTGGGCCGTACATGGCCGTGGCAACCGCTGCAAATTAGCAATCCTATGTAGCTGAGCGCTGTCAGTGACTTGTAATTGAGAATGTGACTGTTTCTTTGTTTTAAGTCTAAAAAGTGACAAATTTCCAGATGGAAAAAATAAAACATCCTCTTTATTTTTGTTTAGCCCTCATTTCCCTAGTTTAGAAAGAGCGTGTGGCATTGTTGGGGGTTGTTTTTTTTTGGTAATATTTGCAAAAACAAAACTGCCCAGTGCACTGTTCTCCCGTTACATAAAAACCTGAAAGTTCTTGCATGTGCTATTTAAAAAAATACTTTCCATAGATTCCAGAAGCCTGATACATTTCAGCTCTGGAGACCTCCACTAAAGGAAGAGACTTTACAATAGTTGTGCATCCTTAACCTCAAGGCACTTCCCTTCAGCACTTGTGACCAAAAAGAGGGAGACAGAGAGTGCTTGCACCATAGAAAGATCATGGATAACCGTTAGGCTTTATTAACCAGCACATTAAGCTGATCTATGAACTTCACCCCTATCTAGCGAGAGACTGCACAAGACTATGCATGACAAAGTCCCAGTTGGTCCTGCTTTGAGGGCGTCAGTGGTGCAGAGACCTGGTGGCAGGTCCCCTGTGGGGGGTGAATTGCATCCACAAAGAGAGGCTGTCGAGCCCTATTTACCTGTGCAGTGCTCTTCCACTTTGTCAGCCGTTGCAGGAAACCTGCCTTTAAGATTGCAAACTACCCCATAGCAATTGTCGGTGATGGGTATGGAGGGGCCTTTTTAGGTGTAGGAAAGGATGCACAATATCAAAATCTCCTTGGTATAAAAAGAAAACATTTTCACTGTACAGCTCTAGAAAACCTACCCATACAAGCTGCAACCTCTACAACCATCTCTCTCTGGTTCTATTTTTTTGCTTACCCTTTATCTAGTGATTAATATATGGACACGCCTCTCTACTGTATAAATACATTCATCATTTTAAAACACTTCCGTGGATTTTAAAAGTGTCGCCGTTGTTAAAAGCCACAACGGCATAGAAAAAGCCTCACGCTGAGTGGTCGTTGGCGGGGCGGCTCCAGCCACTCAGACGTCGGTGCTTATGCTCCGACTGCGCGAGAAAGCTTCTCGCATGGCCGACAGCCGGTTGGGGTTCAGCGCTTGCAGGTTGGTCACGTTCACCGGCAGTTCAATATCTTCCTGGCAGAGGGTCTTGTAGCTGATCCGGTCGCCTCCATTGGGGATCTCGTCCGGCTGCTGCAGAAAGAAGGTGGGTGGCTCATAGTGGGAACAACTGGGGCAGACAGTCCTGCACTGGGAGTGCTGTTTGCTGAAGGGGGAGGAGGAGGAGGAGGAGTAGAGCGAAGGTCCATTGGTCAGCACTACATTGCGGTTGCTGTGAAGTGGAGGGATGTGGGAATGCACGGCAAAATCTGGCTCCTCCTCATCCTCTTCAGATTCCTCCTTCTTGCAGCAGTAATACTGAAAAAGGAAACAGGAAGCCGCTGATTAGTCAAAAGGAATTCGAGCCTACAGCCCCCTCAGTCTAAACAGTACTGGCTTTGCACGTGGATTTGGAACCTACCAACGTTTTCAGGGCAGCTTTGGTTCAACCTATGAGAAAAAGCGGGGGCCGCTTGCAACATCCCGCACTGGCTTTGAGTTTGGATTTAGGATGTTCCCAAAGTTCAGGGTCATTCAGTCCCAGGCCCCATGTCTCGCTCTGTATTCTGGATAAAACACTAACTGCGCTGTAGGGCACAATCCTCTGTTAGCAAGGGAGGGCCCAGAGCGGGCTGAGCAGGACGTTCCAGCGCCAGGCTCCATCAGCCTTAGAAACTGAGCCCCTCCCCGCCCCACGACATAACGTTTGAGCCAACTGAGTGAAGGGCCAGAACTTAAAAAGGGCTGAGGGCCTGACTCCCAAGGGCCAATAAACACTTCAACCCACAAAAAGAACAGGAGTACTTGTGGCACCTTAGAGACGAACAGATTTATTTGGGCATGAGCTTTCGTAGGCTACAGCCCACTTCATCAGATGCCTAGACTATGTTCCATTCGATGCATCTGATGAAGTGGGCTGTAGCCTACGAAAGCTCATGCTGAAATAAATGTGTTAGTCTCTAAGGTGCCACAAGTACTCCTTGTTCTTTTTACGGCTACAGACTAACACGGCTGGTACTCTGAAACTTCAACCCACATCCAGTCCTGCTGTGCTTAGCCCTGGGGCAGGGACGTGTCTGTGCTCATGGTTCATAGTTTTGCAGGGGAACCCGCACAGGTGCTGCACCAGGTGTAGCTCCAACCACGTCAGCGATTGGGGTTCATCAGGCATGAACGTGGCCCCAGAGTCAAGGACCGCCCCCGTTCCCCCTCCAGAAGCAGGTCCTGTCCCCTTTGGCGCTCGCCGATCTGATGGCCCTTCTCCCGCCCCTCACGTTTCAGCTGCCTCTCAGCCCGGGCAGCCCTCGGCCCAACTAGTCTCTGTCACGTTGAAACAAAGAAGCATGGGCTGACGTGCAACCCCGCGAGGAGTACCTGCAGCCTACAATAGCAGAGAACCGCTATAATGCAAAGCAAAATGACAGTCGCTAATATTCCACCTGTGATGACCACGGTCCCGGCTGTCATTCGCCCTCTTCTCCATTAACAACCTGGAAGACAGAACAGGCGTTCAGACACAGGGTAAATGGGCAGCAGCCTTGTACACATTCCTACTGCAACCAAGCCAAAACGGGGGGAGAGGGGGGCTGCTCAGCACCTTACAGCACTCACTGTGCCCCAGTGCCCTACTGAAAACCCAGCTCTGGTGGGTTCTGCCTGGCTTTGGTGTAGGAGCCCAGCCTTCAGCACCACCCCGCTCTGTGCGAGCGCGCCAGTGGGGTCGGCTGAGCGGAGGCCAGTCGCCCCTTGAGCGTTGCCCAGCCTGCCCATGCTGAGGCTGCCTAATACTGAATTTGCTAGTGTTTTTTTTTTTTAAACCACGTGGTTGCTGGGCCACTAGGGACTGCAGCAAGCAGGCGCGGTGGCAGCTAGACCTTGCTGGTGTAGGCTCAATCGTGGCTGTGACTTAAGGACCCCAAGACAAGGCTCACTTGTGGGAGGGGGGCATGGGCTGTGTGCCCCTGACCTACAGGCCACAGGCCTGACGCTTTTTGCTCCTGGCGCCTTTTTTTAGCTCCCTGTGCTCTAAACCTGGCTACGCCACTGAGTCCAGCTAAGTGCCACCTGGCAGATGTATGAAGGGAGGATGGAAAAAGTAACCACACCGTAGATGTAAGATTTAATGTGTGGCACTGCAGCCAACAGGTGGGAAAAAAATGTCTATGACTTGGAGTCTAGGGAAAATTCTAATGATTCTCTGGGCTGGTTAACGCCATAAAAAAAAACCGTATAATGAGACAAAGAGCAAAATTCTCTGCTCAGTTATGCCATTGATGGCAAGAGCATTTGTCGCAGTGCCTTAAACTATAAAATGCACTAGAAACACAAGGGAAGCTTCCCGTTTTGGTGGTTCTGCGGAACAAAATGCAGGGTTTGTATTTACATCACTGTGTTTTAGAAGAGTATGCGACTTATTTGCAAAGGAAGCAAAAATATCTATTTCAGGTTCATGATGAGTTGGTCCAGGCTAATGTATTTGAACCTTCCCCTAAGTCTAATGTGTTTTTAAAGTGTTCCCTCATGAATTATAGCTCAGAAAAAGAGCTAGCACTCTGTTTTTTCCAAAGGCCTACTCAATTGCATGTGTGCATCCATGTAACAGTTACACAGTCTAGCTTGATAACACTGGCGAGTACATTGTTGACCGTTACACTTTGGGGTTGGGGGTCATGTGCCCCCCCGAGATTTGCTACTTGGCTTGTACTGAGCATGCTCACACAGACTGAGGACGCTCAGTAACGCTGCTGAAGCTGGCTGGCCTCACTCTGCCCTCCCCTGCTAGCGGCAGGCACAGGGCGTCTGTGCCTTTACAGAAAAGCTGGTGTATTAATAAAACTAAATTATTATACATAACGGGCACTAATAACTGGGGGAGCCATTGCAAATTATTGAGCTTTGAGAATCCCCAAGAAAGACTCTAACGAACCACCTCTCAGCCTTGCAATAAAGCACCGCCCATCAGACAACACAAGCCAGAGGGGACTGGTAAGCATCTTGAGCATCACCCAGAAAAATGCCAACGGCAGCTGTGCCGATTCAGGATCTGATGCTGCAAACTCTTACCCACAAGTAGCGCTAGTGACTTCAGGGGCACTACTCTGCTGACTAAGGGTTACAGGACTGGGTTGTTTCACTATGGAGTGCAAAACACACTGGCAGGACAGTAAGACCAGCTGATGCAGGGTACCTTGAAGAACACGAGAAAGTTAAAGTGTCAATGGGTTGGCCTGGTGGCCCAGGGGAGGAGACGGCCACACGGACTTCATTTATGGAGCCAAACGAATTGCACCCACAAGAGGGCAGTCGCTGAGCCGGATGGCTTTCCAGGTGCTACAGGGTCATAGCTAGGCTGAGCCATGCATGCCCGCTGATACCATCACCTCATCCCCATATGGTGGAGCAGCAATGGTGGTGATGAACCATATTTGCATAATGTAGAACATGAGTATATTTACATTATACAAAAGGGGGCTATATTTTTGAGTTGCACCCTTGGTCAAACCCTCAAAGACAGGCCCTGATCCTGCAGGGTGCGGCACACTTTCAAGTATCAATGAGGGTTATTCAGCATCCCAGAAGACGGGACCCATGGAAAGGAAAAAAAAACAAAACAAAAAAAACCTTCGGACTTGTAATTAGACCAATGTGGTCTCAGCAGGAAACCATAGACAACTCACATTCTGTCCTGTGTCCCCATCACAGAGACGGCAATATTACCTAGCGTGACGGACTCTTGCTTGCCCTAAGATTTATAGCTTCAATTATAGAGAGAGCGGAAGAGCTTTATACAGTAAAGAATTTGACTTGTGTCAATTTGCCGCTGAGCCTGTGATCTAGTTTCCATATGAAAATACTGTGGATTTTAATTTGGAATAACTGGAACCACTAAAGGCTCGCCTATGATGAACTCACGAATAGCACATTTTTATCTGCAGAGCTTCAGCGTGCAAAAATAGATGCATTAAATTATATAACTCATGCCTTTGTACGAATGGTGCATATATGTGTGTGTGTGCATGCCCATGTGCTGTTCAGATAATATAAAATTTTAATCTTTGCACACACACCCACCCACACCCACCCACCAATGCCAGAGAGGCCAGTTTCCAATACCACGTTGTTTCAGGCTTGGGGATGGATTCAAGCACCCGTTCTAGGGAGTGGCTTGCCTCAAGAAACGATGCCGAGACTTGGTGTCCCAGACTCGGGTGGGGAGGGGGCAAGATGCCCCCGGGCTGTTTCCTAGTTTGCTCTGGTGAAAATGAACGTATTGTTCAAAGTGCTTTGGAACCGTTTTTACCAAGACAGGCCTTGATGCCATGGCTATGATTGATTGCATTTTGAATAATGGAAAGACTGTAATTTAGCTTGGGCCTGGCACCTGCCTGCATATTTGCCTGACATCAGTATATCACCAATTTCCTTTGACCACGCTTTTTTCCCTCGCTTGTTGGTGTGTGGTTGGTTTTTTTCAAAAAGTTTCCACACAAATCCTTTTTAATGACTATTTGAGCTCTCTCTCTCGCTCTCACTGTGTGAAGGTCAGGTACCTGAGTCCTGCAATGGTTTAGGGCTGGCATAATGAGAAGGTAAAATACTGAGCAAGCTTCTGAGCTGGACTGAGACTGGACTAAAGCAGAGGCTATTTTTAGCTCTAAGCTACTAGGTCGTGCTTTAGCATAACCTTGCGGGTCCAGCACCAGGTGAAAGCAGGTCAGGAACACCCATTTCTTACACTAGGCTACTCCCTAGCCTCCCTCAAAGTGTCCCTTGTAAGATGACTGGTGTGAGCAGAATAGGCGGCTCAGTGTTTCCTCTGTTTGGTTGATGAGGAAAGCTGCTCCTGATGCCACCCTGCCAGTTGAATCCGATTCCCTTCCTCTCTCAAAGCAACAGGGAGAGAGAGAGAGAAAACTGCAGGGACAAGAAATGCAACATGACCGTGCTGTTCTGTGAGAGCCAAGGTGGGTAAGGGACTATCTTTTACAGGACCATCTTCTGTTGGTGGAAGGTGCAGGTGTCCGAGCTACATAGAGCGCTTCTTCACGTCTGGGGAAGGAACTCAAAGTGTCTGAGTTCTGTTACATAACAGTCTCCTGTCCCCACTGATGTCAATGGGAGGACTGCATGTGTATGGATGGCTGGATGCCTAGGCCCCGACGCTGTGGATGGCTGGATGCATAGGTGCCGACACAATCCACCCAAGTCGGTGGGACGTCTTTGCATCATTGACTTTAACTGGAGTTGGGCAGGACTTTACCTATTAGAAACTGTATCAGGTGCTTACACACAGGAGCTTGTGGCTTGACCTATATGTGATGGTAGACGCCCAGCCAGGAACCCATGGAAAAAAACATCCGTGGAAGAAAATAGGGGGGTACTCAGCACCCACCAGTCACAGTGGTGCTGGGGCCCCGGGGCTGGCTGCTGATCAGTGAGCAGCTGGTGGGAGGCACTCGGGGGAGAGGGTTTGCAGAGGAGCGAGCAGCAGGCGGGTGGGTGGGGGGCTCGGGTGAGGTGGCAAAGCTGAGTGGGAAGAGGCAGAGTGAGGGCGGAGCATCAGGGCAGAGCAGGGGTGGAGCACCCAGCGAGAAAAGGAAAAATCAGCGCCTGCGGCTGGATGTGGCCCTTAGCTTGTAACGCCAGTAAGTGGGGCGCTTAGATGGGCAACGTGTGTGCAGCTATTAGTGGTTCCAATGGAACCCCGGATGCCGCTGCCCTGGAGGGTGTTTCATTCTGTGATGTACCGGGGTAGAATCCAGACCCCTGGGGGCTGTGTCACCCCTGCCGTGCAACCTGGGGTGCCTGGCAATGACTAGCTGTTGTAGCGTCCAACCCGGGGGGGAGGAGAAGGGGGAATGGGGACAATGTGTGGTCAGGGCTCCCCATCCTGGCAGTGTGGCTGTATTACAGCCTCCCTACCAGGGACACCCCCACTCAGTGAGCGGACTGGTTGTATTACATTTTCTCGGGTACACTCTGTGTAGCTGGATGTGGCACCGAGCATCTCCTCTGCCCACCTCTGGGCTCCTGTCTGCCCAGTCCTCGCTCCACCGCCACTGGGGATCCATCAGACCCACAAACAGGCTTCCAGCTCCTTGGGGTCCTGGGAATTGTTCCCGTGGGAGTGGCTGACCCCTGCTTGCACACAGGAGCGGGGTAGCTCATGACTTTCCCCCAGCAATGGCCACAGGTCAAACCTCAGGGCCAAGTTTGCCCTTGTTCTCACCCATGCAAACCCTTGTGTGACTTTGTAAGTGACAGGGGGATTTTCCTGGCAGTCTCCCTGCAGCTGGGCCTTGGTCTCCTCTAACTCGAACGTTCAATGTTTAAACACAATTCATGTTTAATGTCATGTTGCGATTGCTTATTCAGGGTACAGACTAATTTACAGTCTCTTACAACTGGGCTGCCACGCTGCCAACAGCGTCATAAACATTGCCGCCAGCAGACCGGCTCGGAGCGACGGGCCGTTTTCAATAGTGGCTAATGATTTTAGGTGCTTCGCTTTCTGGGGTTTCCAACTTGAGACCCCTTAAAGGCGCCTGATTTTCCCAGGGTGGGTGCTCAGCTGTTCCCGAGATGTGTCATAAGTTGGGCCTGCAGAATCACTAGACCCTTCTGAAAATCTTGGCCACTGGCTGTACTTAAAAACTGGGCCAAATTCAGTTCTCGATTCATCGGCGTTCGGGATGTTCCGGGAACACAGAAACATGGTGCCCCAAGGGGGAAAATCTGCAGAGATCCAATTGGGGGATGAGAAAGAGGGAGGGGCAGATCCCAGCAATTCGGTGACATGCCAGAAGATTCCATAGACTTGTTTCGTCTCCTGTGCGGATACATATTGATTGCGTCCCTTTCAAGTCCGATGCAGCTTGTGCCCCCCACCAGCCTCTCTTCCCACAAGGAGGTATGAGAAATAATCCTGGGGCTCTGTAAGGATCACAGAGTCTCTAAACTCAGCATACCCTAGGCCTGATTCTTTTCTCACGAAGTTCAAGCTAGTTGATCTCCGCTGACTTCCTGACTGACACTGGTGGAAGGGGAAGGAGAGTCAGGCCCTTGGGGTCATCCTGCCTAGGGTGCCCAGATAACAAGTATGAAAAATCAGGACAGGGGGTGTGGCGTAATAGGATCCTATATAAGAAAAAGACCCAAAAAATGAGACTGTCCCTATAAAATAGGGACATCTGGTCCCCCTAATCCTGCCTCAAATAATTGTCTCGTGATGCCCTGCAATGGTCAACCTGGCAGAACATCCTCCCCTTCTTACCCCTTCCCTGCCAGCTCACTCCATCACCCTGCCCGGGAAACCTGTGCCCTTGTGCTCTCACAGGCTGGAATTTTCAATGAACACTCTCTCCTGGAAGGAAGGGTAACTGATTAATTAGGGATGGTCACATATCATCCACTCATGAAAGGACATCTATGTCCTGTGGCTGAAGCAAAGGGATCAGGAGTCCTGAGGTCTGGAGTCAATTCCATGATTCTGCTGCTGACTTGCTGGGTGACTTCACCTTTCTGGACCTCAGTTTCCCCATCTTTAAAAGGGGGATAAAGTTATCAATCCTCCATTGTAAAGTGCTTTGAGATTCCCCAAATACAAGTACATTCTAAGTATTTGCTGATGCTGATTCCCTTTCTTTCACCTCTCATTAAACGACCATTCCCTCCCTCGTGGAATCAGTAAAGAAGGATAGCACATGGTCCTGTTTTCCCTATGTCCCGTGCTTTCAAACACAAAGCCACATGCAGCCAGCTATGTATGTAGCAGAGCTAGGAAAATCCCACGTCAGGATCTTTGGAATTCTTAGGCTCCCCTCAGTTATAACTGGGGCCATTTGGAGTTTTCCGTTTTTTAAAACGTATTGTTTTATGAACAGTATATACCTGGAGGCTTTAAACTCTCCAGGGTGCAAGGGGAAAAAAAAAGGAACAGAAAAGCGCAGCATATGGAGGCCCACAAGCAGAACAGTTCCTGTCTAGACCGCCTTTACATTTGTTCCTAATTTCACGCTCCACGGGCTCCCGGATTCATATATTTAGTAATAAACACACTGGTAAAAGGAAGTGCTTTGCCGCTCTGCTGTGGTCTTGGAGAAACTATGCAGAAGCCCTGGTATGAGGAACACAGGCGCTGGGAGGTACCGCTCACAATGGAACTCCATATGGCTCCTTCCTCGTCATTATGTACTATTAGGAGCCCTAGAGCTACTGTGGATGCCTGAAGACACTCCCTGTCCAACTCCATTCCCCCACCCAGCGCATTTGCTTTTATTGCCGAGTGTTAACTTTATTGCCTTCAGCCGAAAGTTAACTCCGCATGGCCCGAGATAGAGAACCCCGAGCACAAAGGAGAATGTCTAACACCCCGCCACCCCCTAATTCACATCTGCTCCCCTTGCTATCGGCCTACGCGACAATCTGTCCTCAATACAGCCACTCTGTTCCTATTTGGCAAGCCGGTCTCCACCCCGGCTGGGTGCTCAGCTCCGGCACTGAGCAGAGCCTGACGTGAAGGAAAGCCCTGGCCTGTCCATGGCTGTGAGGTGGGAACAGCTACCGAGAGCGAGTTAAGGGATTGGGACACTGTCCCACAGCTGGCGTGGAGAGATCCCTGCCTCTGGGCTGTACCTTGGAGCTTCACAGCCACAGCCGGGATAGAACTTCCCGATCCCTGTTCCAGAAATACAGGCCACACAGCAACGGTGCGGTAGGAGAATCTCCTGTAGCTAGTAACTAATGACATACAGTAATTGCTCTGACTCTGGCCCGGACACATGGGTCTGTTTGGTCAATTGCTCATTCTGGAGAGAGAGGGGGGTGCCATTCAACCAGAAACCAACTCCAGACAGAGGCCACGTGAGCTCCCAGCCCCCAGAAGACACCTTCCCTAGTTCCCTCTCGTCCTGACACATTTTGAGAGTGGCTCCAGTCAAGAGGAAGAAAAGAAACTAATGGATTTGCAAATGGAAGAAAACGTCTTTTCCCTCAATAAACAATGCTCGTCTGCTGAAATCGGGGCAGATGTTATTTTAGTCTCAGGTGTATAAAACTCGCCGGGAAAACCCTGCCTGCTGAGAGACTATGAGAGAGACAAGGTGAGTGAGATCATACCTTTTATTGGACCAACTTCTGTGGGTGGAAGGTGCCACAGAGCTTCACAAAGCTCTTTAGGCCTGTGGGAGGAAATCAGCGTGTCTGATCTCAATATGAGTTGGGAGAGATTGTGAGGATTGATTTCCTTCTCCGGACCTGAAGAAGAGTTCTGTGAAGCTCGAAAGTTTGTACCTCCACCAACACAAACTAATCCAATACAATATATTACCTCACCCACCCACCTAGTCTGCCTCAACTCCTAGGACTAACACCACTGCAAAGAGAGAATATAACACAGTTCAAAATGTCATGGATCACTCAGTCCCTCTAACAGCGGGGGGTGAGTCCGTGCCGAAAGAACAACACAGTGTAGCATGGATAGCACACTTTTCATCATCAACGCACTTTGCAAATATTAAATAATCCTCACAAGCTCCAGTGAAGTAGGTGAAGATAAATAGCTCTACTTTATAGATTGATAGAGTGGGCCAGAGAGGGTACAAATACCTGATTTTCACACATGGCTCCAGTTCTGTGGTGGTTTTACACCTGCAAATAATTTAGCCTGCATTTTTGCCCTCACAATGAATTGCAGGCACAAATAGTAGTAGGTTGGCATGTTACCTCCTCTCTGTGTGCCTGCATCTCAGCTTGTTAGATGGCTAGCCCCTAATATTTGCATAATATTCAGTGTAGGAACAATTATGCACTAGCAAAAACTGAGGCTGGGTTAAGAGCCAGCTGAAAGAATCAGACTGTAAGGTCACTGCAGAGTGAAGACTGGAGTTAGAACTAGAATCCAGGGAGCTTACAGACACTAGAACAAATTTCCTCCTTATATTCCCGCAGACCTGCCTTCTTGCTGTGTCCCCCTCAATAACCCACAAGTAGCAGGAAATTTTCTGAGCCACTATTAACAGAAAACAATTATTTAAAAAAATGGAACTTCTAAAGCAAAGTCCCAGCTCCTCACCAAGGCTCTGCAGAGACTGCTGAAAAACAACCACCATAACAATGCTAATGCACAACACGTCTCCGCACATCAGCGTGAAAAACACCGAAATTACCCCAGGCACAAAGAAAACAGCATCAGTACAAAAAAAGAGCAGTGTCAGAGGAGGAAAAAGTCTCCTTGGAACCATTAGGTGCCAAACAGCTGGAATAAAGACAAACTGATTTAGAGCCCATTGACGTCAGCGGGAGTTTTGCCATTGACCCCAATGGGCATTGGACCAGGTCCTTCCGTTCTGAAGAGGGACGGAGTGGGGAAGACGGGGGAGAATTCAGTGTCAAAGGCAGAAAGCAGGGCTTGGGCAAGGGGTGAATGGGAGAGGCTGGGGCTTTCACAACCATGGCGCTGAGCCAGATGCCAGTTAACGCCGTGCCTGTGGACAGCAAGACCCAGGAAGGCAACAGCAGCTACTTAGCCTCCTCCTCCTCTTGGATGTCACTGAAGTAGGTGCCTGGAGTCAAGTTTTGCCCTCAGTCTCAGCCAGGCAGTCTGGCTGTGGTCAATGGGGTGGCTCAGGTGCGAGTCTGAGCAGCATCCAGCCAAAAGCAAGGAGCACGTTTCACGGCTACTGTTCGTTATTAACACAGTTGCTTGGCTTTGTTCGGTGTGCGGGCGAGGTTGCTCCTTCTGCCCAACTGGCTGAGATTCCTCTGTGTCTGGGTGCAAAAAATGTTCCGTTTCCAACAATCACCTGACCAACGGGATTGAGAAATTTAGAAGGAAAATGAAGTTTTTTTCATGGTTGTCAAAAAATAATTTTTGTGGGGGGAGGAGAATACGCCATCTCCCATCCAGGCCTACCACATATAAAAGCAAACTCTGCTGAGTGTGACATACATGGAGACAGGAGAAGTGACAGAAAACACCACTGCACTGGTATGACCTGGCAGGGCTATCAGGTTTCCATGCAGACACACTCCCCAAAGACTTTTGCTTGGCTCGCCTGTCACACTGCATGATGGGACAGGTTCTGCTCCCCCCCCCCCCCCCCAAAAAAAAAAAACCAGGCTCCCATTCACTTCAAGGTGGGGTTTTGTTCTTGTAGGAGTTCCTGGAATCTGCCCTGATTTGCAACCCATGTAGCCCCACACATACAGCGTTAGCCTCCGCGCCTTTATTGTGCGCCAGATGCAGCGGGGACGAAGCCAACGTCAAGCTTTAGAACCAGCAGGATGAAGTGTGATGGGCTCTCTGGGCCTCCGTAGGGGAGGCCCACTGGTGCGGAGCTGTTGGCTGCTGCATGCAGGTATTCGCTGTTGATGGATTCCAGCCGCCTGGAGCGTGGACACCCAACGGGCCAGCCCCAAGCATGACTGACTGGCTGAAAACAAGCAGCTGAACTTACAGTGCCACAAGAGCTGAACTACTCCACTGATTTTTGTCCTGAGTCATGACATGGTGTCTTTCATTACCAGTCCGACGCCCAGCCAGCTGTCCCTCGACGTTGCTGGCTTACGCAGGTGTCTGCACGCAGCTCATTTCCAATGGGCAGATGAGCTCAATGAGAACACGCCGGCTCTAGGCCATTCACTATCACCATTGTGCTGGGCTGCTTGGAAGAAGGCTGTGTCTGGTTCATAACTCTTCCCGTGATGGCCCAGGAAGGGAAAATTTAAATCTTTTTGTTGCGGGGGGGAGGGGGGAGGGGGAGAGAAGAGGGAGTGGAGAAAGAATTGCAAAAAAAGCCTAAAAGAAAAGAAAGAAAACATGCTCTGCGAACAGTTTGGGAATATCTGAAAAGAGCCCTTCTGCCTAAAATCTGATTGTTCCTGGCTTCATGTTTCTCATCAGTTCTTCCTTTCTGCTTATATGTCTATTTCTCAAGGGCCTGGTATCGAAGAACCTCAGAGCAGTCTGCAAACTTTAACAGTCTAGCCCTCAGAGCACCCTCCTTGATGTTATCTCCGCTGTCCCAGAGGGGGAAACTGAGGCACACGATCATTTTTGTTTTAAAGCCAACATTTTCAGACATGGCCGGTGTTTTTGGGGTGCCCTACCTGAGACCCCTTGGGCCTGATTTTCAGAAGTGCTCAGAGCCCGCTTGTTATTATTGTCGTTTTAACCCCTAACTATAGATGAGGCGTGCATGCCATGTGGGCTAGGAATGAAAGCAGTGCTTAACCATCAGCATGCTGAGCTCTTTTGAAAATCCAGACCTTGAAGAGCTGTAGGGGCTAAGCCCCCACTGCAAATCTGGCCGAAAGGTGCATCAGAACAGATGTGCCCTAAATCACTAGGCACTTCTGAAATTTGGGCTGTCAGCGTCTTGCCCAGGGGTCACACTTGAAGTCTTTGGCAAAGCTTGGAGTTATACCTGTACTCCCTGATTCATAAGCCTGGGCACTAACCACTAGACTGGCTTGTGCTGGTGGAGACAATTCTATTGCTCAGGTCCCTGAGTGCAGGCTTATTTGGCTCAGGGTGGGGTTGTCTGGAAGGAAGCAGGATTTCTACGAACTGTGTAGCAATGTGGGAGATGTAGGTTTAAAAAGGGCCAATTATGTAATTTAGATGCCTCACTTTAAATAACTCCGATGTTATGTATTCTCCTAACGAATATCCTTATGATCACACCCCCAGGTTGTTCTGTGTTACTGATTACTCCAGCTCAGAGCCTATTTTATTTTAAATGTAAAATAACCCACCACCAGCAGCAATAACAACCTACCACACTTATTATGTCGTTTAACCCATAAACATAGCTGTTATACGGCTGCCATGTGGGCTAGGAGTTATTATGTAGCTTCAACCCATAAACAAGCGGTTGTCTGCATGCCATGTAGGGTGGGAATGAAAGTAGGGCCTAATAATCAGAGCACTGGGAACAAATAACCAAGCTACCGCATGTGCCAAAATGTATTTTTTGGTACGAAGTGGCATTATGCACAAAAGCTCTGGACTGTGAGATCAGAAGTCTGTAACGCAGAATGTCTAGGTCCTCTGCTCCACCACTAGCGCAGCAGGTGACCGTTGTCTCTCTGTCTAGCTCAATTAGAAAGAAGTGGAGCTCTTTCCTGAGTGCAACCTTGTTATATCGTCCAACGTGTTTTTAAATGAAATTAAGTATCTGAATATCCCACTGCCCCAAATCCCCAACTCTCCCTGGAAGCTAAGAGCCAGATGCTGTAACTTCCATGGAAACCAGACCAACATGACTTCTCCCTAATAAAGGAGAGTTGGCTGCCTGCTACACAGGTCACAGTTCAGACCTGGGATATGAATGTGGCAGGCCAGCATAAATCACGAGTGCTTTTCTAATCATGAAGGCTGCTTTCAACCAAAGCAGCCCACAGGGCCAGGTCTCCCATCTAGAGTCCTGCGGAAGCGGGGGAAAGAGGCAACTTTCCAACCGGTAACAGAAAACAGACTGGTGATGCCATCAAAAGTCACTGTCAGGGCCGGCGGCCCTGGTCACTGTATAGACACAAGACATTGTAGAGCCAGAATTCAGGGCTGATTCTTAGCCGTAGCATGCGAACTCCGGCCCGCATTATTCCAAAAGACTCAGGGCCAATATTCCTAAAAATGTCAGGCCGCGGACCTACAATTCCGAGCCACACGAGTAGGCGGCAATCAATGTTTTTAAAGCCCTGCTGGAAGGAAACTGAAACCAACGAGTTTCGAGCTCTCTAGCAGGAATGGTGTCACTTGCAATCCCTTGCTGGCTCACAGCAGCACAGCTGGGGGGGGGGGGGGGGGGGGGGGCAGATAGGTGACTCAGAATCAACAGTTGTTATTCGTGCACTGTTAGAGGAACGCCAGCTGTTTAACGAACGGGAGGGAGAAGCCAGAATGGAAGGCACGTCTCACAACTAGTCTCGCTCATGCCTACCTGGGCCATCTGGCCAACAGTTGGGGATGCTGATGCCTGGGAGTTTGGAGTGTTGCTGCTAATTGGAGCTTTCCCGCCGTGCCGTGATGTGCATCTGCGGTTCTGCTGAGAGCTCAATCGTCGCAATTGTCACAGTTACATTCAGGCACAGCCGTGCACCCTGGCCCTCCTATTGCGCTCACACGCTAGGGGGCGGCTGCAGAGACAGCTGTGCTCAACAGTGGGGAGACGAGTGGGAGGACTGGGGGGAAGGGAGGACGAGGAGGAAGCAGGGGAGGGGGCATATTGGGGGGAAGAGGAGAAGCTGTGGCAGCGAGGGAACTGCACAGGAAGTCGCGTGTGGAGATAGGGGGATGCCAAAGGCGTCTCCCTCCCGACTTTGGCAGCGCACTGCTCTCTCCACGCTGCCTGGGGGTGCACACGGGGGGAAGCGGGGACGGGGTCGTGGCTTTTCCATCTGCAACACCTCACAGAATGAAGCAGGCTGCCCTATCCTAACCCTCTTGTGTGCCGGGTCCCCATGCAAGCCAGGGCCCACATTAGTGACCTTAACACGCTGGTCTTCTCTGCCCTGGGCACCTCAGCTCTACAACACCGGGCATTTCGAAGGACAGGGCGGTGCTCCAAAGAGACCCGGGGAATGCTTCCCTGCTGCGTTTCAGTCTCCGTAAAGCGAGGCACAAAGCTCTGGCTATTCCTGATGGCATCACCACTGACACCGGTCCCCAAAAAAGGGCGTAAATGACAAGCAAATCCTGTTCCTTTCAAACTCCATTAGCGAGCAACGAAGTGCCCAGCCCAAGAGAACCAGGACAGGGCTGGCAGGGAAAGGAGACGTTTTCTGCAGCTTCTAAAAGGGGAAGAAAATGCTTCCCCTGAGTGTGGTGCCTTGCTCAACATGCACTCTCAGCAACAGCTGTAAAGACTCCTTCAGCTGATCCACTGGGCTCCTTGGGAGAGCCGCGCTGACAACCAGCACCGGGGATCAGCCTGGGTCCTGGGGAGAGGGGAATGAGCCTGGGTGGGAAGGGCTAAGGACCCAACCCAAAGCACAGCTCCCGGTCTGAGCTATGGACCCTGCGTGGGGCCTTGCGGCTCCAGAGCTCCCGTCAGGGTTTGGGTGGATTCTTGCCAAGAACAGCTGTGGTGGAGGTTGGGATTTTTAGCAGTGCCTAGGGGCCTCAGGCATCCAAATTCAATGGGGCTGGGTGTTTTAACTCCTCTAGGCTCTCCTGCTGGTGACGGGAAGAGGCTGACGATTGAGATGCAGTGTAGGGGAGGGAGCTGTCGAAGATTCCAGCACGTGGGTCCGGCAGTGCCGACACCCGCCAGGCATCCCCAGGGCTTTTCCGCAGCAGAGGCTGCTGATTCAGCCAAACGAGGGGCAAAACACGGGGCCACGCTGACACTCCCCCCACCCCCAAACTCATTTCATTTGCGAGCCGGGGCAGGGCCTGGGCAGGGTTTCCAGAGTGGCCAGGTTAATAATCTGCAGCTCAGTGGTTCTCCAGTTTTTAATCCGTGGATCATCGGCACTCCTCAGAACCCCCGCTGCGGAAGAAAGCAGTTTGAGAATTAAGCAGTGTGGCTGCAGGACAGCATCTCTCTTTCAAAGGCGTCCACAGAGTGAAAAGCTAAGGCATGGCTCCACAACGCCCCCCTTACAAGCAGATTGCCATTGTGCAAATAAAACACCACACTCCCACTATTAATTTGATTGGAGATGTAAGAACGAAGCAGCAGAAGAGGTGACAGGTAAGAGCCTGAGTGCATGGCATAGGCATACTGCAAGTTGCATGAAAATGAGAGCCAACTCCCACGGCACAGAGCCCGACACCTGTGGCAGGGCCCCCTTTCTAGCTTGGACCCCAGTCCAGAAACTCTGCCACAGCCTGGATGGCAAAAGGAGAATACAGGACTCTAGATCAAAGATGGCTATCAGACTTGAAACAGGAATTAATACAGGGAAGGCCCATTCCCTGTGTTATGCAGGAGGTCAGACTAGAGGATAGAGTGGCCCCTTGTGGCCTTAAAAATTTATGACGCGGTGAAAAAATACTAAACAGGTGATGGACAGTCTGGAAGAGACTTAAACAACCTCCGTATCTGGCATTTTGCTATTACAGCAAAGGGTGTGTTTGAAAATACCACGGATCACATAAAGGGCCAGCAGCAGAAACCTGAGGCCAGATCCTCAGCTAGATGTGGCTTCATTGACTTCAGGGGAGCTACATGGATTTGTTCCAGTGGAAGATCTGGCCCATTGACTTCAATGGGACTATATGTCAGTTTAAGAACATCAGAACGGCCATACTGGGTCAGACCAATGGTCCATCTAGCCCAGTATCCTGGCTCTGATAGGAGAATCCTGTCCTCCCACCCCGGCTAGAAATGGCTCCTGGATTGGAATGAAAAAGAAAAGGAAATACGAAGTGGCAGCATGTTCCTCCTATGCGAACGCTGAACATTGGAAACAGGGAGGTGGGGAGCGGGCTCCTCGTGGGGCAGAGCCAAGGCCATTTGTGTTCACTTCTAAGGAGCCCACTTGGCTGGCAAATCTGCAGCATCCCCCTGCTACAAATAAGGATCCCATCTGGAGCGAGCTGCTGCATTTTCTGAACATTCCTGCCCATATCTGGTGCTGCTGCACTTCTGGAGATACGGCAGCTACGGGAGCAGAGGAAATCCTCCTATGCCTGCCTGCATGCATTGCCAGCTGCATGGCAGAGGTGTTCCCCAGGTGCCTTCTGTCAGCGACCAGGACTCAGCTTGTAACTGGAGTGGTTATACACAGCTGGTTGGTGGGAGGCTGACCCCACCCCCTTCTTCTCTTACAATACCGGGAACCAGTCCATGTGGGTATCTGCTGATGGACTGGGGAGAATTTCCAAAGGGACACTGTTCTTCAGGGCAGGACAAGAATTTAGGCCTGATGAGATCTATTGATCCCACGGTGTATTTAGAAGGAGTCTGCCGGGGGGAGGTCAGGCCGCAGGGAAAAAGAGGCAGGAATGCACTCAATGGGATGAGAGGGGCCAAGGTCTGATAGTCTGCAAATGGTCAGGAAACAGACGACTCTGGTAGCATAAAGCACCTTGGCCCACAATCTGCTTTCCTTGCGCAGCCGGTTTTGGTTGCATAAGGATAATAGGCTCGGGCGTCTTACGTGAAACTTGAGGGGGAGTGGTCTGAGGGCTGTTTTTTAATTGCAAAGAAGTGCCAATCTTTGCTGAATATCCTGGCATTTGTCAGCTTGCCTTAACGCCCTTAATGTTAGTTAAACAGAGTCCTTTGTCACTAATGTATTATTATAAACCAGATATAGCACAGAAATGAATATCTGACAAGCGTCTCATTTCTCCAGCAGCACCAGGCAGCTTTACCATCTTGCGAAAGCACTTATCCATTTGTTTTATAAATAGCTGCAACTTTGTTCTGAACCAATTCACTTTCCAGAGTGCGAGGGGAAGGGCTGCATTGGGCTCTGTGCACAATTCACTTCTTTAATGCGTGTGCGAATCTTTAGGTCAGTGACCGTGCAGCAATTCCAGCTTCTGTGTGAGATAGCTGTGGGGCATGGCCTATTCCTCCGGCCAGGTGACTGTCACGGGTTAAAGGCACCAACCTGCTCTCTGCCTACATTGCCACTGACCAGGATACCGGCTGCCTCAATTCTGCCATTAAGCGGCGACACACAGAAATCCGAGACCCAGCAGCACGGGGGTGGAGAAGCCCTGGCAGGAATTCAAAAGGCTGTAGAACTGAGACTGAAGACAGTGTGATTGCTTCAGAGATGGGGATTAGATTAGCAATCTGTGTTACTGGAGGCTTGCAAACTGCAGGCATGGCCTCTGGAGCTCCTGGACCTTCAGGTGCCTTTGCTAAGGGGCTGTGTTGCTAGGAAAGGCTGCCCCCTAGAGCGAGCAGAAATCATGACCAGAATGGGAAAACAAACGCCGGCTCTTTCCCCAGTAGAGCAGTGGCTGGTGGAGTCTGCTCAACAAAGGATTGATTGCGCTTGCAAATCAGGGCATTGGTTCCAGACAAACTTCATTCTGTGTCTGGTTTATTCCCCACCAAATTAACAGACGAGTGAAGAGCCTGCTTCTTCCAGGAAACGTCACCACTTCGGAACTGCTATCTACCTGCCTAGGTGTTTGCAGTGCATTTAGCACCATGGTCCCTAGCGGATCTCCTCCTCTTCCTATTGATCACAAGGAGCGCTGCTAACGCGGATGCCCAGAGAGGCATAAAGAAACAAGCAGAAATGATGAGAAACATTTCCTAGGGGTATAACCACCGTCGATCCAATTTGTCTACGTATGGTATTTCAAAGGGAGTTATCACTGTCAAAAGAAAATAAGAAAAGGAATACTTGTGGCACCTTAGAGACTAATTTGTCTCTAAGGTGCCACAAGTATTCATTTTCTTATTTTCTTTTTGCTGACACAGACTAACACGGCTACTACACTGAAACCTGTTATCACTGTCGTATCTGAGGGCCAATCTACACTGAAGGGTTTTAGCCAGCGGGGTAGCTTCACTGATGTAGCTGTGTCATTACAATACCCTAGCGTATATACATCACGGCACTCTGGTTTTTGCTGGTTTACACTGGTGCAATAGCTAAAAGCCGCAATGTTGGCAAGGCCTAATTGCCTGTCCCAGCTATGAAGGAATGCAAGCAGTGAAAATTGCAACCGACGTTTTATTATATCACTGATCTTGCCCTCACCTCTAAAAGCCCCGTCAAAGTCCCATTCGTCTCTGTGTCGGACTGGGACTGAGGTGGAATTTTTCCCCTCAGATCTGAAGTAGACCGGCCAGGCTATACTTTCCAATCTGAGTCTGACAGTTCACACACAACTGGATTTCCTGTCTTTTTAATGGTGGCTGTTAGACCTGGTCAAAGCAGTGAGAAATTTGAATAACATTTTCCTCAAAATGCTGATGAGAAAATGGGACGAAATTTTCATGAAAATTTTGACCATCTCTAGTTGCTTTATTTGCTAACTGTTCTTCTAAGCATTTTACAGTGAAGTTACTAAGATATACTCTGAACCTTCACTTAACAAAGTTCTAGCCAGCACCAAGCACAATGGGGCCCTGACTTGGCAGAGGCTTCGAGGTGCTACTGTAATAAATACATACACAATAATAAATTGATATGGAGGCTGGATTTGGGCTTTGGTTTTTAGTTTTGCAAAACCTCTGGGTGTTTTTTACAAGACAGACCGGTGTTAAGAGCTGTCTGAATCTGGGATCCAAAATGCATCTGAACCACCGCCAATGGAGGTTGGAAAAGAGGTTCCAGATTTGGCCCTTTTCGTTTCTTATTGCAACTGAGCTCACGCAGGGCAGTGCAACCAAGTTGGTGCATTAGAGCCGGGCGCGTCTGTTTGCTGTTGATTAAAGGGATGGCAGTTCTGGTGCAGTGTGGGCCAGTGGTGGGTGCGAGGAGATGCCGCACCCCAAAGGGGATGTTCCAAAGCGGCAGCATATTGGAAAGAGGACTAGACCTAGGGACAGCGCATGCACAGCACTGGACTGCC
Organism: Macrochelys suwanniensis; assembly: GCA_033296515.1. Lineage (NCBI taxonomy): Eukaryota > Metazoa > Chordata > Testudines > Chelydridae > Macrochelys > Macrochelys suwanniensis. Next base: position 8,649,623 of record CM065790.1, on the reverse strand, counting down.
CCTTCAGAGCATGCAGGGGGGTGAGGGTGGGACAGGACCATTTCTTCCAAACCCAACTTGCCCCTTTTCGATAAACCAGCAGCTGTGGATGCTCTAGCCTTGAGCAGCCAGTGTCCTTGGCTGAGCTACAGACATGGCCTGTCCCGGCGCAGGGGGCCCAGTGAGGGCATGAGGGTGGGAAGGCCCCACAATCTGGCCCTTTAAATGAAGCCCCAGACGCTTGGCAAGCTGCTGAGGCAGCCCGCGGTGCTGCAAAGTTGGGGCGTGTCTGGCTTAACCCTACAACCTTGGCTGAGCACTCCTGTCAGACCAGAGCCTCCTGCCCCCCCGGGGCACACTCCAGGCTTTATGGTCCTGCATGTGATTCAGATCTCTGAGAACAACAACGGCCAGCAAGAATCCTCGCCCAACCGGCAGAGACCAGGCTGAATGGAGGGAGAGCAATGAAGAAGTTAGAAGCCAGGAAATCTGCGGTAGCAAATACGGGCCTTTGTCCTGCATTTCCCCCAGCTCCTCCTGTAATCCTACCCAGTCAATGAACAAGAGCTGGGCGGCTAGGGCTGGGTGCCAGCAGAGGGCTTTTCAGTTCTGGAGCCAGCGGACGGGGTCGCTGCCAGATACACAGACAGGGAACGTGGCTTTCCATAAAAGAAATGCTTTAAGTGGAAACCCCGCATCACCTCTTTGATTCTCTTGCTCTTGAGGGCAGCGCTTTGGGCTTGGGAGCTGGGGAACGCGTAAACAGCCGAGCGTTGCCATGGTGGGGTGAAAGGGGAAGGGATGTGTTGGGCTCTATGCACGTGTGTTTGTGGGCAGCATAGTAGTGCCCTCTCTGCTGGGAAATACGAGTGGTGTGGTCGACACTCACCCCTCTTCACTGCCTCTGGGGTAGGGCTTCTTTTCTCCTAGGGCGCCTTAGCATTGGGCAGCTTGGGGCTGGGCACTTTTCCCTCTCAGTGAGGCGCCTGGTGTGATCTGTCTGTGCACTGTTGCCTCTAGTTCAAATCTGGGCCTGGTCAGCAGCGCTTGGAAGATTTCACTATCCAGCGATTGTTCAGCGAGGCTCTGCAAAAAGCGTTGGTGGCCTTGGTCCTGGTGGGAAAGCTCACCCAGGGCTAGCCCACAGCATTTGGGCACCTGAGGCGGGGAGCAAAAATGACGCCCCCAGGCCCCCTTGCTTGGGGCAAAACTTTGAAAGGTCTCTTGTGCCCTCCTTCCTCCAGCACAGCCCTCCACCATCTCTGTGCATCTAGAGCAGAGAGAATACATGTGCACCAGCAGCAGACACAATTTTCTACTCTCTGGGTCCTAGTGGCGCCGCCCCCACCCCCCCAGTCTGGCACCTGAGGCGGCCGCCTCAGTTTGCCTCGCGGTAAGGCCAGCCCTGAGCTCACCATGGGCTTTTGCTGAACCTGTTCCACATGCTTCCGATTCCAAGCCTGTACATCTGGCCCCTTTCATGAGTATTACATTCACTCCCGCCCGTCTTCATTAAAGGAAGTGACAGAGGCATGCGCCCGCGGAGTCATCTGCTGTGGCAACCAATAACGTCTTCTTCTGAACCTCCACCTGCCTCTCCTTTCCTGTCAACATAGGGCTTCGTCTCCTCTCCCGCAGGCACACCCATTATCCCCAGCTTGGATGGCTCTTCCGAGATCAAGATCATCCTTCGAGAGTCCCTCCTATCTCCCTTCAGCCGCCGAAACCAAGCACACAACTAAAAGGTTGTTTGAAACATGTCAACCGCAGAGGGTTTCGTAGGCTCCCTGCATCCTGCCCAAAACTGCGAATGGGTCGCCTCCACGTTCCCTGGGCTTTGTGGGAGGATTAAAACAAACAGAGGTTGGAGGAGATGGCTACATGGTCTAACGGCCTGATTCTCCTCTCACTTACACTGGTTTTACACCAGTTATTCCAATGGGCCTAATTCTCCTCCCATTCACACTGGCTTTACATTTGTTGCAGTGGCACTACTCCTGATTTACACTGCTGTAAGCAAGTAGAGAATCCAGCACCGAGCTCTTCGTTTGATCCATTTAAGCTTTTGGAACCACAGATTCAGGTCTCAGCAGGGCTGACTAATCTCTTCATGTTATGCGGGAGAGTTCCATAAATCAGATCCTATGCCTGTGCTGTATGAGCAGTCAGGGTTGGACCTCCAAAGCCGGCAAGGGGACCTGGAAGGCCATTTTCTACTCACATTCATGGGAAGTCCTCCAGAGACCCCCAGTACCTTTCTCAAGATGGTGGCTTTGTTCCTGTATCCTTAACCAACATTCCCACTCCCTTCATTGCCTAGCATACTGTTGGATGGCTGACTGCTGCAGCTCAGTGGTGCTCTCTACATTTATTTATATAGATCTACAGATCTCGACAGAGCGTTTTAATCTCCACTGGGCTTACAAAAGTTATACCAGGCTGCCATTTGATTAACAATATAACTGACATTAGATATCACCTCTCGCCCCAAACTTAAAATCACACAAGTGGCACATTGTAAGTTCTTTTTTAGCACTAGTTTCTGACACCTTCCCTAAATTTAAAATGTGGAATATTGGTAATCTCTAGACCAAGAAGGAACTTCTTCAGTGTGCCCACACTACACTAAATAGAAACTATCTGCAAGAAGTACTTTCCCTGCTAGTGAAACACAGTCACTTCTGGGGTGCAACGTGGAAGCTGTTTAACATCACACAGCAACATGAGACAACAGTTCAGAAGTGAAGAACTCCACATCTGACTGAAATGGCCTAATCTAAATTAGGTAGCCAAAATGTGCTGAAATTTGACTAGGAAATCAGGGTTAGCATGCTCATTGGTTCGGGACTAATTTTATTAGCAGAGCATCTCTAATAGATAAGATATTTAGCCTAGTCTTTATTATATGCTGGGAGAATTTACCCACCGCTAACCTATCCCTTAGCCTTTGGCTTGCCAGAGCTGATTTCAGGGCTTAAGGTGACATTTGCATCTGAACCGGAAACAAATATTTTTAAAAGGCAGTTTATGTATAGTGCCACCCTAAATTATTCAGCAATCAGGATACCACAGGAATAGTGCTGATGTCTGCAGAATAGGAGCTGGAGCTACCTACAGGCTATGATTGAAGGGGAAAAAACCCCCCACCAATCTCCCTCCCCTCGCAACCACTCTAACAATCTCGTCTGAAAGATTAATGTGGAAATAATTATCTCTTTGTAACGACAGCACACTGCATTCTTTTTAACCCGCAGTCGGAATTTTGACAGTGGCATTATCGTGTTAGACAACAAAGCAGGAGTAAACAAGACAAGGGTACAAAGCAAATCTCATTTCAGGAAGCATGACGCATCGCAAACACTCCTAATGCAGTATTCAGCTTCTTTATTGGTAGGGTGAAAGAAGAGGGTTTTGTTGAAGTTGCGGCCAGGACAAGTGCCGGGTGGGTTAGAAAGAATGAGCATGCTTTGGTTGAAAATCTCTCTGCGTCAGGCTATGACTACACTAGAAATGCAGCAGCGCTGAAGCTGCATTGCTGTAGTCCGGACACTTAGTACAGAGATGGAAGGCATTTTTCCATCACTGTAATAAATCCACCTCTCCAAGAGGTGGTAGCTAGATCAATGGAAGCATTCTTCCATCAACCTAGCAGTGTCTATGCCAGGGCTTAGGTTGGCTAAACCACATTGCACAGGGCATGAACTTTTTCACAGCCCTAAGTGATATAGTTAAGCCGGCCTAATGTATTGTAGGCCAGTCCTCTAGTCACTAAGTCTTCTTACTTTTATGTTGTAAGACTAGACGAAACTCTGTCGGGATTCTGAGGCTGAGATGCCGTGATGCCACAAGTAAGGATGTCAGTGTGTGTATAAAGGAGGTACTGATGAAGAGAGTGATTAACAGAGCGCTGTTCTGCCATCTCTTACAGCAACCATTTTAATAAGACTTCGTTCTTTCATCTGAGGAACTCAAAATATTTTAGAATCATTAGTTAAGCCTAACACCGCACAGAGAAGTTTAGTGATTTGCCAAAGGTCACAAGAGGAAGTGTCAGAGGTGGGAATAGAACCCTGCTCTTACTGCTCACCCACATACATTTAGGACCGATTAACAGTAACTATGGGAAGGAGGAGCATGCACAGGACTGGGAATCAGGAGACAGTTCTTTTCTCAGCACTGCCTCTGCATGGCCCTTGGGCAAGTGACATAGAAAGCCGCCCCTCTGCACTGGAGAGGCCCCTATCAGCTTTAATGGGAGCTGGATCAGAGTTAAAGTTTTCAAAAGAGAGGCCAGGGGGAGTCATGCGCCTAAACACCTTTGAGGATTTGGCCCTGAGGGCCTCAGTCTCCTGGGAAGTTTATGGGGCCTTCTAAATCACTTAAGTACCTTTGAGAAATGTACCTCAACTTCTCAAACCTCTTTGTGCCTTCATTGCCCCCTGAATCAGGAAACGGCACTCTAGTCCTTATCCACCCCACAGGGCCATTGTGAGGAGTACACCATTAATGTTTGTACAGTGCTTTGGGATCCTCAGCCCCAAGGTGCCATACAAGGGCAAAGTATTATAAATTCTCTAAAGATTGTGGTGTCTAGATAGTACAGTGCCAAGTGCCTTAGAAATGCAGAGATAGATGAATAGTATTATTTATGATTTGGTTTGTGGAGGGGCCCCAGTGGCAGACCAGGCTGCCATTGTGCTAGGCGCTGTATAAACACCGAACAAAGACAGCCCCTGTTACACGTGACAGCCTACGTAGTTACACAGTAATTTCAGAGCAGAAGCAGGATGCTGGCCCTTCATGCGTGGAATGGTTTAATATCAGCTCTGAAATCTCTAGCCTCTATAACTTTACATCTCCCTCTGCTTTTGTTTTTGTGCCTTTAAGAGGCCAGGGCAAGCGGAGGGAAGCATTCTCCCCTTTTACCTGCGTTCATCCCACGATGGTGCTAGCTAATCAAAACCCCTGAGAGCTCTGTCTATAATCCCCCCGTTTATTGTGATCAATGCTCCTCGTTGTAATGCCCTAATGACTGTACTATTTGTTTGTGCCAAAATGTAAATAATCCTTAGCACCAGCCACAGGTTCTGCCTCAAAGGGGAATTCTCTGCTTTACATCCAGATGTGCACCTCTCTGGGCAGCAGGCCCTGATCTGAGCCCTTTGCAGTGCCTGGCAGTCACCACAACGCTATATCGGCACCACATTCTTCTCCTGAGCATCCTTCTCAGCGCAGCACCTGCTGAAAGACTCTGGCTACACACCGCAAACACCTCAATTATGCCAAGCTGCTCTCAGGCCTTTGCAGACTTCCAGTGATATCGAAGCAGCCTGTGGTGAAGGCAAGGGGAGGAATGTGTGTCTGGGGGACCCAGTGATCGTTGGACTCTATAGAAAGGAATGGCTCAGTGAGACTCCTACAGGGAATGGCAGACGGGGGTGCGGGGGAGAAGGCCTACGCTTCTGAGGGTGTGTACCACAAAGGCAGCTAGAGTCAATGGATAATAAAGAGCTCTCTCCTATCTGAGCCGCACAAAGATCCTCACCGCGCCTGATTCTAATCTCACTCAAGCTGGTTTTACCTCCAATGACTTCAAGAGAGTGAACCCCCGCCCTAGAGCAAGGCGAGTGAGATCCGTTTCAGGCACTCACTCCCAGCCGAACAATGTCATCGCCCAGCTCCGGGCCCAGGGAGACGGCGTTGTGCCCCCTCCGCCATGGGAGCTCGGTGCTGGCTACGCACAGCCCAAATCCTGCCCGTGTGTGTGTGACACCTGAGCCGTGCAGAGGAGCTGTAATGGAACTGAGAATTTGGCCTATAGAATTTAATAGCGAATCTGATCCTTTCTAGAGGGTTGTTTTTTTAAACCCTCCCATCGAATTTTATTGCCCAGGTATAATGCTCTGTTACATTCTGCAGGACAGCCCACAAACCTATAGAAAATATATCACGTTTCTATTACATTTTATAGGATTTTTCCATATGGGCTTGAAGAAACAACGTATAAGCCCCACTGTAGGTGTCGCTGTTAGCAGCAGCAGCGTTACTGTGTCTTTAGAAGATTCCAGGGGAAGGATATATCCTCCGAATTGTAAGGAAACCCAGAAAAGATCGAGTGGCAACTGAGAACCCCCAGCTTTCCCCTCAAATGACCTCAGAGTTTTAACAAAACGCCTCTTTCCGTAACAGCCACATGTCCTACAAGCGCATCTAGCAGGGGTAACTGAAAAAGTTAACGGAAAAAGCGTGAATTCAAGGGACAGGAATGTTCTCTCGCCTAAAGTTATGATTTTTTAAACCAGGGATCCAGCTGCAGCTGAGCTTTCTCAATTTGCAGCCCGCTGGACCCGGCTGTCGTCAACGCTAAGCAATCCGGGGAATGCCTGCCCCAGTGTATTGCAGAAGGGACTACGCGCTTCGTACTACGAGGCAGTAATGTCATTTAATATGACTAAAACACGCCGAATGAAAAATAATATTTGCACAGCTCGTCAAGGCGACGGTGGTGCTTACTAAGCACAACTCCAGGCTTGAATTTAAATGAGTGGGGGAGGGAGAGGGGGAGAGAGAGAGAAAATGCTGAATCACCTGGGTGGCGCGGTGAGCTATAGGAGGGGAGACCTAGGTGTTGGAATGCTTTCGCCCTCTCCCGGATGCTGTAAGCTCAGCCTCCATTGTGGAGGAAAGGGGGTTAAGATGGTGTATGCCAGGCACTTCAGCACTCCCTAATGGTCCACTAGCAGGAATGGCATTGCAGACATATTGGCTGGCAATGGGCAGCCTTCCTGACCGCTGTGGGACACGTAGCGACCATGACTCCAACAGGGGAGAGGGGAGGACACACCGCACACTATCGCCCTTAGAGAGGCAACATGAAAGCCCTACAGTTCCCCATGGCCCCAGCCGGAGGCTGCTTGGTCGCCATTGCTTGCCAGTGCCACTGTGGCAAGAGAAAGCCTAACGAGTACAGCTCTTTCCAGGACACGACCAGAGGAGAAATGCCACCATCTTGTTTTCAAGGTAACATCCACTGCAAGCCCAATGAGTGACAAGGAAGGCGCACTCAGCCCGAGGGGCTCTGGGGAAAGAGCACTTCACAACACTCAGCTCCAAAGAAGTCTGGAGGATCCTCTTCAGCCAGAAGAATGGTGGCCACCACATGGAGGCCTCAGAGGCAAGGACAGCCCACTGGTTGGGTATTAGCCTGGGGCTTGGGAAAGCTGCATGCAGTCCCCTGCTCCGCAAGTCACCTAGTCTCTCTGTGCCTCAGTCCTCCATCTGTGAAATGGGAATAATAGGCCTGCCCTGCCTCATGTGGGCACTGGGAGGTGCTCAGATACTCCCACATTATGGTACTGGAGAGAGGTACCTTGGACTGACATGTTGAAACTCTGCCAGGGCAGAGGAAGGTTAAGCAGCAGCTTTAACAACACCACTTATTTCTCATCTATCAACATGATCTAACTAACCAACCCTCACAACCCCCACAACACCTACCTCACCATGAGCTGGGCAGGTATCGTTGGGCAACAACCATTTTACAGACTGGAGAACTGAGACCCAGAGAAGGCAAGTTACTTGCCCAAGGCAACAGAGAATGTAGGAAAGAAAACTCAGGTCTGCCTAGCTTCCATTGGTATGCTCAGAACACGCCCTAGATCACACCGATCTGCTTCCATAAAGGTACGCCTTTCTACTCCTTGGGTGGGAAATCTGAGAGACTAGCTGTTGTTCACCTAACCTTAGAAAAGTCCCTGAGGTCTCTCTGAATCACATGTCTCAGACTCATAGACTTTAAGGTCAGAAGAGATCATTATGATCATCTAGTCTGACCTCCTGCACAACGCAGGCCACAGAATCTCACCCACCCACTCCTGCAATAAGCCTCTCACCTATGTCTCAGCTATTGAAATCCTCAAATCATGGTTTAAGTCAAAACACCAGTCCCCCTCCACCCCTTCCCTACAAGCTGCAGGAGCAGCTGAAAAAAAAAATTAGACCTGCAAAAACAAGACAAAAAACGGACTAGTGGTGCAGAACCTAAGAGAAGCTAAGCATGCTCCCGGCTGAAATGGAACGTTTTACACTGCCTGTGTCTTGGCTTTGGAAACCTAACCAGGGGGAACCAGAGCAAAAGAAGAATCTGATTTCATCTGGGCAGATAATTCACAAGATTTTAAAGAGGATATTCAAGTCATGCCACAGAATTTCACGCCCATCAATTCCATCCCTCAAAACCCAAACAGTCATGCATGGCTTAAGTAGCAGAGAATTATTTCCATACATCAGTGGCAAAGCAGGCGTTAATCCAAAACACACACAATCAGCCTAAACACCTTAAAAATAAGATAGGCCTGCTTTTATTCCCCCCCACCCCCATCATTTAATCACCTCTCAAATTAAGGTTTAGACAGCCTGAGACATTAGCATCAGACAGCGCTGCTTCCGGTATTACCAGATAAGCTATTACCAGAGATAAGCTACTGCAATCACTGCTAAAGTAGGAAATAAAATCCAAAGCCAGGGGGGAAAAAATAACTCCCCCTATAATTTCTTCTATTAACAATCCCATTTGGTCAGCTAAGAACTTTCTCTGGCCCAGATGCCAGCTACAGACTGCCCCGAGGAGGACTGTAAATCTACACACTGTACAAATGTAATGAGATTTACTGGTAAGTCTCAGATGTTTTTAGCTTGTCCCATTTCAATAAGCAAAACACATCTCGGCAACGTAAGAGCCCATCTCAGCTGCCTGGCGAGGAGCGCACACAATGTAATCTGCTGGAGTGCAGGCTGAGAGAACAGAAAGCCTTAATTATGCAAGAAGTGACACACAAAAGCGGGAGAGAAAGAAGAGAACAACATTTTCTTTCTCCTAGAGGGAAACTTAGGAACCCCCCACCCCTCCGAAATGATCCATTTTGTTTGACTAAAGAGAAACAGCGACAGCAACTCAGCTCATGAGAATGGGGCTGGGAAAGAAGGGAGCCGGGAATTTCTAACACTGGATGGCTGGTTTGGTGGCAGTGAAAAAGATCTGGGCGCGGAAGCTCTCTTGGGTCCATTGTTCCATGAGCAGTGTCGCAGAGGGGGCTCTAGATGGCCACAGGGCAGGGCAGAATGTGACCATCACTTGCTACTCGAATGCTCGCATTGCAGCGTCGGCCTCAGTGCTGCTGTGGAGCGTGCCTCTCTGAAAACGGGCTAAGAGATCGCTCCAGGATTTCCCAATTCACTCTGGATTTTCAAAGGGCATCCTGTGGGGCTGAGGGGAACCAGTTCTGCTCTCAGCTACTCAATCTTAACTCACCCAGAATTTTATTAGGAGCTGAACCTGTGCATCCAAAGGCAACAATGGGCCCCTGGTATTCCAAACGCGTCTCTCCTTCGGATTCTCCTAGAATGTCACTTAACTTGCTCTACAGCAGCCGTTTCCTGATTCCTGGCAATCCGCTGGCGATGCTGAAGCATACAGAGGTGAAATGACTCATACAAAGTCACAGAGGCAGATCTGAGATTAGAATCCAAGGCTCCTGACTCCCACTCCTGGGCCCTATGAGGGCCTGCTGCCTCCAGAGAAGGATGTATTTACAGAGCCGTTGTAGGACTAACATAAGCAGATGCGGGCAGGAGCCTTTTTTTTTTTTTTTTGCAGTCTCTCGGGTATAGTGGCAAGAAAAATAATAAAGAACGGTAACATTTTTATCCTGGAGGATCCCAAAAAGCCATCTCTGAGGCACACACTGCATGCCACCAGGGGACAGGGATTTTGACCAAGATGATGTAACCTATGCTAAGTGAATATGGACCTTTGTCCCCCTCTAGTGACTGCTCCCTATAGATGACAAGAATCTACTACAGCTGCTCTCTAACAGAGTTATTCCTTTAGCTCAAACACTACAGACCTTTCACACTCAATATCCTTGGTTTGCTCCCATGGTGGGGACCTTACAAAGTCCTATTCTTTGAGCAATGCCCAGGCCTTAAGAGATTTAGTGTTCGTGCAAACCCAAAAGGCCTATGTGCAGTAAATGGCTGGAATTCAGTCCATTTGCCTGGGAAGGATGAAGGGCTGAGCCAGCCCTGCTGTGATTCAAGCATGTGCTACAAAGGGACTCTGGGTGTTTCACTGCTTGTGTTTAGACCTCTAAGCTTTTCCCATGGGAAACAACAAAACCATCCACAATAATGCACAGAGTAGAGCAAAACCATGGCTTGGTGCTGAGACCAAACAGAGAGGAGCTGCTCCTAGCCAAGCTGCAGGGAAATTCAAATCTGTGTGTAACTTCACTTCTAGAGCCAGGCCCAGATTAAACCACCTCAGATCTAGATACCCCCAAACTCTGGGGAAGTTTGGATCTAGAACCATCTTCAGACAGAAAGCAAGACAAACTCTGCATTGCTCCAAATGCAGGCAGAGGCTGTGTCAGGGACAGGTGGTCTCATGGCTCTCTGCAGAGTTCTTTCGCAGAGATTTCACGCTCTGGTACTGTTCTCTCTGCGCCGAGCCACAGGGAGGATTCCTCGCAAGCTAGTTCTAACGCAGCCATTAAGAAGCAAGTCCCTCTGTGGCAATTCCTGCTTCTCACTTGGCACTTAACCTGGAAACTCCCAGTTCTTGACTGCATCCAACCCCTTTCCTATGTACATGAGCAGAGTTCACTGTTTAATTGGCTCCCTGCTGCCTAGGAAGGACACTACCTATCACCTTACAAAATCCTGCCCTGTCTTGCAGAGGCGCACTTGAATGAGGGCAAGAGGCCTTTTTTGCCACTTCATTCCCCAGCAGCTCTGGACAAGAACCAGGCAGGAATCCAGACTAGCAATCTTGTGAGCACTAGGCTGGCCACCTAGTTCATGAACCTGGCATGCATGGTTAGCTCATGCACCTGGTTGCAAAGACACGGAGCCAGTCAGCTTGGGGCCAGGCTCATTCTGATTCATTGGAACTGAAACTTTTCACTGGAAAGGGTCAATATTGACAAATTTCCCGTTAAAAAAAACAACAACCCTGAATTATTTTTTTCCAAAATGCAACATTTTCAACATGAAAAATTCAGTTTTTCACTTCAAAACCATTTAAAATGTTTGAAATTTAAGTTAATTCAATTTTTTTACGATACATTAAGAAAAGGTCAAACCAGAAACACAAAGTTAGCAGAGGGCTAGCAGAGCCCCTCAAAAGCCAACCTGGCCCAGCTGGGATCTGTGTCTGTTACGGTTTAGTCTTTCATTTGAATTTCTCTTTCTCTCTACCATCTAAGAGTGACACGAATCCAACAGCGCCTGAGCTCGGGCTGAACTTTCAAACCTTCCATATCGTCATAAGATTGGAAATAAGACAGGAGAAGTTGGTCCCTTCCTAGGCCCTGGATGCCAGCAGGAATCAGCATAAAAAACATGGCTCCTCCTCTTTCCCCTTGTCCCCAAACAAAGGGCAGGAGAACCAGAACTCAAGGAGCTTCCCGCAGGAACACTGGCGCAGTGTGGGGAACAGCCCTGGGGTAGCTCAGGAGAGACGCACATTCTAGTCTTTAAAAAAAAAAAAGAGAAAAACCTGCAGGGGGTTGCCATAGCTACAGTTTACGTTGCTTTCATAGAGGCACAGGTTCGACCTGTCTAATGAAAAAAGAAGTCGTAATTTTTCCTTATTGCATCCGAGTAAGGTAATTTGGCTGCAATGCAAATACAAGGGATTGTCATCAATATGCTGCTGGCTCTGCCCGGTCAGACAAAACGACCGGGAACACATTCCCGAGCTTGCGGTGTTGTTCCCCAACCTACCTACAGCCCACCCTTCCACTGCAAACACTTGTTCCAGACAGATTGACCTGGAGGGGCCGATGTTCAGAGGTGCCGAGAGCCCATGACTCCAGTTGAAGCTGCAAGTGCTCAGCCCCTCTGAGGATAAGGATTTCAGTGTCCATGGGACAGGCAGGTTGGGGCTAGTGATTGGCTCACATTCCCCTCTTGTTGTGTAATGCAATATGTTGGGATTACCGTTCAGAAACTTGGCGCTAGTATCAATATTGCAGGTCATGGCTGATGCAGCAGAAGAATGCAAAAGCCTTCCTCTGCACATTGCTCTCCCTTATAATCGAAACTATGTGGCCGTATACCATGGGTTTTCTTACAATGACAGGCTGCAGAATCCCTTTATGCTATAGATTTGGAGTAAGGATTTAATATGCATATGTGATATCGGGAGAATAAACACAGACAATAGTCCTCAAATGTACTGTTCAGGTTCTCTCAGCAACTTCTATTAAAAACCTTCCTGTACATTATCCTTTTGTCCTCCCCTTCATTCAGTTACAGCTTATCCATGATACAAGAGAGAGATTTATCTTGAAATTCTCATTCATTCATGGGTGAAAAGCAGAAAGAAGAAACTCATGCAATTCATATGGATAATTTCAAGTATTAGCATTAAAAAAATCCCCCACACAAATAGTTCTACTGAAAAACACGAGGGCTTCAGAGAGCTGCTTAGATCAAATGTTGAAAATATTGACGGTTCCCGGGGATAACATCTCTCAGAAATCAACAGAGATGTCGGATATCTTGTATCGCAGCATTAGGACATTGCAACCGTTGCCTTTGAAATGACTCTTCTAAAGAGGCTCCTTAATAATGATATTATAATTAATACTCTCCAAACGGTAGCTGATTATTCAGCTCACCAGCCCTGGGCAGTAGCACGGAGGCATAGAGATGATCACAATTAGATGCAGACCCCAGATCTTTGGCTCTTGGTTTCTAGAGGATCTTCAACACACGACTGCCTGCATCTTCAATAAGTGACCTGTGATTTTGGGGTGACTTGGGATTTGGTGCTCAGCTTGAGACACCTTGAAGGATCCAGGAAGTACTAAGCACCTGCCTTCTGGGAGCCAGGCTTCACGCTGGGCACCCAGAATCACTGCTCGTGTTTGACAACTGACGCCAAAAAGGAAGCAAGCCACTTCTCGCCTCCAGCTGGCCTTGTTTATACTCAAATTCAGGGCGGGGCAGGCCAGCAGGCGAGCCAGAGTGCCCGCAGCAGCAGTAATGGCAGCTATTCCAAGAGGTTTTATACTTTACACAGCTCCTTGCTATTCCTCCTGCTGTCTGACAACATCCAGTTACAGAATCGGTCCCTGATTCAGATCACCTCCACTGCCACCCCCAGGAGACCAGTGTCAGTCAGTGAGCACAGAGTCACCTCCCCAGCCCCTGCCACATCGAGTGAATTCCACTGCTCCTGCCTTGACCGGTACGAGGAGGTAAGTTATGTCAGTAAATGATGCTTCCTGCCCAAAGGCCGAGGCTTGCAAAGGGGATGACGCACAAGGTCAGATTTTCAGTGTAGCAAACCCTTTAATTAAAACTTTCCTAACGTTTCAAATTATCCCACCACTTCCTCCTCGCCAGAGGTGTTTGACCGCACAGCCGCGATTCCCAAAGACAGCTCTTCATTAGCGGCGCTTTTAAAAAACACAGTTTATCTTCTGATCCGTATCACCTTGATCCTGGGATATTTCGAAACCTTAACAGTTCTGGGACGCCTGTGCGCATGGGTGCTGACCTGCAGGTCATCATCTGAATAAAGCTTGTTAAATGAGGGGGAGCCATCAGCGATAACGGCCTGGAGATTTTAAACGTGATTAAGCTGGAGAAGCCACTTGCAACATGAACAGTGCCAGAAACCTCTTTTGGGGATTACAAATAAATTCACGTCTGCCCCCAACTCATTGTGGGCCCATCCTTACTTAGCACGTGCTTGAATGCTTTGGGGAAGTGGGACACCTCTGTGCAGAGGGCCAGCTCATACCTCTGCCCCACCTAAGCCCCACTTCGAGTTTATAGGTCTCATCCTGGCACGCAGACCAGGGATACATTTCAAAAACTTTTAAAAGCAGAGTTAACAAAATTAAAACTGTCACCCCAAGCCAGGTGGCTCTACTTAAATTCTCATTGAGGAAACTTCCTGCCAGACTTAGAAAGGATAGATCCTGTTGTTCTTTTACCTCCTTTAGCCAGAGCTTTTGCAATTCCCACAACACCTCCTGGGGAAAAGATCAGTGTTTGCTAAGGACCCAATCCTGCTCCCACTGAAGTTGATGCCAACATCAGGGTGTGAGTGAAGCACCAAGGAGTGATTTGCTGCCTCAAGTTCTGCAAAGCGGCTCTCAGAGTTCAGCAGCAGAGCACTTTGAGAGAAGCCACTCGGCACACTGGAGACTGCCCAGAGAGCTGCAGCATAAACTGTCTGTATGTCCAGCCTGAGGGATAGAAGATGCTGGCATCTTGATTTGCTCCAATTGGCATGGAGCTCCACATGGATCAAGATGACACCCAGTAGAATTCATTTCTCTGTTCTCAAAGCTCTCCCTGGTTCCAGTCCCACCATTGTCTTTTTCTTCCATGGGTTTATAAAATGCCATGCAGGGGGGCCCAGGGCTAGGTGGGAGATGGTCTCCATAAAAGATTCTCTGGTGGCATCATGTCTTTTTTCTCACTATCCTCAGGACTGGTACTCAAGGGTATTCTGGCTTGAGTGACAGCTGGGAGAATATTGGAAGACACTATTTACCTGCTGAATTGTCTGAAGCAGGTCATGACATCCTCCAAAGAATTAGTTCTTATGAGGAGCTCCCAGAACTCTGCTCAGGACTAAACCCGGAACAGGTGCGTATAAAGCTCTTTCCATACTACGGCCCCAAAGCCTGCAACCAGACCCACTAGCATAGATCCCTGGACCCCTGGGAAAGGAGTTGACTCACCGCTGGTGCCTCCTTGTGGTTGGGCATGGTGTAGCATCTCTACCTCCCTTCCCCCTCCCAGGTGTCTCCTGCCAACAGCTGCGCCGCCTATGCAGTGACCTGCCTCACCCCGTCATCTGGCCCTCTAGCCAGGTCCCTTTAAAGTCTCTCCCCTTCCAGCATAGTCCACGAACAAAAGCAAGGGGAATTAAAGCAAGTAAGCTGAGTTGAGAAGCAGAGGGGACCAACTCCCTCCTCAGGGTGCACCAGGATCTAGCCCTCCTTTCCTGCAGTGGGCGTCTGGGAAGCTCCTGGCTTCAGTCAGCCCTTTTCTCAGGGACTGACGGTCTGCTCTGTTCCCTGCTCTGCCAACAAATGAACCGCTCTGCCCCCCTTTTAACCTGCCCCGTGCAGGTGTGGCAGTGCGGGGCTGCCAGAGCCCAGGTTTGTATCCCGGATCACATCCCACAGAGCCCAGCTGACACGAGGGTCTCTCTGTGTGGATCCGACTGCAGGAAGCCAGAGTGGGTGTGAAACCATGTGTTTCGGGACTGTATATATGTAGGTTGTCTCTAAACACTGCTCTTGCTAGCATGGTTTTCCTGGCTAGTGTGGACAAGGGGCTGTGCACACTAGGGACTGTGAAATAAATATGCTACAAAATAGTCTTGTTGACAATCTGGTGGAGGGGCTATGAGGCATGCCGGGTAGCACAGAAATAGTCCAATCTCCATACCTGTCACCGAAACAGTGCTAGAACATTTCTAGGAAGTTTGACTTTCGTTTTTAGTCAGTTTGGGTTCCCATGAGCTGGCACAAAGTTGCAACGTTTGCATTTACAAGGGAATGTTTGACTCTAAAACAAAACAAAGCATTGTTTTTTTAGTAAGTTTTCTGAAAATATTTCTCTCAACAATATTAGCTTTGCTAACCCTTCCCTTTTTAAACAAAACCTAAACGTAAGTTCTGACAGTATCCCTTGCATATTTCCATAACGAGGCAATTATAGGCGACTGTCGTCAATATTACTGTTATTATTGATGGGTTATTTATTAATGATCCTTCTAGATAAAAGTTTCAAGACATCTTACCTGCCTTTTGCTTGCCAGTCCTAACATTAAACAATTCAAACGACATGCTAAAAGGCCGTCAGAGAGGCAGCAAGACCAGCTGCCTGCTTGCTGAAGTCTGACCTCCGTTGTAGTCTCATGGAGTCGTCAGGATGTTCTATGAAGGTTTATTTTTTAAAAAATGACTATTTGGAGGGGGGAGAGGGGGAAACATCCTCAAACTAGAAAATGCCTCATATAGAGGAACCGATTCTGCTCTCGCTTATCCCTGCATATATCAGGAGTAACTCTGTTGAAGTCAGTGGTGTTAAATGGGTGCAAAGTTAGGTAGGCAACAGGAAAATCAGGCCGGGTCTGTTTGCTCTTAACAGGTTTGCACAAATGATGTTTGGCATCTCCTGGCTCTGGGGGGTGAGGGCATGGCTGCTATTCCCAGCACTGGCCAGAGGGTTCACCTAAGACTCAGCATGTTTGGCATTTCCTGCCCTCCAGTGCAGAGCAACATGCTTAGGTTTTGGTTCAGCACGGTGCTGAATGCGATGCGAGGTGCTGAGTGCCCGCTGGGTCTCCTCATGCCCTTGAGAGGTGAGGGCACGCAGCACCAGCAAGGAATGAGCCCATAGCTTGAGCAATCTTCATTTTCCAAGCATGCCTCACAGACCTGGGCACCTCTTCCTGTTCCCACCAAAGGTGATGGGAGTTCTGAAAATGACTTCAATGACTGCAGGATCCCACACTGGGTTTCTAACACAGAGCAGTCACCTGACAGGCTTTTAGAAAAGCCTTTAAATTGGGCATACGTCTGAATGGGCAACGATTTAACTGCTACCTGCTGTTCCTCCATAAGACAAACACTTGCAGAAAGCCCGCAGATTTTTGTGTACCCTCAAGGGAAGCGGCCTGCCCAGGACTGAGTTTTTCCCCCTTCTTGTTTGTACATAGAGAGCAATCTCAGAGAAAGCCCACAGGGAAAGACAAAAGTTTGGAACATTTCCCCGATCTCTGTCTGGTCTAATAATAATAATAATAAGCCCAACAGAAAACCCAAATCAATGCTTAATACCTATGTACTCCCATGCTCACACCTACAGCATTCCTGAGGATCCATTTATTCCCCGCATCACACCAATAATTTTTCCAAGCAAGGAAGATTAGAAAGAGTTCCCCTTGCAGCCTTTTATTTCAAGTCCTTAATTAGCCAGAGAGGGCAAGGTTGAACAAAATAAGATATGCCCGTCCACTCACGTCCTTTGTACTGCATTCCTGCAACTCCCACCCGTGCTGGCTTGGCAGAAAGAGACTGGAACAGATCCTGGCTCTCTCACATGCTCTACCACTAGACTGTCATTAAAGCAGCCAAGGTACCAGCGGGAGTATTCTAAAGCCTATAGTACAGCTGAGTCTTTGGCCACCTCGGCATCATATTTTCCCCAGAGTGGGTCCTAGACTTCGTTTACACAGAGGACATAATATCTCTCTATTTAACATACACATTTTATTAACAAACAACCCCCCCCCCAGTAATAATACGGGGGCTATTGTATTGTAAATGATTTCTATTGCTGAAAGTTAAAGTGAGTCAACTTGCAGCAGTATTTTCTATCTAAGGAGACGTTACTGACAGCACCTTTTCCAAGGGCTGTCAATCAGCGTGAATATTCAGTTTCTACAAGCACAATAAACCTTTACGAAGCTCATCCTTTCCGTACTGCAAATAATGTGACCATTGAAGGACAGCACAACCCGCCACTAGGGGGACATGCAAAAAGAACGAGGAGTACTTGTGGCACCTTAGAGACTAACATGGTGATTTTAACAGTGTGATTACAGCTGATATTCTACCGAGGATGACAGTCTGAGCTGTCACTGTACGGACTGTTTCAACAGTCGTAGGATCTAACCCAGTCCAGCTGTGTCAGCCTCAGCCCTTGAACACCTGGTACCACCATTCTCTTTCAAGGCATGGGTTGGTTGGGGCAGCTTCAGCATGTGCTGTGCAGGCCACAAGATCTCTGCTGGCAGAGGCTGTACTGGGGACTGCAGGAATCAGTGCACTTTTGGAGCTGTGCTAGCTGCCTGCAAGGCCTCCTGATGGAAGGAGGGCAGCAACCACTCTTGGGGTCAGCTCTGAAACCCAAAACCCGAGGGTGAGGGTACGTAAAACCAAATGTCAGAGCACCCTGGCTTGGCCATTAGGGAGATGGGAAAAACCAGGAGCGCGTTCTCTCAACCCTGCTAAGCTTTGGCGGTTCTGTTCGTATTCTCAGAACAGCAGCTCCAACAGAAACCAAGGCCCCACTGTGTGAGGTGTTGTGCATATACAGTCCCTGCCCCAGACAGACAAAGGGTGTGAAAAAGGAAGCATTATTATCCCCATTTTAGTGATAGGTCACTGAGGCACAGAGAGATTAAATTGATGTCCCCAAGGTCACACACAAAGTCTGTGGCAGAGGCTGGAACTGGACTAAATCCAGATCCCAAGTGAGATCTAATGGAACCCAGATGCAAACCGCCACTGCAAAACCAAAACCCCTTTCCTGCACTGGGAATGTTTAAAAAAAAAAAAGCAAATTGGAAATTGGGGTTAAAGAGAGGGGCAGTGATGTCATTTTCCTAACAGAAAATCTTCCCTTTTGGATGGTCAGTTCAGTATAACTGCAACTTGCACATTTCTGTGCACGTCTGGGAACTAGAACGGTACTTGGGGACTTGAATGCACTTCACTGCAAACTGAGTAACTCTAAACTTGTCCCATTGTAATCACAACAAATAGCAACCTCAATTACGTTAATGCACCACCTTTTATTATAGTATCCAATGCACATTTCTCCTGTGAATGGTACCAATTTTCAAGTCTTTATATCTCAAAAAATTCTGATCTGCTGTAGCCTTATAGGTCATTGGTTAAGAGTCAAAGGGAGATAAATGCTTCTGGATTTGGTACTATGCTTCTGCATTCTTCTGAGAATTTCAGGGCACAGACGTTATCCAGCAATCTGTATATTTACCTTTCCTTCGGCAAGTGAGCTCCCTTTCACTAATTTTGAGGCAGATTCTGAGCATCCTTTGAGTAATACCTTTCTTCTCAAACAGTCCCAGATTTGAGATGTGTAAGGGGATCAGATTCTGTCCCGTGCCAATATAAATGGAACAGGCAACATTAAAGAATCAGTTTCTTGGTCATTAAAATCAAATCTAAACAGAATGACGTGGTCTTCAGACAGTCATCTGGCCAAGTCACTACTGATCGTTCTATATATTAATTTATTAAATGACATAAGAGCCCTTTCTCCCCAATTCACTGGGGAAAGTAATCTCAGTTTTATTTTTTTTCTCAATATGCCCAGCACTTTCAGTGTTCTTCAGATAATGAGCTACTGTAGCTCGGGCTTTTTTGATGAACCTGTAACGGAACAATCTTTGACTCTCTATTTAGAATCTAGCATTTCAGAGGGCCTTGTCTCCTACCCATCAAAGAGACGATCTGTGGTCATCCACTTCAAAGATGAGCCAATTATCATGGATTTAGAGGAAATTTGAGACCACACAGGCCTATTTTTTAGGGTGAGGCACTCTAAGGGTTGTCTCGCTGCCTAAGTGCTTGAGATCAGACAGTAGTTAATGAACCACGCCAGGGAGAGGTACCCTGTTGCCAGGCAAAATCCAAGAGGCCAAAAGAGGCCACCCTGAGTACCCAGAAATAAACCTGTAGGCTGCGTAGGGTAAGAATCAGCGTTTTCAGAAAACCAGGTCCACAATTGGAGTGAATCAGCATCACTCCACTGGGGAATGGAACGACGCTGCTTTACACCTGCTGAGCATCTGGCTTTATAAATCTGATACAGGCTTTGTGACACCACTAGCATTTCAGCAACCAAATCTTAAAATGGAGTGTTTATTGGTGGGTGGCAGCAGGGGTGGATTAGGGTTTTGTGGGGCCCTCGAGCCAGAGCAAGTGGGGGACCCTCCCCACCCCTTCCACCTGCAGTCCCCCCACTGATCGCGTCTGCTGGGGAAATGGGGTCGGGGTGTGGAGGCTTGCCCCACTCCGCCCGGCTGCTGGGGAGTGAGGTCGGGGCACAGGGGCTTGCCATGCTCTGTCTGCCTGGTGCTCTGGTCGGGGCACTGCGGCCTGCCCCCACACCCTGACCCTACTCCCCATCAGGAGTGCTGGGCGGGCGGAACAGGGCAAGCCCTCGCACTCCAACCCCGCTCCCTGGCTGGAGTGCCAGGCGGGCAGAGCAGCTTGGGGCGTGGGGGTGCCCATTTTAGGGGGGCCCCGGGGCTGGGCCCCATTGGCCCATCCACCACTGGGTAGCAGAACACTCAGGTAAGCTCGGATGCCTGTTCAGATACAGATAACTCTGCCAGCCTAGCAGAGTGATAGACACCCCCAGCTGACAAGTCTAGACCAGTCCTTAGACATAGTGGCAAAACTGCTCTAATAGCCAGGCAAATGTGGCACTATTTCATACTATTCTCAACTGCATGAAATTACAAATGGACCCGATCTGGCTCACCCTCACTCCAGGGTAAACCAGGAGTAATTCCACCGAAGGCCATGGAGCTATATTGGTGGGAAGCTGGTGTAGGTGATGCCAGAATCAAATCCCTACTCTTCTGCGGAATTTGGGAAACATATTGGTATCTGGATCAAGGAAGGAGCCTTGTTGTTGAAAATATTCTCATAGACTCATAGACTTTAAGGTCAGAAGGGGCCATTATGATTATCTAGTCTGACCTCCTGCACAATGCAGGCCACAGAATCTCACCCACCCACTCCTGCAATAATCCTCGCACCTATGTCTCAGCTACTGAAGTCCTCAAATCATGGTTTAAAGTCTTCAAAATGCAGAGAATCCTTCAGCAAGTGACCTGTGCCCCATGATGCAGAGGAAGGCAAAAAACTTCCAGGGCCTCTGCCAATCTATTCCTTCTGCCCCCTCCCCTTGACTCCCCCTATTATGTGAATGAAGATGATTAAAGCTTCATTCATTGGACTGGGAGTGATGAAAAATTAAATAAACCAGTAACCCAATGGAGGCACTGGGAGCAAAAATTGGTGGTATATCTCCAAAACTTACCCCCATCTAAATGATCTGCTTGTGCCTTCTGGCATTAAATTCTCTGAGTCTATGGTCCAAACCTGGCGACTTGTCAGCGTTATGGATACTCACTGTGGCATTGCCTGACTAACCTGGCTCGGCGGGAGAATTTAATACTTCCTCTCTCTCAGGAGTAGTAAGAAGTGGTAAATTAATCCAACCCAAAAAAGAGATGTTTGTCTCCTCAAACCTCGTGTCCTGGGGACAGAATCAGATAAAGGGCTCTCTGCACATGCTACAAGTCTTAGAAGGATTCCTATGGCCTCTACGGTATCTCCAACTCGAGAAAGGAATATGTCTTGTCATATGTCTGCCTCCAGTTGTTAATCCAGTTGAAAGTGTGATCCCTAGTGGTTAGAGAGGGCCGGGCCACAACATTTTGGCACCTGAGGCGGGGAGCTCAAATGACGCCCCCATCCCCCCTCGCTTGGGCCAAAACTTTGAAAGGTCTCTTGTGCCCTCCTTCCTCCAGCACAGCACTCCACCATCTCTGGGCATCTAGGGCAGAGAGAATACATATGCACCAGCAGCAGACACAATTTTCTACACTCTGGATCCTAGTGGCGTCCTGTCCCCCACAGTCTGGCACCTGAGGCGGCTGCCTCAGTATGCCTCATGAGAAGGCCAGCCTCGCTGTAAAATAAGGTTAATAATCACAGAACCAGATAATTATAAGGCTGGAAGGGACCTCAAGAGGTCCTCTAGTCCAGCCCTCCATGCTGAGGGAGGATTAAGTATAATATTTACTTCCTTCTAGGATTTTGTGAGGCTTACTTAACGTTTCTAAAGTGCTCTGAGAGCCTAAGATGAAAGCTGCTACTGTGTCCGAGTGGAGAGCATTAGCAGGATTGTGTTTCTTGCCTTAACACATTGATTCTAATATTACTGTGCTGCCTGCAATATCCGAGGAGTCTTTTCACGCTTGGACCCTGGACAGACTCCATTCTGTCCCTGGATATGTCCGAGAGCAGCATGCTCCCTTTCGGAATTATATGAACCTGCCCGCGGACTGATCCAACCATCACTGAAGTAAATGGGAAATCTCCCCTTGACTTCCATGCTACTTGGATCAGGCCCTTGGGCTGGCTAATGCTGGCTGCAGCTTGCCCTTGGGTTTCTAACGACTCTTTTCTGAAGCGTACTTTGAAAAAGCAATTATCGCCTCGCCATTACGGCTCTCCCCTCTGCATGGCCAGATCACTTGATAGGAGTCTCCGTAAATAACCTTCAAACAGTAGATCCCCGTTTTGTTTACTGAACATTTCGGAACTCGACGGTGATGCACCCAGATGTCATCTGTGCACGCTGTAGGCCTAACTATTTCTGGAAATACACCAAGGGCAAGTTGGATAATGCCAGATATTGTCGTAGAGAGAGCGTGACCAGATTCCGTCTCCTTGATAAAAGCTGTGGAGCAGAGAAGGAAGTCAGTGCTCGTAACAAGGAGGAAGAGCCGCTAGCACAGTCCTGTGCTGACCAAATGCATCATCATATCATTCCAGCTTAGACGCTGTCTGCACATCTCTAGTCGGATTGTAGGAATGTACACAAGGGATCCACTCTCCATCTGGGAAGCGATCAGGATGTTACCAAGCAAACGAAGGTGTTGATCCCGCTGGAAAGGGTTGGGCAGGTTCTGCTGACACTCTGTTGCAGGGCACGCTTTACCCAGCTGCAGATAAGCAGGGGTGGCACTGCAGAGAGAGGGGCCCATGAGCTGAGCAGCCCTCAGGGAGGAACCATGGGAACAGGCAGGCCTGGGATGGGGGTGGGATTAGGCTAATTTTGTGTTATTTCATTTCGGAATGAAACCAAACCCAAGGAAGGGGATAAGTTCTGACAACCCCCCCCGCCCACACACACACAATTTGCATGGTCTGCTTGGAGTTGGGTGAGGGGAAACCACCTATTCATACACACAGAACAGGATAGAGAAAAAACCCAGAAAACCATTCAAAATAAAAACTCTGAAAAGCAAGAGAAAACGGCATCGGATCTAAGAGAGTAAATAAACAGCTTCCCCCTCATCCTGAGTCATCCTTCTTCTTCCTTCATGTTATTCACTCTTTACAGTGAGGATGATTCGATGCCCCTTTGAGAGGAACTGCAGGCAAGAAAACCCACGTAACATGCTGAGAAATGGAGGACAGAGAACTATGCGATACCATGACCCTAAGCAGACAAAAGTCCCCCGGGAGTGCAGGGGAAGGGCTGCCAATTATACAGAGCTTTACACCAACTCAAGTAAGAAAATAGCATGCACAAAAATGGAGGGAGGTGGGAAGCAAAACCCAACTGACTTTTACTCCCAAGCACAAAAATTCCAGCCCAAACACAAAGCCTACTAAAAGCCACAAAGCCTAGAAACTGTGGTGAACTGAAAACTGTGTCATAATTGCAGGCTGTTACTTTAATTTGTAAGGGGCTGTCTGGTCCTGGATGCATGCTAGGGGGCTCTGTAGGGAAGCCTGTGATCAGAATCTGTCTGGAGACAGCCAGCCTAGAGTAAGATGGAGTGAGTTGTACACTCACTGTATTAGGGAGCAGTCTGCTTTGTCTCTCTCTGGTTTTAGGTTCGTGTGTGTTATTGTTCTGAATTTTAAGAAATAACGTAGTGTTAGGTTGCAGCCTTCTAGGAAACGTATTTGTTTTTATCTAACTTCTGTGTTTGTATGCCATGAACATAACAGAAATCAAGCAACATTTACCTGCACTGGTTTTCTCTACCTCTTCCCAGAATCTGCTTTTTCAGTACTGAAGCTCTAAGTAGCTAAGAAGACACTCATCACAAGGAGTCACAGCTCCAAAAAGACCACAGTAAAGTCCGAATGAGGAACAATCAATGTATCAGTAAGAGAGATGAGAACACTGGGCCCTTTCACTAGAAAAAAAATCCCAGCCAGCCAGGTTGCACATGGTCTTTCTGACCTCGCTGAACAAGGCAGCAGCTCAGCAACAGGCAAAGTGCTGTCAGGCATCACTTTCCGTTTGGTGGACCTTGTGGGGCTGTGTGGATAAGCCTATGTCATCTCTAGATGGTCCCTTCTCCAGCACGTGGCTCTAATCACATGTTGTCTTCTTCTGAAGCCTGCCCTCAAGATTCTGACAAGAGACACCTCTTGCACGCCACTGGACTCTCTCTTTAGTAGTGCATGTCACCCAGCCCCTGGTCGTCACCTTGATAACTGCGTGGTCTGCTAGAAATGTTTAACCTTCCTAGTGGCCAGGAGGAGAAGCAAGTGGGCCTGGAACCAGTATTGGCTTGTCATTTTCTCACTAAACCCTTCGGGGAGCAAGGGGATGGGGCAAGAATTTTGGGAAGTCCTGATGTCTCTCAGTCTTCGTGGGCAACCCGATCACTTCTGTACTATTGCAGTGATTCCGTTGCTTTAGAGATTCCTGTGGCCTGCTTGTAAGTTCCTTATCTTCAGAACTTGTACAGCACGGGCTCTGCAAGACAGGTTTTCCTGCCCTGCCCAATATACCTCAGTCTCGATCTGGAGAGACCACCCCATACAGTGTGGACGAGAGTTTGCTCTACATGAATCACTGAATGCTGGGTCTCTCTGCTGAGGTGTATTGCTTTAATACATTTTCCCCCTCAGTCAGAGGGTAAAGACGTACCATACTTATCTGCTGGGGGAGGGGGGGAAGCAATAAACAAGGAAACAGAACAAAATGCAAGCAAAATACATGCCACATGCATACTCATCTCATGACCACCGGCCATCCTTTCTTAAAGATTTAAAAAGTTGCACCTTTAAAAGCCAAATCTCCCAAGACACCAGCCACCTACATGCCGTTATTGACCATATCATTATCTGTGACACTGTTATGAGGGAATGGCACAATGTAGCGAATCATGGCTATTTATCTATATGACATCGTCACCTGTCAGCAATTTATAGCCAAATGCGAAGACCGGTGGTTTGATTCTGTGCTCAGTTATGTAGGTGTGACTTCTATTAACCTGAAATCAGCGGCAAAACTGCCTCATGGAGGCAGGATGGGACCATAAGTATTTAGGGTAAAATTTTCAAAAGTGCCAGATATAGAAAGGTACTTAGGTGCCTGGTGGAATTTACAAAGCACCTAAGCAGGGTAGGTATAGATGCTTTTGTTATCCCACTAGGTGCCTATCTGCATCTTTAGGCACACAGATGCCTTTGAAAATCTGGCCCAGGTTATTTAGGAGCACATTGAAAATCAGTCACTTAGGCACTTTGGAAAATGTTACTCTGTCTGTAAACGCCTTAGGGTAGAGACCCTGAGCTAGATTCTGGTCTCAGATTCACTGGAGTTTTGGGTGGAGGGTTGCAATTGACTTGGAAAGGGAACAGGGCTGGACCCAATGACGGGAATGATTCAAAATGCTTAATTTAAATGCCAACATGAACCAAAATGAAGCCTAGTTAATAATCACAGCAGCTGTCAACTTTTGGACATGAGTAGGCAACACACTCAGGAACTAGTTTTATTTATACTCTGAATTCATAGCTGAGAAAACACAGAGACAAGTGCACAGTTGCTGTTTCCCTTTTCCCCCTCATGCCTCAAAAATCAGCTCAGATATAAAGTGATTGCTTTGTAAAAGTGATCACTCTATATCCAACCTATCAGTCCTCATCCTCAAAGGAAACCTGCACAACACTTTCAAAAGATGAGCCTGGCAGCTTAAATGCATAACTTTGCTAGACACTGAAAAATCCTGGTTTTAATAGAGACACTGGATTCACACCTTATTACAACAATCTGTAACCCTCTAACCCCCTTTTTGTCCTATGACTACAGGGGTGTTAATGGGCCACTTCACCTTGAATGGTCCCTTAGTTTAGCATAAGTAGTTAACCCATTTTCTATCCGTTTCACCTCTGTTTAGCTGAGACACTCTCCTGTAGAAGAGCTCTGTGAAGTTGGTCCAATAAAAGATATTACCTCACCCACCTGGTCTGTCTTGTTACTGTCAGTCAAACATGCTTAGAAAAGACGGATACTTGATCTATCACCTTTCTTGCGTCCACCTCTGTATTTCTCTGTCATATTAGACTTATGTCCCTTGATTGCAGTTCTCTGACCTGTTTCTCCACTCAGGAGCAGTCAGTGAAGTTTGTTTATCTTAATGTCTTGGGTGTGGGACAATCTATAGAAACCCATGTGAATGCAACTGAGTTTCCCCAGGCATGCAGAGATGGAGCTCTACCTGGGGACAAATGCTTTGCCTGAGTGGGTGGTTCCTACTGAAGTGCCCTGGCAGATCACTGTCCAGAGTGCGAGAAAAATTCAACTTCAGATCCACTCTGACTCCTGCAGCTGTCACTAAAGAGTATGAGAGAGGGAGAGCTAGCCCTGGAGCAGCTAATAATGGGACCCGGACCGGTGTACTTATACAGCGGGTTCTCCCCCCCCGCCCCCCCGCCCTGAGAGTTGATTTAATGATCTTGCATTTTAAGACTAAAAATACAGACACTGATCAGTGTCAGCGCAACAAAAACCACTTTGAGTTTCCTGGTTTTTTTATTCATTCAGATCTTGGGGGTGGGATGGGGGAGGATTCACCAGATTCCTTGACACAGGCTAAACAGGCAGGATAGCAGAGTGTACAATCCCCTCTCCCTTGTCCCTATTCAATCCATTCAACATCGGGGGACTCCCCTCACCAAACTCCTTGCTGTTCGCAACTATATTGCAACAAGGGCTAGAATCTCCCCACGACCATCCTCGCAAGTACTCCCTCAAGCCTTGTGCATTAGCTGTCAAACCTAAAGGAGTCCACAGTAGAGGCATCACTCCCTCCACTGGCAATAGAGCTGTTTAAAAGAGGAGGGAGCAAAACCAGTTTTGGAGGGAGGAAGAGGTGTGTGGGGGGGTGGGGTGGGGGCCAGAGAATGAGAAGTAGTATGGAAAGAAGAGCAATGGCAAACGACCACAGATAAGGATTATTTGTGGATGGGGTGGAGAGAGAAGGGGACCCAAACTGCGCCGATGATCTGGTTGCAAATGAAAGAGCCTTTGCAATCTCACACCCGCCCCCCCCCCCCACCTCTTTCCACCCCCTCCAAACTCTTACCTTTACACATTGGAATTGTGCCTTGATCTCCTTCAGGCGAGGACCTCCTTTCGCAAAGCCTCCAGCTCGGACAGCACCAACGCAACCACCAAATCACTAGAAAAGAAAACAACCTAACTGCACACGAGCCGTCCCGAAGCCGGTGGTTTTAATGGGGGGGGGGGAGGGGGGCACGCTCGCTCGCTCTCCGCCCCAGGCGCTGCTAGCAGCGGCAGGTCCCGCCAATCAAACCAAGGCCATGGTGGCTATGGAGCATGGTGCCCTCCTCCACCCCCTGCAAAGTTCAGCGGGGAGCGCGCCAGGGGTTGCATGAAAAGCAACGCGTGTAAAAAAAAAAAAAACCACCAAAACCCCCAACCCCCCCCCCGCCCCGAGCAGCGGCGGCGGCGGAGCCGAGGCGCTGCGGCGGCGGCGGCTGCTCCCCGTGGTGCTGATGCTGAGGCGGAGGCGGCGGCTGCTCCCCGTGGTGCTGATGCTGAGGATGCTCGCAGCCGCCTGAGCTGCTAGGACAGAGCGGCAGGCGCGCGCGGCTCCCGGACGGCGCGCGCCAGCCCGGTCCTGGGGCGGGTCAAGGCGCACGCGCTGGGGGCTGCAAGCGCGGGGTCGCTGGAGTGCGGGGAGGGGCAGCCCGGTCTGCGCCGGCGCCCCTCCCCCTGCCACCTGTGCAAAGGCAGCAGCAAGATCCCCTAGCTCCAAGGACGGTGCTGGCTCGTGCTAATTGCAAGGGGGCGAGTTGGGGGGGGGGAAGGGGGGCTAGGGAAATTGCCCCTCCCCTAAAGACCCTGAGTAGTTGCCCTGCCCCGAGGGCGCTGTCTCCCCAGCCCTCCCTGCTCGCCACAGCTTGCTAAATAACAGGCTGGCACTGCTCTGCAGTGCAACAGACCTGCCTGGCACCTGTGGGTGGCTTCTCCTCTCCCCTCCACGCTGCAGCTTGGAGATCTTCTCTTTGGGGGGCTTTTCACTCTGCCCTCCCCCACTCCGGCACAGCTACCCCCACCCCGCTGGGGGGCTTGAACCCCCATGCAACTGCAGCTTTGAGAGCTGCCCTTCCTTAGGGAAGTCACAAGGCACTGGGTAGTTTGGCCCCACACCACGTGGCCCTGAAGACGTGGCGGGGCCTGGGCTCTGGTTTTAGCTCCCAGGGCCACTAGAGTGCCTGATCTGCCTTTGCCCAAGGTGCACTTCACCTGTGATTCTGCTCTCAAAAATGACTGTGAAAATAGCCTCTTCAAATTTAACAGACCCCCTCCCTGTGTGAATTCACTCAAAGGGACCATTGGAGTTACTCTGGATTCACACTGGTGTAACTGAGGCATTGTCTACACACAAAAGTGGCACCACTTCAACTAAACCAGTATGGTGAAAGTGTTACAACCCCATGAGTGTGTGTGAATTTATAGTGGTACAAAGGTGCTTATACTGTATAGCTAGTCCCATACGCGAAGCTATAAGGCATCTTTATACCAGTATAACTGCATCCACACTAGAGGTTGTACTAGAATAATTATTTCAGGAAGAAAATTACACTTCTAATGGTACAACATTTTGTGCAGACCAGGCTTAAGAATAGAATTTGGCCTGTATCAATTTGGTCTCTAACGTTCGTTTGTGCCTAGGGCTCTTATTAGCCCTGCCCAGCCAGCACAACTAGAGGAAAAGGAACTGGATTCCATTCCTTCTTGTGCATCAGCAGAATCACGGACTAATTACAGGGCGCATTCACTTACACCTTTACAAAACCAGTGAAGTCAACAAGGGCAGAATTTGAAGACGCCCGTGTCACCGAAGGCACAATTTGGCCTGCAGCTCCTTCATTACCGATAATGTGAAAGGAAGGACCAGCTTGACTCTCATATCCCAAACTGAGTTTGCAGGGCTGGCAGTTAGGAAAATCAACCTTATTTTACTTAAAAACCAAATTCTTTTTTTTTTTATCATGGAACTCCACAATGCTATTCAGACAGTGGGTGTTTCACATTTTAAATTGCTACCGCCAATGCAGTTTATCATGAACTGTGTTTTTGGAAACGGTTCAGTGAAATGTATTTCCCTACCACAAAACTGAATTTCTTTTCCTTTCCTAACATGGTGAGAATTTCCTGCTATACTCTCTCAATCTGTGCTACAACCATGACCCACAGCTCTTTAAAACACACATTCCTATTGCTCAGCTGCCTGTTAACGGGGAACATTGTTCTCCCTTTAAATTTCAAGCGCAGGACTAGTTCTAGGTTTTCAGTTCCACATGCAATTAAACCACACTTGCCTCCCGCCCCACTCTTCCTGCAATTAACTCTCCATATCTGTTCCAGTGACCTCCCTCTCTACCCACCTGCACTCTGTGGTTACATCCGTCCTTTGCAGCTCTCTGGTGCTCAATATTTGGATCACGATGGGATAAGAACTAAGCACAGACTATGCAACATTAGCAATGATGACTCACAAAGTTTGATTAGGGTAAAAGTTGTTGTGGCATCTGAAAGCTCTCACTCTAAAGAAATGTAGTTGGGCATAACAGAATCCAGGCAAAAACTTAAAATTTCAAGTTGCTATTATTTAGTATTTCTATTAGAAGTACACTCAGAGATCCTAATCACGACTGGGGCCCCACTGTGCCAGGTACGGTGCAAACAGGAGTACACATGATCCTTGCGCCTCCCCCGAAAATATTGCAATATAAGAAAGCACAATCTACAGCAGTTTGCTGAAGTACTCCAGTAGGCCTCAGTGATTCTGGCTCTTTCTGTGAGGTACATAATGCCTTCAACTCCCACTGGGAACTGAGGCTGCTCGGCCTTACTCAGGAGGCACTGACAACCTTGCCTAATCATATCCTTTGTCATAAAAACCAATTACTAAGTAACCTTGATGGCTTGAAAATCATCCAAACGCTTGAGTTGGAAGGCACCCTACTGAAGGCCTGTGGCATCCTCCAGGATTGTTTCAATTATCCTTGAAAAATGAGTGGGTTTGGTCTTGAGTATCTTCACTGATGACAATTCTTTACTTTTCCTTGGCAAGCTTGAATTTTCATTGCCTGGATCATTCTTACAGCTGCAAAGTTATTCCTAATATTTAAGTTAATTTTTCCCCACTGGAGTTTTAAGCCCATTACTTCTTGTTCTGTCCTCATTGACTAATGAGAATAATTGGCCCCTGTCCTCTTTAGAGCACATCTGCTCTTTTAAGATGGTATCACTTACAGCTCACTTTTTAATCTGCAGAGACGGGAACAGTTGCATTTAATTAATTACTCCCTAAATAAACTAATTACTGCCGGTAATTTCAGCACACTTTGCACACAGTTCAAATGCCTGGGCAAAGATTTGAAGTATAGACCATCTCTTCTGTTGACAAGAAGTGAAAGAACCAAGCAGAAAATAACCAATTTGTACTGGAAGAGTCCATATGTGATTTGTTTTATTGATGTTATTGGCTAATATTGAAGTTACTACAGCATGGTCACTTCAATTTCATTTGACGTTTGCTTGGACTCAGGCTAATGTGTGCAAAGAATACTGAAACATCGTGCCAAGAAAATATGATAATATATGGAGATATGCCTATCTCATAGAACTGGAAGTACCTTGAAAGGTTATCGAGTCCAGTCCCCTGCCTTCACCAGCAGGACCAAGTACTGTCCCCTGACAGATTTTTGCTCTTGATCTTGGCTCTTTTTTACTTGGGTGGGTCAAATGTCATTGCTGAGTCATTTATCACTGCAGCTTGGTTCGGATATGGGAAAAGTTCTCTGTTTGGCCCATTCATTTTGGTTTAGAGGATTGTATTCTAGTATTAAAACCAAACCACTTCTTTGCTTCCCAAACTGCTTTTTTAATGTACTGTGACAGACCCAGACAAGTGGGATACAGAAATCTCATAGAAGGCAAATATACTGGCCATTGGATTAATAGTTTTCTGTTCCCTGAGTGACCAGAGCAGGGGCTGCACTAGAACAAGCAGGAACTTTCTGGAACCAATTTAAGGCAGGCAGGCTAATTAGGACACCTGGAGCCAATTAAGAAGAACCTGCTAGAATCAATTAAGACAGGCAGGCTAATCAGGGCACCTGGGTTTAAAAAGGAGCTCACTTTAGTTTGTGGTGTGGCGTGCGAGGAACTGGGAGCAAGAGGCACACAAGGAGTTGAGAGGGAGAAGAGTTGAAGGACTGAGGAGTACAAGCATCAGCAGACCATCAGGAAGAAGGTCCGGCAGTAAGCGTAAAGAAGGTGTTGGGAGGAGGCCGTGGGGAAGTAGCCCAGGGAGTTGTAGCTGTCACGCAGCTGTTACAGGAAACCCTATAGACAACTGCAATCCACAGGGCCCTGGGCTGGAACCCGGAATAGAGGGCGGGCCCGGGTTCCCCGCAAACCTCCCAACTCCTGATCAGACACAGGAGGAATTTGACTGTGGGTTCTACCAGAGGGGAAGATCTCTGAGGCGATCAAAATCCGCCAATAAGCACAGGACTCACCAAGGTAGAGGAGGAACTTTGTCACAGTACGTAGAAAAGCAGTTCTCCAGTGAGCTGAGTACAGGACTGGTGGCCAGGGCCACCTGGGTTATAGCACTGGTTTGGATAGGGATTGCTTGGGTAGCCTTGAGCAAGCACCATATCTCTGTGTCTCCATCTGTAACACGGGGCTATTAATACTCACACCATTGTATAGGGATGCTGTGAGGATCAGTTAACCAGTTTATGAAAAGTGCTAGAATTATTTGCACTGCGGTAGAGTCCAGGAGCCTCAG
The DNA here is from genome assembly GCA_033296515.1 of Macrochelys suwanniensis. Classification (NCBI taxonomy): domain Eukaryota; kingdom Metazoa; phylum Chordata; order Testudines; family Chelydridae; genus Macrochelys; species Macrochelys suwanniensis. Next base: position 8,617,909 of record CM065790.1, on the reverse strand, counting down.
TGATGGACCAGGACTCCATTGTGCTAGATGCTGTACAAACACAGAAGAAAGACAGTCCCTGCCCCAAAGATCATACAGTCTAAATAGCTGAAGACTAAAAGTGCTAAAATCTCTCAGTGATGGTTAACCAACGCCTGGTAAATCACACATTGGCAGTCTAGATACCATTTGATCTCCCAGAAGGCAATCCATTCAAAAGCAGCTGTCCGGCTTCACATTTCATCTAAAACCCTCGTCATTTGGAAAGTTTCTGATGTCCCCCGAGACCAGGAGATAAACAGAGTGGGAATAGGCAGGAGCTCCGTTTTGCATTACTGTACAGGAGGTTTCAGATTATACAAGATGGATACTAATCTGTGTCCCTCTAACCAGCAGCAACAGATTATTGACAATCTAGAGCTATTGCTACATTCACACATTCAAGCAGCATCCCTGCAGCTGCAAGTTCTGGGTTTTGAAGACTTCATCAGATGCATCACGCAACACAGCACCAAGCTTTAACAGCCCTGTCTGAGTCCCCACTAGTGCAGAGTCACCCGTCCATTGCAATAGGTCCCAGCCTTTGGAGCCAGCTAAATCTGGGCAGAGTCCAGATGCCATCTCAGAGACCTGGTTGAGCTTGTCCTCCTGAAAATTCACCGGGCTGCTGTGCTCAGTTCCAAATATTAGACCTGAGCTTTGAAATGCTCAGGGTCCGAGCAGCATTGACGCAATGGGTCGGGCATCTCAGATCTACTCCCGGAGCACAGACTCCTTGTTTGATACCCCTTCTCAGAAGTGAGACCCCATGGTCCTGGTGCCCTAGGCTCCAAGACTACTGCTGAACTCCCCAAGACTCACCAGCTGCTCAAATGCACCCTTTCCCAGAGTTCCACCCCCCTCATGGATACTCTAGGTCATTGCTTAACCCTTCAAAGACCCAGGACTATTAAAGCAAGGAACTCAAAGGCTTTGCAAAGTAACTTCTTAAGCATACACACACTTCATTCCTAGAGAAAGCAGAGATACGTACAGCCCCATGCACAAACAACAACCCTGCAGCAAAACCCCTCCCTACAGTGTCCCCACCAGTCTGAGAGCCTTTGGGTTCTGGACAATCCTTTCAGGCTCCCCAGACCCTCCTCTTCTCCTGCTCAGCCTTCAGGTTCTCTCTCCCTGCCCCTGCAACAGGCTCTCCATCACTTTCCCAGGTCTAGCGATCAGCATGTTCCTGCCAGCTCAGAGAGCAGGTGTCTTTTAAACAGCAGCTCCTAACCTCTTCCTTTGTTCTCCTGGCCTGCTGGGGTCTCCCTCAGCAGACTATGTGGGGAGAAACCAATTTCTTTTAGCTTGGCCAACCTCTTCAGCATTGCCCTACTAGAACAAGGAATGAGTCATTCCATGGTTACTGCTCTTTCAATGGTCCTCTAGCTCCTTTTGGACAGGGGGTGTGAAGTGAGGGAGATGTCAGGCATTATAAGAAGCCGCCCCTTGACATCTCTAGGTAGTCCAGTTGCACATTCTTCAAAATGGCGTTCCAATGTCAAATGAAGGACACAATGTGATATAGGCTTCTACAGACATATCAATCCATCACACGAGCACCATCAGCATGGCAGAACCAGCAAGGACCCTGGATCATCCCTTCATGCCTGAGGTTGCCTGTGTGATTAGAAACTTGACTGGAAAGCTTACGTCAGTGGAGTTACACCAGTGTCAAACCATTATATACGAGTAGAGAATCATGAGCTGGGGCAGATTAACTAGGGTGGGTTGACCAGCCATTACTGTTGGCTAGCCAAATTCTTCCCCTAAGTAAAACTACAACAGCAGCCAAAGAATTCATGAAGTGACATTATTTAAAATATGCTGTTGTTCAACCACAGGAGGCAGGAATTATCGGGTGAGATTCTCTGGCCCGTATTATACAAGAGGACATCCTAGATGATCAGAATGGTCCCTTCTGACTTTAAAATCAATGAATCTATCCTAACTGATAAAAATCCTCTCTCAGTTAATCTAGGACTGAATGTTAGAACAGGTTGGGAAATGACTTTTTAAATAAAAGTTCAATAAAAACATAATCTTTTGCTAAATTTACCATTGAAACTTTGCAATGAATTTTTTTGCAAAAAAAAATCCCCCCTTTAGATTAAAAAACATTTTTTGTTGGAAAACTAAGTTCCTATAGAAAATGTTCAACACGCTCCAGTCATTAGCTCTGTCTATAGTACTTATATGGCCCCCATCATTATAGTATCTGAGCGCCGCACAATCTTTAATGTAGTTACTCTCTCACACCTCGATGAGGTAGGGCAGTGCTGTTATCTCCATTGTACAGAATGGGAACGGAGACACAAAAAGGCAAAGTGACTTGCCCAAGATCACACAGAAAGCCTGTGGCAGACAAGGGAATTGAACCTGGTCTCAAGTTCCAGGCTTGCACCATTATCACTGGACCAACCTTTCTCCATAAAACGTATGACAGTGTGCTACAATTAGGGAAACTCAGATTTAGATCTAACTGTCATGACCCAGTGTCCGTTGGATTGCTACAAGTCCATCTGAGATCCACAGTTGGTAGGAACAAGGAAGAACCCATGTTTGAATGCTGCCGTCTGCAGTGGAAATATTGAAGCAATTCATAGTTTTCTTATTTATTTCCAATACTCTGCAGACCTCACTTCCATGGTAACTTGGTGGATGATAATTATGCCACTTCTGTATTCAAGCATCTTTCAGCAACACCAGTTGTTCACTGGACACAGCTCAAATCAAACAGATGGCCTATCTGGGATAGAGCAAAACACAAGTGGAGCTGAAATAGAGCTAACTTTGAGCAGAGGGCACCCAATATTGGTAGATGTTCACATAGTCTTCTGCTTTGCCTGATGCAACCGTGACTCAGATTTGGTTTGTAGAACTCCAACTTGAAAAAACAGAATCAGCTTTTTGTAAACAGTCCATATATATAATACACATGCATGTACACACACACACGTGCATAGATATAGGTTACATAATGCCTATTATTACAATACAATACGCACCCCTGTCTGCATAAGCATCAAGTGGCTTTTGATTTAGTGGCCAGGTTCGTTAATTAAAGATGGATTTTCATAAGGAATCAGTATCTGTAAAATGTCCATTCATGATGAGCTTGGTGTTATCACGATGAATTCACCATTGAAAAACCAAGGCATTATATAGGCACCCCAAATAGAATTAACATTTTAAATCCCGGGCTCTGATTTTAAAAAGACAAAAAAATTTGGTACGTAAAACATCCCCACTTTTACCTTCATGTAAATGGACCTGACTACTGAAGCCCAAGGCACAATTGAGCCAATGAGTGTTTTGACTTAGTATGAACTATGTAAAACCCGATTAAGGCCCTCAGGATCCAGCCCATTATAAATAACCATGTAAAAATCAATGTTAAGGGACCAGCATAGACCAACGCTATGCAGAAAGTTCAGTATGAAGACTGCTCCTCCACGCTTAAGATCTGTGACAGTGTATGAGCTAGTGCATCATCTCTGTACAAGATGAAATTAGCACAAGGCCTCTGTACCACTTGCATCCCACTTAAACTTTCAAAACAGGGTTTGTGGACTTAAAAGGGGTATAGATATCTTGCTGGGTCTCAGCATGGTGGCAAATTTCATCCACAGGGAGCAAATTCTGTCCTGTGATATATGCTTGCACCTCTTTTTGAGTCACAGGGAGTTTTATCTAATGTACCTCTCTACAATTTTATATTGCGCTCATCACCATCGTTTCTGTGTGAATTGTGTGTGTGTGCATCTGAAGGCAGAATTTGGCTTCAGACCTTCTGTAATAACAGGGATCGATTGGATGAGTTAGGGAGAGTAGCTGACACAGATTTCTGGTTTCTTTCTCAGATGAGATCAGTGCTTCAGTCTTATTTTAATGTAATCTCCCCTTTATTTTTCAGCTCTTTATCCAGACTGGCTAAGAAAGGCAGGATAGCCTGGTGTGTAAAGCAAGACACTGACTCTCTTCATGCCTCACTTTACCCACCTGTAAAGTGGGGATAATTTTACTTTACATCTGTTTTAAAAATGAATATCTATAAAATGGGTTGTGACATCAGGCTGACAGACACTATAGAAACATCATCATTATTAATTATTATTGTCCTAATATTTCAAGTTATTGAAGTAGGAAGACAAGAGCCTACTTGGAAGATGATAGGGATAGGGTAGGCAAGACAGTGTCCATCTGGCAAATAAAATAAAAGACAACTTAATGCAGAATAAATTCACAGTTAAAAGAATGACTTCAGTTATTTTACAAACCTGGCTGCTAGATGTCCCAGCTACAGGGGCACCATGTAATAGCAGCAATAGCAGTAAAGGAGATATTGCCAATCCCAAACATTAAATAATCATGAGTTTGGCTTAAAATCATGACATATCATTAAAAAGGATAAATTTGGGGCTTATTTTATTTGCCTTCTGTTTTCTGAATTTCTAGGGTGCACCTCGGACATGTTTTCAAGCTTTTCTCTGCAATCACGAGGGCTAGAAGTTGACTTTTAAAAAAAGATCAAAGCTGAGAGTCTCACCTAATCACCTGACTCCAGGAGCTGGGACTTTGAGAAAAACATCAACTATCACAAGGCTCGTGATATAATCAGGAGAGTTGACAACACTGCAATCATGCTGCTTTATTTTTTAAAAGCTAGAAAACACATCAACAGCTTTAAAGTTCAACCAACATCCGAGCCTTTCACTAAACGTATGGGGTAAAATTCTCGCCTATTGAGGTCAATGGGAGTTTTGCCACTGACTTCAGTGGGGCCAGGGTTTCACCCATGAGCTCGAAGATGAACCAGGAAAAATAGTGGGGTAGAAGTAAAAAACATTTTCATCCGCCCTGTCCCATGCATTTCTATGTCGTAAGTTGAGCCCTTCAAAAGCAGAAATCAGTTCTGCTCATTTCCATGGTAACTCAGATAATGAAAATACTGTGTCTATTCAGCATCTTTTGACTACAGTTAGTCAAGTGGACAACACTCAAATCTTGCTGGCCTCGCTGTTAAAGGAACATTTCTAGGGAGAAAACAAATAGAGAAAAAGAACTTTTCTCTTGAAACAGTACCTCAGTCCACAGGTTCTTCTGGTCCTTTCTGACAGGAATGAACAGCCACTGTTACAGCATGGGATTGCATTCATTATGCGTGGTGAAATTTGCTCCTGTGCAGAGGATCCAGAACAAGGCCCATGCACCAGTTAAGCCTGCCAAATAGCTGTGTCTACACTAGGAGATTTTGCTGGCACAACTATGTCAATCAGGAATTACTCCCCTTCATCTCTCACCAATATAGCTCTGTCAGCAGAATTCTGTAGTCCTGCTATCCTGCTGGTGAAATTCACTCCCATGCAGGGGGCCAGCCCAAAGCCTTGGAACTACTCGAGGCCCACATAAGCTCTCAAAGTGGGATTTAAGTAGTGGCATGGATCTTCCGCTGGCCCCCTGCCCGGGGGCATATTTCACATCCCGATGCCTTAAGTTTCCATCAAGTTGCTATAATATTTACCCAACTCCCAGTGGGGTTCAGGAGCTAATTCACGAAAGCTTGTACGGTGCCCGCAGACTCTGGGATGGAGGACGATACAGAAAGACGAAGGACAATGTTATTACATTACGGAAAGGTAAAAACTGGACGTGGTGCGTTTATAGTAGACCTCTCCTCTCTGAGCGTTTGGCATTCTCCACCCAGCCTCGGTAATGAAGCATGGCAAGCTGTCTACTTCGACTCACAGGCAGGAGAGCAAACAAATGGCTGAGTGAAAGTCCCAAGAGGAGGGGCATCAGGAAGGCTGTGAGGAAGCTGACGTGGCAACAGGCTAGCCATGTCACTGCGAGAGCCGATGAAGGATGGGAGGTGAAAAGCTACTGCATGTTACAATGGAGACCAAGGGAGAGACAAAAGGAATCACGCTCAGTCCAGGGATCATAGCCCCAGAGTGAGACCATCAGTCTCCTGCAGCAGAATGAGGCTGCAGTGATGGATTTATCCTGAATGCACCATCCGCTGGGGACATCATGTTAAGCTACCTTACAACTAGTGTAGATGTGGTTAGTTATTTAAACGCAACTTCACTTTAGGATGGTTTTTTTATTGGGGCTGGACTGTACTTTAGTCCCTATTGTATGTTTATATCTAGTACTACTATTTATCAGGGCCGGCTCTAGGCACCAGCAAAACAAGCTGGTGCTTGGGGCGGCACATTTCTAAGGGCGGCATTCTGGCACCGGCCATGCCGCCCCTAAAAATGTGCCCCGGCTGCCCTAGCTCACCTCCGCTGCAGCCCCGGCGCGTGAAACAGCTGATTCGCACGCCGCTGCTGGAGGGGGAGATCCCGAACGGCCGCGGCGCACGAAACAGCTGATTCGCGCGCCGCTGCTCCCCCTCCCTCCCAGGTTTGAGAGCCTGGGAGGGAGGGGGAGATCCTGAGCGTCTGCGGCGCGCACGCCGCTTCTCCCCTTCCCTCCCTCCTTCCTAGGCTTGAGAGCCTGGGGGGAGGAGGCAGGGCTGGGGATTTGGGGAAGGGGCGGAGTTGAGGCGGGGTCGGGAGTGGGGTAAGAAAAAAACTGGGGGGGCGGGGCGGCCAAATTTGTTTTTGCTTGTGGTGGCAAAAATCCTAGAGCTGGCTCTGCTATTTATTTAAATACAATAGTGCTCAATCTGTGCGAGGTGTTTTCCATACACAGGGCGTGGCACCAGGCTTGATCCTGGGGTCCAGCTGAGCTCTGCTTGGGGCAGGATTGTGATGGTGAAGGGCAGGGGCATAGAGGGTTGTAGGCCGGCTTCGCCTATCACCAGTCCTGGGCTCCTCTCAGCTGTAACAGAACCTTCTACTGCCACCTTTACACGTGGCAAGATCCCTATTGGCTGAACTCCCCTCTGTGTGTGGCAGACTCAGAGGCGGGCCAAGGAGCTTCACATTAGGGGTCAATTTTGATGGTGTTGAAATCTCACCAGCTCAGCTGGTGAGGTTTTGGCTCAAAATGGCCACCTCTCACTGCTAACCCCGAAGTCTGATGCAATCAGGAGAGGATCGGGAGGCTGGACACGCCCCTTGATCTGCAGAGCATGCCCCCGCCGGGGACCTGGTTCCTGGCCAGGCTCAACAGCGGCCGCTCTACTATTGCTTTTTGGATCGCCCTGCAGAAATCTCAGTGGGGGGACAGTGCTGGCCAAGAACATGGCTCTCTATTCTCGCCTCCCCCCTCTCTTGTGCACCAGCACAGCACAGGATCTACCCTTCTGTCTGTCAACCAGCAGATGGAAGCCACATGAAAATACAGATTCTCAAATTCTACCCTCGGAGGCACACATGCATGACGTCCACTGAGTAACAGGCATGCACGTGCAGGCGCATGGATTCTACTGGTTGGGATGCCTGGGTGCAGGTGCAGGGGTGAGAATCCCCTTTTGTCTCACGACAGCTTCCAGGAAGAGGCAGCCTACGGCTGCAATTGTTCCAATGAAGGCACCAACTTCAGTCCAATAAAGGCTCACTCAGTTCATATCGCTGTCATCTTCCAGATGCTGGCACGAGCCTGCAACAAAGCAACCAGAAGCTTTCAAGAAGCCCATCTGCATGGCAGAGGGACCCCGACACCAACCCGCAGCTAAGGGAAAACAATCCCCAGGATCATGGCGAGGCAGAGCATGGCTGCAACAAAGGAGAATCGACGGGACAAAAGGAGACCGTGAGAAATCATTGATTGCTGACTTCCCACCAGGTTCTCTGCACTTTGACAATCAGAATAACTTTCAACAACACTCGCTTTTCATAGAGAGCGTTTGCTGTTGCTTGTTTCGTTCTCTCAGCTGAAAGGGCCTCAAAAAGGAGAGAGCCCTAGGAATGTATTTTGCACGCCCCCCTCCTCAGCGAGGCTGAAAGCTTGCCTGGATTATGCCGCAGTTTGCTCTGGGAGCTGTTGCAGGGATGAGGTAGTGCCAGCTTCTACGGGGATGAATTAGTGGGGCCAATATTGAGCAGCTTTCCTAGGCATTGTCCTAGGCTAGTGAGGATAAGTACCGTGTAGAAGCCTTTTGCAAGTGACTATTTTCTTGTCATTAGGATTCTCCATGGGAAAGGTCAGCGATGTTATTTCTCTCAGCCTCTCCTGCTCTACTCGGTCCGTCAGGCAGAGAGAGCACTACCTGATAAACAGTGGTGCAAGTAGAAATCATTTCTTGCCAATAATGATTTCATGGGATGGGGGCTAGCCCCAAGTCTTTCCGGTACCCCAGACCCGCTAAAATTCTCTTGCCGGTACTGCGTACTGGCAGGTACCAGCCTACTTGCGCTCCTGCTGATAAATCTTCTGGGAGAGGAATATGGAGTCACACAGACACTGAAATTCAGTCCTGTGCAGAGGGTCAACACCAAGCCAATGTATCGCTCATCTCCCCCAGGGTTTGTGTTGTCAGCACAGCGGGAGTTCTACCTCCTAGAGAGAGAGAATTAACATCCCCTAGTTCATCAATCCTAAGGCAGGAAAAGGCTCTCACTTAGGCCCTGATTCAGCAAAACACTTAAGCTGGTCATTAACTTAAGTACATGCTTAAGTCCATTGATGTCCCTGGGAATTAAGCACATGCGTAAATGCTTTGCTGAATTGAGGCCTAACACAAGTCATTGAGACCGGCAGTGGCATGTTTTGAGAATGTCATTTGGATACACAGGGTTTGGGATAGATCGGGGGGATGATTGAGTAAGGTTTTGATGCTGGGGGATATTAGCCAAGACTGGGAGAATGAGAGGGAGTCTCAGATCAAAGGGTGTCACAGAGACGTGGCTTCGTTGTGTATGAAAAGCTTCTGTTGGTCAGCGAATGCCCGAGCGGAAGTTTGACTGCGAACAGCAGAGACTGAGGTGCTGCGTGACACTCCACAGAGCGGCCGGGACCAGTCTTCCGGTCGCTGTCTGTGCGCAGATGGGCAGAAAAAGAAACATGCGCAGGCCACAGGAGGCCAGTGGGTACAGAAACAACGCCCCTCCCCTCCCCCATGACAACCAACAAACCCCTCTCAACAGATTTGCAACTCCACGGTTTCAGGAACATGGCAGGACTAGAAGAGCCCAAGGTAGCGAAGACCGTCTTCCCATAATCCTCACCACTTCAAACTCACGGGGATTTATCACTTGTCCTTTCAGTGCCCTTACCAGCCTGGGTTTCTGTCTATCTGCCCTAGGTACTTACATGCCCCCTATTACTGCCGAATCTGAGTGCCCCCAGTCTTTAATGTCTTTAACCTTACAAGTAAGGCAGGGAAGGAAGGCAGGTCTATTATAGCCATTTTCCAGCTGGGAATTGAGGGCCTGCCTTCACTGGAGTGTTAACTCAAGTCCCAGACAGGCACAAAACCCCTGAACTCTAGTGTGCTGGAGGTTTGAAGTCCAGGAGGCACAACCTGCAGCCGGCATCAGCCCAACTCGTCAGCTGCTCCCTCGACCACTCGAGCGTTCTTTCACAGCCTGGCTGCTCTCGCTCAGGCTAAGCTACCTCAAGGGGAGTTAAGTATCAGAGGGGTAGCCATGTTAGTCTGGATTTGTAGAAGCGACAAAGGGTCCTGTGGTACCCTATAGACTAACAGACGTATTGGAGCATAAGCTTTCGTGGGTGAATCCCCACTTCATCAGATGCAAACTCAAGGGGAGTTAACACTGCCGTGGAGACACCAAGGAGTCACTGGCAAAGCAACAAATTGAACGCAGGTGTCCTGAATCCTAAGCTAGTGCCCCAGCCACTGGGCCAGGCTTCCTTTGAGCGGAGGCCTGTTCAGCCTTTCCGATGAGGAGATGTGCCGTCCCTTCCATGCACAGCCTTCACCGGTAACAAGCAACTCATTGCACTCAGGATCTCAAGCCAAACGCAAAAATTTCCCCAAGGGCCCTAGCCATGAGGCAACACAGCCTCCCCCAGCTTTAATGGACTTAAGCCAAATATGCCTGGAGAATGCTTCTGCCTCTTCCCATTATTTTCATCTATTTTAGGTGTTGGTGGAAATCTTTCTTGTTTATATAACAAAATCACAGCCCTGTGTTTGTGATACCATATCCATGGTAACCCTAATATAGCATGCACAGAGATGTAGGATTTCATTATGTGGATAAGCCGCAGGAGGATTAGGAAGAGAAGGGGAGGCAGGGTGGGGAGAGAATCATCTCTAGGATGCATCGGAAAGATGCCTCGCCATAAGACTGGATGTGAACGCAAGGCGACAGCAGCGTTTCCTGATGCATTCTGTCCCATTGACATCCTTCATGTACCGCATAAAAGCCTCCGCGCCTTCCTGGTACTCACACAGGAGCAGCAAGTCATCTCAAGCAATTCACGATCCCTCAGACATCCTTTTATGCTGTCAAGGGACCACAACGCATCCGAGAATCAGGCCCTGGCCGTCAGGGCGAAAAGACAAAGGAGAAGGATAATAGACTGTACCTCTGCCAGCGCGCTCTCCCTCTCCTCTACGGCAAGAACTAAAGCAACTCAATGCAACTGGGACCGGCCAGTTCGACCCCATCCCGATGTCTTTACCCCTACCAAGTGTCCCTCGGAAATCAGTGGGGAGTTTTACCTGCAAGGGGGAGCCGGTTATTTTCTTTGGGACCGATTCTGACACCCGCCCCCCAGGGCTGAGATAAGGCAGGCTCAGGAGGAGGCAGAGTGTCAGAAGCTAGCCCTTAGTAAGCAACAAATCAAAGGAACAGCATCTGCCTCGCTAGCACAAAATTACAAAGTTTGTCGATTCTCGTGCTCCGGGGCACAAACAAATCACCAGCTGAGGCAGGAAGAAATGTCCCCTCTCTCTGTATGGCACCTTCCAATGATCGGAGTCCAGCACCGGCCAGCGTGAGAGACAGGCTCCCAGATTAGATGAGCCGTTGGACTGTTCTGCCAAAATTTTGGCCCTGCCAGTCTGTCTTTTCCTTTCTCTGCTCTTCCCCTCTCCTGGTCCTTTCTTCTTACTAGTGCTCTGCCCTGCACCTTGCCACACCTTGCAAAAAGCGAGTCAGAGGCGTGGTATGTACGCCCCTGGTCTATGATGCTAGTGTCAGTTCTCTCTGCTTATACATGTGCTGTTCTTTATCCGCCCAGCACCCTGAGAGCCAGGTATCTGTCTGTTTGCAGCCAGTTCTTGTTGCGGCACTTGTTACCTTCTTAAAATAAAGTTTGCTTATTCAAAAAGCCCCCTGTAGATCTGTAAGTTCAGTGGGGTGCCCCTTGTTTACAACCAGTGACGGGTCTCGATTTCACTGCCAGGACGGGAGTGCACAAAGGCAGCCGTTCCATTTTAAGAGAGGTGTATATATTCTACAGAAATAAAAAGAAATGATATACAATAGTTCCCTAAAACTTTATTTGCACATGGTCTGTGATGAGACATACTACTGAAAAAGCACTGTATGTCCTATCAGTAAAAGTACTGCATACCACTCTCTGGATGAAGATATGATTACACCGTGTACATTTATTATTACAGTATTTGTATCATGATAATACCTAGGAGCCTCAGTCATGGACCAGGACCCCCCTGTGCTAGGCGCTGTACAAACACAGAACAAAAAGGCAAGTCCCTGCCCCAATGCACTTACACTCTAAGTATAAGCCAGGAGACAGCAGGTAGATACAGACAGACGGGAGCACAAGGAAACAGTTAGGCCGTGGTCTCGGCACACCAGCTGCCTAACCATTGTCAGCTTTTATATACACACAGGCAGAGGGAGACAGTGCTGTTCAGTGGACAGAGCACTGGACTGGGAATCAGGAGAACAGGATTACATTCCCAGCTGTGCCACTGCCTTACTGTGTGACCTTGGGCAAGTCACTTTGCTTCTCTCTGCCTCGGTTTCCCCATCTGTATAATGAGGACAACAATACCGACCTTCCTTTACAGAAACACTGATTTCAATGAACAGAAAAACCTATGTGAGAGCCAAGCACCCTGCTATAAAAGCCTTCCTTCTCCACAGGGACCAACCCTACAGTGTCAGCTTCCTCTCCTACGTGTCACATCTCTCTCTCTGCCCTCTTGTCATTTGCCTTTTCCTGATGTACAGCCTGACTCAGACTCCACATAACTTGATCAGCACCGAGGTAAATTTGATCAGGGCATTCAAGCATAGCACACAATCTTGCAGTGAATGTGAGCTGTGAATGTCAGAGGCCCTCAGGCACTGAGACCTGCTTTTTCTGTGTGTCCCATCTTTAGCAAAGCAGATGGCAAGTTTCCTCCCCCCCCCCCCTTTCCAAATTGAATTTACATTTACGGTTCTGTTGCATTTGATTATAGCTGGAAGGAGTGCTGCCTACTCCAATCCCTAATTTAGTGCATCAAGAGCGTTTAAACCTACTTACCTGTAAGTAACTCTTTGTTTCACGAAGGCAGTTTTGCCTCTTGCTGGTGGGGTACACGGAGCAACGCAGAGATACTGCTTCCTCAAGGTCCCGAGGACAAACGTCTTACAGAATTGATTTCATGGCTCTGAAAGTTGAATCTTATCTCTGCGTAAGGCTGGGTTTTCATCCAGGGGCGCTGCTGGCACTACACTCTGCAGAGGCAACGGTGGAGTGGTCTTGGCATGTCTCCAGAGCTCAGAGGTTAAACAGACAGCGTATAGAGCGATGATTAAAGCAACTCTCTATGGGGCAGGGACTGGCATTTACTGCATGTTTGTACAGCGCCTAGCACAACGGGGCTCTGACCTGTCTGAACTCTAGATACACTAAAAACTCCTTTCACTGTAGGGACCTCAGGCACTTTATGGGTATTCATTGAGCCTTGCATTCCCCCCAACAGGTGGGGTTTTCTTGCTGCTGCCTGACAAATTGACAGATGGCCAAAGAGGAAGCGTTGGCTGGTGTAGGATGGAACTGTTCATCTCTTGAGTAGGACGGGCCATGAGGGTCTTGTCTAGTCCAGGGAATTTTAGGAAAAAGCCCCTACCCAAGTTAGCACCAACTCAGCCACAACGGTGTTAGCACCCGACTCGGTCCAAATGTGGGCATGACTCCAGTGGCTTCCAGAATATTTATTTCTGTGCCCCACGTGTGAGCCCCTATCGTCACCGCTTCATATCTCTGCACTTGCTTCTGAGGGCAACTCCCATTAATGTGGACACCTGCGACCCGCTTACCCAAATGGCCTCCTCTCGCCTTATACAAGGTAGGGGAAGGCGAGCTCATCAGGGGCACTGCTGGGCACTGCCATGCATAACAAGAGCCATCCCAAGCTGACACGGAGTGACTCATTCTGCAGGGCTAGCCGCTTTCCGAGCAGAGAACCCCTGGCCTTTAGAAGGTCCCCAGCCTTGGAGATCAGCCAGCACCTGGCCTTGGCCACTTCATAAGGCTCACCTGGCTAATTGTTTCGGTTCCCAGGTTGGGGCATTGGTTTCCTCTGGTCTGGGTTGTTTGGTATTGTGACGGTTCATCGCTAGTCTCTGGCCCCTCATATGGCCCCAATGTGCCCCTGGGGAGGATGGCAGGGCGGCTGCTGGGGGAGGAAGCCTGGATCAAGTGCTGCTGTGCTCTGGTGATCTCCTGCCAGCATTATGGCCCCTTGGGGGCTGTTACTAGCTGATACCTTCTGACTTGCTCTGGGGGGCAAATTGCCCCCCGGCCAGCTGAACCCTGAAGTAGTGGAGCATAGAGCCAGCTTTGCCTTCCTGCCCTCATCAGGTCCTGCACCTCATGCAGCTTGACCAGATCCAGAGGCCATCACCCCAGGCCCTCTTTTCGCTGCTTCTCCTGGACACTGATTTAACCCCAAGGGATTGTGATGTCAGCGATTTACCAGCAACGCTGGCAATTTCACAGGCACTTTTGGAACCACCGTCATCTCGGTTCCTTTTGATTCCCTTCCTCTTATTCCCCCCCCCCCCCCCCCCGACCTCCAGCTCTCAGCCCTGACTCCGGTGCCTACACATAGCAAGGGATTGGGCGGCGTCTGGAAGCTCTCCTCCGTCAGCGTCTCTCAAATTCATCTCACCGCCTGCTCGCCCGTCGCAAGGCCCGTGTGTCAGAATCCGGGATGAGCTCGCAATCTTCTTGATGCTGCCTTAAAATAAACAGCCGGAAGCAACGGGCAGAAGGATGAATCCTTGCTCTTTGCCTGGATTTATGAGAAACTATTCAGGATAAGATGAAAGAAAGTATCCCCCCCCGCCCTCAAATAAATTCTGGCTGCTTATCTCCAAAGTTCAGCTGCTTTCGAGCTAACTAGCCGGCGTTATGTTGTTGTACTGTCAATGCTTTATGGGGAGAACAGCTCAGGAACTCCACTCGCACATGAGGAGAGTCTGGGGGGTTCCGTTCTAATAGATTTTAGCCTTCCGGGCTCGGGGGAGGGGAGGGGGAACTGGTTAGCTAAGGAGCCCTTTTTAATAGCCTGGGAAGGATAATTTTACCTCCTGCCTTGTAGACAATTGAGCTTCTCATCCCATATAATTAAGAAATGGTACCAAGAGAAACGGAGAAGCGTGCACGTCTGTGGATGGGTGGGAGGGAATTAAAAATGGGGTGAGGCAAAAATCTGTTTTCCAGTCTCTCAGTGATGAGAGTCAAAGGAGAAATGGGTGTGTATGCACTTGTGTACACACACATGCAAGCAAGAAAGTTATTTTGCGGCTTTCAGGTAATGATCTCACAGCATTACAGGAACAAAAATTAAGTCTAGCACCCTCCCCATCCCTCGCAGTCAGACTCAGATAAGTAACAGCTCCTATTCCCAACTGGAGAAACCGAGGCACAGAGAAGTTAAGTGGCTTGCTCCAGGGCTCACAGCACATCAGTGGCAGAGCCAGGAACAGGACCCAGATCCTCAGGCCCTTCCTCTAGCCACCAAGACACACTTTCTGCCTCCTAAAAAGTAACGCTAGAGGGCCAGATCCCCAGCTTGTGTAGCACACCACCATTCAAATAGCCTGATTTACACCAATTGAGAACCTGGCCCATAGAAAAGCCAGCGAGAGTGGTGAGATCATGACTGAACTATTCTCATGCCTGACCCACTCGAGACCATCCATAATCACTTCCTTCACATAACGCTTCCACGCCGTGCTTTTTCATAATGGACACAAGTAAAACAACAACTTAGATCTCTCCAGTCATTCTCCACCAGTGCTATAAAACATGAGTCACAGAACCCTGGGGCACAGAGACAGACACAGCATAAGCCATGGGGGAGGGAAATACACACATTCATTTGTTGGAGAAATTTATTTCATGAGTGTTTTAGCCTCTTCTTGACCTTTGTTTGAGTATATGCTGCATTAGAGACCAAAAGCTCTTAGCGCTGGGTCAACTAACAAGGATAGAGGCTTTGGATCAATTGCCTCATTCCAGGCTAATGGTTGCATCGAAAAACAGTAAAACCTCATTCAATTAAACTTAACGGTGCAAGAATGAATGATTCACCGACACACTGATGCCTCAAATTAACTCTAATCCCTTTCATTACACAAAAGAGCAAGGTTTGAGAATCTGGACTCTCCCACGTGGCATGTCCCTAAACACTTCTAGTGACACCCAGGATCCAGCTGGGATAAGTGTTAGTCCACACACACATCCGTCTGAACGGAGCAGCCATTAATAAAGATGGGAGATTCAGAGTTTAAAGGCCGTTGCTGCGTATCAGAGCTCCAGGCAGTTCATTATCATTCCAATTAATGTACACAAAGTTAAGAACCAAACCAGAGCTCATAAAACCTTGAAGGAAAGGGAGAGAAAAGAGGAGGAAAATGTACCTTTAAACTGTAGAAGCGACAAAGGGTCCTGTGGCACCTTATAGACTAACAGAGGTATTGAAGCATAAGCTTTCGTGGGTCAATACCCACTTCTTCAGATGCAAGTGGGTATTGACCCACGAAAGCTTATGCTTCAATACCTCTGTTAGTCTATAAGGTGCCACAGGACCCTTTGTCGCTTCTACAGATCCAGACTAACACGGCTACCCCTCTGATACCTTTAAACTGTAGTCCAAAGTCACAGCTGCCCCTAGAGCAAAGAAATATCAAATATTTAGCATCTTTAAAGCATCAAATGAGGTATCCCTATCATCAGACCCATGCATGGGCTGCGTACAGAGGGCTCGCGATCATTTCTTATGCACTGGGAACACAGGGGATGGGAAATGAGGCTGGAGAAAAAGGGCAGGTGTCTTCCATCAAGCTCTGTTCAGGATTGGGACCCCTTTGTACTAGAAACATGACAAATGCTAACCTCTGACACCCTTCAGCATTTCGCTCTTGCCTTGTCTTCCTGAGCTGCTGAAACTCAATGGAGAACAACAATAAAGAAGACGACTGGGTTTACCCCAATCAGCAGATGCAGGATCAGCTTGGGGTGAATGAGAGGCAGTTCTACCCATGAGTTTGCTGGGGCCACTCAGCAATGAGAGGACCAAGTGAAACACATTTCCCTTCTTCACCATCCTCAGAGCTGTGCACAGCTGCATAGTTAACAGAGCAGCACTTTCATCTCACAGGCAAAGGGCTAGATCTTCAGCTGGTGTATATCAATGTGGCGATGCTGATTTACATCAGCCGAGGAACCGATCCCAACAATCCACACAGGGGTGGCTGCTCCTACGCCCCAAGCTACGCGGGGCAACTTTCCAGAGCAGGGCTCTGCATCCACGCCATCAGCACCCCCCAAGGTTCTGCATGTCATGGAACAGGCCAGCAGCCACGGCCGAGGGCTGTTCATTAGGTGCTGGATCCTGAAGCCCACATGTTCAAAGGTATTTAGGCTTCGCTCCCTCAGAGCCCTGCTGATCAAACCTTTACTGAGCACAGGGTCAGCTAAGGAGGAGTAAGGGGACCCACTTCCACTTTAATTCACAGCCACTGTTGGGCAAAATAGTTGACACGATGCACAACAGACAAGTCCCAGCTGGATAAATAAAACACAGCCCTCTGGGCCAGCACGATGCTTATAACATGAGCACGTGGGGCTCGTTACTAGAACAAAACCAATGCCAGCAACTCTTTCGCTCATAAAGAAAAAACAAACAAGGAAACCTGGAAGCCGAGGAAGAAGCAAAATTTTAACAGGTCTGAATTTAATCCCCTAGTTGGGCTGGTTGATTAAATCAGCCTTACAGGTCTGAATTCCCTTTAAATAGGGAGTTTGTACAACAGACACCCAGGCAAACCCAACTGCCTCATGCCCCCAGCGCCCAACGCCTATGCCACGCTTACGCTGGGCTTGATCAAAAGAGCGGCTGCTGGTAATGTAGAGCTTCAGGGTACCCCATGCAGTGGGAAGTTCTCTAGTGCTGAATGACACAGGGGAGCAGAGACAGAACGAACTCAAGCGCCGCGCGAACCATGGAACTCAACACTCTTACCCCAACCCTGAAAATAAAACAAGGGAAGTAAGAGAGGGCACTCCCACTGCTGGCTTCGTGTTGCTAAATGATTTACTTCCCGAACGAGAAGGTGGCTCAGAGCCACCTAATGCTTTAATGAGGAAATGCAAGTACAAAGCAAACAAAAGGGAACATTCTGCTAAACTCGGATGGTCGCGTCATTTGTTTTCTCATCTTTAAATGGAGCTTTAATGTTGAGGAGAGGCAATTTAGTGGTGGGAGCAGGAGACTGAGAGGCAGGACTCCTGGGTTCCAGCTGGGCTACTAGCTTTAGCGGTGTGACCTTCCAGTGTCAAATGGGGATAATCGTACTTACCTCCCTTCCAGCAGGATGAGTGGTTTGCTTAGTTAATGCTCCTGGAGCACGCTGAGGCATGAAAGACACCGTGTGCTTGTTAATAATGTCGCTTTGATTCTAATCATTCTTCCCGGCTTTCTCTGAATGCTAACAAGCTAGCACTGTTAGCTGTGGTTTTTATCCCATCCACACTGGGAGGCTCTATGGCTTGTTACCGCAGATGGGTTGTGTTCGGTTATCAAAAGAGAAAGACATTATCAGGGCCTGTGAGAGGGACCTCTCACTTTTCCTAGAGGGAAGCTGGCATAGGAGAGCCTAGTCCACTAATCATGTATCAGAGGGGGAGCCGTGTTAGTCTGGATCCACGAAAACAATGAGGAGTCCGGTGGCCCTTAAAGACTAACCGATTTATTTGGGCATAAGCTTTCGTGGGTAAAAACCCCACTTCTTCAGCTGCATCACATTAGTCCACTAATGTTTCAGAAGGTGTCAGCACCCAAATGAGTGGCCAGTTTTTTCAAAGGAGCTCACTTGAAAATCTGGCCCCCTGGGTTTGTCCGGGTTCACACAGGAAGTCTAGGACACAGACCAGAAGTGAAGCCAGCTCAGCTGAGTCCCAATCCAATGCCTTTCTCGCCCAGGCCATCCCTCATCCCTGCCCTACAGCTCAGCGTGGATCCCAAGAAGCTAGCCAGGGGAGCAGCAGAGACATGCACATTGAAGGGGGGGGAGGGGAGGCTGACCAAACCAGCCCAGATGAGTGAGACGTCTGCGTTGTCATCTCTGAACACCTGGGGAAAGCCAGGTATGCAAGTGAGAAGCGCCTTGAAGGCAGCTTCCCCCTTCAGGAGCAGTGTTTCCTCAGCACATCAATGACCCTGGCAGAGATGCAGGGGTCACATTTCCCACAGCTGGCTTCTCTTGTTGACTAGACACAGGAGGGTTTTCCTCAGCACCAGGCAGGGCTCCCCTTGCCCCACGCTGCTTCTTCCTCATTCATTGCTCTTTCCCAGCCACCCTTCTCTTTTCTGTGGGCTTCTTTTGGGGGCAGAGGGCAGGGAACTGAGGTTATCTTCCTTTGGCTGCCGAGGATTCAGAGCATCTTCTAGTCCATTGCTGTGACTGTGTTCACTGGCGCCGGCCAGCAGAGGATGGAGAGGCAGCAGGAGGGACAGCATGGGTAGGCTGTGCGCACAAGGAGCTCTGCCAGCCACCTCTGTGCACACAGGCATTTCCCAGGGGTGGAAGCCATCTTCTTGGTGCCCGGAATCATGCCATTAACAATAGACTTGCACATTAAGGGCCAGATCCTCAGCTAGTGTAGACTGACTTGGCTCCAACGGTGGATTTAGGCTGATTTACAACAGCTGAGGGTCTGGCGCGAATTTTCAAGGGTCAAGTCACTAGGAAACACTCAGGCCTCTTTGACAGAGACATTCAAAGCCATCTCCCAGGAAGTGGTAGATGTACATACCAGTAGCTGTATCTTTGGGCAGTCTGTGGTTTAGCTCAGACACTCATCTCTTTTAGGCATAAAAACCTGCCGAAGGGGAGACATACTTGCACCAACCAAAACAGGCGGCAGGCCGAATCTACCGGTACCTGTGGACTGCTTGCAAAACGGCAGCACAGGTTCATAGGATCATAGTGGTTATGAAGACTTACCAAATAGCATCTTAATTAGGCTGCTAGCTATTTGGGGCAGGGCTGTCTTTTTGTTCTGGGTCTGTACAGTACCTAGCACCTGGTCCATGACTCTGGCTCCTAGACATGACTGCAATATAAATGATAATAATAGAATCCAGCCTCCTGCTGGAGTAGAATGCTCTGCATTGAAAAAGGATAGAGGACTTTTTAAACAGGTCCTATCCTTGAGCAGCTTTCAGGAATGTTTTGGTCCATTACTGTAACAGAATTGTGTAGCAGGTTCTGATATACAAGGGACAGGATCAAGATTCCTTGCAGAAGCTGTCGCTAGCAGGTTAACAAAATGCGACTGAGATAGGGTAGCAGGGAGAACTGACAGATCTTGCACTTTTGCAAGAAGAGCTTTCTTGGGTGAGGCCCCTGGAGTGGAAAGCACTGCTGCTTTCACTCACCAAGCAGGAAGGATATTTCACAGACGATCTCTTGGCTCACTCATCGTGCAGAGATAAGGCAGTTCCTGCAAAGCAGAGAAGGATTTCTCACAATGCTCTCGGGAAACCCAGTGCACAAGGAATGTTTAATGCTGCCCTTAGCCCAATACTGAATCCCACTGTGCTGACTTAGGCAGGCCAGAAAGTTTGCATCTAGGTCCAAGGGAAGTGCGCAGATTTGTTCTTCCATTCCGAGTACAAAGGGAACTGTCAGACATGACAACATGAGGCAGGCCACCCCAGATCTACCTGCCCTGGCTTGTGTGTGGGTACCACCCTGCCGCTCTCTGAAATACCAGCATATTGGGGGACATGCTAGATCACTGCACAGCATTGCTACTCCCAGTATCTGTGCTTCACCAGAGAAAGTAAGGTGTTTGCCTGAGTAATGAACCTACTATGAGTCATCAGAGGGGATTGAACTCAGAAACCTCAACAAGAAAAGCAAAAGTCTCTACCACTTGAGCTAACAGAATAACTGCTTTATTGCTTAATCATTTATCCTTGCTGGAGCTAGCTGTCTAGAGATGTGTGATATTTCTCTCTCTCTCTCACACACACACACACACCCCACACACCTTATCTACTCACAAAATTACCCAAAAGGTGTAATTTTACACACATTTAATTAAACCAGTTCAACTTTGGGTGTGGACTCTCCTAAACTGATTTAAAGCTGCTGTACAGAAGTTTAGTTTGCCAGGCGTCAGCTCCTGCAATAGAAGAGTGTCTACACAGGGTTTTGCTCTGGTTCAACTAAATTGGGTTGAGCTGGGCTCCACTCAGCCTCGCTGTTTTATGGGAAATGACGCTGTTAAGTGGAGGAGAATTAAGAGGAAAATCAGTTTGGCAAGAATGCCGACTCATGCCTGTGCAGCAATCTGTGAAATTAACAACTCTCCAGGCTTCGCTTTCTGCTCATCCTTCCGGTCAACTGAGATAAACATTCATTGATTCAACCCTTTAGAGACTATGCTCCCATATGCAGCCCTCTCCGAGGGAAACGGGAGAGATTCATCAAGGGAGACGCCAGGAAGGGTCCTGGGAACAAGTGGTGGGTTGTGCCACATGAGGTCCCTGGGCTGTCAGAAGGATTATTATCCTGTGAGGGGGCTCTGTTTAGAGAGGTTCCATAGCTGAGCCTGAAAGATGGTTTTGTGCACCGCATGCGCATATCAAAGCCGCTTGGAGCGCCCCTCCTGCACTCCCGCGCAAGATGGCAGATTCACAAGGTTCACACTCGCCGGCTATGGATCATGGCAATGAGGGGTGTCCCCAGCCAGACAGCAAACAGCACTGATGGATCCCAAAAGGATTCCACACTGGCTTCCCCAGCTGGGGGGCAACCTCATTAGATCCCCTTCCCCCGCTACACACAGCTGCGCCCATCATGACTAGGGTGTGGATCCTCGAAGATGGGAGGGAAGCAGTTTAAAGCAGGAGCAGTCAGGTGTCTTTGGGGCCTGCCTAGAGATATGGGAGATCCAGAGAGGCGAGGGGATGGAAAGGAACCTTTGGAAGAAGCCATGGGGACTGTCCGAAGATCTCATTTAAATCCATGGGAAGGAGCAGCAGGATCAGGCGCTAATAGAGTTGTGTGGGGAAATGGGGGCCGAGGTGCTGTAGGGTGTTATCCCAGAGTCCTTTGCAGAGGGGTGAGGGATGCACAGCAGGCTGCAGCAGCAAGCGGAAGGCAAGGCAGGCAGGAGAGAGGATATCAGTGCGGGGCGCAGTGAGAGCAGCTGGAAGGTAAATAGCACTTTCCCACCACGCCGGATGATTTAAGAGAGAATAAAATCAGTCCAGTCTGGTTCAATTCCCATTGATAATGTCCATGTACAATTAGAGCCAATTAGGTCGAGGCAGAGAATGACAAGTGTTTGGCCAGAAGGTGCGGGTGGGGGGTCAAACCAGCAATCAAATTTCCCAACCACCAAATGCAATTAAGGAGTATTACTTACCCAGCTTGCCCAGGAGGGCCAGCACATAAATGGCAAAAGCCAGGAGCGCGAGCTTCTTTCTCCCCAGCATGCAGACCACCGGGAACAAGAGATCCCCCTGCCCAAGTTTCAGGCTCCGGGAAGTGGCCTCCATGTACTTCACCATGATTATGGTTTTCCTGGTCATCCTGGTGGTGGCTCTGCAAGGCACAGCTCCCCGGGAGAATTATTTCCCTTACAAGGTGCCCCTGGACCCCCAGAGTTTCCTGGAGCTCTCGTGGAACGTCAGCTACCCGGAGCAGGTGGTGCATTTCCAGCTCTTGGTCAAGGAGCCAAAATTCGGGCTGCTCTTTGGGATGTCGGACAGGGGCGAGTTTGAGAACGCGGACCTGGCCGTGCTCTGGAGCGACGGGCACAGCTCCTATTTTGGGGTAAGCTGCTTGCACATTGCCAAGGTTCCAAGCTTAGCTGCCTGCCCCGGGAGTCCCGTCCCAGGGTAATTTTTGCTCTGTAGTGGGAAAGGATTGAAATGTACCTAGATCTCAGTGGAGTCTATGGGAGTGCGGGCTGAGTGAGACCTTCAGGTTTGGTCCGGACGTTTAGCTGTGGGTGGTTAATAGGTGCTTGGAGGTTTATTCCAAAGGGCTACAGGGCTCAGATACCACAGTGATGGGTATGGTATAGGATCTGAAACAGAACAGAATAGACTAGTTAGACAATCAGAGGAGCTAACAACTGCTTTCATTTCTTGACCCCAGGGTCTTTTTTGTATTTATTTCCAAAGTACTATAACGGGCGGCTGAATATCAGCAGCAACAACACGCACACCTGCATGATGCATCAACAACTTGGTTCGCTTGTGCACTTCTGTCAGTCACATTAAAAATGAACCGCAACTCCAGTTAATGACATTGAGGAAGTGCAAAAGTGATCATCCAGAAGGTCTGCTCTGCCAGCCTCAATCAGCCGGATGCAAGTCAGATTTGAAGCTGTAGCAAAGCTCAATAGGACTTTGGAAAATACAATTCGACTGCCTGCTGCCAGCAGCACAGTACTAGAAGAAATTAAACATGCAAATGCATTTTGGGTGGACAAAAATGCCGAATGCTAGACAGGAACCTGGGGAGCTAATTTCTGATTTTGCTGTTTGATTTTGGTATTGCAAATTATCATCTTTTGCTACATGATCAGTTTTTGTTACTTTTTAATTTTTCTTTACAATAGGCATGTATCTGAAATAACAAATCACATGAACCATCCCCAGGCCTTTGGGATGGGCTCATTGTAAATTTGTTTGAAGGTAGAAAGCAAACCAGATTTTTTCTGATCAATTTTAAATTACCAACTGTCAGTAGCGCAATCTACAATATAATAGAAGGATGAAAAGGAGGGCTTGGGACACTATTATCTGTGCTAGTTTTTGCACTAATTACCAGCTAATCACCGATATGAGAAGACCTGAATGCTACAGGATTGCAAAGCAAAAAAAGAACATAAAGGAACATTTCTAGTATGGTTTTCACATGGGTTCATTGATCTGTAAGATGTACAGTGTTTAATTCAAAAGCAGTCAGTGTTCTGACTTTTAGTCCCATTTTGGTGCTTAGTAGCATCCTTTAACTACTGCACGGAGACTTATAGAAATCTGTACACTATTATCTCTCTCCCCGGCAGTCTTTCTTCTGGTTGTGTTTGTCAGATGCTAAAAGATCCAAATTTGCTTAACCTTTCCACATACTATAAGATTAATTTGCGCAACGCATTTCTGTGAAAACAAATGCCATGCTTGATTCTTCCTCTCCCTCCCTCCCCCCGCCCCAGGACAATATGTTCAAGGAATACAATTCTACACTTCAAGCTGAAATGATGCCAGGATGTCTATTCCTTTTTACTTCTCAGATAAAAATAAATGAAATTAAATCAGTGGCTACTCCAATGGCATATATGCAATGAGATATTTCCCGTCTCTTCCTACACCCAGTAAGTGAAAGAGACCTACTGGAGATGAGAAAGACGTACTCAGCAACCCAGTTCATATTCCCAGAACCAGTGCAAGTTTTAGGCCCTGATCCTCAACATCTTTAAACCCAAGATTGCTTTTGGGGCCAGTTTTGCCACCCATATGTAATGCTCAGCAGTACCTTACTCTTGGAGTAGTCCTGCTGCGTTCATTTATAGAACAGGTTCTGGCTGCAGAGGATTAAGGTCTACGAATGTGAACGGTGGTTTGCCGGGTCATCCCCATAGTCCTCCAAGGACAGGTTGTGTCTGACCTTAAGCCACCAGCAGCTGGTCTATGATAAAAGTCTTTGAAAAAAAATGTTTCAGCACAGACAAGGGCAAGATCTTCTTAAATCCCTTACATCTTAAATTTTCCTACCTCTGTGCTGCTTGTCAGAAATCCAGTCCTTTGTTTAAAGGAACATGGATGTTGTTGACATAAAAAGTTAGACACTTTTAAAAGTTACTAACATCAGCTGTGCTTAGTAAACACCGCCACCATACAACAAATGATACATCTTGCCTACCTGCAAATCTTTCTGTTCAATACAAAGTCTGGGTCAGATTTACTCCTACTGTCACTCTGCTGTTCTACGTATCACTGGTGAAATGTCCCGATCGATGTATTATTTATTTGTATTGCAGCAGCAGCTAGGACCCCTAGTCACGGACCAGGACCCCAGTGCCAGGTCCTGTGCACACACAGAGCAAAAAGACAGTCCCACAAAGACTGAATAACACTGGCAAAGCATCATGTCCTAACTGGTTATGAGGATTTTTTCCCTCCTCCGCAGGATGCATGGAGTGATGAGAAAGGACAACTTCACATGGATTCCCAGCAGGACTACCAGCTTCTCAAAGCACACAGAACCCCCGAGGGACTCTACCTGGTCTTCAAAAGAGCCTTCAGCACCTGTGATCCAAAGGACTACCTTATAGAGGTACTGCAGCGTCGAGCCGTGGGCAGAGGCAAAGTGCCAGCTCGGTGTTTCTCCTGTTCACAGGATGGGCTGGACTCTGAGTGTTGTGCCATCCACATGAATCGTCTCATGGGGATCGCTTATCATCGAGAGCTCAGGACGGAACAGATAACGAATCGGTGAAATCCTGGCCTTACTGAAGTCAATAGAAAAAATCCCGTTGGCTTCACCGGGGCCAGGATTTCACCCAGTGCGCGCGCTGGTGATGTTTGAATACCTGTAGTCTAGTGGTTACAGTGCTGGGTCAAAAGTCAGCATGACTCGTGCTCTGGAGTGAAAGTTAGGGCACCTGGGCCTCTGATCGTGCTTACCCTGGTGTAAATTAGGAGTAACTCCATTGAAATCAGTGAGTGATACTGGTGTAAAATGGGTGAGAGATCAGAATCAGGCCCGTCTGTGGCAGTGACTTGCTGTGTCACCACAGACGTGTTGCCTCTCACCCCTCTGTAAAACAGAGATGCTACGTACACCGTGGGAGGTAGAAAGGGTTAATTCACCAGTGAGGAGGAGATCCTTGGATGAAAGGGGTTTGCTTTGGCTCAGAGGAGCTAGGTATGTGCAAGCTATTATTGTTGGACTTTGCAGTTGTGCCCTTGTAGTGTGTAGATCCTTGCATTCTCCACTACTGTTCATGGGATAATGGTCAAGACTCTCTTGGAAGGCAACAGAGGCATGAGAGTTCGTCTCAAATCCAGAGTCTGGGAACACGGCAAAACCTTCGTCTGCGGAAAAGCCTTTCTACCAATGGCACTCACAATGCTGACACCCTTTCTACCCGTAATCCCCTACCTCCTCTCCGAAGACGCAGGAAATTAAGAAAATCTTTAAAAAAAAAAATCCCCAAGCAAACCAACGACCCCTCCCCAAGCAAAGCTTGGAGCCCAAAAAGGGAGAAACGCCAGAGTGTCCATGAAGTCCAGTAGGGCCTTTGCTATGGCCGCCGATTGTATGGGGAAGATGCTCAAATACCCTGGTGACGAACGGCGGTATAAAGATGATTAGATTAGATAGAGAGCACTCTACCGTTTCACCCACAATTCATCTGACTCCCCCCCACCACTAAAACAAGTAACTGAAAATCAACAGTTCATTGGCACGATGCCCAGTTTTCATCTATGTGGGTCTACTTCCCACATGCTATTTGTAAGAGCACATTAGACATTCATCCCTTTGAAAAGGAAGAGCTTTAAATAATGGTTACACAATCCATGTACAACTCATTATAAATCTCCATAATATACTGATTTTATCTGGTTCCCACCATCCGCTCCCATTAAGTACGCTAGCTCTGTTTAAATACATCTTCTGCCTCACAACGTGGAGCCAGGTATTCTGAGAGTTGCAAAGAGGTGTTGTTGGAAGGATGACCAGGAGGAGGATTTTAAGCCGGAGTACAGTCACAAAAAGCTTTTCCAATGAAATGTGTCAGGTTTGGGGTTCATTGAACTTCTGTGAAATGGCAGAACTTTTGGAAAAAATGTCCTACTCTGGATGTCTAGGAGGGACAAGCGTTGTGTCATGAAGAGGGAGTATGGTCCAGTAGAGCAGTGGTTCTCAACCAGGGGTTAAAGCCCCCCCCCCCCCCCCGAGGGGCCACGAGCAGGTTTCAGGGGGGCCACCAAGCAGGGCCAGCATTAGACTCTCTGGGCCCAGGGCAGAAAGCCGAAGCCCCACCGCATGGGACTGAAACCCCTGGGGCTGCAGCTGAAGCCTGAGCAATGTAGCTTCATGGGGGGCCCTGTGGTGTGGGGCGCCAGGTAATTGCCCAGCTTGCTACCCCTTAATGCCGACCCTGGCTTTTATATGCAGAAAACCAGTTCTTGGGCACAAGTGGGCCATGGAGTTTTTATGGCATGGGGGGGAGGGGGCGCTCAGAAAGGAAAAGGTTGCGAACCCCTGCAGTAGAGCGGGTCGAGGACTAAGAGCGGGAATAGATACTGGTTTCATATCAGGACAAAGATTTTGGTGACTATGAAATTTTCAAGCCAACACGCTTTTTTTTTTTTTTAAAGCATGCTCCATGGTGAGAAAACGCCCGTCTCCCCAAATATTGCAACCTTTTGAGGAAGAGAGTGTGTGTGTGAACTCTTGTGAAATAAATGTGTGAAAAAATGTGCACAGATTTGTGTGTGTGTAAAAATGTTTCATACTTATTCCCAGCTCTGCGACCGATCCAAAGCCCACTGAAATCAACAGGAGTCTTTCCACCGACTACAACAGTCTCTGGATCAGATCCTCTAACAGCAACTTTGTCTCTCTCTGTGTGTGTGCATATGTCCGAGTGAGTGAGAGAGAGAAAGAGAGAGAGAGTGCCCCTTGTTTATGAAGGGGGAGCAGTATATTTCACGATTAATGTATATGTATTAATTTATTATATCTAGAAATGAGCTGAAATGGTTATGAGCTGATAAACTCTGAAGAAAGCAATTTAAACCATCTAAATGAGTAGGGAGCTGTCTCTGACCAGGGATTAATGCAGTGAAATAATATCAGCCAGATTCCCCATAAGCTGTAATGTCATTCTAAGCAGCACCCTGTACAACATGGCAGTGACAATGACACAAACTAATAGTGGGCTCTCAAATTTGCCGTGCCTGGAGAGGTAGCATCACCCTGCCTGACACACCCCAGCTCTAGGGGCACTAAAAACTACCCGGGCAGTTCTGCAGGTGTCCCCTGCTATGCCAGCGTCCTTTGTCTCTCATTTCAGGATGGTACTGTGCACCTGATCTACGGGATCCTTGAGAAACCAGTCCGTTCTCTCCAAGCAATCAATATCTCTGCCATCCACAAGGGGCTGCAGAGGGTGCAGCTCCTGAAGCCCAACATTAGCACCCCGGAACTGCCCAGGGACATGAAGACCATGGAGATCAGAGCCCCTGACGTGGTCATTCCCAGCCAGGAGACCACATACTGGTGCTATATGGTGGAGCTTCCGGACAGCTTCCCAAGACATCACATTGTCATGGTAAGAAGGAGGAGAGTTTTTCTGAAGGAGAACGGGGGTGTTTTCCTTATTGCTAATTCATTAAAGTTCAGGCAAGTTGTCTCCATTCCCTTAGCCTCTAGTGGAGGTGTTCCTCTGTTCTTCCATTCATTGGCCAGCATCCTGGATAAACAGCGCTCTCTGTGCTCCAAAGCCAATCCTTGAGGCCCTCCTCTTTCTCAAGGCTGCACCTTCCAGAGGTATCAGCCACATGGCAGCTTCCCCATGGCTTGGTATCCTCACACCCAGCCTCCCTCCATGACCTCTCTCCTAATGGCAATGTCCACTAGGGTTCCCCCTATTACTAGCTGCAGAATCCAAAGCTCAAAGGCTTCTCAGCAGGGTGGCAGGAGGTGGGAACTTTGTGGACAGGAGCACTGCTCTTCTCTCCTGAATCGTCACAATAGGCACTACAGCGATCGCTTGTATGGAAAAGGAAAGTGTAAGATGGGTTTTTAGTTTCTTGTCATATGATGTAGCAGTTGGAAACACATTCCACCTGGATACAGTTTTCTTCACTGCCAGTCTTCAGCCATTGTATATCATTGCTGGACATTGTTGAACAGCTTCCACATTCTGCATCAGAGGTGGCTGCATTTCAGTGGTGGGTGAAGCAAGACATCGATATCATCGATGTCTCTATCTAGACACATGTAGTTGTAAAGGGTTTTGAGATATTGTAGGTGGATCCTATAGAGAAACAGAGATAGTATGGCATCCGACGGAGTGGGTATTCACCCACAAAAGCTTATGCTCCAATACCTCTGTTAGTCTATAAGGTGCCGCAGGACCCTTTGTCGCTTCTAGAGATAGTATGGTGATAGGAACTTTAAATAATTGTAAGGTCATTATCACCCATTATTAATACTTGTGCCTTCTTCTCGGATCGCCCTTTTGTAGTATGAGCCAGTGATCACCACAGGCAATGAAGCTATAGTCCATCATATGGAAGTCTTCCAGTGTGCTGCAGAATTTGACAGCTTTCCGCATTACAATGGGCCCTGTGACTCCAAGATGAAGCCGGACCGACTGAACTTCTGCAGACATGTGCTTGCAGCGTGGGCCATGGGCGCTCAGGTGCGCAAACGAGAGCAGTGGCTGGTGCACAGACTCTCACGTTCATTTCACCCACTTTTCTTTTGCCCCCTCTTCCATTTGTCTCACTTTCTTTCATATCAGAGAGGAATCAGAACCAAGCCCTGGGATCTGAACACCCCGAACATTTCACAGTGTTCAAGAGCTGGATCTCAGTATTGGGGTTTGGGCTCATTCTTGTTTAATATCCCCTCCCCCCTAGACCTCGGGCATAGGCGGGATCCTTAGCTGGTACCACTGAAGTGACCAGAGCGATGCCAGTTTGTACCAGCTGAGGGTCCTTCCCATACGCATGCAGCATAAGAACACTCTTCCAGAGTGGCAGACACCTAGTGGTTCACACGGTCATTTGGGATGTGAGACAGTTGTGGGCCAGAGAATGATCTCCCCCTGGCATACTTTCCTCTCTAGCTTTTTCTGCCTGGCTCCATGTAGCAGCTGCACACAACCTCTCACGTTCTCTCCTCCTCCTGCTTACAGGCTTTCTACTACCCAGAAGAGGCAGGACTTGCCTTTGGCGGTCCGGGCTCCTCCAAATATTTACGGCTCGAGATTCACTACCACAACCCTCTGGTGTTCAAAGGTAAGCAAGCCTTCCGGGGCCTATGGATATGGGGCCAGAGACTCATGTACATGCCAGACTCTCGAGCACAGCCTGACCCAAGGGGGGGAGGGGGCGGAAATCTATAAAAACTCTTTTGATTATTGTTCCCCAGGCACCACTACACGGAGGCCACAGAGCCAGAACACTCCCACGCTGTCCTCCTGTTGGTAGGGCAGGCGGGATGGCATCCTGCCCTCCCAGGCTCATTCACTGGCAAGGGAACCCATGTTTCCCTACAGGACTAGCTGCCCATACCCGCACGCACACACCCAGCTCAGGGAGAGGGGTGCCGGCCTGCAGCCCAGGCATCATCGCTTGAAGTAGAGGCAGCTGAGGCATAGCAGGGGAACATGTCATGGAAAGCAGCTCCTACCCAGACCCCTGCAGAGCCTCAACCCAACAGCGCACCCGAGCGGGGCTGCCAGTGGGACGTGCGGAAAGCAAGCCCTCACTTTTACAACCTACTAGCTAGACTCTGCTGGGTTCCGCTTTCTCTGCTCAAGCCAGCACAGGGCCCTGTACTTTTAACCCAGCTGAGGCCAGGAAATCCTGGAGACCTCATGCAAAAGGCCCTGCCTGTGAGACTTCCAGCATTGTTTACCGAGAGGAGAGGTTTGGTCTGGATCCCAATGTCCCCAGCCTTGTCTGGCTTGGCTTGTCCTCTGCCTCATATGAGCCCCTGCCCACTGCGAACCTGCCACGCAGACTGGCACCATTCAGCACAACTGGCAGGCTCTGGTTCAGGGTGCCAGTAACCAGGGGCGGGTGCAAAGGGACCTTTCAGATCTGGACTGAGAAGCCTCGGCAGAGCTGTTGAACTTCTTCCTTCACTATGCCTGGCTCAAAGCAAAGTCATTAGTCCCTCAGATTGGAACGTTTCTGTCTGCACCTTTCTTCATAGTCTTTCCAAGCAGAACATGAAGCCAATAACATTGGAGCTTTCGGGCGGCTCTTTGCCTAACCGAATACAATAAAATCAAGACAGAGAGACAAATAAATGCTGCACAGAAGCAAGATTGCAGAACCACCTGTTAAGTGTTCAGAGGTCGTTTTGGAGCGGTCTACCTGAAATAGCTCCTAGCTAGACTAGCCTCATTATAAACAGATATCTTGGCTTGGAATAAATAACAATAGCATCAATGGTTAATGCTGGGCGGGAGTGGGATCGGGGAGACATTTTCCAAGTGAATAAATAGCATTTCTTGTTTGATACCTTTGACAGTCGACACATTTTTTAAAAATTCCGCTAAATTACCAAATTTCTCCATTTATATCAAATCAACTCACTTCATGAATATCCCAAAGTATTTTTAGGAGGCCCGAGCATATGTACTGCAGATCAGTCATATCACATTCCGAGACTCGAGAAGCAACACGTCTATAAATATACAGCTCGCTCCTTTCATTATTTTAACCGCTTTTTTCTTTTAACCAATAACATCGCCCCATTGATTCGGATCTGTTTGATGAATCCAGCCCAGAGACAGATACTTCTAAATAAGCATGAGCCCTTTTGGCCCTAGCTAACCCGGCCTTTCCCTTTACAGCTCACACCTGAAAAATGTGCCAGGAGGGAGGGGGAACCATTGGTGCTAACTTTGTTTTCACTGTTAAGAGAACCCAGGAGTCCTGACTCCCATGCTCGTACTCTAGTTACCAGTGTGTCACAGAGACAGTGGCATCGACTCCATCCTCACCAGAACTGCTTCACCTACAGCCCCACTGTTCTCCATCCTTCTAGTAGCAACGTAAACAGGATGCATAATGCAGCTGATTCCACGTGAGCCATACAGTGGGGCTTTAACCCCAGACCTTCAGATCTGAAAGCATGAGCTTCAACTACTTGCGCTAGAGATCTAAGTCCTTTAGCTGGAAGCAGCCATCAACTCCTACCTCTCTTATGCAGCCCCGTCACTGGAGGGTGGGTTACACCAATATCACTTCCAGACGGGCAGGAGATTTGTCACACTACTACCCCCACAGCTGCCAGCGTGGCTGCAATTTCTGCTTTTTATTCCCATTGTTGGAGAGAGAGAGTCTTCATTGGGGAAGGGCTCCGTGCGCCCATCCGGACAAACCCACCCGAGAAAGGCTCCCCAAGCGATCGTCTGTATTTTCAACCATCCCTCCAACAGGACTGGACAAAGCTCCCTTCTATGCCTGTTGACCGTGCTGGCAAATCAGCCAGCAGGACTGTGCCATGCTTAGTCTGCGTCCCTCCACTCTTTGGGGCGCAGGCCTGGTCTACACTTGAAACATTTGCTGGTATAGCAATGTCATAAGAACATAAGAACGGCCATATTGAGTCAGACCAAAGGTCCATCTAACCCAGTATCCGACAGTGGCCAATGCCAGGTGCCCCAGAGGGAATGAACAGAACAGGTGATCATCAAGTGATCGTTTACCTGTTGCTCATTCCCAGCTTCTGGCAAACAGAGGCTAGGGACACCATCCCTGCCCATCCTGGCTCATAGCCATTGATGGACCTATCCTCCATGAATTTATCTAGTTCTTTTTTTAACTTGGCCTTCACAACATCCTCTGGCAAAGAGTTCCACAGGTTAACTGTGCGTTGTGTAAAGAAATACTTTCCTTTCGTTTGTTTTAAACCTGCTGCCTATTAATTTCATTTGGTGCTCCCTAGTTCTGTGTTATGTGAAGGAGTAAATAACACTTCCTTATTTACTTTCTCCACACCAGTCATGATTTTATAGACCTTAATCATATCCCCCCTTAGTCATCTCTTTTCTAGGAAAGGTCCCAGTCTTATTAATCTCTCCTCATACGGAAGCTGTTCCATACCCCTGATCATTTTTGTTGCCCTTTTCTGAACCTTTTCCAATTCCAATAATGTTGCCCAGGGATGTGATTTTTTTAATGACAAGCCTATACCGGCAAACCCCCTAGTGTAGACACAGTTATACCAGAAAAAGTCCTTTCACTAGTACAGTTTATTTTGTTTGGGGAACTGGTATAAACTGTACTGGCAAAAGCCCTCTTTTCCGGTATGAGTTGCATCCCCACTAGGAGGGTTTACTGGTAGAGCTCTACCTGCAAAGCTTTTCTAGTGTAGACAGGGCCTAGGCCTCAGTATGGCAACTCATCACCAGTCACGCTCCCCTGCCTGAGGGGAGTGAAAAGGAATCACGACCCAGGACAAACACACAGCGTCACGCAGAGTTACTGCTGGAGGGTTTTGCTGAGAGAAGAAGCAAACCCAGACCACTGCAAATCTTATCCAAACCCTGTAGCCTCACACGTGTCTTTCTGTTGGGCTCTAGTGAGAAGGATCGGTGCACAAGAGCTGATGGCAAGACTTGGTGTCCCTTTCTGCCTTTCCCAGAGCTGAAACTCTTTCTTCGCTCAGATCCATTAGCAGAGGGTTAAGACAGGATCAGTAACGTGAGGGGCCATTATGGAGTGACATTTCCCTAAGAGAGCGCCAGGCTCCTCTCTGTTAATTACAGCCAGGGGGCGGACCACCATCGGTCGAGTAGATGTTATATGACAGTACACACCACACATTTCACAGCCCTTAATCTCCATAATCATTTCTACCACCCCAGCTCGGCACTAGAGAGTTAAAACAACGGCACGCACCAAATCCTACTCATACACCCCCCCCCCCCACTAACAACAACATATCCTTGTTGGTTTGTTTTTTTAACAGCCATCCAGTTAGAACAGAGACTATCTCCCAAATTCCCAAGAGCATTCTGAAAAGAATTCCCAGGCCTGTCCTTTGGGCTCTTTATCATTTGCTCTCCCAAACAACAGGGCATGCAGAACTGACTATGCTAACCAAAGCTCCTAGCACATCCAAACGGCACACAACTTTCCACCTGGGGAGAGGCCTGGAGAAGGAACGACAGATGCTAGTCACCTTGCTTTATACCTCGTTGGAAGGTGCTCACATGCCACGAACACAAGGTCCTGAATGGAATCAAATGGAACCGCATCACATGCATGAAAGAAAAATTACAGGGCCCTCAAATGTGCTAGGTTCAGTCCAGATCCACTAGGCATTTCCTGGGAAAATTCGTGTCAGTGGGAAATGCTGGCTTACTCCCTTCTAATCTCAGGAAGGGCGGCTCTGCTCTCCCTTCCCGCTACGAACTTACCTGAAGGCATGGCAGTAATTTAACGAATTAATTGGTAATGGAACCTGGTTGTAATGAGTGGGATGCTCAGAGCTGGTGCATGTTTGGGGAGGATGCCAGGAGCCGATGGATTCCGATAGGTGCTGTACTCCAGTCCAGGACTATATAGAGCACAGAACAAGAATCTCATCCTTTCAACAGCGGAGGTTCAAGTCTCAGTCTAGACTGGGTCCAGAATAGTTTGTTGGGGCAGAAGAGAAGCAGAAAAGTACAGTATAAAAAAGGCACCATCTCTTGGGGAGGATTTGCAAACAGGCTGTTCACTGGCCTTGGTAACTGAGAGGAAGGTTCTCCTTACTCCACAAGGGAAAACCAAAGCCTTCATTGTAATTTACTGGATGTCTGCCCATCCATAGATCCCAAGGCCAGAAGGGACCTTTGTGACCATCTAGCCTGGCCTCCTGCATAGCTCAGACCATAGAACTTCCCCCCAAATCATTCCTCGAGCAGATCTCATCAGGCTGCAGCGGGGCCACTCACGCCAGGCAGCACCAAAACTTGCTAGAAGAGCTTTTTTTGGAACCCATGGGACACAAATGGGTTCTGGGCCAAATGTCTCTAATTCACAAAGGGCTCAGTTATGAGCCTGGCTTTGGGACCACACAGGGGAATGAGGGAAAGCAAGGAACCCTCTTACTCCTCCACATTGCCAGTCGCTGCATGGGACTCTCCTGCCCACATGGGCAGGGATGGGGAGTGGGGGAGCTTTGGCTTCTACCCTCCCCCCTTCCCGCATGCAGGCCAGTGCAGCTTTTCCAGCCGGCTCTGGGAAGCTTGCTGCTCAGCAATAGGGCAATCACAGCTTACATCTCCGATGGGGCTAGTGGGGAACCAGGCACTAGCTTGTGTCTCGGAGTCACAGGCTGGTTCCTGCCCTGCTCTTGGGGCAGTGATGCTACATGCCGGTCCTTACTCAGGCTGGATTATTGGGCGGCAGTTCGGCCCAAAACGGTGATAAAAGTTCTGCAACTTAAGCACAGAGAGTCCTAGTTCAGAACCAGGGTGGGGCTGGAAAGGGCAGAGGAGAGAGAGACTTCCCATCCCGAGGTCTGAACTGAGCTCTGGGTCACTCCAAAATCTGCCTCCCAAACATACTCCCACCCTCTGTGGATTCGCATGGACTTCCAAAGCCGTTCCCATTTGATTCCCTCTTCTCCTCATGAGCTGTTGGTCCCTGGGCTGGTGACCTTTCCAGATAACCAGGCATGTCTTTGGACACCATTTAGTCCAGTCTCTTGCTGCTGGTACAACTGCCTATGGAGAGAGGGGAGTAGAATAGGATTTTAAAAATAGTAACAATACTAGTACAAGGAACGAGTGCTGTCAGCCAGCAAACGGAAGAGCTTGAGCTGCTTTCCGGACGCTTAGAGCACTGAAGTTTAATTCTTTCATGTCTGACATTTTCCCACACGTGACTCTGACGCCCGCTGCAATTTGCAACGCGGTGTCACGTCGTGTCCTCTTGCCTCGCCAGGTCGCCATGACTCCTCGGGGATTCGCCTCTATTACACAGCCACGCTGAGGCGCTATGATGCTGGCATTATGGAGCTGGGCCTGGTCTACACGCCGGTGATGGCTATCCCACCTGGGGAAGCTGGTTTCCTCCTGAACGGGTACTGCACCGATAAATGCACCCAATTGGTGAGTATGCTGGGGCCTGGCAGAGGTCCACACAAGCTCTTCCAACTCAGTGGCACGAGGAATGTCTACACCAAGAGAGGCCCAGTGCTTGTGTTTACTTGGATGAGATGATTGAGCTTTAGAGAGGAACTGGCCAGAAAGTAGCTTCTTCTCCTTAGTGTATGCGCGACGCGTCTCAGGTGGCAGGTGACCAGGATTCATCACCGAATTTGGTCTGCTGGTCGGATCATTCGCTTCCCCAGCTTGGGCCAGGTATTGATGGAGTAAGTAGCTATTGCCCAGGAGTATGTCCAAAGTACCCCCAGGTCATGCACTGCTGTGTAGTTCTTGGAAGAAAGTGAATCAGGAATGAAAGAAAAGTTGCAGCAACTCACTGTCTTTTATCCTGGAATGAGGCCTCCTCGACCCCTAACAATAGCCTTTTTAAAGTGGCTTTGCAACGTTGAGGAATGTCTCTTTCCCACCCCACTTGTAATCTCCCGTTCAGATAGAGGGGCAAGGTGAGGTTGAAGTGATTTGCCCAATGCCACAGAGTCGATGGCAGAACAGGGACTGGAACTCAGGCCTTCCAGGCTCCAGCCCCATGCTTAGATTGTAATGTTTTTAATACAAAAATGATGCTAGGTGTGGGGGAGCAAAAAATGCCCTCAGGGCTCTAAACACATCCATGCATCTTATTTAATCTATAATTGGCAGGAGACTGACAAGCAGTAACATGATGGGGGAAGGGGTCCTTGTGCCCGTAGCTGGGGGCTGGGTAGGTTGACATCAAAGTTCCCATGGCAATAGGGTGTACCACAGGTGTCCTTGCACGGCATTCCCCCTCGTGGTGAAGCAGCTGTGTGTATGAGGTATTGCTGATCTCACGTCCTTACAGCCACTGCACTATCAGCGTCCAGTTCGGTGCCTGATAAAATGCTTGTGGGTACAACAGAAACCCCACATTCCAGCCTGTTTCACTGTGAGCACCGTTATAAAAATGCAGTTTAAAACAAAGACCGAGGAGTGTTCTCCAGGTGTTCAGAAAATGCCGACAGCCCATTTGAAGTCAATTCTTCTTGACAGCCATCTGCTCAATCTCCCCGGTCTAAGAACCATTCCCTGACTGTCTCAGAAAACTTATTACTGGAGCTTCAGCTCCTGAAAGGTTTACTTTTTCCCTAGGACAACACAGGCTACTTCAGTTTTCAAGTCAAATGAATACTGTACACTGGGTAGATGGGCACCATGCAATTATACAAATCACCTGCCAGTTTATCTATCTATTGGGGCTTACGTTTCTCCCATTTAAGGGCCATCACCAAATTTCATTTAACATTTAGTTACAGTGGCACCTGTGAGGTGCTACATTTCAGGAGGGGCAGGTCCCTGCCCACAAGAGATCACCGTCAAAGGCCTGACAGAGAGGTAGGCAGAAGTTAGGGGAAAGGAAACAACAAACAAGGGATTTTTAATTTGAATGTGATGGGGAACATGGTCTGGATTTGGAGTCTCTCTCTGGTATGTTTTCTCAATTTCCACTGTGACATCAAGGAGGTTTTTAACAATATTTTCAGAGACCCTACCCAAAAACAATCATTGGTGCTGTGCGCTAACAAACATAAGGAAGTCCACAGTGCCTGGACAGGGCAGCTTCTGCCGCATTAGAAAGTGGTGGGCGGTAAATCAGGGCTGGACAGACTGAACTGCTGGTCCCCAAAAGAACATTTATTTTCAAGCTTCTAAGAGATTATAAAAACAAAACTCCATTTAAAATGACTTAAGTATCAGAGGGGTAGCCGTGTTAGTCTGGATCTGTAGAAGCGACAAAGGGTCCTGTGGCACCTTATAGACTAAGGGTACATCCACACTACCCGCCCAATTCATAGACTCATAGACTTTAAGGTCAGAAGGGACCATTATGATCATCTAGTCTGACCTCCTGCACAATGCAGGCCACAGAATCTCACCCACCCACTCCTGGAATAATCCTCTCACCTATGTCTCAGCTATTGAAGTCCTCAAATCATGGTTTAAAGACTTCAAGATGCAGAGAATCCTCCAGTAAGTGACCTGTGCCCCATGCTGCAGAGGAAGGCAAAAAACCTCCAGGGCCTCTGCCAATCTGCCCTGGAGGAAAATTCCTTCCCGACCCCAAATATGGCGAACAGCTGAACCCCGAGCATGTGGGCAAGACTCACGAGCCAGACACCCAGGAAAAAGTTCTCTGTAGTAACTTCTAACATCCCATCATTGACCATTGGTCCTATTTACCACTGATGGCAATTTTACCACTGACTAATTCGGCGGGTAGCGATCGACGTTCTGGGATCGATTTATCGCGTCTCGTCTAGACGCGATAAATCGATCCCAGAAGCGTTCCCCGTCAACTCCGGAACTCCAGCTCCGCGCGAGGAGTAAGCGGAGTCGATGGGGGAGCCTGCCTGCGCCGCGTGGACCCGCGGTAAGTACTTTTAAAATCGATCTAAGGTACTTCGACTTCAGCTACGGTATTCACGTAGCTGAAGTTGCGTATCTTAGATCGATCCCGTCCCTAGTGTGGACCAGGCCTAACAGAGGTATTGGAGCATAAGCTTTCGTCGGTGAATACCCACTTCATAGGATGCCATTAAAATGACTTGACACTGTCCCTTTAAGTGCCTGCCACGCCCTTCCCATTGAAGCCGTACAGTTCCTCAGGAACACTAATGAGAGCTCTTTGGGAAAGAGGGAGTGATGGTGGTTGATTTAATCATTCGTCATTATTTCGGCCCATACAAGCCTGGATATTCCCATGGGATTGTTTTTCCAGGCTCTGCCCCCAGCTGGGATCCACATCTTTGCCTCCCAGCTCCACACGCACCTGACGGGAAGAAAGGTGGTGACGATTTTGTCCCGAGAAGGGAGAGAAAGGGAAGTTGTGAATGCGGACAATCACTACAGCCCTCACTTCCAGGTACTCTCCTTTCCCCATTGCCCACAGCATCAGACCGTCATGAAAACAACCCTGCTGTCGTTCAATGGTCGGTCTTATCTCCCGCACACACGGGTGCAAATCGGATTCAGTGCTGCTCCTAACTAGACTCATCAACACTTAACAGGGAAGATGGGGTAGCAAAGAGGGAATTGGTTGCATCTAACTCCAGCGTTGTTGTTTTTCTTCTTTTAGGAGATCCGCATGTTAAAGAAAGTGGTTTCTGTCTTCCCGGTGAGTGTCAGCAGAAGCAACTACAACAGCTCCCAAGTATAGGAGACACTTTGTTTAAACAGCAGTACCTGGGGAAAGTTCTTTGGCCTGTGTTATATGGGCAGTCAGACTACATGATCATAATGGTCTCTTCTGGCCTTTAAAATCGGATTCCATGACATTATTTTATCCTACCGGCTATGATAATAAGTGAAGCCGATAACCCTTAAACAGACATTCTCCCAGGACTCAGTTCCTTAGTATCTAAGCACTTGCTAGGTAAATCAGCTCTGCATGGTGAGGTTCGATATTGGCTGCATGGGCAACGTTCACTTTGCATGGGCCATAGGCGCTCGGTTAGAGGTAGCCATGGAACGGAGGGTGCTGAATTAGCCCAGCTCCCTCAGCCATCCTGCAATCATTACTGCCCACAAGTCTCCCGCCCTGGAAGACTCTCCGCCTCCAGCTATGAGCCAGTCCCAGCAGGAGCTTACCATACAAATGTAACAGGAAAGAAATAGTCCGCCTGATTACTAAATATAAGCAATCGGAACCCATTTGTCCAACAGCTATCCCAGGGATCTCACAATCACATTATCATCATCAGCAGAAATAGACAAAGTTGGGCAGAACACACTTTTGTGGCAGAAAAATTCACAAATGCCCCTGCAAAATTTCATGTCTGTAGAAATGTGCTGATCAGCTTCATGAATAACTCCAAAGGAGTTAACCCAGGTGCCTTTCTGCCTGTACGCCAGGGAGTCAATGGGAGTTAGGCACCTAATCTGCTTTGGCACTTTTGTCAATGCCACTAGTTTCCTATATGCTGCTTTAGGTGCTTAAAACACCTTCAGAATCTGACTCTGAGTTCCTTAGAAAGTAGGGAGGTAGAGGAAAATCTCGCAGGGCAATGACTTGAACCCATCCCTTCAGAGAACATACGTTCATCTGTTACTAACACTCAGGCCAGCATGTTGAAGGGAAGCAGATTGCTTGACATATCATCTAAGTGGCTGCGGGGGTGGAATCTGGGAGAGGTCTCCCACGGCACCGTTCACGGCTCTGCATGTATAAGAAGTAAGGTGTCACATGTAACACTGAAGCAATATGTGCTTAAACACACAGGGCGACGTTCTCATAACAACCTGCATGTACAACACAGAGGACAGGAACCAAGCAACTGTGGTAAGTGTGCATGTGTGCAGGCGTGAGCACATGCGTGTTTGTGTGCGTACGAGGCAGGGAGACACAGGTGGAAGGTTGCAACTGACAACAGTGCACACTTAAATGCTGGGTCACTGGGATTAGCTGAGTGCTGCAGGTTCGACACATGCCTTGCTGAATCAGGGCCTTCAGCCATTTCCCCGAGGAATAGTGGTTGAGGAACGGGTGCGCTAGCCGTTCACTCCTTGCGATCAGTCTCCTTAGGTGATAAGTGAAAAGGAATGTGGGTCATTCTAATTCCCATTACAAGCCACTATCCCAGTTACTAATTCTTATTAAAAAAGGTCACATTGTGTTCCAATACCTGCAGCAAGAGAGAGAATGTCAGATACGCAAGCTCAGGGGAGTGAGCTAAATATTGCTGAGGGATTGCAGGAAGTCTACATATTATTATACACCACACAATCTAGCACGGTTATCAGTCCCTGCTAAAGAGGGGTGAAGATCCAGATTAACAGAGGTTGCTACAGATTAGAATGCTCTGTGTGGGGGTGGTGTTGACTTTTGGTTTAGAGGTTCGCATCTCTGGGTAAAATCACAATGGTTTAGTGCAGTTAACATTGGGGAATCAGTTTGCCCAGCCCAGGAGAATTTTTGATATTTTGAAAAATTCTCCAGTCCCAAATTGGGAAGAAAAAAATCAAAATCTGAAATTTTCATTTTTATTTTGCCCTAATTTTTTTGCCCTCTTAAAAAATATAAACTAAGTTTCTAAATGAAAGGTCATTTCAGACTGAAGAAACAAAACTTTTTGTTTCAGAAAGGTTGAAATGGGACATTTTGCCAATTTAAAAACCTCTGCCCGCCTCAACGTTTTTCGAGGTGGGAAATTTATCCTTTCCTGGGAACAGTTTTGCTTTTACCAAATTGGCATTTTTCAGTGAAAAAAACATTTCCTGGAAATAATGATAGGTTTCAGTGTAGTAGCCGTGTTAGTCTGTGTCAGCAAAATGAAAATAAGAAAGAAAAACTTGTAGCACCTTAGAGACTAACAAATTTATTTCAGCATAAGCTTTCGTGGGTTATGCTGAAATAAATTTGTTAGTCTCTAAGGTGCTACAAGTTTTTCTTTCTTATTTTCATTTCCTGGAAAATTTCCCAACCAACTCTGTCGCTGAGACTTCCTATTTGAAACCCAGTAACCGTCATGGCAGTGTTCTGGAGCGGATCATGCACGCGATACAGGAACAAACAGCGGCTGCGTGGTTTTGACTGGGGAGGGTGCATCAAAATCTGCCCCCACGCTTGTTTCCCTTCTTCTTGCAGGGTGGGTTTAGCATCACGGACGAGATGTGTGTCAACTACGTGCACTATTACCCCCAGACGCAGCTGGAGCTCTGCAAGAGTGCGGTGGATTCTGGCTACCTGCACAGATATTTTAATCTCGTGAACAGGTACAGAGTCCCCACGTGGCTCAGGCTGGGCCCGAGCATGTTGCAAGTGGCTGATGATTAACACCACGCCGTTCGCTAGTAGAACTAAAAATAGGTAATGCCGTGGTTTAAAACAGCTGTTGTGCAGTAGCAGTGCTGGGTGCATGCAGGCTCAGGGGGAGCTGAGGAATGATTCATACTTGGGTGCTTTGGCAAAAGCCCCAGACCGGCTGTTTTTAAAAGAAAGGTTCGGAGAGAGATCACTGGGAAAGGGACATCTTTTTGGTGAGGGGCTTCTTGCAAGACACCACCTGGGGGAAATGCGGGAGACATTATTGTTTGCAAAAGAGGTCTTGGGCCCTTCACTTGCCAATGTCAATTTACAGGGGGAACTTAACGCAGGGCAGCAAATGGTAAACCCCAATAAAATTATAGAGGCTCCAGTCGGGCTGATCACAATGGTCCTGTATAATCTATAGACTGCCGAAGGTCACTTTAATTACTTCTGGCCACACATCCAGGTGCTTAGATAACCCTCATCACCACAGGATCCGAGCTCTGATAATGGACCCAATATACACAAAGACAGTCCCTGCTCCAAAGATCCTATAATAGGAGACTGTTATTGTATAAGGTACTGAGTGTGTCCTGTGCTTGTGCTGAGCAGTCACCATTTTCAGTGAGTTAAGGATACTCAGCACCTTTCAGGATCAGGCCCTAGCCTATGAAGAATTAACCCCGTCCTGCATGGAAGAGGAATCAGCACAGCTCTGCTTTGCTGCACTATCTAACTGATATTTCTCCCACATTAGGTTTAACGACGAGGAGATCTGCATGTGCCCACAGGCCTCCGTCACACAGCAGTTTTCTTCCATCCCTTGGAATGCGTTCAACAGAGACGTGCTGAAATCTCTCTATGACTTTGCTCCGATCTCTATGCACTGCAATAAATCCTCAGCAGTTCGTTTCCCGGTATGTATGGGTCCCTCCAAACAATCCATCTGAGAGCATAACTGAACGGTGGCCACGCTGAAACAGTCCCTTTGGACTCAGCAGGGCTGCTCCCTGTGCGGATGCCCAGTTGGAGGTGCCGAGGTTGGTGCCAACAAAACGTTTGATGCCGCCTGCCTAGGATTGCAGAGCGGCGGCACAGCTAAGGGGGTGGGCGATGGATTTTGTTTTCTCTCAGGCCTCATCAGATTCCTTACTGAGTTCCACTCAGTGACGCACCTGTAAAGCTATTGAAGACAGGGGGCTTTCCACAGATACACTGTTTGGCCTATGGAACCTTTCTTACTGGTGTTGAGCCAGGAGGACTCAGTTTGACTCCAGGCTGTAATCAATGTGAGTTAGGCACATGTGCACTTTTGAAAATCCCAAGGGGAACTTATCTGCATCTTTAGGCACCTGAATAGCTTTAAAAATTGGGCCTTAAAAGTTGCTGAGTTAGAATTTAGAAAAACATGCTACAGTGACGGGCACAGTATAAACACATAGTTATTAGATACATTAAATTAGATTAGTCTCATTTGCATAAGTTCATTTCTAGAGTTACTTTGCAGAAGTATCCTTTAAACCAGAAATTCCTCCAGAAACAAGGAAAAATAAAGGGCTATTTTCAGAATTTGGAAAATTATATTGGCTGTCAATAGAACTAACCCAATGAACACAAAGTCGGTGAGATCATAGAACGGGAGGCAGTGTAGCTTAGGGAGTAGCACACTGACCTGCACCGGGACTCAGGAGACCTGGGTTCCAGTCCTAGCTCTGCTGCTGGGTGACTTTGGGCAGTCACTTCCCTGCTCTGTGCCTCAGTTTCCCCACCTGTGAAATGATAATGTACCTTTGAGCTCTTTGAATGAAAAACACCATATTAAGGGATGATGATGCAGATTGAGCACAGTTTTCGGTCTCTTAACACAGTCACTTCCCCGTGCCATTTCTGGTCAGGACAATAGAATTGTCGATGACACTTGAAATTATTTTTGGAGCAGGTGTAACCCAAAGCAGTGGGGAGAAACAGGAAACAGATTTAAAAGGAGGAGCTTCAATTCCCAAGAAGATTGTTTTAACGAAGTCTCCATTTGAGCTGGCAGAGTCCTGCTAAACTCACTGGGCCAAATTCTGCTCTCAGGATGAAATTCTCCCCGGTGCAGAGCACCAGAACAAAGACTAGTTATGTTCCAGTTAAACCCTCATTTGAGGATTTAAAGTGCTGCACAGGCCTTGTGCTAGCTGTCCGCATGGGGTGATAGAATCATAGAATATCAGAGTTGGAAGGGACCTTAGGACGTCATCTAGTCCAACCCTCTGCTCAAAGCAGGACCAATCCCCAATTTTTGCCCCAGATCCCTTAATGGCCCCCTCAAGGATTGAACTCACAACCCTGGGTTTAGCAGGCCAATGCTCAAACCACTGAGCTATCCCTCCCCTCCCTGATTTTCACTCTCAGTTACTTCCATCGAAGCCCCTGGATTGAAAGGAGTTATATGAGGGCAAATGAGAAGGGAATTTGAAATCAGGGCGGAGCTGGCACTAACACAAAGCGGGTGATCTGGAGTCTAAAAGTAAAGAAAGAAGAAAAAGACCCAGAACGTCCCCCTCCTTCTCTGTTTGTTTTTTCAACTGAGTGGGATTTTAAAACATCTCATTTATTCCACAAAATTCCTGTCAAGAGAACACTAGCTTTTAATTAGCTGCTTGCCTTTCTGCAGTTCAGTGATTCCAAGTCGGTCTTGATTTTCTGGAAGAACTCTGCTTTTAATTATTTAGTAACATTAAAATCCCTCTCCTGCACAGAAGGTAGTTGGAGGTAACATCTGTGTGTTGCAGTAGTGAAGGAAAGGGCACTTTCCTCCGACATCCACTTCTACAAGAGCTTGTAGAGTATTTATTTATTTAGATTTATAAACACACACACACACACACACACACACACACACACGAACAACTATTCTTATGGTCTAGACATCCTTGGTGTGGCTTAAAACACAACAAATAGAGGATGTTACCTCAAACTTTGAGGTATGTAAGCGAGAGCTGTGCAAAAAAATTTTTGTTTTGCCCCAAAACACGTATTCACTTCAACAGAAACATGTTGGGGATTGGTGCTGAAATCACCACATTCTTTCAGCCAAAAGGAAAAAAAAAATATCCAGAACCCTTTTGTTTCCACATTTTCTAAACAAAATATTTTGAGTCAGAATGACTTGTCGTGTCAAATTCTAAACCCATTTTATAAAAATAAAAAATAAAATAAAATAAATAAATAAAATAAAAAAAGGTAACAACCCCGTGGCCAATTAGCCAAAACAGGCCGTGCTCTCAATGCTCCGGAGCAGATTTCTCCAGTCTGGACGTGTTCAGAGCTACCGTTTGTGTTGGGCCTCGCTGGGTGGGACAAGCTGTCAAACACGCTTTGACCGAACGCCATGGACAGTGA
Organism: Macrochelys suwanniensis; assembly: GCA_033296515.1. Classification (NCBI taxonomy): domain Eukaryota; kingdom Metazoa; phylum Chordata; order Testudines; family Chelydridae; genus Macrochelys; species Macrochelys suwanniensis. The sequence goes on along the minus strand of CM065790.1, from coordinate 8,573,460 downwards.
TGGCAGAGGGTGACTTTGCATTCACAGCAAGATCCTGCTCTCTGTTCCTCTGCAATCTCAGTGTGAATCTTTCTCTCGGTCTCATGCCAGGCATGCACCTGCCTAGCGACTCTCGCCCTCAGATTCGGGTGGCATTTATACTGGTGCAATCCCTCAGGAGCCAATGTAATCACACCATGGGCGGGCACCAAAATGACCAACCCTCATTATTTCTGTCTTTACAGCGGACTGAATGCAATTTGCAGTCGCCTGTGGTTTATACCTTCTTTTCACTCTTTAAGCTCGGCTGCGCATTAGTGAACGTGTGGAAAGAACACGCTCTCAGGGATCAATGCAGTAGCTGCCGGTGCGTGCAGAGAGCGGGGGGAACCAGGTGACCATCATTTTCAGCGGGCAGTTACTCACAAATCGAGCTGTGTTATACAACGGCCCAGGGGAAGCTCGGGAGTCAAATGCTATGGAATCCAGAGCGGCAGGAAATCCAGTTCTGCTGGTATCCTGCCTCGCCTACCTCATGGCGCTTCTCCTCACCAAAGAAATAGGGCCTGGTTTGGAGGATGTTCTAATCCCCCCCCTCCAACCACTAGGCAGTGCATTCTAGGTACAGAGTACAATGCTTTAACAAAACAAATCACAGGCAGATTCTCAGCTGATGTAAAACCGCGTAGCTCCACTGATATAACAGAGAGAGGCTGATGGACACTCGCTGAGGAGCCGGTCCGTGGGCATGCAATACATTCTGTGCACAAATGGGAAAAATACAAGAGCCCTTTAAAAAAAAAAAAGAGAGAGAGAGAGAGAGAGAGAAATAAATCACCATCTTAACTTCACTCCCTCCCCACCCCCGGACTTTGGAACAGGTTGGTTCTCGATCCAGCCCCATCGCTAACCTCCACCCCTATGTGTTCTCGTTATGATTTATTTGTGGTATCACAGGGTCTGGAGCCATGCTAGGTGCGGTACAAACACAAGAGCTCACCTACTAACATGGAACTCTCTCTGCAGGGCGAATGGGAAAAGCAGCCTCTGCCAAGGATCACCAGGGTGCTGCCGGAATCAGCCCCGAGCTGCCAGCCCGCCTTAGGGCCTCCTCCTGCACCCCCTGCGCTCATCAACCTAGGCAGGGTAAAGGCAGAATGAACGCCCGGCGGCCTGCCTCCCCCGATGCGGCGCCTCGATGCTTCTTGTCGCCGGGATGGGACGCTCCTCAGCACACAGGGTAGCTTGGGATTTGGTCCAGCTTTTGTAATGCTGCCACGGACACGGTGGGCACATGTCAGACTGGCTCCCCTTCCCGTTGTATGGTCCATCACACAAAGAAAAGCCCTTACTCAGGGCGGCCTGGGCCCCGCTCATGAGTTACTTTCACACCCCCGGGAGGGCAGAGCATGGGTGGGACACACAGAACACCTCTCCACACACATGCAGGCCCAGCCCCGGCGGATTGTCCCCAAATCTCTGGGGTGGCGGGGAGGATGTAGAGAAGCCAAACAGACAAGAGCGTCTCCTACAGCGCCACCAGAGTTGAGGGATTTGCAGGTTACAGTGTTGGCTGCTGTTTCATCTAGACCCCGGGCCACCGCGGGGAAGAACTCTGCCCTGTATTATATACATCAAAGGGTCAGGAGACCCAGTTAGCCAGGTGCAGAGGGTGGGACCGGGAACACGTGAGTTCTAATTCCGGCTCCGATGCTGACTTGCTGGGGGACCCTCCACCGCTTTGCCTCAGTGTCCCCAAACACGAATCATCCATAGCTTGACACCTGCCTTACAAAGGGCTCGTCGGGGCTAATTCGTTAAAGTTCAGCACGTACTCTGAAGATGGCAAGCGCTATTATTAGTGGATTATTAGCAATGCCGGCGCTGAGTAATGTAGGCAGCCACCCCCGGAATAATAACGCTCAGGATTTCCATTGCGCTTTGCAGCCGGGCACCCACTCCCCACCACCCCTACGCTGCTCCTGGCCAGGGCTAGGTTATCGATGGGGAAATGGAGGCCCAGAGGGTGAGCTGCACTGGCCAGGGTCAGGCAGAACATCAGCAGAATCAGAAGGCAACTGCCCCTGGCTCCTAGCCATGCACTCCCTCTTCCCCTTAGACTGGTTAATGACAAGCCCTCTTTTTACCAGAAGCCGACGGCGTGGGCGCCACCGGCTGAGAGATGCTGACTTGTCACTGACAGCTCCTCTTGACATTTGCAGCACAGATCTGGGAATGTCTGTAATAGCCAGGGACAGACCCTGTCTGCTGCGGCTCCTCCCCCTCCCACTCAGAGGGGCTCCTGCATGTTGAGGGGACCAGGTGCCAAGGGACGGGAACAAGCGAGGAGTTACAAGAGAGGGGCTTCTCGCTGTCTCTGGCCGGGGAGGGAGGACAAACCACTTAGCAAGAGAAATGACTCTGTTAAATGGAGCAATATACATTGACACACACACAGCTAAGCCAACAGCTGGACCCAAGGGAACGGACCAGAGCTTCAGCCGGGGTCAATCAGCACCAGTGGAATTTACGCCGCCTGGTGTTCTGGCCCAATGCATGCAAATAACCAGAGGAGTCTGGATCCTGCCCCCATCCCCAAATTGTTTTTTTTTGCTTGTAGGAGCCTGACGGAGAAATCCCCAGAGAAACAGAGAGAGGCCTGGGGTAGTGAAGAGGTGACTAACTCCTCCCCAGCCAGGGCAGGGATGTCAGCACAGCCCGCAAATTTCTAAGGCCTGGTCTCAGGGGTGAAAGTAACTTAAAAGGACTTACTGGTACGCCAGAGTCCTGAGCAGGGGGCGGGGCCTTAACTGGAAGGGGCGTGGCCTCAACCAGAAGAGGCGGGGCCTTTAGAGCCCCAGGCCCCTTAAATCACTGCCGGAGCTACCAGCTGCAGAGGCAGCTGGGAGCCCCGGAGCTCGGGGGCCATTTAAAGGGTCCGGGGCTCCGGCCACCACTACCGCAGCGGAGCCCCGGGCCCTTTAAATTGTCGCCAGAGCCCCGGGGGTCCCGGCTGCCGCCGCTATCCCAGGACTCTGGCAGCAGAGCTCTGGCAGCAATTTAAAGGGCCTGGAGCTCCCAGCAGCTGCCTGGGAAAGCCTGAGAATGAAGCCAGTCCGCTACGGCACACCGGATTACTTTCACCTCTGCCTGGTCTACACCTAAAAATTAGCTCGACCTAGTGACATGGCTCAAGGCTGTGAAAAATCCCATGCCCTGCGTGATGTAGTTAGGTCCACCTGGCCCTCACTGTAGACACAGCTCGGTCAATGGAAGGATTTTTCCGCCCACCTCTCTACCTCCTCTTGGAGAGGTAGATTAACTCCATCGATGCAGGAAGCCTGTACACCATGGTACTACAGGTTGTGCCGTAAGAGCGTAGACACGGCCTAAGGAAACAAACAGAAATCCCAGGCCAGGCTGATCGCACAGAAAGGACGCACCGGGCCAAATTCGGCTCCGATGTGGCGGGAGCAATGTTCATGGATGTGCCTGGGTCACCTTCAGCAGTGACATAAATCAAACGGACCTGCCCCTAGCTTACCCTCAGGTCTCTTTACGACAGCATAAAGGGACCTTAAAATATTGCCCCCCTGCCCAGAGGCTTCCCTGGTGGCTTAGAGCTGGCAGGTCTCTCCCCAGCCCTTCTCCTCCCCACCCCGGAGAGTGGCCGGAGTGCACTGGCCGGTAGCTATTCTCTGCTTCCCAGCAGCCACAAGCAGCAGTGTGTAAATTAGCACAGCCCTGAAGCTGCTCTAACTTACGCCCGAGGCCAGACAGCCTCTGCATGGGCCCAGAATACAGGGAGCGCAAAGGTGACTTAAAGGCCCTTTTAACCTTATGTGCCCCGAGTGCAGAGAACCAGGCCTGATGTACGTGTTTGAGCTGATCAGAGGTACAGATGTGCTGGATGCCTTCCAGTGCTGATACCCATTGGAGGAAAAGCCACTGCATCACAGCCCCTCCCAAACGCTGCTTTCCCCATACACTCCCTTCTCCATGTAACTCCCCACCCAGCTTTGGGCACTGCAGGGTGCCCGGACAAGTCGCTGCGGCGTTGCATCAAAGGAGGGGGGACGGGGAGGGAATAATTTCCAGGACCAAGGACCCATCACCGAGACGGCCCTGTGGCCGCCCTCTCCTCTTCAAAACTAGGGTGTTTTGCAAATGCCACTCCACTCAGTGCGACAGAAATGTGTCTACTCACGGGCCTGCAGGCTGGGACCTTGCCGCTTCTTTTCACGGTCTCACAACAGAGTGGGGAGTGCAGGGAACTCCCACTAACTACACAGGTGGTAAGGGAGGGGTGGAGCATGGCTCCAACCCATAATACTCCGAGTCACCCAGTTCACGCCCTGACGCCCACCTCCGTCGCCTGCCAGTTGCAGTTGCTCGGGGCATTGCCCGGGGTTGTCTGCCCGGTGGTCAGGATCAAGTGCTCCCGTCGAGGGATGGGGCGGGATAAACAGGGAAGCATTCTGCATCTGCTGGAGCTTCAGAGAGGTCCCAGCTCAGTGCATGCAGCTGTAAACGGGAGGCGGGGCCAGGCACGCATTAGTCGAGTGGATGGGAAAATGGGTGCCCACGGCTGCTTGGTGCAGTGGAGAATGTGCCGAGGAGCGTCAGCTGAAAGTCGGGCGGGAGGGGAAGGGCAGAATGGAGCAGGAAGAGCCGCAGGTAGGAGAGCACGGGCTGGATTCTGATCCGTTACTCCTGTGTAAATCCGAGGCAGCAAAAATGCACCTGATCGAGAACGACACAGAGAATAAATGCTTGGAATTGCCAAGGCAAATCTGTCTCTTCAGGTCCTCTGTGTGAAGTCCTGGGTCTGCAGGTGCACCAATGGCCCTGAAGCTGATCAGAGGCGGGGGAAAGCAGAGAGAAAATCCTCGCGTTGCATTTCGTCTGGGTCATACAAGCGGCCTAGCGCTGCCGTGCCAGCGTCTGCTTGGGAGCGCCAGGCTAGGGGAGAACAGGAGCCGGCTGGGAGCTGGATAACCAACCGCGGGTTCGCGGAGCAGGAAACGGCAGTGCGCACGCTGCCTGCAAGCTGGGAGGCAGCTCCTGCTGCCAGGGGCGGGGGAGGGTGTCGGGCCTAGCACCTCTGGGACGCCACAGGAAGGTCCACGGCGAGGAAAAATGAGCTGAAAACGAAGCATGGGAGCCGACCATGGGCCTTGTCCTCTGCGCATCAGGAGGTGCCGCCACGTATCCCGTGATCGCTGTGGCGCTTTGAAGCTGGATTGTGGTAGGCCCAGTGCAAGCAGGGTCTAAAGTAAAGCAGATCTCTTCCTGTCTGGCCCCACCTGGCCCCCCAAAGCTCCCCTATCTCCCCACTCCTCTGAGCGAGCAGCACCCTCCCCACACAGCTCCCCTTCCTGCCCCCTGCCCCTCTGGGTGAGCAGCGCCCCCACCCCAGCGTCCCACCTCCTTGACTGATGCGGTGAGAACTCCCCCACCGGCTTCAACCTCCTTTCACCCCCATGACCAGATGCTGGAGAGATGGCACGAGGAGCCGTCCATCGCCTTTGAGAATCTGTTTGCAGGGCCACAGGCATTGCAATAGCCTTCCCCAAAGCAGGTGAGGGAGGGCAGGACCTTGGCCAAGACCCCCCTTTCCACACTGGCTAGTGGAGTTGGGCCAACACAGGCAGGTTTTCGATGGGGGGTGGAGTTGGTGCCCCAGAGCCTGGAGGAATCTGGGCTGAGGCCTCCTCACCTTGCCCCAGTGCGGCTGTGTCATAAGCCAGGGAGGGCTGGGGGAGGATGGGACTGTGGTTCCGTGTTTCTATGGGGGAGCCCCGGGAGGCTTCTGTCTCCGGTCACCCAGTTCAGAAGCACCCTCCGCTCACTGGCAATGAGCACCCACACTCATGGCCCACAGACCCTCCATGGGGTGTCCGAACCGGGAAGCGGCGAGCACAGAACAGACAGGCTTATATCATCTTTACAGAAATGGAGCTCTCCGTCAGCCAGAGCAGGCTCCCTTCAACTGTAACAGCGGGGAAGGGATTAAAGTCCCTGCCCGGCCTAAAATCCATTTCTGACAGCCTGGCAGGTCTGCCAGGAACATTAGGAATGGGGGTGCAGCCAGGTACCCTCTGCGATACCTTGGAGAAACCAGAGTCAGCTGCTGGGTGTGATTGTCCCTGGTCAGTATAATGCTACATTTACACACACTTTCCCAGCCTACTAGCCATCCTGGAAAGGCAGCCACATCTGGGATGGGGATTTGATTGATTTAGATTTAAACAACAACGTCATCTAAAAAGGCACCCACCCAAGGCACTAGGTGCCTTAACCACTCATTAATGCTACACCAGAACCCCAACGGCATTTGACTAATTATCCCCAAAGGAACTCTGCCATCCTGCCTCCTTCCACAGAGCCTCTTTCCCTCCCACCTCTTCGTTGTTCTGGGACGCAAGCCACCAGCCCTCTCCAAAAACCCAACTGAACTGCAGAGAGCATGGAGCTCACACTCATCAGAGTCTAGATTCAGAGTCGCTCGCCTCCCAGAGCTTAGGGGTGGCATTTGGAGCAGGTGTTGCACCACAGACTCAGTTTTAGTAGCAAAACTCTACATGGACTTTCCATTAAAAAGAAACAAGGCAATATAGAATGAAGCACGAATCCCTAGCATGATCTTCCTCTATGCAGGAGGACACTGATTTCATGGAATGCGCCAAAAAAGCACATGCATTTAGGGCAAGGGTGATATTGCTGGGGGATGGATGATACAGGACTATGCAGAGGATGTTTCCATACGAGACATACAACATTCATAGGGCTGGGTGGGAAAATATTTCTTTGGAATACGTCCATCAGAAAATGCCGTTTCGCCAAAATCGAAACTTTTCGCTGAACCATGTCACATTAGGTGAAATTTCACGTAATAAAACAAAATGCAGCATTTTGATATGGTCAAGCTTTTTGGAATGGAACATTTTGATTTTCTGTTTCATTTTTTAAGTGTTACATTATCAAGTCATCAAAATCGGAATGAAATATTTCGATTTTATAGAAACCTTTTTCATCGACCCAAAACAATTTTTCCCCAGAATTTCTTTGTGCAGGAAATTTCAGTTTTCTTTGTTGTTTGTTTTTCATTCTGTTTCAGAATGGAAAAAAATTCTGAAATAGTGGCATTTCCTATGAAACGGAAAATCCTGTTCCCGCCCAGCTCTAAAAGGCGCCACATGGATTTAACTTGCAAAAAAACCTAGCTTCACTCTATCCCTTCGGTAATCAGGTTTGCTCCAACTAAATCTCCTTGCTGTGAAGACGCCACACCTTGCAGAGCGTTTCAGAACTTACTAGCTAGGCTTTTGCAAAAACAGCTCTGCCCGATTGTACTATTTCAAAAGAAGCAAGTGTCTCATTTTGTACTGAAGAATCCGATCTGCTTCGACTAGTTTTGCATGGAGAATGCAAACAATTTTTCAAAATTCTAAAGCAGTAGGTTTCTTTTGGAAGATAAAGCTGCATTATCTCTAGCCGGCACACAGTTAATCCCTGGCATGGTGTTTAAGCACAGCATGGACAGCATCTTCTGTCTTTCTTACGTCTACAGCTTAATTTTAAAGACACACTGTCAAGTTATTTTCATAGATTTTAAAGCCAGTAGGAAACATTGTGATCATGAGGTCTGCCCATTATTTAGGGTTTGTTTAGAAACAAGGGGGGAGTAGATTGGAGTTTGCAAAAACCTAATCTTGACAGAATATATTGTCCAAAATATGGTTATATTTTAAAATTTCCAGTAAAAACAAGGGATTGGGGGATTTACACATTTCCCTGTGGTGGTGTAAACCCAAACCCAACAGCCTTGATCTAGGTGCATGAGAACTAGTGAAATTGACTATAAAGAAAAAGTTAAACTAACCAGTTTATTTTCACATAGTTCATACGCAAGAAGTATGGTTATTATTATATTGTACCTATAAGCCCCAGCTGAGATCAGGGCCTCCTTGTGGTAGGTGCTAGACAAACAGTGAGATGCAATCCCTGCCCTGAAGAGTTTATGATTTAACCGCCCAGAAGGATTATTCCTATTTTACAGATGGGAACTGTGGCAGAGAGAGATTATGTGATTGCCCCAAGGACAGACAGGAAGTCTGTGGCAGAACTAGAATCTGAACCCAGCTCTCCTAAACTCCAAGCCAATGCCTTAACCACAAAGTCATCCTTCTCCTCCGGGACTACAAGCACACAGCAAAAGGGATGAAAAAATAACTAGATATTTAAACCTCACTTAATAAACTCAGGTATTGTTAAGGATTTTGTGTGTGTGAAATACAGGATTTTTATCCAGATAGAAAGACTGTAAATACATGAGCTAAAGGAGCTTGGCATGAGAGTGTAGAAACAAAGACTGCTTAATGAAAGGGTCGCTTCCCTCCCACCTCCAGACTAGATTTTCATGCTGGTGAAAGCACGCTGGCTACCCACTTAGGCACATCATGGACAGAAGCTATACAAACCTCTCCCCAATTGTTCTGCACCGCAACTGAACTGCAGCCTGCAGAGCTATGCTAGCCCAGCTCCGGGTGGGCATCCTCGGAGCACAGCATCTAATCATGCCAAATGCTATAACAGTTCAATGATGAGGGCTAATGCTCATGTGGGTTTAAAGCCCAAGCAGCAAGCTCGTTTCCATTTGTAAGCCAGGTTGGAACACAGATGAGAGGTGCCAACTAGCCACTGTGAAAACAAACAGGACATTAGGCGGCACAGTGCAGAGACAACTGGCTTGGCTTTGTTTTCTCCTTTCTTTGCCAGTTCCACCCCTCCCTGAAACACTGATTTATTTATAAATGTTTTTCTTCTGACATGAAATGCACCTGCCTATCATCTGTCGACAGGAGAGTGGGTCTGGAATGTTATCTTGACCTGATCAGTTGCTAGAGAATAGACGTCAGCCTATCGCCGGGTGAATAATAAAACTCATCCCCCGCAATAGCTCTGCTTTAAAACTTCAGGCAGGACAGCAATTACCGTTGTAATCACCCTGAGTGTGCGAGCCCAGCTCCCGGTCTCTGCAGAAGGTTTGTCGGTAAATTAAAAGCTTAGACACGCTGCAGAGGAAATAACATTTTCAACCTGAATTCTCTGTTCAGAACGCAGAAAACAGCCGAGGGATTGGTGTTGGCAGCAACCAGCTGCATCTCCCCAAAGCTGGGCAGCGCCATTTTCTCTTGGGGTCCAGCTGGGTGCAGTAGCTTTGAGAGGTGCATTGCAGGAGTGTTGCAATGCAGGCACGGGACAGTTTTCACGGGGGTGGGGTCCAGGAGCAATGGCCGAGCCATCTCAGGGGCTCGCTTTTGGCTCTTGAGGGAGGTGGGTTGGAATCCCTCCGCTGCCCTGTCTCAGCCTTTGCCCGTGTTTACAGGAGGGCCGATGAGATAATTTAACAGTTCCTTCTGGCCTTAAACCCTATTAATATAAACTACAGTAATGAGTTTAATGAATGGGGAAGAGGTTCCCACACCCCCCTTGTTAGGTCCTTATCCCGGGGCAAAAACCTTCTATTGCTGTGGTGATATGAGCTGGCTGCCGCTAGGCAAAGAGAGGGTATTTCTTATCGCACCGACACCAGCTAATTCAGTCAGCTCCTGGGGCTCTCTTGGCTTGACTGAGCTCTGATGAGAGGGAACAGGGAGGTGGTGCCGAAAGCACCTCTAGTCACGCTGCTGTTTAGCTCCCTTAATTAAGGTTGTGAGTCACCGCCAGGGCCCTCTTCCCACTCCCAGAGAACATCTCCTCCCTGGAGGGAGGCTGAGGGTTTCTGAGAAGCCCAAGTGCAAGACCTGAGTATTTTCATCCCTCTCTCTCTAGGGGTCTGGATTCACTTCAGCAAGCTGCATCCTGGGAGGATGTGAGAAGCCCTGAGAGGTGCTGGGAGGCCATACAGCTCTCTGGTCCTCCAGAAAGCTCCACACAGCAGCACCGCGAAGAAATGGAGCTTCAGCTCCTGACCTCCTGGGTCAGGGTTTTACAAAAGGTTCCATCCGTCACACGGTTGCAGCAGGTACCATGACAACTGCCTCTCACTTGGGGTCGGGGGGAGAGCCCATTCCCCATGCATGCTCTGCAACACACAGGGCAGGCTAAGGCCCTCCCAAGCAACCGGAGAGCCCCTTGCCCTCTCCAGCAACAGGAGTGGCTGCGCTCACTTCATGGCCTGCTGGCGGACTGGAATCACACCAGTTTTAAGGCCAGCCGTGCGTTGGTTTCAAGATGCACAAGGGCGGGAAGGTACAAGCACCAAGTCAAACACTTTGATCAGACCCTGTCACGGGGTCCACTCACCGCTAGCGGCATCTCCTGCTGGCCATCCTGGGAATTAGCTCCGCCGGGCGCTGTGCTCCCTCTCCGGTGGCGTCTGTCACCGTGCCTTCCAACACTGCGGCCCCTCTCGCTCCAGGGCCTGCGGTCTCCTCTTCTTGGCTTGGCCCCCCCTTCCCTTCCAGGGAATTCAAAGTCCTTCCAGATCAGCCGTGTGGCTGGCATCTACAACAGCCTTGCCACTTCCCAGTGGCTGGTAGGGGAACCCGGGCCCACCCTTCACACTGGGTTCCAGCCCAGGGACCCTATAACAAGCTGCCAAGACCTCTGTACAGTTCCAGCCCTTGCTGCTGTTTCCCTGGGTTTCTTCCTACATATCTGGCTTGCCCCCTCTCTGGGTCTGCCAGCCTCCAACTCTCTGCACTCAGGGAGTAACTGCAGCCTGCTTCCCTGCCTTCCTGCACCCCCCTTGCTGCTCACTGCCCTGGGCTTTATACCGGCCTCCTGCCTGTTCTTGCCCAGCTGTGCCTGCTTCTAATCAGTGGCCTACTCTCTGGCTCCTCCTCCAGGTGCACCCGATGAACTTAATTGGCCTGCCTGGCCACCTTAATCCCTTTCAACTCTGTGTGAGGCGGACACCCCATCATAGATCCCCCCCCCTCTTTTTTTTAAGCCATATGTTCCTCCTTTGCAAAGCAGGTGAAAACTGCAACTTTGACCAGGACAAAGCAGCAGGGTGCATAAGTGAAGCCACTCCCAGCTTGGATGCGATGAGTGCAGGAAGAATGGGCTACGCGGGCGCATGGCAAAAACCCCACTGGCTTCTGTGGGAGCAGAACTGGGTTCATGATGAGATGGCAAGACCACTAGAGGGCATCGCCTGGCAGTTCTGGCGCCTGTTACGTCTGAGGATCTCAAAGCACTTTACAAAGGCCTGTCGGTATCTGTATTCCCACTGAGAGAGGGAAGAGAGGGAGTCAAAGAGAAAGGATGTGGCTTGCCCGGGGTCACAGCTCAGTGGACCCAAGCCACTAGAACACAGCCACTCCCAGAGTTTGGATCATAAAGGGAAAAGGGGCCATTTGTAAAGGCAGAGTGGGACTTTCAAAGGAGACCAAGGGTGGGGCTAGGTACTCCGCTCCCACAGAATGTGATAGTTGGCGGCCTATTTCCCGTACACTCCAAACCCCAGCCACTATGTTTAAAAAAATGGGGGTTAAATCTAAGGTCTTCGCAAGTGGATCAGAAACGCGCTCTCTGAGCTGGGACTTAGAGTAAAACGTTCATTGTTTGTACTGTATTTGAGTCTGTGCAAAGGGCAGGGAGCACACAATCAATAGCCTGTCTATGGCCGAGCTCAGTGCTGATCAGCACCTTCTTCCGGGGATGGTCTCGTTCACAGATCAAGAGTAGCACGAAGTGGCGGTGGATGTTTTACGGATTCTGCCATAGCCCAGATAGTGCCGTGTGACTGTGGCAGGCGTCTGACAGGCGCATTATTTATCCCAGGTGAAATGCATGCAAAGCTAAATGGGGATTAAGCTCATAGGAAGCTGCTTTGTAAATGAGTGAAGCTGTTAGGGAGGGAGGACGGGACTCATCCAACCTTTCCCCTTAATGATTAACAATCCACCTGCTATACGTCTGCAACGAAAATTGTACCAGATCATTCCAAAATAAGCCCTGCATTCCTGGAGGCTGCTCCTGCTGCTGTCTGTCATCTCGCGGGTTAGATCCCAGATGATTTACCATGTCAGCTACTCATTGGGGGAAACAAAGGGAGACTTCAAGGTGATCTCCTAGATTGCTTCAGCAGAGGGACCGATAAAGACGATGTGTGTAAAATGGGACCCAGACTTAAACCATCCCTGCGTAGGTGTTTGCCAAAAACAAGCTATCCCCCAGCCTGCGTCCAGTTAACAATGAAAGGCCTGATCCAAAGCCCACTGAAATTAGTGGGAGTCTTCCCAGTGACTCCAGCGGGCTTTGTACGCTGCATATCCTGCAATGGCCTAGGAGAAGCCATTGGTATGGACAGTTTGGGGAGTGAACTCTCTTCCGAAGAGCTCTGTGAGCCACCCTCCTGGCATGCGGCTCCCTTTATTTTACAGTCAGGGTTCAGGCTCAAGCTGGCAGTTCGTAACTGTTTCTCCGGATTAGCAAATGCCTCTCCATTTCCAGAGTCCACCCCGTTCCAAGATGAAATACGGCTCTTCTTTTGGTATCCCCTGGCATTGCTAAGCCAGGCTAAATGGTGGATGATCACCAGAACCTGCCAATGAAGCACGGTCCCCCACTGTCCTCTGGCTGGAGAAGGCTCCTCTAAGAGGACGCTGCCCTCTGCTGGGACAAGATAGGCAGCATTCCTTAGTAGCAGCACCCTGGTAATGGTCCCAAGTCTCTGCTGGAGACAGAAGAGATTCAGGTGCATGCCGAGCGGGAGGACTGGCCACCTCACAAGGACAAGGGAGGAAGTTTGTGTTACTGTCTGCCATCAACAGTGCACATATTTAGGACTCCTTGGAATGGGGAGTATTTGCTTAGGCCCCCCACTCAGCAAAGCACCTAAGCACATGCTTAACCCCTGAATGACACCAATGGGAGTGAAGTTTGTGCTCTAAGTTGAGCCCGCGGTTACGTGCTGTGCTGATTTCAGGACCTGAAGACACCAGAGTTATTAGGGGTGGGAGGAGGGTGGCTAGACCAACAGATCCCCTTTAAACAAGCTTTCTAATGCAATCAATACAAGGTCCTGCAAGTACCCATTCTGTAAAACGCTCTGATAACTTCTCTGGCGCCGCATGGACATTCAGAGCACGTCCGGAACCAGAAAAAAGTGACACCATATGGCTCCGTGGATATAAACAGAACAGCCTTGTGGTCCAATGAAAATCCACAGCAAGCAACACATCGAAGCTCTCAGCTCTACAAAGGGCTACAACATGCAACACTGAAGGAGCGAACTCTAAGCCGTTCTCTTGCTCTCTTTCAGCGGATTTGCCATTGCTTATCTGCCTAAAGCTTTTCAAAGCAACAAGGGAAGATATACCCAAATCCCTGCTAGATGCAGGAGAGCGCACCTTGGATAAATGTAACACAGATACCGAGCTGTCAGCTCATCCTTCCCCAGCATATTTTCACCTGTTTATGTGAGGTACATCGGTGACTTGCTGGCAATTCACTTAGGGCAGCGTGGGAGAGTCCAAGCTTCAAAGCCAGCTTCTGCCTGCTCTCCCTTCAGTGCGTGCTTTCCCTCTACATTTTTATGCGGTCCCTGCAAGTTCTGATAACTGCAGGGGAAACACCTGCTTGGCCCCCTTTTGCAACACACCAAGGAAAGAATAAGAGACACAAAGGTGCACCGACGGACAGAGAAACACAGATTGGCATAGCAGGCAGGCAGTCCTAAGAGAAATCCTTTAAGATGCCCTAAGCAACCAATGTCCAGACATGCTACAAGTTGTATGGCCATGCCATGCCCCGGATCCCAGTTGAAGGAGGTGGATCCTATCCCCTCCAGACCCTGCCTGGCTCCCCCGTGGAATGTCCTTTCATGCTGGCTTTGCATGGGGAAGGAGAATTTGGCCCTTTGATATCTTCTTGCCCTCGTAGTTTTGGAGACATGTTCAACCCTAACTATCATCGAAGAGTAAATGCTTACAAGAGCCCTGGCAGCTGTGAGGTGCATCCAGGGTGGGGGAGCTGCTATAGATAAAAGGGTGAGGAAGGGGAGCAAAATCTTCTCTCCGTCAAAACCATTTATTTCAGTGGGTAGCACGTGTGGCCTAGGTACGCCATATGTGTCCCAGTAGAGGAGATCTGCAAATAGTTAGTAGAGTACCCAGTACCATGTTTTTCAGCACCCCATGAGCTTTATTGTTTCCGATACAATGAAAAGAGCTGAGTCCCCAGGACAGAGCCAGAGAGAACGTGCAGCATTCTTCAGGGTCTGAGCAGACACAATGGTGTGGTCCTATAGTGAAGATAGATTTGGGGGCTTTGGAAGATGTCAAGTCATCACTGTAGCAGGGAGGCTTTACCTTCATGAATCTGGACAGTCAGCTGTTAATACCCACCTCCCTCCCTCAGCCTTTCACCAGCACTGGTGCGTGGTTCACTCTCCAACCACAGTCCCGAGCGCTCACTGTCTCTCAATAGATCCCCTTCACTCTCTTGTTCTCCGGATCGAACGGTGACTTGGTATGGGCTGTGGCAGGATAGGTAGCTCCCATCCTCTCCAGCATGTATTCGCCACTCTTCACAAACTCCAGGGAGACCTGCGGTGGGGACAGGACAAAGACATTGAGATATGGGCTCCCCCACATTTCTCTCCCACTTAAACAAGCGTGGCAGCGTTTTACGGTCCCGCCCCAGAACATTAGTGTGTTTGGAGGCTTGCTATCAGCTCCTGTGTGGAAGGCCAGGAGGGCTAAGAGGATTGGGCTCTGCCACCTTTTTGCTTCTAAGTTGCTGGTTCAACTCCAGTCTGGATTGATAATGTCCAAAAGCCATGACGTCTCTCACCTGTTTGGTGGCCGTGTGGTACGAGTTGGTGATCTCAACCCAGGTCTCCAGGCCAGAACTGTTGGTTGCCTGCCTAGCAGTTACAGCAGAAGGCTCAGGGAGCCATGGAGAACGGACACTCCTGTCAAGGCATAGTATGGAAGAAGCTGGAAGTGCTTGGGCTACAGATACAGGACTAGAGGAGTGATTTCTTTTGCCAGGTCTGGTGCTGCTCACATTCCTTCCCGGAGAGTTCCAAAAGGGAAGGAATGTAGATTTTAAAAGCACAGGGTTCCCCCCAGAATCTAAAGCAAACTGAATTTAAAACCAGGCAAAAGAATGAACATCAAATTGAGCTCCACTCCAGAGCAGCTGGGTAACCACAGAGCGTATTACGGGTATAACCTCCTGGAGACAAACCTATTAGAAAAGCAGGTTCCCCAGCTGCTCCCCACCTGGCTGGATTGCACTGAACATGAGGCGAGAGCACAACCCCCGCACTGGAGATGCTGGTGCAGATGAGGGCCGCTTGCCTAGCATGGCACCGGCTGATGCGACGAGACACTTGTGTTGCGCTGGCTGCGTCCATTCGGAAGCATTTTCTGATTGATTGAAACTTCCTGCAGGCAGTGTGCACGCGCCAGCCGAAGGGCACCAGAGCCTGCCGTGCACATTATCTTACCTAGTCCTGCTCGCTCCGAGAACGCTCCAGTGTTCGAGCAGTCACCGCTGTATTGCCTGGGCTGCTGCCTTTCCCTGCTGTTCACCTCCTCTGCCTTTGCAACCTCATCAACAGCGGTGGGGTTGTGAGGGGAGGGTGCAGCGGGAGCCTGGATTCTCAGGTGAAGAGCCTCAGACACAAGGAAGGCTTGGCGTATGGACACAGATACACCCACAGCCAGCCAGCCACTCACTGACCTCCATTCCTAGCTCTGCTGCAGACTCACTGTGCAGCTATGAGCTGGTCATTGCCCCTCACTGTACCCCAGTTTACTCATCTGTAAGACAGAGGACAATACTCCCCGCCCTGGCAGGGAATTATTCACAAAGCACTTTGAGATCTTTGGATGAAAAGGTGCTAGAGTGCTGCAAATGATCATGATTACATACAGACGTAATGCTGTAAAAAACCTGGATGATACTGGCTTGCGCGTGTATGCCGCTGCCCTCCACTGGATGGAATCAGACCTGCTCCAGTTTGTCTCATATGCCCTATACTGCTACAAGCTAAAGGAGAGTGGAACAGCTTGCACATTTGGAGCCCTAAGATATGGATTGTATCCTCACTTGCATCCATGGTGTGCAGCTTGTAGCCACTGTGAAGATTCGAAGGGGCTATGGATTTATTCCAGTTCACCCTGCAAATCACAGGTGCGCACAGGAACCAGCAACACTGCCTTGTAAACAGGAGCAGTTAGCACTATGTAATGCCTGCAGGTTTAACAGAATCACTAGGAGGCTGAACGAGTTGCCAGGGCAAGATGGGGCTAATGGAGCCCTACCACAGCCAGCGACAATGACCAAGAAAAGGGAGGTTCCAGTATACATTTCCAGCTCTTGATTGGCTGGGGCAGCGCTGGAGGGGTCTTAGGTTTGCCCGGTGATCTGGGCAGAGCATTGACTGCTGCTGATAGAACATCTTAAAGCAGGGCCATGAGTTATTTTTCTCCCCTGCCGATGCCAGTCTCTAGAGGGCACACTGAGCAGGGGCGTGATGCTGGGGCAAGGGAGATGGGGAGAGGGAGCACGCTACCAAGTCTGCAGTGCCTCCGGGAGAAAGAAACTTGGACCCAGCGTAGAATGCGAGTCCTTCGCATGGCAGGGCATAGCCACACCTTGCTGGTCCCGGAGCTGCAGCGTGGAAAGAATCCAGCCGAAAGGTCTCCTGCCGTCCCGCTTTAGGGCAGCTGATCTGCGCTGGCATCCGTCAGCGTGCCAAGCTGCGCAGCGTGCACATGCAAAACTCCCCGCTTCCTCCTGCCGTGGCAATTACCATGGAAATCAGGCAGGAGTCGTCATACCGAGCAGAGCGATTAAGGCTGTATGTTAACATCTGCTCAGGGAACTATGCCTTTCTGCGGGAGGCCTTCGAGCTGGGGCCACCGACGGAAGGCGGCACTGGCCGCACAATGGAAGCCGACACGATTGGGGGGCCTATAAAGAGAGACCACCTGTATGAAGTGCCTTGCTGATTGCCAGGCCCGATCGCTTTAATTGGGGGGTTAACATTGCCTGAAAAGGCAACCGGGCTGCGGGTGGGTTCTAGCTCAATGCTTGTTTGTGTCTCCAGCTCTTTATGCACAGGAGGGGCCAGTCCTCTCCTCACATTCACCCCGGTTCACTTAAGATCCCGACGTTCGTTTCGGGGAGGAATGAGAAGGCTCATGGTGACGGCAGAGGAGTGAGAAGTTACAGGCAGGAGAAAACTGAACGAAAGAGGAAGAAAAGGAAGCCAAGCTAAGCGAACAGAGCATTTATTCTAGCGATGGGACCAAAGTGGAATCGTTTATCAGAATCCTGGCGGCTGAATCCGAACTGTGGCTAGCTTAGGTTCTGGCCGAACGTGCACTTCCCAAGGCGCTTGAGGGGTTAACTCTCCAGCACTGGGCAATGCAGCTCCAAGCTCTGCTTTCTCTTCCACTCACTTTTCCCTGCACTGGGAGGAGAACTGGCTGCTAGAGGGGAAACAACTTGCCCAAGGCTGCTCTCCAGGAAGCCTGCACGGTCTCAAGGCCTGACAAGGAGGTAGCGATACATCACCCACTTGAGAGTTTAGCGCAAGCTTAATCGACTTTGGCCTCTGAAAACGGATATTTTCCAATGATGTTTATTGTTGGTGCTATAATAATTTGCAACTGCTGCCTGGGGTGAAAAGTCCCCCGTTGCCAGCAGCAATGGTGAAAATTAGCACCAGATGAACTGATGAATTTTTGCAAAAATTCTTGTATATTCACCAGAGCCTATTTCCCAGGCTCCTTCCCCCCTGTACCGACAGCTGCTGCTAAGTGAGTTTGTTTGACCAGACATATTTAGGCACTGTGAGAGCCTGTCATAATATGATGTGTTGAAACATCACCATGTGGCATCCAAGTGTCATCATGTCATGATGCCTGGAAGCAAGGAGAGCGGGTTGGAGGGTTATTACTACATTTTCATTATAACTGTCTGAAAAGTAGAATGGCCCAGTGGGCCGTTTGTTCGCTATGACTCAGGAGACACGGGTTCAATTCCCTTCTCCACCAGAGAATCGCTGTATGACTATAGGCAAGTTTACTACCTCTGTACCTCAGGTTCCCAGCTGTAAAATGGGGATAATAGCACCGCCGTGCCTTACAGGGTGATGTGAGGATAACTACATTAAAGGTGTGAGGTGTGAACTACAGTAGCAGGGGCTGTACAAGCAGTTCCTTACAGAGGTACTAACTGGAAAAAAAGGGAGGTCAAATTCTGTTCTCACCAACATAGCTCTCCTACCTTTGATAACACTGGCAAGTAATGACGCATTGTTGCAACTCACATTCTAGCTTGCACCTGACTTCAACAGGGTGCTGGAATGTAACTGAGAGCAGCTTGATATTTTTTAGAATCATTTTTATTTCACTAACGGGACCCTTCTTGAAAAGTACAAGCCTTTGGGAATCCTTTATCTCAACTGAGGCTTAGTTTGGCTTCTTTAAAACACAACTCAAGCAGAAGTGTTTGTTCGGTATTTCTTCCACGTTCAGCTCTGTCCCTAAGCGCCTGGGCTGTAATACCCAATGCTGCACTTTTTCCCATTCTCCACTACGGTTGCTCTGCACCCCGGAGCCTGTCTGCCCAGAATTGTGCAATGTGGTTTCACACCAATATTGCAGACTCAAATGTAATGAGATTAAAAGCAAACAAACTCCTTCTGTGGCAGCTTTCTAATCTCTGATTCACCACTGCTCATCCCTCTCTCTGTTGGAAGCCCCCTTTTAATGCTGCCTCTCTGTCAAGGTCAACAGTGTCTGGGTGGGAGGAAGGAGCAGACCTGAACAGCAGCAATGTGAATTAACTCTACACATCTCCCACCACTAAGCCACTTCCTCTAGTTGCCCCATCTACACTGTATTCATTTTAAAGCTACAGCCCAGGGCCTTTAAAATTCCACCTCTGCTACAGGGGATTTACATTGGAGAACACTGAACTCCTGTGTAAAAGAAACTAGTGGGAACCTAGCAAAAAGCAATGCCTCATCAGAATCCCCCTCTAATTCATAGGGAATGCAATGATTGCAAAGGACAGAGCACACTGAGAACAGAGCTGTGATTTTTCTGTAGAAATATGATCCCACATTATTTGCACACACACACACACACACACACACACACACACACACACACACACACACACACACACACACACACACACACACACACACACACACACAGAGTGTCATCAGCCCATGGGGCTCAACCATCAGGCATGAAGCTGAGAGTCGGAATTCTTTTCCCCAAACCCTTTTGATGTCAAGGCTCCATCTGCTCCAGGTGCCTGTCACTTATGAGATGCAGGAGAGAGAGCGGGAGAGCGAATGGATGGGGCTGGAAAGCTCGCTGTCATTAGTGACAGGAGTCTGTTCACTGAACCAGGCTGCCCTCTTCCAGGCTCAGGAGGGAGGGAAGGAAGGAAGGATACTCCATGGTGAGAAACAATAGGCAGGGGAAAGATATTGGTTTGGGGATAGGAAAGCAACTAACTGGACCATAAAATCGCATGGCTCAGGAGCCCAGCACTGTTGTTGCCACAGAAGGTGATCTAAAACCAACCACCAATTTATGAGCTTTTTTTTTGCCTGCTTTATGTATGAAGTTAAATTGACCCCTGGGGATTTTATCTTCAGTCCCCCTTCCCCAATACTCCCTCATATAAGTGTAATTATCTCTCTGTCTCTAGCACATGGGTTAATTAGAGCCCCCCCCCCTTTTAATCTAACTATGAGGCTATTCAGGTTAAGTGCCTGCTGTGTTCCTATTGGACAGAAGTTCCTAGAATCAAATTAGAGCCAATACATTGTTGCAGTTAATGTTCTCGCTTGCACCTGGGAGTGAGTCTGGAGACAGAGCTGTGCAAAAGAACAGCATGAGAGTCACTAGAGAGAAAGCTGTTTGTTGCTAAACTGCTCTGATCTCTCGCTCTCTAGAATCTCTGTGCTCTGGTTAATACAAGCTAAGAACTTTGTGAAGAGACGTGAGGGGCCCTTGCAATCCTTCAGTCCCCAGATTAGTGTTTGCGCTCGCTCTTTAAAGATTAGGGTATGTGTGAGATTTTTTTTAAAAATCAATGTTACGCTCTCTCCCCCTGCAAATCTTCTGACTTGGGGAATGAAACACAGCATTCTCCACACATGGATGTGAATTCTCCCTGCATAATTCTGCCCTTCCCTCCCTGTCCTTGTGTCTTTCTGTTTCCCCTCCCTGCATCCTGCACTTTGCCAGCACTGTCAACCTCAACACACCATTTGTCTGAGTCTCCAGGCCTCCTCCTTCCAAGCTGCTCCTTACACTCAAAACATGTTTCTTGAACTAGGCTACTACCCTCTCTCTACTCATGTCCCCCATGAAGACCCATCTCTCCCCAGACACCGAGAACTAAAGCCAACAACGGCTATTTTGGATCACTGACCCTTCAAAAAAATCTAAAATCAGTTTCAATTCAACCTGATGTGGACATTTTTTGTCATTTTTAGTGAACTAAAAAGGTCAGAAAAAATTCGTTTCGGGTCAAATGAAATGTTTTGTTCACCCTGAAACGAAACATTGTTTCTTCTTTTGATTTTTTTAAAACATGTTTTAAAAATAAAACGGACGTAAACGTTGAAAGGAAAAGTAATTTTCAATCAAAATATTGGAATGTTTTGTTTAGCAATGGTCAGAATGGTGCATTGAGATTTGTATTTAGTTATTTATTTTCTAATGAGACAACTTGGTGACTTCCCAACAAATTCCTAGAGTCACAGACTCATAGGGCTGGAAGGGACCCCAGGTTCAGCCACTCTGATGCAGTTCTAGGTAGAGCTGGGTAATCTGGGGCTGCTGACACAGCTTGACAGGACATGGGGGCCCGGGAGGCACCATGTTCCCCTATACTCACTGGTCCTCCATCAGGGTTCCGGATGTATCCGTAGGCAATGGTTTTGTTGATGGCAAAGCCAAAATCCGCCCTCCGAATGTGTCCGACTACTTTGCCGTTTCTCCAGATGGCCTCCAGTCCAAACATCGGCACCTTCCTGCAGGACCAGAGCAGAGCAGACCTTTAGCAGACAGCAGCTCAGCCCCCTGCCACTCTTGGGGTTTGACCCAGGGGAGTTGGTATAGAAAAGGGGCTAAACGTGCCGACCTCAGGAACGCATTGTGCAGGGAGGAAGGCTCTGTGCTAGCTTCCTAAACAGTGCTCTGCCAATCCAGCTCACACCCCCTCTTATCCCAGTCCTGGGCTTCCACACAAAGCCTTGTACCAGAGTCCTAACCGTCGGCTGCTGGAACCTACCCAGCGCCGCCAGTGCACTTTAACCCTGACAAGTTACCCCCACGGGTTACAGGCCTCGGCCACACAAACAGCTCTGATAATGAGCCTCAGTCCTGACTTGCAAAATCCCCTGCTGTTGTGGTTGGGACCAGATAACCCCACCACTGTTCCCTCTAAGCTGTGCGCGTGTGCACACGCGCACAGATCCTAAATCCCGCACACACGGCAAAACACCGCGCGCACAACCATGTGCACAGAAGAAATTTTTTGCACACAGGGCGTGTCAAGAATGAGAGGGAACACTGGACCCCACCCATTTTTACCCAGTAGGAGTTTGATCGGCTAAAACAAGAGCAGAGAAAATGGGCAGAGGGAGTTTGCAGCTGAGCCCCTAGTTGGTGTGTGGGGCAGAATCTTCTTTCTGGTTAAAGTTGGATCACGAGCGCCAGGGTGACTGTTATATTTAATACGCCCAGGCAGAGCTCACCGATACAAAGCCCAGCCCAGGGGCGGTCGTACTTACTCATCGATGGTGAAGCAGACCAGGCGTTGGAGGACTCCCGTCGCTTTCTGTGTCTCCAGAGCTCCCCGTCCAAGGAAGGGGATGCTGGACTTGAGTTTACAAGTGAAGGCCAGGCCTGCTTCTAGGGGGGTGTCGTCAGAACGTAGGTCTGCGTGCCAGTGCCTGTACCCTGCAGAGAATGACAGAACCATCATGGGTCTCCCCGTCTGTTTCCTCCTTTGCCAGTGTGGGGAGAACAAAGCACTTCAACCCCCAAGTGCTTGGTCTGGCTCTGCTCCACTGTTGGCTTCTTCAGGGACAGTGAGATGAGAGGCAGCCACGCTTCAAATGGCTCCTCTGTCATGCTCCTCTCTTGCTGTAGCATTCCCCCCTGCAGTTAGAGGACAGGGCAGGGCCCCCTCGGTCCCAATCCTCTGGTGCGCCATTCCTGCACTGGGCCTGGGAATGGAATGGGAACAGCCAAAGGTGGCTTGAGACAGCTCTGGCCTCACTGAATTCTTGAAGCCTGCCTGGACCCTGGAGTAAGTTAGAGCAACCACAGGGCTGCTCCAAGTTACAGTCAAGCTGTTGATGGCTCCCTGATGGCTGTGAGCAACTGGGAACAGCTGGAACTCAGTGTGCTCCAACCATGGTCTCACTTCCTCACAGAGTGCCCCAGAACACCCCCACCGCAGGTGTAGACACAGCTGCTCCAGCCATTTTATGCCCGCTGGGGATCCCCTTTTGTAGGCCCTATTCCCTGGGGGGCCCTTGTGACCAAGGACGGACCAGCAGGGATTGTTCTAGGGGAGAGCATGTGGTTATTTACACTGTTCTCTCCCATGAAAAACATCTCCCGCCACCGCGAACCCTGCCTCCCCCCCACCCCAGAGTACTGCCTAGACCCCACCTCCCTCTGAAGTATTTCACCCCCCTCAAAGCACGTCACATCCACCAGTCCCCCCCTACCCAAGGAGTACCTCACCCCTGTGGAGCACCTCGTCTCCCTCAGCCCTGGATGAAACACAAGGCTCTAGTCGAACTGGTCGAAATGTTTCCATCAAGAAGGGATTGGGGGAGGGGGAAGGACACCTTTTTTGTCAAATGGACATTTCCACAGGCCATGTCCATTTTCCACAATTATTTTTATGGGGTGGGTGTTGATTTTTCAGCTAAAACCTGACATTTTTTAACAAAGGCAAAACATGTTAAAGTTTTTGTTAAAAAAAAAAAGTGGGTAAATCCCCCCATTTCTTGAGCATCTCTAGACACTAGGTCACGTCTCAAGGGCAACGGGTGAATGTACAGGTTGGCAGCCCCAGGATGGAAAAGCCCTTGGAGCTAGATGTGCTTCTCTGAATTCTCCGGCCATCTGCAAAGCTGGGCCGGAAGTCTCCTAGGTAGGGGCTCACTCTGGAGATTTCAGCTACTTCCTGCTTCCCATTTGGCCAGAAAATGGCGCCTCGGGGGTGTATTTTGGTGCCTTTGGTCCGCGGCCTGGGGCAGGAAGTGCAGAGGCAGTAAAAAGATGTGGGGTGGGGAAGGAAACTGGATGCTTTTTTAAACATCCCTCTGATTTTAGTCAGATGGGCTCCTCCAACCCTCCAGCCACTCTTGGCTTTAGCTCTCGGAGTCAAGCCGGGACACGTTGTGCCATCCAAACAGCCACATGAGCTGCAGGGGAGGATGCTGGGAACAAAACGGGAGCGCTGAGGGGAAAGCAGAGAAAACAACTCCCTTCCACTGGAGGGTAATGAATAAACACGCCGAACAAACTGGCTGTCAGGGACCAGCGAAGCAAGAAACATCAATATCGCGTGCGTGCGTGTACATACACGCACGGGCAGGGAGGCTGGAGGAGTGCTAGGAGGTGTGAGTCACAGAAAAGACGCCGGGGCATGAGACGGAAATACTGGATAGGCTTATTTGCCCGGGGGCCCCATTCCCCACTGCTGATGGGATGTTGGAGGAGCTTGTGGTTAAGGTCGAGGTCTGGGACGCTGAAGAATGGAGTTCAATTGCTAGCTCTGCTACAGGCGCTGTGTGTGCAACACTTCCTCGCTCTGTGCCTCTGCTCTGGGAAATGGCGGGGCTTTTTCCCTCCCGGGCAGCGAGGATCAATCCGTGAAGGTCTAGGAGGACTTGGAGACTGTGGTGAGGAGGGAGGTACAAGGAGCTGGATATGAGTGACCCCTGCAGAATCAACGGGCGTTGCTTGTTTCCCATGAGGGGAGAATGGCCCGCTAGAGTTTTTCATGTTCCTTTTCCATAGTGTAAATCCCCAAAGTCTAACAGATTTTTAACCCATTTAGGAGGCGACCGGGGAGCTAGAACTGCATGGAACTTAATCCTGCCTCAGATTAAAGTTCTCCTGAAGGTAGATGACCCTTCCCCAGAGAGAGGAAAGGGTTTCCCCTTTCCCAAAGCCTCACTTTGTGCCAGGAGATTTTTAGTGGACTCACCTAAGGAGGGTTCAATCCATCTAGGAGCATCAATCTCTCAAAGTGACTCATGCCCTTAGGGGGCAGAATTCTAACAATCCTTTCCCTCAGCCCCTTTCTGTTTTCATGGCTAAATGCTAAAGAAGAGGCCAGTGAAATACAGTCAAATAAACCCACACATCCCTCCCCCGCTTTGTTTTTGGTCTTGGGGCCCAAAACTGGTGACAGGCCAATAAGCTTAGTTAAAACATTCACCCTCAATACGAGACCAATGTTTAGGGAGAACTCCATGAGGAGCTGGGTCACCCCAGCCGCATGGTCCACCCCTAGTTCTCAACCCTTTACAGTGGGGCGCATGCCCTGTCCCTGAAGCTGGAAAACCCCTGGCCATGGAGGGAGAATAAGGTTACCTGTGCAAAGCCTTGGGGGCAGGTGTGATGGGAGTTTGGGAGGAGTTCCAGCTATGCCTCTGAACTCCTGGGGGGTTTCTTTGAACCAAGCCTAAACTCAAACTTTCCAAGGCCTGCCCAAGACGAGGGCAGAGGGACAGATAGCAGGAAGTCCACCATCTTTCTTTGCTTGCCTCGTGTGCATTGGCCCCCCAGGTGACAGCAGAGCAACACATGCTAGTACAGGTGAAAAGCAAGTTCGCCTGAGAAACCTTTCTCAATGCTGAGGGAGTCGATGGCTCTGTACCCAGCGTTGGTAATGCCGTGCCCGGCACCTGCCTTCATGACAGCCCGGTAAACCCGCACACAGTCCTGCTTGGGCACATGCAGCTCCCAGCCCATCTCACCCACAAACGACAGCCTCATGGCGCGTACCTGTGAAACACAAAAGATCAAAATCACTGGCCTTGTTGTTCCCTTTCATTCAAGGACTCTAGAGTGGGGCAGTGTGGTCCGGGGGATAGGGCACAGGGCTGGGAATCAGGAGACCTGGTTCTATTTGCAGCTCTGCCAGTGACCTGTTGTGTATATAGATGCATCATTTACTAGTCTGTGCCTCAGTTGCCTCATCTGTACAATGGCACTTATCCTCCTTTGAGATCTCCAGGTGAAAAGATCTAAGTAGTGTATTGATAACTTCTTGTGAAAGTCTTTGGAAAGCACTTTCTTGGGATCAGTCCTGTTGATATAAAACCTGTTTCCTCCCATCTCTTTATTTTTCCTAGTTCTTTATTACTAGAGACGTTTGTGTGAAACCAGTATCTTTCTTTCTGTATCTTTTGTTCATCCGCTCCTAATGCGTATTGCTCCTGGAAGACACAATCTTTGGATTATGAGGCCACAACTGACCACTGGACAAATAATTCTGAGCTCGGACCTTGAATCTTTCATTGTATTCTCTCCAAACCAGTCGATTTACAACACACAAAGCATAGTCATCAAATAACAGATCTGCTATTACAACCAGTACATTTTCTGCTGTATCACCTTTGGCTATTGACCAAATCCTAGTCTATAAACTAAGCAAGGCTGGGTCTGTCCTGTTGGGATAGGAATATTAATCACCTGCTGTAATCTTCAGTGTGGGCCTTTGTGTCCATCTAATGGCTAATCACTATAACAAGAAAAAGCCTACTACAACTGCCAGCTGAGGGAGTCACTCCTTAAATGTTAGAGAAGGGGTGGGCAAACTACGGCCCGGGGGCTGCATCCGGTCCTTCAGACGTTTTAATCTGGCCCTCAAGCTCCTGCCGGGAAGCGTGGTGGGGGCTTGCTCTGTGTGGCTCCCGGAAGCAGCGGGACGTCCCCCCTCCAGCTCCTACGCGTAGGGGCAGCCAGGGGGGTCTGCACGCTTCCCCCACCCCAAGCGCCGCCCCTGCAGCTCCCACTGGCCAGCAAACATGGCCAATGGGAGCTGCAGGGGCAGCGCCTGCAGACGGGGCAGTGCGCAGAGCTGCCTGGCTGCGCCTCCGCATAGGAGCCAGAGGGGGGACAAACCGCTGTTTCTGAGAGATGCTTGAAGTAAGCACTGCCTGGAGCCTGCACCCTTAGCCCCTTCCTGCACTCCAACCCCTTACCCCAGCCCTAATCCCCCTCCTGCCCGCCGAACCCCTGGGTCCCACCCTCCTTCACCCCAGAGCCCGCACCCCCAGCCAGAGCCCTCACCCCCACCACACACCCCTGCCCCAGCCTGGAACCCCCTCCCACACCCTGAACTCCTCATTTCTGGCCCTACCTCAGAACCCGCACCCCCAGCCAGAGCCCTCAACCCACCCGTACCTCAACCCCCAATTTCATGAGCATTCATGGCCCACCATACAATTTCCATACCCAGATGTGGCCCTTGGGCCAAAAGGTTTGCCCACCCCTGTGTTAGAGGCTTATAGTGAAGTCCTAGTTTCAAATCCTACTGGTATGTTGGCCAGTCAGTGTTAGACTTTTCCACACTGAGGAAGTCCTGAAGCAATTCTCCAGCGAGGTCTTCGGGGGACCTGTGTTTCTGGAGGAACCATGTCATGTATCAGAGGAGCTGTAAAAGTAACGTCCTCCTGGCCCCTACAAACTCCATGGCTCGCCATGCCAGACTAAACCCGAGGAAAGGGGCTGAGAAATGTAAGCCATGTATCCAAACAGTCTGGACATGCTTTCGGTTCTATGAAACAAGTTTTATTTTTGTCCGGGATCCGTTGCTGTGCAGGCAGGATGGGGGAGTTTCCTTGCGTCACTGTCAGCGCCACAAGCCGTTTAGAGAGAAATGTCAGGAGGATCCTGGAACCAAGCCTTGCACGGAGAATCAATTTAACGTAAGATCAAAGTCACCTAACAGCGCTCCTGCTTGAGGAGGGAGTGTGGAGTGGGTGCAGGAATTCAAGGGTAGCCAAGGTAATTCCCCCTGCAGGTCAGGAACATTTGTAGGCAACCAAGATTATTCAGAAAGGTCAATTTTTAGGCCAGTTTTGCTGTCAAATTATTTTGACAGCCTCTCCCTTTCTTGGGCTCCTGCATTTCAAAGGGCATCTCTGTTATTTATGCGTAGCCCTGGGGATGGTGCACGGAAAGGGCAGCCTTTGAAGAAGCCTTGTCTTTTCTAACAGCGATTTGTTTTCCACGTGTTCCCCATTCTGTACAAGCACTTTAATCAGCCACCCAGGAGACTAATGCCTGATGCATGCAGCTGTGTGGCAACTAAGGTCTAGTGCGCCAGGCACAGGGCTGGGTCAGGACCTTTAGGTTTGATTTGCCACTGGGCAAGTTGTACTGCCTCTTTGTGCCTCAGTTTACCCATCTGTATAACTGGGCTAATTATTCCTTGCTTACCCATTTGTAACGTGATTTGTGACCTGTGGCCGAAAAGCACTGGGCAAGCACAAAGGGCCCGGCAAATCAACACAGCTCCATGCTACCCCCATTTCACAGATGGGTAAACTGAGGCATAGAGACGTGACCTGCTCTGTCCCTGGACAAACAGTGAGCTCGTGGGACTGTGACGGATTGAATCCAGGAGTCCTGACTCCCATCCCTATCCTTCTATGCACCTACATCCATTTACACTAGCTGATGATCTGTCCTGAAGCATTATTTTGGTTACCAAAATTAGCTCGATGCGCGGAAATGCTGTGACTTCACCAGGGCTACGCCAAGGAAGACAGCAAAGACGTTTAGTAAGTTACACTGGTGAATGTATGAGGTGGTTCATCTTTTCCTTCCCCTTTCCTCCCGCCTCCTCCCCATTTTGTGCAAAACATGAAACAGGCAGATCCTGCTCTCTCAAAATCCAGCTCAGAGCTGGAGTTTATTAGCTTGGGGTTCTCTCTGTCTCAGAGGTGCTGGAACTTGGTTCTCCATGTGCAGGGCTGTAAGAACGGCCCCCGTCTCCAGCCCAGCTGCACTTCCCCCTTAGGACTGAGATGGGCTCGCATCTGACTCTCAACAATATCCCGCTTCCTGGCTGACGAGCCCTCGAACACCTTGTTACGCTGTGTTCCCAAAACTTTCCAGGGTGGCTGTGGCCAGACCCAGCCTGGACACCGAGTCTTTCCCCTTTAATCTTAGCTGTGTTGCTCTTCAGTTACTACATTTCATTTCAATTCTTTCTTCCGCCAGGCATCCCCGTATGAATTCCCTTCCCCCACACATCCACCCTCGCCCCCCACCTCCACCTGCCCAGGAGGCTGAGCCAATGCGGATTCGTTCTTTGTTCTTCACGGTCTTTGTTTCACCCATCTGTTCTAAAGGCACCTGACTAGCCCTAAAGCCCCTCTGCTGGGAGACCAGGCCTATGTATAGCCTGCCCTGCACGATGGCATGCTGGCTAGTGTGTTCCCGCAGGAACACTGTCACCCCATCAGCTGGCCTCAAGGGGCCTGAACCGACTCCCATCAAAATCAACGGCAAGACCCACTTTGGACTTCAGCCTCCCGACTAATGCATCCTCAGTGAATCTCCAGAGAGTCTATGGACCAGCTCTCCATTCTCTGCGCTGTTCTTTTATTCAACAGGACGCGCCGGAGCTGTACGATTTTGACCCAGATCCAAACCGCACCAAAGTTCTGATGCATTTGGATCTGTGGCTCAGGGTCTTGTAACACGTTGACAGTCGTATGAGTGGGCAGGCCGCCCCGTGCTTAGAACAGTGTGCTCCTCGCGTCTCCTCGAAGGAGCTGGGGGTGGATAATGCGCTGATTTTGTTTTCCGTCTTTCTGACCTGCTTTGCAACCCTAATGGAAGTGAAAACGTATTATTCCATTTCAGAGACCTCAGCGAGCGAAAGGATCCCCGCAAAGACAGGGAGGGAGACGCAAACAGAATGATGGTGGGGAAATGCAAACATAAAACCAAATACGCTGCCAGAATGACAAGGGCTTGATTCCTTTAAGAAATACTCATTGATAGAATCATAGAATATCAGGGTTGGAAGGGACCTTAGGAGGTCATCTAGTCCAACCCCCTGCTCAAAGCAGGGCCAATCTCCATTTTTTGCCCCAGATCCCTAAATGGCCCCCTCAAGGATTGAACTCACAACCCTGGGTTTAGTAGGCCAATGCTCAAACCACTGAGCTATCCCTCCCCCCTAACTCAAAGGCCCCTGAAGATAAAGATAACTTCGAGGGTCTGTGTGCTTTAAAATGAGCTGGAGCCCTAAGAGCAACCTCCACGTGGGAATCTCCAACTGCTTTGCAGCACCCCTGGGGAGTCGGGACGTGCTATCCCCATTGTGCAGATGAAAATACAGAGGTCAGGTGATTTCCCCAAAGTTACACGGTGACTGGCACTAGAACATGGTACTCCTAGGCACTCAGCAATCATAGATCATTGAAATGTAGGACTAGAAGGGGCCACAAGAAGTCACTAAGTCCAGCCCCCTGCCTGAGGCAGGACCAAGTATACCTCGACCATGCTTGACAGGTGTTTAGATAACCTGGTCTTAAAAAAGCACAGGGATTCCACAACCCCCCTCGGTAACCTGTTCCCATACTTAATGATCCTTAGAGTTGGAAAGTTTTTGCTAATATTCAACCTAACACTCTCTTGCTGCAAAATAAGCGGCTCTGAGAGCAGACACCTGGTTTCCTTTCACTGGACTCCACTCCTATGCTCTTTCGCAAGGCTGGATACTGTTCCAACGGACACTTGTTTACCCTTGGTGCTCAGATACACCTGCAACCCTTAAACAACATTTGCCAGCTCTCTTAGTTGATGGAAAAACATGACTTCAGTAGTTGCAGCAGAGAGAAGACTGAATGCTGAGGAAACGTCACCTAGATTTCTAGAGTGAGATTGGAATGTTTGGGGGGCAATCTCTGTACTATGGTGACAGATGCCCTAGAAATAGGATTATACAGACAGACATGCATGGGACTAGCCCAGCATACACACACAGATGTGTCTGAGGCCAGACAGACACACAGATGTGTCTGGGGCTAGACAGACAACTTAAAGTAACCCTGGGAAAGTCAGTGTCAAGGGAACACATCAGGATGCTGCGTCAAGAACAACCAAGGGAGAACTGTGCTGTACATCTGCAGTGAAGCAAGCACAGCCACTCTGCATAGGGAGGGACTTGTAGAGCCCGAGTGCAGGGGAAGCTTTGGGGCCTCACAGAGGACACTGATCTCACCCTGGGTGCCACCCTGTGTTGCCCAGTCATCTTAGCCTATGAGGCTCAGGACTAGCCTAGACCCCCTTTTCAACCATTATTAAAACACCTGGAATAAGCACACAGCTGCCTGACGTCTCTTTCATCTGCTGGGTATGAAACGCTCACGGCCCTCCCTAGACGGTGCAGAATAGCAAAGCTTGCTGGTGAGCCGTTCCTCTCCCTGCCCTTTGGAGCCAGTCCCCTGGGTTCTACGCCAGACTGCAGCAGCGCTCTGCAAACTTTACTCAAGTCTCCTTAATCGTTAACAGCAGCACGAGCCTCTGGCTCTGCTCCAGCAGCAGGATAGGTTTGGCCTACGGTGCAGACGTGAGTTAAAAGCATCTCAGGCCAAATGCAGGGCGAGTCCCATGCATTGGAAAGGAAGAGGCAGCCTGCTGCAGAGTGGGTGAGGGTAGTTTTCGTAGTCATGCAGTGGATTTGGGGGAGAGGGAGTTCAGAAGCCCATGGGCACTAGAGGAAACTTGGATTTTGGACCAGGAGACTTAGCCATGCATAGACACTGATCCTACACCCACTGGGAGACTTATCATCCAATTTACAGGGAGGAAGAAAAGGCCCCTAAAAAGGACATTAAGGGTGAGTAGATTTCCCCAGGGAGGTTGAGCCATATCTCTATCAGAATGCAGTGCCCGGCCGCTGTTTTCCATATTGATTTTAAAGGAGAACAAGACAGAGGGAGGCTTACACAAACCGGGGTTATGTAGAGGTCAACCAGCAGGTTCCTGCACTGCGAGCCCCAAATACTCTGCTAGATCATGAAGGGAAGAGGTGGGGAGGGAGACTATGACAACAGAGACACACCAGTGGAGGTGAAGGTCAGTGGGAGGGCAAACAGCATAGTTAGACAATTCCATTCACCCTTCAGTGTCATCTGGATAGGGGAGTCTTCTTCACTTCCCGTCATAAACTGCTGCATGATGTTGTGGGGAGCTCTTGCCTCCACCCCAGAGATAAAGATCATTGAAATGCAGCTATTTCCCCAGGGTCTGAACCTAAAAGGTTCCTAGATCTTGTTGATTTCAATGCCTATCGACTTCAGCATGAGCTTAAAGCATTCGCTGAGCACCTCCCAGGGGAAGCTCAGCATCTGGCATGATCCGGCCCAAAGCACATTGGGAACCCGCTGTATTGATGTGAGATATTATGACTACTACACAAAATACATCCGAACAGCTGAAAGCAGAGCTAATGCCGCTAGAAAGCCACCTGGCGAGCAGAAAGGGCAGCGTCTTTAAAAAGCCACAGCAGTCCAGGCCAAAACTTTTGAATATAACAGACAAAGAGATGCAAAAATGGAGGCTACACAGAGACGCTTAAAAATCAGGTGCATTGTAGCTAGATATTGTTTTAATCCACAGAGCTCTACCATATCGGTTGTAAGTCACCCTGTGTTAACTTAGAACTCTTCCAGCCTGAGTCCTTTTACAGACTCCAAAACACTTCACTGCCTGGGTACAACACCTTCCAAAGGACTCCTAAAGCACCTAGTGCCACGTTGTGCCAAAGTAAATCTTACATCCTAGCAGGAGAACAATTATTCATGGTCCAGCAGCTTCTGATGCATGCTCTGTTTCACACTTGCGTTCTTACTCACAGACATTTATCTGCTCAGTGTTCAATCAACAGAACTTGTCTTAATAAGGAATTAAATGGATTAAACTCTACACAGGGCCCTGTATTATTAGAGAAATATGCTTCTGGAACTAAAATGGTATGCCACCACCACATAATTCACTAGCTAGTCAGCAGAGCATGGAGACCTGGAGTCAAAAACAATTTAAGTTCTTTAGGAGGAACAATGTTCTAGTGGTTAAGGTGATGGGTAGGACTCAGAAGATCTGGGTTTAAGATTTAGTTAAGAACATAAAGAACAGCCATACTGGGTCAGACCAAAGGTCCAGCTAGCCCAGTATCCTGACTACTGACAGTGGGAAATACCAGATGCCCCAGAGGCAATAAACAGAACAGGGAATCATCAAGTGATCCATCCCATCACCCATTCCCAGCTTCTGGCAAACAGAGGCTAGGGACACCATCCCTGCCCATCCTGGCTAATAGCCATTGATGGACCGATCCTCCATGAACTTATCTAGCACTTTTTTGAACCCTCCCTGTATGATCTCGGGCAAGTCACCCCATCTCTCTGTGCCTTAGATCCCCAAACATAAATTGGGGATAGTGGTTCTGCAATTTAGCCTGTAAGCTCTTTTGAGCACAGACCTAGCACAACAGGGCCTCAATCTTGGCTAGTACCTCTCCCTGCTACTGCAATGGAAATAATAATACATTACGTTACGGTGAGTTTTTCATCTTCTTAACCCAGTCCCTAGCAATCACTCACTCACACCACAAAAGCACTGTGCAGTGGGACCCCACTCAGCCTAACCGGCAGGTGTTGCTCCAACCCAAGCTCAGGATCAGAACAGTGGGAGGTGCAGTGTATCATGACAGAGTTGGATGGGAAATCCAGGAGAACGGTAGGAGTGCAGTGGAGAGACAGAGCTGGAGCTCAGTACTGGGATAGTAGAGGTGTTTTCCTGGCCAGAGAGAAGGTCAGCAGAGCAGAGCTGTTGAGGGAACTGTCACAGGTCAAGATAGAGGACAATTGGCACGTCATGAGGTCCTTCAGGGTGCTCTGAAGGTCAAGATGGAGGCATGCTGGCATATCTGTGAAGGGTTCGAATGACAGCCTCCGCTGTGCCTGATCTCAGCTGGTGCTACTTCGCTGCACGAGTGCTAAAATTTACCATACAACACTAACACCCTGGCACCCCAATGTTCACCACTGTCATGTCATTGGGATAGGTTTTGTAAAAAGGATGCCTTGTGAGGTCTCATTCTAAAAGTCTCGAACTGCTAGACAGTAATATCTCATGGGATTGTAGGTGCTATTGTCGTATGCGAAGTTTGGCTAGGTATGTTACTGAAACCTGTTGTGAGGCTGAAAACACCCACAAGCAGCCTTTCAGGTACAACAGTAAAAAGGCTAAACAATGTTAATGGCTTATTGAGGAAATGCACACAAGCATAAGGATTACCCCATGAACTGTGCACAATAGTAACCTCTCAGAGATAGCACTACACAATGGGAACTTGGGACAATGGGAGGTTAAGTCCATTAATGGCTATTAGCCAGGATGGGTAAGGAATGGTGTCCCTAGCCTCTGTTTGTCAGAGGGTGGAGATGGGTGGCAGGAGAGAGATCACTTGACCATTGCCTGTTAGGTTTGCTCCCTCTAGGGCACCTGGTGTTGGCCTGCTGTCGGCAGACAGAATACTGGGCTGCATGGACTTTTGGTCTGACCCAGTATGGCCATTCTTATGTTCTTAACTGTTGGACCCAGGTCACAGCAAAAGGGAAGAAGATATAAAAGGGGGACAATGACATCATGATGGTACCCGACTCTCCCTCCAACTACACACCTGGAAACACCTGTGGGGCAAGGACAGAACTGTGGGAAGTGATGGTCCCAAGCTAGAAGGATTTTTAGCCTGTTAATGAAAACCTGGGAAATCCAATGCAACTTGTGCCTTAAGAATCTGCCAGCCTGTTTACCACTCAGAGTGAGAATTTGCTAATTCATATCCTACCTATTTAGTGTGTTAAGCTCAGTTTGTGGGTTTGTTTACTTACTAAGGTAATCTGCTTTGATCTGTTTGCTATCACTTATAACCACTTAAAATCTATCATTTGTAGTTAATACACTTGTTTTTGTTTTCTCTAAAACCAGTTTGTGGAATTAATAACTGGGGGGGGGGGGGGCAAAAGCTGTGCATATCTTCCTCCACACTGAGGGAGGGGGAGAATTTGATGCGTTTCGCTGTATAGTTCTCTGTGCAGCGCAAGACAGTATAACTTTGGGTGTACACTCCAGAGGGGGGTGCATGCCTTAGGAACTGTGAGGTGCCTTAGCTGAGCCTTCCCGTGCAGAGCTGATCTCAGCATCTGTGTGAAGCTGCAGCTGGGTGTGTCCCTATCTGTGTGTGTGCTGATTAAAGAGCAAGCTTGGAGAGCCTGGCAATTTATCACAGCACCACAGTGTGAAAGGGAGCCCAGGCTGGTGGGT
Source organism: Macrochelys suwanniensis (assembly GCA_033296515.1). Classification (NCBI taxonomy): domain Eukaryota; kingdom Metazoa; phylum Chordata; order Testudines; family Chelydridae; genus Macrochelys; species Macrochelys suwanniensis. The sequence goes on along the minus strand of CM065790.1, from coordinate 8,539,084 downwards.
CAGGCAGGCTCAGTGGTACCCCAGTTCCAAGTGGCACCCCGAGGGGAACCTGTCACAAACACATTAAAAAAATATCAGGGAGAGGCCTTATAAACTTCAGATTATTCAAAGCCTCGACACTTACTATTAGCAACACAATGGGGCATCTTACTAATGCATGTGGCATGACAACCCTTCACAACAGCTCCAAGAAAAGGAGCTGTCAGTGGTGTGCGCCTGAGCTGGCTCTGGAGATGACAATTTAACATGACGCACTGCGGTAATCTAGATTAGGCGGATGAAATATTCATGAGTCGTAAGGGAGAGCAATTATTCAAATGCGGCTTTTGAGGGGGGGGGAAGCGATATCGAGGCTTCCCCTGAATGATGGGCCCAATTACAGAACCCCCAGGCACACGGACGAACTGTAGCAGTACTAATGACTTTCAAAACCAACGAACAATCCCCTAAAACTCCTCTCACGTTCCCCAAAATAACACATCAACCAGCCAAAGCTCCAGCAAACACCTGGGATAAGCCAGACATGACGAAGAGCTCTGTGTAGCTCGAAAGCTTGTCTCTTTCACCAACAGAAGCTGGTCCAATAAATGATATTACTTCACCCGTCTTGTCCCGTCAGGCCGTGCACCATGCCCTGAAAGGTCAACCAACACTGGGTCCGGTCTACACTGCAACCAGAGGTGTGATTGCAGCCAATGTAGGCATATCTGAGCTAGCTTTGATCTAGCTAGCTCAAATAACTGCATTAGCCGCTTGAGTATATACTCGGGCGGGTGAGTATATGTTGTGTATATAATGAGGGTCCCAGGTGGGCGAGTTTGTACAGCCCACACTGCCGCAACTTCACTGCTCAAGTACCCGAGCTAGCTAGATCAAAGCTAACTCAGGTATGTCTACGAGTCCTGCAGGCACACCTCCGATTGCAGTGTAGACACACCCGTTACGTTGGATCAGCAGAGAAAGGGAATTTCAGAGTCCCCTCTGCTGAGACCATTCTGGACCCGTGGCCTTCGGCATTTAAATCTAGATACCGTACTGTTCCCTCTTGTGCAACAATGGCCAAGGGCCCGTATAGCCAGGAGTCAAGTCAAAGGCTGTATGGTAAGTTCTAAATGAAGGGCATCAGCATTAACAGGTTTTAGCCAGCAAACTACGGCCACGTCTCTGCTGTTCGCACAGCTCCAGAGTGCTGAAAGCAAAGCACCGCTTTCAAGAGATCCAGTGTTGTGCGCATCTTGCTTTTCATTGGCTCAGCCAAAATTAGCACAAAATTGAATGCTGTGTGAGGAAGCCTTTTGTGATGCAGACCTGCTCCTGCCAGCAATAGTGTCACTGGCAGTTTACCTGCTGCATCATCACTCAGAAGGAGTGAAAATACCAGCTTTTCCTCTTGTGGTCCCCAAAGAGACAAGTGACTTTTCCTAATTCTGCTCAGGCACAATGGCAGGATGCATGTGTCCACGGGATGAGCATTAACCAGACTCCGAAAGGAGCTTTGTGCTTTTCATTTTTCATTTCCTCCTTTCAAATTAACTTCGCTTTAGAAGGTTTGGCATGTCAGCACCTTTGGAAAATGTTGGATACCTTAGTTACCTTAAGTAAGAGGACTGATTGGAACAGATCTATCCCTGCAGCAGGGATGAATTTGACATATTTTGCAAAGCTCTTTCAGGAACAAAAATAATAATAAATAATAATAATAATAATTTCCCAACCAGCTCTAATTAAAAGAAATGAAGGATAATTGATGCATTCATCCTGAATATATTCTGCCATTCCTCTAACTTACACAGCAATTGGGAGCCACCTTGCAGCAAAATCTGTTGCAGGTGCAGATTTCATACAGGTTGAGGTGAACTACAGGTACAAACCGTATTTTTTTCATACGAGATTAACTCACTTTTCTGCAAGATGTTGGTTCGCAGCTTTGAAAAAGAAACAAAACACTATTTCAGATTGGAAGATGTGTCTGCAACAGTGAGATCTGCTTGAAACGACTGAAGATTCTCTCACCCTTTGTCTGTCTTGTCTAGGTACATTATAATGGGCAGAGGCTGCACCTAGTACAATAGGGCCCTGATCTCAAATGGGGCCTTTTCCCACTGCTGCAAAACAAATAATCAACAGTAGTAACAGTTATCCAGAACAGGCGAGGATAAGCGAGTGAGACCTTGGGTCACGAGCGCTCCACATGCAGTGATATAATCCCAAGCATGACATGGTTGAAAGGTCTCCTGAAGACATGAAAGGGCATTTAGAAAAGAACTGGTCAACTTTGGGACATCCCCTCTGGCCTGGGTGGAATGGCCCTAAAGGAAATGAAAGCAGAATTTGACGCACTGTCTGTTATAAGAATACATTGTTGCCATTCCCCTAATTATGATGTTTACTCCTTCCTTAATTTTACATTGCCTGTGGCCACATCAGGGAAGGCAGAGAGAAGAGCAAAGGGTACCTGAATGCCTACCGCACTTTTTCTGTTTTAACTCATAAGCCTGTTGGCTAAATATTGGGATAAATCTATGCAATCTACAGAGAGTTTGCACCAGTGGGCTATGTGGTAGGTGAAGCAAAGCATCTGGCTAGTCCTATAGAAATGCTGCAAAGGGGAATGAGTGTATTCTGCATCTCATTCGGGGCTCAGAGGACCCCTGGATTTATGCTCCTCAGCCCTGGTGCTTGGGTCACCCAGGGGAGAGTTAATCAGTTATCAGAATTTGCCAGGAAAATTGACTTCTCCTGCCCCTTAATTATACCAATTAAGATCAATTGCATTTAGATCTTGATAAAAACCAGTTGCTATTTTATTAATTCACCTCAGGACACTTAATGAATTACTTCAAATGCTACAGCCACTGCTACTCTCTAAACCCAACACATTACAGCTGCCAAACTTCCACTGCTGCTGAATGGAGAAGACCCAAGTTTGAAGAACCTGGATGGCTGAACGGTTTAATGATGAAATCCATGCTCGGTCCCACCTAAGGGAAACATTCAGATTCCTTTACGAAGCCTGTCTGTTCTCTCCCCAGCTCACCCATATCCTGTGCGGCTAAGGCCTTCTCTACACTGGCAAGTTTCTGCGCAGCCAGGCAGCTGTCTGCGGTGTAACTCCTGAGGTGTACACACTGCCAAGCCACTCAGTGAGCAGAAACTGCACAGTTGCAGCGCTGTAAAAACAAAAAACACCCCGATGAGAGGTGTAGCTTTCTGTGTTCAGGCTACAGCGCCGCGGTGCCAGTGTAGACACCCTGGTAGATTACAGCGCTGCAATTGGCCTCTGGGAGGTGTCCCACGATGCCTGTTCTCACCTCTCTGGTCATCGGTTTGAACTCTACTGCCCTGCCCTCAGGTGACCAACCGTCATCCCCACCGCGTAAATTCCTTAGGAATTTTGAAAGTCCCCTTCCTGTTTGCTCGGTGACGTGTGCAGTGGTCTCAGTGCATCTTTCCAGGTGACCATGCCTGCTCCACGCATCAGGCGATCCCCCGCTTGGAACAATGCCGAGCTGCTGGACCCCGTCAGCATTTGGGGAGAGGAGACTGTCCAGTCCCAGTTGCACTCCAGCCGTAGGAATTATGATACCTATGGACAGATACAGGATAGAAAGGGGCCATGACCGGGACACACTGCAGTGCAGGGTCAAAGTGAAGGAGCTGTGGAACGCCTACCGCTCCGGTGCTGCACCCACAAACTGCCGGTTCTAGAAAGAGCTGGACGTGATACCTGGTGGCGACTCCACCTCCACTGCGAAGGCCACTGTGGATACTTCGGTGGCTCCTGTGCCAGTCGAGAGCGGTCCGAGCCAGGAGGAGGAAATCCTGGATGAGGATGTGGCGGGGGACCCAGAGGCAGAGGACGACTCGGAGGCCAGAGATGCATGCAGCCAGGAGCTCTTCTCTACCCCGGAGGAGGCTAGCCAGTCACAGCTGTCAGAGCTTGGCGAAGTGCAAACAGGAAAGGAGGCCCCTGGTAAGTGGCTTTGATTTTGGGAATCACTGAAGCGAGTTGTTGGGGGCAGGAGGGTTGCAGAAAGCAGGCTTGTGTCTGTATGATGCACGTACCACCACATGCCTAGTCTGAGCAGCGGAACAGGGTGTTGATTGACTCCCTCACTTCACGGGAATCTGCCTCAGAGATCTCCAGGAAACTCTCATGGAGATACTGGGCAATCCGCTGCCGCAGGTTCTTTGGCAAAGCTGCTTTGTTTCTTGCCCCATTAATGGTAACTTTCCCGTGCCACTCTGCCGCCACTGTCAGGGGGACGGGGACCATTGCCGCACACAGGCGAGCTGCATAAGGGCCAGGGCAGAAGTCGCAGTCTTGGAAAAGACCCTCCCTTGATTCCCTGCTCACCCTCAACAGCGAGATATCTTCCATAATGAACAGAGCCTGTGGAAAATGTGGGGACAGTAATGATTATAAGCCTCCCTCCCTAAGTGCTGGCTCTCCCCCTGAGCCACGTGCCCAGTGTACAGTATGGTCCTGATTTCCCCTGCCCCTGCTAATTTGTCCTGGGCCCTGCACCCCCTTAGGGACAGCCCTGGGTAGGATCAGAGGCTAAAATAGGGAAAGAACAAGCTAAAAGTTACTTAGACAAGTTAGAGGTCTTCAGGTCACCAGAGCCGGATGAAATACACCCTAGAATACTCGAGGAGCTGACTGAAGAGATATCTGAGCCACTAGCGATTATTTTTGAAAAATCACGGCAGACGGGAGAGATTCCAGAGGATTGGAAAAGGGAAAATATAGTGCCGATCTGTACAAAAGGAAATAAGGACAACTTGGGGAATTACAGACCCGTCATCGGCTGGGCCAGTCAGCTAATTAGCCAAGGTTAATGGCCTGTTGTTCATTATGGGCTGTCATTAGCCATCAGCAACTGTGTGAGCAGACACCAACGTGAACCGGTGGGTTCCAAACACCCCTGCCAGGCAAGGCAAAGCCAGTGTAACCTCTTCCCTTTAGGTGCCAAACTGTGCCGGCAGCAAACTCTAACCAGCAGTGAGTGACTGTCGGATATTCTGGAGGTTCCACTGGGACGCAGGGTGAAGTTTTGTAGGGCAAGAGTTCCCATGCTCCGACCCTGCAACTGCAGTGGTGCCTCCTAGGCGTCTGTGTAGACTCAATGACCCAGTTAAGTAGATCCAATTGCAGGATCAGGGCCTTAGTTTGTTCAGACCAATCTCCTCAGTGCCATATTGCTTTATATTAGCTATCCACCAAAATCCATCCGTGAAAACGGGTGTATCTCAAACCTGAAGAGCAGCACATGTGGAGCCCCGCGAGAGAAAGAGAGAGACTGACTTTTTGTTCTATGTTTGTACAGCACCTAGCACATTAGGGTCCTGGCCTGTGACTTGGGCTCCTCGGTGCTACCTCAATACCAATAATAATCCTGCCTCCTTATCCTTCTTTCAGGCAAGCTGTTGACACAAGCATATAGTTAGCTCTTAAATAAACAGCAATCATAATACTATATTCAAATGGATCTGCACCTCCCCCCCACCTTTCCTGTGCGCTAAAAGCATGTCTAAAATAAAAACCCTCCGAGTTTGAAAGTGGCATTTAATGCTGCTTTTAGACGCCTTAACGTGAGCAACAATAGAACTGGGGTGGGGGGAAGAAACACAAAAGGTATTGTGAATTTATTTTGAGCTTCCTTACAATAGAATAACACTCACCGAGCCTGCCTGCCTTTAACCATTGTCTTGGAAGTGCAATGAAGCATAAAGGTTGGAAATCTACTTTTGAGGCTTAGGAACACTCAGGCTATGGACAAGCTTTTCGCTCCATACAAATGTGTCACCTAATTAGAGAACAGCAAGAGATCAAGGCACTGTAGCCAGCTACAGTATTAATCACGGCAGGAGATGCTTTGGGCATTGACAGCCAACTCCATGGCTCATTTATCCTGCTGGGGGGATGCTGTATTGCTGGCTTTGGGAACATGATATACTTTCCATACAAGAGCAACTTCCTTCCTGAGAAAAGCTTAGTCCAGCCCTTCCCCTTAGATCACTTGGTATAACTATAGTTGGGGGGAAACATTCGGGTCCCAGCCTGAGCATTGAAGCAATGTGTCATACACACCAGGCAGCCAACCAAAAGGTGGGGGGTGGCACTAATTGGTTTCAGACAGTCTGACCAGCTGATATACATCCACATGGCCACAGCAACAGCACGTGCATGTGTGTAGGGCTATGTATCAGAGAAGTGGCTGAAGGGGGACCGGCTTGAAGTCATCAGCACAGAGATATCGCAAGCTGCATTCATTACACTTCCCCCCAGATATCGTGACATCAGCTGTCCCGTTCTGCTGTTAGGTTGTCTGACATCTCTGGTCAAATGCTCCTGGCAATGGATGTTCCCACGATATTTCAAAGGGAGCCATAAAACAACACCGTGCCCTCCATCTGTGAACCACAAGCCAGACCTAAGTTTATTAGTTGGGTGCACATCTGAGGATGAAACTCCACCCACTTCTAAAATTCGAAAGGGTACAGATCTTGATATTATGCACAATGTAATATGCTGTATATATATATACACACACACACACTCTCTCTCTCACACACACACACACACACACACACACACACACTCACTCCATAACCAATCAGCTGTTTCCATAAAGTCATTAACTCAGCTGGAATTCTCTTTGTGCATCCTCACTCCGGCCGTTTTTGTTCAGCAAATGAATTAATCTGTGACAACCATCACAATAGGGTTTTTTTTTAAGACACTGGATCCAGTTCATCCCATTGACAGTCGACGGAATTACGTCAGGGAGGGATTTCGCTCAGTTTTTCAGCTAACATTTCTACACTGGATTCTGGGTGTAACAAATTCCTCCTTTGCTTATGGCCCTCGATAAAGCCCTATCAAATTCACTGTAAGAAGCAGAACTTCCATCACAGTCTATCACTGGCTGACAGGTGGCACTTGCAGCAGTGAGGTCTACTGCTCAAGAGACGTGGATTATTACCTGCAATGGAGGATACGCTTGGGAGGACTGCAGGCTCGGGGGGAGGGAATTTTGCTAACCGCATCACTACCTACACATCAGCGGGAGCTAGGACTGGGTACAAACTACAGGATTTGGCCCTGTGTAAGCAGAAGGCACAAATGACCTGCTGTTTCAGAGAAGCCCCTTCGGTGTTAATGGACACATACATTTTGCGGCTGAGAGGAGTCTATGAGTCAGTTCTTTTCCCGTCTTTCCATTATGTTGTCAGATTACTCAGACCGGATGAAAAATGCTTGGTTAAGGCCTGAGTCAGGAACATCTTGCAAAAGCAGAGCTTTAAGGTACCAGAGCAGCTTGGCTTTGCCTTTAGGGACAGAGCACAATCCTGCAAGTCACATGCCTACCCCAAAAACACAAAAGCTGCTTGATGCTCTGATGCATCTGGACTTCGCACATGCACTCTCTCTCTTTCTCTCTCCCCGCCCCCTTCTTTTTGGATATACTGTGCTGTGTATTACCCCGATACTGGAAGGAAAGGTGTTTGGATTACACATCTGCTAGGGTGTTTGCTTTGCCTCACCTGGAAAAATATTCCATTCGGTTCAGAACGTGCTGACAAGTTGGAACACCTCATTTGGGGCCAGAAAATCTTGCCCCTGTAACCCTTAATATCTGTTATCTCAGCGGTTAAGGTACCTGCCTCCAGTGTGGAAGATGCTAGTTAGAATCCTCACTCTGCAACAGGGACTCGACCTCAGATTTTTTCCCCCCCTCCTAGGTAAGCAGCCTATCCACCAGGCTATCAGCTATTCTGGGTGTGATGGTCTCAGTCTCTCCTGTTAAAGCTGGTCCACTTCCTATAACTACTTAGCCATTCATTGTGCCAAAGAGAAAGAGGGATTTGAATCCACATCTCCTGCTTCCCAGCCGAGTGTTGAGTCTGGGCTTTGGATGCTCGCCTGGCAATCCCTTTGCTATAACCACAAGGGATTAGATTTGTTAATATGTGATCCTTTTGTTTTATTACTATTATTATTTAATGTCTAGAAATCAAGATGATGTATCAAGAATGGAGATCACAAAAGCTTATACTGTGCAAGGAATAGCCCCTGCTAATTAGCGTGTCTGAATGACCCCTGGCGGCTTAGTCACCTGCGCTCTGATTTGCTACTGCCTTTAGAATCCACAGTCCACAAAAAACGGGGGCCTTGATAGTTCACGTCACTATTGTCCAACCTAGATTTTTTTCAAATAATATTTTAACATTTAGACCCATTGCAAAGAAAAGGGCTGAGTAGCAGAAACACTCCTCTCACATTGAGGCCCCTTTACACTGCCAGAGGGCTACAAAGTGACCTCAAGGTACATGAGAATCAGGCCCGAAGGGTTACTTTTATTTCTACTATTATGCAACTATAATAAGGTGTTCACCACCATGTTGTCTGGGGCAAAGGAGGAAATGCAGCCCCGGAACATCTTTCCAGCTTCAAATATCTAGTCACTAACTCCTGAACATTCTTGAGCATGAGCCAGCTCTTGGAGATGGCGCTTCTTAAACTACACCACCACCACTTTGCCCTTTTTATCATTTGTTTTATGACAGCATCTCAGGTCCCTGCAAAGATCAGAGCCCCATTGTGATAAGCACTGTGTACACATACTAAAACCATGTTGACTCTTCCCCAACAAGTTATGTTCATCTATATGTCTGACAATATTGTTCTTTATTATAGTTTCAACCAGTTTGCCTGGTACTGAAGTTAAGCTTACAGGCTTACAGTTTGATTCATTTACGATTTTTACTTCATTTGATTCTATGCTTTCTTTCACATATAATGCCACTCCCCCACCAGCATGACCTGTTCTGTCCTTCCGATATATTTTATACTCTGGTATTACTGTATCCCATTGATTATCCTCTTTCCACCAAGTTCCTGTGATGCCCATTATATCAATATCCGCATTTAATACGAGGCACTCTAGTTCACCCATTTTATCATTTAGACTTCTCGTATTGGTATATCAGCACTTTAAAAACTTGTCTCCTTTTAGCTTTCTGCCATTACACGATGTAATTGAATGGGACTCTTTTTTATTTGATTGTTTCTGATCAGACCCTGCCTGTAAGTTATCATACATAAGGAAACAGCTGCCCAAAGAGACTTCTATTGCATCACTGAAGTACAGGGAACAGCTCTGTCAGGGGGCCATCCAGACTCTGCCTGCAGGTGTCAAAAGCTGCCTCACGCCGCGGAACGGGGCGGAGGGGGGAGGGGGAACACTGCTCTCCCCGCCAGGAAACTTGGCACAAAGAGATAAGTAGATCAATACACAGTCAGGCAGACACAGAGACAGACACACAGCTAAAGAGATGGATGCACAGTAGTTGCACTGACAGACACACAGATGGGTAGACAGATGCAAGCACGGACAGAGAGATGAACAGGGAGACAGATGCCCAGTTACCCTTCACTCAAGGTAGCCTCATTTCAAAATGATTCACTTTTATGTGAAATGTCACCTCTTGAAAAACCCTGATTTTGCAGCCCAGAGATTTTGCTTCATAAGGGTTGTTTTTTTTTCCTCCTGTGCATGCAGAATGGCCCATTTTGCACCAAGACGGGTGAAAAGTTCACCTTGATTTTCATCTGCGTAACATTTCAAATTGTGAAATTCAAAAGTGTGTGTGTATGGGGGGCGGGGGGGAGAGGGGGGTGTTTTCTTGCTTGAAAGTCAGAGCATTTGAGCGGGGCAGCAGCACGGTCACTCAAAAAAAGCCACAATTTCCACAACACGCAGGAGGGCTCGTCCCCCGGGAAAATGGGACCATTTTTACAAATTCAAAATGAAATGCAAACATGGTCACATTTTATATGAAGTGTACATTGATACACAGCTTATGAAGGGTTAATAGACAATTAATAGATGTTATAAGCATGTTACAGACATGAGCAGTGTGTGCAATAGAAGGCTATGAGCTCATCAGTGGAAAGTATAATAAGTAACCTATTGACCTGTTAGACAATCTGCACTAATTGGTTACCCATTTATTAAAAACAGCTATTAGTCATTTATTAACCACTTATGAACTACGTATAAATGCACCCTTCATATCCAGTGTGCCACCAGCACTGCACTTGCTGAGGGTTTCGGACTCCATTTCAAACCCCTCAAGCTGCCCGCTTAGGCGAACGCCTAGGGATGGTTTGGGCTATCAGCTGGTTTGTACGTCCATTCTACAGGCTGCAGCCCACGCATTAGCCAGCTGGCTTTCCGGCTAAGTGTCTGCCTTAATGGGTCTGATGCTTCCTGCCTCCCATGAGGCACCAAGCATCATCTCATGGCCTGCTCCCTCCTTATCCACTTGGATTAGTGCTACCCTGGCCCTTAGCAGAGATGGAGGAACCAGCAGGAGGGTGGAGAATCTCTTTCAGCCAGAGAAGCCAGGCAGTGTGCTGAGAGGCCCAGGACTGCGAGTCAGAGGGTGCTGCAATGCGAGGACAATGCCTCCCCAGGAGCATATGGCAAGGAAAAGAAGGGGAGTCAGCCGTTAGTGATGGATGGGACTGGAGCACAGGCTGAGCGGCAAAGCTCAGATGCAGATATGACCTAGCCAGTGGGCTGGAGGTGTTTGGTTCTGGTGGACTCGCAGCACTCAGCGCTGGCCTCCCTCTGCTCCCATGGAAGTCAGGGGTAAAATGGCTGTTGGCTTCCATGGGAGCAGGCAGATCAGCCAGGACGTTAGAAAAAAGCCAGGCTTCGTCTCTAGGAAAGACCTACTCTATCCTCAAATCCGGCACCCTGCTAGGCCAGGATAGCGTCCGCCCACGGAGGATGGACGTGGCCTCATGTGGACATCGCATGGGATAACCCTCTCTCTTTTGGAGCTGCCGGTGGGAGTGGCCACGTAGCCAGCTGTGCCGTGCGTGCTGCACAGCGCAGTCCCTGGCCATTCACATGTGATCCAGTGGCTGCCTCTACCTCCCATCAAAGATTCCTGCCAGGGCACGGCTGGTCGCTAAAGAGCACCTCTCTCAAGAAATGCCGCTCTCCTGGCAAAAGGACGCTTCCCCCCAGCAGAGGCAGAAGGAGCTGTGCTAAGCAGTTCTTCCGCTACAAACGACCTTACATGCAACACAGCAGCTATGGAGCGTGGCATTGCTCTGCACTGCCGCACGATACCTTTGACTTTGTGGATCCCCCTGGAGCTGCCTTCATGCACCGCCAAGCGTTTCCTGATCCCAAATGACAGCGGCGCCAATGCCCTTGAGGTCTCAGGTGTCACGATGGAGAGGGGACGCGTACCCTCTGGAGCTATGCAGGGCAAGCGATGGAGCGTTCACGCTGAGAAGTGTGTCGAGTTTCCCAGGCGAGGACACGAGTGCACCTGTCTGCAGTACGCTCTGTGCTACGGTGGGCCAGGTCTTGTCTGAAGGGGAAGGTTTAGCTTACTCTCTGCGCTGCAGCTCTGGATTTGCTCTGCTCCCACTAACCCAGACTGCGATAATTTCTCCCCTCCTTTCCAAAATCAACCAAACAACCCAGGACCCACTTACAGTAAGGCAATGGGCACCAGTCTGACCAGTGCTAGCCCCTAACGTAGACACCTGCAGCAACATAAAGCAGGATTTACATCAGCGTCACTTACTCTGGTAACCAGCAGTGAGCCACGCCGATGGAAGGCCTGGTTTGTGCTGGGGCACCCTGTCTACATTAGAGGGTAGCTGCATTGATACGGTTACGTTACCTTCTATTTCCTTAATGTAGTCAGGGCCCCCGCGCCCCACATTTTGCTGCCTTTGGATTGCTAAGCAGGTGTGGACATGGAGGAATCGCAGCTAGTCTCTCCCCAGTAAGATGCACCAATTACCATCAATCGCACGTTTTAAGGACCTTGTTAATGTTAAGGCACATCTCCATCCCCTTGTTTTCCTACCGAGGAGGTGGCCATTACTAGGTTAACCATGGTGCTTTCCTCCCTTTCAGTTCAGCCTCAGTCACGCCCTTCCTAAGGAGCCAGTTCAAAGAGCTAAAACAATCCCTCGAAAACCCGCAGCCTCCTCTCCTGGGAGCAATTTCCCAAGTACAGAAGTTCTCTCTGTGCCCCCTTTCTCTGCCTGCTAACCTGCTACCCCCCTTCCTCCTCCTGCAGCTGGAGAGGTGGCGCGTTCACCATCGCAGTCGTGCATGCGAGGTGTAAAGAACATTTCATTTACCCCTCATCATTATCCCCATTCCCAGCCCTTCCCAGGTGACCCCAGAGCTTCTAGAGTTCGCAGCCATTGGGGATTTCGCTTGGTTTCCCGTTTCAGCACGTGCTGCTGATCATGGGGATTGTTTGGTCCTTCTAGGCAGTCTCTCCCCCCACCAGCCCTGGGATTTGTCTGAGCAAATTGCCCTAGTCATCTTAAATTAAGCTTTTAGCTATTTTACTTAATAGGATACCCAGAGCTTGTGTTGTGCACAAGCACCAAGGCAGTCAGACGCATTATTCATTTTAATTAGAGAGGAGACTGTAGCCAAAGCCCAGACCGGACATTTGGGGCAAGTGCATGTGTGGGGTCTGGAGCTTGAACCCTGATCTAAATTTTGCACCTGGCCTCTGGCTCTATACGGGGCTAGATGAACAACCCAGATCCAAATAACTCCCAGTGTTGGGACTGAGCCAAAATCGGGATCTTGCTTGTTTGTTTTTGTCATGCAGAGAGTATTTCACATTGGGCCTCGTGTGCTTATCCTATTTGACTTCAGTGGGCACTCTGCCTGTGTAAGGAATGTGGTATTAGGGCCGTGGGGAATAACCTGCCAAAGGCAGCAATAGGAAACGGTTAGCAGGAATCATTTGAAAAGGGAGTCGGGCAAATACGTGGAGAAAAACAAACATCGTATGGATGGGCATGTGGGCCCAGATAGCGTTCCCGGCTTCTGCCAGGAAGATAAACTTTACAGTGCTCCTCTCCCACCAAACTGAAGGGATTGTGTAGATCCCAGAAGGACTCAAACAAAAGAAAACCCCATGAGGATCATCTCAACACATGGATCTGTATGTCATTTGCTGTTTCAGAAATGCATGTGGACATCTTTGCAAACAACTGTGTGTGTGTCTCACACATACTGGACTGCTGAGGTCATGACTGACCCGCTATGCTCCTTCGAGGTTCTTTATCATTTTTGAATCAGTTCAGTCTCCTTTGCCTGAGGTATGGCTAGTTTATTTCCCCACTTCCACATCTGCTTGGTTAGGATCCAGTTTATTTTCTGCAAACACTTGGATGAATCTGTAAACCTCGGCTCTGGAGCCAGATTGCTTCCCGGGCTTTGCTCTTGCAGGAGGCAGGAAACTTCACCCGAGAGAGCCCCTGGCCCAGACAATGAGGCAGATTCTGTCTCCCACTCCAGGCCCACACACTGCTGACAGCATATTGGGGTCACATAAAGCCCCAACTTGCTTGGGGTGAATTCTCAAGCTCCTGGATCAAGCACTGGTATAGGGACCATGCCAGGGGTGGGTGGAGAGGGGAGGGGACAGGCCCATAGAATATGGTGCTATACGGATTTTTGGTTGCACCACAGCCCCTAGCCAAACCCAGGATGGGAGATATTCTAGCCCCTAGAGCATGCCAGGGCAAAAAGGCAGCATAAAACTTTTGTCCCCTCTTCCACCCAGGCTGTGTCTTCTGTGCTGCACCTCCAGGAGTCAATGAATTTAATCTGAGGGTGTCCTGTACAGCGAAGCACAGGAGCGGTAAGAGAGAGGATGGGAGGGATGGGACCCACCGATTCTCTCACTGGCTGCTGCTGGAGTGGTGATAATGGGTGCACCAAATGTCCTGTGGCATCCTAGGTCTCCATTGCCTTACCCGCCCATGGAACTGCAGGGCAGCCATCAGCTACTAGAACCAAGGCTGTGCTTAGTCCCGGACCCTCCCTATGGAACTGGGCCCGTCTGGCTGACCCTGCAGGAGCCCAGCCATGCCTCACGGAACCTCACCATCCCATGGCGCTCCAAGATTGTGCGCCCCACTCCTGTCTCTCTTGGGGCAGTGCAGAGGAGGCTGGAAATCCCATGTAGCGGTCACCCGACAAAGAGCACCCTCAAAGGGAGGAGCAGTGGGAGGGGGATGCCACCTGCTGTATGTTTGCCCTGAGCCAGGTCCTCAGCGTAGGACTCAAAAATGTCTCGTACGTGGCAGCTGTTCAGCGAGTCATTCCCCACCTTCTGGCCATGGGACAGGGACAGTGGGCTAGACTGGGCCCAGGAACAGGTAGAGAAAAGAACTGGAAAGGAGGCAGGCAGGAAGAGGGACAAGTGGAGAGAAGAGAGACACAACTTCTATTTTGGAGGCCAATGCCCCACACGGCAGTGCTGGAAAATGTGAGCCGAGGCATGGAATATTCCCCGCTCACTGGGGTCCGCAATAAAATGGTCTCGCCTCCTAGTGCAAATCTCCACTCAAAAGCTCCACGCTCCCCTGCAAACCGCTGCTCCAAGCCCCCGCATCCCTCCTACAGAACCCTGGGGCCCCGATCCCCGCAGGAAAACTCCACCCGCTGCTCAGCAGCAACCTAATCCGGCCTCTTGGTAACAGATCCAATGACAGCTGCAGGATCAGCACTTCGGTCTTAATTACATTAACCGCACAGTCCCTGAAAGCTCCCTCGCTTTCATCAGCTGGTGACGGCTTTGCTCTCCTTCACAGTCAGATCTCGTCCTTAATTCTCCTGTCAGACAAATTTCCTCACACGCTTTGCCTGCATCGCAGCGCGAGCCTGAGCTGGCTGAAGGTATCATTTAGCCCCTTTGCTACTCCTTCGGTGAGATCCATTCAGCACGTCCCGGGAAGGCCAACGTGTCCATTGAAAGACAAACAAAAGTCTATGAGTTGGGAGCATTCAATGAGTTGGGCTTGCTAGGGGAAGGAGAGAAATAACTGAATGGTGGCTTTGTGCCCAGCTGGGACATTATTTACCATTACAGTGTTAGCCCCAGTCTCCTTTCGAGTGCCCCGGTGGTGTAATTTACCAGATTACATTCTCAACAGCAGAAGCTCCATTTTTACATTGTTTCTGGCTCTCTACATTAGGGGGTTGCCCTGGTGTGAACACATTGTTCTGGCAAACCAGTGCAAATTTCTCTGGATAGATGGGGCCTCCGAGAAGGTGTCCAAATCAAAGCCCCAACTCCAAAGACTCCTGAACTCTGGGAAAGCCCAGATCTGGATTGGAACTCAGGGGCTTGGTCCCAATTCCAATGGAATAGAGTCTTATGTATTGAGCACCAGCATCGTGTTAAGTGCTGTGCATAGAGGCTGAAATAGTGCCTGCTTCAGGAAGCTCAATCCAACGGGATGTGACTGTGCAACAGGAGGGAAAGATTCTAGTGCATATAGATTCTTATACCTCTCCATAGCATCTGGGCACCATGCATTACACTGTGTGATTAACATCTGTCTCAAATGGATTGCACATAAATATCTAAGGAGCAATGTTGGATGGACAGATGGATGGATGACTTTGACACATTGAAGTTATTCCAGAATATGGTAGGTTGTGAATTTAAAGTGGAGTAGCCAATCAGGAATAACTCCATGTGTAGACAAGCCCAAAACCATGAAGCTTTTCAAGAAACGAGAGCACAACTAATATCTTTCTGCCTCATTCTGACAAGGCCAAAGAAACCAACATGTTTTAAGGCAATTAATCCCTTCACTGGGGCTGTGTGCAGGTCACGCAATGTAATAAATACCCCACATCAAGTCCCAACATCGATACTGGGCATGGGGCTGGGCACGTCCCCCTGCGATGGTTTCATTGAGTACAAAGGAGATTCACAGTGTCTCGTGAAAACTGTTCGTTACCGTGCTCTAGGGTGTAATTGCGTCCATTGTTGTACATCGCATTGATCTATATCCCTAGGACCGGGTCAGCTCTTGTGTGTCTGCAAGTCTTTATGAGGCAGTGGAACCAGGCCAGAGTGATGGATTTTTCTTCGGCGTCCAAAGGGACACATATTATGTTTCCTCAGACATACAGGAGCTTAGCCTTGGGTATTAGCATTAAGAATGACCATTCACACATTTCACAGGCACAGCCAATCTCTTTAAATATAAGGTCTTAGCAAATTCAAGACAATCTGCACTTGTACAGAAAGCCTAAAGTTGTCAGGCTTCTTCTGTGATCAAATGCACCGACTTCTCAGGGACCCAGCCCCGACATTTTAAAGGGAGAACATGCCTATTTTACATCTGATCAGTCACAGAGTTTAAAAAGGGGGCTCCCATGTTGAGCGAATCTCTTTATCGCCAGCAGTAGTCCCTAGGCCACAAAGAGGGCTCTTTTGTTCCTTTGACATAACTGCGGAAACACAAGTCAACGTGCCCACACGAGGACTTATCACATCAGACAACTCCCAGCGTCTTCCCAGAGCTCAGTCCATGCATTGCTAAGAAACAGCTGTATGGGCTGGAAGAGAATGCTGGGTATTGGCATGCAAATGAGAACACTGAGCACTGTGCAAAAGCATGCTGGGTATTGGCATGGAAATGAGAACACCGAGCCACCCACTTTGCTCCTAGAACTTTTCTTTCCAGCAGAGCCAGAACAGAGGCCTTTGACATACACATGAGCATTACTCACTGTACCTCGGAGGAACCATGTTCTACCATGGTGCTAAAGTGGTGCAAGGAATACTAGTTATCATCATTAATAGCAGTCCTGTATACTGTCCTGTAAATGCACACTGCACCTTATAAACATAAGATAAGACACAGACAAGAGTCTACTTAGGGCCAGGTTCTACCACCCTGACTCATGATAAGTAACTCACTACTCTGACTTTACCATGGAGCAAGGTAACCTGAGCTAGGGTGGCAGAATCTGGCCCTGACAACCTACAGTAGACAAGCAAACTCCAAACAAGACAGTTCAGGGAAGGAAGGGCCAGGGACGACTGCTGATGAGAAAGAAGGAAGCAAGGATTTCTGGAAGGGGCTGGTTTTAAGAAGGAGCTAAGAGAGGAGGCTTGAAGTGGGAGACAGTTCCAAGCACAGAAGGAAGCTGAAAGTGCTGAAAGGTGATGAAGGGAACCATAAGGAAAGAGGACAGGGAGGGGGAGAGAGCCGAGAGCAAGGAGGGAGATACATACGGCAGGAAGCAGAATGGTGCGGGTGGGCGGGGCAGCTAGATTCCTCCAGTGAGGAGACAGCATCCTTGGCTCTGCTGTTTGCATTGAGCCTTTTGCCATCAGTTACGGGCACAGGAGCCCGTTTTCACTCCTAGTTTAGAAACAGGTGAGAGTTACAGGCAGCGAGTGCAGCTGTGTGTGAAGGATCGGAGCCGGGCACAGCAAGCCCAAGCGTGCAGGGGGCCAGCCACGAAGACCTACCTATATCTGTCTACATGTGTGGCTCTCTCTCTCTCTCTCTCACACACACACACACACACACACACACACACACACACACACACACACACACACACACACACACACACACACACACACGCACCTCCACGTGTAGATAGATATAGGGAGAGCTTCTTGGCTGGCCTGGCCCCCTACACTCTTGAGGTGGTTATTGCTGTGCCTGTCTGCAGTTCTTCACCGAATACATAATGGATGGTGTGTGTGTGTCACTCACACTCACACACACACACTCACACACACCACTTAGGGCCAGATTCAGATGTTCTTCTTCACATAGTCTCTTCCTCCCCAAGCAAGCCCATTTCATTTCAATACAGAGCAAGGTACTAGCACCCGAAGTCTGTCCCTTTTTGGGGGGTGGTTAGGGACACAGGAACACGGCATGCATGTACACACATGCACAATGCTCACATGCGTCTGGCCAGGCCGTTTTCTCATCAGGAAGCATCAGCTCTAGCTCTAGCTTGGATTCTGGGCTCCCCACAAGTCCCTAGAGCATGCAACAGTTCCCAGCTCACACCCAAGCTTCAGTGCAGGTGAACAAGACAAACTGCAAACTTCGGCTCTGAGAATGACTCTCTCTGCCAGGCTTCAGGGTCATCCAGCAGGCCACGATCAGAGGAGCTGGAAGGAGAGATGGTGGCGGGCTGCCGGCGGGACGGCGTGGGGAGGACGGGGAAGAGAAACGTCCAAAAGCAACACACACAGCTGCCATCCCCCAAGAACATTTTAATGCTCTCTCTACATCTGGCTGTCTCTTAGATACAAAGCCCGCTCCCCCGCTCCCCTCCGTCCAGAACCAGAAACCAAAGCCAAGTTCCAGAAAAGACAAATCACATCCGAAGGCCTCAGTTCCAGAGCAGATCGGCTCAGCCGCCCCAGCGTCCAGGTTCATAGATCCCCAGGCCAGAAGGGACCATTTGTGATCACCTAGTGTGACCTCCTGTAGAACACAGGCAGAGAACTTCCCAAAAATAATTCCTGGAGCGGGGCTTTCACAAACACATCCTATCTTGGGTTAAAAAGAGTCAGCGATAGAGAATCCATCATCACCCTTGGTAAATTGTTCCAGTGGTTAATTACTCTCACCATTAAAAATGCACACCTTTTTTCCAGTCAGAATTGGCCTAGTTTCGACCTCCAGCCATTGGATCATGTTAGACTTTTCTCTCCCAGCCTGGAGAGCCCATTTTCACATATTTGCTCTCCATGTAGGTTCTTACAGATCAAGTCCCCCCTTAATCCCCTCTCACCTGTGTCTCAGGGAGCCATCCAGATGCCACAAGGATTGGAAAGTGACCAGGTCTTAGAGACGGGGAGGCATGATTCATGGTCTTCAAACTCCCTTTACCTTGTCATTGAGGGAGACTGTGGCTCCCCGTATTAAAGAAAAAGGGCTCTTGAGATTGGCCCCCCTGCTTTTCGATATCAGTACCCCAGGGCAGGAAGTAACAGAGCCCAAGAGCTCAGTCTTCTCTCCATTCCCAGCGCGATAGACCAGAATCCCATCCCCTGTTGCCATCAGACTTCCCTCAGGCTGCCCGTAAAGGGCGAGGTGCCACCCATACTGTAGCCAGCCGGGTCGGACAGTCGTCACCCTCTGACGAGGCAGCACCCTGGTGAAATGAGCTAGTCCAGTTCAACACCGCTCCCAATGCCACCATGACTCCCCGCATGCTGGGCAGCCTCAGCGGAGGCCAAGAACTAAATGGGCC
Organism: Macrochelys suwanniensis; assembly: GCA_033296515.1. Taxonomy (NCBI): domain Eukaryota; kingdom Metazoa; phylum Chordata; order Testudines; family Chelydridae; genus Macrochelys; species Macrochelys suwanniensis. The sequence continues at coordinate 8,519,975 of CM065790.1, read as the reverse complement.
ATGAAGACAAGATTCCCTTCTCCCACCTCAGGGCAGAGGCATGTGGACGAGACAGCGCATACACACCTCTGGCTGGATTCTGTAGGTGCTGGGGGATGGGGCACTTCTCAGGCCAGGCTCTTTGGGGAGCAGCCTCTCCCCTTAATGTTTTCAACCAGGTATGCGGGAATGAAGGACACGCAGAGAACCACCCGGTAAAGGAAATTTCAGCCTTCTTGAAAAACCTGGCGAGGATCCCACATTCCAGGCGCATCCCCGGCTAGCCTGCCCGATGGAGGAGCGTCAGAAGGTCACGCCACATGAATGCTCGGGGAAAGAGCTGTTGGCAGAGGTGTCAAGGAGCTGGGGATGGCGGGATTTTCACGCACGCAGCTCTTCCCTGCTGCTGTCTTCTCTCCCCCCTCCCTTGTTGGCCACTGACCCCCACCCATCACTCAGCTCAATCGAACCTGTCCAGAGCACAACCTGAAGAGACACCTTCCCTCCACAGCCCTGCAAGGGGTAAATGCTTTCTTCCAGCAGGAGACAGAGAGCACAGCCTCGGTCAGAGAGCAGGCTGGAGCAGCCAGCCCTGTTCCTGGCCCCTGTCCCTCCGGAGCATCGGAAGTCCCATAGGTGAGGCAGGCTGGCGTCTGACTGATCATCTCTGTCGGGGGCAGGTTTGGTTCCACTCAGAGGCTGCTGGGGCAGCGGCTTCAGGTTGGAATTGAGGGCTGCCAGTGCCTAGAGAGTGTTCTCTTGCATGGCGCGGGTATGTGGAGGGAGGAGTCCCGCTTCAGGGCAGGCCTGCCATCCAGAAGAACCAGGTGCCCAGAGCACACCAGGAGCCCATCACGAGGGCATGCTGCCTCCATTTGCCCACGTGTAACAGCACATGGCAGGCAGGGTGGATTGGCCCACGGGCTTGCAACAAGGGCGTAGAATTTAAGGCCAGACTGAACTACCAGATCACCTAGCCCCAGAACACTACATCTGGGCCCAGGTGGACACAAGAACAAATGGATATAAACTGGCCATCAGGAAGTTTAGACTTGAAATTAGACGAAGGTTTCTAACCATCAGAGGAGTGAAGTTCTGGAACAGCCTTCCAAGGGAAGCAGTGGGGGCAAAAGACCTATCTGGCTTCAAGATTAAGCTAGATACGTTTATGGAGGAGATGGTTTGATGGGATAACATGATCTTAGAGGACTGGGTGGGTGAGATTCTGTGGCCTGCATTGTGCAGGAGGTCAGACTAGATGATCATAATGGTCCCTTCTGACCTTAAAGTCTATGAGTCTAGGTGACTCTAGGGATCTCACACCTCCACCTCCCAACATCCTGATCCCCATCTTAGCTTCCTCCCCCTCACACACACGTACCACAAACCTGGTTCCCGTGGCTGCTGGTCTGGGAGTCCCTGCTGCCTTCCCAGACCTGCCCTGAGGTGGGTCTATGACCACGCTAATGCGGGGGCATGGGGGGGTACATTCAGCATCGGCCTTTGTTTGTACAGCATCCTGATCTAGGAGGTCCTGCTCATGGGGCTGGGGCCGTGCAAGAGGCTCAGCCAATCAAAATGCTTTGTTGCCTTCTCGTGAGTGCCACCCAAGCAAAAACTCTAGGGGCAGAACCTTCCCCGTGCGAAGGGGTGGAAGGAGGGAGTGTTGGCCTAGGGCTTGGGCTCCTACCGTGCATCCGGCTGCCTTCACCAGCTTGTGGGAGGAGAAGGGGAAGGCCTCGTTGCTGAGATCGGCGTCGAGAACCTCCTGAAGGACCATGCGGCTGCAGGGAAAGAGCAGAAAACCCTGGTGAGAAGGACGCTACAGCTAGGGGCCAGCAGGTCACTAGCTCACGCACGACACCCACCGGGCCAGCTCCCACGGACAGTGCTGCCTCTGGCGTGGCCTGAAAGGGCAGCTGGCTGCAGTGGTTTCCCCAGGAATTGAAATTAGGGAGGGTGTTCAAATTTACAAGGGGGGGTGTGTCACTAAAATTGGCATGTAACTAGTTCACAAAACTGGGGGGGTGTTGGGGAAATTCTGGGGGGGTGTAGGGAAATCACTGGCTGGCTGGCTGCTTGGGAAGAACAATCTGCCCTGCTTCTCACCTCTTTACTCTGGAGCCCTCTCTAGGTTCTGTGGGACAGGCCCACTGCTGGCGGCATACGGCTGCCACTGACAGCCAGCGTCTTATTGCTCATGACCTGCTCCTTCTCCTCATCACAACTCCTAGGGGACCAGAAAAACGAAACCTGCTAGTATCCTTTTCACTCGTGCTCCATGGCGGTGTGTATGCTGGGAGAGAGCACAGTCTCACTGAGCGTAAGTGGAAGATGCACATTTCTATACCCTTGTGGTTAGGGCATAGGGCCGGGCTGCAGAGGAGCTAGGTTCTACTCTGGCTTCTGACACAGACTCCTTTAGTGGCCTTGGGCTAGTCACTTAGTCTCTCTGTGCCTCAGTTCCCGCTCTGTACAATGGGGACAATAGCACTGCCTTGGCTCACAGGGGTGTTGTGAGGATAAATTCAGTGACGTTGGTGAGGCGTTCAGGTACTGCAGTGACAGGGGCCAGATAAGGACTTAGGGAGACGGAAACGTTTATTATTAGAGAAGGGGTCTGGGGTTCAAGTCTCCTGAGGTTCTATTCTCAGCTCTGACACCAACTTGCTGTGTGACCACAGGCCTGTCACTTCACCTCGCTGCTCACCCATCCATACAATGGTTCCCTGTTTCATAGCGGCTGGGTAACTTGGGAGACATACCCACCGGGCTTTGAGATCCCGGGGTGAAAGGTGCCAAACGGGGGCAGAGTACTGCTAGAATCTGAGGCAGTTTCCCAGTACGTGTCCCTCCCTAAACAGAGTCCCCGCCATGCTCCCGTGCAGCTGCAGCTTTGGAATCCAAGGCCCCCCCAGCCTCCCTTGCTGTCCTCTGGGCTGCAGAGATACCAAAGATTGCCATGAGCTGAAACTCCTCCCAGTCTGTGGCTTTTCTCTGCCCAGCCTGCAGCTGTGAAGAGGCCTGCTGGTAAGTGACTCCCTGGGAGCACCGCTCTCCATGGCCAGGGACCACCATGCGTTGCGACGGTCCCTGGGACGCAAGCATCCACTTCCCTCTCCTTTACCTAACTCTCCCCAGGGGAGCCCTGGGATGAGCTTGCTTTTGCCCAGTAAATTCAGCCCAGTAAATTGAGCCAGGCCGGCCGTTCATCACACCCTATCAGGCTGATGCACCAACAGCACTCGACCCGGGCGCCGGGAGCGGATATTGAAACAAGCCTGCCACCAATCCCATCCCAGCTCCACGGAGGGCTGCAGGCAAAGAAAGAGCTTCTCCTCCTCCAGCCCGGGTCACAACCCACCCCAGCCCCACCGCAGAGGAACATGCGCTCCAGGAGAGGGGCCGGGGAGCACTGACTGACACCAAGAAGCTAACTCAACCTGCAGTCTCTCTGCCCGCATCACGATGGGATGCCACCAACCCCCAGGGCTAATTTATTAACAGACTGGTTACAAGATGTCCTACTGGCGAGGTCAGTCTGTAGAATACGGTCCGTAGACCCATTGTGTAGGGACGTTAGAAGCAAGCTTGGCAATGTGCCGGAGGGAACAAATCTTGTCTCAGCAGCTGGGTAGTCTGGATAAAACCGATGTATCCACCCTAGGGTCAGGTCAGAAGGGCCCATTAGATCGTCTAGTCTGACCTCCTGCACCACACCAGCCAGATGATGTCACCAGCGATTCCTATGCCAGGCCCCTAGGTCTTGCCCTTCTCCGACGCCCAGGGTGGCTTTGGCAGAGGGAGGCGACTCACGCTCAAGTCTGAATTTAGCGCCATTAAGACCGGGCACTGCTTCCCCGTATCTCACCTCCTCCCACACAGGACTGGAGGGTTCAGCGGTCAAACCCGAGCTCAACCCAAAGGGGCGAGGGCATTTCCTTTCTATTTGAAACCTGCAACCCACTCGAAAACAAACGGGGTTAGGAGACAGCAGCCCAGCAGGAGATCCCCACGGGAGTCCCGGTCCTACAAACGCTTCCTAGGGCGTGTGGTGCTCGCTGCCGTGAGTGATCCCCTGGAGGTGACTGATAGGGACCCACAATGGTTGGACTGTCCTGTTGTATCATTTCTGCTGGAGGGAAGTGGGGGGAGGAAGGGGCATGACCTGGAAAATACTCTCATAATCCTAGGCTTGGCTACAGAACAGCTCTTCCCAGCACGGCACTGGCTGCACCACTGAGCTCTGCAGAGAGGAATAAACGCACTCCCGGCATCGTGGAGGCTTTTCCTTCATTATCCTCTCCTCACCGCCTTTCACTTTCCGCAGCCCCAGTGGCTGGGTACACGCCAGCCGCTTCCAAGCCTTGAACTGGTTTCTAATGAGCGCTGGCTTGTCACATGAGACAGACACAAACGTAAGGCGGCTGTGACATGCCGCTGTCTAATGCACATTTACAGCCCCGCCAACGCTCTTCGGGGCCTGCCGCTCTCTCCCCAGCTCCCGTCGCCCCTCTGGGCTGCGTTACACTAAAACCTGCCTTCCCGGCACTATCAATCATGCAGCCGCTCCAGAATGGAGAGTCAAAACTGCTTGGGGGTCAATAAATGCAGACCATTGTCCAGATTCTGCTCTCTGAGGGATAAAAGACCCGCAGCATGGCCGTGGATGGCCCGGGTCAGCTGACTCGGGCTCAGGCTGCAGGGCTAAAAATTGCTGTGAAGACATTCAGGTTTGGGCTCCAGGCCGAGCTCTGGGACCCTCCCCAATTGTAGGGTCCCAGAGCTCAGGCACCAGCCCCAGCCTGAAGGTCTACACAGCAATATTTCATTCTGGAGCTGCGCTGGACCGAGTCACCTGACCTGGGCCAGCTGCGGGTTTTTTTATCCCTGTGTAGACCTAGTCAATGACCCGGGTCTAAGTGCAGAGGGGAGCCAATGGAGTTCCTCCCAGGGCACATCGATGCTTAGGGCAGCGTGTAGCCTACAGACACCGCACACCCAGCGAGCATGGGTATCAACAGCCATGTAGACAGTGAGGCACGGCTCAGGTGTGTAGTGTGGCCTACACACCAGAACCTCCAGAGTATGAACCCTACACGGCTCTCCACAGGCCCAAGCGCTGCCCCCCATGTCTACATAGCAGCATACCGTCCCGCTGCCTCCTCCCTGCCGGAGCCTTTCACCACAGCATGAAGCGACGCACCGCAGCGACGGGTGTGGACGCAGCCCTGCCTTTCCCTGTGGCACGTAGCTACACGTGTAGGGCCCGTACACACCGCCGTAAGTGTAGACGTTTGCACCAGCGTCGCTGGGAACAGACTGGCCCTTAATTTCAATGCCAGTAAAACAGCCAGGGCCCCAAATGCCTGGGAACGAGTGCAAGGAAAAACTCCCGCGTCCTCCACTCAGGAGGGCCCGGGCTGTGGCAAGAGTGGCGCCGAGTGTAATTAACAGAGTCCAGCGAACGATGCCGAATCAGCCGGGCTCCCCGGCCCACAGTTCGTTGTGGGACCTCCCTCCTGTAGGCTGCTCTGGGGAAGGAGGCTGATTCTCACAGAGCGCGTTTCCAGAACTGGGCAGCGGGCACGCACACATGTGTGTGTATGCTTGTGTCTGGCGGGGGCGGGGAGGGCACTAGATAGAGGTGTCCCACTGTCCTGTTGAACAAGAGGAGGTGGGGATGTGGCCCAGCTATAGAGGAGAGCGGCTCAGTCCAGAGCTGACTCCCTGGGAGGAGGGTGGCCCCACCCAGAGCCCTCACTCGGTAGGAAGTAGGTTGCGTGGACACGGCAGGCTAGGAAATGAGGCACTGAGCACGCTGCCGGGGCTAGCCCTGGCGACTGAAAGGCCAGCGAGCACTAGTGAGACGTAGCTTGGAAGCCAAGGGAGGAGGGAGAGTAAGAAGACAGGAGGCCTCCAGGCCTGTCCCCACATGGGCAGTTCTAATGCCAGATCCTGACACAGGACCCAACAGCTGTAACGATCGGACTCCACAGTCAGCCCCATTGACTTCCTCGGGGCTGCTCGAGTGACAGGGACTAGACGGACCATAGGGCTGATTCGCTACGGCCATTCCTCTGTTCCTAAGTAAGGGTAACCCGCCAGGGTCCACAGAGACCAACGTACGTAAGAGCGCACAGGCTCCACTCCCCGGGAAGGAGCGTCTTCCTCTCCTCATTCTGCTCACATGCCCCACTGACTCTAGAATCTGTAAGTGAGCTCCACCATGTAGCTAGGCTGGGGGTGGGGAGAGGGGGGAAGCTGCACTGATCAAATTTGGGAGAAGGTATCCTGGAGCGTAGGGGAAAGCAGGGACCAGGGACCGGAAGGAAACCACCGCCCATGGAGCTGGGAATCCTAGCTGCCCGGGAAGCCACCTCCTTGGGTGTCACTGGGGCTGGTTTAGTTTTAAACACCGCTGTGCTCCTAGCCGGAGGGTGAACGGGAGGCACAGGACCCTTGCTGAGCAAGCCCAGGGCAAAGGGTCAGTGCCTGTGGGGTGGAGCATGCGCCGAGCGGCGCAGAAGAAAGGTCTAAATATTTGATGCTTTATGGTACGGCTGAGCAGTAAAAATAGCACAGAGGAGATGGGGGATGAGAGGAGAGGTAAGTACCTGGAGAGCCCTGGTGCCTTTCCACTCCAGCACCGGGCAATGCACTTGCTCAGGTGCTCAGACAGGACTCCAGCAGGTGGGCCAGGCAGCGTGCTGGGCTCCCACACTGCCCTGGAAGGGGTCATTTAGCTTTGCCCCTCCTCCACCCCGGCACAGCTAGGGATGGGTCCCAGCGCACACAGTCACGCGCCACTTAGCGTGTCCCCCAGTTTGCTATGGGATGGATTGTGCCAGGCCCTGCGTGGGTACCCAAGGAGCGGGAGGAGACAGCCCCCCCCCCCCCCCCCCCCGTGCAGGGCCTGGGAAGAGCCACAGTGGGAGCCCCCTGCTAGCCACCCAAGTGGGGGTAGGGTTAAGGGCCCCTCCTCCCCATCCTATGGTCTGCAGGGAACATGGAAAGCCCACCCTGCAGCCACTGAAAGGGGCTTGGAGCTGCCCTAGGAAAGGTACTGGCCCAGTCCGAGTCCTGCTGCAGCGAGCTCCCCGCCATGCCTCAGTGCAGGCCACAAGCTAGCCCAATATCATTAGCCCTCCGCATCCTAGCTCACCTAGGGACCAGTCACTTATCTATGGAGCAGGAGCAGCACAGGTTGCAGCATTGATGTCTTAGGGTAAGACAAGGCCCCTTTCTCTGCATGCCGCTTGGTTCCCCGGAGCCTTGCCTGGGGTTTAGGTGATCAGGATTACAAGGAATCCCTGCAGCAGCCTTTCACTTCCAGACCCCTGGCTTCGGCGAGGAATTTGGACAGAGTTAAATTCAGTGCCAGTGAAACGGTCACTTCGCAGGGGACCCCGGTCTCTTCTCCGGCCTCTCGGTGCTTACCTTGACGGCCCCTGGATGCTGATCATTCCCAGCTCCTCGGAGCAGTCCACCAGCTTGCACTGCAACCCCATGTCCTGCAGCACCGTGGCGATGTGCGACCAGTTGTGCTGGGCAACAGCTCCACCAACAGCCAGGTAATAGCCATCCCCTGCAAGGAACACCGCCAGCTGCTGAGCCCTGCAGACGTCACCTGCAGGCGCCAGGCTCAGCTGAGCTCAACACTCCGCTTGGCCGAGCACTCCAGAGGCCAGATGCTTCCCGGAGCTGCCAAGGGAGCCTGCCACAAAGGGGCAAACCCTGCAGTCCTTACTTGGGCAAAACTCCCCTTGAAGCCAGATTGGGCTGTAAAACTGCTTTGCCGGCATTCGGTCTGGAGCCTAAGCTCCAGGAAACCATGAGCGGGGAGGGTCCCAGAACCCGGGCTCCAGCCTGAGCCAGAACGTCCCCCCACAGCCCAACCTCCACGAGCCCAAGTCTGCTGCTCTGGGCCAGCCACGGCTGTGCCATGGGGCTTTTATTCCAGTGTAGATGTACCCTCAGCCACAGTGATGTTTTCCTATGCAGACCTCTTCCTTGACTTTGCTTAGGGGGTCTGCTATCTCCCAGATTGATCTTTTCTTTCTACAGCTGACCTTCAGAGTTCTCAGAGTACCAGGTACCAGCCATGCAATCCTTCAGCATGCGGCTCTCCCATTCAATTCAAACAGGATTCTGGACCCAAGAGCTTGTAGGATCGGGTCATTCCAAGCGGCAAGAGTTTTTGTCAAGGACCCTTGACACAGGCAGCAAAATCTTCCCCTGAGGACCCTGGAAGCTGCCAGTTTGCCCTACTATAAAATTCAGTATTGCACCCGACACCGAGATGTTCAGCGAGTGAGAAGTGCAAGGCAGAACAGCCTACGTGTACCCCGTGTACATGCTCACACACCCGTTACTGACATCCCCGACACCAGATACACGGAGAGAGCTACAAATCGCCTTGGCCTCGCAGGCATGTTTTTCACAGAAATGTGACAGTGCTGGTTGTGTGCACTCAGTGGAAATGTAGCTGCATAGGTCCCCTGTGCTTTGTACCTTCAATCCAAAGGGATGCAAAGAGGGCAGGAAATGAAAGTCGCCTCTGGAAAAACTCAGCACAAACTCAAACATATTGTGATCAAACTCCCAGGGACAGCGAGGTGAGGTGTTTCCACAGTGCATTTCCCAGTCCTATTGCATGACCTCAGCTTCTGGGAGATCACTAGAAAGGTTCAGGTGGAAAAGGCAATCCTCAGACAGGGTCACATCCTCAGCTGGAGTAAACTGACTACGTCCATGGAACGATGCTGATTTACATCAGCTGCGGATCTGGCCTGTCAGCCTGGTCTCCATCACAAGATTTCGCCGGCATAGCAATGTCAGCTAGGAGTGTGGAAAAAAATAAACCACACCCGCAATCGGAGACCGCGCTGCCGGCAAAACTCCCTGGTGTAGACGCAACTAAGCCAATGGAAAAGTGCTTCTGTCAGCCTAGCTAACGCTGTTCAGCGCAGTGGTGTAGCTATGCAGACAGAACTCCTTCTATCAGCATACACTGAGTCTCTATTGGGGGGCTCTGCTGACACAGCTATCCCGGCTGCAGTGCAGACAAGCCTGCATACACTGCTTCTCCGGCGTAGCTATACCAGCCCTGGCTCTGTAGTACAGACAAGTCCTCTGTGTATAAGGTCATGGAAATGGTACTGAAAATTCTTAGAGATACAGGCCTGATTCTCCGCGGTCCTGCATTGGGTGCAGTATTTAAGTGGGTATACAATGCTACCAGAACAGAATGGTTGTGTTCTATATCCATCGAGGCGCTGCTCCAACAGAGGCTCGAGCTCACGTACACCGGGCTTCCTTCCACACTGCCTTGGGCCTCGTGGGGCATTTGGATTCAGAGGGACATGCCAGCTGACTGACCAGCATGAAGCAGGGATGATTTCTAGGCTGATGGTGGGAGGGGCAATAAGGATGGTGGAGAAGGGGAGCTAAGAGGATTTCCCCATGTGTTGCTGAGAAATTCCCACCGACCCCATGCCAGGGTTACAAGGTCAATGAGGCCGGGGAGGCAGTCAGGGCTGTTCCTTAGGGCATGGGGATTACACCATGGTCAGCGTTTCTGCTGCATTCGTGGCAGCGGGAAATTTCACTTAGTCAGCAATACCAAGGTGCGGGGGAAAGCCCAACCCAGAGAAGGGATTTGGGAGCTGACTGATGCTCCATAATCGATCCTGCCTCTACCGCTCTGCACTCCAGTAATCTGTCATAGCGCTAATAAGTGCGGCCGCCTACTGTAATTGAAAAATAGATCTGCTTTTATTAAACTCCTCCATCAGCCATCAAACACGGCAGCTCCCCGAGCTGCTTCCCTCCCATCTTCAGGGGCGTGCGTGTCTGTGTTCAGTGCGCCTCAAAGGAAGAGAGGAACAGCCCCGGCTGGAGCCAGGTAAAGCGCAGGCAGGGGTTGCGTAGATGATCTCCAGCTAGCTCTGCAGACATCCCCCACCACTCCGCCTATAACTCTGCCATTGCACCTCACTCATGACCTGCAGGGCCCCCAGCTAGTCTAGTCCCAGGCAGAGTGCGCCCCACTACGTGGTGGGGTTTACAAGGAGGACCTTGCTTTCACTCAAGACCTAAGTCCAAGCTCTCCTTTTCCTGTGTGCGCGCCACTCCGAGGAGCGTCTGGTCCTCTACTGAAGCACTGGTATCATGAGCAAACAGACACCCAGGATTCTGAGGCAAAGCCATTTGGTGGAGCCCTTGCAGACCAGCAAGATGGCCTCCGCCACGCAGCAGCCTCTTAATTCCATTTCGCCCCCCCTCCCCAGGCCGATTGCTCTGCTCCCTTCCAATTCCCCTTTATTGCCGCAGATAAGGACTGCAGGAGAGGCCGCCCTTGCCTGAGAGCCATTCAGAGCAGCAGCGCCCCAATGAAACCCGATAATGCCAGTAAGCACCTGCTTGGTTTACAAGTGCAGGGGACAAAAGGGAGCGCTAATCCGGTTACACCAATTGATAGATGAAGGGGGGGTGGAGAAAAGCCAGGTGGTTAGTATTAAGTAATGCAATCACCCTCCAAACGCTGGCCAATAGAAACAAGATTCCCTTCCAGCTGTAGTGGAAATCGAAGAGACACTGTCAACGTTGGCAGGCCTCAAACTGAACCCGCAGCGACTCTTCCCCTTTTAATGCGGATATAAATCTACTGGCTCCCGCGGAGCGGGTCGCAGCACTGTCATGCTCCCGGCTCCTCAGCAAGCTGGCCCACCAGCCACGTGCAGGATCTGGGGGCTCCCCCCTACAGTACCCCACAAACCCATTCCATCACCATCCATGTGGCTTGCACTGAAGAGCTGGCTGAGGCTGATGCAAGCCTCTGCTGATGGAGCCAGCTTGTGAAGGAGAGGCTCGGCGTTCATGGAACAGAAGGCCAGGCCTGATTCTGGGCTGCGGCCAAGCCAAGCTCAGTGCAGCCAGGAAGGAGGCTGCACACAACCTCCGCGGTTCTTGTGTAAGCGGGGGAATAGTCCCGCTCTTGTGGGGAACTTTCCTCATCTCTGCACTACCCCGGTGAAATGGGCTAGCGGAAGGATCTGAGTCCTCGCTCCCACCTCCTTTACCCAGAGCCCTCCCTGCCCTCGAGGACTCCCCTTGCACTCTTCTGTCTGGCAGAGTCCTCGTAACCCCCAACAAGGCTGGGCCCAGGATTCCTGGGGGGCTCGACCCCCAACCTTGCTGTGGTCACCTAGGTCAGGGGCTAGGGTGTCCCCACTCCGGGGTACTCTCTCTAAACAGGATGCTTCCCTGACCCACTGATCACTGCATACAACTGAAAGCAAATGCAAATTATTTAATTAACAATTAATTTGTAACAGGAATAAGGAAAAATGGGAAAGGCTAATGAAAACACATCACCCCGCTCTGTGGCAGGGAACATCACAACAGTGTCTCTGCAATGTCAGGGCAGTTCAGTCTGTTCCTGTGTAAGTCCCAGGCTCCTTCTCAGGCCCTGGCTGTGCTGCAGGGACGCTGTGGCTTGGACACTTGTTCTGGCGGTGGCCACACGCTCGCAGGCTCTGGGTGGCAGGACCCTTCTTCCCAGCGTTGCCCCCGCCCTGTCAAGGGGTTTAGATCCCCCTGCAAGTCTGGCCTGCAGGGCCTCTTGGCTGAGGCCTCTCCCTGCACTGGGCCCACTGCCCAGGGTCCCCCTCGCTCTCCCCAGCTGCTCACCGCACCCGGCTCCGGACTGCTCCAGTTCCAGCTCCACCGCTCTGCCTCTGCACGGCTGCTGCTGCTCTGCCTCTAGCTCCCTGGGCTGCTGCCCTGGGCCCTCTGGCTCTGGCTGCTGCAGCTTCTCCCCCCCAGGGCAGGTCTGTCTCCCTGGACTGCAGCTCTGTTCCCAGGGCAGGTCTGTCTCTGGGCTGCAGCTTCTCCCCCCAGGGCAGGTCTGTGTCTCTGGGCTGCACCTCTGCTCCCAGGGCAGGTCTGTCTCTCTGGGCTGCACCTCTGCTCCCAGGGCAGGTCTGTCTCTCTGGGCTGCTTTTCTGGCCCCTCCAGATCTGGCCCAGCTCAGCTCTGCCCTCTCCTCAGCTCGGCCCCACTCACTCTGACTCAGGCAACTTCAGCTCACACGGAGGACGGGATTCACCCTGACCTCCTGACCCCCTGATTCGCCTGCCCGCCCTGTCAATCAGGCTGACCTGGAGCATTGGCCTCTCCCCATTGCCCCTGGGGACTGTCAGTCCCATCGACCCTTCCCCTTTTGGTACTGGGAGCTCTGAATGTTAGTAAGGGGACTGTTATCCCCTTACATTCCCCCTTGCTAAAATTCTGCCACAACCACAAGGTTTACACTAATACCTCCGGACCCATTATTAACAACATATACCCACATCATATTATATCAAACCCATTAACATCAAAAGAATATTTAACATATTAAACATTTCACATCTATTTCTTCATACTATACATAACAATATTCATTAAAACACTACATAGAACCAATAACATAATCATCTCTAAAGTTAACAGGCAGTACATCCTTATTAGCCCTCTGGGACCTTCTTAAAACTGGTGGTTCATTACCCATATTTTCTATTTCCTTATTCTCGGGTAATACTGGGTCAGCTGGAGGGATCTGGCCATTCTTGTTAGGGTTTGTGTTTGCCCCACTCTGTTCCCCTCTGTATTCAGTCTGTGGGACTAGAACCATCCCCCAATTGGTTTCCATCTCCTCAGGGTGTGCTGATCTACGCCTCCTATGGTCCCTGACTGGACTAAGAGTGCAATGTTTTAGTTGATCCCTATGTACTAGTCTCTCAGGACCTCCTCGCTCAGGCCGGATGGTGTAAACTGGTAGCTCGGGATTGTTGTGAGCAACTACAATGTGGGGATTTGACTCCCACTTGTCCTGTATTTTATTACGCCCCTGTTGTCTATGGTTACGAACTAGTACACGGTCACCAGGCCTGATGAGAGCCCCACTGGACTTGCGATCATAAGTCCTTTTCCTACTTTGGGCTGTGTCTTCAGCTGTACTGAGAGCAACTTTGCTGGCTGTCTTTGGCCTGTCATGGACACCTTTGACCCAGTCATCAAAACTGGTCACCTCATCCTTAGAAAAGGCTTCTTGATGCTTCTCTGGCAACACCCTTAAGTTAGCCACCTGTGCAGGAATCAGCCCTTGGCATGCCGCTTGAACTGGAACTGGCAGTCTGCCACCACATCTTTCTTGAGGAAAGGTAACTTGTTCTCCCTTCTCCCCAAATGTTACCTTCACCTGAGGGATCACCTCCTCAGGCTGCAACTCCATAGCCTTCACGCTTGGGTTTAAAAGACTCACTGGTACTCTTCCTTTGATGGCACTAGTCAGTACATTGGCTGACTGAAGTCCATTAGGTAGGCTTGACCCAGATGTAGGCTCTACCAGCACTTGATATTCATTGGTATTTCCTGGCATCCAGCAGCGTTCATGAAGCATCTTCTCTCTCCAAGGAGAAATAATGGTCTTCCGGTTTCTGCCGACTTTAACAGTTCCAATCCACCTTGTGGGGCCCAGGGAATGACTCTGCCTCTCCGCTCGAGCCAGTACTCCATTCAGCACAGCATTCTTCTTAGCATGCCCATGACGGTTCATCCTCCTGGTTCCTTTTACTGGCAACTGTAGCTCTTTCAGCTCACTAATGATGTTCATCCCTAGAATCCCTGGGACTCCTTCTCCTATATGGCTCCCTTCAGAGGCCTTGTCTTTCAGGATGAAGATGCATTTCCCTGGCAGTGTCTGGCCCATGTAGTCGATGTCTGCTTCGAGGCATCCCACCACTGGGATTGCCAGTCCATTAACTGCTGTTAGATGTACAAACTGTGTGTTGTGCATGGTCAGCTCTTTGTCTTTCAAATATTTTTGAAAATGTGATTCAGTAATGGTGGTGACTTCTGAGCCAGTATCTAACAAACATCTGGTTTTTACCCCTGCTATACATACTTCAGCAGTTAGACAGTCTCCAAATGCTCGCTTACAGAAGTCACTAGATATGCTGGTGCTGCCCATGTTCCTCTCAACACTGTATGCAGAGTGATTTTCCACCAAGGACAGGCCTAGGAATCCTTCTGCCACTGCTTGGCCTTTTACTGTAGATGGACCACTCGCTCCTGGTGCCCCATCGATTTCGAGTGCCTGGGACTCTGGTCTCCTTCTCAGTGTACAATCTCGGCTAGTATGTCCTGGCCTTTCACAGGTGTAACAAATGTACCTCCCTAGCTCGTCCTTCAGTGGAGATCTTCGGGATCCTGGAGCTCTTGGATATTTTGGCACATTAGTGGAGGTATTTCCTTTCATCACCTCAGTCATCACTTTCAGCATCTCCCCCTGTTGGACAGCCAGTTTTTGGACAGCTTCACTTAGGCTTTCCAATGTTAGCTGTGTTTGGGGCAGGGCCTTTTCCCCAGCAGCTGCATTCACTAGGCCCCCACTTTGTGTATGGGGGTTAGGCTTGGCCCTCTCTGCCCCAGGAACTTCCTCTTCTTCTGACCATATAATGGCAGCCTGCATGAGTTCATGGAACTTTTTACTGGGCTCTTCCTTAAACCTCCTTTTCATTTCACGTCGGAGGGAGTCGTCCCGGAGCCCCAACACCAACTGCTCTTTTAGAAACATATCTGGGTCTGGAACTCGTTGAGAATCTCGCCGCTCCACTTTGCTCATTCTCTCCTGAAGATCATATGCGTACGCCCGGATAGTTTCACCGGGCTCCTGCTTTCTCTCAAAGAACTCCTTTAGTCGAGTTCCAATAGGTACCTTGTCTCCGTACACTTCCAGGAGGAGTTCAAACACCTTTTTCACATCTTTCTTGTCTGCCATTGCCATGAACTTTACTGTGGCCTTCGCCTGGTCCTTGAGGTGTTCCTCTATGAAGTCCACATGGTCTTCCTCAGGTACTCTTAGCACACGCAGAGCCGTCTTCACAGACTTGACCCACTCCTCTACTGTAATGTCTCCTGCTCTGGTCGGGAAGCCACCAAACTCTGTGACCTTCTGCTCCCGTGGGACATAAATAGTAGGGGGTTTCTTAGCTTCTGCTGCCTGTTGGTCTATTACAGCCTTAGCCAGTGATAAGGCTTCTCTCTGTTCTGTTCTAGCTTGTTGTAATGACTCAGCTTGGTCTGACAATCTGCGCTGAAGTTCAGCAACCTGGGCCTGTAGTTGTGCAATTTGAGCCATGGTAGGGTTCTTGACTAGGCCTGGACAGTGCTACCAGAACTCAACCAGTAAACCAATGGGGTGGACCCTGTGGATAGGATCCTGTTCGTGACGCCAATTATGTAAGCGGGGGAATAGTCCCGCTCTTGTGGGGAACTTTCCTCATCTCTGCACTACCCCGGTGAAATGGGCTAGCGGAAGGATCTGAGTCCTCGCTCCCACCTCCTTTACCCAGAGCCCTCCCTGCCCTCGAGGACTCCCCTTGCACTCTTCTGTCTGGCAGAGTCCTCGTAACCCCCAACAAGGCTGGGCCCAGGATTCCTGGGGGGCTCGACCCCCAACCTTGCTGTGGTCACCTAGGTCAGGGGCTAGGGTGTCCCCACTCCGGGGTACTCTCTCTAAACAGGATGCTTCCCTGACCCACTGATCACTGCATACAACTGAAAGCAAATGCAAATTATTTAATTAACAATTAATTTGTAACAGGAATAAGGAAAAATGGGAAAGGCTAATGAAAACACATCACCCCGCTCTGTGGCAGGGAACATCACAACAGTGTCTCTGCAATGTCAGGGCAGTTCAGTCTGTTCCTGTGTAAGTCCCAGGCTCCTTCTCAGGCCCTGGCTGTGCTGCAGGGACGCTGTGGCTTGGACACTTGTTCTGGCGGTGGCCACACGCTCGCAGGCTCTGGGTGGCAGGACCCTTCTTCCCAGCGTTGCCCCCGCCCTGTCAAGGGGTTTAGATCCCCCTGCAAGTCTGGCCTGCAGGGCCTCTTGGCTGAGGCCTCTCCCTGCACTGGGCCCACTGCCCAGGGTCCCCCTCGCTCTCCCCAGCTGCTCACCGCACCCGGCTCCGGACTGCTCCAGTTCCAGCTCCACCGCTCTGCCTCTGCACGGCTGCTGCTGCTCTGCCTCTAGCTCCCTGGGCTGCTGCCCTGGGCCCTCTGGCTCTGGCTGCTGCAGCTTCTCCCCCCCAGGGCAGGTCTGTCTCCCTGGACTGCAGCTCTGTTCCCAGGGCAGGTCTGTCTCTGGGCTGCAGCTTCTCCCCCCAGGGCAGGTCTGTGTCTCTGGGCTGCACCTCTGCTCCCAGGGCAGGTCTGTCTCTCTGGGCTGCACCTCTGCTCCCAGGGCAGGTCTGTCTCTCTGGGCTGCTTTTCTGGCCCCTCCAGATCTGGCCCAGCTCAGCTCTGCCCTCTCCTCAGCTCGGCCCCACTCACTCTGACTCAGGCAACTTCAGCTCACACGGAGGACGGGATTCACCCTGACCTCCTGACCCCCTGATTCGCCTGCCCGCCCTGTCAATCAGGCTGACCTGGAGCATTGGCCTCTCCCCATTGCCCCTGGGGACTGTCAGTCCCATCGACCCTTCCCCTTTTGGTACTGGGAGCTCTGAATGTTAGTAAGGGGACTGTTATCCCCTTACACTTGTACACTAGTGGCGGACAGATACCAGAACAGCCCTGATATAAACTAGAGCAGCCCCAGGGCTGCTCTGACTCATGCTGCCTGCAGTGCTTCCTCCTGTGGAGCCAACTAGCACCACAGAGTAGCCAGAGGACAGTGAGCTCCCTCCCTCCCCTCCCCCTGACTTCTTCCAGGATTCATCTTGCACAGGGGCCACCAGGTGAGGTGGCATAGGGGTGTTCTAGCCCCAGGGAAGACTTCCCCCTTATGCTGTGGTATTCCCCAGCAGGGAAAGCTGCAGTCTTTGGGACCCTTTATGGCCTCAGACCTGGCATCCAGGGGCTGCCGGAGGGCACAGAATCCAGGCCCCTGGGAAGAGCCTTAGCACATCAGGCCACCATGACCCCTGGGAATCTCTGCCATGCCACGGGCAAGGGCCTCTTGTTGGAAGGTTGCCAGCACACCCCTAGTCTCCCCATTGCCCTGTTGTGTCCCCGCATGGCACAGGCTGAGGCCTGCAGCCCAATGCATTTATGACTCTCACGGGCCTGCAGCCAGCCTGGGGGACTCAGTCCTTGATCACACATTTCAGGAAGGGCAGGAAATCCAGCCCCGTCATCGAGGCGGGTGGGTGGGGGTTGACTGAAAGCTGGGCCCAGCAACAAAGCGAGAGCAATGCAGCAAGGCACCTAGGGGCAGGCCCTCAGCGGGTGGCAATTATAGCAGCTGCTGCACTGACTTCAAAGGCGCGAGGACCATTTACACCATTGACGCCAACGGAGCTATGAGAACTTACAGCAGCGAGGATGTGCCCCTCAGGGGCGGATGTGGCAGCTGCTTAACAGAGCACAGCAAGGCTACACAAGAGTTTGGGACAGGAAGCGAAGGAGAACGCTAAATTGTACGTGAAGCTGCAGAGGGAATTTTAACGAAGCTGAAACTGCCCATCAGCCCTAATATTTGCCCAGGGAACTTTGACATCTATGCCAAGCAAGGGATTATTTTTCTGCTTTTAAACACTTGATGTTTTTACCTTCAAATGCTGGGGTCAGTGAAGAGACCTGGGGCCCAGGGCTGATTTGACTGACAGTCAGATCGCTCTCAACGCCGCCGCGTTTGTTTAACATGCACGTGTAAACGGTCAGTCCTAGAAACAGGAGGAGAGACACGCACTGGGGATCAAAACCTTCCAACAGCGTTTTCGCAAAATGCCATGTCTGAAAAATACAAAAACCTACCCAGGCGTTGGAATCCTAATCACTCATCAGTCCCCATGCAGCCGCTGACTGTGCCACATCATTTAAGCTCACTCAGACCTCCCCACTGCCCCTCGCTCCACTTGATCTTGATAGGCAGCCCACTCCATAGTTCAGGAGTTAGGCCTCCCATGAGCAGAGACAGCTAATCACATTGAATTGCATGATGAAGACAAAAGGGGACCAGAAAGGAGACCTCAGCAACTCAACTTTCCCGTGTGGTGCAGGCTGGGATTGGAAGCCATCTCTCTGGAAATGAAAAGGTTAATGAGCTAATTCACAGCCCCCTCAACTACCAAAGAATCAGCCAAACTAGCGTACGTGCAAGTCTAAAGCAAACAACAAACCCGGGTGGGAAACCACTAGAATCAAGGCTTCCAAAGGAAAGCAAGTGCCCTGAAGGTTAGCAAATAGCATTAGCCTTTTCGGTCCAAATTAGAGATGAAAAAGGAATGCACAAGTTAAGGGTCAGACCCTCAGCTGGTGTAACTCAGCATAGCTCCCCTGAAGTCCATCTAGCCATGCCAATTTACGTCATCTGAGGATCTGGCCCTGAATCTATCAACAGGTCACCTTCAAAGGCAAACTGCATTTGAACAAGGAATTACAGCTGAATGGGGCTGATTTCCCCCTCTCATCAGTGTTGCCTGATTGACTTCAGGGGCCATTCCCAGTTTACACAGGGGCAAGAGAGAACAGATTCAATCCCAAATGCATCATTTTTCCACTCAGATTATTAGCAAATTCCCCACTGACATCAGCCTATTTGTCCACTAGGTGTCACCACTGCTTATTCCAGTGCATGCAGTGAATTTTAACTGGACTCTGAGGGTCAGATTCTAATTTCAGCTGCACCTGATTCAGAAGTCACAGGGTATACACCGGTGTAAAGGAGATCCGAATGCAGCCCTGGGAGAGGGCAGGGAAAACCTTCACACTCATCTGCTTTTCAGCATCGTCAGTGAAAGCAATAATTTGAAAACTGACAGTTTAGGTCAAACAACGTATGTCTTGATCAAAGATATAATTTTGTAGGGTGGGTATTTTGTACCAAGCTCAGCAGAAACATCAATAAAACTGGCATCTTGTAGCTGAAATAACAAGGTTGAAGCAGTACCTGGTGACTTGCTAACATCAGCGGTAAACAGCCAGTCGGCCGCCTTCCTTGCTTCAGGACCAACCAGGTAGAATTTGCCAAAATAAGACATGTCAAAGACAGCCAGCGCATTTCTGCAGGTTAAGCATTCATTCTTGATCTAAAAATTAAAGCACAACCAGGTGAAGCTGAGCCACACAAAAGGAGTCGTCAAGACAAATGAAAACCATTTATATAACGAGGCGGCAGAAACAAAAAAAAAGCGGGCCTGTGACGCGTGCCTAAGCTTTCTGTCGCATTTTCAAATGTTCCTTTAAAAATAGATATTCAAATGGAGCATCCCTGATAACAACACAGTCCCTGCTACACACTCGTACCCTGCTTCTTACATCAATAACTCGTCTTTTGAGTTGGTGTCATCTTGTTAAATTTGTTTTCGTTTCCCCCTAGAATTCATCTCCCAACTGCACAGATTTTGATCGAGTTCTGATCACAGAGTTGCCACAATGACGCACTACAGATTGTGGGAGGACTCTCCGCTTTAAGTGCCTATTTTGTAGAGCTTATAAACTTGCTAGGGAAAAAAATTCAAGTCCTTTCCATTTGTGTTCTCACCAAAAGCAATTCTTTCATTTAGAAAAGCAACATAAAATCCCATCCGGCCATTTGTTTATTTTTAGGTTCTAAGCATGCAGTGAAGGTGTTTTTCATGCTTGGAGGCATTTTTCAGTAAAGATGGGGAAAGCGGGGATCGGAGTCCATTTTTCCAAACCTCACCAGCTGGGTTTTGCAAAACCAACATCAGCAATAATGGTGTGGCTCCAGGTCAATATTCCCTCTAATTTTTGACAGGCCGTGTGCACAAAAAAATTTCTTCTGTGCAAATTTTTGACAGGCCGTGTGCACAAAACATTTCTTCTATGCAAATTGTTGTGCTTCTGTGCAAATTTTTGTGTGCACAGTGTTTCACTGTGTGCGCGGGGTTTAGGATCTGTGTGCGCGCGCACACGCGCACAGTTTAGAGGGAACAGTGCTCCAGGTCTCATTGCTCTAGCCCCAACCCAGTCTACGTGGTACGGCGTACGGTTTTAAGATCAATGGTTCTGCTCTCCCTCTGCAAAGTGTTCTTCTCAAGACTCGCCCTCCTGCTGCAGACTCATCTCTCAAAGAGGAAACGCCATGGGCGTGGTTGAAAAACGAGGGCTTGGAAATAACCTGGTTGTAAGTGCCTTGAAAGTAATGCACTGGGCACATGGGCCCAACACAACATTCCACTCCATTTTCACAACGCACTGAGCAGTAGAAATTCATCCCCATTGCCCAGAACAATGCCCAGGTACTACTGAATCCAGGGCACCGGAGTGAACTCCAGCCTGAAAAATTTTGATGTTTATTAAGCATTTTATACAGCTCTGCAGTTATCCTTGGTGCCTGACCAAAGTTAGAGAGACAGTCCCTCTTCCCAATTCCTTACAGCCCCACAAGACCACAACAAACAGCTCAGTTGGTGCACCACGATAGAATTATAGAGCAGAATGGTCCGAGAAGGAGCCCACTGACTAGCAGGCATTTTCTACTCACAATGTCGTGATGAGGTGGGAAATCAAAGGTGTATTCATCCCCTAGCAGTTGGTTATAGAGGTAGGAGCCATGGGGCTTTTGGTTATAAGCACCATAGTAGTTGTAATCCAGAACCTGACAACAAAGAGGGGAGGAGAAAAGGACAATGGAGGAAAATCATCGACAGCGAAATAGTAGGGAAAGGGCTGAGGGGGAGGGACCAGCAGGTGGAATTGGGTTTGCAAACTATTCTGATGAGATTTCCGCCACATTCAAACCACACCTGGAAACCAGCCCATTTGCAGTACTGGATCGGACTGTGGATGCAAGTTCCAATCCAGAAAGCGGATTTCAGATGTTCCCTCTTCCCCCGCCCCTTTCCTGAAATAGGAAAGGGTTCAGATCTGAGGTTCGGGTGTCGGAGCATTGCACGCCCATTGCACACACACCAAAAACCTCTCCTCGGGTCCCATCACAGGCCTCCGTATGCCATTTAACCGGTCTCCGTGGCTTTGCCCCAGGGTTGTAGCATGAGAAATACTGCTGTGCTTACCGGAGCTGCGCCCCGCGGATTAAACCAGCCGGGTCTCTCCCAGCCATGCCTCTCCTGGTACACACAGCCTTGCTGGAGAAGCTCCTATGGACGTGAGGCAAAAAAATGCTGCGTGTTAGAAACACCTGGACATTGAACACCTAGTCGAACCGGCCTCCTCCCCCAGGGTCACGTTCCAGGCTGCATCCCTTACTGCAGCAGATTTGTCAGGAAACTGGCGTTAGCTCCAGCCTTGGTGCAGGTTAGAGCAGCCTAAGGGGGGCTCTCTATCTAGCACCAGCTCAACGATGGTCCTGTGTGCCAGCGGGGGATGGGTGGAGCACGTTGCACTATAGCCACGCCCCCTGCTCACTCCTCTCCACTCGGACACGTCTCTCCCTGCTCTGCACTGGGGCGGCAGAGAACGGGAGCCAGCTTTCCTAGAACCATAGAATCTCAGGGTTGGAAGGGACCTCAGGAGGTCATCTAGTCCAACCCCCTGCTCAAAGCAGGACCAACCCCGACTAAATCATCCCAGAGGACCAATCTACAGCTGCGGAGGCTTGGGGGATCTCTAGCAGGGAACGGGGGAGGGGGGAGGTTTCCACTCACTTCTCACCCTCAGAGCAGCCTAAAAGGAGCAGCACAGGACAGATATCAAGGGGGGAGGGGCGCTATCAGAGCATACTGTGCATGGTGTGATCGCACACTGTCCCCCAAATCTCAACTCTCAATAGAGAAAGAACTCAAGTAAAGAGCTAACGGGGTGCCTAAAACCTCATCAGGCTACAGAGGCATTGCCCTACTCCCAACCCCAGAGAGTCTGTGCCTGGGGTGACACTGAGATCAACCCTGGCCTAGGTAACTGGCATGACAGTCAGGTCAGCCATGCCAGGTGGCACCCCACCACGCTCTCTCTGGGCTCTGAGACAGCTTGGTCTGAGCAAAGAACTGGGAGCAAGGCACTTTTGAGTTCCAATTCTAGCAACCTGATTTGATAGGTAACAAGCCTTATGGATAGGGGGAAAGTGGTAGACGTGGTATAGCTTGACTTTAGTAAAGCTTTTGATACGGTCTCGAATGACCTTCTTATAAACAAACTAGGGAAATGCAACCTAGATGGAGCTACTATAAGGTGGGTGCAAAACTGGTTGGAAAACTGTTCCTAGAGAGTAGTTATCAGCGGTTCACAGTCATGCTGGAAGGGCATAACGAGTGGGGTCCCACAGGGATCAGTTCTGGGTCTGGTTCCGTTCAATATCTTCAGCAATGATTTAGATAATGGCATAGAGAGTACACTTATAAAGTTGGCGGACGATAACAAGCCGGGAGGGGTTGCAAGTGCTTTGGAGGACAGGTGTTTGAGTAGTTGGGGGAATGCAATTTCTTCCCAGTCCCAGACAATTATTAGTTGGCTTAATGTTCTGAAGGCAAACAATATGTGTTTTAATACAGCTACATCCCATTGTGCTAGGTGCTGTACAAACACAGAACCAAAAGATTGCTCCTGCCTCCATGAGTTTGCAATCTAAATACCAGGCAAGAGACAACAGAAGGATACAGACAGATGGGTCGGATATAAGGAAAGGAAACAATGAGACAGTATTGGTCAGGATGATAGGCAGTGATCTCTGCACACCATCAGCCTAACTGCAGTCAAGTAATACTATAATAAAATCATGAAGCAAGGAGTTCCGCAGGCTCCATATGCACCTTGGCAAAGTATGGGTTATACTGTGTTGATTATCAGAGGGGTAGCCGTGTTAGTCTGGATCTGTAGAAGCGACAGAGTCCTGTGGCACCTTATAGACTAACAGAGGTATTGGAGCATAAGCTTTCGTGGGTGAATACCCACTTCTTCAGATGCAAGATGCAGATGCATCTGAAGAAGTGGGTATTCACCCACGAAAGCTTATGCTCCAATACGTCTGTTAGTCCATAAGGTGCCACAGGACTCTGTCGCTTCTACTGTGTTGATTGGTAACTGACTGATGGCAAGCACAAGGGCCAGATTTTCCCCAACATAAATTTCTAAAATAGTAAAAATAATATTCTGATTTAATATTTATAAGCCCCCTTTTTCATTTCTTCCCCATTCCCCCCTCCAAAAAAGTCTCTACTCACAGTAATTAGGTGAACCACCAGGATATTTTTGTTTTGTGTTTATGTTCAAAAAGAACATTTATTGTTGAATATTTTAGAAATGATCCGCGTCTATTTATAAAACACACCCATGTTTTGGCGCTTAGTGTATAAATACCAGGTTGTCAGTCAAATGGGCACCACGTATTAGACATGCTATTAAAACAAAATTGCATTCTCGGTGACAGAAAACAACTGAGCTGTTGACAGCAGAGTGGGGTGTGCGTGTGAGGGAATTTCTGTATCGCTGCTCAAGGCTCTGCACTACAGTGGGGGGTAAATGGAGGGATCAGAATTAACAACCAGCTGAAACTGGCTCAGGAAACTTGGTTTCTGATTCGGATCTTGTTCACACTGTGCAAAGGTAAATGGAGTCACTTCAGATGTACAGCAGTGTAAACGAGACCAGAATCTGGTCCCCTGGCTGCAAGCAGGTGGTTTTGGTGGTGCTGAGCCATGGTAATCGTGGGTGTTGCACGTGCAAAGCACCTTTGAAAAAATCAGGCCTCTTTTTTAAGACCTCAAATTTGAAAATTTTGGCCTGAAGGGATTGATTCAAGATGACATAGGAGGTCAGCAGCAAAGACAGGAAGAGAAGCCAGTGGGCCGGACTCTAACCACTCAGCGATCTCGCCCTTCCAGAAAACGAAAGAGCAGTCGGCATCAGAGAGCAACCAGCTGCCAAGGCACCTGCAAAACCTTTTCCAATGAGGCAGGGACCTGGTGCAATCCCAGGAAAGCCCTTGCTATTTAAGGGTCCGTCTCCACATTTCTAAGGTCCCGTATCCCTTCTCCTCAATCCCCCTGGTAAGGGTCTCCAGGAACAGTCTGGCATCAGCCCGGTACAAGGCATGGGACCGAACAGAGGAGACCAAGTCAAGGGCAGCTTTTGAGCTTCCCTTTTCGAAACCTCCTTCCTGCGGTTTCCTGCCACCGAACGGTTTTGCTCCGGCCACGCCAGCCCAGCCTTTCTGAGGGATTCGGAGTCAGGCAGTGACAGCTGGTAACAGAGCCCTGGAAACTGACAGGCCGTAGTCAGCTATTAATACAGCGCCATCTGCTTGAAAGTGCCGTCCGCCCACACTGCAATCTCCACGCGTCACTCAGCCGGGCTGGTGAGCCAGCCAGGGAGAGCAAGGGCTGGGTTTTAAAGAGACCCATCCTCACACAGGGGTTCAGTCACAGGTACGACGCTGCTGCAGTGGAAGCAGGAGACCTGCAAGCACGCTGAGCTGTTCCAGCAACAGGACACCGCGGCCCCATGGCGCTGCTTTGCACCAGCCATGCGGGAGACCCCAGGGCCCAGCTCGCCACTGGCGTATTTGGGCACGGAGCCCTTGATTTCCAGGGAGCAGCGCCCGGTCACACCAGCAATGGATCAGGCCCCTGGGCTTCATCCCTGCCTCCCGTCTGTCACTTTCTGAGCCAGGAGGCGGCAGCAAGGGGAGCCTTTTGCATTGCTCAGTGGTTCCCCTCGCGGCCGAATAAGCAGCTGCTTTTCTGGGTGCTGAAGGGCAGGCCCGGCCGTTGCCGCCTCAAAGTTTGGTGAGTGGGCACGTGCTCACGGACAAGCCTTGCTTAGATTTCACGGCGCTACCAGAGGCAGCTCCCCCATGCCCTCAAGCCAGCATTTCCCAGGGGGGTTGGGCACTGACCTCGTGCAGGGGGTCTTTCCTCATGTTGCGCCCAGCCAGCGGCTCGTCGTAGGGGAAGACGACTGAATAGTTCTTGGCGTAGGACTCGTGGCTGCGCTCCCGGATCCAGCGGTTGTTGGCGGTGAGAGAGCGGTGAAACCGCCTGAAAGGCAAAGGGAAGGCGACCTTCAGCGGCAACGCTCCCAGCCCGTGCTCGGAGGGCCACGCGACCTTCTAGCAGAGGGAGGAAGCCATTGTTACGTGCATTACAGCAGCCCCTGGAGTCTGCAGCCGAACTCACAGCCCCCTTGTCCTAGGTCCTGTACGTACACATAGTGAAAGACCCGGAGAGCCTGCAGAGTAAACACACAAGGCAGCCCCTGAAAATACCGCCTGTGCAGGCACCTCCGTGGCTGGTGCAGAGCTGGCATAAGGGCTCTACGCCAGCCCTGCTCCCAGGCTCTGGAGTAGGGTGTCAGGGGGAGGCCGGGGGGAGGGAAGGTGAGGGAAGGGATCAGGAGGGTGTGGGCACAGAGCAGATGGCACCACAGCTAGTCTCCACTTCCCAGGGCCTGCACAGCCGATTGCCAGGCGGAGAGCTAGGGGTACCACGCAAGCCACTCACACGCAGGTCTGCCACTCCCCTCAGCCGGCCGTGAAATGGCGCATGCTAGCCCAGCGCCCGGGCACTCACACAGCTCGAGCTCGGCCCGCCAAGCTCCCTGCTTTTCCGTCCGCTCCCCCGCCTCACACGCCCTCAGCTTTGCCATTGCCCCTCGACTCTGCCCCATAGCACCCCTGTTATTTCAGTCCTGGCCGTCCCACACCTCATTCCTGAGCAGCCACCCCCCTCCTATTCCAGTCCTGCTCTCACCCCCCAGCTCTGCCAATGTGCGGCGCCCGGCCTGCGCCTCCCCCTGCCCCCACTGCTCCCATCCTCAAGCCCTTTCTACAGAGCTGCCAACTGATTACAAGTATGCCTGACTCTGTGTGTGTTTCTGGGAGGAAGGGGGGTGCGGGAGGGGCTGTAGAGTCATACAGGGAGTGCTGGAGAGAGGCCAAACAACTCGTTTTCTCAGGATAGCCTCGGACTCGTTATCTCAAGTCTCCTGAGGTGAGGAGTGCGCTAATCACACTTCGCCAGGCACATGGCACCCTGGGCTCTCTACCTGACCAAGCCCTTTCATCTCACTCAGCATTGTCGGAAGGGACCGAGACGCAGGAACCAGACAGGGAGGGAGCCTCATTTGGGGCAGGGAGGGCGGAAAGGTTAAGAGCAGGAGGGGATTCTTTTTTTAAAAGCGTTTCCTGTCCCTTTATGGGGCTACTGCACTGCAGAGAGGAGAACATTCCCATGCCTTGAACATCCCCCAAAAAACTGCGGGATCAGATGCTCACCTGGGGCCATGGTGCATTTACTCCTGAGCCTATAACCCAGCCTGGCCCATCTGCACAACACGAAGGCGCCTTCTTCTTTCACTCTCTACCCACGTGGGGGACCGTCTGTTCTTCTCCCACAACAATAAAAATCTACCCAAATCCAGATGTGGAGGCAGCTGTTGCAGCTTAATCAAGCCTCTTAGCGGGAAACGTGCTAAGCA
The DNA here is from genome assembly GCA_033296515.1 of Macrochelys suwanniensis. Taxonomy (NCBI): domain Eukaryota; kingdom Metazoa; phylum Chordata; order Testudines; family Chelydridae; genus Macrochelys; species Macrochelys suwanniensis. The sequence continues at coordinate 8,493,606 of CM065790.1, read as the reverse complement.
CCGAATTATAGATGCTATTCTTTGCACACAAGGAGCCCTGCTGGTGTCCAGACCCTGGGAAGACAATGGAGGAAGAGAGGCTCTGACTGCCCGATGTTGGGACTGCATGACATGGGATGGATCACTTGATGATTGCCCTGTTCCGTTCGTTCCCTGTGAAGCATTTGGCATTGGCCACTGTCGGAAGACAGGATGCTTGGGTAGTTGGATCATGGATCTGACCCAGGATGACCATTCTTGTGCTAGGAAAAGGGATGAGTGTGCTCTTGAATTAGGCTGGGGCACACAATGGAGGAGGCATAGGGCCAATAGAAAGCAACGCTGAGACCTCATTTTGACCCTGACAAGAAAATTTAAATGAATTCTCTCCCTTCCTTGTAAACCCAGGACATAGATTCAGACTTTAAGGCCAGAAGGGACCATTACGATCTTCTCTACGGACATCCTGCATAACACAGGCCAGAGAACCTTGCCTAGTAATTTCTGCATCAAACCCAAAACTTCTGACTGAGCTACCGCATCTCTTTTAGGAAGACGTCCCACGGCTGACGGGGTTGGAGAATTAACCATGGCATCAGTGATTGGAGCTGGCTATGCTTTGAAATTCACACACACACACAAACACACACACACACACACACGCTGATAAAACATACTGAGCAGCGTGAAGCATCTCCCTGCATCTGAACAATAGGAGCTGTCTGCCCATGAACAGGGGTTGACACGGAGATGCTGCCTTGATGCTGTTTTATCTCATGTTTGTTCTTTATAAAACATTACAGAATTAGAATATCGTATGTTTTGGAACCACGGTTATACCAGTGTCTTCCCCTTAGAGTTCCCCACAGGGATGTGGGTGGGGCCTTTCCCATACAGGATGGAGGGGAGAACCAACATGCCCAGAGCCATGTAGTGAGTTAGTTGCAAAGCCAGGAATAGAATTCAGGCCTCCTAATTCACAAACCTTTGCTACAGCCCCCCAGATAACACTGCTTCCCGGGGAAAGATCAAAGCCACGTAGCCTCTGCTCTGCGCACACCTATCTAGCTTGAGTTGAAACAGCCAGTGCACCGCCTTGGGGGCTTGGCTTTGCTAATTCTGATCATCTAGCAGCAGCTCCTTTGAGGAACCCTGATCTGTATGGGCACCTTGGTCCACGTGGCATGAAGGTTCATGAACCAGGCTGTCATGTGTAGTGTTCTGAGTTGCCAGCCATGGCAGGTGCATGTGGTTCAATGGCATATTTATTGGTTAGCAGGAGATCCCACCTAGGAAGCATGACTGGGGCCGTGTGGATGCTGAGCTCCACCGTGCCCAGCAGCAGAAGCATCCTTTTTTCAGAAACTCTTCTGATAAGAGCGGCTACCTGTGAGACCGTGAGTGCCTTCTCAGCCAGATGAGTGCAGAAGAATCATAGAATCTCAGGGTTGGAAGGGACCTCAGGAGGTCCTCTAGTCCAATCCCCTGCTCAAAGCAGGACCAACCCCAACTAAATCAGGGGCAGACTATCCCAGTGGGTGCCGATAGGGCAGGGGAGGGGAACTGAGGCAGCAATAAAGTAAATGGACGAATCCAAAAGTATTGTGATCTTAAAAATGATACTAAACACATTGGGTGCTCCATTGTAGGTTAGGACACACAGAAATGAATGGGAGCGGGGGCATGAGCAAAAAGACTTCATTGGTGCATGAAGGGGCAGACTGGAGTAGCAGTGGGAGCGATCTCACTCTTACAAAGGATACTTCCACACTGCGCCTTCCTCACGGGATGTGCACAGGATGAGGGCCCAGATCCTCAAAGGTGTTTAGGCACCTCACTCCCTTTGATTTCAATAGGAGTTAGGACCCTAAATACTTTTGTAGATCTGGGTTGAAGAGCCTGGCTCCCAGCATGAACTAACAAGGCCCAGTTTATCCAGTGGAATAGGGTGATTTTGAAAAGAGAGCTCCAGCTTTTTCCATCTCTCCCCTGTATGCTGCACCGTGAAGCCATTTTATCCTGGGGAAATGGTATTTACTCTAGAAATGCAAAAGAGCCTTCCCCAGAATAAAAGCGATTGACTCTAAAAGAGTCACTAAATCTTCCTTGACCGTGTCCTCGCATTTCTCAGCAGGCTAACGAGTCCTGAGCGGACAGCCCAGGCGGCTGTAAATCCAAAAGAGGCTCATCAATGACGCTCAGACTTCTTGTCATGCCAGTGTCGCTAGGCAATTAAAGATGTTCAGATTATTTTAAAATAATCTCCCCCCTTAAAAAAAAACCTACCCAACCCAGCAGCAGCAGCCTTATTTGATTGCATTTCCCATGTGATGCACCCAAGCACCGGCTTTGATTGCTGTAAACGCTTCATTCCAGACAGAAGGGTCAAGTGTGAGCAGGACCCTGATCCAAAGATGATCTGGGAACCTTGATGTGATTGTACCTACTCACAAACAGGACTTGACTGCATGTTCTGATTCGAGGGGGATATATACTCCCTCTAGCAATCTGAACAACTCCTTCGCACATGGGTTGGCCACAGGAATATCACTGCCGTAAGGAAAATGGGAAACCCACACACTTGGGGGAGGGGGGTGTGTGTCTCTTTTAAAGGCAATTGTCGAAATGCTGTGAGGCCAGCGCTTACGGCAATGGATTCCCTCTGTGCCATTCAGAGCAGTCTGGCCCACATCCTGAACTTGTGTAAACCAGGGTAGCGCCCCTCAATTCAATGCCCATTTACATCAGCTGAGGATTCGGCTCAGGTCTGAAAACATCCTGTGCTTCATCGGCCTCTTCTTTGCACCTTGTGTGGTCACCGAACCCTGCACAGGGTGGTCCTGATGCTTCACCTCCCTGCGTGTCGTGCTGCCATTTGCCCCAGGGCCAAAAAGGAGCACAAAGTGCCACCACACCCCAGAGTGGCAACATTTCACACTCCCTTTGCACAGGTGCAGAGTGACTGCGCTGGGTGCCTGGCAGTAATAAATTCAGTCTCCTCCCCTCCCCCCCAACCTGGGTATAAATGTATTCCCCACACATGCCTGTCCCTGCAGCTTCCACAATGCATCAGACGGGTGTCACCTCCGCTCAGAGCCAAGCTACCTTCTTCAAGAGACTGGGCCAATCAAGCCATCCCCTGACACCATTCCGCCATCTTTCCTTCCACTTCACCCTCGTTATCATCAACTGTCAGCTGCCATCAAAGACTGAAGGCCGTGCCCGCCAAGAGCACCGCAAGCCAGCCTCAACCCAGCGTCGAGAATGGGCTGTCGTTTCTGGGGGAGGACGCCTGGAACTAGTGACATGAAGCAGGAGCAGAGAGGGGGGAAAGCACGACTAACCCTGGAAGAAGACACTTTCCAGCTCTCTCCCTGATTACAAGGAAGACCCACCGCCACCTCATCGCGTAGCCCGAACCATGCAGGGGATGTCAGCGCTCAGAGAAACCAGGGCGTAATTGGCTCTGACTAACGCATCCGTGTCTGAGAGGCCTCAGTGCTTCAGTGACGTGCTTGTAAAATGTGTGGTGTGCGCCTCTAATAGCTGGTCTTTTGAAGGCTCAGCTCCTTCTAGTCCTGTCTGCTAAAGGAATTCCCGTTTTAGCTGGAGTCTGTGCTCAGATACCGAAGGTCCTAGGTTCTGACTCTACTCATGCAATAGGTTAAGTATGGTTTGTTTCAATCTTCTTTTATAGCCATATTTAACTCTGTTACACTGGTATAAATCCATAGCAGTGTTTAATATATAGGGCTTTGGATCCAGAGGTCTCAAAAGCACTCTACAAAGGATGGTAAATATCATTATCTTAATTTTTCCAGAGGAGAAACTGAGGCAGAGAGAGGGGCCGTGATTTGGCCTGAAGTAACTCAGCAAGGCAGTGACAGAGCTGGGAATAGGACCCAGGTCTTCTGAGTCCCAGTCCCGCGCACTATCTACTGGACACACTGCCTCCCATAGCACCACCGCCTTCACTAGATCAACTGTGGATCTCTACCAGAGAAACCGAGATCCTGAATTCGGTTCTTTGGGTCTTTGCCTCCCTTTAAGGTCTCTGCAGATTAAAAGGTGAGATGGAGCCTAAGAATTCTCATCTGTTCTTTATCAAAGCAAATGTAAGAAACAGAGTATGTGAGACAATGGACCACAGCAGAACCGATTCACACCATATGCGACCAAGCTGTACTGTTTCCTGATCTCGCCTCTGGGCTGGATGCTTTTTATGCATCATGGATCAAATTCTGCAGCCCTGATTTAAGCAGATTTATACCGGCGTAACTGGGGGCAGCATATGGTCTTATGGGGGGCAAGGAGGAGGGAAGCAGGATATTTCAGGTTAAGTTCTGCTCAGCCTTCAGCAAGTCGAGCTGGCCCTCTCTGGCACAACACTGTTTGAAACACACGCCTGGAAAAGGAGAGAGCCATGAATATTCGTTACATTTTTCATCCAGTTCTCCCCAGACTGAAATAGACATAAAACCCAAAGCATCTGAAATTTGTTGGACATAATTTTCATCTCTCAAACAGAAAAGCTCCTTGAAGGAATGTGCTACTTCAGCACATGCTCATATTATTGTTACCAGAGACCTATAACTCACCGACAATAACCTCCTACTCTCTTACCGATGGCACCTTTCCCATCCATTGACTTTGGCAAGCTCTTGCAAAATTGCAGTGGGCTCCCATCCAGCCCAAAGCCCCCAGGTGTGGAGAAGGGGGGGCCAGACATCAGGCAAAAGGCAAGACAGAATATCATTTATAGGGCCTTTTCAAACAATGCTTTCAGCTCCCCTTCCCACCCCCATTTTCTTCATGCACAGGAGATGGGGTGGGGCGCTCGCAAAACAGCAGATCAGACCACAACATCAACAGAAAAAAGGCTTTGGGGTCTTTTTAAACAAAAGGTTTGATCTTCTCTTTCCCCTCTCGTGCCAGCAATAGAAATTTTTAAGGAACTAATGGGGGAGCCCTATCTCCCCAACGCTCAGCTGAGGTTAATGCCAGGGTTTGCAGAGATTGTCACCCTGCTACAAGTCCTCTGATGTGGCGAGAGGGGTGGGGAAGGGGATGCTAACATGTGCAGCTCTTTCATGTGACTTTTGATTGTTAAAATTCTTCTGCTCTACTCCGCGCTGATTAGGCCTCAGCTGGAGTATTGTGTCCAGTTCTGGGTGCCACATTTCAGGAAAGATGTGGACAAATTGGAGAAAGTCCAGAGGAGAGCAACAAAAATGATTAAAGGTCTAGAAAACATGACCTATGAGGGAAGATTGAAAGAATTGGGTTTGTTTAGTCTGGAAAAAAGAAGACTGAGAGGGGACATGATAACAGTTTTCAAGTACATAAAAGGTTGTTACAAAGAGGAGGGAGAAGAATTGTTTTTCTTAACCTCTGAGGATAGGACAAGAAGCAATGGCGATGTAGGTTGGACTTTAGAGAAAACTTCCTGTCAGGGTGGTTAAGCACTGGAATAAATTGCCTAAGGAGGTTGTAGAATCTCCATCATTGGAGACTTTTAAGAGCTGGTTAGACAAACACCTTTCAGGGATGGTCTAGATAATACTCAGTCCTGCCATGAGTGCAGGGAACTAGACTAGATGACCTCTTGAGGTCCCTTCCAGTCCTATGATTACTGCTGGGGAATACCCCAAAGCTGAATTCCCCTGGATTTCAGGACAGTTGGGATCTGGATCAAATACTTTGCATCTGGACTCTTGTCCTGCTGTGTAATGGACTAAACATCTTTGTATTTGGGGAAATTCAGGTCTGGTTTTGTAGCTCATACCCATCACTACCCTCCACTTATCACCTGCATTAATCAGCAATTAGACTCAGCACAGAGACTTAGGCACGGGAGCCCCAGAGGCCATGCAGACACATAGGCCTGAAAGGAAACCCACCGGCAAAGAGCCTTTCGAATAATAATCATGGGCGTCAGGCAGGTCAGCTCTCTGGGACCTGGTCTTACTTGAAGAGCTGGGATTGGGGCCTCAAAAGCCATGGTTGTCTGGTATATCAGCATGCACCACTTCACTTGTCATGGCTCACCCACCAGCCATCTTCCTGGAGCCTCAGCCCATGTACCAGGGCAGGGAACATTTGACAGAAGTCAGAGCAGCAACCGCCAGCAGATGAAATATTTACAAGTGAGCATTTGAAAGAATAAATATTTAAATATGTGGAAAAGAGAGCTTTTTAAAGAGGAGTTTAAAAATAATAATAAAAAACCCAGCAAGGTTGAACACTGGGTTCATAACTCCAGGAACCACAAACTAACAAACGGCTGGGGTCCAACTTGCCATCTGGCAGAGACACAAACCAACCTGGAAATCCATTACACATAGGAAGCTCCATACCAAGCCTTTGCCCTGCCCAGATCCCGGTTTGGAAAATTATGTTCTGCTCCCCTGGCAGTTTCAGCTGGTTCTGGTATTCTTCACGTGCCGTGAAATGTTCAGCTGCCACATTCCAGCCAGAGGTGGCTGTCTGTCAGTGGTGGATGAAGTGACAGATACATACATAGGCACATGTGGGAGGCAAATTCACCCTTGGTGTAACTCCATCAAAGCCAACGGAGTTACATGAAGTCACAAATTTTGATCGACATGTTTTTAAAGGGCTTTCGGATCTGCCCAGCTGAAAGCATCTGTACTCGAGGCTGTGTGTGCGCTAAGATGGCACGATCATTACTAGACACGGAGCGGGAGATTGTCATAGCCCTGCCTGGACGACCCAAATCCCTTCATTAAATTTGAGACTCTCAGCTGCAGTTTACAGAGATGAGACAAAACTGCAAAGCTCAGATCTGGATTACAAACCCCACACGGCTTTTTGTAAGTGCCCAACACCCCTTATAATATTGCAGCAGATTCTTTCCCAGCAGAATGGGCTCCATCATCTGTGAGCAGCATATTTCCTAAAGAGGCACCGGCTGCAGAGCTAGGAGCAGGAAGGTCATACCCTGTATTTTTCTGCTGTCCCCTGCTGACAGTAAGGTGAACTGTTCCTTTCCATGGTACTAGCCTGGCCCAGCGGGTCTGTGCTGGGTCTGCCTTTTGTTGCGATGTGACTTTTAAAGCTCGCATCTGACAGCCTTTTTTTGTTATCCTGCCTATAAAACAACAAACCCAATAAAGTATAATTGAAAATGAAAACCCAATTACAGAGCTGGCATCTGCGCATTCAAAACCTCCTGGCCCATGTCCTGCTGCGGGGGGAAGATAATCTTTCGCCAACTGAAATCGTCACCCCGATTATTAACTTAGAGGATTAGGCTCTGTGCTAATTGAACAACAACAAAACCCAGATATAATTACCCTGTCTTCCCTCATCATTGCAATCTCCTGGTGTCTGATGGAAGCTGTTTGCACGAAAATGCAGTGGGGGAAATGAGATAAACCCAACGTGTAAATTCATTAAAGCTATCCAGTGTAATTAATTCCAGCTCTTCAGAGAGACAGGGGCAGCTGTTGAGAGACTGGCCCTGTGCACACAGGGAAATCAGCATTGTCAGCCTGCAGACACCCAGTTTTGACTACAAGCCAGCATAAGCAAAACTACCTCGTAATACCAGACCCAGCTCGGGCACCCAGCAGCATCTAGGAAAGCAGCTCCCATTCATTCACCCAGATGCATAGCCTCTGTTTCCCTTGCACCTCAATTGAATGCAATAGGACCGGCGTTCGAAAGGGGCTTCAATCATGTCTCTTACTTTGCCCCTGCAATTTTCCAGGTGCACTTGATGCCAGTCAGGCATCTAATTACCTGAACTGCCCAGCTCATCAGTTAGACTCTGGTGTCTCGTGATGCAACATGCTGTATCTGGGGCTTGAGCATGTTAAAAAGAATCTTCTGGCTCCCGTGAGCGCTACATTCCTCCCCACCTTCTCCAAGCCAGACCGCTTAAGCATTAATGCAGACCCCAGAGCCCATATCCATCAACTGATATAGCCAGGGGGATTCAATCCACAGCCTGCTGGCCCACAAGCAAGAACCCTCCCAGCTGAGTCCTCTGACCCCCACACTCTCTCTCTATTTATAGCTCTGCTAGGGAAGGTCTCTGCCTGACCTGCCATATTGCTTTCCACCTGAATACGCACAGAGGGGATGGGAGGGAGCTGGGAAGAAACTGACTTGAAGCCAAACTGAGGAAATCACCTTGTGCAGGCTTTATCTTTCTGGAAACTCTTTCTTTACTTTGAGTAACTGAAAATGAGTCCAATCCCACCACCCCATTAGAAACGTTTGGCCAGAGGGAATACAGCACTTTCAGCAATTACTGACACAACAGAAAGATCAGCAAATCCCTGACAGCTCATCCTCCCTTGCACAGTTAAATCCACCCCACCCCACCCCGCCCCGATGTTGGGCATGAGGTGTGAGTTTCTATCTCTCTGGAGGCAGAGCAGCACATAGCACATTGACTCTTGGGTGTGACAGGGTCAGGCCAGATGGCTACAGGAGAGTGCTAGAAGGTAGATACATTAGCCCCAGATTAAGCAGGTCCCCTTCCCCTGAGTAAGATAATGGGCTGTTCCAGAACAATCAGGAAGTTTCTGGAACCAACTAAGGAAGGCTAATTTGGACACCTGGATCTAATTAAGAAGCTACTAGAATCAATTAGGACAGGCAGGCTAATCAGGGCACCTGGTTTAAAAAGGACCTCACTTCAGTAGTAAGGTGTGTGTGAGGAGCTGGGAGCTGATAGTGAGAAGGCATACTGCTGGAGGGCTGAAGAGTACAAGTGTCATCGGGCATCAGGAGGAAGGTCCTGTGGTGAGGACAAAGAGGGTGTTGAGAGGAGGCCATGGGGAAGTAGCCCAGGGAGTTGTAGCTGTCAGGAGACATTGTAGACAGCTGCAATCCACAGGGCCCGGGGCTGGAACCCGGAGTAGAGGGCAGGCCCGAGTTCCCCCCATCTCCCCAACGCCCTATTTGATACAAGAGGAGTTGACCTGGATTGTGGGTCCCACCAGAGGGGAAGGTCTCTGGCCTAGGTGGGTTAGCAGAGACTGCGGGGATTGTTCTCCTCCTTTTCCCCATGCTGGCCAGTGATGAGTTTAGCTGAGTGAACAGCAGGTTTGAGTCACTGGCAAACATGGCCAAACTGAGGGCTGCCGTGAATCTCTGAGGCGAGCAAATCCACCAGTAAGCGCAGGACCCACCAAGGCAGAGGAGGAACTTTGTCACAGGTGTGAGAGGATCACACGCCTTAAGGGCACCTGTTCACAGGGGTAACACTCCCGCTTGGCTAGACATGGGCTCAGGCCACCAAGTTCAGAACAGGGGTTCCAAACACCTCCAAATTAGGAGGCGTTTGGGATGGGGGCTTTGGTTTGGTCCATGAAAAAGATACTAATGGGGCTATTTGCAAAAACTCAATCCAGTTAGGGGTGGGATTTCAACAGTGTTGCCAAGGCTTGTGATTGTTTTGAGAGTCTCACGACAAAGGGTGTCATCATGAAAACCCCAGTTCCGGCAGCCACATAAACACATGAGAATCGGAGCTGTCTTTTTATTTAGAAGTGTTCAAGTTTTGCTCTACAAACGTGAGCGAACCAGGAAGACATGACCCCAGGGCTTCCTCGAGGCTCACAAACCAAGGCACAAAGGAAAAGAACCCTAAAAATCAGGATCATTTAAAAAAAATCTCATGATTTTTGAATGTCTGGGGGCTGCCCATACTATTTCAAACACCCCTAATACTAATGGGTATCTGGATCTGAGCTTTTTGACTTTGGATCCCTCTCTAATAATGACCACCACTCGCCTAAGAGAGTGCTTAAGGATGGCCTTGTGTGGTTAAAGCCCTCGAGTGGCATTCAGAAGACAAGGATTCAATTCCCTGCTCTGCCCCATCGGCTGCGTGCGATCTTGGACAAGTCACGCAAGATCCCTTTAACCTCTGGTCCCCCTCTGAGATAGATGGAGAGCTCGGTGGTGCAGACACCCCTTCTCTTGATGTGCACATTCAGTACCTACGACTACAGAGCCTTCCTTTGGACTGTTATCGTAAGATAAGTAATAATGTGAACAATGTGAAATGTTTCCACCCCAGCTCAATGGGGCTGTATACGCAGCCACCTCAGCGCTCCCAGCTCCTGCCAAGAAGCAAAGCAGAGCAAAATGCTCCTCCTACATGTGATAGAACTGACCCATGATATCTAGCCAGAACAGGGGGAAAAGATTCGGGTTTGGGGTAGATACTAGCCTGATATCATAGCCGTACATATCCTTTTCGGGACGCCCGTGAATTATCCAGTGGGCCAATTCCTTCCCACAGCCACCTCCGAGCATCATCCCTGAGCAAAAAGAAAAGGAGGAGAGGACTGTAAGCGGAGTCAGGAAATCAATTTTGGTGGTTTTGAGCCTGATGTGCATTCAAAACGCCCACTGCTTGACCCAGGCAGTGTTTGTGACATGAAGGCAAGATGGGGAGCCCCTTATGTCTCCAGACGGGATAACCCTCTCCTGAGCCCAATCATCCCCCTTCGTGAAGCTGACGGGGTGTTGCTCTAGATAAAAGAAAGGAACGTTGACTTTTTTTTTAGGTCTTGTCTTACCCGCACTGTTGAAGCCACAGCCAAGGAAAAAGCCTCGGACTTCTGGCACTTCCCCCATGAGGGGCTTGTGGTCGGCAGTAAACGATTCTACAAGCCAGAAAAGATGACACAACCCATCAGTACAGCCCTTCCCAGCCGGAGTTCCCCCCCGCGTTTCAGAGCTAGGTCATGCATGTCCAGAGTGGGGCTTTCAAGTGTTCTGGAGTCAGTGAGAACAGAGTTAGACCAACACGGAGTGATCTTGAAAGTATCACCTCGAGCGTCCCTCTTACTCGGACATCTCGTGACGTAGGAGAAATCGCTGCTGTCCCTTTGAACAGGGGCATAAAGGAGCAGGGATCAAAGCCGAATAGCACTCAGTTACCATGGTAATGAGCACATGCCATAAGGGCCTGATCCAAAGTCCAGTCAGGTCAGTCAAAAGATTCCCATTGGCTTTGGATCAGGCCCTGTGAACAGAGATGAGGCACAATAACGAATGGTGGAAACAGGCAGAGACTGATAGGTGCCAGGAGAGACAGGGACTCTTCCGGAATGTTCTTCCCCCACCCTCAGATAACCCAGATACACTTTGATGCAACCAAAATAATTCTAGCTGGCGCGGCAACAAAAATCTAATGTCACAGCCTATTTCAGTGTTTGTCTGTGTGGGGATAAGGGGAAATATCAGGTCAGGAAACAACAGACCCTTTCTTTCAGTGAAAGGCCTGCCTCGAACTAAAGTCAAACCTCCCCCTGAGCCATGCTAGAGTTTGGTGGGAGATTTCCTTACTCAAAGGCTACCTAGTGCATTTGGTCTTTGGGGGAGGTGCTAAACCCCCAGCTTTGCCCAGAAAACCTTCCAGTTCACCTTTCCACCAGAACATTCAGCAGAACCCAGGCATGTTTCTCCAGAGTCAGCGGGGGTGGGTGCAGAGGTGATCACAGAAAGCAGAGATGGAGAAGACCACTTTGATCATTGGTCTACGGGTTAGATCAGAACACAGGCTCAATCCATGCACTGCTGATGGAAGATTCTTCCCTCCTGGATATTTTCCTAGTACCTTGACCAGTCTAGTTTATATTCCAAGTGATGGAGGTTGCATTGCCTCAGTGGGAGACCCCAATGGGTTCAGCCTCTGCAGAGTTTCCCTGATAGTTCGTCTTCATTGTTCCCTTTCTTTACCGTATCCCATTGATCCTGGTTAATTCCCCCCATCCCACCTCTTGGTGCTTTTCTGAACAATTCCTCTTTCACAGCACGTTCCTGCCACGGGGCTTTTGAAAGCAAGGCCACCGACTTCATGGGCAGGGGAAGACCCTGAACAGGAATCTTTAAACATAAAAGGGCCCTTTGTGAAGTGAGATGAATCCTCTGATCTAACTAAATCAGCAAATGCTCCAGGAATTATTAATCCTCCTAAATTATTGTTTTAAACAGACATCATTCTCTGGCTTAATCCCACCCAGTGCAAGAGAGATGTGTTGCTCCATTAGTCATCTTTTTGAGGGCCGGGCCAGGTTAATAATATTCTTATTTTCTTTTTATCCTAATCGGTTTTTGCTGGTATGCTTCATGAATTTCAGATAAATACTTCTTTATTAACCTAATGGATTTCAGCTGAACAGACGCCCAGGGCTCTTGTGTTAATGATGTCTCATTCTGCCAATTCCCACTCCAGATAGGGCTGTCAATCAGGACTAAAAAAAAAATAAAAATCCTATGCTGGGTGGAGAAAAAAAACTCCACGGGTTTTTTTAAACCTCTGTCTGACAGTTTTCTGACTCAATTTGTCCCTCCATTGGGGTGTCTGTTTTTATGATCCCTTGGGCCTTTTTTTGTCCACAAACAATTTCCAGCTGGTTTAAGTTCTTCTCTCTCACTCAAGAGAAATGAGACGGGATTTGGGAAGAACCGATAAATAAGCTCTTTGGGGCAGGGACCATCTCTTTGTTCTTTGTACATCTCTGTGTGTTTGTACAGCACCTAGCACAAAGGGGTCCTGGTCCAGGATTGCGGCTCCTAGACCCTACCCTGATATAGATACATAAATAATAATAAATGATGTGGTATTCTTATTATTGTATCTGTGCCTAGATCCCTGTACAAACCCACACAGAGGTGGCCTGTGCCTCAAAAGAGCACTCAGTCTGATGTGCATCTTAGCCTATACAGACAGGGCCTTTTATCTGGAAGGATCCCAAAACTGGGGATTTGAAGGGGCTCAGGCATGCAGCTCCTGTTTAACTGCAATGGGATTTGGGCCCCAGCTCCCATAGGCAATGCAAACCCCAGCCTGCGAGCAGAATTCGTTATCTCCACCACCAAAATTGAGCCATCTCTGGGGCAAGACGTGTCAGCCGCTCAGCGTTGCATGGCAACACTACTCAACAGTTCGAGACAGGGAAAGCCCAGGAATACTGCATCCACCTGTAAAACGTAGCAGGCAAAATGTGACCCTCCAAACTGGGAGGTAGCCATGCCTCCATGACACCTGTTCTTTTTGGAAAAGCACTACGGGATCTTATTGACCATATGGTCAGGTTCTTTGTTTTGCCTCCTAACAAGAGGTTGAGGGTGTTGGTTCAAGGCTGACTTCTTCTCAATAAGCAGCTCTGATCCCAGTACTGACCTGTGCCTAGCCTGAGGGGTCTGATGAGACTACAGCTAAAGGAGGTGTGGCTGCAGACAGAGATATTGGTGCTGAATCTTCCCTTCGTCTTGCTTTTTCTACTTCTGCTCAAGCCAAGCCTGAAACAGTACCTGGCCACTCCTGAGCTTTGGGGGTGGTTTTGAATCCAGATCTGGATCTGGACTTTGTGGCTTCAACTCGCCTCTAATTTCTACACAACCATTTAGAACAAAAGTTTTTGTCTTCAACAAGGCAGGTTGCCAGACACGCACATTTCACTGAGCGAACAGGCCAGGCTATAAATCAGGGAATGAATGGGGAGAAATCTGAGGGTGGAATTAGAACCCAGGCCCATGGCTTGCCAAGCAGCTGCTCTACAAGGTGAGCTAAAGGATTAGCCATGACATGCAAAGATTCTGCTATTGGCAAATCCCTTACAAGCAAATTGGGTCTTAGATATTCATCCCCAAATTTGTCTGTCTTGTTCTTGGTTCTGCTCAACTCCAATAATAATAAATGATAAGAAATATGAACTCAAAGCCCCTGCTCTCCAAAGCACAGGTTGCCTGCAAAGGAATGGTCTTGTTTGGTATGTGAGGTCTGCTGTAACTCAGTGTACAATATGGGATATAACCATCCATTGGCAGAGCAGAAAGACAAATGTGACTTGTCAACCTAACACATTGCACTACAGAGGGAGTTTATCAGATCATCAGCATAGATATTTAGTACACTCTATGCCTCCAGCCTCAAAAGCCTAACCAAGCTGTGGAGAGGGAGCCAGGAGAGAAAAAAAAAAGGAGAAGAATGTCTGATGGAAGCAGGAAGCAGGACAGAAGTTTATGCACTGGGTAACTGCTTTTACACCACCGTGGTCTTTGTTGGGTGAACTTGGTGTTGATATCCAGGACATAAAGGCTGTCAGGTACCCACCTCATTCCTGACCTGTAGCAGCCTCAACTCCAGTTAGAGTGCTGGGAAACAGGTTTCTCAGTCCCATGGAAATTTGAGATATTTAAACATTTTCCCGTCCCAAACTGGGCCGGAAAGTTGAACTCTCACAAATGTCATGAACCCAAAATCCCTACATGTTTTTGGGTTCAGATCAAAACCTTCTGTTTCAATCATTTCAAAATTTCTTTTTTGAAAACCATCTTTTCGTCTAAATTTATGAACATTTCGAACGGCAAATCATTTCAACTAAAAAAGTTGAATCTTTCTATTTCAAAAGCATCAAGATATCCTGTTTCAACAATTTCAAAACCCTTTTCCACTCCCAAATTTTCAAAGTCGGGACAGTTATTGAAATCGACCCTGTTATGTGAACAGTTTCAGTTTCGATGAATTGACAGTTTTGGCAAAAAATGGTTCATTGAAAAATTCCTGACCAGGCGCTGGGCCCCATACAACTCCAACGTAATGCAAATTAAGGCCCGTGAATCTGGAGCAGGAGAAGGTGAATTCTAACCTCTCAGCTACTAGTAAGGTCCAGCTATCCACAGTGATCGGCATAACAAGCATGAGGCCCTAGATGGCATGGAACTGCTCCTATGCAGATAGGGTGACCATCCGTCCCATTTTTAAAAGGGCCGGCCCGTTTGTTGGGACTTTTTCTTATATTGGCAGGGCCGGCGCTCTCACTAGGTGACCCTAGGCGGCAATAAAAGCTGCCGCCGAAACGCCGCCGAGAATGCAGCTTCCAAGGAGCTGCTGCCGCTGGAGGAGGTGAGCTGCTGCCACGGGGGGATGGGGAGATGCCGCGGGGGGGGGGGGGGGCTGCCGCGGGCGGGGGGGCTGCCGCGGGCGGGGAGCCGAGCCTTCCGCGGCCCGGGGGGGGGGCAGGGAGGCTGCCGTGGCCCACGGGGGGGGGGGGGGGAGAGGGGCTGAGCCGAGCCTGCCGCGGGGGGGGGGGGGGGGGGCAGAATTAGCTGGGGGAGGGGGGGGCGCAGGGCTGATGCAAGGAAGTTTCACCTAGGGCGCGAAACTTCCTTGCATCAGCCCTGTATATTGGCGCCCATTACCCCCTACTCCCTGACTCGTTTTTTCACAGTTGCTATCTGGTAACCTTATATGTGGAGGACGACCCTTGTAGTTGATAAAAAGTTTCTGGGATACAGAAGCCTGGTTAAATGGACTATGCTTGTGCTCTCCGTTCTAAGAACATTTGGACAGTGCTCTTCCACCGAAACCAGTTCCCAACCCGTCCCGTCAAACCCATGCCACCTTTTGCAAACTGGCTTATGTCCTTGAACTCTATTTTTGCCGTTAATGGGGATTTGTCCCCCCCACCCCCAGGAAACAAGTTGGACTGCAAAACTATAAAGGGGACAAGCGTTTCTTTTATAAAAGATTTACTGCGCAGTGCAAACAACATGCTTTTACCATTTGTTTGTGCGTTCCAAACCCACCGTGACTTGGCTTTCACAGACAGAACACATGCAAGTTTAAATCAAGAGTGCAGGAGGTGGGGCGGGAGGGAAGGATCATTGAGCCTTTAGAAATCACATTTATGGCATTACAAATATTGTATATAAAAAAGATTAGCTTCCTGCAGGAGACCTGGCTTCTCAGTGGAGACTGAGAGCTGTACTTACACCCTGATTTAATCAAAGCTGCGCTTCCCAGGGCCAAGGCATCTACCTTGTAAATGTCATGTTTTATCTGGTTAGGAGCAAGAGATGTGTCCTACTTTCCCTTCGAGCAACTGTGCAGCTCTGTCCCTGTGGGGCTGGAGGGTTTTTCCTTTTAAATACTTCAGTGAAATGAGAGCAGGTCTTTATGGTGCAGGCTTCTCCAGTAAATGCACAGCAGTCTTGAAATGGAACCTCATAAGCTATTCCTCAGACTCTCATATAGCACTGCACCGTATCTCATTTCAGACTCAATACCCTTTTATATAAGCCATGCAGACACCAGTACTAGAACTGCCAGTAGTGCTGGATTTACAGATCTGGTAGATCTTTTCCATCCGTAATGTCTAGAGAATCCAGTCATGATGCCTAAGCATAGCATATGGATATTTCCACCAAAAAGATCAGCAATAAAACAGTCATCAGTGTTGACATTTTAAAGTGTTGTCACTAGGTTTCAGAGTGAACACCAGACAGCTATAAACTGGGGCAACCAACGCCCCTTAGAGGTATTGTTTCAGGGTGTCTGCACCCTAAGAAGGCTAGTACTTCATCTGGTGCAGCCGCAAGAGCTTTAAACTTTTTTTTATTCAAAAATAAAAGCTCAAATTCTGAAGAAACTGAGCAGCCCCTCATGGTCATATTCCCAAGGCAGAGCAATCTCCTGATGAGAACAGATCTGCTATGAACTGGACCAAGAGCAAATTCATTTTAATTTGTACAAGGTTAGACTTGAACCAAGGAGAGCAGAGGTGAAAGGTTGCCTAAGATTCTGATATACTCGGATTTCCGTAAGTCGGGGAGGGTCTGTATGGTGAAGGGTAGGGCACAGGTATATAGGTCTCCATCCAGGACTTTGCAGGAAGATGGCTAACTCTCTTGCTGACTAGAAGACAGACCATAGATGCATGCTGCAGGGATGACCAGGGAAGAGGGGCTGGCCCAGCTGTGCTGAATTAAGTCATCCCCTTAGGACATGTCAAAGTGTTCTGAAAAGTCACAGCTGGCTGAATCTTTGGGGAGAGAGGAGGATGCTATCAGGGAAAGTGCTCTCTGTGCAGGTCTCCCAACCTTGGTCGTGCAAAGCCTTTTCTAAAGCCTTCGTTTAAAACCCCTGACTTTGGGAAGTTGGTCCTGGTCTGGTCACAAGCCTAGAGACGTTATTTGGACTCCTAGACACATGCATTTGGACCCTGGGCTATTGGTCCCATGCACAGCTCAGCGACCATTTTCTGCAATGCAGACACCAGGGCTCTGATTTCCAGCCATCACAGTCCCTGCTGAATATTTCGTATTGCCAGCTCATTCCCATGGATACAGTGATGCCCAGATAGCAGAAACCTTCAATCCAAACCCCTCAATCTGTAGGGGCTGCTGCAGTCTAGGGCAAGGAGTTTGGGCCAAATGTTGGGAGAGCTCTGTGCTACCACATGACTGCCACTGGCTTGCTGTGTGACCCTTGGCAAGACACCGCACCTCTGTGCCTCAGTTTCCCCACCTCTAAAAATGGAGATAACACCACAGCTTTGCGATCTAGAGATGAAAAGCACTTAGGGCCCGATTTCCAAAGGCGTTTAGGTACCTAAAGAGGCAGATAGGTGCCTAGTGGGATTTTCAAAAGCACCTAGGTGCCCAATTCCATTAATTTCCTATCTGCGTCTTTCGGTGCCTTTGAAAAATCTGGCCCTAAGTCTCATGATCATTTTCTCTAGGCCCCAGAGCATTATAAGACCCCTGCTGGCACCCCCATGCAGGAAACTATCCCTGTGCAGTGCAGAGACGTGAAACGAGCTGCAAGGAAAGAGCTGTGTGCGTGGCTGTGTCTACACAACAAGCCCGGGGGGTGATTCTGCTGCTCGTGTGCACACACACGCTCGTGGGGTAGCGCTGATTGAGACAGCGCGAGTGTAAATAGCAGTGGAGCCACCGTAGCATGGGTAGCAGCAGTGGAGGCACAGCTGAGCTTTGCCATGTACAGACCCACCGGGTTCAGGAGGATTGGTAGTGCACACAGCTCAGCTGTGCCTCTGTTATCGTGGCTACACGGCTAGTCATACTTGCGCCAGCTCAAAGAGCAGTAGCATGAGCACGTGTACACGGCAGGGGAATCTCAACCCTAGCTCTTCATGTAGACATACCATAAATATTTAGCGGTTTCCTCCCTGCACGCTTACTTTCCTTCCTGAGGTTCTGGAGTCTCTTTTATCCCTTTACTCTTGTATCCCATGAACTGGGATTTTTCCTTTGTCCTCTCTGCTGATGACCCCCAATTGGGAATCTGTATTACCAGCTAGTGTTGCATCAGGGTATCCCTTAATATCAAGTGTGGCAAAGCGTTCCCCGACGCTGATCGAATACAGCTGGGAGGTTGGATCTGTCTGAGCCCAGAAGTACACTGCCTCGGGCATTGCTCCGAAACACATGGAACGTTCCATCTTGGGGACCATTCTTCCAATGGGCTTAGAACTAAAATTTCTCAGTGCCCCCTGCCAATGGTTACCCTGCTTCCAGGTAAAGCACCCCAATTCAACTCCCTGTCTTACTCACACCCCTAGATTTGAAGGCATAAATAGGTCCCACGTTTGCAGCTGCAATGTGGAAAGGTGATGTGCAAAGGGAGTCAAAGCAGCTCGCCACCTCGCAGGATCTGTGCGCATGGTGACCTTTTTCCTGGTTTGTGCCCACAAATCCAAGACCTGGATTTCTATAGTAAGTTACCAGAGCTGAGGGTGCAAAAATAACTTCACACCTGCAAAAAGCAGAGGCCAGTATCTGAAAATCTGGCCTTTAACGTTCAAATCCAGTCACAGCAAAATCAGCAGTAAACATGGGTGACATTACTGCACGGCCCCGTCCACTTTATCTGGGATTCGTTCGGCTGCAGACTTTTAGCACCAAAACCACTGAGCAGTGTTGCCCCGAGAATGAGGGGAAAAAACCCACTGGAGTGTAACAAAACTCCTGGGCTATTTTCCTCCCTATACAAGACTTCTGCCGCCACCTTCAGGAATAGGATATCATTGCCTCCAATGCTGTGACGTTCTCCTTTTGTAGTCCAATGGGCTCATTTCCTTCAAAGAACAATCCGGTGCAAACAAGAGCCTCCAGGCAGAGGTCCCTTTGGTGTTCATGTGTATTTGCCAGTCCTGCTTCACAAGTCACGCCTAGCACTTCCCCACTCTGCTGCATTTGTATCTCCAGAAGGCTCAATGGGACTGGCGCGTGGTGTTTAGAAATGCTCTCCCTGTCACAGCCCGTCACAGGGCTTCTGAGAAATTCAAGCAGCCTGAGCTGCTGTGTGTACAGCAGAACAAAATCTCCTCAGCCAGGAGGACAGAGTCTGCGATGGGAATCTTGAGGGCGGGGGACAGCCGTGACGTCCTAGGGGCCCGCTGACAGAGATGCTGAGTGGAAGGCCAGAACAAGACAACATTGAAATTCTGGGGCTCCCCTGTCCCATTGCCCCCTCACCTTGAGACTTGCATCCCCCAAATCATTCCAAGCAGGTCTGAGAGCTTTCCGGATCAGACGTGTGTGAGAAGCACAATATCCATCATGCCAGGACAGAGCCAGCTCAGCTTTGCTCCAGCTTTTAGTGCCGAAGCAGGTCAACCAAGCCGATATTAGCTCTAATTAGCCCTCCCACAAGCTGAGCAGCTGCCAGAACGTGCCAAATTCTCGCCGGCCTTTGAGAACATTGCAGGAAAGGTTTCCATTACAGCCCTGGCAATCTAGAGCCTCGCCGTTGGTAAAAACAAGGGGCAACTGCAGCGGTACACAGGGGAACTGTCTTTAGGGGGGAAAAGATTTAATCAATGCACTGAATGATCACAGAGCCATTTCCCACCCCGATCTCTGTGCGATCAGCACGTTTTCAGGCTTTCTGCTTATATACAGGGTCTGATCCAAAGCTTACTGAAGTCAATGGGAGCCTTTCTGTTGATTCCCATGGGGGCTTGACCAGGTCCTCGTTCCATCTCTTTTGTGAGTGTGAGTGTGTGAGTGTGTGTGTCTTTAAGGAAAAACCAAGGAAGACAGACATTTTATCCGTTCCCAATTTGTCTCCTTGCGTGGGTTGGTAGGAGAAAGCAAGAGAGACTGATTCATACTAGCCCTGCATATAAATATAATCATTGCTAGCTCCAAACTAGGAGAATACATAGAAAAAAATAATCAGCACAGACTCATCAAGGAACAAAGATGCATTGATGGCATGTGAAATGTATTGTCAAAATATTACCTGGCCCACAGACTGTGGATTTAATTCCAGTTTTCTCCAGCACCGGGACTCTGTTTATTGCACCTTCAATATGCTGCATGAACACATCCCAGTCCAGATCAAAGAGGCCAAAAGCAAATTTCTCGGATACCTGAGGGGAAACAGGAGCCCAGGTACACAGAAGTTAAGTGAGAGAAGATGTTTATTTTATAACAAACACCCCATTCTGACAGCCATTTAGCGGCTGCTTCCTGTAAAGTGCAGAGTATCTTCATTGCCCACTGAAATCAATAGGAACTGAGGGGGCTCAGCGCTTCTGGAAAACAGCCCCAACGGGTGAACTCCTGGCCCTGTTGAAGTCAATGGGAGTTTTGACATTGATTAAGGCTCCCAAAAAAACAATGCGCCCAAAATTAGACGCTGCTTTGGAAACTTTGGTTTCATAGGACCTTATCTGCTAAGCTGTCCAGCCAAGAAGAGGAACTGTGATCCCTATCTAGTACCTTAACCACCTAAACTATGAATGAGACATAGGCCCCATCAGTTAGAACCCCTTGCATATGGGCTTATTCAAAATCACTTCCCACTTTGTCTTGGGGTAAAACACATGAAAGAACCTCTCATTTTTCCTTGAAAGACAAGCCCATTAACTACGGTAGTAATTGACACATTAAACTCCCCATCCAATTACTGTGAAAATGGAACACCCCATTCGCAGGATATAGGACAGGAGAAGAGGGCTGGGAAGGTTGAAGAAAAAGTTCATCACGAGCCACAGTCATTTACTATCACCTTCAACGTTAATCCCGGCAAGATTTTCATTTGTCTGTGTGGAAGCCTTTCTCCCATTGCAGAGAGGGAGCAAAATCTAACCAAGACTCGTATTACAGGACTATGTCATAGCTGTGTAGTCAATTTCCAATCACTACTGCCAATACAGAACTCACTCGGCGCCATTTGATCCAGGAGAAAGGGTGGTCTTTGTGGTTTGCCTTCTAGTTAAAGCGCCGGAGTAGGACTCAGGAACTCTAGGTTCAATTTCTGTCTCTTCCTATGTGACCTTGGGCAAGTCACTTAATCTCTTTGAGCCTCGAATCCCACTCTGCAAAGCCAACATAATAGTACTTTCCGTCACCCAACCTTTGCCAGTCTACTTGGCACATGAGCTCTTTGAGCAGGCATTATCCCATACTATTGGTGAACAGCACAATGGGGTGCCGATCTCAGCTGGGGCCTCTGGCTGCTATTGTGGACCAACCAACCAACCAACCATTTGGTGATCTCATTCTCAGACATGCCACTTTGTGGAGAGAAGGCAGAGGGGGCAGAAGGAGATGGTGGCATTTCTGTACTTTGAGAATGATGAAAAAGGTTTTAGCGGCAACACCTGAGTAAGTACCCAGGCTAATAAACTGAAGTGAAGACATACCTTATGTGGATTGCCCAAGGTCAGAGACAAGAACCTATGGCAAAGTACGGAATTGAACAGTGCTCTCCCAAGTCCCAGGATAGTGCCATAACTACTGGACCATCCTTCCTCTCCCATTCTTGCTCACGGGGCATACGTTTCTTCAAGCAGGTTTGGTTCTTGTCTAGAGCTAAGCCAGATCCAAACAGAAGAAGCTGTCAAATCCCCTCTCCCTCCGAGTCCTGCTGAACTCAGCTCTGTCTTAATGTAAAGAGTTTTCATTTCATGCATTCTGGCACATAAGCATTTCAGTGCCGACTTTGTCAAAACGGCTTTCCTGGTAACGTGCTTTATTTCCTACGAAAACCTCTCAGCACCACTCACCTCCTCCCAGAATATTGGATTTGACTCATATCCGCCCACAGACAGGGCATCGCCTTGGAGACGGAGATACACCGAGGCGTCGTGATCGCGAACGTTGGGCATATTCTAAACAGAGGTAGAAAGGAATAGCATCAAAGCGGGGCAGGAGGGGTAAAGCGCACAGGCTCACAGTCACGTGTGACGGCTTCTGCCCTTGTTCCAACAGTGCACCCCAAGCTGAATGGCCATCTTCTTCCCTGCATAAACATAAGGGTGCAGTTTACCAGGTGGTTTATTCCCCAAATCCTTCCACTCCAGGAGAGTCCAAGCCTGCTGGAATCACTAGCAGCTCCTCTGTGTTTCCCCCAGCACGGAAATCCCCTAGAACCTCCTCCCAAGAGGCAGAGTGCACCCCGCTTCTCCCTGTGTGTCCCATTGCAAGACTTGCCAGCGGTCAGGACTCTGAGCCAGGGCTAGTGGAGGAAGTAAGAAGCCAGTCCTGGTGGTTCGCTACCTGCCCCACTCCCGGGAATCCCACATTATTCCTAGCTCTCCCACCTGCTCACCATTCTACTGCCCTGTGTGGGGTTTATCCGACGTCCTCTGCCCCCTGCTGGTGGCATCAGCACCCCGACACTCCCCGCCCAAGGAAAATCCACTCAGACCGGGTGACCAATGAGAGAGTTCTCCAGAGGCCTAAGAAGAGCCAGGAGGAACCACTGACCCATCAAGACCCAGCAGGCCAGTTAATAAAGCTTCCCCGCTTTTGCTCAGGACCAGAGCTGGGCTGGGCAGAGGAACAGTTCCTCAGGGCCTTGCCCGAAGTGCTACAACTAAACGCTTGCATTTTGAAGGGGTTTTTTTAACCTCTTCTTCATTTAAAGGCACAGACGGCCAGCTCCTGAGTGGCTACTCTGGTGAGAGACCGATACCAACCTTATGCCATAGACCACCCTGCCCCAAACAGTTGGCCAAACTAAGGCAGGGAACAGCTGCAGTACCAAGCATGGCCCTGAAGGGGGCACTGCAGCGCAGCTCTGCTGCCCACGTCGCCGTCCCTAACTCCAGCTCCACGCCAGCCCGGGTCTAATGGTAGAACAGGACAGGACACCACATCGCCATTGCACAGGATTGTGTTCAAAGCCTCGCTCCAGCCATTTAGCATGTTTTTTTACAGGAACAATTTCCTTCCCTGTTAACAATCCCGTTTCCTTACTGCAATTTCCCCCTCCTGACCTCCACCACAGGCACACGCTGGGTTGTTGTTGTAGGGTTGCATTTGAGCACTGGAGTTACTGTAGGGTTGTTGATGCCGCTGGTGCTGTGCACACTGCAGAGATGCGCCTGCTGGTTTGTTATTGTAGGGTCACTCACAAGCCCGGGTGCTGCACCCGCTGGCTTGTTATTGTAGTGTCACTAACAAGCCCGGGTGCTGCACCCGCTGGCTTGTTATTGTTGGGTTGCTCATGATGGCTGCTAGCTGTGCACGCAGTGATGTGTTATTGGGGGGATTGAGAGATGAATCTTAACTCCCTCTAGCTCTAGGAAAGCTTGGATCCAGATGTGGCCGGGGCTGTATTGAGGCTCACAAGGGCTAGGTGGGAGAGACCGATTTGCTTTAAAGCCTCACTAAAAGGATCACACTGACTCTGCAAACCAACAGTGAAAAAAAGAACTGGCTGCGGCAGGTCACAGCCAATTACTTTCAGTGCTGGGCCCTTTCTAAGCTGACTCCTTGGCACAGGCTAAACGCGGTTCTACTGCGCCTCAAAGAAGTAAGAGCCCTACTTGACAGCACTGCTCAGAGACCAGCAAAACAAGATTAGCGGCAGACATGACACGAGCAACGCACCAAGACATCCTCCCCACATACGCTGCCCACGGGCAAAGGGGGCTAAGCAGCTGTAGAAGAACTGGAAGTGCTGATATGATTACAGGGCTGAGTCTAATTCACTAAACAGATCTGCTGTGTGTCCCAGCCCCAGATCAAGAGCACAAGGTAGGTGGCGCTGAAATGCAAGCTGATTTCTGTACTGATCTGAACAAGACTGAAGTTTAACCATCTCTAACAACCAACCCCAAATCTACCCTACCTCCACAAAACCACAACTGAGTGACTATGGAAGCAGACAAGATTACACTTGTGTATTCATTGGAAGATAGTAATAATGCCTAGTTCTTATCCTTAGTAGATCTCAAAGCACTTTGCAATGGAAGTCATAGTATCATTATCCCCATTTTATAGCTGGGGAAACCGAGGCACAGAGACTTGCCCAAGGTCACCCATCAGGCCAGTGGCAGAGTCAGGAACAGAACACAGGTCTACTGAGTCCCAGTCCAGTGCACTATCCCTTACATCCGTTAACTCAGCGTGACCTGTTTGTATAGGGCCTTGTGCAAGGGGGCTCCAATCCTCTTGGGGCTACCATTTAGATAATAAGGCATGAAATCAATAGGATGCAGCAGAGCTGCTACAGACATTCTCAGGAGGAGAACTGGCAGGTCAGTGTGTTTTGATCCGCTTTAAAAGGAAAAACGATTTCTCTCTTACCCCACCTATACAACAAGATGAAACAGTATAACAGCCAAAACACTAATACATAGTTAAAGAATAATATCGACTTTCTTTAACAACGTAGCATGAAAATATTTAAGTTACACAAATGGAATTATTGTAGGGTTTTACTGTATTTTTCACTGATAAATTAATAATAATCATCAGCATTTCAATAAAAGGCACTGTGGTTTGAGGATAGGCCTCTAGCCTAGCAGTCAAGAGAGCTAAGTTCTATTCTCCACTCTGTCACTGACTTGTTATACAACCTTGGGCAAGTCACTTGAGGTTTTTCCTCTTCTACTCTTGTCTATTTAAGTTAAACTCTTCAGGGCAAGGATTGTCTCTTACTATGCATCTCTTACTAAGCCTAGCACAGTGGGGACCCAGTTTGGGGTCAGGCTGGTAGATGCTACTGCAATATAAAAAATAATATCCTTGAATGGCACTTTTCAAAATCAACTGTCAAAGAATCAAGGTGTAGGGGAAAAACAGATGGGTTGTTCAGAAAATGTAATACAAAATTACTCTAAAAATCTACAGACCATACATTAATATCACCTCCTTCTGTATGGTTTCACAAACACCCTTAGAGAATTCCAAAGCATAGAAATGTCTCTGAAATTTTGCAGGATGGTTCAAAAATATTTAGAAAACTGTATAATTTCCTTGTCAGGGCTGCAGGACTTTTCGATAAAGGCTGTTTGCTAAGATGAACCACAGTTACTCGGGGATATCTGGACTCCTTTATCAAACACCAAACACCAGAGCCCCAAGGGTAATTCTGCTATGAAAGGTGGAGAAACAGGGTCCCTGTGTTAAAATATCAGTAAATATTAAACAGAATGATAGTCATTTAATAAAATACTTAATATTATTATTTGTATCTTCACAGTGCATAGGTGTCCCACTCATGGACCCAGACCCCAGTTTGCAAGAAGAGGCAGTCTGGCATAGCGCACAGGTAGGACTGGGACTCAGGACTGGGTGCTATATCAGTGGCCTGCTGGGTGACCCTGGACAAGTCACTCCAAACGGTCTGTGCCTCAGTTTCCCCTTCATCATGAGAGTGATGTCTTCTGTAAAGTGCTTTGAGATCTACTGGTGCAGAACCCTCGATAAAAGCCTGGTATTCTTAACATTAAAAATATGTGAATGATGCAGCAGCATTTAGGCCCTGATTCAGCAAAAGCATTTAAAAACATGCTTGGCTAGGGTGACCAGGCAGCAAGTGTGAAAAATCGGGACTTGGGTGTGTGTGGGGGTGTAATAGGAGCCTATATAAGAAAAAGACCCCAAAATCGGGACTGTCCCTATAAAATCGGGACATCTGGTCACCCTATGCTTGGCTTTAAGCACGTGTTTAAATCAACCCCTGTTCAGCCTAGCACTTAGGCATGTGCTTAAACCCCACAGAAGCCAGAGGGCGAATGACTCTCTCCTTACACACTTTGCGTCAAATACTGCCCTAAACGACCCTTCTTGCAGCTCCTGTGAAATTGGTGGGATGCATGGGGTAGCACTGGCCCGTTTCATCCAGGCATGTACGTGGGATGGAGAGGTCCCTCCTGCATGTCCTTACATTTGAAGCCAGTCAACATTGAGGGATTCCATCTAAGCTCTTCCTTTTAAATGCTCCCTTTGCTGCATAGCGCTTGTGCTGCCCAAGAGCGCCATCTAGCGGCAGGCTGAGGAATGAAAACTTTTCCAAGAGGACATTTGTTTCTGAAATGCTATGAGCGGATGTGCTGAGATGGGGCAGCGGGATCTAGAACAACAATTCCAGCCGCAAAGAACAGTGGGGTTCCTCTCCCGCAGCCCTGACCAGCTGGGTGGGGGGGATGTAGAAACAGGCAATATGCTCTTTCGTGCAAGGAGAGGGCTGGGGTGACCTGACAGCAAGTGTGAAAAATCGGGACAGGGGGTGGAGGGTAATAGGAGCCCATAAAAAAAAAAAAGGACCCAAATATCGGGACTGTCCCTATAAAATCGTGACATCTGGTCACCCTAGAGAGGGCTCACAGGGGCAGGATCGTGTCTTCATTAAGCTGAGCCAGGAGCAGTGAGATAAGTACCCAGACGGCATCACAACGGCAGTGGTGTTGAGCAGCGCAAGTGGGGATGTCGGGGAAAACCACAATGGACCAGAACACAAAGAAGCCAGTGTGGATAGACACACGCCTGTGCTGCCCCACCAGCTCAGTTACCAGCGGTCCAACACCATGGGGATGGGCATGGTGCAAGAACGGAGAGAACACAACAGAATTTGCGGGTCTGGGCAGGCCCCAAGAACAGAGCTGATCAAACTTGGTAAGTTTTCGGACAGATGTCGCCTTTTTTCCTCCAATCACAGATCACCCGCAGGTGAGCCTTTTATTAGCTTGTTCATTACACACAATGGCGTCCCCGCCCTGCTTTGCTCTAAAGCAGGTTTAGGGTGACCAGATGTCCTGATTTTATAGGGACAGTTCCAATATGCGGGGCTCTGTCTTATATTGGCACCTATTACCCCCCTTCCCCATCCCAGTTTTTCACACTTGCTCTCTGGTCACCCTACGCGGGTTAGGACATTTTGCCCAAAAACAGGGAAACCGTTTTCAGGGATGTTTTTGCATGTTTCCCCCCATTTGTCACCAGTGCTATGCAGTGCAAGATCATTCTAACCATGGATTCTTTGTAAACCTGGTGCTATTTGGCACTAGCCAGCCATGCGTTGTGCATCGGCTACTCAGATTTGCTATTTGCATTGTACGGCTGGTCACCTAAAGTCACATGGTATTGTTTCCGTTTCTGATTGGTTGGCCTAAGCTTTATCAACCAGAGGAGTCCCCCTTTCTGTCTGCAGACTCTCTGTGAACATTCAGATTTGTTCAACAAAACTACGGTTGGAATAACAACAATGGGTGAAATAGCTCTTGGATGCACACACTGAGTATGGGTGCCCTGCCATCTGAGGTCTGACTGCAGCTCAGAAAGACCTACCTGCACTAGCATGGCAAAATACAGCATTGTAGATCTGCCACTGTGAGCTGTACAAGCACACCGGGGATCTCGGGTACATACTCCCGTTGCTATCCCACGCTGAAGCCGCTGCAGTCACATCTACTCTGCTCTATTTAGGAGCGCGAACACGGGTGCGTCTACCCGAGCTGCAGTCATGCCTCAGATTGCAATACAGACATACCCAGTGATTCACAGCACTTTTGCTTTCAGGGGATATCCCTGTGAGTAGGACCTCGCTCCACCTCAATCTCTGTGGATAGCTGGAGAAAAGGGGCCAGGGGTGCAAGCCAAGCCCAAGAGTAGGCTTCATTGGCAAGACTATTCACGGATGTTTCGTCGCTGTATTCACCAAGAAGAGCGTCTCATAGTGAAGATGAGACACACAAAGCCACCTCTAGGGAAGGAAAGGAGGTTGGATGTTATGGAGAAAAAAGTGTCCCCGATTATAGAAGCGTTTGTGAAAACCAGGAGACCCCACCCCCCACCAAATTCTGAATCAAGACCCCTCCTGAAAGCGCCCCCAGCACATGCTCCTGTCTGATGACAAACCCTCCAGTTAGAGAAGAGCAGTGAACTGACCTGAACGCCCTCTATCCGCTCCGTCACCACGTATGCATGATGCATAGCCACCAGGGGCACGTTTACACCAGCCATCTGGCCCAGGGCCCGGGCCCACACTCCTGTCGTGAAAACAAACCACCGCTCGGTGAGTGACCACAGCCAATGCCTCCGGCCACCTCTGGAACGTATGAGGAGCAGCGCCAGAGACCCGAGGCTCAGAGTCCAGAATGCTGCCCCCTGACGTGTGGAAACGGGGAGTTAACAAGGCCCTTTGGCTCAGCGTTACACACACTCAAAAGCTGCATTCCTTTGGCATCTTTCCCCTCCCTGAGCACAGCCACGGTGAACCAAAGACTGGCCAAAGTCTCCTAATTGCTGGGACAGGAAGGACTGGTATCCTCATCAGATTATGCCAAGTGGCAGGGCTGTAGCTATGTTACCTTGATTTCCTACCTGCACAGTTCACCACACAGGGAGTCTGGATGGTCCCATAGTTTGTTTCCACCGCAGCGACCCTTTGCACACCCAAGTCATCGGCTCTGACCTGAACGCCGGTCACTGGGCAATTCTCGATTACCTGGAGACAGCGAAAGAGAAGCACAGAGACATCCCCCTGGGCTTTGAATGTTAAGGGTTGGACTCATAATACCCAATGAGTAACCCAGATCTCCTGGGTCAAGCTGGGTGAATCACACATTGTTAGTTCATTGGCAATTTTGAAAAACTCAAAACAAAAATTCTTTCAGGTCTGGCTGAAAACGAAAATGTTCAGCGAATCGAAAAAGGTGAACAAATTTACATTTCAGATCGAATGAAAGAGTTTGTTTCCATTTTGACCATTTTTGAATTTTAAAAATTACATTAAAGGACATTTTGAAACAAAAAGTCATTTCAAGCTAAAAAAACAAATGTTTTGGTTCAAAAATGTTGAAACAAAAAGCTTTGGGGGTGTTTTTTTTTTTTGGAGGGGTGGGGGTTGAAATGAACAATGAATTGAAAGCGACACAAATTTGCAAAATGTTTTAGCTGGAAAATTTTGCTGAGCTTTACTCTGGAGATGCAGGCCAGTGGCTTCACCCCAAGGCTCTTTTAATCCAAAGTTTTTTTAAAAACTTTCATAAAAACCATTCCTATTACCATAAGGGAATTAAATTCCCCTCTTTAATTTTGGGCTTAAACTACCTTGGCCTTTTAAGGTAATTTTAAATCTCAGAGAACTATAATTATCCATTTGTATTGTGGTTAGCACGGAGGAGCCCCAGTCATGGACCAGGACCCCACTGTGCTAGGCGCTGTACAAACACAGAACCAAATGTTGGTCCCTGCCCCTGTGAGCTTGCTGTATTTTACCCCACACCAACCACTTGTTTTTCACAATGTAGCTGTTTTGGTCACACATCCTTTTCCCATTTTTAACCTCCTCTTTACTTCCCCAGCTCTTATGGCTCCATGCCAAAACCACCATCTCTGATGAGGCATGGCTGGGACTCCCTTCAAAGTCAGTCAGCGCCACACCCAATCTGCCCAAGGGAGGCGCTGTTAAGCAGAACAAGGCAACTGAAACAGAGATCTGGCTTTGAGAATGGCGGAGGCTGGGAACAGCAGGAAGCACAGGATCAAGGGTAGGGGAATGTAGAGAGAGAACGTCTGGCTGAATTTGTAAGTTGTGAAAAGCTGCCAGGCTCAGACACCCACCCAAATGTGCAATAGTCAATTACCGAAGCGCCTCTGGCAGTAGCTGCCCTGGTGAGGGTTGTACAGGTACCAGCAGGATCCATTGTGCCATCCTTAGGAACGTAAAGTGTGCCATAAAGATCGTCCACATTCATCAGTGGGTACAGGTCCTTGGTTTCTGCAGGGGACAGGACGTAGGATTCTATGCCATAGACCTTACCCAGCTACAAACGAGACACGAGAACAGGTGCATTAATGCAGACAAAGACAGCATGGTGTGGCATCTCTGCACAACAATCAACAATGTGAAGAAACCACAGGGGCACATCTGGGTCCCAAATAACTACATGCAAACATGCCAGGCCTAGCTACATACGCACTGATGATCTAACTAGTTTCTGGTGGATTCCCAAAACATATTACATGGTGAGCACCTTTAGTGGGCTCAAACTATTTAAAGGGACAGTACCCTAGTCCTATACAAGTAGGTGGTGCAATTGGAAATATGATGCTGTACTTAATGGAGATGGGCAGTGGATGGGTTTCATTTTGCAAAGCCCAAATCGGATGCATTAGATCCGAAGACCTTTTTACCTGAGTCCCCAAAGCTGGGTATGGTGGAGAGAGGTTTAAAACCAACTATTCTGCTTTCACTCCCTCTACCCCTCATGAGCATTAAGTGTCCATTAGGCCATTGAATCAAAGAGTATTAAGATGGACATAGACCTTTTCTTAGCATATATTTCACTAGAAGTGCAGCAGTTCAGGGGTTAAAGAAGAAGCTAGTGTCATGTAACCCGGCTTTATTGTGACTCTTGGAAATCAAATGCGAATGTGTGTACTCCCCAGCAGGAAAAGGCACAAGGATTGGCCAGGACTGTGCATCTCTCTGCTGCTTTGGGAGGAGGATACAGCATTATGATCAGCAGTGAAACCAGACTTCACGGCTAACCCTGCACGGAGAGTCCCTTTCATGTTGTGAGTGAGACCAGTGTCCAGATCCAACTGACTCTCAAGGACCCCTCTACTAAGTGAGAGGCCATCATCATAAAGGCCGCAGCAGTCACCAACATGCATGGTTTACTGGCCAGAGTAACCCCTCAGCACATGCCTGTATCACTTGGGACAATAAGGTCTGTGTGGGCTCTGCCACCAGAGATCACAAGGTGATCTACGGCCGACTTCCTCTCTCTGGGTGTCTATTTGGGTACGTCTACACTGCAGCTGGGCACACGCTTCCCAGCTCGGGTAGAGAGACTTGCACTCGCTTTGCTCGAGCCAGCCTGTGAAAAAGAGCATTGTAGCAGAGGTAGCCTCGGCCGCGGCAGCTTGGGCTAGCTGCCCCAGCACCTACCTGGCGTCTGGTGGGTTTATACTCCGGCAGCAAGTCCAAGCCGCTGTCTGTGCTGCCCCCAGCTACACTGCTATTTTTAGCGCGCTAGCTCAAGCAGAGCTAGGGCGTATCTGTGTATATGGGTTGGGAAGCATGTTTCCAGCTGCAGTGTAGACGTATCCTCTGGTCCCCATTTCCTCCCCTCCCTCCTTCCTGGCAGCTGCTGACACTGCATTATCTTTCTTCTACAGGGGCAGGATCTACTGCACCCAAAGCCTGTTGACATCAGTGGAGACACTCCTGGGCTTTGGATCAGGGTTTTTGAACCTGCCATCCAGGCTGCTCCATGAATGGTAAGTGAGGCCACATTTAACTTTCCAAGCGGAGTGGAAAAAATGAGCCATCTAAACAAACCGCAATCACCCCAATCAGGACTGATTGATAAAATCTCCCTCTGTGCTGTGGGGAGAACTGGGTTCTCCGCGCAGCAGAAGATAAATGGTTGGCCGATGACAGGACAGCCCTGTTTTGATGGGGCAAGTCAAAGCAGCCGATCTGAAGATTGACGCAGCGGGCTCCCTGTGACATGGTAGAAGACAGGATCAGTCGCAGACAGGATCCATCCCCTCCCTCACACTAGCTCGTTTTCTAAGGGGCATGGATTTTCTCCATAAATATTGCACAGACATTCAAGCAGGATGCTCTTTTTACTTTAGAGACTAAGGCCTTAGTTCTAATCTTCAAAGCAATTAATACATCAGCCCCAGTTGCATTCGAGGCTGCATTTCAGTCTGTGAACTGCTCTTCCAGGGCATAGGAGAACACAAAGCCCTGGCTAGCCTAGACCAACGCACGTCACAGCCAGGGGTAAGGCATTCTCACTAGAGTGGATCGGGCTATTGGACAAATATCCAGAGGAGATCAGAGGACTCCAGAATCTGTCCACCTGTAGAACAACGCTTCCCCGTTCCCCCCACAACCAGAACAACTTTCACATCAACCACCTACAGCAAACCACGTCCTGAAAAATAACTGCCCCAAACAGAGCTTTTGATAACCCACTAAGAGCCAGAGATGCCAAGAAATCCACTAGGGCTTCCGCTACTGCCAATCTTTTTGCATGGAAGGTGTTCAGATACCATGGTGATGGGCAGCAGTACAAAATCCTTCGGCAGCTAGACCCCCTAGCCTAGCTAATGGGTAGCACCAGCCCTGATCCAACGATCAGTGAATAAGGAGGAGAAGGAAGGAGAGGAGGAGATTCCCGCTTACAGACATGAGTCTTTTGTACTCGTCCAGCCGCTGCTTGTTGGAGGCGATGAAGAGCCCGCCGTTCTGAATCCATCCTGTGTGCAGACCCGTCTCCTCCTCCAGATCTTTGCTGACCACGTTGCGAGTATGAGCCAGCAGCTCCACTTCCACGTCACTCGGACGTAGCTGCCACAGCAGACCTGGGAAAGACCACAGAAGTTCCAGTAGCCTCTGGCGCCACCTCCCCATTCCAACCCTACCTTACAAGCCAGGCAGACGAACAGGTCAACGGTGAGAATTGCGCAAAAGGTGTCTTAGCCTTGGTCTACACTGGGGGAAATCGATCTAAGATACGCAACTTCAACTACAAGAATAGCGTCGCTGAAGTCGGCATACTTAGATCTACTCACCACAGGGTCTTCACAGCGCTGAGTCATAGAATCATAGAATTTCAGAGTTGGAAGGGACCTGAGGAGGTCATCTAGTCCAACCCCCTGCTCAAAGCAGGACCAATCCCCAATTTTTGCCCCAGATCCCTAAATGGCCCCCTCAAGGATTGAACTCACAACCCTGGGTTTAGCAGGCCAATGCTCAAACCACTGAGCTATCCCTGCCACACCCCCGTCGACTCCACCTGCACCTCTCGCCGCGGTGGAGTACAGGAGTCGACGGGAGAGCGCTCGGGGATCGATTTAGCGCATCTACACTAGACGCGCTAAATCGACCCGATAGATCGATTGCTACCTGCCGCTCTGGCGGGTAGTATAGACATATCCTTAGCAAGAATAGCATTCCTGGCCTAGATGTAACCCACGCTCTGGTTTGCTGGCTCCCTCTAGTAGCTAGAGCACAAAGTTCTTCAGCTGCCACCGCTTACGGATCTCTTAGCTCACTTAGTAGAGGCTCATGCTTTTAGGTCCAGAGGTCGGGGGCTTAATTCAGAGCCGTAACTAGGAATTTTTGCGCCCGAGGCAGGGGGCGCAGAAATTCCTAGTCCTCCCCTCCGCCGAATTGCCGCCAAAGCCAGGGGACCGGCGGACCTCCCGCAGGCAAGCGGAAGTGGCTTCGGCAGCAGTTCGGCGGAGAGTATTTTTAGTAGCACTTCCACCCTGCTGCCGAAGCCGCTTCCGCTTACCTGCGGGAGGTCCGCCGGTGTGTCTGCAGAAGGCCCCCTCCGCCGACTTGCCGCCAAAGCCGGGGGACTGGCGGACCTCCCGCAGGTAAGCGGAAGCGGCTTTGGCGGCAGGGTGGAAGTGCTGCTAAAAATACCCTCCGCCGAACTGCTGCCAAAGCCGCTTCCGCTTGCCTGCGGGAGGTCCGCCGGTCCCCCGGCTTCGGCGGCAATTCGGCGGAGGGGGCCCTTTGCAGACACACCGGCGGACCTCCCGCAGGTAAGCTGGGGCGGCTTCGGCGTCGGGGGAGGAGGGCGCCCCTGGCAGCAGGCTTTTACGCCCCTGCCAGCAGTGCACCCTGAGGCAAGTGCCTCAGTGGCCTCGCCCTCGTTACAGCCCTGGCTCAATTCTTATTGCGGACCCGCTCGGCAGCCGGGTGTAACAAGTGATGGTCCATTCGGGCACTAAGCCCACAATCTAGGCATTAGCAGCATCGTGACATGAGCTCGGTGTCCTCTCACAACCAGGATACACTCTGCAAACGCCACCACCAGGAGAACAGTAGCTGGCTTTGTCAGATATCTCAGGAGAGAATCCAGACCGACGGAGCGACTACACCAGCCTCTCACCCTAAGCGGTGGCCCCTCTAAGTTAGGACTGACTGGTGGGGAGCGGACTCTGCGGCTGACCAGCAACGGCTGGGATAAAAAGCGACGAGTGAGGCAGAGCGGCAGGAGCTGGAACAATCTGTATAGTGGGGGGTGCGGAGAGCCATTGACCCGAACGGTATGGAATGGAAGCCACTTGAAGGCAGGGGGTTCAGCATCCCTTGTTCCAGCTCCTACGCAGAGTGGGGCGGCTGCCAGAGCGGCCGGGGACTATCGGAAGGAGGTTCCTCAGTAGTCTGGCACAGGCCTGCCCAAGGAAGGACCCAGAGGGGAGCAGGGGTAAGACTGCTGGGCAATAGCAAAAGGGGTGTTTCTTTCCCCTCTACCCTACAAGGTCGGGGCGGGGGGAAGGCCAGATTTCTGGAGGCCCATGTTTTCAGGCCTTGGCAATACTCCTTTACAGGTTCAAGAAGTAGCTAGTGGAGGCGTGAGAGACTGAGCTCTTAAAGGGCCAGGGTACCACAATAACCCCTTAGATTATTAGAGAGCTGAAGGAACAATTCCTTTCCCAGGTCCCCAAGGAGGGCTCATCCCCATCCAGGCGGCAAGATCGAGAGAGTCACAAACATCCTAACCCGGAGAGGGGCTGAGCTCTTCCCACATGGAGCTGAGCAGCCGTGGTGAGCCTTTGCTATGCTATAGACGCTTCCACACACAGAGTTCTGCTCACCGGCCGTGTGCCAGGTGGTCCCCGACGTCAGACGGTCTCTTTCCAGTAAGACCACGTCGCTCACCCCCATCCTAGCCAGGTGGTAGATGGTTTGACATCCCAAGCTGCCTCCACCCACCACCACGACGTCGGCTGATTTCGGGAGTGGCCTGGTCGGCCCTTGACCTTGAGGGCTTTCTTCCTTCAGAGTCTTGTGGTAAGGGACACTCTTCTCTGTCGTCTGGCCTGCCCCGCTGCTGAAGCACCTGAGGCGGATGTTTCTCCCAGAGACTGGCATCTGGCGGGAGGCAGCTGTTCGGACCGCGGAGCTCAGGTAAGCCATGGTGACCTGGAATTCCAAAGACAAACCTTCAATGGACTGAGCAAAGATCTCGCCACACGCTAGCAATACAAAAGTTCACACTGGAGTTATCATCATGGGCCAGGACCCCATTGGGCTAGGCACTGTACAAACACAGAACCAAAAAAAAGGTCCCTGGCCATACGGCGACAGCCTGGAATTTCAGGTCACAGATGGTTTTTGGAGGAAGATGGGGTGCTGGTTGAGGGATGGGAAAGAGAATCACATGGCATCTCCCTGGCCCCTGCTCCTCAAAACCCTAATATCCACCTGCCACCCACCTTGTCTCTCTTAAACCAGGTGAACAGTTACTGACCTTCGGCAAAAGCTACAGAAGGCGGCTGTAAATTGAAACACATTTGCAACAACGGAAAACTTCCAATTAAATACAGACCCGCTAAAAAACCAGCTGCTGCCCTGTGATGGAGTGGACTAGGCCCAAAGGCCCCTGCTGGAGGCCTCAAGGTTCTGCCACACCTATCCCAGGGAAGGAGCAGTGGAGAGGTCCTCCAATCAGGCTAGAGTGGCTGCAGAGGAAGCAGCCAATCAGGGCCCAGGAGGGCCATATAAAATGAGCTGCCCAGCCGCAGTCAGTTGCTGCTTAGAGCAGGAGAAGAAATGACTGCAGGCCTGGCTGCCTGGAAGAGCAGCAGGGCCACAGACGGTTTGCTAGCAAGGACCAGGGGAGTATTGAGGGAGCTCCTGGCTGGTTGCTAGGACTGAGTAGGGACTGAGCCTGGGGAGGGCTGCAGGAAGATAGTGTCTCCAGGGAGGAAGCCCTGGGGATACATACCCATACCAGGTTCAGACTACTTAAAGACCAAAGCCCAGGGAGGGCTAGAGAGAGCCACCACCAGAGGGGTACTGAGCTCGGCTCCGCTGGACCGCATACTATGGAAGGGGTTTATGCTGGTTGACATGCAGACAGTGAGACTCGGCCAGAATGCTGTTTCACTGACAAAACCGCCTGAGAACCACCGAAAGGGGTCACCAGAACTAAAGAATGCAGACACGCCCAACCAGAAGGGGGCACTCACGAGAGGTGGGTGCCAACTCTATTACATGCCCAAAGCAAATGCAAAAGCAATAGCGTGAAGAATCAACTTTTTGTTTGACAGAGGTTTGCTAGTGGTACAGGACTAAAGGACTGGGAATTTCTAAAGCCAATGATCTATTTTGCACACCCAAGAGTAGCCCCCCATTAGCTTTTATGAGCTTGAAGACATTGCTACTCAAATATAGCTGGTGCCTGTGGTGTGTCAAGTAGATCAAAAGGGTTTGCAAATACAGTATTGCTAAATCTCATGATTTTATAGAGAGTCTTGTGATTCTTGGTGCTTTTCTTCAAGCCCCAGCTCCTGGAGTCAAGTGGTTTCATGAGAATCTCAGCTTTCATTTTAAAAAAAGTTTCTAGCCCTTGCCATGGTGGAGAAAAGTTTGAAAATGTGACCCAAGTGCTCCCTGAAGGCTCAGAAACCAAAAGGCCAATAAGCTCTTGAGGGCAGGGGACAGTGTTTGTACAGCACTTAGCACAGTGAAGCCCTCCCGACCTACGCCCGGGGCTTCTAGGCACAACGGTAATACAAACAAGTAAGAATCATTTTGTTGCAATCAGGGCCCCATGGACACAACGAAGGGGGCAGGATCTGCCCCTATATACACAACACATGGCAATCCCTGCCCCTGTGGTCATAAAGGATAGGTGGTGTGTGGTAGAGACAGACTCAGGATTCACTGCTGGGTGAAACTTCTAGTCCTCTCTCCTGCCCCCAGTGCATGCATCTGCCCAGTCTGTCTGCTCAGGCTGGGTGCTGGCATGAGGCTCTGGCCCTATAGGCAGGTTTGGGTGTGTTATTTTACACAGCTGAAGCATGCACCTCCTCCCCCCTTGCTTTAAGTCTTGCTCTGGGTAAACGTGTCTTGCAGAGTCAGCAGGGCTAAGGAATTCCTTGCCAGGGAATCTAGGGTCACTGTTCCTGCAGCGGAGACCTGAGACTTCAGCCAGCAGATCCCCGCTCCTTTTCTCATTACACGGAAAAGTTTCACTCCACTCTACGCTGAACAAGCCAGACCCCAACCCTAATGGTTTTCAGGCTGATTCTTCCTATTACTCTGCCACAGGGGCGGGGGAAGGGTTGATATTCATGTCTCCGAGCTCCAAGAAATTCTTCCCTCTACAACCACGTTTCCTAAGATTTACCAAAGTCTGGTCTTACCATGAACTTTACAGCCTGAAAGCATTCCTGTCATTTAAGTCACAATCTCATCTCTGAGCTAGTAAGAGATCCTTTGGCTGCTCAGACACAGCCCCCTCGATTCAGATTTCCCCTCTGCTTAGGCAAGCTTGGCTTTCCCTGCCAGCAACGGGAGCTGACCGTGCACAACACACTGTCATCAAAAGGCGTTCAGTTCACTTTACCTGGTGAGGTTCTTGTTTCCTCTGACACCCTCCTGCTGTCTCTCACACGCGCGCTGCTGCCCCAGAAACAGTAACTAGCACTCGAGAGAACCGCAGCCAGACTTCAGTCATTGCTGCTGCTGGCCAGTTACAACTATTCCCAGTGTCTGGGAAGTTAGTACAGTGCCGCGTGTGCACTGGCTTGCCTGATAAGAGAGCTCCACTCAGCCGGCCTAGTCACCCCGACAAGATGGATCGTGCACTGTTGTTCATTAGCAGAGACTGAAGGCTGCAAGCATCAGAGCCGTTAGAGATGGAAAAGCCCTATTAGTTTACCCAATCTCTCTTCCTTCTCACCGAGGCAGGGTATGAAACAAAGAGCCCAGATGGGAACTGAACGCACAGCCTCCAGCCTCGGAGCCCGATCGCTTTCCCCTGGGCTTGGCCAGAGCTATTTCAGCTGTATGCCATCTGTTATGGCCAGAAAGAGAATCCAGTAAATAAGCGGAACATCTGAACGTTCCACCCAATTTTCCTGCTGTTAAATTACCCTCGTGCCCTTAAAATGTCAGCGGAGAAAAATCAAACCCAGACTGGAGCTTTAACTGGAATTGAGCCTGGCCTGCACTATCCAGAGCTGAGGGCTGGACCCCAAACTTGTTTTTTTAAAAAAAATATTTTATTTAGAACATTCTCCCCCACCAGAAAGATGATTATTTCTATTACAGTAGTGCCTAGAGTTCCCACATGATATTGTGCTCTGCCCAAAGGGACCCAAAGACATTGTAAGCTGGTTGGGGCAGCCTAGCAATGAACCAGACATTCTGATTAAAACACCAATCAGCAGGACGCAGGGATACAACTAAGTGAGACTCTTGCTTCACGCTTTTTGCTCCTGCTTGCAATGGGTTGTTTTCATCTGACACAGGAAAAGCTCAGGGCAGAATCGTTAGATTTGTAATTAGAGAGACATTAGACAGTCTCGCTAATATTCTGGGACTGACGTGGCTACAACTATATTTGTAATTAGCAAATACCCAGTTTATCCATCAGAGGTTGATGAAGTGGGCTGTAGCCCACGAAAGCTTATGCTTAAATAAATGTGTTAGTCTCTTAGGTGCCACAAGTACTCCTGTTCTTTTTGTGGATACAGACTAACACGGCTGCTACTCTGAAACCTGCAACTAAGGGCAGTGGCTCTCAACCTTTCCAGACTACCGTACCCTCTTTCAGGAGTCAGATCTGTCTTGCGTATCCCCAAGTTTCACCTCATTTAAAATCTACTTGCTTACAAAAATCAAACCTAAAAACACAAAAATGTCACAGCACGTTATTACTGACAAAGTGCTGACTTTCTCCTTTTTACCACATAATTATAAAATAAACCAATTAGAATATAAATATTGTACTTACATTTCAGCATACAGTATAGGGAGCAGTATAAACAAGTCATTGTCCGGATGACATTTTAGTTTGTACTGACTTCACTAGTGCTTTTTGTGTCGCCTGTTGTAAAACTAGGCAAATATCTAGATGAGTTCATGTACCTCCTGAAAGACCTCTGCGTATCCCCGGGGGTGTGCATACCCCTGGCTGAGAACCACTGACCTAGGGCATATTACAACAGCTTATTTGAACATCAGATTCAAAGCAGATCTAGGAGCCAGTCATTAAAAGGGCCTGTCTCTAATGGTACCTTGACTACATTGTTGTGCTCACCATTGTTACCACGAGGGAAGCCGCACTAAGAGGAGCAATAGAGCAGGAGTTCTCAACCTTTTTCTTTCTAAGACCATGCTATAAAGACTCCATGGCCCACCTGTGCCACAAAAACTGGTTTTCTGCATATAAAAGCCAGGGCAATTGCCTGGGGCCCTCACAAAGCTACGCTGCTCAGGCTTCATCTTCAGCCCCAGGTAGCAGGGTTCTGGGCCCCGGGCTTCAGCCCCATGCACTGAGGCTTTGGCTCTCTGCCCTGAGCCCCAGCAAGTCTAACACTGGCCCTGCTTGGCGGATGCCCTGAAGCCTGCTCGCAGCCCCCTAGGGGGCCCCAGACCCCTGGTTGAGAACCGCTGCAATAGTGGATATTCTAGGCAGGATCTAAGCCAGTCCATCCGTTCCCACGTTCCACACACAGATTATGTTCTTGTAATAAGAGCTGGAAATGCACTGCAGATGGAGAAATGAACTATGTTCTGAGAACCGTCTGGAGTTTTCTCGGTCGTGTAACACCTTGTGGCTAATGCACAAATGAATCCGTCAATCATGTTGCAAAATCGCAGCTCACGATGAACAAGGTGCACGAAGCTGGAAACACAGGGCAATTTTATCGCCGCCAGAACTTGGCATCAAGACTGCATGTGACTCCTGCCTCTTTGTCCCTGTGCATTGTGCCAGCCCGATTTTAAGCGTTTTAGGAAGGTGCTACTGCACGGCTGCATCTCTCAATTACAGGCAGCGTCACCGTCTCCCCGGTCAACCGAAGGGCATAGGAATGGGAGCCAGGAGACTTGGGTTCTACAGTCCAGGCCTTGGGCAAGTCACATGCCTGCTCTGTGCCTCAGTTTCCCCAGCTCTGAAATAGGGATCACGATAGCCACCATTGTATTGTG
The DNA here is from genome assembly GCA_033296515.1 of Macrochelys suwanniensis. NCBI lineage: Eukaryota > Metazoa > Chordata > Testudines > Chelydridae > Macrochelys > Macrochelys suwanniensis. The sequence continues at coordinate 8,453,657 of CM065790.1, read as the reverse complement.
CTTTATGATCTCTGGCTAAGAGCTATAGTGCTGTAGGAGCAATCATACAACTCTGGCTCGCTCGTTTGGGGGAAGCCTACCATGCAAAGATTTCCAGTGCCTCGAACGAGTGAGCTCCTCAGAGGCAGGAATGGTTCTGCTTGCACTTATGGTCGGCCTGTGTTGCTCGCATGTGTACACTGTGCATGAGACTTGCCTGCCAAAACTTTCAGAGGAGAGGGGCGGCGGCTGCATGCTGGTCTCTGACTGGCTCAGAGAGAAAGTGGGGGGGCGGGTTAGAGGCATAGCCAAGGAGGCGGGGACATGCTTAGTCAGCAGCTGTGGTGGTGCTGGTGCAGCCCCGCTGGCTGCTGGGACAACTTTGCTGCAGACTCTGTCTCCGCCTGGGACCCGGTGTCTGTTGATCACAGGCTGATTAAAGGGACAGCAGAGACATAACCAGCTGCATCTGTTTGCTTATTACAAGAGGCAGCATTTCCAGCAGCTAGGGCTGCTTTCAGCTGGGGTTAATAAAGCAGAAGTGTCAGCAGGAAGGAGCTTCCAGCGTGCGTCTACTTATAACCATCCTGGTGAATACCTCCACGATTTATTGTTATTTGCCTCTGCACTGATTAAGGTGTGCGTAAAACTACTATTTCTCCGCTTGGTCTCATGCTTCCTCCCATATGCCTGAAACTCCCAGCAAAACTCACTTTCCTGAGAAGCTCAATAATGCTGACCCATTGCACTCAAAACACGGCCAGCCAGCCCTGTACATTTACCCCCCCCCCCCGCCGCCCATTCTCTCAAACAGAGCCAGTCCAGTCAGCCTCTGCGCAGCCCTGGCATCTCAGAGTGCTTCCCGGGAGCTGAAGGATTCTGTCTCTTTCTTCCCTGCCACTGAGCAGCCCCCTTGGGGCGCAAGGGGATTGGTGCCAGAAGTCGAAGCACAAGAGTCCCATTGTGGGAAAGGCTGGGTGGAGAGGTAGGTTGAGCATTGACCCATGTAGGCAGTGAGCTTAGTAACAATTCTGACTCCTCCTGGCAGCAAGTTCCATGACCTGGGTCTGGTGCTGGTGAAGAATTGGGTGACCTGATGAGAAGACCCGAAAATCGGGACTTCCCGCCCGAAGTTGTTGAGAAAAAAACAAAACAAAAAACGGAAGACGACCGGAAATCAGGACAAAAAAGATGAAAAATCGGGATGGTCCCGATTTTATCGGGACATCTGGTCACCCTAATTCCACTAGTAAGTTTGCGGATCTGGCAAGGACCCCGAGTTCTCAGGAGTGAGCCATGGGGATAGCGTCTCCTTGTCAAGCGATGGGGCAGGCTGCAATTCTCTGCCTCTCCCAGGGCATTGCGTGTCTGGCCTGGGTCGTCCATCTACAGCACTGGTGTTGTTGGGTATCTAGATTCAGCTCAGGGTTATGGCAGACTTGGATGACCGAATAAAAGGGTCAAGGCCCCATGTGATAGAAACTCTGCGGGAAGGTTCACAGATGGCCAAAGCTGCCCATAAAAATTGGGTGTCAATGGCTGGGGAGGTGGTTTGGCTGGGGCTGCTGGAACGATCCCCTTTGGAGTCACATGTAAAGCAACCTCGACCGCATTGAGGAGGAACTTTCTGAATCAGCTCCGAAACTTTGCTGAGAAAGAGAAATGTCACCAACATACATTCTGCTGCCACTAGCAAGTTCTCCCAGCTAATGTAGGGGAATAGTTAAAGGCTATTGCTGAAGAGTCAAAGAGAATAGGGGAAAGCAGCAGGGATACTATGGTACAGATCCATTTAATAAATATTTGATTATTAATTAAATTATATGGCACTTCATAGTGAAATTTTGGGTCCCCCTTCTCTGGTGAAATAGGCCCATCCTGTAGAAAAGCATCTGGCATAGCTTTTAAGCGGCTTTGTGATTTTTACAGCTACAGAGAATGCTGTTGGATTCAGTATATGAGTTTCTGTAGTCACTGAAGACCATGCAGAATTATGACTGATCTCACAGAAGCCTGTATCTTAGCTCTGTGCCTAAAAGCCCATCAAGGCAAAAAATGCAGTGCTGTTGGCCTAATCGACTGGCTGCTTAGCAAAGTCTCAATGTTGCAAAAATTCTAAGTGATTGTCCTATCGATGCGCCAGTATTTTTAATTTGCCCGGAAAATGGAAACAGCTGATGGGTGGGCAAGAAGAAAAAGGTGCATTGTACAAAGCATAGCAGGCTTTAAAAAAAAAAAAAAAAAAAAAAGATTGGTTGTTTCATTGGAGAACGTGAGTATTCAATCTGTAATTGTACGGATTTTTTTTTTTTAAAGGTTTGGGAAGGGCTATGAACTCATGTTCCAGGGTATAAGCAGCCAACCTCAAATTAGTAGGTCAGGAATAAACTTCACTCTGGGTATATTATCTCATAGCTGCCTGGAGCAGGGTTCTTGAATCTTCTGAAGCAGCTGGTGCTGGCCACTGTTGGAGAAAGGAAAGTGGACTAGATGGGCCAGGGGTCAGATCCAGTCTGGCAATACCTATCTTCCCAAAGCAAACCTTTTGAAACAGGAAGTCCAACATGAAACCAACCCTCTTATGCAGAAAAGAATGCAGGTTTATTTGCAGTAAAAACCATGGTTTGGGGAAAAAAATCTATCAGCAAAATTACACTTTGTTTTTGTTGTGGGATTTACTTTGATGTACTGTAACTGAAAAAGAACTGGAAAACCTCATGCAAGAAGGGTTTCTAAGTAGCAGCTAAAGTTTCTATTCCAGCATTACAAGCTACTCCAAATGATTTCCAAATTCTGAGCTAGAAACTATTCCATAAACAAACTTTTTATCTTACATTCCCTCCACCCGCCCCTTCTATCTCAATTAGTGCAGTGCAAAGGAAAAAAAAATCAAGGAATTTACATATTATTTTCCAACATATCCCGTTACAATTTTGAATGTTTTGCGATGAACTAAAATATATATACAATTTTCTCGCCATCATAAAAAACATTTCCCCTTCTTATTCACAGATATATATCATGGCAATTGGCTGAATAATTAATTACAAACAAGAAGAATCTTTTGTAACAAGTTTCTTACAACAGTAAACACGAGAGAGAGAGAGAGATTTTCTGAGGAATGATTCATTTTTGCTGAGTGTGAGGAGGGGGAGCCATTCCTGGGTACAGGCAGATACTGTACGGTATCTATTACATGGTTTGGTAACAGGCAAAGATGCTATACATGCTACATGAGGGAACGGATAAGGCTCCAGTGATATGGGGTGCATGCTTTTTTATAGGGGTTAACTGTCCACAGTCCCTCACAACATAACAATGTTTTTTAACAACAGAAATTTTAACAGATTCAGCTAAGGCTTAAGAAATGTCTGAGGCATAAATGAACCATGTTTCCATATGAGGAGAGATTAATAAGATTGGGACTTTTCAGCTTGGAGAAGAGACGACTAAGGGGGGATATGATAGAGGTCTATAAAATCATGGCTGGTGTGGAGAAAGTAAATAAGGAAGTGTTATTTACTCCTTCTCATAACACAAGCACTAGGGGTCACCAAACAAAATTAATAGGTAGCAGGTTTAAAACAAACAAAAGGAAGTATTTCTTCTCACAACGCACAGTCAAACTGTGGAACTCTTTGCCAGGGGATGTTGTGAAGCCCAAGACTATAATAGGGTTCAAAAATAAAAAAAACTAGGTAAATTCATGGAGGATAGGTCCATCAATGGCTCTTAGCCAGGATGGGCAGGGATGGTGTCCCTATCTCTGTTTACCAGAAGCTGGGAATGGGTGACAGGGGATGGATCACTTGATGATTAACTGTTCTGTTCATTCCCTCTGGGGCACCTGGCGCATTGGCCACAGTCGGACGACAGGATACTGGGCTAGATGGACCTTTGGTCTGACCAGTATGGCCATTCTTATCTTGAATTTTCTCTTTGATCCATTTTTTTGTTGTGTCTTCTGGACCCAAATTCTGCCCTCAGATGCTACAGAAAGTTGAATCAGGTCCTTTGGTCTACATTTTCAAAAGTGACTAGTGATTTTTGGGTGCCTAACTTGCGACATCTTAAAGATCCCACCCCACTCCCCAGAGAGCAGATACTCAGCAGTTTTTGGAAATCAGTCCCCTTGAAGTCATCTCAAGATGGGCAACCAAAATCACCAGTGAACCTTGAGAAGCTTGGCCTATAGGCTGGGATTCTCAAAGGAGCTTAATGGATGTGGGTGCCCAACTCCCAATTCCCTTTCAGTGGGAGCTAAGCCTGCAACTCCCCTTATGGCTTGTCTACAGCAAAATTAATCTGAATTAACTAAGGGTGTGAATATACATTGGATTAGTTAAACTGCACTAAATTCTATGTGGAAAATGATTTAGAATTAGTGTCCTTAGCTGAATTCAAACTTAACTTCCAAAGTGAAGTAAACTGATCTGAATTAAGGCCACTTTACTCCTGAATAAGAGCATCCAAAAAAGGATTTAATGCAGTTTATCTAATCCACTTTAAAATTAATTCAGATTAATTTTCCTAAGTGTCCCATGTACACAAACTCTTAGCCTCCTTTTAGCTTCCTTCTCCAAAGCTCTGCCTCATTTTCTTTCAATACTGGCAGGCTGAGATGACAAAAGTCAAAAGGTACAGAGGTCGTGGACAATCAAGAAGACTGAACTGAAATAGGTTAGCACCAGACAATAGCCTTTAACAAAACCACAAGACGTCTGACTGCTCTGTTCTTTCCAGCACTCTGCAGAGCAAAATGGGTAAGAGGAACTGCCCCTGGGTTGTATGCAAATTGCAATGCCCACCTGATCACAGGCATGTTTAGACACTGGCATTTGAGCAGCAGGCACTCGGTTTAGTCAGTCATCGCTTAATAGGTGTACAGTGAAACTAAAATATTTCCTAATCAATACAGTGCAACGTGAATGTTTCACTGGTGGCTTTGGCACGAGGAAGAATGAGCAACTGGGGAGCTCACACTGATCGACACAGAACACAGGAAAACATAAAACCCCAACGTCAAAACAAGCAGCAAAATTATTCAGCTTGCGCAATTTACCTTCAAAGGTCATTTGTTTTCCTTTTCACTCAGTGCACAGAATTCTCCTTTTGGCTTTAGTATCCCAATCTGGCAGCAACAATCCCGCTGCTATTCCACAGATTATACCTGGAGCATTTGCAGAATGGCTAGATATCGTTTCTTTATTCATCCATCGTAAGATGTGTGGCTGCAGTTCTCCTCTAAAGGCGAGCAGCCGTGATCACTTAGGTTGGTGTCCACTATGCCAGTGCAACGACCCAAAAGTGCACTGAGGGCATGTCTACACTAGAAATTTAAGTCGACCTATCTTAGGTCAACTTACAACTGCAGTGGTTCATGTCCACACTTCTCTTCTTCTGTCGGTGGTGTGTGTCCTCACCAGGAGCACTTCCACCGACTTAAGAGGGGCAGTGGTGGAGGGGTCTGAGAGCCTGGGATCTCGGCTCCACACACAGCTCCTGGCTGGGAGCCTGACTGCCTAGCTGGAGCCATGAATTTGACAAGAATGGCAGCCAACAGCTGACATAAGTAACACACAGACACTGCGTCACCCTAACTACACCAACATAAGCCCTATGCCTCTCTGATGGAGGTGAAGTTATGAAGTTAGTATAGTAGGGCACGTACATCGGCGGGAGCAAGGCTGTAATGCGTACACTGACACAGTTAGGTGGACGTAAGCTGCCTTACGCTAACTCTGTAGCATAGACCAAGCCTCGTTTAAAGCAACAGGAGGAGAATTTCTGGGGCTTAAAAGTGGGGGAAGGGAGAGTTGTCATGGATGCATCATGTTTGTTTTAAACAGTGCACTTTGGAAGGAAATGCTACGTGGGGGAGCACCCGGCAGAGGTCACTTGAAATTGATTCCATGGGACAATTCTGCCTATCCCATAAAATGGACACAATTTGGAAAGCAAGAGACCCAGGAGTACGTTAATCAGAGCAGTGCAATGATGAAAAAGACACAGTGAGGGGACAACACAGAATTCTTCCTTATTGGCTCCAGGGGTGATGGGAGAGAACAGGTGGGAAGACTTGGGGCGTAACCTCATGGTGCTGGTGGAGGGGGCAAAGAGAGACCCTTTTACAAAATATTTTTAGATAATGAGGGATTCAGCCTGCGGTCCTTACTCAGGTGAGTAAGCCCCACTGAGGTTGATGAGGCAGATGCATATAATGGCTACAGAAATGGGCCATGAGTCAGGCGGGGGTTTCTGCATTCTTGTTAAGCACAGGACGGGCACGCTGTAGCAGGTGCACATGCTGGAGCAGATGATGCACATCTGGAGCTATTACCACATGTGCCAACCAGCACGTCAATGGCTTCCAAACACACTTCCCAGAGGGGGCACATCCCGTAGCCCCGGAACGCCACCAGACATCCAGATACCGGTGGGACCGTCCCGGTGAAGGGCTGTCCCTTCTGCCCTGGGTGAATTTAGTGGGACCAAAGTTAGTTCGAGAGAACAGACCCACATTGCAAAATTGGAACTCTTTCATGATAGCTGGGGGTGGCTGTATCCAGAGTTTGACTTCAAGCCTGTCTCTCTCTCTCTCTCTCTCTCTCTTCAAAAACTCATTCCTAGTTTACAACGGGTATCTTACAGAGCTCACGGAGAGAGGCTTCCTCGTCGCGCCTCTGCTCTGCTCCCCAAATCACCTCAGGAGAGCAGCAGAGTTGGGCTCTGCTGTCGAACACGCCGACTTGACAAGAAAAATCGTTATCCAGAGGGGTTCATTCAAGCAGCAGGGGGAGAGAGCAGGGTGGGGTGAGATCGCCTCTTCTGTTACTCTGGGGCCGGCTTGCTCCTTCTCTGAAACGTTCCCTCCACCTTCAGTCAGAGTGAGACATTGACCCTAGCCTCCCATGAGCCCCAGGGTGGCTTTAGAAACACCCTCCGTGAAATGGGTTTGGATGAAGTGTCTGAGCAGAGCTGTGCTGAGGTGTCCTGCTCAGGCAAGGCTGTTGAGCATGATCTTCCCAGGACACTCCTGCTGTTACAGACCAATGTTATCTCATAGACACGCTCTCTTACGCACAAGTAACACAACCCTGGACTGAGAGCCAGTGGCACCCCCTGACGCGCGCACACACTTTACAGAGGATTGATCGTAAAACAATTCACAATAGACTTGTTGTTAATACTGGAGGGTTTTTGATTGTGTTTCACTCAGACCCCTGGGCGTTGGGACCCCGGGTGCACAGTCTGCAGCGGCTTTTACTGGGCGCTCGGCGATGTCTGCCAGAGATCCAGTCCTCGTTACACTCCCTCCTCCTCCACGTAGGTCGAAGGAAACCAACCGATCTGCAGCAGAAAAGGAAAGATGAGCAGAACCCGGTGGGCCTGGAGATGCAAAGAGACCCACCCAAACTAAGCAGAGACACATTTTCCTCATAGAATCGGCTCCATCATCCCACCATTTGTGTTACCCAAGACATCTGATGCTGTCACCTTTACAATATCTTGCTCCTAGCTATGTGGGACTGAGACTTTAGTGTGAGTGGAAGAGCACTTGGTTCTCCAGCATGGTCCAATCGGTAGAACATGGGACAAAGTCAGAGTAGGTTCTAGTCCTGATTATGCTACTGATTCAGTCCGTACAACCTGGGGCAAGTCATGTATCCACTGCGCCTCAGTCTTCCTCATGACTAAAAAAGGAACAACAAACCTCCCCGACAGAGGGCTGCTATGTGGATTAACTCAGTAGTGTCTGCAAAGTCTGATGGGAGGCACTGTAGAAAGACAGTGCATTATTGCGATCAGCATCATTAGACTGTGGAGCAGTACCCAGTACAATTGCTAATGTCTATGAGTCTGAGCCATGGACTTCCAGAGCCAGGCTTGTGTCAGTTCCCAGCATAAAAGCATAAGGAGGGTCAGATCCAGATGCCCGCTGTGCCTGTGAGACTGGCCCTAATGCCGTTCCCGGTCCCTGTGCTGCTGAAAAACGGGGGAAGGCAATGCTTCCCTCGCCCACCTCCCTATTCTTTTTTAAAATAAAATTAGATTGAAATTTGGAAAATTCTGACCCACTCTATTAGTGAGTCCACATCTGAACACACCTACTATTCTAAAAAGGCAAAGTAATGTTATTTGAATATATAAAAAAAAATCTCTCCATCACTTACTCTTCCATTTGTTTCTCCCTTCCACCATCCCTGGTCCCCACCTATCCTGCTGTAGATTTTCACCACGTCGCCCTCTCGCAGAGAGAGCTCTCGCATGTCCCGTGCGGCGAAGTTGTAGCGTGCCACCGCCGTCCCTACGACCGGAGGCGTGACCACTGCGGGTGGACAGGGAAAGGGAATTAAGAGACCTGTGCTGTAGTGTGGGATCATCTGAAGCCTGGGAAAAGCTAGACAGTGTTCAACCTGGGTTTTTACCAGAGTCCTCATTTCCATTGCAAGATCAGGGCAGAAAACGGCTCTGTGGACTAAGACAGTCAATTAGATATTGAGGTGGCTTTATTTCAGTCCTTCAGCCAGGTATGAATTGGAATTGCATGGTTATATCAGATTTCCAAGGCTGGGTTTTCCACTATCAACATCTCATTGGTCTCTTAATGGGTCTCAATCAATTGCATCACCCCTCTAGTCACTGGATATATAACTTTGAAGGACACCCAGGAAAGGGACTGTCCATTGTATATACATATATCATTGTCGGGTATTGTGACAAGTGATTGGGTCAAGGGTATCTCAATGGAAGGGGGAAAGTGGGATAAAAGCAAAGGTTTTATAAAAATAAAGGGAACAAGAAAAATCTATTCCAGAGTTATCCCCATCACTTCCAGTTGTTGCTTTACTGCTCTGACATCTAATGGGCCACCTCATCTAAGGGAGATTCCACAAAGCAATTTATATTTAAACTACCTCTTTATTAGCTGTTGGGATTAGCCACAATGGCAGATTCTCTCAATGGCACTGAGATAAGGAACCTGTCCATTGCAATACAAGGACTGACCACCTAAGGTGGTGTCCTCTCTCTGACACTGACCAAAATAGGTGCATTGGTGAAAAGGCCCCTAGTTGGGACACCGTTTTTCAACAATATCCTAGCAATGGGGAAGTTCTTCCTGATCCTAGCTCGTAATCAGTTTGTGCTCTGAAGTGCGAGGTCTACAATGTCAGCAGAACTCCAGATGCTTTTCTTATCAACAGACATCTCTAATCCTTTTTTAGAAATTGTACTAATATATTTAGTGCAGAAGGACCAGAAACTGGTCATCAATTTACTGCACGCAAGTGGCATTCCATTATTAACGTCTTCCCCGGGATTAGGAATTGAACCGTACCAGATTGTAGCAAATGGTGCAGATCTCAGTTGCTTCAGGCCAGGAAAGAGGGGGGTTATCTCCTTTAGCACAGAGGTTGCAAAGGCGATATGGGAAATGTATCACCTACCTTCTCTGCAATATTGTCCTGCAGGTTATACAGGCAGAGAGTGTCAGGGGGTTTAAATGATGGGAAGGGACATGGGTATAGCTGTGATCATGCTCTCAGAGTCACAGGCTATCAAGGAGGTAAAAGGATGGTTTTTTAAGTTCACAGAAAAAAAAATTTTTTTTGACTGCTGTTTGTTTCTATGAAACTGTCCTTTAGTCTTAAGGACTTTTTAGTAAAAAAAACGGTTTACCATTTTAAATGTTTTGCAAACCGAGGTTGAACTTGGTTTGGAGGAAGCAGCTTTGCCCAGGTTTTCGGCGCTCAGGATGTAAGGAGATGTGGATGGCAACAGACAATGAGCACACGGAAAATACATTTACTGCAGGGCTCATTTGGCCTAGTAAGGGTGCCAGGCTGGAGAACAGAGTGTGAATGATGAAAGCTTTGAACTCTTTCACCAGAAGCATGCTCAGAGCTGATTTTTTGTATCAATTCACTTGCAGGATTCAGATTTCAAAGAAAAAGCTCTTGGGGGAAGGAATCTTTCTTTTAAAATTATGTAACCAAGCATGGCAGGAATAAGACGTGATTTTCACTGTCCAAGCTGATGAAAATGCTAAAATTTAAAAGGCATAAACAGCGAGAAGCGACTCGGTTCTAAACACCTTTTTCACTTCTGACCATGTAAGGTGTCACTAGTACCACAGGGGAGGAAGATGCTTGTTTGATGCACGCTGGAGTTGACAGGTTTCAAAGGTCAGAATATTGCTCCAACATTTTATTGGGGATTCCATCACTTTTTGACATCCTGGGCTCCTCCCAGCTGCTCTAATGATGATGCTACTGAGCATGCTCAGACATTAGAGCTCAAAAACTACTGGAAATGAAAGTTCTATTAGAGCAAGGAAAAAACAGTCTTTACAATGGTGTGGTGCCAATGTTCTGTTCTACGAGAGACACAGGAAAAACGGGTCAAGCTTGAAGTATATCATGAGATCCCAATCCACTAGATTTCGATTTTTTTTCTCTCCCCACCCCGTCCTCAATAATTCACTGTGTTTTCTTATTTGGTTTCTTGCATTTTTCTGGTTACCAGATTCTGCCCCCAGCTGACACCCCCAATACCTTAGCCGAACTTTTTATATAGATGGGGAGGAACGGCAGGGGGCAGGTGGAGGGTCCCACTGCGGATGGCTTGCAAGCTGATACCCTTTGTGTCCTGTCAAAAAGCAGGCAGAGGCCCTGCTGCCCTAGGGATGGCCAGTAGATGGTGCTTTCTTCTCAAGAACAGAAGGAGCTAGATACCTGACCAGAAAGGAGTGGAGGAATTCTGAGAAGAAAAGTTGAGGCCCTGAGGACTGAGAAAAGAAAAGTTGTAGGAAGCGCAGGAAGCTGCAAAGAGGTTAGAAACAGAGGCAGAAGAACAAGAATTAAAAAGGAAATTAAAAATCCACAGTGCTTTGAAGCTTGCAAAAAAGAAAACACTAAGCATGCAGCAGTTCTTGTTCAGGAGCTTCAGCTGTGGCTAAATCAAGGCAGGAAAAGCTCTGGGAGGACTTAGGATACATCTGCATAGACAAAATACAATGGGCCAGATTCTCCTCCTGCTTACACTGGTGTAAATCAGGAGTGAGTCCACTGAAGTCAGTGGGCCCAATCCTCCTCTTGCGTTCACTGGTGTAAATAGGGAGCAACTTGCCATTGAAGAAAAATGGACAGAGCCAGCTGATCATGTTCAGTTGAAAATGATTTTTTTGGATGGAAAATACCTTTTTAACCAGAATGAAAATGTGCACAAACATCATTCATTTTTGGTTGAAATTTTTTGGTTTTCAAAGGAAAAAAACGTTAAACCAAAAAAAAAAAATGTTAGTTTTTGTGGGTAGAAATATCCACTCTCACTTTTTTACTCCTTCCCTCTTTTTTCAGTGGGGGGGGGGAAGTAAAAAAGCAAGAGAAAAATGGTTTTTTAATCACCAAAATGAAACAAACCAACCAAAAAAAAACATTTTGGAAAAAAATTGAGAAATTTCCCTCCCCCCAAGTTTTCAATCAAAAAATGAAATATTTCACAGGAATTTTCTACTGTAATTTAAAGGTTCATTTGTTTAGGAATTTTTCCCACGGTATACTTACCATGTTTTTTACTAGGCCTAACAAATCATCGGGGTATAAACTGGCATAAGTGACACCAGAATCAGGCCCAGTAAAACTGACATACGGGCCCTTAAGAGAAGCAAAAACTTTGTGCATCTCAGAGGTGAAACAAGTTCTTCTCTTCATGCCGATTGGCTTCAGTCCTTTTATATTTATAACAAAGGACTTGAAATTTCTCGCACTGAAGATATTGACCTCAGAGATGTTGTGTCACAGGATAATTACACTCATTATAGCAATATGGGCCTGATCCTGCCACATGCTAAGCGCTCTCTCCACTCCTCACCTCACCTGCTTTGTATCTTGCAAAACTGTGGCCAGATCATTACCCTAAAGGGTTTGGAAAAGTGGTGGACGGATGACTCACCGGAACCTCTCCCCCCAAAAAAGAGTCTCAGACAGTAAGGGAATGATGCTTGGAACAAGAAATCAAAAGTAGTTAAAAACCAAAGAGAAACCCCCCCGCTGGGCTTTCCTAGGAGCCTGGCCTTCTTATAAGCAAACTCCTCACAAATGCCTCCCATGCAACCAATCCAAGAGCCCTTCCTCTCAGCATCCAGGGGACGGGGACACTAAGCTTGCACTCATGTGCTTGACAAGGAGCCTGGCTAGTTCAGACTCACTCTTGGGGTCATGGGTTCAAGTCCCATACTGGGCACATCGCTTTCCAGAGGTCAGGCTAAATGATCTGACAGTCCCTTCTGGCCTTCAAGCCTATGAACCCCCTTTGTTCGCTGGAGACCAGATCAAGTGCCTGCATCTATCACACAGGTATTTCTTAAAAGGGGAATCAGAGGGGTGGCTGTCCATGAAATATCTGGGCTGTTGTAGATGCAATTCACTGTCCTAGGCACGCTGGGTTTTACCTGGGGAGCGAGTGAAGGTTCTGGAGGTAGAGCGTTCTCGGGATTTGTATGGATATTTTAACGTTGTATCCAGCTGTTTAAAGCTCTCCTTCAGCGAGTGGGTCTGGTAGTATTCGACCAGTTCCTAGAGAGAAGACACCGAGTACATGCGATCACCAATGGGGCTCAGCGCGGCTGTGGAAAAGCAAGTCACGCGCACAGTGAGAAAAGCAGATTCAAAAACGTACCAAAAGGCTTTCAAATTTTTTGGCTTCTGTGATGTGAATCCAGTTGTCTTTCTCCACCACCTTAATGTGCTTCACTTCCTCGTTAAACCTGTGACAACAATCGCAGCAGGCACTTCAGAAACACCCTGACCCTTACACTTCAGCTTCTGTCCTGCCGTGTATTAGCACGTGGCACTCTGCCTCCGACCAACGCTTTATGACCACCACCCACTTGGCTCAACCCCCCGGCAGGTGCATCAGCCTTATCCCCTTCCCAGACGGGGAATCAAAAGCACAAAGGTTAAGTGACCGAGGGAGTCAGTGTCAGAGCTGAGAACAGAACTCAGCAGTAGAGCTGGGTGCAGTGTTTAGGACGAACAATTTATGTGCCAAAAAGTGCAGCGCTGGGCGACCCAGAACTATTCATGCATTTGCCAAACAGTTTCAGCCCCAACAAAATTTTCCGGCGGCATTCACAAAATGGCCAGAGGAGGCAGACATTGCAGTAGTTCTGCCTCCCTTATAATTTTTAGCCTAGTGGTTAGAGCACTCACCTGGCATGTGGGCGACCCAGGTTCAATTCTCCCTCTGTCTGATGTGGAGCAGGGATTTGAAATTGGGTGTCGTTCGCTGTGGGAGCTGCTCTAACCAATGGGCTATGGGATATTCTAATGCGAGTCTCTCCTGTTGAAGCGGTTCCATTGTGTATAAATAATTAAATGAGAGCTAGCATGTAGTGCCCTGGTGCCTTACCAACCATTCTGAATGTTCACGATCTGCCAGATTAACCAGATGGCTACATAGCAGCATGCTAGACCCATGTGGAAGAAAACACGAGTCTTTACTTTTAGGTTGGATGCAACAGATTAGATGCAATTTATTTGCTTACAATTGCAAGGGAAGAATACAACGGACAGAGTACCTCTGCCTCAGTAGTTCTCTGAAAAACAAGCCTTTTAACACCAATATTTATACCATTTGTTACATGCATTAATAGTCAACAGCTGGGTCTCATTATACATTTTGCCTTTCAGTCGCCCATCTTTACTTTAAAGGCCTATACTTTACTAATCTGGAAATCCTCATGTTTAAACAGTCCAGTACCAATCTCTAACCAGCACTTCATCTGCGTGTGCTCTTTTACTTCACAGCAGTTCCTTACGGGGAACCTCTACGAAGCCAAACCCAGCAAGAACTAGACTCTCTCATCCTACAAATGGCCACCAGTAGCAACAAGTCTTAAAACATATGACTCCAAGTCAGGTAGATCAGTGGGACTCCACTTGCCATTTCAAATCCAAAACAGAAAACGAAGCATCTTCTGTAGACAGCTTACCTGATGTCTAAGACCACCAGGCTATCATTAAAATCACAAGCTTTCTGCAGGTGCAGAACCAGAGGAGAGTAAAGCTTATTGGTCCAACATGGTCAATTTCACACCCCGGTGACACCCGCCCGATGCCTGGCGCCGGTTACCCAGCAGTCACTTCACCACCTTGTCTGAGCTCCATTAACATACTCACTTAATACTGATGGCAAAGCGCTCGGCCTCCGCTGGTCTCTCTCGAATCAGGTACGTCCCGCTGACGTGTGACTTCAGCAGGTTGTCTGTCTGTTGCCTCTCCATGTTCCCTGCAAACCTAAAGGAACCCTCCCCGTTAGGTGCCGAGGTCAGAGCGGCCAGGCACTGACTGTAGGCTCGGCTGACAAGGCTCTATCTGGTAACACAGGATTTCTACTGTGTTTTGAACTGGGCCGGGGTCAAAAAGTCTACAATCATCCCTCCTGACTGGTGCGGCTCCCTAACTGGCAAGTAACAGGGATCAATCAAATTACCTTTCCTGGCTTTCGCATGAGCCCACAAGCCACTCATTACACCAACGGCTGTTTTTTTTTATAAGCTCATGCAGACTTTTCCCACAGAGCATCCTGGATGGCAACACGCTCCAAAGATGAGCAACCTGCTTGCTGATACCATACACAGAAATATCGTGTCGCCCTGACACGGCACAGAGCCAGAAGTCCTAGCAGCAAGTCTACTACAAGACGATTATAATCCGGTCCAATCCTGGGGGCACTTGCTGCAAAGTGTCAAGTGACCTGAATTCCCACCATAGTCACTGGGAGCCCAGGGTCCTCAGCACTTGGCAGGGGTGGGAGCAGAGCTGGGCCAATGGTGAGCGCTTTTGAACCCTCAGCCTCCTTCTTAGAAGGAACCCAATGACTATCAATGCAGTTCCCATCAAACTCCTGCTTCCGGGAGTTAGAACTAGCCATCTTTTAGGCCACAGCCTCCTTGGGGCAGGGATTCTGAGTGTGGGGGAGGGGGATTTTCAAAGCCACAAAGCTCCAGTTTGGTCCCCACCTTTCAATGGGAGTTGGGCACAGAACTATGCTTTGACAATCTCCTTGGTTAGCTGTGCAGCAGTAAGTAGGACAAAAGTCAAGTAGGACAAAAGATACTATCTTGGATGGGTGTGGAGTTCACAGCATGAGTACTCATGAGGGGACCTCCTTGATTTGCCAGGATATCCAGAAATGCAGGTCATTTTAATGTTAAGGGTTTTTTATATTAATATTTAAAAATATGTTTTAACAAAGAAAATCAATTTTAAAGGTGAGGAGGGGGAAGGGTGATTAAGAGAGAAAGGGGGTCTGATCAAACTCTTTATGAGTAGGCAAAAAAGTGACCAGAGATATTTAAAAATGGCAAGTAACTGCTTTGCAAGTTAAGAGAAAAGATTTAATTGTGCAGAGTGCAGCCCTTTCCCTTCTTTGAAGTCTTTTCTTTTTATACTGTTCCTAGAAAGCCACCTTGATTGGGAATGAGTCCCAAGGTGCATAGGTTTCAATGACAAACTTCTTGGGATGAAGTTAGTGCTTTACTTCATGAGTCTGATACCAATGGGCAGAACTAGAGGGAAGGGCAAGTGAAGCACAGGCTTCTCCTGAAAAGATCTGCTAATACCCTACGCTAACATCCAACACCCTTCTCCTGAGCAGGGACCTGCCAACCCAGACAAATCCTCAGCAGGCAAAGTAGCAAGAGATCAACAAATGGCTTTTCCCATCTGTGCTCTGATCCAAAGCCCACTGCAGTCCATGTAAACGGAGTCCCATTGATTTCAGCTGGTGTTGGATCAGGCTCTGAAGTGGGCATTCAAACTCAAGTCTTCGGAAGTGAAATGCTAATGCACCGACTGACTACGCCATTTTAGCCCTATTTGCCTGAAAGTCTCACGGCTCCTGTACATTGATAGTGGACGGGGGAGTGAAGGGGGAGAGTCGGGGGGAGAATGAGGGGAGCTTCCAAAGTGCATTCATAATTTATCCCATAGCGGATTTGTGACAAAGTAATGGAATTAAAGGGTAACGCCAATCCATCTTTATGTCTGTAGTAAAGCATTTCTATCAGAATGTCTCATTTAACGACCGACTCACCAAGGGTATGCCGTGTAGTCTATTTCTCTCGAAGGAGGCCGGCTGCTGGGAGGCTAGAGCAAAGAGAACACCGCTTATTACTGTGGAGCGCAGATCCTAATTAGGTGATAGATCATCTTGGATACACGTCTCCGTACGGGAGCGTTTTTATGTGCCAAGCGTTTTATGAGTTATTGGCCTCAGAGTCAGAGGAAGAGGGTTCTAATCAACGGCTTCTCTCGCTGGCGCACACACGCAAACCAGCTGTGCCAAGTGTATTGGGTATTTTTGATTTATCTGACCTGTTTGTGGTCTACGTGTGGCTACATGCTGCAGTGAAAAGCAGGCTGCATTCACACGGTGGTGGGGTGCTCTACAAGACAGGGAAAGACTCTAGCGGGGAGATAAGTTCCAGCAGGGGGACACTGCACTGCTTGGGCAAGTAGATACCGTGCAGGGTACCTACCCTAAGGTTTCGGCATGTCTTTGCTCTACTCAACTAAGCAGGGGCTTGCCATCTATACTGCTATGTATACCCGTGCTAAGGGGGCATGCAAGTGTAGACATAGCCTAAAAGTAATTCAACGCTTTTAAAGCTTGCTAACAACCAACCACCACTTAGCTTCTCTCAAGCGCACTCTCAAAGCACCTGACACTGCTGAGTCAGCATTATCCCCAAGCTGCAGATGGAGAAATCGGGGCCCACGGAGGTAAGCAAACATGCCTAAGGTCACGCAGCAAGCGAGGGGTGATGCTAAGAAGAGAACCCAGGTCTTCCAGTGGATCGGGCACTGCGCTACCTAGAATACACTGCATTGCCCACTGGCTGAAAACATCTCTCTCTCCACATCCCCAACCACTGTTCCCTCTAAGCTGTGCACATGTGCGCGCGCACACAGATCCTAAATCCCGCACACACGGCAAAACACCGGGCACACAAAAATGTGCACAGAAGAATTTTTTTGCGCACACAGCCTGTCAAAAATTAGAGGGAACATTGTCCCCAACCCGTTTTTATTTCTGTTAACGTTTTGGGACAATATTTTTCTTAGTCCAAGCACAAAGGTAAGGCGGTGGGGGGCAGATGAGTCACTGGAAGTTATCCCCGACCAACACTGGCCCCATGGCAGCACGGCTTGCGGTCTAAAGATTATACAAATAGCCTCACAAGCCATCAGGTCAGGGAGTTGGCATCTGGGTCATACCATGGCCAAGCACATCACCCAGGCAGACTAAGGCTATTGCCTGGGTTTAAATGGGGAAGCGAGTGAATGGAAAAGGAGCATTTGCATAGATTACATATAAAGCATGAATAGGAAGAATGCATTTACTGTAGCACTACAGATACGTTAGTACTAAAGTAATATGTTATAAGGGGCTTGGGTATACCCCCTAAAATGTGCCAGAACAGGTGCAGACAATGAGCACCGCTGAGGTGGACAGCGGGGTTTGTGAATGAAGACAACAGATTTGGAAAGAAGCCCAGGTTGGAAAGTTAGGGCTTGTCTACACTACCCGCCGGATCGGCGGGCAGTGATCAATCCAGCAAGGGTCGATTTATCGTGTCTAGTATAGACGCAATAAATTGACCGCTGAGCGCTCTCCCATCGACTCCCGTACTCCACCGGCATGAGACGCGCAAGCGGAGTCGACGGGAGAGCGTCAGCTGTCGACTTACCGCAGTGAAGACACCGCGGTGAGTAGAACTAAGTACGTCGACTTCAGCTATGATAATCACATAGTTGAAGTTGCATAACTTAGATCGACCCCACGCGGTAGTGTAGACAAGCCCTTAGGCACCGACTTCTGGCTGTGCCCAGCCCTGTGCTAAAGCACTTGTTAAAACACAGTTTAGCAGAATGCAGAAGTTAAAGATGCCAGGGCAAGGAGCCGGGAAATTGCAATAGGAGTTAGAGACGAGTGTGCTAAGGGAGAATGAAGTGCATGTTACACTAAGGACAGCACACACTATACATGGGGCAGCTGCAATTGCTGTGCAGCGTGAGTAGAGAATTCACTTACTCAGGAGATTCATTTACTCTAAGGGCCCAAAGTCCACAGGAGTTAATGGAAAGATCAAGCCCCTAAACACAGTATGGGCCAAATTTAGGATTTAGGGCTGGACTGAAGAATACCAGGCTCCTCTTATTGGGTAAGTGCTAACGATCTACACTCCTCCAGTCTTTTCATAACTGCTAGCAAATGGCTCACGTGCACGGCTCAGTTTCGGTTACTTGGCAGAAAATGGAAAATTAAATTAACAGAGGGGATTTCATTTGGTTACACATTAACACAACCACACCACACATTGGAGGTCTTCAAGACAGGGCCACTATTAAGGTACAAAGCCCCATCAAAGGTAATTCTTTTAGCCTGAAAAATAACCATGGCTGTGTCCCTTTAAGTGAAATGATTTGCAGACTCCATCTAGTGTCCCTGGCTAACCTTGGGCCGCCTTCAGAAATCTCCCCCCACATGTTCTTCAGTCCTCCGTGACTGAGTCAGGCCGGCAGGCAAAACTCACACTTCAGGAGGTGCTATAGTCCCTTCTAGGCATAGCTGGAGGTCCCAGACAAAGCAGCGTGTGAAGTTACGCTCTGGAGAAAGGCATCCACCCGAGCCGGCACCATTTTGAGCATAAATATTCACCCATCTCTACCAAAATCCCAACAGCAAGGAAGACCGTTCCCAATTGCGGCTTACACCAGTTACATCCGGAGTGACTCCAATAAGCAGAGATACTCCTGCTGCATGCCGGTGTACAGCCCACGATTTAAGTTGTCTTGCTTTAGGAGATGGGCCCCAAGCCCAACCCCCAAACCTGAGCTTGGAGGTGTTGGGCTCGGGTCTGTTTTTATGCACTTACCCTAGCGTCCACAGGACAGGGCTTCACCGATGAACTGGGAAAATAACCAGACTTCTTTGTCTGTATCAACCTCCCCTGTAAATAAAGATTAACGTCAGCACTGTGCCAAAGGAATTAGATTCTTTGCTCCAGTTTCGGAGAACTGCACACGTTATGTCTCCCTGACAAGCTGAAAACATGCCTCGGAGAATTTATTTGGACGACGGCTTGCAAACTCCAGTGAATAAAAGTGCAAAGGGGGAAATAAATAAATAAGGACTTTACGACTCTGTGTAAGGAGTTCTGAACATTTCCAAAGAACAACTTCACTCACTTCCCACCACTGTGAATCCGGGTCCCCTCTTAGCAGTTCTATTATGTCCCCAGTCTGAAACGTTAACACTGGCTTTCCTGGGTGAGCTGGGTTGCCATGGTAATTCTGAACGGCCACCATTTTAGGACCTAGAAAGAGGAGGGAAACAAAACCTATTGTTACAACAAGACCACTTAAAATGCAACAGCAGCGCATCCGTGTAGACACTCACTACAGCAACGGGCGGGGTTCTCCCATCACTCTAGTCAATCCAACTCCCTGAGAAGTGGTAGCTAGGCTGACGGAAGAATTCTTCCCATCGACCCAGTGCTGTCTACAACGGAGGTAGGTTGGCTTAATTACATCTCTCAGGGATGTGGATTTTTCACACTCAGAGAGATGTAGCTCTGCCGATGTAACTTTTCAGTGTAGCCCAGCCCTATACCGGTACTGTTAAAGCAGCAAAAAACCACCACCACCACCACCACCCCTTAGTGTGGATGCAGTTATACTGGTATAAGAGGGCTTAAGCTGGTATAAGGCACCTTCATGCTAGTATAAGCGTAGGATTTTAGTGGCATAACTATGTTGACAAAAAATCACCCCCCTAACATAGTTGTACCAGTATAATTTAAGTGTAGACCAGGCTTTAGGTGCAAACACTGTATGAGAGCCCCTTCCAAAATTTGCCTTCATCAACCACTTTGAACCAGATCTCAATGCTGCCTCCCCTACTTTACCCATTTACAAAACACCAACACCACCCTTACCAGGTCCTGTATTTAATGAGTCCTGCAAAGAGAGAGAAAATAGTTTATGTTCAATAAAACTTATTGCAACTGAATGTATTTAAAGATAAAATAAGACACCCTTAAGTACCATAGTAACCTCTGCTCTTGCCCTGATTACCGCAAAGCTCCCTGTGCAGTTACTGCTGGATTCATTTTTTTTCCTAAGGCAAGGGGCATCTCATGCTGTATCTACCCATAATTCTTCACTTTAGGGACAGGAAGGTTTCCATTCTCTGTATGAGGAACCTTCACAATTTAGCAGGGGAAATACTGAGGTGAAAATTTATCCTGCTGCCAACATTCTCCACCTACGATACTTCAGAATGCAGAGACACTGCAGCATTGTGAGTCAGCCCATCTGACGGTGGTCGCCACAAATGACAGGCAAGGCCCATATGGAACAGGCCAATTCGGGTCTAAAATGAAGGACATCAGTTCCCAGCACTTTTCCTGTGAGGTGCTCAGATCCCCAAAAGCCCGCTGCAGTGAAAGGAAATTGGGGGTGATCAGCTCCGTGTAGGATCACATCCCTAGGACAATGCAACATGGATATTACCCGATGTAACGTTTGCAGCGGCTGCTGGGGGCCCTCCCCTAGGCCCATGCTGCCTCCAGGGCTAGTTGCAAACTCGCAGCTGTCATTCAGTCTGGACTAATGAAACACAGATGCCCCCACAGCCCCTGCCTGACAGGGAGGTAGGAGGGAACGAGAGGATTGTTAAACAAACGTACCTGGTCTGCTGGAGAACCTGAAAATGAATATTAAAATAATTGGTTAATTTAGGGGAAAACAACCCTTCGTTTTGCACTTCCCTCTACTCCACGGCATAACTCAAGGGGCTGCAGAGCCTCCTCCTCTTGAGAGAAGGGACGAAAAGTGAGGTACTACAGACTTGCTCCAACACCCACTCAATCCACATCACAGGGCTGTGGGTCAGGCCCCAAATCACGCCCAGCTCTGCCACGCACCTCCGGCCTGCAAACAACTCTTTGGTAACAAGCACATCCTGAGCTGCGCCCTGAGGATCCGTGCCTGGCTGCGTGCATGGCAGGGGTTTGGGGGTGAGAGAGAAAGAGCATTGTGTGGCTATATTGCCCAAATGCCCATTAGAAATTAGACTGAGAACTGCATCCCCACCAGCCACGACATCAGAGCACCTGCAGATGTAAATATATTACCCCATGGAGCCATCTACTGACAGCCTATTCCGTTTGTCTCCATTACACACACACACAGACAGACACACACACACTCACCTCCCTCCCCTTGCCCACTTAGGGGGTCTGATGAAATTTTCCCTATCCTTGTTGCTAGCTAAGCGGCAACACTTTTACCTTCATCTGGAGGGAAGAATACTTTGTCTTCTCAGAGACTGGTATGACAAGACTTAGCCAAGGAGGGGTATTAAACAGTGCAGTAAATTATCTTCAGTTATCCCTCTGCCTCCCACAACCCGCAGCCAAACTCTGCAACTTCCCAGTCAACATCTGTTTGGGTAGGAATCTCAAGATTGCTCTTGAATCGGCTCTATATATCCTGTACCTCATGTCCTGCTACAGTAAGTCTCTTCTAACATTAGCTTCAGCAAATCAGTCAGTTGGTTGCAAGATCCCACCTGATGCATGGTAGGGATTATTAAGTATCTTTCCAACTTGCTTTCTGGCTTTATGTTCCTTTACTGCATTCTGAGTAATCCCCTGAAATATATGTATATTTACTACAGGGGACTACTTGAAATAGTAAGAATATACATATACATACACAGACACACACAAGACCTACACAGAGTGAGTTACCATAGTAGGAAGAGGATGGAAAACTCTTTAAAAAAAGTCTTAATCTATTCAGAAATGGACATAAAACAGTGGATGACATTTAGTGCTAAAAAGACAGCAACTTTTATCTATCAGATCATTCACAAGAAGCCGAGTCCTTTTAAAAACAGCTAGAATGTCAAAAGACTTACTGATCTTGCAGGGTGGAATAATTTCCAAGCATTCTTTATGAGCACCTGATCCACATTTCATGCAAAGATAGCCCTGATAGAAAGTTCCTCTGTGAAAAGAGAAGTTGGAAATTTAAAATTTTTCTTCATTCCAGTCCCCTCCTTGATATTCCTCCCCAATTACCTGTTTATTTTACTTCTTGCATGATAGTTTATTCTGTACACTTTTTGTTTTTATTTTTTTTGCTAGTGACTAACATATGTGAAAGTTGCCAGATGGAAATCCTTCAGTGTATCCAACCTGCAGGAATAAGAGCACTACGAAGCAAATGGGCCTCTACTCTGAACTGGTAGGACCCACATCGAGGGAGATGATGGTAGCTCAGCCTTCTCCTTCATTCATTCCTCAGCTTCTCTGCTGATGGTGGCCCATGTGGGTGTATCTGTGCCAATGACAAATCCTGACTTTTGCAAGGTGGGCATGTGTCCCCTAGGAAGTTGATTGAAACCACCAGCTCATTTCATGTCGGGGCCCCGGACTCATCAGATGGTAACCTGCAGTCACCTCTAACCTGGAGCTTCAAGCTGGTGACTTAGCAGTGGGTAGACTCCATATCTCTTTACCATCCCTGCAAGCCACCCACTTATGAAAGCTACACCCTTATGGAAGGCCAACCACCACCTGATGAAAGCCGAAAGTCAACACAGAGAACCAGTTTTCCAGCTGAGCTTGCTGTATATCTGCAGAAGGCTGTACAACTGACGTCATAACGTTGGGCTAAAATCTCAGCCATTTTCAAGCAGGGAAGGTCAAATTCATTCAATAAAAACTTCCACTGAGTCTAAAATCCCAGCAATAAGTATTGGTGTTTTTGTGCAGCGAAGGATTAAGCAAAGGTATCACATCGGTCAGTGGGAGCACACAAACAAAGCGGAGGAGAGCGTATCATCTGTGTTTAAAAAGAACCTGACTCTCCTACAGTGTTAATATAGACAAATCTACACAGGGCATGAAGTTATACTGCCACTGATGGGCATCACACTGAAAGGAGGACATACCTCTGGTGTAGTTAAACTCCATAAGGAAGTGCTTCATTTTATCAGGCTCCTGGGATTTATTCCCAGCTCTGCCACTGGATCTTAGGTAAATCACTTAACCTCCTTGTGCCTCAGTTTACTTATCTGTGAAGTGGGGATAATAGGATTTAGCCAACCTCAGGAGGCAGAGATGGGGAGGTGGTTTTTGAAACCTAATTGCTTGTGATGTGCTTTCAAATTCCCCCTGTGAAATATGCTGTATAAGTGCAAAGACCTATTACTAAATGATAGCCTGTCATTAGTTACCAGATCATGAGCTTGCAGGACTGTATAGCAAAAACCCACATGGATACAGTCTTTATTTGGCTCCTGATTGGCTTAGCTATTAAATTTTGTTGATGTTCCAACCAATCCCGTAAGATTGCCCATGGAGAGGTTCTCAGAATAGCTTATGAAGACCAGCAGCAATAATGCACAGAATTCAATATGCACAAGGAGTTTCTTAATGCAACATTTGTTGAGCTAATGACAATTTCATTTGCCATTGGGTAGGCCAGGCAATAAGCAGTCCCCCCTGGGCAGATTATAGCTTCAGCGTATGGTCCTTGCCTGCAAGATTTATCTATAGCCTCAGGCCAGCAATTCTTGCTCCTTGCTGAAATTCTGCAACGATGCATAAAGGATTCTGTTTCCTGTCAAATGGCCAGATATTTATACCTGCTTTCCCATAGCAATGGGGCAGGGGCATGGACTTATAGCTCTTGTGGCTACTAGGCCATTCTGATCATTAGGGTGATTTATGCGATACAGCAGAGGTGAGCTGGAAGTCTGGGAGTTAGGTGTGAATTGAGAGAAGAGGAAAGGAAAAGAATGAAAAGAGGGAATAAAAAAAGACAAACCCATTTTAGATGTTGAAAACGTCTAGCCAACGGGCAGAGAAGTATGAATTTTAAGTCACAAATTGCTCAAACATGACAGTTTCCCATTATTGTGTCCCCCCTGAAATGTCTGTCAGATCAGTGGTTCTCAACCGGGGGACGCGAGCAGGTTTCAGGGGGGCCACCAAGCAGAGCCAGCATTAAGACTCGCTGGGGCCTAGGGCAGAAAGCCGAAGCCCCACCACATGGGGCTGAAGTCTGGGGCCATGAGCCCCGCCACTTGGGGCTGATGCCGAACTGAGCTTCGCGGGGGGCCCTGTGGCGTGAGGCCCCAGGCAATTGCCCTGCCTGCTACCCCTGAACACCGGCTCCGGCTTTTATATGCAGAAACCCAGTTGTTGTGGCACAGGTGGGCCATGGAGTTTTTACAGCATGTTGGGCAGGGGCCTCAGAAAGAAAAAGGTTGAGAACCCCTGTGTTAGATAGTGGACCCACTGTGTTTAATATGGATTCCCCCAGAGGATGGAAGGCTACGCAGAATCCAGGTCTGGGGAAACAGTCAAGAGAACGCCTGGTTGCTCCCGTATTGGATCAGCCTGCCTGCGATGCTACAGCAGTGGGGTGTCAGGTAGGTGGGCTGCCCCCAGTGTGGGAACACAGCCAGGCTTGGTGCAGATTAAGGAGTTAAACTCTATAGTTCAAATACAACCACCAGTCTGGAAAGCTGGAAGACGCCCAGGGGCCCAACTGCTCCACACAGGGAGTGGCTGAGTTGTGTGACCATGATACTGCAGAGCTAACGTCCCGGTTGGTGACATGAGGGCATGGTTTGTGGAAAAGGCTTAGGCTGGGATTCCCATTGACCTTCAACAGGTGTTGGGCAACTCACTGCACCTTTGAAAATCTCCCCCTTTTGCGGGCCAGAGTAAATGCGGAACAAAGATGGCTCCATCTTAGGGGAGTGGCAAATACAGCACAGCCGTCAGGTTAACATTGGGCAGGTGTGTGCATGAAATACTGATAAAACCACAGCCTGGCCCCACCCAGATTTGTTCTCCATGGCGAAGGGGTCTATGGTGTGGGATTCTGGGCCACCATTCGCAGTACTGTTATCTCAGCTAGAGCCCTGCAATCATATGCATGGAGAATAATTAAAAACCCGCAGCCGCAACGCTGATTTCAAATTCGCCATAGCCTGAAACGCGGCAGCTGACCAGCGGTAAGTCAGAGAATCTCAGATCCCTAGCCCTTCCCAACTCACACGCCTTTTCTCGACTGGGTGAACGACCAGGGAAAATGAGGAATGAGCAATTACACTTTTTTTTTTTTTTAATGGACACGTTTTTTAAAAAGTTTTCATCTGGAGAAGCCCAGAAGAGCATCGCTCACCTTAAAAACATCTTGCACGCTTGGCAGTTGGTCGTCTTTTCAAAGGTGTACATCTGGAAGTTGTGGTGATTCGCGTTGGCTTTTTCTGGCTTAATGTTGGACCTAATTCCAAAGAGGGAAGAAAACAAAACCAAAGACAAACCCCCAAAGTTGTATCCACCTGCCCTGGTCAGACTTTCTGAGTTCTACGGTCTTTGGTTGCAGCGACTGTCTGGATCTCAGTCAAAGTTTTGAAATCACAGAGCATGGTATTAGATCTCGCACAAGGGTGAAAGAATTAGAGAATCATTTGGGGCTAGCGGTGGGGAGGGGGTAATGAGTGGTGTGTTAAACTTTCATTGATATATTCACACATGATCCTGTCTTTCCCTCCTGAGTCAGTCATTAACTAGAATTCACCACTGTGAACATGAAACCTATGCACAACTTATGTCCTCAAAATAGGGCTTAAATAGGATGCAACGACCTTGTGCTGACTATGCAGATTTTAGCCCTTAACTCTAGTTGTTTAGTCAAATACATGCTCAGCGTTGCATGCCATAGGTTTCCTCCTGGGGTGGCAATTTCTACAGACATCTTCCCCGCATATGCTTTTTGCATGAACGGTTTGGTTAGATGCCATCACATCAGGCCCAATTCCGGAAACCCTTTGTGCATGGAAGTCCTATGGAAGTCAGTGAGAGTTGCAGATCAGAGCCCTGGGCTCGGAGAACTAGCAACTGAGTTGACCAGGCCATGTTTCATTAGTGGCAATGGTGTGCAGCCAGAGATGATTTTTGCAGGGCAGCTTAAAACACTCACATTGCCATTTCAAACTGCTCCATCCACTTCCTCTTCATGTCTTCCGTCTTGCAGAAAAACTGGAAGCCCTGCTTGCCTTGAAGGTGAATCAGGTAGAACCCGTATGACCACTGCAACAGGAAACCAAGAGAAACAATCAGAGGTTGGTTCTTTCTCCCTCACCTCTTTGTGCTGAATGCTTAAGCTTTAACAACATCCTGGGGGTGGGGGGTTAATTCAGGTCCATTTGTAATCGGTTTTACTGTGTTCGCTTTACTTGCCTCTGTGGTTACAATGAACCTCTCTGGTGATAAAAGCAGGGGAGTGGGGCAAAGACCAGCTTTGTATCTCTATTGTACATTGCAACAAATGACTTAATGGTTGACTCTGGTGCACACCATCAGCAATCAGAATTTCATGACAGCAGCTGGGAGACAGCCCAGACCCTGCGGCTCCAAAAGCTCCAAAAGCTCCCTGCCATTAAAGCTAAAGGAGACTCTCCATTCACCATCAGCAATATAGAGCCTATGACACACATCCAACCTGCCCTGCGGAAGGGGGTGGTGCATATACACACTAGCCAGTTCACTACAATATTAAAGAAAATAAAGTGGATCTCGTGGTTGCTTACCATTTTTCCATGAGACTAGAAAGCATAAGAGAGCAAAGTGGAAACACAATTCATTAAAACACAGGGCTAGCAATCTCTCTTCAACATCACAGCCACCAATTCTTTTCAAAATGGCACATTAGCTCCCTTGTTTCTATCCTGTGCATTGTACCACACTAACGGGGTGGCCAAAGCTGATACGCTGTGGAGTCTACTGGGAGCAGATCTTCCTTTGTGTCATCCCCTCAGCCCCAAACCAGGCCAAGTAGGTGCATCTCTGATAGAGAAACTTGGTTTAGAAGAGTGTACCCAATGCAAAAAGCCTGCCATGTCCATGCTAACCCTGAAAAATAAACACTTTCTACAGCTTCGAGGGTTGTCTGCTGAGGGACAGGTCCAAGAAGCTACAAAGATCCCACCAGACAAAGGCTTCCACCACGACCTTTGGGTCGGCCATTTTTAAAGAAACAGCACTCTCTACCAGGATATTTGAACTCCAGTATTGATACTCCCACGCAGTACTAGGAAGGAGTAACCATTAGCGATGCCTTTTCCAGAACAGTTATTGCTGAAGGCTCCACTCCCGTTAGCTCTCCTGAACAACAGGCAATGATAAACCTGGCCACCCAGCCCACATTCCCTCTCCCGATCACAACTTAGGAGCTAGTGCTTGAGAATGCAAGAGCCGCGGTGCTTGCCACGCTCTGCAATCTAGAATACTAGTTTAGTATTCTGTAAAAGGCACTGAGGCCCGGGGAGCATGAAGCTTGGAGCCCGGAAGGAGACACACACAACTAAAGCCCTGTCACCTGGACGCGTGAATTGGAATAAGCCTGTGTGTAAGTGCATGTCCTGCCCATTCTTCCCCATCCTCCTTTTTTTTGGGGGGGGGGTGTGTGTGTGTGTGTGTGTCATTTTTATTCTTTCCAATTGGTCTGTGAATTACTCTCTCTGAGAGTGGCTTCTCTAAAAGAACAGAGCAGCTTCCTCCATTCCAGTCAAGTCATTCTAACTTCTCAAGACCTCTTTTGCAGACCTCAGGTCAGGGGCCCCAGCTCAGCCTCTCATTTCGAAGCTCTTTGCCCTGAAATCGAAGGGTTGATTGTCCAGATTTTACAAGCACTATTTCTGGTTTAGGAGTCTGATGCCCTAGGACACTGACCTGCAGGAGTACGAAAAACTGTCCAAGAGAGCTAAGTCAGTTCCTTGCTCGGTCCACCTACCTTCTTAATGTCCTTGTTGTTCATGGGATCATCGGTCATCTTATGGAAAAGCAGCTCGATAATTTCTTTCAACTCATAATTGTATCCTTTCCTTTTACAGACGATCACCACTTTATCGAACAAAAATAAATACCTGCCAGAAACCAAATCCCACATCTAATTATAGATACCTTTCACAGAAAGCTCAGCAGTGATTATTCCCAGGTCAGGACAGTGAAACATTGCTAGTTATAGAATGATTTAACGTTGAAGGCACTCGGTATCAATGCAATTGTAAGTAACGACCAAAGTAATGAGGATGAAATGTGCAGAAACACAGGACCAAATGTCCTGCTAGTGTCACTCAACTGACTATAAGGGAGACAATTTGGCCCATAGATCGTCTTACTGGGCAAGAGCCTAGGTGAAAAACCAACTGAAGGTTAATTTTATTTATTTGGAAAAACTTCAGAACCACCGTTCTTTTTATAAGAAAATGTTCTGACTCGTGTGATGATTGAGCTCTCAAAGAGGGTTTTAAAGGCGTTTCATATGCAGGCCACGTACTGAGAAGACATGTCAGTTTTGCTTCCCGAGGCTAACTGTAATCCAGAGCACCCAAGAGCTGTTGTGTATTTCACTTGTGGGTAACCTCCAGGAAACACAGTACGCTGTAATCATACAGGAAAAAGCCCCGCAGCTCTGTTTGAGACACCCTGAAATCAGCCACTGGAAAGGTCCACCTAGCGCACATAATCCCTTCAATAGGAATGCAGCTTTATTTGACTCTGCAGAAAAAATAAGACGACAGGGCTTCCCTCTGAGTGCCCTCTCTGTAGGACTCAAAATCAGTGTAAGTCGCTTTAACCTAACTACATGTCCTACAATTCCACGGGTTGGCAGTGAATCTAAACGGGAAGAGTTTGCATTTGCAAAGCCCAAGAGAGCTTTAGTTCCCCCAAACAATGAGATTTCAAGTAACAAAAAACAACCTAAGCATTTCACTGTGGATGAAACTCTAGAATTGGCAGTTTTTTATGATTTAACATTGGACTTGAAAGCGTCTGCCTCTGGGCATTGTGGGATATATGACTGGGGCCTAGGAGAAACACTGGAAGTGAACACCCTCCAGGCTTTGGGAGAGTGCTAGTCAGCATCTAAACCTGGGCCTAGATATGAATTTCACAGCTTACCTGTCACCTCCTTATAATGGGCCACACCTGGTTTCAAACACACTAAATTGCAGGGAGGCAGAGAGCTGAAATTCATATGGTCTGACTTCTGATCTCTACAAGATTGGGCCTCTTTAAACTAGACTGGCCAGCGCGCTACAAAATGTACAGTAGGAAAAATCCTGCATGGGCAGAAGGATGGATGGGATGACCTGGTCTTTCCCCCTAGGTGGGTTGTCAGCAATGGGAATTGAACCCGAAGCCTCTGCACCTAAAAGCAGGAGCTTCTACTTTCCAAGCTTCTTTGGCTCAAAGGCTGTAGCAGATTCATAAACCTGTGCTTCAGCCACTAGAGGGGGACAGAGAGGAACCTGATCAGGGAACCTCATTCTGAACCTCAGAAGCCTGCCCAGCTCAAATTCTTACACTGGCCACCAATTGTAAGGCAATGCTCCAGGTGGGTCAGCATGAGCCGGGACTGAGCCCACGACCTATGGATCTAAACCCATTATGATTCTAAGGCAGCTGTTAAGCTGTATTAGAGCCCCTGGCTAGGGTGACCAGCCAGCAAGTGTGAAAAATTGGGACAAGGTAATAGGCACCTATATAAGACAAAGCCCCATATATTGGGACTGTCCCTATAAAAACGGGACATCTGGTCACCCTACCCCAGGCACATAGCAATAAGGGGCCCTGTGCTGCACATAGCACTTTGAATGGTGTTTCTTGTAACTTGGCTTTCTGGGAGAATGTTGTCTTTTTTCACTGTCCGTTTCTTTGTTTCTTCATTCACTCACCTGTCCTGCTTGGTGTGGTTCACTATTGAACGGACTTTCAGTTCACCGTCTATCTTTGGCCTCCCAAATTCTTCCAGTTTCCCTTGCTGCGGGTAGCAAAATGGATGTTAGCAATGAGAGGTTTTTATTTCTGAACCCACAAGGTCTCTGAATGTGGCACAAAATGTAAAGAAACAAACAAGACAGTTTCCAAAGGGCAATAAAGCTCCTCCTCCCCCACCAACCCCCGAGCCCAGCTCAGGTTCCAAAATGGACCCCTAGCAAAGGAGAGAACCGCCACTCACCAGAAAGTGAATCACTTCACCAGTAACGTTAGCTGTGATGACTTGAATACACAGAGGGAGAACATTCCAAAGACACAGTAAACAGAGAAGGCACACTCGTGTAAGATTTTACTATGGGGTCTATCTTGAGTGGCAGAGAGTCATATAAAAGAGTATCCCCTAAAGCCAATGGAATTCCAATAGGTGACAGTTACCATAGAAGACGACCCTAGAAGTGGTGTTAGGACCACAAGGCTAGTGTTTGGGTTTGATGACAAGTCAAGTCAAGGATCTGGGTGCAAGGTTTAGCGGTCAAGTAATTTTTGCAAGATTTCCACGCTGGGTGGTAGAAATCTCATGAGAGCAGCTACTTTTAGGAGGAGATTTTCTATTAAAACTGCAGGGGAACCAGAAAATAGAGGTCTTCCAAATTTGGCTCCCATCTGGAACCAAAACCACAGATTTGGGGCAGATTCAGAGACCAGAATCATGGATATCTCTCGGCCCCCCAACCCTTGCAAATGCTACTCAATACAGCACTGTTATTGGGTGATATGAAACACTCCACCTACAGAGTGCTCTTTTTTATTAAAAAAAAAATCTTGAAGCTTCACTGTTGATCAGAAAAATACATATTGTATGCAGCTGTGCATATAATCTGTGGTTATTTCATTGCTGTGCTGTGTGGGTTGTGTATACATAATGAGAATAAATCCATAACATCCGCTACAGAGAAACGAAATTAAACAGAGCAGAGTGTTTGTGGGATTGATTTGAAGAAAGAAATTACTGCTTTGCTAACATTTCATCTTCGGCATGTCATACCAGCTCTCAGACTGCAGCAGGGAAAAGCCGATGCTTAAAGCACCCATTCGCATTCCAATTTTTAAAAGAGTACCACACATCTCATTTCTCATACAGATCATGGCTTATCATGACTGTTCCAATCAAAACCTATGAGCTGGAAAGGCCTACATCCCACTTCGGAGTTTTCGCAGGTTTCTCTTGAAAACTAGGGATTCTGTCTCAAGTCTGTTAAAGAATCATCTATTAAAGTTGACAGTGTCCTCCAGACTCAGGATAACACAGAGAGGTGCGCGGTGCTGAGTGTACTTAGCTCCCATTGACTTCAGCTGATCAGTCCCTCATGTGGTTTGAAAGATAGATGTCTGGTCAGTCCATATTTTTGGAGTTCTGTGCTTAGGAATATATTACTTGTGCGGTTCTTTCCCTTGTATGCCAGGCTATACTCTTGTTCATAAAAATGTTTATTCATCTCCTCTCTCTACCTGCTTAACAGCTAAATAAAAACCATTTTAAACAGCAGCCAGATGTGCAAGAATTCAGTTTTGGAAAAGGACGGTCCCCCAACATTAGCGGCATGCAGAAATAAAGTACGGGAAATCCTTTCAATGGAAAAAAATGAAAGCCCCACATCAGGATCAAATCGATTTTATAACGTAGGAGTTCCATTTTTTGGAATTTGAACAAAATTAATACACAGATAAGAGGTTGGTCAAATACAAATGGGTCTTTTAAAGATTATTACAGGTGATGAGTGAAATTTGTTAATACTTGTCTGGAGAGTCCAAGCATGTTAATAAAGATAAAATAAAAAGTTGGGGGCTAGGGAGAAGAGAGAAGATTCTCAAACTCACCAAGTTTTCTATAGATTTCTGAAATTCACATATTTTCTTTAAGGTCTCTTTGTCTCTCTTGACTTCATTTATGTACATGGCCAAATCCTTAAGAGAAAAGCAAATGTTGATTCAGTATTTATGTTTCCCTTCTAATCAAGAATCCTTAAAAAACAAAAACAAACAAACAAACAAAAACACACCACACACTCAACTTCAGGAGTCACTTCAGAAAGTGAAGATATCAGCAGCTCTGTGGGAATCAAAACAACCATCTAGCACATTAGCTGTGTCGGAGAAAATAAAAATCAGGGAACTCAGAACTAGTGCAAAATATTTCTGCTGGATTTAAAACAAGAAGCAGTCAATTAAAACCAAGTAAGCAAGCTACTCAAGCATGTCTGGTATCACTGTCTATAATCTCTGCATCAGTACATTGCTCACACATCAAGAGTGCTCAGTACTCTGCCAGCTGTATCATTCAGCCCTTCTGAGACTCCTTAAGCATCTTGGCCCAAATATTCTCCATCCTTTCCCATGTGCCCTTCTAGGATTTACTTGTTAAATAACTAGATAGGTGCTGCAACTCTACCGATGAACAGAAGAGGGCAATACATTAAATTAGCATTAGAAAGTATGATGAACCTAGAAAATCTTAGAAAGCACAGTCCTGACTTTCCATGCAGCTGGTACCTGAGCTGACATTCCAGTTCCATCCAGCATAACTCTTTGAGAAGAGTCAGAAAGCTCTTTATTTTCTTTCTCCTCCATTCTCACTCAACGCCTTCCACCTCAACACTCCCCTTTCTTTCAACTCCTTCTTCACTCCATTCATCACCATCCTAGTGCAAAAGGCATGTGCCAGACATTCTGAACCACTGTACCTCTGCCCATCCTCTGTCTATATATTAACTAAACAGACAGTAAACTACTCTGGACAAGGATCACGTCTATACCTGCTCCTAAACCGCTTGACAACTTTTTAGCACTATGGCCCCAATCCAACAAAACCCCTAAAAACATTTCAGTACTCCCATGTACTTCAATGCGACTTTAAACATGTGGTTAAGTGCTTTGCTGGATCGGGGTTTATTTCAGCAACACCACTGGAGTTCTTTTAAAGGTAAAGCATCTTGCAAAATAGCTATGGGAGCCCTGAACGTACATAACCTCTAACATCCCAACTGCAAATGGTTAAGACATCTGTAAAATAATTCTTCCAATACAAGGGAAAACTTTAGTGGAACTAGTTCTGTGCTGAAAATAGAGTCACAGTAACCAAGAGATCAGATTTCTACTGGTTATTGCTTTCTCCGGCCAAATTCCCCAGTTACCTGAATTCTGACCCAGAAGGCAGAGAAAGACTTCTGTAACCCTTCCACCCCACTAATTTCTTACTACATCTTGAACAGTATTTTTTTATATATTTATTGCCTGTCATCTAGATGCCTCTGTCTCTTTTCCCTCAACTATAGTTCTTGTCAGCTTAGATTAAATCTGAACACCACAGAATTTTTCGAGACATCCCCTCGGGTGCAAACTTTCTACAGCTTTCCAACAGATGGAGGATTAATCAGAGATGATAATCACAATCTTAAGTGACAATACTTATATAACATCACATAATACTGACACTGACTATTTAAATGGGTAACAGGATGGGGGAAAAGGGTAAAGTAATCAGGTGAAGTAAGATTCCCCTGCATGTCAAAGTCACCTGACGCCAGGGCCGGCTCCAGGCACCATCCTACCAAGCACATGCTTGGGGCGGCACCTGGAGTGGGGGGTGGTGCTCAGGGTTTTTTTGTTTGGGTTTTAAAAAAAAAAAAAAAAAAAAAAACCACGCTCCCTGCCGGCGCTCCGGCCAGGGCAGGGGGGCCGCGGGCATGCCGCCGGCGCCCCAGGTGTTTCGGCGGGGCAGCAGCGCTGAGGGGTGGTTGTTTTGGCAGGTGTTGGGGGGCGGGGGCGTGTGTTTTTTTTGTTCGGTGGGGCGGCACTCGGGTTTTTTGGTTTTTTTGCTTGAGGCAGCAAAAAAGTTAGAGCTGTCCCTGCTTGAAGCCACTTCCCATCACATCTGCTTCCTCCTCTGGAACATGCCATCTTGCACACATGGGAGAAGCACAGCTGTGAGCTCTACAGTGAACCATCAGCTTGACAACATGTGCAAACTGGGCCCCTTCACAATGTAACAAGCATTAAAGCAACCTTTGTGTTGCACTCAGTGATTTGTGTGCAAGACAGTGTGCCCAGGTGATGGGATTTTGCATATGCCAGAGACCTACATGTGCAAATCTTGCACAAATGCTGTTGCTTTGTGCAAATCCTACTGCTAGCTCGTGCAAATGACCGTGCATGGAAAATCAGAAGTGAGGTTGAAGCCCCTGGGACAATTCAGCTCCAGGCTTGGCTAACTAGACGTCTGGGTTTCCCATCACTGGAGCATAGGAGCGCTAGAATCGTCCAGCTAATGAACAAGGCTGGAATCTAGATGAAATAAACCATTTGAAAACTAAGCCGAGATTTTCATACCAATTAAAAGTAAAAATTTGCTGCTTCCTGTAACCATGGCACGTCCAACACTGAGTCAAATCTATACCCTCGTGATGGTGTGAAAACAGAAGCAAACGATCCTGTCTGATGGCAGCTTTATAAAGAAAACACTGAACCTTTAGCACAGCCAGGATTTTTTATTATTATTAGCAGCATTGC
Source organism: Macrochelys suwanniensis (assembly GCA_033296515.1). Lineage (NCBI taxonomy): Eukaryota > Metazoa > Chordata > Testudines > Chelydridae > Macrochelys > Macrochelys suwanniensis. Next base: position 8,419,228 of record CM065790.1, on the reverse strand, counting down.
ATCTTATTCAACAAAGCCTGATCTCTTCAAACACACACAACCACTAAAGGAGTCAACCAGTGGAAGGACAGAATTCTGCAATGCGTGAAAATATCTTTGTGACTCTCCCCCTTTTTAAAACTATCACCATATTTCACTAATCGCCCGGTGAACAATGAATTTTTCAGGCGGGGAGTTCTGGATATCAGACTGAATAGATCACACCAGCACTTGCGGTATGTTTACACTGAAAAAAAAAAAGCCATTCTAGCAAGTCTCAGAACCCAGGTCAAATGACTTGGGCTCACGCTATGGGGCTAAATATAGCAGTGTAGACATTCAGGCTCAGGCTGGAACCTGGACTCAAACCCAGCGAGGGGTGTGCTTCTCAGAGCCTGGACTCCAGCCTAAGTCAGAATGTCTACATTGCTGTAAGCCCTGTAGCGTGAACCCGAGTCAGTCGACCTGGGCTCGGAGACTTGCTGTAATGGGTCTTTTGTTTCTGCAGTGTAGACATATTCTTAGATACTGAAAAGTGGGGGGAGGGAGGGACACGTCGCTGCTCTCTCTCTCCATATATTAAAGGCATTGATTTATTTTCAAAGAGTCTCCTTCCCAATTCCTCCCCTGCCATTTAAATCCTTGCTCACCATCCAAGTTTATATTATGAATCTCGGTCTATCCATGGACCTCAGTAGTTCCCCTCAGTCCCACCCATACATTGCTTGAAGTTTCCAACACAGTGGGAGAAATCTCAGGGATAATAGTCAAAACGGGTCAGGCTCTATGGGTCTGACTCAGTGCCCACTGAAATCAATAGACAGATGCCCATCGACTTCAGATCAGATCCTATATCGTAACAGGGACTGTTCCCCCTTTACGCATGTGTGCGCGAAACGTGGATTTCAGGCACTACAACCTCAACTCAACAAGGCACTTAAAGCACATGAGCAGTCCCATCAACGCAGAGCTAGGCACCTCTAAGTTCTTCACTGAATCAGCCCCCCTCCCTCCCCCAGCCGTATTCTGGAAAGTGCTGGGCATCCTTAATTCCCACCGACTGTGCCAGGAGTCGAAGACACACAGCATGCAACAGCCCTGGGCACGACTGATGTAATTCTTGATCCTTGCAATAGGAAAAACAAACAAAACTTTCAATTCACAGTTGGTCAGGAAGGTAAGAAGCCACACACCGCATTTAGGGAGTCATAGGCAGCAGGTAGATCGTTCACGCTGCAGAAAGAAGGGCTTTAGAAAACTACTTCGGTGGATCCCACAAGTTTAGCTTTGTAGTGTAAGAGAATCAAGGTAGGTCAGTGCCTGTTAGCAGCAGTAGATTAGACTGCAATGTCCTTCAAACAACCTTCATGTTCCCATGACCTACATTCTAGCTCTGGATGCACTGGCTAGCGGGGATAGTGACTAAAAAGGTCACTCAACTTATGTAAGTCCTAGGAAATGCAGCATCATTAGAAAAAAAGCTGATCCTCAGAGGCAGAAAACAAACAACGTGATCTCAGAACATAGAGGGCAGCTCAGTGGTAAATGCTCTACGAGGACATGAAGACAATCTGGGTTTAATGACTGGTGCTACCGGCTGATTCCGCTCTGAATTACATGACTGTACAGCCAGAGAAACCTGCAGGAAACCGCGATGAAAATGAATTTGTTTTTTGTTGTGATTTTTCTCAAATTTGGGGGTTTCAAGGTTTTCATTAAAACTCCCAAAACTTTCAAACACACAGAAATTTCCATTTTGTGGACAAGCCATTTTCCATCAAAACGACCCAAACAATTTAGATGGAAAATTCCCAACCCACTCCACTCAGTGGTGTTCGGATCTGGATGATGGTGCATCCCCTTCTATGCTCCATGCAGATACAGCGCGCACGCGCACACACACACGCACGTGCACGCGCACACACACACACTAAGAGGGACAAATTTCCACAACACTGGTGTAGATTTGAAGTAATGCCACACATGTCAATGGAGTCACTCCAGATTTACACTGCTGAAAGCGAGAGACGAATTTGTCACAGTACATCTATATACTGTACAATGGTTATCAGTGCAAAATTGCCAACCAATACCAGTCTCCCACTGTGCTTTGGAGAGGAGATAATGGTGCCAACTATGCATTTGTTGTGAAATGACTTCTAATAGCAACTAGAGTGCATATGCATATCCTAAAGGAAAAAACACCTCTTTCCTCTGCCCGGATGTGTTACACTTTTCCCTTTGAAGTTTTTGCTACACATAATTGACCTTTCCTTCCCCCAGGTAGAATTATTGCATCTGAGTAAGGACACACACCTCTCACCTGTAGCTTTCGCAAAGAAAATAAGCAGCATGTTTATGGAAACTTAACACCCCTAAACTGAGCTATCCGAAATGGCTGTGTCTGAACGCTTTGCAAGCATCGCTATCTTTGAAGAAATCAGTCTTTAGATTTTAAGCTCATTGGGGCAGGAATGGTTTCTGTTATGTGTTTGTACTGTGCCTAATGCCACGGGGCACTGACCTCTTGGTGCTACTGTAACACAGATAAATCAGGGTCTAGGCTATTATTATTTATCTCCACCGCTGCAGTCTAATGTTCAAGGGCACGCTACTTCTACCAGTTCCCTGCAGGTGGACTGCGTCACTCATCTCCTACCTGCATGGCTTCCAGTGCTTCCTTGAGTTGCTGCTTTTCTGGCCGATCGGACGAATGGCTGAGAAGCTCCTGCAAAAAAAATATTCCGAGCGCGTTAGGAAAGTTTCGCACACTACTGCCCACCCCATGTAACAGCGCACAATACAAGCCATAAAGCAATTACTGCATGCCACGGTGAACATATAGCAACGAAGCTGTGGCAGGCAATCGGCAGCTATTACCATAAGGAGACGAACCAGCAAAGCTCTTGGTGCTTGGTAGATCTGTTACACAGAGCTGACGGGAGGAATTTCACACATAATCAGATTATATGAAAGCTTATTTTATATTCATTAACTGCCTCTCGTGGCTAACTAGTGCAGAATTACCCTTGGTCATTGTAGTTTAAAAGATGGCACAAATATTATGTTGTGTTTAAGCAGCTGTAGTAATTACTTCATTTAAAGAAAAAAAAAATCCCTCGCTCTGCTGATTCCATTTGCTACAGGAAAAGCCCAGAGATGCTACAGCAAGAATGGCCACCGCAAGGAAAATTTTGATTCTGAAACACTTACTTTTAATAGGAGATGATACTTCAAGACCCTTTGCATTGGTACCACCAACAGATCTTGCAATTTAAACTTCCCATCCTGAACCTTTAATGTGCATTCCTACCAATGACATAAAATAAATGAAGAGGTGGGAAAAAATTCTTCTCAAGCTGCTTTGTTTTGCTTCTGTAAACTCTCAAAGCACAATGCATCGTTAGTTCCTAATTTTTCCAGTAGGGCCACTGGGGTTGGGGCGAAGGTCCCAGTTCCATCATATACACAGCACCACCGATCACTTCCACTCCTGCAGAACTAGTTGTGCTCCTTTGCATGTGGTAGACCTAGGTTTGAGTCCCTTGCTTCCTCTCTCCAGGCAGGGGACAGAAGTGCTGGGAGAATACCCAGCCTCCTGGGGAGTAGCGGGGTGGCACCATGTTTCAGAATGCTCAAGTAGTGGCCACTCCAGCTGATTCGGGGCAGCATTGCTCGGTTCTGATGAGAATCCTATCCAGTCCACAGAGGGGAAGTAGTGACTGGGACATGAGCGACTGCCCCAAATCTATGGGGGCGGGGGACCACTGAGAGAGAGAGAGAGTCTCCCCCTTATCCCAGACCATATTAAAGTATAAGACTAGTGCATACAATGTGTGATACAATGTGACACAGAGATAGGCTCTGCTAACAAGCGGAAATGTAATTAAATAAGGAGAAATGGATGAACAGCTAGAGGTCACAGCAGCAGAGCCTTGGATACTGGGCGTAATCTGGATCGTAATATTTTGATGTGAGAGCCCGTGGGGGGGCGGGGGATAAAAGGGGATTCAGTTCGTAACTACATTGCTGCATTTGCACTGCGAATCACAGGCCGTTTGTGGGCAATAAAGTAACATGCAGAGGCAGCCCAGAAATGTGAGATTATCACCACGAATGAAGCAGGAATTACGGCTGGAAACAGCTAGCAGCTCCAGTAGCCGGGCTCCTTTCTGGCTCCTCTACCTCACAGGGGTGTTGTGAGGACAAATACACTAAAGATTGTAAGGAGCTCAGTTACGACCGTAGCGGGGGCCACAGAAGTGCCTCGACTAGATAGAGAGATCATCCCTAGTCGGATAGCCCATGTGATACCGATTCCTATTGACGTAAAGAGAAGGTGGGTTGGGTGGTCTCGCTGTCCTAGCCCCAAGGAGCTATTTGGGCACACAGCACAGGAGACAGAACAGTTCAGTCCCCACTGCCGAGTCAGCGTACGTAGGCCCAAGTCCCCATTGACTTCAATAGGTTGTAACAGCTTGTGCCAGAACTGAATGTGGTCCAAAATCTCTGCTCAAGGGAGGCACAAAACTGGAGCATCGGAGGGAGGAAGGGCTGGGCTGACCCAGAGCAGGAGCTGCCAGAGCTGTGTGTGGCAACTGCCCGCAACGCACCTGGCTCCAGCAGCACAAACACATCGGCCAGAAATTCCGCACCAACGACATGGGCGCCTGATCCAAAGCCCACTGGAGTCAATGGAAAGACTCCCCCTGGCTTTGGAGCGGGCCCAGCACACCCCAATGGACAGAGGCAGGGAGTGATTTCATCTTCACGGAGGTGGCGGGCTCAGGGGGGTGGGAGCGGGGCTGAGGGTTATTCACACATGCAGCCCTATGACGCTTTTGAGCAACGAGATGCGAGGAGGCTGCAGATGGGCTTTACAGAGGGGGAAATGGTGGGTGGGAATGACAGGGTATGTGGGAAACCTGCGGACTAGCTCAGCACAGATCCACTGGGAAAGCCTTTTTCACTGGGGAGGTGGGCTGAATGAGCCAGGGGCCAATCCTGTAAGATGCTGATCTTCTAGTGACATAAAGAGTGATCTTCCGCGGGGCTCAGTGCAGGAATTAGTGGGTGCAATCCTCTGGCTGGTGGGAAGCAGGAGGTCAGAGAAGGATGATCCTTCTGGCCTGAAAATCCACGAATCTCTAAATGGGCGTTGAGGGTACTCAGCACCTTGCAGAGGGACAACGAATCGGGTCTTTTCCTGCTAAATCCTTTCCATCATCCACTGGCTGGCTGGGGGAGGCTTTGGAGCCTTCCTGCTACGAAGCCAGAGTATTTCAAAAGGGGGGAAAATGAAACACATTCATGAAACAGTCTAAACATGGCAGCCTTAAGCCTTGAGCCATGGAGGCTATACAGGTGTAAGAGGCCGATTCTGCCCCCTGCTCCATACAGTGGCTATTAAAAAGCTACAAGGGGCTAGTGGGAACTTCTCTACAGAACTCCACCCTGCATGGGGTGGGAGTGGGAGGCAGATGGGGCTGGGGGCAATAGTACAAGGTACTATGGAGATTCTGGGCCGCTCAGTAGCCCAAGTAAAGAATGCCAGGGCTGCTCTGATTTATGCCAGGAGGCACACTGGCCGACCCACAATCTGAGTGGCTGAAAGCTGATGTGATGTCATCTTTGCCTGCCAACCCCCTTGTGCTGCCCTAGAATCAGCCCCCTCAATTCTTCCTTTCCCCCATTCATCAAAGCTCTTGGGAAAATCTCCTTAATCATTCAATCCCAGCAGCAGTTTCTAAACCTGACAACAAAGTAAATCCAGGAAGGGAAGCAGAACACAAAAAAGAGCTAGTGGACTGGATGCCCCGTGCATCATCCCTGTCTCCTCCACATCCACTTACCTCAACCTTTTGCCTAACGTCCTCTTTGCTTGCAATGAGACCATTCAGCGTGTTTTGGGCGCATTCCATATGGCTGCAGTACTCGCCATAAATCAAGAGCCTGGAGAGGATTTAATCAGAAACATTTGCCGGCAGTTATTACTCATTATAAAAAAATATGGGAAAGTGCAAAGCAAACAGCTAGCCCCCCATATAACTGCTCAACGAAGTATTAACACTCTTTTACAGCACCACTTTAACATCAAAACACTTTGAGGTTCTCAAAGAAGCGTGTTCGAGCCCGTGTGAGAAATTCAGCCGCCAAAATTAGGCCGGTGGGGAGTGGAAGGGACATTTCATTAAAACTGCCCTCCCATTACGCAAAGTACCACGGCTCATCCCTCAACTGCCAGGTCCCAGAGCCCTGGCATAATTCCAACACTGGCCTGTAAAATCCCTAAATCCAAGTTTGTTTGGGTGAGACCAGATGTTAAGCTATAATGATATGGTGCCATGCTAATACTGCCCTGCTCTGGATTGCTATGAAGTTCCTGTTCACGTAGGGGGAAAGGACCCTTTCCTTTTTCCTCTTTCCACTGACTGAGAAGATCCAAAACCACCCAGTAGAGGGAGTCTGCCTATCTGCTCTGCTGCTGCTCCTCAAACAGCGTATTCTGAGATCCGCACCTTCCTTTCTCTTTTCAGTCAACCGTTTCTTTTTTAGTAACTTTCTGAACAGAGATGGGTCTGGCTCAAAACTCTGGATTGAAACACATCAGGATTTTGGAAAAGTCTGGGTCTGACTCCAGATCCCAACTTCCTACCAAGTTCTTATCTCCACAGGGAGCTGTAGTGAAGTCCCAGAGCTCAACGCCCTTGTTAATGTTGTTAAATTATTATGTGTATTGCAGTAGTACTTAGGAGCCCATGTCATGGACCAGGACCCCATAGTGCTAGGGGCTGTACAAACCACAGAACAAAAAGTTAGCCCCTGCTTCCAAGAGCTGGATATAATACCACAATCTTGTGGCTCAAGGCTATCTGCAGGTCAGATATATAAAAAAGAATCTTTCAGGAAGGAGCATTTAAAAAAACCAACTGCCTCCAGGAAGAACCTCCTTCATAGCATGTTATGAAACAGCTCCATCCATGGTAAGCCCATACTCCCCCCCCCCCCCCACCATGCACCGTCTCTCGTACCCAAGGATTGCAATACAAATCGCACTGCCCACATACTAAATGGAGCTGCAAGGGGGGTATTAGCAATTATGTAGTTAATGCACCTCGACTCCAGTGGCCCAGTTACACTGTGTATTTAGTTGCCTCCCCCAAAACCATACATCTAGAGATCAACAAGCCTGTTGAGCTGGGCGTACCAAGAGTCAAAGCCGTGGATGCTGTCCAAGGCGCAGGAATGAATGGATAGGCGAACTCTATTTAAAGTTCACCCAAGGTCCTGAAGCTTCTCCCTCCCCAAACGATACTTCCCCTCTGATTCATTTCCGTTAACCCACTTCCCCCATTTGATCCTAGATAGCTTGATGTTTAAGCAATAATCCTTAGAAAGCCTATGGGGAAAGGTACTGGAGATTCACTGGTCATTACGGTGCCTTTCCTCCTTGCTGTAAGTTACGCGCAGGTTGTTCAAACTGGACAGTGTTGGGGAGGTCAGTGCATTGAACTCAGAATCAAATGGAGGCTCAGTAAATACTAAGGTAAATGGTGCGTGCACACCACAAATCCTGCACACACGCCACTGAATGCAGTGGCTGCTAAACAGTGAGCCCTACTGCAGTGAAATGTTTTCTTGAGATGACAACATAGGGTCGAGAATAGAGTTGGGATATTTGCATCCTTCAGCGCCACACCAGTACTATAGGGCTGGAAACTGATGCCATGATATACACATCCAGGGTCAGATGCAAAGAGTCAGGTCTTGCTGTAGATTATGGGTGTTTTTGTTTGTTTACCCTAAATCCCATTAATCCTGTATGGCCCCCATCCCATTCCCCCACACATGCTTTCTAGCCATTAAGTGTATTGCACCTGGTAAGACAGGACACATTTGCAACCACATACTGTAACTCGTCCCTTATTTCAGAGACCTGTCACATGCTAGGGAAGATCCCGGTATCCCTGACCTAGTGTCACTGCGTAAATCTGTGATTCACAAACCCAGCCGAATAACTGAATGGAGAGATTTATGGAATGCTCAATACCTGATGAAGCTGCAGCCAATACCGATTATTCCTCTGGCTCTTTCCCTTAACAACTTCTTCACACACGCAGTAACATGCAGCCAGTTTAAAAGGGGCTCCAAGAACATAAATTTAAATCTCCATCTGACATGTGAGATTTACAAAGTGCTTCATTTAAAAAAAATCCACAATGCACAGGAGTGATGCATCGCTGTGCTGGGGACCCTTGGAGGGGAGCGGAAAAGCAGGAGTGGAACAGCACTGATACCTTAGACAGAGAGGATGGTCTCGTGGGTAAGGCACTGGACTAGGATTCCAGACAGCTAGGTTAATTTCCTGCCCTAAGAGTATGTCTACACTCCCGCCGCATCGGCAGGTAGTGATCGATCCAGCGGGGGGCGATTTATCGCGTCTAGACTAGACCAATAATCGACCCCCCGAGAGCTCTCCCGTCGACTCCTGTACTCCACCACCAGGAGAGGCGCAGGCGGAGTCAACGGGGGAGCGGCAGCAGTCAACTCACCGCAGCAAAGACGCCGCAGTGAGTAGATCTAAGTACGTTGACTTCAGCTACGTTATTCTCGTAGCTGAAGGTGCGTATCTTAGATCGATCCCCCCCTGCCCCCAACCCCAGTGTAGACAAAGGCTCAGAGTCAAGTCTCAGAGCCTGGGTCAGCTGACTCCGGCTTGCAGGGCTCAGGCTGCAGGGCTACAAATAGCAGCGTAGACACTCCCGCTCGGATACAACCCGGGCTCTCAGACTCGGTGATGGTCTCAGAGCCCTGGCTCCAGCCTGAGCAGGAACGTCAGCACTACTATTTTTAGCCCTGCGAGTCAGAGTCAATTGACCCAGGTTCTGAGACTCGGTGCTGCTACACTTCTCTTTTCAGTGTAGACACAGCCACAGACTCCCTCTGGGACACTGGACTAGTCACTTTAACTCTCTTGGCCTCAGTTCCTCAGCTGTTCAAAGGGGAAAATCCTACTTCCTTGACTTCTTTGCAGCAGGGACCGTCTTGCACTCTGTGTTTGCACAATGTCCAGTACAACGGGGCCCTGATCTCTAGGGGGTAGTGTGATACATTATAACAGCTCGTAAGAGACCAAGATCAAAGAGAAAGTCCAGCCTCTCCTCGTCTCCTGTGAAACTGCCCTATGAAAACATAACTCTGGCAGCACTAAATCAACGAGACCGGACCAATTCTAATCTGTCGCTAGTCCGTTTGGAGACCCTCTCGGCTCTCGCTAAAGAGCGGCTGCAATTGTTCTTCCCCGTAGACTCCACCCACCACGGCAGCCCTACTGGCCATTAAATCAGCAACACAGCTCAGTTCATGCATAATGCAGCACCTTAAAATGCTTCTCTCATTCTTTTGGGATGCGCGCAATACGCTCTTCGCGGGGCATATTTCTGGGCCCAGCAGCATTAAAGTGTTACATTTACCCACTCAGCTGCGGCGGGCAGCGCTGGCATTCCAAGCGGGGAGGGCAGCAATTCAGAGGCGAAGCTGAAGACGAGCAGCGCCGTGGGGGTTTCCCCTCACCTACTTGGCACATTGGGCTGCAGTTAAGACACATGAACAAGCACACAGGAAGAGGAGGCACTTTTGGCCTCTCCTGCTGAACAACCCATCAGCCACCTCGCCTCTGTCCAGCAGAGTTCTTGCTCTCACACCGATGAGCAGCTATGTACATTGTCCAATTTCCACAGCTCCACGTGCTCCCTAGTTCTGAACCAGTGCAGGAAGAAGATACCTCCCCAGTAGCTTATGGGAGAACGGAGCTCTATTTCAATCTACTGCGCACCCTGCCAAACTTTATGTTTGAACTGCCCTCCTCTGAGTCTAACCCAACAGGTGGTTATATCTTGGCCCGTGTTTTTGGCCCATCTACCCACCTATGGTATTTCTACAGGGCCATATCATCTAAACCGCAGTACTACATGTCCTGTTAGTGTTGCCCTATTGTTCTGGCCATCTAACAATAACAATGAACCATAGTATCAAACAACACTTGTCGCACGCAAGGACCTCGGGGCACTTTGCACACAGTAATGAAGGCAGTCTCACTTCCCACCTTGGGGAGGTTATGTCAGTGTTCAGAGCTGGGTGAAATCTTTTGACGGCATCCTCATCCCCTCGCCAATGCGTGTGTTAACAATTCTTCCCCCAAAATATGCTTCAATACCTCTGTTAGTCTATAAGGTGCCACAGGACCCGTTGTCGCTTCTTTTAATACATCAATAACAGAGCAAGCCCATAGCGAACGTTAAAGCGTTATGTAGAGGGCACATGGATTAGCTGTGAACCCATTTACAAGGGAAATATTCGACTTTCTTTATGGAACAGGGGCGGTCGCATAGAACTTGCTATCCTGGGGGGGAGAGGGTGCAGTACAGCGTTTGCTGGGATTTGGGAGCCTCGAGGCACACTGCTGTCTGGGGAAACAAAGTTCTTATGGATCCTCCTGTTCTCATGAAACACACATTGAAAACTTCTCGAGTGCACTCCTCTCCTTGTCTCAGCAGAACTTGCCCTAGCAGAGAGGTTCCCAGAGGCCATTCTGGGAAATGTAGTTCTCACAGCTTCAGAGAGGTTGGCTAGTGTGGTGGTGAAGTTATTGGAGTGGGCCTCAAGAGTGGGGTTCAATTCCCTTGTCTGCCACAGAGTCCCCATGTGACCCTGGACAAGTCACTTAATCTCTCTGTGCCTAAGTTTCCCCCATCTGTGAAATGAAGGCAATACTTCCTTTCTCCCATCCTCTATCTATTTAGGATGTAAGCTCTCAGTATATTCTCTCTTACTATATATATGTATGGCATCTGGCACAATGGGGCCTTTTAAGTGTATCCTAATACAAATAATAAAATAACGTATTAAGCATGAATGCCTAGTAACAAATTCACAACAATGGCATACGCAAAAGCCATAAGCATGGAGCAGGAGATGAGTTACTCAAGTGGGCAATGCCTCTGCATGGAAATCAAAGCCCCGTCGCTACTGAAAAAGGACATGAAGAATGCCACACTTCCATAGATCAATATGGCTTGGAAGAGGGAACATACACTAGAAAGTACAGTGCTGGCATCTCCTGCGAATGAAGGTGAGGCGTCACTCTAAAGGAGGAGGGGACTACAATGGAAAATGGACCCACACAGAATAAGAGCCAGGGCAGATAAGTAGCATATACAAGTCAATGTACAGAAATCTTATGAGGCTTAGGATAAAAGCAAAGGAAGGGAATACGCCTTCAGATGTCATCCGCTAGAGACCCTCAAAAGGAAAGGATTTTAAGATTATACTGGAGGGAAAAACATATCTGAGACCTTTGGCAGAGTGAAGAAACCAAACCCCAAACCAGACACAGCTGTTCTGCTTTGAACGTTATTAACTGTAGCCTTTAGTAAGGGACAAGCAAGGTCAGATTCTGAACGTCCTGGCCGTGCTAGTCACTGTATTGAAAGGAACGGATAGCTGATCAACAGCAAACAGCAACCAGAATGACACGGGCTTGACGGTTTGGGGTGTTCAGAAAGGCTGGGGGAGGGGAGGGGAAATATGTTGGACAGTATATTTCAATGGTTGATCTAACAACCTTGGAGGCGGGAGGGGGACTTAACCTTGTCTGTCTCTTCTCTCACTGGCACCTCCAGCCAGGACTGCCCTCGTGACAAGTCTACACTCAACGTTCAGATTCCAGAGCATGCTCCCTAGCGCACAGCCAGTTCACCATGTGGAAACAGCTGTCTTTGGTAATCAGCATGAATTTGTTTTACTGTGAGGGTGCCCCGTTACAAAGGGATGTTGATGACAGACCTGCCTCATAGCAGTGAGCCAAAACGGGGGGGACTTGGACTCCTTTGCTAAAGAAAATAGTTAACAGGCAAAAGGGAGAGGAACTCTTTTCTTAGCCCCGTATCAGAAATTGCCAGTTTGCTTTGGGCCTTGTTTGCACTTCCAATTTTTCACGTGGCAAGGTGCTGAGGAACTGTGCATCTTCGGTCGACACAAGCGGCATTGAAGTTTCGCTCTACGGCTTGTGGTTTCTCTCCTCCCTCAGTGCCAAGTGCCCCAGGCACATTGCAAATCTGAGTGGGACGCACTGCCCTCTGGTGCGGTCAGGAAGAGTTACATCTCCAAAAGCTGCAAGAGAGCAATCACCTACCCAAACTGTAAAGCACTTACTGACTTTCTGCAACAAAACCTGCTCTCTTCCAAAGGAAACCCTCCTCCCCCGCAGCTTTCAGGCGTAGTTAAGAAGTGCTGTGCTTGACCCATTTTGAGTCTCTCTCAAGGCTTGTGATAAATACAAAAAAAAAAAAGTGTCAGAAATTGGCATTTCGCTGCTTGGAGCTTCCCGTGGCATACGCCAGAGAAGGCGCTTCTCACAGTTTAATTACCCTTTTGAAGCCGGTTGGTTGACTTGTTTGTTGGAATAACCCGGCATGAAGAGTAATTTTGAGAGTTAGCTAGCATGGCCTTTTTTTGGGAGGGAGGGGGAAGGGAGGGGTTGAGAGAGGATTAAATACAAGCATTTTATTTCCAGCTTCTGTATCATATTGATGCTAGAAAGAAATAGCCTCCTGTTTTTAACCTATTGACTTTGATCGCCTTAGCAGAGGAGCTAACCAAGTTAATGCCATGGATTGAGCCACTGGCAAGCACAATGTAGTCCTAAGGGGAGGGGAATCAGAGAGGGACAGTGATTAGTCAGGGTCACAGGCAGAACTGGGAATAGAACCCAGGTCTCCTGAGTGCCAGAATCATAAGAACATAAGACTGGCCATAGACTAATGGCCCATCTAGCCCAGTGTCCTGTCTTCTAACAGTGACCGGTGCCAGATGCTTCAGAGGGAATGAACTGAATAGGGCAATTTATCAAGTGATCCATCCCCTGTCATCCAGTCCCAGCTTCTGGCAGTTTAGGGACACCCAGAGCATGGGTTGCCTCCCTGACCATCTTGGTCAGTAGCCACTGATGGACGTATCCTCTATGAACGTCTCTCATTCTTTTATGAACCTAGTTATACTTCTGGCCTTCACAACATCCCCTGGCAACGAGCTCCACAGGTTGACCGTGCGTTGTGCAAAGAAGACTTCCTTATGCTTTAAACCTGCTGCCTGTTAATTTCATCGGGTGACCCCGAGTTCTTGTGTTATGTGAAGGGGTAAATAACACTCAGCTATTCAATTTCTCCACATCGTTCATGATTTTATTGACCTCTACCATATCCTCTCTCAGTCATCTCTCTTCTAAACTGAGCAGCCCCAGTCTTTTTAATCTCTCCTCACATGGAAGCTGTTCCATGCCCAACCTATTTTTGTTGCTCTTCTCTGAATACTGCATGCAGTTCTGGTCACTCCATTTCAGAAAAGATATTCTAGAACTGGAACAAAAGTACAAAGTGTGGGCATACCATGGATTTACATAATGGCATTATGATACTTTGTCTTATTAGCTAACCCTTTCCTAATGGTTCCTGAAATTCTGTTAGCTTTTTCCCCCCACTGCTGCTGCACATTGAGCAGATGTTTTCAGAGAACTATCCACAATGATTCCAAGATCTCTTTCTTGGTAACAGCTAATTTAGACTCCATCATTTTGTATCTATACTTCGGATTACGTTTTCCAATGTGCATTACTTTGCATTTATCAACATGAAATTTCATCTGCCATTTTCTTGCCCAGTCACTCCATTTCGTAACTCTTCACGGTCTGGTTTGGACTTAACTATCCTGAGTAATTTTGGATTGTCTGCAAAACCTTGCCACTTCACTGTTTACCCCCTTTTCCAGATCATTTATAAATATGTTAAACAGCACTGGTCCCAGTATCGATCCTAGGGAGACCCCGCCATTTACTTCTCTCAGCTGTGAAAACTGACCATTTATTCCTACTCTTTGTTTCCTGTCTTTTAACTAGTTAGCGAGCCATGAGAGGACCTTCCCTCGTGTCTCACGACTGCTTACTTTGCTTAAGAGCCTTTGGTGTGGGACCTTGTCAAAGGCCTTCTAAAAGTCCAAGTACACTCTATCCACCGGATCACCCTTGTCCACGTTTGTTGATCCCCTTCAGAGAATTCTAATAGATGGGAAATCATGCCTTGCCATTTACAAATGCCATGTTGAAGCATCCCTAACATAATGTACTTGTCTGTGTGTCTGCTAATTCTGCTCTTTACAATCATTTCAACCAATTTGAAATTAGCGACAGAGGGAGGGGGGATGGAGTGAGAGGGGGCGGGGTCTCGGAGGAGGGGCAGGATGGGGGGGGGCGGACAAAAGCGTTCAGTTGTGTGCAAGTAGACAGTTGGCAACTCTAGTGTACAGGCACTAATGCATCGTCTGCAGGCACCGCTGAGGTGCAGATATGGGCAAAATCTCTCTACCTTGCAAACACCACGCCCTCTTTGAGCAACACGTCCAGCACAGAGTGGCCTTCAACCCATCAGAGACAGCCAGGGGAGAACTCCCCCTACGCAGGGGAAGTCTCTGCTGGAGGGGAGTGGGTCCTTCGCCAACCACCCCATTTCAACCGCAGGCATTAAGGGAACTAAGGAGCAGGTACGCTGGGGCGAGGCACGGCGAAGCAGAGCTCTGCTATGCCCAATCCAGCGCCGGCGTAAGGTCCCTGCGGGATGTCACCTGAGCAGTAGGGCTGCACCTACCTTGCACTGGGGCCAGGTGATCATAAATCAGAGAACTGCAGCAAGATTCCTGATGCACCTCCCATGAGCCCATTATGTGAGAGAGAGAGAAATGCTACATTTAGGTTCCCCACTAGTTTCGGGGTAGACAGCCTGTCATGTCTTTACCCTTTACACAATATTAAGAATATGAGGAAACTACATGAGCAGCTGGGGGCCAAATAACCATGTTTGCTAACCACATACAAGGCTGGACTACGCGTAGACACAGCTGCTCGGTTAGGTTCTGGGAGCTTCTTCAGTAGAGGACGGGGAGTCCCACTAGAGGGCTCCCAAGCTATTTAAAGGGACACCATCCAATGCCTCTACATTACATGATGGTTCTTCTAGTTCGGTTTATAAACGCACGCAAATACGCAGTCAGTACGGCACTCCAGCGTGTACATGGCGACTCAGACACTTCTGCACCCAGCCGGCAGGAAGACTCGACATCTCCTTTCAAAGCCCAAGGTACCGCTGGTAAAACCTTAAATTATTGCAAGCGCTAGAAAAGTGACAGGCTTTTCCATTTGGAGCTCTTTAGTGCTTTACCCGGGCTTTCAGCTTCCCTAGCACCAGTTTCCAAACCCCTCTGGGGACAGCAGTCACTTTAAAGCAACCCCCTTGTCAGCCGGCTCAAGCTAGTCTTTGGGAACAAAGAGGGAAAAGAGGGACTGAAAGAGCAGTTTGGGGGAAATTGGCTTTAAAAGAACTGAGCAGCCTGGCTGCTGAACGGTGGGGACAGTTCTATGCTGAAGGCATTTGTCTTGCTGTTCATGCACCAGACAGAGATAATGCTTGGAAGATGGCACCAGAAGGAGGTTTGACATTGGATACGTCTACTCGGCAAGGCAAGGTGTGAATGGAACATGGGGAGGCAAACCAGAGCAACCTTTAATCCAGTTTGCACAGAGAACAATAGTAGTCTAGATGCAGAGGCACAGGCTAGCCACTGAGTACAAGCCGGATGAGGAGCCCGGCTGCTAGCCCGCATGTACTCCAGTTGCTAGCCCATGCTACTACATCTCCACCACTACTGTTACTCAAGCTAGCTACTGTCAAATCATCAGGCAGTCTGAGAGGAGCAAACCTTCACCCTAACAGGCAATATCTGAACTGGGGATATAACCAGGGCGAGACCTGGTTAGTTTAGACACAGATGCTGCGTAAATTAGGCCAGATGAGAAAGGAAAGGATTATCTGCAATTTAATAATAGTAATAAAAAAATGCCCCTGCAAAACTACTGTTCCACCTGAGCGATTAAAACTCTCTGAACGACAGATCTGAAGAACGTTTTGGTATTTGAGGTCTCTGGAGCTTGTGTGAGGATTTGCAGCTGCCAGTCGAGATCTGGCTGCGCACAGCTGGAGGTCTGATTAATTCAGTTGTGTATCTGGAAGGTTTTCAGGCTCTTCAAAAAAAAATTTTATTTGTAAACATCTTTCGAAAATGGGTTGGCAAGTTCACACACACACAGACGCAGCAGCCACCTAACTACCTCCCCTCTGCCAAGCTCAAACTTCTCAATTAACAGCAGCAAACATTTATTTATAGGGTCCCTCGCACCCACAGGCCTCTAGGCTCCTCGCATGAGTGTGAATAAAATATACACACAACAAAAGCAGCACAGCCCAGGGGTTTTTAGAAAGAGGTTGCAAAAACCTCTGAGCAACCCATTCCCGGTATACTATGGAGAGGGATGCTGTTGAGTCAAGGCAAGCTTATGGATTGATGGACATGGTGACACTGCTCCTAGAAGTTCTGGCAGTACCATCCTTGACTAACTTCTCAGAACATGGACGCCTGGGTATGCTGCTTGTCTGAAGATAAATCCGGTATTTCCAAGACACCCTGCTATGCTATGTTTCCTGGAAGGTGAGCCCTCTCTTGGAGGTCTGTTTTCTGAGACTTTCTTGAATCAGTGCCCCTTGTGACCTTCATGGGAGAGAAGAGACCAGATTTGGTTGTAAGGAATATAAAGGGGATTCTTTATTGAAGCTGCTGGACACAGACAGCCCCTGTGATTCTCACGGGTTCTCCAGCTCCCAGACTAATCCAACCTGTGCTGCCTTGCGTCATCACACAGGGTGTTCCTAAATCCTGACCTGGACTATACAGTCCAGAAAGAACTGCTCCCAACATGACAGTACTGGAATGTTTAAGGATAAGCAAAGACAGGAATTAGGAAATCAAAATATTATTTTTTAAAAATTGTTTTGCATTCTTTTCCCAAACAACTATTCTCTTTTAATCCAAAAACATTTACTTTCTAAAAGCAGCATCATGAATGATGGACTATCTGACCTTGTGGTTTGTTATTAATGCAGATGGTATTTCTGGAGTTATTGACTTCTGAGAGGCGTTTCCGCGTCTAGACACTGGTTGAATCACACGGCAGTAACACCCTGGCACTATTCCACAATAAATCAAGCCTTTGATTATTATTAAGAATATTATTAAGACTTTCATTAACCTTATCTGCATGTTCCTGGATACTCCTGTTTGCAGCTGCCAAAACTTAGACTCCTCTATGTAACTTAATCTAGGCTTTAAATCTATTAATCCTCCCATAGGTGCGGGAAGTCAGCAGCGCCAGATGGATGAGAGAACAGTCGCTTTGATCTACCAGACCGAGGTGCCCTCTGTAGACAAAGGAAATGATTCTGCAAGGATGCAGCATGGGACCCTAGTTAAACACTCATGAAGGCGAGGCGTTATTCCACCTCTGTGAAGTTATAGGCTCTCATCTTTATTCTCCTGTGGGTCTTACAGACAAAAGCATTAGCTGCATGACATTCAGCCCCTAGGACATCTAAACCAGACCATGGCACAATGGGGTCTGGGAAAGGTTTAACCCACTCTGCCTTTGAATGCAAACCTCCGCATGGGCCTCTCCCCCTCTTGGTCCTACAACACACGTAGGCTTAGCAAATACGAGGAAAGCTTCAGTCATGCAATATGCCCGGGATCAAGGTGATATTGTGTATGGGAAGAAAACGGTTATAGGACAGTCTACCCAACATTGTATTGTCCTTGAGGCTACCATTCCTGATGCCATCATATCCTCTGCAGTGGTTGCTAATCGCAGTCTGGCACAATGGGGCAGAACGAGGTTACACTCATAACGATCCAACTACCTGGGTGCAGGTGGTCACTGACCTATCACTCACTCTGTGGCATGGGTGTTTTGGAAGGATACCGAAAGGAGCAGAACAAGAACTGGTTTGGAACAGGAACCCCTATGCTGACAGGACATAGGCACGGCATCGGGACCTTGCACGTTAACAGAGAGTGGTGCTTTCTTGCCCCAGCTACAGTAAGTACAACGCTGGAACTCCTGAATATCTGATGTTACGGGGGGAGTTGTTTATGCTTCTGCAGAGTCCTGAGGATGCTGCCAAGGATTGGGGGAAGCTGTTTAAACTTTCTGGTGTCTGCAGGTGAGCTTCTTACACACTGGGCCACTCTTTCAGCTTGCGTAAAACGAGTGAGCTCCTTTTTACATCAGTAGAGCTATACTCATTTACCCCCAATAGGGATCTAGCCAAAGTATCGTGAAATAGCAGCAATGGCTTATTTCGGGACAGATCCTCCTCTTTCTTCAGGTCTCCTGCCACCCTTCATACCTCAATGCCCCTTCCCAGCATTCCACCATTTACCAGACATCTTCCCCTAACCGATGGCCAGAAATCCTGATGGGCAGCAGCCAGGTGTGATAAATGCAGTGCATTCTTTCAGTCCCTTTCCTTCCCATACTGGGAAATGAAACTAACCAAAACAGGGTGTTAACTATGCAGCAGGGTGAGGGGTTAGTACAGGACAGGGCTTCCTGGTCCATCAAGATCGGTGTGGTTTTTTTCAATATTTTTCACTCTCCGATTATGCCCTGTAATTAGCAATGCTCAATCAGGACTTAGCTTGTTGCAATTGGAGCTCCCGGTATGCTGGCTTTGTCTTTCGTTCTTTTTACCTTTCTTTGAATTCTAGAAAAACTTTCGCCAAGCTGCTTCCTCCAGACATCATACAGACATCGATGGCCCTCAGGAAATTGAAGTGCACTTTAATTAGGTCCTAAAACAACGAAAAAAATCAATACGTTAAAAAACCTGAAACTCAATCTATGCGCATGCATGTAAAGAGTTTAGTTAATGCACACGCGTTTCTTTAAGTAACCTTGCAGTCGTTTTTTGGATACGTCTAAACAGACTGCTGCAGCTGCAGTTCTCCCATCGGCGTAGGTAATCTACCTTCCCGAGAGGCAGTAGCTAGGTAAACAGAAGGATTCTTCCATCCACCGAGCACTGGTTGCACCAGGGGTCAGGTTGGCATAGCTACGTTTGTCAGGGGTGTGGATTTTTCACTCTCCTGAGAGACGCAAGTTCCCAGTGTAGACCAGCTCTTTGCCTATTAACTGTATTAATGCAAGTGACTCCGGTGAGATATATCCCTAAATCACCATAAATACGAGGGTGTAATTAAGTTAGAAGGTTATACAATGATAAACGCATGGAGGGGTTCTGTGCATATTAAACTCCCCTTACTAGGCCTAGTGGGAGCAGTCTAGCAGCATACAATAACCTGCCGTAATACCGTAAAGCCCACACAATGCAGCCTTGTGAAAATGGACCAAGATGGTGGAGCAATGACTGCATTGAATCTGAATCACTGACCTGATGGGCCTATGCTGATAATGGAACAAATGGGTCTGTCCGCCTTTGGTTAGGAAAACTCAACTGCTTAACGGCAGCAACTTGTGCAGCCGGCTGCCATCACCACATGCCAGACTGAGGCAAGAGCTAAGCCCCCTATGCTACTGGGGAGTAAACAAGCCATGAAGGTGCACCACGAAAACATCCTGATGAGCCCTGAAGTCTCCATTAACGAGGCTCATGCTGTTCTCCCAGTGCTGCCAGCTGTCTTTGGCGGTGCTACTGTGGGAGAAGAGGCATTCATCATCTTGCCATCCCAGATGGCACTTAGGTGATAACATGGTGGCCACCTGGGACAGGAGGAGGATCTGGCCATATGTGGAGAGGATAGGTCAGATAACTTACTACCTCTCCTTGGACTGTCTGGGAAAGGGGTTGGAGGCTGGGGAGCAGCCAGAGACTGATATCGGTAGGTCAAACACAACAAAATCAGAAACAGATCATAAAGCAGGCTGAACATAGAATTCACTTTGACTTCAGTGAAGTCCCTGCACGAAGGGGGAAACTCACCCCCTGAAGAGGGATAGCAAGAGGACTAGGCAGGGCCTAGCCTGGCTTAAGTAGGACTTAAATACTACGTAGGCCTTATGTTAGCTTTCTGCCCAGGGGTTAATCTTCACCCAATAAGCATCTAACAGAACTTGGCCCTGTACCAGCCTCGCTGTACACAGAGGAAAGCTTCAAATGCTGGATTACGATGTCACGGCAGGATCAAACTGAAGGAGAATCTAGGCTGCGTGTGCACATGCAGAACAATAATACCTAGTATTTATATAGCACTTTTCACCCATAGATCTCAAAGCACTTTACACAGGCGGAAGGTACCATGATCCTCAATTCACAGATAGGAACTGAGCTAATGAGGTGACGTGACCTGCCCGAGTTCTCCAAGCAGGCCAGTTGCAAAGCGGGGTATAAAACCCGTCTCTCACGTCCCTGTCTAGTGTGATACAGGAACAGGCTGTGTGGCTTAGTGGGTATGTATGTAATTCTTTAAAACAGACATATCTGAAACACACACACACACACACACACACACACACACACAATATAAAAACAATGGCAAAATAATTTCCTTGTTGTAAAACGGTCTCCTTTTCTTTATACAATACCTAAGTTCCACTTGAGTGTCAAAGGGCCCGATCCAAGCTCTGTGGCCATAACAACTGACACCACCCCGACTAAAGCAATGAATTGCACATGAAATCTGAGTGCTGCTTCTTAAACATTAGCTGCATCTGAGAGGAGCAAAGCTTTAAGCAATGATGTTTAGACTCTGTTACCTCCAAATTGATAAAAATAGATTCCATCTCTTGTGGAGTCAGCACCAGCTTTAATGGATTCATATAGTTCTGTAAGAGGTAAATGGAAAACTTATTGAAATAAATGAGCAAATGCAATAAGATTCTTTCTTTCTTTCTTCAGCTAAAATTGTTGCAGTGGTTGAATTTTCCGGAGGGGAATCTTGGTGAATTTTCACACTTGCCAAGGCATAAGACTGACAAGACATTTACTAAAACCAGCAGCAACATTGGCAAGGATCATGCAACCTGCCTCACTGTGCTTATGCTCAGCCACATCTCTGCAGGGTTAGGGCTGGGCCGTCTCGGACTGGGATGCCACAAATGTTTTGTGAGGTGGTCAGGTTGTCAAGAACACGAACAAGGTTTCATTTGAACTAAAAGCCGGGTTGCAAGCTAAGTGAAAAGCTAAGGCATGTACCACCCACTCGCGGAGGAAGCTCTGAGCTATAATACAGTTAATTTAAATTAACGGCACACTTTCGCTCTGTGGACTAAGTCAGTGTTTCTCTAACTGGGGGTCCTGACCATAGGCGCCGACTCCGTGGGTGCTCCGGGGCTGGAGCACCCACAGGGAAAAATTGGTAGGTGCTCAGCACCCACCGGCAGCTCCCCGCCAGCCCCGGGGCCCGCGCCCAGCTCACCTCACCACCGGGAGACGTTGCGGGGCTCCGCCCCCGACACCGGGCGACGTTGCGTCGGCATCGGGGGCCCCGCAACGTCGCCCGGCATCGGGGGTGGGGCCCGGCGTCAGCCCCCACCGGCGCTGCCGGAAGTTGGCGCCTGTGGTCCTGACTCAAACAGGGGGTTGCAAGTCTATTGTAGGAGGGTTGTGGCATTGCTACTTTTATTTCTGTGCTGCCTTCAGAGCTGGGCAGCCGGAGGGTGCCCGCTGCTGGCCGGAAGCAGCATGGCCACCAGCACCGGCGCAGAAGTAAGGGTGGCATGATATGGTGGATAGTCACTTGGGGGTGGGGGGGGGGGAGGGGGGGATCTTCACAGCCTGAATATTTTCCAAAGAGGTCCCAGCAAAAAAAGTCTGAGAATCTCTGGACTAAGTTATACCTCTTAAGAGGGAGAGGGAGAAGGAACACTGCCCAAGTGAGCTGTGGAAGGATTAATGCTTGCAGAGACACTAGGGAGATGGGAAAGACACCCTGGCTTTATCTTTAGAAGTTGCTCCATGAGCATTCCTCCCCATTAACAGGTTTCAGAGGGGCAGCCGCGTTAGTCTGTATCAGCAAAAGCAACGAGGAGTCCTTGTGGCACCTTAGAGACTAACAAATTTATTTGGGCATAAACCTTCGTGGCATATAACCCACTTCATGTGCTGTGTATTTATACCTCCCTACTGTATTTCCCACTCCATGCATCTGATGAAGTGGATTATAGCCCACGAAAGCTTATGCCCAAATAAATTTGTTAGTGTCTAAGGTGCCACAAGGTCTCCTCCCCATTAAGAAGAGCCATATTCAGGAAGGTATAATATGGCCCAATATGTATACACAAGATATCTACATATCTAGCTATCTCTGTAGCCAGAGATATTTATCGAGCCCTCTAGATACAGATATAGATACACCTACAAAACCACATTTCATGATTGTTAATATGTATGCAAATTAAACTCTTGCAACTGCCAGCTGCCCTGTACTTTGTCAGAGCAACAGCTTCGCTGGTTTATAGTTAGCTGCTCTTTGGGATGCTTAGCGTTAGTTTTTGCACACTGCCCCATTTAAAACATTAGCCACTCAGAGAGGGGGAAAGCATGATTCATGATCCTGAGCATCATACAGTACATAGTGTGTCTGTATCCAATGCGGGTGGAGGGCGGGGTTCTTTTTGTTGTTGTTGACTTGCTAGTTTGTTTTTTCACAAAGTAAATCATCAGTTGCAACGGCGAATAGCATCAGTTTTAGCTGTTTGATTAGTAGAAAAACTCCTCGGCAGTTTTTTTTGCCTTTGAAGAATGCAGGTAACATGAGTACATTGGAGATGCTTTTCTGAACCAATGGGTATTAATGGGAAATGCACTGTTCATAGCTACAGACATACAGACGCAATATAGCTTATTACAAGACCTTAGCCCCGCCACAGCAAAAAATCTACTTTCATAGCGCTCAGAGTTCATACCAAGGGAATAATTTACCTCTTCCTCTGGGCTGAAACACAAGGTTAATAGTTGTTTTCAAAGAACAAGAAATATGTACATCACTAATATGAACGTCAAAGCTTTTCTTTCTAAAAGCCTGGAATCTTGTTTAATTGTGCGGCTCTCTTTCAGAGCGTCTTTGTAAGAAAGGCAAACATTTTTAAAGGGAAAGGAAAAGTAGTAGAAATGATACCTAGATTTTTTTTTAAATTCTACTCATCTGTAATCACTGAAGGGGAAAATAATATCCAGCCTCCAGTCTCATGCATTGCATCTTTCTGTTGCCGAAGCGTTCGTTCTTTTAAAAGAGAGGATGCACCCAGAATTTATCAAAACCAATTAAAACCTGTGAATGCATGCAGAGAAATGTTACTTTTAATCCAATTAGTTTCAATGACAAGTCAGCACGGCTTCAGCACTTTCAAGAACTGCCTGGAATAAATAGGTTCTTTCAAATGATTCAATGGTGATCAAAGAGTGATAAGGAATCTACAAAAGCCAGTCTTATCTAGAGATTGTGCCTGGGCCACAAAGAACTGAGTGTGTCTTA
Organism: Macrochelys suwanniensis; assembly: GCA_033296515.1. Classification (NCBI taxonomy): domain Eukaryota; kingdom Metazoa; phylum Chordata; order Testudines; family Chelydridae; genus Macrochelys; species Macrochelys suwanniensis. Next base: position 8,395,822 of record CM065790.1, on the reverse strand, counting down.
CTGCTGAGGTTGGAATGGGGGTGGGGCGAATACCCTTCTGAAATAACAAGATGGTTTTTAAGTCTACTTTAAATATGCAGTGATCAGATAAAACAGGCTCCTTTTTTCTGCGTGTTATGGTACCCAGCATGGGCTTGCGTTTGAATGTCTCTGTCCTTCCTTCTGTCACAAGCACCCAGTACTATGGAGCTCTAGAAGCAAGAACTAATCCAGCAAGAGTAATGCAAGATCAAATGCAACCTGAAGCTGTTGACATGAAACGTAGTGAAGGAAAAGAAGGCCAGCTCTCACCTTTTCTATGTCTTCAAGTGTTTTGTAATATTTGGCCTCGGTTTCCTGAATTTCTAGCAAACAGCAACTTCTTTTGTCATCTTCTGTCATTCCCATTTTCTAGAGAAATAAACAACGCATGCTTGAGTGTCCTTAGAGTGTTTCAACCTGCTTGCTTACAGTGGTTCTTTAATGTGTCATTCAGTGAGCAGCCAACACAAGCTCAGGAAGCCAGAAACCAAATTTTCAATCATTTATGTGAAAGAGATCCATTTCTGTTTGCAAAACGTTGGGCAAAATCCTGGCTCCACTGAAGTTAATGGCAAAACTCCCATAGGGTTTAATTTCACCCTTTGCATTTACTATACAATTTACATAGAGGACTACAACCAAAAGAAAAAAAGTCTCTTTCTTTTTTTATTTTTATTTTTAAACTTTGCTTGTGTGAAGCTCACAAGTACCTAAATGGGACTTGGGTGGTACTCTTGTATGGGTCACCAGTGTTTGCCAACCCCAGTGATTTTATCCCAACTCTCATATTTGGTGTTTTTCTTAAAGCCCCAGCTCCTGGAGTCCTGTGATTATCTGAGAATCTCAGCTTTCCTTTTTTCTAGAAAAGTAAGATTCTAGCCCTCATGGTTGCATAAAAAAAGCTAGAAACTGTGACCCCCTAAATGCTCAAAAACAGAAAGCAAATACAAAATAACCCCAAATGTATTTTTTTTAATCTCATAATTTGTGGATGGGGCCCGGAGTCAGGATTTTTGAATGTTTGCGATTAAGCAATACTGAGTCTACAATAGGGGAGAATTACCACTCTTTGTACAACCCATATGAAAGAGTGTAAGACAATATAGTGGCCAGACAGAAACCAAACTCTTTGGTCACTGTCTCCTACTTACCTGCATATATCTAATCTGAAGCATGCAGAAATATAAGCAAAACCAATTAACATTAAAAAAAAAAAGGCAATTTGTAATACCAAAAGTATAACGTCCACCAATTTTTCCACAACATTTAGACGAAAGTACCATAAAAATAAAGAACTTTATGCTTTTGTTAAAGAGAAGGAAGGGAAGTCAGGAGCTAAGAAAACATTGAGGACCAGATCTTCAGCATGCGTGTATCAGTGTAGCTTCACCAGAGTCAGTCACTGACCTTCGGTGTCTGCATGAAGTTTAAAAATATTTAAAAGGGCATAATTATGAATTCATAGATCATAAGGCCAGAAGGAACCATTAGATTATTTAGCTGACCTCCCATACAACACAGACCAGACAATATAGTCCAATTACCTCGATATTCAGCGCAATAACTTATGTCCGGCTACAGTACCTCTTCCAGAAATGCACCCAGTCTTGATGCGAAGTCTTCAAAAGATGGAGAATCCATCACTCCCTTTGCTAGTTTGCGCCCGTGATTACTCACCCTCACTGTTACAACGGTGTGCCTTGTTTCTAAATGTGTGCCCAGAATTCATCTGGTTTTAACTTCCAGCCATTGGTTCTTAGCCGACGTTCTCCAATAGATTAAAGAGCCCTTTAGTAACCAGTATTTTCCTCCCCATTATCAAATCACTTTGTGAGCTTCTTTTGAATAAACCAAACCGACTGACCTCCTTGGGTATCTCTACACCGCATCTGGGAGCAAGCTTCCCAGCCCGAGTCCACACACACTTGTGTTAGTGGGGCTCGTGCTAGCGCTCTAAACATGGCTGTGTACCCGTTGTGGCTTGGGTTCTTGAGTCGGGTGTGGCAGGGACTGGAGGGTTGGGCTTGACAGCCCAAGCCACAATGCCAAAGCAACGTCTACCCAGCTATTTTTAGCATGCTAGTGCGAGCCCTGCTAACACACGTCTGCAGAGCAGGGCTTTCGCTCTCAGGGGCAGTGTAGACACACCTGCTAAGTCTCTCACTATAGGGCACTTTGCAAGTGTTTTAAGGAGCTTATGGTTTGAATTTTCCTTGAGAACAATTGAGTGTTTTTTTCAAGGGGGCCTCCGGGAAGGTGCATGCTGCGTGAAAGGTCATTTTTAGGGTGGCCGGGATATGATTTCCCCTTGCTGCAAGATCCCGTTAGTTGCCGCCCTACATGGTGGAGGCTGCTCAGCATCCACAGCTGAGACCAGATGTTCAAAGAAGCCCCGCGCCCAATGTGCTGAGCGGGTCAGGAAACCCAGCTCCAGCTGAACCCAACCGAAAATTCCAGCCTAACCGTGGCTGGGGGCAAGCCAGGGTTTGCAGGACTCAGCTAACAGCACTTCAGTCCCAAGTCCCCATTAGTTCAATGGGCCGAATGTCTTTAGGTCAGTAGCGCAGCCAGGTCCAGAGTGCAGGGGGAGCGGCGCTATAAAAAGGCGCCTCCCCCTGTACTCACCCAGCGGTGCTCCGGGTCTTCGGCGGCGGCTCCTCACTCACTCCGGGTCTTTGGTGATACCCGCCACCAACAATGCCGCCGAAGACCCGGAGCGCCACCGGGTGAGTGCAAGAAGTGCACTTAAAAAAAGGCGCTGCTTCCTTTTTAAGGCGCCGCTTCTGCTCACAGGGGGAGCAGCCACTCCCCCTGCTCCCTCGCCCAGCTACGCTACTGCTTTAGGTTACGTCTACACTATAAGCTAGGGGCATGACTCCCAGCTTGTGCAGACACGCTCACGCTAGCTCCCGTCTGAGCCAGCGCACTAAAAAAATAGTAGTGTAGCCGTGGTAGCTGCAAACGCCATCTTGCCCCGAGAACCACGCTGCACCTTCAGCTCAACTGAGGCTATATACACACAACCTGCCTCTTGCATCATCACACTGTTCTCAAAAAGATGGTGATAGTCCAAGATCTCAGCTTGTGTCAGAGCAGAGAGGTGCATCAAAGCCTCATGACTCAGGCATGAGAAAACCAGCATGCAGTTGTTAGAGTCAGCATGGAGCCGCACCTTTAAAACATCAGTCTGATTCTAAGCATCCCAATAACCACCTTCCTTGAAGTCCTTGGAAAGCTATAAAAATAAATCTCACACTTGTTACATCCATTTAAAACCAAATTAAACCTCTGACGGGAGCAGAATCCTGCTCGGGAATGACAGCATGCATGGATGTATATTTTTGGTTGGCGTCTTTTAACTTGCCTTTTTTATTGACATCTTCATATTTTACCAGCATGCATTAGCTTGAAAGCATTCAGCAGTTACTTTGAAGATACGGAGGGAAGGGAAATAGTTTATTGGATTTTTAAATCAGAGGCTAAAGCTTTTATTAATCGGCCATTAACAACAATCTTCAGGATAGCATAACAAAATCTGAGGTTGTAAATATGAAATATGCAAAATGGGCTATCACAGCCACTGTGAACTAATCCCGGGATTTTACGAGAAGCATGCTGTGCACCGACTGCTTCCTGAAATCTGGGGGAATCTCAAATGGGGAGGGTTTCCTTCGTTTTAACCTTGCTTGCACTAGGGAATTCGACCTCCAAAAATCCCACTAAAGGCATCAGTAGAAGTCCTAGTGCAAATAAAGCTCCTGCGGGTGAATGTCTTGGGTTGCATCTACCCTTTAAGATAGGCGTCTGATTCCCAGCTTGTGCAGACACTCATGCTAGCTCTCACCTGAGCTAGTACGCTAAAAACAGGCCTTCAGAGACTCTGACTCTGATCCCAGTTAAACTAGCAGTCTCTCCAGCCAAGTCAATGGAGTTACACCAAGCATAGAACGGAGAAGAGATCAGAGCACACATTCCTGGCAGCTCAACAAGAGAGTTTGCATCCTGGGCTCACTCGGACTCTGCAAAGCAAAGTTCCTTTTCCTGCCAATCCACACCTCTGATTGCCAGCTGCAGCAATCTGTGATTCATGATTACAGGTCTTGCTAAGGGAATTTAATTGACCAGTGAACTTGTCCATTTATCCTGCTTTCTCCCAGAGTTATGAATCTTGGCAGCTGGAGTGTGCAGCCAGAAGACAGTAATTAGAATCTACACAGATCCCGGGGGTGGAAGAATTTCATATGAATCTCAAGAAGTTTGAAACCTATCAGGAAGTTTGGATGTTCATGCTCCAGTGATGAGTTCTCTTGAAATTTTGCATCAGCAGAAACAACAAATGTAGTGCATCCAAATGTTTAGCCCGGAAAAGAGCCTCCTTGGCTTTTTTCCTTTTTCATGATACTAGTTATTTGGTAGCATGCTCCAGGAGAACATTTTCCATGTGCATTCAGTGTAATATACCCCTGTTCCTAGACAACACACGTCTCCGCCATGCACAGTAACATAGGCAGCACTTAAGTCCTCAAAATGGGATTTAAGTGGTTTGTCGGCGTTATCCCGACCTCTGCACAGGGAAGAATTTCATTCCCAAAAGATTCCAGACAAAGCTTGGCACCACAGAAGCAATAGGAACCGATCCAAGGCCCACTGAAATCAACATGAGCCTTTCCATTGGTGTCCATGGGCCCTTAGAGCCTAGAGCCCTGTTACAATTCCCAACCTCGTGTAGCTTTTGGCCGAGACTTTCAAAGCTGACTAATGGATTTGGATGCTCAAATACCCATTAAAATTAATTCAGGGAGTCAGGCATCCAACCCCCCTGGGCAGCTTTGTAAATCTCAGCCTTAGGCTATACCAGAGCATGTAGTTTTTAAGTGGTACAATAAAAATACCAAGAAAAAAAACTGCATCTTCATTGCAAATATCTGCCAACTCTCGCCTGGATCTAAGAATACTTGCAGTGTAAGCCACACAACAGGCTAATTGTGCAGGTATGAGTCACATCTCTCGCCTTAGAAAGGGATGAAGTGACACACGCGGCTTTGGCTCAGCAGCGAGTTACTATTTTTGCACTTCCTTTACAACGGGGATTTCTTAGAACTCCTTTCTTCCCATCCTTTAGATGACAGCAGCATGGAAAGCCTTTGAGAAACCCTACAGGATTAGCTCTATCACTCTTCTTCTCACTGTCTCCCTTTCCCCTCCCACCCGCATCCCCCCGCACCCCACCCCAGCTCATTTCCAGGGAATGACTCAGACAAGTTTGAGACCATTATCTTTCATCGGGGGTGCGCTGTGTGTTCGTTTTTAACCCCCCTTCAAGATATGGTATTTAAAATGCATAAATTGTTACCATGGGTTGTTGAACTTCCACTTTGATGATATCTTCGTAGATATCATCGCCTTCATCTTCACAAGGGACGCAGTCGTAAATATCCTCCCCCAGATCATGTTCACTGAAAGGAAAACAAGAGGATTTAGAAATACAGAGGATACATGCACTATAGGTAGATTATGCAAGCGAGCCGCAGCATCCAGGAAAGAACGGGGGAGGGGGAAGAGGGAGAAATCCCAAAAAACTTTGATGTCCTCATTTCTCTTTCCCATTTTGCATTAAGGAGGCCCTTCTTTTTTGTATCAGCTACCGCAGTATGATTTCACCTCCACGCCTCCCACTCGGATGCTGGAATGATGCAAAACACTTTGCGGTGTAAGCCCAGGGACCGTAGCCATCATCACAAGGTAGCATGGTCTAGTGGATAGGAAACTGGAGCGGGAGTCAGGAGCTCTGGGTTCTACTCTTGGCTCTGCCTTGGGCAGCTCACTTGACTTCTCTGTGAACCTTTATTTCCCTCCTGCCTTTTGTCTGTCTTCTCTATTAGATTGGGAGCTTTCCAGGGCACGGACCATCTCTCTCTAAGTGTTTGCGCTTTTAGCTGGGGCCTTTGGGCACTACTGAAACCCAAATGACACCTACATTTACACCAGTGTCCAAGGTAAAACTCCGCAGCTGTATTACTTCTAACAGACCAGCTTATTTCAAACATCAGAAGAAACTGGTTCCCCTCCTGGCCCCAAACCTGGATCACCTGGATCGATCGGACTTCAGCTGTCATTAAGACTGCGCCGATCACAACACGTCTGCTATTCTTCTACACGTCTGCCATTCTTCTGGCCCCAAACACTGCAGCTATTTATAGCACTTTGTCTGTTCTAAGCACTGGGCAGACATCAGTTAATTAGGCTTGCCAACACCCTGGGAGGCCCATCGATTCCAAGAGCAGAAGGGACCATTCTGATCATCCAGTCTGACCTCCCAGGAGAGGTCTACAACGTTCCCTCTAATTTTTGACAGGGTGTGTGCGCAAAAAAGTTCTTCTATGTAAATTGTTGTGCTTCTGTGCAAATGTTTGTGCACACGGTGTTTTGCCGTGTGCGCAGGGTTTAGGATCTGTGTGCACATGCACACGCTCACAACTTAGAGGGAACAGTGGTCTACACTGCACACTAAGCCCTGGCTCTGACTCAGGGTGGAGCCCAAGGCCCTCTTCTGTCCACACACAGATCAGTCTGACTCGGGTCAGCAAGCACTCGGGACCCAGCTAGGCAGGTGGGTCAGAGCCCAAGTCCCACCGTGACTCGGTTCCAAGCCCTGTCACTTGGGAGTGTGGATGCAGCTCAGGACGCAGACCCAAGCCAGAAGGCCTGCAAATACAGTATGGACGTGTTAGCATGACGGAGACCTGGGTTCAGCAATGGTAAACCCAGGTCTACAATGCAGTGTGGACGCTCAAGCATAGGCTTGGGAACATCAGGCCTACAAGGCTGGGTCCCACAGACCCAGGCTTAGTGTGTAATGTAGACATCCCCCCACCGGCTACAGCCAAGATCCGGGCCAAGAGGCAGCGTACTATACAAACACCGAGAGTCCCTGCCCTGAAGAGCATTATTACCTGTTTTACATATGGGGAAACCGACAGAGGTGAGGAGACATGCCCAAGGTCACACAGGGAATCAGTGGCAGAGCCAGCATTAGACCGCAAGTCCTCCTCACCCCCAGCCCTGTGCTCATTCCTCCAGAAACTGTTGCCTTCCGACTGGCTTGGGGGAAATGCACGCGGCTGACGAGGCAGCTGAAAACGCAGACGTGCACCCCAGTGCTTCTTCGCTATGAAGCGGATGAAAGAAACAGGATCAATGTTCTTGACACTCGGTTACTCTTTCAGCTGCCCCACGGTGTTGATGAACTGACAGCACATGAAGCAAGGAGCCATTTATTCCTATTCCACTTAGTAAACACTGGCTCAGACGCTGAGCTACTATCGATCAGCGTAGCTCCATTGCCTTGGATGGATCTACGCCAACTTACACCAGCTGATGATCTCGCAGTGCCAAATTCAGACCTGGGCCATTGGCTCCAACAGATTTGCCCCCATGTACACCAGGGATGAATCTGGCCCACAGAGGTGCCTGGAGCCATAGCTCATACGCTCTGTATTGGTAGTATTGGCATTGTAACAGCGCTCAGAGGCCGCGAATTTGTCTGGGACCTGCTTGTAGTAGTTGATGTACAAACACACACAGACCCGGCTCTGAAGAGCTTAGAATCTAGACTTTAATCATTGACACACACGCACACACCCCGCAGAGAGAGAATGAGCGACTGTGAGCAGCAGAAAAATAATTCAGTGTAGATTTTTTACAGTCTTATTTTTCAGTTGCTAAATATCTATTACTCTGACCATCTCCTATATGTCTCATGCCACACTTACACTCTGTTACCCACATTCCCAAAGCAGTCCATATCCCAAGACATAATGATAGACAGGCTTAGCACAATTATGTTGTTGTTTTTTTTAAATAATTTTGACAGATAACATCAATGTCTATTTTAAAGCATTTCTTAATCAATTTAAATTTTCATAGTTGTGGGCATTTATTGGGGGCAGCACGGAAGGGGGGTCCAGATGACCATTGTTTAATGACAATAGACACTGAAATTGAAAAAGTTAAAGCTTTATATAACCGTTTAAACCCAAATGGTCAACATCACATATCAAAATATACATCGTAAATATCCTTAAATCAAACTAACAAGTTTTCAAGCAGCACTTGTCTTTCTTTGCCTATCTGTGCATTTTGATCATCAGCAAAGGAAATATTTTGTCATCAGTTTCTGTGTGTACAGGGAAATCGACATTTAACTAATCCTTCCAAGCCTAATTATAAGTGTTAACGGGCTTAATAAATTCTACAGGGTTAAAAACAGTGATGTGGCTCTGAGACCTTGAACTGTCAGGTCAAGTTTATACTAACAGTTGCCTGAGCTGTTAACTTCCAAAAGGGCATCGGGACTGTGTTCTTTCCCTTTCTTTTAACTCAGAAACGCTTGTGGCAATCTTGCAACTGAAACACAAAGCTTTGTTTCTTGTAGCACAAGGCGAAATATTGCCGCTCTGTGCCACTGCTTTCTTTAAACGCTGTGTGTGATAGAATCACACATCCTGTGTTCAAAGCGATGCTCTGGCAACCTTTGCTTGCACAAGTCATTGAAATGCTAGAGAAGTTCCCTACACAGCCAGAGGAACAAGGGACGGTTCAGGCAGAGGGGAGAGAGCAGCACACAAAGAGACTACATTTAAGCAACAGATCTTTATTGTTGTTATTTTTATTAATAAATATAATTATTATGGCAGTGCACAGAGACTCTGATTGGGCCCCACTGTACTGCTAGGTTCTGTGCAGACACAGATCCCCGATCTGGAGTCAGATCCATATGGATGTACTCCTGCATGTGCATGGGGCCCCGCTGACTTTCATGGGACTCTGCACAAGTGCACAGGTCCAACGGGGTGGATCCAGCTTGGGAAATCAGGATGCAAGAGGAAGACATAGGGATGACAGCCACATTCAAATAGCCATTGCCCACTCCCATGATTTTACTGTGAGTCTTGTGATTTTGTGGTGTGTTTCTTAAAGCCCCAGCTCCTGGAGTCATATGAATACATGCAAATCTCAGCTTTCATTGTTACAGAGTGAGCTTCTACCTTAATGGTTGTGAGAAAAGCTTGAAAAAACAACTCACATTTGTGGGGGGGAAAGCAGAAGGCAAATGAGAAGAAACCTAACATTTTGTAAAAACCTCGTGATTTTTATGCCAATCTCATGATTTTTGAACACTTGGGATTGGTGATATTGACTAGAAACGCGAACCTGGACTCAGCTTGATTTTATTTTACACACACACACACACACACACACACACACACACACACACACACAAGATCAAAGAAACATGGGCTCTGGATTTACAGTGTTTGTTTCATTCAGTGGCTCAGTAAATCTAAAAGAGGCTAAATGCTGATCACAGTGATTCTGATGTATTATTTATACTGAGGTAGCATGTGCCAGTCACTGATCAGCGATGCACTGTGCTAGGCACTGTACAAACATGGTAATAAAAATAATAAAATAATAATAATGGTCCCTGGACTGAAGGGCTTGCAAACCAAGTAAATCCACCCTGCTTCTTTTACGCTGCAGTAACAGAGTCACCTGCACTAAGCTTAGTGTAAAATACCAGATTTATGGGTAAAATGGTCTTTGACCTTCAATATCTTCCAAAGAGAAGAATCTGGGTTGAACAACTGCTGAGTCCACCCCCCGAGCGATTTCTAACTTGTCTCTCTGTGCTAGGCAATGTATTTTTAGAAGCCTGGATTTGAATTATTTGAACTCTCCCTAAAAATATATATAAACAACTCTCCAGGATGAAACTCAAAGCAAACTGCTGACTGCCCCAGCCAAAGATGCTAACACATCAATGCCGAGGTAGCTAAAAGGCCCAGAGAATAATGTGATATTCTGCAGAATCACAGTTGACTGAGAGGCCTGTTTTCAGAAAAGCTTTGAAGAGGGCAAACAAACATTCTTAGCTGTGTGAAGAACATCTCCTTCTGCCAGAAATAGAAGGGAGCACGTAGAGAGGCGCCAAGTACTGTAGGCTCAGCAAAAGTCCCAATGCCTTGCAACATAGAAGGAGAGAATAAGACAGACACAAAATCCAACTCAAGATCAGGGCTGGCCAGACAACAAGACTGAAAATATTTGCAAAAGTGGGTTTTATTTCTCTTTGACATGCCATTATTTCCATTTCTAAATAGAGATGTGCTCAATAACAGTAGGTTTTTAAATAAATGCACCCGTGTGCTGTATCAACTCTGTTCCTACAGAGCGCTACGTCGTAGCTGGTGTAATACCCACTAATAGCCAGCAATCCATCTTCCTTTTTCCAAGTGTCGTCGCTGCAGTTATTATCTGTCCCAATATTTGTATTCTGAGCTCTTCTCCTCAGCCAGAGCGACTACCTCCAGATTCCCGATTTATCTTCCATTCCAGCAGGCACCCATCAGCTTCTAGCTGCATCGCCATACATCATTCTGGTGGCTGGCAAGTCATTAGGAAGCTTATGGTTGAGTTAATATCGCACCCGCTATTCCTTCCATCAGCCAGCAGGACGATGGACTGGGTGACCAAGACAAAAGAGCCATGTGTGAAGCCCCCGAACGTTGCCAGCCCAGCACCCATATCTACTGCACCCCCACGACGATCAGTCTCGGCGCTCGGCGCCAGCGCATCGTTCTGTTCCCAGCTCCTGTACTGCCACTGGCTTCCCTGCAGTCCTCACTCTAACATGCATCCTGGCCGCAGGGAACTACTGGAGCAAAACCAACACTATTGATCAAATGTCTCCTGGTCACATGGACCCAAACCGCAGACAGACAGACTGATCGTCTCCCAGCCTCGCGAGGCCCAGCTCAGTAACACCCTAAATGACGGGAAGTCTCAGTGCTGGTGACGGAGATCTGCCAGCCTGCTGCCAAAGCCCCCAAGGATAAACAGAAGAGGCAGCGTCGTTAACTTTCTCTAGATAGATGGCATGGGGCCGCCCTCTGTCCCTTAAGAGTTTTCCTTGACAGCCTCGTATGATCCTGATGTTAGGTAGAGAAATAGAACGAGGCAAGCAACAACCAGGGTGTCACCACCAAGGGCGCAGGGTGTGTGAAGCAGACAAAATGAGGAAGAAAGCCCTTCACTGCAGCTAGCACTGGACAACCTACTATACGAACGCCACCCTCCCGGCCCAACGCCACTCTCCTGCAACCAGCATTTAACTTCTAGCTCTCCAGGTCGAGGATTAAGCTCTCCCATTGATAAAGGCCCTGGAGTAACCCACAACCACATGAATGAGTGGGGTGGCCTTCCCGAGTGAAAGGCTGGCTGAAAGTCACAGATGGCTTCGGTGCGGAGTATCCACATCACCCACGGAAGTCACAGGGAGATGCTGGTGCTCAGAACCTTTGACAGTCAGGCCAAGGTTTCATAATGAGAAATCCATGTGGCAGTTTACAGCAAATGAAATCAGGAGGGGGTGGGACTGCCGGGGTTTTTTTAAAAAGTCATTTTACATGTGTGTTGTCCACCACCAGGAACTGAAACCAGGCCTTCAAGCACTAAAAGCAGGAGTCTCTACCATTTGACCTAAAGGAGTCATTCCTCTAGGTGGCAGCAGTAGCGGGCTCCCATCCTCGGTGGACAAGCCACTAAGCGTGGGATGCTGAATACAGAATGAACAGCGATTCACATGACATGTTACACACAACGGAGTGTAAATATCACATGGGGTGCATTACGCAGAGTCCTATTAGGGTAAAAGTTGATTCTGTGCTTTATTTTCACTGAGGGTTTGACTCTTCCATCCCCATAGTCATTCCAGTGTATTTCTCCCTGAGTTTCCCCTCGTTTCCTCTTTAATCCTCTGAATCAGCTTCTTGGGAAGGTTCCCACCATTGACCACAAGCACCCTGCTGGCAGCAAAGGGCTTTTACAGCCACTGACTAGCAGCAACGTCATTAGGACTAGATTGCCCCTACAGGCGCAGTGGCTCAAGAACTCCAATGCACAGAGGCTCAGAATTCCCCCTTCCGGCCTCCTCCACTCAGCCCATCTCACTCAGTGTTAAGGGGCACTGGCAAGAACGACGGGCCCTCCCTCAAACTAAGACCGGGGTCTTGTACTGCAATTATCCTCCTAATATCAAAGTGCAAAGCATTTTCTAAATGACGTGCTGCAACAGCCTTAATACACAACAGCCCTGGAGTCCGAGAAACACAAGCACCAGTTAGATGAATCCATACTGGGGCTGAAGCATCGGAACTTAGGGGACAAGGGAGCATTACTAATTCCCACTAAGAACCAGGAGAGGCACTAACAAGGACAGAATTGTGTGTGGGAGCAGCTGAGAGTTCAGCATGAAGCTGTTACTAACACAAGCAGTCTCATTGATAACAGTGATTAACATGATTAAGAGCTCCAGAACGGTCCATTAACACCTCAACAGGAATTTTGTTTGCTTATTTTGACACCTGTGGCTTTTATCACAGTTCCTGATGCAGCGCAGCACTTAGTAAAAGCGGAGGATGATCCTGTGGTTAGAAGAGATCAGGAATAAGAACACTGGGTTCTGTTCCCAGCTCTGCGACAGACTTCCTGTGTGACCTTTGGCAAGTTATTTAACCTCTTTGTGCCTCAATTTCCTTGTCTGTAGAATGGGGATGACAATACCCACATCACAGGAGAGATGGTGGGAAGCAATTCGAGTCTGTCATTTACGATAGATCCGTGAATGCAAGGTTCTAGAGACGCGCCAATCAGCAAGCGGCGCTGGTATTACAACAATGAAGTCTCGGGACCTTATTTGCTAAAGCATGTTCCTTTTAAACCTTTGCTGGGAAGTGGAGAGGGGCTGCTATTCTTGTGGTGAACTATCAGACGTGTAGATGAGACAATCTCCCAGGACAGACTGTAGGTTGTAGAATCTTTCTGCTTTGGATATTACTGTTGACATCAGTGCTTTTCGCATATTGATTTTCATCGATCTTTGCACGTCATGTGCCCCAGTTGGAAACAGACAACTATTAAAAAAAAATACATCAAGAGGATTTTAGTCTGTAGCAACTGAATAACACGGCATCACGGTGACAATGAACAATGGCCAGATGCTCAATGGCATAAATAGCATCATTCCATGGATTCAGTCAGAGACGTGCAATTTTAAGCCAGCTGAGGATCTGGGGTAAAATTTTCAAAAGTGATTTAAGACCATAGGGGCCTAAGTCTAATTGAAACGGGGTTCAGGCTCCTAAGGGCCTGTGACGGTTCTCGGGGCACCCAGTATAGAGTCCCATTGTTATCCCCTGCCTCCGGTGTGAAGGTATCTTGCCTGTGTGGGTGTCAGCTCCCTAACTCCACCAGCCTTCCCGCCACTCTCCTCTGGGCTATGCCAGCCCAGTTTCCATCTTGCAGGTTAACAGGAGGTGTACCCCAGTCCCCGAGTCCCTTTGAAGCATTCCCCTGGGATTCCTAGCTCCTAACACAGAAAATCCAAATCCTCTGCTCCCAAAGGAGCCGGATACTGCACATGACCAGTTTCACCTTAAACCACCGCTCCTGTAAAACGCACTGCACTCGTGAGCACTTCTAATATACAAAAGTAGGTTCATTTAAGAAAGAATAGCGATTTAGCTAGAAACAAGAGAGAGTATGGTGGGGACAATACAAAAAAACCACAAACCTGGGTCTACGCTCATTGATAGTTACCTTTTCTATCTAATAAAGTAGGTTTTCCCCCAACATTGTGTCTGTTGCAGAACTGGCTGGTTTCACAAGAACCAGGATCCAAATATTCATGAAAGCACTTGCCCTCCACAAGGGGTTTCCTCAGTGACTAGATACCAAGTGTTTCTCCCTTCTCTGTCTCACACCAAAACAGTCTTTTGTTTCTATTCATAGACAGCACCAGCACCTGTCTGGTTGTAATGTTCCTTTTTACACCTTCAAGTGGTTTCGATTGTTTGCATGGTGCTGCTGATGGTTTTCCATTAAAAGTCTCGGGACTGAGCAAGGCTAAACAATTCAGCCTTGCATTACATCACCGCTTAAACGGGGGAGAGGGGAAGATAATTCCCCCTCTGGGCCATCACCAAGACACATTACCTCCTGGTAACTAATTTTTCCTCCAAGTCCATAAAGCATACTTTCAATATCAATACATTATTCCTTAAATATTACAATCAATATACATACATCTCACAATGATTATGAACCTTGAGAAGTTACAAGCTTTCCATTGATACCTTACATGTTACTCTTCATAGATAACTATGCTGTAAGACACGTGTTTGGTGTAGTGAGTTTGTCAGTACAGAGGTGAGAGCTGTTTGCAAAGAATCGGGGATCCTTTGCAAAGGAGCCTCTGTGTCAAGGGACCTAAGTCACTTTTGAAAATGTGACTGAAGGAGATTTGTCCTATCAGTGGTTTTGAAAATTTTACCCCTGGTCTATAGAGAACTCTCTCCTTGCCAAAGGATTTTTGAGTCACCTTATAAAAGTGTATAGTAGAGTATCATTCTCTATTCTACAAGATACAGTTCTCTGGTCTATAAAATGTGTTTAAAAAACCCTAGAGAGAAGTTATAGCTTTCTATTAAATTCTACTGGACTTTTCATAAAGCTGTGGCATTGCTACTTGGTATCTTGGGATGCGAACAGAAAGATCTCACAGATATTGTGTCCAGGTTTAGCATTTGTCAAAGCAGCTGATTGCAAATATACGTTTGGAGAAAGGTGCTGTATACAAAGGAAACAGAAGTTGAAACTGTCCACTCTTTGGAAGGACATTCTTGGATAATGTAGGGCCAGAATTTCAGGTGTTTAATAATTTTTAAAAAGTTGTATAAAATCTAGTATTGATAGTAACATTTTAAGAGGAGTTTAAAAAACCCCCCAAATGAATTATTCCTTTGTTCCTTCTGCAGTCCTAGCAATCCACACATCACGGTGCTGTGGTAGAGCAGTCACTGCTGCCAGTCCTAGTTGTTCTACAATCATGAGACTGGTTTAAAATCATTATTTAAAACAGATCTTTATTTGCCTTGCTTTTTGAGCCTTTGGCAGTCACTTTTTCCACGCTTTTCTCTGCAACCATCAGAGCTAGAAACTTACTATTTTTAAATAAAAGCCAATATTCTCGTGTAATCACCTGACTCCAGGAGCTGGGTCTTTAAGAAACCCCCAAATATTGCAAGACTCATCACAAGAGCTATCAGCAATGCACGCAGAAACCAAAAAGTAAAACGGATTAGAAAGAAGTGTGACTTTCCACAATATTCACCCCAGTCCAGTGGGCCCGAACTATGCATTCCACAGCATTTCCCCCTTCCCAGCTAAGAGCTTCACAGAGCCATGGGATAGGAGCAATGATGCTGCAGGGATTGCTTCGCCGTATGCCCTTGACAGAGAGTCCAGCCCTGCTTCTGTTGAAGCCGGAGCGAACCATTGACACCAATGGCACCTGTATGATGTGCGCTCCCCTGATAGAAACATTCGCACCTTTCAACGCATGTGGCTGCCTGTACGTGCGGGAGGGTGGCACCAACTTATCCAGTGTGGTCATATATCATGGAAAGGCCAGGAGAGAATCAGAGGCGGTACCACTTCCCTGCTTAACCTCTGCCTGCCTGTTACAGCTGGTAACATCAAGATAGGGTAAAAGGGGAATTTTACATTTTTGTTGCAGGGCAGCGACCCAGGCGCAGCATGGGGGACTGTGCTGTGTGTGCTAGTTTCTGGCTTTGAAGAGGCTTCCCGTTAGCCTGGCGTTGTGAATCCTTGCATGGAGGGGTCAATTAGTCAGGAATATAAAGCTCAGTCACTATCTGACCGTCCTGCTACTTTCCTGCCTCAAAGCTGCTTGTGAAGGAAACTTTTTTTTGGGGGGGGGGGGGCGGCCCTGGAGTGATCTTTCCTGGCTCAGCAAGAGCTATAGGATTGGACAGTGATTGCTACAGAATCCTGTTGGTTTCACCCATATTACATTCTGCAGGGCATTTCCATACGCTGTGTCCTAGCAGTGACGCTCCCGTTACGAGTCTCACACAACACCCACTGGGTTTGCGCGGGGCTATCCAAATCCTTCCCACGGGACAAGACGCTTTTCTGAGCCAAAGCAAAGTCTGTGGGAAAATCTGTCCCTGGTGTGAGTGCAGGAACCTCACGGGAGTTACACCCAGGGTGAACATGCCCCCAAACCCACAAAACAAAAAGTAGCTGCCGAACGGTCAGGATCCAGGGTCACTTCCCTCTGAAAGTCTTTTAACGTTTTCCAGTGTACTGAAGAAGTCAGCTGTGCCCGACACATCAACAGGACTATGTCCCCCCCATAGGCGCCGACCCCGTGGATGATCCGGGGCTGGAGCACCCACAGGGGGAAAAATGGTGGGTGCTGAGCACCAGGTGTGCCCCAGGAGCTCCCCCCGTCCCTCCCCACGCCTCCCACTCACCGCGATTAGTGGGGGAGTGAGGACACAGGATGCTGGGGGGAGGGGGTGGAACGGGGCAAGAACTGGCGGGCAGGAGGGGGAAGAGGTGGGGCGGGGCATTGGAGGAAGGGGTGGAGTGGGGGCAGGGCCTGGGGCAGAGCTGGGGGTCAAGCACCCCCCAGCACTTTGGAAAGTCAGCTGTAATATTCATCATAATCTCAAATTTTAAAAATAGACAAATATTAAGCACTGTGTTTACAGTACACAAGAGCAAAAGCATATTATACTGGTACGTGAACATACAACAGTAAATGCCAGTAGGGCGGTGGCTGGTTTGTTGGATTGATTTGAAATCTGGCCACGCAGCCACTACGAACTGGGCTTTTTGAAGTCTTCAGGATTGTCTAGATGGAGCGCTAGTACATGGCAAGCCAGGGTGTGAATCTAGAGCGCACTAGCCTGCCAGGCACTCCCTCATTATCCCCCGTTTCAAAGAGCAATAGGTCAAAGTGCCCCGTGGAACATAGTGTGCTTAGCAGGATCCACACAGTGAGTTAGTGCACAGCAAGCTATCAAGCTGTAGATTCACACCCCGGCTTGCCGCACTCTAGCTTGCTGTGTAGAAAACCCCTTGTAGGTTCATAGAAGGAGTAAGAGTGGTACCCCAAGGACATCCAAAGCTCAGTATCCTATGGGCTTTCAGTTGGTCCCTCTGGAGTTCAAGTATGGCTGAGGCCCCTTGTGAAGACGAATTAGTCACCATCTTCGCCTCGCCCCTGGTGGAGACTGGATCACTCCAGAACCCCAGCAGTGCTTGCACCTCCCTACACCACATCCGCTCTCTGCTCATGAAAGGTCCTGAACTAACACGAAGAACAAAAAGGTTTCAAAGCAAAGACGGGCTTCAACCAAAACCCCAGGACCCAACACCTCGAGCTTTGGTGTCTTCAAAGTCCCTAGGAGATTTTCGTAGCGTGAGCCCGTCTCTAGTTACTAGTTCAAAATAGATTTGTGGAAGTGCCTGAGACAGCTGCACAGCATCTGGCTGGCTCCAGCCTGCCCCGGTAATGCTGCATTTTCACACTCATTCTCTGCATTATTTTTATTTATTTATTTTTGCTATTCATAGAGATTTCATCTGACCACTCTCTCATGCGTGGTCTCTCTCTAGCAAATAGAGACAAGGAGCCCTATATATTAACACCACAGCTGGCGTGCTTAGTTTTTAGGAGGAGGGAGTTTAAGGTGTGTGGAGTCTTCTGACTCAATCTCATGGAGTTTTAATTAACCAGAAATCATTTGAAGTTAGATCCATGTCTGGAGGTAGCAACAGCCATATTTTCTAATCTATTCTATTCAGCATCTTTTACTACGCCCCATCAAACGCGGAATCTGACAGTCTCAAAACAACCCAAATGGCAACAATAAAATGCACTCTGAGGGATGGCACCAGAAGGACACACATAAGTGGGTGATGATGCAGGAGAAAGGATAGGTTTACAATTTCTGTGTCACTGCAGCCTTGGAAAATTCAGGCAGTTAATTTCAGACTGACGGGCGTGTGGTTTTTCTAATGCAAACAGATGAATGTGCAAGAAAAAGGTTGCTAGTTTATCAGCTCACCTTGGGGTTTCTTTTTAAATGCACTTTTTAAAAATCTGCTGATCACTCCATTATCTTGGGAGATATAGTCAGGGAGCTCTGGTGACAGCAGCAAGGAAAAATCAACCACCTTTGAAAGAGACACTTCAGGGTAAGAAGGCCTATTGGCAAAGGCAGATCCCAACAGAGCTGTATGAGTGAGGAATTATGGGTCCAAACATGCCTAGAGTGTGGACAAGGCTTTAGTCAGGCAACCAACGTTAGCTCTCTGCTGATCTCACTGTTCTGCGGGTAGCAACATGTCCTATAGCACTTAGTAATGAAAATCCTGCAGGCAATTCTTCCTCAGACAGACTTGAGAGAGACAAAAGACCTGCATCAAATACACACAGATGTGAAAAGGGAAGGGAGGAGATGGTTTTGTATTGTAACAACAATTCCAGTAGTGGGAAAGTAACTTTCATCTTAGCAAACCCCTCAGCCCAAGTGCCAGTGCTGAATAGTGTATTAGTAGTAGCACTATCACAGTGTCTAGAAGTCCTAGTTATTGGCCAGAACCCCACGGTGCTAGGCACTGTACCCAAAGAGAACACAAAAAGACAGTCACTGCCCCAAGGACTTTACAATCTCAGTAGTGGGTAGGCTGGATTATCACTCCCCGTCCCTGAAACTGGGAGTTAAACTGGGCTTCCTTAGGATGATGGCTCTGTGGATGAGGGGAAAGCAGTGGACGTGTTATTCCTTGACTTTAGCAAAGCTTTTGATACAGTATTCTTGCCAGCAAGTTAAAGAAGTATGGGCTGGATGAATGAACTATAAGGTGGATAGAAAGCTGGTTAGATCGTCGGGCTCAATGGGTAGCGATCAACGGCTCCATGTCTAGTTGGCAGCCGGTATCAAGCGGAGTGCCCCAAGGGTCGGTCCTGGGGCTGGTTTTGTTCAATATCTTCATTAACGATCTGGAGGATGGTGTGGACTGCACCCTCAGCAAGTTTGCAGATGACACTAAACTGGGAGGAGTGGTAGATACGCTGGAGAGTAGAGATAGGATACAGAGGGACCTAGACAAATTAGAGGATTGGGCCAAAAGAAATCTGATGAGGTTCAACAAGGACAAGTGCAGAGTCCTGCACTTAGTACGGAAGAATCCCATGCACTGCTACAGACTAGGGACCGAACGGCTGGGCAGCAGTTCTGCAGAAAAGGACCTAGGGGTTACGGTGGACGAAAAGTTGAATATGAGTCAACAGTGTGCCCTTGTTGCCAAGAAGGCTAATGGCATTTTGGGCTGTATAAGTAGGGGCATTGCCAGCAGATCGAGGGACGTGATCATTCCCTTCTATTCTGCATTGGTGAGGCCTCATCTGGAGTACTGTGTCCAGTTTGGGCCCCACACTACAAGAAGGATGTGGAAAAATTGAAGGGAGTCCAGTGGAGGGCAAAGGAAATGATTAGGGGGCTGGAGCACATGACTTATGGGGAGAGACTGAGGGAACTGGGATTGTTTAGTCTGCAGAAGAGAAGAATGAGGGGGGATTTGATAGCTGCTTTCAACTACCTGAAAGGGGGTTCCAAAGAGGATGGATCTAGACTGTTCTCAGTGGTACCAGATGACAGAACAAGGAGCAATGGTCTCAAGTTGCAGTGTGGAAGGGCTAGGTTGGATATTAGGAAAAACTTTTTCACTAGGAGGGTCGTGAAGCACTGGAATGGGTTCCCTAGGGAGGTGGTAGAATCTCCATCCTTAGAGGTTTTTAAGGTCAGGCTTGACAAAGCCCTGGCTGGGATGATTTAGTTGGGGATTGGTCCTGCTTTGAGCAGGGGATTGGACTAGATGACCTCCTGAGGTCCCTTCCAACCCTGATATTCTATGATTCTATGATAAAAGCTTGCATCTTTGCCTGCTAAGCTATGAATCAAAGACAAGTGCCACATTTATTCAACAAAGGAGGAACACACATGACGTTAGGACAGAAATCAGGACACATGAGGGACGTTTGAAGTATACTTAATCAATTCACACATGGTCAAACCCAAAGGGGGAAAAGAGCAGCCCAATGACAGGCATCTTTGAAAAGTTTAATTAAAACCCAACTCCTTCACAGGAGACACGTTGCAAATCATCAAACACTGTCACGTAAGAGGAAGCAATATCGGCGCCTTTCATCACTCACTGAAGCAGCATCGGGCACAGGATCAGGGCTCAGGAGACCTGCATTCTATTCCTGGTGTTGCCGCTGACCAGCTTGGTGACCATGGGCAAGTCACCTTGTCTCTGGGTGCTTGTTTTCCCTCCCACTCCGTCTGCCTCCCATTCTGTCTGATTGAGCTAGTGCCTTAAAAATAGCAGCATAGCCACAGCGACGTGAGCAGTGGGAGGGTCTAGGCACCCCAAGTCCATGCCTAGGGTGTCGGACGGGATCGTACTCGGAGCGAGCTAGCTCTCCCACTGCTTGCACTGCCCAGCTATGCTATTTTTAGCACACTAGCTCGATGAGAGCTAGTGTGGGTATGTCTCCTGCAGCTGGCAATTCCACCTTCCAAGTCCAAGGTAGATGGACCCTTGGAGACTGTAGGCTCTTTGGGGCAGAGGCTGTTATACCCTCTCGAGCTCAATGGGGCTCTTGATCTTGGTAGGCATCATGAGACACTACTGTAATGCTAGTACCAACAACATAAAAACCCAACCCTCTTAAACACAAGTCTTTCTAAGGGATACACGTTTCCATGTCAGGATAGCTAAGCATTTGAGCTCTGTTAAGACGGAGGTCCCCTCTGCAGGCTTGGGTTCAAATTCTACCCTTGAAAGCACGTTCACCCTTAAAGCCACAGTGCACTCTACTTCAGGGCAATAACTTCAGGACCACCCCGCGAAACTACATTCCTGGCACGTGCGCGGAATATGCACTCACCTGAAGTGAGGTATTTAAACATGACAGGATAGGCATATACTCACTTCACCAAATCCAATGTTCTCCACATTCCCCTAGACCATGCAGCTATGATTATTACAACAGTCCGTAGAAGCCCCATCTCAGAGAGGAGCCCCATGACACTAGGCACTGTGCCTACATATATGCGTCAGTCTCTGCCCCCAAAGAATGGACTGTTTAAATGAACAGGACAGAAAAAAGTGGGAAAAAGGAATCACAATCCTTCCTCTTTTCCAGACAGTGGAGTGAGGCTTTAAAAGGTTAAGCAGCTTCTGGACACCCATTCCGGTGCCTTAACCACAACCCAGTGTATCTTCCCTTACAAGGTTTTCCTGCAACAACCCTGCTCTTCCCCCACCCCCACAGGTCTTGCTCAGAACATTTGTCCTAAGTTTTCCCACTTTACAGCTGTTTAGGGAGAAACCCAAAACAAACCGATGGACAGAATCTCCTAACTACTGGGACATTCCTCGTTTCAAAAGGGATCAAAGAAACACCTTTTTTTTTTTAATGGACTCCAGTTCATCATGGAGACTGACAAGCTCTGCCACCAGATTATATGAAACGAACCAGAACAGTAACATACAATGTACAGTCCAATGACGCCAAAATGGGACTGCTGGATTCTTATGAGCATAAAAGGACTGAGCCATAACGAGACTGGATACAGTAGATCCGATATACCCTACAGAAGCTTTTCGATGTTGTAAAGAGGACGGGGATCAATTGGTTTCATAAATCTAATGCAACAAAATCAGCAGAATGGGTTTGAGAGTCAGGAGAGAAAATTTAGGTTAAATGTTAAGTAAAACTTTAGAGCTATAAGAAAGGTGAGGGCAATTAAACAAGCCATCAAGGGAGGCTGGGATATGGCCATCTGTAGATACATTCAATGCTAGACCGGACAGCCATCTATCAGAGGTGATTTCAGAATGATCAAATCAAGTCAGCCGTGATAAGGGTGGGGGGGGGGGGGGGGACTAGCAGACTCACTAGAGGTCCTTTAGGACAAACAATGCTTTGATTTTTATCAGCAGGTGCCGGTGAAACAGGCTATTGTGTTATCACCAGCATCCAGATCAATTCTGGATGAGAGCTCAGCCTCTATCATTTTCAGGGGCCTTTTCCCCATAAACTCTCTGTGATCAGGCCTCTCTGTGGCAGGCTGAAACATTGGATATCACAGGACTCCAAGAGAAACTGCACAGTAGAGAAAAAGGACCCCCCTCTTTCCCCGATCCCCTACTCACAGCACTGAGCTTGCACTACTTAAACTCACTGGGCCTTACCATCTGCCCCACTATTCTGACTTTCTTCAGTCAGCCATCTGGCCAACTGAAAAGAAAACACAGGGGGCGGAGGCAGGGACCTCAGCCACCTTTAGCTCCCTTGAAAGATGTGTTTTTTCTTAACCTCCCTTTCAATGATCAGTCCAATTTTTATGAACTGTTGTTGCAAATAATTCTCTCTCGATCTTCTGAATGGGTTGCCCTCACTCCCCAGGCAGGCAATTCTGTGTTCAGAATACGCGACTCAGAACCGCAAATCCGAAAGCACAATGTGTACATCGAGGCATGAACGTGCTTTACACGCACAAGTTTCCCTGTGGCAAATTTGACTTGCATTGAAAGAAACAGCTTGTTTGTACGATACATGTAACCACACTGAGCACAGTTCTATTGATTTATATCAGTCAGGGATTTTTCTTTTGCCACAGAATGTTGTTGTTGCTCTTACAGTAATTACAGTAATAATGTAACAATTCTATGGCCATTGAGGATTTCACAGTTGTCAGCGTGCTGCATGCCCTGGCTTCTTGGGAGTTTTGTAGAGGTCGCGTGGCTGCAACTCAGATCCTCTTGCTTCAAAAAGCTCATTATCACTTAAGCTGGAAGATGAAAAATTAAAATTTCAAAGCTTTTCACCAAACAGAAGTTCTGAAAATTTTTTATTTGGAAATATCAAAATGCTTCATTTCAATATTTTTGATCAAAACTAAACATTTTGACATTCCAGAAATTGAAATGTTTGATTTGGTTTATTGAACTGACCTGAAAGTCTTTTGTTTCAAGCCAGTTCAATATGAAATCACATTCTTCACAGTGCTGTGGGAGTTGTTGTTTGGGAGCCAGATACCCCCATTCTTTGCCTCTGGGCCAGGTTCTCCTGGCTAGACTACATGTACGATGATGCATCCAGATACATGCTTCTCCCATGATGAACCACACAGCTTGGTCAGAGGGAAATCCTCATTGCATGTAGTCCTCTGGGGTGCCTGGCCCTAGGAGAAAATGGGAGCCAGAACTACAACTCCTGTAAGGCAATGTGCTGATGGGGAAACAGTGTAATGTTTTGTTGAACTCTGAAATGAAGTGCTTTGAATGAGTTCATCAAAATTAAATATTCTGCTTTAGGTCAAACTAAATATTTTGTACTGGCAACATTGAAATTGTCCCATGAAAACTTTTGATTTTGTGGAAACTGCATTTTTGGTCAGAAAATATTTCTGATGGAACATGCCCAGCCAGCTCTACTCCGAACCCTCAAATATATAAATGAACATGTGGGCCGAACCCCGCTCGCTTCACTCACACAAGTAGTGTCACTGAAAACAACCGGTGAAAACCTGGCTTGACCGCAGTCCACAGAAGCTTTGCCATTAACTTCAGTGGGGACCAGATTTCACCCAACGAGACCATTTGGACCCCTGTATGCATCGAGCCATCCAAATATTAGGTTTGTCCCATTATCCCTCCTGCAATTCCACTTGTGTACTAGAGGCATTAAGGGTAAAATTCTCAGAAGCACCCAGTATTGAATGAATTCCTTGGGCATCGTGGCAGAGTTTACACTAGTGGGTATATCTCTGGGTGCTCCTATCTGACATACACAAAGCTGAAGAACGTAAACTCCTAACGGGGAGTGGAAAATGCCATCAGACTGTGCGATCTTAACCCCCGCCCCTTTTATTTTTTTCTTTTTGCATATGGGTCTTTCTCCAATGGATCTGACCCCCCCGCACAAACTTTGTAGCCTGGATCTCAAGAGGAGGAGAGAAATGTGCGGTTAAAAAATGCAGTGAAGCTGGGACAGCAAGGAGAGGAGCCTTATTTTCATTGAAAGACAATGGGAGTTAGTTTCCTAATGAGTTAGTTTATTAAGTCAATTAGGAACTTAGGAAGTATATTAGTCTCATTTTACCAATTGGGAACTGAGGCACAGAGGGATCAAGGGCAAACTTTTCTCACGGGTGTTGTGAGGATAAAATCCATTAATAATCCATCCATTACTCAGGTAACATGGTAATGTGGGTTATAGAAGAACAAATACGTATAGAAAGTAACAGTCACATCCTAGAAGCTGCAGAGACCAGCAGCAAAGTAATTACAGGTGTGAATCCTTCTTTTTAAAGTATAATCTGTTCCTTGTATGGAGCACAGACTGAAAACATTTATTTTAAGGAAAATATTGCTTGCCCACGCTGCCTGGATCAGAACCAGCTCCAATAGCCCTAATCAATTACGCAAACACCAGGAATTCACACATAAATGTATCCCCCAATTTAAAACATGCATATGGTTCAGAATCAGGAATTTTAAAACCCAATGTTAAAATGATTTTAAGACCATTCGGAGGGGGAAAGTATTATTTTTGAAAGGAAACCTATATATGTTAAAATGTATTCAATTATCACTGCTAGGACCAAACCACAAGTTAGGGACTCAAATATACTCCGTTCCATGTATCAATTTATGATTTACTTTTGTAATAACTGAAGCCATAAGGAACTCATTGGATTAAGCTTTATTATTTACGTTGTTGAACAATAATATTTGACTGTATAAAGCCATATATCCACCCTTGCAAATGTTCTCCCCATATGAAACGGGTTGCACATTATTGAAATCCTGGGCCCACTGAAGTCAATGGGAATTTTGCCATCAACTTCAATGGGGCTAGGATTTCACTCTCTATGATTTGGTTCAAAGGAATTAAAAATCTTCAATATTGTCACAACATCAGAGACAGACGCCAGAGATAAAGATAGAAATGGATCTGCCAAAGGCATTCCCACAACACACCATATGATCAGAAATAAATCCAATTAATCATGTGTTTGAAGCCCTAAAAAGACTGGCTGACATTTTCATTGTAGCCTAAGGGAGTTAGACACCCAACTGTCATATACCAGTACTCATCGGCTCCTGTGAAAATCCCAATTTTAGATTAACCAGATTAGCAGCAACCAGATTCCAGCTTTACTCTGGTGACAACATAAAGACAAGTGTCCCTTATCTCCCATCGCCAAGTGTGAAAACCACCAATCAGGGAGCGCCAAAGCCAGGAATCCCACACACCATTCACTGCAGGCACTAGCCTGGGACTTGGGAGACCAGTGTTCAAATCCAGCCTTTTCCACAGAGTTCCTGTCTGGCTGCCAGCAACCCCCAATCTCTCTGTGCCTCAGTTCCCTATCTGTAAAATGGGATAATTAATGCTTCCTTTCTCCCTGCCTTGTCTATTTAGACAGCCTCCTCGGTATACACTCAGTCAGGATCTTGCTCAGGGTCTGTAGTAGAACGACTCCCTGACCCCTCTCTCCCGTTCCCCAGTGGACCCCATTACATTTTCTCCATCTCTTATTTTTCCCAGTATGGCCATTTCCCAAGTATCTGACTTTCTGGACTATATGCTCTTCAGGTCAGGGACAGTGTATTTTTGCAAACTGTACAGTGCTGAGTGCATTGTTAGGGTTAAACAGCACAACAGGGCACGTGATGTGGCATTTCCAGAATGATGCTCTGCACAAGACCTTCTTGTGTGGATTATCTACTGATCTGTAATCCCCTAACTACCTGCTGCTGACAGGAGACAGTTAAAGAGGAAGTACTCTTCTCTGAGCGACTCCCGACTCAGACAATCAGGGGAATCACATACAGCCCTGTGTATTTAAAATGGGATTTAGAGTTACGGAGGAATCTTCATAGTCTTAGCCTCCAATCACCCCGCATTGAGCTCTGTTAGAACTGATGTCTCCCAGAGCTCTCTACATGGGGGAAAAAAGCCAGACTATTGTAACAGCACAAAAATTTCTTGGCAAGAACATCAAAGAGGCAGGCCCGGCACTCAGATCCCAGCTGTCCTATTTTCTCATTCTTTGCTGAAACTGAACTGCGACTTTTTGTTTGTTTTTTGCACCGCCACTTACTCGGCCAGTTCCTCCAAGCTCCGATAGACGTCATCATCGTTCTCCGTGGTCTCCTCTGAAGGGAAGGGTCTGGAAGAGAGGAGAGAAAATACGTTATTGGTACTGCTGACCTCTTGCACAGACCATCATCATTTGCTGCAGCCTGTGAAAATTCAGATCAGCACATCGTGTAAATGATTGCTTTGGAATAAAAACATCCATCACTATTATACGTATTTGTATTACACATATCCACCCCGCAGGCATCAACTTCTGATAAGATCCCTTCTCAGTTTTCAGCTTGGGCTCAGGGTTGTGGCTGCAGTAGGAAATTAGGTCATGCTAGAGCACAACGTCAAGGAGACCCGTTAACTGTCACAGCGTTAATCAGGACTCTGCAGTCAATGGACACACGGACAAGACGTTGTTCACATTGTGGCTGCTGGCCATGGTTAACCCTAGGGTTCGTCCATGACCCCATGTCAGACATGATTTGTCCCTGCCTACGCGGGTGCAGAGTCATGTTTGACATGGTGTTCCTTTACACGACTCCGGGGTTTTGCTCAAACACGTCCAAATTTCCTGTTGAATACGAGCCCCATGGTGCCTACGGCAATACGTGCATCTGTGATCACAGGGAGAGGCTTTGTGGGCCCTCTGGGTCTTGGTCACCGTGGACTAAGATGTAAAGGTATGTGGCTAGCACACGGTAGCTAGCTCACGCTAACTAATGCTCTCTAAAACCCTAGTGTAGACAAGGCAGCTCAGATTAACGTGCTGAGCTGGTCAAGTTGACACCTAGGCTCCTACAAAACTAGGTTGCTGTTTTCTGGGGGTGAAGGGTAGGAGGGTTTGGCAGGGTGCTTGCTGTAGCACCACCCCAGACACTGGGCTTGATCCTCCATGGCCTTCCATCTTATGCTGGCATTTATACCGGACGGCAACTGGGCGTTAAAGGCGAACAAATCACAACTCTCCATTCCTGGTGAGAGCATTTTTATTATAATGATTTGTTATTTTGTATTGCAATAGCACCCAGGAGCCTCAGTCTTGAACCAAAACTTCACTGTGCTGGGGGCTGCACAAACGCACCTTTGTTTCTGCAAACACAATTTTACATCCACCGTGGCCTCGCTTAGCACAGTTGGAACTGACTTTAGCACAAGGTGCAGGGAACTGAAGAATCAAGCGGGGGGTGCTGGAACTAGGGGTGCTGCCGCACCCCCTGGCTTGAAACGGTTTCCATCATATACAGGGTTTACAGTTCTGTTCAATGGCTCTCAGCACCCTCACTGTACAAACTGTTCCAACACCACTGGAATCAAGTCCAGTATCTGGGTGCCCCGCCGTGCTAGAGAGTTACCGCACGGAATCGGTCCAGCTATAATGGCTTCCACTGCAATGAACAAACATGTCTTCAAGTACAATGCTTGTGAAAAATGGTCTTATTTACTTAAACTAATAACAGTCCAATCGCTTTAAGCAGTTAAAAGCCCTGGAGGTGGGGGGAATGAACACCAAAAGAAAAAAGGAAGGGGCAGATTAAAAGAGCAAAGAAATAAATTCCTCGGCTCATTCTGAAGCAATAATCAAATAATCTATGGAGGAGATGAAAAAAATACTGCTTTAATTAAACCCAATATATTATTGCTGGCACAGGCCTCCGTGGGCTAATGTGCTGGTAGGGATGGATGCCTCTAGTTACTAAGCAGTCCCTGTAGAGGGCCTAGCCCATCTTCCATAGTCAAGCGTGCACTTCACTCCAGATGGCCATACTGTGATTCCCCGGATTGCGAACACAATGACCTTTGCTCAGAGCTGCTTGCTGGCTGGATGAAACTAAATAAAAGCAGAGGGATATCAAAGCTGATCAGTTTCCCTCCTCGTCATCTATTCGTGGCACTGCTGTTAATAGAAATTATAGCAGAGGGAGTGCAGGAATTGAGCGGGGAGGAGGAATAAGACGCACAGAAAGGATCCATGAACTGAGAGTACAAGCGGTAGTGGATTCCCCATAGCACTGTCCAGCTAACTGTGATACTGCATCTGAGGTTTATGTTGTGGGTGAGCAAAATTGGATACAGGCGAACTTTTAACCACACCCAAGTTTAATTTCCTCCTTCTCCAGTTTCAGAATAGATTGATTCACATGAAAGATTTAATACATGGCTCAGCGAGCCCCAGATTTTGCTATTCTTAGATCAGTTCACTAGCACTAACCTGCCTTACTTCTCTCCTCCCTTGGCGATCGCATCAGACCAAATAAGTGTTTCTTAATAGGGATCAAATCTGCAGTTAGCTTGGTTCAAAATAACACAGCATCAAGGCACTCAACCAAAAAGAGAAAGGAGCACCACTGCCCATTGAGCTGCAGAAATTGGCTCAAACTGGGTAGGTAAATGGAATCATGTTCTGAGAGTTTGCATTCATGATGCAAACAAGGAACTTAAGAACACAGTTTGAGACAGCAACTTCTACCAGGCCTAGTCACAAAGAACCAACGTTAGGGAGCACAGTCCAGTGCTGACATTTTATCATCACAAGTTGTGTGAAATTTGCGATTGTTGTTTCTAGCCCTCATTGTTGCAGAGAAAAGCCTGAAAACATAAAGCAAAGTGCATCCTCGAGGCTCAGAAACCAGAAGACAAAGACAAAAAACCCGTAGTGGATTATTTTAACAAATCTCATGATTTTCAGGGGCTGATTCATGGTTTTTTGAACACCTGCGGCTGGTGACCCCAAGGGTTTGTGGTTTTCATTTTATCAACACATATTTGAGTGTGTGCGTTTCTCGTCTCCTGCTGCAACCCAGGGGGGTCAATATATAAAAGTGACTAATATAAAAGACACGTGAACCTCAGACAAATCAATTCTGTGCAAGTCGCCAGCTACTAATGCACTCGGCTAAGGATATCATGGAAACTGGCATCAGATTCTGCTTGAGACAATGAAAACAAAGGAGGTTAAGAGACTGAGCAGCAGGACTAGAGTGATTTCAAGGGTAGGAAAAGAGCCTCTCCCTGCCATAGGTTGAGCACAAAATTAATACACAGAGGGTGGAAACGCGCCCTGTGCAGTGGTCAAGCACGATGCCTATGTAGCAGCTAAGTCCAATGTGTGCTCTCAGTAATTAAGAAGAATAAAGTCACACATTTCCTAGCACACACAGTTTATCTATCCAGGGTGTTGGGCTGTTTTGGGGGTTGGGTTTTTTTTTAGTTTATCTATTAGCCCACCACTGTGCTGCCAGGCCTGGATTGAGAATTTGAGTTTTAGGCATCAGAGAGTGAAAACAACCTATTAGTTCATCTCAGTCCCTGCTTACCAAGCCAATACAGTCTAGTTCCCTTTAACATACTTATTTCTACTTCCATGGGAGCAGGATTGAGCCTGACACAAAGCCAGCTGCATCGTAAAATCAGTGGGGTAGATTGTGTCAAAATTCAACCCACGTGGAACTCAGAGAGGAAGGCTGGCCCAGTGGGTAGGACAACAGCCTAGCACTTGGGAGAACCCAAGTTCAATTCCTTGCCTTGACACAGATGTCCTGTGTAACCTTGGGCAAGTTCTTTCATCTCGCTGTGCCTCTGTTCTGCATCTGTCCCAGGCCGTGTTATCAGGCACTCAGACACTGCAGCAACGCAGGCTACTAATGCACCTCAGATAGACAAGCAAAGTACAAATAAAACAGGTCAAATTCTAACCAAGAGTTTTTTGAAGCACTTAACGTAGATGACGAACACACATTAATGAACATGCTAAAAAGGAGGCTGACCCTTAGCAACACTACACGAAGGGCAACCTGTGCCCCAGGCTTTGAATGGGGAAGCCAGGTGAAGTGCATGCATCTGTGCTGCTCATTCAATTCTTACAGCACTTTCTTGTATTCCCTACTTTCCATTAGATCACCTTCCAGGGACCTTTTATCAGGTTCCATTCCAGAAGAGCTCATGTCCTGTGTCTAGGAAATGAAGTTTTCCACTTCAGCTAGCCAGCGTGACAGATTTTATGTCTTTGTGAAAAGAGCGTCCCTCTCTCATTTTTGTCCCATGATGATACACGGGTCAAAGCTACCCAACAAACAAAAAAAAGCACTAGGTGAACTTTTAACCTAACCATTCTTGGCTAAAAATACCCAGTTTGCGGGTTAGGTTTTGGTTAACATTTGTATTTAGATACCTTTATTTTTGGTATTAGTCCATATGGAGCTATACTGTGTTATCTAAAATATTGGGATCAATTTTGCTTTTATACAGACATGGAAGCGAATCATAAAATTCAGATCCAGATGTGAACTCCCGCAAAGTTCAGAGGTGTTCATAGCTGGTGTATTGATATGGGCCTGTCCTGTATTTTATTATTTAGCTCACCTTTCCCCCACTTCCCTTTCTTTAAAGGGCACTAAAAGCTGACAATTCTCCCGGGGCACGAACCCTTCCAATCTCCAAGTATCACAACTTCAGAATCAACATCAGATGTACACACCCCGGAAAGATCTTTAAAAGGGAGCTGGGAGAGTTAGAACCCTAATCCCACAGAAACTCAAAGGGAGGTGAACACCTCACTCCTTTTGAAAATCCCAGGCCCAATCCTAATAGGAAAATGGGCAGACCCAGGTAAGGTTCCTCCTTATCTGAAGAGAGCTAATATAGTCAGTTATCGGCAGTCAAAATACGGGTTGAGAGAGAAAATGAGGCTGCTGCAGGGTTGGCGACTTGCGATATTGAGCCCTGGATGAGCTCTCAACAAGCCCTCGGCACTAGAAAGGAATGCTGTTCAGTGCTGGGAATGTCAGCTTTCCAAAAAAGACCCACATCTTGAGTTTCTTGCCTTGGTGGCTCAGGAGATATACTGTAGAGTCACGTCATTCTGATTACTGTCTTGCTTTTCAACACTCCTTACAAAACATACTCAGGTTCCAGTAGAGTTTGAGCAGCCACCACCTCGACAATCGCTAGGCCTAAAATTAAAATTATCTTGCTATATTCAGCTTGGAATGAAGCTTTCAGTTAGCACAGGACATTAGGGCCTCATTCTATTTTCTCATTCGTGGTACACCTGTGTAACTTCACAGACTTCAGTGAAATTGGTCCCACTTTAAACTCACATACGTGAGGGGAGAGTCAGGTTCTTAGGGGAAAGTAAACTTCTCTAAACAGCAGCCCAGGAATAGGGATCTCAGTCGGTTTCTATCCAAAGCGGCAGGATTCCAATGCTTAGCTAGCACAATAAGATACATAAATAAGAATACAGTATATCAATCACAACACAAGGGGGGTAAGAATGGTTATTCACATTCTATACAAGGGGAAACTAAAGCAGAGAGATTAAATGGCATGCTCAAGGCCATACAGCAAGGTTGTGGCAGAGCTGGGAACAGAAATCAGGTCCCCTGATTCCCACTCCACTGTCTATTCTATTCTATATAGGTTCTAAAATCACCCTCCTCACCATAGTGTTTGAGTGCCTTCCAGTTGTGCATTAAGCAATGTGACTAACAACATCTGTTCTGGGTGGTTTCTGCTTTCTTTCTCCCCGGGGGGAAATTGTGTGCACACTGGAGTGTTTTGTTTTGGCAGGGTTTGGGTGATTTTTATTCAATGTCCACATTGCTCTGTGTTTATATTGAAGAAGGCTGATCTGAGACGTGCATCTGGCATTTGGAGCAGAAGGTGGTGAAGTTTGTGATGGTTCTTAGTCCCTGGGAGAGGTTGTTGCCGGGTCTCAGACTAGCCTCCAAGAAAGCTCTGCCTCCTGCGCAGATGTGCATTGTCCTTTCCGGGGGTAACAATCTCTCTTATTTTACATTATAAAAATATACTTTGTTTCCTACTCAATCTCCCCTAAACAGCACCCGCCAGTATCTTCCCCAAACATCCCTTAAGCCTTGGGAGCAGCTAGGCCCTGATCCTAATTGCACTGAAGTCAATGGCAAAACTCCAAGCAACTTCAAATGTTTCTGAAACAATCCCCTGCAGAACTAAGATAATAAACCTCCCAGAGTAAGTTTCTTAACAGACAGAAAACACAGCGTTCAGCAGCATGTCATTTCCAGAGAACAAAGAACAAATCGCAAGGAGGACTGATCTGATGCATTTGATTTATAGTCTTCCAAAATGGGGAGAGATACTGTGCAATTTGTTATGAAATTTAGAACGAAGGTTTTGTTGTTGTTGTTTTTTTAAACAACTATTACAGCGGAAAATGAGCACTCTTGGCATGCAATGCAAAATACGTCCTTGATCTTATGAAACACTTAGGGTATTTTCCGGGTCAGAGAGCTTGTGTGCACGTGATATAGTGTTTTCCTGGAGCTTAAACAACTCAGAAGCAAATGCAGAAATAATCCTGTGACCAAATATGACACACATGGGTACAATACATTAATATCTGAGTCGCCGCCTAATATGAACAAAACCCAACCAATCACTCCGGTCACCCTGTGCTGTGATGGGTTTAGTACCCTGGCCATGTCCTGCGTGTATGTGGATACTGGAGCGTATATTGCAAGTGTGTGCATGCACGTGTAACCCACACACCTCCTGGGTGCGGTGGTCTGTCCCCTGTAATGGCACCGAGAACACTTCGAGATGAATGAGTCTGCTACAGCCTTATCTAATAAACATGTGGCTTTTAGCTCATGCAGTAAAGGCTCATGCATTTAGCTCCAGAGGTCCCAGGTTTGATCCCGAAGACCGTGGTTGGTCGGTGTTACACATGCGCGTGTATACACACACCCTCCATTCTGATGGACACAGCACAGCCCATGTGTTGCTTGTGAATTAGATAAACTGCAACTTGATGTTAAGAGACAAAACGGGAAGATTTATTCCTAGTTATGTTTTCATCGTCTGGGTATCTGGGCCCCAAAAGCCAGGCTGCAGCCCTCTTGAGGGCGCAGACAGAAAATGCTCAGGGTCATGGAGATGGCTCATTTTACTAAGATGATTTCCCAGATTAGTTTGTTAGAGGCAAACCACGTTGTAATGAAACACAGAGGAAGCGGCATTATTTGTTTCCCATCCCGGGAGGTGTGCAGTCCTTATGAAAGTGAAGGAGCCATAGCATGGCTAAGGCCAGCCGGGGTATCAGACAAGTGCTGGACAAACTTCTCACCCCTTGTTCTGCGACAGTCCTGATCAGCTGCACCCTCCCTGTTTCAGTCTGTGGCTCCGGAAGCAGAGACTGACTATTGGGACACTCGGCGCAAATGACTTTGTGATGTGGGCGAACATCCACCGGGGACTAGGATGAGATGACTCGCCCCTAGCAGGAGCTGACCCCATGCCTCTAAGGGCTCAGGGCTGACATGCTACCCTGAGCTGTGCCGTGCCTTTTTCCCCAACCCAGCGATCATGCTTGTTAAAACCTGCCTTTTAAAGGGCTAAAGCTATGCATGCGACACCGGTGAAACAGTGGCTGCTTCCACTGGAGCCATTTAACTGGGAGATTTCACGACAAGCGCAATGGGCCAAATCCTCTGCTGGTGCAAACTGGCTGAGATTGTTCCACTGAAGTCAACGGAGCTATGGTGGATCTGGCCCAACCACATTTTACTGACAATCATCAGACTGTGTCACCTGTGGTTATTCTGTAAAGTGAGGGGCTGGATCATCCAGTGAAAGCCCGGGGCGCTTTGCTATGGGTTTCAATGCAGAGTCAAGGCCCGGGCGGAGGGGCGTGCAAAGAAGACAGGACAGAATGACACTGATCTAAAGTGGGAGTGGCTATATTTTCTGTAAGCACCAATAAGAGCAACTGCCTATGGGAGGTTTTTTCCTTTCACCAATAGGAAATGAACACCGAAGCCCTTGCAAGTCAGGCAGAATATCTTAACAGAGATCATCATCCTGTACTGGTATGGTTGGTCACACTGGGAAGCTACATTTCCTGGACAGCTCTGCTACACTTAAGAGCATAGGCCCACATTTTCAAATGGGTACTTAAGGTTAGGCACTTAAATCCATATTTAGGCACCTACGTAAGCTCATTTTCCAAAACTGAAGACAGTGGCTAGAGAAGACAATAAGCAACTATGCTACCTAGTTTCCACCTCTGGCTGGCTGGCTACAGAGAGGAAGGATGGCCCAGTAGTTCCGATGCAATCTTGGACCTTGGGAGAGCCTGGTTCAGTTCCCTGCTGTGCAGAACACTCCCAGTGTGATGGTGAGCAACCACTCTCCGTCTCAGTTCCCCATCTGTAAAATGGGGATAATAGGACTGCTCTGCCTTCGAGGGGTGACGCAAGGATAAATATATTAATGGCGGCGGAGGCTCAGACGCTGCAGTAAGGGAGGCTGTCTAAATACATCAGACATCTCAGTACCCATCTGGGCTTTGACACATCGCACCCCTGGAAGAAAGATCAGAGAGTCAGGGCTTTCCATCTCCAAACTGTAAACGTTGCCTGCCATGAACACCTGTGGTGCTGCAAAGCCCCTTCCCAGCCCTCAGGTAGGTACCTCCATTTTACAGACGGGGAAGCCTAGACAGAGGGATTAAGTGAGGGAGTCAGCAGCAGAGCCAGGGTGAGAATTTGGGGATTGCTGGGCTCTCTCTAGTCTCCGGGCCCTCAGGAACGACCCGTCCAAGTGATTTAGGGCTTGTTTTCATTGCAGCATTAGCTCAAGTTATAACCCAAAGTGTTGCCCCTAACCCAACTCCCATCCACACACAAAGCTCTCTACTCATTAGGCGATGCTTTCAGCTCAAGCTAGGTGCATGTCACAGGGGTTAGGTAGGGAATGGGAAGGGTCTGTTTGAAGCTTGAGGGCTGCTGATGCTTGAGCGAAGAATGCAGCGGGAATGCAGTTACAGGCAACAGTTCAAGTGAGCGCAACTCATCAGCGGCTGATCTAATCACTCTGGGTAGCTGGAGCTCCAGTGGACTAACTCCAGCAGTGAAGACATGCCCTGAATTACTTGGAGGGGTCATTCCTGAGAGACAGCCTCCTTCCACTGGAGAGATGCCTGACTGGGCATCACTAGTCCTTTCCACTCCTCCTTCAGGAGAACAAGGCCTGGCCACATTGCAGGGTGTGGGCGAAATGGGAGCTCCTTGAGGTTCCAAAAAGGATGAGCGTAATAGGAGTGAAAAACTAGAGTATGTCTGGCTAGGGCCACTTCATAGAGCAAGATCTCATCTACACATGGTCTAACTGATCGCCATATTTGGGGGCGGGAAGGAATTTTTCCCCGGGTCAGATTGGCAGAGATCCTGGGGCGGGGAGGAGGGGGGGGGTTCGCCTTCCTCTGCAGCACAGGGCACGGGTCACTTGCAGGTTTAAACTAGTGTCAATGGTGGATTCTCTGTCACTTGAAGTCTTTAAACCATAATCTGAGGACTTCAGTAACTCAGCCAGTTGTTATGAGTCTGTTACAGGAGTGAGTGGGTGGGTGAGGTTGTGGGGCCCACAATGTGCAGGAGGTCAGACTAGATGATCCCTTCTGACCTTAAAATCTATGACTCTAAGAGAGCTCTCCTCTCTCAATGGGCTGATGGTGGGATTCCCAAGCAAGCGTTGGTACCGTTGCGTTGATGGCGTGATGAATGCATGTGCTGCATATGTGGTACATTCCTGAGGGGATCAAACAAATCAATGCGGAATTCTTCAGTTACATCAGCCAATCTCTACAGGCAAATCTGCATCTGGATCTGAAATTTTCCAGACTTCAGGACTGTCAAATCCAGGAGTTCGACTCAGGCCAACAGGGAGCCAGGGGCTGGCAGTGATCTAAGCTTTTCTAATGTGCGGCAGTGGTTTGGAGCTGGGCTTTTGGTTCAACTCGTCAGCGTGGACACAAAGCATGGCCCATATGCTGAGCTGGTCCCTTCCTTTTCTTCTCTGGTGCTGGATCCCCTTGGGCATGTTTCTGCCCTTTCAGCACGTCCTTGGCTGGTAGGTGCATTGGGCTGGGAAATCATAAGCAGTGAGGGCCGTATCCTCAGCGGATATAAACGGTCGTAGCGCCGTTGAGTTCAATGACTTAAATGGAGCTATGCCGATTTACACCAGCAGAGAATCTGCTCCTTAATGTCTTGATGAGAGTCCATTTGGGTGCTTTGTAGCATGCTAGCATGCATCTCCTGGGACTTTGCCTCAAGTTCACGGAGGTAACATGAAGTCTTTATATAAAACATGGGGTCTGCGACTCTTGACAGCATCAGTATTACTGTCTGCAGAAGACGATGCGCAAGGACCACATATGCAGCACATGCATTCATCACGCCATCAACGCAATTAGTTTAAGGGAGTTTCAACACACTAGTTTTTCACCCCCGGAGACTCAAGTTCAAATTGGATCCCAAGAGACGGAGGAGGCCACCCCATCTTAAGGTCATGACATGTATCCGGTTGGGTATTGCATTTAAAAAATGGGGAAAGAAAGTGTCTTTGGGAAAGCTGGCTTTACAAAGGTCAGTTCCGGTATGGTACCTCCCATGCAAAAAAAATTGGTCATGTCCCCCACCGTGCAGGCTAGGGTGACCAGATGTCCTGATTTTATAGGGACAGTCCCGATTTTTGGGTCTTTTTCTTATATAGGCTCCTATTACCCCACATCCCCCGTCCCGATTTTTCATACTTGCTCTCTGGTCACCCTAGTGCAGGCACTGGGCTTGTTTGTACTGACTGTGGAAACACATAGCCTAACTAAAGCCTGACTTTTAAATCTATGTCTAGTCACTGTGCCCTTTCCACTCCTGAATGCTGGAATCCCTAGAAAAGGCACCGCGACAGAAGTCACCACGTGCATTCACTCTCTGAAGCGTATTGGCTTTGGGCATATAAATGACAAAAAGCTGTTGCCCTCTAGCAATTGGCCAACAGATGGGATATGGGAGTTACTGCCATCGGGAGGTAAAAACCTTCTTTTGCCTCAGGCGGCAGAGGTGTGAGTTCGTGGAGCTCAACAAGCAGGGTTCTAGTAGTAACCAAGTGTGTTTTCAGGATATGGATTCATTACACAACCTTCTAAACCCATTTTATAGTAATACTTAACTGTGCCCAATGGAGCCACAACAGCATTTATATATATATATATAAAAAACGGGCCTAGGTAATTACTGAGAGCATGATGACAGTGAATAAAATGGTCCTAGTAAACCAAACCATCTAGGATAAGAGATCCCATTAGTACCTCCTCCTCAGAATCACTGCCTGCAGACATTTCCGAACTTAATCGCTAGAGACTTTAATTGCTTGTCAGATTCACATCTGGCTAGAGCCACATCCGGAGCTGATCTACCATCCCTTGGGGCAAAGGGACTAGAGGCCAAATGCAAACAGCATCAGGGCTGCATTACACAGGAGAATTTTTTCAAATCCATATAAAAGATTTTCACTTATTATCCCTTCTCTCCTCCAGGATGGCGAGCGGAAGTGATTTCTTCTTGGTTAATTGCCTTAGTGGGGGGACCTGACGCTTGGATTTGCAGGAGCCGAGTTTTGCTGGCAGGAACACACACTTCTGTTTCCGATCTCATCCCACACCAAATGTAAGGCTGCTCCCATCCAATATTTGGGTTCAGACAATTAGGGAGTGCGAAGCAAGATGGAGAAGTTGGCCCCAGCTCTGGATTTAATTCCTGAATCAACACGCCAGGCATGGAGGAGTTTGGATCTGAGAGTTCTGACTCGGGCCTACTTGGGTCCAATGGATAAAGTATCGGATTGGGACTCAAACGATCTAGGCTCTATTCCCATTTGTGCGACCGTGGGGAAAACCTCCCTGTGGTCTTGGTTTCCTTCTCATCCTTTTGTGTCTCTCCTTTATTTAGACTGTAAACACTTCAGGGCTCTCATGAAATGAACTTTTCCCTCCCACCCTCACCCTCCAGTTTGGCCATCATACCAAAAGAATCAAGAATTTCTTCCGCTCTAGTCCTGGGTGCTTCTTGAAAAATCATCACCCTGGAGAGAGGCTAATCAGTTTTTACAGGTGTGTGCCATGATAGGTTAAAAGGGGCACTCTTGGGCCTCATCTACCGAAAATCAGATATACCAGCCTTGGTTTGCCGTATGGGCAAGTCAGGGCAGCTGCCTGCTTAGTCGGCCTCCATCCCCCTTCTTCCAAACGGGCAGGGCATTGTAAAGCACATGAATGCTTCTCCCCCACCGGGCTAGAGGAATCCTATAATGTCATAATCTCTTGAACAGTTCAGGCAGGCTGAGGGGAGGGACCACACAACACGCATGTGAAAACCCCCCACTACAGACACACTCACTGGTGATAGCAGCAGGTTCCTTAGTACAGAAGCTCAACCTGGCTCTGGCTGGCAACAGATTTCCCCACAGCAGGAGGGGCAGTTTGTTTTGAAGGTAGTGCTGGGCAGGGGGGATGCAAAATCTTGTCAGTTGGGGTT
This sequence comes from Macrochelys suwanniensis, assembly GCA_033296515.1. Classification (NCBI taxonomy): domain Eukaryota; kingdom Metazoa; phylum Chordata; order Testudines; family Chelydridae; genus Macrochelys; species Macrochelys suwanniensis. Next base: position 8,357,335 of record CM065790.1, on the reverse strand, counting down.
TGGTTTTGCTGACAAAGGTGGGTTGCAGGAGTGTCCCATTCGAGCTAAATCTCCAGCCTTCGGAGGGTTCAGGGATACAATCTGAGAACTGGGGCAGGTCCATTTTGACAGTGTTCCTTTAAACAGAGCGGGCAACATCCTACTCCCTTCTCAGCAGCCGCAGAGGGCCCCAAATGCAATGAAACCGGGGCAGTTCTGCAGTTTCAGACCCCAATGACAGGGTTCCACACCACCTTGTTCACTGCAGGCCTAGCTCCCTCCACACCGGTGCTTGGCCGTGGTTGGGGCCAGGCCAGAGGTGAGGGAGTTCGGAAGCAGGGACTGCGGATCCGTTGCTATGTAGTCCCCGTTCCTCCCTGTATGGAGGCATAGCAGCAAAGGGGGCCTTAGAGATGGAGGGGGATTCCATCTCCCCTAGCCTTCCACGCATCACAACTCAGCTACTCCGGACTGGGACCGGGGAAGGATGTTGCACTGTGTAATCACAGCCACAGGGGAGTAAGCCTGGCAAGGAGGCACCTGTTTCGCCCTATTGTCAGCCCTCAATTGTCAGATCTCTCCTGCCAGAGAGGTTTTCATGGCAGCGCGCAGTGCCGGGCTAAGAGGCAAGAACAAAGAGCGGAGGATTGAAAGGCTGAACACTGCTCCCCTTTGCGAACACGGTGACACATCATTAAGCAGCGAAAGTTACGAGAACAAGTCAAGGACTGGAGAGAAGCGCTGCAATTTTTCATGGCACCGGGCTCAATGGCGTATGCTGCTACATACTGTACAGCAAGCCATGGCACCTGTAACAAGAGAAAAGCAACACAATCTTTAGGACTTGCTCCTGAAGCAACATTCACCTGGTACGAGCTAGGTGACATTAGCATGTGGATGGCTCAATAGGCTTTTGTACCCCGTTCCTTTGTTCCGTTATGGTATTCACGCCTCGAATACATCCCTGTGAACACGAGCGCTGCAGGGGTTCAATCAAGGAAGAGATGCACTGATTTTGAATTTTACTTTCCTTTATTTGTACCAGGAGCCTCCTGCCTCCTGCAAGCCCTGGAACAAAAGCGGAAGTCAGAGCACACACCTCTGTTTGAGAGCCAGAGAATGGGCTTTTCAAAAACACCTAAATGAGCTGGGAGCACAAGGCCAAGGTAAAGGAGCTTGTGCTCCTATGTCACTTAGGCACTTCTGCAAGTATCACCCTGAGCCTTTTTAACAATAGGGTCCAACCCCCACACCCACTGAAGTCGTCAATGGGAGTTTTTCCATTGACTTTAACAGGAGCTGGAGAAATAAGTCGCGGTGATGTAGTGCCTCCCAGGCGAGACCTGAGTACACTTTACAGACACCACAGAAGTACGCCTCTCCTTCCGCTCACTATTTGCATTCTGCAGGTGGGAAAGCGGAGGCCTGGTGGCGCTAAAGCTGACATGGTCACAGGTAGGTGCCTAAAATACATCCACATTGAGACACTTAAATAAATGGCCTGTGATTAATGCCCAAAAGCGCCCATACAAGTCTGTGGAACTGCCAGGAACAGAACCTAGCTGCCTCTCCCAGGCCTGCTCTAAACCCTGCTGCCTCTCCATTTCCCTCACCCACCCTCTCTCCATTTGCTGGCACACAAAGCAGGACATCCCACCCTGCTGATGATCTCCAGTGACTTCTCTGGGCCCTGTAATCAGCAGCACCTCAGCCCCGGAGATCAAGTGCATCCCCTCAGCAACAAGTGTCATGCGTCCTTGAGCAACACGCTTCCAGCCAAGGGCTTGTCTTCACTGCTAAGAAGGATGCTGTTTTTTTAACCTCGGGGCAACTAGCATTTGTGAGCACTCCTAAGGCAAAAACAAAGGGAAAACAAGGCACTTTGGTTTGGTTAAACCTGCTGAGACAAACCCCAGGCAGGAGTTAGTGCACTTTGCTTTGTGGTAAAGCTAACATGCCTTAGCTCATGGTTTTCCCTTGGGGTCGCTCATACACACAGTGACCCAGAGGCAAAAATCTCCAGCTCTTTAGTAGTGAAAAAAAGCCTTAAGAAAGGTCAGAATCCAGACCTAGTTCCCCAAAGCAAGTACAGACCAGCATTCTTTCTCTGCCCCCCCACCAAAGGAGGGTCAGTGCACAGCCATGACTTGGCCAAGAGGCCGAGAGCCCCCACTATGCAAGCAGGTCTGACCAAAATAAGATTCCCCCCTCCCTCGTTTGCTAATAGTGGAATTTTTTTAAAAAAATCCATTTTATTAGCTGCGGTGTCATTGCAGAGTCACTTCAGGGGTTTCAGTTCACAAAATAAGAGATTTACTTTCAAGAATGGTTCTTTGACTCCGCTAACTCCTTTATATATTCAAATAGTTGCATTGCATGCACACATTAAAAAAATGGATGAGGCAGCATGAAGCATTATTTCTAAACCTCCTGCTCTGCTTGCAGAACTCGGTTTCCAAGAGAAATATACATTTCAAACAGATAAAAGGACATGGTTTCCAACCCACCCCAAGCAGCCCACATTCAACCAGTGGAACTCACTGCCACAAGATTTTTATTGCAGCTAAGAGCTTAACATTATTGAAAAGTGACTTTGGACATTTAGTTTTTCCCATAGCAACTTCCCTTTTAAAATAAAAACAAAATAATTCCTCTAGTTTTGGACTGTTTTTCTTTCTGCACTGCAGCCGCTAATCGCCTAGCATCCACTAGCCGATGAGAGATTAATTCTTCATTTCTTTTCGTTTGACCATTTCCACTAGGAAGCCCCGGGAGGATCACCAAGCGATCCTTTGGCCATAGATATCCAACAGTTTGTAATATTTCGTTATGAATTGCTTCCAATAATCTCTACTGGCTGGACATGTCTACCACATACACTTAAAGTCTCCTCTTTCACCACAATGTCTCCAACATTTATCCCCATTCAATCTCTTTCTCTATTATTTAACCTGACTGGTGAATAATCAAAAACATGGCTGCAACACACGATACCTTCTCAAAGCCTCAACATTTATCCAATACTGTCTCAAGTATCAGAGGGGTAGCCCTGTTAGTCCGTATCCACAAAAACAACGAGGAGTCCGGTGGCACCTTAAAGACCAACTCCCCCAAAATGTCTGGTGTCCTCCTTGTGTCAGAGGAATGTGCAGCCCGCTCGAAAGATGTTTTCACACTGTAGATGCAATTAAACAGCAACCACGTGCATGTGGCTGGGAATAAACCCAGCTGCCGTCTCCCGAACCAACGCGTTCATTTCTGAGAGACCGGCGGGGATCACACACACTGCAAGAACGTTTCCTGCAAGTGCTATTCATAATCAGGCAGACAAGAGCTGGGATGTAACTACAGGCGCCGTGTCACTGTATATAATCCATACACCCCTTGCGTTTGCCTTCCGAGGATACTACTCATACCGTATCTCTAGTGCGATAAACTAAGGCACAAAGCGAGCAAGACACAATAGCCACAGTGGATGATTCTACAGGGATATTTGGCAACCTGGCACCACCCAGGCTAGTTCTAATTTGCTGCACTCCCCCTTCTTGGGTGTGCAAGATGGATTCCAGCACTTTAATGAAAGAAAAAAAACTCCCTCACAGACGAAAGGACCAATTCTGTGCTCCTTGAAATCAACAGGAGATCTGCCATGGACTTCAAGGAACAGAGCCCGGCCCGCAAGCACACCTTTGAAACCCTAAGGCTTGAGTGAACAGCCTTTGGCACCCTTAGTCAGCTGCAGAGTGCCTGGAATAGGGTGACCAGATGTCCCGATAAAATCGGGACCGTCCCGATTTTTGATCATTTGTCCTGCGTCCCGACTTCCAGTCTTCTTCTGTTTTTTTTTTTTTTTGCTCAACAAGTTCCGGCGGAAGAGGCTCTTCCGTTTTGTTTTTTTTTCTTTTTTCGCTCGACAGCTTCGGGTGGGAAGTCCCGATTTTCGGGGGTCTTCTCATCTGGTCACCCTAGCCTGGAACTGGGATGGTCATTTGGTTGAGGCCCAGGACTGGGCTCAGGAGAACGGAGGGTCAGTTCTCAGCTCTGCCATGGGCTCCCTGTGGGAAATCACAATCTCTCTGCCCCGATTCAGCAAGGGACTTAAACACATGCCTCATTAATATGCTTAATTATATATATTTTATATTATATATATATACACACACACACACACACACAATTAATATTGATATGCATCAAACACATAGCCACAAGCTAATGGGACTACCCACAAGCCTAAAGATAGGCAACCGCTTGTGGAATTAGGGTGTCCCCATCTGTAAATGGGGACAATAATACTTCTTTAATCTCACTCTTCTTTCATTAGACTGTGAGGTCTTCGGGACAGGGGCGGTCTTCCACGGTATGTTTGTACAGCACCTGGCACAACGGAGAGATGACTTCAAGCTGGGGCTGAGTAGGCTATTCTTCAATGCAATAGAACAACAATGAATCATTACCATCATCTGTAGGCTAAAATGCCCAGATAAAACCAGTGCCAAATGTCTCAATGGGCTTTAATGTATGGCTAGCAGATTGGTCTGAAATCTGTTAAATGATCTCCCTTGCCACGGAAAACGTGGATTGAGATTCTCTGGGCGGGGAGCCCAGAAGACCACATGTAATTCTTATTACCAGGGTTCACAGTAGGTATTAGAGCATTTGTTGCAGATCGCATCCGTGCTCCGTAACCAGCACCTTTCACACGAATTTGGTGATCCTTCCCAATTATTTTCTTATGCTGCAATTATCAATACCTGTGTACATCATGCAGCATAGAGTTTAAAGGAAAAAGGTTTTTTTCTTTGAGTCTCATGGGCTTTGGTATATGGTAACTCACTGATTATTGTAATCACTGATTATTGTAAACTCACATAGCTCACTGATTATTGTAATCATGGTAGCTGTATTAATTACACAAAAACTTCTCTTTAAGAACAGTCACTGTATTGTAAAGCACTGGGGTTTTGAAAGCGTCTCCATCAGAGCAATTCAGCCCCACACCGAGAGTGGGGGATTTTTGCAATGTACGTGCTGTTTATGGTTCCATTTTTTATACGTATATACCCCATGAATCCTGTTATTGGAAATTTACATTAGCACAGGATCTGCGAATAGCCGGGCTCCCAAAGGGCTCTCAGACTCATCCATTTGAGAACAATCCTCTCCTCGTGACAGCTGCTCTCTTTACAAGGAAAGGAGATGCAACTATAGCAATGTGAGGGCAAGGCACAGAAGAGCCTGTTAAATCTCAGGGAATTGACCACGTTTGGTACGTATTGGGAGTGCTGGATTCCCTCCTCTGTCCTCTTGCTCTCTACAAGACTACGGTCCATTCCTTCAATGGCAGCGCTTCCGCTGATGCGCCATTATTTCCCCAAGTCTAATGTCAGGGGTGGGATTAACAAAGCAACTGGGGAAAAGTAAAGCAGTCAGCGGACCGGACCTGTGATTGACTGAGGAGGGCAGGTGTATTGATACGATGTGACAGCAGGGCCAGAGATTCCAGGAAGTCCACTAGGGACTTCACTACAGCTATTGATTTTACATAGAAGGTACTAAGATATGATGGTGATGGGTGGCAGTACAAAACAGAGAGAAAGGAGTGAAACGGAGATTCCTTCTCTCTAGGGATGAAAAATTACCCCAGAACTACCTGCGTCTCTGGATCCCCAACCGTGTAGCCACTTTGCACTGTGAAAAAACGTGACACTTGGCTATTACAGTGAGGCGTGCTATAGGAAAAACTATTCAATTTCTGTAGCGCCTAGAGGCCCTAACTGAGCTCAGAACCCAGGTGTGCTAGGTGCTGCATATACGCATAACATTTGCTGAAGAGCTTACACGCTAAGAGACAAGACAAAGGAAGTATTATCATCCCCATTGGCTAGACGGGGGAAATGAGGCACAAAGAAATTAAGTGATGTGACCAGAGTCAGCCAAGGAATCTGGGGCAGAGCCAGGAATTGAACCCAGACCCAACTAGTGTCTTAATCACAACATCCTCCTCTTCCTTTTAAGGCCTTGAATCAGAGAGACAGGCAGAAAGTGTCTCTCTTCTTACGGTAACAATAAACCTCCCTTCGCAGCAAGCAGCTCATTATGCATGGAAGAGTATTCAAAACATCAAGGGACATGGTCACTGTGGCGTGTAATGGTTTGAAACCAAACTGGCTTTCATGGATTCAGCTGCCCCTCAACAACCCAGAGCACAACAGACAGTGGGTTGTGGGTCCTGTAATTGTGTGCGCGTGGGGGGGAAGGCGGGGGGTGTTGTTTAATTAGTGGGGATCCCGATGAAGGTGGGAGGGATAACAACTTATGTTGAACAAACAAACCTTGTGTGATAATAAACCCATTTTTATCTTAGCAATCAATAGAGGCAGAGCACCAGCCGGGAGGTAAGTCAATGCGCTGAGGGCTACACAGCACTCCACACGAATTCTAAAACCTGCCCCTGAAATTATAACACCGCACAAGACGTAAACATGCCGCGCCGTCTGTAGCTACAGCTGCCATATATTAAGTCCAACTGCAGTGGAATACTGCAAACAAAACATTTCATTAACTATAGGCTTTTGCTATTTATAGCTTGGTCTTTGGAGGAAAACACTCTGTCATCACCACATAGCTATTCTCATAGCCACCTGAATTACTCTGTGAAACAGGGTTTCTCTGGCAAGGTCCACGCATCTAGAAAGTCTTTATTAGGTAGAAAGATTCCTTCTGTTACTGAGTAACATATGAGTTTTATTTTATCTTTCTGTCCTTCGTGGGAGATTGCGTGATCATGGAACATATTTAAGAAAAACAATAGGCTTGGGGAGGTTTTTTAAAAAAAAAAATATGGATTTTTCCTACATGATCCCATAGTCTAGAGCTAAAAAATGCATGGGGGAGAAAATACCTTCATTTAACAGTGCTGAAGACTATATACAATGTGTGAACAAGTGAACTATATTTGCTCGGTTTTCTAAGTGCTTAGGGGTTGATCCAAAGCCAAAAGTCAATGGGAGCTTTTCCATTGATTTCAACAGGCCTTGGCTCAGACCTTTAGAGTACACCTACGCTGCAATAAAACACCCACAGCTGGCCTGGATCAGGTGACTTGGACACATAAAACTGCAGTGTAGACATTCGGGCTAGAGCCCGGGCCCTGGGATCCTAAGACATCCATCAAAAACAACCTCCCTAAGGCAGGGAGGGGATTGCTGTCATCGGTGGAGACCTGCATAAAAAGGAGCAGGGATCCAGTTCCGAGATGGCAAATGTCTGCAGTCATTTCGGAGAGCAAAAGCTGCAGTTAGTTTTCATATAAACTTGACTCATCTGTGCTTGGCTTCCACAGCCAAGGCTTTTTAAGATGATGGTGCAAGAAGTGACCTACTTGAAAAAAAAAATGCAGGAACGGACAAAAGGTATGTACTTTCTTATTGCTGGGGTAGGTGATGGTGAGAAGAGGAAGAACTGTGGTCGGCTGTTTTTTTTGTTGTTTTTTTTTTTTGAGGGTGAAGAAGGTGATCAGCACTATGTATTCTTGTATGGGCAGCTGAGGAACAGGGGAAGGTGGGGTTAACACATAGGAAAAAACATGGAGTCAGAAAGCAAAAAAAAAAAAGTGTCATCACTCTGCTTCTGTAATTCCTATGCAAAAGACTTCCAGATAAGAGAGTTTAATGGGAATTTTAAAAGCCTGTAATAAAATAAATGTGAAAGTTTAATAGATGTACTGTAGGGGGGGGGGGGAATATCACCCCAATGGACTGCAAGCCAGTATGCCTCTTGCATCCCAGCTGTCTACTGGACTTGGGGTTCTGACCAGCCCCCCATTAAACTTAATGGGAGTCTCCCAATTGACTTCAATGGAAGCGTGATATTCAGGCCTTGCAGAATGTTATGTATCTACAGCAGGCTTAGCAGTATGGCCAGCTTGCTCTTCCTCTAAAGTAATAATACACCTTTCATACCTGGGTAGGTGATTAGAAAAGAGTGAAAGAACTGCAAGACGGTGTAAGCAACATGCCAAACCAGGACCTGAGTTTTTAAGATTACCTTTTGCAATGTCAGTGTAATCTATACATGTGGATTTCCCTCCCCCAGCTCCCACAATGCTTTGATGCTCTTTTCCCTTAAAATAATAATCACTATAGTCTTCTCCAGGACCCAAGACTACTCTGAATAATAAACAGTGCCTAACTCAGATGGTGCTTTTGATCCTCTAAGCACTTTACAAACACTCACGACACTGCCCATTGTACCTTGTGGAATCTGTCAGTTTCACTGTTTAGGGCTCATCTTACACACAAAACTTGCATCCCTTTAACTATATCCGTATAGTTACAGTGGTACAAACCCCAGCGTGTGGATACAGTTATACCAATATAAAGGCGCTTTATGCCTGTTCTTGCATGTGAAGGGGAATCAGCTGACCGCCGCTCTGACGGTCTCCACACTCGGGGCTGCACTGGTATAACTACATCAGTAAAAACAACAAAAATCATCTCCCTAACCAACAGTTAGACTGATACAAAATCTGCATTTAGACCAGGCCTAAAGCAAAGGGGTGAAGTGACTGGCCCAAGGCCATATAGAGAAAGGATCAGAGCTGGGAAGTGAGCATGGGAGTTCTAGACCATAGCTCACTCAACAGCATCAGCCAGTATGTGCAAACTGGAGCACCGTTTTTGCAGCTCGCCTGCCATGGGCAGTTGTGCAAAAGGGAAGGCATTCTCCCCAAACAAGCCTGCACTATGAATCTACTCGCTCATTGTTTGCATCCGAAGAAGTGGGGATTCACCCACGAAAGCTTATGCTCCAATACTTCTGTTAGTCTATAAGGTGCCACAGGACCCTTTGTCGCTTCTATGAATCTACTGCAGCCCGATGGTGAGCCCCTTTCAGAGTCGGATGCCTGAAGATCTGGGGTAGCCAGGGATCCTTCGGCACTGCCCCCCCAGCACGCGAGGTGTTTCGCCACCTTCGTGGAGCCTTGCTGTGGTGCTCAGTGATTGCTTGGCACTTAAGGTGTTTGCAGGAGCTCAGCTTTATTTCGTTTCCAGTTCCAACCGGCTGTGCCCAACTAGAGCTACACAGCACCTAGCCCGGAAGCTCAGCCCTTAACGGCAGTCCCCCCAGTACCACAGTTGTCAGGCGCAGCCTGAGGAAGCAGCCAGAATCCTGCTCTCCCAAGGTTAGGGGAATCAGACCATCACAGGGAAGGGGATCAGTGTGTCAACAGACGTCAGTGTCAAACTTCCCACGCTGATCATGAAGAACGAGTTGGACCTTTTAAACAATAAAAACAGCCTGTTCTTTCAGCCAGGACAACCGACCCAATGAAATCAGGCTCCACATTAGCCCTGCAGGTTGTGAACTACCAAAATCTCCAACTGGCTCTCTCTAGCCCATAATCCCCTTCATTTCAGTGACTGAAGCCTGATTTGCTAGGGTTTTCCTGGCCAGTTATTTAACTGTCATTAGCATTTCAAGGACAGCAGCCACCCTTTGAAGTGAGTGGTAGGAAAGGGGGACAGTGCTTTGTTTCAGGCCCAGGATGGCTGTAGATCCAACAAGACAAAAGGGTTTTTATTCCCAGGAAGAGAAACTAGGCTTGTGTGGGCAAGATCCCAGTTTTCCTGCATGAGGCAACTCAGGATTCTACCAGATGCCACAAGAAAGTTTGTATATTAAAAACAAAACAAAAAACACTCTGTCCGGTTTATTTTGGGAACATACAGAACAGAGGTGCAGTCACCATAAAACCTAAGGACAGTTGGGATAAAAATGCAGGAGTGTTGCAGATTTACTGAGAGAGGGGACATATGCAGGACTGTAAAAAGCTTAGGAGAAGGAAACATCTCCCTCCCACTTCTATCTGTGCCCACCCTGCAGTGACTGTGCCCACTGCACACATGCAAACTACCTACACACTCTTTGCTCCGTTGTTGTCTCACAGGTGAATAAAAATGCACTATAAGCAACCCAGGCATTTAAAAACTTTTTGCAAGGAATTCCATAAAGTCGACAAGAGGAGGATGGATTTGTACCATTGGTTGTTTGTTGTTTTTTTTAAAAAACACCTTCCCTATTGTTCAAGCAATTAGGAAAAGGTCCCAACTACTGTGCCAAATAGCCCGTAAACCAAAACTGTTCCCCTCCATTAATACCTGGTCATGTCCTAGCTAACAGTCACACCAGCAGTTTTTCTGTATTAAACACTATGAATCATCAGGAAATTGAGCAGTGTCCTCATTTTTGCACTGTGGAGCTTTCATTTTAAATTGTTGGGACAGGGGGGAGAGAAGTAGTATCAGCTATGCGATGAAGTTCCAGATTAATGTTTCCTCTGGGAAATTTGCCAACAATTAGTAATTACAGGAGCACAATGCCACCTAGATCGCTGCTCTGGCCGGTCCCCTAGCTCAAGATAGCAGAGACTTGCAGTTTTGTATAAGTCATCCTAGGTTGCAGTCCCCTTTATGAGCATGTGGCCAGAGTGAGCAGAATAGCTGATGATAATGAAGGCAAACACAACCATGGAAACTCCAGCAGATAACGAGTGCAAAGAGGACAGATATTTGTGAGCATTCCTCTGGGTTCTGGGGATTATTGTTTTTTTCCCAGAGACCCTGATTCACAATTGGATATCCCGTGAGACACAACCAGACTAAAACATTAGACGAGAAAAGTATAGATGAAGTTAAGAGATATTCTGCCCCTGGTCCTTCCCCCACAGAAACTTCTCCAGGAGTCTGTTAAGCATACAGTGCACATAGGTACAGGTAACAAATGATCTGAGAAATACTTCAATTTGCTGATTTTACCTAACTCAGAAGAAATTCTGTAACTACCAAGTATATTTGTAAGACATCCCTGGTTTGATCCTGGGAGGAGTCTGTACTGCTGGGGAAGTATATAAACTATATAGTCAGCCATGCACTTTACTAAGCACCATGTACTGATCACAAAGGCAGCCTGTTTGGTGTCTAACTTTAACATGCACACTGCCAACTTATTAACTTTATAGATTTCAATGTGATTAAGCACTAGGAGAGGCTGCTGGGAGTGGAGGGGAAGGCAATTTTATCTAAAGCGTCATCTTACCTAATTCCTTTGGTTTGAACGATACTGTGGTGGGAAAGTCTGGATACAGCTGAGATCACCTGGAAAGAGAAAAAAAAAAAAAACACAACCGGGTGTGATTACAGTAGATAAAGGGAAGCTATAGCTAAAACTAATGGAGAGAAAGATACTTGGGGATCAATTTCCAGGCCTGCTGAACATCTGCTGCTCCCATTGACTACTATTGAGTGTGAGTGCACGGCCCCTCTGACAAACAGGCCCTTATTATCTGTTGTGTGGTAGTTCCTAGCAGCCCTGGTCAGTGATCAGGACCCATTGTGTTAGGCGCTGTACAAACACAGAACAGAAAGATGGTCCCTGCCCCACTAAACTTTATTAAAACTGAGATCACAACCCTATCAAGAGGCAAAGTAAAACTAGAGTTGTTTCTTCATTCCCATCGCTTCCACCAAACCAGAAGACAACACACAAGGGCTTTAAGGATTGATGTGACAGCAAATAGTGATCACAGTATTCACATGACCTTCTATCAATACTAACACAACTTTTGTTTTTGCTGCTGAACGGAAACAAACAAAAATTCTAACCTTCTAATATCAAGGAAACAAATAGGTAACAATGTAATAGAAGGAAATTCCATCTTGGAGCTCACGCACAATACTTCTAGATCTGCTCTAATGGTTTTATGCAATAACCAGTACCTCTTGACGAATTCTAGCCTTGCATTCTTCTATTGGATGATTTATGATCTTTTTGCACATGAAATAAATAGATTGAGCCAAATTTCACCGCTAGCGTAAAATGGGCTCAACACCTATCATTTACCGCAGTTGTGTCCACTTATGTCAGGGTGAACTTGGCTCATTGTCTTGTTTTCCTAATAGACCTGACCCAGAATCTGATAAATGGCGCACACAAAAAGAAAAGAATCATTAATATTTCAACAAGAAAAAAAAGTCCGCATGAATTTTTTGTGCATGCTGTGAAAAATTCATCCTGTTTTTCTACCAGGTTTAGCTCCACTGCCTGGCACCACAAAATCCTCTTTAGCTAGTGAACTCCCAAGGAGGTGGTTAGTACCTTGGCGTGGCAGTCAGGACTCCTGGGTTCTATTCCAGGCACTGCCACAGAATATCTAAGCTTCACTAAGTGCTAGCTTGCCTGGGATTCAATTTCCCCCACCGTAAAATGGGGATGAACGTTCTTACCTACCCCACAGAGATGTTAGGAACTGTTTATAAAATTGCTTTGAGATCCTCACATGCAGGAGGACATATAAATGCAAAGCTTTACTAGAATTATCAGGTGGCATCATGAACTGGTAACTCAGTATTAGGACCAGATTTCCTGAAGCTCTCAGCATCCAGCCGCTTCCATTGTGATGCCCACTGTGTTGAACTTTCTTTCAAATCTGGCCACTTCACCTTTATTGCCAGGCAGGAAAACATGGGCCCTGCTCTTGGATTCTTGCTGCCCAGGCTAGCAGGGGACTGGAATGCCTCAGGTCTTGCTCACGACCAGTGGTTCTGGAACAATTTTTTTAGCGGGAGTGCTGAAAGCAGAAACCACGTATTTGGGTTGTTATTACTTCAAACCAGGAAGTGCAGCAGCACCCCCAGCAGCCCTCGTTCCAGCACGTATGCTCACTACCAATTCCTCTGGTGGATCATGATTCAAAGCCTGTCGAAACTAGAGTCCTTTTCAGTCCTCCTTGGCCAGGAGGCTGGTGACGGTAAGATGCAGAGTGGGGGGTTAGGATGGTGACATTTATAAAGCATACAAGACAGGTATATCCGCAGGGCTGCAGCCAGCACTCTGAGCATCTCTCAGGAAAGAGAGAGAGATCAGCTGAGACTCTGCCAGCGAGACACTTAACAAGAAAGCAAGACGAAACCTTTTGACCTCTCAGTCCGGCCAAATCTCTCTAGATTCCAGGCACAGCTGTATTCAACAACATTTGGTAGTATCTGTGGGGCTAGAAATGGCTTTCGTCTTTCTTAGCACCCGTTTTTGGACAGAGAATTTCAATTGTTTTTTGTTTCCCCTTTTGGATTCGTTGGTTGCTTGGGTTGTTTTTTCTCTCCCCCTAAATCAAACTTTCTTGCGTTTCACTTTTTTGAAAATTACTTACATTCAACTTACAAATCTGCTGTCTTCACTAAGCTGAAAATGCAGGTGTAGTTAAAGAAAGAAGGTGGGTTGGGGGATTTTACAAAATAGGATCCGAATTTTTTGAGGGGAAAAGGGGTTAAAAAAAAGAAAGGATTTCAATTGGAGGAATTTTTTATTGCATTTTTTTTTCCTTTTTCGTTTCAACATTTGCTGCCATGTTGAAAACCCAACCCCAAAGCACTGGACTACTGTAGAAACAGCAGAAAGTGAAACTGACAATAGATTAGGGTGACCAGATGAGAAGACCCAAAAATTGGGACTTCCCACCCAAAGTTGTTGAGCAAAAAAAAACGGAAGAGCCTCTACCGCCGGAAGTTGTTGAGAAAAAAAAACCCGGAAAAACGGAAGAAGACCGGAAATCGGGACAAAAGGCGTCCCGACCGACCATCGATCGAGACGCGGGACAAATGATCAAAAATCGGGACGTCTGGTCACCCTACAATAGATAAGGTGAAACAACCCTGTGTAGTTGCTCTAGCTGGGGAGAGGAAACAAACACCAAAAAGGGGAGGGATGCACATGGCTATGAAAAGAGTTTTCCATTTCAGCACTCTAAGGGCTTGTCTACACTGGCAAGTTTTGTCGCCAAAATGTGCCTTTTGGCGACAAAACAGCAAGAGCGCACACGTTACAATGGGATTTTTGTTGCGAAAAACGCCCAGTTTTGGTGACAAAAAACCATCCACCTCTGAGAGACTTTTGTCTTTTCCCCTCCCTTTATTGTTGACAAAGAGCCAGTGTAGACACTACTGATCGTTTTGTCGACAGTTTCGCCAGTATCCCACAATGCCTGCCCGGATCGCTCTGCTCAGTGTTTTGATCTCTGCTGCCCTGCAGGCCTGCACCCCTCCCCTTTCATAGCTCTGGGAAGTATCTATGCTCTGCTCCCTTTGGGGGAACAAACAAAGAGCAAATCATTGGAATGCCCCTGTTCTGCCCCACACTAAGGACATAGCAGAGGGGGACAGACTGCTGCTGCCGGGGGAGGGGGACAGACTGCTGTGCTGCTTTGCCATTCCTCAGCAAGGAACGCTCACCGAGCTACTCAGGATGCTGCTCTCGGCAGCTATGGGGGCTGCGGGAGAACTCGGAGAGAATCCCAAGATGCGCAGCCATCAGCTCTTCCTTCCTACAACGCGGCACTGTGGGATACATACCCACGGTGCATTGCTCACCCTGTCGATGACAGTGTCCCCAGTGTGGACATGATCTGATCTGTCGACAGAGGGAGCAAGTGTGAACCACACTTTGGCGATTTTTGTTTTGCCAACTTTTGGGTGTTGAGTTTTGTCAACAAAACTTGGTAATATAGACAAACCCTAGGCTGGTGCCAAGGACTTAGGTAAAGGGCTGATTGTCTTGTCCTTGGCCTTCTGTCCTTGGCCTTCAAGGCCCTACATGAATCCCCCCTTGCTTTTATATTTGACAGAGAGCCAAACTCTGTGCTAGTGTACATGGGCGTGACTCCAGTGACTGCAAAGGGAGTTATGCCCATGTATCCCAACAGGGAATTCACTCCAGTCTTACAACTTTGACCCACCCCACCCCGCACATACACGCTCCCCACCCTCTTGATTCCCCCCAAAGTGTGGCCATTAATGCTCACGCTGTCCCCCTACACAAGGGATGACTTCCGCTCTAGCCTGCTGAACCACTTTTCAAGGAATCAAGGTATGCACGTGCCATAAATGCGTAACAACGGCTCAGATATTATTCTTACTCAACCCACTCTCCTTCTACTGTGCGATAACTCCAGTCGCTGCGTCACATCTAAAATTAAAATCCTTGCAAAACACACGGGTGACGTTAACCAGGCCTGATTGATCTCAATGGGACTAGTCACACACATAAGAGTATGTAAGCTCTCTTGGGCACATCCATCTATCTGGACAGTAGGATGTCTAGCATACTGCAGTAAAAAGAAGTAGTATACTCATATGTTTAAATAGCTTGTTATCAGGACAGCATCCCTTTAACAAAGGGAAAGATAGGGTTTGATAGTAGCAAAGTAAAAGGCGTAAACATTCTAGTTGTATACAGCATGTTGAACATCTCTTCTAACCAAGTGCCAAAGCTGTGTGTCTTGTGGTGGATTTTCCACTTGAACGTAGTCTGCGGTATTTTCTCATTTTTGCACACAATTGTTTAGATCTCTACAAAATCCATTGGAAAGCACAAAATCACTCAGTAAAATCAGTATTGCCATGTAGTATCAAAATGCTATCAGAGGGGGAGCCGAGTTACACTTTATCCACGAAAACAACGAGGAGTCTGGTGACACCTTAAAGACTAACCGATTTATTTGTGCATAAGCTTTCATGGGTAAAAAACCCACTTCTTCGGATGCATGGAGTTAAAATTACAGATGCAGGGGTAAATATACTGACACATGAAGAGAAGGGAGTTACCTTACAAGTGGAGAACCAGTGTTAACAAGGCCAATTCAGTCAGGATGGATGTGCTCCACTCCCAATAATTGATGAGGAGGTGACACCCACATCCATCCTGACTGAATTGGCCTTGTTAACACTGGTTCTCCACTTGTAAGGTAACTCCCTTCTCTTCATGTGTCAGTATATTTATGCCTGCATCTGTAATTTTCACTCCACGCATCCAAAGAAGTGGAGTTTTTTTACCCACGAAAGCTTATGCCCAAATAAATTAGCTAGTCTTTAAAATGCTATGGGTTATTCTGCCTGGCCGCAATTCAGGAAAGCATCCCTATTTTGGTATGGCCAAAGCGTACCAAAGCCTTTAAAAATCACAAGATTCGTGATTTTTAAAAATAATAGATTGTGGGTTCTTTTCATTTCCTTTGACGTTTTTGAGCCTTCGGTGTTCGCATCTTCAAGGTTTTCTTTGCAACCATGAGATCTAAATCATATTAAATTAAAGAGGAGATTCTCATGCAATAATAAAACTCCAGGAGCTTGGACTTTAAGAGAAACACCAAATATCACGAAACCCACTATAAAATCAGAGTGTTGGCAATGCTGCTATTCAGCAAAGCACTTAGGACCTTGCTGGAGTCAATGCAGGCACATACTTAAGCAAGTTATTTAAGTTAAGCACCTATTCAAAGCGCTTTGCTAAATGTGGGCTCAGGTGCGTGTTACAGAATGCCAGCTACAGGTATTGCAAAGTTTGAAAACAAAGTGTCCATCATGAGTATTCAATCCCATTTAGCAGAAGTTATTTCATTAACTTCAGCCCCCTCTCCAAGGCTTGCTGCAAATGAGGCTATAGCAGAAGACATCACACACACACACAGAGTTATGAAAGGTGCAAACATTCTGTCCAAAGAGGAGACTTCTCAATCAGCCCAGTAGACATTTTCAAGACTCACTCGACATTGCAAACCTCACCCTTCAGCACTTGTCCCCACAGTTGTTCCGCCACTTGACTAGAACTGTCAGTTATGATTTGTAAAGAGTTCAGGGAAAAGAACATATTATTAAGAAGAGACAGATACTTAAATGGAGTTAAATTTACCAAACAAGCAGAAAAACAATCATCTGACCTACAAAAGCCCAGGCCGGAGGCATTCCATCTGCTTCTGCTACATTTCTTTCGCGTTTGCGAGCTGACGTGAAGAGGAAAAGCTACTTTTCATGGTCTCCCTCCTGCTTGCCCCCACATGCAGCCAACCCCATAAGAGAGACTTCTTGCTCAATCAATCATGGAGAAAATGCAGCTTAGGGGGCTCTCTTTAGGCTAACTTCATACTCTGGGGTATGATTCTGCAATGAACTCCATGCAGACGGGTGCCTGCCTCTGTGCAGATCAGAAGGGCCCCCACGCGGGCACCAGTAGCTCATTGTGGGATCAGGGACTTACGGTGCAATCTTGTTTATTTTTGTTTTCTGCATGCTTCAGATCCCTCAGGTCGCCCAGGCAAAGATACAAGCCTGATTCTCAGTTAATCGTGTGGCACATGGGCCATCTTAATGCCCCCTGCATTCTAGGGCCGTGGAGTCTCCAGCAAGTTAGACCAGTCTTGGGGTTGGGCAGAGAGGAGCTGTGACGTTACACCCCATATTCTTAATAGAAATATTGTTTGATATGAATACGGCATAACCAAGATATACTTTATGCAAGATGGCTCATGTGAGGTATCATTGGAAAGGTTATAATTTACTGAATGTGATTATCCAGTTTGTTTGCATGTATCATTTCTGTATCTAAAGATAGGAATATTGACGACGTATCTGTATTTCAAATGTGCTACAACTAGCCTTTCGGGTACAACAATGAAAGAGTCACACAGGGCTGATGGCCCATCAGCAGAGACAATGGACTGTGAAAGAGCTTAGTCTTCCTGTGGACACTCCAAACAGCCTGTGAGTAATGGCTGCTACAACCCTGCAGAGACATGTGACTGAGTCACCTGGTACTGGACCCCACCTTGGAATGCCAGTGTTTTTCCACTGGAAGACAAAGGGAATCCCACCATACACAAAAGCTATATCAGGCAGGGGAGTGACATCATCAGGGTTCTCCTCTGCCTCCCTGCACAAAGACTCTGAAAAACACCTGGAAGCAAGAACTGAACTGAGGGGGAGAAGAGTTGAGCCCAGACTGGAAGGGTGTTTAGCCTATGAGTAATAATACCTGAAGTTTCAAGCTGCAGGCCAGTGTAGCTGGCTTTCAAGAATCTTTACAATCTGCCTGAAACAACATTTAAGGTTAGAAATTACTATTTGTAGCCAATTTCTTTAGGGTATTAAGTTTAGTCTGCCTGTTTTATTTTATTTGCTCAATAATTTGCTTTGTTCTTTTTGCTATCCCTTATAGTCACTTAAAATCTGCCTTTTATAGTTAATAAATTTGGTTTGTTTATTATTAAACCCAGTTTGTGCAATTTCTAATGGTGTGGGGAAGCAAGACGTTGTGCAGCTCTCTCTTCGCATTGAGGGAGAGGGCGAATTTTTATGAGCTTGCGCTGTGCAGATTTTTCTACATAGTGCAAGACAATATACCTTCGGGTCTGCACTCCAAGGGAGGTAGGCACCTGAATGCTGGGGCAAGTCCCTTAAGCGGAGTCTTCCCAGAGCTGATTTCAGTGTCTGTATCATTCTGCAGTTGGGTGTGGCCCTTCCTGTGTGTGTGCTAGAGGAGGCTTAAGAGCCTGGCTCAGCAAGACAGGTTAAAGGGGGCCCATGCTGGCAGAACAGGTGGGCTCAGTGGTATCTCAGTACATCAGGTGGCATCTTGAAGGGCGGCAACCCATCACAGGCGACACAGGACAGACTGCTCTGGGCATGCTCCTAACACACACCCTGGGCTGAAGGCTGGGAACAGAGTTGGTGCAGAGACCTCACGGCAGCTCAATACCATCCAAAGATGTAGCCTCCACAAGGGGTGCCTCTCCTTTCACTTTAAGGCTCCTTTGTCCTCCCCAAGTGGCCTGGAAGTCCAGAATCAAGCTGAAAGAATGTGTTCTTAATGTGTCCCGTCCCACCCTGTCCCTGACCAAAGACCGCCAGCAACGTTCACAGGGAATATTAGTCAGTCATAATAAAAAAGTGTGTTTTTCATACACAGAATCCTATGAAGAACTTAGGAACTCACAGTGGAGATGGAAAAGCCCTGGTAGATCACAGTCCATCTCCCTGTCAACCCTACTCCAATTCTGCAGCACGCAAGTCTCCAGGGGGGCCTCTTGGAGTTACTGTCAATGATAAAACCACCACCACCTTCACAAATCATGCAATTAAAAATAACAGTGTAAACTGGGCAGAGCTCCCACAAGGGATGTTTATTCCCCTTGGCATGTTCTACGTGGAAAACTGCCAGCTCAGAGGGGAACCCAGCGCTATTGTGCCTGACTCACGTGAGAAGTTGTTGTGAATGATGCGAGACTGTCACACACCCCAAGTGATCTACTGCTGCAAACAGAGAAGAAAAACTACTGAATGATCACTCCTGCTGCTAAGCCCCAATGCGCTAAGGCAGAACATTTAATGCTGTCCCTTAGGATAGTGAATAACATGCCCCTGGTTACACCTTAAAGCAAAGCATCAAGACCCAGTAGTGAGGTATATAATCATGAGCTTTATTGATTATTTCTGCACTGCATGGGTAACTGCACAGCATTAACTATGCTCTCAAAGTCTGATCCTAGCATCTATGGGGTTCATTGTAAATCCGTGGATGGTTTCTCTGGGAATCATCTCTTTTGTGAGTTTTCCAAAGTCATCGTCAGGAATTTGGAAGGCAGGTCCCTGCTACGTTAGTGCTACCTCGCTGGCTGCTTTGTAGAAGGAGGGATTTCTAAAAGCATTTATCCTTGGCCTCTAACTCTGCTCCCCATGCAGCCAGTGGTAACTGAAAGTCCTACTTTCATTGTGTTCTGGAATGGTGTTTATGGGACGCCATGATGCAAAGTCAGATCTTTGAGGAGTGAAATTTGGTCATGTTTCACTTTAATACTTGCAAACAAGGAAAGAGGAAGAACGTGCAATAGGGAAAGCAGCATCAGGAGGCAGAATATAACTACCCACATTGGAATTTTACCAGGACAGTCAGGTTACCATGAAAAGTGCCATGGAACCTTTAATGACCACACGTGTTCAGGGCCTCAGCTTTATGTATCATCTGTAGGGCTGCCAATTTTGGTTGGATGTATTCCTGGAGATTTCATCACATGACAATCTTTAATTAAAGATTACTCTTTGGCCTGGACATTCCAGGCCAATCCTGGAGGGTTGGCAACCCTAATCATCTGGAATATGGTACCTCCTATTAGCAAATGGTTTCAAACACCAAGCTGGGGCATTGGAGGAGTGTAGCAACTCGGAGGAAAGAATGTCCCTTAATGGATAGTCCATGAAGTTCTGTCATCCAAATATACTGATCCTGGCCCTACCCTGCTTAGCTGGTGACAACCATTGGGATGACAGGAAGTGTTATGAATCAAGGCATAGGCAATGTTAGTGCACTGAGTTTACAGACAATTCTGAACACCAGCAAAATGCAGAGTCCAGAAATGCTGCTTGCCGGTATCATTTCAATCCAGCTGTAGGCATCAGACATATGGTTGGCAAATGCTTTACTGTCACGCTCCTCTGTGGAAAAGATAACGTGCATAAAAATAAAGCAAAGCCCAACAATTAATACAGCAAACTGCTGGCCGCTTAATACCTGCTTCCCCCACAGAAGTCCAGAAAGAGAGCTCTGTGGAGCTCAAAAGTTTGTCTCCTTTCACCAATGGATGGATGTTGGTCCAACAAAAGATATTCCCTCACCCACCTTGTCTCGCCCATTCCTTGGGACCACCACAGCTATATCACCACTGCAAATCTCCCAGAGAACGTCTAATACGTGATATATATGACTTAAGACATGCACTACGTGGATTGCTATCATTATTGCAATGGCAAAGAAAATTGCTTTATTGAGGCACTGGAAAGTTGAAACAATATTGCTGGGAAGGGGTGGGCTGTGAGAGTAATGGAAATCGCATCTTACATGAAATAATCTAGCGATGACAAATAAAGGGCAAGTTTGTAAGTGGAGACCCATCTCAGACATGTTTTTGTTGTACAGGAGTGAGAAAAAGTGCAAGACTTCCTGGGTGGAATCTTACTCCCCCTGGTCCCCTTGACCTTAGTGGAGCCAGGATTTCACCCCAGAAGTTGCTACCTCCTCAGTCATGTGTGTGGCAAATTGCTGGCACTACTATGAGGGTCCCGCACTTTCTCTTCTTGTGGGGGGTTTTCAGGGCGCCATTTCTTGCCCCTGAACTGGGGTATCAGCTGTCCCACTAGTATCCAAGAGAAGGGGAATGGAGAGGGAGGGACCCAGGCCCACCCTCTACTCCGGGTCCCAGCCCAGGGGCCCTAGGTTAGTGGGTAAACCACTTGTACTAGTGATACTTTCCCCTGGGCTCCTTCCCTCTCCTGCTTGTGGGGCTTCCTGCCTTCCCTCTGCACAAGCCAGGTGTCCCTTTACCTAGGGTCTTGGTCTTCTTAGCCCGCCACAGCACTTCTCCAAACTCTCCTCTGCTTTCCTCCAAACTGCTGTCTGCTCCACCACCAAACCACTCTGCTCCAACTCCTTCCTCTCCTCCCCTGTCTGCCTGAAGCAGGGGGTTTTATTAGGTTCCTGAGAGGGCCTTAATTGACTGCAGGTGCTCCAATTAACCTGTAGCCACCCTCCCTAGTCTCCAGGGAACCACACCTTAATTAGCCTAGGGCTTATATATTTCCCCTCTCACACTCTACTACTGCTGCTCCCTGGCCCTCCTGTATCACATATGTTTGCAGGTTTTATTGTTCTGCCATTTCTCTAACTGATAATTACTATAAATTCCAGAATGGAGCTTCCTAACAGGCTGAGGCCTGCAGAAGGGACCTTCTGGTCTTCAATTCCTGCAACACATGGCTTGGAACTGAAGCATGAGAGGCCATAGTTTTGCATTTAACAGTTAACTTTTACAGGGTGAACAGAGAACCTGAATTATTCAGGAAATCGAGAGCAGAACTTGGCGCATGTCAAAACATGGCCAAGTTTCTCCTGGCTGAAAACATTACTAACTGGAGATCAGCACAGAAAAACTATACCAGAGTGAACCAAGGAACTTTCCCTGCACCTTGGACATCTTCCTGTCCCGGCACATCTGAACAGAGTACTTCCAGAAGCCGATATTGTGACAAATCAAACGCACAATGGAGGGCATTATCCAAATAGCTGACAAGGCCATCTCTCTTTAGAATCTGTTACTGATAGTCCCTCCAAACACACAGCTAAAATTAGGGACGTATTTTATTAGACAAAACATCCTTTTTTGCTACTATTGCTGGCATTTGTTTGACTTAACTTTGACCCCTCACCCATAGTGAGAGCATTTAAAGGTTTCATTCGGGCAAACACCAGATCATCCTCATCACTATTATTGCAGTAATGTAGGGAGCCCCAGTCATGGACCTAATTGTGCTAGGCACTGTACAAATATAGAACAAAAATACAGTCCCTGCCCCAAACAACTTACAGTCCAACTCCTTCAGCCTAAGTCACAGCTAAGATCCTCACCCACATATACTTTGAAAATGAAATCAGATCTGGCCAAATAACTAAATATACAGTTTGAGTGCTAGTCCAAAAGAAATAATAATCAAAAATAGAACTGGGTCAACCTGGAACGAAAATGTTTAATTTTTTTTTGGCAAAATAAAATGTCAGAAAGTCTCATTTGGGTTGACTCAAAACAAAACATTTTGTCTCAATTTGAAGGTTTAAAAAAAAACAAACTTTTTTTTTTTTTAAAGTACAGTCAAGGAAAATTCCAAAACAAAACATCTTTCTGAAATTGAAAAAAGTTTTTTTTTCCCACCCTAGCTTAAACAATTCACCAAAACCAACCCAAATTCATGCATTGTTTTGTTGACTCAAATCTGCATTTTGCAGCTAAAAAGGTTTCTCATAAAAAATTTCATCCAGCTCTTAATGAAACAGTTTATAACAGGGGATTTTTTTTTAAACAAGCCACTTCAATCAACAGCTCTTCTGATCGAAAGTTCCAAGGAGGAGAAGAAAAAACCAAACTAAGCCAAAAGGAGCTCCATTTCCATTAACGGTAGATCCTGGAAACCTGGCTCTATATTTCATCTTTATTCCTGTGCCGCTTATCTCCGGCCATTCCCCCGTTTACTGTGACTCTTAGAAATGTCAAGTAAAAATGTGATTTCTGGTAATGTCACACTTCAGAGAACAAATATGTTCCAGAGAGAGCGAGAGAAAGAGAGACCGACCAACCCTACTTTAAAACATGAGCCACCCCTGCCTGCAAGCTCCAGGCTATGCAAAACACTGCCTTCATGCGAATGACACGACATCAATCTTAGCACTTTAAAGGACAAATGTGCAAGCTGTCATTTTAATGAGCGTTTTAAAATTGATGTTGAGTTTCCCTTTTAAAAACATGACAGAAGCAGGAGGAGAGGAAACAAGGTTAAATCACATGACTGGAATTCAGAGAAACTAGGTTCTATTCCCAACCTTTCCAAAACATGTGTGACCCCCTCCCAACCTAGGCATGTTATTTAACCTCTCTGTGACTCAGTTTCCCCCATTTATAAAATGATAAGACTAGAACTGGATTAACTTTTTCAGACAAAACTTTTTTTTGGTGATACCAAAATATTTAGTGGATTTGGGCTGGTTTCAAATTGTTTATGGCAAAATCACCCCCAAAACATTCTCCAAAAAGTCAAAATATTTCATTTCAAGATTTTCTTTTTGGTTCGAAATGACTTTTCATATCAAACTTCTCTTTAATTTTATTTAAAAAACACAATCAAAAACATTTTTAAATGGTCAAAATTAACCAAACATTCCGTTCAACCTGAAATTTTTTTTTCAACTCTTCAATTCACCCAAAAATTCCAAAAATCTTAGTTTTCAGTTCAACACAAAACAATTCCCCCCCTCCCCCGCAGTTTTTCAGAATGGCCAGTGAACCAAAAAGAAAAAAAAGTCTGTTATTCACACAGCTCTAGATACGTGCCTTGAGATCCTCTGACAGAAGGAGTTATAGAAGAGGAAAGGTTCACCACAGGCTACTGGCATTTGAAATGTAGTAGGGCACATGCATAATAGGATATGCAGAGCCAGTCTGCAGCATCAGATAAAGTTCATACTGTGCATGACTTAAAATAGTATAGGAAAAGCCCTTTCTTGATTTAATGAGTCTCTACTGCAGTGTACTATTATTTATCCAGCTTATTAAGCACAAGAGTTCACTTGTGAGACACGGGCAATTCCGACAGTTTGATTTTCAGTGAAATTAAGGATAAAGTAGATTGTTTGCTACTTCAGGGTATTTTTCCTTTTTTTTAAAAAAAAGTGGAACTAACTAAATTCTGAACATTTTGCCACATCAAAGCCACCGTCTTTGGTTCTGATGATGGGGAATATAAAGAAGGGCTAGAATTTACAAACGCGGGTGTCTAAAGTTAGGCATCTAAATCTACAGCGAGGCACTTACGCAAATGGGCCTGCTTTTTAAGAGGCCCTGGGTGCCAACACCTTCCAAGGACTCAGTGGAAGTTATACATGCTCGGCACCTTTGTAAAATGAGGCTTGGACCGCCACTCTTCTAAAAGTGTCAAGAAAACATTATTATCCCCCTCACCATTGTCTTGGGGCTAATGCACTGCACTGGGACTCTGGAGATTCTAGTTCAAGAGCCTGCGCTTTCTATAGACCCCGTGTGTAAAAGTCCTTCAGGCCCCAACCTAGCGAAGTGTTTAAATATGTGCTTAACTTTAAGTCCTCATTGATTCCAGTGGGTTTACGAACACGTTTAAAATTATGCAAGTGCTTAAGAGCTTGCTAGACTGGGGCCTTATTCTCTCTGTAACTCAGTTCCCCAAACATAAGGATACTACTTCCTTTCTGCCATCCTTTGTCAGATTTTTCTATTTATATTGTAAGCGCTTAACAGCAGGGATTGTCTCCTGCCTATGTGAATGTACAGCACCAAAAACAATGGGACCCCAATCTCAGTTGGGGGCCCTCTAAGAGTATGTCTACACTGCAACAAAACACCATGTCAGCTGTCTCAGGCTCCCGGGGCTATAAATCTGCAGTCTAGATGTTTGGGCTCAGACTGGGGCCTGGGCTCTGGGACCCTTGGAGGGGGAGGGCTCTAGCCCCAGTGTCTACACTGCAATTGTATAGCCCCAAACCACAAGCCAGCAGTGTTGCATTGCAGTGCAGACATACCGGAAGTGCTGCCATAATACAGACACACATTGCTACTAATTGTAATACAGCTGTGATATTAATTATAATAGCAGCCTCCTCCCATCTTCTTCCAAAGCACTGAGGAGATGGTAGGTTTTTTCCCCCTTCTCTTTATGAATGAGAGATTATAAACAAAGCAAAGTCTTGCCATAGGGAATGAACAAGAAAAACAGCCAGAGATTTCATTTCCTTTATGAAACCAGTGCACCGTTCTAAACTTTAAACAAGCAGCACGGAGGCTGCTGTAACTTTAAAATGAGGTTGCAAGACGCACAAGAAATCATAAGCAATAACTTCCAAATGTGCCAGTCCCTTGAACCGTACTCGAAAGGGCTGTAACAATCAGAACCGCTTTATAGCTCCGGCTGCCACGCCGCCATACAGAATCAATCAATTGAGGTACCACTGGACATTCTCGCCAGGCAGTCAGGTTTTACCATTCCATGAGCAATTATTACGAGAGTGGAAATAAGGACGGTGCTTTGTGCAAGCAGATGAGACAAGATTATTAAAGCCATTTACACATGCTGCTTGGGAAACTATACTTGAGGATCTGAAGCCTGATTTTGCTGCAGATTATGAGGCACGTCCTTGTGAATAGTTTTCCCACCCCCGATTTCTCAATCCAGCTTCCCCCAACAAAACTGCATTAGCCTTATTCAATATACATAAAAGCCTCAGATAATGTTCTGCTGAATATAAGATGCCAGAAACTGGGCTATAAACAATGAAACAGACACACACAGACATACACTTGCTGCACATTCAAGCTGTAAGGGGTAGTTGGAGAATTGTTGTTGTTGTTTTCCCATCTAAGTGTGGTTGTTAAGTGCTGCAATGGTTGCATTCTTGACATTTAGAATTCCTTAATATTTTTGGAACATCAGCAAGCTGCTCAAATGATCTGGCTGGCCATTTTCCAATGCAACCGATTCCTCAAGGAACAAAATGAAAAACGCTGCGTGGTGTGAGGTCAAACTGAGCCAATGTGACACAGGAATGGCACAAGCGGGCCAACATTTTCAAACGGGGATTCTGGAGGCTCCACTTGAGATGGCTTGAAGAGGGCCCTGATTTTCAGAAGGTGGCTGCGGAGCACTCTCTGAAAATCAGGTGTTTCAAGTTAAGTTTTCCCCGAATCACTAGTCCCTTTTGAAAGCTTTGGCAGACAGAACAGATGGGAATTTCCTCAACACAACTGAATTACATTTTCCCTTCAAAAGGTGTGGGTTTCTTAGTATTAAAAATAATAAATGAATAAACAATAAAAAAAAAATCAGTGTTATGCAATGTACAAGTCTTTTCTTTCTACCATTGACTCTATGAGTCAACAGTGTGCCCTTGTTGCCAAGAAGGCTAACGGCATTTTGGGCTGTATAAGTAGGGGCATTTCCAGCAGATCGAGGGACGTGATTATTCCCCTCTATTCGGCACTGGTGAGGCCTCATTTGGAGTACTGTGTCCAGTTTTGGGCCCCACGCTACAAGAAGGATGTGGATAAATTGGAAAGAGTCCAGTGGAGGGCAACAAAAATGATTAGGGGGCTCGAGCACATGACTTATGAGGAGAGGCTGAGGGAACTGGGATTGTTTAGCCTGCAGAAGAGAAGAATGAGGGGGGATTTGATAGCTGCTTTCAACTACCTGAAAGGGGGTTCCAAAGAGGATGGATCTAGACTGTTCTCAGTGGTAGAAGATGACAGAACAAGGAGTAATGGTCTCAAGTTGCAGAGGGGGAGGTTTAGGTTGGATATTAGGAAAAACTTTTTCACTAGTAGGGTGGTGAAGCACTGGAATGGGTTACCTAGGGAGGTGGTGGAATCTCCTTCCTTAGATGTTTTTAAGGTCAGGCTTGACAAAGCCCTGGCTGGGATGATCTAATTGGGTTTGGTCCTGCTTTGAGCAGGGGGTTGGACTAGATGACCTCCTGAGGTCCCTTCCAACCCTGAGATTCTATGATTCTATGATACCATTGCATTTGGTTTCTGGTGATAGGTTATTTTAGAGGTCTCTAGATACAGAGATCTCTCTTCCCATCCCAAAATGCTCTCACCCACTGACAACATTATAATAGACTGACTGACTGACATTAAAATTTGAATGCTAGAAATCCCCGCAGCCTCTCGCTGTTCTACGGGTTTGCCCCTACAGTCAGAGCAGACTTCACGAGTCTCATCGCTGGGCTTGTAGTTACAAGCCACTATGACAGACTGAGTGAGACCAGAACAGTCTCACGTGGGTGAGAGGATGCGTCCTGCATCCAAACAAAGCCGGATCTATGCTACGCAGAGATGAACCCGGCCTCTGGGAACACACACTTAGACACCCTTCTAAATACTGGGGGTGGGGAGGAAGGTGGCTTCAGATCCAAACCCACACATACAGCTTCATGTTGCAGTTGGCCCATCCCCATAATAGGCCAAACCAAACCTCAGGATCCCAACACCCCCCAAGCTACCAAGCGTTCGGAATCTGGGAGCTAGAGTCTGCCGAGCTGTTTCTGAGCTGGAAACAGCGTACGCCACCTGCACGAAAGGGAAACCCCCTCTCTCTGAAGACCCAGCTGACAAGACTGCTAAAACACAATGGGCCCTAAGAGTATTACTGGGAGGGGCACGTGGAATTCAGGGCCGGCGTGCCCACTAGGCGACCCTAGGCGGTCGCCTAGGGTGCCAAGATTTGGGGGGCGGCCGGCGGCTGCCCGCTACCTCCCCACTCAGCTGATGAACAGAGAGACAAGGGGCGGCTTTGCAGCAGCTGCCCCTTGTCTCCCTGCTGAGCTGCTGAGCAGGGAGACAAGGGGCAGCTCGTGAGCGGAGACACAAGGGGCGGCTTGCTGCGGCTTCCCCTTGTCTCCCCACTGAGCTGCTGAGCGGGGAGACAAGGGGCGGCTTGCCGCAGCTGCCCCTTGTCTCCCAACTCAGCGCCTGAGTGGCGCTGCCCGGGGCTCCCCGCTCAGCTCCCGCGGCCCGCTGGCGGGGGGGGGGGGGGGGGGGGGGGGGGAGGGGAGAGAACTGAGCTACCGCGGGCTGGGGAGCTGGCTGGGAGGGCGGCATTGGGGGGGGGGGGGGCAGTGCAGGGCTGGTGCAAAGAAGTTTCGCCTAGGGCGCAAAACTTCCTTGCACCAGCCCTGGTGGAATTGCTCACAATCTGGGGGAGGAGGGTAGCAGGGGGAATTTCCATGTAGCCGCATGACCAGGGTTTTCACACTAGCAAGTATGATTAAAAATCACAAACTTGACAGTGGAAAGAATCCCATTTGACAGCGCAGACCCACGAGAGACCAGAGCCCCCTCTTTGTAGCCGCATAAAGGTGAAGCCTGGCAGGGTGCAGGCAAGAACACCGCTGCTCGCTCTCATCTGTCAGACCCCAGCTACAATGGCATCTCTGGGAAGGGGAGCGTACAGCATACACATGCGCTCATCCCTGCAGACGGCTCTGGAGGATGGGATGTGACTCTCCGATGAGTATGCACTTCAGAAGAATCAGCTGCTGGTGGAAGGCTGAGTTGCCACCCACCACGTTTCACCCCGACTGTCACGTTTTCTTAATGTCATGTTCAGTGTCAGGATACGGATAAACGTGGCAGTTTGCTGGAGCAACTTAGAGCGAACAATCAAACCTTTAAAAATCCATCTTGTCCTGCCACTCCTATTCCTGCTTACAAACTGCTGTCCCTTGCGCTCCTGGGCTCTTTGTTCCTCGGTCTCTTTGCTCTCACTCCTCTTGGCATTTTTCTTTTACACTAAAGGGCTGCTGGAGAGGATGGCGCAGCTGTCTTGGCATCTGGTTTAACCTACCTTAGGCTACCTGGAAACACAGGCTTGGATCTGGTGGCACTCACTTTGACCTTCATCTTCTCACGGGAGATAACCTGAGCTCCAGGAAATGTATACTGTGTTGGTCCCTTGGGATGAAACCTTAAAAGACTCAGTACCGTATATTCCTAAAAGCTCGTGCTTCCAGGTTTCAGCTGGATGCTTGCTGGGGTCAGGAAAGGATATTTTCCTCCCCATCAATGGATTTTGGGGTTTGTTGTTTTTCTAGTCTCCTTCCTCTGAAGGATCAGGGATGGCCGTGGCTGGAGATGGAGTGCTTCAGTGTTCTGAGGTACCACCAAACATTCTCTCTCTCTCTCAGGTGCTTGACCAATGGTTCTTGCTCAGATGCTCAGTGGCTAATTAAGCATCATACCTGAGGTCAGGAAAGGATTTTCCCTGGCACTCACCAGATAGGCAGTGATGGGGGAAGGGGGATGGCTCACCTTCTTCTGAAGCATGGGATCCCATTTACTGGGATTACCTGGGTATCTCTCACGTAATTCTCTGCCATTGCAAGGTCCTCAGGCACTGGTCCACCTTAGTCTCTGCTATTCTCTGCCTGTGGGCACAGAATAGCTTAGTTTCCCGTGGGCTGTAATACTTCGGTTGTTGGAGTTACTGTGCGGGCGCCGGGTGGTGTTGGTGGCCTGTGATAGAAGAGATCAAGACTAGATGGTTTGGTCGTTCCTTCTGGCTTTAAATTCTGCGTGGACATTGAGAGCCCTAAGGCTTAGACTACTTGTCCTTGTCCAAAATTTCCTCTCTCACTCTTGTACACAGTGGTGCGAACCCATTCTCTCCCACCCCACAGCTGTTTCCATTTCAGTGACAAAGTGCTTCTGGAAATAGACACAATACGCAACGCACTTTGGGATGAAAGGCGATCAGGAACAGTCAACATGGATTCGCCAAGTCATGCCTGACCAACCTGATTGCCTTCTATGATGAGATAACTGTCCCTGTGAATACGGGGAAAGCAGTGGACATGATATACCTTGACTTTTGCAACGGTCTCCCACAGTATTCTTGCCAGCAAGTTGAAGCAGTACGGATTGGATGAACGGACTATAAAGTGGATAGAAAGCTGGCTAGATCGCCGGGCTCAATGGGTAGTGATCAATGGCTCGATGGTGGCGTTCCGGGGTCTACGGGATGTGCCCTCTCTGGGAAGAGTGTTTGGAAGCCATTGACGTGCTGGGTGGCACATGTGGTAATAGCTCCAGATGTGCATCATCTGCTCCAGCATGTGCACCTGCTACAGTGTGCCGGTCCTGTGCTTAACAAGAATGCAGAAACCTCCGCCTGACTCATGGCCCATTTCTGTAGCCATTATATGCATCTGCCTCATCAACCTCAGTGGGGCTTACTCACCTGAGTAAGGACCACAGGCTGAATCCCTCATTATCTAAAAATATTTTGTAAAAGGGTCCCTCTTTGCTCCCTCCACCAGCACCATGAGGTTACGCCCCAAGTCTTTCCACCTGTTCTCTCCCATCACCCCTGGAGCCAATAAGGAAGAATTTTGTGCTGTCCCCTCACTGTGTCTTTTTCATCATTGCACTGCTCTGAATAACGTACTCCAGGTTGTAGTGCCTTGCTGTGTAAGCCACTGTTGTAACACACTGAAAGAGATGCCCATAGTTATTTAAGGGGGCTGAATCCAGCTTGCAGACTGCAATTAATTGATCTGATGGTCTCCCTTCAGTCCACAGTGAATTATACAGCACACTTTCTTTTATGAGTACAATACTAATGGACCTTAGGGGGTGCTCAAAATTGAGGTCAGAGAGTATAAGAAGCCAGTTCCCACCGCGGCCCCCTGCAACACCCCCAAGCCAATAAGCCGGATGGCTAAGCAAGGGGGATTCAGAAGGCATGTCAGAAACGTAGTCAGGAGTGCCATCCTTTCTGCAATCCAGATGAACACAGCACCACGCGGGACACTATTAGCCATCTTCAAGTTACACAGCAGCAGCAGAATTTCCCCAGCTCACGAAAAATCGATCTGGAGAATTACCAGGTGCATTTGCATGCCTAGTTTATGTACACAATCATGACAGCTGTATGTGAAAATGGTCAGGCAAACAGCTAGCTGGCTGCCTTGGGTACACAGATGGTGTTACCTAGACAGTTAGACATACGAGTGGACATTTGCCTGAGCAATTTCCCATTACTGTACACACACACACACACACACACACACACACACACACACAGTTGTGCACCTCCAGTTCTGATCATTTAAACCCCAAAGTCACTGGAACCCTGCCAACCTTCCATTACATCCCTTCATTTCCCATCCTCAGACTCCTCAATTGATCACTCACTTAAATAACACACAAGGCTCCTGGAAAGCTTCTCCACTAGCTCAATTCTTCACTGGAGACGCCCCCCAAAAGCTGTAAGCCGGCACATAACACGCACAACATGACAACCTACTTACTCCTGATTGATTATTTATGCTCCGTTCATGTTATTGCCCATTGCATAATATCAGTACTGTACACCTTTTTGACCTATATAGTACATACACACCCAGTGCAATGGGTGTTAAACCAACTGCAACATTTGTTTATTGCTACATACAGTAGCACACAATAGAGGTAATTACCACTCAAGCATTCCACAGACTTGATGGAGAATATTTTTTGTTAATTAAATGTCTCCCTGATACAATCTACTCCTCTACAGAATGGGTTTTTTTGTGATCATCTTGTACGAAAAGTTGCTCGTTAATGTCGCTATGGAACAGTGGTCGCTCGTTGCCAGGTAAAGAAAAGATTAATCTACTGTACACGGTTTCCTCTGGACACAGAACATGGGTAGCTGGCCGTCTGAACTACAGCATCGGGGCTATTTGCTGCCTCTGTATTCAGGCTGCTAAGGGCTCTCTCATCCGCACTAGACAGCAACACTTCCTCATTCCACTTGGTTGGCTGTTTCTGGGGGTGGTTCATAAATGATAATTTCTAATGACTGACTTGACCCTTTCCTGCTCAGAGGGTTTCACCAGAGGCTGACTTCCAGGTGCCGTGGGTTCCACAAGGGGCCAGGCCTGATTAACGAGGGGCAGCTCTGCCTCCTGATATCCACTTATGTATGCCACATGCTGGAAGGGAACATGCTGATCGAGCTCAATGCTGATGCTTGAAGAGTAAACAGCAGCATTTGGAGAAGATCCCGCTGAATAGATTTTGTTTTGCTTTTTTAAACAACGGGAAAAAATCAAAAGGGAAATTCTCTCATTATTCGCATTGTGATAGCACCTAGGCACCCTAGCCATGGCCCCACTGTGCTAGGCGCTGTACTAACAGAGCAAAAAGATGAAGCAACATGGATAGTCACCTGGGAGTCACGAGACCTGGGTTCTATTTCAGACTCTGTTATTAGCTCCTTCTGTGTGACCTTGGGAAGGTCAGCCTCTCCAAGTCTCAGTTTCCCCTACCTGTAAAATGGGACTAATTAAGCTAACTTTGTAGCTGTGCCGCCCCACCGAGTACTACATGGTATGTGGAATTAATGCAAAGTATCAATGCAGGCAGATCGCTCACTGATCCAGTGGAGCAAGAATCACATTGACCTTGATCCGTCCTCAGCTACCAAGAAGCAGGGCTGTATTTCCTGAAACCGCTCATCCCCGTTGTTTAATTGGTATGTAATCTTTTCCCTACGTTTGCCAGTTCCCTGAGGGCTGAAAACCATTCAGTGATGTCTGTTTCGCTTCCTGGATTCTTGCACATAAATTCCCCTGAGTGTAAGTGTAGTGCAACAGTAACAGCTCTTTGTTATCGCATGTAACTTCTCTCTTTTTAGTTGGTGCTATTACAGGAGCTCAATTCAAGGGGCAGCACCAGGGACCTGTAAAAGGGGGAATAGTCCATCCTCTTCCCCACCCTTGGTCTGGATCATCTATTTAGGGGGCAGTTTCAGACGTGCATTAAGGATACAGGCACACAAGCGCTCCACTGACTTACAATGGAACGTGTGCCCCTAAACACCGTGGGAGCTTGTGAAAACCCTACCCATTAGATTGTCTCTTGCTACATATTTGTACAGAGCCTAGCACAAATCCCAAATCTCCGTTGACATCTCCAGGCACGACTAACAAAAACAGGAATAAGGACTGAAAACGTTTACAACTGGCGTTGTCCCTAAAGGGCTGCAAATGGCTCCCCTGAAGGCCAGCCAGATCTAAGAGGCAAGTTGCTCACAGAAAAGGAAGAGCAAGTAAAGTAAATAAAATAAAGTGAAATAAAAACAAAAAGCATTTGTCAGGCGGGTCAACGAACCTGCTCAGCTTCCCCAACCTCCGGGGTGGATGATTTTGCTGGCACCTCTTGGTCCTTTAAATCCTTTGGTAACAGGTGTGAGCAAGTGGGGATTTTCCGTACAATTTTTATGAATGATAGGCATGGCCGTGACTTCCTTGACTAGGGATTGTTACCGCATGGGTGCAAGAGGGTTAAAAACTCTGCTCTTGGGGTGGAGCAGGAGACTTGACGTGTGTGTGCCAGTAACTGTCTGGGTTGGTATGAATGGGTCATTGACGGCTGAAACTCACTCACGTGAATAAGGATCCGGAAAGACAATGGGAACCCCCCAAGACTGAACAACTGACACCTACCAATGGGAAACTCGGGGAGGCAGAACATGTGAACTCAGCATGGGTCTGCAGGGGGAGGTTACAGGAGGCTAGGAGAAGTGCTGGCCATGGGAGTCTATCACAGTTGGACAGAGCTGGGCAGAGCTCACCAGTGTGAAACAGGAGCGCTGGAGGCCTGAGGCTCAGTCTCAGAGGCATTAGGCCATGTTCTCTACACTTAAGGAACAGTAGGAGCCCTTGGGGATCTGGCACACTGAGAGGTTCCCTAGGGGGACTGTTAAAGAATTGGGGCTTGGCACAGAACCCCTGGATTTGTGGCACCCAGAGCCTGCACCCCTGACTCCCTCACAAGCTACAGCCTCCTGCCCCAGCCCTGATCCCCCTCCCGCTCTTCGAACCCCTCTGTCCCAGGCCGGAGCACCCTCCTTCACCCCAAACACCTCATCCCCAGCCCAACCCCAGAGCCTGTACCCCCAGCCGGAGCCCTCACCCCCTCCCCGCACCCCAATCCCCTGCCTCTGCCTGAAGCCCCCTCCCACACCCTGAATCCCTCGTTTCTGGCCCCACCCCAGAACCCATACCCCCAGCCCAGAGCCCATATCTTCTCCCACACCCCCTCCCAGACGCTGAACCCCTCAGTTCCACCCCCCAGCCCGGAGCCCCCTCCTGCACTCCAAGCCCCTCATCCCTGGCCCCATCCCAGAGCCCTCAACCCTTCTTGCATCCCAACCCACTGCCTCAGCCTGGAGCCCCCTCCCGCACTCTGAACTCATTTCTGGCCCCATCCCGGAGCCCGCACCCCCTCCCACACCCCAGCTGCCTCAGCCAGCCTGGTGAAAATGAGTGAGTGAGTGAGGGTGGGGAGAGCGAGTGACAGAGGGAAGGGAGACAGAGTGAGCGGGGGTGGGGCCTCAGAGGGGTGGGGCGGGGCCAGGGTATTCAGTTTTATGGGAGTAGAAAGTTGGCAACCCTAGGTGAGGGGGCTCTAAAAACTTCTTAAAAGGTATCATTTGAGTAGGTGGCATTTTTACAAAACCTTGATGTTTCAGTAAAATATCCCCTTGATATATTGTATAAGTTAAACCACATCCTGATGAAAAGGATGGCCTAGGGCTACAGGGATTCCTGGGGTCTAGTCCCAACTCTGGCACCAAACCCATATGTGATCTTCAAAAAGCCACATAGCTGTGCAGGCTCACCTCTCTTTGTCATGCCGGTCGGCATGGACGTCCGAGACGCCTCAGTGACTGCAATGATAAGCACAGTAGTTCTTAATCCTTTTCCATACCAGGACCCCCATCACATCTAGCCAGACCTAACCAAGACCTCCACCCCACCACAAATCCTACTGAAGAGACTTGTGCTCCTAAATCACTTAGGCACGTGTGAAAATCCCACCCTCAAATAATAAAAGCAAAAAACAAAAGAAAACAAAAAAAAAATTCTGTAGCGAACAGGCTGATCTGAGATGAATACAGAGCAGGGTCCATCATCTCTAAAAGGAGCTGGAAGGGGAAACGACGCAGATGGAGCGGAGCAAAAGCAAAGCAAGCTGACATTTAGACACAGTAAAAGCTGCACATAAATATCACCTTGGTTTAGATACAGAGTGGAGACTGCCGCTGAATTAGCTGCACAGCTTTCTCCTCCTTCGAAGACTCCCAAGGTAAGTACAGAAATTAATGCTTTGAAACGATAGTGCTTTTTTATGTTGCCAGGTTCCTTTAATACAACAGCAATAAATACTTATTCCATTTAATGGCTTCTCCTCTCTGACATGGATACGAGCGTGTCTCTCTCTCTCTCCATTTTTTATATTCACACTAACGGATACCCCAGAGCTGACGAGAGTGGAAGGCTGGATCTGATTTTACTTCCCCAAAAAAAATCTGCTGGGGTTTCTTCTAAATTTGAGATAACTGCACATCCAGAACATGCTAACCGAGCCAGTGCCTGTTGCTGGAAGCAGACTGCACTGGCATTTGTATGTGGGACTATAGGATATATAGTTTGATCAACCTGAGATGCTAAAAGAATGAAGATTATTCCTCGGAGAGGGTTCCCTAGCTACTGACCCACTTCACCTCAGGACACTCTTAACATTCCAGTGACGCTCCCTATCTGGCATCACGGAGTGGCTTTACGGGGCAAAGTCTGTGGCTGCCCGGGACTTTAGAACTGACACTATGCTGCACATCACGCCCATCCACCCAGAGCTTCATGGCAGCAGAGAGACTAAAGCTCAGATCCTCCGGCTTCAGACGCGCGGGTCTCTACTAGCTGATCTAAGGAAATCTGCACTGGCTGAGAGCAGCGTCAGGCCTATGACACAATGGAACAGTTCCGACTCGCGCCAGTAAAAAAGCAGTGGCATCCACAATACGCGTGGAAGCCAGGTCATCACAATCCCTTCCTCATAGCTCATCACAACTGCAGCCAATGGAAAATGAATGCAAAGATTCAGAGGGACGTGAAGGAGGTTTTGCCCGCAATAAATCAATAGATTTCCTAGAGGCAAAAGCAACACAGCCCTGGCTACACTGCACATAGTGCATAATGGCCATACTGTTCCGAAGCGTGATTATTTCACAGGAAAAGATGTTGTGTGCGTTTAAATTCCCCAGCTGGCTTTGGCAGAAGCAACGAGAAAGCCAGGATAGCCCATCAGTCAGTGCTCCTCCTTTCTACTCGGAGAAGCTGATTCTCCCAATGAGAAGAACCTACATCTGAGTAAGGTCATCTTCGGGTTCTCACCCACCCACGATCCAGCCAAGTATTGCTTTGGAGAACCCGTTTTCTGCCAGATGTAAAATGAAAACGGTGACACCCCCGCCCTCCGCCTCATGCACAACAGTGAAAACGCACCCTTCTCTGAAGCAAATGGAAACACAAAATAAGCCTGTTCCTAAAGCAGCCCCAGCTGAGTAGAATACCACTTGAAATCTGGGTATGGGAAATGGAGCCACCTGTTAAGATCCTGATGTGCAGAAGTAACCACTTGCAAAGTGTCTCTGTCACATCTACTTCTAGCAGCTGGTCTGTATAAAGTAGTGGTCACGAAACTCTGGGATGCGGGGGAGAGGGGGGAGGGACCGGGAAGGAGCATCACCCAGCTCCATTCTGACCCCTGATCCCAGCCCAACTCTGCCCTCATTCCCTCTCCAGGCCAGCTCTTGCCTCTAGCCCCAGCTCCTCCCCCAGAGCCAGTTCTGCCCCCAGATCTGCCTTCAGCCCAAGCTCTTCTGCTGAGGAAGCCTTGGCTATGCAGTAATGGGGGCGTGGGTGTGGACAGATTCCATGACTGGTAAGGGGGGCGGGGGGCGCACGACAGGAAAAGTCTGGGCAGCACTGGTATAAAGGATAACAATCAACTACTCCTGCCAGCTAATGGAGTTATTCTTTGAAGTCAAGTGGCGGAGGTCCATGTTTGTTTGCTGAAAGTCTCCGCATCTCAACACTGCTGGCGATCCAGGCTGAAGACTTTTATAAACATAGTCCCTCCCCAATTGCCCTATTGCATAAGGTCAAGAGATTCACAAGCAATGCTATAGGAAAATCTTCACAGAAATGACATTATTGCTTTTGGGGTATTGTCCTTGCAGATTTCATACTACCTGTTCCCCTAGGAAAATCTCTTCATAAACTATTCTTTGACCATTGTACTTGACTTAATCAGTTTCATTACTTTAACAGAGCTGCAAAAATAACTGAAAATATGACAATTGGTAAGCACTATGGTAAAAAAATATTTGTATCCCCTGGGTATTCTAAGAGGATTTATTGGAAAAACACGGTAATTCCATGAAACCGTTTTTAAAAGGATCCGCAGTGTGCATTACAACACCCGGCTCCATCACCACAACATCATGGTCTCACATTTCTGAACGATACAGGATCCCGCATTAATTAAATATAAGTGAGGCTATTTTAGCTCCTCTGTGCAGCAGCATGTGAAACTGAAACCAGGAATCTCAGGAACTGTGTGATTAAACGCCAGTACCTGCAGAGTGTTCTATCCCTCCATCACACTTTGAAAGCCCATCAATTACAAGAATGGAATGCCGAAGGCATGTGCTCCATTTGTGGGAGACATGGTACACTAATGCTGAAACTGACAAAAGTGATTACTGGAAGGATGACAGAAGATCCAAGCAGGATCAATATTTTTCGGGGTTGCTTACGTTTCGCTGTCAGAGCAGCAGGGTGAAAAGTAACAAAATCTAAGCGACTTGCATGATCATCAATAGGTGGTAGGAAAATATTATCCCCAACTGAGACATGGAGAGACTAAGTATCTTGCCCAAGGTCATGCAGGGAATCTAGGTCTAGGCCAGGATTTGAACCCATTTATCTTATCTGCTAAAACCATCTCTCCTCTTCCACAGACAAGTGTGCACAGAATCATAGAAATGTATGGGCTGGAAGGGACTTTGAAAAGTATCCAGTCCAGCCTCCTACACTGAGGCAGGGCCAAGTAAACTAGACCATCCCTGACGGGTGTTTATAAATGTGTGTGTATACACTATACATGCAGACACACATGAATCAACTGTATATACACATTTATGTACACATATGTTTTAAAAATGTGTATATATCTATATGTAGATATATAAATCCCGCAGGAGGAGCAGAAGAAAGGGGTCTGTTCCTTCCTGCTCTCCATGCTGCGACCCTCACCAGGAAAAGCGGCATAAAGGAAAAAGAAAAGAAGAAGGAGGAAGTTATATAAATATACATACACACACGTCTCTCTCTGTATCTAGATCTAGATAGATACAGCCAGACATGCAGAAGTGGGGGTGGGGGAAGGGGGAGAGTGTGAGAGACAGACACGGCCAGCTCCTCAGTTGGTATAAACAGGAGTAGCTTCACTGACTTCACTGGATCTATGCTCTTTTACACCAGCTGAGAATCCAGCTCCATATGTATAACCAAATAAGTGCTTTCATAAAAATCACTGTTGCCTAAGTGATGTACTGGCAGAAACATAAATTATGCCAGCCATGATTTTGTTTGAATAAAAACCTTATTAAAAAGTCAACAGTAAACGCATTCGCTTATTCCTTTGCTAGTGAAGTAGCACAAATTGCTCTCCCACGAGGTGCTCGGGCTCACCAAACTCTCATTTCCGCAAGCGCTTTGACTTCTTGTACTTCTACAGCGCCTGTCACGGGAGGCTTGCAAAGTTCTTTGAAAACATCAATTGAGCCTCACACAGATATCTGACAAATGGGAAAACAGAGGCATACAGGGTAATAGCTTCAAAAGTGCCAAAGGGAATTAATAGCCTACGTTCCATTTTCAAAAGTGACTTAAGGCACCTAGGGCCAGATTTTTAATGGTAGTTTGTTGCCTAAAGATGCAGATGGTGGTGCCTTCTGGGATTTTCAACAGCACTTAGGAGCCCAATTCCCATGGATTTCAATCCCTTTTAAAAAAATCTGCCCCTAGGTATCAAAGTCACTTTTGAAAAATAGGACTTAGGCTCCTAAGTCACTTTTGAAAATGCCACCCAGAGACCGCCAAGACCATACAGAAAGAAGAAAACCTACATTTTTCTTCCAGAAAAGGAAGGAAGAGAATAAAAGAAAATGTTCTATCAAGATGATTTTTTTCCATTCTGTAAGGCACTCAGATGCCACAGTGACGAATGGGATATATATACATAGCTATATAGATTCTGAGAGTCAATGGCAGAGTCAAGAACGGAGTTCAGGAGGACTGCCACCCAAGCACATAATCTATCAGATCACAATTCACACTTCCCAAAGGGATCACTCCTCTCTCTCCAGGTCCATCAGTAGTCACTGAAGTTTTAATCCTCACTTAGGGCTTATCTTCACCTACCAGGGGATCAACAGGTGGCAATCGATCCACTGGGGGTCAATTTAGAGGGTCTAGTGAAGACCCACTAAATCGACTGCTGATCACTCTCCCGTCGACTCCATGAGAGGCATAAGGTAAGTCGACGAGAGAGTTTCTCCCAGCGCAGTGTAGACACTGCAATAAAGTCTACCTTAGGTACGTCGACTCCAGCTACGTTATTCACGTAGTAGGAGTTGCATAACTTAGACCGACTTAGCCCCGTAGTGTAGACCTGCCCTTAAACTTGTCACATTGGCCTCAGAGGGCGAGGCAGAATACAGGATTTGTTATAATTAACGTACATTATCCGATGAATAGCACTGATGGGCTATAATGTCTATGCACTTATTAACCAACCATATTTTGGTTCTGCTTAAAACAATAACTGAATCCCTTTTTGGGGCGGAAGGAGAACTAAGAAGTCCATTTTTATTCGAGATGGGCTCAAAGCAGGACTCTGGACCCAAAAGCCCTTGAACATTGAGGTGAGGGAATGGGTCCACTCTTTTCAAGTTGGTCTTGTCTCAGCTTCTTATGACATTTCAAAATGGTCCCATTAGAAAAAACTATGATTTACATGTGTTGCGAAATGTGAGGGAACACAGCAAAATAATCCAAGGAACTGTGTTTGCCTTGACATTAAAAGCAAAAAATCCTAAAGAAGAGAGCTTGATTCAGCTTCCTGGAGCTGTCACCGAAGTAAGTGCAAATCAATAAAGCAAATCTGTCCTGCCAGCTGAAAAGACTCAGGTGACCTCAGAGCTGGCTTCCCCAAGGCCTGTTTACACTCCAGAGTTCTTCATCTGCCCATTTAATGGACTCCAATAAAAGA
Source organism: Macrochelys suwanniensis (assembly GCA_033296515.1). Taxonomy (NCBI): domain Eukaryota; kingdom Metazoa; phylum Chordata; order Testudines; family Chelydridae; genus Macrochelys; species Macrochelys suwanniensis. The sequence goes on along the minus strand of CM065790.1, from coordinate 8,317,233 downwards.
AAAAACACAGACTCTATTCTCCATATGGTCCAACTGGCTCCTTCCCTCTGCCCCCAATTAACACTGCACTTGATGTGTAATTAATCTGGAAAAGACGCCCAAGGCTGAACAATGCAGCAAGAACCGGAGACCAGCATTGCAGGGAGATGAGCTGTGTTTGGCACAACGTTTGCCATCTACAACAGGGTTGTAATTTCCAGTTCACATGGGAAGTTAAAATGTTCATTGATCAAGAGACCTCTGTCTAATTAACTTACCCAGAGAGCAAATATAGCACAATCAATAGCTTTAAAAAAAAAAGGTGGGGAGGCAGAGAGAGAAGGGGGAAGAGGGAATGCTGTCTAGGCTTACCTAGGGGAAAATTCTCAGAGAGAAAACTGCACACACTCAAGAGACAAACTCAACTTCTCAAAGACTGTAACATCTTTCAGAGTCAATCAGGCTTAAGTTACATGTCTCTGATAGGTAACTGTTCCAACAGCACAATATCTTATCTGTTTATAATCCATGTATGGTATGGAGGTTCTGATCACAATTTTAAACACATGCTCTGTATTGTTTTTATACACACACACACAAATACACACCTCTAGCTCAGATATTCATTCTAGATGAGCATACACTATAATTCCTATAGATACATGTACATAAACACACAGGCACAGATATTCACAATTATTTACACGATTCACATTCTCTATGCACACACACTATAGTTGCTATTTATAAATCTGATAACTGCAGTACAAGGCTGGGGAGCTGAATGGTGCAGTGGCTGACTTCGGAACATCAGATTTTAGCTTCTGTAGCATTTGCAAGATTATGGTTCCACTGTTATCCCTAAAGCAACGACTAGGGAAAGGAATGAAACAAAGCAGCTCCTAACTGTTTTGTTACCCACACAAAGAAGTGTAAGATTGCATTACAATATCATCCTGGATCTAGCTTCTCCTTGGTTCTTTGCATCCTTCAGCCTGTGCCGGTTTACTATTATGTAGGCTTAGAAGGATTCGATTTTTATTGGTAAATGTTGATTTCACCATATACACACAAAGCAATCAAAAAATATTTCCATCAATGATCACTGAAATTTACAGATAGGCAAAGTGAGACAATGCCGCTTGGGAGCTTATTAGAGAGTTTGATGTAAGGGTATTATGGAAGGCAGGCAGCGTCAAGCAGAGAAGCGTTTGCCTTACACCACTGTGGGGGGATGGGGGAACTAGGTTAAACCCCACCAGCAACTAACTGCATTTGCTGAATATCTGTATTGGAACAGCCTTCCTCTGTTCTGTAACTGTCATAGCACCTGCTTAGAGGACACCTGGCTCTAAGGGCTAACAGCACCAGTGTAGGAGAGGCTAAGGACTAGTTGCCTAGAAGGCTAGAACAGTGCAGTGAGCAGAGCTGTTAGGGTTGGGGAAAAAGCTGTCCCTTGTTTTTGAAATACAACGTTGGGAAGCCTACCACCAACCCAGCCCCATATATAGATTCATAGATTCTAGGGCTGGAAGGGACCTCGAGAGGTCATCGAGTCCAGCCCCCTGCCCTCATGGCCGGACCAATTACTGTCTAGACCATCCCTGATAGACATTTCTCTAACCTACTCTTAAATATCTCCAGAGATGGAGATTCCACAACCTCCCTGGGCAGTTTATTCCAGTGTTTAACCACCCTGACAGTTAGGAACTTTTTCCTAATGTCCAACCTAAACCTCCCTTGCTGCAGTTTAAGCCCATTGCTTCTTGTTCTATCCTCAGAGGCTAAGATGAACAAGTTTTCTCCCTCCTCCTTATGACACCCTTTTAGATACCTGAAGACCGCTATCATGTCCCCTCTCAGTCTTCTCTTTTCCAAACTAAATGTGATGTGATAAACTAGATGTGATAAGCTGGCTGGAAAAGTTGTTGGAGAATTGACACGCCTCCTTGCTAGAAGGAGTCAGGACTCTTCCCCCAACTCCAATCAGGAAAAACAAAGCCCAAAATGCCCAATAGCTCAAATCTTAATATAAGATCCCCAAAGCAGAGACCCCTCTGTCTGGTGCCTGAGCAAGAGCGGAGGCAGGAAAACTGTAGGGAATTCCAGGGTAGAGGTCTGTGGATCAGACCTGTGGACAATCAGATCTGCACATGGTGCTCAGATTCCACAGTGGTGGGCAACTTCTAAGAACTTCAGATGAAGAAGATTCATACCCCAGGGCCCAGCATTATGCTCTGGGACTGACTCTTCATTACAAGAAACAAACTATGCAGACTAAGCAGCTCATGTTAGATGAAACACACTCTTCCCATCCCTTTAATCAGCTCTGCTTTAAAGACATCTAAATAACTTCAAGCCAACAAGAGCGCTAAGGACTCCTGTAACCTTGAGGCTTGGAAGTTGATTTTACAGTATACTGAAATGGCAGGCTCTCTCTCCAGAAAGGCTGTATGGCGTTAGCCTAACCCCCTTTATTGACTGGATTTGTTGAAACTGATGGAAAACACACACAGCTAGTCAGATGCAAAACAGATATTCAAACTTGCTTCTGAGAAAATGGCTTAAGTCTGTATTATGTTTAATCCCTTTTGATCAAGGCCTTCTATGTAAGTGAAAAATAATAGATTTTCACATACCTTCAAGGGTGAAGTTCAGATTTTCATATTGTTCCAAAATGCAGTTAGTGCAATTTTTTATTTTTATATATGCAGGCATGCAGCACACAAAGTGGAAAGGTTTTATGAATACTGATGTGTTAAAAACATCACATAGAAAAATCAATTGACTTGCACAATGGCAATTTGCCTACCAAAGAAAAACAGGGTGACATTATCCTTGGCTTATTTCCTTCATCTTTACTCCAGCAGCTAGAGAAATGCAATGGTAAGAATGTTACGGCTTGTGCCAAGAATCCAACCCTGCGGAGTTCCTTAAAAGTTTAGAAGAGTTCTTGGGAACAAGGTGGTGGGGGGAAAAATACACTTCCTGGAGCCCTGGGACTTGAGCACAATCTTGTTCATCCCATGCACAACTGAAACAGATCCTAGGCTGCGTTATGCCTCTCCAAATACTCGCCTCTGTTGTATCCACTGAAGACTAACCATCGTGATGTAAGGTCAAAGCACTAGCCTGGCCAGGGGACCTCAGAAGTGATAGATAGATAGATAAGAATCGGTGTTTGTAAAGGTGAAGTTCATAAATTGAAACCTTACAGAGTTTTAGCCCCCACCTGCCGAGGGGCCCATTCTTGGAGGACCTGAGTGAAAAACAGCCTGCTTTGCAGAGGGCTGAACAGTTTCAGCTATCTGAAACTCAGACAAAATAATCTCTGATCACACCACTCCCAACCGCTCCAAATTGAAGCCCACTAAGGCAAATACAATATAATAATAATAAAATAGTAATAACAGGCTGAAATCGATTCTCTTTCCCAAACTCTGCAGACCTGTGTTTAACGTTCTGCCAACGGTCTCTAACACAGCTCTTTGAGCCCCTCTGAAATCCAGCTTTTCATTTGCTCCCACCTATTCTGATCAAGGCAAGAGCTGTGTATTTAAATGTCCAGTCTCCAAGCTTAAGGTTCGGCGAGGTGACACAGGAAATAAAACCCTCCCAGAAGTGACCATCAGGGGACGATTTACAAAGGTGCAAAGGGCCGTTAGGGGCTCAGCTCCCAGTGAGAGTGAACAGGTGCCTAACTCCCCTGTGGAACGTTGACCCTCTTCCACCCCCTTACCATTCATTTCAACATTGCTGATTTTTTTTCCCAGCTGAAACTATTTGCCAAATTTGACCTGAATTCACACACAGTTTCCGTGCCCCCGAAACCACATTTTCCAGCAAATTTACTATTCGCCAAAAAAATCTACATCCACCTGCCTCTTTTGAATGAAGTTGCTAGGTTAATGTTTCTGAAATGGACCTCCAGAGTCCAAGGGCTAATCCAAACAGCCCACTGACGTCAAAGGGAGTCTTTCTACTGACACTGTCAGGCCTTGGCTCAGACCTCAAGACTCCAAAATCCATTCATAAAGCCCAACTCAAGGGCTAAGCTAGACTGGAGAGAATTTCATCAAAAGGGGCTAAAGAAGAGACTCCCTCTATATTTTAAAATTTGTACAAATGGCATTAAGCTAAAATAAAAATCCTATATTAAAAAAAAACCCACATAAAAAGGACCAGGATGTCCAGGAGCCTGTCTAAGTGTACCACAAAAGGCATCATCATGCATTGGGTTGGGAGTTCTCGCTTTGACGTATTCAAAGCTACATCTGCACGCTTGCAGGGAAGTTTGACCTTTTCTGTCGGCATTGCTTTCCCCATAGCTATGCAAGTCTCCTAGAGCTTTGAATGAATATCCCACCACAGTCAACAGACCTTCGAACCGTTCAGCTTCTCGACAAAGCAGGCGGACATTCACCTGGAAGAAACGTTTCCACCTCAACAGCTTTATGGAGGGGAAGGGAAAGAAGCTCAGAGCAAAACAAAGCTGCGTGAGAACTTTGGGGTTGTGCGGGAGGGAAAGAGAGCGGGAAGCCATGCTCAAGAAGGAAATTAAACATGTCAGTTCAGATTCCATCTTTTGCTATTATTTGTTGGGTCTTTGAGCCAGGAAAATTTTTTTGACCAAAACTCCCCCCACACCTAGGGGAAAAAAAATTAGATATAGTGGTACCAAACATTTTGCATATTCATGTCAATTCTCCAAATGGTTTTGGTAAAAACTAAAACATTTTTTAAATATCTAAACATTTTGACATTTACAAAATGAAGCACTTTGATCTTTTACTTCTTGACGACGTTTGGTTTCAAAATTTTGTTTTTAAAAAATTAAACATTAAAACTACTCGAAAGTGAAATGTTTTGTTTGACCCAAAATGCTGTGGGGGGTTTTCAGGATTGACAGTGCACCAAAAAATGTATTTGTACAGCTCTAGGCCTTGGATAGGATAAGGGAGTAGATCAGGAAGTGTTTCTACAGATGTAGGAGATCCTTTAAGGCAGCCAATGGAATACTATGACCGGAGCAAAGATGATTTAAGTTGCCCCTGAACTGAGGGAGAAAACTAGAGTACAAATGTTAGAAGAGGACACTCCTTGAAGTTATTACAGGACTGTATATTGAGCAGGCAAGCAGGTCAAAAGTCATTCTGACCAAATTAACTGCACTTGATATGACAAGCAATGAAGATGCTGCACCTCAGATCTGGTGATAAGGGGTTTGAAATGCTGATAAGGGTCTTTAAAGAGGCCAGCAAGAGAAGTGTTATTGTCCTTTTTAAAAAGCAGGCTTTGCAAGACCAAGAAAGGAGTCAAAGAAATTGACTGGGACTCCTTTATGGGGAAAGGGAGACACATTTAAGATGCACATGGGGAAGCTGCATTCAGAGCCAATTCAAATGAAACTAAAAAAATAAAAATAAAAAGCTACTGATTAGAATCTTCTGATGGGGGGAGGGGATTGACATTTTGAAAAAAAAGTTAAAATAATTAAAAAAAAATATCACAAATTCCCTCCATTTTCCCTACCAATTCTCTGCTAGCAACACATGGGTGGTAGACTCCTATGAAGCTCAGAGAGGGGAAAGATTCCACAGCACTGGAAAGTATCAAAGGAGGAATCTATGGACAGTTGTGTTTCACCTCTTTCATGGGGAAACACTTGGAGAGGATATTTAGGAGGACAGGAAAACACTTGGAAGCAGCTAGCCAGAAATTCAAGCAGAGGAGGTTTTGCTTAAGCTGTGCTGCTGTCATTATATTACTGCCAAAACACAGGAGAACACACACTGGGTGTAGCATACAAAATTTTTCAAAAGCATCCAACAAGGTGCTACATCAGAGGCAAACCTTTCTCTTGGCAGTGACAAGCTAACTGGATGACCTTGTGAGCTGAGTTAACTGAGACCTAAGCCAACTTCTTTATCAGTCTCTCTCTTTCACTTGGAAGGAAGAGTGGTCGGGTGGTTAAAGGCACTGAGTCAGGAGCTCTGAGTTCAATTCTCCACTTTGCCACAGCTTCGTTGTGTGACCTTGGGCAAGTTACTTCATTTCTCTGTGCCTCCCTTCCCATTGAACTCAGTGGGACTCCCTGTGGAGTAAGGTGCTACATAGTGTGTGTAATAGCAGCAGAATCTGACCCACAGTGTTGCGGTTTCTACCAATTAATGCTATTCAGAAGTCACTTAGACCATAATAACTACCCTTTCCTTGTTATTAACTTCCATTCACTGAATCAATAAAACAGAGATATCATAGACAGGGTTCTGCTTCCAAAATGAAGCCATGAAGCATTCATATTTTATGATTGACACAGGGATCCTAGAGCATATCAAAGCATTAGATAATTTTTAGTCGAGACAACAAAGAGATAAGAAGAATAGGAAAGCGCATTAACTGAGCTACAACACAGCATGCATGTGCTTTGATTATTTCATTAACTCTAATCTTTCTCTTGGGCTCCAGAGAGAGGCAAACATCTTGTAAACTTTTTTATTGTTATTCTGTGCTTGTTTGCCAAGTGGATTTCCCCAACGTCATGCAGCTCTAATCCCACTAGGCCCCTTCTGGATCACCTCTATGATGCCTGTTCAAACATCTTAAAATTCTTCAGCCAGGGACAGCATACGGAATTCAAACTGAAGCCCAGCATGCGGGCACAGGCTTCTCTGGATATTCCTTGGAAGAGACACTTCAAGATGTTTCACGGACTGTATCACTCACAGCATTTACCAAGCTCCTGGCTCAGAAGAGAGAGTAGGGCCCCACTTCCACATGGCTAGTAATCTTTGATAAGTTCACTTGAGGCAAGACGGTGACAGTTCAAGCATGGGACAAAAGTCAGGAGGCGAATTCTCTCTCTGCAGACTTGTGAATTGTTAAGATAGACCATTTATTTTTAAATGGGTTCCCCTCAACATTCCTGCCCCAAAGAATCCAGCCCTTCCACCTAAAGGTCGCCATGTGCTGTCCCAATATTAATTCCACCCAACACCACCCCAAAGAGGTATTACGTCACACACAGAGAGACTGAGGCAAGTAGAGAGGATAAAGGCCACATTTGCAAGCTCGAGTGCCAAAATTTGCATAAAGGTTTACGGTCAGAAGGGACCATTAGATCACCTCTGTACTGGATTTTGCCATTTTACTGCCAAAGTACAAGGTTCATGCCCTATGTTTTAAAAACCACAGCCAATTGCTAAGACAAATTCTTACTGAAACTGACTAAGCAAGGGTGCAGATTGGATTTCATTCCCAGATTTGCCACTGGCTCCCTCGGTGAACTTAATCAAGTCACTTCCCAAGCCTCTCTGTGCCTCAGTTTCTCCATCTTTAAAGTGAGGCTAATGATACCAACCCCCTCGTCAAGTGGAAACAAATTATTACAAGCCCCTTCACTTGGTCACCATTCACTTGGCCCTCAAACACAGCATGTTTCACAGATTTTGATGAAAAGGGGCTTTAAAAAGCTGCACAGGACAGGCTGAACTTGCCTTTGTCACAAAGGACAAAGATAAAATAAATCAAATTATCACTCAAGGGGCTAATTCTGCCGTTGGTGAGAATACACCCCTAACAGGGTACATTTACCAGCTATAGAATGGGATTTATAACCGACTTCTCATCCGCAAGAGAAAAATTACCATTCAGCATTATCACCACCATTTGCATATAGTACCACAAGTTCTTCACAGAGACAATAAAGGGAAGGGGTGAAATTCTAGCTCTACTGAAGTTAATGACAAAACTCCCATTGACTTCAATGGGGCCAGAATTTCACCCATGATCTTTGCGCCAAGAAACATACCGGAAATCATAGGCTGAACTAGGCCTACAAGCCAGTTGTCAAGGCCTTTAACACCTTAAAGTTGTCCCCGAAGCTTAAATTTCCTCACACTAATAATCTTTAAAAGCAGCCAAGGGCTGACAGTTCTCTTTGCATAGCAACTCCCTGAAATGCATCGTGAAAGTGACAGGGAAGATTCAGCAGGTATTTCAAAATAAACTGTCTGCTCTCAGTTCAGTCACTTCAACCCACTGGAAACTGGAGCCCAAGTTATCTAGATGAATAGCCCAGAAGCAGAGAAAGAGAGAGAGAGAACACGAACGAACCTCACTCATAGATCTGGGTGGGAGGGTGGCCGGGCCAATGCAGATCTCCTCCTGTCTGGAGGAATTGCAAGAACCACGTCAGAAATGATTGCCTAATTTGTCCAGACTTCCGAGAATAAATCTGAATGTCACAGGCATGGGTTTTCACTACATAGCTGTCCAGTTTCACTCAGTCACTGCAGAGAGTTTACTGATACTGTGACCATTACAGAGCAATCTAAAGCTGCATGATACTCTGCTCTGTCTTAATCTTTAGATGCTCCTAGCCATAGGACCTCTGGGACTCTCATGCGCCTATATGTTGTTTTTATTGATTTCTCCCTACAGTTGGAACGTGATAGAGGTCACACTGACAAGACCATGTTTCTCTGCAGATTTCTTCATTCTGCATTAGGGTGTCAAGCTATGCAATGTTTCAGTGTAGTAGCCGTGTTAGTCTGTGTCAGCAAAACGAAAATAAGAAAGAAAAACTTGTAGCACCTTAGAGACTAACAAATTTATTTCAGCATAAGCTATGCAATGAGAGACACAAGACGGGTGAGGTAACATCTTTTACTGGGCAACTTCTGTTGGTGAAAGCGACAAGCTTTCGAGCTCCACAAAAGCTTGTTGCTTTCACCAACAGAAGTTGGCCCAATAAAAGTTGGCCCTCGCCCCTCTTATGTGTCTCATATCCTAATGCAGCTAAAATCAAACAGCAAAGAAGCTAGACAATGACACTCGGGGCTTACCTACATAGGAACGTTTTACCAGTTATATTGTATTGGCTATACTGGTATACTCTGCCCCTGCGTGCGAACATTTTTAATTCAATGTAAAAGTGGCCTTTTTTTCAGTTTAGTTTAAACTCCTTCCCAGCCAATATAAGCTAAACTGAAAAAGGGAAATCTATAGCAGAAGAAGAATGTGCACACAGGGGGAGTTATACTGGTGTAACTATCAATTTAAATTCACAATTTAGCAAATATTGGTCTAACTTTCCGGTGCACTCAGTTACTCAGACAGCCCTCAGTTACTTGCTGTCTCCTTTAAACAGCTCACCTTTGGGTTTTCCCCCATCAGTTTACACAAGGAGGGATGTACTCGAACAGTGCTGAAGTTACAGGTTCTAGAAACAGAGGAACAATCAATAACCAACAATTAAGCTGGGTTGTTTATAGGAATGGGGTTGGGGAGAACCAGGGATGTGCTTGTTTTGTGCACTGCCTGCTCACAGGGTTATCTCGAGGTGATGGGGGGCAGTAGAAGACCATTAAAAAAAAAAAGCAGCAAGTTAACTGAGGTGTTTCCAGCCTGAACAACAGGACAAGTGGAAATCAACTGCACTGCTCTATCTTTCTAGAGAATGCAATTGAATACAACAGCACAAAGCTTCCGTGCTTGCCTTTTTTCTTGTAACATATCCATTACAAACACCCAGGCTCATCTTCCGCCTAAAACATGTGCTGGGCTAATTCATTTCTGAAACTAGGGTGTTTAGCCAGAACAAAGCTATTCCAAGAAGTTTAGAGCTACAAGGGGAAATTCCAGGATTCTGAGGCAACTACAGTGATGAACAATTTTTTGCATCATTCAAAAGATAAAAATGATTAAATGTTTAGTCTGTAAGCCTGGATATTGCTACCACGGGACAATTGTTGGGTGAGTGACATAAGGCAGAGGTCTCCATCTGATTTCATAATCTTCTCTCCCTCGGCAGCACAATTCATGCTATTTTGCATATTTGCCCAGTTACTGTAAAAGAAACAACTTTATATATAAACAAGAGAGAAGACTATTGTCTAAGAAGAGCAGGTGTTTATGAGATTTAAGAATACAATTAAGAACACTAAAGGGTTCCGATGTCTGTAATTATTAGATGGTTTACACAAAGAAGACAGTTAAAATTGTGAAATATAGTAAGAGTCAGGAAATTATAGCTATACAATATGTTCAAATGCAGTAAGTCAGCTATTCCACTAGCGGGGAAACTGTTGCTTTTGAATCTGTAGTAAAACACTAAACTTTTATCAGAGATGCAAAAATCTCATACTGCTAGCAGTGGTAGAAAGTTACCTAGGAGATCTTCACTAGAGCTAGCTGGAAAATGGTATACCCCTTCTTCCCCCAATAAATAAATAAATAAATAAATAGACAGAAATAACAAATAATAATTTCATGGACATTTTCTGTTTGTTTTTTATTCATTGAAAAATCTGAAAAATGTAGAAAGAAACAAATTTTCCGGAAAGATTTTTGTTTCTGAGAAGGGAAAAAAGGTCAATTTTTCATGAAAAAAATGTGATGGTAAAGGCTACAAGTCATCCGTTGCCTGTCGAATGCCTCTGAGAATAATCAAATTGCCTTCCTCAACAAATGAACATTTAAGAATATCAGATGAGATTTTTCTGAAGTGACTAGTGATTTTGGGGTGACCAACCTGAGACACCTGAAAGGGACTGATTTTCAGAAGGTGCTAAGCACCGACCCTCTGAAAATCAGCTATGGAATTAGCTACCAAAGGAGAGCAGATTAAGCCATAGTCTGACCATCCTCGGAACTCAGTGCAAGATCCAGCTATTTACCAAGCTCTTCCTGATGCAACAGAAAGTAAGCAAATACTAATATGGCGAGCCAAATTCTCTGCTGGGGAAAAAAGCATAATTCTATTCAAGTCAATGGAGCTGTACCCCTTCAGACTCTCAGAGAATTTGGCCCAGAGGAGGAAGCGCTTGCAAGATAAAATACAACATTGTTTTACAAACCGTAGATCATGCCAGACCAACCTGATCTCTTTCTTAAAGATAATGGATTTTCTTGACAAAGAAAATGCAGTAGATCTAATCTACCTGGATTTCAGGTCAAGTATTTGATATAGTTCCACGTGCTTTAATACAAGAATCAAAAAGTGAGTAAAGGAACTGGTTAAAGGGGAGACCACACCCGGTCATGCTGAAAGGTGAACTATCAGAGTAGAGGGAGGTTACTAGTGGAGGTCCTCAGGGATCAGTCTTTGGACCAATATTTTCATTAATGACCTTGGCATAAAAAGTGGGAGCATGCTAATAAAATTTGCTGATGACACAAAGTTGGGAGGTATTGCCGATACGGAGGAGGACCGGACTATCATACTAGAAGATTTGGACAACCTTGAAAACTGGAGTAATAGAAATGGGATGAAATGTAGTAATGTAAAGTGCAAGGTCATGCACTTAGGGACTAACAATGAGAATTTTTGCTATATGCTGGGGATGTATCAGTTGGAAGCAACAGAGGAGGAGAAAGACGTAGGTCAGTCACCAGACAATTATGAGCTATCAGTGTAATCCTAGGATGCATCAGGGGAGGTATTTCCAGTAAAGACAGGGAAGTGTTATGAATATTATACAAAGCATTAGTGAGAGGTCATCTGGAATACTGTGTGCAATTCTGATCTCCCATGTTTAAGAAAGATTAATTCAAACTGGAACAGGTGCAGAGAAGGGCTACCAGAATGATCAGAGGAATGGAGAACCTACCTTACAAGAGGAGACTTAAGGAGCTTGGCTTGTTTAGCCTAACAAAAAGAAGGCTGAGGAGAGAGATGATTGTTCTCTATAAATACATCAGAGGGATAAACACAGGGAAGGAGAGGAGTTAATTAAGTCGAGGGCCAATGTTGGCGCACAAACTAATATAAACGAATAGAGGTTTCTAACCATCAGAGGAGTGACATTCTGAAATAGTCTTCTAAGGGGAGTAGCAGGGGTAAAAAAAAATCTAACATGTTTCAAGACTGAGCTTGATACATTTATAGAGTGAATGATATGATGAGGTTGGCATATGGGCCATCTGTGACTGTTATTAGCAAATATCTCCAATGACTGGAGATGGGACACTGGGAAGATGGGGAGAGGTCTGAGTTACTACAGTGAATTCTTTTCCTGGTGTCGGCTGGTGGGTCTTGCCCACATGCTCAGGGTCTAACTGATCACCATATTTGGGGTTGGGAAAGAATTTTTCCCCAGTCAGATTGGCAGAGACCTGGAAGGTTTTCACCTTCCTCTGCAGAATAGGGCACAAGTCACTTGGTGGTTTGAACTAGAGTAAATGGTGGATTATCTGTAACTTGGAAGTCTTCAAATCAAGATACAAGGACTTCAGTAACTCAGCCAGAGGTGAGGGGTCTATTTCAGGAGTCGGTGGGTGAGGGTTTGTGGCCTGCGACGTACAAGAGGTCAGACTAGATGAGCATAATGATCCTTTCTGGCCTTAAAGTCTCCGAGAATCTAGGAGAGATAAAGGGCACAGTCCACTATGAAACTCTCCATGGACAATATTATGCAGAATAGCCAGATGCCATAATCATTTCTTAGAAATTGCAATGGTGGACAGAATGTAGCTAGAAAAAGCCCCTTTCTTTAAGTGAGTAAATAAGAGCTAGCTTTTACACTCTACCTAGCTGTTTCTATGGACACCAGTTTTTAGTACCAAGTAGGCTGCTTGAAATCTGGATCTCTCCAGATACCATCACATACTGGCCCACTTGAGAGTTGCAATAAAACCCATCCAAAATGTTAGTTCCCCAAAGGGATGTGAATATTATTTCTCAAGTTACTTGGCTCAGTACTGAGGTAACCAAGTGAAATGATATGGCGTGTGTTATACAGTAGCGCAGACTAAATAATCTAAAGGTTCCTTCTAGCCTTAAAAATCCATGACTATTAAAATCCCATAGATTAGATCTTCACATTTTAAAAAAACAAAAACATGCAGATAATGTTTCTTGTCAGAATTTTAGAAAATGTAAATAACCACACTGGAGACGATAAGACAGGTTCTGCGGATGGAATCATCATGTGCTCATTTAACTGCAGCCGCATGAATAACAGAGAAACACGATCAAGTATAACATTACAAGAAAATTGGATGATGGACTGATGCAGCATCAGCAGGAGGGGACCACGATGAGGATGGAGGGGGAAGAATTGCCTCGCTGCCCCCGGAACGTGACAAATTCCAAAAGGCTGCTGTTCAAACTAAAGACTTTGCCACTCAGGATGAAGTATAATAAAGCACAACTTGAAAACAAACAAAAAATGACGCTGGCTCGGTGCTCTCCCTAACTCAGTAAGTTCGGCTGGAAGATATAGGTTAGTGACTTGGAGGCTATAATACAGTTTTGAAAGTGCCACCAGCTGTTTATCTACCTCTAAAATGCAAGTGTTTAAAAATTAATAAGAACATATTGGACAAATATGGAGTCTACAGAAACCACTCGCTCTAATGAATTTCAACACACAACATTAAAACTACATAGACAGCAAAGCATAATATCTACCCAGTCACAGTAAAAGATGTGTGCATACACACAGTGTACAGTGCTTCCTGCTGCAATGTGCTTGCCTTGATCCCCTTTTTGGGATATTATAGGCAATAAAAGAATTCAGGAGGCATGTAGTTACACTGTGGTTAAGAGGAAGAGGAGAGAGGGTATCATATTATGCTAATACGGAGGAGAAGAAGATCCCCCATTTTGGGGGTGTGGTTGAGTCACGTTTTAGAATGAATATGGATGACAAAGGTCATCTATTCTGCAGCATGAAGATGAATGTAAGCCCTTGACAACGTCCCTCACGAGCGGCCGTCAAAGGAAAGGATAAGAGGTAAAGTCATATCATGAATTAAAAACTGGTTAAGGGTATGTCTACAAAGCAAAATACAATCCTTGGCAGTGACTCACAGAGCCCAGGTCTCAGAGCCCGGGTCCCAGACAGAATCTCCACTGCTATTTTAGGTTCCATCGCGTGAGCTTCACCTGTGCTCAGTCTCACTGCTACAGAGTTGTTTAGAATTTGTTTGCAGTGTAGATGTATCCTATAAGGCCGGAAATAAATGGTCCCAAAGAGACAGGTCTCAGACCACTTATGGCTTTATAGGTTAAAACCAACACACCTCAACCTCCAACGAGAAAGACAAAAGCCACCAAAGCGAATCATGAAGATAGGAATGAATAACTAGGGAAATCAGCCCTCATGTTTTAAGGCATGAGCAGACAACTAGCTGCTTGGGGGGGTTAGGGAAATCTTCTCCTTTGCGCTCATTATTTTGCGATTGTCCACTACAGGCCTTTTTGTGGTAAAAGCAACAAGTGCTGGCCACTGCCAGAGACAGGCTAGATGGACCTTGGGTGTGATCAAGTTCTGGGGATTGACGGGCTGGATGTTTACCCTGTCTCAGGACCCTGGTCTCAAATTGAGGCTTAATGGAGCCTTGGGAAGCAGCTTTGGCCATCAAGCCACATGACTCATCAAATTACTCTGATTGGTTGGTGATATATAGAACTTCCTGTTTCTTTTCTGGCCTTGTCTGAACAACAATCCACTGCACCCAAGTTGCTACTCGGACCCTGCCTGGCTGCCTCACCTGACCCTGCAGCTGCCCTGATGTTCCTTCCCCTTGGTCCGGATCTCCTGGCTAGCGGATCAGATCAGCAGGCACCATTTATCACATTTCAATATACTTGGCATCCCGTGAGCAGAGATTGACAAGTACCAAGTTAGCCTAGAGACTAGACGATCACTTGTCAATTTCAGGTCACCAGAAAGCAAGAGTGAAGAGTGTCTTAAACTTGAATGTTGCTGTCTCGCTGACTTCACTGCACCAGGGTTAGGAAGAAAGCAAGTGAGATTACCAGTGCTAACAGTTCATTCATTCAGTGCAGAACCCAAAACACCCAAGGACAACTCCCAGGACACTGATGTGGAGCAGAGATAAAATTGCCCCAAGCCATGTAGTGTAAAAAGAAATACTGCATACAAATCCTAAGAAAGAACCTTTTTGCAGGTTCAGTTGAAATTCTAAAAAGAAAAGGCTCAGCCTAGTATAACGTTAGGTGTTGGGTTGGGTCAAAAAATTATTTCTTCTCTTGTGAAAATTTTCAACAAAAACAATTTTCCATTCGTCAAATTTTTTACAGATATTTGGGGTTTTCATCAAAGAAACTATAAGCCAAAATATTTTCCCTTTTTGGACAAAAGAACCCTTAAAAACCCCACTGAAAACAGGCATTTCCTGTGGAAACTTAGAAGTTTGGAAGGAAAAATGTTGACCCGCTCTAGTAGTTTGGCTTGTACTAGAGTGGATGTGTCAGACAGTGTCACTAAAAGGAAAAGATTGGGAATTTCCATTCCAAACAGGGGCTTTAACTTTATGTCAAATTCTCTGGGTTGCATTGAAGCAGTATCGTGTTATTGAGCTTCGCAAGATGAGCTCCACAGAGATGAATCTGAAAGGCTTGAATAATTCCATATCAAAATGAGCTGCACTTGGATGGAACTGACTTCCGTGCAGACCTCATAACCATACAAGACAGGCTTGCAAAAGGAAGGGAAGAAAAAAAAATTCTTGTCAAAATGACATTCCCCTTAGGAATGCAATCTACACAAAAGCATTTACCCATTCACATTATGTTGCATTCCAGCTTCTGAAATATATATATATGCTGGGATAATGATGTTTGACTTATTTAACAATTTCAGATTCACATGCTCAGCTTTACAGCTGGAGGAATAAAAATCACATGTTCAAATGAATAAAAGAGATTTTATTATAGGATTTTTATACGTACACATCTTTGCCCCAAAATTACATTCTCAAAGGCAAAGGTTGAACAAGCAAATTTCCTCCTACTTGAGTCCAAATGGAATTTTTCAAAATTGTGATATTGGATGGCAGAACAAAAATAATTGCACAAGTAGGCAAATGAGTGTGGTGGACTGACTGAGCGGTGCTCTGGACTGCCATGCAAGAGACCCAGAGTTCTTTCCCCTGGCTGGTTTCCTTGGTCTATTAAGGGAAGAGCACATAAGCAACTGGCTTGATTTTCAGCAGTGCTGAGCATTTGCAACAACCACTGAAGTCAATGAGCACAATAGGTGTTCAGCACCTAAACAAAATCAGGTCATGTGTGGTTAGCCCCTAAGATGAGGTTAAATGGGACACAGCCCCCAGTGTAAGACTTCTGTACTTAACACTGATCCTTTCGGCTGAACGCCATAAGAAAGAGCGCCAACAGTACAGTGGGAATTCTGTCAAGCCTAATGTCAATATCGTGACTAGGGGTCCGATTCTGCAGTCACTGAAGCCAACTGCAAAACATCAAGAACGTAAGAATGGCCGTACTGGGTCAGACCAAAGGTCCATCTAGCCCAGTATCCTGTCCACCGACAGTGGCCAATGCCAGGTGCCCCGGAGTGAGTGGACCTAACAGGTAATGATCAAGTGATCTCTCTCCTACCATCCATCACCTCCCTCTGACAAACAGGCTAAGGACACCATTCCTTACCCATCCTGGTTAATAGCCATTAATGGACTTCATCTTCATGGATTTATCCAGTTCTCTTTTAAACCCTGTTATCTTCAATATCTTCCCATATCTTCAATGGTAAGGTGACTCAGGGGCCCTGGTTCTCCACTGCCCTGCCCCTCGTGCGGTCGTTTACACCAGACGCAGAAAGGCCATCACTTGAGCGGATAGCTTTCGGCACCCACTTCGTACATGACCACACAAGGCCCAGGGCAACAGAGAATCAGGCGCACGAAGTCCAGAAGGGACCTCACTATGCAGAGCTAGTTTACCTGGGAAGCACAGAGGGTTGTGTCTACCCTGCAACTGGAAGACGGAGCTGCAGCACAGGTAGACATACCTGAGCTAGCTAGATCAAACCTAGCTCGAGTAGCGATGAAGTCAGAGCAGCGTGGGCAAAGTAGCCCTGAATACCTACGCAAGCAGCTGCAACGCAGATTTGTACCAGCCTCCCAGGCAGTGCCCACATTCTGCCTAGGCCTCTGTAGCACTGCTGTAGTGACCTCATGCATGCAAGTAGGCAGCAGGTCATCAGGCAGCAAGACTGGCCTTCTTCAGTTGGAGCACATAATGAAACATGGCTCCTCTTAGCGAGCAAGGAATGCCAGCACCTCCACACGGACTGTGGATAAGGCCCTCAATCATGTAACTGCCTAGGGCAGACAAAAGGAGCAGGGCGTTGCTTTCTTCCCCCCAGACAGACTGCAGGCCCGGTTTCACGAATTGTCCAAGGATGCTTCCTTGACAGCCAGGATGTCCCACTCTCATCCTATTAATGACTGTACCACAAACCTGTTCACGATAGAGCCCTGTGGAAAGACTCCTGCAGTATTTAATACAGGACTTTTGTTACATTCATCAGCACGTGGTACGAGATGTTCTGGGTGAATCCAGGGGTGAAAAATGGCTGCACAGGTTTCAGAAAACATAAGGGGCCACAGCCTCCGCTGGTGTTAAATCAACATAACTCCACTGACTTCACCAGCTAGGGATCTGGCTCACTGATCTCTCCTTTTACATTCAAGCCCACCCATCCTCCTTTATCCCCCTCTTCTCCATGTATGGGCCTGCCCTGATGCATTAACCCATAGGGCTTTAAGAGGGAGTACCCCCATCCTAGCACTGCTCCGAGGTACTGAGGTATACTAAGGAGGTGTTATTTCAGTCCACCTCCCCAAGTATAGCTCATGCTCAACTCCAGCAGAGTTCCTTCCCTTTTCTCCTCTTCAGAATGAGCCCTCCTTGGAAGAGGGCCAGAAAGAGCAGAGTAGAGTAGATACAAGTTGCCAAGGAATTTGATAGGTAAATAAAAGAAAGGAGGAAAATAGAAATAATGGCAGTGTAGTTGGAGAAAATCTCCAGTAAAATGTCCAAATTTATGCTAACAAAGGAGACAACCTCTCCCATATTTTAAAGGGACATTCTCCCTTTGACAGTGGCCACGCTACATATTACGATTCCGTTAATAAATAATTACCAGGCGTTATGAACATGTTACAGACACGAGTATTCTCTGTTGCAGAGGATTAAAAGCCCGGCAGTAGAAGGTGCAATTGATGGTTCTAAAGCCGTGTTTATAAGTAACCCGTTGACCTGCTGTATGCCACACAGCCGTTTATTAAATTATAACTTGCTCATAAATAGAACCTTAACAAAGTGTGATCTTGACAGGTAGTATCTAGCATGACTGTAGGACAGTGGTTCTCACTAGGGGCCTGGGGCCTCCTTGGGGGCTGTGAGCAGGTTTCAGGGAGTCCACCAAGCAGGACCAGTGTTAGACTTGCTGGGGCCCAGGGCAGAAAGCCGAAGCCCCGCCACCTGGGGCTGAAGCCTGGGGCCCTGAGTCCCACCACGTGGGCCAGAAGCAGAAGCCTGAGCAACTTAGCTTCATGGTGCCCTGTGTAGCATGGGACCCCTGGGCAATTGCCCTGCTTGCTACCCCTTAACATTGGCCCTGGCTTTTATATGCAGAAAACCAGTTCTTGTGGCAGAGGTGGGCCGTGGCGTTTTTATAGCATGTCTGGGGGTGGAGGGCTCAGAAAGAAAAAGGTTGAGATCCCCCACGAAGGATCACACATCAAGGTACATGCCCTGAGTTACTGTAAATCAGCGGGATGCCACTGCAGCCATGCCAATGTACCTCAGCAGAGAATCTGGTCCTGGCCACATCGCATCCTGCCTGGCGCCCAGCTTCAGAGCATGGGCACAGCGTTGTGTCCCTTAAAAATAACCGTTGCCCCGTGTGTATCACATCCGTCCTGCATTCCCTTGGAATGTGGATGGCACTCAAAGTGCCGTGCACTGGAACGTGCAGAATGGGCCCCCCCCGCCGCACACTGCCGTGTGGTTGCAGTGCTAATCGACGGGCAATGGTGAAGGAAATCGCAGGGAGGGGCTTGTGGCTGCCGTGAACGTTCCATTTCAAAACACGTCCACAAATTCATTACAATTCTCAACAGGTTGGGATTTTAATATTTTAACCCCTATTAAAATACATGGGCCCGGTGCCCATAGCAACCACTCCCTGATTCGCCACAGAGGACATGCCAGGTTCACAGGAGCACTCGAGCTCCTGTACTGTGGGCTGCCCAGAGGTTGGCCATGTGATGGAGAACTCAGACTCCAAGGAGCGAGAGAATGCATCTCGCTCAGACAGTGACAGCCACACCCCCTGGCCAGCCACAAGGTAGCGATACGGATGTCTCTTCACTCCCAATGGCTAAATACACATGACTGGCCAGCAGCTTGATGCGGTGCTGAGAGGAAAGGCTAGAAATCAGAGCAGATAAAGGGGAGGTCACTCCTCCCCTCCTGCTCACCTGAAATGCATTTCTAATACAAAACAGCCTGACTGCAGTTGTGTCCAAATGGGTATAAGGAATTACAGGGGACAAAGTAACAAATGAGGGAGGAAGGCAGGAAGGGAGAAAAAGAAAACACAGGTGACAGAGATGGAAAACGCTCTGTTAGAATTCTATTTGAGTTCGTGAATGTTGGCAACTGTTTAATAAGGTGTAGTTATTGCTGCCCTGCATAATCCAATTGGCAGAGCTAGGGTCAGGCGAGCTACGTTAGTTGCACTGTTGCCAACCCAGAAGAACGGTTCGGTTAGCTGTAGCTGTGGACTGGACCAGCAGGATTCTGACCTCAATGAGCCTCAGCTTGGGCTAAGCAGACGATGCAGCACGTTTAAGAAAATTAGACCCCTGCACCGGAAACGTTTAAACTGACTCTGTTGTGTGCAGTGTTTAATAGCTCAGTCCCTGGCTCTTCTGCAGCTGCTTCTCAGCTGATCCTCTGGTTCTCGCATGAATTCCAACCAGTCAACGTACCCTTCCCATTGCGAATAGCAGACTTTAAACCGCAGCACTTGCCACCAGCCAGGTTCCTGTAGCTGAATAGATGAGTCTGTCCATGGCTTACCCCCATGGCCCTGTACTGAACTGAGAAGTTCACAGAGTAAAAGCAAGTGATCTGTATTACTTTAACCTCCATTCTCCCTTGGGGAAAACCCCTTTTGCTCTTCCTCATCTATCCCTAGGGGGTTAAAACTTTCAGCAGTGTTTGAAAGTGAAACTATTACATGCTTTGCTGCAGGCAGGAGTTGCTGGAGCAGGTTTTGAAAGCCACCTATAATACTGGGGGAACTAGTTATGTCCGGGCAGTGCTGAACACCTGTGATTGCCAGATGTGCCTGGCACTGCTAAGACAATGAGCGGTTAACACAGAGTGAGAAAGAATCCTCAAGTCAGAGCACGCCAAAGGGACAACGCAAACAAGTGCACCAACTTAGCCGGCACAAATCAGCACAGCTCCATTTAAATCAATGGAGTTGCACTGATATATGGCAGCTGAGGATCCGGCCCATGGACAACAGAGAGTTCAACAGAAGAAGCCTGGAGCTTTTCCACCCATGGTTACATAACTCTGCTAGTTTCCTTAACGCTACCTGTTACCAAGAGGTTGAACACTCAGATCTATTTCTCGTCCATTGCTGATCATTCCAGTGGCAGACCTTATACTATTGCTGTGATCTACTCATGGACATTCTCTTTGAGAAGGGGGAGTTGTACAACATACAAGCATTAACTGTTGCACCATATGGATGCAGGGCACTGTAGGCCATGCTATCGGAGCTCTGAAGGGGTGTCGTGGCCCTTTCTGGGCACTTCATGAGGAAATGCTGCAAATTACACACACACACACACACACACACACACACACACACACACACACACACACACACTCCACTTCTGGCTGCTGTCCTTTCTTGTGTCACTTCTAAGGTGGCACATGCCTTGGAAACATTGTTTTGAGCTGGTGTCCCTGTATTATCCCCAGAAGCCAGTCTGCAGCCTTGAGATATTGCATATTGTATGTATTATGCTGCTGTTTTTATCCAATACTAAGTATAAGAGGGGTAGTCATGTTAGTCTGTATCCACAAAAACAACGAGGAGTCTGGTGGCACCTTAAAGTCTAACAGATTTATTTAGGCATAAGCTTTCATGGGTAAAAAACCCACTTCAACATTTTTATGGCCGACTTAGAACGCTTCCTCAGCTCTCATCCCCTAGCGCCCCTCCTTTACTTGCGCTACACTGATGACATCTTCATCATATGAACCCACGGAAAGGAGGCCCTTGAAGAATTCCACCTGGATTTCAACAATTTCTACCCCACCATCAACCTCAGCCTGGACCAGTCCACACAAGAGATCCACTTCCTGGACACTACAGTGCAAATAAGTGATGGTCACAAACACCACC
Organism: Macrochelys suwanniensis; assembly: GCA_033296515.1. NCBI lineage: Eukaryota > Metazoa > Chordata > Testudines > Chelydridae > Macrochelys > Macrochelys suwanniensis. The sequence goes on along the minus strand of CM065790.1, from coordinate 8,296,045 downwards.
CTATACTGGAAACCCACTGACCGCTATACTTACCTACATGTTTTCAGCTTCCATCTAGGACACATCACATGATCCATTGTCTACAGCCAAGCCCTAAGATACAACCGCATTTGCTCCAATCCCTCAGACAGAGACAAATACCTACAAGATCTTTATCAAGCGTTCTTAAAACTACAACACCCATCTGGGGAAGTGAGGAAACAGATTAACAGAGTGAGACGGGTACCCAGAGAAGACAGGCCCAACAAGGAAAACAACAGAACACTACTGGGCATCACATATAGCCCCCAGCTAAAACCTCTCCAGCACATCAACGATCTACAACCTATCCTGGAAAACGATCGCTCACTCTCACAGACCTAGGGAGGCAGGCCAGTCCTCGCTTACAGACAGCCCCCCAACCTGAAACAAATACTCACCAGCAACTACACACCATACCACAGAAACACTAACCCAGGAACCAATCCCAGTAGCAAACCTCGTTGCCTACTCTGTCCCCATATCTACTCTAGCGACACCATCAGAGGAGGACCCAACCACATCAGCCACACCATCAGAGGCTCATTCACCCGCACATATACTAATGTGATATATGCCATCACGTGCCAGCAATGCCCCTCTGCCATGTACGTTGGCCAAACCGGACAGTCCCTACGTAAAAGAATAAATGGACACAAATCAGACATCAGGAATGGTAACATACAAAAGCCAGTAGGAGAACACTTCAATCTCCCTGGACATTCTGTAACAGATTTAAAAGTAGCCATCCTTCAACAACAAAACTTCAAAAACAGACTTCAAAAAGAGAAACTACAGATTTACAATTCGTTTGCAAATTTAACACCATCAATGTGGGCTTCAATAGGGACTGGGAATGGCTGGCTCACTACAAAAGCCATTTCCCCACTCTTGGTATTGACTCCTCCTCATCAGTTATTGGAAGTGGACCACATGCACCTTGATCGAATTGGCCCTGTTAACACTAGTTCTCCACTTATAAGGTAACTCCCTTCTCTTCATGTGTCAGTATATAATGCCTGCACCTATAATTTTCACTCCATGCATCTGAAGAAGTGGGTTTTTTACCCATGAAAGCTTATGCCCCAATAAATCTATTAGTCTTTAAGGTACCACTGGACTCCTCGTTATCCAAGACTAAGTGCATTCCAAACCTTATATAAGATTTTTTAATTAAATGTTAGAACAGGAGGCTCAACCAGGTTTATGCCCATAGATTACACAAATTAAAAAACAGACATCCTACAAAATGTCTTTCCCACAGCAGCTCCTACACGGACTCCACATCCACCCACTCCAGTAATAGACCCCTAGCCCTCAGCTGAGTTACTGAAGCCCTCAAATCATGATTTAAAAACTTCAAGTTACAGAGAATCCACCATTTACACTAGTTTAAATCTGCAAGTGACCTGTGTCCCATGTTGCAGAGGAAGGCGAAAGAACCCCAGTCTGTCTTGAGGGAAAATTCCTTCCAGACTTCAAATATGGCAAATCAGTTAGACCCAACCTGCAAGAGTCAGTCCTCCTGACCGTACACCATGAGCCTCAAATACTCACGCTCAGTGAAGGTCTGAAAGCGTCTACAGATTCACAAATACTTCCCTACCCCTTATCTTTTCCTTCCCTGTCTTTCCCCTCTCTGAAGAGTCCTTCTGCATTTCTAGCACTCTGTTTTCATTGTTAAGTGCCTTGGGATACATTTGCCTGAGAACTGCTGTGTAAGCTCCTCTTGTACAGCATTGTATTGTGAAGCGTAATGAGTGTGTAATTGATACCGCACTCCAGGACAATCTTCAACTAAAAACACAGACGTGAGTTAAATAAAACGGTGACCTGTTAAGTGCACAGCTCTGGGGTTACAATGAGCATATTCATTATCATTTTCAACTTCAGAGCATCTCACCACTTGGAGAGAGTTTAGTCATTCATAAATTTGCATTTACTATATACGGGGCCCCACGTGTTGGGCACAAGGTATTATAAAATTGGGTGCTGGTAAGATAACCAAGGGGAAATACAGCTCTGATGGGGAAAAGCTATGCAGAAAAAACCCTGGAAATTATTTCAAAAAGCCCCATGAAAAGTACCCTGGGGCTCCATTTAACAGGCATATTCTTGCATTAGATAGTCTCAGAAGATTGTTTAGTAGGTTTACATGGAGCATGGGTGGATGGGTGGGGAATCATATTTTTTTTATTCACATTACAAATGGGCTTGAGACATGAGGTCTGGATCCAGATCCAAGGTTTTGCCCCCAGGAAGGGGCAGTCACACAGTTCTTACACTGGTCTGAATTGTTCCAAAATTTGGGAGTATTCTCGTCCAGGGCTCTCTCTGCCTCGTCACTGACCAAGCTTATGTCTACACTGCAATCGTAGGCATGGCTGCAGCAGGTGTAGACATCCCCAAGCTCACTTGAGTCTAGCTAGCTCAGATAGCAAGAGCAGTGAAGCCCTAGCAGCACAGACTTCAGCGGGGGCTAGCTAGCATGCGCATGTGTGTGCTACAGCCACCCCCCTGATTCCACTGTGACATACGCTCAGCAGCAGCAGATCATTCGAGTCGAGCGCTTCACTGAAGACCACATCAGCTCATTCTACATCCCCCAGGACGCTGAGACATCCGTTTGCTGAAACAACCAGCTGACAGGTGCTGTGTAGCCACAGGGAGAGGGAGGTGCGGGAGGAGGAACAGACCCATTGTCTAGTGGAGTGTTTGTATTGTCATCAGTGCTATCTTTGAACCCCATATGCCAGTATCCACAACTATGCAATAACCATCCCTAAAGCCAGACATATACATATATACACATACACACACAGACAAACCCTAAAATGCACACACACATAAAACCTCAAAAGCACACACATAAAACCCTAACACACACACACACACACACACACACACACACACACACACACACAAACCAACCAACCAACCAACCTGGCTGGTAGAAGTTGGTTACAGCAAATAACGATTAGAAAGTGTCCTGGCACATTAAAGGAAGAGCTCAAGAATCTGAATTCAAGACAACTCCAAAACAGTAAAACAAGGGGAGGGGAGCAGATGACTATTAATATTTCAGCCGACTACAGTTCTAAAAATAAAAATGATTGTCCCCTTTATGATTCTCCGCCCCCCAGCGAGAGAGGCCGTGCACCAAGCATTGCTTTACGTTGTCCAGAAAACGTATGAACTAGTGACATGACAGTTGCTACACCCTGGGCCCAGTTATCATCTCACAACTGGGCCAGATGTGCAGCCGATGTAAAGCCGCATGGTTCCACTGACAATGGTTAAGCAGCTGGCTTGCGGCGACAGCTGTTTTTCTTGCAGACCGGTATCATTTCACCCTTCCCCATGCTCCCCCCATCCCTTTCCCTCTACCCACTTGTTGTCTATAGTGTCACACTGTGAGCTCTTTGAGGGAGGGATTGTCTCCTCGTTATACATTTGTCCAGCACCTAGCACAGTGGGGCCCTGGGCTCCCGACACTACCACGATATAAATAAATAGCTTCACGGGATGAGTCCTGAATTACACTGTGTGAGGGAGAATGAGTCCTATTGATTTTAGCGGAGTTACTCCTAATTTACACCAGCGTAAGGGAGATCAGAAGCAGACCAGGTACTTTTTCTGTTTAACGGCGTTCAAGTGATGGCTGCTGGGGAACAGAGCTCTGCGTTATTTCCCTACTGGCTAGAACACATGGAGAGTCGAGTAGCTCATTCACCCAGCAAAGGTCTCTTGGGCAGTCACAGGGGCCCCGCAGGCCTTTCTAGGGGCCCCGCAGGCCTTTCTAGGGGCCCTGCATTGTGCAGGCACCGCCCCGAATGCCATTCCCCATGAGCAGTCCAGCTGGACTACGCCATTAGTGAGTCACAACAGAGACTGGGTTCTCCAAGAGCTTCCCTCTCCTACGACTGACTTAGCAATCAGCACGCAAGGACCCCTCCTTTGGCTTCATGGCCCCCAGAAGTGGATCCACATCAATGGTCCCAAAGCCCTGGGAGGCGGGTGATGGCAGAAGGTGGTGGTTGCTTAGGGGGAAGCCATTGGCCCACCAAGATGGGAGGATGGGGATAGCGGGGGTGGGAGGGAGCTGCATTTATCAGCAATGATCTTATGTAAAATGGAGCAGCAATTCCTGGTGCTCACCACAGGAAATAGCTGAAGCATCTCCGATACCACAGTGTTTGCCAACGCGGACCTTGTGAGGACCCCGGTCCTTTTCTTAAGATTCTGACATTATATTCATAGCATATATTTTCTGGCCTCATCACCGCAAGTGACCTTGGTATGCAACACGGATGGAAGTTTGCCTTAAAGAGTTCAGCTGCTGTTTATTTACCCACCTCCGATCACAACCCTCTCTTTGTGACATCACAGTAAGTTTCCACAGCAACTGAATGTGATTTCATAAACAGAAGATTACCGGGAATAAAACAGCAGGGGTCAGATGAACGGTCTTAAGGAATGTGATCCTATTGTCATGCAAATATCCCTACTAATAAAGAGCGGGCACGAGATAGGGAAGAGGTGGGATGTAACATAATGGATATGAACAGGATAAGGTTAAAATTGAGACTGGCAAACCCATTGATGACTGGATGATTCAGGCTGCATCTGATGGTTGTACACTCTCCAGCACTAATGCAAACTAGCAAACACAAAGCAATACTCTGATTGATTCAGTGTAAATTTTATTTCCAACCTTTCATCATGTTGCTAATTGCTTAAATGAAATGATCCTTTGACATACGAGCAAAGAGAGCAGAAAGACCGCCTGTCTTCAGCCATCCAATTGGACGGTGACCCTCTATGCGCCCTTCAGCCCCGGGGACAGAACCAGGGATTTGCTGCATCCCTTGATTACAACACAGCATAAAATAACAGGGAGGTTTGAATAAAGATGATGTGCATTCCACTAGGCCTTTTCTGCTTCGACGAGCATGAAGAAAAATGCTACTGTCATCTCTAAAAGTTGTGCAGTTGAAAATAAAATACGTATCCTTTGGCCCTAAAGGCCAGAGAGAAAGAGAGAGAGAGGTTCTATTACCCAATACTAATCATACAATTATGCTTTAATAATACTTTCAATAGCACGGGAAGGCTTTTTGGCTTGTCATTTTCTTAAACAATTATACCGGACTTGGAATCCAAAGCTGAACAACAAATATCGCTTCGCTCTTATGGAGCATGAGCCATTGCTCACTGCAGTCCGTGGGAACCTTTTCACTGACTTCAATGGGCTTTGGATCAGATCCAGCCAGTGCTTTTCAACTGCAGACCTTAAAGAACTTCATAAATGATCATTGCTCCCTTTTTTCAGATGGGGAAACCGAGGTACAGAGCTGTGAAATGACCTGCTCAGGGATCATATAGCAGGTCAGTGGCAGAGATCTGGATAGAACCCTGCACTCCTGACTCTCAGTCAAATGCCAGATCCAACAGGTCAATGTACTCATATTGTAGTAATGTGGTCGGAGGTATAGAGGTTAGTATAGATTGTACAGGGGCCTTCAGAAATTAAACAGCATGTGCTCCTTCCAGCACCAGCAGGCTCTCAAGTTTAGTGGGGGCTCTGGACACAACCCCACCCATGCTGGCTCTCTCTCATGGTGCCATATAGCTGCTGGGGACTCATGTGATTCCCCCTCCTTGTGCTCAGGGAGTGCTAATGGCAGCCTTTACTTGGGTCCTATGCAAGTGTATAAGGCCACTCTGAAGCTTCTCTCTCTCTCTAATGCCTCCTAGTAAGAGTTCACCTGAATTCAGTACATCTCCGAGATTACTGAGATTAGGTGAATGGCATTTGCGGCAATCCAAAAGCATCAGGAACATAAAATATATGTTCCGTCCCTCTAGCAGTTAGTCCACATAGAAGATAAGAGCCTACTACAGCTGCCAGCTAGTGGAGTTATTCCTTTAGCTCATTGGAAGAGCTGTGGGTTATGCTGGCCAAAAATGAAGTACATAGGCAGAGCTGTACTGCTCATGCGTCACCTGTCTGGGCTATGCCTGTACCATCACTAGCTCACGTCTACGAAACATTAAAATGCTACCAAAATGAGGAGGGGAACCCCGACCCTAATGATACATAATGATTACATCGGATCGAATGACAATAATGATACATCATGATCAACGCACAGTGTGTTCATCAATTCAGAGAGTTTAAGGCCAGAAGGGACCATTAGATCCTCTAGTCTGACCTAGGGTGTAACACAGGGCAACACATTTCACTCAGTTACTCCTGCATTGAGACCAGTAATTTGTAAGCAGTAACCAATTGGGGAGTTAACCGTTTGGTTGAGTTTTATTGCAACTCTCCCGCGGGCCAGTATGTGACTGTATCTGGAGCGATTCAGATTTAAAGCAGTCTACTTGGTACTAAAAACTGGTTTCCATAGAAACAGCTAGGTAAAACACAAGAGCTAAATCTTATTTACTCGGTTAAAGAAAGGGGCTTTTCTAGCAACATTTTAGACCTTAAGACAAGTGCCATATTGCTGGAAATATGGAAATTTCATTCTATCTAAAACCACCGACTTTAAACAAACAAGGCTCCATTTTTTTTAATACCAATTAGTGTAATAAGCCTTACTTAAATTAACTTATGCTTTTTTCTTCTTAGAGATACTTAACATTTAAATATCACAATCAAAGGCGAATGCTATTAAGAAGATTAAGCACCAAGTTTTTTCCCCCTACTCCCCCCACAAATAAAAAAGTCAATTTCTATTGCCAATTAAAGAAATCTGCAGCTCTGCTAGCTGGTTAATTATTTATTGTAGTGCAGACATAAACAGCATTTAAAATCAAGAACCCAGACTCTCAGTCAAAAGAGTCACCCAAAACTGGAAGCTCTCATGTATTTTTAAAGATGCTTGATTCAGACTTTGACCTTCCAGATCTGTTTCGCTTTTTCCCCAGGACTTTGGCGTGTTAATCTGGAAGCATCAGAGGGTAAATTTAAGCCTCTGTATCTGAGTGTATCTGAGCTTGTAGTTAGAAATAACATGCACACAAATCACAGATTTCCCCCATTCAGGGCATACATAGGCTGCCAAATTCCTGAATCATTTCACTGCACTGAAAAGCAGCACTAGGTGTTTGCGAAACATTTCATTAGGAGGGGATTCATCTCCCTCTGTTAAGAAAGATAATCTAATAAGAGTGTTTTTAACGTTTTTTTAACACGCGCGCGCGCAACAGGAGTTTATTAATGCTTTGAATGTTAATATCAATGGGCTGGAGATTTCCTTGGAATAACTCTCCCTTGCCCTGTACAATTGCAGAGTTAGAATATGTATTATTTCAGCTGAATAATACATGACTATACTATAAACCAAGTCCCAGCTGAGAGTGCACTCTCTGATGAGGAGACCGGAAGGTTTCTGGAACTCCGCTGTGCTGTCTGGAGGTAGCATTTTTCTCCTCGTTAATGAAGGGAATTGCTACCCCAGAATGGAAAAGGAATGGAACTCCAATTAATTAATGGCATTCAAAACACATGCACCTCGGTGTCACTGACAGCCCGAATCTTTATCCCACTGGAGACCATGCAGCTAACGGTGACCCTTCCTTTTGGGAGCTGAGGTCAACTTAAAATAAATGAAGTGTCTGAAAACATTTCCTTTCTTGTCAGTTAAAGGCGGGGGCATGCTGTTTAAGGAAAAGCCGCTAAAAACGGTGACCTGCAAAACTTTGACCAGGATCAAATAGACAGACAACAAGTCTTGAACAGGGCCCAATCATCCTCCCATTTAAGTCAACGGTAAAACATGCTACCGATGCCCTAGGGCAGCAGGATTGGCCGCCAAATTATAACAGAAGGTGTGTATTTGTATCTTACTGATTGTATTATATTAGCTCAAAATGCCCCAACTGAGAACAGAGCTCCACTGTGCTGGAGACGATATAAACAGAGTTTGTTACAGATCAGCACAGAGAGATTTGCCTGTGTGACCTTGGGCAGATCAGTAAGGGCTAGTCTACACTGGCAATGCTTTAACGTGGCTTGTGTAGTCACGGTAGAGCGCGGGGAGAGAGCTCTCCTAGCGCTAAAAAAAAAAAAAACCCACACACACACACACACACACACACACACACAAAAACCCACCTCCACTGTCACGACTCTCAGCGCTGGTGCCCTGTCTACACTGGCGCTTTACAGTGCTGAAACTTGCTGCGCTCAGGGGGGTGTTTTTTCCACCCCTCGAGCGAGAAAGTTGCAGCGCTGTAAAGCGCGAGTGTAGACAAGCCCTTAGAGTGAGTGGAAGCGCTGGGATCCGAAAACAGATCTTAGAGATTCACTTCCTACTTCTACAGGCCAACTCACGAGGTCGTAGCTCCTCACCTGTTCCCAATCCCCTAAACTAAAGCAGAGGCATTTCTGGCTGCTTCCTGCTTGCTGAGGAAAAATACAACATCCGTCACTCTGGATTTGATGAGCCCATGGAGAAAATGGTTCTCATATATTGGCCAAGTGGAGTCACACCCATTTATGCAAGGGCTTAATTTGGCCCATTATATTTTTAAAATATGGCCCCCAATCCTGCAATCTGACACTTATGGGCTTCACTTATGTAAAAAAAATCTACTGTCTTTAAATCAAACAACAAAGAAACCCTGTGATCGCACTGCATCCGGTTAGCTACAAGGGAAATAGACATGTCCTTTTCCCCATCTAAAGCAGGACACCCTCCTCTGATGCAAACACATGCGGAGTTGGGGGAGAGCAAAAGAGAGAATGGATGAGTCATCCAGCCCCCTTGAAAGGGACGTCCGGGACAGGATGAGGCTAGGGGAAGGTAGGAGGAGAACATATCCCTTTGTACTCTCCTGTAACTGCAGATGACACTGTAGCTGCGAGTTGGGTTTGGAGGCCTGCTTGTCCATTCTGCATCCCAGAGGAGACTCACCAGCTGTCAAAGGATTTCTTCCAGCCCACCTTGCTCAGACTGATCCTCCTACATTCCACAACAGCTGTCTCCTCCTATTATAAAGCTGACATCTTTACCCTGGGAGGGGCTGGAAGTCTGGCCTCATCAGTGCTCTCAGAACGACAAGCTGCTCCAGCAGCCCTCAGCGGCCTCCTGCCCTTTGATAACGTTCAGCCATATTCCCTGTGTCAAACTGGCCATTTAAATTCAGCAAGTCGTGAATCTGGACCAGCTTCTTTTCAGGTCTGGGTTTCTATGCGCAGGACTGTTTGCAGAGAGGGTTTGAGTCCCGGACAAACATTTCCCAGAATGGTATTTTTTTTAAATGGCCAGGCTGATCATATCTGATCTTTTGCTCATTAGCCAAGGCCTGAATGAAACTGCTCTTGGCTCTGCCAGTGTACTAAAGGCTGCAGCGAGCTAGTGAAAACAAATAAAATCCATCAATAGAGAAATGTTATATTTGTCAGTGCATGCTTAGCGTGTATGACCTTCCCAGCGCAGCAATCACAGACACAGACCTGCACACGGCCATATAATGAAGGGAAATATTCAAATTCACAAGCCATCACATCGGAAAGTTTGACTCATACATATCACAGTGACTGAGTCTAACCCATAATTTGTGCAATCAAGATTAGATTAGATTAGACACACCAGCTTCTAGCCTGTGGTCACGCTGCGGTTGAAACTGTGAGAGCCACTGTGTTGAGCACTAGTTTATTATGTGTCGTGTGGTATCACGGCCGTAGCTTGAGGCCAAAATCTGGGAACACAGTCCCTTTCTGCTGAGAGGGGCAGTGTGGCCTAGTAGATAAAGCAATGGATGGCGACTCACATGACCTGGTTCTATTGCGGACTCTGCTACTAGCCTACGGGGTGACCGTAAGCAAGTCGTGTCACTGCTGTGTGCCTCAGTTTCCCCACCTTTACAATGGGGGCCATGATATTGACCTCCTTTGAAGAACACTTGGAGATCTGCCAGTGAAAAATGCTATCAAAGAGCTGCTTATTATATACACATATGTTACTGTTCTAACAACTACTAATACTCTAACAGTATGTACACAGTCCCTGCCCTATAGACCTTACAACCTAAATACAATGGTGGCTAGCAGGATACAACCATAACCAGGGTGGATAAAGATTTGTGTGTGAGGTCCATGCCTATATCACCCCACCAGCCCCCTCAGGATGGTATTTAGCAGTAGTTTTCAAGGGTGGGGCAAAATCTCTATTCATGCTAGAACCCTACTAAGCCAAGTTCGGGCAGACCATCTATTTCACCTTTTGCCAGCCAGGCACTGTTATCCAGGAGGAATCAATAATGCATCTTTCCTGCCTAGGCTCTTGGCAGTGGTCTGATAACTAGTCACTTCACCCATGCCATAGTAAGCACTCCAAACAAAAAAATGCATTACAAATAAATAAGCAATTTACTTGAGTGGAGAAACTAGGGGCTTCTTGCTTAGGGTGACCAGACAGCAAGTATGAAAAATTGGGTCAGAGGGTGGTGGGGAGAGGGGGTCACAGGCACCTATACAAGACAAAGCCCCAAATATCGGGACTGTCCGTATAAAATCGGGACATCTGGTCGCCCTATTCTTGCTGCTGATTTCAATTAAAGCAGGCCCTAAATGCAGCAGCCAACAGGGGATTAAAAATCCTCAAAACCCTTGCTGCACAATTAACACCAAGAGTATCGTAATTCCTGCTGCCTATTGACCTCTTTTGACACCCTCCTTAAGTCCATTGCCCCCAAAGACCATCTATTACCATGCATTTGTACAGCTCCCGGCGCAATAGGGCCCTGAACGTGGGCCCTCCCACCATGCAAACTACCACCACACGAGCAAATCGCTTAAATCAAGGCAGAGAAGCCCAGAAGAACCACAAGTCAATTCAAAATGGTTTAGCAAGTTTAACTGTCAAGTCTTAATAAAAATACATAAAAATCAGGTTTACCTATTTGTGCTTCTTATAATTTGTATTGCACCATCATCTAGAGACTCCAGTCAGGACTGGGACCCCATTATGCTAAGTGCTGGACAAATGCATAGCAGGAAATAGTCCTGGTTCCTGGATAAGCACTGTATGAAGAAAGGAAAAACACTAGACAGGAAACGCTGCTAATGAATGCAGCAGAGAGACATCCTTTTTGAAGCTCTCTCCTCAGTGAAAGTAGTGACCCTGAATGACTGAATTCCACAGAGATCAGGAATTTTGCTGAGGGCCCTGACTGAGCTCTGTGGTCACAGTATCTTAAACTCCACAGTTGCAGACTTTGAATTAGAGTGAGTTTAAGACAGACCTTTGTTTTCAACTAGAGAGGGGCCTATTCTGTAATGGCTGACACCCAAGATTAGCAGAGGAGCAGGTGAAGTGTGAACTTCTGCTTCCTGCTTCCCTGATGCAATACGCGCTGGGCACAATTAGCCAATCCCGCCCCGCGACTTGTTTGTCATGTTAGGTGGATTCTGAAATATCCCGGTTAAAAGGGGTTAATTAGGGTGATGCAGTTGACGACAAGGACGGACATGTCTGGCATCCAAGGGATTAGATGAGATATGCACCAACATTCAACACGTTCACCAGCCAAGATACAGCCGCCTTAGGCTACAATTAAAAAGAATCCAATCATTAAAACAAAACAAAAAAAACCCTCTGGCATAGGACATGTGCAAATAAAGAGTTAATCAATGACATGTGATAAAAATCCTCCTGCTTTAACACCTGCAATGCAGAAGTGCTGGAAGCAGTATTATTGAATGCCTGCTTAGCACACAAAATCCTCAGAAGACGCCAAACCAAGGCATTCGGGGACAGAGAAATTTAAATGTTCATCAAATTGCAGCCAAGCATCATTTTAAAAAAACCCCCAAACTTTAAAATAAACCATTTACTTTGCTCAGGTGGAAACCCAAAGCCTTCCTCTAATTAATCCCATCATGTTCCCCACAGCTAGCAATAAGACCCTGATTCAGCAAAGCACATACACATGTGCTTAACTTTAACCCCGTGCTTAAGGCCCACAGAAGTCAACAGACATAAGCATGTGCTCACGTATTTTGCTGAATTGGGCACGAAATGTAAAAATCACTTCTCCCCAGTCCAGCTGGCTTTCTCCCACGTACCTAGGGCCGGTTGAAGTTTTCCAAAAGTTCAATTTTGTGGGTGAAATGGAAGTAGTAATTTGCCCTTGGTGTCGGCAAATTGAAAATTTGGGAGGAGGACAGGAACTGAGTCTTGAAAAGGGCCTCTCCAAGATGTTGCAACTTTATACACCAACGCTGGCTCAGGACTCCATGGCTAATATCACCCCAAATTAGCCTTTATGCTTTAAGCCAGGGGTTCAGTGGCACTAACACTGCCCGGGTCCTGGCCACAGGTTTGGGGGCTCTGCATTTTAATTAAAGTTTAAATGAAGCTTCTTAAACATTTTTAAAACCTTATTTACTTTACATACAAAAGTTTAGTTCTATATTATAGACTTATAGAAAGAGACCTTCTAAAAACATTAAAATGAATTACTGGCACACGGAACCTTAAATTCGATCGAATAAATGAAGACTGGGCACACCACTTCTGAAAGGTTGCCAACCCCTGCTTTAAACGTATGCACTGGTGGGGGGCGATGGTGGAAGGGAAAGCACAATGAATTTTAATAGGGGGAGGAGGAGATCAAGATTAAGAAACAGTGTGGCAGAGAAGATGAGAGGTTAACTTCCAGAGAAAAAAAAAATCTGTGCATGCCTTTTATGCATGAAAGGCTCCATCCCAAGTATTTGCTGTGATCCCCTGAGCTTTTGCTTTTAAAGTAGTAATATTGTAATTCCATTTACATTTGTTTAGAGAAAATGCTCAGTCAATGGCTCAGCATTTTATAGTATTTACCCAGCAGTTTCAATGCATTTGCTATGTAGATATTTGAGAGAGACTCATTTTCAAAACAAAATCGACCAGCACTATATAGCCCATCCTTTCAGCAAGGGGAGCTGAAAAGGAGCCGGTGCTATTAGCAGAGGCGAAATAAATTCCGAGAGATCTTGTAGGATGAAACTTGATAAGTAAACACTGTGCTGCAGTGATAAAAGAATCACTTGTGTTTACATTCTAATGGGGGAGGTTTCTAAGTGGAGTCTCTAAACAACAGTGAAAGACTTGGCTCTTTACACATATTGTCTGAAGCCAGAATCTACAGACATATCAGGCCTCTGCCCACTTCTTGCAGGCTTTACGGCGACTTCTCCAGCATAAACCCAGCCACGCAAGAGGGAACTTCTGTAGTTAAGAATTCTTTGTATTTTACAACAAGGACAGTATCATTATTCCTATTTCACAAAGAGGGAAACTGAGGCACAGGGAGCCAGTGGCAGGAGTGACTTGCCGAAGATCATAACAGGTAAGTAGCAGAGACAGGAAGAAAATCTCCTGGCTCCCCGCTCAGTGTGCCATCCAGGAGACCACACCTGCAAGGGAATATTTCGAGGCACATGACAATTCGGGTGGGTTCCATTTCAGGTTTCAGTTCTCTGGCTCCAACTTATGGTGGGCAGGCAATGATCTGTCTCTGTGGCAAGTCTGGTGAGTTGGAGACCATACTTCCCTTCTCCTCCGTGGGGAGGAGGGTCGTTTTTGCCCCAGAAGCAGAGCTACAAGTGGGCCTGGGAAGGCAGGGGAGGATGGGGGAGACTTTGGGGCAGAAAGGGGATGGGGAAGGGAAGCGTCCTAGGCTGCATTGCTGTAACTGGAAGCGGCTAGGAAGGGCCTGCCTCGCAGTGAATCCCTGCCCTGTTCCTGAGGCAAGTCCAGGGGGCTGGAGACTGAATCCCTAGCCGGGCTGCACTCTGCACGTCACTGCTAAGCAGATGGTGCATTTCCTCCCCCCCTCCACACACCCATAGGCAGGATTCACCCATGAGTTGGTCATAAGATCCGTCCAGGTCCCCGGAGCTGGACAGACTCTTCTTCCTGCCCTTGGGCCACATCTGCCCCCCCAGCCATGCTTCAGAGCCGCCCCAAGCCAGGCCAGGCATGTCCGCCGAGGGCAGAGGCCGGCGCTGGGAGGGAACGGCTATTTTTCAGCATGTTGGCTGAAACAGAGCTAGCACATGTCACTTCCTTTCCCTGCACCCTCAGGGTGCACCTGCGGCTGAGCTGGGAGATGTGACACATCTGCTGCCCTCAGGGAAGGTTTATAAAGGAAAAGCGCTATGGAGCTTTGCCACTGGACACACAAGTCTGGCTGCATCCACGTCTTTAGCCAAGGAACCGTCGTTCAGACTATCAGAGGGTGTTACAGTGCTGAACGACGCACTGGCAGATACAGTATAGATTGGCACGGGTAGTATGGATTTCAGTACAACCCCCACAGACAGACAAACTGATCCCGACCAACCACTTGGCAGAGTGGGGGCCTGCGAGCGATGGTGTTCCAGGCCCACGTGATGCCATCAGACACAGCCCCGCTGCAGACACTTAAATAACCAGGAGCGTCGTCACTCCTATGTTAAAAACCCACCGAAAGCAAAGCCACAGAAGCTCATGGGCTAGCCAAGCCCTGGACCCATAATTACACTACCCACAAAAAGCCTTTGTACTTGTGTTTGGTTTTTTTTTTTAAGACCCGAGATTGCCATTTAAGAGGTTTTCAGCCATACATCGAGATAACATCTCTGCTGCTGCAGCCAGGCTTTCCACATCCAAGGCTCAGCTCCTCAGCTGGAGTAAACGGGAGCAGCTCATTTGAGGTCTAATGGATCCACATTCCAGTTACACTGGCTGAGGAGCTGGCCTAGAGTATAAATTACTTGGAATATGGGCCCTTTGTGCATGGGACTCCCTTTAAAAAAGCATTTGTGGTAGAAATGACTGAAGGACCCATTGCTTTATTTTAAATATGCCACTTTACAGAAACCAACAGGCTATGCTAAGGAGAACTAAGGGGGGCTGCAGGTCTAAGCTTGGCCTTTTAGCAGCCTGAACATGGGACTCCAGTCAGGTGTGTTATTCTGGGGATCCCAATTCCCACCTTCAAACGAGCAGAGGCAGCAATTTACACTTCCGTTTTCTGGCCTTCCAGCTACAACCATTTTTGATGCATAAACAAAGCAGCTCGCTATTCTTTATGCCTAGCCACAGAGGATCCACTTAATTGTTCCCAACATATGGAGTACTTAGTAAGCTTCTTAACGTTGCGCACGCTAAGCTGAATGAAAAACAAAAACATGCCACAAAAACCAGCCTGGATCTATTACTCAGATTGAGTTTATTTATTTTAAAGAGCCCTGTCCTGTCTTATGAATTTGCCTCACTCGGAAAGACGTCTATAGGGCCTGCATGGTCTTTATTTATGTTTTGCATAAGGACACAATGGAATCTCTAACGAGAACCCAGAATGGGGAATAATCAGTGTCAGAGAATGCAATTTTACGTACACACCCACTGCAATCAATGGGGTTTTTCTTCTATAACCATGGGTTGGGCACTGGATCTGCCCCATACAGTAGAACCTTGGTTATCTAAATCTCCTTAGCATACAAATCAGGGTCATTTCTCCCGATGTCTGTCATAGTGAAAACTGCCTCCATCATCCACACTTAATCAATGTCCCTGATGGCATTTTTTGGATTGTCAAGATTACAACCTGCTGCTCTTTCAGATGTGGTTTTGGATAAATAAGGGAGAAATTCTTTAAAAAGAAGGGAAAAGGGTAGACTGCAAACACTTTAATCCCATGTACACCAGCTACCAGCCGGGACCACATTTTGTTACCCTGGTGTTTTACTAACAAGTCCATTCAGCAGCACATGGTCTCTATTTTCTGTGAAAATAAACCACTAAGGGTAAAAAATTCAAAAGCAATTAAGGAGGCGGAGTCCCATTTTCAAAAATGGGCATAAGTCACTTTTGACTCTGCGCCTTTGAAAATTTTACCCCAAGATTCTGACTTTCAAATCTGTTGTGGATTTGAATATCCGCTACCTCTTTACAGTCACTGGAGTGTTTGCATTAAAACACACGCAGGAGTAGTCCCCCGAGACTCAATGCTGAGATGATATGGGCAGGGCCGGCTCTGGCTTTTTTGCCACCCCAGGCAAAAAGAAAAAAACCCGGCCACAGCGCCACCGAAGCAAAATAAATAAATAAATAAAAAGCGGCTGGAACGGAATGTGCCACCCCATGATTAACATGAATGCCACCCCTTACGATGCGCCGCCCCACACATGTGCTTCGTAGGCTGGTGCCTAGAGCCGGCCCTGGATATGGGTGCAAATGGCTGAGGATCCAGAACCTGGGCTTCCAACTGGGAGCGAAAACCAACAAAACAGGAATCCCCTCAGACAGATCTTGCTGTTGCTGTTCATTTTATTTCTATCTTAATGGTACAGCTGATTTCCTTCGAGGAAGTGAAGTGGAGAAATCATTTCTCTCATTGTACATTGGGTTGGTTTTTAGTATCTAGAAAAGGGCCATCTAATGTAACAACAGAGAGGGGAAAGAAATGATTCTTCCATGGCTTTGCACTCAGTGATTAAAAAGAAACCATTGATTAAACTATGAAAAATGGGAAGAGGAAGTGGCCTCTCTGCTTTATAAACAGCTCAGGACAAAATGCTTAAACTCAACATAATTTCAGACTGAGGAATAAATATTCACTCCTTGGACTCTGGCCTGAATAAAATAATCACAATATGAAAACCGTGCTGATGACTGAAGGAGGAGGACTGCTACCCCAAACCCAGTGAGAACTAAATTAGATGGGGTGGGTAGAGAGAGCTTTTTTTCAGAAGGGGGAAAAAAAAAAAAAAACACCTCAATTTTTAATCTGTTTTGAAATGGACAAAACTGCAGCTGATGGTATCCAGCCACTAAGGTACTGAAGAGAGGAAAATTCTCCCCCAAGTTTAGGGTGTCCAGACATGCCGTTTTTAAAGAAAGAGTCCCATATTTAAGCCCTCTTGCAGGTGTCCCGACTTTTTCTTAAAAACGAGCAAGTTGTCGGGTATTTTCTGTCCCCTCCTCCCCCTGCCCCCATCAGTACTGATAGGTCCTGCTGCTGGCCAGATCCCTGCTCGCCAGCCACCCGCCCACCAGCAGTGAGTGGGGCGGGTGGGGCGGGGGGTCCAGTGGCGGATGATGGGGAGGGGGTGCAAGGCTGGTGCAGGGGGGTGATGATGCAGCATGCGGGGGTGGCGGCCATTCCCCCTGCTGGGCCGTCAGTGCAGCCCCTGCTGTGTGCCAGCTCTCGGGCAGCAGTGCCCCACCCCACCCATCGGCCCTTTACATGCTCCCCCTCTTGCTGTCCTCTCCCTGCTTTGCCCCTTCATCCCCACAGCCCCACTGCTCCTCCATATCCCCCCCAGCAGCACGCGTCCCGCTCCCAGCACTGTGCCAAGAGCCAGCCCTTGGTCGGAGCCGGCAGGCTCCTTCCTTCCCCCGCTGCCTCCGGCTGGGCCGATGCCCCAGGAAAGCCCAAAACCCTCCAGCTCAGGGCGCTGGCCAGCACGAGCCGAGCCCTGTGTGTGTCAAAGCCCCGCACAGCGCTGGCACGGGGAAGCCTCTCCGCCCCTCAGCTAAGCTTGCGGGGGGGGGGGGGGGGAGAGGGTTGAAGGGGGAGCGATTTCCAGCCTTACGCCCTGGCCGTGCAAGCTCCACAGCAACCCCCTGGGCAGCGGCTTAGCACCCTCTTCACCTGCCCCCCTCCAGGTCCTGCCCCCAGGTGTGAACCCTGGCAGAAATCTGGGCAGAGGGCGCACGTGACCCTGCATCCCTGTGGGCCCCCCCCATGTGTTGCCTTGCGAAGACGTGGCACCAGGTACCAGGAGAGGCGGGTCCATCCCGGAGGCTCAGCCAGGCATGGAGGGGAGGGTCAGTCAGTGACCCTCCCTGTGTGAGGGAGGTGTAGGGAGTGTGTGTCACCTCTCCCTGGGGGGGGGGGGGGGGAAATGGGGACAGAGGGGTGTGTGTTACCCATTCCTGTGTGAACCCTTCTGCCTTAAAGATAAGAAGGTAAATAAAAAGAACCCACCTACACACTACTTCTCTTTAACAGGGGCTCAGTGAGCTTGATGTTAATTGGAACGTTTGTACTGCATAGTCCTGAGGGATTGCTGTTGAACTCGCTTGAATAAGAGTAATTTTACCAGGTGTCCCCTATTCAGCCTAGGGAAATATGGTCACCCCACCCAAGTTGCTGTACATATGTGGAGCTGGTAAAAATGCCCCATCAAACAAAGACATGGGTGTCTTAGTTCAGAGAGTCCTCTTTAAAAAACAAACAAACCCTGTTTTTAGATTAGATTTGTGAGTTTTTTCCCTCTGCTTTCAGTATTCTGCTTACTACCAAGTCATCTGTTACTTGTGGGCCGCTTCTGGGAGAGGAATGGCTTGGACCCCAGAGACTAGGTTGAGGAACCACACAGGACAATTACCTTTATAGCCCTCTACCGGACTGCCCCTCTAATGGCTACATCCGTCTTAAATGCGTATTTAAATACGCACCAGAACGCCAAGGCCTATGACCTAGACCCCTGTGCACTGGCACAGTTCAGATCAGCAAGGGACTAGAGCTCTATTGGTATAAATAAGGGGGGGGAAGAGACTGATGAGAGAACCCCACTATTTTAGAATTTGCCCCCACCTCGGTCCATAATATCCAAAATCTTGACAGCCATCAGGCCTACTGCAAAGCTCATCGTTCATCCCCGGCTCTTGAAAACTGGAGGGTGCAGGGGACGGGCTTGCCATTGGAGGAGAGGGAAGTTGCTCAAGGGGATGTGACAGGTTATTTTAAGTTGTTGCACTTGCATTGTTAAATTAAGTCAAGGGCAGCCAACGCCTGTGTAATGGCTGCTTTCTTGACTGACGCCAAAAGATTGAACTGGGGACCTCCAGAACTAAAAACCACACATCTCCATGGCTTGAGCTCAAGCTAGCAGCCCCAGTACAAAAACACAGTGGCCTATGCACTAGTGTAATTGGTTTGCAGTTTGTAATAATAATACTTAACAGAGAATGCTTCCCAGGCATTAATGAATCCCCACAGAACCTGGGTAAGGTATTGGTGCCATTTTTCAAGACAGGAAACACAGGCCTAAAGATTATTAAGCAACTTGACCAAGGTAGAAACATAAGAATTGCTCTTGTGCTTCTTTTCCTCTGCACGCTTCAGAAGCCCCCAAGATACAAAGACAGCCAAGCTATTCCTAGAGCGGCCAAGACAAACCAAGCCATATTTATATGCATGAGCATTAAACAGCAGGTATAAAAGATAAAGCTATGAGCCAATACAGCCGTGTGCAGCAGGGAAAGGGGGGTTAGAGATGTATTTTAAGGAAATGTTTATGCAATTCACTGCGCTGATTAAGATGCATTCAGAGAATGATGCAAAATTCCTTGGATTCCCCAATGCATCTTTACCAAATAATTCTACCATAGGTCCCTCTTCAGCCAGCCATTCTGAATTGGACCAAGCTGTCCGATGAATCTGTGACAGACAAAAGCATCACCTTTCGAACGAGGTATGGGCCACCAAATTCATCTTCACTTGTGACCTAATCCAGCCTTCCACTGGGGAAGACACTACTGCATTAATTCATTGCACCTTTGAGCCCCTGGGAGGGGAAGCGATTCTAGCATAAGTCAACGAGCACTCACTTTTGGCAGATCAGCCTCACCCCCTGTGCCAGTCACTTTAGCCTAGAAACACACAGGAACGAGGGGGATGTTATTGTTGGAGAGGAGAGCCAAATCTTCAAGGGCCCGATTGGAAAAGTGGGAGGGGGGAAAAAATGCAGTTCTGAGTCTTTGAAAAAAAAAAATTAAAAATAAACTTTTGATCATCCAGAGAATAACTCTGCTCCCTTTTTTCCCTAGCTCAACGTACATAAACATCTCCTGCGGCCAAGGCTTTTAATGTACGGCCAGGGAGATAAAGGCACATTCTTCCCCCCGTTTCTGGGCAGCAGGGAGCAGGGCTTGCTGGGCCCCTGAAAGCTTGAAGAATGGAATGTGATGCAACACACGGAAAGACAAAGGGGTTTGGCAAAAACAGAAATGAGAAGACCAAAAAATTAAAAAAAAAAAACCAAAAAACGCTCTCCCCACTCTGCTCTGGGCAGATCAGAAAACAGGCTCCTGTGGAATCATCATTATTTCTATTAGAGTAACAATGGAGAACCCCCTAATTAAGGATCCAGGCTTCACTGTGCTAGGCACTGTACGGACAAGGAGGAAAGAGGAGAGTCCCTGCTTCAGAGACCTTACAGTCTAGGCAGAAATTCAAACCACCAATCCTTGAAAAGCCAAAGCGACATAGATCAATGGCTTCCTCTTTATCTTCTGTGTGAACTGGGGGCTCAAGAAATGGATAGCCACGCCTAGCTCCACCAGGTGCTGTCAAGGGAAATGGAGGAATGACAGTCCAGGAAATAGGATGCTAGCCTGGAGCTCTCTGGAGGAGCATAGAATTGGACCCAGACTCTCTGGGTGACTGGTGCAAGTCACTTAGGGCCAATTTTCAATGGTATTTAGGTATCCAACTTCCATTGCAATTAATGGGATTTAGACACCTAAAACCCTTTGAAAGTCTGGTCTTTAGTCTCTCTGGGCCTCAGTTTCCCATCTGTAAAATGGGGATGATTGGCCTTCCCTTCCTCCCGCTGTGTTGTGAGGATAAATACAAGCTTGTGAGGTGCACAGATACTATGTATGATATTGGGCGCCAGAGAAGTACCTCAAAAAAAAGGAGGACATGCAAGCAGCTTGAGTTTGGTCATGTTGGTGGCGGGGCCACCCTAAACAATGTGCCAGACGAACAGCCAGAGATGCAGGCGTGGGCAGAGGGAGATGGGTGAAGAGTGGTGAGTTACAGCACAGCAGTGACAGGTAAGTACATGTCCTGATCCCCAGGGACTTTCAGATGAACAAGGAGGGGGAGCAGGAGAAAAACATCTAGCGGAGGTCAGCAGGGGGACTTTAGGCAATGATCCCTCAAGGAGCTCCAAGAACGGATCTCTGCACATACCTCCTTACAAGATCACGGTCTGTGCTCACTAGTTTGTAATCAGAGGCCTGATTTTTAAGGTTTATGGGACTTATTCAGGGGAAGCGGTGCATCTGAGGCACGAAATATGCTCAGAGACAAAGAGCTGAAAAACTGAAACACGCAGAAAAGACAAAACAGAAGGGCCGAGAAGCTATTCGGCATGTAAGCGTAAATATCCTAATTCAGGATTTAACACAAAAGTAGATTATCTACGCTAATAGGTATACGACAAAGGGTGAAATCACCATCTTCATCTGTTTCAAAATTTGATTTACGCTTAGATCTTTCTAAAAAAAACACCAAAAAAAAAAATCACTGACACTTGTTAAAATCAACCCCAAAGCAGAAACACACACACAGCCCTGCTTCCTAACCAGCTAAAAATATTATCACTAATAACCTTGCATGCTCCCTGATTGGTTAGAAATCCTAGCCTACAGTAGACATCAGATCCTGGTGGGTGACAGATGCAGGCCAGCAGGAAGTGGAGATTGCTCCTGGCAGACCATGAGATGTGGTAGGGAAAGAGATAGACAAAAAGACAGGAGGGGACTCTCTGAGTAACGTGGTGTCAGTGTGGATAACTGGGGACTCCCTGGGGACTCCGCACTGTTTAGCACCGTATGGAAAAAAAATTCCATTCCATTCATCATCGGGTTGGGGTAGGTTTTTAATGACTTTTTAAATGAAAAACTAGTAGAGTCGATATCACTTTGTCACCTTCTATGAGATTTTATGTTGACTTAAATAAAAACTTTCCAGACAGCTTGGACAGGTGAAATGAGGTCCACCAATATTAACTTAGTTTTCTATTATACTGCCTACAGACTTCACTCTGAAACCGTTCCAGTCTCAGCTACAAAGGCATACGGTCTCATGCCGAGAACAGAGGCAGGTAGGAGAGTAATCCTGAACGTAGTGCTGCAGGAGTGGCAGGACTGCGA
Source organism: Macrochelys suwanniensis (assembly GCA_033296515.1). Taxonomy (NCBI): domain Eukaryota; kingdom Metazoa; phylum Chordata; order Testudines; family Chelydridae; genus Macrochelys; species Macrochelys suwanniensis. The sequence continues at coordinate 8,274,086 of CM065790.1, read as the reverse complement.
AGAATTTATTACAAGGCTCCACTTACATCCGCTCTTTGTCAGTGAGCACTTAAGTCTCACTTTGCTGAGCTACAGGTGGCAAAGAAAATGACAAAGCAAACGTGGCGGCAGCGATCAGATCTATATTGAGCTTCAGATAACGAGAACTGAACACATCTTTGAAACCCAGTCTGATGCTAGAACTTGCTGTTTAGAGGCTTGGATGTTTTTTTCTGAATCACAAAACAGACCAGCTTGGTCACAGAAGCTTTATACCTCTCCTTACAAATGCTGGCAATATCCTGCTCAGTAAAGAGCATCTTATTGGTATGGATACAATAATATTTCGACTTTGGTATGCTTATCATTCAAATGAACTTCTAACAACAGCAGATCCCCCTTACAGGGAAAGCACTGGAATAATCAATATTTTTGAAAAAATTTAATCTTTCATGGGATAGCCTAAATATCATGTAAATTGGAAGGGGTTCTGCATATCTCAAGGGATTGATTAGAGGATTTGATAAGGGGTGGAGGAGAAGAGAGGGTAGACCCCCAAGATAGAATTTGAGCTTGGTTTGGAATTTAGCCATAGAGTTTAGCAATGCAGGAGTGTGTTTAATATACATTTATTTTACACACGCTACTCTAAACTAATCTCTCTTTCCCTTTTCTATGGGATATACACAGAGTGCACATCCCCAGACACTGTCAAACAAATACGTCCATCTATAATTAAATACACCTTATATAGCCAAGAGCCACGGTCTGAGGTTGATAAGCTGTAACCGAAACTACTTCAACCTTGCAGTCCTCAGGACACAGTGGCCTGAATCCCAGTATTCTAGTCAGTCGACTAACAGGCCTCATCACAGCAACAGAACAAATACACTTTGGGTGGAAAAGGGCTGGTACTCAGGGTAGCAGCCCAGCAGTTTCCAATGGACAGAAGGTGGCAGGGAGGAAAGATACATCTAGCACCAGCCTCCCCATAAAATAGAAAGGAAGTAGCCAGTGGAAGCCTTCTATTGATTATTTCCTATGGCACCATGAAATGCAAAAGGAAGACTACAACGTACAGCTCATTGTGCCACAGACGTTAGTAGCAGGTTCCAACAGTTAAAGAAACTGAGAAGCAGCGGAAAAAACCCACAGCATCAATAAAATTATCTAAGTCCCTTGCATACTGGGCTATATCAGTGCAATAACGACCAGCATCGTATTAAGCACCCTAGGCATCACTATTGGTTCACTGATAAAAGAACAAGGAGAGGGCTTTATTTCTGAGGTATACTATGATGGAACGATCTCAGCCAGTTGGAGCACTGGGATGCTGGACAGTTACTACCGGCCGATCGCTATCTTCAAGGCCCTGATCCAAAGCCCGTTGATGTCAAGGCAAAGACTCCTTTTTCCTGCAGAGAGCTCTGGATCAGGCCCCAAATCCTTCCTGCCTCTGCACTCTCATCATCCACAGGCCCATGAGAGGTAAGCCCACCTTGACTTCTCACTTCATCCAGCTGGTAGAAGACAGCTCCAATAAACCATTTCCAAAGGATAATCTTTAAAAGGTGCCTTCTCATTAACTGGGTAACTGTATCCAAGGTTAGCAACTGTCTCCGAGGGTACATCTGCACGCTTCCCAGAGAGGGGAGGCAGACGTGTGAGCTCTGCTCGAGCTAGTGTGCCACACATAGCAGTGTAGCCAGGGTAGCAGGAGTGAGGGCTCGGGCTAGCTGTTCAACTACATGCCCACGAGGTCCCGAGTGGGTTTGTACTCTGGCAACTAGCTTGAGCTGCCACCTGGGCTACCCGAGCTACACTGCTATTTTTAGTTGCAACCTCAAGCAGAGATCCTGGGTGTGTGCCTACCTCTGCTAGGGAGGATGCTCCTAGCAGCAGTGCAGACGTGCCCAGAGTTAGTTTAGGACGCTTGCAATCTTGCAAAGAGTATGCCCCCTGTATTATCTCCTCGTACCATGTAGGATCTAGGACAGGGGTCGGCAACCTTTCAGAAGTGGTGTGCCGAGTCTTCATTCATTCACTCTAATTTAAGGTTTCTCGTGCCAGTAATTCATTTTCATGTTTTTAGAAGGTCTCTTTTTATACGTCTTTAATATATAACTAAACTATTGTTGTATATAAAGTAAATAAGGTTTTAAAAATGTTTAAGAAGCTTCATTTAAAAATTAAAATAAAATGCAGAGCCCCCCGGACCTGTGGCCAGGACCCGGGCAGTGTGAGTGCCACTGAAAATCAGCTTGCGTGCCACCTTCGGTTGCCTACCCCTGATCTAGGACAACAGCTTGCTGGAAGGTTGTTGGACTTTGGCAAGCGAGAACTATAAATATGTACTAAGCTCATCAGGATATAGCATATTCATAACATTAGATTCTCAGCTGTGCAGGGTAAGGCTCTTCCTCATCATGCCCATACGCAGTGCTATCAAAATAACCTAACAATAAATACAGTACCTATCAAATGTATTGTTTTCCCCCTGCTATATCACAGCTCGACAAAACAAGGAATTGTTCCATGGTTTTGGACAGTTAGGACCAAATTATATTACCCTTACTTCTGTTAGACTCTTAGCCCCACTGATTTCAATTAGATGATTTGCAGATTATTCACTGTGTAGTAGTATCCGAGTCCAGCACTGGGAGACAGTGATTTCTTAAAACGGTCATCAGTCCTCCCCCGAATGGAACAACGAGGGATGTACCAAAAACCACATGAGTGTATCCAAAAACAAAATCAAAGAATCCAAAGGGGTTCGGACATGAGCTAGTTTCTGCTCATCTCTAGTAAAGATCAACAAAATTCCTAAGCAAACCCTGGATTTCAATTTGACGATTAGGGGTGTGGAAATGATCATCCTGTTTGTGTTAGCTTAGCATTTGTCCTGTTAATGTTGAAGAGCACAGACACTTCAGTTGTTCATTTTCTGCTGCTATTAGATAAGACACAAAAGGATTCCAAATGAATTCAAAATCCAGCTGTTTCACTAAAGGGGGATTGCCCCTCCCAGCAATATTGCCTTGGGTGCCCCACTGACTGGCTGCTATATCAGATTTCTTCAAAATTGTATTCACATCATTAGAAACACTGTAGTTCATCATCTCAAAGCCTCTGACAACTTCCACGGCCCCAGCCGTCACTGCTCAGATAAAGCCAGCCAACCAAGTACCAAGATAGGGAACTACCGGCTGGGAACCTCCAGTCCTCACTCCAGCAAAACTCATTCGACTTTTTAAAATAAATGAGAGCTGATCTCACCCTTCACTTTTCCAGAGCCCTGCAGGTTAGTAAAGATCAAACCTCCGGCTAAAGCTGAACGGCACTTAAGAAACAGACAGATTTTCACGAGGCTTGCTCTAAACAAAAGCCCCATCGAGAGCAAGGAGAGATCGCACACCATTTGATGCTTGCAGGCGTTGAGATGAAGGCAACGGAATTACTTAAAATAAGCCCATTCTTTCATACAATCACTCACTGGTAAAGCAAAAGCCAAATAGGTATAATGTTTCTGCCCTAGAGAAGTTGCATCGGGTGGCAATTTCTGGTGGTGGTTTCTCAGTTAGAAAGGGAACTTCCTATCGATAGGTATGTCTACACAGCCCGCGGAGGCAAGCCTTCCAGCCTGGTCAACAGGGCCTGCGCTAGTGCTCTAAAAACACCTGCGCAGACCTCACTTTGAGGTTGTGACTCGGGCTGGAGTTTGGGAAGCCTAGGCATGGTGCTGACCTTCAGAGCCTCAGCTCCAGCCTAAACGGCAACGGCAAAGTGCTGTCTATGCAGGTATTCTTAGAGCACTAGCGTAGGCCCTGCTAGCCCAAGTCGGTCAACCTCAGCTGGGAGGCTCACGTCCGCAGTCTGCATGTCCTAATAAGCTACGTGTTCTAAATACAGCATGCATCAGAGGACTACGGTTAGGGTGACCAGATGTCCCGATTTTATAGGGACAGTCCCAATTTTGGGGTCTTTTTCTTTGTATAGGCTCCTATTACCCTCCACCCCATCCCGATTTTTCACACTTGCTGTCTGGTCACCCTAACCACAGTATAGATGGGCGCCTTCGTTCAGCATCAGGGAGGCAGTATGGTCCCATGGACCGACAATCAAGAGAGCTGGGTTCTACGCTTTGGTTTTACCATGGACTCACCAGGGAATGCTGAGCAAGTCACTTCACCGTTCTGTGCTTCGGTCTCCCCAGCTATACAATGGAGATGATGACATGACACACAGCATTGAGATCTACAGGTGAGCTATGCATTGTTATGAACCAGGACAAAGCAGATGGCCTGGTCGAGGTGGGATCATTCTATTACACTGCAACCTTGGCTGCCTCAGATAGTAGTGGCCCTGTTATTGTAGCACTCCCACATCCTCCATTAATTGAGGTTTTTGCAACTAAGGAGGAGAGCTGTGGAGTTGCCGAGGTTGTTTTGGGTAGGAGCAGGCAGGGGAAGAAGATGGGTAAACTAGAACAGGAGAGAATTATGTTACAAAAATGGATGTCAGCAAAAGATGCTGTCTTTGTAGATATAGTTTAGGGACAAAGCAGCAGGTCCTTCGTACGGTATTATAGGCTCTTTTAATGTTTCAATTAAGACATGAAGATGGAACAAATATAAAGTGACGAGTCAGGCAAGTGTACAGTGATTCAAATGTGTGTGCTAGAGAAGACGTCAAAGCAATTTGGGTAGGGAGAGACATATTGCAGAGAAGCAAACGTTAAAGACAGCAACAGAGATTACAAATAATGAGATGTAAAAATGATATCGTAGTTGACGGACCTTGAATTAAGTTTAGCAAAGAAGCGCCCAATAGCAATCTGGTCCGGTGTGTCAGACAGGCTGTCTGGAAGGTAAGGGTTCCCAGACATTCATGGAACACACGTTCATTTGCCTACATTCACTCTAAAGACCGTTTCATTTCAGATGGCCCTCTATTGAAAGTGACATTGTCAGACAGCACAGACTCAGAATGAATACTGACCTGCCCTAACAGGACTTGTTTATTTAGGGGAATATCGTCTAGATTTTAAATATCCATTTGGAAAAAAAAATCTACTTCTTTCTCCCAAGAAATATGAAAAGAGACTGTCCCTGCTGTTTTCGAGAGGCACAGGAATAATTAACGTGTGATCTCCCTTCCCTTGCTTTGCTGCTAGCAGCTAACTTGGTTAATTTCAGTTATGCTCCTGGGGAAGGGGAGAAAGTGTTCGGATCCTTCTTATCCTGGCTTCCCGCCCACCATCACCATGAACATTTGATTTTATTAGTTGCTTGATAGCAGCCAAGCCACTATGAGGTTCCACCACGAAGCAGCATTGAAACGCTATCACTGACGTGATAAAAAGGTGGCCCAATTTGGGGCTTGAGCCAAAGGATACTGAAGCCAACAGTGATCTTTCTGTGGATTTCAATGAGCTTTGGATCAAGCCCATAGGGCATAAAAGACTTGCATCCACCAAGCAAAAAAGAAGAAGGTACAAAGGTCAAACCCACCACACGCTCTGCAGAGGTCCACCTCTATTCTTTGTGGAAGTTCACGCTCATAAAGGAAGGAGATGTACCACGTCAGTCCTATTCTGAAGGACTACGGGTATGTCTATACTGCAGTCATGCGGTGTGATTGCAGCTCACGTGGACATATCTGAGCTAGTCCGTTTGAGTACCAGAGCTGTGAAGCTGTACCAACACAGGCCCGCTGCCCAGAACCCTGGGTAATTACTCAAGCTAGCTTCACTGCCATCAGTACCTGAGCTAGCTAGATGAAACCTAGCTTGGGTATGGCTACACGAGCCGCAAGCACACCCCATGTTTGCAATACATACATAGCCTAAGCCGTGCAGGGGCTTTATTCTGGTTGTGTGCACAGGCGTGAATTTCACCCCATCCGAAATTTGTATAGGGCAGGGCAGTTTGATTAAGGGCCCTCAGGTGCATTCACTTTTTATTTGACGCCATGTAACTAGCTAGTAGCAATAGGCACGAAACGGAAAATCGGAATTTTGGCTTGGAAGCACTGGAGCCGTATGGTCATTTACTTCCCCAGAAATGCAGCAGCTGTTCCTCATGCTACTTCCTGCTAGGTCTCCCAATCGCACTCGGCTTGACAGATGCAAACGGAGAAGGAATGATTTGCCCAAAGCTTCACAGCCAGCCAAAGGCTCAGGCTAAAAAAAATCACACTGAACCCTCCTGGCTCTCAGTCGTGCACTTCACTCACACGTTTCCACTGCTGTCACGGTTACTGGTCCCTTTTTAAAACCACGGCATAGCCAGCCATCTACTTGTGCTAAACGGTTAACATACTGCATAGATTATCTAACATTTATATCTGTATCTCTGTAACATAAAGCAATAGCTAGGGCTATGGGAAAAGGGGGAGATGGGTAGACACGGATTCTCAATATTTTTAGATGCTCTTGTGAACATTAGTCCCATAGCTCCTCTCCACTTGCCAAGGACAAATGATGTCCTTGAAAGTGATTTCAAGGACATTATACCATCACTCTTGTCTTGTGAGATTTCAGGTGTCACCGAGGCAGAGTTCACAGTCTCCCAAGAGCTACAAAGTTACAGTTTGAAGAATGGGGGGGGGGGGGGGGGAAATGGATTAAAAAAAAACAAACAAACAAAAAAACTTACCACCGCACTTGGGTCCTAGCCCTGCCAGCACTTCAGTAATCCTACTGAGTTCCATGGGAATGCTCACGTGTGTTGCATACCATAGGGTGCAAATAGCCACAATGCCTTCATGATCGTAGGGGCCCAACCTGAGACGTCTAAACGGGACCCAATTGATAGAAAGTGCTGAGCATTCACTGCCTGGAAAATCAGGCCCCATTAAAGGCCTGTCAAGTTGGGCTCCCAAAAAATCACTTGTCACTTTGGAAAATGTAGGCCTGTGTTCTCGTAGGCTTGTATCAGTTTTATTTTTGACCAGTGTATTAATAGGGTGACCAGATGTCCCGATTTTATAGGGAGAGTCCCGATTTGGGGGACTTTTTCTTATATAGGCACCTATTACCCCCCACCCCTCTGGCCCGTTTGTTCACACTTGCTCTCTGGTCACCCTATGTATTAAAAACAGATTTGTATTACAGCAGCAGACTCGTCTCTGAACCAAAAGCCTCCTTCCTGACCACGTACCACAAGGCAAAATTATGCAGAGGCAGCTACACACGGCACATAACATCAGTATTCACTCATCTCTGATGCATAGTTACTTTCAAGAGGAATGCTGTAATAAAGCGGGTTCAGTTATGTTAGGACACCTAGGGCTGTGTTAACCTCCTAGACTTTGCACAGTGCCGCTGGAGCTGATTTATAATTATGGTATAAAGACTCATTGGAATTAAAACCAATTTATAGACTCTAGAGGGAACATTTGACATTTTCTAGATCACACCCCATCCCCATAAATCAATTCCCGTTCTGCGCCTCCAGTTCAAGCTCTTCCAGTCTTTTGTAAATAAATGCCAAGTGTAATGAGTTTTGAAACAACCAGTCTGAAAGTAACAAAGAAAATGACAGGCATTGACAAATCATCGTACTTCCAGGGGAAACCAAGTGCAGTTCAAAATGATGGCAAAAGACCCAGATGAGATGGCAGAGAAGAGCAAGGGTGGAACAAGCTCTTTTCTACCTCTTAGCTGTTTATTTTCTTTCCTCCTTCAAATTATATAGCATGGGCTATGCGATCCCTCCCTCATTAGCCATCCCTCCATAGGGAACAAGAGCTTGTAGGGATAGGATGAGCCAAGCAGTGTATGGTGCGACTGGTTAATGTGTACCTGCAACTGACATAACACAGTGATCTTCTTAACAGCTCCCACCCCCAAAAAAGCCAACTTTGGGTCAGGAAGCTTTTTTAAGTGAATACGGAATAAGGCCGCAGCACAGATCTGTGTGCAGGGCGGCACGAAACCTGCCATGCACCCGTCACTCCCATCCCCGTCGCAGGGTCAATTCTCAAATTGGAAACTGTAATTTCCCAGGAGGAGAAGTGCTTCCTGCGCTCTTGTTTTTATTTTCTGCCCTGAAAGGCCTTTATTATCAGCTCTTACGTAATTCCCCGTTTGAGGTATTCCTACGGCGAAAGCACAATTCAGGCTTATTCATCCCCGTCGTGGCCTGAGAGTGGGGATTTACCAGCAACGCGCACGCTTGTGAAAGCTGCCCTCGTGCTCTCGTTATGACCCGCTCATGTGCTAGGTACCACAGCTTTGGACGCTACTTCCTGCAAGTCACTCCGGGGGACCCCCGAGCCCACACAGAACAACCTATGGGAGCAGAGCATGTTCTTGTGAGTTTCTGTCCCTTCCCCCAGATTCCTACCAACCCACAGGTGAATGAAGGGAGCTAAATCCAGCCCTTTGTTATGAAGGGAAAGGTCTCAGTGACAACAGTTTGCAGATGGAAGTTTAATGGAGAAACAGAGCCTCTGGGCTATGAAGAAACTTCTCCCAAACTTACAAAGGATTGAGAAATATTCTGAGGGTACCAAATCTGTCTCTAATCTAATGCAAACAAACAGATAACCCAAAATGAAACCCTTTGGAAACAAGTGCATCTCGGGTAAGCTCAGTTAGTAATGGGTATTTTTAGCTATCCCATACCCATAGGACACATGTATTTCAACTCAATACTTATAAACAGAGACAATCCCTCAAATGGTTTTTAATCCACATGTTGACACTAGTCGCTCCAGAGTGGTTACAAAGCTTATTAGTGCCGGAGGAAAGCAAGCCCCCAAGATCAAGAGTTAAAGAACAAAAATTGCAGCAACTCACTCAATATAAAACTAATTAGGGGAAAACAAATCATACATTTTCTTCAGTAGATGTGGATAGGTTTCCAGCGCCATGATACGGAGCTTTGGGAGGCTGAACATATTACATTCGTGTTCTTGCATATATCAATACTGGAAAAGTATAAGAAGAATCACCACTTTACGTAAATTTGCTGAATGCACAGGATACATGATGGAGAAATGAGTGAACCAAAAGACATCCATGAAGGGATGAATTAATCTAGCCATTAATTGAAGCAAGCACTGTTGTAGCCATGTCGGTCCCAGGATATTAGAGAGACAAGGCAAGTGAAATAATATCTTTTATTGGATCAACCTCTGTTGATGAGAGACAATCTTTTGAGCTACAGCTGTTAGCTCGAAAGATTGTCTCTCTCACTAACAGAAGTTGGTCCAATAAAAGATATTATCTCAGCCACCTTGTCACATTAATTGAAGCAGAAAGATTTGCGAGAACTATAGTTGGCAGGATTCATCTCCTTTATAAACACCAGCATTTCAACTTTATGGTATACTCCTGGGGGAAATCTGCGCCACTGTGCAATGCAGAATTTTGCAGACTTCCCTGTTTCCCCTGCAGAATTGGGGCGACAGAGCTGCTGGCCGCCACTAGAGGCTGCTGGAATCTGCAGAGCCCAACTCTCCATGAGTGGAGTGCCCAGCCTGGGTTGGAGGCTGAACGCTCTGCTTGCATTCTCTCGGGGATGGGAGAGGGCCCAGGAGACCCAGCTCTGGCAAAGGGTGTGGAAGGGCAGGACTGCACCACACCATGTCCCCTGGCAGGACAGTAAAGAAGCTGGGGAGGGTAAAGGCTCTGGGGGTGCTGGTGTCTGGGCCGGGGGTGCCCCATAGCTGGGCTCTAGGGGAAGGGGGGTCCTGGTGTCTTGGCCAGGGGGTGCCCCATGGCTGGGCTCTAAGTGAAGTGGGTGCTGGTCTCTAGGCTTGGGGGTGCCATGCAGCTGGGCTCTGGGGCCCCACATAGCCTGCTCCAGCAACCCCCAACTGGAACTGGGTTGTCCTATGGGTTTCTTTAACTCTCTACTTCTGGGCGAATCTTTTTTGCTGTTGTCTGTATTATTGACATAGTTGTTGGCAGGTATTTTGAAATAAATTACCAAAATAATTGAATCTGGAATGATTACATGGTGTGATTTTGACAAATAAAATATGCAGACTTTTAAAATATTGTGCACAGAATTTTTAATTTTTTGGCGCAGAATTCCCCTAGGAGTAATGGTAGAAGGCCAAGTATCAATTTGTCTTTTCACAGGACTCTCTGCCTTTTGACTTTTTGTACCATTTCCACATCAATATAAATGTATTAACACTGTCACTGAATGAAACATGGAAGTAGAATAGTGACATTTTCAATATAAACTGGGAAAATGGCTCTATTAGAGTGTTTTCGCTCTCTGGACTAGAAGTGATGCTTTCTGACAAATCTGTTATTAGCAAAAGGAGAGGATGCTTTGGAAATATCTTTAGCTTGAACTGGTAGAACAATGAAAAGAAAATCACGAAAAACCTCCACAAAGCACTAACATTGTCCTAAAGAATCACTTCTCATACCTATTCCACAAACACCTCAAAAAGAGACAGTTCTACACAGTTGGCCTGTAATTCCTCATTTCAGTGGCTCTTAAAGGTGTGCTGGGTTTCAAATAGTAACTGCCACAAAGTTGCTTCTACAGTAGCTTAAAATGATAGCATCAAAATGAACTTTAAGGTCTCCAGTCGCTGTCAATACTTTGATGTTTACCTTTAACAGCATTAGCCCAGTAATGCTTAATGTTATGGAAACAAGACGGCCAAATCACAGACCTCAGATGTCTTTTGTAGGCGTAACAACATTTCTTATAGGTATGCAGCCTCCTGTCAGGCTTTTAAATGAGTTAATAATTTATATTACAGTAGCACTTACGGGCTTCAGCCAAAGTCAGGGCCCATTTGTTCTAGGCCAGTGGTCCCCAACATGGTGCCCGCGGGCGCCATGGTGCCCACCGGGGCATTTATGTGCGCCTGCCGTCAGGGCCGGTGCCAAGGAAGGAAGAGGAGAGGAGCATCCATCGGAGAAGCATTGCCACTGAAAGACCGCCGCGCAGCGCTTCCGGCGGAGAAGCTTTTGCCGAAATGCCGCCGAGGAGCGCTTCCGGCGGAGAGCCATCGCCGCCGAAATGCCGCCAAGAAAAGTGTCGCTGCCCACCACACTCTGATGAACGGATGAATGTGCTCTTGGCCACAGAAAGGTTGGGGACCACTGTTCTAGGCACTGTACAAACACCCCAAAACACCCATTGCTTTGGCTGCAGTCAACCCCAATAGCAGATCAGTTTTTCTAGAGAAATGCCCATAGACACATCAAATTTAAAGTCAGAGGCTGTCTTAAAACCCTCTTTAGCTGCTCCTGTGACACATGAAGTCACTTGACATATAAAGTAATTTAAATGTATTTAGCAGAAATGCACATTGAACCCAAAGGCTATTCTCCAGTACGTGTTCTGAAAGCCTCCTGATAGACACAGGCCTTCAACAGTGGGTTATTTGGAGACTAAATAAACACTAATTATTAGGTCCAGGACACTATGGTTGGGGACGAACAAAACCAAACCAAGTATGTGTTTAAAAAATAATAATAATAAAATCCAGCTGCATGAGCTGATTTTCCAAAGGAAAGAGAAAATGTGAAGTCGTGTTTGTCTTTCGCACAAAGACAACACACGGTCTGGGACAACTCTGCATGAGCTGGCAGCGTCTGATCGAGACAAGCCACGGCTGGAGCGGAGGGTGTGTGGTGAGGCGGGATTCAGGTGGACTGGCAAGAAGCTTCTACAATATCTGTCTGCAGTGCAATACTGGCCAGTGTCCTTTGTCCTGACACTCCCATAAGCACAGTGGACTCCTCTCCACAGCTTTCTCCTTTAACGTTGCCAATAGGAAGAAGTCAGTATTTGCTTGTCTGGCTCGGGAGCAGATCAGTGCTTTGAAGTTTACTTGCTGGCAAGATAATGGTGTGTTTTAATTGAGCAAATAGCTTACAAAACACAGGAGGCTCTTCCACTGGAGCAGCTGGTGTCTTTGACAGGGTCTGAGGTCAAAGTAGACACTCTTCCCATAGGAGATTGGAGATCAGGAGGAAGATGATGGGTTCTCTCTGACGCCTGCCCAAGGTCTGTGAAGCAAGAATACCATGAACATCCAAGAGCTAACCAAAATTATCCAAGTTGCCTTCTGATTTTAAAAAAGGCCCTTTTTCCAAGAATTCTGGCTGAGCCCCCATTTTGTGGCCATCACCATCTTGGGCTTGACTGCAGATTGAACCAAGCAACTCCAGAGCTACAAGCGTGAGCTTCTAAAGCCCTGGAAAGCTACTGAGATCACCAACACACAGAGCAGTGGCCCGTTCCAAAGAGCAGGTTCACAAATAATATCCATTGACTGCCACCTGTCTGAGCAGAGGCCACCTTACAACCTGCCCGAATCCAAGGAATAAATCAAACTTCCTGCCTCTAAGAGCAATTGTACTAAAGCAAACAAATCCACGCAGAGCCTGCTGGATGACCCAGAGAGAGGGAGCATCATCTGTGGTTTCTCCTGAGGAAGAGCCGTATCTCTGACCCCATGGCATATTGTACTCTATTATCTTCTACTACACTTCACATGTCAAGGGGATTGAGCACGCCTCTCCTTCCCACCGCCTTGCCATGACTGGAAACGTGCGTCTGTCTCACAGAATGTTCAAAGTAGTGGAAAAACTTCAGGCAGACGGGGGGGGGGGGGGGGGGAAAAAGACGACGGGAAACTGAAATCTTAATCTAGAATCGAGGTGATTCATCCTTCCCCGTGTACCAATGGCTGCCGCTGTTTGCCAAGACTTTCATTCTATTTCTCACCAGCGAATATATTTACAGAGCACCTACAGCAATTCTCAGTCCAGAATTAAACCCTCTGCACAGACGTAGTGCACATATTCGGGGTGCAGCGCTACACTGTTCAAGGAGTGAGGCTGGAAAAGAAATGGAAACGCCATATGGCAGCTCCATAAATTTAGCAGGCTGCTAAAGGAAATCTGCAGCTCCTAAGGACAATGACACCAGTTCCGGACATTGCACAGCTCCCCAGGAGATAACCGTAGACAGGAAAAAGTTACTAGGTCTTGGATTTGCCCACAGGGAGAGGTCAGTCTTCAGAGTAACCGACCAGATGGTCAGTAATTGATTGACCCACCGTGCCGTGTATTGTGTAGTGATTTGTCAGCTGAAAAACAACACAAATTTCGCTCGGTTATATCAGTGTGAGGCCCCGTTCAGCAAGGTGCTTAAGCACAAAGTACCATTGACTCCACAGGATTAAAAAGTCAGACAATGCTTAAGTACCTTGATGAACCAGGACCAATATGTGGAATAACTTCACTGAAGTCATCAGCTACCGTAACCAAAATCACTGGAGTTACTCCCAGTTGACACCAGTGTGTCAGAGCAGAGTTTGGTCCCATGTATTTTTTCCTAGTCACTGCCGCAGCAGGGGAGGAAGCCGGAACCGACAGATTATCCCTCTGCTGGACCCCGTGAGGGGAGCCTTTCCAAGAAACTAGGCCCTACAGTCTCCATCTATGTGGTTCTCACTGCTGTCAACAGCTTTCCAAGGTAGCCCATTAGAGGCAGTTCCTCCAGAGAGCCCCAGCCTAGGCAGCCACCACCCTAGCAAGAGCACTCTCTCCCTGCAGTAGCCTGCCCTAATCTCCAACCAATCACCCGCCTGGCACCCTCGGATCTTTTCCCCCTCCACCGCTGGGACACCAGACACCTCCTTGCAAGACTGTTACTATTCTCAGAGACTAGGTAAAGCAACCCACCAGTCGCTATTCACAGCTCATCTCTCGCGTCTTTGCCCTTAGCCCATCGCCTCTAACCTATTGGCTGCCATTAGTCACCCCACTAACTCACTGCTGCCAATTCAAGTTTACCCATCCAGCTGCACTTGTCCTCCGGTCTCTCGCCTCCACCCTCCCTGTCCTTTCCCCTGGCCTGCTCCCGTTCTTCCCCTCCGTCATGCCCCCACCTGTCCTCGGGCAAGACACTTCCCACCTCCTTTACCTCTAACCACTGCACGCACAAAAGGAGGACACCCCATTGGAGCAACCTCACTTACAAACAGTGGTTCTTAAAAAGACGACACCCCACCAGGAAGCTCACGTTGCGCAGAGTAACCAACGAGATATCATTGTAACCCTGGTCCTTCCTTCTCCTGCCTAACCCTCTCATTCATCATCACCCATCATGCTTGGTCTAAACACAGACCACAGGCTCTTCAGGGCAGTGCTGGTGTATTTTATTTGTCTGTGAAGAGGTGTGCACACATCACACTGCATATATAAATAAATGGTGCCTCCCAGAGAGGCTAGAGCATTTGCCATGGTCCCTATTCTGTAACTGGGTGGTGCTTCTGAGGGGAAAAGGGTTCAGTAGGTTCTGCTGGCTCAGAGGCAGGTGACTCATTGCTCCACCTAGGTATGAAGGGAGGGAGATGCTGTCTAGGGAGAGAGGATCTAGGCTGTGGGCTGAACAGTGCTAAGAGAGGAATCCGAGGAGAAGCCAAGCGTGGTGATAAGGTTTGAACTGATCTTTAAGTTATCTTATTGTTCATGTCTTGGTAGTTAAAGGCAAACCCCAGGAAAGAGAGAAGAGTTAAGATTTTACACAGCACGGACAGTATTGGTAGAACAGGTTGGGAGAGGCACCTCATCACCTGTACCTAGGAACCTAGTCAACAGAAAAGCTGACAAAGGTGCAGTCTCCATCCGACATTTAAAGAGACAGTGTCAATGTGAAGTGTTTTCTGATTAATTTAAAAAGGATTTCTACTTTCTGATAGAGCCGCATTTCAACAGTACATCCTGACTGGTTTAAAAGTCACTTAAAAATCTGTTTGAGAATTTGTCTGTTCTCCTGTTTAGGTTTATTAGGGCCAAAGAGCAACACAAAACATTCACGCCCACCCCTTCACCCCAATCCTCTCGGTCTGCGTGCACACACCTGCCTGCTGCCTCTTCCATTCCAGCTTTGCTGCTGCTCTTCCTGCAAAGGGTTTAAAGCACTTTTGGCTGGTTTTCGACCAGCTTCAAGAGTGGGGAAATTTCCCCTCCCCCTAAAATTCAAAGTCTGGAAGGAAGTTCTTCACAAAACACTTTCGAACCTGGTTTCTGCACTTTGTGACCACCAGACCTACGGCTGACACACAGCAGCGCAGTTCTAATCCCATCCTGCAGAGGACAGTGGTGCTCATACATGCGCATGCCAGGTTTTTATTCTTCTTCTTAAAAGATTGTTTCAACATGTGCCTTTGTAAGATCCCATTGACACACCTTAGTATTTTGGTATTTCCCCTCCCGCCCAAAAGCCACTTATCTAGTCATGTCCAAATTCAGCCTAATTTCACCCTCAAGATACAACATTCTTTAAGCAGACTGGCACACATTAATGGCAATGAACATTGTGGTAGGTAGCCACACCAGAACCCACTTCAAATAAGAGATCTTGGAATGACTTAAAAAAAGAAAACTTGTCCCAGCATGAACTTGAACAAGCCTGGATGTGTACAATAGCAGGTTATTTGCTTCTATTGTGAATAATGCATCCAGCTAAGGTGATTTCCCAGGTGAACATCGGCTCCCGTAAAGGAAAAATAATTATATTCCGATATTAACTAGCATTCTACAGTATCCACAGTGTACAGAAGGGGAAAATAGGCCCACGGTCACACAGCAGGTCGATGACACAGCTAGGTGTAGAACCCAAGTATCCTGAATCCCAATCGAATGTCCTTTCTCTGGACTACATGGCCTCCCTAAAAAGCTCCTACAGCTGCTGTGAAGTCACACAGCGAGCCAAGCAAAGAGCAGACACCCATCAGAGAGGCCAGGTTTAATCACACTTGAGGGGATAATGATAGTGTTTGGTAGAGGGCAGTGGAAGGGAGATGTCAGAGACAAAAGGTAGCTTGTTATGTATTTAAGAAACAAAAGGCCCGAGCCACAAGATTCTGCATCCAAACATAACCAGACTTCAGAGGAGGTGGGATCAAGAGGATCTCTATTGTTGGTGGCTCTTGCAAATTTTTTTTATTTGCATTACAATAGTGACTGGACACCGCAAATGAGTTCATTGTGCTAGGTGCCGTATATACCTACGGTGACAGGCCCTACTCTGAAAAGTTTACCAACCAAACAGACAAGCCAGACAAAAGGGTGGGAGAAAGAAGCATCATCACCTCCCGTTTTACCAACAGAGAGGGGACGTACAGAAAGGCCTAGTCTACACTAGAAAAGTCTTGCCGGCATAGTAATACTGGCAAACCCTTCTAATGTGGACATAGCTTATACCAGCTTAAAAGTGCTTTTGCCAGTATAGCTTGTACCAGGTCCTGCTGGGAGAACCAGAATTTGAACTCAGATCTCCCAAATCCCAGTCCAACGCATTAGCCACCAGAACATTCTTGTTAAGGAATGGATTTCACCTCAGGCTTTCCCAAAGCTCTTTATTGTGCAGGGGGTTAAACAGGCTCCTGGGAGCGCAATAACTCTGAGCCCAGAACCCAAGATGTCGAAAGAGCCGCGGGAGTCCAGCGCCTCACAGAAGAAAGGTTTTTGGAGGCAAACAGAGCAGGCCTTACAGCACCCAGGCAGCCCCAGCGTTAGGCCTTCTGTTGTTCACTATACGTCAGTGACAAGTCACATCCCCGGTCAGGCCCGCCAGCACGCCGTGGACACATACAAAGGAACTGGTCTGTGGAGGAGCAGAGGCAGTGAGACTGCCTTGTAGAGGGAAGCAGAAATACAAGCCCCAGACTATTTGAAATGCCTCCCAACATACAGCCTGCAACTGGGGTTGCACTGAACCTCGCTCAGAGTCCAGCTGCTCTGTGACAAAAGACATTTCATTTGCGTGCTCCAAACGCACTGGGAACAGCAGAGAGTTCACATGAGTCACAGCCGAAGAATCAGCCTAGTGTTCTGCTTTCACATGCCTCTGTGAGCATTCGGCGTGCCCGGGACCTGACGGGGGGCTGGCACGGGGATGAGCAGGCTCTGTTCCTTTTGGAGGGGCTGGCCTCGCGTTCAGCACAACACTGGTAGACTGTCCTGCCTTCTCAGTTCTGTAAGAATCTGGCCCACAATCCGGGGCTTGCCACAGTGGGCGAGTCCCCAAGAGGCTGGGCGGGGGGGAAAGACGTCTCACCCCCAGGGGGCAGAGCTGATGTAGCCTCCGGGGCCTCTAATGCGTGACCTTCCTTCTCACCTTTCCCACGCACACCAAGAAGAGTGTGGCTGAAATCACTTATTCATAACTTCAAGCCACTCCTCCATGCTAGGCAACCTATAGAACATATCCCTGGGGCAGGGGGGCAAATGCAGACACCCCCGCACAAGCCCTCTACTTCACTCCCTACACAGCAGACCTGCTGGGGGAGGACGGAGCAGTAGGAGGACAGGTGAGCTTTGCCCCCTTGACAATTCAACCACCCGTTTCTGTGCAAAGTTCTGCCTTCGCAGATCTGCACCTTTCCGTGTATTTTTGGCAATACGGTGGTTTCCTCACAGGGCTAGTGCTACCTCTGTCTGCATCCTTCCTCGCAGTGCCACACGCGGGACAATAAAGTTTTGAGGCTTGTATGACGCAAGAGTCAGAACCGTGGGCACCAGCATTCGAACCGCAGCACCATCTCATCTCCTCGCTACCCGCTGGAGCGCCAACAGAGCAAGAGACGTCAAGTATCCCGACTAGCGCGCCTGTAGAGCTGCCTTCACACAGGGCTGAATCCTCAGCACCAAAAGCAGAATCCTCGTGTTTTGTAAATACAGCCCCACGGGCGGGGAACAATGGCCCAGGATTCTTCATTTATAGCCATTCATGAGAGAACGGGTGTGTTTTGGAAATCACTTGACCCCACACCTTTCACTCCAGAACCAATGAAAGACAGTAAATAAAGCTCAGAGCACCCCAGGGAGGTAGGTCAGCATTTTTATCTTCATCTTCCAAGTGGGGAATCAGAGGCTCAGAACAACACTTTCAAAAGTGCTTCAGGGACTTAATGAGCCTAAGTCCCATTGTCTTCTCAATTAATGTTAACAGGACCTAGGCTCCTAAACCCTTTGGATGCGCCTGGAAAGTTTACCCTACATGACTTGCCCCGGGTCAAAGAGCTGAGACAGTAAGAGCTGGAAAGAGAACTCAGAACTACTAACTTCAAGCCTGCACCTCTAACCACCTTCCTCCCGTATTCATTTCAACCGCACACATTAGCCATTAGAGAGAGGCAAATGCTTACAGTCCCCTCTTAAAATCCCACAGGGTAAACTCCACTGAATGGCAAGGAGTTCGAGGGAAAGAGAGCGCACCCTGTGTGCAGGCCACGTGGCATCTGGAAGGTGCCAGGAATGTCTCATCACACCCACTCCCAAACACGGCGAGTTGGAAAGTTCAGCTCTCGCTCGCACACGACTGGCTTCACATTCCACTCTGGAGAGACGATGGAAACAGAGACTATTCCTAATGGAAAAGATACGGCCAGCCTGATCCGTCTCCTCCCTCCTATCAATGTTACAGCCATGCCATTCCACTGAGTTAAGAGGAGTTGCTCCCTATTTACCCCAAAGTGAGAGGAGAAATAGGCTCAGAGTTCTGTTTTTCGTGAGGGCAAAGGAAGAGTGTTCTTTTAAACACAACAGCAAGCACAAGTTCCCTTTGGCAACGCTTTTTTAATCGATTTTTCCTGGGTTCCTGGGGTGGGGGTGGGGCGGAAGGAGTTTCAATCCCAAGGCAAGGTGGTTTGTGAACTCACAGCACTAATGCAATCCCTGTGTGCCCAGATGTTTGTTGGAGGTTCACAAAGCCTAGCACTCCACACGTCCCCACTGCCTATCACTTCCCTGGGGCAGATGACAAATACTTTGGGAGAGCCCTTATTTTAGGCAGTTTTCAAAATATAGGAAAGAGGAGGGGCAGGAAAAAAGAAGAGATTCTGGGCTGACAATCCAGACAATTCAGCTGGTAAACATGCAACACAGTAACATTTTAGGGGGTCAAGCGCCCAGGATGGGATTTAGAGCGACTCTTGCCCTCTGCAGGCCAGCACAGCCAAAGTGCACTTGGATTTCAGAAAGCAGGTGGGAGCCTTCGACTCTATTTCACCACACAGCCTCACCGGCAGAGCAGTACGGCAGGGTTCATGGCTACCTCAAGGCAACATCTCAGCCAGAGGCAGGTTCCAGGATGGCTCCCACAGACTGACAGCAGTGAAGTAAAGTTGAAGAAGGAGGAGCAAGGGGTCCCCAAAGTGAAGCTGGGACATAATTCAAGGGCCTTCCTTGTGTTGCACCATGGTGTAACCCAACAGACTCTACTGCACACACACAACCAGACACAAATAGTTGTATTACATATGGCATGCACACACAGAAAGGCATATGCACGCATTGTGAATACAGATACACAGAACATATATTTAAATTGCATACTTACACACACAAATTATCATCTATACATGTGAATGCACACACCTTTATATATACACATGAGTGTCTATATTCAGACACACACCAATACTTCAGTTTATATCCAAATATCCTAACACATTATCTAAGTTTATTGTACCATATGATTGTATTTATAGGGCATTTATATTACTTTTTCTCTCGAGACTAAATATTGAATAACTTTTTTTAAAAAATACTGAAACAAACAAACAAGTCAGCTAATGGTCCCAGCCCTGGGTTTGTTGGAATTATCAAAGGTCAGGTTTCTAATGAGTCCAACACCAATGGAAAGGAAAATTTCTTACTAAAACTGAGAAATGATTGACAGGATAAAGCTATTTTGTTTTGGATTAATAAGCTAGGAAATAATTTTCTTGAAATGGCATCTTCTTTCCCCCAAGCATTTCTGGAAATGTCACAAGGCACGAGTAATAAACTTATCCTCGCTCAAAATGTATTGATTCCTTGCTCATATTAGATATCTGAGGGACAATTACCAGTAGATTTTCTGCAATATAGCACAGGAAAGCTTAAGGATAAAATTAAAAATCAAATATATATTCAAAAGCCTATCTTATTGTCCTAGCAAACACAACTGCAGCATGAATCATCAATGCCACAACACGGGGTTTTAGAGAATATTACAGTACACCATATGCTACAGTATAACAGGTAACATGTATTTTTGCTGCAAGCAAACTTCATCACTGCAGGTTTTTCTTTTCCTGAGCTCATATTCTCGCTAGCTCACCTCCCCTCTTCCTTGGAAAAACATTAAGATGACAAGTTTAAATTATGCTACCATGAATTTTCTTGATTTGCATTTAATAGGGATTCTGATTTAGTCTTTCTATCAGCCACTTCCCTCAATGAGACAGGCAAATTAGTTCAGTGCGTCTGAAATAAATCTCATGTATTCTATTACGGCTGCATTGTTACTTCACTGAAGTGTCTGTTTTGCCATCAGTGTAGCTCTGCCAGTATTCTTCTGGGAGGTGCTTACTGAAAAGAAACCTGCATCTCTGTTCGTAGTCCCGTTGTGAGGCTGGTGTTCAGGTAAAGGATCACAATGGAACACAACACACCTCCCAGTTCATCTCAGAAACTACTAGTCTCTGGAGCGGGGGCAGGGGGTTCATCTCAAGCCCACAATTAACTGACCCTGCAGCTAACCAAGGATCTGAACCTACAGACTCATGTGAAGAGTGAGTGCTCATGTGCATCGCTACCCGTAGGGTCAGGCTCCAATGCTGCAGCCCTTGCTTAGGCAAGAAGTCTCTGTGTGAACAAGCAGTCCCCTTGGCCTCAGTGCGTAGGAGAAGAGGCTGGAACCTGAAAGCGCCGTTCTGCACTGCAAAGGGACTTTGGCCTTGTCTACACTACCCAGTTTTGTCGACGAAAGTCGACTTTCGTCGACAAAAGAGTGGAGGCGTACACACTGAAATGCTCTTCCTGCCGATGTAACTCCCCCACTATGCCGACATAATAAAACTGCCTCCACAAGGGGTGGGCTGTCATTCTTGTCAATTTCATGGCTCCAGTGGAGCCATGAAATTGACAAGAAAACCAGCTCCCAGCTCCCCAGAGGGGTCTCTGCTCCAAGCAGGGGCCTGGCAGCAGCCTGGCTGGGGAGCTGGAAGCCAGCTGTCTTTTATTCTTTTCTATTATTACTCCTGAAAGCATGGTTGAGCCAACACAGTTATTCGGGTGAGAGCAGGATTTTGGCCTCTCTTGTGCACCAACAGGACTGTTCTTATATCGAAGGGGCCTGATCCCGATAGGTAGTATTCAGTGTGAGCACAAAGGCTTACTCCAAAAGTAGTTCCACTGAAATCCCTTGGGCTACTCGGGGACCAGTCCGAGCTGGGGCCTACATTCTAGCCAACGGCACTTGTAAAACCCCATGAAAGGCAATGGCATTGTGTGAAGACAATGGAGACACGCTGATGGGCAGAACCTTTAGTAGAGAAAGGAACCAGCTTGACTCTCAGAAGGCAGGTAGAGCTTACATGTTTTGCAGTTAAAAACGAGTAGGTTTTTGCTTGTGTATTTGCTACCAAAATAAAAAAATAATAATCACTGAAATGACCAACAAGGAACCCCACCATGGCATTTTTACCAAGTCACTTTCCAACGTGATTGACAACTTCACATCTGCTCACCGACAGCACACACACAAAAAAAGGGTAGTCAGGTAGCGCTACTGAAATCCCAGCTTTCAATGCTATGATCACAGTTGCACCAGGACAATCACTTCCTCCTTTAAAACAAACAAACTCTGCAAAACAGAAAGAACAGAAACATGGTTGCCTGTAAATATTCATGATTTAGAACACCAGAAAAAGCAGCACGTCAAACATGGCTGTGGAAACCATTGTGCATCTGTTCTCTTTCTTAGTCGCTTGTCATGTCTCTTCCTCTCCCTGAGAAGTTCATACATATTTTAAAAGGCCAATATCTCTATTACTCATCACTTCTTATAATATTGTAAGATTAGATTCAACGAGAAAAAGAAAGAGGCATCTGAGGGAAACAAGTTATCAGGATGCTGCAACATGGTTTACCCCACGCCTGCCGTCAGAAAGGTTTTAAATTTTTATCAGTAAGGGCTGGTTTTTTGGGACGGTTCTTTCTGAATTTTTTTTTGTTTTAAATAAATTCAGAACAGATGCAAGGCTGCAATTTTCTGTGCACTCTGATCTTCAGGGTGTGACACAATTGCTCCCAGTGAGCCTGCCATGTCAAATGAAGTCCTTTCTTTTTAAGCCAATCAGGGCAGGTCTGGGTGAGAATCAGTCATTTAGAATGCACAGCAAATATCAGCTTTCAATGTCCTCATTGTTCTCCCAGCAGAATTGCCCTGGAAAACTATTAATTATAAACTGAAGCAAGCATTCCTCATTCTCAACAACAAAAATCTCCCTCAAATCCTTCACTGTTATTAGCTGTTCTAGTTTAACTACCGATTGTCCTTGCAAAACTACTAGCTGTTTAATCTTGCTCAGGTAACAGTGAATAACATAGCAAGAGCTGCAAGTGATTTTGCATCTAAAATCCCATACTTGGAAACATGTTACTTTTGCTGGAGGTGGTTTACTTGTAAGGTTTTGCTTTTTTGAAAACAAAGCAAAACTTTTTTTTTTAAAACACTTTCTTAAAAACCTGTTCTGGAACACAGACCTACACAAATCCCCTGAACTCAGGAGGACCACTTATAGGTGCTGATACAGCCACTGTGCGTTCCTGCTTACAGTCTAAATAGACAAAACAGGCGAAGTGTGGGTGAAAGAAAACATTACCCCCCATTTTACAGACTGGAAACTGAGGCACAGAATGATTAAATAACTTGCTCACGGTCATACATGGAGTCTGTGGGAGAGCAGGGAATTGAAACCAGGTCTCCTGAGTGTCTGACTAGCACCCTAACCTTTGGGCCGACCTTCCTCTCACTAGTCCAGACACTCGGTACAACGGCTATGTAACTCCATGACAGTCACAGTCACTAAAATATTAAAGCAAAAAAATCATTACATAAACGTTTTGCTGCTGAGCCCCATTGATTTTTTTACCCCCTGTGCTTTACTGATACAATATTAATGTGATTATGGTTTTGTGCATTATAGGAACATTTTCTCATGAAAAGAATTTGAGACCGAAACTCTTCTCCAGGGCAATGCACCATATATTTAAAGTGCAAATACAGCGAAAGCCAAAATGTTTAAACGAAAGACTCTTCCAAAGCTGGGCAGGAGGACACATTGAGCTGACCTTACAGTAGTTTTCACCTGCTTCAAATTCCTTGATTTTAGGACAGATCCAAAACCGGGTATTGAATTTCACTTAAATGCAGTTACCCGCGGCAAAATTACAGCGTCAGGCGTACATGCATGTAAACATGCTTCAGTCATCAAAACATTTCTATGGCTCCCATTGCAGAGAACCTGGACGCCTGACGATGAGTAGAAATTCACCAACTATATGAACTAGAAAGTTACTCTCTTCTGTAGCCCGAACAGCACTCTTGCTCTCAAGTAGCTGCCACCTGCCAAATACAATCCTCCTCATAAAAGGCCTGACTAATTATGTTCACCTTATGCTGCCCCTTGAAGTCTGCAAACCGTGGGTTCTGGGTGGCTGAAGGATGGAGTGAGTTCCATAGAGGGGCATCATGAGTTGAGAATGCCTACCGCAGCACCCCCCACCTGATCACCATCTCCAGGGTAAGACAGAGGGCTCTTACCCAGCCAGGTCCCAGGCCTGACACATGTGTTCAATCATACCTGGGAGCTAATTGGCAGCTGATGCATAGCATGGAGCGCAGATGTCCTGCGGGTCAGGTGATCACCCTACTTAGGAGGCGGGCAAACGGCACTCTGTGCCAGCTGAAGCCTCCAGATGGCTCTCGTTGCCGTCATGACATCTAGGCTGGAGGTGACAAAGGCATCTCCAGCCTAGGAGGTGCCTTTGTCAAGGCGAAGACCACAGCAGTAGGGAACGGTCACGTCTCTTTCCAGACCAAGGACCAGCTGTTGTGACTGAAAAGATCCTGCCACTTTTACTAAGCTGACGCATCACACTAGGTGTCTAGGTAGCTGAGCTGGGCCCAAGGTGGCCCAATTCACACGTGTCAGGACCCAATCCCGCCAACACTGAACTCAGCACACTGAGCTGGATTGCCCATTGCAGGCACATTGACCGCGCATACAGTTAAGCGGGTACAGATGGTTTTGCAGGATTAGGCCCTTCGTGCTCATGGGCCCAGACCCTTCAATTTTCACTGATGGTTTTTAACAAGATTAAGGGGTTTTTTCACCTCTCTAGTGGGGATGGCTGGGCTGGAATGGAACGGAACAGGACCGCAGGGCCAGACTGCATAATTAGTTTTTATTGTTGGGGATATATTGAACCACATATATGGATGTCTGTGCATATGTATGTGTATTATATTCTATTTTATATATATTATATTAATCTCTCTCTCACACACACACACACACACACACACACACACACACACACACACACCAACCATTTCCTCTAATGGACACTAAATATCAGACCTTTACCCCCTGATCTGTTTTCTCATCAGATTTCAAAAGCCACGCCGGGCCAGGCCCAACAAGAACTATGGTGGGAGGCCTCAAGCCAAAACCCGGGTGCTACGGGAAGGGGTATCAGTGAACCAGCAAGAAGCAGTACTGAGCCACTGCATAAGTACAACAGCCCACTATGTGCTGCTGGAGACATAGGGTTGTCAACCGTCCCGATTTTGCCGGGTGTCTCCTGGAATCAGGCTTCATCTCCCAGAGATCGATTGAAGCCAAACCGGGAGATTTTAGGTGCTAACAGTCTGGTGGCACAGCCAGGCTAAGGCAGGCTCCCTGCCTGCCCTGGCTCTGCACTGCTCCCAGAAGCGGCCAGCATGTCCCTACAGCCCCTGGGAGGAAGGGAGGGGAGGGAAGGGGGTCTCCGCGCGCTGCCCCGCAGCTCCCATTGGCCAGGAACTGCAGCCAGTGGGAGCTGTGGGGCCGGTGCCTCTGGGCAGGGGCAGCACACAGAGACCCCCCCTGGCCCCTCCCCCCTAGGAGCTGCTGCCAGACCCGGTCGCTTTCGGTAGCCGCACCCAAGGTAAGCACCGTCCAGACAGAGCCCATACCCCTCATCCCCTCCCATATCCCAACCCCCTGCTCCAGCCTGGTGAAAGTGAGTGAGGATGGGGGACAGCGAGCGAGGGAGGGAGGCGGGATGGAGTGAGTGGGGGCGGGGCCTCGGAGAAGGGATGGGGCAGGGGCAGGGCAAGAGTGTTTGGGTTTGTGCGATTAGACCGTTGGCAACCCGATGGAGGCACCCTTTTCTGTGTAAAACAGGTCATCCTGCCCGCCTCTGGTTATTAAATGATTCTTTGACACTTTTTGCAGGAATCTGTACTAATCCCTGTGGCTTGACCAAATTCCCCCTTGGGTTGTTACATTCTGCCTGCCTACAATCCTTGCTGTAGATTCAGTCTGGCCCTATGACCACCAGTTTATATAAACTAAATTGTAACATTTTAGCCAGCAATTCTACTTTGAAACTACACAAATTTCTTCTGAGAAACTCCTGCAATTCTTTCATTCATTGTGCTGCTTCACTAGCTCCATTTGCCTTAGCAACTGGGATTCTACCACCATTAAACATGATTTAATTTGCTGTTTTCCTAATGTTTTACCCACAGCATTAGATCATCTTTCTTTTTCCACTTGAAAGGTATCTTTGGCTTAGCAACAACAGCAAAATGAATAGAGAAATCATTACAAAGTGTAAGGCTAAAGCCGTGCACATCAAACACTGCCGAAAATTATTTTCAAATAATAAAATTAATTGCGCCATCAGCCGCTGTAACAAAACGCACAGGGAGCTGGTGTTAAAAGACAGCAGATTATTGACAGCTAGTTTCTCTCCGCATATCAATGTTTGATGGTATAACAATTTAATTTTTTTTTAATGCAACTAGATGAATATTTCCCCGGCAGAAAAGAATGGAGAACTGAGTGGCGACACATAGCTGGGACAGAGCAACACAAACCAACACTGCAGTGCCAACCCAGAAGACACTGGCCAACATTTTCCAAAAGAACGGAGTCTGGGTTAGGATTGCCACCTCTCTAATTCCTGGTAACCAGATCCCCAAGGACCAGTCCCCCCCACCCCAAACCCCCCACACCCGGTCGCTCACTGAATTGTCTCAAGGACTTGGCTGCAGGTAGGAAGCTGCTCTGGCCGAGCAGGGGCTGGCACGGGTTAGTGACCCGGTGCCTCACCCTGCCCCGAGTAACTGGGCTTTTGGTTCGGGTGCCATTTAGGGTTCCCAGGTCCCTGAAAACCTGGCACCCTGGTAACCTTAAATGGTACATGGACACAGAAGCCAAAAACTGGACTGTACAGGTAAAAACCAGACAGGTGGCAACCCTATTCTGGGTGCCGGACTTGGGACAGCTCTCCGTGCTCTGATTTTCACAGGTTGGCTGCTCAGCACTTCCTGGCTATCAGGCCCCTTTAAGGTGAATCCAACTGGGCCCCCAGAATCATTCGTCACTTTTGACTAGCTCGGCCACAAGGGTCAGGTCATGATAGCGCCCCTCTGCAAAAAGCACCCTGCAGCACTCCATGTTGTCGGCCAGTTTGGGTTTCCATGGCAAACCCGTAAAGCACCAGAACTGATTATGCAGAAAGTCACTCACTTCTCTGACGTGCAGATCTGTGGACCCAGTGTAAACAGCCCCTTCCAAGTGCACCTGAGGATTGGACTTTGACCAGCACCAACACCCTGCCCTGTAAATCCTGTTATGATGTGTTGGGGGCAGAGGGCGAGTTGAAAGATAGGTGAGAAGAGGCGCCAAGATGGTGGGGTGGTCGCTGACAGTCTGATACCTCCACAGACAACCCCCTCTTCAAGGAAAAGCATCAAACTTCAAACTGAGGCTCAATCTGAACACATTCAAGGTTTGGTGCAAATCCTTGACGTAGCTCTAATCAGTCAGTAAAGTTACTCCAATTGTTCCCTATAGCTAGGATATAGTAGTAGATACAACTTTATCTGAAGCATATACAAATAGACATGGTCCTCCACCAAAACAGCTCCTCCCAGCCCCTTACGTTTGGGGAAGAAGGATGATCTTGTGACTAAGGAGAAGACCCCAAACCCAGCAGCAAGTCTCAGAGCCCAGGTCAAGTGTCTCGCTCTCGCGAGGTTCACGCTACGGGACTGAAAATAGCTGTGTGGAAATCTAGACTCTCCTCTCTCACTGGGTTTCAGAACCCGGATTCCTGCCCGCGCTGGAATGTCTATACTGCTATTTTTATCCCCGTAGTGGGGACCCGAGTCAGTCTGAGACTCCCTGCCACGAGGCGGGTTTTTGTTGTTGTTTTGTTCTGCTTTGTTGCAGTGGAGACATAACTTAAGGCACAAGACTGGGCCTCAGGAGAGCTGGGTTCCATTAGCAGCTGTTCCACAGACTCAGTGTGTGGCCTCAGCTCCCCCTCCGAGAAATGTGAATAACAGCACTTCCGTATCGTGCAGGGGTGTTAGGAAAAATCCATCAATATTTATGAGGCAGTCAGGTATCAGGAGCCCATGTAAGTATCTAGACAGGTAGTTCCCAACCTATTCTCCATTGTGGGCTGCGACACGCAGCTCTCCATGTGGGCTGCATCCACACAATACACACCCCCCCACCCCCCCACATCCCCACACACACCCCCACACCCTGTATGGCCCTGAGGATGTCACATGGATTGCAGCTGTGTGTTGATTGGGCCGCAAGCAGCCCGAGAACCACTGATTTAGACAGAGATATTCCGATCCCAGGCTTCACCACTCTGATCTTTCATATAACCCTTCCCCCACAATCATTTGACCAGCTTTACCAAACGCACACAGTTAAAACAGAAAACTTAACCTTCTGCTATTATCTGAGGCCTTTGCACCCGTCCCCTGTTGATCCTCTGAGGTTTATAATCTCACATAATATTTTTTTCTCTGTCCTTGTTAGGACATTAACACGATTTACGTTTCTAAAGACATCAGTGTACAAATTGTTTTAATGTGGCTAGGAATACAAATAAAAACAAACTAACATCTAAAGATTTGTTTGCCCTTCAGATCACTTGTATTCTAACAGGAACTTCCTACGGCTAAGAGTAATCAATAGGTATACCTTGACAAGACTTTTTGTGGCAAAAAGATGCAAGATACATCTGGATTAGTGTGCAGTGAAGGGGAGAGGCAGGAAGGTGCCAAATGTTAAGTGGATCTGTCAGTTTTATGGGGTTGCAAAAAGACAATTTTATTTAAACAGGTCACAAAATAAAGAGCTGCCCATTGTAGGAAAAAAAAAAAAAAAGATAAGGCTATTTTAAAGGAACTCTGCTCTAGTCTAGACATGCCAATATCTGCCTGGAATAGTCAGAGGAGAAGTTTGGTTGATAAGAACCCTGCAATTAATACTGCATGACGCAGGACAGATGAATCTCCAGCTGCTTATTTGCTTCCAGAAGCTGGACCTCTAAAGGATGCCAGCTGAAAACAAACCTTATTACCATAAAGCGGCCTTCAATTTCACTGGGACTACTCACTGAGTAAGGAACTTCTGAAAGCGAGTAAAGGTAGCAGAGTTTGGCCATTGTGCTGCTAGTACTGTACGCACTGCACTGTACAAACTCGCTACCCCCCAATTAGCTTACAATCCAAATCAGACAACACAGCTCAGACAGTATAAGAGAGATTGACGGTCCAAGTTCCAAGCAGTGCAGGGTTTTGCAGATGATTCGTAAGTACTGTACATAAGACCAGATCCTCTGGTCGCACAAACTGGCAGAGATCCACTAACTTTAATGGGAGAATCTGGCTCATATTCTATACTTGTGGAGCGTCCCAGGGAGCTCTTGCAGAAGCTGTTCCTATCAGGAGCACTTGAGCAAGGAGGATTTGCACGATCCAGGAGCAGGGCGGGAAAAAGCAGGCGGTGTGAAGGCTAGAGAGGTTGGAGGATGATAAATGAACATTCAAGAAGGAGGCTCGGGGGAGAGAGTAGAACAGGATGGGGAGTAGAAAGAAATAAAGACCAGAGATGTACGTACTGCAGCAAACCCTTGGTTATCTAGGAATTCATGGTTGTTGCTGCAATGTATATAGTATGACGACTCAGGTTCATAGCATTAGTGAAGACAGATCCCGGGTCACCTAACAGCTCAGGGCTCTGCTCACCTGAGCCACAGGTTAACGGCAAAGGGCCTAAGACAAAAGAGGGACAGTAAAACCCCTTTGATTTCAAAGGAGCTGTGCCAATGTACACCAGCCAAGGATTCAGCACCTAGTTCATTTGTGCGTATAAACACACCCACACAAATAGATGTGGTTATAGGTCTATGGATATTATAGCTATTTACATTCATGGTTTATTCTCTAGGACATACGAATTCAGAATTTGAGGTAGGCCACTGGAAAAGCAACATAAAAATTCATCTTTATTAAAGGGGTTTCAGGTTCATGCTCTGACCCTACACGTACTATTCATTGTTTTCCTGGAAAGCATCAAATTGCTTTGCTTCAGATACAATTAGCATCTTCTGGCAGTCACAAATAGCTAACAGCTGAAAACAATTGACAGCACGGTTAGAAAACAAGCAGAAAAATATGCTGAGGTAAAGCCACTAATTATCTAATCACTATTATCGGCCTGGATTTTAGTTCTTTATTTTCCATCACATAAAAAGTCATAGTAATAAGGGACCGGGGGCAGGGGAAGGGTGCTAGGAGGGGAGAAGAATGTGTCAAATTGTACTATGCCTGCAATAATCAAACACGCGGACATTGGCAGGACAGTGCCCCAGCTAGCTCAAGGCAGCAAAGAACAACACAACCCCAACACCCTGTGTTGTAGGAAGCACAATCCTGGTCTAGGGGGCGGGGGCAGAAATAACCTCTTAAAACCAGCTTCAGCCCTGTCACTCCCATTTTCCTAATGAGACCAGCTGTTCAAGTTGCGTTACTATTGAATGCACGGCAGAACTCAGCCCAAAAGAGAAGTCTATGTAACAACATGCTGCATGGATCTCCTGCAGTCTGATGCATATTTATCAGTAGGCTTGGAAGGATTCGATTTTTATCAGTAAGCGTCGGTAAACATTGATTTCACTGTACACACACACACAAAACATTTCCATCAATAATCATCAGAATTTACAGATAAGCAAAGTAAGCAAGATGCTGCTTAAGAACTTATTAGTCCCACCTTAACCTATATAGAGGTGTTGTAACAAATGCTGCCGAAAGCCCGTATTTCCAGCTCTGCTAAAACAGCCAGCGGTATTATCTGTCAAAATTCTTAAAAATAAATATTGAATTCTGCCAAGCCTACCCATCAAGTGTACGAGGAGACAAAGACACGAGTCAGTCTATTACGAGTCTCATGATATTTGATGGGATTTTTTGTAAAACCCCAGCTCCTGGAATCCCAGGATTATGTGGGATTTCATTTAATAAAAAAAAGTTTCTAGCCCTCAGAGCTACAGAAAAAGGCTCACAATCATGACCCAAATACTCCCTAAGTGGAACAAAACCAAACAATGAATAGAAAAAACCCAAAGTTTGGGTTTTTTTAAATCTCACTTTCGGGGGCTTGACTCCTGATTTTTGAACACTTAGGGTTGGCAATATATTAGTAGTATTGTGGTACTGCCTAGTCATGGACCAGGATGCCATTGTGCTCGGCGCTGTACAGAGAACAAAGAGACATCCGGGGTGTATTAGGAGAGAGATTCTGTTGCAAGTTAGTGGCATGACTCAGCAGGAAAAGACACGGTCATAGCCAGTGTCCTCTCCTCAAAGGACAGTAACAAGATATCAAAGTAAGTGAACATAAGCAGAAAAGAACCATCCCGCCCCCCCACTCCCCCCAGCTAATAGTTGAGCCCACACTCTGACCCTTGGGTGCAAATCACAATCTTCCCCAAGGGCCATGCTCTCCCACCAGGGGCGGTGCCAGCTTTTTTGCAGCCCGAGGCAGCGGGAGAGGCTGCTGCCGCCGCCGCCACCACCACCTAGGACCCCGGCGGCTGAAGAAGCAGCCGCCAAAGTGCCACCAAGGATCCCGGCGGCCAAAGCAGCAGAAGCCAAAGTGCCGCCGAGGACCCTGGCGGCCGAAATGCCGCCCCCCAAATCCAGGCGCCCTAGGCGACCGCCTAGGGTCACCTAAGGGTAGCGCCAACCCTGTCTCCCACTCTGCCTGCCTCCTTGCACAACCTGTCACCTAACCACAGGCAGAACTAAGCTTAACCCCTTGATCTCGGCACCTTTCACATCTACCTCCTGGTATGAGGCCTGCCCTCAGGGCCAACACACCAGAGCGTGCACTCCACCAGAGCTAAAAGGGGAAGGTGCTGGTGTAACAGCTAGAGTCACGGTTCCGTAGCAGGGGGCTCTCACTCATATCCTCCGCGGACTGGTACAGAGCAGGGATCTGTAGCACATGCGCAGTGGCACGTGAAAAGCCTGGTCTATTCGTTTTTACGGATCGCCCGACAACCCTTGTCATTTATACAGCACCAATGTCCCAAGCACTGTGCAGGGAAGTGTG
The DNA here is from genome assembly GCA_033296515.1 of Macrochelys suwanniensis. Classification (NCBI taxonomy): domain Eukaryota; kingdom Metazoa; phylum Chordata; order Testudines; family Chelydridae; genus Macrochelys; species Macrochelys suwanniensis. The sequence continues at coordinate 8,242,637 of CM065790.1, read as the reverse complement.
ACGACAAAACAGCTCCCTCAATATCTAGAGACAACAAAGCACAAGGCAAAGGGGTGGAAGGGCAAAAAATGCAGTGGTAACCAGTGATGGAGATGAGCCCATAGCTTTTTGCCTGGATTTGTCCCTCCCCTGTACCCACCTCCTTCCTCCCTCGTGTAATTTGTTCAGGTTGAGCTTATGATGTTCAGCGATTGTGATACCTAGTGACCTCAAGCATGTAAGGGAGGGACGATCAGACGTTTTCACCAGGGAGCACATCAACCATCACCATATTGCAGCTTGTCATTAATTATAAGCTTGCAGGGAGGTTGGATTTCATCAGTGCTCCAACAGAATTTGCCAATGGGCATTTTAAGAGTCAATTCTTCACACTCCAATAATTTGAGCAATATTATCCAAAGGAGAGGGGAAGGGGAAGCAGGCTGCTGTTCAGCAGATGCAGGAAATTGACTGAGGCAAACAAAAAGAAAATGAACTAGGCCCACGAGGTTAAAGTCCTTCATGCGGGTCTTGCCGTTTGGATTTAAACCGGGACGCTTGTCTCTTCTGAAACGCAGATTTTGCAGACATCCTGACTTCCTTCTGCACCCCAAAGCACCACTGCCTGCAACAGGTGCCTGCGCTTTCGTGGGGGGAAATTCTCAAGTGTAGAACAACCAATAATTAATGATTCTAGGTGCATAGACACACACTATAAAAGGGCCCAATTTCCTAAAAGTGCTGAGCCCATGTGCTCTGAAAAAAATCAGACCCTTTTGAGGTGCCTAAGTGGGGTCCCAAAAATCGGGGCACCCATAATTGCTAGCCCTTTTGATCACCTTGGCCAATACCCCTAAGGGTTTTGTGTAATGGCCATCACTGCAGTACCTTATGGGCTTGGTCTTTCATGGCACGGAGCACCCACAGCTCCAACTGACTTCAACGAGAGTGGGAGGTGCTCAGCACCTCTGAAAAAGCAATCCCCCGAGTGCTGCTGGTGGGTCCGTTTCTGACAACGCATTAGCAATTGGAACTACCAAGGGAAGTGGTGGGTTCTCCATCTCTGGATGTCTTCAGATCATGACTGGATGCCTTACTGGACGATACGCTGTAGTCAGACACTATACAAGGACAACTGGATGGAATTCTATGGTCTGTGTTATACAGGAGATCAGACTCACTAGAGGAGCTAATGGTCTCTTCTGGTCTATGAAAGGGCAACGCTACTAGCATTTCCAGTGGAAAAGAAGAACTGCAAAAAAGCAGCTCTGATCGCCCAAAAATATTTTGAGAAAAGTTAAGGGTCCTTTAAAAGCACCTCCCACCTCCATCTCCCAAATATTTTTTGGGGCTGAAATCTCTCCACCAGCAGCATGTGCCTACCCACATCTTTCAGAGAGACACCTCTAATTATTGCTTAAATTCTTTATGAGAACATTTCTTCTCCCTATCACTGTTGCTCAAATCTGTTCTCACAACAAAAAAAAAAAAAAAAAAAAAAAAAAAAAAAAAAAAAAAGAAGAGGTCATAAAACACTGACATCCACGCTCTGCGCTCCAAGGTAGAAATTTCTATGTTCACATAATCACTTTTCATCTTTTTTCTAGTGGGCATGATTGTTTTTTTATTACTACTTTACACTAAATTTACTTTACAGTACAAATCAGGCTTCTGAAATGAGGCCCCCGGAGTGGAATTGAAGTGTGAGGCTCAAGATAAGTAGATAACGTACAACGGTTATTCCTGTGTTCAGAGCCTGAGATTCGACCAGCTCAATTCACGTCTTGTGTGCTGTGATCTCAGCTCTGCTCCTGTAGCAGAGAGGTCCTTTTGATAAAGCCCCACGCACATCAAAAGTAGTGCTATTTCTGTATGAGAGAGAGAGGAAGAGAGACAGAGAGAGATCCAATTTTTTTGGAGTCTTTGGGGCCCAATGACTTGGAAGACTGAATTTCTCCTTCCCGTCAGACAGCGATTCCATCACATCAAATTCAGATGCACCCTACAGGCAGAACAGAGCAACGTTCCTGCTTTCAACCATGCTTGGCCTTTGCTCAGGAAGCAGAACTTTCACAGCTGTGTTCTAGCCTCACCACTGCTCATTTTGTCTTTCGCATGCACACAGAGAAATAGCAGTACCACCACAGCAGGGCTTCCCCTAAAATTACATTCCAGGTTTGCACTTAAATCTTGCCTGGATCCCCAGTTCCTTTCACTCTTGTGTTCCTTCCATTGACTGATGCGCGCTCATACCAATCTGAATGCCATTAGCAATGGTTTGTATCAGCATTGCCGTTTTGGGCCTCTCTCAGTACGAATGGTGTTGCTCTTTATGTAACAGTAGTTCCTAAAGGCCTCAACCAAAATTAGAAACTTCTTGTGGTAGGTGCTGAATGGACACACAGAAAGAAGCCCCAACGAATTTTAAATCAAAGTAGACAAGGTGAAAGTATTACTTATCATCAGAGCTGGTCAGAAAGTAAGGCAGGAGGTTTTTCATTTCAAAGACACCACCAACAAAAATCTGAAAAAATGAATTTTTTTAGGCCAAAACACACACACACACACACACACACACACAAAAAGGTTCTGCTTTTGCTTTAACATTTGGGGGGGGGTTCCTTCTAATAAAAAAATAATAATAATAATCAAAAAAAGTTTCAAGAAAAGCAGACATCCTGGAAAGGGTTTTGTTTAGTCGAAACCCCAAAATTCTGTTGGAAAAAAAAGTTTCGATAAAGAGAGCTGCTGAAAAACTATCGAAACTTTTTTACATATGGAGAACTGTAGGGGAGCAAGCAACACGCTCAAGGTCTCACCAGCGAGTTGGTGGCAAAGCCAGGAAATGAACCCCATCCTCCTGAGTCTCAGCCTAGTGCCTTCAGCCGCAAAACCATCCTTCCAACACACATCTTTCATTTGTATCATTAGTATGGAAGGACGTGTTACTCGTGTACAGATACCTTCAGAGTAACACACCAAGGTGGGCAATGAATTGTTTAGGGTTGTACAAGTGGAATATAACTAGATGAAATGGGATGAAATTAAATAAAGGAAACTAAGCTAAGTATCACAAAAAGCTTCCTAACAAGATTAGAAACGGTATCCCCTGGGAAAACAGGGAAAGGCTCATCTCTTCAAACTAAACTGCCAAAGCTCTAGAATTATTATAATATATATTACAGGGAACACGCATACTGGCCCTGGGGGATGGAATGGTTGTGAACCAACAGCTCTCTTCCCGCTCTAATGGATACGATTCTAGAAACTGGAGAGTTGAAATTCATAGGCAGCCTTCCTGACATTACCATGGCAGGAGTGACACAAAGCGACTAATCTGAATATTTGGAGTGTGTGGTAGAAAAACAGGACAGAGTGCGGCTGCTCCTTCACACCACAAGTTATGGTTGTACTGCAAAATATTATAGTACAGTCTTGTAGGCTGGCATATTGCTTTCCCTATTGGCTCACAGTCCTATAAGGGTGACATTGTACATTTCTGAACTCAACAACGTAGTGGAGATTTTCAAAAGCACCTATGGGATTTAGAAGCAAAAAAGTTCCATCTCCAACATTTTTAACAAATATTCACAAAAACAGGGACAATTTGGAAATTACTTCCCTAGTTCAAACAGAGTCATACTTTTGGTAAAAATGCAATCTCAGTTATACTGCACACATTTCAAAAAGCAACATTCACTGCAACTTCAGGGCTTGATCTTTGCATGAATACACCCCTACTCACATGAGTAACTCAGCTGCCGTCAAGGGGACTATGCATTCTTAGAGGAATGCTATAATCACTGGACCTTCATTAGCCTGGGCCACAGGAGATCCAGGCTCTATTTCTACTCTGCCAGAAATACCCTCTGTGACCTTTAGCAAGTCACTCTGTGCCTCAGTTCCCCATTGGTAAATGGGCGGGGGGGAGGGGTCAGAACATGGCCTACCTCCCAGGCGTGTGCTGAGGATTAAAGACTGAGTGCTCAGCTACTATGGTAAATGGGGAGTAGGGCCATACAAGTACCTTACATAGAAAGTGACAGTTTGCAAGACCAGACACGTTTTTTTTTTGGTTAACCATCTTTCAAACAAACCATGTTCCAAAAATCAATGTACTGCGCTAAATGTGGTCCGAATCACAGCAGCAGAGGGCAAGAAAAGTTAAGAATAGGCATCGCAGATGCAGCAAGGTACTTAAGCATATGCTTAACTTTAAGTACATGAGCAGCCCCAACTGATGTTAATGAGACTACTCACATGCTTACAGATGCTTAACTACCTGGCTGAACGAGGTTATCTGGGGGCAGTTGATGAGGAAGAGAGCTGCAAGGATGCTCTTCCAGGAGCTGCAGAGGAGAAGACATTCTCATCAGCAAGTAGCATTGGGTAAGGGGAATGAGAAGAGGCCGTTACCAGCATGAGCAAAGGTAGCGCCACCCAAAAAATCCCAAAAGCACACCCCATCCCATGGCTTAGTTTTATAGTTATTTACAAGCTGTTTGCACGTTGCTTCTGTGCCCTGAAGTAGTCGCCACCTTAAGCAACAAAGCTGCAAAATCCTCACCATCTGTTAGCCAAAGATAAATCTCGGACAATGCTAAACAACCACCTCTCTGAGACACGCCTTATTAATAGAAACGCCTGCAAAACATTTAGCGATTGCAGCAGGCTGGCTCCAAAGTTCCAAAAATGACCAATGACGGGACTGGGATGGGAGACCAAGGAAAGTGCTGCTAAGTGGCGTGTGCCCAGGTTGTGTAGTTGTACCCATGGTGCGTTAATGTTGCTCTCTTGCTACAGTGATGGCATTTTAATACGTGATTAGTGGGAAGTGAATGATGTTGAAGATGAGAATGTCTCACTTACATTCACACCATTAAGACTGAAAGAGTAAATGAACTAGCTATAGTATCAACATCGGAGGCTCATTAGATCAATCAGAGAAATGCCAAGAATGAATCAGCGCTCTCATTTGACTGCGGGTAGTGCACTGAGCTGCACAGCATGGCTTTCACTGCAGCTGGGTTGTTCTTCCTCCCGCTCCATGCTTTCAGCAGTTCACAGAAAAAGGATACAAGTCAGCAAATTCATATAAATCAAAACCCTAACCCTAACCTTTAGGATGCTTCATTCAATGGGAAACAAACAGTCTCCATTCAACAGAACGTTACACTTAGTGGCTCTTGCAAATGCAGACAATTTTCTGTTGGGTCAGTCATTCCAGCCTCACTTTGTACGGCACAGTCTAGAGAGTGGCTTTGAAAAACCATCGGAACACGATTACACCCCACCCAGACTGGGGATTTCATTTTAGTTAAAAAAACATGCCAGAATATTTTATTTTGGGTGTCCTACTGGAGTGCCTCATGGAAGCTGTAATTCTGTTGCCTTGCATCTCCATTCTCCCTCCATGGGTGGGCACCCTCACCAGACTACTACTTCCATGATGCGCTATGGCCAAGGACTCAGACTCCCATGATGCACTGCCTCCCCTCTCCAACAGGAGAACCAGTGGTACATCATGGGAGATGTAGAAGAGAATGGGAGCATGAGGCATCCCCCTCAAAAAAAAAAAACCACCAACCAACCAACCACACACACAACCCACAAATCCTTAAGGCACCTCAGCTGCATCTCTGAATTGAAATATTTCTGGTCTTAATACCAAAATATTTTGGCATTCACATTTTTGCTGAAAAAAAAAATCTAAATTTTCTATGCAAAATAGAAAAACTATTTTTTATTCTCATCAAAATTTTCCACAAAATACATTTTCTACCCTGCTCTAATAAACAACTGATTTTTGCACATCAACGAGTATCAGGTGGAATTCTCATCAGAGATGGAAAATGATACCTGGCACCATTTTAGGGCTCATGGAGCTAGACTGACTTTCGACTGACACTTATTCTTATATTTCTTATGTGTTACACCGATACAAATTTACTCGCATGTGAATTTGTGCAGAAGTAAATTAATTGCCTCTGTTGCATACTAGGAACTTGGGACAATCCTTAGCACCAGGTTTTATGGTTCCAGAGATATTTTAGCCTAGCGACAGGTTTTAAACAACAAACAAAAGAGCTCTATCTGGCTCCCCAATAGGTGTCTTGCTATTAAAGGCATGATGGTGAATGTGGATCTCTGCTCTTCAGGCCATGGTGAACCAGAGTTTACTTTCAGCTCCTCAGCCTCCCTCCACTGCACAAGTTCTTAGGGAAGAGCTGCCTGGGAGAAAGAAAGGGGAAAACTGCAGAATCGGGGTCCTAAACTTTGACCCCAATATTACAAGGACTTCAGCATCTGTGTAAACAATCTCATGTCAGTAATCCCAGTGACTTCAATTGGGCTATTCACATGAGTCACACTGCACATGTGATTAAGTGTTTGCAGAATCAGGGCCTTGGTATGCAACACACAACTGCTTAAAGGTATCAGAAACTTTGGGCACCTTCAATTACTTATACAAACTCGTGATCTACACCTCTCGGTGTCACTATCACTAAAAGTGTTGCTGAAAGATCTCACCCTCTAGGAATAACTCAGAACCCAGGTTTAACCTGATTGCCTATGGCATACAAGGGTGTGCCTACGGACCCTAAAAATAAATCCTTTTCACGTTAATGCAAAACAGTTCTAAGAAAGACCATATGCAGCTTTTGCAGTTGTAGGTAGCAGGTCACCCCCCAGCATGGAAAATGTAACAGGCTCTATCAGCTTGAATGTTTTCGAAAGCGACTAATTAAAGAAATTCCAATTACTGATAAAAAGTTCCCTTTAAATAGCATTTCCTGAGATCCCTCCCTCCCCCGCCACCGGCTACACACCAAATGCTGTCAGATGCACAAAGTAAACATTGAAAACACGGCGAGAAATGCGCTTTGCCTGCTAACGTCTTTCAGTTGCGGTAATCGAAGGTCTGATTTGTAACTATAGATGGTACAAAGATTTCAACCACAGCTGTGATTTTCAAGTTGACGGTGTCACTAAGTCTCTTAAACCTGGCAAGACATAAAAGCTGTTCAGGGAGAACGACCTCTAAGGGTTCCAATAATACCAGGCATTTCTCAAACAACGGGCAAAAAAAGTTGGGCTGTAGGAAACAGGTTGGCTTTTGGTGAGAGTGACTTCAGTAAATGGTTTACCATTCCCAGCTATACACACAAAAAGTGTGAGCCCCGTTTCCGTGGGTTTGGATAAAATTACTGAGAGCAGAGGTCAGAAAGCTCACAAGAGGAACGGAAAAGCAATTTATACATGCTCAAAAAAAACGAGATATACCCTGATCAAGATCTTTGATTACATGCATATTAAATATGCCAAAGGTTACTTAAGGCCGACAAGCAGAAATTCTCCAAACCAGACGATGGGAGTTGGGGAGGGTCTTGTGCATACTTGTTTGATCTGAAACATAATACCCCGTAATGGGACCCTTTGGAAAATCCAGGGGAAAGCAGCCAAGAAAAGCAAAGAAAAGATTCCCAGAACCAAGGTTTCTGGCGCTTTCAGTTTCACTGGAAAGCTGCAGGGCTATGAACAGTCCAGATTTGTAAGGGGGGAGGGGAGAAGAAACAAGGAAAAGACAAAGGTAGATTCACGGCACCTAAAAGCTTCTGTGGGTTGATTATTATTGGAGCCCCATCAATTCCCTCAATATTATGCAAGCAGAAGAAGCGGCCCCTACCCAAAGGCGCTTCCAATCCAACGGCCTTATTCTGCGATCCTTACTCCCGTTGGACACGACTTGCATAGACAGCCCCACTGACATCAAAAGGGCAGTTTGAGTGATTGAGCACAACGCTACTCAGCAAGGAAACTTCACACCAGTGCGGAGGCAAAGTGGTACAGAGGGCTTCCTACGCAGGAGTGAGTTTCACCCTGGGTCAGGAAGGATGGCAGAGCCGGGCCCGTGTGTCCGTATCGGACACACGCCAGTCTAAAATTCCCAGCCTGTGTTCTTTGTGGGATCCTCTTTGAAAGGGATTTGTGGAGAAGGAGGGATTTGAGCTAAGAGAGGGAAGTGGTTTGGCACACCAAGTACAGAGAGAGAGTTCCAAACCCTAAGTGCAATGGCAGAAGGATCCACGCGCAAACGTTTGTCAGCTCACATCACAGAGTGGAGTCACAGAAGAGCAAAGGCCGGCATCCACATCGCAAACGCCTCATTGCCCCAGAGGGCTCTACCCAGCCTGACCCTAGAACACATCTTGAGCCCACTGGAAAAAGGGTAGGTGGTGGGATCTGGGGTTTCTTACGAGCACCATGGCAAGAAATGACAAGCAAGGGCAGAGCACTTCATTGCACAGGCGCCCACTGCTGATACCCGCAGCCTCTGGGTGAAGAGGTAGGATCCTTCTTCCTCTTAAATGGTAGCACTAAAGACCTATTAAATATTGAGCAGGATTCGCCGGCTGTAAGTGGATCCTTTCCTCCAGTGGCATCAGTAGAGATGCACGTTTGCTGCTGGGTGTTCCAGCAGCTTTATACTGAGTGGCAGTCCCTCAACACACACACCTTCCCTCCCCCCACCATCAAGCTGAACAAGAACAGTAAGCGCTCAGAATGCCACAGTCAACCTGCGGAACTCCCTGCCAGAGGATGTTGTGAAGGCCAAGACTATAATAGGGTTCAAAAAAGAACTAGGTAAATTCATGGAGGATAGGTCCATCAATGGCTCTTAGCCAGGATGGGCAGGAATGGTGTCCCTAGCCTCTGTTTACCAGAAGCTGGGAATGGGCGACAGGGGATGGATCACTTGATGATTAGCTGTTCTGTTCATTCCCCCTGGGGCACCTGGCACTGGCCACTGTCGGAAGACAGGATACTGGGCTAGATGGACCCTTGGTCTGACCCAGTAGGGCCGCTCTTATGTTCACAGTCAAGGGCCACCCAAGGGCGTATTACATGTTTCCCATCAACCGGATTCTGATCCACTCACTGCACAGCCCAAGCTGTCAGATTTCAAAAGGAAACATGGTTCTTAAGCCGTAATCAATACAGGGATAACTGTGGCCAAGAGGACGGGAGGGGACGTTGCCTGGTGTGGCCCAGCTCACAGCTGGGTACTCGGCATGGGGCTCGCGGTATTTGGGCTGGCAGGGTTCAGCTGTATTATCACAAGAGTTTGCATTAAAGATCCAGCAGAAAATTGCATCCATCAGAACCTTCCGGTGCATAAAACCATAAGGCATGGGATTATTACTGGCCTCTACAGATAGCTACATGCCTGCCTCTCAAATACCGTACACTCTGTGATGCTACAATCCCCTAGACGTTAATGGCAACCACAGGATGCCTGGGGGCTCCCAGACACACACTAACTTCCGCCACGTTGCTGCAGGGCAGTTTTACTGGCATAGCTTTAAAAGGAGGGTTTGAGGGCACAGTGTGCAAGAGGAGCCCTCTTTTAGAGGGTGCTCATTCTCCAATGGAAGTTCCTTTGGGTGTAATAGGATATGAACCATTCTTAAAGCCCTGGCTCAAAACATACTTTACCATCCAAAGAGACACTGCTGTCTCGGGGCTAGAGCAAAGGATCAGAAATAAGAACACTTGTATCCTGGTGCCAACTCGCCCAAGTTCCCAATAGCGTCAAAGTCACCCTGTCTGTGCCTCGGTTTCCCCATTTGAAAATTCAGGGTAACATACTTTGCGAGTGTCTCTTTTACAAGGCACCTCCCCTTGTGGTACCCTTGGAGGAAAAGACACTAACAAGCTTGTCTGAAATGTGCACCAGACAGATGCAAACTGCACAGCATGATACTTTAAAGGTGCTGTAACTGCCCCGGGCAGATCCCACCACTGCGCTCTAAAAGGTACCTACTGCCCATTGGGAACAGTACGACATTCACACACTACAAAGCTTGTAGAGCGGGTCAAGGTGGGATCTGCACAGGGCAACTAGAGTGAAGCACTTCTGATTGCTTGATAAGTCACACTGCTCTGGGTGCACTGCTGCAGCAGATAGACAAGCCCTGAGTGTTATTTTTGATCTAGGAACCTCACTCCTTCGCCAAATGTTGACTTAATAAATGTCCATTTAATTTGATGATCTACCGAATTCCCCACGTAGTTAGGTTCTTTACTCCTAAAACTTTATTCCAGGGTCAGTTATTTTTTGGACAAAGGGGGGCGTTTATTCTTGAAGTCATGACATACTGGAGGGCTCCGAAATGCACAGGGCAGAGATTCAGCTCATTTAACATGATTATTGTGCAATTAAAAACTTGCTTCATAGGAGGTTTCACTCTATGTAGCATACCCCTCCAGATGGCCATAGAGCAATTTCATAGGTATGTCTCCGCATCAGGCTTTCAATTGTTAGCGCTAGCACGTCGGGAAATGCCACACTTTCTTGAAACTCCTTTTGCAGGTTGATTTCAATGACATTTCATTTGGAACAAATCAAAACAAAGCACTTCAATTTTTCATTTTTAAACCACCGTTTTGATTTTTTTTTTCCCCTCTATTTTTCAAAAGTCAAAATCAGAAGTCATCCTTTTGATTTTATCAACACAAAACATCCCCAATCAATCCAAAGAGAAAATTTGTTGAAAATTTCATTTCATGGAAAAAAACCCTAAATTTTAATTCCAATTCGGAAAAAAAAAAAAAAAATTCTGAAATATCGAAATTGACTATGGAATGGAAATTTAGAATTGCGACCACATTTGAGGCCCCATTCTGGTTGGTACTGTACAAACCCCCCAGGGTTGAGGGTTCAATCCTTGAGGGGGCCATTTAGGGATCTGGGGCAAAAAAAAAAAATCTGTCAGGGGACAGTACTTAGTCCTGCTAGTGTAATCCTGACAGGCAGGGGTCTGGACTCTGTGACCTTTCAAGGTCTTTCCAGTTCTAGGAGATTGGCATATCTCCATTTATTATTATTATTATTAACTTAAAGTGTAAAATCTCCAGCCAGCCACCGGTTCTGGACGGGTAAAATCCTGTCCCACAGTACCAAAGCCTAAATGCGGACTTTTCTTTAGGCACATAGCAGCAGTCATCACTATCAATTAAAGGCTAAACATAGTAATGTTTAAACAAATCCTAACTGTCTGCAATACCCTGCATAACAGAAAGCACTGTCTGGTATATGCTTGAGCAGCCACAGAAATCTGAAATTCATTTGTCTTGTGTTTTAAGGAAGTACAGTAACAAGGCTTCCGGTACATACTTTTAGTATTTTAGCTGAAAACATCTGTTAGACACACTGCACCTGCTGAGTGCAGTTTTAAAATTTTGGAGCACCTCACCCCCAAATAAAATTATAACTAAACACTTCGCAACATTTGGTAAGAGGAAAGGATAAAAAGTTTGTCTAGCAACAGAGTCAAGGTGGGTTTTTCCCCCCTTTTCCATTTATCATAGCAGCTTCTTAGTTCTAAAATAGATTAAGTCTTTATGATCACAGGATTACAGACAATATGAAGCTTGATATTATTTTACCTCCTGCCAAAAAGCCAAACGGCCCTTGCTTTGAAGAATTTTTACACACACAATTCAACCTGCTTTTTCCATTTTTACTGTTCGCCCGGGTATCTAAAGCCCCAGGCCTCTTAATGGTTCCACTGCCGTTTTAAAATTTTAGGCCAAATGTTCTATGACTGGATTCCAGATGAGCTACAAATCAGCTCGCTCTAAGACAGACCAGGATGTGTCTCTGCGATTCTGCAGTTCTTTTAAGTAACTAGTATGCTACGGGAGTCTAATCTCAGCACATGCATGTCAAGAACAGACACGGTAGGCGCTAGGTGTCTTGACGGGTTCTTGCAGTCATCTTTCATCTCTGTAAGTAAAGATCTGCCAATATTATGCGCTCTCTCACACCCACACTCTCTCTCTCTCTCTCTCTCTGCAGGCCAGTTATACTAATGCGGTCTTGGGGATTAAAGAAACACACACACCCTTTTTTTGGAGAATTCTTCTCACATCCCAACCCACCCCAACATTTGACACGTTGTACAGCAAGTAGAACCATTTTTATCTCCGATCCTGCCCCTTTCTGGATACACATCCAACTACCACACAATGGTCACCTGACTAGTCAGGGCAGGGACTCATAACAAGGAACAGTCTGTTCTGTAGGGCATTCAATGTGAGGATTTGTGAACAAACAGGACACATGCCACAGAGGATGAACTCCGGTGTTAAGATCAGATGTTGGTCCACAGTAGTTTGTTACATTCAGCTCTGCTAATGGCCCTCCCGCTCTCCCCTGCCCTCAACCCCCACAAGTGCTATTGCAAAGAGCTAACCGGAGAGTGACCACTCTAAAGAAAAACACATTCCTTTTCATTCTTTCTTGGCTGCAATAAGCCAGCAAAACAAACAAAGGATGGGAAAAGCAGAGCTGTTTGCACTGCCAGCAGCTTGGCTGTGGGTGGAAGGGTGGGCGTTTAGCTGTCTTTGTTTATCATGGCACTGGAACACATCCATTTACCCAGAGCCTTGTAATTTTCAATTACCTATATTATATCATCATATAATTCTCTTTCCCTCTTCCTTACGGCACACAGAGCAGGTTATAAATAAGTGCCTGGTTTTAAAGGCACACTCTAAAATATTGCCATAGGAGTATTAAAATTTTTTTTTTAAAAGTGAGGAGATTGTTATTTTAGGGGACATTTTTTCAAAAAACGATTAAGAAATTAGCAACATGAGTGCCAGTTCTTTCCAATTGGAATGGGTCTTCCTAAATCCCTTGAGTGATTCTGAAAAAAAATCTCCCTTCTAATGCCCAAAACCAAGAAGAATTAGAGTCATATCCTGCAGTAGTCTGACTCTGGGCATATTTCATGCCACAATGGCTTGGAAAAAACTAGGAGCACATTGTAGACGTGAGCACCCACAGCTCCCATTGAAGTCGGCGGGTGATGCGAGTGTTCTGTACCTCTGATTATCGGGCCCTGTCTATGAATGGTGTTTTCATTAAAAAAAGAGGAGAGTAAATTTTACGAAAGGTTGGAAGAGTAGAGCAGCTGCCAATACAGGAAAATCCAGAAATCTGTTGCGGCTCCGTCTGCAGAGCTCCTGAGTCAGTCGCATCCTGGCCATTTCATGAGCTCAGCCGTAGCCAGTGAAACCAACGAGGTGAGACGGAGGAAAGGGGAAGTCATGGACATGGAACCACCCTGGCATCAGGTTCAGAAAGACTGGGCCTGGCTTTGGACCATCTAGACCTTTTCAAGAATATTCCACCAGCCCATCCTGCAACCTCTTGGGAGAAAAGGTATTTCTTTACATGAGGAGTGATTGCAAAGTTTTAAATACGTGCTGTAAATATTTGTACACTAAGTTTTCATCTGACCGTATAACAAGCGCTTCCCGCATCACCATCAGCCTAGTATATTTCCCTCTCCCTGAAGGCTCCCCTACTGTCTCCTCGCCGCTTCTTTCCTTCAACGGCTAGTGCTGCAACCACTCATGCTACATTCACACACCACTCTCCCTTGCCACGCGCTCCTCCTTCCCCAGGCACCAGACACGAAAAAACAAACCACGGGGGTGCACAGCTTCCTGAGCCAGGTTAGTGAGACACTAGCAGCAAGTGAAGACTAATGGATCAGATCAAAGTTGGGCCTGAAAAAACTCTTGCTCCCCAAACGTTTGGAAGAGTTAAAACCCACATCCAAGTTTTGCGGCTGAGGCCCATCTGTGTGAGCCAGGGATGGGCGAAGTTAAACCAAACTTTAACAGTTTGAGTCTCAGTACCAGAAGCAACACGCCCACCGAAACAACTGGTTTATCTCGGACGCTAGAAGACTCAACATCCCCCTATATTTCAGGGGACTTATGACTGGGCTTCCCCTTTAGATTTTTATAGCAGCATCACTGTGCGCCTACGGTTCAGACCGCGAGAGACCCAGGACCGTAAAAAGGTTCTTTGAAACATTCCATCAAGTTCAGCAGAAAGTCAGGGCAGTTAAACAAGCCTGGGAGTACAGAAGAGAGAAGTAGGAGGTTAATAAATAGCACACTCCACAAGTTTATGGATAGTGAATCATCTCTCTACAAAAAAAGAAACCTTAAGTGTATTAGTGCAAGTTATTGAAAGTGAATAACTCCCTTTCATGAACCTCACTGCCTCCATGCTGACTCTGTGATGAAGCGTTTAATCCATATTTATGTACATCTTATCTCATTACATCTGGTGCCAAGAAATTGAAGAGCTATGCAAGAGCTAAGCTTTATGTTATTGCAGTCATTAAATTAAATGCACATATGTACCGTGCAAAAAACACAAACGTACTTGGGCATTATTTCTGTTCCCTTTGCTTTTACAGACAGGGATTCTTCAAAGGACTGAACAGCCCCATTGCCTTCAGAGGATGTTAAGGGCGCTCAGTACCTCTCAGGGGGAACTCAGTGCGTTGCAGGATCTGACCCTAAATTGAAGACAATGGTGTGCTTCTTCCTCGGAACCCCACACCCACAGCGGCTGCAGTGAAGTCACACGCATATGGGCTGAACTTTTCAAAAGGGACTATTGATTTGGCAGGCCCAACTTGAGACACCTTGAAGAGGCCTGATTGTACAGAAGGTGCTAGGGTGACCAGATGTCCCGATTTTATAGGGACAGTCCCAATTTTTGGGGCTTTTTCTTACATAAGCTCCTATTACCCCTCACCCCCATCCTGATTTTTCACACTTGTTGTCTGGTCACCCTAGAAGGTGCTGAGCACCTGCCCTCAGAAAATCAGGCCTTTTTAAAAGGCATCTCGTCACACACCCAAAACCATTAGTCGCTTTTGGAAATCTCAGCATGTCACTGTCACAATATTATTGCTTAACAGCAGGGTCTAAACATCGAAAAAAGGCACTGGAAGAAAGCAGACCCCCCTGATCTAAAGCAATTCTTTTTGGTAATTACGACAAAGGGCAAGAAAAACGATGCAACACCCAAGAAAAATACACATCTGTTTGCCTAAGTCCTGCGTTCCAGCATCCCACGAGGACAGCAACAGAACTTTTCACTTCTATAGCGATTTCTGCCCAAACCCTTCACCAACATCTATCCAACTTCAACCACCTGTGAGACAAGCCACTAAAGCTCGCAGAGAAGTGACTCGCCCAAGGTCCAACTGCAAATGAACAGCAGAGCCAAGACTAGAACTCCTGACTTGCAAGGTTTCACTTTCAGCCACCAGACTACGCTGTGTCTTTGCCATTGAGAGTCCGCCTGTCATGGAAGATCCGTCGGTCAGATTCTCCAAGCAAATGCCCACAACCTCTGTAAAAGGAGTATTTCAGTCACTGAGGCAGGACTTTTATTTCTTCAGCAATGAAACAGGGCAACTATTTTCAGTTCTCCGAAGTCCGGAGCCTGGTAAAGGAGGGGGGCAGATCTTCCATCCTTCAGGCTGCCCAGACAGAAAGCTGGCCTAACAGGGCAGCTAGGAAACCCCATGCACTACGAGGGGGCATAAAAACCAGAGATCCTGGTCTGAGGAAAAATCCTGTCGGGGGCCATTCTAGCCAGTGCAATTAAAGCACCCCCGAGGCGGCTTTAATTCTTGCCTGGGAACGAACGAGCCCTCAGGGTTCTAATGGTAGAGACAAGGGTGGAGCGCGAACTATGAAGCCTCCCCACATGCACTGAGCTCAGACACGCCTAAGCATCTGGCCCTAAGAGTTAATGACAATGTAAATCCAAGGTAGTAATACACAGTGGGGGTCCCTCAGGCGCAGAACAGGAGTCAACAGGAAAATGGACCCAGCAGTAAATCAGCGCCACTGAAGTCCGTCCTGCTTTAGACCAGCTGAAGATCCGGCTCACGACAGCAAAAGGAGCTAGGCATCAGCTTTGGAAATGGAGCCTGTTGTTTGCCGGGGAGGGGCGGGGGGAATTTGAGGGTTCTTTTAGCATTTTTCTTATTGTAAAGAACCCAGGTGTCCATCTGAAACCTCCTGCACATACTAAATGGTAATGCCCCTTTATTTACAGATAGTCCACGAAGGTCAACAAACAACTACATGCCCCTGCCTTTTTACTTGATAATTACCTTTCAGCAAGTCCAAAAGTTATTAGTAATCATTACCTAACTGGCCTTCTAGTCTGGAGGACAGAAATAGCTATAAGGGATATCTGAAAATGGAAACACCCAGCACCATTACTCTGTGCTTACCATATAATTAAATGGTCAACCATTATTCTGCATGTATATAAAAGGCTCTTACATGACATAAGTGCCCTGTAACTGAAAAGTGTTATTGATCTAAGTAATGAATGGGCTCCACGAAGAATTTTGTGTGTATGAAGTCTGCATTTGGCCAGAGGGGATCTAAATTAAAGACTCCTTTTCTCTCTCAGGAGTTATACAATTTGTGATTCAAAATGGAAAGTCCTTTTGTACGACTTTTCCCGTGTTATTTAACCTGTGATTTGCTTTCAGCAGAAGCAGAATGATGTTCTAGAGACCAGTCACAGCTAGACTGAGTGAGATAGAAAAGGAATGGGATGATGTTCAGCTGGTATGGTCTTAAAGGGTAAAAAAACCCAGCTCCAATCAATAACTTTGCTGCGCCATTTGGTACCATAAACGGCGACAACAAAATGTGAAAGCAAACCAGCATTGTATACAACAGTTCTTTCCCCAGCCCAGCTTCTGTGTAGCTGCAGTCTCAAAACAACAAGAGTCCCCTTGTGGTTCATAAATCATGAACTCATAAAACAAACTCCTTCAATTGCAAGTTCCAGATAATAGTCCCCAAAATAAATTAGGCAATAAATATAATAAAATCTTTCCCCATCAGCCAGTAGAAAGCTACTCTTCAGATAATCAGAAAAGTGGATGCTTTCACATAGCATATGTCTTGTAGCTCAGAAGAGATAAAGTAATGCATAGCTCCTAAAAGAGCTAAGTGACTTATTAATGCCAATATCGCCCAAAGAATAGAATATACTGCCTTGTGTGTGAAGGCTTCCCTAGACCCGATATCCATCAAAGTAACATTACAGTGCTAATGCCATTGAATTCTAGTAAAAGGGACATCAGACAGACACTTTCTTGTCAAAACCATTCAGAAGCTCCATTCCACCTGGGTTTCATCCAGAACTCAGTGCCACCATTAAACACAGCCCAAGGAAATGCTCCCTGTACTCTCTCATCTATGTGACACACGGCACAAATAAAACAAAATTATTGTCTGGGGGCTGTTGGTCGGAAAAGTCTCTGAGTAAATTTTTCAAAAGCGCCTAAGGGATTAGCTAGCCCAAGCCTGAAATCTACTCACAATCGCGGAAACAAACTGGTCTATATGTATTTGGTTATTGTATCGTAAGTGCACTCAGAGGCCTCAACTGAGATTGGGACCCCACCGCACTAAGTACTGTATGTACACCTATCAAAAGACAGAAGCAACTGCAAATCTAAGGAGACAAAACAGACAAAAGGGAAGGGAAACAGATTTGAAGTAGCTTGCCCAAGGTGAGCCACCAGGTCAGTGGCAGAATCGGAAGCAGAACCGAAGTCTGCTGAGTCCCAGAGCTCTGCCAGATCAACTAGACCCACTGCCTCCAATAACATCAGCTCAGTAAATTATATATTTTTATGAGCCACCATTACAATATTTTGTTCCCCCAAAAGGAAATTTGCCGTGTGCCTGGGAGATTTCACTCCTCAGTTTACTTGGTCTAGGTGAACAGGCAAGAAGAATTTTGAGAGGATGCTCATCCTCCTGTAGAACTGGATCTTGGAGCTGAATTTTAAATTGCTCCCTGCATACGCCGGCCTGACGTTTGCGTGCTGTGCCACGCCCCTGAGTGGGTCATCAGCAGTAGCGTCTGAACCAGTATGGGGACCTGTGGGTTCGGTTGTGAGGTGGATGAAACCTTGCTATGGGTTGAGTTAAAACCTTGTTGAAACAGGTGTGTGAACAAGTCCGCCATTTAAGACAGCTGTTAGAAACAGTTAAGGGGCAACACCTAAAACACAGCCTAGCAGAGTCTGCCCAGAAACTAGCCCCATGGGGACAGAAGAGTCCACTGGGTATTGTGACCAAGTAGGTGTGGGTCTGTCAGACAAAACACATAGAAAGCAACAGAATAGACAAGATTGTGGGAGGGGGAAAAAAGCAAGAAAACCAAGCAGTAACCTGTGAGCGCAGTGTGACCCTGGGGCTAGCGGGGCTGTAAACTAAGAAACGGCTCCTTTTTGTTCTGGTTTCCTTCTGCATTCAGAGACAGCATGTTCCTGGTCGATAAACAAGACTGCAAGAAATATCTGGCTAGGACCAATTTTTACTCCCAGCTGGAACACGCACAGAGCCCTGAACTTTGACTAGCCCCTCGGGTCAGAGAAGGGGCAACAGTTCTAAAGCATGAGCCTCTACAGAGCCTGAGCTAAGAGCCACCTCTGCTAGTCAAGGATGTAGCAGGCTCAGCAATCAATCGCACGACCCAGCCACCACTAGGGGCAGGGGAGACAGAGTGCCACACAGAGCGGGTGTGGGTTACACGAGCCATGCAGAATCCAAGCCGGGTGTATGTCCTGCCCAATGCGGGGCTGATCATTTCGAAAACAGTCTGGGCTCCCAGCAGCAGTAAAAGCGCTTTCAGACCATTTTTTCGATACAGATTAGCGTTAACTTTTACCTTTCCAAAATCCCGCACATCGAAGAGGTCAAAGGGGTCAAACAGCTCACTGTTCCTTAACCCAAATTTGTCATGACAGACTTTTAAGAACGTCCGAATGTTCTTCAAACAGAGAAACTGCAAAGAGAAAAAAGAGAAACACGGCTATAACTCTATAACAGTCAATCTGTTGACAATACTGTAGACAATCAATCAAAATTCGCATGCAACAGGAAGTGACGAAGAACATGGGAACTGCCTGGTGAGAAGATGCATTCATTTACCGAGCATTCTAGTAGAAACTGGTTCCCTACTGCTCCATTCCGGAGTGTGTGCTCTCAGGAATATACCAGCAATAGAGGCCCTTTTGGAAACCAAAACTCCAAGTTCGAGTGCGTGTTCACAAGCCATAGGGTCTAAACAACTTAAGAGCAGGATGTTTCCTTTCCAAGTTCTAAGTCGAGCACAAGTTAAGCTAAAAAATTACATACAAATCTATTACTGAGTTTGCAACTAATGGCAATTTGAATCTATTCCATGGCTCTCCATGCAAGTCTCAGACATCACACTGAGTATGTGTACACACACACACACACACACACACACCCCATAGATTTAGAAAAATAAAAAATCCAAGTGACAAGAAAAAAGGACCGAGAAATGAATTTTTTTTTTGGTCCTCTCAGGTCAGAAACTATCGGCAGCCGGTCCAACTTCCTCTGACGCGCCGACACGTCAGCTAATGGACATGCTAGAAAACAGAATCCCCAGCCGGATGATAGCTGCCACTCTTGTGATCCAACCTGAATTGAAGTTTGTGGACCAAATCAAAGGCAGGTCGCTAAGTAGAGAGCCTTAGGTACGAGTTAAAAAATTATATATATCAATCACAGATAAACACAACAAGTCTCTCACAGTGAAGATTGTTTTCACAGAGTTTTGGTCTTCGTTTGTGACCACCGTAAAATACTTAAGATTGTTCAGCCACTAGTCATACGGCTCAATTGGCTGAGTAATCCAATGCCTCTTAAAAAAAAAAGCCATCTGTGACAATAGCAATAATGGACTGTTGCACTGTGACCAGGTGTGCGTGACCTTCCTGGGTCTTGTAATCTGGGAACACAAAGAGGGCTCTTTCAACACTAATGTATGGCAACAAGAAAGGAAGGGATGAGAGCAGTAAGGTGTTGCTTCAATTGCTTGGCTCTCATGCATGTTATTAACTAGAGCGGACTGAATGACTGCACAGCAAATAACTTATTTAATTAATTTCACCTCTTTTCCGTCGGCAAGTTTTCCATGCAAAATTCTCTAGTGTACTCATTATGCAAAATTCTCCATGGATTTCTTCAATTGCTTGCTCATCGACAAACGGTTCACAAATATTCCTAGTTCTCACATGGTCTCTGTTCCTGGATTGGTTGATTTATGTAACAATGTCATGTGACTACTCAGGGCAAGTTTCAAATTGCATATTTGGTTGCAACAGCCACACAGTTTGTGTTGGGTCAGTAACATTGTAGTCACATGGTACTGTTAATGGTCCCCAACGGGCCAATTTAGCATGGTAGAATTTGCTATTTGCAAACTTTACAAATATGCAGTTTAAAACCTACACAACAAACATTTTGCACAGAATCAAACCACAACCTCCTTGGCCGACCCATATCTCCACAAAGACAACAGTATATAGTGTGCCTATAAATATTATTGCATTTGGGGTTATATTTAAGGGGTCAGGCATAGGGCTGCCAGGTGTCTGGTTTTCGACCAGAATGCCCAGTCAAAAAGGGACCCTGGAGGCTCCAGTCAGCACCAGGGACCAGGCCATTTGAAGTCTGGTTGGTGGCGCAGCAGGACAAGGCAGGCTCCCTGCCCTGCTGTGGCGCCGTGTGGCTCCTGGAAGCATCGGCACATCTCTCCTCCAGCTCCTATGCATAGGGGCAGCCAGGGGGCTCCTCAGGCTGCACCGGCTATGCAGCTCCCATTGGCTGGGAACCACAGCCATCTGCAAACGGAGCAGTGCGTAGCGCCACCTGGTCGAGCCTCCGCGTAGGAGCCGGGGGGGGGGGGGGGACATGCTGCTGCTTCCGGGAGCTGCTTGAGGTAAGCGCTCCCCCCATAGCCTGCACCCCGACCCATCCCCCAACTCCCTGCCCTGATCCCCTTCCAGCCCTCCAAACCCTCAGTCCCAGCCTCGAGCACCCTCCTGCATCCCAAGTCCCTCCTCCCTGACCCCACACTAGAGCCCACACCTCCAGCTGGCGCTCTCCCTTCCCCACAACCCCCAGCCCGGTGAAAATGAGCCAGTAAGGGTGGGGAGAGTGAACGACCGGGGGGGGGGGGGGGGGGGGGAGGTGGAGTGAGCATGGGGCAGGACCTCTGAGAAGGGGCGGGGCGAGGGCGGGGCTTCAGAAAAGGGGCAGGGGTGTTTGGTTGGGTGGGAGTAGAAAGATGGCAACTCTAGTCAGGCAGTGGGTTAGAAAGACCACTTCATTAACGAGAAACTAATTTAACTAGGCAAACAGGGAGATTGTGTAGTTCCACCCACACAGCTCCCGCAGTAGGCAATAAAACTCAACCAATAAAAACACAGGCTAAAGGCATTACATCATCAGAATCATTATAAACTCAGAACATTCTCTTTAGTTGAACAGACCCAGGGGGCAGAATGTGTGTGTGATTGAAAAGACAAAATTAACACTCTGACTAGACAAAGCCTCTACGGAATTGCCGTACAACATACATACTGGTGGACGGGTGGGTGGGTGTGCGAATGCATAAGCTTCATACTACTCCTCAGTCTTCCAGGCATCTACAGACGCTTTCAGCCTATGCAAAACTAAATTTGCTTATAGAAGGGGTCTGGTTTTTTGTTAACGTCGCATTCATCTCAAATTTCCACTAAGTATTTACTTTAAATCCTTTTAAGCCTCCAATTTGAAAAGTTAATGACACAGGTTTTAACCATAATTACAGATGATGACAAGCGAGCTTCCTTTCGTAATCCTGAATGCAAAAAAACTGCCTTCCCCTTTTGCAGTATTCATAGCATCCGCCTCACCCCGACATCCCAATGCGCAGGCAGAAATAAGGGTTGGAGTCTACGGACAAGAATGACAGTCTCTCGTGGCAGTGAATTCAAAAAATCTCTCCTTGCAGTCAGAGGACTCAAAAACGGAACCCCCAAGATCTGTGCTGTAGCAGTTCAGTTCAAATTCTTTGAAGAACTCAACTTCCCAGTATCCGAGTTCAGAAAGATCAAGGAGCAAGCACAGCATCAAAGCAAACTAGAAGTCTTCTCCTGACAGTATTTCTCTGGTGAGTGGACACGAGCCATAACAAGATTTTAAGGTTAGATAGGTTGGATAGAACTAATCTCATCTCACTGGAGCCGAGCAAAGAGCAAAAATTTAAAAAAATTGAAAAAAAAATCCATCCAACAAGAGCTACCTGCTGCTGTCATTGCGCATCTTACTCAAATTTGGAAACTATCACACCAGTGGCCCCATTACCAGTTGCTAAATTAGTGCAAAAAACCTCCCTCTGCGTTTGTATCACTGCCTCTTCTATTGCTCCAGGTAACATCTGCGGAAAACATCAAACACCACAGCGAATATGCAATCAGACAGTTGCCGAGTTCACACAGATGACGAGAGTCCAGGAAGAATCCAACCAACCATTTAAAGAGCCTCTGAAAAGGCTGATGGAAATAGGAAAACTTTCTACCAATACACTTAGATGGCCCACAGCATGTTAGCATCCAAGCACTGTACAGTCAATGAATTTATCTTCACCACAGCACTGTGAGGTAGGAAATTAGAATTGTCCCCATTTTACAGATAGGAAATTGGAGACAGAGCAAGGTTAAACAATTTGCCCACATATGCCACAGAGCTGGGAACTTAGCTTCGGTTTTGAGTATCAGTCGAGTGCATTAACACAAAACCTGCCTTCATCTCTACAATTCTGACCCCTGTATTAAAGAGCCAGTTAACAACGGCCACTAACCTTGCTACAATACAAACATTGCCTCGGTACCCCCATCTGTAGACTACTTACACTTATCCGCTTCACATGGACACCGAGGCGTTTTAAAAAATGTTTCTGAAAGACAGTTAAATCTTTGGTTTAAATGGCGCTATAGAAGTTCCACGTGTTGTTAATCAGCTACAACTGGCTGAGTACACATGGTCACGGGGTGATTGCAATGGCTAGCCGCAAGCAAGCAATTCACATCAAAATCCATGTAAGGGCCCAGTTCAGCAGAGTACTTTAGCCCACGCCTAACTTAACATCAGTGGGACTACTCACAAGCTTTGAGCTGTGCATGTGACTAGGTACCTTGCTCAACTGGAGCCTTGAGGTCCTTCTACCTCCCTCGATCTTAAGGCAGGTGGGAGTTCCACACACTGCGAGGACAGTAAAATCTGTTGCAGTCTTGCTTTCACTTGCCCTGGAGTCCTGCTGTCCCTATTTGTAATGGCTCACACAGGCTCACGAGGAAGTGCACAGATTCTGCCTGGAGAACAGAGAGGAAGCGCGGATGTTTCTTTCAAGCGTCCCACATGGTGAAATCGACATAAAAGCCTTTTAGCCACGGCAGAGATTTATTTAGGAAGCCTGGCAGCTAACTGTGCTGTTCTAACTCTTGGCTCCCTGAAAGCTCCCAGACCAAGAGCCAGCTGACTGGCACCTCCACACACCTCTGCTGAACAATCTCGCCATTCATTCCTAGTGTGCTGCATGAGAAGGGTTGTGGGCACTGAATGCTCCCAGCTCCTTCCGAACGCTCCCCTCTCTTCCAGTGCACACCCTTCAGACAAAAATCACCTTTAAGTCAAATTATGACAAGGACATGAATTTAAACCCCCTTCCCCTCCAAACGCCTCTCAAATTTCATTTGAGGTCATCTCTCCTTTGCCTAGACCTCTTAATCCACCGCCACCCCTACTGGGGATAATATAGGAGTTGATACACTACTCCAGTAACTCTATCCCTGTATTATCTAGCTGCACGAAGCACTCTGGATCCAGTTCTCATTTTAACAGAGGTAACTCCACCAACATAGGACTGGAGGGACCTCCTGGTCATTGAGTCCAGTCCCCTTCTACCGCAGCACCCCCATCACATGATCCCATTCAGAAATGGAGTAAGCGCCATTTTAAAACTAGTATGGCGCTTTGTCCTCAGGGCCGGCGCTACCATTAGGCAACCCTAGGCGGTCGCTGAGGGCGCCAGGATTTCGGGGGGCGGCATTTCCGGTCCCTCGGCGGCCGCTGGCGGGAGAGGCTGCCACCAAAATGGACCCCGGTGGCCGAAGAAGCTGCCGCCAGGGTCCTCGGCGGCATTTTGGCCGCAGCCTCTCCCGCCACCACCGCCTAGGTGGCCAAAAAAGCTGGCGCCACCCTGTGTGTCCTCACAGCTCCTATGGGAAGAGAGGATCTACACCCAGGCGAGAGAGGAGGCTCAGCCCTACATCCTGGACCCTACACTACACCCAAGCAGAGGCTCTACAGAGCCTCCATAAACATCAATAACGGGAGCGGCTCTCAGATGAAACAGACACATCGTGTGGTTTTGGGGGGAAACTGATTTTCCTTAATTGTCAGTTCCACATGCTGTGCATCAGCATGACTGGTGACTCGCCCAAGAAATGAGAAAACCCACCACCACCTTTCCCAATTAGTTGGGAAAGCGGACACCTCCCGTGACACACGCACCTTCCACAGCCTTACGGAAATCAGCAGCTCCTCGCACAACCTCGTCCGGAGCAGACACTTCCTTTGAAAGCACTGACCTTGCTGGAGCAGCACTACAGCGGGAGTTCGTGGAGTTGTGAAAGATTTGGGGGCTACATCCTAGCAGTGCTAAACTAGCCAACGAAGAATTTAAAACCAAGGAGGGCCTGGGGATAAACCTTCAGCGGCGTGCAGGGGAGAGCAAGAAATATGTTTAATAGAATGAAATTAGTCCTTGAAGCCAATCAGAACAAGAATTAAGATTTTGGTCAGCTCTGATTAAGAGCATGATCCTAGGAGGGCTGTAACGGGCCCTCTGTTACACAAACTACATTGAACGAGTCCCCCCAATTACCGGCTTTCTTCAGACGTGGAATCGACATTACAGTCATGACCCCACGGTGCTGTTCTTTTCAATAAAGCAAAAGAGGGATTTTTACAGAAGGATTCCAGAACACAGCAATGAGAGCCGGCTGCAAACTGCCGCCAGCCACAGTCTGTTCCACTACCATCCAGGACCCTAATTTTCAAAATGGAAGATGACCTTTCCTCTTTTCAGCCACACCCATATCCCCCCCCCCCCCCCCCACACACACACACACACCCACCAGCAAGCTCATCCTAAATTCCATAGCGAGACTCCCCGATTTCTAGGACTCGGATGTGCAGCAGCAGCTTCTGGCTATATTTTTTTCCCCTAAATGAAGCTTTTCACTGTATTATTTATTGTTGTACTGGATTTAATCAGTACAGTGGCTCCTTGGGTTATTTGTTTTCATCTAAAATCGGATTTATTTTGGGCTGCTGCCAAATTTTCAGCTCACCACAAAATTCTGTACTGAAAACATCACCGCATTGGAAGACTGTTCGGGGAAAGCGGAGGAGGGGACACGTGGGAGTATTTGGGCTGGTGGCCTTTGGGAACCTGTTGAGGCGTTTGGCACATTGATGCAACTCCTTTTTCGGTCCCCTTTTGTGGCTGGAATGAACATGAAGGGAAAGTTGGCGGGGGGGGGGAGATGGAGATTAAAATGCTGAGTGCCCCAGACACCAGCAGCCTGGCCTGCCCCACCTCCCCAAACCCAACACTGCATTCAGCAATAGAGCTACATTGGCTGGATGTTTCTGAAAAGCCAATCCGTAGAAAAATAGGGGGATAGTTTCAAGTTGCAGGGCTGGCTCCAGGCACTAGCGCAGGAAGTGCGTGCCTGGGGCGGCGTGCCGCTGAGAGGGTGGCAGTCAGGCAGCCTTTGGCAGCGTTTCTGCGGGAGGTCTGCCGGTCCCGCGGATTCGGCGGCAATGACGCCGGCGCACCTCCTGCAGAAACGCCGCCGAATCCTCAGGACCAGGGCCCGCCCGCAGACGAGCTGATGAAAGCCGCCTGAGTACCGTGCTTGGGGCGGCAAAATTCATAGAGCCGCCCCTGTCAAGTCGGCATTAGGTTTCAGAGGTCATGATTCGTCGAGATGAACACGCCCATTCACTGCTCAGAGTGATTTTGTTTCAAGACCCAGGCAGGCGACCCCGCATCAGCCGACATCCTGATCACATTTCAAAGGCTTTCTTCACAACCAGGAAGCTTAGGGACACCATATATTTTTAATTCAAGATTAAAATCAGGAGCACAGTTCTGCATCCCAGTGTAGATTCCGTGACACCGCTGAGTACACTTGGGCTTGGTCAGGGCCGGCGCTTCCACTAGGTGACCCTAGGGTCGCCTAGGGCTCCAGGACTTGGGGTGGGGGGCGGCGACTCCCGGTGGCAATAAAAGCGGGCGCCGAAACGCTGCCAGGAACGCAGCTTTAGAGGAGCTGCTGCCACGGGGGGATGGGGAGCTGGCGCAGGCAGGGGGGCTAGGGAGCCAGCCGCCACGGGTGGGTGGGGAGGCTGCCGCGGCCTGCGGGCGGGGGGGGGGGGTGTTTGGGGAGCCACCGCGGGTGGGGCGCGCAGGGCCAGTGCAAGGAAGTTTCGCCTAGGGCGCAAAACTTCCTTGCACCGGCCCTGGGCTTGGTGCACTTAAGTAGACTTGCTGCTTGATGTTACTTAATATTGCTAAAATGGGCCACGCATGATCCTACATGCCCACCCTTCCACATACATTGTGTGTGAACTCACAGCTGCTTTCCCATCCTTAGTCCAGCTATGATGTTAGCAAGGTTATCCGCATTCCCCGATTCAGGCCTCAGTCCCACAGCCCTAACTCACACACGCCATCCCATGGGAATACTTGAATGAGCAGGAACTGAAGAGTTCCTGGATGGGCTCCTTATTGAGTAAAGAAGATACAAATAAAAGTTTCATCATCTAATTAAACCCAAACCAACTAGTTTAGGGTCCAGCAGGACTCCGGCATCATTAGCATTCAGCACCTGAGAAAGAAAAAGCAAAACATCCCAACCACAAGGCGATCAAAGGAAGTGCCTCAAGAAAAACAGTCGTTCCCCTTGTAGTCTGGGTTTAGCCTAATGGATCTCCATTGCAACCTGACCTTAAGTAAGCTGGCACATAGCCCATACAGCAGAGATATCGGCAGCCGCGTACAAACAGCTGCACTTCTCTGGCAGACTAGCCTACTTCTCAGCCTCAATCAATTACAAATCCTGAGAGACCTCGTTTAAAAAAAGAAGAGCCAAACCCCCAAGGTGGCTGCATAATCTAGTGAAATGCACAGGGATTATTTGGTCGTTACATGTCTGAGAGGAAGGAAACATTCAGTCCGGTTTCACCCAGTAAAGCAGGGAGTCTAGCAGGGGGCTTGCTATGGGCGGTGCATGACTTCTCCACTGGGGAGGCTGTGTGTGCCCAGACCATGGCCCCGCCCCCGCTCAGCCTCCTCCCCCGGAAGCTCCACCCCCCAGCCTCGCTTGGCCCCCTCCCCGCTGCTCGCGCCTCTTGGCCCCTGCCCACCTCTTTACCCCCAACCCCTGCCCTGCCCCCCGACCAGCCTGTGGCTCACTGCTCACACACGCCTTTTCACCATCTTCCGTGAGGCCCCCATGCTGGTGGAGCAGGGAGGGAACTAGGCAGAGTCTCGGAGGAAAGAGGACGAGCGAAAGTGGGTCCTGGAGGTGGAATATGTGCGGGGCCACGGCCAGGCCAGGCATCCCACCATTTGGCGGTGGTGCACTCCAAAGGCAGCTGGCTGGCTGTTTGGGGAGGCCTAATATACCCACCGCCTATGGAACTTATTTATTAATTCTATTCCTGTCTACCTAGCATTCCCAGCCGAGGTCAGGGCTGTCTTGCGCGAGGTGCTGTACACATGTAAGAAATCCTCCCTGCTCCAAAGCGCTTACAGCAATACATAAAGACGACAGATTTAAAAGTGAGAGAAAAAGGGTTACTCTCCCCATTGTACAGAGAGACTATGACCTGCCCAAGGGCACACAGGGAGTTGGTGGTAGAGTTAGGAATTGAACCCAGAGCCGAGTCCCCATCCAGCGCCTTAACCATATGGCCACCCTCCCTCTCATTTGAGTCTGTATTTGCTAAACAGTGGAAGGGGAATAGCTGGGGTGTCTAGCCATCAGGTCTCAAGTACCTAGACCCTATTCCCAGAACTATAGCAAGGCCCACTCAGTCCCTCGCCCTTCCATCACAGATAAATGGACTTTGTTGCAGTTGCCAGGTAGGGCGAGGTGGGGTCTTCCAGCAAAAGCCTTAAACGGCACAGCTTTGGCGGCTGGGCATGACCCTGTACATTCCCTAAACAGAGGATTTACCAGAGCGTCCAGAGTCAACTCTTCCCCTCCCCCAATGGCTGTGGTGCGTTGCACATCAGGTGGCTGCCATCTCCCTTCTCAGAGATGAAGCAATTTACACACACACACACACACACCCCTATTTTGCATTCTTTGTCATGAGAGGAGATAAATACAAGCAGGGCTTAAATTCATTTCCAGGAGCCCCTCCACTTCAGCCCCATGGGACCGGTGGGGGCGGGGGGGGGGGGGGGATGCTCCCACAGGTTTGAAAATATTTTCCGGGTCTCAGCTCCGGCTAGCCCCAGCTGAATTTAAGCCCTGAATACAAGGGACCAAGTCCTCAGCCAGGATAAATTGGTAAACCCCTCACTCCAGCTAGAGCAAAATGGATTTGCACCAATTGAGCATCTGGCCTCAAGTCCTTTGGGGGTTGGCATGGACGAAGGGTGTCAGAGTACAGAGCCAGCAATGAGACTCACATTTCCTCAACAGGTTGAACGCTTGAGATTAGCCCACATCCCTTCTCATTTATCCTTCCCCATCACCAGTCATCATGAGACTCTCCGTATGACTAGACACGGTAACACCTGGGCAGGCTGGACAGCCATGCTTCCCCTTGGTAAGACTTTCCCAAGCTCGTGGGTAAAGGTCTAGTACGTTGCGGGTGCTACCGGAATCAAACACATAAAAATAGCTTCTTATCGGCCCCAGCATTCTTGTCCTCCCTTTAACGCTAAGGAGGGGGGAACAATCCATATAAAACACCAAATAGCCCCGAGTTTCTCAAAAGCCAATATACCACGAATGTTTGAGAGAGTCTTTTGTTTGGGAAAATGAACTCTCTGTGCAGCAATATTTTAGTTTATCGTTAATATTTTCTCAAACCCTCAGGGCCCCAACCCTGGAAGGTAGAACACGACCACTCACCCTGGCAGCTGTGTAATAAAGGACTGACTTCCAGCATCAGCATCACTGTATCCGGAGTCATTGCATTTAGAGGACAGTATCATAAGTGCTTTGGATGGGGAGGCTAGTGGGCAGTCTGAAAGCTCTCAGAGAGAAATGTAATAAAACAGTAAATAAGCTAGAAGGAAAGAACCGGGCAGACAGTATGATGGATGGGATGGGATTTCATAAAGGTGGTCACTTCGGCTCCCAAGCAAGGTAGGACATTTCTGCAGCAGGGAATTCACAAGGCCGGAGTTAGCCCTTCAGGGAGGAAGTACCTTGGAGGGGAGGCGTTGCACACAATAGAACTAGAGAGCTGGGCATCAAGCCATGTGACCGACGGGACTCGGTCCAAGTTGTGGGCTTTAAATGGACTCTGCAGCATGCAAGGAACGCTGCCGCTTTAACGCGGAAGATAACACGGTGACGAATGACGAGAGGAACTTTCTTTAGCACTTCCTGACCGTGATGTAAAATTTCCCCTTATCTTGCGGCGAGCACAGCTCAGAAGCACGGAGCCAAAGGAAACCTCGAGCGGGAGGCCATGTGCATCTGTTCAATCACGGCTTTCATGTCAGTGAAACAAAGACCAGATTTGTGGGGGGGGGGGAAGAGGAGGAAGAGAGTCACCACCATGGAGCCCAATAGATGAAATGTACAAATTCACAATGATTAATGGGACAGCAGGTATCATCGTACAGCAGAAGCTTAAGCCTTTCATGAGACTCAATGGGCCTCAACTCCCAGTTACATTGAGACCCCTTTATGCCACTCTGGCGTCATAGAGGGGCCCTGGGACAGGGTAGGAAGGAGGACATGAACCCCAGAGAACACACCCTGTGCAGGGGTTTCTCCCTGGCTGGGACAGGGTTGGCAGAAGAGCTCTGCACTGGCCTTGCTACTAGGGTGACCAGATGTCCCGATTTTATAGGGACAGTCCCAATTTTGGGGTATTTTTCTTATATAGGCTCCTATTACCCCCCCACCCCCTGTCCCGATTGTTCACACGTGCTGTCTGGTCACCCTACTTGCTACCAGCCCCAGGTATAGAGGGTGTGTTAGGAAGCATGTCATGGTCAGCCAGAGATCAGAGGGGGTGTGGCTGGAACACACTCCCGTGCATGGCCCATAAGGGGCCACGGGGAACGGAGCGTAAAGTTAGATTCTGCTCCCTGCAGCCAACCTCTGAATGAAGGCGTTACTCAGCAAATGCCAGAAGCAGCAGAAGAAATCTGAAAGATAATCAGAGCCGACATGACACTACCAATAGCGTCAAATCCTCCATAGCTTCATTCGTTCTCGATTTGCCCCACCGTCTCTTTCATACAAAGCAGCAGCCTCAGAGATGATATATAGTGCCACCATCTCCAGAATTTTCTCATTTAAAGCCCATTTAGGTTTAGATTCAAGCCGTAGCTCATCAATTATTTTGGACAGACAGATTACATTTCTGGTTGTTACGACTTCAGATTTATCTGTCGAGAAGTGGGGCCCGGAATTATTCTTGAACAATTTAGTGCTAAGCAGGCTATAATTTTCCCCCATTTGAAAGACATTCCCTTTATAGAGCGCTCACGGGCTAGGAATATTCCACTTAGCAAAGCAGATTAATGGAGTTGAAACACTGTGCAGGGACCTCACAGAAGCTTTCCCCTTCCCCGCAACTCATCAGGTTTTAGCAATACAGAGGGATGAAGAGCATGCAGTGGTTGATTTCAGTCATTTCCTTTAGCAAATATGGAGCGTTTGTCTGTATGGACAGTCTAAGAAAAGTTAAGCCGAAATAATCAAAGGTATGAATTGAAACACGAAAGTTTAAACTTAAGCTACAGCAAACTAAGGCCACTTCCTTCTGATAGAGAGCACCCACACGAGGGTTTAATGTGCTTTAACTTATGCACCTTAAATTCATATCTTCAGTGAATTGGGCTTCACTTTCCTAAGCATCCCCACACAAACAAGCGCTGAAGGTTACTTGAAAGGCCAAGAACCTACATTTAAAACTTGCAACAGAACTTCCTATTCCACAGCAAAATTATTTTACTCTTGCAACACTCATTTGGGCTGAAACCCTGCCCAGGAGAGCACCTGGGAAGCAAAGTGTTTAAAGGATGCATTAAAAAAAATAAATCAAAGTATTCAAACATTTTTATTATTTGAAAAGACAGTAAGCCTAGCGGCTGAAGCACAGGGCTAGGAGTCAAAACACCTTGAGCTGTATGCATGACTGCTGCAGCCCCATTGTGCAAGCTCAGGTAAGTCAATCAAGGTTTCCCTGCCTCAGTTTCCCCTGCATCTATAAAATGGGGGTAATAGAAGTTACAGCAGGGTTAGGAGTTATTCATGCTTTTGTAGCCCTTCAATCATGCAACATATAGGTGGTTGCTAGGTATTTATTTCAGCTGAGGGTCTCAAAGTGCTGAACAAAAGGACAGATTTCCTGTTAAGACACTAGATTGAGACTCAGGAGATCTGGGTGCATTCAATCCTTCACGTTTCCATAGACTCCCTCTTGGATTCAGTTCCCAATGCCTCGGTTCCCCTTCTGTCAAAAGATGATCCTAACTTTCTCCCACCCTTTGTTGGGTCTCCTAGATTGCGAGCTCCCCAGGGTAAGGACTGTTTCTTGCTCTAGGTATAAGAGCAAGCAAGCACAAAGAGCAAGCACCAAATCTCAACTGTGATACCAAGTTAATGAATAGAATAGAAAGCACTGTTCCAGTTCCAGAATTGTTACAAGGGGTCAGGGGATTGGGTTGCGGGTGCCAGTTTCTTTTTACTGACAGGTGAATAATGACAGATTTCATATTTTGAAATGGAAACAGAGCAGCTCTTTGTTTGTCCGGGGTTTTCATTGTATTTGTTGGGGGTTTTTTTAACTAGGAAGAGTAACACACAAATGAGTAAAACACACAATTATAAGAAAAATCCCCATCAGCTCACAGGAGATTTTGACTCTTGCATACTCTCTCAAAGGGCAAAGGTCTTTCATATAAGGATAACAGTCCATGTGCTGTGATGAACACAGGCAGCTGCTGCTGTGAATAACCTATTAAATATGCTGAAGTCCAAACCGTCTGCCTTGAAGGAACCTTTTCTTTGTCTTCCCCCGGCTCCTTCTTTCCCCCACCTGAGTGACTGGCTCTTGCAAGTCTACTCTTGCCTAACCACAAGCAATTAACTAGAGTTCCTGGACAGTTCACAAAGAGACAGGTCTCCCCGGCAGCAGAAGTTCAAGGAAGGTGGCTTACAGGTGGCCGACTGGGGAGGAAGAAGGGGACAGACAAGGGAAAGCAGAAAAGAGACACCTGACGAAAAGCACAACCCGCTGAAAAGGAGACCCGACACTTCGGGTTGGTCTACACTGTGGCTGGGAGCTGCGATACCCAGTGCTGGTGGGCAGAGACACACTAGCTCAGCTCAAGAGAGCGTGCTAAAAACAGCAGCCTGGGCCTTGCAGCCTGGGCCACCCCCCTGAGCTCGACTCGTGGATGCGGGCAGCTAGCCCAAGCCGCCCACCCGGCTACTTTTAACACGCTAGCTTGTGCTGAGCGAGCATGAGCTTACCGATGCGGGGAATCGCCACTCCCAGCTGCAGGGCAGACGTACCCTTTCTACTCCCGTGCTTTGGAGACGTGCAGCTTTACAGGGCCCGACTCTCACTGCCGCTGAGGCCCCTTTGTGCTGCTCTGGCAGCGTAAGGAGGTTTTCAACAGACCCCTGAGAAACTCTCTTGTATGCCCTGCTCCCCAGCCTCCGGGTAGGGGCCACAGAGTGGGAAAGAGGTAGGGTGACCAGACGTCCCGATAAAATTGGGACCGTCCCGATTTTTGACCACGTGTCCCGCGTCCCGACCGACGCCTTTTGTCCTGATTTTCAGTCTTCTTCGGTTTTTGGGGTTTTTTTGCTCCACAGCTTCCGGCGGCAGAAGCTTTCCATTTTTTTTTTTTTTGCTCAACAACTTTGGCTGCAGAGGCTCTTCCGTTTGTTTTTTTTTCTGGTGGGAAGTCCCAATTTTCGGGTCTTCTCATCTGGTCACCCTAGAAAGAGGGGATGTAGCTGGAGACCACCGCACCGCTAAAAACAAACAATTCTCTGCTTCCATAGCCCATTGGGGGAAGAATGTAGGCAGAACAGCCGCAGATGCACTAACTTGGGGTGGGGATGAAGGGGGTGCAGCTGGGGGACCCCCAGAACATGGGTAGGGCAGGAACGGAGTTAGCGGAGAATCAGGATCACAGTATGTAACGGTCACCGGCCCTGCCTCCAGCCAACACATAACGGAAGGGCCAAGTACAAGCACAGAGCGGAGGTAGGGTCACCAGATGTCCCGATTTTATAGGGACAGTCCCGATATTTGGGGCTTTTTCTTATATAGGCTCCTACTACCCCCCACCCCATCCCGATTTTTCACACTTGCTGTCTGGTCACCCTAAGCGGGGGCAGTTGTAGATCTTTGCTCCACTTTATCCTTGGAAAGTTCAGCAGAGCTCTGTATTTCCCTTGTGGGCCAAGGGACGGTCGGGTCTTGTTTATTTTGCCCCGTTACATAAAAATGAGTCATAACAAGTTTTTTTGGGGGGGAACCCCCACAAAGCGCAAGCACCATACAGACAGGTTGGAAAAAATGGAGGCAGAAATGTGTGGGCACCCAATCTGTCAAAAACCAAGCTAGATAGGGTGGGAAACGAGGGCAGAATTAAGAACAGTAGCAGAGCAGTGGGTACCAGGGTGGACTGGGGAAAGGTTTGGAAGGAATTCTTGGCCAACGGTCCCTCAGAAACTCTCAGGCTTGAGATCATCAATGACTTCCCCTGAAAAAGCAGGCAGGTCTATCCAACTCCAATAACCCGCCATCCACTGGACACAAGGACTGCGCTGTCTCAAGCAGCAAGGCACAAAGGGGTTAATTAAAGCAGGTGCCGCGGGAGTCAGAGAAGCATCTGGAGACAGGGCCACTCTCAGATAACTTGGGTATTTGCCTTTGGAACCTTGCCAACTACCTTTTTACAATGGGTGGATCCTAGTCTCTGCTATCGTTTAAATCTCCTTAAGAAAACAAAGAGCTTTGTAGTGTTTGCCCAGAATTAGGTCTGCATTACCCAGCATAATGGAGAGGACAATCTTGTGTCTGTTGGTGGGTCATTAAATGAAGTTGCGACACTCATTTGAGTGTAAGCATCCAACAGCGGAAGATCAAATGAGGCCAACTGCAATGCTTACCCTCCTTTGCAATGGGCTCGGAGATCTATGGATGAAAAAGGCTACATAAGGACGACTTATTAATTAGTATAGACGTGCAGGCATGGTATTGCCCTGCAGAACGGATAGGAAATATTTACAGTGTCCAAGATTCTCTGGTTATCCTGAGACATGGGAACAACCCAGAACCTTCACAACAGTCACCCAGACTTTGGTGGTTCCAATAAAATGGATCGTGGATCCATACCACGGGTGGTTTTTGGTTTGTAAACCCAAAAACCCAGCACTGAGATTTCAGAAACCCCAAACCCAACCTCCACACCATATCTAGCATCACCCCAGGCGGCTGACTTCGTTCCAGTGAGTTATATTTTAGCATATTTCTTATGTAAAGACATCTGCCCTACCCATTCCCATGAGCAACAAGAACTTCTTCCAGAGTCCAGTGATCCTACACCTTTAGGAGTCCCCAGGTGTCCACCAACCCTCCCGCTAACTGAGCGGGGCTGGAGCAGCCAAATGCTCCATGGAACAGTCACCCTTGTTCCTTGCATAAGGCAGGGGTGATAGAGAAGGATGCCCCTTCACCTTCCCAGACGCTAAGCGCGCGCACACAATTTGCACAGCACTCAAACTCTCGGAGCAGGATTAAGAAGGACACACACACACACACACACACACACACACACACACACACCGTGCTAAGGGCTGCAAAGTGGTAGTGCAAAACTTAAGAATGGGAAATCATCTCCCTGTGCTGCAAAAATACTTTGCCTTTATTGTTTGTTCTTTACTCTCCAGTGGGCTTCTCCTAAGCAAGCATCTCAAGGCGAAGGAGTGGTGAGACAGGCCCTGTTCTCACAGTTAGGAGCTTCAGTGAGTTGTATCTTTGCTGGATCTGCCCCCATCAGTGCAGACAGACATAATCCTGTTTACTGGATACACAAAGACAAGGCACTCCCCTCCCCCTCCATTTCCTTCCTCGTTCCTTAAATTCAGACAAATAGAGCTCTAGGGTTTTCCTAGATTAATATCTGCCCATCTAGACTCAGCTAACATCTGGGAAGGAATGGATACTGGACCACACCACGAGTGAAAGGAGAATCCCGCTGAAGGTCCTTTCCTAGCCCAATGTTTCACCCTCCTGGCTACTAAAGAGGAGCACTACACCCGAACCACATTGGCAGAGCTACCCTGAGGCAAGCCACTTCCGTTAGCCACACCTCTTCGATGAGAGCGCGTCACAATAGTATGGCTTACTGGGGTTGCCCACATTCCCCATCGGGTGCCCGGTTAGCTCTCTCGCTCAGAGAACGTGCCGGTATCAAATGCAGTAGAGGCTGGGTTGCTCACCAGGTTTGCATCTGGCCCCAAGGCAGAGCCCCATACAGCTGCAAAAGCTGGAGAAAGACTAGGGCTTAGAGACGGTTTGCTGTCTGAGCTCCAGCGAAGAATGGAAAAGTGAAGCATAAGGCAATGTCAAAGCAACACTGATTGGTTTTACATGTAATCTGTACGTGCTACTGCTTCGAAGACACGCCGTTTGAGTTTTAAAAATGCCTCTGTCAACGAACAAGGCATGTGTACCCTTAGGGTACACTCACATGTAACACAAAGATGATCTCTTTGTGCAGCAAAGCCCTTTTATTTTGCTCCCAGTGAGTTTTTTAATCCAACTCCTTTTAGTGCCAGGATTGAATCTGGGGAGCTAGGCAATGCGTGCCCACACACACACACACACACACACTTTGGGCGTAGCTGTGTCTGCAAGACAGCCAGACCAGATGCCAGGTTTTATCTGCATATTTACTGTAAAGATCAATTTCCATAATACTGCGGAGATGAGAGGCAGGGCAGCCCCAGACAAGGAACGAGAACTTTCTGTAGTGCTGGTTCACGTCATACCAATTCTGGGCTGAGTCACTTTGATGATCTAAAATTCTCTCTCATCCCCCCCACAAATTAACTACAAGTAGAACGGACCTCTTCCAAGGCACCAGCTTCACGTACATTGCAACTCACCGTATGCCTCTCTCTACCCGATTGCTTTAGTGATTAATTATGTGCATTACAGTCGTGCCTAAAAGCCCCAAGTGCGATCAGCACTCTAGAGTATTAGGAGCAATACAAACTCCTAGTAAAGAGTCAGGCAAATCTGCCCCTAAATAGACAGGCAAAGGAAACCGATGCAGAGATGAAGGCGCATGCCCAAGGTCATGGAGCAGGTCAGTGGCAGAGCTGGGAAGAGAACTAAGGCTTCCCAGCTCAGTACTCAATCCACTAGGGAGTACCCTGCCTCTCTCTTGTTGTGGGGATGCCTGTATGTAGATCCACACAATGTCACAGGGCCTGATCCTTGAAACTTCTGAGTGCTCTCCATGCGGGAGCATCTTGAATGGGAAGTAAGAGCCCATCAGCACCCCCACAGCGTGAGTGTGAGTAACAGCAAGGGAAACATTTGGCTTGAGCAGGTCCAGCCTAGATCCCAGAACAGCCAGCAGTCACCATTAAAAACTCATAAGTTGACACACTCATTTGCTTATAAATGTACTTGTCATTAAGTATATTTATGCTCCCATTACATGTAAAGCACTCCACAGTTTCTGGGCTATTACGCTTCCCTAGTCTAAGTGCAGGAAGATGCTGGGGTTACTGAATGCACCACGGTGAAGACTGAGTTTTTAACGTTGCCCCGCTGTATGTTCTTGGCAGCGATGAGCAAGAGCTGTAGAAGGTTTGGAGATTCCTTTCAGAGAAGCATTCAGACGTTTGGCTGCTGATCCAAACCACTTGCGTCTGCAAAATAAGACTGGAAATCATTGGAGATTTCTTGTATTTCCTGCTTCTGGTCACAGCAGAAATATAAAAAGGGCAGCTTCTCCCACAATATTTCAGAGCTGCAGCTTCCTGTCCCAGCTAAAAAACTCAGAAATGCACAAGTAAGGGAAGGTGGGGGTGGCAGAAAAGGAATGACCCATCATATTGATTAGATGAGTCCAGGCTGCATGTTCCAGATCGTATAAGGTTTGGAGGTTAAATCAGAGTCTAGCTTTTGGTTCAGCCCATTATTAGAAAGAAGGACCAGAAGTGGAATTCAGATCCGTGTTCATTACTATGATTATGTGCACATCAAAAACACACCGGCAACCTTTCAGCTCTCTTGTTCCTGCCCCATCCCCGAATAATGTCGGTTTGCTGTGCTTGCAGGTTGACGCAGAGCGAGAATTGCATTGGTTTTGCTGTATTTATTTACCCTGTGGGAAAGTGCTACAGAATGAGCAGGGAAGAAACCAACCCAGGGTTCTACAGAAATTATTCTCTAAAGCTATTGGGCTGGATTCTCTGCTGTGGTGCAAAGTGAGGGTAGTCAGAGATGGCCCTTGGGGGGAGGAGGAAAAGGATGAGAGAGATGCCATTTCCCCGAGCAGGGAAAGTTTCCACTGGTGAAAAAAACATTTACACCATTTGCTGAGGACGTCCAGGTGCAGCCCACTGGTGGACACTTCCTCTACTGCTCCTCTGATCGCTACATGTGGCTCAGGAAGCCACACCTGGCTCCCTGTGAACCCCTCCATCGAGCCTTACCGTGGTCGCACCCAGGAGCCCTAGTCACAGACCAGGATCCTATTGTACTAGGCATTGTTTAAAAAACACGGAACAAAAAGCTGGCCCCTGCCCCGGGGAGCTCCTAACCTAAGCAACCTCTCTGCAGAGTTCAAGGAGGGGAGAGGATCTGCCCCATAGACTCTCTCAGTGAGTGAGATCATTCCCCTAGGTTTTTTAAAACCCGGTCACACAATTTAATAGAGGGTGGAGACTCCTGCTACCAAACGCTACTGGTTATTTGAAAAATTACAAAAGTACCGCTATTGGGCTGGGCGGGGAATTAAAAGAGGGGGAGGAGAAGAAAGTCACAAAAAAAAGTTCCCCTTTTTCATCTGAATTTCATTTTAGTCCATTTTTTTCTAACCAGCTCTAATAGTAAGGTTATGAGTCTATCAGGGCCCAATCCAAAGCCTGTTGAACTCAGTGGGAAGCCTCTTACTGACCTTCAATGGGCTTTGTTTCAGGCACTTAAATCCTATTTGCCTTTTCCATCTGGGACTCAGAGTGCTACTGAAGGCATCCTTGCCTATTTGGAAAGAATAGCCCATTTATAAACACAGAGTAAGTATTTTTCCTGACTAACATAAAATGGGGGCACTTGTATGTGCATTTTGTAATCTTCATTTCAAGATCTCAGTTACTTTGAAAAGGAAAGTAACAAGGAAATTAACCAACTAAACATTAACTGTAAGTAGCACAAAGCTTGTGACACAGAGGAGACAGGAAATTTGAAAGCTCGTGTATCATCCTTAATGTATGCATGAGACAAGAAGGCAAAATGAACTTTGATCGCCTGGATTTTTTTTTTTTTGGGGGGGGGGGGGGTTAATATAAATTTATGTCATAGCTGTACTGTCATTTCAATGCAGCTTTTCTTCCCCCGCTAGGAAGGAAAGAGTGCAATTTATTACTGCAGAACACCATGTGTTATTTCAAATTGCTCAAACGTCATAATGAAAGCCAGGTGAAAAACAGAAGGAGAAAAAACGGTCACTCCCCAGTCATGACATCATGACTGTAAAGGAAAACCCTGCTGCTGGAAAGGACTCGACGTTCGGAATTCAAACAGATGTAGACCTGCTCTAATCAATGCCATGTGTAGGTTGGAACATCTCTTCTCTGACCGTAGCGGGATCAATGAGCATGTGGTAGCTTAGTGACCATTCTGTAACGGCCATTCAGTTACAGGACATAACCGGAAAGTAATACGTGGCTTTGTAGCTATTTTATCTCCCAGCTTGTAGCCTCTAGTGGCGAACACTTAACGCAAGTACTTCATGAACTGTGGGTCCAATCGTCCTGGCTAAGCCATGATATGCAATTTTTCTAAGTTCATGGAAGATTTGGAATTAACCTGCCCTGATCCCATCCTAAAATTGGAGGCAGTTCAGATTCAGATGTGGAACTGGGACTCTGCAGCCATCCTCCCTTGCTCTCTCTCAAGGGGCAGCATTGCCAAGTGGGTAGTGCACAGAACTAAGAGTCATGAGGCTTGGGTTCTACTCCTGGCTCTGCCTTTAATTCATTCGGTGACCTTAAGTCACTTCACCTCTCTGTGCCGCTCTATGTTCAAAAAGAGAGTACAAAAAGGCATATTATGATGAAAATACAGAGATCGGTGCATAAAAGCCACCGCATAGGTGTCAAGCACTATTCCTCTGCCCTGAATGGGAACACCCAAACAGTTCCTGTTCCGGAACACTCCTGAGTTATGCACCTGGACTGCATGCAGCTTGTTACAGAAGTTGGCATGGGATTCGCTATGAACAAGGCAAAGCTCTCCAGGAATCTTTCCCTGCACATGGCAATGTGAGTCACAAGTTATCTGGGGTGTTTCCCAAAGTGAGTCAACAGCTGCCTTTCCTGGGGCAGAGGAGAAATTATTAAAACCAGACAAGTCCTCTCTCAGACCAGTTCAACCGTCCAACTGCATGTTCTATTTCTCAGGGAACCAAAATAGCATTAGGATTTCAGTGGCTAGTCATTTTCTTCTACCAAATTCGTGTGAAATATATTTTCCCACTGTCCAGAGCTGCAATTAGTACAGTTTTTCCTCTGAATTTGATTCAGTCCATCACAGGACACGGAGTATTTTATTATTGTTTTAACGATGAGGCAACAGCTGTTTCTCCTCTTTTATTTAGCACTGATCCAGAGGAAATATATTTTTTCTGCTGTTCTAATTTCACTGCCTATTCAAACTGTGGGGCCAGACTAAGATCTGGGATACTAACATGCAACTGTCAGGAAAATTAACTAGCACTGCATGCATGTTTCAGAGAGCAGAATTTGCCCTTTAGCATGTGGGGTAAGTCCCGTGAGAGGCCGGTTTTATTTTGCTTTCTTTTTACACCTTGTCAATTATCCCCGATTCACACTTGGGGGAGAAAAGTATGCTACAAAACCCCATCACCTTCGACTTCCAGTTATTTTTGTAAAGTGGAATTTAATGAGACACACTGGCCAATATTAACGTTGTACTGCAAAGTTTCCTGCAGTTTAAAAAGAGATTGTGCCAAAATGAACTAAAGACCTCTTTATGTGGTGGGATAGCGACTTCTTATTAAGGTTTCAAACATATAGTTATATCAGATTTGGGTTATACAGCAGCCATTCAAAGATGTTAAGTAGAGCTGGGGAAAACTTGATAGGACACCGCCTCGGCAAACTCAAACTTTCTGAATTAGATCCAAACAAACCTGGAAAACTCAGAACAAACTAGCCCAGGTTTGCTCAAAACCAAACCCTGGCTCAAGGACCTGAAGTCAGTTTCAAGGCCAAGATTTTTAATTAAAAAAAGAAAAAAAGGCTGAAAGTTAGGCGTTTAAGTCCATATTTAGGCACCTGCCTGATTTTCAGACATGCTGAACAGTCAACCGGTCCCATTGATCTAATTATTCCCCTACTCTCCCCTCTCCAAACTATCCTGGCAAAAGTCTGAAGAGCACGCATGGCTGATGTATTAAACCTTGAATCACGGAGCCTTGCAGCAAACATGCCTACCTAGTTAAGGCCACATTCCACGTGTGACCCTTGCACTTGTAGAGCTATGGGACACTGGTCTCCTTGTATCTTCTAAAAGGTGGCCTCCCCACCCCCAAAGTTGACAGTGTCACTGTCATCTGTGCCCTGGAACTATCTGAAATGGCTAAAACACTACTGGTGACCTTGTAAATAATTTCAGTTAGAGACCATCTCCTCTTTCACCCAATTTGTTTTAAATCTCTCTGATAAATGTGAACATTCACCAGTAGCAGGAACATTTTTGCCACTGGAGAGGTAGAATGTATTACAACATAGCACTTAAGCTACTAATAGGATACAAATGCACTTTTATAGGATGTGGACAGTTTATGTAAAAATGAATCTCCTGGCTAGGGTGACCAGATGTCCTGATTTTATAGGGACAGCCCTGATTTTGGGGTCTTTTTCTTATATAGGCTCTTATTACTCCCCCAACCCAGTCCCAATTTTTCACACTTGCTGTCTGGTCACCTACTCCTGGCTCCTATGCCCATGAAGCAGCATAAACAGACAGCTCCTCAGGTGGTGTGAATCAGTATTGTTCCAGGACCCTATTGATTCCTTGAAATAAGGTTCTGGATCTTCATAGATGGTATTTTGGAATTTAAGAACGTGAACAGAAATCTATAATCTAATCTCCACCTCCTAGCACACTTTCAAGCCCGTAATATTTGCATATCTAACATATTACCATGATAAAGTGGGCATTCTGCAAAGCTGCCATCTCTAAAACAAGAGAGGACGGTTTCAGAGATCGTCACTTTACTTAAAACAGGGAAAATGGAAAGCCAGTCATCTCTTTAGCAACTTTAGAATTAAGTTTAATTGCATCCGCTATAGCATCATTATTGGGGGGCGGGGGAACGGAGTAACTTTTTACATCCACATATTTTAAACCGTGAACACAAGCGTATTTTTATTTTGTATTTCACAACTGCATTATGTAGAATATTTGCTTTTCCAACAATACCTCTTATCTCCACCAGATTAACTAGGACTAAAGTCCAGCACCCCAGGGTCTCATTTTCCCTTACCGCAAGAGAAGCTTTGAGTTTCAGATGCATGGAGAGGCTTCCAAACAAATGCCTACCCACCCGCTGAATTAGTTACAAATCTGTGATCAATAGTCAAAACTAACCTCTTTCAAAAAGTGTTTATCGGACTATTTCACACACTTAGGCCAAGATTTCTAAACACAGTAGAAAGTTTAATTGCTGCTTGCTAAAGCTTTAAATCATATGCTGTGTACAGTCACCTACTGAGCATGATTCTGCTCTGACACCATCCACTTCAGTGAAGTTGTTCCTGGTTTATGGGAGAAACCCACGCTCCCACTTCCCCAAAACA
This sequence comes from Macrochelys suwanniensis, assembly GCA_033296515.1. NCBI lineage: Eukaryota > Metazoa > Chordata > Testudines > Chelydridae > Macrochelys > Macrochelys suwanniensis. The sequence continues at coordinate 8,200,509 of CM065790.1, read as the reverse complement.
CGCCTGAGCTCACAGTACACGAGGAGACAGTGACAAAGGTCAATTTGCCCTCAAGAGCCGACAATCTTGCCCTGCCTCCACTTCCAATATCGCACCTATTTAAACCCTGGTCTACAGACAGATTCTGTATGGGCACAACTATGGTTATAACTAAGTCAGTTAGCGTGTGACTTTTTTTTAAGCCAAAAGAGTTATACCAATTACAATCCCTAGTGTTAATGTAGTTATGTGGTGTAGGTTATTCCCCTTCCTGTACTGGAAGTGCTACACTGGTATAAACAGCTGTGTATCAATATAACCACGTTTACAGTAGGGGGTTGTACTGCTTTAACTATACAGATCTAGTTAACGCAGTACAACTGGTGTGTTTAGACAAGACCTAAGGGACTTGTTGAGGAAGATGGAGACATTTTGTGCTTCGGTGGGAAGGGAAAGGAGTGCCACCTGAAACTCCATCTGATCAGGAATTTTCCTGCTTCCACATTTTAAGCCCAGCTATGAAAAACAGTTCCCTTAATAAAAAACGGGGTTTTCCTCATAAAATCCACTTACACTTCACTGCATCAAAGGTCATCGCCACACAAAAGGACAATCCTTTCAACTTCTAATAGGAGTTGATCTATAAATCAAAAAGGGTTCTAGCCCAGAACAAAAGCTTTGACTGCCAAATTTAAGTTATTTAATCAACCTGCTTAATTTAACTGACCTGGTCCACACCAGTATGCACCCAAATACAGGGTCCCACTACCCTATTGTCCCATGTTTTTACAAGGAGATGCCATCTGAATTCTGCCCCATTTTTCCATTTCCACACATCATCCCATTTAAATTCATTTTCACTACTTAAACTGCCTGCATAGCGACCATAAAAATACAATCTTTGCTCGGATTTAAAATAGCCCTTCTCTTAGCAACAGCCTGCAACAACACAGTGTGAAATGTAAGGAGAATTCTCTAGTCTACATCATATGTATGCAGCAGAGGAAAAAGTTATGGGAGTAGCAGTTAGCCACTGAAGATTTGTATTTATGCAAGAGTAGAGACATGCTTCATATCTGGCTACATATTGACTAAACCCTGAACCTTGTAGTGAATTAAAGCAGGCATGGTACTGCATTTGCAAACAGAGTCTCTCCTCTTAAACACAGAAGCACAAAGCACAACATTAAGGTGCAAGAGAGCCCATACACAGGCATTTGTCAGAATGTAAGATACGCTCAATTCTACACAGCCTAAATCAAAGTTAATAAGAACATTTGTTTACAAGTCAGTGAGTTTTTTTTAAAAAATCATAAAGCAAGTAATCAGGCCCAGCTTCTGTGAAAATTGCTATGATGCACATTAAGCAGAGCTGTTCAGGGAGAAATTGCACCTCCGCATACTGCAATCAGCACTAGATAGGAAAAAAAAAAGTTTTAAGGTTACATAGTATTTTACAGGGCCATAAACACCAGGGAAATAAAACATCCTTTCTCCAAGGTGTAGCTTTCCATGCAAAAAGCGGTTACTCAAAACAAACATTTCCTTATGTTCCGAGAAGAGAAAGTTCTCTTCACTGAGTGGGCATGTCAGGAGGGAGGAGAAATTAAATGTTATGGGAAGTTATTACCAGTCACTTCTGGTTATACTCAAGAAGCAGATTGGGACTCCTTTAGAGAGACATGGACGCACAAGAGCTTTCCCTCTCTGGGATTTATGGAGTAACTAACATCTGTGCAACCGACATCTGGCAAGGGGATGGTATCTCAGAGGCGGGATGAAATCAGGGAGCTTTGGAATAGTCTGGGTTATTAAATGCATAATGTATCCTTTCAACAAACACCGAGGAGTTGTTCCCACTCACTACCACACACCTATCTAACTTACACCCAACACCCAACAACAACAAAAACGAAACCCCAAAGAACTAGAGTTTGTTTGCCAGGAAAAAAATATAAATATAAATATAAAAAAACATACATAAATAAATGAATAAAAAGTGTCTGCCTCCCACCCAGCCAAAAATAAAATTGAATTTTCTAGGAAGTTTGACAAGTTTTATTAATAAATTCAAAATGGTTTTGTACCTAGAACACGAGTCGATCTTTAAACCACAACAACTTCAGTCTGCCCAGGGGCTACTAGTGTATCCTGAGTGAGAGATGGATGGATGGTTGATTGCTGTGCTCATTCTCCGGAACAACAGGAGTGCTCGGGTGGCAGCACACAAGGCTTCCAAGGAAGGGGGAATTTAGGGTGACCAGATTGCAAGTGTGAAAAAATCAGGGCTTCCCCCTCCTGCCCGGGAGGGGCGGGGGTGTGTGTGTTGCAGTTAAGTATAGAAGACAAAGCCCCTAATATCAGGACATCGTGTCACCCTAAGGGAGTTCCACGTGCCATGCTGATAAATGAAAGAGCACCACCCAAAGTGGGTCCCATTAGTCATCAGCCAAGACATAGTAGCAACCTGGCTAGTGTGTACGTCCATCACCCCCTACTGGATGGAGTCAGAACTGTGCTGCTAACACCTCACGGGATTCTCATTTAGCGCAAGTTGACAGGGTCTCGAGCTTGTAAGAGAAAGGGGGAACAAATGCTGTCCCCACTGTTGCCATGAAGCTGCCACTGGCTGCGGAGTACAGCATAGCCAGTGCCTAGGTAGCCTTCGGTTTGTTACAATGCAGAGCCTTGTCTAAGCCGAGGTCACTTTGGATCTGTACACTGTCTAGCACAATGGGACCTTGATTCGTGACGACAATGTGCTACCATAATATAAACTACAACATGTTAGCTTATGATAGGAGAGCGGAGCCTAGGACAAATCTCTCATCCGGTCAGAGATTTGCGCTTGTCCAACGTGGCTATTGATGGTTGGTTAACAAAAGCATAGAGGGGAGGATCTTCAGTTTCGGGTTGGCTCTCAAAAAAAAGGGAGAAATACTGTCAATCATTCCCCAGCTAGACAGAGGACAGGTGGGACAGATGCTGGGGATGCAAGGATATTCTGCCTTACAAGCCGAAGTCAATCAAGAGTTGATGTCTCAGGTCCCTATAAAAAGTCCTTAAACAGAAAGAGGGGGCCCTTTGTGAAAAGGCTGCGGGAAGTACTGCTGCAAGGAGCTGGGGAAAACCACGGTGGAAAACCCAGCTGGTTCACAACTGTGAGGGAAGAGGCAAAAGCTAATGCCACAGCCTAGGAGGCATTAAGCCTTTTCCCACCTTATGCTTCAGCAGCCAGCCCCGAAAGAAAGATAGAGACGCACTTTCATGACACCAGAGCCAGTGAGTGGCGGCCAGCCCTCGGCAGCAGGGGAGGGAGGAAAGGAAATATGGCCATGTTTCTAAACAGAACAGTTGCCGGAGTAACTGCGGAATTTTCTCCGAGCAAGAGACATCAGCTCAGTATGATGCAACTTTGGATGCATGCAGACAGCAGGAAACAGGCAGGGATTTGACAGACGTTTTGACTTCCCCTCGCCCCCAAATACAGTCTTCCATTGCCCGTCCGATGTATTTAAGCTGCCTTATCGTTAAGCCTGCCACTGAAAACAGGTGAGGCGTATACCTGCCAAGTCTTAAGCTTTTCCAAGGACTTCTGCCTCGGGGAAAGTTTCTAAGTGTAAGATTTGAGACAAAGGGGATCAAACTAGGGTGCTGCTCTTAAGGAAGGGATTTGAAGTTTAATAAAGCTGCTCTCACTCAGAGCTCACATTTCCTCCTGCTTGATCCCACAGTCACAACTGTCTGCATCATTCGAGCACCCCAGGAATGAGGTCAGAAATTATGCATGATGAGCTTCACTGCAGGCTAGTCAGGTCCTCCCAACTCGCATGCACAAGCTTAACATCAATGGGAATAGTAATGTACATAAAAGTTAAATCTGTGCATACATGTTCGCAAGAGCATAAATTTGGGTCCTATTGTCTTCGTCATCATCACCTGGGATGAGAAGATGGGCCACGTTCACAGTTTAAACAGAAGCGTTAGCTATTTGCCAGTATGGTGAGAGAAAACACAATGTGGATTTAAGTTTTCAGGCCTTTCAACATTTCTCCTGATATTAAAATTCCTCTTTAAAAGTAGACAACTTTTGTCTCCACTTCTTAACCAACTGAATTGAAATCTCAGTTGCTGTACAACTCCGCCACACATACTGGTCAACCACACTACACGTCTGTGAGGGGGAACCTATGGGATACACAGTCATCATAAATGCATCTTTTTCCTCCCCGCCACCACTCACTCCCCTTAGGACGCATTTGAATAGCTGAGAAGTGCATAGCTTGCTTTTAGCCGTGCGTAACATGAACAACTCCAAAAACAAAAGATTCCTTCCTGTTCATCACTCCACCCATTAGCCAAGCTGGAGGGAAGCCTATCCAGTTTACTCTAGCCTGTTGTACACTGCCAACTTTAAACAAGGTTCACACTCTCTCTCTCTCTCACACACACACACACACACACACACACAATGGCCTGCTATCTTCAGACATGACCGGACCGTGGATGCCTAGCGAGTAGAGCCCTGCAAATTCATGGGGATCAGCTCTGTATCCGCGGATGCGGATACAAATTTTGTACCCACGCAGGGCTCTGACAGTAAGAGTGGGCGGGCAGCTGTAAGGAACCACGGCGTGGATCCTCCGCCTGCCTTGGGTGGAAGGTTTGGGGGGTAAGGATAGGGGCCGGGGGCTGCTCGGGCCCCACGCTCAGGGCAGGTGGAGGGTCCACCTGGCTCTTACCATGGCCGGGCTGCGGCTCCCCACATCTGCCAGCGTGGCTCTCCCCAACCGGGCTCCGGCAAGGGGGTGCCTCAGAACCTCAGTCCAGCCTCCGGTGTACAGCCCTGCAAATCCAGAGATAATTTTTGCGGATCGGATGCGGATACACATTTGTGGATCCATGCAGAGCTCTAACAACTCGGTTTCAGAAGTGCTGACCACACTCTCTTTGGAAGTCAGTCTCCTTTAAGGTCTCCCCAGCTGGGCACCCCCATATTGAGGCATCCCCGACAGTCCTAAAGATCGTAGGCCAATGACAAACGAGGAGCTTTCACCCCAATTCACCCCACGTGGAAGGCCAGGCAGCACAAGACCTATTTAAATCCCACCCAAGATTTATTTTGAGGCTTTGGACTGGCCCTCTGGGCAGTCAATCGCTTCTCCGGGTTTTCACATGACAAGGCGAGGCACAATGGTGAGAGAAATGCTTTCAACTCAGAACGGAAGCGTTTCAGTTTCCTTCGACTAAGATCACGTTGAGCGCTTTTGCATGACAGTGAAGTCAAAGCTCTCTGGGCAACCGCATGCTTCAAGCGGGAAGTGGAGGATGAGAAGTCAGCAACCCGAGCACACCCCCTCTCCAAAACGAGGCGTGCAGCTTGGTTCTAACATCTCAGCTTCTCTCCTGGGTGATCCAAACAAGCCTTCTAGGGAGCGGAGTTTCCTTAGTCCTAGTCTGTGCTAACCGATGTTTGGTACTGGCAAAAATTTCTGGCACAGGAGTCAGATACCAGCCCACACCTCCTACTATGCCCCTTCGCGAGTCCTTGTTTAGAACAGGCAGACTAATGAAACGCATTAAGATTCCTGAACTTAGAATCTCTTTAGGGAGCAAAACTCTCGTGTATTTCACTCCCTTGCCGGCTCACAGAAGCAGCCTGCATCACTGAAGGCTCTGAATGCTTCAGCGTTGACTTCAGTGGATGCAGGATAAGGCCTAGAAATAGCAGGCAAGCAGACAGGAACCCACCATTCAATCTCCCTTTGTGCCTACAGCTGCGACTGGAGGGGTAACTGCAACCAAACCAGCCTCAACAGGGTCCCTTTAAACAAAACGTTGAATTCAAAAGTTCTAAGCCTTGTACACACTCAAGAGGGGAGAACTGGGCCCAGCACCATTCAGTTCTTGGAGATGAATATTCTTGTTTATGCATTCCCCCTTTTCCACTCCCCGGACAGTAACTGCACTGGTCTATCAAGTAACCGAGCATTACCCATGTGCCTATTAACCTGCCCCCATTCCAGCATGGTTTCATGAGCTCCCCACTGAAGAGAAGCCAGCAGGTGTGAGGAGGATCAGACGGGATGGTCAATTGTTTGGGGTCCCTTCTGCCAGAGATGGGGCACTAGATGGAGTGAGCTCTGTTATTACAGAGAATTCTTTCCCCAAGACTAAGGCTGGTAAGCCTTGCCCACCTTCTCAGGGTCTAACTGATCGCCATATTTGGGGTCGGGAAGGCGTTTTCCCCCAGCTCGGATTGGCAGAGACCCTAGAGGGGGTTTGCCTTCCTCTGCAACACAGGGCACGGGGTCACTTGCAGATTTTAAACTAAACTAGAGTATATGGTGGATTCTCTGAAACACAGTCTTTACATCCAGATTTGGTAACTTTAGTAACTCAGCCAGAGGTTGGGGGCCTATCACAGGAGTGGGTGGGTGAGATTCTGTGGCTTGCAATGTGCAGGAGGTCAGACTAGTGATGATGATGTCCGAGTCTCACAGAATTCTTACTGGAAACCTCCACACAACGTTTATATCAGCAGCACTGCTCTGCAACCCTTTCTACACACCAACAGTGTATTGCTTTAATTACACGGAGCTAAATGGTACAACCCCCCCCCGCAGTATGGATGCAGTTATACAGGTATAAAGGTGCTTTATATGGATACCACTGACTCACCTTCCCATATGGGAAATAAGCGATACCAAATACAGGCCAGGCTTAACTATTGAGAATTCTTTTTAGGTTGGGACTTGATATTCCAATCCAATATGCCACTGTGCCATGAAAGCCCAGGAACCAGTTCTAAGTTGACAGCTTGTGCACATACACCTCTACTTTCTCCATAAAGAAATGGTTTTATTGAAGTGGCCTGGTTAAGTAAACTCAGTAAGACAGAAGGAGGACAGATGGACTTGTGGTTAACAGCACTAGAACAGGACGTGGGAAACCTGAATTAAATTCCTGGTTCTGCCCACAACCTCATGTTGGACCCTGGGCAAGTCACCTAATCTATCTGTGCCTCAGTTTCCCGCCTGTAAAATGGGATAATTCTTCCCATTGCCCACCCTTTCTCCAATTGTCTACTTAGACCACGAATCCTTCAGGACAGGGACAGTCCCTTAATATGTGTTTGTACAGCGCCTAGCACAATGGTGCCCTGATGATGGGTGAGTACCTCTAAGTCAGTGGTTCTCAACTGTGGTCCACCGATTCTTCAAGGAAAGCCCCTGAGGTGCGGGACCGGTTTGTTTACCTGCCGCGGCAGCAAGTTCAGCCGGTCACGGCTCCTACTGGCCGTGGTTCACCATCCGCAGCGAATGGGGGCTGCGGGATGTGGTGGACAGCACATCCCCCGGCCCGCACCGCGTCCCGCAGCCCCCACTGGCTGCGGCCAGCAAACCGCAGCCAGTGGGAGCCGCGACCGGCTGAACCTGCCGCCGTGGCAGGTAAACAAACCGGTCCGGTGCCCTAGGGGCTTTCCCTGAAGAATCGGTGGACCACAGTTGAGAACCACCGCTCTAAGTACTACAAAATAATAATTAAAAAAAAAAAACCCAAACCATACCAGTGACAAATAAAATGTTTGAGGTTCTTACTTCTGCTCTTATGGAAAAGCCATAGAATTTAAATCTGGATGAACACACAGGGTACTACAAAATCCCATACTGGGGATAATAAAGAGTGGTATCCTTTTTATAGGTTGCATTAACCATCCTATGGCGTTTATGTCCCTGCAATAGAATTAATATAAATCTACGAGGAAAAAGTGGCTATTAAGTCCTATAGGAATTTTCCTTGAGAGTGTTATGGGAAGTTAAGATATTTGGGGGGGGGGGGGGGGGAAAGACATCTGAAATTGTACAAACCCCAGGCTGTGCGTTATCTACAGTTCACTCGATGCTAATTAAATGGCCAGCTCTTAAAGTGCAGCCGTGAGGCTTTTTGAAGGCCAGAGAAGGAGCCGCAGAGAAGTTAGGAAGTAGAAATACACCGTCAGCCTAATGGGCAATGAAACCGTTAAAACTGAAAGACAAATGAGCCAGAAAGTGCTTTGCTGCTATTCCCCCCCCCCCACCCCACGCTGCATTTGACTTGCACGCTGGGGGCGGGGGGGCTGGAACATAAATAACTGGACAGGCAAGACAGCTGCTTCAGTTACCTCTTTGCCAAAAGCCAAAATCCGAGTGTTGGAGGAGTTGCGGTTCTGCTCCTGGAGGCTAGAGGCCTGGTTTGTGTACACAGGAGAGGAAAACTCAGGGAAAGTTTTAAGAGTCCATTCAGAGCTCACTAGCACTGGTACCACGGCCATGCTGCACCGGATGGCCTCTAAGGAAGAGATTTGCTCTTGTATTGTTATATTCATTATTTATGTTACAGTAGCCTCTAAATGCTCCAGCTGAGATCAGGGCCCATTGTCCTAGGGACTGTACTTTCACATTGTAAGAGAGTCCTGGCCCCAAAGAACTGATCTAAATAGAGGAAACAGTCCTTTCTCTCACTCTTGGCCTATTATCCCCATTTTACAGATGGCAAAGTCAGAGAGGGAGGTTTGCTCAAGGTGACACAGGAAGTCTGTGAATAGAACCCAAATCACCAGAGTCCCAGCCCCATGCTTTAACTCAGAAGGAAGGGCGGTCTTGTGGTTACATGCACCTGCTGCTTACAGCCAACTTACCAAATCATGCCAAGAACAAACGGTGAATGACAGATAGTAACAGTAAAATATGTACTGCATGCCGTGAACAGCTGGTAACACCCTGCCTCTCCCCCAACTGCATTCCACCATGCAGTATGGTGCAGATAAAGCTGGATTAACTGAAATGTACCAAAATTGAATGACACAGTAAATCAATCAGTCTCCAAGTATTTAATACCACGCCCATCACTATAGGGCGTGGTATTAATACCATTCTGGCCAGCACTCTGCAGACCTATTCAAATTGGACGAGGGTTTCACTTCAATGGAGAACATGCCTTCCTGGATTATGGAAACAGATGTCATTTAAGAGGAAAAGCAACTACAAAAATAGATTATAAATTTATACTCAGTTGCTTCAGCATCCTAGAAACAGGAAATCAAAAGGAAGAGCAAGGGATGTGGGACTTTAGCAATGGGATTTTGAGAGCTCTACGCAGATGGTACCCATCCTGTCAGCGTAGCACATTTCAGGGTTAAACGGAGGAGGAGGAGGAGAATAAGATTAAGTTCTTTGCATCAGATGTAAATACAGCTTCCTTTATTTTAACCGCAGCAGATTCCTCAACGTTTTGTGCGGAACGTTCAAAGCTTTCACGAAGGCAAATACAGGAGCCAGATTTTCAAGTGGCCTCTAATTTAGGGTGCCCAATTTAAGATTTCTAGGAACCAATTGTCAGAGGGGCTATACAACCACAGGTCCCACTGAATTCAATGAGGGGAAAGCAGGTGCCTCACATCTGACAATCAGGCACCTAGCATCTAAGGCCCTGGCTATATGGACAGCGTGTGGTAAACTGGGGGTGGGAGGGCAAATCTCCCTCATGCTAGCTTTGATCTACTCCTGCACTAGAGAACTTTTAACGTGCTAGTGAGCAGTAGATTCACCCCCCATCTTATTGTGCACTAGCTGCCCGTATAGTCAAGCCCAAAGATTGGGCACTCACTATTATTTATTGTAGTGCCTCAGTCATGGACCAGGACCCAACGTGCTAGGTGCTGTACAAACCCAGAACAAAAGGACAGTCACTGCCTCAAGAACGTGGGCTTTTACTTTTAATGATAATTTCTATTGTTGCATTTAAATGAGCTGCATTAATTGTGCAAGTTTCCCTTCAACCCCAACTGGGTTGAAATCCTGGCCCCACTGAAATCAAAGGGAGCTTTGTCCTGGACTTCAAGAGGGCCTAGATTTCACCCTGATGTCAGGAAAGAAAGGTGAAAGACAATGCAGAAAGTTTTTCCTCTGGCCCTTTTAATTTGTACTAGGAGCCATGCTTTAGAGCAGGGGTCTCAAACACGCAGCCCGCGGAGCTCTTCCCTGTGGCCCGCCGGGCTCCCCGTGCCCCCCTCCCTTTTTTTTTTTTTTAAATTATTTATTTTTTACCCCCATACAGTTCCCGCCGCCAGACAGTTGTTCTGGCAGCGGGAACTGCCTGGGGGTATAAAAAAAGAGGAGGGGGGCGTGGGGAGCTCGGCGGGCCGTAGGGAAGAGCTCCGCAGGCCGCATGGGAAGAGCTTCGCGGTTTCTGGGAGGGAGGGGGGAGGAGCGGGGAGCCGCGCGCTCAGGGGAGGAGGCGGAGAAGGGGCGGGGCGTAATGGAAGGGGTGGAGTGGGGGCAGTGAGGGGGCGGGATCAGTGATGCGGTCCTCAGGTCAATGCACTAGTCCTCATGCGGCCCTCGTGGTCATTTGAGTTTGAGACCCCTGCTTTAGAGCGCCTGAGGCTTTGGCAACAAGATTAAACCACCTAAAAACTTTTATTCTAGCAGGGTTTTCCATCATTATCAATGGGTGACATATTTATGGAGTTACTATAATTTAGTTAATCTGAGGTCTTATCTCCACCCTTCCCCAGCTTTGCCAGATGTTCAGGTAGGCAAATGATATAGCAAGTAAACTCCATGGGGCCCCATAAGGGTGTAGCAGTCCATAAATGTGCCAGTCAGTCAGTCACAGGACCAGGGTCTTCAAGTTTAAGCTCTTTGGAGCAGGGTGCTGTGATCACCCAGGTCTGTAAAACCCCGTGCATGAACCCAATCTCTGTGTGGAGGGAGAAGAACAAGACCTATGGGCCCAGTATTGCCAATCCCAAGCACTTCAAACGTCATGAAGCAGGCCCACAAACAAACCATTTTTTTAAAAAAATCATTAATTTTGTTTTAAATTAATAAATGTAGGACTCGTTTTAGGTATCTTTTGGTGTAGGAGACCTTAGAGCTCATGTTCTCAAGCTCCTCCCTGCATCCATGAGAGCTAGAAATTTCCTTTGTTTTTCCAATGAAAGCTGAGATTCTCAAGTGACAACATAATTCCAGCAGTTGGGGATTTAAGAAAACCCCCAAAAAATCACAAGACGCAATAAAATCCCCAGAGTTGTGAGCAGCTTTCAGGGTTTAAATAGGACTCAAGGGGTACACAGCACTTGCCCTGGCCACACATCGTGGGGTGAAGTGTCACCCTATATACATAGTTCGATACCTGCAAAATACCCCTGGCACCTTCTAACATGCAGAAAAAGTTCTAAAGGAGAACTTTAAAGAAGCCATCTACGATTTTCCCTTCAGGATTCTTAACTTTAAGTATCATTTATTGTTTCAGGGTATGAGTAAAATCGTAAGCCAAGCAAGTGAACGAGAAAGAGCTTTGCATATCTTCTTCTCTTCTCAACTGCATGTCAGATCCTATTCACCACGGCAACAAAGAGAACTCTGGGCCATTATTAAGTTGCCCATGACAGAGCTTTTTTATCCCTTTCATAAAGGCAGGTTAAATACCGCTTTTCACAAAGATACCTGTGCTATTACTTACTCTAGCCTGTCATACGGCTCTTGCCATAAAGATCCCAAGATCACACTAATAATAGTTCTCCTGTTGGTGAATAGCAGGCTTACATGCAATAATACTCCCAGTCTATACCATGCCTTTATTGTGTTGGATCTTCACACTATAACACTGTTATTAAGGGATGAGATTTCTGCGCCTCAAAATAGGACATTTCCAAATGATAGAATCAGAAAGACGACGACTGACGTAATTCCTTTTTTCAACCCATCCGAAGTTGATGTTCTGTGATGCACATTTTTCTTCCTGCGGTTTGAATCTCTTTTTATGGACCTAGGTTAATCAGAAAAGCATTGGAGAAATGGGAAGCCACATCTGTGAAAGTAAGAGCGTTGTGAATTAAGATATTTATGCCACCTCCTATTCCCCCCTGCATTGGAAAGAGGTTTCTGCACGCTGGTGGGGAAAATAAGTAAATAATGGATTTCTGAAGACAAGCACCAGTACAGGGGCTACAAGAGAAAAGCTTTCCTCCATCCTTGCTAGCAAAGCATACAGCACAACCAAATGAAAGACCAGGTCTTCAGCAGGTATGAACGGACTTCAATAGAGCTATGCTTATTTATACCAGCAGAGGATCTGCCCTGCCTCTCAGAGTCCATTCCCTCCTAATCAGACGAGAGCAATTCCAAAAGGTTCACCCTTGCATTGTACAGTACAAAGACCATACTACACACTTCTATCCTGCTTTATCCTTAGATCTCACAGAGCTTTACAAAAGGCGAGTAAGCAGTATTGCTAACCTCCACTATTAAAAAAAAATCATGAGATTAGTTTGCAAGTCGTGAGATTTAAAAATAATAATAATTGGAGTCTTTATTTGCCCTTTAAGGTTTCTGAGCCTTCAGGGAGCACTCAGGTCACATTTTTTGCACTTTTCTCCACAACCACGAGGACAAGCAGCGTACTTATTTAAATGAAAGCCAAGATTCTCTCAAATCACAGGACTCCAGGAGCTAGGGCTTAAAGAAAAATACCAAACAACCATGAAACTCACGATAAAAATCACCAATGTTGGCCACACTGCCAGGATCTTTGGTCCCATTTTACGAACAAGGAGCCTGCGACAGAAAAGGTGAAACAACTTGTCCCACGTGATACAATGAGTCCACAGAATCCAGATCCCCCAATTCAACTCTTTTTAAACACAACTGTTCCAAAGAGACAGAAAGAACCAGGAAAGAACGTTACAACTTACTAGCCAATGCCATGGTCAGATTGTCCAACTGTATTCCATGGCGATGACATCATTGCCAGAAAGGACCTAACAAAGGAGCCCAAGCAGCTGGGGGAACTACAGCACAACTGTATCATTCAAAGCACAAAGTTCCTTGTTGCTACAGTCATGCTGCATATATCCTGTCAAAGGGTTCACAGGACTGCCATACCAAAGACAATTTTCTGGACAAGCAGAGAAGTGGGACCAAGACGGTTCAAGTTCCTATCACTCGAGTTTTGCCTCGTTATACAGTCCAGTCTCAAATGCACAGCAACATTATACATCCTGTGGCACGTTTGTAAGAGTTTGCTGTGATGGCTGCCAATTAAGATACTTGCAGATGTTATTAAACCAGCTGACTCGTTGAGTATCTGCCTCCCGGTTCAAAACAGGCTGAGAGCAGAAGGCAAAAATATGCTCCAGTCCACATACCCCAGGGTAATCCTAACTAAACAAGCCGGTTTTATGGATTCCATAAACTCTGCTTCTATGCTAAGGTCAGACAAGAAACGTTACCAGCTCTGGTCAATTCCCACACATCGGAGCCCCCACCTCAGGCTGCAAGCGAGATCCAGCAAGGCTGCTTCAAGCGGGATTTGCAAATGGACACTTACTAGAAGGCAGAGGGCTAAATGGGACGTTGGTTTAAGCGTGCTAGTTCTTCTCTTCCGCGGATCTGGGTTCAAGGAGCCTGTTACCATCCCACAGGCCCCCTCAGGGCATGTCTACCCTGCATAGTGAACCCGGGTGATCGGCACCCAGGTCGGAGCACCTGAATTATCTTAGCCCAAGTGCAGCATCCCCACTGCAAAGCCCTGCCTGAGTTACGGTCACTGGTCCTGCACTCGCCCATGTCTCTCTGGAGGCACAACCCACATTCTTTAAGCTAAGACATGCTAGGATTCTTTCCCAGGCAATTGCGGAACTTGTCCGTCCTTCAGACAGGGGGTATGGGGAAACGGCGGGATGGCATTGGAGGACGTGAGTTGCCAGCATCCTCACTGCAAAGCAGCCAGGTCCCAGGCCAAGTGGAAGTGGAGCCCAGGTTCTGATGCACCTCCCCAGGGGAGTAAGCAAGCCTGGGTTTTAAGCACCTCCAAACCTGGGTCAAAAGGTTTTTCTGTGTGGATGGTAGGGTGTGTTGGGTTAAAAACCAGGTGGAGGCCCAGATTAACTGTGCTGTGAGGACATACCCACATAGGGGGATGCCCCCCGCCCCATCACAAAAATCTTTGTGCCATATAGCATAGCTGGCAGGCTCCGCTCAGCCGACAGACAGGCCTCAAGCCAGAGCTTTGCTCTGTGAAGGAGAAGGGAGGGGACATCAGGGATCCAGAGGATCAGTCTGTGCTGGCCCTGACGAGAGTCAGAGAAGCCAAATGGGCTGTTCTAAATTCTGGCACTAGCGTAGGATCTCTAAGGGACCCGTGGGCACTCCATCACAGCCCCTCTTCCATCCCCAATGTGCCCTTTCTGCTGCCCCTACTCCAGCGAGGTGCCCCCCAAAAAACCTCATGCACTCTAGCTCACTTTTGAACATTTACAGTCCCATGCCCAGCCCACCTGGAATGAGCAATGTGGCATTTTCAGTCTCTTGGGAGCAACGTACAAGGACACTGGGAAAAAGCAAATATGGACAAAAGGATTCCCCTTGTGCAGACATCTGGGTGACGGAGAATGCCAAAATACAGAGAATTCCAGAACTAAACCTCTGGTCAAGACACAGCCCAAATGATGGTGTCCCTCATGTTTCACTCCAGTGACATGAAGGAGCAGACTTTGCTCATATTGCCAAGAAACATCGGTGATTAGAAAAACATTCATTAAGCCCTCATCGTCCATGAATAAATTTACACTTTGTTTTTCTATAAAGGATTCTTTCCTCCTCCCCCCCCACCCAAATGCCTCATGCGAATTTCTCCTAAGTGCCATTTTATCACCTTCGGGAACAGATGTTGCAACTTGGAGGTTACAAAACCGATTAAACTAATGTACAAGCCATGGAGTAACCAGCTGCATTAGCAACGTGCAAGATTGGGATAAAAGGCTGTGCAATCACATCCCATTGTAGGCCTTCCTCTTGCCATCAGAGCTGATGGCATTCATGTGGAGCCCCCACTACAAAAATCAAGGCCTTTCGGGACTACCCACATCTGTCAGGTTAGCAAATCAGACTCCGACACTTCCTTTCCTACAGCCACTGATGAGCCCGCACCATCTCCTGTTTGAACCGCTCCTGGTGATCAATAGCAATAATGGGGTCAAATGCAAACAGAACTATTCTTAATGATTTTCTGCGAAATGGAAGGTGAGGCAGGGGGTGGGAAAATGCTACTGAAGGACCTGATTCAAAGCACGTAAGGAATTGACAGCAAGAGTCCTGCTGACATCCAATGAGCTCTGGTATTACAGACGCAGTGACCTTTTCTGGAGTTTTCATGCCGAGGTGGGGATTTTTATTTATTTTTTGGCGCACACAAACAAAGTCATTTACCCATGGATAAATTTAACTGTGAAAGATTTAGCATTCCCCAACAGAATCAACTTCCACAGTGTAATCCAGAGCTGCTCGTGCAGTAATTAGTGCCAGAATCTGTTTATGACCTTTTGAATAAATTGTGCTTTTCTGAAGGGAAAGCCATTAAACACGTTAGCAAATATAATTAAGAGGAAAATAACGGGAGGGACGGGGGGAAAGGCACAACAATCTGGAATTAACTAATTAAAAATGCTTCCTGCAAGACCCTGGCTTTTAAAAAGAATAGTCTATCAAGCTGACATTGTTGCCTCATTAAAGCTTTCTTATTATGCTTCACGTCCACCTTGTATGGACACCTCAGCTGTCTGCGCTAGGGAAATTTACCCCCAATAAATAAATAATTCACACTGCCCCTGAGGAAGTGTTTGTAGTGTAGACAAAGCTGCATGAACTGCACTCAAAAACATGTGCTTGCCAAGGTTTTAAAAAAGTGACAGTTACTGAAAGCTTACTGCAATGCTATTAGTGAGCATATTACGTGCATTGGTAGTATTAGCACGGTCCTAGCTAAGATCAGGACCCCATTGTGCAAGGTGCTGTACAAACACTTTTATTCTAAACAGATAAGACAAAGAAAGAATTAGCCTCATTTTACAGGTGAGCGGAGACAGAGATTAAGTCATTTACCCAAAAATCACACCGGAAATGTGTGGTATACCAGGGGAATAAACAGATCTCCTGAATCCTAGTGCACTGGCTTAAACATAAGATCACCCTGCCTCTCTATGCACAGTGTGTTCAGCAAGTGCTTCGTTACATAGAAACTCCGCCTATTCCAGTGAAGCTATTCAGTCTAAATCTTCCTTGCTTTAATATACTCTCTTGTCATGGGGACATTATTTCAGCATACAAAGAATCAAATGCCGTGCAAACTGGGTGAGAAATGTCAGCATTTATACCTGAAAATCCCACCAGGAAATGTAATAATGCCATCAGCATTAACATTCCTAGCATTTGTAATGCAAAAATTCAAGCTTCAGTGAACTGACTTCTGTGGGGAAAGGATGCTAAGGCAGAGAAGTGCAGCGCAGTCCAAAAACTAAACTCTAATTGAATCCTAATTGTTATGTAAAAATGATGTACATCTAGCAGGACCTAGGATTTTCTAGACAGCACAGCAAACACTCGGCTTTCATTTCTGCCTGGTGGGTCTTGTCCATCTGCTCAGGGTCTAACTGACCACCATATCTGGGGTTGGGAAGAAATTTTCCCAGGTCAGAATGACAGACCCAGGGGAGGTGGGGAGATTTGCCTTCCTCTGCAGCATGGAGCACGGGTCACTATTTGAACTAGTGTAAATGGTGAATTCTCTGTAACTTGAAGCTTTAAGCCATAATTTGAAGACTTTAATAACTCAGCCACAGGTTAGGGGCCTATTGCAAGAGTAGGTGGGTGGGTGAGTGGGGTTCTGTGGCCTGTGATGTGCAGGAGGTCAGACTAGATGGTCCCTTCTGTCCTTAAAGTCTATGAGTCAATGTAACACAGCATCAGAGAAGATAAAGTTGAAGGCAAAGCAGTGGGCTTGGTATCAGAAGGTCTGTTCCCGACTCGGACACAGATTTCCTGGGTGACCTTGGGCAAGTCACTTCACCTTTCTCCCACCCTGTGCCTGTTATGTATGTTTACTTTAAGTTTTGGTGGGCATGGATCCCAGTATTAGTTAGGATCTGCAAGTACCACCAAGAGCTGGTCAAAATTAAGAAAATATTGAGCTTTCAATTAAATTTTTAGTTGAAAATTTCATTTTTGTCCCTGCCAAGCAATCCACCACTCAAACTTTTTGCAGGGTTTTTCAAACACTAATCACCAGCGTTTTAACAGGAATTGGTATAAGAATGACTCCACCACCAGAGAATATAAGTGCTGAAAACTTTCTAAAAATTCCACATTCATATTTAGAGTGGAATTTTCAAACGTACTCAGCCTTGCCCTAACTTCACTCTCTGTGGAGTTGATGGAGCATTACCATCAGCTTTATGGGAGCAACACTGAGCGCTTTTGGAAAATTCCACCTGTAAAACACATGCATCAAAAATCCAAAAAAAGTTACACTTACAGAAAAATATCAAAGCTAATGTCCAACACAGCTATTGGATCAGTGAGAGATCATCAACAGGATATTTGTATCAATTGTTCTTAACAGAAAATGTCACCAGATTTTTGGCCTGTCTCCACTTTTCCCCCCAGCAAATTGCATTTTTTGGTTTAAAATGCAGTTTGGGGTCAACTAAACCTAGCTGCAAATTCAGCAAATAGTTTTGGCCCCTAAAACTGGGGTGGGGGGAGGGGGGGATTCCAAAAAAAGTAAACATCTTGTTTTGACATTTTCTAAATTAAACATTGACTTTGTTTCAAAAGTTAGCTGAAGTTTAACTGAAAAGGTGAATGCATCAGAAACTTCACAAAACGTTTTGTTTGACCCAAAATGAAATATTTTGGGGTTTTCGATTTGGCAAAATAAAAAAAAATTGTTTTGGGTTGACGTGAAGTGATTTTTTGTGTAAGTTTTTCAGTTTGTCCTCTGAACAATGAAAAAAGCAAAAACACCCTACACAATTATTCTCCCAGCTCTAGCCAAAACCCTTTGTCCCACCCTGGCATTGCTATAAGGTGCAGAACACAAAAGTTTACAAAATTACCCTACTGAAGTGCAGTGTATCCAGGACAATCTTCTCACTCATGCACAGACACATCAGATCCCACCTTCATCTCATTTACCTCTGCCAATCATGTTCCATTCAGTAGCTAACATTCGGGGAGGGGGAGATCATTTTTTAAGAGTAAATAATGCCGAATAAAGCAACCAGCAGCTCCAATTCTCAGATCTGCAAGGCAACACGCCCGCTTGGTTTCTTGGCTGTTCCACACACGTCACGCTTTCTCGCCAGTGTCGAGTGGTTGGTTTGCAAACAAAGATGGCCCACAAATATCAGACATCCAGCGAATCCACTGGGACATGGGGAGGAAGACTAATTGGGACAGGTGTTTTGTGGATATTTTCCTGGGAATCTGCAGTCCTGACTAATCTGAGCCGGAATCACAGCAGAGCTGTGCAAGACTCACATTACACGACATGCACGTTCTCATGCAAAAATTGCACCATTCCAAGGGCAGCGGGTAGAGCGTGGGAAGAGAGGGAAGCACATTACATGCCCCTAAAATATTGATTTGCAATGGGACATCGTGGCTTTTTTTGCACTCAAAGCCTGCAACCATTTGAGTTCTAATATGTTTATGACGTGAAAGCACTTTTTGCTCAAAAACAGATTCATTTGATTGTTCGACAATGGATAAAAACATGCATATCTTGGAAAGGCTGAATGCAAAGAGACACCACACAACAAGTCAATAAGTATGGCCCTGATCCTGCAAAAGAGTTCCACGTGGGTGGACGACTGAGACACAGGCCCGTGTAATTCAACTGGGCTCTGCACAAGTGCCGGGGTCTGCCCAAGAATTGGGTACAGCAGGATTGAGGGCTAAGGACTTAAGCTATTGAGCCCTTACTCACCTGAGTAATCCTTACTCAAGCAATTATTTCCCTTGACAGTGTTCCCAGCTCCAACAATGCCAAAAAGTTATGAATCAGGCCTCCAAAATCATGAGATTTTTACAATCTCCAGGATTCTTTTCAAGATAAGCAATACATTTGGGGTTCTTTTTCTTTGCCCTCTGGTTTGGGAGCCTTAAGGAGCCATATTTTCATGCTTTTCCCCAGAACAAGGTGGGCTAGAAACTGGCTTTAAACAAAAAACAACATGCACACACAAAAATCACACGCCATAAAAGCCAAGATTCTCTCATATCACAGGACTCCAGGAACTAGGGCTTTAAGGAAAGCATCAAATATTTTGCTACTTGCAATAAAAAATTGCATCACTGGGTGAGGATTACTCGCATGAGCAAGTGCCTGTAGGATCAGTTCCATAGACACAAGTCTTGAAATTCTGCATGACTTTTTCCTTTTCCAGGGCTATTTTGCACACTTCTAGGCCCACTTTTTTAATGTAGGCTGGGATTTTCAGAGAAGCAGGTGCCTAACCCCCTTCAGCTCCTGCAAAAATCCCAGTTCTAATGCCGTGGTGGATTTAGAGCAGTGCAACCCCCCCACACCAAATCCCTAGATCTAAGCACCTCCAAACTTTGGGGCAGTCCACCTTCTCTCAACTCTGAAGCTGAAGGCCCAGCACAGTTATGAAGACTAGAGGTACCAAATGAAGTTAAATAGCCATATTCAGAGGATCAAGATGAAATTTTACTACCCAACTGGCTTCCTTAGAAAACAAAAACGGCTTATAAATCATATTTCAATCCAGTGTACATTTTCAGCGTGTGCTTAAGTGTGTCACTGAATCAGATCCTCAGTCTGATCTTACAAGCTTCCAACCACCCTCGGATCCCATTGTCTGTGATGAGAATTGAGGTATTTCAGCACCTCATGGCGATCAGGTCCTTTAAGAGCATCCTTTTAGGTGCCACTTGTAATAACCAATGAGAAGGCCCCACACACATGGTCAAGAGAGTCCAGGAGACATTGATCATTTTCATTCAAGTGAAATATCCTCCAACAAAAGAGAGGGGACACTATCCCCTGGCAACTCGAGTCCTGTCTGTATGTTGTTCTCCATATGGCCAAATACTTTCCTTCCACGTGGGAGTTGATCGGATTTGGCAAATAATTCCATGTTAGCAGTAAACACAAATTACTTCTCAGTGCTTTCTTCTTTTCTTAAATCTCTCTCTCTATGTTGCTCCTTCTTAAGCTTCTTTCAGATACCAGATGTTCCATTTAGCAGCTAAACTACTACAAGATATACCGAAAGAGACGAATGCAATAAAAAGGCCAATTTCCACCCTCACCCACCCCAACACCAGTGGTAAAGCACATGTTGGAAAGGGAAGGGGAAATGTTTGTTATCAAGAAAATCCAACACAAACTGAACTCAGTTTTCAGATGGATTGCAGGCCCCGATTCAACCAAGCACATGCGTCACTTTTAAGCACACGGTGAAGACCCAATGCAGTCAATGGGACGGCTTAAAGTGAATCCGTACTTTGCTGAATCAGAACCTGGTTGCTTGAATGAGATCTCACCACCTCTTCCACCCTGCTCTACACTTGAGAAATCAAGTTCAGCATCAGGTCAGACCAGGACAAACCATGTGCAGCCAACAACTCTGAATAACAGTGCGCAGCCACTATAAAAACTTAGAAGGTGGACTAGACCTAGAAAGCCTTGTAGAACTCAACCCCTGCAATATTCAATCAGCGGCATCACAGCAAGCAATGGCTGATTCCAGACTAACCAATTCCAAGCAGGAATACATTGCACAATCCGCTGGTGGGACAAATTTGCTACACAGTCCCACGAGGAAACACCAACTCAAGGACAACACCGGGATGGTGGCTTTCCAGGAGGGAGCAGCCTAAGCCTGCATGACCCAAGCACTCAATTATTGGCCAACTAAAGGAAAACATGCCGGGTACATTCTTTGCTTTGCAGTCCATGGAACTGCCCAGACTTGACCTCAAGTACTTGGTGGAGGAATCTTGGTGGGTCTCAGGGGGACATCATGGTCTCTGCCTAGTCACCAATGGACTTTCTCCCAGATCACAAAATCCAGCACCCTTTTGGCTTCATCGCTTGGCAGAAGCTTAAGGGTCGAGGTGAAACTGTTTCTGGTACAGTGGAAGCCTATGTGGGGGAATCCTTATGGGAAAATCCTACAGAATTTAATAGGGTTGAACCAAAAGGGATTTCTAGAAATTACAGTTTTAAAACTGTATTTGTTTTCAAACTGTCTGCAAGTCTTCTGTGAGCCTACAGAATTCTATGGTGGGGATACAATTCTTAACTGCATTCTACAGGATGGATTTTTTTTTTTTTTTTGTAAGAAGTTGCTATTTTCTATGCAATTCAGTACTTTAAGATGAAGCAACACAGATGAGCTACATGCTTGTTTGTATCCAATTGCCTCAATTTCTTTTACCCTGAAAGCACTGACCCCTGCATTTTTGCACCTACATTCCTTGTTCTGGCAAAACTGCCATTGACTTCAGTGACTGAGTCAGAAGCAAAGTATGTGGTCTCTAGATTACCTGCTGTATGTTTCCCTTGAAGTAAACTGGGCAACCCATGAATCACTCACAGGTAGTAGGGTTCTTGGCTAATCCCTATAATTAACATAATTCCCAGATTGGGCCCATCTATGAATCTAGGACTGAATCTAAACCAGACCTTTCCTGAAAGTGAAATCTTCATTCCTACCTCAAAATACTTGTAGGACAGGTTAAGGGTGGATGGATGGAGAACGCTTACTGCACCTTGCATTTGGTTATAGCCCCATTCAGTGGAAGAACCCAATGCTCTCGTGCAGAGGCTCTCAACCTTTCCAGATTACTGCCCCCCTTTCAGGAGTGTGGTTTGTCTTGTGTACACCCAAGTTCCACCTCACTTAATTACTTGCTTACACAGACATGAAAATACAAAAAGTGTCACAGCAGTTATTGAAAAATTACTACTTTCACCATATAATTATAAAAATAAATCAACTGGAATATAAATTATTGTACTTCTATTTCAGTGTATAGAGCAGTATAAACAAGTCATTGTATGAAATTTTAGTCTGTACCGACATCCCTAGTGCTTTTTATATAGCCTGTTGTAAAACTAGGCAAATATCTCAAGGAGTTGCTGTACCCACCTGGAAGATCTCCGCATACCCCCAGGGTTACGTGTACCCCTGGTTGAGAACCATTGCTCTAGTGGGACATTTGCTACCAGTGTACATGCACATCAAACTGCACTGAAAACATGTTGATTATACCCAAGGGAACCAGTTGTTGCAAACCCAGCAATAAAGATGATGCTTGCTATTAAAAAAAAAAATCCAGAAGACAACTGCCTAAATGGCAAAGATTTATTAACTGCGTATCTATGTACTTCAATGCCTGTTTCCGCTCTACCAGCCTAGCGCAGCAATAGACTTACATGGAAGAGCCCCAGTGCTGACTGACCCTGTATTATAAACATCTGAGGTTGCAAGCCATCATTTAACATAAATGGGGGAGGGAAGTGGTGGGTCAGATTGGTTGCAGTTGTATTGCATCATCAGTTGCAGCATAACCTTGAGCTGCAACCAAAGAAAACATAAGAAAAAAAAAATCTCTTTGTTAGAAATAGACTTTTTCCAGGCTCTCTTTAAAGAGAAAATGTAACGTTGAGAAAAGCCATTTGATTAACGCTGCGTTTGTAGCTGTCAAATGGAGATTTCTATTAAAAGCTGCTTTTAAGAAGGGGACAGAAAAATCCCCCCCCCCCACACACACACACTTTGTAGACCAATTGCAGAGGGAATGTTTCAAGGGGAACAGATGTTAAACAACAAGGGAGATTCAATTATGTTTCATTTCAAAACTTTGAAGAGTTCAAATAATTCATCTGGGAGGAAGGGAGAACAGCCTAGCAGTTAGGGCACTGGCCTTGGGAAGGCTGGACTCAACTCCTGATCCATCCCCCCCCCCCCCCCCCCCCCGATCCCTATGCAACCTTGGGTAAGTGACTTACTTTGTCTATGCTTCAGTTCCTCACAGGGGCAAAAAATTAATAGATTCATAGATTCTAAAGCCAGAAGGGACCATTGTGATCATCCAAGCTGACCACCTGTATTGCATACACCATAGAGCCGCCCCCAAAATAATTCCTAGAGCAGCTCTTTTAGATAAGCATCCCATCTTGATTTTAAAACAGCCAACAATGAATAATCCACTATGCCCCTCGGCAAACTGTTCCAATGGTTAATTACACTCTGTTGAAAACGTTCACCTCATTCCACTCTGAATTTGTCTAGCTTCAGCTGCCAGCCGTTGGATCGTGTTACACCTTTCTCTGCTAAACTGACAAGCCCATTATTAAATATCTGTACCCCATGTAGACACTTACAGACTGTAATCAAGTCAATGCTTATCCACCTTTTTGTTGAGATAAAAAAAAAAAAACCAACACTTCCCTACCTCACAGTGGTGTTTTAAGGATAAAACACATTAAAAATTGTGCAGTGCTCAAATGCTACAGTAATGGGACCAGATAAAGTACAAAGCAAATAGTGGATTTTGACAGATCGGAGGCAGATCCCAGAATTAGTGCAGGCTATATTGTACTCACACTTGGTTTATGACAAGACCAGTTATTTATATGAATATGAATAAATATGAATTTAATGAGTTTTAACTATGTGGAAAGCACAAATGACAAAACAGCCATTTGTTAGCAAAAAAGTTAGAGCAAAGGTCAGAGAGGGGGAAAATTTCTTAAAGGTCCAATTTTTGTTTTAATTCATTTTAAGCAAATTAATTAAGAGATTTAGTTGAAAGTCTCCAGAAAACCTATGGGTAAAGGTTTAATTCTGTTATTTAAAAAGTTTGGGGGAGTTATTCTATATTCTTCTTACAAATTCAAGAGTTAAATCCCTGCTCCAAGTGAAAACTGAACCTAACCTTAAAAACAAAGCCTATAAAATACCTTGCCATGTTTCTGGTACGCTCTTGTTTGACTTATCTGCCTCCACCAGTCTTCAGTGCAGTTTGACCAAACCCTTCTTATTTAAGTGCCTTGTAGGAATTTTGTCGTTGGTGGGCTGCATCTGGTCATTTGCAACAGGCTCCACCCAGAGTCCTCATGAAAGTCCCAACCCTATTCTGAAGAGCACTGTCTGCCTCTGGTGAGGCACTGCTTCCCCAGAGATGCTCGAGTACCACACTGCATAAGCATTATAAATCGGTTTCTTGGCAGCATGCTGGGTTCTCACATAGGAAGAAGTCTGCAGACGATAAAAAAATCAGGCATGTGTGGGATTAGCATATTGGAAAGCTTATTTAGGTGGAGGCTTAGGTGGGAAATTAAGGGGACAAACATTGAAGGGAAAAGCCTGAAGCCTAAACAGAAGCACCGATGTAAGAGGCTTTTGTTTTCTGGGGGGTTTTTAAGGGCAGGCAAAAGAGTGTATGACCCATGGCCCAAGAACATGCCCTTGGTTACGTACATGTTAATCTGGAGTAATTCCCCTGACTTCAGTGTAGTCCCCGGACTGGGTTTACACCAACATAACAGAGCAGAATGTGGTCCCTCCTCAGAGGCCTCAAGAGCTGATGAAGGAGCCAAGGTGAAGCTGTGTGGCACGGTCAAGAAATACGGATCCTAGCATCCGTAAAACTCTATGGATCATTTTGTACAATCTGGCACCTGCTGCCTTGATCGGATGTTAAGCTCCAGCACTAAGCGCCTTCACCACAAGCTCGGCTTGCCACTGAGCAGTGGTCAGGAACATGACGTATACACATGCGCGTTATCGTTGTCCTTGCCAATATAACTCAGTAACGCCAACGCACGTAAACGCCAGGCTAGCAATAGAGTAAGCATCAAATTCTGATTAACTTCACCCCCTCTAACTAGCTAGTAAAAGTTAAGTATCACAAGTGTTATTGGATGGGCACTGTTAAACAACACTACTTTCTCTCCTTAGAAATATTAGATGGTCATCCAGAGCAAGAGGATTTCACCATAATGGTCAGGGATAGGGTGACCAGAGAGTAAGTGTGAAAAATCGGGACAAGGGGTGGGGGGTAATTGGCACCTATATAAGAAAAAGCCCCAAATATCGGGACTGTCCCTATAAATTCGGGACATCTGGTCACCCTAGTCAGGGAGGACAGACAAGATCATGCCTTTATAGCTGGATGACACGCTGGAAGCGGGCCTCAAAATACAGCCCTACCCCTGAAGAGCAACCAGGTTAAAAAAAAAAAAAATAAAGAGGCACCTTCTTACACAAGAGATCGGTTTCCTGTGGGGATTTAAATCATTCTCGAGTCACTAGAATCAGCAAGTCCATTTTTACTACTTTTTATTCCTCTTAGCCCTAGAGCTGACAGAGCGAATAGAAGCTAGCTCACGGTTTCTGCTTTCTCGTGAAACAATTGTTTTTTGTATTACATTCCAGTTGCCGGGTGAATGCGTTCCACCTGGGCAGCCTCACTGCAGCCATAGAGAGTGCCATTTGTGGTGGGGGCAGGGAACCACCTGGCAGGTAGCTTATTTATTCCTGGTGATAATACGACGCAGGAGAAGGAAAGAACTCCGCACGGTTCTTGGGCGCAAGGTGGAGCTTGCAGACTTGGCAAGAAGAAACAAAACAAACACTTTTTTCCACGTAAAACCCAGCACATCTGAACTAGAAGTCATGGAGATTCCCTAAACTTGGGTACACAAGACTATTTTACCGTCCTTTCTTGGAGCAGAACTGACCCGTAAGCAGCAGAGTGTGAGGGAAAACCAGCAGGGCTAGGAAAGGGCAAGCCAGAAGGTAACCAAAAAAAGTGACTATACAAACCATGAGGTTTTAGATGAATCAGAAGACTATGAAAATAAAACTTTGGTTTCTGTACCAGTGAAGAGGTCCAATTCTCTACACCAACACTGAGACTTGGCCTACACTGCCAGCTTATATCAGTTTAATACATCACTCAGGGGTGTGGAAAAGCCACATCCCGAGCAACGCCGTCATAGCGACTGAACTCCTGGTGTACACAGCGCTAGGTCGACAGGAGGGCTTCTACCGTCGCCATAGTTACTGCCGGTCAGGGAGGTGGCGTATCTACGCTGACAAGAGAAGCTCTCCCATGCACGTAGGTAGCATCCTCCCCAAGCACTGCAGCTGCAGCATAGACAAGCCCTCAGAGTCAAAAAGATACACTTCTTAAATAGCCTGATCCACCAATATTCAGCTGACCAGGGCAAGGCAGGTGGCAAGCTGAGAATACTGCTACCAAGCTGCTTACTACTACACCTATGAAATCTGTACAGCTCCAGCCAAGGCAAAACATGTGCACGCAATTGCTGCTCTATGTCCCCCTTCCCCACAACCCTGTTTACTGATACCAGGTGCAACAGGTGCAGGATCTTTCAAACTCTCAGCTCTTTTACCATAGGTCTGCATAGCATCTAGTACTATGGGGCACCCAGGTGCTATACAATACAAACACCTTTCTCATTCAATGTCTATGGAATTCCATAGACAATAGGTTATTTAAAAAAAAAAAAAAAAAACACAACAACAACAAAAAACACATCCTTCTCTGTAATCTACCTATGTTAACTATTCAGCCAATGAGGCTGTACTAATGCCGAGTTATATTAAACAACTAACATGACATGTGAAAGTCATTACAAGCACTGAAGCTATAAAGCTTTCAAGCAACGTCTTAAAGTCCCAAATCCTTGTGAATAATTACTAGTGCTGAGTGTGCCGACATGCCTTGATCTTCCACGTACTGTGTTGTTTTTTTTTAAACTGCTCACTGAGTTGTCGTAACAAATGAATGCTTAGATCATCAATAAGTAGGCCTTTGATAGCACATTCTTTTACTTCGGTCTTCCAGATAGAAAACCACACAGCTCAGCTTCTAACGGTTCACTTGCCACAGTGGGTTATTCTGATCTACTGGGGAAAGTCAAGTGTCTATTGGTCTTCCTATCAATAGATAAATAGAAAAATGGCCAATAGTTTCATCATGCGGATTACATTCACTGGGCCTCACCAGCCTAAAGAGCAACAAACCACTACCCATCGCAGGCCCCAATTAATTACCTGCACATCTGGACATGTTTTAAGATATAAACTTTTATGGGCCAACCATTATTAACAACACACACCATATGATTTAACAGTCTCTAGTATCCAGGCGATTTTTTATGCAATGGAAAAAATTAACATATGTTCATCCAAAATAAAAGTAAAGGTACTAACTGTCAAACACGCTGAGTGCCTACAGCACCATGGGGTTTTGGATACCCAACAGACTGGATGATCAAGCCCTCAATGTGCACAAACCTACACAAATCTATGGGTATATAAGGACTTCAGCATCTTAGCAGCTGTAACACCCCAGCAGGGAAACACATATGCTAAAGCAAGCAGTACATTAGTGTGGAACATGCATTTTGATAATGATCAGTGACACAGAGCACTTACTTCCACAGAAAGATGTCTTTATTGCCCTGCGACTATAATTAGCTGGCATCAGTGTGAGATAGTTAAGTACATGAAAGCAGGATCTTCGAACACTGAGCAAAGTTTCATCATTGCACCTGGGAAAAAGTTTAACACGACAAAATATGCTTTCCCTGAAAGGCTGGCAAAAATGATCGAACCTCAAAAGCAGATCAAGACTCCAGATATATTCTTGCTAGCTTTTCTTGACATAATTTCCTAGGTAAAACCAAAAATACCTACTATAGTCCTGGAGATTTAAAATTCCCTCTGTCCCACAAGAAGGGGCTGATTTTATTGACAGGAACTCAGTGTTATTCAACAGAATTCACCCTGCAGATCAGGAAATTAACTGAAGGACAGGAGAGGCCTAAAATGGATAGGACAGGTCCTTTTGAGCAGGGTACCTGTCCAAGGCAAGGTATTTTTAAAAGGCCCCCATTTGTGAAAGGTGCAAAGAATTGTTGTGTTTGACCTGATCCTGGAAAGCGGCATTCAGGCAGGGAAAGGAACAACACCAAGGGACACAGGAGTAAAGAGAACATAACGCTGAGAAAGGACAGCAGAACAAGAGGCAGGCTGCATCTGCAGGCCTTTATACCGCACTATGCTACCAGCAGAGCACTTCTATTAGCTAATGCTGCTCAGGGGGGAGGTGTAGCTATGCTGGCAGAAAAACTCCTCCTGTTAGCTTACACGGCAACTCCACTAGGGGGCGCTGCCAGCATAGCAATCCCCCCCGCCCCCCCCCCACACCAGTCTAGACAAGCCATAGGAGTTATAGAAACATTACGGTTATCGAAAAGGCCAGCATCTCTGCTGCCCCTTGTGTTCGTAACCAGAAGAGCTGGTCACACGTTTTCCAACAGAAAAACGTTGATTTGTCCAAACGGAGACGGTCTGTGGGAACACGTCCATTGCAATAATTAAGGGGGGAGGTGGAGAAGTTTTGATCACGTTAATTTTACTAGGTTTCAGTGTAGTAGCCGTGTTAGTCTGTGTCAGCAAAATGAAAATAAGAAAGAAAAACTTGTAGCACCTTAGAGACTAACAAATTTATTTCAGCATAAGCTTTCGTGGGTTAGTACCCACTTCATCGGATATTTGGAATGACCCAAAACAAAACATTGCAATACGCAGGAAATTGCAACATTTCAGCTCAAAATGCTGGAATTTCCCAGGGAACAGAGATTCTAGTGCCCCACCAGCTCTAGCCACCAGTTTGCCAGGGCAGGAAGGTGGTGGGTGCTTTGCCTTCCAGGGCAGGTAACATCAAGCTCAGTTGTCCTTGAGTTAATGGTCTTGTTCAAAACCAGGGCATTGGGGGTGGGGGAGGGGGGTCTGAGAAATGAAGCGATTGTGACTTCCTGGACAGAATTTCTCTTAAAGCTGCTTTCCCCCACATGGCTTTAAAACAAAAGTTGTTGGAAGAAGAGGAGTTAACATGCTGGCAGCGAACGGTATTAAAATGCTGCAGAGGCAGGATTCATGGTCTTCCCCCAGTATTTATTTTTGTTACTTCTGCTTTGAGAGGAAAACTGACACCAACTGATAAATTAAGGGATAGGCCTGTTTCACGGTATACTCCCCTGAAATGCTGTTCTTCCTGCATCCCATGAAGCTTACGGACTCTCCCTACCGGCCTTCTAGAGCAACCAACAACTATTCCCCACCACCAGCCCTAAAGGCCTTATCTGGACTAGGACAAGAAGTCATGACTGACATTGGGTTAACTATGACTAACACATGTAGTATGATTGAGTGGAACCAGGAAAAGAGGGACAGGTTACAGCAGGAATCTTGTTTGGTGCAACACCAGTGGCTCAGGAGTCTGAGGTGGGCCAGAGCGCTATCAAACAGCTCTCTTAGCATGTAACGCTGGCATCTATGCAATCAATAAAGATCTCTTTCCTATAACTGCCTGCTCAGAAAGAACAGACAGGTTGGATCACCCAAGCTGGTCATAGTCTGTCCCCGTAGGAGCTAGGCTCAACCAAGAGCAGCTAACACATACTAGAAGCCAGGGCCGGCGCCAGGCACCAGCTGACCAAGCACGTGCTTGGGGTAGCTCCTCCTAAGGGGCAGCCAATCTTGGGGCAGCGGGGTGGCGCTGGGTTTTTTTTTATTTCAGCGGGGCGGCGCTGGGGGCGGGTTTGTTTTGGCGGGGCAGCGCTCCTTGTTTTGTTTTTTTCTTCGGCAGAGTGGAACTCAGAGCTAGGGTTTGTTTCGGTGGGGCGGCGCTGGTCGGGGGAGAAGGTTGTTTCAGCGGGGTAAAGCTCGGGGCTAGGGTTTGTTTCGGCGGGGCGGTGCTGGGGGGGGGGGGGAGGTTGTTTCAGCGGGGCGGTGCTCGGGGTTTTTTGTTTTTGCTTCGGTGGGGCGGCGCTAGGGTTTTTTGGGTTTGTTTTGCTTGAGGAAGCAAAAAAGTTAGCTTCTAGCAGGGCTGGCTCTATCTGCAGTAGAGGCAGAGACATGGTTGAAGTCATGGTAGCTTACACATCCTCTTTTTTCCTAATCAAAGCCCACAAAGTGGTAGCCTGCTGCCAAAAATAGCTGGATAGTTAACAAAGCACCCAACATTCATTCTTCTGATGCAATTACTGGAGTGGGCGAGGCTTAGGTGACAAGTTATCTGAAACCCCTTCTCCCACCTGCAGGGGCATACAAGCAGTAACTATTTCTTTATCAAGGACACAGCAACCAACATAGTAGCATGTAATTTCAGCCAGCAGGTCTCAACTTCTTCCATTCAAATGGATGTTCTTCGAAATCAGAAATCTGTAGTTCAGCTAATCTCACTTACTCATAATGAAGATACCTGGTGTGTATATATAGGGCTTTCCATCCATAGGTCGAAGTTGTTTTACAAAAGCATTACTAGTCCCATTTTACAGACAGGAAAGTGAGGTGCAAGGAGGTGAAATGACTTGCCAAGATTGAACAGCAAGCCAGTGGGAGAATTGGGATTCAAGCCCATGTTTCTCCAACTTCCAGCCCTCTGCCCAAGCCACTAGATCACAACTGTCTGGCCCTGACTACAGTTATTAGCAAACTAAGGAATAAGAAAAGCAACTTCTAGACAGAAGCAATGGCAAGGTGAGTTAGTTTTTTGTTCTTGTCCTCTTGAAGGACACCAAACATTCCCTTCATCCCTGAAAGTTCACAGTAGAGATGGAAAAGATTTATTAGACCACGGTAGAACTTATAGCCTTCAATAGAGGATGTATCTAGATCTTAACCAACAGAACAAGCCGTTATTTCTATTACAAATCTGGTTAATTAGATCAGCGTGTTTGCAAGACACGCCATGGAAAAGTTTGGATCGAAACCAAACCTAGGTCCCTGTCTGGCAAGAGGGCTCCACACAGCTGATCCAGAGCCGCAGTGAAGTAACTAGGGCTCTGTGCTGGCACAGATGTTTGCCCACACAGAGCTCCTTGCATAATTAGGACCTGATTTGGTAGTTCACCTCTGACTAGCCTTTGCAACAGCATGAGTACAAGTCAAGGTTTCCCTGTCAGGGAAAATTAATTGAGTCGCAATCAAACTCATGTGAAGTCAAACGACGTTACAACCGAGAAAAATTGCCAAGCTGTATCACAGGGCAGAGGCATTTATTTAATTTGTATTTGGGTCAAAGACTTAACAAAATTACAAGCAAATCTAACCAGCAATAAAAATGCGAAACTCAAAACTAGCAGTTATCTTTCAAGGGGAAAATAAAACCCGTCTCCTTGTTTTAATTATGAAAAGAGCAACGGACAAGGGAGCCAGCTGCAGTGTACAACTACTGCTCTAACCAGGAGCCTGGAAATTAGCGATAGTGGCAGCAAATATTACCCCAGGGGAGGACATAGAGAGCTCCAAGGGTTTTGGGAGGAGAGTCAAGGGAGGGATGACGAAGGAGATCCGCTATAAATTCTACACAGGAGACTGAAGGATTTCAACCCTAGGGCTGCTGCAGCTGCTTGCACTTTGCAAACAAAGATGTCCCTTGCATCGGCTGGGTCTCCTGATTCACAAGCTGGCAAGACAGAACTCAAATCCCAATAAATCCAATAGCAGTAACGGACAGATCAATAAGGATGGGAGGGAAGAGGATTAAAGCCATTTTCTTACTTTCCACCACTTTGGAGCTTGCTCCCACAGCAGTATGATTCGTTAGCAGAAGTCAGGTTTCACCACAGCCAGCCTTGCACTGATGTGCAGAACACAGCAGTGGCCATTGAGGCCTCTACTTAGCACGCCCTGGCTAGAAAGTTAGGGCTGACTAGCGTGCTGGAAAATCTTACCCTGGTCAGCAGCATCAGGGAACAAACCAAAGTCTCCGAGATGCAGCATGAATGAGCCAACCTGAGACCTCAGCTTGCAGAGTTGTTTTTACTAAGAGTCAGAATGAATATGCCCTAGCACCAACTCCACACAGCATCAAGGAGCAAAGCTTCTCCAGTCTGACTATGCTGACCTTCTGCTACGCACGTTCCTTTGCCCAGCAAGTACAGCACAGGATCGGCATGAGGCGATCCTCAGCTAACCTCTCAGCAGCACGGAACACAAGCAAGTCCTTGTTGCCTTTTACAGGCTGTTTTTTCTGGTTTCAGGATAGGACCTGACAGACCAACTCCACAGTGCATTCTCCAGGATACTTCTCATGGCTGCAGGTAAAATAAATTCCACTGCTAATCAGCATGAAGAGGAAAGTCACAGACACCAGCATCCTCTGGATCAAAAAGCATTTCCTTTTCACCAAGACATAATTTCACTGCTGGCCTTTGAAACGAACTCTCACCACAGGCAAAATTCTGCCTCTTGTTACACACCTGTGTAACCCCATTTACATCACTGTAGATGAGCAGGTGAAACCTAAGGCAGAATATTACCCTGTCTGCATCATGTCTACTATGAGTTTCTCTCTCCAGCATTTAAGGTGAAGTGGAGAACTTCTGTAAAAAAGATTCTGCTGAACTAACTAGGCCAATATGCCCCGTGTGCATGTCTGTATTTCAAATGCAATGTCTGTTCCTTCTTTACTTAATCTCATATGGCCCTCATTGCCATAGTATCTGAGCCCCTCAGTCTATAATGTAGTTACCCCCACAACACCCCTGTCAGGCAGGGCAGCACTATTATGCCCATTGTACAGATGAGGAACCTAGGCTAAGTGACTTGCCCAAGATCATGTCACAGAGGACGTTAAGCACGTCTCCAGATTCCTAGGCTAGCGCTCTAACCACTGGGACATCCTTCCTTTGTCAAAGTCCTGTTACCTCCCATAGCTGACAGCCTCACAGACCCCTAGAATACGCCAAGGACAGGAGCAAGATGACCCTTGATCTTTTTGTAGGTGTTTTGTGAAGCCACTAGCTGCCCTTGGAAAACCACTAGTTCCTGCATGCAGAAGCTGGCAGGTAACCATCCAACCCCAAATCCACTGATGGGAGTGGAAAGGGCTTTGGATCAGATCCTAAGTGAAAGAGGAAATGGCTTATAAGTCCTTTGAGTAAGATGGACATCCTTGTAACATTTAAGACTACACATAGTTATAGGTTTTCTAATCTTATCAGTTTTAAAGATTTTAAAACTTAAAATGTTTTGCTTTAAAGAGAACTTTGCAAATGTAACTAGAAAAGAAGGGTATTTTTAGACTAAAAACTAGGACCATTTTATTCAGCTGTCTGTAGCTTTACTTAAATTTCCAGAAATCCTAAATTCACATAGCTTCCAGTAATTTCATCAGGAGGAAT
This sequence comes from Macrochelys suwanniensis, assembly GCA_033296515.1. Taxonomy (NCBI): domain Eukaryota; kingdom Metazoa; phylum Chordata; order Testudines; family Chelydridae; genus Macrochelys; species Macrochelys suwanniensis. Next base: position 8,167,440 of record CM065790.1, on the reverse strand, counting down.
AGGTTCTCAACAGCTCTAATAAAAAAAATTAAAAATCAGCCACTAACTATATATTTAACTCCTATAAAGCCCTTGCCTCACAAAGCAGACAGTGGCAAGGACTAAGGTGTCAAAAGTTCCTTTACCAGCACTGAGAGCTCTGCTATATTTCAGCTAACTCTGAATTCCATACCCAGTCGATCTGGAACTGAAAGTATACTTGGAGGGCTGTAATGTTTCCTTAAAAGAAAAGAATGCACAATGTGTCATCCTCAGGGTGTTCTAAGAATGCACGGATCATTACATTGCACAACTAGATGTTTCCTCCAAACATAAACTATCAGGAAGAGATCAAACACCGAAATCAGCTTCTTAGAAAGGCAGTTTGATCAGTTTATAATGCAAACACCAAAAGGGCAGTCTCACTTTGTTGTTACATTTTGGGAAAACCACAATGTTTGGCGTTAGTTGCTTAACTGAGGAGTCCTATTTATCAACACAAGGATCTACACAGTCTTATTCTTTCTTATAAGGGACTCCCCACACAGAGCAGTTTGCAGGATGAGGGCCTTGGGCTCTACCCAAGGAAAGACTTACATAGGTGGTCAGCTTTAACTGAATGGGACTATTCATCTGTATAAACAGGACTACTAACATGTGTAAAGTTAAGCAAGTGCTTAAAATCTTTGCAGAATTGGGATTTTGTACTCAACACCAAGTCCTTAAACGATTGAAAGTGTACAGTGCAATCAATCAAAATTCTTCAGTATTTCCTTAAGAACATACAAATTACTACAGGCAAGAAGTCATAACAGCTGAAAACATATAGTAAAACCCACTCATGGAACAAAAGCAAAGGCAGTCCTAGGATAGAGAGGATGGTTGCAACGCATACATTTAGGACTCAAGATGACCTGTTATTTATCTTTGAGAGTTGTCAAGTTGAATTAATGTTTGGAAAAATATCACACGCAGATACCCTTGCTACCAGTAACATTCCCTTGCCTTTGTTACCAATAAAACCTGAGGTTATTAGAACAGGCCACATGTTTAAGATCTACTCCTCAACATATAGACTACTTGTTTATTTCCACAGGTAGCTCAGTGTGGACAGCAAAGACAGAAGAGCCAGCTTCATTTGTGTTTCTAGTCAATTTCATTCTCTGGTTTCCCAGGCACTTCTAGAGCAAATACCACAAATGCTTGGATTGTAAAAACCTAAAGGGAATGTTTTAAAAACAAAACAAAAACAAAAAACACTTTTCAGTAAAATAAAAAGAGTTTGGAAACATTTCTGGTTGTGATCATTTTTGTAAGAATTTTTTTAAAGTTCAAAAACCTGAAGATCCAATCTTGCAGTGCACCTGTGCACAATCCCAGTGGCCTGTCTGGGGGAAAGCTGGCTACATCCATGCAGATCTGATTGCAAAATTTAACCTATAACTACTTCACAGAGCCCCTTTAACAGATGAGCCTTAAAAAGGATCATATAGGGTTATAACACCCTATGGCCCCAATCATACTATGCAATCTGCTAGCACAAACTCCTGAGCGGGTGAGGGATCCCATTCACTTTATTGGGACTGCACAGGATTAGGGACCCATCATCAGACAGCATAGCTTCCCCCCCTAGCTGGCAGAGTTATCATGCTATGGTTAAAATAGAATTTAACAGAGCTTTGTAGAATTCTTCTCACCCTGGGCAAGTCATTTTTTTATTTTTGTCACAGGAGTAAGACCATGGTTTGTTTTTTAAAATCATGGTAGAAGGTGAGCAAGATTTTGTCTCTAGGCTAGTAAATGTTCAGGGCAGTGTATGTTTGAAGCCCAAGCCCACTCTCTAAAATACCAACATTCCAGGGACACTGTCACCTTAAAAACAAAAACATTTGCATCTGAATTTTGTACACCAGTTTGTTTGTTACATGCAACACCCAAGAGGACTATAAACTAAGGGAGACTGGAGGTGGAATACTTCCATTTTGCCAGTTCATTTACTTTTTTTATAGCTGACACTTCTCTATAATTCACCATTTCCTATAGACACACTTTCCACTCTTTTTGTGGGTCTGTCACACAGAAACAAGGGAAAGATACTTTAAAAACAAAACCAAAACCAAAAAAAAACAAACAGAAAAATGTGATTATAGAGCCACACCAGTTAGCAAGAAGTGGGGATGGACTCAAGGGCAGATATAGGACCTGAAGATACTTTTAAGGCAGTTTTTTTTTTTAACCTGACTAGATTCAACCTGATGGTGCCCCATTCAGGGTGTTCGTGTTAATCATCCCCACGTGGAGTATTTTCTGGTTGTCTAATATACAGTTTACTTCAAATACTGTCTGCGTCCCAGTCTCATTTTACCTGTGACATCTGTGGCCTGAAATTGATGTCCTTGAGATCAATAGATCCAGGCGACAGGTTATGAAGCAGCTGGCAGAGCAAGACTCCATCTCTCAAAGCCTGAGCCAGGTCAAACACAACAGCTGAGGGCCAGACCACCCTGTGGTTGGGGGGCAAAACTTTACAGTCGATCAGCCAGCGGCCACACTGCCTCCACTCCTCCATGGTCCTGCAGAGAAATGGATCCTTCAAAACAAAGTTGCCCTCGAGGAGTTGCCGGCGGCCCAAACTACGGTTCCAGCCCTCTTCTCCTTTTCATTGAGGACACCCACAAGCCGCTTGCAGCAGTTCCTCCTCCTTGGATGTGGAGGCTCCTGGGCTAGTTTGGGAGCTTCCCCCGGCAAGAGCGTAAAGTGCTAGTGCTCCTTTCCATTCTGATGGGCGGCCAACGCAGGAAGCATTGGGGGGGGGGGGGGGGGGGGGGACTTCCAAGGCTCCTTTTTTAAATCACTCCCCGGCGTGATTTTGGCAGTTTTACTTCTTGCCTATAAAATGCTCCATAGCGCCCAGCTCAGCGGCTCCTTTCAGCATCTCTCTCCCCCCCACACACACACGCTCGGCTCGGCTCGGCTCTGGCGTCCAGCTCCAGTTAAAGCCAGCGAAGGAGACAGAGACACGCGTGGGGGGGCTAAAAACCCCGCCCCCGCCCCTCTCTCTCCTCGGGTGGGGGCTGCTCGTGGGGGGAAGGGTCGCTTGTCTCTCCCCTCGGAGTTGCTGGACTCCCCCCTGCCCTCTTCTCAAGGGGGCTTTGTCCGGGGCTCCCCGGCGGTCTCCAGAAGTGGGTTAACGTGGCAAACAAACAAAGCCCCGCCGGCCGGGGCCGGGGGCCGGGGGGGGGGCCCGCGGAGACACACGGCCCTGGAGGGGGGCACACGCGAACCTGGGGCTCTCCGCTGCTGCGTCCCAGCGCTGGGCAAGGCTACAAGACCATCAGCCCCTCCTCGCTGCTCTCGCTCCGCCGCCTCCTCTCTCCGGAGAGAGCCACCAAGGGCAGCTCGCCCCGTCCTCCCTCTGCTGGCGGGGGGCGCAGGGGGACACCCCCTCTGCTGGCGGGGGGCGCAGGGGGACACCCCCTCTCTCGCGGAGGGGCGGGGATCCGCGGAGAGCGCTGGGGCTCCGACCCGGGCCACTCTCCCCGGCAGCGGGGCGCAGACAAAGGAGCAGACGCGCCGCGGAGAGACAGGGGGGGTCCCCTCGGAGAGGCGCGGCGGCCGCTGCCCGCTTCCCTTTCTCCCTGCTGGGGCGGGGGGGCGGCAGCTGTCCCCGGCCCGGCTGCAGCTCACGGCTGGGGAGGAGGAGGAGCTCGCTGCGCCGCCAGCACCAGCCGCTCCCCTCCCCTCGCCCAGCTCAACTTCCTTCCCTCGCCGGAGGAACCCGGCGCGGGGGGCAAGGGGCAGCCGGGGGTGGGCCCCCTCCGGGCCGCCCTGGGCAGGACCAGATCCACGCTGCCCGGGGGGGCTGGGTCTGCCTCGGAGGCGTCTCTCCCCATGGGGGAGGCAGGGAGCTGCTGCCGGGAGACTCCCAGCTGCTGACACTGATTTTGCAAGACAGAGGTCAGGCCTGGCGCGGCTGAGTTATATTTCTTTGGCGTTAAATGTTTCCATGGGAACATTTAAAGAGATACTGCCGAGTGAAATCACACCCCCCGCCCCCCCAAGTCACCTTCCCAGCCATTGCAGATCCGTGCCTGGGAATCATCTCCTTAAAATTAGGCCCAGGCTTAAGTACCTTGCTACATGGGGCCTGGATTATTCACCCATCACCTTTACTTTTTGCCATTCCTGTTTTTGGCTTAGGGCTGTGTTTATATGGCCCTTTACTCAGCCTGGGAGAATAAACACAGGTCAGATTTTCAAAAGAGCTCAGTGGAAATTTGGCCATAAGTGGCTTCCCCAAAGTCAAACTGAGGTCTGTGATGGAACCAGGAGGCGAAGTCCTTCTAATCTTATCGTTGGGTTGTAAATACTGCAGGGAAATGTTTAACCCAAACAAAAAGTGTTCAGTAACTTTTGAACAATGTTCATGGCAACCCTTCTAAAAGCCAGGATCTAGTTATTTATTACAAAACCAAACTCTCAGCCTTAAACTCCTTGGCCGCATCCTCTAAATTTCACCTGTAATCTTCTGCACACTTTCCCCTCCCGAGTCAGACAAACACAGTTTAGACAAACCTTTTTTTATTCTGTTTTTTCCCCCTTCCCAGAGAGCTTCTCCCTCATTTAATTGCCATCCAGGCAATTTCCACAGTTAAAATGGAAGCTTTGGCATCGATCGTGAAATGAATACGAACTATTCACCCACTCGTCAGAGAAATGCAATGATAACCTCTCAAATTTATTCAAGTGCAGACACAGAAGGAGTGATTCTTCCAGCATGATCCAACGGGGGAAGAAGAACAGCACTACAGAATGCTGAACTATTATTTAATTTCCTGGGAGCAAATTTCTTATGGCCTAATACCTGGCTACTCCTAGTATGTTATTGATCTGACTGTGTATGATAGCTGGTCTAGCCTGGCAGAATATAGATATACTAAAGGCTGAGAGGGCGCAACATATAAATTAATTTGTATATACATTTCATATTCAGAGCTACCCCCCGCTATGGGGCTAGGCAAACATGTGCTGTGTAGACTACAGTATGGAATTTCTAATTCTCCAGGAACATGATTTCTTATAGCAGCTTTCAGGTTCTTTTTGTTCTTTGTCATGGTTTTCACTGGCACACTGCTGTAGCGCTAACAGCACCAGTTGGGCAAGAATCATGTTACACCAAGGATATATTTGGCTCAGTGTGTACTAGACTGCTTTAGGAGATCTGTTCTGTAGGTGGACGACTACAGCTCAGTGTATTACATGTAGATACGTAAAGCCTTTAGCTACATCTTGGCTTTTCACTGCTTCATAAAAAGCGTGCTTTGCTTCTGGACACTTAGGAGCAATCACTGCATCTGCAGAGATAGCATCTGCAGACAAGGTGCAGCTCCAGGCTAGTTTCTCACCTATTTCTGCAACAATAAAAATGGCTGCTGGCCGAGGTATTTTGATAACAGCCAAACTCCTTTAAGGCAAACCAAAGAAAAGAACGCCTACCCGCCATATGCTTTGCTACTACTTTATATGTATGTTTCAAAATAGACAAAGGAATATTTCAAGGAAAGCACTGGAGAAATGCACCTGTGCTAGGTGCTGTTTGCATGCGCCTAAGCTGAGAAGCAGCCTCTATAAATTATACAATAGTGGGTTCCATTCAGTGATAGATCTCCTTCTTCCCCTCTGCTTATTGGCATTGTTGGGAGTGATAGCTAGCATTAAATTTGTTACTGAGCCAACTGCTGTAGGCATTTCACACACAGATGCTTATCTGCTGCCCTCTACTGGAGACAGAATGTTAATACAGGTATTTGTATTGCCTCCAGTGTAGTGTTGGTACCTTCCCATCTACATTAAACCTATAGAGATTACTATCTTCAAGGAGAGATTAATTGTAATAATATTTTGGCTTTTCATCCCAAGGTGCTTCCCTACCTATATACAATACAACTGATCTGCAGCCACCTCTGTGGTGGAGGACAGCAGTCAACCAATGCACAGCATGCTGCACAACAGTGCAAGAAGGGAATATTTTGGCTGGGCAAAACAGTAGGTTTTTTTTAAAGCAGCAGTGGGACTGTTATTAGCCAACCAGGGCAGGAGTGACCTGGGTTCTTTTTAAAATCTCATCTGACACAGAGAGAGAGAGAGAAGTGCATGGAATTCAACCATTACACCTTGGAACAATAAAAGACTAGCGCTGACGCTGGGGCAGTTTGAACAAATGATTTCAGGGAGTTTTTTAAACCTGGGTCTTAGAGCACAAACCCGTCCTCTAACTTAATCAGGACTTTCTAGTGATAACGGTGAGAGCCTCCTATAGCTAGAAGACCCCATGAAGTCCGCTGCGGACCTTACTTCGATTTACAGGGAAGCATTTAGTAGTGGCTCTGCAGAAACCCTAAAAGAGATAGATTATATGAAAGTGCTTGTGAACTGGCGAATATGTATGTATTAGCACTGCCATCTTCTGGATGGAACTGGAAGTGCACTGATTTATCATGACCTTTATACTGCTAAAGCTAATGGAGATTCTTTTGGCTCAAATGTTAGGGGCCAGCATTTTTGGAAGAAAAGGCTCTACATTTGCTGTCACCGTGATGTTCAGAGTGGCCACGACATGCAGCATACAAACAGGTGTGAAGCTGCAGGTGCCCAATGAGTTGCTGCAGGAGATTTACTTAGCTCCCTGACTCACTTTGTTTTTGTTGACTAGAATAACTGGCTATTTTATCAAATATGGCTGAGAGTCACATATAACTTATGAGACTAGCTGCTGCATGCCAGTTATCACTCTATCTTTGTCACCAGGGTGTCCCGTGCCTAGGCTGCGTGGGAGAGAGAAGCTATGGCAGGGTCTGGCTGCCCCTTTTCTCAGCTTCCTGGTGGCTGGCTCCCCTCGGCCTGGGTGCTGCCCTGCTAAGCTGTCACACGTGCTGCATCAGGAGGTCAGACGAGATGATAACAATGGTCCCTTCTGGACTCATAATCCATGAATCTTCAAGGCAGAGATCACATATGTACCATCATCCAGTCAGTCTGACTGGCAGCCAACCTCCAAGTACCCTGCCAATCTAATCAGGCTAGTGCATAACTTATTTCCTGTAAGAGGAGAGAAAGGAGTCTGCAAGTCTGAGATGCATTGCATTTGTAGCAGCTATCCATCAGCAGAGACTAAAATAATAGAATCATAGAATCTCAGGGTTGGAAGGGACCTTAGAAGGTCCCGTCCTGCACTTAGGACGCAAGAATCCCATGCACTGCTACAGACTAGGGACCGAATGGCTGGGCAGCAGTTCTGCAGAAAAGGACCTAGGGGTTACAGTGGACGAAAAGCTGAATATGAGTCAACAGTGTGCCCTTGTTGCCAAGAAGGCTAACGGCATTTTGGGCTGTATAAGTAGGGGCATTTCCAGCAGATCGAGGGACGTGATTATTCCCCTCTATTCGGCACTGGTGAGGCCTCATTTGGAGTACTGTGTCCAGTTTTGGGCCCCACACTACAAGAAGGATGTGGATAAATTGGAAAGAGTCCAACGGAGGGCAACAAAAATGATTAGGGGGCTCGAGCACATGACTTATGAGGAGGGGCTGAGGGAACTGGGATTGTTTAGCCTGCAGAAGAGAAGAATGAGGGGGGATTTGATAGCTGCTTTCAACTACCTGAAAGGGGGTTCCAAAGAGGATGGATCTAGACTGTTCTCAGTGGTAGAAGATGACAGAACAAGGAGTAATGGTCTCAAGTTGCAGAGGGGGAGGTTTAGGTTGGATATTAGGAAAAACTTTTTCACTAGTAGGGTGGTGAAGCACTGGAATGGGTTACCTAGGGAGGTGGTGGAATCTCCTTCCTTAGATGTTTTTAAGGTCAGGCTTGACAAAGCCCTGGCTGGGATGATCTAATTGGGTTTGGTCCTGCTTTGAGCAGGGGGTTGGACTAGATGACCTCCTGAGGTCCCTTCCAACCCTGAGATTCTATGATTGTATGATGATTCTAAGGTCATCTAGTCCAACCCCCTGCCCAAAGCAGGACCAATCCCCAATTTTTGCCCCAGATCCCTAAATGGCCCCCTCAAGGATTGAACTCACAACCCTGGGTTTAGCAGGCCAATGCTCAAACCACTGAGCTCTCCCTCCCTCCAAATTGCTACTTTTGTGTTACAAATCCGATTGTTATTACCTATGTATGCCCAGGAATGTTATTGCTGCCTTTGGTTGCATGGGGTTGCACTTGCATGCCATGCAGGCTGTGCTGTTTCAGCAATCAGGAATTCCCAGCTGTCTGGTTAGAGTGACCTTTGCACACTACAGATGAGTCTCTTGCAGCTCTACCGACTCCCACCATCTTTTTCTTAAAGCCCCAACTCCTGGAGTCCTGTGAATCTCAGCTTTCATTCTTAAAAAGGCAACAGCAATCGAGCTCTCAAGACTGTAGAGAACCACTTGACAATGTGACCTGGGGGGGAAAAAAAAAAAAAAAAGTAAAAAGCAAATAAAAAGCATCCCAAATTTCTTATTCGTAAGTCACACCGGGGGCACAAAGGGACTTGCTGCAACGCAACCCAGCGCCTCAAACACCCAAGAGCACCTCAGCGCAGAGGGGCTCGTGGCGCCACAAGCAGCACCGTGCACCCTGCGAGGCAGCCAGGCGCCCCGAACACAAAGCGCCATGGCCCGCGCAACGCGCGCGCGAGGGGGGGGGGGGGGGGGGATGGATCGCTCGGCGCTCGTGCGCCTCCCCTGCCCGTCGATGCTCTCGGAACTCGCAGCCGCCGCGGTTTCCTGGCGACGGGGAAGCCGAGGCCAGGGCGCGGCGGAGCGAGGCAGGTCGCGCGCGCGCGGGTGCGGGGGAGTGGGGGGGTGCCCGCCTACCGGGTCACCGACAGGAGAGGGGTGGGGGTATCGATCACCCCCCCCCCCCCAGGAGTGACTTTGTAAATATCTGTAAGTAGCTAAGAAGGTCCGGGATTCCCCCCCCCCCCGGCAGAGCGCAGCGCGGCGCGACTGACAGGGCTGTGGGCCGGGTTCAGCCGCTGGCATAGGGCCTCCGGCAGCTGTAGAGCCCCGCCCCCCTGCTCGCGCGCAGCCTCAGATCCCCGGCCGGCCTCCGGCAGCTGTAGAGCCCCGCCCCCCTGCTCGCGCGCAGCCTCAGATCCCCGGCCGGCCTCCGGCAGCTGTAGAGCCCCGCCCCCCTGCCCGCGCGCAGCCTCAGATCCCCGGCCGGCCTCCGGCAGCTGTAGAACCCCGCCCCCCTGCTCGCGCGCAGCCTCAGATCCCCGGCCGGCCTCCGGCAGCTGTAGAGCCCCGCCCCCCTGCTCGCGCGCAGCCTCAGATCCCCGGCCGGCCTCCGGCAGCTGTAGAGCCCCGCCCCCCTGCCCGCGCGCAGCCTCAGATCCCCGGCCGGCCTCCGGCAGCTGTAGAGCCCCGCCCCCTCCCCTGCTCCACCCCCCCTCCACCGCTGCCCAGCTCCGCAGCGCTCTGCGGGGGCGGGGACCGGGCGGTGCGCTCCGCTCCGCTCCGCTGGGGAGCGCGGCAGCGTGTCTGGCGCCGCGCGGAGCCCGCCACGCTGTCCTAAGCAGCGCGGTAAGGGGGGGGGGCAGGGGGTTGGAGAAGGGGCGGGGGTTTTCTGGAGGGGGCGGTCAAGGGGCAGGGAGTAGGGGGGCTGGATGGGGCGGGGGTTCGGGGGGGGCTGGATGGGGCGGGGGTTCTGGGGGTCCTGTCAGTGGGCGGGGAGCGGTTGGATGGGGCGTAGGAGCCCCTTGGGTCTGTCTGGGGGTGGAGGTGTGGATAAGGGTCAGGGCAGTCAGGGGACAGGTAGGGGGTGGGGTTCTAGGGGGGCAGTTAGGGTGGGGGGTCTCAGGAGGGGGAAGTCAGGGGACATGGAGCAGGGAGGGTTAGATGGGGGGTCCTGGGGGGCAGTTAGCGGCAGGGGTCCCAGGAGGGGAACAAGGAGAGGGGGGTAGGGGGTTTTGAAGGGAGCAGGAAGTGAGAGGGAGTGGGTGGGGGTGGGACAGGGTGGGGGTGGGGCTCCCCATGTCCTCTTTTTTGATTGATGAAATCTGGTAACCCTAAGGGGGGTGGGGTATCAATCACCCCCCAGCAGTGACCTGGGGATGGGGGTATTGAGCACCCCAGCAGTGACTGGGGGTGGGTTGAAGATATAGCTCATCACCCCAGGAATAACTAGTGGGGATCGAAAGCAAAGATCAACACAAAAGGGGATAAGGGAAGTTGGGGAGGAGAACAGGTCACTCTCCTAAAATATTAACAAGGGGACCAAAGTAGGGTGACCAGACAGCAAGTGTGAAAAATCAGGACAGGGGGTGCGGGGCAATAGGAGCTTATATAAGAAAAAGACCCCAAAATCAGGACTGTCCCTATAAAATCGGGACATCTGGTCACCCTAGACCAAAGTGAAGAAGACTAATGCATCCCCGAGCAGATTTAATGGTACCTCCTAGGACCCAGAGCTCTGAAACGGGTGCCTAGGGTGTTCTTTGCTCTGGGTGGGAGGATGTGAGCAGCCGCGTTCTTCATGTCGCTCTAGGTTGAAGCTGCAACATAGATCGAACAAAGTGAAGGGTGAACCCCAGTGGGAAGCCAGTCTGCAGTGAGAAGGAAAGGCCCATGAATCAGCTCACAAAGACTTTTACCACCCACCCACCCACCCACATGCAACAAGGTATTGACATGGCACATCGTACCAGCCCTGTCTATTTCACTGGGATTTTCCCAGCCCTACCGCAGGCCAAACTGTAACATCTGCTGCTTTTCCATTGAAGAGTCATGATTATTACTAGAGAACACATCTTTGGGAATTGGAAAACCAGAGATAACTTAACCAATGGGCTTCAGATACGCTGCACTGACAAGACACAGGGAGGATCTGTTGCCTGGTGCTTTTTAATGAAGTGACTCATGCACACTCCTATCAATAAATCCATTTTAAAGTGTAAAGAAACCAGGCACAATCAGTGAAATGGGAGCAAGTCTGGACCACGTTGAACTCCTAGATCTCTGTTGTTTCACCATTTAATTAAAATCTCTCTAAGGAGTCTGGATTTTCCTGAGCAAGCCATTAGCCCTTAGGCCTCTGTTTCAGGTTGTTGAGGCTGTTTCTCCATGGACTCCAGTACCAAATGGGCTGTGTGCACAATAAGCCTTTCCAAAATGACAGGGCATCATCAATACACAATCGGTCCTTCAGAAGTCCTGGTTTCTTACACTGAGCGTAAGCACAAGTCCTGTACGGTGCTGTAACATACAGACGAGTCTGTGTCAAAAGTGTACCTTTGCTTATGCCTGTGAAGCCCTGATTAAGCCAATGGATCCACTACAGCGCTTGAGAGCTGATACGAAACACGTTTAGTCTCAAGTGGCATTCCAGAGTGACTGACAGGCAGAGTAATGAATGGACGGGTGCCACTAGCTGAAAAAGCCTTATCTGAAAGCTATGCCAGGCTTCGTTACAGGGATACCTCGTTGCTCATCTGGCAGCAGCAGCAGCAGAAGTTGGAGTCTGTCCCACCTGGTACATACTTGAGTAGAAGCCGGAGTATGTGGTATTCGCAGTATGGTAATGAGGCCATCCTGGTACGGGACAAAAACAAATTGGATGTCTCCAGAGACACTGGGCAATCAAAGTTTTGCATTATTATGTAATTTTAAAGCCTTAGTGTCAGAAATCTTTACATGGCAAACAAATACATGAAAAAAACCTGTGCTAGGCCTCAGGCAAGTTCTAAACAATATTTTCATTTAAAAGCCACCATTAATATTAATGGAAGATTTGGTTACATTGTTTCCCATCACTGCTGACTATCAGATAATTGGGATCAACCTACCAAGGTTCAGTGTGGTGAAGAGATGAAGACTTGGGGACACCTTCCTAGAGGAAAAAACCAAAATATTAGATCAAGGGATCAGGCTAAAAAAGAAAAAGATACATTGCCTTCCTTGTACATCTAACTGCTTTATGCCTGATCTACCTTCTGATTGGGTATCAATATAGCTGTTTCAGTTATAACTATTTCAGTAACAAAATCACACCCTTATCAGTATAGTCCGAAGTGTGAACACACATATTAGTATAAACCTGTCTTACATCTGTATAGCTTATGCCCTTTCCCTTACAAGAATAGCTATTCTGGCATAAGCAAGGTTATACCAATATAACAACATCAGAGACCGGGGGTGGTTGTACCATTTTAACTATACCACTATCATTAAAGCAGTACAACTTGTGTGTGTGGACTAGCCCTTAGAATATTATTAAAACTGAAAGGATGTTTGAAGTTTAAATTTATTTTCACCATTTATGCCACTGATTTACGTTACATATTTCGTTGAGACTGAATGATGAAAATAGCCTAGTCAGTTTCACTTGCCAGTCCTTATACACTAGCAAAATTCTGCAATGGTGGCCTTGCAAATGCATCTAGGGAATGTTAGAGTCCAAACTGATTTCATTTGAAATCATTCTTCAGAATGTTTCTAGTGAGATTGTTCTGCAAAAATGCACAGAACCTTCATTTTGGACCTTTCCTGTCCCCTTTTCATATTTTCCCTATAAATGGTCTCTTACAATGTCAATTCATGATCTGGCAGTTGAGTTGAATAATTTACAGTATTACACAGAATAGGGAAAGGAAGTGCTGAATGAAGTTACATTTGGGCCTTAGAAAAGTCTGGGCGAGAGAGGTGTATAAAGGCTTTGTCCACTGCAAAGCAGCAGTTACTTCTCTCTGATACTAGAGTTCAGTATCATGGAGGTAACAGTTTGAAGGCATCATTCTGTGAAGTCAATAGGACAACTCATATGAATAATACTCCACTTAAGTAACAATTGCATGGGTCACATATAATAGTTCAAAAGCATATCACCGACTGAATCATCAGATAGGCAAGGATAGATTAAGGAGAGTAATAATGAAGAAAGCTTCTGTTAACAAACATACATGTCTCTTGGTAAGGGTTGAAAGGAAAGAAAGATCTTAAAGAAAATGAGTGCTACAGCCATAGACCTTCAAAAGGGATTTTCTTGTTCAAGCTTTCTGTATAGTTAAACCTTAATGCATGTGACAGTTATGCATTTAGCCTTGTTAATGTGTCTAACTCTATTTATGCAGTTCCTATTTCAAACAAAAATTATAGGAGTGTCCATTATAAATAAGCTAGGAGGGATTTTTTATTTAAGTTTTGACAAACAACGTCTCGTATTTAATTGAGTTGATATAAATATTTAAAAAATCATGTCCAGAAATTATTTCTTTTCAGTTGTTAAAGTCTAAAGGATTTTTTAAAAAAATCAGACTTCTACATTTGGAAATGAGCACTGGTGTCTGGCTCCCAGTTCTGCCTGCCATCGCTACCCCATTGTGTATATTAGGGCTTGATCTAGCAGGGCAGGATCAAGTCCTTAGAAGTCATGGGATTTACATGTCTCATCCAGCACATGCTTAAACTCAAGCATGTGCACAGTCCCGTTGACTTCGGTGGCACTAATCATGTGCCTACAGTTAAATGCCTTAAGTATTTTGCTGGATCAGACCCCTAGACCCCAATTCAGCCAGGTACTTATTTGAGGCCCTGGCCTTGATCCAGCAAAGCACTCGGGCACCTGCTTAACTGACTTCAGTTGGGCTACCCATTTGCCTAAAGTTAAACATGTTGCAGAATTGGGCCCATTCTCCTGTACTCCTCAGTATTCATTATGCTTATTCCAAGAAGTTTTATTTTTAAAACTTTTTTAAGCACTTTAAAGTTTCTTTATATAGAGAAATTCTGTATCCATCCTGCTAAGCTAACAATAGCACATCCATTCTACTGTGGATGAACTACGTTTTCTGCACTCAGCACTTACTGTTAGCAAGTGCATTCACTACAGATCAGTTACCCCTGATTTATTTATCTGTTACTATTTATGCATGTATCCATGATTACTACAAAGTACTGTATGTTCAGAAAGTTTAACGTGAGCCCTGATCCTGCAAACACTTATGCAAAGGCTTTATTTTACACGCATGACCTTGGTCTCCTCAGGACTATTCAGGTGGGTAAAGTTAAGCATGTCTACAGGAGCGGGCCTTACATGGCAGTAAGGGGACGTTGTATTGCTTGCTTTTCTGCACATCCCTCTAAATGTGATTATATATTTTCCCATCATTTAGTATTAATGTATTTGCAGTAGTCTTGGCAGCTTTGGTGATACGACTACCATGAACCGAGTTTCTGTAATTAGTTATGCAGTGTTGATGCACTTATTGTAAATGCATTTATTGTCTCTTGATGTCAGTTAAAATGGTTTGAATGTGTCATCTGTACCAGCAGTTTTTTCTTTTCCACATTTATAGGAGGGGAGGGATAGCTCAGTGGTTTGAGCATTGGCCTGCTAAACCCAGGGTTGTGAGTTCAATCCTCATGGGGACTACTTAGGGATCTGGGGCAAAAATCTGTCAGGGGACAGTACTTGGTCCTGCTAATGAAGGCAGCGGACTGAACTCAATGACCTTTCAAGGTCCTTCCAGTTCTAGGAGATTGGCATCTCTCCTTTTTTTTTTTAACTGCCTTATATGCAGTTAGCATGTCTGCTTATTATTTGTATTGCAGCTCAAAATACTGACCAAGGCACGATATGGGGCAGGTAGGTATTTATGCAGATACACCCAATTAGGGATTGTATTAACTAGCGGTGGTCTTATTGCCATCTGTTCCTTAACGTAAGGGTGAGTTCCCAGAACAGAAATCTGCAGCCGAGTTTACCTGTGGTTAGCTAGTTGTGGGTGAGGCTGGAGTCTCCAGGACAGAGCTGTTGCACAGCTGCTCAGTTTTCATTCCGAATCCTGATTCAACAGCCCGGAGGTTTTGAGAGCCGTTCCCGGGAAGCTTGAGAGGGGATTTGACGAGTACCCCTGCCGTCGCTGCTTCTCGTGTGCACGGAGGGCTACAGTGAAGATGTCAAAGCGAGTCCACTGAGCTGACTGGGAGACCACATGCTGTCTGTCCTTTTATAGATTCCAAGCCAAAAGTGACCACTGTGATCATCTGGTCTGACCTGTATAACACAGGCCAGACAACTTCCCGGAATAATTCCTAGAGCAGATCATTCAGAAAAACATCCAATCTTGAGTTATGCCCATTAAGGACCCACAGTGAGCCTGCTTACCTTCTAGCTAAACCCCCAGGCAGTCTAACAAGTGCAGCCTCAGTGGAGCTGCCTGATTGGCCAAACTGCCTGATTGACTGATGGGTTCAGCACACAAGTTCTTAAGACCAGCATCAGTAGCAGGGTGCTGGCTGCTCAAAGCATTTGCTACAATGGCGCCTGCTTGTTCCCAGCCCCGCTGCTGCCTTGGGTCCAGACATGCTTCAGTACAGGCAACCCAGCTCTGACCTTCAGTTCTGATTCCTGATTCTGGCTCTGACATCTGGCCTCCCACTCCCAGACTGACCCTGGGCACTGTTCCCTCTAAGCTAGGGATCTCAAACTCAAATCACCACGAGGGCCACATGAGAACTAGTAAATTGGCCCGAGGGCCGCATCACTGAAACCTTTTCATACAATGATACAAAAGTATAGTAAAAAATGAAGAGTAATATAGCATTCTATTAAAAGTCAATGTATTAACTTTTTTAAAACTGTAATGCAAAGGGGGGTTTTAATAAAATATAAACACTCAGTAATGTTTGGAGCTTGGCTGCCAGTGGAGTCGACACCTATGGCGGGCCACAGGATGCGGCCCGCGGGCCGTGTGTTTGAGACCCCTGCTCTAAGCTGTGCACGTGTGCACACACACACACAGATCCTAAACCCCGCGCACATGGCAAAACACCATGCGCACAAAAATTTGCACAGAAGAAATTTTTTGTGCACACGGCCTGTCAAAAATTAGAGGGAACACTGACCCTGGGCTCCAGCTCCTATGACTAGGCACAACTGCCCGCATCCCGGTCCCTCACAATTTAAAAATAGCCAGTGATGGAGAATCCGCTATGACCTTGGTAAATTGTTCTGACACTTACCCTCTCTGTTAGAAAAATTCAGACTGTAAAATTTTTTTAGCTTTAACTTCCAGCTATTGAATCGTGTTCTATCTTTCTCTGCTAGATTGAAGAGCCCATTCTCAAATATTTGTTCCCCGTGTAGGTACTTATAGACGTGATCAAGTTCCCTTTAATCTTCTCTTTGTTAAACTAAATAGCTTGAGCTCCGTGAGTCTATTACTGCTAAGGCAGGTTTTCTGATCCTTTAATCATTCTCATGGCTCTTCTCTGAACCCACTCCAATTTATCAACATCCTTCTTGAATTGTGGAAACCAGATCTGGACACAGTATCCAGCAGCAGTCACAGCAGAGCCAAATACAGAGGTAAAATAACATCTCTCTTCCTACTTGAGATTCCTGCTTGGACAGCTCGAGGTGCAGTGGCAAAGTGGTTAAGGTTGTGACAATCCAGCAGGTCATGTGTTTAAGTCTAGCTCAGTTTCACACTGAAAAGCTGCCTCCAGTTCACCCAGCTGCAGAATACGTACCTGGATCCATAGGGCTGGGGAAATCAAAAGTGGTGGGATGGAAAGTGACACACCTTAAACCACATCAGCCTGATGAGCCATCTGTGGCTCGGGGCAGATTTTGCCTTTTCTGGGACAGCACATCCTGTGGAAGTAGCTCTCCTGCACCAAAAGAGAAAGAGAGAGAGAGGCCATTTAACAATAATAAACTACTACTGAATAAAATCACAGGAAGAGAGTAAATGTCACATAATTTTTAATGTTGTCATTTAGGGATGGCTCGTGGCTCTGGGTGTCCCTAAGCATCTGACTGCCAGAAGTTGCGAGTGGACGACAGGGGATGGATCACTGAAAGATTGCCCTGCTCTGTTCATTCTCTCTGAAGCATCTGGTCTCAGCCGCTTCCGGAAGACAGGATTCTGGGCTAGATGGACCATTGGTCTGACCCAGTACAGCTATTCTTATTATTTTTAAAGGGGATGGGGACCCAGGAGCAAACCCATTCAGGGCTCAGCTACCCTGTCCTTGGGGTATATAGTTGCCTGAAAATAAGATCTAAAATAGCCAGCACATGGCAGAAAACTGTGTCCATCGCCAAATCTGACTGAGTCGCCTCTCACAGGCAAACCACAGTCTTAGCCACTTGAAAGTAGCTCCAAAGTTTCCAATACCAATTTGTTCAGCTTTTAATGAACCCCCTGACTACGCCCAGTGGTGCTGACTGTGCCTCTTACATTATTATTATTAATAAAACACTTACCTCTCTTGCGCCTTTGCTGGCTCACAAGACAGACTGGACCAACTCATTGTTGCTAGAACAGCAACGGCTGCTGCGTAAGTGGGGTCAGTGTTGGTAAAAATTCCAGCATCTGGCATTGATTTGGGCCAGTTCAAAGTAATTAACTGGTGCTTAACCGGCTGTTAAACCAGGGTGAAATTCCTCAGCTTCCCTCTTTTAATATAGCGCTTCCCA
This sequence comes from Macrochelys suwanniensis, assembly GCA_033296515.1. Taxonomy (NCBI): domain Eukaryota; kingdom Metazoa; phylum Chordata; order Testudines; family Chelydridae; genus Macrochelys; species Macrochelys suwanniensis. The sequence goes on along the minus strand of CM065790.1, from coordinate 8,149,985 downwards.
CGTCAAGATAACAGGCCTGATTCTCATTTAACCTCAGGTCCTTTACCCCCCGTCTGACTCACTGAAAGGGAGCGTAAATGCTCTGTACATTGTCAGAATGGCATAACCTTGTCTATGCCTTATGCTCTGTAGTTGTTGTGGTGATGTAGCTTAGCCAAGATCCCTCAGGTGGGGAACATAATGTTGACCTCACCCACCTACCCCACCGTAAAAACTGTCTGTGCCTTGTTTCCACTAGGATTTTACAGCAAGATTACTAATCTGTGTTAGCAACCTTGCTCTTAAAAACCCACCTTTTGGGCAGTGAGGACGCAGCCTGAGTGTACCAGAATTAGTCATGAAGAGCCAGCTAGTGGATACAGGTGGGGAGACGGAAAGGGGAGAGTACTGTTCTCCCACTTGCAAACGTGTGCAGGTGACAGCTGGAATCCAAGTGCTCATGCGCCTGGGATGAAGCCCTGACCCTATTGAAATCAATGGGAGTTTTGCTATTGACTTCATTGTGGCCAGGACTTCTCTCCTGGAGCACAAAGGGCAGTGGTGCAAATATCAGGCACACCAAGTATTTTCTTCCCTTTTTTGCCCTGTATATCTCTTTGGAAGCCCCGGAGAAATGTATCGGGAGCTTTCCAAGTCCTACATCGAACGGGTGGGACTCGAAGGTGTGGAATGTTTAACCAAGAGAGATGTCCATTAGACATTTGAGTAAAGAGCTGTCTACAAAAAGCAAAGTTTTAAAACCATCTGAATAAAAATCAGTTCCCTTCTCAGTAAATCAGTTTCCATCTCCTTGGTGACCATGATGTCATATCTTCCTAGTTCTCCGGTCATCCATGGAGTCTTCCAGAAAAACAGGACAGATAAGACCTGAATTTCTGATGTTCAAAAAAAAAAAAAAAAAAAAATTAAACCAAACCAATCTACCACATTCCAGGCTTTCTTTATGTATCATTTAAAAGGGGACAAACCAATGCCCCTCCTCCCAGATCCTTTTCAGGTAACCTTCAAGAACCACGCTGTAGCTTACCTATGCCCCCAATCCTGCAAATAGATCCACACTCCATTCAGGGCCCTATTGATTTCAGTGGTAAGGGTCTATCCACATGGATCCAGTTGCAGGATTAGGGCCTAAAGCGGGATGGTTGCTGAAAAATAAATCCTGAACAACTAGTTGGGGAAATCATGGAAGCAATAGCCTAGATCACTCCAGCGCTATGGCCCTGAGTCAGCAAAGTGCTTGAGGCCTGGTCTAGAAAGTTTTTGTACCGATGTGGTTCTTTTTTTAACCAATATAGTTATACAGTACAATCCCTAGTGTGAACAGTTTCATACTGGTATAGCTTATTCCCTTGCTTGTACAGGAAAAGCTATACCAGTATAAGCACATTTATATCTGTATAACTATGTCCACACTAGGGGGATTATACCACTTTGACCATACTAAAATATTTAAAGCCTTAAGCTCAACTCTATTCAACAAAGCATCCACTACACCTAGGATTTATGCATGCACTTGAAGTTAAGCAGAGACATAAGTACTTGGCTGAATAGAAATGAAGTTAAGTACAGTAAAAGCTGTTTTATCCGGCATGTTGAGGGAATGGGGGCTGCCGGTAAGTGAAAAATGCCAGTTAACTAAGAGGGAGGGAATTTGGGTGTGGGAGGGGGTGCGGGGCTGGGGGTTGGGGCATGGAAGGGGGTGCGGGGCACAGGCTATGGGAGGGAATTTGGGTGCAGGAAGGGGACTCGGGGTGCTAGATCTGGGGGGCAGTCTCGGGCAGCTCCCCACAAGCGGTGACCTGTCCTGGTTACTCTTATGCGGAGGCGTGACAGGTGGCTCTGCGTGCTGCCTCTGCCCACAGGCACCGCCCCCATAGCTCCCATTGGCCATGGTTCCCAGCCAATGGGAGCTGCGAAGCGAACACTCGGGGTGGGAGCAGTGCGCAGAGCTGCCTGCTGCGCCTCCGCCTAGGAGCAGCCGGGACAGGTCACTGCTTGTGGGGAGCCGCACAAGGTGAGTGCCCCCTAGATCCAGCATCCCACACATCCTCCCATGCCCCAAGTCCCTTCCTGCACCCAAACTCCCTCCCAGAGCCCACGCCTTGCACCCCCTCCCATTCCCCAAACCCCTGCCGGCCCCATGCCAACTGGACTATAAATCGGAATTTCAATTAAGATCAGAAATGCCGGTTTATAGAGCTTTCTGGTTGGTGAAGTGCCAGATAAAACACTTTTACTATACATGCCTAAACTTCAGCATGTACAGTCAATATTTTCAATCTCACGACTTCGTGACATTTGAGGTTTTACTTAATGCCCCAGCATCTGGAGTCATGTGATTCTGAGAAAATCTCAATTTTCATTTATTAAAAAAGGTAAGTTTCCCACCCTCAGGGTTGCAGAGAAAAGCTGAAGTCATGAGCAGATTCAATCCTAAAGGCTCAAAACCCAGCGGGCTATTATTTTTAAAAACTCGCATGATTTTTTAAGCCAGTCCCATGATTTTGGGGATCCCAATTCATGATTTCTGAAGTTTGGCAGTTCTCCTTAAGTGCTTCACTGAACCAGGACCTCATATGATTTCAATCATGGTGAGGATCCGGGAGGGAGGAAGGAAACAAGCAATGTATAAAACTTCTCACACACAGGCACTTTTTTTTTTTTTTTTTTTTTATTATGAAAACAAAACAAATGCCCCAGGAGAGGGGTCCATGATTACCAGTAACATCAAAGATTACTTTCTAACTTTTTTTTTTTAATTCCGTTGTGTCGAGGCCAGCATTTGCAATAAACAAGCTAAAACTAGTTACATTGACTCATTCTTCAGTAACTGACATTTACAGGAATATACTAGAAATGGCACTAAAAAGTCTTAAGAAAAAGAGTTACGGTAAATTTGCATGCACATCATACAGAAAAGTAACATTTGTTTTAAATATTTTTTTTAAAAAAGGAAAAACAGAACAAAACATACAACAACAAATGGTTTTGGAATTGTTATGCCAGTTATCGGGGCGTAAGCTCTAAAAGGCCCGTGTCAAATCCTAGCTGGTGGGTTGTTTTATTTATTTTTTAAAAATGATTTTTTAAAAAGATATGTAAATACCATTTAAAAAAATGCATCTAACCATTTTACAAGGACGATAATGCTGCTAGTGTAATGACCTCCTCCTGCCCTGTATTAATCTCCTATAACTCACAGCCTGCCCACAGTGGCGCCATAATGCTAATTGCTTGTTTTAGAACATGTATTTTTAAAATCCATTACTAAAAAGTTTTTTATTTTTGGTCATGCCCCAACTCCCACCCCTAGCCTTAAAAAACATAATTTTAAAAAAGGAAACAAATTAAAAACTGGTCTAAGAGTCCCAAAAGTAGAGAGAAAATTAAATTAGGTAACTGTAGTCTGATTCCACCAACCAGAGAACACGGGAAGAGGCCACAATCCGAGAGAGTGTGTGTGTGTATGTGTGTGAGAAAAAGTTGTAACTGGTTATACACATTTTTACATTCTGAATGGAAATCAGTTCTACAATTTCAAACCCTGTTGATAGGAAAGTTTAAAATCACAGCAATAGAAAAACTGAATTTGTTTTGCGTCAACTGTATCTATCCACTGAAAAAGTGTTAATCAATACATTTGTTTTCTAGGTGAACTAGGGCCCGATCCTTGGGAGGCTGATGTCCCTCAGCTTCCATAGGAGTCTGGGCCTTACGGTGTGACAAGAAATAGGCTTAACCTATGATCATTTTATAACGCTTTTAAATGATATACTGACACTGGTTGATTAGGGACATGCACATTCTTCTCCTTTCTGCTGTGGGTTCCCTCCCCCCCTGCCAATTTTCTTACGAGTATCAAACTTCTTTTTATTTACTTGATGTAAACACTCTGGGGAAGATCATCAGCTTGCGCAAATTGCCACCAATGACTATGTCCCTGAGTTAATTTCATATTCAATAGCTGTAACTCAGATGCACGTGGGGGAGGATTTCAGTATGAAGGAAACAGCTTATTTCTCAGGATTTTTTTTCCAGATTGGCATTGAATTGCTCAGATCTATTTAAAACCAAATAGTCCTCAGTTTCATTTCACATGCATTAAGGGTTCAAACAAAAACAAAAAGCAAAGAGGCAAATCCACCCTTCAAAAAGAATTAAAAAAAAAACAAAAAAACAACAAAAAACAAAAAACCACAGTAAGCTCTAATTAGATGTATATTACATTTCCTCACAGTAACTTTTAAAAATATATTACTAAGGATCTGTTTGGGGGAGAAGTTTGGTTTTTTTAAACAATGAATGGCAGTGTTTTAAAAAAAATAGGAACTAAAATGAACCTCAGTTTAATGGGAATGGTAAATGGTTCATTTCAGTAAGATGCGGGATACCCTCATTTATCCATTCTTTGCAAATGCTTTAGGGCCCAATCCTGCAAGGCCCTGAGCAACTCCTGCAGAAAGGCTGAGTAGCCCATTGATTTCAAAGTGACTACAGGCTCTTCAGCAGCCTATAGGAGGCATTCAGTGTCTTACAGAATCAGGCTGCATTCCTACAGCACAACAGGATAATGCTTCCTGGAGCTTTGGCAGATTCTGTGTACAGCTGCTGCTTTTGTCATTAAGACACATACACAGAGCCGCTTCAGTTGCATTAGAGTCATGTATGAATACCTCACCATCTTTCCTGAAATGCTGACTGAGGGTACGATGATGTAGTTTGTAGACAGATGCAAGGGTAAGCCACCTATTTCATCTCCGATAGTCTATCTTCTAAAAGTCTGTCCAATAAAATGGGGTTACATGGGAATTAAATGAGTGACAACTGAGTCTGGCTACAGTAACTTTTGCACCAAAATGAAAATTTTAGAGCAAAGATGCCCAAAAGTGCAAGCTGTGGTTTTCTAGCAACAGGGCCCATGGATTCCCTCACTTTCAAAAAACAGGTGAGGCCCACCAGCACCACATGTCCCAGCATGCAATGTTTCCTTTCCTGCTCTTTAGAATCTAAACTTGCTGGGAACATTGCATGCTGGGATTTGCAGTCCTCATAGGCCACACCCCTGTATTAGAAAATGAGGACAGCTGCAACCTGCACCACTTTATGAGGATAAGGTGCAGCCCAAAGGCTCTTGGCAGTCTGCTAATATGGGCCTCAGCAGGGCAAATGTCCAGGCATCCCATGTTAGAGGCGATGAGGTAGCCTCAGGGAATTGGGGGCTGGGATAGGGAAAAGCATAACTTCTGTTAAACTCTATATTTTTTTTTCTTTACAATAAAAAGTTTTTTTAAAAAATCAAGAATTCAATGTACTATACATTTCCGCCCCTCAGATTACAAAGTGTATATTATAGAACGGGGGTTTTCCTAAAAATTGGATTTAAAAAAAAACAGAGAGAAAGATCTGTGGAAAAATTACAAATAAGATAAAAGAAAAATGTGCTGCATCTGGAAGTCATCTATACCTGTAAGTCTCCAAATTCTGTACAAAAAAAGCAAGAGAAAAGAAGAAACAAAACAAAAAAAAATTGAATACACAAAACATGATAGAGCACCGACACAGGAAATAATGGACTGTAGCACCTGTAGGTAAAAAGTCCAAAACATTTAAATAAGGTCTCAGATTTATTTATTTTTTAGACTGGTTCAAACCATTTAAAAAACCACTGCATTTCTGCTGTTCTTCATAATGCAGTTTTCTTAATGTTTCAAATGACCAATGGTGTTAATAAATAAAGTATTTCTATATACATGAAATTAGGGACAGTGACAGTGGAGCATGTGTTGCAGCAGTGCAGGTTTAAACGGTAGGCTGGACTTTCATAGAAAACTGCTGAGCCTTACGGAAAAAAAAAGTCTCTTTTTTCTGGTTTTCCTCGCCCCCCCACACACACTTTTTTTTTTTTTTTTCTTTTCTTGAGGTAAAAGTTTCAGTGTTTGGAAACCTGCACCCTGCGAGACACAGCAGTAGCGTTCCCTCCTAGGAGCTCCTTGCTGATACAAAGATAGGATAAAAAACATTCAACCTCCCTCCCCCATTCCATCAGTGACCGGCTGCAGCGCCCACTTTATCTCCAACCCGTCTAAAGCCTCTGATCTGGGAAGGTACTTGGAGCACATATCTGATTTTGAGCATGTGGGTCGTCTCCTTGACGTCAGGGGGGTCTGGCTCATTAGGGTGGTTGAACATTTTTTGATGGGAAATTGGAGGTTTTCAGTGACACAAAGTGTCTATTTTCCTCAAAAAATTGTTGATTGTTATTGAAAGACTGAACATGTTTTATTTTTTCAACAAAAAGTCAAAATTTTCACGGGGGTGGGGGGAGAGTCTGACCAGCTCTACTGCTCACATGCTTAAAGTTAAGCACACGCTTAAGTACCTTCCTGAATAGGAGCCTACTCCTCTACTCCCCCTCCCCCCAAAAAGGATACATTTTAACAATCCACAGTACATGAGTTTTTGTTTTTGTTTTTTTATGTAAAAAGATGATAGCATCTGACATTTTCATCACACTGTAGACTTGGAGATTAAGAATACTAGTGCTAATAACAAATACACCAACTAGTTCAAAAGCTAACATCTTTCAGATACAGTACCATTTTACAGAGATTTCTTTTAAAAAAATTTTTTTTCCTTGCGTCGTAGTGAGCCAGGTTAGGTGTATTAAAAGGGAACTTTGAAAAAAACCCAAAAACTGTATACTACACCTTGCAGATTTTTCTATGGATCTCTTGTTAAGAGTTCAAAGTTCTTGTCACATCCAAGCAATCATCTTCAGTTAAAAAAATTTAGAGACTTTACGCAAAGTGAACTACTTATCATAAAGTCTAGTCACACGCACACACAAAAAAGATCTTTGACCTATTAAAAGCAAAGAAAAAAAATTGGAAGATATCTTTTAACACTGAATTTTTAAAAAAAATTTAAAAAATGAGAGAGAGAGAAAAAACCTGACCACCGTGGAACAAGAGTAGTATATTAACCATAGAAGGGAACACTGCAGAGTATTGGTGTGTATGTTGTCCATTTTTTTTTTAAGTGTCTGTAGTTTATTCCGAATCACTGCTGTCCGAACTGGATCCGCTTGAGCTGCTGCTTCCAGATTCTGAGGAGCTGCTGCTGCTGAGACGGGAAGGGCCTCCGGATGGAGCTGAGCCAGACTTTTCTAGAGGGAAGTAGGTTGTGCATCATTTATTTGAAAGATATCTGAACTATGAGAGGTGTATTCATATATATCCCTCCCTACACTCTCCCCACCCTTGGGTTGAACAGTGTATGGGCTGGTATGGTACAATCTGGTAGCTGGGGCAACATCCAAAACCTCTGGAAAATGGAGAAGGCCTTCAAGTGGAACTGCCCGGGTAGCAAGCCTTTTAGGTGGCCAATTATTTTCATAGCAAATGTTCAATGAAAAAAACCCAAAACCAAACAACCCACGATAAATACAACTTGCATCTCAGGTTGGTTTCAACTGGACACAAGCACCCATAGCCCACACTCAGCGTGTGGGGCCTGAAGCTAGCACAGACTCCAGAGTGGGAGTTGCGGACATACAGAGGACCTGGGCAATGTCCACCAGCCGGACTCCAGCGGTTCTTTAAAAGATTCACACCAGTATCGCTAAGAGGAGAACTCAGCCCGTCAATTTTCCTGGGGACTACTCAGTGGGTATTTCCCCCAAGCTCTAGGTTCTGCACGTTCTCGGAGAGCCAACCCAGGGAGAGGAATAATGTTTGTGGGTAAAATTTTCATGTAGGAAAAAGGCAAGTTTATCCTATTATCAATACAAAGGTTCTACCCCACCCTGGGCATGAGCTAAGCTTGGAGGCTGTCAAGCCTGTTATTCAGTCTACATCAGAAAGTTACACCAGTTTAATTTAGGCTATATCTAAACTATGAGCAAGGGGTGTGATTCCTCTGCTCGTGTAGACACACTCGCTGTAGCTCTCATTGAGCGATGGTATAAATAGTAGCGGAGCTGTGGTAGCATGGGTCACGGCAGTGGAGGCCCAGGTTAGTGGTGCTGAGCATGTATCCACTGGTTTTAACACTGGCTTGTACTCAGCACTGCTACACCATTATCTGTGCCACCATGGCTATACTATTTATACCCGCATGAGCTGGATGAGAGACAGAGCAAGTACGTGTACGCGAGCAGTGGGATAACAGCCCTAGCTCATAATGGAGATGTATCCTTAAATCAGGTTTTAAACCGGTTTTGTTAAACGAGCGCAAACCCCTGCATAAACACTCTTCTTTCAGTTTAGCCTTAACTACTACTTCTTTCATATGGCTTGGGTAGGTAGCAACGGCTACAAACTTTGTCTAGGTTTGATAGCCAGTACATTCCCGCAGCAGTGAGCTGGGGAATGTCCTTCAGGCCCCGGGCGAAAGAACACAGGGGACACTCAGATAGGTGCTCCATCGTTTGTGGCTCGGGACCACAGTCGCATACAGGAGTTTGCCATTTAAAGAGGGTTTGTCTACATCTCCCATGAGATGTCCTGATGTGGTTCAATCTGCACCAGTCTTTCCGACATAAATCAAAACCCGGTGGTTCCTCGGCAGGGTCAACAACAAGCTGTTCTGAGCGGTCGAAAGGCTCCACGTGGCTCTCCATTGAGTCAGTGTCAAAGTTGAGTGTAGGGGTCTTGGTGAGGTTCCATAGAGGGTCGCGGGATTTTAATCTGCTCCTTGGTGGGTTCTGCAGGTCATTGTGCAGCGGGATCCTTGTGTTTGCATTGACATGGTTGAGAAAGCGAGATGTCTGGGCAGCTCTTCTAATGGGTGGAGGCTGGATGTGCGATAGGACCGGGAGCCAGTCGTCTGGAGTTGATTTGAGCATCCCTGACACTATACACATGGCGTCATTGAGTTGAGCGTCAAGGAGTTGAGTGTGACTGCTGTGAGACCACACTGACACAGCATTCAGCCACAGAACGTACCAAGGCAATTGCTGCTGTTCATAAGGTCCATGGACTGGAGCCCCATGATGTTCCAGCTGATTTCCTGATAAACGCAACACAAGACCTGACCCTATTGCAGTTGTTGTCGAAAGGTCAAACTCCGGTCCAGCGTAACACCAAGATACTTTGGGTTAGCCTCATGCCTGAGACTCTCACCACAGAACTGCGCACAGAGTTTGCTATTAATCATTTGATTGTTCAGATGGAAAGCGGTCACCACTGGGGTTTTTTCGGGCTAGGCCTAAGTCTCCAGCGTTGGCAATAATCAGCCATTGTGGCAAGATCTCAGGTTAGGGTGCAGCTGATGGTATGAAGGCTTGTGTGCTGAACAGCTAGAGCAACGTCATCCACATACATGAATTTCCATTGCTGGTATATCCACAGCGTATAGATTAAAAAGTATCTGGGCCAGGACGGAGTCCTGAAGGATGCCCAAGTTAAGAGTTCTTGGTCTACTGAGCTGGCTATTAAGGTGTAGCTTAAAGCGGCGGTCCCCAGTCATCGCCACCAAGAGACAGATCGTTCGCCGGCAGTGAATGATGTGGGAGATCGAGGAGTCCCTGTCTCCAGACAGTGTCATATGCCAAGGACAAATCAGTCAGGGCGATGATCCCTGTGTTGGAGCCCTGCCTCAATGCAGTCGGTGAGTGAAGCTACTTGTAAGCCTTAACTGATTCCTAATTGACATAAGCTAAACCAGAATAAGCTTGGTTTAAACCGAAATAAGACTGTCCACACAACCTTTCGCTCTGCTTTAACTAAATCACTTTAAAATCGTACCCTAAGTTAAAGTCATGCAACTTTCTCATGTAGACAAGCCCAAGTGAATAAAGACTAATAGTTTTGCTGGTAATGGGAATTGTGTGACATCTCCTGTATTTTTTTTTTTTAAAGTAGACACATCAGTCTGAAACTTAGCTCCACATATTCATTGATTCTCTCTCTACACATATATATGTCTCTATATAGTAACTGATTTGGCCCAGGGACTATACAGCTGTGAAACCTCACTACATGTAGCCAATGAAGTGGGGACAGTTACCTTTTTTTGCAGGTTTCTTGTTGTTGTTTAGCTGCCCGCTGACATCCTGTAACCGTTTTTCTAACTCTTTCTTCTTTTCCTGAGCTAACTCTTCTTTAGATTTTGCTGCTTGCTTTTTCCCACTTGCAGCTGTGGAGGAGGAACGCACAATTTCTGAGACTGCATGGTTGGGGGGAAAAAAAAGCGGACATCACTATTTTACAGGGCACACAAAACTATGCAACTGCTCTGTAGTTACACTGCGAAGATCATGTGACCACATAGCAATTACACATCCCTACAGAGGACAACACCCAAAGTCGCGTAGACTCTCAGATAACAATCACCCTTTACATGATTTTTTTTTTGTTTTAAGATCTCTTGGAAACTATTTTAGAAGATAGAAATATCCGTGTAATAACCTTGTAGTTACAGGTTACTTACCAGCCACTTATATGGTCAATAGTTACATTGTAATTAAAGAATTGTTACATGGGTTTTCTGCCCTGTAAAACAAAGTGTCCCATTAAAGGTTGTCAGAAGCAGGCATTTGCCATCAAGATCTAGATTTTTCATGCAAGAATTCAGCTGTTTTGTTGCTTAAAAAAAAGAGAACTGCAACTGATACAGGCAAAAATAGCAGATGGCAAGAACGTATTTGCATTAGCTAGGATTAAAATGTTAAGAGGTATCAACGATCCTCATGCTTCAGATCATAAATTAATGCTAGCTGAGGTGAGGAAGAAATATCCCCCCCATAGTACAGTATTGTATACTTTCGACTGTTGCACATCAGATGTTGGCCACTATCAGAAACAGGACAGATGGCCCACTGGCTTGATCCTGGGACGAAATACCTAAATTCTTCTGTATTATTTTAAAGTAATGATAAACCAAAACCCTCCCACCAAAAACCTACACAGGAACCATCTGAAAACTAAACATTGCAATGATGTGGCAGAAAAGCTGAGTTATATTCCATGGTGTTGATATTATCACTGCAGTTCAGACAAAGCCCTGTTCATCAGTGCAGGGTATGCAAATTTCACTCACCTGCACTAACGATACTCTGAGGTTTTCCATGTTAACACAGGCTTTGGTTGCACAAATAAAATGCTCTGCCATACATAAAATAGTCTGGAGAGTCTCTGAATTGTTCCAGCAGTAAAGGGATTCAATCAAGCTGATACAGTAGAACCTCAGAGTTACGAACGCCTCGGGCATGGACGTTGTTCGGAACTCTGAACAAAACCTTATGGTTGTTCCTTCAAAATATTACAACTGAACAGTGACTTAATACAGCTTTGAAACTTAGTATGCAGAAGAAAAATGCTGCTTTCCCTTTATTTTTTTTAGTAGTTTACGTTTAACACAGCACTGTACTGTGGGAGGGACGGAGGGAGGGATAGCTCAGTGGTTTGAGCATTCGCCTGCTAAACCCAGGGTTGTGAGTTCAATCCTTGAAGGGGCCATTTAGGGATCTGAGGCAAAAATCTGTCAGGGGACAGTACTTGGTCCTGCTAGTGAAGGCAGGGGACTGGACTCGATGACCTTTCAAGGTCATTCCAGTTCTAGGAGATTGGCATATCTCCATTTATCATCTTATCTAATTCGCTTTTTTTTTTTTTTGGTCTCTGCTGCTGCCTGATTGCGTACTTCCGGTTCCAAATGAGGTGTGTGGCTGATTGGTCAGTTCACAACTCTGGTGTTTGTAACTCTGAGGTTCTACTGTACATTAAAAAGCAAAAAAAACCCACCCTATCGAGATGTCAGAAAAAAATAAATGTGCTTAGAGCTCTCTGGAAGTCATGTGGCAGCGAAATGGGCTACTATGTAGGGATCATGGTTATCTGCTACATTTGATTCTTTGCTCCCGGAGGTGAGGGGTTGGGGACAAAGCTGAGACCACCCATCAAGGAAGGACAGTCTTACAGTTAAGACACAACTCAGGATATCAGGGCTCAATTCCTGCCTCTGCCACAGACTGTGTGAGAGACTTCGGGCAAGTCACTTCATTTCTCTGTGTTGGTTCCCCACCCTTTGTCTTCTCTATTTAGATTATTTGCTCTTCACATCAGGGAACATATCCTTCTAGGTGTGTGCACAGCACACTACCTGGATTTTGGTAGTGCTTTCTAGACGCTATCAGAATACAAACTACAATACGCTCCTCACAGATTCTGGAGGGAAGGCGCGCCGTCCCGGGGAGCTTGGAACCTTCAGCCTTCCGTGGAATAGGATTTGGGGGAGGGCAGGAACAGATTAAAGAGGAGGGTCTTGGACATTTCCAATTGGGGGAAAGAGGCCTTTTAAAAAAATCACTGTCAGATTGCCAACAAGTAATCAATACTTGGAAAGAGAGTTTGATAAGAAGAGAGTCCTAATGAGCAACCCCTCGCCTCCCGCGCCGGGGGGGCTGACGGGGAACTTGTGAGCCATGAAGTAACTTACAAAACGGTTTCCTTTGTTTTTTCTGTAAACAAGACTTGACGTATCTCTCCAGTTCTCGTAAAGTGGTGGGCTTCAAGGTTTCAAAATCTATTTCTATCTCATCGGGGTTGGAGTCCCTGAGGGAAGGTTCCCGGGATTGGATGATGTGCACCACCCGGCCCAGCTTTTCCCCTGGCAGGCGGTTGATGTCCAAGCTGAGTTGCCGCTTCTCGTCGTAGGTCATGGGCAAGCCCTCCTCCTCCTCCTCCGAATCGTAGGGTGCAGACGCCTGCTTGCCTCCTTTTTTAGGCTGCCTGGAGGGTTCGAAAGCACAAACATGCTCACTGGTGTATTGAGTTCATTTCTCCTCCCCTTGTCCCAAATGTTCTACCACGAATGCTGACGGTTACAAACCATAACCTGGCGTGACCGCCAATCCCTAACGTCGAGGGATGCTGTCTCAATTCGGGAGAGCACTTCAACCCATGTTCAAGAGCCAGCGATGTCAGTGGGACTGCAGTATGTACTAAAGTGCTGTCTCGAACAGGAATGCTATTCCTGAATAGGGGCCTAACATCCCACGTCTAGCATCAAGACAATTTAGGATACAATTCGGTCTGGCATGTCGGCTGTTGTTACTTGACTGTGAGAGCACCACCCCAGTCAAGAAGGGGTTAAAGAGCTCAAAATAGGCCCCAATCTGCTGCACCCCTCAGGCTTATCAATCCTGGAGAAGGGCAGGTCCTTAAACAGGAGGATCCTGGTTCAGGCTGGGTGGCATTCAGGAACAAACAGAGCTAGTGCGCAGAGCCCCCTGTCCCCAGGGGCCGTCTGCTGGGGAACTCGTCGAGAGCAGCAGCCAAACAAGCTCCCTGAGGAAACGGAGGGAGCAGCTTTTTCCTTACTTTCCTCCTCAGAAACCCAGGACTTAGCCCAGGTTGTTTGGACAAAAGGGGTAAGGAGCCCAGATCTTCCCTCCAGGACTACTGGCCTTTACCGTACACGAGACTGCAGGGATGCGAGCCTTTTCGTAGGCCGTGGAGGCATTCTGGCTTTTTTCTTTTGGACTACTTTAATACCTCCCTTCTTCCCGCCCCAGAAGAGGACAGACTCCCTCAGGGGAACAGCGAGAGAGTTGTACCCCAAGTCTGGAACCCAGACTACAGTCACACTGCTGTCCAGAGAAGGACATCCAAGACAAGAGAAGCACCTCACACCACACTCCAAGAGGACGCCAGAGAGGTACAACCCGTCACAGCCCCACAGAACTAGATGGTGGATATAACCCTTTGGGGCGGGCTTCGTTTGGGGAGGACTGGAAGAAACTCAACCCTCATTTTTCGCTTGGGCTTCCCTGGGATCAGGTTGGAGCCCTTTTTGTGTTTTACAATGTGTCTGCATTAGGGAGAGAGACGTCCCTCAGAAAGAAGGGGCCAGATCCTGAACCCATGACAGAACTCCCACTGACTTCAACGGGAATGGGGACCTGGCCCAAAGTAACCAACCCAAACCCAGACCCTCTGCCCAGCTGGAACAGAACTGGAGCTTTTTCAAAGTTCTGAAATACAGTCCGGGGTTAACTTTTTAACTCCATCTTTCCCCTGTTGTTTTTAGCGTTCGCAGGCACTTCTGCTAGTCCAGGCCCCAGCCGGCACTGGAGTGGAAGTTCTTGTTGGCTAAGCCCAGAGGCAGAAAGCACGAGAAAAAGCCTGATCTGAAGATGCCTTCCTGGCTAACTCCGATGACTGGGGCATTAGAAATAGGATGGATCAATTTCTAGCTCAAGACTCAAGAAATTCTAATCAGCATCTGCATTTTTGGCGGGGGGGGGCATTTTCCTTAACGCTCAGTGCTGGCCTAACTCTGCTCTCCTTGAAGTCAGTGGGAGCTTCACCATTGACTTCAACAGATGCAGAGGTAGGCCAATGCCGAGTGCTTTTGAAATTCTCACCCAAGATGTTTATCCGATGTGACTCTCTGAATCTTGTGTGGTTCCCCATCGCTAGGCTAGTATGGAGAACAGAAAGCTCATTCTACAAAACTGGCAAGGGAAGGGAAAGACTAACATAGAGGAAGACTCTGGACAAGATGCCAAACACCCACCTGTTAGCTGTGGTCGTGCTGTTGGCTTTTTTAGCTGGTGCTTTCTTCAGCTGGGTCTGTTTTGCTGGTTGGGCCACCTTGGGTTTCTTCTCCTCCTCAGCTTTCACTTTGTGCTTCTCTTTTTCTTTCTCTTTCTCCTTGTCTTTCTTTTTCTTCTCTTTTTCCTTCTTCTCTTTTTTTTTCTTTGGTTTGTTCACGGGCGCTTGTGACAAAGCAGCTAGCTGCTCATGGACGGCCTTCAGCTGCGGGGAGAACAGAAGAATCGAGCCCCGTTATCAACACACTCCATTCTTCCAGGCACAGACAGCATCCACCCACCCATGCTCACACCTCTCCCATTCACACCAGCAGCTTTTAAAGTTAATCAATGGGCTGAATCTATTGATTTCAGCCATGAGACTCTGTTTGATTTTTAGTAACCTTTCTTTAAAGAGTTAAATACGGGTCCACAGAAGTTGACCCTTGGGAGGAAACTTAGTTCCCATCCTTTAGGTAAATGAAAAGTAGCCACCTCTCGAGGGGAGAAACTCATGGAAAAGTAGGGAATTTAATGGTTAGGACTGGGGCATCAGGACAATTGGGTTCTATCCTTGGCTCTGACAATGACATGCTGGGTAAGTCTCTTGATTATTTAGGTATGTTCTGGTGGCACCTGGAAACCCCAACCAAGCCCCCTTACATTTGGTGCTGCACGTACACATAAGAGATAATCCCTGCCCTGTAGGGTTTATAGTCTAAACAGCCAAGACAGCCAATGGGAGAGAGAAAAGAAGTATCCTTAATCCCATGTTACACAAAGGGAACTGAGACCCAGCGAAACTTGCCCACGGTCAAAAAGGGAGTAGGTGGTACACTTGAGAATGCCTGAGTTTCCCTGCCTATAAATTGGGTGTGATAATCTTTTCCTAGATTATCCCAAGGGTGTTGTGGGGTGTTGGGATCCTTGGAGGAAGCGTGCAATGGAAGTGCCAAGTATTGTTGTTACAAAGAAAATTTAACCTTCTTTTAAAAACATTTCCTGTAGACTAGGTTTTTCCTGCATCATAAAGGCTGGGGGGTAGCGGTGGGGAGAGTGGAGGATCTCGATTACCAAGTCTCAGCCCAGAGGGGATTTTTACAGCACAATGATACCCTCAAGTGCAGCTCTAATATGCATTTTGCAGACATGCACCCCACGTGTACAGACACACTGCTCACTATGGCGAGGCTGCTCAGAGCTGGCCTGCCGCTCACCTGCTCCTGGAGCTCGGCCAGCCTGGTCGCTCGCTCTTCTTCAGAGTCAGAGCTGTCGGAGTCAGACGAACTCTCCTCGCTGCTGTGGCTGCTTTCCGTGCTTTTGCTGACGACCGGTGCCGTCGGCGGAGGTGGGGGCGGGGGTTCCACAGGCTCGTCCGGCATCTTTGCAAATCTCATCTCGAAGACGTCCTGCAGAGGTTGTTGGATTCAGGGCGACAAAGATGCCTCAGCCATACAGACCTCATTCTGCATCTTTTAAGATCGTTATTAAGGCCAGGCTCGGAACCCTGATTAATTGTGCGGTACAGACAAGTGACACGGAACCATTCCTTGCCCCAGAGAGTTTAGGGTCTAAAGTCATAAGAGGTGGATCCAAGCTCCTTGGAAGTCAATGGAAAGACTCTCAACAGGAGTTGGAACACACTTCAATCTCTCTTTGTAAAATCATCTGAGACCTGCTTGGGGGGCCAGTTATCAGATCTATCCCTACTGTGAGGTTCTTACACATTCCTCTGAAGTAGCTGGCACTGACTACTGACAGAGACCAGACACTGAGCTAGATGGATCGTGGGTCTGATCGAGTCTGGCACTTCCCTGTGCATTCGCTTTCCTCATAACTGCTTACTTGCTGCTCTGCTGCTTGGTTAGACTCCTGCTCTAGGATTTAGCTCCTCCGTCCAGTTCAGAAAAACCCCTGGCAGCACAGACACTAACAGCACCTCTTGTTTGCGAGCGTGAGAACATCTGCTGCAACAGCCTTGGAAGCTGGCTTTAGGATGGTATGTTGCGAGCATAGTTTTCAGACTGCACAATTTCTCCCACCTCTTCAATGGGGCATTCAGAGGGGTGTATTATGTAAACCCAAGGTCACTCTCCTATCCCCTTGCGAAGCAATGATTAGGCCATACTTTGAGCAGAGTGTTCAGCTTTGAGTCACACCATGTGACGAACAGGGTACAGCACAGGGAATCTAAGGCCCTTTCCAAATACCAGGGAAGTCAAGGACCCTCCTGGATTGACACAAAGAGGAGCTGAGCGCGCTCAGAACCTTGAAGGCTCCTCCTAAGGGGGAACTAAAATGTACCTTCTGGAAGATGCATTTGCCAACATCTTTACCTGGAGTTTCCTGGCCATGGCTACAACTTCGTGGTCTGGGGGATTGTACTTGTAACAATTCGAGAACATTAACCGAATATCCGCTGCAAAACCTTGTGCGTCCTGGTATTCCCGGCTGTCCATTTTTTTCTGCAAACAAATAAGCCAAAGGGGGAGGGAGGGGAAAAAAGTCATAAGCAAAATGCATTCACAGTGACTGCACCGACGAAAGAGAGCTCAGAGTAGCTAAAAAACGGTTAGCTTACGATAGCAGCAGGTTGGTCTAGCTTGCTTAATTCAAGCTGCTAAATGACATCTAGGCTTCAGATAATATTTTAAATACAACAGTCAAAGGATTCGATTTATCACAGTGATTTTAACCCTAATATTCCAAGAAGTTCTGTTTAAGTTGACAGTCTATGGAAGATTGCAAGAGTTCATTTTCTACTGGAACTGAGGGTTCCGGAAAAAAGACGTAACTTTGCCTCTGCCAAAAGAGGTACTAAAATTCCAGCGTGATGCCAAAGAGGGAGCGCACTGAGGGGCCACCCTTCTCGGTGTCTCTTCAGCCACAGTCCCTGTCCCTGTCCAATTCCACCGCGTTTTCAAACTTTAAAGGGCTAGATCCTCAGTGGGTGCGTATCACTGCCCCGCCCTTGAAGAGTGGTGGTGAGTAAGCTAAGAGAGTGGTGGTGATGTAAACCAGCCGAGACTCTGGCACACAGGTCTGCTCCTTAAACCTCTACTCAGTGCCCTTGATCCTAGATAACATATAGCACAATGTCAAGGCTAGATGCTGCAAAACATGAATGGGATGAGCAAGGGTTTGCAGGATGGGACACTCACTAAGAAAAGAACAGAGAAAGGAACACTGGAAGCTAGGGTCATCAGCGGACAACGTTACAGTTGTTTGGGTGCATTAAATGTGCATTTCCATACCTTAACTTGTTGGGATTTTTTCCTCCCCTTGTAGATTCATAGTTTTTAAGGCCAGGAGAGACCATTAGGGTTATCTAACCTGATGTACCGCATAACACAAGCTGGAAAATTCCACTCAGTGATTCCTGAATTGAGTCCAGCTGACGTTGAGCTAGAATCTGTCTTTTAGAAAGCCATCCCATCCTGACTTAATGACTCCAAGTGATGGAGGATCTATCGCAACCCTTGGGAAGCTGTCCCAATCGCTAATTACCCTCGCTGCATTAGCTAATTGTTACAAGGTAAAACAAATTGCACCCTATTTCCAGTTAGAATTTTTCCAGCCTCAACTTCCACCCATCCCTTTTCAGTTTAACCTTAACTCTGACCTCCCTGGGTTTGTAATGCTTGTTTAGAGAAAAACTGCAGCAGTTTTGGAGTGATTTTTTACTCTTCAGTTAGAGAGACATACTCAGCCTTAAAGTCCAGTCTAACTGTAGCACAGTGGTATATTTTTACTGCCTGACTTCATTCTGACAGACTTACAGCGAGATTTCTAGGGGCACAGCCATTTCTTTTACAGAATGTGTAAAATCTAACAGTGTAGGCGTGATTTATATCTACCGTACAGAAATGCTGCATTTGCTGAATGGTTAAAAGCCTCCATTCTGCAGCTCTCTGCACCTGTCTCTCTCTTTGAAACGAGGAGGGTTTTGCATGCAGACAGGGCCGGCTCCAGGCACCAGCCTACCAAGCACGTGCTTGGGGCGGCACCTATCTTGGGGCGGCGCTCAGGTTTTTTGGTGTTTTTTTTAAACATACTTCGGCGGCGCTCAGGGGAGGGGTGGGTTTGTTTTGCTAGGCGCTGGAGGTGGTGGCGTGTTGCGGCGCTGTTGGGGCAGGGCGGCACGGGCATAGCCCCTCCCCACCGCGGCACTCCTGAGGCCGGGAGAGCGGGGCCGCGGGCGGGCATGCTGCCCTCCCCGCGGTGCTCCTGTGACTAGAAAGCTTCACAGACCCAGTGGTGTGACCAGATCCCGTCTTGGGGGATTTAATAAGCCAGAGAACGCCTTAGAGCTGCAGGACCAGGGAGGGGAAGGGAGAGACAGATTTGTGCTCCTACCGATCAAGAACAGTTTGGCCTTGTATGAAAAACATTCTGGGCCAATTCCAAAGCCAAACAATACATTAAAACTAAAGAGCCCCGTTACTTTAAGATACGCCTGCCTGCCTGAAAGGCCTTTTTGAGGATCTTGTGTTTGTTTGGCGTGCCCAATGGCTGATTATTGCCCATGACACACATCAGTGTGTGAGGCTTCGGTTTCGTCCAAAAACAAAGATTTTCTAACTCCGGGGCCTTTTGATCACTGGATTTTTTTAAAAAAAATTTGTTTTAAAGACAAATCACTCAGGAAAGACCGAGAATATGGACTTCAAATGGCTGCATTCATTGCCTTTGGGTTCTTGACTTGCCGAGCTGCTTAGCCACTGGCAGAGGAGGTAAGTTTGCAATTGCAAGTCAGAATGAGAGAGTCAGGTGAGAGAGGGGATGGGAAAGACTTGGGGTACGGCCCTGCTGCAAGCAGGTCTGAATGCAGCACCTGTAGCTATACCTGAGCTAGCTTTAATTCACCTCGTTTGTGTGCCATGGCAGCAGAATTTCAGCGCAGGCCATAGGCGCCAACTTTCGTCGGCACCGGTGGGTGCTCACGCTCCCCCGCCACCCCAACTCCACCCCTTCCCCGCCCCTCAGCCCCACCCCCATTCCAACCCCTTCCCCAAAGTCTCCGCCCCCTCCCTGCCCCTATTGGATCCCTTCCCCAAATCCCAGCCCCGCCTCCTCCCCTGAGCGCGCTGCATTCCCCCTCCACACCCCTCCCTCCCAGCCGCGCAAAACAGCTGTTTGGCGGCGGCAAGCGCTGGGAGCGAGGGGGAAGGTGGGCATGCGGTGCGCTCGCGGAGGCGGAA
The DNA here is from genome assembly GCA_033296515.1 of Macrochelys suwanniensis. Lineage (NCBI taxonomy): Eukaryota > Metazoa > Chordata > Testudines > Chelydridae > Macrochelys > Macrochelys suwanniensis. The sequence goes on along the minus strand of CM065790.1, from coordinate 8,130,248 downwards.
TGGAGGTGAGCTGGGGCGGGAGTACGGAGCACCCACAGAGTCGGCGCCTATGGCGCAGGCTAGCTGCCCAGGTAATTGCCCAGGGTCCCTGGAATGTTTAAGCCTGGGCTTCTGCAGCTACCCTGCTATCGGTATATGAATCGGCTAGATCGAAGCTAGCTCGGCCATGGTTATGCATGCTGCTATCGCACCTCTGACTGCAGTGTAGACACACCCTTACGCACCCCACTTTCACTGACTCCCTTCAGAAAGCCCAGGCCTAGGGCTTATGGTGTCTTTTAAATGAGTAACTTTATGACGTGAGACCCCGGTGCCCCAACTGTGGTTCAGGGACAAGAGAGCTGACCCTCAGTGGGTGTAAATGCCGATTTACATCAGCTGGGATTCAGTCCAGGACTCTTCATAACCCGCTCGCAAGTTACATGAACTCGTTGTTATTTTAAACCTAGAGGAAATTACCCCCTGGAACAGCTGCAATTAAAGAAATCTTTATAACTCCCTGGAAAAAAAAAAAAAAGTCCCCCGGCTTTAAAACCCTGAACTGGGCTGCTCCGAAACCACAGCAGTTTGCTACAAGAAAATTCACGGAGGTGCACGTTTAACTCCCCGGAGGCCAATGGTTTATTCTGGAAGCAGCACTAAACAAATCCTCTTACACAGCAACTGCTGAGTATGGTTACTTGTGTCCTCCGAGGTCAATAAAGGGCAAACACGTCCATATTTCTGTCTCCGCAGTGACAAAGAGAGACCTAACGGCCAGCGCGCAGGGCTGGGAGTCAGGCGCCCTGGGTTCCATTCCCAGCTCTGGCACTGGGTGATCTTGGGCATAACGGTTCAGCTCCCTGTGCCTCAATCTCCCCATCTGGAAACCAGGGATGATGCCGCAGCACTGTGACGAGGGTGGACTAATGTTTGTCCTTGGAGACAGCTCTGGGAAGCGCAAAGGGTTAGTCCTGAGTCCAGGCTCCATGGCAATTTTTTTTAACCTATTAGTAACCACATAACCTGCAGCAGCCAGAGTTGTTACAATTTAATCCATCCTCTTTCAGTGATCTAGCGCACTCCAGAACCCCCTCAACATGTATCATTCCTGCTCGCCCCTCCACCAAACAGTTCCACTCTCGGATGACCATGGAGGAATCACATACTCAACAGCACCTGTTTTGCTCTGCGATGCTCAGGGAACTTACACAGATACATGCTCATTAATAGTAGAAACCTCTGCAAATCCTTTATGCCAGGAATCGGACAGGAGAGCCCTACAATTCCCTCAGCTCTTCCCATTCTGTCTTGATCCACTCTACCCTGCAGCACCCCCTTCAGACACATTCCCGCTCTGCACTAAAGATCCTGTCTCCGTCAGCCGGCCACTCAGAATCAGCTCAGTTGGATTTCCTCATCATCTCTCCTTTTGCGGAGAACTGGCAACCAGCCCAGCCCACCTCACTGGTACAAACACGGACAGAAAGTACCCTCCAAACCATCTGAGATATCCCTACCACTTCACAATCCACTGCAGGGCCTTAGACAAATACCTACCGAGACATGAAATAGTAACTCTGCAAAATCAACCCTCACACATCCAGGGAGCAGGAGTGACAGGCACACACAATCCCATATATTCTAGTTGCTAAAGCGGTTAATTTCTGCATAATGCACTCAGCATCAGCTCAAGGGACTGTGGCTGCACTCCACTCACCAGCACGATGATCATCACTACACAATTGAACCCGGGTCCTTCAGACCCATAAACAAAGCCCACGCGCACTTGTGCTATAGGAGCTGTAACATTTTGTTAATGTTACAATGTATAGGGCCTGTCTCAATTAAATCATGCTATGGTCATTTATGAAAAAGTATCAACAAGCCCAGGGTGACAGCAACAGTAAAACAGTTCAGAAGAAAATAATCCCAGACAGCACTTCAAAGAGAATTTATTAAGAAAAATTCTACCCCACGAAAGGCAGTTCCAGAGTCTTTATCTATAAAAGACTCTACAAGGTTCACCGTTAATTTTTCTCCAACCTTTCCTACTGTACTAATAAAGTATAGACTGCAAATGGGAGGAGAACGTCAGTCAGTTGCATAGACAGTGCAGTCAGAGGTCCACAGGTTTTATATGTTGCAATCAAGAATTTGAGATCCATAAAACCATGCACTGAAAGCCAATGTCGAGGACCTGAGTGTGAATTTAGTGCCGGCCAAAGAAGCCACAGTGTTCTCAAATAGGTCTGTTTTTCTTAAAAACATGAATAATAGCACAGAACTGATCTCAAGCATCTTGCTTCCATGGATCGTTGGGCAAAACCCTGGCCTCACTGACGTCAATGGGGCATGCCATTAACTTCAGTAGGATCAGGATTTCATTCCTTAGATCTATCTCTTAGGGAGGGAAATCCCACTTGCCTTACTCACTTGGGACTTGATCTTGCAAAGTGCTACGCATCTCTGGAAAGGCCCTCTGCACCTTTGGCTTCCAATGACATCAAGAAAGTTGAATGCACTTGGCACCTTCAAGGATTGGGCCCCTAAATAGTCCACTGAAGTCAATGCATTACTCAAGTGAGGTAGCCAAGAAGGACCTGGCCATCGGTAATTTACTGACAATTCTTAGCACAAGACAGCAGAGGTGCTGGAACAATTTGTATAGTGGGGATGCTGAGAGCCACTGAATCAAGCTGTAAAACCTTTATATGATGGAAACCACTTCAAGCTATGAGGTGCGGCAGCCCCCCTAGTTCCAGCACCTATGCAAGACAGCTAGAGAAGATTCTATTCATAGCTCCAAAAAATCATATTACCAAAATGGGAGTCTGTACTGGGGCAAGGTAGTAATGACTGGGACAGGGGCAGCTTTGGAACAAATAGCCTTCAAAACCCCATTAAAGAAATCCGAGATCTTTACCGGTGTTCAGGGCTGGATTTGGAATCATGTGCACGCAGTAACTGTGGGCGTAAATCACTGCAAGTGCATGAACCCACCCAACTGCACCCACAGGTATCTAATCGTAGAATTACAAACTTTGTTAGGGGTCCTCTTAAAAATCAGGGCCTTGGTCTAGATTTCTTAATTTCAGATGATCAACTCCAACACCTCGTCACTGTCAGCAAAATTTCATATGCAAGGAAAAGGGAGCCATGTGAAAGTAATAATAATAAAACCCTACAATCTAACAGCCATATCCTGCAAACACTTATACGCCGCAGCAAATTTACTCACGTGAGCAGCAGGGGTGCTGGAACAATTGGTATAGTGGGGGTCCTGAGAGCCATCGAACCAAACTGTAAACCCTGTATATAATGGAAACCGCTTCAAGCCAGGGAGTGCAGCACCCCTAGGTCCAGCACCTATGCTGAGCAGTGCCAGTGGCCTTAATGGGATGCCTCTTGTCAATAAAATTACTCATGTGCAAAAGAATTAACAGGATCGTGCTTTAAGCCAGGTATGTCCCTTGGGACCGCCAGGGTATCCTGTCTGTCTGTCTGCAAACACTTAAACCTGTAGCTTTACCCATGATTAGCTCCAATGACGTTGATGGGATTACTCATCTGCATAAGCACTTGCAGGATTGGGGCCTTAGACTGTAAGTTCTCCACTGCCGAGACAAACAGATTGTTTGGTTTATAAACATTTCAGGTGTCTCTTCTTCCCATATGTGTTACAGTTCCATTGCAGAGCAAGGATAGAGGCAGCGCTAACAAAATCATTCAGATGTAGAGCTGAGAGGGACCTGAAGACGTCATCTAGTCCAGCCCCCAGCTCTGAGACAGGCCAGGTAAACTAAACTGTCCCTGACTGATGTTGGTCTAACCTTTTCTTAAAAACTTCCAATGAGGGGGATTCCACAACCTCCCTTGGTAACCTGTTCCAGTCCTTAACTATCCTCGTTAGAAAGTTTTTCCTAATATCTAACCTAAATCCCCCTTCCTGCAAACTAAGCCGACTGGTTCTTGCCTGACCTTCAGTGGACATGGAGAGCAATTGATCACTGTCCTTATTGTTTAAACAATAAGAATCAAAGTCAATCGATGCTCGATTAAAACTTCCATTGCTGAGATGGCTACTAAGGCAGACAGCCAAGCTGCTCGAGGCAGGAGGAAGAAACTGCCCCAAAGTGATCTAAGGGGGAACACTAGTAAGCTTGAAAGAGACAGTCCCATCCATGGTCTGATCCTGCTCCCTCTGAAATCAACGAGAGTTCTGCTGCTGGCTTTGAGGGCAGCAGGATTGGGCTCCTGGTCAGCACTGCAGCTGCTGACATCTGGAAGCGAGTGGGGAAAATGGACACCTGAAGCTCAACATAGATTTTCAGGCAGTGGATAAGGTTCTGTGATCTCATCCATGCTGATGGAGCTTCATGGCCGCCTGGAGCCCAATGGGCCTCCATGGGAATCCACAAAGCAAATCTGAAGGGCACGAGATAGTGCCTGGCAATCCAAACAGGACACTGCCCACCCCATGCATCCCAGAGGAGCCTCCACTGCTGGTCACCCAAAGATAGCAAGGTGGCAGCTGCATCCTAGGGCCGAAATGCAAAAGGGACCTCGGTCCTCCAATGGGAACATGGAAGACACCTCTCTCACCGCCACCCCCTGCCCCCGAGAGAAAAGGAAAATGAATCAAGAAAGGACTCGCACCCTCCCCTCAATCAGCACTGCAGAAGATACAGGCAGAAAAGTCTTTCAGTCTCCCAGAGCCCCGGAATTGATCCGCTCTGGTCTCCTCCTACTACAAACCGTATTCCTTGCGGGCCCTTGCTGCTGCCTGCCTCCTTCATGCTGCTCTGCCTCCCGAGAAACGACACGCGCACCAAGAGCCATTCTCCCATGCACTCAACCTGGACCCAGCCAGCGCACCAGGGCTCTGCCACCACTTCCCCCATCTCTCGCCTACACCAGAATCCCTTCTCTGCTGTACGACCAGCGCTCGCGCAAACTCAACTCACCCAGGCTTCTTTCCTTTTCTCCTCCCAGGAAGTCGCTGGAGGCCTTTAGCTCGGCTTGGCTCAGTGGCAAATCTACAACGAAATCCTGAGCGCTGGGATGGCTCGGGTTTACAGAGTGAGGGCAAATGCAAGCTCAGAATAAGGATGGTCTTTGAGTCATCACTCCACAAGTGGCTGCTTGCAGCATCTCAGCCAGCAGAGAGCCGGCCCTGGGTGGGGGTAAACATTCCCGATAACGATACTAAGCACATACGTAGTGCCTTACAAAATATCAGTCCTCGCAACACCCCTGTGAGGTAGGGAAATATTATCATCCCCATTTTACAGATGGAGAAAATGAGGCACAGATAGGTGAAATGACTTGCCCAAGGCCAGGTTGTTACAGGTGGGATTAGAACTCATGAATTATTGGCTCCTAACCTCAGGCTTCATGCGGTAAGTAGCTCACGCTGACAAAATCCCCGCCCTTAAAAAAATATACTGCAGTAGTCGTCCCAAACACAGCAGCATCACTTGGAAGATCTTTTGGACCATTATTGTAGTGCATATGTAGTGGGTGGGATTTTCCAAAGCACCTAAGTGATTTAGGAGCACTCAGAGAAAGGATGGTGACTGAGGAGCACTGGGTCTCTTAAGTCACCTAGGCATTTTTGGAAATCCCACTCATTGGCTTTAAGGGGAGCAGGATTAAGCCCTCAACATAAAAAGTAAAAGCTAGCAGGAGCATCATCATCTCTTGCCTGTGGGCGGAAAAGTCTCATTTCAACCAACAGAGATTCCTATGGCCGATTGACCAGCAGAACGTGGGGGGCAATGTGGAGCCCTGCGGATGGAGGGAAACCTCCCCGCCCCAAAAGAAAAGCACCCTGAAGTTCAAACCAAGGTAAGCTAAGTTGAAATACCTGCTTCTCTTACGAGGCAGCCGTGAACCACTGCCAGTTACCAACGCTGCTCTATTTGTAACATCTACCACCGCGGAGTGAACAGCTGATAATCAGGTCCCACCTGGCGTCACACAAAGACCATCCAGAGCCCACGCCACACCAACAACTGATGGGAAGGCAGTGCCTGCTGTACATGGGGTTCTATGGCGCGAACCCTACGAACTACGGCACATCCTGTGTTCAGAGCACAACGCTGTCAAGGGGGCGTTTGTTTAGATAGCCGGACTATCTGCTCAGGGAGCTGCTGTCACTGCACAGTGTGGAACACAGGGTATAGGGAAACATTCCAGGACATGGAAAAAGGGAAACAAAATAGAAAAAAAAAAAATCTGAATGGTCCACACATCCGGTCAATTTTCCACCCCACCCACCAAGAACCGACCCACTGCGAGAGCGGTCGCCCCTCTTCTATTCGCAACCAGAGAGCTAAGACACCCTGCAAAAGAGGTGGTAAACGGGGACATACTTTCACAGTACTGAGATCCATGGGGTGTTTGATAATATCATGATAGTCATGTAATTCCAAGGCCTCCGCATCGACAGGCTTGTAAAAGGGCCATGCGTAGGCTGCGTGTTTCTTAGAGAGCATCTCCTTCAGGATGCTGTCACAGTACTTGAGGTGCTCGGAGAGTTTGCCCTTCTTCCCCGCGTGCTGGGGGATCTCCCCATCTTCGAGGTCCTTCTTTGGTGGCTTGATTGGCCGGCCGCCGCTCTCTCGGCGAGCGACAACTTTCGCCTGCTTGGGGTCGGACAGCGGGGTGGGCGACTCGCTCCGGCTGGCAGTGATGGCCGAGGTGGTGGGCGTGGTGGTGTCTGCTTTTCGCTTCACCCCCTTTTTCTGAAACAAAGAACGGGTGGTCGGGAACCCCGGTCCTGCCTGCAGACCGCGCTGGCAAGGGCCACTTCGGGGCCTGACCCTACTCAGCCGGCACAACCGATTCTTGCCCCACAGCCTGATTCTCCTCTTACTTACACTGGGTTTACACGGCTGGAGCTCCATTGACTGCAACCGGGGCTGTCCCTGAGTATTACTGATGTGAGGAGAGAATTGGGCCCTTGGGGAGCAACAAGTCAATGGGGCTAGTCACACGAGCAAGGAGAACCTGCCCAATTAAAGACCTGCAGGATCGAGCCCTCCATTGTGAACGGACACATTTTACTCACCCAAGGCCCGATTGCTCACCCTGCTGAGCCATTACGCACGTGAGAAGTCCCGCTGTAGTCAATGGAACAACTCAGGCAGGTAACTGCTTACGAATGGGATTGAGAGTTTGATCGTCTGGCCCCAAAGAAATAAAATATATCCAGTGCATATAAATCCCCGCATTGTGATTCTCCCTACCAAACCCCTCCCAACTTCTCCAGGGAAGGTCTTTTGCCTCTGAAAAACTTGCTTTCCATGGAAAGCTGGGGGGAAATTGTGATTTCAAGCGGAGATCATTTTGCAATGTTTACTTGCAAAACTCAGTTCTTACTAGCCTCTTTAATATGCAGGTGAAATGTACCTAAAATATATGGGTGACTAGGAAATGAGTTATTTGTGCACAGAGTGCATCCAGAATGAAAGAGACTTCTGTGCAGTGTGGGTTTAGCTGGCAGAAGATTTGGGTTGCAAACTCGCAAATTCAAGGGTTAATTCTGTGGGAAATAAAAAAGAAGATCAAAACCAATAAGCTCCATGATTATTAACAGATGCAACCTCATCTTGCCTTGTGGCATGAATCTGTACATTTATGGTCCAGGTAGCTCTGAAGTGGTAATGCCCCCTGTGGCAGGAACATGTGAAGAGGATTTAAATTATAGTCATGCCATTTACGATATTAGGACTTACTTATGTTTGTACAATGTCTAGCCCAATAGGGTCCCGATCTCGATTATGACCTCTGGGTGCTACCATGACATAAATAGTAGTATCTAGCTCAGGGGTAGGCAACCTATGGCACGGGTGCCAAAGGCGGCATGTGAGCTGATTTTCAGTGGCACTCACACTACCTGGGTCCTGGCCACTGGTCTGGGGGGCTTTCCACTTTGATTTAATTTTAAGTAAAGCTTCTTAAACATTTTAAAAACCTTATTTACTTTGCATACAACAATAGTTTAGTTATGTATTAAAGACTTATAGAAAGAGACCTTCTAAAAATGGTAAAATGTATTACTGGCACGCGAAACCTTACAGTGAATAAATGAAGACTCGGCACACCACTTCTGAAAGGTTGCCAACCCCTGATCTAGCTCTTTTTATCTGTAGATTTCAAAGTGTTTTCAGACGAAGGAGGTCGATATCATTATCCCCATTCTATAGATGACGAAACTGAGGCACGGAAAGGGGATGTGATTTGGCCAAGGTCCCCCACAGCAAGCCAGTGGCAAAACTGGGACTAGAACCCATATCCCGTGTTCCAGTCCAGGGCTCGCTATTCTCTACACAACACCGCTGACATCCCTGTTTTAATGTTAAATTTCAAGCAGAAAAAAAAAAAAATCTTGTGTCACTACATTAACACTTTTATCCAATTTTTTTCTTTAAATAAAATGGTATTCAGCCAGCAGCTGTTTGGACTAGTAATTTAATTTACTGGGAAATTAAATTAGCCAATTAAATAGTAAAATACAGGCGTACAATTGGCAGCAGAATACAATCAGTAAGAAAGACAGAACGTGCTGGTCCTACTGATATTTCTCAGGTTCTCAAAGCGTAAAGCTGCTTTCAGTATCTTCCAGCTGGAGTCTTTACTGAGACAAAACTCCCACTGACTGCCCTGGAGTCAGGAATGCGGGATCAGGCCCTTCCTGATTTGCTCTATGCCCGTTTGAAAAGAAAATGGAGCTGTCCGTTCGTTGGGCCTGGTCTTGCAAACCTGAAAGGAGCAGTCCTACCAAAATCTATGGGACAACTGGGGAGAGCAGGGAGTTCTTAGGTGGGGTATATGGGCCACAGCGCTGGGCCCTCAGAGGCCTTTACGTTCACGCAGCCTCATAGCTGACTAACTGGCGGTGATATCTGGGGAGTTGGAAAGTCAAATGCAAAGGGAAATAACTCCTGTTTCTGACCAGTGGTTGCCCATCTAAAAATGCGGAGTTGCAAAGAGAAAGGCGGTTGGTTGCTTTGTTTACCTTGACTACGGGTGGGGTGGGAGGAACCACTGTCATAATCGGAGCAGCAGCAGGAGGAGGGGCAGCAGCAGCAGGAGGAGCAGGTACAGGCGGGACGTTTGCAGTGATGGTTGGCACAGGCGTGGCGGCGATAACGGGCGTCTGAGAGACAGCTGGAGGGACGTTCTGGAAAGGTGCTGGCGGGGAGACAGAGGACACGGCTGCTGCTTGCTGCGCTCCTTTAAAACGATACAATTGAACACGTGTGACACACGCGCATTCAACAGCCGCTCAGCTAGCTTGACCAAGAGATGCTGCTGCCTCTGGACTCTACAGCAACGACCGTCTGGCCCGTTCCGCTCTCTCTGCGGTGTCTGGATGCCCATATGTGAGCAAACTGCGCCAAGCCCTGTCAGCAGCTGCGCTGTTATGGGACAGTTTCTATTTTCCCTTCCAGCCTCTCTCAGAACTAGTCTGGGCTCAGCAAAGAAGGAGACCGATGGGAAGGTAGAGAAGGGACTGGATTCTCTAGAAAGGACCCTGAACTGTTCACAGCAGGAAAACCTCCACTGGGTTCAATCTGCCTTTGTAACTGCTCTGCATTAATTAATTTATTAATTAATAATAAATATCACTAGTCTATGGGGCTGTGCAAAAAAACAGATTTTTCAGGTCACTGGCAATCCTGATTTTTTTTTTTCAATGTCTATTTTAAGTCAAATGGAAAAGAAAAATTTTCACATGTATTGGTGAATCGAAAAGTCGACAAAAAATTCATGTCAGGTCGACTGAAACGGTTTGTTTCCATTTCAACCATTTTAAAATGTTTATTTATTTATTTTAATAAAAGAAAATTTTGAACCCGGAACATCAAAATGGTTCATTTCAAAAATGTCAAAATGAAATGTTTACATTTTTCAGAATCTGTTTGTTTTGGTTTTTTCCAACCAAAACAACTCGGCAACGCTAACAGGAATTCACAAAATGTTTCCATGTTGCCAAATCTTCACCAAAAAAGTCTCACCCAGGCCTACTTATATGGCACTTTAAATCCATAGACCTCAAACCTCTTCATAGAGAAAGTTCAGGTGACTTGCTCAAGGTTATGCCGCAAATGAAAAGCAGAACTGGGAACAGAACCCAGGTCTCTGGATTCCCAGACTGGTGCATTATATGCTACACCATGCTGCCATTCCTGTTACAGAGCAGCAGTAATCTATCCCACAGAGGTAGCTGCATTTTAATACAAGGTGCAGAAGTGTTTGGGTTTTTTTTAAAGTCCCAGCACTGTTCTATTATTGATTAATGAAATAATCCTTTGCACTTCTACAGCACCTTCAAAGGATGCTTTACAGACTTGGTGCCTTAGTTGACATATGTGGAACTTGAGGCACAAAAGGCAAACTGACTTGCCCAAAGCCACAATCAGATTTCATCTACACAGAAACTTGCTCCTGTTTTGTTAAATCAGTGCAAACCCATGTTTTCACCCCTGTGATTTCAATGGAAGTTAGGAGCCTAAAGGCCTTTAGATATCTGGCCCTTAGTCTCTCTGTGCTCTGGAGATAATAGCAGTGTCCTCCCTCACAGGCCTGCTAGGAGGATAAATACGTTAAAAGACTGTCAGGTGGTCAGATACTACAGTGATGGGCACCCCATAAGTACCTTAGACAGATAGACAAGCAGGATCCACACGTCCTGAATCGCATTCGACTGCTCTGACCATTAGACTACACTCCTTTCTTTTCCTCCTAATTGTGTGTATAGTCAGGCAGCGTGGAAGTGGGCCAGGAATCAGCAATGGGCTTGCAACATTGCTTGCCATCTGGTCAGGTCAGTACCTGCACTCTGTGCGCCTGCTGCTGGCTTGCGACCTTTGCCTTTAGGGACCGGTGGTAATAACTCAACTTCCTCCTGGGGCATCTGGGCTACTTTCTGCAGAAAAATCTTCTCCAGGGCTTGCGCCATGAGGACGATGTCATCCGTGGGCTGGGTGGACAGAACAAGGCAGCACTAGCAAAACGCTCATGGGAGAAGCAAAGAGGGGCTGAAAGCCTTTACAATCCCGTTGTTTTATGGATCCCCTCGCCAGAAAAGTGCACTGCCTTCCAATGAATGAATGTGCCACAGCTCGGAGAATTAAATAGCGCTTTACCCCTTCTCCGGTGTTCACTCCAGCCTCGACTGGTACGTCTACACAGCGATAAAAAACCCACAGGACCAGGTATCGGAGCCCGGTTCAACTGACTCACGCTCAGGGGCTAAAATAGCAGCGCAGAGGTTTGGACTTGGGCTGGAGCCTGGGCTCTCAGGGCATGTCTACATGGGGATAAAAGAACCCTGGTTGGTCCAGATCAGCTGACGTGGACTCACAGGGCCCGGGCTCTGGGGCTGAAAACCTGCTGTATAGACGTTCAGTCTTGGGCTCTAGGACCCTGCAAGGGGGGTAAGTCCAATAGCTCAGGCTTCACCCCAAGCCTGAGTGTCTACACTGCAAGTTTATAGCCCCGCAGCTCGAGTCCCATGAGCCTGAGTTAGCTGCCCCAGGCCAGCCGCGGCCGTGCTGTGGGTCTTTTATTGCAGTGTGCACGTACCCTCTGGCTCCTGTCCTTGACCGGCTGGCAAATTACAGCCTCTAAATACAATCCTCCCTGAAGAACCAGGAGACGGCTTCCTTTAGAAGTCCACACCACTGCTGGTCCCGCATATCGGTTTGGAGGCAGTGAGCTGCAAGAGATGAGCTGTCAATCCCTGCCTGGCAAAGTATTCAGGAGAGGAGAAGAAACACCTAGCTTGCGGCAGCACCAGCTAATTAATTGATTTATTTCAGCTCGCTCCCCAGCATGGGCCAGGGATGAACTATCTTAGGGAAAAGAATACAAGGAATAAAAAGCATTTTAAAGCCAAAAAAAAAAAAAAAAAAAAGCATATATAAGCAACCAACAAAGTGCACGAGAGATTTATGGAAGAACGCATGAGGCATGGACAGCGGATATAATGATAGGAGTTATTTACCTGCCCTCTGCTGCTGAGAGGAGTATCTGATATTAGTTACTACTGGACAAAGAGAATAACACTTAGCACTTATATTCCACTTAACATCTACAAAGCATTGTGCACTTAGCTAATTAGCTAATCTGAAAGAATTCCTCAATGAAATTAAAGGGCTGAAGTCTCAGCTGACTCGCTGTGTAACCCCAAGATGTAAATTCTCCCTACAGTTAAGAACACGCTTGCCATTTTAACCAGTGCGAGCAAAGAAACATGCAACACAAAGACAGCTTTGTACATTTAAAAGTAATGCGGTTCCCATTAAGGGCATTGCATGTCGTTGCAAGGAGGGCTTTGCGCACAAGTTATCCCTAGCCAAAAGCCGCAGTGCAATAGCCACTCGCAGGCTTCCCGATTCAGAGCCACCGCTGGGAGTTTGTCGGCATTCTTTACCTTGTTGTAAATGTAACAATTTGTAAACATTGTGTTGAAATCCTGCATGCATTCACTGGCACTCCAGTAATAGTTATGTTCCAGTCGCTTCTTAATTGTCCCCATGTCCATCGGGTTTTTGATTATTTTGTGATAATCCTGTTCAAGAAACAGTAAAGATGTTACATGCGACACTGCTTTGCACCTCTTTGTTCACAGGCTTGTTAGCCAGCTGCTAAAACACACACACACACACACACACACACACACTGCTCAGACTGCCAAAATAACCTTTGCTTTCACTTACTCCTCAGTGAGGAGAAAAAGAAAAAAGGGGGCTTTATTCGTAAACCTCAGAATTTCTCAGACATGCTGAAAGATCCACACATAAAGGGACACTTTATGTTTAAAAAAAAAATCAAGTTTGCCCCAAACATATTGTACCTGATGGGGGGGGGGGGGGGGGCGGGGGGGAACAGGTTTTTCAACCAACTTTCCATGGGACATGGTTTCAACCCAGCTGTCCCCCTAACCTAGTTATAAATGTAGTTTGGGTTTGTAGCACAGAATGGAATAATGTCGTCTTTTGTCACTAGACCAAATACATAAGAACATAAAATGGTCATGCTTGGCCAGACCAATGGTCCATCTAGCTCAGTATCCAGTCTTCTGAGAGTGGCCAGTGTCAGATGCTTCAGAGGAATAAACAGAAGAGGGCAATTATCAAGTGATCCATCCCAGTCCAATCCAGTCCCAGCTTTTGGCAGTCAGAGGTTTAGGGACATTGCCTCCCTGATCATGTTGGCTAATTGGACCTATCGTCCATGAACTTATCTAATTCTTTCTTGAATACAGCTGTGATCCAGTGGATGCTAGAAACTGGGATCATTTCTGTAGCCAAAGTGGGGGACAATCGTATTACTTGTAGCACAGACAAGATCTTAATAATGGAGCCCCTGAACTTCATGAAGCTGTGTTACCAGCTTGCTTTAAGGATTGCCTCTGAAATGGGTAACACTTACAAACGTGGGCATTAGAAGGAAGGGTCACAGCATCAGCTGATGAACATTAGCAAACAGTTCGGTGCCACTTCCTGAAATACTGCTTTCCAAGGGCTTCCACTTTAACTGGGGCCTAACCAGGCAGCTGTAGATGCTGCGATGACACAGGGCCCCCTCCAAGTGAGGGGGGTTTAAGTAGGTGCAATTTGCATATCTTGGGGGACAGTGCAAGGATCCCTGTTCCTATATCCATGTGAAGCCCTACATGACCATTGACCATCTCTGTGCCTAACCCCAGGGAATGACCTGAGAGACCAGCTATGTCTGGAGCACACAAGGAGCAACCATCACGCAGCTACTAAGGATGCAGTGGAAAACTCAGTTTCCTGGCCCATGTAGGTTTGATTTAAACCGTACGTGAAAAAAGCAACTGTTCTTCCACCGTTTCATTAAATTTCTCCCTACCCTTCCCTTAGAACCACTACTAAACTCCTCCGTATGAAACTACAACCATTTTTTTAAAAAACCGACACACAAAAGAGTACAGTGGTATTGAAATATTACACAGGCATTAAAGTGTTTTACTCTTCAGGCCAGTATTTTAACTAGAGCCTATCAACATTATGGACTTCAAAAGAAGATCTTGATCCAGTCCATAAACTCAGGGAATAACTAATGGGAACTGGAGCTCTCCCAATTGACATCACAGAGTCACACTTTCCGGAGTCGCTGTTGCAACCGCCAAACTGTTCAAAGCAGCCAGAGCTACCTTGATGCATGAGGCTCTCGTCTTTATAAAAGAGGCCCCTAGGTCTTGCCCTCAGCTGCTGCCTGCCTGCCCAGGATCAGAGAGGACAAAGGAAAGAGCATGACTCGGATCACAGAGGGAAAGAAGCTCAGAGAAACTCCATTCACCGGTTAGTAACCCGGCTTTCTCCCGTGTTCTATGGCCTCCATAGAGACTGACACTCAGATGGGCTAGAAGCAGAGGAACAGAGGCTGACGAGAGAGATGAAACGTCAGTGCTGAGCGGGAGAGTCACTGTCTGTGCTATTTCTTCTGCTTTGGGGCAGGTATTCCCAAGGCATCTAGCAAAGAGTTGCCCCTTGATGAGGGGCATTCTCCTCTTTTCTTCCTTGGCACCAAATCCAGTAAAGCCAATTGGAAACACAATTTAAACTGGCCTGGTGCCAGTGTGCAGTATTAGTGCCAGAATGCTCACACGCAGACTTAAAGGCAAGGTCTCTCTGATCTAGCTTGTTAGGTCAGGACGCAGTAAGCCCTATATATCCCCAATGAGAACAGCTTCCCTCCCACCCCCATGGGGGACATCAGACCTTTCCCATAAAGTGCAGACCCTGCTTTCCTGGTGGTGTCTGATTTGCAAATGGCAATCCCGAAACGTCAGCACTAGAACAAGATTGAAAAAAGTACCTACCAGCGAATGGGATTTAAAGCACGCCGACCACTTTTAACTAAAAATTAACCCTAAATAACCCCTTTTTCTCTGCAACTAATGGGGTGAGCAGGTGAGTCAAAGTGGAAGCCAAGGTGCTCAGAACTTCTGGAAATCAGATGCACAGTCCCTTCGCTGCTATGACCATAGTCTGAGCACGCAAGCTGGAGTTAGCAGCAATTTCCTTGAAAGGTTCCAGCAGTGGCTGGCTTGGTGCTGACTCCTGGAGAGGAGATCTGGGGAGGCAAGTTCATGCCAACCGTTAATAGGGAAACTGTCTTCGCTGTCAGGTGAACGTGTGCAGACCGTGGTGAAGTCAATGGGAGCTGTGCACGTACCTCGGGAAAAGGAATTGAGCCCTTGATCTTTAAGCGATTCAGCAGGAACTAAGATGTTCGGAGGTTTCTTTTAAAAAACAGCTTTGTGTAGCATGAGTTTATGAGACAAAGGCCTTGTCTGCATTTAAACGGGCTTAGATAACTACGCCAGAATCTTCCCCCCATGGAGAGGCAGCTCATTCCAGCAAAAGAACTTTTTTACTGGTATAGCTTAAATCAGCTCCCCGAACAGAATAAGCTATACTGGTGAAAGGACTTTTTTTCCCCCCACTTATAACTGCATCTACTAGGGCTTTTGGCGGCACAGCTATGGTGATTAGGAGTATGATTTTTTCACAGTCCTAACCGACACGGCAATGCCAGTAAACCTTTCTAGTGCAGACCAGGCCAAAGCTAAGAGAGTCTGACATTAAGTGAAAACACTATTTCAGTTCTTTAGCGTTCCAGCTCCTATTCCGGACCCAAAGATTTCAGGGACATCTCCTGCTCTTGGAAAACCCATTGCATAATGCCAAAAAGCAGTCCTTATGCTCTTTCTTTGCGCATACATCAGAAGCTATTAAGGTAGCAGTCTAATCTACAACAAAAACTCAAAAAATAGTAGAGGCCTGAGGAGCTTCTTAATAAACAGAACCATCAAATAAAATTTAAAAAAATAATCCATCTAATGATGGATCAGAGTTAATGTAACTTCTACTAGTTACGAACAAGTCAGGTCTGTGAAAGGTCGTCTGATCTTCAGGGTACTGGGAAACGAAGGACTACCCTACTCGTTTCGCTACGCAGGGGCCAGTGCTCAGCACGGCAACTCTGGGAAGTTGGGGAATCACAAGGAACCTAACAACATTTCATTTCACGTGAGCAGAAATTGCACATCGCTAAAGCAAAGCAAAGGAAACGGAATACTTACTGGTAAATTCAACTTAATTGCATCGACGGGTTGGTAGAAGGGCCAAGCAAACTGATGCTTCCACAAGGTCTTCACCACAACATTTTGCATGTACTGCAACTGGTTGGTCTTCCGTCCGGGCTTGTTGGGGTTGCTGACTTCTGGGGGAGGTGGATTGACAGGGCCTTGAGGAGCCTGTATCGCTGATGTGACAGTCGACATTTTCCTACCTCTGGGTCTCACTTACTGTCACAGCAGCAACTAGGAGATTCTCTGTCTTCCTTTATGCTCCCTGAATGGGATTGACATCCCATTTCCAGGGCCCAACCATGCAGCCTAGACCAGGGGAGAGAGGAGGAAGAGGTGGAGTGTAAATACAGACATTTAATTGAAACACATGTTCAAAAACAATACAACGGTAGAAGTGACTAAACTCAACCCCTTTGCCTGATCCCCTGCATTTGCTGTCAAGCTCAGATACCATAATGATGGGCATGGTACAAAACCCTAGATGCATAGATTAGATCAGCAGTTCCTAAACCCATGGACTGCAGAGCACTTGCTAGTGATCTACAGCAAACTGGCTGGTCTCAGGAGGCTGGTTCTGGCTCCTTGTTTCATTGGCTTCTACCAGCATCTCAGATATTCATTGCAAAGAAGAATCTGGACTGTACAGAAGCAGCTGGAAACAAAGAGGAGGAGCCAGCTATGCCGTACACAAACATTTTCTCTAATTGCCCTAGGTACATCGCATCATTGAGAACTGGATCTTGACTGGAAGGGGACTGCTAAAGGAAGACAGCCCCAGAGATGATCTCTCTATTTAGATGTGCTCCATACCATGAAGCTCTTTAGGGCAAGGTCCATCTCTTACTATGCTGACTACAACATGCACCCAATTTCCCATGGGGAACCAAAGGAGCTCCTACAATTCAAATAACAATCAGAGTTTGTCAGCCCCTGGAACAGTCAGACAGAGATTATTCCGTTCGATCTTTTAATAGCACCTCTGAAATATGAGTACACACAAAATTCCATTATTTTGGTCCAGGTTTTCTCTAGCACGCTCCTGGATGACAAACTCTGTAGCATCATTATGTCTTGGATACCACACAGTAAACAGCTTTGTTTTGTCATCTTCCATAAACATTTGATAGTTCAACCCACATCAGAACCGCAGCAACATTTTTTTCACGGCAAAGAGACCACGCACACTTTCAAATGGCAAAATATTTGAAATACAGTCAGACGAGTACACAAATACTCTCGCTGACATATGTTTCTAGGCTACGTGGTGAAAACACGGTCACCAAAGGAGGGAAATACAGAAGCAGCAGTGAAATGTGAAGAGGGAGACAGTGCAAAGAAACAGCCCAGACAAAATACTCATTTACTGTATTTTTAACCATCATAGCTGAAAATCAAGACTAAGTATAGAACTTCAACCTACCCTTTGAGTAGCTGATTAGATGGCAGTAAACACTGAACACTTATTTAATTTAGGAGAGTTTTACAAAAATAGATTGTGCATAGAAACATACATGCATCTACATAAAAGAGAGGAATGCTTAAATATAAATATTCTCAGTTATACGCAGGGAGCCAAGGCACAAGCTTACACAGAAAGAGAGCATTCCATGAACCTCGCTGTAACCAAGAGAACAAAGTGAAAGTATTTTGTGATGGCAATGGGATAGTGACATAAGAGGCAACTCGGCCAATCAGACACCGCTTTGGGCTCCAAAATAGAATGTGCCGAGCCAATCAGGGCCTGGCTTTTCTGTGCCCAGGAGGAGCTCCTATTTCAAAAAGGGGTTTTGTGCAGGAAAGTGTTTATTCCTAAACAAATCCATGTCTGGTGTGCGCACGTGTGTGTGTAGAACACGGGAGCCCACCTACGATGTATACATAGAAAACAGGAGCCCACATATGAATCTAACCAGCATCCATTCACAGGATGAGGGCCTCTTACATCCTAAGAAGGTATAATAAACCCTAGCATCAGCTCTGCTTCCATAAACCGAAGGGCCTGCAATGGGAAGATCCATCCCCTTTTCTCTGACACCATGGAATCCATGGGATTCAAGCACCATGGGACAAGGAAAGGGCGGGGGGCATTCTCTACAGCACTGTTCCCCTCAACCCTCACGCAAGGTAATGCTGTCCCCCAGCTGTGTCCCCTTTGCACAGTGAACCCCTCCAGTTAAGAGGGTTTTGTTTTTGTCAAGAGTCATGGGCAGACAGAGACTGGATGGGAGCCCCAGGTGAGTGGGGTAACTGGAAAAACAGCAACACTGGCATGATCTGGTCAACGTTTTTCAAACTTCACAACGTGGACTTAATTCAGCATTTCAAACTTTGAAATACAAACAGGAAAAAACATTTTCACAACCGTTTTCCCTGTTTATTGGCAAAATATTTCAAAATTTTGAAAAAAAATAAATCCAACGGAAATTTTAAAAAAATTAAACGTCATAATGTTTCCCCCCTCCCTTTTTTCCCCCTCAACCCCAGCTCTAAACCGGGACTCTGTGCAGATTTCAGACACCCACCGACTGAGAGAGCCATATATCATCTAAGCAGCACATATAACCCTGACTGCAGCTAGGGTGACCAGATGTCCCGATTTTATAGGGACAGTCCCGATTTTTGGGTCTTTTTCTTATATAGGCTCCTACTACCTCCCACCCCCGTCCCGATTTTTCACATTTGCTGTCTGGTCACCCTAACTGCAGCCCTTGGGGTACATCCTTCGACTCTAACATTTACTTCAGTGTTTTGGTCAATGAGCTGAACCCCCTTCAAAGGCTGAAAGAAAAAACAAGAAAATTTGGGAACCAATTTTTTGAGGCAACCTTAACTGCAGGGCATCGGTCACGTTTTTTATCTCTCTGTACCACATCTCAAGATTGCCTTCTATTGTGTTTTTAAATTATTGAGGATAAACGCAAGATCTTCAACAACAACAAAAATCTTGTTAAAACTTCCCTGCATCTTCCTGTCCTTTTTTCATAACATGCTAACTTGAAGAGATGTTCTTTTTTTAAGGCCCTGGACTGGCATCCAGGAGATAGGGGGTCAACTTTCTATGTGGTCTCGGGAGAGTCACTGAATTTCTCTGTGCTTCATTTCCTCATCTGTACAATGGGGTAATAATACTGTCTTTCTGCCTTATTTCGTCAATCTTGTCTAATTAGATGTAAACTAAACCTCTTACGATGCTTTTTCTAAAAGATACGCTCCAGTGCAAACAAGAATTAATTTAGGGAAGTTCTATGGCCTGTATTCTAAAGAGGACCAGACTAGGTGATCACAGGGGTCACTCATGGCTTTATAATCTTTGAACATGTGTTTCTACAGCACCTAGCACAGTGGGGCGCTGATCTTAGTTGCGGCCTCTCGGCAGCACCGTAATGTGAACAGTAATGAAGTAAAAATTAATTACATAAACCAGAAAGGATCTTTTAAAACTGTAGTTTAAATATCAAGAAAGTTAAGCACATTAGGGAGAACAGGAGGTGGGATTGTGACATCAGAGGCAACTCAGCCAGTCCTCCTACCATTGACCCTAATTAATTTGCATACTGCAATCCCATTGGCTACAATTAAAGATGGCTCTAAACCAAAACTCCGCATACCAATGCTGCTGAATGTGTGACCATTCAAATCCTCGAGCTTGCAGCTTGAGACCAGCTCTAGTTAAAATGTGCATATTTCAGTGTTTTTCATACTGTTAAAGCAACAGCACTGGAAATAGTCATTACTAGCATACAGAAGGCTTTAATGTGTTATTTGCCATCTGATTCATCACTGTGAATGAGAGCACGCAGAGTATGTCAGAGCTGAGGGAGAATTTCTCCCTCTAGCTGGGCCTGGGAGTTTTGCTGTATGATTGATTATGTATAGAAACACAAGAGGATGCTGGTTACTCAGTTCAGGTGAGTTTTTAATCTCTTCTTATGTCCAAGTAGCCCAGTCCTAATCCAGCCCTATCACAGGCTGAAGCCCAGAAACGCCAACATTTGCCAACATTTTTTTCCCCCACTCAAAATAGTATTTATTTGTAGATGTTTTTCATCATTCAATGGGTCATAGATCTGTCAGAGCATTTATACAGAGATTCAGCCTACTTTATTCACTTAGAAAAGAAAGAATGGGGGGGAAGGATAGCTCAGTGGTTTGAGCATTGGCCTGCTAAACCCAGGGTTGTGAGTTCAATCCTTGAGGGGGCCATTTAGGGATCTGGGGAAAAAATTGGGGATTGGTCCTGCTTTGAGCAGGGGGTTGGACTAGATGACCTTCTAAGGTCCCTTCCAACCCTGATATTCTATGATTCAAACGGCAATAGTCTGTTATGCTCTCAGCACACACACTGAGAAATTAGATAAAAACAAATACTCTTTCTGGAAGGCTGCAACATAACTCTACTTTATTTCTTATAATTCAGAACGATAACACACAAGAACCTAAAACCAGAGAGAGAGAAAACAGGCTGCTCCCTAAGGCAGGCAGGCACAACTCACCTCACCTTGCTTTAAGCTGGCTCTTTCCAGAACTGACTCTGCGGCTGCACGCTTTCTTATAGAGTCCCCGAGTCTGCAAGCAGAACTAGGACCGCCACCCTCACCACACCCACTCCAAGTGATAGCTTCCAATTCCAACACAGTCCTCAATACACCACACAGTCCTATTCCCTGCCATCCAGGGAGGCTGGACAGAGTTATTTTCTGTGTACAGTAGCATCCACTGTGTGCTAGGCACTTTCCAAATGCTTAAGGATGGTCCCTGCTCTGAGGAGCTCACAAGCTAAGGGCAGACAGACAAGTAGACAGGGTAATGCCAGAGGTTACAATTTGCAAGGTTCGAGAGACCTAATTACACTGGGAAGACAGTATACAGAAGACATGGTCCCTGCCCTGTGAATCACACCAGGACGCCTAGAGGAAAGTTCACTCACACACAGGGTTTAAAGCAGATTGAAATAGGAGCAGGAACTCTTTGGCGAGTGAGAATAGGAGGAGCATCCCCTCCACCTTGTGTCTCCTAAGCCAGAAAGGGGAGGAGAAGCCCTTCCAGTGCTCTGAGTGGAGGAGGGGGAGTTGTGCTCTCCCTCAATGCCCCTTCCTTGAACCCTCACCTGAATAGCTTCCTGTTTGTTTGCCACAGGGGTTGCTTTGATTTAGCTTTTCCTCTCTTTTTTACTTCTCTTGCCCGCATCTTTACATAACAAGCAAGCGGTGAGGTAGCAGCTTTTGAGGAATCTGGAACAGGGGGTTCGCAGCCGGCGGGCAGGGATGAGGAGGGGATTCCAGAGGGTGCAGCGTGGGAGCTGGCATGAAGACAAGGGCAGGGGAAGCTTAGCTTGTTCGCAGTCTTTAGTTTGGGGCCAAGTCTGGTCATTTATTAGATGCATGCACGACCCCCAGCCCAGTGGGGCCCTGATCTTGGCTGGGGCCTCTGGGTGCTACTGGACTAGAAGCACTAAATCCGAACATCAGGCAAAGAGAATGTGGAGGCGGGATTCATGGGAGCAGCAAAGGGGGTGAGCGCAATTAGGAGTCCCCCTTCCCTTTGGCTCTCCCATTGACAACTCCACCTCCGCGAGCGTCGAGACGCTCTCCCGCCGACAGAGCGCTGTCCTCACCGGCGTGCATGTAGGTCAATGTACCTTACATCACTTGGGGTGTGTGGGGGGGGGTTAGTCACACCCCTGAGCGACATAGATTATACCGACATAAGTGGTAGCGCGAACAGGCCCCGAGAGACCAGAAAGTGTCCGACAAACCTCCCGATACTTCGCTGATGAGAATCACGCGCCAGAAACAATGGAGCACGTAGGCATTGTTGCACGGCCACTGGCAGAATTAAAAACACACAGCTCTAGGCCTTAGCATGGACTGCAGTGTACGCTGATGCGCACGGGGTGAAATCTGTAACCCAGGCAGTGGTCTGCCACAAAACCTGTATTATTATTTACTATCTGTATTACCGTAGTGGCTACAGCCCTAGTTATGGGCCAGGATCCCATGGTGCAAACGCAGAACAAGGACTGTCCCTGCTCTGAAGAGTTTACGGAGTGTGGCAGGTGGATCAGATTGTAAAGCCCCAATTCAGCAGAGCAACTGAGCACTTGCTTAAGTCTCATTGACATCAACCATCAATTATTTGTATAGCAGGAGCCTCAGTCATGGACCATTGTGCTAAACGCTGTACAGACACTGAACAGCACGGCAGTCACTGCCCCAAAAAGGCTTACCGTCTAAGAGCTTAGCACGTACTTCAATGATTTACTGAATAGAGACAGACTTAAGCATGTGTTTAACTTTGTGCCTATACGTGTAAGTGCCTTGCTGATCAGGGCCTAAACTCAGACTCGTATTAGCCGCTGAGCAATATTTTTCCATTTTAAATAATCTCTTTTCCCCTTTATAGTCCCCAGCTCTGTAATTTTGAGTAACGATAAAGATGGCTCTTGCCGGTTTTGGCTGCCTGTCTGCAATTACTGACATCACCACTTTAAATCTGACCCTTGCACCCACGAATTGCTCTGTCCATTGTACGAGATTGCTCTCAGCTTTCCCAACACATTAAAAACAAAACCGGAGCCCAAACTCGCAGAGAAATTTTTGCTTCCACTGAGTCAGAGTCTGTTCCGCTTAAATGCGCTGCAGCCTCCCCCACCGCTGAATCCATCAAGGCTGCGGGTTTTGGCTCCTCACTCGGCCAGCTGAGTCATCAGACACACAGCCGGGCTTAAGAGGATTTTTCTTTTCTTTTTCAGCTTTGCGTGGCGTGCATGGGTCAGTCACCGGAGCGAGAGTTGGCCTGGAGAAATCATGTTAATAATTCCCTCCGTCCCGAGGATAACATCTCACCCCACTGACGGAGCCCACGGACTGGGGGATCCTGTTTGAAAATAAGCTATAAAGCCCTGTGAAACGCGCATCGCACCAGCAAGCCTGCTGCTTTGGCTAACAGTCCTGCCACTTCCTTTGGCAACGTGGAACACTGAACAGGCTGCTCACTCCACTGCTGCTCTTTGTGGAGCAAGGGAGGGTGGGTTTTCTTAAAACTCGTCCTTATTGCAAACTAAAAGGGGAGGTGCTTTCTATTCACGTCTGAGCCCACCAACTCTTTCTTACTGCAGTAGTTTGCATGGCTACTTTGAAAGAGATGAGAAACAGGAAGAGTCCCAACCCACCCAGAAATGAGAACATAAATCTTTCGTGGGGGCGGGAAATAGGACCCTGCTTCAATCAGGAGCCCCAATGACTTCAATGGGTCTCCTGCTACGTGGAGCTCGATCAGGGCTGGAGATCAGTGTATCCGACAGCCCCCTCCCTTAGGGGCTCCTGAGAAAATAAAAAAGGGACTTACAAAAATCCTTCCCCATCTCCTGCCCTTCCAGAGCCCTTCAAACAGCCTTTGGGCAGCTTTCCGCAGCTAGCGACACATGGGAGTAGGGAGCTGTGCTTCAAATGCAAAGGGTGTGCAATTCGCAAACAGGACTTGGAGATGGCCAGTTGCCCGGTGTCAGTACTTGCCAGATAATGCGACACAAACCTTAAGACTCCCCTTAAAACTTGGGAGGGAAAGTGGGGAATCCTTGCAGCTGGCATCATGACGGGAAACTGGGATTTGGCTCGAGGATGCCACTGTGTTACACGGCCGATCCCGTGATCTGAAAGTCCCCACTGGCCTCCGTTGTTGTTACGGTTTCCCAGATCATGAACTCCAAATGCCACGGATTTGTGTGTTAATCAGAATAACGCCAGCTAAAGTCTGAGATTCCGAGTTATGGCCACAACTCTGCCCTGAGCTCACCTCTGCGCGAGAGAGGAAAGAAACGAGCGTGGAGAGTTTAAGTCAGTTACTTGGCTTTCGACTTGGGCATTTAATATTCGCTGGATTATTTTGAAGGATTTTGCCTCATTAGTCTCTCGCTGGAGATTATACGAGCAGGTGTTTCCTCCGAAGGAGCCAGGGGGTCCCTTAGGTAAATACAGATGGCCAAGATTTCCAAAAGCAACCGTCGATTTCCAGGAGCTTCATTTTTGGACACCCAGCTTGAGACACCTACCAGGGGTCTGATTTGCAGAGGGCACATGCTCAGCGCATGCTGGAAAAAAAAAAATCAGGCCTTGTAAGGATGCCTCAAACAGGCACCCAAAGTTACTAGTCAGTATTGGAAACTGTGGCTGTGTACACACATGTTGGCAGCGTTTAGAACAGTTTTTTGGCCACCTCTAATGAACGGAGGGTCTACCAGATAAATATGGACCGAAGCATTTATTCCTGGTGGTGTATTAATGTTGCAATACACCTTACCACCCTCCTCTAGAGCTCAGATTCTTATACCCCGTTCTTGCAAGCATCCAGACGTGTGCCATGCACCTTCTGTAAAGAACTTACTGCACGGAGACCAGCGGCTTTTAAAAGCTGTCACACCGGGAACAACAGAAATAATCTCCAAACGTTTTGTTAGGGCGGGCGTCACCAGGGGCTGCTGTCACCCACCGTTCTTTTCTGCAGGGCGCGAGCCAGTTTTGACTCTCGGGAAGACATGCTGTGTTCCTGTTAGTTTTGGGGTTCCGCACGGCGTTAGCAAAGAGGCTTCAGGAAACAAGGAGCTAAATGAGCAGCAGAAGAGTTTGCTCTCTGTCTGGGACTCCTAACTGGAGTCAGCTCTTGAGGCAGAGTTGCCCCCTGGGAACCGGGCGTCGGCACTGGGTTGAGATTCCTGAAAGAAGGGATTGCCCTGCATGCTGTTGGACCATTTCATTTCAAGACTGGAGTACACATGGGCAAATAAACCTGCAGCTGATTTCTGCTCTGCTGGGTAGCTGATCAGCTAGGCCCGACACGTGCTTGGCAAACAGGTGCTGGAAAGGGACACGGACACGGACACAGAGCAGTGGAACCACTGACCCTATTTCATTTTTTTCTTGTTAATATTTTTCAAAACAGCTCGGGCCACTCCTGGTCTATGGTTAACAGAGATGGAGACAAACTAACCAGTGGGCTAAACGCCAAGGGTTTTGGACTGGAAATTCTGGACAGAAAGACGCAGCCAGGTTTGATCTTCGAGGTATTTCAGGAGAGGTATTAATTCCAAGCACTCCCGGGCCCACCGGTGCAGCTCTATTGACAGTAGATCAGATCCAAGTAACATGATGATTAAAATGCCAGCAACCACCTGGAGCCGTATATACAGTCGCCACCCCATCATCAGCGCCACAGTCATTGTAGCCATAGAAGTCCAAGCGTAGATGTAGACCGTGCTAGGTGGGTGGAGATCTTTGTCTCCCGCTAGTGGCACGCGTCTGCTATGGCTGCCAACTACAGAAATTACAGCCTAATCCACAGCCCTCCCACTGACTTCAGTGAATGTTGGACAAAGCGGTAGTCGCTCACGTGTGACCCAAGCGAGGTCTGTTACATAGTCACAGCCCAGCAGAGGCAATTGCGGTTATATCCTCTCCTGTCTGGCAAACTCTGCAAATCCAGATTTTGCATCATTTCTATCTATGGGATGTTCCTTGTTTCTCTAGCCTTCCTTCTGCTGTGGGGTCTGGTGCTTGTAATGCTTTCAATGTAAATGAGGCAAAGAATTTGCTCCTCAACCTTTGCTGCTACTCCTATCTGTTAGACTAGTCATGACAGCAAACCATTTACTATACTGTAAACCTCAAGATTACTAAACACTTTTCATCCAAGCGTCCTCCCCAAATGCCTTGCAAATGGGAAATTCAGCCCCACGATATCCTGAGGTTCCCTCATTTTACTGCTGGGGGTGGGGGGAATGGAGGCACAGAGAGGATAAACAACTTGCCCCCGTGGTCATCATGCAGTATTTCAGCAGAACACCTGGGAACAGAACCCAGGATTCCAGCGTCCCAGTCCCTGCTCCAGCCACTAGACAATACTGCGGCCACACACACAGAGGAGAGTTTGAAAATCTCATTTGCTCAGGGTGACAGCAGGCTCAATGGCGGACATGGGAATCGAGTGGTCCGGAGCTGCAGGCTCCTTTCCCAGGGGCAGGATAAGAGAAGAGGGGGACCTGGAACCACTCGGTTCTTTTTCTGGAAGGGTAGAGGGAGCAGAGCAGGCCAGAGCCGTAGACCATTTCAGCACAGGTGCCTGATCTGACTCCCTGGGAAGTCACTGTGAATCCTTCCACTGGCTCCAGAGGGAACAGACAGGGCTGGGAATCAGAAACAAGGGTTGGTGATAGAGCGGAACAAACTGGAGAAATGGGGGCATATATGGGCAAGGAGGGAGACAGACAATGCAGGGAAGGAAGGGGAAGAAAGAAAAAGGAAACGGGACAAGGACTGAGAAAAGGGGAAGAAAGGACACACCATGATCTAGGATAGGAAGAGAAAGGAGGGTAGATATGGCAAAGGAGACAGAGTAAGGTAACTTCCCATTTAACGGACTTGTAACACGTAATTGACGTTGTTCTTAAATTCATCATGAGCGGCCTGAACACAGCTGCTGTATTCCTTTAAATTACAGGTATGAGATGGGAGGGTGGGTTCCTCCCCATCCCCCGGCCCGGCTTAGTCCCTATTATTAATTATAGCAGCACCTAGAAACCCCAGTCAGGGACCAGGGCCCTGCTATGCAAGGTGCTGTCCGAGAGGTGCAGTAAAGGGTCAGTCCCTGTCCAAAGAGAGACTGCAGTCTTTCTGAACAACAAGCCACAACAGGCGGGGAATATGAACCAGTGGGCAGCGATGGGTGGTGGTGAGGGAGGGAGACAAGGTAACAGTCTGAGCATGGTTTCAGCTCAGACTGGCAGTGAGTATCATTTAG
Source organism: Macrochelys suwanniensis (assembly GCA_033296515.1). Taxonomy (NCBI): domain Eukaryota; kingdom Metazoa; phylum Chordata; order Testudines; family Chelydridae; genus Macrochelys; species Macrochelys suwanniensis. The sequence continues at coordinate 8,103,337 of CM065790.1, read as the reverse complement.
AGTGCCGGGCAGCGGTTTTAGGCCATGGCAGCAGAGGTGAGCTGGAAGGAGGGGTGTAGAGGTGGGTAAGGCCGGGACTTCTTGAATTTTTTTCCACATAGGAGTGGCAGCACAAGAGGTACTTGATTTGTTACTCAGCCTGTAAGTGATGTGGGGACAGACGCCATCTTTTTGTTCTGTGTCTGTACAGCACCCGGCACTACGGGACCCTGGTCCACAACTGGGCACCTCGGTGCTATGGCAAGACAAATAATAAATAATAATATGGGATGGTGGGTCCATTCGTTAATAATTTCCCTGACAAACGAGCAGACAGTGAAACTCCAGGTGTAGGGATGTAGAAGGAGAGGCCAGGCTCATTTCATCGCGTCACATTTCCCATCGCCTTCCCCCGCCATCAGCCGCACCAGCGATGCCAGCTTCGCACGCCGATTGAGAGCTTCACGCTAAACGTTCTTCCGCGCACGTGGAATGCCGTCTATGAGCCCATCGGCAAGGCCTCCTACCTCCCCATTTCCAAATCCCTCCCAAAGCCCCACCTCTGCTGTCTTCAGGGAATCCAGCTGACTCGCACTGACAGGTAAAAGATCTAAAACTAACCTTTGCCAAGAGCTGGCCCTGTACCACCTTGACACCTCTGCTTATTGTTAGCGTTACAGGAAAACCTAGAGATTCCAGCCAAGATCAGAGTACTATACACAAACACACACATGCAGAGCTAGAGTCCCTGCTCCAAAGAACTTGCAGTCCATATATATATATATATATATATATATATATATATATATATATATATATATATATATAAATAAAACACACACACACACACACACACAAAGGGGGGTGGGAAAGAAGGAAAACTTGCACAAGGTCACTAGCAGAACCAGGACTAGCACCCAGGTCTCCTGATTTCCACTCCATTAGACCACACCATCTCCCATAGGTTGTCCCATTCCTAAACTATCACTCTTTAAAGCAGGATGGCTAAAGGTCCAGACTCTACCTTCCTTTCCATCCGGAAACTGCCTCGGCCATTCTGTGCAATGCCAATAATGAACATTATTAAACATTCATCCCCCACCAGTGATCTTCTGGAAACAGACTTTCCAATTTCAAGCAAGAAAACTAGATTTCTGCTTTAAATAATAAAGATGATGGCATTAGTACAAAGTCCAGATGACACACACATAATAGGAGCATTTGTGTACATCCAGAAAGCAGAACACAGGGTTCAGAACTCCTAGTGGGATTATCGTATGTTTCCACCGTAGCAGGTTTTTTTCCTTTTAAAGGATGTGAGCTGCCCTGTTAAACTAAAATGTAAAAACGCAGAAAAAGCAGCCAGTTCTTCCACTTTTCAATCTGAGTATTGTGCTCAACGCACATTTAGAAAGAGAACCACACACTCGCCTTGATTCAGTAGGATTTTATGTTAGGAAATTATGTACAGTCTTTCCGCTACAGTTAGCAGCGTTTGTCATAATTGTTTCCTTTCCCACCCTCCCACTTCCAAAGAGAAAAGTTACTGGACAGAAAGCTTTTTGAAAAAGAAAAACCACACAGAGAACAATTCAACACTGTACGGAACAACTCCAAGCAGCACTACCACTGCAAAGAGCTACAGAAAAGGAGAGCTAAGCAGTGAAGGCACTGGTCTGGAACTCCTGAGACCGGGGATGATTCCTGGTGCTGCTGGCCTTGACACACCACATGACCTTAGGCAAATCAGTCTCTCTCTCTGTGCCTCTATTTTCCTTCTGTAAAATGGGCATGACAGTACTTCCCATCACACACGGCGAATATCGTTAATGTTTGTGAGGTGTCAAATACTGCAGTACTAGGAGCCATATAAGAATCTAGACGATGCTGTATGGCTCATTTTAGAAACAGGACCGTTAATTGTCATCTGAAGAAATTGCAGACGCTCAGATCGCCATTTGCTTGATAATTCTTCCCACAATATTGAGGCAATCTGTGGAAGGGCTTTTACACAATAAATACGATACCAGTGTAGGTCCCTATAAACAGATATCAATTAGGGAAGGTTTGAAGTACTTCCAGACTGTACTTGTAGACACAACCAAATTCAACTTCCATCTGGATTCTCAATTTCTTTTTTTAAATGCAGAGTACTTCCAACAGGCGTGCTAGGCAGCACAGTACATACAGAGGCAATGCAAAAAAAATGGAGTCCTATATTTTACTGGCTAGTCAGAAGATCATTCACCCCATATACATCTGATATACAAAACGCATAATACTGGGTAATACTGGTTACGCATCACAATTCCTAATGCCTTCAGGAGAGCCAGACACATGGCCCTGAAGTGCACCTCATCCCAAGGTTCAGCTCAATGCGAACACTGATAACTAAGACAAAGTTCCAAACGCAGAGACAGATTTAAACTTTATTAGAGAATGTTTGAGAACAGATGATACAAATAGTTTGAAGCGTCAGTTATTGGTCATTGGGGGTAGCATGCGGAGTATAGGGGGATGTTCGTATTTTGGGGTTGGGCAGCACACATAATACATACGGACTGAAGTGTCCCCAATGGAGGGGTAAGTGGTGGGCGGGATCAGGATATAGTTGGTAGGCGGTGAGGGTCTATCACTCATATAGGGAGTACAGACAGTCATGGGTATACGTGAGTGGGCTGGGCAATGAGAATGGGCCGACCCTCACGTGGCGGGGTTCGGCTAGGTTGGGTGGGTTCGGGGCTCAGGGGATGGGGTCCAGCGGAGGGGGGGGTCAGTAGGTCCCTTCCCCCTTGTGGGTGGACGGGGTTTCCCCGGCTCAGACCTGGTATTGGCGGTGGCCGGTTACGTGCTCCGTGTAAATGTCCCGGGACCAACGGATAGTGTCCGAGACCATTTACATGCCGACTTGCTCAGAAGCATTTCCTAAAGACACAACATAACTACTGTGTCGATTCAACAGAAAGCAACTCCCGTCACCAAGATTTCCCTCCAACACATTCTTTGTGCCAGAACTGGCTTCTCTTCCTCCAAAAATAAAACAAAAGAAAGTCTCAGATCATGAAATAGAATGGGTTTGCTGTGAGGCAAAACCACTAATGACCCAAAACATGCAAACAAAAAAGACTTTAATATCAAGGCTAGGGTTTGCAAATTGGGCCAAGTGAATCACGCACCCAATTCTCATTACAACAGTTGGGCTTCTAATGCCCTTAAACTCCTTTGAAAACCCAGGCTGAAAAGCACAGGCACTTACTAATTCACACTGATGATAGGGAAACCCAACACAGGCTACTGAACTTTGCAAAATTAGTGGGTAAATCAACAAGACCAATAAGTGAGGAGGCTGCATCCCAAGATGTACTTTGTCAGAATCAGTGAACTAGTATTTTAGTTGTCATGATGAATACGTCACAGTAAATACCTGTGGTGAAATATATTTTAAAAGCAAAGACGACTTAGGTTATGTCTACACGGCGCACTTTACTACGGCATGGCTGTGCTGCTGCAGCCGCTCCATTGTAAGGCCGATCTTTATTGCTGGGAGAGAGTTCTCCCAGCGGCAAAATAAAACCACCTCCAACAAGGGGCGGCAGCTTTGTCGCCGGGAGCATGGCTCCCGCCAACCAAGCGCTGGCTACACCGGCACTTTTCATCGTTAAAACTTTTGTCATTCAGGGGAGTGTTTTTTCACACCCCGACTGACAAAAGTTTTAGCCCTGGGCTACACTAGAGGGCGGGGGCGATCTACGATACGCAACTTCAGCTACGTGAATAGCGTAGCTGAAGTCGGCGTATCGTAATCGACTTACCTGGCCGTGAGGACGGCGGCGAGTCGATCGCTGCCGCTCCGTCGACTCTGCTTCTGCCTTTCACCGAGGTGGATTTCCGGAGTCGACGGGGAGCGCGTTTGGGGATCGATTAATCGCGTCTAAATGAGACACGATAAATCGATCCCCGATAGATCGATTGCTACCCGCCGATCTGGCGGGTAGTGAAGACAAGCCCTTAGTGACGAACGGGCCAGAGTAGACAAAGCCTTAGACTTTATCAACAAAAGTTGTACGGATTTAACTAAATTGGTTTAGAAACTAATTCATTTAAATTGGCACAAACCCTTCATGTGGACACTCTTCCACTGGTTTAAAAGTGCCTTAAATCAGTAGGGAATCAACTAAGGTCTTATCGCCACTTAAAAGATTTGCCGGAATAGCTTATACCAGTTCCCTGGACAATATAAGCGATACCAGCAAAAAATAATTTTTGCCCATATCACTGAGTCTACAGTAGATCTTTTGCCAGAATAGCTATGATGGCAAAACCACGCCCCCCGCCCCCCAACAATGCTGGCAAAACTGATAAATGTGGACCAGGCTTAATCTATATTAAAAAAAAAAGCAGCTTTTAGGGTTACGTCTACACACTTAAGCACATCACCATCGACACTCACTACAGCGACGGCAGGGCCGGTGCAAGGAAGTTTCGCGCCCTAAGCTCGACCGCAGAGCCGGGTGGCGAGAGGCAGCCGCGGCCAGCCGCCCCCCCCCCCCCTCCCCCCCCGGCTCCAGCCGCCAGCCGCCCCCCAAATCTTGGTGCCCTAGTGGATGCGCCAGCCCTGAGCAAAGGGAGGGGTTTTCCTGTCACTATAGTTAATCCACCACCCCAAAAGGTGGTAGCTAGGCTGACTGACCAATTCCATTGACCTAGCACTGTCTACACTGCGGAGAGGGGTGGTTGGTCAGCATAGCTATTTCTCTCAAGGGCATGGATTTTTCACACCCCTGAAACATGAAGCTATGCCAGTGTAAGTATTCAGTGTAGACCAGCCCTTACTCCGGGCCTACATACTGTTTTAGAATAGTCAAACCATGTCAGTTAGGGGTCTGGGTTTTTTTTTTTTTTACTGATATAGTTATACTGGTACATCCCTACTGTGGACAAGCGTAAAGGTGCACGAAGCCATACCAGTATACAATCTATACCAGTTATACCTGCATAAAGGTGCCTTATACCAGTGTAGCTTATTTTCCTTCCTATACCTGTATAAGCATTTTTATTCCAGCATAACTATATCCACACTAGGAGCAATTTACCAGTGGAGTTATACCAGTAGACCAGGGGTTGTCAAACTTCATTGCACCATGACCCCCTTCTGACAACAAAAGTTACTACATGACCCCAGCAGGGGGGACCGAAGCCTGAGCCCCCCTGAACTCCCCCACTCCAGGGAGGGAGCCAAAGCCAAAGCCCGAGCACCACTACCCAGGGAGGGAGCAAAGCCCCAGGAAGGCGGTCTGTAACCTGAGCCCCGCCACGAAAGGCTGAAGCCCTCAGTCTTTGGCTTCAGCCCTGGGCAGTGGGGCTTGGGCTTCGACTTTGGCCCCCAGCAAGTCTTACGCCAGCCCCTAGCCCATTAAAACAGGGTCGGGACCCACTTTGGGGTCCTGACCCACAGTTTGAGAACCGCTGCAATATACTACCCTGACAAAGCACTCCGAGGGTGGATGCAGCTACACAGATACAGCTGCGCTTTTACCAGTATAGTTTATTTCAATTTATTATATTGATAAAAGGGCAGTTTTGCCAGTGTAACCGCGTCAGCCCTAACGGCTCTTGCTGGCACAGTTATGGTGGTCAAGGTTCACACCTCTTCACGTGCCTGACTGACACAGCGAAGCAGGCTGAAGTCTGTAGTGTAGACATAGCCTACGGGTGTTGCACTGCTTTAATTATACGAGCACAGTTATAGCAGTACCACTTGTGTGTGTAGACAAGACCTCAAACCAAATAACTTCTAGACTAGGGTTTGCACCAATTTAAATATCGGTTCCAATTCACACTGTAAATTATGCCAGGGCAACTTTTCCCTGCAGACAAAGCCTAGCTAAATAAATACGAGGCACTCTTAAATCAGTTTAAGAGCGTCCATAGAAGTGTGTGGCATCAATTTAACTAAACCTGCTTCTAAACCAATGTAAAGGTCTTGTCTACACAAGAAAATGGCACCGTTATAATTTAAAGCTGGGAATTTAAACCAGTGTAATTGAACAGGCGCAAAAAGTTGTGTGTGGACACATTTATTTCGGTTTAAGAATGGCTGGTTTTGGTTTAGCTTAAGTCTGTCAGGAACGAGTTTAATTAAACCATAAGCAGCCATTTTTAGGCCTTGCCTACACACAAAAGAGGTACTGTTTTAGGTATACAAGTATGATTAAAACCGTACAATCCCCCTAGTGGAGACACAGATATACTTATATAAAAGTGCTTATTCCAGTATAGCTTATTCCCATACAGGAAGGGGAATAAACCATACTGGTATAGGGCAACACATCTACACCAGGGGTTGTGCCAATATAAGTGAAAAAAACCACACACACCCTAACCAAAATACTAATATTGGTGCAAAAACTGACTGTAGACCAGGCTTTATACCGAAAGGAGAGCTTCCATGCGGGCTTTTGCACTGGTTTAACTAACCATATAGGATTCCAGTTATACCAGTGCAACGTTCTCCTGTCGACAGTCTCTTAGTTACATCAATGCATATTGTGTGTGTAGACAGTGCTGTGTAGAGACATCTTGAAGCCCTGTTCCTCATTTGTTAAAACTGTTTAACACTCTATCCGCAACACTGGCAAGACCGCATTAGCGGAAACAGGTGATTTATTTTAAAAAGGGAGGTTTTCAGCAAAAACAAAAAAAACAAACAAAAAAAGGACTGTACTGTGGACTTCTTATTCACACCGGTAAACAGGAATGGGAGTTAGTGCTCACAACATGAGGGGGGACACCACCATCTGGCCCTTTATCAGGGCACACAGAACAGAACAGGGGTGCTCAAGAGACGTACCTGGTGGAACATTCTCAAGGTGCCATGGCAACCAGAAATGGGCCCACGCCATGCAGGTTGGACCTAAACTTCCTCCAAGTTCAGGAGTGTTTGGATCGGGTACTTTGGTTCTGACCCATCTCTCAACTCCTTGAAATTTCATACCAAATACACCAGTACTTTCAAGGCCCATTGTATTGATGAGGGGGAGGAGACAGTTGAGTTGCAAACAGAATGATGGGAAAGGACCAACAAATAAGTATTTTTACGGAGGCTACCCATGTGGCTGACACTCAATGAAGGGCTGCTTATCTGACTGAGCAAAACAAGGAGCTAAGACAACAACCAGTCCTGGCAAGGTAAGCAAGTGCACCCAAAATAGATACAAGTGTTTCTTTAGTTTGTGCCTTATCAATTACGAGACTCTACTAAAAAGTAATGATAAAGAGCAGCATGGGCCAGCTTTATCTAACAGCTTGTTATTACAAACTTCCACAGCAGTATCCGGGAGCATTTTTGTTTTTAAATCCTTGCCTTCTGAAATAGGGTCTAGTGGCAGGCAACATATAAAAACCTCACAAGGAGTATTTCTAACTAATAGAGCCTGGCCAGTGTTCCACCTCCATCAAGAAATAATGATTTACATAAAGAAAGCTGAAACCACTGTAAGATGCAACAGAAACTAACAGCATGAGATGGGACATTTTGGAGGGACACATACATCACAGAATCATAAAAGATTAGGGTTGGAAGAGACCTCAGGAGGTCATCTAGTCCAACCCCCTGCTCAAAGCAGGACCAACTCCAACTAAATCGTCCCAGCCAGGGCTTGTCAAGCTGGCCCTTAAAAACCTCTAAGGATGCAGATTCCACCACCTCCCCAGGTAACCCATTCCAGTGCTTCACCACCTGCCTAGTGAAATAGTGTTTCCTAATATCCAACCTAGATCTCCCCCACTGCAACTTGAGACCATTGCTCCTTGTTCTGTCATCTGCCACCACTGAGAACAGCCAAGCTCCATCCTCTTTGGAACCCCCCTCCCTTTCAGGTAGTTGAAGGCTGCTATCAAATCCCCCCCCACTCTTCTCTTCTGCAGACTAAATAACCCCAGTTCCCTCAGCTTCTCCTCATAAGTCATGTGCTCCAGACCCCTGATCATTTCCATTGCCCTCCGCTGGCCTCTCTCCAATTTGCCCACATCCTTTCTGTAGTGGGGGACCCAAAACTGGACACAATACTCCAGATGTGGCCTCACCAGTGCCGAATAAGAGGGGAATAATCACTTCCCTTGATCTGCTCGCAATGCTCCTACTAATGCAGCCCAATATGCCATTAGCCTTCTTGGCAACAAGGGCACACTGCTGACTCATATCCAGCTTCTCGTCCACTGTAATCCCCAGGTCCTTTTCTGCAGAACTGCTGCTTAGCCAGTCGGTCCCCAGCCTGTAGCGGTGCATGGGATTCTTCCATCCTAAGTGCAGGACTCTGCACTTGTCCTTGTTGAACCTCGCCAGATTTCTTTTAGCCCAATCCTCCAATTTGTTTAGGTCACTCTGGACCCTATCCCTACCTTCCAGCACAGCGGTGGGCAACCTGCGGCCCGTCAGAGTAATCCGCCAGACCGTTTGTTTATGTTTGCACGGCCGCCCGCAGCTCCCAGTGGCCGCAGTTCGCCGTTCCCAGTCCATGGGAGCTGCGGGACGTAGCGCAGGCCTGGCTGCCGCTTCCCGCAGCTCCCATTGGCCAGAAAAGGCGAACTGCAGCCACTGGGAACTGCGGGCGGCTGTGCAAATGTAAACAAACGGTCTAGCGGCCCCCCACCAGATTACCCTGACGGGATGCATGCAGGCCGCAGGTTGCCCACCATTGCTCCACCGTATCTACCTTCGCTTAGTGTCATCCATGAACTTACTGAGCGGCAAACCATCAGCCTACTGAACACGGTGCCAGACAACGGGTAAGGTGCACCTTGCTAATTCCCAGAACGCTGCTGTTTCCAATAGTGTTCTGGGCTATTACTGCAGAAGAATGCAGAACGTTTAAAAACAAAACAAAACGCAGGGCTCATGCTAATGACTGGGAGACCGCTGTGGATGAATGAATTTTGCAAATAAGCAAAGAGGAGAATAAGTGGTATTAAAGAACAATCAAGGATGCTGAGCTGCAAAATGTTCTTTGTTCATTTATTTAAACAAGTGTACGTTAGTCCGAATCGATAGTAATTAGTAGTTTACCAAAATAGATGGAGAGTGATATCTTTTGTAAAAGTAACAGGGTATGTCTACACTACAGTGGCACAGATACAGCCCAGCAGCTGTGTCGCCGTATCACCATAGTATAAACGCTGCCTATATCGACAGAAGGGGGGTTTCTGTTGAAGTAGTTAATCCACCTCTCAGGCGGTAGCTAGGTTGATGGAGGACTATTCCGCTGACCTATCTGTGTCTACACTGGGAGTTAGGGCGACCTAACTACAGCGCTCAGGGTGCAAAATTTTTCACAGCCCTGAGCAACATGGCTAGGTCGATCTAATTTTTAAGTGTAGACCAGGCCTAAGCCTTTGAAATGTGAGCCCTCTTTACATCACTTAGCTGTTGCTGAGAAGAGGGGTTAGACTCATAGGCAGGGGAACTAGGGGTGCTGCAGCACCCCCAGGTTTTGCACGGGGCCAGCAGCTTGGGTCCCAGCCACCGGCCCCACTCCCCAGCCGCTGGCCCTGTGCCCGGGTCCCACTCTCGGTTCCGCGCCCAGGGCTCTGCTGTTGGGGTGCTGGCCCCACTCCCTGGCCACTAGCCCCGTGCCCCACACCCAGCCCCCCGCTCCCAGCTGCTAGCACCAAGCCCAGGGCTCCACTCCTGGCCCTGTGCCCGCCCCCAGTCTTCGCCCCCTGACCCCTGTCCAGGTCCCCCCTTCCCGGAGATACAGCACTGCTCCCGGCCCCAGCTGTGGGGGAGGCAGGGAGCGAACAAGGGTAAGGGGGCTGGCTTTCAGCACCCCCACTATTAAAAGGGTTCCAGTGGCACTGATTAGATTGTTGGGGCATTTATACTGCCAGTGAGAACTACTATCAGGCTTACAGAGTCTCAAGTGAGAACGAGTGAGATTCTAAGGTCTAGTCTATATTACAAAGGCTTTGCTGGGGTAGCTATCCCCCCTAATGGAGACGCAGCTTGTATCTTTTGCCGGTATAAACTGAATATATACAGTGGGGTTTACTGACATAGCTATGCTGGTTAGGGTTATGATTTTTGTACACTCTTAACTGACACAGTTATGCCAGCAAAACTTTGTTGTGTAAACCTGGCCACAAACTGCAATGGGTGTCGGGCCAGGCTCTTACTGCACAGGTGCATTTTTAAAAGGTCGGAACAACACAAATGTTAAGCTCTATCATGTCTCATGTGCATGTATTAAAGACGCATATGCAAGTGCAATCCTAACCTCTTAACACATGCAAATCACATTGGAGTCAATGGGTCTGTGCAGGCCAGGGGGCTCTGCTCAGACAGACTCGATCACAGGATCTGGGATCATGGTTTAAGTTGATAAGAAACTCTGTTATTGTCCCCTTGTTTTATGGGATGAGACTTATGTTGGAAACATAACTCTAGGATGCCATTGTGCAATACAAAGTCTCTAGCCCAGGAGAAACGGATCTTTGCATAAATTTTGGTTTATGTCAGTCCACCCGTTAAGTTTTAGCGGTGCAGGAAAGCATAACTGTGGTTTCAAATGGGTTTCATTTTCAGACACTCTCACAAAACCAGCTTCACTTAAAAATAAAACGTGAAAGAACACAGTCACCTACAATATAAACTAAACTCTCGGCACATTAAAAGAAAAAGAATAAATGTAAAATGTCTGAGCTGATGTTTTAAAAAGTGACTGCAGGTAAAAAATTCAAAGTCACCTAAGTCCCATTTCAAAAGACTTAGGAGCCTACATCTTATTGGAAGTCAATGGGATTTAGCCCCTAAGTGCCCAAGTCACTTTTAATAATAAGATTTAGACTCCTAAATCATTTAAGTATCGTTGGAAATTTTAACCTGCACGTATAACAAACATTTCTAATAAGGGTCTTTGGTATGAACCGTTACTGTCTATGCATTGAATACTGTATATACAGCATAGCTTGTGGTCAAGCTTACACTGGATATTGAATACAATTGTTACATACATATACACACACACACACCTCATTTATTAAGCATGGTCTGAAAGCACCAACTACGTGAATGCGTATTTTAAATTGACTGAGGCAAGGAAAAGAGAAATACGATCTTGTGGCTTATTCTAGTCACACACAAGAGATTGTGAACTAAACCCTTTTATAAAAAGAAGGCATCTGGGCTGGAAGTCATGCTATTCAGCAAAGCCTTGTGGGTGTATTATTTGAAACTCCCTAAAATTCTAAGCTAACAAAATATATTAGAGGTCATTTGGAGCAGTCCTGGTCTCCTAGTTCTATGGTCTTCAGATTAGGAGAGCACTTAGCACATGCAGCATATTCACCTTTTTTCAAAGTATTATCTTGATAAAAGCAATACAAAACTGTAATTGCTTGTCGATTATTGGTCTGCCCTTTTGTTCTTGAAGGAAACAATTTATTCTGCACTTCTAACACCCACAACGAACCCAAATATTACAGCACATATGGTACGTGACCCAAGTCCTATCTTACACCTTGACATATTACAGGGTGAGTTAAGGACAGTGTTACAGCCTTTGATCTTAATTTCCAGTTTAATTTGGAGACAGCCCCTTAGCATGACTCGCATAACTCCGTGTGCATTAAAAATACTAACTAGCCTGTCAAAATCAGCTCTTCCCCAGCAGGGGACACCAGGTGCGCTTTGCTAATTGTGCTTTCCCCTAACTACTATTTAATAATGCAGAGTGGCTTAAATTGGAGTTTTAAGGTTTTGTATTTTAAAAAAAAGAGAGAGAGAGAGAGCTTTCACAGTGTTAATGAGAGTGTTATTTCTTTTCTAAACTAAAAGGCTGGGTTTGGTTTTTTGCTTTCATTCCTATAGCTATCAATGGAAAAACATATCCATGTGGCAGAACTATTACAGGATGGTTAAAAGAAAACCTATGGAAAGGAGATCATTCTCTGCCCTACAAACTATAGGACAGAGAACGATCCCAAACTATAGAAAGGGTAGTTTCTATAGGGATTTAAAAAAATTATTAATATGATTAAGAACCTTGTTAAGTTTACTCCGGATTTATAATCTGTAGGACTTCTCCTTTAGGCTAAAACACTCCCACTGTGATGTTTGTAACCCAAACATTGCAGCATAGTATGAAAGCCTGAAAGTGAAACTGACTAGACTGGAAACATTGGTCTATCTCCATTTTCCAAGTTGGGGCAAAGAGTAAACAAAGTATAAATGGCAAAAAGTGACATTCGAGTTTTAAATTTTTTAACTCCCCTCTTTCCCCCCTCTGAGGCACTGTTAGTAGCACAGTGACCGTTCTTTTATTTGGATTTCACACACAATATTATTTGTAGCTCAGGTTTCTTTTTGCACCGAGATTTACATCTGAAGATGTGTCAATTTAGGCAACTGTCCCTTTGTTTTAATTTATTTGCAGGAGTTTGGTTCAACACCAAATGTTTACATGCATCTTATACTATCATCGAGGCGACCTGCTTCAGACCCTCTCCTACCTTGCACGGTAGTAAATCAGGGCGGAGAAATGGCTGTGAGCAAATCAAGTGATCACCCAACATGAGAAGCTTTTCTCCCAGGGACACACTTCGCAGTTTGCTGCCCTTTCTTGGCCAGACACACAACCCGGGCACCACCGAGCTCGGTGCACAAAAACCAGACAGCAGAGACTAACTCCACGCCTTGAAAACACTTCCACGGCCCCAACTCCTTCTCTCCGGCTTCTTGAAACTCGGAGCACAGCAAAGGGGCACGGCGGGGGGGGGGGGGGGGGGGGAGAATACTTTGTGCTCCTATGAAATTGACTAGGGGCTTGTAACTGACTAGCCATTTGATTGTAGGGGACTGGCAAAGCCGCAAACCCATTTGCTTGGCCTCAGCCACGAACGGAGCTTTGCTCTTTTATTAATTATTATTTTACATGAAGCCTGAAGCCCTCCTTTTCCCTCGCCCCTAATTTTCCCCTTCAAAAGATGGCGGGCAGAAGGAGAGAGAGAGAGAGGAAAAAATCCCTTCCGTAAGGAAGATGAACTGCGACCTCCCAGCGCCGCACAAACTCCAGCCTGAGCCTTTTGGGGGGATGGGGCGTGGGGGGGTGGATCGGCAGAGAGGGGGAAATGCAATGCGAGAGGCAGGATCTCAGCTGCAGACATCCCCCCCCCCCCCCCCCCGAGCTCCTTATGGGGCTGCTTTGGGCGCCGGGTGAGAGGAAGGAGGAGGGGAAGAAGAATAAAAAGAGAGAGAGAGAGAGAGAGAAATCAGCAGCCACACTGTATCCGATCTCCAGCTGGCTTTGTTACATTGTTGCAATGCACAAAGGCTGCAGAACCAAGGGGAGCGTTAAAGGGCTTGCAAAAAAAAAGAAAGAAAAAAGCGCATTAGCCTTTCCCAAGTGGGTTTTGCATTCACCCCCCCCTTCCCCAACTCCCCCTCCTCCAGAAAACAGGGCCCGGTGCTAGCAATGCAAAACAAAGCATCGAACGAATAAAGGGTAAGATTAAATAGATTACTTTGCCCCGGCAGCTCCGGCAACGTTTGCCTTATAGTCCCTCCAGTAGCTCTTCTTTTTATTCTCAGCAAGGCAGCATAATAGATGCGCTAAAGCTATGGAGAGCTCATGCGCCTAGGCGCAAGGCCATGTGGGGAAGGCAGTTTTTGCACCAAGCATGGGAAAGGACATCGGTAGTCCTGAGGACTACACGTCCCAGAATCCCCCGCGCTCCTCCTGTCTGTCTCCCCCCACTCTTCCTCCCTTGGACCAGTGGGCAGAAGAGAGAAACAGTAGGGGGTTATTCCCAGGTCAGCGGGTGTGTTTGACATTTAAATATGCTCCTTCCCCAGGAGAGACAAGGTCTAGGTTGGTTTGTGGGGGACTTGTGGCAAAAATCTTCAAAGATTTGTTGGCTGGGGGTCTCCCTAAGGGCAGACGTTGCTGGGTGAAAATCCAGGCTTCCCCTCTCTGCCTGGCTTTGCTCCTCTCAGTCTCTAAAGGTACAACGACAAGAGCCCTTAAAAATGCAACTGGAAATGTGCAGATTCTTTCAGAGCCCTATGTTTTTATCTCCTGGAAACATGCCTGCAGTTGTATACCAAGGTCATATGAGCTGTATTTTTATACTGTTGGGTTTTGTATGGTTTGCATTGGCTAGAGGACACTCCCAAGTTATTATGCAACAAGCAATACAAGTCACAATAAAAACAATGCAACCAATGCAAGCCATAATAGCATAGCATGAAATACATCCACATGCAAATCATGTTATAGTTTTGCCGTGGTTGATGCATTTCATAATATAGGTATCGTGCATCAACACTGGCAAACCAAAATAAAAAAGATGCAATAATCCAACAAATGCAAATAATAAAAAATAGAGCGTAGATATTAAAAACACACACTCTAAAGAGCATCAGATATGAACATTCTTAGAGGCACAACCAAGTAGTAACAAAAAGAGCAATAGAATATATGCTGGATTGGGTCAACAAATGCAAACATTGGTAAAAAGAACAATATAAAAACCAAGACATTATTATAACAAAAAATATTATTCAATTCCTTCAGAAGAAAATAAAATATAGCAATTGGAAAATGAATCCAGGGGAAACATTTGAATGTCAGTATGCTATAAGTAGTTAAGGGATTTCTCTCTGGATGCATATGCCAGTAGAGGCTTCCAATTAATAAATTGGGTTATTATAACCGTAGTTGGAGGCACTTTCATTGTAAGGCCTTGTTTTCAGAGGATACGTTTCTGAAAAATGTGACCTACGGGACTGAAATTTCTCAGGCCTGTTCTCATCACAATTATGATTTTGTTTTCTTGTGGGAGTGGGGAAAAGGAATAGTCAGGGACATTCCATTTAGAGAGTTATGCAGTTATCCGAAAATGAAATAAAACAAAACAAAGTGTTTTATATGCTTCCCCACCCCCCCCGCAAAAAAATGTGCTTTTAGTCCTCTCCAAACTTCCATCTTGCCATGGATTTAGTAATCAGAAACACATGGACAGTGTGAACCATTGGACCTCATTTTCAAAGATTTCTTAGAAAACACTGCCACCACAATATTTGAGGCTGCATCTGCTTGTACAACCAAACCACCCATTTATGCCTGTTAATCTGGTAAACACACATGCAACTACCATTAACATTCCCCTCTTGGGTCCCAAATCTGCAACCAAATCTACTAGCTCAGAGCCTTGTGGAGTCCTGTTGAAATCAATGGGACTCCACACTAGTGGAGAGGCCTTGTTAATGGATCTGGTTACAGGATCTGAGCTTAATAGTCCACGTGGGACAGGAGGATGTTTATACCTTCCCTTGAAGCATCTTAGCCTGACTACTGTCAGAGACAGGATACAGGGAAAAAATGGACCTAGTCTAATCCAGTATGGCAATTATGAAAAATATAGGAGACAAACTATCATATGCACTCAAATGAAACATTCAAGTAGCACAAGAAAAAAAATAATAGCAATTGCTATGCTAGAATAATTGTCACAAATTTAACAATTTGGCCCTCTGAATTTACATGTCTTGTAGAATTTACTGTCATAAGCACAAATATTAACACATTTGTACTATGCTGATTGATAACGACAATAAAGATTTTCTTCTTGCCCATACGCTAAAAATGTACTTGCAGGGGTTGAGCTGAAGTTTGCAAGGTTGTTCTACATATACTCAACCTTCCTTCTCTTGTAAATATTGCCCACAACCAGTCATCCAATTATTAAAAATTACTCAGTTAGATTCTACAATGAGGAAGACTTAAATTTTCTGCCTCAGAAAGAGGCAATAAAGCAACTGGCAATAATACATGGCAGGCCTGATTTTCAGAGGTGCCAAGCAGAAGACGCGGGGCAGGGGCACACGGCCCTGGCTGCAGCCCTCACGGCCAGACCCAGCTGAAGCCAAAGAAGTCATGGAGATCCGGTACTGCCGTGACCTCCCTGACTAAATTGTAGCCTTAAAGAGGAACACAACAGCTCCAAGAGCTGTGAACTGACCCGTTCATCTCAATGGGTGTTCTTCTCCCTCTCGCCTAAAGTCTGCCCCAGAGACCTTGTTGTGAAATATCAGTTTTCAAGACAATCTCATTATGCTCATGGGTCTTAGAGCAATTGGGGTGTTAAAATCAGCTCCCTATAAGGGGTGGGCAAGGGGCTGTATCTGACAAATCTCTGGAAGAAATTACTCTACATTTGCACCAAGAAGTTCTCCCCTGCCCTTGGTGCGGCACACCAGTGTTCAAGATTATCTTTATGCCCCCGGATTTTAGAGCATTTTAAAAATTAACCATATTAGGGGCTGTATATTGGGAACCCCTTGATCAAAAACTCAAAATTGGCACCACGAACTTTACTCCAGCCCATTGGGGTGGACCAGTTTTCAAAACAATCTTCCTATGCTGTGGATTTCTTTGATTATTAAGATCAGCTCCTTCTTGGGTGGGACCTTATCTAAAACCCCCTTGACCACAGTCTCCAACTGCAATGGTGTAGTTGAAGGGAAACATGGGGAAATGGAGTTTACCCACTTCTCATTTGGGGAAACATGGAGTTTACACTTCTTTTTTACCACTATACTATGGCCTCCTCACATCACCTAGAACTACCCACATACTCCGACAACAGGCTGCCTGAAAACACTGTGGCTTTCAACAAAGCCCCAAGTCCTGCTGCATATGCAAAAATGACTGTCATGGTCTCATGCCACATTGTGGATCCAACTTCTACCCTGAATCCCCTTTAAATATTGCATCTCCAAAGGGGCAGCGGGGACCAGACGCTAGCTGAGATTTGTCCTGAACAGGTGACATCAGTTGGGGAGGCTCTGAGCTACAATTTGTGCCATGGGGATGTGCAAAGAATCATGCAAGAACCAGACAATTTTCATGTCACATGATTTTTCTAGGGGAAGGGGCTGTATGTCAGGAAGCCCTTACTCAAGTGACCTCAGTTGGGCATCTAACCCTATCTTAGGCCTCCATGAGGCACAGCCTTTTTTAAAACAATCCAGGCAAGCATGTGGATTTTAGAGCACTTAGAAAAATCCTCAGTTAAATTAGTTTCAAACCTTTTACATGACTTTCAGCTCTTGTGGTGCTCCTGCCCCCCGTTCCCACCAACAATGGCTGCCTGCCTCACAGGAGTGTTGAGAGGATCAATTCATTCATGTTGTTAGCTGCCCGGATGACCTAGTGATGAGCACAACAGAGAAGTCTTATAAAACAAAACAACATGTGGCAGTGGGGATGCCCCATGGGCTTAGTGGTGAGTGCATGGGGTTCGGAGCCTGAGGTTTCTGTGTTCTAACCCCACCAGTGACTTGCTGTGTGTCCTTGGCAAGCCACCCAACCTCTTGGCATCTCCATTTATCAAAGGGGACAAGAGCACTGATCTACCAACCCTACAGGAATGTTCTGCAGATTATTTAATGATCGCTTGATGCTGAAGAGTGCTATATTAATCCAAAAAGCAACCGGTCTTCAACTGTAGCTGATTCATCCTCACTAACTAGCACCAGGCGTAATTCAGGACAGAATTCATCCTAGAATAACAACATTCCCCTGCGTCTAGCCAAGCACGCAATGCTATATAGGGGGGAACGCTACCTGCTGGGCCCGAAGTCCTATCAGCTTGCATCCTAAACCATCATACAAGGCAATCACTCACCTACCTCCACTCTTGTTCTCTTGCATCTGATGAACCTAGCTGCATCCACTCAGGGTGGAGAAAAGCAAACATTTGCTAGGAATACCGTAAAGTCTTGTCTACACAAGAAAATCATACTAAATTGTTTTAGTTTTATTGTTTAAAATAGTTTTATTAAACGGGCACAATCCTTGCGTGTGAGCGTTCTGCTTTAGTATAAAAGAGTGCCTTAGATCAATTTGGCTTACGTCATTAAAGTCTAGATCCCCGAAGGTATAGAGGCAACTAACTCAAATCAAGGGGAGTTGGGCACCTAAATACTTTTGAGAATCTAGGCCTAAGGAATCATCTACCTCACTATAAGGCACTCTTAACCCAAAGTCAGAGGGTTCATGAAGGGAGATGTAACCCTTCAATTAAACTAGTTTCTAAACTGATTCAGTTAATTCAGTGCAATTTTCTAATATAGACAAGACCCTCAAAATCTGCCCACTCTTGGGAGCCATAGCTCCAGTTTTCCCATAGTGTACAAGAGGAAGGCAAAAGAAACAAAACATTCAACAGCTTTTTGTTTTCATTCAGGGAGCTCAGGACTTCAGCCATTCTGCCTTCAACAAAAGCCTTCTGATTAGCCTCTGTGGTCCCTTTTAGTCACACCCCCAGTTACCCAATTAGTACCTCGTTAACCGCACACCTGCAGTTTATTTACTCCTCCACACTGCACTGTTGCTTTTAACCCCTTATCACCAGACTGCTTAACACACATACCATGATGCATAGCTGGCATTAGAAAGGGGAATCTGTCTGTCTGTGCAAAATGGGTGTCCCTCCCAGGGCTGGGCTGCACTCTGTTTTTGCACCAATTCAACTAAATCTGTAGAAAATCCCATTTAATGTCATCGGTGCAAAAATGGTTCTCAGAGACCATTGCTGTTAATCCCCAGGAACAATGGGAGTCAGGAGCCTGAATGCCTTTGAGGAGCTGGGCCTCGGAGCCTTGCAGGATCAGGTTCTGTCTGATTTTTATAATCAGGAGAGGCAGTGTTTCCTAGAGGTTAGAGCACCAGGCTGGGAGCCAGGACACCTGGGTTTTATTTTGCCCTAGCTATTGACCTGCTGTGAAACCTTCAGCAAGTTTCTTTACCTTTCTGTGCTTCATTTTCCCCATCAAGAAAATGGGCAGAATGACACCCCTCTACCTCAGAGCGGTGTGGTGAAGTTTCACTAGTGTTTGCAGAATCCTATGAGATCAAGACGCTGCACTAGTTGAAATATTACAGCTGACACACATTCCTTCCTTGGCAGCTTGGTACCAGCTTTGAAATGATAGAGGTGCCCACTTTCCCTATAGACCCACATAGAGCGAAGCACAGGAAAGTCTGCAGCAGCGACTCCTGCCAGCTCCAGGCTGGCAGTCACAGCCCTGCCACTTTGTCATCCACTAGCAGCCATGGGCCTCGGGGGACCTCATGCAACCAGGTACACAAAGGGCAGCTACCATGACAGGGCTGCAAGCGTTGCCCAGGATTTAATGGTAGAGTGCTAATGGAGAACTTATTCAGCAAAAGCTGGGGTGAGGGGGAGTGGAATAGTCGCCAGTTAAATACTAGGTTGTCGGTGATTCAGAGAAGTAACCGGAGTAGGAATTCATAGGCAGGGAGCAAACTGGTATTGGAGTCAGTCAGTATTGGAGTCCATCCAAAGAGGATGGATCTAGACTGTTCTCAGTGGTAGAAGATGACAGAACAAGGAGCAATGGTCTCAAGTTGCAGAGGGGGAGGTTTA
Organism: Macrochelys suwanniensis; assembly: GCA_033296515.1. NCBI lineage: Eukaryota > Metazoa > Chordata > Testudines > Chelydridae > Macrochelys > Macrochelys suwanniensis. The sequence continues at coordinate 8,083,912 of CM065790.1, read as the reverse complement.
GGTTGGATATTAGGAAAAACTTTTTCACTAGTAGGGTGGTAAAGAACTGGAATGGGTTGCCTAGGGAGGTGGTGGAATCTCCTTCCTTAGAGGTTTTTAAGGCCCGGCTTGACAAAGCCCTGGCTGGGATGATCTAGTTGGGGTTGGTCCTGCTTTGAGCAGGGGGTTGGACTAGATGACCTCCTGAGGTCCCTTCCAACCCTGAGATTCTATGACAGGGCTGCAAGCGTTGCCCAGGATTTAATGGTAGAGTGCTAATGGAGAACTTATTCAGCAAAAGCTGGGGTGAGGGGGAGTGGAATAGTCGCCAGTTAAATACTACGTTGGAGGTGATTCAGAGAAGTAACCGGAGTAGGAATTCATAGGCAGGGAGCACTGGTATTGGAGTCAGGGTATAAATGCTTATTATTGCAGCCCCGAGTAGTCCTTACTCACGTGAGTGCTCCCGCTGGAGTCAATTGGACTACTCAGCGAAGTAGGGGTCACTTTCCTGAGTAAGTATCAGAGGGGTAGCTGTGTTAGTCTGGATCTGTAGAAGCAACAAAGGGTCCTGTGGCACCTTATAGATGAACAGACGTATTGGAGCATAAGCTTTCGTGGGTGAATCCCCACTTCTTCGGATGCATGCAGTGGAAATATCCAGAGGCAGGTATAAATATGCAGGCAAGAGTCAGGCTAGAGATAACGAGGTCAGTTCAATCAGGGAGGATGAGGCCCTCTTCTAGCAGTTAAGGTGTGAACACCAAGGGAGGACACCTGCAGGAGAACACTTCAATCTCCCTGGACACACAATTGCAGACCTAAAGGTAGCCATCCTGCAGCAAAAAAACCTCAGGACCAGACTTCAAAGAGAAACTGTTGAGCTTCAGTTCATTTGCAAATTTGACACCATCAGCTCAGGATTAAACAAAGACTATGAATGGCTAGCCAACTACAAAAGCAGTTTCTCCACCCTTGGTGTTCACACCTCAACTGCTAAAAGAGGGCCTCATCCTTCCTGATTGAACTAACCTCGTTATCCTGACTCTTGCCTGCATATTTATACTTGCCTCTGGATATTTCCACTGCATGCATCTGAGGAAGTGGGGATTCACCGACGAAAGCTTATGCTCCAATACCTCTGTTCGTCTATAAGGTGCCACAGGACCCTTTGTCGCTTTCCTGAGTAAGGGTGACATCAGGTTCAGGGTTTGGAAAGGAATAATCTCCCTCGTGAAATCTGGCTATTGTAGGGGAGACCAGATTTCACAGAGTTGGGCAGCTGGACAGCGGCGGCTGCTGGCCAGGAGCCCAGCTCTGAAGGCAGCGCTGCTACCAGGAGCAGTGCAGAAGTAAGGATGGCATGGTATGGTATTGCCATCCTTACTTCTGTACCGCTGCTGGCGGTGACGCTGCCTTCAGAGCTGGGTGCCCAGCCAGCAGCTGCCCTCTGGCTGCCCAGCTTTGAAGGCAGCAGCACAGAAATAAGGATGGCAATACTGTGACCCCCCTACAATAGCCTTGCAACTCCCCTCCCCCACAACCTCATTTTCAGTCAGGACCCCCCACAGTTACAATACCATGAAATTTCAGATTTAAATATCTGAAACTCTGTGAAATTTATGATTTTTAAAATCCCATGACCGTGAAATTGACCAAAATAGACTGTGAATTTGGTAGGGCCCTATTATAAGTCATAACCAATGTCTTACATTCCACCTGTAGGCCATTGGGCAGCTGGTAAAGATCAAAGATCAATGCTTTCAGCAAGCTGCCCCAATCAGTAAGCAAGAGGCTGAGTTCCACACCAGCTTCTGTCTCCAAATGTAGGGGCCTAACTTGATGGTTCTGAACACTCCCATCAAAGCTTAAGGTACTTAAAATTGGGCATGTGCTTAACTGGGGCCTATTATAATTAAAAATAGTTTTGCTTTATTTCAAAATGTAAATTATTATTTTTTTTTTTACCCAGCTCTCAGGGCAGGGGGAAATGCAGTGTTGTTGAGATGCTTAATTACTGTTTGGTAAGCACTTTGAGATCTTTAGGTACTAGCAAAATAGTAATAAAAATTAAGAGAACCCTGGAAGTGGTAGGGGAAATCTCCAAAACAAGGGAGTAAGTGAGAGGTGGGGTACAGTACATGTGAATTATAGTCTTCAACAAGAAAAGCAACTTACGTTGTTCCTACCAAAAAGTAATTGAGTAGGTACCTGCTTTTAAAATGGTGAACTTAGTCTAGTTAAACAAACCTTAGGTTACAAAAAAGGAGAATGGAACTGGATGTGTTTCTGAATGCTGTCCCTGGGGATTGTGCAGCTTTTTCAACTCTGTTTCCTATCTTCTACTTTTTCCCCTTCTCCAAGTTTGCTTTATAAGGTTTAATTCTTTAAATTCCTGCTCCAGACTTCCTAAGCAGGCAGTAACATTTTCCTTGAATCCCCCCAACACCAGAGATTTTTTCTATTCCCCAACTGCCATTAGAATTTTTGGATCTCAAAGATCTTTGTTAAAGGACCAGGACTTGACACACTTGTCTTGCTTTTATTCTTTGTTAAACGAAGGCAACATATCACGATTTCTGTGTAGCTTTTGGCCTCAGTTCGGGAAAGCACTTAACAACATGCTTAAAGTTAAGCATCTGCTTAAGTGCTTGCCAAAATTTGGGCCTTTGTGTGGATATTCGGAGACCCTGTATAATGTTATGGAGCTTGCATGGAGAATAACTGGGATAGATTCTATTTGCTGAATCCAGCCCTTAACCTTTTCATTGGCTCTCCTGTGCAGGGTCAGAACAGGGTTTTTTTTTATTCTGCTTTCAGCAGTGTTACATCCTGCAGCTTGTTTAAGAGCTTCTTTGAGTTGTCTTGCACAATCTCACCAAAAACCAAAGCTGGTTTCTTAAAAAATCGGTACAGCTGCAGCTATTATTCACGCTGATAGACAATAGTTCTCCTGAGATCCACTGAAGTATCAAGGCAAGTGTATCAAGCCGAGGCCCTTGTATATACACAGACATCAGTCATCACTGGGGATTGAATCCGATACCTCCAGCACCAAAAGCACAGGTCTCTAATCACTTGAGCTCAAGAAGAGATCACGTCGCCATCATAGGTAATTACTAAAGGTAGACATGGTGATATGTATTGGGCCGTTGTATTATGCAATCACCAGCACAGAAGCAAAAGACAAAGCGATACAGACGAGAAAGTGACTATACTGAACATTTGCATGTGGTATAGTTGTTGGGAATTCTGTTGTTTTTTATTGGTATAGGTTGTTAATTTACGGTTGGTGAAACGAGCTGCATTGTCTGCCTGGTGATTGGAGTCCTCTATCTACCCACAAAACAGACATAGCAGGGCCCATGGCAATGCAAACTTCACACACACTGCTTCACCAACTCACCTCAATGCTGGTTCAGATGGAGACCTGTCTGTGTGGTTCTGGACTTGTATGCTGAGGGGTGAATAAGAGCAGCTGTGATAGTGTGTGAACGGATGGAAGGGGGGTTATGTGGATACTTGTGCGTAAGGAAGTGGATTAAGACCATCAATTCATTTCATACAGGTGACTGAACAGCCATCACAGGCTGTGTCTCCATTGCAATTCCCCCACTGTTGCACTAGGACTAATGCAGCTACACCAATGCTGGCAGCAGCATCGACCAGTTGTGAGCATTTTCACTGTTAGGCCATCGAACCCTGGTCTGAGTAGGCCAAAAGGTAACAGCTTTCAGTCACTACAGCATATAGGCTGGATTTGGAGGCTAGATATCCTATTATCAATTTCCTGAGTGGTCCAGTCACCTGTTTTCCTTTAGTGAGGATTTTCTTATCAATAGGGAAAGTGCTAGTGTAGCAACCCAAATGGGGCATTAGCTAGATCATAAGGATTTGAGACTAGGGGAGTCCTTTTAACACCGTCTGTTTACTCATCCTGAAAGTCAATATTGGAAAGCACTCCACGGGGGCCCAAAAATGAAACCAATCCCTTGACCGCATGCCTGTATGTCACACCTTTATTATTGTGAGGCTCCAGGTTTACTCTGTCTCTAATTCCTAATCATATTTGCTCATTTTACAAATCAAACAATGATTGATTTGTTGCAAGCTCTACAAACTCAGCCTGGCCTCTGAAAAATCAAGCTGCTTTTTTTTTTTTTTTTTTTTAAATGCATTGTCATTAATAAAGATTCTGCAGGATGAATTGTGCTCTCAGCAACATCTGGCCAAATTCATAGTCTTCAAATTCTGTTCTCAGTGGCACTGGGCATTGCACAAGGGGCACCAAAGTCCTAGCTTGGAGACGAGGGTCTTGCCCAGGCAGATGTTGCTGGTGGCCCAACTGTGGGGTTGCACGTGAGTTACTGAAAACATAATTCATGCTGGAGAATCTGCATTACAGGCAATAATTAGGGCCCCACCAAATAATTAGGACTCCACTCCACCATTTCCCACCCCCCTGAAAAATGCATCACAGACTGAAATCTGGCCTCCCTTATGAAATCTGGCTATTGCGGGGGGGGGGGGGGGGGTGTCGCGGTATTGCCACCCTTAGTTCTGCACTGCCTTCAGTGCTGGGTGAGCAGAGAGCATCCGCTGCTGTCTGGCCACCCAGCTGTGAAGGCAGCACCGCTTCCAACAGCAGCACAGAAGTAAGGGTGCCTTGGTAAGGGGGGGGGGGGGGAATGTCACTTTTTGGAGAGGGGGTTGTCCCAGCCTGAAATATTTTCACAGGGGGTCCCAGTAAAACAAACTTTGAGAACCCTTGATTTAGCAGACTCCCTTACCCAGCGTGACTTACAAACCTAACAGTACAGTCCAATACTTGTGTATATACTGTATGAACACATCTGTGCAATTTGCTATTTATGCCATGACCAACCCTTGACAAATGTGTGATTTCTCTGTGATTTAAGTAGACCACTAGCAATAATGTATAACCGTGATACTCCAACCTCAGTGGTGCAGGAGACATAAGAACATAAGAAAGGCCGTACTGGGTCAGACCAAAGGTTCATCTAGCCCAGTATCCTGTCCACCAACAGTGGCCAATGCCAGGTGCTCCGGAGTGAGTGGACCTAACAGGTAAGGATCAAGTGATCTCTCTCCTGCCATCCATCACCCCCCTCTGACAAACAGAGGCTAGGGACACCATTCCTTACCCATCCTGGTTAATAGCCATTAATAGACTTAACCTCCATGAATTTATCCAGTTCTCTTTTACAAAATTGGCAAAACGGGCGACAAATTGGCGACGATCAGTATTACCTAAGAGAGCCACAGCAGTGTGAAGTGGAGTACTGTGCGTTTGATCTGGAATCAGTAAGACACAATAACTGTGGGACTCTGGGTTTCCCAATATGAGCCAGGTGTGTTGACTGCTTGCAGAACTGGGGCCCACATACAGTCAGTGTGGACATGTTAACAGTCGGGGGGGGGGGGCGGGGGAGAGAGAGAGGTGTGTGTGTGTGTGTGTGTGTGGGTGTGTGTGTGTGTGTGGGTGTGTGGGTGTGTGTCACCCCCAACTCAGGACTCTCCTCCCCTCCCCACAGAGGTAGCCCTTGACACCCCCTTTTCACACGTGGCCAGCATGGGGGCCTCTGGAGCTGAGCTGTGCATCGCAGAGCCCGGCTGTGATCGCGGGAGGACCCCTGGCTGTGCATCCGGGGCCCCCCAACCGAGCAGGTTTCCACCAAACCACCCCTAGTCCCCCACACCTATCGCTGCCAACTAGAAAAGCCTTCTAGCCCTTTAAGGCGTTGCCAGTTTACCCGGTCTGCCTCTGTTTCTGTCCCTTCTGTCTCGCCGTAGCGTCCCCGCAGAGAGCGGCATTGTGCGGCCCCCTCCCCCGCCCTTAGCGCATGCGCCACCCCACATTCCCCCCCGCCTGGCGGCTACGGAGCTGCCGCCGCTTCCCCCCTCCCCGGCCCCGCTCCGCGCCGAGGAGGAGGCGGCGCCCCGCCCCCCCGGTAAGTGACCGAACGGGGCCGGGGCCAGAGCCCCCCCCCCTCCTCCCGGCGGCCCCGCGCCAGCCTCCGCCTCGCGGCCCGGGCCCCGCCGTCCTCTCCCCGCCCTGACCCGCGGGGCATGCGCCGGGCGCTGCCTCCTCCCGCGGACCGGCCCACGTAGCCCGCGTGGGGGGACCTGCCCCCTCCCTGTGTGCGGCGCGTGCTCCGGCCCGGCCCCGGGGACCATGGACCGGCCCACGCAGCCCTCATGCACCCCCCCTGCCCCCGGTGCATGGACCCGTCTCCTCCTGAGCACCCATGGGGGGGTGCGTGGACCTGCGCCTCCCTAGCGCCCACGGGTGCGGGGGGCAGGCACCAGCCCCTGCTCCCTCCCTAGCGCCCACGGGTGCGGGGGGCACGCACCAGCCCCTGCTCCCTCCCTAGCGCCCACGGGTGCGGGGGGCAGGCACCAGCCCCTGCTCCCTCCCTAGCGCCCACGGGTGCGGGGGGCACGCACCAGCCCCTGCTCCCTCCCTAGCGCCCACGGGTGCGGGGGGCAGGCACCAGCCCCTGCTCCCTCCCTAGCGCCCACGGGTGCGGGGGGCACGCACCAGCCCCTGCTCCCTCCCTAGCGCCCACGGGTGTGGGGGGCACGCACCAGCCCCTGCTCCCTCCCTAGCGCCCACGGGTGCGGGGGGCAGGCACCAGCCCCTGCTCCCTCCCTAGCGCCCACGGGTGCGGGGGGCAGGCACCAGCCCCTGCTCCCTCCCTAGCGCCCACGGGTGCGGGGGGCAGGCACCAGCCCCTGCTCCCTCCCTAGCGCCCACGGGTGCGGGGGGCAGGCACCAGCCCCTGCTCCCTCCCTAGCGCCCACGGGTGTGGGGGGCAGGCACCAGCCCCTGCTCCCTCCCTAGGGCCCACGGGTGTGGGGGGCAGGCACCAGCCCCTGCTCCCTCCCTAGCCCCCACGGGTGTGGGGGGCAGGCACCAGCCCCTGCTCCCTCCCTAGCGCCCACGGGTGTGGGGGGCACGCACCAGCCCCTGCTCCCTCCCTAGCCCCCACGGGTGCGGGGGGCAGGCACCAGCCCCTGCTCCCTCCCTAGCGCCCACGGGTGTGGGGGGCACGCACCAGCCCCTGCTCCCTCCCTAGCCCCCACGGGTGTGGGGGGCACGCACCAGCCCCTGCTCCCTCCCTAGCGCCCATGGGTGGGGGCATGCATCTGCCCCCTCCTGAGTGCCCATGGGGAGTGCATGAACCTGCCCCCAGGGTGCATGGATATGTCCCCTTCCTAGCTCCTGTGTGTGGGGCGGGCATGTACCAGCCCCTGACCCCAGGGTGCATGGATCTGTCCCCTCCCTAACTCCTGTGTAGGGGGTGGGGGCATGCACCAGTCCCTGTTTCCGGGATGCATGGACTTGCGCCGCTTTCTCTAGTTTCTATGTCAGGCTGGGGCATGTATCAGACCCTGTCCCAGGGATGCAGGGGCCTGTCCCCACCTCCCACCCCCAGCTCCTATGCTAGGCTGGGGCATGCATCAGTCTGTGCCCAGGGTGTATGGATCTGTCCTCCTCTCTAGCTCCCATAATCTGTATCTTGCTTTGCATGCACAAACCTTTCCCTTCCTTGGTTCACATGCTTTATAGTCTCTATAGGGGCATGCATTATTCCTTTCTCCCCTCCCCTCCCCACCTGCTGTGCACTGGTTCTGGGGTGCTTGCATGACCCATGTTACTTGTATGCCTCGATCCTGGCCCTTACACCCACTGTTCTCCATGGAATGAATGGTATCTCATCCTGGGTGCCCAGGCTCCTGTAGGTGACTGGACATTGGACTGGCATCCGTACGGAAGTAGAGCTTGTCTTCTCTCCAGCAGGCGGAAGCTTTTAAGCATTAATGATTTGGGCTAGGTATAAATCTCTTCATGAGCTCAATTTTAGCCATATTGTCATCGGCCAATTGCCATTCAGGAAACCTGGACTGAATATTGCTGTTTCTACTGTTTGGTGCAGAAAGCTAACTCTTGTTCGTGTGCTGAATGATGAATGACATTGTCCTAAACAGAGCTACACACTGAAAAGCTGATGTACAGCTTCCAAAGGTCTCTTCCAAATTTCCTACCTGTGTCTCATCTCCACCGAAGAGAACTCTAGTGTAGATTATAAGACACAAGCAATACCATGCTGCATAGCCCCCTAAGGAAATGCTACCAATCACCTATGCGGTCACTCCAAATACAGCTGCTACCAGCAGAACGGAACCGGTGGTTGCAACAGTGGGGAAATTACGCTAATAATTTTTTCCTAAAGACAAAGCCTTACTGTGTGTGTCAGAGGTATTTCCCATTGTCAGGCTGAAATCTACTTGGGCTGCAGTAGAGGTTATTCCCTCTGCAGTGTAAGCCTTGATTGCAGAACATTGGCACAGCGCTTACAGGTTTTGTTTCAGAAGGCGAGTGTGTTGAGACTACTACAAGGCTGGCTCTTAATCAGGTGAAACATCTTCCAAGTATTCGGCAGAAACGAGTGTGATTTGCTGCTCTGAAATGCAGTTAAGGAGGCAACACTATGTTGAAATGGGTGAATTGAGAGAGCAGAGGAAGCTAATAGGATGTTGAGCTCTGGGTATGCCTGTTGCATTTTTCGCATTATCATAGGTTTTGCATCGTGTCTGTCAATCAACCTGAAAGACATCCAGGCCTATTACTTGCATCTGTTTCATGAAATGAAACCTTTGTGTCTCTTATGCTTTTGAACTATTTGATTTTAATGGCATTTCAGGGAGTGTGCTGAGAAATAAACTGCCCCGACCCTTGCCAGATCCTCACAGCTGTATTCTTAGTGATTGCTGAATATGGTGCCAGAGGAGCCTTGCAAAATGTGATAATCGGTCATAACTGGGGTTCTTGAACTTGTGTTCTGTAGACCACATCTTCTCAGAGCATCACATGGACCACCTCCCTTGCCACTGGTAAACAATCCTGTGGTAACTACAGCAATTGTTTACATGGAAAAGAGCTCTCAGGAACAGTAATGTGCTTAGCTGTTTAAATGTTATTTGGCATCTGTGAAAAAGGACAGCAAGCACAATGTGGCTAGCAAAAGGGTCTATAGTTTAGCTTATAAGAAGGGGAGTTGAGAGGAGCATTGCATATGGTATAAAGTCATGGGCATGAAACTTTGTGTTTTCACTGGTTATTTGAGTACATGGATTATGGTAGGACACACTGTTGTGTTAATTCTCTTCTTCTAGGTGCTGAAATAATTTCCTCGATGGCTAACAGTGGGGTTTCGTTTTCTTGTAGGTTTGTGTTATTAGAGCAGTTCTTTTTGGTGTGAAAGGCTCCCTTTTGAAGCAGCACATTCATTCATCGCTTCAAGCACCCTAGTCTCACTTGCTAGCTTGAGAACCATGGCAACAGAAGAGAAGAAACCAGATGCAGAATCCACCAAAACACAATCCACTCCTTCCTCCTCAACCAATCAGACCAAGGTGTGTGTAAATCTCAGAACGATATCTCCGCCTGTGATTACATATGGACGTTACTTGCCTCTTTTACTGACAAACTTACAAATAGGACTGGGGTGTTTAAGAAACTGAATTTTAATAACATACATGAATTAAAGGAATTGTTCAGGATTTCTCCTAATTTTGTTTAGAGCCAAGAATATGCTCAGTGCTTTGTGGACAAGACAGACAGCAAGATTCCTGCTATTGCTCTAAAGAGCTTAGTTTTGATGCAGGTGGATAATGTAACCTTCAACATGCATAACTGAGGTCCAGTGTGGCTTATTGAATTTTGCTAGTTTGCAAAATTCATTAAAGAGAATATATCCCAAAATGTGTAAATTTTGTTTTATGGTAACACTTCAGAGTATTCATAAATTTGGAATAGTATATTTTGTAACTAATGTAATCACAGTAGTAAGACATTGGTGTGATACTAGTATTAAATCTTTGCTGAGAAATGGGGAGAGAGTGTCAGGGTTTCTTGAAATAATAATCAGGATTTCCAGTTAGCCAGGAGGGAATTATGAGGCCTGTCAGAAATTTGGTTTCTTTAATTCTTTCTACTGCTAATTATGGTTTCCACAGTCATTACAATTGGGGTCAGACTGTGGGGGAATGTTATGGTATCCTACCAAAGCCTTCCCACGATCCTAGAGTAGCTGAATATTTCTGCTAAAAAGATCACCAGTGAAATAGCCAATGCTGGTATCTAAAGGTGCCTTGCAAAAGGTTTTTAAAAAAATGGCTTTGTACCCTTTTCTGTTTTGTGATATTTTAAAAAAAGCCTAAAAGTCTTATCAAGAAAATATTGTATTGCTTTCTGTACTAGAAATTCAGGTCTTGTCTACCATTGGACAGCTCTAGGGTGACTGGAGAACTGGTGAATTTATTATCTCAATAGAGAGAGAGGAACAGATTGCAAGTGACTTCTAATTTTTCAATGCTTGTGGACATTTGGGAGAAAGGATGTCTTTGTTAAAGACCATGGCCCCATCAATAAGGGTGTGAAAACTCACAGCGCCTCTCTGAAACCCCTTCCCCAAAAAGTCCTTCAGCAAAACCAGGGAAGGTTGGATTTGACATTGCTGATATTTAAGGTGAAAAGTTGTGGTTGGTGGGGGAGCGTTTCAGGTCTTCATTTTAAGTCATAAAGAAGCAAAAAGGCACAACCCCGGTTTTTAAAAATCCTTCGCAGGTCACTCCATTGAGATCATGGGCTCAGTTCACACTTCTCAGACTTCTAGGGCCAGCTTCATTCCTGGTAACGCTGACTTGGCTGGAATTACACCAAGGATGAATTTAACCCATCGTTTGAGCATGTTTCTATGTCGGCTCAGGAAGACAGTACGGGCTCAGGTTTCCTTCATAAACATAAGGGCTAGGAACTTCACTTTAAAAAAACTAAAGGATCAAATCTGGATTGCCATCCAAGTGCAGAGCACTGCATAGTGGCTCAGTCTGATGCCCCAGTTACAACTGAAACACTGAATTAAAGTTCTGGTCCTCTTACGTGTGTGACTCTTTCTTACAGCCGGCACCTGTAAAACCAAACTACGCTCTAAAGTTCACGTTAGCAGGACACACTAAGGCGGTTTCGTCAGTAAAGTTTAGTCCCAATGGAGAGTGGCTGGCCAGTTCCTGTAAGTATTCGTCTTCATTAATTCCTTCCCATTATCTGAATTGTGCACATGTGACCCTCCCATTGGGAGATGGGTAGATCGCTGATCTTAATGCACAGTGATCAAAAGGTAGGGGAATATAATCACGTGGCTCGTTTTTTAAAGGGACACTCAAAGCTGGCTGTTCCAAAGTTTGACCCATTGTAATGTTGGCTTTTATGTCCTATTGTCCAATATCCCAGATCTTCCTCTGCCTGGCTTGAAGGGCTTGAGATGCTTAACTTGTGCTACTGAGCCACTTTACGAAAAACAATGCAGAGTTACACACTGATTGTGGACACGTGAAATTAATCCTCGTGCAGAGGGCGCCCCGTGCAGCCCTTTGCACCACTTAAACTTTGGTTTAAGCCTTTAAACTGGGGCTTGCCTGGCATGAGCGACCAGTGTGCGTTCTCTGCACTGAGGTGAGATTCACCCGGAGGGCTCCTAGCGCTCCCTCCCCTCCATTGGCATTGTAATATAAAAGCATCTTGGAGAGTCTGCCTGTTCCTTTCTTGTAAGTAGGCAGGTGAAATGTACAAGACTGACACAATTGGGAAGGGAGGAACTTGACAAGTTTTTTGCCTAGAACTCAAAGCCCACCTTGATATCTGTTTAACCTTTTCTTTGGTGACCATTGCAACTGTCTGACAACTTCCTTTTGAATCAAGTACCACATACTTGGGCACTGGTTATCCAAAGGGGATTGGAGAGGAAAGAGGCAATTTAGAGGAACACGACTGAAGGTGATGAACATGGCCCCTGAAATCACCATGACCTCTAGAAATAGGCAGTGATTCTGGTCTTTTACTTTATTGTGACTGCCTTTATATGGGCAGTATACTCCATAGACATATTTCACTCTTCATAGTACCTTCTAGAAGTTAATTCCCCCCCCCCCGGAACAATTCTCTAACTTTTAACATCTGGCAAATATCAACCTCTTTCTCTCCTACAGAGCACAAGCTAACATGATAATGGGTAGCGGGTTTGTTTCTTATGAGCAGTAATGTCGGCCCAATTTATGGATCAGTTTTTGCTCTCTGAGGCAGAAGTGTGTCAGTGGCTCGTGTGGCATGGTCACTTTTTTTCTCATTGGCAATACATTTATTTTTAAAAACGAGAAACCAGAGTTCATTGCTTGTCAGATAAATTACAGTGGATCCAATTTTGGAACTGAATTATTTGAGACCCTTTACTTTCAAGGCAGCATGTGTAATCTCAATTCCTGCAGTGAAACTTTGTCATTGAATGTTTACACCCTACATTATGCACTGAAGTCTGTGCTTGAAGGTAAAAACTGTAACGTGTTTGCAGAAAAGTAGCCAAAGTGCTTCTCTTCCCTTAAGGGAGCGAGGTAGCTATTTTTAGTACTGCTCGTTTACTAATTGGGAATCTTTTCTCTTTTAGCGGCTGACAAACTAATTAAAATTTGGGGAGCATATGATGGCAAGTTTGAAAAAACAATATCTGGTCACAAACTGGTAAGTATTGGACTCTAAAGAATATTCTGCAGTCTAAATAGCTGTCCTTTCAGATTGCAATTGCAATTCAGTATTGCATCTGGGGCTTGCATAATGGGTTAATTTGCTAGCTTTCACCTCCAGAAGCCTTCATATATTGGTTTAATTAATGTGAAAGCAAATTGTTTGGTCTCATCTGGGGGCGGGGTTTATTTGTCCCTATGGCAAACCCGCTCCCGACCCTGTATGATGATGATGGCCCGGAATAACGGGGATGTTTCAGGTCAGGATTGAGAGAGATGGGAGGAAACTTGTGGACTGTTGATAAAGCACCTACATGCACAATGCTTAGCCAGTGTGAAAGTCATTCCCTTTGTGAGCACTAACACTACCTGTTCGAACAGCTGGGCTTCCACCAGGAAAACGACATGCTATAACGCTCTGCCTACAGGATTTGCTTTACATTTTTATCAGAATGGCGCTTTTTCTTTTTTAAAGGGAACGTGACATTTCTCATGGCTTTATCCACTGAAATTCAGGAAATAAGATCTAATGTTTGGAAATGAAGAACACGTTCCAAAGTGCTGAATTCCAGTTTTCAAAAGTGACTTAGATGATGCCTGTGTCCCGTTCACTTCCATTGAGACTCAGGCTCCTAAATCTCACTGAAAGTCAGTAGGACCCCAGCTGCCTAAATCACTTTTGAAAACATGACTTAGGCTCCAAAGTCATTTGGTTGCTTTTGAAAATCTTACTCTGGGTCATTTCAGGCAGACAGTAGGGATGAACCCCTCTTCAGGGACGGGGAAGGAAATGAATCTAACCGAGCTATGTGTAAGTTATTATTTATGAACTACAAAAAGAGGACCAGGTCCCAGAGTAACTAGAACTGCTGGTTGAACAAACCACTATGCTCTTGCAATGCGAGGCTCAGCAAAGCTAAAAACTTCCTGGAGGCTGTCCTGTGTTAAGAGGAAGAGGTGTTAAAGTTGCTGTGATCCATTTCTATCCTGACTTTCCAAAGTTAAGGTAACCTTGCTTTTCTCTCTTTCTGGCTTCAAATATGAAACGGTCTATGCTTTGCCTGTTCTGGAGTGAATGAACGAGCAAAGCTCCGTGTTAAATTGCTTTCCTTTGTTTCAGGGTATCTCTGACGTAGCATGGTCATCAGATTCCAACCTTCTTGTCTCTGCTTCCGATGACAAAACTCTCAAAATCTGGGATGTGAGCTCGGTAAGGGCGGGGCTTGAGTTCTCTCTCTCCTCCCCAGCCCTCTCTCTTGGGGCATCTTAAAAGGAAGAAGACTAACTTGACATGGAACATTTGTCATTAACTTTTCACCAGTGATGCAGCTTGCTTTCCTTCTGTATTAGCAATTAAAATAAGCTAGTTCATTTCACTTTTGTTTCTAATCAGTTTAACCGCCTGGTTCTCATGCACTATGAGAGTGGGACAGGAAACCAGGGAGGGGTTGGAGGTTGGAAACACTTTTATTTCTGTTTTGCTTAACTGTTCCTGTCCCATAAAAACATGAGGGATGATTTATTTTAATAGAAGCCTAGATTTGGGGTAGAAATTTAACTTGACGTTGTCCCTTTATCACAGTATGACTAGTCCTGAATTCAGGTCGCCCTGGGAACTTTGAAGGTGTGCAAAGTTACTGGTAAATCTCTACTGTGTGTATATTTGACACTAGTAATATTTTAAATCTGATTTCAGGGCAAGTGTTTGAAGACACTGAAGGGGCACAGTAACTATGTCTTCTGCTGCAACTTCAACCCCCAGTCCAACCTCATTGTTTCAGGCTCGGTAGGTGAACATGCTCTCAATGGAGTCCCATACAAGTCCCATACACCCTGCAGAGGTCTAGACCGTCTGAATTCTACCATGCATAATCATAATGTAATTAAATGAAGTCTTAAAGGGGAGAGTTGGTAGCATCACTACTATGTTGGCTCTTGAGCCTAGGTCAAAGCCCTCAGCCCAGCTTTAGAAGTTTCGGGCTTCACCCATCGCACCCTAAGTGCTGGCTATAGGTCTAGCTCCAGATGTTCTTTCTGGCTTCACTAGCAGTCATCATATCTACATTCGCTTCATTGTAAAGCCTTCCTTAAGTCCCGAGTGCTGCTCTGGCATGAATAGCTTGGGAAATAGAAGCTCCTTGTATCTTCGTAGTTCAGATTCTGTGATTGCTCTGGAAGATACCCTTATCTCTTTGAGGGATTATTTGACCATTTCATGCAAACCATAGCATCACTGAAACGTAGCTTCATGACAATTTCAACAGCTTGCTCTGCAGCTAGGAAGCATTATGCATCTGACTTGTGAAGGGGTTGGGAATAGGACTCTCGGGTTCTCCTCTCACATTTCTCCCAGCTCGCTGTGTCAACTTGAGCAAGTCATTAAACCTGAATTACCTTGGCTGTAAGCTAGGGATACTAGCTTCCTTGCATGAATATTTGAGCTTAAAATTCATAAAGCTCCTTGCGATTGGCACAGGAAAGTTCCATAAAGTGCAAAGCATGAAGGTTAGGATTTAACTCCTTTGAAGATCCCCATGCTAAGTGAACAGTGCTCAGTGACTAGCAGTGAACAGGAATTCCATTAAAATCTTGGTTGCTCCCAAGCAGAAATCCGTCTGGATGCTTGAGGAATGCAGTCATGCATATTTCTCTCCCCTCCCTGATGAAACCTGTTAATCCGTTCATGTGGGCTGGGCAGTACAGCTGGGGAGTGAGTGCGTTTGAAAATCACTGTGTGACTTTGTCCTCTGATCTCTTCAGTTTGACGAAAGTGTGAGGATATGGGATGTGAAAACAGGGAAGTGCCTCAAGACTCTGCCTGCGCATTCTGACCCAGTTTCAGCTGTAAGTGCCTTCAGATACATGAACATGCTGACATGTTTGCCTGCATCTAGCAGGGCTTTTTCCCCTTTTGCA
This sequence comes from Macrochelys suwanniensis, assembly GCA_033296515.1. Lineage (NCBI taxonomy): Eukaryota > Metazoa > Chordata > Testudines > Chelydridae > Macrochelys > Macrochelys suwanniensis. Next base: position 8,068,414 of record CM065790.1, on the reverse strand, counting down.
AAGAAGGGAGCAGTGTCTCACTGTTACTCTCTCTCTCTGTCCCTTGGTGAAGGACACAGTGTAATAAATGCCATTGGATGACTTGTAAGGGTATTAATGAACATGGAGACACCAGTGACCCATACTTACCACTCGAACCCCAGCATGGATTTCTGCCTCTGGGCATTATGACAGGCAGCATCTGCTATAAAAGCACAGATTGTGGGGACTGCGCCAGTCTGCTCAAATAAAAATCTGAATTTGCTGTACATCTGGGTTGCTCCATAACTTTCTCATTCTTCTAAACCACTTCAGGAGGTAGAAGGAGATAACGTCACAATAAACTGCATTTAAAATATCATCCATTTAGTGGATGAAAGTGACTAAAATGTAAAAAAAAAAAAAAAAAAAATCTATTCATGGTAGGGAAAACAGAAGGTGTGCAGCTCTCAACAGAGATGAAATGTTATACAATGAAAGCAGAGGTGAGCAGAATTCTAAGCTTCAGACATTTTGAGCTGTGGCTGCTTTGAACACGTGGATCCGATATTAAAATGGAGTATCGTCCACAATGCTTACCAGAAATGTGTGTGATCTTACAAACCCTCTCCCCGCTGCCCTCATGGGTGCGTTTAAATATTTGCTATTTAAAATTCACTTTACTGGGGTTTTGCGGGAAGCTCATGGGTGACTGAAGAAAATAAATGGACCAGACTGAGGTGTGCGTAGAACTAAACGCTGTGTCCATGTAACTATAATGCACTCGTCTAGTATGGTCTCGCTACTGTTAGCAAAATTCCTGACAACATTGGAGCAGTGAATCAGTTCTGGTCTTAATGTTTTAAGAGGCCTCTTAAAACAGTCTCTAGTAATTGTTATGAAAACTTACCAGCTAGCCTCAATCTATTTGCCCACCCGTTACCCTGCTAACTGAATTAACTGCAGCTGTCTGTATTCAAGCTGAAAGAAAAAAAAAATCAGGTGATGCAAATGAGACATTAGAATTTTTCAAGGCTGACTTACAGTAAAATTCCCAGAGTGCGTTCAACCTGATATGTCTGAATTTTCTGGGCCCATCATCATGTTGTTGAATTCTTGCCACGCACCACATGAATCACAGCGTACTAGTTTTGTGATAATTGGGACCCAGTGTACTACTTGGGAGACAAATAATTTTCAAATGTGACTTCTTGCTCTTCATAAACATGAATACTGCTATTTTTTCCCCATATACAAAACCACAGGTGCATTTTAATCGTGATGGGTCCCTGATAGTGTCAAGTAGCTATGATGGTCTCTGGTAAGTGGTTTTTTTTAGTAACATTTATTATGTGCCATAGCCTTTTAGGCTTCTTACATAAAAATAACTTTTAAAAATGTAGATTCTTTCAGTTTTACACGTCTAGGTTAAAATGTAAACTTCTAAGTTAATAATTTAATACATTCCATAGCTACAATAGTGACTCATGTCTCTCTCTTTTTGTTAAAGTCGAATCTGGGATACAGCATCAGGCCAGTGCTTAAAAACACTGATTGGTAAGCAGGCAAATGTGTGTATGTTGTTCTTGATTCTCTCTGCTGTATTATCTTATAGAATACGAAATACCCAGCATGACTTTGACTGCTGTTAGGTGGTTTTCTTATCGGCTTTGGTTTATCTCTTTTCCTTCTCCTTACACTGTCCTCTTCATACATAACCATCCTTGCAGTTGATTTTAGGGGGAATATCCTCTCCTCTCTCTCACGTGTAGGAAACCTTCTTAGGCTTGAAATATTGCCCAGTGTGTGCTGACAATAAATCAAAGTACCTGTACTTCAGGGTTTTCCACTAGTCATTGTAGTATTATGCCTGACTGTGCAATGGCTTGGAACTGCTGTGGCAAAAGTAAGTCTTATTTCCACTTTCAGAAATGATATCTACACCCTCCAATGCAATAGCACATGGCAGTGGGAGAAGACTAAACCTGTTTTACAATTTAGGGTTGTGGGTGTTTGAGAACCGATGCCCTTCTTAAGACAGTAGGCAGCTTGTTGAACAGTGCGTGTCGTGCCTCTGATTACCAGACTCTAGTGTTAACATGAAGTGACATAGGTGAAACTACACCTTCTAGTGTTCACAATAGACATAGTTTAGCAGTAGGGTGTATCTTAGTGTAATGGTTTCTTGACTAAGGCCCTGATCGTGGGATGATCTTCAAATAGTTGCGGACAAAACATAGAAAATTGCAGAAAATGTAATCATAGAATATCATAGAATATCAGGGTTGGAAGGGACCTTAGGAGGTCATCTAGTCCAACCCCCTGCTCAAAACAGGACCAATCCCCAATTTTTGCCCCAGATCCCTAAATGGCCCCCTCAAGGATTGAACTCACAACCCTGGGTTTAGCAGGCCAATGCTCAAACCACATTAATAGCGGTAATTTGGAAAAGCCAGAGTAGACAGAAGAACATAAGGACAGCCCTACTGGGTCAAACCAATGGTTCGTCTAGCCCAGTATCTTGTCTTCCAACGGTGGCCAATGACAGGTGCTTCAGAGGGAATGAACAGAACCGGTAATCATCAAGTGATCCATCCTCTGTCACCCATTCCCAGCTTTTGGCAAAAGACTTATTTGTTTAAGAAAAAAAATTACTGGAATGATATAAACACTCAAGTATTATGCTATGCCTGCTATTTTTTTTTGATAACCAGACATTTTGCTGCAACAATATTACATTCATTTTTTTAAAAAAGTGACTGATACAATATAAAATTCAGTAACTAAAATTCAGAAGACTAAAGTCTTCACACAAGTGCTGTAGAAATTGAGTCTAATCACTTTAGCCTTTAACATGTTACAGGCATTAAATGTTAGTGCAGTACTGTTTGTATACTCAAAACGCATGCAAAATTGTGGACTGTCCAAAGTAAGCTCATTGAAACCAAAATTGTGGTGGAAGCTCAATATTGCATGTTCCGCAATACCACAAATGAAGTAGGGCCTTACTTATGACTTTTACAGCCACGCTGTGAACTGTAGGGAAGGTTGATGTAGGAGTGGGAAGGCTGGGTAACAGACAATTATGTAATAATAAAATGCTAGTAAACCAAATATTCTTCCTCTTGAATTATTTCACATTACCACTTTCCTCTATCTCCCATCAGTTTGCTTGAAGTATACAATGTTAGCTGAACAAAAACATAACTAAACTAATCTTGAAGTTGGCTTTTGTAATCTGTGGTAGGTCTGTTTTGTCAAAAGAAATTCTTTGTCCGTGAGAGAAATATTTCACCATATTCTGCGTAACACCCTTGTATTTCCAACACAGATGATGATAACCCTCCTGTGTCTTTTGTGAAATTCTCTCCAAATGGCAAATACATACTAGCAGCAACTCTGGACAAGTAGGTATTAAAAATACATTTAAAGTGCATTCATCAACTTCAAATGTAACCTTTTTTTATGCTATTGTAACCTCATACCTGCCATCAAACTTCTATAATCCTGTCCTCTGGGAATTATATTGTCAGAATGTCCGCAAAGTTTATCCTCTTGGCAGTCTTAGCACTGTCGTTGACGTACCCCCGTGCACTCTTAGCGTTGCGTCTTTTCAGAGCTGTCATCATGAAGTAGTTCCTTGATCAAATGGTTCTCTTGTTGTAACACCATGAAAGGCAGCGAGTCTCTCCCTCAAAGGCAGCAATGCTAAAATAGCGGTGCATACAAAGCAAAGACGCTATGCAGGGGGATTGGATCTATTGAGAGTTCTCCAGTTGGAATATTTCCAGTGCCACTGCTAGCAAGAACCAGCCACTCTCCCTTCTCCACCCTTGAGTATTAATTGCTGCTGCCGCAGTGAGGCCCTCCCATCCCTAAGTCACAGGGTGATGAGCTAGTTATCGATGAATGTCTTCTTATAAAAGACATTATTACAGGATTGTTCCTTCTCTTTTCATCTTGTGAGTGCAAGGAAACCCTAAATTAAGGCTCTTTTGCAAGCCAGAGCAGGGGAGTCAACGTTGTTGCCTCATACTTGAATATGGGTGGGGTTTTTGTGATCTTTTGTGTGTGTGAAAGAGACACATCTCATAGACTTTAAGGTCAGAAGGGACCATTATGATCATCTAGTAGTCTGACCTCCTGCACAATGCAGGCCACAGAATTTCACCCACCCACTCCTGCAATAATCCTCGCACCTATGTCTCAGCTAGTGAAGTCCTCAAATCATGGTTTAAAGACATCAAGATGCAGAGAATCCTCCAGCAAGTGACTCATTTCATTTAGGCTACCAAATAAAATGTGAACATTTATCTCCTTTTTGCCTACTACTGACTGATTTAAAAGCTCTCATCCCATTACGCAATAACTACCTAGATGTAGGACGGCATGTGGTTCTAGCTTGATTTTTCCTGGTCCAAAATCTGTATCTTGTAGTATGTGTTAGAGTTGAGAATTGTCGTTCAGTTCCTTTTGTCCCCCCCATTTTGAGCTATTGGTCACATACCTACTCATAGCGGCTGTTCACATATGAAGAGAAAAGGACTTGACAAAATGCATTTTTAAAGACTTGCTCCATATTTTTTTCCACAGAGGAGAATACAAATGGCATGTAAATAAAATCCAATTCTTGTTGGGTTAGCTGAAACTCTGCATTCCCAAGCCAGACTAGAATGACTAATGTAGACTCTGGGAAACTCGAGTATGGAAAAACTTATGTACCAAGAAATCATGACAGGTGAAATAACACAAAGCCTAAAATCCTTGTTCTCCTTTTTGTTCTCTAGCACGCTGAAACTTTGGGATTACAGCAAAGGAAAGGTATAGTCACAATCTCTTACTATAAAGTCCTAGCTAGGTTTGTAGCTTGCTTTGGATGGTTTCACATAAGGTTAAGCTTTTTCTTGTCATCTGTACAATATAGTTACTATAAATAATATTTGTTACTGCCGCTGTTCTATAGTAGTGGACTAAACGGGGTCATTTTAAAAGTTCCTTTACATTTTTATGATGCCCAGAGACATTGAATTCTGTGTTTCTTGAACTGGTAAATTGTTCTTGCCTTGTTTTTTCTGTGGGTGGAAGTGACAAATTGGGGTAATTTCTCCCCCTCCTCCCCCAGCGAAGTGATTGTTTAGCATTCTAGGGCAGAGATGCCCTCTACATCATTTGGACGAATTGATGGGGGTGGAAATGTGCACAGATATCTAGCAGTCAAGGACAAACTCCCTTTGCAGGGCAGACTAAATATATCTCATTGCCAGCTGCGCTTACGTTTTTTTGCCTTTTGGCTCTTCACTTCCAGTGCCTGAAGACGTACACAGGTCACAAGAATGAGAAATACTGCATCTTTGCAAACTTCTCTGTCACTGGTGGAAAGGTTGGTGATTACTGAGCTGCTTTTAGTGATGTGGGTGCATTTGAGGATTTAGTTTTCATCAGAATTAAGGAGATGATGCAAATCTCTCCGGGCCCATAAATAGCTGTCCTGCCCTTAGTACAAAACTGTTTTCATCCCGGGGGGAGCCTAGTATAACAAGTGCTACAATTAATATTGCAAACTTCCAAGCAATGAGGAGGGATTATAATAGAAGCAACGGGTCCCAAGGTTTCAATCTCCTGGAAACTTTACTTGCTGGGGGCTTGGTCGAAAGGGACCATTTTGGGGAAAGTTTTAGGAAACTCCATTCAGCTGTGTGGGTGCTCCGGGGTACCTGTTTGCCACAGGTGCCTGTGTAGGCACAGTAACGTAGGGAACACCTCAGTGACGAGCAGCCACATTAGTTCATAATACAGCACTTGCCTGTTACAGATTGCGAGTTGCTGTGTATGGGTCTTGGTTGAGATGCTGTCTCTAGGACCACAGCATCCCTGTGCAGGAGATGGAGCTTTCTTGAGGGGCCGTTCTGAGATTCCCTCAAGGACTAAGATCCATCTTAAACCTCACCCCCTTCTGCTTCAAGAGCTAAGCCCACTTCTTCAACCAGCCTTTCTGGCCTTTGGCATGGCCTAGTGGAAGGAGCATTGGACCAGGATTCAAGAGACCTGGGTTCTATTTCTCTCTCTGCCACTGACCTGCTGGGAGATCTTGGGCAAGTTACATCCCGCTCTCTCCCCTCCCGGCTCTGTGCCTCAGTTTCCCCTTCTATAAAATGGGAATAATGATCCAGACCTCTGTGAAATGCCTTGAGAACCACATATGAAAAGCACTGTGGAAGAGCTAGATATTATGATTAAGACAGAACGGCATGGACATCTGAAAACAAACCCCAAGGCCTACCGAAACAAAACACTCTACTACTGGGGGGGAGAAAGGGAGAATGAACCACACGACTGATGTTAGCCACGTTGCTTAATGCACAACTCGAAGGCACTCAAGTGCTATGGTGATGAGGGTGGTATATGAACCTATATAAAGTAAATAGCAATTAAAGCTGGGGTGACAAGAAAGACTTTAAAATGGCACTTCAGTAACGATTTCCCTCTGCCTTTTTTCCAGTGGATTGTGTCTGGTTCAGAGGACAACCTGGTTTATATTTGGAACCTCCAAACAAAAGAGATTGTACAGAAATTACAGGGACACACAGGTGTGAATCTGCTTTTTGTTACACTGATCTTGATTAAGGGCTGGTCTACACTAGCCCCCAGGTTCGAAGTAAGATACGCAACTTCAGCTACGTGAATAACGTAGCTGAAGTCGAAGTATCTTATTTCGAACTTAAAAGTACTCACCCCTGGTCCACACGGCGGCGCGCAGGCTCCCCCATCGACTCCGCCTGCTCCGTTCGTGGAGCAGGATTACCGGCGTCGACAGGGGAGCACTTCCTGGTTTGATTTATCACGTCTAGACAAGACGCGATAAATCGAACCCAGAAGATCGATCCGACGCAGCGGGTAAGTGTAGACTAGCCCTAAGCGTTCCTTAACTGACTGAATAACAAGCACATAGCATTTAAGCTTAATTTGATGGTGTGAATTGGAAATGTCTCTTTTTAGTGTGTGGTTAGAATTTGACAGATGGGATTAGTTTAAAAATCTATCTGAATGGAGCATGATTAGGACCCATGGTGTGTTTTCCCTGACACTCGATGGGCATTTTTACAGGAATTATTGTCATATCAGAGACATTATTTTCCTTGAATTATATGGAAAGAAATTGGCCAAGATTTTCACAAGTGTCGTGAGGCACCCCAACTCACTAGTCACTTTGGGGAAACCTTGGCCATTGGCTCCTCCCAAAGCCGCACTTGTCCAAGGATGAGTTCCAGGTGAGCTTGAGGCATGTTTAAAGACACATACATCCGACGAAGTGGGTATTCACCCACGAAAGCTTATGCTCCAATACGTCTGTTAGTCTATAAGGTGCCACAGGACTCTGTCGCTTTTAAAGACACTGACTCCATCTGCAAAGAGTCTTGAACACTTAACTCCTGCCCCTACAAACGCTTAAGCACGTGTTCAACTTTACTCACATGAGTAGTCAGGGGCATGACCCATGTGAATAGAATTATGCACGTGCTTAAGTGTTTGCATGCATCAGTGTCTTAGGGCCAAATCCTGCAGATTTATGCACCTACTTAACCCTGTGCACTGAGCATGCCCATGGAAGCAAATGGGGCTGTTTGCAATCTGTAAAGTGAAGCACATGCATTAGTCTTTGGAGGATCAGGGCTTTCGTTTGTGAGTTTGGGGCACTTGTGGCTTAATCAACTGTCTGCTATTTGCTTTGGTGGGCTTTTATCTGTCCTGACGTACACCAAGAAACCCTAGGCATGCAATGTGGTCAGAACATTGGGTCTGGTTCTGGTTCTTTCCTATATTACTGCTGTGAAGTAGTTCCCTAAGTTCTGCCTGTTGTAATATCGTATAAACTTTCACCCACTCTCCAGCTATTAAACTCAGGAGAGTGGGTATGATGATCTATGAATACAAATGTTAGTGGGCTAACATTTGTATTCATAGATCGTCATGCTCGTTTGTCAGTATCGGCTGTAGAGAGAGAACCTGGCCATGTCCGACGATGGGGCAGCTGTGCACATTTGGGCTGAAAATACCTGCTCTGAACGAAAGCAGCTTGCACTGGTATAAATGATGAGTTCCGTCTCTCTCTCTCTCTCTCCTTTTATTTAGATGTTGTGATCTCAACAGCTTGTCACCCAACAGAAAACATCATTGCATCAGCGGCACTAGAAAACGACAAAACAATTAAACTGTGGAAGAGTGACTGTTAAACACTTTCAGCATCACTTTAGAGACTGTCAGAAAAATTGTGGGGTTTTTTTGTTTTTTTTAAAGTCCCCCCTCCCCACCCCCATGGGAATAATAATGATAAAACCCAGGTTGGCAGGAAACCTGAAGAATATTTGAGAAAGCGGTTTCTGTTAGTCTTGACCCAAAGAGAATGTGTTAGCTTGTTGCTAGAGCCGGGCAGTGTGGTGGAAAAAAGAGGCAGTCTCTCCTTTTCGTGCCTGGTCACTTGGCAGACAAATGGATCGTTCCAACGTCGCATTAGGAGTCTCAGCCTTGAATTGGAAGCCCCAGAGATACTGTACTTTGTGGTGAAGGTGGCATTGCTCCTTGGCTGTCTTGTTGCTGCTTAAGGAGGAGCTGTCGGTCTGTTTTGTAACAGTAAGTTAAGTTGTAATACTAGAAATACTTGGATTTTTAAAAAATGTTTACTTTTTATTTTTTTAATTTTTTTTGCAGACCGGTAGGTTCTAGTCTCTCAGAAGTTTCTCTTTCTTGTTTTGAATAGGAGTGCTGCATCTTTAAGGATGCCTCATTTTAAACACTCAGCTCAAACTTTGTGACCAAATAAAACCATCCAGTTCCAGAGTTCCCTTTCCTGCCCCAACTTCAGACACCTGTGGTGAAATATCTACTCTTACTTCTGTATAGTTGCTGACCTCTCGTTACGTGTGTTTAATAGATGCTGTTATAGAACAAAGTTACAGCTTTTTTTTTTTCTGTTAACCATTAAAATGATTCCTGCTTGTAGTTGTTCTCAGCATATTTTACTTTTTTTTTTCTCTACTGGCAAAAAAGCAAGTTCACAAAATATTGTAAAGTTACTTCAGTGTAGAAAAGAAAAAAACCAACCTAAACAATTTTGTATCTTGGAACTCCATCGAATCGACCTGTGTTGCTAATAGCATGACTCTAACTATTTCAGCATCGCTATGTCTTTTTCCCTTTTTTGTCACACTCGTGTGGTATTGACACATCCAGACCAGAACCATATGCCATAATAAAATGGTGGGATTTTATGTGTACGCTGGTGGTGAGAGTGCACTAATGTGAAGTGTCCGCGTCCCTTCAGCTCCCAAGACCAATTTTTTTTTGCAGCCCACTTCTGCTGTAGACGTTTTACCAGATCACTGACCCCCAATATTTTATAAGAGGGGCTGGAGTCCATTTTGTGGAGGGAAGAGATGATGAGCATCGGTCCAGATGCACTTGAAAGAAGCCAGCAAACAGTTACCTGGAAGGAGTCCTCAGCTTGAGGCAACACGTGTAAACTATCACATGGACTAGACTCTGACCTCAGGTGGAAAGAATTCTGGCCATTCTGCTGTCCCATCTATAGGGGGAGCAAAAGTCTCAAATGCTAAATAATTGTTGGGTTAAAGGATTACTGCATCTTTCAGCAGGCAAATGGGAGTTTGAGAGCTAGCTGAAGGTTAGTCTTGACCATTTGCAACAAAAAAGCCTAACAGCCAAAAATAGGCAAACCTCTGCCATAAAACAAGACTCATCTCAAACCAAACCTTGGTGGGGCAGAAGATGAGAGAATTTTTTTTTTTGCTTAGGGTGTTCCTTCTGACTTTGCACTTTCTGCTCTTGTAGAGGCAAAAGTGCCCAGTTCTGGCAGCCCCATTTTTGCACTGAATCGTAAACTTTCAAATATGTAGTGCAGACTCCTTGTGTTTCCCATGAGAAGGGATTCTTCAGTTAGTAGTGAAAGGCAGAGTTTTAACCATATTGATGATTGCCTCTGCCAGGCAACAGTGCAAAGAGGGTACAGGGAGGAGATAAATTGCTTCGTTCTATTTCTTTTATGTGTAGGTGATCTGAAGGGGAGAGGGCTGTGGAAACTGATGTTTAACACCTTAAGTGAATTAACTTCCCAGTACAAAGTGTGCACCTACAAAAGTTGCTTTATTTACCAGAAAGCCAGCTCGTGTGTAGCTGAATTCTAAAGTGAATTCCATGTGACACTCTTGGAAAACAGCTGTAGAACAATCTCTTGACTGATTAGGTTTATAAGACAGTCTGCTAATAATGGACTTTTCTGAATAATCAGATTTAGCTTAGGGGTAGAGGCCCTGTCAACTTTTTTATGTAGTCCTTTTTTATTTAATAAGGGGGAGTCGTTTTTTTTAACAGGCTTTCTCAATAGTCAGGTGCTTTAGTGAAAAACCTAACACAGCACGGACCAGTGGAAACAGCCTGATGCAGAGTGGGCCCGAATCTGAAACATTTGGTGGTGGCGGCTTGGGGCTTACTAGCTTCTCCACACCTTGTTCGAATTGAAGCTGGAAGCGACATATTTTACTTTGTACCATCTAGGATGAGGAGACATTTAAGAGTCAATATTTTTTCCTGCATAAATAGAGGGTTCAAGTTGGGCTGTACCAAACTGGCTGTTAAGTCATCCTTACTACTTCTGTGTTTGTTTTCTCATTGCAGCCCCTCATAGTACTGAAACAAGGGAGCGCTATGTCCCTAGTTAGATTTCCCCCCACTTTTGAATTGCCATGTGTATCAGTAACACCATGCAACAAGAATCCTCCTGTGAGATTCTGTTCCTATAAGGTGCCATTGACACAGTCGAATGTAATTTCTTAAGGTTCTTGAAATAAAACTCTCCCGGTTTTTGTGCTATGGACAGTAACATCCACGCCTGGCTAAAAGACTTGTCATGTTCCTGTTGCATTCTACCTGCTAAACCTACACCATTAAATGCTATTTCAAAATGTTGAGTCAATGTCTTTTAACTTGTGACAGTAAATAGCTATTACAGTTTCAAGATGGCTGATTCAGTCAGGGTGTACGGCTTGCTTGCCGACTGTTTGCATGTGAGGGGATTCACATGCAACAAGCAGTTTCTCCAGCAAGGGCGTCTGTTTAGCTCAGAGGGATTCTGCCTGGGAATAACTAAGTGTGTGTAACTATAGGACCTACCCCTGATTTTATAACTATTGCTTCTGCTTGTTCTTAGCTCTTTGACACCTGGCAAGTCACTTATGAACTGATTGCTAAAAGTTTGAGCACTAAAATCCCTGCTAGTCAATGGGAACTGGAGGTGCTCAACACCTCTGAAAATTAGGTTGTGATAGGTTCCCTATCTGTGAAATAGGGAAGATGTGCCCTACACACGAAATAGGGAACATGTGCCCTACACACCTGTCTTGCGAGCTCCACATGTTGAACTCAGAAGGAAAGCACTAGAAATGAGAGTATTAACCCTCAACCTTCTAATAAAAATAGTTTCTGACCCAGCCCAGTGCTACCATCCCTGCCTGAGTGGCTAAACTAAGTAATAAAAGGGATCACTTCCCCCTCCCTGGACTGTAGTCTCTTGAGACAGTTCAGCTGTTCACTTTTACTGGCTCCAGCTAGGCAGGTGTTCGTCAGTTACCAGCCAATAAATCCAGTTAATGGGATTCTGAATCCATGCACCATGGGAGAATTAATGTCCTGACGTGTGTTCCTAAACTACAAAAAGCAAATTACAGAGGAATCATTTGGCTGGCGTCAAGGGCAAGGAAGTCCTATATCGTTTGGTGCCTGTTTGTACTCTTGTAGCCCCAATCATGGACCAAGAGCCTTTTGTGCTAGGCACTGTACAAACAACAAAAATGATGGTCCCTGCTCCAGAGAGCTTGCAGTCAAAGTATAAGACGAGATAGTTACAGAAAGGGGGGTATACAAGGAAACACTGAGACAATACATATAGGGCTTGGGGCTGAACAAGCATTATCCAGGATCTCAACCAAGTCAGGCTGTTGTAAGGGGAGGGGTGAGAGACAAGCCTCTGCTGAAAATTTTCTTCCTCCACTCCATTGCGTAGCATGCCGTCCACCTGGCTACTGCCCTTCTCTGTGCACATACATAGCATTTCAGAAGTGCTGTGTCCCCCATTTTCAACGTCTGACCTAGTTGGACTAGGAATGGCTGTAGTGACATGTCACATCCAAATCAGCATTATGACATGATGGTGCATTACAATGTAATAAAGGCTGAGTTGTGCTGAGCCTGAAAGCTGATCTGGGAATTCGTGAATGCCCCACAGGTCTTGTGGGGCACAGAGTTGTTGGAAAGACGAGGCTGTATGTGTGTCATCACAGCCATGATGGCGGAGACCAAAACAAAGATGAGTTGTTCCTTCGTTTTTCATTAAAACTCCTGGGTTTTGGCATCCTAGCCAGCCTCGTTTAGAATGAGCTAGACTCCTCCATGACTTAGCTAATCTCTATTAAATTATTAAACTATGTGTAGTCTACTGGAGTTTTCCAATGGGGTTTAGGTCTTTTAAAAATATTTAAGCTTTTCAACCACTTTTATTATTTATATTATGGCAGTGCTCATCAGGCGGTAGGCAAACATGAACAAGAGACAAAATAGTCTAATACATAGCAAATGCTGATTGCAAATTATGAGCAATGTGAAATATCCTCTATTGTATACCAGAACTTCTCCATCTAGCTATAAAATGATGTTTTGCAATGATTTTCTCCCCCATTTTTTTAAAACTATCACACACATCCAGCCACTGTATCATAGTATGACTATATAGTTCAGGGGTCTCAAACACACGGCCCGTGGAGTTATTTCCTGCAGGACCCGCCATAGGCACCAACTCCACTGACAGCCAAGCTCCAAACATTGCTGAGTGTTTATATTTTATTAAAACCCCTCTTTGCATTACAGTTTTTAAAAAGTTAATACATTGACTTTTAATAGAATGCTACATTACTCTTCATTTTTGACTATACTTTTGTATCATTGTATGAAAAGGTTTCAGTGATGCGGCCCTCGGGCCAATTTACTAGTTCTCATGTGGCCCTCGTGGTGATTTGAGTTTGAGATCCCTGATATAGCTAAAGGTGTTTGGGCATCTTCTAGATGAAGGGGTGGGTGAATTATATAACAACATTGTAAAAAGGAAGTAATTTCTTTGATGCAAAGTCTCAGTTTTCACTGTTAAAATGGGATTTTTAGCTATCTACATCTCATTAACATTTATTTCTGTTTTCAAACCCTGGACATGATAATGCATAAAACCCACGCTTGATAGAACTGAAAATCAGCAGGAGAAAATGGCCTTGCTCTGCTAATTTACTCTGCGGTTTTACTTGTATTTATGAGACACTTTGGTTTTAAGCATAATCCCATCTCACCACTAAAAAAGCATCATTTGTGAAATGCAGCAATAAAGTCAAACAGCCTTGCTCAGGGCAACCAAAAAAAAACTTGGTTAGATGCCACGAAGTAAGTGGCAATGCCTTAACCATATGCGTGTTGTAAAGGTCACTGGGACCTCTTCCATCCTTATCAAGGGGAGTGCTAACCTTCTCTCCTTTCATACAACACAAGGGCTAAGCACAAGCCCGATGATTTTAAATAGCTGGAATATGAAAAATTTTACAGTTATGGTGAGTATAGAAATACAATGTAAAATATATTCAATAGCATTGAGTCAAATAATAATATTTTAACTGATTCTTAAACGTAATAAATATTGAATTAACCTGGGATTGTCCCTTGTAATGTGATTCAGTAGCCAAATAACTCAATAAAGCGAATAAAACTAGACTGTTTTGCGTCTCTCATTCTCTAATATATTCATCCCTTTAGCCAATCAGAATGCAGGAGTCAGATGATTCGGATACACGAGGGAGCTGAATTTTAGCTCCTAAAAGTACGATAGGCTCCTGCTTTCGGCTGTGAAGATCCTAACTGTTGGATTGGCCTGAAAAAGCTCCTCACACACCAACAACCCGTAACATACTAGCCGAATCATCGGTCTCCAAACAACAGATACACTTACTGGCCATTTTGAATGTGGCAGCGGCAGCTCAAGCGCCTATACGCCTCACCCATGATGGCGGCCGCAGCGGGGCGGGGCAGAGCCTGAGTTATAGGTTCGAATCCCAACTGGGACAGAAACTTCATCGTTTTACAACTTTTTTTTTATAAAAGCCCCACACCGGCACAGGAGCTCTGTGAAAGCCTCTCTCTTTCACCAACAGAAGCTTGGCTAATAAAAGAGATTACCTCCCCCACTTTGTCACTCTAAAAACTTTTTAGAACGTTTACACTTTTTTGCTATTTAATTATTATTTGTTCAATGTTAGGGTTGGGGTTTTTTTTGTTTTTTTTTAAGAAATCTGAGTTAAAACATTTTTACTGGAGTTGTTTTTTTCATTTCAGTGCTTTAAGCAAGGATGGCAATTTAGCATTCTCGGGACCCCAAAGGGGCAGAGAGCAGGGGCACAATGGGGCTTCAAGGACCCCCAAGGGGGCAGAGAGTGGGGATATAGCGGACTGCAAGGTTTCCCTGTTCATACTTTGGATCACCCTCATGCTGGAGCAATCAGGCCCATGGGCCGTCTTAACCCCTGTAAGCCATGTCCTGTGTGTCACCCCCTCTGGTCCTGAGACGCTGAACTGGGGAGTCGGGGAGAGATTGGGCTGGTCTATATATTGCCATATGAGCACAGTGCCCAAAGAATGCAGGAGGCCCTCAAGAAGTTCCTTGCATTGCATGAAAGGGAGGTCATCTGCAGTGGCTGGCCGAAAGCTGTGAGAGAAAAATTATTTAAAAAATTTGCATGAAAAATTATCAGCATTTTTTCAACCTGCTGTATTTGAACAACACTGAGCCAGAGTCTAGGGCTGAACTGAACCACTGTCCCTGATCCAGCAAGCCCCAAACTATGGAAAAGGGCCGGGTTCCAGGTCAACGTTCCAGCTGAGATACAGCTCTGTCTTTACCAGAGTTTTCTTTAAGGCACCTCTGGTAGGGTGACCAGACAGCAAGTGTGAAAAATCGGGACGGGGGTGGGGGGTAATAGGAGCCTATGTAAGAAAAAGACCCCAAAATCAGGACTGTCCGTATAAAATCGGGACATCTGGTCACCCTAACTTCTGGGCATGTAAGGCCTTCGATAATGAAACGAGTGCTGTGGGGTGAATGCACAGGATGGTGTCACAGACAGGGTGGCTGTTGTAGGTATTAATTATTTTGCCTCTCGCTGGGTGCTCCACAGGAGGCTTAGAAAGACACAGCTCTTGCCTCAGGGAGTTTACAATCTCAATTTCAGATGTGACTCAGGCGAGAGAGACGATAGGAAGGGTATGGGATGGGATGAGGATAAAAGGCATATGAGTGTGTTCCGTCTATGCGTATGGAGACACAAATTGATGTAAAAGTTGGGATTTTATCTGGTTCGGTGGCATTTTGTAGGTCTAAAAAGCTCGAGGCCCATGAATGAACTGTTGAGAAGTGGGTGTGGTTTGGGGATTAACATCTTGAATTCTGAATCCCATGTGAATTCTTCCTAATCCCTGTGAAATCCCCCCGAGTTTAGTTCTGTCTCCACTACAGTAGGCAGATTCTGAATGGAACAAAACCAGAACAGTGTCCTTAGTCCCAAAACCATGGCATGCAGAATTTTGCAGGGGGAGTCTGTGTCCTCTAAAGGTCAGCCCAAAGGACTGGGGTCAGTGCTTCTGGGTGCAAATCCTCAGCTGGTGTAAATTGCCAATGGAACGATGACAATTTACACCATCTGGGGCTCTGCCTCCTGGTATCTATCCCTGGTTCTGCCAGGGACACTTTTGTGTGTGACCTGAGGCAGGTCATAACCTCTTTGTGGCTCATTTCATCTGTTGGTAAAATGAACACAATAATGCAGACCTCCTGGAGGTTAATTAACGACGTCTTTGCGATCCGCTGGTAGAAGTGCAATGTTTCATTATTTTATTTCTTCTTTTGTGTTTTGAACACATCCAAAGACTCTTTAGAAAGTTCAGTGAAAAACGAGTGTCTAAGAGCAGCTGCAAATTCAGTGTTTACAATCAACAAATATTTCAGGTGCAAACAAGCCACATGCTGGTTTTTGTGCCTGCAGCATTCACAATAAACTAGCGTTCCAGCTGCCCCAGACTGAGACCCATTCACTGGGGGATTTGACTGAGCAGGGGAAATTAGTGCCATGTGATAAATTATCTCTGTTTGGGGATGAGCTCTAAGAAGGATTTACCCGCAAAACCGTCTAATCTGTGCTTGGTTTATCCATCTTTCTGGGTATCCCAAAGGTTTAAGTGAGAACATGAATGTACCATGAACTTGTTAATCAAATTTTTCTCAATCAGGGCAGGAATGCAGTTTGCTGATTCCAATTGTCCAGGGGTGATAAATCTCTGTAAATTACATCAGGGCAAATGACACGACGAGGGACGTTTATGCTAATCCCAAAAGAGGCAACAGCACCAAAAACACGCTCTAAAAGAATGGGATCCAAAGGAAATGAAAGCAAGAAGCCAAGGCAAATCAGCAACTGAAGTTCCTCAAATTGTGACCTAATGAGCGGAGCAGCGTCACGCCTTGGTCATTGCTTTTGTAAGAAACAGGGAGATGAGTCAAATTTCCTGGCCAAATTTCAAATTTCTGCTCCATAAGGTGTTAGATGCTCAGTGACAACTTAAATATCAGGACTGTTGATGGTTTCATTCCTCCCCTGAGAAGGGAGTGGAAGGGTCACACAGATCTGCACAATTTACCATGAAAGACGTTTCAGTTTGGTGACCTAAGCGGGTGTCATTTGGAGATGCCACCGCTTATCTTAACCCTAACTGAGTGGCCAAAGAGTCCAGCAGCACCCCTGGGAACATGCAAGCCCCACCAAGAGGGAGGCAGGTTCCAGGAGTCCAGTTGAACCAAGTGTCACCATGGCCATATTATGAATGTCTGCACCATCTACTGCAGTGGGTCCCAAACGTTTTGCCTGCATGACCCCATTCTGAGACTTCCTGTGACCCCATAACTACATCACTAGACTCACTGCTGGAGACAGAACCGCGTGCGGCACCTGCCTGGACCCCGAACAGAAATACGTGCGATACAAAATGGCATCTTCCAGGCAGCATGACCTTGCACTTACGGTGCACGCGAGGTCACACTGCGTAGAAGATGCCATTTTGTAGCGCGGGTCCAGATGCGTTCGGATTTGGTTTGTATATTTATCTGCTGAGGGTGCAGCCCCACTTGGGGGCACAACGCATAGTTTGGGAACCACTGATCTACTGTGAGCGATGTCTCTTTCTGGAGATTCACAGGGGTGGAGCTTTTGTTATGGGGAGGAGCTTATGAGCGTTAAAAGACTGCATGTGGTCAAGACTTCGTGCTGCTGGAGGTGCGGACCTTTGATGAGTCAATGTGTCAAGGTGTGAGTTCAGTGCTGACTGAAAGAGAAGAGTCCTGCCTATTGAATCCGTGGCCTGGTTTTCCATGACTCCTTGGGATTTCCAGGTTGGGAGCCTCTCGTCCAAAATACGTGGCCTACCTTATGAAACTGGACAAGTTCATGGAAGTGGGTGGTTTGGTTGAAGGTTGGTGCACATTTACACTAGTTGACTATCTGGCTCTCAATCAGCGTCGCTCCATCAGCTCAACAGGGTTATGATGATTTGTATCAGCTGACATCAGATCTTCTTTCACACAATTGGTGTCTCTACTCAGAAACCAATGTAGTTCATTGAAGATGAAAAGTTAGTTTCCTCTGCTTGTCAAAGCCTAGGATTTATGTATGAATGTCATTAATCCCAAGTATGCACTTGATCTCTTCCCCCAAGGTTTTGGTCTTCACCATGTCAGATATTTGTTACACTCACATTGTTTTGAGGCAAGACGCTGGGGGTGGTTTCGTGATTTCAGTAAATGGTCTGCATTATTTAGGCAGCTCTCCTAGGCGCTGCTTCTTTGGTTCAACATTAATTGGCCATACTGAGTGCTTGCACTTGACTTAGACAAGTATGTGTTGCCTCCCAGTGAAATATTAATGACCAAACTTGCTACTGAATAGGTCTACAAGGAGATGAGGCTCAATTTCCAGTTGCTAGTCGAGCCATACATCCTAATTAGTGGGGAGATTTCCCAAGGACAAATCCGTACCATAATCATTCAGTGCTGTTGGAGAAGCAGACGGCAAGTCGTGAGCGAGCACTCCTCCTGCCAGGGAAGAGTCTTTTTCCATTGATTGCAATGGAAGTGAGAAGCCTAAATACTTTTGTGGATCTGAACCATACAAACTGAACATGTACTGGTTCCCTTGTGAATCACTACTGGGCTTTGAACCTCCGATTTTCAGCTTTAAAGCATTGGCAGCTACCTCTTGAGCTAAATGAGTCAATTCCATTATTAGGTAGCAATAGTAGGCTATTATCGTGGATGGACCAGCCGCTAAAGGGGGATGCGTAATACATTGACCAGTGGGTGACATGTGATCAGAACTGGGAGATCTGGTTGCTGTTCCCAATTTTGCCACTAGCTGGCTGTGCAGCCTTGGGCAAGTCACTTAACTGCTCTGTGCCTCAGGTTCCACATCTGGAAAATGTGGATAGCCATACTCATCCTTGAAAAGCATTTTGCTACCACGGAGTAAAAAGGGCTACAGCAGTGCTATGGTGTTCAGAGAAAACATCTCCAATCCAGCCCATTTCTCCTACCCCACTGGAAGCTTTGTTCATGTGGAGTGGCAGCCTAGGCACAATGTGGAATGAAAGTAACAATGATCAAGGCTTCTATTTCCCCCTCCCCAGTCCCTTTACACATGGAGAGATTTCCTCAGGCAGCCAGCACCTCACTCCCCTATTTGTTCCTTTTGACCTCAGCTGCATGAGTCAGACACTGGGTGAGAGGGTGTGACCCAGAGAAACCGCTTTCCCCGGCGCAGCTACCAAGAGGTTGATGTCCACACAAACTAAGCTGCTTATTTTGCCATTTTAATTTTTTAATCCCATACATTCGGTTGTTCTCTCTTCTCAGTAAGCATTAGCTCTTTAAGTCCAATTAGCTACATTTAGAGCTTGGGCTTTGGAGGTGGGGGAGCTGGCGAGACTCGGGACACCAACGATTAGATGGCCAAGAACTTTGAAGGTATGGCAGGCGGAGAGCAGCGGCGATGAGGCTTTGATCTGGCCGTTGTGTCCCTGCTGCAGGGGCATTGCCACCAGCAGTTGCAAATTCTGAATCCAGTCTGGCCAGCAAATCATTGAAGAGAGTGTACCTCTTGTCCTTGCTCTCAGTGCTCTAGGAGATGCCAGACTCCACGTCTGCTCTGAGCCCTGGGCCCTAGTCCTCCCAGTGAGCCTGCGTCTGATCTCACATACACTGGTGCAAATCAGCAAGAACTCCATTCGTGTCAAAGGGCCTGATTCAGATGTTACTGACGCAAATCATGAGTAACTCAGGCCTTGTTTCACGTACTGCGTGCTGGGTAATAACATGAAAGGACTTCACATTTGTGAAACTAAACTGACTCTTTATTAAGAGGACTATTTACAGAGACCTGCAACTGCAGCGAACATTCCAGCCATGTGCACACAGACTGACTTCCTGATGCCTTCTCCAAATGCTTCTCTCCTGTAACCTGTGTTCCTCCCTCCAAGTTCCATGCTGGTTGCTACAGGCCTGATTCTGCTCTCACTGATATTGGTGCAAATTAGCAATAACTGAAGTGTCATGCTGGTGTAAATCAGCAATATCTCAACTGAGGTCAATGGAGAGTCACCATGGTCTGAAATCAGCATTTGTCTCTTCTCCTACTTTGTGCCCTTTTGTTTTTTTAATGCATCCACTGTGCTTTGCTTGTGCAACTTTCTTCTCCTTCCTCATACCACTTGTTAAAACTTGGGTCTCTTGGATATGACTTTTCCACTGCTGATCTCCTCTCTGGTGCTGTGTGCTCCATGTTCAAAGATATTTTTATGCTGGCAATTGCCCAGTGTGTGTGAATTGGCTCCTCAGGAATGCAGCTGTTGGCAAGTTTAACTTAGAGCTGGTTGGAAAATTTGTGTCCAGATTTCCATCTGAATACACTGTTTCAAGGAAAACCAAAATCTTTCCTGAAATCATGTCGATTTCAATTGAAATCTTGTTTTGAAAACTATTTTGAAAAAAGTTATGAAACTTCATCCAAAAAATGCCAAAACAAGCTGTTTTGATAAAGTTTAGATCTTTTTCGTTTTGAAAGGACTTTTCATTTCAAATTTTTTTAATATAAAAAAATTAAAAGGGTAAAAATAAAACAGTTTTATTTTAACAAAATGAACCATTTTGACTGACCTGAAATGATTTTTCCTGGGGGAAGGAGGGGAAAGAGGATTTCATTTAACAAAAATGCTCAAAATTTTTCTTTTTCATCCTGGTTTGGGGCCATCACACCCCCCCCCGAAACTTGTCATTTTTCACAGGTCTGAAATTCTGTTTTCCAACCAGCTAGAGTTTAATAGTAGCACCAATGGAAGCGCTAGTACAGACAGGGCTGGGTTTGCTTCCATGACTTTTAAGACTGGTGCAGCTGAATCGCGGGTAGAGCCAGTGGGAAGTTTTTTATATGGCCTGTGGGATAAGCCAGAAACAAAAGGAGTTTCTTTGTGTGTGTATTTTTGGGATGGTTGTGGGGCGTGTGTGTGTGTGTGTGCATGCGGGGAAGGAGAGTTGGATGTTGCAAGACATCAGGACAAAATCTGGGTCTGGACTAAAACAATGGGTAAAACACTGGAACCCAGGTGTTCGAGGATGGACTTGCTTCTGTCATGTTTGGCTGCTGGTATTGTTATGTGTATTGGAGTAGCTTCTAGAGGTGCCAGCTGAAATCAGTACCCCACTGCAGTAGGCCTGGTACATGCACATAGTGAAAGCCAGTCCTTGCTCCCAAGAGGGAGATGAAGTGCCCTACTCAAGGTGAAGCAGGGAGTCAAAACCCCAGATCTCAGCCCAGTGATTCAGCTTCTCTTCCACTCTTTGTCCCAGATAAACAGGATGCTGAGCGGGTATTACGTGAAATTTACTCCCGGAGCAGAGGAGCCAGTGTGAGCAGGATGTATGTGCCGCAGCGGCCTTCTGCTCATGGGGTGAATTTCACCCAAGATACAAAACTAGACTAGGAAGTGTTATCCTGAGTCATGCATTTCTGTCCCATGGAAGAAAACGATTCCTTCTAAAAATCCCATCTCCTCATGTGACCCGTCTGCAGATGACATGGTAATTAGTGATTCCGCCGTGATGGCGGACGTATCTCAATATGGCGAAAGGAAAGCACAGACTTCTTCCCTAAGACATTAAATTCTGTGACTAATACATCGAACAAGGGCTCCAACCCTGCAAGGAGCTCAGCGCAGGCAGGGCCCTGTGCCCATGCAGAACTGCTTTGAAGTCCAGGGGGCAAAGGAGCTGACTGGGATGGAGGTCGTTCCAGGATTGGGGCCTAAGTCTGTTTTTCAAGCACTCCAATCCTGGGGACAGGGGATTTTGAGTCCGGGGGCTGGTTCATCCTGTTATAAAGAAAGGGAGCAGTTGCAAAATTCAGCTCTAGATTTTGGCTGAGATTTTCAAAGCAGCCTAATGTATTTAGATGCCCAAATCCCATTAAAACTAATGGGAATTGAGCATCCAAAGCTCTTTGAATTGCACATCCAAATTCCTTGGTGTATGGCCAATAAGCACTTATACGAGCGTCTATGTGGCCTGGTGGCTACAGCATTGCAGTGGAACCTAGATTCTTTTCCTGGCTTTACCTCTGGCCAGTTGGGGATGCCCATGGCCAAGTCATTTTCCCTCTTTCTGCCTCAGTTTACCCATCTGTAAAAGGGGATAATGGTACTGACCCCTTTTGTAAAGTGCTTTGAGATTTATGGATGAAAAGTACTTTATAAGAGCTAGGTATTATTGTTACCTTACAACACGCCTGTGAGGCAGGGCAGGGCTATTATCCACATTGTACACATGGGAAACTGAGGCAGAGAGTTCATCAAGGTCACAGAGGAAATCTGTAACAGAGTAGGGAATTGAACCCTGGTCTCCTAAACCAGTATCTTAATCACTGGACCATCTTCTCTCCCTAATGTTGGGGCAAGACACCATTCAGATCTGGGATTTTACTTCAGGCCTCGCTCTAGTTTTAAAAAGAAACTGTTTTCTTTTAAATCAATGCTAAAAAATTTCTAAACCCATTTCTGCCTGCATCCAATTTTGCTCTAACACCATCACCCCACCTGGGGGTATTTTATGTTTGAAAATCTTAATTAGGGATTTAAAATCAGTCCATTTCTCTTTAATAAAATTATTCTTGGCCTCTTTAAATAGCACAGTATGTCATACAAAGTCAGTTCAACCAGATGAAAAAGCTCAAAGAGGAAAAAGAAAAAAAAGGGGGAAAAAACCCCCAACCCTTCTGTCTAATCCAACTGAATTAGAGGATTTCCAAGTGGATTTAGAACTAAATCTTGATTAGGGAGAATTTCTCTCCAAGAGCTGCTGCGTGATAGTATTAATGGGTAACGATCATGGATAGAGGAAATAGGACAGAAATAACCGAGGGTTACACATACACACGCACACGTCTGTTCGTGAAGCGAAAGAATCAGGGGAATCTCTCAGGAGGAAAACAAAAAACCCCAACACCGCTGATTGAGAGACGTGGGGGACGCCTGGAAGGAGATCTTATATGTACGAACTGCCTTTTTCTGTCTGTTTCATGATGTGATTCTAAAGAAGGTTTCCATGGGTCTGAATTAATAACAAGATGATTTTCAAGTAGCGCAGAATGATGCACATGCCTGGAGATTGTAGCGGGCATGGCAAGGGGCAGGAATGGCTGCGAGGGTTAGATGGTCTGTTCTGTCTACACTTCGCACACACACATTTGATTTGTTTTGTTTTTAACATAGAGTGGATCCCTGGAACTGATCCCCATGCTGTTAAGACACAGGCTTGGTGCGGCATATGGGGTTCTTTCTCTGATGACTGTGGCTTTCGTTCTTCCACTGGGTAAGTGCTTCCAATCTACAAGGTTATAAATGTGCCAGCTGGTTGTTGGAAGTTGCTTTTTTAACCTCCTAGCTGCTAAAATGCGATTTATTTTTGGAGGGCATTTCAGGGCATTTCCACCCAGGGTCTACCTAGTCATTGCTGAGTCATGGTGTTTTCAGAAACTGAATGAATAGAGTCATATCTTGTATAAAAAGAGGGGTACAAATAAAAGAGGAGCATGGATCTAGCATGAGTCAGGAGTCCTGGGTTCTGTTCCGGACCCTCTTCACTGGGTGGCCTTGGGAAAAGCTCCTCTGCAGCTTTATTTCCTTAGCTATACAGTGAAACGCTTTGAGATCCGAAGCTGAGAGGACTTACGGAAGGGCTAAGTATTATTATTTGGAGATGCGTGGGTGGGATGTGGAAGCATTGTCAGGTCTCCAGCACTGGAGGGCTGTACAGAGAGCAGTGGAACTGGGAAATCTAATGCTGCTAGAGTCATGGAGTTACCGACTTCTATTGCTCTGCTCATTGAGTGCAATACAGGCATATCAGGTGCTGTGTCTGCCTTAAAATTCCCATGATTACTGCATTAAAATCCTTATTGCTCCTTTCTGTCCATGACCACAGTTTTTTAGGGACTTGAGATGGCTTGATTTTCATCCGGGCTTAGACGACGGGCACTTCTCAGAGAACACGACTCAATCCAGCTGGGAACACATGTGCTGTCCTTGTACCATAAGGGGACTTAGAACCCTGGGTGGGACTCACTGTCCCAGAGGTCACAGACAATTACTTTTCCATCCTCCCCACTCTGATATTTCATTGTCAGTTTGCAGCTCTGCTAGACACCAGGATTTAACAAAGGGACGACATTAATAGAAAAAAAAATCATCCAAATGACAATGTTATATGTGCAAATGAAGGCAACATTATTTTTCTTGGCTCTTCAAAGATCACGGTCTGGATTTCTGTTTGCTTCATGATATCTTCTCGGAGTATGTATTTGTGGGATCTGTTTCACAGGCAGAGTTGTTTGACTAGAGAGAGGGAGAGACTTTTAGGATGTGGAAGGGTATATACTGTCTCTGCTACTTGGAAACAGCATCTGATTAACAACATTTTCATCCTAGCAGGAGGATGGCACCCACCCATAGAGTAGTGATACCAGCCTGGTGAGAAATACCAGATTGCAAGTCTGCTCTGATACGTTACCGTGGCACCTTGTCTACCCCCGTGTGCATTTGGCATCAGAGATGCTGACTTTAATGGCTAAAATAAGTTTGTGCCACTTTTTAGTCCTGTTAGCCCTGCATAGCTGACAGACAAGAGCTGGACAATTCCCTCTTGTGTGTCATCAACAGAAGGGTTCTCTGAGCTCCAGCTCCGGGACTGATGAGTTACCTGGCAATGGGGCTGCCCAGGTGTAATCCAGGCTCCACAAGGGTCACTGAGGGCAGAAGTTGGCCTGTGGAACCCTTCTTTCCGGTGACGCAGTAGCGTAGCCGGGGGGGAGCAGGGGGAGCGGCCGCTCCCCCACTGAGCAGAAGCGGCACCTTTTTTGTGCTCCAATGCCTTTTGCTCCTGTGCTGCAGCCGGAGCGGAGCATTTTTTTTTTGCTCCCGGCGCCTTTTTTCACTCCCGACGCTTTTTGCTCCCGGCACCTTTTTTTTTAGCTCCGCTCCCCCTGTGCTCTAAATCTGGCTACGCCACTGTGGTGACGATGCGTGAAAAGGAAAGAAACCAGTTTGGCGTTCAGATCGCAGGGTGTGTTTGCAGGGCTGTGACGTAGGAAAAAACCCATTTTGACTTGCATGCTGAGAACGTTTGATCTGGAATCAGTGAAACACAATCCGAACACAACTCAGAACATGGGAATCAATGCAGACCTCCCCCCCGGTGTCATTTTTGCACCCGCTTTTCAGAACAGAACCTCTTTTTAATGTGAGATGGAGGTACAATAGCCTAGACTTGGACTGAATGCTTTGTATTTAATTTTCCAGTTACCTGATGCATTTGTTGGCCTATATAATAATGATCACAATCATAACCTAACACATTCTGTGAAATATACAGAGATATCCCCTAAAGTCACCAACACCCATATCTTCAAAGGTACTTAGGCTCTTAAGTCCCATGAGAGTTAGGCACCTAAATAACTTTGAGGATCTGAGCCTAAATGTTGACTCAGAGAGGTCTGTCCCTTAGGGTGACCAAACAGCAAGTGTGAAAAATCAGGACAGGGTGGGGGGTAATGGGGGCCTATTTAAGAAAAAGCCCCAAATATCGGGACTGTCCCTATAAAAGTGGGACATCTGATCACCCTATTGGCACTAAGATTTCTTTTACTGCTTACAAAACTGCTTCTAATTATTCTCATTCAGGCTTGGTCCGGGCTCTCTCTCTCATATCTCTGGTTTTACAGTGACCTCTAGTGGGCAAAAGGAGGTATTGTTATAACGGTATGAGGATAGTCCTTGGGCCCATAGATTGCACAAATGCAAAGGAGAGTTGACTTTGTGATTCATAGCTTAATGCAGCTCGGCAAGGTAAAGGGCAACCCAAACATTTTATTGAAGGATCTCTAAAACGAACTGAAATATTTGCCCTTGGAAGAATCTGGTCATGTTTCCAATGGTCTTGTTTAGCTTCTGGTCTACAGTGCTACGGCTGCAATATTATCGTCGGCACAAAGTACATTGACATGGGCTGCTCCAACCCAGAAGTGATTACCTGCTCCCATTCTCACCAGGGCTTCAAGCACCGGTTCTGCATTAAAACGGAAAGTGGTAAGTCTGCCTCCAGTCGCACAAGTTAAACGCTTCGCCAGGGGGGTTCTCTAATCAGCAATGCTGGTGTGCAAAAGCAAAAGCAAATCGGTTTATTTTTGCTGGTACCAGGCTATGATGTTGTTGTTTTGTTACAGCCCTATAGGGGGCAGTGTGGGTCCTGTAATTCAGCTTGCAAGCCAGAGTATAGCAACCAAAGGGTGTTGAGATGGGTCCTGATCCAACACCCATTTGAAGACAGTGGAGATGCTTCCAAGGGTCTTGGATCAGGCCCTTGAAGTTGGTATGAGCAGCAAAAGTCATCAAGCCATTCTCCATTGGGTAATGAAGTCCCCAGACCATTGCAAAGAGCCAGGTCCCGACTTCCAGAGACCATCTTTGACTGGGCATGCTATCGAATAGATCTGCTTACATTTCCAAAGCGCAGCTCAGGACCCTGTTTGTGTGGCTTTGGACAGAGGGGCATAGGACACATTTCCTGACCCTGGAAATCATAGAATCATAGAATCTCAGGGCTGAAAGGGACCTCAGGAGGTCATCTAGTCCACCCCCCTGCTCAAATTAGGACCAATCCCCAACTAAATCCTCCCAGCCAGGGCTTTGTCAAGCCCGATCTTAAAAACCTCTAAGGAAGGAGATTCCACCACCTCCCTAGGTAACCCATTCCAGTGCTTCACCACCCACCTCACTCAGAGGCCTGTGAGACCCACAGGCGTTAGGCAGCTCCCGAGAATTTTGTTGAACTAGCCGATTTTGCTCTTGCTCAGCATGGCGTCAGCCAGGCGAATTCACGGGAGTGTGAGTGGGGTACAAGCAGAGTAAGCAAGACCAGGATCAGGACCACCCTCTCCGAGGCTCACCCCCCCCACCCCCCCGACTGGTTATACTGCACTGTGTTTTACTTTGTTTGGCCCAGCCATGTCCCTCTGCCCTGACGGGATGTTCTCTCTGCTCTGTGCTTGCTCTGCAGTGGTGCTGGGAATCCTGCTGACCAGTGGCTGTGCCACATCCCGTCACTGCCAACAGCAGGAGCTGCCGGGGGTGCGGATTCATTGCTGTGACACGGATCTGTGCAATGGCGCCGCGAGATCTGCCCTCCCGCATTATACCCTGGCCAGCTGCTGCCTCCTGGTGCCCTCTGTCATCATGGCCTTCTTCCTCCTCTGAGATCCCGGGGCCAGCCATCTACTGAGCATGGGCCAACGGGGAGAGGGAGTCTGCTGACTGGCACGAACACGTCACGGTTCTGACATGTTAGATTTGAAAGGAAACCCATGTTCTCTTTCTCTTGTCTCTCAATAAAGACACCAAGCAAACTGACCCAGCAAGGCCCCAGGCTTAATCACACACCTGAAGATAGGATACACCACACTAGCATAGGGCTTTTGTTGTTCCTCTGCTATTGCAGGCAGTTGGGAGGGAAACCCTGTGGCTGGGGTTGTGTGTAATCCACTGGTCAGTGTGTTATGTGTCTGCCGCGGGGCCTGACTTACAGAGGATGAGAGTCTGTTACAGCAGCTGGCTATAGAGCAGTGACCTGTTCCTATAGCTCTGGTGGTCCCTGGTTCAATTCCTGCTCCTAGCCAAGATGATGGCCATAATCCATTGGCTGAGCAAAGGAGAAGTGCCGCCGCATATTTGCTTTTCCTCTTCAGATGTCCCCCTAGGAACTCTCTTCTCCACAGCTGAAGAGAGAGGTGAAGCATGCAGGACTTCAGCCGGCAGGTTAATGGTGAAGGGGCCTGGGGGCAGTGGGCCAAAAGGAAAATTCCTAGGGACATAAGATCCTATCTGGACCACGTCACTGGGGTGCTGGTGGGAGCATGGAGCCACCATGCCACTGGCTCTGGCCTCCCCAGGGCTTGGGAGCTGCTGGTTTTGGGGGGATATCCTTGTTCTTCCCAGGGGAGGCCATCCCCCCGAGAGGAGAATTCCTGGCATATTTTGCATGGGCTTACTCGGTGGAGGGGTGGGGGGAAGGGTTCACTGCAGACTTAGCTTGGGCTACCTCCATGACTGCTCTTGAGTTATCCTCGCTCGAGTGAGAGCAGCCACTCTTGCGGCCCTGGGACTTCCGGGAGCACCTCTCATGGTCCCTAGTGCTGCCTAAGCTGAGCGGCACTATAAATTCTTTCCCAATGAATTGTGGGAGGGCTGGGCTGGCCTATCTGGGCACATGGGGTGCGGGGGAATCACGGGAAGGCCTTGGAGGACATGGGGCACTGGAGTAGCCATAGAGGGGACGGTGGAGTCCTTAGACACTGATGTAATGCGGGTTCTGAATTAATGTTTTAACCTCCCATGAGAACACCATGTGGGATCCTTCCTAGCCCTCTCTGAATGCAAATGATTACCCCAGATCAGAGCGTTGATCCATCCCGCCCACGATCCTGCCTCAGCCATCACCCTGTGCTAATCTGGACACCCGTACGTGGGACATCTTTTGAACGGGGACGTTTCCCCAGAAAGCAAATGAAGCTCAGTGCTACGTAACGGCAATTACTCCTGCTTCTTTGGGATGGAAGGTCCGTTTAGTTGGGTGTGTAACGGTATGTGATTAAGTGAGAGGTAGGCTTTGTAATACTCAGAAGCTGGGGGTGCTCTGTTCCTCATGGCAAGGCCTCCAAAAAAACCCCAAACTCCTTTAGTGGCTACTTGCCGGCTGTTTCAAAATGTAACGTTCCCTCCTTAGGTGCGGGCCACGTAGCACTGGAGTGGGAGTCAGGAATCCCGGGTCCTACTGCCAGCTCTGCCCCTGACCTACTATGTGACCATGTGCAATTTCCTTCACCTCGGTTTCTCCTCCCATCCTGCCTCTGTTTAGCCTGTGAGCACTTTGGGTGAAGGACTCTCCCCCTGGGGGATTGTGTGGCGCCCAGCACAATGGAATCCTGATCTTGGTTGCGGCCTCCAGGCGGGACTGAATTAGGAGTAACAACTGAACTCTTCCCAAGGTCATAGCATTCCCTGGGAAACAGGCTGGCATTGTAGTTCCTCAGCGCATGTGCATGTAGAGAGAAAACGCCATCTAACGGTTAAACCAACGGCTTGGCACTGGAGTTCTGTTCCCAGCTCTGCCATAGGCCTTCGGTCTGAGCGTGGGCTGGTTAATTAATCTATCCGTGCCTCAGTTTCCCTATCTGTAAAAGCAGTACTAATGCTTTACTAACTACCCGAGCATCATTTACAAATGTGTGCGAAGCCCTCTGAAATGTTATAGGGCCTTCCATGCAGGACACTCAGAGTCTTCATCATTCCCCCGCCCCCGCAGCTCAGCTTAGGAGAAAATCCCATAAACACTTTGAGAGCAGCCGAGCTGAGTGTGCTGAGAGGCAGCGTGGTCTCGGCTCGGAAAGGCTGGCAGTCAAAATAGCTGGGTTCTATTCCCAGCTCTGTCTCCAGTGGTGACCCTGCAGCTCCGTGCCTCAGTTTCCCCACCAGGAAAGGAAGGAGACAATATTTCCCCCTGAATGCGGTGTTGAGAATTAGTTAAGCTTTGAACAACTGAAGTGCTGTACGCATCCTAAGTAGGTGCATGAGCTCTAATGCTTGAGTTAGTCTGATACAAGTGGAGCAAAGCAATTTAAGAACCATTCCAGGTATGAAGCGGCATCGTCTCTTAATTGGGATGATAAGCCATCCATGGGGACACCCCGTTTAACAGGATTTTACTGCCCTGATGCAGGGGAGGCCAGGAAAGGCCTGTATTGACATGGTATGTACAGTTTAACTTTGCAACAAGACTAGATTTAGGAGCATCACCTGAGAGAGGAGGTTTTTGAAAGGTAATTTATCCAACAAGATATTCCCCTATTCACTCCAATGCAATCCACAGTCATTTCTCCACCTGTGAGTGTTTTGGGGCATCAAATTTAGTGGTAGCATGCCAGGTGCCTTGGGGCTTGAAGGCAAGCGCAGTAGAAAGCTTGACAGCTAGGGCTTATAGCATCTGGCAGGTTCCCATTAAGCACAGGGAGAAAGAAAGGATTATTTTCTAGAGCAGAAAGAAAGAGGTGCAAACCCCTCTGTTATAAGGGTGTAGACCAGGGTTCCTCAGCCCGCGGCTCGGGACCCGAAATTGGGTTGCCAGACTGTTTCAAAGGGTTCAAAGCTCCTGTCCCCCGGGACTGGCTGGGCTCACCTCCCTGCTCCAGGCACTGCAGGCTACGGGGTCCCAGCGCCACATCGGTTTGGCCCAGCCGTCATGACGACGGGAGTCCAGGTAGGCCAAATTTGAGTGAGTGGCCCTGCAACCCCATGAGCCAGGTCACAACTCCACAGTCGGTGGGTGGGGGAGAGGAAGGGGCCAAACCGGGGCCACGCTGCAACCCCAGACCTTGCAAAGCCCGGAAAGGAGAGCCAAGCCCAGCCAGCCCCACAGCGCAGCAGGGATGCAAGGGGCATGGAGCCCCCGCAAGCCCCTGAGGCCTCATACTTGGGCTGTTCCTTCAGGCCCATTGCTCTGTCAGAGGGTGTTTGAGCAGCCGCGTGTAGGTACCAACAGCCAGACCTTGGGCCTGTTGTCGAGGGTTTCATTGAATTGTCCTCCTGCCATCTAGCCAAAGTAGCTGCCTCGTGCTTGAGGACTCTTTTCCTGCTACTGCACGCCCCCGGCCAGCAAGGGCCTGCTTCTTTCCTCAGCCCTGCATGCCCCTCAGCCCACGACTCTCCAGATCCCAGGGCTCCTTCCATGGCTGCTGACTGACAACCCTCGGGATCGCTCCCGACAGGGGCAGCGAACCTGCGGCCTGATTCTTCCCGTGCTGGTCTTGCTAAGGCACCTTCTCCCTGGTACTAGCCCTTTGCTCTCCCTGCACCAGCTCCGAGGGCGAGTGGCGGGTTGTGACACCTGGACATGTCTCAGGCCTGTTGGATTGTGGGGATTACTGAAGCGGTGCCAACCTGGAATTGGGCCAGGGCCAGGAGTGTCGCCAGCTTTTTTGCCGCCTTAGGTGGCGCCTCCAGGAGACGCCTTTGGGTGGCCAAAGATCCCGCCTCTGAAATGCTGCCGAGGACCCAGGCGGCCGAAGATCCTGCTGCCGAAATGCCGCCAAGGACCTGGGCAGCTGCTGAGGGACCTGAAATGCCGCCCCCCAAATCCTGGCGCCCTAGGCGACTGCCTAGGGTCGCCTAGTGGTAGCGCTGGTCCTGGCCAGGGCTCATCTATAGAGCCTGGGGCTTGGAGTTCCCAGTGAAGCAAGGGGCTGAGTTCCCGGATCAAAGCCTGCAAAGTGAAACCCCGGCATTCACCCAACCCCGGTCATGCTAAATAAGAGGCCCACATAGGACCCCGTTTCCCAGGCTCCTTGCAAAGCTCGTCCTGCCTGACCCAGCTCTCCTCAGTGCTGGGCCAGGAATTCCTGAAGCTCCATGTAGAAGGTTGCCCTGCACCTCCATTTGTGGCATCCCAGGCTGTATAAATGAGTCACCGGGAGCTTCAGGGTGGGATGAGGGGATAGTGCAGCCTGCAGTGGGATGGCGAGCAGGCAGCTGTGGGGAGGAGTAGATGGGTCCCAGCGGGGGCTGGGTCACACAGGGAAGGCCCTGATAATACCATAGCGCTGGCAAGAGCGATGCCTTCCTATCTTGCTATGTTTCTATCCCCTACCTGTGCCCTGTAGAAGGTACAGTCCCACACACCTGAATGAGTTGCTCAGCCAGTGCCTGGCACTTAGATATCCTGCCCTGGGCTTTCCCCTTGTGCTTGTAAAGTGCTTGGAGAGCTACTGAGGCAAAGCACGATGTCTGAGCTTGATATTATTATTAATTATTATTATTATTCAATGCTGGCCGGCTCCATCGGAACCTACCACTCTCACGTGCTTTCTACCAAAGGGCCATTTTAGCCCCAGGAACCAGCACACTAACACAGCCATCTCATTGGTCTAAGAGCTACTTAGTTGTCGCCTGGAATTTCTGCCAAGGATGCGGTGGGTAGCAGAAGAGAATTTTAGCCACTGGCATTGGACCAACGCATCTCTTCTAGCTCAGCCAGTTCTTTCCACCAGAGAGCGCCCTTGGATCTCCCAGAGTCTCCCCATTCACAGTGTGATCTGAAAAACTCGCCCCCACCCCTACCAAAAAAAAAAAAAAAACCGAAAGAAAAAAGAAAAAAAAAGAATTAATAAGAAACAGGGGTAGCTTAAAGAACCATGAAGCCTGTAACATCAGCTTCTCCAGCATCAGTGACTGCCTCACAGACCCATGGAGAGCTGTATTTTCAAACAGATCCATTAAAGGAGCCTCCCCTGTCGTTCCTATAATCCCTTGTGAGGTTTTCTTGCTTTATGGTGAACTCTCCAACCAATCCTCAGTCCATGGAGATGCAGCTCAAACACTGTACCATGGCAAAAATGGCCCATCGAAGCAGACGCAGGGCCCGGGAGATTTTCCCAAGACCAGCCCTGTGGAAGGTCACAATCACGCAAAGATGGCAGACTGAGGTCTAGCTAGGTGCTTCTATGGCCTCCATCTCCATTACTATATCTTCCTCATCTGTAATATATGCTTTGCCTCATTAATATATCTATACTCACAGCACCTCTCAGCGAGAAGTACTGCCCCCATTTTACAGATTGTGAAACTGAGGCACAGAGAGACAGAGTGAGGTGTTCAAAAGAGCTATCAAAAACAGAGAAATGTTAACCAGTCCCCAAAATGCTGATGGGTTGGTGTCAGGCAAAAACATTTTCACTTTTTAGATTTTAAGGGTTGTTTTTTTTTACAACCCCTCCCCAAGATTAAGAAAAATTTGAATGAAAACAAACATTTCAACTTTCCTTGAAAATTTCACAGGCACAAAACCCATTTCCCGAGCCGCAGTATCACTGTGATCACTATCGATCATTTATGTGTGTAGGTAAGCACCGGGCTACACGTTTGCAGTGAAAATTTGGTGGTTTTACTCAGTTTTGCCCCGAAACCACATAAAGGGCTTGCATCTGGATTCTCTTGGAGGCGTTTTTGAGGGTTGTTCTGGCTCAGAAAAGCCCCACTTGATGCTGATGCCAAATCATAATGCGTCTCCAGACCTCCCATGAAGTAAACGGAGTTTCCTCCACTTGTCTAGATGGTACCTGAGTAGCATCCGTTTTTTCCATCGTGCTCTGCATGCTCCTCCAGGTGGCGCCACTGCTTACCCAATTTTGCCCCCCTTCCCCAGCCTGAGTCATCCATCTTGCCATGTGTAAGAGGCCTGTTGCAGTTAAGTAGGCTGAAGTGCGCCTGAACTCTTTAACCTTTGCCCTAAGATTGCTCCTTTTGCCCCAGGGTAGCGGATCAGCTCCACTGCACTCTCAAAACAGTGGCAGCTCCTTAGCTGACATTTCTTTCTCCTGCTGGATTCTATTAGCACCCGGAGGTTGAAAATGCTACTTTGGAGTGTCGGGAGGGATTTGATTTATGCTGGAAAGCAGCGGCAATCTATCGGTCTGTGCACACACAGAACTGCGGGGACTGTCTCAAGGAGGCAAGATGAAGAGAGCTCCATCCGGATAACCTGGACGAACGGTGACTGAAGGGGGCTGTGATAATTGTGGACAAAGCTTTGAACACCGAGGAGGGCCAGTAAGCATTTAGGACCGTCCGAGGGGCTTTAACTAGGGAACAATGGGAAGAAATTGGGGCTAGGAAAATGTAGGCTACAGGATGGCTAGGGCTGACTTATATAGGTGAGTTTCTGATTGGCCAACCACTTAGCTCCACCAGTGCAAAGTTCAAGCATCGCCAGGGTAA
Organism: Macrochelys suwanniensis; assembly: GCA_033296515.1. Classification (NCBI taxonomy): domain Eukaryota; kingdom Metazoa; phylum Chordata; order Testudines; family Chelydridae; genus Macrochelys; species Macrochelys suwanniensis. The sequence goes on along the minus strand of CM065790.1, from coordinate 8,034,892 downwards.
GCTGCTTGTGAGCCAGGGTTTTTGTAGAAGTGCAGCCCACCCCAGTTTCTAGAAAGGACGATCTACACCAGAGTGCTTTCATTTACCTGCACTAAGGGGTTCACCTCCGTGCAGCGAGGGAGTAATGAGGACTAATCTCCAGGGTAGACTAGGGCTGGAATAATCCGGAGGCATTAAAATGGAGTAAACTAGCCTGAGCAAAGCTCTAGGGAGAAATCCTGGCTCCATTAAATCAATGGGAGTTTTGCACGGATGTCCGCAGAGCCGGGATTTCACCCCTTGAGGGAAAGAATCCTGCACTAGCTGGGCCTGAGGGATCGGGGCAAGACAGCCAAGTTAGGTCTTTGCTATCTCTGACGGCTATGCAAACCCAGCAGCTTGGTTCCCCACACGTTTGTCACCCTGAAGGAGGAGGATTGAAAAGCCCTTTGCACAAAGCTACGCTCTGAAGCCTTTCGCAAATGGGAGCTCACGCCAATGCTGCAGCCGGCCCCTTACATCCGCTGCTTCCGCACTGGCCCTGGCTGCCCGTGGATTTCCGAGGGACAACAAAGGAGTTTGGTGTTGAGCCATCCGGGATTTTCACGAGTCCTTTTCACAGACTCCACATTCTACAGCCTTGTTATTTCCCCCAGCTTTCAACCCCCAACGTGCTTAGTTTATATGAGATCTGACAAGATCACAGTTTGTGTTGGTTTGGCTGCAGGCTACCTACCCTCGCTTACCTAATGTGTATGTGAATATCCTAGAATAGAGAGAGCGGGAGATGAAAATATGAATTGAGCGGCTCCTAAAGGAAGGCTGATTGGCCTTTAGCAGGTTTGACACACTAGCACCTAGACTTTCTGCTGGGGCCTCGGTTGAAATCCCAGCAGTGTCCTTTTCAGCCTTCCTACACAGAGAGGTGGATTTCCACAGAGTTTGCCATGTGTTGATCTTTTGGATAAGCCCTTGAAAATGAGGCTGTCTCTACTCTGCATGGGAATTAAACCCTCCTGCCTCCCTCTCCCTCCCCTTCCCTTTCTTTTTTAACTTAAGAGCTAGGATTTGCCCTGGTCTCCTTATCTAAATTTTTTTCTTCCTCCATTGCTGAGGGGTGCAATTGATGGTTTCTCTCCTGTACCCCCAGAAGTGGCTGCATTTCAGTGGTTCCATTGTACGTTTGTATAATACTTTCAGATGAAACACCCAACTGAAATGCAAGATATTATTTTACACACAGGGCAGCTAGCACAATCCTTTCCTGAAAAAAATCGAAGCAGTTTCTGTGTCAAAAGCCCTTTTATGAAAGCCTCAGTAGCTAAAGAATTGCCATTGTTTTAGTCTCTAGTGAGTGCTGGTCTTAAAATATTTCCAGCTCAAAGCAGGCTTTGACATTCTGCCCAGACCAGAGAGAGGGAACAAACATGAGTTCGGAAAGGTTTCTACAAGATGCAGCTCCTTTTTCTGTTCGGAGAACCATGCTAAGCAGCTTCTCCTCCTGTGACTGCATCCTCCTTCCCAAGTGCAAGGAAAATCTCCCGATATGCCTCGGAAAAGCAGCGAGGTGTTTGGACCGAACTGCGCCTCCTTGTAATAGCAGATGACAGAGAACCAGCCTTCAAGTGGGGGAGCCGTGAGCTGCATCAAAACCATTAATGCACACAACGTTTGCCTTACTATGGCTTTGCTGTGCTGTCTCAGTTCAGGATAATATCTGATCTTCTCTGTGGTTGTTATACAGGCTTGCAAAGGGTCATTCCATCCCCTCTGGCTGACGTCAGAGCCTGGAACGCTGGGAAATCCAGTAATTTCAGTCTCTCCTGGCACCAGTATAAACCTGGGCAGTGGCTGGGCCTCTAGACTGACGGTAGAATAAATGTGACAATCCTCCTGCTTGGGCTGCCAGTGGAGTTTGCACCGCAGATCTTCCCTATCAAAAGCAGGAGCGTTTGCTACTTGATCAAAAGGAATGACCACTACCAGCTGTAAACAGTAGTAGGCTCTTATCCGGGTTGCAATTTCCCTTCACACAGCTATTGCCCCATAGTTCTAACCAGCAGCACCCCTTGCTTTTCTCCTCATACCCCTCACCCCACCATCACTGCCAATGTAATTCCGCTTGACAGAAAGCCTAGCCCCAGCCCTGCCACGGCATCTCTTTGTGACCCTGCAGCTTCCTTTCTGTTTCAATCTTTTCCTCCCGGTCGGTTCTGATCTTCAGGACCTTGATTACTCATTCGGCTCTCAGGCTTCACCAGAACAAAGGTGAACGCTTCCTGCCATGGCGTTCCACAGTGTGTGCCGTCTTTGTGGTATACATCCACTAGGAAGTGGAACACCACACAATGTGCTTGTGACCTAGGCCATGGCTACACTTCGGGTGCTATCGTGCTGTGGCTACGCTGCTGTAGCGCCATAGTGTAGACGCTTCCTACATTGACGGCAAGGGTTTTGCTTTTCCATAGGTAATCTACCTCTACGAGCCAGGTCTACACTGGGGTTAGGTCAGCACAGGGGTTTTTCACACCCGAGTACCCTAGCTATGTCAATCTAACTTTTAAGTGTAGACCAAGCCCTAATGTATAACATGCAAACCCAAGCGGTGGAAGTCTAGTACAATAATCCACCGTGCTACAATGCAAAGCTCTTGTAATGTGTGCGAAAGATCTAGCTATGCTATGCAAGGAAAAATGATTAGAGAAGAAAGCTTATTTGGGGTTGGTTTAGGAAACAGAGGCAAATTTGGGGATAAACATACATGACAGACCTTCCAATGAGGCACAAACACATATAAACTTGGTCCAGCTGATAGTGCTTTTGGGTGTAAGGTAGGCAAGGTTGCCAAATAGAGCACAAAACTGAGCGTTTGGAGATGGGGATTCTAATGCCAGCAGCATCACAGTATCCCTATAGGATCAGGGACAATCCACTTAGCTTCTCATGGCCTCCATTGCCACAACTGTGAAGCAAGGATAACACCACTCAGGTATCAGAGGGGTAGCCGTGTTAGTCTGGATCTGTAGAAGCGACAAAGGGTCCTGTGGCACCTTATAGACTAACAGAGGTATTGAAGCATAAGCTTTCGTGGGTGAATACCCACTTCTTCGGATGCAAGCAGTGGAAATGTCCAGAGGCAGATATAAGCCACTCAGGGCTTGTCTACACTAGGCATGCTACAACAGTATAAATATGTCATTAAAATTCCCAGTGGAGGCAAGCTCTTCCCAGCCTTTGTAAAGCATGTTGAGATTCTTGGGAGAAAGATGCAAAGTACTGTAACAGATCTGAAAGTGTCTAGGAACTTCACAGCCATCATGATGCAGAACCATGACTGCTAGGAACTTTATGGCCTCAGTGAGGATAGAACTTGGATCCAGAAGCACAGCCTTCTACCACCTTAGCTAAAGGAGACTCTCTGTTAGCTGTATAAGGCCTATGACACACAGTTGGACAGCTCTGAAGCTATCCACAGAGGCACAGCAGCTATTTAATTCCAGTATTCTCATTAAAATTTGCTTATCTCTGCTCTTAGTGCTCATGTTGGAGAAAGGATTCCCATTTACCAGGAACAAGGTACGTTAAAATTTAATAAATGATTGTGCAACTTGAGGATAAATAAACATCACTTAAAACACAGTCACATTGCAGACGTGCTGTTTAATTCATGCTCTGGAAGTGCACATTGTTTATAGCCATTCATTTCAGCAGCTAGTAAAAAGCAGGGTTGATCCACTCCGAATTTCAGACAAAACAACACATTCTTACTCTTCTTGTTTTGCTTCTCGTTGTGTTATGGACTTTGGGGGATTTTTTTTACACACCCAAATGCTTCAATTTTTGGGCCCCACCTGGAGATTCCTTAAAGGGTCCTGATATTCAGAAAGTGTTCAGAACCAGCCCTTGGAAAATCAAGCCCCCTTGAGGTGTCTTTAGTTGGGCCGCCAAAAACGGAGACACCAACGCTCACTAGTCACCTTGGAAGATTGTTTAGAAGTAGAAGAACATGATTCCAGCATAGATATCTCTTCTGTTACAGCAGGCCCAAGACAGCTTTCCCCTTTGATTTGCTCCCCATCCCATACATATTAGAAAAGGGATGGGGTGAGCCATATAAATTAGTGACCGAAAAGCATTCTCAGGTCATGAAACCCATTCCCCTCCCAAAGCAGGAGTGCTTTCTGGCAGAAAAAGAAATGGCGATTGAGAGGAATATATACAGGAAGACGCTCTCACCAGACCAACAGTTCAGGGCAAATATAGTCTCCAACCTCCTAGAATGGAACCAAAGTGCCATCCATTGTGACACAAAAGTGCTATGCTCCTGCATGAACGTATGAGGACAGCAACCTCAAGAGATGGCCACAAACCCATAGTTTATTTGAAGCTGAAGTTAGTAAGAAAGGGAGGGGGGGACCTTTTTCTCTTTAGTAAATAATCATACAAAACCCAAGCTATCAGCTGGCCTGACCCAGATATAAGAACCAGAGCTGTCTGGATACCAGGTGCAATTTGATTAATTGGTTACACTATTTGACAAAGAACAGCTACGTTCATCAAAGAGTGTATCTAACCAATACTGCTTGGCCCGTCTTAATACTCCCATTTAGAGACACCAACAGTCCACGCCTGGTCCCTGTGTACTGTGTAAAGAGTGTGGATTCTTCAAACAGTGAGGGCTGCTGTATGTTGCAAAGTTCTCTGTGGTGGACTTTGCTTTCCAGTGATTGGCCTGCGATAACAAAAGGCGTTCATTTGTGCTCGCTCTTGGGAGACCTATAAATAATGCATGTGTCGGTTGGCTGCTAATAAGTCAAAAGGTGTTATTCTCCTCTGCTCATAAGCTAGATTCATACTTCCTTAAGGAACCTGCTAATGGATCATCTGTGTATTACAACATCTTCTCGCCCAATTATCTAATTTATCCGGCGCGGCACAACCCAGTTAAACCTTTTCCTTCTGTACTGTTGTTTTAGCATCTTACACCCTTGGGCCACTGCGGCCGACTTCACAAATTCTGCTGAGGAGGACGGATGTATTTTTATGTCACAGTTTGCTCTCTTCTGTCCTTCAGTGAAGGTCGCTCGCAGGGGTGGAGGGAATGCAATGTAAACAGCTGCCATGCTACTACAGGAAGGAAAGCATACACACTGCAGGGGTTGATACTATTAAAATTTAAGGTTTCCCCCAGTTGAGACCAGGAGATGTATCAGTAAATCACAACACCCAGTCATTGTATTGGCCTGATTCTCCTTTCACTGATACAAGTCTGCAGGAACTCCCCTGGGGCTGACGGAGATATATCACTGTAACACTGACGGGAAGGGAGATTCAGGCCCAATGTTCTCAGCCAGTGATGGCTGCTAACAGTGGCTCGTAAGGAGTCCTTTTCACTTGCTGTGGGGCTGGACGACACCCCCCGGCTGTTTGGTGGGTCTGGAGTAGCGTATCATTAGAGGCATGTCCCCTTCTTTTAGCACAAAAGAAGACAAGCATAAAGAGATTGAACCAATAGACCTTTATTAAGAGACCGCTTTCTGAATATCAGAATCCTTTAAGGAATCTCCAGGTGGGGCCCAAAAATTGAAGCATTTGGGTGTGTAAAAAAAATCCCCCAAAGTCCGTAACACAACGAGAAGCAAAACAGGAAGAATGAGAATCTGTTGTTTTGTCTGAAATTCGAAGTGGATCAACCCTGCTTTTTACTAGCTGCTGAAATGAATGGCTATAAACAATGTGCACTTCCAGAGCAAGAATTAAACAGCACGTCTGCAATGTGACTGTGTTTTAAGTGATGTAGGGCGGGGTAGCCACATGCCGGTTAGAGTGCCCCAAGAGACACAGGCATTTCCATCGTACCCAGTTTGCCATGCTGGGTAAGACCAGACCCTGTCTCTGACCATAGCCAATGTCATATGCTTCAAAGGAAGGTGCAAGAAAATGGGTAACGAACAGATATACAATAATCTGGCCATGGGGCAGTTAGTAGTTTTCTTATGCCATGCAGTAAGAAGGGTTTCCCCTATATCTCTCCTTAGATGGGAGCCTGGTCTTTTGCTCCCCAGGAAGCTGGGAACAACTATGTTCTTAGGAGTGGGAGTGCTCCACGTGATCACAGAATGATCATCTAGCTCATTGGTTCTCAACCAGGGGTCCAGGGCCCCCTGGGGGACTGTGAGCAGATTTAAGAGGGTCCGCCAAGCAAAGCCAGCATTAGACTCACTGGGGCCCAGGGCAGAAAGCTGAAGCCCCACTGCATGGGTCTGAAGCCCGGGGACCTGAGCCCCGCCATGCAGGGCTGAAGCTGACGCCAGAATAGGGTGACCAGGTGTCCCGATTTTATAGGGACAGTCCCGATTTTTGGGTCTTTTTCTTATATAGGCCCCTATTACCCCCCCACCCACTGTCCCGATTTTTCACACTTGCTGTCTGGTCACCCTACGCCAGAGCAATGTAGCTTCACGGGGGCCCGTGGCCTGGGGCCCCAGGCAATTTCCCTGCTTGCTACCCCCTAACACCGGCCCTGGCTTTTATACGCAGAAAACCAGTTATTGTGGCACCTGTGGGCCATGGAGTTTTTATAGCATGGGGTGGAGGGAGGGCTCAGAAAGAAAAATGTTGAGAACCCCTGATCTAGCTGATTAAGGAGTGGCATTGAGGGACACTGGAAGGAATCTGTCCAGTTCTCTTTGGCCAGCAGGACGAGAGCTTCAATCCAAAGCCCCGATGGGGGGTGATGAGCGGGTTACAGAGAAGGCGAAGTGTGCTAGGTTCTCATTCCATGCTACAGGTATACATGTGTTCTGAAGGAGCAATGGGGTTCAGAAGGGGGTAGGCACCTGTACAAAGGTAGCTCAGAAGATGCTTATGTACTGGTCCAATGTCATCTAGATGTCCAAGTGGGCTTTACCTATTTCAATGACCACGTCAAATAAACAGACGTCAGGGCGAGCTATTGCCCGTCCGCAGCCGCTTGGATTTCCTCCCCTCAGTGCCCTAGCTTCTCCAGCCTTTCCTTTTCCAGAGAAAGAAGGCAAATCTCATAAAGACTCTGCACCCCTTTCGTGCACTGAGGGCCAGATTAATCACTGCCGTAAAGGGATTCAGTGCCACTGCAGTCAGTGAAATCGTGGCTGCCGACACCCACAGTGAATGTTGCCCCTCGCTGGGTTCTTGGCTCTGCAAGAAGAGAGAGGAAATGGTAACTTCTAAGGAGATGAATGACCTCATCCCCAAATCTTGCAAATCTGAGTTCAGGAGAGCAGTAGGGAGCGGAAATTAAAAATGTCTGGTGCTAACGATGGAAAGCTCGTTAGTAGGCACACATAGAAAAGGGGCTTTGCACCACAGAGGGGGTTTCCTGTATTATGACGACGTCTGTGTTATGTTGAAATGTGCCGTTAAGCAGCCTGCATCAAAGGACGCATTTTCTGTGCACTAAAGCCAAAGAGGCAGCAAATGGAAAATGCTTTGAGTGAAGCTGGAGCTCAGGTACGATCTAGAAGAGCCAAGATAGAATCCTGTGTCTCATGTTTGGTGTGAATGTGTGTGCCTGGTAAAAGGGCTGGATGGACTCCCCGGGGGTCTGAAATGCTGTAGCCACAGACAGGGAGACAGCAGAGGTGCAGCAGTGCAAGTGTCCTCTACCCTGCTGCTGCGCTGGTAGAAGACACTTCTTTAAGGCTCCACAGCCCATTCAGTCCCTCGCCTCTCTGCTGTGACCACCAGCTCCTGCAGTCTCTAGTGTTGTGGATACCGCTCTTCTGGGAACGAGTCTGACACCTCTCATCTTGTTTCACAAAAGCCGCCGAAACCAGACGGTGACATCTTCCCATCGGCAGTACTCACCTGGCCTGGATTTGAACCTGTGGCCTAATGCAAGGCTCCAGAGGCCAAAGTCATCTTTGGTGTAACTTCACAGAAGCAGATGGAACTAAACCAGGGATGGATTTGGCTCTGTGTTCTCCTGCGCTGATCAGCCCCAGAAGTCCCTGATAAAAGAACAGGGCTCTCAATGTACAACGTGCCAGGAAGATAAATGCAACAGAAATTATTTGTATTTCGTCTACAGGCCCACCAAGTTGGGGCCCCATTGTGCTTGGTGTGGTACGGTTATAGAAGATGACGGTACCTGACGCAAAGAGCCGTTTTTGTTGAAATTTTATATTAAAAAAATTGATTTTTGAGGAGAGGGGGAAAAGCCCCACCAAAAATGTTCATGGAAAATGTTTGGGTTTGTTGACCAGATTTTTTTTCAACTAGTGAAACATGAAATTAAAAAATAATAACAAAGTAAATAATAAAATAAAGTATTTTTTTTAATTTCTGATTTTTATGTACCGTTTTTTCAACAGCTGCACTTATAGACGAATGCGATCGGTTTAAAATTGGAAATATTTTCCAGTGGACCAACCCAAATGCTAGCTCAAACAAATGTAACTCTCCTCAGACACATGCTGGCTGAAATCCACCTTCCTTCAAATTTCCCCACTCAGGACATTTCTCTCCCCTCCCAGTAAGATGATGCATATTAGAGTTTCCAAGCTGCTCAGATTTTGAAACCTGCGATATTTGCCCTACCCCCTCTACAAGCAAGGAGTGAGAAAATGTCTAAGGAATTAGAGCGGTCAGATCCAATAACTTGAAATCTTATTTGTGGCAGTGGAGGAGGGGGGCATGATGGGAGTTGCCATAATTAAGGGGAGTTGAAGTGGGGAAAAGAAATATCAGAACCTGAATCGTTATCCTGCTTCTTAACAGCCCTGCAGGTAGGAAAAGAAAAGGGAAAAACAAAACAAAACACAGAAACCAAACCCCAACAATAGCCTTATTCACCTACAAGGCTTTTATCCACTCAGAGTGTTTGAGTCTCCCCCCATCTCAGTGTTCAATTAATCAATAGAACAAATCTCCAGTGTCACACCTCTCACAGCCCCCACGGGCTCCTCGGAGATTGATTAAAGCAAACATCAATTTTCAGGGCTGCACGCCTCTGAAAACACGGCACTTTTCCAGACAGAATTGCTACTGTGCACTCAGTGTGAATAAAGGAGAGGGAACAATATGGGAGATTTGTTACCTTGTAGAGCAACTGCTCAGCCTGATGCTTTCTCTAGTGCTGTTTTAAAAGGGGAAACAAAAAAGCAAGACCAGAGCAACCCAGCACACACAGAGACACACACGCCCCGCCCCCTCTCCCCAAGGCAAAGAGGGAAACGATCTGGTCTGCAGGGTAGGAGAGAACAGATTTGTTTGACCTTATTTCAACTGAATTACTGTAACTGGTCATGTGAAATTGACACAAGAACCCACGTCCAATTCATAGAACTAGAGATGGGGTTTAAACTCTAGATGTCAAAACTGAGGCTATGGCTCCAGCCCCCACAAGTGGCAGTAGCTATGTCGGTGGGAGAAGCTGTCCACACTGGCGCTTAAGTCGGTGTAATTTACGTCCCTTGGAGGGTGGCTTATTCACACCCCTGAGTGACATAACTTATAGGGATGTAAGCTATAGTGTGTACATATCCCTAATGTCTTAAAAACTCAAGAGCAGTGTTTGGATTTTAATCCTTGCTTCAGAAGTTGCCCTTCCTTGCTTTTGATTCTGGGACACGGGCAGATATCAGAAAGGACTGCGTCGCACAGTACAGAATTGCCAGCCATGCCGCGTGATAACGGCACTTCCACCACTCCGGGGATGAGAACCTGTACAGAAAACCATTATCATCAGTAGCAGCAAGTAGCTCCTAGCATCCCCAGCCGAGATCAGGACTAGGCCTGGGTCCAAAACACATAGCAAGAAATAATCTCTGCCCCCAAAAGCCTGCAATCGAAATAGACAAGTCAGACAAAGTGTGGGAGACAGGAAGTGTTTATGGACCCCGTTGTGCAGATGGGGAACTGAGGCACTGATAATTTAAGTAACTTGCCCACAGCCACACAGGAAGTCTGTGGCAGAACCAGGAACTGGCTTTTCTAATGCCCAAGCCTGGTTCCCTAGCCACAAGACCACCTCTTCCTTTTCATGCCAGCTGCTCCTAGTCCTCAGTCACATTTGTAGGAACTGGTCTGGCCCGCTTTATTTCTTCACCGCTAGAGAGGCTGCATCAACAGCAACAGATGGTTAAACCGCACAGTACTGAAAGCGGCAAGCACCATGGAATATGTGTCTCACATAGCTCATCTGCTTAAAAAAATGGACAGTTGGTTGGGTTTTCAGGGAGCCCCTCGGTGAACACACAGGCTGCGGTGTGATTTTTATCTCCATTTTTGTACGTCGGGACCTAGGAATAGGGTGGGGGAAGCGACAAAGGTTTACAAAGCGGAGCTGGAAGGGAAAGCCACCCAGAGAGGTGTTAAACAGAGGACAGCCTTCTTCTGTGGTCAGTCTGATAAGCCCAGTACTGTCTCCCTCTTTGGAGTCTTGACAACAAACCTTTTACACAGCCTGGACAAAATGCTCAGAAAGTTAAAAAATGGCTTTATAGCCCCGTAGAGCCCTCAAAAGACACCAGGCCAAATATTGTTCCTGGTGTAACTCCGCTTGAGTCAATAGACTTGCACCAGGGATGATGTGGTATCTCTGTCCTCCCATGTACTGTCAAGGGGCTCGCCAGGAAAAGCATTAGCAGCACAAGGTTTGAGTTAATTCTCAGGCTGCTGCACAGAAAATGTGTACATTCCACCTGAGCATCAAGTCCAACCCGGGTGAGGTTCAATAGATAGGGAAGCCAGTGGTGATGTCAAAATGTAGCGTTCATCCCTGATTTACACAAAGACAAGGACATCTTTTATAGGACTTAAAGGAAGCCTGTCTTTAAAGGACCTGCAAACACATGTTTCTAATACACATACTTCACAGATATACAAACAAAGCTGGAATCACCTAATTTCCTTCTCTGGCAGCTTTGTTGTCCTAGTGGATGGGGAACACGTTGGACATACCTGTCAGGGATGGTCTAGGTTTACAAGGCCCTGTTTCAGTGCCAGGGACTGGATTTGAAAGGTCCTTTCCAGACCCACATTTCTATGATTCTGACCTAGTTTAATTTTTAAAATCTGTAGAAAATGTTGCAGTTTCTTTTCTCATCAGATGTTCTCTGAAGTTGCCCCTCATCAAAATTCAAGGAACCTGCACTGACATAGAAGCCAGATGTCAGACTTTGATCAATATATCAGTGATTGTATTGATCCCACGTGGCGGGGAGGGCGAAAAGGGTGATAGGAGGATGAGACGGGTTTAAAGATGGAATGTATAAAGGTGAGGCGTTTGCATTAAACCTTTCCTCAGATATTTAAAGAGCAATGAAAATTCTGGAAACAGGCGACATTTTGGAAGAACAAAGAACACTGCAACAGTATTGCCAGCACTCCCCTGCATCTGCTCTCCTCATCCAGTGATAAGTACCCTCCAAAACGGCAAAAGGCTACAGAAGGGCCAATTCTGCTCTCAGTTTTTACACAGTAATGTCAACTGACATGCTATATATGAGTCCCCAAATCTGCCCAGCTGAGGCTTTGGAGGATCAAGAGGGAGCAAATTCCAGAGTCAAGAGCCCTTCTCTAAACACACCCTGCTGTCCCCAGACCCGGGTGGGAGGCAAGGGGGCACAGACAGCAAAAGCATCATGGCAGATCTAGGGGTAGTCAGCCTCTGAGTGAGACACTCAAGGTTAGGTGAGAACCACCTCCTTGAAGTTCCCCATGTGGGGGAGGACGAGGACCAGGAGAGGACACAAAGCCCAACTATTATGTTTTTGTAACACCGACAGATCCCAGTCGTCAGCGGACAGGATTGAACCTGGGACCTTTGGAGCTTAGTGCATGAGCCTCTACTGCATGAGGTAAAAGCCAACTGGCTGTTAGCTAAGGCTGTGGAGCAGACTCATTTCATCTCTCTCTCTAAGTGGTCTTGGGGCCACTAGATGGGACAGAACACCACCCCCAGAAGGTGGGTGGGTTACATGTTCACATCGATCTCCGTTGCTTAAAAGACACCTGTACATTGGGCAATTTGGGCCTAACTCCCTGCTGTGCATGCCGGTGGGCGTTTGTCCTCATGCAGGTAGAGAGGCTGAGGGTGAGATGGGGTGAAAATTTGGAAGCCACAGGCACCGGGCAGAATCAGGCCTGCAAAATGGGCAGGCTGAAGTCAGCAATCATGTCCCCAGCATATACATAAAAATTAGAAGTAAAAAATTAAACCATAGCAACAAAAGGCGCTCGCATGGCAACAGCAGCGCCTGCTGCAAAACAAACAGTAACAAAGAGGCTCGGGCGGGGGGGAAGAAAGTCTTGGTCAGTCACTTAAGGTTTTTTAAGGTAACATGGAGTTTTGTGCCCCGGATCTACAGGAGCCTGGAATTAATACACTGACTCAGTGACAATGCAAAGAACCATCCGGTGAAACGCTTGTCCCAGCAAGCTCCAGGTCTCGTGTAAAGCCTGGACTGGAATCTCTGGGGATGGTTGTGCCTTGATTGTCTCACGTCCTTGTCAAGGACATGGAAAGGTTCTTCCCAAAAGGCGCAGAGAGTGAGAAGACAGTAATGACGAGGCAAATATCGAAATCAGCGGGAGTTTTGCCGGATTAAAAGAAATGGCGAGTACAACTTGCTGGCTTCAGGACTGCGGTACAGGGACAAACTTCCTCCTTTACTCTGCAGGAGTAAACTCTGTGCAAAGCGGAGTTCAGCTGGGCCTGAGGATGCTGCCAAAAGCCTCTGCCCTGGGAGGTAATAGTTTACAGTGGATGGAGGCAATACACAAAATACAGGATGGCAGAGAGATCTGCAGCCAGTGATGGGAAGCCGGATGCAGGGAGTGGCTTTGAAGGAGGAGGGAGAGGAAATTTGGAGCCCTGGAAGGAGGAAGATGAGCCAAGCCCAGCAGGCAGCATGAAGGGCGGTATAAAGTCAAGAGTGCGAGTGGTGAGGAGAGAAGCCTAATGGCTGATTCTCTGGAGCGGGTGCAGGAGGAAGGGAGAGGTGCGAGGGAGGAAGGGGTGGAGCTGTTTGGTGCTGGAGGTCCTGATGCAGCATGCAAGCACTTCAGCTGGATTTAAAGCACGGACCTAATTGCTTTGTTATTAGGGGTGTGCCTAAAATTAAGCCTGTGCTTAAAGGTGAGACTGAGGAACTGATCTCTGGATATAGGCAGAGGAAGTGAGTGGCAGGAGTCAGTCAGGTGAGTGATGTGATTGGCGCAGCGGGGAGAGCCAATGTCGGTAGTACTGGTATAAACCCATCGGCAGGGGTATTAGCGTCTACACAGCAGCGCTTAGCGAAACAATCCCCATCTGCCCCAGTCAGAGAAACTGTGCTTCAACAGCACTTCTCCCAGAATCCCAGCAGAAGGGGCGGGGCCTTCTGGTTTGTGTCTTCAAGGGCCCACGTGCCAGGGGATAACGCCTACGCACACGGACACTATCCACAGAACTCGAACACCTGGCTCTTTACTGAATGGATAAAGCACAGAGGGCAGATCATACAGAAACAAACATCCTGAATGCAATGCTCCCCCCCCGCTCTAGCTCAGCCCGCCCAGGGGAGGCCTGAACCATCTCAACGTAGGTAGGCATGGTCCCCCGCCTCAGGCTCCCTCATCTTGAGCTGGTTAAAATGGTTGAAGTCCTCAAAACAGATTAACTCCTGCCCTTCCCACTCCTTCGGTCAGATGACCCCTGGATCAGCCACTTCAGGTGATCCCAGACCTCTACCGGATGACTTAGTTGCCAGGTATCCCCTCCCTGACAAACCAGTTTTCCTGGCTGGGAGCCAGTCTATTATCTAGGATGTTTGTATTTGAGTAGAGAGGACCACCTGGAGTTGATGACCCTCTGTTTGTCACCGCTGTATCTCTAGGCCTTGGAATTTCAGTCCAACATGGAGGTAAAACGCACACCAGAGAGGTCAACTTGCCCCCACGTTCAGAATGGAATTGGCAGTTTGGTAAAGACACAGAGCTCGTAAGTGGTACAGACAGACGCCCAAATTGCTAGCAGTGGCTGCGTTTCAGCACGGCTGCAGCTAACATGATCCTGGTTTTCGTGTATAGGCCCGAATGACTCAGCCCTTCTGCAGTACCTCATTCTCTCAGAGCAAGGTAACCTTGAAACTACTTCATCCTCCTAACAATTAGAGAAATGGAATGAGAGCAGGGAGGGATCGATGCTCACTCGTCTAGGCTGCACCATCAGTGAAAAGAAATAATAATGAATTCCTTTGTTACCCTGTTTTCAATTACATCCCAAGGTTTATTGTCTTCCGAGAAACAATAATGCAGGCAAGGCCCACCCCCTGAGTAGCTGGGTATTGTGTAGATTTAATGATCAGATTGGACCACGGAATGCAGCCCCTCTGGAATTCAAAATAACAAAATAGTACAGACAGCTCAGAACGCTCCTGATTCCTGAATCTGTTCAGACCTTCGCGCCCCCCACCCCAGCTCCCGTGAGTCTGTGCGTGTGTGCCCACACACCATTCTCATTGTTCATGGCTAGATCAGCGACTAACCTCTTGGTAGGTATGAATCAGCATAGCACCGGCGGGCATGCATCCGTGTTCCCGTCGCCCCCCGCGTCAGTATCCAGCCCGTCGCGGGAAAGCGAACGATCCAACCAGCGGATCAAATTCGGCAATGAATCCTGGGTCATGTGCCACTTGAGGCATGTTGCCTATATGCTAAGCAGCAGCAGCATAGCACCATTGAAGCCAGCTGAGGATCCGGCCCAAGATCTGCTTGATAATCCACAGCCAACGCTAGGAAGTATCATAACACACAGTTCAAAAGGCGAAGCTGCACTCCCTGTCCTTGCAGCTGAGATTCACCCTACTGACCGCCGTGTGTTACTGCTAGGGTGATCAGACAGCAAATGTGAAAAATCGGGGGCGTGGGGGTGGTGGTGGTAATAGGAGCCTATATAAGAAAAAGACTCAAAAATCGGGACTGTCCCTATAAAATCGGGACATCTGGTCACCCTAGTTACTGCTGGAGTGGTCTGAAATATTCAGCTCAAACCACAAAGATGCTTGGATGTGGTTTTAACTTGATCTGTGTTTGAGACCTCATGGAACATAAAATGAGCTTGGCCTCAGAACTGGGAAGCTAATGAGCATTGTAATCTGACTTCAAGCGGCCCCCTTCCATTGTAATTATCCCTTCTACTTACAGCACCAATATCCCCCCCTACAAGTTCCAGGCTGGTCCCTGAAGACCTCCCAGGTAAGAATTCTGGTAGTGATGATGGTGGCCCCCAGGGCTTGCTGGAGGATCTGGTTGGTCACTCTTAGTTTGTTTGAGTTTGTCTCCATTGGCTCTCTAGGGGTTGCTGGCTTTCCAAGCCTCTCTGAGCCAAGCTGCAGCGCATAGCTTGTGAAACTCATGCTCAGCCCAACCAGACGGTTGCGACTTCCAGCCAAGCAACCCTAGAATTGGGTCTGCAACTGACGAAATCAGCAGTATTGAATGAGAGACAATCAGCCCTATGAGCAGTCAGGGTTAAACCCACCTCTTTGCAGAGGGGCCAGCCCCATGCACCAATTACATTCAAAGTAAACCCTCAAAGTAGTGCTTAAGTGAGATGTGCTTGGTGCATGGGCCAATTTCTCTGCAAAATGGTGAATTTTACCGTAATGAAAAAGGCTGTTCTAAACTCCTGGTGCAAGGTGAGGCATTCCAGCTGAGCAGGGATCACATCTGCTGAAGCTTCTCTATTCCTCCACTCCACTGACCATCACTTTTTCCATCAACCGTTACCGATAAAATTACTTCATAACAGTCACCTAATAAATAACATACATTCATAATTAATTATAACAATAGATTCTTAAGCTCTAATGAACAATCATTCTCTCCAGCAGTGTTATGACCAGAAGGCTAATACTTTGCACTTGTATTTGCACCAGACGGGCGTGTGTTTAAGAGAGTCGTCAAAGAAAAAAAAAGCAGAACGGCTCTAAAGAGGCGAGAGCACACAGTAGGGTACTAAAGGAGCAGGAAGTAATGACCTCCTGCTCCCCAACTCATGTTATTAGTCACATGAATGGGAAAGAAACAACAAACTGAGCATCAGACAAGTGTTAAAAAGGTTTAGTTTGTACCCAGGTAATTATCAGCTGCAGCTGTGTGGTAAGAGGGCTGCAGAAGAAAGTCCTAATGCTTGTTAATTTCAAGTGGCATCAACTATGTGAGTCAGGCAGGAGGAGTGAAGGGATGGGGTGGGAAGGCCTAAGCAGACAGCACTGTATGGCAATGAAAGTATTTTCAACCCTTCTGTTGCATGCTAAAAGGAGTCACACACAATTCTGGCCTGGCAGGCCAGCCAGAAAGCACTGGAACAATATTAGGTGGGTTTGGGATTTGGAAAGAGCTGTATAGAGAATACAGATGGGATTGCATAAAATTGAGTTGCAGACAATTTGGCTTTATTGAAACCCACGTTAAATGAATGCTTGTTAAAGGAATATATTTTCCATGCTCCCAGAGCCAAACCAAATACAGTGAGACATATTTAAATGCTTGCCTGCTAAAATAACAATTTCCCTGCAAATCAAAAGGTAACGCACGATAAAAGACGGCCCCGATAAAAGAACAGTTTCTCCTGTGTGCCAAATGGAAACATACTAATAAAGAGCCAAGGCCTTTTAAAGACCTGTTGGGTTTTTTTAAAGTAATAAAAAGAATAATATTTTTGTGCAGTAGGGTCTGTCTGTCTGGTCTCACATAAAGGTCTATCTGTGTATCTATGTAATCCCAGTGAGGCTAAAAAAGAATGATTATGCCCTCTGTGGTCACTGAGCTAGCAACTAAGGTCATACTGCACCATAGTCCCTTGTGTGCCATTTGTCCCTATCACAGAAACACAATATACACTTCAGTGCTGCACTGCTTAATTGGCTCAAGAAGCAGCCTTGTCTGAATTACCAACAGCCAGTTGAAATACTAATGCTCATCTAGAGAAAAGTGGGGAAAAGAGTTTTGAGTAACTGTGCAATCTTTATTCTGACCCTGGCAGGAAAACAACAAAAAACTTCTGCACTTCTCCCTCTTTATTATACAGAGGAAACTTTGGTCATTTCATTTTGTGGGAACAAAGCCACTTGGTCCATGCCAAGAAATTTGTTCAGAGGGTCCCTGGTCTGAAGCATCTGGCACAGGCTAGTTGGAAGACAGGATACTGGGCTAGATGGACCATTGGTCTGATTCAGTATGGCCATACTTATGTTCTTCTGTCAAAGAAAATATTTAATAAATGCCTTCCAAGAGGGAAGAATCCAGGAGACTACAATACAAAACCAAACGAACCCAGAATAATAATTTTTAAGAGGCAAACTTTAACAAAGATCTTGACATTTTCACCCACAGAACCCCACGTACGGGCACAAAGAGCACATGAGTGTGAAAACCATTGCTCACGCATTTAGTGTACTAGCCATCTAGTTATTGCAATTTGGGTGCACAAAAGGATTATGTGTGCAAAACTGCATGCCCAAATTTACAAAAGGCAAGGTACAAAACTGGTTGGAAAAATCGATCCATACATGTTCTTCTGTTCAAGATAAAAGCGTGTGTGTGTGTGTGTGTGTGTGTGTGTGTTTTATTTTTAACCTCCTTGATGTTGAATATGTAGGACTTTACTCATTGTGAAAAAAATCCCCAGCAGAATTATTGGCTGCCCATGTTTTATTAAAAGGAATTAGGCTTTGGATGTGTTAACTGCATCGCTAGTGGCAACAGGTCTTTAAGCCATAAAATAAGAACTAAAAATAACGGGACATGACAAACAAGATAGGAGGCTATTTTGCATGGCCAGCATTGCCTGTGCAACAAGACGACGTGCTGCTGTTTCTAAAGCGCTCTTCTGCTGCTTTGTTCCTACCCTTCCTGGCACTCCTTACTCGTGCTAATAGTGCTGCCTGCCGGGAGGAGTCTCATCTGGGTTGAGATTCCGCTTTCTCGTACACCAGTGGTTTGAGAGCAGGCTCAGCTCCATTTAGTGAGATGACTCGCGTGAGTAAAGGCTGCAGGACCGATCTCTAAAGTATGTGGGCCAGGTTCTCAGCGAGCATTTGCTAGATTTACCCTAGCTGGAGGGTGACTAGACAGCAAGTGTGAAAAATCGGGACAGGGGGTGGGGGGTAATAGGAGCCTATATAAGAAAAAGACCCAAAAATCGGGACTGTCCCTGTAAAATTGGGAGATCTGGTCACCCTACCTAGCTGAGAACCTGGCTGTGTGTTGCATCTTAAAAGTGACTATAACGCTCATGAAAGTGAGAAAGCAATAGCACTGGAGACACATAGCAGGTAGAAGGCATGTAGTCGTCGTCCCCCGAAAAGCCATGCAGCTCGGCCGGTGCCAGCAAGTTTCCCGAGGAACGTTGTGACCCTTCCAACCTGACAAGAGTTATTTTGATTATTTTTTGCATGAAGATCAGGGCTCCAGGGTGCTGGGTGCTGTACACACACACAGTAAAATATAAGTTGTTGCCCTGAAGAGTTTCCAGTCTAAAGAACTATTCTTATTATTTACATGATTATAAAACCTAGAGGCCCTCTCAAGGCGGCATTGTGCTACGTGCTGTACAAACAAGCAAAAAGATGACAAGGTGGGTAAGGGAATATCTTTTATTGAACCAACTTTTGTTGGTGAAAGAGACAAATTTCTGAGCTACACAGAGCTCTTCTCCAGGCCAAAAAGACATTCCTTCTGCCAGAGAGTTCATAGTCTAGAGTTACAACAAGACACAATGGATGGAAGAAACAGACATAAGGCTTGGGAATGGGTGGGAAGGACAAGGTAACAGTATGAATGCATTCTGTATAATAATCAGTAGTGTCCCCCCCGCCGCACCAGCCAAGCAATTGTCCTGAACATCAACACTCCTGCTATTTCAATCCTGGATTATACCCGAGCAAAGACTGGCCAGTGATACCTGTGCTGGGGTTCTGTGGTGGGGGTTCAAATTTGTAATGTATTTATTGTTTCAGTTTTACCCTCATGCCACAAATATAGGCCACTGAATTTTATTTTGATTGTGATCTGAAACAGAATATTACATAACACCTTATTAAAACAGAAATAATTTAAAAATTATGTATAATTTTATGCAGTTTGCTTACTTTTTGCACTTCACTTGACCAAGTCACTAGACTGGTCAGTTTCACTTTTTGTTTAAAGTCTATTTCACTTCCTGTTTCAAATGCACTAGTACAATACTTTCGTGCTGGTGTCCAAAACTGGGAATGGTTCAGTTAAAAAAGACCCTGTTTTTATTGATTTTAATATAACCGCAATGGCTTTTTTATTCATGTTTTATACTTTTTTCAAACCCCTTCCAAACACAAATTCTCCCTCTCTCCTTTATTAAAAAAAGAAAAGAAAAAAAGACTGAATTTAGGGCCTACATTACTTGGCATTGTCCCTTTAAAAATATTCAACATTACTTCATGGCTGGAATGACAGAAGTAAACCTGCTAATAAACT
The DNA here is from genome assembly GCA_033296515.1 of Macrochelys suwanniensis. Taxonomy (NCBI): domain Eukaryota; kingdom Metazoa; phylum Chordata; order Testudines; family Chelydridae; genus Macrochelys; species Macrochelys suwanniensis. The sequence goes on along the minus strand of CM065790.1, from coordinate 8,015,428 downwards.
GGAAAACCAATAACTTTTATCCTTTTTGTCCTTTCAGAAGAGTTGAGTACAGTTTACACTGTGGAACCTATGCAGTAATTATATTGCAGTTAGCTAAAAGTTAAATTAGTCACTCCTGCCCCTCTCCCCCAGAAAATAAGTTGGCAATAAATTAAAAACAGTTTTATTTACCTTGAACTATTCAGCCAAGAATGCACATTATTTAGGGACTGGAATAAAAAGCCATTCACTCTAGTTCAATTGGCCATTTAGTTCAATTTGTGTGTGTTACTGTAGGTAATTACTATGGTAATAATGTACTGTAATCTGTGTTGATTTGGAACTTATCCTGTTTCTGTATTAATAAGAAGTGCCATATATGTACTAATTACCAGTTTGTTACCATGGTTATTTGTGTAGATGCCATGTTAACGATACCCTGGAAACATAAAGCGATCACATTTTTTGAATTAAATCTTTGTGGTCTCTTTAGTGCTAAAAGCCCAATTCACATAAAATAATGATGAAGAAAATGAGATCATCGCCACGGACTTGCCAGCAAGCTGATTAGCTGAACTGCATAAATATACCATCCTGAAAAATTAAAACCTCCAAAACATTTTCCATGGTTGCTAAGTAACTTCCTGAAGATTACATCACTTACAGGAATATGTGGTGCCAAATATGTCCTGCACACATATTTATAGGCCATACAGTACGTGGAATGTATACTCTATGTAAAACTCCGTCATTTCCTGTGGTGCCATAGGTGTAATCTGCTGGATCATGGCAGGAGATGTATAAACAAGAATCCCTTAACTTTCCTGTCACAGATAATCTACCCACTTGAAGGAGTCAATGGAAGACAATTCCTAGACTTTAAAGGACAGATGGGGCCAGCATTATCTCTTCAGTGCAACACAGGCCAAAGGATTTTGTCCAATAATTCCTCCAGTGGAGGGGATTATTGTCCCCTAATAGGTAAACGAACACACATCATTCAAATTAAATTTATCATTACTTCTTATTTTAAGTGATCTGGTGGAAATTAATACTGTGGTGGATTGGCTCATGTGCTGCTGCCCTCTACTGGAGGCAATCAGAATTGCTTAACTGTGTGTTATAGGTCGCACTCTGCTAACAGAGATTCTCCACTAGTTCACGTGGTAATACCCGGTATTTATGGAACACAAGGATGTGAGTTGTAGCCCTGCATAAGCTCATAGACGTTTAGGTCAGGAGGGACCATCGTGATCATCTAGTCTGGCCTCCTCCTGCACATGGCAGGCCACAGAACCTCACCGACTCCTACTGGCCATGATGTGCCGCATAGTTGGATGGGGATTTGTCATTACCTTATTAAACCCGTATGATCACCCCTTTAGGGAGGTGAAGCAACTACTTCAAAGGTGTCAGCGTCATTGCCAGGATGAGACTTCAGGAGTTTTCCGAGCCCTGTCTCCTGACCACTAGATCACATCTTTTTCAAATATTGCTTTAGAATGATATACTTCCACTGTCCTAGTATGCATCCAGATACAAGGCCAAATTTCACTCCGTGACACCTGTACATTTCAGGATGGTTGCACGTGGGTACCTGGGAATAGAATATGTCCTGAGGTTTCTCTTTAAGGTTTAGTAATCCAGTTTATCCTAAAAAACAACCTGTTTTTCTCACACAGCAGCTATGTCATTGTTCTAACTGGATCTACATTACAATTAAAAATAGTTCCTTGGCAACAAAAACATTCCTTTTTCAATGATCACATGTTAAACAATGCATTCTTCCCACCCCAGTATTAATGACAAACCCTTCACTAGCCACCCCGGTGTCAGGGGAATGGTAGGGTGAGAAATCAAAGGCAGTGTAGCTTTGTTTCTCTCCAGCACTAATGAATAATGCAGATAAACTTAAAGGGCCCAATCCCATTGTAGGGTCTGATCCTATGGTCATTACTCAAGACCTTGGAGTCAATAGAGACTTTTGCCTGCATAGAGATTTCAGAATTTGTCCTTTGGTGCTGTAGTTCCACCTAACAGAGCTCATAGCACAATCCTGGGCCTAGTAAAAGCCCCCATGAATGACACAGCCTCTTCCAAAGGGTGGAACTTCTTTCATTTCCCAACAGATAAGGCCACAGAGCTATTTGCAGTCACTGTAATAAGCCAATGAGCCAGGCCAATAGCCCGATTCTGAGACACCATAGGAGACAACGGGGACTCTCACATTCCAGGCGGGAGAGAGGGGCTTTCCTCGCTAGCCAGAGGGGTTTATTCAAAGGGATTAAGAAAAAGAGCTGGAAAGAGAAGACTCCAGCAATTTTTGCTGTCAAGCAACCTGGTGCCGTGAAGGAATTGGATGAACCAACCTTGAGAAACAACAGCCTTTGCAATGTTACAGAGAGAGTAGGTGAAATTTTTTGTTCAAAGCTTTTTTTCCCTGAAAAATCCAGATGCAGGTTGACCAAAATGTTTCGTGAATTCATGTTGATTTTGCTGAATTATTTGGGTTGACTCCTGCTTTCTCCATCACCTCTGCCCCCGCCCCCCAACAATTGTGAAAAAAATGAAACATTTTGTTTTGACACAATTTTTCATTTTGAAATTTACTTCAATTTCATTAAAAGTTTCAAAATGCTCAAAAAACCCCAAATGTTTGTTTTGGGTCAAATGAAACATTTTGTTCCATCCGAAACTAATTATTTTTTTCAACTTCTTGGTTCAACAAAAATTTCAACAAGCTTTCACGTCAGGATGACTCACAACTAGTTGTTGTATTAATTATTATTACTGTTCTTCTGAATAGCCACCAAACCAAAAAAAAATAAAATAAAAATAAAAAATCAGTTATTTGCACAGCTGTAGTTGCCAAGACTTGTGAGACTCACTATGATAACCTGGTAAGTAAGCACTAGCCAGCAGGTGAGAGATACCTGATGGCAACTGTGTATTCAACACAGTGTTTTTGAAAGACTTAAAAGCAGAGATAATGTATAACTAGGGAGAGCTCTCTGCTTCCCTGGTGGGGCTCTGGTGATCCCCCCGCCCCCACTCCCAGTTTTAAAAGTCATTCTCCTCACCTTCAAGGGGTCTTCAGGACAACTAAATACTTCCAGCCAGCCCTCCTTGGCTGGGAGTACGTCCTTGGGAGTGCTGTATCATTCAGCCAGAGGAGTGACACTGGATCAAGATGAGGTATTCTTTTCTCTGCCTTCCCAAGGTGGCACACTGCACTGACTCCCCTCCAGCTGGGATAGCCCCAGGGAGCAAAAGTCCTGGACCAGGAATCCAACCAAATCCCCCATGAAGCAACAAGGCCGAGACTAGGAATTAGGGTGATCAGATGTCCTGATTTTATAGGGACAGTCCCGATTTTTGGGTCTTTTACTTATATAGGCTTCTATTACCCCCCACCCCCTGTCCTGATTTTTCACATTTGCTGTCTGGTCACCCTACTAGGAATCAAACCATGTGCCATTCCAGAGCAGATCAGTGAGCCTTCAGGCCGAGGTTCCTACCAGTTCCCAGTACCTTGATGCTTCAGAGGCACGTGAAAACCGCCTCATAATGAACCTGACTAATTATGCAATAAGAGAAAAATACCCTTCCAACTCCCTGCACCCATCAGCTGAGGCATGAGGCTCAATTCACCCCAGTTAATTCACCAGTTCATAGAATGATCGTGGCCTTTGAGCAGGCTCAGTTTCTCATTATTTTCCCCACCTGCTTTTACACCAGGGCATCTCAGTTCCCAGTAGCGGGACATTTAACCGGAAGGTTTCAGCAGTTCCTAGGAAGAACAATAGATTGGATGCCATGGCATTTGAATGAAGAGCTACTTAGTGTCCTTTTATTATTTGGTCAATTATTTTTCCACTGAAGCCTGAGGTACACAAGACATAAATCAAAGCAGAACAGGGGCCTTTAGAGCTGCCCCTTGGAGCAGGTAAAGATAATAAAATATTTTAATTAGTGAATCCAGACAAGAAAAGCAAAGCAGGGGTGAGGGTAAGCAGTGGGGCTAGAGGGCGGGGCAGAGAAAAGAAAACAAAGAAAGAAAAACATCTTGTTTGGGATCTAGTCAGATGTTTCCAAAGCCAGATTTTCCACATGACTCCCAGTAAAAGCCCTGGGTTTGATTATTAATCACAGACGCACCTCCATCCATCAATCCCTCTGGCCAGGCTTCCCAATTTGTTTGATGTGCTATTTGATGCTCGCTCATTTCACGTCTTCTCCGTCAAGTGGAGCTGATCTGAGAAAGAGTTGTTTAAAGAAAAGCACCTCCCCCAAAAAAGCACATCAGGAAGGAAATATTCTTCTACGTTTGTTAGCTACCTGACCCTGAGCGCTCTGGAGAGATGCTGACACTTGGAGCGGCTTTCTAAATAGATGGGGTTTGCCTTTTGGCTCATACATCTGTTTAATGACCTCTCCGTGTGGGCACTTGACACGTGATTTATTGGGTATAAATTTTACCTTACACTATGTTGCAATTGCTAATTCCAAAAGTCTACTTCACCTCAAGGGAACTTTGCCTGCTGCTATTCCACCCAGTTCTCACTCAGTCCTTTTCTTCCCTTCTTTCTTGCCTTTCTTTTAAACTTTTTGTTTTCCTTAAAATAAATGTGCTGCCAAAGCAGCTTTAGCAGGATTCGAAGCCGATTGTGTTTTGCAGAAAAAGCAGCATCCCAGCTGATTTCCTGCAAAGGACAACCCCCACCCCTCCAACCAAACTTTAATTCTTTTACTGGCATCCGTAGCCTCTAATTCATAAATTCATCAGGACTTTCCCAGGATGTCAGTTTTGGCAAATGAGCGCCGAGTTGCCTAATGCTAATGGAGCGGTGGGCTGCCTGACCTCAGGAAATAGAAAGGCCAAACATGAAAAAACAGAGCTGGGTTCAAGGCTGGGGCTGTGAACCCCAGATTCGAGGGTGAGGTCAGCCTGGGGTCAGGAAAGCATTGTGAGTGCGCAAAGAGAAATGCTGGTTTCCATTTAAAGCCTTTCATGCAGCTCAGAGAGACCCTTCTCCATTGTATGCTGGGAGCAGCTCGGCTGTTGGGAAATCTTCCTTGAATACTCCTGACTGCAGGAATGGGAACAGATTGAAAACAGTCACACTTAAGTGTTACCAGCCAAACCCCTTCCATACCTTGGAAAGCAAGCAAGCAAGCAAGCAAGGGAGATATGCCTGTCTCTTTTCACTGGCTAACACAGATGGATTTCCTTTGGCACATGCATCACGTTTAAATGCCAGGTGCTATTCATTAGAAATGATTTGTTGGAGTGAGTGTAGCTTGCCTGCCCATTAGGATACATTTACTTCACAGGTTAGTAATGATGGGTGCACTTAATAGTTTTTAAGTATCAGAGGGCATTTAAAGAGCCTTGGAAGGAAAGGATATCAATATTTACAGCTTCAATTTGTTGGTGGAGAAAAACAGTGTGCGCGTCTGGAAGGGGTAGCTGCGTGAGATCACGCAAACAGTGGACTGGATTCTTTGTGCTAAGAGAGCTTGCTAGCCACCCAAGGGAAGTGTTGGTCCTAGAGTGAGATTTTAGGGTGGTGGAAGAAGGGAACCTCTATCCAGTGGCTTCCGTTGAGGACCGTAAATAATCATAGTACTTGGTTATCAGAGGTGCTCCACACCCACCACTCCGGCTGAAGTCGACAGGAATTGCGCAAATCGGGCCCACGATGCTTTGCATTTCTATTAGCGCCCTTCGTGCAAAGATCTTAACGTGCTTCACAAACAGTAATGTATTAAGCTCTGTGACATTCAGCCCATTTTAGGACGGGTAAAACAGAGGCAGTTTGCCCAAGTTCACACATGGCAAGCCAGTCAGGCAAAGCCAGAGCCTAGGTGTTCCGATTCCCAGTCCACTGTTCTAATTGGACACACTCCTTCCACTGTGATTAAAGCGCTATTAGATTTGGGTTCTCCAGCATGATAGGCCAGGCTAGCATTAGCAGAGGGTCATTCACTGAGGGAAGATGATGGCTGCTACATACCAATTCTCTCCACCCTCCCCCACAATCGAGGCTTCACTAGGAGAGAAATCCTGTTAACAGCCTTCTGCCGATAGGTGGCCATTTACTTAAGTCCCAATTTTTCATTAAAATAGCACATATGGCCATCAAGCATCGCAAGGTCACAGGGCTGCATTGTCTCAGCTTAATATGGTGCCATTAAGGCTGGGCTCTAATGTCTCAGATACAGCAAGTTCAGCAGAGTAAGATCAAGCATTGGGCAAAACTGTAATTTCCTCCTGTCCTCTTGCTATGATCTTATCAAAGCCTGAGTGATTTTTATATAAGAATCTTCCTGGAAAACATTAAATATCGCATAAGGCTTTGCTTCCACTAGGCTGAGATGAGTTTGGGGTCCCTGTGTATTTATTTCCCTTTGTGCTATTGAACTGCTCCGCGCTTTTGTTTTTTTCCCCTGTAAAGGTTGAAACGGTATTGGCTTAGTCGGCGGAAGCAGCCAGAGCGGAGAAATGATTGTGACTTTGCATTTTATTGTCGTAATTTGTTTTTAAAAGTTCGATCTTAGTTCAGGCCCAGGCATTTTTGATTCAAGTTCTTGTGTCCGAGAAAGCATGGGGCGAGCACCACTGAATCACTAATTTTTGCCATCATCAGCAGCCCGCCAGTGCTATTCTCCTTTGTCTTGACTGAGGTCGGTTGCTGAAGAGAGGGGAAGAACAGCTTTGTGGTTAAGGCAGCCAACTGCGATTCAAGACACCTGGTTAATTGCCAGCTCTGGGCACCTCACCTAAGCCCCCTCTTTTCCTCCTCTGTTAAACAGGGTGATAATACGTCTTTCCTCCCAGCTGTTGTTTGTCCTGTCGATTTCATTAAATTGTAAGCTCTTGCATGCAGGAACTTTATCTTAGGGCTAGTCTACACTGGCAATGCTTAACGTGCCTTGTGTGGTCACAGCAGAGAGCTCTCCCAGCGCTTTTAAAAAAACCACCTCCATAAGGGGCATAGCTCCCAGCGCTGGTGCCCTGTCTACACTGGTGCTCTACAGCGCTGAAACCTGCTGCACTCAGGGGTGTGTTTTTTCCACACCCCTGAGCCAGAAAGTAGCAGCGCTGTAAAGTGCCAGTGTAGACAAGCCCTTACTATGTGTTTGTACAGCACCTAGTACAATGGGGCCCTGATCTCGGTTGGGGCTTTTCGATGCTGTTGTAATACAGATACCATGATAATTACAGAACAGGTGTAAAGGTAAATGCACGTAGATTGTGTAAACTCTTTGGAGCAAGGACTATATTTTAATTGCTCTAATGAGCCATGCAACGATATGCCACCTGCCGTCTATTGTTTAATATAAATTGATAGAAGCCAGTTGTCAACTGATAGAAGCCAGTTTAAGTGTGTCCACATGGGGAGGATGGGATAGTTTAAAAAAAAAAAGAGAGAGATTACAGTGAAACCGGTGCATAGTTGTGTGTGTAGACAAGTCCCGAGAGAGTGAAGAATCAGGTGCACTACCTTGATAAAAGTGGCTTGTCCATGGTGGGGCAAAAGGGATCCCTGAGGGGCTACTGTAAGAGTAAAAAGAGGAGTTAACTTCTTCCACAACCCACATCTACAGTCCTCCCCTCCCTAAGCGCAGGGCCGGCTCTAGGTACCAGCTTGGGAAGCACATGCTTGGGGTGGCACATTGTAAGGGGCGGCATTCAGGCCAATCTTAGGGCGGCACATTCTGCTCTGCCCTTCTTTTCTTTTTTTTTTTTTTTGCTTCGGCGGCGCTCCGGCTTTTTTTTTTTTTGGTCTGGCAAAAAAGCCAGAGCTGGCCCTGCCTAAGCGTACCCCTGTGTACCCTGCAACAGTTAGCTCATGTTACCCCTCTGGAGGTATTCCCCTCGAGCCAGCCCAGCTCTGCCACACTGCACACCAACACCTGGATCTGTAGGGTGATCGGATTCGCAGCTGATGAGTGGAGCTATCTCTAGCGGTTGCCAGTCGCTGCCTCCCCACTGCCTGTGTCGGCTTCAAGCCGTTCCCTCGGAGGGTATGTCTACACTGCAGCTGGGAACAAGCCTCCCAGCCTGGGGAGACTCGAACGTGCGAGCAGGGCACAAGCGAGCGTGCCAAAAATAGCAGTGTGGATGTTGCCGCTCCGGCGGCGACTCGGGCTAGCCACCTGAGCTCAGACCCAGGAGGTTGGGTGGGCTTGAGAACCTGAGCTGCAGCCAAACGTGCAACATGCCCATTGCTCTATTAGCGTGCTAACTGGAGCTTGGCTAGCACTGGCCTGTCTACCCGGCTGGGAGACACTCCCAATGCAGTGTAGACGTACCCTGACAGGCCAGCTGGCTCGAGTTTAAAGCCACCTTAGCTCAAGCTAGAGATGTGTGTGTGTGGATGGGAGTTGGGTTTGGGGCAGCACTTGAGCTAATGCTGGAATGAAAACACGCCTAAAGCGTGCAAGGAGAGATTCCCTGGAAAATGAGAAACGCAAGTCGATATGCCAGTAAATCCAGGGGGGAAGAAATGAACTGTCTGCTTGTGCGTATACTCAATGCAGCTGTGTATGCAAACATGGTAACTGTGCTTGGATTGTGCATATATGGAATGCACGTTCACATGCGGTTGTGTCTGTGTGTATTTTTGTTTGGTCGGTGCACACGGGGTATGTGTGGACCAGAAACTCTGGTTAAGAGTCTGTGATGCGGCGCTAGCAATGGAAATAGAGTTGCCAGCAACAAACAAACAAAAAAGGAAACTAAATTAAAAAGCAAAGCTCCTCGGCCATTATTTCCCATCTGAGTCAGAACGGCTTAAACGATAATTAGTTAATTGAGCTATGGAAGCCATCTCCCTATAGCTATGTGTCAGCTCCTATTAGCCGCTCTGTAACATTAACTGAGATTACACAGAGACTCCCTGGAGATATTGATCATTCATTTACCAGGCCCTGTGCAAGAACCCTTCCCCTTCTCTCTTAGGAATGGTTTGCAGCGGAGAGCTACTCCATCATGCCACACTGCGCTCCATGGACAGCCATCAGCTGCAATTGTTTTCTAGTGAAAATAGATGTTCTGTATTGATCTCTCTCCTCCAGTGGAGTCCGGGGGCCTTCTCCTTAGTTACTCTAATAAAACACAACTAATTAAATTTGTGTCTTGCATTTTCAATATTGCATTATCCTAATGGCTAATTATGGGGACCACCTGTAAGGGAATAAGCAGTATTTCCTGCAAAGGATCCCCTAACGGCCTAAATGTCAGCTATTGTAGGGAGGAAATCTTTCACCAAAGGCAAAGCCATGAATGAGGCCTGAAGGGGAATCCCTAAGGGGTGCCCATTAAAGGCTCTTTAACCCTTCAACTGCTGCCACTGCATTTGCAAAATCATGGGTTTGTCTGGGAAGGTGTTAATGCAAAAAAATGTCTGCCAATCTGGAGCAGTGAGAGATGGGCCCCAGACACAAACCACACATACAAACGTGCCTTGTCTTTGGGTTAACTGATTTGGATCCAAACTTCATTGCCGGACTCTATTTTTAGAACCATTCTGACCAAAACACGGGATCTGGGCAATTCAAACATTGGGAAAATGGCTGGACTTGGAAGTCAGCTTTGCGGCTCATGTCCATTTCTGGCTATGAAATGATGGGGACTGCTTCAGGGACGTCATCATTCCAGCAGGGCAGGACTGTCACATAGGGGGAGCAGAGTGAACTCCTAGTGCCCGTCCGGGGGTGGGGTGGCTCCCTACCCTGGGTTGTGCCCAGAGGAGCATGATCTAGCCCCATAAGGAAAAAATATTATGGCAAATTTCATTAATCATTTGAAATAACGAATACATCTGAGACTTTTGCCAGCTGCTTGGGAGCCAGAAAAAGAGGAAATTGGAGGAATAAACTATTCAGGGCAAAATTATTCACTCATCTTCACTACATATCATGCTACAGCAAACCATACCATACCCTGTGAGATATTGTTATATCCATACCATGCTGTGATATACCCCAGCATGTCATAGCCAAGTCACCAGACCCAGACCTTACCAAACCAGACCTCTACCATAAAGCTTGATTTCTGTTTCAATCTGAGACACAATATCTATTGATGCGTCTTTGGCAGCCAACCGCAGATGAAACAGAGACCTAGCTACAAATTCCCCAGCCATCCCTGGTAATAAATACTTAGCTCTTATATAGCACTTTTCAGCAGTAGATCTCAAAGCATTTTACAGATGGGGAAACTGAGGCACAGAGCTGGGCCATGGACTTGCCCAAGGTCACCTAGCAGGAGAATGAGGAAGAGAACCCAAGTCTTGCAAGTCCCCCTCCAGTGCTCTTCCCACTAGGCCATATTGAACCCATTTCCAGTGAAACCTTATGAGGATCCTAACCAAACTGACAGTCTTCTGTAGCAGGGCTCTTGGAATGAAATACCAAATTCATTTAATACGCTCCCAGTGGGACAAGACCACTGGCAGAAAAAGCCTCTCCAAGGTAATTGTTAACCTTCTCTTTCTCGGGGTTAGAATATTAAATCCTAATTAATGTTTGCTAACACTCTTGTTTAATTTTTCCAGTATGAATCACTGCTCAACTCGCCCCCCCGCCCATTCAGTTCTTCTGTTCTGGGTCTTTCAGTCACTGATTCATTTTGCATATTTTTTTTATAGATTCATAGATTCCAAGGCCAAAAGGAACCATTGTGATCATCTAGTCTGACCTCCTGTATAATACAGGCCAGAGAACTTTCCCACAATAATTCTTAGAACAGATCTTTTAGAAAAACATCCCATCTTGATTTAAAAATTGCCTGTGATGGAGAATCCACCATGACTCTTGGTAAGTTGTTCCAGTGGTTAATTACTCTCACTGTTTAAAATTTACACCTGATTTCCAGTCTGAATTTGTCTTGCTTCAGCTTCCACCCTTTGGATCGTGATAGACCTTTCTCTGCTAGACTGAAGAGCTCATTATTAAATATGAAGAAAGGTACTTTTAAAAATGGCCTAAAAGCTTGAATTGGGATTTGATCTGAAAACAATTATGAAAGATTCTCAAATTTCTCCTTGATGGAGAAAAAAATTTGAATGCTATGAACTCCTCTGATATAGTCTGAGGGATATAATGGGGGTTTATTTGGCCTCTCAGTACAATAAAAAGACTTAGCTCTTACACAGTGCTTTTTGTCTGTAGGCCCCTTTATGCTTTAAGGAAGGTAAGTAACTTTATTACCATTTTACAGACAGGAGAATTGAGGCACAGATAATGTCACACAGCAGGGTAAGGACTAAGTCAGGAGTAGAATCCAGTTTCCAAATCCTGCCTCCAGTCCATACTGCCTCTTCCTAGGACAGCTCCACCCATCATCAATGCAGCCATAATTTGGCTATGAAATTACAGTATTAATTGGAATGGAAAAGAACCCTGGACAAAATTGATGGCTAGAATTAGAATTTGCTTCTATTCTGCTCACAGGTTAAATTGAGCACAGGTGAGCTTTGGTTTATTTAGTCTCTTCCTTCTGCTAAGTGATCAGAATCTCAATAATGAAGGATAACATTGATGCCAAAGTTTTAAGCAGTAAACATATAAACAGAATGAAAAGAAGCAGGATGCTTATGCCTCTCGTCAGTGAAAACAGATCCTTGTTGTTTTTCTGTGGCAGATGTTAAGCTTCCAATAAGAAAAAAAAATCTAAGGGAGACGTTTAGGGAAGTATAGCTTTGCACTCCAGTTATCACTCCAATTTCAACGGGGACTATAAAGTTTTATGAGCTATTAAATTGTCCTAAAACTCCTTTAACACACCAGCGCTAATGGTGGAGATTAACCATTTAGAAAAAGGAAGTTACTTTCACAGAGCTAGGACTGGTATTCAGTCAATAACACTTTTATATAGTGGGGCCATTTGCTGCAGAGTATGAATTGTAATTACCTGTCATGCCCCGCAGGTGACTCCATCATTAGGTTGGATTCGGTCTCTCCTGCAAAGTAGGGAAGTATTAGATCGGAAAGGAAGGATGAGCTTGTGTTTAAGGCACTGGACAGGGATTCAGGAGATCAGGTTTAAATTCCTGGCTCTGCCAGACTCCCTGTGTGACCTTGCACAATCGGTCTCTGCCTCAGTTCCCCTTCTGTCAAATGGGGACAACATAGCCTCTCTCTCACGCTGTGTCTCTCGTCTATGGAGACTGTAAGCTCTTTGGGCCAGGGACTAACACTTACGATACGTGTGGACAGCACATAGGGCATGATGGAACCCTGGTCTTGGTTTGAGCCTCTCGGTGCTACTGTGATGCAAATAAATAATAACTGGATGCTCCTGCATCAGAACAGGTTAATAATAATTCAGATGTGCACTGATCTAGTGCCTTTCATCGGAGGATCTTGATGCACTTCACACATATTCATGAAGTCTCACCACAGTCTCTGCAGGTATTATTTTATTGGTTTTACAGAGGAGTAAACTGAGCCACAGAGTTCAATGACTCGTTCAAGCTCATCCAGTCAGCGGCCGAGCCAGGAAGAGAATCCAGGAGTCCTGGCTCCAAGTAGCTTGTTCTATCCAAATCAGAGTCTGATGACTGGGCAATACTCCTCATAGTTGTCCTTCCATTTGACAGGGCCAACTCACATTTAAATCATGTAGATTAAAATGCATATTAAAAAAAGTCTCCCTGGAAAAGATGTAGGAAGTTGGAACTTTAGGAACTTTAGTTTTATGATGGTCCAGTTTCAACAAAGAAGCCATAATAAATAAATATGGAGATATGCCTATCTCCTAGAACTGGAAGGACCTTGAAAGGTCATCGAGTCCAGTCCCCCGCCTTCACTAGCAGGACCAAGTACTGTCCCCTGACAGATTCCCCCCCCCCCCGATCCCTAAATGGCCCCCTCAAGGACTGAACTCACAACCCTGGGTTTAATAAGCCAATGCTCAAACCACTGAGCTATCCCTCCCTGCATCACCTGCATACTTAACCATCAACCTTATATAAGGAATAGTGGGAAAATGGACGCTTCTTGGATCTCATGGGGTCAGGGGCATGAGTCATAAGAAACTCACGTTGAACCTCTGACCCACCATGTGCTGGGATTGCTGTGGACATAGTGGTGGAAGGAATGAGTGGGGTTGTGTTACCCTGTACATCTGTGATGACTAAGGAAGAGTGCTGATGATCTGCGAAGGGAGTTCTGTTTGCCCTTCTAGGTCAGGCAGGATGCAACAGGAAAGCTAGAAAAGAGGGGAAAATCACGGGGAAATCTCCAGGGCTCTCGCACATATGCGGAAGGTTCAGTGAAAAAAGAATTTGGAGGAAAAAACCCAACAGGTGCAGCTGCTGCAGGTTAGAGGTGCAGTGTGGCCCAGGCTTGAGATTTTATTGCCAGTCTCAGGATACTAGGTGTTTTTTCAGAAACTCCAGCTCCTGGAATCGTATGAATATGGGATAATCTCATCTTTCATTAACATTTCTAGCTCTCATGGTGCAGAGAGAAGCTGGAAAAGGTGAACCCCAAAAGCAGATTTTGTCCCTCTTGGATTTAGAAGAGAACCCAAGTAAAAAGAACCCCAGAGTTGCCATTGTTTTAAACCCAGTGTTTTGGGGGCCTGATTTATGATTTCTGAATGCTTGGGGTGGGCCAAAGTGGACATGAGCTAGTTGCTAAAGGCTTAATCCCAAACACATTGAATTCAATGGAAAGACTCTCACGGCTCCATCTCACTCATGATGAGGCATGTTGTTATACCAAGTTGTTATACAAGAAGATACCCTCCAACAGAGCTCTGCTGATCCCGGGTTGTAAGATCGTGCATCCAAAATGTGTGCTTTATCTCCTGACACTGAGGACTTATCTTGGGGAAAGTTAAGCTAGGAAAAGGAGAGGGGACACATTGTTATGTTCTGCCAAAGGATTTGTATGAGAAATGACCATTTCCTCCTGGCATCGTACTTTACTGTTGCAACATAGAATACATACAGCATAGAAACCTGGACAAGAACATTAAGCACCAGTCTATGGAACAGACAAATGTACGGCAAACCTTACTGATGCTGTTCTGCACCAACTGGCCAATAGCTTTCAAGTAGCATAAGACTGTTGCTTGTTAGCTCTCTAAGGTGGAAATGCTCCCTGCTGGTCATCTGATTTTCATTTTCCTACGTTAGGATTATTCAAGACTATTTTCTTGGTATAATTATTTAGGTTTCATGCTTTAGACTTTTATCAGTGAATTCTCCCTCATCCTAGCTTCACACAGCGCACAGTCAACCTGTGGAACTCCTTGGCAGGGGATGTTGTGAAGGCCAAGACCATAACAGTTCAAAAAAGAACTAGATAAATTCATGGACGATTAGTCCATCAATGGCTATTAGCCAGGAGGGGCAGGAATGATGTCCTTAGCCTCTGTTTGTCAGAAGATGGGAATGAGCAACAGGGGATGGATCACTGTTCATTCCCTCTGGGGCACCTGGCACTGGCCACTGTCGGAAGACAGGATACTGAGCTAGATGGACCCTTGGTCTGACCCTGTAGGACTGTTCTTATGTTCTAGCTCTTGTAGCAGGATGCAACTGATTGCCTTCAGAGGCCAGGAAGAGATTTTCCTCCTCATACAGTTTCATCTAGATGCATTATCGGGGGTTAATCCCTTCCTTCAAAGCATCAGGTATCTGCTACTCCAGAAAGGGAGGAAGTTGGACCAAATGGACCCCTGGTGTCATCCAGTATAACAAATTCTGTATTCCACCTCTGTTAGGACCAGAGTTTCTTACAGGCAAACCACATGCTGCAAAGTTTAGGATTCAAACGTATGGTATAAATCTACAGCTGATAGATCAGGCTGGCACATGAACCCTCTCGTGGGCTATTGGATCTACACAATTTCTTCCTTTCTTTGGGCTTTGAAACTGGGAAGGGGAAATACTCTATGAGGGACACACATAGGAGCCCTTTTTGTTGCCAAAGATGCATTTCCAGTTGAGTATGAGCAGAGATCATGTTGGGAAGCACCTAACACATAATAAGACCTAGTAATTATCATCAGTCATTATCACACAAGGACGGTTTAGTATGGGGTGCACACAAATTTTGGAAATGCATCATATGACTATCCTTTGTATCAGCACTGAAGGCCTGATCTCCTCCATACTGTGTATTGTATTCACACAGGTTAGTGTGATGTGTGTTTAGTGTTATGGGTGAACAGCCCTACTAGTCTCTAATTTCGGTTGTAAGTCCTGTGGGGTAAGGGATACATCTTCCATATATTAGGTACAGCCAAAAGAGTGTTGAGCACTTATAAGAAAACCTCTCCTGATGCATTCTTACACACAGGATACTGCCTAGCAGGACACTGTTATGCAGGCAGACTTTAGAAGGATGTAAATCAGAGATGAATTCCAACACCAGTTCTCTCCCCAAAAGCTGAACTTTGCAGTTGGCCCCTTGCTATCTAATGGGCTAAATCAAAACCATGGATTTGGAGCCTCCTGAACATTGAGACAATTTAGATGCATCCTGGCTGCTATCTCTGCAACTCTTAATTTTTCTATGTAGCACTGAGATACTCTGGCACCCTAGAAATTGCCAAGCTAGATAGAGGCAGACTTTATAGCTCAGTTCCATCTCTAATGTAAGTGAACCTCTGGAAGTGTTTAGCCTCTAAACAAATAAAAAACAGTCATTACTTTTTGTGACGCATGAGATACAGATCTGTCTGTTCAATAACCAGAAACTACAAACAAATCACCTTAGACTACAGCGCTAGAGCTCTCTACTGACCATGCCAGCAGCCCCATCACATCTCTTCCCTCCCTCTGGTCTCTCCCTGACTAGCCCCATTGGGGCCTTATATAGCAGCCTCAGCTATCCCACAATGCCATGCTGCTTTCTCCTGACCCCACCCAGTGCACAGGTGTGGCAGGGTAGCCTTAACTGTGTTGCTAAACTCAGGCAAGTTTGAAAAAGAGGCTCCTGCAGAATCCCTTGTTCAAAGAGGTAGAAAAAAGCCCCAACACAAAGTTCTGCAGGAGCGTCTCTGCTTCTGGCTCCTTGTCTGCTGCAGTGTTAATAGTGCCAGATACCCTCCCAATAGGGGAGCCTGCAGCATTTCCAAACACTCTGACTGATCCTTCCAGTTCCCTGGCTTTCCTGTTAACAGATGGAATATATATGGGGAATGCAAACACCATCATGAGAAAACTGGCCTTTCTGCTGAATGTCACTGAGTTCCACACTGTGGGCGTGTTGGCATACAATTGCTGGGTTCAGTCTGTACAGTTATGTAGACAGACAGACAGATGTGTGTAAGACTTAGTAGAATTATGATAATAACAACAGGGGGCTCTTTTAAGCACTTTTCATCAGTGGATCTCAAAGCACTTTATAAGCTCTAGTTAATTTAGTTTCACAACAGCCCTAGGAAGCAGGGAAAGTATTGCTATTCCCTTTTTACAGATGGGGAGTAGCAGCACATGAAAACTAAGCAATGTGCCCAGGGAGTCTGTGGTATTACAGGGAGCTTGAACCTGGGTCTTAGAAGTCCTAGGATAGGGCCCTAGCCACCAATCCATTTTAATAGGCCTTACTTAGGTTTGTAGTTTTTGTGTTGTAATCCCAACATTTCCCTATGCTATCACCATTACAGCGCTGCTGATGCTATTATTATAATAAGAGAACAAGGCCTACAGTAGGTAGCAACCTGTGTGTGAGTCTAAAACACATTCACAGCTACGTCTTGGTTCACTAGCTAGACCACTGGCTTGTAGAGCAG
This sequence comes from Macrochelys suwanniensis, assembly GCA_033296515.1. Classification (NCBI taxonomy): domain Eukaryota; kingdom Metazoa; phylum Chordata; order Testudines; family Chelydridae; genus Macrochelys; species Macrochelys suwanniensis. The sequence continues at coordinate 7,998,687 of CM065790.1, read as the reverse complement.
GGGTCTTGGGATCTGTTCCCAGCTGTGCCACTGAATTGGACAAGTAATTTGAAGCCACACTCTGAACAGTGGCCTTTAATTCTGCATGCCTGAAATTCTGAGCCCCTGGCTTGAAATTCCTAAAGGGGTCGTATTTTCAGATGTGCTAAGCATCGACTTAAACTGGGGTGGTGAGTTCGCAGCAAGCCTGAAAATGACCCTTGTGGCAGGTAGGGCAATTTCCTGCAGTATCGTTGGAAAACCTTATTGAACTAAGATTAAGTATCTTTGGAGTCATTGTATGAAATGCAAAGGTCCTGTATTATTGTGGGCCTGGGTGATCAAAGGACTGTATTGAACAATGCGGCAGACAAGAATGGTCTTTTGGGACAACATGTGTGACGTTGATTTCCTGGGGAATAGCTAGGGGGAGGTGACTGCAAATTCTCCACACACACCCCCACCCCCATGCAAAAACTCAGCCTTTTGAAGCTATGCCCTGAGGAGTGGAATTTTGTCTGCTGATCACCTGGTACATAAGGTCAAGATCAGAGGCCCAAGTTGTATAAAGGAAGGACTGACCTATTCATGATTGTGCTTAGCTAAGGCTGCTATTAACTGGTAACCACAGAAACCCCCTTTGGTGGGATCTGGAAGACTGACTCCTACCAGAGCCCTTCCTGGACTTGGGAGGGGAATCGCTGGTAAGCTTATTAGCATGTATGTAGGTTCTTGTATTGCTTTTAAGACATTTTCTCTGTAATGCTTTCACCTTATACCTGCTGGCAGTTCCATTGCTCATAGAGGAAGCTAAGTGCAGAGGCTGGCCTGTTTAGGCCATCTGGCTTGCTGGGGATATCACAGTGTAGGCAGGGAACTGCATAGCCTGAAAACACCCTGGTCAGGAGGGAAACGAGGGTGTCTGCCCAAGAGTGGTGACAGCTGAGGAGCTGGGAGCTTACAGGGGACCACACGGGTGCAGTTGTCTTGAACTGTGACCCTGTATCAGAGGCAGCCAAACTCAGTGACCATTAAAGCTGGTAAAGAGGGAGGAACATTTTTTGGGGTGAAATTTTTTTCATAGAAATTAAAAAGAGAAAATCATCCAGCGCTAGTGTCGCTTTTGAAAACCAAGAGTGGCTGGTGCTGTTAACAGCCATCTGATTATGACAGCACCGGGAGGCCCCCAGCTGAGCTCAGGACCCTTTGTACTAGGTGTTTTGCAAACACAGAATGCCTGCCCTGAAGAATTGATAGTCTAAACAGGCCAGGCCAAGAGGGGAAACAGAAGTGAAGTGATTACCCAAGGTCAGAGCCATAAATAGAACTCAGGTGTCCTCACCCTCAGTCCAGTCCTTATCTACTTGACCCTGCTGCGGCTAGCTAGAATTTGCTGTGTGCCCATCACTGTGTACTTTGGGACCTCAATAAAGCTTTTAAATTCTTTTGCTCCATTTATTTGACATGCCCACATCTATCCCTTTTGCCTCACTATCAGACATGTCGTTTGGAGAATTTAGGGCAGCTGCTCTAAAGGGCTTTTATAATTATTGCCAAACTCTTTCCGTGTTTTAGGAAAGGCTTGAAAGGAGGCCATGTCATTTCTCCCTCTTCTTCTTCTTCTTCTTCTTCTCTTTTTTTTTCTTTTTCGGTCCCTGTCTACGGATGCTTCGGGATGAATTAATTTAGACGTGTGGTTTTGAATTTTTGTGGCTGCTGGTTATCGAGCGCCATTCAGCAGCTCTCGGAGCCTTCCCCCCATAGGCTGTTATTGTACCAGACAGAGAGGGGGAGGAGGACTTGGCAACAGCCCGATTTGTTGGCTTGTTAGTTCTGCTCCTTCAAACAGTCCATAGTGTCATATTTCTAAACGCTGACAGGGAGAGACGTCAGCCAAAATGCTCCTTGTGAGAGGACTGGAGAGCGCTGCCTGCTTCATGCCGCTCGCTCGTGGGATAATGATTAGCATTTCATTTTGAAGTTAAAACGTTCGGTTTCTTTTTTTCCCAATTGAGGCCGGGGCACAGGATCTGGGATATTCTGGGAACCCAAACCACGTTATCGGGATGGATTTTTAACTCAGAGGGCTGAATGATTGCTTGGTGACAGGACAGCTGCGCAGGAGGGGACAATAGAGAAGACCTCTCCAGTAATCGCTTCAGTTTATCCTCCTTGGATGGGATCAATGAATGGCCAGATCCTGGTGTAAATCAATGTGCTTTCATGGGACACAGGAGACCTGAATTCTAGGCCCAGATCGCCCAGTGCCTTGTGGTGTGACCTTGGGCAAATCACTTCCTCACGTCTGGTTCCTCTCCCACGCCTTGTCCATCTTCTCTGTGTATGCCCTGATCCTACAAAGATTGACTCACGCGCTTAACTTTAAGCATGTGAGTAGCTCCACTGGATGCAGTGGAACTAATCACGGGTGTAAAGTTAAGCGCGTGCATTAATCTTTGCAAGCCTGGGGGCTGGGCTGTAACGTCTTCAGGGCAGGGACTATGACTCCGATCCTCAAAGGTATTTAGCGCTTAACTCCCATTGGTTGTGTTTGTACAGCACCTATCACACTGGAGCCCTGATACTGGCTGGGTCTTCTAGGTGCTACTGTGATACAAATAATTGTAATAAATGTGGCTATTCCCTCCGCTTTCCCGAGCTCATTCCCTGGGAGCAGTGGCCACATAAGACTCCTAATACAGATGGACATGAACCACATTTGTAGCTGGATCTGAACGTGTTCAAGATTCAGGGTGTTGTTAGGATCTAGCATTTCAGTTTGGGATTATAATTTCCAAATTTCCCTTGAAATGTATTTCTGTTCAAATTTCCTACCGTCTAACAGAAATATTATCCCATAGCCTGGCTCTCTTTCACCCTAGACTTGTTTGCATTTCAGTGGTGGCTGAAGCCATGCCTGTATATTAATGATCTAGCTGTTAAATATCTCTGGAAACCTTCCGGGTGAAGGAGTCAGTGGAACCCACTTTGTACTGAACGCCGATGGAGTCACACTCCATCTACAGTGAAGCGGAGTGAAAGTCCCGTATTGTTTCAGAATGTCACCAGGTGAAGATGGCATTTCTGTTCTGAGACGAACTTCCTGTTCACTTTACTAAGAGGCTTCCATTGTAGGTGTAAAAAGAGGGGTGTCCGAAGTTACCGCTGGTGTAATTCCCTGATCTTTGATCGAATTCCATCAAAGGTGAATTTGGGCCATTGCTACTCTCCATAAAAGCCCATAAGACAAGAAGATCCTGTCCCTCTTTCACATCAGCTTATAACTCTCGTGTTTTTTCTGTTCATTTCATCCACATTTTTCATTTATGGCTTGATTGGAAGCCCAGTGAAGTTAATGGGCCTAATGTGCATTTTGACCTACAAGGTTTGGTAACTTACTCCTTCACGTTCATATACACGGCCATGTGTTAAGCAACCAAAGCGAATTCCCCAATTCCCACAGATACTCTGTAAAAGACGAATGTGCCAAGGAAAGGGGTGTTGTGTTCTGAATTTTCCACTGACTTCAATGGGCCTTGGATCCAAGAAAGGGCTCAAACTCTGTGCCTCAGGTCTGCCTTGACTTTATACAGAGACATATAGGGCTCAGCCATCTCTCTTGCCTGATATTACCGAGCTGAATTAAATGGGGTTACACGGGGGCTTAAGCGATGATAGTCAACCACATACCCAAAATTTGGATGGGGAGGGGCATGCAGGAGTGACAAAGGCTTATTCTTACAACCACGCCAGTGGTGGATATAGACAAGGTGGTTAAAAAATGGGGTGTGATATATCCGGTAGTGGTAGCACCCATTACACCCAAATGAGAGGAGAATCAGGCCTTGTCTACGCTAGGGAATTGCCCTGATATCAGCCGACCCTCAATGTTGCCGCACCATTGCAAAGCCCTAGTGCAGACAGGGTAAAATAGCTATAAGCCACAAGCTGCAAACACGGGTAAGCCTCACCAGCATAACTAACACCTTGCAGGCCTATGTTAGAGGTTTGCCCTGGGGCAGCTATACAGGTGGCTATAATGAGGGCAAATCCACAGGGCAGACAAGGCCTCGGCGTTTGTACTTGAAATCAAAAACCTCAGAGAAAGGAAAAGAAAGAACTATGCTCTGCTAGGGCTTGTCTCCATGGGCAAATCGACCAGCAGGACTATTCCGGCGTGATCACCGTTCTGTAGCTATGCTGGCATAAATGTATAACTTCCCATGTGAATAATCTCTTTGGGGATTTAGAGTGCTTTTTTGGGTTTAGCTGATGTCTCTACTCTTAATTATACCACTGTAGCTAAGCCGGTCAATTTCCCCATTTAGACCAGGCTGTAGTGGCAGAGCACAGAGGATAGGTCTGTGCATGCACGGTGCACTCAACGCCGTTCTGAAGAGCGAGAGAGAGGAAGAAAGGAAGAGGGAGAAGAATAGAAAAGAATGTGTGAGGGAAAGAGAGTGTTATTGCCACATCCCATTGAGAGTCTGAGGCGGACGGCAGCAGGCAGCATTTCTCCAGCTGTGTTCTTCTTTTGCAATTCCTGTGTCTTGTTTCTCAGTAATTTATATTGACAGAGACTTTCAAAACACTTTAGGGTTGTTTACAATGTTGAGCAAGAACATTTTGTCTCCTGTCCTCTTCATCCTTAAAGAAGATTCCCTCCTCTGTCCATTCCCACCACCCTCCCCTCTTCTCTCCTTAAAGAGATACATCCCTCTCGCTGAACCAAACAGCTACTTTGCTAGAGCTCAGGACGAAAGGAAAATGCCTCTGCAACACTGCTGGGTTAAAAGGGAAGAAGGGCATCCTTGACATAACATGCCATTATGTCTGATCAAAAATTTGACTTTTCAATCAGAGCAAAGGGATTATTTCTGTGGGGGAAACTCCATTTGCTTAAATTGTGTCTCTGTGTGTGAATTATGTTTATCAGACCCTGGGAGGCAACATGAACTCCAGCATGCACCAGTATCAGAAGAGCTGGGTTGTACTCGTAGACCTGCCTTTGACTCAATGTGTCATGGCCCCGCTCTGTGCCTCAGTTTCCCCATCTGTAAAATTGGGCGTGTTACTTACTCTCCTAGGTCAAGTGCTTTGAGATCTTCTAAGGAAGTGCTACATGTGATTACTACTCAGTGGAGTTAGACTATGGATGGCATTAAGATCACTGCAATCCCTTCCCTCTCTACCCTCTTTCCAACCACTCTGAACTCCGCCACCTCTCCCATCCAGCCCTTTTAACAGTCTCTGCTTCTCGCATCTGGCTGCTTTGCCTTTCTCTCATCTCCTTGTGAATGTGTATCCTTGACACTGCAGGAAAAGAGTCCATCCCTACAGAGTCAGGGCAGTCCCACGCCCTTTCCACTAACACTGGGCAATTTTTAAAGGTCTTTTAAATGTTCCACTCTTGTCTCCAATAGGCTTGAAAACAGAAGCATGAAATGCTTTTAAAAAGCCTGTAACACTGGGAAATGCAAAGGACTTACCTCCCTCCTACGGACAAGCCCTCTGGTTTGTTTGAATTCAAAGTCTGCTCTCCCTGAAAGGCTATAGCATCCAAGGACATTGGACTGTGCTAACAGCAGCACTCCATGGGGGAGAGTGTTGCTAATTTACCTGCCGTTGGGTTTGATTTTAAGCCTGGCCTTTTTCATCTGCCACCAGTTTCCAAGGTGTGTGCAAAACCCTGAGCTTTCCAGGGTGGCATCGTGGGTGCAGGATCCTAATGTGAGTAGCTCCACAGGATCCCTAATGTGGAACTAATCACGGGTGTAAAGTTAAGCGCGTGCATTAATCTTTGCAAGCCTGGGGGCTGGGCTGTAACGTCTTCAGGGCAGGGACTATGACCCCGATCCTCAAAGGTATTTAGTGCTTAACTCCCATTGGTTGTGTTTGTACAGCACCTATCACACTGGAGCCCTGATACTGGCTGGGTCTTCTAGGTGCTACTGTGATACAAATAATTGTAAAAAATGTGGCTATTCCCTCCGCTTTCCTGAGCTCATTCCCTGGGAGCAGCGGCCACATAAGACTCCCAGTACAGATGGGCATGAACCACAACATTTGTAGCTGGATCTGAACGTGTTCAAGATTCAGGGTGTTGTTAGGATCTAGCGTTTCAGTTTGGGACCATTATAATAACGTCCAAATTTCTCTTGAAATGTATTTCCTGAGGTCCCTTCCAACTCTGATATTCTATGAGGCAAACCCCCAGATCCCTGAATTTGGATGGGTTAAAAACCGAGATTGAAGTGTTGTGGCTTGGGACCAATTCGTGTGTGTGTGTGTGTGTGTGTGTGTGTGTGTGTGTGTGTGTGTACACGCACACCCAGATTCTAGAACAAATTCAGCACTGCCCAGGGTGGATCTTTCAAGAACAAATAAAAACCCTTTGACTTCAGTTGGAGATGTGGACTCTCAGCACATTGGCAGATGCAGGGGCTGGATGACAGGGACTGGATCACTCGATAATTGCCCTGTTCCGTTAATGCCCTCTGAAGCACCTGCCACTAGCCGCACTGGGATAGATGGACCATTGGTCTGACGCAGTATGGCTGGTCTTAGGCACTTCTGAAAAACTAATCTTTGGGCTGGTCCACACTAACCCCACAGTTCGAACTAAGATACGCGACTTTAGCTAAGTGAATAGCGTAGCTGAAGTCGAAGTATCTTAGTTCGAACTGAAACACACTTACCTCGGGGCCGTGGGGCACAGGCAGGCTCCCCCATCGACTCCGCGTACTCCTGTCGGTGAGCAGGAGTTCCGGTGTCGATGGGGAGCGGCTCTGGGATCGATTTATCGCGTCTAGACAAGACGCGATAAATCGATCCCAGAAGATCGATTGCTTACCGCCGAACCCGGAGGTAAGTATAGACGTACCCTTTGACATAGGTATCTAGTAGAGAGTTAGGTGCCTAACTTTAGGTCCCCAAGCTTGAAAATTTTGGCCTGGGGTCCTATCTGCTCTGTATGCACATCAAAGATCAAGCGGCATTTAGCATGAGAGCAGAATTTCCCAGTCCCACAACTGCTGTGCAACTGGGTGCCAGTTATATGACCGGCTGCTGCCTTCCTGACCACAAGGCGGCTGCACGTGGGTGGGCCGAGTCCTGTGCGTATATAGTTTACCTTCACTTCCAGGGAGGGCTAATTTACTCTGGCAGTGCCACTCCAAATCAGATCCCTTTCTCTCTCCATTCATAAAGATAAGTGTCATACAAGAGATCAGCCAGCTATGAATTACACTCACGCGCGTATTGATTGCTTTGCAGATAAATGCGCATTTTTGGGGAAGGCATCGGTTGCCGTTTCCCCTTCCAAACTGCTGCACGTGCCTAATCAAACATGCCAGGGTGGCCGTGCCCATGTCGGGAAAATCATTTACACGTATTAATAAGGAAAACGGCAGAAATATGTATCCAGATGACGGCTTGCCGACACCTGCTTGACAAGAGGCTCTGTCAGGATCAGCCTGAACAGTGCCCTGATAACTGTTCAAAGTGGACGAGCTTTCTGTCAACAGCTTAATAACCATCGCCTGCTGAGAATGAGCTTCAGCCAACGCTTTCTGCAATGAATGGTGGATAATGAGCAGGTTATGCCGGGGAGACAGGCTGTTTCTGTCAAAGCGGTGGTCTTGTCTACAGAAAGCGATGCAAAAAAGCGAGTTTGTTCTGTATCGGTTAACAGGAGTTTAGGAATGAAGATGTGATGGTGATGAGCATGGATAAGAACCTATATGGAATATAATAGAATCACCATACTGGATCAATCCCAAGATACATATATGCCAGTATCCTACCTCACCGGTGGCCATAACCAGATGTTTCAGAGGAAGGTACGCTAAACCATAGAGTAGGCAGATCCAAATAACATTTTAAAACCACAGAAATGAAGCCATTCAGTGCGATGCAATAAATGCTTATTTCCGAGGGCCGTGCTTCTCACTGTGATTAGGTGCGTGGAAGCCAGTAGGGTTACTCATAATAATGAGCCCTGTTCTCAGCAGTAAGTGTTGTAAGCATTGGACTCCAAAGGTCAGAACCTCAGCTTGTGTAAATTTGCAGAGCTCTACTGAATTTAATGGAGCTCCTTTGATTTCCACCGGCTGAAGAGCTGGTCCTAAGGTTTTATTATGTGCCTACTCCAATTTTTTTAGCAGAACAATTTTAATGTCATTTAGGAAACCAAACGGAAATATCTCTGGATTTTTGGGAAGCCTGAAACAACTGTCTGCTACTTGTTGTTTTGGGAATTTTCTGAAAGAGGCTCTCTTGCTGGAAGGGTGCATCATAACACTCCCCTATTTTTTAAAATTCAGAACACGCAAGAACCCAAAACCAGACAGAGACAAAGCAGGCTGCTCTCTAGTGCAGAAAGGCACAAATCATGCCACATTAGTTTAGGCTGCCTGGCTCCAGATTAACTCTGATCACACTTGCACACTTTCCTACAGAGCTCCCTATCTTACCAGAAGGACCAGTATTTACAGTGACAGCGTGTAATTCTTACAGTTTTCGGTACACCACAGGTTTGAACTGGGACCAGTTCACTCTTATGGGTCCAATCCTCACCTGGTGTATAATGGTGGCTGTCATCAGCTGAGGATCCGGCCCATAATATGTGAAATCAGCCACTCATTAGTGTCTCTTGCAATATTTCAGCACACGGGGTGAAATGAACACATACGCCATCTGCCAAATTGCCACCTGGAACAAATTTTTACAGCTGAGTTATGATCAGCCTTGGAACCTAGGAGTTTTTCATTAACATTAACCATTTAACAAAGTACTTGGATGCTGCTGCTGAATGGTTTCACACCAGGTCTGCCTCTGCTGAATCCCATTACCGAGTTCCCAGAACCAGTACCAGAAATAGGACTATACGGTGTTCCCACATGACATGCCCGTAGCAACATCGCCACAGCATCTCCGTTAGCAACCTTGTACTGGTGTCATAAGCCTTTGACTACAGCTTAGAATGTCAGCCTGGAGGTCGCTATGAGCACAGCTAGCCTCTAGCTCATTAGAGTGCCATTGTGACTCCCCTGTCCTCCCCTTTTCGGCTTCTTGTCTCGTCATTAACGAATAGGCCTGCCTTTCGCAAGGGACTTTGGGACTCTCCTACACACCTCTGTCTGCTGTCAGAGCCCCGCCATTCCTGTGTCCCTTTCCTTTCCTTGTCTCTCATTTGCTGCGGGTGTGGCTACACTTGAATATTTAGTCCTGTTTTAACACCCGGCAACTAACGCAATGGTAAATTCTTGTGTAAACGCAACTGGCTACAGACGCTTGGGGGCTCTGTCTGCATTCCACTAACGAAACCGATTAGTTAACCTGGAACATGGATAAAAATTCAAGTGTCAATAGGAAGGCTGCCAGTTTGGCCAACACAAGAGACTGAACTAAGGACTCAAAGCATGAATCTCTATAATTGAGCACAGCCCTGCATGACATCAGTGCAGCCTGTCTACATGAGAGGTGTGCACCAGTGCAACACTTCAGCTGTGCAGTTCCACTGGGCAAATTTCAGTCACACTTTATTAACCCTTTATATCCCATTTATAAATAAAGCCTTGATATCAAGAGTTAATAGATGCTACAAGCATGTTACATGCTCCGTTGTTGTAGCCATGTTAGAGAGACAAGGTAGGTGAAGTAATATCTTCTATCGGACCGACATCTGTTAGTGCAAGAGACATGCTTTCGAGTTTACAGAGTTTTTCATCTTGAACAACAGGGTTTTTGTCTGGGCTCTGGGCTAAGCAGAATGGTCTATGCTTTAACCTTCATTTCTCTGCTAACCTAAGCACTTCCTACGTTGCGTTCCAGTGGACTAATAAACTCTGCTGTTTTGACAACGCTGTTTGAGTGTCACTGCAAATCCTTGGCGAGGCACGTTAATTCCCAAAGACTGGACAAGTCTCTACCAGGAGTCTACCTCGGTGGCCTCACTGAGCAGAGCTCACAGGGTGAAACAGGCGGGCTGGAGCCCCAGAGGTTCAGTTTAAGGAGGTGGTCAGTGCAGGAGCGGCGCCAGCTTTTTTGCTGCCCTAGGTGGCGGCAGCGGGAGAGGCTGCCGCCGAAGTGCCGCCGAGATTCCCGGCGGCCGAAGAACCAGCCACCGAAGTGCCGCCGAGGTCTCAGGTGGCCGAAGAAGCAGCCACCGAAGTCCCCGGCGGCCGAAGAAGCAGCCGTCGAATGCTGCTGAGGACCTGGCGGCCGCTGAGGGACCTGAGATGCCGCCCCCCAAATCCTGGCGCCCTAGGTGACCGCCTAGGGTCGCCTAATGGTAGCGCCAGCCCTGGGCAAGTGGCTGGAAGAATGAGACCCCTTGGAGGTGAAGGGGTGCCAGGCCCCCAAGCGGCTTGACTCTTCCTGCACAGGGTTGGCCACACAGCCTGACCACGGCAGGGGTTCCACTTCCTTCTAGAGACTGTTCCAAAGCTGGGGGTGTCGCACCAGAAGAACTTTGTGTAAGCCTGACAGTTTGTTTCTCTCGCCAACAGAAGTCTGTCAGATAAAAGATATTACCTCACCCACCTTGTCTCTCTAAGCATGTTCTAGAGAGAAGCAAAATGTGTTCCAGGTTGTTAGAAGCACATCAATAGAAGGAAGAATAAAGGGTTATAAGCCATGGCTGCAAGCAGCCTGTTGGCCCTGCTGGATTCTATAACAATGGATTAAAACATCTATTCATGATTTATTTACCCTTTATAAGCAATTTATAAATGTAACCTTCCTACAAACTGTGACCCCAAGCGTTCTAGTGTGGACATACCTTTAATGTGCTCTCCGAATCCCAATGCTCTCTCTCTCTCTTTGCTAGGAAGTTTTCCATTCATTTATAACAAAACAAACAAACAAACAAACAACAGTAACAAAAGCAACCCCCTTCCACCTCTGAAAAAATAAAATCAGACTTTCTCTGTCTGCTGGGAACATTTTGATTTAAAAAAAAACATATTTGTCTATAATCTCTCTTTTCTTTTAAAGAGAGGTCATGGAAAATTCACTTGAAATCAAGGTATATAAACCTGTATTGTTTTGCTCCTGACTAATTAGGTAAGTGCACCTCAGAAGGATCACAGCTAGACTTGTTAACCAGACTTAGTCATGCAGACAGCCTGAAAAAACAGCCCCCGTTACAACTGCATGGAAAACCAAAGTCACTGCTGTTTGGCTTAGAGGAAAAGCTGCCAATATTTAATACAGACGTGTTGCTTCAAAGAACGAGGGAGGAGTGGGGAAAAAGAGAGGCTATGCTGTGGAAGCAATCAAGCACAAGGACCCCCGCTTCAACATGGTTGTCCTCCAAAACAATTAAGCCACGTGTTATCCTCACAGTATAGATGGGATTGAATTGTATTCCAACTACTTTTCTGTAGCATGGGGCACTCCGTTTAAACATGGCTTGGTCCTGCCTATGCTGCTAGATTAACACGTAATCATGTTGGGAGACAAATGTGTTGTAACTGGGTGGCTCAACGTGGTTGTCCCTTGAGTGAATGCAGGCCCTTGTTTCTCTCCATCCTCCCCCTCACCGTGGCTGCAGAGGAAACATGACTGAATTCAATGTTGGCAGCTTTCAGGATTTTCCCTTGGAGCCAAGCAGCAGTGAGTTTGAGTTTCCAACGAAGTCTCGGCAGGTTGGTATTTTGGTCTGAGTGCAGCAATATATCTGGCTGCGATAGTTAAGCTGATTTTGCTTAAGCACAAAATAAATACCCCTGGATTTCCATTGAATTCTCCGTAACTTCCCTCTAAAAATGGGGCTCACATTAAAATAATGGAGCAAAGAGTTTTTAAATGCACCGCAAATTCCCATTCTGCGGGCCACTAGTAATAATACCTAGTTTTTTATCGAGCACTTTTCATCTGTAGGTCGCAAAGTACTTTCTAAAGGAAGGTCAGTGTCATCTTACAGATGGGGAAATTGAGGAGTGGAGAGGGGAAGTGACTTGCCCAAAGTCACCCGGTAGAAGAGCCAGGAATACAACCTAGGTGGCTGCCAAGCGCGTTAGCCTGTCCGCAAGCCACAGTCCCATCAACTTCAATATGCTGCACTCCCTTTACTAAGGCTGAATGTGCTGTGTTAGGTCCTCATCTGCATCAGCGGACTGGACTTCCCGCTGGGAAATGTCAGGAGAACGGCAGCTGTCCCTACGGCACCACAGGTAGCTGTGGAGTAAGGGACACTGCCATGGGTATTTCTAACATGTCAGTTTCATGGTAAATATTCGTTTGTAAGGGTTTGATCCAGCACAACTGTAGTTAAATGGGAGTTCGGACATTGACACTCCAGTGACAGCAGGATCAATCCCTACAGGTTTGTTTAACTAGCTAAAAGAGTCTTCAGATTCCTTTAAATCAGGGATGGCCGACCTGAGCCTGAGAAGGAGCCAGAATTTACCAATGTACATTGCCAAAGAGCCACAGTAATGCGTCAGCAGCGCCCCCTCCGCTCCCCAGCCCACAGTGCCTCCCGCCTGCCAGCAGGCCCCAACAATCAGCGCGTACTCCCCCCTCCCTCTGCAATCAGCTGCTTCACGCGTGCAGGAGGCTATGGGGGGGGGAAGAGGGGAAGGAACGAGGGCATGGCAGGCTCAGGGGAGGGGGTGGGAAGGGGAAGATCAGGGGGTTGAGCAGTGACTACGACCTGGCACAGGGTTGGAAAGTTAGCATCTCTAGCTCCAGCCCCGGAATCAGTGCCTAGGTAAGGAGCCATATGTTAACCTCTGAAGAGCTGCATGTAGCTCCGGAGCCACAGGTTGACCACCCCTGCTTTAAATAATCGATATCCCCCTTTTCCCCCCCGTCGGTAAGGTGCCAATGCAGGACTGGCTGCTTTGACCTGCGCTGATCTGCTTCATTTCCAGAGAAGCCAGGCAGAGAGTGGGGCATGAATCCAGCTCATGAGCCAGAAATTTCACAACAAAATCCTGTCTAAACCCAGTGGAGTAGCCAGGTTTAGAGCACAGGGGGAGCGGAGCTAAAAACGGCGCCTGGAGCAAAAAGCGTGGGGAGCAAAAAAAAGGCGCCGGGAGCAAAAAAAAATGCTCCGCTCTGGCCGCAGCGTAGGAGCAAAAGGTGTCGGAGCACAAAAAAGGCGCTGCTTCTGCTCAGTGGGGGAGCGGCTGCTCCCCCTGCTCTCCCCCTGGCTACGCTACTGGCAAAACCTCATGGTCACCTCTCCATTTTTTTTTTTAATTGAGCAGGGTTTGTCTTTGGAAAGAATCCAATCTACGGACCTGATCTGAACAGACAGACGGGTACTTGGCGCCATTTGCAGGATCAGGGCTACCATTGCAGTGGTGTAAATCAGGAGGATAGCACCAGTGACTCAGATGCAAAATGGGTGTAAAGTGAGGTTTACACCCATTACAAAAAGGGAGGTAAAGTGAGCGTAAAGTGAGGCCCCAAATTGCTGTGTTGTTGTTTCCCCCTCCCCTGAGAATGGAGATGGCAGATACAGGAGATTTTTTTTTTAAGATAATTTCCAATTTCTAAATTAAAAAGAAAGTGACCTAGATTCTCTCTCCACATTTTGGCTCCCTGTGATCCATCCCTTCTGAATGGCCATGTGGACAATTTCCACTTGGTCTGAGCAATGGGTAAGGGTCAACGACCCCATGACAGCATCTTCTTTAAAAAAATATCTTATTTGTTTCTTTGAATTGAGCTAATTCGCTGTGCAGCTCTGAAAAGCAACGCGGAGGTGGGCCATAACTTCCATGGTTTTGACTGCACTTGCCTTCCGGTTTGCAGAAGGATTTATCTGATTGCTCTCTTGGCAGCTGTGGCATAAAACTAAGTTTTGCTGGTTTCTGTGTGAAGATACTTGGCACTCAGGGGACACGGCTTTCATCCAAGGATCTCTAAGCAGTAAGGGCTAGATCACGGCTCGGACAAAGGAACTAGAAGGGGTAAGTTGCCACGTCCCTACCTAAATGCGTTAAAGATGGGGAGAGGGAGTAGGAAGATTTTTCAGTAGATATTAGCGTGAGTAACGATTGGAGCCCAGGTCAGATGTTGCTGCGAAACTGAAGCGGACACAGATAGGTAGGTGTGTTATAGAAATGGACTATGGGCTTTCAGCACAAGATGGCACACATCAGGTCTTGTTCTTGTTGTTTGGCACCAAAACCTGCTTGATCTTGGACTCTGTTACACATGTTCTGCTGCTTCGTAACTCATGCATGCAGCTGGCCTGTGGAAATCTACCGCACCACAGGAACTGCGGGCAGGAAGTCAGCGCAGTGACTAAAATCAGACATCTGTTAAACAGCGTGTGTGACAAGGCGCGCACTCTGACACGAGTGCAAACCGGACGGCAAGGAATGTTTAGAACACGGCTATATTTTGCAATGCTGTGTATATATGCGGGCTAGAATTGTCAAATGGGGTGTGTAAAGTTAGCCTCCTAAATCTACACTTTAAGTACCTAACTCAAAGTGGCGTGTTTTTCAGAAATGTTCAGGATCCACAAATCCCGTTGACGTCAATGGGCGCTCAATGTCTTTGCAATCAAGTCCCTTTTATTTAGATACTTAAGCATGTTTTTAGGAGACTATCTTTAGTCACTCAAGTTTGATATTTTTGGTTGTAATGTATATAATAATAATTAATAATAATTAATAATTAATATAATGTATATTTATCTTCCATTCAAGGATCGCAAAGCATAGTCTAGCAGTGTCACCAACTCTCACAATTTCATGATGAGCCTTGCAATATTTGTTTTCTTAAAGCTCCAGCTTCAGGAGTCATGTGACTATGAGGGATTTCGGCTTTCATTCCTGGTTGTGGAGAAAAGCTTGAAAACGCGACCATAGAGTATCCTAAACCAGAAGACAAATAAAATAAGCCCCAAAATTATTATTGAAAGGAAGCTCATGATTTTCAAGCCAATCTTGTGATTTTTTTAAAGCCTGATTCATGGTTTGTGAGTGCTTGTTGTTGGCAATATTTATAAGCCTTCTTGAAAAAGGCTCTCAACAATCTTGGGACGCAGATAAATCTCATTAGCTCCAGATCACAGATGGGGAAATGGAGGCATGGGGATGTTAAGGCCAAAATTTGCAAACTTAGGTGTCTAAAGCTAAGCACATAAGTAAGTGGCAAGATCTGTGCACCAAAATCTCCCACTGAAGATTGGGTCATCCCTTTGCCCCAGGCCTCAACCTTCCATTTCGTTTAGACAAGCCACTGGAGTTTCAGGTTCTGGGTTCCAGACCCAGAGGACGGCTGATACCATGTTTTCTATAACCCTGCCCACCCAAAAGTAGGAAGCACGGGCAACCTCAAGACAAGCCTGTACTGAGGAGATTTTACATACCAAAGGGGGTGCCGACAGTGAAGAGAAGCATCCACATTTCAGGATGGGGTGGGGTGGGATGATCTGTACTCATCTCGAACTCCGAAGCTCTGCACGTTAAGCCTCTCGCCTGTTTCACGGCATGGCCTGCCCCGGTCCTTTCCCTTTCCCGTGCCGTGTTTCTTCCGACTCTGATTTACACTGCTGCTGCCTCCTGCACCCCTTTCCTGCGTGCTGGCTGCCAACATCCGACCACTGCAACTTGCCATGGTTATGCGGCGCCTTTGTCTGTCGACTCTGAGAACTTTTAGTCCGTTCCAAGGGCAGGCCCTTGGTCAGACTCCAAACAGCAGAAAGAGGGTAATAAACCCGCCCCCCTCTTCCCCATGGGACGTGTGGAGGAGAGCATTGAAAAGAAAAATACCACGACGAGGACATCTGTCCTCAGGTGGGGTGACGTTGAGAGGTCTGCTCTTGACAGATTTAATCAGCTGAGTGAGCTTCCTCCAACGCTACCTCTCCCCTTGGCACTGGCAGCTGGAGGAAAACGATAAATCCATCTGTCCTAAGAGAGAAGCAAGGGCCCTGAGGTTGCTGCGTTCTTCCAAGCACTTCATCCCCATTAGACGCATTAAAAGGAAGGTGCAGATCCTAAAGCTTCAGGAGCTCCACTAGGAGCAAGTCTTCTCTGAGCAGCATCAGCCCCCACAGACCACAGCCTGGGAGCAATGCAATTGTCAGAGGCAACTCAGCACAGCAGGCCGGTATGTTGTGGGTAATATGCGTCTGGTGGATTTGGATGATCTGCGTGTCTCACTTCATCGTCATGACTGTTTTTGCTGTTGTTGCATGGAGCGAAGTGTGGTTAACACTGGATTTCATAAGCCAGATCTCTAGCTGGGACAGATAAACAGAGCTGGTTGAAAAACAGAATTTCCATCCCTCGGGAAATTCCGAGGTTTCATCTAGCCCCGAGGCAAGACAAGAAGCCAAAATCTCAGAATTTTCCCAAAATATTTAGGTTTGACCTTATCGAAACACGTCTTTTAGGCTATTTATTAACTGATTATATGACTACATTATATTATAAACACAAAGGGTGGAATGATAAAATTGTAACAGAACGTTTTAACCTCATTGAAACCGAACAGTTTGATATTTTCCTGTCAGAAATGGGAATGAAGTGGAAACGCGCCCCGAAATGGTTCAATTTTGTCGCAGCAGCATTTTCCGACGGGAAAACCTGTACTGCTGAAAATTTTTTAACTAGCTCTACAAATATGCAGAGTTCCCCTGTCTTCAGCAGATGTGCACTGATTTACATCAGGTGGGGATCTGGCCCCTCCTCTCTCTCCCCTCCCTCCCTGCCCCTCGCCCCCACACTGGAGGTCTTAAGTTTAATAGCAGCCAGCCAGTGACAAGTTGCCTAGAGTGCAGTCTGCAATGAAATGCCAAGAAGCACCGAGCAAAAGGGCAGCAGGCACTGCAAGAAGAGACAAGGAGCCAGTTCAGAGGCAGATAGTTGGGGACTGTTCCTCTCTTGCTCTGTATGGACACAGAACTCATGCAGCATCTCCTCTGCTTTGGAAGATTTGGGGGCTGCAGGAGGTTGAGAACTTGGGGGCGTAGCTGACCCAACATATCAGGAAGAAAATTGGAGACTTCCTCTTCAAGAGTGGATCATCCAAATAGGCTATCAGAGGGGGACCTCAGTGGAAGGCTAATGAGCTACTTGTTGGAATTCCACTACCCAAGGCCAACGACCACCCCACCAGCCTGCAGTCACCCACCGAAACAGGCACTGAACGTTTTGCTGTGTTTTCATCTGTGTGGTTGGCCTGTCCTTGCATCCCAATCAAGGGACCAGCAGGGACCATCTAAGATGCTTGGAGATCCTTTACATTGGTAGCCCTGGCGGATTTCAGGCTGAGCCTTGTCCCTGAGCCAAGGCTGCTATCTGTACCCTGGTCTCCAGCGTCACGGAAGCCTCTTACAAAGAGCCCTCGTAGAACATCTTGCCCATGACACGCCTCGTGCGCTCGGCTCTCACGAGAGAGCATGCCATCAGTGTCAGAAGAGGTGCCTCCTGCTTACTTAGCTGGGAGAGAAAGGACGATTTGTGCTGAGGCGGGAGGGAGGAATTAGGAAGATGCTGCCAGGTTTTGTGTGCACATTTGGTTGGCTTTTGTTGTTGCTGCTGCTAGGGTAGGAAGCAGAGTCTGCAGGGTTCCCCAGATAATGGCCCGGGCTACTTACCAGCTCATCCTTCCCCATCCCTATTCTCCCCCTCGCTCCGCTCCCCGCCAGTCTCTGGTGGGTTTCAGTGCCTGGAAACTGTCTGCGTTTCAAGCTGCTTGCCTGGCGGAAGCTCCCAGCTTGTGACACGGAGGGCGGTTATTGATCGACGCGGTGGCTAACGGTAATGAAATCGGACAGCCCTGCAGCGCAGAGCGGGGCCTGCTGAGCCTGATGTAATGCTGCCAAGAGGCGCTGCTGCGAACAAGCCTCACTCGCTGCGGGAAACCCCGAGTTAGAATTAATCCGATCCAGCCGAGCCATTCAGCGGGGCAGGGACTCGCTAAGCCCTTGCTCCTAGGAGCGGAAGGCAGGCCTCGCAGAGGCTCATGTGACCGGCACATTCCTGGCACCGTGCCCGGTGGACTCAAACGGGGGAAAGCCTTCCAGATCCCAGCCTCGCCTCATGCGAGGATTACAAACAAGAACAAACCCGCCAAGCTCCAGTGGATTCAGAAGCACCACACACAACGGGGTGGGCGCCCCAGGGGCGTGGTGGGGGAAGCCGTGCCCCCGAATTCTCTCTTCCCGGCTGAGGGATGCAGCTGCGGGAGGGAGGGTGCGGGTTGCAGCACGTCAAGGGGCAGGAATGATGGTGTTAGGGGGCTGTGCTGGGGTGGCAGCTCAGGGGGGAGTTTTTAACATCAGGTTCCTACTTTTCCCCCCCATTGTTTTAGGTCAGGCCTTTATCCCCCGACTTCCGTGTCCCTTGCCCATAGGAACTGCTATACCTAACCAAACCAGTGGTCCATCTAGCCTAGAACCCTGGCATTAGCAACGGCCAGTACTAGTTACTTTGGAGTAAGGTGCAGGAAAACCCCATAACGGGAAAGTCTGCTGTCTGCAGGGGACAGTTGGCTTATGAGCTCTAGTGTGAACGTTAAATCCCTCTTCTCTTTTAATCCCATCTATTGAATCTGTAGGTGTTCTCATCATCCCTGGGCACGCCTAGCCCCTTTGTGACTGTTACTAAGCTCTCAACCTCAATGCTATCTCATGGCAGTGAGTTCCACAGGTCAACATTCTCCAGTAGACTGCGTCTCTCCTGAAACTCTCATTCTGCCTTGCCTGTTCGTAATCAGCTGCCAGTCCCAGGCTCATTTTCTGGCTGAGGAAGGGGAGACGAGCCCCCGACTAGATGTTGCTTGGAAAGAGTGGGTATGTGTCATGGCAGGGCATGACTCCAGCAGGTGTGATTCAGCAGCCTCACCTGACACAGTCAGGTGGGTCAGCTTGAATTCAGGTCAAGCCTTCCCCTCCGCTGAGAGTCCCCTTTTGGGCATCTCATGTTGCAGAGAATAAGGGTCCACATGCCAAAGGACTAGACTGTATAAGTAAAGGTGCTCTTTTCTTTCATAATCCAACCTTCTGAGTGAGAATGGAACCATTCCCCTGTATGGTGCTAAGGGGGCGCTGCATTCCCCTGCATAGTGCTAAGGGGGCGCTGCATTCCCCTGCATAGTGCTAAGGGGGCGCTGCATTCCCCTGCATGGTGCTAGGGGGGTGCTACATTCCCTTGCCTGGTGCTAAGGGGGCACTGCATTCCCCTGCATGGTGCTAGGGGGCGCTGCATTCCCCTGCATGGTGCTAAGGGGGCGCTGCATTCTCCTGCATGGTGCTAGGGGGCGCTGCATTCCTTTACATGGTGCTAGGGGGCGCTGCAGCACAGGAGGGGCTGTCTCATGCATAAGCTGCAGTCCCATCACAATTCTGCCAGGGGACAGCGGATTTCCATTCCAGCTGGGGCCTATCTCCCCGCAGCTTTGGCCCTGCCTTACTCCAGGCTTGCTCTGCTCAGCTGTCGGCTCTTTGGAGGAGTAGGGATTGCGGGCACCTTGCTCACTGGCCCTCTATCCTTTCCTCTCTCAGAGGGCTTCTTACCACTGAGGGCCTACAGCAAAAACCAGGGAATGAATCAAGCCCTTGCTATATAAACGCAAGGCAGTGTGGCCTAGTGGTTAGCACCACTGCGTTGGGAGGCAGAGCCCCATGGTTCTTCCTGAACTCCTGCCTCACATTGGGAAAGCCACTTAAATTGCTCATCAGATCCCCCCCGCCTGCACAACGGAGACTGCAATACCCACCTGCCTCAAAGGGGTGTCGTGATGCTCAATTAACCCCCATTTGTAAGGCTGCTTGAGCTCACTGCCTGAAAGATGCCCCATCAGTGCAAAGCACCCCTATACAGGCTCTGTAATGCGTGAGTCGCGCGATAGGCTAGAGTCAAAGATAGATGTTGCCAATATGACACGCCAGATGCTGCACTCATGGCAGATTATTGCATGCCTCAAGTGCTGCTACATTGCGGGAGGTTTGGAGGGTAAGTGACTTTAACCATCTAAGCCCAGCAATAATCCCTTCGAAATGAGCTGCCTGGAGTGTTGTTTTCTTTCTTTACTGAAGCAGAATTTAGCAATAAAAATAAAACAAAAGGCCAGATGAGGACCTGTCCTGGAACAATGCTCATTATTACGCTGACAGGAGCCTTCACCCAAAGATCTCAAAGCACTTCATAGATGTTTAACAACTGGACCCTTGAGATGGGCAAATATCTGTATCCCCAGTTGGACGTTGTGTTGTGGCAGCACCCAGAGGCGCTCCCAGCTGAGAGCTAGCCGCTGTGTGAGTGCATAATGAGAGACTGTCTTTGAGCTTAAATCCTAACAAGACAGACCAAGAGTGAGAGCAGACGCCGCAGCCAAGATTGAAAAACAACCGGGGCAGGATCGGGTAGTGAGTTAGAGCTACACCTAGGAGTGGAGTCCCAGCCCCGTGTGCTAACCACTAGACCACACTCCCTCCACACAGTGTAGACATAACTGGCAGCCATTCAGAAAGCTGTTTGTAGCCCATGTTCTAAAGTCCTTTCGTCATCCTGTGTATGTAAGATTACCCCTCTCTGTACTGTCTGTACTCCCCACCTATCTGCTGGCTGGCTGCTCACTCTGAAGTAACTTTGCTCTTTGTTCACTGACACTCTAATACCGGACTTTGCCCAAGAGGGCTCTGCTGTCAATGAAATCACAGGAACGGGCTTGTATAAACATTCGGCTTCCAGAGTCCCAGCGACTGCACCAGCCACATGCCTCCAATATTGCTGTTTCCAGAGCAGTTGGATGGCTGATTGCCTCTAACCTGCTGAGTGTTACAAATGGCATCTTTCAGGCCTGTGAAAGAGGGGGAAGGGGCGGGGAGACATTGGATGGCGGCTAATAATTGGATTTTCTGCTAATGCGGAACATTCCCTTGAATAGGATCCTGATGTTTAGTTGCTCATGGCAGGGTTCAGAGAGAGAAAAAGCTATGGGGATGGACCACAATCTGGAGCTGTTTTCAGAAGGGCACTGTCAAGTTCTTTTGGCCAGGAATTGAACATAGCTTTCAAGCTAGAGTGACCAGATGTCCCGATTTTATAGGGACAGTCCCGATTTTTGAGTCTTTTTCTTAAATAGGCTCCTATTACCCCCCACCCCCGTCCCGATTTTTCACATTTGCTCTCCGGTCACCCTATTTCAAGCTGCCCATTTGCAGTGGAAAACGTGTCCCTTATTATAATGCTAGATGGTGGAAGCGGCTGGAGAAAACTGACCCTTTCAGTACTCAGGTATCAGAGGGGTAGTCGTGTTAGTCTGGATCTGTAGAAGCGACAAAGGGTCCTGTGGGGTGCCACAGGACCCTTTGTCCCCTTTCAGTACTGAGGACTTAAAAACAAAATAAATAACCTAGCTCCTACAAATAGACCAAACAGCGCACATGGGCTGGAATAGCAGATGGAGCATGTGTCTCTAATTTGTGTGCAAGCTGGGAAGGGCCACATCCGCTTATATTGGGGATAGTTCAGCTCTATAAGGACTGGGTTTAACCCCTGCCCTCCCGCACCCCTGCTAAAAGAGAAGTGCAAGGCATTGTTGTTATTTTTATATTTTCATAAGTCAACATGTGGCACTTGCGCCGAGACAGTCAGTGGAGTGACTCTAGGTTTGCACTGGCTGTAACACAGTCTCAGCAAAGGTGTGTGTTCCAACAGGACATGGAGACAGAAACCGACATAGCAGCAAGAAAAGACTTTACAATTGGTCGTTGTCTGCTTCTGGGCTGGGCAGAATTCTTAAGAGCACCCCCAAACGAGAGGGATGTTTTGTTTGTTCAGTAACCAAGGAGAGTTAAGAGGTTTAGAAGAGATTAAAAGGCCATTTTCTTTCCTTCAGCTAGAGCACAGCAGAAATTATCCCTGGACAATGCACATTCAAGCATATAGTATAGAAGGATGAAATAAATGCACACACTTGCAGGGACTGTTCTCTGTTTTTCCTCTGTGTGTTCCCAGAATGGATTTCAAGCTGAAAAAGCAGTCGAAACAGGAAGGATACCGAGGGTGCTTAAGCTCTGTCATACAATAGTCTAAATGACCTTTCTCTAGCAAAGCACACACCAACTATCAGCATATGGATTTATCCTGAAGAAATGTGAGTTCTTAGTTCTGGAATTGCACAGCTGTTTCACAAGCAGAAATGGCAAAAGGATAGATAGATAGATAGATCTTTAAAAAATGATTTCAACCAAACTCTTCTTGCTCCTAATGTATATTTTGACCCTTTTGGAGATGGTGAGAGGAGAAATTCATCTGTCTTCACATAGGTCCTGAGAATGGCAGTGTTTGAACAGTGTTATTCACATGGGACATGATCCTTAGCCCTTACCCACATGTGTACTCCCACTGGCTTCAGGTGGGGAAACTGAGGCACAGAGCAGTGACCTCAGGAATCACACAGTGGCTACGTCTGCCAGGAGGCAAGGTATCTGTCATTCCCCATTTTACAGACAGGGAAACAGGCAAAGAGCTGGTTTATGATTTGCCCAAGATCACATAGCAGCTGTTATTCTCTCTTTTGTACTTAACTAAGCCTCACATCCCCCTGTGGTAACAGGTAAATTATAAGTATCCAATACATGGGTAAAGTAAGGCACAAAGTAGCCAAGGCAAAATTTTCAAAAGCACCCATTGCTTTTCAAAGAGACTTAGGTTCCTAAGGGCCTACGTTGCTTTTGAAAATGGGACTTAGGCTCCCAGGTCCAGATCCCATTTGGAGTTAGCTGCCTAAATACTTTTGAGGATCTCAGCCCCAGGCCACATAGAGAGACAAGGTGAGATAGCTTTTATTGGATCAACTTCTGTTGGTGAGAGGGTTCGAGCGACACAGAGCTCTTCCTCAGGTCTGGGCAAGTCACTTAGGTAGTTTTGAAAATTTTACCCCTAGTGACTTGCCCAATGTCACCTAACAAGTAAATGCCAGAACTGGGAAAAGAACCCAGGAGCTCTGACTCCCATGCTATTGCTATAACCATTAGACCAACCATTCCCAAAACATGCATTATCCAGACCTACAAGGTGATCTAGACAGCAATACAAATCACCCATTAGAAACAGGAATTGTTTTGTGCGATTTGTAGCTTTGCTATTGCTAGGCAAAAAAGATGTGTTGAAAATATTTTGAAAATTTAAAACTTAGAGGGATAATTTTTTTAACAGCATTTTCCCCCTCGCCACTCTTTGCTTTTCATGGGTGAGTATCTCTACCCACACTGCAGCTGACACAGATTATATGCGTTCTATAAATGTTGAGGGGAGGAGACACTTTTTAATTTCATTATAATTTCAGCATAAAATATATCACTTCTGTAGGAGTTTGTTGTCTGGCGCATAATTACTTTATGGCACTATAAAATATATATATCACATTACAAAGCCTTGCCATGCTACGCGGAAATAATTTATAGCACAGGAATAGCGTGAAACAATATTCTACCCAGGGTTTAAACAAAAATAGAGGAAAATAATGACTTGATTAAATATTAATTTAATTACTTTGGAGTCTTGGCTAAATCTTTGCAACCTCCCACAACCCGCCAGCCCCAGACCATGCCGTTCATCATCAGATTTGAGGTAACCAAGAGGACATTTTTCAAGTCACAAATGCCTGTTAGGCACCCGATTCCCACTGAAAGTCTTATTGCTACTCTCATGTGTCAATACACATGCATATTTATTAGGCAGGGATTTTCCAGTGTGGTCTGTGATTTGGGTGTCCAAGTTGGGCCTTTCAGATGAATTAAACCTCAGCCTTTGGGATTTTTCAGAGGTGCTGTGCACTGTTCCCTCTAAGCTGTGCGCGTGTGCGTGCGCACACAGATCCTAAACCCCGCGCACACAGTGAAACACCGCACGCACAAACATTTGCACAGAAGCACAACAATTTGCATAGAAGAAATTTTTTGCACACACAACCTGTCAAAAATTTGCACAGAAGAAATTTTTTGCGCACACGGCCTGTCAAAAATTAGAGGGAACATTGGTGCTGTGCATCCTTAGTCCCAGCTGTGTCATAAGCTGCACCACTGCAGGAGGTACTGTGACTCATGGCCACCCCTCTACGTCACAATTCCTCCCCCACATCTTCCTCACTCCAGGAGAGTAGTAATTTACTGCTGGTCTATACTGACATCTAACCGCAGCAGCTCATCTGCACTGGCCTGTGAGTGGGGAATAGAATTGTGGTTCCTCCCACTCCTGGCTCCTCCCCACCCACCTACCCTGGAGGAAGGGGAATAAAGGAGCACACAGTGTTTGCTTCCTCCTGCATGCCTGGAACGAAGATGCAGGTGGCCTGTGCAGATGGAGTGCCAGGCAAAACCACTTACAGCACCACTACCTAAACCCACCTCACACCTTTCCATGGAGGCCATCAGTGAAATCGGCTTTGTTTTATTTGTGTCTCGGGTCTCAGAGGCTGAGGGGTGGAAGTGGAATGTTGGGTTCCTGAGATATGAGCAGAAAAGATGACACCTAAAAATAACAAGGGCAGAAGCATCAGGGGAAAAGTGGTGGGAAGGACCCTTATGATGCTGTGACATCAGGAAACCTCTCTACGAGGCTGCTATTCCTGATTTCCGTTCTATAAGGCGCAGAAGCAGAAGAAATTGGATTTCAAGAGCGTAAAGGAGGCTGGTTGGTTGCGCTCACTACACATTTAATTCTGTACTATGGGGCGTGCATGGGTTTGAATTTAGCTCCTTTGTAGCTTCTCCTCTCCTCTTTGGGAGTGGTGGGGAATGCAGTGTGGTCTGAGGGGGCTATCAAAATGACTGTTGTTGATGAAGCACCAAGACGTCCCAACTAAGATCACAATAGTGAAGCTGTGGCAGCGGGGACTAGCCACTTGAGTACATACCCACGGTCCTAGGCAAGGTTATACAGCCTGTGCTGCCGCTCCTGGTGCCACGGCTTCACCGCCATTGCTAAGTGAGCTAGCCAGATCAACACTAGCTCGGATGGGGCTATGCTCACTCCTCTGATTGCAGTATAGCCAGCCTCTTTAACTCGAGTCTGGTAGGCCTCAGAGGAAAGGAGGGAGACTCAGGGTGGACCCCAGTCTAGACAAGGCCTTTGTAACATGCATTTAACCTGCCATCTTGGGCATAAAGTTAGTGTCATGATATAACGACGGATGACCAGGAAGCAAGAAAATGATGGCTCAACCCTGAAAACCCCACTGGGCCTATGCTACCATCCGGAGGGACAGTCAGAGCTCCTTGGCACTTGCCCTCAGGTGTCAGAGTGGGCTGAGTCCACCCTGAGTCTCCCTCCTTTCCTCCAAGGAGAAAGGAAAGGACTTCCCTCAGCCCATTTTCTTCCCCTCTCCCCTTTGTCTGATTCACCCTGGTTCCACTTTGGGCTGAGGCCCGGGGCTGGGGCAGGGATTTAAAAATAGCGGTGGGGGCTGGATATGCATCTTCAGCAAAGAGACTCATAAACGCAGCCCGGACTGAAAATCAATTCTTTAAAGCTGAAATCAATAACAATAACTAATATTAATAGTGATTATCCTTTCTTTATTGCACTTTGCCGTTGGAAATGAATTGTTTTTAAGGATTAGCGGCAGCTGAACTCTGTAATGCAGTGTAAGGTCGAAGATTTACTATGAAAACACAGCTTATGAGGAAAGACCCATTACATCTGATGGAATACACTTTGGACGTGGCCACAGCCACGGCAATTGCTGCTGCTGAGCAAAGGAAGACTTTAAATGTGGAGTCGGTGGTTTCAATTTCTGCAGGAGGTGGGGATTTTGGTCAGTTACCCTGTCTGGTTCTCTTGCTGTCTGAATGTCCTGTTCCCAGACATTCTCAGTACATTTCTTTTTTTGGTATCTTTTATCTAACACAGCTTTAGCCCTGCAAAACTCCCAGGGGAGTAGGAGGGGGAAGGTGGTGTGCATACGGATGGACATCTCTCTCTTTCTCTATAAGAGACAGTGATGTCTTGAGGTACAGAGAAAGCTCTACCGTATGCAACAGATTTTCAAAAGAGTTTAGCACCCTGCCTGGATGTATGCTAGGTATTGGAAGATCTGCCCAGAAGTATCCCAATGGGAACTGAATGCAGGGTACTTTTGCAAGTCGAGTACTGAGCACTGGGAAATCTGGCCTTGGGATCTTGAATCTGGTCTCATGTAGCCATAGCAATGCATAGGAGACACACAGCACTGGGAGTCAGGAGATCTGGTTCTGACACAGTCCTGCTATGTGATCTTGGGCAAATCAGAAACCAGCTCTTTGCCTGTTTCCCTGTCTGTACAATGGGGAATGACAGATACCTTGCCTCCTGGCAGCAGACTGCAAGTTCCTGGGATTTCCTCAGTGTTCCAATTTATTCAACGAATAATCAGAGTTCAGGACATGTGATGGGTCAGATAGGTCCTTTCTCACCCCTGTCCCAGTACCAGTGTGTCTTGGAGGGGTCACCTTTAAAGGGGTAGAATGAGTATTTCATTCTCCAAAAGCTCATCTATTTATTATCCTCTTCTGAAGGCGTCAACCAGACATCTACGTAGTTTCCATTCTGGAGATGGTATTTGTGATGTGGACGCTTGAGCAGTTCCTACCTTACCCGAGGCTACTAACCCATTTCATACACATGCCTTCAAACAGCCATCCATTGGCAACAACTTTGGACGTTGCATTTGAACCAGGGACTTTGGTTTTGTCTAGACTAGAGTAACAGGTGTGATGTTAGAATATGTTAACTAAGGGGCACTGCTAAGATGAACAAGTTAAAGCCTAGCGGGAAGTCTAGATTTTAACTTGATTCACTTAGCCCATGTTACAGTATATGCTGCTGTTGTCTACACTCAACTTTTAATATGTGTTAGTTGGGCCATGTTAACTATCATGTTCTAACAGCACACCTTTTATCCTAGTCAAGGTCTTAGAGATGAAGGACTCCATATGACTCATTACCAATCTTCTTAGTCCCCCCAAGGGGATTGTCATGCTCATTAAAGTTGGAGACTGACAGCACGCTTTAGAATCAAACAAGCTATAGGCAGGGAATATGTACGTTTTGTCCCCGGCAGAATCCAGTGGTAGCAAGTTGAGAATGATGTAAAAGCACACGAGGTGAAATCCTGGCTCTAGTGAAGCCAATGGAAAAACTCTCATTGACTTCAATAGGGCCAGAATTTCACCCATCATGCTTGGTATCTAAGGGCTGGTCTACACTGGGGCGGGGGGGGGGGGTGGGAATCAATCTAAGATACGCAACTTCAGCTACGGGAATAATGTAGCTGAAGTCGAATACCTTAGATCGATTTTTAAAAGTACTTACCCTGGTCCACACGGCAGCAGGCAGGCTCCCCCGTCGACAGCGCTTCCTCCGCTCGCGGAGCTGGAGTTCCGGTGTCGACGGGGAGTGGCTCTGGGATCAATTTATTGCGTCTAGACGAGACGCGATAAATTGATCCCAGAACATCGATAGCTACCCGCCGAATCGGGCGGGTAGTGTAGACGTAGCCTAATTCTTCCATGTAGGAGTTGCTAGTGAGTTCAGGTTTAGAACACCTCAACTTGTGATTCCTGGGTAGGTTTAACTTGCTCAAAAGCTTTCTGTGGGTAACTATTATCAGACAGAATAAATGTCCTGCAGAGACCACAATTGTTCAGTGCAAGTCAGCACAAGAAGAGAAGAGTTGCATCACATTCTTGATCCAAATTTTTCACACGGAAAGTTTTTCTTTTCTGATGAAAAATGGCTTTTTTAAATACAAATCGCTTTGTGGAAAATTGTCAACATATCAATCTTTTCCCCTCCAAACGTTTCTGTGACATTTTTAATCAATAGTTTTATCCACTTCTTAGTCCAATTCATGGTTATCAAAATTTTTAACTCCATGCGAAAATGCAGCTTTCAGTGGCTGATACATTTCTATTAACATTATTATACATTTCAAACACTGCAAAACAACTTCAAAATTGCAAAAGTTTGCAATTCCCTCCTGCCTCCCCCTGCTTTTTTTTTTTAACCAGCTCTAGTTTCAGCAAAGATGCATTTCCCTTCAAAGCAACAATCAACAGACACTTTCCCAGCTGGGTCTGGCAGAACTTAGGCCTCCTTAAGGTGGTACCAGCCTGGATAGATTTATTGGTGCTTTAATGAAACAGGCATGTGGTGTGCAGATGTCCTCATACTGGCTCCGCTTTTAACTTACTCTAACAAATCAGGTTTTCCAATTGTGCATAGTTGCTAATTTCCTTAAACCCATCTTCAGAGAGAGGTGGGAGGCGGGGAACAGTGTCCCTTTCCCGGCTGGGGAAAAGCAGGATTCTGTAGCCTCGAGGAAGGGAAGAGACAGTTTCCGAGGGTGATCGTGAATATTATGGACTTCTGGGAACAGACGTAAAGAGGCCGATATTGCCAGATCTTTTAGCACGGTGGGCAGCGGCAACACTGGGAAGGCTTCCACCCTCAAATGAATTGAGAGGACATTTGGGATGGATGGATGGATCGTGCTGGGCTGGGGCTGGATGCATGGACAGGAGCACGGCTCAAGAAGCCTCCTCCTTACAGCAAAGTGCAGGCAAGTCAACAAGTCATTATGACACTCTTGGCTCTACTGAACTCACTAGCTTTCTTGATTATTGAAGAAAGGATGGGGCATATCGACTGAGGTCATCCGGTCCCTGGTTCATCCGGCACAGAATTGTTCCCTAACTAGCATGTTGTCCAGTCTAGGTTTGGATGAGCATTGCTACGGAAAAGGGAAGCACAGTGAGCTAGGTTTGTAGCATTTAAAGGATGTGATGCCTTTCAAATAGTAACTGACTCCTCTCAACTCCCCTGGGAGGGAGGCAGATATGATCATCCCTATTGTACAGATGGGAAAACAGTGGCAGACAGGATGACTTGCCAAAGGTCCCAGAGGGACCCATATAGCTCTGAGCCCTCTACAAGGTACGGCTATCTCCCATTGGCTTCAGAGAACAGGAGCTACCTACCCCATTGAGCACGGAGAGTGGAGGTCTCTTTTCCAGAGGACTTTTAAACACAGCCATTCACACTACATCTGGGAGATCTTTTCTCCTATAGTCAAAATGGTAAAGGCCTGTTCTCTCTCTCTCTCTCTCTCTCTCACACACACACACACACCACAACCAGTAAAACAGAGTTCTTACAAAGGACTCAACCAGTGATTTTCATGGAATCCACACTTTTGCCAACAAATCCACTACCTCCTCCTAGCTCTCGATTAGCTCAGCTGTCAATCTGCCTTGACATTAACAAACAGAGGGGGAGAGGGGGAAGGGCAACACGGGGGAGAGAAATGAGATAACATGCGGATTGATCAGTCCAAAGGTTAAGAAGCTGAACTTATTTAACTCCAGTTGGTTTATTTATTGTCCCCGAGTTATAGTTGTGTGACTGTGATGATGGAACAGATTAGCACAGGATTGCTGGGTAGATTTAGAAAGCTTCAGTGTTTCCAGCTCAGGATATATATGTATGTGTGTATGTGTTTATTATTTTCTCTTTTCACTAAGCACAGCTATTCTCTTCTCCCCGACGCCCATTATGGATGACGGTGAGCACTCATCTATGCAATTAGGGACAGAGGAGGGCAAAAATTTCCTTGGTCATCAGATCGGGAACTAAATTTATGCTTTATTCTGCTGTAAAAGCACTGAGTAGTAATTTCTCTGGCCTCAGAAACAGGGACACTTACTGCAGCAAAATATATAAAAAAGACTCTCCCACTGGTGGTAAACACATGCATCATGCAAGATTGATAGGACCTGGATGACTAATCCTTGTTATGGCCCCTGCAGACAACTGCCTAGGATCAGTAGCTGAAGCTTTAGGGAGGAAGAACGGGCTTGTGGGCAAAATTGTGCAAGGGCACCAGGCAAACCAGGCTCTGCTTCTAGCTCTGCTGCAGACTTGTTGCGTGACCACGGGCAGGATACTTTAATGCTCCGTGCCTCAGTTTCCCCATCTGTAAAAGGGCTTTCAAAGACAGTTGCGCTCCTCCTAAGGAAGGAGCCTGCATCAGAGTATTTAGCACATGTATTTTTGCTCCTTGGGTGCTCTGGTAGTTTTCGAGAAGGGCAAGATTGGAAAAACAGGGGTGGGGGTGCATAGAAAGTCCAAACTGAAGTAATGGCAAAGTCTCAAACATAATAGCAACAATGTTGTACATCAGGAGTGAGGTGCATTAGGCAGATGTCCTGGCTAATATCTCACATTACATCAGTGTCTCCCCCACATTTTCGCAAACAGTCACAGGAAACATTCAGTAATTTCTCTTTAACACCTAGTCATGGTGTTTCGCAGCTCGGCACGTTAGAAGCACAATTCTCCTGGGAGTCTGAGAAAGTGCGAGATTTGTAGCCCCAATTGGTTTTGATCCAAGAGGAAAGTGCCAACACTGTGTAGGATGCCCTGGGGCTACAGAGAGGAGAAAACCCAAGCCAGCGTCTGCTCTCGCTTACCCCAGGGTGGATCAGAAATAACTTCACTGAAGTCAATGGAGTGACACTTGGAGGGGAATGGGGCATGTTTAGATGAGAATGATCCAGGAGTGAGCTGGTTAAAGCCAAGTGGATGGTGTCAAGCAGGGACATGCAGAGAGGGCTGCAAAGCCATACCAACAAAGCTGCTGTTTACAATGGATTAGAGCCTTTGGTTTTCATACAGAATGAAAAACAGCAGTTTTCCAGTTGCCCCCATTGTCTCTTTGTCCCTTTAGCCCTATGTCCAGCCCCCCCATCCTCATGACACCGAGCCACTAATTTAACCTGTCTTTGAAGGGGGGGTGGAGAGGCTATTTTCCGAAGCAAAACGCATCCTTTAACATCGGTATTAACACGGAGGGTGAAGACAGCCAGCCTTGTTTATGCTGCCGAGAGCTGTGCTGCTACTTTCTGGAGGTGGAAGCCAGAGATGCCATGGGCCAACCGTCCTCATACATAATTGATACTATCTGGTTTTCATCCAAACTGAGATGTTATCTGTAAAAAAAAACCAAACTTCAGCTGGTGCCTTAATTGTTATTTGTATAGCCGGCCTTAGCCCCCTCAGCCTTATGAGGTACCAAGCTCTGTCAACGCCCGCTGAATTCAGCACTGCATAGAATCAGGGCCGGGGGAGGGGCAGTTTGTGGAAATTAGGGTTTTGTTTGGGATAGCTACATAGGCTGCTGATGCTCACTCCCCAGCCGGAGTCTGAGCCCAGCTGTGTGTCTGACGTCCTCATTATTCAGGAGCCCAAACTGCACAATGTGGATACGACTTCAGACTCCTAACACCCTGAGGTTCAGAGGTGTTTGGATCCAGGGCCTAGGTTTGGCCTATGATGGTGAAATGCAAACAGAGGTTTTGCATTCTGCACCTCCCTATGTGTCACGGTGTTTATCAGAGGTTTTGCCTTGTGCCCCTCTTCACTCTGAATAATAATTTCATTGAGATGTTTACTGAGCCCCAGGCACTTAGTTCCAGATTCTGATACTTCTCCTCATGCTGAATAGTACCTTACTCCACCAGTAGTTTCGCTTGAATAATGCTATCAGCATCTAGACCCTGGAAAGAGCCTGGCCAGAGGGGCTTATTGGCCAATGCAGAGAAGAATATGCCACAGGCACTGGGTTTAATCAAGGCAATCCAGGTAGAAGGCTTCATAACAGAAAGATTTGAAGGAGAGGTATTATGTTTGGGAGGTGGGAGGTTATTCCAAGCCTAGAGAGTGGCACAAAAGAAGAGGCATACCTGGGAGTGGGAGCTGACGACAAAGGGAGCTGAAAGAGAGAGGATATGGAGGAGTGTTATGAGCAGGAGCGGGGAGAGGTGTAGGGCCAGACTGGGCACTGCCAGTCACCCTGTCTCGTGCTACAAGGTGAAAAATACGAAACTGTTGAAAGGAGACAGTTCTTCACACAATGCAAACTGGCCTGTGGAACTCACTGCCCCATGACCCCATCAAGGCCAAGAGTTTAGCAAGATTTAAAAAAGGGGGTTGAATGTTTATGTAAGTAACAAGAACATCCAGAGTAATAACAGTAAAGAATAAACCCCCCAAGTGCTATAGAAGGGATAGAAATACACGCCCCAGGGCAACTTCTAACCAACGGCAGTTAGGAAGAAACTTTCCCTGGGGGCAGATTATTCCATAACTGGCGGCTGCTACAGGGATTCTTGCACCTCCCGCTGACGCATCTGACGTCAGCTACTGCTGTAGACTGGATATGGACTAAATAGACCGCTGGTCTGATTTGATCTGGCAGTTCCTAGGGATTTTCACTAGTGTCAATGAGAGCAGAATTTGGCCCTACAGCAGAGCTGGAGACACAGCTGGTGACAGTGAGAATGGAAATATTCCTTGCCCCAGCCCCAGCCTGTATAAAGGGAGCTGTGTAACTGGATACCAGTACATTGAATTTCAGTTTTAAAAAGAGGTCCAAACCACGGTGTTAGAATTGGTAAGAAATTCCCTGGAAAATCAATCTGAATGTTCCTAGCCTCACGCTGCTGACTTCATTACAGACATATAGAGATATTTACTTTTTATATAAAAAAATGTCACAACGGATTTATTTTATTTATAGAAGAGATTGATAATTGACAGGTGGCTGTCTAAAAGATATGAAACCCTCCAGCTAAACACTGCAGCCATGGCAAGGATACAAATTACAGAGATATGGCTCCAGAGGTGAGAGACTTGTTACTTTTAACACTGCAAGATATAAAGAGAACAGGGTTGAATCGCAGTTCAGAACAATCATACCTAACCAGTGAACTAAATAAAACCCAATGATTTCATACCAGCACCCGGAGCATCCTCAGAGTGAGTTTGAATTAACAAGCACATTGTTTCCTCCCAAAGGGTCTTGTGAGCGTCACATTTTCTATCTATTTATTTTAGGATTGTATCCTGCTACCCATCACCGAAGTATCTGGGCACCTTTCATGTAAAGTCAATAGAAATAAGGAAATCCCTTGTGGACTTCATGGAGTTTTTGGCACTTCTCCCTTCTTGGTGTAAAAACTACGCTGGGGTAGAGTTTTTGGTTTTGAATTTTTAGATTTTTATCAATTTCCCCCTTTTTGTTTGTTGGGGGTTTACTGGTTAGAAGAGGATGTCAGTATTCTGAACCTCATCCTTCTAGTCATCATCATCAAATGTGCATAATCTACTGAGGACCGTTATGCCAGTAGGTGACCACGGTTGATGACATTGGACCAGGCAGCATGTAGTGAAGTTTCCGTATCTGGCTCAATCCTACAGATCTACAAATCTCTGGCACAGCCCCACAGGGTCAGGGCACACACACCTTTGTGTATCAATGGAGAGTTTCAGAGCACGGCGTGCTGGGGTGTTTTTGTCCATCCTGGTGACATGGCCAAAGAGTATACAATGCTGCTTTTGAACATGAGCATTTGGAAGAAGACCAGATCTCTATGACATTATGGCATTTCACACAAAGGCAAACTGCTTTATGCCCAGGATTTAGCGCTGACCACACATATAGAGTGTCTCTAGCCACTCCAAGTTTGCCTGTAAGATGATCCAGGTTTCTGACCAATAAAGCACTACAGGTAATACACAGGGTTGATAGATCCTGAACTTTGTCTAAATGCAGAAACGTTTTTGCATCCATAAGCAGACATGGACTTCACGCAGCAAGACTTAACTTTTGGAGGATGTCCGGTGTGCTGCTTGCAGCCTAGGGAGATGAACTCTTCAACGCTCTCCACAGTACTTGACAGCAGAAAGGTTTTTTGGAAGATGGAAGGTTTTTCAGTGTTTGCTAAAGAGGCTCCGTCGCTGGGATTGCCTGATCCCCTCTAGAAGTTTGTTCCATTGCTGGATCCCCTCAGCAAAGAATGATTTATCCTCAGCTCTCTTGCACTTCACCCTGGGCTCTAAACTGGCCCAGAGGAGCACAGCTGTTGCCATGGTTCATAGACAAAAATTTGGTCTGTAATGTGGCTGGGCTTTGATCCATTAATTGCTTTGAAAATTAGGACCAAAGCCTTTTCCTCCCCGTCATACCCTGACCAATTTTCCCCTTCCCCTCCCTGAAAGGCCCCCCCTTTGTCTAAATGAAGTCAGCCCCTTCCCAGTCAGCACTGATAGTAGGGTGACCAGATGTCCCGATTTTATAGGGACAGTCCCGATTTTTGGGTCTTTTTCTTATATAGGCTCCTATTACCCCCCACCCCCTGTCCCGATTTTTCACATTTGCTGTCTGGTCACCCTAACTGATAGACACTGCAGGACACCATGTAAGGACAGCAAGGAAACTTTCAGGAGTGCGGATGGAGTTTAGACCCTACTGGTGCAGTACCTCAAGCCTCCAGCTGGGGGTGCTGCTCTCTTTTGGACCAGTGAACCTGAAGGCCTGATCTAGTCAGTAGGAGTCAGTGGCTTCTTTTCACTGGCTTTCATGGTTTTGGTCAGGCCCAAAAGGAGGAGACCCAGAGCTTCAAAGGAGGCCCTGAAGTGATGTGAAGTCATCCTCAAGCAAATCTGAGATCTGTCTGTCTACTCCATCCATCCACCCATCTCCATCTCCGCCTCCACTCCTCTAAGGGTATGTCTACACTGCAGCTAGGGGCATGCACCTGAGTGCAGGTAGACATGTGCTAGCAGTGCTTGAGCTATCACACTAAAAACAGCAAGAGAGGTCATGGCAGCACGGGTACATACTCAGGCAACTAGCCCAAGTCACTGCCCATGCTGCTGCTGCCACACTGCTATTTCGTAGTGTACTAGTTCAAGCAGAGTTAAGGCGTGTCCGTCTACCTGTGCTGGAAAGCACCCTCCCTGTTACTGGGCAGACATACCCTCAGGGTACTTGGGTATGTACTCTGGTTGCTAGCCCAAGCTGAAGTCCATGCCACCCCATCTGCACTGCTATTGTTACCCACGCTAGATTATGCCTCCAATCA
This sequence comes from Macrochelys suwanniensis, assembly GCA_033296515.1. NCBI lineage: Eukaryota > Metazoa > Chordata > Testudines > Chelydridae > Macrochelys > Macrochelys suwanniensis. The sequence continues at coordinate 7,963,817 of CM065790.1, read as the reverse complement.
CACCTTTCATTTGCAACCTAGACGTAGCCTAAGTGTGGCCAGCTTTGGGGATTTTTTTGCGAGTCTCGTGATATTTCATGTTTAAAGCCCCAGCTCCTGGAGTCCTGTGACTATATGAGACTCCCTGCTTTCACTGTATAAGAAAGTCAGTTTCTAGCCCTCAGAGTTGAGTACATACAAACAGGTATGACCTGAGTGTGACTCAACAGATCACAGCCCAGAAGGCAAACAAAAAGAACTCAAACTACATTTTCAAAAAAAAGACCCTCTTGATTTTTAAGTCAATCCCGAGAGTTGGGAATTGGGTTCTTATTCATTATTTTTGAACATTTGAGGCTGGCAATCCTGGTGTCTGTCCATCTAACTATCTAGAAGGCCTCATCACATAATGGAATAAAATTAACAACAGTCTCTTTCTTCCTCTGTCTTTTCCTTCTCAGCCCGCAGGAGAAACGGGGGGTTTAAGTTTCAAGGTTTTTGTGTGTGTTTGTTGGCTTGTTTATGTTCGAGTGTATGCGTGAATGAGTGTGTTGTGTGCCCGTGTGTAAAGAAATTATTGAGGAAAAGCTAAGCTGCCGTGCTGGGTTATGCCTTTATTTCTGAGTGAGATCAGCACTGTGATCATTCTTATCTCCTGAAAGAGCAAGTTCCACAGTCTGTGTTCCCCCCACATGAAAGTTCTGTCTCCCACACTCCCTCCTGCTATTGGCCAGCAGTTTCACTGGGCCAGTGGAATGCAGCGCAGGTTGCAAGAGGGAGATGCCATTCCTCAGCTAGCTGGGGCCAGTCCCATGGAAGGCTTTGACTATCAGAACGGGGATCTCCAGCAATACTCTGTTCAGTGGGGAGCCAATGCAGAGAGAGGAGCAGCAGGGTGATGTTTTTGATGGCAACCTGTGTTGCTAGGGAGACAGGCTGTTGCCCTTGGTACCAGTTGGGGCTTTTTCAGGGTGGGTGGCTTCATCTCTAAATAGAACGAGTTGCAATAATCAAGCTTTACTCACTTTTTCCTAACATGGAACTTGGAGATCTCTGAAGGTCTTCCAGGCCTGGGCTTCCTGTAGTTTATTGGATTTGTGCCCATATCTTGTGTGCTCAATATCACCTGTTCACGACTACTTCAAATAAAAGCAATTAATCCCACGGCACTCAACCCACCAGACTGACATTCTGCTGCCTGGGAACCTAGGTACCATATGACACAGTGTTTATATTTACGGGAGTGTTTTACAAGCTGGGTAGTATTTATGGTGTCAATTTATAGGGGCTATCAGGGTCTGGTGCTGCACACCTGCAATGATTCAGTGTCACACTGGGATCAAAAGAGTAACAGCAGACTGAAAATGCTCAGGTTTTCCAAGGCACCTTATAGTCCACCCCCGCGTCGCCTGCAGCAAATCAAAGTGCAACAAGTACCTGGCATCATCTGGCCGAGGCTGCTTCCAGAAGTCTGGGGCCTTGTATGTTATCTTGAGGACAGGGTATGGGCTATAATAAAAGGAGACTTTATTGTAGCCTGCAACAGAGCTAAAAATCCAATGGGTATTGCCTTGTGGCTTCATTGTAAATTCTCTTTTATGGCCCTTTCAGTCTAATTGCTAATGGAGATTTACAGTGTGGAGGGCTTGTGTTCGCCGTCTAATTAGCACTATTTTTAGCCTGGGTAGCTTCAGCGCTGTGTCCAATCTTTGCACTGGGAACTCCGGAGCCTGCCCCAGGAATGAGATGGGAAGTGGATGCACTTTTGACTCTGAAGGGGCAGCGTTTTTCTGCACTCAGGCTACGAGGCTCTGTCAGGAGGTTGCCGTGATCTGCCCTGGCGCTAAGTCCCATGAAAGGGTTTCCAGGCACCAATTTTACATTTGCCACCAGCGTGTGGAACATCCAAACAGACCATTTTAAGGACCTAGCTGGAGCTCAGGCTGGGCAGGGCTCAATCTGCAAGGATTTACCTTGAAGATGATGATGAAAGGGCTTGGTGGTATATGCCTCATGTTCCCAAAAGCAACTAACAAGCGTATCCTGCCTTCAGGCTGGACCCAGCCAATGATGGTGCAATGCTTATCACTGGTGATCCTGCTGAGGAGGGCTGGGCTTGACGTCACTGAGATAGCCACGCTCATTAGCGACATGGGATCTTGAGTTAGACTGGTGGGAGAGGAGGGCCAGTTCCCGGTTAGTGCTTTCTCTCAGGCCGCGGAACGCCTGACTCTGTGCTCGTGTCTAGCCACCTTCAGAGCCCAGTGCCTGACCTGCACCTTTGTATATACCGACCTCCAGTGAAAGGAGCTACACGGATTTAAACAAACAAAAAGCCGTGAAGCCTCAAGTGTGGAGCACTTTGCGTAGAAATCCTGCCTTTCGTATTTCATTGTATTTCAGCCTTTAGATACTGTGGTGAGTGATGACAGATAGATAGATTGATCTGGACCGAAATGGAGTTGTCCATTCCCAGCTTGCTTGTACAGTTTCAGCTGAGTTCAGACTCTTAATTAAAAGTGGTTGTTATTTGTTTCTTATTCACCTTTGGACTTTTAAATACTTTGAACCCGATTCTGCTCACAACTCCAGTGGAGCAACTGCACCAAGACAATGAAAGTGACTGCACTGAGATCTGGTTGGTTTCCAGTCTACCCTGCTCTGCTGAAATGAAACTTCAAACCAGGTGCGTTTCATGTGGTTGAAGGTTTTGCTGTAAATGTTCCAGGCAGATCTCCTGGGCAATTAAAAAGTCAAGAGCAGGAATGAGAGCCGTCTTGCTAATGATTTGAAGTCAGCTCCTTTGAACCAACATGTCTGAATAAAGTCAAAATTATATCATATCAGTCTCCAGAAATTAACCACAGAAGTTAAACATTAAGCAGTCTTGGGATGGAAACTTCTGTAGTTCTGCGGCTGATCACAGGTCAAGGAGAAAGCCATTAGGGACGGCCTTGATCTTTAGTAACTGTCAGGAGAAATGGGAAAGCACAGAAGAGAGGACAGCAAGCATCCGAGCATCATAAAGTTCAACCGCACCTGACTTCTGCTTATCTGGAGCTTGGTCCTGCACACACTCAAGACAACAGGAATACTCCCCCTGACTTCAATAGGCACAGGGCTGAGTTCCTGGTTTATTTTTCTGATAAGGTGACAAAGTGCTGGCTAGAGGAATAAACAATCTCATCGAGTTGTTTGAAGATTCATTCACGCTAGAGCAGTCCAAGGAGGCAGACCCACAGCTGGGTTTTTTCTGGTCAGAGCTCCACGCACTTCAGTTCCTGAGGAACTGTCCCCCAGTGTTTAGAGCAGGGAGTCTCACAGTCGGGACTGTGGGTTCTTTTCCTTGCTCTGCCACTGACTTTGGACAAATCACTCCACCTCCCTCTACTTAAAAGGCTGTAGCGCTTTAGTGAAGATGCTGTACGCCGACAGGAGAGAGCTCTCCCGTTGGCATGGTTAATCCACCTCCGCCAGAGGTGGTAGCAATGTTGGCAGGACACATAGCACTGTCTGCACCGGCGCCTAGGTTGGTATAACGCCGCCGCTCAGGGGTGTGGATTTTTCACACCCCGTGAGTGACACATTTTTACCGAAGTAATCCCATAGTGTGGACCTGGTCTACGGGTGCGTCTACACTGCACTCCAAGGTGTGATTGCAGCTTAGGTAGATGTGCCCGGGCTAGCATAGCTAAAAAGAGCAATGTAGAGGGGGCAGGGTGTGGGCTGTGCAAACAAGCTGGGTTCCTAGGGAGCTTCTCTTGTTGTTGGAGCCTATGCGGACACATTGACACTGCTATTTTTTGCCACGTTGGCATGGGTAAAGCTAGCGTGGGTATGTCTATGCAAGATGCAATCACATACCCTAAATCCATTAAGTGGGAGCTGGAGCAGGTAGCTATTCTCTGGAGATCAGGTACAGAGAGAGGACATACGCCACATGCTGAAGAGTAAGCTCGGAGGAGCTGTAGAAGTACAAAAGACTCCATTCATTCTCACCATTATTACCCATATTACAACTTGTTAAATTCTCTAGTCACTGAGGAATAGAGGAAGTTTTATGTTTGGGAAGACCCAGTATTCCCCATTAGATTTTCAGCTCTCTGGGGTAGGGGCTTTGTCCTTTTATTTTTTCTGCAAGGCTCCTAGCACGTTTTGGGGGTGGCAGACAAACACTAAATGACTATGTTAATTGGCCATGAGCTGGTAAATAACAGCAGGCTCATACCTCTTAGTGGAACTTGTTTAAAAAGATTTGTGGAAATATTGTGATCGTGTGACTGGGTAAAACACCCCAAATCCAAGACCCCAAACAGGTAAAGGTGATGCCAGAAAAGTGAATTGCATTAAAGAGATTTCCAAGGAAATGCACAGTTACTAAGCTTTGAAATAGGCGTCAGGTCAGAGCATTCATGCTGTGGAGCGAGGCAGGAGCCTTAGGGAGGTTAAATAAAAAAGCTTTTACAACCCAGACCTTAAACACATGCCCTCCCCTTTTGCCCATTTATTAAGTAATAATGAAACACTTTTGTCACAGTTTAGGCACAAAATTTTTGACACTAAATCTGCTCTAAAACGAATCAAGGACTAGACAAATGGGAATATAATTACAGCGGTTGACATCCCTGTATCATTAACCTCTCAGCTCAGGTGCCACACTGAGTCACAGCTGCAAAAGAGTCCGTATTACAGATAGTTCGCTCCCGCCTCGGAAATGAATTTGGATTTTAATAGCCGTGTAATGTCTCCACAGCTGTCTAATCTGGCACTGGTTGCTAAGACAATGGCTGATGGGGAAGTTTCCTGTATGCGACACCCTCCGCTCTCTAGTGGCTTGTGTCAGGATCCAGCTAGCTCCATGGCCTGGTCTTAAATAAAGTGTAGCTGAAATTGTACAACGTTGAGAAAAGATAGTTTTCCAGGCCAGGCACTAGACGGGGACTCTGTTCTGGTCTATATAGGTTCTTGTACCACTCTCATCATGACAGTATCTGAGCCTCTTCCTTTAGTGCATGGACACATCTAATGTCTGTGAAGTGTGGTTCATATATCAGAGCGAGGGATTGTTATTATTATTAGTTTCTTCCCAGTGCAGCAGAGTAAGCCACAATATCAATGGCACATTCGTTCAGCCAGTCCTCCGATCTCACAGTGCAGTGCCTCCGATCTGAAAATACTCAGAAGCCCTTGCTTTCAGCAATGGTGCTGGGCACCTGGCCTGGGTGCTTCAGGACTCCCAGAATGCACTTGTACGACCACCAGTGTAAAGTGCGCTGCATATGAACATGCCAAGCCGGTTCTGCCAGAATCAGTGTTTTTGCAAGGATGCCCTGACCCAAAGCATGTTGACCGCCCCCCCCCCCCCACACCCCCCTCCAAGGGGACCCATTCTGTTGACCTCAAGGAGATTTGGATCTCTCATTGCAGGTACTGGATGCACCACCACAATTTCATAGACTCATAGAAGTGCAGGAACGGACGAGACCAGTAGATCATCTAGTGCAGTCCCCTGCATTCAGAGGAGGACTAAGTAATAACTCTGACAGGTGTTTGTCTAACTTGTTCTTAAAAGCCTCCAATGACAGAGATTCCACTGTTCCAGTGCTTAACTATTCTGACAGGAAGTTTTTCCTAATGTCTAACCTAAACCGACCTTGCTGCAATTTAATCCCATTGCTTCTTGTCCTATCCTCAGAGGTTAACAAGAGCAATTTTTCACCCTCCTCTGTGTACCAACCTTTTATGTATTTGAAATCTGTTATCATGTCCTCTCTCGGTATTCTCTTCTCCAGACTAACCAAACCCAGTCGTCCCTCACAGGACATGTTTTCTAGAACTTTAATGATTTTTGTTGCTCTTCTCTGGACTTTCTCCAATTTGTTCACCTCTTTTCTGAAATGTGACACCCAGAACCAGACACAGTACTTCAGCTGAGGCCTTATTTCCTCATCGAGGGTGAAATACTTCTCATTGACTCCATCAGGGCCAGGGCTAACCCTGAGTGTGATCACAGCAAGTGCCTAAACTTTTGCTAATCCTTTTCAACTGCAAAGGAAAGAAAGACCTACAGGGCAAATCCGCATTCCTCATTGTGTCTCTCCAGTCCTCCAAACCCACAGTCAGACCTGGCCAGGAAGGATTCTCCAGTCACCCCGCCGTGGATGACAAGAGACCATTGTCTAATGTAGAACTGAACACTGGCTTCAGTTCAGGGAATATCCCAGCCCTGCCTTTGGGTGCTGATCCCACCAAGCTAATCGAATGCAGTGCAGACCTTACCGCTCTGGACTGGAGGCGGCGGGCACACATTACCCGGCCTTCTCCCTGCCGAGAGATTATGAATTGTCTGGCTATACAAGGGTGAAATCAAGCAATCTGTACAAATCATATTACCCAGGCAGCAGCACCGGGGGCAGCTGGGGTTCAAGAGGTGAGGAGTCAAAAGGTGAAACCGGTGCCCTCTGGATGACTCGGGCCGACTGGTGGAGACATTTTGTCATGCTCTCACCAGGACGACACTCTGATGTGCTTCTCCTTCACCTGTGGTTACCACAGGAGACAGAGGAAGAGAAAAAGAACGACCATCGGCACTTCTGAAAAAGGAGCCATTTCATCGGTGGTGTTTGGGTTGCCTCCTCCGGGTCCAGCTGCAAAGTGAGAAATCATAGGTGATGCCATGGGCCAAATTTTGCTCTCTGATAAACTGGTATCAATTCCGAGTAACTCCTCTGCCTTGGTTGGATGCTGGAGGGCAGAATTCAGCCCTGTAGCTGCAAACGGGGCTTGTTTCCTTCACATCTTGTTCTTCATCTTAAAATAGTAACCAATCACAGTAGCTTGCCCCCTCTGTTTGCAGTTCAATGGTAACTGAGCATTAAGATCCGTTCTCTTCCCCCCCTGGTCTGACAGGAGAGGAGGTGAGGGAGCTCTGGTGTCCTTGGCCGTTCTATTGAGGCGTGTTTTTGAACAATAAATGTAATGGAGATAATTGATTAGCTCTGAACCGTCCCTGCTGAAGAGGAATCCTATCTGTTTTGCTTTGGCAATCAGTTGCCTTTCATATCACATGCCCACTTAAGCTGAAGTGCGGTTATTCAAGGGGCAGACACTGGCTTTGCTTTTGGGGGCTCGCTTTTTTTTTTTTTTTTTTGCTTCTTTAAAAATGGGATTTGACTGCTCATGACAGCGAGAGACAAACAACACCAATGAGCAGCATGTCCCAGACTTTACTGGATCACGTGCCACCTTCTTAAGAAATTGTTGCAAAATGAATTGATGGAACATCAGCCTCACTTACCACAGTTTGGGAACCCCTGGATGACCGCCAAAAGAACAATAAGAGCAGGCTGCTACAGAGCCTTTTATCTGAGGATCTCAGAACACATTACAAATGTTAATTAATCCACCCTCACATGGATTATTTTATAGACAGTTAAACTGGGGCACAGAGAGGTTAAAGGATTTACCTAAGATTGCAGAAATCCATATCTGAGCCAAGAATAGAACCCAGGAGTCCTGAAAACTCAGTCCTTTGCTCTAAAGGCTAGCCAACATTTACTCTTAAACCAGCCATCCATCGTGCCCCTGTTAATGTTAACCCAAGTGATGCATGTGCACTTAGAAGAGAGCACATGCTTAGTATCATGAGAATTGCATGGCCAATGCACTTTATTCCTAGCTTGCAACTATCCTGGTGATAGCTCTGTTAGATGCTGAGCAAAGACAGCTGGATTTTTCTTGACATGAAAAATATCTATCAGAAGTTCATTAGAAATGCAGTACTAAACCCAATTAAAAATCTGGTGTGTTTTATTGTTCATGGTTTGCTATCACAACTATTACATTTGTTGCCTTGGATTTCAAAGTTTGTCTCATACTTTCTCTACAACGGTCTCAGTTTCTACGGTGCAAAACTCAGACTCCTGAATCCGGTACACTGTGTTTTCACTCTTTGCATATTTAAAGGCCCCCTGCTTACCCAGCCCAACCAAAACCACAGGAAACAGAGATCACAATTAATAACAGGCCAAAGCACCACAATCCAAATGAGAACTCTTGAGTAGTTCATGCATCCTATTAATTCCATGTGCCCTGTATGTAGTTTTTAGTTGGTTTTAATTCTGTTTCTTGGAGATGCAAATCAGATAAATTATACTCAGAGGGTGCAACAGAAAGTCTTTAATCCAAAGGGGATTAACAGAAGTGACTGAGTTGAGCTGAAACAGAAAGACAAAATGGAAATCAAACAGCGTTGCCACCTCTTATGATTTTATCGTGAGGCTTGTGATAGTCGGTGGTGTTCTTAAAGCCCCACCTCCTGGAGGCATTTGATTAAGTGAGACTTTTAACTTTCACTTTAAAAAAAGAGTAGTTTCTAGCCTTCTAGGTTCTGGAGAAAAGTTGAAAATGTTACCAAAAAAATCAGAAGCCAGAAGACAAACAAGCATCCAAAATGTAGTGGTTTTTTAAATCTCATGGTTTTTAAAATAATCTCATGATTTTGCCAGCCTGATTCATGATTTTGGAACGCCTGATATTGGCAATATTGATCAAAAGATTCACAAGTGACTTTTCTTTTTTTTAAAAAGTCCCCAAAATTTTACCTCTAGGCAGTTTGTATTAGGCAGTGAAAACATCAACAATCTCCATTTTACTCTTTCCAGGCATCACTCAAGTACACTGGAATCCATGGTTCAAATGGGACTTCAGTGGCGCTGCTGGCACTCTGCAGAGAGTTGAATTTCTCTATGTCTTTAAAATTGAAATCCTGCTAGAAGTAGCAGGAATCAGAATGATACTCATAGCAATAAATCACTGGGCTGGAAATCTCAGTAGAACAGGCTGTCTTGTGAGATTTCTGGCACTTCCCGGTTCTTCTGAGGTCAGAAGTATTGCAACAGCCAGAGCATCCTTCCTTGTGGTATTTTGATGCATCCGTTTGCAGACAGATTCCAGAAAATGCAGAGACATATGAAAAAAAAATTATCTGACCTTCTTTGTGCCAGGAAACAGTCTGGATTGAGTTTGAGGCTTGGGCAAAAATGTGGATTAGTCCTTACTTCATTCAAACTGGCTCGCCAATCTGTAACTTTCAGGTTCTTGGTGGTGATCAAGTCTCCTTGCTTAGTACTATATCATAATAATAATAATAATAATAATAATAATAATTAATAATATATTTGCATTATGTAGCACTTGAGAATCTGAAAGCACACGGGGCCTGTTTCAAAATCCACTGAAGTCAATGGAAGTTTTTCCATTGACTTCAATGGTCATTGGATTTGGGTCTTAGAAAGGTGGGTGAATAGGGTCATCCCCATTTTACAGACTATGGGAAACTCGGTCTGACAGAAGATGGATGAATTGCATCCACTCATGAAAGAAGTTAGCAAGAGAGTCAGCAGAAGAACCCAGATTGCCTTACTTTTGCCCCCTTCTGCCTTCCAATAACAGGTGAGAGAGAAGCATAATGCTGACTGGCCTGAGGTGGCGTCCTGCAGTTCTGGCCGTAATTTTTCCATCCCTCTGAAACTCAGAAGAGCATTAGCCCTGCTGGCATCTGACATTTCCAAAGGGCAGAAAGTATATTAAATACACCACCTCACTTCCAAACAATCCCAAGCAAACATCTTCCCACTCGCGTCTTAGAGCAAACCTGTTGCATTAGATCCCTTCCCAACTGCTCACCTCACATGCCCAGTTTTACACTTACGGAGAGAACCCCCCTCCTGTTTGCTCATTTTCCATCTCTTGTCCCAGTACAGTCTGAAGTAGATTCAAACAAGAAGGAAAAAAAGAGCGCGTACGGGAGAGGGAAGAGCCTCATCTATTATTATGCTGTGCACAAGGCAGGAGGTCTTGGCCTTTCTGGTTTGAGTGCTTATTCCCCATAAAATACATCTGAGAGAAATCAATACAAGAAGCAGGCAAGAACTTAAATCAAAATGCAAGGAAGCAACGCTATGAGCAGGGAGCAACGTTATACAGCTGGCCGTATGGAAACTGCAGTTGGCTGGCCGTCAAAAACCAGGACCTGGCCTGTCTGCAATTGGAAAGCCTTCTGCAAAAAGTCCTGAAGGCATATTTCCTAGATTGTTGGGTGCTTCTTTGGTGTAGATCTTGCATGGGGATAAGCATTCCAAAACGTGCGTGCATAGCACACGCTGCTGCTCTTGCAAACTGGGAAACGGCACAGCTATGTTCACGGCATACAACCGGCGAAGTTAGATAAAAACACCTTGCAAGATGGACCAGGAAACCCCTTAAACTGAGAGGCATAGCTTGCAATGTTAACAGTTTTCAATACACCGCTCTGCACGAGCCCAAGTGCTCATTTGCAGCAGAGCTCGCCGTTTCCATTCCGTGCCCAGACTTGCACCTGTAGCTTAGGTTCATCTGTTGGTGGAGAATGTAACCATCTGTGTTGCCTTTGTAGGAATAGTGCCTGAAGCCTGCCGCCCCAGACAGGGCTGTTGGCCAATCTGGCTAAGAGATTACTTGGGGCTCCTTCTAGCCTCCAACCTTATCTTGGGAAACAAGCCCTTTCTGACTGTGTGACAAGGACCCGAAATGAAGGCCTCCGTCATGCAGCCCTTTCTCTGGGTCCTGGTAAGGACAAGCAGTTGAGAGGTGCAGAGCCCGCCTGCATAAAGGGTGCCAGGGCCCGATGCTCTCAGGTCTGATGCCTTTCTAGCATGTCAGTACTTCACAAGTAGAAGGCCCACCTTGAATCGGTCAGGTGTCTGGGTGGGTGTCCCCCCATTCTAGGTCCTGGCTCCGTGCCACCGTAACAAATCTGCAAAGATTTTCCCAGTCATGCTCAACGCCCTACAAACCACAAGGCCCACGTCCCCCATGCTGGGAAACCTGACCCCTCCGGTAGGCAGAAAGACAAGAGAAGCCTGGGTTTGGTGTTTTGAATAAGTGGCTTTTTATCTGCGCTCCCTTTGGGAGCGTGAGCTCAGTAACCAATGAAATTATAGCTGTTGTTTCAAGCGGTGAAGAAAACTTGGGCTGATGTTTATTGAAATTTATGGCTTCCCTTGAGCTTAATTGTCTTTGGGAGCCCTGGATCTTTTTAACAGTTCAGCTAAGTGGTACTAAGAAGGATGATAATGGTTTGAGCAGTTGGCCCCCTTAGCATCTCTCTCTCTCTCTCTCTCTCTCTCTCTCTCTCTCTCTCTCTCTCTCACACACACACACACACACAATTTGCTGATATTTGGGAAATACAGCTGATGCACTCCATTCCTGAGCTCACAGTTACTCACTGGTGTGAAACTTCAAAGAGACAAAAACAGGTGTGAAAAGCTCCCAGCGGGTATTTCCCTTCTCTAGCCGGCTGCTGCAGCTTCTACATTTTTCATGCTCCCATTTCGTGAAGGGGTGGGAAAAGTACACATCAAACATCAGTTTTGTTTACTCCTGGGCGGCTGGAAAGTCCGCGGCTTCCCCTAAAGAGACGTGGGGTTGCCCTTATCTCCCCACAACATTAACCCTCTGGGTTCTTGTGGCTCATTCTTCAGATCCAGGAAGATTGGCTGGGGGCTCATCGGCTGCTGGGTGACCTGAAGCAATCCCTTCCCCAAGGATTTAGTGCTTGATTGGGTCAGTGGTGGCGTTTCCAGTGGCATCAGTGCTGGCGGAATCAGGCTCCTACCGTGTGCTTCCTCCGTTGTGCTTCTGCCTGTCTAGGAAGCGAGAGACTGGAAATTAAACCCAGCTCTTGCTTCGGTGGGCAAAAGCTCTAGTAACAAGGCCACCAAGCAGGCCGACTGGGTGTGACTTTTACAGCCTTGTACTTAGGGTGACCAGCCAGCAAGTGTGAAAAATCGGGACAGGGGGGTGGGGGGGTAATAGGAGTCTATATAAGAAAAAGACCCAAAAATCGGGACTGTCCCGATAAAAGCGGGACATCTGATCACCCGACTTGTACTGCATCTTCATTAGAACGAAGGGGGGCAAACCCAGCGCATGCTCATCCCAAAGACTTGACAACAGTCAACAGTGGCAGGAATAAAGAGCGAAGGCTTGGAAGACCAGGCTGGTTTCAACAGGCTGGTTCGAGGGGCGTGCACCTGACGGCAGGGGAGATAGGGAAGAGGTGGGGATGGATTAGATGCTTGCCGATTAATCTCTCTTCACCTGGGCCCTGGGACGAGAAGAGTGTTCTCTCATTCCTGGCCCGGCCTGTGGGAACTGCACCACAACCAAGGGGCGGAGAGGGCAGGGAAGGATCGTCCCTAGAATGAATGGGAAGTAGATCCTCAGGAGACCGTCTTCACTGGGACAGATGCTGCACAGCTGAATCCATATCCAGATTTCTGGTAGGAGCTTGGACCCAGCACTGGTCCTGAATTGTTCCCCTCTCAGAAGGAATTTCACAAGATGATTTTCCAGCATAGAGTGGAACAATGCTCCTTTGGCCAGCTGGCCACCACAATACTCCCGTCAGAAACTGCCCTGACCAGAGACACATGATGCCGTTCTATTCTGTGCATGGACCATCCCATCCGGTAAATCTCGGCACTGGAGGCCTCTGACAGGGAGCTTGTCATTGGAAGGAAGATGATGCCCTTCACATGTAATTATTTCTCTCCTCTGGAACCTTTATCTTCAGTGACCCCTGTTGGTCTGTTATCTCTATCCAGCCATTCAATGAAGCCGAAGAGCTGTCATTGTAGGAAATGACCTTAACCTATTTACTCACCTCGAAATGACGCTGTGTCTGCTACACTGGGTACTCACAGCTGGTCCCCAGGAGCCCGGAGTGCACATCAGCCTTTCTGTGAAGAGCAGGGAACTTGGCCGAGATAATTACAACAGCCCTTTCAGGTTCAATGGTCACTTTCATTAATAAACCTCGGGTTTCAGAGGTAGAGAGCTCGGCCATTTGAAACCACATCTGGCTGGAACTTTTCAGGCTTATTAAGACGTCAGGTCATGTCCAACTTGCTGTGGATCCACCTGCTTTAAAAAGAAACCAGACAAGCAGTCACTAGGCTCATCTACTCAAGGCAAGAACTGACATGTGCCAGTCCCTTACCTTTTATTGTGAGCTGGTGCCATTTGGTTAGTTATTAAAAAAAAATTAAAAAAGGACTCATATATTGAAGAGTGCCGACTCATTCCTTGCTTCTCCTTGATGATGGTGTTGTTTATTGGGGTTAACTTAGTGATCATGAAAGTGAAGGATTTAGAGTACTTGACAGGCACTTATTAATTACTATTATTATTTGTATTGTTATTTGAGCACCACTCAGCATCAGGCCCCAGCGTGCCAGGTGCTGTACATATACATAATAAAAGACAATCCCAGCCCCAAAGAGCTGACAGTCTGAAGAGACAAGGCAGACCTTGGTAGGACATAGGAATTATTATCCCCATTTTACAGATGGGGAGCTGTGACACAGAGATCCAGTGACCTGCTGCAGTCACACAAAAGGTCTGGAATCAAACCCAGAGTTCCATTGTTCATTATTGTTACTCTGGGTGCGCCCGCAGGCCCCAGTCGGAATCCAAATCCCATTGTGCTGAGTGCTGGGTTGGATGACACAGTCCCTGCCCCACAGTGCTTGCAACTGAATTCAAGACAGGATGTGACACGTGAGCATTGAGTGGGTGGGAGAATGGGGGTGACACTGATCAAAGCACACACATTTACACAGGCTACTGTGGCAGTGTAATCCCGTCATGAACCCCGCTCCCCCGCCCCCCCAGCTCCTAAGCATAAGAGTCCACTTGCTTCTCCCTCACATGTGGCTCTGTAGCCTACCTTAGGACCAACAAGCCCCCTTGGTTCTTTATGCTCCTTATGCTGATAGCAGGTGTCAGCCCTTCACTTGATGGTCACCAGAGCTAACTGAATTCTTAAGGTACAGTGGCCACACCTAGTGGCCAGGTGAAAAAATTAATATACAGCCCTTAGGAGCTGTAGGAGTGTGGTCTAGTGGATAGAGCCCTGGACTGGGACTCAGGAGAGCTGGGTTCTGTCCCTCTGCTCTGCCACTAGCCTGCTGGGTGACCTTGGGCAAATCCCCTCCCCATGCCTCAGTTTCCCCAACCATAAAATGGGAATGGTGAGACTGACTGCCTTCGTAAAGTGCTGTGAGATCTACTGATGAAAAGTGCTACGTAAGATCTAGGTACTAATAAAGAACTAATGAGCTTTAACAAAGGAACAAACACTTTACTGGGGAAAGGAGAGGGTTAAATTAAAAGAGGTGGTAAGGATGGGAATGGGGCAAAGCAAAAAGGCCGGGGAATTGACGGGCAAAGATGTTGTTTTTGCAAAGACAAAAATGTTGACGGGTAATCAACATCCCACAGAGAATCTAAGAGCCAGCGGGTGCGCGGTCGACTTGCACTGCTTAGTGGAAGAGGAGCTGTCTAGGGCAGCTCAAAGGAAGGTCAGTTTGCACAATAAAACAATCAGCCAGACACTGCTGGCTTGTGTGCGAGGTGCCATCAACCGTTTGGATCTGGGGCTCCTCACCCCAGAGCCCTTTCCTAGCTGGTCTTTCCTTTGACTTCCAGAGCAAGGCAGGCCCGATGGGCTGGGCTGGCAGATGGTCCTCCCGGCTGTGGTGCTGGGCGCTCTCTCTCCCTGCTGGGGCTGGCTGCTTGGACAGACAGACTGGTTTTTCTCCTTGGCCGGATGCTTTTGACAGCCCAACGGTTCCAGGGACAGCTAGCTGAGGGGGCAGTGTGCCACCCTCTGTAAAACAGGGTGCTTCTGACTGGCTGGGCCCCTCTGGCTGAGAGGCAAAATGCACGCTCCCCGGAAGCCAGCTGTCTCCCCACAAACACCATCCCTTCTCCCCAGATGTGGTGCACAATGTCAGGGCAGCGCCAGCAGGGAGCAAGCGCTCAGGAGCCTGCGGTTGGTTGCCCTGATTGTCAGACAGGCTCCGGGCCCAGCCCTCCACAGGCGACGCGTGTCTCTCAAGGCGGGCACCGTGTCAATTCCCCCAGCCTCTGTGGGGGCTGCTTTGCTCAATCCCCAAGCCGGGAAGGGGGCTGGAGCGAGTTTTGAGTCCCTTTCCCTTTGGCCAAGTTGTTCTTAAGGCGCCGGCCTGTTCAGTCTAAACTAGAGGAGCGAAAAGGCATCCTAACCAGGTCACAGTTGTAGGCCCTAGCTGTCTTCTCCCCTGTGCTGGATAATATCAGTCGTGCTGAAGGATATTTCTCCCAAGGTCTCGAACACTCCCGCAGAAGATCTCACTGTGGAACCTGGTAGCGCTGCCATTCCTTACTTGGCCAGAGAGGTCACCACAACCCCTTCCTCACCTCTCCCTCGCCAGCTTCCGAGGGGACCGTGTCTATGTGCCACTTCATGGCAGTGAAAAGCCTTGGCCACTGATATGCACGGGTGAAAAAGAGGTTATCTGGGCTGATTTATATTCATGTGACTTCCCAGTGATGATGGGGAGAAAACTCACTCACCCCTCTGTCACCCATCCCAAATATAGAATCATAGAATATCAGGGCTGGAAGGGACCTTAGGAGATCACCTAGTCCAACCCCCTCCTCAAAGCAGGACCAATCCCCAATTTTTGCCCCGGATCCCTAAATGGCCCCCTCAAGGATTGAACTTACAACCCTGGGTTTAGCAAGCCAATGCTCAAACCACTGAGCTATCCCTCCCTCCAAATCAAATTAAGGCCATCCAGGCATTGTGCAGGAATTGGAAGCACTTGCCTGCTATAGGGAGTTAAATGGAGGGTTGCAGCTTGGTCATGGGTTATTGCCGCGCTCGTGGATTGCTAATGATGTCTGCAAAAGCCCTAAATTAAGACCACACACATAAGAGGCTGAGTGAGCGATACATCTTGGACTTTGAGGGCATGAGGCAAAAATGCTTTCTTTCCTGACTCATCCGTTCTGCGCTACTATTGAATTATAATTACTGATTTTGGTCCAAACAAAAGATTTCGCTGCATTCAAACATACGGAAAATGCTAATATAACCTGCCCATGAAAAGGGAGGGATAGCTTTCTATGCATTCACTGTGCCGTACAATGCAGGGAAAAAGGGATCTCAGGGATGCAAATAGTAGCATTTACTTTCTGATCATGACTTGTAGATCACTCTGGTCTGGGCACCAGAAGGAAAAAAGCAGACATATGCAAAACTTGCCCCAGTGATGGTCATGGGAGTTTTGCCTGTGAAAGGAACCCTAGAATTGGCCTTTAATGGAGATCTTTGTTAAACCCTTGGTAGTGGTGGTGACGGGGTTCCTGCTATGCTCACATGGGGTGTGACCAGCACTGTGCTAGATGGGATCATAGTAAGCGTGCTCTCAAGTACATCGGTCCCCCCATTGCTTTCAAGGAGATATTCATGCATCTTCTTGACCACCCAGCCATGGAGTTGCTCAATGAGCATATTTCCATTGACTTCAGTGAAATCCAGTGATGTCAGATTTACACCAGCTGAGGATCAGACCCGGGCTCTCCATCCCCAGTCTCTTGGATCCTAGAAAGAATGGGGCAGGAGGGGGAACTGGCTACTGTCCCAGCAATCTGAGTGAGACATCGGTGGTCAAAATGAAGAGCTCCTGCTGGCAGCTCCCAGGCTGCTGAACCCGCCAGTGCATGACATCGGGAAGCTTGTTTATTGTTGTAGCTCTAGCGCTATCACAATAGGCACTACGCAGCGGGTCAGGCATGCAAAATGAAGAGGCCTCTGTCCTGAAAAGCTTGCAGAGTCAAGCCACAAAAGCAGGTGCGATAGGGTACAGAACGCGGACAGCCCTGATAGCTGGAAGGCAGAATGGAACAGATGAGAACGGAGGAGCTTTTTGAATTCATGGAAGGAGGTGTGGGGGTGTACGTAAAGGTGAGCCACACAGAAAGGTGGCGAGAGGTGAGTCTTATTTCATGGCCCCATGGGTCAGGGTTAGGAAAGATTGACACCCCCGTCGCAGGATGGGGGTCGAGATCCACTCACTGCAGCCGCTCCTGTTACAAGGGTCTTAGTGTGCCTTGATAGAAAGCTGAACCCAACAGCTGTACTGCCCTCTGCTCGGTCCAGGACCTGTGCAGAAGGCCAGAGCGAGGCCTATGCCCCACTAAAGTCTCCCCGCAGGGCGCGCATTGCAATAGTACAGAGGGGGAGGAAAAGGCTGGGCAGGAACCGGTTTGGCTGCCCTGTGAAGATTTTTGAGATTTTGAAATTTTCACCCGTCCAGAATCAGGACAAAAAGTCAAAATCTCAAAATTGTCCACAAAATGAAAATCAAATCATAACAAACAATAGGCACAGCTCAAAGCAGCTTGATGTTGCATAATGTTTCATTTAGATTTTTACCATTTTAATCATATCTATTTTTTACTATCATTAGCTTACATTTCAAAATGGAAAGTAATTTTCAACTGGAAAACCAGACATTTTCATTCAATAAATGTACCAAAGAAATGTTTTGACAACTTTTATTGAACTGGGAGATTTGTCAAACTGATTCTTTCCCAGGAAGTTGCGATGAATCTGCATTTTCCAATGAAAATCTCCTGACCGACTCTAATGCTTTCCCTTTTAAGATCCATTTTCCGACAGCGCTCCCAGCAGAAGGGTGAAGTTTAATCCTCAGCTGCTCTGGGACAATGCCACCGTTCACCCTGGCTCTCCCCCTCCCACAAACCCTCGCTCTGCTATGTTCACCCCAGCAAGCTCAGCTCTTGCTGGAAGCTAAGTGGGAATTTCCCCCGGTGCCAAGTGTTAAATACTTATCATGTTAATACAGCATCTTTGCGGAGGTGCGTACATGAGACGACATGTTTCCTTAATTAACAAGCTGCTGAAGCTGGCACGAAGTCTCTGCTGCAGCTGCTATCTGCTGATCAGCCCTCGGTTCCCAGGGCTGCTGTCCTGCCTTCTCGACAAGACGGAAAGGTAGAAGTAGGTGGCGGCAAAGCTACATTTTGGGGTCACTTCTCCGATTAGAGAGAATGATTATCTTAGATGGAAGAAACCCAGTGCAGGAGGAAATCTGAGTCATCAGCAAAGAAGGCTTTGTGGTTAAGGCTAAAGTCTAGGAGGTTTGCGTTCATTTCCTGCTGCTGCTTTCACCTGTGACCCTGGAAAATTCACTTGCCCTACCTGCACCTCTGTTTCCTCAGCTGTTAAATGGGGGCATTATATCCCGATCTCATAGGGGTATCAGAGAAGGGGTGGTACTCAAGTGCCACCACCATGAGTGGGTGGGAATACCTATATGACAGAGATCGAAGGCCACTGGCCAGGGACAGAGTGTTTTTCATGTGATGACAAACTTTCCTCTTTGATGCCTGGCAACACTCACATTATAGCACGTGATTGAAAAATCAATACAGAATAAAGAGTGAAGTCTTTGGCAAACAGGCCAATGACTGACTGATTCTGAAAATGGCCTGTTTAGTGAGGCTTCAGGGCCATGTGTATTTTGGGTGACGGGAAACATTTGCAAAGTATCTATCTACTGTATCTATAAAAGGTCTCAACCCCTTTATCTGGACCAGATATCGATTAGCTTACTCACCCAGCCATTCACTTAGCCTTAAGCAAAATTGCTGCACCAGAATCTTTCTTTCCGTTTATCTTGCCTTAAGCCGTGACATCTCAAACACCAAATAAGTCATCTCAGCAGCATGTGGTAGCATCTTGACCTACATTACTATTGGGTTTTTTAATTTTTAATTATTTTTTTTCTACAGTGCTATATACTGGCATCCTGGGTGCAAATTGCTCTGAGTGAACCATTTGTCTGGAAAATAAAGGTTGTGTTCTCAAATAGGCATTTAGCTCCCTTTCTGAATGATCAAACTTGTTTTCTACTGAGAAAACTGAGGTCATTAATACAGCGCAAGCCCCTAACCCAATGACGGGGAAAAACGTACAGGTAAAAGCCATCCATCTATTTAATGGAAAAAACCCAAACAGATTAGCGGAAGAGTTTAAAGGGACTCCGTCAACCTATTGGAGCTTAAATTTCCTTCCCGTCTTAAAGGAAGGTAAATCCAATCTGGCATCCCTAGAGGACTATAACCTTAATTGCAGTTTAATGCCACGTTAGGGTATCTTTAGCGATTCGGTTAGAGATTTACCTGCCTTTAAGGGAAATTCATTGTTGAGTGTAAGCAGGTGGCCATGATAAGTGTCCTTTCATTGGTAACTTTTGCAAGAGAAGATGCAGGGAAATCATGACTCAGACCATAGAAAATGTGGTGCTCGTGTCTTTAACTCAATGCCCTCAGACAAACAAAGGGTATGATCCTGCAGAATGGTCGGTGGCTCCCATTAGCAGAGTCAGTGGACCAGACTCCGATAGGCGTAAATCAGGAAATCTCCCTTGAAGTTGACTAAGTTACCCTAGCCTAAAACTGGTGTGAATGAGAGAGAATCAGGCTAAAGCGAGTAAAGGCAGAAAAGTCAGGTCACCCATTGCAATCATGTCATCTAGCCAGGCACAGACAGAACCACGGTGCCACACAGACACCTCTGACTTCTGGGTATGATTTCTGACTTTGTAGGATCTGGGCATATTGGGGAAGCAGCAAGATTATCTCAGAGGGGAGAGACTTCCTTGTGACTGTGACAGTCAGCAGCAGTTTACAGATGGGCCCAACCCAAAACCCTGCATCTGAGTACCTGCAGCCTCCGGATCCTAATCTAGATTTCCATTTCATGCGCATGCCTAATTAATGCGTAACATTGACAGGCCCTGAAAGGAAGTTCTACCTGTTCCTCCTTGGCCGTTCCAATGTATGGCTCAGTGAAGGAGGACTCTCAAGTCAAAAGGAACATAAAGGGTTCTGATAAACAGAGTCCTTTATTAAAGAAAGGATTATTTAGATTTGGGGTAAAATTTTCAAAAACACCTGTCACTTAGGGACCTAAATCTGATTGAAAATCAATGAGACAGAGGGCAGGGAATGTCTCCTGATCTATGTTTGCAGCACAATTGACTCTCAGTCTTACTTCTGTAATAAGAATAATATTAATAAAAGGAATCAGATATTTTTTCTCCTGCATGTAATATAATCCCAAGGACATCAAAGCATTTTAGCTCATTAGTAAAGAATAGATCATTGTGAAAATACAGCTCAAGGCTGTGGATTGAAGGTCTGTGTAGGTGGGTTGGATTCTGTAGCCAATGCGGCTTATAGATAAAGTTGGACGGGAATTTTTTTTCAGAAACATTATCTGTTTCAATGCAAATTTCATCATGAAGTTTTCTCAGGTCCATGGTGGATGTCCCTGGTCTGGCTGATTTGGAGTAAGGACTTGAGCCTGGGTACCCACATCCCACTGGGCTATTGACTATTCTGGGGATGGGTCTCTCTCTCTCTCTCTCTCTCTCTCTCTCTAGTTTTCGTTCCAATGCGGAATGAAAACAAATTTTGAAACCTCAAGATTTTTGGCAAAATGGAATTCTTGTTTTCCAGCCTGCCTGACTTACAGGCCCGGTCACTGCAATGGTGTCTTGTATGGCCTGAAAATAGAGAGTTCATCAGGTTATTTCCCAAATAGGGAATTCATCCTTTACTCCCCTATTCTAGCTCCAACAGAAAGAAGAGCCGTATGCTCAAATATTTAACCCGGGGCTATTGGCAGCTCCAGGAACGTAAGAATTGAATTTCTGTACATTCTGTACCTTAAGTAGATTGTCCCTAGGTAACACACTTCTAAATCATACTGTACACATGCAATGGAAATCAAGATGGCACCAACCACAAACCCTAACCTTTCTGATCTATTAAAAGGTTTTCAGAGCGGTTGGTTTCATGTGAACGGATATTAAAATAGTAGTCAGTAGCCTTTCTAAATCAATGGTTTCTTACAGTTCTGTCTAAAACTCATCTGTATTAACAGATGATGATGATGAATATTATTAATTATGTTTTGTACTTATCAGTAAGGCCAATGCCAAATGTTCATAAAACATGAGCCAGGACCTCCCAAATCAGGAGACTGTCTTAAAAATCATAATTAAAAAAATGGGGGGGGGTTGGGGTTTATTTATTTATTTATTGCCTTCTGGTTTCTGAGCCTTTAGATTACATTTGGGTCATATTTTTGAGCTTTTCTTAGGACATGTAGGGGCTAGAAACCTATTTGATTTTAATGCATGCTGAGTGTCTCATGTAATCACTTGTCTCCAGGAGCTGGGGATTTAAGTAAAACACCAAATATCATTAAGACTCACGATAAAATCATGAGAGTTGGCAATACTGACAGTGCCCACAGATACATTGGCTGCTTTCCATTTATTTGAAAACATAAATCGAACTCAGATTTTCTAAGTTCCACACCAGTGCCTTAACGCCGAGACCATCCTTGCTCCCCAACCATTCTCTTGCCAGCATAGGATTACAGTTTACAATCCATTCCCCAGACTCAGAGGTATTTGTAACAGACATTAATCCAGTTCAGGTTATTTGTTTCAATGCACAATTCTCATTCCCGTGCCTGTTTGTTTCACTTGGTTTTGGGCTGACTTAGAACCCTGTTAAATAATATAGATTATTTGTATTATTGGCTCCTACATTCGTATGGCAGGAGAGGCATGTCCCCCTTCCTTCCACTTTACAGCTGAAACACTGAGCTAAATATAGACTGGTACATGCCACTCAATCACCTGTAGATCCATGTAGGGAAAAAAAATCTCTGTACTGCAATCCTGTTGGAGGGTCTGATTCTCTGATCCAAAGCCCAGTGGAGTCAGTGGAAAGACTCCCATTGGTGTCAATGGGTTTGGAACGAGGCCTATAGTTTATAGGCTGGCAGTGCCCTGAAGGAAGGGAGGGATGGGAGCGCTTTAGCGCATCGCCCAAAATTGCATATCACTTACCTGCTGATGTTCAGCCTTAAGAACAGGAGGGCAAGTCAGACACTGCTCCTTGCTACTTAACTGGCTTGCCTGACAGGTTTTTTTAATTTATTTTTTGTAATTCTGTCTCCACTTAGGCAATACACTTGCCTTTTAGAAATACTGCCCTGGGCTGCCAGCTCTCTGAAGGAGAAAGGAAGGCGTTTGTTACCAAGGGGAGGAATATAAAGCAGCTTGTCTCTGACCTCCTCTGCTCAAACAGGCAGAAGCAGCTAAGCAGTACATGGGATTTTTAAGAAGCCTCGGCAGCGTCTGGGTTGGAACCAAAACCCTTGGACCCAAACACCTTAAAACTGGACTCAGATCCAAACCTCATAGCCCAGCGTGCTCTTTAACCTTAGCTAATCTCCTCTGCCATCCAAACTGTGGAGGGGTCTGTTTTGTTAGGGAGGAGGATTTTATTCGTTGTATCTACTAAAAAGGACCCCAGGCCACTAACCAGAGGGGAAGAGGTTTGTACAAGGTCACACACAAAGTCAGTGGCAGAAGTGACAGGACCCTGGTGTCCTGATTTGTGCCCTGTCTACTAGATGTGGAGCTTCTGTTGAACAGTGCACAACAATGCTAGGCACCAGTTCAGGACAGGAAGTGAAGCAGAATGTCGCAGCCAATCAACGCTGTAGTAGGGGAGGTGGGTGTTGCAGACACGTAGATGCAGAAGGCTGGGGCTCTCCTGGGAGTCATTTTTGTAAGGTTTCAGGGTAGCAGCTGTGTTAGTCTGTGTCCGTAAAAAGAACAGGAGTACTTGTGGCACCTTAGAGACTAACAAATATATTTCGGGCATAAGCTTTCGTAGGCTATAGCCCACTTCATCTGATGCATAGACTGGAACACACAGAAGTAAGATGGATATATATATATATATATTTGTAAGGGTTGCTGGATTAATTAGGAAACCAGGCGCTCCTGGGACGAAGCAAGAGGTATTTGGGAAAATGTGTTACCAGACTCCGGTGACTTAATAATTTCTGCTGCGATTAGTGCAGCAGGTTAAGTGAATGTCAAGTTTGTTTGCTTTCGCAGAGGGTTTGCTGATGGTTATGTAATCAAAGGGTGTGACTGCCTTAATGAGGGAAAAAAATAGAAGCACGCACCCGTCTGCTCAGGGACGTGAGTGAGTGCAAGTGAAGTGATAGGCGTTATCAGGGAGCGCTGATAGGCCTCTTGGCAGCCAGGGCCTCTCTGTGAGTGTGCACGGCTTTGGCGCGCATGAGCCTGTGGGGGGCTGCATTGGTCTGATTTGCTTTTGCTTTTCTTTCATAAAATGCCTCGGATTCATTCTCCTGGCTCAGCCCTTAGGGTCACAGGATCCTCAAGGGCAGAGTCGCTCCTGAGGCAGAGTGGCCTCGTGGAGAGAGCACTGCCCTGGGACACAGTTCCATTTGTGGCCTTGTCACTAGCCTGCTGGGTGACCTGGGGCCAGTCACTTCCCCTCTGGGTGCCTCAGTTTCCCCATCAGTTTCCCCATTCCCCAGTAATGATACTGACCTCCTTTGAGGTCTACTGATGAAAACAAGAGTGGTATTATCATCATCGTCATTTTTATTAATGGCTATCACTCAGCAGAGCAAGGCCTAGAGGGGGACTCAGTGTGTGACGAAGAGTCAAAAGGACGAACACAGAGCAACTGTTGATGCAGGAAACTAGGGTGACCAGATGTCACGATTTTATAGGGACAGTCCCGATTTTGGGGTCTTTTTCTTATATAGGCTCCTATTACCCCCCACCTCCTGTCCTGATTTTTACACTTGCTGTCTGGTCACCCTACAGAAAACTGACAGAGCTGTGGGATCCCTGCCTTCAGTGGAACTGACTATTTCTATAACCTCAGCGCCGTGATTCTTTGTTTCTGATGTCAACCATTTCCCAAAACTAAGAACAGAGGAGGGCGGGCAACCCATTTGCGTGGAATGCAGGGAACTCTGGAGACCACCACATGTGATGCCCCTGATGGCTAGGTTTCCTAGATTCCAAGGCCAGAAAGGACCACTGTGATCATCTAGTCTGACCTCCTGGGTAACACAGGCCAGAGAACTGCCCCCAAATAATTCCTAGAGCAGATCATTTAGAAACAAGAATCAGATCTTGATTTAAAAATGGTCCGTGGGGGAGAGTCCACCACGCCCCTTGGTAAGTTGTTCCAGTGGTTGATCTTCTCACTGTTAAAAATGTACACCTTATTTCCTGTCTGAATGTGTCTAGCTTCAGCTTCCAGCCATTGGATCATGTTTTACTTTTCCCTGCGAGGCTGAAGAGCCCATTATAAAATATTTGTTCCCCACCTAGGTACTTATAGGCTGTGATCAAGTCTCCCCTTAATCTTTTCAAAAGCTGCTCAGGGCTCAGCACCTTCCAGGGAGAAGGCTGGAGAATTTGCCCCTGGGAGAACAATGGTAGCAGTTGGGAAGTGAGTGGGTGTGAGAATCTGGCCATCAAGACCTACCAGACAAGCCTTGTGACTGGCTTGCCAGGCTGGGAAAGGCTGTCCCAGTTTTCAAGTGGCTTTTTGGAGTGGCTCAGTATCTCCTGCTGGAGGAGAACTAGGTGGCGCCACGAAGGCACGGCTTTGAGCTGGGGGGTGAAGCGGAGTTGCACCACCCTAAGAGGATCTCAGAAAGGAATAGTGCAAGGTGAACTCTGCTTCTTTGGCATGCCAGGGAGAGTATGGAAGGAATAATTGTAACCCACAAACCTTCTGGTGTGGGGTTCTGTCCCATCTAGTGGCACCGAGACCACTTAGAGAGAGAGAGAGATAAAACGAGTCTGCTCTACAGCCTTAGCTAAGAGCTAGTTGGCTTTTAGCTCATGCAGTAGAGGCTCATGCACTAAGTTCCCAGGTTTGATCCTGCCTGCCGATGACCGGGGCCTGCCAGCATTACAAGTGGGGGGCTCGTCCGGGATTTCAACTGGGACGTCTCTGAAGCTCGGGTCGCACTTCCTCAGCTAGGGGAAGTATGTAATCCACACACCTCCTGGGAGTGGTGTTCTGGCCCATCTAGTGGCATCAAGACCACTTAGAGAGTTAAATGAGCCTTCTCTACAGCCAGCTGGCTTTTGGCTCATGCATTAAGCTCCAGAGGTCCCAGGTTCGATCCTGCCCACTGACGACCGGGGTCTGTGGGCATTACACAATGATAGGTCATGGACTGCACTTGTCACTCAGCACTGTATTGGGTGCCCACAGAGACGTTCTTTCCTATGCCAATGTCATGCATTTTGAAGTGTGTTATGTATCCCTCCTCACCTGAAAAGATTGTGAACAAATTGTTTCTGGTATAATTGAAAATAAAATGTTTGGCCAATTGAAAAGTTGAAAAAATTCATTTTGGTGTTTTGTTCCACCTGAAACCAAATGTTTTGATTTGTTTTTGAGTGTTTTGCAACATTTGATTGTTTTTAAATAAAGTTAAAGGACATTTCTAAAGGAAAAATAATGTTGAATTTAAAAAACATCAAAACATTTCAATTTTTTTGGATTTTTTTCTTATTTTTTTCCCCAACAGAATCAATTCAGCGAAATTGTCATGAAATCGGTGAAATAGTTCAGTGTTGCAGAATCTGTGTTATTCATAAAAAAAAAGTTTGAAACATTTTACCCAGCTCTATGTGCACATACATGAGAGAGACACTGCCCTCTGCTGGATGGAATGTCAGATTTACTCACGGGTTTATGGTCCCGCTGCCCTCTACAGTTGGAGGTGCACAACGGCAGAGAGTTGGCGTAACCTTGTTCTCGTTGACGACTCCTTTTCCGCCATCTCTGTCCCTTTGCTTGTCACCTCGCCCTCCAGACCCATTCCCCCTCCATTTGTACGTCTCATCCTCCTGTTTTGTGCTGGCTAATATGTAAACTATAAGCTCCCTGGGACAAGGACTGGCTCCTTTGTTACTTGTCTGTACAGCGCCTAGCGCAGTGAGGACCTGGTCTATGTCATACAAATCACTAATATTACTATTGGGAATTTTACTACTGACTTCAGTAGGAGCAGAGTGAGGCCAATATTGAGTGCTTTTGGAAATACCACTCCTAGAGTGTACAGAGGAGATAGGTCTTAATACTATACTAGCCAATGCTTTTGGAGCAGAAGATTTAGCCTCATGTACAACAGAGAAGCCTACATGGCTACAGAATCCTTTTGAGCTCCCGGAAAAGATTGAATAAAGTCTGAAATTGGAACTACCCAGTTGGACCCTTGTGTCCATACAGAGCCTCTTGCTCTCCACACGTCTCGTGCTCAGTGGAACTGGAGTCAGAGGGCCCACGTTCCCTAGAGAAATGGTTAGCAAGGGGACATCAGCAGAACAGGGAACGCAGGGAGTTGTGGCTGGAAGCTACTCAGCCACCTGCACAGAGCAGTGCACAGGGTATAATCAAGTCCCACTTGTTCAGCTTAACCTGCGCTCAGTCTCGCTCTGCTAATGGGACACCATGGGCGTGAGGGCAGCCTGCATGAATCCTATTGCAGGCTTAGGGCCATAATGGGTAACAAAAGAAGAGAGACACAGCAGTATGGTGAGAGCCCATATCCTTCGCGGCTCTGATTAACTTCACTGGACGGCCCATTTACTGCTCTAAGGATCTGGGTCAGGCCTTTTTTTCCAGTCTTGTATTATTGTGTTCTTTGTTCTTCTTAGAAGCAAGCCCCAGCCCTTTGAGTATATGCAGGATCTCTTCCTCCCACCACACGCTCTGAGAGGGAGTAGGCCATTTCCTTGGATTCCTCCCTCGTAAATGGGAACCTTTTTGGCATTACTGCATCTCTGTTCTTGTCCTCATCACAGCAGTTCAGAGCATCAGGATGTCTTGGGGTTAATCTCCCGCAGAAAAATGACTTTCATTGTTCCGAGGGAGGCTTTTCACTAATCACACAGAGTAAATAGCTCTGACCTAACAGCATCCTGGATGGGATGCTTGCTCCCCTCTTGCTCTGCCTTTGCCCAGAGTGAGTGTGGTGCATTGGTGAGCTGGAAGGAGATTGCTTGGTGTGGGATATTCAGAGCGAGGGACCTGGCCTTGTCAGTGTCTCTGACTCATGTGTATTTCTGGGATCAATAGGCTGCAGTAATATATTGCACTGAGATAACAAATCACTTAGCTTATTGGGTCTTAATTAGGCCTCTTTTATCTCAGTGACAGCCCCACACCTGAGCTTTCGCCCAGGCGAACGGTATCTGAGACCTAACACCAGGGAAGATGCAGTGAAGTTCAGGAATTGATGAGCCTGTACTCAGTAGAATTACCTCATTGTGTCTACTGAGCACAGAGTCATTGATCTGTCATTCCCCTGCTCCATTCTGCTCAACCCAGAACAGATACAGCATCAGCGGACCTTCCTCCTTCCATATTACAGCTAATAACGCAAAAGGATGGAGGAGGAGGAGGGGGGGGGGCATAACAGAACTGCCCCTAGCATTGAGCTGAAGAAAGGTCAAGTTAGCCCAGGCCCAGGTAAGCACGCTCCCTGAAAACTCCCGTTAGGCCTCCTGGGTAATAGATACAGTTGTTATAGTCCCTGACAGCATGAAATGAAGACCTACAT
Source organism: Macrochelys suwanniensis (assembly GCA_033296515.1). NCBI lineage: Eukaryota > Metazoa > Chordata > Testudines > Chelydridae > Macrochelys > Macrochelys suwanniensis. Next base: position 7,936,429 of record CM065790.1, on the reverse strand, counting down.
CATCATAATGTATTGTCAGCCTGTAAGCACTCAGCAGCCCCTGAGATGAATGAATGCAATATCTCCGTATAAGAGGGGGAAGGGAAAAGGTGTTACCTCTGCCATTGGCCTCCAGGCTTGAAGCCTGAACAGTCACTTTGTGGCTCTGGGGAAAAAAAAGGCATTTTTGTGTTGCAGGTAGAAGTTGAGGGGGGGTCGGATCCCCATGAAGCTAATGACAAATTTGGGCCGTGAAGGGGAATGCCTCATGAAGGCTGGGATGCTATTGTGATGAGTTCATCCAGCGATACAATAATCTCACTCCAGTTCTGTCATCAGATGAGGCAGCAGGACAGGGTATAAGACCATGGCTAGGCTGACCAACTCGGACAACTACTAACACAGCCAAAGAGTGGAGCAAGATCCTTTCAAGTCAGCAAGGTCACCTTGACTGGAGGCTTGTCTACACGGTAACAGAAATCTAAACAACACATCGAATTACGTTATTTTGAAATAGGGCACTCTTATTCCAAAATAAGAGTATCAGCACACATACTTGAAACAACAATAATAATGCTGTGAATTACAGCTGATTTAGGTACTTTGGCTCCATTTAGCGGGTAGATACGATGCCCATAACATAGCACACACCTGGGATTGCTTCCTGCAGGATCTCTGTATTTCTGCTCTGTCTCCTTCTGCCTTAGGTAGGTGCTTAATTCCTTTCACATCTTGGGTTGCTAATAGGACCTGTCTGGTCTGGCTCCCAACAAGAGTCAGAAAATAGCTCTGCGTCTTTATTTAAGGTCCTAGAACCTAGGGTTAGACTGCAGAAGACCTCCAACTTTCTGTGCAGGGTTTTAGAATCTGACACACTGTTACAAAGTTCTGATTCCAGTTTAGCCATTGTCTTACTATGCAACCTTGGGCAAATGACTTAAGATTTCTCTGTTTACCGGTCCGTGAAATGGGGGAAGTAACATTTGGCCTCCCATAATAGGCTGAGGCGGTTCTTGCAGGAGACAAAACTGGACATGCTTTGCTACGCTGGACATTTGCTGCCCTGTGGATGTGTGACGCTACACACAGGAAGGGTCATTTTTAAATAGCTTTCTGTTTGCCTTTCACGTCAGAAGGCAGGGTGCTCAACAGACTAACATAATATTAAACAATAGCAAAGCCCCATGCAAGCAGCCTACACAAAATTCAAGTAAAAGGGAACACCCTTCTACTGTTCCAGTGTTTTCATAGTGACCTACGGTTACTTGGATGAACATAAGAAAGAGAATATAGAAAAGTCCAATTCCCATATGTAGTCAGCATAAATTTTCCTTGTACAGTAGTTCAATCGAGGGTATATGAAGCAATTGCCATCCATCATCCACAATTGTAATGTTACTTGTTCACTGATCTAGTCTTGTTTCATCTTGCGGGAAAGGATCCTCTTCCAGATCCTAATCACAGCTCCTTTGTCATTTGTTATGTGGGCTAGGCTAGCTGGGCTTGAGTTTTGTTTGGTTTGCCCTTGCCAGAAGTGTTCAGGGAAAGGTCTGGACTACATGATTAAACCCTTCTTCTGAGCAGAGAGACCAAAAAAACGCTGTTTGTGAGCATCTGTGCACAGGCGAAGGAGTGACTGTCGGCTTTGACCACGTTTGTATCCCTTATTATTTGCAAGAGTCATCGGTGTCTCCCTGCCACCTTACGCATCTGTTTGTTGTTTCCACTTGTTGCCTCTTGCTCTGTGCTTAGATGGTAAACGATCTAGGCAGGGACCATCTTTTCATGATATGTGAATACAATGCCTAGCACAACGGGGCTTTGACTGAGGATCTAGGACTAGTTAGGGAACTGCTAGTGATGATGCTGACAAATGGGCTGTGGTTTGTGGGACTGTGTGGTGAATGGTTATCCTATGAATATCCATATTCACGTGTGATTCGGGTGCGAAGAAAAGTATTCCCCACTTGTTATGTGCTATTTGCCACGTGTTAGCCTCCTGGTCAATCACGCCGGACCTGATCCAAAGCTCACTGAAGTAATCTGGAAAGACCCCCGTTGATTTCTGTGGGCTCTGGATCAGCCTCTCTATCAGGGAGCAGAAAAAAGATGATGCGACTTAGATGACCAATCGTACGCCACAAAGAGAAAATAGTTGAGTAGAACAGCATCTGAACAGTCCATAGGCTGAAACAATTTGCATAAGTTATTGGGTGAAAAATCGCAAGTAACAAATCAAAGATCAGGATCAATTCATGAATAATTTGCAAATGAGGGGGGAAATGGGGCTGTATTCATTACAAATATTTACCATGAATAATTTGATCAGCTCTATTTATTAGTGGTAAGAACAAGATCAATAATTCAGATGTTGCCATTTTGTACCACTGGTGAACACTTTACAGCATTTCTGACACTGCACAGGCCTGTAACACACAGCTCAAAACGCAGTGCTGTTTGTTAGACTTACGTCATTAATAGCAGAGATCCATGAATCATGTCAGGGAGCAATGAGGCTGGAGAGTACCACACCCAGGCATAACATCCTCATTCTCCATTCTCAGTGGTGAGGTGGAATTTCATCCAGGTTGTTGTGTGCAATTATGGATGCGTGTGAGTAGGGAAGAGTGGAAAGCAAGAGGCCTCGTGGCTTTCTGATCATTAGCATGTTAGCATTGTCCTGTATCAGGAGCGTTGAATGTCACAAATACGCTCCCTTGAAAGCAAGTCCTTGAAGCACATCAGGAAGTTTAGACTTGAAATTAGACGAAGGTTTCTAACCATCAGAGGAGTGAAGTTCTGGAACAGCCTTCCAAGGGAAGCAGTGGGGGCAAAAGACCTATCTGGCTTCAAGATTAAGCTTGATAAATTTATGGAGGGGATGGTTTGATGGGATAACATAATTTTGGCAATTAATTGACCTTTGATTATCAGTGGTAAATATGCCCAATGGCTGGTGATAGGATGTTAGATGGGGTGGGATCTGAGTTACTACAGAGAATTTTTTCTGGGTGTCTGGCTGGTGAGTCTTGCCCACATGCTCAGGGTTCAGCTGATTGTCATATTTGGGATCGGGAAGGAATTTTCCTCCAGGGCAGATTGGCAGAGGCCCTGGGGTTTTTTTGCCTTCCTCTGCAGCGTGGGGCACGGGTCGCTTGCTGGAGGATTCTCTGCACCTTGAAGTCTTTAAACCATGATTTGAGGACTTCAATAGCTCAGACATAGGTGAAAAGATTTTTGCAGGAGTGGGTGAGATTCTGTGGCCTGCATTGTGCAGGAGGTCAGATTAGATGATCATAATGGTCCCTTCTGACCTTACAGTCTATGAGTCTATCACCAACCAAAGCTACAACACACTTTGACAGTCTGAGCTTGGTAGAGCTCCTAGAATAGCAGGTGTTATTGTAGTCCAAGGTACGAGGTGCATTAACAGACCTAGGCTGTGTAGGGAAAGCCTTGAGGAAGAGTTGTTTGCATCACATACAGCTGCAGCTAGCAGTGACGCCCGAGAAAGTGTTCCGGAAGTTTTCTATGGAATTCTGCGCCAAAAATATTTTTTTTGTTTCAGCTTTTGGGGGAGGGGGGGTTATTTTGGGGTCCCTCAATCTTTGCTTTTCTGCCTGATATGGCAAAATGGCAGCTTTTACCCTCAAAATCACGCTGGGAAAGATGGAGCCAGGTCCCACAGTGAAAGGCAAAGCTGAACTCATAATTCAAATGTGGACGTTTGCCCTTGGAGTTTCAAAGCTACCTCTTTAAGGGCAGCCGTCTCATTTTCTCTGCAACACTGGCCCCTGTTCAACTGAAAAAGTTGTGCAATCACGCCCCAGTTGCAAATGGAAAATTCATGAACATTGCAACAAAACTGGCCTGGCCTCAAGTGTGTCGCAAATTGAGAAGGGACTCAGGCATACCTCTCAAAATTCCCTCCAGAGGTGTCCATCATTTTAGCCTCAAAGTTATCTGCATTCCATGCATTTCATGTTCCCTCACTTTTGCTGAAAATGGTTTACATCAGAAATGCAGAATCATACCAGGGGAGTTACAGAAAGAGAATTATTTATACTAAAGAAAGGAATCCTGCAACATTGCGAGCTTCCTGCATTAATAGTGGGGTTTATGCCCTTCATCCTGGCTCTTCATCCCATATGGGCCTTGGCAGGTTGAGAGGCCTGGACTGAAACACAGAGCTGGTTTGCCTTTTGTTGCAATTGGCAGGTAGCTTTTGGCACACCACCGTCTATCAGCCTCTCACTTTGATGAGACACATCTCTCCCACTCAGCAGGGCCTGGAGATTATGTAATTTAAACCTTGGCATCCTCCTCCCATTGATACCAAAGTTATCAACTCTTTCAAAACAAGAGCGAGTATGTTAAAGGGATACAGCTTTTATTTGTGTTGCTGCTGTTGCTCTGAGGGCTTCCTGGGAAAGGTTAAGTCTACTCCAGTGTTACCATTCTTGGCCAGACTCTGTAGGTGATATCTGATGTCCTTGTAGTCTTCCATGACATACGTTTTGCTCCTGTTTGTCTGTGTGTCATATTCTTCTCGTGCCTTGTCTGTTATTATGTCTAGTGCTAGGGTGGTGTTTTAGTGTTGGCTGTTTTTCTTGTTCATCAACGGATGTCCCCTTATGGGATGTTTCAGCTTTAATAGTGTATAACTCTCTGTTTATGGGCTGTTTTAGTTTTAATTGTGTATAACCAGCTATCTAGCGAACTTATCTGGCCTCCATTACTATAGTATCTTAGTGCTTCAGAATCTCTAATATATTTATCCTCACACTACCCCTGTGAGGTAGAGAAGTATTTTCCCTTGCTGTAAAGCGGGGATTTGAGGCAGAGAGGCTAAGCGATTTGCCCTAGGACACACGCAGGAAGTCTGTGGTGGAGCAGGGATGTAAACTCAGGTCTTCCAAGTCCCACTCTAACCACTGGACCATGAGCCCCCTTCTCCTTTTAAACTAGGAGTCTGGGGTGTCTGGCTTTTATGGATTGTGACTCACAGTGGTCACCAATAAATGGTGGCATTTGCTATTGGTTATTAGTACACCGGGGTATCTGAAGTGTAACATTTCCCCCTACAGTAGAACACAGGAAGAGGAAGATGTTCTGGAGCTGAGCTGGGACTCAGGAGATCTGGGTTCGGGTTCTGCCTCAGCCAAGGACTTTCTGCATGACTTTGGACAAGTCACTCAACCTCTCTGTGCCTTAGTTCTCACTCTTCCTCTTGGGTGCTGTATCCCTTTCCCCGCTCACTGTTTGTCTTGACAATAAGCACTTTAGGGCAGGGCCTGCCTCTAACCAAGTGACTCTGTGCCCCTTTAACCTGGCTCACTTCTAGCATCCATCTCATCCGCTCTTCCAACGTTCATATAAGTTAGCCATACGCTATTCACTTTCAGGTGGGATCTTTAACCCCAGATAGCAGCCTATAGCTGGGTCCCTCCCAGTCTGGCCCATTGCCAATGCAGCTAGGAAAACAACACGAAAGAAATCCAAGGTGCCCAGCTGCCCATCCCAGATACACAAAGACAGGATTTACATGCACAAACCAGGAGTGCGGCCGCTCTGCGGGCCCAGACGGTTGCGAGCGTGAATTCAGGGCGGCTGAAAACACGGCTCCTTGTCCTAAGCTTTTGAATTCTCCTTCCCGAAGCCCAGGATTTAATTTTACGGCTCAGCCCATCGGAATTCTGGGACGTCAGACGCTGCTCCACGAACCGGAATTCCTGCTGCATGAGGTGCACTGGCTTCACCGGTCCACGTGTGGCCTTTCTTGAGCGAAAGGCAGAGATGGTGCATTGCGCAGGGGTAGGGGATCATCACAGACAGTGCTGTGGGGTGGAGGACTTGGCGGCGGGAAGCAATCATTGTTCAACTTTTGCTCATCAGCACCTCTATCAGAGCAAAGCTTTGTGCAACCAGGATCTAATTAAGCTGGCTAATCTGAAGGAGGTACTACATCTCCATGGAAAACCGCTCCAGTTTAGCTGCTCTGAATAATAAACAAAGCACTTGGGCAGATGAGAGGGCATGTAAGTGTTTACTCTTCAGAACAGTAAGTGCTAAATTTGTTTTTAGCTGGCTTATGAAGAAGCCCTTAGGAGCAAAGCGCACAAGGGTTTCAGTCATACCTTGCAGCGTTCTCTAATCACAGACTCCTGCAGTCAGCTGGGAGCCTTGCCGTGAGGCCACATACAACAGATGCTCCATAAGATCAAACGAAGCACTGATCAGTAGGATTACAGAACACCACAGATGCTTAACGTGCAATGAACAGCGAGGAGCAGCCAGACCGAAACCCCAGCTCCAAACACCCCCGTAACTTTGCAACTTGGCTCCATCTCTAAGACAAGTCCTTGTCCCAAGGAACTCACCATCTAAGGGCTCTATCAGGATTTTTATCACCTGAACCGGATTCTTCAGTTGATCAGTGCTGAACAGGGAGCACCAATTGCTGTTTTTGTTTCCTTCAGAGTAAAGCTGAGTATTTTTTAAAGTGCCAACAATGTGCTTAGTGCTGGATACAGATAATGAGACACACCCTGCCCACAAAATCTTGTAGACAGACAAGAAACACTGGGGGGATGCCTCAACTGCATGCTAACCCCGGCTCTGACTCAGGTTTGAGCCCAAGCTCCCTTTCCGACCACAGCTGAATCAGTCAGCAAGCACTCAGGACCCAGGTCCTAGGACCCTGCCGGGGGTGGGACAGAGCCTAAATCCTGCTGTGGCTGGGGTCTCAGCCCTGTCACTTTGCAGAAGGACACAGCTCAAGCCGCAGCCCCCAGTCAGAAAGTCTGCGCAGTGCAATATGGCTGTGAGACTCAGGTCCAGCAACTGAGGGGAGGGATAGCTCAGTGGTTTGAGCATTGGCCTGCTAAACCCACAGTTGTAAGTTCAATCCTTGAGGGGGCCATTTAGGGATCTGGGGCAAAAATTGGGGTTGGTCCTGCTTTGAGCAGGGGGTTGGACTAGATGACCTCCTAAGGTCCCTTCCAACCCTGATATTCTATGATTCTAACTGTAAATCCAGATTTACAATGCAGTGTGGACTTGGAAACACCGAGTCCACAATCCTGGATCCCACAGACCTGGATTTACAATACAGTGTAAACGTACCCTGGAGAGATCCACAGCGTGATCATTTCCCCTCCCTTCTACTTCTTTTTAATCTAATCTTTCCCGCAGTCCTATCACTGATTTCAAATCCAAATGGACTCCACTGTCCTGGAGGAATGGAGATCAAAATTCCGCCCAGGCAGTTCAAATAAAAAGACTCGACCTGATTCAAAGAAAGAAAACTGACAATCCATCGCTCTTTGCAATATTTCACTACAATGAATATAGTTGATGCTAAGAAATGCAATGATGGCAGATTGTGCTTGCCTACGATCAGATAGTGTCGTTCCAGAGAATCCAGCCCGATGTGTGTTTTAATTAACCTCATTGCAACTTTGTTCTGCTGAGGCAGGGTGGCTGCAAGGGGGTTCGATTTTGCTCTTACCCCCCAGTCCAGTCCATGGTCGCACTCCTGTAAGTGAGAGGGGAATAAGGTTTAGACGGCTGGCCTACACAGCAGGACACGGTATCTGCTAGCTTTTACCTCTCTCTTTTCCTACTGCATTTCTGCTGTTTTCACATTGCTGCATGGCCAGGGGAGCTGGCTTGGAGAAAGCGAGAATATCACCTACTGGTTCGTTTTATCTTGCTGTGCGGACGCCCGTCTGGATCTGCTCTAAAGAGAACATGGTTTTCAACTGGTGGAGGCAACACTGCTGCCCCGTCCTTGTCTACTATTGTGCCAAAGACACACAATGCAGTGGTGGGTCCCATCACAACCCCCCTCCTTCAGGGAGAAGGAGAAGAATCTGCTGACAGCAGTGATCCTCGAAGTGCAGTTTACTGACAGCATGCTAGTGTGCACAGGACAGGGGCCAGCTCCTCCTCATGCTGCCATGGCTACTTCTGGGGCCTCAACAGCTTTGAAATTGCAATTGGTTAGACACCAAGTCTGCCCTACAGACTAGGGAGCAGTTTCCCAAGGGAGGTGATGAATGCCGCAGCAGCTTTTGGGGCACAGACTGGATAGAGCATTTGAAAATAGGGAGAGGGCTCTCCTGCACTGGCCACGAGGCATGGACTGGATGACCTGTTAAATCGTTTCCTTTTAGTATTTCTAATCATCTTCATGATTCAGCCCAAAGGAGGTGGCATGTGCCCAGTGGTTCTGGACATATGCACTGTCTGTCGAGGCATATTAGGTTTGCCACCCATCCAGTTTTCACCTGGACAGTTCATCACAGTAGTATCTGATCATATTCCAAGTACACACAAAACTCCAGTGAGTCGGGGAAGTATTATCCCCATTTTACAGATGGGGAAGTGAGGCACACAAAAGTTAAGTAACATGCCCTTTATCACCCAGGAAGTCTGTGGCAGAGCCAGGAATGGAGCCCATATCTCCCCAGAGCAGCCCAGCTCCCACACCAGCACAATTTCTACTGCAGAATGTTAAAGGCTTTGTTTTATGAGGGAAAAGCTGCAAGAAACATACTAAAGAAAAACAAAATGACTTTCTATTTCCAAAGCCCTGAGTAGTTTGCACTCTACCACACCAGGACAAAAAAGAAAATTGGCAGTTAGCAAAGGAAAAACACCACAAACCCACACTACAGCGTCAAGATGCTGAAAAGCCCATTTTACCCATAATGCGTGGGTACAGTTTAATTGACTGTTGTGCTCAGCACTGCGACCAATGCTGCTCAGCACTGCACCAGTTAGCATTCAGCTCCTTGGGCCTGAGCTATCTTCTGCCTGCTTCTGCTTCAGCTGAACACGTCATGATTTTTAAACCACTTTTGACACATCCCAAATGTTGCTGAATGACTCCGAAGTTTACAGAATGGGGCTTTTTGCTTAAGAGGGAAAAGAACACGCATCTGTCTATATATCATGGCAGCTGCCTCCTTTGAATAGATCTTTTTCAAGAGGAATAATATGGTTTAGGAGAATTTTGGACATGTTGGCGCATGCTTCCCGTCCACACCGGGGATTCAATTACAGCACAACACTTTGCAGACTTGTGTTAAATTTTAACTCATCTCACATGGGTTGTGTGAACTTTGCCTGACATTTTAAGGCATGCAACTTGTGTCATCAGGTTACACTCACACTTATCTCTGCAAACATAGCATTGTTGCACCCAGACCAACACAATCGCCCTGGGTATAGATGTCATTAATTGAACCTGAAATGTGCGTTCTTTTGGGATTATGCTCCTTGGCTGCCTTAACAGTCCCGCGTGTGAAAAAACAAATCCAACAGCAACAAACAGAGCATCTGGGGGAAGGGGGGGAAGAGTGCGGGCGTGTGCTTGCAATTAAGAGTTGGGGGGGAAATCATAGGCTTACCAGATGAAGAAATTCAAATGCCTGTATCTTGTAAAATCCACAAGCCGATCCAACTTCTACTGAAGTCAAGGGGAGATTTTTCACTAACTCCAGTGGACGTTGGACTGCATGGATGAGAGGGGGACAGACAACCCAGGAAACACTTTAAGGCAGAGATGGGCAAACTACGGCCCGCATCCGGCCCTCCAGACGTTTTAATCAGGCCCTCGAGCTCCCGCCAGGGAGCGGGATCCAGGGCTTGCCCTGCTCCCAGAAGCAGTGTCATGTCCCCCTTCCGGCTCCTATGCGTAGGGGCAGCCATGACAACGACCAATGGGAGCTGCCAGGGCAGCACCTGAGGATGGTAGCGCGCAGAGCCGCCTGGCCGCGCCTCCGTGTAGGAACCAGAGGGGGGACATGCCGTGGCTTCTGGGAGCTGCTTAAGGTAAGCTGCCCGGAGCCTGCACCCCTGACCCCATCTTGTACCCTAACCCCCTACCCCCAACCTGATCCCCCTCCCACCCTCCGAACCCCTTGGTCCCAGCCTGGAGCACCCTCCTGCACCCCCAACCCCTCATCCCCAGCCGGAGCCCTCACCCTCCCCCCCCACACCCCAACCCCCAATTTCATGAGCTTTCATAGCCTGCCATACAATTTCCATACCCAGATGTGGCCCTCGGGCCAAAAAGTTTGCCCACTCCTGCTTTAAGGAATATCAGGTGATCCTCATGGAAAGGTAACTCCAACTCTGCTCAGCCCCCTGCCTTCCCAGGGACTGTTGGATACCTCTGCTGCACCTACGCTGCTCTCAGCAGGAAAGCATGGGTGCTAATACTGATTCTAGAATAGTTTCTTTCTCAGAAATCTGTCAGGCCCAGAGGGAAAGAAGTGGAAAATGGGTGCCCCCACCCCGCATCCCTGCCCTCAATATGCCCCTCTCTGGCCAGTGCAGCCTCAATCCAATGGATCTCACAGAAAGGACCTTCCTCTGGTTCCAGGAAAGGTCACAGAGCCACAGCTTACCACTTCCACCACCCACCTCTGCACACCCTGCCTGTTTGCCCATAGTAAGAATTGGGAACCATGCATTCCAAATGCTGGCTACAGAGGAAATTCCGGCCTATACGCCACTCAAAAAAAGAAAAGAAAAAAAAAAGAGAGAGAGAGAGAGAGAGAAACTTAAGTGGCACATAGACCTTCTGCTGGCCCTGCCTCCGCCCAGGAGCGAGATTCTTTCAGAATGAATGAAATACTTGTCCTAAAGAATGGAGGATATTTCAAGTGGCTCAAGTAACCTGAGCAGCCTCACCATGCAGCGAATCTTATCCATCAGCTCAGCAAGGCACAATAGAACATCGAAAATGAAACAGTGAGTATCTCCTGCAAACATAAAATATCTCCTGCAAACATCAGCCAAGGATTACTGCAAAGTTAGATCGGCTCATCAAACTCCGGAAAAAAGAAAAGCCCCATGATCATTCGATCAATCTTTTTTTTACCTCAGCTATAAGAAATGACCAGCCCGGATGATCAAAGGCATGGACACCATTGCTTTAAGGGCAAAATTAACATTTAAGGAGCTTTTGAAAGTCCTGGCTCGCAATAAAAATCCAGACACCCAGTCACACAGTGACTCAAACTCAAGTTTAATGATAATGAAACAGCCCTTTTGTTCCTAAATTCAAAGAAGAACCACAGACCTCTTTATAGCCTTTCTAATAATGACTCCAAACCTTTTACACAGAATCTAGTAAACTGATACCGACAGATCCTAGTGCTACCAAATTATGCCCAGTGTGCGCAAAACAGCTTTTGTGAAAGTTACTCTCTTGTGTTTTTAGTTTTCAGATGCCATTTACGTCGCTTTCTTTCATCCTAAAGAAAATTTCCTTCCAAAACCAGCAACACAAGATGGGTATTTTCATTCAATGGAACAAATCACTCCATTGGCATCAGCTGGGTTACACCTGGCTTGAACTGGACCTTTATGCACAAGATCCTTCAGCTGATGTAAATTAGCATAGCTCCATTGACTTTCAGAGAGCTACTCCAGTTTATGATCTAGTGCAACATGTGTAACAATTAAATTGCTTCTTTCTGAAAACGATAGTGCTCTTATGGGCCCAGATCTTCAGCTGGGGTAAACTGATGCACTGAAGTCAAGAGAACTATGATTTACCCCAGCTGAGGATCTGAGATTTAGATTTATTAGATTTATTTCCTGAATTACACCCATCTGAGTGAGAGGAAAACCAGGCTCCAGATCATTACAACGATCTTACGTTACCAACTTTCCTGTGCTCTTTGGAAATGAAACGTTTCATCCGCTGCAGTTTCATTTGTCAAGCTGTTTGACACTGCTGACCAGTTTCTGTAGCAAGTTAACTGCAATGCAACACAGGACACACATGTGCAGGGTAGAATGTGCTTTTCAATTGCTTTTTTTTTTAGCAAGCTCACTCAATGGTCAAGCTAAACCACTGCCTGCTCCAACTGAAGTCAATGGGAGCTGGCAAAAGACCAAATCTAAGCTGCTCTTGAGCAATCCAGAGCATTTATTTAAGGCAGGTGATTAAAAGCAGTGGGACAGCCGTGCAATGACAGCCGTGAGTTATGGCCGATAGGCCAGCGTCGGATTTCACCACTGTAATCAGGAGTAATTTCAGTGATATACAGAGTCTGCTCCTGCTCCTATTGAAGTCAGGGGGCCAGATCCTCGGCTGGTGTAAACTGATGTAGCTTCACTGACTTCTACAGAGCTGCACCGATTTATATTTGCTCTCCACTGATTTCTGGGGGAGCAGGCTAAAGCCCTTCTACCAGGGAGACCAAGATTAGGATCTGGCCCGATATCCTGAAAGCTCTCACTAGCATGATCTACACATTTCAGCATGCAGGAGCAGCAACAGAGCAGCATGGGGCCAAGAAATAATTGGCTCAGACACAAAAATTCATATCAGCACCTCCCTCTTTTCCCTCTGTGCTGATACGAATGAACGGAGCTGCCCATTACAAAGAGAGTTGCAGATACATCACTCTGTCTAACAGCGAGTCCCTGGCCCTCCTTAGGGGACGCGAGGCTGTGTATGGAGCCTCATAGACAGGCAGGCTCACAGGGCTGCAATAGCCATTCTGCGTCACGCACTTCATTTATAAATAGCCTAGAAATGAGAGATGGGCAGATAGAACCCACAGCTGGGTAAGAAAATACAGTGCCCTCTGCGTTGGCTCTGTCTGTACTGTCTTGTACTGGGAAGCTCTTTGCTTTATGGCTCCCAGAGCTGCTGGGGCTGCTATATTCCAGCACACCGCTCCAATAAAGTTGAATATACACACATTCTTTATAACAGGCAATTGGAAATATCAGGCACATTCCCTCATACCTAAGAGTCTTTGAGAGAGTCTGGTCTACTGTACAAACATGTTTTTATTACAGAGTGTTACATCAAAGATTTTTCCCCTCCCTCCCCCTCCAGATGCAGTAAATACCATGGGGTACTAATAATACGCATGTCGGTAATTCCTCGAGGGGAGCAAGGTTCTGAAAACTGAGTACAAACAGAAACATAAAGTTTATTGGTTTGATTTCTTAATTATTTGTAGCTGACAGGACCGAAGGCAACAATGCAAGCAGCAATCTTTTGCCTCTTCGGGCATGTGCGAGTAAGGAGAACGTACCCTCATGCCTAATACAATTTATCTACAGCGCCTTTCGTCCTAGGATCTCGCTCCCAGTGTGGTAGGGACTCTCCCAGCCTCCTTGTGAAGAAGACCCAGGATTATTATCCACATGCTATAGAGGGGGAAACTAGGCACGATGAGATGAAATGCCTTGCTGGGCTTCCCATAGCAAGTCAGCATCAGACCCAGGACTAAAACCCAGAAGTCCTGACTGTCAGCCCCTTGTACTGATCAATAGACCATATACCCTCAGAGCTGGGACTAGAACTCAGAAATCCTACATCCTAGTCCCGATCTCTAACCACCAGGGAGCCTGCCTCTCATGAGCTGTAGCTTCATGCACCCAGACCAATATGCCATGGGGCCAGATCCTGCAAAGGGCCAAGTGCCTCCAACCCAACACTCATCATCTCAGATATTAACGACACAGAGTATTCAAATAAATTAGCAGGGGGGATGGGCAAGCCGGCAGGCTGGAGTCTGACATCAAAACCAGGGAACAGATGCAACTCATCACGTTAATGATTTTTTTCCTTCCCAAAGGCGTCACCCTATTGAGAAGCGGGCGCTTTCTATCCCATGGCAACACCGAGTGGGGGAAAAAAAATGGGCCTGGCTTTTATTTAATTTTGTTTTTGGTCCCTTACAGGAATCGCGGGAGAACAAAAGCACCGAGCGGATTCATCATTTTTCTCTTGCCCCCACCCCCCTCCACCGCCGCCTTTTCTTTCCTTTTATATTTCTCGAAAATAGGGTGAGAGCAAGATGGATGATCCCCCGGGCCCGCGGAAGGCGCCGCGAGCCGCGACCCCGTCCTCTCTTCCAGCATCCCATTAAGCGAAGCTCCAGGAGGAGGCTGCCGTCCTGATCTGGGTCTATAGATGGAGGCCACCCCCCACTCCACGCACCCCAAATCCTGGCCTGGGCTCCTCTCCCATTTCTAATCACCCCAGGGCCACCTTCCTGGCCCAGGCCCCCCCCCCCAACCCCCGGCCCTGATCCACCCCCCACCCCCAGAATCTCACCCCGCCAGGCCCACCCTTCCGCCCTCTCCTTATCAGCCAGGGAAAGGGGCTTCATCAGTTCTTGTCAGCCCAGGCCTATTAGTCACCAGATAGATGACACGCTTTTGTATGGCTGTCAGCTCCTCCCGGACCCCCTGCGGAAAGCCAAGTGGCTGCACTCCCTCTCCCCCCCGCCCCCCCATAAGCAGGCTGAGGCTTGGTGGTGGTGGTGGCTGCCCGGCTTTGGACTCTGTTCCCCAGAGCTGACCCGCCCCTGACCTGCAGGCTGCACAGTTGCCTTGCCTGTGACTTCTCTCTCTAGCTGACAAAATGGCAGAGGCATCAGGAGGAGGGGAAGAAAAAAAAAGAAAAAAGAAAAGGCCAGGTCCCCCGCCAAGGGGGGATTGGGACGGGCCCACCGGCCGGCGTGGGAAGGGCTGGCAGCGAGCCCACGGGGCGGGGTGGTGGGGGAGAGTGAGGGTGCCAACCGGCACTGCCCACCCTCCTTTCCGGGACTCCGCTGCCTCTTGGTTACATTCTCACTGTTCTTTCCGCCTTCGTGCCTACCCGGGATTTAAAAGCCTCCGGTCGGCGTGGTTTGTTTCTGACAATACATTCTTATACGTCGGAGGCACCGTGCGGTTCCTCTGCCTGAAAGGGTCCTGCCGGAACTGGCTCTGCGGTGTAAATCAGGAGTCACTCCACTAACGGCTAACCGTTTACACCGCTGCGGTGTAACAGGGGGGCAGAATCCGGCCCGTGGTGCCTGTGACTGGGGCATATTATAGGCAAACCTCTGTCACACCCTGCTGTAACAATACACAAACCTATGTATGTATATATGCAAACACACAAAAATATATCTATGTACACACACACACACACATATAATCATAGTGATACCTATTTCTTATATAGTATTTTTTTCATCAATAGATCTCAAAGCCCTTTACTAAGGAGGGCAGTATCCTTTTACAGATGGGAAACCGAGGCATAGAGTGGAAACGGTCATGCAGCAGGCCAATGGCAGAATCCAGGTCTTCTGAGTCCCAGGTCAGTAGCCACTACCAGGGGTCGGCAACCTTTCAGAAGTGGTGTGCCGAGTCTTCATTTATTCACTCTAATTTAAGGTTCCGCGTGCTAGTAATACATTTAAACATTTTTAGAAGGTCTCTCTCTATAAGTCTTTAGTATAGAACCAAACTGTTGTTGTATGTAAAGTAAATAAGGTTTTTAAAATGTTTAAGGAGTTTCACTTAAAATTAAATTTAAATGGAAAGCCCCCCAGCCCAGTGGCCAGGACCCAGGTAGTGAGAGTGCCACTGAAAATCAGCTCGCGTGCCGCCTTTGGCACCCGTGCCATAGTTTGCCTACCCCTGCACTAGACCACACTGCCTCTCCTTACTTACATGCACATATACACAGAAAGTATACGGAGACACAAAGGATGAGATTTTCATAGGTGCCTAAGGGAGTTGAGTGCCAAACTCCCATTGGCTTTCAGTTGAAAATCCCACCCGTACACTATAGACACGTGTATTTATAAACACACACGCACATATCATAAAGACCAGCTATTACTAGGTACTCAGCACCTTCAACTCCCATTAAAACACCTTGCAGAATCACCCTCAGAATGGCTAAAGGCAGCTTTTGACTTCAATCTTCCATGTACTTGGGGGTCTGTAGAGGACTACAGAGAATTGTTTTCTGGAAACAAAACTTGCTGGAAAAGATTATCTCATAGGAGCCAGCGAGAAAAGCATCTATCATGCCAATAGTCTTTGGACCATATGCGGTGTATGCTCATTATTTTCCTCCCCATCACATCATAATTCCACGTTAGAGTTGCGGTGTAATATTGAATTGGTATATTTATTTAAATTAGGAAAAATACAATACTGATGTTTGTGTGGGGTGTGTGTGTCTCTCTCTACTGTATTTATTCTATAAGAAAACACTGCCTCTTGTCACTTTGCTAATCCATAGACCTGATCCTTCCTATGTGGCACTGTCACCCATTTATTAGTACTGTTTATTAGGAGTATTATGGTAGTACCTAGATGTCCTGATCAAGGCTTGAGATCCCACTCTGCTAGGCACAGCTCACCTAGGATTTAATAGCAGAGGCAACACTGTAGTGGGATAACAATAATACTTTTTTGGGGGGAACCAACTTTTGATGGTGGAAAAGACACGTTTTCGAACTCCACAGAGCTCTTCTTCAGGTCTGGGGAAGCTCTGTGAAGAACTCAGTGAAGCTTCAAAGCTCATCTCTCTCAACAGAAGTTGGTCCAGTAAAAGATATTACCTCGCCCACCTTGTCTCTCTCATATCCTGGCTACAGCAACACTGCAGACAACAATACTTAGTGCTTCTGGAGCACTTTTCCCTGCCAACGGGCTTGGCAAACATTATTAATAATATTTTTTTTAACTTCAACAGCCACCATGAGGTCTCCTCTTATCAAGACTTCGTGATGTTTATAAAACATGCTACCAGGCGTTCATTGGTCTATTGGAAAGTACTAGCATCCTGCAGAGTGAAAACTAAACTAAATGTGTCATCGTAAATGAACCCAGTGCATTTTGTGATGCAGCAGATTAATGGGCCAGATCCCCAGTTGGCGTAATTAAATGCAAGCGAATTATGCCAATGTACACCTGCTGGCGATCTGGGCCCAATTTTATTTACCGTGTTTGTTCACTCACTTATTTGCAAATGTCGGCAATCAGCAATGGATATAACAATCAGTAGCGCAAATGAGTGAGGTCACAATGAAGACAAAGGAAAGTCAGGGTGCTTCATGCAGGATCTCATCTGGGTCTGTTAACCAGAGGGGTAGAAAAATTGAAAAAATATTAATACTTTCATTTCCTCTCATCCTTCTCACTGATCCCAAAGTGCTTTGTAAACATGAATGAAATTAGTCTAACAATACCTCTGCGAGGTAGGAAGTGTTCTTATCCCCATTCTACAGGGAGGGAAGCCAAACAGACACATACTCTCACAGAGCCAGAATATTCAAACTTGGACCTGACAGAGCCTAAAAATTGTGTTTGTCATTGGAGAGGCATTTTTCAGCTTCTCTTTGGCTCGGCTAGTTGCCGAAAGTTGCATTATTCAGCCAAGAAACTTAAGCATCTCTCTTGGGTAGGTCTGTGATAAGCAAACTAACAAAATCTGTGTGAGAGATGCCAGAGAGGAATGGTTCTGCTCTCATGGGCACATGTGTAATTAGGTGGCA
Organism: Macrochelys suwanniensis; assembly: GCA_033296515.1. Classification (NCBI taxonomy): domain Eukaryota; kingdom Metazoa; phylum Chordata; order Testudines; family Chelydridae; genus Macrochelys; species Macrochelys suwanniensis. The sequence goes on along the minus strand of CM065790.1, from coordinate 7,919,123 downwards.
TTACATACCCAATAGAACTGGAACAGGAGGGCCATCCCAGCCTCTTTGAGCAATGTAATTCACAGGTGTGCTACCTGTTGTTAAAATCCCTCTGAAAATTCACTGGGAAATATTAGCTGTTAAATGCAAAGATGATGATTTTAAATCTTCAGCATCGTGGCTATTTAGACTTTGATCCTGCCAGGACCCCAACACAGCAAAGCATTTAAGAATGCACTTAACATTAAGCATGTGAGCAGTCCCACTGACGTCAATGGAACTACACATGCTTAAATTTAAGCATAAGCTGGATCAGGGTCAATGGACTCCCAACTCCCATTGAATTCAGTTGCAGTGGGGAGCACTCAACATCTCACAGGATCGGGACGAGGTTGTGTTTCACTTTCCAAATACCAACGGTATTTAGACCGTACGATGGAAGGATCGCATGCTGTAAATGCCAAATGTAATCTTTAAAATCAAAACCATTTGTGTAGCCCATAGAGCTACCTTTAGCATTTTATTTTACTTAGCAGTAACTCAAGGAACCTACTGGCCTGTATCCTGTAAGTCATTTGCTTAAACAGTTAGTATATGGCTTTGAGGCCCATCAACTTTGGCATAAATGGCCCGATGGTCACCCTGGGTTTGGGGGAGCAGGGAATAGTTTGCTTAAGAGGGGGTGTCTGTACAAAGTGATACCAGGCACAGGTGCTAGAACTAGGGGTTGTGGGGGGTGCTGTCGCACCCCCTAGCTTGAAGTGGTTTCCATCATATACGGGGTGTACAGTTTAGTTCAATGGCTCTCAGCACCCCCACTCATAGGTTGCGACTCCGTGGGTACTCTGGGGCTGCATTGCCCACAGGGAAAAAATGGTGGGTGCTGAGCACCCATGGCAGCCCCCCTATCAGCTCCTCCCCACCCCCCAGTGCCTCCTGCCCACCAGCGGGCCCCGCCGATCAGCACCTCCTCCTCCCTCCCCCTGCCTGCCGCAATCAGCTGTTTTGCGGCGTGCAGGAGGCTGGGAGGGAGTGGGGAGGAGCGAGGATGTGGAATGCTTGGGGGAGGGGGCGGAACAGGGCGGGAAGAGGCGGGGCAGGGTGGGGGTGTGGCATTGAGGGAAGGGGTGGAGTGGGAGCAGGGCCTGGGACAGAGCCAGGGGTCGAGCACCCCCGGCACAATGAAAAGTGCCCCCACTATACAAATTGTTCCAGCACCCCTGATACCAGGTAACTGCGGGAACACTCAACTGATACTTGGTTCACATATTTTAGGATAAAATCTTGGCAAATGCTTAACCACGGACTTGCCTTGGCAATGAATTGCTATGTACGGTAATAGGCTAAAATCATTACTACACTAACCTATAGGATATGGGTGAAGAAGGCAGATTATGGACAAGGGAGGCTGGGCATTTGTATGAATATTCATGTCGCCCCCTCGGCCCTATAACAGGCAAGACCACCATGTAAGAAGGGGATCTGGACCATCGGACTTATTTGGATGCCAGGGGCAGAGTAGGACCTTCGTCTCTTACCACCAGCTCCCCAAGAAAGGGTGGGAGTATGTACGTGAGGAGTGATACAAGATAATGCTTCACTTCTGTAGTTTGCTATCTTTTTATGTGGTTTGGAGCGTTTGCGTCTTTGCTAGTTGTGCTTATAAAAGTGTTTTGAGTTTTGCCTTGCCCCGGTATGGTTGTCTTCCTTGTGCACACCAGAGTTCCCAGTCTGATATTGAACTTGACAACATTTTAAGAGTAAGCCATACGTAGGGGGCAACTCAAGCAACGATATCCTGGTATCAAGTATAATGCTTCGCAATTAACAAAAGCATTACAAATGTTAAAAGTGAGCCTTTATTAACAATCTACTGCCCATTTCCCAGTAAGTCACGTGTCATGTAGGTCCGTGAGTAAGTATTTTTATCACTGGATCACTGTAAAAAAAATCAAACTAGAATATATTTCCTACCATGTGGTTGACTGATTCATTGCATTTCTGTGCATTCATAACAATGGTATCCAAAATTGCTCAAAACAGTATCGGAAACAGATGGTCAAAAAACAGTCAAGAGAAAACGTTACTTTCATCGCTTATCAGCTCAGAGAGCTGCCATTTCCACGCCAAATGCTTTTCAGTTTGCACCATTGTAGCTGAAGGCTGAATTTGGATCCATTGCATTTATGGAACAAAAATATTCCAGATGATGTTATGAAAGTATATAGTTCTTCTGAGATCTAATACTACATGGACAGGTTTGTGGATTCAGTGGATGAACATGTGAGGAGACGTATCTTCATACCTCTTCAGTGCCTTCCTATCAGAAGGGACACCAAAGTCCAAATTACGACTTCGGAATCAGTTGTAATTTGCCTCCCTCCGAAGTATTAAAGAAAAAATATTGATGCTTCTTTTTCTCTATAAAATTCACCCCCTCTTTCAGATCAGAGAGCATCAACACACAAGGCATGTGGGTCAGAAGGTCAATCCTCATTCCTATGGGGTAGCCATATGAATATTTTTCTATGCAGACTGCTGTCTCAAGCTGAATAATTTGAAATCATACTCTTGCCTGCTCCGCAGTGAGTAGTAACTGAACCTAACAAGCCAGATTCTGCTCTCAGTTACATCAGTGGGAAGTCAGACTAATTCCGCTGAAATCAGCAAAGGCTGCTCCAGTCAGTAGAGTTACTCTGGATTTAGAGCAGTGTAAATGGTGGCAGGATATGGCCCCAAAAATGTTTCTTTCACCCCCTTATTCTGCCATCTCTTTCGAAATGTTTATCTTGGATTGTCCCGTAATTTACTCTAGAAATCCAGGCAATATGTCTCTCTTACTAAACTATGCAATGTCAGCACTTGGGGATCGAAACCATGGCCACATATTGGGAAGCCAGCCAGCGGAGCAGGGAGGTGGACACGCTGGGAAAGAAACAGGGAGAACAGAGCTCAGGGTGTTGATTGTTCCTCAAAAGCCAAAAGATACACATCCTGGGAACTTAAAACCGTCTGTGACTTTATTTTAGATGCAGGGTAACAGACGGACTGCTTTTCGAAACGAGATGTGTGCTGCATTGTGTGTAATTTACATGTGCAATTACCACCATTGTATGTGCCAATAAATGTCCAATGGCAGCAGCTGCACGCGCCAGTTAGGTGCACCGCGGATCAGGAGCTGTTTTAGACGTCTGACTGACCCAGGATGTTTTCAGTGACTCGCTCAGTCATATTACATTGGACAGCAGCAGGTCTCAGACTGGTTCACAGAGTAGACCACATCTTAACTGCATGAGTCTGGTGGCCACGTTCTATCCCATCTGACAACTACAGCAGTGGCTTACGTGGACAGGTACCATTAGCAAAGACTCCAGTCTACTGATGTGATTTTGTAGTTGGAAACTAGGACAAGAACCAGCAGCATGTCACTAGCCAGGTCCATGTGACCACCAGTGAATCACTAGCTTAGAATGTTTGAAAACCATGTTGTTAGAGGAATTCGACAGGTTTTTCAAATCACCAAGCAATCTCACTAGATTTCACTCAGTCAAACCCACTGAGGTACCAGGTCACATTGTACATGGTGCTGGAATGATGGACATCTAGCTGGGGCAATCCTTCCTTTCCTCTGTCTTCTCCTTCTCCTGATACATTCTAAGCTAGTATATTTTTAGGGAGGGAATTTCCTTCCCACTGCCCGAGTTTGTTCCCTCAGTTCAAGCTGTGGTTGTCCCCCCACTCAGAGTAAGGAGTGTCACTGCTGACATAAACCGGGAGTTTCAGGATTGTGTTCTCAGCAGCTAGTCCCACTGACTTCCCTGGGATAACTCATGTTGTGTATTTGGTTGTTGTGGTAATAGCACCTTGTTGTGGCTATGGCAACTGAGTTAGATTATTAGGGGATAGCCCAGCCAGTTTTGGCTGGTTTTGGTTAGTTCAGTGTGTGAAAATAAATGGCTGCTTTCATGGCTCAGAGCTCTCTGTGTCTCCAGTGATTTCTTCCTAAACCTGCTTCCCCAAGAATACAACAAGTCACGTAAGGGTTTACAAGGTCAGCTCCTAGGTTTATGTACCCTCATCTTTGTACTTATGCAATGGTTACCATCCTGGCTGACACATCAGGGACTGAACCAGGGACCTCCAGAGCCAAAAGCATAAACTGCCACGCTTGGAGCTGATACTCTCTAATTGAAGCTTTTGGGCAATGGCTCTCAACCAGGGGGTACACACACCCCTGGGGGTACACAGAGGTCTTCCGGGGTTACATCAACTCATCTAGATATTTGCCTAGTTTTACAACAGGCGACAAAAAAGAACTAGCGAAATCAGTACAAACTAAAATTTCATCCAGACAATAACTCGTTTATACTGCTCTATCTACTATACGCTGCAATGTAAGTACAATATTTATATTCCAGTTGGTTTATTTTATAATTATATGGTAAAAATGAGACAGTCAGCACTTTGTCAGTAACAGTGTGCTGTGATACTTTTTGTATTTTTATGTCTTATTCTATAAGCTAGTAGTTTTTAAGTGAGGTGAAACTTGCCCCCCCCCCAAGACAAATCAGACTCCTGAAAGGGGTACAGTAGTCTGGAAGGGTTGAGAGCCACTGCTTTAGGGGACTCACATCCTCTATGTATGGGCACACAGAGGGGCCTGTCACATACACTGATGCTTCAGAGAAAAGCAAAATCCCTTGTAATGCATCTAGCGCATTGAGCGATGTGGAACACAGGAGGAATAGTTTCCTGCCTGGCCCCAGGAGCACTCATGTTACGCCACAAAGCATGAGATCTGAATACTGTTTTCTTAACTCGAATATCTGAGCGGCCACTGGTCATCACTGGCAGCAGTGACTACGCAGTGGGTCACTGCTCTGCTAGCTTGCACACTTCCTAAAGCTGGAAAGGAGGGGAGAGCTAAAGGCAGAATTCTGTGTCCCACTCCCTAATGTCTCTCTCTCCTCCTTTGGGAGGAGAGCCCAGCGGTAGCAGAGCACACGGGGTTTAGCGCACTCAGAGGATCAAGGGAATCCCCATGACCATGTTTGAAATTCAAGGTCTTTGTTGTATCTGCCAGAGCTCTGGCGCCACGCCAGTCCAGGCATGGGCATTTCCCGTGTCCAAAGGGCTGAACTAAGGGCATCTCCTTCTGCCGTGTACATCCTAGGGGGTGTAAATACAAAAGAGCAGAGCAGGCCTCCACAGAGGCTTAGTTCAGCAGGCTCCAACGGCACCAGCTGACCAGAGCAATTCCTTCCCTCGCATTAAGAGTGATACCAGTCGCTTTCTCGATGGCAGTCTGAGACGCTTTCAGCCAAGAGGAATCAGCTCAGGGACCAGGGCTGGGATTGGGTTCTCTTTTTAGGTCTGCAGTCTCCAGCCTCCTTCACATGTCCCATACATGGAGTGCCACCTGCCTGGTGATGACCTCTATGCCTTATAGAGTGCGCATAGGCACATGCCTGTGTAATGTACAGTGGGCGACATTTTCCTCCTGATCTCTGCTGCATATTCTGCCCTCCTTTCTTAGGCAGGCTAAACTCCCACTAAAGTCAGTGGGCCACTGTCATGGGGCTTACTCACCGCTGGGCACCTCCTCGGGGCCATATGGGCATCAGCTCCATTTTGGTTTGATTCCCCCTTCCTCACACCATGGCCTTGCCTCACTCTCCAAGACCTGCGGGGCTCCTTTTTTTGTGATTCAGCCCTCCCCCCAAAGCCCCACTGGGTCAGCTGGTCCTCATGCCCTCTACGCCAGGTCCTGTGGCAATTTCCCAGCAGCTGGTAGGGGAAACCCAAGCCCACCCACTACTCTGGGATCCAGCCTAGGAACCCTATATCTAGCAACTGTCATCTGCTTGCTCCTGGACCCTGCTATGTCCCTGGATTCTTTCTTCTTTCCCCACTTTATCTTCTGGCCCCATCCTCTGCGTTTACCAGCCCAAACTCCTTCCTCCAGTGGAATAACTATAGTCTGTTCCTTTCTTTACCTTCTTGCCAGGCTATATAGCCGCTCATACCCCCCGTCTCTCAGGGAGTCACTGCACCCTATTCCCCCTACAGCCTTCTTCTAGGCTCAGCTTTATCCTAGCTCAGCCTGCTCTTGCCCAGCTGGGCTCCATCTTCACTCAGTGCTTGTCCTTCAAGCCTAAATCTCCTCCCATGTGCAGCCTCCCAGGTTAATTGACCTTGTGTGGCATAGCAGCCACATTCTGATCTCCTTTACGCAAGTGCAAATTAGGAGTAACTCCCTTGATCCCCAATTTAAGCTGGAGTAACTGAGACTAGAGGCTGGCCCAATGATGTGTTCCCCACCGAGATGAAATGTCCACCTGCAGAATTAGTGAGATAGTATTTTATTTATTCTTATTTTATTATTATTATTATTATTGCAGTAACACCTGGACCCCGTTACGCTAGGCCCGGGACAGACACAGAACAAAGAGAAGGTCCCTTGCCCCAAGGAGTTTACAATCTGAGGGTTGAAGTTTTGGAGAAGGGGATTTTTTCTCCCTACAGTCTGTCCATATTGCAGCCCTATTGATATTATATAGTCATGCCCAGGCAAACCACATGTAAATCAGGCTAGCTGAAACCTCTCTCAAATCTGTTTGAAAGTGATCTACTGCGCCTACAGGAGTGAGGGTTTAGGGAAGTGCCCTGTCTCTGCCTTGTCACTCTAAGCAGAAGGAAAAGCAGGCGCTGTCTGTGTTTGTACAGCTCCTAGCACAATGGGGCTGCTAGGCAATGCTGCAGTAAGCATGATCAATAATAATAGCTCAGCACAAAGGAAGGTGTTGGGAAAGACAGATCTGTGGCACATAATTGTCTAGTCTCCTGTGGGCTGTAATGCTTTGGTCTCATTCTGGTGGTTGGGTTTAGCATGTGGAGCTGGGTGCTGCTGGTGACCCAGTGACTCTGCAGCTTCGAGGAAATCAGTGCGCTTCACCAACACTTCAAGGGAGTCCTTCTTTTTCCCCCCAGAAAGGACCAGAGAGGCGGCGGAAAGTGGGGCGAAAGCCGTGGAACCAAACTTCCAACACAAATCATTCCCTCCTTGGGAGCCCTGGGGACCTAGGACTTTCCAAAGCGTCATTCATTTCCTCCGCTGCCCTGCCGGAGGGACTTAACTCAATCACCCACATCACAGAAGGGAAAGATAGATTGACTCATCATCTCCATCCCCCTGCGGGGGTGGGGCATAATTCCTCTCCACAGCATTGTTCATTCTCCACGGCTTTGTCCAGCCCCATTTTCAGAGACTCAAGCAATTGGATTCCTCCTTGGGAGAGTAATCCACAACCACTAGACCTCTCCATTACAGTGTCCCGCCTCCCCCCGGCACTTAAACGCCTTTGCTGTAACTCATCACATTACTGCTTGCTCTGCCACCTGGAGGATTTACACCCTTCACATACTCACAGGCTGATTATCACCTTCCCAGCTACTGAGGGTGTGTAGCAACAACGGCCCCTCCCCAGTGTGCTGGGCTGTTGCTGATACCACCTCTGCAGCCCATTGTGTTGAGAAGGCCACTTTATGTGTCTCATCTGCTCCATTCTCCCCTCCTCCAGCCCAACCCTTGGGCATCCCCCTCTGTGCCAGCGTGAATTTCAGCCACCCAGCCGATTTTAAAATGAAAGGATCGGTGGACGCATGACAAAAAAACAGCCAGGAAACGAGACGTTAAGGCTGATGCTCCATCCTGAACTGATACTCAAGCCCATGAGCCTCCTCTTCACAATGTGTGACTGGGTCTAAATCAGAGGCCTTGGTTTGTCCCACAGCCTTAGCGCTAGTCGTGTAGTGTTAGTTTCCCACCCCTCACTGTACAACATGCTCCAGCCTCAGTCAGATACAGGACTCCTACTCAATTCTGTGGTGCATTGAAAACTGTGTTAAACTTGTAGGCTGTCATTTTAAATTTCAGGATTTTCCCTGGTCTTCCTTACAGGCTAGGGGGTCTCTGTACAGGTGCATGCAATCTGGACCTAGTAGTGGTCAGTTCAGCAGACAGCCAACCCAGAATAAGTTGGGGTGGTACCAGCCTGCCTTAATGAGCAGCCTGCTTTGTCTCTCTCTGATTTGGGTTCTTGTGTGTTATTGTTCTGAATTCTAAGAAATAAAGTAGTGTTAAATTGCAATCTTCTGGCAAGTGTATTTATAGTCTCTATTTAACGTCTCTGTGTGCATGTCATGAACATAAAATATTCACCAGTGAATTTGTGCTAGCCATTGCATGTCAGCATGCAACCTCCCATTAAAAAATCAAATTGCCACTGATACACTTCTCGTTATATTCCAGGCCTTCCACATCATTATTTCTTTAAAAAGAGGGTATTTGCTTCCCTTCGCTTAATTTAAGTCCTGAAAATTTCATTATAAATTTGTCACTTGCTGCAATTTGACCACTTAATCACCACTTAATCCAACCTGCCAAGAAAGTTGATTGCCAGGTAAAAATCTCTTTGAAGCCTCTACGCAGGGGAGGGAAAAAAAAAAGACTACAAATTAGAAACTGACGAGGCTCATCTAAGGGGAGAGGAAGGAACAGTGGAAATTGGCAAGAGCGAGATGCAAATCTTCCTTTGGAGCATTCAGATAATCAAACTAAATGGATTAATGTGAGGACTGAGAAGAAATGGCTTTAGTTGTTACCCTAATTCAATTCCATTTATTTTTATATGGCATCTTTCATACAGAGTGTCTCCCCGCCGCTTCGCCCAGGGAGTGAAATAATAAAGAGCTAACACTCCAGCGGAACTGCAGACTGCGACAGCCCTATGGGATAGAACGACACACAGAGAGGGACAGGAGGAAAGGAAGAGGAACGGGGTCTGTGCCTAGAGGATTTGATTTTCCAAATCAGAAGGAAATCACAATCAATTTTTTCTTCTTTTTTTTCAGATTTCAAAATATAATAATATTGCTAGGCTTTGGTTATAGCTTCCTTGTGGTACACTGGGGCTGATTCCAATCTCATGCTGGTTTTATAGCAGCATTATTCTGATCTCATACTGGTGCGGTTCCATTTATTTCAACTGAGTTGACTCCTGATTTATACTAGTGTAACTGAGAGGAGAAACAAGCCCAGTGACTTCCACAGAGTTACTCCTAATTCACACCAGGGTGAGTGAGAGGCAGATCAAGACCGCTGGAGTCCCACAGGTTTAAAACTGGTATAAATGTATGGTTAGCCCCCTTACTCTTTAAATATACATTTGCTACCTTATATGAAATGTAGCGTATTTATGAAATATAAGATATTTAAGAGGAATGACTAGGATTCAGGACACCTTGTTTAAACTCACATCTCCCATGGATGTATCCAGAAGAGGGATGGGACTCCCTGTTGTAATCTCCCTAATTGTCCTATAGTAAATTCTAACTCATTTCCGTAACTCCATTTCTTCTCTTAATAAATCTGTGTGCATCTCCATCCTACTAAGTCCCAGTTCTGCCCGCTAAGTCTGTTGCTTTGGATTAAATGGAAATGTATGTCCTGTTTGCTTTAAAATATTAAAATGTAATCCTGGGGAATGAAATCCCTTAAGATATCAGTGTGATAGGTCTGCATGCAAGATAGTATTTCTTGCCGTTTAGCGCACAAAGCAAAGAGAGAGACCAGAGCTGTGTGTTCCCAGAGTCATAGATGAGGTCACAAATGGATCTGTTTTCAAGGGCAGGATCACGTAATTCTAGTTCATTTTTTTTCTAAGGCTATGCACTAGACAGCTGATCACTGCTTGCCCTGAGGTTCGGTTTGTTTGGGGTATATTCATTTCCTTGGTTTCTCCTCTGTGATGGGATCAGGGATGTAGCTAGCAATTTGAAACCTGGCTCACGGGCTGCTCCTTTCCCCACAACTGCAATAGCCCCAAAATAGACACAACATAGTGAGCTAAACCCTGAAATCCTTATAGAAGGCCTGGTCTCAGTTACGCAGGTGTCAATACGAGCAATTCCACTGACTTTAATGACATTACCTTGGCTTTATACCAGTGCACCTGCCCTTGACTTTCACAGGGACTAACTCCCTTAGGAACGTTTGAAACCCTCACCCACCGAGAATAAAATTTGTCTTTAAATTGTACTTTCTCTTTACACAGGCCAAACTCCCATTGACGCCAAAGAGCTGCATTGCCAGGGGGTGTTTTAGGAAGGGTAATCCTGTGTATCGTCGGAGGGGCATCAGAAATTGATACCCGGATCTTTTTTCCGGAGACATCCCTGGGAAAACGGCTGCACCCAGACTGAGAAACATTGCCAGGGTTTTTATAACACCATAGCACCTTGAGTCACCACCCAGGATCAGGGCCCCATTGTGTTGGGCATTGCACGAACAGCTGTTGCCACAAAGAGCCTTACACGCTAGGTAGACAAAAAGTGGGAGGGAAGATGTACTCTTAGCTCCATATTCTAGATGGGGGGAATTAAATACGGAAAAGTTAAGTGACTTGCCCCAGGTCACACAAGAAGCTTGTGGTGGAGCTGAGAACTGAATCCAGCACACCGGCAGCCCAACCCAGCATTTTAACCACAGAGCAATCCTTCCTTGGTGGGGAGCAGCTGCTATTTCTCCCTAGCTGGAGTTTTACCTTATCCTTGCGAAAAAGGGGATGTTTTCTCAGTGGGCTGAAGTTGCGTCCAGTGAGCACACCAGTCGGCTAGCTCTCCCTCGTCTCTCTCTCTCAGCCTCTCCATTTTTAAAGAACAATTGACTGAATAAAAATGACCTTCTTAAGGCAGGGTTGAAACCTTACGAGGGTTTCACTGCTGTTGCTCACAGCGCACCAACCACACTTTGTTCTGACAGCTGATCATGTCAGCTGAGTCTCCTGATTATTGAAATTTGGTCTTCAAGCCCACCCCATCCGCCTTTCTTCGTCTATTATGTATGAGAGCAATGCCTTTCCCTCGGTGAGGTTTTAGCCCTGCAAGACTATTTCCTCTCACAGAGTGGAGCACTCTATTAATAAGATAAACAAGGGCCGGTTGTAATTAACGACCATGCAATTCATCAAAACATTCATGGATCCTGGCGTTTTTCTGCATGAAGCTTGAGCTTCCTTGCAAGAAAGGATCAGAGCTGAGACCTGGGAAAAGGGAGATGGGAAGGGGAGATGAATGGTAAAGTTTGCTCTGTTATTAATAAAGGAATTTATAGCCCCTTGAAAGCCGAGATCTCAAAGCACTCTGTTAATTCTCCTTTCTGACTCCTTTCTGAAGTCTGGCTATCCCCATTTTAAAGATGGTCACACTGAGGCACAGAGAAATGAAGTGGCTTGCCTGAAATTCACGTAGTCTGCATAAAGACTGGATAACTGGTCTTCAAGCAGGTGAAGGGTGAGAGAGATGGAGAGGTGAAACCCACCACCTATCAACCCAGGGATAGGATGCAACCCCTCCTCCCCCGGTATGCTAGTCTACAGTCTGCAATAGTGGCCTCAGCACCGTAGAGTGTTAGTGTCACTGGATCAGTGTAATCTCAGATCATGTCCCCTTTTCTGCCCTCCACTCTGGGTTATGTGGGGCTAGCACGGAACCCTTTCCGTGACATACAGGGGTGCAAAACTCCCCGCAATAATGGGACCTCTCCATCTTGAGTCCTGTAATGCAACCTGATCCTGGGGTCTAAATGAGGTGGAGAGCCTCATAGGCCCCCCCACTGCCACATGGGTGAATTGACCACACAGAGAGTCAGTGGGAACAGAACCCAGGAGTCCTGACTCCCACTCCCCCAAACCACCAGACACACTGGGTCAGAGTAGCTCCATGGAGTTTTATGGGTCTATGCTGATGTATGCCTGTTGAGGATCCCTCATTGTTTTAGACCCAGGGATAATTTTGTGTGGCCCACAGGATTGGGAATTCCTCTGTCCTTGTTTTATGCAGTGCCCAGTCTGGCCCGGTTGGATTGAATTCCTCCGACCTTGCATTGCTTTCGACAATCTCGTCCTGATGTTCCCCCCTTTCGTACATATTTTTTTGTTTACAGCCCAGAAGGAACAATTTACTGCTCACGACACCTTGAACTCAGCTCACCACAAGCCCCACACCCCCTACCACTCTCACTCAGACACACAGATAACCTCCAAGTGACCTACCGTACAAGTACAAACTTACACTCAAGGAAGGGGACTTCTGACAGACCCTCTCTGCGTTGCAAACTTTGTGCAGTCAGCTGGAGTCTTGCCAGGAGGGCCTGTAAGGCCGGGATGCCATGAACTGACATCAGCAGAATAAAATATTACCCTGGCAGTAATCTGATAGAACTTGATGGTGATGACGGGGGGGAGAGAGACATTTGAAAGGACAGTTTCGTTCAATGCATTGCTGAGAAGACCATTAGGTAAACCACTAGATTATTTTTCACATTCTTCAGTGCAAAACTACTGCATTTTATGGCCGCTATCAATAACAGCTATCATATTACTAATGCTACAGTTGCCACATATATAATATTTAAATCACATTTGCGGCTGACAGAGACCTATGGATATTCTCAATCCCAACAGACTATTACGGTTCATATCATGTCTGTCATATAAATATTATGAATCATTTCCCACTGTCTTTATGGGGTCTACGTTGACATCATCGAAAAGGAGATGGTGCGCTGGATACCGCTTGCATATTTATTCACCCTTTATGTATATGTATGTGTATGGGGAATGATTTATACAACAATCGTCAGTAATAAATGCTCCTGATAAAGCATATTTTCTTCACAGTTCATTTGCAAAGTGTTTTGTATGCAGAGATGGGGAGAAGGCTGGAGGAGAAAGCAGCACCGAAATAGACTGGGCCGGATCCTCAACTGATGCGAATCAGTAGAGTTGGATATACTTCGCTGGACCTATGCTGATTTACATTAGTTGAGGATCTGGCCCTATTACTAGTCTTGTCAGTGCAATGGGAGTTACTGATAATATCACAGGACCAGATCTTCAGTTGGTGCAAATTAGCATTGTTCCATTGACTTGGCTGGCGTTATGCTGGCGTTATGCTGATTTACACCGGCCAAGAATCTAGGCCATTATAACTCAAAAAGGGGAGCTCAGATTCTTTCTCCGTAAATCTGATATTTAATACGTGACATTTAACCTTCAATCAATTGAAATTTTCTTTCTTTATAGCTTCCCTGCTAATCAACTTCTGGTCCAGATAATCGTTGTGTAAGGCAGGTGCAAGTTGGGCTTGCGCTTATTCAGAGCCTTTTTGCAAGGTTGCCAAAGCATTTTACACATATGAATTAATTAAACCTCACAACCACCATCCCTTTGCAACAGGTGAGCAACTTATTCCAGTTTCACCTGCGAGGGGAAATGATGCACAAGAGAGGCTAGACTTGCCCAAGGTCATCTCGTGACAGATCAGAAACAGAACCCAGAAGTCCTGACTCCCCATGCGTGTTTTAACTACTTGACCATGCTAGGTAGATAAACTGCATAGGCATCACTACAGACAGAGAAAGACAAATGCTCCTCTATGGCATAGAAGTGATAGGGTCTTTGATTGCATTTTATGTCCCCTACTAAGAGCTGACCATATAAGACAGTGTTTCTTGCTCTTCCTTGTTCTTCTGATTAAGTTGTTTCTAAAAGAGAGGAGGGTGCAGAGTCTTTTTGCCCAACTTCATTGTGCGAATGTGGTTTCCAGGATCAAAGATCAAATATATCATGTAAATTTCACTTTACAAGCAAACATCATCTGCCCGTTAAATGCTTCTGGGAAAAATAAACTGATAACTTTGAATCTACGATGCTTATGGAAATACCTTTAAGATTGTTTTGTTTTGCATTTGCAATGTGTCTTGTAGGAATCAGCAACTGGACTCAACAGGTTTTACCATTACTGTTGATTCTTTGTATTATGGGAGTGCCTGGAGATCCCAGCTGAGATCTGGCGACTGTGCTGGGAACCGTGCAGACACACAGCGAGAGACAGCCATGCCCCAAAGAGCTTACAATCTGGAGAGATAAGACAGAAGAAGAGTGGGAGGGAAAACAGGTTTTTCAGGCTGTTCGCCCAGGCCCTGCCTCGCCCCATGCTCTGTATTTATTTAATCTGCATGTGTTTGGAACGAGGGAGGTAGACTACTGGGCTGAAGGACGTGCATTTTGTTTGCTATTTGGGATCTGCTAGCAAAATCCAAAGGTCAGAAGGGATGTGAGATGGTCAAGAAGCTTTAGGATTATGAGTGCTTGAAAGACAAGTGAAACAGTTTCTAGGTATCTTGTTTTCCTGGGCAAAACAAAGGACGGGGCTGGCGACAGATGGAGGTGCGGGGGCGTAATAGGGGACCCTTACTACCAGCGTCCAGTTTTAAAGGCAATGAACCAGATTCTGACTGCAGGGTGGTGCAACCCCATTGACTTTCATGGGGTTGAACTGGTCTGACTGAGGATCAGAGTGGGGCTCTGATGATGGGTTTAGCAGGCACGGTAGGCCTGTATGAAAGGTGACGTTCTGTTTTCTCCTCATCACACCTTTCAGTGTAGAGCTGTCTCCCTGTCTGCTGCATTTCAGATGCAGCGCACTAGGAGTTGCCTAGGTGAGGGAAATTGGCATCTGTATGACAAAGGGAAAACAGCATGACATCTTTCAGACACTGAACTACCATGTACACTAAAGGCATTAAGACATTTCTACCCACTGGTCCAAATTCTGCCTCAGTTAGATCAGTACAACCACAGTGAATAGTTATAGCCAGGCAAATTTCCATAATATACACAGGATTACCTCTCATGGAGACCTTATATTCGTTCTTTCTTTGTTTGCTGTTTTCCTTCATCTGCTATAAAAGTAATCTAGAGTGGAAAATACCTGCTTTTTGCTCTTTATGTGGGAAAACCACAGCAAGTTCTAATTTTGTTCCATCAGTCAACTCTGAGTAGCAGATGAGATCAAATAAATAAATCCCACTAAGAAAAATAATCAAGACTGCAATTTTCAAAGCCACCAAAAGGATTTAAACACTCAATCCCCATTCAAATTGGAGTTTGTGCTGGGTAGGGCTGCCTTTACTCGGCTGAGCCTGAGACACTGCTAGATTTTATAGCAAGAGCCAAACACAGCATGAGAATACATTTCCCACTTTTATGTGAGAAACAAGAAGTCCCCAAACATGAGCAAAGAAGCTGTTATCCTGCACCAGCAAGAGCCGTGGGGTGTGATTCATGCTGTCCCTAACTGGGAAATTAAAAATAAATTTAAGGCATCGGGGAGACAACCAAGGATGACAGAGAGACCAAGAAGCACGGAAGGTGTTTTGCAGGATCGCTCCCTCTTAGACAGCGTCAGAACTCCAAGAAGCCCAGTGCTAAACAGCCGTACAAGCCAAAGGCCCTGAAAATGGAGTGTTTTTTAAATTATTGAAGTCTTTACTAAAAAGTGCCCAGCCAGAGCTCAATGTAGCCCAGAGCAGCCTGATGCAGGTTATTAAAGCACATTAAAATTCATTGCGGGGGGAAAATGGTCTGTAACAGCATAGAAATATCCTTGCCACAGAGACTGCAAATATGGGCCCTCGTCTGGCAGCCTTCTCCAGGGCAAAATTCCCGTTGGCAGTATCCCTGGAATAAGGACTGCAGAATCAGACCTATTGCCACTACAATTAACACGTGGATTGCACTGAACACCAGCTCTTTTGGGCTGGTTGGGGAAAAATGTAATTTACTCTAAACAGCTTGCTGGGAGAAACATACTAGATATGAAAATTTCATGTTTCTAGTCTACAAAGGTCTGTTTCCGGCAGTGGCTATTGTGTATATCAGCTTTAACATGCTGTGGGATGGAACGCTGAGCCAGATCCTCAGATAGCATCTCATAGGGGTGTAGCCTGGATTCACCAGCTGATGGTGTGATCCATTATTATCTACCAATCTACCTATATAAACATACACAGATTCATAATGGGCCAGTTTTTCCTTTCACTTACACTGATGTGACCCCAGTGACTTGAATAGAGGTTGCAGTGATGCCAACGAGGGCAGAATTGGGATATATTGATCTACACACGCGCGCACCTTTACCTCGCTCATTTCGGGGCGAGCCCAAGGTTCGCTGCCCCTATAAACGAGTTCAGCCCTTTTTAGATGAGTGCGTTCAGACACAATTGATTATAGCTGCCTTCAGATTTGGGGACATTGCTCTCTGCCCTTGCCTTGTAGGGTGTCACACACATGCGTGTATTAAATGTCTGATTTTCCCACAGCTGCACCAAAGTTAGAATGGCTGGACCTGCTCCCCTCTAACAAGCCCACTCCCATTTGCTTTTATTTCCCCCCAGGAGTTAATATAACACACTCAGCCATAAAAATTGACTGGGAGATGAAACTTGACATGCAAGGTCCCAGCCCGGGAGCAAATGATGTTGCCAGTTATAAACGCGCACACACCAATCTGTTTGGACATGCTTAAATGGCAGGAGCAAAGAATAAAAAGGAGCGCGCAGCTTTATTTTGTTTTTACTTCTACAGCTCCCAGTGAGTGCCAGGCTGCAGCCGCTTGCCGCTGACGCAGAATGGGTCCTGCTGGCATTTTTCATTCCTGGTATGATGTATTGCTATCGCCAGCTGTGCAAGGGGTGGAGAGGGAGACTCCGTTCTGTTCGCGGTCCCAGAGCTGGTCCACACAGGGATCCTGGGGATTAGCAGCAGTTTGCCCCTTCGGTGTGATCACAACCCTCCTGCCCTCTGGGTAGAAGGGAGGGTGGGTGCCTGTCCCCTGACAAAGACACGCTAAAGAGGCCGCAGGAGGACTTGTTAGCATAGTGAATGACCTTAGCCTTTCTCTATCCTTGTCTACAGGGGCTCAAATACCACAACGATGGGCACAAGACAGACAGACATGCCAGGGCAGCGGCAACCTTCACATACATTTGCAACCTTTCCTCCTTTTAGACTTAAAATTTCATTTCATCCCCCCCAAAAAAAACTCAAGGCTTGGTCCTCAATGCCCCCCACACTCACAGTCCTTGTTCACATGAGTCTCCTTCAACGGGATCAGTCAGGTGAGAACGGGTTGACAGGTTGGGATCCCCTGGCATTCTCCTACCTTGCTCTTGTAAATGGTTTGTGTCCCAAATGCAGGGCCATACACCCTAGCGGTCAGTCCAATACCACTTCAGGCTACCTGTGCTATCATGCCACTCATCCCAGGCCCGCGTCCCCACCGCTCGAGAGCAACTCCAACCTATGGCACAAACCTGCTTGTGGTGCACATTGTGGTCGTCCGGCATGCGGGTCGACGCTTAATATGCTTTACACACAGCCGAGTCGTTCCGGTCCATCAGGTTACTAATGCACGTTCTGAACAGGCGGAGCACCATTGATTAAAGCTGGAGACACCCCGATGCATTGGGTATGTAGCACGGACAGTTACAGAAGGCCGAGGTGGGTTTGCACCCGAGAGGCTGGAGTGGTGACAGTGGGCACGTGAGCTCTCCGATAAGCTTCACACCTATCATTAGTTATTGATTTGTATCTCTGGTACAGGAAAGGAAATAAAGCTTGATTAAGTAGCAGGAGAGTCAGACTGGTCCCTGTCCTGACCGTAAAGTCTATGAGACAACCTGAGTCAGAACTCACACTTTGCTCTTTGCAGAGGGGCAGGAGCTTGTTGGTGTCTTCCTTACGTTTGCACTTTGTGACTTGTGTCAGTTACTTAAGCGTGGTTTTATCATGTGTGCACGCGTGTGTGTATCTATGGTAGATCGACGGATCATTTGAACCACTGAGAGACAGACCGACCAGCAGATCTGGCCTCTTTATCCACCCACCAATTTTCTCTATAAGGCCGAGAGATTTTCCAAGCTGCCTCTGGACTACGAACACTCCAACCGCCCGTCAAAATTAATTCCTCAGGCAGCTTTGAAAATCTCAGCCTAAAGGGCCACATCTTGCATCCTTTACTCACGGAAGTAACCCTGCGGATTTAATTGGCTCTGCTCAATCACCTTACTAGCTACTTACCTGTACAAACTCAAGTTTCAGTAGAGGATCCCGCCTTTCTAACCTAGATGAAAAGCCCCCTAAAAGTACTGAAGGGAATCACTCCAGCAAGGGCTTTATCTAGCAGCATTTACACAACAGAGCAGGTCCTTTATCCTCCTCCTCCTCCAATAAATCTACCTGGGAGCTGGCACTTTGCCAGCATGTCCCATTAATAGTCTTCTTTAAATCCTGGAGTTTTGTTAAATGAACATTTGCAGGCATAAGCCAATGTACTGCTGTTGTTCTCCCGATCATAAAGCAGCGCCCTCGTCAAGCCCCCCCCGCCCTCCAGAACTAGTTGGGGCTAGAAGCACACAGCCGCCGACCCTTAAAATGGGCTGGCCGCGCCGTCGCTGCTACCAGGTTGGCCCTCCCGCTCCCCCTTGGCGGGGTCCCCTTTGCATTGCAGCTCCTGTAGTTGGAATCGAGAGACACAGACACACAAGTACTTTAGTTACATTGTTGGGTGAGTTTGAAACAACTCCCCCTGCCTTGGGCTTACACACACGGTGACTGGATTTCCTATTCCACCCGCTCCCGGGCTGGGCGCCTTCTGCTGCTGCTTATTTTTAAATCAATGCGAAGCTACAGCCTTTGATTATTATTTTTTGGCCTCCCCCTCCCCCCGTTTTTTCCCCCCCTCGTTTGCTTTGATTTCTGCGCGCGCGTGTGTGTGTTTTGCCTCCACCGATCTTCACAAATCGTTTTGGCATGAGTTAAACACCCGCTATGGACACCAAACATTTCCTGCCACTGGGTGAGTTGCTTTCAAAGGCTTCTTCTCGCAATACGGCGCAACGTATTCGGCTTGAACTGCTCCAGATCGCTAGGGGGGGTTTTTTTTTGGGGGGGGGGAAGGGGGCGCGTGGACAGGAGATCCGAGAAGTGGAGGGAGGGGATTGGGGGGGGGTATGAAAAAAAGTGGCTTTATTACAGCGCTGGGTCGTTTGATCCGGGACACCCCCGTGCCCCCCTTTTCCACAAGCGATCGCAGGCCGGCCGGCTGGCGGGGGGGGTGGGGGGGACCTTGTTTCGTGCACGGGCAGGGGAGGCATTTGGGGTGAACCGCCGCAGCGTGGAGAGTTGTTGTCAGTTTCGCCGCCTGCCCTAGGATCCTTGTTGATTGGGTTTGCCCCGCTTTGCAAGGGACAATTTTAGTAGATGAGTGTCTGGGGTTTCCCCCCCTTCCCCTCCCCTGCCTTTTTTGGGTAAGACAACGTGTCGAGGGAGCTTCATTGTGTTTTGCAGATGGAAACCCAGATTAAACTACGGCTCAGGAAGGGGGAGTTTAAATGTTGTGGGTTTTTTTTTTTGCTTTAAAAAGTGCGGTGACCTGGGCTGGACGTGGGTGTTGCTGCTTCGTGGCCTGAGTGTCGGGCAGATGGCACGGGACTGGCATTGCATTGAACCCGCCCTGGCGTGGGGCCGGGGTGGGGGGGTGGGGAGGAAGGGAAGAGAGGGGAGATTGGACAAGCTGGAGACATTTTTAGGGAGCAACATGCGAGAGAGAGAGAGATCTGCGAAGGAAAATGACCCAGCCGCGCAAGCGCTATTTTCAAACGTGGGACCAGCTAAGGAGCAGCCAGAGCGCAACAACCACTAAAGTTTGCCTTAAAAGTGGCTCCCCAGACCCCGATCCCAGGCTTGGGGCAGAGAAACCAGCCCCTTCGGCGTTGGCCGTTTAAAAAGAAAAAGCAGCTGTGGAGTGAAAACAGGGTGTCCGGGTGATATTTTGAGGGGCGCCCCCCACTCCAGACCCTGGTTTGGTTTATTTTGCACAACAGGCTTCGGCTCTGCCTTGCATTGAGCGAATGCTCTGTTTTATTTCTGGAGCAGTGTTTGAACAGGTCGCAAAGTCTTTTTTCTGTTATTTACTTGTTTGTTTGTTTGTTTCATCCTCCCTTTTTTGGGGGCTTTCCCACCCCTCTCCTCTCCTTCCTCCGTAGGCGTTTGCAGTGTGCAGTCTGGCAGAGATAAATGTAATTGCTGGGGTTAAAGGTGCCTGCCTGTTATACATTGACAGTCAAGTGTTGATCCAAAAGATGTGTTTCAGTTGCCTCTTCCTTCCTTTTCCAGACAAAATGGGTCACACCTGATAGTTTTTATTTTGGTTCTTTGTTTTTGTTTCATTGTGTTTCAAATTGATTTCCAGCTGGATTTTGCCAGCGTTTCAGCCAGGGAGTCATGTCTTGGCTTGTAAGAGTAAAAGCTTCCTCCTGTCTCGATTTCAGAAAAGTGCCGTGGCTCTGCACTTATCCTACAGGTCAGCGTTTAAAAAAAAAAAAAAGTTATAGCAAACTCATCTGGGAGAATAACTCTGAGCAACAGAAGCAGGGAAATTCACAGCTCAGAGGGAGGGCCCAATTCTGCTCTCACAGAGCTCAATGGCAAAACTGATGATGTATCAATGGGCACCAGATACGCCCTAAATCCCATCTCACCTTTTGCCCCCAGGTTGTATTAGTGGGGCACGCGGGCTGGTCACAACAGCACCTTAGCACGATGCAGGACAGTGAGAGCGACGTGGTATCCTGATTAACTCTGAATTCTCTTGGCTTTGCTCGGTTCATATTCGCGCACGGACCCTTTTAAAAAGAGTCACCGTCTTAATTAACACAAGCCTCTTTATTTTACTGGCAGAATAAACAACCACAACAAAAACCGTGCCTTCCAAGCGGTCATTCAGATGGAGCAGCCTCAGCCCTGCGCTCTATGTCAGGTCCTTTGGACCTGATAGGGTCCATAAAATCATTGTGGTTTTATTGCCACATGCAATTGATTTTGATGGGAGATAAAAATGCCCCCAAAGTGCCCAAGTGGCTGTTCCAAGTGGAAATATCTCCTCTGCAGCTTGACGCCCGTGACATCTTTTATTTTCAATCAAACAGATTTAGTTTTTTTATTACCGTTATTTTGGGTGGCTCAGACAAAAGCGTCTGAAACCATTACAAAAGCATGTTCTGCCGGTTGCTGTGATGCTGTCTCCTGCCTTCCCCCAACACATGCCTTAATTTTATTTGCAGCTCTGTATGTTATTTACGCTTCATGTTGGGAGCCATCTAGCCACTCGCATTGAAGACAAAGGCAAAAACCTCCACTGACTTCCTAAATCTGTACTTCTGTTTTTCTACAGTACCTGAGATATTTTGATGGCCGGGCGCTATATGCCCTAAACAAAACGTAGCGCTCTTAGAAATTTGATCTTGAGGGGGGAAAAACGTGTGGGGACCAGGCTGATGACTTGTCTAAGGATTTTTACTCTGATACAAATGAAAAAAAGCTGATTTATAAACTCATTTATAAATGGTGGGGGCAGGGCCTGGTTCTCTGCTATAGAAATTTGCACCACACACTTCAGCCCCTCAGGCTCTGTCTAGTGAAGCATTCAGAGGAGATCAACAATGCTAGCTAAACCCATTAGCTTACAGCAAAGTGGGGGGAAATAAAAGCAAGCCGTGACTGTTTATTAAAAGACTTGTCCGCTTTCAGGAGCTGTTTGAAATGGGAGATCGATGTTAGTGACTTGTGGGTGTGAACGATCCCCAAGCTTTACCCAGGGGCGTTTTCCACCTGCCTTTGTAAAAGTTTGGTTTGTGTGTAGGGCACCACGCTCAGACTGGGGAGACGGGGGTTCATGTTTGGTCACAGAGGGCAGATGCCGAGCTGAAAAAAGAGAGAGGAACGCCTTGGAATATCAGCTGAGTCCCTCCCAGTGAAATCAGAGTGTCTCACTGGCTGGGACAGGGGTCGTCTGCAGCTCTGTGTAGTCTGATTGGTAAGGAACAGGGAGAAGTGGCTGGATGCTGACTTTGTTGAGCATGGGACTGTTTTGGAAATACTAGTGGGGCAGCCGGGGAAGCTGGCAGTTGTAATCAGAGGGTGAATTATGGGGGAAAAAGTGTGTGCAGTTCCTGTATTCGCTGCAAACCGTAGGGATCTTAGTTGTATGATCACAGAGAACACATACTGGTAAAGGGCCAAAATCAGGTCTTGGGTACTGTGCAGTCCCACTGAGGACTCCTGGGGGTTCAATTTGGCCTGAAGAGGATCAATAAGTAAAGATTTCTGGCCAAGTTCTGCCCTCAGTGACACTCGGGTAACCCCACTGATGTCACCGGTGTAAATGAAGGCAGAGCCGGGCCCATTAAAGATTGTAATCTAGCGTACCAGTGAATGCCATGAAGAAACCCCAGTTAGTGCACTGCGTGCCAGTACATCTTCTAACCGCCGTGGGGTTCTGAGAACGCACCCCCTTGATGCTCCACACTGCACTGTCTCCCCCAGGTAATACCAGGCCCTAAACTTCCCTCCAAAAGCCTTTCAATGACTAGTATCTCAGTACTCCTAATATCTCCTAATATCTCCGTAACTGCCTCCCTTCCCATGACTGCCTTACCAAGATGACTGTGCTGCTCAGGGACACAGGAGTGGACTATTCTCCGGAGTGAAACTCCCAAAACCCTCTTGGTACACATGGGCCTTCTTGGTAGCTGGCTATAGATTTCCTATAGCTATGAAATGGCCAGGGACCTTCCTACTTTCGGACTCACCCCTTTACATCAGCCATACTGTGCTAGCTCTTCAGAAGGAGAAAAACAAGAAGATGTTATCGCCCATGCTCTCAGCACGGGCTGGTGGGACGAGATTACAGACATTCAGGCTGATTGTCTGCTTTGTGTTAGTTTGGTTATGTTCTGGCACTAGGCAGAACTAGGACTTTATAAATACCAAGATAGACAGAGTTTGCTAAGAGAAATACAGATGCGAAACTAATCTCTGTTTCCATTTGCTTGGTCTATGTCTGAACGTTACAAACCAAAAACGGTTGTACCTGCTTTTATTTTCACTGATTCATGGGTAGATAGAAAAAAATCCTGCTGTGACTAGGTAGCTGTACCTGGTTTTGCGGAGCAGGTGCATTTAGGAAAATCACACTTGAGCATCAGGCTCTTGGAGGAAAGAAACCGTTAAATCTGAGTCTTTTGTTGAATCCAAGGTCTGTTTCCCAACCAGATGCTCAGTTCCTTTGGTCGCAATGTTCATAAAGTCCGTCTTCCCATCAGAGCTGTTCAGCCAGGGCCAGTTGCAGCTGCTCAGGATGTGGCTTTAGTATTGGCTGTTCAAGAAACTGTAGAATCAAAATAAGCAAAAGTGTCAGGCAGGGTTACCAAAAACAAAAAAAAAAGTTAGGGTTTTGTTTTGAAGGAAAGGAATGTGGTAGAGAACAAAGTGCTGGGGAGAATAAGAAACTATCCAGATTGGTTAAAGGCCACTAAGCGTGTAAACTTCTGGACAGCCTATGCACCTTCATCTTGACTTGCTTAGATCCCTGTTAAGTGGGGCCCGGTCACCATCCGAGACTGATCATTGGGCAGAATTCTGTGGCGGATTTCCGTATGTGAACAAAAGGTGTCACGGAGGAGACACATCAGACCGATTCCTGTTTGTGGCCCAAACTGTATCCCGATGCACTGTTTCTGAGCTGGAAGACGTGATGCAACCTAGAGTTGGGTGGAAAATGAGGGGGTGGGGGAGAAACCCCCAAAAGGTTAAAAATTTTCAAAGCTGTTTTCATTTTCACGGTTGTGAAAAGGAGGGATTTAGAACTTGATAATTTTTTTTTAAAAAATGTCTTGTTTTCTCCTTTCCCTGGGGGCACTTTCCTCCTTTCCCCTGTTTTGCCGCTGAAAAAAAAGGAGGGGAAAGAAAAAAGAGGGCAAAAGAGGAACCCCTTCCACTGCAAAATGAAAAAATGGTTTTTGTCAGGAAAAAGATTGAGAAAAATGTAAAAAAAGAATTGGCAGAATTTTTGATTTTGAGGAAAAGGCCCTTCTTTGACAGAACGTGTTTTTATTAACAAAGATTGTTTTCCCTGTATCTTGAGACAATTGAGTCTGCATTGAGTGTGCCTGTAAATAAAAGGAAATCCTATGACCTAGACAAATAAAGGTGTTTAGCGTCTCCTTGAGGTGCTGGCATTGCACAGGATTGGGCCCTCAGGGGACTATTTGCACAAGAATTCTTCTGTTCAGCTTTTTTATCTTTGGATTTAATATGGTGCCGGACCTCCCGACTTTACGAATGCAAAATAAGTGGGAAAGGGGTTTTGTGTTTATAAGACGCCTCGGTTGGATTCAGATCTCTGCTCTACATGTAGAATCAGTTCCCTGAAGGTCAGTGGACTCCACATTTACCCTGGTCTGACAGAGAGCAGAATCTACCCTTCTCTTATTCGGGACATTTGATTTTATTTAAAAAAGAAAGAGACACAGAGAGAAATCCACAGAATTTTAGTTATTCATTGCAAATATTATTGTTGGCATTTCCATCCTGTTCACAGACCAAGGGAGAATCAAAACATCTTGCTGGAGAAATATACCACAACGTTGTCCCGCAACCTTTTGAATGCAAAGATAAATATTTTTTTTGAGAAATGGGTTAAAAATAGTCTGAGTGGAGGGCTGTGGTAGGGCGGCCCAGGTAGGGGGCAGGTTCCTCGCAGCCATGGTTCTGCCACCCGTCTGAATTTTTCATGACACCGTTAACAAAAATAAACAAACAAAGCTGTGTCGGCGCCGATCTCCTTGCAGGAGCGGGGCAGGGCCTTTGGCTCCAGATGATGTCACGACCCCCCCGCCCCCCCGAGACCCGAGTTCACAAAAGTTCTGGAGTCATCCAAATGTCAGGGTCATGTTACATTCTTGGGCAAAGCCCTGAAAGCCAAGAGTGATTCCTTACGCTGGGTACGAGCAGGGTTTGGTTCAGGGTCTGCCTTTTATTTATTAGGTGTGTGTGGGGTGTGTTTTGGTAAAAACTAAGATAAGGAGAAAGCGCGTTTGACCCCGTGCTTGATGTCGGTCTGCTGGTTCCACCAGTGGCCAACAATGTAGCATAAGGCTGTGAAGTTCTTTCTGGGGAGCTTTTGCAGCTTGTCACTACGGCAGGGCAGCCGTGGTGTTTATCAAACACACCTTCAGGTATAAAGGCGTTTACCCATTTTTGGTACCGTTGGTTAGGGCTTGAATTTTTCTGATTCCCAGCTGCTCCGCTCCAAACTCTGCCAATGCACCTTCCCCCACCCCGAGCTGCAGTACCCCGGCTAAGTCCAGTCTCGGGGCCTCCTGAATGCAGGCTTGCCAGTGGGGCTGCTGCTCTGTGTGGTGATTTCCAGTTATGCACACAATAAATTAAATTATTTTTCACTGGTGGCATGCGCCAGGATTTGAACAGAGAGCCCTGCTGGTGAAGGGGATTGTGCTAACCCCAAACTCCACTCACTTGCAGTCTGATATCTTAGCCACTAAACCATGCTGCCTCTCATGGAGAATGGCTGTGCATGGCTCAGTACATTTAAAACTAGGCCGAGGAAAGCAGTGTATATTGTAGGGGACAGAGTCCTTTGCTATCAGCTGACCTAGTAGGGCTTTTACTATCCACTTCCATGGCCCTCAGCACCATTGTATGTGAGCATCTCCTAGACATCTTCAGAGCACCTCTGGGAGGTGAGGAAGTATCGTTATTCCAATTCTAGAGCTGGGGAAACTGAGGCCCGGAGCAATGAAGTAATTTGTTCATGGTTTTACAGGGAGGTTGAGGCCAAACCAGGAATTAAACCCAGATTTCCTGAGTTCTTTAACGACAAGTCTATCCTTCCTTTCTGAAGTCTGGGATTTTATCAATGGAAAGGTGCTCAGCAGAACTAAGCTGTGTGTCAGCGCAGGATCCAACCCAGGGGGAGGGGTCCATAATGTTTCCGAAAAGACCCAGGTGGGCTTTAAACCTCTCCATAACTACAACGTGATGAGGAAGCTGCCTGGGCGGTTTTATTTTAATTGTTTTTGTCAGTAGTTGCCGTATTTTATTGCATTTAAAGACTAGACTGTTGGATAGCACTGAACATTGGATACACACACAAAAAGCAGCTTTCTGACATTTTCCTCTTTGAAGGTCTTTTATTTTTTCCCCCTCCTACTTCTCAAAGAAAAGGAGATGGCTGGAGGGAGGACAGCGTAGAAGAAACAAGGGGCTGCGTCTCTCCAAAGGCTTCTCGAAGGGAAGTTCAGAGCAAAGCAGTTGAAGGGAGATCCACAAATAAGAATTTAAAAAACCCTGCAAACTGTCCCTCTTCTCCCTTTCATGCCAGCAACTAGAGCTGCTTGAAAATCTTCCAGCGGGACATTTTCCCATCAGAAAATGCTGCTTTGTTAAGATCAAAACTTTCCACTGGAATGTGTCTGTTTTGACAAAGTTTTGTTTTGGGGGAACCCCCAGAAAGGAAGCATTTTGATTTTTCATTTTGAAATTACTTTTTGTTTGAAAATTATTATATTCCAAATGCTAATGTAACATTAAAAAAAACCCGGAACAAAATGCTTTCCCGAAACGCAACTTTTGGATTGATCCGATATTTAAGAACATTTCATTTCGTGGGACATTTTTTAAAATGCTCTGAGTCGGAGCTAAACAAATGTTGAAATGTTGGAATTCCCTGAGGAATGGAAATTCTGGGTATTGACTAGCTCTCCCGGCAACTGATCAACAGAAAGTGAAGTGGCATTAGAAAAGACGATGGGGGCAGGTACGGGATGTGCTGAGCCTACATTCTAGGGCAGAGGGGTTTTCCCTAAAATGTGTCAGTTATTTATGCTCTGGTTTGAACACATTGCCAAGGGATTTTCTGGTCTTCTGGCTGGAACCCTCTCTTTTTATTTGAAGTTGAGATAAACAAACATGGTCTTGTGGTTATGGAAGGCCTCGGACTGGGAGTCCAAAGACCTGGGGTGTGATTGCCGCTCAGATAGGACTACTCACCAGCTTAAAATGATTAATTAGTATAATCTATTCTTTGTTTCACAGCAGTGTCTACTTTAGAGGCCCCAAGTGAGATCAGGGCTGCATTGTGCAAAGGGCTGAATGTACGCATAGTGAAGGACAGTCCTTGCCCCGAAAAGCCTACAGCCTAAATATACACAAGACAGAAAAAAAGTAGGAGGGGAAACAGAGGCACAAAAAGGGGAAGTGACTCCTCCAAATCCCACTGCCACTCAGTGGCAGAGCTGGGATTAGATCCCAGGGATGAGTTCCTGGTCCTGTTGAAGTAACTGGCAAAATTCCCATTGGCATCAAGAGGGCCAGGATTTCACCCCAGGTCTGTTAGCTCCCAATCTAGTGCACTAGGTACTAAGCCCCACTGCCCCTCCATTTAAGTGTGTGCTTCAATGCTCTGCTGGATTGGGGCCTATGCATCACTTTCTGCTGCACGGATCCGGTGACGCTGATGTGTCCAACGTTGTTCCGCTACATTCATATCCGCTTGTAAAGAGCTTTGAGAAACTGGGATGGGAGACCCTGGAGAGGGCTCCGTGTTCATGCCGGGCTCGATCCCCCGGCACTGACACCAGTTTCACACGGGAGGGACTCCACTGACTTTGATAGACTCACTCCTGATTTAGCACGGTGGTGAGCGAGAGGCGAACCACGCCGAAGTGGTGAGTTTGACAGAGTCCCTGTAACGTGGCTATGTGTGGGGGGACAGCTTGGCTTTCTGGATTCCCCAACAACAGCGTCCGCATTGACTACGCTCTGGTTACGAATGGCAACGGGTGTTATTTTTTGGGCTACCTCCGCTGGCACCTCAGGTAGGTCTTTGGAAACAGAGCAGGGTTCTTTCTGCATCCCCCTCACTGCTGAGAGGAGGGTCTGGATCTGGAGACTGAGCTGGGCAGAATGAAATCAAGGGGTGAAATTCTCCCCTGTGCGGAGGAGTCAGAGCAAGATCTATGCAGCACTTGCCTCCTCAAAACAGGGCAACATTTACACTGAGATTCTAGACCCTTTAGTCCCTCCCCACGCCCAATCAACATTGTGCTCACATTGGGCTTGATTTTGAGCTCATTTACACGCATGTAAACCCAGAGTAATCTCTCTGAAGTCAATGGAGATACATGTTGGTAAAACTGACGTCAGAACTGGGTGTATTGCGGGGAAAGGTGAATAGATTTTGGTGTGTGGCCTGGCCGTGCTTCCAACTCTCATGATTTTATCGTGAGTCTAGTGATATTTGTTGTGTTTCCTACACACCCACTCTCTGAGATCAAGTGATTATGTGAGAATCTTGCCTTTCCATTAAAAAATAAAGTAAGTTTCTATTCCTTATGGTTGGGGAGAAACATTTGAAAACATGAATAGGAATGAAAATGAAAGGCTCAAAAACCATAAGGCAAAGGAAACAAACCACCACTGTATTATTTTATAAAATTCTCATGATTTTTAAGCCAATCTCCTGATTTTGGGGGGCTTGACTCATGATCTTTAAATGCTTGGGGTTGGTCATCCTGAAACTAGCTATTGTTCCTGACAATTTTGCAAGGCTGCTGGGCAGTAAAATCTTGTTTTGGTTAGTTAATGGAGCAGGGAAGCCTTGGAAAATACATGGGGAGAAGATAAGTGCAATTTACCAGGTGTCAAGTTTTTTTTATGGAGTGACTTTTCTGATCTCAACCTCACTTTTTTAACTTGAAGTGGAAGAAAATGTGGCTTTGGAGACCTTTCTGGCTAATTACTTGCTCGCTGAGGCTGCCAGAAGGAACTGCCAGAATCAAGTTTGTCGGATGGATTTCCCATCACAGTTAGCGGTCAGGTTTGTTTATTGTTTGCATATTTGGATTTGGGTCTCCTCTGAACCATGACCCTTTTCCTTGTATTGAATCGGGTGTGTGATTGCGGCTGAGTGCAGAGATAAAAGGTGCAGGGCTGGTATTTGTGACCAATAAAATGGTAATGGGATTCCCATCTGGTTGTTACTTTTCATGGCGTCTTTCTCTTTGTGGAGTCTTGGCTTCTTAGCCACTTTTATAGACTTTCAAGAAAAAGAAAGAAACTTGGGGGTGGGGAAGGATCGAAAAAGGGAGATGAGAACACTAACCCAAAGTCCCTAACGCATCCCCGCTCTGCTCAGCTTGCAGAGAGATCCCTTTGTATTCAGAGCTGCCAGGAATGTTAGGGATGGATGTGGTGACGTCTAGTTTCGGCTCTGAGGCTCTCAGAATTAAGTCAGAAGCATCCTATTATAATTACATATTTGGCTGAAGGTTCGTGCCGGAAAGTATTTCTGTGAACTCTGCGGGATGTTTCGATGTAATTTCGTCATGGGTGGTGTGTGTCCCTCTAACACGTTCCCAACTCAATAGGATACAATTGCAGAGGTTCGTGTTAGGAGAGTGAGACATGGCATAAGGCAGGGGGTCTCCAAACTATGGCCCGAGGGCCAGATCCGGCCCGCGGCTTCAATTTGTCCGGCCCCCCCAGCCAAT
Source organism: Macrochelys suwanniensis (assembly GCA_033296515.1). Classification (NCBI taxonomy): domain Eukaryota; kingdom Metazoa; phylum Chordata; order Testudines; family Chelydridae; genus Macrochelys; species Macrochelys suwanniensis. The sequence continues at coordinate 7,889,827 of CM065790.1, read as the reverse complement.
TGCTGCCACTGCCTCGGTGGCACTTCGGCGGCAGCTCAAACGCTGCTGCCGCCTTGGTGGTATTTCGGCGGCAGGGCCCCGGCGAAATTGGGCCCCGCACTCCCTAAAGCCGGCCTGCGAAGATCCTTCAAAAATCGAATGTGGCCCTCGTCTCCTAAAGTTTGGAGACCCCTGGCATAAGGGAATAGATATATGTCCAGATGGTGAGGCTGATCCTTTCATTTGCCTTGGTTCGCTGGGTCATGTGCTGCTGCGCTTTTGAGACCCCAGCACTGGGAGCGCCCGATGGGGTCCCCCTGCCAGCCAGCCATGCAGCTTCCCCTTGCCACAGAGGGGTGTGCTAAAGGGGAGCCTCACGCCCCACCCAGACCTGGATTTACCCCTTAATTCTTGCACTGAGCCCGCTTGATCTCCTCCGGCCTTGCTTCAGGTTTCCAGTGGAAAGCTTTCTCCCCGTCTTCATTCCTGTTTGCTACAGGCGCCTTTCTGACTTCCCTCTGGTTCCAGCTCTCTCCGGCCTTGACCCTGCTCTTCTGTGCAGGCTCTGAGTCGAGGTGCCCATCTTCTGCTGGTCCCTGTTGCTCCTCTGCCCCAGATATTGCACAGATGACCCACTCGGCAAACAGGTGGGGCGGGGCCATATCACCTGGGGGGCAAACAAAGACCAAACTCCCCTCCTGCCCCGTTTTTATCAGTGGCTTGCTTTCTTTGAACCAGGTAGCTGCAGGTGCTTCCTTCAAGCTGAGCTCCAGTCTTCCCTTCTCTGCTGTGTGTGTATCAGCCCCTTGGGCTGGGTTCAGTAGTGGCCACTCTTGAAGGTGAAGACGCATGCTGGTGGCTGTAATACCGGGGGCAGGGAGGCACAGGGGCTATAATGAAGGGGGAACGGTGAGGTAAAGACAGGGCTCCCAAAGGGGTGCAGGGGACCCTGCGATCCAAACCATCCTGATCCCAGTGAAACTTCAGCCGCTTGAATAATCCTCTTGGAGCCTGCACCTGAAATCCAGCCCTAGCATTTGACCTGCACTTATTCAAGTGTGACTTTCAATTGGTCATGAAAATCCAGTGTGATACACTGGGCGTTTGCCCTCCAGCCTGCAGCACACAAGTCTCTCTCTCTCCCTCTCCCCTTCCAAGTGTACCTAGCGTGAGAGAAGATTGCTCTCCAATGCATCCTCCTAATTCTTAAAGAGAGAAGGAGCTCACCAGAGCTCATCCCCTTCCTCCCCCTGCACGATCCCTTTCAAATCATAAATGAAGATAGGTGGCTCGGAATTTTAATTGCATTCCCCAGTTTTTTAAAGTTACTGAGAAGAAAAGAAAAACGTTGGGGGGATAATAAAGGCAACGGTTATCCGTGGTTTCGTCTCAGCCCAGAACCCGCCCGTGCGCGCGTGTGTGTGTGTGGCTCACAGACAGTGAAATTGCACCCTAGAGTTATAAAGCAATTGTCTAGCTCAGCAGCAGAAATGAGCATGAAATGGTGCAGAAAGCAACTAAATAAAATTGGGTAAGGCAGATGCATGAAAATAATGACATCTATATACTGGAGTCAGACACGCTCGCTCTCTCTCTTTCTCATACACACACAGAGACAGATAAACTTTTACAACAGAGCTGGCATTTATTTTTATAGAAACTCTTAAAAATGCAAATTTGTTTAGTTGGGTTGTGTTTTGTTAACAGAAAATACATGTAGTGGGTGAGCGAGTCATTCCATTTACGACCCCCCCCTTCCGATTCCCATTCTTGTTTTCCCTTTTTTGTTTTCAGAGCTGGATTTTTATGCTCAGTCAAACATTCAAACGATAACCTTTGCAACTTCATTTCCCTTCTGCTGTGGCTGCACAGCAGACTCGGGGACCGCTGGAAGCGGGTGCTGGTTAGTAGTGGCATGCCAGGTCCAATGGAAATTAGGCTTCGAGATGCTGTCATTGCTTGCTCTCTCTTCTCCTGGGCCAGATCCACAGCTGGTGTAAAATCCCATAGCTCTATGGGAGTCAGTGGCGCAGAGCTGATTTACACCAGCTGAAGATGAAGTGTGTATGTGTCTTGGAGGTGAAAATCTGGGCTATGTGTGTATCTGGCCCAGAGGGGGTGTATGTGTGTTGTATGTGTGTGTGCTGGGGGTAGAAATCTGGCTGCGTGTGTGTGTCGGGGACAGGAATCTGGTCCTGTGTGTGGGTGCGGGGGTGGCAGTCTGGTCGTGTGTGTGTGTCTGGCCCCTGTGTGCATGTCTGGCCCTGTGTGGGTATCTGGTTCTTTGGGTTATGGAGGAGAAGGGCTGGCTTCTCACCAGGGTAATCAGTTCTTTTTTTGGTCAAGGTCCAAATTTCTTGCTCAAGGTATAGTCAAGGCCCAGACTCCAGAGAAAATCATGCAGAAATACTAACAATAATGAGAATAAGTAAATAGAAAGATTTCGGGGTCCGTTCAGAAGCGTCTGGCTGTCCGGATTTGGCCCGTGGGGCTGCCTATTGCCTGCCCCGGATGTTCAGCTCTGCGAGTGCCGGCCCAGTAACATAAGGCCAGTGATCAGCAGGCCGGTTACAAATTGTAACTAACAGGATCGATGGACCTGTTGGAAGTTCAGCGCCAATCGTGGCATGAAATTAAAAACCCAGATCAATGCAGCTTCCCCCTCCCCTCCTCCCCAGTTGTCTGCTCTGCTGAGCTCAGCCGGCTGGTTGCTACGGCTGTGGCTGCAGCAACATCGCTCAGGTGGGCAACTGAGCAGTACCAGGGGGCTGGTGTGGCTCATGACTATTTACTGAGGTTACAGCAGTGTCTAGGAACCTCCCTCAAGGATCCTTGTGCTGGGACCTGTGTAACTTACGCAGCTTGTAACTCGCTAGCCCAATGACCATTTGCCCAATCATCAGACCCTGCTGTTGCCCTGGGACACCCCTGCGGTGTCACCCTGAGTGCAGCAGAGCTCCATAAGGTCTGATTTCCAGCCAGGCTCAGCCAGCTTCTGTTCTTTGCTTGTCGGCCCCACTGGTCATGTCCGAGCACCCCGGTATAGCTTGCACAAACCGGTCAGCTGGCTTCCGCTTTTGGCGTGCAACCAACGGCGGCACGTCCGTTTCCTTAGACGCAGTCAGTCACGCAGTGCAAAAATGGGGGGCTGTAGATTTGGCCTGTTAAATTCAATGAGTCCTGATTGCCGAGCTCAGTATTTGCCCCATTTGGTCGTCAACAACCCCCCCAAATAAGCCCACCTTAGTTTTTCCTATTCCTGCTCCCCCACTTTCCACTGAGCCCCTTGCTAGGTTTCATCCTCCCAGCAACTGCCTGCCTTTATCCTCACACCGCTGCCCAGAGCCTTTAACCTTAACATGGGCATGATACCCTCCCTTCATTAGCTCTGCGGCGGCTTATACGTTTCCTGACAGTGACATTTCACTCATTCTGCTGCGAGATCCCTCACAGGATGGGAATAAGCAGTTAATCTGGCCACCCAGGAGGCCCTTAAGTGAAAGTCAAGTTGCATTCTGGAGCGCCGGCCAACTCCCTGCTCTCCCTTCCCCTGTCTGTGCCACCCCAGACCTCGGGCTGGCACCGAGGGACGTGTTTACTGCTCTCTGTGGGATGTTGCTCAGCTTTCTTGGTAGCTCCAGCTGGCGCAATTACAGCGTGGTGTTGCCCACAGGATTCCACCCCTCCGGGCTGCGAGCAGCCTTGTCAAAGAATCGCTGTCGCTGTGCTAATTCTGACCCAGAAGGCCGCCCGCTCCTTTAGGCCCAATATTCAGCCTAGCTTTTAAGAGGTGCTTTGACTTGGTTGGAAATGTCCACGTCTTGGCTATTAAAAAACGACCAACCCAAGACCACTGGTTTTGGGAGGTTTAAGAAGTCAAATAAACCAGGCACTATTTTTGGACCACCAAAAAAAAATAAAAGAAATCCGGGTCCGTGTTTAAGAGCTTTGTCTGCTGCCTCTTCGTCACATACATTTTCTGTTGACTCCAGCGGGCCTGGGCCAGTTTATGTGGTTGCTCCAGCACCGTCCAGCTCTGGGAACCTGTTAATTTGGACTGCACTAGAGACACAGCAGGAACGTTTTGGGGAGGTGGTAATTTTGCCCCATGGGGTGGCAAGAAAGCATGCTGATGAAATGAAGCGGCTTTGTAAGGTCCCGGCATCTGTACCTGAGACACTCAGGATTGTAGCGGGGGGCGGGGGGGGGCACACTTAGGGCCAAGTCCTCCGCTGGTGTAAACCAGCATAGCTCCATAGAAGTCAATGGGCCAGATCCCTAACTGGTGTAAATCCGCATTTCTCCATTGAAGTCAATAGGTCAGCTCTCCAGCTGGTGTAATGTAGTATAACTCCATTGAAGTCCAGGGGACGGATTCCGGATGGTGTAAACTGGCCATAGTTCCATTAAAGTGGATGGAGCTAGGCTGAATGATACCAGCTGGGAATCGTTTCTTTACAAGGGCTTGATCCTGCTTTCGTTGAAGTCAATAGGCCAAATCCACAGCTGGTGTCAATCAACATAGCGCGTTGACTTCAATGGTTGGGGCTTTAGTAGGAGCAGGTCCTACATTTACTGGTCCTGTTGGGATCCAGGAAGTAAAGGACCTCCCCGCAGCCTAAGGGGATGATCCACAGGTCCGGGATTCCAAATAATTGCGGGGGACAACCAAGGAGATAACAGGAATGGGCGTGAGGTCACAGGGCTAAACGAAGGGAACCTGATGGGGACACCGAGCAGAGAACCCCGGACAGCACCCGCTGCTCCTCGAAGGCGTCAAGGGAGCCAGCGGACGCCGCCCAGAGGAACTCTGCCCATATGCGTGAACGGACCGAGGAGTGGAAATAGGTGCCGGATGAGCATGGTGTATTCGAATTGTGAGCTGATACAGCACTCCGATAGTGACAAACCCAGGGTTGTACTCTCTCCCCCCCACATCCCCTGGTTATAATTGTCTCCCATTCAGAGTACACAGAATATACTGTGGTATATTGTGGTTGCAATTGGCGCTTCCCCTCTGCTAATGAACACAGAGGCATAGTTAGTCCTTTATTTGCCCACGTCAGAGGCCCTGATTGCTGCCTTTCATGTTTGTTTGCATTCCAAGGCAGTGTAAAATTCAGTCTCTGATTTCCTGTTGGTTGGACCTACCCCTCAGGTCCCAGATTAACTGCTCGAGTGCATTGTCCACCGTCTCCCAGCCAGATGCAAAGAACACAGATTCCATTGGCCGCACATAATCACACATTGTCTGCTCACCCCCAAAGCAAACAGCGCTGCAGAGCACAGGATGCAGCATGAATGGACTTTATCCTTGCCTGAGCTCTCTCTCCACTAAAGAGGGCTCTTTGAAGAGTTACAGAGAATGAGATCTCTCACAGAACACATGCTAAGAGCTTTTCGGGCTGCCAGAGAATGCTGTCATGTGCACTGGTGTAAATCACGAGCAGTGGTATTGATGGCAGTGGAGTTACGTGTACGGAAAAACCGTATAAGGCATAAATCAGAGGAAAGAAACCTAGGAGAAACATAGCTGTGCTGTGAGAGATGAAGGTCTTTCCTCTACATTCTTCTTCCATCCACACAACCTTCCTGTTAGAATAACTAATGCCACCTAGCTCTTATATAGCCTCTTCCATCAGTAGACCCCAAAGCACTTTACAAATGAAGTTGATATCATTATCCCCATTTTACAGATGGGGAAACTGAGGCATTTAAAGAGCCTTGTCCAAGCTCACCCAGTATGCGGGTGGTAAAGTCAGGCATTGAACCCAGGTCTCTTAACTGCCACTGTAGGGCTCTATCCATTAGGGCACAATGAAGATCAAACACGTAGAAGCACAAACTTTCTGCACCCCTCAGCTGAAATACATGATGTGAAATGGACACACGCCAGCAGACATCAATCAGACCTCTGTTGTACAGTGCATCTTTCGCCTACACGGACCCCCAAAGCAGTCTGCAAACTGGTAATATCACCTTCCCCACCCACTGCAATGCAGCCGCCTCTGAAGCAGGATGTGGCAGCTGTTTAATAGAGCAAAATAGTTCAGTGAGGAACTGAAAAATATCCTCTCAAGTTGAAACTCTAAGGGGACTGTAGGAAGGCAGGATGCATCTACCCCAGTTGGCATGTAGCCCAAGGCAGTGAAGCTCACCCCAGCTCTTCTGGAAAGGGACAGAGAGGACAAGACCCTCAGCTGGTGTCAATGAGCATCTTGTCCAAGATCATTATTACTTACATGCAACCAGGCCATTGGTTTTACTTTTCTTCTAAACTGCAGAGCCCCATTCCGCACTACAGTGCCTCCTACCACCACGCTAGGGCAGTGGCTCGAAAGGAAGAGTCTTTCCTCCTGACTCACCCTCGGCTACAGCTACAGGGATTTCCTTGGTGGTCACCCGTTCAGGTAGTAAGGAGGCCTGGCCTGACTTAGCTTGTGAGAGCCAATGAGAGCCCAGGCAGAGATAGGATGGCTTCAGGCCAGCTGAGGCCTATTGTTTTACATTTACAGAGTCCTTGTATAAACACCCATTCAAAAGAAGGGACCTGTTAAGAGAATGTGCTTGTGATGTGGAACAAGGTTACTTATTTAAAGACCTTCTGCTGTCCAACCACTAAACAACTGTTAAACCCAGGAAATCTGGGAGATTCAGAGCAAAGGCTGAGGCTCTTAAACACCACGACAATAGACCAATATATTAACATTAGTATCCAGTTTTATACCAAGTAAGGGCCATAACATCCAGAATGAAACCCAGCGGGTACTCTGTGCTGAGAGTCTCTGAGACTTCATATTGTTTATGATGCTCTGAGACACAGATGCACTTCATTGGCTCGGCATTTATTATGGTGTCACTTGCTTTGGAAATGGGACTCACTAGCACGTCAATAAATATATTGGAGAGCCGTTTAGCCAGCGCCACCATGTATGTTCTGCTGGGCCCTCTCCTTCTGCAGCAATTCTCGGTGTATCACAGCAGATGTTCTTAAGTACCCGTGGGATGGGAGGGAGTTACTTCCCCATCCCTGTAGCCCAGTTCTAAGACTCTAGTCCCTTTTACACTAATATTTTCAAATGCAGCATGTGCAGCTGGATTGTCTGAAGAGCTCACCGTTCAATGTGTACCCAGGGTGCTGAGCTCTTTTGAGAGTCTGGCCACTTATTTGGGGGCCCAAAGGGAGCTGATCACTTTTGAAAACCTGTTCCCAGGTGTGGGTGCTGAGCCCTTCTGAAAATGCGAGCGATGAAGTGCAAAATATAAAAATCAGATCTTGCTTTCATCCCCCAAATCTCCAAATGCTTCACAGAATCTATCTATCCATCCATCCATCCATCCATCCTTCCTTCCTTCCTTCCAGGAATCACTTTTCAGCCACAAAGGAAATGCAGCCACTTCTGGATAGCAGCTGTTTAACAACCCACAGCAACACTGCACAGCTGTTTAGGCCAGGGGGTGGAGAATACTGGGTCCAAAGGGGAACTACAGGAGGAATTTAGACAGGAAGAATGTGGCTGTTCAGATTTCACCCTTGCTCCTGGGGAAAGAATCAACAAATCTTCCATGGCAGTTAGTGGCCAGATCCTTAGTTTTATGTTCCCCGAGAAATGGGTTCCATCCTTAAAACCCAGAGGCACCAATTGAAGATTTGCTCTAGCTTTTCTCTGCCTCCTTCGGTTTTCTTTCTATGCCCAAATGCTGCTGCTCCTCCTTCTGAGAGCTTTCCCATGTACAGCTGTGCTCACAGCTGTTTCTCGGACACCGCGTTACTGCCCCAAGTACTCAGAGATGCCGGGCAGCAGGCCGGATGTGCTGCAGCGACGTGGGTGCTGGCAGCATCTAGAACAAGAGGCTGGGTCCCATTAGGGGGAAAGGTGCCTGTGGGCGAGAGCTGGGCCCGAGTGTGTGTCTGTGTGTGTGTAGCGACGCGGAGGAGGATTTATTGCCAGCCTGTTGCAACAAATCCGGGATTGCAGCTAACAGACACAGTGACTGTATAAACTCCACACCCATCCAAGCTGTGGGACTAAAACTCCGCTCCTTGCTGCCCAAAAGCCCAGGCCTGTGCTGCTTGAGCAGAGAGTGGTGTTGGGCAATCCTCTGTCTGTCCTTCTGCCAAGGAGCAACTCCTCTGAAACACCCCCAGGGTCTGATTCCCAGTTACACTGAGGCCCTTTATGCTGCGCTGGCATGTGGCAATGACCCACTGCGAATACTTCTTGCATGGGGGCTTCCCCAGCTAGTGTAAGAGCTCCGTGCTAGATGTGTCCCAGCTCCCAGAGTAGAGGGTGTGTCGGGGCATGGCCAGAGCGCACTGCATCATAGGTAGTGTCTGCCTCTCAGAGCCCACAGGGGGACTGGGAAATGAGAGTGTAAGTTAGAGCAGCCTGGTGGCTACTCTAATTTACACCGGGGGCCAGGCCCAGAGTACAGAGAGTGCCAAGGTGGCTTCAAAACCCCCAGTGCAGAAACAGAGGAACCGAGGATCAGGCTTGCCATCTGCGCTGGCCAGAGCACAGAAGCCCCAAGGTCTGCTCACTTAGCAGGAGTGAGCTGTTATAGGATCAGCTACTGTCCCTGACATGCCTGGGCCATGGTTCCCACTCAGAGTGCCAGTGTAAGGCAAACCTTGCACAAATCCCATCCTGGGCCGTGTTTGAGACCTGGCTTCAGATGAATCCCGGCGAGTGACTGAGATTCAGAGAGAAGGCGAGGCAACCAGAGAGGGCGAGCTTTGCCTCATGCCTGCAGTTCAGGGAGATGCCTCCCTGACTCAGCTGCATTCCACTAGGTACAGCGAAAAACCAGCCAACCTGCTTTTCCACTGACTCTTGGGAGCTCGGTCGCTGGAACTCGAGGCAGAGTTTTGAGCTGCTAACGAGCTGCCACCAGGGGAGACTGGACAATAAATAGATCCCAAGAAGCTGTAGCTTTACCTTGGTTGGTGTCCAATAATGCGCTTTTCCGAGTAGCATAGTGAGAGGAAGGATGGCTTAGTGGTTAAGTACTGAGGTGGGACTCGGGAGCAGGGTCCAATGTCCATCCCTACCACAGACTCCCTGTGTGACCTTGGGCAAGTCACTTACATCTGTCTGTGCCTCAGAACTCTCTCTACTATCTAGATCAGGGGTAGGCAACCTATGGCACGCGAGCTGATTTTCACTGACACTCACACTGCCCAGGTCCTGGCCACCGGTCTGGGGGGCTCTGCATTTTAAATTAAGTTTATTCAACTTTTAAAAAACCTTATTTACTTTACATACAACAATAGTTTAGTTCTATATTAAAGACTTATAGAGAGAGACCTTCTAAAAACGTTAAAATGTATTACCGGCACACGGAACCTTAAATTAGAGTGAATAAATGAAGTCTCGGCACCCCACTTCTGAAAGGTTGCCGACCCCTGATCTAGATTGTGAGCTCTCCGTGGCAGAGACCACCTCTTCCCATGGGAAGTGCCTAGAACAACATTCTTCTAGGGGCTACAGTCCTACAAATATTAACAAGAATTAGGATCGTGAAACTTCCAGTTCACCTAAAAGGGAGATTTGGTTTGAAAAAATGAAGCTGTGTTCATCATCCCAATGAATGTATCCTTGCAAATGAATAAGGTAGGAGCCAGTCTACCTAAAAATAGCACGTTTGGTCCCCTTTATAAGTATTCATATGGAAATCATCAATACATCATGACTTGGCAGCAAATGATCCAATATGATGCCTTATTTCATAACCAGCTTTCCATTGACTTATGGCACGCTCTTCAATGTCTAATATTCTAGCAGGAGTTAAAGTCTGAGCCGGCCATGGATTGGTGTGAGATTTTTGTTATGCAATGAAAATCGGTAGGGTCGACTGAATTGATTTTACTGAGCTGATTCAGCCTCGCTCCAGCCTAAGTAAGAAAGAAATTGACCTGTAGTGATTTGCTGACTTTATTATGAAGACAATGATTTCACTGCCATGCCAGTAATTAACATCTGTAAATGATGCTGAAATCCTCCAGGAAAAGGCTCTGTGGGAGTCTAAGGAATTATCGTGGTTACTATTCACACTTCTATTTTTCGTTGTGTATTTCATTGTGAAAAAGGTGAAATCCTCTCTGTGCCTTGAAAGAGAGCTAAGAAGGACTCGCCATCCATCCCTGACCCTGTCAGGAGCTGTAGAAGAGGAATGCTATAAGGAGCTATTCATCATTTCAATTATTTTATTAAGAGTACAGAGCGTGCTTGGCAGCTGGAAGAGATGGAGCCCGTGGGATGCTTTCAGAATTGTAAATACTGGCTTATCATTACATCACCTGGTGCTTTAAAAAATGGTGTGTGTCGCCCTGCTGAAAGGGGCTGTATTGACAACCCTGGAGAGAGAGATCTCTTCTTTATCCCCAGCCATGTGTTTCGAAGGCCCCTCACCCTGCTATGGAGGGGCTGTATCCCAAAGGGCAAAAGAAGAATTACGTCTTCATGTCCGCTCAGTTCCTTGCCTCTCTCCTGAGGGGTCCAGTCCATGTCACGGTGGTTTTTGTGGTGTGGACAACTTGTCCACTACAAACAGGACTGAAACTTCCCCCACACACTGCCCCATGAGTTGTGGAGCAGCCATCAAAGTGGGCCAGACTTTTGCAGCCAGATCTTCAGCTAGTGTGAATGGCTTCAGTAGAGCTCCACCTCCAGGCTTGTCTGACCGGGGGCTGGATTTGAACTGGAGACCCAGGGATGTGTGTACAGCCCGCGCCATGCAGGAGGTCAGACTAGATGATCACGATGTGACGCAGGGTGGAACGGTTTTGCTAGCAAGAAAACCAGCTGCTATACGAGGGGCTAAAGTCCGTGGCAGGAAAGTGCCCTGTGGACTTTCAATCAAGTCAGAGGGAGACCTGAACTTGGATCGCTTCACTATTTCCTGGCAATCTCCTTCCAAAGGCCAACAGAAAAACAACAAACAGTGGCCTCCTTTTGGGGCTGGCTTCTCGCTCCAGGCTGTCATTAGAGGACTGTGAAAAGGGAGGTAATTAAGGCCGAGCCTTCCCTCTCCTGTTGTGTCAGAGCAGTGAAATTGAACAGGCCAGGCAGCTTTCAGGAATGTCTGGGTTACAGAATGAGCGAGCCTCTTGCTAGACAGAGCGCATTCCTTCCCGGTGGATTGCAGGTTCTTTCTCCACTGCCCAGCTTGGCCTCCCAGCCATGGCATGGAAGGAAGGGGACGCTCCGGTGGGGCCAGAATATTCAGGGCTAGATGCATATTACGGCGAAGGAGGCCTTAAAAAGCTCCATGCCCAGCGTCCCTAATCCCTGTGGAGTGTGCGATCCTTTCTATAGGTGGTGTTGATACAATGGCGACATTCCGAGGTTCAATGTGCCGGCTCCATCTATCTTGCCCCTACTCATTTGAGGGGCGGTTCCCCACTCTCCTCCTTCCTCCCCCTAGCCAGCGTCACTGAAAACAAAACCCTTCCACATCGTATGACACTCATTGATAAACTTGGCGTTTGACTACGATTGACACTGGTCCTGCCTCCGTGTAGAGGATTGGACCCAATGACTGTTTGGGTCCTTTCCAGCCCGATGGTTCTGTGAGACCAGACCTAAAAGCTGCGATACCCCCTTAGGCCTGTTTTATTTGCGCTCAGCAGGATGAGGTGCCGGCTCCCCTTGACCTCAGAGACTTAGAGACTTGAAGGTCAGAAGGGACCATCATGGTCTTCTAGTCTGCTCTCCTGCACATCACAGGCCACGGAACCTGTGGGTCCAATGCTCTGTAAACCCACGTGTGTAGCCTGCATTCCACATCACCGGGAATTAACGGAGCCCCTTGCTATTGCGTACATTTATCACAAGAAAGGTTGGGGTGGGGAGGGTGTTAGTCCGCTTCCTGATGGACGAGCATCCATGTCGCATGAGCCAACGCCTTATTTGGCAGCCTCTGCAGAGAGGCTAGAGAATGAACGGGCCACACAGACCGAGCGCCTTTCTCCACCGTGCAGACGGCTCCACCATGGCTTGGACACGTTGGCGGGGAAAGACGTGAGCGAGGACCGGGTCAGTCAGTTCCCACGCATTGCCGCACGGACAAGACTTCAGTTTTCAGGGCTGTCACTCCAGCCCCTTTACCCTGGTTTCTTTACAGAGGTGTCGGGAGGCTGCTAATCTTGTTTCCTTTGGGTGAGTCCAGCGGAGGGCCCTAATGGATTACACAGGCTAGCGCTGCTCACCAGACTTAGCGTCCCGTCAGACTTGGAACGTGGTTCTAAGGAATGTTTCCGAAGTCCATGCAGATGTTAAAGCGAGTTGGAGGGGGAGGGGGGGGAGGGAGAAGGGGGGGGAAATGGTTTAAAGTTAGTCCAGGAAACTAAATCAAAAGACAGCTTCTCTCTGATGCTGCGGCCAGTTGTGTTGACCATCACAGGGGGAATCAATCAATTTGCAGCAGCTGTGGACGGCTCCATGCGTTCACGGGCTCCAATGAGGGAGGAGGCACGCTAGCATTTAAAGGGCCTGCGTCATGTGAAATCTGTGACTTTTGTTTGTTTCGGATCAGAGCTTGCCATAGTTGTGCTTGGGAGGCCAAGGAGATGGGAACATCGCGGAAAGTATTTATCATCATCAGGCCGAACTCGTGCAATGTTCACATGTGGTTTTTCCAAGGGTCCCAGTAATTGCTGCTGTACCTGGCTTTCCTCTAGGTTTAGTGCTTGGGGGGGTGGGGGGTGGGGTGGGGGGTGGGGGGGGGAGTCAATGGAAACGCTCCTGTACGTTTCAGCAGGTGAACAAGACAAGCTTTCGAGCTGCACACAGCTCTGCTTCAGGTTGGGACTTCAGGGCTGGGTCTGTCTTTTTCACCAGCGGAAGTTGGTCCAATCACAGATATTACCTCACCCACCTTGTCATTCTAATATCCCGGGACCAACATGGCCGCAGTGACGCTGCACACAACGTGAGAGGATACTGACGGTTTGGGGACTCTTGGCTTTGCAGTCACACCGTTGTTCCGGGGGGAGAAAGGTTTTGTGCCTTATTGCCAGTCGCCTGGGCTTCTCAGTAAGTGAAACTTGTTTATTGGTGAGAAATTACAAACACGAACCCTTTAGTACTGGGTAAAGTTTGTTTTGTTTGTTTTTGTCACCCATTGTGTTTTCGGCTTTGGAGACTTGCTCAGATTTTTCGGATTTTCTGTGTTTTACGAGGGTTCGGGGTTTTCAACTTTATTTTTTTTAAATTTCACTTCCTCAAACTGACGCTGCCGGTTGTGTAGGCATCATTTTGTTGGTTTCCTCAGTAGTTTAAAGGGACACCGTCAACCTAAAGAAAAAACAATAATAAAAAATAAATCACACGGTTGTTGGCACTTTTAAAGAGAAAACCCTGCTATTGTTACAGATAATACAGAAGATTACTGTAACTGAGAGAGATTAGAGAAGAAAAACACATTATTTCTCTGTTATTTCACTTTGTTTACTTAGTGCATTTGACAGCACTTTGTGTGTAGTCAGTTTCACTGTTTTCTCTGTATAGTCAATTACACCAGGCTCCTGCAAACAGGTAGGTGTGTGCTTAGTTTTATACGTGTGAGTAGTCCATTAAAATAAATAGGACTATTTATATGCTTAAATCTTTGCAGGATTAAAGCCATGCTTTCCTCTGTTGTTTGGGTGGGTCTTTCACACAGCAGCAGGGGAGAGAAAAATCAACTGAAAAGAGAGGAAAATGTGATTGCAGACCCCCCAAAATTGTGAAGGGAGCTTGGTGCACAAGTGTAGCACCTGGAACTACTTTAAACGCCGTTTCTTTCCTTTTCTGGGTGTGTTACTGGACAAGATTTCAAGCTGACGCTGTCCATTTAAAAGGAAAATAAATGTGAGACATTGCATAGGTGTTATGTCAGATCTGACCCTCCATGACTAGTGTAGGTTGTTACTCAGAAAGGTGTTAGCCTCATAAATCCTGTGGTAAAATTCCCTTCCAGGTGGGAACAAATCCAGTCTGCATTGTGTGCTCTTGTGTTGAGTGCTGCATTGCTCGCTTGTCATGGTGTGGGTGAGAGTGAGAGTTGTAATATTCACTTCCCTTTGTGTGGGTGTGCGTGTTGTGAGTGTTGATAGTTTGGCATGTGTGTTGTGCCCATTTATTTTGGTTTGTGTGCAGGTGAGGGGGAGTGGGAGTGTTACAATGCGCACTTATCTTGGTGCGTGTTTGACAGAGCAGAGATTGAGATGAAAGAAAACTTCCTACACCAATGTCCAACATATAAAAGCATGAGCGAGAGAGATTAAACCCCCCCCCCCCCCACCTTTCTTTTAAAAAGCCAGGCGGGAAAAGGGCTGTGTCTATCCCTTGGAGAGAGAAAAGGGAGCGCATCATGCTCCATGCTATAGCAACCTGTCAGAAACAGACTCAGTGACAGAGAGGCTCAAATCCCAAACGCTGAGTGCTGGCCGCATCTGGCCTGATCCTTTGCTCCGGCCCGAAGCAGGAGTCACTCGGCTTCAGCAACCCTAGCGTAAAACCAAGCTGAGAGGAGGATCAGGCTGGGGTTTTTTGTCTCTCTTTTACACTCTGTCAGCACTGGCTTGTCAGGCCAATCGAATACATGTCTGCCAGAGTTAGTGCGAGCTCTGGGATGCTCTGAACTCCTGAGGGTTGTGGGACTCAAAGCCTGGGCGTATGACCCCCAACCAAGCTCAGGGGACCCTTTGCTTGGGCCCAGGGTGCTCCATATTGCCCTGCTGGAGCTGTGAATTCTGCCGACCGCCTCCGAGAAGGTTCTGGAAGAAGCTGCTCGCACGCCTGCCTTGCTCAATCTGCTCCTTTACGGGAGAGCCGGGCCGGCTGAGCCCTGCCACACAGCTGTTTGTGCGCCGTGGGGGGCGGGGAGGAGATTTTCTCTTTTTGTTTACCTACCTCCCACGCCGGAGCAGCCTGGCCAGGAAATAGGGCCACATGGGCTCAAATAGGGCTTAGCACGCGGCCCTGAACGTGCAGCCACTGGCTGCTGGCATTGCAGGTGGCTATAGGGCCTCTCAGATCCTTCTACCCAGCGTGACAATGAGCTCAGAACCAGGAGGGAATGATAGGCCTGTTAGGGCCCAATCCTGAGCTGGGAGGTGCAGGCTCCCAGATCCCCTTGGCGGGAGTGAGGCCCCTTACTGTGGATGGGCACTCCGAGGCATCTGAAACACTGGGGGGCTGTAGAGCAGACTCCTTTAACTCTCTCTCTCTTTAAGTGGTCTCGGTGCCACTAGATGGGCCCCCTGATACCATGTGCCCCCGGTTTTCTGGCATGAGCCAACAACAGCCGTTTCCATCGGTCAAGGTCATGCTGATGAGGAAAACCGGGGGCCTTTTCATGTACCCCATGTCCCATATGGTCCAAATGAAGAGCTGCTTTTGCGTTGGGTTATTTATTTGCGGCCTTTGCCCAGCTCGTGACTCGGTTATAAAACCAAACCCAAGTGGCATCCAAGAAGCTTGTGCTAGCAGGCTGGCTTCTTTCTTCCTAGGTCCTGTCCCAGCTCTGCAGGAGATGGGAGCTTCCAGCCAATGCTTACGGAAAGCAGCGTAGTTCAGGGGCCTGATTTTTGGCCGACTCATTGGTTAGGAGGCTGGTGGATGTAGACCCGTAATAGAAAGATTGAAAGAACTGGGGCCCCGATGCTGCACTCCATGAAACCCACGGTGGGACTCGGGGGGCATACAGTTATTTGAGGGTGAAATTCATCCGTGTGCAGAGCAGCCAACACCAGCCATATGCACCTTCAAAATAGGCCTTAAGAGGGACTTACATGGTGCGCAGGCCACATGCTGGCTGTCTGGGTAGGTGTGAATTGAATCGCAAATGGGTGTTTGCAGGATTGGGGCCTGGTTATTTGCAGGTTGGTGACTGGAGGGGATGTGACCCGGATGAAGATGTAAATAAGGGAGAGGGATTGGCTGACGCTAGGAATGACAGGATGAAATTTGGCCAGGTCATATTTAGGCTGGATGTCTGATCAACTTTCTGGACAGAGAGATCTGTCAGGCTGCAGGACGGTCTCACAAGGGTTGAGGCAGGAAACCCATCGCTCAGCACATTTCAAACTAGACCGAACAAAACAATAAGCAACAACGCCGCTCCGGCAGGGGAGATAGACTAATGGGCCTTGTCCGTCACTGGATTCTGTGATTCTCTCATAAATTGTATAGATTTATCTGCTCGTTAACGATTCTCATGTGCTGGATAACGGTTATACATACAGAGGAAAGCTCTCATTATATCGGCGCGAACGAGTTTCTTTAAAAACCACCGGAAAGACAACTCCATTAGAGACAAGCCTACGATTGCGAGGGAGCATGATCTAAAGGACTGAACAAAATGGTTAGAGTTTGGGAACACGACATCTCTAATCCTGACTTTGCAACTGAGTGACCTTGGGCAAGTCACCTCATCTCTGGGTGCTTTGCTTTCCCTATCTGGAAGATCAGGATTTCCTTACTAGATAGGATTAATGTTTGAGAAGTGCTTTAAACATGTATATTACTGTAGCAGCAGCACTGCCTACACAGTCTGGCTTCGAGCTAGCTGCTGCCTCAGTTTTCCCTTGTGGGCTCCTCATTAACTCACAAAGGTTTTCATGGGTCAGATATCAACACTCCTTCTTTGCGTTTGGTTTATTAACATAAAGTTCAAAGGGAGACAAAACTCTCTGGGGAAACTTTTCCTGCACCCTACTTGTTCCCTACACTCCAGCCTTTCTAATGGTTCCTGGCTCCATACTGTCCTCTGAAAGCTTCCTACTTGGGAGGATTCAAGAGCTTCTCTCCCTGGCCTTCCCACAGTCCACTGCCTGTCTTGTGACTCTGCTCTGCTCTGGGTACCTTCCCCAGGCCTCTCCCTTAGCTATACCCTAGAGGCCTGATTTAATCACGTGAACCACCTGATATTCCTCATTCTCCACCTGGGGAGGTGAGCTAAGTGTGTCACAGGTGGGGCTGGGCCCATTTCCACTTAAGGAGGCCAGCCATTCTGTGACAATTACTAATATTATTAGCCATAAGGGGCTGATAATCGAAAGTTTATGCATGGGGCAGAATTGTTACAACCTCCTTAACTGTGAACGCTATTTGCTAAATGAGAGATATTTTAGACCCTGGAATAGTCTCCCATCAAGGGAATGTGACTGAAACCGCAATGGCTTGATACATTTAAAAGTGAACTGGGGAACGTACCATGAGGAACAATACTGTGTTAGTGCAGGAGGCTGAGTAAGAACCAACTGGTCTTGTGATTGCTAATTTCTATTTGTTTAGCGTGGAATTCATTCATTCCTAGTGGGTGCATGCAAACTTTTCCGATCCATTGAACGGTGCATTGGAGGATCTAAGCGATGCAGGGCACTTTGCATAGGTTTTATGCCCTGGGGTGAATTTCGTCCAACTTCTAAATCCATCGAGGTGTCCGTGTGTCTGGTGAAAAATCTTCCCCAGTCAGGGGTTAGTTATCCTTTGTGCCATTTGTGGAGAGGTTGAAAAAGGGTGGTTGCCATCTCTGCAGTTAGAATCCTGCGCCCACCGTGTCAGTCACACTATCACTGTCATTACTGTTATTAATTCATCCTACCATCAGCAGCTATTGCGTCTTTCCATCCATTGTGGGAGAGGGCACCTTTCTGAAAAAGATGAGGCAATTTGCTCGTACAAAAGTTGTTTTTTTAAAAATCAAATTTGAGAAATGGTGGTTAAAAAAGTCATGCAAATTTTAAGTGTCCAGTTTGTTAATCCTTCCGAGAGCCAAATGAAAAATGAGATGAAATTTTGAAGAAAATGTTGTTGAAAACTTTGATTGTTTTTAGCTGAAATTTGAAACGGCAATGAAAAAGTTCCTTGAAGTTTTGAAAATTTTCAACAAGCTACAGCAATTCTTAAGCTTCTGAGGACTCTATCTATCTATCTATCTATCTACTTTAGAATATGCCATAACCTTGTTTGTAACCTTAGATTATAAAAATTTGAGGCCTGATTGGGGAAAGTGCTGTTATTTTTTCTGTCATAGAAAGATCTCGCACTGGCCAGATTATGAGGAACATGTAAGGAATATGCTAGAATGTCCTTATGTGCTTATGAACCTTTGAGTAATTTTGTATTAAACTGTGTAACTGATCGTTGAATAACCTGCTGTCAGCCTGCTCCTCTTCTTACCAGCAGGGGGAGACAAAATGACCATCATTTTGAAGGTAACTGCACATCTTCTGAAGAAATGGTGTAAAAAGTTAAACCCCTTTTGTCCATGCTCTAACCCTTCTGGCACATTTTGGCAAAAATCCGTCACCCTTTGTATCCAAAAGGAGCAAGTGACTTATAAAACCCGCTCATCTACTGGGGATCAGGAAATTAGCTCATGGCTCTTGCAAAAGAAAGAAGCCAACATGATACCTATAATTAAATAGACTTTCCTATAAAGTAATGAAATGAGGATTCCTTAAGGTGTGTATCACTGGGGATAAAAACAACATCTCTCAGCTGAGTGGAAGGTGGTAATTCCTCTCTGGCGATGACATAAGGAGGACTAACACCGAGGTTCAGTTTTCAATGTTCTGTGTTGCTTTGTGAGAGACTAGGATATCAGACTTCGTGACTTGCTCCCTAGGTCTGTAAGGGGTGAGGTTGTTGCCCTAGGTTGATTACCCAGGATCCTTCAGGATGTCTGGGAGGTGCAGATCAGCTCTGAAGGGAGGCAGTTGTGACACGAGACCTCTATCGATATAGATATGTAGTTATATGGCTTCCATCACCGTGTATCTGACAGCCTCAGATATTGATGGTGCAGAACTTCAGTGCGGCTCCTCTGATCTATACCTGCTGAGGTTCTGGCCCCAGGTTATCCTTACAATGCCCCTGGGAGGCAGGGAAGTATTGTTACCATTTGTTGGTGGGGAACAGAGACACCAAAGATTAAGTTCCTTGCCCAAGGTCCTAGAGGAAGTCTGTGGCAGAGGCGTGAACAGAGCCCAGGTCTTGAGCGTCCTCATCCAGTGCATTAACTACAAAACCATGCCTCTGCTCAGGGTTAGGAGCCGGGGAGCGGTGAGAATGTGGTCAGTGTGCTAGCAGGGACACCGGGATCTGCGCAGCCCGAAGAAGAAATTGACTGCAGCTCTGCATTACTTTCCCCGGCCTCTGAGAATTTGGACCTCCCTTCCCAGTAGCGATCTTTTCATTTCAGAAATGCTCATCACTGCAATTAGGATTCCACAAGCACTTGGCGATCACATCACTACTATCATTGTTATTATGTCCTCCTGCCGCCCACAGCTATGGCTTCTTTCCTTCCGTTCTGGGAAGTGGTGGGGGATGGGCATCTTTCTGAGAAAGGCAAGGCAGACCTCTCACAACAGGATTTAAGGTCTTGAGACAATTAAGGGTTTTTCAGAAACTCAGGATTTTCAATGCATCCTGAGCAACTGGCTTGGAATTTTGACTGCCCTGGTAAATCATGTATTCCTGTTATAAGAGGGATTGTTGTGTAGTGTTTGGAGCAGGGGAGGGAGAGACAGGACTCCTGGGTTCTGGTCATAGATTTGCTGCCGACTTCGGTGAGCAAGAAATTTAGTTGCTCCGTGCCTCAGTTTCCCCTTCTGTATAATGAGGGTGATGCTATGTACCTGCCCCATGGAGGGATGTGGGACTTGGGGCCAAAATCATTGGTAAAACACTTTGCAAGCTTCCATGCCTCCTGGCCTGGCCTGTTGGTACAACATGCCTCCCGGCTGCTATTTTCCAGCCTGATGGGATGGCAGGGAACCAGAAGCAGGGTCACCCCTGGGGGGCAGGAGAAGAGAAAAGCAGGAGCCGGCCAAGACTCACTCTAGATTCTCAAACTGCCCCTTCCTTGGCTCGAAAACGTCCCTCGAGCTGCGCCTCCTAGTGGATCTCTTGCAATTTAGGAAATTAACCAGTTGTCAGGGACGTCCAACCAGGGGATTAGCAAGTTCCTGAGAGTTAAAGTCCTCGCTGATAGGGACACACTGAGCTAAAACACATGATGCAGAGTCCGTAATGTACTGGCTGCTATTTTACCATGACAAGTGCGACATGAACTGAGCTCTCAGAGGGGTGGAAGCTATTTAAAGTGACCTATAAATAAGCCCGGTTGGCTACATTTGGGTCAGTGAGTAGATGGGAGGTTGTTCGAGGCAGCCAAATGAAATCCTTTATGCACCGACTCGTCGTTATGGGTGCGGGCTGTAAGAATGTGGTAACCTTTGGGGATCCCTGGAACACTTCGTACTTGGCTAGTGCCTTCCATGCAAAGCTCTGCAGACGCCAATGAAATGTAGCCTCATAACACCCTTGGGAAGTATCATTATCCCTGGTGTGCAGTGAGGAAAGTGAGGCATGGGGATTTTAAAGGACTTGCCTGGAGTCATATACTGAATCATTGTCAGGGCGTAGAACAAGAGTCCTGGGCTGTGTTCCCTCTCAGAGGCAACTAGAGTCTTGTCCAGCCTTTGATAACAATGGTGGGAACGTTACTGTGGCCCCCACCCCGACACAGTCCAGCCTGCTAGTGTCGAAGGAGATGTCGAGATACCGGTTGCGGTTGATGGAGGAGCCACTGTCCGGGCACATTCCAGCGTCCTGAGCCACTAGCGGGAACTGCTGCAAAACCCAATAAATCTTTCAAGCCTCCGATCGTTTCTCTTGAGTTCTCATGTCAAGGCAGGGGAAACAGCACTAAATACCACACCACCGAGAACAAAGGGGCGATCGAGAGCATCCGAAGGGTGTAGATAGCTGAGAGAGAGAGATGGATTGTTCAGGGCAGTCCAAGTCAGGACTCCGGGGTTGGATGTGAGCAAAGGAAAATGCTGACTGAGCAAAGGAAAATGCTCCCCTAATGGGGAGGTCTAAGACCACCACATCATCTCCCAAGGGAAGTGGGGGAATGAATAGTAGTTAGCACATTTAAACTAGGCTGGAGAAAGTGCTGTACTAGCTGGTATGAGACTGAATGATCTTCTCTACCTTGGGTATTCCTATGTCCCCCATCACTGCAGTATCTGAGCATCTCACTATTTGTAATGCATTTATCCTCTCATTACCACTGCGAGGTAGTGCAGTGCTGTTTCCCCCTCCACAGCTGGGGAACGGAGGCAGGAGGTTTGTGGCAGAACAGGGAACTGAGCACTGGTCTCTCCATTCCTCAACTGGGCCATCTTTCCCTTTCCAGAACTTTACCATCTCTAATTTCTGGGACCTCATTAAATATAAAAGCGAAACAATAAAACGAACGTAGAGCCGCGGGGTTGGTTTCATTTTGTGCCCCCCTAAACGGGTCACGTGCTTTTGTGTCATTTTTCAGGCTTCCTAAACTCGGCCCGTCTAGATTTAGATTAAAAATCCCTCTAGTACAGTATGCCCCGGCTGTTGGTTTATTTAAGATGAATTTAAAGTCTGCTGAGCAGGCGGAAAAAATAATAATAAAAGAAAGAAATGTTGGTGAGTGCTGAGTGGATTAGTTAAGAATCCTCACTGGATTCCTTAGAAGGGAGGGTTCTGTCGTTGGAACGTCAGCACCAGATGGTGTTGCTGCATTTTCCGCTGGTTCTATTACTGGTTTGAGGGCTGAGCTTTGCTCTGCAATTGTATGTTTGTTTTGCCTTAAGCTGGTTTGAGTCCTTTGAGCCTTGCCCTTGCTTTCCACAGGTGCTTTCTGGTCAGAAGTTTCTTGGTGTTGGGACAGGTCTTGCCCAGGGCCTGAAGTCTGGACAGCTGGAGAGTTCAGAAGTGATAAAAGGAAATACTTTCCCACACAAGGATGAGGCGATCAATTTAACAGTGAGGAAAAAAGAGAGTTTTTCCAGACAACTGGTCTGTGGAACTCACTGCCACAGGATGTTTTGGAGGCCCAAAACTTAGTAGTATTCAAAGAGGGATTGTACACGGGCATGGATAACACGCATACCCAAAGTTGTAATAGTAAATAATACAAGAAGACTTTTGGAAGGGATACAAACCCCCAGGCTTCAGGGCTTATATCAGCCTCTAACTACGTGAGGTCAGGAAGAGACTTGCTTGGGGGCACATTATCCCATAACTGCCATACTGCAGGGTGTCTTGTAGAAATATCTGTTGTTGGCCACTGTCAGAGACAGGATACTGGGCTAGATAGACCACGGATCTGATCCTATCTGCCAATTCTTATGTTCTTTATTCAGTTGAAGTTTTGCCTGAGTAAGGACCAAGTAAAATTTGAGCCAGACCCTCAGGACTTAGTGCACTGCATCCTGTAGTGCCTCGCAAAGCACCATACAAACATTACGTACAGCTGCTGATCTCCCTGTGTGGGAAGCAGTGTGTCCTAGTAGGGATCCTAGTAGAGCCCTGGGCTAGGGCTTTTTAAGACCTGCTTTCTATTCCTGGCTCTACTGCCGGATGGCCTGGGGCAAGTCTCTGTACCTCAGTTTTCCCATCTGTAAAATGGGGATAATGATCCTACCCTTCCTTTGTAAAGTAGTTTGAGATGTAGAGCTGAGGAGTGCTATATGAGAGCTAGGCATTATTCTAGAGGGCTCAAAGGAGAAACAGCAAAGTTAACTGGCCTGCCCCGTTGAGGGGCAGTGCTCAGATCAGAAATTTATAGTGAAAATGTCCCGTTGTAAATCCTTTCTTTGAAGAAGTCTGTTATTGTAGGGTTGCGTACAAATGTTGGGCCTTACATTTGTTGTTGTGAGGTTGCCTGAATTCTGGGCCATACACTCTGTTTTGTTATTGTAGGGTTGTTCATACAGACTGGGATATACACTTCCTTTTGTTATCGCAGGGTTGGTTGTGTGAGCTGGGGTATACACACTCTTTTGTTATTGTAGGGTTGCTGATGGGGGCTGGGGGGTTTACACACACTTTTGTTATTCTAGGATTGCTCCCCCACTGCAATGGGGAAGGGCAGAAGCTTCTAAGATATTTCCTTCCTTGCTGTTGCAGTGAGCCGTGCTGATCTGGCACTACGTGGGTTGCAAACCTTTGCCCCATAACATTTCCTGCACCAGTCCTTCCTGGGACCAGCTCTAGTCCTACAGCCTTGGGTTGCAGGGGATGCCAAGTACATCCTTTTGCTCTTGGCAGGTTGATTTGGGCGCCTGCCAAGAGCCAGCCTGCTGCCAGGTTGCGTGGAGAATCCCCTTGCTTTCCTCCCCGCCTCACAAGCAAGAGCTTGGGATGGGAACTCGGGAGGATCCCAGAGACTCGGGATTTCCTAGAGCAGCCCGGGTGGAGTGCTGGGCGGTGGGGGTGTGTGGTTGGGATGGGGTGATGCTTTGCTAACACTCTGAATCTATTGGGCGTCGTTCCGCATGAAAATCAGGACGGTAAAAAATGTAGCATTCAGCTAGAGAACTTGCTGGTATGTTTGGTTACGTCTCTTTAAGCCTTGTCTTGAGCAACCCTACAATAGCAAGGGCACAAGCAATCCTAGGATAACAAACCAGGGTGTGCAGCCCAGTGCTTATGAGTGACCCTACAATAACAAAGCAGCCGCCACTGGCCAGCACTCACAAGCAACCCTACAACAACAAGGTAGCATGGGAAGCCCGCGCTCCATCAGGGAATCTACAACAGTTCTGATTAATGGACGTTTTGCCGTTGATGTCTGTGGGAGCAGGATCCAGCCCCCTGACCGTGTCCTTTGGGCCGTGGTCTCTTAGGGTAGGTCTACACTTTCCCGTTGCGTCGGAGGCGTCGGATCGATGTTCTGGGTTCAATTTATCGCGTCTTGTCGAGACGCGATAAATCGAACCAGGAAGTGCTCCCCCGGCGACGCTGGTAATCCTGCTCCACGAACGGAGCAGGCAGAGTCGACAGGGGAGCCTGCGCGCCGCGGTGTGGACCAGGGGTGAGTACTTTTAAGTTCGAAATAAGATACTTCGACTTCAGCTACGTTATTCACGTAGCTGAAGTCGCGTATCTTACTTCGAATTTCGGGGCTAGTGTAGACCAGCCCTTAGAGGTGCCGTGGCTTGCTATGCCCAAATGCTTCCTTAATGGTGCTGCACAGAGTCTGCGGCTGCAGCATGCCTTCTGCGTCCAAACCTGAGTCCCAGCGAAGTTCACAAGACTTATTCCAGCCAAGTGATCAGCACAGGACTCTGACGCTAAAGGGTCATTCATTAATAGCACAGTAGCACCTCGGGGCCCCCAATCAAGATAAGGGACCCAATGTGCTAGGCGCTGTACATTGTGAGGGACAGTTACAGTCTAAATGGACAAGGCAGACAAAGGCTGGCAGATAGGAAAGATTGTTAAGCCCATTGTACAGATAGGGAACGGAGGCACAGAGAGATTAAATGACTTGTCCTAGGTCACAGAGGGAGTCTGTGGCAGAGCCAGGAATTAAATGCTGATCTCCTGAGTCCCAGCCCAGTGCTTGAGCAACAGGGCCATCTTGCCTCCCCAGCAGATTTCTCTTTACTTTGTACGAACCCAGAGAACGACCCTAGAAGAGCTTCCTTTTCTCGTTGGAGAAGCAGCAGCATTCAGACACTGGGGCTTTTTGGGGCTGTACAGCCCTCATTCCTGTCTTAGTCGACATGAGCGCTCACAAATTAGTAGGAAAATCCAAGGTATTTTTCATAATTAAAACAAATGAGAAACGTAAACTCATTCTTTATAGTATTCTCGTGGAAGAGTCAAGCTGAATATTGCTTTCTTACTACATTTTTCCCTTTGTCGCTCATGCATGAGTTTATTATTGTTGAATTGTCCCTGAGATCTTGGCTTTATGTGCTGGTTTGCAGGACTGTGCCTGCTGGTTTGTTCTTATAGGGTTGCTCACAAAAACTGACCTGTACACATTGGTTTGTTATTATAGGGTCACTCGTGTCTGCTTGGTGATAAACATTGCTTTGTTATTGAAGAATGAGTCGCACTGCTTTTTTATTGTAGGGTCGCTCATGAATGCTTCATAGGCACACTGGTTTGTTATTGTAGCGACTCTCATGAATGCTTGGTGGTAAACACTGGTTTGTTATTGTAGGGTCGCTCATAAGGGCTGAGCTAACAGGAAGCTTTATTTTAAGAACACAAAAATACACGTGTGCAGAAATACACGGCCTTAGCGAATGGAAGAAAGTCAACAGGTTGGTCAAATTTTGGGCCGGCTGGCTTTGCCATTGTCACTTTAAGGAAGTATCATTTTGACCCTCTCTATGGGGTCCCAAACGAGGTTGATGGATTTTGTGGAGAGCTGTAGATTGCTTGAGCGTCCCTTGTTTACCAACTTGTCCAGCGGAGCGAGCCATATAGAAACATAACAGGACTGTTGGCTTTGCTTCCATTTAGCAGGGGGGAGATTCCAATTTGAACTTGTGCAGAGCTCTCAAATGCTGGATCTAGGGGGGCTGGTTAGTGGGGTAATTTCCCTGCACTGGGCTGGGTGTGTGTGAAACTTTCCTCTGACCCAAGTCAGGGAGAGAGCATTGCTGCACGCTGAACTGGATGTTGGGATTAATTAGAAATAGACTCCGCAGAAGAGAAGCTTGTCAGTTTTCCAGGCGGGGGGAGCTGATTTTAGCTGAGCGACTTCTTACGGTCGCCACTCTCACGGTGCAATCCCCGAGGGGCCACGTCACGAGCTGATGACCTCATTCCACGGCCGTGATGATGTCAGTGTGATGCGCACAGGGGGCGCTTTCCCTGCGCCTACGTTCCACGGTGCAGCCTCGCAGGATGTAGGACGGGCCTCTCACTATTAGTGCCAGCTGGTGATGTAGGGGCTGGCAGCCCCCTGGCTTGAAATCACGGTGAGCTGTGGAGGTATCTCTCCACCCGTTGCTTTGCAAACATACCCCAGGGCAGGAGGCAGGATCTAGGTCCTGGGACTGACTGAGGGGGCTGTAATGCAGCGGGCAGCGAGGCTAGCCCCTGACTGACACGGTGTGGTCTCAGTTTGGAGGAATATTAATGAGGGACAGCAAGACAAGTGAGCACTGGGGCGGGGAAGAGGAGTCCGTTCTGGGCAGGGTGGGGGTGCATCGGAGCGCTGTTTATCACTAGTTCCTGCCCTGCCTGGGACCGCTTAGGAGGAAGAGGAAACAGCGAGAGGCCCCGGAACAGAGTGCGTTTGGTAGTGTGGGGGGAACAACCCAGAGCGGGGAGCGAGATGCAGCATGAGAGGGTTCCCCCGCCCCCCTCCTGGCCGCACACGAGACCGACACTGCAATATGAGACGCATATGGTCGTAGTCAAGCGCCAGATGGGGTATTTGTTTCCACGCCGCCGACCCCCTGTGGAAACGTCGAGCTTTCGCTCCGGGCAGCCGTACAGCCCGGTCAGATGCAAGGCGCTGCATTCAATCCAGGCTGTGGGGTTCTTAATGAGCGCGGTCCAAAAGCCGGGAACGGGACGGCGGCCCAGCCGGGCTGCGGGTTGGAGCCAGGGCGCGGGGCTGGGGAGGCCGTGTCTATTCAGGGAACGGCGGGGGGCTGCAGAAGGAGGAACGGGGGGGGGGGGGGGCTGTGCCCAGTGTGGGACGTTGATTTGCTCCACAGCAATGACATGTTTTTGCTGCTGGTTTCCAGCGGCTGCGTACAGCACGTATGTCTCCGCGGCATCAATATTTTGGGGCAAACACCAAACGGAGGAGTCAGATGACGTCAATATTGGCATGAATGAGGAGCTCGGGTAACACACCCGGCCCCTGGATTCTTTCGCGTGTGTTCTAGACTGGCAGGTGTTGGACGGGCTGACAAGCAAGTGACAGGGATCCTGTCTCAATCCAAACACTTGAGCCTGATCCCGTGAGGTGCCGGGTGTCTCGAGAAGCAACGAGTGCCCTCAACATCCACAGAGTGTCATTTTTGCTTGCGAAGCAACTGATGATTTGAAACCAGGCCCTCAAGGTCAAAGCCTAGCTAGTGCGTTCTAATTATTAATGAGGACTTAGCTTCAGAGTGCTTTACAAATGTGAACTAATTTGCGTGCTGTGAAGGCAGTCAGGATGTATAATAATCCCCATTTGCAGACAGAGAAACTGAGGCAGCTGGTGAGGTCACTTGCTCATGATGTCAAGGATTGTTAATGTCAGAGCTGGGATTAAAGCCCATGGGCCAAATTCTCCTCGTTTTCACACTTGTACTTTACACACATAGGGCTCCTGAAATCAGGGGTTCAAATCCCAACACGGTTGACTTACTCGTGTCTTTCTGAGATAAATAAATTGAGATCCATGCAATTTACAGTCTGTGAGTCTCTCAAATGTTGGTTCTGTCTGCCTGAGACATTACCAATCCAGCATCACATTCTGTAGGAATAAGGGATTGCTTTTATACCCTTGGTAAATATTTCCCCTGCAGCAGGCTCAGTGCCTATCAGTTTCTCCCTCTCCACCCCAGAAGTGGCTGGAATTCAGTGGTGTCACATGTATATGGAAGGCACTACATAAATGTTATTATTAATATTCTTTATGCACATAATAACAATCAGACAGTGCGCGGTACATTTATTTTTAAAGCACCATTTGACTGAAGTATGTAGCACAGGGTTTATTACTATTTTTTATTTTGGTGGCATAAAATGTTTATATAAAAAACCTCACATATAGAAACTTGTTGAATCTGGTGTGTCTGTATGTGGATGGGATTAAACTCAGAGGTCCATTGTGTGACCAGAACTTTAGTTCTCTGATGTTAAAATAGATGAAAGAAAAATGGGTTTCCCCACGAGCCAAGAGAAAATATTCCGCAGACATTGGCTGTGTCAGTGTCTCTTCACCGGGCCGCCTCGCAGGTGGTCAACCAACGTCAACAAGCCAGGGAGCCAGCTGGCCTCAAGGCAGGCAACTGCCTGCCCCACGAGGGCAGCGTGAGAACAAAACAGAAAACATCCCTGTTGAATCAATAATACCAGGCTCGGTGGAGCAGCCTTAGCCACACAGCTAAATTCCTCCGCTAGTGAGGTCTAAGGGGCTCGGGGCATCCGTAAGGTCATCTGGGCGACACCGTGCCTCTCCGTTAGGGATGGGCTGAGAGCCAAAGAGGTGTTGGTGTATGTCACAGAGCATCAGGAAGGGCATTTTCTCTTCCCTCAGAATGTCTCCAGAAATGGAAGAACGCCGCTCTTCTCCAGACTGGGCTACCTGGTAGTGATGTGGGGCTCAAAACTGCCATCTTCCAGGCGCAGGGATCCCGGGTAGGGTGTTTTTTGGCAGGGGGTGGAGGGGGCTTATTGACGAGGCAGCAAATATTGGAGCAAATACCTAGAGCTTCTGAGCCATCCACACACGCGGCCAGCCTTCACGCTGTGCTCATCACTATTGTACCTGAGTGCCTCACGAGGATTATCACAACTGGGTTAGTCCTGGGACCTGGTGTCTTCCAAGGCAGACAGGACTTTGGGACTTTATTTCTTTGCCTTTCCCTCCCGCCTCGCCATCTTCTTGGCTCCATATTAAGCGGCAAGGTTAGTGTGCTCAGAGCTGTACACTGCACCCAGGAGGATGTTTCCCTGTGCCAAGGGGTTTACAAGCCTGTGTGTGGATGCGTTTGGAGTGATTCATTGTTACCACTGAATATAGACCAACCATTTCATGCAGTTAGTTCACAGACGTGCCTGTGACGAGCAGCCACCAGGAAACCAAGGTGAAGAGCCACTTCCAAAAAAGGCATCGGAGTGATTTGTGATTTCTCCTTGTGTGGTTTAGCCACATGTCTGGGCAGCCAGAGGTTTAGGGGTGAGTCCGTCCCATCACAGATTTGTGGACCTAAATAAACAGCACCTGCCTCCTCCAATTTGTACTTTGTTCTGACTTCTCTAACTCCTCCCGCGCATGCCTGCAGAGCCCTGGGCTGTTCTTCGAAGCTTCCTCAGAGGGCAGCTCCACTTCTTCTCCATTTGCAATCAGGGCTGCATGGAATTAAAACAAATAATAGCAACGTTTATCTGCCAAGGTATCTGGAACAGCCAGGCCTAACGGTAAGTGGTCAGACTGCTATCCTATGCAGGGACGTCCTTTGCGCTTCTTCTGTTCAAGCCGGCTGGTTCCCAGCAATGACTTTCCTCATGTTGGGCTCTGTAGCCGTTTGGTGATGGCAATGGGTATCTCATTCTAGCCATGCCTGGTGGAGGTTCTCACAAGTGTTGGCGTTGCGTTGTTGCATGAAATGTAAGTGTCTGAGTTTGGTTGTGTGCCCCAGACCAGCTGAAGTAGAACCACTTTCTTCTCACCATCCCTCCAGCTCCAGTTGACTGTAGATGGAATAAGCATTTCTCCCAGAGGCATCTCCAGGGATGGGCTACAGGACCTGATACTTACAGGACTGTGCAGATATTTTACAAGTCTGTCCGGTGTCCTGCAAATCTCTCTGGACAATGGCAGGGTCTTCCTGAACTGGAGTTCTGGAATGAAGATGGTGCCATGCATGTCACCGATGACCTATCACCATGGCATCAGCACAGTATTGCCAACCCCGGATGTTCAAAAATAAAACAGCCCCCCAAACAATAGGGGATTCTTTTTGTTTCCCTCCTGGTTCCTGAGCTTTCCGAAGTCAAGCTTTCCTCCTCAATCATGAGGGTCAGAAACGTACTTTTTTTTTTAAAACGAAAGCCGAGATTCTCCCATAATCACAGGACTCAAGGAGCTCGGGCTTTAAGAAAAACATCAAACCTTGCAAGGCTCAGAATAACATCACGAGAGTCAATGACACAGTCAGCAGCGCCTTCCAGTGTCGCTGGTTTGCCCCCACCGCCCTCTGGAATCCTGAAGATTTCCCTTGCGTTTTACACACGCACTGTGATAAGAGTCCCTACCTCGTGGCCATCATCCTCTTGGCTCATGAGGAAGCCTGGACGGGACTCCCCTGCAAAGCCCAACCGTACTGCTCCCTCGCTGACCACAGGGGTCACCCCTGCCAGCCCAGAAAGACAGAGGCTGGAGTTTCGAGAAGCCCAAGCTCAGTGGTGGACCAGAGAGCACGTGCTGCTGAATAGAGGCTGCAGGATTCCAGGCAGCAACACCCCTATTCTAGGGGCTGATCATTAGGGGCCGTGTCCAGCTTCTCCTCAGCAGCACTTAACTCCCGTTGCCAGTGCGAGCGAGAACAGGCCATTGGGGAGGAAGGGGATGCTAGTGTAGTGTGGGGTCGCAGGGCTGAAGTGCCCAGAGTGGCATGGAGACCAGTGGCTCTGGGGCCCTGCTGTGCTGTGTCCACTTAGTGCCCTTTGTAGATTATTCAGAGCTTGGTTCCTGCTGTCCTTCCTCCCGGGCATTAAACTCCAAAGAGAGGTTTTCTCACTGCGGCCTGGCCCCTTTCAGGCTGGAAACCATTTCACGGGGCTGACTGTCCCGTAAGCAAATGTTCTGCCTATATTAAAATGCTTGGGATTTTCTTGCGAATTGACGTTCCCTGAGCCCTGCCAAGAATAATTCAGCGGCCTCCAAAAACATCTTTCCCCAAGGATTATTTGGTCTTTCTGCCAGGAGGGTCGATTAAAGCTAGTAGGTCCAGGCGACTCAGTCTGGCTTCCCTTCACCCCTTTCCCTGTTGTGTCCCGCAGCGTCTCACTTGCTTCCAAAGAAGCCTTTGAGATGGTTGCCGAGGTCCTTCAAGGGTGGGCTGTGTTGGGATCTCACAGTTAATCCCCGTAGCATTCGATTCCCCCTTTCCGTGTAGCATTCCTGGCGGAGCAGAGTCAGAAGGAACAAGCTTCAGTATTAGCCAGCAGCTAGCAGGGCATCTTGAAAACATCCTATGAACTTGTCAGCACTTTGTAATCTCCTTTTTCCCTTCTCCCCAGGAAGCCCATTCCAAAGGTGCTGACAAATTCAGAGCCTGTTACAGCTGAGCCCAGGATTGACCAGAACACAGACGCAACACGCGGGACATCGTGTGTGACTTCGTTTTTATGCTCCCCTCCCACTAACCCCAACACCCCTCCGCAGCAATGACCAATCCCAGTTGGCTGTTTAGAAGTCCAAACTCAGTGATAAAAACCAAGGCCTGGTCTGCACTTAAAAATTAGATCCACCTAGCTTCAGAGGCATTTGTGCTAAGCATGAGGGAAGCATGGCCTACATACAGCGCCTTCCCCATCCTATGACCTGGGCCTGCAGACAGGATTCTTGGAAATTGCTGAGGTGATATTGTCAGGAGAAAAGACAGTCTAGGATCCACCTTCCTTTTCGTTGAGGGATGGGGTAAGTAGAGTGACCATGTTGGCGCGATGCTGCGAGCTCAGTGATTCCTCCCTTCCTCCTCCCAAAATGCTAGCTACAAAGCAATGAAGCCAATAATTCACAGATCTGTCCACCAGTCCAACCAGACAGAAAGCAGATAGCAATCTCCTAATGTCACCAACTGTGATAACCTCTCCCGTGCGCTTGACTGAAAAGCCTCAGTGATAGCTGCATAACCTGCTAACGCCCACTTGGCTTCTTGAGTACTTGTCTATTTTAAACAGTGATCTTTGACAGCAGATAGGGTAAATTCCAACCGGAGTGGTGGAAATTTAACCCAAATGTTCTGCAGTGGAATATTAACTAATTAGGGTATTTTTGTCTTTATTCTTTATTTTTTAAAGTGGATTTAGTGCTTGGGTGTGTGTGGCCAGATTAAGAGCTTTGAAGATGGAGGGTGAAATCCTGACCCTGTCAAAGTCAATGGCAAAACTCCCTTGGACTTCCACAGGGCTAGGATTTCAGCTGGACATTTCAGAACTGATATTGACAGTGGGTAATGTGACCTTCCTCCATCCGGCCCTGACCTGCGACTCTTCCTATCCCAGGAGAGACCTAGTGGTATAGCGGTAGTTAAGTCTCTGTGGCCCACTGAGACATTCGCTTCTCTGTTGAGTCTAACAGTTGGGCTGTTAGGTACCGGTTTGTTTCGTGGTTTCTCTTGACCCAGTCGAAACCACCGAATTCATTTAATGTATGTCACCAACAAAGACATCCGTGGCAACATGGTTTGGTCATTGCCAGGCCCTTCAGTGTTACAAGGAGGGACCTTGGGAGTGGTGTTCTTAAGCTGGGTCTGTTTTGGGGCCTGTAATGGTTGGACACCTGACGTGGGAGTCAGGAAGCCATAGGGGGAGATAATCTGAGGCCTTGATGTGACTGGTGTAAACGGGACTCACACTGAGAGGAGATTCTATGGGAGAGAAAGGCAGTGAGGGGCACAGCGAGAGCGACCATCCCCAGACCCACCACAGACCCACGGGTCTGATCCTTCAGGGAGCTGAGCACCCTCCATTCCCTATACATTAGCAATTAGTGATGCCATGTGCAGGTAGCGTTGGAGGAAAGAGACCTTTATTGAGCGTGCACAGAGGCCAGTGTTGCATGATAAGAGACCTCTGTTGAGCTGGAACCCCATAGCCCTTGGTGTAACATCAGCTAGATCCCTCCTGCAACCTGACTCTCTTTTTCCATTTCCACTCATACTACAATTCCCTTGGAAGTCATTAGGAGCCGTGGGCGCCCAACACCTTGGGAAAAGTGCTGAGCACGTTGCAAGACTGGGAATAATTCGCCGCGGGCAGGAGGGGGAACCCGGCTCCCTTTGTCCTTCCAGCCAGCACTAACCCATGGGCAAGGAGGGATCCGCAACCGGAGCAGGAAGCAGCCAATGGGGAATCAAGAGTGAAATTAAAAAAATGCTGCATTGCATTGCACTCCTCCGCTCCTGCGGTCCCGTCTCGTCTCTCCGAGCGTGGCCTCTTCCATGATGCCACATTGCTGTTCGGCTGAGCCAACGAGCCGGCCGTTACTTTAATTTTCAACCGGCCTGGGCGTCTGGTGCTTTTTTGCAATCGCTACATTACAGTACTTCAGGGAGCAGCCTGATTGTCTGCCTGACTGCCCTTCTAGTCTGGCAGTAACAGCTGAGTAAACAGGAGCCGAAAGGGCCCAGGGAAGACAGGGAATTCTTGCCTTCCACTAATGCTAGATGTGGGGTGCTTTTAATGACATGTGTGATGTCCCATAGGGACATCCCTGCTGGGGAGAGATCGCCGTGCTAGTGCCAAAAGCTAATGGTATGACCATGGGTGTAGGGGCCACGACCTTGTCTTGGTTCTTATATGAGTCTCTTCTCCGCCCTCCCTGCTGTAGTATGTGAACCCATCACAACCATTTGCAGGTTCCATCCTCACAACACCCCGGTGAGGTAGGGACATTTTATCCGCATTTTACAGAGCAGAAACAGAAGCTCAGGGCTGATTAGGTGACTTGGCCCAGGTCACACTGGAAGTCTGTGGCCGACCAGGGAATTGAACAAACTTCTCTTGCGCTCCAGCCCTATCCACTAGGCCAGCTGCCCTACCCTGCTCCGCGTTCAAAATGCCATTTCTGCCATTTGTGTCCTTAGGCAAATCACTTGATTGCTCTGTGCCTCAGTTTCCCACATCTAGCAAATGGCTATAATGATATCTTACCCTCCTATGTCCCTACCATCCCAAGAGCTTCACAAATTACATACACGCAACTGCCCCTGGGGCAGAAGGTGACAATGGCCTGAATTTTAGACCACCAGGGCAGACCCTGACAAAAACCTTTCAGGCCTCTGTTTGGTTCAAATGCCCCACATACAGTTAACTGCCTGCTACTCCTCAGGAGGCGGAAGAGTTGGGATTTGAACCTGTGAGTCCAAGTTATGCCAAACGTCGAGCCTGATTTGCCTCTTTGTTGTGTCAGTTCCACTCCTTTGAAATTAGTGGCATTGTGCCAGCGTATCTTAGAGGAGAATTTGCCAGACCAATTGGGTCAGACCAATGGTCCATCAAGCCCATTATCCTGGCTCTGACAGTGGCCTGTGCCAGATGCTTCTGGCAGGTGAAGGTTTAGGGATTCCCAGAGCGTGGGGTTGTTGCTCAGACCACTTAGAGAGCTAATAATGACCCTCACCTGTTCTGAGGCTTCATTCATAAATGTTTGCAAGGTGCTTTGAGATCCTCAGGCGCAGTATGTGTATGGGGCAGCAGTAACAGTACGCAACACCGTTATTAAATCCAGACATCAGAGAGCCACTTCCAAAGTGCAACCTGTCATAGACTCGAACAGCGAAGCCCTTTGAAGGAAGGCATTAGGGGCCTTCTCCTGGTGAAGTCAACGGGAACTGTGCCTGAGTAGTGATGGAGCAATTACTGAGTAAGGACTTGAGGATTTAGTCCATTGACCTCAATGGGATTTTTGCCTGGAATCCACACCTAATGTGGGAATAAAGCCTCCAGAGTTTGGCTCATCCTGGTTTATCTATGGAGAGTGTAGATGATACAGGGGCAATGCTCTATGTTAAAGGAAGTATTTAGGGCCAGATTCCGTCTTCTTTATATTAAGCAGTATCTTACTTCTCGAGTAATGCAGAGGACTAATTATGTTCTGAGTGAGTGAGGTACTAGTCAGTGTGAGAATGTGGGAAGAATCAGGTCCTCTGTGGCAGGGAAAAAACATTGAAATTAAACAATATTTACAAAGAAATATTACCCTTTCTCCCTGCCGTCTTACCCAGCCTGCATCAGTCCCTTCAAAATGCTTAGTTTGATTTCCAAATATGCCACAGACGATCTAAAATGAAAGAGCTGCAATTTCCAGAGACTTCTGCTGTTAGTGATAGGCAGGAGTTAACCACTGAAGCTTAAATTAATTGTGCTTTTTTTTTTTATTGATGCATAATGTATGATGAGAAAAAGTGAAAAAATAATTAAAGTCTGAACGGTGCTGCATGGATTCATTCATTACTAAATCTGGGTCAGCAGCCGGAGAAGGAAAACAAGGGGCGGGGGCTGCGGTCGGAATGGAAAAACAGGACTTCAGAAGCGCTGGAGGCATTAAAGGAATTCACAAAAGCGCGTTCGAGGCAGCTTGGGAAACCCAGAGTTGCATCCTTTCTTCCCAGGAGGAATATCACCCCTTCCCCTGCCCCACTTTGGCTAAATGTCATGCAAGTTCCATCTGAGGCTGTATTTCAGGCACTTCATTTTGGAAGGGGGATTCCCTCCCATGACACTTGGAAGAGCACCGTTGGCTTCATTTCTGAGGTGGTGGTGGGGGAGCAGCCATTTTGCTTGCCAGAGCAGCAGAAGAGAGAATAGATTACCAAGGCCTGGTCTGCACTAAAAAGTTAGGTCGACTCAGCTATGAAAAATCCACACCCCTGAGCGACGTTGGTAAGCTGCCCTAACTCCTGGTGTAGACAGCGCTAGTTTGATGGAAGAATTCTTCCGTCGCCCTAGCTACTGCCTCTTAGAGAGGTGGATGACGCTTATGGAAGATAGTGTAGATAGATGGTGTAGAGATAGTGTCCGCACTGAAGTGTGCTCCAGCAGTGTTTCAAGTGTAGACGTGCCCCAGGAGAGGAATAAGGAGGGAGACAGAAAGGGCTGTGCTTTGAGCATGCAAAGCGTGGCTTAAGTAGGAAATCAGTTGGTGATTTAAAAGGGTCCCTTCTTCAGAGGGCACTGAATGAATGGGATGGGACTGGGGGATCCCAAAATGTTGGGGTGAAACTGAGTCTGAATTGATGCAGATAGATTTTATCAGAGAGACACAAGGGTTGGAGCAAAGGTCCACTTCAAAGCTTGTTGACCAAACAGCTGGTGATGGGGGAGACCAAAAGATAAGTCTGTATCATCTCAGTATCCACTTCGTTCCCTGCTTACTAGGGCTGAAATTCACCCCTCAGCAGAGGGCTGGCACAAGTTCTGTGCGTTCTGCAGGGGGGTGCATTTCACTCTAAGATAGCCATGCCCACCTGTGCAGCGTGACTTTCCCTAGCTGTGTACTTTAGGCCTGATCCACAACCCGTCTAAGGCAATGGGGAGGCTCCTGTTGATTTCACTTGGCTTTCCACCGAGCACTTCACAAGCCTAAGAGAAAATTCCCATACAAAGTGCACTACCAGGTGCTATTTTTAATAGCCTGTAAGTCGGTCAAACCAAAGCAGATTTCCAACCCTAACCCTAACCTTTTCCCAGGTCGGACGTCAGCATCCTGTTCCCAGCCCTATTGGAGGTAGGGTGACCAGATGTCCCGATTTTATAGGGACAGTGCCGATTTTTGGGTCTTTTTCTTATATATGAACCCCCACCCCCTGTCCCGATTTTTCACACTTTCTGTCTGGTCACCCTAATTGGAGGGGGATCTGTTTAAAACCAAAAAGAGGCAAGATTTTTTTTTTAATAATGAGGAAAGAGGATTCCACCCCTCCCAAAAAAACCCCAACCAAAAGACAAACAACCCCCTCCCGCAACACTTCTTGATGTGGAGACCAAATCTGGAGAAGGTCAGCATTAAAGCTGAATATTTTGGAAGGCTACAGCCAGTGCCGTTTGTAAAGGGACTGAGGCTAGACATGGACAACTCTAACTTGCTAGTGGAGAGGAGCATGGGATTGTTCTCCGAGCATGGGGCTAGCAGAAGATCTGGGTTCGATTGATGGCTCTGCCACAGGGCAAGTCACTTAACCTCCCGTGGGTCTGGGGGCGCGCCTCCCAGCCCTGGTCCACAGATTCCTGGCAGCGTGCTAGAAACAGCTGTGTAGACCTCCCAGGACGGGGATGGGGTGGGCCGGAGAGCCTGAGCTAGGAGACTCGTTCCCAGATGCAGTGTAGACACACCCTGTGGGCCCCAGCTATGAAATAGCTCGTTGGATTGTACGTTTTTTCAGGGCGAGGAGTGTCTCTTTCTATGGTTTTGCACAGAGCCAAGCACAACGAGGCCCTGATGTCAGTAAAGCCTCGAGGGGCTACAGAAAGGCAAATAATATTTAACAATATAGTTGTTGATAATTCTCCATTTACAATATATGCCTCCCTCTCCCTCTCTGTAATTGTACGACAGCAATGTACACACACACACACACATATATCCCCAGACGGAACTACTATAATCACCTTCACTCAGACGCACGTTTTTATTGCCCTCACAAGATATACGTCCTGCTCTCTCGCGGATCTACTGGTGTTGTGTAGAGATCATAAATAAATTGATGTTGGGTTTAGATGCTAGCGTTGTTGCAGGGAGGATGATATAATCTCTCCCACACTCGAAATGGCAGGAGGGGATGGTTTTAAGGATGGAAATAAATGGGTATTGATTGTGCTTTGGTTGTGGTGTGTATGTGTCTGCATTTACGTCTAAATGAACTTTATGAGGCAGGGGATAAGAGCTATGGCAGTTTCCACCAGCTGAGGAACCCTCCCTACGTTGATTGTGGATAATATGGGCCGGCTGGGGTTTGATGCAGCCACCAGCACAATGTAGAGCCGCTGTGGAGCATGCCTGTATGGTGTGTGTTCATGTCCATTTATGCCTGTACACAAAGTGTGTATGTTGTGTGTACAAGAGTGATGCTGCTTTCTCTGCAGGTATCTGATTTCTGCCATAGCTTCCTTCAGTCCGACCGGCCTTCGCTTTATTCCTAGGCAAAATCAAGGGATCCTTTGGGTCAGGCCCACTGGGAAGGAATGGTTACACCAGAAAGCCCAGCTGTTTTCCCACACCTGGAGCGGGAGGGAGTATTGAATTAGAGGGAAGTAATAATGCTTCTAATTTTCCTGTGTGATTTAATAAAAATGTAAATTGACTTCGGGTGGATGACTCACTCTGGCGGATGGCGTTGATCAAGATTAATTGGCTGCTGCATATGCCCAGTTGGGCTTTGTTCCTTCCCCAAAGAACAATCCAAACTACTGCAAAGGCAACAAAACAAAGCAAAATCTCTGAGTGGTCTATCCCGTGGGGCTGAGCTCCGAGATTGGTGGGTCTAGGAGGCAGTGACATTGACTGGGTTGGCTGGTAATGACTTCGTAACAAAGGAAGAACAACCCTCGGGCTTTATTTTTTAATATTACCAAATAGGGTCAAAGTGAGGATCATGCCGTGTGCCCTGTCTAGACTAGGAAAATGTTCACTCACATCTTTGACCTAACTGATTTTTAGCCACTAGACCAGGCAGAGTTTGAAACCATGTTAGCTGGTCGTGTTCAGCCCTAGGCACCCACGTCTAGATAGGAACTTAGTGTGACAAGTTACGTGTTCCATTGCAAGTCCTGCCCTGAACTGCGTGTATGTGAGAGAGAAACCCAAAGCGGCTTCTCCGGGGAGAGAGGGAGGCTCGCCTCATCTTATCATGGTATGTATCTGGTGCTGATTAAAGTCACCTGGTGTCAGAACCACTGGGCTAACTGTACGGCTCTGTGCACTGTTTGCTGTCCTTAACGTGGGCAAGGCTGGCGTGTCATGCCACATAACTCTGCTCAGCACCCAACACGCTGTTGAGAAAAGTCTGACCCCAGTCGCGGGTGCTGAGCCCTTCTGAACATTACAGCCTTACTGGCACAGGGCATGCTGTGGGGGAGGGATAGCTCAGTGGTTTGAGCATTGGCCTGCTAAACCCAGGGTTGTGAGCTCAATCCTTGAGGGAGCCATTTGGGGATCTGGGGCAAAAATTGGGGATTGGTCCTGCTTTGAGCAGGGGGTTGGACTAGATGACCTCCTAAGGTCCCTTCCAGCCCTGAGATTCTATGATTCTAACCTGACGTCCATTGGCTTGTGGTACGGGCAGAGGCAAGACTGAGTTAGCAAAGGGAGTGTTGCGAGTTGGGTACAGGGCTGGAACTCCAGGGGGTGCTGCGGGTCATGAATGAATTGCAGGGGCAGAGTTGTGGAGGGAAGACCTGACATAGCAGGGATGTTGCATTTCACAAGCAGGGTTCATCAGCGGAGTGGCATGGGCGCCTGGTGGACTAGCAAGGGGTGCTGCGGCTTATGAACTAGGTCACTTAACAGGGCTGGGAGAGGGAAGCTTGCCCAGCTGGTAAAAGGAAATACTTATTTACACAGTGCATCAATCACCATTGGAACTCACCACCACAAGATAACGTTGAGGCCAAGAGTTTAGCAGGAACTGAAAAGGGATTCGGCTCTTTACGGCAGGGACTGTCAATTACTGCTATGTGTATGTAAAAGTGCCTGCCTCTGAGCTCAGCTGGAGGCCTCTGGGTGCTCATGAGACGCAAACAACAACATTAAATTACAATAGATAGAATAATCTGACGAGTGTAATTTATTAAATTAGCATAACCCTCTTAGTAATACTGGCAAAGAGTCCTGTGGCACCTTATAGACTAACAGACGTATTGGAGCATAAGCTTTCGTGGGTGAATCCCCACTTCTCCAGATGCATGTCTTAGTAATAGTTCTACATTAGTATACAACTATTCCATTAGTATATATATGCATAAGCCCTCATGCTTCAGGGCATAAGCCAACCTCTGACTGGTTGAGGTCGGGAAGAAATTTCCCTTATGGGTAGATTATTCCATATTTGTGAATTCTGCACCTTCCTCTGAAGCATCTGGCACTGGCTACTGTCAAGAGACAGAATAACAATCTAAGTAGACTATTGATCTGATTTGCTACGGCGATTCCTATGTGCTTACATTCATGAGGCCTGCCAGATTTATACCCACTTCGAGCTTGTGCTACCCATCCCTCACGTCCACTAGCACTGAGATCATGCAGGAAAACAGCTGATGGCAACGTGACAAACAGAGGGGCGTGGTCACAGCTGGCGGAGCAGGGGCTGCAGTGACCACGCTGGGCATAGACAGGAGCAGCTCTGGACACATGACCGGTGCATTTTACAAAGTTGGGTTTAGCTCTAGCCAAGGAGGAGGGGGGGAATAAAAAGCCCCCAAGGTCCGGACGAGCTTGAAGTTGGGCACTTCACACCTGAGCTGTACGAGGGAATCCATGGCAAATCGCTCCTTTGATTTCTCCGAAGTAAACAGTTGGCATGACCAAGACCCAGTTCTGTCGGAAGTAATGAAGTGAGAGCCCTTCCCCTCAGTTATTTTTAATGCACTGAGCCTGCCACGGTTCTGCGCCAGCTCTTGGAAATAAGAGAGAGCCGCCCTTTGTTTGCAAAGCAGAGCGGGGAGCATCCTAGCACCGCCGAGTTTCTGATTCCACCTCCGGTGCTGGGTGTGTGTGTGAACTATAGAATTGATCATCTGTGTGTAAATGATTCAGTAGGCTATTAGGGCTGATGGGCTCCCTGGCATTTGTGCCCGGGCTCCTCCCCACCTAGTCAGATTAGGGTAAGAACAGATGCCTTGTACTAGTGCTTGAAACAGTGACAGCCTCCGCGGTTCGGTGTTGGGCCCCAAATGCTGGAGTGCTTGGAATACCGTCTCTAGTCTAGGCCGCCAGTCCAGGTGGCTTGCACTGGGCGATGCTGTGTGGTGTGACCATGCCCTGCAATTCTGTCTCCTCCATGGGCAGGACTGTATGATCATTAGAAGTCCTGTATTTTGCTGAGAAAGGCAGGGCATAGCCGGGATCCTCAAGGTATTTAGGCACCTAA
This sequence comes from Macrochelys suwanniensis, assembly GCA_033296515.1. Lineage (NCBI taxonomy): Eukaryota > Metazoa > Chordata > Testudines > Chelydridae > Macrochelys > Macrochelys suwanniensis. The sequence continues at coordinate 7,849,518 of CM065790.1, read as the reverse complement.
TTCCCATGGGGAAGTTCAGCGAGCCACTTCTCACCCATCCTCCCTCTGGGCGCCCGAATGTGCTCTCCAGGCACAACCAGCTCCTGATCCCAACTTCAGCGCTCTGTGTGCGTGCAGCGTGATGTGCTCCCGCAAGACCACCCTCCCTGTGACCCGGCTGTGCTGGTGTAAATCCAGAGTAACTCCCGTGAAGTCGATGGGCCTGATTTCTCTGCTCACTGATGCCGGCATGAATCACTGACCTCAGTGGAGCTACTTGAGTGACATTGGTGAAAGCGCTCACTTGAAGAGGAAGTATGGCCTTGGGGTTAAGGCACCACCCTTGGACACCGGGGAAATGGAGTCCGCTCCTGGCTCTGACACAGACTCACTGTGTGACCGTGGCCACGTTCCTTAATCTGTCGGGCTAGAACTTTCAAAAGTGACTAATTATTTTGGGTGCCCAGTTGGAGGTGCCTTAAAAAGCCTCATTTTCAGAGGGTGGGTGCTCAGCACTTTCCAAAAATAGGCTGGTTCAAGGAAACTGAAGTTGGGCCCCACAAAATCCAGGCAACCCAAATCAACTGGTCACTTTTAAAAATCCGTGCCTCTGTTTTCCCATCTGTAAAATGGGGATAATCATACTTCTTCTCTCTTTGACTGTGTAGTTAGATTGCAAACCCTTCGGGGCAGGGACTCTCTTTCATTATACTGTCATACAGCACTTAGCACTACAGCTTCCTACCCTCAGCTGGGACTTCTAGGCACTGCTGGAGCACCGATAATAATACCAATGATGAATTTACTTGGGTGTAAATCCAGCTTAATTTAATTAGCGCGCCTATCAAGGCGGTTACTCCAGATTTGTGCAGCACCTAGCACGATAGGGCCTAGTCCAGGATTGGGGCTCATGACCGCTACTATACTACTGATAATAAATCATTGACACAGAGTTTGCCTACCGGGGATGGAACATTGCCCTATGTGAGGCACTGGAATTGGGGGCTAAGAGCAAGACACCCGTCGATACTACTCCAGATGGGTTTGTTGCTTCCTGAAACGGTGGCCTGATTTCCTGGTGGGATGGACAAGGTAAAATTTGGTGGATCGGCGTCTCACCCATGGCTTGTTGTGGCAGCGGCGGCTGCTTTGTGTCCATGGCTGGGACAAACAAATGGGGACAGACTGGCTATTAGGAGATCAAATCGCTGCTTGCTGTGCCCTCCTCTGTGCCTGCTTATTGCTCGGGAATCATTCAAGTGCTCCGACTTCTTTCCTTTGCCATCCCGTCTTCTGCAGTGCCCTGCTCTGTAGCTTCCAAGGAGGCAGCTGTAGAGGATGGATTTCTTGGCACGGGGGGTGGGTTTCTCTACATCGCCTCCCCACCCCCGTCTCTCTCCCACCCCACCCTCTTCCGTCCTCCCATTAATTTTTGATCTCTCTTGCTCTCTTCTCTTCCCGAGAACGTGAGAGGCAGGGAAGCAGGAAACATAGACCCGCTGCCAGATGGCTAGCCATGTAGCATCTGTAATACTTCACCAGAAGAAATTACAGCCGAATCGCTCTCTCTGATTAAATAGCCTGTCCAGAACCTCTGCCAGCCAGTTGGACAATTTCAGCCTCTCGTGACAGGATGTAAAATGAAGGAGCAGGCTCATGCGAGGTATTAGCCTGTGGTGGCGTGGGGAACAGAGACATAAGCTCCGGGTCTGGGGGATGGGAGAAGGCAGAGAGAAATTGCAGGCGATGGTGAGTTTTGTGCTGCAAGTTTCTGAAGGCCTCTCCCCTGGTCTTTCCTTTCCAGGCTCCTCTTGCAAAAATGCCTCCTACTGGTTCATCCTCCAAAGCTAATTCTCAGCACTGGGGAAAACTAAAACCAAACCAAACCGACTTACAGTTGACTGAGAATTAATTCCCTGCGGCTTACGCACCTGTCAAGTGGTGACCATTCCAATGACAGTCACTGCTGAATACGAAGCCATGGACACTCAGGGTTAGGGTACGAGGAGACGTACCCGCGTTAGTTCTGGTCTAGATAGACTGTAGCCTTGCAGGCGCGAGCGGCAGGATTGGCGCTAGCCATCCCAAGTACATATGCGAGGCACATATTCGGTCAGCTAGCGCCCCCTTCACACCACCGTGGTTACTCTACGTTTAGCATGCTCGCTCGGCGAGAGCTAGCGCGGGTATGTCTCTCTGAGCTGAGAATTACACCTCCAGCTCGAAGACTAGACATACCCTTCCGGACACCTCCTGAGCTCAGTTCTGCCGGTGTAAATCTGCGTCGGCGTCTGTGGCGTTACGGCAGCATTACACCGCAGAATTAGGGATCTGGCCCTTAGCCCGGCTATTGTCCAAATCAGGGAGCTGTTCCAAAGACACAGGGAGACGGGAGGGGAAGAGGCTGCTTTGTAAGAGGCTGTTCGGGAAACCGCATAGAGGCGGGTGGAAGAAACTGATGTGGCTGCCCTTTGCTCGCTGTGACTTGCCTTCCTTCCCCCACCCCTCTTCCAAATCTTCTGCCGTAAAAAACAAAACAAAACCCCAACCAAACCGCCCTGCGGTGTGATGACATTTTTACTTCTGAAAATCCTGATCAGTTGTGAAAAGGCGGAGTGTGACGAGGCAGCAGGGAGACAGCAGGGAGGGCCGGGCATGGATCTCAACAAACAAACACAGACAGGTGTAATGTCACCTTCCCCCTCCTCCCCCAGCTAAAGCCCAGGTCTTGGGAGTCTGCCCCTCCCAGATCACGGGGTACCTCCAGCGCACCGGGGGGTTAGGCGCTGTTAACAATGAGCACTTCCCATTGCAGCTCCCGCTGTCAAAGCACGTCCTAAAGGAGGGGACCCAGCGACGTTTTATAGAAGCGAGGTAACCTGACAGGGTCTGTGACTTCCTGAAGGTTACTTAGGAAGTCAGTGGCAGAGCCAGGACTAGAACTCCCCCTCTCCTGATCCGTCCCCTGGATCACGCTGCTTCTTTGCTTTGGTGCTGCACCAAACTCACATGGTCAAATCCACGGTCCGACTTAATTCAGTTGCCAAACTGCCATTGGCTTCTCTGGTGCTGGGCTGTGACCCAGGTAGATGCAGCGGGCGTGGCCGTCCACTCCCCCCTGTGCCTCCGTTTTCATTCATGCCACTGTGGCCAAAGCAGCCATCAAACGTTCGCAAGTGAGAATTCTCCCCTCCTTGGCGCAGGCGTGTAACCGTCACTTGGCACCCACTTCACGCGGGTGTCAAGGGCGACACAAGATGGAGGGCAAAGGAGACTCAAGCAGTGAGGCTTGCACTGATTGCATAGGCTGCAGTTTTCATGCCATATTTGCTGCCCGGGTGCTGATGAGGTGACCTGACTTTCAAAATAATACTGCTAATGATACTGTGATGGGAGGGTATGAATGTGTGTGCCGGCTAAAGGGGTCGGAGTGTGTGGATGTGTTAGATAGGGTGGGAGGGGGTTGATAGTTGCGGGGTAGGGTGTGAGCATGTGGGTGTCTTCTGCTGAGATCTGGCATCGGGATGTGGCCTGAGATGGAATGCAGAAGGCGTTGGGCGAAGTCCTAAACAATGCAACTCCCAGTTAAGTCAAAGGAGCTCCATCCATCATCCCGCGCTCATCACTGTATGTGATTCGCAAACGCTCAGCATCACTCAGCATTTAGCCCTTTGGTTCCTCGGCGGAGAAGGTTGTCATGCAGCATGTCTCTCTGCTAGTCTGGAGGATTTTGGTGCGTGGGGCGTTGTTGTTAGGGTTTGGTTGCTGGAAGAAGAATCACGGTTTCCTTGGTGGAGAAGTGGGGGACTTTTCTTAGTTGCCGTGGGAAGGTTCGACAGCTGTGGCTGGGATGGGGGTGACTCCTCATGGGTGAGGAAAAGCAACGGCAGGTTTCTGGGATTATACACATGTAGATGGCCAAGCATGTTCTTGAAACAGTCCTAAGGAATTTCCAGTCTGCAGCCACGAAGCAGCACCCCCGCCCCCCCAACAATAACCTTGGAATGCGTCTGCTGTTGTGGACCCAGGCAGGAGAAGAGGAACTGTACACCTTAAGAAACATTATCCCTTTCCTTGCCGGTAAATATTTCATGAGTGGATTAAAAATTTACGCCAAAATGAGCCCTGCCATCAGGAGAAACCCGCTCGGTTTCAAGTTCTGTTTAAGTATTTTTCTTTATAATGTAGCTGTGTCAATTAGAAAATGACATTGCTATTTAAAATGCTGTTCCGTAGCCCTCTTTAATTAAGGCAGCGATATAATACCAATCTGCTCTCATTAATGAATTTTTAACAATCAAAATGAGAGTTGAATGACGCACAGTTGGGTTTGCCGGGCGAGTGCCTCTTCTTGTGCTTCCGATGGACAGATTTAAAGGGACAGTTTCGGATTCAGGGCTCCGCTCGTATAGATTAGAGTTAGGATGAAATCTACATATTTAGGAAGAGCGAACTATTTATATTGTTGAGAAGCAAAACCACAGTGTTAGACTGTTTCTATTATAACAATAGCATGTAGCACGTACCATCCTTTGCAGAAGGGAATAAATGAAGATCCTTGCCAGATAGATAAAGAAACAGTGTTATTGCTGATCTACAGATGGGGACATTCAGGTATAAAATGGTATGTAACTGGCCGAAAGCACCCTAGGTCCTGATAGGGCACCCTAATGATGCTAATGGAAAGACTTCACTAGGCTTTGGAATGGTTCCCTGGTGAGTCAATCCTTACTGATTAGAACTCAGAAATTCCTGCGTCCGGATCAAGTGCCCTACGCAGCTGTCAGATTCCTACCTCTCGTTAGGATTATTCTGAAGGCCAGGAGGCTCAGGCCTTCAGAATAAGGAGCTAGCTACTATCACATCACCCTGGTTATTCCTATTGGTCTTTGGCATCTACCCTGCCATCAGGAATTCTCCCTCTTGTGGGACAGTGATTGTTCCTGGAACTGTGTGATAAAGAGCCATAGGAATTAGTTATGGGAAAGACCCAAGTCTTTCCACTGGCCAGTGCAGGGTAGCTCCCCAATATTATATTTCCTAGTCTTTAGACCTTGGAAATCTGTCTCCTCAATCCAGCCTGGCTGTAGGGAGTTCATTCTGGGACCTTGTCTGGTGCGAAATACAACATCCAATATGAAGAAAAGGGGCCACTTCCTGAAATAGAAAGAACAGGAGTACTTATGGCACCTTAGAGACTAACACATTTATTTGAGCATAAGCTTTCGTGGGCTACAGCCCACTTCATCGGATGCATAGAATGGAACATATAGTAAGTTCCTGAAGTAGGGAACTCATGACCACAGATAATTGCGAGCCAACTGGAGTTCAGATTCCTGGGGAGATGGGCGGTGAAGAGGACTCAAAATGAGCTGATTGCTGTTCCTGTCTGCATTTGATCTCGGGCACACTGTGGTTCCCAAACTCTAGTCCATGGGTTGGATTAGTGCATCCCTGCTGGGTCTGTGGGCTGAATGGTGTTGAGAACTGTGCTGTGGAGCACTGGATGGTTGGGAGTGGAGTGGGCCCATGGGAGTGTCTGCCTTTCTCTTATGGAGTGTCAGCAGAATAAACAACGATAATGCTAGAATAATGCCTTTGAGATGTAGGTCCAGCCGAGGGGGCTGATCCCCTGTGTTGCTGGACTCTTTTGCATTGAGGTCAGAGTGGGAGGTGCATGTGGGTTATCTGATGCTTAGGATGCCGACTAGCCCCGAAGGCGTTTGTTTCTTTTTTTTAAGGATTTGTGCCAAATTTTTGCATCCTTGTCTGTTTCTGTTTCCAATAGCTTGCAAATAGCTCCGTGCAGGGAGTGTGCTTTTCAGAGGAGAACTTGCATTCTGCAGTGGGGTTGCCATCTCTGCAGGGAACACAATGACGGCCAACAGCTTTTGGATGGCTGTGGGAGGTGGAGGGGGGGCGGGGAAGGAAGCCTGATGGACAGAAATGGCGCAAATAAGGCTGGATCGATAGAGGCCGCTTTGGAGAGATGTATCCACCTGCTGAGGGAGGGCGTCAGTACCAGTTTCGGGATCCTTGCAAGTGGCCTGAGCATATGCTCCACTCTCAGACATGCATAAATAACCAAGTCGGGAGCCCTTTCCCTGGCTGTGCTCTGGTAAACGGGCAGGGTTCCCATAAAGAACACAGCACCCGACGAAGCTAGGCTTCCCCCTCCCCGGCCCTTCTTCACAAAACAACAGGCAGAAGTGCTAATGCATCTAGAACCGTGAACAGACTGGAACCTGGCTGCAGCTGTTGCCAGACCACACAGGGGACTGGAGCGGGCGTGACCAATTCCACCGTAAAGGCCTGGTTCTTTCCCCAGCGCAAAGCACCCTCAACTCCCATTAAATCAATAGGAGTGGAGTGGAGGGTGCCCCCGCACGAAATAGGAGCGGGCCCCGCAGGAAGAGCTGCGGTCCTGTGACTGTGCATTGACGGTGATCTGATACGTTCTGCTCTGGAGGACAGTTCCGTCACTCAGCTGTTTGTCCGCAAAGGGAGGGGGTGTGAGTTGAGTGATGTGCTGGTTTATGGGAAGAGATTTCGTTTCTGTTTTCAGTGTGCATGAATTTAGCAAGGCTAAATGGCCATGAGAGGAGGGCTCCCCTTCCGGCAGTGCCCCTCGGTCCTGGCCTGCAGCTCACCATCCATGCAGGTCTGCACGTCTCCTGAGCAGCGACTGCCAGTAAAGCCAGATTGTGTAGTGTTGTACTGTGAGCAGTTAACAGCTAAGGGACAAGGCAAGACCTCTAAACTCTGTAGCAGCAGAAGCAGGATAACTTGAGGGGGGCACCGATGCCCCATTGAACAGTACAGTAGCCCCAATAGATCACTTTGAAAGAGAGCCCTTAATTAAGGAACACATTTGCAGCTAAGGCCTCACCTAAAATCTTGACCTAGTGCTACCACTGGTTTTGAGGTGGATTTCAGGGGCTCCCTCCTTGCCTACCGAGGGTTTTTGGCTGGGTTTTGTAGCCAGGGGTGGGTGCTGGACCCTGGAAACCACCCTCCCGTGAACGTCTTGTGTGGGTGAAGCATGAATGTCTGGGAAAACAGCAGCAGCAGCAACAACCATCGTCAATATCTTCATCATCAAAATCCTGGCACAGCTTTTAAAACTCCATCAGCATGGATTTAAAAGGCTGCCGAAGTCATGCTCACCTTGGCTGGAGAACGCGAACCCGTCTGAGTGCTCAGTTTAATCGGGAACAGAGCCAGGATTATGAAGCAACCACAGTACGTGCAACTTGCTGACAGGTGGGACAAGGAGGGGCGTGGGTGTATGTGTGTGTACAGCACATTCCAAACACCTTGTGTTGCTCTTGCTAGGTTTCCTCCGTGAAGGGCAGGGAGGGGAGTTGGCTCCTTAACAAGCCTGGAAAAAAAAATTCTTCCCAGATGGTTGCAGAAGGCAGAGGATAGAGGAAGCGAGGGCTGCTTCCGACATGTCACACGGGGATCACTGGAGAGCTGCATGAAAGATCAGATCTGCTCATGGGGGCAGGCAAAGCTCCTCTAGATAATTCTGGAGTGGGGGCAGGGGGATACTGGGATCACTTTCACTGATCACTAACTGGGATCCAGAAGAAATGTCCCCAAGGTATAATATTGTCCAGCTGGGTGTGTTAATAGGGGGTTCTATAGAAAATGGGCCCTAAACAACCTCCCAAATCTGGATCCAAGCATCCTTGAAGTCTGAATCCAGATCTGAACGTTGTGGTTTGGGTCCTGGTCCGGTTTATACATTTTCCTGGGAAGCATCTGGCGTCGGCCACTGTTGGAGACAAGATACCAGGCGAGGTGGAGCAATTGTTATGTTCTGGGATGAACAACGAAGAGAGTCCCTATGCCCAGCCGTGAAGCCCAGTGCTATAGATCTGTCACAGCTCCTGTGCAGATAGGTTTCTCTGAATCATGTAGAGATTAAAAGGCAGCTGAGATCAGGGCTCCGTTGCGCTAGGTGCTGGACAAACATATAGTAAGATACAATCTCGGCCTCAGAGAGTTTACAATCTAAACTGACAAGGCAGACAAAAGAGAGCCAGGAACCAAAACTCCCCCGTTACAGATCGGGAATGGAGACGTAAAGTGACTGGCCCAAGTTTGCCCAGCGGTAGAGTCAGGAATAGAGCTCAGACCTTTTTCTTCTTCCCTCTGCACTCCTTTCTCTGTTAAGATACCGGTGAAAGCCACATGTAGCCCAACTCGGTTCAGTGACTATGGACTGCCGGGCTCTCCAGGTCAGTGCAGAGAACTGGGGAAGCTGTAGCATGCACTGGCTGGGATGTGTTCTACAACCGTCTCCTCTGTGTAAGGGGATAACAGTCCCCTTACTAACATTCAGAGCTCCCAGTACCAAAAGGGGAAGGGTCGATGGGACTGACAGTCCCCAGGGGCAATGGGGAGAGGCCAATGCTCCAGGTCAGCCTGATTGACAGGGCGGGCAGGCGAATCAGGGAGTCAGGAGGTCAGGGGTGAATCCCGTCCTCCGTGTGAGCTGAAGGTGCCTGAGTCTGAGTGAGTGGGGCCGAGCTGAGGAGAGGGCAGAGCTGAGCTGGGCCAGATCTGGAGGGGCCAGAAAAGCAGCCCAGAGACACAGACCTGCCCTGGGAGCAGAGCTGCAGCCCAGAGACAGACCTGCCCTGGGGGGAGAAGCTGCAGCCCAGAGACAGACCTGCCCTGGGGGGAGAAGCTGCAGCAGCCAGAGCCAGAGGGGCCAGGGCAGCAGCCCAGGCAGCTGGAGGCAGAGCAGCAGCAGCAGCCGTGCAGCGGCAGAGCGGTGGAGCTGGAACTGGAGCAGTCCGGAGCCGGGTGCGGTGAGCAGCTGGGGAGAGCGAGGGGAACCCTGGGCAGTGGGCCCAGCGCAGGGAGAGGCCTCAGCCAAGGGGCCCTGCAGGCCAGACTTGCAGGGGGATCTAAACCCCGACAGGGCGGGGGCAACGCTGGGAAGAAGGGTCCTGCCACCCAGAGCCTGCGAGCGTGTGGCCACCGCCAGAACAAGTGTCCAAGCCACAGCGTCCCTGCAGCACAGCCAGGGCCTGAGAAGGAGCCTGGGACTTACACAGGAACAGACTGAACTGCCCTGACATTGCAGAGACACTGTTGGGATGCTCCCTGCCACAGAGCGGGGCGATGTGTTTTCATTAGTCTTTCCCATTTTTCCTTATTCCTGTTACAAATTAATTGTTAATTAAATAATTTGCATTTGCTTTCAATTGTATGCAGTGATCAGTGGGTCAGGGAAGCATCCTGTTTAGAGAGTACACCCCGGAGTGGGGACACCCTAGCCCCTGACCTAGGTGACCACAGCAAGGTTGGGGGTTGAGCCCCCCAGGAATCCTGGGCCCAGCCTTGTTGGGGGTTACGAGGACTCTGCCAGACAGAAGAGTGCAAGGGGAGTCCTCGAGGGCAGGGAGGCCTCTGGGTAAAGGAGGTGGGAGCGAGGACTGAGATCCTTCCGCTAGCCCATTTCACCGGGGTAGTGCAGAGACGAGGAAAGTTCCCCACAAGAGCGGGACTATTCCCCCGCTTACATAATTGGCGTCACGAACAGGATCCTATCCACAGGGTCCACCCCATTGGTTTACTGGTTGCATTCTGGTAGCACTGTCCAGGCCTGGTCAAGAAACCTACCATGGCTCGAATTGAAGAACTAAAGGCCCAGGTTGCTGAACTTCAGCGCAGATTGTCAGACCAAGCTGAGGCATTACAACAAGCTAGAACAGAACAGAGAGAAGCCTTATCACTGGCTAAGGCTGTAATAGACCAACAGGCAGCAGAAGCTAAGAAACCCCCTACTATTTATGTCCCACGGGAGCAGAAGGTCACAGAGTTTGGTGGCTTCCCGACCAGAGCAGGAGACATTACAGTAGAGGAGTGGGTCAAGTCTGTGAAGACAGCTCTGCGTGTGCTAAGAGTACCTGAGGAAGACCATGTGGACTTCATAGAGGAACACCTCAAGGACCAGGCGAAGGCCACAGTAAAGTTCATGGCAATGGCAGACAAGAAAGATGTGAAAAAGGTGTTTGAACTCCTCCTGGAAGTGTACGGAGACAAGGTACCTATTGGAACTCGACTAAAGGAGTTCTTTGAGAGAAAGCAGGAGCCCGGTGAAACTATCCGGGCGTACGCATATGATCTTCAGGAGAGAATGAGCAAAGTGGAGCGGCGAGATTCTCAACGAGTTCCAGACCCAGATATGTTTCTAAAAGAGCAGTTGGTGTTGGGGCTCCGGGACGACTCCCTCCGACGTGAAATGAAAAGGAGGTTTAAGGAAGAGCCCAGTAAAAAGTTCCATGAACTCATGCAGGCTGCCATTATATGGTCAGAAGAAGAGGAAGTTCCTGGGGCAGAGAGGGCCAAGCCTAACCCCCATACACAAAGTGGGGGCCTAGTGAATGCAGCTGCTGGGGAAAAGGCCCTGCCCCAAACACAGCTAACATTGGAAAGCCTAAGTGAAGCTGTCCAAAAACTGGCTGTCCAACAGGGGGAGATGATGAAAGTGATGACTGAGGTGATGAAAGGAAATACCTCCACTAATGTGCCAAAATATCCAAGAGCTCCAGGATCCCGAAGATCTCCACTGAAGGACGAGCTAGGGAGGTACATTTGTTACACCTGTGAAAGGCCAGGACATACTAGCCGAGATTGTACACTGAGAAGGAGACCAGAGTCCCAGGCACTCGAAATCGATGGGGCACCAGGAGCGAGTGGTCCATCTACAGTAAAAGGCCAAGCAGTGGCAGAAGGATTCCTAGGCCTGTCCTTAGTGGAAAATCACTCTGCATACAGTGTTGAGAGGAACATGGGCAGCACCAGCATATCTAGTGACTTCTGTAAGCGAGCATTTGGAGACTGTCTAACTGCTGAAGTATGTATAGCAGGGGTAAAAACCAGATGTTTGTTAGATACTGGCTCAGAAGTCACCACCATTACTGAATCACATTTTCAAAAATATTTGAAAGACAAAGAGCTGACCATGCACAACACACAGTTTGTACATCTAACAGCAGTTAATGGACTGGCAATCCCAGTGGTGGGATGCCTCGAAGCAGACATCAACTACATGGGCCAGACACTGCCAGGGAAATGCATCTTCATCCTGAAAGACAAGGCCTCTGAAGGGAGCCATATAGGAGAAGGAGTCCCAGGGATTCTAGGGATGAACATCATTAGTGAGCTGAAAGAGCTACAGTTGCCAGTAAAAGGAACCAGGAGGATGAACCGTCATGGGCATGCTAAGAAGAATGCTGTGCTGAGTGGAGTACTGGCTCGAGCGGAGAGGCAGAGTCATTCCCTGGGCCCCACAAGGTGGATTGGAAATGTTAAAGTCGGCAGAAACCGGAAGACCATTATTTCTCCTTGGAGAGAGAAGATGCTTCATGAACGCTGCTGGATGCCAGGAAATACCAATGAATATCGAGTGCTGGTAGAGCCTACATCTGGGTCAAGCCTACCTAATGGACTTCAGTCAGCCAATGTACTGACTAGTGCCATCAAAGGAAGAGTACCAGTGAGTCTTTTAAACCCAAGCGTGAAGGCTATGGAGTTGCAGCCTGAGGAGGTGATCCCTCAGGTGAAGGTAACATTTGGGGAGAAGGGAGAACAAGTTACCTTTCCTCAAGAAAGATGTGGTGGGAGACTGCCAGTTCCAGTTCAAGCGGCATGCCAAGGGCTGATTCCTGCACAGGTGGCTAACTTAAGGGTGTTGCCAGAGAAGCATCAAGAAGCCTTTTCTAAGGATGAGGTGACCAGTTTTAATGACTGGGTCAAAGGTGTCCATGACAGGCCAAAGACAGCCAGCAAAGTTGCTCTCAGTACAGCTGAAGACACAGCCCAAAGTAGGAAAAGGACTTATGATCGCAAGTCCAGTGGGGCTCTCATCAGGCCTGGTGACCGTGTACTAGTTCGTAACCATAGACAACAGGGGCGTAATAAAATACAGGACAAGTGGGAGTCAAATCCCCACATTGTAGTTGCTCACAACAATCCCGAGCTACCAGTTTACACCATCCGGCCTGAGCGAGGAGGTCCTGAGAGACTAGTACATAGGGATCAACTAAAACATTGCATTCTTAGTCCAGTCAGGGACCATAGGAGGCGTAGATCAGCACACCCTGAGGAGATGGAAACCAATTGGGGGATGGTTCTAGTCCCACAAACTGAATACAGAGGGGAACAGAGTGGGGCAAACACAAACCCTAACAAGAATGGCCAGATCCCTCCAGCTGACCCAGTATTACCCAAGAATAGGGAAATAGAAAATATGGGTAATGAACCACCAGTTTTAAGAAGGTCCCAGAGGGCTAATAAGGATGTACTGCCTGTTAACTTTAGAGATGATTATGTTATTGGTTCTATGTAGTGTTTTAATGAATATTGTTATGTATAGTATGAAGAAATAGATGTGAAATGTTTAATATGTTAAATATTCTTTTGATGTTAATGGGTTTGATATGATGTGGGTATATGTTGTTAATAATGGGTCCGGAGGTATTAGTGTAAACCTTGTGGTTGTGGCAGAATTTTAGCAAGGGGGAATGTAAGGGGATAACAGTCCCCTTACTAACATTCAGAGCTCCCAGTACCAAAAGGGGAAGGGTCGATGGGACTGACAGTCCCCAGGGGCAATGGGGAGAGGCCAATGCTCCAGGTCAGCCTGATTGACAGGGCGGGCAGGCGAATCAGGGAGTCAGGAGGTCAGGGGTGAATCCCGTCCTCCGTGTGAGCTGAAGGTGCCTGAGTCTGAGTGAGTGGGGCCGAGCTGAGGAGAGGGCAGAGCTGAGCTGGGCCAGATCTGGAGGGGCCAGAAAAGCAGCCCAGAGACACAGACCTGCCCTGGGAGCAGAGCTGCAGCCCAGAGACAGACCTGCCCTGGGGGGAGAAGCTGCAGCCCAGAGACAGACCTGCCCTGGGGGGAGAAGCTGCAGCAGCCAGAGCCAGAGGGGCCAGGGCAGCAGCCCAGGCAGCTGGAGGCAGAGCAGCAGCAGCAGCCGTGCAGCGGCAGAGCGGTGGAGCTGGAACTGGAGCAGTCCGGAGCCGGGTGCGGTGAGCAGCTGGGGAGAGCGAGGGGAACCCTGGGCAGTGGGCCCAGCGCAGGGAGAGGCCTCAGCCAAGGGGCCCTGCAGGCCAGACTTGCAGGGGGATCTAAACCCCGACAGGGCGGGGGCAACGCTGGGAAGAAGGGTCCTGCCACCCAGAGCCTGCGAGCGTGTGGCCACCGCCAGAACAAGTGTCCAAGCCACAGCGTCCCTGCAGCACAGCCAGGGCCTGAGAAGGAGCCTGGGACTTACACAGGAACAGACTGAACTGCCCTGACATTGCAGAGACACTGTTGGGATGCTCCCTGCCACAGAGCGGGGCGATGTGTTTTCATTAGTCTTTCCCATTTTTCCTTATTCCTGTTACAAATTAATTGTTAATTAAATAATTTGCATTTGCTTTCAATTGTATGCAGTGATCAGTGGGTCAGGGAAGCATCCTGTTTAGAGAGTACACCCCGGAGTGGGGACACCCTAGCCCCTGACCTAGGTGACCACAGCAAGGTTGGGGGTTGAGCCCCCCAGGAATCCTGGGCCCAGCCTTGTTGGGGGTTACGAGGACTCTGCCAGACAGAAGAGTGCAAGGGGAGTCCTCGAGGGCAGGGAGGCCTCTGGGTAAAGGAGGTGGGAGCGAGGACTGAGATCCTTCCGCTAGCCCATTTCACCGGGGTAGTGCAGAGACGAGGAAAGTTCCCCACAAGAGCGGGACTATTCCCCCGCTTACATCTGTATCCGACCTGATCGGGGGTTTGGGCCCTTCTTCCTCGACTTTTGTTGATTTGAGGTCAGCCAAAGGTCACTCGAATCAGGCGTCATTCAACCCTCCCCGCAAGTTCATGGCCAAATGACTTTGTTTCTGGACCCCGTCATTGAGATCAGGGGTTGCCTTCTTCCCAGTCATCGAAACCCCCTACCGGGGATGGGAATGGCGATAGAATACAGTGAATTCCAGGGCTGAGGTCGAAGTTTGGGTGCACAGCCTAACCTTTGCACGGCACTGCGGGCTGGTGGGTTGACTCTGCGGGAGCAAAACCCAGGGGCACTCAGCAAGGGTTGTTCCTCCAGGGACAACGTTGAGGAGCAGCAATCGAAGCAACTTGACATAAGCTCTGAAAAGCTCAAGCAGCCCACGCCCCTGGGTGAGGAGTCCCACCTTCCCGAAGGCGTGCTTCTCGACATCAGTTCAGCAGAGGTATGGTCCTTCTCTTGAGTACCTGCGCGAGAAAAGGGGCAGAGCTGAGCTAAGAGGAACCCGTTTTTTCCCCGGGTGGAGAGGAGATGGAACACCTCTGCCCCTCGAGAAATGCCCCCGCACCTCATGTAACACCAAAACCCTTTAAAAGCTTTGTTGCTCATTCCTCACTTTACACACAACGTAAATGAGAGGAAAAATAACCCCGCAGTCCCTTGGGAGGATTTGAGCACGCCGGGAGCCGTACTTTACAAGTTTGGCTGCGTCGCAGACAAACGCACATGAACAGATTTCCCCGAGGAGAGAAATGCTTTTTGTCATCGAGTTTGGTATCGGACATTCGCTGCCGGGCCGCCTCTGTCGTATTGGGTACTTCGGAAGCGGCTCCCCCGGACGATTATTGCTGCTGATCTGAAGTGAGAAGCTACATGTAACTGCGGGGACAGGAGCCTTTGAACGTGTTCGTTCTGTCTCGTCCGCTCACGACGTTTCCGGGGATTGACATTGATTTGCCAGTTGAAAATGCTAAGCGCAGTCCGGAAGGGCCCACACTGTGCTCTGGTGAGCAGAAGGAGCAGGCCCCTACCTTGGCAAAACGTCACCCCCCCATGGGAGTGTAGTAGAATATCCATGTCTGGGGGTGCTGGATGGTGAGGCTGGAGGGGCAGGGGTTAGTCACGGCTGGTAAATCGGGGTCCCTTCTCTCCATGGAGCAGATCCTCCGCTGGGCAAATCGCTGCTGCTTTAACAGAGTTATGCGGCCTTGCACCCACGGAGAATCTGGCTCTGTTTCTCTGAACTCGAAGGATGCAGTTTGAACAGAGGCTTCTGATGGGCATGCCCAGTGTCAAAGGGAAAGTCCTGGGGCTAGCAGCACCCTCCCTTCCTAGGAAACGAAAGCACGTTCTTACAGAAAGCACCACTTGCTACCCTTGATGCTCAGGGACCAACAAAGCAGCAGCTTTTCATTTCTTTTCATCAGCTCAGGTGTTCGCCTTTTGCATGTGATGAGGGAACTAGAGAGAGGCGCCTTGGAGACTACCACAAACCCACAGACCTGAGGCAAGCTTGTCCCTCAGGTGTGATCTGCAGGGAGCCAGCTCAATGGGGGGGCGAGGGCAGTAGTGAGTCTGCCTGATCTGTCTGGCAGCGGGGCTCTTTGCTGATACCATGAAGAAGGGTGGAAGTTAGGGTAGGTGGTTTTGTTACTTGCCCATTAGCAGCACAACCCAAACCATCAACTCACCTAACAGGCCATGGAACAGCTAACGCCTCTGTTGGATCAGCAGCATGTCCCCCTAGGGTGACCAGATGTCCCGATTTTATAGGGACAGTCCCGATTTTTGGGTCTTTTTCTTATATAGGCTGCTATTGCCCCGCACCCCCTGTCCTGATTTTTCACACTTGCTGTCTGGTCACCCTATGTTCCCCTGGTTCGTAGAGGCCCGCTGTGAGGCCCAAAGGTTTCTGATGGTGACACTGTTGGGATAGGACCATGGGACAGACAGACCCAAGCAGCAAAGTTTGGATCTGGACACAAACTTCCCCAAGATTTGCGGGTGGAAGGTTTCAGATAAGGCTCCGTGTACAGACAAGAGCCTGTGACCAGATCTGACCCATCTGTACGCAATAGTGTATGGGGATGGAAGTCCAGCAGGCCCTTCATTATTGCCTCGTGGTGACCATGTTAAGATTTCTCAGTAGCTGTTAGTGGTAAGTGGGAAGTCAGCAGAAAAATCTGTCTCTGGTCTCTCTCCCCTTCTCCAGCAGGAGTCCAGCTTTCTTATCTGCAACGCCCCTTTCCTCCCCCTCACACTTATTTACTATCACTGGCATTCTTGTCTTGAAATAACACTGAACAGCGAGAGCTGCAAAGAACCTTGACTGTCTGGAACTAACCACAGCTCTCGGGACGGAGAGGGAGTGGGGGACTCGCCCGTCATGCCCCAGAAGAGGCCCGCTTCCAAAGGTCTTTGGTCCCTGTCTCTCTCTTTGTCATGTCACTCACATTTTCCTCATCGACTGAGCCCTGCCCTCCGCTTGCAAGGCTGGCAAACTATGTTGGGACTGGGCAGTCCCAGGCCTGGGACTGGCTGGTGTCAGTCCTACACCGGAGCTGGGAAAGAGCACGGGGCTGCAGTCCTGGTGAGGTTTTCAGGGGGCCTGCCCTACTTGTAAAAGTGGAACAATGCCCCCTGAAGTATGTAGCTGGTTTGCAGAACAGCACCTCCTGCTGGACAGTGAAAGGAACAAGTGTGACTTCTACAGTAGAACTCATCTCTGTTGGAGACCTTCATAGAATATCAGGGTTGGAAGGGACTTTAGGAGGTCATCTAGTCCAACCCCCTGCTCAAAGCAGGACCAATCCCCAATTTTTGCCCCAGATCCCTAAATGGCCCCCTCAAGGATTGAACTCACAACCCTGGGTTTAGCAGGCCAATGCTCAAACCACTGAGCTATCCCTCCCCCCGATGCTCAGGAACAGCGTAGCTCCGAAACTGTCTGGAACACACTGACTGGCCTGAATCGGTACATGGCCATTTGGCTGCCATCCAAAGAGCAGGAGAGTGAGCCAAAGCCTGAGTCCGGGCGGTCTCGGGATCGACACCGGATTCTGAAGAGAGGGGTCATTCCCCCCTGCCCTGGGCCTGGGGGTTGGAGTCATGCTTTCCGACCAGGGTGGTAGAAAGGAGAGTGTACGGTGCCCAGCTGACTGCTTCTGCTGGGCTCTGCACTTGTAGCTGGCTTGGCTCTGAGTCAATTTCTAATAGCGCACTGGCGGTTTGCATTCCAGAGTGTCGGGATGACATGCAGCGCCACCGGGATGCAGCCACCTCTGGGCTGGAGTGTGGCAGCCAGCCAGTGCCCAGCAGCGCTGTGTGTGTGCGGGGAAGGTAGTTTGGACCAGGGGCATCCAGGCGTTGGAATGATTAATGCAGACAGAAACGGAAAGACCCCTGCTTAGTAAGCGACAGGGAGGTAGACAGAAATATTTGGCACTCCTCCCCCACAGAAGCAGGCCCATTCAAAGCAGTTCCCGGGGCTAGTGACTCCACCCTGGCTGCCATTCTGCAGCAGCAAGTCCTCGCTGTGGTTCAGTGCAGTTATGGAGTCAGTGGAGGGCATTGAGAGGAAGGGGTGGGGAGTGCCGGGGGCTGCGTGTTTTGCTGTGTTCTGAAGGAGTCTGAAGGGCTTTGATGCGCCCACAAGAGAGGAGGGACTGGCGGGAGCCAGGCTGAGTGAGAACAGGTGCGGTGAGAGCCCTGATATGAGACACCCCTGCTTCTGCTGTCGTCAGCTTCCCCCGCTCCCCAGCTCCTCCATCGGTTGGCTTCAGACAATTGGCTTTGGGAGCGTTTGCATCCTCTAAGGCCCAGCAGACAGCATTGCATGCGGTGCAGGGCAGGCTACCTGGGTTCCGTACTGGTCCGAGGCAGGCTAGATCGCAGAGGGGACGCTCCCAGATTCTGGCGTGTGCCTCTTTGCTTGCGTTACAGTCGGGGAGAAATCCGTCCCCCCGCCTTGTGCCGCGCGCCAAATGCCGCGTCCTGAGAGCGTGGCGGGAGGGAGGGGAAATCTACTAGGGGAATGGGCCCAGAATGCTGGGCGAGGTGTACGCCTTGGACCAACCCCACTGCTTCACGTTAGCGGCTTGGAGCTGGGGGGATCTCCACACCTTCCTTCCCAGGCGAGAGCCAGCCAGCCAGCACACACAACTGGCCATGAAAGCTCTGCAGTGAGTTGTGCCCAGGAGCCTGAGAAAATCAGGACGTTTCCCCGGTCACTGACCTAACGTGGCTACCCACAAAATGGGGACCGTGGCCAGGAGCTCCCTTAGCCCGGCTGTTCCCCGCAGCTTGGCGTTGCATTGTCATACAAAGCGCCGGTGGGACCCGTCTCTTGGGTCCCCTCCCCTGCACCTGCCTTCTCCCAGCAAATGAATTTGATAAATGTACTAATTAGGATGGCTCTCCCATTTCCTGAGGGAGGGGCATTCTGCATGTATGTGTGTGTGAGAGAGAGAGAGAAGGCGGCCTTGAATCCCGATGAGCTGTCTCGAGGCGGGGGCTGAGCGCCAGGGCACGCGGGCAGGTAGACTTGCCAGGCTCAGGGCCTCAGGCTAGCCCGGGGTTAGAGGTGCCAGGCGCTTGAGGCAGAAGCTTGAGTGGGGTGTGAAGGCCCAAGACCCTCTCCAGACCTTTGACTGCGTCTCTTATGGCTGCCTCTCCCTGTGTAGAAAACGGCTCTGGGAAAGGCAGCTCTCCGCTGCAAGCAAGCAGCCTGGGCCTTTCAGCCCACGGGAGCAGCTGGTTCAGTTTGTGCCCTGTGGGGAGGGAGGTGAGTGGGCTGAGGGGAGCAGCTTCTTTTTGAAGCAGGAGGAGAACTTGGCTGTGGTTTAGCAGGAAGGGCTCCTGCTTTAACCTGCCTGATGGCCTCCAAAGGAGGGTGGTTAAAAGTTGAACTGCTCTGTACACTGACGGGCTGCCAGTAACTTGCCAGATCAGAGCTCCTGGGGCCTTAGAGATGGGCCGAGGAGTCACAAAACCAGGGACTGTTCGGGCCGGGGATCCCTGAAGCTGGGGAGAAGGCTCGCCTAAAAGGTGCCAGTTTTGGCCTGTCTCTTTGTGAATAAGTGAGGGGATGTTAGTTCGAGGGCAGGATGTTAGACTGGAAGCCCCTGCGGGCAGGGACCGTCTTTTTGTTCTGTGTCTGTACAGCCCCGGGCACAGTGGGGTCCTGGGCACTCCGGTAATACAAATAAATCATCGTTGTCATCATTAATAACCCACGTGGATTTTCACTCCCCAACTGGGGACTGACCTCGTTGGAAGCTGAGAAAAGTTCCCGTTTGCTTTCTCGTTACATTTTCCCCCAATCTCCCTGTATTGCCAGCTGGGATTGGGATTAGAAGTGTCACCTAGAGCTGCTTCTGTTCTGCTTTGTGCCACTCGAAATCTGCACCTGCCTGGCTTGCTCTGAATCACTGCAGCTTTGCATGGCAGCTCCTGGGTACGGTGACCAGATGTCCCGATTTTATAGGGACAGTCCCGATTTTTAGGTCTCTTTCTTATATAGGCTCCTATTACCCCCCACTCCCTGTCCCGATTTTTCACACTTGCTGTCTGGTCACCCTACTCCCGGGTCTGGAGCCTGGCCCATGCCCCTCTCCTGAGCTGCCCCTGGCACGCTGCTGCCACCCTGGGGACTGCTCCACCAGCCCTGTGCCCTCGGGGGAAGAGCTGTTGGCAGAGACGGTATTTCCAGGGGTGCCATTCTGCCCCCTTTACACTGAGCCACAGTGTGGGAGAGAATCAGGCCTACAGCTGCCTCCCTACATGCTCTCCTGATTGGAAACTCTCCAGCAAAATGAAATTTGCAAAAACTTTTCCCCACGCTGACGAGCCCGCCCCTGCATTTATGATCCCCGGCACTATGGGGCTTCCCTTTCTTGCCCCTCTGTTGAAAGTTTTGGCCCCCAATGTTGCTGGAGAGGGAGGAGGGAGGGGAAAAGCGTTGGGAGCTGCCACCACTGGGAAGCCGAGAGGAGGAGAAGCAGGGTTAGTGTCAGAGCTAAAATTGCCCTAAATGATGCTATTTGTCTGCCTGGCGCTCGCTGTGTCTGAGCAGCCGTGTTCCTGTGTTGTCACGAAGCACAAGATGGGATAATTAAATTGCCCTTTTCCTGGCAAAATGTTACTCGCGCTGCATGTTGACTCTTTCTCAGGGCTGGCGGTCGCCCCATTGCTGATTACACATGCGTCGCCGCAGATTTCAGGTGCGAAGCGGGCCGGGGAGCAGCCGGTGTTGACAATTGTTAGGACGACGAGGATGAGTTTTTGCTTCCCCAGAAGTGGTGTGGACTCTGTGTGTGTGTGTGTGTATGCGAGACAAGCGCTAAAGCGGGCATCTGCTTCAGAGGAGTGCAAGGAACAACTATGAATAATCAAGAGGATATTCTTGTCTTCTGAGCCTCTCAAGAACATGGGAAGCTCCCTCCTCCCCCCTGGTGCCAGGATAACCGATATTCCTGCCCGTAAACTCTCAAGCGTTGCAGGCGTGGGTTTGTCAGGTACATCCCCCTGGGGGGCAGAGAAGACCAGAGCAGGTCTGGACCCTGTGTAGGGGGAATCTCTGAGACTGTGTGGGGCTCTGGTGACATACGCTCCCTCGGACCCATCGTGAGTACCCTTGGGATTAGGAGCTGCCCCGAAGAAGAGGGCTGCTCCGAGGGACACTCTCCTGCATGCGCAGACCAGGGCATTTTGCTCTAACAGAGATCTGCTCTCTCCCCTCTTATTTCTTCTTCTCATGACTGAAGGAACTTGTGCGCCAGAAAAACATTGGAGGACTCATCTACCGCTTCTAGAGGGGCTGAGCGCTGGGGAGCAGGGGAGGAAGAAGATGCTGTGAGTTTCACCCAGGTCGGAGCTGGGGAGCGGAGCACGGGAAGATGGGGAAGCAGGGAGACTCCCACAATGCTGCAGGGCAGGGCTGATCCGGGGAAGTGAGCGAGGCAGAGAAGAGTGGAGGATGTGCATTTTGGCCAGCAATAGAGCAAGCCCTCCCAGCTGAAGCCAGCGCGTGCTGGCGTTCTGCCATCCGCTTCCAGGCGCAAGTCCTCACGGCAAAGGAGGAAACGCCAAAATATCCTGTCGTGGTCGCAGCCCGGCTCAACCCGAGCAAGCGCCAGATTCGTGCCCCGTTTGCTGTCCGTGCGCCACAGCATCATTCGCTCTGCCCGCAGCAGGCCAGCCTGTTGAGTGCGAACAGTCACCCCGGGGGGCTTTGCGGAAGAAGGGGGGGTCATCAGCTGGGGGTCCCGCCCAGGGTGCTGGAGCGCAAAAGGGAGACTGTTTTGATAAGCCAAGCCCAGCTCTAGTTTTCAGCTGGAAACTGGAGCGGTGCATTAAGGGGTGATTCCCGGAGGCAGCGTCTCCTAATGGCCAGAGCTGAGGATAGGAGTCAGGACGCCTGGGTTCGGTGCCAACTTCTGCCGACTCCCTCAATAGCTTTAATCCGGCCACATAAGCTCTCTGCCCTTCAGTGTGCCCATCTGTAGGCTGGGTGTGATGCCCCCTCTCTCAGGGTGTTGGGGAGGGTTGATTAGTTAACCATTTGTAACGGGCTCGGAGAGCCTCACTTGAAAGAAGCTGTATGAGGGCGAAGTGTTATTAATAATATCAGTCACTCTCGATCAACAGCTTTCTTTTTATTCCCTTTCTTCCTTCCTCTCCCTCCTGTGCAGTGCCAAGCCTGCAGATCCATCAAGCATCCTTGCTGTGCCTTCAGCTATAACCCTGCTAGTTGACTTCCAAGAAATGGCTCTTCCCAGCCTGTCTCACACCTCTCTCCCCTGCAATCCTGCCCTGAAATATTAACACCACAAATCACAAGTGACATTAGCCCTGCTGGAGCCCCACTGGCTTTTCCAAGTGGGGGGTGGGGAAATGGAAATCAGTGTTGCTTTATAATTCCTACCCAAAGGCAGTATTTCACCCACTGGTCTCAAAGCACTGTACATAGCAAGGATCATTATCCCCCATATAAAGAAAGGGAAACTGAGGTACAGAGTATTTAAGGCTGGGACCTTTAAAGGAGACAGGCACTCAAATTCATTTCTTTAGGCTCATTTGAAAACTTCAGCCTAAGCGGCTTTCTCATTAGCTGAGGGACAGAACTGGCGTTAGCACCGAGATCTCGCAGTCAGGTGCACCTTCCCCTAGACTGTCTATGGCTAAGGAGTGATCCCTTATCCTGGGTCTCATGCGGTGTCATTCATCCGTGTTTTCCTAGACTTGCCCCTCCCCCACTGCTTCCATCTCACCCCTCTTCCTTCTGTCCACAGAGGAATAATAATAAGAAACACATAGTCATCACATACGTCTCTGATCTTGAACCAAAAACACATCGCCCGGCAGAGGCGACACTAGAAAATGAGTAATGTCTTGCTCATGGCATGACCACATGGGTTTATGCTGCCTTGATAGATACGCTGTGTGGATTCCATATTATATGCAGACACGCCGCTCGCATCAGGGTGGATGGACTCCAAAGAACGGCTGTGCTCTCCTGGTCATCCTCCCCACTCTCTAAATATAGCAGCCCTAATGGACGCAGCTCAGGAAACAAGACAATTAATTTGAATTACTCCTCTTGCGTCTGGGAGATGACGGGTTCGCTCGCTTGAGCATGTACTCTGAGCAGCAGATAGTGTAAAGGAGATTATGGCTTCGGCTTGCCTTTTTTTCTGAAGCTAATTGGTCGGGCGCTTGGAAGGCTATGTGGGCTTTAGCATCAGACCCTCCCCTTAAAGAGAGGCGAGAGAGGAAAAAAAGGCCAGTGAAATAGACCCCAGGATAGCGCTGGCCTCGGTCGAGGCTGTGTGGTGGCTCTGAGAAGGGGATTCGGTGGATGATGTGGCCGGTCAGGATGTAGGCCTGTTTGTTTTGTGTATTCTAATGCCTGTCGTGGGTGCCCCGTGTTTATTCACAGAATGGGCACTGGATGCATTGTGCTAGTTTCCCTGCAGTGCCCTTCCCACCTGGCCCATGGAGAGACCACTGCCATCATGGTGAGAGGGGAGCGCATTCTCTGAGCGCGTTTCAGTTCTCGGCCTCTCTGCTGACACTGCGAAGTGGACAGGGAGGGCCACGCAAGAGGTTTGTGCTGTGGCGACTTGTCTGAGAAGCAGGGTGGTTCCGTGGACTGACCGGAACCTGGGTTTGATCCCTGGCTCGGCCACAGATTTCCTGTGTGACCTGGGATCTCTTTGTGCCTCAGTTCCCCGTCTGTAAAATGGAGATTACAACTAAGGAACATGCTCAAGGTTACACAGGGAGTCGGCAGCGGAGCCAGGCAATGAAATCTGATCTCCTGAGTCCCAGTCCAGCGCCACCACAAGGCTTCCTCCCACGCAGTCAAGTAGCTGATGTTCAGAGTGGTGGGAACCCCCGGGGTTTCAGTTGGCTTGGTTGATACAACCCGGTTTCCCTCTTGTATGAAGACGGCCCTTCCCAGTTTCAAAGGGAGTTTCCGTCTAAACGGCTGAGCCTGGTTATGTTTATGAATATTTCAATAAGCCAGGAGCTGACTGTCAAATAAAGCCAGTCAAGTGGCTGTGTGCTTTAGTTACAGAATAATTAGAGGCTCTGGGGGGTGCCAGGGCACAGCAGGGGCGCTCCCTGCGAGTGGATGCATGCCCCCCCCCATGCCACAGAGCTCAGGTCAAAACCAGAGACTATCCCTGGCTCAAGGGTTTGGGCGTCCAGGGCATTAGGGGAACCACCTCCTTTACTTTGACTCCACTGTCCTGTAATGGTTTTGTCAAGGTTGCCGGCCTTCGGCTGGCTTTGTCCCAACACCCATTGTTTCCCGGGTGAAAGAAGGAAGGTAGGAGCGAAAGAGAATGTTTGACAAATGAGTTCGGCGCTCGAGGAGGGTTGAGATTGCAGCACACTAAGTGGTTCTAACGGGCACCAATTTCTCAGAGACATTAGACGCTGTAAATGGCTGTCTCACATCATTCGTTTGTAATGAGCTTTTCCATACTGTAATTTGGGTCCCCTAATTGTGTGTACAAGTGCCTAGTGATCCTGATTAAAATCAGAGGGAACTCCGCTGACATCCTTTGACTAGGCAGGAGAGACGTCATCCCCGGAGCGTTTGGATAGATGGAAGTAGGGCCGAATCCCGGCCCAGAAGAGCCAGCTTACTTGCTTGTAGGGTTCTTTGGCTGAACCGTTCGCTGTATGCCAAGCGGTGCCATTCATTAGTGGAGCTGTGGCACAGAAAGAGTTCTATGACAAGGCCACAGTTTGCGAAGATGACACCCAGATTTTTTTTCTAAATTACTTTAGCGACTGAATGTGCAACATTTACTCATGTGAGTAATTCTGATGACTTACTCCAAGCTTCTTGTGCAATGATCCAGTGGGTAAGGTGCTAGCCTGGGATGCTGGAGACCTGGGTTCAAGCCTCTGCTCTGCCACAGACTCTGTGGGTGACCTTGAGCTAGTCACTTAATCTCTCTGTGCCTCAATTCTCTCATCTGTAAAATGGGGATAATAGCGCAGATCTGCCTCACAGATGTGTGTATGTGATGACAAATACATTAAAGAGTGTGAGGTGCTCAGATTCTGTAGTAATGGGGACCAGATAAGTACCATAGAGAGGAAGACTGGGCAGGGCTTATTCCCTTTGGAATTTATCATCCCTTTGTTGGCCAGAGTGGTCAGTGTTGAGTGACTTCTGCACCACCAGGAACTGAATACTGTTCCTCGAGCCAGAGATTGGGATGGGCACAGGAACCCCAGGAGCTATCAGATGAATAGGCTGGTGCTAGAGATGGTTCTTTAACTTCTTGGAGAGGTGGTTTCCCCTCACTGAGCTCTCTGGGTATCCTTTACTGCGGGTGCTAGGCTGCCTTCTGAATTCTCTTCCCATGCTGCTTCTGATTCAACTCACCTAACCCACTCCACATTGGGCAGATGGGAGCAGCAAGGCGAAGGGAGGCGGGTCCTGGGGATTCTGGTAGAATGGTCTGGAACTGCCCTGACAAGCCAGGATGACTGATCATTCTACTGAAACCTCTGTGGATTTCCTAGAGACGGGCCTCCAGCGCCATGCACATTCCTATGGACTAAACATACAACCCCATCCCAGTCCACCTTGGCAGGAGACTTCTCCAGTGGTACCAGATCCCAAACACTCCCTCTCCCCCACCCAGTCAAATGTCAGGCCACAGACTCTGCCATGAGAGAGGGCAGACGTCCAGGCATGAATGAGAGAGGGAGTAGAGGCTGGATATCCAGGAGCCGACCTCCTCCTCTTTAACCATGGAGATAATGAAGGGAGGGATAACGATGGGAACCAATGATGCAGGGAGCGACATTAAAGGTAAACGTGGACGTGGTTTTCCGATGATGTGCTTAAAAGGTTTGCTTCTGCAGGGAAGGAGCCGGGCTCAAACCTGCTGCCTAGATTCCCTTCGGGAAGGGGGTACCCTGGTGCGGCTAGTGCTCTGGGAACGAATATGTTTCTCCGTGTTCCCTGCGGGGGCTCAGGAGAGTGGCTGAGCCTACTGGAGGAGATGACCTTGATTCTCTAATGACCTTCATGCCCATTAGCATCTGCTTTGTTGCACTTAAGCATCCGTTCTGCTTTCAGGATGAAGCAGGGAAGCCTATAGTCTAAGCCGCTCAGGGCTGCAAGCCTCAGTTGGCATTTCTCTCTGTGAGACGGAAAAGCCTCAGGACCAGCTTGTCTTCTCACGCTGGCCTGGGTCTGGGGTGGGAAGGAAGATGAGCTTGTTTGTCGGAATGCAGCTGGCACGTCAGGTGGGGGTTGGGGTGCGGGGAGCGGAAGGAGCGATGTTTGGAGAATGTGAAAGGTCCACCAGGAGGAGCTGGCTGGGAGGGAGGTTCACTTGGCCGTATAATTCAAGGACTTTGGCCCAGTGTTGTGATCTGTTGGGAAAGTCATTAGTGACGGCCTCTTCCATTCGATGTGCCTTTTACCCTCTTCTTTCCACCTCCCCCACCCACCCTCGTTAGCCTTTTACAAATGAACACAAGAGCAAAACTTGAAATGAGATTTTATAAAGGAAGCACCCTGGAACTGGAATCTCCGGGGCCTTGTGTGTCCCACGGGGCAGTAGCAGAGCCGGTCATCTATGGTGACCTACCTGTGTCTCAAGGAAACAGAGGACAGCCCGTTTGGAAAATACACGACCCTGCTTATGTCTGAGGGCGAGCGGCACTCAGTGACGTCTTAGCCGTGGCCCATAACTCTACATTTGTATCACAGTGAGTGCCCTTCTGCATCGTTGCTATTGAAACATGGGGCCGAGGGCATTCTGTGTTGCCTTGACACAGGATGCAGGATGTTAAGATCAAGTAAGCGATGTGCTTGGAAATAAAGGCCGGTCTCAGCCCACAAGATAATAAGTGTTGAAATGTTAAGTAGGAACTTCCCCGTCTCTCTGCCTGCTTCCGGGAAGGCTGGATGAATCTGATGTGGTGTTTGTGGACATCATAGAGAGTTCTCTGCCTTTGAAAGCACTCAGAACTGCCCAGCCCGGGCCCCGACACTTGCCTGGCTTCAGTTGAGTTGCCTGGGCCTTACTTCAGGGCATAACTTCTTGGTGGACTTTTCAAAGGCGCTTAAGGGAATTATGCGCTCAATGACCATTGCATTCCAATGGGTGCCAAACTCCCTTCGGTTTCATGAACTGGGCAGTTAGGAAGAAATTCAAACCTACGGGCAGGTAGCTGTAACCTTCCCCGCCATACCTGTGTGTGATGGGGGCTTCACTTTCCCCTGCACTGTTTGGCACAGGCCACTGTGGGAAACAGGCTGCTGGGTGAGATTTACCTGTGGTGTGATGGGGCATGACACGTCCTGTGTAATCGAGGGATAATTGGGCCTTTAGATTACCAGGGATGAAATACGTGTGATGGGAGGAGCTGTCCCCCTGACTCCTGGCACGTTGAAGGTGTCGACTTCCTCTCTCTGCTGAGAGCGAAGTGCCTCCTTTAGCTGCAGAACTGGCGGCAGCTGTGCCAAATTCTCCACCTGCCAGCCGGAGCCCTGCCCAGGGAGGAGGAGTGAAGGAGGGATTTGTTCTCCGTGGCCTAATCAGTCTTTGGTCTCTCTTGCTGACATAGGGAGGAGGGCCTCGGGATGGCGGGTTTTGTGATGTGGATAACTGCTCTCAGGAAGAGGGCTGAGACTCACCAAACTCGTTGCATCGATGCCACCAGATGATAACTTTCAGTCACTCACTGGGCCAGAGCCAAACTCAGTCCTTAGAGGCGAAGGGCTCCGTAGCCTATTGCCAGCCTCCCGAGCCACCTCGTCTCCAGACACGTTCAACACTAATTAGGGAGGTGGAACAGAGCTAGTTAGGCTGCATGACCTCCTTGCGTCCCACAGGGTGGTGTGCTTTCACTTCAGGAATCCGGTTCGACTGGACCTAGTTGCCGCCTCAGCCCTTTGCTGTGGGTATGTGGAAACTGTTCTGCGCGTTGGGGTGTAGCAGTCCTCTAGCAGAGGGAGGGAGGGTGGCGAGGATGCAGGAGACTCGTCTGAGCCTGAAATAGAACGATTCTCCTCTGCTGTATTGACATCCCTACCTTCCCCTCACCTGCCACTCAGCATCATGGGACACTCTTATTTGCTCTCTGAAAGCTGGGGGGAATGGCTGTCCAAGGGGACGGGTTTTCCTCCTGGTGGAATGTTCCCCTCTCTCGGGGATGTTCCTTCTACCTGTCCAGCTTGCAATAAAACAACAAGATTTTTGCATTGTACATGGCAATACTCTGCCCCTCCCCTCTGAGGCCCTCGGAGCGCTTTGCAAACAGGAATGAACTCAGTGGGGACTGCTCTGCCTCCTTTGACAGATGGGGAAACTGAGGCACAGAGCAGGGAAGTGACTTGCCCCAGGTCACACAGCGCATGAAAGGCAGCGCCAGGACTAGAACCTTGGTCTCGGGACAGCTCGTCCTGTGCTTTCACCACTTGATCGGGATCTTACTCTGTAAAAACAAACAACCAAACCAACAAAAAACCGCAACGAGAATCCTACTCGGGAGGAAATCGTTACAGCGCTGCAAGCAGGGACTCTCGTGAATTGACACATTCGTGCTGTCTGTCACAGGACACTACTCGTCTTTCTATTAAAGAAGATTAGTGCCATGTGCCACCTAAGTAACTGATGCCTGAACTTCATATCAATCCATCGGCTGGATTATAAATGGGATTAGTCATTAGTCTTCCTAGGGAACAACAATACAGTAGAACCTCAGAGTTACAAACATCCTGGGAATGGAGGTTGTTTGTAACTCTGAACAAAACATTACGGTTGTTCTTTCAAAAGTTTGCAACTGAACATTGACTTAATACAGCTTTGAAACTTTACTATGCAGAAGAAAAATTCTGCGTTTCCTTCCTTTTTTTTCAGTAG
This sequence comes from Macrochelys suwanniensis, assembly GCA_033296515.1. Taxonomy (NCBI): domain Eukaryota; kingdom Metazoa; phylum Chordata; order Testudines; family Chelydridae; genus Macrochelys; species Macrochelys suwanniensis. The sequence continues at coordinate 7,821,338 of CM065790.1, read as the reverse complement.
TTTATGTTTAACACATCACTGTAGTGTATTTGCTTTTGTGTGTGTGTGTCTCTGCTGCTGCCTGATTGTGTACACCCGGTTCCAAATGTGGTGTGGGGTCGACCGGTCAGTTCATCACTTTGGTGTTTGTAACTCTGAGGGTCTACTGTACAGTTAATATCATATGCCATGTGGGCCACGAAGATATTTACAGTTTCCAGTCTAAATTGTGGATTTTTGCAGGGTCCTTAATGTAATCTACGCTGCAAAAAGTCTACTACCGTCTCTACCCAGGAATTTAGCATTGTCTTGAGGAGGGGGCCCTGGCCTCCTCTCTATCTCCAATGCATCTTACTGTAGTTTCAATAGTATCCCTTTCCCCTCGTTCCCCTTCTGTGAGTGTCTGTGCATTGCGGTGTGAATTGCTCTGTGGGCTAAGTGAACCATTCAGGTTGGGGGAAAAACTGACTCAGGCTTTTGCCTCAGAGTCCAGCCAAACTTTTTGCGATGTTCAAAAGAGTCTGAATCCCTTTGATTATCCTCATTCTGTTCTTCTCCTGGGCCTGATCCAAAGTCCGTGGAAGTCGGTGGGAATCATTCCATCGGGCCTTGGTTCTGGCCAGGAATGGAAATGTTGAAATACCACAGGAAATGCTGTTTTTGTCAGATATCTGCCCTGGCAAGAAGCTGGAAATACCAGAAATCTTCAAGGAAAGCTCAGCTTTCTAGCTCGTATTGCAGCCCCATGAAGTTCAGATAGTTTAGAGAAGCGGCCAAATATATGGTGAAAACTAGATGAGTGGCAATGGCAGACATGGGAGAGAAACTCCTCCGTAATGGGACATCTGAGGAAACATCAGGTGTAATTTCTTGGGGAGCATTTCTCCCAGTGCCCAGACCAAGACTTTGGAACAAACACAAAATAGAAAATCTATCCCATATTTCCTGGGACAGGACTTCGAGTGCTGTGTGTGGATAGCCATTTGGAGGAGATCTGGCTATGTATCTTATCAAGTCTCAGTATTTTGAACTTAAGGAGATTCCAGTCTCCTGGAATTTATCGTTAGCGCCGTCTGAGACAAGAGCACACCCATGCGGGTCACAATGTGTGCTTTGAGCAGACAAAGACTCTTGCGTGTGGGGTTTAGTTTTGCAAAACCTAGGGGTGGTGCTGATCTGGGTTTCATTGTGTTAGAACTCCCGAATTTCAGGAGCATGAATGATTTGGATGCAGATTTCTCATCTCTGGCTTGGAGTGCCCTTTTCACTCACTGCAAATATCTGTTTTATCCCTCTGCTATCCCAGGCGAGTTCATTATCACCAGCTTAACTGGATGGTCATCAGGAACGGCTGTGCAAACAGGGGAAAATACACAGGCAGCAAAGGAAGTCATTTTATGTTGCATTATCCCTATCGCAGGCAAATAATCAAAGACAGCAAGAGTGACTGAACGGACGTTTCCTAATTGTGTCAGATTGTTTGAAAGATTCCCTGCTTGAACCTGGTGCGATCAGAGCTGTGGGGAATTGACTGTCCCACTGGACCTGTATGGCGTTAACCCCTTCATCGCTGGCAAAAAGAAACCAAATGGCTGCTCTTTTTATTTTAAACGTAGATAAATGTATTCTGTGTTGTGAAATGCTTTTATAAGTAGCCTTGGAGTTGTTCCATAAAGGGGACACTCCTGGGTGTCCTTCAGTCTTTCTCATCACAAATGTAACTCGCTGGAACTTTGAAATGGCAGCATGTTTCCTAAATGAAACATGACCTCCCTCCCTGGCACACCCCTGCCCTGCCGTGCTGAGCTGCACACCCAGGTTTGTTATTGTAGGGTTGCCCGAAGATGGCACATTGGCTATCGACAGCATGGTTTTGTTATGAGCACTGGCTTGCGTATGCTAGCTTTTTGCAAATGTAGGAATGGTCATGAGTGAAGAGCTGTGCAGCCTGGTTTGTGATGGCATGGTCTGCTGCACACCATGGTTTGTTACTGTAGGGTTGCTTGTGCAGGGTGGGCTACATTCCCTGGTTTGTTAGTGAGGGGTTTTCATGACGGGACGTATGGATGGATTTGTTACTATTGTAGTGTTGTTTGTGAGCGCCGGACCGCACCTGCTGGCTTGTTACTGTAGTACTGCGTTGCTCACAAACTGAGCGTCGCACATGTCTGTTTAGTACAGTACGGTTGGGAATGCAGATGGGTTTGTTAGAGCATCGTTCAAAGCCTGCTCGAGTAGGGGTGGCTAAACTTACAGACCCTCCAAGCCACACGACAATCTTCAGAAGTTCGAGAGCCGAGGCACACCTGCCGGGGCACGGGGCTTTAGCCCCACTCCTGTTGAAGCTCTGAGCCCTGGCAGGCATGCCCTGCAGGGCTGAAACCCAAAGACCCCCCTCCCTGCTGGGCAGAAGCCCCTACCCCACCACCCTGCAGCAAGGCAGAGGTCACAAGCTCCCTCCCCCCCTGCCAAAGTCTGTAGGTGGAGAATGCGGCGGGAGGGTCTCTGGGGCTCTGAAAGAGGCACGTGTGGCTCACGAGCCAGTTTGGCCACCCCTGAACTAGAGGCTCCCATTGCCCATTTCCCTGGTTCCGTGTCTCCAAAAGGATGGTGCCAGGAGTTTTACTTTCCCACTTGCCGTTGTAGCATTTCCAAACATGCTAGCAGGAGGGAGCCGACTGCATTTCCTCTACCACAGCAAGCAGCCAAGGGTTAAAGGAGATTGAAACAGATGCAGGAGTTCTCACTACACTCAAGGTGGAGTGGGAGCTGTATGGGACACTGTCAACCAGGAGGAAGAGAGGTTGTGCCCCCTCTGCTTTTAGCTTTCTCCCTTACCTTAGCTCCTGAGAGCCATGCTTTACAACCATTGACAAGTGCAGCTTCAGTACCACTTTGGGGAAGAGGGGGCAGTATCATTATTCCTATTCTACAGAAGGGAAAACTGAGGCATGAAGAAGTGAAGTGGCGGGCCCTGCCCAGGCACCTGAGCTGACCAATAGCCCACACATTGCCCTCCCTTCTCAACCACCCATCCTTCCCTGTTGCACTCCCAACAGCGTGCCTGGTGCTGTACAGAACACCTGGCGAGAGGCCGAGGTCTCCTCTTGGACAGGAAAAAAGAAAATCTCTGAGCTGAGAAACTTTGCGCTGCTGGGAGCATATTTTTCGGCACACAGAAAAAATCTCTGTTCTCTGCCTTTCCATAGTGGCTCTTTATCACATGTAAGGGTGTGGAGAAAATGTTCCATTTGCCGGCTGGCACCCTAAACAGCGTATAAATTGGGGGCTTTTTCATGAAGAGTTCCCGAAATAAAACCCCCACACACAAAAGAGAGAGGAGTCGTGTTGTTTCGACTCAGACGTTCGCTCTCTCTCTCTGTGTCTCTCTCCAGCCCAGGCAGGCCCTGGCCCACATTCAGGAATTCCACATTATCTCAAACCGCTTCCAGCTTTCTCAGCAGGGAACAGCTCTGCTTCTGTCTTCCTGCGGCCACATCTGGAAAGTGTTACATCAGGGTGTCAGCCGTCAGGGCGAGGGCTGGCATGCACTCCCCCGAAGAAAACGGAGCCCCCCCATTCCTGCTCCTCTGCATAAAGCCCATCTTTAAAGCTGCTCCCTTCCAACGGGGGTGCAGGGTGGGGGGAACAGCTCACTCCGGCACAATGGACGATTGTGACAGACAAGCTGGGGGAACCACAAAGGTCTGATGGTGGGGGCGGGGAGGGGTTGAGGAGAAGCCGACGGTCTCTCTGACTCCCGACCCTTCTCTGGCCCCGTCCACATGGGCAGGGACTCATGGTGGTTTCACACTTGGGAGCAGGGCTGGTGTCCCGTGCGGCAGTTTGCAAAGCGAGATAGAGGCGTGTGCGCGTCAGGCTGAGAGATCAAGGTTCATCCCCTCCTGGGCGCCTGGTTCCCCGTCCTGGTTGAGATGCGCTGTACGCCGTCGTTGTGGCTCCACGGTTCTAGGGTCAGTTCCGAGTTGGAATAGCCTCCGGGCTGGCCTGATGTACAGCCTATGGCCCCAACAGGCCATTCCAGCCACCGGGACTAGCCAGAGTGCTCTAGCCATGCCCCTGTTGTGTCCCCTCTTCAGGAGGCTGTCTGCAAATGGCGCTGTAGAGATGCCATGCCAGGTCTCCACGACCAGCTCAGAGGAAATTCCCCACTGGCCAGCAGCACGGCCCGGCGTCAAAGGGCCATCACGCGCTGGCGCATCGGGCCCCGCGTCTGGAAAATGCTTCCCGGAGGGCGGGGGTGTTAAGGAGCTGAGTTTGAAGAGCAGTTTGCTGATGTGGTTAAACCTCTCCACTGGTGCTGACAGGGCCCGGGTTAGGAGAGCTACAAGGTGCCCTGGGGACCGTCAGCAGTGTAATGATCGTGGATTTATTTCACCCGGGTTCTGTTTTCATAGTGAACAGGGAACTGCTGGGGTTGTAAAGGAGTGGTGGCCTTGTCTTCTAGTTAGATCAGAGGGCTGAGAGTCAGAACTCCTGGGCACCCTTCCAGGTTATGCTACTGGTTGTCTATGTGATCAAGGGCAAGTCCCTTAACCTCTCAAACGCCTCCTCCTCCTCCTCAAATATATGTAGTCTATGGAGGACTGTGGCACCAGCCAGAGTGACCACGGTTGATGGTTTCGTCCCAGGGATTGGGTAGTGAAGTTCCCAGATTTGGTTCACTCCTGGGATTCCATGAATCTCTGGCGCAGCCCTGCAGACGGCACCAGGTGGCGTCAGGACGTGCATCCTTTTGCACGTCAATGGAGAGTCTGGGGTGTTTTGTTCATCCTGGTGACACGGCTGAAGAGCGTGCAACACAGCTTTTGAATATAATAAGCAACCATGAAACAAAATGTGGGACGAAGGCCCAGAATGACAGGCGCAAACATTTTATTCATACAAGAAACTTAAGATGCCGTGAGACTCATTTCCCTTAGGGTACATAATGCTCTCTATAATCTCAGCTCCATGATTCTGCAGTTCTGACGGAAATAATGTTCAATCATAACAATGAAGGGGCACCAAGTTTGCACAGAGCACAGGTAACTTTTGGAATAAAACGAGTGACATCTCTCAAACCGAAGGACGTTTGGAAAGGAATGTCCCCGTGCCTCAGTTTCCCCATTTGTAAAACTAGGGTAACGGTCTTGACTGATCTGACAAGGGGGTGTACAGCTTAATTATTGAATGTGTGTAAAGCAAGTTCAGGTTCTCAAATGAACCTATAGAAGCTGGGCTAACTGACCCTTCCAACCCTACATTTTTATGATTCTGTGACTCTACACGTTATTAAACGTGCCCAGATTTAACATTATTAACATCTGGTCGGATATCAGAGGGGGATCTCCAGAGTGTATAAGCATCCAGAAATTTTGGTTTGTTATTAAACGGGCGCAGCCCTTCATTATGGGCTTTTAAAATCGAGTAAAACAAAACAAAGCCACAAAAACAGGCGCAGGTTTTATAAACCCTATGCAGCCAAATGGATCCCTGACTCCGCTGTCAATAGTGTTGCACCAGGGATCCATCCGATCCATTGTTTTATGTGGACCATAAAGCGTCAGGTAATTAAAGCTAATGTTCCCAGAGCAGTACTGACATCAGATGATAATATCAGACATTGTGGCTTGATGGGGTACTCTGGGGCCTGATCCTACATTCGAGAGACTCAGGCAAAGCTCTTTATTGACTTCAGAGCTCAGGTTACAGATCAATGGAAGCTGTTGTTAAACAAACAGCACCATATTAATGTCAATTCCACAGGGGGAGAGTGATGCTTGCTATTTTGAAAAGGGGACCAAAAAAAAACCCCCGGTGGAAACTAACTCCAAAATTTTTAGTCAAGCTGCCCAAAGAGGGCAAGGTAAGAAACCCAGATTTTAACTACCAAAGGCTTTATCGTGCTCCTAATAAAGGCAGTGTTCCTCTTAATAGTTCCTCTTAATTAATTAGCCTCTTACAGTTGGTATGGGTACTTCCACCTTTTCATGTTTCTCTGAACGTATAAATATCTTCGTACTGTATGTTCCATTCTATGCATCCGATGAAGTGGGCTGTAGCCCACGAAAGCTTATGCTGAAATAAATTTGTTAGTCTCTAAGGTGCCACAAGTACTCCTGTTCTTTTTGCTGACACAGACTAACACGGCTTCTACTCTGAAACCACTCTATTTATGACATTTATCTGGCCACCAGGACTGCAGAATGCGAGCGCCTCACAGTCATCCATGTATTTCTCCTCCCAGTGCCCCTGTGAGGCAGGGCAGGCTGTTAGCCCCATTTTACAGAGGGGAAACCGAGGCACGGAGAGAGACACACGGGGTCCGTCTACACTTGTGATTCCCAGCTTTGCTCGAGAAGCTAAAAATAGCAGTGTGTTCCTGGCGGCGTAGGCTAGCTGCCTGAGCCAGGTGGGCAGGCGGGATCGTACTCGGAGCAGCTGGCCCGAGAAGCTGCTGACACACGGTTAGTTTTAGTCACTAGCAGGGTACATATATACGAGCTGGGAACCACACCTCCTGGCTCAAACATAGATGTACCCTAAGTGACACACCCAGGGTCACATAAGGGGGTCTGTGGCAGAGGATGCACTTGAAGCCAGGTCTGCTGAGTCTAAGACTAACACCCTTGCCCGTAGGCCACACAGCTCACTGAAAACTGTCCCCTTAGGCATTTGTTCCAGCCCATTTCATCATCTTCATTGTCTAATATTATTTATAATATTATTGTAGTGTTATGTTTGGGGTGGGGGAGGGAGGACGTATGCTTTTCCTTCAAGTTCAGGTAAAAATATCCACTCCCACCAGGAGTCATCCCCCAGATGGGAGGAGGGAAACATCTCACCTGAACCGAGCATGGAGGAATGGGGAATGCCTCTCCTGCCCTGTGAACTTGGTTCTGGCCTCTTGCCGCTGGCACTGTCTAGCCAAATTCAGGAGGGCTACAAGCCAGTCGGAGCTGGTGGGGAGACTGCATGCTGGTGTTTCTGCCAGGGCCAAGTGGGTGTTGTGGCCTGAGCGCTCCACGTGCTCTGAGGGGGTTAGCACCAGGCATGGCTGAGCTCTGGGCTATGAATCAGGAGATGGGGATTTCTAATTCTGACTCTGCCATTGACTTGCTCTATGGGCGTGGGTTAGTCACCGCACCTTTCTGCCTTGGTCTTCCCATCTGTTATATGGGGATAATAGGACTTCCCTCTCTGGGTTGTACAGTGCTTGGGATGGGGGAGGGCTAAGGGTTTCTTTCCAAGTGACCGTGCTCCCTCTCTCTCTGCAGAGGGCCGGGGTCCTCCCCAACCCCGGGAGTTCACAACGCACTTCTTATCCTGAGGTGTTTTGGAAAGAACTCCAGTGCAGCTGCCATTTTCATCCCCCCCCCATGAAATGAATGGAGGTGGGGGGAACCCCAGGCCCTTTTCAGTAGGACGTGATATACGGCGACGGGTTGGGGGAGAAGTTAGCACCCCCCCAAGAAGTTAGCGTCCCCCGTGACGCATCTGGCTTGTTGTAGCAGAGCTTTAAATTTTCTTTTTGCTTTTGCTTTTCTTGTGGTTCCCTGTTGTCCCTCCGCCGATGCTCCGGGCCTCCCAAGGCTGCGGTTTGGAAAGCGTTCCATTCCCACAGTCAAACCTCCCAGGGTTGAGTGTACTTTTTTGGACTCTGTTTTCCACCCCCCTCCACCCCCGTACATTTAACCGGGTAGGCCAGACAGTGGGATGAGCTGCAGCGGAACCAGCCAGCGGGTCAGGGAACTCATGCAGTCGAGTCCCTTAATCACACAGAGTGGGGAGCCCTTCATTGCTGGGTGGGATTCAGCCAGGGCTGTGCTCACAGGAAGAGCAGTTACCAGCATGGGGCTGGGATGGGGAGGGGGGGCCATGCTCTTACGTGTCGTTTTTGCATATTCTTTCATTGTTGCTCCGGGGTCACATTTCCCAGCAGGCTGATTGTTTGCACCTGCATGGTAGCTTGTGTGTGACCCACCCCTCACTTTGCCCGCAAACCAGGTAAGTGAATCAAGCTGCCCCTGGGTGGCACGGACACACATTTGCTCAGCCCTATCAGTGGCTCTTCGCGTGTCTCCGGTGGCCCCTCTCTGAGGATCTCAGAGAAACAGAGGCATAGAGGGGTTAAGTGACCTGACCAAAATCACACAAGGAACCTGTGGCAGAGCTGGGAATAGAACCCAGGAGTCCTGACTCTTAATCACAAGGGCATCCTTGGTCCTGGCAGCCTAACGGGCATGCTCCAGACGGATCTATTAGGCAGCGGTCTATGATCCCATGATGGAGGCCCATTGAAGACTTGGCCCTTACATGTGTTTTCCTCATCTGGTGTCCTTGGTGAATGGGGCTCTGGCGGGGCAGCCCTTAAACTGGCCAATAGGGGAATAGGAAGAGTGTTCGTCCCACGCTCGCTGGCGTCTGGAGAGGGCATGTGTCCATCACAATCTCACTGTTAGATGCTGCAATGACTGGGGCTTTATTCTTGAACCCACACTGGGGTTAGTTCTCTGAGTTGGCAGCTCAGCCAGCTACTGCCAGAGCTGGGAATTCTCTGCCCCTGCAACGTTTGTGGGGCTGCGTTAAGGGATCAGGTATTTATCTACTGTGTCCATGCATCTCATCCGGGGCCGTTCTTCCTGTGATGTCTGAGTGCCGGAGGTCAGAGAGTGAAGCAAGCATGCACCTTGCACGTCACGTCTCTAGGAACCTCAAAAGAATACTGTGCAGCAGTTTAACTAGCCCGTGGAGCTGTGGTAGGTGGTGGAGAGGTAGTGTCCTTCCACCTGCCTGGAGAGCTGTGGAAACCACACCGCTTCCTCTTGCCACTCGCCCTGCCGTGTCGCTGTCTCTCACTTGGTGTCTGTGGCACCTCCTTCTCACAAGCCAGTCTCCGCTCTCCCTTCCCAGTTGCGGGCACTGGTTCTCGGAAGGACTCAGCCAGCCCCAGCCCAAGGCTGGATCACGAGCAAGCAAAGTCCAGCAGGGTCACTGAGACGGAAGAGGGAAATGGAGATCAGGCCCTTCGCGGCACATCTCTCCACCCTGCCAGTACGGCGAGTTGATAATTAAACGCTGCCGCTTTTATATACATTCCAGTGCGTTGCTCTTGGGCTGGTTCCGTCCCTGGAGCACACCCGCTCGCTCACCTCTCCCTTTTGCTAGGCACAACTCTGTTTTCTCTTGTTTACATGTTGGGTGAACTCCAGCTCCTGGGAGCGAAGGACTGTCACTCTCGTTCCAAAAGACGCACGGGCTATGGCCAGGTCTGCATGCTAAAGTTAAGTTGACCCAGCTACCTTGCTCAGGGGTGTGGAAAATCCACACACCCGAAAGTTGGAGTCAAGCCGACCTAACCCGCAATGTAGACAGCAGTAGGTCAAAGAAGAATTATTCTGTCAACCTAGCGACTGCCTCTGGGGGAGGTGGGTTACCTGCCGCCACGGGAGAACCCCTCCCATCGCTGAAATGAGTGTCTACACTCGAAACTCAACAATGAGCCAGCTTCCCTAGTCTCTTGACCCTCACACAGCTCTGAAATCCTGCCCAGCTGCAGATTTCCTTCAAAGGCCTGTGCTATTGCACCTGAGTTCTGCATACCTCAGTCTGGATCTAAAGCACCTCCCCTACCAAGCCAGTCTGGGCCTGCCCTAAGCAAACACTGCCAGCCTTGCCGCTCTGTGCCTCTGTCTCTAAGGCTCATCTCTTTTTACAAGGGCATACAATGAGCCCATCAAACCCCTTTCCCTCCTGGCCTTAACCAGGGTTTGAACCCAGGCCTCTGGAGTGAAAGGCTGGTGCACGTAGTCAGGTCACCATGCCCTGCAGCTATTTTTGACCTTCCTTTGCTGATGACTGCATCGCTCCAGCAGCAGAGCCAGCCTCTGCGCTGAGTAATACATCCCCGTATTTAAAGCACAGAAACCACAGGACTCTTGTCGGTCAGTAGTTCTGATTCTAAGACTGTCTCATCTGCATCATCCTTGGTGTCCTGTCTCCCCAGTTGCGGTTTGTGTGGTGCCCGGGGGTGGTTTTATTCCCCCGGCCTGTCTCACACGCAGCTAAGCTGCTTTTGCATTTCAAATCTTTGGTGTTTGCTCCAGAGTTGCCTGAAATGCATTTGCTTCTTATCGCTGGCTGCAAGTCTCTGCTTGGGGAGAGGGGGCTGGGTCACAGCGGCGTGGAGCGCGGCTTTGGGAAGATACTGCCATTCTTAACTGAACGTAGTGGAGAGGCAGGGCGGGGAATACAGAGGTGAAGGATGGTCATGTGCTGAAGGGCTGAAGGCTAGGACTTGCGGCTGTGCCCCCATCTCACTTGGGTGTCCTTGAGTAAGTCACCAGCCGGAAGGCCAAAAGTGGCCACTAATTTCAGGTTCCTTGGGTTTTGGACACTCAAGTCAGGCACTCCAGAAATGGCAGAACTGAACATTTTGGCCCCAAGCTCTTTGGCCCTCAATCTCACCATCTGTAAAATGGGGGTAAGACTGCTTCCAAGCCCCGGTGTCCGGTCACGTGGAGCTCATTGCAGGCTCAGGGCCTCGTGCGGAGCACATCCCGTGCACTGCCATTATAGCTAAGCGCCAGGCCAGAGTTTCCTTGTACACGTGGTCTCCCCCCTGCTTTAAATGGTGCATCTGCAGCGCTGGGAGAAGGGGGAGAGAGAATACCCCGCAGAAACGGCATGGGGCCAATATCAAAACACAGCAAATAGATCCCCTGGTAAAAGTACAATTAAATCTGACACCGCCACCAGGCTGGCTACTTTGCTTAACCAAGCGTTTAGTTCACATCCTCCTTGAGGCAGGAAAGCAGTTGACCTGTTAAGTCCTTTCCCGTCGAAGTCGCTGGATCATTATTTGGTTAGCTCTAAGCAAAAGCACTGGACTCTTTGACCTGAGACTTTTAAAAAACGAACGGAGCCGTGTGCTTTGCGGATCACCAGTGGCAAAGAAGCAAGACAAAACTTCCACTGAATTGAAGGCAAGAGAGACATGCTGCTGCTCAGAGTTTCCAGCATTCGCCTTGACGCTTTCCCAGGACAAAGCATTGATTAAAAGCATCAGGACCTAGCAAAGAAAGAGAGACGGCATTTCTCAATGGGCGAACGGCATGCGCTCCTAGCAAACGAAGTGCTGGATCCCTAGAGAATGATGGATGGACTAGAGCACGCTGGAGTCTCTCGTGTCGACACATCTAGGGCCCGATTCCAATCTTTTGAGATTGGTTGAAAACTCCCATTGACTCCAGTTGGAGTTGGACTGGATTTTTAATGAGCAGATAGTGGGATGAGGGGCTGTGTTTCTGTACTCTAGCAAGCTGGTGACGTTGAAAGAAGACAAGCAAGACGCTGCCCTGGTTGCATTTTGCAGAATGTGATAGGCTAGAGATGGGATCAAACCCAAGCATAGCTCCTAGGGTTTGGGGGAAGTTTGGATCTGGATCTGCTTCTGAGCCCACCTCTCCCAAATCTTCGTCATTGTTGAAAAGCTGGACCTTAGCCTCTGTTTGCCAGAAGCTGGGAATGGGCGAGAGGGGATGGATCACTTGATGATTCCCTGTTCTGTTCATTCCCTCTGGGGCACCTGGCACATTGGCCACAGTTGAAAGACAGTATATTGGGCTAGATGGACCTTGGGTGTGACCCAGTATGGCCGTTCTTCTGTTCCTTCCCTGCCTCAGTAGAAAAATATATCAAGTCTCGGGGCATAGATGGCAGAGGGGGAGACCCATTAATTTTGTTCAGGCCTCAGAAGCATGATGGTTCAATTCCAGTGGCAGCCTATGGATGCTGGCTCCCAGTATCCAGGGCGACCAGTCATCCTGTCCAAAGCAACAGATAGTTCAGCCATATGGACTGACTGATGTTTAAGTGGATTCAGCAGTTTCTTGTGAAGTGTCTATGCCCCAGGTCTCAGTAGAGTGTGGGGTGCGGGGGTGAGGGTTTGGGTGAAGGGAGGAGAAAGAAGCGTACATAAAAAAGGGAGTGAGAAGCAGTGGAGATGACATACTGGAAAAGCAGGCGGGGATGCAAGATTCCAACTCTTCCCATGCACTCAGACCAATGCTCTAACGCCCCTGCCCATCCAATGCCAGCCTCACCATAGTCTGACTCTAGTTAATTATTCTCGCTGCAAACCCCTGAGTTAGGTTCTTGCCCATAGGGAAGATGGACCTGGCTGGAGAAACAGGAAGAAGGGGAAACTGAGGCGCAGATACGTTAAACTACTTGCCCAAAGGTAGCATACCCAGCCTGCTGCAAGCCGTGAATAGAACCTAGGAATCCTGTCTCCCACTCTCCTGCTCTAACCAGTCGAAATACGTCCTCTTCTCTATCCAGATGCTATCGTCTGGGGTTGATTCATGAGCTGCGTCGACTCCTTTTTGCCTGGTTCATGAGGTGATTTCTAGGCTACCCTGTTGAACTGACACAGTTCCAGACAACGCAAGAGCATAAGCGACTCAGCATCTTGGGCGCTGCACTGACAAATCTTCCATTGTGCTCGGAAGAGGTCTGGGGACAATGGGAAGCACGCAAAGCCCTGGGTGTGTGTGTGTGTGCAGGAGAGTGCAGTGTTACTTGATCCACAGAATCAATAGGGGGATAATGGTCTCCAAACAATCAAACCCACCGAGTGAAGGAAGATGGGGTTAGAAGACCCAGCAGGAGACGGAGCTTGTTTTGCCATCTGCACTGGGGAATGTCTCCGCTCCTGTGGCATGTTCAGTTTCAGTCTCTGCGCTGTCAAGGCAGCGTGATAGTGTTGCTCGCAGCCTGGCAGGAATCACTGGCAGTGGCAGAAGGCTCAGAGCCCTTTCTTAGGTCGGTGTTGGCTTTCCACAGCCTAGAAGCTTGACGGCAGGTGTTGAAACGTTGCCGGTCTTTCCCTTGGAGGAATTTCTTCTAAAGGTGTCGGAGGATTCCAGAGGATTCTAACTTGAAAGGAGAAGCTGATGTTCCCCGTCACTAGCAAGGGACTGAAATGCCCGGGGGAAGCAGTCGGGCAGGAGGAGGGCATGCTTGGGCTTGTGGTTCTTAACTGCAAAGGTAGCATATAGTAGATCTTGGTTACTGGAGTGAGCTCCGCTCCATAAGTGGTGGAAGAATCAATAGGGATAGTAGCCAGGGCCCTCACTAGTTCCCATCTGTGGTTCTTATATGATCCCTATGACTGCAGAATCTGAGCAACTCATGCGTTTATCCTCACAACACCCCTGTTAGGTAGGGCAGTGCTATCGTCCCCATTGTACGGATGAGAAACTGGGGAGCAAAATGACTTGTCCAGGGTCACACAGGAAGCCCGGGTCACACAGGAATCCAGGTCTCCCCAGTCCTAGATTAGTGCTCTAAGCACTGGTCCCTCCTTCCTCTCCAAGGGATGTACGGAAGTTCTACGTTCTATGCGGGTGGCTGGCTTTTCTTAATAGCTACAAAGCACATAGAATCATAGAACTAGAAGGAACATCGAGAGGTCATCTAGTCCAGCCCCCTGCACTCAAGGCAGGACTAAGTATTATCTAGACCATCCCTGACAGGTGTTTGTCCGACCTGCTCTTAAAAATCCCCAATGATGGAGATTCCAACACCTCCCTAGGCAATTTATTCCAGTGCTTAACCACCCTGACAGGAAGTTTTTCCTAATGTCCAACCTAAACTGCCCCTGCTGCAATTTAAGCCCATTGCTTCTTGTCCTATTCTCAGAAGTTAAGAAGAACAATTTTTCTCCCTCCTCCTTGTAACAACCTTTTATGTACTTGAAAACTGTTATCCTGTCGCCTCTCAGCCTTCTCTCCTCCAGACTAAACAAACCCCATTTTTTCAATCTTCCCTCGTAGGTCATGTTTTCTAGACCTTTAATCATTTTTGTTGCTCTTCTCTGGACTTTCTCCAATTTGTCCACATCCTTCCTGAAAAGTGGCGCCCAGAACCGGACACAATACTCCAGTTGAGGCCTAATCAGCGCGGAGTAGAACGGAAGAATTACTTCTTGTGTCTTTCTTACAATACTCCTCCTAATACAGCCCAGAATGATGTTTGCTATTTTTGCAACAGCATTACACTGTTGACTGATATTTAACTTGTGATCCACTATGACCCCAGATCCCTTTCCGCAGTACTCCTTCCTAGGCAGTCATTTCCCAGTTTGTATGTGCGCAACTGATTGTTCCTTCCTCAGTGGAGTACTTTGCATTTGTCCTTATTGAATTTCATCCTATTTACTTCAGGTGATACATGGGTGATACAGCACAAGGCTGGCCAGATTCTATCCACTGGAGCTATCAAGTTGGTTTGGTGCCTTAGAGTCTCATCTATTGGCCCAGGTCCTTATGACAGGGAAGGAGTTGGGGGAGGTTACACCTCCAGTTTCAGGTCTTTTGTCCATGGTGACTGCCCTCTCTTTGCTGAGTCCTGTGTAGCCAAATGCAGTCAGAAGCCCCTGGCTGTGAGATCTGGGGGGGCTGTTCGACCCCAAAACTCACAGAAACCAAAGAGATGATCATCAGAACCTTTGCCAGTCGAAGTCATTGAGCTCTGCAGAAGACTAGAGTCAGGGCAGCTGCGACGTACATGTGGCTGCAAGAGATCAGGAGGCAGGGAGCAGAGACACCTATAGTCCCGTTAATAGTTATTTAGAGGTGACAACTACAGCTGTTCGACTGACCCATGCTTAGCGAGGGATTGCGAGGGAGTGACGAGTTTTGCGAATGTTGAAATGAGCAGCTGACAAGTGAAAGTGTCTCGCAATACACATTGGTGTGTCAACAGTTCTCGCTCTTTCAGGGTATGCTGCGTAATGCAGCACTGCAGACCTTCCCACCTACTCTAACAGCCAGGGGTGAAGGGGCCTCTGGGACCAGTTTAGATAATCATGTGGCATAAAACTAGGGATTTTTGCATCTCGAGGACAAGCTCTCTCGTCCTAAGGGGGACTAGCTAATCACTGTCTAGCCCCAGGGTCTTAATTGTCTCCTACGCAGGGTGCTGACCAATGTTCCCTCTAATTTTTGACAGGCTGTGTGCGCAAAAAATTTCTTCTGTGCAAATTTTTGACAGGCTGTGTGCGCAAAAAAATTCTTCTATGCAAATTGTTGTGCTTCTGTGCAAACTTTTGTGCGCACGGTGTTTCGCCGTGTGCGCGGGGTTTAGGATCTGTGTGCGCGCGCACACGCGCACAGCTTAGCGGGAACAGTGGTGCTGACTGTGAATTTGGGGGCTGTGATCCACCGAAGGATGGATTACCACTGGGATCAAAGCTATTCTCTACCTATGTTGGGATGCAAAATGGCAAAGTTTAATATTCCCCTTAGGAAGGAAGAAGAGTCTTGTGGCTAAAGCTGTGGCGCTCAGGAGACCTGAGTTCATTCCTGGCTCTGCCACATACTCCATACGTGACCTTAGAGGAGTCACTTAATGTCTCTGTGTTTCAGTTCCCAGTTGGGGATAATACTTCAGTTTCTCCCATGGCTTGTCTGTTTAAGGTGTAAGATCTTTGTTGCAGGGGCTGTCCTTTACTCGTTGTGTGTACAGCACCTAGCACACCGGGACCCGATCTGGGTGGGGACCTCTATGCTGCCTTGGTACAAATAATAATAATGACTGATATTGGTTGGGTTGGGTTCAAGAACCGGGGACATTTTCTGTGCATTCCCTGGCACTGCCAGCCGGATCTGGCTCGTTAACTGCAGGGGTATAAGAGGTGATTCCTGTTTCCTTTTCAGTCAAGTCAGGGAGGGGCGGAGGTTGAAGAAAAGAAAATGACAAATCAAGCCCCAGCGATGACTCAAGTGGTTTTGTGTCAGTGACTCACTGTCCCCTGGGCTCTGAGGAAGCGGTTGCTGGACGTGCTGAAATACAGAAGGAAGCGCTGGACAGTTAGTTCTCAGCTCTGTTTTCACCAAGCCTTGCTGCACCCCACCAGCCACCCCGGCAAGTCTCCATGGCCAGGGTTAGGAACCCGAGACAAAGAGGCAGAATTAACGAATAAAGAAGGCTCCGTCTGAATGGGACACAGGTTGTGCTGGAGGCTTCTGCCCGTTCTTATTTGGCCAAAGCACAAGGTGCTAATTCAGAGCGGCCAAGCCAGTGTGTGGCCAGCTGGTGCAGCGTGTGCCGTAAGATCTACAGCATGTGCAATGGGGCAGCGTTAACCTTGCTGCAGAAAACTTAACCTCAGCTGGGGGCAAAGAGGGTGTGGGGTGGGGAGTTGCTGGCGTTTATACCAGATGGTGGCTCCTCCCGGAGCAGGGGTGCCGGGCTGTGTGTAGGTGACACATTCACAGCCCGGGGGTCTTGCACCGCCGCTGGAGCAGGGCCGTGGTACAACAGCGCACATGGCGAGTATTCGGCCTGGCTGACACTGGGATTGTAGCCACTGCAGTAGTGGCAGCAGGGCCAAACCCTGAGCCACAATGATCTAGCCCCCTCAAGACACTCTGAGGAGGGGCCGGATAGTCAGAGGGTAAGCGCTCAATGCGTTCTGATAATCAGGCCCTTTTGCAGCGTCACAGATCCCTCCCCGCCATGGAGGCATCTAGACTCACTAGTGCCTTTTGAAGATCTCACTAGTGTGGACACAATTTGCACGAGGGCTTTTTTATCTGGCTTTCACGCCGACATGGAGGTTTCAAACCAGGGCCTGCAGCCCCTGGTGCAAATCACACTGCCCAGGTGTGGGGATTTGCTACAATGCAGCTACACGAGTGGCTAAAATCCCCAGGCAGACAAGGCCCAAGCAGGACGGGGGCAGTTTGTATGATGAATTGCCCAGTGGTGATGCATTGAAACCATTTGGGGCTTTCACTAGCTACAGAGGTTCGCTCTGTCTGAGTCCAGTGCCGGTGGGCATGACCTAAGTTAGCTGTACCCACCTAGCTAAATACTATTCCACGCATAAGCCTCCTGCCATCCCAGCGAACAGCTGGCCTTCTTCACTCCTGTTTGACAGCTTGGAAAGGGGAGGTGCCTGGCCCCCAATGACCACGTCTACCAGGATCGCATTCAGAAATGGGCTTAGCGGAGGAATAAAAACTCTGAAAACTCTTGGACCCGGGCGACCCGCCGTGCAGCAGTTAGGGGAGCTTGAGGAAGATTTACGGTTGTAGGACCGCACCTGAGCTTGGAAACAACCCAGTGTGGGTGCCTGGGGGCATCTCCTACTGGAAGGAGAAGAACAGCCAGAGATGGAGGCACATGCCAGGTGGTGGCTCTCAGCCTGGTTATCGCAGCTCATCAGACGCAGGAGGGAGAGGGAGAATATGTGAGGGAGAAAGACCTGGGAGATTAATCATAGAAACCCTGGCATCCATTTTAGATCAGCGGGAGAAATCTCAGTACCCATCTTACCTAGCACATAACGTGAGTGCTGAGATAATGAGCAATGATACTTATTTGTATAAGATCTCATGATCCCGCGGCTCGGAGAGTAGCCCGTAGCTGTCAGAGACTCCCGGGCTCCTCCCTACGGCTGCGGCTGTGAGCTGTAAGGGAAGACCTCTCCTCTGTGGCTGGCTCCCTTTTCCTGCTGCAGGTGCACCAAACGCACATGCCTGCGTTGCAGGCTGAATCCGTGGCTGGAATTTGCAGGAATGATAGTGATTTGGGGTGCCCAGCGGGTGAGCTCTGAAAGAGGCCCTTTGTTTGCCGAAGGTGCTGAGCACCTGCTGTCTGAAAACGGAGCCCCTGTAAGGTCAGGCGTCCAAAGTCATTCTTGAAACTTCCGGCCTCAGTTCAGGTGAAAGCTCCCATTGATGTCGCCAGGACACGGTGCGTGACAAGGTGAGGAAGGGCTCCAGGGCCTGACCCATGGCGCTGATGTCTGTAAAGCTCAAGAGGCAGTTGATGCATTCTCAGTCTCTCCACCTTTTAATGAAGTGAGGTAGCACCCCGTCAGCAGATCTGAGTTCACAGTTATGGTGACCCGTCCCTTTCTCGGAGGCTGGAGTTTGGCTGCAAAACTCCACCAGTGAAGTGCTGTCAAGTGGGCCAAGGCCGTGGAGAAGGGACAACGGGAGATTACAATGTAGAGGGATTTGTACAGCTTTTCTCTAGCGCATGGTAGAAAGCAGGGTGAGCGTCTCGTTCAGCCTGGGCCTTCCCCTTCCCCTACCTGTCATGTTTATTCAAGAAAGGCCATGACAGGAAGGATGTGGTGAAGGGAAGCCGCTGAGATGGGGAGAAGGCGGAAGGAAGGTGCTAGAGAAGGCCTGTAGAATGGCTCCGAGTCACTTCTGTAAGCAAACAGACCAATAAACCAGCTGAGATTTGTGGGGCTCGGTAGGAGGAGTAGATGGTAAACAGTCTTTTCCGTCTGCTGCGGACACCTTTGCCTGAGACCTTTTCTGGGCTTGCCCTTATCCAACCTGGGTCTAGGCCATGTAAAAATAGATTGGGACACAACACGGGAGTATTTGCTGCAGGGAATGGTTCCCCTGCTTTGGCTGCGGATGGGGTGGACGGACAAAGTGACTGGTGCCAGTGGGTTTTATCTGTCTCTCGTATCCCTGAATCTACGAAGTCCTAAAAATCAGGAGGCGTGAAGATTTTTAGTTTGCTTTACTGGCTCCTTCTCTCCCACCATCCAGCTGGCGGAATTAAAGGGCAGGGAGATAAAACCGCCACAATTGCTTCTTCACTGGGTAGCATTTTTTCACACCCTACCCCCTCAAATAGCATGGTAAAGCCCCCCCCTCCCAGTTGTGTTGTATAACTGATGAGCCAGCCTTGAGTTTTACTTGGCAGGTGGATGTCTCTTCCTTATTAAGCTCACCCCTGGGGAAATTACTGGGTTTAAGGCCCTGATGAGATAACGCTTCATTATTTTTGTGCTCGTGGAGGATTAGCAGCATTGGGATCTATCAAAGGCTTATCAAGAGACGTTATCTGTGCTGACTTTGTTGGAGTGAGAGGCGTACTGATCAGAGGAGTCCGGTGGCACCTTAAAGACTAACAGATTTATTTGGGCATAAGCTTTTGTGGGTAAACACCCCACTTCTCCCCATGCATCTGAAGAAGTGGGGTTTTTTACCCACGAAAGCTTATGCCCAAATAAATCTGTTAGTCTTTAAGGTGCCACCGGACTCCTTGTTTTTGTGGATACAGACTAACACGGCTACCCCCTGATGCTGATCAGAGGGACTCACTTTGCCAGGGCTTTTCCACTTCCCTTCTGGCATTGGGCTCAGCTGTGGGACCTTCCTTCCATCTCACCAGGGGCCCAGCTAAGATCAGAACTATAGTCCTGGCGTTGGTCAGAGAAGCCCAGATCTCCAGCAGAAAGCCGCTGGAAATACAGCAGGCATATCTGATGATGGTATAAATTGCTGTCACCTTAGGACCAAGTTCTCTGCCATTATGTGTGTGCACCCAGAAATATATTCCCAAACTGTCCTCTGCTGTAAGCGCAGAACCATTGCCATTGACCTCAGTGGCGTTTTGCCCATTTACACCAGCCGACGATTTGGCCCTATTATGGCAACAGCTTCTGCTACAGTATAAAATGCGTCTGTTGTATTTCCAGCCGCTTCCTGATAGAGAATTAGGCATCTCTGAAGGGCTAATTCAAGGACTTTGTATATAAGGTTAGCATGGTGCTCGGGGGGAGGGGGGTAGGAGGTGTGTGTAGGGGGTGAAAACAACAAATTAGGCATTATGGGTCCCGGTTGATAAGCCAATCAGGGAAATACACAGGGAGCAAGAGCGCAGAGTTCATCCGATCATGTTTGGAGAAACTGCAGTTGGATGGCAAATAAAGATCCTAGCACATGTTTGCCCGTCGGTGGCATTGGCACAGCTTTGCAGTAAGGGATCCTTTTTACTGCTGTTATAGTGCTATTAATCAATGGGTTTTCCTTTGGGCTGGGAGCCAAAGGGAGCAGAAGAGGAGACATTTACAAATAAACACAGAGCTGGGTGGTGTGAGTGGAAGCAGGGAGGCTGAATGACTTTCCAGGTGGTGGTCCTGTGATTTATATCTGAGATGGTATCAACCTAGTAGCACTGTCTTTTGAAACAGTTTACTAACAATGTCAGCGCCTGGCTATTGTGCCAAGACCACGGACTAGTATCTAACGGGTAGAGAAGAACATCTCCTGTGCAGGTTATACCCTGACTGCTCATGACAAGGGTTTGTGCACCTTTTTCTGAAAGGATCTTGGTTAGAGACAAGATACTGGCACTAGATGGACTATTGGTCTGCTCTGGTCCGTTAGTCCTTATGTTATATTATGTTAGACCACCTGAAGTGCTTAAGAGGGGAGTTGAGTCACTTCTGGTATTAGAGGACTAGGCATGAATTTATCACGTCTCCCCCTGTATCTCGCCACCCCTTCAGATCCAGCTAGTGGTTGCTGACTCTCAACCAAAGTGATGTAGTTGGCATTAGACCCAGGAAACAGGGTGTCTGGATGCCAGCCAGGCTGTGCACTTGATCCAAACGCAGCTGGAGCTGATCGGATGAAGTGAGAGGTTAAGAGGAGAGCATCTGTTATCTAAAGGGGACACACAGCCGGAAACTGTAAGCGCTTTATTTTTTCTCTCTTTTCAGTGCATCATCTTTACTTTTCTCTTTGATGTATTAAGGGAGCACTTGCCTCCAGGGTGGTAATTAAGTGGCACCATGTCAGCATGTGATCCTGACGTTCACATGGCCCCTCTAGATCCCAAAGCACTTTGCAGACTGAATGGGCAGGAGTTGCTTCACCCACCACTGAAGAGCAGCCACCTCTGGGGTGAAACGCGGTGGCTGTTTTAACGGTGAGCGGCAACATTCCACCATATGGTTCATTATAGACAATGAAGAATTATGCTGATCAAATTAAAACCGCAGGGGAAATGTAGGTCAGCCAGATGTAAATACCCAAATTCAAGTTGGGCTAATATCTAGGAAGTTAACATCCTTCCTCTTGCAAACGGTGCCCTGGGGTCTTTATTGACCAGCAGATGCCAGGATGTTGAGTTCAAGACTCATCTGAAAGATTCATTCTCTACTAACATCATGCCAGGACATTAGTTTGTTATTGTTGGGCAGTGCAGCACCGGACACCTCTGTACTAAGGATCCTCCCAGTCCAAAACCACAATCATAGTCCTGTTGGAGTCCACCGTCATCTCCGTATGGGCCTGTGGGGTCCCAGTGCAGACTCAGAGCAACGTGGCAGATGTGTGAGGACCATGGGACTGCTGGGATGCAGAGGCGGATTAAGATGTATTGGGGCCCTGGGCACAAAGAACTTTTGGGCCCCCCACATGCCCTTCGCTATGGGGCTCCACCCCCTGTTCCCCCCCCACCCCCCTGAGACCCTGCCAGGTCAGAAGCCGGAGCTGGGCCGTGGTAAGAGCCACACAGGGAGCCTGGGCTGCTGTGGGGAGCTCTGGAGCCTCCAACTGCCCTGGGAGGTGTGCCCTGGAGGGCAGAGACACAGGCCTGGGGCTGCTTTTGGGCCCACCGCATAGGGCGGGAGGTGGGGGTCCTGGGCTCCCCACAGTGACCTGGGTTCTCTGGGCAGCTCTTACCCTGGCCCGGCTCCATCTTCAGTTCTGTCCTGGCCAGGAGGTGGGGCCTCAGGTGAAGAGGAGGAGCAGGGGGTGGGGCCACAGTTCCCGTGCTGGTGCCCCCCCCCCCACTTCTACCCTGGTTCTGGTGCTCCTTCAGGGGCCCCCAAATTGGCCGGGGCCCATGCGTTAATCTGCCACTGCTGGGACGGGTCAGGTGGTTGGGCGCTAGAAAAGGACTTTAGTCTGTGATCTGCCTCACCGGTGGGAGGAACTGTCCAGTGTATCGACTCGTCCCCCTGGGGACATTCGCTCTGAAAGTAAGGGGCCACCTCTTGGGAGCACTCTGCCGAAGTTGCTGGGAGTTACAGGGGCCATAAGGATTTAGCCTGAGATATTTCTCCCAACCCCACCCTCCCTGAATTACCATCCTCGGATCTGCCTAAGCTCCATCAGATAAGGCGCTTGCCTGCAAACCCCACGCATGGGCGAGGCGTTGATTAATTCAGTGCCCTGTTCCCAGGACACAGCTTTACAGGGTGAGGGTCCTTTGGAACCCTGAACAGCACCGTCCCTGCAGGCGGGGCACTGTACACTGCCCAGTCCTGGGGGCGGAGTCCTTTCCTCGCCACTCCGTTGACTTCAGTGGATTTACACCAAGCATTGCATTTGGCCTATGACTCCCGGTGCACCTGCTGGGCTGCTTTCAGTGACCCCGAAGTGCTGCTACGACGCACTGACCACACAACCTGGCATATATATATAATTGTGCTTATTAACAGGATTATTTTAATGGCATGGCCAGTGGTCCCATAAATAGACAGCGTGGGATTCTCAATGGCGGTTCCCTCCATGTGTGTGCTCTTTCTCGCTCTCAATCAGAGCTGTGCCATTAAGCCTCCGGTTCAGCAACCGCCTGCGCATTGTTGTTCGTGTGCAAACAAGCCTGCAGCTCGCCACGGCGTGGGTGGGGGGAGGAGGCGGGGGAGGAAACGCTACATGTAAATAAACTTAAAAATAAAAAGTGACAGAGATTATTTGCTGCTTAATGAACTAAAATGTCCAACCTCCCACTGAGCGGCAAGGTTGTTTATAAACTACAGAAAGGGCTTTATTTTAATGGGCAGTAAATCTCATTCATCCCAAGCGCTGGCAGTCACGAGCATGCAGGATTAATGGGCTCACACTCAACTTGCAGGGTCCCTGCGTTTATGCTCTTGGATTCCCTGCTTCTGCGAAACATCTCATGGCTTATTCTTTCTTTTCCTCCCCTTGCTTGCATCTATTTTTCCCCTCCTTTTTTTAATCCCCTTCATGACACTGATAAACCAGAGAGGTTATCTGGTCAGGAGGAAATAAGGGTTCTGGGCCTGTGATTCAGTCTGTCATATCCGTTCTGTGCTAGGTTTTGTTTATTTGCTTGAAAAATGTTTTTTCCCCTCTGTTTTCTGTCTCTAGGTTGCAGCTGGAGACTAGCCTCAGATAATCACAGACAGTATTTTATAAGTAATCATCCTCTCTCCCCTGCGGTCAGATTTTTTCTCTCTCTCTACCCCCAAGCTCCTGTACATTCAGAGATCTGAAAACCGAACCTGGCATGCAGTACGGCAGGACTCGAATCCAGGGTGCCGAGATGCCACAATCAGATTTTTCTGATGGATTCCTCTCGTGTTGAGCAGCATCTCGGCCCCTGAGGGAATCCGCGGGGAGAGTGTCACATTAACACATCGAAAGGGGGAAAACATTACATGGCTGATAATATCCCAATAGTTTAGTGACGGCATTGAAAAGCCAGAACAAAATATCTACCGAAATAGATAGCTAGGTAATATATAGCATACATAATAACACAAACGTATCTTCGGTATAAATGAAAATGTTTGACCCAAATGATGAGTGACTGAGAAAGTTTTCCTGCTTTCAAAGTAAAGGGGTCATTGATCAGTAGTTTCAAGGATGCGAGCTGTTATTTCAGAGCTAACTAGGCCTGGTGTGACGTATTTGTTGTCGGGGGCTGTGACTTTAAGAGATTGAAAATGATATATTTCAAGCCTCTTGAAAGCTTTTGAAATGTGCTCATCACTACCTAACGCTGGAAGTAATTCTGACATGCAAGATGTGTGCATTAAAGATGGGTCAGAAAGGTTTGGCGGGGGAGGGGGGAGGGAGATTTAAGCTTGTAAAACATCATCGGTCAAGATCTCTCTCTCTTGCTGTCTCTTGCTATCTGCACTGCTGTCTGTCTGTCTGTCTAGCTACAGCCCACTCACGTATACTCTGCAAAACGGGAGTGGCTTGAATGAAGGTTGGATGTCTCTTTAAAAGACACACTATGCTTGCACCACAAGTTCGTGGGCTCGATGCAGGGATCTCTGGCCAATATTCCCTGGCGTGTGTCATGCAGGAGGCCAGACTAGATGATCCAAATGATCCCTTCTGGCTTTAAAATCTAGGAATCAAGGTTCCACTTTAACCAGACTGCCAGAGTGGGAGGGCAGGGAGGGCAGTTCAGATAAAACCCAGTTCCAATTTGAGCCTAGCTGTAGGGTTTGCTATACAGTATATTATTCTCAGGGCCGGCTCCAGCTTTTCAGCCGCCCCAAGCAAAAAAAAATAAAAAATGGCCGCTGCCGAAGTGCCGAAGCAAAAAAACCAAACAAACTGTCCGCCCCTTACAGGGCACCGCCCCAGGCACGTGCTTTGCCGTTTGGTGCCTGGAGCTGGCCCTGATTATTCTTCTGTTGGTGCAGCACTGGTCCCTGTTTACTGTTTCAATGAGGAGATGGTGTTTCACTTTGCTCCACCCTTGTTTTCTAGCTGGTAGATAATATATCCTTAGTGGTACAGTAGGGCCACCGATAGGATAGCTGGACTTGCTTTTCAGCCCTTGGGGGATGGTGAGATGATGTAGACACTCTAGTGAAAATATACTTGCAGGCGCAGATGATCTGGTAGAACTGGTAGGTGAGTCCCTTGGGAAGAAAATCTAAGCGAAAAGAGCTCACAAGAGCTGGCAGGTTTTCAAAGAGGCAATATTAAAGGCAACAACAGCAAACTATCCCAAAGAGAAGGAAAGGCGGAAAGAATAGTAAGAGGCCAATATGTTCCATCACCCTCTCTTTAATTACATGAAAATCAAAACAGGAATCCTACAAAAAGTAAAAATATGGACAGATTGCTGAGGTGGAGTACAAAAGAATAGCGCAAGCATGCAGGGACAAAATCAGACAGGCTAAGGCACAAAATGAGTTACACCTAGCAAGTGACATAAAAGGCTAGAAGAAGAGGATCTGTAAGTACATTAGGAGCAAGAAAAAGATGATGGAAGGTGTCTGTCCTCTACTTAGTGGGGAAGGAGAGATGATAACTGATGACAACAAGAAGGCTGAGGTGTTTAATAATTATTTTGCTTCAGTCTTCACTACAAAGGTTCATTGTGACCATATACAATTAATATTAACAAGGGGGAAGGAACACAAGCCAAAATAAAGAAAGAATACTTAAAGGAATGTTTAGATAAGTTAGATGTGATCAAGTTGGCAGGGCCTGATGAAATTCATCCTAGGGTACTTAAGAAACTATCCGAAGCAATCTTGGAATCATTAGCGATTATCTTCAAGAACTCATGGAGGATGGGTGAGGTCCCAGAAGACTGAAGGAGGGCAAACATAGTACCTACCTTTAAAAAGGAGAACAAAGAAGACCTGGGGAATTATAGACAGGTCAGCATAATTTCTATACCGGGAAAGATACTGGAACAAATTACTAAACAATCAAATTGTAAACACCCACAGGATAATAGGGTAATAAGTAGTAACCAGCATGGATTTGTGGAGAATATATCATGCCAAACAAACCAAATTTCCTTCTTTGATGAGATTACTGACCTAGTGGATGGGGGGAATCTGTAGATGTGCTATGTCTTGATTTTAGTAAGGCTTTTGACACAGTCCCACTTGACATTCTCATAAGCAAACTAGGGGAATGTGATCTATATGAAATTACTCTAACGTGGGTGCACAACTGGTTGATGATAGATCATACTCAAGAGTAGTTCTCAAAGGTTCACTGTCAAACTGGGAGGACCTATCTAGTGATTCGGGGTGGTGGGGGGGGAGGGGGTCAGTCCTGGGTTTGACATTATTTAATGTTTCCATTTATGACTTGGAGAATGGAGTTTAGAGTATGCTTATAAAATATGCAGATGACATCAGCTGGGAGGGGTTGCAAGCACGTTGGAGGACAGGATTAGAATTCAAAATGATCTTAAACTGGAGACTGGGTCTGAAATCAACAAGATGAAATTCAGTGAAGACAAAAGTGCAACGTGCTACATTTAGGAAGGAAAAATCAAATGCACAAATACAAAAGGGGGAGTAACTAGCTAGTGATAGTACTGCAGAAAAAGATCTGGGAGTTATAGTTGATTACAAACTGAATATGAACCAGCAAGGTGATGGGGTTGCGAAAAAGGCCAATATCATTCTGGGGCATATTAACAGGATGTTGTATGTAAGACGCGAGAGATAACTGTCCCGCTTTATTCGTCACTGGTAAGTTCTCAGCTGGAGGCAGGACAAGAACTAATCGGCTTAACCTGCAGCAAGGGAGATTTAGGTTAGATATTAGGAGAAACTTTCGAACTCTAAGGATAGCTAAGTACTAGAATAGGCTTCCAAGGGAGATTGTGAATCCCCATCACTGGAGGTTTTTAAGAACAGGTTGGACACCTGTCTGGGATGGACTACGTTTACTTGGTCCTGCCTCATTGCAGAGAGCTGCGCTTGCAGGATGACCTCGCAAGGTCCCTTCCAGACCTACATTTCTCTGAGTTTATGATCACGCCAGAATCTCCCGAATGCACCTCTGTGCGCAGAGATTCGGAAGCATGCCACTTGGCTGGTGTTTATTTTTAGCGCTCTAAACGGAGAGCCACTATCTCAGGGGCACCGCAGGCAGAAGCAAATGAAAATGGACGAGCTGCTGAAGTAAGAGAGGGAATTGGGAAGGCCGTGCCAGACAGTGGAGGGAGACGGAATACTTCCAAGCTTGCCCCATTAGCCACCTTCTTGACACTGGGTCTGCCTCCTAGATAGGCACTTAATCCAGATGGTAGCAGGCTGAGTGCTGCGGAGGGTGGAGACTGGAAGAACCAGAGACATAAGATGATCCAGGGTTTCTGAGTGTCTCCCCACTAGATCCCAACCCTGCAGAGGGAAGGCACTTTGATACCCTACGGACTCCAGCCCTCCCATATGCCGGCAACTTACTTCCCATCATTTACTGGGAATGTTTTTTTCAATCAAAGCTAATGCAGAGGAGACGGAAGAGAATCCATTTAATTGAGTGAGCGTCAGGCCACGGCATGGGGGCGGGGGAGGAGGGGGATTTGGCTGCTTCTTCCACTACAGCATTACCAGCAGCACCAGTGCTCCCCATCACATTAGCCGTGAGCTCAACTCTCCTCGCTGCCTAATGTGGTCGCCCTCCGCGGCAGCACAACTGGTGCACAGCAGCACCCCCTTGACAGACCGCAAGGGCGCCGAAGCTGAGTATGCGCCTAGCGATTATTGTCTGACAGACAAGCCCGTTCCTGCCGGGCTGTTGGAATCTGCGGTGGAACATGCATACCTGCTGCGTTCTACTCTCTGTGCAGCTGTTCAAGCTTGCAGTGGTGTGTGCCGTGTTGATCAAAAAAAATCCCAGACCCAACCGGGCAGGCGGAGCAGCCGCTTTGTACAAGTATGTTTTTGTCTGCTCTGAATCCTCATATTCATTCTGGGCATTGGAAGTGTTTCCGCGTCTCTCATCCCATGAAAACATCCCCGACAGCGCCGGGAGCAGAACCGCGTTTGACAACTCTGTTGCCCGGCATGGGAGAACTTTCTGCCATCTGGGTAAAGCTCCTCTGGGCAGGAAACAGAGCTATCCTGGAATGGACACCTGCAGGGACTAAGGAGCATTGCAACTCTCCCCACTTTCCCCTCCCAGTGCCAGGCTCGCTTCTCCGACTGGCCCTTGCTAACAAACACAGAGCAGCGTGGACATTTAAAAAACAAATCCAACCCCCAAACCCTACTAAAACATAGCACGCTGTTGCACACACACAGTGCTCCCTCTGGGGTGAGGAAGAGAGACAGAACAAACCACATGGGACAGACGTTAGTCCCATCGCGTAATGCCCAGCTGGAAGGCACTCAGGTACGACGGTGATAAGCACAGCACAAGAACATATGGAAGCAGACTAGATTCATGGTGCAACCATTAGCCAGTTTCCATTGCACTTTAGAATCAAAGCCACTTTTGAATTATGCTTTCCTCAGTCAGACAGTGCTGGGGAAGGGAGTTGTACTCATAATTTATATTTATTTTATCTCAAACTTGTTTAAACAACATGCAATTAACCGGTGGAACTCATGGCCACAAGGTATCACTGAGGCCGAGAGCTTTCAAAGTTTTGAAGAAGGATTGGGCATTTTTATAGGTGATGAGCAGATCCACATAGTGACATAGGGTCTAAAACCAAACAAACCAGTGGTTTAGAAGGCTATAAACCCTCATGTCAGAGGCTAGTTAAAGGAGCTAGGCAACTGTTCCATAGTTGCACAATCAGGCTTTCTTGCACCTTTGTCTGCATGTGCCATTTTCTCAATCCACGACAGCAGTTCTCCAGCCAGCTTATATAAACCCTTGATAGATGGTGTTTTCCAGTGCATCTGCCACCCAGCGCCTATGGCTTCAGCGTTGGCACTGCCAGGAGAGAGCAGAGGGAGAACGTCTGAACTGCCAGGGGGTGGGGAGGAAGAGCCTGGTAGGTTTTTTTTTGTTTTGTTAAAATCACCTCCTTGGCGAGGCTCTTTGTGCAAAGCTGATGCTGAGCAAACAGTGCGAGAGCTGAGATGCGGCATTTGGAACCAACGGAAGATTTAAACCAGAGCCTCTTCTGGGGTCTTGTGAAACCCGAGCGGTGGTCCCTTTAAGAAGCTGGCGGTTTTCCTGAACCATCACTGTGTCAGCCCCTGAGGGACACTGCAAAGGGCATTCTGCTGGTAACTGTGACACGCTGACGCAGGAGCCTAACCTACCGAGAAGACCTCCTTCCCCCGGAGAGGTGACCCCTGGACTCACCCAGGCGAGGGCGCGGGGGCTTCTCTCTCCGCTCATGTTCCTCCAGGAGAGGAAGTCTGCTTCCCGTCAGCTAGTCAGGCCAATTTTTCTTGCTGATGTCTCTTAACACTTCACCCTCCCTGTGGCTGGGTTAGCAGCAAAGGCAGGATCCCTCGTTGTGGGAGAAATGATTGCTGCCATCTATTATTTCTTTGAGTGGCCACAAACGTGCCCGGAGCCTCACGCAAATGGAGCGCCTTTCATGGGGAGTGTGTCACCAAGTGTGAGATCACTGCTAATTAAGGGTGGGGAGATTCAAATAAGGACGGGCCTTGCTGTCTCCCACAATGCAATGCAAGCCAGCACTTTTTCTTTGGATGATCAAATTAGCCGTATTTTCCTCATTATTTTTCATTCCCATGCGTTTCCTGGATCCAGATAGGACTCAGACTACTAGCGATCACCTCACAGAGTTGGTTCCCAAGATGTCCCAGCCGACTTTGTAAGCTGGGACGATTAAATGGTTGCCCTTTACACTGGGGCCGATTGCTACAGAAGTGTGGCTCTGTGGAGAGAGCACCGCGCTGGGACTTGGATACATGAGTTTTATTCCCTGCTCTGCCACTGGCCTGCTGGGAGGACCTAGGATAAGCCATGTCATTGCTCAGTGCCTCAGTTTCCCCATCTGTAATAAGACTTCCCTCCTTTGGAAAGCACTTTGAGACCTCTAGCGGGTAAGAGCGAGAGGCCATTTAAGAGAGAACCTCTAGCTGAGCCACAAATTATTAGTCTGGATGCAGGAATCACCGAGTGACATGCTAGAGTCTGAGTTATACTGGATATCCGATGGGTCCTTACGACCTGTTATGAATCTTCTCCATGGTGAAAATATTTCTTTCCAAAGTTTCAAAACTTTAATTGTTTCTCAAAACCTAACAAGGTAAAATCACACTCAAGGACAGACAGCTAATCGGTGGGAATTCGCAATCTGAGGAAAAAGAGGCTCATTTGTTTACAAAAACAAGTATAACGAAAATCAGTGGATCAAAATATTGGCTTTTTTTTAAATCCCTGCCAAAGGATCCATATGAGGGTAAATGTACATTTAATAAAAAGGAAATGATCAAAAATACTAAACAGCCCCAAAAGATAAGCAATTTTTTAAAGGAAAAATAAAAAGACTCTAAGAAGAACAGGAGGAGGATGAAAAAAAAGAAGGGAAAAGAAAAGCTTCAGGATGTGTTAATATTTTGGTGGCTTCATTATAGAGGTGTAGGAAGGCAAATGATGTGTATGCCTCTCTCTCATGACCCTATATGGGGGGACGCTTAGGGGGTCCCAGAGCTCAGGCTCCAGCCTAAACCCAAATGTCTACACGAGTTGTATACCCTGGCAGCCCAAGCCTCTCGAGCTCGACCCAAGCCAGCCCCAGGTGTTTAATTCTGTGGAGACATATCCTTTGAAGACACGGAGAAAGGTCCTGAGATACTATGGAGGAATTCATATGAGGAGTGTGACTGATAGATAGGATGGACAGACAGATGACATGGCCATGAGAAATCCACACATAGAGGGTCCCTGCCCCTTCCACCTAGATCTGTAAAATGGGATTTGGCCCAGGTAGAGGGACTATAAGCGTGAG
Source organism: Macrochelys suwanniensis (assembly GCA_033296515.1). NCBI lineage: Eukaryota > Metazoa > Chordata > Testudines > Chelydridae > Macrochelys > Macrochelys suwanniensis. Next base: position 7,791,116 of record CM065790.1, on the reverse strand, counting down.
ACCATAGTAAGACTCTCCACCACTGTGAGGGGGAGGGGGGGAGGGGGGTTTGCCTGGATGAAAATATCTTGTCGCATTTCAAAAAGGTTGGAGGTTTTAACCCCGAGATCAAAGGTGCTGGAGAAGTACAAATTATTATTTGATAGCAGACTTCATGACACCCCTGATCCAAGACACTTTCCTTGCCTAATCTTCAGGAAAGCTCAGATAGGAATCTGACTTTTGGGCTTGGTTGCATCTGTAATTATGATAATAATAAACATCCCCAATTTCATCAGTGTTTATTCCGGGCAGGAACTTGTGTCTGCTGTCTCTTTAAGCAGAACCGAAGTTCCTCTCTAAGAATTCCTGCAGTTGATCTACTGCCTGTTCCAGCCCTGTTAATGTGGGCAGGTGTCTCTCTTTCTCCATTTTGGCAGCGGTCTGAGGAGAATGTGAGGTGAAAGGTACGAGACACGCTCCAGCAATACCGCGCTAGTGATACCAAACTCGTGTGGAGATCAGCTTTCCCCTCACACGGGGAGCCGGACCCAGTTTCAGAAGGGAACCCAACTCCTCGAGTCTCAGGTTCTGTTATTAACTTAAAACTTTGCCCCAAACGTGCCCCAAGGCTTTCTGCGCACCAAACTCAGGACTGTTTTGGGGTGGATGCGACCTGGTTTGTGGATGGCAACAATGCATCGTATCATGATTTCATATGGGGTGCAAACACAATGCAAACCCAACTAGGGGTTCTGCAGATCCCACCAAGTCCTGTGCATCTTGCCTAGCTCCCTGGCAGAGAAGTACGAACCGCAAGGGTCCCCTTGAACTCCAGTGTTTGGCAATGTGCAGGCAGCAGATAGGGACCCAGCTAGGTAGATAAGCTTGCTGCCGATCTGGCAACCTAGCAGATGCTACAATTCATGACACACGCCTGGGTTGTTGCTACACAAGTCTGAGGGCCTGGTCCAAATCCCACTGAATTCAATGCAGGTCTTCCTACTGATGACAGGGATCTTCGGATCAGGCCCCTCATGTGGTTTCTTCCCTTTGGTTAACGTCTGTGGGTTTGGCATGGTGTGAGAGAAGAAGTGCTGAGCAAAAGCAGAACAAGAGGAGAAGGAACAGCCTCTCCCAGGCGCAGTGAGTTTCCACCACACAGCAGCAGACACCCAGATGTTCAGAACACAATTCTCCTTGTCTCTCTTCTGTGTTGCCCTGTCTCTACTCCCCAGACAGGCCATCCCACCGTCCCAGCTGCCTTTGGGGAGAATGGCTCTGAATTGCATCAGGATTCAGACACGCCTCTCTACCCAGGACAGATCAGAGGGCAGGAAAAGCTTCTCAAAGAGCAACTCACTGGGTGGGATTTGAGGAAAGCAAACAGTAATGTTATCTGCCCCAGTTTGAATTTAATATCCATAAGCTGTCATTAATCAAACTAAGACTATAAGATCCTTACCCATACCCAATCAGTGCATAATGGATTATCTGCAGGAACTAATAAAGGGTAATTATCTATGCTTTGCAAGTTCCAATTACTGCGGTTATACGATCAATTATTTCTTGTAGAGTTTCACAGGTGTAATTTGTGTGACGTTATGCTGACTCCAGGCGAAGGATTAAGCAAGCTAAGGAGTTGCTTGGCTGTTTAGTTACAGCGCGGCAACCCGCACAGCTCCTTTGGGTTAGTGTGCGTGATCGCATCTGGAGATCTCAGGGAATGCTCACTCACTTGGTTACTGTGAGTCTGAACTGGTAGATTCAGGGCTGCTCCAAGGAGATGACAGGGAGAGGATCAGTGAGAGATGAATGCTTATCCAAACCTCACCTGAATGATCTGGGGAACTTAGGCCTGCAAAAATGGATTATCTTGTGAGATGCTTTGATTCTTGTCAGGCTGGGAATATAGTGAGACCTTCCTCTTCCATGGTGTTTAGACTCCAGAGAAACTAAAGCATCAACTATTCTGCTTCAGCATGGGGGGATGGACTAAGGACCTCTTGAGATCCCTTCCAGCCCTGAATTTCTATGACCCTAACTGTTTGCATTTCCTTCCCTCCAATGCCTTCTCCATCCTCAGTTCCTCCCTGATCCTTTTTCTGCTTGAAACATCAGGTAGCAGAGTCTTCCTGGCCCGCCCGCTCCTCTCTGTCCCCGCACATCACCTCCTACCTTCAGAAGAGTTACCTTCCCCTGCATCTCACCTCGGGGTATCCTGCTGCTTTCTTCTTATAACCCACACAGCCGGCAATGAATATACCGCCCTCCCCCACCCCCGTGAAAACCAGCTGGCTTCAGGCATCTTGCTCCCAACCCCACACCCTTCCCTGTCTTTTACTCTTTTCTGCCTGGGTAGCAAAGTCGTCACAGCGTCTTAAAGAAGGCGGAAATATCCCAGCAATGTCTGTGGAGTTTTAGGAATGGCTTAAAATTACAATAAATTTGAGACACTCTACATGTCCGCTTGGGGCCCAGTGTTGTTTTGGTAATTTGAAGCAGATTCAGTCAGCGCTTGTGGCAAATGGCAGATTTCACCGCTGTAATCGAAACCAGGGCAGAGTGTGAGCGACAGGAGGAGGTGGGGGAAGGAAAAGGAAGCTGAGTTCTGGGATGCTAGTTGGAGCTATGTAGCTAAATTTTCCAAAGCGGCCGCTGATTCTGGGTGCTTTGGTTTCTGGTTAACCAACGTCGGACACCTTGGGTCTGATTTCCAGAGGTGCTGCTCCCATTTGAGCTGGATTTGCATAGAAAATTAGGCCCAGTGGCCAAAAACTGAGGCACCCTAGACTAGGGGCCGATTTTTCCTGTCTCAAATCAGGACAAAAAAATCGATCCAAAATTCTTTGGGGAGGTTTACAAACATTGATTTACAAACATTTTCAAGATTTCAAGTCAATTGAAAATGTTTCGTTTTGACCCTTTTGAAACTCCTCTTTTTACATTTTACTAGAAATGAATTTACATTTCAAAACAAAAAGTCCTTTCGACTCGAAAAACAGAGCTTACAATTTCAAAACTTTTTTGCGGGGTGGGGAGGTGTCAAAAATTTTTCGCAATGGGAAATTCATTGGAACCGATGCCTCCCTTTGTTCTAGCGTAGGGCAGCTCCTCTTGGCACATGTGTAGCATCAAGGTACCTTTGAAACATGAACTAGTTAAGCCACCCAGTGGCGTTGGGAGGCATGATACAACAGGTGAGTATTATTAGATCTGTTTAATGATAAGGAAACTGAGGCAGGCGGAGAGGTTACGTGATTTGCTCAATGGCTCAGAGTTGAGTCAGGGGACAGAACCAAGCTGTGTTGATTCAGTCTCCTCTATTCAAGAGGCCATGCTGCCACCCAGCAAAAGCCCAGTTCCTATAGCATTCCTCAGTCCCAAGAGTTTAGCCCTTCCCATCTGGGAGCCTTTGTACTCTGTGTGTAGTCCCAGGTAGTGGCTGCTACCAGTTACCTGGCAGCCACCCCTTGTCTTCTGTTCTCCACCATGTCTTCCATTGCTTCTGTTTTTCCATTCTCAACCGCTGCTTCTCAGCCACAGAGGAACAATGCCAATTCACGTGGAGGCGGAAGAGAGCTCTCTCTGGGCTGATGAGAGATGCTTCTCCATGTGGCTATTAAAGCTGCTGGCCACAGCAGATGAGCTGCCTGAAAGAGCATTTTGAAAAGCCCCCCCACAGGCTCCCTTAAGCCTGCCCCTAAATTTAGATCTTCCATTTGCTTGCCATGTGTTTGCAGCAGTGAAACTCCCATCTTCCCAGTGCCGAGCATTCTGTTCCTGCTTTGATTTGTGTTGGCCCAGCCTCTGGATTGCTGGGATCAAGTCTGCACAGGTGGATCCACATTAAAGCAGACGTCACGCCTTTTATTCTGCCTCTGGCAAAGTGTGTACATGTGTACGTGTCCCCACACACAGAGACTGCTTAAGGTCTGTGCATGTGCTGCTGGACTCCTGCTGCGTGGTAGCTATATACCCAGATATATACACTCACCCATCAGAACCCGGCTAATTCACACTGCCGGGGAAACTCACTGCAATTGACTAAATTGTAAATGGTGCAAATTAGCAAGCAAGAACCAAGTCGTCCCATTGATTTCAATGCGGGCGCTTACATGCTTTTAGTTAAACACAAGTTATCAGGCATATAACAGGAGAAACTGGGTGAAATTCTCTGATCTATGTTATAGCTTAGTTTAGGTTATAGCTGGATGATCTAATGGTCCCTTCTGGCCTTAAAAATCTACAAATCTAAAGGCTCAGCTGATTTGACCCCAAGAGAATGATCATAATAAAAGAGCAAGGATAATGTCAAATATACTTGGCTCCTTTGCTGTGTTAAATATTTAAGTTCGTATGTGAGTGTAGACTGGTAATGCATCATATGTTTCGGAAAAGCAGTGAAATCTAAGGGTCTGATGTTCAAAAGTGCTCAGCATTGACCTGATTCCGATCCCATTGAAATCAGTGGTAAAATTGACTCCAGAGTGCTTTTGAAAACACCGCCCTTCGTAACACAGAATCTGCTGTTAAATATTAGCCCGGCAGTGGGAAAAGACCAGTCATTGTTTGCTCAGATTATAAAGCGTGTGGTTTGGCAAAGTGCGGATTAGCAAGGGCCTACTGTAGATACAGATATTTTTTATACAATCTTTTCATTTGTTTTGTTTGCTTTTTATTTAAACCCAAACCCATTTCTGAGGTTGATTCCATCATGAGTAAAACCTCTTTTGCGGTAAAGCAGTGCTATTTAAAGAGGAGAGGTGCTAAAGATGGGGTAATACCAGAGCGGCCTCCTCTATCGAGAGCCCTTCCCAGTACGTGCAAGCAAAGAGACATGTGGCTTTGGCCATTCTGCGTGGTTTCGCAGTGGGAGTAGCGTCACTCCCCACAGATTTGCACATAAGTTTCACTTGTTAGTTGGAGGAGGATAGAAGACATCAAATGTCACACATCTCACTTGCAGCCATTCTGTTCCAGCACACTCAGCAGTCTTAGGTTGATTTTCTCCCCCTTCCCTCTCTGTGCAATTATTTTCCAAGCCAAGGTTTCAAGTTTTATTACTCTTGCTTATTATTTAAATAGTGCCAGAGGTGTACATGGTGCTTTACAAACAGGAAGACAAGGGCCCTGCCTTGAGGAGCCTACAGCGTAATTTAGACAGTTACAGTTCAAGTAATTAAGGATTAGGCACGAGAGTAGGAGTCGACAGTAACGGAGAGAAGATCAGTGTGAGATCAGCAAAGCAAAAGGAATGAGGATGGAGCAGGGATAGGTTGCTTGGAGTTTGTTCTAGTTACACAACACATGGTTTGCGAAGTAGGAATAGTGCTGCTGATTTAGTGGAAGTGAAAGGAGAATCTGACCTCCCAGGATTCACCGAATTGGATTAGATCATTGTTTGCTCACGTCTGGTATTCTGCCTCTCACTGTGGCTTCAAAATCAGGTGCCCGCCCCTCTCTCTAATTCATCTGCCCAACCATGCATTGCTTTATATGAGGAAAGAAATTCCTCTCTGACTCTTGCACTGATCAGCCTGAACCCTGAAGCATGAGATTTGAATGTCCCGTATCTGAATGTGTGCAACGACAGATGCGATAAACAAGAATACGTGTATCCAGCCCTTTTGAAAATGCCGTGTACAGCATTTAACTCAACGTGCCTTCCCCGGCGGATGGATCTTAACACGCCCTTTGCTGGGAATGCCTCTGGGCACATGGAGAGGTGTGGGAGCGCATCTCCTCACTACTGGCTTCTAGGTACTCCTGGGTTTTCATGGCTATGCACAGGGCAGCTGCCGTTAAATGGTCATTGCTATTTCCCTTCCAAGCTCCCATTGTTTGGGTGAGGGGGTGTTATCTCAGACCATTGGATCATTTCTCCCATTGCTGGAAGGCTTGACAGATGGGAAATATGTCTTCTGGCCCCAAACTGGCCCCTTTAATGTCAGAGTAGGCTTAAAGCTGACATAAGAGTAAGTGGGAATGGATGCAGGTCTCCAGGCTTCCAGTTTGGTCTGGCGTTTGTTATTTCTGGGGTAGACATGTTCGAGCTGCCATGGTTAGGGGGTGAGATCCGAATGGGGTCACTGAAGGACAGTGGGCCTGCAGTCACATGGGGGTTTTATTGCACATTAATTTTTCAGTGTTTTGCCTATGTTGGATCTGAGGTTTGTCATAGTAGAGGGCCAAACCCCAAAGAGAGCCCCAGGTCGCTGTCTTACCAAAAGACAAATTTCAGTCCACCAGCATGATCTCTGTGTCAAGGGGTGTGGCTCACCCCACTGCTAATCAGGGGGACCTCCCCTGCAGTCCATGGACTCACACTATGGAGAGAAGTAGATCCAAACCAGGTCCATAGATTTTCCCATGTGTACAGTGCCTGCCATTCCCAAAGGATCTCAGTACGCTTCACAAAGCAAATCTAGTACTGTAATCACTCTGCCTGCCACTGAAATGCTGCCACCTCTGAGGGAAATGCAGCAGCAGTTATATCTAGCAACCCTGCTTAGCTTGTTGCAAGACCAGAGATCTCAGTCCAAGGTGTGGTGGCTATGGACAGTCTCAAACCAGTGAATCTGGTGGTGGTTTTGGTTTTTTTTAAAATACCAGCAAGATCATAAAATAGTGCTGTGCTGATCAGAAAATCCCATTTGTAACCAGCTTTTGACAATTTAACTCATGTCTCCGAAAGGGAGGGTGGCAGAACATAACGCAACATAATTTTTGCAACAATAGTATAGTAATATATAGGAGCACTCACGGCTCTGATTTTCCCTGTAATACCTTGGCCTAAAGAACATCACTGGAGCCTCTGCTCTACGTGGTCTGGTTTTTGTCAAATCAGGGTGTGGCCTTGGTTTTTATTTTCAGTACAGTTCAAAAAGATATGTGATACGTGTTTTGCGCTAGCCCTCTTGATTGACTTTGCTGCGGCATTCGGGGCTCTTCCAATCCATCTGTGCAGGTGGTGCTCCCCTTATGAGAGTGTGCTCCCAATGGAGGTGTTTGTCTATCTGTAAATAGCTAATTCATGGAAAAGGTGTTAGCAGATGGCACTCAAGAATACGCAGCCTTGTTGCCGGGTGTTCTAGGACCAATGCAAGCTGCTCTTTTGCGTTGCAAATGGCTTCCTATGCACAGCCCTTTCCATCAGCTCTTAACATTCCTCCAATCAGTCTGCACATTAGGAGGAGGTGCTAGCTAAGGTGCTAGCTAAACTGTGCAGAAGATTCAGTTGACATAAGGGGTTGGATTAGCAGGGGCTGGAAGTCCGTTACCTCCTGGGGACTCCCTTGTAAGTTTCTAGCCTGACAAACCTGAACCTCTCAAGGGAACTTGATCCAATCTCAGGACTCCGCAAAGACGTCTCCAGTGATAAGGGAGGTCCCGGTGCTTGCTGGCGAACAGGAGGTGACTTTGGTTTCCCAGCTTTGTGAACAGCCACTGCCCCTGTTCATGGTATTTCTATGAGCACAAGCAAAGATTTTCTAAATGCATCAAACCCAAGATTAAGTTGGACTGGTTCCATGTGAGTAGACGTCATGTCACTCGTTTTAGCTTCTGGTGTTCATGCCGATACTCAAGTTGCTGGGCCCATTTGGGCACTTGCTGCTTGCATTCTGAAGAGGGTTCTTGAGCGGTCTAGCTTGAGTAGACCTTTGGTGGAGGAGGCTGCTTTCCCCGGCGATGAACGGCTAAAGTCCTGGGCAAGGCTGTGTTGCATGTGGGTGGGGAAGCAGTCTGCTTCTTACCTCTTGAGCCTCTTCACTACGCCTCATTGAGTCCTCTGTAGCACTCCAATGGGTATTGTTTGCACTCTCGGGGGAAGCACTACATGATAAGAGATCTGTGAGCCTGACACTTGCTGAGAGATGGATGCTGTGACCAGCCCTTGTCTCACAGGGGCATCGGGTCCTCAGGTTGTGGTTTGCCAGATATTGAAGAAGGCACAATCTGCCAGGATTGTATTTCGTCTGGGCCAGAGATCAAGAGGCACGAGTCAGCTACAAGTCCATTAAGACTTGTCTGGCTGCGCAGGCTTATCCATTATACATTCCTGGAGGCAGAGGTAAGGGACACACCTGCTGGTTGACCCTGAGGACATAACAGAATCAATATTGCCCTGCAATGTAAATGTGTAAAATTACATACACTGTAGCCCTTTATTAATCCCAGATGTCCATATAAACGAGTATGTGCTGAACACTTATGAAAATGTCACTTTATATTAAAACTGTCTTACTTATTTAGAATCTGATCAAAAGCCTGTTGAGCTCAGTGGAAAGACACCTGATCCCAACTCAGGGGGTACAGTGTTGTCTACTGGTAGAGCACTGCACTGAGCTTTAAGAAACCTGGGTGTTATTCCCGGCTTGGCCACTGGCCAGCTAGATGACCTTGGGCAAGTCACCTCCTGCCTCAGTTTCCCCATCTGTAAAATGGGAATAATGCTACTGATCTCTCTTATAAAGTGCTTTGAGATCTACCCATGAAAAGTGCTCTGTGAGCACTAGATATTATAGTTAATCAGAGCCTTAAACAAATGAGTTTCTCAACAGGCTGACTCCTTTTGCTTATCGTCCCTTATTATTTGTATTGCGGCCGTGCTTAGGAACCCCAGTGATGGACCAGGACCCCAGTGTGCTAGCTGCTGTACAAACACAGAACCAAAAGATGGTCCCTGCCTCAAAGAACTTGCAATCTAAGTGCAGAAGGTCACTGATCACAGAAACAGGATGGGGGGAGAGTTTGGTTTGGCTTAACTTGTTGGGGAAAGCGCCCATACACTTTTCATCTCTCTGTCCAGCCAGGAGTCAATTTCTTCCTGCCCTATCTCTGTAGGAAGGATGGATCACAACTGCTAATGGGTTCTCCTTTTCTGTTAGAGTGGCTTAGGTTTGAGAAGAAGGAACCATGCAATACAAAACTAAGACGCCCATGACCCAGTTGCTTTGAGTGGGATCTGAGTGATTCTGGGGTGCGTTATGGTAAACTACAGAGGATCAACCCTTCCTCAGTACCCCCTCCTACTGTTGGGCAAATATGTGTTCTGGGGATCTAAAGCCCTCTGAATTGGAAGGGAAGTTCAGCATAGTCAACCCAACAGCAAGGCCCCGGGTCTGCGTTCTCAAGGAGTTAAATGCTCTGACCTCTTCCGCATGTTGAAGTGAAATTAGTCACAGTCGTCAGTAAAAGTGCTGGCTAGGTTATAAAAATGAGTAATGAGCGCAAATCAATAGCGAAGCTAGTGTTTCCCGGGAATGCCAGATCCAAATGGAGAAGCACATCAGCCTAGGCGGTGCGTGTTCTGTGATATATGGAAGGGATAGGTCCCAGATGTGCTTCGCTACGTGGCATTGACGTCCTGTGCGCCTGGGACAGGGCTACATTTGGAAAAAGTCCCCTTCACTTCTATACTGCTACTTCCACCTTTAACTCGTATTTGGCAGTTTTATTGCTGGAGAACAGTGAACTCAGGGGATAGCTCTGTGTGTGCTAGCGTCTCTCACGCTACATCCCGACAATGTGCATTGGACCCGGACCCACAAGTGCTTTTGTAGGAGTGGTAGGGATGTACAGTGTTCAACTGCCCCATTTACCTCTTGGCTCCTCACTGATACTGCCCATAAAGTCACCAGTTGGTTTTGTAATGCAGTCACCTGCCCACTAGGGGCAGGGCTGAGACCATACACTCATTTCACATAGGCATAGGCGCCGACTCTGTGGGTGCTTCAGGGCTGGAGCGCACAGCGAAAAAAGTAGTGGGTGCTCAGCACCCAGGAGCCAGAGCTGTTTGGAAGCTCGGGGAGGGGCTTGAGGGATGGCAGAGAGCAGTGAGCAGCGGGCGGGCGGGGGCCTCGGGGAGGGGGAAGAGTGGAGGCAGGAAGAGGCGAAGTGAGGGCAGGGCCTTGGAGAGGGGGCAGAGCTGAGGCAGAGGGAGGGCGGGCGGGACCTTGGGGGAAGGGGCGGAGTGGAGGCGGGGCCTGGGGGGTCGAGCGCCTCTGGGGAAAAATAAAAGTCAGTGTCTATGCACACAGGCCCGTGAGGAGCCAACAGTGGAAATAATAGAGAACATTGATGGTAGCTGGAGGCACTGTGGTGTTAAGGGGCTTATTTAATATTTGTGATAGGGATGGCAAAAATTTCAAAAGCTCCTCAGTGACTTAGAACCCCGAGTTCCAGTTTCAAAAGTAACGCAAGCACTTTTGAAAATGGGACTTTGACTCCTTAGTCACTTGGTGGTTTTGAAAACTTTTACTCTTGGTCACTGACAAATCCAGGCGTATTGAAAAAAATTCTACAGCACAAATGGACATCCTTATTATTATTGCTCAGCTATGAATGACTCAATGACTCTCTGGCCTTGACCACCATGCTCCAAAGCGTGACCCCATGCCCTGTTGCTGGTCTTCCCACTTCTGTGTTTCTAGTGATGTTAATTGTTTTCACACAATTGCCGGCTGGAGACAAGCTCTAAGTAACGTTTTTGCAAGGGGAAAATTGCCACTTTCCTCCAATCAGCTTATAAGCATCTTTATGTAATGCAGACGGCAAAACCTTAATTTTGGCTGGACAGCCTATGAAATTAATTTAGTGTATCAAAGAGTTGCTTCCTGTGTTTATTAAGTTGCACTTCGTGGTCTCAGCATAAACATGAGGGAGAAAAACATCAGACACTTTCCCTGTTCCTCAGCAATAGGGATATGCTCACAAAGTTTGCATCATACACTTGGAGTTTGTGCAGATTTTTTCTTTGTTTTCACTTTGTGTGGGTTTGAATCTCTGAATTTTTGGTTTTGAACAACCCCAAAAACTCAAGGCAAAAATTCATCCGAAACCACCAGTTTTCTCCTGGTCTTGCATTAAAGGCCACTACATTTCAACTTGTTTGCAACATAACCATAAATCTGTGTGAAATGAGTCCCAGATTTTCTGGTAGTGCTTAGATACGATGGCAGCTTTAGAAATACACAGAGAGTGAGACGGACAGACTGAGCGGGGTGGCGCGTAGGGTACTGAATAGCAGCGGGGGGCTGCAGTCGGGATTGAGCTTGGGCAGAGCTGGATTGCACCCCCAGGAATGGAATAAAGGGAGACCTTGTGGGTGCATTAGCAGAGCGGGGTGTGTAGGGGTGTACAAATCTGCTGATGGGTGGAAGCTGGGCTAAAAAGAGACATACTCGCTGTGCTTATATTCCACATTCCCAGTTATCCAGCATATGAGCACATTTCTATAATTACTATACACTTCCTATGAATTTCACTAATTAACTGAGTCCCAGATATCAAAGTATCACCCTCCGCTGCCGGGTGACTCTTCTTTGTGTCCCCCTCTTTTGTTGCCGATGAGATTTCGTTCTGATGACATGCCTGATGGCTTGAGCTCTCTCGAATTGCCCAGTGCCTCAGTCTCTGCTGTCAACAGCATGTCCCTTGGATTGCACCTTCACAGCTTTGTCCCAGTGATGGACATAGTGCTAGAGACTCAAGTGTGGGTGTGAAAATGCAGCTATTTATCTGTCTTTGTTCCTTTCCTCTTGCTGTTACCTGGATAGTGCCAGTGGGTTACGGGAGCACGAGAACACCCGACTCCAGTGTTACTTCCAGAAAGCTCTTTTGTTGGGAGATGCTTTCTCTTACGCAAATAACCCTTGAAAAGCCCAACACTGAGTGTTTTTCAAGCATAAGAGCAAGGGGTTAACACAAGCCAGCAGGGTCATTGATACATGGAAAGAACTAATCAATGAGAATCACATTCCTTCAAGGAAATCAGTTACTGTGAGGCGTATGTTGCTAATTTTCAGTGGGTCTTTTTAATCATGCTTGCAAAATTTGCAAGTGCATGTATTTGTATGAACAGAAACCCATGTTTCAGGTCTATTGTTTCCATTTGGAATATAAGAACCCTGCTCATTGTGGTCAGCATATGAACCTGTAGTACAGGCAGAAATGCGACCAGAAAGGTTAGGTCCAAACCACCCCGTTTAACTCTATGGAAGTGTAAATCCAGACCATTTTCTAAAATGGGCCCAGCTCCCCAAACCCCACAGACTTGCAGGTCCATCTCTAATTCCAAGTTTGGATGAGGGATTGGCAGCAAGTTTCCAATCCCATCGTCCCCCACACTGACCTCCTCTGGGCATCCTCGTCAGTCAGGGCGTGGGGTGCAATTCCTTTCTGATGCTTTCCAGAGCGGGCTGCACAGTCGCAGCACCAAACCTGTCATTCGGCACGATGGGCAATGGCTGTGTGCCCTGAATGGCCACGGGTGACTCTCCGCTGGTGAATTGGGTTTATTCAGCGCAGCTTTCTCGAGGAAAACAGCTTCCGGGGAACTAAAGCAGGAAAAGAGCCATGTACATCACAGGAATTGGCCAAATATCCCGCCCCCTCCCTTTTTTTTTTTTTAACAGTTTATGCTTGGAAGAAATAAAACAATACTCTGGCTTGAGGGCTTCCAAGACCCCGTTCGGGGCGATTATTATCAATGGGGATTGCTCTTTCAAGTGGAAAGCTTGTGTTCTGCAAGGAGGCCAGGCTCGTGCTGGTGAGGATCTGGTCCCTGATAGTTGTGTAATTAGAATACAACGCAGAGGGGAAGAATTCTAGGTCAGGTTTTCAAAATCACGCTGCATTGTCCTGACTCTTCTCCTATTGACGTCAGTGGTAAAACTGACTTACATGGGAGCAGAATTAACCCAACCCTGAGCATTTCAGAAACCCCCCACCACTAGCATTTTACTTTTTGCTTCATGTTCCCTCTCTATGAGGCTCCATGGCTCATCCGTTTTCTCTGTTGGCCCCATCCCTGTCCTTTCTGGTGTGGCTGCACCTATGGCCACAAACCTTTTAGTTTGCTCCCAAAGGGGAGAGGTCTCAGCCTCGGAAGCTGGGCACTAAAGCTGAGTGGAGTTTTTTACCCCCCATGGGAAATTTTGATTTTTTTTGTCTAGAAATTGAAATCTGAAATATTTTGACTGAAAAATGAAATATAACAATTTGGAAATGCCACGGTGGTGCCTCATAGGAGTGGTAGTTTGGGCACCTAATACTCCCATTCTCCTTTATAGCCTGGGTTCCCTGGTCAGACTACATCTTCCATGATGCACCACTGATTCCCCTCTTGGTGAGGGAAGATGGTGCATCATGGGAGTCCGATGGCTGCAGTGCATTATGCGAGACAATGTTCAGCCCATACAGGAAAATGGGGACATGGAGCAAACAAACTACAAGTCTTACTAGGGACTTCGTGATCACAGAGGTTCCATGGGCAGAACCTCGCTCAGTGGTCTCCCCATGGTGTCATTAGTTACCGCTACATTGGGCCAAAAGGAGCCAAAAGCACTGTGCTAAAAAGCTTTTGCTTTCAGGGATTGTCTTCTCTGTGGTTTTCCATTTTGCTGCAAGTGTAAACATCTTGGAAATAGCCTTTCTTTTTATCCAAAGTGACTCTGGAATTACAGCAGTGAAGGCATCCATTCCAAGGTTTATGCTAGACCCAGTGAATTCCAAGCAGGACACTTCCAGTGTGTTAGTTCCATGCAAATATCCAGGCTAGCTAGATGGCTTCAAATAAAAGTTACCAATCTGTCAATTTAATACTGTTCTGGCATATTCATTTCTTGCTCCCAGAGACACACCACATCTTCAGCCTCTGTAGTGCAGCTTCACAAAATGGTTGCAAGAAAAAACCCCAAACCACATGAAAATTGCCTGCTTTCATATTTCATTACAAACCCAAGGTTGGGTTAGTGAAAAGTCTGGGTCCCTTTACGATCTTTTCCCATGAATCTTTGGCAATACAATGCAAAGTCTGTAATTTGGATGCAAAGCCAGGTGTGACTCAGCAACTTTGAAAGTCACACTTCAACTCCCCGGGGGAGGGAGAAAAATATACAGATCAAAACAGAAGGAAATGTTTGGAAGAAGCCCTGGGAATGTTCTGAAATAGCCAAATTTTGCATATTTTGCCCCAACCTCTACTTAACTTGTTCCAGATCCCAGCTTCTCTGAAATATTGGAGCATTGAAATCCAACATTTTGGTTTTGCCCAGTGTAGAAATGGAGTCAACCACAGAGTTTGGATCCTGACTCAAACCAATGTGAACCTTCACAGAGATAGGAGCCAGGCACAAAATCTGGAATTGGATCGAGACATTCCAACATTCAGGGGAGATCGTTTTTGGTTTGGATCTATCTATCTATATATTGTTATCTGTTTATTATTGGATAAAATTATAGAGACAGTGATGCTTTGAGTGGGGGAGATTTGGCTACTTTTAGACCCATTCCCAGACAGAAACAAGCAAAACCCTCATTACAATATATTCATTTTTTGCTACTTCTCTCTCAGAATGTTAGCAAGGGATTCTGATCACAGTTACACCCGTATCAATGAGGAGCAACTCCACTGATGCCAGTGGTGATATACTGGTATGAAAATGGCATGAGGCGATCAGAATCAGGCCTTGTATATTTCGGGAGGCCGTGCTGCACAGCTGACGTGCTTTCTGAGTTAGCACCACGCTGACTCCAGTTTGCCAAGTGCAGACTCGCTGAACCAAGTTCCACCTCTGAATTACGTTTCTTAGGCAGCGTATTCTTTCCTTTCTCCAGCAATTTCCTGAAATAACGTTAGGGAAATGTGAAAATCTTGAACTTTTGAACCTCCCCGCAGGACAGTGTAAAGGGGGTGGAGCAGTGGCGGCATGGGGGAGGGGAGATCTGTTTTGTTTATGTGGTTTATTTTGGCCATGGGGACTGGGTGTGAGGGGGCGGGGGAAGGCTTGCTGGACAACCACAGTTCAAGAAGTAGCCAGATCTGAGCTGCCCCTTATTAATGGGTTGCTGTTTGGTGGGTCAGTGACTTGAGTAAGTGAGAGGATGTTTTCTTAGTGTGCAGACGAAGGGGGTGCCCGGTGGCGGGGGCAGTAGCAGGGGAAATAACACATTGGGATGATGAACGGTTCCTTTGGTTTTCGGAACGGCTTTGGCCATGGGGAGCTCTGTGCTGAGGAGGAAAAGGGGGGGGAAAGAAAGGACGTCTGGAAAGTACTTTTCCCTCTGATGAACTTCAGGGCCTTATAAATCACTGCCAGGCTGCAGCTGCGAAACATGTGACCCTGGCAAACTAACTGCAGACCTTCCCTCCTCACCTCTTAAAGACACAGCACAGCTATTAGGCTTTCCCCGTTACAGTAAAGGGAAGGGATGTCAGTGGCTCCATCTCCTTCAGGAACGCTACAGGTGGGATTTCACAGAAACCTGTATCTGCTGTTTTACTTAAACAGAGGCGAGCTTAAATCGAAAGCCCAGCGGAAGGATCGTCTTGCCTGGGACTCAAGAGTTCTGGGTTCTATTCGCAGCTCTGCCCCAATGACTGGGGGCAACCCGCTTAGGTGCTTTTGAAAATAGGACCTAGGCACTTTTGGAAATGTGGCCTTCATTTCCCAGTTCCCCATCTGTAAAATGGGGATAATAGTACATCCTTTGTCTAGCTCATCTATTTACAGTATAAGTGCTTCCAGATAAGGGGTATAATTTTCAAAAGGGCCCAAGTGATTTAGGAGAATCATTCTCATTTTCTAAAGTGGCTTAGGAACATGTCTCATGGCAAGTCAATGGGATTTAGGCTCCTATGTGCCAAAGTCATTTTGAAATGAGATGCATGCTCCTAAATCACTTAGGCACCCGTGAAAAATATTACCCAAGAACTCTGTGTTAAACTGTGTGCCTGAGCAGTGCTTAGTGCTGCTGAGCCCCAGTTCTGACCATTGGGGGTGTAGGAGTGGGTCAAGCAGAGAATCTGAACCCAGCTTCAGACCTGAATCTCCCGGCTGGTACTTTTCAGGATCCTGTTTCTGTGTCTCTGTCATTGTTCTAGTTCATTGGAGTTTTCCCTTAGAACGATAACGTTCAACTGATAAATACGCGTCTGGGATGACCCAGAACATACTAAAATTCCCATTGCCTCCTACGAAGACTGAGCGCCGAGCTAGGCAAATCATTCCTCGTGAATCCTTCCCTGGCTCTCAAACTGCAGCAGAGTGCAAAGAAGGGTGAAACAGATCACAGGGTGCGGTCTCCAGCCTCTTTGCTGCTTACGGATGTCAAGACTCCTCATTTAAAAGCAGAACCTGGATGCCTGTAAACACATTGTTATTATTATCATGATCATCTCAGTAGTATCTAATGGTCTCATTATGCTTGGTGCTGTACATATAGTTAGTGAGAGACAGCTAAGGATCCCTAAGGATCAGCTAAGACCCTAAGGATCTTACAATCTAGACAAGACAGACAAAGGGTGGGAGGAGAATCAGAGAGGTGGAATGATATGCCCAAAGTTACACATTATAGCTGGGAACAGAACCTACATCTCTTGACTCCCAACCCAGGAGCCTCGCTCCTAGACTGCGCTGCTCCTCTCTCTATTAAAAGCAGCTGCAAAAAGGAGAAGCTAGCATAGCTGCTATCAGGGAGCCACACCACCCCAGCAGAACAGTTAAAAATGACTAAATACTTTCCTAATCTAATTACGTTTCCATGCAGGCAATTGCCTTAATTGCCACAGGGGTGTGGCACGATGATGGGAGGGGAATCGGCCCGCTCTTTGCTTGGCTGTGATTTAGAGTCGCATTCCATAATATACGGTCAGATGATCCTCTCTTCAGCACTTTTCATCGCCCTTTGGGGAGCCTTAGCCCCGGTAAAGCCTGAGTGAAGATCTGGCCCATAGTGACCAGGAAGTGACATGCACAGTTGGGAAGGCAGATTGAAAAATACACACTCCTGGGGCTTGCTCCAAAGTTCACTGAAGTCCGGGGGGAGCTTTTCCATCGACTCCGTTGGCTCAGCCCCAGCAAGAGGATTTAAAGGCTTGTGTACAAGAGGTTTCCTCTCCATAGATGAGCCCCCGGTTGCAACAATTATCCCATGTGATTTCCATGACTTGCCCACCTGTGTTTATTTTCAAAATGCAGTCAGAGACTTTGCGATTTACATGGCAGAATAGATAAGTGGGGATTTAAAGAGAAAGGAAAATAGACTCGAGGCGACCGTGTAACATGAGCACGGATCCTAGTAGTGAGATTGTTATCAGACGTGTTGGGAGAAGCCGAGGCTTATTAATGAAATGGCTCATCTCTTTGTCAGCAGAAAAGGACCAGCCAGCGACAGAGGGGATGGAAGTGCCAGGGTTTCACTTTGCATTGCTGCTGGGGGTGAGGGGTCTGGTCTTAACAGAGCTCTGGGCTGCCATCTTGCTGGCCATTTTGGCAGATTAATGGCACTGACATCAGAAGGCAAAAGCAGGGCTACAGAGGAGGTGCGCATTTGCTAGGAAGGTGGATGTTGCGTTTTCCTAGCTGTCATTTCAATTGTAGAAAGCAAGAGTTGGCTCCTCAGCTGGTGTGAATCAACACGGCTCCATTGACTTCAGTACGACTAGGCTGAGGTTCACCAGCTGAGTCCTGGCCCCAATGTTTTTATCCCCTCTCCAGTTTTGTAGCTGGGAGTCCCATTCTCTGCTCTCCCCAGCGGGAATTGCAGGTAACGCCACTGAAATCCCGACGGCTGGGATAAATTGGGGTAGTTCCATTGAAGTCAGTGTCCCCTCTCAGCATGGCCACAGGGGTTATTCATTTTACTCCTGGCCCACTGAAGTTATTGAAAGGCTGCTAATGTTTGCAGATCTGTCTCATGGAGTAAACCCGGTGTGAAAGGAGGAAAAGCCCGATATTCCCTTTCTTGAGCGTTTATTCCCTTTTTCACGCCCTGTAGTTGCACTGAGATCAAAGGACAAATACTCAAGGTCTGTGAAACATCTTTGATTTCAAACATAAACCCATCCATCCGTCTCTTTTAGGCTCTTCTTCGGCTCCCACCATTACGGGCTCTAAGATCTGACAATACAAATACTGGAACACTGCCTCATTATTATTAAGTCTCTGAACCAGACTCTTCTCTCAGTTACATTTTTGTTATGCCACTAATGCATAAGTGAGATCAGAATCCTGTTAATTGAGAGCAGGCTACTTTGGACAGGGTGCAAGCAGAGAAGTTGGACTGGGTGGAAGCAGAGAAGTCAGCTGGCATAGATTGTAAGGTCTTTGGGGCAGAAACTGTCTATTACTCTGTGTTTGTACAGCGCCTACCACAGTGGGACCATGCTGTTGATTGGTTCCTGGGCACTATTGTAATAAACATGACTGATAGTAAACTCTTGATTGCTGAAATTCAAACACATTGCAAACGAGACACTATTTCAGTGTTCTAACATCTAGAGGAGATACCCTGTCTCATAGCTATCTATTGATTATCTAACTATCCATCCTATTTATGTAGATTCTTATATTGATGCTCACTGCTACCCTGCTAGCTGTCTTGGTGGAGGTTTTTAATATAGTTAGTGCTTAACAACCACGGAGTCCCACCGTGCATTCCTTCTGTCAACAAAAACAGGTTCTAATGCCCAAGTCTGTCCCTGAGCGGTTGCTGAATGTGTAAGAGGAGCCGCATTTTCTCCCATTGGAGACTGCACTACTAGGATCATCTTGGGATATATGCTGAGTCTGGAGAGCTTGTGGTGTGAAAACCAAATGCTAATGATGATCCCACTTCGGTTCTAATGTTTTGCATCCCGGACTCTTGCTTATTCTTGGAACAACCGAGACCATCTAATGCCCTCAAAGCGCAATCCCACTTCCCACCGGTATCGACAGGAATGGTGCAACATGGATGGAGGACACTGATGGATCCAGGGCATTGCTGATTCAAGGTCATTGTCTGAGAATGTTCATGACCCCCTTGGCGACTCAGTTCAGAACCTGCCCAGGGGACAGCACCCATTCTTTTCATTCAGTGGCAGCTTGCCCCTGGAGAAGGGACATCCCAAAGCTGCTTTGTCAAAGGAGGAAATGGGGAAAAAAAAGGCGAGTGGCTGTTTTCACAAGGGGTGTTACAGTCAGTGAGCTTCTGCGCCTGCTGTTCCACACTATTAATCTTGGAGGAAATCAGCTGGAAGGTGTGAACGAGATACGTGGCAATTACAGCATTGGGAACATGAGCTGCATTATTCTTAGGAGTTTGCCCTGACCCTAGTGAGTTTACTCTCACTAGTTAGAGTAGCAAAGTGCAGGCTGCTGCAAGATGCAGCAGCTGAGGAATGACCACAGCTGCGGATAGAGGAAGACATCATATAAACCAAGAATTATAGGGCGGTTGGCTTTAGTTTAAGTGGTTTTTAGGTATCCCCTTTGCAATTGATGTAGTCCCGTTCTTGCTTGTGTCATTCTATAGAAAATTACATTATTGGCAAAGTGTATTCCATGCACCTCATCAAAGGCCTGATTCTCCTCTGAGTCATGCTGGTGTGAAAATGGCCTTAAGAGAGGAGTCAGGTCATAGATATGGTGTCATAGCACTCCAGGTTCAAATCGGCCCTTCATCCATCTCAGGTCGATAGTTTACTGTGTGGGTCTTTCAGAGATGATCCAAAAGACTGGAGAGGGGTCTTGTCTTTTCTGTATGAACATTAAAGATGGCCATGCTCCATAAGATTTGGTATTTTCCCCAGCATCCTTGATTTCAAAACTTTCCCCACACTGTGTTTTATGTCAATTGCCTGACTAGCGGCGACTTTGCTGGTTGCATGATTCCTGAAGTGTTTACGATTTGCTTTGGCTTTCAGGAAAGAAAAAGCACCAAATGTGAATAATGGTGATAATAATTATTATCCAATCATTGGTTCCACGCTTGGGATGGTAAAGGGGGCATCTGTTATGATTTGACATGCTGGTGTAGTGGAGACACTAAGCGGCAGTATGGTCTGATGGTTAAAGCACAGGACTCAGAATATAAAAGCTCTGGGTTCTAATTCCAGCTCTGTGACCTTGGGAAAGTCATTTCCCCCTCTGCCTCAGTTTCCCTATTTGTAAATGGGCACACCACATACTATCCCCCTCTTATGAGGAATGCATTCTAAAATATCTGCCATTGTGCTGCTCTGGTATGAACAGCTGAAGATGAGTAGCGCTGGGGACTCCCTGGGTTGCTAGTCAGTCTGAGATTCAGTGGTGTAGCACCTTTGGAACTTTATGGGGACTTGGTATCTGAATGCCACATGGTGCTAGAGTGCTTTATCCTCTCAAAGATTTGCCACGCTCCTTCTGTTTGCATGTGCCCCCATGAGAGAACGCCCACCCTTTGCCATGGCACATTGCATCAGTTCCTTCACATTTTGTAAATTCCTCTGTTGCAACTGCTGATCTGTCAGTGCTGAAAGGAGTGGAGTGATAGGAGGGGGAGAGACTCGGTGCGACCCCTGCGTGCTGACAAACGTGGGAGGGGATGCTAGAGACATCCAGACAACTCCCCGACTTCTTTCACTGCTGCTGCACTTGGAGCCTTCCTCCCTTGGCTGCCAAACTGGGGTCTTCATGCAGGGCTGGGTTTGGTAACTGCAGGAGGTAGGGTAACCTGAGCATAAGGGATGAGCCCATGGTACAGAAGGGGTTAACTGCTATTCCATTGGGGAAGAGTTAGGGGGTGTGTGAACCAAGCTGTTTTATTTTGGAAGAGTCCTTTCCTGTGCAGCCCCCGACCTCTTTATCTATCCAGGGGCCTCCTTGAATGCCTGGAATCCTGAAGTCCTCTGGCCATTGACCGGACCTTTCCGGGCTGGAATCACTGAGGTTATCCGACTGGATTTGGAACATCCTCATTAGACCTGGAACCAATCCAGACATGAAAGCCCAGAGGCCACTTCCAAACAGACTGTCATTTGCTTCCAGGCAGCTGCAGACAGCCTGGGGCTTATGGGAGTTCCAAACCACCCCAGTTCTTAGTGTTCGGTAGGGGTCAGAGCCAGTGACCAAAAGCGGCAGAGCGGCTGAGCAAAAACAACAGTACAGAAGTAATTAATATATTGCCGTCAGTAGCCACATGATTCTTTTCATTAGCCACAGGCAGCTACGTCACGGATGATTTGAAGAGGAAAGCATAGCGGTCGGATCCTCCTCTCCCTAACACACAAGGTCCCTGAAGTCAGCGGGTTTGCAGGAAAGTAAAATCTGGCCCTGTCTCTTTAAAAGGAGCGCGCTGTCTAGCTTGCAGGAGGAGCGAAGGCGAATTGGATTTGGCAGCTGCCTTCCCTATCTTGTCAGGCCTCTTCCTGCAGCACGTAGTCACCCTGTTCTCAGGCTTGCTGTTCCCCCGGACCTCCAGCTGCGGTGCAGAGAGTGAGTGGGTGGGTGAGTGGGAGGACGCAGTAGCCCTGAGGCCAGTGACTTGTCCTGGAGCATGCTCCAGTTGGCAAAAAGAGAAGCACGGTTGGGTGTTGTTATTCCTGAGTGGAGGGGACTGTGACTAATTCCAGAGCAGGAATAGAGGATCCCTTGCTTCAAATAGATGGCGCTTCCCTGAGATTTCAGGCGTCATGCTTTTGTTATATAGGACATAGCTGATTCTCCAAGAAGACCAGGATCTGGGCCAAAAGAACTGCCACAAAGCTGCAGGTGCGAATTGTAAGCTCTTTGGGGCTGGACCCATCTCTTTGTTCTGAGCTTGTACAGCACCTGGTGCCGTGGGGACCAGGACTGGTACTCAGTGGAACTACTGCAATGCAAATATTAAATCATAACAATAGTAAAATCCTCACCAATATTTTAAAGACACGCAAAGCGCTCCTGCCGTAGAGCAGCCTGAGTCTGAGGAGGTGGGAAACCCCAACAGTGAAGTGAGGGGAGAGCCCACCTCTTTGGATCTGCCACTGTTAATATAATGTTGTCAGTTCCCCATCAGCTTTGAGTGCCTCTAGCCGATCTCTGCAATCAATAAAAATAGCTTAGATTCCTGTAGTGCCTTTTGCCCCCACGGGGCTTGGCGTGCCAGTGAGATCTGTCAGCTGTTGTGGTCAACCTGACGACTTTTGGGGCCTTTTGAGTTCAAACCCGCTGGAAGGAGGAGCCGGCTGGCTGTTGATGTCCTGAGACTTTGGTATCTGGACTCCCTGGAGTCCCCTGCGGCAGTATGTGGAGAGAATATTGACAGCATCTTTGCTCCTCTGCAATGGCTGGAGTGGGATCGGTGTTCTTTCAAAGGGTTAACGCTGACTGTGATAGCTGCTAAAAGCTCATATTACCCCTATCAGAACTCACTAGCACCAATCAACCCTGCACCGGTTGCTGCTGTAACTGATCTGTTTGCAGAAAGGGGGCTGGTGTTAAGTTGAGAGGAGAGTTGGGCAAGAGAGGGTCAGAAGGTCTGGGCCAAGTTTTCTTTTGATTTGTTAAATCAACACTGCAATCTTCATGCAGCAGAAAGTAAACTTTCCTTTGCTGCCAGCCTCCTGATACTGTCCCAGTCCAGGTGTGCAAGGTTTTTGTAATGCTTTAATGGTGCAAATTCCACAGCACAGTTGTTCTCCTTTAGCAATTGCAACAAACACTGTGTTCTCTAGATTGGATTTAGAATAGTTTTTTTTAAATGCACCTTCATTTCTTCCTTTAGCTTCTTCCACTACCACAGGTAGATAGCTGCTGATCTATCTCCCTCACAGTTAAATTACTATTATTGTTATCTTCTTGTATTCCACTAGTGTTGAGAAACCCCAGTCAAGATCAGGGCCCCATTGTGCCAGGTGCTGTACATACACATAGTGAGAGACAGTCCCTGTCCCGAAGAGCTTAGATTCTAATTAGAAAAGATAGACACAAGGAAGGATTATTGTCCCCATTTTACAGATGGGGGACTGAGGCACAGAGTGATCAGATTTTCAAAAGACCTCAGAGCTCTCATTTAGGCACCAAAAGAGGTGGCCAGATTGTCAAAGAGGACAGTACAATGGGTAAATGGCCCCCTCTGAAAATCTGGACTTGAGGGTCATCGTGAGAGCTGCTGGGTTCTGAGCACTTGGAAAGTCTGACTTCATGTGCCTTGCCCAAGGGCACAAAGGAAGTCTGTGGCATTCTTCCTCATTGGGAATTGACCCCAGATCTCAGTCCCAGCTCATTATACCTGAACCACAAGACTCTCCTTTCCTCCTCGGCTTTCTGTTGGGTAGCAGTAACCCTGAGGAAGACTGCTACTTATGCGCTGACGGCCAGTAGTAAAGTGTTCCTCTGAGCCCCAGCTTCAGAAATCCATCTTCTCTCCGTGTCAATAGATGCCCCTTCCCATGTTGCTCAGTTGTGAGTTCTCTGGCCCAGCAGATGTTAGTTTGAGTCCTGCCCAATGACTTGGGCCCGTACCTGCGGCTGACGTTGGAGGAGTAGGGTATTTTGCTGTTGCGGATGCTGGACTTCAGATGAGGTGCTCAACCAAGCTCTCATCCACCCAGGTCTAGTGGCTGCTTCAGGGAGGGACTGAAATCCCTGTATGAAAAAAGCCAGGTGTAACCCTAGTGTTGTCCAAATGTATGTGTGATCCGTTGCCCGATGGCTGCTGTGTTCACCTGTGCAGTCAGCGCACGCTCCGCTTGTGTGACTTGCTATCGTCAGGCCCTTTGGGATGTTACCAGCGAAACCAAATTCTGTTCCCGTTTTCAGCGCCTCTTTGAAAAACCCAGCTCCCGGAATCCTGATCTGCTTTGCGTCGCTCACAGCGCAGCACCCCCTCAAGGGCAATTAGATCGTTTCCAATTTGCCCGTCACCCATAAAACCAATTCAGTGTAATTAAAAGGCCATAATAGTTCTCGACAACCTGCGGGCCTGGAATGCTTTTGTTCTTGGCATGCTCCCCGCGGAGAACGGGTAAGCCCTAACGGAAGCGGCGGGGCGTGAGGAAGAAGCTTGGCCAGGTGGGTTCCGCAGCTCATTGGTTTGGCTCTCGAGCGTCCTTGCAGGGGAAGCGTTAATGGCCGGTGTCTGCAGCGCATTCCAGCAGGCGGACTGCATTGTAACTGCCCCGTTCCCGGTGACGTTTTGAGGCTGTTTATTTACGTCACCTGTCTCTGCTAGTAACCATTCACACCCCAGGCCAGAGGGTAATAGAAAGCTAGTGCTAGCAGCTAAAGAAAGGACTCTGAGTGCCCCTTTCAGGCCATTTCCCCGCCCTTTTGCCTGCAGTTCTTAGGGCTAAGTAGGCATCATTCCCTTCCCGGTTCCCTCTCTTTCGCTCAAGCAGATAATTTTAGCAGAGGCAGGAGAGGTGCCACTGGGGAAAAGGTCCATCCCTAGGGTGCAGCGCCCATTTGGCATCGGAACTGAATTGGCTCTAGGCTGCCGTTTGGGATGATTGACAGTAGCAGCACAGCAAACAGAGGCTCAAACTCTGCACTTCACCAGAGGGGGAAATTACAGGCTCATCGGCTGCCCTTAAATTTAACCTCGGGCGTGGCGAATGGTTCTGGAATGGACACTGTCTCGCTGGGATTGCAGGGAGGGGGCTCAGCCAGAGATGCTGGAACTGGGGGTGCTGGAGGTGCAGCAGCACCCCCTGGCTTGAAGTGGCGTCCATCATATACAGGGCTTACAGCTGGGTTCAGTGGCTCTCAGCACCCTAAATACACAAATTATTCCAGCAGCCTGGGCTCAGAGCTCTCAACACATGTTGGATGGCACATTTGGAATGTACCACTTCCCTACCCATCACTTCCAAAGGACATGTGACCACGGTGCAACACACAGACACACACACACACACACACCCCCTTGTGGGATGTAGGAGGACCACAGCCCAGAGCGTGGCAAAATTCATCCCTTGATGTAACTCTGTTCAGCTTCCGCGGAGCTAGCCTGGAGAAGGATTTGAGGAGGTTGACTCGGTGGTTAAGGGGCTAGCCTAGGACTTGGAAAACTTGGGTTTCAGTCCCCGCTCCACCAGACTTCCTGTGTGACTTTGGGCAAGACATTTAGCTGCGGTGCCTCAGTTCCTCATCTGTACAATGGGGATAATCGCAGTACCCTGCCTAGCTGGGGTGCTCTACACTAATGCCGAGGAGGTTCAGGTTGTAATGTGGCCTAGGCTCCTCGCCGGAATGGATCTGGACCGGGGGAGGTTACACTTTTCACAGCTTCTGCCGGCCAAGCTCATCGCATGCACCAGGGGCTCCTTGCATCCCTCCATCCCTCCCCCGAAGCCACCTTCCAGCCCCCTCTATTTCAGGGACTCACCTGCCACTTCCCCTTCCCCTCCCGCATGCCTGGGGGTCGATGTGTCCCCCCTGCCCATGCCCCCAGATGTACGGGGCTGCTAGAGAAGAGATGCTCTGGATTACTGGACCCCCACTAACAGCAATGGCAAGTCAATACAGTATGGATGCAAAAGGGTCACCGTATTGACTCATTTAAAACTTGCCAGCCAGCCAGCCCTCTGCTGGCCCGAGAGCTCCCAGTGGCCCGCACTACACTGTCCCTATTATTGCCTATTGCGACCATGGGTTCCCAGCCAGTAAATTAGGGGCACTTGCTGAGAGATGCTGACAGGAGAACAGAGCGCATTGTGAGAGCCAGGACAGCGCCGGCCCTTGAGGGATGAAATAGGAGCCTGTAATTTCTCAGGACTG
Source organism: Macrochelys suwanniensis (assembly GCA_033296515.1). NCBI lineage: Eukaryota > Metazoa > Chordata > Testudines > Chelydridae > Macrochelys > Macrochelys suwanniensis. Next base: position 7,765,629 of record CM065790.1, on the reverse strand, counting down.
TTGTGACATCTTTGCACAAGCGTGCGATTGAGTCACATTTGCTTTATCAGCACAATCCTTGTTTGCCTCAATGCCTCCCCTCCTCCCCGCCCCACACCAGTGCTTTGTCCCATGATGCTCCTGGGCATCGAAAGAGCCAAGTTTGGAACAGCCTGTTCTCTCTCCTTCCCCTCCCCCTGTTTCTCCTTCACATTGCGATTTCCTGTCTCTTTACGCGCCTCACGCTTTCCAGTCCCTCTGATTGCTCAGGTTTCCTGCTCCTGCCTTCACCATTCACCCACTCTCTCCACCCCCGCTGACCACGGGGGCTAAGATCCGGTGGGCCAGAGTATCGCCTCTGTTACTGACAGCAAAAAGACCTGAGCGGGCTGCTCAGTGGAGACCCCTGCTCCGCGCACAGCAGCAAGCCAACCCACCCCCCTCCCAGAACCAAGTGGAACGGGGTCGAGAGTCAGACTGAAAACATTGTCATGGGTCAATGGCGTGCCGCCGCTTGGATCCATGGGGAGAAAAATAGGACCCATCTTTTAACCCCATTGAAATATATTGGGCGTAGGAAGCTTTTTGGAGGCTACCACAGGCAGGTCGAGATCGTGTAAGTGCGGTGGGCCTGTAGACTCCTGAAAGGGGCATGCGTCAGAATTTCCCAGTGACGCTCGCTGGGAGTTGCAGGAAGCGCGATTCTGGACTGTTCGTCCTTGAAGCTTTTCCACGTAGAGTTGGGAATAGCCATGTCGGGCTTCCTGCTGAATCAGTGATTCCAGCGCTAGGCAGCGGCTACTGGGAGATCCTGTGGGATCTTCCTGGCTTATATAGACAGCAGCATCAAGCCCACGGCAATTAACTCTTCCGTGCTAGGCTGGGCTGTCTCCTCCACAGCATTCTCCGGCAACCGTGGTGTTTTCACCTCTTTCCTTTTTAGTGAAGCATCCTGGGCTGCAGAATTCCCATTTTATGGAACTGGGAAATGAGGCAAAGAGAGGTAGGGGAGCCCCATTTTCAAGTGTCTGCTAATTTTGGGTGCCTGTCTTGGGGGGGGGCTGATTTTCTGAGGTGTTCTCCCACCGACCTTAACTGGGAGTTGTGGGTGGTTAGCGCTTCCAAAAACCAGGCCAAGTAAGTCCCAGGCTGGGCCCCCCAAAACTGAGGCCCATAAAATCATTGGTCACTTGTGAAAATTGTGTTGAAAGTGAGGGTGAGTTTGTGACACAGCTGGGAAGAGAACGCCTCCTCTCCTGAGTCCTAGCCCTGTGCATTAACTGCCAGGTCATCCTTTCTCCTGGCGCTGCTGTGTTCTAATTTTATCTACCCTGGTCCGCCCATCCCTAAGTTGCATCTGGAAAGCAAAGAGGAGTGAGGTAAAGAGAGAGAGAGAGAGAGAGAGAGCACTGAAGCTGGATGGGTTGATGTGTGAACTAGAGGTGGGCAAAATTTTTTGGCCATAACTTTTTTTTGGTGAAAAATTGTAGATTAGTTGACACCAAAATGTTTTGCGAATTCACGTGGGCTTCTCTGAATTGTTTGTATAAAAGAAAACCAACCAACCAAACAGAAATTCAGAAAAAAAATCAAAACATTTCAATTTTTCTGTTCAAAATGATTTTTCATTTAGAAATTTCCTTCAGCTTTATCTTTAAAAGATCAAAACCGTTAAAAACGCTTCAAAATCAAAAGGAAACTTTTCAACTTGGGTGGAAGAAAACTTTGTCAAAACCAAAATAATTTTTTCCCGACTTTCTGATTTGCTGAATTTTTTTAAAAAAATTCTTCAGTTTAACCCAAAACACATTTTTGTTTTTTAAATTTGTTTCTGAATTGTCAGCAAGCCTAAAAATCCATTATTTGCACAGCTCCAGTGTTGACAGCTGTACCGAGTGCCGCCACAGTATTGCTATTTAATCATTCCCTGGAAATTTGGGGGAAGGTCCCTAAATAAAAGACATCCCTGCCAGCTTCCATTTCTTGATTGACGAGATTTTTATGTAGCTCCCCCCCCCCTTGTCCTGTATGAGAAAAGCAGATGTTTCATTCAACCTTTATGGCTGATAGGATTGGGGCTGGAGGAGGGAGAGATTAGTGTACAGTGTTACAGTGGAAAAGCACCTAATCAGTGCTGTAATTTTATTCCGCATCCCATATAACGTTGGCCCAGTAAGCTGAAACTCTGGTAGGAGGCAACATCTAACATTTATAAAGAGTGTGTGTGTGTGTGAGTCTGTGTGTGGTGTGAGGCCTCAGGTCATAGCACGTGGAGGATTAGAGTCCACAGACTAAGCTAAGGCTGATTTTCCTAGAGCCGTGCTCCAGTCCTGAAATTCACATCAGTTTTTCGCACATTTCACGGCGCCCAGGGTGGAGTGCCGAATAGCCTGCGTTTCAGGCATGCCTAGGGCCAGATGTAGGAGTGGGGGGTGAGAAATGCTGTGGCCTCATCAGTGTTTGGTTTTGTGGTTGAGTTTGTTCAAAGTGAAACTCGGTGGGTGTGAACCCACCCAGATCAGAACTCTGGGGAAATAAAGATTCTCACAACCCCCGTGGAATGAAGCGGCGGCGCTTACATAGCAACCACGCATGGGAGCCGTAAGAAAACCACTGGATGGTGTAAGAGTTGGCAGCCCGGCAAGGGAGCCCTGAACTGCGTGGGTTTTTGTTCAGTGGCCACTGAACGCAGTGTCGATGCTGGGACAGAGACAAGTTGGGAGCAAAGCCGTTCAGTGCCTCCTGGCTTAATGTGGATTTCAGGCTCCCGAGGCGTTTCCAGCACATGGCTGGCTGGTGGGTAGTCAGTTGATTCCGGCAAAGGGGGGGCACTTTCTGGTCTCAGGTCTCCAGGACAAACCCATACGAAGGTCATCCCACCATACTGCAGTGCAGTATTGTTGGGCCAGAAGAGCCCTCTGATTCCTTGATCACAGAAGACGGGCCAGTCTTATGGGGAAGAGGCCAAACCAGAATATGGGAATGTGCACTGGAGGGCTCCCTCCCGAAGGAGCAGTCAGGCAGGTTTGCTCATATGTCGTATGATGTCCAGTCACAAGCTCACGTGAGACCAGCTTTAGTTTCTGCCATGGAAGTTCTTCCATGCGGCCGATGTTTGGAACCAGGAGCGGGAGAGCAGAGGGGCAGATCTTGGCCTCACCCCATCCCACCACATGTCTGAGTGTATTTAACTGAGCTTCTTTAGAAACAGAGAGAGCGTTTCATTGCTCCAGGCTGCCTCTTCATATCATCCTTCGCCCTTGTCTCTCTCACAAACACACACATGGTTTGCGTAGAGATCTGAGCTTTCCGCCAGGCTGACGGAAATTGGCTGTGACCTTATTGCCACAGAGAAAGCTGCGTCCGCCTTTCCTTGTAGGATGGGACGAACTTTGGGGGGAACCTGCAAGGCGCCGCAGTGGTTGGAGGCGGCAGGACTGATTCTGTTCTTAGCTGTGCTGGTGTAAATCAGGAGCAGCTCTGCTTAAAGGCAGAGGGCCAGAATCTATATAAATAAAAGACTCTAAATAAGCCCACTCTTCGATGCTTGTCTCTCATCCGGCATAAAAGTGAAGTCCTGACCCCTTGTGGTCATTAAATACCTGGAGGCAATTTTCACATGAATGCTAGGGTCAGCTCTGATGTTCTGGCCAAATGTCACTTCCGGCAGTTGTGCTGATTCCAAGTGTGTTGAACTTTTCCTAGTGTCACAACTCAGTACAATAGTCGTCACTGCGTTGTCTCCTATGCCATTGTGTAGTGTTGGTGTGTACAGCAAGCAGCCGCCACAGTCCACCCCAGAAATGGTTGCATTTTGGTGATCCCTGAATGTACACTGGCAAAGTTTGTCAGCCACTTTAGGTTCTTTGGATGAAAGGCACGCTAGAATATGGAAGTAGTTATTATTGCAGGGATTTTGGGAAAAAGAATGATCTTTCGTACATGCTATGGACTAGCTTTCAAAGTAGGTGTGCTCCCATTTAGGCCCTAAAATATGTGACCAGGTTTTCAAAAGCTCAACCCGTTGGGTGCATGATAGATGCTGAGGTCTTTTCAGAATCTGACCATGGGTCACAAGGAGAAGCGCAGGCCGAGGGGGAAAGGAGTCTGAGCCTTTTTGAAAATCCCAGCCCTCGAAAATTTGCCTCCAAATGCTGCAGATGTTATGCGCAATGGGTTCAATTAAGGAAGGGAGTGGCAGCCCAAATTTAGAATCTCCTGCTGTTGAATACCCAGAATTCATCTGTTTTCTGACAAGAAAAAGAGAGATTGAGAAAGATTAAAAAAAAGGAAGAACTGGGGTGTGGGCTGCCTTCCAAATCTGCGTTAGTTTCCGGGTTTGGAACTCCCGGGGTTAGCTGCACTCCACGTGTGGGACTTATAACAGAAAGCCTGACCCACTCCCTCCCCATTGAGACCGCAGAGAGCTATAAAACCGAAGCATCAGGCAGCCTTTCAGATTTCCCGGATGTTGTTTCTTTGCTACACAGTTCTGGTTTTGCCCCGGTGAATGCAGCCTTCGTTGGCTGCAGGAAGCCCAGGTAGAAGAATCTGTTGTGACGTGATTTTTCACATCTTCTCTGTGTCACATCAAACTGCTAAGCCATGCAGCTTCTGATGAAAGTATTTGAGCAAGGCCAGGTCTATACTAGAAAAGTCGTAGCTAGACTGACAAACCATGCTATCATAGACGCAGCTTATACTTAGGGTGACCAGACAGCAAGTGTAAAAAATTGGGATGGGATGGGGGGTAATAGGTGCCTATATAAGAAAAAGACCCAAAAATCGGGACTGTCCCTATAAAATCAGGACATCTGGTCACCCTACGTATACTGGCAAAAGAATGCTTTTGCTGATATAGTTCATACCAGTTCAGTAAACGAAATAAGCTAGTTGGGCAAAAGCATCTTTATGCTGGAATAACTGTGTCCATACTAGGGCTTTGGCTGGTATCGAAATGTTATAACAAAATCACCCTCCTCACTGATGTTTTGATACCAGCAAAAGTTTCTAGTGTGGACCCGGCCTCAGGGATAATAAGGGAACCCAGTTCAGAGACACCCAATAAAGGGAACGCAGCAAAAAAAAGAAACACGACCAGTGCACCACATGACAAAATGACCTCCAGGGATCAGTTTTGTTCAGAGGCTTTCAGTGTGTGTAACTCCAAAACAGCAGCAAATGCAATGGGACCTAAACCAGCCCCCACCCCTGCACATCCGAACACACCCCAAAATTTGGTGGAATTTGGATTGGGCTGTGACTTTGCAGCAAGACTCTAGTAACCTGTGCAAATGGGTGTAAAACGCTGGTGAATCAGAATAGTGGCATTTCACGTTACACTGGTGTGAATGACAATTAGAGCTGACTCAAACATGGAACACTATTTTGTGCAAATCTGTGCAAAAATCGTGTCCCCTTTTTTCACTGAACATGTTCAAAATTTAAATAATTTCAATTGGCTCTAACGAGGACATAATGAGCAAGGCAATGGGGAAGGTTAGGGGAAAGGTGGCCCAATGGCCAGACACTAAGCCGAGTCTTGGCTAGCAGATCTGCCACTGAGTTCTTGTGTGACCTTGGGCAAGTCTGTTAGACTCTCAGTGCCTCATTTATACCATAGGGATAATAGCGCGGCCCTGCTCTGCCTCCCAGGGGTGTTTTAAGGATAAATACATTAAAGACTGTGAGGCATTTAGTTATTAAAGTAATAGGAGCCCATATGAGTACCCAAGGTAGAAAGAGTCAGGTCTCTTATCTCTACGATAGGTCAAACCAAACCTCCTGGATCTAAACATCCTTGAACTTTAGGAAAAGTCCAGTCCAGACTTTGTGGCTTATGGCTTCATGATTAGTTTAAAAAAAAGGAGAAAAAAAGAATAGAATTTCATTGCAACTCGTTTAGCTGCCTAACAGACCCAGCTCTGATTTCTAGCTGTCGTGGGAGCGTTGTGAATATGGAAAGATCATCCGTGCTTAGAAAAGGAAAGCAGAGAGAGAGAGAGAGCGCTGCAGTTTAAGGGTAGGGAGCGGAAGGGGAAAATGCCTTGATAATGTATTTCTTTGATTTAGAAACAGGCACACATAACACTGAGTTTATTTTGGTCTCAAACTAGTCATACAAAACCGTTTCCAAATGACAGAACTGCATAAGAAAAATGAACAGTGCGTAGCAGGCGAATAAATAATTCCCTTGTTTAACTTAAAATGTGCTTGGAAAATGCTCCCCCCACCCGATCCTCTTTTAGCCGCAGTCCAACTAGCACCCTCACTTTTGCGTTTACTTCTTTTCTGACAGGTTTGGGTTTTTTTTAAATCCAGAATTGTGAATTTTTGGAATGTTTTTTCTAGCTATCTAACTTTGCACGTTTATATGGCCTAGGGTGACCAGACAGCAAATGTGAAAAATTGGGACAGGGAGTGGGGGGTAATAGGAGCCTATATAAGAAAAAGACCCAAAAATCGGGACTGTCCCTATAAAATCAGGACATCTGGTCACCCTATATGGCCCCCATCACCACAGTATCTGAGCACTGCACAACTCCCCTGTGAGGTGGGAAATACTATGTCCACATTTTACAGACATGCAACTGAGGCATAGAGAGACCACGTGACTTGCCCACGTCTGTAGCTGAGCAGGGAAATGAACTAGGGCTATGTACACACTACAGCAGGGGTTCTCAAACTGGGGGTCAGGACCCCTCAGGGGGTCGTGAGGTTATTACATGGGGGGGGGGTCGTGAGCTGTCATTCTCCAGCCCAAACCCTGCTTTGCCTCCAGCATTTATAATGGTGGTAAATATATAAAAATGTGTTTTTAATTTATAAGGGGGGTCGCACTCAGAGGCTTGCTATGTGAAAGGGGTCACCAGGACAAAAGTTTGAGAACCCCTGCACTACAGCTTAAGTCGACATAAGTTATGTCATTAAGGGGTGTGAATTAGCCGCCCCGGAGCGATATAATTTACACTGATTTAGCTACTGCCACGTGCGGGGGCTGGAATAATTAAGCTGACGGGACAGCTTTTTCCCATTGGCTTAGAGCGGCTACACTAGAGAGCTTACAGCAGCACAGTTGCATCGGTGCGGCTGCAAGCTCTCTAGTGTGGCAACAGTCTAGGTCTGCCAAGTCAACACCCTCACCGTCGGACCATCCTTCCTGAGCACCTCCAAGAGGTGTACCCATTCATACATCTACCACGTTAAAACAGCCAGGCACAGCCTACAGTCTGGCACATGGGTGTACACAAGACGTGGAATTTGTGGAAACAAAACTTTTGTCATTAACATCCCCACAAAATATACCCTGAAACCAAACAGGATGGGTCTGGGATGGGGGCAAAACACTGCCCGGCCTGGGGGGCGAGACGGCTGTTTTAAAATGTGGCTGTACAATGATCCCTCAGTGGAGCTATTTGTTTTGAGAAAGATTTGTGTCTTCTCTGTGTGTACAACAGGTGGTTTCTTTTTTAATGAAATACTTACAACACAGAGTGTTTATTTACATTCTCAAGGCACCGTGTGGCAAGAAACCAGTTGAGAGAGGGAAAGAGAGTAAGAGAAAGGACAAATAGCTGATTTCCAGGGCGAAGATCAGTCAGCAAGGGAGAAGATGAGAAACAATCACATTCAAAGGCAGACGCATTCACCAAAGCACCAAATGCCCTTGTGTTGGGTCTGGCATGACTTGCTGGCCTAGTGCTGTGCTTCCTGGTAGCTAATCCTCCTCCTGCCAGGGTGCACCCTGGCACAGAAGGCGAGGATAAGAAATGCCTGTACCTGCAGCCACATTTGGTGTAAGCCGGCAGCCAGCTGCAGTGACTAGTGAGTTTGCTCACTAGGGACTAGTGAGTTTCCTCCTGGTAGTTGCTCTGTGCGTGAGGCTCTCTGCTGCATTTTAACTGAGCATCCTCCTTGGATGGTGCTGACCCAGCAAAAAGGGAGAGAGAAAGAAGAGATGGATGACAAAGAAAGGAGAGAGAAGAGAGACAGACGCAGGAACTGTTCCCACGCAGGAGCGCCCATGCATTCTTTGTCATTAGGTCAGGACCTCCAACGTATTTTAATTGCACGGTTCACTAATAATTACAAACCCACCCACCAAAAAAAAAAAAAAAAAAAGAGGCTTGTGCCTTGTAATTGCGTGACGCTGCTGTGCTGGTAGTGTGCCAGTTAAAGGATGCCCCTGACGTTCAAAGGCATAGTCCAGAAAGGGTGAATTTCCTGTGGAATTTGCCATCCTTTTATTGACTTTTCATAGAGGCTGTTGTGTGCATAAAGAGTGAATGGATCTTGGCTTTGTTTGTCCTTTCCCCCTACTTTAATAAGGGTTTAAGTCCTTTAGAACGTGTATCAAATCCTTCTTTGAGCCTATGGTTTCTAGCAACAGGTGTTAATAAAGGAGAGGGCCAGGGAAATATCTTCCTCTGGTGCTAACACCCATCCCCAGTGCAAGTCACCATGTTCCTTCGTGACCATCTGGGGTGCAGAGACTCACATTTACTGCTGAGACTATTTTCCTTGTGAGGTTGCTGCTGCAGCATCCTCACTGAGATGAGAAAAGGGCTTCTTTGGATGAGAAAGGCATTTCGAAAGCTGCAGAAGGGTTTTGTCAGGTCAGCTGTGGATTTAAAGGTGTTACACACAGCTCGCTACTTCAGCGTCCTTGATGCCCTGAGTCATGATTTTCCCAGGACAGAACTTCGCTGCTGGAAATGGTTATGCCAGAGCCAAGGGCCTGGTAACATCTGGTGTTACTCTAGAGTGGAGTCTTGTTGGGTTTTTTTGCCGTTTTTTTAAAAAAAAGAAAAGAAAAAGCAAATGTGAATTCAGCGCTGGTGAAACATACCAGATTGACATTCTTGGAGATCGCAGATTTCATAGACTTTAAGGTCAGAAGGGACCATCATGATCATCTAGTCTGACCTCCCGCACATTGCAGGGCACAGAACCTCACCCACCCACTCCTGTAATAGACCCATAACCTCAGGCTGAGTTACTGAAGTTCTCAAATCATGGACTGCAAGTTACAGAGAATTCACCATTGACACTAGTTTAAACCTGCAAGTGCCCCGTGCCCCATGCTGCAGAGGAAGGCGAAACCCCCCCACCCCCAAAGTCTCTGCGAATCTGACCCCAGGGAAAAATTCCTTCCCGCCCTGAAACGTGGCGATCAGTTAGACCCTGAGCATGTGGGCAAGATTCACCAGCCAGACCTTGTATTTTTCACAGAGCATGTACAGCGAAAGGCACTGACAATCCAACCTCCCTGTCAATGTGCCTTAACCCAAGCGTGGAGAGAGCCCTTGCAGGGGTGAGTAAGTTCGGTCTCAATGGTCTATTCAGTCCTTGGTCTTTTGGCTGAGAGTGCAAACAAAGGGGGCAATTAGTGTGAGTGGTTTTTGTATGACACGGGCACTCCTCTGTTGGGGCTGGACTAAGACCCCCCAAATCCATTTCACACGGGTCAATGAGCAGAGATCAATCTCTACCGACCTAGACTGGGTTCCTAACTGGTGACTTAGGGGCATAAGGCTTGTTACCGAGCCCTGGAGCTGCTCAGCTCTTATCGCACCCGTAAGAATCAAGATCCCGCAGTCTCCTGTGAGATCAGAGGTTTATTGATCCTGGTGAGGGAGTGGCGATTGTGTGGCGTTAATAAACCACTGTGAAAAATACACCTGACATCTGTATTCAGCCACATACACAAAAGCGTGGGCACGAGAGCTGGCTGGGAAATGGGAAGGGAAATTCATTGAAAGTTTCCTTTCCCTTTTTTATTGTTTTAATGAAAATTCCATTCGCAGTGAAATTTTCTTGAGCATCCCCTATTTAAACACCTCCTTAAGACTAGCTATGAGCCAGCACTAGGCAAGATAGCAATATTTGGATTGGGATTTTAAGCACCCAAAGTTCCAGGGCTGTTTGGGTCCAGGGGTTGGGTCTTCCCTGTTATGAATAGAGTGGCCTTCTGAAAAATTCAGATCTGGTTCAGATTTGAGGGAGCGTGGTTTTCTCTGCTAAACACACGTGCAAACATGCGCACAAATGCAAAAAACACACGTGTGCGCACATTCCCAAAAGTACACAAACCCACAACATGTGCAGACAAGAAACAAATATATCCACGCGTATGCAGACAACGGCCATGTATGTACACATACACAACACACTTGCACACAAACATGCACATACAACACGTGTGCAGAAACACACAGGCATGCACACATGTACACAAACCCACACATTCATGCACTCACACTTCCGTGGCTCGTCCACACAAAAGATTTGTCTTCATTTTCTTTGTGCCTAGATGATTTTCTCCAGACCTGCCCCAGAAAACACGCCCAGTTCCTCACTGGGTGCCTGGGAATGTGTCTGCTTGGAAAGCAATGTGTAAACAGGATGAGTAATAGAAGCCGGTTCAGGAGAGTGTGTGTGTGGCCGCCAGGGAGGGGGGATGTTTTGCTTTTGGTTCTAATTTTACTGAAAGGTAGCTGTGTGTTTTGGGAAAGGCGCTTGGACAAGCAGGCTGGGGCCAGCGAGCTCTTTGTTTTCTGCTGTTAGAGTTTGCTGGATGTGGGCTGATCTCCAGTAACCTGCCCATGACCTTCCCCACTTCATGCATTCGCCTTAAATATTCAGGGCCTTGCTTTAAAAGGAAAGACCCTCCCTGCCCCTCACCCAGCTTCCTTTCCTTCTCTCTCCTTTCAGTTCATGGGCCTTTTCTTTTCTGCTGCACATAAGGTGACCAGACAGCAAGTGTGAAAAACCAGGACAGGGGGTGGGGGGTAATAGGAGCCTATATAAGAAAAAGACCCCAAAATCGGGACTGTCCCTATAAAATCGGGACATCTGGTCACCTCTTAGGAGCTGGATCCTCAGCTCCATCTTTCCAACACAGCATTCTGGGTGGCATCAACCAAAGCGGGCCTTGTCCCTTCCTGGCTCCTTTGAGGCCTGCCTGGAGGTGCTCAAGCTGCTTGGTCACAATTTCTTGCCATCCTGCCCATGATGCTCCTCTGTTTATGCCCCAGGCAAGGGCAGAGTAAGCTTCCTCTACGCTGGCCTACCCGGGGGCCTTAGCCCTGCCCTGGAGGGAGGGATGCTCTCTTAGGCTGAGAGAGGAGCCCAGTCCGCACCGTCCCATTGCATCCTTGACCCTCTGCCAAAGCATCAGTCACCACAGGTTAGCCTGACTGATGGACAGATTGATCGGCGGCCAGCCAAGTCGGATCGACCGACAGAGAGCCAGCCAGGGCTGTGATAAGTAGTGCCACTCTGGTAGTGGTTTTTGCCATGTGGAGACTTGTCCACTGGGGAACAGGGCTGAGGCCCCCCGAACTCATTTCACATCGGGGGCTCACGGGGGTACGGAGGGGGAAGTAGAGGGTGGGGGAGACGGGCCTCGCCCTGACTGGAGTCCTCTGGCTGGCTCTTTGGTGTAACCGTCAGAGCGGCTCATAAGGCTGGAAATGGGACGCTGCTAGGGGGCCGTCGTGGCTGGAACATCTGGTGAGCTGTGTAGGCTAGAGTGGGAGCTGGTGGGTGGAGGTGGCTGGGAAGAACACCTCCCTCAGGCTCATCCCGAGTACCCACCACACAACAGAGGACACGGGTGCCTCGTGGCAGGAAGCATCTCCGCTCCACTGCCGAGGGCTTCTGTTGTTCTGCCCCTGCTCCCTTGTGCGTTCAAGCCGTGGAGAGCCATTGTGCCTCTCGTCCGGTTGGTTTATTGGCTCATTTCCCGCTATGCCCGGAGCAGTGCTCTGGAGGCATACGGTACTGGAACAGTGCCTCTGGGAGTCAAGCTGGTTAGAAGAGCGGACTAGAGCAGTAGTGTTTTTCCATTGCTAAGTAAGTGTGAGCCTCTGTCTAGCCAAACCCCGGCGCGGTGGCTTTGTATTGTTCTCCCTGCTGTACAGATGGGAAAACTGAGGCCTGGTCTACCCATTGACAGCGCTCAGGGGTGTGAAAAAAAATTCACACACCGAAGTCCATAGCTGTGCCCACCAGTACAGACCCAGCTAGGCTGACGGAAGAATGCTTCCATCAAGCTAGCTACCGTCGCTCGAGGCGGTGGAGTTCCTACCGCCATGGAACTACAGCGCTACAGCAACGCAGCTCCAGCTCCGTAACTGTGCCATTGTCGGGTAGACCTGGCCTGGGGTTCAGAGAAGTTTTAAGTGATTTGCTTAAGATCTCTATCCCCTGTGTGGAGAGCCTGATATAGTGGCAGAGTCAGGAGACCTGAGTCCCGGGCCTGTGTTGGATAACACAGGACCATCTTTCCTCTGAGCGGTTTCTAAACCAAGTGGCATAGCAAGAGAGCCAGCCCTTGGCTCCATGTTAAATGCCGGTAACACATTCTGAAAGCGTAAGAAACTTGCCTGGGCCCATGCTTTGTTGCAAACATGTCACTCCGCCCAGATTCCACAGAGGGGTTGCCACGGTTCCCAGTTGGTGATTTTGCACCAAACCCCTGTAAAACCCACATTGTCAAATGCAAACCTCGAACTCGGGGGGAGGGAGGGAGCACGGGGTCCTCCATGGGCTGCATCCAAATGAAAAGTTCACAGGGACCGAAACCCTGACACTCACCCAGTTCATCCCAAGTTCGGATGATGGAGCGTGGGTGATGACAAGGAGGGGATTTTAGGCCAGGAATTTACATGCGTCAGACACTCGGCGTGGCCTTGTTTTCGCCACTAGCCCAGGGCATTCAGGAATTTAGCATTAGTGTGAATCTGGGGGCCCCCTGCCACTGTAAGCCAGGCATAGGTGTGCAGGGTCGGATTACTTGTGCCACATGCTGCATCCTACACACTGACACCTTCTCCCGGTTGCCAGGAGTCCAGGCTGGACTTTCTACAGCCACCTGTCCCATGACGTCACAGCAACCAGCAGGAAAAGAAACCTCCGCGGAAGATGTTGAAACGTCAGCCGCGGTGCAGGGTTTTGGCGCCTAATCCCTTCCCACTTCTGTGTTCGAGCCCCCTGGGAGCCAGTTTCTGCCCTTGTCTGGGAGGTTTAAGAATTATCCCCTCAGAGAGGGAGCCTCTTTCTTCACACTTGTAATCCTGTTATGTCTACAACTTCGCAGCCTGCCAGACACAATGGGCACCAGCCTACAAGGGATTACAAAATGGGATTGGAGCGCTCAGCGCCGAGAGGACACAGCAGCCCTTTGTCTGGCTTGTTGCTTGGCTTGAGAGGGCCTTGTTGCATGACATCCCATTGTCACGCAGAGAGATTCCCTAAGCAAGCATCCCTGTCCTACCTTTATAGAGCCGGCCTACAAACAGGCCCTGGTAACTGGCCAGCCAGGCAGCCAATGAGACTTCTTGCAGCAGTGTCAGCATCTGAATTTATCAGGTTGCCCAAACAGGCCTCCGGGGGCCAGTTTGACTAGTGGTTAGAGCACGGGCTTGGGACACAGGATTCCAAGAGTCTGTTCCTGACCCTGCAGCTGACTTGACATGTGAACTTTGGGGGAAAAACATCACCTCTCTAGCTCTCTGTTCCCCCCGCTGAAAACAGAGATAATATTTCCCTGCCTGCCGTGACTATCGTAAGGCCGAAGGACTGAATGGACAGTGGTGAAACACTTTTAGATGAGAGTTGCCGTAGAACCGCGAAGTATATTTCTTTGTGTCTGCAAAAACTTGTATTCTGTTACTCCGAAATCCCCCGGCACTATATTGACTTGGCATTCTGTTTACTAAGGGTCAGAGGGCTTAATCTCTGCTCACTGGTGTTATTGAGATCACATTCAGGTCCAGCAGATGGTCTAATGGTCTGAGCGGAAGCCTACCCAGTACCACCAAAGCCAGTGGAGTGACAGTGCTGTGGCATGGGTGGAAGAGAAGAACTGGGCCCCGGGGAGTCAGCTGCTGGGTTCTCCTCCAGCCCCGCTGTGCAGCTCTCGGGCAGATCACAAAAGACAGTGTTTCCAGAAGTGTCCCATAATTTGGGGACTCTGAAAAATGGAGGCACCCCAAATCAGTGGCCACTTTTGCAAATTTGAGCCTTCCTGTCTCTGGGCCTCAGATTCCGCAGCGGTAAAACTGGGACAACCAAGGTGGGGCCGGGCTTGGATTAACCAATGTGCACTCAGCACACTTGCACGGGGCCCCCATCTCAGGGGGGGCCCCCGACCACTGGCTGGGGGTGACCGTACGACCTGGCACATATGATCACAGCACCACTCAGGTTAGGCTCGGGTCATATAGCCGGGGGGCAGAGGAGAGGAGAGGGAGGCCAAATTTGAGTGAAGGTGGGGGCCCCCCCAATTTCCATACTGCAGAGGGCCTCAAAATTCTTTAATCCAGCACTGGGAGACGATTGTAGATGCAATCACACATGTCTAGGCCAGAGACAGCAATGACATGGACTCGGGCTTGGGGTTTCTTCTTAACTCTCCTCCCTCACCCTCAAGCCGCTCTAAATGGGGACAGTTAGAGCTGCTTCCCTGGCAGCCAAATGATTTCTCACCACAGCCTTTGGAAAACACCATTAAGAGCCCTTCTCTTCCTTGGTTGGGGTTGTTTCTCAGGCAGCGTGACAGGATGAGGAGGAAATGTGCCAGGAACGGCTCCGTCTCCTCTCCACAGAGCTGGAGTCTATTTGTAAACATCCCCCCACTCCCCCGGGACTGCAGAGCAGTTGGGGGTGTGGGGACGCTGCTCACAGAAAACTTCCAAGCAAAGTTGAATTCCAGTTCAAAGTCCTGAAAGGGCATGGAGCGACCCAGGGAAATGCAGGCCATGCCTAGGAACCTGTGCTCCCTGGCGTCCGTGAGCAAACAAACGCTCCACCCCACAAACACACAACTCCCCTATCACACACACTTCCACCCCACAAACACAAACAAACACACCACCACTTCCACCCCACAAATACAAACACACAGCTCCCCTATCACACAAACACACACACTTCCACCCCACAAACACATACTGCGCAAACACACAGCTCCCCTATCACACACACACACACACACACACACACACACACACACACACAAACTTCTGCCCCACAAACATACCATGCAAACACACAGCTCCCTATCTCACTCACACCGCCCCCCTCCTCTGCATACGCTTGTGCCACACACATTTCCCCTTATGAACACAAACCATACCACCCGCCCATATGGACACAAACACAACCCCCAGACATGGATACATAAGCACACAACTCCCCCTCTCAGACACCACACACTTCCATCTCACACACAGATACCTAGACACACAACCCTCCCAAAACACCAAACAAATAGCCCACCTATAGAGTGACACCAAAGTACATCCCTCATTCACGGATACACAACGTACCTTGATTGATAGGGTCATTATTGGGGCGGTGCCTAGAGACCCCATTGAGCTATTGCCCACACACAATGGAAAGCTGATCTCAGCCCCAAAGAGCTTGTGTAACACCGACAGACCCCAGTCGTCGGCAGGCAGGATTCTGGGCTCTCTGGAGCTAAATGCATGAGCCTCTACTGGACGACTCTTAGCTAAGGCTGTGGCAGACCCAATCTCTAAGTGGTCTCGGTGCCACTAGAGGGGACAGCGCACCACACCCAGGAGGTGTGTGGGTTACACTTGTATTTAGGAAACGACAGGTGGATACAACAATCAGCCAAGGGCCGCACAAGGTAACAGTGAGGCAACCGGAATGGGTGTTACAAGCAGTGCCCTCCACACACCAGCCGCCTCGCTGTTGTCAAAGGCTTTGAGCCCATGCGGGAGGGGAGCCCTAAGGCCAGGTTTAAGGACAATGATCGAGTGGCTGGTCAGATTTTCGGGGGGTGGCCTGGAAGATAGCTCAAAGGTGTTTGAGGGAAAGCCGGAGGATGGGCATCGTTAGCGGAACACAGGTGGGGGCCGGCTCGTTAAGCATGGAGCATGATTGCTCAGGACAGATCCCCTCAGAATGCCACAGACAGGGTTTTAAACCACAACATTTCCTTTCTGTGTTACAGATTTTTCTACTCAAGTCAATTCCACATCGCTGAACTCTCCACCTGGCCGGGGGCCTATGGCTGCACCTTCCCTCCATCCATCCATCGGGCCAGGCATTGGCTCCTCGCTGGGCTCTCCGGGTCAGCTCCATTCGCCCATCAGCACTCTGGGCTCCCCCATCAATGGCATGGGCCCTCCTTTCTCTGTCATCAGCTCCCCCATGGGGCCTCACTCAATGTCTGTCCCTTCAACCCCCAGCCTCGGATTCGGAACCGGCAGCCCACAGGTGAGCGGGGAGGAGAGAGCTGGGGATTGTGGGGGAGGAGAAGGGTTTTATTTACAAACGGCGGGAAATGAAAAGCATTTTATCCACATGGATTATGGAAAAAGTAGCGATGAGCCCAAACCACGGCCCCAGACCGGAACAGCCGGTGAGGCCTTCTGATTCCAGATCCAGTTCTGAACTACACAGATGGGATCCCTCCAGATCCGGACATGTCCAAACAGGAGCAAGGCTCCCTGCGTGGTGCACCCGGACTCATGGAATTTTGTGAGGCGGTGGCTCAGTACAATCAGGGATGGGAGCTTGGCTTTACAAACCTTGTGCCTGATTCTCCTCTGGCTTACACTAGCCTCAGCCTGGTGTACCACGGTGGATCCCAGGGGCATGCTCCTGAGTTGCACCTGTCTAAGTGAGAAGAGAGTCAGCCTCCGTCCTTAGTGAAAGATGTCCCCCGAAAGGGATGTTGTCAGGCTGTTTGGCTGGGCTTCGTGTTATTGGGCTGCGATGGGGACAGAGTCACTCGGCCATCTAAAAAACAGTTCTGGTCAACAGCAAAAATCCAACTGAAAAGCCGAATGACAAGTACACCCGGCACCTCTCCTCAGAGCAGGGCTGGTGCAAGCACATTTGGGACCCTTTGCAAAGCTGGTTGATGGACGTCAGTGGAGCTGTCCCTGATAGACGCTGGTGTCACTAAGAGCAGAATGGGACACCTGGATTCAAGGGCTTCCAGGAACAAAATGGGAGACAGGGCAAAAATAGCTGTCTGTAGTCTGGGGCCAGCTGGGGACCTGCCTTGCTCCTGGCGTAAATTGGAGCAGCCTCGAGGCTGTTTTAACACCTGTGCTCATGCTGGGTCAGCTGGGAAGAGCCAGAACTGTCATATGCCCCTGTGCTGGGTATAGCCCCCCTAGGAACCTCCCCCAGGAGCGTTTTCTGTATCGCCCCTGTATACTGCTCCCTCTTGTCTCCCAGGCTGAATGTGTTCCCCTTCTCTTCACTGGTGGAGGGAAGTGCTGGGGTTTGCTGACTGAAGATTATGTAAAAATCTCCAGCTGTAAAGAGATAAGCCCCTTTTAAAAATAGCAAGAACTGGGAGAGCCGCCCCTAGGCCCTGCCACCTGTTGCTGGCTGACTGCGTATTACGTTGACCAAAAGGGCAGATTAAGAAGTTGGCTACCACCTGCCGCTCGCTGCTGGTTTATTTATTTCACAGCCTCTCTTGGAGTGAAACACCTGCTGGCACCTTTATTTTTATATCAGCCTGATTTATTTTCTAGGGATAACCACTTTCTTTGCTGGGGATGGGGGGAGCAGCATTTTGTGCATGCCTGAGATGGAGCTACAAAGTCTAGGCCCCTCTGCCCCCCCAGCCCATTCATCACCCTCAGGATTCCACCTTTATGCCCCAGAGGACAGCGTAGGGCTGCGGGGATAGACAGGAGTCCCTCTTGGGAGCCTGTTCTAAATCAGCCCGACTCTGCTGGAGTTCTGTCGGCACCGACCGTTCCAGCGTGAGAGGTGGTGCCAGAGGGGATGGAGACCTCATCCATATCCATGTGTCTGGTGCTCGGTGGGTCGGTGCCGCTGGTGTAAATAGCTATAGCTACATAGTGAGAAATTCATCCCTGCCCAGGTGCGGGAGCGTGGACAGAAGGAGGCGAGCATGTGTCTGTTCAGGGGCTGCTGGGACCACTGCGGCCCCTGGGGCCACCTAGGGCAGCCAGAACAGCTGCTCTGATTTATGGACCCTATTGGGCATTGAAGAATTGCCAGAGCACATGCCACGTCCCCTGCCCCGAGTCCTCCTCCACTCTGCCAACCCCAGAACCCACGTCTCCTGGCTCCCAGTCCGCTGCTCTGTCCACTAGGTGAATCAATACATATGCCTGTCCCCAGCCTGGTGCCAACACTGAGCACCTTGGGTAGACAGGCTGCCTTCCACCTAAAGGCCAGGAGGGGAGAACTGAAGCAACACTTCACAACTATCTGTGGCACGAAGCCAGGGCGGTGGGAGACACGTAACAGTGTGAGTGCGTGAGCAGCGAGCGGGAGAGAGTGAGAGGTTGGGATGGGAAGGGGCGACATCGCCCGAGTTTCAATGACACACCGCGGTTATTTTAGGAAGCAGAGATGCACGAGACAGAGGAACCGAAACGAGAAGCCACAGAACAGAAAAGGGGAATTGAGAGCGCGTCAGATGGCGCTTAGCAGAGCCCAAGCATTTCCAGCGGCTCTACGCCCTGACGGTGTACCAGGAGTGCCTGTCATTTGCTCATGGCCTGTCTTAAACGGTTTTCCTGGAGGAGACAGTTAAGATATTTTCAGTCTAATGGCTTTTGCCATCTGTCCCCTGTCTGTGAGCATTAGGCCCCCGTCATCGTTAAGGGCAGAAGGACCTACCTGAGCCCGCAGTGAAATGGGAGGGAGGCAGCCCCCATCATCGCAGCGCGGAGGAGGGCAGGCAGGCAGGCAGGAGAGGAACACGATTCCCTTTGTCGTCGGACCAGCCCGCACAGCGCCGGGGTTAATGAAGCGTGTCCCCCGCGTCGCAGAGTGGAGATGGCACTGATGGAAGGTGGTTTGAATCAGATGGCAGATGCCACTTGCCATCAGGCTACGCCTCGTTAGAGCTGGAAACCTAGCAGAGCAGAAGGACACCAGGAGGATGAGGTGTGCCGGGCGAAGCGCTGCGAAACCACGTGCCTCCCAGCCCCGCTCGCTCTCCTTTGCAAAGTTTGTTTTGTTCTCTCCCCCGTGGAACATTCTGTCCCTGGTGAACGTACGCTGGTGCCCATAAGCTTTACGGATGGGGATAAAGAAAGGCCGAGGGCTGGGCCAGCAAGGGTCTTCCCCAGACTTTCTGTAGTGCTGGACTGGGCCAGGGCAGAGTGTTTCAGGAGGAAGGGAAATAGCGTGCAGGGCAAACAGGGCTATAGCTTCCCGCTGCATCCAGAGGTCAGGGCTTGGCCTCTCTGATTTCTTTTGGGGAACTCGAGGAGCTGGTAGCACTTGGCTTAAGAGCTAGGCACAGTGCAGGCAGGGGTCATGCTAGTTTCCCATACAGAACAGCTTTGCCAGTACCCCTCACTCTCCCCTTCAGCTCCCTCTGCTATTCCAGTCCTATTGATGAACCTCACTTCAAATCTGCTCTTCAGTCTCAGGTGGCTATTCCAGTTCTGGGGCCCTCTGCACAGCTCTCCTGATCTGGCCTGCGACATTCCCTATTATCCCTCTTGTGAATGAGCCAGAAATAAAAGGGGGTGAGCAAGTCAATCCTGCTGGAGTAGGACTCCTGCCCCAAATGACCTATGTGTCACTTCAGTATTCTAGTGGGTTAGCAGTGCTATGCCTCATGCTTACTGGATTCTGTCATCCAGGGACCCCAAACTGCTTTTCAAACATGCCAGCCTCGGAGAGCATCCTCCCGTGAGGTAAGTACATCACCTCTATTTTAGCAACGGGCAAACAGAGCACCGAGAGGCCAAGACGTCTGCCGCAGGCCACACACAGCAAGATTTCAGAAGATCCCAGGGCAAGATTATCGAAAGGGCTCTCTCTTGTGCCTGCACGTGTGTGCATATGACATCAAAAGGGCTCAGCATCCAGCCCTTTCCATGGTGACATCCAACGTGTCGAATTCTCGTGAAAATCCGGTCTGATAGTGAGTCCCTGGCAGTGCCAGGAATTGAACGCAGGAGTCCTGATAAACAGAACAGGACTTAGCTCTTTCTAAAAAGTGTATGGGATCACCTTTTTTTTAACTTGACAACCCCAGGAATCTCTGAAGAACATATATAAGAAAGAAAGAAAGAAAGAAAGAAAAATAAAATTACATTTGAGTGTATTTCATAATCTCTTCTTCTGCTCACTTCAGTGCCATTCGCAGGACCCAGATGCAAAGCTGGAGAAGCAGCAGCAGCTGTAGGACTTTGGCAGACCCCCCAAGGCATTTCTTGTAGCAGCCCTGCAGATGCCTGGGGGAAGCGAGGACAGATCAGACACAGAGTTAGGCGGTGGCTGGTCTCTCAAAGCTGCCTCGTTCCTTCAGACACAATTTATTCTTTTCAAGGACATCTGTGGACTCTGCAGCCGTTTTTAGACCTGGCGGCTACCAGGCCCCAAGAGAGAGGACCCGGATCCCCAGAGCTTAAAACAAAGTCAACAGTAGAGAGAGGAATGGAACCCAGGAGTCCTGATGCGCAGTAACTTGTTCCAATTGCTAGGCAATCCTGCCCACTTCCACCGTGAGCTAGCTCAAAGCACTTCCTTGTCATCGGCCCTGTGGCCCTCCATTGCGCTCCCTGAGCTGAGTTTGTGCTCACCAAAAGCAGAACTAGGCTCCCTATGGCGATGAGGGTGAAGCTTTGGGCCGGGCTGGCTGGTTTGCTAACTACCCCAGCTTCAGGTTTTTGCTTTGCAGCCTTAAACCCAAGAGGAAGGAGCAGGAGGCGCCGGGGAGAGTGTGGGAACCAAGAGGTGCACGTGTAGCCTGGCTGTGGTTTCGGGCAGCCGCTGAAAGAGGAAACAGAGGTGGTTCCCATTCCCGTGTGCTGACTCAGCAGCTAGTTGGGGCTCCTGCTGACTCATGGGGGAACACGCCCCGTATCAGTTTTGGGTCCCAGCCCTTAGGGGGCGGGCAAGTGAAGAACCAGGGGCTGCTGACCCCTAGCCATGTGCCAAGGGGGACAATGGGGCTTTCTGCTGGATCTGCCCTTTATACCAGCCTTCCCTTCCCTGCATATATTAAGTCCCCTTGCCCTCTGCAGTCACACTGTGCCAGCCCCCCAGAAATGCTCGGTCTGATAGTGCTAGTCTCTCTCACCCATTGAAATCAGAAGGACCTTTGGGTTCCCCATGGAATGAGTGATTAGCTCAAAGTAGGGGAGCATTGGGATCAACTGGTGACTTCTCCCTGCTTGTCGAAGCCGTCTGCTGCCCCGCTGTCAAAGTGGGGCATGCTGTCTGGATTTTCTTCTCTGCTCCTGGATGCCCATACAGCCAGAAACATCTTTGATCACCTCCGATTGCACCATTCCTCTCCAGGGCAGACCTAGCAACAGCGATTCTTGCTTTGGTACCTGCAGCCTGGACCATCGCCATGTGCTCCCATCCGGGCCTGATTCTAAAGGTCACGCCAGAAGCTGCAGCAGGAAGTGGTGCCTCTTAGGACGAATGTGAATGCCATACACCAGTGCTCCTCTTGTATGTTGGTTGCCACTCAAATTCCGGTCCACTCCTCATCTTCAAAGCCTGGGATGGGCTTGGGACTGGCTAGCTCAGTGAGAACTTGTCTGTCAGCTCCCCATAACACACTGAAGGGCACAGGTTTGAATTTGCACTGATCAGAGCTGGGGAATTACTTCTACAGGAGACCAGCTTGTTAAATCTGGAGTTATGTCAACCCCTGCCCCCCCTTAAAACGCACCAAACCCCAACAACTGTGTTTGTTGTAGGCCACTCAACAAGCATTGGAGCAACCTGAGCACTGGAGAAAGGCAGCTTATCGGGAGGGTGAAGAAAATGTTCATCTTCATCAGGCAGCTGATGTTCTTTGACCTTATTAGGGTACCCAGATGCTGTGGTGATGGGTGCTGTCGAAAGATGTTTAATCATCATCAGCTGCATTTTGCAATCGGACCTATTTTCCTATAAGGCGCTGAAACAAACTGTTGGGTCTGATTGCTCCTAAACCTTACGAAGATTCAAAGTGTGGATCCTCATCTATTTCATAGGTTTTAAGGCTGGAAGGGACCATTATGATAATCTAATCTGACCTTCCAAATAAAACAGGCCATGGAATTTCACCAAGTGGTTCCTTCATCAAGCCTGTAACTTCTGGCTGAGCTAGAGCGTCCCTTTAAGAATGGCAAAAAATGTTAAGTGGTGGAGAACCCACCACGTCCCCAAGTAAAATCAAAGCCCATGGCGAGCATGTAACAGAAAGATCCAGGGAAACACATTTTTTAGTCCTGAGATCCAAGCCTGCTTTACTCCTCCTTTTCCTCTCCCCCATTTTGGAATAAAAATTCAGTACTGTGTATTTTAGGGCTTAGGGTGCTAGTAAGAAAGGGGAGACCACACATATTCTGGGAACACTATAGCGGAGACGCCCAGAAATTGAATCTTGCACTCAGTAGCATTTCTGTGTTTCAAATTTCCCCCCTCCCCCTGGCTCTCAAGGACAGCTGCCAACAGGACAGTTTGAACAGAACAGAGAAGAGCTTTTCAAGCACCCTTGTGTTCCTAGATTTGTACAGGAAACGTGCCAGTCAGCTGAAAGGGAACAGTGGAGTGGTTCAGCAGAAGTCTTAACAGAGACAGGATGGGGAAGCGGGGATGATAGATCGAGAGAGGAGACCATGTCAGCTGATTCAGGAGGAGTGTAGTAGGCGGGCAAGACAGGAAATGCAGATTTTGCCATGGGCATTTGAGGAACCAAAAGTGCAGGCTCATTCGTGAGAAGGGGGGCTGAGAATTGTAGAGAATGGGCAAAATATGAATGAGCACCATTGCCCTCCACTGGAAGTAATCAGAACAACTCGACTGTATGTGATAGGCCTATGCTTCTGCCAGATAACAGACACACCCCTTTAGCCACAGTGACAAGGACTTGTGGCTTTGGAGCAGTAGGCCCTGACTTCTACCCACTGACTTAGGGCATGTCTACAGATCAACTAGACACCAGTGGTTCACCCGTGCCGGCGAGCAGGGCTCAGGCGGTTTCACTTGTGCTGTTCGACTTCACTGAAGTGTAGACTTCTGGGCTCTAGGACCCTGCCAGGTGGGAGGGTCCCAGAGCTTGGGCTCCAGCCAAAGCAGGAAATCTACACAGCAATGAAACAGCCCCGTGAGCCTGATCTGGCTGGCACGGGCCAGCGGTGGGTTTGTCTGTGCTGTGTCTACACTGCGACTGGCAGGGGTAATTCCCAGCTTGGATAGATGCACATGTGCTAGCTTTGATCAAGCTACTGGGCTAAAAAGAACAAGGAGTACTTGTGGCACCTTAGAGACTAACAAATTTATTTGAGCGTAAGCTAGGCTAGCGGTCCTAGCACAGTCCAGTCCAGAATCCTGGGCACGTACTTGGCAACTAGCCTGTGGCCACACGGCTATTTTTAGGCACTAGTTCAATCATAGCTAACACTGAGCTGGGAATTACACCTCCCTGCTGCTGTGTAGATGGACCCTCTATCGCTCTGTGCCTCAGTTTCCCATCTGGACAATGGGAATAATGGCACCACCCTGCCTCACAGGGCCGATGTGAGGAGAAGTACATTAAAGATCGTGAATTACTGTGGTGCTGAGGCCCATATAAGTACCTACGATAGATAGATGCATAGAGAGGGTGTATGGGGATGGATGGATAGATAGATAGAGGGGGTGGATGGGATAGATAGATAGATAGATAGGTAGATAGGTAGATAGAGGGGGTGTATGGGGATAGATAGATAGAGGGAATGTATGGGAATGGATAGATAGATAGATAGATAGATAGATAGTGTATGGAGATAGATAGATAGTATGGAGGAGGATAGGAGTGATGGTGCTTTCTTCTCATTCTGTCTACTGCAGGATAATTCCAATTCACCAAAGCCACATGGTCTGCTGGATTAAATATCATACTTTACATCTCTGAGTTCTGTTCCCACCTCTATCCCGTACTGAGCCTCCATAATACTTTCCACGTAACTAACACTTCGCAAGGGATACTATATGCTAATGGCTGACTTTGTGCTGGGTGTTATACATCCAGGGAGCTATTTAAACCTCCCTGACCCTTTCTGACTGACCCTGCTGGGGATGGAGTAAGTAGAAGAAAGGGGACAAGGAAAAGAGAAGTCAAGAGGATTTGCGGAGGGAACATAAGAAGAAATTGAGGCAAGGGGCCCTACACAACCCTAGATCCTTAATTCAGCCCTGCTGCATCTGTGATCTGTAGCCGTTCGCTAAGTATCTTTCCCTTCAAGAGATAACACTAGAAGATGGTCTATAAATCCCAGGGTCTAAAGCAGCCAAACTGTGGTGTCCTGGTCTTCATCATCCATGCAGGCAATCTCAGCCGGGGTGCTCCCACATATAATCACTGCAAATCATTTTCTCTGTTCTGCGTCCTGAGGCGGCATTAGGGGGAATCTTCCTAACACATTTAGATAAGGGCTCTCCTGCGGAGGTGGGCGGAAATTTGGCAGCAGGAAAGGAATTTGCCTTCCGATTAAATCAACCTGCAACAGTGGTTTATGGAACTAGCTTATTAGACAGTGGTGTCAGCTCTTAGTGCTTCCCTGGCTTTATGGAAGGATTAGTTGGACCCCCGGCCTCTTCCCCTTATTGTAACATGAAGCCTGTGATCTGCATATTCACAGAGGCATGATTTTATCCTGCTGCAGGGATGAGTTGCCCTTGTCAGCTGATTACAGCGGGCTTGGATGTTTGCTGCTCGCTCTTTTTCCAGGGCAGTGGATTAGTGATCTCTGGAGATCTGTGTTCGAATCCTTGTCTTGGCTCATAAGATACTGGTGATTTCCAGCCAGCGTCGTGCCCACCAAGGAACATTTTCCATGTCACACCCGATTTCGTGCAACCATTGGGCTTGGTGCAATTGTCAGGGGTGGGGGTGGGGACTGGGATAATAGAGTCAGCTCCGAGGTTAGTGAGGCCCCATCTGGCTCCGTCCCCGGCTGTGAATGGTGCCCAGATCATCACAGTGGTTGAGTGTGCAATTGCAAGAACTTTGCATAGGTTGGGGCCCCTATGAGTAGAGCCCTGCAAATCCGTGGATCATTTTGGTGGCGGATACAACCGCGCAGGGCTCTACCCATAGGTCTCAGCCTCCGGGGGGTGGCTCCCCTCCGAGGGCCCCTCACCTGCTGACTCTGCCGCTCGGGGGCTGCTTGGCCCTGCCTGCAGGGGTGGCATGGCGGCTGCTGCTGGCCACCTTGCGAGCAGCGGGGTCTTGAGGCTACTGCCGGGATCCTGGCCGGGCAGGGGGCTGGTGCCCGAAGGGACCAGCCCACACCGCCGGGCTCTTTTTGCGAGTTTCCGGCTGGCTCTCTCCCCTCCTCGTCCCCAGCGTAGATGGAATCACCCGCAGCAGCCAGGCGTTCTCAGCTTCCTATGGCTGTCGGTAGGGCTCTAGTATAGGGCAGCCACGTGGGCTAATGGATAGCGCCGGCGGCGCCTGGCCCGCGGCGCCTGGCCCGCGGCATCCGGCTCGGGCTGCCCGGGGGGCGCAGTGCACTCAGGGCCGGCAGCCATGACTGGGGCTGGGCAGCAGGCCGGAGTCCAGCACCTGCTTGCCACGCCACTTCCCGGCCAGCGCCTCGGGCCCCTCGGGCAGCACCAGCGTCCCACCATGGCTCGCCCTGGCTGCACTCCCAGCCCACCGGCACCTAGGCAGCAGAGCCCACCCCCGGCCGCGGGGATCGAAGCGGGCACCCCACCTTGCCGCCCCCATGGTGACGCATCACGCGCTGCTGCTACGGGGGGGGGCCTTCACGCGCAAGTCCCCGGGAGCAGCGCGTGATGTCACACCACTTCCCCCCACCCTCCCCGCACCACCCGTTCTCCTGGAGACCGCACCCCTGTGCCACCCCTTCCCCCCAGTCCTTGGCCTCGCCCTCCTGTTCCCTGCAAGACCCCATCCCCCCACTCGCTCATCTCTGCTTCCCCCCACCCCTCGCGACGGCTTGCTGCTGTGGCTGTGGAGAGAGGTAAAAGTTGGCTAGCAGATTGCAGGTTGATCCTGGCGGATGTGGATTGGATGCGGATCCACATTTTTGTATCCGCACAGGGCTCTACCTATGGGGTATCTGAAACCAGGATTGAGGGGTGTGGGTAATGTATGAGTGTGAAGCTCCGGATGGCAACAGCAGGGGGTGCTGCAAGTCAGGACTGGGGTGGACTGGTAAATTTGAGGGGTGAGGATTGGGAGGGCATCAGCAGAGCAGTGTGCGAGCCTAGCAATGAAATAGCAGGGGCGCTACAATCTAGGTGGATTGGCCGATCCTTGTGAGTCCTAGGACTTGAATAGGAGGGGATCCTGCAGCTCAGGATTACGGTTCATAGCACAGCTGTGTGGGGCACCAGGGCTGGAGGTATCCGCTCAAGATGAGGTGCCCGGAGGCATGTGCAAAGAATCTTCTGTAGGGGTCTTACACTGGGGATGGGTAGGCTCCAGCCAGTGTTGCCAACCTCCCATTTTCATGGATCAGATTCATAACCCTCCCTCCACGTCCAGGAACGAAAGCGGATCCCGCTCTGGAGAGCATGACTTTGCCCATTCTCTGCAGATTAACTGAGGGCACCCCAAGTGGCATTTGGAGTCACCTGAGCTCTGGGTGAAGGGCCAGACCCGAGTGGGAGGACGCCACGTTTGTGTACAGCACCCCCCGAGCTTGCCTTTATCCTGTGCTCGATGTAACCACTTCCCCTGTGTTTCCCTCCGCACAGCTCAATTCTCCGATGAACCCCATCAGCAGCACAGAAGACATTAAACCGCCCTTGGGACTCAATGGAGTTCTTAAAGTGCCAGCGCATCCCTCGGGAACCATGGCCTCCTTCACCAAGCACATATGTGCCATCTGTGGGGACAGATCTTCAGGTAAAACCCCTCAGATGGCAAGTGGAGGAGGGGTTTGGGGAGGTGGTCCCTGATGGAAGGAGAATCCCCTTTCCTGGTCTTTATTTGTCCAGCAGGAGCATCCACATGTCCTAGCTTCCTGGCCAAGGCAATGCAACGCCTTGGTTTTACCTGGCTTCTCTGTCCTGCCTCCATGCCTTGGAGAGGATATGCAGCATGTGCCCCCTCCCATCAGGGCACAAAGAGCCGAATGTTCTTGTGACCCGTTGAAGCCAGAAGGGGCTACTGTGAGCAATCACTTTAAAGACATCTCCCAGCTTCTGAAGGTGCCATAGGAATAGATCAGACAAGTGCAGCCTCCGGTGGGGGAACCTTTCGCTCTTCCATGCCAGGTGCTCAGGGACATCCTAAACCTTAACCTCCGAGTGTCTCCTTCCTTTGAACCTGGAGATTGATGTCCAACCAGTGAGGGCTGGAGCAGTAAAAATGGAGCCTTGGGAAAATTTGGGGGGGATGATCCCATTTAGCAGCCCTACCTTCACCCCTTTTGCGGATATGCCGGGGAAGTCTCCTCAGCAATGAGGAGCCATGTGGATTGTTCATTTCTTATGATATCTCAAATGCCACGGACAAAGAGCGAAGGGGCCGTTTGTCACAAATAACACTAACTCATTGGCTCCTGTGTCCACAAGGTGAGCAGAGAGGCCAAGGGCTGAAAGAGTCTTGGAGACATCAACTACTCTCTGGTCCCTTGTCTTCACTTGGAAGTTAGGTTGTGTTAGAACATGACTGTGGCTCATGATGTTAAATGTGATTTGCAGCCCGTTTGGACAGGGACATCTTGTCATCTGGTTGTGGCAAGGCCTGTACTTCCAGTTGGGTTTGACCCACGACCAGTGGACATGATGATAAACATGATGGTTGAGGCAGGTTGCCAGGGCAACGTGGGGGAAGCTTGCCTGGATGTTGTACCTATTCTGTGGATAAATCAAGAGTGGTCAGGACCTTGTCCAGACAGGGAGGTCTAGACTGAGCTAGCTAGCTTGATCGCATTAAACCGTCTAAAACCCTAGGCGAGACAAAGCCATTGTCACGCTAATTTGGCCAAGATAAAGCCTGACCCCCCCCCCCTTCAAATCCAATGCTAGACAAGGCCTCAGGTAATTAAAAAACCCAGAGGAGAAGTAGTAAGAGGGCGGGGTGGGTGGGTAGGTGACCGGTTTGTTGCTCAGTGGGTCTGCATGATTTCTGTGGTTTTTTCATCCCCCTCGATCCCCTGCAGGTAAACATTACGGGGTGTACAGCTGCGAGGGTTGCAAAGGGTTCTTCAAGCGCACCGTGCGGAAGGACCTCACCTACACCTGCCGCGACAATAAGGATTGCTTGATTGACAAGCGCCAGAGGAACCGGTGCCAGTACTGCCGGTATCAGAAGTGTCTGGCTATGGGCATGAAGCGAGAAGGTAAGGCAGACAGAGCAGTGACCTCAGGTACACTCCTTCCGTAGGAGGCTCCCTCCTGTTTCTCACCCTGCAACATAACATGCACCAAACCTGCATTTAGCTCCTTTTGTTGCGGATTGTGAATGCAGCCAGGAATATACGCCCATGATCTCACTCTGGAATTGCTGCTCTTGGGCCCTAACCATGCTGTTTGCTGCTACACGAAGGGTGGATTTTTCTCCCCTGTGCATGTCTCTCTTGTGTATATTCTATGCTCGCGCGAGACAGTGACCAGTAAGGCCATGGAGGAATCAGGCCCGATGTGTATCTGAGAGGAAGTTGTTGCCCTGAGCAACTCACTTAGTTCCTTCATCAGCCATAGAATGTGTCTGAACGGCTTCCATCACCAGAGTGCTGCTTTTATTTCTCATCAGGAGCAGCAGCCTCATCAGCTTCTTCTGGCTACCCAGGCCTAAGCAAGGTTACACTCTGTGACATGATATTACTGGGTGTTAATCTGCCCAAGGAAAGCTCCGAAGGGGCAAGCATGGTGTTAGTTTCAAAGGGGTGAAGCAAAGTGAGAACGGGTAGCAGCAGATGCTATTGTCCAGTGGTATGGAGGAAGGCAACAGGAAAATATAGATTTGCCTTGATTTTAAAAATCTTTCTTTTCCCATGTTCAGAAGGCTGTAAAGTCCATATCAAGGGGTGAATGCGGGGCTAGCATTTTAGGTACAAAGCTCTTGGATTAAACATGTGTTGGGTGACAAGCACTGTAATCTGATCTGGCCCATCCTTTTACGGATAACATGATCTGAAATGATGTTAAATCCTGGAAAATTGGTGTAGATTATTAAATGGGACACTGTCAAGATACAAATGATGTGTTTAATAAAATGCTTTCCCTGCAGCACTTTAGATTAGTAAAACAGAAAGAATGTTATCAGCCTAATTTATTTCCCATGGTGCTGTTTGTTTATATTTTGCACTTCACCTAGCCTGACCTAGACTGGTTAGTTTCATTTTCTCTTTATAGTCACTTTTACTTTCGATTCCTATGAACTTGCCCCGTGCTGTTGTGTTTGGGTTTCCAGTATTGTGGGAAAATAGTTGAAACTGTTTTTTCCATGAGGAACAATAATCGTGACATTTTTGTTTTTTACTTTTTGTAAAATTTCCCCCCCTCCTGAAATTTAATTGTGGACCTAAATGACTTGACAATGGCTCGTCAACGCTGTGTTGGTCGGGGTGTGCTTATGACTTGAGAGCGACTATGTGAATAATCCTCCATTGATATCACTCCCGTCACTGATAGCTGCACTCGTTACAGCTTCTGAGTCACATCTGCTGTGCTGATGCTGACTGACACAGAAATCCGCTTCTTTACTGCTCTCTGGTCTGCGGCGTCACAATAGTCGTGGGAGAGCAAAGCTGCAGGATGTGTCTCTTTGAAGACGGTTACTGTTGTCTGGAGCGTTAACGAAATAGGGCAGCGCTGATGCGGTGTCTAGTGTTTAACAAACCCTGACATGCTTGATTTACGGGGTCATATAAGGACCCACACATGCAGATTCTTCAAATGTCAAAGCCAATCTCTGCTCGGGATGCTTTGGACTTCCAAAGGCAACTGATTAAAAGGGGATTTGGATGGGGCTAAGGGGAAAGGGTTAGCTCTCCAGAGAGAGCAAACTGCAGAGTACTGAATTCCTAAAGGGAACCTTCCTCACCCCAGCAAAGTCAACCCTGGGTGTCCGGAGTAGAGATTTCCGGAGGGGAGTGTAGTATGTTTTGCACGTGTGTGTGTGTGTGTGTGTGTGTGTGTGTGTGTGTGTGTGAGTGTGTGTGTGAGAGAGAGAGAGAGCGCCGGAGCATTTTGTTTAGGGCGCTATAGTTTTAACAGGGATGTTAGAAATCTGAGCATCCCTCTCTACGCTAGCAACAAGTCTGCATTTTCCACATGCCAGGAAGGGTGCGAGTCACATTTGTTTTCTTGTTTAAGGGGCAGGGTTGTGCGGCTGGCTCTACAAACAGGTGACAGCACTCCCTCACAGTAAGACCAGAGGGCTCTACCTTTCGAAGGTAAAGGCAGCTTTGAGGCTGGTTTCCTGAGCTTCCCTCAATGTCCCCTGGGGACACTGACTTGACTGCACAGTAGGTGCTTTCCTGACAGGCGAAGGAGAGAGCACGCGATGTCCTGAATCAACCCTGTCTCTCCCGGGCGGAAGAGACCGGGTGCTGGGATGTGAACAGGCAGACAAAGCCGCAAGCTGGTGCGAAGAAAGCAAAACCGACGGGGGATAGGGACGGAAAGGAGAAGAGGGTGGAAAGTCTTTGGACTTCAGATGAAAATGCAGTGGTGCTGCTAGCTGTGGGCAGTGCCAGGTATCTGGCGTGAGGCAGGGATCGCGCTCAGGAGGACTGGTTGTTATTGGAGTTACATCTCAGCCGTGGCTATAAAGAGAGTCTTAGGGTACGTCTACACAGCAAAAAAAAAACCTGCAGCAGCATGTCTCAGAGCCTGGGTCAACTGACTTGGGCTTGCAGAGCTCACGCTGCAGGGCTAAAAATGGCAGTGTAGACATTTGGGCTCAGGCTGGAGCCCTGACTCCAAGACCCTGACCCCTCCCTGGGTTTCAGAGCCCGGATGTTGACACTGCTATTTTTAGCCCGGCAGCGGGAGCCCCGGTCCGTTTGAGACTCACTGCCGTGGGGATTTTGGGCTGTGCCCTCCTTAAAAGCATGTTGTGGCTTAGGCCCGACAGACTCCGGGTGAGGCGCTCGCAAGGACGTGGGACCACTCAGTGCTCCTGCAAAGCCAGTCTTTGTGTGTGAAAAGCACCGCAGGTAGCCAGGCTGGAGCCTGGCTGCAGGTGTTCGTTCTCCGCGGTGCTGCCAGCGTAGGAAGACTCATCCCAAAGAACAAACCAACTCCCCTCCCCTCCATAGCCCCTTGCCCACCGAGAGACCCACTGGTGCATATTTGCAATCTGTGCTGGCATACGCCTGTGAAGGAAACAGGGGAAAGGCACCGCTGCCATGCCGGTGTGAACAGAGCGCGGTCAGATCGCATTAGCGGTAGCTGATGGGCGTTGCATTTTTTGCTGGATGAAAGTTGCTTGTCAGGAGGACAGCTCTATAACTTGTACTCACCGAACTGTGCCATTGAGAGAATAAAAGTGACTAACAAAGGCCAACTCATCTACTGTCTATTCAGCAATGGCCCTTGCTTTTCAGAGGAGAGCTGCGGGAACGTATTCATTTGTGTTTTTATTTGCAGTAAATGTATTGTCGAAGGCTGGGATTGTCTCTGGAGCCTGTTAAATTTCATTGGGACCTGGGCGCCTAACTCCCCTAGGCTCTTTAGAAAATCCAAGTGAATTTTATCTTTATTTGTCCTGAATCAAAATGGAGCCCGAAGGTTTTGGTTCCTCATGCAGTCGGCAGGTGCCTGGGTGGGGAAGGGCAGTGGCCAGGGGTCTGGACTGGGACTGGAGGAGATGAGTGAACTGGGGCCCAGGAGGGGCTCAGTGGGTTCAGATCAGCAGGAAGCCTCACAAGGCGGAGCTTAGCCCAGCCGGA
The DNA here is from genome assembly GCA_033296515.1 of Macrochelys suwanniensis. Classification (NCBI taxonomy): domain Eukaryota; kingdom Metazoa; phylum Chordata; order Testudines; family Chelydridae; genus Macrochelys; species Macrochelys suwanniensis. The sequence continues at coordinate 7,733,797 of CM065790.1, read as the reverse complement.
GGAACTGTGTCGCGTGGTGGCAGGAACAGCAAAGGAACGGCTTGCGCCTGGGAAGGCTGAGGGAACTCTTTGTCTTGCTGTGTCTTAATACATCTGGCCCCAAGAAGGGGACTGTTACTTGAAATGTGGTTATGTGAGCATCCATTAGCGAGTCAGAGGGGAAACTGAGGCAGCACCCAACAGTGGTGGGGCATGCCGCTGGTGCAGATGGATTTAAGTGAAATGGTTTGGGGCTCAAACAATGGACCCAGCTGCTTGCCCATGGTGATCTGTGGCTTTTCTCATTTTCTTTCCGTTGGCTCCGCTGAACTGACATCCTGTAAATCAGGTGACTATTAAATTCCTACCATTATGGCAATTGCCTGGGCAGCGCCACTGTAAAATTATAGGTCCATTAATTAATTTCTAAACGGCAGTGGAATTCCCAAGGGAGTGCATACTGTATGCCATCTGTGTGAGGACTCTATTAATTCATCTTGATTAACATTATCACAACTTATACCGAATGAATCCATAATAATCAGCCAATTATTTAAAAGTGTGACAGATGAGACCTTCATAACCCTAGAACTGAACTCACGCACTACTGGCAGACTGATCTTATAGTGCAGTGTGTATATTATGAAGGGCCGAGGAGAAAGTCGTTGTGTTTAGCATATGTGATTAGTAGACGTCCGGGGCTAGATCCTCAACTGAAGTGAATCAGCATAGCAGAGCTCCATTGATTTCCATTGAGCTATCCCGAGTTGCACCCGGTGAGGATCTGACCCATAGTAAATAGCTATTTGGTGCTATGTTCTTGGCACTGCACTGTGGCTCAGTTGCCCTCTCTGTGAAATGGGAATAACAATACTCCTTTGTAAAGTATTTTGAAGTCTGTGGGTAAAAACTGTCTATAAATGAGCCATCCATCTGGCTCAGATATACAGTTCCAAGAAGCATCTTCTGCCCATTTTGCAGCGGTCTTTTCACTTTTTTTATTCCTGAAAATAAGTTGGGATAAGGTTCTGGTTTTCAAAAGTTCATGGGTGCAGTTATGCATGCAAAAAGTGCACGTGCAATTATTGACTGAATTTGCTCATGCAGTTACTGCAGTGGAGAGAGGGAAATGACCATTTGCACATGCAAATGGTCAGGGAGATACACATCTGGCCATTTGCCCACATACACATCAGAGACAATTTGCATATATAGGTGCAATCACTGTGTGCAAAGCAAATACATATATATTTTCCACAGGCAACTCTGAGCCTGCATCTTTGGGCACGAGGTCTTTGCTGTGACTTGGTTCCCTTCTACCCATTTCCCATCTGAGACCTCTTCCCAACTCACTTTTCCCATTGCTCATCTCCCCTACCAGCACTGCATTCCAACATCTGCTCCTTCCCACTGCATCTTCCTCCCTCATCTGTTGCCTGCTCATTGTGACTTGACATCATACTCAGTATCTGATCTGCACAGGCCTGATATCTCTGATTCCCTCCTCCCTTCCTCCCCGCCCCTACTGAGCCTCAGCTCTAGTTTTGGGCTGGTTTGTACGCTCCAGCCCCATGTGTCCATACTCCTAATCTAAACAGCTACATCTTATTCACAATAAAGCCAGTGATATCAGCCTCAATTCCATTCAAAATATGATGCTCCGGAGACCACATTTATGGCAACCGAAATAAATACTTGATTCCTGTCGCCCAACAGTATTTATATGCCAGGGACGTACGGTAAAACCCTCTTACCAAGATCTCTCGCTCTAACAGAAGAATAATACAGCGGTAAATCATTTCCTACGTGGGGAAGGAGAATAATGTTGTGACCCAGGGAATCAATATGGGGAATGGAGAGAGAGGTAGGCCATGCTTCAATAATGGAAATTTATGCAAGAGGAAAAACCCTCTTATATAAATAGCTGAGGAAGGAAACACGCTTATTTAAGGAGCCTAAGTGCAGGCTTGCCATTAGACAGCTGGTGGAAGACACAAAAGGGGACGGGCCATAAGAATTCCTTTGTCACAGAGTACTCAGAGACGGAAAACTTACAGGACTGAACTCAGAGGACGTGCAAAGAGCAGCTCATGATCGACAGAGATGGCAGGGCCTTGTTCAAGCCCTAAGCAATGTCTGACAGCATGTGAAGGATTCAGAAGCTCCGCATTGGGGAGCTGGCTTAGGAGTGCCTGGGTTTTATGTCATTGGCAACATCAAAAGGCAAGAGGGTTGACGTTCAGAATGAAAAGGATCAAATTGTCTGTACTCTGGTGTTAAAATTTAAGGCTTTGCCTGTGTGATGTTATTAGTTTAAGGGCGGAAAAGCATATAAATAGAACATATCATCTGGCCTTTAAGTCTCTTCTCAAGGCTGCCTATTGATAAATTTAAGTAGGATATCGATGCTAATATCCATGGTGCACTTGCCTTATTGATTCCGAGACACAGAAGCTCCAATAAATGATTAACTGAAAGTGTTGTTTGCCATATAAATTACTGCCAGCTGCACATGCCTTTGTTTTCCGTACTTTGTCTTCCGCTAAGTATCAGACATTCACCAAAACTAAGGTCACCATCCGGAGAGCTTCACCAAGGCAGAGGATATTGAGGCGGGGTTAGTGGTTTGCATAGATCTCACTCCTTGACATCAGTTTTCGATGCTTGGAGAAACAAATTCAGCCCTGAACTCTGAAATGAATCCATAATACATATGTCTGCCAATGCATGCTGCCAGCCAGGGAGAGGAGGTGGCATTGATGGAGGAATGAGCACTCAGCTAATGACTGCTGCAGTGAGGGACACCCTGAAGATGCCTCATTTTGTTGTGTGTCTCTTCTCCGCAAACAGCCCATGCACAAAGTGCTCCTGCCCAGGGTTTGACTATGGTGGGGAGAAGAGTAATGGAACTCTACCAGGCTCCACTCCCTTGGCTCACCCAAACAAGATGCCACTTAGCGGAACGATGGTCTTGTGGCTAAAACCAGGGACTGGGATTTGGGCGATCCAAGTTCAGTGCGTGACTCTGCCACAGATTGAGGGACTGTGGGCAAATCACTTCATCTCTTTCTGCCTTAGTTTCCCATCTCTATAACACAGAGAAATAATATTACCTACCTCCCACCCTGTCTCTCTATTCTTCTTCAAGTGCCAATCCCTACGCGTGTTCCACTTGGGTGCGCATGTGCCCCCTGCGCCCCAGTCCAGAAATTCTCAGTGGTGTCACATACACAGTTCACCTCATGCTCCAGACTGAGGGCATAAGAGGCAGTGTGGGCCAGTGCCTCTTTTGTTCCTTTTTACCGCCTCCTGGTGTCCCTGCGTCCACAGATTTCTCCAGCTTTTAGCCTTATACTCCGTAAATAAATTTGAGAGTAGTTGATTTGAGAGTAGTTGGGAGGGATAGCTCAGTGGTTTGAGCATTGGCCTGCTAAACCCAGGGTTGTGACTTCAATCCTCAAGGGGGCCATTTAGGGATCTGGGGCAAAAATCTGTCAGGGACAGTACTTGGTTCTGCTAGTGTGGGCAGAGGACTGGACTCAATGACCTTTCAAGGTCCTTCCAATTCTATGAGATAGGCATATCTCCATATATTATATTATTGATAGTTTATATTCACATAGTTGGAATTTTTAATATAGTTGGTAGAGGTAGTCTTTTCCCCCATACCGTGAACTCCCTCCCCATGGTCTGGGACTATGCCCAGAGTCTCAGGTTCAAGAACCGTGTCTCCTGCCTTTTCTCTTTCTCTGTGAGCAATGATCACCAATGCTGTCTCTGTTGTTTGGGTGAGATGTACCTTGCCACAAAGTACAGCTCCTGTCGCTCTTTTCCACCACAAACGTGTACAGCTTGTGAGCTCAGATTTAGAAAATACCTTCTCTGAGGCTACACTCTGACCCGGGCTAGGGTAGACCTCTCCTCTACGTCGGCCCCGTCAGACGAGCAGTTCCCCTCTGAGCACAAGCTTAGGAGCGGAGTCTGCAGCTGGCTCTTCCCCCCCATGCAGAAGAAGGCCAAAAGAGGCTCTTGCATCCCCCAAGAGGGGCTGAATTTCTTTTCTCCCAAAATTGCAGCCTGCAGAAAAAAAACACTGGCGCACCCAACTGCCACGAACCAGATCGAGTCTTGTTCCTGATGCCAGCTTTCCAGAAAACCAGGGTGTTATTCTGCTGTGTTTTCTTTCTGGCAGGGCAGTGCCTAGGAACTATGTGTCTGCTGTTCGCATGTCATCACCATTGAACTTCATTTCAGTGGAGCTGGGTGACAGTGTCAAAGGGGTCCTGGAAAGGAGCCTCTCACAGCCTGTATTAATGCTTTCCAGTCCACTGCCAGACTCTTGGGCGGGGGGATGTTAGTAACTGAACTAAGGGTTCCTTTTAGTTCTGAATGCCGGTCTGGAGAGAATTCACTATCAATGTTTAGTGTGAGACAGGAAGTCACAGTCAGCCCCCTGGAAAGTGATGCTACCACTGTCCACAGGGACACACTCCGAGGGAGGTGAGCTGTGGAATTACCCCTCTCTCTCCAGAGGAGCTAAGCTCCCGTTGTTGGGAATGGGGGAAGCCAAGTGATCTCAGCAAGGGATGGAGCAGTTAGAATAGCCAGAAGCCAGCACTGGGTCTGAGAATGGTTTTGCTTTTCCACATTGGCCCCACAGACATTCATTCAAGTCACGGCCACCAGGCATTTGCTTGCTCTTCGACAACCACATGTTCTACTGAAATGGTAGATGTGGCCTTCCCAAGCGGGCTTCAAAAAATCTCAGTAGGGTGCATGGAACATGCAGGTGGGAATCGGGGTGAAGGCCCTTGAGACAAATTTGTCTCTGATGATTTAGTGGAGTTACCCCAGGGATGGATTAGGCCTCTTGTGAGTTTCTCATATTCACATTGGTTGGCAGCGTCACAGCTGTTCGAAAGAAGGGCACCTTGCTTCTGAGAGGGATTTCAAGTGCTCCTGATTCCTGGAATTCATTTCACTGTTGGCTAGAACCGCAGCTTCATTTCTCATTTGGCTCTCTCCCTCCGTCTTGTCTGCCCGATAAATGTTGCTCTCTGAATAAGATTAACCGACATGTTACTGGAGGTGCCACTGAAGTGCTCCCAACGGAGGCAGTTACTGGCCATCACATTCTGTTTCATCATAGTTAGCCTGAATGTTGGCTGGTAGATTTCTGTCCTTCTCTCTCCTAGTACAAAATCTTGACCTGTACGTTCTGTACCAGTCTATATTCCTCTGCAGCAAACCGAGCAAGCTGTCACTTACCAGAGGGATATGTATCCCTGCTAGATCTGGGAACATACAATAGAAAGTACTAGCTGTCATTCAACCCACTGTGAGTGGACACCCATCCTTCTGATTGAACTTGAAATGAGTCTGGATGCTGCTTGGCTTTCCTATCCAACTTCACCAGGCTTTGCAGGCAGGTAGCGTGGTGGAGCTGGGTGCGTGCCCATAATTATTGCTTGGTTGGTTTGGTTTTTTACGCATCCATTCTTTCTGTCTTTAGCCTTCTCTTTGAGGCAGTGCCTCACGAAGGGCAGGACACTGTCGGTAGGAAGCACGCAGCATCTTCCGTGCTTAGATTTCTCTCTTGGTGACTTTGGATTGATTAGAGTGTGAAAACAAGACTCTAGGAATAGGCAGGAAGGTGGGGAAGCAGCGAACCCTGGAGAATGGGCCGTAGGGAAGAGCAGAGGCTCTTCAGTTCGGATGAGCTTGTGCGACTTCTGTTATCTTTGCATGCACAAAAGTTTCCTGTGAAATTACCTCAGCATTTCCCGGGGGCGTTAGGCCTAAACCAGAAACCCCAAATGGACAGTCCTGAGGTGCTGAGATTGAGGTTTGGGGGCTCCTTTTCCTGTGGCAGATAAACACAGGGGGCCAGATCTTCAACGGGTCGGAATCAGAGGGGCTGAGTTCCTTTCCAAAGATGGACAGCAAGATGCCCTCTGTGTCTGAACTCTGCTTGGTACAGTGTGTGTGTGTGTGGGGGGGGGGGGGGGGGGGGTTGGGGGGAGGGCATCCAGGAACCAGTTACAGCTCCTTTATTCTGTGCTGGCCCAATCCGGGCATCAACTAGCGCCACGTAGGAGCTGCTCCAACTTATGTCTCTAGCCGAACATCTCTAAGGGAGCTAATACCAGGAAAGAATCAGCGTAGCAGAAAGGAGCTTCCCCGGAGCCATTCCCACCAACCCCTGGCCATGTCCCTGTGCCAGTGTGTGGGGCGGCTGGTGAAGGAGCTGTCTCTGTCAGCTTTACCATGTGTTCCACCAGGAAACTTCTTTGCTGACCGAGCTCTGGCCTGTATGCATCTGCTTTGCACCGCCCGAGCAGCACAGCGTCCAGAGCATAACAAGGAATCCGGCCAGGCTTCTTCCAGCAGGCTTGCCGTCCAAGCAGCACTGGGGATAGGGCAAACTCCACTCCTTTGCCTTGCTGTGCTTTGCTGTCCTGTGTGATGGTATCCCACTGCATCCAAGACTGGAGAATCTGCTGCGATCGCACAAACCAAGCAGGAAATACCAGTCGGGAGCCCTTTCTCATGCTCCCTCCGGCAGTCCTGGGACAGCTCACACAGTGCAGACTTTGAGAAAGCTGCGAGATGAAGCTCGGGGCCATATCCCCCCATGCCATCCCTCCCTCCCTGTTACAGACTTACCTGTGTATTGGCACTGGTGGTTCCTGACTCCGCAAGAATTTGCTCCATTTCCCATGTCCTGAGAACCCCAGTCTGCTAATTCTGGGGACCCACCATCACAGATCACACTATGATTTTTATTGTTATACATTTATATAGCGCCTCCTCGGTGCACACGGCACTTTACGTAGCAAGTGAAGAAGCCCCAGCTTCAGCCCTGACATCCTGACTCTGCTACTGCTAAGCTCCAGCACCCTGCTCTGACCACTCGAGTAGGGTGTTCTGGTCCCCCAGCTTGAAACCATCAAAGTCCTCCACAGTCACGGCAAGTTCCATCTGCATTGCTGCAAAAGAAACCCACGCTCGTTCCCAATGACATGCCTAGTTACTTTCTTTGTGTTTGGAAAGAGATGTGTCCATTCAGTATCAGGGCCCCATCGTGCCAGCAGAGAGAGAGAGAGAGAGAGAGAGAGAAAGATGATCCATGCCCCATAGAGTCTACAATAGAGCAACAGTGCTTTGAGGATCAGGGGCGTTCTCCCTCCTGTAAACTGTGTGATCCCTGACTCTGAACGTTCAATAAGCTTCCCAGCCTAGCAATGTCTTTTCCCTTCTTCTGGCTGCATTTTCCCTAGGGCTTGCAGTATGGTTTGCATATTGCTCCACACGCCCCCTTCGGTGTTAGCCCACTGACACTGAAGGAGTTAAACCGAGGATGGATTTAGGCTGTAGTGACGCATTAAGTTACTTCCGCCTGCAGTTTTGAGACCTCTCGGTGACTCCTTTTCTCCTAGGAATTTCTCAAATAAATCACTGAGTTTATAGTGACCAAACTTTCCCCTTGTTCTATCCTAAAATGACTTAGTCAGAGCCCAGCTTCTGCAGTAACACAGTTGCCATTGACCCATGCCTAATCTCCTTCTCCTGATGCCCCAGCTCTGCATCAACCCCTCTGCGAATCACACACGCTCAGGAAATCCTGGGACGTCCACAGCATGGCTGTCTCCTGTCGATTCATTTAAGTGGCAGCTGGCATGACTCGGGGGGTGGGGAGCAAAAGGAGTCCAGAGAGAAATAGGGAATTCAGCTTTCCAGCTTGTTGTTCTACTTGAATATAAAAGCAGGCAAATGGCCATATTCTACTGCAAGAGCAAAGTTCAAGAGAGAACAATTATTTATAGCTGTAACTTTAGACTGCAAAATTCTGTCCCTGCAGTTTAATGTGTTTGTTACTTCTGCCCATCTGATGCTTGGTTCTTTGAACCATGCCATTAAAAATTCTAATTTTAATAATAATACAACTTTAAAGGGACACTATTGTCAGGTTGAAAAATCACATCCATCCCTCCATCTCCTTAACCTGCACTCCTGTGTTACTTTTAACTATGGATGTGGATTGTTTACATTCTGCACTTCACTCAACTTTGAGTAAAATAGATTAATAATTTTCACTTTTGTTTACCATCAGTTTCACTTGTTGCTTCCCAGTGCTGCAGCAGTTGCAGGGGGGATGTTTAAATCCATTTTTTAAAAAGCCCTTTCATTTAAAAAAATCATGACCATATTTCTATTAACTTTAGATTTTTCCATAACAAAAAAAAAAACATACAAATTTTGGGTCCAAGTTACAATACAGAGTTCCAATTTAACTTTTTATTTCTCAACTTTTTTGCATTTCCAGCAATATAAAGCCCCGTCTTTGAAAGAGGCATATTTCATTCAAAAGCCAAAGAAAAAGGAATCTAAGGCTGAATTAGTTAACTCAGGTACCACCGTATTTTTTAGGGATACAGGCACTCCCAGGTCAAAGAGCCGAAAGATTCCTAACAATATATGGCTAACACCTAACTTCATAAAAAAGGCAACAGAACACAATATATTCCACCTGCGGTGGAACGGAAATCCCCAATAACCTGTCCCTCCCAACGCTCCATAAATAAAACAGCCACCCTCTAGAAGGCTAGAGAGGAAACTAAATATTCCTAAGGCTCTGCCCTGAGGATGCCAGCAAAGGACATTGACTCACAAGGAGAGGGGGAGTATTGCAAAAGGAAGCGGCCCCTGCCACTGTCTACTCCTACTAATACCCTGGGATGCTGGGTACTTCCAATTCTGCTGGCTCATAGTTGCTGCGAGGGGATGTCCGACATAAAACAAATACTGAATTGAGCTGGATGGTCCAGTGGTTGCGGTGCTAGCCTGGGACTCAGGAGAGCTGCCTTCCATTTTCTGATTTACCACAAACTTCCTGTGTGATCTTGGGCCAGTTACTCAGTCAATCTGTGCCTCAGTTTTCCCATCTGTAATATGGGGGCACTAATCCCTCACAGGAATGTTGTGAGGATCCATACATTGCGAGGCACAGAGATCTCCTTCTGATGGAGCTATGTAAGTACCAAAGATAGGCTGGTAATAGCAATGTCCAGAAAGGACACAGTTTGCCACTGGATTGTCTTCTTTTTTCATTTGCTCTCCTGGTGGATCCTTATGTCCACTGTAGAACTATAGTTGAGAGATGGTAGCAGGAGAGGATCAGGCAGCCAGGAGCAGCACCAGCTTTTTTGCCGCCCTAGGTGGCGGCGGCGGGAGAGGCTGCTGCCGCCCCCGCCTAGAACCCTGGCGGCCGAAGAAGATGCCGCCGAAGTGCCGCTGAGACCCCGGCGGCCAAAATGCTGCCCCCCAAATCCAGGCACCCTAGGCGACCGCCTAGGGTCGCCTAATGGTAGCGCCGGCCCTGCAGGCAGCACTAGGGAGAGACAAGAGTGAAAATGTGCATCCCCTCGATCATCCATTAAGGGCCTTTTGCCCACATGATGGAGATGGATGTAATCCCTGGGATGAACGGCTCTGGCTAATCCAACAGCCCAGATTCCCCCATGCTTTCTGTCCCTGCACTTCTCAGTTCCAGCGGCAGAGCACAGCCGTGCAGAATTTCTATGAGTGACATTTTGGTCCCAGGGGGGCAGCCCAGCTGAAAGAGAGAGAGAGGCGCTCTCAGACAGGAGCAGCAGGGTGGCCTCCCTTTTGTGTGCTGTCGCTTCAGGATTCTGGGGAGAGATGAAAGAGACAATAGATTAGACAATCGCTTGGACACCAGTCCCGGGGCGTAACCGAGGCTAGATGCTTAAGTACGGCCGTCCTTGCTCACGTTTACGGGGTTAAGCTGGTCACCAGATGTGAGGACAGGGAGGGATTTTCCCCCAGCGCACACTGGCAGGGACCTTGCATTTTAGCTGCTTCCTCTGGGGAATCAGCTGTTAGGATCAGGTAGATGATGACCAAACCACTGTGGCCAGACAGGGTCTGGTCTGCGCAGGGACCATCCCCACTCCACTCCCCTTCTCTTTGTATGCGGTGTTGCTAGCTTTATGCAGACATTACTGAAGGCAGCAGAGTGGCAGGTCTTCCCCCTTCCCCTCAGCATTCTGTTCTGCTCCGTAAGCCCTGCCTGGCGGACAGAGCTTGTGCTGCTTAGCTCACCATATTGACTGGGTGGGCAGAGCCAATCAGCAATCAGTAACTTGTTCAGGAGGTGTCCAGTTCAGTTGTGTCCAGGAAACAATCTGTAGCGTAGAAGGAATTGACCACTGATGCTTGGTTATCGTCTCGGGTTTGGGAGCAAGAGACCTGGAACTGTGAGATCTTACCAACGCTGGGAAAGCTCTCCTCTGAACTTGAGTGTATGGGTGTAGTATTAACCTCTGGGCTCTTTACCACCTGAAACTCTGCTCCAGGTCCCTTAACAACATTCTCCCAAGGGTGTCTGCAAACAAACATACAGCAGCTGCTGGAAAACACTTCACACAATGGCCGGTGGACTTCATGGATGTGCTTGGGCAGTTGTGTTACTTTGGTCTGCGAATACCAAAGGACAGTGGCCTGATTGTCATTAGTGCTGATCGGTGATCCATTGAAGTCCCCCTGGAACAGGAGCATGTTTGTCAAGAGCTCTCAAAGCCATTTCTTAAACCATGTGGGCATCTGGGTTAAAAATAGGGACCGAGGAACAGCGTTGGTAGCCCAATCTCTTGCGTCATTTAAAACTGGACTAGATCATGTATTGGTGAATATACTGCTAGGGGGAAAAATCCCAGCAGGCCTTTTCCATTGATGAGCTCTAAGATTCTTTGACCACTAATCAACGGTGCCCTCTCCACTCAATGGTCACACCTCCAAGAGGGCCACATGCTATTAAAAAATGGGGGCACTAATCCCTCACAGGAATGTTGGGAGGATCCATACATTGCGAGGCACAGAGATCTGCAAAATAGGGCAGATTGATGGGGTAGTGGGAAGAGACTTTTTACAGAGATCCAGGGCATGTGTCAGCTCAACTTTGGCACCTGCGGCTATTGCGTCTCTCTGGGGTATTTCCAAGCAATTGGTAATGGCTCTGAAGCCAATACAGCCTGAAAGTGGGAATTGGGCTAAAAGAGTATGAGAGCGAGATTGAGAGAGGAGGAGGAGCGATGTGGACGGAGAAGAAACGTATCACGGAGTGGAGGTATGGTTTAAGCATCAAGAAGGGCATCCCTGCTCCTGTGCCCCTGCACAGAACGGCTCATTGGAAAGTAACTCACTCCCGTTCATACACCATGCTCACACCAGAGTGCAGCACGTGGCTTTGTTCACAGCTAGGAAAGCAACAGCAATAACGTGTTCGAGTGGGATTGGAAGCTAGCTCGACACAGTGACAAGAGTGGTCAGAAGAGGTGGCATGAAACAGAAGGGCTTGGTAAAAAGAAAAGGAGAGAAAGGAAAGGCAGAGGAAGGGGAAGGGGAAGAACCAGGTGAAAATCGCCATTGTTAATTAAACACTGGGTGTAACAATACTTTATGCAGCCACCTGCACCACCAAAATCTGTTCTGAAGCTAGGAATAGAATTTCTCAGAAGAACTCTATCCCCCTCTGGGCGGGGACCTTGCCCGGATCCTTAAGCATAATTAGGTTCCTAACTGCCACTGAAATCAGCGTGTCCTTGTGATTGTAGATCTTGCTAAAGCTCCATGCACAGCTAATGGTGCTATATAAATAAAAACATTTCCCTCTGACGTAGGGCACAATAGGTCTGTTTCGTAATAGGTTGCACTTTATTACCACAGAAAAATTCTCTCCATCTGTCTGTCCATCCCTCTGTCTTTTCACATCATGCCCATCGCATAGCGGGATTGAGTGCTGAATCCTTCGAAAAGCTTCAGTTCCATTAAATTAGTTTTCAGTGAGAGCAAAATGCACCGTGAGACAACAGCAGCACCCCATCCAAGTTGTTATTCCGATAAGTACACATTTTCGTCTTGGAAAAAAGGGCTTCTCTGTATTAGTGCAGGGTAAGTGTTAATTACAAGCTGCCATAGCCTGTTGCTTTTCCTGAATAAACAAACAAATGCTGTAATATTAGCACTAATGGAGGCTCTCAAAATGCTTCCTTCTGGCAACTCTGCTGGTGGAAAATCCAGTCTCCTTTTGTCCCCATTGCTTCCCTCATTAAAATTCTTCTTGGCCACAAAAGCACTTTGGGACGTTGAATCTGGCTTTGCAAACGGCAGGTGGCTTTGACGTGGTGCCCAGGGACATGGATGCAAAGTCCATGTGGTGGGACGGAACGTTACTCACGTTGCTGTTTGACGGTGCCACATTTGTGAAAGACCTTAATGGTACAGGTGCAGGCAGGAGGGGACTAGATCTTCTAGCTCCTGCCTGGAAGTGGCTTTGCCTGTGACAGCTTCTTCCCTGCTGACCTCCTCCCCTGAAACTGAAATGGCTAAAAAGGCTGTGCGGGAAAGATGAACGTAGTTGTATGGCAGAACTTCTCCTGGAGACAGGAAAAGCAGCCAAGGTTGAGCCCAATGTAGCCTGAATTCTCAAGCACGATTGTTGGTACCAATGGGTAGCTTACACAAACTGGGAAGCAGTCTCAGGCCTGACCTAAGCAGATGGTTCTTAGGGTACTCTATCCAAAGAGTTATTGAATCCAGTCCCCATGGAAACTTGCAGACAAGTCAGTCGGAAATCACTGCTATCCAGAGATCAGAGACCGCCCCCATTGGCCTTCTCCATTCCAACAGCATGTCACTTGTTGCTCAATCATATGTCTTTGGGTCTCTGATAGACCCCAGGACCCTTTGCTCTCAGGTCCCAGGGCACAACTGCAGCTGATGCAGTTGAGGGGGGAGGTGTTGGGTTCTGGGCTGCATTTTGGCTTAGCGGCACCTGTCAGACCTCACTGCACAGAAACAGGACAGTCCTTTCAGAGGATGGGTTAATACAGTTGAGAGACTGGGTGAGTTACTGAGCACCAGGCACTGTGGGGGTCTGATGATGGGAACCGTTAAGGTTTCATCTCAGAGTACTGACTAAGAGGGGGACTTCGCTGGGAATTGGTTATCCAGCCTCTTCCCAGCTCAGAGGGCAAGGCACAGGCAGAGAGAAGGATGTAAGAGTGGAGTGACCTCATGCCACTGGAAGGGCACCTTATGTCCTAGTGCTTTAGGCATCTTCACTCCCAAACTCAGAAGACACCTCAGCTCTTCGCTGCAATATTGCCAAACAAAAGTGCTGACAAATCATGAGTCAGGCTCCACAAATACTGAGATTGGGGTTAAAAATCATGATTATTAGTAATACTACTTCTGGAGCGCTGGTCATTTGCCTTTTAGTTTTTAAGCCTGTAGGGGTCACATTTTCAAGCTTTCCTCTGCAACCACGAGGGCTAAAATCTTCCTTTTCTTTTTCACTGAGAGCTGAGATTCCGGTGTATTCACATGACTCCAGGAGCTGGGGCTTTAAGATAATCGCGAATTATCGTGAAACTCATTATAAAATCACAAGAGTTGGTGATGCTGCAGTGGTGATCAGTATTTTCCCTTTCCTATTTAAAGCTCTAATTGTCAACCTCTTGTTCTTTTCTAGCAGCTGGTGGATTTATTACTCAACCACACCCTCATGGTGGTAGTTCATCTTCACATGCTCTAAAAGATAGCGTCTTGTTATTAATTTCACTCTGCAAGGAGAAAATATCTACCTATTAAAGTGATCAGGCGAAGTATTATGGGAGTGGGCGGGGGTTATTTTTTTCTGACTCTTCCTAGAAGCCACCTTTTATTCTGTTTCCTTGCTTCTCACTAGCTGCTTAAGAACAAAACCAGACCAAATCACGTGGGGTAAAGGGATGGCTGCGAAAAATACTCTGTGAAGATCTTGGTAGACTTTGTACTTGTAGGTCAGAGGAAATCTCATAAAAAGTTCTCACTTGTGTCTAATGACTAGCGCTGTGTGGAGGATGGAAGTTCTATTTCGCAAAGGCTTTTGAGATTTCCAAATCTGATATCGCTCTGAATTGGAGCAAAAACTGAATATTTCCATGTTCTCCGCAGAGAAAATTCTGAGAAGAAAAATGGTTTTGGGTTGATTGAAACGTTTCATGTTGATTTTGACTTTTAATTTTTGTTGTTGTTAAATCTTTTTGAAATGAAACATCAAAAGATTTTGTTCCAAAAATGTTGCAATGGGCTGTTTTGACTGTGTGGGAAATTCCCCTCCCTCCCCTAGTTTTTTTCTTAAATGAAATTCTGACAAAATTAACCTGATTTTGTGAAAGATTTTGATTTAGACAGAACTGCATATTCCAATGGAATATGGTTCCACTGAAGTTTCTCCAGCCAGCTTTATTAATGACAGTTACTTTGATATGTACCACTCTGGGGTAGAACTTTGACTTTGAATAAATAACCATTTAATAAATATATTTGAATCAAATTGCACGTTCACCCTAATTAGAGATGGAAAAGACCCACTATATCAACAAAGCCTGTCTAACATAACACAAGAACTAGGGGTCACCCAATGAAATTAATAGGCAGCAGGTTTAAAACAAACAAAAGGAAGTATTTTTTCACACAATGCACAGTCAACCTGTGGAAATCCTTGCCAGAGGATGTTGTGAAGGCCAAGACTATAACAGACTTTAGATAAATTTGTGGAGGATAGGTCCATCCATGGCTATTAGCCAGGATGGGCAGGGATGGTGTCCCTAGCCTCTGTTTGTCAGAAGCTGGGAATGGGCAACAGGGGATGGATCATTTGATGATTCCCTGTTCTGTTCATTCCCTCTGGGGCACCTGGCATTGGCCACTGTCGGAAGACAGGATACTGGGCTAGATGGACCTTTGGTCTGACCCAGTATGGCCGTTCTTATGTTTTTATGATTCAGTGTCCCCTGACGGAGGGATATTAAAAACTGAAAGAATTCCCAGTTCTCAGTCACGCATCTGATTCATAGGACATCAGTGTACCCAAAAGTATGCTGCTGACGCTGTGTAATAAAAAGCTGCTTTCATGAGATGGGGTTTCTGGTCTTGAGGGATGTGAAACGGGGTATCTGCTGATTCCCGACCCAGCTTGGCTGGTTGAATCCTTCCCCGCTCTGATCAGCAGTAGCTTTGTGCAGAGTGGAAAGGGGCATGTTTTGCAGCCCCTTGCTCATTATTACTCTTTATTACAGTAAAGGCTAGACGGGCCAACTGAGATCAGATTCCTACTGGGTAGACATCCAGCACTAGATAGTTTTTGACCTTGAGAACTTACGATCTAAACAGGAAAGACAGACTAGTCAGAGGGGGAAGTTGAGGACCAGAAAGGGGAAATAACTTTGCCAATTTCACACAGCAGGTCAGAGTCCAGAACAGAACCCAGGTTTCCTGAATTCCAGTCCAAGGCCCAATCCACTGAACCACACTGTCTTGTCTTTCACCACTCACATGATGTAGGGGGGAGAGGCACAAAACTAGCCCCTCTGGAGCTGAGAATTCTTTGTCCAATTTGCCATGTGGTATTGTTGCAATTCCCCACGTGATTCCCGTTCCAGTTGTGCTGCCATAGCAACATCTGCTGCGCCGTGGCGTTCCTTTGGGATGTTGGGTTGTCGCCACTGTATGCTGAAAAACCATGCAGGATTGCTCTGTGTCTTATCCAGGGTGTGAGCTGGATGTGCTGTGTACAGTAGAAGGGCCCGAAATGCAACATCTGTAACAGAATCCAAACCCTCCCCAGGTTCAGCGGGGTTCACCTCTGAGGTTTGTTTCAGCCTCATCATAGAGACAGGACCAGCCACGAAGTCTGGAGCTGGTGTCAGTGATGTTCTGATCCAGAGTTTTGGTTCGCACACTATTCCTTTATCAAGATGTACAGAAGTTGCACAGTGTGCTAGGACAGGCATCCTGCAGCTGCATTGAGAAGTCCTTAGGAGAAGGAGAGTCACATTCCTAGGAGAGAGGACAGTAGGGTTACAATCTCATGAGGCCTTCCCTACACAAGTGACACACTTTGAGAGAGCCGTCCCTTACCGTCATTGTGTAGTGTCCCGTGGAGGGAACACCCTCCCGCCCCTTGTAGAGAGGGGCCCCTTTTTGAAATGACAAAACCAAGCCAAACCTTGCAACTATGTGTAAATAAAGGAAAGACAAAACCAGCATATAAAAAAAAAAGCGACCACCAAACGATATAATGATTTTTGTTTCTAAATTTTATTCTGTTACAGGGATGGAGCACCATCCATCCCGGCCCACAAGACTTCTGGGAAGCCAAGAAGAACAAGGTATTCCCATTTCAATATTACCAGACAAGCTGCCATGCAGCTACCAAGTTTATATATCTATATATCTAGAGTTAAAACAGCCACCGCCAAAATCTAATTGCCAACTGCTCTATGTACTCTGTCAGCAGGCAGTGCCTTTCCCCCCGTGACTAGCCCCTAGGCCAGGTGGGAGTCGGGAATAGATTCAACAACAGTGTCCCAAGTCTACATGACTAGGGCTTCCCTGACAGCCACTAAAGAACTTGTCCCTGGCACCCTTCTCCCAGATTGCATGATAATAAGCAGTCCATTTGCTAGAATCCCCAAACTAGCCAATCCAGCTGTATCCTCAGCTTTCCCTCCCAGCTACCTCCTATTCCCCCCTAGCTCAACCCACCGCATTGTGGTCTCTGCACCTAAAAAAACCAAATGGATTCCCCCCTCTTTCCAAACACACATATTTCACCTAGAACATCTCTCTCCTGTGGACGAGGGTCAGCTCTAGCTAGGTTTCTCCAGGCACGTGGGGGAGGGGGAAGTGTTCTCACCCGTGGCTGAATAGTGGCAGATAAACGTACTGTAGAGATCACCGCCGGAAAGAGCTTGGGGTTCCAGGATGAGAGGGAAAAGGAGGCAAGGGAGAGCTGGTGGAATAGAGGTGTCTGCATTAAGGAAGCCTGGGACCGAAGGGTTAAACCCAGTCCCATCATCAGGTTTGCTTGCTCCTTGCAAAGTGCAAATTCTGTTTCTCCCTCTCTCTACCTCTCACCTTCACCTTGAATTTCTGAACCAGAGGCATATTACCTCACCCACTTCATCTCTCTAGTATCCTGGGACCCACCTGGCTGCAGAAACACCGCACGCTTGTGTAATTAGTAATCATTTTACAGCTGTAATTTGTCTTCGCCAGGGCACAGCTAGAGATGCAGGATCCTCTTTATTGTCAGTGATGATCATTTTTGTCTTAAAAAAACAACCACCAAACCTACAAAAAAAAGCGCAAATCTCTGTGGCAGGGTCTAAAAGTCGTCCTCCGTCTGGCGGCTGTTGGCGGCCTGCATGAGGCGCATTTACGGGTCTCAGCGCAGAGCCTACGCATCACAGATATCCTGGGCTGCCAGTAGCTTAGCCCTCGGCAGTCTCCGCAGAGAAGCCACAGTATGGATGGGCCATGGAGACAGAGCTCATCTCCCATCCGCAGAGGTGGTCTCTGCAGGTCAGGACTGAGGCGGTATTGGGAGGTCTGCACTGCCCATTAGGGTGGATAAACTGAGAGCATTGGCTGATAGGACTGTTGATCCAGCCCGTGGCATTCCAGTCTCTTGTCCATGCATGCGTCCAAGCAGGGATCCTCTGGGAAGCATCCACTGAGTCCTTGGCCTCCTTACAAGAGCAGCCGTTGTCTGGGGTTTTTTGCTCAGTGTTGGCTTCTGGTTCCTTCCTTTGACCCTGCCTTCCACTGCCGTTCGTTCATTCTTTGCGTCGATATCTGGTTTCTGTGGCCCCTCCCCCACTCGAGGGGGCGGGCCTTTCACTCTGGTAGACTCCGCCCACCAAGCCCAGTCATCTAATAGGCCGGCACCTTGCATCTGCACGACGTTCATTCACAAAAGAGCTGAGGGGCGTAGACACCACCACTCCAGGAGCTGCCGAGTACTTGCTGCTCTGTCATCTCCCTGCCATGTGCAGCAGACACCCCAAGCATGCTCTCAACGCTAGTTAAAAATGCATCGGTGAGAGGAAAACAGCAACGCCCCTTCCGTGTCTGCAAATAGCAGCCCATCGCCTGGGCTCCTCTGGAAGTTCAGAACAGTGATGGAAGGAAGTGTGTCCTTTGGGTCACTGGGGCCCATGTTTAAGCAGCTCCGTTCCCTTTGCACTGCGTACAAGTCTCCTTTGAAGGGTTCTGTTTGTTTGTTTGTTTTTGCTGGCAAGGCTGACCTAAAAAACGGGACCCTGCGGCATTTCTAACGAGCGTCCTTAACTGATTTCCGCGCTCGCTAACACGTGCTCATACAGGCCACGTGGGTCTTTACCATCCAGTGCTGAATCAATAGGGAATAGCTCTCCGGTCGATAACACAGCTTGGGAGGATGAGCTAATTATTCCCTGTGCAGCTAGGGCAGAGCGGTCCGGTCGCTGCTTCGTAGCTCAGCGCACATCTGCCTTTCGCCCATGGTGGGGCACTGCAAGGACTCCAGAGCTGCGGGACTGCTCCTTAGAAGCATGCCCTGAGCCCAGCACAGAGCCTGAGAGGCCAGGCCGGGTTGCAGGATGGGGGAAAAGTGAGAGGAATTGCCCCACTCACTTGCAGGGTAAGGAGTCACTGCAGCATCTGCGGCGGCTCTGAAGCCAACTATGTGGGGGAGAGCATGGGCAGAGCTGCAGATCCCACCAACAACCATGCCTGGCCCCCTGCAACGGCTGCATGCTGCCATACAAGGCAGGGGCTTGCAGGGAGCATTGTTCTGTGCCACGCACAGCTCCCCTCTGCAGGAGAACTGCACGGGTTCTGCTAGAAGGGAGCCTTTTGTGCCCACAGGGATGGGGCTGGCATGGTTGTTAAGGGGCTGTCCAATTTGAGCTTCAGCCCTCCGCTGCGGCCAGTGTCTCCGTGAGTCCTGACGATTTGAGGCCTTACAAGAAAGTTGGCTTCCCAGTCTGGGGCACAGGAGCAGCTTCTGCTGCGGATATCCCTCAGCTGGAAGTGTGACGCTGTAAAACGAACCACTGCAGATGGTGCATAGAACTGGGGGGTGGGGAGGTAAATGTGCTGTGATTTGATTGTCTCATTTTTCTGAGTGCCCCAGCGATGGGAGCGAATGTGCACGTAGAGGCGAGAACCCAGGCCCTGTATCAATCTGGTTACATGTAAAACCTTGCCTTGCGTTTAGGATGGCGTGGTTCCTGATTCATTCTGTCCGCCCCTCAGGGGTGCAATGTGCATGAGATGTGAAATCCAGCCTGGACACACAATCCCAAACCTTTCCAGAGCAGTCGCTGCTTTCGCAGGCATCTTTGGAAACCGTTCAAGCTCCAACCCCCACTTTGTGTTTGCAGATCCCATTGCTTCAGCATGTGCTGTCCCCTGTGGAACACTTGCATGAAAACAAGGGGGGGTAAATTCACTGATACGTTCCATCTGCTCTGCACCACTCCGCTGACAGGACCCAAATGCAAACTTGGCTTTAGCAGCTGATGAAACCAAGTTAACAGCTGTTTTGCATCACTTAGAAGTATACTTAGAATGTACCAGTGAAGGTGGCCTCAAATCTCCCTTTCTAAAGAGCTCACCTGCTGCTCTGGCCTAGTTCTGTATGATCTGCCTTCCCCCAGCACTAGTGCTCTGTCTAGTCCCCTTCCTGAAGGGCCCCCACAACCAGAATATTTTCCTGAATGTCTAAAATAAGTTTTCACTTTCCTAGTTTCAGGCCCATGACCTGCTTGTTAAATCATAGATTATCAGGGTTAGAAGGGACCTTAGAAGGTCATCTAGTCCAACCCCCTGCTCAAAGCAGGACCAATCCCCAATTTTTGCCCTAGATCCCTAAATGGCCCCCTCAAGGATTGAACTCACAACGCTGGGTTTAGCAGGCCAATGCTCAAACCACTGAGCTATCCCTCCCTGCTAATCATCTAATCCTCCCCATTCTTGTATGTTACCGCCTCCTCCCCCTGCAGGTTCAGCATGTATCAAACCCACGGCATCACGGTTCTGCATTCTGTGGCCCATCAGAATTCACGGTGACAGTGGGGAGAGAAATTGCCTATAAATCCACACATTTGCCCACAAGACTTGTTTCTCGATTGCCTAGTAACATAAACAATGTTAATGGTTAAAAAACAGTGTTGGAGGTGAATCCAGATGCTTGTTATTCCAGCCCTGGGCTTCTCTTGAGTAGAGACTGTTAATTGGGCAGAACTTTCTGATATGGGCAAGAATCCACTAAAGACTGGAATGAGACTATTGTGCTAGTTTTCCTTTGTGACTTCATCCAGATTTGCACCCACATGCGTGAAGCCTTTCGTCCTTGCTGGGGAGGGAGGTAGAATTCAGTGAGGATGGAAGATGGTAGCTATGGCTTTTCATTGTTGTCAGACCTTTCGTTTTCACATGATTGGAAAGAGGAGCGGATGGAAGGATGAGCTTACAAGCGGTGTCGGGGGTGTGTGTGTGTGTGTGGGAGAGAGAGAGAGAGAGGCTGTGGTTGGAAAGGAGAGAGAAGGACGTACCCATGTCAGAAGAGGTGGGAGGAAACCATACTCTGATATTGGGGAACTCCCCATCTTTAAAACAGACCACGAAACAGATTTTGCTACCCCGTCACACCTTGCGACCATGGAAGCTCTGAACCGGCAAATCAGCAAGCTTCCTCACTGGGAATGTACTGCAGGGTTTCTGTTTTCGTTTTGGACCTGGGGCATTTGATGACACCGTGCTACCTGCTTCTGCTAACCAGGTGTCATTGCCCTGACCTGAAGTCTGCCTCAAGGGTTTAGACTTGGGTTGAGCGGAATTGAGAGTTGGCTTTCCACCAGCCACAAGCACAGATGGCCCGTGGAACAAACTTTTTGGTGTAGTGCTTTTCAGCAGTGATCAGTAATAACAACAATACTTATATAATCTCTCTCTCTGTCTGGCTTCTCTGTGTCTGTTCCATCCGTGGTCTATCACTTACATCATCAGCCAGATTCACTTTCTTCACTAGCGAAGCCTGTTCAGGTGACTCCCTGTCCCATCATGTTCTGTAAGATCTGCTCTCTCCACACCCCTGGAGGTGCATACAGCTTCTCCTACCTGAGGGCATTTCAGTGGGTTTCCTTTGGGTCAGGAGTCATAGATCTAAGGTCAGAAGGGACCATTGTGATCATCCAGTCAGACCTCTTGAGGTCATAGAATGTCACCCAGTGACTCTTTCATTGGGCACAATAACCTATGATTGAACTATTGGGTTTATTTTAGAATGACTTCCAGTCAATGTAAAAACTCCTGATGAGGGAGAATTTAGCCTGTTCCCTTGGTAATTGTTACTTTCAGAGCAAGGACTTGTTGTCTGCACTCTTTCTTCGGAACTCGCTGCTATTGTATATTAGATCTTTGGCGCTTAAGTCGTTGTTAAAATCCCATTTGCTCAGGGCTGCCTCTGTCGTAAGTTTTTAAATTGGGTTTTTGGCTTGCTCAGCGTCATTTGTAGCCAATTTGTCTCCCGTAACATGCCCAAAGGAGTTCCAGTGAAGGGGGCCGCATCTGTGAGATTGAATGAAAGGTTGAGATTATGAGCAATAAAGTTCCAGGATTATGACAGTTGAGAGAGAGAGGGGCACCTCTGCCCCCCAGTAACAGGGAGATTGAGGGTCTAATGTCAGCCTATAAAAGTAAATAGAAAAATTCAAGTCAGACGAGGGCCAGATCCTAGGCTGATGTAAAATCAATTGGATCTATGCTGCTTTACAACAGCAGAATATCAGGTTCTGACTCCCCACTTAGCAGCTGTTGCATTGTGCCTTTAGAGATGTAGCAAACACAGGTCAAAACTTTAGATCAGTTTGCAAAACTAAGTACTTATTTTTACATAGCACCTTTTATCTCAAAGGATCCCAAAGCACCTTAGACACTATAGAGATATGCAGTGACATATATATCTATGTACAAGAATCACTTTACCCTCCACAGAGGTGCATCCACCTCTGGGGTGGAATGTGATTGCTGTTTAACAGCAGAGTACCAACACTACACTATAGTTTAAGACAGGAGGCTAATGATAAATTGAAAAGCATTTGCATGATCTAGACAGAGGATGAGTTTAAGACTAACACGATTTCCATATTCTATTGTGTAATCTTTTAGCATGTGTTTGAATTTCCCATATTTGTTTGTTATTTTGTGTTTGCAGGTGGCATGGAGCCAGTTTACCTGATAATCTGATTTAAAAGCTTTACTGTGTGACGTACTGTGCTGATTTCAATGGAATTTCAATGGATTTCAATTTCTGTGTCCTGTTACTTCCCATTAGTGTCACATAATCAGCTTCCCATCCAGCAAAGAGATAATGGATTAGGATAGCTGCTAATAGAGTTTTCTCTGCATTACTGAGCTTCTTTCAATACTGAGCAAAGAGCTGGGTGAAATGAAGCTCCATGGCTGGAGTCGTTCTGGACTAGAATGGGCTAGAATGGACTGCAGGAAACAATTCTGTACTAGGGAGTGGATGAATGAGATGACTCATTGGCTCATTTCCATTTCTAAAGCTTGATTTCTGTATTTGGAAAGATCAGCTAATGCAATTAGCTACATAATGTGCTGCTTTCCTAGGTTATGGCCATTAAAACGGCGTGTGCTACATTTAAATGGGGACTGGCATGAATGATAATAATCAATCATAACCCACTTGTACAGTATTTTTCCTCTTCAGAGCACTTTTTCAGACTTTAGCTAAGTCATGGTCCTGACATCCTTGTGAGATAGGTAAGATTATCCTCATGGCATAGATTTGGGGAACTGCAGCAGAAAGGTTAAGCGATAAGCCCTTGGTCCCAGAGGGAATCAGTGTCAGAGTAAGAACCAGAACACAGGAGGATCCTGTCTCCCAGATCCGAATGTAGACGACTAGGCCATGCCTCTCTAAAGGGAAGAAGCATCCTTCAGTAAAGTATGTGGCATCTTACTTTATCCTGGAAAATTAACATGTTATGTACCAAGAGAGGTGGGGGGAAGCCAGCTTTCTGGAGACCGAGAATATGGGACTGTGCCGATACCGCCGGGCAGCAAACTGGGAATGCGTATTCCAGTTATACCCTCTGTCTCCACATACTGGTAGATAGTGCCACGTGGCTGCCAGTGTTACTGCCTCAGAGGGGAGGAAGGGTTGGCCCATTCTGCATTCCCTAGGAGTCACCTTGCAAAAGGCCTTTCTTTCTTGATCTGTGGGAGGTCTGGTGGCTGCTTGGGCACTTTCCTGCTGGCGTTTTGGGATGACAGCCAGCTAGGGAGGACTGGACAACAAGGGCTTTTGCAGTGTCTTTTCCCATATAATTAAAGGGTTTGCTTTCCAGATCTGTTGCGTTCCCTGGATGTGGTGTGGACAACTCGGGAGGCATTCCCTTTCCTCGGTGGGTGGGTGTGACTCAGGGCTGGATAGTGCACTGTCAGGTTCTGATCAGCCAGCTTTTAATCTTCGGTTCTCGCTTGGTTTCTTTCCCCCTCCAAATATCACAAGGGAGTGAATGGGGTTTTTTTTGCCCGTCTATCCTTCTTTAAATATTCGTGACTCATTGTCGCTTGTAATACCAGGTTCTAAAGGGACAAGGAGGGTCAAAGTAGAGCAGACACGTGGCAAGATGGGGATGGAATTCAGGTGAGAGTGGGCCAAGCTGGATGGGTGGGAGGGTTTCTGAGGCTGAGTGTTTTGCTTGTCTTAACACAGGATATCAAAGCCCTTGACAACATGGAAAGGACTCAGGTGCAGAAAGAAACTCCCTCTCAGTGCCAAGGGGGTCAATCTTCAAAGACAGAAGTGAGGAGAAGGACTGTCTTGAGGTGAAGGCACAAGTGCTGGGATTCAGGAGGCTCGGGCTCAGTCACTAGTTCTGCCACTGACTTCCTGTGTAACCTTGGGCAAGTCACTTTCTCTCTCCCTGACTCAGTGCCCCGGCAGTAAAATGGGAATAATAATGCTTCCTTTGTGTGTCTGCGTTGTCTATGTAGATACTAAGCAGTATGGGGCAGGGGTTGTCTCTTACTTGCTGCATATACAGCATCTAGCATGACTGGGCCCTGATCTCAGCTGAGACCTCTAGGTGGTACTGTAATAATAATAATAATGGCCTGGTGGCAGCCATCAAAGTCAGTGGAAATCAAGCAGCTGAAAACTCTGCGTGACCTCTTTGGAAATTCAGCCTGAACAGCCTCCAGAAAGGGGTGGGCTATCTGGACTCACACTTTAAAATAATTATCTTTTTTTTTTTCTTCGGGATTCCTCCATCCTGCCACCCAGCAGCCCCCTTTTCTCTCCCTGTCCCAGCACCGATCCATTCCCTTCAGCTGCATCACCGGCGTCCGGCTCCCTCCTTAGCTCTTTACCGCAAGTTCTTTAACCTTTTAGAGTTTCTTTCCAAGAGAGGGGTTCTTTGAAGCTGCCCAAACTCTGGTCAAGGACAAATTTGAGGAGAGGGAGAGGAGATCTGGAGAAATCTCTTTAGGTTCTGCTCCCAAACTCGTCTGCAGAGATGCACATTCCCAGTCCAGCTCATTTCTTGGGCCAAGAGAACTGTACGGCGACTTCTCTCAGAATTAATGCTTGCTTTGTTCCTCAGTTGGGTTCCGAAGGCCTGAGTCCCCACTGGCCATACCAGTGAAAGGCTTAAGTCAAAGAGAACCTGGGCTTCCTACATGACAGCAGATGCTCGTGCTACCATAGGTCAATATTCCTTTCGATTTTGAAGCCTCACAGCTCCCCAGATCTCCGTGTTTTAACTCCCCATGCTGAGAATCATCGACTTACGGTGCATCCCTTCTTCCCTGTTTGTGTCTGCAGCTGTGCAGGAGGAGAGGCAGCGAGGGAAGGACCGAAACGAGAATGAAGTGGAGTCAACAAGTAGCGCCAATGAGGACATGCCCGTGGAGAAGATCCTGGAAGCTGAACTCGCAGTGGAGCCAAAGACAGAGACGTACATTGAGGCAAATATGGGCTTGACTCCGAGCTCGGTAAGGACGCCTTCCCCTTTCCCCGGTGTGCTAAGGGCATCCCGTTTGGGGG
Organism: Macrochelys suwanniensis; assembly: GCA_033296515.1. NCBI lineage: Eukaryota > Metazoa > Chordata > Testudines > Chelydridae > Macrochelys > Macrochelys suwanniensis. The sequence continues at coordinate 7,708,845 of CM065790.1, read as the reverse complement.
AATGCAATGGAGCGAATAGGTAGTAAGGCCTTGAAAGATGTGACTGCATGACTATGCAGACAAGCATGGTTAACGGGGCCTTGGGACCCCAGGAGAGCTGTGTTCTAGTCCCTGTTCTGCCGCACCCTCTCTCTGTGACCTTGGATAAGATGTTTGATTGCCCTGTGCCTCAGTTTCCCCATCTACAAAATGGGAATAACACATCCCTTCCTCCTACAGGTAGACTAGAGGTGTAGTGAAGATAAAACCATTGCATGCCTGTGAGGTGATCAGGTGCTAGTGATGAAGAGCAGTTGGGAGGGTGCATAGAAATGATCTGTATTGTGGGAAGACAGCCTGTTATGCTGGACACTATATAAACAATGGAGTAAAAGCCTTGCCTTGAAAAACTTGCAATCCAATTAGCCCTATAAACACACCCTTTATCACTAAAGTGCAAAAGTATTACAGCAGGAAAACTGAGCTGTAGGTTTTTAAACACCACAAATTTGAGGATTGTTTGGATCCATTGTGAAAAAATATATCTATCTATCTATCTGGATGAGAGTTTGGACTTCAAACCCACTCAGTGTTCTGAGGTGTTCAGATCCAGAGTTGTGATTCAGCCCCTTCTAAAGGTTTGGACTCTAGTAGAATCCTTTTTGAACAGCAGATACCCCATAAACAACCCACATATGGCCCCACCACTCCCATGAAAGAGCCTTATTTTAGAAAGAGCATTCCCCCCCCTATTTAGGTGGTTGTTCTCAGCTATAACAACTCTTGCTTTAAAGTCTAGGAATGCCTGCTCCTCTGAGAATAGCAGTCATATTAAGGGAGGTCACCCCCTCAGTTTGAGCAAATTTATAATGCATCAGGCTCAGTGGGTGTGGCTAGTGACTCCACCCCAAAACCCTCCCCTTGATTCTAACCAGGGGAACACTGGGATGCTGGAGGACTGGGAAGTCTCTTAAGTAGAAACAACTGGTTGGAGGGAGGGGCAAAATAGTTGTTGTTATTTAAAATGGGAGCAGGTGGCCTGAATAGGTTTTTTCTTGGAGGAGGGCGGATAAGGGCCTTATAAAGTCCAAATGGATCTAACTATTCAGTCTTGCTGATAGTGGGGTGGGAAGATAGGTTTCTTATGCCTTTATACAGCAAAGCTCACAGGGTGATTTCTGATTATTGAAGATTATTAGTATTTAACCTGAGTGATAAATTAGAGAGTTTTGCTATAATTCATTGTAGTTCTGTTACTCCCAATGCCAAACATTCAAAAGTCATGTAGCAGGCCTCCACACTCATCTGATTTTTTTAAAAGTAAACTAATAGATGTGGGTTTTTTCATTTGTTGAGCCTTTGAAGTAAACTTGAGTCACATGTTTCCAACATTTCTCTGTAATGGTTAGGGCTACAAACTTGTGTGCTGTTTTAAATGAAAGTTGAGCTTGTCATGTACTAACATGACTCCAGCATCTGGAGCATTAAGAACCACATCAAGCATTGTGAGGCTTGTGGTGAAATCATGAGAGATGACAACATGGAGAGTTGTGTTTATGTACTATGTGGTGTTAATCACTTTGTCTAATCTTGTTAAGGATTTGAGAGTTTGATTCTGACTCAAGTGACACTGGGCTCATACTCCACTTAAGAGAATAAAAAGTGGCAGGATAAAACAGGGTGGAGGATGAAAGCTCAGAAAGCAGCTGGGGGAATGGGCAGAGATTATAAGACAAAAATATAGTAATATATACATACATTGTATATAAACCATCTACTTGAGCCAATCTAGCAGCAATGTTCTTCTGTTTCCTAACAGAGAACACAGGCTGCCCTTTAGCTGGGGAAACATGTTTAGTTTTTAAATTTATTTCTCCTCTTGGGGAAGAGTCTCCAAGTTTAAACTGGCAAAAAAAGAAAAGAGAAGATTCCTGACCTCATGCTAGTGGTGCACGCCCAAACTAAGTCGGGTAGGTTTGGAAAACTTCACACTCACTGAGCTTTGCCTGCCCCCGATCCTGGCACAGCTGAATGCAGTAAAGAACCACTAGCTCTCAGCATTCAAATTAATACCTCCTGTGCCACTGGTGGCCCACTATGCTCAGATGGACTAGATGGGGAGATAGTCTTCTAATCAACTTGCACCACGTCTGCATACTGCTACAAACGAGCTGATAATTTCTTCAGGTCTTGTAAGGCAGAGCCAAGCATAGTAAGGGAGGTGTTAGTAGAATGTGTATGATCTTCCACTTAGAAAGTCTTTTGTCATTGCACATGTTCTCCTCCCCGTGCCTTCCTCGTTGTCTTCTGTAACCGGAAATCCACGCTGATGATGTAGATTTTTACCCCAGAGTTAATTGCACCATTTCTCTCAGATCCTTTCCCATTCCTAAAGCCTCTTCCTTCAAGAGGTGGTGCTGGGTGGTGGCAAAAATCTCTGCTCATCTATTTGCCCAGAGGTACCTCTGCTTTTAATTGTAAGAAGTGGGGGGGAGCATGTTCTAAGTCAAAGACATTTTGGTTTACTCCAAGCCATGCTGATGTGTCCAGAGCACTCAGAAAGTCTCTCCGCTCTAAACTTTGAGTTGCCCTCATAGTTTATTGTGCTTAGCTCTTCTAGACGAGGAACGGTGCCCGTTTTGTTTGTGTGAAACCCCAGGCACGCCTATCATGTTGCGTGACATTCAGCAGCACCTGAGCTATCTGCACCAGCACTACAATGGGACGGCGATAATACGTTGTAATATCTTATTGTTCTGGAGCATTTTTCCCAGTGACGCTTTACTGGATATCTGAGAATCAAGAGAAATGCAGCCACTTCTGGGGTGGGGTACGGCGGCTCTTTCACAGCGCACAGCAATGCTACAAAACAACAAGAGCCGAGCATAGGACTGGGGGGAGGGAATACCCTGTCTGGTGGCACCTCAGAAAGTCACAAATGAAGCTGCCAGCATATGAACTGCTGTGTGCGCTGCTGACTTGTATTGGCGATGCTCCAAACATGGGGCTCAGTTGTACCCACCCAGGTGTTCGATGCCAGGCTTCCATTCCTGTTCTAAATAAACAGCAGAGCATCCCCATCAAGCAGTCGGGGCTTCCCCGCAGGGAGGAGCAGAAGATCTGTGCCTCCATTAATGACGGTGCCTCTGATACTAGACGGCTGTGTGGGCGATCAGGATTAAAAATACTTCGGGGGGAGTTGTCGCCGGAGTCGCGCCGACTTGACGACAAACCCCAGAGAGGGAGCTAAAATAAATGGCTTCATCTGGCACTGTCTCTCCCCTAGCCTCTTGTAGCAAATTGAAAGCTGGTTCCTGCATAATTCAGCGCACATTATGGTGAACAAGGATGTGTGCTGCATCTCAATAGAGGCGGGAAGCTTGTTGAAATGTCCTGTTGTTGTCAAGCGGCTCCTGTCAATGCTGTGACATTTGTAGCAGGTTTAGCAGATGGATGAGATCAGTGGCTAAGCGGTGAGGAGGCTACAGGGTGGATCGAGAGGAGAGTCTGCTTTCCCCCCGGAGAGCTGTTGTGATGGAAAGGCAGACAAATTCAGCAGCTAATAGATACAGCGTGAAATACTAGCTGGTTCCCTGTTAGCCCCGTGGGTTGGGTCCTTGCGTTGAAGCCCCCACACCTTGGTGCATCTGCTCCCAGCACTGCCGCATGGAATTCTCCGGGAGGACGGAATCAGCTGTGATTCCAGGGACTTTCTCCTAGGCTGTGCCAAATTGGGCTGGCGAAAACAAACAAGGTCTTGTATGGACTAGCCCTCTCCTACAACCTCCTGGCCTATAAGCAGGTCCTTCCCGCCGTAGACCCATTGGGCTACAGCTGCGTGCTTGCAATCCTTGCTCAGGCTGTGGCAATCCTCTCCCAGGTCTGGGAGGCTCTGTAATCCCCGGGAACTGCCCAATCCTATGCAGGCCGGGAAATCTAGGGGGGGCGGGGACCTCAGCATCGCTCCCTATGTGGACAGCCGGGGAGGAGAATAAGGGAATTCGCTCCATGCGTGGTCCACCAGCACCAGAGCCCCAACGATCCACCCGGAGGCAACTGTGAGTGGCTCAGGCGGAATGTGGGCACACGAATTGTTGGAGCTGAACGTTGGCTGCAGGGGAGATTCTGCAGCAGTTCTGAGCCCGCTGGGTGGCAGGGGACAGTGGGACGGGGGAGGGGAATACTAGCTATAACAAAACATCTGAGCCACCCGTCCCAGGCTCCACTTGCCTCTCCCGAGTGGCAGGGCTCTAGCCCTGCAGTGACCGAGAAGGGACCCGCCCGCGGAAATGCTCAGACCTGTCCACCGCACGCAAGCTCGGGGAGTTTAAACGGCCGCCCTTAAAACACCTGCTCGGAGAGCGATCGCACCCACGGGTGGCTCTTTAGTGATGGTGGGTAGCTGCTAACCATGATGCTGAGCATTTCACACGGCTCCCGGTTTCAAACGGTCTTGGTTTCACAGGGCGCATGTTGCAAAACCCTCCTGTCTCACTGAGCAGCATGGGGATAAGATCTCTCGAGGTCTGCACCCAGAGCCACTAGAGCACCTTCATGCGGGTGTTCTTGGAGCAGCGCTCTGTCCCATCTGCAGGTAGCTGATCACCTCCTGCAGTTTGGCGATCAGAGGCCAGCATTAAGGTCTCTCTACTGACTCCTATAACTCAGCAGCACGAAAAGGAGGAATTCTCTCTCTCCACTGCTATCCCCTTGTGTCACTGCCCTTCCATGCCTATCAGCTGACAACCCCGTGCCTAGGGCTTCTGCAGTCTAAGTCTCTCCTGGGATGGCCTCCTGGGCACTGAAAGGGAAAGCTTGTAACTGTGATTGGCCTTCTCCCCAGTAGCTCTTATTTGGCATTTGAAGGGACGGTTTCGAGTGATCGTTTTCTGGAAGAGGCTTCCAAGTTCCTCTTTCTCCAGCAGGATCAGGTGCCTGACTGTCCTTTAATTCTGTCATGCGCTGATGCTTTGCCCTTACCGTTTACTGCAAGGCCTGGGAATCGCTGGCCATGAACGAGGAAGGTTTCCAAAGACTCTAAGTGGCTTGCTTTTTGGAGGCGGGCCGGGCTGCTATAACCTTAGCTGCTTCTCATGCTACAGTGATTAAAATGAGGCCAGTAAATGCCATAGCTGTTCCCGGAACAGAGATCGGAGGTATAATTAAAACACGTTAGATGGATGATCAGTCTGTGTGTTCTCTCTGTCGCCTGTAGCGTGCGCTGGGCAGAATCTTGGCCTTGCTGACACTTGCTGTTGTCTCCCAGGGCATGATCTCTCCAGCAGTGGCCCCCTCTGAGGAATTTTAAGCAGAGCCCTGAACTCTGATTGCAAAACGCACTGCTTTTAAAGAATCACCAACGCCATGTCAAGGCAGCGAGGCCTTGCTGGTAACGAACTCGCTGCTCCTTTTGGGAGGCCTTTTCCTTATGGATCCCAGTAACCTGCTCAAAAGCAAAGCAAGATGCAATGGCCGTTGCTGTGGTATGGAGAATACCCGTTTTAATGCATGTCCCAGTATAGGCAAACTAATGTCCAGTGGTCCCCCAACAAGCCATGGCTGGTGCCTTTTTAGAGCATATACATAGTCTCCTATGAGAGTGTGCCCCTGTTAGCTCTACCAGCCTCCATCCCTCACACACGCCCTGGGGCAGCCCGGACTCCTGGGTTCTATTCCTAATTCAGCTCCCGTCTCGCTGAGTGAGCAAGTCCCTATAGCCCAGATTTTCCTTCTGGATGCTTAAATTTTTGGGTGCCCAGCTTGAAACATCTTTTATTATTATTATTTTATTATTTTTATGTATGTATTTATTCTTCTTAAATGGAGCACCCCAAATCTGTGGCCATTTTTGAAAATTGTAGCCGTCAGCCTCTCCTCTGAGTCTCCACCTGTAAAACAAGGATTATCCTGCCCCAGTCCCCAGGGTGGATTGTAAAGCTCGAAGTCACTGATGTGAGTAGAACGCTTCAGGCCCTCAGGCGAACTTTGCTTGTATCTCGGTCCCTGCTCGCCTCAGTCTGCAGACTGTTCTCAGTGCTGCAGACCCTGAATTCAGCATTTCCAAGGGAGAAGGAATCTGAGGAAGCCAGACTCTGCACCTGGCTTGGCGTAACTATGTGGGGACTGTAGAGGTCATCTGAAGGTCTCCCGACCTCCCCTCCCAATCCTTGCAAGACCCAGCAGTCCCTCTTTTCAGACTGGCATCTCCGAGGCAGAGCGACAACCCTGCAGGATCCTTCGCAGGACAACACTTCTACCTTTGGCCCCTAGCCTAGGAAATAGTGCCCTGATACCTGGGTTCTCTCGTGTCCTTTTCCTCGAGAGGAGCAAGAAGAGGGAAAACTCCTAAGCAGCGATTTCCAGCATCTGAGAGGGAGCATTAAAACCAAGTCCGTGCCCCCAGCCCTCTCTGCAGGCAGCAGGTGAAGACACTTTGGAGCCTGATCTCCGAGCACTTGCCAAGTGCTTGTTATTTGTAAGTCCTGAGGATTTGAGCTGTTAGCCACCTAGGCGAAAAGTTAATGTTTCCTTTTATGTGGCTGCAGAATAGCCTAGGCAGGCACTTTGAGTGGCAGCCTAGTGGTATCTTTAAAGAGGTTAAGAACAAGGACATTTAGGTGGCAGAGAGCCGGGCTTTTTCAGGGCCATATCATGGAATGGGGAGGGAAGGGGGGATATTTTTCAACATTTCAATCTTAGCTCCTTCAAAAATAGCATTTTCTCTGCTTTTCATCCAGCGTTTGAATGTTTAATGTGGTTTCTGGGTAAAATACAGTCAATGTGAAAACGAAAGGGAAGTATTTGGGTTAGTAACCTCAGAACCTCATTTTTATTTTATTTATTTTTACAACTCTTTCCTTGCCCCGGTCTCCCTTGCAGTCTCTTTCCTTTCCCTGTCCAGACTCATTCACTGGTCTCTGGAGTAGCAACTTGTCCCCCTCACGGCCCAATGTTTCACTTCCTTGAGCGCCCTGCTTTAGGTCAACAATTCCCATCTTATCCACTGCGTGGTCTTTAAAACACTGTCGTTCCCTTCTTAACATTCTTTTCCTGTCCCTGTCTGCCTTAATGTTCAGGGAAATACCACAGTGACGACAGGATATGTTACATCCTCCCTCGCCAGTCTTTTGTCCCCCTTGTAATCATGGGCCAGGTCCCTCGCTCCCCAGACGAGTGGACGTTCAGGATTGCCTGTCAACGTGTGATCACTGTTACTCCCTCTGTCAGTGGTAAAAACAAGGAACCAATTGTCAGATATCCGGTGTGAGCTGTGTATTCGTTTAGTGACTAACTGCACCTGTTACATTTCTGCTCCACCTTCATTAATAGGCCGTCTCTATTATTCAGCTACCTCACCGTGTGTAGAACTGTCGTTCATACACATGGCTTATATACGCTTCTATCCATTGACAGTGCCCTTGGTGCTGTGTACAAGCCCCAGAGGAAGACATCCCTGCCCCAAGGAGCTTACAGCTGAGGGGCTATATCTGGCCACCATCACTCGTACTGGTCTGGATGCAATACCCTTGCTCACGCTGAGTAGAACCTTGCTCCACAAGTAACCCCATTGATTTTGGTGGGACTAATCGTGGTAGAAATTACTTGTCAGCATGAATAAATGGATCACAATCTGAGCCACCGAGTAGTGGTTTAATTTTCAGACAGGACTAGTTTAATAGTTTTAGAGAGTTTAAGGCCAGAAGGGACCATCAGATCCTCTAGTCTGGCCTTCTGTATCACCCAGGCCACTAAATGTCACCCAGTTACCCTTCTATTGAGCCTAAAGACTTTAGTTAGACCAATGCAAGTCAGTCCTCAGGAGACTGAACTGTGTGCCACAGGCAGAGAACGGGAGAGACCGAGGTGCCACCAAGCCCTGAGGATGTAAGTGAGACATGCCCAGATGACCCCAGCAGGCAATTCACACCCCACACTGCAGAAGAAGGTGAAAGGCCCCAAGGTCCTAGCCCATCTGAACAGGGGGTGGGGGGATTTCTTTCCTGATCCCAAATCTGACCATTAGCATGACACTGAGCATGTGAGCAAGACACGTCAGCCAGGCACCTAGAAAGAGGATTTTCTGTACCATCTCAGAGCACTGGGCCACCTGGCTGGAGTCCCACGGCCAATCTCTGATGCTTCAGAGAAAGTTGGGGGGAAAAAACCATCACCAGCATACATCTGGCCAGATGTGAATCGGGGAAATTTTCCTTCCGGATCCCTGCACGTGGTTAGTAAGGGTGGCAGAATCTATCTCTAAACAGAATGTCTTATTTATAGGCTGCACCGGATTAGTATGATTTTCCCATGAGATCCAAAGGTAATATATTTAATGACACGTTCTCTGGTTTTGTCCACGCTGTTTTAAGGACATTGAGGGACACAGTTATGCTTAATAAAAGGTGCGGCCTCTAAATGGAGCTGTACAGTGCTGTGTATGTATAGACGGACTTATATATATGGGTATGGTAGTGTGTGTGTATATAGACATATATGTTCAGAGATGTAAAATAAATAGTGGATGACTTATTTTTTTTCTTACTTTTTCCAGAGGGTTGGATAGGCTCATCCAATTTGTAATCACAATCCCACTTGAGTTGTTAGCAGTTCCTCTAAACAGGGATTTGGTCTGTTTAGGCTGCCTGTCCAACTAACGAGCAGATGGTTTTTGTTATTGGGTAGTATTTCAAAGAGAAGGGGTTTTCTCTTGCTTTAGTGCCCCCATTGTTGTGTTTTATTAAATTATGACATTCTGACGCTTGGAACACGTGAACTGTTCCATCCCCTGCAGGAGGAATCTGGGAGAAGGGTTTTTCTTTCCGCTTTTCTTTTTGTGTTGGCGTGGATTGCAATGATTATGAAACCCAAGCAGCACTGGCTAGAGTCAGGTATTGAGAGGTAGCATGGTCTCTCGAGTGGATAGGGCACGGTGCTGGACATCAGGATACGTAGGTTCTGCTCCGGACTATGCTGCTGGCTTGCTGTGCACAAGTCACAGCGCCTTTCTCTTCCTCATCTTTCCCTCCCACCCTTTGTCTGCCTTGTCTGTTTAGACTGAGATCTCTTCAGGTCAATGCCTGTCTCTCACTAGGTATAGGTACGGCGCCTGAGATACTGGGGCCGTGAACTCCGTTGGCGCCTTGTGGTGTTACTGTAATACAGATAATAAGTACGAAGATGTGAGAGGCTTTGTGAGCGTCCTCCGCACCGTCACACCTGAGCTTTCAGAATTTGATAGATTGCTGTAAAGGGTTCTCTTAGGCAAGCTAGCTCAGCCCCCTTTGCATGACAGAGCCAGTTTGGCTGGTCTTTAGAGGCTCTGGCAATATTTTTATAGGTAAGATCTTGCCAGGTTAGCCGCCACTCCTAACTTCCAGGTCTCTGTGCAATGGGGTATCAGTAGTACAGATGGAATCTACGTCAGTAGTGGCCAGAGACTAATCCATTAACCCTCAGTGTCAGAACTCCTGACATCATGTGTGTATGCACGGTCACCTTCCATTTTCCAACTGGCTGAAATTTCCTCCTTTAAAGGCAAACGCTAACCTTCAACCCTTGCCACCCCCACAGGCTGGTACTGTACTGTTGTAGTGAAATCCCTAGCCCTGGGTGATACTTAGCCAGACCCATGGGTCTTAACTTTGAGTCATGTAGGGATCGTGTAAGAGAGCTGATCTTGCTCCTCGGGTCCCTCAGACCGAGAGGATCCATCCCAGCTGCTTGTCTGATCCCTCCTCTTTGTCCTGCGCTACATTGTTGTGCCTCATTTTAAGTCTTCTTTTCTTTGCAGCCCAATGACCCGGTAACCAACATATGCCAAGCGGCAGATAAACAGCTCTTCACCTTGGTGGAATGGGCAAAGAGAATTCCCCATTTTTCAGAACTGCCGTTGGATGACCAGGTCATCTTACTCAGAGCAGGTAAGAGGGATATCTTAGTGAGGGGACATAGGAGGAAGATCTCATCAGGGCTGGTGGGATGCTCTGCCAAGGACGAATGTTATATTTCTAGTTAGTACTCTATAACCTGAAGGCTACTAGTCACGACTGCCTTTTACTTGCCAAGAAGGATTTTAAAAGCCATAAGAAACACGTCACTGAGCCTGCTCCAAAGTGACCGGTCAGTCAGCCCGAGAATCACTCCGTTTAATCTTTTCTGAGAGGCAAGTGTATGAGAATTGTTGAAATCTGAAGGAACCATATAATATCTTCCTCTCAAACAGAGACTTGAAAGAGAACTGGATTTAGGGCTTTGCCAGATTTTCACGAAAATAAAATGTGCGATCAAAATTAAAAACAGAAATGCAGGGGGGAATCACCCGTCCTTTCCCACCCACAAAGATAAAAATACAATTCTCCAGACTCATTCTGAATTGCCTCTCTCAGCAGAGGAACTAGTGGGGGCAGGCTAAAAGCAGCGAGCTGTTAAAAATGCCTTTTCCTCCTGTGCAGATTTCAGACCAAATGCTGGAAGGTATGCACACAAAATAGAAGGGGTGAGAATCCAGAACTAAAACTTGACAGGTGCGGGCTTGGGCATGAAACTGTTTGCATAGCTCTGATTGTCAGATAAGGTAAATATAGCTGATTAAAAAGGTTTTGGCTTGTCATCACAGAATATTTTGCCTGCATATTCAAAGTGGCTGGATACATTATCTTATTAAAATTGCCTCCAGCAAATGGCAAAGTTGATATTAAGGAAGAAATTGGAAAAAAAATTACCCTGAAACCCAACCATAACTCATATCTCTGTACTTCACAATGAAAAAGTGTTACTATTTAGAAAGTCAGAAATCAAGGCTCTATTTGGTGCACTGGTGAGTTACCGCACGGCATGGGGTGCTGTTTATGGTTAAGGCACTGGACTGAGACACTATAGGTCTGGGTTCAGTTTCTGGCTCTGTTGCAGACTTCCTGTGTGACCTTGGGCTAGTCACTTAGGCTCAGATCATCAAAGGTATTTAGGTGCCAAACTCCCATTGAAATCAGTCTCTGTGCCTCGGTTGCCCATCTGTAAAATGCAGATAACAATACTTCCTTTGTTTGCCTTGCCTACTTACATTGTAAATTGCCTAAAGCAGGGCCTGTCTTACTTTGTGTATGTACAGCGCCAAGCACAATGGGTCCCCCATCTCAACTGGGGTTTCTAGGTGCTACCGGGTACATATTATAATAATACTAATAGCATCCTGGAGGTGCCAATTCCTCATTCTGCACAGAAAGTGCAGTAGATGAAAAAAAAGAAGCAGAATGGAATGCATTATGTCTTTCATCTCTAAAGAGTGCTTTACACCTTGGTCAGATACGATAAGGGTCAGGATTAAGAACGCGAGAGCTGGGGACAAAAGCATTCTCAGCCACGGGGATCCACCTAAGCACCAGACTATCACAGAGGATTATGCAAATCCAGAGTCTGCCCAACTTAAACACTGTGACGCCTTCTTCAAAACTCCTTTCCACAGTAGCGAGAATGACTCGCAACAAATCAGTCCACCAAAAACAACAAAAGAGAGAAACCCAAGCAGTTTTTACCCCCAAAAGGGAGAGGATCCAGAGACACCACTAAGTCCACGAGGAGACTTTTTTGTTGTTGCTATTGATTATTACATAGCAGCTGGTTAGATGCTCTGGTGATGGATAAAACCCTGAGATAAGGACCAGTGGGATGGTTTACAGAGGGGGATTTCCAGAGTTATCAGATCCCCTAATTCCCACCCCGCCCTTCCACTCCCCAGTTTTCTTCTTTGCAAAGCACGTTATTCTGGAGGGAAAAGCCCACAGCCAAAGCACCCCATTCTCATTCCTGGACTGGAACATCCTTAGTCTAACGGGCCAAAGTTGTGTTAGAAACAACATTGCCCAGGTTAGCGAAATCTAAATATTGCTTCGTCTCAGTTATCACATTTCAGGTTTCTTACTCCTTAGGCGAAGGCCTGTTTCCAAAAATGAACAGCTATGAAATACACAGTAAAGACAGTCCATTGCACCTGTCCTAGAGGAGGTGCCTATGTGCACACATCCATTTGGTGTCATTACGTACATAGGAATTGCCAGACTGGATCAGATCCAAAGTACAAGTGGTCCGGCATCCTAGCTCAGACAGTAGCCAGTACCAGATGTGTCAGAAGATGGTGTACGAACCGTGCGATAGGCAGGTGTGGAATAATCTGCTCCCTACATAGTTCCTCCTCCTGCCCTCTAATAGTTATAAATAGGCTTAAACCCGAAGCATGGGGGTTAATATCCCTTCCAAAATTTTTGTCATTAACTAGTGTAATTCTTCATATTCTTGTTATTCATATAACCTAGCTCTTCTATAGCAGTTCTCATCCGTAGATCTCCGAGTGATGGTCTCAGAGGGATCTCCAATCTTCTGCTAAATTCTTGGTCCAAGTAATGTCTTGTGGCAATGAGTTCCACAGTATAATGACACATCTGAAAAAGTATTTCCTTTTCTCATTTTTGAATTTCTCTCACCGTTTCATTTCATTGGAATTGAATTGGATTGCCACAGTAAGTCATCGGTTGGTTACAGCAGTGGGCTGGGAATCAGGACTCCTGGGTTCTATTCCCAGGTCTGCCACTTGCTATGACCTAGAGCAAATCATATAACCTCTCCTTTCTGCTCCAGCTGACCCATCAGTAATAATACTTCTCCTAATTTCCAGGAGTGTTGTGAGGATCAGTACATCAATGTTTGTAAAGCATTTGCAGGGCCTTCTATGAAAAATGCAAAAAACTTTATTTTAAAAAGCATCTCTAAAGCCTCCTGGTAGAAAAGTATTTGGAAAAGCAATCTCTACAGAAATGGGATCTTCAAAGTGAGAACTGTATGCAAAAACCATAGAGGGAGAATGATTGAATCCAAACAAAAATCAATATTCCATGTATTTTAAAAAAACTCATGACAACAGTTCTCAGATTTATAAAAAATAAAATAAAATGAACAAAACCCAAATTTGAGGCCTAAATTACTTGATGTTGTGCTTGTAATTTTGTTTGTATTGCCTTTTAAGCATGAGCATGGGAATGAGCAACAGGGAATGGATCACTTGATGATTACCTGTTCATTCCCTCAGGAGCACCTGGCATTGGCCACTGTCGGAGGACAGGATACTGGGCCAGATGGACCTTTGGTCTGACCCAGTCTGGCCGTTCTTATGTTCAAACAGTTGCATGAGTCTCATTTTAGCTATAGACTGGTGTAACTCTGGAGCGACTCGTGCAAAGTTAACGGCTTGTAAGTGTGATCAGCGTCAGGTCCATTTTCTGTGACGGTTCTTACCCTACCGCCACATTTTTTTGCTGTCAATCTGTATTGACTTTCCCAGTTCAAACTCTTAATTCTCTAAAGCCGCCTTGTAAAATTTACCACCTTGGATGAGTCGAATTTTACCAGGGCTACTCCAACTCCATAGCACCTCAGCAATGTATATTCTGTCATTGCTCTGACCTTTTGCGTTGTTTTAATGTCTCCTAGCCATGTGCCCAAGAGGCTGATCCTACCGAGGAAGGCAAAGCGCCAGGACCTGGAAAAGCAATGCCAGGAACGACTCAGACAGAGAATCAAAATCCAATTGTCTCTATCAAGCGGGGCCTCAGATACCCTCCCTAAAGTCTTTTAACTAGTGGCTTTATCTATTATTGAGTGCAGAGAGCGGCCTGCTGAGAACAGCTGCCTATGAAATATTTAAGTATTAAAATTTAGCTAAGAGCGTCGGTCGGATTCATCCATGCATCCTCTGTGGCAAAATAAATGGAACTTGCCTCTTCTGAGGAGCAGGAGCTAGACAGGCCCTCAATCAGCCATGCCATGTAATCTTTAATCATTTAAAATCCGCCCTCTTAGAACTTTCTCAAGGGGAAGAAAAAAATCCCCAAGTTTTTAAACCTGTTTTCATGTTGTTGTTTCCGTTCCAAGGCTGAATTACAGTTGAGGTGATTGAGGTAATCTGAGGTGGTCCTGCAGCTTAGACAGTGGGCTGGCCAAAGGTCTAAGACAGGTTCTCTGTTTGGTATGTGGGATACGAGGGTTTTTTAATGGGACCGAGTGGCTTATTGAGACTCTTGGTGGTGCAGGTTAACACTCTGGCCTCTTCACTGTCAGGTGCCTATAGGGTGATCAGAGGTCCCGAGTTTATAGGGACAGTCCCAATTTTGGGGTCTTTTTCTTATATAGGCTCCTATTACCCCCCACCCCCTGTCCCAATTTTTCACATTTGATGTCTGGTCACCCTAGGTGCCTAGGTTCACGTTACAAGTGAAACCAGCATGGGCAGTCTTGGGTTTACTTACCGTGAGAAGAAAGCTAGTCTTGAGGAGAAGGGATGGTCTTGGGATAAAGCCACTGGGATCCAGGAGATCTGGGTTCAGATCTGATCCTAGATGTATCTAGAGAGAGATTTCCAGCAGAGCTAGGGAAGTCGTAATGCCGTTGTACAAGGCACTGGTCAGACCTCATCTGGAATATGGTGTAAGTTCTGGTCGCCCGTGTTCAAAAAAGTTGAATTCAAACAGGAACCGGTTCAGAGAAGGGCCACTAGCACAATCAGGGGATCTCATGAGAGGAGACTGAAAGAGTGTGGCTTGTTTAGCCTAGCAAAAAGAAGGCTGAGACAGGATCTGATTGCTCTCTATAAGTACATGGTGGAAAAAGAGCTATGTAACATAAACAACAGTGTTGGCACAAGAACAAATGGGGATAAACTAGCCATGAATACATTTAGGCTGGAAATCAGAAGGTTTCAAGTCATCAGAGGAGCAGTGTGCTAGAGCAGCCTACAAACAGGGATAGGAGGACAAGAATCCTAACTCACCCAAGTCTGATAAGTTTATGAACAGGTTATAACCAGCGATTGCCTGCAATAGTAGGGCACTGGCCTTGATGACCCAGGAGGTCCCTTCCAGTCCCATGTTCCTAATTCCCAGCTCTTCCACAGACTTCTTGTCTGATGTTGGGTAAACCACATAATCTATGTGCCTCAGTTCCCCATCTGCAAAATGGGGATAATACTACTTTATTCTCCCCTCCCCCGCCCCCGATTCTTTGTCTTGTCTGTTTAGAGTGTAAGCTCTTTGGGGCAGGGACTGTTTTAATGTGTGTGTACAGTAGTCAGCATAAATGGATACCTCATGTGAGTTGGATCCTCTAGGTGCTAAAGACAAATAAGTAAGGTTGTGCTGATTATCTGAAATTTCTCCCTCTTTGAAATAATAATGCAGATGTCAGCTGACCTCACAAAACCATCACACACACACAACCTCTCATTCATGGTGAGCGCACTCCTGGCTTTGAGAGGCCCAGGACTGGGATCGCATGGGGGGTGCTAGAAGCTGGCCTGGCAGCGTTGCCCAGCTGTAGGGGAAAATGGCAAGGACTGGCAGGGTGCAGTTGGATGGGGCTGAGATGCATTGGCATTGCCGGGTAGGGCCTGCTGAGGACTGGAATAGGAGAAGGGCTGCAAGCCAGCGCAGAATTTCACTAATTAAAGCTGTGTGGAAAGTCTGGGTCAGGAATTGCAGAGGATCTGGATGTGACATGACATAGCTCCATGGAGGAAGCTCACACAGCACCTTCCAGCAATTCTCCACCCATCGCAGAAGTTCACACGCAGTTGTAAAGAATGTTTAATGCATATTCCCTATTCTGGCCCCCATATCTTGCCCTTGTTCCCTCTTGTGGTGTGCAGTGTGGCCAACTCCTCTGTAGCTGCCAGAAATCTCCCTGTAGTTAGTCATAGAATGTTCTCTTAATTGGGGTGGAAACATCCTATGGCCATTTAGAAACAGTGGACTTTATCCCTTGCATGTCATTCTAATGGCATACCTTGCTCATAGCCCGTGATTGCAGAAGTATGTAAATATGACTGTCCCTAAACAAGCTACTCACCAGCATACCTGGGCCTAATGCTTATTGCCGATATAAGTATCGACCACCAGCAGAAGTTGTCTTCTCCATGACGTCTCCCAGAGATGCCCTTTACGGAATGTGGGTGGGGGGAGAGGTTAGTAGAGAAGAGTTTTTTCTGTGTCTGTCTTGCTTTTCCAGCTTATTGACATGTTGCTGTTCGTCCGGGCGCCAACAAAGGGCAGTACACACCTCTCTTTGGAAACGGGCTTGTCTTCTGTTTAGCATGTAGATTACAGTGACTGGAGGCGGGACTAGAATTTGAGTCTCCAACTTTCTCAGCAATAGGCAGCTCTGTCAGATGAAGGAATCAAATACTTTGCACTTCTCTAGCTCCTTTCCCCTGAGATTCTCAAAGCAATGTACAAAGATCAAGTAAGCCTCCCCGCTCCTTTTGTGAGGTAGGTTGGGGTTGTTAGCCCGGTTTTACAGATGAGAAAACTGAGGCACACAAGATGAAGTGACTTATCCAAGGTCACATAGTAAGTCAATGGCAGAGCCAAGCAATTGCATCACAGAGTCCTGGCTCCCAGTTCTACTAGCAGACACATCTTTTCTTGTCCATCTTGGATGTTTCCAAGGCGCACATCAGTAGAGCATGTCAAGAGATTCCAGAATTTTGATATTTTGATGAAAATTTGAATGCGGAAATTAGGGGATTTTTTTGTAAATGAAATCCCCCCCCACGCACGTGCACGCACGCGCGCACACACACATACACACTTATGGACCTGGGCCCCATTGTGCTAGGCACTGTACAAACCCAGAGCAAAGAGATGGTACCTGCCCTGGACAGCTTTGCAGTCTAAGCAGAGGACCAAAACAGACAATATCCCCACCAGTTTTCAGAAGCACGCATTTGAATCACAGGCTCTTCGCGCCTTTGCATGCTTATTGCTTGAAAACAACTTTAGTAGTAGCTTCTTATTGGACACATGCCATGGGTATTAGGCCACATTTGGTATGTGTAGTTACAAACACATACACGGGTCAGTTGCTGTCTGTACAGAGAGACTTGGGGGAGGGGAAAGATTTGCTCTAATGCTAGCATTTTGTTTGTAGAGGCGATGGCTTCTAGTACCTAATGTTGGCAATAGATTTTTTAAATCTATTTACTGCCTTTCCCCATATTTTCCCCTCCGACAACCTAGGGTGACCAGATGAGAAGACCCGAAAATCAGGACTTCCTGCTGGAAGTTGTTGATTAAAAAAAAAAACCCTCTCCCGCCCGCCGGAAGTTGTTGAACAAAAAACAAACCGAAAAACGGAAGACTGGAAATCGGGACAAAAGGCGTCCCGGCCAAGCACCGGTCGGGACATCTGGTCACCCTACGACAACCAGGAAAGGGATCTTTCCATAGAATATTTGGCATCTATTCCTGCAAGAGGGGTGGATACCAAAGAAAACCAGGCAGGGCGGGGCCAAAACCCGCTCTGCAATGACCCCTCCTCAACTCTGGGAGCAGGCTAGTGCCTGGGAGGTGGCGTTACTGATTCCTAGAGCCGTAGGTATTAACCATCGTCCTTCGTTGTTTCTTCTCTCCAGGCTGGAATGAGCTTCTAATCGCCTCCTTCTCCCACCGTTCCATAACTGTGAAAGATGGGATCCTCCTGGCCACCGGCCTCCATGTGCATCGGAACAGCGCTCACAGCGCCGGAGTCGGCGCCATCTTTGATAGGTGGGGGCTGCTGCCAGATGTCGTGGAAGGGGTCTAGGCTGAGGTGCACGGGCAGAGCTGTGGGTGGGGGAGACGGGGATAGCGGTGAGTGCTGCGGGTCTGGGCTTTGTTGGCAGACCTGTGACACGGGGGGTTGGTTTGAGGGGATGGCCGGGATTGAGATGGATCGGCCATGCTATGCATATGGAAATTTGCCATCCATGTCGGGCCAGGCTGCAACCTCAAGTCTCTCCTTTGAAATGCACAGAAACGTCCAGCCCAGAATAATTTGTGAGCTGTTCACCCGAAGCAAATTAATACATCGTTCCCGGGGGCCAGCTGGCTCTAATGCCATGAAGAGGATGCTTGTGTATTGCTTTTCATCTTTAATTGGACCAAAATATTTGATTTTTCACTCTGAACAACATAAAAGCCCCAAAGATACCCAGCTGGTGCCACGCTCTTGCTCTTAGGGCACATTTAATCCACTGCTTTGGCAAAGCGTTTTAACGTGAGACTTCCCTCCTGTCTGACCCAGTTATGACTCAGAACACCACTGACATTGTGGCTGCATCATCTGCCCTTGATCATTCTCAGAGGTAGCTGGGTTGCGACCAAGGGGCTTCTCATCCTCTTTGCCTTATTCCGTCCCTCTTCTGAGCTGGGTGACAATATTCATTTCCTGTGAGGTTACAGGAGTGGGATCCTGACTTCACTGCAGGATCGCACAGGAAAAGCTGGGCAAACACACCTGCAAGAAAAGCAAAGGGAATAATCAAAATTACCAGCAGAGGAAATTGCTTATACCTGGCTTTTTACTTTTTAGCCTTTCTTCAGTGTCAAAGCCCCTTACTAAACTCTTTATGGTCCTCACTGTGTCTCTCAGGAACTGTAGGCACCCAGCTTGGATTATGTTTGTGCAACAGGAGAATGGGGGAGGGAGCAGGGGGGCAATTCTTCAGCCGGTACATATTGGCACTGTCCCATTGACTTCAACAGACCTACTCCAGATGACATCAGTTGAGGGGCAGGCCCAGGGTTTGTTTTGTTTTTTTTCATGCTGATCCCATGGAATTTTTGTCTCCCTGCAGAGTACTGACAGAACTCGTGTCAAAAATGCGAGACATGCAGATGGACAAGACGGAGCTGGGCTGCCTGCGAGCCATTGTCCTCTTCAACCCTGGTACATTCAGATGTTCTGTCTAAATGTCCCAGTCCGGGCTTGGCTGGTGCTCTGTTCTTTTGGCTCTTTCTTTTTATTGACTGTAAAATGCTACTGTAAATAACTCTAGGCAACAAACACAATGAGAGCCAGGTGAAAGAGAGGGGAGAGAGAAAATCAAGGGGGAGCTCCAAGGATGGGAATGTGTGATGCTATAAATATGCCTGTTTACCCTATCAGTGTATTGTGTGCAGTCCCCACTTCCATCTAGGGCTGGTGTATGTAAAGCCTAGAGAAATGGCCATAATCACATCTTAAATCTCCCCATTCTAAAGTGAATATAATATTTTGTTGTCAGACTAAGGGGCATTTCCTCCTGGGAAGAGGGAAACATTACAGATATGAGGATTCTCTTGTAGGCGCAGACTAACTAGGAATTGAGCTTAGCACAACACAAAAGCCAGCTGATACCACTTCTTCGGAAGATTTTTTGGACCATGTTTTAGTCACAAGGGTTTTCCTAGTTGCGTCCAACAGGCCAGATTCTCAGATGGTGTTAATGGGCACCGCTGAACTAATCTTCATGGAGTCCTGCACCGTTTTATGCCAGCAGCCCGACAAAAGGCAAAATTATCGGAGATTTCAGAAGTCAAAGCCATTCTGTTATCTCCAAACAGGTTCAAAAGTGGATCGAAACTAGAGAACTACTTTGTAGCTGCCTTCTAAAAAACGATGTCTCTAAGGCAAGACCAAAAGGGTGGCCAGTATTAATTACTCTTGATTCCATATAGTGCCCAGCACTCTAGCAAACTTAGTAACTGGATCCATGTGAAACGCTCGTATACCAGCTGGATAGGGAGTATGATACAACCCCGCACTAGGCCATAATTGTTGGATTTTGGGAGAACCAGCACCACACACGCACACATGTAGCTCATCAGATTAGGATGATTTATCCCTAACAAAACAACTACGAAGATGGCATTTCTCCATGTAACTAACACTCCACTCGCTGCGTGTTCCAGCAGACCTTGCTGACCGCTGGTGGTGGTTTTCTCATTAATCATCAGTAATTTGGGAATGACCATGTCTGGCAAAAGAAGAAAATCTTGGAGAGGTTCCCGTGACACATTTGCTCGAGGAGATCAGTGGACTGATATCCTCTTGGGAGTCCTTTCACCCTTCCAAAATTTTGTCAAAGCAGATTTGTAAAAGCATTTAGCCATTGCTTCACTCAGCATTGCAATGCGTGACTGAATTAGGAGCCTCAGTCTCATTGAAATTCAATAAGATTTAGGCTCCTAAATACCTAAGTTGCATTTGAAAAGGAGATTTAGGCTTCTAAGTCACTTAGGCCTTGCTGTGCAGAAGGAGTGGGATTGTCAGAGGGATCAGCTGGGGAATGTAAATACTTACCAAGTCCCATAGGGACCTGCCAAAAAAAGGGCTTTCTTTTGGCCCTGCTGCTGTGGTTTGCGTTTGGGAAAAACCACAAGTCAGTGGCTTGAGGGGAGCTTAAAGCTTTTTGATGAGGGTTCGTAATCGCTGGAGTGAACCAAAGTGCTGGATTTGAGATGCTAAGAGTGGGGAGGAGAGGACCTTAGTCAGGCAAAGCAAATCCTACAGCTGATTATCTGTCCAGCAGCCGTCGTCAGACACACAATTGCTTGAGCTCTCCCAGAACCCACGGAACTGATGCACAAAGTGGCTGGGATTCAGATCGCAGGCTCTAGGCATGAATACGGTAGCACAGCATGGCAGATAAATCGAAGGGGATAAACCCAAATCTGAAATTAGTCAGCATAGCTGGATTTGTCCAAATAGGAAATATTTGAGGGTAACTCTGCTGTGTTATTTTTTTTAAACCCTTTCAAGTTATTTTAATGTACTTTTGCAATCCAGATCAGTAACCACTCTCCGATGGCTGTTCTGTGGCCTGTATGACATGAGATCGGTGCTCTCAGACCAGTTCCCTTGTGTCCATGGTGCAAAAATCACTAGCACCATAGCTGGTACTAACCGTCCCCCTTGTTGGCAGCCTCTGCTAGGAGGCCAAGGCTTGAAATGTCCCCGCTCCTCTCTTGTTCCCTAACTACAGGGTTCATGTCACATTAGGGTTGAGGCCCGTGGCTCAGGGGATTGAGGGATGGAGCGGAGAATCCGTTCCTTGCTGCTTCCCATCCAGGCCAGCTCTGGAGCGGCTGAACCTTATGGCTGTTGAGTTAGGGCAATCAATGCGGGGGAGGGATAGCTCAGTGGTTTGAGCATTGGCCTGCTAAACCCAGGGTTGTGAGTTCAATCCTTGAGGGGGCCATTTAGGGATATGGGGCAAAAATTGGGGATTGGTCCTGCTTTGAGCAGGGGGTTGGACTAGATGACCTCCTAAGGTCCCTTCCAACCCTGATATTCTATGAAAATCCAATTCCCAGTGGGCAAAATCCACCAGCAGCTGTCCAGCCGGCCCCTTTAATGGCAGTCTCGGCAAAGAGGCCAGGGATTAAATCAACGTGGAGACCAAACTCCCTTTCTGGCTTGTAGAGAGGTGGCAGGGTTGACACAAGTGCTGTATCTGTCCTGAGGATGTAACGAGCATGCTAGCTCCAGAGCTGCTCTTTGTAGCTCTTTCTTACAGGGGATTAATTGGGCTGCCGTAGAAACAATAGATGGCCTCCTAACTCCCCTCATTCCTCCCTCGCAGCATAAAAGCAGGCCCAGTTGACTGATGAAGGCCACCAGTTCCTGTTTCTGACCCTTGTCTAGTTCCCTGGCTCTCTCTCTTCATCCAGCTAGCTGGTTTCCTGGGCCGGAAGGGGATGCTGATTTCCCAAACTGGGGAGAGCCGCTTGACAATTGCCTGACTTGAGTTCTGTTGCTTGTGAAAGAAGCTGGGGAATGAAAGCCCTATCGAGACAGGTCCCCCTCCCCGTCCCCTGCAGCACACTGCTCCTCAGTGCTGTACCACAACCCTGGCCTGGGTGGAGGGACGGGGGTGGACTCCATTCTAGGGTTGACAGAGCAATTTGGTCTCCATTTCCATTCTGGTCTTGGCCTTTGTGCTGAGCCAGCCAGCAACCCGACTGGTGGGAACTAAACTGAGATAAACACCCTCCCCCATCAGCCTGGACTCATTTCATAGAGGGCAC
The DNA here is from genome assembly GCA_033296515.1 of Macrochelys suwanniensis. NCBI lineage: Eukaryota > Metazoa > Chordata > Testudines > Chelydridae > Macrochelys > Macrochelys suwanniensis. Next base: position 7,686,997 of record CM065790.1, on the reverse strand, counting down.
CACATAGTCCTGCACCAAATAGTCCTCTCCAATTAGGTGCCCCTAAAGTGCAGTTGAGTCACCACCAAACTAGGCCAGACTCAGACCAGTGACCGGAGGCATCCACTCCCCTTAGCTAGCCATTAGGGGATGGCTCTGGATGTACATGGCCCACCAGTCGATACTCCTCCCTCGCCTATTGTCGCCATCCTGGAAATGTCCAACATGCTCCAAAACGTGCCTGAGTCTCGGTCCTTGTTGTGTTTCAGACTCGAAAGGACTCTCCAACCCCGCCGAGGTGGAGGCTTTGCGTGAGAAGGTGTACGCGTCACTAGAGGCATACTGCAAACACAAATACCCCGACCAGCCTGGAAGGTGAGTGCCTGAGCGTGGATGCCTGCCGTGGGCAGGGCTGGCACCGAGCACCTGTTCTTTGTTACTAGACGAGACCTGTCCGCAGTGCCGTCCAAAAGCTGCTCCGGGGGAAGGGTTCCAAGAAGTGTCCCCTCCCCATTTCAAGTAATAACGACGCTATGCACTGACTGTAAGCAGTGCCTTTTGTCTGGGGAGCGCAGACCCTTTACAAGCCTTAAGATTTGCAATAATCGTCTAGGTAGGTAATGTGAACCTTTTATAGATGAGTAAATGGAGACGGAGAGCTACATTTCCCTGCTGGTATATGTGGAGGGAACACAGTTGAAGCTAAACCATTTATTTTTGCCCTGCCTGATCAATGGAACCTCACAAGCCCCCCGCTGTGATGTGCAGAAGCGTCACCACCCCCGTTTTACTGAATGGCCAGTGGCGGCAGGGAGAAGTGATGCAACTTGCCCAAGGTCACGCAGCGAGTCAGTGCCGGGAATAGAACTGTTGGGTTCCTTCTGGTCCCCTGCTCTAGCCACTAGAAACATATAGCAGTGGGATATAGAGTGCACCCTGGGGGAAACCGCCAAGAATAAACCACGGGAAAACAAGACCCACCCGGAGTTAATTTTCAGTGGCCCATGAGCATCACTGCTGGGAAGCGAAAGCCTCAGTTGAAGATCCCCCTTTCTCTCTCTCCCTCTCCCCCCCCCCCCCCCGCCCCCCAATACAGCTGGGAACAGGAGGGGAAATTCACAATGCTTTCCTGGATCATTCCAGAATTGAGTGGGTGCATTTTCCCAATCACAGCTTGGAGTTGGCAACTTTCAGCTAAGTAGCTGTCAGGAACAAAATGAAGAAATGCGCTGTGAATTGCCTGTTGGTACAAGTCAGTTAAGGAATGTGTATAGCCATAAAAACGGCAAAATAGTTTAGAAATTTGGATTCACATCTCATCTGGCTTTCTGGGCTTCCTTTGCTGGACAGTCGAAAAAATGGATCCTCTTACAACAGTAATTGATTCATGCAACGATTGAGAGCCAATGTGCCAACCCAAAATTGCTTTGAGGTTGCAATGTTCTGAACTTCAATATCAAAAGTCAAAGCCGGCCCTGAGTCAGGGATGGCTCATCAGGCTAATGTGGTTTAAGACGCATCAGTTTCCATAGCCAGTAGTACACAAGTGAGCAAAGTGGCAAGCATTATGTCTGACCACCTTTGAGTACCCATACCTCATGAATCACATACCCATTTTGCAGCTGGGTAAACAGGAGACACCCTTTCAGTGTGAGATCAAGCGAGGCTCAAACCCATGACTGCTGGGAGTGTAATCAAGCAGTGTTTGTAATATTGTCAGAATGGGCTAAAAATAGTGTGACTATTATTGCCGGCCCTGTTTGGTTTGGAGGACGGTCGGAGGTGGGATGGTAACCTTGGAGAACAGGATAAGAAAGGTTGGTTGAAGCCCAGAAAACCACATGCAACTCATCTAAGTTTTGGATCCTCTTGCCAGCTCTGAAGCCAACTCAGGTTCATGTAAATTTCACCTTTCAAATAAACCTGGCCCCAATTTTGACTGGACTTTGTAGTAATTTTCAAAAGATCTCAACTCCCATTTGGGCTCAAAATAAGTGGCCAGCCATAATTGCAAATGTTCTCAGAAAACCCTGCAAAGCAAGGTCACCCCATTTCACTTAACCCTGTTCCAAAACCCATGAAGATCTAAATGGCCTTGACACAGCTGGAATAAGGTGTGAAGACTCCACTAGAGATCTCGCCACTCTGAGGACTACGCTGGTGACCACCGTGAAATGGAAGGAAATATTCAGTGCATCATATGACCGATAACATAGTCCAGTGGACGGTAGTCCTGAGTTCTATTCCTGGCAACGTCACTGACTTGTGTGACACTAAACAAGTTACCTAACTTCTTTGTGTGTCCCATTCTCCATCAGTAATGGGGACAGGGATACTGTCCTTTGCAAAGAGCTGTGAAACCAACGAACATAGAGCTATAAGTGCGGGGTATAATTATCATTAAGTTGTGACATGCCTTGCCGCCAAATGGTATAATTGAAAGTAGCGAGCTGAATAGGTTTTCCAAAATGGATTCGACAGTTACGGGAATTAAGACTTCGTAGTTACACAAAAGCTAGGTTCAAACATACAAGGGGTCTCCATCTCAATGCTTGGAGGATTGGGCTAGAAGAAATCGGATAAGGTTCAACAAGGACAAATGCAGAGTCCTGCACTTAGGACGGAAGAATCCCATGCACTGCTACAGGTTGGGGACCGACTGCCTAAGCAGCAATTCTACAGAAAAATACCTGGGGATTACAGTGAACGAGAAGCTGGATATGAGTCAACAGTGTGCCCTTGTTGCCAAGAAGGCTAATGGCATATTGGGCTGCATTAGTAGGAGCATTGCCAGCAGATTGAGGGAAGTGATTATTCCCCTCTATACAGCACTGGTGAGGCCACATCTGGAGTATTGCATCCAGTTTTGGGGGGCCCCCACTACACAAAGGATGTGGACAAGTTGGAGAGAGTCCAGCGGAGGGCAACGAAAATCATTAAGGGGCAGGGGCACATGACTTATGTGGCGAGGCTGAGGGAATTGGGCTTATTTAGTCTGCAGAAGAGAAGAGTGAGGGGGGATTTGATAGCAGCCTTCAACTACCTGAAGGAGGGTTCCAAAGAGGATGGAGCTTGGCTGTTCTCAGTGGTGGCAGATGACAGGACAAGGAGCAATGGTCTCAAGTTGCAGTGGGGGAGGTCTTGGTTGGATATTAGGAAAAACTATTTCACTAGGAGGGTGGTGAAGCACTGGAATGGGTTACCTAGGGAGGTGGTGGAATCTCCATCCTTAGAGGTTTTTAAGGCCTGGCTTGACACAGCTCTGGCTGGGATGATTTAGTTGGGGTTGGTCCTGCTTTGAGCAGGGGGTTGGACTAGATGACCTCCTGAGGTCTCTTCCAACCCTAAAAAAAATAAAAACCATTTTTTGTAAATGACACGTGATCCCCATTTGGGGTCAGGAAGAAATTCCTGCCCTGGTAGAACAATGAACAGTTGAGTTCTTCGTGGGCGATTTACTGGATCATCCTGCAGTAGGCACTGCCAGAGATTAGACGGTCCACTGGTGAGTTTCACACACCCTTCCTGCAAGACTATGAATAAATATTGTACTCTAGGAACTGGGCTCACAAGAATAGTGTAAATGCTCATGCACCAAATAAGCAACTCCTGCACAGCAGCCAGGCTAAGGGAAACATTTCAAGTCCCAGCCTCCCTGTGCTGTTCTAGCAGGGAGGGCTTGGTGTGTACGTGACATGAAGCAGCCTCATGCGATCAGCTCCCTTCTCTCCTGGCCCAGCCCCAGCCCTGGTGCATTGCACTGTGGGCTGGTTATCTCATGGTTAAATGTATCCGAAGGCTGCAGCCGTCATCTGGTTTGGTTTAGAGTGAAACTTCCTGGATGGGATGGCAGGACTGATTTGTTTTTTCTGGCCCTCGTCCCACTGCTCTTTCCAGCTCAGCGCGCGCGCGCACACACACACACACACACACTCCTTTTTGCTTATTTTGAAGCCCTGCTTGCATGCCCCCTTGTGTGGGCGGGGGGTGGGGGTGGGGTGGCGCATGGAAAGGGTGTCTGGAGAGACAGTTCTGCGGCTGCGCCCTCTGCGATTGCTAACTCATTTGGCCTGAGCCCATTAACCCAAATGAACTGAAGTTGCAGGCATGTCTCACAGTTTGCCCTGGGGTCCAAATCCCCATTGTATTGAGGAGCCACATCGCTGCTACCCCAGCTAAAGGGAGCTCCTGGCCTCCTCTCTTCACTCTGGATCACTGGCGCCTGGAATGTATTCCCCGCCAGCTGGCCCCTCTCCACTGGACCCTAGATTCAGGGCAGGCAGAGCACAGCCTTCCCCAGAGCTGCTGGCCGGCCTTGGGGGGTCTCTCACGTCCTGGGTTTTGCTGAAAATCACCAGGGCCTGTCTGTCCCCCTACTGCTGGGGAGCTTCAGAGGCCACAGAGCCAGCTCCTTAAACCCGTGATCATGCTCGGTTTTGAGCGTCCCTCCGTGCCAAACGCTGTTTCTCCCGTGGTTTGAAAGACTTTCCCATGAAGCATTAAAGCCCCAGTATGTGAACGCAGCACTGGTTGCTTGTCAGCAATTTTTGTAAAGCATCGTGGGTGCAACAGGAAAAGCGCCTCTGCTGGGCTGAGCGGAGGGGGAGAGCTCCTTGTAGCCGGTGGATAAAGTAGATGGGCAGCTCCCGAAACACCAGCCACAGAGAAGTGGGAGCTGCTCACCCACCCCAGCGAGAGGAGGAGGGGGCTGTGTTTTAACACCTGCCCTGGCACATACAGTGGAGTCTTTGCCTGGGGGGCAGGTCTGATCTCCAACTTCAACCCCCTGCTTGAGAAAACACTGCCATCTTCCATTTGCTTCACCCCGGGTAGAGTGCCCCTCAACCCACATTTATGCTTTGCCAGTGGGTCCCGAAGGCTTAGAGCAGTGGGAGCAGGGTACTTCTCCGGGGACATCTGCGAAGAGCGACTTAGTGGTGCTGCTTTCTGTGGTGCTGTCTGCTGTGTTACTTTATCAAAGGAATGCAGTCAGGCTGAAGTCTAGTCAGTTTCATGAAATGAGTAAAAAAGTCCCTCCAGCCCCCGGCTGGTTTTTGTGGTTTTACAGTCTCATTTTCCTATTTCCAAAGAAATAAAAAGAGGGTCAGATGCTGAGCTGTTGTCTCCCCTGAACTGGTGCCCCAGCCCAATATGTTTCTTCTCTCCTCTGTGATTGTGTAAGACTCACACTAACGATACAGGAAAATGACTTAAATGGCTTTACACAAAGTGCTGCCGTATGCAAAGCCAACAACCCAGAGGGAGAGATTCCCTCTACCCTCTTTTGCTTCCAGTAACTGCCGACTATTATCCTTGTTTACCTTGATTGCACGTCCCGCAGGCAAGAGAGCCAGTTGGTAACTTCTCGGTGTAATGAGTGTCTGGGGGATTTAGCCACGTGACTTCCAGTAACTAGGGCGACGTCCAACCCAAAGGGCGAGCTGTGCTTGGACTCGACCCATCTCTACCAGGAGCGTTCACGGGAGCCATGCAAGCTCTCCCTTCCATTGCCTCGCCCCTCTGAATCCGATAGCACCAGCTGAGTGTGAGGGATCTAACCATGTTCTCTTCTTCTCGCTTGCAGGTTTGCAAAACTCTTGCTTCGCCTCCCCGCCCTCCGATCCATTGGCCTGAAATGCCTGGAGCACCTGTTCTTCTTCAAGCTAATAGGAGACACGCCCATCGACACCTTCTTGATGGAGATGCTGGAAGCACCCCACCAAATGACTTAGAGAATCTCGGCTGGGTCAGTCCCTTCACCCAGCAGGGGCCTCAGCCGCCTCCTCCCACCTCCACTCTTCCTCTTCCTCCTCCCTCTCCCCAGTGCCGGAGACCCCACCCGCTCTTCTCCGTCTGACCCAGGGTGCCACCCCGCCGCCCCTTGCCTCCTCGTCATGCTGACCTCTGCTCATTTTGTCACCGCGGCATCGAAGGCGCTCACGATTGTTTTACTATGGTAGATGTAGAGAAGTGGGACGTAGCGTTTCAAAAGCAAACAGCCCCCCTGCTCCGCCTCCTGGCACATCTGAGTTTGAAGCCAAACTGAAGGCCAGGCTTCTCAGCTCCCTCCCTGCCCCTGCCGTAGTTGGGTTTGGATTTCTGCATGTGGCTGAGATGGTTGGTTGGAAGCAGGTGGCAGGGTTGATAGCACCCATAGGATCCCTGAGCGGCTGGGGTTTGGATGGGCTGCGGGGAGGTGGTTTAATCCTGCTTACCCACAGCTGGATATTTTCAGAGGATGGAGTTTTTGAAAGAGGAAAGAATATATATTTTTGGTTTCTAACGATTAGTATTTACTTGTCTCGAGGAAAGCCGCTCTGGAATGGCTCTTGCGAATGAGGATTTTTTTGGCAAGGCCTTCTCTTTTAAATGAAAAGCAGGGGATTGTGGGATTGATCGCTTATCCCTTTCCCCCTCCCCCAAACGAATGACCTGAACGGCGGTCGCACCGAGAGACTGAGCCCCCCTCTGTGTGTGGAGGGCAGTGTGGACGGCGGTGACTTCAGTGCCCTGCTTTCCTTCTGGCAAAGCAACAGCGCGTCATGATTTTTTCCCAAAGATGACTGTTCTCTCAGTTGTGGAGCTAGCCAATCAAAACACGAACCATCTGGATTGCAGAAGTCTGTAGCGGTTGCTTTAAGGCTGCTGTGATTCCAATTCCCACTCCCTGGCTCCCTACCTCTCCCATAACACACAGGCATTCGTCACGACCCATAACACTACGTGCGTTTCACACTATGGTGTCCACGCACACTTGCTCAGCCAGGCCAAGTGAACTAGTTGATGCTAGTCAGGTTGTCAGGGCTTCTGGGAGAGCCAGTTTGCCTGGCAGTAGGACCGATGGCTGCCAGGAGCGCGTAATGGGCGGAGTGGTGCGAATAACCGATTTTTTCAGCTGACGTGCATGTCAATAGGGCCCAATTCATCACCGTTTTGCACAATCATTGACATCTGTGCAAAACGTTACCGCCCTGTGGAAATGACTGCACAGGGTGCCAGGCAATGATCAATTGGGCCCTAGGGCAGCCCTTAATTGGTGAGGTTGATTGGTGACGCGAAGGCTGTGCCTTCCCCAAACTCTTCCCCGTTTGCTCTAGTTATGGATTTTGGTAGGTGATTTGGTGCTCCCCACAGGGATCAGGAAATGGGGGTGCAGCCTCTGTCCTAGTGGCCAAAAAGGCGATTTTCCATTTGCTGGTTAAATATTAAATTTACCATCTCAGAATAGAGATTTCAAAGCAACCTCTCTTCTCCCCCCCCCCCCCCCCAAAAAAAAAAACAACAAAAAAACCCAAACCATTTTGCTTTCTCCATTGGACTCTCACACCATTTTCTCAGAGCAACATGTGATGAGCATTCAGGGACACCTCCATTTTGGAAGGACCTGGGCGGGAAACCTTTGCCATGCCTGGGGAGATATCAGAGAACAGCAGGAAGCAGTGAAGGGACCACTTCCCTTTGCAGTACCTTTGGCTGGTATTCCATGTTTCTGTGGTAATTCTGAGAGAAGCTGTATTATAAAAATTTTGCTCTAGCCAGGGAACAAAAATGCAGTAACTTGAGCTGGCTCACTCAAAAATCTGATCTCTTGGACAGCAAGGTGGCTGGTGGGTTTTTAGGTACTTCCCTAAATGCTTCGATCCTAGAAACACCTCTGAGGAGCAATTACTTGCTGATCAGAGGTACTAATAAGGTCTTATCTAGCCCATCCATTCGAAAGCAGGATTGTTCCCTACAGTCTATTCCCCAGAATTCTGTCCAGTTTGAAATGACCAGAGCAACCAGGACTCCACCGGTTCCCTTCGAAGGGAGGTTATTTCACAGTCTGCTGGATCTCACTTTTACGAAGTTTTTTTCCAGCTCTTCAGCCTGTTGGCTGATTGTCCTAGTCAGCAGGAGCCGCTTTAAAAAATGTGTGGGGATCAATTGTTTTGCTTTTTACAGACTGCTGGCTTCTCACTTAATCTCTGTGCATTTGCCAAAACACAGCACTCCACAAACTCCAGGGAGCGTCTTCAGGTTTCTTAGGGGGCAGTGAATCAGCCAGGGAGCAGGTGTCGCCTGAGGCCAAGCTAGAAAACAAATGAAAAGGAAAAGCAGAAGAAACAATGAAGTATCTTGCAGATTTTTTCACAGGAAAGTAGCTATTCTTAATACATGAAAGGAGCATTTGGGCCAAGCCAAGAATGAGATGCCTGCGGTTGGCTTCCTACCAGGGACTTCCCTGCTACTTTTATTTGGTATGTGCTTTAAAATGACAAATTATTAGGGTCCAAAACTATTTCTTCCCCTCTCCTCCACCCCTGCCGCCCCATTGTCTTCAACTGGCTCTTTAAACAGCTGCTTTGTGTCTCAGTCAAGTGTGATCAAGCAAATCCAACCCTGGGCTATTACCTATGTTCATTCAGAGGCAGGGTTGAGATTCAATCTTACAGCTGCTGTCCACTTTCCAAGCATGCTGGCAGTTCAAGTTCTGTCAGTGAATAAGGCCATCTTGTAGTTAAACAAGGATTTCAGGTCATAACGGCCCCCCAGGCCAGCCTGAAGTGTCAAATCCGCAGAGGCAGGGAATGTGTTTTGGCTGCGTTTCTTTGGCAGCCCGGGCGCCGCTGAAAATATTATTAAACAGCTTCGCCCTGGAAGAATTTGCCAAGAAAACAAGGCGAGAGAACGTAGTCATCTAGACGATGCCAATGTGGACCATCATGGTCTATGCATTTCCATCACAAGAGTGAGAGAGCGGTCAGCAGGGGATTACGGGTACCTGTAAACTTCCCACCAGGCTGGCACATGGGATCTAAGCCCAAGAGCGCCCTGGTTACTTTTTAACCAGCATTTTGGATTCCCATCCCTATCATTGCTACTGAAACTCAGGTGTTGAAACATTTTAGGAGTCTGAGAAGCCTGTTATGTCTGCCTAGCGCCTGCTTGCCAGAGAATATCCGGGTGCTTTATTAAAGAACCCATTGAACCTAGCACTGTAATAAACCTTTACTCTTGTTTATCTCCATTGGACAGAATCCCCCCTTTTTTTTAATTGGATGCTTGAAAGGAGCTGTGTTAGAGGCTGGAAGTCTGAGTTGCTGTTTGTTTTTCTAGGCTGCAAATGTGAGCTCTTAGCCAACTCCTCATCAGCCATCAGAAGGAGCTAGGGAACAGGCTGGTTTAGGCCAAAGATGGACTTGTGGGTGGGTGGGTTTCTGAGCCCCCCGGGGAAAGGTGGGCAGAGCTGCGATCCAATGAGCATGCAGCACATCTCGCCCACATTAATGTAGAACCACATCTGAGTCTAAGCGACTTCCCCGGCTCTTCAATAAATAAATAGTACAATATCCTAGAGCAATAGCGTCAAACACTGCAGGACCGGTATTAGAAACGAGCATCCCTGCAGAATACTGTAGGTTAAGGATGAAGTATCCTCCAGCAGTTACAGCAGGCGGTCTGGCAGTCAGGACTCCTGCCAGTGACTTGCTGTGTAACCTTGGGAACATTTCTGTGCCTTGGTTTCCCTTTCTTTCAAATGGGAATAATAAGAATTGCCTTCCAAGCATGGAGTGTGAGGCTCAAGTAATGTTTCTAAGCCTCCCATTGCAGGCGGTTCTGTTGGAATGCACAGTGCTTTTTCATTTCTCGGGGTGTCTCAGCAGAGGTACAGACAGATCTTCAGCTGGTGCAGATCGGCAGAGCTGCATTGACATCAACAGGGGCTATGGTGATTTGTACCAGCTGAAGATCTGGCCTGCAGAGAGTCGAGGCAGCGTTTGTAGGAAGGTATTTTGCCCTGAACAAACACAAACAACCCATTTCAGGACCTGCGAGCGACAGTTCCCAAAATCATATCCCAACGCAAATGTTTCCGGCCCTGCTTGTCCCCCACTGGAGTGACTTTTGCAGCAGCAGCCTTAAAGTGACCTGCTTTTACATGGATTTAATTGACTCCTTCATTTCTATCTTCCTTCATGTCGGGTTTTTTTCCCCTCCTCCTCATCATAATTATTATAACTATAATACATGCTTGTTTGAAGAGGTGATACATGGGTAAAAAAGAAAAGGCACATTATTCACTAGAGAGCTTGGACTTTTACTTAACCAGACATTAGTATTCTCGCAAAATCTGGTTCAATTAAGGTGATTTATTTTTTAATTCTTGGTTGTTTTTTTTTTATTATTATTATTAATTTTTTTTGGTGGGACAATCTTTAATTTTCTAAAGATAGCACAAACATCAGCTCTTCAGCCACCCACCTGCCACACTGGATGTTCCTCGCTGCCTTGTGTGTGTGTGTTTCCACTGGATCCTGGAACAAACTGAGCTTAAATAAATGTGCATTTTAGGATGTTTCCTCAAGAAGCCATTGCATCTTCCCCCCACTCCTGTCTCCCCTAACTCCCAAACGCCCACTTCATGTAAAACCTTCACCGCGGAGCTATTTGCCTTGAAAACGTACAAGTACTGTATACTTAGGCAACATACAACGTAACTGGCCCCATGGTTCCTGGCAGCCTAGCTAATCTCTGCACTTTCAACCTTTAGACAGAGGTTTCAACTCAAATCTGCGTCACATCCGTGGAAGGGGAACGTTCCAGCCTAAACCCAGAGAAGTCTGCGGCAGGGGAAAAGTAATACATCAGATTGGTTTTGTTTCAAAGGTCCAGGACTGGAAAAGCAAATTGGCTACACCCCTAGTCCCCGGAGTTCTCCAGTGAACTGTAAGATCTGGTCTCTCTGAGTCGTATATTTCTTTGGAACAGACTGCACACCACTTGCGTAACTGAAGAATATATTCAGCCCACCCGTCCTTTGACTCTTTGCCTGCTCATCCCTTCCCTCGCTGCCACCACCCATCCGCCCGTTGAAACCAGTTTGGGTGTAAGTGGCGCCCATCCAGCGGCAAAGCTGACACAACCTTCTACCTGGACTGTTCAGCGGCCCTGAAGCAATTTGCTCTTTTCCAAAGGGCAAGAGGAACTTAAATGTTTGCAATCAGCAAATGAACAAAGGCTGGTTCTTTATCATCAGAGCAGGACCAAAGGAACCACACCCGACCACCGATCTCCCAGTCAACATTTGGCACTCTTTGAGGACAATCCTAAATGGTGGTGGTCGAAGTGGAATCAAGGATGGAGACACATGACCTTGTAGCCAGCCCCTGTTACCAGCAGTGGCTAAATAGCTGATGATGTCCCCATCAGTGACCAGAATGCATGATCTATTTTAAGTTGATACATATGTGCGTTTGTATACATGTATGTACTGTAGATATATACACTGTATAAATATCCTCACTCACATATACATATATTATAACCGTAGCAATTACAGACTTTTGTGTTTTTGTTTTCTTTAAGTTGATTCTTTTTTTTTTTCTCGTACATTTTTGCTTCATGTAAGCGAGTACATTGTATCAGAACCCCTTCTGGATTGGCTTGCACCAAATCCGGATCTTTATAACTCAAGACAAAGCAAATGCATCTATTTTAAGATGCTTTTTTTTTTTTTTTTTTTTTTTTTGAGAAGCAGGTGATTTAACTAAAATAGCTTTAGCAATTCCCAACACTTAGCGACAGATGCCTTAGCTATGGGGCGCATAGCTAAAATAAAATAAAATTTAGAAAGAATTACAAAAAATAAAAAACAGAAATAAAGAAGATAAGGAAAAAATATCTAAAGCATCAATAAAGTTTAAAAAATCTATTTTTGTACAAATGTAATTTTATCCCTTGCATATTCTTTGATTGTTTTATTTCTGCTTCTGTAGAGATTGTTGTAAACTCTTTCTCTCTGTATAGATGTTCCACCACAGGGACGGAAACCTGAATGAGGGAGAAAAAATTGACAGTGTTTTAAAGGCTTTCTATGAAATCTCTTTGGAAATATTTTTTTTAATGGACTTTTTATTCTCCTCTCTCCCCCGCTCCCCCACTTCTGAAAAAAAAAAAATTTGGTCTCCTGTCATGTTTATCTGGCGTTCCTGCAGGTCTGTTTTACTGTGAAATCACTACCATGTATTATTGTTCACACACACACAAAATGCTGCTGGAAACGCCAGTATTTTGATGAACAATTGTATTAGAATTGTAAAAAAAAAAAAGAGAAAAAAAAAAAAGAAAATATATGAGCGTTTTAAAATATAATCCAGTTCAAGCCCTCTTTTGTTCTTAACGGGTGTTCTTTGATTTACTCTTTAATGACCTGATCCCAACCCCATTGAAGTCAATATAAACTCTCTCATTGACTTCCCTGGGCTTGGATTGCGTCCTACACCAGTACTTCAATGGAATCATTGGCAAACTTCTTGTTTTCTCAGTTGTACCTGTAATGAACCAGTGTGCACAGCTCCACCCTGTGGCCACCTTTAGTCCTGTTTAAATGTCTACTCCACTTGAATTTGTCTTTTCCCTACCTGAACCACTGGGCAACCCGAGCTGCTTGATGTCAGAAGAGAGGCTGAGATGCCACGGCCCTCATAGGTTATTGTTACCCTTTGGTTTACACATGATCTGTCTACAGCTGTGCAGAGGACAGAAATTCAGTCCAATAGCCAGCCACTGTTATGTGAGAGCTGTATTCCCGCTAGAGAACCACAGACCCATCCACTCCTGTGTAAAACTCAAGCTGTTCCTCACCTCCCAGGCCACGTGCTCCAGAAGACGCCGCCTGTATTGGGTTACGCTCGGCGATGCATGATCACAAGTGGCCCGAAACCTTTCAGTTGGGTTGGGTGGGTGGAGGAAAACAGACATTTTCCTTCCTCCGTTGCCTGCTGTTCAGCCAGCTGAGCCTTTGAATTCGCCGAAACACCCGTAGGACCAGAGGATACAGTGCAGAACTCCAGGCGCTCCCAGAGGCGAACTGGACACTAGCTGTTGTGGGGACAAAGCATTCCCTCTACTGTAGGCAAATCACCCTTAGCACCTTCCAGATTTTGCCTTAGATAACTTAATAGAAAGATAGCGCTGGCACAATTCTCCTGGCTTAGCATAGGGGATACCGAGGGAATGCTGCAGATACTCAGGTATTGTTATTAACGCAGGCCACTGGAAAGCTGTTAAGGCCGATCACTGGAGATTAGGGTGAACAGGTCATAGGGATGGTGGCTAGTGTAAAACCCCCACTGCTGATGACGAGAGCTGGGGGTACGCAATGGAAGAAGCAAAGTACCTGATCCAAAGCCAACGTCAATTCAGTTTCGCACCTTGTGGGCCGTAGTCAGACTTAAGGGTGTAGAGTCCTGGGCACATGGAGTCTTTTCATTGACATCAAGAAGGCTTTGGATCAGACCCTGCGTGGACAACTGATATCAATGGGAGGGGTGGGGGTGAGTCTAGGGTGGGAGGTTAGCCCTTGGCTTTTCTTTTGGCTGAGGGGGGTTGTCTTGTGCAGCTCCCAGCATGCTCGAGTGCTTGTGATCAGCCAGTACAGAGATGAGCCAGGCTGCCTTTTTGGTGGCCTAGTCCACTGTAAAACATCGATACCTTAAACTAAGATAGCAGGACAGTGACTGCACAGTGGAGAAGTTAATCCACGCCCCTTTGGGATGCGCTAAGTGTTCGGCCCAGCATGGAGAGTAGGACTGGAGCCCCAGGGTCATGGTCCTTTTGTGACACTTACCACTTGCACGGTGACAACATTATATTGACACTCTGTCCCCTGGGGGCTGGCATTAAGATACCAGGAGATTGTGTTATTTTAAACCCACCTTCCCGCTGATGTCCAATTTGTGCCTCTCAAGTGGGAGCATTGCTGTGTAGGGAGGTGTCACTACATTCCTAAGGCAGTTTGTGTGTGCACAGAAGCTGCTAGCCATGGTCTGGGCTCTAACCTGAACTTGGTGCTACAAGCAAGACTGAATTTGCTCTTGGGTTTACAGTGAAGGTAAATGTTCTCCAATTGCTACAGAATAGATGCAATGGAGGGGGTGGGGAGGGGTTTAAATTGAGTGAGTGCTGATCTGTGTTGTTATCACATTTATTTTGTTTAGAATTTTAAAAGCACTTACATTTTGTTTGAAAAGGGAGGTGGGGGAAGTTTTTACCTTAAACTCAGCATATTTAGCAAGATCGCTGCATTTTGTGCTCACTAGTGCAAGCCTTTAGGAAAATATACTGCAGTAATAATCCCTAATGCTACAGCGTAGTGTTACTGCAGAGTTTGAGGCCGTTCCTGCACAGGATTATAGTAATGATGGTTAAGTATACAATACTGCAACAGGGTGAAATGGCGGAAGATGGGCCCCAAGGAGCTTTGAACCTGGTGCAACTCTATTGACTTCAGTGGAATCTTTCTTGTTTCACACCCATGTAAGAGAGCTCAGGATCAGGCCTGGTATGTGGAGCTAGGTTAGGGTTAGGATAGCAGTTGGAGGGTTAGGGATTGGGTTGTGGTTCAGGTTTGACAACTGCAAAAACGGTGGTGTGAGCTGTTCTTGTGAAATGTTGTCTTGTGGGATTGTGGGGAGATCAGCTGATTTGGGCCATTTTGAATGGAGGAGTTCTGGAAAGAGCCGCGGGCTGTATGAGATGCTGGCCGTCTTGTGCTGTTCCCCTGGAGATGTTGGCTGCATCCAGTCTGAAAACAGATCCCATTCACCGCTGGAGCCACGCCAAATCCATCGCGTTTGAGGGGGAATATTTGGAATTGAGTTTCCAGTTTTGCCCCATTTCTAAGGACAATGCATAGGGCTGAAATCCCCGCCCCCAAGGCAGTGTCTCAGGTGAAGGGAGGGGCAGACGGCACACACAGACTGTTGAGTTGGCAAATTTCATTGCTCCTGCCTCAGAGGCTGGTTATTTGTCTTGTTAATCTGCAGGCAGCAGTTTGTGTTTGGAGAATAAATATTTACCTCCCTTTCCTGTGTTTTTTGGTTCTCCCAGGGTGGAGCTAGGTGGCTAGGACCGATGGCGATGTTTAATCTGATATTCTCTCTCTTTAACCGAGGAGTCCCATTCACTGTAGTGATTGATTAGTAGTCTGACTTAAAAGCTGCTCACTGGTTTTAAAATAAAATTTATTTTAAAAAATAAATGTGTTTATATATTTAAAAAAGAAAGTAAACATGAAACAGCTTTCTTTCTTTCCTTCTTTTTCTTCACAGCTTCTTGGTGATAGGTTCATGATCAATTTGCTGCTTTCTCATGGTCTTAGCACATGAAGAGAGTAAGAGGTGCGGAGCTTGGAAAACTCATTGGGGTTTCTCTGGCTTATGCAGAGATCAAAGCGCCTGTTTTGAACGTCTCTTGATTTGTTGGTATCAGATGATTATTGTTTAATGTAATAACATCTGTTAAATACAATCAGTGTGTGGGGGCTTTTCTTCTGCCCAAATTTTGGGCACCAGAAATTAGGGCCTTGAGTGTACAAAACTCATCTATATTTTTAAAGATCTCATTAGCCTGTAGATGAGAAACTGGACACTGGTGCATGGATGCTATCCCAGCTGGTTCAGAGCTCTGAATAGCTAGGTCCACTCAGCGTGTTGCCAACTCTCGCAATTTTATCATCAGTCTTGTGATAACTGGTGTTTTTCCTAAATCCCCAGCTCATGGAGGCATGTGATAAAGGGCAAATCTCAGCTTTCATTTTTAAAAAAAGTCTCTTGAGTTCATTTTTGTCTGCCTTGGGCTCTGTGCCTGTGAAATGGGAATAATAATAGGGGCCAGCCCCAGAAGGGTTGTGCAGGCTGGTTAATGTTAGTGGAGATCTTTGTGGAGACATACTAGGACATTCAGGTTGCATTTGGGAAGTCTAGGTCTGTTGGTTTGGCTATCGCTAGTTGCATTATACTTTTAATTTTATTTAAAAAAAAAAACAATTCCAAAAATGTTTCAGAATGGTTGAAACCAACAGAAAACCTTTTGTTCGACCTGAAATATTTTCCCTCCGACTTTTTGAAATCGCCAAGGACCTGACAAATCCATTATTGGTCCAGCGTTCTAGGTGGAAACAGATCGAGGCTAAGCACATGCTTGCAGCTGCAGGCGAAGCCATGGGAAGGATTGTCTTGTGGTTAAAGCACTGGCCTGGGTGTCAGGAGTCCTTGGCTCAATTCAGCTGAGCCACCAACTTGCTCTGTGACAATGGGGGAGTCACTTAACTTCCTCATGCCCTGTAGTAAGTGACACCACTTCCCTTTCTCGGAGGAGTGGGGAGGGGGAATTGTGAGCCGTCAGCTGCTAGGGTTTGTAAAGTACTTTGAGATCCTTAGATAGGAGGGCAAAGTTCAGTATTTCTTGCCTTGACTCAATCCTACGGGGATGGGGGCTTTGGAAATACAACACAAGAGCTCATTTCTGTCTCTGGTACTTTGTCATTTACTAACTGCCCAAGGCGCGTGGGCTAGTTCTCTCCTTATGATCCCTCTCAAGTGGCTTTTTCACCAACCAGCCCATTAGGATAATCATCGTAATGCCTCCGAGGAGGGCGGGGGCAGCCCTCACTGTGGGCACAGTTCCAGCGTCCTGAGTGGGGACCTCAACCTTCTGCATCATGTTGCCAAGCAACACTTCTGCAGGCCTCACCATCACATCTGGTATCCATAGTGACATCTCTCCCCAGTGCAGAGATACTGGACTAGCCGAGTTTGCTGTGTGAAGAAGCTGGAGCCTTTGGGCCTGATTCTCCTCTCTCACACACAGGTGAAAAGGGGCATTGAATTATGCTGGGTATAAAAGCAGGGTGAGTAGAGGGTGATTTCCCTAGAATTTTCCTTCTGGTCTAGGGGTAATACTAATACACCATCAGGACTCATGCTTAATCACAGTCTATGTATCTCTAGTACTTAACATCATGGCACCGGATACCTACCTGACCATCTGAGCACTGGACAATCTTTAATGTATTTACCCTCTCCGTGCCCTTGTGAAGCAGATTGTTACCCATTTTACAGAATGTGAAGGGGAACTGAAGCCCAGAGAGGCTAAAATGCCTAGCCGGAATTGAGGAAAGGGTTATGCAAAGAGATGCCTTTTGCATTGTGTTGTAAAGCCCTATGGAAGTCAGTGAGTTCCAAGGGCTTTGGAATCAACCACGAGTTGATTCTGGTCTCCTGCTGCAGAGAGTTCCACAGATGGACAAGATAGCTTTGCCTCCAGCACATCTGAGCTTTGGGCTGGGTTCTAGCTGCACTATCCCTGTGGATCTTAGACCCCTAAGACAGGATATAGCAACCATCTAAATATTTTTTGTCCCGTATTGCCCCATTATAATTGCTATCAGGCAGGGCAGTCAAACCGTTCTGAATGTGCCGTCAAACTCTGATTGGTTGGTTGGCTCATCTATAGCAGTGGATAAATGATATAACTCACTTAATCTGCGTTCCTTTTCATGGAGAGGGGAGCACTGGTGTCACTCTGTTGTTTGGTATCAGGGGGGTAGCTGTGTTAGTCTGGATCTGTAGAAGCGAAAAAGAGTCCTGTGGCACCTTATAGACTAACAGACGTATTGGAGCAATACATCCAATACATCTCTTAGTCTATAAGGTGCCACAGGACTCTTTTATGCTGTTGTTTGCTAACTGTCTGCTTTTGTTAGCACACCCATTAACACAGAGGGATATTTAATAGCAAGGCCCAGCTGTCCAGAGAGCTGTGTACTCTGACTGTCACCAAACCATCAGGCCAGATCTGCTCTTATCCAGCTGCCCCTCTCTCTATAGAAGGCTGTACTTTGGGGGAAGACTCCTTCACAAAAAGCAACCTTCCTCTTGATTAGCCAAGCTTGCTGGGGATCGAGGTTTCAGGGTGGACCTGGAGTCAGTGAAAAGTGGTATGCGCCCAAGAGCAAAGTGATGCTGCCACCTGCTGGAAAAGGTGGTGTAATTGCCTTTAGAGGAGAATTTTAAGGAAATCTTGTTGGGAAAACTTTGCCGCCGGAGCGGGCAGAGATCTGCGAAAGGCTCTCAGTGGGTTTCATTCAGAGGGGGCTCACGGGGAGCTCTTCCATCTCGTTTCACGCCCTACGGGTCTGTGGTCACTCTTGAGTTTCTGTTTTGAGCAAAGGCCAGAACTAGAAGAGAAACTCAGCTGAAACTAGTGGCCATCGGCTGCCCCCAGGCTCACCTGACACGTGGACCTGCAGCTCGCTCTCTGGTTCGTTCACATCCATGGGCCGTTGTAGTGGGGTGACACCCCGCTCCTGCCCTGAGAGGCTGGAAATAGCCCTGGAAGAGGGCTGAGGCTGAAAGCTGGGCTGATTGGAAGCAGCTGCAGCTGTGGCCAGTTTAATCAGGGCCCAGCTGGCCCTTATAAGAGGGCAGTGGGCCTGGAACAAACAGACTCTCTCTGCCTATAAAGGGAGAAGGGCTTGGCTGCAGGGACCTGAGCAGGTACCTAGGGTGGAGCAGGGCTGGGGAAGGCCAGAGGAGCTGGGGAGCTCCTGCCTGAGAAAACCCCAGGCTGTGGCCTAGGGTTAGGCCCAGCTAGGTACTGGGGTTGCAGGGGCAACCCACGGGTAGGCTGAGGCAGCAGGTCCAAACCCCCTTTGCCTGTGATGAGTGGCTTATACTGCAGTCTGCCCCAGGGCGTGGGGGCTAGCTGGTGACTGGCAGTAGCCTACGACTGAGGCGAGGTGGGGATAGTGGGTTGGGGGTTCCCCAGGCAGGGGAGACCCAGATCTGTGGGGTACTGCCAGGGGGCAGCACCCCAGGTAAAGGGGCACGGGGTCCTGGGAGGGACATGGGCCAGAGTGGTCAGGCGGATCACTGGCCTGCAGAGGGCGCTCGAGATGCTGGTGAGCTAATTCCCAAGGACAACCAGCAGGAGGTGCCGCCGGGTGAGTCCAACTCTGTCACAGCCGTACTTAATGCATGCAACTCTGTGTGCATGAGTTGTTACAGCCGTCTCCTATTGTTTCAAGCATGGCTGCTGCTTCTTTCTGTCCTTCTATCTTTGTGCAAAACTGCAATCCCTACCACCAATAAAGGCCAGTTTTGTAATGTTGTGATTAGATTTAGGAAATTCTTTCCTGGCCCTTGCAGCCAATCGGCTTATTCCCTTGAAGCATGCACTTTGATGACTTTCACCATAGCTTCTTTAACCCTCCACCCTCATCCCCTGCACTGTATTTGACTCACTAAGTTCCTGCAGCAGTGCGTTCCATAAGTTGACTGGTTACTGTGTAAAGCAGTATTTCTTCTGATTGCCCTTTAAAATTAACGAGGGGAATTCTTGTTGTCAAAATATGGGAAAGGGTTAAAAATAAGCTTATAGTTAAGAACTCCGTAAAATGTGCACTTTTAATGTCAGAAGGTCTTGAGATCCCAAGGCAGGAGAGAAATGCTAGCCATAAAAATTTAGCATCCCTTTCCCCTGCAAAGCTGGTGGCAAACCTTGTTTGGCTGTATATGCAACATTTTCCATACGGCACTCCAAAACATCTCACTTCCACTAAGCCCACGTTTTGTTTTTCTACTAGCAAAGTGAGGTAGGACTCTTGGCTTGGTGATTTGCCGCGGCCAAAGGCTAAAAGAAAAGATGCTTTTAAGACTCAGTCAGTCACAACGTAAACCCGTTCAGATGATCATCAGAAGGGGTTTATGTGCAACCACTCTCTTGGGAATATATTTTAGCCGGTGTTTGAGAGAGAGAGAAATATTATGCCAGGGAGAACCTAATTAAAATACACATGATTATTAAGATACTGGTAAAGATGGAGTTGACTGAAGAGCAGAATTGATTAACAATTGAAATAATGAAAGCACCGTGTGGTTGATTCACTGTGATTCTTGGGGTCATATTATTAGTGGCTCTCTCTCTGTGTGCTTTTTATTATTTATAGTGTAGTACAACCAAAATCAGGCCGCCGCTGTGCTAGGTGCTGTACACACACATAGTAAGAGACAGCCCCTGCCACAAAGAGCTTAGATGCTAAACAGACAAGCAAAGAACGAGAGGGGAAACTGAGGCACGGGGGGGTGACATGTCTTATCCAAGGGCATACAGCTGGTCAGTGGGTGAGCTGGGAATAGCCCTGTGGCCAATAGCCCCGTGGCCTCTTGACTCCAAACCCAGTCCCTCATCTACTAGCCCATGACCAATTTCTATGCCTTCAGTTATTCCCAAATCCTGAGAGTTTTGCTTATTTTACTGTGAATGTTTATTTGGCTGAAAAATAAAATACATTATTTGCTATTTGTCATCCTAAGAGGGAAAAAAAGAGTTGCTTATCCAATCACGGGTGCAGAAAGAATACCCCATGACTTAGGGGACCCGTCACACAACACAAATGATGAACAGTGATACTTTGCAAACAACTCACAGGTTGAAAATTATCCATCTGGACCATTCGGTGAATCCCTACGAACAACGAACACAATTGCTGGTGCTGGGGGTTAGCTCATCACTTATGTACTAACTAAGGGAGGAGCAAGCAGTTTGACTAGCTCTGAGGAATGACAGTACCTAGCACTTACCTAGCACTTTTCATCCAAAGACCACAAAGTACTTTACAAAGGAGGTCAGCATCGTGACCCCCCACTTTACAGATGGGGAAACTGAGTCGCACAGAGGGGCTATGACTTGCCCAAGGTCACCCAGCAGCAGAGCCAGCCTTCCTGAGTGCCCAGTCCAGTGCTCTATCAATAGTGATCAATGGAACCTAACCTTTGAATGAGGCCTCCTGGCTTCTCTCCATGTGCCATGCTGAGGCAGCTAATTGCCTCAAGTCTGGTCTAGTTAATTTCTCTCTCCAGTGCCTGTTCCTGGAATTGTCGCTATGGAAATGCACAGCCAGTCCACCCAATCAGACCTGATTAGTGCATGCTAGGTTTAGCCGCATACCTGCTTTTCTGAATGGCGTTAAACAAGGACTCGGTCTGATTCTCCAACATGGACTGCTGGCTGCACTGAAGAGAGAGCACCAATGCCATGCTGTCATGGAAGAGAACAGAGACGATGTTTCAGACGGATTCTTTTCAAAAGGTTAGGTTAAAATTAAAGCCTTACATTTTTCCCAGGATCCCTCTTGGATGGTCTAAACTTTGGGATTTTATGTCTCCACCAGTCTTTGCTGCACAGAGGGGGAAACTGAGGCACAGAGCAAGGAGGTGAGTTGCTCAGGGTCAAACAGCAACTGAATCAGGTATGCCTGACTCCTCTTAGCCCAGTGCCCTCCCCACTGGACTGAGTGAGGAGAATAAGGCTTGACTCCATAGAGGCAAACATAAGGGCACATCACAATGGTTTTATTGGGGAAAATATTGTTCATTTATGAGCCGATCCCCAAAGCTCCGTTCTTGGCGTGGAGGGTAAGTCCCAAGGACAGCGTAATAACAAAGCCATCATGGAACTCATGCTGTTGATAGCTGTTGGTACTGTCCAGCTTTTCTTTTGTACAAACAGGCAGCAATTACTTTTTACGAGTCCATAGGTGGTCCTCACTCTTGGAGAGTAGCTACTCTTGTTGCCTCCTTGCCCTTGAAAACATAAATAGCGTGGAAGTCAAAGATGGCGTGGAAATGCTCTGCAGAACACAAGGGGCCCATTTTTGAGTGGGCATGAAGGCGGTTACATAGACACCAAGGTGGTCTGTGCCAAGGGAACAGCCTACAGTAGGTAGATATTTCAACCCTGCAAGCTAAGCAGAGGACAGTATTAGTTTTCCTTAGTGCATTTCATGGGGTGAAAGTTGGTGACTGTGTTGGAACGTCAAGTCAATTGATTAACCAGAGCACAGCGTGGGCAGTGGCAAGACAAGCTTCCCCCCGTGTTCCACTAGCCCTGACCTGAAATGAGCACGTGACCTCTCTGAAACATGGCTATGAGTTTCTCGACCTCTTGGCTGGGACCAGCGGTGATGGTGACACCTCTTCTGTGCAAACTGCACTGAGACCCCCACAGTGCATCTCACAGAAGCTGCAATTTGCTAACCACTTCCAGTCACTAGTGACCTGGGCAGAGAATGTTATTTTAAAAATACCTGCAAGGTGTTTGCAGTTATAGACATCTGGACTCTCCTGTCCCTTATTCACTGACTGAACAGGCAGATCAGGACGTGGGTCTCGGGGGGATTTGAAGACATTGCCCAATCTTTGAAACTAGATGCACCAGTCTGAGCAAGGCTTGCTTGAGCCTGTCCGTTCCTGCTCAGAACTAACATTTACCTTATTATTGCAAAGAACGTGCTGTGCATGATTTCATTTCATCAGGAAAGCACACGACTAAGTCTCCCTAAACCCTGCACAGACCAGCCCTGCACAGGGGCCCTCCCTTTCAGATGATGGAGGAATTTTCGCGTGCCTCACATTTGAAGAATGACATTTCCCCGTCTTGTTACATTAAAAATACCATGGGACTGAGCCCTATAGATTCTAATCTGCCTCCTGGAAGAGACTCAATGACAGGTGATTCCTGGAGGCAAATACAGAGGCTCACGTGTCCGCTCCATGACTATGGACTATCAAGCTAATATGGATTTGGCTTGGCCAGTCTTTTATCCGTTTAACCATCCGCAGTACGGCCAACCCCACGTGTTCAAAAGTCACGAGTCACAGCCACGAAATTCAAGAGCTTGACTTAAAAATCACGTCATTTAAGAAAAATCATGCTCATCCTTGTGCTGAGTGGTGGATGCAGGCAATCCTCTGGGCCAGGAACCATACACCCATAGCCCATGCCCAGGGAGCTACTCTGTCCCAAGATCTGATCCTAGTTAGAGAGATTCAGGGGGCCAGCAAACTTTCTAACTGCTTGCCACAGCTTCTCTCAAAAGGCAACTGCATAACCAGACTGAGAACAATACGGCCATTCTTCCAAGATCGAAATCTTCTCGCATGCTAAGAACTTGGAAGACTAAGTGTAACAGCACCACCTGGTGACACCAAAAATAGATGTTGGGTTCTTTTTACCTGCTGGGTTTTGAACCTTTAGGTTACACTAGAGTCATATGGACAGGCTTTGCTCCACAACCATGAAGGTTAGGAACTTTGGTTTTTAAATGCAAGTTGAGAGTCTCAAACAATCACATGAGTCCAGGGGCTGGGGCTTTAAAGAAAACACCAACTTTTATGAGAATTCTGGAATGTTGAGAATAAAATCTGGAGCGTTGGCAATGCTGTCTACAGTTGCTGAAATGGTCGAACTACTTTATTATCTCCCAGTTCTCAATCGTACATTAAAAAACAACTGTTTTACCATTAAATACATATCACTACCCTGTGTCCTCCTGCCATATCCTGCTTTCTTTGTCCGCTTGAAAATAGCAAAACTCGGAGGAAGTAGCACGTGGGAGCAGTTGCCCTGAGTAGGCGAATTTGCCTCCCACACGCTCTACTTTTGTATGAGGATCTAGCCAATGAGCAAGATCAGTCCTGTGAACTGTGCATCTGCTACAGTTTACTAAAGTCTGGATTGGTGGCTCCCTTTGGAGTAGAGGCTTCACAAACTCTCCCTAGAACTCCCTGCAGTGAGAGATGGTTGGCACTGGTTTGGTTTCCTTGCATGGAGAAACAATCTTCAGGGTATCCAAACAGGGCCTTAGGGCAGGATTGTGCAGGCCCCATCTCCATGTGTAGCACTGATCTGCCATTGACTCTGAGGGGAGCTCAATGCGCTGATGAGATACAGGGCTGGCCCAAACTGGGATGCACCCAACTTTGCAACACCAAGGAGTACGTACGCTGACAATTTTCCAGGAGTCCGGGGCCTGCACCGAAGTTGCTTGTAGACTGGTGTGCATTTAAAAATCTGGAGTAAATGCACATGGCCTCAATATTGCCTGGGACCTGCATTTCCCATGATGGAGGAATAAACTTCCTTGTTGCACAAGTTAGCAAGCTCTTGCTCAGATGCATGCTTACCCTTCAGAAAGTGCACAATCGAGGGCCACCTTATATTTCAGAGAGGTTACTATGTGCTCAGAGCACATGTATGATCTGTTGATTTTCTGGCTGCATAGAAATATTTTATCTTCTCTTGTTAGTGTTGCCGGGAATCTTGAGGTGGCAAGACCTTTCTGACTAACACTGCTATTTCTTTGCTTTGTCGATCCCCGCACCACCATCTTATCCATCACGTGTGCATTTGGAGGGCTCTCTCATCTCCCTGACAGCTCGGATGGACAGGTCTGTAGGAGAGACTGGCTGGCCGAAACGACTTGCTGGAAGCTATTTGCTGCTGTCATTCCAACCTCTTTGCCTGAAGAGGTAATAAAGATGAAAGCCAGTAATAAGCAGTCAGCCATCAGTTTTGTAAAAGGCAATAATTTAGTTCTAGTCCGTGGTTGCAGGGAGTTCATTTGAGGCTACTGTTGTTGACAGTAAAGCTATATGTTTTGTTTCTTAAAGTACTCCTGAGCGTTCAGAGCTTTTGAAGGCCACATTTTTTCAAATCTAAAAATATACAACTGGTGGCAAATTTTCAACACTGCAGAAGAAAGGAGAAGGATTTATGTTAGGAATCCTACTGAGCGGTAAGAAACTTACAAGTACAGACAGGACTGAAAAACCGATAATGCATTAGCAGTAAAGGAAAGTTCCATTGTAAGAGGTCAGAACTGGTGTCATTCGGTGTCACTTTGCAGATTTACACTTCGCTGAGGCTCCTCTCCAAAGAATGTGGTGCCTTGAAAGCCAAGTCTGATTTCATTGATACGAGGTCCATGTAGTCCAGTATCCTGTGTTCTGACAAAGGCCAGTGCCAAATGCTTCAGAGAGAATGAACAGAACAGGGCAATTTTGAGTGATCCAGCCCCTGGCATCTAGTCCTAGCTCCTGGCAGTTGGAGGTTCAGGGACACCCAGAGAATTAGTAAACTTAACTCACTATTTCCAATCAGTGTCCGTCTTACTCAATATTCAAAATACTTTCCAACTTCCCTGCCCTTACTACCCTTCTGCCTGGGATTAACTCTGGCCACTGCTCAGCCGGCCCTCACTCCTGGTTCTTAAATATTTACCCTACCATTACACTGCCACCCGGAACGTCTGTGTGATTAACTCAATTGCCCAGTGTTGCCAACTCTCCTGAGCTTTGGTGGTGTTCTTACAACCCCCGCCCCTTATGATTACATGAGCATTTCAGCATTTGATTAAATGACAAAGTCGGTTTCTGTTGCAGAGAAAAGTTTGAACCTGTGACCTGGGTGAACCCTTAAGGTGTGGAGTGCAGAAGGCAAAGAAAAAGACTCCAAATGTCTTTTGGTCTTTTGTGTTGTTGTCTTACTCTCATGATTTTGAATCCAATCTCATGATGTGGGGGGCTCAGGGTTAGCAATAGTGCACAAAGCTCCTAGAAAAGAGTCCTTCGGTGTTGCGAGTCCTGAATCTCAGGTCAGCCAAGAAATTACCACCTAAAACACCGTGGGAACTTGCCATTACTTAAACCCAGGGGTTATGGTCTAGCTTTTGCCGCTCATGGCCACCCTCCCTTTCTGGGAGTCGGGAGACCTGGAAATTATTTGCTTTTGCAACCTGGGGTGCCGATACAGGAAAGTTTTTGAGACACTGCTTAAATCAAAAGCCATTTTCAGCATTTCGGTAGGCCCTGTTTCCATGATGCAGTGAATGAGGCCCCAATTAATATGGCGACTCTGGCTTATAACAGCCAAAGAGCTGAACCACTTACTTACCTTGAAAGCAAAGCCTCGTGGAAATCAAAGCAATAATTTCTGGAGCCTCCGTTTTTTTGACATCTGCCGTGAGCTGAGTGGAAATAAACCCTTTGTTAATCTTTCTCCAGAGATGCATGGGCTCCCATAAAAATCCTCTAAAGTAAGTAGCTAATTACAGCCTGCACGCAGCTCCCGTATGTCACCCCGAGACAGCTCGGTGAGAGAATGGGTTATAGATAGAGTGCACATACTGGCCTGTGTGATGTATCGGTACACGGGGGCTTCCGGCGTCCCATGGAAACAGAGTGAATGAATGTGCAAATAAATTATAAATCAATTATTAATCCCTAGACGTGTACAGGGCACTGTTCATGCCGGGTATCAAATGTCCATTTCTAATTAACTCAACAGGCCTTGTATAATGCATACTCATGTTGCCCAGTGCTAGCAATATTAATTTTGTTCCTGTGAAGTTTCTAGCTAGGGCCTTTCATCTGTATCTTACTGCCTCCCAGTGGGATTCAGGCCCTGATTCTTCAAAGAGAACTGCCTGGGGGAAGGAGCTGCAGCGTTGCTCCCTTTAGAGTTGGGAGGATGACCTTATAGCTAAGACACTAGATTGGGATTCAGGAGAAGTGGGTTCCATTCCCAACTCTGCCGCAGCCTCCCAGGGTGGCCCGAGGCTCTGATTCAGTGTGGTACGTGATGGATTGAAGAATGTGTTTAAGTGCTTCCCTGGCCTGGCGCATTAATCTTCTTTGAGCTTCAGTTCTCCATCAATAATGATATTTCCTTGACCCCACAACTTTGTCCATCTTGTTGATTTGGACTGTAAACTCTTCAAGACAGAGACTCTCTTACTGTATGTCTGTACAGCAATAAGCACAACTGAGCTCATGAACTCAGTTGGGGCCTGTGGAAGTCGGTAGAGGGAATTTGGATGCAGGCCTCTATATGAGCAAGAGTCAGGCTAACTCTAACTGTAATAACACGAGATTTGTAGAAGCAGGGTTCACGTCAGAAGCGGGTGGGAAGACAGCAGAGTAGAGTCAGCATGACCCTTGCTCATATAGAGGCCTGCATCCAAATTCCCTCTACCGACTTCCACAGGTCGCTAGGTAAGTTGCATGTGGGTTTGGAATTTCTAGACAGATTTAGAGTCTGATCCTTGGCTGGAGAAATCCTATATGAAATGCCAATCAAATATAGGGGCTGGCTCGCTACAGGCAAACCACTGCGGTTAAAGTCCTTGCTTCTCCTCTCCTTTAAACCAGCTGTCACTGAGTTCTCACGGTAGCTCTGTTGGTTTCAGTGGAGTGGCTCCTGATCCACTGAAGTGAAAGAGGAGAATCAGGCAGCTAGCCAGCAATTCAGGCATGGAATTAATGGCTGGGTCTCTGCCACACGAGGGCATTTTAGAAATTAATCCTTTGAGCAATCTGCCTCCTATAATAAGACAATATTTCTGTCTCTCTCTAATCATTTATAATTCTTGTACATACCTCACATATGGTGCCTCATAAATCACGCTCTCTGGCTTTCCAGTCAGTCTTATTTGCCTGCCACAAGCTCAGGGGTGAATATTATTTTTATGCTAATATCGACTCATGTGCCTAGGACGACATTTCTTTATTGATGCAGAGATTTTTAAAGCACTTTAAAAGCCAAGAGCCACGTCCTGAGGTGCTTAGACTTTATGGCTATGTCAACCCTGCAGTGTACCCAGGGTTCGTAGAACTCGAGTTAGCAGATCCTGGGTTCGTTGACCTCTGTCTACTCTAATTTGTAACCCCAGATTAGGAACTGTTGAACCTGGGTCCCAATGTGGGACCCCAGTGTCTACGCTGCATTATGTGGACCTGAGCCCAACCACCCATATCCCAGACTTCCTAACGCCGTCCCAAAATGTGGCCGCTCTAGCCCTTTGTTCAGGTGCAGTGTGGGAAAACTTGACTGTCCACCAAACTTGATGGTTCAGAGGACAAAGGAAGTCAGTCCATGGGATTGTGGGATACTTTTGGTCGGCTCCCAGAGCATGAGTCTAGTGGGGCTGTGTGTCTATACTGTAAAGCAATAGGGCTTGAACCCGGGTCTTGGCTTGACTCAGGCTCGGGCCCATGGGGTCCTGGGACCCTAGGTTCGAACCCTGGTTTAGGACAATGGGTGTAGATGGAAGGAGGGGTGAGGCTTGAGCCTGATTTCAAACCCTAGGCTTACACTGCAGCGTAGACATATCCTGAGGGCCCAGTCTGCACCCCTTACTCACACACTTACTCCCTGAGGTAAGGATGGCTCATACAAGGGCTTCAGGGATCAGGCCCTGCCTAGGTTAGAAACAATACAGAGTGCAACAGGCCGAGTGGCAATAGGTATGGCTATCAGCATAGGAAGCTCTGCTAATGCAGGTTTGAGAGCGGGTGCCTGGCACATGGACACTGGGAGACTGTTTCAGGCATGACAGAAAGGTGCAGAGTCAAACGTGGGAGGCGTTAGGGGAGGGGCTGAAAGAACGTGATGCTGTAGGCAGAGATGTAAGCAGGGCTGGGGTGGGTCCATATGGGCAGAAACCTGAAGCTTGAACTTTGAGGCAGGAGGAGAGAGGAAGCCAAGAGAGGGAGTGAGCAGGTGGTGAAATGTGCGGGGAGGATGGTCTGAGAACAGCGAGGAAGCAATTCCGTGTGTGTGTGTGTGTGTAACACCTGGTTCACCTGACCATGCTGGGTGTCAATGTCAGAAGAGAGGACCTCGAACTGCAGCCCCAGGGAGTGCAGATAAGACTCCACCGAGGGGAGCTGAGGAGTAAAATAGCCTCCCTCACCAGACCCTCTAACCCAGAATGTCCCAGCCTGCCTATGCCTGTCCGCTCCTGGTCTCCCCTTTGCGGGCCAGCAAAGGGAAAGTGACAAGTCTGTGAAGCACACACCGAGTTTTGTTTTCACATGGTTGCTGTGCTCCAAGTGAAGAAGGAAGGGGGCGGGGAACCAAATCAAGACGTAGAAAGCAGGGATGTTCCGTAGTGACATGCACCAGCCCATATCATCCCCTGGGAACCCTCTAGAGCAGGGATCGGCAACCTTTGGCACGCAGCCCGTCAGGGAAATCTGCTGGCGGGGCTGGGACGGTTTGTTGACCTGCAGTGTCCGCAGGTTCGGCCGATCGCAGCTCCCACTGGCCGCGGTTTGCCGTTCCAGGCCAATGCGGGCCGCGGGAAGCAGCGGATAGCATATCCCTCGGCCCGTGCCGCTTCCCACTCCAGAGCCTTCACCCACCCTGCCAAGCTCCTGAACTGGCCCATGGCCCGTGGTGCACATTTTCTCAGATTGTCAATGCAGCTCTGTTTACAGGGACCCTAATGTGCCAGCCTGTCTGATTCTACTCCTGATTGCGCTGAATAAACAGGATTGCTTTTCTTTCTTCCATGGGCATATTACACGCAGAATGAAAATTCCAAATGTTAGCTCAGTGACAAATGGGAGATAGGAAGCACCCCTCCCAACTCCTGGAGTGCTGGGGCGGGGGGGCGGACGCGGTCTGGGGTTTGGAACCAGCTCTCAGGAAATACTAGCAAATTCTTTTTTCTCATAAATACTTTGACAGCACAGCTGTTGTTCGCTGCCTTCATTTTCTAATGTAAACAAGAAAGAGTTCGCAGCTGCACTGAAACAGTTTGCAGGGGGAAAAGAAAAGGCCTGTAGCTTGCTTACATGGAGTGAGCGTAGGTTTGTAAATGAAGCTTTTACTCAAGTTTAGGTTTCCACCAGAATTAGGGGGGGAAAATCCATCAGAGAACCCCCTCTGCACATCACACAAACCTAGCATCCAGCTAGGGTCAATCAGCATAGCGCTTCTGAAGCCATGCAGTAGCCTGGCTTATTTAGGGTTTGCACTCTGGTGTGTAAAATGCTTGGCTAGCAGAGAGTCATTTCTTCTCAAGGTGATCCCGCGAGCGTGTGTGTACAGTATGTGCAAACCATTGTAGCTGCCCTGAAGGGGAGAACTAGGCAGATCTAAACCAGCCGAGGATCTGGCCTTGAATCTCTCCCGCCCCTTTTAAAAACCACGCAGTTAATATTTATTTTTGGTCCAGATTTTCCATTTTTAGAGCCCTCCACCCCTCTTGGTCAGCCTGGGCTCTGGAGTGGGGGGATTTCCCACCAGAAGGCAGCAGAAAGGCTGTTTTCAGCCCTCTTAGGAGCAGGAAGTAGCAGGAGTCTTTTAAGATAAGCCTGATCTTAAGAAACTTCCAGCCCAGTTCTGTTGTGGACCGAGAGTTCTGAGAAGCAATCTGGGCTCTGGGGCCCATATCCAAACTGATCCCTTTGAGGCTTGCTGCCCATCACCAGGACCTATCCTGCTCTTACTGAAGTCCATTACTATTTATTGTTGTTATTGCTGTTACAATAGAACCTAGAGTTTCCTGCTGAGAGCAGGGTCCCATCGTGCTAGGTGCTGTACATACACAAAGTGAGAGTGTGTGCCTGCCCCTCAGAGCTTACAGGCTAAATAGACAAGATGGGAAGCATAATTTTGCCTCTTTTTACAGCCAGGAAGCTGCAGCACAGACAGATTAGGTGACTTGCCTAAGGTCACAGAGGGAGTCTGTGGCAGAGCCAGGATTTGAACCCAGCTCTCCCGAGGCCCAGCCCAGCATTTTAACCATAAGACATCAGTCATGGCCATTCTACTGGTTTCAATAGAGTACATGTGTGAGGGCTTGCCCTGGAAAAAGTCCATGATTAACCCAGCCATCCTCCAACCCCTCCTTGTTGTTATCCTTACCTTTTAATGCCAACTTGGCATCTAAAGAGTAATTAACCTGGTTATGCTTAAAAGGAACTAGCTAGGATTAACAATTTCGAAGTTAAAACATATGAAGGAGGGGCAGATGACTGATTTGGCATGCTGCAGTTTGGAGGGCAGAGATCCTGTTGGGATGTTCCTATAATTGACAAAAAAATAATTCAGCAAAACTCAAGTACGCTAAGCTTAATTTGCGGTGGGATAAAGACCACCAGTGTGTATTTATTTATTTCTGCAGCCCCCCTTTGCGATGCACTTTGTGCCTGGTGCCGCCGACGGACACCCAGCCACCAGGTGGTGCCGTTGCCCCACTAAGCATGATGCTGAGGCAATGGGGACCCTGTTCTCATTGGCTGGCTTGGAATGTCTCCTTAGTAACGCCTGCTTTGGCAACAGTTACCCAAACTTCCCTCCCCCTCCCCAGGCTCCTGCAAGACTTGCACTTTTTAGCTAGTGGAACATTTGCATTAGTTCCAATGAACATAATGTTTAGTTGGCTTTAACCCTCCACCTCCTGGAATTTCTCTCCTCCTCCTCCTGTCTCTCCATTCACTTTCCATATTTTTATTGGCATGACAAAGTATACTCAGTGTTGCCCAGCTTACTAGAGATTGTCTCTCCTCTCACCACCATCATGATGTATTCTTTTTTTTACAGTAGAAGGCTCAATCAGGGATGGGGGCGCCATTGTGCTAGGCGCTGTACAAACACGCAACAGGAAGATGGTCCTTGCCTCTAAGCGTTTTATCATAAAATGAGAGATAACAGGTAGAGACAACAAACAGACTGTAATGAACTTTCCCACAAATTGTCTGCCTTGCCCCATCCTCCTTACTTGGAGAGTTAGCATCAACTGAGAAGTGTGTGTGTGTGTGTGTGTGTGTGTGTGTGTGTGTGTGTGTGTGTGTGTGTGTGTGTGTGTGTGTGTGAGAGAGAGAGAGAGGAGGTGGTCTGCAATCATTTGAACTGTCTCCATGTATAATAACTGTAATTAAAAAAAACCCACCCTACCCATTTCTATAAGCTGCTCATAAAATAACAGCGACATGGAAACGGGGTTAGTGCAGTCAAAGCGTTGAGCCAAAATGTAAGATAAGAAGGGTTGTGCAGTAGACTGTGTGATCCCAGGGCTCCTAGACCCAAATACCATACATTTCTTTCTTTCTACAACAGCCGAAATCCTGGGCTGGCATATTTATTTATTTGCACAGTCTAATAACCATGCAATATAGATGGTTTGTGGAGTGAGCCATACAGTTTGGAAGTTCAGTCGCTGGACAACAAATTCTTCAAGGAATAACTAGGCAGCTGTAGTGTGTGGAAGGAAACACAGACGAACTTTAGCATGGAATTGGACTGCGGCCTATGACAGCTGGTTGGCCTGATATGGGAAATGAAGCTGCAGGCTATAGATGCTCTGGACAGTCTTTGTCAGACCGAACTTCCCTTCGATACTCTGGAGCCTCCAGTGAGGTCTCATTTTGTGTTGGATGGATGTGATTCAATTAACATTCAGTGGAAATGACGTGTATCAAGGGGAGAGGAGGACCGTAGAACAATCATGCTTCATGCTTAAGCACAGGCCTTTACAGTGGTGACTATTAAAGTGTGCTCAGTATTGTATAGAATACAGAAGAAGACATGGGCTCTCCCAAGGAGAAGGCTATGCGTTACTTAAGTGCCAGTTAAGCCCTATTTTGAGGGTATCAGTGCTGAGGCCTTATTTTGTCTCTGTGCACAGGGATGAATTTCACCCGAATAAAATATTACCTCTTCTCTTTATCTCCCTTTCTGGAAAAAGAAAACCAAGAACAGAAGATAGACCAACTGGGCCTTGAATGCTTCTGAAGTGACTCAGAAATAGACCCAAAGGGCTGCTGGCCGCATCCATCCACCTCCTGCTGTTCCACTGTCTGACACATGCCAGGGGAAGACATCTGTCGTCCAAAGGCTTGTGTCCCCCTTTTGACACATGCTACGTTCTTGTTATTAACTGGAGGCTCAAAAATCAGTGGCGCCAAGGTCATATCTGGTGTATCTCCACTGAAAGGAAGGCAGTATGGCCCAGTTGATAGAGTACTGGATTAGGACTTGGGTTCTATTCCTGTGGCTGGTTTGCTGAGTGACCGTGACGAAGTCACTGTCCCGGCTGTAAAATGGGGTTAATCCTGCTGATCACTTTGAGCTCTACTGATAAAAGGCGCTCTAGAAGAGAGGCATTATTATGAAGTTGTTGGATGTTCCTTGACTTGGGGTTGCTCCAAGGATTAATTTGATCCAATATATTTATTCACATTTTTTGGCTGGTTGTGTGATAGTATTCTCTACCCGCCTCACCCTCCCGCCACTGTTCCTCTCCCAGCCCACATCCCACATTCTTACTGCTAATGGACTCGCTAGTCCTTAAGAAGTGCCCAGTTCATTATTGGTAAATTGCCTCTATCTCTCTCTGGAATGACTCCCTGTCTCGTCCAGCGGTCAAGTGATGTCATCCTTTCTTCTTTCTTTCTTTGTTTCTTTTTTTTTTTTTTTTTGCGAGCCTGCTGGGGATTGAATGTTCAGATTGCTGCTGGGGATTGGCAGTTGCAGATCTGCCTTTTGTCTGTGGGATCCTTCTCTCCCTTTGTATCCAAAGGCTGGGTGGGCGGCGAAGGGGGAGGGGTGGAGGAAAAGGTGGTTCTTGCAAGAATCACTTGCTCCCATCCTCTTATGTGTGTTGCAAGATTTAAAAAAGAAAAAGCAGATTGTGGGATCTAATTTTCTCTTCAGATGAGATGGGGAAGCTGAGGCTATTTTGGTTGGGTTAGCTAGAGCGGGCAAAGTTTCCCCTCCTTGGAGAGGCTGTGACCATCCCTTATCTACTTCTACTTTGGAAGCATTAATTCACCATAGATGTTGGAGCAGGGAGAACTCTGGGTTCGTAGAATGGAGCCTCCCCTCCCTGGTGCTGAAACTTCCTCCCCTTGCCACTATGGCATTCTCCTACCCTTCTATTACAAGCCCCAGGAAACCAAACAGCTGGTCCCAAGAATGCTGGGTAAGCCAGCCCTGCTGCAAGCATTCCTGGGTGGGTCTGAGCCATTTTCTTTTCCTTTCCAGAGGAACCGAAGAAGCGGGGGAGAATGCAGGGATGCAGGCACTGGCTTTTGAGTCTGTTACACTTCCCAGAGCAAGCTCAGTGAATCACATCCTTAACTGAAACCATATTCTGCCACTGTCAGTCTCTGGATGCGCATTTCTGTGGAGGCGGTTTGTGGTAACTGACAAGGTCCTTTGGAATTGCTGTGCATGGGTCTTCCTAAGATAGGGTGAGACTTTCAAAGGGGCCTGTGTGACTTGGGAGCCTAAATCCCCTAGGTCACTAGGTGCATTTGGAAATCTTACCCAGAGTGTGGGGGACTATCTAGTAGGCAAACTGTGTCAAACAAGTTGGTGACCCTGGAGCTTATGGTCTACAGGCAGGAGGGAGTACTGTTCAAAACAGAAGGGCGTGGGGTCGGTGTGTCTGAAGCACTTCAAAAATAGATGGGCTTGCAGAAATGGAAGCTGAACTGACAGAGGGGGTGATTGGGGGGCCTCTTTTTAATCTAACTAGTCTGTGTAGCTTGACAGCAGAGGGGTCCTATGGCTGACTAATTTGATTCACACCCACTCCCCCCTGCCAATAGAAATGGCCATCTGTGAGCTTGGAAATGTGGTATATTTTGTTTTCTGTGTACTACACCTTGAAATCCCTATGGACTCTGTTGTCTGCAGACAGAGGCAGACATTTTGTGTTCAGTGCAGTGTTTCACAGAGGGGAGTGACATGCTGTTGCTCCTGGAGCCCTTATTACTGTTCTTTCTTGTTTCATGTACCACGTGCTGGGTAATAACATGAGAGGACTCCATGCTTGTGAAACTAAACTGGTTCTTTATTCTGAGAACGATTTACAGAGACGCTGTAGCGGCAGCGAGCATTCCAGCCATGTGCACACAGACATACTTCCTGGTGCCTCCTCCAAATGCTTCCCTCTTGCAACCTGTGCTCCTCCCTCCAAGTTCCACGCTGGTTGCTACAATTCTGACTGAAGATATCCCTGTGTTCTTTGTGCATTGAGAAATGCAACAAGAAACAGTGTGAATTATTGTCCAATAAAAATGTCGGTTCACCAGAAACCTGGCCTTTCCAATCATCTACTTGTTACAGATGCTGCTTGTGAACTCATTGCCTTCTGCATCTTGCTTTCAGCATGTTGATTGCTCTCCTAACAGGTGTCATGATCTGCCCCGCTAGGGGATGCTAATGGGCTCCTGGAGGTAAGGCAGATAATGGGGAAGGGAGATAATTGTGGATAGGGAGACCTATGAACCTCTGAGCAACTACTTGGGGCGCTCACAGCTGAAAAGGGTTTTGAAGTTCATCCTGGAGATATCTACGGCATCTCATTGCTCACCCCTTGGACGATCTCCCCCTTGCCCTGTTTCGCTAGCATTGACTTTGAGAGTGTTCCATGCAGCCAACATCTCTCCGGCCAGGACTCCGTTCAAGGGCCTATCACCCCCACCACTTTTTCAGCCCAGCCAAGAGGCTTAGGTTGTGAGTCTGACTCATAATCCAGGAGTTAACCCCAAGGTAAACAGAAGCAGATTCAGGCCTAGGATAGTGTTTCTGTCTCCATGATGTTCCCTGACTCCTCACAAGTCTGCTCTGCACACTCCTTTTTCCTAAGTGGTCGCAATGCTGGCCTATTTGATGGCTCTTTTCACAAAAATCCTCCTCTTTCTCTCACTGCTGTCTGCATGTATCCCAGGCCAGGTCTGCCTGCTATATTCGTCCTTGAGGACATTACCAGATTTAGTTACATGGTTCCAAGCGTGGGTTTGTAGCTGTATAAACACTAATCCTGTGGCTGTCAAACATCCATGTCAGTGCTCAACTGCACCATGCAAGCCTAGCCAACAAGCCAATGTCACTATTCAGAGGAAACATCTCCCCATGCCAAATGGCTTTCCCCCGTGCAGTGCTTGGGATCAGCTTCTGCCTTAGCTTTTCCCAGAAAAGCAGGGAATTCCTTTCGAGACTCAGTCAGCTCCTGACTCCACAGGGTGATCCACTAACTGGATGTATAAAGTGCTGCATTGCTGTAGGGAAGGCAATGCCTTTATTCCCAGTGACGTGCCAGAACCACTTCAGATTAAAGATACAGGGCCTGATTCACCTCTGACTTGCACTGGTGTAAATGGAGCGACACTGGGATAAAACTAGACTGAAAGGAAAATCGGGTCCATAAGGGCAAATTCTGGTGAAAGTCGGAATGACTCCACTGGGGGCTATGCGGTTACTCTGGATTCACATCAGGATCACTGAGCGTATCTGGAGTATGAAAGGACACTGATGAATCTGAGAGCAGAGTCTGGCCCATCATGTGAGGAAATTTGAACCCCGTGTGTTCTCTGGTTTCCCCGTTCTGGCTTGAGCATGGCTTCCTCTATGTGCTATCTTCATGGGAAGCTGAATCTGATCGCAAAATGGCAGCTGCCTCTGGAACAAATTGGGTGACTTCTTGTGCAGTACACAGAAAGCAAGTCCCACCAAGTACACCCTATATACACCCTCCACACGCCTGGGCCTCCCTTTCCTAAATGCTAAGCAAAGTCTACTGGTGTGATGGCCGTGCACAAACTCAATAACCCCCTGCATGGTAAAGTGCATAAAATCAACTTTCCAAACAAAGCTTCTTTAAAGGACAAACTTTTTCCCACACCAGCGATCTGGGTGTTCCTAACAAAGGCTCTTCCGAGCCTGGATACACTGTGAAACAGATCTGCACAGAAATGGTTTCCATCCCAAGAGGCAGCTCTGAGTTATTTAGTGGTGAGGTGCTTTTTATTAATTTTTTAAAAACAAGATGGCAGATGGGAGAGGCTCAGCTGAATGCGCAGGGAGGCATAGCACCAAATGTCCGTGAAGGCAGGGTGAGATTCCCTGGGGCTGTCCAGTTGGGACTTCAGTGTGGCGCACTGTGCAGAATGAAGCACGGACTTGAGGGGTCAACCATCTCAGGGAGCCCGCCTAGCGTATCTGAGCATGGTGGGGTTTGGTAACCTCATGGGGTTGTGCTCGACTCTGGTGGTGGCTGGGATTTCCCATAAATCCCCACCTCCTGGAGTCATTTGATTACATGAGACGCTCAGCTTTTATTTTCTAAAATAAAGTAAGTGTCTAGCCCTTGTGGTTGTACAAAGCTTGGAAACTTGACCTGAGTGTGACCGAAAGGCTGAGACAAATAGAACCCAACACTGATTACTTTTTAAAAAATCTTGTGATTGGTTTAACAATCTCGTGATTATTTAGGGGGGCGATGAATTCTGGTCCTTGGTGGTTGGCCAGACGTCGTGGGTCGGGTACACTAGCCTTTAGGGCTAGTGTTAGAATCTGAGGGAAGGGTGGTCAGGGATCTTGCCATTTCAAGGCTGGAGGGGGAGGTGTATTAGAAGGATTTCCCCCCCTAGGAATGGCAGGGAGTGAAGGGTTTGTATGCAGGAAATGGCATGTACTCTTGTGTGTTTGGGGAGCGTGTGCTGGAGGGGGACTGGGTGAGAGAAGCCCTGGGTGTATGCTACAGAATGGGGTGTGGAACCAAAGACACTTGCTGACAGCCGCCATCACTGGAGCTTCCCAGAGCCTGGTGCTGATGGTCCGGTAACAGAAATCGCACACGGATCCCCCTCTTTGGCCTCCACCCCTTGGGGCATCCAACGTATTGTGCCCACTTTCCTCTTTGCACTTCGCATCCACCACAGAACATTGCCATTGGCAAAGGGCGGGCAGCTTCCTCCTGTGGGTGCTTCATTTCATCCTGGCAACATGCAGTGTCAGGCGAGCCCAGGAGACGCAGGGCACATGGAAAGGCTGCGACTCATGGAAAGCTGGATGAAAGAGTCTGTTTTACAGGGAGATTTTTTTTCAAAGGCTGAACTGGCATCAGAGGTACATTCGGCAGCAGGCTGAAATAAAGCCCTGGAAATGGCCCTCACCCACCACTGAATATACATTTGGCGGTGGCGGTGGTGGGGAGAATGCTGCTTCTTTGTGTGTATTCCCACTGCTCTGAACTATGCTCCTGTAAATCTGGAGTCATCCCATCAGCGCCAGGAAGCTGATTCTGGATCCACACTGATGTCCCTGAGATCTGACTGCGGGATGGCTCCTGCCACTTGCCAAGGTCCAGAGTGGTGCAAAGGGACCTTACATTTGCTCTAAATGATCAGCCGAGGATCTCCCCTGGAATGGAGGAATCCTCAATTGGCATCAACCTAGCATAACTAACTCTGTATAGGGGCCCCAGCACACTCCCTGTAATGATCCATGCAGACCTATAGCTCCTAAAGGGCCATGTCAAGCCACCCCAAGTCAGGGAAGCCATTAGGTTTGGTGGAGGGGCCGTCCAGCCCTAGGATTGCTAGAGGGGCAGAAAGATGGTCCAGTTAGGAAGCTGCATCTTTAGCTCCTGACTCAGTTTGTTCTCAGATAGAAATCCCACTGAAGTCACCGGAAGCCTGTCTGAATGCGGACAACGGAGCAGGGATTTCTATTCTACCCAGTGCTCTGTGTGTTCTCCTCTTGCCACCGCCCTCAGGCCCAGGGACCCTGCTGCCACGCGGCCCTGTCCACCACACAAACCCTGGCAATATGGGTTGTTTTTTTTCCAGGAAACATCTGGAAGCTGCTCAAGAAACATAATAAAAGAAAAGGGAGGCGGGGGAGGAGAAGCTTGGGAACACCATATGCTTTCATTTTTGCTAAGACTACTGCAATTATGCCTTTGAGAATTTCCCAGTCGCTGTAGATTCAAACCATGCTGGATGATGTAAGTGGGAAAATATGAAGAACCTACTGCCTGTTTAAAAAAAGGCCTGGCGTTTCATTTCACTCTGTGAATCGGGAGAAGGGAGCCAACCAGATGGGCTTTGTCTTTATTACTTTTCTGGCTTGAGCTGTGACTTACTGATCTCTACAGAGGGCGGGGGGGAAAAAACAAAGTCTCCTGCATCTAGGAGATGGAGCTCTATGCTCCTAAATAGCACCGTGGGCCTGTGAGCACCGCAGTCACAGCCTGCCTGAATGCCCATCGGGCGGAGCGGAGCCTGAACTCCTTGCTGGCCAGAACCATCACGAGCGGCTTTTTTTTTTTAAATAGCCACATCTCGGCCCCAGTGCAACGTGCTGGGAGTCCCAGCTTGGAGCCTGGCCGAAAACAGGCCTCTCAGGCCAAATGTCTCTCGCCCTCTCTTCAAATCTGAGGGGCCAGAGGAGCTGGTGGCAGTCGAAGGCTGACTTGCACCAGCTGAGGGTTTGGCCCTGCATTTTGGTGTAAAACAAGATCTAAGTGGGTGCAACCTGCTGGTTTTACAGAACGAACCAACCGGCCCCACTTGGCTACGCAGTGATACACTTTGGGGTGAGGGGTTGGGCATCACTTAGGATCTTAAAGGGCTAATGCTGTCCAGCCCTATTCAACAGGGTTTCCTGTGGAAAAACCAGGAACGTCCCAAAGATTTGGGCTTTAGTTGACAGGGGTTAAACCATCTTAAAACACTGCTCAATGAATGGAAGTGATGACGAGTAATTAGTGGAGACCTTGGCTAGAGACTATGAATGGGGAACTCTGGCATAATCTGCAGCAGAGAAGCTGCTGCAAAATACTAGAATGTATTGGTGAGAGGTCTGGCGTCTTGGAGCGGCATCTGAAATAGGGGCTGCACGAAGCCTAAAGTTACAAGGGAGGGGAGAGGTAAGGGAGAAGCGATTTTCCTAGGGAAAGACGGAGCAATTCGGCTAGTTCAAAGAGCTCAGACCGCAGCGAGGGAGTTGCCAGAGTGCAGAGTTCAAAGCGATGTCAATTGTGTTCTTGTTTCTCAGAGTGAAGGGAAAGAACAAGGGCAGTGAAATTGTCAGACACAACAATAGATTAATCACCAGGGTAAATGTACCAAGTGTTTGGTGTGGGGGTGTGGAAACTACTGTAGGGTGTCTTTGGAGTAACAGCCTTTTGAAACATACTAATTGATCCCGTAACCCCCAACCGTGTGTGTGTGTGGGGGAAATCAACTATGAAACAGAAAAGAAAACCAAATAGAACAGCCTAGGCAGGCTTTAGTGCCATGCAGCGGGGTGTATGGTATGGTGAAGTTCTGCTGCCGTCAGTGTGGGGCGGGGTATTCTCCCCATGAAAGAAGCAGCAGAATTGTTCAGATGAGACATGAAACCCAAACTGGAAGTGGCTTGATCTAGCGGATTGAGCACTGGGCTGGGATTCAGGAAAGCTGGGTTTTATTTCTGTATCTGCCACTGACCTGCTATGTGACCTTGGGCAAGGCACTGCACTTCTGTGCCTCAGTTTCCCCTCCCACCTTTTGTCTAGCTTGCCTATTTAGATTATGAGCTCATCCGGGCAAGGAGTGTCTTGTACTATGTGTTTGTGCAAAGCGTAATATATCGGAGCGTATAGGCAATACTGTAATACAAATAATAATTATAGTCAATTGGTGTAGATCCTGAGACTTTTTTTGTAAGAACGTTAACTCCTGAATTCTGGCCATATTCAAATGTGGGTAATTTCATTCAGTTTTTTCAGCTGGACACATTCTTCTTCTTCACTTCCTGTCTAAAACGGTTGGAATGTTGCTGTGCACTGTTAAACAGCCTATTCCGTATTACCCCAGAGACAGCTGCATTTCAGTGATGTTTAAACAGGATCCTAATCCTGCAAATACTCCTACACACATATAACTTTCTGCATGTGAGCAGTTGCACTGAACTCAAGGGGACTAAATCCATGTGTACGTGGTTGCAAGATTGGGGCCATAGTTCATAAAGTGCTTTGTGATCCTTCACGATGGTGAAAGGCATTAAAAAATGCATGCTTATCTTCTGCAGTCTGGATTTGCTCAAGTGCTTCTGGAACTCAGCTTGATATTTCCTGGGCTTTTTTCTTCTGTCCAGAAAAAGAACTGTTTTGAGCAATGGCTGCAGATTCCAAAATATGTTATTAAACAATGGACATGAAGTCTATAATCATGCCAATTGCTTGCTTTTATTAAAGAAAGCTTTAGTAATTTGGGGCAGCCCAGAACAATAGCTACGGCGAGAATAAATGTAGCTGCATCACTTTCAGAGCCTGACTCTGAAAAGCAGAGCTAAGAGAGCCCCTGTGCAATGTGATTATTAAACTTTAATGGCATTAGCAACATGCGCATATGGCCTCCGATTTATAACACAGTAGAACCCCCATTTTACAAATTAATTGGGGAGGGAGGAGCTCATAAAATTAAACATCTCAAAACTATAGTATGTACGGTGCATACATTGAAGCACGGAGCACTGAATCAGTTTCTTCTTGTCCTTCCAACCATGGCAAAGAGACTTCCAGTGAGTCGAAGGCATCAGAATATGAAGGGATGTCAGCTTGTTCTTCACCAACCTCACTTTCGTTATATGGTATCGTTTTTCCATCGGGGAACTTGTCACGTGCAAGATTGGTGTTCATAAAACTGAGGTTCTACTATAGTTGTTGTTATTTTATTATCATGGCAACTAAGACCCCCTATCATGGGCACATTATGCTAGGAGCTGTACAAACACAGAACAAAAAGACAGTCCTTGCCTCAAGGGGCTGTCAGCCTAATGCAACAAAGCTGCACAGACGCTACAGCGGTGGGACTTATATAGGGACAAAGACCGATGGCATACAGGTAAGGGGCATCAGATGCTGGAAGTGCCCATTGAGCGCTAACAGCAAAGCTGTTTGTAGGGAAGAGCTGTTGATGTCATTATCCCACAGGGGCTTTTAAAGACACAAGAGCAATCGATTCTCAACCAAGGGGTCCCAACCCCCATCCTCTTCTTTAAGGTTAGCTCAGCTCTGGCAAGCGGGGACGGTCTTTCAGCATTTCCTGTGCCTGAGTAAAGTCCTGTCCCACTGGAAAAATCCAATCCCAGACGGTTGACCCAGTCACCAGGGCTGTAAGAGGAGCCCCGTTAGGACTGGAATAACCCGTGGTCTTTATTTTTCCACCTCTCTTATCCATGAAAGCTGGCACGGAGATATTTATGGCAAATGCAAGAGACCCCCCCCGCCCCAACGCACACTTTCTCTGCGAGTGCTTTTCTCTTCTTGTTTCCTCTCCTGTATCGAAGCCAGTTTTTTCACGTTGCTGAATATCACCAGAGCCGCAGAGGTCAAAAGAGGATTCACGAATCTTTGCAAAACATTCCCAGGAAGAACATTTCCCCGTAGCTGTAACCTTCACACAACCACAGTGGCTGCCTGCCCCTCACCATCCCTATCCGGTGTTTCCCTTACGCCGAACATCTGGTAGGGCCAAGCTGTCTGCAAATAAAGATGTTCTTCCACTAACACCTCATCGCTCTTTGTCTGCGAGCAGCTCTTCCCCCGCCCCTTCGCCTTCCCCGCTCTGCAATAGTAACAGACCCCAGTACAGTCAGTTCTAATAAATGAAGATTTCTCAGTGGATTAACGTGTACAGTGGTTTCCGCTCAGCCCATCCTGATTATCCTCGCTACTCGCTTGCCTGTTTAAAATGGGAGTGTGGTGCTGGCAGGGCTGACCGGGCGGAGGCCCCTGGGGGATTGCCCTCAACAACAAAAACAGTGGGCAATAAACACAAGGGCTCTGTGAGACTCAGCCCACTCTGCATTGCTCACTGCCTGTAAAGGTTAGAAGGCAGGATTAGCCTCTTACCAAACACCCTCAGCTGAAACAGGGAGGCAGACACTTGGGTGTTCCTGGGATGCTAGAAGAGAAATAAAGTATCCCAACCCAAAAGCTGCGACAGAGATTGGGCGGTGCAGAAATGGGCTAGAGGATTATTTCTCCTCTTGGTCATCCATGACAGTAGCTTGAAGTTCTCCACCTGAACAACAGAAGACTGGCCATACTGGGTCAGACCAAAGGTCCATCAAGCCCAGTATCCTGTCCTCCGACAGTGGCCCATGACAGGTTCCCCAAAGGGAATGAACAGACAGGTTCTCATCAAGTGATCCATGCCCTGTCACCCAATCCCAGCTTCTGGCAAACAGAGGCTAGGGACCCCATCCCTGCACTTTGCTGGGGAGGACTCGGTGACCTCAGTGCGGT
The DNA here is from genome assembly GCA_033296515.1 of Macrochelys suwanniensis. NCBI lineage: Eukaryota > Metazoa > Chordata > Testudines > Chelydridae > Macrochelys > Macrochelys suwanniensis. The sequence goes on along the minus strand of CM065790.1, from coordinate 7,644,534 downwards.
TTCTGTTCCGCTGAAGTTCACATCACAGCTATGGTTGCCTGACGATTACAGCAAGGTGGATGGGTCATGGGAGACTCACTATTCTTTGTATCATGGTAATGTCTAGAGGCGACAAGATTAGGGTCCCATTGTGCTCGGTGCTGTACATGCACATAGTAAGGTCCTTGCCGTGAAGTGCTTGGAATCTGACTAGATGGGGCAAAGGAAGTATTGTCACCCCTGTTTTGTAGCTGGGGAACTGAGGCAGACTCGCCCAAGGTCACACCAGGAATTTCATAGAGTTTAAGGCCGGAAGGGATCATTAGATCACCTAGTCTGACCTCCTGTATATCACAGGCCATGAATTTTCACCCAGATACCCCTATATTAATCCCAAAGACTTTAGTCTCCCAAGGGCTGAAATGTTTTGGTCTAACTAAACTGTGTGCCCCAGGCAGAGACCGGGGGACACCGAGGCGCACTGATGCCGGAAGCCCCTGCAGTGCCAGAGAACTGATTAAGTGAGATGTGCCCGGATGATCCCAGCAGGAGATCCATGCCCCACGCTGCAGAGAAAGGTAAAAAAAACCAAACACCCCAAGTTTTCTGCCAATCTGACCTGGGGGAACATTACTTCCTAGCCCCACATCTCGACCCTAAACCCGTGAGCAAGACCCACAAGCCAGGCATCGAACCCAGATCTCCTGAGTCTCTACCCAGTGCCTCAGCTATGAGACCAAACCCCCTCTTAAAGACTGAACTAGCCCCTCATCCCGAAGTCCAGGCATCCGTCCAGGTCAGGGTGGAGGCACGTTGCTGAGGTGGGTTGAGGGAAAGTCACATGGCAGCGCTCCATGCAATGGGATTGCCTCAGTCTCTTCAGGGCCATCTGTCCAGCCCCTTTCAGCAGCACCCAAAAGAAACTAAAACCCGGAGTTTGATCACAGCAGCTGAGCCCGGTTGTGCTGATTGAAGAGGATCCCGCAGGACCTGCTCCGTGTCAGGCAGCAGCATGTTAACCACTGCTGACATCTGTCAGCACAGATAAATGAGGGGAGGGCTGAAATCCCCTTCCTGAGCACTTCCAGGCTGCTGAGAGCAGGGATTCCCCAGCCGGGATGGCTTCCCCCTCTCCCTCCTCTTCAGGACCCAAAGCAGTGAGGACTCCACACTCCTTCCACTGCCCTGGGCCCCTCATGGTGCATGTCGGTCCATACGTTCCAGTCAACCTCCCGATTCCGGGAGCCGTGAGAAGAGTGGGGAGATTTGGCGATTGCTTGGCCGGCGGGTGGGCAGAGATAGCAGGGGAGGGATTGTTAGCTCAGCTGAGCAGATCTTTCCTGGATGGGTTGCATTACAGAGCCGTGGACTTGTTTCCTGGAGAACACAAACACAAACCAATTTCTCCCTCCCATTACCTGGGGATGGTTAAAAAGAAAGCTGGGGGGATGGGAGCTAGGGAAGGCTCTCAGATTCAGACCCTTTTGCTTTTGGTTGCAGGCGGGAGGCGGCTGGTAACCACAAACCAACGCCCCATCCCTGGAAACTGATGTGATTCTGAAACCCAAAAGACTGGTGTGATGCCCCGAATTTAATCTGATCCAGCCCAAACCTCAGGCTTCCTACAGCAGCCTAGTGTTATAAGCCATCTAAACCCGGGTATCTACCATGGAGAATGAAAGAGTCCAGACAAGGCCCTAACCATTCCTGCTATGGCCAGAAATGTCAGTCACTACCCAGCAATTCAGGACATTGCGAAAATCACAACGTCCCTCCCCCCCCACACCAATGAAGCCCTCTCGGCAACTTTTTCTTGTAGCTGGCCTTCGTGTGTCCTCTCCAGCTTGCCTGACCACAGACAGCGAGAGGCCGGTAATGCAAGCAGAGTCACCACGTAGTTAAGGCCTTGTTGCACGAGTGAGACGGCACAAAGGGCCAGAATCTGGCTGCCAATAACCAGCAACCTCGTCGGATGGGAATTCCTTGCCAGCGCAAGCACGGCTGCATCTGTTCCCACCCTGGCTGACTTCCTGGTATATGGGCATGTTGGGGCCCTGGCAGAGCAGAACTCTGCTAGCGCAATCCTCCAGTTCTGTGGGGTCCACAGAGAACTCTGGGCTGCTGGGACAACTTGGAACAGCTCGGCAGCCGCTCTAAGTTGTGTCGGGGACAGATCTCAAAAATCAGGGAGCTGAAATTGGCTCCCAGATGCCCCCTCTGCACTGAGCAAGACAGAACGGAGCGCTAATGCTTGCCAACTGCATCATGGTTGCGGTGGCTTTGATTGCACTGTGATTGATCTTTCAAAGCCTGCGGCTTTGACAGCATTAGGATGGGAAAGTTCCTCTTTCAGGGGTGGCTTAGTGTCTGGGAAAGCCTCCGTCTTAAGAGTTCCTGAGTCACTGATTGTGGCTGATGTACTCTGTGTTCTTGGGTTACTCCTTGAAGAATATTTCCCAAATAAAGCATGTGTGTTGTGGGGGGTGAGGGTGGGGGAGACCTTCTCTTTCTCCAGAGGTTAATGATACTGAGTCACCAGTTTCATGAACTGTATCTGTTTCACCCTCACCACATGTGTCTGCTCTGCAGGCCTTTGGGGAAGTTCTCATACAAGAGACTTTGTGCCATTATCCCTGTTACCATCTTAGCATAACAACTTGATTGCAGAAAATAAATAAATAACGTTTAAAAGACGGATGCAGCAAAATCCCACATCTTCTCCAGACCCTTTTTTGCATGAACAAGCTTGTAGAGCGGTAAAAAGAAAAAGGGGGGCCAAGTCTCGCTCCCCACCCTCTAGTAAAATCAACCTTCTTTCCTGGCTTTTCTTTATTGAACAGGGGATTTCACTGTGTTTGCTGAGTTATTGGGTTAATGTCATCTGTCAGTGAGACGCCTATGTAAAAACTCATGCTCCCTGTGACGGGTTTCCCCTGGGGTGCCACCTGGAACTGGGGTACCACTGAGCCTCCTGACCCACCAGCCTGGGCTCCCTCTCACACTGTGCTGCTGTGACAAGTTGCAAAGACCTCCAAGCTTGCACTGTCACCCGCATTCACACAGATAGGGACACACCCAGCCGCAGTCACATGCAGGCTCTCTAACCACAGCCTAGGACCCTGGATCAGTACTGTCCTGCCCTGGTCAAATCTGGCCAGTCTATGGGTTTAACACCCAGACCACCTCTCTATCAGTGTGAAGAGGAACATGCACACTTGTGGTAACCAAGCTGAGATTTTCTCCAGACACCGTCGTCAAACGCACACTGGTTTGGATTAAAACATAAGTGTATTAACTACGAGAGGATAGATTTTAAGTGATTATAAGTGATAGCAAACAGATCAAAATAGATTACCTAGTAAATAAACAAAACCACAAACTGAGCTTAACATACTAAATAGGTAGGATACAAATTAGCAAATTCTCACCCTGAGCGATAAACAGGCGGGCAGATTCTCAAGGCACAAGCTGCCTTGGCTTTGCAGCTTGGGTTTCCCAGGTTTTCATATACAGGCTAGAAATCTCTTAGCCTGGGACCATAAATTTAGTCTTTATTCCTCAGGTGTTTCCAGGTGTGCAGTTTTAGGGAGAATGAGGTACCCCCATTATGTCATTTTCCCCTTTTTATATCTTCTTCCCACTGGCTGGAAAGCTCTTTTGCTGTGACTTGGGTCAAACAGTTCCCATTGTGTAGTGCTGTCTCCGAGAGGTTTCTATTTTACCCAGTTCCCGGTGTAATCCTTGTGCTTGTGTGCATTTCCTCAATAAGCCATTAACATTGTTTGGTCTTTTTACTGTTGTACCCGAAAGGCTGCTTGTGAGTGTTTTCAACCTCACAACAGGCTTCAGTAACATACCTAGCCAAACTTCATAACTTCACATATGATGATAGCACCTACAATCCAATGATCTATTACTATGTAGAAGATCAAGACTTTTAGAATGGTACCTCACAAGGCATTCTTTGTGCAAAACATATCCTAATGACATGAGAGCGGTGAATATTGGGGTGTCATGGCGTCACACTCACCAGAGGCTGCATCAGTAGTTGGGATGGAGCTGAAGGATCAAAGCTTACAGTTAATCCCAGGCATTACTTGAGTCCCAAACTAATATTTATGGGTCTCACTGTTGCAACAAGGAAGGAGATCACAAGAAAGCTCAGGTGTAAGGTGAAATTCCTCTGTTGTATGCACACTGCGGCTCTATTGCAAACCTATCCCCAACATGAAAAACTATATTTTCTCCCTTGAGCACGCTCCCCGCTTAGTACTGGATGGGCAATGTTGGCCCCCCGGTCAAAAGTAGACAAAAATGATAAATGTTTTTGTTTTTATTGACATTTTTCTTAGAATTTGGGGAGGTTTCATAACCCCATCACCATCACCCCCCCAAATCTGAAAAATTTCAGCCAAACCCCACAACATCTCTGGTTTGGGGTTTTTTGGGGGGGTCGTTTTCTGAAAAAAAGTAATCAAACCCAGACGTTTCCCACAGAAAGTTCTGTTTTGACTAAACAGCTATTTTCCATCTAAATTAAAGTTTTGGATGGAAAATTTTCAACCAGTTCGACGCTTCTGTACCAATCTGTTTATAAGTGCACCACTGCCCTCTGCTGGACGGAATTAGAACTGCTCAACTGTGTATCAGAGGCCCTATCCTGCTGATAGAGATTCTCCTTCAGCTCAAGTGGTAGAGGCCCGTGCTTTTTGGGGCAGGAGGGGCGGTACTGTACCCCAGGAGGCTCACAGCTAAAGGGTCCTTTAACTCACTCCCACAGCTGTGCAGCATTCTCTTAAAACTGACACACACCCAGGGACATTTTTGTTGGGCACCTCCTATAAATGAACGCAGATAAATTGGCCGGGGTGCAGGAAGTTCATCCCTCTTATCGGTTTGGAGAAGATCCATGGCCTGTGATATACAGGAGGTCAGACTAGGTGATCTAATGATCCCTTCCGGCCTTAAACTCTATGAAACTCCTGGTGTGACCTTGGGCGAGTCTGCCTCAGTTCACTAAAAGCGGGTGTGCCGGTTCCTTATTTTGTTCAGCGTATCCAGCGACTGTGTCAAGGAATGATAATGTTAATAACAAACTCCGTGTTATATAGTGCATGGAACCGCAAGCACATTCCCTCTCCTAGGGAGGTTTTTCAGGAGCAGTGACACCAGCCCTTATTCCCTTTGGTCAATTCTAGCACAGAAAAGGAGCTGCAAAAGGTGGCTCCAGACCTGAGCTTTCCCAAAGTGCAGGGAGTATTTGGAGAGCCAGAGTTTTGCATCAGACAGTTCCTGAGACTGGCGTCAGCTGCAAAGCTTGGCTCTAGATCCAGGCTTCATGGGTCAGGGATATTCAGAACAGAGCTGGGCCCATCTGGCGTTAAAATGGAATTTTCACGCCGGAAGACGCTTTCTGGCAAAGGGCTCTGCATTGCTGGGGCTTCTGCCCCTGGCATTTTTTATTGAAGGGAAAGGACGTGCAGGAGGGAGTCTGAAACATTTCTCCCCCTCGGTGCAGCCAATTGACTTGAATTATGTTTAAACAACGAGGCTTCTCTGTGGGTAATCAAAAAGCAGCCTTTAATCTGCAAGGATTTAAAAAATGCACTACTTCCTGTCCCTTGAAGAGAGCTCAGAGAATCCTCAAAACCTTCCCCCCACAATCCCTCTCCACTGAGTCCGAGCTGCCCCCACCAAGACATCCATCTGGCCACGAATAATGTTCCACGCTTAAAAATGGAAATGTGCGTTACATGCATCTCCCAGCCGGGCTCCCCTGAGCCAGGAAGTGAGGTGCACTGCCTGCCAGAAGATCGGCAGGTCAGCAAGATATGTTTCTTCATCTGCTTAAATTATGTAAACGTATTAGAAAGAGCTGAAGGGAAAAAAACCTCGCCAAAGCAAAGGGCGTTGGATGTCTCTCAGCTGAATTTGGAAGCAGATCCCTTGCAAATTCAGTGTGCACACAGCTCCTGCTGTCCATCTCACAGCTGTGCAACACCTTTTTGCTTACCCAGAAGATTTCCCATGGCTGGAATCCACCTTCAGAATTTTAAAGATACATTTATCGTCTTGATGGGTCAGCTCAAAAGTCTCATCTACCTTCCTCCCCAATATCAGTTCCAGGTGGAAACTTTTAAACTCAATGGTTTCCTGTGCTTTTAACCTGAATCTTGGCAAAACTTGGCACTGTTGGCTGGCTTTTGCATTAGGTATTTTGTTCACCAAACTGGAGCAAAAGTCCAAAGGCCAATTCACCTTTTGGCGTGATACCAAAAGGAGGTTTCCACGAAACCCTGCAAACCTCTTTGTCTCACACAGAGCTAGGCTTTATCTAGGATTAGAATTATTAGTAGGGTGACCAGATGTCCTGTTTTTAAAGGGACAGTCCCGTTTTTTGGGACTTTTTCTTATATAGGCACCTATTACTACTTATTTCTTATATAGGTGCCTACCGGGGGGAGGGATAGCTCAGTGGTTTGAGCACTGGCCTGCTAAACCCAGGGTTGTGAGTTCAATCCTTGCGGGGGCCATTTAGGGTTCTGGGGCAAAAATTGGGGATTGCTCCTGCTTTGAGCAGGGGGTTGGACTAGATGACCTCCTAAGGTCCCTTCCAACCCTGAGATTCTATGATTACCCCCCACCCTCATCCTGTTTTTTTGCAGCTGCTATCTGGTCACCCTAATTATTAGCATTGTTATAACACTAACCTGAGACTGGATTCCCATTGTGCCAGGTGCTGTACACTAGGGTTGGCCAGAAAACAAGAATTCTGTTCTGTGACAAATTTTGAGATCTTGACATTTGTTTTCACTCCGATGTGGAACAAAAATGAGAGAAAGAGAGAGAGACACACACAGAGCAACCCCTGAATAGCCACCGACCCATTGGTGAGGGCATTCACCTGGAATTATTCTACCCAATTCAGAGCAGGGCCCTAAACCTGGGTCTCCCCATCTCAATCTGGTTTTGACCAGAAATTTCGTCCTGCTCCTGAGAAACCTTCCTGATGAAATTTCTATTTAAAAACACGTTTCCATGAAAAGTTTGTTTCAATAAATTGGCATTTTCCAATGACAAAAAAAATGATTTGAATAATTCCTCACAAGCTCTACTATCCATCCATATAACCAGAAACAGTCTCTACCCCAAAGGTCTCGCAGTCTAAATAGACAAGTCGGACAAAAAGGGAGAGGGGAAATGACTTGCCCAAGGTCATACAGCAGGACGGCAGCAGAGGTGGGAAGAGAAATCAGGTGTCCTGATTCTCGGTCCAGCTTATCTGAGCAAACAGTTCACGGTCAATGACATTTGCTTTTTCTTCATTTTGAGATTTGTCTGTGTACAGAATACAACAGTTATTATTCAGTAATAAACAGAGCAGTGAGTAGTTCTTGGTGTGCAGATCGCTTGGCCTGTGCATCGTGAGTAGTACAATGAAAGATGGGCGGTAACGAGCTAATGTAACACGTCCGCCTGATGTAACAAACCAACGCCACTTGAATTTCAAATGGCACAGGCCACTCTAAGCTTCACAATCTGCCGCATGTGCATTAGTTACACAAGTCATCCAGAGCCTGATGCAAAGCTCACTGAAGCCAAGAATGGCCTGGCTACACTGCATGCTTCCCAGTCCTGGTAGACAGGCACGCGCTAGCTAAAAATAGCACTGTGGATGTTGTGGCCTGGGCTAGCCACCTGAGTACGGCCTAGGGGGTCAGGCTGGCTTGTACTTGGTAGAGGGCTAGTCCACATTGCTATTTTTACTGTGTTAACTGGAGCAGAGCTAGCGTATCGCTGTCTCCCTGCGCTGGGAGACATACTCCCAGCTGCAGTGTAGACACACCCTGAGAGCCTTTCACTGACACCAATGGGCTGTAGATCAGGCTTCCCTTGAGGAAAGAGAATCCATGCCACTTTTGCAGCATATCTGAGCTAAACCCTCTCTTTTCGTGAGTCGTGGCACCAGTAAAGCTCAAACGTTCCTGGAAAGTGACCACACAAGGGTCTCAAACATGAGCACCTTAAAATTTGCTGTTAGATTTAACCAGATATGCGCAGAAATGTTTGTTCCTCCTATTTACTAAGGTTAGAGCTGTAGGGAAAAGGAAATTTTACCCTCTCGTCTTTTCCATGCTATGACATTCCACCTGAGAAAGCGCACATCGTTTCTGAACAGGAGGGACACAAACCTGAAAATTAAGGCCCTGATCCTGCAAACACTTATGCATGTGCTTAGCTTTAATTGCCTTCCATGGGTCTGCTCACACCCTTAAAGATAAGCATGTGCATAAGCGAATGCGGGGCTCGAGGTGTTGGGTGGGGCTGACCTTAGTGGGTGACAAGTCTGAATAAGGCCCCAGCACGTTAACTTTAAGTATGGAAATAGTCCCACTGAAGCAAAAAGTCACAATACTTCACAGTTACACTGGGATTTTCATTGGTGGGTCTCAAAGCACTTTGCAGAGAAAGGCAAGTATCCGTAGCCCCATTTTAAAGATGAAGCTACTGAGGAACACCGAGAGGTGCACTGACAGGCTCAAAGTCACGCAGTGGACTGAGCGGGGATTAGAATCCAGGCTGCCTGGCTCTCGTTGGAAAGCAAAGCTAGCCGCTCCCTAGGATGAGGGTCGCCCCCTACATGGTCCTGCTCCTTTCACAGTTAAAGGGAGAATGCAGGGGTGTCACTCAGTTCAAGCCTGTTTACACGTACGAGCTGCAGAGCCAATCTGCACCTCAGTCAGACTGTATGTATGTTTTTATTTGGCTGACCTTTACAAGCCATTAACACTGTCCACATGATGACGCCTTCAACCCTTAACAAGATTCTTCAGTGGTGGCAGTGAATAGCTCCTTTTGACAAGGCTGGAAAGAGGCAAATTAAACCCTTCCAGAGCACACTGTTAGCATGCTATAGACGGCCTTTTTAGCAGCCTTCAGGTTCAGCTGTTTTTTCACTTAATCTTTGTGCATGTGAGTGGAAATAAAACCCTAGTGTTTACAACTTAATGGTCCTCGCTGCCAACTTCCTATGGCCTTGTTAACCTAAGGTACTGTACTCCAAAATTCCCACTGGTGCTTGCCCCAGGTCAATTACAGCCCTATGGTAGACAAGGATCCTGTTGTCAGACACATTTTTACTGCCGATAATATTTTAAGGGCTTTCATGAATTTTGCTATGCCCCTATTCACACACATTTCTATTCCATGATCTATGCTTATGAGAGGAGAAGTGGGATAAAATCCTTGGAGCCACTGATAGCTGATACATACAGTTCACTAATAAATAATTGCTTCCTACAAGTTATGCATGTTTCCTTGTAATGTATCATTCAGCCTCTAGGGGTCTCTGTGTACTGCACAACATTCCATAGAGGGTGCAGAATCTGGTAAACAAGGAAGACAAAACTGGGAATAAAGCTGTGTGGAAGCCTGTTTCTTTGTGTCTATAGTTGTAGCTGTTTCTTTACTAAACCTTCTGTTTAAGGCAGACTGTGTTTCCATATGTCATGACAAGTAACATATCTGATCCTCAAAGCATTCTTGATGTAATTCCTAATAATCCATTCTATGTTATCACCACCTAGGTAGAGATGACCGAAAATCCCTGGAACCCCCTTTGCTTTTCTAATCACCATGTGAAGAAAATATTATTCATCTACAATTACTCTTTACACAGGCTATTACCTCTGTGCTATTTCAGATCACATTACAGCACAAGCTGCGGCATTTGGAGCCAGGACTAATCTTCCTAAATCATGAATGGATGTTAAACAGGTAGGGTTAAAGTTAGGGCACTACACTCTATACTACATGAAATTCCTCTAGATGCAGAAGAGCCTTGGAAGAACAAGATCTAATGTCTGTTGGTCACCATTCATGATCACTCCTCTGAACAATTAAGCCCTTGTATCGGGTTTGCCATACAAAGATTTATTGGCAGAACCAAGACTAAGACTTGGGTCTCTTAATTGCTGATCTGGTACTCAATCCACTAGATCACACTAACTTCTGGAGCATTTTCCCCTTGCACTTCACAGCTACCCTAGTGCTGGTAACTTTGCTTCCTCCCCCAGCTCCTTCTTCCTTTCACAGGATCCCCTTATTGGAGCTATGGTTTTTGAAATATTATAATCCCAGTAATGCACACATGGGCAGTAGTGATACATTTCACAGGCAGCTGAGCACATTGGGCCTGAGTTTTGCGTTGATAACAGACATTCTTTCATGCCTCAGTCCTGAATCACATTCATTTTTGACCCAATTAAAGTTTTTGCATGCTAGGCCTTTAGACAGAGATCATGGAATTTCTGTAATTAATTTATTTCTGTATTCCATGGCATGTCTTATTGACTAGTTAAGACTTAAAGCCCAGGGGCTGGAACATTTTTCTGCTGTAGTCTTTAAGTTTCTTTCTTACCCTATAACTTCAGTTGGCCTGGAACTGAGCCGAGACATGAAATAGTGAACTTAAATCCTTAGACACATTGACCAAAGAAAACAGGCTGTCAGAGATAAATATTACCCCCTTCTTTTCGAAGCAAATCGAATCTCACTCCCATCTGCAGATATCGTTACATAGGGAAGGCAGTGTAAGTAACACAGCATGAAATTGTCAGTGGCAGCGTGCAATATTGTTTGTAGAGCATAAATCAATATGGGAAATGAAAAGCTTCATCATTTTTTCAGGGTCTCTTGGCATTTTATGCTTCTAAAGGGACACTGTCAAGATGATGCATTAAAAAACCCCATCCCTAATATGTGCTACTAACGCCATCATTTATTAGAGATGACAGAGATTTGAAATGCCGATTTGCTTCTCACCATTTGCACTGGGCCAGATTCCACTCCCTTTACACACATTCATTCATACCCTGCTCCAAGATCAGTTCCGATGAAGTCAATGGGACTACACATGCAGTAAGGAAGATCAAAATCTGGCTCACTGGCTGGTTTTTTGCTCAGCCTGGACAATGATACTGGACAGGTCAGTTTCACTTCCTACTTTTGACATGGTTGTGCAACAATGTTGTTTTTGGGTTTCCAGTACTGCAAGGGAGGACAGCAATAGCAATAACATGTCGACCCGAAGGTTAAACACCACTAGGAACAAATGTTTGTCCCTTGTCTACATTATGATTTACCGTCATGCTAGTTAACACATGTTAAAATGTGAATAGCAATGCTAGTCTAGCTATATCCAAAGTGTGTCAAGTTGGGCATCCAAAATTAAGAGTCTTCAGATTTAAGGGCTACTTTAGAAAACTGGGACTTGCCCAGTGTCACACAGCAAGAAAACGGAAGGACCAGGAATAGAATCCAGGTTTCCTGACTTCCAATTTGGTACTTTTAAGAACAGGGAGAGCTCAATAGCTCTAGTTCTTCACTTCTCACAATGGATCTTTATCAGATGTACCAAATCTTCTCTTTGGCATCATTTAAAGAGAAGCCTGAGCAGCAAAGCTTAGCTCTGCTTCTGACTGAAGATTGCCAAGTGTTTTATCAACATCCCCATGAGTTAAGTAAGACTAGCATATCCCCATTTTACAGATGGGACAACAAAAGTGCAGAGAGGTGAAGAGATTTGCCCAACATCCCTCAGCAGGACTGTGGGTCTCTTGACTCCCGTACTCAAATTCTGCCATTGTTGGGTGGCATTCAGTGATGGGCACTGTATAAGACCTTAGACAGAGAGATGCACGTCTTTTTCTCCCAGTAACCTCAAGGAGAATTGCATGCGTGGCAAAATCTGGCTCGTTGGGTTGTGGCATCATCAACTTGAGGGTATGTCTACACTGCAGGTGGGAGATGCAGTTACAGCACAGGTAGGCATACCTGAGCTGGCTTTGATCTAACCTGAGCAAACGTAGCTGGGATCAGGGCCGGCTCCAGGCACCAGCCTACCAAGCACGTGCTTGGGGCGGCACCTGTGGGGGGGGGGCGGCACTCACGTTTTTTTAAAATAAAAAAACCCAATCTTCGGAGCTGTCCCCGGCTGGGGCAGCGGGGCTGCGGGGCCGCGGGCATGCCGCCCTCCCTGCCGGCCCACTGGGCGTTTCGGCGGGGCAGCGGCATTGGGAGGGGGGTTGTTTTGGCGGGTGTTGGGAGGGGGGTTTGTTCAGCAGAGCGGCGCTTGGGTTTTTTTGTTTTTTGTTTGCTTGGGGCGGCAAAAAAGTTAGGGCCGGCCCTGGCTGGCACAATAACAATAGCAGTGTAGCCACAGCAGCCCGGCTGACTGCGTAGGCTAGAGGCTCAAGTCTACAGTAGCCCAGAGAGCTAGCTTATGTAGCAGTAATGAAAGAAACCTGCACGCCTACAGCCTGAAAAACATTCGTTTGAGCAGTGAGCATAAGGGCCACTGCTGGGCAACTCACTCATGCTAAGACTCATAGTCCTCAAAGCCTTGTGCTCACTGCTCAAGCGAATGTTTTACAGGCTGCGGGCTTGTAGGTTTCTTGCGTTACTGCTACAGTACCCAGGGTCTGCTCCTCTTCTGCACGCCTGCTGCAGTGGCCACACTGCTATTGATTCTTGAGCTACCTTTGGTCTGGGTAGATTAAAGCCAGTTTGGTTCGGCCTACGTGTGCTTCAGTTACACCTCCCGATTTCGGGTCAGGCATACCCTGCGGGTTACACACTTACTCAGGCTGTGAATGTGAATCTGGACCACATGCCTTCTTGGGTTTTTTTTTTAATATAACTGGCGACTGTGTCTATAATGGCTTGTGCAGGGAAGGCCCCACTTTAGTCGTTATTCAAACGGCATCGACGCTGTCAATGCTCAAACAAAACAGCAATTAGTACAGATTTTCCTAGACAGCTGCCTGCATCTGCACTGTGGGTTGTTTGTTTTGGTTCGGTGCAGATAGCAGTGTTTTTGCTGGGCTCAGATGGTTTATTACAATGGACTTAGGCGGGGTGGGACATGCCGCAATTTAAGACAGGTACTTCCTTCACAGTGGAGGGGCAAGCCTAGTGTTCGGTTTCAGCTAAAATTGTGCAGTGAAGCGGTAGAGAATGAAACCTCGAAAGTGACGTGACTGTAAACATCTCCCAAAGAATCAGTTACATTTTTATGGCAATTTAGCCCATTATTCATCCACTGTGGGGAGATTTCTTGCCACATAATAGCTATATTTTAATATATTTCGGGCTAGATTGTGACAACCTGGACGTGCACATCCTCATCCCTACGGCACCTCTTCATGCCAGGAAACAGCATTGCAAGACCCGAAAATCGGGACTTTCCGCCCAGAAGTTGTCGAGCAAAAACAAAAACAAAAACAAAAATGGAAGAGCCTCTGCCGCCCGAAGTTGTTGAGCAAAAAAAAACCAGAAGAGCCTATTCCGCTGGAAATAGTCAAGGGGGAAAAAAAAAAACGGAAGAAGACTGAAAATCAGGACAAATGATCAATAATAGGGACGGTCCCGATTTTATCGGGACGTCTGGTCACCCTAGGACTTCACCTCCAGCCCAGTCCCCGGTGGCCACTTCCTTGGCTCTAATGGCCAGCACCAGCCAGTCGCTTCTCCCAACTCCCACTCTGGGTTTTCTGTGGCTTGGGCCTTCGGCCAAGTCAATAACAGTTCACTCCCCGTCCAGGGTAACAGAAGGTGCAACCTGAAAGTCCAAATCAAATGCCCAAACTCATAGTTCTTCTGCCGCTCTCTGGTTCCAACGAAGTCCTCCGCTTCTTGGCTTATGTAGCAATTCTCTTATCACACTTCTTTCCCAGCAGGATTCCCTATGGCTTCCCTTTGCTGGATCTCCTGCTCTTTTTAGGCCCTAACTCAGGGCTTCTCCCCACACAAGCCTATCCTGCTCCCAGTGGGTGACAGCCTGACTTCCTCAGGCTCTTCCTAGAGGGAAACTCCCCTGATTCCTTCCCCCACAGTCTCGCTCTCTTTCCCGAGCTCCCAGCTCGATTGAAGCTGTGCTCTCCCGGCTCCACCACTCCAGCTAGGGTCACTTTTTCTAATTAAGCCCCATTGCACCCAGTTGGGGTCACCGATTAACCCTTTATGTTGCTAGCTCCTCAGTGAGGCTGAGGGATAGGAGGTAAGTCATGGGGTGGGCTGAGCCCAGCATGCCTCGAAGGGCTCTCCCGGCTCTCCCACCTTGGTGGCTATGGCAGCTGGCTGGGGGCAGGTTGGACAATGAGCAGCTTCTTAAAAATGGGTGAAGGGACTGATTTACGCCGTCTCCACACCTGGGGGAGAGGGACTGGGACTCCAGCCGGTTAGAAAATATTTATTTCCCCTGTGAAAAAGTTTGACAAAAATAGTTTTGTAAACATTTTCTGCAGAAAAATTTGACTTCCCCCCCGCGCCCCCAAAACATCCGCAACTCCTAAAACCATAACATTTTTGGCCATCGGGTGGGGAGCTCAAGCACAGGCCCCCATGTTACATAAGGAGTTCGGGGCAGAGCCAGGATTAGAACCCATATTTTCTGACTCTAAAGCAGTGGCCTTAACAAGCTAACCTGACCTCGCCAGAGACTGGAAGGTGCTTTGAGATCCTTACTGAAAAGTAGTGTTATCATCTCACTATTAACAAGATAAGAGGCTCGTTACAGGCTGTGCTTCATTCTCTTGTGCTTTGGTGCGGTCCAGCTTCTGCTGAAATAAATGACACCGTATCGCAGTCCATCATCAGAAGCCATAAAAACATATTGTGGTAGGGTGAGAGGTAGATGACAGATGGTGTTTGGGGGATGAGTTACGGCGGACGCTGAGGGTAAATCTCACGGGGCTACAATATGGTGCGCTGCCATTAAAAAGTGAGGAGAAGGCAAGGCTCTGACTTATTATTTTTATTAATAAGGAAAGTGATTATCTGGCCAGGGACTAGGCACTTTGCCTGTCTCCATGACAAATCAGGGTTACTAGGCTGACTTTTATGTGACATTAACTTTAACATTCTCCGAGCGATTTCTTCATTTGTCGCCATTCCAAGAACTTTGGCTCATTTATTGCCGAGGGTTTCACAGCCCTGGCTCAAGCTCATTGAGGCCCCCCGGGTGAAAGGAGCTCTGGGCACTCTGTCAGTGACAGCAAGGAGAGGCTGCTGAGGCCTTTGTGCTAATTCCTCAGAGCTACGGGGTCCCAGCCCTTAGCTGGACTGGAGATGGAGGGGGAGTGAGGCTTCCGTTCCCCGCCCCAGCTCAGATTGCAATACTAGCTGTAGGGAGAAGAGGAGGACCTACTCCCCTGCTCCAGTCCAAGGCCAACCAACAGTGCCGGTGCTAGCCCATTGGAGGCCTAAGCAAGAATATTTTTGCCCCTCCTCCCCATAACTAAAAAAGCATCTTGGGGGCCCCGTTGAGCTGCTCGGGGCCCTAAGCAGTTGCTTAGTCTGCTGATGCCTAGTGCTGGCTCTGCCAACTAATTTGGAGGAGATGGAGAGGTAGGAGCCCTGCTTGCTACTTGCTGGCCAGAGTAGCTCAGCAGATAAACTGCTCCACGAAAGGGGATGAAGGAGTTTCCCCCTCTTCAGACAGTCCCCAGCTAAGGGGGCGGGGGTGGAATGTGAAGTCGCAATCTAGCCCTCAGGGAAGGATGGAGACAAAGCAGTCTTTGGTGAATGAATCGGTGTTTTCTGGTTTGGGATTTTTAAAAAGATGCACCTGTAAATGAATTCTGATTAAGGTAGAGTGTGAATTTAAAGTGCAATAGCCACGTCTGAACAACTAGTCTGGAATGCAGAGATGAGCCTTAGAGGAGGAATTTAAAGGAAAAACGCTGCCATGGGTGTTTTTGTGCGATGTTCTGTCTCTTTAAATTGTTGGGCACTTTTCCCTCAGTGCAGAGCCCTACTTCCGTTTGTTGTCAGAACAAGAAAGTCACGGCAGCAAATAACTGTGTTTAAATCATCTCCCCCTGTGTCTAGCTCCAGCAATTCTGGGTCCCAATCTAACAGTGTGGGAGGCTGGGGTTTTGTGTGCCCTCCAGACTGAATTAATTTGGCTCTGCTGCTATTTCAGCTGATTTTGTCAGGCCAAAAACATTGTGCTTAGTTTGAAGGTTGATCCTGGCTTGCCCTCAGCCGTGAGTTCGTTTTCACTGGTTAGCAGGTGTGAGAAGTGGGGTCGGCTGTATCAGTCTGGGCTGGAGCTGGGTCAAAAGCCCAAGACTGGAAGCTCTCTGGGGCAGAGACTGGCATTTTTGTTATTTATCTGCTAAGTACCTACCACAGTGGTATCCTGAGCCTCAACTGAGCGTCCTATGCACCACTGTAATCTAAATGATAAAATCATTAACAGATATCATTTTGATGATGCGTTATTGGCTAGAGCATACGGCTGGGACTCAGGAGCCCAGAGTTCTGATCCTCTGGCTGCCACCAGTTTGCTGGGTGACTTGGGCAAGTCACTTTGCTTCTTTGTGTCTCAGTTTCCCCATCTGTAAAAAGGGGATAGAGATACCTCTTTTGTAAAGCACATTGAGATCTGTGGAAGAAAAGAACTCATTATTATTATAACTAAGGAGTGCATTGTCCCTTTGGATTTGCTTAGTGACCAGAGCTATCACCAGGTGGTCCCATAAACACAAGGCTTATAGCTCTACATTATAAGCCTGTTGCTCAGGGTCATGGGTGGTCTGTTTTCTCTTGATTACATTGCTCAGCTGTTCTCGGGAGGTAAATCCTATAATGGGATCTATTCTCCGAGAGCAGAGCCCGTGGTGCGGAGTCTTATCCCACTGCCAAAATATTTCAACTTTGCCCTTTCCTCCTTGTGGAATGACGAATGCTTTTGTGCTAGACGGATCGTGCTGACGTGACACCGTGAAAACAGGCTTGCTGCAAAAGAGCTGGCGGGACTTATGTATGGATTTCATTTCTTATTTAAAAAAAAGGGGAGCGTTATTATGGAAGCTGTTGCTATGGTGCCCTTAGAAAGCTGGATTCTGCTCCATAAAACTTCCCAGTCATATGGGACATATTTAGGACAATGCGTGTATGGATCCTGTCTCTAAAGCCAGAAAGACTTAATTAATTGCCCAGACAGGCTTAGATTGTAGGATTTTTGAAGCTTCAGCTTTATTTATTAATTCATTTGCTAGGGGATGTCCAGGAAGGACAGGGCAGGAGCAGTCATGCTATGTATTACATAAAACCTGCTGCCCCTATGGAAAAGTCCTACCGGGATTAAATCAATGGGGGAGGGGGGGTGCTGTTAGCAGCTATAAACTGTGCCCTTTTGGAAGCCAGCAGCCTGGTCATGAAGAACACTCAGGGCACCGGTGTAGCTAGAGCAGGAGGGACTGAAGTAGTTTGAGCGTGGAGGAGCAGAAGGATCACTTGCACCTGTAGGGAGCCTGATGCACTAATGAGGTAATTAGCTCACCAGCTGGCTAGCGCTGAGGAGGAAAGCAAGCAGTATAAAAGGCTGAGCCAGGGAGCGGGCAGGGGATTGCCTATAGCTGCTGTTATGCTGTAATGTATTGGGGGGGGATATGCTGGACTGTGTGCTCTGTTTAATTCAGAAAAAGGGCTTCTCTCCTGGAAGGGGGAACCCATTCCCAAGTCCTCTAGATGTTGAATAGGGTTCTGGAGACATTACTCCAAAAACCCAGATCTAATAAATAAGGTTTCCCTTTCTGGCGGTTGTTTGTAGGGTCTCACAGCCACAGCTGAGATCAGGCCCCATTGAGCTAGGCATTGAATGTACACACAGTAAGAGAGCGCTTACAATGTAAATAGACCAGATAGAAAAAGGGAGTATTACAGATGGGGAAACTGAGGCACAGACATGTTACTTGGCCTGCCCAAAGTCACAGAAGAAGTTTGTTGCGGAGCCAGGAAATGAACTGTGCTTTCCTGAATCCTACTCTAGAGTTTTAACCACAAGTGCCTCCTTCCTTTCTGTAGCTTATTTATCCATTCTAAAGAATTCTATAGCGGAGTAGAATTTTCTACTAACGTAAGTAGGATGTTTCAACAGCAATCTACAGGAATCAGTCCCTATTCATATTTTCATAGTCCCGTATTTCATAAGGGAATGTTGCAGGCATTTTGTTTGTTTTTGATTTTGTACCTCCTGCAAAATTGATACTCCTACTTTGCAAACTGACATCTGTCCTGGGAAAGGGAGTTTTGTGTAGCCACCTTATTTCTCACTGTAGACAGGAGTGCTAGCTGGCATGGTTGTAATAAAGGCCTTAAAACCATTAGAAACCAAATACCATGCCTGATGCACTTATCAACCACCAAACTACCCCATCACCCCCAAAGTTGTGGAACTCACATGACGTTTGCTTTTGTCACATTGTTTGCTTGGCTGGTGCGTTCTACCCCTTTTCCCACCCAGTGTCTGGCTTGTCTAGACTGTCAATTCTTCAGCCCTGGAACGGTCTTCTACTCCGGGTTTCTACATCACCTAGCATAATGGGGCCCTAGTCTTGGTTGGTCCTTAGGCATGGCCATAATAAATATGATTAATAATAAAAGGCTCCAGGTAACCAGTCAGCATTTGACACTAAAAATGCTTCTATTTCCTTTCCTGCATCATCATAACTATGTACTGCAGTCAGGAGGGGACAAGTTTGTTCAGCTTTGTAGTTGGGAATCTACATTCAACTGAAATGCTTGTGGGCAAAAGTTTACCCACCCCTGGGGAGCCTGGCTATTACAGCTCTTTGAGGTGATGGAGCGAAGGGATCTATTGACGTCAAGGGAGTTGCACTGATTTCCACTAGCTAAGGGTCTGGCCACCCAGGGCCCCGATCTCAGTATGATAGCGTTTAGTAAGAGAAGGCAAGGGTACCCTTCACCTGCTGCCAGGGCCATCACACGAGTTGCTAGAGGCCAATTAGTGCTCTGGGATTTTGCATTGCAGAGCTGTGTGAGGGGGTTCGGGTGGGTTTCTGTAACCCGACTGAACTGGCTGATCATGGAGATGAATAGCACTTTTGTTTGGTCCTAACAGCTTGGGTTTCAGCTTGGAGAGAGACCTTGTGTTTGAGCAGCAGGCAAGGCCGTGGTTTACAAAACAAATAAACCACCATGGCCTATGAGCACGAGTAATCTGTTATTCTAAAGGGTCCGGGGATAATTTACAATCTGATGCCAAATGCCCCTATGTTTACAAAGGCGAGTTGCATAGGGGAGCTGAGACATAAAGGGAAAAGAGTCTCCATCCGACTTTCTTTCCCAAGTTGCTTTTCTCTCTCTTGCACACAAATGGTTTCCCCATTGTAGTTTCCCTTACAGGGGACACTCACCAAGCTTGTACATTGCTTGTGCCCACAAGTGCTGTTTCAAAGAGCATCCCAGTGTGCAGATTTAACACAAACTTTACTTTCCTGCTAAGGAAAATAGGCTGATAATTACTGCCTCCTGATCATCTTGAGTATCTGCTAGGGACGGAACCTGCCAATTCTGCTACCCAACAGTGGGAAAGAAGAATACCTTTTAATAGTATGGGGGACATGTCACCCAACTCAGAAATGTAAGGCAGCAGCAGCAGAATACACAGCTTCATGTTGTTGGGTCTACCAGAGTAGAACTTGGGAAGGAACCTTGGGTCTGGTGTCTTGTAAATTCTCACCCAGAGCTTTGAAGCTTCATTGATGACTGTTGAGAAATGAATCTATTACAAATATAAACCTGGGTGACCCATTCGATCATTCAATCCCACTCCAGGCAACGCAGGGTTGTTCCCTACATTTCAGCATAGGTGTAAATATGGTTGTGTGTGTGAAGAAGATCTCAGAGAGATTCTGTAACCAATATCCAGTAGCAGTACTTTGTGCGGGAACGTCATACTGCTTTAAACACAAAAGAACAAAGGGTGGGATTTGCAAAAGCCCTGTAAGTGACTTAAGGGTGCAAGTCCTGGCTCCTAAATCACGTAGGAGCTTTTGAAAATATTACCCTAAGCCTTTAATTAACTCGAGTGAGTAAAATTAATTACACATGAGGAAACTGAGGGACAGAGAAGTTAAGTGAGTAACTCAGAGATTCAGCGGCAGAGTCACACATAGAACTCAGGAGTCCTGACTTCCAGTAGACTAAGTTTGTCCCCATGGGAGAGGTTGGCAAGCTCAGCAAATAGCGCCTATTGTACCGAGTTTTGACAAAGCAGTGTGCAGCCAAGGGATCTTGCGGTATTTTGGAATGACATTTGTTCCCGCAGATGTGCTAGCAAACTTACCACTGCTGGGTGCAAGTCAAGGGCTGTCGTTTATAAGCCCTGAGAAATCTAGGTACCTCCGAATCCGCCTCCTCGCTGTGCACCTGCATGGAAGCTGAGATCGAAAGAGCCCTTTTGCTAATATTATCATTTGTTGTTGTTATGATTTATTATTTGTATCACTGTAGAGCTTCGGCGCCCCGGTCATGGATAAGGTGACGATAGGAAAACAGGACACTGCCTGGGACTAGCTCAAAGCCCCTCTCTCCCCATCAAGGGGCTGGCATCAGCCACTGGTCCAGGACCCCCCACCCAATGCAGGGAAGGCCTGTACCACTCGCCCCCCACACCTGTGCGGGGCCGGCTTGAGCCGCTCACCCCCCTTGGCCCACATGGGGCTGGCCTGAGCCTCTCACCCCCCCAACCCCTGCCCACGCGCAGCTGGCCTGGCACAAGCTGCTCACCGAAGCCCTCTCTCCCCCACATAGGGCTGGTGTTGCCCTCCCCCCCAGCACGTTCCTCTGCACCCCACTAGAGGTTGCACCCCACTTTTTTTTTGGCAAAATTGGGCACTTGTCCCATTTGGCAAGCGCAAACAGAACAAATGCCCAGTTTTGCCAAAAAAAAAGTCGGGACAGGCTTAAAAAAGGGACTGTCCCGGCCAAAATGGGATGTATGGTCACCCTAGTCAGAGACCAGGATCCCATTGTGTCAGGTGCTGTACAAACACCAAACAAAACGACAGCTCCTGCCCCAGAGAGCTTCCAATCGAAGTACAAGGCAAGAGACAACAGACGGAGACAGACAGGCGGGAGAGCACAGGAAAGAATGGGTCAGCATGACAGTCTGTGGTCTCCGTGCACCTAACTGTTGTCGGGTTGTTTGGAGGCATTGCGGCAAAGAAGAGTGTTCAGGTAGCTAATGAGGAAGCTATTCACGGGGCGTGTGTCCCCAGTGTGAGGGGCAGCATGGGAATGAACCCCAAGGGGATTGTTTGCAAATTTAATTGAGCTATGGAGACGGGCGTCATGGGCCAACCAGGGGGCAGAAGTTAACATCTCATTAGTCACTGAGAGCTGATAGGGAAGGTGTGGGAGGCTATGAATCGCCGTGAAAGTGAAGACAATCAGCTTAGGGTGGACACGGAGGGATGCCAAGAGAGGGACGACATGGTCAAAGTGATGGGCTAGCACAACGGACCCTGATCTGGCTTAGAGTTCCCGAGCACTGCTCAAATATAGATAATAATTACATGTACATGCCCATCTGCACTATTCTGAGCGCAGCCAATAGCAGGGGCATGGCAGGGAGGTGCTATGAACAGAACCACAAATCCCGCGCTCCCTTGGCCCTAAGCCAGCTTCGAGTCACCAGGAGTCTTTCCACTTGCTTTCCTGGGATCTGGAAGAGGAGGGATGCACTTGTGGTTCTCTCTTTTTACATCAGGCAGCTTTGTGGCCTTCTTGCTGACGTCGCAGCGCTGGGGCGAGGGGGCTGTGTTTTGTCTCTGCTAGGACTTGCCTCAGCTCTTTCTTATTCTCTGCATATTCCTTCGGGTCTGTTTCTTCTCCCAGTGGAGCGATCCGGCTGGGGCCGTGTCCCAGGACAGTCTATCCTTGAGGTCTTATCTCTCAGAGAATTTAAAAAATGCAGGTTGCCTGCCATTGGCCGTGTTTTCCAAAATCAAGGGCCAGATTCTCAGTGGGTGTAAACGGATTTGAGCGCACTGATTTGTGGCAGCTGAGGACCTGGCCTCGTGCATTTGTGAAATGCTGCGTCTGTTGTCAAAAGACGGCGGCTAGATGCGTGCCTCTATTACAGCCTCTTACTGTAATATTCTTCCCTGTCTACTTCTTCCCCCAGCAGAGTGAGCCAGATTGGGCCATATCCCAGGCCTGTCGCTCCTTGACAAGTGGCTGAAACAAGACATCTGCTAACTGGGATAAACTCTTCCACCAGCCCTAACTGGATTACTGGGATTGTTTGAAGGCTAAACTGTCTCATCACAGCATGGAGCAGATGTGTTAGAGAGGGGAAAGGCCTTTTAAATCCTCTAGTCCAAGTCTGTGCCGGGGCAGGGTTGTTCCCCACAGGACACTTTCTGAAGTTCCTTCCAATCTCGTTTGGGGCTGGGATTTCCAAAGCAGCCGGAGGGAGTCGGGGTCCCAGCTCCCACTGAATTTCCACAGGAACTGGGCACCCAAGAGACGGAGCTTCCACCAATCCCTCTGGGAGACTCTTCTGTCATCAGTCATAGCTCCCTGGCTGGAAGATTTCCCTGGTATTCAGCCAAAATTTCCCCCTCTCTTATTTGGCACTGCGGAATGTGTTATGCTCGGTAGAGGATTTTGGCCTCTGAAGAAGTCAGTCTAGACCCTTCCACCAGCCCCAAATCTACACTGCAGGTGAACTGAGGGGCTGGGATCCTTTCGGAGACCTTTTACAACAGGTCTTTCATTTGCATGGGTAGCCCTTTCACTGCATTTAGGGAAACAGGTCCATACTCTGATGCGGATTTTAGCAATTTAGGAAGTGCCAACCTGGATCAGACTTGGCATCCATCTAGCAGTAGCCTGTCTCCAGCACTGGCCAGCCCCCGACAGATCAGAGGAAGGGGTAAGAAAACAAGAAGAATGGCCCAGTGGTTAGGGCACTAGCCACAGCCAGGGGCAATCTGGGTTCAAATTGTTGTGCCACAGACTTCCTGTGTGACCATGGGCTACTCCCTTGGCCTCTCTGTGGCCCTGCCTCCCACTGGTGTTTTGGGAATAAATGCATTAAAGACGGTGAAGTTCCCAGAGTCTGTGGTGACGTAAGGTCTTGAAATATGATAGATGATGGGGATTCCCCTAGTGGGATGTTATGGAATAAGTTTCCCACCTCCTTTTGTTTGGTTCAGGGCATAAGCCAGCCTCTAACTTACATTTTAAATTCATCTTTAGTGTTATAACTCTGAATATTCTTGTTACCATGGAAATGTCCCTCTTGGAATCCTGCTAAACTCTTGGCCTCAGTGATTTCCTGTGACAGTGAGTTCCACAGGCTAATTGTACATCACCGCAGGGGGGGGGGAGTATTTCCTTTGATCACTTTAAAAGGTGCTGCTGTTCACAGAGTGTCCCCTCATTCTTGCACTATAAGGCAGGTTGAAAAGAAGTGCCCGATGGATTGCCCATGCCAAGGATTTGGCTGGTATATGTATAGAGGGATGGAACGCAGTGAGGCTCTGATTCCGCTCTCATTTAAGTCAATTGCAACACTTCTATTGACTTACATGGGAGAAGGCACATGCTGTGGGTCTTTAAGCTGTGTGTGTGTGTGTGTGTGTGTGTGTGTGTGTGTGTGTGTGCACGTATGTGAGGGGTTATCCTGCCCAAAACAGTCACCTCTTTACCCAGCAACTCAAAAAACAAATAAGCCCATAGTTCATCTGGGCCCAGGCTCCTTGCGTTAGTGGGAAGTCACAAGACATGCTTCATGGAGCGCGATATCAGACGTGCTGTTATAATGCTCAGTTTACACTGGAGTTTCCTAGGGAGAGCTCAGACACAGAGGTGTCTGCGATAGGGAACAACTCAAGCAGCCGTGGCATGGATGCAGGTCACAGTTGAGGGTACCTTCTACTCTTAGGTGAACCAATGCAGACCTTCAATGCTGTACCCCTTGCAAGGGTCAAGGACAAAAAATAGCATTGGCAGAGATAATTTAATCATAACAAATGTTCTGGCCCTGGACTCGATCGGTGGCAGGATTTCACTCCAGTGTTTTATCTTTCACTGCTTGAAGACTGTTGGGGTATTGCCGCTACTTTAAAATGAGAGGACATTGGGGTATTCTAGCTTTAAGCTAGGCAGAGCTGGAGAGAGCCAGTCCCACCCACAGGTGGTGTTTTGATTGAGTGTTGATTGTAATTGGTACCTGGGATGGGATGTGCCCCCAGCCCACTGACAGAAAGGCTAACGAGCATACAGCTCCTTGTACCCAAGAGTCTTCAGCGGCTGTACAGAGCAGAGTGTTATCCCTGTTTAGGGAGGGATGAGGGGAAGGAAACTAAAGCAGGGTGAGATTTAGTCCTACCATGAGGGCAGGGGACTGGACTAGATGACCTCTCGAGGTCCCTTCCAGTCCTATGAGTCTATGATGCGCCAGGGCCAACTCAGTGGATCCATAACAGAGCTGAAAACAGGTCCTAAGCCTCCTGACTTCCCAATCCCCTTGCTCTTACCACTAGGCAATTCTGCAACTAGCAAACTCTTAGAACTGGGGCTAGAATGAGCTGCACAGTGTGTATCATAGAATCATGGACAAGTAGGGCTGGAAGGGACCTTGCGAAGTCATCAAGCCCAGCCCTCTGCGCCGAGGCAGGACCAAGCAAATCTAGACCATCCCTGAGTGGGGTTTGTCTAACCTGTTCTTAAAAACCTCCAATGACAGGGATTCCACAACCTCCCCTTGGAGCCTGTTCCAGAGCTTAACTGCCCTTATGTTAGAAAGTTTTTCCTAACAGTTAACCTAAATCTCCCTGTCCATTGCTTCTTATCCTCCCTTCAGCTGAGATGGAGAACAATCAATCATCATCTTCTTTATAGCAGCCCTTAACATATGTGAAGACTGTTATTAGGTCGCTCCTCAGTTTTCTTTTCTCAAGACTAAAGACACACTTTTTTTTTTAACCTTCCGGTTTTCTAAACCTTTTATCATTTCTGCTGCTCTCCTCTGGACTCTCTCCAATTTGTCCACATCTTTCCCAAAGTGTGGCACCAGGAATTGGACACAGTACTCCAGCTGGGACCTCACCAGTGCCAAGTAGAGTGGGACAATGACCTCCCGTGTCTTACATACAACCTGCCTGTTAATACACCTCAGAATGATAATAGCCTTTTCCACAGCTTCATCATACTGTTGACTCATATTCAATTTGGGATCCTCTGTAACCTCCAGATCCTTTTTAGCAGTACCAGCACCTCATCAATTAGTCCCCATTTCGTAGTAGCGCATTTGCCTTCTGAAGTGTAGCACTTTGCACTTGTCTTTATTGACTTTCATCTTGTTGAACTCAGACCAATTCTCCAATTTGTTGAGGACGTTTTGACTTCTTCTAATCTTGTGCTCCAAAATGCTTGCTGCCCCTCCCATCTTGGTGTCATCTGCAAATTGTATAAGCATAGTCTCCACTCCATTATCCAAGTTATTTGGGAAAATATTGAGTAGTACTGGACCCATGACTGACCCCTGTGGGATCCCACAAGCTATGCCCTCCCAGTTTGACAGTGAACCATTGATAACTACTCTTTGAGTACAACCTTTCAACCAGTTGTGCACCCACCTGATAGTAAATTCATCTGCATTTCCCTAGTTTGTTTATGAGAATGTCATGTGGGACTGTGTCAAAAGCTAAAATCAAGATAGATCACGTCTGCTGCTTCCCCCAGCTACTTGGCCAGTAAACCTGTCAATGCTCTAGACTTTGCCTCCCCCACAAATGTGGAGGTGCCTGGGCCCGATCCTTACTACAATTTTGGGTCCATCATTCATCAACTCTCTACCATTCCCACCTCATTCCCCTTCTGCTCTGCTCCTTTTGCATCCCTGACAAGTAGTTTAAACCAGAGGTCAGCCCCAAAAGATGAGCCCAGACTTTTTGTAAGTTACACTCCATTGAAAAAACAGAATGAATGCCAGGTTTATGGAACACTAGAGACAGGAGTGAGTGGGAGACTGATGGACTGCAGTGCCTGCCCCTAGACCTTTTTTCACTCCAGTCAAACCTGGTGAATATCACTGTGAGATGGGTGAGGAAGGGGAGGGACAGAGGAGCTGGGAAAGGGGAACCCGTCTATGGAAAAGGCAAAAGGTGTGTGCATTTTTGTCAATGGGAGCATGGTGGAGGAGAGAGGGGAAATAATTTCTCTTTAAACTGGAATCTTCTTTTTTTTGTGGGGTGGGGGGATTCGTATTTTGATGAAAGCCCAAAACATTTCAAAGAACATTTTCAACCAAACCAAAAAAACGTTCATCAGCCTCACAATGTGTCCCGGAAGGCCACTAGATGGTAGTATAACAGGCAGATAACACACCGCGCTAGTGCTATGTGTCAGCTGCAGGAGCTTTGGGACTGTTCTATGAATCGTTAGCCGTGCCTCAGGGACAGATGTGCCACCGTATGGCCATTCCGTCGCTGTGGGAGTGTGTGAACTCTGTTGGCACCCGGTGGCAGTAAATCAGGGTTCGATCCTGGTGGTGTTTGTTCCAAAAGAGCTGACGCTTTAGTGATTCGAGTTTAGCTGGATTCTGGTGCAGCGGAAAGGAATGGTGAATGGGGGCTTTTCTCCTTCCAGAGCGGGTACATCTGTAGGTCACCTGTCCCCAGTGACTACTGCTATGCTGCTCTCAGATCTGTCGCTTCCTAGATCCCAAATGACCTGCCTCTTTCTAACTTAACCTCTTGTCCCTGCCTAGAGATTTCTTCTGGCAAATACATTCCAGTCTCTAGTTCGGCAGCAGAATGCATTGCCTTGAATTTACAATGAGCAGTTAGAATGTGCACTAGACAAACAAATAAAAGCAGCATTTGAAGAAAGGCGGGGGTAGAGGTGTTTAAAAAAAAGCCCTGGCCTTTGAAAAACTCCACGCTGGCCTTCATCTCCGAGGTGCCTCTCCGGTTGGCTCGCTGCACTCGCTAATCAGCAAGAGAAAAGGCCTAGCGGAGGGGCGTTTCTGTGGAGCTCTCCGAGGCTGCTGGAGTGCAGTGGCTGTAATCACAGCTCTGTTGAACGATTCCAGATGTTGCATGGATGAGGTCACCCAGGGACTTGGTGCTCGGCAGCCATCGCGCCGGTTCCATTTTGCAGACTTGCCCGGAGGAGGGAAGCGTGTAACTCGGACTGGCTCACTAGGAAGAAAGAGGCTCCCTTGCTTTTGATAGACACTGAGACACTAAGGGCCAGATTTCTAGAGCTGCTCAGCATCCACCCCTGAGCGCACTTCCTTGGGGCGCTCCGTGTGTGCAGCTGTGTCACTTCTTAGCACATCTTCGCAGCTAAGCAGAATCAGGGCTGGTTGGTGCTCTGAGAGAGACACCCCTGACAATGCTGTAGTAGGTGCTACTCTTCCTTGTGAGCAGGGCCGGTACAAGGAATTTTCGCGCCCTAGGCGAAACTTCCTTTGCACCAGCCCTGCGCCCCCTCCCCAAGCTAACATGCCCCCCCCCCACAGCCAGTCCCCCCCACGGCTGCTGCCCCCACTGCGGGGCAGCAGCCTCCCGCTGCCCGCAGTGCCCGCCCCCCAGCTCCCAGCTCAGCCGCGGAGCCGGGGGGTGCCCCCCGTTCCTGGCTCAGCCACGGAGCCGGGGGGTGCCCCCCGTTCCCGGCTCAGCTGCGGAGCCGGGGGGTGCCCCCCATTCCCGGCTCAGCCGCAGAGCCGGGAGGGCGGGTTGTAGCTGCAGCCAGGCGCCCCCCGGGAGAGCGGGAGGCAGCCGCGGCTAGCTGCCCCCCCTGGCTCCCGGCTCAGCCGCAGAGCCGGGAGGGCAGGCTGCAGCCACGGCTAGGCGCCCCCCGGGAGGGTGGGAGGCAGCCGCAGCCAGCCGCCCCCCGGCTCCCGATGCCTAGGCAACCACCTAGGGTCGCCTAGTGGGCGCGCCGGCCCTGCTTGTGAGCAAGTTCTGAACCATGTCCTAGTGGGGTGTTGGAGGTGCTGTGTTCCCATTCCTCTAAGACATAGAACTAAAGCTCTAGCCGCTTGTAAGAATTAAAAGGCCCCATGTTGCTTTTTTAATGAGTTAACACTGGAGCCCTGGCTGAACTACCCTTTAGTGACATTAACTCCTCGTCTTCTCCCCAAGCTGGACACTGCATCGTTCCTCACTTCCTGCCCTAAACTGTTGCCGGGCAGTTGCTACGTTTCAGTGGCGGGTGAGCTCGTGGCTGGGATAGTCTGTAACTCGGTTTGTAAAGCGTCTTAGGAGCGGTGGGCGAGAAGTGCCAGTCGAGTGGTAGCAGGCAACGTACTACGGTCGCTTCTAGGCCAGATGAACATCAGGTTTAAATCCCAAGGTCTTGCCTCCCATGGACATGGGAGTTAGACTTTCCCCGGCTGACATTCATGGGGGCCAGACCCCTTTGAGTCGCTCAGCGAACACTCATCAGCTTCCAACAGGAGGAAGACAACACCAGTGTGAGAGAGCGGCAAATGACTATGCCCCGCACAGCCGCCGGAAAGACTGCCGGGGAGATCACAGAGCTGCCCGGCCTCATGTGGGGGTGGGAGACAACAGGGCAGGGAGAAAGGGACATTGACACCAGGTTATGGGGCCCTCTGGGGGGCTTTGTCTTAATGGCTCCACGGTAGGGAAAGGATGCCAGCAAACCCGGGGTGCCAATCCAATGAGCTTCATTTACCGAGCATGTGAGCACTCCAGGCATGAAGAGCTGGGCCTCACTTTGTGAAGTGGGTGGAAGGGAAAACAGCAGGGGAATTTCCACACACAACACTGGGGCTGTTCTGGAGGGGAACATCATCCTGCCTTACCCCATGGACAGGGCGGGAGACGGGGATTGTATTCCAAGGCAATTGTTTGACTCACGTAACCTCTCGATGCTTGGCTTGGCTGTCTGCTAGCCGCATGGCGCCTTCACCACCATATCTGGGCGGGTCAGCTGTCTGTAAAACGGGACAGCCGAGACGCCTTTACAGCTTGCTTTGAGCTGTACGGGCGGCGCCATCTGGGCGGGTGTGAAGTGCTCGCGTTAGTTCTGCGGGGAATGCGCGGCACAGTGATCGATTGCTTTTTCATTGTGGCTGGTGAAGGCGATGGGTCGCCGGGAGGGGAGGGGTCCGGGGTTGCTGGAAGGCAGTCAGTCCTGGAGGCAGGGTGTCTGGGAGGAGCATGGTGTTGAAAGGAGCAGGCGGAGCAAGCGTGGGGGCCCACAGTTTATTAGGACGCATCAGGCGGGATATTCACAAGTGTCTAAGAAGGTGCCTGACTCCCACTGAAAGTCAATGTCTTTCCAGCAGAAGCACCCTACGGCCTGACCCGGGGAACGCTACCTGGAATCATTTCAGGACCAAGTTTGTACTGCAGCCTTCTGGAATCCCAGCAGGGGGCGACAGGCTCACTGATTGGCGCTCAATAGCAGCAACATCTATGGTAGGGTGACCAGGTGTCCCTATTTTATAGGGACAGTCCCACTATTTGGGGCTTTTTCTTATATAGGCGCCTATTACCCCCCACCCCAGTCCCGATTTTTCACACTTGCTGTCCGGTCACCCTCATCTATGGTGTCATAATAATATTTACCTTTCTGTAGCACATTGCATTTGAGGGTTTTCGTGTGCTTTGGGCAGCATTCATGAATTAAGCCTCACGCCACTGCTGGGCAGGAGGGAAAAACTGTTCTCTCCTGTTACTTTTCAGCACCAGTAACGTGTCCCTTGCAAGTGATTGCCGTAGCCGCCCAATACCGTGATGCAGGATTCAGACCAGAGACGCCCAAGGAGAGCCCAGCACGAGGCTGCTGGGATCTGTGCCGGACCTGTCCCATCTCTGAACCCCGAGCATGATGGTGACTAGATTGTTACTGTGTTTTGCACGACAGGATTTCACAGTTACAGCAAAGATGGAAACACTAGGGGGCAGGTTGAGCCCATCTGTAAGCACCTGGCCTACAGGCGATGCAGCGAGACTGCTGAGTACAGCACCATGCTGGTTCCAAGGGCAGTGACTGTAACACCAGGTACCTGCAGATGCACAAGTCTGGGAGCTGGGTGCACCGCAGAAGCAGCCGATTCCCCAAGGGGCGACACTGACTCCACCCCCCTCTGCCAATCTCAGCACCCTTGTGACTGCTGAACAGTGCAGGTGTCTCTCCGCCACAGTTGATCTATTTTGGATGGTGAACTTGATGTGTATGAAACCAAGCGAAGGCCTAGAAACAGGGCTGCAGTCATGCGAGCAGGCACTAGGCAAGCTCTCCCAGAGAGCTTTGCGAACCCATAATCCTGCTCTGCCACATCCAGGCTATCTCAGTCCTGCCTAGGGTGACCAGATGTCCTGGTTTTGTAGGGACAGTCCTGATATTTGGGGCTGTGTCTTATATAGGTGCCTATTACCCCCCACCCCCATCCCGATTTTTCACACTTCCTGTCTGGTCACCCTAGTCCTGCCCCGCCCCCCACCTCAGCCAGGGCCACACAGAGGTTTTTGGCGGCCTTGGGCAAATCTGAAACTGAGGCCTCCCACCCTTTCCAAAAAATTACCCAAATTACTGAGTGGTACTGCAACCCCACATGCCGGGTCACATCGCCTGTCACTCAACTGTGTTCCGGCCACCCTGCTGTCATTTTGGGGCCCCTCTTAAATGGGGGGTCCGGGGCAAACTTCCCCTTTGGCCCCCCACCTCTGGGTGTCCCGGCCCACAGCTCTGCTGAGGCACTTCAATCCTGACTCACAACAGCTTCATTATTCTAGTCTGAGGCGCAGAAACCATGCTGATAAGCACGACTCAGGAAAAAACAACAACCTAGAACAACAGACATTCCAGATTCTCCCCAAAACAGATCCACTTCCACACCTCTGCCGATGCCCTTGGAACGCCATTGCTAGCCCAAACCCGAGCCACTCTGGCACAGGACAAAAGGATAGTCCCTGCCCCAAAAAGTCTGCAATATGAGTAGTACAGAGTTGTGATCTCCTTGTCACTAGTTTGAATGAAACAGCCATTCAAGATTACGAGCGTCTCTGGTGCTTCTTAGATACACTGGAGAGGTAAGTTTCTTAGTATTCAGTGTGCATTAAGGAGGGACTTTTGAGTAACTGAATTTTCCATTTTCATTAAGTTGCTGCAAGCTGGAATGCCATATTCATTGCTATCCAGGGACCCAAAGTGCACATCAGGGGATGATTATAGAGATTTCAGTAATTTCCTAAGGATGGCCCCATGGGATGGGGAGATCAGTAAATCCTTTGGAGAATACAGCTAGCATTTCAATTTCAGAGAGTCCCACTTGTGCTTCTAGTACTCAAAGATGTTCAAGTCAAATGACGTGGCAAACAGGGGGCCCAGAGTGATAGCTCTCAAGTTGTTATCTACTGCACACAATGAAACCTGTTAAAATAGAACTGGATTTATGCGGAAGGTTTACCCCAGATCCAATTCCTAACTTCTGAAAAATCTTGAACAGATTCAGATCAGGTTGGGTCTATTTCTTAGGGCACTTCTTCATTGCAGAGCTAAATCGGCGCTGCTGTAATCAATGCAGTGGCATTGATTTAGCGGGTCTGTGCTAAATCAATGGGAGAGCTCTCCCATCGATTTCTGTACTCCTCCTCCCCGAGAAGCGTAAAGGAAGTCAGCAGGAGAGCATCTCCCGCCGACACAGTGCAGTGTAGACACCGTGGTAAGTGGATCTAGCTACGTCGACTTCAGCTATGTTATTCCTGTCACAGAAGTGGCGTAGCTTAGATCGATTTATCGCGGTAATGTAGACCTGGCCTCTGACTCAGAAAGTCTGGAGGTTGTGTGAGGCAGTCAGTTCTCATGGAATTTCTGTAGTGTTCTGGATGTAAAGATACGTTTACTTGCAGTATATTATTCAGGCAGTAGGTGCATCTGTGTGCGGTGTAGAGTACCAGTCAGGGAATTGCCCTGGTAAAGAAGGAGGAAAGCTGGGACATAATCTCTGTGGAAACCTTTCTATGTGCATGTAGCTGCAGCGGAGTTCTTTAATAAACATCTACTGGTTAAGACTATGATCCCATACAGCCCTTAAGGACCGGACCGGGCTTTGGAAATGCTGAAGAGACTCCCCACTTAGCTGTTTTGTCCCAGATTTTATACTGAGCCCAGTGCATGATGGGCTAGGACATTAGGAGTCAGTCAGTGCTACACAGAAAGCTATGCAGTCCAGGCCTGGTCAATAAAGCTTATTGTTCTCTGCCTTATTTTCAAATCTTGGGGCCTGGATTTCAAAGATTCATAGCTTCCAATGCCAGAAAGGACCATTGTGATCCTCTAGTCTGACCTCTTGTATAACACAAGCTGCAGAAGTTCCTCAAGATAGTTCCGAGAGAGGGATCTTTTAGAAACGCATCCAATCTTGATTTAAAAATTGACAGTGATGGAGAATCCACCACGACCCTTGGTAAATTGTTCCACTGATTAATTACTCTCACGGTTAAAGATTTATGCCTTATTTCCACTCTGAATTTCTCTAGCTTCAACTTCTAGCCATTGGATCATATTATACCTTTCTCTGCTGGACTAAAGAGCCATTTATTAAATATTTGTTCCCTCTGGAGGTACTTATCAGCCGTAATCAAGTACCCTTTAACCTTCTCTTTGTTAAGATAAATAGATTGAACTCCTTGAGTCTATCCCTGTAAGGTATCCTCCCATGGTACTAGTGGACTGGAAAGAGTGTTATCATATAATATAACTACATCACCTGTTTTTCCCCAAATACAGAACAGAAATATTTATTGAACACTTCTGCCTTTTCTACATTATTATTGATAATTCTTCCATTTCCATCTAGTAATGTACCAATACCAAGAGTAGGATCATTTTTGTTCCTAATATACTTACAAACGCTTCCTTGTTGTCCTTAAGTCTTCTGGCCATATTTCTCCTTGCATCCTTTTGCTTCCCTTATCAAAGAGAAGTCAGTGGCTGAGCTACATTAATCTCCAGGCCAGATTTGCAGACTGGAAAGTTTCACATCAGCCATGATGAACACCTGAACTCCTAGATACTCTTCTGATCTGTTCCAAACTGGAGGTGGGTCCAAAGCAAATGCCCAGATCTTCCCCCCCTTTTCCTGCAATAAACTTTGGATGAATTTGGGTCCCCGTTTGTGGCTCTGGCCCATTGCTCCTCCATAACTGTTGAGCTTTGCTAGTTTCAAATCAATCATTCAATTCACATTGCTTCTGGGCTTTGAGAGCCAAGGGAAGAAAAAACCCAAACAATCATCTAGAATCAACAAGAGCATCCGTTCAGTTCAGGCCGTTCAAACAAAGACAAGCCACTTCCTGTGTTGTTAATATGAGAGAAATGCAAGGCATCCTAAGAGCTGTATTAATTAGCCTGTAATCCCCTATTAGGCTTGTTCTGAAAATTACAACTAGCTGGTGTTTATTCTGGTGAAATAAACAGGTCAAGTGATGATTAAAGGCTGGAGAGAGGATGCTGGGGTGATTACTAGAAGGGGTGTGATAACATAATCTAATACGCAGTGAAATATGGGGCTAGAACTAGACTATCTCTGGTGTTCTCTGTCTTCTGACTTGAAAAGCACTCCTGCTATACCTGTCTGGGAGTACTTCCAAAAGGAGCCTGAACGGAAGTGAAAAGTAGGAGACAGCAGAGGTCCCTCTCAGTCGCTGGCTTAGCCAGAAAGTGGATTCATTCCTCTGCATTCAAGGGCCCCAGTCTTGGCTGGGGTCTCTGAGTGCTACCACAATAGAAATCAGGCACTACAATCTCAGCTGAGGTCAGAATTTCAGCACTGAAGTCAGTGGAGCTATGCTGATTTATACAAGCTGAAGGGCTAGTCCAGATAATTATAATACTACACTGGTTTAAATGTGGATTAGCACTACCATGGCATTACTCCAGATTTATGTGAAACTAAGAGCTGAATTTGGTCCTGTGTATCTAGGCAGAAATAAATGTTCTCCAGGAGAAATTACAAATTGTATGAGGTGCACAGGCCAAACATCATGAGCAATTTTATAATAGCAGTCCATTGTGTCCCATCAATGCTTGTACATATCCACAAAAACTGCACTGTGTGTGGCCTAGCACTCCGGAGCAACCCTACAATAACAAACAAATATAAGTTATCCAGTTCTCATAACCCTATATAACGAACCCGTTGTAGAGAATCTGATCTGATCAGCATTTTCCAAGGAGGCTGTCACTGTTCTACACAATTGTGGGGGATAGAAATACAGAAAAGTATTTCTGCTATAACCTGAGGGCTTATCACTTGCAAATGATAGAGGAGGAGGAGAAAGACCTGCTGTATTAGTTGACTGCAGGATGACTATGAGCCATCAATGTGATGAGGCCATGGAAAAGGCAGATGCAATCCCAGAATGTATTAGGGGAGGCAGTTCCAGTAAATACAGGGAACGGGAAGTAATAATGCCATTTTACAAAGCACTGGTTTGTTTAGCTTAGCAAAAGGAAGGCTGAGCAGGGCTCTCCTTGCTCCCTACAAAGGCAAAGGGGAGTAAACATCAGGGAGGGTGAAGAACTATTGAAGCTAAAGGACAAAGTTGGCACAAGAACAAATGGGGATAAACTGATCGTGAATAAATTCAGGCTGGAAATGAGAAGAAGGTTTCTGACCATCAGAGGAGGGAGGTTCTGGGACAGTGTCCCAGTAGGAGCAGTGGAGGGCAAATGATTTAACTAGTTTTAAAATGGTGCTCAATGACATTTTGAACAGGGTTATATGTCGGGATGGCCAGCGGTAGCCAGGGGCTGGACTCTATGACCCAGGAGGCCCCTTCCGGCCCTGTGTTAAATATCTAAAACTTCAGAAACAAACGTATGGGTCCGGTTCTGAACCCAGTTCCGCTGGCTCGACCATGCACAAACATGTGTATACAATGCTCTAAAGACGAATGCCCAAGTCTTTTACTGTTCGTAAGCTGCCTGTCACATATCCTTTTCTGTATTCATTAGCGTCATGTTTTCCAAGGTCGCTAAGCCAGCTCCCACTGTTGGTTCGGAGAGAGCCAAGGGTTGTTTGCCTGGATAGCCCTTCATTAACTTGACATGTACAGTCCCTATTTGGTCTTCAGCCTCTGACTTGGCAGGTACGTTGGTTTAGAAAGGCAAATGGATCCTTGACTCATGAGTGCCTTGTCAAACGCAGGAGAACAAATGGTCTGAAGATCTGTCATGTTTACTTCCCTCTAGTCTGAGCAACAGGACAGGAATGGAATATTGCAGCACATACTCGGTCGGCAGTGAACGTCAGTAGCCTGAAGCGTGCAAGTTTAAACACCCTGGCACTGGGCGCAGAGTGAGGTCCATAAACCACGATCAGTGTTGTTGGCGTAGTGTAATTACACAGGCCTCTGCGATAGAGCTTTCCGTTAGCTCGGTACATTTGCAGTTCATGCACACGCGCACACACAATATCTGTGCTGCAGTGATGTGCTTAGATTGATAAATGGGAGGTAATCCAGAGCACAAGGAGGAAACGCTTTTAAGTAAGCAAGTGCTGATGAGGAGTTGAGGGGACTCGGAGGGTATGTCCACACTGCAACGAAACACCCATGGCTGGCCCGTGTCAGCGGGCTCGGGCCACAGGGCTGTAAAATTGTGATGGGCTTGGGCTGGAGCTTGAGCGCTGGGATCCTAGGTGGGGGAAGGTCCTGGAGTCTGGGCTCCAGCTGAGCCCGAATGTCTACACCACAATTGTAGAGCCTGGCAGCCCGAGCCTGAGTCAGCTGACACGGGCCAGCTACGCATGTTTAATTGCAGTGTAAATGTACCCACAGGGACCTTACCTATCCTATGTGGTGCAATTCTTAGGCCCAGCTATGGAAACTGTACTTAATATATGGAGATATGCCTATCTCATAGAACTGGAAGGACCTTGAAAGGTCATCAAGTCCAGTCCCATGCCTTCACTAGCAGGACCAAGTACTGTCCCCCCGCCCCCCGGGTCTAAATTGGTTCCAGCTAAACCAGTTCCTAACAGGGTTTGTCAGTAGGGATAAGGTCACATTATTTTAGAAACCAGTTTAAAAAAGGTCTTTAAACTGAAGTCCTTATGTGTTTCCTTAATTCAGTTCCAGACCCAGGCCTTACTCATAACATCCAGCGCTGAGCTAAGAACAGAACAGCAGTTTTGAGTTTGGAATTGCCCTGCATTTCTTGGCTCATCTGGCAACCTTAGAAGGACACTGTCAAGATCAATATAAGCCTTAAAATGTGTCTTTCTTTTTCAGGCTGCCTTTGAAGATCATGCCGTTACTTGTGTGTATGTTTTTCCACGACAAATGCTGCAATGCTTATTTCCCTACCTAAACACAAAAATGAGTGTCAGTAGCCCAGCTCTTATTGGCAACCCTACAATAACAAACCAGTGTGAACAGCCCCCAGGCCTCATTAACAGCCCCGTAATAACAAACGAACGTGTGCAGCCTGGTCCCATAAGCCAACTCCACAATAAGAGATGTGTAGAGCTCAATATTGCCAACCCCAAGTGTTAAAAAAAATCATGAGATTGGCTTTAAAATCATGAGATTATGCATAAATAATAGATTTGGGGTTCTTTTTATTTGCCCTCTGCTTTTTGAGCCTTTAGGGTGCACTGGGGTCACATTTTGAAGCTTTCTCCATAACCACGAGGACTAGAAGATTACTTTTTCTTTAAGAATGAAGGCTGAAATCATCACATCACATTCACTTGACTCCAGGAGCTGGGGCTTTAAGGGAAACAATAATTATCATGAGACTCATGACAAAAATCATGAGAACCGGCAACACTGATGTCGCGCTTAAGCAACCCTACAAAAACAAACCAGTGTATGTGCATATGATGGGGAGCAAAGAATGAAGAAGAAATAAAATGCCGTCTCAGGCTTCCCAGAGGTTACTATAAACACCAGTGAGTCTAAACGTAGCCCCAAAGTGCTGACAAACAACCGGACAGTGTCCTTTTAATGTTGTCGTTATGGGTTTAACAACGGGGAGCAGTATCAAAGCAATTAGCTTCATTGTCACTTCCAGCAACAGATGCAGGGGGATGGAATCTTCCTATGTCTGGTACCAATGAACCTAGATGGGAATAATTGGCAGCAAGGACGAAAAACCTTTGTAACACAGAGTCAAACCAGCCGGACAGCTGAAGCTGCACGCAAAGCCGGGTCCCTCTGCTGTTGCTATTGTTGTTGCTACACAGCTCATTCCTCGGCTCCCTCTGTCCCTCTCTATTCGTTCTTTGATCTGGAATCCTTTTCCATGCGCTGTTCTGCGCAGGCCCCACTGAGAGGTCAGCCCAGCTGTGGGCGAAGGCCCACACAGTAAGAGACTCTGCCACGTTGACACCCTGTGAACTTTCCCCCACTCCCTTCCCGCCCCCCGCCCCACCGCCCTTGTAATTCTTGTATCGCGTTCAGGAAATGCAGTCTCGTTTCCAGGCTCCACTAGAGACACAGAGAGAGAGGCAGAGCTTACAGGAGTGATGGGATCATTCTTCCTCCATCTTCAAGGGTCGTTTTGCACAGAGAACCAACTGCCTCGTAGCAGATCTACTCTGTATAAGCTCAGATACGGCATCTGTTGTCATTCAGCATTGCGGCAGGGCTTCAAGAATGCCAAGACCCAGATCCAAAGCTATTGAAGACTATGGGAGTCGTTCCATTGATTTCAACGGCCTTTGTACCAGGCCCCGAGGGGCCCCATTTGGGACACCACTTAAACACATGCTTAAAGTTACCCACCCTCTTAGAATAGGGATGCTTTCCTCCAACAAGGTCTAGTACAGGAGACCTCAAGAACCGCTTTTTTCAGCCTCCTGAGTCTGCTCCAGTTCTAACCTCTGGGGAGAGTTGTATGCAAGAAAATAGAAACAATTAGAGCCTTAGAGTACAATGATGAAAAGAAGCCACAGTAGATGCTCTGAAATTGGATACAAATTAACTGGCTCAGCCATGGGCATTTACAATGTCTTTAGGGTTAAAAATTGGCCCTTGTTTCTAAGGATTTAATGTCCCCACCTGCCTTTAATGGGACAGTTCTCATTATAGCTACTGCCATAGGTAAAGACTTAAAGTCCAACAGTAATTACTCCCACGAAAGAAACATTGTTTTCTTGTCATGTTCCATTAAGCAGTTCACAGCATGAGCCAAAATTAATGGCCTTTATTATCTGGCCTTCAAAGTATAGCAGATTTAAGAGGTGCATGCTGCCCGGAAGAATACAGAAGATGTCAGGCATGCCACCAGCACCTGGAGAAGATGGCTTCCAAGCAGCATGCAGGCCTTGATGGGCATCTTCCCAGGTTCAGATATAGGCAGCATGTGTAAAACCCTGCGGCACTGAATAACTCACTGACATCTGTTCATGGCCATTCAAGAACTGTGGAGGGAGGCGATAGAAGACAGGAGTAGCAAGTTGCCCGGTAGGGGCTACCCAATTCTGTGGGCACTCTAGGAGGAGTAGAAGTGAATAGAAGGAGAAAGGCAGTTTCAAGGAGACACAAAGAGCCAGAACATGGGTGGGAAATAAGGAGACCGGGGCTGTTGCAGAGCTAGGTCTTGAAGGACGTTATCCATTCCCCTCATGTCTCACTCAGTGGCTGAGGAGATCTCGCTTGCACGAGTGGAAGGCGCTCTGGTATTATCATGAAGAGGGCAGTCTCAGGCCTAGAACCGAGCAGAAGAGCTGACAGGCCTTAGCTCGAAACATCGGGCAGAGCTTTCTCGAGATACCATCCTCAGCACTGGAGTTTGCTTTCCCCATTGCTCCCGCAAAGCTTGTGTTTTCTAACCCTCGAGGCCTGGTGCAGACTTCACCTCTTCACTCAGGCTTCAGCCTGAGGTGCGTCAGCTGTGCCGAGTGTTTGGTTTGCGGGGTTCTTTGAGCAATCGGTTGGGGCTGGCATCCTGGTGTCTCTGGCAGGTATATGTTCAGGAGGTGACCTTGATGCAGCTAGCCTGGCAGCATGAAAATAATCATTTGCATTAATAAAAGTCATTTATTACTTCCTAAGGGGCCTGAGTATCTGGCATCCTGGCATTCATTTGGAAGTACATCAAATCCCACAAGAAAGGGACACAAAGCTCCCATCTCTCCCCCCCACACACACACACACAAATTGAAGTTTCTTGAGAGGAATCAAATCTAGGCGGTTTATTTCCTAAATGCACCCAGAGACACTTGGGCACTGCATGCACACATGCATGAGTCAAACAATCAATTAATAAACAAGGCACCCCGGGCTGAATTCCTCAGTACAGAAGAGCCCGTATTCTAACTTTGCACCTCGGCTGGGGCAATCGGAGCTTTGTTCAGCTCCTGACCCAGGTTAGAGCAGCTTCAGGACTGCTCTAATTTTGGCCCCGATGCCCATGGGCCCTATGGGTCGTTCCAGCAGCCAGGAAAAGATGCGGCGTCCGCATGCCCTTGCCACGGCCTTTTCCTCAGCAGGCACCAGCCCTGCAAACTCCTGTGCCCGCAACTTCAACAGGGGGCAGCGCAGAGCTTGGCTAATGGTTAGTCGTCATGTGGACTCCTTGAGTGAATTCATTAGTGATTTACACCGGTCTAGCCAAGATCAAAATCAGGCATGTTTGTTTGAACGCTGTGATTCTGTATTATTATTGTTACTGTGGTCCCAGGACCCCACAGTGCTAGGCGCTGTACAGACAGAGAACAAACACACGGTCCTTGCTCCAAGTATAAGGCAAGAGACAACAGATGGATCCAGACAGACCAACTGGGGAGTACCAGGAAACACCAAGATGATATGGGTGCGTGTGACAGGCAGTGGTCTCTGCACACCAGCTGCCTAACGGTTGTCATGTTTTTGTAGGCACCATTGTGGCTCGTTTGGAAGGACTCCTTTGCATCCGAGGGCAGGCAGGGGAGAGATCTGGGAATACTGAGAGCTTCTGGCCCCAGTCCGAGGTTGTAAGCTCTTTAGATGACAGAGAGTAAAAACAAACTCTTGCACTGCTCCAGAAAAACACACATGGAAAGCAAACTGTTGGCCTTCGTCTCCTGGAAGAGGATCAAATCTTTTATGAACTGAATGGCCTGGAACATCAGGGGAAGGCTAGATTGAGGGCAGGTTTTCACTTCAGAAAGTACTGCCAAGGAGGGGAGGCTGAATTCTTCGTTGCAGTCATCGAATTGACCAATGTCGCCTGCCCCGCTTTTCCCCCCATTGTGTGTGGAAACTGAATTCTACCCATCCGGTGTGACTCTTACGGCCTGGCTCATTAGCGGCCCTCGTTCAGCGAGTGGTTTGATGAGCCAGCTTTGGTAGCCTCGTCTGTGGGTGAAAGGATGGCTTCCCGTTAGGCTGCCACGCAGGGGAACGAAGGAACGAAGGCCTGCCCAGATGATGAGGCTGGGCCCAGTGGGGAGGGGGGAGGGGTTGGGGAGCAGGCTCCATGGGGCTGTTAATCCTTACGGTGCATGTGTGAGTAGAAAGTGGGTTGCGGCTTAACTCCACCCACCCACACGCACCAGCCAGCAGAGGTGATGCAGCACAGGCAGGGGTGTAAGCAGCGACTGCAGGGTGCGGGGCTGCAATAAATTACTTGTCTGAGTCCTTCCCGGGGCTCCTCTCGGGCTGGCCCAGCCCTTACTCAGGGCTTTGAGCAGAAGTTCATTACACAGCCAGGAGTATTTACCAGTCATTATTTATGCCATATAACTGGCCACCTAAGCCATACGGTACGGGTTCTGTTCCCGGCCTGGCTTTCTCAGCCAAAACAGACCTTTTCCTCTGTTTGTGAATTACTGCCGGCCATTTGCAATGGTTAGGCTCCATGGGGAGACCGGTAGAGGGAGCGTTTCGGGTTCGAC
The DNA here is from genome assembly GCA_033296515.1 of Macrochelys suwanniensis. Classification (NCBI taxonomy): domain Eukaryota; kingdom Metazoa; phylum Chordata; order Testudines; family Chelydridae; genus Macrochelys; species Macrochelys suwanniensis. The sequence goes on along the minus strand of CM065790.1, from coordinate 7,603,859 downwards.
CCCCCACAGACGACCCCTTGTGGGTGTCGTACCCCAAGGCCATATTGATTTATTCTTCCACCCTTAGCTACGTGAGGACACTTGTTTGCCAAAATGTCACCCCCTAAATGACAAAAATGAGATCCATAGGTGAACTCCCAAAATGGTTGGTTATTTTCCTTACCTAAGAGATGGGTATTTCCTCAGGGCAGTGAGGGCAAAGAACTGGCTCTCTTGAGCCACTATCTCTCCTACAGCAGGCTAGGCAGGGCCGGTGCAAGGAAGTTTCGCGCCCTAGGCTAAACTTCCTTGCACCAGCCCTGCGACCTCCCCCCCCAGCCAGCTCCCCCGGCCGCGGCAGCTCCCCCGCCCGCGGGCCGCGGCAGCTCCCCGCCCGCCCGCCCGCTCGCGGCAGCTCAGCCCCTGGCCGCGGCAGCCTCCCCAGCTTCACGCTCAGCAGCTGAGCCTGGAGCCGGGAGGCAGCCACGGCGAGCCGCCCCCTGCCCCATGGTCAGCCGCTGAGCTTGGAGCTAGGAGGCAGCCGCCCACCTCTGAGGGCGGCGAAATGCCACCCCCCAAATCCTGACGCCCTAGGCGACCGCCTAGGGTCGCCTAGTGATAGCGCCGGCCCTGAGGCTAGGTGTCTGCCAGTCTCTCTCTCATTCCTGCTTCCTGGGTTATTTTCCCCCTGGAAGTTAGTCATTGATGGGTGTTTGATTACACTGACATGGGATGGATACTTTGGTGACCTTGCTTACCCCCCTCTCCATCCTGCTGCTCCCACCTGTAGGGACCAGGCATGTGCTCTTACAGCCAATGACAGAGCACAGATAAGAGATCGTCGGAAAGGGAAGGAAACCACCAACCGGCATGTCAACATTGAAATAGAAATCCTAATTGTGCTGTTGCTGCATAATCTAGCTGCCGGAGTGGGGCGTCAGGAATGAAATGTATTTGCTGTTCCCTGGCGTGGGCTCCACCTGGGCACAGAGCTGATCATGGCAGAGTGCTAGACAGGACCTCAGACAGCCTTTTATACAGTTTGAAAAAGAAGAAAAAATACCAAAAAAACCCCATACCCCAAGCCCCCGCAAGCCCTAGCTTTCCTGCTATGTCACGAGCTGGCAGGATCAGTGACATATTAATCAAATTAGGCATTTCATAATCAAACGAGAACAAACACAGAGAGCTGAAGGAGGCCAAAAAGATCTCCTAGAAAAACAAGGCAAAGTCAGCAAAGGGAATGGAGATGAAATATGGATTTGGAAAGGCCACTCAGGATACCGCCAGTGTTTGTGAGTAGGACAGCTGGATCAGTTCTCTCTCAAGAAGTATCCTGAGCTAGGGTCAGCCTTGCCCAGCTGGGCTTTTCTTTTTTCTTTTCTTTTCTTTTCTTTTCTTTTCTTTTCTTGTCACTGGGAATAAAATGATAGCTCCTGCACAGTAACAAAAAGAGCAAGAGGAAAGAAAATGTGAGAGCCAAGCTAGTCTAATCCCCCAAACCGACACCACTTAAGGCCTCCAGCAAGGGCTGCCACTTTAAAATAAACTCGTAAGTGTCCCGCTATTGTGGGCAGCACACACAATTCATGCCCAATAAAGTTCCTTGAGGTAGTGATGCACCATTGAATTATCTGGCAGCGTGTGTGGGGACTGGAACTGGAGGTTCCTCTAGCAATGTCCACTCATTTGTTCCCAGGGAGTTTTGGGCTGACCATCAGCTAATGTCTTCAGGGAGGAATGGACAGGGCATCCTTTAGTCCCTCCGTGAGTGAATCTGGCTGGGTAGGAAACGCCATACAACCCAGATAACAATGTGCCAGGACAAATGACTATCTGTGTCCAGCTAAGAACTGGACCCACTTGAAGATGGAATTGACTTATTTTTATTTTGGCCCTTATGTTCACAGCCATGGAGTCCTTGGGTTATCCTTGGGCTAGGGTGACCAGGTGTCCCGATTTTATAGGGACAGTCCCGATTTTGGGGTCTTTTTCTTATATAGGCTCCTATTACCCCCCACCCTCTGTCCCGATTTTTCACATTTGCTGTCTGGTCACCCTACCTTGGGCTCACTCCTGAGATTGCCAAGAAGAGGACCACTTGTGGTGGTAGGTTTGAGGGGACAAAATCTTGTCCATTACAAAACGGGCTGAGGCTCTGAAGGTGTGTTACGGAGGCTAACTAACAGCCACCCGAGAATAAAAATACTGTGTGTTTCCCCTATCATGTCTTGTAACGTACTAATTGTTGTGGTAGAATTTACCCGCACCAATCAAGCCCTGCCGGGCCAGGCCCTGTACAGACACACACACAAAGCCACAAATTGCTTACAGTCCAGGTCAACTACACCTTCCTTCTGAGCCTCTCAAAGCGCTTTACAAATATTATGTAAGCCTGACAAGTCCCCTTGTGAGGTGAGTCAATGGTCACAACAACGGTCACCCCATTGGGCTGGATTCAAACCTAAAGGCAAAGCCTCCATCGCCTATTCCTAGACGTGGGACTGAGCCATGGAGCCTTGTATCTGGATCTGAAGTTGAGGGATGCTCCTATCAGGGATTTTGATTTAGGGCCATCTCTTGAGCCCCTTACCTGTGAAGATGTGACTGTTTTGAAGGAGCTTTGATTGATGTCATCATGCCAGTTGCCTGAGTGTACACGGATGTATTTGTTTAATTGTGACTCATTGGGATGAGCCTGAAAATGTCAGGGGACTCGGTGCGTATGGGGTGGCGACAACATTTCACAAAGTTTGCGGTCTGGCTGTGCTGGGGTAGCTGTGCCAGTTGTGTTATTCCCCTCGAACACCAGCAGAGTTGTCCCGAAGACTGCAACAGGCTGGAGCTGAGACACCTCTGAAAACCAAGCCCCAAAGGTCTCAAGTTGAGCTCCCCTAATAACATCCAATAACTCAACATCCGTGGCCCCTTTTGAGAATTTAGGGCCGGATCCAAAGTACTGTGAAGTCAATGGAAATCTCTTCATTGGCTTCATTGGGTGTTGGATCAGGACTTGAGCATTTATTCACCTAGTATGTGCTGCCTTCAGCACTGCACCTCGCCAACACTTCCCTGTAGGGTGACCAGATGTCCCGATTTTATAGGCACAGTCCCGATTTTTGGGTCTTTTTCTTATATAGGCTCCTATTACCCCCCACCCCCACCCCGATTTTTCACACTTGCTGTCTGGTCACCCTACTTCCCTGGGTTTAAAGGCCCTGACATGACTACCACGGCATTCCGCTGGGCCAGAGATGCTGCTGCTGCTGCGGGCGCTGGCAGCGAAGGAGTTAAAAGGAAGCTTGCCTACCCCGAAGGACTGCCCGGGGACTGGAGCTGCTATTTTGCAGCCGTGCAAGACGTATTGTGCTTGGCAGCCGGGCAGCGGGAAATACCGTGCGTTCCCCTGGGCAGCCTCACCACTGCTTCCTGCTGCACAGCGGTAGTGCAACGGGAGCCTCCCGTCCCCCTGCCTCAGCCCACTGTTTATCCACCACAACGGGGCTTCCTCCGTGTTATTGTTGCAATCGCTGACGGGTCTGAAAGCTCCCCCTCTGCCACCCCCCGACAGCCTAGCCCACTGAACAAACGGGCTGTGTTCTGCGGGTCTGGCCACTCAATGGGCTCACTGTTGGGTTATTTAAGAATACATATGAAACAAGCAGAACATGGCGATCAGAAGGCCCTCCCCAGGATTAAAAAATGCACGTTGGAAATTAAACAACATTTTGTTAGGCTGAAGCCAAGCCCAAGGCTTCTGTGAATGTGCTTGAAACACTCAAACAGAGAGTTCATTAAACGCCCATTGTCAGCCTTGCATGGGCTGCAAGCAACATCCATGAGTGTCTGCTACTTTGCCCTTGGAATAATACTATTTAGGGGATTCCATACACGTCCATGACGCTACCAAGAGGTAACATCCGTTATCCCTGCCCCAGGAGCTAACATTCTACAGTGGTGGGCTTTAAATACGTGGTGATTGCCTTGGATGGCTAAATAGGTATCTGGAGTCAGACAGCCTCAATACTTGCATTATCCAAGGTAATTCCCACAGGACGTAGTTGTACAGGGAAATGATAAAGGAGTACAGAGGCCACCTTGTCTATTTCTCCTAGGTAAAGGGGTCATATTTTGCAGGACTGCCACTCAGACAGAGAAACAAACAGCAACAGAAGAAGAAGGAAAACCTCCAGGTGGATCTCAGTTTCATGAATGGGTTTCACGGGGTATCTCAAGGAGTGGGAGAGGATGCCCAGTGGAAATGAATCAGATGGTTGTTCTAAGCCTATTGCGAGGCACAGAAGTAAAGGGGGTGGTGGGATGTCAGGAGTGGGAGAAGGAAACTCAGGACGACAGTTGGGATGGAGGAGTTGGAAAGAAGGAAAAGGAGGAGGCACCTTGTGACAGTTTTGGCGTGGGTCTAACCAGTGTTGACTCTGGGAGAGACGTAAAGGTGACTTGAAAAAGGAGAGAATGAGCCATCACTATACGGTACCGGAGCAACCTATCTGGGAATTCATGTGGGAGAAAGCTGCATCTCCTCTGTCCATTCAGCACTGGGAGACTTCATAGGCTGAGCAACGTTTTTCACTAAACGGACACTCCAAATGGCACCCAGTAACCCTGGGGAGCGGGTGCAGGCTCTGAATTCACCCTGTGTACAAAGGATCCCTTATAGAATATCAGGGTTGGAAGGGACCTCAGGAGGCCATCTAGTCCAACCCCCTGCTCAAAGCAGGACCAATCCCCAATTTTTGCCCCAGATCCCTAAATGGCCCCCTCAAGGATTGAACTCACAACCCTGGGTTTAGCAGGCCAATGCTCAAACCACTGAGCTATCCCTCCTTCCCACTAGCAATACGGTTACCGTAGGATCTGTTCCAGTTAGAATAATGGCTATGAAACATTGTGATGCCTCCTACCCAAATCTGGCTAATTTCAAACTCTCATTAATGAAGTGCCCCAGTGGCAGCAGGATTATTACTCGTATTTATTATTTGTGTTACGGTATCTCTTAGAAGCCACAATCAAGGTTGCACAGATCTCATTGCGCTAGACACTTTACAGCCAGACGGTGAGAAATAGCCTTTTGCCCCAAAGACAAAGGGTGGGAGGGGAAGTGAGGTGCCCAAGGTCACACAGCAGGCCAGTGGCAGAGCTAAGGATAGCACCCAGGCATCCTGATTCCTAAGCTGGTGCCTGGTCCACAAAACCATGTTGAAAGCAACACATGAAATTGACTAGAAAATAGTACGTCCAGCGAGTACATTCACAAAGCTGCCTCGGTCACTCTCAGATTTGCCATGCAAATGTAGAGATTACTGAGATCCCAAGGAGAATGAGGCATGCTCATTTGGAGTCACAAATCCCTTTCTAAAGCCTCAGATTTCTCAAGCCTCACTCTCTGGCTGGGAGTATTGTTCAGAGAGTGCAGTCTTGAAGGAAAGTAAAGGAGATTTGCTACCCCTTTTAAGACCAGGATTATGTTTTAGTTTGGGAAAGCCATGCCATCCCACTCAGATGTTTTGTTCTCAATCACTTTCATGCCTTATTGCCTTCATTTACATGAACAATGAAGGCTGGAATTAGATAGGTAGCACGGGTGGACATTGAAGTCTGTAATCCGACCAAAGGACAGCTCTCTCTCTCTCTCATCTAATCTTCTCTTGCAGTAGCTAGGCACAGCCAAAACATGTATTTGGGTCCATGGTTTGGGCCTTGGGCCTTCTCTTTTTTACTGGAGATTTCATCTTTCCATGCTGAAAGACATGTGAGGAACAAACTAACATTGCAGACATGGCGTGTTAAAGAGACACACTTCAGTAAGAAAAAAGTTTCCATGTGCAACAAGGAAACGCTGAAACTGTGGGGGTTTTTTCTCCAATGTGCAGCACTGGGATGTTAGTCACACCCCAGCCACTCCAGAGATAGTCACAATGTGGTCATACCGTCTCTGTCTACATGATCATACAAAAACATCTCTGAACTGAAAACAGGTGGGGTGACCGGTAGAGAAGCAGAACTGGCATCTTCTGTGACACCTGTTGATCTCAGTAGCTCTCCCTTGTCTTGGTCTGAATGGTTAGAGTCTTCTGAACATTAGCGTGTCTATCCCTGTGTATTCCCACAAAGAATTTTGGAGACTGCATGGTCTGATGGTTCGGGGAAACAGGCTGGCCATTATGAAGCCTGGGTTCCATTCCCAGCTTGGCTACTGATCTGATGTATGAACTGAGCAATGGCATGTTTAAAACAAAACCAACCCTCTCTGTGCCTCAGTTTTCCTACCTATCAAATGGGGGTAATAATAAAGCACTTTCTAATCGAACCAGAGTCTCAGTTCAAGACCAAATAAATAATAACACATAAGTCTTATATTGCAACTTTTGACCATAGATCTCATAGAGAGTTAGATTTCCTAGAAAGTATCCTAAACATAGGCCCAAACTGTTAGAAAAAAACCCTGTAATACAGAGTGGGCAAGGGAGTAATCCCCTCACTCAGCTATGCATACTGTTTCAGATACAAACCAACGCTGCCGCCTGCCACGCTGGATGAGTGCCAGGAATGCTGGTGACTCAGCCCAGTGGTATAATCCAACCCCCTCAGAGGGATTTGTAGATAAGATGGCTTTTCCTGTACAAGAAATGTTCCAATCGCCTGACGTCATTCAATGTATATGCTGTAGTGTAAATGCTGGGAGGACACCCAGAGCAAGCTGCTACAGCGGCAGACTTTTTTGACGGGATAAAAAGGGCAGCACATAGATAAGAACAGGGCTGTGTATCTGGGCTCCATGTCCTTGGGTGACTGTCTCTTGTTTGTCATGGGTCAATTCTGTCTTCAGGGCCCACTTACTGTTCTGGGATAACATGAGAGCTGGGCATCTTGCCATGTGTCCTCTATCCAGAGACTAGAGAGAAGGTTCATTGCACTCCTAGAAGAAAAAGGTGATATCAGTGCTGCGTATTTCTTTACTGTTACCTGATAGTTACATGACTTGCCACGTGCCATTATTTGGCATTTGTGAACAATGCTCTGATATTACAAAGCTGACGTCACCCATCACCAGAAACAATCTTTGTGCGTCATCTAGTGTGTCTTTGTATATGTCATTGCACTGAAAACTGGAATCTCAAACTAGCCCTATATCTCCACTTACCTTACGTGGTGTCCAGGAAATGTTCCTGCTGGCCAGTTTGCCCATTGGAAACTTTTCCAAACATGTCAGGCAGCCCAAGAGACGTTGAAGCAAAAAGGAAATAAATCTTATTAAAGTTGCCAGGAGGTTTTCTGCAGTATAGGCTCTTTAAGCCCAAATGTTATTTTTCATTTATGGATGAACATAACAGCTGTAGCATTTTTAATAGCGCCTCTCCTTTCTAAATAAGAGTCTAACAGGCATGTTTTTATATGCTTTGGTGTGTACTGCTTTCATTACCTCTTTGTGTTTCAGCATTGAGCCTGCTGTCAAATGTAAACCAGTGTGAAGATAAAGGTGGAGGAGGGGGAAATCGCATTGTTCATTTATCTTCTACCCTGATGCACTGATGTTAAACTAGTTTACAGGCGTTTTTCATTACAGGGTGAAGTGAACATGTTGGAGATGAAACAAATCGAAGCACACCTGTATGACACATGCATAATAAGACCACAATCCTGCAAACATGTATGTGCTACTGAGAGTGTAGTTCCATTAACTCCACTGGGTCCGCTCATGGTAGTAAAGTTATTCTGGAGCGTTTGCGCGATTGAGGGTAAAGCTAGTCTGGCTTTGATTTATAGGTCATGATCTTGAGCAGTCTTGGTTTTGATCCAGAAAACAGGGCTGGTTGAAATTTTTCCAGTGAAAACATTTTTTTGTTGAAAAATGAGGTTTTGTCCAAAATTGAATTTTTTTGCCAACAAAATTTTTTTTAGATCATATTTTTTGTAAAGTGCAAAATGAATGTCATTCCTAGATGAACACCATCCGGCAGCCAATGGCAGATCTAGGGGTGACATCATAGCGTCATCCAATCAGTATTGTCCAATACGGTCTTGTTTTACTCTGGGTGGGGCGGGAGAAGAAAGTGCCCCCCCCCCATGGCTCACTCAGGAAAAGTATTTAGCTGTCCATGGTTAATCAGACCTTTGTTATGACCTTTGTGTTATTAAATGGCAGAGAAGAAAGTAAATGTGTCCTTTATTTCCAAGTACAATTTCAAAAGCAGCATGTGCAAAATGGCACCTCGGCCTCAAATGTTTGAGATAAGCAGACAGCGCATTTGCAGAAATAAGGTCGCTGGACAAACATTTATTAAAAAGTGCACCAGTATCTAGTACATAGCTCCTAATGAAACTCAGCTGGCCCAAGGATGTTTTGCATAGATCTCTGGTTTTAATATCATGTAAGAAACAGTTCCAACAGCCCTTCAGTTTCGCTGGCACTTTTTGTGGTTCTTGCAGGTATGTCTACACAGCAGCTGGAAGTGAGCCTCCCTGCCCAGGTAGACACACTCACAGACTGGAGAAGCTGGAAATGCTGGCTGTCAGATTCTCTTGGAGAGGTTCTCCTGCTACCAGCAACAAATTCTCTCAAGGAGAAATCAGTCAAGAGCACCCCCGCATGGGGAAAACCCCTCTGCCCACCACAAAACAATCAGTCAATGACTCATCTCCAAATTCCTGCAGATTGGACTGGAATATATAGAGTCAATTAATGGGATGATTATTTTTTTTCAGAGAAACTCAGTTCTAGACATTGGTTTTTAATATCTCTGAAATGTACAGCTGTTTATTTTCTTTGGTGCAAGACACCCACCAATACAGCCAAGTACATATTTAAAATAGTTCCATAAAGCACAAACAATTTTTAAAATGCCCATATACTTCAAAGTGACCCGCTCCCCTGCAACTTTCCAGGAAAGACCTCCATCAGCGTCTGCTACTGATGAAACATCATTGGGTTCCAGCCCAAAATCAAACGCTTATTGACTTTCATGGTTTCTAAAGAGATTCCAAGAAGCTAAGGAGAGTTGTGGGGATTGCAATTGTTAACCCAAGAGAATGGGAGAAGGTACCAAATCCCATATCCCACAGATAACCGGAGTAAGCAGCCAATCCCTTCTCATTCAAATCCCTTCCTATTTATAGGAAATTAGAAACAGAGGATATGCCAGACGGGATCACACCAGTGATTGTCTGTTTCCTCCCCAACCCTTTTCTTTTTTGACTATATATTCTGTGACCTGTTGGTTCTTTATTTGATCCCACTACTGACACCATGTAGATATTACTGAGACCCAGAACACTGTGGTTGGGCTGAATGCAAAAATGTCTGTTTTTCCTGTTAATACAGACTCTCGGCTCCTTAATACATGGCCCCTGGTGGCCACCCTGAATAGTGTATTTAAATGTTCACAACTATCACCACCATATCGTGTCTCCAACGGCAGCCAGCACAAGATGATTAGAGAGGAATGTACAAGGATTTCTTATTCCATAAGAGTCTAATACACTCACCCACAGAAAAAAATTATTGCTAAACTCCATTCATTAGAGGTTGGCTTATACCTTAAAGTAGGAGGGGTTACATCCCTTGCACAAGTCTTCTATTTGTTTCAAGCCTTCCTATTGTAACTCTAGATATTCTTGTTTTCCATGTAAATGGCCAGTGCCTATTTAAGCTGTCAGACTCGGGGTTATTTTGTGGTAATGAGTTCCATGGTCTAATTAGGAACTCGAGAGACTTTATTAGTCATCGCAGTAATTTATTTACTTTTACGGATATTTTACAAACATTTGCTCACCTCATTCTACACAGAAGCCACTGGTAAATACTGGCGGAAGGTTATTGCTGCCAGCCACAGAGTGGGTTGTGAAATGATTTTTCCCCCCCATGAAAAGTCAACAGAAACAAAAATATTTTGTTTTCATTTATATTTTCCTTTGCCTCTTTTTGTTTTTTTCATTGAACTCTCCCCCCAAAATCCAAACACTGAACATTTTCAGTTTCAAAGAGAAAAAGTTTCCGTTTTTCAATGACAATCCAAACCTTTTAGACAAAGAGAGAAATTTTGGGGGGGGGGGGGGGGAAATGTGTTGTGTCAACAAGCCACTTTCTGTCCAAAAGAAATAGATAAGATTTTGACTAGCTCCAGTTGTTTGCATGGAGACCCAATACCCTCCCTGCCTGAGCCCCCTTTTATTGTTACCCTTCTCCTCCCCGCTCACCACCACTGGATCATTTCTGAAATCAAATTGCAAACTCTTCAGAGCAGCCACTTCTTGCCAAGTATTCGTAATGGGGGGGCTCTGATTTCTGCAGGGGGCAGAAGTTCTTATTACCGCAGAGCCTGGAGTATCCTGCGCTCCACACATTGTGGAAATGGAGCACACACTGCAATGATCACACAAGGAGTGGCGTACCTATTGGTGTCCTAATCACCAGATATACAGTGGGAACTCCCCACACAGGCAGCAGGGGGCCAAGATTTAGTGCTGTCATTATGCCACCCAGAGTGAGTTCCTTACTGACGTGAGTGTGAGAGCATCTTCTCCTTGAACAAAAGGATTTGTGTCCTAACCTAGTCCTGGTGTCAGCCCTACGCACAGGAGAGGAGAGTCATGCCTGCCCTTACATAGAAATATAAGCAGCCAATATTTTATGCTGTGCATTGCTGTGAAGTGTTCAGCAACATGAGAGTCTGGCAACATTTGCCTTCTCATCTCTAACAGAGATAATCTTTGTACACTTTCCACATGCAACCTCTAGTTTTATGGGGCCGGTTACATTTTCTATCCCCGTCACCCCTGCCAGTGCATGTACTTTGTCTCTCTCTCTGCTCCTGCGTTTGACCCCATCCTGAGAAATTTCACATTCACTCCAGACTGACAGTAAAACTTCTTAATCCGCTGGGCCGGTGCCATTCTGCTGTGTGTGTGTGTGTGTGTGTGTGTGTGTGTGTGTGTGTGTGTGTGTGTTCGTGTTGGGGAGGAGGGAAGGGCAAGGTTCAAAAGCTTTTCTAGCTCTAGTATTGATAATAATAGAAATGAATTTTCAGAGAGCTGCTCAATCACCAGGCCCATCCCTTCCATTGATTGTCAGGATTCACTGTCACCACCCGCTACCCTTTTTTGCCCCACAGTGTGTGTGGGGAAAGCCCTCTTTCCACTCTTGTTCACATCAACTGAGATCAGATCCCTATTGTGCCAGGGGCTGTACATTCATACAGTGTGGGAGTGTCTCTGCCCCACGAGCTTGTCTAATAGACAAGACAGACAAAGTCAGAATTATTATCCCCATTTACAGATGGGAAACTGAGGCACAGAGTGGTCAAGTGAGTTGGCCAAAATCACACAGGAAATCTGTGGCAGAGAAAGGCCTTAAACTACCTATCTACTCATGAGTTAAAAAAGATATCGGTGCGCGCGCTCTCTCTCTCTCTCTCTCTCTCTCTTGCTTCCCTCCAACACCAAGAAACCGGCTGGTGGTGTACATCAAACTCTTAACTCTTCTCTGCTGTCCCTTTTACGGAGGGAGCTAGGGTATCTCCCCTCTGCTGTCATTTCAGAGCACAGCAGCAGCCCCTGAATCAAAGCAGTGCTGTCCAAAAGCCAACAGGAGACTCCAATAAATAAGTCCCAGGGACAAGGGAAAGTGATTTTCTTTGGCTCAACCAGGGCTGGATGAGCTTTTAACATGTCGGGTGGAGAACTGTCAGAATCTGAATGTTAATGTGCAGCACATGCTTTCCCACCCCCTTCAACAGCCTGGTAGGGGAAGAAGAATAATGTATGAATAGTCCGTGCTGAGATTTTCCCCGGAGGTCCCTGGACGCGAAATGGACATCGGGAGAAAGAACTAAGCTGGGGTTTTGGCAGGGAAGGTGTCGTGTCTGGCTCTGCGAGCATGTACGTGTCTTCACACTGGGCTCCGGTTTTTTTGTTTTGTTTTTTACATTCTCTTCTTTTAGCATCTTTTCCTCTGTATAAATCGAACTTGCTCTCACTTTTCCTTTGACCAGATACATGGAGAGTGTAGTGTTCACAGCTGACGAAGATGACAACTGTGTCTAGAAGCCCCAACCAAGAGCGGTGCCCAATTGTGTTGGGGCTGTACATATTCTGTTCCTATATTTTGTATTTGGGGATTATTTCTTAAAGGAGGGCCATAGAGAGTAGGAGATTAACGTATAATCAGCATTATTTGGTGGTTAGAGCCAGGAACTCTGACAGCTAGGACTCTGCGGTCTATTTTCAGACTCTGCTGCTAACTTGCTGTGTGATCTTAGGCAAGTCATATTCCTTCTCTGCTGGAATTATACCTATTTCTCAGGGGTGTTGTAAAGTGCTTTAAAGTACAGGGGTGTTGTAAAATGCTTCATCATCAGATGAAAGATGCTGAAAGTGCTAACAATTATTATATCATATTATATTATTTCAGGTCAATCAAATATATCCCTTGAATTCACTCAAAATATTATCTGTAACATTCTAGTATCTGGTGCATATTTTAAAACTGAGCCCAGGGTCTATACATTGAGTTTATAGCTATAATTACCGTACATATCAGAAACTTTGGGATATAGCCTCAATAAAGTCTTTTGGATTTTTGTAAAACAACGGGGACACCATCTCTTGTAAAGCAAAATGGGCAAAGCAGCCAGGGGCTCTTCAGACTTTCCCAGAGCAAAATAAAATTCTCTGTTAAGTTTGTACTTAGTTCCTGAATACAGTATAACACTTTGCAAAGAGCTTAATCAGCTGGAGTCTGTATGGGCTGCTAGATAGACTCTTTGTAGCCTCTCAGTAGGCTGTACCGTGTTCTTCTGTATGATCTGCTTTGCCACTCAAGGCTTAATCCAAACAAATGCAGGCACAGGTTTGTGATGAGTGTCTTGCCCAGAATGATTCTCCCCCGGTGGACCCCATCTAAATCACTGGGGTCATGGTGATTTTCTCTTCCCATGGGAGCAACACGTTCTTCCCAACAGGCCCCCACGGTGAAGTGTGGTCCACAGAGGAGGTGGTCTGGGCTTTGGGCTGACCACCAGTAGGTCAAACTCTGTGGCGTACGTGAGTTCCAGTGAAGTGAAGAATGAGACGCTGGAGACTGCTTCCACGCCAGGCCTCGTACTGTGCAAAACACAGCACTTCTTCCATGACCACCGGCCAACCCTCAGAACCTCCTCTATAGTCCATCAAAAATATTACCTAATAGGGCACTGAGCCATGCTGCCTCAAACGTGGGGGAGGAGGGGTTCAGACTGCTTCAGAAAGGGAATCAAAATGTTGGCAGGAGAAACATCCATTATAACCTAAAGAAGGATGGATCCACATGTGTACAACCGGCCTTAGAGTCGGTGTTTTAGGAAGTTTCAAGACAACGGCTGCTGTTGCCCTCCCAGGAGGCCTGGTTGGAATGTTGGAAAGCAAAGCGGAGTCAAGAGACCTGGGATATCTCCATGTGCCCCAGAGCATCAGCTGATTTGGCACAGGATGGATGAGAAAGGAAATGTCAGGATCCTGGGCAAAGGGAGGCAGGAGCAGTGGCAGGAGCTTGGGGTCCAGGAACTGTAGCCAGGGGTCAAAGCCAGTCGAGGTCAAGAGTCAAGCCGGAGTCAGAGTCAGGAATTAGGCCAAGGGTCGGTACCTGCTATCAGGGTCTGTGTGGGGGTTCCAGGAGTCAATCGGGAGTCAAAATCCAAGTCGAAGCTGAGGTCAACATTGGGAGTTCAGAAACAGCAAAGTAGGGCAATCACAGCAGCTTGCTAGGGATCCCCATTGTTGCCTGGACACTTGCTGGTAAGCTTCCCCACCCCACCTCCCCTGGGGCTTATACAGGGCCAAGGAACCAATCAGGGATTACTAAGGCCATTGTCAGTCAGATCCCTCAAGGTGGAACTTCTTGTGGCATTCAACCTCTGCGGATTGTGGGTGGCAGGAAGCGGCCAGTTTACAGCTGCAACTGAGTGGCAGTCTGGGGATGTTGGCTGCCTGATAACCCTGTGGGCCTGTATTCAAGTCCTGCCGATCTCTACAGGAAAGGTGTGTCAGTGCTCTGTAAATCAGCGACCCCCGCCAGTGAGGGGAAGCTGTTCTCACTGGCCTTGCTCGAAAAGTTCACATCTAATTTCCATAGGAGAACATAATAGGTCGGGTACAGGAAAGACTCATCAGTAAACTCATGGCTTGCTCTAATGCTTGTTGACATCAATAGGTTTTAGATCAGGCCCCTTTTGACTGAGGGGTTGGCCGGCCTTTGGATGCCGGAGGAGATACTTGATGTATCACCACCTCCGAAAAGGCACCTAGTGCCTGGTAAAGTGTAGGACTTTGGGCTGCAATGGGGTACCCGCTGCCTCTTGCCCTCCCTGTGGGATGGTGAAAGGTGGTTTTGCAGTTGCAGCTGCTCTGAGATGAAAAGTAGATGGGTAACGGCATCCCACCCAACCCCCACGTCCTTTCTCATTTGTGGCTTGTATAATCTGAGCCGGGCTCGGTGCCTCGGTCATTTGAAGGCCCCCCTCCTCGTGACACGTATATATTTGCCCAGTTGACATGCAAGTAAAGGCGCCTGCTCTATTTCCAAAGGAGGGGAAAGACCAAAAAAAACCATGCTCAGGCCGGAAATGAGAAACGAGAACAAGGACCCTGAACCCTAAACAACTAGGACCTGTCAGAATTTTGACAGGAAGGAGCTGGCTTGCTCTGCAGGACGCCAGCAGGAGCTTTCCCAAGTGGCTGAATTAGCAGGGGGGACAGAGGAGTAGATCTGACACGTATTTTCCATTTACAGCTATCCACTGTGCCCCTAACCTGATCCCAATTAGATACACAGAGGAGGCTGCCAAGGAACTTTTATGACTCATTTGAAAAGGAGCCTGCATAGGAACCGTGCATACAAAAAAGAGTCCATCTGTCTCCTTTCTATTGTTGTTTAGAGAAGATGTTTGCGCCTGCTTCGTTCACTTATGAAACAGCCAGTGGGACCTGGACATAGGCACTTTGGAGAAGGGAAACGGTCACATCTTATTGTAAACCCAGCCTGGGAACATTCTACATGTTTCTTTTAAACACTGGCAGGATCTGCACAGCTGGGATTTGGTTGTTGAGGTGCCGATAGCAGCCCTGTGGCTTTGGATAACTCGCTAGCTGTTGCCCTGGTGAATTATTTTTAGTGTCATCTGCCCAATTATTGTACGTGCCTTGCTGATTATGGTTTTGAACAGAGATAATCCCCTGCAAGCGGGTTGTTGCGCTGATTCTGTTCATCACCTTGGGCTCCCCCTCAGGCTGTTGGAAGCTTTGCAGCTGCCCTGGACCTCAGGGTGAGTTATCCCCCTAACAGCATGAGATTCATGATAAAGTTATGACAGCTGGCAACACTGAGTATGAGAGCGGCTATGCGCGTGACACGAGGTAACGTTAGCACGGCAGTGACTGTACTAATGCCTGTGTTAAGCCACTGAGCCTGCAGAGTGTGAACCAGAGGTTCCCAGATGCCTGAGCAGACTCCAGCTGAGCTGAGTGCTCCTGCAGTTAACAAAAGGACGGTTCCTCTCTCTTCAATCAGCCTGGCTCCTGAGGGTGAAATAGACATCAGTGTTTTCCCAGACCGCCCTTCCATCACAGTGTTTCCCCAGACCGCCCTTACACATGGATAACTACTGAAAGAACGGACGGCAAGAAGCTAGGGGGTTAGGCAGATGAATACATTCATGGTGCTGTCTTCTGTGCACGTCACTTCGGGCCTTCTCAATGCCATTACCGCTCCTAGGCCCCCTTCCGCCTCACTGAAAAATCACCCATTTGGTCGCCCACCTTCCTTTGTCGTTCCAATGTCATTCCCCTTGCCCTCCATGGGGCAGAATTTCAAAATGGAACTCAAAGCCTTTCACACACAGTCCCTTGACTGCCCTGAACGTGTCAGACCACCAGAGTGTTGGGCTTCAAACTGCCTACAACGGACACCTCCCATCCCACTGCAGAGCTCTTGAACGGCCCTGAAATTGCGCTTTGGTGAGGACACGGGTTAGTTTCACTAGATGGTGCTAATGCTAATGCTTTCGTTTTCCGAAGTGCTCTCCCACAGAGAGATCATGGCAGGAGGAAAAGCCCCTGGGTAATAGGGAATCCAAGCTACGAAGCTGACAGAAAGTGACAATCAAGAAAAGCCAGAGATGGTGAGGAAAGGGGGTGCGGTGCAGGGGAGCAACACGTTCACCTTCAAATAGATAGTTTTACCTTATTTTATGTAAAAAGAAGTGGGCTACAGTCCACTTCATTGGATGCATCGAATGGAATATATAATAAGAAGATATCCTTTCACTATACAGGATCCCAAACACTTTATAAGTTCTCTGTATAATACCACTATGCACCTTCTATATGAGCATCTCAAAGTACTTTATGAATGATAATGAATTAAATCTCACAGCCCCCTAATGAGGGTAGATGAATATTATTATTGTACTGACAGAGAAACTGAGGCACGGAGAAGTGATTTACCCAAGGTCATGCAGCGGATCAGTGGCAGAGGTAGGAATGGAACCCAGATCTCCAGCTCTGTCTTCTGCCCTATTCACATTTCCTCCCCTCACTGTAGTGCACCCACCTCTGAGGTGGAATACAGCAGGGGTACCACACCCTTTACAATGTGAGGAGTGAAGAACTGCTCGATTATAATAATACTTAACTCTTATATAGCACCTTTTCACTAGTCATTTCATTTTTCAATCTCAAAGCACTTTACAAAGGAGGTCAGCATCACTACCCCCAGTTTACAGATGGGGAAACTGAGGCACAGATCAGGGAAACTGATTTGCCCAAGGTCACCCAGTAGCAGAGCCAGGAATAGAGCCCGGGCCTCCTGTGTCCCAGTCTAGTGCTCTATCCTCTAGATTATTATGAGGAAGAGTGAATGATTTGGCCAGGACACCAGGGTTATCATCACCCCTGCGATGGGTCAAATGTACTAGTGGAGCTTTTAATGACCCAGATGGTCAAGGGATGGAACCACTAGCAGAATATTACTCATGAGCACTGCTCCAGGCTATTGGCTTGATACTGCCTCCAAAGGAAAGGTGCTACCTGCAAAGTCACCAGTATTATAGCTTTCCTCAAAGGTTTCCTCTCTACGTACTGGTCGGGACCAATGCTGTTCTGCTAGCCTATGAGATTACATCCTATGGGAGTACAACTGGATAAAGAAATCATCACCAGGAGAGGATTGGTCTATGGCCTGGGTGAGCTGAGTTTGCTGGTCTCAGTCTAGTTGCCAGTCTCCATGTCATAACCCATCCTTCCCCCGAGACACACACAACTGGTAGCATCCTTGCTGGCAAAGTGAAGACGTCAGCTTTGAGAAGCACCAGTAGAAGCTTTCATTTGTGTTGCTTGGGCTCTCCCCGTTCTGCGTAGACAGAGAGGTCTCCAGGGCTGTCAGCCCAGCTCCTTTTGGCACTAAAAGAAAGGCAAAAAACCAGACAAATCAAACAGTGTTGATGACTCAAAAGCAAGAATGTTGCAATGAGTCTGCCATGAGACCCTGAGAATGATGGCAGTTCAGAAACCAGGCTAACCTTTCACCAATGAGGTTTGAATCCGGGTCAGCTCCCGTACATTCCATTCCTGTAAAGCATGATGGAACATTATGCAATCTGTCTCCTTGCCGGATTCTTCCATTAGTGGTGAAGTCACAAAGCGCTCCTTGCTGGTAATCAGTGGTAGACTAAAGCAGGAGAGGCTGGGTCTATATTTGATGTGAATGAGGGGAGGGAAGGTAGTAATTCAAGGTGACCGAGGATGTAGAAATGTAGGGTGTCAGGTCAGCTCATATCGGCCAGACAGGTTTTTGCAAAATGAGAACATAAGAATGGCCATACTGGGTCAAACCAATGGTCCATCTAGCCCAGTATCTTGTCTTCCAATGCCAGATGCTTCAAAGGGAATGAACAGAAAAGTGCAATTATTGAGTGGCCCATCCCATCGGCCTGTCCCAGCATCCACCGTCAGAGGTTTAGGGATGCCCAGAGTATGGGGTTGCATCCTTGACCATCTTAGCTAATAGCCATTGATGGAACTATCCCCCACAAGCTTATCTCATTTGTTTTTGAACCCAGTTACAATTTTGGCCTTCACAACATCCCCTGGCAATGAGTTCCGCAGGTTGACTGTGCATTGTGTGAAGAAGTACTTCCATATGTTTGTTTTAAATCTGCTGCCTATTAATTTCCTTGGGGGACTCCTTGAAGGCTATGTGCTTCCACATAGTCCATCATCTAAAGGAAGGGGGTATGTGGTTTGTGATTAAGGCACTGGCCTGGGACTGCGGATCAGGGTTAGTTCTTCCCAGCTCAGCCTCAGATGTCCTGTGTGATCTCAGAGAACCCACTCCATCTCTCTCTGTGCCTTGATGCCCCATCTGTAAATTAGGATGAATAATAAAAACGATGATAGTTCCTTTCTCTCGCCCTTTGTCTGTCTTGTCTGTGTAGATTGTGAGCTCTTCGGCGTAAGGACTGCTTCTTATTAAATGTACTTACAGCACCTACCATGATGGGGCCCTGACCAGTTTTCAGTGCAACTAATAATTCCAGGGCACCTGGACATGCTGCCATTCTCATCACTCCTCTCGTAGAGTTTGTTGATTCAGAATTTGCAAATGGTGCTTAGTAGTTCAGAAACTCCCAGGAAGTGGGATTCAAGCCATGCACCACAACCATGTCTAGGTATAGCTATCTGATTCCCATCTGAGCAACCCAATCCCTCCTTTGCATCATGAGAGTTTATTAAGGGATGCTCACCTACACCAGGCAAACACTCCCTTCTGCTTCAGAAAATCACCCCAGAGCTCATCAAGGGTATTGGATAACACTTATCCCAGTCTTTCCTCTATTCTCCGATTGGGTCAATCGTGCAAAGAGGAAATCCATGAGATGGTGACTTTCCCTTTCACGGGATGAATAGGAAGCAGTAGTTCACTCTCCGAAGTAATGTTGCGAAGAGCTTTCCAATAAGCACACGTCCTGAGCGGTGGCTGGCTAATTTCAGAACTACTGTGTGTGTTAATGGCACTGCAGAGGTGTTGAGGGTATAGGGAGAGAACAAGAGGGCTCACCCAGACGGTTGACTCACCGCTGATAAAACGCTCCCAGCCAGACATTAAACAAACTTGTCTGGGAATGCCGTGTTTCAACTAACAAGAGCTCTTCAGATAGACCTAGGGGAGCTGCAGGGCTGTGATCAGCAAATGGAGCATGGAATTGCCCGTCAGAGCTCAGAATACACCTCAGATGGGCGTTTGAGGACTCTGTGCTAGGCCAGGAAGCAGGCAGTGGATGGAGGCAACCAATGGCTTGGCAAAGTGGACTAAACTCTCTCCTCCGGATCGTGAGTGCCAAGGCTCCGGTTATAATGGAATGAATTCCCACCTCCACATCCAGGATGACGAAAGTGCTCCCTGCGTGCTCTCCCTTAGCATCAGCAAACATCCCCATGTTCATTCTCAGACAGGGTAGTCATCCTAACCAGACGGAAAACGGAAACTTGGGACACGGAAAGAGAGGGTTAAAGGAATGTTCAGGCAGGAAAATGAAACCCACCCTTTCTCTCACGTTTAGGCTTCAAGTGACCCTACCAGCTGTAAAAGGGTGTGGGATTATTAGGGTGAGAACATTTTCTATAATGGCGCAAGACACCTCAGTAGCCTATCACGAAGTCTGGGCCCTGTAAAGACAAGAATGGACCTGAGATGTGAAAAATGCCTCTTCCCTGAGGGGAAGAGGATGCACAATTGCCCTTCAGCAGGGGTGGTCTTCACAAACAGATCTACAAGGCCTAACATGAGACCTAGGTCTCTGGTAGTAGAAGGAATCTGGTTGGGTGCCATCAGGGGCTGCAGGGTGAAGCACCATGAACAGCTCTGGTGCGGAAAGAATAGTGATAATAATGAGGAAACACAGAACCCAGGAACTCAGGTTCCGGCAGATACAATAAAAATCCTTGTCAGTTTTAACTAAATCATGTGCTACCACAGACAGGAACACAGATTCACTGAGGTCCATCTGGCCTTTCATTTGAAGGCAAATATTTATGCTTTTTTCTTCATTCCACACAGTAATGTCCCTCAGAATAAAGAAGGCCCAAGAGGTTGAAATTTTGCAGAGAACTTACCTAGGGTATTTTTGTTCTGGTTCAAATGAAAATTTAGGGGTTTATTTCAAATCTTTGGTCAGTCACACGGGGCCTGGAAGGAGAAGAGTGACCAAATCCATGTGACTGAATCCCAGCAAGGCTATAATTTAAAGTGTTTGATGCTTTCCCATGTAATGTTCTCATCTCTGTCTCACACATATGCCTTCTAGTACATTTTCCAGGTCAGCATTCGTGACTAAGCAGTTGACCAAAAATCCCTATGGATTTCCTCAGGATGACTTCATGATATATTTTTTTTTATAAAGGGCTGTCATGAGCAATGAAATTAATACTGAGCCTGAATCTCTGGATCCAAACACCACTGAATTTTATGGCGTGGGGTTGGTACAGAATCTGAATTTAATACCTGGTCCTTGTATCTATAATGAGCTGAACCAAAATCCGGATACTCCTAACTTTGGGGCTCTCAAAATCCAGGTCCCAATTTTTCCTCTTCTTCTCCTATATTATTTGGCATGACAGCAGCATCTAGAGGCTCCACACAAATATTGGGATTCCACTGTATATATATACACAGCAGTCTCTGCCCCAAAGAGCTTACATCCTAACTAGGCAAGGCAGATAGATGGCTGGAGTGGAATCTGAACAAGTCAGTTCACATTTCTGTGTCCCCAAGTCACACAGCAGGTCACTAGCAAAGCTGGGAATAGAAACCCAGGTCTCGTGAGTCCCAATCCTGTGCTTTATCCACTAGACCATACTGCCTTTGCAGTGCAGTGCAGTTTTGTGGCCTTGGGCTCATCTCTACCTAACACCTTTCATCAGTGGATTTCAAATACTTCATTAATTAGCATTCACAGCACTCCTGCAGGGTGTCTATTCTCACTCATTTTACAGACGGGGAAACTGAGGCACAGATCACTTAACTGACTTGTGTAAGGTCTCAGCACGAATCAGTGGCAGATCCAGAATTAGAATTCAGAAGCTCTCCTCCTCCCCTAGTACAACCAATACATTGACCTTCCTCCCAAAGACGTCATTGCTCTTATCAGTTCTGGAGAAATGCTCCCATGACGTTAACTGCGCAGGGTGGGAAAAAGGCATGTTTAGACTTCAGCATCTGACACAGGCTTGCTGTGGAAGGGTACCTGTGCTTGGGAGCACTGCTCAGTTCTTTGATCCCACATATGGGAATAACTAAAACCTCGGTTTTCGGATGTGATCGTATCAGATTTGGCAAATAAATCCCTGGCATCTTGGATCAAAAGATTGATCTTTCGCACTATGTTCAAAGGAGGAAAAGGAAGAGGGAAAATCATGGCCCAGCCTTTGCATTATTTGTAATAAGAATTACATGCAATTTAGACCTGCTACCACATCCCGTCACTGCAGCTCGGGGTTCTCTTATCTGCAGGTACTCTTCCCCCTTAGGGAGCTCCCCTCGGCAATGAAGCCAGGCAGACTTCTCCTTGCCTCACATCCTGCAGTAGAGAAACACACAAATCAGATGTTTGGAGGAGGAGGGAATGTGCTCTCAGCAAACAAACTGAACTATCAACTCTAGATGTTGGGAGCAAAGTAAATGAATCGACAGCACAGAAGTTAAAAAAACTCCCAACACACCGGTTCAAGATGGTCTAGAACTGGTGTGGTATATCAGGCTTGACCCCAAGAGAGAAAGGGATGGCCCAACAGTTAGGGCACTACTCTAGAGATATAAGTTCAATTCCTGACTCTGCCACCGACTTCTTGTATGACCTTGGGCAAATCACTTCACCTCCGTACCCCATCTGAAAATGAGGATACTAGCACTGCCCTACGTGACAGGGATGTTGTGAATAGAGGGGGCTGGGAACGTTGGGAGTAATCCTTTTTTCACTGATTTGTCAAAACTAAAACTTTTCATGGGAAACGGTCAGTTTCGCAAAATTTTGTCAAAATGTTTTGTTTTAACATTTCAGAAATGAAAAATTCCAGTTTTCCTGTTTAAAACAACTTTTTGTTTTGAAAGCTAAGTGAGTTATGTTAAAAATATCTTTTAAAAGTGGTCACAATTGAAACAAAACATTTCTACTGACCTGAATGGAAATTCTTTTCGGATTTTCAGATTGTGAAAATTTTCACGATTTTGACATTTCATCCTGATTCCAGACAACAACATGTTTTGATGTCTCAAAATTTTTTCGAGGATGGGAAAACCATTTCTCACCCAGCTCTGGTTGTGAGGATAAATACATTAATGAACGTGAGGTGCTCAGCTATTTTGATAATGTGGGGCAGAATAGTATTTAAGATAAACCCCAACTGTAGTAAATCAAAGCAAGTACCTTGAAGTCAATGCTGATTTATGCCAGCTGAGGATCTGGCCCCAATGTTTTGCGGTCTTATTTAAATTTCAGCTGGATATGGAATTCACCTCACCTTCCTGCCCTACCCTCCAATTAACTGGCCAGTGTGTTCCTTTGGGGAGCGAAATGGTTGTGTGAGGCCATTGTTAAAAGGGTTGCCTTTTTGTGGGCCTGATTATTATTTGACTTGGATGTACAAAGTTGTGTGTTCATGGACGTGTGTACATACACACGAGCTTTCACAAAAATAAGAACCTTTCAGAAATCTTTCCTGTAGCTAGTGAAATGCCATGCTAGTCAACCAGGGAGTTAGAAACCCTGCTTTGTCCAGCCACATTAATAACAATGATCCTTATATGCATTATTGCTGAGTCTTATCTTTCCTTAACTGCAAGATGCTATGCCTTAAAGTGGGTGGGATTGCTCTGGGTCCCTGCCCCCTAAAATAGAGGAGCCTGCGTGATGGGCCGTTCATGAGCCAGGGGGCATTATAAAACAGAGGCGCGTAGAAAGGGAAAAAAAATGAACAAGATTACACTGAGCTTCACAGTGACGTTTATTTCCTGCCTGAGTTTTGAGTCAGTTCTAAATTTTATGCAGGCCAGTTTCCCCATCCCTCGCATCAAGTCCTAGGTAAGTAGGAATATTCTCAGATGGCTTGTAAGTAAAGCAAACCGAAATGGTCAGGTTCCTTTGGCAAAAGAATTCAGTGGCGGTACAGGGGTTGCACGCAAACAGGCTGTTAATCCCTGCCAACTGTGTCCTCAGAAATGCAGTGTCTCCTGGACCTTTCTGCAACCAATTTAAAATCACTCCAGTCTGTCAGCAGGTGCCCTTGTCTTTTTCTTTTTCACTTCTCCTATCCGTGAGTTCAGGAGAGGTTAGAGAAGGGCAGGGAACAGGCCCGGGACAGAATTATTATGGGGAATGGCAGGGTGCCAGTCAAGTCCATAATTTTGGTAATGGATTGATTGAAGAGCAAAATAAAACATTCTATGGAATGGTAACACTGCACAGTCCCAGGTCTCAGTCAGCAATGTTTTATTTCAGCCTACAATATTTATTGTTCTCTGGTGTATTTGAACTGTTTTCCTGTCTATACCACAACGGCCATATCTGGTCTGCCAGTGATGGTTTATTCCATTTCATCTGACCTTTTTTTAATTAAAAAGTTTGAACGAACCTTGTAAGTTGAGTTTGCAGAGAGCCGATATGCTGTAAAAGAACAAGCATGTGGTATTTAAAACTTGATAGATAGAGAGAAAGAGAAAGAGATTTACGAGAGGCAGCTTGGTCTGGTGGACAGGGACTTGGACTGCGACTCAAGAGACCTGGGCTCAGCTGCTGCGTGACTTTGGCCAAGTTACTTGATTTCTTTGTGCCTCTGTTTCCCCTCTTACCCTTTTTCTGTCTGGCTATTTGGACTGTACGTTTTTTGGGGCAGGGACCTGCCTCACCCTATGTCTTTGTGCTAAACCAGTGGCGCTCCAATTTTGATTTGTGCCTGTATTATAATTTTTTTTAATATATGGAGAAAAGAATCAAGAAGCACATTTTGGGGTTGATCCATCAGCCCTTACTCAGGCAAACAGCCTCATTCACATGTTAAATGTGCAGGTTCATGTACTATATCAACCGCCCTCATTGTCATAAGCATTTACCCTGTTGGTTTTAGATTTCTAAGGGCCTCATGCTACTTCCATTGAAGTCAGTGGGAGTTTTCCTATTGACTTCAATGGGTGGAAGATCAAACCCTAAAACACTGCACACCCGCCAGGTTTCTCAAGCTAGACACCCAAAATTTGAGGCATGCAAAACAAATGGTAGCTGAATGTTCGGTGTATACGTGTAATGGGTGTGGGTGTGTGTCTGTAGAGAGGCTTCAAGCAAATTCATCTTCAGGCCAGCATTACTTGGCACTTCTGAAATGTCTTGTGTCCTGGTCTGTAGGTGACAAACATTTCCTCCCATCCCATGTGTAACTCATTGAATCTGGTACCAAAGCGCGCACTATCCAGGCTGAATAGTAAACAGAGGCTAATTGCTCCCCAGCACAACTGGTACATGTTGTTCCTAAAACACCATGTGTTTTTGGTTACAAACAACTGCAGACAATTTGCTCTCCTGAGGATTTACATTTTTTTTCAATGCAAACATTTTACACCATATTTGTCCTCTGTAGTTTCTCCAGCCGTTGGTTACAAATTTCCCTGAACTCACTGTTGTTCCATCCTTTGATATTTTAGTGCAATTCGACTAGCAGGAAAACAGACGTGTGGTCTGATCCAAACTTCACTGAAGTCAATGGGAAGATTATCTCTGACTTTTCAATGAGCTTTGGATCATGGTTTGGAAGATGTGCAGTTTTAAAGTTAGGTCCTGTTTCATGTACCGCATTCTGGGTAATAACATGAAAGGACTACATGCTTGTAAAACTAAACTGGATCTTTATTAGGAGAAGAGAACTATTTACAGGGTCTGCATGTCCGGTAAAAGCTTTCCCCCATTTGAAAATTGGGCCTCAAATGTGTCCCATGCACTGAGATAGAGGAAAATCTATATGACAGACTAGAATGCAAACATTTTCCACAGCAGTAGAGGAATGGCGTTAGCAGAGGTGCTCTCAGGAGATGATGTAAGCCCTGCTAATGCAAATATCAGTGTTCCACTAGGGAAGGACATTGATATTATTCTGTTTCCTGTAATTTCTCCATCACTCATGTTAGTTGGGATTTCCTCTGCAATCCCTTTCTTCCACTCTAGTTTTTGAGGACGAGTACGAGACTTCCTGCTTCAGAAGAGGGTGGTGAAGGATTTTAAATTCATCCTGGGTGAAAGTCATCTCTGTGCAGAGTGGCCAGCACAACTCCAGTGCATCATTTAAGTTCCATTTCAGCATCAATAGGACTTAAATAGTGCAGAGGGCTTTTTGCAGGGAGGGTCGCTCCACCACTGAGTTGAATGCATAGGGTAACAGAATGCACAAGCCCACAGATGAAACCATTTGACTTTTGAGCCGTCTGGTTGGAGACGGCAACTGCATACATAATACCCTGCACTGACCCTCTGCTTATTCCTGATCAAGGCTTCGAAACAACTGAGCTAGAAGCAAACAATGGATACAGTGCAGGTTTGCAGAGGACCAAGTGTGAGTTAGGCATGGACACTTTGGGAGTGTTAGGTCTTCTACATCTCCCAGCCAGTTGATTGTGTTCAATAAAGCTACTTAATTTTCACTTTGTGTGTTAATTAAAGGCTCCAGGCAGAATATGAGGGCAGAGTGGTTTAATTGTGTTTGATTCCCCAAGGCTGGAGATGCCACAGAGGTGAGGGCAGGAAGGATGTGTAGTGGGTGGGAAGGAAATATCTGAACTGAAGGAAGTCTGGCTTGGAGAGAAGATAACTTGCCATATTAATAGACCACTTCCTGGTCAGGGTATGTCAGAATCCTTCTTCCAGAACTTCTGTCTGTGGAGATCAGCAGAAAAACAGAAACTCAGCCTTGTCAACGAGACAAAGCAATGCATGCGCCCCTGCTTGAGTGCTGGTGAAAGGTATTGAAATAACAGCCCTTGAGACTGAAGAGTTCATCCACAGAATAGGCAGGGGCGCCGCGAGCTTGTCCGCACGGCTCGGTCAGCCCATATCTGGAGGAGGGGAGGATGGGAGTTCAGGCTCTGTGGCCTTCTCAATATTTTACCTCTCCTCTGGCCCTGCCAGCAAAGATCCACATTACGGCTAATTGTACTTGGGTGTTGGGAAGGGGATAACCCATCTGTAAGGACCAGACTGCAATGCATCAGTCTCGTTTCGTGTCGAGGCCGTCACACAACCTTTCTGTCTTTTACTAACTCCCAATATCCTTTGTATTTAGAGTAGTGTCTGGAGGCCCCAGTTCTCCAAGGCACTGCACCAACACATAGTGAGAGACGCTCCCTGCCCCAAAGAGTTTACAATCGAAACAGAGGTAGAAGGGGGATCAGAGGCAAAACTGAGACTAGAACCCAAGGATCTGGAGTCACAGCCCAGCTCATCAGTGACAATCATTTCTCGCAGAATTCCAGGCATCTAGGTTATAGCTTTAAAACCTAGGTTCAGCTTTGACAGAGGCCAGCTGTTCTCAAACTTTTGTCCTGGTGACCCCTTTCACACAGCAAGCCTCTGAGTGCGACCCCCTTATACATTAAAAACACCTTTTAATATATTTAACACCATTATAAATGCTGGAGGCAAAGCGGAGTTTGGGGTGGAGGCTGACAGCTCATGATCCCCCAGGTCATAACCTCGTGACCCCCCTGAGGGGTCTTGACCCCCAGTTTGAGAACCCCTGACATAGGTAATTGGCATCTGCACTTGCTATCTTTGGGGATGATTGAAGATTGCTGTAAATCCCCTTCTCTCCATGGGTCTTTTCTCCTGGTTAATGTTAGATTGTTGTAATTCAGCTGTCCATTTGAATTCTGGGAAGCACTAATTCTACTAATCAAAGGTGAGAGACATCTGTCAATCATAATTCCAATTTCTTTTTCAAAAAACCTTTAATTTATTCACTAGAGCTAATCATAAAGGGGGGGGAGTGAGCATTTCTGTGATCCCCACCCCCACTTTCTCACAGAAATGTCATGGTGATGGAAATTTCCTCCTCAAAGTGCTTCATGTAACACAGGGCTCAAGTGCTGTACAAACTATATGCTATTTTATACACAGGATTTTCTTCACGAATGCTGCCAGCTCTGCAGATGAACACATCTACTGTTTAACAACACTATCCAGCCGCCTCAAATACAAAGTGCTATTACAAACGTTCACTGAGCCTCACAGCACCTCCTTGATGTATATATTATTATGCCCAGTTTACAGAAGGGTAAACCGAGGCACATGGTCACACAGTAAGTCTGTGGTTGTGGCAGAGCCTGGGAGAGTCTTGATTCCGATTGCCCTGTTTTAAGCTCAGCTCTAAGCCACACTCCCTTTTGGGTTAGGACAGGAAATGAAGAACAACATATCCAAGCAAAATTTCAGGGAGACAGATGGCATTATACTGCCCACCTTGGAATGCAGCCAGTGTTAAAACCCCCCAGCTGATTGTATGGGCGTCTGTTCAACTCCAGAGTGGGGGTGGTCACAAGGGCCCACTAAAACACGGCAGATGAGCCTGTCAAGGAGGATATTTTAAATGCAAAGCAAAAGGAGGCGAAAGGAGTGCTAAGTTTCTTTGCAATCACGCTGGAGTCTTGAAGCAGTGCTGTTCAGCATAGGGGCCCTGTACAAACATGCTCGCCACATATCGCTTAATCTCATGCTGTACGCCATTCCTGTGGGAGGCGGGGGGGAGGAGAGGAGGAGAGAGAGAGAGAGAGAGAAAAGGCCCAACAATGTGAACGAACGCCATGTGTTTTCACTTAGCTCGTCCTCCGAGGCCAAATGATGTAACTCTTGCTAACCCCTGCAAGATGTTGGCAAGAGGAGCCTAGTGACAACTCCAACTGTAAGTTCCTGAGCTAATGAACAGAAAAGCTGAGTAAAAAAAGAAAAAAGCAAGCAAGCAAGCAGCCTTTTTTTGGCCTAATGTTGCAATCCTTGCTGTGTCATGTGACTGTTTAGAGCAACAGTACATTGCAGGAAAGAAAACCTGGGTTCTCTTTTCGGGGTCTAGTGGGGATGCAAAGCCTGCCAAGGGAAATCAGCAAAAGGGTGTGGCCTCTGAGCACATGGCTGGAGAAATCATTGCCCAGTGAGGGATCAGCTGAAATCCTGCTCTCTGGCCCTGATGGAGTTAACCACATTTATTATTATTAGGTTGTGGGGGTTTTTTTGTTACCAGTAAAGAATGTTTTACTACTGAGCTCCACACAACCACCAACCTCCAAATGGACCATGTTACAGAAGAGCTAAATATTGTGTCAGAGAGCATGTGTTTCTTGTAAGATAGGTTTGGGCTGCAACTCTGTGTAGGAAATTGTTTATCTCTCTCGCTCTCTGTCTCCCTGCCTTTATCCTCCTCCAAGCTGAGTGGATATTCAAGATGTTCTAGACGGGGACTTTGAGCAGAGCACAGATCAACGAGCGTGTCCTCAAACAATTTTAATCTGAAGCTGTAGGGCTTGCAGAGATCAGAATCTATTCGTGCGTGATGCTGTTGTGGGATAGTCTTATTCTTTTTTTTTTTTTTGCATTGCAGTAGCACCTACAGATGCCAACCAAGACTGAGGCCCCGTTGGGCTAGGTGTGATGCAGTAAGAGACAGTCTCTGCCCCAAGCAGCCTGCAATCTAAATAGTCAAGACAGATAAAGGGTGGAGAAAGGATGTGGTCTTGTCCCTATTTTACAAATAGGAAACAGAGGCACAGTGACATGAAAGCCAGGATTCTCCATACAGCTCAGCACCCACCGCTGTAGCCAGATGTTCACAGGGATTAAGGTCACACAGGGAGTCTGTGGTCGAGCTGGGAACTGAATTCAGAGATTTCATGAGCCCCATTACAGGACCCTATTCTCTCTCCTCCGCTCCCTGCCCTCAGTCTTCCCCACTGAGAAGGCGTTCGGGCTCTGGGTTTCCCCTCAGTAAGTAGAGGCAATTGTTGTGTATTTGGTTGTCGTGGTAATAGCACCTTGTTGTTGCTATGGCAACTGAGTTAGATTATTAGGGGATAGCCCAGCCAGTTTTGGCTGGTTTTGTTAGTTCAGTGTGTGAAAATAAATGGCTGCTTTTATGGCTCACAGCTCTCTGTGTCTCAAGTGATTTCTTCCTAAACCTGCTGCCCCAAGGATACAACAGCAATAATATGGGCTGTCTTCAGTGCTGGAAATTCAGACTAGCAAATGAGAGACTGAAAGCAGACCAAACCCCTGCCCCCTGCATTTCCACTGCTCTAGGAACAGGAGATTTTGGTCCCGACACAAGGAAAATACCAGTGATCGTTTGCTTTGTGTTTTCAAGTAAAACTCCAGCCAGTAAGAAACCCCAGCATCAAGGTGGCTGTAATTCAGGTCCAATTTCACTCTAAGCCCCAAATGTCAAGGGGAAGAGGGCAGATTCCCTCTGCACAGACAAAAGGGCAGGAGATCATCTGCCCTGGATACTCACCTCCAGAGCTCTCTCTGCTTGGGGGGCAGCTCACGGCAAGACAGCCTCCTGCGGCTCCTGCGCACTGTTGCAGCTGGGTGGCCTTTTTCTGTCAGCGTCAGGGCTGCAGCATCGGATCTGCCTTGACTCTCCGCTTCTACCCAGTGGCATGTGTTGCTCTGTGTCTTAGTGTGCATGGAGAGGCATGATGGGATCCCGGGCATGCCTGTGTCTGAGACCTGAGCTGGGTCCTGACTCCCCGGCTATAGAAATGAAAGCAGGCCCAATCCTCAGCGGGTGTAAATATAATTATAGTAATAACGCCTCGTTCTTTTACGGTGCTTTTCATCCATAGACCCCAAAGGGCTTAAATAATCATACCCACCCATGCTACAGCACTGTAAGTGTACAAAGCGCATCACAGACGTTAGTTAATCCTCACAACAGCCCTGCGAGGTAGGCAAGTTGTGTTATTATCCCCACTTTATAGGCGGGTAGACCGAGGCAAGGGGATTAATGGACTTGCCTGATGCTAAACCGTTAAGTCCCTGCCTGAGCCAGGATTAGAACTCAGGAGTGCCTGGCCCGCACTCCATCCCCTGGACCACACTGTAGATTGGTCTTCAGCAGAGCTATTCTGATTTACACAGGCCGAGGATGCGGCCCGACTCTGTTCTTATTTTTTAATGGCAACATCAGTAAACACTCGGTAAAACACACTCATGCCCTCTTCTCCGCGGCCAAGGCGGGCCCCGGTGGCGTCTGAACCAGTGTTGTTCTGTGGCACGCAGAGGTGGGGCAGGATTCTTGGAGCCAGCACCAGTAAGAGCCCAGCGGAGGATGCGGGAGGAGAGCAAGGTGCTACTCTTCCTATCTGCTGGCCACTAACCCCACCGAGTGAGAGGGCATGGCACCGGGGGCGGGGGGACAAGGGCAGCCTCCAGGCCGCAGGAGCAGCGTTGTGTCCTAGGGTTCAATATTTCTTCCCCCTGCCTCTGCAGAGATTCCCTTGTGCCAAGGCAAGCTACGTGGGCCTGCCGCAGGGGTGCATGGATTAAGCTTCACTGCAGAGGTAGGTGGCTTTTGATTTTCAGTGCTAGAAATTCCCAATTGCTAAGGTAGGTATCCAGATGCAGCAGCCTTCTGCCACCCCTGCTTCACTTGCTTGGGGCAGCCTGCCACCCTTCCTGGCCTGCTGTCGATAGCTTTGCAGGCCCTGCCACGGCCATGCATGACAAGGCCAAGACTCGTGGAGCATAACGGTTCGGGTTCCCTAGCCTAGCGCTGCAGAAACCAAGGGGGAAAATGCCCCAGCAAATGTCAAACCGGCTTCACAAGAAAAATGACTTAACAGGACCAAGCACAACCATGTGCGACTGTGCTGGAAACCAAGAGGGTTTATTTGACATATATAAACCCTTCCCTTCTCCAGTTGGACCACCTCTTTGGAGTCAGGGCCTAATTACAAAATCTTGAGTCTCTTTATTTGCTAGTCTCAGCCTGACTGATTTGCTGAACGAACTGAGGCAACCTCCCAACAAGTCAATTGGTTTTGAGTTGTTGACAGATTTTGGAAGATGTTCATACACACAACTACCCCCCATCCCACCCAAGAGCGACATCAGGGACTTCTGACATCTTCTCATGTCATGTTTCTGTTATCCATCCATCCATCCATCCATGTTCCAGGACTGATGCCCATAATCAAGGCCCTGAGCACCATATTTTCAGCAGTGAGCAAAAGAGGTGCACCCACAAAAACAAAGGCTCATCCTTCGCACTCCACTCCCCCTGACATCGACGTACTAGTATCACTGTCGATATTCTTATTATCCATATAAATGTCAAAATGTCTTTTGAAGCTTTGTCTCAATAATATTTTGTGGCCACCAGTTCCATGGGCTAATAACGCTTTGGGTTGAAAACTGAGACCCAGACTTCAAATCCCCAAATGTGAACAGCCTCAAAAACTGGGGAAAGGTTGAATCCAGATCAAACTTTGCAGCTCAGCACGATCTGTAAGTTCAATGCACAATAGGTGCCTGGACAGCAGTCGTAGCATTAGGAACGATGATCCCTGCAGGGCTCTAGAAGCCATGCTTAGCTATAGCAATGCCTCAGCCAACCTTTTCATTCTGCAGAACGCTACATAAGAGACACACAACGGAACATGGATCATAACATCCAGTCCAATATTTTGTCTCCAAGAATGGCCAGGGCCAACAAACCTGCAGAAGCCCTGGAAAAGCCTACTCATAGGGAAAGTTGCTTCCTAGCCCGCATTGGCTATGCCTTGGAGCAGCGGGGTTTCTATCTCTTCCAAAAATATGATTTGTCGTTGAAACTTTTTTTTTTAACAAAAAATGGCATTTGAATTAAATCAATATTTCATTAAAATTTCATTTTGGTTTAATTTTCCTGGATTTTCAATGAAAAAATTAAAAACGTTCACTTTTCAGGTGGTATGAGAGTTTTTTTTTTATTCGCTCCCAATTTCTGTCCTTCCCCACACCCCTTTCTCATGGGGCGAAAACAAAAAACTGAAAAAAAATCTGTGAAAAATGTTTCATTCAAAACTTTTTGCCAAAAATATGAACAGTTTTTGACCAGCTCTACCAAGATGTCTCATTCAGTAGAGCAGAAGGAAGGCCTAACTGAGCCAGGGATATGCAGAACAAAAATCCAAGAACCCCACAGAACTTTAAGAATAATGGGAAGTTATGGGGAAACGAGGAGAAATTATCTTTGTTTAGGCAAAAAGAAATATCCAAGTGGGTTCCAACAGCAAAAAATTGCACTGGCCCAGATCATGTCATTGGCAATGAGAAAAACAGCTGGGGGTTAAATCTTCCAGCTGGTTACAGTCCCCAGGAAATGCCCTCTGACCTCACTCATTAGGTCACTGTCAAGGTACAGTTCATTATTTTAAATAGATCATTTTTTAACTCACTCTTGTTGGCAACATGAAGCTGAAATCCACATTCGCAGCCGTGCTATTTTTTCCTTTGCTCCACTGCATGTGCACACACTGCTTCTCTGGGGTTGTTTATTTGTGCAAGGGGCTGTTATCAAGTTATACAGACTGCTTTCTTACTGTAGCGTTGCTCAGGAAGGCTGGCTTGATTAATTAAGTTTAACAAAAAAGGGTCACCGAGGAATTTGGTTTGGGGAGAAAATCCACGGCCGAAGAATTGCATGGGCTTTTCAAATGGATGGGGAAGACGGTAAAGTAGTCTAATTTCAAGCCTATTAATACTGACAGTGAGGATCAGATTCTCAGTCTTGAGTGGCATATCTGGTTGTCCAAGGATTCCCTCAGCATGGGGGGTTTCCTAGATGGCGCAGAGCTGATGAGGCCAACTCTGCCCAACCCCTTGCTACTGACCATGGGCATAAGACATAGCTGCTGGAACGACCACTGGCAGCTTGTGTAATTCAGAAAGACATAGGTCTAAATTATGCTGAGTATTGGACTGGCACTGAACCAGCCCCAGGCTCAGGAAACCACAAACTGCTCCATCATGCGTCACCTTCTTGTCTATGGGCACAGCTGGATCTTTCTCTTTAATTCGACGGCATTTCACATTAGACATGGGTCAAAGCCACAAAATTGTCCTTTAAGAACTGAAGCTTTGCCAGCCTTTGGAGGTGTGTGAATTTGGGGATCTGGTACAGGCCTGTCTCAAAGTCACATCTTCCAAACAGCCTTCCAAAGAAAGCAGGTAGTTTTGAGAGCCCTGCACTGCACTTCACGGCTGATTAGAGTAAATGTGCCGCTCTTTCATGAAAGCCTGATCTGCTGAAGGGACGCCATGAATATCAAACCCACTCAAAAGCATTCGTCTTATCCTGCACTTAATTGCCATCATCTTGTTCCCTGAATGAGAGTAGCTGTAAAAAGAATGCAAAGTCTTAGGGGAAGGGATAGCTCAGTGGTTTGAGCATTGGCCTGCTAAACCCACGGTGGTGAGTTCAATCCTTGAGGGGGCCATTTAGGGATCTGGGGCAAAAATTGGGGTTGGTCCTGCTTTGAGCAGGGGGTTGGACTAGATGACCTCCTAAGGTCCCTTCTAACCCTGATATTCTATGATTCCAGGGAATATCGCACATACTCAGCAGAAAAAATACAAAATAAAATGAAACCAAAATGCCATTAAGGATTCAACTTAAAAGTCACTGACACAAAATGCAGAATTAAGAAGATCCCCACTCTGGAAACACTTGAAGATAATGCCCCAAATCCTTTGGAACCCATTCATCAGCATGACCTCGGTAGTCATTTCATCTATAATGTCCATGACAGGCCTGTTGGAATTCCACATTCATGACCTGACTGTTATTGCAAAGAGTAACATGTACGGTAATTGGTGGGCAAAAATTGCTGGGTGTAACAAAGATCTAATATCATCAAAATAGTTATACAGGACCAGAAATTTGGAAGGATCATTTACCACAAGGGTGTATTCATTTCGTGTAAATGTGTCTGCTCACCAATGCTGGGGTCCTTAAGCCATGCATTATTTTTTTTTTTTTTGCTATCATCTGTATTAACACTAAAACCAACTCAAGTTTTTTACAAAAGCAATTCCTGAATGAGTAAAGACAGAGGTATTGCATGTAAAGTAATAATGATAATGATAACGCCTAGCTCTTATATAGCAGTTTTCATCAGTAGATCTCAAAATGCTTTATAAAGGAAGTCAGGGTCATTATTCCCATTTTACAGATGGGGAAACTGAGGCACAGGAAGGGGAAGTGACTTGCTCAGGGTCACCTTCTTGCCAGTGCAGTAATGACCATAACAGCTGGAGTTTGGAGACTAAGGGTACGTCTATACTTACCCGCTGCTTCGGCGGCAAGCAATCGATCTTCTGGGATCGATTTATCGCGTCTTGTGTAGACGCAATAAATCGAACCCGAAAGTGCTCGCCGTCGACACTGGTAATCCTACTCCACGAATGGAGTAGGCGGAGTCGACGGGGGAGCCTGCCTGCCGCGTGTGGACCCGCGGTAAGTACCTTGTAGTTCGAACTAAGATACTTTGACTTCAGCTACGTTATTCACGTAGCTGAAGTTGCGTATCTTAGTTTGAATTGGGGGGTTAGTGTAGACCAGCCCTCAGTTGTAATGACTAATTTATTCACCACTCCTCCAGTGCATGAATTATCTGCGAAAAGCTCACGAGTTTCTCAAATTTCTTAATTATTCAAATGACTCTGAGAAACAATTTCTGTGGTCTGTAACTTGCTCACAAGCCGTTTTCAAAATATGAGCTGTCTGGATGTCACATGGTTTGTTTCTGCTTCCCGGTAGGATAAGCATGACTCTTAGAACGATGTTAGTATGAAAATTGCTTTAGAGTAGCATCTAGGAGCAACACCTAAGGTACCCATTGTGGTAGGCCCTGAAAGTATCCTCCAGAGACAGCCCCTGCCTTGGCGCGCTTGCCATATAAATGCACAAGACAAACAAAGGGTGGGGCAGCGAGCAAAGACCCTGTATGGTGAAGTGATTTGCCTAAGGGCACGCAGCTGATCAGTGGTAGAGGTGAAATCCTGGCTCCACTGAAATCAATGGAAAAACTGCGGGGTCTCCTGAGTTCCAGTCTAGCATCCAGTCCCCTTGACCACACTGCCTCTCAGAGTCAGGTTGTGGGTACAAATGCTGGAGATTATGAATTTGACATTTTCTTTCTGGGAATATTCTCCTATATATCCTTAAAATGTGCTGCTTTTGCAAATATTCCTGTCTCTAAACTAATTCACTAGAATATTCACAGAGAGCAAATACCAAAGGGGCATGGACACCATGGAAGTGAATTCGCTTAAAAACTCAAACACATATTTGCAGAAAAATGTTTTGCAGTGTTTGCTCAGCTCTGATAATAACTTTGATATACCTGACCCTTTTACCCCAACAATGTACTCGAGTGATCCCCATTCTTCAGCAGAGTCCCAGGACTGGAGTACATGGGGGGGAAGGTGGGAACTGGACCGAGGTACCTTAGTAAAATGGGCTATAGGAGCTTTTACAGCTGCTGACATCACTGGTTCTGAACAAGAACTGCCCATCTGTTTACTTTTGTAATAAACCAACCTTTCATCACCCTTCAAAAATAATCAAGCAACAATGAATAGCTGGTAGGAACAGATGTGACTCTCAACTGCTTAACAGCAGAGGGTTTGAAACTGGACTCAGAGAAAGGGCAGAGGGACAGATGTTCAAGAAAGAGAAGAGACTGAAGGAAAGAATGGAAATTTTGAACCCCACCTTGGCTATGTCTGTGGCATCATGTTGCAACGTATTGTAATAGCCCTAATAGCCTGTGGTTTTCTAACTTTTGTACTCGTGACCCCTTTCACATAGTGCGACCCCCCTTATAAATGAAAAACACGTTTTAATATATTTAACATCATTATAAAAACTGGAGGCAAAGCGGGGTTTGGGCTGGAGGCTGACGGCTCGCGACCCCTATGTAATAACCTCGCAACCCCCTGAGGGGTCCCGACCCCCAGTTTGAGAACCCCTGCTCTAATAGCAATAATATTTTGCTCTTGTACTGAACCTTCCATTGGAGGATCTTGGATTGTTCTAACACTATTTATTAGTTAAGCCTCAGGACACTACTATAGGAGTAGGTTATGATCAGTTATTGTACCCATTTTATAGATGGTAAATGAAGGCACAGAGGGGTTAAATGACTTCCCTGGGGTGACATAAAAAGCTATTAACAGCTGAGCCAGGAATAGAACACAGGCGTCCTGACTCCAAGGCCCATTACACTCTCTTCTTATGGAAGACTTATCATGCAATATAGCATCAATGTATTGTATTAAACTCCATTATAATGGTTATATCCTGAGGAATATTTTGAAGAAATTTGCTGACTTCTTCATTTGTGAATCAAATGGAAATGTACAGAGGATTTTTTTAATAAACGTTTGTTCTTTCAATTAAAAATAAAAAAAGTTTCCAGCACACATCCCTGGCCTAGTTGCACGGGAATGCATTTAATCAGCTGTTGCATAAAGATAACTGGCCATGACCCATTCCCTTTCTGATGTGGCATGGTGCTCAGAGAATGGGTGTGTCCATTTTAGTCTGCAAGCCCATGAGAAAGAATGAAAAGTTTGTCTATAGCTTGAAAGGAGATCTGAGAATTTCTTGTCTTATTGAAAGGCGAGTTGTTTACCACAGACACATTGGAGAGCAACACCCCGATTCAGCTCAGCAAGCTCATTTCACTGGCTACAGCATTTCTGCAAGGCGAGTTTTTGTATTAATTGTTACCAGATCAGCAACCTGCGGAATGAATTCATTTACAGGCTTGGCTTGAGGTCCCCCATTGGCTGGAAGCCTTCTCCATAGTTCCACAGAGAATGGACACAGTTCAGAGGGGGAAGCATTCCAGCGATAAATAGCGTAGAGGCAGTCACCGAGAGCTAAACATTATACACTGCGAACAAACAGACTGAAAGTGGAGAGCTGGCTAAAACATTTCTGAGCCTTTCTCTCAACATGTACAGCACAGCTTCTTTCCCAAGCTGGCTGAATGACTAAATATGGCGTATTTTGCAGGGACGACTCCCCCCAGAGCAATGGACTCTCGTTTGCTATGTCCATCAGTTTGTTAAAAGGCTTCCACAGTGTGTTTGAACATTGTCCAGAGGGTTACAAAAAGACACTGGCAATGAAATGCCAGTCCACACAACAGCTTGTGGTTTAATTTGCACTAAGTGGCCCACAGCAACACCATGAGGGCATTAATTCTCCAGTCCCCGCCCCTCTGGTCACACCCACCCAGCATACATTATTTTTGTTGGGTTTGGTGCTACCGTTGTTTCATGCCCTTGACATTTCATGAAGGAGCAGGGAAAAAAGATTGGAAGTGGAAAGCGTAGAGGATGAACAACCTGAAGTCTGTGAAAGAAGCTTTTAAGGGCAGTGGGACCTTCCATATCAAAACAGCTGAAGAAGACAACACCAAAAGTATGTCACAATGAAGACCAGCCAAGCAAAGGAGATGAAGCACATAGGGTAGCCTCATGCATGAGCCATGATGGGGAGTCTCTGCCCTAGAAGTGGATTGAGCCTGTGTTAGAACATTCCTCCTGTTCAGGATAGCATTCTTGGACTGACTCAGCAAAGCAAAGTGTTGTGAATAGACTTAGAAAGAAGCCCTTTCAAGAGATAGTATCTCATTGTCCAGGGTGTAAGCTGATCACCAGGTGAGATCAGGTAGGGGCTTTCTTCTCACACCTCCAGGGTAGATCAATGCATCAATGGGGATTTTGTGCCTTCCTCGGTTGAAGATTTCAGCCAATGGTAAAAGCAAACAAACAAACAAAACCCAGCAGAGTCTGCATTTCAACACAAATTGTTTAGTTTGAGAGACATATTGGTGTTTTATTCGCTTACTTTGGCTTTCTACAGGATGAGGTCACAGTTCTCGATTTTATGGGAATAATTTCAATAGGCGGATGGAAATCAGCCTGCATCCGATGGATAAACCGAACTTGGGGAATGGGCTAGAAAATAAAAAGGTGCGACTCCACACAAGCATTTTTTAGTGATTTTACATGCCAATACTGAATCTCAGCTTTAGTCCAGCATCAGAGAGTCTCTTCTCAGGAGAGGATCTGAAATGACTTTCACAGGACTCAGATGGACAGAATGTATGTGCTCTGGCAGGACGGACTGAGCTCTGAAGAGTGTTGTTCTGTAGCAGGGGTGCTAACAACCCCATCGCATTCATGATCACTGGATTCACCCAATAACATTAACACAGACAATTGTACCGTGGCAAACGAAGTACCTCAGAATGAGAATGGCTGAGAC
The DNA here is from genome assembly GCA_033296515.1 of Macrochelys suwanniensis. Lineage (NCBI taxonomy): Eukaryota > Metazoa > Chordata > Testudines > Chelydridae > Macrochelys > Macrochelys suwanniensis. Next base: position 7,565,486 of record CM065790.1, on the reverse strand, counting down.
ACTGGGCTGGGACTCAGGAGCTCTGGGTTCAGTTCCTAGCTCTGCTACAGTCTTGGGCCAGTCACTAACTTTCTCTGTGTCTTAGAGTATGTCGACACCCCTGGCTGGCCCATGTCAGCTGACTCAGCCCCCCTGGGGCTCAGGCTGTGGGGCTGTAAAATTGCAGTGTAGACATCTGGGGTCCCAGAGCCAGGGCTCCAGTCCAAGCCTGGACAAATAAACTGCAACTGTATAGTTCTGCAGCCCAAGGCCCACAAGCCCGAGAGAGCTGACACAGGCCAGCCGCAGGTGTTTTATTGCAGTGTAGACTCTCAGTTCCCCGTGAGTACAATGGGGATCATAATCCTCCCCTCTCCTATCCTCTGTCTGTCGTCTTTATTTAGCTCTTTGGGGCCAGGACTGTCTCTTTGTGTTTATACAGCGCCTACTACAACGAAGCCCTGACCTTAGCTGGGACATCTAGCTGCTACTGTAATACAAAGAATAATACTTGTTCTCATCCACATAGGGGCTGATTCTGCCCCTACTGAAGTTCATGGAAGCAGGAATGGCGTATCTACAGCACATAGATTCCCCTATTCCATCATGATCATCTAGTCTGACCTACTGTATAACACAGGCCATCAAACTTTCCCAGCATAACCCCTTTTGAACTAGAACCTGTCTTAAAAAAAAATCTAATCTTGATTTAAAAACTGCCAGTGATGGAGAATCCACCACAACCCTTGGTAAATTGTTCCAGTGGTTAATTACCCTCACTGTTAAAAATTTACAGCTAATTTCCAATCTGAATTTGTCTTCACCGTCCAGCCTTTGGATCATGTTACACCTCTGTCTGCTAGGCTGAAGAGACCCCCTTATTCAATATTTGAAACCCACGTAGATATTTATAGTGTGTAGTCAAGTCACCCCTTAGCCTTCTCTTTGTTACGATAAATAGATTGAGCCCCTTGAGTCTATCACTGTAAGGCAGGTTTTCTAATCCTTTAATCATTCTCGGGGCTCTTCTCTGAACTCTCTCCAATTAAATCAACATCCTTCTTGAATTGTGGACACCAGAGCTGGACACAGGATTCCAGCAGCAGTTACACCAGTGCCAAATAGAGGTAAAATAACCTCTCTACTACTCGAGATTCCCCTGATTATGCATCCAAGGATTGAATTCGCCCCTTTGACCACAGCATTGCACTTGGAGCTCATGATCGGCTGATTATCCACCATGACCCCTAAATCTTTCCTTAGAGTCACTGCTTCCCAGGATAGTCACCCAGCCTGTATATACGGCCTATGGTCTGTGTTCCTAGATGTATACGTTCATATTTAACCATAATAAAACACCTACTGTTTGCTTGTCCCCAGTTTACCAAGTGATCCAGATTGCTCTGTATCAATGACTTGTCCTCTTCATTATTTATTTATTTACATGAGAAGCTTCTGAGTCATCTTTGTTGTGACTAACAAACCAAAAATTAAGATTTGGGTAAAAATATAATAAACCCAACATTGTGCCGAACTTTCCTCCTTCAGACTTATCCCTGAAGAATATCACATGGGCCAACACTATGACACAGAGAAGATGAAGCAGCAAAAAAATAGACTTTTAAGGAAGAAAGAAGTGAAAATCTCATTTTCTATGAGGAAAAAAGATCAAGTTTTACCTGTTAGAAAATGAGTGCCTTGAATTTTATCCTGAAGCAATGTGGCACTGGTGTGTCCTGATAGCATTACCTATTCTCTTGTTAACATAGATATTTTCAATTCTCAGGCCAAAAAGAAAGAGAGAATGCTGTAAAGGTTTTGTTGATCAAATCCTCATTATGGAAGACAGTGGAAAAACTCCCACTAACTTCAGGAATGAGTGAACTTTAAAAACGTTGGGTGGGTGGGTGGGTGGGGGGAAGAGAATTCACTTTGGCTAAGTACAAAAGTTTTGATGTCTATTTGAACCTCCTGAACTTGATTCTCTTTTTATATGGTTGTAAATCAGGAGTAACTCCACTGAAGTTAATGGGCCAAAGTTTTCCGCTGGATGTCATTCTAAAAGACACATACTTATTCTACCACAGGTTATTAGACTTCATGCAGAAATCACTGGCTGAGATGTTATAACAGACGTGTTATGCAGGAGATCAAACTAGGTGATCATAATGATGCCTTCTAGCCTGAAAATCGATGTATAACTCCTCTAGTATCAATAGAGTGATGCCAACATCAAATCTGGCCCGATAGAGTTACACCTGGTGTGAACCCTCTGTAAGTGAAGCTTCTTGAGTCTGCAAAACTGAGTTGGAAAACTCTTAAGAAATTACTTTCTGCTGAAATTTCTGGCACTTCCTCGTAGAACCATGTAAATCCCAGTTGTTTTGGCAAAGCAAACTGGTTAGTTTTTGTTGGCACAGGTTCACATCCCCAGGAGCATTACTCAGAATTTGGGATCTCAGTGCAACAGGGTATGCGGAATTCTTCTTTCTGCTTCCAGCTAAGCTGAGAGCCCATGGTGCTCTGGCACCGCCCTTTCAGAAATTGCTGGCACCCCACAGTGCAAGCTGCAGCCACAACAATGCAAAATAAGGAGCAATGGCAACAAGTGGAACAAACTGTTTCAAACCACAAAAACAATCACTTTGAATGTTGGGAAAAAGTTGGAGAAGAAGTTGACTTTATCTGCACTGATACATCTGTCCCGGGTTGGTAATGGCTTCCTGATGTATGACGGTATTAACATGTTGGGTTTTTATGTAATGACTAAATCTAAATTAAATCTAAATCTAAATTAAGAGACTCTACAGCCTTTGGGAAATGCTGTGGTGGAACACACTTAACCTTAGAGCATCCTCTCGCATCCAGCACCTCCTGCTGACTGGCTGCCTCTGGCTCTAGGTCTTCTATGGGCCAAGTCACAAAGTTCACACCCCTTCTGGGATATCACAACCAAGTCCAGATGAACCTGAATAATTCTGCTGCCCCGCTGGGCTACTGAACGTGTCTATTTCTAATGGCAAACCCTATTTCAGGGCTTCCTGGGGAGGAGCCTACCCTGCTGTGTGCTCCCCGCCTTGTTGTCCTGTTAAACCCTAGCTCTGGGATTCTCTCTGCCAGAGAGACCTGCCTCTTCTGCAGTCCCTCCTTCAGCTGAGTTCCTTCAGTCTACTTATTGTGGCTTAGCTCCGCCCCTTCTGGCCCAGAGACAATTAGGGTATGGCTACACTGCAATTAGACACCTGCGGCTGGCCTGCGCCAGATGACTTCGCCTGAGCCCCCATGAGCCCAAGGGGCTGTTTAACTGCAGCGTAGATGTTCGGGCGTGGACTGGTGTCTGGACCCTCTGAGGTGAGAGGGCCCCAGAGCCTGGGCTGCAGCTGGAGCTCAAACGTCTACATCACGTCTACCATGATTTTTTCCTATTTTTTTTCCAGCTTGTGTTTTTCTCCCCTTTCTCCCATCCCCATATTGCCCCCCTTTCAGAGATTTCAGTCCAGTGTTTGTAGTTACACCTCCTTGTACCCTCCAACATATTTCTTCTCTCTCCTAAGTGTTTACACCCTTAAAATATTTGTAGCCTGTTGTCATGTTCTCTCCCGCTAGCTTGCCTTTCTGACCCAAACTATACATTTAAGCTTTATTCAGCCTGCCTCATAAATCAATCCCTGATCGTTTTTTGTGACTCTCATGAGCTGCATGACACATTTCAGGGTTTGCTACTTCTCTCAGTTAAACCACAGTGAGTCTGGAATAGTCTCCACTGTAGTCAAAGGAGTTACACCAGCATGAGAAGCGAATTAAGCCCCTGGGTTCGTTTGATTACTAAAGAGACGTACAAAGATGGAGGATGCTTTGCCTGGTCTTTTACTCAGAGTGTAAAGATCCAGGTCAGATGGTGATCCTGGACTGCAGACGAGAATTAAATTACAGAGTTCAAATCACAACTTTGACATGCTTCCAGCTTTTATCAGATGGTTCCACTCAGTGTTTGGCACAGCTGATGCAAAAGAAGGTCCAGGAAAAAGCAATCACACAATAAAAGCCATCTAAGCGGACTAGCAAAAGGAGAAGGGTCCCTGTCTGCATGAGCCATTTCAAATGGGGTATAATGATATCCTCCCCACGATCTTCAGCCAGTGGCTGGCGACCCAGTGTGGGAGAGAGCTGTCTGATTGCTGGGTTCTTCCTATGTCAGAGGAACTTTAATCTTTGTCCTGTCTGCAGAATTTTTAATTGCTAAAAAACCCCAACCTCGTCTTCTCTCCTGCCACATCAGATTATATTGCAAACAGCCTGCCTAGGAGATGGAAGGGTAAAAGATAACATCTGGTGGCATGGATACCATGTTAGCAATTAATGGTGGTCACGGATGCTCCTCTCTGAGTTTCAACTTTCTCTTTGTTCTTACACCCTGGGTTTATCCATAGGTTTTCCTTGCAGGGAGGTGTCCTAGAAAATGTACAGAATCACTTAAATGCAGAAAGGCCAGGGCAGCAGCTCTCTTGATTTCAATGCTGATTTACACCAGCTGTGAATCTGGCCCTGAAGTGTACAAACTGAGCTAAACCATTGGATGGTCGAGCTTGGAGAGGGAAAGGGGTGGGGATGAGGAATGGACGTGCTGGGATTGTACCTGAGCAGTGCTGGGATTGTACCTGAACTCCAGGGCTTGAGAAGGAATCCCCGGAATCTCTCAGCATTATGTCAGTCATAAGTGAAGGATGGAGTCCCTCTCCAGTAATTAGTCCTGGGAGCCTAATTCCAGCCGTGGGGAGAGGCTAGGGTGACCAGACAGCAAGTGTGAAAAATCGGGACAGGGGGTGGGGGGTAATAGGAGCCTATATAAGAAAAAGACCCCAAAATTGGGACTGTCCCTATAAAATCGGGACATCTGGTCACCCTAGGAGAGGCCTGGGTGAATGACTGGGGTGAGGTGGGGCTGCAGGAAAGAGAAGACTACATGAGAGACTCATGGCTGTAATGAAGGGAAGCTGAAGCTGAAGCTGACCGACAGACAGAGAGAGGATCCCCAAAATGGAGAGAGGGCTGTGAGCAGAAAGGGCTTGGAGGTATGGCATGAGAAGGCCCACCACAATAAAGAGGGTTTGAAAAGCAGAGGGAGGGAGGTGGTGGGCACAGAGGAGGATCCATGGTAGCAGAGGCAGGACCCTGAACATTTGTCTTACACTGGCCGTTAGGAACAACTACTCTTGGATGCATCAGATTTTTATTTGACTGTTGATAAACGGCAATTTTACCGTACACACGCACGCACACAAAAATAAAAATCAAATTCTGCCAAGCCTAGCTGCAACCTCTTAGCTGCCACCTACAGCAAACATTGCACCAGCTAGTGGGGGCAGCTACTAATCTTCATCCCAAAGCTACTAACCTAAGCCATAAAACAGTATTGTCCCTTACCTATGTGACTCCTTCATGCTTCACAGTTCAATGCCAGGTATTCACTATCTGAAATTAGAGCTGGTTTGGTTAGTTTTTATTAAACACAAAGGTCACATGGTAATATTTATGTTCCCTGACTGGCTGAACTTCATGCGTAGAATCAGGTTTCCAGTGCGAATGCTCAGGTTCACGAGTTCAGTCTTCACTTTCCAGCAATACACTCTGAAAATTTGCTCCTTCCATAAACATTCCTGCCAGGAAATATCATAGAATATTCTCAATACAGGTCTCATCCAAAGCCCACTAAAGGTCTCCCAGTGATTTCAGTGGGCTCTCAATGACTTCATTTTGAATAGGCCCAACATGAACACTATCCAAGTGAAATGTATGCAAAGAGTGGAAAATGTGCAGTGTTTGCCCAGCTCAATTCTATGTAGGTCCATATCCTGTCCTCATCATTGGCATATCTGAGTGCCTTCCAGTAGCACATTAAACAGCATGACTAACTAGGTGTTACCATCCTACAACGGTTCCATCACTTGTGTGAAAAGAGTTGGTAGGTCCCAGTTAGCATGAGAACATATGGATCAGACCGATGGTCCATCCAGTCCTATTTCCAACACTAGATGCTCTAGATGCAAGAAACCTCCCATTAGGCAGACGTAGGATAATATGTGCGGCCCTGACCACATGCACACATTACATCTCCTCTTAATAGTTGATAGTTAGAAATAGGCTTATGCCCTGAAGCATGAGGTTTGAGATCTGTTCCAGAATTTGCTAGCATTCACTGTTCTAACTCTGGATATTCTGGTTCACCATATAAAGGTCCATACAAATTTCTACATCATAAACCCACCACTATAAACAGCCCGGTGTGAACTTAAACGTGCAAGGAAACCAAACCATCCTCAAAGCCCTAGAGGTGGTCTACAATCGCATTGTTATACTTTTACTGGGCATAAACAGTGGACTATCTGGCAAGCACTACAAACAACATTTAAGATGTGGTTGTGTTAATTTAAAGTCATGACTCCAAAAGGGTTGTGTTTTGGGACACTTATTCATTAACCTAAAGCACGGTCGACGCTTTAGGAGACTAGAAACTCATGAATATTAGGGACATAGGACATAGGTTTGGGAAAAGCTTCGGGGTCATTGAATCAAGTTCCCTGCTACCTCAAGCAACCCCAGCATATAATCTTCAGAAGCATTCACTTCAAGAAAGGACCTTTTGGATCCAATTAAAGGATTCTAATTCTAAATGTTGTTTTTCTTCCTTTGAGAACTGGCAACGATATGTTTCCATTTTAAAATATACCGAGCCCTTTAAGACATGTGCTGAGCCCTCAAAACTAAAATCATTCCATTTCCCCCTAAGATTAGAGTAAGATCCTAACTATATTCAGAGCAGCTATTTTCATTTAGATATTTAGAATGGCACTTGGTTCAAGAGATATAAGAGTGCCGTTTCAAGTCACAGAGGGAGGGAAGCCTGACAGATGACACATACAACAAAAAAAAGCCAAGGAGATACTGATGAGCATATCGGATGCCAATTGCATCTCATTATCAGTGTCACTTAGTTGGCTGTCATATGGGCTCTTTTATGTTAAGTCCTAGAGAAGGGTAATGAGGAACCTGAATGTGATGAATTTTTCAAAGGTTTTTTTAAATATTTAAATAGATTAAAATAATGATCTGGTAAAATTGGATCATTGCTGCAGGCACTTAATAAAAACAAACTTGACATAAGGACTTCAGAATAAATACAAGGAATTAGCTTCTTTGAGCTGAAAGGTGGGTCATGAGATCTGTGAGGCCACAATGGCGCGTGCTGGGCTTTAAATTGAATCACGGGAGAGTGGCTGGGTTGGATCAGTGCAGAACTACCTCTTTGTTCGCAAATCTAGAGGATGTATGATTTTTGTCAGTGGCCCTTCCATATCTTCCCCCACTCCCCCAGATCTTGAGGACGATGATGCCTACATATGAAGTACTCACTGAATTAGAGAACAAAAATAGCACGGCTTAAACTTCACAAGTACTTGCCCGACCCAGCTCTCATTTCAATTTTAAATGCAATGATGGTGTTTCTTATAGATTTACACCATCCCTTTTTAAATAGACCATGGCATATTCGCTAGAAGCCCACAGATGCTTGTTCATGTCCTCTGTTGCATGTGGCCCTTGTGGCAATAGAAAGTGTGACTTGGCACTTAGATCCTATAGTTTGGGGCACTGTGAATAGAGGACTACTCCATAAAGAATGGATCCAAGTGCTGATAACCCCAGGTGTGCAGAGGGCCATCACAAGACCTATGCAGCATCGGAATCCTCAAATTAGGGATTAAGTAGGAGTAAGAGTGGCAGAATCTGGTCCTCTCTGAGTAACACAATCCGTGGTTGAAATTACTCATAAAGGCAGTGTCGGAGTCAGTCACCAAAATGATGTAGTTTGGAGAGGAACATTTGGGTCATTAGAAGCGACAAAGGGTCCTGTTGCACCTTATAGACTAACTTAGTCTATAAGGTGCCACAGGACCCTTTGTCGCTTCTACAGATCCAGACTAACACGGCTACCCCTTTGATATTTGGGTCATTATATTTTTTAAAGAAAGTTGCACTTAATAAAGACAGATGTAAACAGAGAAAAAACACCTCAAAACAGCACCAAAGCCGATCGTGCTTCGTTGATTGATGCACCAGCAGATATCCTGGTCTTTGGGTTTAACAGTGCTGACATTTGTGTGGCTCGTGAAGGATTGAGATGGTTGCACTTCCTCCATTCAGCTGCAAAATCAGTGTCCTGAATGCAGCCACAGAGAAATGAAATCACGTTCACTTTCCCTACTCTGTTATGAGTTACTCCAGAACATCAGTGCATGTAAACATGGCCAAATAACACAGCAGTTCCTGCCTTTTATGGCACGGGTGAGGGGTGTATGAGGAGTGGGCTGATCTCCATAATATTCATTCCACTTTGCTCCACATTTCTAGAGGGTGGACTTCAGCAACAGTCCAAAGGGTGAAAATTCATCCCAGTAAGTTACTTATCCTTCCTTAAAGCATCACAGATATTTAATATTTCTATTGCCTAGTCGAGAGAGAGAGAGAGAAAAGAGACACAGAATGCAGTCATTTTTCCCCCATTCTTTCCATGTTTCCCCCATAATTCAATATAAAACAGAGGTGCTGGTGAGAATAGAAATAAGCTTATTTATTGGGGTGATGCTTTCTAGTGAAAGACTAAGACCACTTACTAAGAGTTGCTCTTTCAGGGGAGATGGCTTTCCAAAGAGCCATTCTTGTTATCAACATTATTATTGCCCGTAATAGGTTTATAGCATCTGGCACTAATTGCACCCTATCTGGCAAGCAGTTGCTAATCATGCCCCCTCCTGCCCCCTATTTTTTTTTTTTGGAGGGACATCATGATTTTGACTTGTAAGTTTAGGATGGAGGTTTTGAAATAGCTTTTGTAGCCCAGGCAACATAATATTGCATCGCGAGAAGGATACAACTTCATCACATCCTGATACCTGAGTTTGTCCAGGAAGCGAACAGTTAAAATGGCAACTATCAGTCTTGCCAAAGAGGCTGGCTGAAAAGTGCCCTCTTTTCTCCTAGTGTCTGGTCCACACAGACAATAAGATTCTCCTACTGTTAGCAGCTAATTGTATTGCTCCTTTTGCTCAAGCAGATGCTTTCTCTTCTTCTCCTAATACTCCCAGGTTCTGTCCATGCTGATGACTTATAGTAGAGTTTATTACACTTGCGCTGCTAGTGCTGGTTCTGTAGCTGAGATGGGAATCTATATGACAGGGGCATAAAGGGCTCAGAATCGGGCACTGGGGATGTTGAAGATCTAGAACTGAATACTGCAAACAGCCCCTATCTTTACAATGCAGCAAGCAAAACCCCCAGAACTGAATATCCCTCAACCTCTGGGCTGGTCAGAATCAGGATCTGGACCCAACACCAACGTTTGCAACTTACGCCCATCTCTAGTTTTATGTTTGCTGCTTACTGCTGTAGTGAGAGCAGCATGGGGGGCGGGAGGGTGAGGCAGAAGTACAGACTTGCCTGACTCACCCATTTCAGAGTTATTTTAGTTATTACTGCTGTGGTGTACTCAGATACCAGGACAGAGTCACCAAGTTGACGTAAGAAGGGTAAGGCCTGATTCTACCAGTAGCTGAGTGCTTAGCACCCTCCAATAACACTGATCCAGCAAGGTGCCGAGCAGCCTCTGCTCCCGCTGACGCCAAACTTGCTGGGTCAAGCAAGAGAGAGTCCAAACTGCCTTATGACTCTCCTCTCCTGCAGGATCCACAAGGAATGAGTCAGCAATTACAATGACCTTGATCAGCGCTTGCATAGCTATGCAGCGCTGCCTCCTTGACGCATGGACTAAGATGTCCCCCAGGGCATCTCCCTGAAATCTATCTGCCTCAGGATTCATACCAGACTCATCCCTCAAGTATCTGAGCTTAGTGTAGGCGTACTGTGGTCAGCTGTAGTCTACTCCAAGTGGAGCATTCCTTAGTTCTCTCTGTTCTTCCCTGGAATGGGAGGACCAGCACATTCAGTTTTGTGTTTGTTAAGAAGTCCTATCGGGAAAGCACTTGGTGTCTCTCAGATCAGCCGCATTTAAGCCCGAATGAAATTGGTGGTTTGGATGCAGATGGCTTAGATGTTGGACTAGTCATCGGTAGAGATGGACAGTCTGGAAAGAAGAAGAAAACCCAGCAACCACAAGGAGAAGGAATTTGCTTTCTCCTGAAAGGCACATTCTGTATCATTATGCCAGCCATAGATGTACATAAAACCTTGGTAACTGCCGTGGTAATCATTTCATGTGTATAGGGTTTTTCGGGCTAAAGCATAATTACAGCTAATTGCCCTTTGATTTTTGTTCCGAAAAAGATCCTTTTACAGCACTCAGGGTTTATGAATAGTCCTTAGCTCTCCAGCTGTTCTTAAGAGAAGCCACTGTCAAGATAAAGATCAGTGCTGGCAAACCTCACAGAGTCTGAAGTTTCACCAGTATTGTGAGCGGTATTTGGGTTTGCCAAATCAGCTGGAATTTGCAAAGGTTTTGTTTGTTTTTAAAATAAATCCCCCGTGGTTAGGGTTGCCAATTTTGCTTGGATGTATTCCTGGAGGCTTCATCACATGACATAATCTTTAATTCCTGGAGTCTCCTGGACAATCCTGGAGGGTTGGCAACTACCCCCGTGGTGGGAAACTGGGAGGCAGATTTATGCAAGGAGGCGGCGGGATGCAAACCATGAACAGGAAATCGCACTTCAAACTAGGAGAGAGCCTGTATTAGGAAGAGAAAAGAACGCCCCAGTCATTAGACTGTCAAGAGTGGGTGGCCCATGTGTATGATTTATACGTACAGAGCCGGTCGTCACATTTTTAACTACAAATATATCCCCTAATGTGTAGAGAGGTACAGAGCTATGAGCGGAATGGCCCCCTCTGCTTTCCAGTGTGGAGGGCCCTGCATTCTTTGGGAGCTTTGATCGCTGCATGGGCGTGGAGGAAGAATGCCAGCTGTGGAGCACCGGCTCACTCTTCCTGAAGCCTCGGATGGAGTCCGACGTGACGTCACTGGCATCACCAGGTTTTTCGGATGGGGCTGGGCCCTTTCTCTGTGACCCTCTGCATTAGGGATTTGCCAGGTTTTTGTCTGGAAATCTCATCAGGCGTTGAGCTAACCGGGCCGGTGCTCTGCCTAGAAATAGGGCGGCGCAATACAGCTCCTGTTTCTCTGTGGCCCTGGTACCATCCTGTATCCTCATCTCCATCCAGGGCTCCGTCTCCCGGTCTCCTTCTCTGCTCCAGGGGGATTTCTTCTCCTCATGTCTCGTGATCATATTTGGGGCTGACCATCAGGAACAAGGAAACAGACTTGTACTGTGGGGATGTAGTTCAATTCTACAGGGACAGGGTGCTGAACATTCACCCCAATAGCTTGGGGGAGGCACATGCGGGCTTGGTGGGCGACGATCGGTAGGAAGCCTGGCTGGGAGAGAGCCAGGGAGAGACTTTTATGACTCCTTTAAACACATCCTGGAAATGGAGCTAGATGAGCGCATTGCAGGGCCCTCATGGCATCATTTAAATGCAATGTCCCACTCGGAAAAGGAGAGGCCGCGGCTCAGGGAAACGGTAATAGCCTCATTCCTGAGCACTGCATCCTTCGGGAGGCACCAAGCCACATGAAAACAACGTCTTGTATGTGGTTAGCCATGAGCTATCGCTTCAGCCTCTCGTCAGCCACCGGCAGTAGTTGCAATTGAGTGTAATCACAGAAAATGAGGAAGATTGTACTACGGAGTGAATGGACGGAAAGGGAGGGCTGATACCACTGGAAGCCTTCACTCTGGAAAATGGTGAGGCTTGCTTGCTTTTCCCCCCCTCCTCTTTCCTAATTTGGCTTCTGACTCTGCTGCTGGAAGCCAAATTAGCTCATGGTCTGAGGCTCCAGCGGTGCACATAAGCAGAGGTCTGAGTTGCAACTGGCTGGAAATAGAAGCAGAAATAGAACCGGTGAAGCAATAAACATCTCTAGGGCCCATGCGCTTGCACACTTGAACAACCGTATGTAAGTGTGACGGCTTCACACACGACGGATGAGCTATGGCTGCTACGTAGACCCACTCCAGAGTTGGGTGTTCATGTTTCCTCACCAGTGGATTACGATATGTTTCAGTGGCAAACTGGGCCTGATCACATAAGGACCAACCTGATGGGTCATAGACTCATAGACTCATAGACTCTAAGGTCAGAAGGGACCATTATGATCATCTAGTCTGACCTCCTGCACAATGCAGGCCACAGAATCTCACCCACCCACTCCTGGAATAATTATCTCACCTATGTCTCAGCTATTGAAGTCCTCAAATCATGGTTTAAAGACTTCAAGATGCAGAGAATCCTCCGGTAAGTGACCCGTGCCCCATGCTGCAGAGGAAGGCGAAAAACCTCCAGGGCCTCTGCCAATCTACCCTGGAGGAAAATTCCTTCCCGACCCCAAATATGGCGATCAGCTGAACCCCGAGCATGTGGGCAAGACTCACCAGCCAGACACCCAGGAAAAAGTTCTCTGTAGTAACTTCTAACATCCCATCATTGACCATTGGTCCTATTTACCACTGATGGCAATTAATTGACCCTTGACTAAGATCATGTTATCCCATCAAACCATCCCCTCCATAAACGTATCTAGCTTAATCTTGAAGCCAGTTAGGTCTTTTGCCCCCACTGCTTCCCTTGGAAGGCTGTTCCAGAACTTCACTCCTCTGATGGTTAGAAACCTTCGTCTAATTTCAAGTCTAAACTTCCTGCTGGCCAGTTTATATCCATTTGTTCTTGTGTCCACATTGGTACTGAGCTGAAATAATTCCTCTCCCTCCCTGGTATTTATCCCTCTGATATATTTAAAGAGAGCAATCATATCTCCCCTCAGCCTTCTTTTGGTTAGGGTAAACAAACCAAGCTCCTTGAGTCTCCTTTCATACGACAGGTTTTCCATTCCTCGGATCATCCTAGTGGCCCTTCTTTGTACCTGTTCCAGTTTGAATTCATCCTTCTTAAACATGGGAGACCAGAACTGCACACAGTATTCCAAATGAGGTCTTACCAATGCCTTGTATAACGGTACTAACACCTCCTTATCTCTACTAGAAATACCTCGCCTAATGCATCCCAAGACCGCATTAGCTTTTTTCACGGCCACATCACATTGGCGACTCATAGTCATCCTGTGATCAACCAGGACTCCGAGGTCCTTCTCCTCTTCCGTTACTTCCAACTGATGCGTCCCCAGCTTATAACTAAAATTCTTGTTATTAATCCCTAAATGCATAACCTTACACTTCTCACTATTAAATTTCATCCTATTACTATTACTCCAGTTTACAAGGTCATCCAGATCTTCCTGTAGGATATCCCGATCCTTTTCTGAATTGGCAATACCTCCCAACTTTGTGTCATCTGCAAACTTTATTAGCACACTCCCACTTTTGGTGCCGAGGTCAGTAATAAAAAGATTAAATAAAATTGGTCCCAAAACTGAACCTTGAGGAACTCCACTAGTAACCTCCCTCCAACCTGACAGTTCACCTTTCAGTATGACCCGCTGTAGTCTCCCCTTTAACCAGTTCCTTATCCACCTCTCAATTTTCATATTGATCCCCATCTTTTCCAATTTAACCGATAATTCCTCATGTGGTACTGTATCAAATGCCTTACTGAAATCGAGGTAGATTAGATCCACTGCGTTTCCTTTATCTAAAAAATCTGTTACTTTCTCAAAGAAGGAGATCAAGTTGGTTTGGCACGATCTACCTTTTGTAAAACCATGTTGTAATTTGTCCCAATTGCCATTGCCCTCAAGGTCCTTAACTACTTTCTCCTTCAAAATTTTTTCCAAGACCTTGCATACTACAGATGTCAAACTAACAGGCCTGTAGTTACCCGGGTCACTTTTTTTCCCTTTCTTAAAAATAGGAACTATATTAGCTATTCTCCAGTCAAACGGTACAACCCCTGAGTTTAGAGATTCATTAAAAATTTTTGCTAATGGGCTTGCAATTTCATGTGCCAGTTCCTTTAATATTCTTGGATGAAGATTATCTGGGCCGCCTGATTTACTCTCATTAAGCTGTTCAAGTTTGGCTTCTACCTCGGATATGGTAATATCTACCCCCACATCCTTATTCCCATTTGTCATGCTGCCACTATTCCTAAGCTCCTCATTAGCCTCATTAAAGACTGAGGCAAAGTATTTGTTTAGATATTGAGCCATGCCTAGATTATCCTTAACCTCCACTCCATCCTCAGTGTTTAGCGGTCCCACTTCTTCTTTCTTTGTTTTCTTCCTATTTATATGGCTATAAAACTTTTTACTATTGGTTTTAATTCCCTTTGCAAGGTCCAATTCTACATGACTTTTAGCCTGTCTCACTTTATCCCTACATGCTCTGACCTCAATAAGGTAGGTTTCTTTGCTGATCCCTCCCATCTTCCACTCCTTGTATGCTTTCTGTTTTTTCTTAATCACCTCTCTGAGATGCTTGCTCATCCAGCTTGGTCTAAAACCCCTGCCTATGAATTGTTTCCCCTTTCTTGGGATACAGGCTTCTGACAGCTTCTGCAACTTTAACTTGAAATAATCCCAGGCCTCCTCCGCCTTTAGGTCCATAAATTCTTTAGTCCAATCCACTTCCCTAACTAATTTCCTTAATTTATTAAAGTTAGCCCTTTTGAAATCAAAAACCCTAGTCTCAGATTTATTTTTGTTTATCCTTCCATTTAGTTTGAACTGAATTAGCTCATGATCACTCGAGCCAAGGTTGTCCCCCACAACCATTTCTTCAATGAGGTCCTCACTACTCACCAAAACCAAATCTAAAATGGCATCCCCCCTTGTTGGTTCAGCAACTACCTGATGAAGGAATTCATCAGCTATCACATCTAGGAAAATCTGAGCCCTATTATTATTACTAGCACTTGTTCTCCAATCTATATCTGGGAAGTTGAAGTCTCCCATGATCACACAGTTCCCATTAGTATTTACTTCCTTAAAAACATTAAAGAGGTCTCTATCCATATCCAAATTAGATCCCGGTGGTCTATAGCACACCCCAAGCACTATCCCAGGGGAGGCTCTAGTAGTTTTCTTCCCCAATGTGATTTTTGCCCAGACAGACTCTGTCTTATCCATTCCATCCAGTCCTAATGGAGGGAGGGATAGCTCAGTGGTTTGAGCATTGGCCTGCTAAACCCAGGGTTGTGAGTTCAATCCTTGAGGGGGCCATTTGGGGATCTGGGGCAAAAATTGGGGATTGGTCCTGCTTTGAGCAGGGGGGTTGGACTAGATGACCTACTAAGGTCCCTTCCAACCCTGATATTCTATGATTCTATGATGCCTTGCCCCGACATCAGACAATCACAGTAAATTGTTCATTACATAATGATACATAATTCCTGACACAACATGTAGAAGGACCCTTCCATTGCTCACACTGAAGCTGTCAGTCTGGTATCTTACAGCAACACTACATGAATTACAATTTTTAAGACTTTTTTTTAAACATCTTTAAAACGGATGGTCCCACTGGGGCAAACTAATGAAATAAAAGCAAACAAAACCAATAACGATTCCAATTTAAGGCAGTTTACTTTCCCTTTAGAAATGCAGTGGTAACCCCAGCTCATATTGAAGGTGGTTGCAATAATATGAAAGAAAAAACAAACCCAACCCAGCTGATTATCAGAGGTGCTGGACACCCACAAATCTTACTGGAATCACTGGCTGCAGCTGGTGCTCAGCACTTTTGAAAACCAGGCCAGTGAATAGTTCCTTTGTTTGAACCTGCTGGGAAATCCTTAAGCCTGAATTTATAGCATCCAAAAATTGGTGCCCTCCTGACAATCAACTGAATCACTTGTGGTTTTGGCTACCCACGAGTGGTCACTTGATTACAAAATCCCCAAGTGGTTAAAATGCACCTTAACGTGTCCGTTGATTGAGGGACATAACACCAGATTGATTACTCAAGCGTAGATGGTCCAAAATCTGTTTCTACCTCACCAGGTCTGATCCTGCATGGTGCTGAGCATTCAGTGGAAGCGAAAGGTGCTTAGCATTTCAAAGGAAAGCTCCCCAAATGATCCCTTTTAAAGTGTGTCTATACTCCAATCTAGAGCATGATTGCAGCTCATACCTGTGAGTTAATGGGGAACAAGAGCTGGGAAAAGAAATTTTGCACAGCCAGTCTGAAAACTGAGAAAGAAAATGAAGTGCGGGGGGAACCCCACAGCAAAATAGTTTGCATCCAGAACACAAGACCATCCGGGCTGTCTCATGACTCAGTGAGAGCCGACTTTGAACTAGGTTTTGTGTCCTCTACTTAATTGTGTCTCCGTCCTTGAGCCATTGAGAAGAACCTGAGACTACAGCAGGTATGAGTCACCATCCCAACTCTACCGTTACGTAGGAGCTGAGAAAAAAAATACAAATGGGTCACTGTTGCACCCTAAGCAGATGACTACCCAAAGGAGCAGATGACTAACCAAAGGAACTCTTCTGAGTCATGCCATCACTGGAGAACCTTTCAAACCCATTTGAGGAATTCTCCTGCTGTGCCACCAAATAATGGGTGGAAGTGATGAGGGGGAGCCCTGAACCTCAAACCAGGCCAGGTTTATTTTTGTACGTGCAGGGCATAAATCTTCTGGGCTCATCCTTCCCCCACATTATCATTGTCCCAGTCTCTTTGAAGCTTCTCATCATGCTGTTTCCTTGGTCAAGGGCTCATTTCAAAGGCAGACAAAAATTCACACAGCTATTGTCCTGTGGCTGTCTACATACTTCAGTCCTTTATTATCCCCAGTCTGAGCAGAGAGCTCAGAATTTCATCTGCAAACAGACAAATTAAACTTCCAACTAAAGAAAAAATATTTTTCCCCTTTAGTGAAATACTCTTAAAAAAAACAACTTAAATATTCGAAACTCAAAGACATCTGGGTTTCCAAGCCTCAGGAAATTACAAGTCCCATTCTGGAAATAAAATACATGTTTGTCCATATATCACATTAATTAAAAGCCATAATATGGAAAGAAGGTCCATAAAACGTTTTCCTGATGGCTGGCAGATTTGCATAGCAATTTCTTCTGTTTAACCATAGCATAGCTATTATTATTATTATTATTATTTAAAAGAAGGTCATATTTTCCTTCCTCTTCAATCCAATGCAGTGGAGAAATGTGTTCCTCTGAGATGAAAAGGAATAAGCAGTCTCTCAAGGATTTAATAACCATTTACACTTACATTGTCTCTCATCAGAGGAATACAAAGCATTTGATAAATACCGACTAGTGGTTTGGGCATGAAACGATTATTTGTCATCAGGCCCTAGAGACTGAATTTTAACATTAGTAATTTACTAAAACAAGTGCCAATGGGATTAAAAAGAGAGCTAAACTTTTGCCACTCAGAGATGTGCATTGGGGACACCCTCTACCCATTGTCTTCCAGACAAATTCATGTCAGCATCTGTAGGACAGTGAATGGGATGGGAGAAGGAGATGATGTGTTCTCAGTGCTGAAATTTGTGCTGTATTGTAACAGTGGCCCAAACTATGTTTCTGCATTCCTGGTGCACAAGCGAAATAGTGGAAATGCCACATCAGAAACATTCCAGCTACTGGAGAAAAGGATTTGGTTGACTGGGAAAACTGCAGACTTTAGTTGTTGGTGGTGGGTTCTGCATTTTTTCCTAGTGAGGTACAGCGCATGGAAAACCATCATATAGTATGTGGTCAGCATTCTTGCCATAAACAGAGCAGTTGCACATTGTTAAAACATTATTAGTTTAGCTACTATTGGGGAGGTTGTCTTAGCCCTTTCCCATAGGACTAGAACAAATAGCTATAGACTGCAGTAACGCTCAACTCGAAATACGTTTGCATTAATTTATGACACTCCTATAACATGCACTGTCTAACATCTGTTCTTCCCTAATCTTCCTTCCCCAATGCAAGAGAAAAATAGTGAGAGCAGTTATGCCTCATCAGAAGATATCCCTAGCAACCGGAGACGCGTTTGAGTTGTGAAGGAGATAATTACTCTGATATGAAGATGTTCCCAACGTTCAGTACATGTCTCAATCCAGGATGTTGTTTCAGTCCTTCCTAGACCAATGGGTCAGCTGCAAAATTATATTAAATTAAATCTGAGCATTTTAGAGCAGGCCTGAAAAAAATATATTTTCATTCCCAACATGTACTCAATTCCTGTCCACTATTATCACCTGACTCTGCATAGGGCTGGCCCAGAGATTGTGGGGAGGGTCAGTGAGATGATTATTACACAAACTTTACTGATGTATTTTCCTTGTGTGTATCTAAGTCTTTATCCTCCTTTCCTGGGGTCCTAATGCAGAGGAAAAATCTGGTCCAGTAGTTTAGCTGTTAACTTGGAAGACCCACGTTCAGTTCCCTGCTCTGTGACAGTCGTGTGTGACTTCAAGAAAGTCACTTATCCACCCTGTGCCAGACTTTGCTCTCCCTAAAATGGGGTACCAGCACATCCCCACTTCCCAGAAGTGTTTTGAGGCTAAACACATGTCCCAGGGATGGGAGGCAGATAAAAACCTTCAATAGTCAGAAATGCAGCCATTTCCTTTCCATCAAATCACATTGGGGTTGCCTGACTGTCTCCAAAACAAGAACAATAGCTTAACAGTTAGGTCACATGATATTTCATGCAACCAGAAAGGAGGCAAATTGAGGCGGCCATGTTTTTACTGGTTCACTCACACTTACATGATGACTCTGTTCCTCCGTCCCTGACAATGGACAACGCTGGACTCCATCTCTCTCAAGTCTCTAGACTGTGAAAGCATTTGGAAGTGAAGCGAATGATGAGATCTACGTAAGACATGGCCAACCCAAAGGGACAAGAGACAAAGTGCAAGTTGAAACTTTAAAAGGGAGAGGAAGAAAACATAATGACGCACATGTCTTGTGGACCACCAGGAAGCAACCCAGCAGATGAACTGACACAGATCTAGGCACTCTATCTTGAGTCTCCACAGTCTTGTCTGCTCATACAATGCCAGCTGATAAACAGCATTACTTGTTGTCTGAACTGACCCTGCTTCTACCTGGAAACAATAAAACAAGCAGGCCACAGATAGACTTTAAGGTCAGAAGGGACCATTATGATCATCTAGTCTGACCTCCTGCACAACGCAGGCCACAGAATCTCACCCATCCACTCCTGTAATAAACCCCTAACCTATGTCTGAGCTCTTGAAGTCCTCAAATCATGGTTTAAAGACTTTGAGGTGCAGAGAATCCTCCAACAAGTTACCTGTGCCCCACGCTGCAGAGGAAGGCGAAACCCCCCCAGGGCCTCTGCCAATCTGCCCTGGAGGAAAATTCCTTCCCAACCCCAAATATGGCGATCAGTTGAACCCTGAGCATGTGGGTGAGACTCACCAGCCAGACACCCAGGAAAGAATTCTCTGTAGTAACTCAGATCCCACCCCATCTAACATCCCATCACAGGCCATTGGGCATATTTACCGCTAATAGTCAAAGATCAATTAATTGCCAAAATGAGGCTATCCATCATACCATCCCCTCCATAAACTTATCAAGCTTAGTCTTGAAGCCAGAGATGTCTTTTGCCCCCACTGCTCCCCTTGGAAGGCTGTTCCAGAACTTCACTCCTCTGATGGTTAGAAACCTTCGTCTATCTTCAAGTCTAAACTTCCTGATGGCCAGTTTATATCCATTTGTTCTTGTGTCCACATTGGTACTGAGCTTAAATAATTCCTCTCCCTCCCTGGTATTTATCCCTCTGATATATTTATAGAGAACAATCTTATCTCCCCTCAGCCTTCTTTTGGTTAGGCTAAACAAGCTATGGTAAAGAAATTGTTATTTAACATCCTTCTGTGTAACCCAGTCTCTGCTACTCACCATCGTCTTGTTCACATGTCCCCACGGCGTAGCCAGTAAGACCCACAGAGGCCTAAAATGTGGCCTGTGACTGCCCCCTCTGTAAAGCTGTGCTGTAACGTTATGAAGAGCAGCGGAAAGCATACGCTATCCTCAGTTACACCACAGAGACATTTATGTACCCTTTGCCGTCCCATTACAGTGAATAGATGTGTGCTGTTCAGCGAACAGAGATCATCTGCTGAGCTGTCTACTCATCAGGAAGATATACACGGGATTGACCATTCATGGAGGCAGTCAAGCCTTAAAGGTACAGCACTACTCTATATTAATGGCTATCTAGAACATTGCACATGGCCTTGCCATACCTTAGCTATGGAGGTGTGAGACTAAGGTGTCTAAGAGGCAGAATCCAAGCCAGCCTTGCCCCTCAAACGGCTCCCTGGGTGCCTTAAATTTTGCTTGTTCAACTATTGTTTTCCAGCGCATTATCCTCCTGTTCTATTAAACCATCCTTCATTACTCTCTGCAATAGCAGAAGGGGCCAACGTTGTTCAACCGCAGGCCACCCCTGTTGATGAGCTCACGGAAGAAGCAATTTCCATCTGTCTGTCACCACAGAGACGAGAGCAAGCAAACATGATGGTGGTTTTGCATTTTTAGCTTTGCTGGAGAACAGGGTTTTTGAATGAAGAGGTCCCGATCCTGCAAGATGCTTAGCACCCCCTGCCAAGTCAATGTGCAGGGTGGCAAAGTCAGTGGGAGCTAAGGGCGCTCAGCACCTTCCAGGAATGGACTCATGGCAAGTAGCCAATCTGGCCCTGCTATTGCAAACCGAAATGACCACTGGTCCCAGCATTTGTGGTATATCATAAAGCTGATGACACAGAACATATGGAGCTGTGTGTTGCAACATACATTTTCGAAAAGCCATTTTATGCATTCCAGAGCACCAAGTAATTCATTGGAAATATTTCAGGCTTTGGGATGTTCCTATGAACACCAACTTCTCCCTTTTTTTCTTTTACTTCTTGTACCATGAGTTTAAATTTCCCTTCCTTCTGCAGAAGCCTAAAATGTTCCTTAAGATCCCTGGCCCTGCATTAAAGCACCAATCTTTGCTTTTATTTAGCTTTCGAGACAGCACCGGTCCATTTCAGAAAACCCAGCCACTTATTCTGGCTAGCAATCCATAGAGATCCCTGCTGTGGTGCCCTGGGAGACCTTGCCTGCTCAGGTGGGTACAGATGTCTCTTTCCCCTTAGCAAATCACCCAGGACAGCTCAGCCATTGTAGGGGAGTAGTAGCAATCTTGTATATGCTGCCCTTTGCACATGGCAACAACCCAAAGGACAAGCTAGCCCCATTCCTTGGTCATTAGGACCTATTTAATTGAGGCAGCGGGAATGAACAGCGTACCAGGTCTAGCCTTTATATTTTCTTCTAAAATTGCCCTAAGACCTTTAAATGACACATAGCCAGAGAGGACCAGAAAATGCCCTGATTTCACATCTCATTACAAGCATGGTACTGCAAAGGGCTCTTTATCTGTTCCCCCAGAATAAGGACTTGCGGTTCGTAACTAAAACAAAGGCTACAGACTCCCCCTGGACTCAGACAGACAGAGACATCCAGAATGGAGTTTGGATTTCGAACACTCCATAGTTAAATCTGGGGGTTGGTTTAGTCTAGCTCCAGTTTTATGTTAAATGTAAAGTGTTTCTTGACTCAGATTACCAGGAAAATACAGTGTGACCATTTCTTCCAGAGAGCAACAGGCATGGAAACTGGACAGTGAATTGAATTTATGTTGTGCGAATCCCTTGGTCAGAAAACCTCTATTTCAAGATCGCATTAACAGTGTTGGAGTGGCCTTCCATGTGTTCTGGTGGAAAGTAACTATAAATCAAACCGGCTTCTGGGATGATTAAGAAACCTCCATTCAACTTGACTCACAGTCTAAAAATGTGCTTGCTGAATAGCTGTGGCTGCATCATATAGGTGCTGTGAAGCGAACACAGCAGCAGGATACTCTTCTCCTGGCAGGAGCTTTCCTCTTATTAACCCATTCCCCTGTGTCCCCCCTTCCCTACCCAAATGGACATAGGGCCTCAGAACCACCTCCCCAGAAGTGAGTGGTCCTCCTTCCAGCTGCCACTTCTTCTGCTGCTCTGCTTTTTAAAATCTAGGACTGGAATGAAAGATATTTGTTTCAGCCCCCGGGCCCTACTGTTCCAGCTGAAAAGTACAGGAAAATGTTGGGGGAGGAGGCGGGGAGAGACACATCTGGAGACTGGTGCACAGCAGTTTAGCCTTTATTCTCAGGCAGCCGAGTTCAGAGAGGAAATTGCCGTGAGATGGTTGATATGAGAGTTTTCTGAGGGGGGGAGTGGTGGGGCAGGGCTGGGAAGGAAAAGCCCTGAATGCCAAGTTAAAGAGAACAAAGGAAAAGGGATTTGGGAGGGAAATTTATGCACTGAGGAGAATCCTTAAGCAGCAAATTGCAGATGGGATGATGCTGGGACCCGCCTGCTCAGGAGACATTGTAATAGGGGGGAAAAGGGTGCAATGGAAACACAGCTAGATGGAATTGCGACTCTTTATCTCCTCTCTCTTCCCCTTGTTGGAAGAACGGGCAAACTGTAGAACCTGCTCGAAAACCATTCTAATGCCACAGAGACACGCAACATAAAGAGCACAGGAGTTAGGCCTCTTGGCAAATCCCAGTCTTAGGTACCATGTTATCAAATCCTGCTCAGAGCAGGCCGCATCAACCTGCATCAACCTGGTCGAAATGCTGGTGGCAACCCGTGTACACTAGGGCTCCCACCTTTGCATGTGAATAACTCTTCACTGTTTTTTGCAGAATTTCCCTAGCATAAACAAGGTTTAATCCTTGGTGTCTCTGCTGAGGATGCCATCAAACCAGCCAGGCAGTGCTGAGTGGAGTGGTGTATTTTCTGATGTGGACGCTTGTCCTCCAGGAACCAAACTGAAATACAGCAATACATTCCAAAGCACCCATCATCTAACTTTCACCTGCTACTGACTTGGGCTGGTTTTGAATTAGTGGCCTTGGGATGAAAGTCCCTAGCTCATTACCGATTCTCAGAGCCATCCAGCAGACCCGTCCACTCTGTTTTTAACAGAATGTTGAACCTGCACTGGGGAAAAAATCCCACAAAACATAATAACACTGCTGCTGTGATCTGCCTCTGGCCTCCACATACAGAAAATTCCAGTCTTCATGGAGATTAGGCCTCTGATTGAATGCCATATTTTAATTGGGTTTGTATTAAAACAGCATGTTTTCCATGAACCATCTCAGCAAAGAGAAAGAAGAGCAGGCGCACGAGAAGCTCTATCTCCTCATCTAGCAAGATGTGCCCCATATTCCATTAGGACATCTTTGCTAGGCAGAGATGTTGATTTAAGAGAAGGGGGTGTCCGGCTAATTGAAACCATCATGTTATGATAACCAAATGCCCTGCCTCCTTTGCATCTTCCATGGATGGCGACGTGTATTGAAAAAGTAATGGTACATCCGCTTTCGGGATGAGATCAAAGGGTTGCCTCAGAAGAAAATCCCGGCAGTTCCTTGCGTGCATCTGGAGCACAGACAGCTCTGGAAAAGATTATTTCATTCATTTGCGGCACAGAGGAATATTCACTAGATGCTCTGAAAAATTGCACAGGATGGATTGGGCATGAAACAGGTGATGTGGTCTTCACAGCTGGCCATTCAGTGATCATTGAAATGGACCCTGTGCTCCTTCTGAATCGAAGCCCTGTTAATGCACGGTACATTTCACTGAGAGTGTTCTCCTCTTTATTTTTCTGAGCAAGGCAGTTGGTTTTCTTCCTTAGCTGTGTTCCCCTCTCATTGCTCACCGTTTGATCGTGGGGGCCTAATCCACAGAGATGGAGCACACCTGCCATTCTCACCGACGGCAAATGTGCATGGATTTTAAGGGACATGGGTAACAACCCATATTTAATGCAATTAACGTTGTCTGTACTACATTTTCTGTGGGTGTGTCTACGCTGCAATCAGGAAATGCAGACATAAGCAAACTAGCTTTGATCTAGGGCATAGTCAGCAGCTGCATAGGTTAGCTCGTCCTGCCGGGACCTGGGGTACTCACTTGAGCTGCTGTTGCTTCACTGCTATTGTTACTAGATCAAAGCAAAGACAGTGGTCCCCAAAGCTCTTGCATGAAGCCGTGGGTGAACAGAGAATCGCAGGCTAAATGCTGCTTCAGCGCTACAATTAGCACCTCTAAAATGCTATTGGATGACTGGCCTAATCCAGAATAGCAATTTCTATGTTCCTCAATAGAAGAAGTCTCATCATTTTTCTCCTAATACAGATCATTCTACTAGTGTGTGAAATGAACTTTGGATAGCATGTGAGTGTGATGGTGGTTTGTTCTCATGGGTACAGTGTGATCCAAGCAGAATGGCGTGCACTGTCATTCTGAGGGGCCCTCACGGAACAAACTTTGGGGAAATTATTAATTAATCCAGATCTGTGGTCTTTGAGATAACGCAGACACGGCTCGCTTTTGAGTCTGATGCGCTGGGTTTGGGGGATTTTGATTCGCTGAAGCTCTTGTTTAGATAAGGGCCTTCTGTCTGGATGAATCAGGATCATTACAGCTGTGCAAAAATACATGTCGCTTTTGGAATTGCCCTGACATGTTTCCTCCCAGAACATCTGCTCTCGCAAACCCGACTCCCGTCTGCTGCTGCTAGAGTTCAGGTCGGATTAGCAACAGATCATTTTTACATCCTGTGCCCTTCTCATGCTCATCAGCTCCTTTCTCCCCTTCCCCCCAGCCCCACCCTCTGCCCAGAGACTGCAGACCTTTGTTTTATTTGTAGGTATTTCTGGGCTGGCTTTCAGCATAGTACCCAAGCTCCACACAAATAAAAATGGATTAAGTCTCACATTCCCTTCATGGACATACAGAAGCACTATCCCCTCTGTGCTTTTCCACATCTGTAAAATGGACACTTACCCAAGGACACACAAAAAAGTCCATGGCCTAGCTGGAAACAAAACCTAGATCTCCTGAGCCCCATTTCTCTGCCCCAAACACAAGCCTATCTCTTCTCCTCTTCAGAGGTCAAGGATTATGTGATTAATATAAATGCAGGAGGGAATCGGAAGGTGTAGGGGAAATTTCCCTGTTTCTGCCAGAACTCATCACCTCTTTGGATGCTACCAAAGGTGGCTTTTGTCCCTGGCTCATAAAGATACTTGTGAAGCACATGGTGGTTTTTTGTTGTTGTTTTTTGTTCTTGGAATGCATCAGATTGCACCAGACGGTAAATATATATATATTTTTTTAGATTCTTCTGGGAGGATGCCCTCAGAGTCAGCTAAAAGGGCTTTGTTGCCTCCTCTGACAAATTACAGAGTTCAAACATTGCATTTTGTTTGAATTGATAATGAGGCATTTGGAAACATCTGCCGAGAGCTAAGACAGAGAGCTCCACTTTTGATAATAGGATCGTAAAGTGCAATTCAAAATATGGACCATATTCTGCTCATACTTACACTAGTGGAAATTCAGGGTAATGCCGCTAGAAATCCAGAATAACTGAAAGCAGATATGAGCCTATTTTTTTATCAGTCTTCTGAATGCAAAGCACAACAGGAAAAAACCCACCAAAAATATATTAAATGCACAACGCTGAGCGGAGAGTTTTACTGAATATTGATGAGATGTTGAAAAATTCAACTCCAGCCGTCCCGTTTCATCAGCTGCAGCTAAATACTTCAGTACAGATGGATGGCGCCCAGATGGCATACCAATCTGTGGAATTTCTCTGCTCTGGAGCATGTGCTGCTAGGAAGCATAAAGGATGCAGAGTTAGCTCGGGATTGAGGTAGTCTTTGGGATGAAAGGTTCCACATGGAGACCTAAACCATCCCATAAACATGCAACCAACTTGTGGACTGACATCTGGTATGTGGTATGGATGGACGTTCTGCTGGCAATCACATGTCTGGAATGCCACTTCCTTCCTAGCATGCTACAGTCACATGAAGAGACATTACCACTGATCTTCACACTGGGATGGAATCACTCCATTTCACTTTGTGATCCCTTTGCCAGCACTGCGAATAATAGAGACCGGCCTATGAGCAGGACAACATATGCCTTTAGGCCCCAATGTAGAACAGCATTTAATTACGTGTTTAATTTTAAGCCTCTAAGTAGTAGTCTCATTGATTTCGATGAGACTGTGCCTACGATAAAGATAAGCACATGCTTAAGTGCTTTGCCATAAACAACAGACCTTGCTCTGAATTTGTACTGTGGGAGGGGAGGGTTTACCTTTTCCATCACTCATTTCCTTCCCAGATTCTAGCCCCTGGTTTAGGAGGACATATGGCAGATTTGATGAGTCAGATGGTAATGGGAGGAACAGCCTTTTGCCCATAGTCCAATCCAGCCCACGTTGGCAGTGAACAATACCTCCACCCTATTACCACCATGATAGGCTTGACGGACATGAATTGGTGGGTCAGTCTAGAGATTATGGGGTCTACAGCATAAATTTTTTTAAGACAACCACCACTCACAGCCGTGAGGATCAGGATGGAATCCTTCTTCCCCATTGCATCCAGGCTCCGACTGGTTCAGCCAAGGGGGATGGGGCGGGGGGGGTGTCTCCATTAGCTGTTAGCAATTAGGGGGTCTGTGGCACAGAACAAAGCATTTCTGGTTCCACCAGGCTCAGGGCAGTGGTGCACTTTCACCCTTGCACACGTTCTGGGTAGAGCCCATCATTGGGGTCGGCGACAAGAAGTATGACTAGGAACCTCCAAGCAATGTCGCTTGGGCATTGGTATGCTCAGTGCTGCTGGAAAAAGGTTCAATAACTCTGGCCAATGGCATGCTAAGGGCAGTGCGTTTTCAACCACGCCCGTGCCCCAGAGTTCATAGGGAGATTCTTGATGTATCTGTGCCTAAATATGCTTGCTACATAAAATATACAGACCTGTATGGAAATATACACACCACACACAGAAATAGCTGCCTTCTCTCCTTCTACTCCACCTTTTCATGACTTCATCAGTCCTGAGGATGCCAAATTTCAAATGAATACTTTCCCTGCTTGTGGATTAGTGTTACCGGCACCGGGCTAACCTGTCAGCAGAGTCTGTGCATGAGGAAGATGTCTATTGCTCCAAGGTATATGAGTAAGTGTTAACTGTATTGTACTTGCATTACAACCTACAGCATCTGGTTTTAAGTGCAATAAGATTGAGGATAGGACAGCACTGGCCCTGTCTTCAGAAGCAGAGAGGGGCATTTATGCTGCGTTCCTAATGGGGCCCCCAAATCAGTGAAAGGGCTTGGGCTAATTTGGCACAGTTTAGGGTTTGACGGGGGCACAAGTGGGTTGTCAGAGGATCACTGCTGCAAAAGGGAAGAATCCCTATGGGCCCATTCAGGCTGCATTTGATCTCCATTAGCTTTCTCTGCTGAGTCTTGTGGGCGTCCTCGCCCCCCGGCTGCCTGCAAGAGGAGAGCGTACGACAGGCAACAGAACTAGGGCAAGAATCTTCCTACCAGAGTCCTCCTCGCTCCACCTCTGCAAGAGTCTCAGCCCCTCCCTCTGCTCTGCAATCCTGTATATCTTAGGTCAGGCCTCCTCCTCCCAACACCTGGGTCAGCCCCACCCTCCATGGCAGTCACACAGGGATCACTCCCTCTCACCAATCGGCAACCAGCAAAGACATTCAGCATTCAGGGAGATGATTATGTTGTGGAGACGTATGTTTTTCAATGCAGCAGATGTTAAAGAATGTCCATTTGCCAATTCCTCTTGGTTTTAACTGCCGGTTGGGGAGTTTCCCCCCATATTTATTGCCTCTGAAAGCAGGAGCATGATATCAGCCTTCACGGAGATATAGTTTATTGACCTCCGTTCCTTCATCCCCTTGCCTTCCCCATACACACCCTCTCCTTCCCTGCCACAAGGAATTAAAGCAGATGCTGGCTCTGGGTGCAAAGAGGGCAGAGAAAACTCCTGCACCGTTCCTCTTTGCTATCTCACACATCCTCTGTTCCTCTCAGCGTACTTCTTTCTCTTCACACGCAGAGGCAGTTTTTAAAATGCTGTTAAGAACAAATCATAGTGATACTAGGCGAGTCTAAAGCACTTGTTGTACAGAGATCGCAAAGCCCGTTGCCAAAGTGGGAAAGTCTCATTTTACCTATGGGGAAACTGAGGCACGGAAAGGGAACGTGACCAGCACAAACTCACCCAGCGGCAAAGTCAGGATTAGAACTCGGGTCTCTTGACTTTCAGGCTTCTGGCCATATCCTCTGAGCAATTCTCCATGCCCTAGCAACCATCTAACCCTTTTACTCTGGTAGATTAAAGCTAAACTGGGCTGGGATTTTTTTTTTTAAATGTGGGACCCACCCAGGCAGAGCCTTCCTCCAAGCTAAACCCTGGGCCCCAATTTGGACAGACTTTTCCTCCCAGCCCAGGTCTCCCTCAGTTCCCCAGTCTTTGATCTTCCCCTGAGAGGCAGCCTAGCTTGGCAAGTGTCCTGCGCCTAGCACTGTGCATGCTATGAGCGCCAGCCCCACTTAACCAAGACCCAAGTCTCTTGCGATAACAAGGCCCCATTTCCCAAGTTTGTGCTCTTAATTCACTCCTGCCTGTGAGATGGCTACACAGAAGGAAAATAAGCATCAACAACTTCTTTGCAAGGGATCAGCTACTTGGACGCCTGACCCACTGCCCATTCAAAAGACTGGAAAGCCTCCAGTTGGCTTGCATGGGCTTTGAGTCAGGCCCCTGTGCATCCTGAAAGCTCCTTTGATGCACCGGCCCCATGAATGAGCAAGGGGCATTGTCACGGTTTTCTATGGTGCTCTTGTAGCAACCCCAAACATTCATCTGCCTTACAGCGCTGTACACCATTTCCCTAGCCTTCGCTTTTCCTCGCTATACATGTTTATTTCTGGACATTACAGCCAGAATCCTTAACTTGGCATCTTGCACGGAAACTTTTAGACATCTGATTCAGAATCAGCACAGGCTTCTGGGAGCAGGCAGCCAACTTAAAAAAAAAAAGAAAAGAAAAGGCCAAAATAAATGTCTTCTTAACAATAATAAACATTCAAAATCGCAAAATAAAAAATTAGGTATGAAGCATATTTGCACAATTTTGGTAAATAAATAAAGTGCAGAAGCAAAAGACTCAGGCTGAAATAATGAAACACGACCTGCTTGCTCTTTGCTTGGGTTGGCCTAAAAGGAGCAAAGTCTCAAAAGCTGCCTCTACATTTGCACCTTCAATTTGCACCATACAATTTATGTTACTTATTTTGGGCCTAATCCAAAGTCCCTTGAAGTCAATGGGATTAACATCAAGGAGCTTGGGATCAGGCCCTGTCATTTTTTTTCCCCTTTTGGCATTCAAACAGCATTTGTGCCTGCGTACAGCGTGTACAGCTCCACCCCACCCTATGGCCATCTGGATCAGGAGCACAATTTACAGCGCTTCCCCTGGAAGATGGCTCCTAAGAAAGGTCCTAACACGTAATGTTGTTTAACAAAATATAGAGAGCGGGAGGATTTGGCTCACCATTGTTCAGCTACTCCTGGCAGTGCCATTAAAAAAGCCAAAAACAGAGCGGCTCGAAGTCACTGAGCCGACCTTGACCCCCCAGCCTCCGCCTGCCTTGTGTTTAGTCCTGGATCAAATACCTAGAGTGGGCTGAAAAGCAGAACCTGATATCCAACCCCCACTGCTGAATTTAGGAGATTTAGATCAAACGGAACCAGGCTCCCAACCAATCCTGGTTTCTATTTTGCAAAACCAAAAGTGAAAATTAAGCCTCCCTGGCATTCGTGACCCTGCAGCAGCATGGCAGTTGCTTTCCTTTGAGCTAGTCCCCAGGGGATTGGAGTGGGGGTTTGGCTGCTATGGCTACATTTATGGACAGTTCCTTTGCATTATTTTGTGATGGTAATTTATGAGATGGGTGTCTGGGTGGGCACCTAGAGTTACAATGTAGCAATTTGGGCAAAATACAGAGTTTATTGAACTTTGCAAGTCTATAGGTACAGTCTTCCCGGTTCTGAATTAACAATAAGTTATGACATATGCTGCTCATTTCTCTGCAGGGTTTGTGGAAGCCAAGCAGGGATGGGGGACGGGAGACGTCATTGTTGTTAGTGTGTAAGGGCACAGGCATTAGCTCTTTGGGCTGCGGCATCGTTGCTTCTGTCAGTGCGCACAATGTGCTGGGCGCTGCTCCAAGACGAAGCACACAGGCGCTCACTGACGGAGGATAGAGCTGGTCTTTGCTTTCAACACCCTGCAGCACCATCCAGACACTTCGAGGTGGGAAGACCGGGGGGGGGGGGGTGTCTAACTTCAAAGCCAGAGACACCAGGGTTAAGGAATTCTAGGAGCTCCACGTCTCTCTTCCTTCCTAATAAGCCACGGAGCAGCGGCCTTCAGGCCAAGGTAATTTCAAACTCCTCTTTCAGCAGCGGGTATAATTTAAGACTCACTTAGCACAAGCTCTCAGCTTATAACGACACATGTGCCTATCTTTCTCTTTTCCTCTGATCTCGGTATTTAAAGGCACCTTCCAGCCTTGGTCTCTTAGGCTATGTCTACACTGCAGCTGGGAGCGAACCACCCAGCCCCGGTAGACATATTTGCTAGCCGAGCTTGCACTAGCCTGCTAAAAATAGTGGTGAGGACATTGGGCACTGCCAGAGGCTCAGGCTAGCCACCCGTGCTCAGATCGAGGGGATAAGGTGGGCTTGAGCTGGGGGGATAGCCCGAGCCTCTGTCGGTGGGTGGGCTCCATTGACAGAACCGTTTGTTATGCTAGATGTTTCCTTATGGATGGGAATGGGGAGAGGCAGCCCAGCCACAGCCTCAGCTAAACACATGCGGAATCTGACTTATTTAGATAAAGGATCTAAACACACATACACACACCAACCCGGCCAGCTGAGACGATGGGTTGTTCTTCTTTTCAAACGGCTCTCCGTGAAGCTGTGTTTCTAAGAAGCCGAGGGTTTGGCAGGTCTGGAAGTGCAGGTGCGAAGCTTGGGATGAGGTTTGCCAAAAAAAAAATTAAAAAAATCCTGATCTCCACAGAGCGGATCTGCGTGTCCTTCCCATGTTTCTGTACGAGGACTTTCCGGAACCTGTAAAAGCAGCGCGTGCTCCAATTTCCCACTGAATGCACTAGGGAAAGCCATGGCCCTGTACATTGCTGGGCTTAGCTGTTTAGGTCCAAAGATGCGGAGGGAAGTTTGCATCATAAAACTCCTTGACCCCTGTCCACACCCAGCTGGGGTGTGTCAGCAGAATGAAGAGCCCTTGCATTCAAATGGCCACGTTTTTCAAATCAAATTAAAAACCCACCCAACAGAGTGTGAACATTCCCTTCAGGGCACCTGTCAAGAAGTGGCCTTCGTTTTCCTGACACACTGTACCTGCTGTTCGGATTCGATTCCAAATAAATCAGACCCACAGGACTTATTATTGAGGATCTCTGTCCCACTAACCCATATGAGAACCTCCCCCTGATCTAGAGTACTGTGTCCAGGTCTGGCTGTCACGCTTTAGGGAAGATGTGGACAAACAGCCTTCCAAGGGAAGCAGTGGGGGCAAAAGAACTATCTGGCTTCAAGTTTAAGATAGATAAGTTTATGGAGGGGATGGTTTGATGGGATAACATGATCTTAGCAATTAATTGACCTTTGACTATCAGTGGTAAATAGGCCCAATGGTCAGTGATGGGATGTTAGAAGTTACTACAGAGAACTTTTTCCTGGGTGTCTGGCTGGTGAGTCTTGCCCACGTGCTCAGGGTTCAGCTGATCGCCATATTTGGGGTTGGGAAGGAATTTTCCTCCAGGGTAGATTGGCAGAGGCCCTGGAGGTTTTTCGCCTTCCTCTGCAGCATGGGGCACGGGTCACTTGCTGGAGGATTCTCTGCATCTTGAAGTCTTTAAACCATGATTTGAGGACTTCAATAGCTCAGACATAGGTGAGAGGATTATTGCAGGAGTGGGTGGGTGAGATTCTGTAGCCTGCGTTGTGCAGGAGGTCAGACTAGATGATCGTAATGGTCCGTTCTGACCTTAAAGTCTATGAGTCTATGAGAATCCATAGAAAAACAACAAAAATAATAAAAGGTTTAGAAAATCTGACCTACGAAGACAGGTTAAAAAACTGGGTATGTTTAGTCTTGAAAACAGAAAACTGAGGGAGGGACCTGATAGTCTTCAAGTATGGAAGGGCTGGTATAAAGAGGATGGCGATCAATTGTTTTTCACACGCACTGAAGGTAGGAGAAGAAACGGACAGGCTTAATCTGCAGCAACGGAGATTTAGGTTAGAGACAAGTAAAAACTATCTAACTCTAAGGGTAGTTAAGCTCTGGAATAGCTTCCAAAGGAGGTTATGGAATCCCCATCTTCTGAGGTTTTTAAGAACACATTAGACAAATACCAGTCCAGGATGGTCTCAGTTTACTTGTCTGTGCCTCAGTGCAGGGGGCTGGACTAGATGGTCCCTTCCACACCTACATTTCTATGGTTCTATGATGAACATGGTTGCCTATTTCTCCCCTCCTTCCATTTCTGTACCCGCAACTCTCCCAGTTTTCTTTCCTGCCTCATTTCCCCATCAGTCTGGAGCTGAGCGCCAGGCTCCTGCAAGTTTCTTGTCTGTCTTTCTACAGTCTCTTGTTTCTGATGTAAGTCACTAGCTCCTGAGGGGGTAGCACCCCCATCGCTTGCTCCCACTGTTACCACCATCCATAGAAAGAGCTCATTCCCCCGGTTACCCACAGGTCACATGAGTGCTGTGGTCCTGTTAGTGGCTTCTAGTCCGGTTTGGTAACCAGCCGATGTGAGGAGAACTGCAGGCTGCTACTCTCTCCCTGAATTAAGGATGGGAAAATGATTCTGATAGAAGAAGCAATCTGAACCTTCCTAAAAACCCCAAACGGAGTCTCTTTTGGACATTCAGAAATGCTGTTTTACCTTCTCCCCGTCAGTTTTGTTTCACTCTGCACTTCCTGCTTCTCCCTGAAAATCCTCACAGGATATTTCTGGCTCAGTCAGAAGCAGAGAACACTGGCTATCGCTCAAGAAAGCCTGTTCTCAGGAGAACCCTGAGGTTGAGAAAGTGGCATGACCCTGGATCTGCCCTTCCCTTATGCAAATGCACTTCTGCAATTGTGGGTAATGAAGCTGGTAGGTCCCTGACAGACTTCCCTCTTCCCTGCCTGATCCCATTGCAGCCCCAATGCAGACAACCACAGAAGCAGGCCTGGCATACAGGGCTTCAGGAGAAGGCAGCAGCCCCCAAGACAAAGCTTCTCTTCTCTTCTCTTCATTAAGCGGCAGCATTACATGCGTCCCGACCCCAGGGAGCCACCGCCTGACACCCCATTCCAAACAACATGTCTGCAAAGTAACCTTCTCAAGAACTGTGGGTCTGAGTTCCAGTCAGCTCCTGGCACTTCGCGGCGTTGCTCAGGTGACATCATCTGGCCTGTGCCCACTGGTCCTTTGCATGGAAAATGAAACATGTTGGCCTGCATAGCTGGGTGAGTTGCCAGCTGCGTCCCCAAAAGACAGGCTCCTTTCATTTCCTACTTGTGTTCTCCTTGCTGAAGATATTTGACGTCACCTCACACGTGCGAATGCAGCAAAGGGCTGGTCTGCCATAACTGGCTATGACCAATTCCTCTCTGACTGGCCAGAGGCCAGCTGGCTAACCACTGGCTTTCCCCATTGCAACAAGCAGCAGGTTCCTCGGCAGGAGAAACCTTTCCATATGATTCTTCTTTTTCCTGACTTACTGTGTTCTGAGTTACGGCACGCACCATTGCCTCAATCGTGCAGAGGCGCACTGTTATTCCCGCCCTCTCCTGGGAACAGCTGGTAGCTAACTTACCCATCTAATGTCCTATTTCCATGGGAACAGGGAAAAGCAATATGCCTGACCCAAATCAACATGATCTAAG
Organism: Macrochelys suwanniensis; assembly: GCA_033296515.1. Classification (NCBI taxonomy): domain Eukaryota; kingdom Metazoa; phylum Chordata; order Testudines; family Chelydridae; genus Macrochelys; species Macrochelys suwanniensis. The sequence goes on along the minus strand of CM065790.1, from coordinate 7,531,566 downwards.
ACATTTCTATGATCCTCTGAATGTCTGGGCACCAAATACAAAAATTAAGAACTCGTCTTAAGTTCCTGCCATTGACCGCTCTTAGGTTTAATTACTTTTAATTGGATTCGATATCTCTCTTTTCTTCTATTTCTTATTCAGCAGCTTGCAGGGTCTATCTATCGATCAATTGATCTCACCACTCACTTCTCTCCTTCACTCTTTGTTTCTCTACCATTGCCATGTCAAGAAGACATCTTTGTGGTTACATGGTTCTTCCAACTACCCTATTAATGAGCCTTTTATTTCATATCCCTTTTGCTAAGTAATGGCTATTTTCTATTTTCCCCCTTTACAGCATTAGATCCACTTGGGTGATGCAAGTTAACAAGAAGCAGGAGGTTCCCAGCTCTCAGGGTGGTAGAGGAGGTGAATATTTGAGAGATGGCCACTGTTTCCAGCTATTAATAACTTTAGACATGCTGTATATTAAAAGGATAGGTAATGGAATTAGACTAGCGCATACCTGTAGACACCTGCCAGCTAGTTTGTCATGTTACCCAAGTGAATGGCTAACGGGCAACTGCTTGGCAGATGGCCTTGCAAATGGCCAACAGCCAACAGTCAAATAACTTTACTGACCTGAAAAGACATTATGCATGAATGGAATCATTTAGAATTTCAACAAAGGGTACATTTTACCCACATAAATCATTTCTCCTTGAGAGAGACAAGGCTAAGGAATAGGCATGAGAAATGTCTGCAAAGAGGATGCTGCTCTCAGCAGTAGGCTTAAGATTTATATTTGCTCTGCTCTTTCAGGTCTGGATATAAGCATCCCTAATAACTTCTAACCACATACCGTCATTCTTTGTGAAAAGAGGTCCGACTCCGAGAGGCCTCAGCAAGGCACCTTCGATGAAGTACAGTCACGTGTGGAGTCTGCAGAGGGGCCATGGAGAAAGATGGCCAGGTTCCAGGAGGGACCTAGGTTGGCGGGACGCTAGGGACTCTGTTGTGTGAGCTGGATCTGGCTTCTACCAGATAAACACAGGCCTCTCAGCAAGTAACACAGGCCTCGATGCATTCTGGTCTGTTTCCTGAAACTCTGCCTGCTCACTGCATCACTTACTGCTCAGGAAACAAAATGCACAGCATCTGGAGAGAAAGGAAAGCAAAATCTGCAATGAAAGATCCAACGGCTCACTTCCCCACAGGGTGCTTTGAATCACCTTGATACTGTGGTGATAGGAGATGTATACAGACCTGCAATGGGCTGCAGCTCAGTGTTGAGGGAGTGCGGATCTTTTATGTGCATCTCCGTGTCACTGCATTCCTCCATTGTTTTGTTAGTGAGTGTCACATTCATGCCAATGCCCTGCTTAGGCTACCAGGGCACAATGTAAATACCTAGATCGACCGACAGCAGCTCACTTAACCCGTCATGGCATGGAGGAGGAGGCTTCTTGGAAGCTATATCCGTATCTGCTTGATGGGAGGGGCTTTAAGAAAAGTCATGCTCTCAGGGATGCAGCATCCAAAGTTTTCAGCTTGCCTGGCTTAATGGGGAAACCATTATAGACAGTTTGCGATGAACATGGTAATTCAGGTTTCTCAAGTAAGAGCCCAAAGAAAACGGGTCCCAAACACATATGCAGAACGCCCAGAAAGCCGGGGTCAGCAGCCTAGCTTCAAATGAAACCTCCCCCTCCCCTCTCCGCCGTTGGTGAAAATTCCAGTTTAACTGTGCTCTGCCAATGCTCAGGAAATGGAGACCGTTGTTACTGTGTTGTTCTTGTGTCATAGCTCCCAGCTTCACGAGACAAAGCCCCATCGGCTTTCACCTTCCTCCCCCAGCAAGGCGCACCAGTGGCCAAGGTTTTCTTGACCCGTATAGCAGCGTTCCTTCACAATCCCTCTCCCGCCCCTCTCTGATGGGGAGATTGCATTACTCATTGCAATTAGCTCAGCAGCACATGCTGCCTTCTAGCCTCCTCCCCAGACTAGAGCCCCATGAGCTCACAAGCAAAGCAAAAGAGGTGCATTATAATGCACCGAAGAAAAAAAAAATCCTCCCCCGCTGTGTTTTTTCTGGAAATGTCGCTGCACTTAATGCATCAAATAATTAGACTCACTTCTCTCCTTTTGTTTGCCTTGGCCCCGGCGGTTCATGTTGAGCAGTCCAACATAAACCTTTTCGCACCACAGGAATTCCAGACGCAACCTATTCTGCAGGACCAGGCTCAGGAGGGAGCAATGACTCCAAAAAGGCATCATCCTGGCTGTGCGTTATATGTCTGAATAGTTAAGGACTCATTTAGTCATTTCTTTACCCTCCTTGCATGCAAGAGAGCAGAAAGGAATCAGCTTGCAAGGCCGTTCAGAAAGGTAAGCTCAATGCTGGCCACTTCCTAAGGCAAATGTCTTCTGCTGTGTGAGGACTTAACTAGCAAATGGAGCAAGGCCTCCTTCGTCTCTAGAGAGAGGCCCAAACCAAAGCCCCGAGCCAAACATCTCTGGACTTTAGGGTATACAGGGTGAAGGAAAATAGAGAGTGGGGTTATATGGGTGCATGAGCAGGATGGGGACTATGTTGGGGTACCCATAGGGCAGAAGTGTTTGTTAAAATTCAGTGACTCCTTGCAGAGCTAAAAGCAAAAGGTATCGATGTGGTTTGACCAGCTCTTTCACTGCAGCAAACAAAGGGTTAAATACTCCTTTCCAGGCTGCTACTCTGTTTATTTTGACTCCTCTCCTCCACACATGTGGGTCTCTCAGTTATGTTTTCGGCATGTGCAGGGAGAGCAGAATAGTCTAGAAGAGATTCCCCCGAGCTGACTGCACAGGGGGATATGACTCAATGGTGGCACGTTCTATGGGTGATGATGAAGGCACCAACAGAGGCACCTCTCATGCTGAATGTCCCATTGTTACACTGAGACGTTGTTCTAATATCCTTTCTATCCCCACTGAATGAATGAGCAGGTCGGAGTATTGGGCTTTTGACTAAGACCCTGGACAGAGACAGGAGAGCTAGGGTACCACTCTGGGTTCTGCCACACCCTTCTTGTGTAACCTTGGGCAAGTCTCCTAATCTCTCTGTGCCTCTGAAACATGGGGGAAACATAGCTCCCTTCTCCACAGGGTGCTTTGAATCACCTTGATACTGTGGTGACAGGAGATGTATACAGACCTAAAGAGAATAGCTAAATATGTCACAAACACTGGCAAGCAGTTTGACCCTGGCCGAGCTGCTGGTCTTAAATGATATTTCAGTGGGTTCAGTTGCATCATTCAGTGATGGACTCATTGTCCACACCCTATCTCACCCCAATGGACCAACCCCTAAATTCCTATCCATACTGAGCTGATGAGATAATTATGGTAGGTTAAGTATAGAGCAATGGATTATTACATACATTTATTGAGGATTAATGATACTGTAGGCATAGACCCATTCCAGCGTTATTAAATCTCAGTGAATATGATTTTAATAATCAGTTGGTCACACAGCCTATCCTACTAAATCTAGCTCTTCCATTATAATAAGATATTTATTGCTTCTTCAATACATACCAATTGATTATTGATTATCAAAAGCATATGTACTGAATATCAGAAACAGTTATAAACAAGGGATCTATTGTTAAGCCCGAACAAGTGCGTTATTAATAATAATTATTAGCAGCCACCATTAAATCTACATTCACTCAGTAATAGGCACTAGCACAAATAACATCTTCCAAATTCCACAGTTTTATTTCCAAGGCACTGCTAAGAATAGTTATGATTTCCCTCTTCATAACTTGTGAGTTTTCACAACACAGGATCAGGATGAAATCTATCGTGGCTTCCGTCCAGGTCATATTTTAAATGATTCACAGAGGAAATAATCCAATGAGGGAATATTAGGGCACCGTTCACACAGTTTTAAAGCCATTTTTATTCTTGACTGTTGATTATATTCCCTGGGAAGACTGGAATTGGAATCTTACCTAGCTTTTTCCTATAGATTTTTTTATTGCAGGGTTACTCATGCACATAGAGAAAGCACATGTTGGTTTGTTGTTGTAGGGTTGCTGGCACCAGTTTGTTTTTGTAGGGTGGCTGGCACTGATTTTACTCCTTAGGGGAACAAAGAATTCTGTGGATTTTGCAAAGATTTGTAAGAAGAAAATAAGGCTAAAGAGCAGGTTCTGCTCTCCGATATCCATGCATAACTCCCATTGATTGCACAGGGAATGGCGTACATATATGAGGGGGAAAATTGGCTCTTAGCACATATACAGCTCTAATCATTTTATCAGCATTCACTTATTCATCCTCCCCCACCCCTCTGAGATATGTAAGAAAAACTCAAACTGAAAATCAGACGTGCATTTCTCACAGCAAGTGTAACTAAACATTGGAGCAGCTTCCCAAGGGATGTAATAAATTCTCTGTTGCTGGAAGACTTTACATCAAGAGTGGATGACTGTCTAAAAGACATGTGCTAGCTCGACTACAAGTTATTGGACGTGATGCCGGAATCAGTAGGCGAATTCTACAGCTTGTGTTATCCAGCTCAGACCGGATTAAAATCTTCAAATCCAATGACCACAGGTTAGCAACACTGCTCCTGGAATAAAGTTCTGCTCAACAGGGGTAGATCAATTAGGGGACCCCCAAAGCTAACCTATGACAAACTGCAATGCCCTGAACCTGTACCTCTCACTCCCATGCTTACACATTATAGGCTGGGCAATTTCCAATGAGCTACACTGAGTCACACCAGCTTCTGGACTTCAGTGGAACTATGCTGATTTACGCCAGCTGAGAATCTAGCCCTGTTTCCCAGAACGGCAGTCTGGATCACAGAGAAAAGGAGGGTAGAGAAGCAAATTGCTCCGACTAACCAAAATACTGAATAGCTCCACCAGAAACGCTCGTGGCAAGGCAGTTTAGAAACTACACATTTCCCCCTGGTTGGGTATAAACTTTCAGACTAAGAAAGCTTATCTAAGTGAAAGACAATACCAAGGAAACTCCCAACTGTGTCTTGTTGAAGCTTTCTGCTTTCCAATAGTCTCAGATGAATACAGGCTCCAGAGAAAAAGGAAATAAAATAAGCTAGAAAACAAAGAAAAAAAATCTGTTTGTGCTTTCCTGCTGCAGTACATTCCATGGAGTGGGGGAAGAATGGATTGCCTTATAAAATGTGATATATTGATCGTCAATTAGCTCTCCTGGGGACAAGGGTTATAGAACAGAGTATGTTTTTTTACAGTGCTTTTCATATGCCAGGTCTTCCAAAACCTTTTGCAAAGTTGTGAGTTAGAGGCTAGCAGTGAAGTAATTGTCCAGGGAAGGCATATGCAGCAAACTACTCCACGCTCAGCAATAAGCCACAAGGGTGTGCATGTTATACATTCTTTTGGTGTAGATCTGGGTGACTGAGTCCTTGTCTACACTACAGGGGAAATCTGATCTAATTTGAGTTACGTGAATAGCGTAACTCAAATCGACGTAGCTTAGATCTACTTACCGCCGGGTCCACACTACGCGATGTCGACGGGAGATGCTCTCCCGTCGACTCCCCCTACTCTTCTCAATCCGGTGGAGTACAGGAGTCGACGGGAGAACAATCTGTGGTCAATTTAGTGGGTCTTCACTAGACCCGCTATATCGACCGCTGAAGCATCGATCGCCCAGTAAGTGTAGACAAGCCCTGAGAGATGACACTTTCTGAATGAATTATAAGAATGTATTCACTTATTGAGAGGTAAAGAAGTTAGATGATTAGGACTCAGATGACTTGAGAGCTAATCCTAGTTTAGCCACTGACCTACTATGTAAACTTGTATGAGTCCCTGCACTGTTTCCCTTCCCTTAGTTGGTAGTGAGTTAATGGCATCTAAAAGAACAAGGATACATAGATACAGTTAGTTGTATGAGAAGCAGCATGGGCCCATGGATAGAGACTCGGACTCAGGAGACCTGGAGCCTGCCACCGACTTATTGTGTGCCCTTGCATGCTTTCCCTCTGTTTCCACTCCCACCCTTCGTCTGTCTTGTCTATTTAGGCAGTAAGCTCTTTGCAGCAAGAACTATCTCTCACTATGTGTTGGTATGATAGAGCCCTGTTCTTGGTTGGGGGCGTGTAGACACCGCCATGATGAATGATTATTTATTTGTTTAGAGGTATAAATTAACAAAACAAACATGTAGGGACAAAATTAGAAAGGCCAAGGCAAAAAATGATATTAAACTAGCCAGGGACATAAAGGATAAGAAGAAAACGTTTTACAAATACATGAGAAGCAAAAGGAAGACCAAGGATGGGGTTGGCCCATTACTTAATGAGGAGAGAAAGACAATAACAGAAAATGCAGCAATGGCCAAAATGTTAAATGCCTTTTTTGTTTCAGTTTTCACCAAAAAAGTTAGTAGTGATTGGATTACTAACATAGTGAATGTCAGTATAAATGGGATAGGATCTAAGGCTAAAATAGGGAAAGAACAAATTGAGAATTACTTAGACATGTTAGATGTCTTCAAGTTGGCAGGGCCTGATGAAATACATCCTAGAATACTTAAGGAACTGGCTGAGGAGATATCTGAGCCATTAGCAATTATCTTTGAGAACTCAGGCAGGACGGAAGAGATACCCAAGGACTGGAAAAGGGCAAATATAGCATTTATCTATAAAAAGGGGAATAAGGACAACCAAGGGAATTAGAGACCAGTCACCTTAACTTTGTCTGATTATTTGCTCCATTATCTTTCTAGGTACCAATCAATATGTAAGCACCTAGAAAAAAATAAGGTAAGTAACAGTCAACATGGATTTGTCAAGAACAAATCACATCAAATCAACCCAATATCCTTCTTTGAAAGGGTAACAAGCCTTGTGGATGGGGGAAAGCAGTAGATGTGATATATCTTGACTTTAGTAAGGCTTTTGATACTGTCTCACATGACCTTCTCATAAACAAACTAGAGCAATATAGCCTAGATCAGGGGTAGGCAACCTATGGCACGCGTGCCAAAAGCGGCTCGCAAGCTGATTTTCAGTGGCATTCACACTGCCCGGGTCCTGGCCACCGGGCTGGGGGCTCTGCATTTTAATTTAATTCTAAATGAAGCTTCTTAAACATTTTTAAAACCTTATTTACTTTACATACAACAATAGTTTAGTTCTATATTAAAGACTTATAGAAAGAGACCTTCTAAAAATGTTAAAATGTATTACTGGCACACAAAACCTTAAATTAGAGTTAATAAATGAAGACTCAGCACCCCACTTCTGAAATGTTGCCGACCCCTGGCCTAGATGAATCTACTATAAGATGAGTGCACAACTGGTTGGAAAGGCATCTCAGAGAGTTATCAATGGTTCACAATCGACTTGGAAGGGCATATCAAGTAGGGTCCCACGGGGATCTGTACTGGGTCTAGTTATATTTAATATCCTTATAAATGATTTGGATAATGGCACAGAGAGTTCACTTATAAAGTCTGTGGGTGATAGCAAGCTGGGAGGGGTTGCAAGCACTTTGGAGGACAGGATTAGAATTCAAAATGTTCTTGACAATCCAGAGAAATTGTCTGAAATAAATAGGATGAAATACAATTAGGACAAATGAAAAGTACTCCACTTAGGAAGGAACAATCAGTTACACAAATACAAAATGGGAAATGACTGCTTAGGAAGGAGTACTTCAGAAAAGGATCTGGGGGTTATAGTGGACCACAAACTTAATATGAGTCAACAATGTAATACTGTTGCCAAAAAAGCAAACATCATTCTGGGCTGTATTATCAGGAGTATTGTAAACAAAACACTACAAGTAATTCTTCCATTCTACCCAGCACTAATATGGCTTCGGCTGAAGTACTGTGTCCAGTTCTGGGCACCATACTTCAGGAAAGATGTAGACAAATTGGAGAAAGTCCAGAGCAGAGCAACAAAAATGATTTAAGGTCTAGAAAACATGCCCTTTGAGGAAAGATTTTAAAAATTGAGTTTGTTTAGTCTGGGGAAGAGAAGACTGAGGGGAGGACATGATAACAATCTTCAAGTACATAAAAGGTTTTTATAAAGAGAAGGGTGATAAATTGTGAACAGGACAAGATAAATTGAGGACAGGTGATAAACTGAGAACAGGACAAGAAGGTAATGCACTTAAATTGCAGCACGGGAGATTCAGGTTAGATATTAGGAAAAACTTCCAGACTGTCAGGGTAGTTAAACACTGGAACAAATTACCTAGGGAGGTTGTGGAATTTCTGTCACTGGGGATTTCTAAGAACAGGTTAGACAAACACCTGTAAGGGATGGTCTAGTTAATACTTCATCCTGCCTCAGTGCAGGGGACTGGATTAGATGATCTATCAAGGTCCCTTCCAGTCCTACATTTCTATGATAATAATAACAAAGGGGCCATCTAAACATTCTTGGCACCTCTGACAAATACTTAAAACGCAATAATAAATTAAAACAAAGAAACAAAGCCTCATCTATCCAGCCAGGATCTACCTGGGTCCCCACTCTTCCAACAAGCTATATGGGAAAAGCAGCGTGATCATGGCCCCCTGTTTGTGACCTCTGGGCGTCACAATCTTTAGGTTGAGAACCCCATCTCTAGGAAGCCCTGGAAACTGGCTGAGCAAGAGATACAGCAATGGTATCTGATCATTTAATTGGTGGTGGAATCCTGTGACAGATAATTCATTCCTATCATGAGACCTCCTAATGCGGCCAGAAGTGGCTCAAGCCAGCATAATATTTTAGGAGGTAACGGGGCTAAAAAGAGATCGCACTTCATGCAGCAACACAGAATAAGGAAAATTCCAGAAGCACTTGCGTGGCCATGTCACATTCAATTTCAGGTGCTCCTTTCTTTAAACTGGGCATATACAAGTGAAAATAATGTAGCACATAACTTGTCTTGTAAATTATTTTCTCATGTAGCGTCCTCAGCCGTCGCTGTCTGAAGACCTTTGCTTAATGCATTATTGCGTGGTGCCAATTCTGGCTGGCAAATTATATTGAGAGTTATTGTTACAGAAGTAGACCATGATATGCATTTGTCCCGCTTGCTCCAAATGCTATTTAAATTATATTAAGTCTGTCCCAACGGAAGGATACTGCACTATAGGAGGCTGGCTTGCAGACTCCTCGTAGAATCTCGTGTAGCAGACGTTGTCCTCCTCTGGTTTGCAAACTGTGCAGCAGAGCAGGCCTGCCAATCTGGAAGACAGTCCAGTAGGTGTTCTTGGACGCAAAAAAATACATGCCTGGTTTTGAGGCCGTTGTTTAGTTTTTTAAGTGGGCTGAGGTTTTCAAAGCAGACTATGGAAGTTAGGGGCCCAATTCATTGGGAATCAGGCATTTAGCTTTCTTAATACCCTTTGAAAATCCCAGCCTCAGTCTGATCAATTGAAGCCTGAATTAAAAATTCAAGGCCTGAGCCAAAGCCCACTGAAGTAAATAGAAAGACTCCCATTGTTTCTGATGGGCTTCGGATCAGGCCCTGAATAAGGAATGCAGGGTTTTTTGGTCAGTTCTACCCAGAGGAAAACCAACAGGACAAGGTTATAATCTTAGAGCCACGTTCTCACTTCTCAACAAGGCTGAGCATCTTCAGTGCCCACTGATATATCCTGAGAACAAGACATGCGATTTACATATCCCAGGAAAGCAATCTCAGTATTGCATTGTTAATATCAGTCTCTCAGAGAGGCTGGAATTAACCCCTGTGGAGTGGACTGGCACAAGGTCTATCATCATGAAAGTATCATTAAGGCATCACTTAAGACCCACTTATGCTTCCAAAATAAGCCTTAAAACAGACTTAAGAGGTATAGGTTGTGCTAGGTGAATTTCAGTTTACCCACAATCCCCCAGGCTGAAACATACAATGGATGTTTTATATGAAGATAACTTTGAATGAGTGAAGTTGTGGAAACCATGATCTGTATGTAGATGAGAAAGGGCTCAATGAATCATCTATGTCATTTGCTGCAATCCCAGCTCTAATTAGCAGCCAGTTATTGTCACCACTAGACCTACTCCTTGTTTAGTCACTTTCAAATGGAAATGATTAGGAATGCCATTTATTCACTGGAATGCAAAAGGAAAGTCTTGTCATGCCTACTGATGAAGTGATAGACGGATATCCAGACCGATGGTCTACAGTTCCACTCACAGTCAATATTAGCTACAGGTGTTCCGTTCCTTTGAACATCAGACCCTTAGCTACCTGCCTGCACTCTGGAGTAACAATGACACATATAAACTGATTTATATAGTCTGGGGTAGCAATGGCACATATTTTGCAATCTACAACCTTTAAGGGAACATTGTTATGTCATGTTTTGTCATTGTGATGTTTTGTTTGCAAACACCTGTTGCACTTTGGATAGTTGAGAAGCTGCAGATTAAAAAGAAAATGAAGACAAAAGAACAGTCGGAGAAGGGAAAACTTTTTAAACCAGGCACTGATTAAAAACCAGAAGTAACTTGAGTGCTGTTTTTAGAAACAGAAGTGGGTCTAACAGAGGGGTTTTTTAAAGGTGTTATTTTAAAAGTTAAAATTAGAAAAGGACTTTTGCAGAAAGTGGAAAATGTAACTCGACAGAGCGCTCAAGAAACTGTGGCCAATGTTCTGTTAACTTACCAAGTGTCCATCGTAGTTGAGATATACAGTAGGATTTGTTGTACACAGCAACCTTCTAATCCAAGTGGTGGGCTGTGGACATTAACCACTTGATACTTGGTGCCAAGCAATGATGCAAAGTGTGTGTGTGTGTGTGTGTGTGTGTTAGGAATATTGCTGTTCATTATCGAGAGAGAGCAGCACAGTGGAAGCTTGTGGGGCCAGCACCCCATTGGAAAACCCTGGCAACCCATCAGCAGTTCATAAACCTCTCCCTAATTAAACCATGCTACAACATTGCTGGTGCACAACACCGTGCCCTGTATAATTTGTGTGCCCTGGATATTACTGCATGACCAGGCTTCCCACCAACAGAAGCCAATAATAGCTCACTGAAAGATAGCCTACAGTAGTAAAAGAACAATATCTTACTGTGTATCCTCTGAGTCAGCCAACCCCTGCAAAGTGTCCGTTTTCCCCACCACTTATTCCCATGAGGTTAATTGCTTATCCCTTCTCTCTTTTGAATCAGCCATCCTACGCAGACCTCAGTAATGGTTTCCATGTCCAACAATACCAGGGCAAAAATCCTTTACTCAGTTTTTACTTGGTACTCACTTGGGCAGACGTTCCATTTGTTCAATGGAAGTTTTGCTTGGTAAAAGACTGAGGAATATAGAAACTACTGTACTGGAGCAGATCTAGGTCAACTGTAGTCAACTAGTCAGCTGTATGATCTCCAACAGTGGTTAACACCAGCCACTTTAGAGGGACGTGCTAGAAACCCTGCAGTAGGCAGTTATGGGATAAATTACCCTTGGGAGAAGCTTCTTCCTGACCCCAATATTTTGATGTTGGCTTATGCTCTGAAGTATAAAGGTTTATAGCCCTTTAGGATTTGATCCTACGTATTTTATATGTTCTTTATCTAGAAGATAATCCAGAAAATATTTCTCCTTTCTCTACTCAACCTACTCCAACCCTACATCAAACTCATACCCAAATTCAACATGATCCCATGGCCTTTCCTTGCAGGGTTTTAGGGAACAAGAAGAGGTAAAAGAGTATTCAGCTATAGTTGTGCTGGTGGATTTCAGTCCTGTATTGGTAGGCTCAGCAGCTGGGTGCCAAATTCCCACAGGCCACTGTACATTCACTGTAAGGTTAGCTTCCCCAAGAAGGAGAGTAAATAAAGTTTCCCAAGAGATGGTTGGAAAATGTCAATTGCAGGTTGATTAAAAACAACATTTCCTGGTCATCCATTTTCAAGAGAACATGCTTTTGCTGTCACTCCATCCTAAGACCATTCAACGTGGCAAATATACTCACCAGTGTTGCTACGTCAGCATTGCACAGATGGATCCTAAAGAACAAAAGGAGATAGTGACTGCAAACAACTGTGACCTCTTGTTGCTTCTGCTTACATGGCTCTTAGCTTACAGAAATATAGCCTGATATCTAGAGCTCTTTATAGTACTGTGCATTGGGGTTCCTCAGGAACCTGAAATAATTAATTTGGGTAAACCCCAATGAATCCAAATATCTCATTATTTTTCATAGGCTTTTTGTGGAGATGGCAGGGAGAGGCTTCATGGAACCATTTATGATGCCAAATTCTCTCTGCCTGCCAGTTTAAACATTTAGAATCTGATCCAAAGTGAATGGATAAACAATAATTGTGTTCAATAGGCTCTCACTCTGGTCTCTATAACATGCTTGTCATCACGGCAACTGAATGTCTTCACTGATGTATGGCAAAGTGCACTAGAGAACTTTTAGTGCATGTTAGCAGGGTCCACACCCCCAGCTTGCCACTCATTAAGTCTCCATATAGACAAGCCCTAAGTCCCATTAAATGGCAATGAGCCATAGGCTCCTAAGTCACTTAGGCACTTTTGAGCATTTTACCCCAGATGTTTTGCTACGTAGGACCCATGAATGGCTCCCTGGTAGAATCACAGAGCTTGTGGGAAATGGAGGCACAAATCCGAAAATACCCTAGATTCTTACACCTTGATTTTGTTGCTAGGTGGATGAAAGGACAATGTACTACATAATGACAGAAATCAGCCCCTAGTTTGAGGGCAATTAGGGTAGCTTATGTGTATTTATTTATACATTTATTGTTTAAAAAAGGAAAAAAATCATACCCATCATGATTTACACATTGCTAGCCTAGGCAAGCATGTGATCTTTTCACTGTTGGCATCATACTGTCTTCTTGTTTGCTCTAGTCACTTTTGGTGTCTTGTCTTTAATTAGACTGTGAGTGTGTCGGGTCAGGGACTTTGTATGTTGATGTCAGGGTCCCATTCTTAACTGGGGACTTTATTGTTATTGGAATTCCTTGGGGCCCCATTGTGCTAAGCACTGTATATGCACATGTCTACAGCGTGTCCCAGCCTCAAAGATATTGCAATCTACATAGACAAACAAAATAACGGGTGGGAGAAAGGAAGCCTCCGCCTCAGTACTATCAGGCACAGAGCGATTAAGTAATTTGCCAGAGGTCGCGCAAGGACTGTGTGGCAGGATCCACAGGACTAGAACGCAGGTCTGTAGAACCTGGGACAGCTAACTGTCCCACATGGCCACCAGGGGGCCATACAGAGCCTTATCTAAGGAGATTGGGTGCCACAGGTAGTACTGCCCAAAGGATTGAGAGCGAGTGTGCTCTGCAGCCTTCTGATTGGCTCATGCTCACTATTTAACCCAGGAGGGTTCTCCAGGAAGTTGTCAGGGAAGCCATGTAAACTTTTGGCTTGCTGTGATTCCAGACTTCACCTTGTTTTCTGCTCCCCAGTCTCCAACCACAGCCTGACTCTGACCCTGATTCTTGTCTACTTATCCCAGTTCTAGTGAATACTCTCCTCCCTGCTTGCTGACTACCTGGCCATCCTTGGCCCGTGGATATCAGCCCAGCTGTGACCACTAGACCAGACTGCTGCCTATGACCCATCCCTTTTGCACTGTTGAGAATTAACCTCCAATCTCGTGAATCCCACTCCAGTGCCTTAACCATCCTCCATTTCCTGTGAATGTGGCGACCATACAAATAATCATACGGCTTGGGCTTTGTAAGTAGGGAGATTCCAGATGTGTTTTCCCCTTTCTCCCTGAGGGAGTGGAATGAACAGGTGAGCTCCAAGTTCCAGCCCTGCTCGACAAGGTGAAATGCAGCAAAGGGCTCTGGCTTGCACTTGTGACAGAATTAACAACAGGCTTCACACGGTTTCTTTTTTCCAGTGTAACTTTCACACTTTATTAGACTGGATGGCTGAGTTCAATCAGGAGACAGAGCCAAACCTCTTGCAGACACAGAGGCTCTACTGGGGTATGGTGGGATTTGATGGGCTTCCGAAGGCTGCACATTCCATGGCTGGTCCCGCTTGCCAAGGACCAGGATGTGCAACCTCGGATGCCAATAAGCCTTTGAACCCTTCTCTGAGGACATACTCCACCTTCACATCTCACCTACGTCAGAATTACCTCATGGTCATAACTCCAGGAGTTTCCAGCTGGGGCAGCCAAGCCTTCTGCTGCTAAATTAAAGTTTCCACCTCTCCTTGGAGAGGTTCCCCCCCACCAACCCCCACACCTTTCTTGTTCGTAATGAATTAATAATAAATGATCGTTGCTGGAGAGGCGTGGTGGATTCGGTTCTCCGGACGGCAGGGTGAAACAAGTCTAAAGTACTGGTCCATGGGGAAGCACATCTGTTTGCAGGTGTTGGGCACTGCAGGCCAAATCATCTGCTCAGTGCATGTCACAGTAACCAGGATCCACGCCAGGCATCCTTGCAGGGAGAAGGAATCCTCTCCCCTTCCCCATGCCGTTGTATGGCTGATAACACAACCTCTGTGCTGCTGCAGCCCCAGCCGCTGGTGAGCTCCACTCAGTGGTGAGAGCGGATCTTGGTACTTGTCAACCCTCCAGACTCCTCCCCCTGAGTGCACTATTGTGAAGATCGCTGTCATCTCTTGTGCATGTGTCCTATGGGGGGGCGGACTGAAAACAGCAGTGAAGCAGCAGCCTTGTGCTTACATCTGCTCAGGGGTGAATTTTGCTGTGAGAGAGAGACCTCCATTATCTCTTGAAGATAATGCTGCATGACCGAGACCTCTGGCACCTCTCGTAAGGTGATCCAGTCTCATCCACTTATTGTTACAGTTCCATGTCCTATCAGCTAAGAGAGACATTAAAGTACAGAGGCTGTGTGGCTGACACCTTATTTTAGGGTGTGAATTTACAATGACCATCTTGGAAAACTGAAACGTTGTATCTTCCCCTTGTTGCGAGGGGACATCTTCAATTGCCTCTTTACCTATGCTATTGTCAGACACCAGTTATCAAATCTACCATCCCTATCACAAGATAAACAGTAGCAAACTCCCATCAGAGTGCTTGTTTCCTGTTAGCCCAATAGAAAGTCGCTCCTCATCTTGTTTATAGGTTCCAGCTGCCGGAGCAATCCAGATCGCATATGCTTCTGGTGGTAAGGACTTCCAGATGGAACCACTGACCATGGAGGACAGGGCTTTGGCCAAACAATCTTTGCAGCAGCCCATTAATACAAACCCAGTGGGGATTAAGGGAATTATTATATGTATGGATTCTATCCAACAAACTGGATCAGACCAGAAGTGTTATTTTTTTTGCAATTGGTCTGCCTGCTTGTTTCAATGCTCCTATATACAGCTTTAAGGAACCCCATGTGTTGAAGTAGGGTCAGATTTCATAGGCTGAGGAAAGGGGACCACCTGACCTAAACGAGCTAAGCTTTGAAGGGGACATGCTTAGGTGACATGTTACTTGCATGTAAGGAGAGGCAAGGGGAGAGGTGAGGCCAAGGAGAGGAAAGGGGAGAAGGACGAAAGTAGAAGTGGGCTCAAAACAGAATTAGATAAGTTCATGGTGCATCAGTCCATCAGTGGCTATTAGCCAAGATGGTCAAGGCCACAACCCCATTCCCTGGGTGTCCCTAAACCTCTGACTGCCAGAAGCTGGATGACAGAGGATGGGTCACTCAATATATTTCCCTGGACAGTCCATTCCTTCTAAAGCATGTGGGATTGACCACTGTCAGAATCATAGAATCATAGAAGATTAGGGCTGGAAGAGACCTCAGGAGGGCATCTAGTTCAACCCACTGCTCAAAGCAGGACCAACCCCAACTAAATCATCCTAGCCAGGGCTTTGTCAAGCTGGTCCTTAAAAACCTCTAAGGATGGAGATTCCACCACCTCCCTAGGTAACCCATTCCAGTGCTTCAACACCCTCCTAGTGAAACAGTGTTTCCTAATATCCAACCTAGACCTCCCCCACTGCAACTTGAGACCATTTCTCCTTGTTCTGTCATCTGCCACCATTGAGAACAGCCGAGCTCCATCCTCTTTGGCATAGGTGCCGACTTTTGTTGGCGCTGGTGGGTGCTCATGCCCCTGCCCCCCCCAACTCCACCCCCGGCCCCGCCCCTTCCCCAAATCCCCACCCCCGCCTTCTCCCCTGGGCGCGCTGCATCCCCTCGTCTGGCGACGCCTCTGGAGGTGCAGAGGTGAGTTGGGCACGCGGCTGGAGCACCAAATTTTTCCCCGTGGGTGCTCCAGCCCCGGAGTACTCATGGAGTCGGCGCCTATGCTCTTTGGAACCTCCCTTCAGGTAGCTGAAGGCTGCTATCAAATCCCCCCTCACTCTTCTCTTCTGCAGACTAAATAAGCCCAGTTAACCTCAGCCTTTCCTCATAAGTCATGTGCCACAGCCCCCTTATCATTTCCGTTGCCCTCCACTGGACTTTCTCCAATTTGTCCACATCCTTTCTGTAGTAGGGGCCCCCAAATTGGAGGCAGTACTCCAGATATGACCTCACCAGTGCCGAATAGAGGGGAATAATCACTTCCCTTGCTAGCTGCAACTCCAATCGTGCTTTGGCCTTCCTGATTACAGCCCTGCATGCTTGCGCAATAATTTATACTCCTCCCTAGTCATCTGTCCAAGTTTCCACTTCTTGTAAGTTTCCTTTTTGTGTTTAAGCTCACTGAAGATTTCTCTGTTAAACCAAGCTGATCGCCTGCCATATTTGCTATTCTTTCTGCACATTGGGATGGTTTGTTTCTCAATAAGCCTTCTTTAAAATACAGCCAGCTCTCCTGGACTCCTTTCCCCATCATAGCCTCTCAGGGGATCCTGCCCATCAGTTCCCTGAGGAAGTCAAAGACAAGATACTCATCTAGATGGACCATTAGTCTGACCCAGTATGACCCAGTATGGCCATTATTATGTTCTTAGGTGAGAGAATGGGCTCTCTACATCACAGCTCATGTTTTCCATGCTTTCATGGCATGCCATGACAAGGTGTTGCTGCTGATTCCCTAACACTGACCAAGAAAAGCCAGGCTGGGGTAATTGCAAGTGAAAAAATGCAGACAGAGCTGACTAGGAAAAGCTGACTTTCCTCTCCATTGAGATTTCTCATTCCTGCTTCCCCCAGACCTGAGCCATTGTGGTTATGTCATTTCTGAAGAACACCTCTCCAGGCCTAAATAATAATAATCACGCAGCCTCAGTGAGGGGCTTTGTATGAGGGGCTGATTGAATAATAGAATAAGGGGGTTGAAACCTGTTAAGAAATCTGGCTCATTGGGCCAGTTAGTCATCGGAAGTGAAAAATACCAACGCATTGTAAACAGGAGTGGCCCACAAGTACTGCTGATCCATGCAAATGGCATTGTGTTACATGTGAGAAAGTGTGCATTAGGGCAGGCTATAAATTACCTTGATCTAACCATATCTCTGGTGTCTGTTTCTCAGCTGAACTATGATGCTGAGAGACAGATATCGCTGAAAAGCCCCCAGGTCCACAGTCAGTTGTTTATGAAACTTATCTGTTTTTTATTCCTTAACGTGGGGCTAATACTCACACAAAGCACTGATTGAATATTGATTGATAATAGCGCCTTAAAAACCTCCGTGCGCTTATAGAATTACAAACTAGGTGTGTAAAGGAATCCTTTTGCTTCAGCCACCACTGAAATGCAACCATTTTGGGGGTGGATCACAGCACGATTGAACAGCGCACAGCAACACTGCAGTGATCAAAGGAGCACACAGGAAGCAATTTGTAATGCATAATAACTTTATTGAACCCACAAACTTATGACCCACACAATAGAGGCTACAATTCTTGCATGCCACTATGTGGTGATCTTTAGACACTGCTATTTATCTCTGCTCTCCCACCACACTACAGGTTTGGGAGAGGTGAAGAATAATTCTGTACCCAATTACATTGCAGGCCGAATTTGTATCTGTGGAATCCAATTCCCAAAAATGGAATTTAACCCTGATGTCCTTAGGGTGACCAGACAGCAAATGTAAAAAATCGGGACAGGGGGTGGGGGATAATAGGATCCTATATAAGAAAAAGACCCCAACATCGGGACTGTCCCTATAAAATCGGAACATCTGGTCACCCTAGTCCTAGCTAACACCACTGCTCTTACTTAAAGTACCAGGCACTCTTAGTGCAACCTTTGCCTTTTATAACTGGGAAGAGGGCAACTTCAGCAGTAGGGAACCCTTTAACAGGGCCACTGGGATACACCATCCTGCATGGAGACGCCAGCTTCTTCTCATCCCACCATGTTAGAACCCTGTATGAAGAAGTGGTGTAAATTCTGTGGAGTCGGTGTGGCGGGGGAGGCTTGTTAACTCTGCCAGGATATAAGAGATGCAGGAAGGAGGGTCTTACAGGAAACCTTGGGAACAGCCAAGCTTGGGGAGAATGTTCAGGTTGAGATTTAGGTTCCTTATTAATACCTTAGCTGCCAATAAAGCCAAACTCCGGGGGCGGGGGGTAAGTTTGATTTTTTTATACAGCGCACGTGGACTTTATTTGGAGCAAGGTGGGAATGCCACCTGCTCTCAGCTCCTTCCCACCACGCTGGGACATTGCTCCCGGGCTGACTCAGAGGGGAGTGTGCCAGCTAATGACTCACTAAGGGCCCCACTCCTGTACGTTTACTGAACACCTGAATGGTGCTGAGCTAGCTTAGTGCCCACTGATATCACTGGCAGCTGAGAGTGCCCAGGAGATGTTCATCAACAGACACTTAGGAGCGAGATGTTCTCAGGAGGACTCCCGCACAAATCCTGACCTTGCCAAATCCCCCTTAGCTGGGAAGAGGTGAGGGGAGCACAGGAGGTGCACGTTGGGGTTCCCCCAGGACCTCTTTCACTCAGTTCCCCAAGAACTTAGTCCCATTCCAGTCTTGTCACTCAGGTTTGTTTTTCTGGCATACAGCAAAGCTACACTGAGACCAGACTCCAGCATTAGGGGATGGGTACAGGGCGTACCATATATCCAAAGTTACACAGCAAACCTCTTCCTTTCTATACATTTATACATTACATTGCATCAAACATCCTGGGATTGGCTTGGTCACTTTGTAGGAACCAATCCCTGCATAGCATGCTCTGTCCATGCATGACTTACTCTTTACCCCATCTTACATTCAAGACTCATCTTCCCTGTTGTTATCTTGTCCATTGTAAATGGTTCCCTGAGTATTCCCTCTGATTTTAGCTAGTTCAGACATTTGGTTTCCAGCCTGCTGCTCCGTTTACCCCCCTAATCCCGCCTCCCAAGAAATGAGACTTGGCCCATGCCCAGTTACCCATGTCAAGCCAGGCCTGCATTGCAGTTCTGACTACAAGAAGCCTGCCAGCTGCCTGCATCATGATGGGATGTCTCCATGAGTGGAGTGGACTATGGAAGTTGCCAGACCAAGGGGTGACGTGTAGGAGGAACCATGTCTTTTGAAGGTGGATTTTAGCTATTCAATATGAGATGATACAAAAGGAGCCTCAATTAGGGTGACCAGATGTCCTGATTTTATAGAGACAGTCCCGATTTTGGGTGTTTTTCTTATAAGGGCTCCTATTACCCCCCCACCCCCTGTCCTGGTTTTTCACATTTGCTGTCTGGTCACCCTAGCCTCAATGTTTCTGGTGTGGGATAGATTAAATGTCTGGGATAACAACAGGCTAAAATTCATGAAGAGCCATATGGAAGCAGCTGATTGAATGCGACAGCATGTATCAGATCAACTTAGCTACTAGGAAAGTCAGGGGACACACACTCACACACAGATCGAGAGAGATGCTAATGGGAAAAATTGTTACATATGTGTATTTCTAGTGTAATATATATACATATAGTCTATAAAAGCAAATACACACACACACACATACACACATTGCAGTAGCACTAGGAGCCCCAGGCATGGACCAGGTCCCCATTGGGCTAAGCACTGTACAAATGTAGAACAAAAAGACAGATTGTAAGCTCTTTGAGGCAGGCACTAAGTAATACATACTGTATATACGGGACCCATTTGGGCCACATGGACTTTTAGAGGGGTGTGTGTGTGTATGTGGAGGGGTGTTCGTCTGTCCCTAACTGCTAGCACAGGATGCCCTGAGCTGGAAAACTAAATTCCACTGAAAAAAAACAAGGGGGAAATGTTTACACTGATGTCAATGGGAAAACTCTCATTGACTCTGGCAGTGACAGAATTAGACTCCCTAAGCAGCACATCTGTACAGTGCAAGTGCTCCCATGTTTGTGCACACGTGAGGGTGCACTAAAAACAAGACCAAAACTTGATCTAACTTCAGGGGCAGTCGGTGCCGGTTGCTAAGATCTGGGCTGAATTTCTAAGGAGCTGCAAAGAGACATTCACGAGGCAAGGAGGTAATATTAAGCCTGGACAATTAAAGATCAACTGTGACATAATCACAGAACAACATTCCAGGGCGCTGGAGGCACCATATCTTCTTCCTCATTAATTAAAGGCAATCCATAATTACCACATCTAATTATTTGCAGAGGAAGATGTAGTGCCCGTAACACGATGATGCTGATTGAAGTCCGTACAAACTCCTCAAGTCCCAGTGCGATTCAACCAGCAGCCCCTTGTGGTGTCACTAAATACAACGTGCCTTTGCAAACAACTAAAGCGTGTAATTCTGAATTAACAAAGAGGGATGGATGGTATGTCCAGAACCTTGGAATGCTGTTCTGCTGATCTTCCCACTGAGGATTTGACGTCTATTCTCATGACTGTCTCCTCTGCTCCCAGCTCCTTATAAATTAGATCCAGCTATTACCATTAATTGCTAGCTTCCATTGAAGATAGGCTCAGTTTTGCAGCCGGGAGCGCTGACGTCTGAGGGTCAGAGTTTCTTCAGGCTTCCACACGAAAAGGACTGCCAGCAAGTTGCCTGTGCATCCATACGCAAGTGCCAAACCTGTATTTGTGCATGCCTGCATTTGGCACTTGCAAATGCATATTGGGATGCACGAATGTAGCTCTTGAGTGTGCAAACCAATGCAGAAATGCAATGCCTGATTTTGCAGCTGTGTTTGTTGAGTCATGCTTCATATATGGAGCAGATTTTTTTCTTTTTGGTAAGTCTCAGAGGTAACTTTTATACTGCAACATCCTCTACTCAGCCATTATCAGCTGACACCACCCAGGGGGCTGCATGGCAGAAGCAGGCTTTGAGGAGGGATTTGGAAGAGGAGACCGTGGTGGTTGTTGAACGTTTGCAGGGAGAGCATGCTATGCCTGGGAGAAATTGTGAAGGTGCCTACTGGAGAAGCAGGCAAATGGGCAATAAGAACAGATAGAAAAATAAAGCCAAGAAGCAGCAGTCTAATTTCCCACATGTGTTTCCATTTCATAGATAAAAAGGCCTTTGAGAATGGTGCTACAAGCTTCTGGAATTTAATTCAGAAATTGCAGGGGAAAATGTGAAGCTGGTGGAAAGCAGCATGCAATCAAAAGTGCTTCCTCCAGCGTTGCTAAGTAGATGGAACTTGAGCTCTTTTATATCAGATACAGCTGTTGCCTGTCAGGAGGGCTTCCACGCCGATGGTACACCAACCATAGATCCATGCTGACAGCAACGTTTTCCTGCACATGCGGCAATACTCTCTAATGCAGACACAGAAAGGGCTTCATTTTACCCATTAAACCTACCATGGAACAGGATTACCATGGTGTCGTTTTGCCGCCTCCATTGAAACCACTGAGGTTGGAATGTTGGCATTTGAAACCCGCTTCTTACATATAGTCTGGCGTTGTGTCTAGACAAAGACAGTCCATTATGGGGTGTGTGAGCACAAATACATGGCCAAATTCAACAAAGCTGGGGGAGGACAGCATAAAGTACAGCTCTGTGATGCTCCTTATTCCAGCAACGCCCGGTGCATGGACGGGAGACTCATACTTTTAGTGATGGGGAGGAGGTGAAAATGAAAGCAAGGATGGTATTGTGATTAAAGTGCTGGGCTGGCACGAAGGCGGTCTGGCTCTGTCATAGGTTTCCTGTGTTATCTTGGGCAAATTACTTAATCCTTCTGTGCCTCAGTTCCCCATCTGTAAAATGGGGATAAAATACTTTCTGCCTTATCTATTGCAGTTGTAAACTACTCAGGGCAGGGACTGTCTCTGACTATGTTTGTCCAGCACCTCATGCAGTCAGCCCCCAAACTTGGTTGGAGCCTCAAGCCACTGCTATAATACGAATTATAACAGCGTTCTCCGTCTTCAGCCCTAGCTCTGGCTGCTTTACCCTGCCTCAGCAGCCGCCCTAAATGTACATAAGGTTAAACAGACGCGTACAGCTTTGGGTCCAGGTCTTAAGACATCAAGCACATCTGAAGTTATTCCATATCGCTCCTGTTGTCTAATCTCAACCTCTCAACTGAGATATAACGCACACAGTCCAGACCCATTCCCCAGCCAATACAATGTTCCACTCATTAATTTTATAGCTGGTGTGTAGCCTTGCTGTTCTTGTTGTCATACTTTCCTGTTGAACAGTCTCTTGGTCAGTCATCAACATGAGCCATTACCAATTGCACAACTTCTCTCCCAACGATTTCATGCTTAGATAATTCTTTAATCTTCTCCAGGCTCGTTCAAGCCTTTTGTAAATCTTCTCTGGGCATCACTACGCCGCAGTTTGGTGGGGGCGGAGACTTTTTAATTTTATTTTACAGAGTAGCCTGTTCTTATTGTAAGCCAAAAAGCAATCTTCAAAGTTACCATACAAGAGAAGTCACAGTCCAGCTCATTCATTACGGAGCCAAGACATTAAAATGTTCATCACGCCCCAAGCTACACAGAAGACAATGGAACAAAGATGGCCTAACGCCACCAAAACATCTTCAGCATAAAGCCTACCATTCTGGGTTCTCTCTCCCTTCATCCAGCCGTGGGGCATGAGGAATATGTACAATGGTAATTTAAAGTATGAATAGTTACAAAATCTTTTTCAGAAAAAATATATACTAATGGAAGCAGTCCCTTTCCACCATAGGTTGTATGGTCTTTTGTCTATATCCATCATGTGTCCATCCAATGGAGGCAACATTGTGCATTGGAGAGAGCAGAAGTCTGGGGGTCTGATTTTCAGACTGCGTGAATCAGCATAGCTCCATTGATTTAAATGGTTTCAGTGAAGCCACACCTATGTACATCAGCTGACGATGTGACCCTGGAAGTCAGGGCTCCTGATTTCCATTTCCAAGACTGCCACTGACTTACTAAATAGCCTGGGCCAAGTCACTTGAATCTCATAGTGCCTCATTTTACAAATCTGTAAAATTGACTGGAGCTCCCTCTTCACTGATTGGCAGTGCTGTAAAGCCCGGCTCTGCCCCAGAACCCCAACTGGCTGTGGGCGGGCAGACAGGAAAATGTGGCCTCTCCACCACCACAAAGCAACTGAGTCCTACTACCAGCTCTCCTTTGATTGGAGGGTGGGGATGCCATATGAGAAGGGGCTAGACGGGCTCCAGGAGAGGGTGTGTGCTGGTTGAGAGTCTGAGCTTGGGGCTGTGGGACATGCCCCAGGAGCACCTTCCTATAAGCCCGCAGTGCATGTAAGCATCAGCCACAGTCAATAGGGAAGGAGAGGCTTAATCCAGGACTAAGAGCAAAGGCTGGATGGGTGAGCAGTCAAGGCTGTTTAGGTTTTTTATGCAGCTGCTTCAGGGATCTTGGATTTCTGTCAACTCCCATTGACTCGCTGACTTTTTTGCAATGACCCCAGGGCTCTGTCTGTTCTAATGAAGGTATTGAGATAGATCTGCATGCTGGAGTAACTCCTGCCTCCCCAAAAGTTATAAAAGTTTGGAGGGAGGGGAGTCCCCACCGCAGTGACTGCAGTAATATTGATCTTCCTCACCTCCCTCATCTTTCTCTGGGGTTAGGAGTCCTGTTGTGATGGTGTTTAAGGAATTGTCAAATATGAAGTAAACTTTGGGTAAAAGAAATGATATCCGGTGGTTGCCATGAAAAAGTCAATATTTGCCGGGACTTAACACAGAGAAGGATCTGAGTTGCCACAGTTTTCTCCTGTATTTTTAACAGAAAATCAGTGTGTTGGCATTTGTTAACTATTTAATGACAACCACTGTAAATACACAGTATCATTATGGCCTTCTGCAGTACATAACTTCCAACACAGGAGGTTACCAGAGC
The DNA here is from genome assembly GCA_033296515.1 of Macrochelys suwanniensis. Classification (NCBI taxonomy): domain Eukaryota; kingdom Metazoa; phylum Chordata; order Testudines; family Chelydridae; genus Macrochelys; species Macrochelys suwanniensis. The sequence goes on along the minus strand of CM065790.1, from coordinate 7,507,394 downwards.
TCAGATACCTGGAGGGCATTTCCACTGGAAACATTTGCTCCCACCTATTTTTAAGTCAAGTCGTTCAAACACAAGTGGTGTAAGCAGCCTTATAAACAGGGGGAACCTGTTTCATCCTGACTCAACTCCTGCAACATTTATAGAGATGGTCAAATGGCTACAAGTGCTTTCAGCCAGACATGGCCAGGTTTGGTTAGTTCTTCCAATGATTTTCATCACATTTGTTGTTGTGGTTGGGTTATTTTTGGGGGGTGTGGGGTGGAGGGGACTGTTCGTGTATGGTCCTTAACCCAGCGGGAAATACAAATGAAAAAAAATCACAGTCCAGGCTCTGCCAAGTCAATGGAAGAAAGGATTATCCTTTCTGTTTTGCTTGTTTAATATTCTCCGATGGCACTGAAGAGGACGAGCAGAGAACTGAGACAGTTACTCTTTCCAAAGTTTTTGGACTGTCTTATGTCCCCAGAATGCCCCAGAATAATGAAGTCTATTTACAGTAGCAAAAACTCAGTCTAGTCTCTTCTGGGATTCATTAACTACGCTAAGATTTCTGAGAACACTGTTTTCTGTCTGAAAAGCCAACACTGGCTTGGCAGCTTCTTGCTGATGCCAGTTAAGTTTACTCAAATGCACCATATGATGTTTTTAACAAGATTTTTGGGATCCTTCTTTTCCAGGGGGAAATCCCTGTATAGTATTTATAAATGAAAGACAGCAGCAGTGATACAGAGGTACCAAACCTCCCAATCTATCCCATTTTTGAAGCCAGTCCAGATTACGGGTGATATATACTGGAAGAAGCAGCGAGTCCTAGGTTCCAGTGTGAAGCTTTTCATAGTCAGAGAGTTATTCAGTTTATTGAACTGTTACACCAGAGGAAACTAAATTCAGTTTCTTACACAGAGAATCCTTTGGCCTGAATTCTCGGTTACTCTAAGGCCCCTTTACACCACACTGCAATGCAAAGGGACATGTAAAGTGAGTGCAAATGAGAATATCTGTCCAGCTCTCTTCTTTCCGCCTCTTCACTTCCTATTGGATATATGCGGTGCTCACAAGACGGGACTGTACCAAAATGGGCCAGATCCCCAGAAGGTGTAAATCAGCCTAACTCCAGTAAAGTCAATGAAGCTAGGCTGGTTTTTACCAGCTAAGGATCTGGCCCCAAGTGATCAAGTCAAATTTGCAGTACTTATTACAACAGTCCCACTGTACTTCTTCATCGGTCCTAGTTCACTCCCAAACTGTCATAGTACGGCCTCATTTGTAGCTAGTGAAGGCGGAGGTAAAACAGAGCAACAATGGGAATCATCACGCAGTATGTACCAATTAACAGTGTCCCGTCCTTGTGGTATACACAGCCAATGGGAGCTGTTTTGGTGATATAATGCTCTTGCACTGTGTTTCATTGGCTGAGTGTGGGGACAGCTCATATCTCATTGGGGAGGAAAACAGAGAAGACCCAGTCTCGGTCATAGAGTTGAATTGAGGTTTGCCATGTGCTGGCTAGTTGCTGCCCTTGCAGAGGTCTACAAGATTGGGAAGCAGAGGATGGGAAATCCCTTCCCCTTCTTTGCACCAATGCACAAGGGGCAGCCAGAATCCCGTTGCTTGTTGTCCTGCTGCTCAAGGTGCAGGAGAGGGCCAGAGCTACTTAGGGGCAGCCAGAGAAAGCACCCGACTTCTGCCCCATTAACTAGTGCACACTAGTACTGGCGCAACCCACCTGCACCCAGGGGCAATCCTTGCCACGTCAGAATGCACACACTGTGTACGCATTCTGCTGCTGCTTTTTACCAGGTAGGGTCTATAGGAAGAGTTCTGTTGCTGGAGGGATGATTTTCCAAACACCAGGGAATATGCTGTAGTTTGGGGGTTTTCTCTGTTTGGCTCAGGGACGCAAAACCCTGGTAGAGAGCAGGGTGCTCTCACAAGCTTTAGTTAATCTTGCTAAATGTTTGCCGTCCTGGTTTTAGTTCAGAGAGGAAGGATGGTGCAGTGGGTAGGGACTTAGTCTGTGACTTGCAAGAGTTCAATCTGTGGGCAAGACACTTAATTGCTCTGTGCCTCAGTTCCCCTCTATGAAAGGAGAATTATAGTACTTCCCTGCCCCGTGCATTAATGATTATGAGGTGCTCAGATACTAATACAATGGGGGCCATATTGATACCATAGATATATAGCAAAGGTTTGAGAGACCCAAACAGTTCACTTTGGAGGCCTTTAAGATTGCCCTGTGAACAATACCCATATTTTTAATTTGTGTCTGTAAATCTTTCCCTTTTGGAAGTTGGCTGGTTTATTAAAGTTATTATTTTCCTTACTGTACACTCAGTGACATTCCTGCACTGATATATTTTTAGTTTATTGTGGCTATTCCGTGGAGAAGCACCACGTATTTTATCTCTGCTACCCCGATTCATAGGTCCCCCCATCCCCACTAGATCCTAAAATCTGTGTCAGGAGCAAGCACAGTATGTGAACACTTACCTCTACTGTTAGAATGCCTCTAGCCAACAGTGTGTGTGCTTTGCCTCTATACATACCCCTAATACAGAGTTGTGGCCTTAAAAAGCCACAATGTATCTATATTACTCCAAACACAACAACTGTGTGTATGGGCGGCGGGGCCTTTTCCGTCCCAGCCCCATTCACTGTCACAGAGTATTGAAGTTTATATATTTGTTTGCCCATGCAAAAAACGATCATAACCAACTGACCACTAAACCGAAGGGAGATCAAACGAAACACAGGTATCATTTATGCTCTAGCATTCCAGATCGACCGTATTGCGTAGAATACTGACTCCTGCCTTTCCCATCCACAGCTACCCACCCTGCCCACCCCTTCCTCTGGCTCAGCAGGAGTACAGCTTTACTACTTGATTCACACCCATAGACTCAAAACTTGACTCTGAGCTCCCGGTTCAGCCTCCGTTCACAAAATTCCTGTGATCACCTCACTGGAGGCCTTGAAGGCAGTTAAAAGAAAGGCCTGGAAGAAATGAAATAATTAAATAGCTGTCTCTGTCCTGTAGTGGGGGCACCAGGGTTTGATATGCCAAGTGACAACTGTGATTTCACTTCAGAGTCTGTACCCCCACTGCAGCACCCCAGTCCCCAGACTGCTAAAATGTTTGCAGAATTCTTCATTGCTGCTCATAGATTCTAAAGCAAGACAAGACGATTTTCCATTACTAAGAAGGCCTCCAGACCCCAGAGGGTCTCTGCAGTTAATTATTCCTAGGGCTGACCAGCTCATAAATTTCATGTTTCATTAAAACGGTTACTCTATTCAAAAACAACAACATCCCAGCTGTTCGCTGTGTCACCTCTGTTCTAGCATGGGAAAAGCAAGAGCTGTCCAATATATTCTCATGGAGTGTGGCTTTTCCATATGATATCTTCTCATGCTTCAAAGGTCTGGTAGACTCATTATGATGTCTTCTAGCTCCAGTGTTTGGCAAGAAGAATGACTTCTATTTCTTTTTGCATCAAAAGAAAGCAATGGTATGCATGTGAAATGCAAAGAGCTGGCTAATTTTGGAAGGCAGCAATAAAGGTTATTGATTGTATCCCACAGAGCAGGAATCAGCCTTGGATATGATCCTTCATCTCATGCATTGTCAGCAGTGATTATACCACTTTCAAAGCTCCAGACAGACTAAGTGATTAATATGGTAAAGCCAAAAGTTATTCAACTCTTAGGAGACAGCTGCACTGTACTTTCTCTTTTTTAGTTAGAGATTTTTTTAAATATAGCTTTCTCCTGGATAGTGTAAATTCTCATCCATTTGTCCTTCCCATGCCAAAAAGGATTAATAAATACACACACACACACAGAACTGGCAGATGTATTTTGAATTTTCAAAATGTAGATGGAAAATTTTCACAAGATTTTCACCATTTCCTTACATTTTCCCCACCATTTCACAAAAAAAGTCCACTTTTTTCATGACAAGGTTTTCACTATTTTCACACATGCACACAAAAAAACCAAATCAGCATTTTCACCCCAAAACATCACCATTTCCTGGCCATCGGGAATACAGAGGTGGAAAGCACAGAGGTAGACTGTAAAATAAGAGCAAAACACCTAAAATAGCAGCGGAATGACATTTTTCTTTGGTCCTTGAAAATGTTAATTGTCAAGGTGGATCTAATCCATGATATCAGCCATGCGTTTATGGACTAGTGACCTGTGGCTGCTCTTCCCCTAAAATATATCCTTACCCTGAAGAGGATACAGGCTAAAATTCTTTAAAATAGACAGCAGCATATTAATTTGGGTTCTCAAACGATTCCTAATTCTGAGGTAGAATCAAAGCTGTTATATTCAGCGTCAACAATGGAACTGGGAATGAAGAAAAAATGACAATTAATGTTTCTCTGAAAAATGCCACTTGTTATCTGGAAGTAACTAATGACGAATTCGCTAAGATGACTATAACTGCATTTCAAAGGAGCCTTTAAAAGTCTCTCAGATCAGTCTGATTTGACAAGCCCATTCATCGAATTATTGAAATCTACAGAGAAAGCTTGCAGTTTATAGCCTCGCTATTTACTGACAAAGCCCATAGATTGTCTGCTCTTCATATTACTGTGATTTAAAAGAAACCAGACCAAGAGCGTAGAATGCAGCTCTTCTTTTCCTTATCCCCAGGGCCATCAATGCCAGCATTGCGTCTATGGAACAAGGGAGCCCCTGTTTAAGCTCATAATGTTAACTCCATGGCATAGCATAGCCACTAAGAGGTATGAATAACCCCTGTACAATTAATTGCTATTTGACTTGCCCACAATGATGAAAACATGTTGTTTTATCACATCACTTTTATCATGCATGCAAGACAATTGACAGAGTGATGTTCCCATTCGGTCCAGGGCCAGGTGTCGAAAGATAGAGCACTCCGATGGGGAAGAGAGGTCCTTGTTGGCCCGAGAACCACAAAGTGAGCATTGTGACGCTAACAATGACCCAAGCATTCTGTTTCCAAACATCGCGGTCAGAGCAAGAGCTTGTAAGAACAAGATGCTACCTGAGGAAAATGGCTGGAAAGATGGCGAGGCCTGATTGGAATTGAAGACTCCACGGTTAAATGGATTGTCTGCAAATGCTGCAGGGGGAGGGGAGGTGCAGGCGTGTCTTTCAGATGTGACTGTGTCACGCTGATGCCTGGCGTTCCCATCTTGGATCACGGGGCCACACTTAGCCCAGGGCTACACTAGGGGAGGGGGTCGATCTACGATACGCAACTTCAGCTACGGGAATAGCGTAGCTGAAGTCGGCGTATCGTAATCGGCTTACCTGGCGATGAGGACGGCGGCGAGTCGATCGCTGCCGCTCCCCCGTCGACTCCGCTTCCGCCTCTCGATGAGGTGGATTGCCGGCGCCGACGGGGAGCGTGATCGGGGATCGATTAATCGCGTCTTAACGAGACGCGAAAAATCGATCCCCGATAGATCGATTGCTACCCGCCGATCCGGCGGGTAGTGAAGACCTGCCCTTAGGGTGAGGGATGCAGGGTGTTCAGAGTCATCAGCTGCTGGAGAATGAACTGGCCCACATGGGCTTAGCCTAGTTTTCTCTTTTCAACTGATGTCAACGCTCTCATTACACAATCCATTTTTTAGGGTACTGATTGGCTCCCTCTCATCATCACAACATAAAAACAGCCCTACTGGGTCAGACCATCTAGCCTACTATCCTGTCTCCTGACAGTAGCCGGTGCCAGATGCTTCAGAGGGAATGAACAGAACAGGCAATTATCGAGTGATCCCATCCTCCATCATCCAGTTCCAGCTTCTGGCAGATTTCGGGACACCCAGAGCACGGGGTTGCTGATCATCTTGGCTAGTAGCCATTGATGGACCTGTTCTCCATGAACTTATCACATTCATGTTTGAACCCAGTTATACTTTTGTCTTTACCATGTCCCCTGGCAATGAGTTTCACTGGTTGAATATGCATTATGTGAAGAAGTATTTCCTTGTGTTTGTTTGAAAGCTGCTGCCTATTAATTTCATTAGGTCACCACTGGATCTTGCAAGAAGTGCCAAAGCTCCAGGGAGGCATTAACAGGGGAAAAGCCCAGCTCAGTAAGGGGCTGACTGGGAAGAGGAGAGGCCCTTTTGTGCTAACCCCTTGAACGAAGCGCTGGCTGGGGCCAGGGTCTATCCTAGGACTGCCTGAAGGAAGGCCTGGCTGGAGCAGGAAGATAATCAGACACTGATAGACACCTGAGCCTCCCTAGGGGCAGGTAGACCTGGCAAGGGACTCTTACATGTCCTTTGTTTTCCAGGATACAGGGTTTTTCCCTTTGGGATCTGCGGAGGAGTGTATGCGGGAAGGGGTGGATGGAAAGGCCTAGAGGTAGACTGTGGTAGGAAGTGGCCCAGGAAGGAAGCAGGGGTACCGAATAGGCAGTCCTTAGCTGTTATTACAGGGTCACTGGGATGGAGCCTTACCAGTCCATTGGGTTTCCTCAACAGCCCGCTGAGAAAGGGTGGTGCAGAGACTGGATATGTCTGTAGTCAGGCTGAAGACTTGGGTCTGATGCTGATGAGCTCTACACATGAGTGACTCTGTTTACCCAGAAAGTGGGGGTGGGGGGACCATATGTGAACCTGCCGAAGGGCTGAGTAGTGAGAAGAGAGACTGCCATGAGGCCATATTGGTATTGGCAGGGGGCACCAGATTAGAGCCTGCTATGCTGTGCCTAGCCATAAGGGGGTCATGCCAGTAACAATTTACCTCTCAGACAACTCCCCACTTCATCAGGGCCCAGAAATGAGAAGGAATGGGTCAGGGACGTGCCAGATTCTGCCTGTTACTGACCCTGCATGGGGAAAGCTGCTATCCTGGTATTGCCCCCTAAACTAGAAGCAGGATACCTAGCAAATTGTTGTGGAGACTCCCTTTTCTTGAGATGTCCCACTGTGAGCCTCATGAAGGCCGGCTAGCTTGGGGAAGCAGCTGGTGTTGTCTGAAGGTTACCAGAGGCATGTCAAATTCTTGCAGTGAATGGCGAGGTTACTTGACGTCGGAGAGTGTGTTTGCATTCGAATACAAATTTGAAAATTGCCTGCGTTGGGCTCTGCTTCCTAAGTGTTCTTCTCAAAAACAGGATCTTTCCCCCTAATTATAAAGGGAGACCATGGTGACGTGTCATTCCATATTCTTTATGACAATATGCTTATGATAGGAATATGACATAACTGAGAGATACTTTATGCAAGATGGCTCATGTGAGATATCATTGGAAAGGTTCTGATTTACTGAATGTGATTATCCTGTTTGTGTGCATGTCTCATTTCTGTATCTGAAATTAAGAATATTAACTATATTTCAACTATGCCACTTTGGGTGACGCCCACTGCCAATGCTTCAGGTACGACAATGGAAAAGTCAGACAGGGCAGATGGCCCATCAACAAGGACAATGGACTGTAACAGAGCGTAGTCTTCCTGTGAACCTGTGGGTCAGCCTGTGAAGAATGACTGCAAAGGCCCTACAGAGTCAGGTGGTCTTGTCACCTGGATACTAAAACATTACCTGGGACTTCTTGTAACTTTCCATGGTAAAGGGAGGGAGGGGGTGTCAAGCTAGGAAACAAAGGATTCCCGCCTTATGCAAATATTTAAGGGTGGGGAGTGAAGTAATCCTGGTCTTCAGTCTTCCCCTGCTACCCCACCCAAGATGACTGCTGGAAACAACTAAGACTGAACTGGGGGAAAGAACTGGCCGAGGCTGGAAGGGCGTCTGGCCTGTGAAGATTATTAGAACCACATTTAGGGTGAGAACTCACATGTAACCAGTTTCTTTGGTGTATGTAATTGTGGGGAGGGATAGCTCAGTGGTTTGAGCATTGGCCTGTTAAACCGAGGGTGGTGAGCTCAATCCTTGAGGGGGCCATTTAGGGATCTGGGCCAAAAATTGGGGATTGGTCCTGCTTTGAGCATGTGGTTGGACTAGATGACCTCCTAAGGTCCCTTCCAACCCTGATATTCTATGATTAAGGTTAGTTTGCATGCTCTGTTTTATTTTCGTAGTAATCTGCCTTGTTCTGTCTGCTACCTCCTTAACTACTTAAAATACACCTGTTATAGTTAATACATTTATTTCTGGTTTATAATACAACCCAGTTTATGTGATTTCTAACTCTGGTCGGGGCGGGGGCGGGGGGCAAGAAATTGTGCATACCTTCTTACACTTGAGGGAAGAGGCGAATTTCATATATCGTTGGGTCTGCACTCCAAGGGAGGTGGACATCTGAGTGCTGGAGCAAGTCCCCGAAGCTGAGTCTTCCCAGAGCTGATCTGCAGCTGTGTGTGGCCCTGCCCGTGTGTGTGTTGGAGGAGGTTTTAAGAGCCTGGCTCAGCAAGACAGGTTAAAGGGGGCCCACGCTGGCAGAACAGGTCGACTCAGTGGTATCTCCGCACATTAAGTGACTTCCCAAGGGGTCCAACCCGTCACAACCATTTCTGAGCAGAATGGGGCCCATTCTGAACGAAAGCTGGTTTCAAATGCCTCGGTGCTCTCCTGTGATGCGGCACGGGCAGATACTGGATACAAAGACAGGATCATCCAGTAGAGGGGCCCTTCCATAGTGCAGAATCAGTATAGCGGTTCCTACGCATACATCCTCCCCAAATGCTGATGTAGCAGCATAGCCAGGGGAAAAGCAGCATGACTATGGTGGTCCTACACCCCAGTAATCCCTGGTTGCCCTGTCAGCCCCTTAGGGCCAGTGCAATTGGCACAAGTTGGAGCAACTCTAAGGCTGCTGTAATTTATGCTGGGGGATTGGACCTTGTGTACAGCCAGCACAGGACCACAAAGGTGACTTAAACACTGCTTTGCACCCCATCCCACTTCCTGAGTTGTTCTGTGTACTCCTCAGCTGCACCAAGCCTCTAGCCTATCGTTGGCTAGAACACTTTCATATTTTTTTAAATGCAAAAAAAGGAGAGAAAAACCTGCCCCCAAAACTCATTTTGTCAATGTTTGGTGGAAAAGCGAAACCCGAGAGGTAGGAAAATCGCCAGAAACAGAAGAGCGAACATTTCCATGCAATAGTTATCACCAGTACTGCGCCGCTCTCCCGCTGGCCAGGCTAAACGTGGCTAGCAGGAGGATGTAGTAAGCTGTACCCACTGGGTAAAAGAATGGTATCATCCGCTTCCCAAATCCATAAGCAACTCTTCAACATGTAGGCAGCAGCAGCTGAGCCCTACGGAACAAACGTGTCGCATTCTGCCATGAAATACGACACAGGCTGCTTTGATTCCTCCTAATTACATTTCAGTGTTTGCGGCACAACTGTACCATTTCTGCAGAAGTCCAGCAATTTGGGTTACTGGCTTCCTCCTTTTGCTGACCTACAAATACCAGTTTGCAGAGGGCGATTTATGACCGAGCATGAAATTACCATCTTGTAAAAGCCCAAATCAGAACTATAAATAGAGCGGCAGTAGATGTACACAGAAAACCCCAAGGGTGTAGTGCCTCTCTTGGTTTGTCTGTGCAACACAGAAGCATAGTGACCCATATTAAGAATTGGAGACTCAGCTGATGTAAACTGGCGTAGCTCCATGGGAACTACACTGATTTACACCCACTGAGGATCTGGCCCCAAAATTTATGGGTACAAGGATGAAAATAACAGCTGGTTAAAATGACACTAGTCAGACTTCACAGTAACCAAGAGCACTTAAAACTTAATCCTCTCTAGTCTCTTAGCCATTTATTATGTCGTCCAAAACATTAATGAGACACAGTTTATACTTTCAATGCAATATTTATCAGAGAAGGGGATTAGCCTCTGGGCTAGTGCTGATTAACCCCTAGATGTCGATTAATGGATTAGTCATGTTTCCTGATGATCCTTGTCAATTTCAAGCATGGATTTTAAGACTTTCTCTCTTCCTGTTTTTAAACGCAGCTATATCAAAGTGGTCTTTTAGTAGCATAATGTAGCTCAGAGAGAAGTATGGCCTACTGGTTAGAGCACTGGTATGGATGCAAGCAATCACTGAATTTCTACGTTTTTATTTGCAACCAGGTGTTCTCCCTACTGTGCTTTCCTAAAAGGCACCTCTCCCTCATCCACATCTATCTATTAGGTACTCACATTCCCATAGAACTTAAGCACCTCACAATCTCCCCTGGTAGGTAGGGCAGGACCATTATTACCATTGTACAGATGGAAACTGAGGCACAGGGAGACCGAGTGACTTGTCCCAGGTCACACACAAAAAGTCTGTGGCAGAGCAAGACATTGAAACCAGATCTCCCAAGTAGCCAGTTTGCTTGCTGACCACTGAACCATCCTTCCTCTCTCATTAATCTAAGGCAGGGGTGGCCAAACTGTGGCCCGTGAGCCACATGTGGCTCTTTTACCATTAAATGTGGCTCACGGAGCCCCCCATGAACCCTCCATTCTTCACCTACCAGATGGGGGGGCGGGATGAGCCTCTGCCTTGCAGTGGGGTGGTAGTGTAGGAGCTTCTGCCCAGCTGGGAGGGGGTTCTCAGGGCTTCAGCAGGAGTGGGGCTGAAGCCCCAGCAGGCGCCTCCCGTGGGGCTGAAGCCCTGACCCCCGGCAGGTGCACCCCGGCTTTCGAACTTTTGAAGATTGTTGTGTGCGGCTTGGTGGGTCAATAGTTTGGCCACGCCAATCTAAGGCATTGCAAAGGCGTTTGGTCTTTGTTTCAGTACATACCAGGTTGAGCAAGCAAGCAAAAAATGCATGTTAAGCCCACACTGGAAACAACATAAATCACGGTGTTCAAAAATAAGAGCCGCAATGCCATTTTTGTTTATTATAGGATTTGTTATCTCCATACAAGTCTTTCCTTGCCTTGTTGTAGCAAGCACAGTAGGGTTGACCTTATAAGTTGGATGTCTGGAAGGCAGCTACTGTATACGGCACAGTCAGCAGAACCTTGAATAAGCATAATACAATCTCCCAGAGTAAATCAAACCACAAGACAACATCCTATGATAGTCTAATTGCATACTTCAGTTACTGATAGTTCTGAAGTTACATACGCTAGTACAGGGAACCTGATATAACTGGACAGGACAATTATAAAACACCAGGACAGACATACAGGACTTCAAGGGCTTGTAAAAAGTTCACCAAAAAGATTTTTCATTTAGGTTGGGGGTATATACAGTCACATCACTTATGATTACAAAACAGAGAGGAGCCACTATGCATTCATGACCGGCTGAAGAATAGTAGACCTACGACTGTCCAGTGGCTGTCCCCTTGCCTTTATTAAGACACTGATAAAGAATCACTCTGCTGACTGTCCCTTTAAAATGCCAGGAAAGAACAATAAAATTGGCTATGTTATTCCAAAGATATAGTTAAGTATGTGGTGCTAATATTCTTCCACTTGCTCTTTGGATCTGATCCTTGAAATGAAATGGAACACTGCCAGGGAAGTGCTCTGCACTGTCGATCCTGAAAATATAACATGGTCAAACCTCTCTGGGCTTATGAAGAAAGGTGTTTGGGGAACGTAAGAAGACATATAAACCAGGAAGCTTTCTGGGTCTGTTGCCATGACCAGGTGTCTCTGATCTGATGCGAACTGGAAAGGAAACAGGATTCACAAATAAAAGGGTGAAAATGTCCATTTAAACAGGACACTCTAGGCCAAAGGGAGGTCTACCCATTGGCACTTGTTGCTAGTAAACTCTTTGAGAGAGACCACGAAGACATTGGTGATTTTTCTCTTCATAAAGTCTGCAAGCATCCAGATGTTATTCCAGGAGAATAGTAGAATTATCTGGGGCTGCCTGGTTCCTGGTAAAAAAACAAATTTTGCATAGTGTCTACCCCAAAACATAAAACACCCTCCTGGTTAGTTTGAAATGTGCCCCAAGTCCCCTGAAACATTTGAACCTCCATGCATCTTTTGGCCAACCTCACCTGGGTTTCAAACTTGAGTTAATTAGTAGCATGTTTCAGTCAGCAAATCTACTTAACGTTTTGAAATTTTGCAGGGGTGGTGTGTGTGTGTGTGTGTGTGTGTGTGTGTGTGTGTGTGTGTGAGAAAGAGAGTGGTCATTTCTAAAGGACATTTTTGTTGCTGCTGTTCTTGATTGCTTAATAAAACACTTTTTGGTAAAGAACAGTATTTCAGAATACCAAGCACCACTAGAATATACATCAAGTATGTTGTCATGAATATGTTTTTAAAATTAATTTTATGTGGACCTCTGTATATTTCATTACTGTCATGTTGTCTGCTATATGGGTGCAAAGAGTTAACTCAGTCCTGTGTGTGTTTTTTCAGATTGGTAGGAAATCAAAGGCCATGCCTTTAGATAGCCCCAGTTACCAGGGTTTAACAAACAATCCGGGTGTCAAGGCCTTTGAAGTTTTGTCTCTGTTCAAGCTGGGCACAGCACCCCGTTGGCTTGTGGAAAGGGTTGGGGGGAAGGCAGCACATGAAGAAAGAGAACAAAGAGGCTTGGCTGGTTTTTAAAAGACACACTCCATGAAGCTTAGGGGAGATGGAGAGGAAGGGCCTGCAGAGAAAGAGGCTGTAACCCAACCTCAGAATAGTTGCCGTACGAGGGCTAAGTTGGGCCTACCAAAGTCTTGAGGGAAGTGCTAAACTTTACGGAAGACTAAAATGCATTTCAGCCTTTTGGTTGTTTTAATCCTTTTTCCTAATTGCTATGTTCCTATGGATAAATAAATAATACTTTGTTTTAAAGAAGCTGTCTGGTGTCACTGCGTTTACTACTGTTCACAGCTCATGAAGGGAAGTCTATAGCATGGGCCAAACCCACTCGGACCTGCTGAGGAAACACAGTTGGTAAACCGCGGGTGCTGTAGCCTGCAGACCCAGTCTAAAAGTGGGGTCAAACACAGGCTTCCACTCTGAGAAAAGTGCAAGGTGCTGGGCTTGTCACTTGAAATATTGCCCCTGGAAAGACTGTGAGTGAGGGGGTCGAAGGTACAGCTAGCCCTGGAACTAGGGTGACCAGACAGCAAGTGTGAAAAATCAGGACAGGGGGTGGGGGGTAATAGGAGGTTATACAAGAAAAAGACCCAAAAATTGGAGCTGTCCCTATAAAATTGGGACATCTGGTCACCCTACCTGGAACAGTGGAGGACATGCCATCTTTCTGTCTTAGCCAAGAGATCCCCAAACCAAATATAGACCTGTTCTGGAAAATTCATCAGTGGGGAAAAAAAATGTCAGTGTGGAACTGATGAAACACTGCTGATGCATCTCAGAAGGTGGTTTTTTGGAAACTGTGAACAGACAGAAGCAAAAATTAGTCATGGCAGAGGCCACTTGGTATCTGGATCTGATTCTTCGAGTGATTCATCCATAAGAAATCACCACTTTGTCTCACATTTTGCATTTCCCTCCTTATTTAGAAAGTAGCTCAGCTTCACCAAGAATATGTGACCTTGTGTCTGAACTGCTTTTTGATGGATGGGTGCTTGCACCATCCTCAAATTATCATGATTTCTAAACCACTGGTTCCAAGACACAAAAAAAGCAGCAAATTGTTGGTTTTATCACTCCCCAAGTTCTTGGTGCAATAAAACTATAATCTTGCAACATCAAAGGGGGGAAATTGATAGCATGTGTCATTTTCAATGTAGATTTTAACACACATGGAAAGGAGTAGCTAAGTTCTGACTGTGATTTGGTCAATTATTGATTGGAAAGCTAGAGGAGTGAAAGCACTGAGAACTGAGTATGTATCTGCTTGGAGAAATCTGTAGGTCTGAAATGAGTGAGAACTTTTGAGATGCGACTGAAGGAAATAAAAAACAGAGGATCAGATCATCAACTGGTGTAAATCAAAGTATTGAATCGATTTCATTGGAGACACACCAGCTGAGGATCTGGCCCAGGCAGAATAGTGGTAAGTGATGCTTACTTTGGACATGTTTGGGCACAGAAATTATTTTGCAGCCTTTTTCTAAATTATTTCTTATACTATAGGGGCCCCAAGGCCCCATGATGCTAGGCGCTTTAAATACACATGAGAAGAAACCCTGCCTGCACTGAAGAGCTTCTAAATAAAGAAGATAGAGAAAGGGATTCAACCCGCATCATAGCAGAAGGTTGGGAACCAGGCACAAAGAGGCTAAGCGACTTTCTCAAGGTCCGTGGCAGAGCCAGGAACTTAATGCATGTCTCTTGAGTCTCTGCTTCAGTGCCTTGACCATCAGAACATCCTCCCAGCTGAAAGTCCCACAGAGTTCTCAATGATCATTGAACCACAGAAATCAGTGATCGGTTATCTACTCCATCCTCCTGCTAGGGCAGGATTATTCCCAACGCTGCAGTTCTTTGTCTAGGCTAGCGTGAAATGACTCACGCGATGGGTATTTGCACCACTTCCTTTGGGAGACTATTCCAGAGTCTAATAGATCTTGTCTAAGGATTATATTCCCGATATTTAGCCTCAATTTTATGTTCCTTAACTTCCACCCAATAATCCTATTCATACCCCAGTCTAAGTAATAGCCACCCTCTTTGGTGTTTGCACCCTTACACATGGTTAGCAAACATACTCAGACCCCAGTTAGCCATCGTCTGGCTAGGGTAAATGGAATGTATTCTCAAAAGCATGAATGAGGTTTGCAGAACTATGAAACTGCTGTAATACCAAAAACACACAGAAGCCCTTTAAAAGCAGCTTCTCCTTCTAGGAAATCTCTACAGGGCAGAGGGTTGGATTGCCCTACTTTTAAAGCCATATTGGCTAATTTTATTCTAAATCCTTTTGGCAAGGGATTTCTGCTCACTTAGACTTTTCAAGATTTGCAGCAATTTACTTTTCTAGTCCTCAGTCTTTCACCTTGGGAAACAAATCAATTTTTTTAAAAAAAATATTTGTCCATACCCTGTTGAAACAAAGAATACATTTGGACAGTAAAGTGAGTCATGATGTAATGGGTATGGAACACTTGAATGCTGGTTACCCATCAGCCATGACACAGCACTTATCTTACATACCAGCTCCTGTGGTTTCTAGTACCAAATAGTCATTCATCAAGTATTTGGCTAACTGAGCAGGGTGGGGACATGAAAATGATGGGGGGAAATTGCTGGAGACAATCAATGGAGATCTGTCTCGATCACTGTTTCAGGCCAGGAAATCTAGGCATGGAGCAAGATCTTAGCTCCAGACTCTAGTTCTCAGAAGAATGGGGATCCTCTAGCAAAACTTCTCCTTAATACTCTTGGAATAGCTTTGTGCAAGAAACCAACAGTTGCTGAGAAAATATGTATTGTGGTCTTGACAGATGATTTGCTAGGTGAACTTGTGATCACCATTAACATGCAAGAAGTGGAGTTGCACAAAAATGTAACATGTAAGCTCATTTGGCTGCTGCCCATCTAGATGGATCCCTGGGGAATGTGATAAGAGCCTTTTTTGTGGCCTTGTTTAAGAAAACAGTTAGAGAAATGCCAAATTCTTCCAGATGAAAATTTTCCCATCAGAGATGCACCCAAACCGAAACCCGGGATCCAAACACTTTGGGAGAAATTAGACCTGGGTCTAAACTTTGTGGCTTTGGGCCCACATCTAATCTTCTCAGGCATGATGATGGACAAACCAGAACTAAGAAATGAACCCTGCCATTCTAACTCAGCCAAAACTCTCAATGAGTTCAACGGGAGTTTAGTCTAAAATACAGACTGAAGAAGAATCCTTTGAACGCCTATGATGATTGCAACCAGTTGGGCAAATTCATGAGTCTCTGTAGTGCTATTGCTAACTGGAACTCGGATCTCCTGAGTTCCAGTCTGGTGCCTTAATAAGACCATTCCTACAGCACCTGAGTTTGCCCCATACATATTAGACAGGAAAAACCCTATGTACCCTGAAAGATCTGACCAGATCACAGTGTATGGGGGTATGGAATACTTGAAAAAAAGTGATGAAGTTCATGCAGATCTCCCAGATTGCAACAACTCTTTGCATTAATTGTAAAAAGTAAAGGCTACATGGAAATGCGGAGAAGGTGAACTGAATTCAGATGTCCCAAAAGGTCATCTTTATGCAAATCACACCTCTCTTGTGTTCTGTACACCAGCATGCTCCTAACACACAGTGGGCTTGAATTCATTAGTATTTGGGAATAACCCAAAAAGCAGGCAATAACACTGGAAAGAAAGAGGAGTGGAAAATCTGTTCTCTTTATTCAACATTTTCCTATGAAAACAAACCTCTTTGATTAAGAGAAACTTCAGCATGGAGAAAAACAAACGGTGCCATGTTATTTACTGGCTAAAGTCTGCTTTCTATCCTACCGATGGGGCATGTCCTGGTGTCACACACTGGCAAGGACCAGACTCATTTCATCCGTGGTGCAGACTAACTCTGGAGCTCTCGCTGCCGTGTGGCAATGCAATAATATTATAAAGAAGTTGGACTGCAAAGCAAAAACAAGTGTCTTCCAATGGCGGCGATGTGTTGGGGTTTTTTATTTGTTTGTAATGATCTTCCTGGAAGATGAACTTGAATCTTCCAACATTAGAAACCTATTAATTCAGTCATATGTTTCCCACATCCTGAGTCCGCGTGCCATTTTGTACGTCAACACCTGGCTTAAAACTGGCCTAGATTCTCCCTGCTGTTTAAACTATTCAGTTCAATACCATATACTTTACTACAGTAATACAACTATTACTCTAGGGGAATATGGGGCCTGATTCACTGATGCCCTGCACCTTGGGTAGTTATATAAATCAGTGCAAAATGAGTGTTAACTGCTACTGAATTAAACCGGTCATGTTTTACACCCACTTTGTTCAGACGTAAATGGACTGTACAAGGTACAGCATGACCGAGAATTAAGCTCTGGCATGTTTTCAGTACTGTTACAAGGGGCCCTGTTCTACCATTCTTTACTCAAGTTGCATAGTATTTGAGTCCGTGAGTAGTCCTGTTGAAATCAATTGAGTAAGTTACTACTTGGTGTAAGGTTTCAGAGTAGCAGCCATGTTAGTCTGTGTCAGCAAAAAGAACAGGAGTACTTGTGGCACCTTAGAGACTAACAAATTTATTTCAGCATAAGCTTTCGTGGGCTACAGTCCACTTCATCGGATGCATAGAATGGAACATACAGTACGAAGATATTTATACATTCAGAGAAACATGAAAAGGTGGGAAGTACCCATACCAACTGTAAGAGGCTAATTAATTAAGAGGAACTATTATTTGAAGTGATAAGCAAGATGGCCCATTTCGGACAGTTAACACAAACCTTTGTGTCAACTGTCCGAAATGGGCCATCTTGATTATCACTTCAAAAGTTTTTTTTCGCCTGCTGATAATAGTTCCTCTTAATTAATTAGCCTCTTACAGTTGGTATGGGTACTTCCACCTTTTCATGTTTCTTTGTATGTATAAATATCTTCGTACTGTATGTTCCATTCTATGCATCCGATGAAGTGGACTGTAGCCCACGAAAGCTTATGCTGAAATAAATTTGCTAGTCTCTAAGGTGCCACAAGTACTCCTTTCTTTTTACTTGGTGTAAGTCACTAGTTGGTGTGAGTAAGTGTGGCAGGAGAAGGCCCAGTATTAATAATAACCAGGCCTCCTGCTTCACCTAAAGTTTGTGGAAATTCACATTAAGATGGCAAGCTGGATACAACAGATATTATATTTATTAATGATAATGTCTAACTGATTAATAAAGAAAATTAAATCCACATGACAAATGGAATTTCATTCATTCCAAAGGTTCTCTGCAACACCACAGCCTAGGGCCAAGTCATTCTATTTCATTTCTACCAAATTTCAATGTGTTTTCATCTCCCTGATTTGTAATACCCTCTTGGCAGCTTGAACAACAATGGCTTTGCCAGCTGATTTTTATCATTTTACATTTGGCAGATGTGGATTTTTTCCCCCCCATTGTTTTCAGGGGAACTGAAGTTAATGTTGTTTTTGCTTAACAACCACCTCAGCTGGATTCCAAGCAGACATTTTTCTTTGTACATCAGGAGTCCATGTGAGGCCAGTACAGCTGTGGCAATGATTGATGGTGAAATGATGCTGCACAGCCAGCAGGGGGACCACAACACACTATGATTTTTGTAACCCCTACTAAAATAGGGATTTTTGTTTTCATTTCCCAGTGATGGAGAGGTAACTTTTGAGAGGGAAAGTCACTTCACATCTCTGTGTCTGGGTTGACCAGTCTGTAAAATGGGTATAATGCTTTCTTCATTGGGAAAGGGATTTTGATGCTTAATTAATCAATGTTTGTAAAATGCTTTGAATGAAAGGCAATTATAGAAGCAAGCTTTCTTTCTAGTCTGGAATCTGCAGACATCTTGCTAATGAGATTAGAACACAAATTTGGGACCTGAAGTCATGTTCGTTTCCCTTTAAAAAAGAGTACTTGTCATCAAGGGAACTAATTTTATGTCAGTTGGAATGCCTCAATACAAGTACAATGCCCAGGATCCGAGTTTGAGCTGATCGGCATTTTCACACCATTGACTTTGGTGGAGTTACTCCTCATTTACACTGCTGTGAGAGGAGAATCAGGTCTACAGTCTGTGTGGTCATATGCATGCATGGAAAGAAAATATATTTTAAAAGAAACTATATTTATCTCATACAGAACCAGAGACAAAACAGAGTAGGGAAAACTATCCAACATCATCAGGAAAGGTCTAGGAATGTTTTTTCCATCAATGTAATCTTTTTTAGACTCCTGGTTACATTATAATGGCAGCCCTGTTAGATGTATGATTTTCCGGTTCTTGCCTTGGTTTGTAATTCAGTCTATCTCAGCCTTTCCTAAAGCACTTTGTGTCATAGTATAGACAAGAAATCAGAGCTAGCAGAATTAAAAATCAAGCAATCAATAGATTGATTAAAATTAATTACAAAAAAACATGCACGTTGCATGTGCGCCCCCCCCCCCGCCCCCAAATTGGGTAAAGAATCCTTGTTCTGATCTGAATATTGCTTTTTTCCCCTTCTCTAGTCCATAGATTCATCAGATTTTTGACACTAGAGGGGAACTGTTAGTCCTTTACAAATTGTGTTTAAAGCCACAGATCCCTTTGCAGTGACAGCTGTGTGCTATTTATATAGTTGTCACTATTGCTAATAATCTACAAGGTTTGTACATAAACAGCCACATTTTCTCTGTCATCTTCTCCCAACTAGTCCTGCAATCCAGTCATATGTCTGAATTGTTGTTCACATCCCATAAAACCTTTGTCGCACCTGACACTACTTGCAGCATCAACAGAGGCCAAGGAATGAATGGGGCCATGGACCCTGAACTCCACTCCAATCCACAGAGGTGGTCCCTCCAGGAGATGGTTGAGATCTTCTGTGGTTATATGGAGGGCTTTAATTTCCATGGCTCTTAATCCAGGGCCTTTCAACAGCACTAAATTCACATCATTTTTTTCTTTAAAGACATATGGCTGAATTTATTACAGCAATCACGTCCGTGTCAACAAGGTATGAGGTCATACTACAGGATGATGACTTCACTGCTGGACAATGCCTAAAGAAGAGCTTGTACCAGGACACACATGTTCAACTGCTAGCAATGAAACAAAAAAGAAGGCATATGATTGCGGAGAAAGGGGGAAAAAACCCTGTGCTTCGCTATTTCGCTGTGATATTTGTTACAAATAGTGCCTATTTGAATCATTCCTGAATGGCTTTATTATTCCTAATAATTCACCGAATAGCTCAGAAGGACAATTGTCAGCATATGGGATGTACTTAAAGTATTCGCAGCAGCTGTTTGCAGTGTGCAGTTGGTTACCTAAGTCACATAGCATTGTTTCTGCTACCTGTTTGGCTGAGTATAACTTATCAACCCCCAGAATAATGCACTCGTGCAACATTTCATTACATGAGTGGGGTTTGTAAACGTGGGGTTGGCCAATACCCAATGGCTTTTCCAAATGCTACCAAATAAAGTGACTCCCGTGAACTGAACTCAGTGCTGTTATATGTGCAAATATTTGGCCAATACAGATTTTTTTTAAACAATGTAAATATTTGACCATCTCTAATCAATATTCTCTTTTGCTACTCTACGTTACCCAGTTTGACGCTGGGCCAACTCCTGAGCTGTTGCAAATCGGCACAGATCCCCTGACTTCAATGAAGCTCCATCCGTTCGCACCAGTGGACAGCCTGGCTCATTCAGTCTTAAAGGTTTGGCTCTTCCATCTTGGCACATTCACTTTGGAATTTTCCAGTGTGCCACTGCAAGCCTAAATTCTGTATCTCTCCATTCCTGTTCAAGAGGAGCAAACAGGTCTGCACAAGAACTTAAATCACCTGGAAAACTGCGCTCATCTGAAATCGGGCTGGTAACTACAGCTCCCACTGTTCAGCACGATCTTTCAGACCCTCAGATGGTGTAAATGAGCACAGCTTTACTGAACTCAAAGGAGCGACTCAGATGTACACCATCTGAGGGTACACCAGCTGAGGATGTTGCTGTTGACCTTGGTTTGATCCCTTGGTTTTCTAATCCAACAGTGAAATTCCTTGGAATGGTGGGTAAGTGTCACTGTTGTATTGCACCATTCTAAGTGTGCCTCTTCTTTCATTCCCCTATGATGTGTTCTTTAACATACTTAAGAAAATATTTTTTTCCCCCCTGGCTGTGTGCCATTGAAATTGCGCAGATTTTCAGCACAATTGTTAAAGAGACGATTAAAGTCCTAATGGGACTTTCATTTGCAGCTGGAGCAAAACAGAAAAGGTCTCGTTTCAAAACAATGAGCTGTTTGTATGGTCAGAAATGCCAACCACATCTGGGACAAGAGAACTAATGAGATTTCGGCATTCAAGTAATTGAGAGACCAAAGTCAGACAGCACCTGTAGCATCATTCAAACCAGCAATGGTTTGAAGGGTTTGCTTGGACCTGTATTAAACAACTATCCAGACATCGCTTCTACTATGGATCAACTTATTGTTTTGCTTTATTATTATGGTAAAAGGGGCTACTGGAAAGGAGGATCCTGCCTGTGCAGGCCCTTTGCAACCACAGGGGTCACTGACCCTTCTAAGTGTCCTAGTTACATAGAGAATGCCCTAATATATTGCTTGTTTTCTTCTTCTCACCATCACTATGTAATGGGGGGGGGAAGTGAACCCCTCTCATACTGTTGCGGAGTGTTGCTGTAAGCGGTGAAATGGCTCCTGAGCTTCACCCCAGAGGCAGCTGCAAATCAGTGGTGAGGAAAAATAATTGCTGTATAGGATGTCTGTCATTTCTAAAGCACTTTACCTCAGAAGGAAAGGTGCAATATAAACAGGATACCATTATTGCTGCTAGTATGCGGAATGCTCTGAAAGCCCCCAGGATTTTTAAGGATGTATATGTAACACCTCTCCTGAAATACAACCAGCTCCAGGCACCCATTAGGTACCTGAACAGTATTCTCTTAATTTGTCCAGTCAGCACCTACTTATTAATTAAAAAAGGGGGTTGCACCTGAATAATTTTGGAGGGAGTCTCACTGGCATCTTATCAAACCTACACCTAGCTCCATCCAAAGCATTTCTCACTCCTTTGAGCTAATGTATCAAAGGATTTCAGCTAATGCGAGTTTCACCTAATCCTTTGTTCAAGCCAGGGGCCACTTTATCCCCAGTGTCCTGTTTCTCAGGTAGCTTGTGTGCTGGCACCTCCAGTCTGATTGGGACAAGGGGGGTTGGAATGTAGGGAAAATCTAGCCCAGCAGGTCATCAATGAAGGACAGGTGCCAATCATGACCATGATCACCCTGTTTCTATGACTACATCTACGCTACGCATGAGGGGTGTGAATCCCCAGCTTGGGTACATACTTGTGCTAGCTCCCATCCAGCTAGCGCGAGTATAAATAGCAGAGTAGCTGCTTGGTAGCATGGGGAGCCGCAGCGGAGGGATGGCTGAGCTGTGCCAGGAACAAACCAGCCTGAAACGGATACATACGTACTTGGCACAGTTCAGCCCTGCCTCCGCTGCTGTTGTACCATGAGAACTAGCCGGAGTCCGTGTACATGAGGAATCACACCCCTAGCTTGTACTATAGATGTAGCCTCTGTGGCATCCTTTTGTCCAGCTTGTCTGTTAGGCTGTAAGCTGTTTGGGATAGGGTCAGATCAATGGTCCAGCTAGTCCAGTATCCTGTCTTCCGACAGCAGCTAGCACCAGGTGCTTCAAAGGGAGTGAACAGAACAGGGCCATTATTGCCCCATCGTCCAGTCCCAGGTTCTAGCAATCAGAGGGACATGCACAGCAGGCGGTGACTACTGCCAGTAATAACTGCTGTACAGGATTTGTGTATATTTTATATTAAAGGGGGCGGGAGCAACTCTGGCCTAATTAATACTCCAGGGCAGCAACACGAAATCCCAGTGTTTCAGAAAAAGCTCCGTGTCAAACTCATTCTCAGCCTTGTCACTTTGTTTCACAGGAAGCTAGGCCATCAGATGGGAAGGAACTTGCGGGGTCAGCCAGTCCAGTGCCGTGCTATCACAGGCAAGCCCATCATATAGTCCCATTCATAAATGTATCATGCTCCATTTTAAAATGAGGTTTTTTGCCCCCACTCTTCCTACTGGGAGGCTGTTCCAGAACCTCACTGCTCTAGTGGCTAAAAACCTTTCGGGAGAGTAATAAGATCCCAAGTAGCTCTCAAAGGAGGCAGTGTGGTCTAATCAGCACTCTGATAATTAGGGCCAGAGGACTGCAGGCCAGAAGTGTCCCACCCCCTAATCTGGAATGAGCCATTGACTCTCTTAGGAACCTCAGGCAAGTCACTTGACCTTCTTGTGCTTTGAGTCAAGCCAGCTGTAACACAGGCTAAAAACAGACCCCAATTGGCAAACAGCTGTGGTGGGTGTCTAAATGAAGCTGTAACCTGGCCAAAAATATCATAACCCCCTCCACCACCACAAAAGAAAACCAATCTGGAGGCTAGAACCTTTATGTAACTTCTCGTGTGGGCTGGGGTAATCATTGTGAAATAGGGAAATCTGGCTTATTTTCTATCAGTGCAATAATGATGGGCCATCTCACCTTCTACACAGGGCTTCTCCTAAGTAGGGGACAAGAAAGTGCTGATTCCTTCAGGTGCATAGGGTTATGCTCCCTAAACCATGAGAGTCCTCAAACTGCACATGATCTTAGGTGATGTGTGCACAAGTCCCTGTCTCCTTTCACTGGCTCTAGGTTCTCACAGGAACCCTCTAACCCCTGGACAGTATATTGCCTGTGGGTCACACTGGCCGTTCCTCCTTAGGGAGGGGTCACTTGTAGAAAGGGAAAGCAGATACATGAATGCTGACATGATCCAGTTGCATTTGGTCGTGGAAGATAATACCCTAGAGAGCTGCTCTCTTACCTACCTCACTCCCTGCCAGCCCTTTCCCACTGATCCAGCCTGTGCAGAGGCACCTTCTCTAAGGTGTGTGGGGAGATCACTGCTTTCCCATTCCTTACTCCTGTAGATCTGGTGGGTTTTCTGCCTGTGGTGCTGGAGGGGACCGTCTGGCCCATTAATAATACTTGGCACTGCCCAACCCCTTTCATGCCAGAAAGAGCTTTACAAACAGCATGCCACTAAACCTCTCCACGTGCCGTCATTGTTCTAGACAGTGTCCCAATGGGTAAACTGAGGCACGGAAGTTAAGTGACATGAGCACATGACTCTGGAACAGATCCTAGAAGTCCCGGCTCCCAGCGGAGTGCTCTAAAATGCAGAAACTACCAACAGCAAAATTACCACAGAGTGGACCGACTCTGACTATAAACTGCAGGTCAGCCAAAGAGTATTGCATAATTACTGCAGAGTCAGGGATCATATGAATACCTAGATAGGGAAGCAAGATTTGAGTCTAATACAGAAGGGTCCACTCCACGCGCCAGCAAACCAGTGGGAGGTTTGCCAACGGACGAGGAAAGCCATAGAACTGGCCAGCGCTGATGACCCAGGACAGTTGAGAAGCTTAAGAGTGACACAGGATATGGTGAGATCATGGAGACAAAGGGTGAGATCTCCAAACAGGTCAGTCCCAGGGTCTGTGGGTGAAATCCTGGCCCCCACTGAAATCAGTGGGCATAGACACAACTGAGTGAGTGTCTCAGCAGCAGTGGGAGTGGAGGAGCCCTGTATTGGATACAGCGGCAAACTGTAAGAAGTGCAGCCCCAAGGGCATGTAAAAGCTTTAATGTTTTTCAAAGTTTTCTTCCTTCCTCAGTCCGTTTGCCAAAGAGGGTCTGGCCACGCTGAACCTGGCGGCTGAGGTTTCACATGCTCATTTAGCTGTTCAGCTCATAGCTGCGTTAGGTTGGCAAAAACCATTTCCCCATTTGTTGTTTGCAGGGTTGTTGATTCCCTGTTGGGCCCAGGATATTACAGACAAGGTGGGCCAGGTCATATCTTTTACGGGGCCAACTTCTGTTGGCAATAGAGTTGCGCTTACCCAGCGCTCCGGGGAAACTCGAAAGCTTGCCTCTTCCACCAACAGAAGTTGGTCCAATAAAAGATATTTCTTCTGCCACCTTCTCTCTAATTCCTCCATTTAACATCCCCATTCACCTTCCACCCACTCCCCCCTTAACCTGTTGCAAACCAATCTTTTACAACTGATCTGAAAATATTGCTTTTCATGATGCCTTTGCAATTTTGTTTCTTTTTGCTCTGACACCATTCACCTCTTGTCCCAAGAAGCACACTCAGGAAACACTGAACCCAGAATGCAAGAAGCTTTAGGCTTGTTGTAAGTCCTGCGGACTCCTGGTGCCGGGGATGAAAAACAAACAAACCCACCCTGCAACATCTCCAATGCACTGCTAGATTCTGACTGTGAACTCCTTGAATTCAAATGACTAAATTAGCCAAAGAGCCCAGGACAGCAGCAACTTGTTTGTAGCAGCTCGATTTCCTGTCTCTGGCTGCATTCAAACTTGCCGCTGGGACCTGCCTCCTGTGCAGCTCTCGGATCTGGTTGGAGATAGACTGGGAAAGAAATCAAGGCTGCCAGGGGAAGGGAGGAAGAAAAATCTCCCCATGCCACACATTCAATTTTTCTCTCTCTCTCTTTTAAAAACTTCTTTCCCTCTTCCCACCCCCCGTTTCTCCTGGACTCCAGTGGAAAGGGGCAGAGCTCTGCAGCCTCCTAAACTCTGATTTGCTGCATTGGATCTCGATTGACAATCTCTCGGATCTGCTTTAAAAGAAGAAGGGAAGAAAAAAAAGTTTCCACTCCTCGATTAGTCAGGGGAAGGGGGACATCACTTGAGAGGGGAGCCCGAGAAGAATCAGACCAAGAGGAGGAGGAGAGACAGGAGGGAAGCGAAGAAGGACCTGCTTATACCAAGAAAGCAAGACGAGCCAAAACAAAACTACAGTAACAGAGAAAGTTCAGACCCTCATCCTAGTTAATACCAATCAAACACAAACGTCCAGCTCATGGCTTTATAAAAGTTGCTTTTTCTGGGGGGCGGGGGGTCTGAGCTTTTTCCTTTGATTTTTCTACCCCAGACCTAAGATTGTGTGAGCATTTGCTCAGCCCCCCCTCAAGCTGATCCCCCTTTTATTGTGGACCATGGATACACACACAAGGTGGAAAAGAAGAAGTTGGATAAGGACCAAAACTATAGCAATATTTCTACTCTATGCAATTTCTCAAAGCAAAGCAGGTAAGGCACTTTTGTTTATATGCGTTCTTTGTGTCCTTAATAAATAATTGCCTTCAGGCTACAGAAATAGCTTTCTCTCTCCCTTATTTAACTTAGCCTTGTTAAAACATGATTGCTGTTGACTAATGTTCATGTCATTTATGTCTGGAGCAAATATATGGGTGAGCTGACTGAAGGCTTCAGAAAAGTTGTAACAGAAAAGAAAAGCCTGCTTTCTATTGTGCTTTGCAAAACATTTGTCTTTTCTTACCCAATGCATAAAAAAAAAAAATGTTTTAGCTGCCTAAGTCCTGTGAATGCCATTTGTCAGGGGGCCCATAAAAGGGAAAAAACTTAAAACACAATCCTTTTTTTTTTTCTTTCTTAAAACAGATCTGCCAGTTGCCAGGCACACTTTAAAAAAAAAAGGAATCAAAATGTATTTTTAGTGACTTTTGTTGTTTCACTATACAGATATTTTGAATTAATTGTAAACGTCTCTTCTTTGCATAGTTTCTGCTGGAAGAGAGCAAACTTTTGTCAAGAAATAATCGGTTCTCTTCTCTCCCGGATCAAAGCAAGAGATCTCAGTGCAAAAAGCTTTTGCAAACTTTGCTTTTAGAAACCTAGAAAGCATACGCCCTCTGTTGTATGCTGCCTGTACTTTTGTTAACTCAATTTTGCAATCCCCCCACCACCCCAATCGCTGTTGCTGGGTTTGGTAAAGGAGAAACTACAAAACACAACAGTTGGGACAAAAACAACAACAGCTCCAAGAGTCACTTTTTTGCATTATAGAAAACGAGGACTGAGTACTTGGTTTTGTTACTTACTTTTTGAAAAAAGTTTTTTTTTGTTAATTTTAATATTGGCTTTCACAATTTGTAACTCTGGAATGCATAGGCAGGATAGATGAATACTGATGAATCTACCTTACAAGTTCTTTGAACTTAAAATAGCTTAACTCCACTGAGGCCCTAAAGGGTACCTGCAGATGTTTGTGGTCTGTGAATACTAAAGAGCAATATTCATTTCGGATTTCCTTTTACAGTAATGTGGGAGGAAGAATAAGAGGAGGTTTGAGGGCAAAGCCACTTTGATGATTTTAAAAGGCAAGATAGGAACCATGATGGAGTTTTGCAGGACAGTTAGGGCCAACGGAATGGGTGGTAGCTAATGTCAAACTGAGATTCCAATGTTACTGACTAGCAAAAGCATTGAATACAGCCTGTTTTAGCTTCAGCCTTAATTCTAAAGTTTGCATAAGTTCTTTTGCAAGCCCAACCACTATCTGGAAGATTGTGTCTTACCAAGACAAGTCGTGGGGGGTTCAGACCATAACAGAATAATTATTGTCATTTCAAGGTTCTTCGTTCTAACCCAAGAGGACCTATTATAAAAAGGAGGGAAGGGACTTGTCAAAAATTGCAAGAAAAAGTTCTTAGGTGAGAGAGAAAATATTTTCTTTATTGAAAGATAAATATCTATAGGTAGAACCTCAATGGTGGAAAAACTAATGATCACCTCAGAGCTACTCCCTATTGCATTGCAAATCTATTGGATTATGACCTGGAGCAATTAATTGTCTTTGGCTGGATAGGGACCGGATCTGATGTCCATCTTCATATTTAGATAGAGGAAAGAATATTTTCTGGGACCATCCTCTTTTAAAGCAGTCAGCTCATCAGATGGTACATCAGTGGCCATTGTTCTACCTTCTTTTGCCATTTGTAGACTGCTAAATCCTTGTCAATTTCAGAAATTTAAATGGAAAGAATACAAAGTTTTTGCAGTTCTGTTGTAGTACAGTTAGCCAGGGATGTATTTCAATAGTGTTATAGCAGCTTAGACATACTGTCAGTCTCTATTCTTTGGAGTGGTTTTAGGAAGACTACCCATTGGCTTCAGGGAGATTTGGATCAGGAGTGTGGAGGTATGTCCATCTAAAACTCATTATGGACTAGGAGGTTCCATGCATCTATAACTGTCGGTGTATAGAACTCTTGCTATTCTGAGTAGCATCTCTCTTTGAAGTGAAAGGTACTGAATTTTCCTAGTGAGCTTCCTGGTATGATATTGGATTACTCAAATGTGGGAGGAGCCAGATTTGGTCATTTAAAGGCAGCGTCTAATGTTATTTTATCTGGTTAACTTCCCCCCAACCACAATTAAGTTCTGTTTCCCCTTTTATTTAATCCCGATTTCTTAAAAGGATTAAAATAAAACTGAAATAAAATGCAATGAAGTGAAAACTCACTTCTCCTTCTTCCTGCTCAGGAGCAAACACACCTCTGCTATTCAAAGGGGAAAAGAAACCTAACGAAAAGAAAATTATTTGCAGACGTTGATTTATTCTAGAGGCTATGCCATAAGTGACATGAGCTGGGCTGTCTCAGTGATTCCTTTCCAAGCCACAGTGACCCCTGTTCTTTTACAAGTGTTGTCACATTGAATTTAACTGACAGACAAAGTTGGAGTCTCTCTTTATTTTTACAGATCTTCATAAAAGTGAATCTGGTTTCTGGGCGAGTATTTTTGGAAACAGCCATTTCCTTTAGTGGTGGAGAAAAGTGTAATAAGAATGCACAGCATGGCCTTTGAAAAGAAGAAAAATGCTGGAAATTATGAAGTATTTTGTTACCATCTGTTGCTTCTCCCCTTGGCTGTTTACAGTCGTCTAGAATGAGCTAAGAAAATAATATTCTTAGTCTCTGGCCACTTAGGAGAGTTTAATATTTTTCCAGATGAAAAGGATAGGAGTGGCTTTAGCAGGAGAAATCTGACTCTGCTCGTCTGGAATAGATGTCGGGTGACCGTTCTGGTGTCCAATGGACAACGTGCATTGTGGTCTCATTGTTTGTGACATGTTGGTCGAGAAGGGGGAGAATTATATCCCCTTGGAACAGAACTTTATGGATAACTTGTTTTTTTTAATAAGCTACGCTAATACGTGCCCCATTCAGAAGTTGACAGGGATGCATCTGAGTCAGCTGACTAGCATTCCTTATTCCATGAAACCATGTATATTCCAAAGGCAGGACGCAGACACTTCTCAAACCACTCCCCCTTCCCTATAGTGGTCTCTTCCCCATTGTCACTTAGAATGGCGTGTGGTGTGACAGTGTCAATGCTATAACCCAGGCACCAATTCTGCCAGCTACCGAGTGGCCTCAGCGCCCAACAAAGTCAATGGAAATTGAGCACACTCAGTATTCGGCAGTATTAGGCCCCAGCATCATTATTTTTGCCTTGGCCCTAAATGACCGTGGATAAACAGTCGACATGGGATTGGAGAAAGCCCCTTTCATTGCTGGTTTTCAGTGCGTTGCTCCTTCTCCACTAAATGTACTTAGAAATTGTAGGTCGTGCTGCAAGCAGGCCTGTTAATCAGGGCCTTTTAGCCGTCAGTACTGGACTCTACGCTTTCGAGCTGATTTCTCCTCCTCGTGGTTCGAAGGCTGATGAGTCATTTGGGGTATAATTTTCCTACATCTGCAACACTGATTCCTACCAGATGAAAAGCCCTTTAATAATAAGGTTAATCCTATAAACAAAAGTATTTTGCCCTTACACCTAGGGCATGCAGAAATAAGGCTCTGTTAGTATGAACAGAAGGGAATTGCAAAGGGAATATGAATCCTTACTATGGAAAAAAGGCCCAAACCTTCTTGTTTAAAGAGACACAAACTCTCCCTTAGCGGTTTTCTTTTTAACACATAAAGCAATCGAAGCTAATCATTAGACTGTCGTTGTGCCTCCTGGTTACTCTGACAGGTCACAGCAGAGTGATAGTCTGTTTGCCGCAGACATCTGTCAGTTAAAAGTCTTGGCACGAGTCGAGAATGTGGTTCCCGTTTTCTTACTTTTCATCCCCTTGCGCTATGTGCCAGGGATCCAGATGTGAGAGATGAAAGGCTAAGAGCGGGCGTGTGCACTAACAAAGGAAGCCATGGAGGTGAGCTCAGATTCCCAGTTTGTGGCACTGGTAGGAGGATTAACAGCTTTGAGGATAAAGAAGATTCTTTCAGCCACCACAAAAACGTGCTTTTTGTAGCGGAATCATGTGGCTTGTTGGAACGTCCTGACGATGGCATGAAAAGTTTCTATCCTGGGGCTGGTCAGAATGAAACTTGCCTTATTAACCAGGTATAACCCACTGCTTGAAACTTCATCGGATGTGTTGTGGGTGGTATTTCTCTCTCTGTGTGGTGCATGTAAACATCTGTACTAGACCTGGCATTCCATGTAACACTCTGTAATTACTGGGTGTGGATTCACCTTTTTTCCTGTGGATCTCAAAGTGTATGTTAAGAAAGGAAATTTTGGTGTGTCTGGTAAAGTCTGAAGTCCTGTAAATAAACGAAAGTGGAGTTAGCCCTTTGTCATGTGACAGTGGTAAGGAATCACAGAACTAAGTGCTTTCCTCCAAGGAACTTTATGAAGATAAGGAAATCAGCATTATCCCTAAGGTGTCCCTTTCTCCTCTTCATTATAGAGTGCCTGCCTCAAAACTTCCTCACCCTGCATGTCTTCTGGCTATAGATTTAAAGGAACAGTACATATATCCTCACAGCCTCTTTGACATCTTTTTTCAGAGGGAGGCACTGGCATAAAAACAGATGTGAATAAGCAAAATACACATCTGTGCCATATTTACTCCAATACCTCTGCATTAGTGAAAGTGCCCATTTATAGACACATGGCTTAGATAAGCCAAGGTTTCTGTCTGGACTTGAGAAATACATCTATAAGAGCAGACTTTCCAGGAAACGGCTCTCGGGTCTGTTTTTAAAAATAGGAGATTTGGCAATTTATTTCCTACGTCTGTCTCTCTCCCTCTCCCCACCCTGTCACCTCACTTTAATCTTTGTCCAAAATTTAAGTATACTTCCTGGAGCAGACGTTTAATGTTGGTGATAGGAACATCCGTTCTCAGAGAGCCTGCTCCAGCTTCTATTAAAGTCAATGGATAGATTCTCATTGATTTCAGTGGGTTCTGGTCCGTAAAGCATAACATAGCAGTAAATATTTGTGAGTGTCGAGTCTGTTTTCAGATTTCAGGTACTCTGAGTAATAACAGTGAATACATAAATAAATAAAAAGATCACTTTTCCCTTACGAGACCCATTCCTTCCTGGTGGATGGGACACCTGCTGGCACGTCTAACAGATTTGTGTTTAGACAGCATGAACCTGTCCATCGGTACTGTCAGTATGATGATTGTCCATAGATGGTGGGCAGAGATTTTTCTGAAGTCACTTAGGAGATATGAATGCACCGTACCTATTCATTTCAAGGGGGGGACGGTGTGTCTGAATCTCCTAGGTGGCTATGAAAATCTCAGCCATAGATTTTTAAGACCATCCGGGATAACTATTCTGACTTCCTGCATCACACAGGGGTTAGAATTTCACCCAGTGAGTCCTGCAAGGGAGGGAATTGTTCTTCTCTACTACATTATTGGCTTCTCTGGGACCCTGTAGTTATTTAATTCATTGTATGTGTTTGTATGTATACTGTAGACCAGTATCAAATGCAGGAATAATTTAAGAACAGTGCCAAGAAGTGCCCTATGTCGCTCATAATTGAAGAGTGGGCAGAACCGTGTCCTGTAGAGATGGAATGGGAGAGTGGGCATACAGGGGACAGGACTGGGAGTCAGGATTCCATTTCCGAGTCTGCCATTGATTTGCTATATCATCTCAACTGGGATTTCCAAAGTGTCCTAAGAGGTTTAGACACCTGTCTCCCATTGAATTTCAAAATCCCCGTCGTCATCCCTAAGTGCTCCATTTTATCCATTTGCAAAATGTCTGGAATGATGCTATTTGTTTTTTACCTTCCTTGCAAGCCACGTTGGAAGGAATGTGGGAGCTGAGTAATCCAGAGATCCCCAGGCCAGAAAGGACCGTTGTGATCATCTAGTCTGACATCTGGTGTAACACAGGCCAGAGACCTTCCCCCCAGATAGTTCCTAGAGCAGATCTTTGGGAAACACGTTGAATCTTGATTTAAAAATGGCCAGTGACGGAGAATCCACCACGCCCCTTGGTAAAATGGTGTCAGTTGGTAATTACCCTCACCATTAAAAACTTACACTTAATCGATGTTTGTGAAGTGCTTTGTGATCCACAAAGGGAAGGTGTGTGATGCAGGTTTTATTATCATTCTTGTTATTGCTGCTAGTTGAAAAAACTGACAACCATCTTTTGGGGTGAAAAAAAATCTCAAAAATCTGGAAAGCCAGCTCCAGTGACAATATTGTGGGGTCTAGGTTGGGGTTCATTGCCACGGCGAGACCCATCAAGTGGCAAAGGCCAGTGACCTCCGACATCTTCGTTCTCTCCTCTCATTATGCACCAGAGTGTGACTCCACTGACTTCAGTGATTGATCCTGATCTTAGGTGTGAGGGCAGTGCGGTCCTTCGATGGGCAGGCTTCCAACCACGCAGCTGTTGAAACAAGCTCTGCTCTTGGTGTTGGACCCCAAGGCAGAGGAAGGAAAAAACCACCCCCACAAGTGTCCTAACCTAGAGGCCTTGCAAACAAGAGAAACATCCTTCCAGGGACATGAGATCCTTGTTCTGTTTGGTGCAACTTGCAGACATGATGGCTTTGTACTTGAACAGCCTCATTTGCCCACAGAATGGTTGTTAGTAATAATCATTAGGCAGCCCCATAAATTCCCAAGACGCTTTCCTTGCCCTGAACAGGTTTTACAACCTAAAACAGGAAAATGGGGACAAAGGGAAGGCATGGGGAGAGTTTTGAGAATCGCCTTGGAGCAATACATTAGCTCTCTTAACTGAAAATGAAATTAAGGCGTTTAAGCTTAATGTTAATTTGGGATGATGTGGGGGCATGTTTAATTCCTCCAGATATTCATTATTATTTGCATCTAGCAACAATGTGCTAGGTACTTTAGATGGATATGAAGACCAGGGCTCTGATTCAGCTCTCGCTTGCATTGGTTTTCCATTGCCGTAGCCCCATTGATGTCAAGGGAGTTACTGCCAGTTTGTTCTAGTGCAAGTGAAATCAGAACGGAGAATGAGATTTCCACTCCAGCGCTTA
This sequence comes from Macrochelys suwanniensis, assembly GCA_033296515.1. Taxonomy (NCBI): domain Eukaryota; kingdom Metazoa; phylum Chordata; order Testudines; family Chelydridae; genus Macrochelys; species Macrochelys suwanniensis. The sequence goes on along the minus strand of CM065790.1, from coordinate 7,474,648 downwards.
TAGTCTAGCTAAACATTGTGCAAATAGGGATATGGGGGGGTGAAAAAACCCCACTGAAGAGGAATGATGCCAGTGGGGTGAATGAATGCTGAAGTTAGGCAGCATCTCTTTAATTCCATGATTTAGCTGTGTGTGTGTATGCATGCATGCACCTGGAGAACGGGGGAGGCGAGGAGTAGGAGGAAAGTCGGGGTAGGGATTGTGAGCCCTTCTGCATAAATCTGTTTGCAGGAGGCTCTTAAAGGAGGAAAGCTTCCATGATGTATTTTCCTTTGCAAAATATCCAGAGTGACCAGCTCTCGAGTTCTGTTTGTGGTGTATGTGGGTTGCAAGCCTGCGGCGCTAAAGGTTAGATGTGGTATCCTGACCGTTGAGTGAATACCATAGCCTCGTGGCCCAGTTGTTTTTGTTGTCCCAGTTGTTGTGCACATCAAAGGGAGAATAAGGGCTTGTCTACATGTGGCATTATTCCCGACTAGGTACTCCCAGAGAATGGAGCTAAACCAGAAAAGGCACTCTTCTTCCGGAATATGAGTGTCCACAGATGGCGTTCCCCCAGAATAGCTATTGTGATTTAAATGCACATGCTACCTTAATCCAAATTGTCTTTGAAGTGTAAACAAGCCCTAAAAAGGGGAAAAAACCTGGTGTGTGTCTGATACGCATGTACTAGACACGTGCACCTGCACAAGTTTTTCCCAGCATATATGTTTGCAAAAACACCGTTTGCTTCTAGCTTTTGGGATGCCCAGACTCCCCTGTTCTATCTGGTGTTACCAGGAGCTCCTTTATTCAAAGCGCTGGGACTCCGTACTGAGCGCTGCAATCTGAGCTTTTCCAATCATGGCTGCACTGCATGAGTAAGCACGGGGCAGGGGGATGAAACTCTCTAAGCCCTGTCTTGGCCTGCACTTGGCGTAAAACCCGGGATGGAGTCTCTTGGGGGTGAGGAGGCGTCTACTCTGTTGCCTGTTCCAAAATCCAGGACAGAATTCTAGAGGGGATTCCCCCTATGGCATCCTATCCCACATGTACACCCCATGGCTCTTTTTATAAAAGGGAAATGATCCTTGCTAGTCAAGGGCAGTGACTCATCCTATGAGTCATGCAGAAAGAATCCAACTGTGTCTCGGGTCCTCTGAAGGAGGATTTTCTCATTGGCTCATTGTGATCAGTTGACCCGCTGTTGAGGGAGTCCCTAAGGACGCTCCCATATAATAAAGGGGGATCTCTTTTTCCCTTTGTTTCATTCAAAGCTGTGCTCATTGAACATAAATTACAGCGCTTTTAAATTCCTTACTTTTTCTCTGAGTTCCAGGGTCAGAGCCGCTGTTGCCCTTTGAGCTGCTTGGATTACTATTGCTTTTTATTTTTATTTTTTTAGATAGCAATTTCTCTCCAACGTGACCCATCTAGGCGGTCGCTGGAAAACTGGCAATAATAGCAAATTGGAAGGCACTGAACCGTCTTTTGTCCTGGTGGTGCGTGTGTGTGTGCGGGGGGGAGGGGGTGTGTGGTTTGGAAAGCTTTCGGCACAGACGGGCCCTTTAAAAGGTCTTAATTCATGAGCTTGTTGGAAGATTGGCAGAGGCCCTGGAGGTTTTTTGCTTTCCTCTGCAGCATGGGGCACGGGTCACTTGCTGGAGGATTCTCTGCATCTTGAAGTCTTTAAACCATGATTTGAGGACTTCAATAGCTGAGACATAGGTGAGAGGATTACTCCAGGAGTGGGTGGGTGAGATTCTGTGGCCTGCGTTGTGCAGGAGGTCAGACTAGATGATCATAATGGTCCCTTCTGACCTTAAAGTCTATGAGATCTTCAAGTCTTGGTTGGGACCTTTGCTAAACACTTGGAGTCAGTAGGGGTGTCATTCAGTCCTGTGCCGAGAGCCTTTACAAGGCTCATGTGCCACTGAAACCCTCATTTGGGGGGACTGTATTGATACACAGGCGCCCTGCTGTCTCCCGGCATGGGGGTGAATTCCACCCGAAGTCCAGCGGAGGGTCGTGTGGCACAGATGGCGACGCTTTTAACTGTTTAAAAAGTCCTGCTGAAAATCTGTGGTCATAGGGCTCTGAATCCAGGCCTGGGGGTGTATGCTAAATGGGCACGTGCACTCTGGATTGTCTTCTGACCTAGAAAAGGCCGTTGGAAGATCTGGACTGTTTTATCTTTATCAGCTCTTCCTCCCAGCATGCTCCTGATAGCCTCCCTACGTCACACCTGGTAGAAGGAGGCTATCGCTGGCAATTCAGCGCACTGGGGCAGAGCGGGAGGAAGAGTTTCTGTAGTTTCTCAGTGGGCTTCAGGCGAGAGGAGTATTCCGAGGGCTGAGTATTCCTGCTGTAACATACGCAGGCGCCTCATTCTCTGTGCCTCGCGGGCGTCCTCACATGAACATGAGGAACAGAGCAAGTGCAAACTGAAAGCCCAACTCTGCAATCTTCTATTCGTGAAACCCACGCCAGCTTGGAGTAGCTCTCTGTTACCCTCCGTGACTGATGAGCCTGCTACAGCCTTGGGGAGGGGAGCTGGGTTTTGTAGCTCGGGCAGTAGAGACTCTTATATTCAGAACCAGAAGTCCCAAGTCCAGTGCCCCCTGCAGATGACCCACCCAGAGGTGTGGCATTACACTCTGGATTTCTTTGGGGGTAAACCAGGACTAAGAGTCTGATCCAGCAAACACTGACATCAATGGCAATTACATCCACTGATGGCAGGGTCAGATAGATGAGTAACAGCTTGCAAGACCGGGCCTTTCAATAGGATTGCATTGAGGCCTGATGCAAAGCCCACTGGAGTCTAACGGAGAAACTCGTGTTAACTTTAGTAGGCTTTGGATCAGACCCTGTGTGCTTTAAGGACCCAATCTTGCAAGATGTTGAGCAACCTCTGGGGGTACCAAGTGTCCTCAGTCAGTTCCCATTGACTTGACTGGGAGCTGTGAGTGCCCAGTGTTTCCAGGCGTTGCTTACACCTTGCAGGATTGATCCCTTAGCTGCTGTAGTGACTTCGAAGTCTTGGCTAGGATTCAGCACGGTGCTTTTCGGAGAGAGGGAAAAATGCCCAGAACTACAATGAATAAACGAATGCATTTCTATTGCAGTTCTTATCCCGCTCTCATCACTGTGGTATCTGAGCACCTTCCAGTTGGGCATTAGGCTATGGGACTAACATCTGCCACAAGTGGCTTGTTCTCTCTCTCACCCGCTCCGCAGGGGGGAGAATTGTGTATGCGGTGGAGAGTTGTGATTGCGTAGGGTTTTGTTTTGGGTGGATTTGTTATTTTTTTAGATATCCATGCTGCTCTGTGCTTACATGAGAGAAGGCCGGCCAGAGAAGTGTAGCTGGCACTGGGAGCAGAAGGTGGTGTGATTGTGATGGTCCGTAGGTCCTGTGGGAATTTGTTCCATAGTCTGGGACTGGCCCTTGAGAAAGTTCCGTCTCCTGCACAGATGAGCTTTATTCTGATGGTCCATTGTGCTAGAGGAGTGGAGTTGTCGACCATAGTCCTCATCTCTGAGCTTTAGGCTCTTTTAGAAATGCTGGGCCCAGGTCACCGAGCACCCTAAAGATAAGGAGGAGCCCTTAGACTTGCCTCGGTATTCTGCGGGGAGCCACACAGAGAGCGGAGGGTGGGCATGATGGGTGTGCCGTCGGCCATGCTGCTGAGGAGACGCACTGCGGTGTTGTGTGCTAGCTGGAGTTTCCTAAGCGCTGAAGAGTTCATGCTCCGGTATCTAGCATTGCCGTTGTCCAGACAAGAGGTGACAAAAGTGTGAATAATAGCGCCCAGGTCGTCGTCCACCAGGCGGGGATGGAGTGTCGTAGGCAACCGGAGGTAGTAGAAGGTGGTATGCTGCTATGTGAGAGCGTAGCATCAGCGAGGAATGTAGGTGCCCTCCTAATCTATGGACTCTATTGGGTATGTGCCTTCAACCAAAGGAGACTGCTGCATCATAGCTGTAAATGCCTCAAAGTCTTTTCCTCTGCTCACCAGCATCACCTCGGTCCTGCTCAGGTTCAGATTCAGTTATTTGATAGTTGCATTTTTCCATGCAGAACGTTAACCCCCTCCCTCACCTTGCCACCTCAGCTTGCTGCAGCGCGCTTCTTGGAGACTGCATTCTCCAGTTGCCTCACTCTATAGCAAAGCTTTGATTCTTACTGGAGTCAAATTCACTCAGCTATGTGCTGAGTCTGCAAGCTGGCTTTTTTTTTTAAACTGTCAATAGAGACCTTTGTATGAAAAAAGAAAAAGAGAGAAATGTGGGAAGAGCGAGCGAAAGTGGCAGGCGAGGACAAAAAAGAAAGAAATGGATGGATGGAAAAACTCATTAAAATACAAAGACGATATATGGAAAAAATTGAGGTTGGCAGGATGCCGTAATCAGCCACTTGGTTATTGTTTGTCAGTTTCAGGTCCTTGAAACAGAGCTGAGCACTGAACGCACAGTTAAAATGATGTCGTGGTTTCCCTGTGGACGTGTCTGGAACCTCATTGGAGCAAGAAATGAAAAAATAGAAGAACTGCACAATGGGCATTTTTTAGTTTAGTTTTTCTGAGTTGCTATTTCTTTTAGAAGCTAGATGCTCCTAACATTGCTTGGGAGTCTTCAGGCTTCTCAAAGATCATTGAATCAGAGAAATGTAGGGCTGCAAGGGACCTGGAGAAGTCACCAAGCTAAGCCTGCTGCACTGAGGTGGAACCAAGTAAACCTAGACTATCCCTGACAGATGTTTGTCCAATCTGTTCTTAAAAACCTTCAATGATGGAGCGTCCAGAACCTCCCTTGGAAGCCTATTACTGAGTTTTGCAGATGAAGACCATCGCTTCTTGTCCTACCTTCGGTGGACACAGAACAATTGATCACCGTCCTGTTTAGAACAGCCCTTAACATGTTTGAAGACTGTTGTCAAGTTCTCCCCTCAGTCTTCTTTTCTCAAGACTAAACCTGCCCAGTTTTTTTAACCTTTCCTCTTAGGTCAGGTTTTCTAAAGATGTAGTTTTATGAAACACAAATCTACCATGGTATTTATGTACTTACCATGCTGGAGTTTTCCTAGTAGTTTAGGCAGTAAACTGGATGGAGAAAGGATGGTCTGAGGGTTAAGGCACTGAAATGAGACTCATTTCTCAGCTCTGCCCCAGACTTCCCATATGAGGTAGACTAAGTCACTTAATTTCTCTGTGCCTCAGTTCCCATCTTTAAAATGGGTATAATACTTTTCCCTCCCTCTCTCTCTCTTGCCCTTTGTCTTGTCTGTTTGGGTCAGAAACTTTGGGGCAGGGACCATCTTACTCTGTGATAGATCCTCAGCTGGTGTAAATTGTCAAAATCTCCATTGACCTCAGTGGAACTATGGCAAATTCAGTGCCAGCTGAGGGGTCTGCCCTTTTTGGCTGTACAGTGTCTAGAACAACAAGGCCCTGATTTCGGGGGGAGGGGCTTGTAGGTGCAGAGAGAATACAAATAATAATACTGAGCACTGAATTGTCCTATTTATGGCCTATTGGCATGACTCATGTGGGCAGTGCTAGAAATTCAAATCCCAGGGGAATCCTGGCTGGGGGAGTGAAAATTATGGCAGTTATCCAACAGGCCAGACTATAGATGATCCCAGGCCTTCTATTTTATGTCACCAGTTCATAGATTGTATCTTTTAAAAAATAGTGAAACATAAAACTTTTTTTTTCCTCATCCCCAGCCCCCCCGGGTTAAGTAGCTGGTTCTATTTGAAGAGGTTCCTTTGTTGTAGGAACAAAAACATAGCTTGCGCTTCTGTTAACAGAACCTGTCTCTACGGTGCGCGTTGCGTACTCAAGGGTGACCTCTTTGATTTGTCTGTGCCATTTTACAGCTTTTCTCTGTGCTTCTGGTGTTAACAATATATGAGAGCCTGGTGCGTCGTGCTGTTAAAGAAAAGGCACTATTCTTAGGGCAAATTGTACCATTAAATATGACCAAGTAATTGAAAACAGGCAAGGGATTTCCTGAACAGCACGGTAGATACTTTAGCTTGCTGGGAAAAAAAACCTCGGCAAGCTAGAGTACGTGCATGTGTTGCAAATGGAAACTGGGGTACTGGACACTGAAACATCCCAGCATGCAAAGCCCAGTGGGGATATTATAACACTAGACAGCTAGAAGCCAGGAAAAGAAGGCAAGGAAAGATGATCCCAATATGTCTTTTAGGCAGTTTTTAGTTAGTAACGTCCAGCTATTTTTACCAGTATAAGAAGGTTGGGAAAATGATGCCAAGGCATTTTGCTTCGTTTCCATCTACTCTTTGGTAATGTAGATGGCCATAGGAATGCATCCACACACCTGGCGATAGCCTTGATTTGTCTGAAAGAGCTCCGCTCCCATGTATTATGTTGCAGAAGGACCCAAAAGCCTCAGCCTCACTGTAGCAGGTGTGGTACAACCATGGAACAAAAAGACAGCCTGTGCCCCCTGAAAAGTTAACGATCTAAAGGTGAACTCCTGGCCCCACTGAAGTCGATGGGAGTTTTGCCCTTCATGTCAGTAGAATCAGGATTTCACCCTAAGACACCTAACTTGAAAATCGAGTCATGTCAAAGTTCTCATGTTTGTTCTGAGACGTTGTTCTGAATGTCGGGATGCTCCATTGTTCTCAGTGGGAGAAGCAGGGTGCTGAGCCTTCTTGACAATCTGGCCACGTGACTATATTTAGATCTCTGCATTAGCTCAGGATGACCCCAAACTGCATGCCTGGGGTGGGCACTAAATTTGCAGCCAGAGGGACCGAGAGGGAGATGCTAAGTAACCAAAGCCGTAAAGTTCCTTTCCCGGCTCAGCCTGGAAGTGAAACATTCTCTGCCCTCACCTTTCCTGCAGGGTGTGGTTAGTGCTCCCAGGGAGGTTCCCGCTGTGCTGGAGAAAGCTGGGGGAGAAAACGAGACCGAGAGAGCTGTGAGGTCAGCAAGGGGGCTGCTGGAGTGTTTGACTGAAGGGATTGTCCTACAGTTCAGTTGCCAACGCCTGATTTAGAGTTTCATTTACGTATCGGCTGGAGCTGCTATTCTTTGAGTGTGTACGTACAGGAAACGTATCAGTCCTTTGGCCGAGCTGCGTAGTGGAGTCTTGCAGAGTGGCTTACTCTTTTGTTTGGTTTTTAAAGACGATGCTACAGTAAGAATTCCAGGCAGCCAGAGTTTTGGTATTGGCTTTCCCTGTAACCCCTAGGAAGCGCTGCAATGTGCATCTTGTGCAGGGATTCTGTCAGTAGGGGATGCAAGACAGATCCGTGCAGCTGCACCCGTCAGACTCTGGATGGGAAGCAGTGAGTTTGAGCATGCAGATGTGGGTCCTTGTGGACCCATCCCCGAGGTGTCCAGTGATAGAATACTAACGTGTCCGCCGCATGCTTTGTTTTAGAATTACAACCCTCCAGCTGCATAATGCATCCATCACATGTATGCCTCTTTTTGTAACTTGCGCTGTTAACGGTGAATAGGAAAGCCCTGGGTGATGATCACTGTGAATACACATGGAGGGCTTTGCAGGAGGAATAGAAAAAGTGATTTAGGAGGTGGGATTCTTAGCTGGTAGCAATCGACGTTGTTCAGCTGACTTCAGGGGAGCTGCACCAATTGACATGAGGTTAGCAAGGGTCCGAGATGGAAGTCTGCTGATGTCGCCGCCTTGATCGCCCTAGCTTTAAACTAGGATAGTGCTAGATCTAGGGAAGAGCACAAGCGATAAGTAGAGGCCACCGTTTCAAAGGTGTTTGGGCCATTGCCGCTGTGCAAAACCTTAAAACATAACAGCAAAGCGTTAGTAAGCCCTCTCTTGCCCCTTGTTCCTTCCACCAAACAAGCCCCCAAAGAAGAGCTCTGTGTAGCATGAAAGCTTGTCTCGGTCTTCTCCCCCAACAGAAGTTTGTCCAAGCAAAGATGTTATCTCACCCACCTTGTTTCTCTCGCTCTCAGGCTTCCCAACAGGCTTCTTTGTAGAACAGGCTTCTTTGCCCTGGCCTTTCAGGATTGTGGGGATAAAAGTCTCACTCCCTCATCATCCCCTAATTTTTTTTTTCCATTGAAAAACAATTTTGACTGGAAATTTTCAACCAGCCCTTGGAAAGGCCCATCTGTCTTCTCTGCCCAGTGCAGGGTTGTTCCCGATAGCCCATCTCATGTCCTTTCCCCCGCACAGTGTTGATCAGAGGTGTTCCTAAGAGATGCATCTTCTCCTTGAGATACCAGGAAGATAGGTGGGCAGAGCAGGTCAGATCAGGAGGATCCCATGCTGGTCAGATGTCATAGCCAATTAAATATTGGCAGGGCCACAAAAGATTAATCCGCAGGGGCTCCCGCCCTCAGGAGGGTCCTAGCATGTTCAGCCACCCTAAGGGCCTCCCTTGAATGGCGTAGGAAAGGCGTGAGAGTTGTGGCGTGCTAGGCCTTAACTGAGGGATGAAGTCCTTTGGCAACACAGGTGAGTCAGCAAAATTCCAGGAGGCAGCAGCACTGATTCATGTGTCCTCCGCCCACAGCTCACCCCCATCCCCTACCCTGGCTCTGTATTAAACGCCCAGTTGTAAATGAAGCTTTTTAATTTCCTGCCCGAAAGCTTCATGTTGCATGCCCTGGACATATGGTTTAACCACGTGGCCAAAGCACTGAAAAGAGAAATGTCCCTCGCTGCGTGGCGTCTGATTAAAGGGGATTAGCGAGTCGTGGATGGGCGAGTGCCAAGTGTCCGGTGGGATGGGGTGGGGACCTAGCCAGGGTTTTTCTTTAATTGATGTTGCTGAGGTGACTTTAATAAAGCAGTCGCAGGGGCCCATGATGCCAGCTAACAGAATCCCAGTCCAGATGTTTTTTACATTTTCTTCTTAAGGGACTAGTGTGGCTTTAAATCACAGGCACCTCTTGTACCAGCAAAGTTCCCTTTTCATGTGGCTAAGGCCATGCTCCCTGGGGATCTCCAGCATCTGATTAATTGCTTTCACTATCAAGGAGGGAGGTACGGGGGCTATATGGCTGTTCCTGCCTTGTATCTCAGTGCAGTTGATCCAGCAGGGCAACATGGAGGAGAGACTCATGACCACTGGCTTATAGAACTTATGTCATGTCTGTGTGTTCAGATCCACTAGTGATGGACTCTGAAAAGGTGACTCCCATAAAATCATAGGAGCGGGAAAGGGGAAAGGCTGGAGGTGGTCAGGAAATAAAGGGTTTTTTTTTTTCATTTTTGTCAACATTTTCTGCAAGGAGAAAAAAAATCATCTCAATTTTTCCATGGAAGATTTTGATTTATTATTTTTGGTGGAGATTTGAATACTGAACAGTTGTAGCCAAAACCAGAAATATTTCATTTTTCAACAAAAAAAATCAAAATTTTCCCATGGAAAACAGACACCCTTTATATAAATTTCATTTAATTAAAAACCTGGTTTTTCTTTTCCCCCATCAAAAAAGAGTTTTGATGGAAAATTTGCAACTAGTTATCAAAAAGACCCCTCTGTCTTGTCTGCCTACTGCTGGAGTGTTCCCAATAGCCCATTTCATGTCCAGCACAGTTTTGATCAGAGGTGGTCCTAACCTGGAACACCAGATCCATCCGATTCCAGAAGGCTCTGAACCTGGCCTCCATCTTCAATGAAGACAATGAAGTTACCAGCCAAGAGTGGAGTAGAGTCACAGAGTTTAAAGCCAGAAGGGACCACCCGCTATCTAGCCTGACCTCCAGTGAACCAAGTCCTAAGGATGTAAGATTGATTTGGCTCACACATTAGAGGGAACAGGGCCCATTTCGCAGATACGCTCCTTACGCTGTCCTGTGAGCTCCGTTGTGGCTTTCACCACAGCTCATGGGATGTATGGGGTTTCAGACACACATCCTTCAGGATGTGCTTAGCAACAAGGGGATTCCCCTCTCTACTGCTTTCTGGTGGTGGAAAAAGAAGTGCATTCGCAATGAAGTTGAGGAGGAATTGCATAGAGCCTGCCCATACTATACTATACAGTGGGATGACACATGTGGAGGAAAGGTATTTGGATGCTGCCGTGTGGAGCTCAGCATAAGAGACCCTAGCTGGAACAGAAACATCACAGCAGTTGCCATGTGGGATCAGACCACTGGTCCACCTAGTGTGACACCCATTCTATGACTGGTCAGCGCAGTGTCTGCTTTCGTTGATTCCTGGAGCATAAGGAATGATTGCCATTCTACCTATATCCTATGGAAGTGGAACCGCAGATGCTGTTCTTAATGATGCCCATGTTATCTTCCGAGAGGTTTGTTTTTGTATAGGGCAGTCAGGTCACTTAGGATCCCCGTCGCTCTCAATCAGAAATGACATGGGGGCGAGCGGAAATGGCATTTCTCCTTGTTGTGTGCCAAAATGATAGCAAGCTGGTCAATTTTATATAGGAAAACTCCTTGAAATGTTCCCTCCCAAGGGTTGGTAGGCAGCAGGGGGAGCATATTATCATGTCCCGTGTTTTTCTGTCTCTCTCTTAAGAGTTTAAATGAAGACAGTCTGTCTTTTTGCAACAGTTGGAACCCTTCCCTCTTGACCTCAAGAGCTGGGATTGGAAGGAGGAGCGAACAGCCCCTGGTGCTTAAATCTGGCTGTTTTTTGAATTCCAGTCCTGATTCTCAGCAGGATGCCAAACAAAAGACAATAAAAGCCATATTTGTCAGTATCAATGATCCCAGTGCTGCATAATTTTTTTTTAAAAAGGGGCTATCAGGAAAAAGGGTAGTCTTCCAAGGCAAAGATTTCCATTCTGCACTCTGGTGGCCATTGTCCCACAAGGGATATGTATAAAAACAGCTCAGTGGGCGCACATAACGAAACTCAGATGATCCATGAGCCCTCTCAGACTCTGCACATCAAACCTAACTAAACCGCTTCAGTCTCCAAAACTGGGGTGGAACAAGCCTTCCCGTGAGATTTCTGATACTAACAGATTATAGATGGGGTGGAAATATTAAGAGAATAACCTTTCTTGGAGTATTTCAATAGATCTTTGCCCAATCCCTACTGACCTCGGAAAATGCTGGGCAGGGTAAAAATGAAAAACAGGAAGTGAAAGTTATCCATTGATATAAAGATCATTTTTATTATTCACTAGAGAGCAAAGTCCTCTATTGTCTGTTTCTGCACAGAACAGGCGTGACATGGGTCACCGTATTAGAAGCTTCTGAACACAGATTGGCCATGTGCCTCAACCTTGGCTTGGAAGGGTCTCCTGTATGGTGGAAAAGACCACTCCATCCTGGACAGTCTGAGCAGAAGGTACCAAAGTTGCCTAGCAATGCTGGTTGTAATAATGAATTTTGCCTTGTGGACACTTCTTCACTGGGAAGAACAGAGACCCTTTCACTTCCCTATCTTAGGATGGTTTTGAATCAAGAATTTCCCATGTTTTCACATCTCCAAATATACATGTGGCTAGGTTTAGGTGAAAGTTTGGGTCAGTTCTTATTTTATCCACATGGGTTCACTAAACCATAATAGCAGAAGAAAAATACATTTTCATCATCAGTGCCTGGAAAGGGGAAGGCACCAGCATACACAGGGTCATTATTCCTGAAGAGATGTGAGGTCACTGTTTTAAACCCTGATGGGGAGAATCCCAGCTGGTGAATCTCCAGCATCCTTGTGTGTTGCACTCAACTCAAGTGTTAGTTGGAGAGGCTCCCACCTGAGTACCAACCTAGCCCATCCATGCTTAGTGGACAAGGTCTGATGATATTGCAGCACAAAGCTGTATGGCAGCAGATAGCGGCAGCAGATGGAACTGCAGCCTTTTGGTCTACAGGACAGTTCTTCCACTTTATGTCCAGGCAATACGGCACAGTTCTTGCCACAGCATGATGTGGCTGATGGGACTCCATTAACTGAGTGCAGTGAGGTCTTGCTTTTTAGCTCCTTCTTTAGAAAGAGATTGCAACGGCCCGCTTGCCTTCAGAAGCTTGTTTCTCACTCTCCGCTGCTTTTCCTAGCGCTCAATAGATGCACAGGCTAGAGACAGCACTCACAAGCCCAGACGAAAGTCGGCAACACAGGCTCACTCAAGGCCATTCGCAGCCTAGACACGGTGCATGTCATGGTTGGAGGGGGTTAGGTGGGGGACGGTTGTAATCAATTTCATGGCCTGTTGACTGTACTTAGTTGGGGAAAGAAAGCTCATAAAACAGACTTCTAATCAAATACCAGCTCAGTCCCCTTGGGAGAGATCTGATAACAGTCCAGAATGTTAAACGGTGGAGATCAGACTAAAGAGACATTTTATTCTGCTTGAGACCCAAGGCACCAGATTTTTAGTTTCTTTTAACCATGGCCATTTCCCACAATTAGGGCCTAATCCTCTGAGGTGCTCAACTCCTACTTGCCGCAATGAGAGTTGAGAGCCCCAGCACTCATCAGAATCTGTCCCTGGACGGGTGACAATAGATAGGGTTGGAAATTTCCCATCAAAACTTTTTGTCCCCAACAGAAAATAGCGGCTTTGAATAAATGAAAATGTTCTGCAGAAAATGTCATCTTTCCTTGAAAATTTTCGATTTATTTTCTATTGGAAAACCGAACAACTGAAGATCATTTGTTTTCACCCAACATTTTGTTTTAAATCAAAAGTCAAAATTTTCCATGGAGAAAATAACCCTGTTTTCTGACCTGCTCCAATAATAAGCATTACTCGGGAGCCAGGACTGTTCTAAGTGCAGCTGCACAGGGCTGGGAGGCACCGTACTGGCTAGTAGCAATAGAGCTGTGCACAGAACTGATTTTTGGAATGTGATTTGGTTCGAGTGAAACATTTTGTTTTGGTTTTCAGTTTTTAAAACTCCTTTAAATAAAAATCAAGCTAAGAAGAGAAATGAAAAATCAAAATGTTTCATATTGAAAATGGCTAGCTACAATTTTTGATTGTCCCCCCCCCCCCGACTAAAACAGTTTGGCCAGTTCACGAATTCACAAAACATTTTGGTTGCCCTGAATCTGCATTTTTTTTCCTTTTTACTGGAAAAAAATGATTCATCTGAAAAATGTCACCCCGCTGTAAGTAGAAGTGGCTGGAAGGAATTGTCTGCTAACCTGTTGCAAAGACCGTGAGATCCTGCTCCCTGTAAACAAAGGGCTAGATCTCCATGTTCTCTCAGCTCTGACAGCCCTGCCCACTGGCCAAGGCATTCTTGCGGCTTTGCTCTCTGTATCCTCTGCCTTGCCCATCCCAGCCAAGTCCCTCCCTACCTTGGGGGCAATCATTCCAAATTCAGAACAGCTGCTGTGCTCAAATGAACACAGTTCACGAGGTCCCAGAAATAGCTTTGGGTGGGTTGCCTGAGCAGGGCTGTTTACTGGGGTGGTACATTTTATGGAGTTGAAGGCAAATCAACTTTAGATTTCACTGAGGCTGAAATCTGACCCACCCCAGTCCTCTTCGTGCAGACTAGCTACAGAGAATGGGTAGGATTTTGGCCTCTTCATCTGCCCTTTTCACCGCAGCCGAGGAAATTGGATTACAAATTTTTCTGATATTCAATAAATGTGCTCCTGGATGTCTGTGTTACTCCGGGGAAGGATCTGAGAGAGGGGGTTTTATAAAGGCACAGAACTATTGATGTCATTGTCCTAAAAAAATAAATCCGACTCGAGCATCACAAAGTTCTGGGTCTGTCTTGCGATATATACGCACACCCTCATCTCATCCTAGAGGGGCCTTCACATCCTAAAAGACTTCACTTTCATATTCTTCTGGCTCTGAACAGGGATCGCTGCAGCCACCTCTGTGTGGAACATGGCAGTGGTTTAACTGTGTAAAGTGTAACAGTGTAGGACATGAAGCACTGAATGATACTGCATCCAGTTAATCTATTGTTAGGCATGGGCTGGTGCTGATTGACTTCCTTTTGAAGTACATCTGCATCACTGTCCTTTCTAGGGTGACCACATAGCAACTGTGAAAAAATGGGATGGGGGTGGGGGGTAATAGGCACCTATATAAGAAAAAGTCCCAAAAAACGGGACTGTCCCTATAAAAACAGAACATCTGGTCCCCTAGTCCTTTCCCAGTGGCTGCATGGATCACTCTTAGTCACGGCTGAGTGATGGGTGGTAATGGGATGTGTGTATTTAGGAGGAGGAGAATATTCTATTTATGGTGCTGGTTCTACTGACAGACCACCAGGTTAGTTCTACCACCCATCCCTGCTGTTTGTGGGAAAGGAGTCTATGTACCACACTTGGAAATCTTTCCTTTACACAGGACATAGATTTAGACTCAGATATTCAGCAGATACAGCGGAGTAGTGGAGATGCCTAACTCCTATTGACTTTCCATGGGATTTGAGTGCCTAACTCCCTCAGGCCTTCTGGAGAACCCCAGCTTTCAAGGCTGGGGGCTGGGTTCTCAGGGTTAGGCCTGGAGCCTGTGGACGTTAGACAAACATCCCATTTTTGTTAGGGCGACAGATCTGGTCTGAGTCATTTTTTCCATTTTAGTGAGCAGCCAGCGATAGCATAGGGATTAATGCATCCAGGTAACACATGTCTGCTTTATGTCAGTCGACACATGACTAAATAAGGCACGTGGAACATTCTGCTATGAAGCAAAACATAATAAGGAAGAAGAGGCCTGGAACTCAGGAGGTAAAAGAACCCCTTCCAGGCAAACCGCAATCCTCCTTGTTGCCAAAAGAATGCAGTTTACTGGTTTGAAGACATCTTGCATCTTTAAGATAGCAGCACGGCAGTGTTGCTCTCGAAAATGACTTGTAGCGTATAATGTTCTCCAGTGTGGGTGAGGTAAGGTGATTGGAATGGATACACTGCTGTTAGCCAACATATGGGCTCATGGAGCCACGCCCCTTGGAACATAGAATGAAGGAGGTTTTTGCCAATAGAAGGCCTAATGCAAAATGTTTTGGGGCTGCCCTGTCTGACGAGTTAAGGTCCCAGCAGGAATGTTTTCCCTTCAGCTGAATGTTTTGATTTGCCTTTTGTATGTTGGTTGAAAAAGCAATGGAGGAGTATTTTTAAAACAAAATTGAAAACCCGAGAGCACAGGAGAGATGTCATTGAAAAGACATGTTACATGTAAGCAAAGGCTTGAAGGAGCAGCAGATGGTCGTCTTGTATAGGTTTAATCAATGGTAATATCTCTGTATAAATTATACTCTTGATGTTTTGCACCACTCTGGCAATGCAAAGAGCCACAGCATTGAGTTAACTCTTACGCTTGGTTTAGGGCCGCATTGCATTTTTCAGAGTCGCAAAATTGGCCCAGGTACTCGGTTTTGTAATAGAGTTATTTTATCTGCACTGTCATCTGGGTAGAGACTTAGAAGACTCCACAGAATGGCTACATGTTTATCATGGCTGGTTTGGACTGACATAGACAAATTCTGAGCAAGGAAACTGTTCACAGCGACAGCATTATAGGAATCAGTCTGCCCAAGATTGGCAGATTCCCTTCTTCTCCAAAATGCACACATTCGCGTCTCATCCCTTGCTGTCCATCTTAAATGAAAATGAATGTCTCCTTCTTAAAAGAAAGGAGATCTCAGCAGCTGCTTTTAAAAAGAGGTCTGTTAAAGGGAAGAGGGGATATACTGTAAGTGACCCCTTTACATGTTTGTAGTAATAAAATGTGTTTTCTTGCGGCTGTGACAAGCTGCTCTCCATCTGGCATATTACACGACACTGGATTCAACAGCACCTGTAAGCTACTGTATATACTCCAGTGTAGGGTAATCCACAGATAGCTGATTTAAGGGATGGTGAATCTGGCAGACATGAGTGAACTTTGTATATAAATCGATCTCACTAAAACATGCTGAAAACTCCTCTCACTTTCTCTTGTCTCCGGTTTCCCAATGCTTGTCTGACCTCATATGGCTTTCCCCCGACTCCATTGCTCAACTCTGTTTCTCTCACTTACGTGATGGAGTGGTACCTGCAGTATCATAATTATTTGAATAGACTGAGCCATGCAAAAGCCACCCCTCCGCATACCCCATGCATACACACATGAATGGTGTGAAATGGTGGTGTACATTTCTCAAGTTTATACAGTTGTGTTTCTGCCTCCACATCTTAAAAGGCAAACGCAGTGAATTTAACTGCTGCTGGATTTTCATGGAAGTAGCTGATTGAGTCTCCTCTGAGTTACACTAGCATAGAACTGCTGGAGTACCTGGAATTCCACTCAGTGGCGTAAGGCAGTGGCATATCGGCTCTGAGAGCGGGAGCAAACAAGGGCTTTGTTTGCTGAGGGAACTCAACACAATCTACGCTAAAGAGAAATGCTGCCCATTATTAAGCGGCAGTGATAGACCTGGTGAAATCTTGACCCCATTGAAGTCAATAGGAGCTTGGCCATTGGCTTCAGGAGGCCAGGACTTTACCTGTTCTGTTTTGGCTGGAAGAGGGGATGGTGGTCGTTTCATTCGACTCCTGCTGGGATGTGGCGAATGGTCTCGCTCAGATTCTTAACTCAATCACTTAAGGATCTGCATGGTCAGCAGGAGGCAGTTACGACCGGCCACACCTAAATGTCTTGTTGATTTCAGTCAAGGTACTCTAGGAGAGAAAGCTCTAATAGAGCAACTCGGGAGCTTAGTATACATGTAAACGTCTGGATCTTGGCTTTGTCCTGGTCAAGAAGATCTTGGCACGTCATAGATTTGGAGAATAAAACTTTGTGTCTGTGCCACGGCCGGGCAAACCCCGCCCCTTTCCCACGCTGTAACACTTAAAAGGATTTTCTACTAAAGTGGCTTTATATACCCTGCTATTAAAAATGAGCAAGGGGTGGGAGCTAAAAAAGCAAATAAACCCTCCAATGCGTGGCCTGGTGACGAACAGGCTGTTCATGAGACCATCCCAGCTAACCTTATGAAAGCATTCAGGGCCGTGAAAGCTCTTCAGGCACCAGGTTTAGCTGTAGTCCTGTGTTCTCCTTCAGTCTTTTTGGTATCATGGATGGTGG
The DNA here is from genome assembly GCA_033296515.1 of Macrochelys suwanniensis. Classification (NCBI taxonomy): domain Eukaryota; kingdom Metazoa; phylum Chordata; order Testudines; family Chelydridae; genus Macrochelys; species Macrochelys suwanniensis. Next base: position 7,457,675 of record CM065790.1, on the reverse strand, counting down.
AATCCCTACAAGCTCCAGTCAGCTACTGTACTGCTTAGGAACTGACATGATCCGTTGAAAGGCGGGGGAAGCAAAAAGAAAGTTAAGCTGGGCAGGGAACATATTCCGGCTAAACGGGAGGAGAAGGGGGCAAGGTTGCCATCTGAGTTCCCCCACTATGTATGTTGGGCATCAACATTCAGTGCTCCTACTGCCCCCTGTTATGTAAGCAAGGAGGATTGAAAATGTAGGGGAAATTAAATGGAAGAAACCAACACTCCACAAAAACGAGAACGGGAGCTGCTGGCAGGCTGGAAGTGCTGCAGCACAATTAAATGCCTGGGCAATAGTTCATCCCCACCCCGGCCGTGTAACTTGAGTCCTGATCGTACATATACTATTGCTGCCTCCAGTCTGGTTGCCGCAGGAAACATGGGGGCTTCCAACTCTTCTCTGGGGATATGACTCACATGCAAAGAGATTCCACGCTGAGGAAGCCGGGCCTGATATTCAGATTGAGTTCCCTTTCTTACCTCCCTCCCAACAGTCCCTTTGCCATCCTGAGAAACTTCATTCCTCCTGTTAGTTGGCAGCCTTCAGATGCTTAGACACCTAAATGACTAGGTTTTTGTCACCCGCTTTTGGGAAATGGGCGCAGTTATCTGAGAATTTCTCATAATGGCCATGCGGGATTCACTCATTTCTAACCCCACGTCTTTTAAAGCTGCTTGGGGCTGTTATCTGGACCTGATACTCTGTCTCGCTTAACAGTGTTCAGTTTTTTCACAACCACTCTCAATGCTATATACACACTGACTCCCTAGCCTACTGTAGCAGGAAAAATAAATAACCCCTCTCCTCTGGCTCCCCATTCTCTCCCTCCCTTCCTCGCTAAAGGCACAAGAGCTGCTGAGTTAATCTGCCCATTCCTTACCCCCATTCTCCTTTTACATTTTCTCCCTTACTTGCTGATCACTGGGATTCCGTGAATCCATCCCAGGTTCCCTACATTCTTCATGGAGATATCCTCTCCATTTCTCTACTTGTTTATTTTTGCTCCTTTAATTGGATTTGCTCCTGCTTATTTTTGTTAGCTCTCCTGATCCTTCTCTTTACCCCACCGTGTATATTTTGAAAAGCCCTGGTGCTCCTTCATTATGTGACCTTTTCTGTTGGTCTGTCCTCAACCAAATTGGCCCATGCTACCCTTTTCCCTCTTTGGATTGAGTCGGGTGGACTTTTAATGGCAAGAGCCCAACTATTCTCAAATATTTCCCACTTTGCTACAGTAAGATTCTTCCTTTGTGGTGGGATCACACACCGGGCACTTCGTATCACCATGCAGTCTGCTTTCCTAAACCTGGTTGCTATTTGTGTGGCGCATAGAAGCATAGAAGATTAGGGTTGGAAGAGACCTCAGGAGGTAATCTAGTCCAACCCCCTGCTCTCAAAGCAGGACCAACACCAACTAAATCATCCCAGACAGGGCTTTGTCAAGCCGGGCCTTAAAAAGCTCTATGGATGGAAATTTCATCACCTCTCTAGGTAACTCATTCCAGTGCTTCACCACCCTCCTAGTGAAATAGTTTTTCCTAATATCCAACCCAGACCTGCCCCATAGCAACTTGAGAGCATTTCTCCTTGTTCTGTCATCTGCCACCAGTGAGAACAGCCGAGCTCCATCCTCTTTGGAACCCCTCTTCAGGCAGTTGAAGGCTGCTATCAAATCCCCCTCACTCTTCTCTTCTGCAGACTAAATAAGCCCAGTTCCCTCAGCTTCTCCTTGTATGTCATGTGCCCTAACCCCCTACTCATTTTCGTTGCCCTCCACTGGACTCTCTCCAATTTGTCTACATCCTTTCTGTAGTGGGAGGCCCAAAACTGGACGCAAGTCTGCAGATGTGGTCTCACCAGTGCCGAATAGAGGGGAATAATCACTTCCCTCGATTGTTGGCAACGCTCCTACTAATGCAGCCCAATATGCCACTAGCCTTCTTGGCAACAAGGCACACAGTTGACTCATATCAAGCTTCTCGTCCACTGTAATCCCCAGGTCCTTTTCTGCAGAACTGCTGCTTAGCCAGTCAGTCCCCAGCCTGTAGCAGTGCATGGGATTCTTCCATCCTAAGTGCAGAACTCTGCACTCGTCCTTGTTAAACCTCATCAAATTTCTTTTAGCCCAATCCTCCAATTTGTTTAGGTCATTCTGGGCCCTATCTCTACCCTCCAGCATATCTACTACTTCCCCCAGCTTAGTGTCATCTGTGAACTTGCTGAGGGTGCAATCCATCCCATCATCCAGATCATTAATGAAGATGTTGATCTGGTTATACCACCTACTGTAGATGTCTAGAGTGCTGCAGCATCCCCAAATCACCCGACTACTTTTATTGTCCTTAGCTCCTTCCTATTCATACCATCTCTTGCCCTGTCAGCCGAAATATTGCTATCATTTCTCTCCCCGGATTCAGTTTCATCCCTTGCCAACACTGTCTTCTCCTTCCCCTGCCCCCTGCTTATTTTAACTTCTTTGTAGACTTCAGGCTGCTATTTTAAATTCATAGCTGTGTTCATGGTTACAGCTGTGATATGTAGGTATCAGTTATTCTAATAATTGCCCTGAAGTTATCCTGGAAAGAGAATTCGCTCTTCCTTACTGTTCTCTTGATGTATGTTCTCTTGATTTGTATACAGAACTGTTTCCTGTCCCACTCTCCTCTGGATAGCTGTGATCAGCTCTTCTTTGCTTCTGGCTAGCTGTCCTTTTGCTTGTTACTTTCTGTGTGTGAGGGTGGGGGAAAGAAAGCTCTTTATTCTGTTCTCCGCAAGCCCTTTGGGTAAATTGCATAACTATCTCCTTCCTGATGTAAAATGAACTGCAATCTCTCCAGGATAAGTGCCAGAAGAAAGGAGATTCTGCCAGTGTTGTGAACCCATAAGCTCAGGGGTAGCTACAAAGTTCATGAGCTATGCAGGCCTAATGTGTCCCATCTCACTGGGGTAGAAACTTGGACGCTCCTCCTAAGTCAGATGAAGTGATAACAATAGCAGCAGGATGCAGAAGATGGGTTAAAAATTGCAATGGTCAAAAGCAGTCCCAGGCCACATCCCCGTGGAAAGGGGGTGTGAATCTCCTGAGATACTGTGGACGTAGAGACTGGGAACAAACAAAACATCCACACCCAGGTCTGCGTGCATGTGGGAATTCATCTTGGCTGTACAGTGCCGCACAGCTGGGCTGGTTGGGCCGCATGCGTTGCCTTTGGTGTCCAAGAGCTGCTCTTTATAGATCATGCATGCCAGCAGATTCCTGCTCGATGACCTGGTGTGTTGGAAGCAGCCGGGGGTCTTGTTAAAAACTGTGAAAAGAGCAATAGAGTGTGATAGTCATACTCCTGATCAATAGATGACTGACACATCAGCACCTCGGTGAGTTGTTTGCTGCATGACTGGTGAGTTGAGCCAGGTGAAATTTTAATTTTTTAGGATAGATTTGGGACTGAGCAGAAGTAGCTGGTAAAATTTAAATTTAAGCTTACAACGTGAATGCTTAATTAAGATCGAATTGCTATCAGTGTCACTGATTAATGGGGAGAAGGTCATTTTTATTTTAAAGCAATATGTTCTAATGGCAAGGCAGGGGACTGGGACTCACGTTACTCGGTTCTGTGCCTTACTCTGCCACTGACTCCTCCTGTGACCTTGGACAAGTCACTTTCTTTTCACGTCAGTGTACCTATCTTTAAAATGGGGCTAATCATCCGTATCTGCCTCACTCATATGTTGTGAAGGTTAATTAATTTAAGGGACAATGTCAAGGTAGATGTAATATACTGTGTGAACATCCCTACACATGTTTTTAATAATCTACTGTGTTATTAGTACTTGAATTACTTTCCACTATTTATGCTGCCTTTATTTTCTGCATTTCTCTCTTGTTGCAGAATGAAATTTTCCTAGTCAATTTTGTTTGTTGTTGTTTCTAGTCAGTTTCTTTACGCTTTCTGATTCTCATGCTACAGCACAAAGCTGCAATATTTTGGTTAATTGGTGGTGGGGAATATTTATTTGTTTTTATAAAATTGATGCAATTGTTTTTTAAATCAGGAAAATATTTCTATTCCTTAGATTGTGTTAGAAACAACTTTTTTTGCTCAAGCAACATTTGGCGCTTTGGATTTCCTCTTTGCGAAGCAACTCCTGTAGGACAAGGATAGTGGAAAGGTTAAAATGTTCACTTATAGACCTGTCCCCATGGCAGGGGGTGGAGGGCTCCAGTCCGAGGGGCCGGGGAAGAGACTTATAGGGTATGTCTATGCCGGAATCTGAAGGCATGATTGCAACACGTACAGGCATACCTGACTTAGCTCACGACATTGATTGATTTAGCTCACTAAAAATGCCAGCCTAGCATGGGCGGTGGCACATGATAGTTGCCCGAGTACAATCGCACCACCTGTGCTGCCATAGTTACACTGCTATTGAATCAAGGTGAGCTTGTGCATGCCTACATCCGATAGTCTGTTTGCAGTGCAGATCTCATACTCATTGTGGCCTCTCTCCCCTCTTGCCCTCTGTGCAGTGCTAAGCGCCAGCACCCCTTGCATGAAGAATTACGCACATTGCATTTTTGTTGACTAATAATTTCGGGCCTGCTTCTGCCACGCTTACCCCTATGAGTGGTATCTGACTAAGCAAATTGCCCCTAAAAATAAATAGGAGTACTTGCAAAGCAAGGTGCTCCTCCGTTAATCAGTGTGTGGAATGAGAACTATATGCATGTATGTTAGGATTCCTAATGGAACAGGCTAGCTCTGTTAAATCCTCCCTTGTAATGCTGGAATTGACAGTCACGTCCCTATAAGGAATTCAGTCCTATTTGATGCAACGTTGTTTGCAGCACTAACAAAAACTAACCTTAAGTGGTTAGCATGTTGAGGCCTCTGCTCTGCTAGACTTTGTTTGCTCTCATTGTAGCTGCTCAGTTAGATGTTTCAGTTTAATTGTCTGAGATTAGGTCCTTGAAGCACATAACAGTAGCTAAAATGTCTGTTCCTTGCCCTGGCGCTCACAGCGATGAGCACCATTTGAAGTCCCAGGATCATCAGCAAAGAAAAGCTATAGCAAATTCAAGCCTTTGACCGTGAACTTTCTTTCCTCTGCCCTCAGTGGGGACGGCACATCTTCTGGGTGGAAATTTGGGAAGAGGGCTGATGCTCGGGGGGGTTTACAATGTTTACATTTTCCCACTCCAGACCTTGTGGACTACAGTTTTCTCCTTTAACCCCACACCCTTTCTCCAATACCAACATCTATCCATTTATACCACACCCTCACCACGGTACCCGAGCCTCTGTGAGGGCCAGCGATGAGGCAGAGCAGGCCAAGGTATCGTCTTGTCGAAGCTGTAGCTCCTTTCTTGCTGTTCATTCGCAGGATTTATGGGTGTGTAGATCACTGAATAACACACAACATCCAGACATCTAGGTTTCTGTAATACACATAGTGGATATCCTCGGCCAGTCAGTGGAAAACCTGCTTTATGAGACAAATTAGATTCTACCCCATTGAAATGGTGGAGAAAAATAAAGCCAGTCATGAGCAGCATTTACAGGGGCTAGTCAAAGTTGCTCTGAGGAAGTGTGAAAGAAAAATATTAATCCCTCTGGTTTGCTTGTTGGGACTGTGCTTGGACCATCCTTTCTATTAGATACGTTTTGTTTACTTTATTATGTTTTTTTATTCCCTGCCAATGAAAAGGTGCCGTTCTGCCTCTTGTCTGGATAAGCTGTTGGTAGTTATTAAAAAGGGCTCAGCCTCCTACCACTGCCAGTGCTCATGTGTCATTCCCAACAGTGGCACCTTCCCTGTTGCAATGCTAAGCACCTCATGTATGTGCCAAACTCCCTTCCAGTGGTAGCCCAGTAAGTTGCTGGTAGTTAAGAAGCCAGAGTTATCCTTTCCCCAAAATCTCTAGAGAACATTTGCATTGAGATCCGAAAAGCATCATTATTGCAGTTGGCAAACATTGCGGGGCTTCCTGATCAAAGTTTCAATCAGGTTCTTTAAAACCTCTGAATATGCTTAAAGATCATATAGCGAGTTACTTCCAAGGAACTAAAAATAAGATGCAGTCTGGAATTGGCCTCTCCCAGACATTGAGACTAAGTCTCTCTGGAGCTTGAGAAAAATATGTCCTGCAGATACGGCTACTCAAACTCAAAGCACTTCTCTTACCTGCCAGAGGTTTTCAGCATTGCCCGTTCCTGTGCTGGCTAACCACTGCATGCAGGAATCTTCTGCTGATGTAATAATTAATTAGAGCTAAGGGAAAAAATAGTTCTGGGAATATTCAGATGCAAAGTGAATTTTAATTCAGACACCTTGCCATGTGAACAGAACTCAGGGGTCTCAATACGTTGCTCCTTGTTCTAACCCTAGAATGGACTATTCCAGCTCTGTGGTGGGATGCAATAGCTGATTTGCTTTAGCTGCAGTATCTGACTTCGTTAACAGGCAGTGATCAGCAGTTTAGATGGGATCTATCCAAAGAAACGTCATATATAATTTTCAGTGATAAACAAATGCTGGTGTTTTTTTTTTTTTGAGGACGTCACTGAAGGATCAGGTGTGGAGTTTCAAATATAGTGTAATACATGCAAAAGTGGCTGAGTCAAAAGGCTTTATTGGTGCCTTGGGACTGGTTTATGGGTAGGTTACGCAATATTTATCATCCTTCACTTTACCAGGAAGGATCATTGACTGCCTTTTTGCTTGAGCTGAGTGAGCTCTCGCTAAGCCTGTTTCGCCGTGTGTATGTGGACACAGAGAGGACCGCTTTTCCACTACACATTCTCTGCCCAGTGCAGAGAGATTGTCACTCTACAGACTCAAAAATAAGAAGGTAGAGGGTTCTTCTAGTGTCGTCTTGTCAAGGTAAATATTTTCCAAATAAAACAGTTCCTGGCTAACAAATCCAAGGGCTTTTCTGTCTTCACCTCTGACACCGAGGCAGAAAGATCAATAGGAGTGGGGACAGAGTTCCCTTATTATATCTCCGACCTAGCTTTATGGCCAGAGATAACTTCATTTCTGTTCTTCTTCCATAGAGCTCTGCTGGACTGCCTCACTTGCAGTCATCTGAATCCCAGCTCTAGAAGCCTCGAGGGGACTATAAAGCTGTGAGAAAAAAATAGGCAAAAGATAGTCAGGAAATTATTAGGTTCTGAGACATCCATTGCCAGACATCAGCTAGCAGTATGATGTGGCAGTGTGTGGTGAGGGGTGGGGGGGAAATCAAATGTTCATTTGTGCTGCATGTATACTGTGATAGCGTGTCAAGAGGCAGATTGTTCATTGTCCCCTCCCTATGCAGCTGCGGTGGGACCATAACTAGGATATTATGTTTTGTTCTCACCACCTTGATATTGCTTGAAAGAGGTAGCCAAGTGGGAAGGAGTACAGCCAAGGGCTGGGAGGCTGGATCTGCAAGGAGTGATCCAAACAACTCAGTATGTCTAGTTTAGTACAATGCGAGAAAAGGAGGGTCTGAAAAAAAATGTCTACAAGTGCCTGAAGTGTGTGAACACGGGGCAGAGGAAAGCCCAGATCCTCAAAGGTACTTAGGCTCCTAACAACTATTGAGATCAATGGGAGTTAGTTTATGTCCACACTAGAGAGTTCACAGCGGCACAGCTACACTGCTAAAAATAGCCGTGTAAATGTTCCCGCTTGAGCTGGAGGTTGGGCTCTGGAACCTGATCGGGGTAGGGGGGTGGGTCTTAGAGCACGAGATCCAGCCCGAGTGTGAACGTCTGCGCTGCTATTTTTAGCACCATAACAGGAGACCGAGTCTGTAGACCCGGGCTCTGGGATGACCCGCCGTGGGCGTTTTTTTCCTCTCAGTATAGACGTGCCCAGGCTCTGACTCAGCTTTGAGCCCAAGCCCCTCTTGTGCCTACACACAAATCAGTCTGACGCAGGTCAGCCAGCGCTCAGGACCTGGCTCCTAGGACCCTACCCGGCGTGTGGGTCAGAGCCCAACCCCTGCTGCGATGTGGGTCCAAACCCTGTCATTTTGCAGTGTGGCCGCTGCTCAAGCTGCAGACCCGAGTCAGAAGGCTCCAGGGTGGCTGTGTTTGTGTTAGCCCGGCTCTGAGACCTGGGTCCATTGTAAGCCTCGGTTTACAGCGCAGTGTGGCTGCTGAAACATGGGCTGGCAACACTGAGTCCGCAAGCCCGGGCCCCACAGAGCTGGGTTTACAATGCAGTGTAGAAATACCCTGATTCCTCCGGCTCAAGTAACTTTTTTTAATTCCAAGGAGGCCCATCGGGGTACGCGACGCGTTTGCAGGTGGGTGAGGTTTCTGCCTGGTTCAGGTTCATCATTTCTTTTCCATCAGGGAAATGGTAGAAAGGGGGCAGGGTTTACACCCTTCGAGGACGGAGGAAGCGCTGATGCCGCTAACCGTTGCAGTGAGGCCCCAATGTGTTATCTTCATCCGTGCGATCTGGAAAGCAGAGGCAGAAGTGGCTCAGAGTCGACTTTCCAGTTGTTTCCTACCCCTGTGCCAAACAGGGATCTTTCTTATCTTGCACGTCATCATTTATACTTGAAGCCTTGCCCTACACTTGGGTCTCATTAAAAAGAGCTGTCGCTACATCAGCGCACACGTCTTTCCTCCACTTCCCATGCTAAGGGGGTGACTTTGGACCGTCCTTATTCCCTGTGGTATTACAGTAATGCTCGGAGATCTCAGTCAGGGCTGGGTACAGTGCAAACACATAGAAGGAGATGGACAGGGCCCCAGACCGTTAATAGATAAGACAGGATGAGGGTGGGCAGGGGAACAGAGAGGTGAGATGACTTGCCCAAGGTTACCTAGCAGGTCAGTGTCAGAGCCTGGACTACAACCTAGTCTCCTGAGTGCCATGCTAATGCTCCATCCACTAGACAACCTTTGCCTCTCTGGCACCTTCTCTCTCTGATGAGAATGGGGGCGTGCAAAGCAGTTGTTCTGTGCTGCAGGTTGTGAAAGACACCACTCTGCCTTCCACCCTGAGGGAGGGATGCTTCCCTTTGTTAATCTCTCTCTCTCTCTCTCTCCACCTCTCGAGGGACTGGTAATGAGGCCTGTCCACCGCCCATCAGCGATATCCCAGTCGCTTTGGCAAGTGAAATGGCAGGGAGCATATCCAGTCAGTAGCCACCAGTGCTAAGTTAGGGCACTGGCTTAGCAGAGCTGCTGGGGCTCACAGCAGGCATGGACCCATTGACTTTATTTTGTTTGGTTTTTTTACTGGGAAGAGCAGTTCTAGCGAACACTATCCACAGATACCTGACTGGACACAGCTCCAGTATTCCAGGAGCTGGCTTGTAGCCGGACGTTTAGAGGATGCTGACAGCTCCATTGGTGTTGATGAGTAATGAAGCCCTCAGTTTTTCCCTGTAGATGTGTCTGGAGGATTTGTACCAAAAGTTAAAAGGTTGCCATTGGCCCCTTTGAGGTGGTTGAAGCCAAAACTATAACAATGAAAGGATCTTTATTTAAAACAAATCCGTGTGAGTAATCACACAGAGATTTGTCTGGGCCGGCCTTAGTTCAGTCCCTGGGAATGGGTATTTTGGCTTTTGGATGGGCCTCTGCTTATTAGCTGTTTTGGAAGCAGAATTCGAGGTGGGGAATGAAGCCGTCATAGGGCTGAATTTCTCTACTTCTGCCATAACACAAGGCAGGCAGTGGCATTTCACGGATTAATCGCTGCAGCTAGAGCATTGGCAAGAGGAGCCTGGGTAAGAATTACATTACAACCAATTCATGGAAACTTTAGGATGGAAAAAAATGGTCTTGTGGTTAAGGCACTGAACAGAGATTTGGGCTCAGTTCCTAGCTCTGCCAGACTCCCTGTGTGGCCACGGGCAAGTCACTCAATCTCCGTACCGTGGTTCTTCCCTATTTATAACATAGGGATAATGATAATCACTGGTATTGTGAGAGTAAATCCATAAGTAGATGGGAAGTGTATTGAAACGCCCAGTGATGGGGAGCCACAGAAGTGCTTACCTAGAGCGAGAGGGGCCAGTCCTACAGATCTTCATTTCAAGGATGCTAAGGAGTACATGGTGGTTCGTTGCTGGTAGTGTGATGGGGTCAGTGGCATGATGTGCATTAATTGTTATATATTGATGACCTTGTTTTCAGTTCACGGGTCTCATGGTTAATAGGGACATCAGCCTTAGCCCTGTAAGGGGAGGAGTGGGTTAATAAGCTAGCTTTTCTCCTCTGGAGCCCAAGGGTCAGAGATCACAAAGGTCACTCACAGTCAAACAAGAGTTTCTTGGTGTTGCCCTAATCCCTAGCCGACATTTGCTCGGATAATTAAAAACCTGTCACACAATTCATTGCTATTGGCCGTGTCTGCTCAGGGCTGGGGGCCCGATCCAAAGCCCATTGATGGCCATGGAAGGAGGAATGTCACAGGTCCAGATTAGTGACTGGGAAAAAAGAGAGACGGTATTGTTAAAATACCAGGAAAGCCCCTTCCCGCAAAACCTCGCCGTGTGTCACTTCGTAATGTGGGTAGCAGGGCAATACGCTATGTGCTCCTGGTTTGTTGACAGGCAGATTTGAAATTGGAAAGGAACAGAGAGGATGGAGTGTTGTGTTTGGACGAGCGTGCCTTTCCGTGAATGCTTGGACGTCGGCAGATTATATATGATTGCAGCTGGTCCAGGAAAAACTGTGAAATGGCCTGAAATAAAATAACGTTCTTTCCTTACTGCTTGTAACAATGGAGCCCATTTAAACCCTTTGTGAGGGATGAGATCTGCCAAATAAATATCAGAGCCAAGAAAATAATTAACGAAGAATAATTAATTCACTGAACTGTCCCTCTCTTTCTGCTTGTCGGCTGCCCATGAGCGCATCCCAGTTTCCTCTAACTTATTCCACTCCCATTTATGTGACCAGTAGCTTCACTGCAATGCGTTCGTTGTGATTGTGTCCTCGGTTTCTTGTTCCTGACTTGAGTGCTCAAGCTTGAATCCTTTCCCTTCTACCCCCAAGTGACCTAGGAACATGAGTGTCATTGACTAGCAAAGGGATCAGTGCTCCTGAGTCACTTGGGCAGTTTTGAAAAGTCCTACCTTTCAGAGCTTGTTTTCTGGGAGATCTAGCACGCAGGGTTTTGAAATCTGTTTCCGTCCAACCTTTTGTGGCAGTAAAACACAGTTGCTCAGTGAAGTGAATGTGAAAGTGGGGCGGAAGCTCATTCATTTACACACATGACTGGGAAGGTTTTGTCTGTAATTCACCCAGGTCAGATCCATGGCAATGCTAGAGATGCAAAGAAAGATTGCCTGGCAAATCAAAGGTAAAATTTTCCAAAGTGACTACATGCTGTAAGGCCCAGATCTTCAAATCTAGTGAGGGGCCTAACTTAGGCCTTTAACAACTTTGTGGATCTAGGCCCACTTTTGAAAATGGCACTTAGACTAGAGGTAGAAAGCACCTAAATTACTTGGGAGTCTGTCTCTAATCCGGTGTGGGGTAGTTCTGTACGGTATATCCTCCAGGGATATTTTTATTCAAATTTTTAAGTGCTTGCTAAAGTGTGAGGTTCCAATGATGTCTTGTTAGCTGACAAATGAACTGCAGTGCCATGCTAACCCGGATGGAAATCATCCTAATCACTTGGGTACTGGCATGAATGCACTGAATTGACCTGATAGCTGGGCAATTTAACTTGCCGCTCCACAACAGAACTAACGGGGGTGGGGTTAGGCGAAGGCTTCCCAGAACCTGGGTTTATTTTCAAATGGCGATGGAGAAAGCATGCCGTTGGGTGGTGAAGATGGTGCGACAAATTCTCAACTCAATAACGCCCCCCCACCCGCTTTCAGTGTCTTTTCGTGTTCTCAGCACAGAGCTTGTGACGCGCTGAACGTTTATAGCCAGCGGATATACAGCTTCTTCCCCACCCCCCCCGTGAGGTGATGAGAGGGAGCAGCTTATTGTCTCTCTAGCAGTATGAACTCCACGGCAGCAAAATCTCGTGTTAGGAACTGGAGTGATGGTGGTCTCATTTCACTCAGCACAGAATGTTCTGTGTACACAGGATTCACCCCATTAAGCCTTTCTCCGTCTGTTTTTCTAACCTCGAAGACTTGAGGAAGGACATGGCTGTGGCCAAATATTGCACAGATGTGGGCCAGTTGTGCACATTCCTGCTCTGCTAACTCCCCTGCCAGTCAAAAGCAGGAGGGGGGAAAAAAGACCCCCAGAAACTGCTTATTTTATTCCGTAGCACAATGACAGATTCTCAGAAATCACAGCTTTTAAACACATGTGGCTTAGCTGATTGTTTCCATATGTCCTTTATGCGTGGAGGAGATGATGTAGTTATGGCCGAGAACTGCGAGTCTGTCCTGGCTTTCGTTTCCAGCTCTGCCCCTGACTTTCTGCGTGACGTTGGGCAAGTCGCTTGTGTATTGCTGAGAGCCATTGTGGGCCTTAAGTAACTACACTTGCTGATCCTTAGATGGAAGGTGCTGTGGAAGGACATGAATGTATGTGTGTCTGCATCTAGAAATGCCCGTGCACAACGCCCTCCTCCTGCCACTGATGCAAACGATCACCATTCAGCAAGGTCTTAAAGCATGCGAGTTCTACTGATTTCATTGGGACCATGCCAAAAGTTCCACATGTGCGGCAGTGCTTTGCTAAATAGGGACCCATGCGTGCAAAATTTCATTTCTGCAGGAAAAAAATTAAATTGTAGAAAGGAAACAAATTTTCATCCCCTTCCCCCCACCCCCCCACTTTTTGGGTAAGATTTTGAGGAGTGCTGATGGGATGAAGTCATGGAGAGTGGGCATTGCTCTGGTGACCTGAAAAAGCTCCTTCCCCTCACTTGTCTGTATGTACTGCTCGCTTTTGTGTGGTGCTTCCATTATTTCTGTCCTCCTCATTTGACAATACCAATTGGAATGCATGTGATATGCCTTATGGTGCTGGGGGTTACTCCAGAACCAGACGGAGCGGTTATCAAAGCGGGAGGGCGGCAGTGGTGGTCCAGGCAGTGTGAGCTAGCTATTTAAGAACATAAGACTGGCCATACTGGGTCAGACCAAGGTCCATCTAGCCCAGTATCCTGTCTACTGACAGTGGCCAATGCCAGGTGCCGCGGAGTGAGTGGACCTAACAGGTAATGATCAAGTGATCTCTCACCTGCCATCCATCACCCCCCTCTGACAAACAGAGGCTAGGGACACCATTCCTTACCCATCCTTACCCATTTAGAACAGGGGACTGAGAATCAGGACTCCTGGGTTCTCTTTCTGACTGTAAGTGGCTGTCATGTCATCTGGTTTCCATTCTGGAAGCTGGAAAATGCCTAGTAACTTACATGGTGGGTTTCTGCCATTCAGAAGGGAATGGAAAAGGCTTTGCTCAGATTGAATAATGTAGGTTTACGTACATGTGTAACTCCTGATATCATTTGCATGTACCCCCCAGGGAAGAATACAGCCATATGCCTGGAAAGCAGAGAAATAAGGACCAAGATTTTTCAAAAGTGACTAGCCATTTTGGATGTGGTTTTTGTGTGTGTGCACAACTTGGGAACCCTTTAACGGGGCCTGTATTTCAGAAAATCCACCCCCCCTTTTCAGGCTTCTCACTTGGGCACCCAAAAATGGAGGCACCCCAAAAGACTAGTCACTGTTGAAAATCTTGGCTGACGAGTCAGTTTGCAGAGCTTAATAAAGCAGGGTGTTTAAGCCCCACAATGTAGGTTTTCTTTTGTTTCTAAAAAATTCACTTTACATATCAAATGGTCCCTGGAATGTTTCCTGAAATGTTTTAAAAGCAATTGCATTTATAACCTATTGTCTTGGGAGGACCCTGAAATCCTGTAGTGTTTAAACCCAAATACAAGCAGTGCCTGAGAACCAGAAAATGAAACCAACCAGAAGACAGTCAAGTCTAGTTTCAGGGTCACAAAAACAAAGTAAACAAACACCATGAATGGTGAAAAGCAAATCAGATGTAGCTCATTCGGTATGGTGCTCTGTCCCCCTCTAGTGGTGGCAGGGCCACAGATAGTTTATTGAACGTGCTATATTCTTGGCTGGCAAGGTGGGTGAGGTAATATCTGTTATTGGACCAACTTCTGTTGGTGTGAGAGACAAGCTTTTGAGCTACGCAGTGTTGCTTGAAATCTTGTTTCTTTCACCAACAGAAGTTGGTCCAATAACAGATATTACCTCACCCACCTTGTCTCTCTCATATCCTGGGCCCAACATGGCTACAACACTGCAAACAACACATTCTTGGCTGACAGACATGGCTCTTTTATCTCCGGCACTCGAGGTTTGCGCTTTTAGAACGAGAGCTCCAAGGTTCAGCCCCCGTTGAGGAGAGTGGTGCTGGAACAGTTTGTATAGTGGGGGCGCTGAGAGCCATTGAACCAGACTGTAAACCCTGTATATGTTGGAAAGTACTTCAATCCAGGGGTGCAGCAGCACCCCTAGTACTAACACCTATGGTTGACGAGGACCTAACTAGGGGTATGGTGTTAAACAGATTTTAACATCCTTTCGGTTTTAATAAGCTCAGGTTCTGTAGGTAGCACAGTTAAGGAAAAACAACAACCATGTCTAAAGTATGTGACTTTTATCCTCACTGTCTCCCTTTAAGGCAAGGAGGCTACTGTCATTTTAAATTTCCCTTTGTATCTACAAACCCACACAGCACACCCAAATCTATCTCCAAACACCGGCGCGCCCACGAAAAAGTATTGAAATCCTCAGTGGGCTCAGGAGCCATCTGAGATGAGAACCCCAGCTCCGTCTAAACTGGGCTTTTAACCAAGTAAACTGAACTGTTTTAAAAGTTGGTTTAAACATGTCCCCCCGCCCCATTTGTTTTAAACACCATTCAGCCAGCCTGGATGAATAGGGGCAAACTCTATTTAAAAAGAGTTCAGAAACTGAATGCCTGAGTCTCAGCTGGTTCAACCCCCCCCCCCCCCCGCAAGTCCTTTGAAGTCAAAGGAGAGATGCTAATTTACGGCAGCTGAGAATCTGGCCCCATGTCCTGGCCTGCAGCATACCATAGCTTGGCTGGTGACATACTGCTTGATCAAACTGTATTTAAGCCAAGTTGTAGAGGTCCATTGTAGAGTAAGCCGGAGAGAGATCCACTCCACCTAAATACCTGAGCTAGATGGACGTGGAAGCACCATTGTTCCAGCAACTCTAAACTACACTGAGACATGCCAGCATTGGAAGCCAGCTAGAGCCATGAATGTCCTGTTGATCCAGGCGTGCACGATCCAAATGGCTGGGAAATAACAAAAGACACCAATGGGGAAAGAAAAACAAATTGGTCCCCCAATCTTGGCTTGTTGAATAGTACACCAGGCAGTAATTTTAGACAGCTTGGCTTTCCATTCAGAGCAGAGCGAGGCCAGGCCGTGGGCAGAATGGTATGCGAAGCGTCTCCTCCGGTGCTGCGGAGACGATCAACAGAGGCAAAAGACGGGGATTGCAAAGCTGTTGATTCACCTCGTTCTTTTGACCTTGCTGACAGAACATGGCCCCAGATGGAATCCCCTACCACTGACCAGCGTCCCTAGGGAACGTTCTGGGAGAGACTGGGCCAGAGGCAGGGCCAGGGTAGATACAGCTGGGAAAGCTTGCTAGAGTCCTGCCTTAAAAGGGCTTGTGTTTCCCTGTGCCTTCGCCAGACGGATGTGGTTCTGTCAGGAGCCTGGCTGAACGCAGAAAGCCATGCTAGGGCCCCATCCTCTGAGAACCCAGGGAAGTCAGTGGCAAAAGTCGAGTTGATTGCAGTGGAAACAGGATCGGGTAGGTAATGAGCAAGAGGGGAAGGATGCTGGTTGTGTGATTATTGTGACCTCGTATCTTCGATGATGCTCACTTGTGTGATTCTCTGGCTCTGCAGTGTTCCTGGGAAGGGCTGTGCATGGCCCCTGAGGGAGGTGCCTCAACACGGAATGTGCTCCAGTCCTCGCTCAGGCGCTTGTGTGTCCTTTGCCTCTTCCCATGGGATTGGGCCTGGGAGAGCAGGGACAGGAAGCACCCTGGGGAGTGAGATCTCAGAAGGGATGTAGAAGAGGGCACTTGGCATGCAGGGAGTGGGAGGCTGTTCCCAGCGCAGAAGTGACTGACCGGTCCCTCGGGCCCCCTCTTGCGCTCCCTCCTGGCTTAAGACGGAAGCATTTGTGCTACCGAACGTGGCGTGGCTCCCACTCTGCCACCCAGAAAGGCAGGAGGGGATCTCCCACTCAGCCGACCCTTGGGAGCTCCGCTCCTAGGTCCCAAACACCCCAGAGATCAGAATAGAACCCCTGCCCTTGTCTCTTACCCCTTCTGGGAGCCCATCCCCACCCACACCGGCTGTGCTGCTCTCCCCAAGGAAATGGAGGATTTCCAATCCCTACCCTGTGTTTTGAAGTGCTCCACATTCCCTTGGGCATCCTTTTCTTCCCCTCTTGTGCTGTTGTACGGGAAGATCACCAAGCACCTGCAGGGCCATGTGTGGGGTGACAAGCAGGCACAACAGAGTGTGGAAGAGACAACAGTGAAAGCCTGGCTCTGTTGAAGTGACTGGCTTATCCACCATTGACTAAAATGGGCCCAGAGTCTTAGCTGCCTCTCTGTTTTCCGACGGCAGTGTCTTTGAAGCCAAGCCCTCGATGAAATGTGCAGCTAGTTTTGTGCTTGATTTAATTGAATTCTGCCTGGGGAGAACCTACTTGGGGCTTGCTGTTGGCCGTGAAACTGCTGCTTTGTTGGGCACCACAACGATTGTTTCACTGGGTAAAAATCATCTCTGAAATAATCAAAGATCATTTTATCCATGTCATTTAATATATTCCAGCAGGACAGAACAGTGGCAGCGAAAGTATCGGTCCCTGTTCGTTGATTTTTCCTTTGGGATGATACAGCCGATCCTTCACGCTTGACTTGTCTTCGAATGAATTGCTTTGTCCACAGTGGGAATATTGGGGATTTTTAAAAATCCCACAAGGGACGATATGACTCAGTGGGGAAACATGCGGTCCAGCTGACCTAAATCGGCATAGCACTATTGAAGTCAATGGAGCTGAGCTGATTTACACCAGCTGAGGATCTGGCCCGTCAGAGCGTGGGGTTGTTCTATGGCTTCCCAAGAGGGGAGAGTATTTAAGTGTCTTGATAACAGGGTGCAAAACTCCCCAGCTTTACCGAGTCCCCCCTTTTCTTTGGCTAAAAGGGTCACTGAGTTCATCCAGCTGTTGGAATGCGGAGTAATTCCAAATGGCCCCTGCAGTAACTCATCATCTGGTCCACCCGGGGCCAGTCTTATTGTCTTACAAAAATAATGGTACGGTTGCAATCTGTCGAGGAGCTCATTTATCCATTTTCTCTATTGTGATTTAGCAGCTTCTGTCACCTCGTTTGGTTGACCTTGAAATTGGAATTATTGAAGAAACGCGGCTCAGAATCAGGCCGGGCTGCTGGGTGTTTAACTAGTTGCTTGGGAGTGAGTGAATATTGAAATCCCAGGGGTAGGGATGAGTCTACAGGCTCCAGATAAGTCCTTAACTAGAGAGAGAGCCAAATTCAACCTTGGTGCAAGGAGAAGCATTTGCATTCAATGGGCGTTGTATCCAAAACCACTAGGGTTGCATTTGTCTGTCTGTCTGTTTAGGTACTTACGTGGATCTCAGAACTATGGTATCTGGCTAATGATCATGGGATTTAAGTCATTTCCCCTCCAATCTAAGGCATCTGTTTAAACACATAAGCATTTAGCTAGAGAGTTCCAAATCCAAGCCTGGCCATAGAAGAGTATTGAATTCAAATGCTCCTGCTTACTCCAGGTCTGGATTTGGTCCTATCACTTTGAATCGTGGTAATAATCGAGGCAGTGAACTACATCTGCGAATGTTAGGAAAGAATGTGGTGGTTATTAATTCAGTGCTAAACAAACAAGCTTTTAAAAGTAATCCCCCCCCTTTAAAAAAAAAAAGAAGAAAGAAAGGGAGAGGGGCAAGGGAGTCCATTCCTTTCACATTGCTCTGGCTGTTTGATTTCTTTAGCTGGGTTCTGTGCAGAGCTGTAAGGCATTCAGCGTGTTGCCCTGACAGTAGCTTTGTCAGTGAACAGGAATTTTAGCTTGAATCTTCCCCTGCAGGGGAACAGCCATCCAGATCTCTCCCTTTAAAAAAAAAAAAAAAAAAAAAAAAAAAAAAGCCCCAACAACCTGGAGGATTGACCTCATCTGATCAGGCCAGTGCTTCAAAGAGAATGCCATTATGGGAGAGATTCCAACTCTTCCCCCCTCCCATGTGACTGACAGCCCATTGGGCTGTAGGTGAGGGAGATCCCCACTCCAGAGTCCCTTTCCGAGGGTACATGCCTCTGCTGTTGTGTACCAGATTTGGATGAGAATGCTGAGGGCCAGCTGGCTGGTCCTGTATCTTGACCCCCCTCTGATGTCGCATTACAAGCAGTCTTGTCTGGACAATTTTGAAGCACTTTTTCCTTTCAAAATAAATAAGAACACCCCTTTCATCTGTGCAGGTGAAGAAATGCCCCCTCTGCACTCAGACTGAACTGTGGACCCCTTCCCGTCTGCTTGAAGGGACAATAAAGCAAAACACAACTGTACAGTGCATAATGTCTTTCATGCAGCATAAAAACTTTGCAGAATAAAAATTAATAACAATCCTTTGCACCTGTCATCGGAAGACCACAAAGGGCCTTACAAATGCCAATTAAGTATCCGTTACAACACTCCTGGGGGGAGGGGGCGTTATCCTTTATTTTTAAAGATGAATGAACCGATGTGGCTCTGAAATGGGTACCGCTCCATTGAAGTAAGAGGAGCTGCATCCTTTTATATTAGCTGAATACCTGGCTCTAAGTTACTTTGATATAGTCACGTATTGAATCAGTAGCAAAGCCGTGTCCCGGCGCCATGTCTCTTATGGCTGAATTCTGAACTCAGTGCTGGTGAAAATCTGGAGCAACATCCTTGAAATCAAAGGACTTTGAATTTATACTGGTGTAACTGGGATCAGAATCTGGCCCTTCGTTTCCTGTTTCCCCCCAAGTCCCTGCTTTAAATGACACATGCAAAAAGTTAATTTCTCTGTCCCGCAGCTATTTGTTATGATTTCGTGGGCATCTGCAAGGGAGAAAAGATATGTCTCCAAATAAGATCTGAAATGAGACAGAGAGCTGCTGAGGCAGAGAGACAGAGGAAAGCTGTTCCAGATGATACAAATATGAATATGAGTATATGCTTCCAAGCATAGCAACATCACACTTTAGCAAACTGTTGGAGCAGTGGGCTGGGAGACCTAGATTATTTTCCTTACTCTTCCACTGACTCACTAAGTAACCTTGGGCAAGTCACTTAAACCCTCTGTACTTGTTCTCCCCATCTGTAAAATAGGAGTAATAATGCTTAGCCATCTTTCTAAAGCTTGAGACACTTGGATGGAAAGAGCTATATAAGTTCAAAGTAATTCTTCTTTCTTCTTCTTTACTATCATTTATTATTATTATTATTATTTACGATAATGATAAAGAAAGTCCCAGAAACATTGTTTTGGATATCCTACGGCTGTTAGGAAGTAAAGGACGCCTTGGTCTAGGCTGAGCCTTGTTTCTCAATCTCTACAGTTTGGTGACCTGTTATTCAAAAACAAAATTTTTCACGACCCCTTGACATTTACTGTAAAAGACAAGAGTGGAAAATATCTTGATGCTAAGCCTATATAATTGATTTGGGTGTGTGTTTTGAGGGGCTGACCGAGAATACTTGACCTTGAAAGATAAAGATGTGCTGGGAGTGATGGGAGGCTGTGTGATATGATCTTTTTTAGGTTGTAATAAAATTTTCAATGCGCCATGATTCCAGCATCTCTCCGATTGCCTTTAACAACCCCCCCACCCACGTTGGGATCATAACCCCCTGGCTGAGAAACACTTGTCTGGAACTTTGAGGAAAGGATTCAGGTTGGAACAGAACAGACCCCCCACCCTCACATGCCTCTGTGGGTTTCTTTTTAACGGTTTGGAAAAACAAAGCTCTGTTTCAATCTTTGCTTGACATGAGTTTAAAATACACAGGTTAGGCCTGGAAATAACCCATGCTAGATGCCATCAAACGGTGCAGAACGAGCGATCTGCATGCATTAGAATCAGAATAGTATTAAACGAGAGATGAGAATTTTAGGAAGGCCAAGATTTCACGTGTGTTCCCAATGGACTCCCGCCTCCCCCCCCCCGCTTCCAAAAAAGAACCCCCAACCAAAAACCAGCAACAAACTATAGTTGGCATTAATTGGCAATGGGGCTGGCAGACGCAGCTGAAAGACTGGGACAGGAAGACTCAACTGTCCCGTGAACCAGACAGATAGTCCTTCCAGGCCAGCCTTGAAGGTGGGCAGCAGGGCACTGCAAGCTTGTCCTGTTGCTCTCATTACTGCAAATCTTTTTAAACAGATGGCTTTGATCTCCCAGAATATCAAGCCAGCACCTTTCACAAGCAATGAAATGAACTCGACAGTTTATAAGTGCACCCTGGGATAGGTTTTCCAGATGTGTCCCCCTTTTTTTTTAAATACCAGAAAAATAGTTTGTCTTTTAGTAAACACACCCCCATGTACCCTGTTTGTAAGCACCTGATAGCTCAGCATGGGTAAATTGCTAGTAGCTATGACTACTCAGGGAATTCCAGTGAGAGTCTCCACTCTTCTCTGTTGTTATATGGGCACTGTTTTATTTCCGAAATTAAACTAGCCTGAAATTATTTGGAGAGTTCTTTATAGAACTGAGACCATTTAGATCATCATTGTGGTATTGCCAGCTCTTGTGATTGTATCCTGAGTCTCATGACATTTGGTGTTTTTTCTAAAAGCCCCTGCTCCTGGACTCATGTGCTCATCTCAGCTTTCATTAAAAAAGAAAAAGTCACTTCCTAGCCTTTGTGGATGGTTGAAAGTTTGAAAATGTGACCCCCTAAAGGCTCAAGAAGGCAAATACCCCCCGCAAATGTATTATTACTGGCTTAAAAATAATCTCATGATTGTTTGGGGGATTTATGGTTTTTGAGCACCTGGGGTTGGCCTTATTTATTATTATTGAATTATTATATAGATTATTGTATGCTGCTGCCGCGCAGTTTATACAGGTAAACGGATTCATAGGGGTGACTACATGGTGGATTTGAGTAGAAAACAAGGAGACGGAAAAAGCCAATGCCAGCAAATGGCACCATGTCAAGAAATGAAAAAGCAACTGGAAATTATGTCAGTCAGTAGCATCTCGGGGGTGACAGTAATTTAAGTGTTAAATTCAGTCATGAGTCTCAGATACTATTGCTTTCCTGGGGGGTTAGGCATCTGGAGGCATTATGTATCTGAATTCAATGTCTAGAAAAATAAAGGGAGAGAGAATTGTATAGTGGTTTGTTCCTGGTAAATTTGTCATGAGCAGTGGACTTGGCTCCCCATAAGTAGTTTATAAGTGATTTATGTGTTCTAGCACTTGGTAAAAAGGCCTGTCAAAGTACACAGCTTTAGGTAGTAAAATTGTATATTACAGGTAAAAGCTACTGGTAAAATATTGTTTGCTGGGAGTTTCAAAGGGCTCTAGGGCCCATCTCCCACTGAATTTCAATAGAGTTTAACTCCCTTAGTCTCCTGTGAAAATTACATTTACCTCTGTTTCCAGACTGATTCTGATGTGCATAATCTCACTTCCTCCAGCCATTGGCTACAGGAACTGCAGTGTCGATGGTCAGAAACACAAAAAGAACTGGGAAATGTCCATGCAAATTTGGGCTTGATGGGATGACTTTTCTTAGTGGAACACCAGTTTTAGAGAGCACACAAATACCAAAAAATGCCACACAATTTCCTCAAATGCAGTGAGAAGAGGGATTATTGCAAGTGAAATGAGGGGCATAAGATGAGATGCTTCAGCAAATAAAGACATAAATCGGACAGTCCGGTTCTGATCTGAGTTACACTAACATAAGTGGCTCCACTGAAGTCAATGCTGTTACATGGATGTATGTGAGACCAGAACCAGGCCTAGAGAGAGCACTGCCTAGCTGAGATGGGTGGATGAAATTTGAATCTGTGTGATTATTCAGGCTTCTCCCTGAATTTGAACTGAACCTGTTTTGAGAACCAACATGCATTTCAGTTACTATTTACCCCTATTATTTTTCATGTACACAAATGGCCATTGTGCTTCTAGGCTGTGTCTGGGCCTAAAAAGTTTGGTGGAAGAGGGGAAGCAGCAAAGGTGCCCTAGGATTAGGAAGGTCTTTTCTCCCAAGATTTCCAGCACACATTTGCAGACCCGAGAGAGCTGGATAGATTGGATCAGCATCCAGACTGTGTGGTCACTAGCCAAACCTAGACTGCACATGACTAGCGTCTATGGGCACGTCTATACTTACGCGTCGCGTCGGAGGAGTCCAATCGATCTTCTGGGTTCGATTTCATAGAATCATAGAATCATAGAATCTACCCGGATCGGCGGGTAGCAATCGATCTATCGGGGATCGATTTTTCGCGTCTCGTTAAGACGCGATTAATCGATCCCCGATCGCGCTCCCCGTCGGCGCCGGCAATCCACCTCATCGAAAGGCGGAAGCGGAGTCGACGGGGGAGCGGCAGCGATCGACTCACCGCCGTCCTCATCGCCAGGTAAGTCGATTACGATACGCCGACTTCAGCTATGCTATTCCCGTAGCTGAAGTTGCGTATCGTAGATCGACCCCCTCCCCTAGTGTAGCCCTGGGCTCAGGGTTGGAAGGGACCTCAGGAGGTCATCTAGTCCAACCGCCTGCTCAAAGCTAGACGCGATAAATCAAACCAGGAAGTGCTCCCCCGTCGATGCTTGTAATCCTGCTCCACGAACGGAGTAGGTGGAGTCGACAGGGGAGCCTGCGCGCCACGTGTGGACCCCGGGTAAGTACCTTTTCATTCGAACTATGATACTTCGACTTCAGCTACGTTATTCACGTAGCTGAAGTTGCGTATCTTAGTTCGAATTGGGGGGGTTAGTGTAGACCAGCCCTATGTCTCTCGTGATAAATGAACAGCGATGAAAGCCATTGGATCAAAGCTTGAAGTCCTAACACAGCGTTTCCTCAGTTCTTACTTCGGCGAAGCGCCCACTGACTTCAAATTTAAATGCACTGATATTTAGATTGTAAGATGCCTGGGGCAGGGACTGTCTTTTTTGTTCTGTGTTTGTACAGTGCCTGGCACAATGAAATCAGTGACTGGGGCTCCTCGGTGCTACTGCAATAGAAATAAATAATAATAATTGACTAGGTTCAGGCTCAGAGTAGAATCATCAGCATTTAATTGATTGTTAATATCTTACTCCTTGTCCCCTCTTTACATGCACAGACCTGCATTTATATGAGCAAAGCTAGATGTCTGCAGCTAACTGAATGGCATTCACTGTCATAGCTAAACCAGGGTTCTGTTGGAGTTTGTCTATATTTTGCTCCTTGACTTCCAATGTGTAAGGCCAATGAAAAAATCCCTTGTTATTGCATATGTCCAGAAGGATCAGAATTACATTTTCCCTGCCTAAAATTATATTTACAGTACAGTCAAGGAGGGGGAAAGGTTGGTATTAACAACCCAACTGTCTTGGGTATGGTGTTTACATCCAGTTGTGTGAATTCATAATGTTCCAGTTTTCACCTTCAGACTTTAATGATACTTTGGTTTCCTTTATAGTTCATTATAGGCGCTTTTGTGATCAGCCACTACTAAGTCGCATCTGGTGGTTTTGCAGTATTACAGGGGATTACTGTCCACCAGGGGTGGGGCAGGTAATGCGAACCGCTTGCATTTTGGCTGGAGTCTGCGTTCAGACCACCAGCCCAGAAGTCAAAGGACTCCGCTCCAATAATGTTTGGCATCAACACTGCTTGATTTTCTTAAAGAATCTTGTTAAAAAAGGGCATTGTGTGCATTTGTGTGTCGGCAGCCCGAAGAGTGGAGTTACTAATTTAATAGTTGCTCCTGCTAACCCCTGTTTTAGCAGGTAATTAACCAATTAGGGGCCTAATTAACTCAGGAAGGTTGGCCTTGTGGTTAAGGCATTGGCCTGGGACTCGGGAAAGTTGTTTGATTCCTACCTCTGTCACAGAGTGAACTTGGGCAAGTCACTCAGTCTCTCTTTGCCTGATTTCCCCTAGGTAAAAACAGGGAAACAATACTTCCTTTGTCTGCCTCCTCTAGAAGCTCTTTGGTGCAGGACTGTCTCCACAGCATCTCGTACAACGGGGCCCTGATCTCAGCTGGACCCCGAAAGATGCTACCATAATGCAAAGTAATAATCGTAACGATTCTTCTCTCATTTGTGCCTGTTTTTAAACGAATGTCAGGGTAACTCCCTCAGCATTCAGTAGAGTTACTCCTGATTTACACTGATTTAAGAGAGCAAAGAAGCTGGATTTATTTCTGCTCTTTGCATCCTCTTGCATGATCTGGGTATGATCTGGGCTACAGGACGGTATTACATGCCCTTTTGTGAAGGACCAACAGTTTTTCCCCGTTACCCAGTGTCCTGGATAAGATCATAGATCTCTGGCCCATCAGCAGGAATCTCAAACCTGGCACCAAAATTATTTCCCCTGGTGCCCACATGAAGTGTGAAGGATCCACCTCTCCCCTATGGCCAGCAATTCCACAGAGTAACGCAAACCTCCCAACTAATAAGGTTTCACCAGAAATAGAAGATCGTAGGTGCCCATTATGGGTTCTGCTGCCTCTCTTAACGATACAGTAAGTCTAGTAAGAGTCTTGGCCCTATATAGGAAATATACCTGACTAAAGATCACAGGTTTGATTTTACCTTTGGTGTTGGTGCAGGTACTGCCTGTCGCTCAATTTATATATAGCACTTAGCACAATGGAGGCCTTTATCTCGGTTGGGGCCTTATTGCTGCAACACACAGTAATGTAGAGCTCATTAACTATTGGGGGACTTTGACGTTCTCGTGAATGATGAACAGATGCCTGTGCATAGTTAACTCATCCCAAAATGAGGGTATTCAAAGATCAGTCAAAGGGAATTTTCATGGTCTCTGTTTCAAAGGAAATCCATCTTTGATCAGCATGTCAAAGGAACATGTCATGTTTAACTTCAAATGGTCCCCATTGCCTTGCTTTCTTGTTGTATTTAATTTTATCGAGTAATGGTCCGGACAGGGCTGGCTTTAAGCCGATTCCGCCGATTCCCTGGAATCAGGCCCCGCTCCAGCGGTTTTTTTTTTTTTGCTCTGCCAATTGGTGGCGGGAGGTTTTTGTTTTTGTTTTGCTCAGCTGATCGGCGTTGGGGCCCCGCCGTCGTTATTCACGTGGGGCCCCGCACCTGCTAAAGCCGGCCCTCGGTCCAGATATCCCTGAATGCCTCCAGGTGATGAAAATTCATGTCAGTGCATGAACTTTTGATGAAAGCAATCATGATGGCTGGTTACAGAACCTTTCGTTTACTCCAGACACCGCTTCTCGTTGGTGACGTCATTTTTAAAGGCAATTGAAAGGAAAGATGGTCTTATGGTTAAAGCTCTGGACTGGGAGATCTGAGTGCTAAAGACTCCTTGTACGACCTTGGCAAGTCACTTCATCTGCCATGTCCCAGTCCCCCAACTGTGAAGTGGGCTTAATCCTGCCTTTTTCCCACCCTTGGTCTGTCTTGTCTACTTCGACTAGAATCTTTTTGAGGAGGGTCCCAATAGGTCTGTACTGTGACTGGTGCATTGTGGCCACTGGAAGCTCCTTTAATACAACCCATAGCATTAGCAAGAATGCTTGGTGCGACGTTCTCTGGCACAGCAGGTCTGCTTCACAAAGTATATGAATAACGATTGGCACTTAGGGCCCTGCGAACATATATGATTTGAGCCTTACAGCAGCCTTTTGAGGCAGGTAAGTTTTAGCATCTCTATTTTACAGATGAGGTTAGAAAAATAGATATTCATCCGAGCCAATCACCTTTTTGTGCACACTGGAGAACCTGATATGCTATATTCAAACCCTGGAATTGCCACATAGGAGTCCCTTTAAAAATGTACACAGCGGGGAAAAGGTGTTAAGAACATAAGAACATAAGACTGGCCATACTGGGTCAGACCAAGGTCCATCTAGCCCAGTATCCTGTCTACTGACAGTGGCCAATGCCAGGTGCCCTGGAGTGAGTGGACCTAACAGGTAATGATCAAGTGATCTCTCTCCTGCCATCCATCACCCCCCTCTGACAAACAGAGGCTAGGGACACCATTCCTTACCCATCCTGGCTAATAGCCATTAATGGACTTCATCTCCATGAATTTATCCAGTTCTCTTTTAAACCCTGTTATAGTTCTAGCCTTCACAGCCTCCTCAGGCAAGGAGGAGGTTTTCACTTTCCATTTGCCGTAATGTTCAAGTTACCAAACTGGCTGATATATCACGGAAATCAGGGTTACTTGAAACGTTGGATGCTGTATGGTGTTTGATTAAGAGATAACTCTAAGACTCCTGTTAGTACTATGGTAGTGCCTAGTGACCACAGCTGAAATTCAAGCCCCTTTGTGCTAAGTGCTGTACAAACACATAGTGAAAGACAAGCCCTGCGCTGAATAGACAACAGGTGTCAGAGAGATGACTTACCCAAGGTCATGCAACAGGTTGCGGGAAAAGCTAGGAACGGAACCTGGGTCTCTTGACACCAATTCTACTGTCCTACCTACTAGACTGCACTCACTGTCCTAAAATCCTGCAATCCCTTGAGAGCCTGCAGACTGAATTGTTCCTAGCAGGAAACCCATACACTTAGGCCAGTGGATTAATTAAGAAATCACAGTGAAAACATCCTGTCTCCAGTTCCGCTCCTGGAGATGACTTGTTCTCATTGGAGGTAATGGCACCAATGTTCCCTCTAATTTTTGACAGGCCGTGTGCGCAAACAATTTCTTCTGTGCAATTTGTTGTGCTTCTGTGCAAATTTTTGTGCGTGCAGTGTTTCGCCATGTGCGTGGGTTTTAGGATCTGTGTGCGCGCACACATGCGCACAGTTTAGAAGGAACAGTGAATGGCACCTTTTAAAGATATTGACACTCGCTCCAGATGGGCTTTTAGAGTATCCATTATTTCGCCGCCATTTCAAATCTGTTGCTGATGATCTATCAGCCCCTCTGCTGCTGACTTTTCTGGGCAGCGCAGCACACAACATGAGTCAACAGTGTGCCCTTGTTGCCAAGAAGGCTAATGGCATTTTGGGTTGTATAAGTAGGGGCATTTCCAGCAGATCGAGGGACGTGATCATTCCCCTCTATTCGGCACTGGTGAGGCCTCATTTGGAGTACTGTGTCCAGTTTTGGGCCCCACACTACAAGAAGGATGTGGATAAATTGGAAAGAGTCCAGCGGAGGGCAACAAAAATGATTAGGGGGCTGGAGCACATGACTTATGAGGAGAGGCTGAGGAAACTGGGATGGTTTAGCCTGCAGAAGAGAAGAATGAGGGGGGATTTGATAGCTGCTTTCAACTACCTGAAAGGGGGTTCCAAAGAGGATGGGTCTAGACTGTTCTCAGTGGTAGAAGATGACAGAACAAGGAGTAATGGTCTCAAGTTGCAGAGGGGGAGGTTTAGGTTGGATATTAGGAAAAACTTTTTCATTAGTAGGGTGGTGAAGCACTGGAATGGGTTACCTAGGGAAGTTGTGGAATCTCCTTCCTCAGAGGTTTTTAAGGTCAGGCTTGACAAAGCCCTGGCTGGGATGATTTAGTTGGGGTTGGTCCTGCTTTGAGCAGGGGGTTGGACTAGATGACCTCCTGAGGTCCCTTCCAACCCTGAGATTCTATGATTCTATGATTTTTCCCTAGTCAGTTTGGGAAGTTAGTAGAGAAGCAGAAAGAGCCACAGGGTCTGTCTGGATGTCCAGCAACCTCAAAAAAAAATCCACTTTATATTCATTACAGCCAAGTGCTACCTCTCCTCTGCTGCAAGGAACAGGACACATAGTAGATGTGCTTTTCTGTGGGTGGTTTTTATAGGCTCTTCTCTTTTACATCCTCAAAAATACCAGGAACTTGGATATTTCAAAATATTTCTAGGCTTAATGAAGATGGTCCCCTAATGGTAAATGTCTGTATTCTGAAACAGTATACGGTACCTCCCCCTATTCCTCATCCCTCTGTCTAATTTAGGCATGTGTTGAGTACTCGGTTTTATCGAGATGCTTTCATGGCATCCCAGTCTTGGATACAGCAGAAACTGGTGGAATAATATTTTCAGGTTGTGAAAAACCTGAAAGGATTTTTTTCCCTAGTGTACTGTACATTAAGGGTCTGTTTGTCAATAGTTTTATACGGAATTAATAAATGATTACTAGATATTAAAAAGCATACTACAGGCAGGAGTAGGGTGGTTATAAGCACATCAGTAGAGAAGGTGTTATAGGCTGGCAGATAAAGTTGGTGGTATAGGCTACATCTATGTTATAAGCAACTGGTTGGACTCTATAAATAATCTATAACAGTTGATTACATGATTTTTGAAAATGTAATCCTGAATTAGCCCTTTATAAACTACTTATACATGTAAGCTTCAAATAATAGGTGATTTCCTCCCCACCCCATTTAAATTTATTTATTTCTGAAAGGAGGAAGAGGGCATGGGGGTTTTCTATTTATTTGTCATTTTCAACTTGTATACTACTCTGAAGCATAGACATAATTTATATGTGTAACCTCTGATACCAGAAACATGGGGGTCTAATTTCTGGGAATGAAAAAATTATTAAACAATGTATGTAGTCTATAAGTATTAGCTTATCTTATTCATTCATAACTGGTATATGTTCCATTTAAAAGACCTATTTGTCAATCTCTTATCATTATCTGTGTATTTATTTGGTTCAAATTCTCAAAGTGGTGGTAACCACAGATTATAAAATAGGCTTGATCCTGATATAAGGTGTATTCTCTCTCTCTCTCTCTCTTTCCCCCTTTGAAAGGATTTCCCATACTTTATTTCTCCATGTCACTAATGTTGGGAGATCTGTCCTCTTCCAGAAAAGGAGCTATCACATATCTGGCTGCTGGTAGTAATTGTATTATCATTGGCTTGTTCCCTGAGCTAATAACAAGTTGGCACTCTTAGCCACATATATCACACTGCAACGCTGTTTCAAAATGTCTGTGGATGCTGGGTGCCAGTTTGCTAGAGGTCATTCTTTAGGATGTCAATATCAAGCGAGCTCTCTGATATTTGGTTGCGTCCTTGAGGGTTGAATAAAATATTTCCTCTGGGAAAATAATTTGTTATGAGAATAAAACTGAAATATACTGTCTTGGCAAGGCTAAATGAGGCTGTCAAGCAGAGATTGCTCTGGGCAGTGCCAAATCCTTGCTGGGTTGGGTGGTTCATCTTTTTGACAGCTCTTGGCTCAGAGTATTGGGTCAAAATTCACAATAATGTATTGTAAATGTTTACAGTCTGTTTTGGTTAATCCAATTTGCTTTGGAAATGACATCTCTGCTGCTGATGTGAAAAATGCCGGATTAGCTAATTAATGGTATGCACCATGCATGCTATGTCACTGGTGTTTTAGAGATTTAACATCTGGATGCAAACTAACCCCAGTTAGTTAGGACTGATGGCTCTGAGTGTAATGTAGAATCCTTCCATTAGCGATTTTTCAAGGTTTTTAGCTAAAGCAAATGCTAATAACGATGTGATCCTAATGAGATATGGTAAAAAGTCCCTCCGGGGCGTTACACCTTTTGCTTCATGTTGTTAGCAGGAATGATTCCATTGCTTATTCCGATGCATTATTGCACACACGACTATAGGCAGTGAATTCCACTGAAGATCATGCTCCGGGCTCTTTTATATTGAAATGAGAGAGCCTTTCTCCCATTGTCATTTATGCTTTTTGTGCGGTATGCGCACCTGCTGCAGTCTGCCTCCCCTGCCAGCGCAGATGCCTGATCCGCATAGTTTTCTCTGAATTCACAGTTGAAGTGGCAGGCTCCATGCTGAGGGAGAGAAGCAAGGAATGAGCTTTTCCAGCATAGACAGTAATTGGACATTTCTTGTCTTGTAACGCTCAGCAACTTTCTATTAATTACAATAATTTGTATAATTGTAACCAGAGGGGATTGATGTGCAGAGGTCAGGGCATGTCGTTACTGTAGGGCCTGCGGTGAGACCTGATTAAGAGAGTGAATTTTATGGTGTGCTTGACTCAGGTGTGTGGGCAGACACAAGGCTGAAATTCAATTGCCTTCAGACGTTCAAAATGTACAGTATTGCTACTACCACTCAAAACCCACTGTCTGGAGTGTTTCCTTTGGCGCTGTACAAAGCATGGGGCAGGATTTTCAAGAGCACTGGGCATTCACCTAACTGCTCTCATTGAAAGCAATGAAAGTCATGCCATTGACTTCAGCTGGAGTGGAATTAGGCTGGTGTTTATGCACATTTGAAATTCCCACCCATTGTGCTTTGTTTGCATTGCTTTCTGTGAGCCTTTTTTACTTGGCAAGGTTTACACCCCTGAGTTTCACTTTGAACCAAAGCTTGCAGGACATTTGTACACACAGAGGACTTTTATTAAGAAAGGATCAAGAACCTGAGATTTGCTGCTGACAATACAGCATGTCTTTTTTCCCTATAAAATCTAGACACACCCAACTCCTGAGCAAGGATTCTGGGTAATGTAGTCCACAAGCATTTCCTGTACTATACTTAAAAAGACTACTAGAAGGTTGTCAAAACTCTGTGTACACATATTTCAGTTTTACAAAACTTAACCAAAATCTTCATATGAAACCAAGTTTGACCTGACCTGACTAACTCAAAACCAAAAACTTTGCAGGTCTGGACAAACCTGACGTGAGTTTTGGTTTTCTTAACCAAATCTAAAACTCCATGAGTTTTGCCTGGTTTAAGTTGTTACAGAAATGTGCACAGCTCTAGTGTTACAGTTATTGCTTAATGAAAGTGATTGTGCTGAGTACGGTAGCACCTGTAGGCGTTTTCAGGCTACATTTGCAAGACTATAACAGGGTTCAAAAATAACCAGAGAACTTCATGGAGGATAGGCCAATCAATGGCTATTAGCCAGGATGGACAGGGATGGTATCCCTAAGCTCTGTTTGCCAGAAGCTGGGAATGGGCCACAG
Source organism: Macrochelys suwanniensis (assembly GCA_033296515.1). NCBI lineage: Eukaryota > Metazoa > Chordata > Testudines > Chelydridae > Macrochelys > Macrochelys suwanniensis. Next base: position 7,426,460 of record CM065790.1, on the reverse strand, counting down.
GGGATGAATCACTTGATGATGACCTGGTCTGTTCATTCCCTCTGGGGCACCTGGCATTGGCCACTATCGGAAGACAGGATACTAGCTAGATGGACCTAGTATGGCCATTCTTATGCTGGTTTTGTTGGGTGCTAAGTCATAGCAGTGGAAAGACAAATACGCCATTCTAGGAGAGCGAGTGATGGCTGGAACCTCTGGGGGTCCCTGTGCTCTGTCACTGGAGAGGAGGGTGGAGGTTTTGTGAAGGAGAGAGGTGAACCGGAGAGGAGTTAGCCATGGAGGGATGAGTCACTGATTTGGACCAAGGCTGTGGAGACCACTCTAGCCATTTGGCATCCAGCTTCAAGCTGACATTGGGAGCCGTCTGTTTCCAGATTTGAAGATGCACAAAATATGCATCCGAATGATACCACAGATGTACAGTGCAGACAGCTCTTTAGGCTCTATATACCTGACAGGAACTCTTCTCTACCGCTACCAGTTAATACCCTGAAGCCTGATTATTGATAAACCCATTATCCTAACTAGCGTGAATGTAGATACTATTCTTATACATGTATAAGTGCCTAAATTATTCCTCTCTACAGTGAATTAGCACCTCAAACCAGCAGACTGTTGTTCTAGTTTTGAAGATGGCATTAGCAATATATTTGGTGTACATTTACTAGAAAAAAATCTGTTCTGGTTTCAAACGATAATTGATGATTAGTATATTAGAATGGATCTTTGCAAACGCTGATTCTTTTGCCTGCTAATTCTGGTTTCTTCTCTTTTCTTGCAGCTGAACCTGCAGATCTCTTGAAGGTATTAGATTTTCATAATTTACCCGACGGTATCACTAAAACAACAGGTTTTTGCACAAGCAGAAGATCTTCAAAAGGCGCAGATGTTGCTTTTCGAGTAACAAAAGATGCTCAACTCAGTGCACCAACAAAGCAGTTATATCCTGGTAAGTGTAGCCTATAGATTTGGGGCTGCCTACGAAAATATCCAATCTTTTCCCCCACGTTCTAGAATTGAACTTGAAACACTGCATGCTTTTTTCATTTTGTGTGTGTTTGGAAGGGAAATAGTCTACTAACAGTCTACTATTTTGGGGAGATACGGACTGTCTAGTCATCTAATAATGTTAAAATAGATGCACTCATTTTTTCCTCACTTCATCTCATGGGGGTGGTACGTTATCCAGTGAACATGCACACACTGGCTAATTACATCTGTTCCCATCTCCGTTAACAAGCTGGTGTTTCTCATTATCACGGGCTGGTATCCAGTTGGGAATAGAGCCTTGGAAGGTGCAAACATTAAATCAGAACACCCCCCGATGAGTCCCAGTTCTTCCTGGAAGAAATGTTTAAATTTTAATCAGAATCTTATTATAGAAAGAAAATAGCATTACCCCCCCATAAATCCACTGAGTAGCAGGGTGCTTATTAAAAACCAGATACACTACTGACACATTTTAAATTTTGCATTAGGTGACGAAGCATTACATTTAAAAAGCAAAAATGTCTGTAAGCTGAGAGAGCAGGCGGTCTTTGCTGTAAAGAAAAATGGGCTAATGAATTAGGGCTGAAACTGTCTAGCTAAAGTACTGTAGCATCTGATACTGCTGTATCTGAGTGCCTCACAGCCGGGAGTGTATTTATCCTCCCAACACCTACACAAGTGAGGGAAGTTCTAGTATCCATATTCTACACATGGGAAATGGAGGCACAGAGAGAGCAAGTGCCTAAAACTTCCTAAGGTCATGTAGGAAGTTTGTGGTGGAACGGGGAATTGAACTCGCGTCTCGTGTGTCTGGGACGTGCATGGGACGCACAGTGGTTGGAGCAGGAATCGTGCCTGATGGTCAGAGCTGGTAGCTAGGAGCTGGAGCCCGGGGTCAGAGGTGGAGTCAGAGGCCAGTTGTCAGGGCCATGGGTGAGTACCAAAGTCAGAGGTCAGGAATTGGAGCTCAGGGTCAGAACCAGGCTACGTGGAGTGACAAGGCAGGAGAAGGGCTGGGGCCAGGGCTGGAACAAGGCTGGGAACGAGCAGGCACAGGAGTTATCACAGCCAAAGGGAAATGTGTTGAGCAGCTGCTAAACTACTGCTGCTGCTGGGCTGGAGAGTTGGTCTGCTGACTTCTCCAGCAAGTCAGGCGGGGTAGCTAATCAGGCAGCCTACTACAGGCCAGCTGTGCTCCTCAGGTTGCCCAGAGACTGCCTCTGCTGCAGGTCCCGGTTCCTGACATCCTGATCCCTAGGCTAGCAGCCTAACTGCTGGATAGTCATCTTCTGTATAGTGAAGCTTTTATCTGGTTTTACTGAGTCCTTATTCCAACCAAATTCTCACCCATGTCAGGGGTTGAATCTGGAATTGCCAGGGATCAATTTAGCCTGCTGTGTTTATCTTGGCTTGTATAAAGGGTGTCATGTGGATTTCAGCGGCAGGTGGGATATATAGCAGCATGATCATTAACGCAATCATCCACTGAGAAATACACCCTCCTTGCATAAGGCCTAACAACTAGTAGGAGGGAAAGTGTGTCTGTGTGGGAGCATGCACATATGCGGTGGAATCCTTAATCCAAGAAGACAGATACATACATCCCTCAAAAAGTTTGTAAAAGATTTGATACAAAATCCACTAGCTAAATCGATGGCAACATGGGATGCCACTACCAATCCTTTTAAATGAAGATGCTGTTTCTATCACACCCAATATTTCACAGTTTTCCTGAATAAGGAATGAGTAAAAGCTAAATAAGGGCTCTATGGATATTTTGGGGCTTATCAGAATTTGATTAAAAAAAATAATATTTTGGTGGATGTTTATTTTAAAGCATTTTTTCCAATTTGTATTGATTTAAATTTTCAGAGTTGCAGGGCCAATGGGGACGGGATGAGGGGTGGGGCGCTCAGACCATATATTTTGAGAGTAGACATTGAAATTCAAAAAGTTAAAGCTGTATAACCATTAAAACACAATGTCAACATCTCATGTCAAAATATACAAAGTTAATATCCTTAAATCAAACCCTAATAAGTTCTCAAACAGTATTTTGTTACTTCGCCTATCTGTAAATTTCGATTATTGATGGAAAGACTTTTTCATCGATGTGTGTGTGTGTATGGTGGAGCGGACGTTTATCGACATTTACTGATACAACCTAATTCTTCCAAGCCTAAACATTTTCAAGCCAAAACTGCGATGTCATCGCCAGTCTGGAATAATGTAAAATGTTTTCCCTGGCTGTGGACATTGTATCCAAGATCCACATTCAAAGGACACTTTTCTAGTGTGCATAATAGCCGGCTCTAACCCCTGCACAGTGGGTTTTGGCTTTCAAAGGTTTCCATGCCGTGCAATTCAAGTGGCACTTTCAGTGACTCTGGGCTTAAGCGGGTGGACGGGATCTTCTGGGCAGTGAATGGACATGGCCAGTGCAGGAAAGGGATTGAATAATGCAGTTTCTAGCCTGTTAATACAATTTTCTCTTGTCCCAAGGAGAGATTTTGATATCCTGGTGGAGTCCTTTATATTGCCCCACCCCACTATAATCTCTTTTCACCTATCCTCCTCTCATTCTTGTGTTTCATCCACCATCCTTCTTAGGTGATAAGACCTGGATGGTATTTCCTTGGCCTCCACCAATGCAGCTCTTCAGTCACTTGAAGGGCCGACTCTCACTCAAGGACATACTAACATCCCCATCTCTTCCTTTTGTCTGTTGCTGGGAACGAGAGGCTAAGAACTCGGTCTCCTGGATGCTGATCCAGAGCACCATGACTCCATTCCACATTTTCCCTTTGATATAGGTGTTGTCTCAATACAGCCCCATAACTAGATGTGACTTTAGGTGCCCCCAGCAAATGAGTGAGAGGAAATATAAAGATAACGATGTAATGGTAGAGCAATTTACCACGGGAAATGTGTTTTTTGTGATTCCATGTTACTAAATGGGTGGGTGTGGGTAAAAACCTTTAAAACACAGCTTTCCCCTTCCGCTATAAAGGGCTCTAGGCAAACAGGTAATATTTTGTGCTAATTAGAAGTGTGTATTTTTTTAAGATGGTAATTTTATGGGCTTTCCATTCTGCTTCTGTCGTTACAGCCAACAAAGCAGATTTTTTTTTTAAAGTGCATTTGTGTTTTTAAACCCACGAGAGCGAGGAAATCTGCTGAGCTGATCTTTCCCCAGCTCCCTAAATAAGTTCTTCAGCTTCCTTGCAAAACCATGTTCTTCCAACCTCATGCAAGGGCAAGAAAGACAGAGGGAGACATAGTCTTTTAATAGCAGCAACGAAAATGCAGTTATTTGCATTCCTGTTGCATAATTCATGTTCTCTGCATTATTTGTGCATGTATATTTAAGGGTGAAACATCCTAGATTATAGCCAGGACATTTCCTCTAGGAGGAAAATGAACCACACCAGTAAAATCATGGTCCTCTCAGGTGCACTAATAGCAAAGGATTAAATTGTGCCTTTAAATAACCATTCTACTCTGAAAGGTGATTATAAAAATGGTACCTTCTTATGCAACACATCTGGTACTTGCGGGTATCCAGAGTTGGATCTGCTGATTTTGGTGACACAGAATAAGTTCTGACTGCTTTTTAATCTGTCAAGCCCCAGAAAACGATCATGGCTAAGAGAAAATGAGCATGCTTTCCTTCCTTCCTGGTTCATCAGTAGAGTTCTTTACTAGGCTCCAGTTAGTTACACCCCTGCAAACTCCTTGGGGCACTGCCCAGGTATCACTGAGGCTATATTTAGAAGACAATAAGGTTGAACAGGTGTCACTTAAAGGTCTAATTTGGCCTTAATTACTGACCATGACTTTTGAGAAGGAAAGAACCCATCCCCAACTCCACAGGCTCCAGTCTGGTGGTTGTAAAAAGATGTTTTTCTTTGTTAACGGACTGCATTTCACACAGGTATCATGAGGGAGAGAGAGGGGGAGAAAAGAAGGAATCTCCAGTGTTCAGTGTTTACAGCCACTCGGTCTCTTTTCAGTGCCCATGCACCAGTGTTAAGGGACCGCCTTATGGGAACAGGGGACATGGATGTTAGGTGGAGGCACAGCACCCTAACAGGCATTCACAGACCCATTATGCCTTGTTCCAAAAGTCAAGCTGCCGTGCTGGAATGTGGATCTGTTCTGTTCCCGGAAAGTGAAATGCCGGAGCATGCCGAAGAGGCTGTCCCCGAACTACTCACTTGCAGCTAATTGTTTCCGAATGGAGATGGCTGAGTGCAGAGGACTAATCTGTGCCTCGCTTGTGCCCATACCCTGCTCCTTCCCCCTTCAATGGCCTTTGAAAAGAGCCGCTGAAGATCAGGGATATTTCAGTGGACCCTGCCCCCTCTGTAAAATGGTTAGTTTTCATGCTGTCGCTTGGACAGCACAGAGGCCACCAAATGCTGTATGCACCCCCATCATGTTCTGTTCCGTGCCAAATCTGGCACGTTATGTGGTAAGGTGCCTATGAGGGACAGGTGTCTGTTGATGCCGTCCAGCCATTGGGTTTTGGGTCTTTTGGGGCTGAGGGGCGTCCATTTTTCCATCCTGCTTTCATTGGGTCAATGTTTAGTATGATTCTCACAGGGCAGTTGATGGGCATTTGGAGCAGATGACCGCATCACCTAAGGGCGGTTGGATAATCATTCGAGAAAGTTAGAAAACAGTCACCTTCATTTGCCTTGGGTGGTATGAAATCTGTAAAATGGGGACTTTGATACTTGGTTAACTCACAGGCGTGCTGCCAAAAGCAATTTATAATGATTTGAGTTAGAATGGCACTCAGCCTGGAGGGGATATTGATACAATGGGCAAAATTCATTACTGGTGTAATTCCCTTTATTGGAGAGATGGGTTCTCAACACCTTTCAGCATGAGTATCGTTGAAAATGTAGAATGGTGTACAAAGGCGTGACCCAGAGCCTATTGAAGTCAATGGGTGTCTTTCTATTTATTGCAATAGAATTTGGATCATGTCCTACATGCTATTTTGTTATTAGTTTTATTGCATTCTGAACGGAACCCCCTCCACGTATCATTGGATAGCTGGGATCATTTCTAACCATGACAGTAAATGCATTGTTACTTTGCCAGGGTAACAGAGCAATAACGGAGTCATGTCAGCCATAATTTATCAAGTATGGTTATTCGAGCTGAGAAACCCACATTGCCATGGAGACATTTTAATAATAATAATAATAATAATAATAAAAAATAATTAAAAGCAGCGTTTTAATGATTTGGCAAGTCATTGAGGTTGAAAAGTTCTGTACGGAGGGTTCATAATGAAATTCTCCATTTTTATGGATCATTTTGGATGTGTGTATTTTACATAAAAGACCCCAAATTGTTCTCCATAATTGTAACCAGGAAAATGTCTGCATTTGATTTGAAGCAGCAGTGATATGAGTATACAGGCGGAAGGAAAGAAATGGCACAGTTTATCCTAGTGAAGGCACAGTTATCACATACCTTCATCTCTGGGACCATGTCTCTTAGCTACTGGGATCAAACACTGGGCTTCGTTCACCACTCGGTAACAGTGGCTTTACACTAGTGTCATTTCACTAAAGTCAGTGGGGTTCAGCTGGCATAAAACCAGCGTGACAGTGCAGGGAAACAACTTCCTTACTGCATCTAGGTACTTTTAGGGGAAACGATGTCCTGGTCCATATCCACAACTGGTGTAAATTGGGTGCAACACCCTTGATTTCAATGCCGCTGCACCCATTTACATCAGCTATCTGGCTTCAAGATTAAGCTAGATAAGTTTATGGAGGGGATGGTTTGATGGGATAACATGATCTTGGCAATTAATTGACCTTTGACTATTAGTGGTAAATAGGCCCAATGGCCGGTGATGGGATGTTAGAAGTTACTACAGAGAATTTTTTCCTGGGTGTCTGGCTGGTGAGTCTTGCCCACATGCTCAGGGTTCAGCTGATCGCCATATTTGGGGTCGGGAAGGAATTTTCCTCCAGGGCAGATTGGCAGAGGCCCTGGGGGGTTTTCGCCTTCCTCTGCAGCATGGGGCACGGGTCACTTGCTGGAGGGGTCTCTGCATCTTGAAGTCTTTAAACCATGATTTGAGGACTTCAATAGCTGAGACATAGGTGAGAGGATTATTGCAGGAGTGGGTGGGTGAGATTCTGTAGCCTGCGTTGTGCAGGAGGTCAGACTAGATGATCATAATGGTCCCTTCTGACCTTAAAGTCTAGGAGTCTATGAGCTGAGGATCTGGCCCCATATTCTGTGTTGAGTTACTTTTCAGAATTCTGATCAGTGGTATCCGCTTGCAGATGGTATTACCAAAAGGACAGATGTTCATAAGAGGAGCCAGACCCTCAGCTGGAATAAACTGCCCTTGTTCCAGTGAAGTAGCCAGCTCGGTGGACTTGGTGTCACTCCTGTGCTGAGCAGGACCATTTAAGTGCACAGGGTAGACCTCTTCCTGGGGGCTGAATTTCATTCCACACCTTGCAGGACAGTAATTGTTTTTCTTTGTTACAGGCTGTTCTGTGTGGACGTGGCAGCTTTCTACTTTCTCTTTTGTACTCTGATTATGGCGGAGCACCTAGAGTGGGGTTTAGGTGCTAAAGGAAATGAAAATGAATGAATGAAAGGAGTTGGATGCAAAGGAACTGGCAGATGCAAATTCCCCAGGACAGTGGAGGGTCTCTTTCTCTTATGGCTTCTTTGCCTCTGTGTTCAACAAGCCCTGCTGTGGTCTGATACACTCCCCACACTTTGAATAAGGCCCACTGTAGCCTAACTAGGTCAAATCCCTCATTCAGCCCTGGGGCATCCTTTAAGAAAAGCCTACAGTGGGGAGGGAAACTTGTGTGAAGCTGCTTGGACCCTTGGGTTAACGTTTTTGTGGTTTCGATGACTGAATTTACAGCTTTAAAAAATTAGCCATAGGGCTTTTACTTCCCCACACGCTGCCAGGCACCACACAGAGATGTACACATCACAGCGACACCCTGTTCCATTCTGCCACTGCTTCGCTTAAGATTTCCTCCGTGGATAGGCGCAAGAGGACAATTACGTCCTTTTTTGAAGGTCTTAGCCCGAGGGACAGATACCCTTGCAAGCGTTGTTCTATTGTTAGAATACAACCTATTGAGATGACAGAAATACACACATTTCAGCAGCCCCTTTCTCGATAATAAGCTGAAGAAGTGCCCCCCCGACCCCCCCCTTTAGTTAGCAGTTCACCCCCCTACATATTGGAGGAATTAATTTTCGGGGGTGGAGGTGGGTTTTGCCAGTTGGATTCATCTCTAGAATCTGCAGTGCTGCTGATGGAGGGAGAGGCAGGAATCCAGGGTTTCAGATGCCACGAGGCGTATACAGCTCTGGCAACTAGAAAACTCTCCTGTGCTGCCTTGCAGCTTTGGGTTAAATTGATCTGCAGTCTTTGAGGACGGAAAGCACCCCTGTCCAAATGACTGGATCGAGCCTATGCTCCACTCCAGTCCCACTGAAGCCCCATTTCCAGGGCTTAATAACAACATGGGCTTTGCAAGAATAAAGATGGGATCCCACAATATCCTTGCGCTCGCTTTCCTGATTCTAATCACCCTTTAATCCCCATGTGCAGGAGGACCTGGGCCACGGTATCTCTGTGAACGACTGGCACGAGAAGCCATCTTTGCCCCTCACTTTTCAAAGCTCAGTCAAACCAACGTCTCCATTTTATTGTTGGATTTATTTTTGCTTTTAGATTTTTGCTGCCCATGCTAAGGCGGCGAGCCAAAGCCACAGAATGCTCTGTTCTTGCCTAAATAGACAAAACCCGATTTAAAAAAAGCCCCAGCAAAACAACAAAGCACCTAATACATTGCATGTGTCTACTTAACAGGGGACATTTTATAAAAATAATCCCTGAGTTTCCAGCATCTCTAGACAACCTCTGGGCCCTATGGCACAGCATATCTTGTCTCCTAAGAAGTTCCAGGGCATACCATGGAATGAAGTGGCATAAATGCTACAGATTTACGCCCATCACTTCCAGCCGCAGCACCTTAGTGTCCCACTGGAGGTCTCCCAGCCAACAACATTGAGGCCCTTCTCTGCTTAGTGTGGGAGTTGGAATGTGGCGTGGCTGTAGTTTCAATGGTAAAGATTGAAAAGGGCTCATTGCTCATGAATGAATGATCCATAGCAAGGTTGACTGCTGAACTGGAAGACTGACTGAGCCCTTAGAATAGATAACTCTTTTCCATGGGAGTTGCTTTTCACCAAATTTTCTGCTGTCTCCTCCCTGAACTTAATCTAAGGGGACCAGATGTCCCGATTTTATAGGGACAGTCCCGATATTTGGGGCTTTGTCTTACATAGGCGCCTATTACCCCATCCTGATTTTTCACACTTGCTGTCTGGTCACCCTAGCTTAATCACATAATGGCTCCTAATCACGATGAGCTGTGTGATTAGGTGGAGTAGCTGAGCCTTCAGACATATCCCCGCCCCCCTGCCCCCCTGCAAGGAACTTTGTAGCTCCATGTTGTCTGCTCCATTATCGAGTTAGAATCCTGGTGGTATCCGTACACAACACTTTGCCGTTTATAAAGTGTCTTCTTAGTGGTAATGGAGGCTGCAGGTCACATTCCTATAGGATGCATTGTCCCCATCCGCAGGTAGCACTGACATACCTCTCTGCAACGGGCAGCAGTTTGGACATTGCTAATATGGACAAATCTGGAAGGAGGAGCAATCGCTGGTAGTTTCTCCTCTGTTCACCAGGTTGCAGGGTGTATGAATTGTGTGCACACCATCACATCCAAAAGAACAGCTAACCCCTTTGCCTTTCCACTTCAGCTTCGGCCTTTCCCGAGGACTTCTCCATTCTGTCCACTGTAAAAGCCAAGAAAGGAGGGCAGTCCTTCTTGATCTCCATTTACAATGAGCAAGGGATCCAGCAGATCGGCATGGAGATGGGTAGATCTCCTGTATTCCTGTACGAAGACCATACCGGGAAGCCAGGCCCAGAAGACTATCCTCTCTTTCGAGGCATTAACCTATCAGATGGCAAGTAAGTGCAGCGTCATGTATTGAGAATGTGGTGCACGATAAAAGCAATCCTCAGTCTATAGGAGTACCTATATGAATACCTAAGTGTGTATAAGATGTGCATAGTATATATATATTTTACCAGTGCTCTGTCTCCGCTAACTGAGCTCTTCCATTCTGCCGTATAAATAACAGGTGTGCAAAAAACCTGTGAACGTTAGTGAAATATTAGGCACTTCAGGTCAGTGGGGACTTGTGGCTATAGGGACGACATTCCCCGTGTGCAAAGGGCTTACACAAACCTGTGTTGCACTTAAGTTCCATATAAGTCACCTGGTGTTGGGCTTAAGGAGGATAGAAGAGGGGAATGGGGGAAATTGGGGCCCCACCAGGGCCACTTCTCCCCCTAATGCGCCCCACAAATGGGCAGGGGAAACTCCCACTCTGAGGGATTAGGAGCCAAGTGGTCTTACCTGTTGCCCCAGCCATGTGAATTCCTATCTTTTGGTGATTTACGTGATGCATTGGCCTTTTACTGGCCCTCTGCCCATCAGTGATTGGCCCATAGTTTGATCATGAAAGGATGTTGATATAACTGGTTGGCTCATTAATGAAAGCAGAAGGCTCTGTTTAACTAGCTCGCGGGCTGTGTTATTTCACAGGTGGCACAGAATAGCCATCAGCGTACAGAAAAAAAACGTCACTTTGATTTTGGACTGTAAAAAGAAGGTAACTAAGTTCTTGGACCGAAGCGACCACCCAGTCATTGACGTCAACGGCATCATTGTGTTTGGAACCAGGATACTGGATGAGGAAGTCTTTGAGGTAAGACACGAATATAAACAGTGGCCCGGGGGTGAGAGGGAGATGCTGTACAAAGCCTTTGAGCTGTTGTTCTGGTTGATGAATGGTTTATAAAGCTCATTGCTGGGACTCATCATGGGGATTGTTTGGTTTTTGTTTTTGTTTTTTTTGAAGCCTTATTTGTAAATAATGCCCTACCCTGGATTTATTGGATGTAATGTCTATTTTAATAGTGATCAGAATTGTAGGCCAGATCTTCAGATGGGTAAATTAGCTGATTCCAACAGAGCGACACTGATAAATCTGGCCCTTAGAGGGTTTTTTTTTTTTTTTTTTTTAATTAAGCTGCCTCTGAATCTGGCTTTCACATTTATATGGAAAGTAAAATTGCAATTTAACTGGCACCGGAGGGTCTTTCTCAAGCATTGCTTTTGAAACTCAGCGGCTAGGCTGAATACAATGTTTAAGCAGAGTTCAGTAATGTAAAGCCTATAAACTGGCTGTCTGGGCCAGCTGATGGAGTGGCTTCTCTTCAGATCAGAATCCTATCCCACTTGGCTGAGAATCGTCACATTTTATAGAGTTCCATTTTAGCCATTTGAAATGGGTTCTGGGAACCTTTCCCCTTGCTTGTCGGTGTTGTTTAAATCCGGCTGTCCTTCCCTTGCTTTGATTCTGGTCAGGAATACAAACAAGGAGTTTGTGTTTCTGCAATTTCAGGACATTGGTTTACCCTAGTGGGTGGATCAGGGCTCTGACCTTAATAGAAACGGGGTTTCCATTCGTTCTGCTCTCAGCTTTGTGTTGTTTGCTGTGGCTTGGAAGTGGAGGCTGAGGAAGGCAATTCCTTGCTTAGCACAGTGCTGCTCTCAAGGCTATAAGGCCTGGCTAGGGAGAGGTGCTACCTCTTCCATGTGTGTGGCATTGGACCCCGATCTCGTGCCCTAAGATGCAACAAAGCTGTCTCATCACCAGTCTGTGTGGGTGCCTCCCTTCCCGCCCACAGCCGTCACATAGGAAAATGCTAGGTAAAACTGGGTGAATAATTCATGAAGAATTTCAACAAAGTGCAACCTCTTTTTCCAGCCACAAATTGTCCACAAGCAGAGAGCGGCTTTCTCTTAGTACTATTAGAAGTTTGAAATTATTGGCCCAGTAGTTTCTGTAAACAGTTCTTTGTCTGTGGAATATGCCTCTGAGCATTTGCTATTCAGGGTTGTGACAGAGGCAGCCAGGTATAGGAGTTTAGTCAGATATGGCGATGGAGATCTGTGATTCTTTCCATAGGTCAGCAGCTAGATTGATATGTGAACATCACAATAAACCTCAGTCAAGCTGCAGTTTGAGATCCTGTCTACTCTTTTGCCTGAATGTGTCCAGGAATATTGGATTCTCATTTGCACAAGTATAAATGAAAAGTAACACTACTGAAGTCAATGGAGCAAAGCTGTTGTAGGTGGATGCAGAATTAGGCCCATTAAGTTTTGCAGCTCATCCTTCATTAGTTTACTGCATTTGTTTGGAGCTGGAGTTGAGTGCGCCTCATGGAGCAAATTAAGCATTGCATGCAAGGTTCCTGCAACAATATGTATAATTATGGTTCAGTGAAGTCAGCTCTAGTCGATACTGTGCTATCTGTGACTTGGAAAGAAAGTCCTAGGGCTGTTTAATGTTACTTACATTTGGAAGGTCTGCAGCAAACAGTGCAAAAATGCATTGACCCAACATCACTATACCTCAGCTAGAAGAGGGTTATGACTGTATTTCTAACTGCATTAAATTAATAGACGTTTCCTGGGAAGATTAACAATTAAAGAGGAAAGTAAAAGCTGGATTTAATGGGCACTGAGGTTGTTCTAAAGTGTTGGATGTGCTTCCAAAAAAAGTCAGTAACCAGACTGAATGCTGCATTTCAGCAGATTTGTTATGTAAATGTAACCCTTCTGCCAGGACGAGTTGACAGCACCAAGGGCTGGGTTCAGTACATAGGGGTTCCCTTTTCAACAATACCATGTAAAACTGGCTCGAGCCCCCACCCAGTAACCTGGGAAAATCCTTACACACACCCCTGGGCGCCTCAAAGAGGCAATACTTCCCCTCTCGCAAGCACAGAGCCTCGGTGTAACAGAAAATCTTTAATAACAGCAGGTAAACGACACCGGTATTACATTGGGAAAATACCGCAACTAGGATTCATAAACCAAACTGTGAACAAAACCCACCCCAGCCAATTGGGCCATGTCCTGTCCCTTTGGTTCTTGAGTCCAGCAACCCAGAAATCATCCAAAGTCCCCCAAAGTCCAAGAACCCAAAAGTCCAGTCCCAAAGTTCAAAAGTTCATCAGTCTGGGCAGAAATGGGGAGGGGAGAGGTAAGGGGCACCTTACGTGGCTTGAAGATGATTGCCTCACCCCTCCGTGGGGCTTCGCTCTGCTCCACCAGCCGTCCTGCAAGCTGCTACAGCTGTCCCCACGAACTGCTCCGCTGGCAGCTCCGCTCCGCCAGCTGTCCAGCAAGCCGCTCCGACTGTCTCCACGAAGTGCTCCGCTCTGCCGGCAGCTCCGCTCTGCCGGCCACTCAGCAATAGATCTTCAGGCTCCCCCACTACTTAACACACTGCTCAGTGATTTCAGCTCAGTGATTTCAGCTCATGAGACTTTTAGCTCTTTAGTGATTTCAGCTTGTAGTTAGGGGAGCCTTAGTGCTCATTTGCACCCTTAGCCCAGAGTGATTTCAACTCAGCAGCCTGAGACCAGACTCCCAATGAACTCAACATTAGCTCTGATATTCCACAGTGGAGAGAGGAAGAGGTGCAACTGGTGTCTCAGACCCTCACAAGGAGCCCACACCACCAGGTACTGTGCTTGAGCTATAGCCAAAAGACCGAGTCAAGAAACCTGTCCCCAGCCTCCCTCCATACACTGGGTTTTGGAACCCATGTCCCTTGGCTGGTGAGCGCTGCTTAGTTGATGGCGAGTTTCCCCTCATCATGACAAAAGGCCAAGTACAGTTCCACTGTCCTTGATTTACATAAGCAGTATAACAACAGTTTATTCTTTCTGCCCCAATACAGAAAACTGGGGATCCTACAGCAGCCCAACGTGCCCATTGGGCTATTATGGGTTCGTACTCGGTGGGGTGGATGTGCCTATGTAAATGGGATCAGCCCCTGGAGTGCTTTGCCACGACTCACCACCAGATGTCAGGGTGGAGCTCATCCTGACTCTGCTTACATAAAGCAGAGAACTTTACTGGAGACCTGACCCTGTGCACCTAGTTGATCCTCTGAAAGAAATCAGAGTCTTATCCAAGCTAGGTAAGAAGCTTGCATTTTTACAATATCTTTTTTAGCCATTTGAAAAGGCATATGCACCATTGTTATAAAACCAAACCACACCTAACAAACCAACAAAAAACCTACCTGTGAAGTAGCCTGGTGGAAAGGGCTCCTGGGTGGAATTGCATATTCTGTTCCATTTCTCATTAAACTGTAATGGGATCCTCCATGGTAGTCAATTTATGGGCTGTCTGACGTTGATATGAAACTATGCACACCAGAAGATGAATAGGACTGAAGTCATGAGGTTTTCTTTACTGTCCCAAAAGCTTGACATATCTCCAAACAGGCTGGCTTTCACTGTCAGCTGGAAACGAGACTTCACAGCCACTCTACTAAACAACAAGAGTGTACATTTTTTGCAGCTGGCAAAGCTTTGCCAATTCCGCTATCAGCCTTTCACAGGTGGTCAGACATTAGCGCCATCACGGGTAATGAAGTGCCCTTGATTAGAGTAGATTCATGGGACAAAAGGACTCCGTGCTCCTCTTAGCCAACAGCAAAGGAGGCTGTTTCCATGATGCCGGCACTGATTGCAATATACATGTGCTAGATGATTGCAGACACAGAGAAGCCCAGCACAATTATTATAGCAGAAGAGGACAATTTATCAGAATACAAAAGCCTCCCCCTCAATATATGCTTTTAGTTTATTTCCTTTTTTGCCTTCTCTGCCTAGCAAGCAAGATATTTCAACATGCACACACAAAAACATTAAGACTCCAGTAGCTATAAATTGAATGTAATTAAAAGGTTTCATGAAGGCAGCAGACTGTAACCTAATTTCCTTCATTTCTCAGTAACCTAATTTCCTTCAGTTTCCCCTTCCCCGCCTGCAATCTGCAGCTCTAAGCAGAAAGTATGTCTGAAGACAAGCTTGGTTTGGTGCAATGGGAAAGAGACGTGAATCATTAAAAACACATATTTCTAGAAAGTTTCTATTTTCTGGGCCCTGAATCCAGTTACAATGAGACTGAAGCATCTGTAGGTAACAATTTTGCAAACCTCGAGGAACTAATAGTACATTTTAGGTGTTTTCTACAACCGTGGAGTTTTGTGGCTGTTACAAGTTTGTAGTTTGTGCTGGGAACTTGGAATGACCCAGTTAATTGGGAATGGCAGTGTTTGGAGGGCTTAGGGCCTAGGCTGTCTTTGTTTCAACATGGTTCAGTGGGAGCTGAAAGTTAAGGGAGTTCATATCATGTGCTCGTCTGAATCTTCATCAGGACAAACTAAACTTGAATAGATTTTTGTTTTGGAAGCTGAAATTACTTGACTCAGAGGTGGACAGGGGTCACTAGCAAAGTGGAGCATGAGCAGTGTCTTATGAAAAGGGTGACTTCCCATTGCATACTGTGTCACAGGAATTGGTTTAGGGGAGTTTCACACTATTTCTCTCTAGCACAGCATTCTTCCAGTGGAAAAATGACTTCCTCTCATTAAAATTCAGTTAGTTCTGAGGCGGTGTGGGTCTCTCTGTAAAGCCCTCTGAATGCTGGGCAGGCTTGACAAGGGGCCAAGCCCACAGCCAGGTTGCACAAGTTACGTTTTGTGCTGCGATGTTGTTCAAAACAGATATTTACAAATGCTCAGAAATGTCAGGACAGGCTGTCACGCTGGGATTGGAAAGTGGCAGCAGGCCTCATGCTGTGAATGAGAGGACGATGTTATGAGCACCTTGCATGAGAGAGAGAGAGAGGAAATATCCTACACAGCAAGATAAATGCTTCTATTTTTCCTCCTGGACTATAGTAACCAATGCTATAGCTTCAGTAATACTGAAAGATAGAAGCCACGTTGCCTATACCTCCCCTGGTGTCTTGTTTGCTAGGGAGAATTTTTTTACATACATTAGGAATGCAATGCTCCTTTTTTATTAGATGCAAATCCCTATGTGAGCCACAGGTTAAGAGCAGAGCTTACTGGAATTCACCCTTTCACCCCAACCCATAGAAAATGGTCTCTTTTTTGGTGAAAAATCCATATTTTGGGCAGAAAATCAAACATTTTTATTCAGAAATGCTGCTGTGCGTCCTCACAGTAGTTGTAGTTCAGATGCCTCATGTTCATATTCCTGCCAATGGAATGGGCTTCCTAGCCAGACTGCACTTCCCATGATGCACCCCGATCTCCCTTCTTGGTGAGCCGCCATCATGCATGATGGCATCCCATGGCCTCAGGGAATCATGTCAGCTCTGGTCTTTGTTTTGTATGTGCACAGATTGTGGGGGAGAGGAGAAACCCTGATGTTTTGAGGGCTCTGATCTGGCCAAATGTTCAATGTTTGGCGCTGAGGCTGCTTTCTCAAACGCTGCATTTGTGCATGTACCGTGGATAACTGTGTGCAAGCTGGACCAGTGCTAGAAGCCCTCATTCAGTTTTTACTATTTTACACATGCAAGGCCGCCATGGACTTCCATGGGAGTTTTGCCTGAAGAGCTCGGCTTTGTGTGCCATTGTACTTTATGGAATGTTATGCAACAAAGTCCTCAGTGCCGTTGCTTGTCGCCCAGAAGTGTATGCTGTTGCCAAGGAATTTTCACCTTCTGCAGCAGCCATTGCTGGGTTCGCTGGAGGGCAGTGTCCTCTCCTGGGCTCTTCCTTCCCATAAGGCTGCAAGGATTTGGCTGGAATGTTGCCTCACTTGACCAGCCAAGGATTGGCAAGGCTCTGACCTTACCCAGCTGACCGGTGGGTTGCATGCTCCAGGGTCACCCTAATGACATTACTCAGAGGGATTCTTTTGTTAGACTTGCCAATTAACCTTGATCTTTTGGAAAATTAGCGAAGTCAGCTCCTGAGGGACTGTGTCATTTTAGTTTTGGAGAACAAGAAACCCTAGGAGGAAAACAAAGTTTATCCCCCGTTATTCTGTAAGGTTTATGGCACTAGGTTTCCTTCCCAGAGGTGGCTGTATTACAGAAGAGGATTAAGTGATCCAAGCCCATACACTTCAGGATCTTTCTGAATGAAATATGCCACAGGATGGCATTGGAACCCAAGTACCATGGCCATCAATCGAGTGGATCAGATTAGACACAATGAGCATGCAGTGCCTTATGAAAAAGTCCTATAAAATTTAAAAGAAAATGATCATCTTTGTTTAGGTGTTTTTGAACCCGTCTATAGAATTGAATAAAGAATTGTATCCCTGCAATAGCGTGCTATTAAGAAAACCGCTATAGGAAGTATATCATTTGCTATTCAATTTGGTGGGCTAGATTCTCACCACCCTGCATGATTAGTAATACAACTACACTGATCGACATGACTGCGCTAGGAGTAACTTCTTGTGAGTACGGGTGGTAAAATCTAGCCTTGTAAAACAATTTCTGTAAAACCCTACTAAAGAAGTTCTATTCCATAGCATCCTATAGGGTTCGTGCCTATTAAATTTTCCACAAAGAGTATGGTGGTGTTATAACCACTAGACATGCATTTCTTGTTTTGTCATTGACTTGTTAGAATAGATCATGTTCAGTTCTCAAGACTTCAGTGCTAAATGAAGTTAGTGGGTAACATTAATACACAGAAAAGCCCTACATCTGTATATGTTGTTGTTAAGCTTAATGTCTTTTACAGTTGGCTTCTCCAGAAACAGAATGAGCTGATTCTGGCCAGTTGAATATTTTAACTGTATCTCATTGGGCTAGTCGGCTCTGTAACACCAACCATTCCCTTCTCAGTCTGCCAAACAAGGTGCACAATAAGTCAGAGGATTTTGTGTATTGATGTACCTTGTCCTGCCAAGGCAGGGAAATTATGAATGGCTGATGCGTGGGGACCAGCAGAAACGTTTTGTTATTGGCTAATACCAGATCTTTGGCCTGAGACGAGAGGTGTGCTGCTGGTTTTTTTGGATGATACTAAAAGGATGGTGCTTTTTATTCCTTTTCCTGTTTTTACTTTTTCTAAGAGCACTAGTGATATCAAGACATCAGAAATAATGGGGAGGCCTTTTTGCGCCAGGTGAAGCCAGAAAGTCTGGGCAAGATGCCAGATGGGCTTTTAAGGTGTTTGAATGTTTCAGGGAGCAGCAAGAAGAAGCAAAATAGAAATGTCAGTGTTCTCAGCTGAAACCCGGGTGCCTTTCAGGTGCTGTGATCTCATTGAAATGCCAGTTTACCTTTAATCTTGTGCTTTGTTTACACTTAAAAAAAAAGGACTGCTGAAGTTGATAATCCCTGCTTTAATCTCACTGTATTCATGGGTCCTCGAGAGCCCTTCACTCATGCTGGATTTTTAGCATTTCAAACTTGAGAGATGTGTCATGTTTGAAGATGCCTACTTGGATTATTTTTGCTGCCAAGCTGGTCGCTGGCTACTACATTAATGTGATGGTTTGGTTTTCTTTCTCGTGCTAGTGCAATGAGCCACTTCAGAAATGTGTGCAAACTGAGCTAAGGAATCCTGGCCGTGAAAGCTCACGAGAGTAATTGGCTATCTAATAGGAAACAAGGTCTAGTGGTTAGAGGATGAGGCAGGCTCAGGACTCCCTGGTGGTACTCCCAGCTCTAAGACTGGCTCTTCAGCAAGTATGGACCTTCACTGTGCCTCTCTCTTCCCAAATGGAAAATAATCCTCCTGCTACCTCACAGCGCCAAAGGGAAGGTTAGATCATTCGTATTTGTAATCTGAGAATCTCTGGGTACTTTTACAAAGGGAAAATATGATTTATAAATGGGGCCCCAGCTACAGGGTTTGTATCATAGTCAGATCTGGATCCAAGCTTCCCCTAAAGTTTGGGTCTCTTCTCTGTTCCTGTTTGCAACAATCTATCATACAAATATGAACAGAAATTGTGATTACAGAGGCAGCATAGTAGGAAAATGTACTTCTTTTTAAGTCCAATAACATTAACCAAGGCCCAAATCCTGTAAAGCCTTACACACGTGAGTGGCCCCGTTAATTTCAAAGTTATGTCTGCACTTGAGTTGGAGATGTAAATTCCAGCACGAGGTGACTGAGCTAGCACGGTAAAAATAGAGGTGCAGCCGCGACAGCACAGGCGTTGGGAAGGGCTAGCTGCCCCGAGTACGATCCCATCCGCGACACTAGACACGCACTTGGATGGAGAGCTCCTCCCACTGCTACGGCAACACTTCTGTTTGTAGTGTGCTAGCTCTGTTGGAGCTAGTGTGGATATGTCATCTCGAGCGGAAATTTACACCTGTGGATTGAAGTCTAGACCTACCCAAAGAGACCCCCAAGCATAACATTGAGCATATGCAGACATTTTTGCAGGATCTGGGCCTAATTCCGGGGGCGGAGGAAACTTGGTTGAACTCTTGCTTATTTGCTTTTTGTGAACCTCCGTAGGGGGTTTTTCTTTTTTAATCAAAAATGTACTGACCTAAATTTCTCTGTTAAGATGAACCACCGAGACATACTCCAGTGTATTTTTCACTACTTCAGTAGACTGCTGCAAGAAGTTAATTTACAGCTCTGGCTACTTGCTTTATTGGTCCTGCCAACTCTGATTTCACCTCTTCTGCTGCAAAGCCTTTAAGGGAATGCGAGGGGAGTCAACATTTTAAGCCACAAGTATATAACATGGCACGGAATGATGGAAAATACAACATTCCGAGCCAGGCTCTTTTGGGGCTCTTTGTTAAAGATGTCTTTAAGTCTCCCCAATCTCCTAGTAATTCATGATTTTAATAGCTGGGTTTCTCTTCACTTGATCTGCTATTGTTATTTCAAGGGAGCCTTTCTGGTGCAATGGTGTGCGTGTAGCATATGGATTAAATCACCAAGTTAGGCTCTTTCAGAGTCGTAGTGGTGCCTAGAAAATGTCGACAACCATCTGAGTGTCTGTCACTGGAAAGGCTCACTATTAACGATGAGGTTTTTATGCCACAATCCAAGCAATGTTGTCAATCCAATCAAAACCCAAACATGTAATATTTGGCCTCAGCTGGCGAGGGCTTACATACGGGATTGCCTTACAGAGGGACAATGTCTCGTTTTGTCAGTATATATAGAATAGCGAGAGCTGTATACAGTGCTAAAGAAGAATTATGACTTTTGCAAATCATTTTCTGGTAACGTGGACTTCAGATTAATTGTGTTTGAATACCTAAAGTGACACCATTTCATATTACTTGAATGAGCCTATAGAGGTTAGGCACCTGTGGAAGAGAAAATCTTAAGATTTGGGTGGAAACTTTAAAATAATTGTCTCTTACTACACACGTTTGCTCAGACTCTCCATTTTGTTTAGATTTACTGGGGGATTCATGGTTTTGAACTCTGGGCTTAAGTAAAGCTTTGTGATTGACCGAGGCAGTCTGTGATGACATAGGCATGTCAGTAAGGGTCACAGAATGTCAAGATATAGGGTTTTTTCTTTGTACTTCCTGATTTTGAGTTCTAAAATGCATTTAATAATCTGTATAAAACACTCCATGTTGTGCACGTGTGGATAATTACTGCCGCTCTCTGGGGCTCAATTCCTCTTGGCCTTTGTGTGCTTATAGTACCAGTTGAGACATGCCTTATTGTTCAAGCAGATCGTAAAAACACTCTTATTAAGGTATAATTAGGATGTGGATAGTTTACCTTTTAATATGGCCAAGCTGTGTGCCTAGCCTAGCAAACTAAGAGATCTTATTGCTATTTCCCTCCTTCCCCCTTCTCTTCTATTGCTTACTACCCTCACTTGCTGCATTTTATCTTAACCTAAGCCCTAGTCCTGCAATAAGATATGCCTGGGGGCAGTAGTCAATGTCCATATCCGTGCCTTGGGTGGTAAGGCTCTTCTTCAGGGCAGGGGATGTCTCTTAATGTGTGTCTGTGCAGCGTCTGGCACAATCAGGTTTCAATTGTGATTCAAGGCCTCAGTGTGCAACCGCAGTTCAGATCATAAACGCATGCGGAACGATAACGATGCATAGAAAGAGAAGGGAAACTTGTCAAGTAGGTCAAGTGCAGAACTGGCAGAGAGGAAATTGGAGCTGGCTGAAAAGCGGGTTTGCCACTTTTGCACACAAAAAAAATCAGTAGAAAATTGATTCTTTTTAGTCAAAGTTGGAATGTTCTAAAACATTGGACCAGTGCTAGAGGGAATCGGGCTTTGGTGGAACCTTGGGAAAGTCACTTAAGAAATCTTCCTTCTGGAATGCCCTCCTTAAAGACAATGATGCCTACTGCTCAGGTCGGGGGCAGGCGGTGGGGGAGAGGTGTAACGGCTGACATTTTCAAATGCACCTAAGGGAGTGCTGGGTAGACGCCCCTCTCGCTTTCAATCAGACTTTTGGGGGAGCTTTTCAAAGGCCCAAATGGCATTTAACTCCCATGGAAAGCCTATAGGAGTTAGGCACCTGCCTGAAAATTTGAGTTTAAAGCTCTCCCCTATGCTTCTAACTCCTTTTGGCCCTTTGAAAATGTCATCCTAATGCATGAATGTTCTTAGAGTGCTTTAGGGTCCTTATCTAAACCAGCGATACTCAGACCTCCGTGGTTCAGGAGCCAAATTAGCAATGAACATTACCAAATAGAGCCACAGTAATGTGAATTCATGGTTTCATTTACTATTTTATATATAGATATAGATAAAAATTTTCTCACAGCAAAATGACTGACCAAGTATTCTACAGTTGGTTAATAACATAGTAAAAGCATACTGACTGGTTAATAATTAAATCACACAGTGTTTCAATATGTGCTGCAAAGAGCCGCAGGAGACCCATTAAAGAGCCAGAACTTGGTTGGTTGAGCTCAGTGTCGTTTTTACTCCCTTGTTTCTGGAACATGGTATAGTTGGCAACAATCTGCCTGCACACTTTCATTTGGAAATCGCCTAATTGGAAAACAAACAAGCAAGAACATACTTGGTATAGCAGGAGGTTTAAGCCTAATTTTGCTTCACTAGCAACCCCTGTTGCTCAACCAATGAGCAGCACTGATGAGCCCCATGCAGTTTGGAGGAGATCCGTACAGGCATGTGTGAAGCTTGCTAACAGGGAGGAAGCATGGGGAAAACAGTAATACCATCCATGATGGGGCGCACGAACCTTCACTGCCTCTCCACCTCTGGATAATGTGATCCAGATAGGTTAACCGTCCCTGGAGGCCCATACTTGGACTGGCCTTTGTCCAGAATTTCCTGAAGTTCAGGATGTCTCCTACCGAGAATCATCTACCATGTGAAGCTTTCTAAAACGGTACGTTTACTGATTTCATGAAGTTAAACTTTATCCTTCAAGACTATTTCTCACCACCAATGGGATTATAAGACTTGGGCAGCAAAATCCTGTATGTTTACTCCTGACATTTGCCTGGCAGAATTCTGCATTGGAACACTGGCTGTTGGCAAAAGATAACATCTGCAGGCTCATTATATTTGATGGATAACATTAGCTGTAGAATCATTATTCTTTCAGTCTACGGTTTCATTGGTAATCCACTTTGTCCTGTTAATAATGAGAGAGAAAGAGAGCGAGAGAGAGAGGGTTTAGTTTGTTCCATGGAAATTATGAGATGCAGGATTCTGATCTTCAGCCCAGATGGGATGATGTAATGTTGGAAACCTGTCCCTTTGCAATGACATCATGCCAAGGTTTACAGTGGAGTTTCTGATCTGTATGTCCCTGAGGAGGAGAAGGCAAAAGGGGCTCCCGGAGTGGAAGAGGGACTGCAAAGTGATCTGATGTATTAAAAATAACACCGAAGAAGAGCGCAATTAGAGCATGTTTGGGGTTTTGGAGCGGTCGCTTTTCTCAGTTTAAACAAGGGGTAAAAGCCAAAAGTTCTTGCTGTTGGAATGAGGTTTCCAGCTGAAACTTATTGGCAGCATCACAACAGGATACTTAAAAACGATTATTGAGAGTAACAACAGAGATTACATTGCTTTAGCCTTCGGGTCAGTGTGTGTTTCCCATTTTTGCTCATTTGGGTACCTTGTGCTCTGCAGGAGGTCTTGCATAAATTACTTTTATTTGCGTTAAATAGAATTTCTGGAGCGTAAGCCCGTTCATTGGAGATACGCCCCCTTTTTCCTTACGTTTGAAGAAGTGGAGGGACCCCTTTAGTGTACTAACATTGCTGTGCCTACTCCAAGCATCTGCCACAATCTCCCATGAGCTAATTGCTGGGGGTTTGGCAAGAGGGGAAAAAAAGATGAAATGGAGAGTTGGGAAATGAAGGCTAATGTATGACAGCTCAGTCCAGCTATGCAACACTGCTTAGACTGACATTTCTATGGGCCTTTTGCCTCTTTGGGTTTAGTCCAGGGCTCAGATTTGGCAGTGCCGTGCTGAGGGCTTGGTCCTGCAGTGGCTGTGCATACAAAACCCTTTGCTGATTTTAAGTGAAGCCTCCCGGAAGGAGCCCTGGGCATTCTCCCCATTTCAGGCACTGGTGGATGGAACAGTAGCGCCGGCACTGACCATCAGGAAGGCTCATTGTGATGCCAAAATAGTACAGGCTGGTAACTTATTGTTGGGCCACATCCGGAGGTATTCCCTCAGGGCTAGGGTGTAGTGATGAGAGGACAGCATGGAGCTGCGTTGCCCCAGAAGAGGTACTGAGGGGTTTTTTTTCCGTCTCAGGTAGGGACAATAGGTAAGGACCCCAGTTCTTCTCCTTGCACACAATGGATGTGTAGTGTACCCCATTAGACTGTCTCTTGTTCACCTGTCCCATACCCCAGCCTAGTGCAGAAGGGACCCCTCCTTGCCATGTTCCACAGTGAGGAGAGGTTTGTGGGGAGCATGAATCAGCCCCCAGAGTGCAGAGCCTGCCGCTGTGGGAGAGGCCATTGTACATCCATGTGTGGGGGGGAGGGGTAGCTTTTACATGGCCATGTACACAATGGCTTACTCTGTCTGCAAAGAAACTCCCATTGACTTTAAAGGCAGTTTGCCCTTTGTAAGGACTGAGTATGCACTGGGGGCCCGATTCTCCCCTGCCTTGCCCCAGCATTGAATTCATTTATCTCGATGAAAGTGGGTATAAGATGCACCCGTTCTGATCGGCCAGCATTTCAGACCTGTGTTGCACAGCTGTAAATGAATTCCCAAGGGACATAGCCGGGAAGAATCAGGCCCGGGATCAGTACCTCGGAATTTAGACTACTGTTGGCTTAAATCCTACACTTATGCATTAAGCCCTGTCGGTTTGTTCCAGCATAAGGTTTCTTGAAGGTGTTAATTACCTTGTAACAGCATTCACTGTATGTGATGAGGAAGGGCGCACACAGTGAGTTAACCAGCAGTTTCTTACGCAAAAGACATTTGATCGTAACAGTACACGTGGCGTGAAATCCTGTCTCCTTTCTCGCTGGATCCTGATGCAAGGAACCTCCCACTGAAACAAGGACTGAGTAAAGACATCAGTATTTGACCCAGCATCAATAAGCTGTGCTTTGTAAGAGCCTCTGTTAATTGACAGTGTTCCGCCCACTCCCCATTCATTTTGGTATGAACAGATGAAACACATGTTCATTCCACATGGCGGGTTTGGGTTTTTTTTTTAAAGCCGTCTGGGCTCCTTGCCAAAACGCAAAGGAAAATCATCGACCGCTCCAGACATCCCTAGCGTGCAGGTGTATTACTTACTCCTAATGGAGACTGTCAAAATCGAATGTATATGTTTGCAACAAACACACCACCCCAGGGACGGGAGCTGGCAGGGGATATTCCTAACGAGTCGTGCAGAATATTGGAAGGCGCTCATTCGGGTTTTTGTTGTGTGCGTGTGTTTTCTGGATCAGCTGCCTCCAAGAACATGGAAAAAATGGCTCTAGCTGAGCTTGTTGTTTTCAAAGCGTAGCCACATACCGGTCATGGATGAGGAGGTTCATGGCTGCTACAGCAAAACATACATAGAGATGAGAGAATAACTGGTGGTGAATAGTCTATTTGCTGAATCTTGCCTTTTTCTCCACTTGGAATGTCTGCAAGCAGCAATATTTTCCCTGGAGTTTATGCATCATTGGAGCAAATTTTTTCCTGCAAATGTTGATGACTCGTTATCCCTTGCTGTTCTGTATATTGAGATCTGAGCTGTGTTACTTAGCTGTGATTCACCACATGAGTCACATGGCAATATTGATGTTGGATGTCACTTTTATAGCCAGATTTCTGATGTAAATTAACAAAAATGCTTTTCT
This sequence comes from Macrochelys suwanniensis, assembly GCA_033296515.1. Classification (NCBI taxonomy): domain Eukaryota; kingdom Metazoa; phylum Chordata; order Testudines; family Chelydridae; genus Macrochelys; species Macrochelys suwanniensis. Next base: position 7,401,184 of record CM065790.1, on the reverse strand, counting down.
TGAGTTTTCAAGCATGCAAACTAAAAATGCTCTTTTTTGGATGAGATTCACCGTGTGTAGAAAAGTGTATGCATTGCTTACGCCCTGTTCTCACTGGTATCTCAGAATCTAAACAGGTTTAGATGTTTAGCCAGGGGGATATCTGTTGATCTGAGCAGGGCTGAACATTGCCAAGTTTAAATGGGACTTAAGGGATGTTTGGGTCTTGATGCAAGCCCACTGTACAGGGGTGAGTTTCTCCCTCAGAGGACATGAATGTTACTGAAACTTGATTTAATGACTATTTCTGAACACCCCAAAGGGAAATCATTTAAAAATTCAAATGACTATTTCTGGAATCTCCTCCCCTCCCCTGTGGTAACTCAGCTGTAAATATACTCTCCTATCTCTGTCTGCTGGAAAGCGCTGGCCAAATTTGCACAGATCATTGAAACCATAGTAGCATCTCCTCTGTTGGGGGCCGTAGCCGATGATCTGTGCTGTGCACTCTGTAGTTAGGTGATAAACCCCTACGTTGCCTGCCAATATGCTGCAGAAGAAAATTCCTTCCTGATCAGAACTTTTGCAATAAATTCAACTCTGAGCATGTGAAGAGCGAGATCCCCATGGCTAAGCATCTAATCCTCTTTATTATCCCGAGATAACTTGGGGAGCCAACTTTCCCCCTGCCCTCCTGTAATCCATGAAACTGGATTCTGTCCTTACATCCTGGGGCAGAAAATTCAGAGCACTGATTAAAAGCCTCTGTGTTGATTTAGAGCTTGCTCCTGTGCATGCATAAACGCAAGGTAACAAGTGACGATCAAGCCAGGATGCTCAGGGGAAACCCCTCCTGCAGGGATGAGAGTCCTGCTGTATAGCGTCTGGATTACTCCTATAACAGCAGGATTCAGGCCTCCGAGGGGAGCCAGTAGCTAAGTGCCTCCTTAGTGTGATGAGGACCTCACTCAAGTCCACGTCTCCTGAGACAGGCCCATTCCCCACCCCTTGATAACCTGGCGTTCATGAATGCAAGGGGGAGGCTCATGAAGGACAGTGCCTAGTGCTTCACCATATCTGCCCCCTCGCATAGCTGGTGCTCACGCTTGTGCTTGGGGGGCAGCGGCCTTGTTCTCTGCTAGATGCCATGCAAGGAGTTGAAGGACCAATGCTCTAGGGCTTAACTGGATATGCATCAACACCTAGCCTTTGCCGATGCTTGTGATGCCGTGTAAAACCCTTGCACTCCCAGCTGTGCACCGCATAAACACGTGCACAACCCAAACCCTTAATATCACCTCCCCCCAAACCCCCCCACCCACCCACCCGATAGCGATTTTAGGGGTGGGTGGGAAGGAATAAGCGAGCGAGGTCTAGCATGCTGCCGGCATTATGGATCCACCATTTGCAAAGTGGCTGCTGGCCCAGACATTGGGGAGTTTGAGGCTTTCCAAAAGCAACCACTGGCTTCAGACCTGTCTGAGGACTCGGCTGGGGTTTAATATTGCTGTGTGGGAAGTTTTAGAGTCTTGGAAAAAAATCAAACCATTTGGCTCCATCCATAGCTTATAACATGGGCGCTACTGACACAGAGTATTCTCTATCGCACAAGAAGAGCGCTCCGAGCACCAGGGAAACATATCAAGATGTTTTCTGGCAGCCTTGGGTGGGTTTTTGTTTTTTCCACACACACAACCCAACTCGGCTCTTGCGTGACTCACTGTAGAAAAATGTCAAAACAAGTGTAGGGATTTTAATTTGATTTGTTTTGGCTAATGGGAACATAGGAAACTGGGAATCAGATGCCATGGGGCAGTCACATTCGTATTGAAACTCAGTCCTGAAACAACTTGCTGTGCTAGAGAGAAAAATTCTCCCTTTGTCTGGTAGGTTGGGTTTTTTAAACTGCGTGGTAAATGGATGACAGGGGACTTGAGGACTTGTATTGAGCAGTGTTAGTTGGGGGTTTGGTGATTAAACTTAGTTGACAGTGAGATTAACATGGCTTAACTGGTTGTGGCGGACGAGAACATACTCGGTGAAATCCATTTTTTTAAAACTGTTTGTGACAGACACTGTCTACTCTATTTGAAAATGTTTTTTTGCAACAAACCATTGTCACAACATTCATCCCAGACAAGCGTCAGTTGGAGTGGTTGTTTGCAACACCTGAGAGGAGGTCTTTAGCTCAGGTCCAGCTGAACAGTCACGGGAGCTGTAGTCTATGATGGTTTTCCCCTAGTATGGATAGCATCTGCATCAGTGTTGCCGGTCCTCCTGTCTTCATTCCCCAATGCTGTGCCTTGTCTTTGGCTTCAGCAATAGTACTAGGCATTATGGGACAGCTCCAGGAATCTCAGAATGCCGGGCTAAATCAGTATAAAACTGAGGCCAGGAAATGCAAGCAGTCGGAATGGAGCTAGAGGATACATGTTGTTGACTGTATTGCCTGGGACAACGTGTGTGGTAGCTTGTAACAAGAGAGATTTTGCTTCCCAAATTGTCCTTCCCTTATAATTTCCGTGCATGTAATGTTCATGCCATAAGTGGGAAATAAAATCTATAGGAAAGAGGCAGCTGTTGCTTGGGTTACTAGCAGCTTATTTGACTTGGATACGGAGCAATCAGCATTCAGCCCAAGACTCGCTGTAGACCAGTGACATAAAGTGATTAATGGAATGGTAAAGAAAATATAGAACTTGAGTATGTGGTCAGGCACTGCAGGACCACAAGAAGCAATTTTAAGGCCGGGCAGCCTTTGGCAGCAGTGGTCTCTGTAATTTGGGCTCATTTGGAGTTTGCAGAGGCTGCCTGCTCCCTCAAGGTTGCTTCTCCTCTCCAATGAAAACTTTGCAATTTCCTTAGTTCATAATAGAATTGTAGCCCGGATAAAATCTCATCATCCAGAAAGACTAAACTGATTCTCTCAGCAAAACACCGCAGACAGCAGGGTGCCAACTACAACATCCAGCTCGTTGAGTCAGAGTGAGCTGTTCGGTGCGCCAATGAGCCCGACCAACGGAAGGGGAGGCGGTATGCCTGGCGAGCACCAGAGATGGTTGAGTCCAGTGAGTTACAGGTAACCCTTAGGTAAGGCTTTGGTGGAATGATCAAGGGCTTGCACTTCCGGGCCCCAGGCAACCCCAACGTTCAAACTAAACCATTTTTGGAGGTTGGAAAATGTTTTGGACAATTTCACTTCATTACTTTTCACTTGGTGACATTCCTCGGGGTTTGCTAGCTCCGTTTAGGCCAGAGTCAGGAATGGAAGTGCCTTGAGAAGGGTCACTCATGTAGTGTTTTCAGTCCAGTCAGATGCAGGAGCTAGGAAAAAGTTGGAGAGTTTGTTCGCCTGGGATGCTCAGCCGAGTCTTTCAGACGCAAGGGTTCTGATAGCCAGAATCTCTTTGGGGCTGAGACCATCTCTTTGTTTGGTGTCTGGACAGCCCTGAGCACAATGGGGTCCTGGTTCGTGATTAGGGCTCTCGGGTGCTACCGCACTACAAATAATAACGCAGGCTTTTGGATGCTCATCCGAGTAAAGTTTGAATCAAAGTTGCAAATTTGTAGAAGTTCAGCTGTCACTAACTGGCATAAGTACAAGATACACTGTTCAGTTTGTGAGCAAGGGCCAGACTTCCTCAGTTTAGAACAGACCCTGAATTACAACATTCAGGTGTCAATCTGGATCTTCAGAAAGTGCCAGGAGCATTGGACCAGGAACTCCAGTTTTCACTCTCTCTTTCTTTAGGCACAGGAGTGGCTCTCATCACTGCAACCCCCTTTATAAAGATGGGTCTGAACAGCAAATTCAGAACCGGATCTGAACTCCCCCAAAGTTGGAGCTGTTGTTCAAGTTCAAGCTCATCTTTGGTGCAGTGCCTTTCTCTCCTGGGCGGTTGCCCCACGGCTCAGAGAAACAAAACAGTAACACATTGAAGGGTTTGGCGGTCACAGGGGTTACTGATTGAGTTGGCTGACCCATATTAATCCATTTGAGGGCTAGATTGTGGGGCATGAAGAGACGACAGTGCAGCACCCAAGAATATCCCTCCACCTTGCATGGCTCCTACAAAGCCCTAGTACAATAGCAGTCCCTATGAGCAGAAATAGGCCCCAAAAGGGGGTGGCCAAAGAAGTCGTGAGCAGCAGTTTGATAAAGGATGGCGCTAGATGCCACTACTCCCATATGCACCAAGCAGTCCCGTGTGAGATTGTGTTTCCTGACAAACTGTATTTTCCAGTCCTCCTCCCACAGGGGCATCATGGGTCTGCCTCCGCCACCACAAGGCTTTGTATAAATTACACAGTCTAGCTCCTAGCTGGTCAGACGTCCGGGGTGAAGCTTTTCCATTACAATGCCCAAGCTTCCATGCTACATATGAAACAAATTCTCTGGTTTGGAAGGCTAAGAATGTCCCTGGATGAAGGAGCAACTGCAGATCTCCTTCCATTTTCCTCACTGGTATATTTAAGGTACCATTATACAGGCCTGATTCTTGTTTACACTAAGGCTGCTTTGCGCAGCTCTAGCAGTGCAAAGGGGCCTTACCAGGGGTGTAAATAGAACTGGAATGAATGTTGACTGATGGAATGAATTTGACTGGTTGTATCTCCTCCCTGCCCTTCCCCCCATCCAGCTGCCACACCCCCTATTCAAAGGGAGGAAGAAAAAGAGGTAATGGGAGGACTTCCACATTCTAGCAACTGACACCATCGGCTTCCCGGACAGCTAGATTAATGTCTTTGCCTTGGCCTACGCAAAGGGGCAGGGGATTGACCTAAGATACGCAACTTCAGCTACGAGAATAGCGTAGCTGAAGTCGACGTATCTTAGATCGACTTACCTCGCGTCCTCACGGCGCGGGGTCGACTGCTGCAGCTCCCCCATCGACTCTGCTTCCGCCTCTCGCCGCGATGGAGTTCCGGAGTCGATGGCAGAGCGATCGGGGATTGATTTATCAAGTCTACACTAGATGCTATAAATCGATCCCCAATAGATGGATCACTACCTGCCGATCTGGCAGGTAGTGTAGACGTACCCTTTCTCTCTGCTTCCTACAGTCCATCAGTCTCTTCCTGGTGGATAGTCCTCTATTTCTTGATGGGAATAAAAAGCCCAATGAGTCACCCTCTTAGAGACCCTGTTGAGCATTGAATATAAAACCCAGGTCATAGCTACTTGCATTGGTTAAAGATCTTGTGGCACAATCGACGAGAGTACAGAAAGGCCGAGGAGAGTATTATTGTTCAGAGCAACCCTCCCCTCTCACAAACTAGGCATCAAATTTGCCTACCTAAAACATATCCAGAAAGCACTGTGCCAGCCTTGGAATAAGGTCAGCCTTCATTTATAAACGTGAGCCCTGAGAGGCCTAAGGGTTCTTTTTAATAGCGTATAACCTTGAAAGGCCAGGTGATGGTAACATGCTGCTGTTCTCCATCTGTTGTTAGCTTGCATTTTTGTATGGAACCCGCTAATGTGTTTTAAAAGACATGTTCAGTCTGGGGCACGAGGCCACAGACTCACAAGACTTCAGGGTTGACTCAGCCCGATTGTCCTTGGGCATCCAGGCGTATTGGAGCACAAAATACTGAAGAGGTGGATGGCATTGTGGTGACATAAGCTCCCTGTGTCAGCGAAAAGGGGTCTTCTCAGATAGATTGTGACATTAGCACAAGGAAGGTCCAAGGTTAATATTAGGAGTGGGTAAACGGATCTGGGGAGATGTGGGGCTGGATTTGCAAGGGGCTCAGCCCCCAAAATTTGGGCCAGATTTACAAAAGAATTTGGTTCCCATCCAGGTACCGAAATAAGGGCCAGACTTTCTAGGGCTTAGCAGCCAGCAGCTCCCATTGTGACACTTGTGGCTGCATTTCCCCCCCTTTAGATATGGCCGTTCATTAGGGCACTGGTTGGATATATGCAGCAAGAACCAGGAAGTGGTGTTTTGGGGAAGGTCGGGAATGAAGTCATGCCAGCCAGCCCTGAGTTAAGGACAATTATTTCTCAATGAAGTTAGTTACTGGAACAGATTACCAGAGGATGTTGGGGAGTCTCTGTTGCCCAGAGTCTTTACCTGGAGTCCAGGTGTCTTTTTTAAAAGGTATCTGTAGTTCACCCACATGTTGTTGGTCTGGATGAAGGCGTTGCTAGGTGGAATCCCCTGGCCTGTGTTATGCAGCAGGTCTGATGAGACAATTCCACCCATCGCTTCTGGCCTTTAGACGGATACGTGAAATAACGTAAACGTTGGCAATCAAGCATTAGAGTGGGAGAAAACCAACACAGAAAAGAGGGGTCTCTGTGTGTGTATGTGGAGGGATATTTCTTCTCCCCCCAAAGAAACATTTACAAATGAAAACCAGCTGATATAAACCTTGAATCGGTGAGCTGTAGCTTGATCCTATCTGCGCTAGACATAAAGCAAGGGTGTCGTTTTAGCATTGTCCATTGTTCCATCCTCTCCTCTTTCCCTCTCTTCCTCTCGGCTCTGTTAACCGCTTGTTAAAGTATGGACAGATCATAACACAATGACGTCCATTCATTTTGTGCCATTTATTTCTCAGAGGCCTGTTCTTTTTGTTGTTTTTTCGGTCGTTAGAAGGTGGACAGCAGAAGGTCAAACGGAGACCGTCCTCCTCTTATGTAAACGTCTGCCACCAATGTGCAGACTATCAGTTAACTTCTCTTCCGCCGTCGTGAATGCACGTTTTTGTAGGTAAACCCGCCCATGCAGCCGTTGCCCCGACAACACTGACTTGCAGCTCGTCCGGGGGGAGGTTGGGCTCATTGCAAGAACAAAGCAATTAGCAGCTGATCTGGGATGTCAGGGCTGGGGTTGCTGCGCTCTTATCGCTGCTCCATGTGTGTGCTGCCTGGGGGCGCCTGTTTCCTGATGAGTGGCAGGCTCCCCGCTCATTTTCCATGCCCCTCCTGGAGAGGAAAATGAAAATCCCGCATTTCTGATGGCAACGGTCTATAATAAGTAACACTTTGCCCTTATGTAGTAACATTGCTTCTCATTGTGACAATATTGTGGTAGTGGAAACAATGATCACAAAGACACTGTCTGCCCCAGAGAGCACACACAGTCTAGGATTTGGACGGTACACAACAGGTGAATATATGGACAAAAGAGGAGGGAAGGGGGGCAAAATAGTTTGGAGGACAAGCTAATACTAGGGACGAATGCATTTGCATAGTACTTTAGTAATCACCGTGGTCGCAGTAGTCACCAGTGATCACCGGCCTAGCCAGTGGTTAATGTAACCATTTCTTATCTCAGAATAAGAACGGCCAGACCGGGTCAGACCAAAGGTCCGTCTAGCCCAGTAACCTGTCTTCTGACAGTGGCTAACACCAGATGCTTCAGAGGAAATGAACAGACCAGGCAGTCGTCGAGTGGTCCATCCCCTGTCAAAGAATCTCAAAGTACTTTGCCAAGATGAATAAAATGCATTAGTCCCCTTTTTGTGGATTTGGAAACTGAGGCACAGGAGAGGCGATGGGGTGTATTTTCAAACAAACTGCCTCCTTTTCACAAGGTCTGACATCCCATTCATTTTCAAGCTCCCATTGGGAGTGGGTACAGAAGCGCCCAGATGCCATCAGAAAGGATGGTTTCCTCATGGGATTTTTCACCTTGACCAGAAGCAGCAGGTAGCCCGTGAGATTTCCTATCCAGTTTCGGAGACCCAAGAGGCTCAAGGAGTTTTTAGAAACGTCCAGACCCTGAAAAGGTTGGTGGTTGCCCATTTGCTGCTTCAGAAACACATGTGTGGGTTGTGGCAGTGGCAGCACGGGCAGCTTCAGATATGCCTTCGCTGCTCCCAAAAGGGGTGTGTTTACAGTGAGGTGACTCAATCTAGCGATCTCATTATAAAATCCTACAGGAGACCAGGCTGTGTCATTTTTCCTGCAGAGTAGCTATGCGAGATCAATCTGGGAGGGTGAGGGGGAGTTTAGACCTCACTTAGTGACAGTGAGGTGAAAACTATCTGTGTCTTGTATCCACTGGGATATTACTGTGCAATAATGAATGTACATTACCTACGTCACTGTAAAAAACACCTTCTTTGGCAGGGAAGACTTGGCTGAGAGGAGTGTGGAGGGGCAATGCAGCTTGCCAGTGCCCTTGCTGGAGCAGCACTGATGTCTGGGTTGTTTTTGTTGCTCATTTTTTCTCTGTCTTAAATCAGTCTGAGGTTCCCTTTGGTTCAATGGGGCAGACATTCTGTGCTTATGAAGCAAAGATTTATGCTCTGGTTTATTACATATTTATGAACTTGGTGAAATCCTAAGAAATTGTCTGTGAATATGATTTTGAACGTTTTCCCTTGCTGCCTGTAATAGTATTAATGCCCTTCCTGTGTTCACTTTCTATAAATGTTCTCATAAACAAGCAGGAATGTTTGTGGAATCAGTGATCTTTCGGCAAATATTGCAGAATATAATTGGGGAAAAAAATTCAAATTTGTTACTTGCAAGTATTTGTAACGGTAATCTGATTAGATTATCCTATCAGGGAACAGGAACATACCATGAGAATATGCATCCAATCAAAACAGCTCAGAATATCAAATATTTACAAAGAACTGCTTGCAAGCAAGCTACTGAACAATAATTATTCACATAGCTTATTTTGCAAATAAATCATTTTGAATAGCTAATAACTTAAAAAAAGAAAACCATGACCTAACGGTGCATAAACTGCTGAGAGAGATCTCGAATTCCTTAAATACATGATTTGTTATAAATTGTTACTCATATCTAGTTCTATAAATACCTAGATGGATTGTGTTCATTAAGCTTTCTGTGAACTCCACAATCCAGTTTCAAAGCATCTTTAAAGATTCATTTAGAAGGTGCGCTCCAGATTTATATTGTTACAGAATAAACATTTACATCCTATCCAGAGAAATATATGTGGTGGTGTTGTCAAAAGGTTATGTCGAGTTCAGAGCTTAAGACAACGATGGCTGAATATACAGTGACTGTGAGGCTACTATTTATAGAGGCACATGCTGTCATTTGTCTGTGTGGAATATGACATAATAGAAGGCTTTTGATTTGAAGTCACAAAATGAAAAGCTTGAGGGCAAAAATCACAGTGCTACAAACTGCTGTGCGGTCTTATAGAGAAACCGACTTCAAAGGTTTGAGCCTAGCATGGTGGTTGGAAAGCCAAGGACAACTAGAAGTCTATTGTGATGGGTTAGATAATTCATTCTCTCTGATAAACAAAGGCTAGTTTGAGGTCACCTGGATGCTGCTGCTGGCCATGAAGATGGCTGATGCTGACGGGCTAGAAGAGATAGATTATGTACAGATGTACAAAGAAGTTCATGTATGCTGGTGCTATGGGTGCATGTCATGCCGTGTCCTGCGAGTTTCCTCTGAGATTGTGTGACCTCTGAGCATTTGGTTGATGAAGCACATAGACATCTGAATGTTTATCCAGTCCTCTCAGGCCTGGAAAACTCTAGAGAACAGACGGTTAGGGGTGAGCTGCCATGAGAACCACCCGTCTCAGGGTACTTCCGCTCTTCTGCTTCAGACTGTTGTGGGAACGAGAACCAGCCGAGGCACTCGTGAAATGAAAATGCTTTAAAAAATGTATCTTTGTTCTGATGGGTTGCACTAGAGGATGCTTCTTCCTCAGTCACAGTGTTAAACACCTCCAGTAAAGCACACCTCATGTTTTTTTCTGCTGTGCACAGACCGTGTAAAAACTTGGGTGTTGATTGTTTGATTGTATGTATCTGGCTGGGATTCTGGATCGCTTCTTTGGTGATGTGTCCCCTTGAACTTCCTTGCAACACAAAAACCAGGTAGCTGTTCTAAAGGTGTCTGTGGTGATAGGGCATCTCACAGCAGAGAGAGGCTGTCATATACCAATTTTGCTACTGCTACTCATACTGGCAAAAGGTCAAGGATTGATTATACATGGATGATCCAAGGCATGAAAAGGTCAATTAATTAGTCAAGATTTGATGCAAAGAACATACAAATATCTGGCCTATAAAGGACCTAGTCTGTTTATGATCATTGCATCTTGCATATTCCAGATGACCTGGCATTAGGCACACCCATGTGTGTGCAGTTTTGCCCATCTGGCCCTGCCTGCAGGGTCTGATCACCTGTCATCCCAGCTCTTTTCAGAACCAGGCTTCCTGCTTTTCAGACATAACAGAAAATAAAGCTTCATTCATGGGAGGTTTGGTACAGCCAGAGAAAACTCAGAATCACGTATGGAAGGGTTTCCTTCAGCCAGGTTTCCCCCCCAGAAATAGAACGAAGAGCTTTGCCAAGCCTGCAGCTTAAAAATCAACCAGGAAAGGAGCTGGTTCTTCCAGCCAGGTCTGCGTCCTGGGGCAGTCTACATCAGATTTCCCGTCCCACGCAAGAGCCCCATGGGGCTTTGGTAATCATCCTTGATGAGCTGAGGCACAGTTCCCTCCTGGGCAGGTTTCCTGGCCATTTCTGCATTGAAGAGAGACAGCTAAGCCATTTTCTCTTCTCAGGGAAAGTGTTAATCACGGAAGGAGGTTTGCATGCTCTCTTATGAGCAGGTGAGCATCACCTGGGGATGGATCCCAACTGGTCAGAGGAGATGGGAATGGGTCTGTGTGGATCTTGGAAAGGGAATGGTTTCTCCCTGGAGTTTGGCTATTGCCTTTGATTGGGTGGATGCTGTCCCTTGCCCCTTGACCAGAGGGTCTCCCTATAACCAAGATACAAGTGGACTTGGTTCAGTGCATTGTGGGGATGGAGGGAGCTGCAATACCAGAAGCAGATTTTGTCACTTGGCATTGTGTGGGTGAGACACATCTTTCATGGAAAATTAGAACATGGTTTGGATGACCGGTGAAGGGACAGGTAAGCATTTCTCCTCCAGGTAGGTTTAAATCTGGCCTGTTTCAATATGCACTGAAAGTTGTTACCATCTGAAGCGTGTTTGGCAGCCCATGTGAAATTGGCTTAGTGGTATCAATCCAGTGTCCAATCGGCAGGTGGACATTAAGCCATCACAACCAACACGGACTGATGTCACCATGGCTGGAGGGCCAGGAGTAAATGCAATGTGATGCCATCAGATGGTTGAGGGACATCTACATAGAACACATCACCGGACATCGGCAATACCAGGAGGGATGAGCTGGAGTGCTGATGATAAGCGCAGTCAGGAAAGTAACTGAAAGACTTCCCTGATAGATTGTATTTCATAAATGGACAACCTACCCTCATTCTCAGTTACTGAGGGACAATCTCCACTCATTGATATATTTTGCTTTCCACAACCAAATCTCTGTACAACTTCTCATGAGCGATGTACCCGAATAGTTGGCTGCTAATATCTAAACTGTATTCTTAAATTTATTCACCTAAATTTGGGTTATTGCTGATTATGTACTCTATGGCTTTTAAAAACAAACTCTGTGTTTGTGGATAATCTAAGCACTATACCCAGATATACAGACACTCTTTTCTCAACCTATGTATTACATACGTTTTGTTTAACATTAGCTTTAATAATTTTTTTAAACATGGAAATGGAATTATCCTCTCACTTTTACAGGGGTTTCCTCCAGACCAGAGGTGAGACAGCATGCTCTGTAGTTGTGTCTGCTGTGCCATATTTGCCATATGGTTAGCTAGAGGAGTCCGATCCTCAGGACTGTCAATCCCATGCACAGGAGAGAGTGTCTGTGCCTGAGAGTTGCAGGATGGTGCTTCATCCGTTCCCTAGATACCACAGTGCCTGCAGCAAGAGAGTCACAGTGCATGTTAGGGAAGAGTCTGGCAAAGGATATTTGCCACCTCAGACATGGATCGAACGAAGTGGGGAATCCAACCTGCCAAGGCTGTGGAACTGACTTTGACGCTGGCAGCCCATTTTGGTTAGAGGGGTCCAGCATTCCAGTCAAGGATCCGGACAGGGTCGGAGCACGGTCATCCTGCTCTGTGAAAGCACTTGCTGTAACTATACTCAAGCTAGATTAGGCTCAGTCTCCTTGGACATTAAGTACCCTTGACATTCCAGTGGGAAACTTGCACTCTGCTCTAGGGGAAATGGGCTAATGCTCTGTAAACACACCGAGATAGCTATGCTTGACAGGTGGTGGCCTCCACAGGAAGAGATAAGGCGTGAGATAAGGCTTAAGACCTTGATTCAGGAAAGCAGTTAAGCCTGGGTTGAACCATAAGCACCTGCTTAAACACCCTTCTTGAATAGGGATGCTTTCCTGGGTTGGAAACCTAAATGATTAGGGACTAGGAATCTCTAAAGGCTCCAGTGCGTGTTTTGCTTCCCAGATGCACCCCACACCCGGTTGCTTTTCTGAATGATGGTAACCCTCTGAGCTTTGTTTCCCTGCCCTGGTACCATGTCTATAACATGAGTAGCTTCAGCCCTACTCAAGGAAAAGGTTGCTCTGGCAGCCAGTGAAGGTCCCTTGACTAGGAGGTGAGGTTTGGAAATCAGCAGAACCACATCACGCTTTCAAGAGGCCTGAGGACTTGGAGTCAAATCCCTACTTTAAAAATGGTCGTGCAAATAACACGCAGTCCTGGTGTGAGTCTAGTCTAGAGGTTCCTTGCCGTCCTTTGGAAACCTTTGCTATTGCTTCTACATCGCAGGTTGTGACAGCAGTGATACTGCTGGTGTTTTTCCTTTTGAAGTTCAAATCCCTCTTAGGTCCGAGGTTGAACTGGAACCAGTGCTCTGTGATAGGATTATCCACCCGTTTCCACTGGGCTGTCAAGTGAGTTCTGCACAACTCACAATATTGTTTTGTTTTTACACATGGCTACATTTAAAGGGGAATTTCTGAAAGTACTTTACCCAAAAACAACCCTCCCACCCTCGGTCTATAAGTTCTCAGCTGGTTATAACTGGTATCTGCTTTCTTCCTGTATTCGCCGCTGTAGTATGCACATTGGTTTGTGCTATGCATTTCTCTTCTGCACACATTGACTTATTGTAGGTTTGGTCCTGAGAACTCAAAGGTTCTGTGTTGCATATGCTAGTTTGTTTTTGTAGAGTTTCTTCTGTCTGATGGGCTGCTATGCACGGGTTTGTTTGTTGTGGTAGGGTTGCTCCTGATTGGTGGCTCATGCACACAGGTTTCTTGCTGTAGAGTTGTTCTTGGCAGGCGTTGATTTTTTTTTTTTAATTGGGAGCTTACATTTTTTTTAAAAGAAGCTGAAAACCACTTGTTCTGAGAGAAACCTCACAAATCATTCCTTAAAAATATAACTTAAAATGAAAGTGTAAGCTTTTCAGAGAGAGCCTTGACTGACTTTCTCTTGTTTGCGAGTTTCTGGGACTCGGGAGCGCAATGATCCATTGCCAAGAGAATCGAGAAAGATCTCCACAGGCAGCCCCTCTTCAAAACTTGCCAGTTGCCTTAGATAACTAAGTAATGTTCCTGCAAGACTTGCAGAATTCTAGTGAGAACCTGAAAACTAGACACTCTGAGTAAGGGGACAGCATGTAGCAGACCCGGGACCAGGTTGCCTCCTTCTTGCTCTGTAATCTGTGCCAGCGCCAGATGCAGCTGGCTCACAGGCTGTAGTGGGAATAGTTCTCTCCCTGTCTGCCCAGCTGCATGGGCACAGGGAGAAGTAGCCCTGCTGAGGTTGTAGTCCCCTTGGTACAGTGATCCGTGCCATGGGTAACCTAAGCATAAGGGGGCACTGCATGGACGTGTAACACAGGTCACAGTTGTGCCCTAAGGGAAGTATAGAGAATGCTCTAAGTACTGAGGCAGTTGTATTGATTTTTCTACAGCAAAGCTGACAGCAGTCTTAAGGGTGTCTCTGACTGATGCGAGTAAACGCCTGTATAATTCATTTCCACCTGTGACCTTGGGCTCTACTGTGAAAGATGTATGCACTGTTCCTACATTGCACAAGCGCCCTTGGTTCGCTGTCTTGACTTGGATTGGCTTTCTTGTCAGCAGCAGAGCACTATTACAGAACTGGCCACGGAGGGTTTTCTTGCACCTTCCTCTGAAGCATTCTGGGGCTTGTGTCTGTTGCACGCAGAGTATGGTACAAGATGGGCCATTGGTCTGATCCACTCTGGCAGTTCTATGTTACTATTCTGTGTACATACCTTTGTATGTAACTATGGGCCTGAATCCTGCAATGCATTGAATAGCTCTTGCAAAACTCCTGAGCATCCTCAGAATTCATTGGACTCATGTACCAGATCCTCAGCTGGTGAAAATCAGCATAACTCTGTAAGTCTAGCTATGTATATTATGCAAACATGTGAAATATCTATGGTAAAAGGACATTAAGGTGGCACATTCAAGCACTAAAAAATTAGGAAGTGGCAGAATTAAGGTTGCTTGTGGAACTCTAATTTGACCTGCTGGTGTGTATGTTGCAGTCTTTAATGACATGAACACATACTATTTTTTCCATGGTCTGGCCACATGTAGGAACTGTGAGGGGATGGAGCATGCTCAGCCACAATGTGGAGTCTCCAAAAAAACATTGACTTGAGGCAGACACTTGGCATGGAAAATTTCAGCCCAAATGGTTTAAGTTTGATGAAGTTATAAGCAACTGAAAACAGGGCCTTATAATGGGAAGTGTTGGGTAACCTTAATAATAAGTGGTTCTACCTGCTGCACCTATGACATGGTTCACCATATCCCATTAGAAATTTTCTAGTGTGTGCTTGCATATCACACTCTCACATCTCCCTCTCGCTCTCAGATATGGACACTCACAAATATCTCTTAACTGTCTCTTGAGGCTAACATAAAGTTGCCAGTTGAAGAAGAAAATATTTACTTGAATTTGATGAAATTTGAACTAAAAATCATGCCTCTTAATAAAAACCTGTGGTTTGGATTCTCTCTTCTTCCCATATGTTTCTAATCTCTTGGGGGTTTTCAGATATGTGCCCAGAACACAGAACTCCTGACAAATGTTTTCAAAATGCTGAATTTGCAAATGTACAGACATTTTGCAATAGGAAAAAATGAAATTTGAGAGTAAAATCCTTCCTTTACTGGGAGAGAGGGAGGTGGAGCCTTAGGATTTTTTATTTTTTAAAGCAGAGCTACAAGCCATTAATGTTTTCCTCTATGTGAAATAGCTATACAGAAACCACTTGTATTTTTCTTTGCCTGTTTTACCGCAGCCATTGGCCCAGTGATGGAGAACTAAGGGAATACAAAGCAGCTTTTTGTCAAGCTTAGTAATGCAGTCCTGGCCGCTGATGATCTTACCTTACACTGTAGAGCTGTGAGTTGAAGTCGTTGATGGAAACATACCTTCCATGTTCTTAACCCATTGTTTTCATAAAAGTTCAGAAGATGGATTAGGGTTTGTTTAAAGTAAATATATAAAAATGGCCATGGGAATCAGGTGTCTGAGCACATTGTGCAATGCTGGTTGTTGATTTAAGGACCGCTCTCTCTCTCTCTCTTTTCAGAGTGGTAGCCGTGTTAGTCTGTAGCTGCAAAAAGAATGAGGAGTACTTGTGGCACCTTAGAGACTAACAAATATATTTGGGCATAAGCTTTCATGGGCTAAAATCCACTTCATCAGGTGCATAGAGTGGAACATACAGTAGGAAGATAGATATATATATATATATATATATATATATATATATATATATATATATATATATATATATATATATATAATGACCAATTATCATTTTTAAAATACCCTAAATAGTCTGAGGATTTGAAAAGATGTTTCACCGTTGAGATGGGGCTTGGGAAAACGAAAGCATTTTGTTATATATATATATATATATATATATATATATATATATATAAATCTTCCACTCTATGCGTCTGATGATATAAATGATATACTGTATGTTCCACTCTACGCATCTGATGAAATGGGTTTTAGCCCATGAAAGCGTATGCCCAAATACATTTGTTAGTCTCTAAGGTGCCTCCTCGTTCTCTCTCTTTTGGGTACTTTAATAATCATTTTTGATTGCTTTACATCTTCATGTTGGGCTGGCTTTTCCTTTTTTGCAGTCCTTTCTGCTTTGGCTGCTGCTGTGTTCTGGGAGCAAAGTTCTATTCCAGCAAGAGGGTTATAATGTTTATACTTGCACAAAAGCTCAAGAATGCAGGCAAGTCCATATTAAAGTGTTTGCACTTAAGAAGGCGTAGGTTTACATGCAAGCTAGGTTAGAAGTGGAGCATAGAGCTTGAAATAGAAGGGATCTTATGGAAAAAGAACTTCAAAATTTGCACTATTATTCCAAAGTGCTACAGCATACACTAGTGATACTGTAATGTTTCAGCTGTTGCTGTAAGTGTGTGTGTGTGTGTGTGTGTGTGTGTGTAAATATATAAAATATGTGCATTTCCCCTTCTTTGTATCAATAAACCACATGCCCCTCAGACTGGGCATTATGTGAACTGTTGATGGAGTTAATTTAAAGCATGACATTCATCCCATTTAGTATTATATTTCTCATTTGCATGGAGGGCGTGGAATTGCTTTTCCTAGACTGTCCTACTGGGGTCTTTTTACCTTTTTTAGACTCTGTTGACATTGCTGTTAAAATAGTTCCCAGTTTAGTAAGCTGGGTCATTTGATAAGCAGACAGCGTTCTCTATTGATGCATAGCACCATGCTTGTGCAAAGGGGGAGCTCATGTTGCTTTTGGAGGTGTTTGTGTTACTCGCTAGGGTGTATTTTGTGTCGCCCTCTCTGATGATCTACAGAGGATATAAGCTGTTCCAACCACCAAATACAGCGCCTTGCCTCAAGCTCTAGTAGATCATGCTTTTAACTCTGGAGATCTGCTGTGTCGGCTGAGCTGATGGGCATCAGATCTACACTAAGCTGTATTGTAACCAAACTTTTCCCATCGTTGTTTACCCACAAGTCAACCCCATTAGAAGTAGCAATGATGGGGCCACTGCTGTAGACAGGCCTCCAGATTGTATTCAGCATTTTAAGCATCACGTTCACTCACTGGTTCAGATCAGGACTATGAGTAGACTTGGATGGATTAAATTTTCATCGGTAAATGTTGGTAAACATCGATTTCACCATACACACACAAACCCATGAAAAACTACTTCCATCAATAATATTCGAAATGTACAGATAGGCAAAGTAAGAAAACTGTTACTTGGGAACTTATGAGTATGATTTAAGGACATTAACTTTGTCTTTTTTGACATGTGATGTTGACAATTTGTGTTTTAATGTTTACAAAGCTTTAATTTTTTGAATCTCAACATCTACTCTCATTAAATAATTATTGTCTGATTCCCCCCATTCCTTCCCGGAACAGTGAAAATTTAAATAAATACAAATAAAAAAAGGATTAAAAATAAACATTGATACTATCCACCAAAGTTATTTAAAAAAAATTGAATTCTGCCAATTCTAGCTATAAGACACAGTGCCTAATACACCACTGGGTGCCAGTATTTTGTCTACATCAGCCCTTCCACCAGTGAAGCTGAACCATTGGGGAATCTTAGGAAAATTGATTTAACGTAGAAAAGGCCAGAGAGAAATGTTGACTGTTTGGCACAGCAGAGAAACGACATGCCCCTAGTAATCCTGCCAGCACCACTTGTTTTCTAAGCAGCATGGTTCTTGAGGACTTTTTCTCCACCTTGCTCCCCTTTAAATTCCTGAATCTTAATCAAGCAATAGCTCGTTAATCTGCATCACCTGGGTTCTTCCACTGGTCTGGTAAATTTCTGAACAAAAAATGTCCTCCCGGCCCTAGACACTGCTTGTTGACCTGGAAAGACAAGTTGCCCACTGTAAGTAATGTTTATTAATGCATTATAATGGCAGCCACTGATTAAACATAATATGCATAACCTTGCATCTAAACACTGCATCCCCTCAACAGCCAGTGAAGTTCAGGGTCAAACAAGGTTAAGTACCATTGCCGCAATACATAAAACAGTCCCAGAGTTTTTTAGGATCCTTAAACTGTCTCTTCTTGAAAGGATGAAAGTTTCAATTAGGCAAAGTGCCTGGGGGATGAATCAGCTTTGGCATCAGAGGAAGCTTAAGCTTCTTGGATCCAAAAGGAGAGCGAGGAGGACGGAGACCAATTATCATTTTTAAAATACCCTAAATAGTCTGAGGATTTGAAAAGATGTTTCACCATTGAGACGGGGCTTGGGAGAACAAAAGCATTTTGTTATGTGCCATATTTTGCCCCTTCTGCCTTGTTGCTTCCAAGGATGCTATTGGACTTCTTCTTTTCAAGAAAAGCAGATGCACATAACAAGCCAAGCTCTTTGAGCCTGAGCTCAATGAAGCTGGAAAGAGCGTAGCTTGGTGGCACTGTCATCCAGTGGATGGGGTACTGGATTTGGAACTGGGGGACTTGTTTAATTCTTGGCTCTGCCAATGACTTGCTTTTTGAATTCAGTCAAGTAATTTCATCTTTCTATGCCTCTGTAAAATGAGGATACTTCCCTTGTTTTCTGAAGTGATTTGAGATCTATAGATGAAAAGCTCTATAGATGAGCTGAGTATTGTCATGTGATGATGTTTGGGTGATGGAAAGCAGAATGGAGGGGTGACTGAAAAGTTTGGATGGAGGCATTGCCTATGGTTAGAGGCGGATTTGGGCTCTGTGAGACTAGGATTTGATTAGGATCTCGGGAAAGTTACGCAAAGGAATGATGAACGGGTTTGACAAACTCAACTGTTTGGAAAGGCAACAAATTTTTTTTTGGAGAGGTGGATTGGCCCTTTAATAGTCTTCAGAGCCCTATAGTATAAATAATCCACAATGCAGATGAACACTCTGTATATTGTGTTTGAAAGAGGTGCTTGGAATGAACTCTGTTGTGCTCTTTAAATCAAGCCCTAGCCATAAACTCTGACTTCAGGTTCAAGCTCCTTTAAGTTCTGAGGATGCCCAGAGCTGGGACTTTGGCTTGATCCAACTGCTGATTGTACATTATTCACTGTCAGTCAAAACCATTGTTATGAAAGTTGAGATTGCAGAAAATTCTGCAAAGCTTGAAGAAATTAGCCCCATGTCAATCTGCCTGGTCGCTGTACTAATGATTTCCTTCTGTCCCTCATCTTGAGCCCTTGTCACACAGCGTGTCCCACATTAGGCTCTTGGCAGGAGGAGAGGTTTCCTAAGAGGAGATTCTCAGAAACAGAACAAGCCTCTTCTTCTCAGAAAAGAGTTGCTTGTCCTTTGATGCCAATAAACCAGTCAATTGCTATTATGATTATAATTTGTGTTCTAGTGTCACACAGAGGCCCCGACTGGAATCAAGGCACAAACATGTAAGAAGACACAGACCCTGTCCTGAAGAGATTGCTTCTCTAGGGTGACAAATGGGCCATGGCGGGTGGGAGGAGTGGGATACCATCCAATGCTTACAGCAGCTATTGATAGACCAAGTGCCAAGTATCCTCATCTGATCCTCCAATTTAACTGGCCAAAATTGACTGTTTTCTTATAGGCCTCACAGCAGATTTGGGTCTTGAGGAGTGATTTGAATGAGGGGAGGGTAGAGGTCTGGAGGATGAGGTAGGACATTCCATGCATAAGGAACAGCATGGAGGAAGGCATGAAGATGTTGGTGTGAGACGCTGACCAATAGGCAGATGAGGCTGGCATGGTTGGTGGAAGAGAGTGGTGATGTGAGACAAGCAGACAGGTATGGAGGGGTGGAGTTATGAAGAATCCAAAGACCTCCTAGCACAAAAATAAGAGCAACTCCACCCCCAGGCTTGGGGAAACTTTGACACGAAGAGGAGGCTGCTTATGATGCAACTGTGGTTTCACAGCTGGCAAGGTGGAGAAGAATCTGTGAGTTGAGGGGGGACCATCTTCAATGGGAGGAGAAAAGATGGGTTTCCCCACTCAGCTGAAGACTCAAGAAACCACAACCCAAAGTAGCAAGGAATTAATAGATCTCACTGCCATAGGCCAGTGGGCTGTTCTCCAGGATTACAAAATAGGAAGGAAGAAAAGAACCCAGGAATCAAAGGATATGTAGTTTAGTTGTCGCTAAGGGGGTCCTTGTTTGACCAGGTCATAACAGTGTGAATGTAAGGCAAAGCTGGGGTCAAAGCTAATGGTGGGGTTTGGTTCAAAATAGGGATTCAAAAACAGGTTGGAAATCTAATGAGGACTGGGTTTTGCATGGTTTTCCCCCTTCTATGTCAAGCTGCAGCTCGGTGCCACAGAGGCAATGGGAAGAAAGGAAAGGTGTTTAACATAGAGCTATCCCCACCCTTTAGAGACTTTAAAGGAAGGTTGCATTTGGTGCCGTTGTGGTTTTAGTCAAACTAGCCCATGCATCCCCATTGGAAATGCCTTGACATGGTTTCTACAAGAGAAGAGGGGCAGAGAACAGTTCCTTATTTTAGTGCCGGAAGGCCAGAAGGGAGGCCATTTTTGTGGTACACCCAGCCAGCTGGGAAAGGGGGAATAACCAAGATCTCACGATAAAGCCGTTTCATCCAGCTTGTTCAGATAAGCATGCAAACATCTGGGTTCTGCTTATCCAAACCTCTGAGCTTTTTGAAGTCCACTCCTGGCTGCTTATGACTCACCAAGTTTTCAGGTCCAATTTTTCATACACTGGCTTCCATTTCTGTGCTCTCATTGATCTAAAAAATAAAAAGGAGTCATATAAAAAATGGAAACTAGGACAAATTACAAAGGATGAATATAGGCAAACAACACGGGAATGCAGGGGCAAGATTAGAAAGGCAAAGACACAAAATGAGCTCAAACTAGCTACAGGAATAAAGGGAAACGAGAACTTTTTATCAATACATTAGAAGCAAGAGGAAGACCAAGGACAGGGTAGGCCCACTACTCAGTGAGGAGGGAGAAACAGTAACAGGAAACTTGGAAATGGCAGAGATGCTTAATGACTTCTTTGTTTCGGTCTTCACCGAGAAGTCTGAAGGAATGCCTAACATAGTGAATGCTAATGGGAAGGGGGAAGGTTTAGAAGATAAAATAAAAAAAGAACAAGTTAAAAATCACTTAGATAAGGTAGATGCCTGCAAGTCACCAGGACCTGATGAAATCCATCCTAGAATACTCAAGGAGCTAATAGAGGAGGTATCTGAGCCTCTAGCTATTATCTTTGGTAAATCATGGGAGACAGGAGAGATTCCAGAAGACTGGAAAAGGGCAAATATAGTGCCCATCTATAAAAAGGGAAATAAAAACAACCCAGGAAACTACAGACCAGTTAGTTTAACTTCTGTGCCAGGGAAGATAATGGAGCAAGTAATTAAGGAAATCATCTGCAAACACTTGGAAGGTGATAAGGTGATAGGGAATAGCCAGCATGGATTTGTAAAGAACAAATCATGTCAAACCAATCTGATAGCTTTCTTTGATAGGATAATGAGGCTTGTGGATAAGGGAGAAGCAGTGCATGTGGTATACCTAGACTTTAGTAAGGCATTTGATACGGTCTCGCATGATATTCTTATCAATAAACTAGGGAACTACAACTTAGATGGGGCTACTATAAGGTGGGTGCACAACTGGCTGGATAACCATACTCAGAGAGTAGTTATTAATGGTTCCCAATCCTGCTGGAAAGGTATAACGAGTGGGGTTCCGCAAGGGTCTGTTTTGGGACCGGCTCTGTTCAATATCTTCATCAACGACTTGGATATTGGCATAGAAAGTACGCTTATTAAGTTTGCAGATGATACCAAACTGGGAGGGATTGCAACTGCTTTGGAGGATAGGGTCATAATTCAAAATGATCTGGACAAATTGGAGAAATGGTCAGAGGTAAACAGGATGAAGTTTAATAAGGACAAATGGAAAGTGCTCCACTTAGGTAGGAACAATCAGTTTCGCACATACAGAATGGGAGGAGACTGTCTAGGAAGGAGTATGGCAGAAAGGGATCTAGGGGTTATAGTGGACTACAAGCTAAATATGAGTCAACAGTGTGATGCTGTTGCAAAAAAAGCAAACTTGATTCTGGGCTGAATTAACAGGTGTGTTGTGAGCAAGACACGAGAAGTCATTCTTCCGCTCTACTCTGTGTTGGTTAGGCCTCAACTGGAGTATTGTGTCCAGTTCTGGGCACCGCATTTCAAGAAAGATGTGGAGAAATTGGAGAGGGTCCAGAGAAGAGCAACAAGAATGATTAAGGATCTAGAGAACATGACCTATGAAGGAAGGCTGACGGAATTGGGTTTGTTTAGTTTGGAAAAGAGAAGACTGAGAGGGGACATGATAGCGGTCTTCAGGTATCTAAAAGGGTGTCATAAGGAGGAGGGAGAAAACTTGTTCATCTTAGCCTCTAAGGATAGAACAAGAAGCAATGGGCTTAAACTGCAGCAAGGGAGGTTTAGGTTGGACATTAGGAAAAAGTTCCTAACTGTCAGGGTGGTTAAACACTGGAATAAACTGCCCAGGGAGGTTGTGGAATCTCCATCTCTGGAGATATTTAAGAGTAGGTTAGATAAATGTCTGTCAGGGATGGTCTAGACAGTATTTGGTCCTGCCATGAGGGCAGGGGGCTGGACTCGATGACCTCTCGAGGTCCCTTCCAGCCCTAGAATCTATGAATCTATGAATCTGTGGCTCAGTTTAGGTTATGTAGATGACATTGCAGCGTAGGAATTTCCATAGAGTGGCAAATGGCTCATCTACCTGCCTCCAACAATTGCCAGTACCGGCTGATTTGGAGAAAGCTGCAAGAAGTCCCGAGGCAGGCAGTTACGGAATATCCTGCCCACAGGAATAGTTTCTTCCTAATCCCATTAATTAGAGTTTTGTTTATGGCCTGGAACTGGAGCATTTAGATCCAAAACTCTCGGGTGACACAACCATCCTTCAGGGTGTTCTTGTTATCCACATAAATGCCTCACCTGTGACTAAATATGGCACCTTACTGCACCTGCACATCAGGTGTTTAGACATCAAAATGATTCCCACAGAATTTCAGATTGATAAAAGGAGACTCGGCTGAGATCATGCTGAGAAACTGGCTCCCCGTTTCCTCCTGCATTGACTTGTTGGCTGTCAATTTAACTCTGATGGGAGTGACACTTGTAACCACTCACAGCCCTTGAATTATCACAGCTGTTACTTCCCCGACAGAGGGAATCTCTATCCATAAGCCTGTGCTAATGACACGTTTTATCAAGTGGAACATCAGAGGGCTGGCAGAGAATCCCTGAGACATGGATTAGGGCTTAAAGAGAATCTCCAGTGGCTGGGTTTTCAAAGCGTTCACTTAATCGTGGAAACACATTGATCCACTGCCAGTCTGTAGCCATCTGACTTGGGCTGCATTTATAGAGCTAGTATGTCTTCCTCTAATAATAATAATTAATAAAAAAACCCAACAAAATCTAAGATCCTTCTAATTCCTTTTCAGATTATTTAAAAAAAAAAGTCATTATGCGTCTTAGCTCTGTGGTTATTCAGAGAAGCTTAACTTAAATATGGGAGTCTAAAAAACCACTTCAGGCAATATTTTTTATTGACCTTAGAGTCACTAAAACTGTTGTGGTAATGCACTAAAACAACAGTCCAGTTAATTACGACTGGATTGCAGTGAGAGTCCCAAAGAAGTGCAGTATTTATGACACGGGCAGCGATGCCAAATGAAGTCACTCATGTTATTCTCTCCAGCTGTTTTTGTTGAACCAAGATGCTGGTGTTGATGTCATTGGGAGTGATGGGTCATTGCTGCACACATGTAAGATGAGCATAGAAAACAATCCAAAAAAGCTGTTTCAACATTTTCCAGCACTGTCTGGGAGCTGCATGATGGGAACTAATCCATACATGAGTCACCCAAGCATACATGGGTATTATACAATAAATGTCAGACAGATCCATATTGGTCAGACCATCAGTACAAGTAGCACGGGTGGGACTCTGGTAGGGTAAGTTTTTAAAAAAAGATATATATATAATTTTCACTGTGCTTTTTTGCATTGAAATTCTTTTCTACTTTTTTGGTGAACTTGAAATTTCAGTGAAAAATATCATCAACGTTTTGATTTTCTTCCAACCAGTTCTTCAGCTTGTTGGAAAATGGGACTTGGAGTTGACCCTTTTTCCCTCTTTAAATTCAAAATGTTGTCAACATTGCAAAATTAAACGTCTTTCACCATGACTGTTATTGGGTCTTAAGTTTGGTGGAGTCAATCCATTTCATAGCAAAGAAGAAACCACACCAGAAAAGACACAGCTGCAGTTGGTGCCAACTGGCATCCTTGTTGGGAATCCCATCAAAGACCAAAAGCTGACGGAACCCTGGAGACTGATTTACCTTTATACCCCTAGAACAAGCCTTCCTTCCAGGACATCGAGGGGGCGGTATGGGCACTGCAGCTGCCAATGCTGTCCCTGTTTGGTGCAGAAATAAAGGATACCAGGTGGCACTTTTCACCACTATATTTAGCACTTACTTCACTGTTGTGATCAGACTGGGCTTTTCACATGTTACTGCTCTCGGATGCAACTTTCAAAATCACCTAAATCATTTAGGACTCATTTTTTAATTGTCACTTAAGGCCAGATTTTCAAAGGTTTTCAGGTGCCTAAAGATGCAAAGAGATGCCTAATAGGATTTACAAAAGTACCCCTGGCTTTCAATGGGAATAAGGTGTCTAACCTGCATAGAGGCTTTTGATAATCCCAGTAGCACCTATCTCCATCTTTAGGGGCCTGAATACTTTTGTAAATATAGCCCAGAAGGGCCTAAGTCTCACTGACTATCACTGAGATTTAGGTGGCTATGTGCCTAAGTCACTTTTGAAAATAGCACTTTGGCTCCTAAGTCACTTTTGATTTTTTTTTTACCCATCGTTACCCCTTCAGCAGCATTCCAGCACAAATGTAAGTTACACCTCCTGCAAAAGAGGTGGAAAGCTTTAGGCTACGGCAGACAAAGTTAACCTGTGGCATCTTCTTTATCACTGCTCCTGTTGAAGAAAGCCGATACTGACAAGGAAAAGAAAGAGGTTTGGATATTCTGTGCAACCGTAACAGCCAAACAAATTGACTCTTCAGAGCAGCAAGAGGAATGGGAGCAGAGCCGGCTTGCTGCTTAGCCCACAATAAGGTGGGGGAGGTGACTATCACTCTGCAATATTTATTAGCGGCAACACACTTGAGAGGACACAAAGGGCCTCTGAGCTTCCCAGCACGTCTTGCTCCAGTTAAAGTCAGCTTCTTAAATCAAAGAAACAGGGCTCCTGACAGCTGAGCTGTGTGCATCTTTTGTGAAACCCAGCTCCTTCGTTTTTATTACAGGCTAAATTAGCCCATTTTATTGTTTGGCACTGAGGGATGAGGTCAATTGACTGGGATTCCTGCTAACAAGGTTTTACTTCTGTCTGCCTTTTATGAGAGTGAACGTGGGGGGCTCTGTTAAAGCTTTGCAGTTGTCACTGGCAAAGCAGAGAGAAAGATGAGATCCCTAGGAACTCCTTGGGACTCTCTCCCCTTCCCCACAGTTGGGCTGTTCAGTCCATCCTGGTGCACTTGTCCCAGCACTCCGATGTCTCCCAGAACATTGTCGCATGGAATTTCCCTCTGGCTTCACGCAGTTGAACACTACTGCCATTGGACTGAAAAATAAGGTCACGGAGGAGAGGTCCGCAGAGCTGGGAGCAGGATCCAGTAGCAACAACAAGGGAAAAGTGAGACTGTTAGGCAGAGATGATTGGGTTTGAGGAGGACATTAGAAAGGAACAGACACAGTGAATTCTAAAGGAGTTTAGGTTGGCAAAGCTGACACCTTCTGGCCGCTTCAGCGTGTTAATTACACCAGTCTAGACTCAGAGATTCCCTTAGACTCTGAACCTGAGTCTGACTTCGGAGTCTGATCTGGTATACATTATGTGCTGAGGGGACTCGAAGAAGGTGCAAGTTACATCAGCTTAGATTCATTTCTGACTTTGGCCCATTTAATGCATTTACAGGAAAACTGGCAGCAGATCCCCTTGATTCGTCAGACGAAAGGAATGACTTTAAAACCTCCCTTTGGCTGTGGAAAAACAGCTGAGGATATTAGCCAGGGTTCCTCTCCATACTTAGCTCAGCATTCCTATGCCACTCAGACTAAAAGCAGAGTGAGCCTTAACAAACTCTGCTCTGCTTAACCTACTGGACTGTACTTAGCTGCCGAACCGTGATGAGGTTACCTCCTTTGCTTTATCTGTCTCTAGGGGAAGAAGAATTTAGCCTGTATTCTATAAGTGACTTGAACTATCAGCCCCCCTTGAGGTGTAAATCCACGCTTATCAGAAAGGAATAGCTTTCAACTTTCCTTCCCTGCCTCTTGTAGAAGAACATCAAGTCTGGGTTTTGTTGCTGGTTTATTATGAATAACCATCAATAATAATGTATTTATATAAACTTTCCCGGGCAATGCCAGAAACCCAAACCCAGAGCCACATGGCAGTGCATGGGAACCGGTTGTAACAGCCAAGCGGAATGAAGTGCAAAAGGATTAAAAAAATAAATAAATGGTCATTTATGGGCCTGATTCAGCTGGGGGCTTCCCCAGATTCCACTGTCCCAGAGAAGGGAGGGAGGGTTTTGTGGTTAAGGCACTGGAGTGGGAAGCAGGAGACGTGGCTTCTGTTCTTGGCTCTGCCGCTGACTCCCTGTGTAACCTTGGCCAACTGACTTTGCTCATTCAGTGCCTCATTTCCCCATTGGTAAAATGGGGGTAATATTCCCTGCCTGACAGTAATGTTATGAGTAGAGCTGGTTGAAAACTGGTAACAATGTTTGCCTCTGGAAAAGGAGGGCAAAAAAACCCTAACATTCTGGCAAAATAACAGAACACTTAAAACATTTTTTCACCAAAGTAGGGGGTGGGGGAAATAAGAGGGGGCCGAGTGAGAGAGGAAGTGGGGGGGAAAATGAAACAAATTCACTTTGGAAAACGGTATGTATATTTTCTCATTGAAAATTCAGGAACATGTTGTGGATAAACAAAAATTTTCATTTTTGTAAGAAAAGGTTTTATCAGAAAGAAAGATACGAATGATGGAAAATGAGAACGAGCGCTAGGTACAAGGATACCTGTGTGAGTGTGTGAGAGCTGCTCACACACCCCGATGAGGAGTAGTGATGCAGAGATGGATATATGTTCCCCCTTTGCTGGAAAGTCAGGGGAATGGGGCTGCAGGCCTTAAACTGACTTGGGCAATGTCAAATTAGGGTAGGGTGGGGCTTGACCAGCCAGCAGATAGAATCACCAGATCTCCCAGAGAGCTCTCTGTTGGCTCATCTCCTATGGAACCCTGCCAGACATTTAAGCTGTGTCCTTCTGGAGGAGCCTATGGAGGCTGCAGAGTGTGCGTGTGTGCCTGCGTGTGCTTGTCACCACCTGTGTTTCCTCCGAGGGTTTGCATTCCTCCTCTGGCACAGCTGCTCCTGTGAATGCAGAGGGTTCAGGCTGCATTCACAAAAGCAGATCTGGCCCCTGGCGTTTAAAAACGTGTTCCAGTTTTCCTAGGGGTTTTCAGACATCCTGGCTAGACTCCATCCCAGGCTTCTGGTTCCCATTACAGGACTGCATCATCTGCCCAGGTTGGGTTGTTGGGTTTTTTTTTTGGTAAGGCTCTCTTTTTCTGCAGCTTTAACAATGTTTTCTGCTATTAAATAAACTCTCTTTCCCTAATTTTTTTTAAAAAAGTTCTAATCATCCAAGAAGCAAAGCATCTGTCTATTGATTAAACTCTTGCTCTGTGTTTCAAAGTAAAACTGTGACACTTTATAAAAGTAAGTCATATGTTTTGAGCTCATTTTTAGGCTACGGATATTGTGTGCCTGGTTCATTATGGGCTGAATGGTCCTTAAAGCAGGCATGATTCCTAACAAACCTGCAAGGTGCCTGATTTCAAACAGGCCATGTCTAACTCATGAGGTTTTTTCGGGTGTCGGTGTTTCTGTTCCTAGTGGAGTGGTGATGATGTAGAAATAGACTGGAAATAAATGGCAACCTGGTTAGAAATCCATTGAGGACTCACAAGTCCAGCTGGAGGAGTGACATGTGATTAGATCCAAACTAGGTTGTGAAGGAGGCCATTTGCCTAGGACACTCCTCATCCAAGGCACGGGGAGCCCTTTGACAGGGAAGCTTGCATATCCCTTGTTTGTATGGTACCTGTCTTGTGGACGTCATTGTCAAGGGCTGTCAGCAGCACCAAACTGGCAGGGAAAGGGATGAGGCTGTCCAGGAGATGCCAAGGTGGTGACCTCTCTCTAGATGCAATATCTTCTTGTGATAATGCACCTGGGAATGACAAGCAAAGCACAGTCACTTCACACCCTTGTAAGCCGCGAGGGCTAAAGCAAATACTTAATGTGCACCCAAGGATAACGGGTTTTGCTGGCTGGCTTGTCTCAGACCAAGTTCCTGAACAGTCCTACCTTACTTGAGTGGGGGAGACTAGATAGCCTAATAGGACTCTTCCTTTTCTAATTTCTCGGTCCATCATTGGGTCTTTTGTCTGCATAAGGACTGAGTACAGACTTCAGTCTTTGGGCCTGTGTTACTATGACTACATGTGTCTTTGTTGTCTCATGCTTTGGGGCTTCAGCTGGTCACCTGTAGGGGCCAAGAAGGGATTCCCTCCCCCCCTCGGTGTATTCTGAGGTTTTCCGTGTCCTTCCTCAAAAGCATCAGAGATGGTCGTGACTGAAGATGGGGCACTGGATGGGAATTCTCTTCCTCGGGTGTTTGGCTCACACACTCAGGGTTTATCTGGTCACCTTATTCAGGGTTGGGAAGGAATTTTCCTCCTGGTCAGATTGGCTTGGCTGTTTTGTTTTTTGCCTTCCTCTGCCGTATGGGGCACGGGTTACTTGCTAGGATTATTTGGGTATATCTCACGTAATTCCCTGCCACTGCAAGGGCCCTCCTGTTCTCTGCCTGTGGCACACCGTAGTTTAGCTTCCTGAGGGCTGTAATATGTCAATGTAATTTTGGTTGTTGAGTTACTGTGCGGGTGGTGGCAGTGGCCTGTATTATACAGGTGGTCAGACTAGTTGATCCAATAGCCCCTTCCAGTCTTAAACTCTGACTCTTTGACTTATGTGGGACCTCTCTCTTGTTTTTATTCCCCCAGGGGGACATCCAGCAGCTCCTGGTTGTGGCAGATCCCAGGGCAGCCTATGATTATTGTGAACACTATAGCCCAGACTGCGACACAGCCATTCCCGACACCCCCCAGTCCCAGGACCCGAACCAAGATGAATACGTAAGTAGAAAGGAAGAACCTCCACTTGTGCATGCACGAAGCCTTTGGGGTAACTGCTTAATGCTCCCATGAGGTATCCCCCCTAGGAGGGACACCCAGGATGGGTACCAATGCATCACCCTCCGTAGGGGGAATTTGTTCAGGAGAGGAAGAAGGAACACAAGCCAACAGTGGTCAGGGCAGAAGCAGTCGTGATCAAAGAGGGAAGAGACAATAAGGAAACCAGGAAATGTAAGAGTAATGAAAAGCAAGCAAAGGGTTCCAGGGACAACTTCAGGGGAAATAAATAATATTAATTGGGTAGCAGACTAGCCGTAAATAAGCAGATGCACTGTTGCTATGACCTGAGATAGCACGTGTGCACTGTTTCTTATTTAACTTCCGTTTAGTTTTACTGTGAGTCTCTCAATAAGTCACTGGCTTGTCTTGGATTGCTTTCCCCACCCCCTGTGGTTGCAAAAATCTGTTGCATAATAAAACAGTGGAAGGGATCCTGGAGCGTGGAAGATGAAACCTGCCAAGGTAGGTCAACTTTTTGGCCTTGTAACCTTGATAATGTTTTTCTTTAAGAGGTTGAATCCAGTTTACAAGACCGGGCACCCAATGCTACATGTGAGTGCTCAGAACAACCTCTAAAGCCTTGATGTCAGAGTGGCTTAGTGGATAAGCTACAGGGCTGGATCTCAGGAACTGTAGGTTCTAATCCCAGCATTGTTGCTGATTCGCTGTGTGACTTTTGGTGTATCACTTCATTTTTCTGCTCCTTGTTTTCCCAGAGTGTGAAACGAGGGCTTGTCTATGCAGTGACATAGTGCGTGGCAAGCCATGGTGTGAATCTACAATGCATTAGCTTGCCACATAGTAACCGGTCAGATGCATTATGCTACCATGCATTAAAAGCTTGTGTGCTGTAGATTTACACCCTGCACACTAAATAGCCATGTAGACAAACCCTGAGTATTTGAGTGCTCAGGTGCTCATAGAAAGCAGAGTGGGTTACCCTACGTGTAGTAGCCCAGGTTTGAAAATTGGGCCCCCAGTAACTATTGCAACTGAATATAATAATATACATATATCACTTTCTAAATGCCAATACATGTTTCAGGTCAACAGTTTTAGTAAGATCAACTGATTTTTGAAATGTCAGCTATTGGGGTGGTCAAAAACCACAGGGAAAAATCTCAGTTTTGTTTTTTGTTGTTGGTTGAAATTTCATTTTGACCAAAATGTTCCAAGCAGATGTATAATTATCCCATGAGTTCTTGGATAAACACTCAGCTGTGCCCAGTTAGGAGAATCACTAGAAAGGGTTAGACCAGGGGTGGGCAAACTTTTTGGCCTGAGGGCCACATCTGGGTATGGAAATTGTATGGCGGGACATGAATGCTCACGAAATTGGGAGTAGGGGATTCGGGGGGAGGGCTCTGGCTAGGGGTGCGGGCTCTGGGGTGGGGCTGGGGATGAGGGGTTGGGGGTGCAGGAGGGTGACCCAGGCTGGGACTGGGGGGTTCAGAGGGCGGGAGGGAGATCAGGGCCGGAGGAGGGGATTGGGGTGCAGGAGGAGGTTAGGGGTGCAGGCCCCAGGCAGCGCTTATCTCAAGCAGCTCCCAGAAGCAGTGGCATGTCCCTCTTCCAGCTCCTACGTGGAGGCGCGGCTAGGTGGCTCTGTGCGCTGTCCTGTCCGCAGGCACCGCCCCTGCAGCTCCCATTGGCCACGGGTCCCGGCAAATGGGAGCTACGGGGGCGACGCTTGAGGCGAGGGCAACGTGCGGAGCCTCTTGGCTGCCCCTATGTGTAGGAGCTGGAGGTGGGACATGCCCCTGCTTTTGGGAGCTGCGCAAAGTGGGGCAAGACCCTGACCCACTCCCCCCGACCCACTTGGCTGCAACTCGAGAGCCAGATTAAAATGTCTGGAGGGCCGGATGTGGCCCCCGGGCCGTTGTTTGCCCACCCCTGGGTTAGACCAAGATTTCAATAGTGACTAGTGACTATGGATTCCTCTTATGTTCCTTTTCTTTTCTTTTTGGGGGAGCAAGTCTTGAGATATCTTAAAGGGGCTGATTTCCAGATACTGCTGACACCTACCCTCTGAAAATTAGGCTCTTTGAAGGTGTCTCAAGTTTGGCACCCAGAATCATTTTTTAAAATCTCAGCCTCACTCATGCTCACATGCATGTACAAAACCCTTGGTTTAGTCACATACCTATGTCTGATCCAACTCACATTAAAGCCAATAAGAATTTTTCCATTGGCTTCCCTGGACATTAGATCACCCTCAATGCCCTGCTTCTGTCTAGAGAAACATAAAAGTTCATTTCTTTTTTTACATGTAATGTGTTCTAAAGAAGTGGAAACAATAAATAAGCACAAGCAAATAGACTCCACTGTGGTTAAAATCTGGGAGGATGGTAGGGAAATAAACCTATTTTTGGATCCAGTTGCTCACCAATCAAAACTAGCTTATCTTGGAAGGGCCGTGTTACTCTATGGAATTTGCACAAGAATAGCTGGTCCATGAATGGCCTTTAAATGCCAATAAAATCAGTGTACTGGGTTAGGAATTTGTCACACCCAACTGTAACAAAAAGCCTTGTTTGTATTTCATTGTTTAAAAATGGCCGACACCTTATGGAAAACTCTGAAAATGGTGTATTTTAGAAGTCATTTCTACTACAGGTTGCTCACTCTCTATTATATATAGAGAGAGACAGAGACGAATGAGCTCTTAAAGAAGCCATGTTTCTGTTTTCATGAATATATATATTCATGTGGCTTCTTTAAGAGCTCATTCGTCTCAAGTCGCTTTTTCCCCATCTGAGTTCATGACACAAAACAGGGGGTTCTGACTACTTTGAGTTATTGAAAATCCCTATGTATTTTTCAACACAAATGTTAACTCTGGTGCACTGGCCAAATTCCAGTTTGGGTACATTCATTCCACCTCCTTAAATTCCCTTAAAACTTAAATTAAATTACATGTTAAACAGCTGCCAACTTCTACCTTAGAAGCAGCTGCATTTCAGTGATGGCTGAAAGGATTTTATGCAGTCTGCAAAGCATGTTGGCATCTTTCAGGGCAGAATATGACACAGGAATATGAGAGATTTATTATTCTTTAGTCACAAATTTCTCAAAACAAAAATTATGCCCCCAGTATACTGTATGCAGAATATCACACGAGCTGATGAACACCGAAAAATAAGAACCTGGTAGAAAGCAAATATCCATAGAAAGAATGGGTGAAGGATAAGAACTATGGGAAATATGGAAGGCGCTTAAGTACTTCAAGCGTAGGCGTAGATCCATTGACTTCAGTGG
This sequence comes from Macrochelys suwanniensis, assembly GCA_033296515.1. Classification (NCBI taxonomy): domain Eukaryota; kingdom Metazoa; phylum Chordata; order Testudines; family Chelydridae; genus Macrochelys; species Macrochelys suwanniensis. Next base: position 7,368,654 of record CM065790.1, on the reverse strand, counting down.
AACTACTCACATGCTTAAAATTAGGCATGTGCTTAATTATCTTCCAGAACCAAGGTCTATGTGACCCAAATTAAAAACATACTTTAGCAGTACAAATGTGTTTGCAAAATATTTTTCTAATCTGCACACGAAAAGTGAAACTCTGGCTCCATTGAAGTAAATGGCAACTCTCTGGCTTCCGTAGAACAAGGAAGTCGCCCAGAATGGGTAATTTGCACATACAAATGCACCTAGATAGCCATTTGGCCATAACATTAATCCATGCAATTGTTCACAATATGTTTGTGTTGGCAGGCCTATCTTGTCTGGATGTGTTGCTCAATACTCTGCAACATGCAAGCATAACTGAATCTGGGTGCTCTGTTCTCAGAGTTTTGCCTAAGACATCAGTGTCTCTTAAAAGACTGATTTTCAACGTGCATTTGTGAGTGATGGGGCCTGAAGGGGTCGCGCATGCAGGAGTGGCTGCTGTATTTGCCTTTGCCAGGCTGCAGAACCAAGAGTCGCCATTTGTTAACTTTTATTTTTTTGCAGCTTCTGTGAGTGACAGCAGGGGTCAGACACAAAATATTATTAGGACCACTCTGATCAAGGCCACTATATCTCAGCTAACCTATGTTTTATCCGGATTGTTTTAGGAGACTCTCTACTAATGGTTGCAAAGCTTAAATGAAACTTTAGAGCCTTCTCTCCTAAGGTACATGGGAGTTTTTTGTTGTACACATCTATGGCAATAATATGACCTACAGTAATCCAAATTATGATCCTTTCTCAACTGCATCTCTAGGGAATTTACATCTTTTGACTTGTCGTTTTTATAATTTTAGTCTGTTAAATGGCCCAGAACCATTAGTCAAGGTCACCTCCAGTGGTTTGGTGGCCCAGTGTGGGAGTATCAGGTTCGGGAAGACAGCTAGGATCTCTGGTATCTTGAATCAAGAGGCAGTCCCCACTGCATCATATGGACAGGTGCTGGGTGTTGTACATTCAGATGAGTATAGGGTAGCAGATTGAGCAAAACGGCCAGCGAGGGTGGAGGGAGAAAACCATTATCTCGTACTTGGTCAAATTAGAAAGCTAAATTTGTTACAAACATGTTAGTGGATAAAGCTGGCTTAAAAATCATTCCTTCCCCCCAGTTCTTTTGTGGAAATTTGGATGCAGTTTTTCATCAAATCTCAGATTTCTGTAAACTTCAGCCTTCTTTACTCATGACCCTTTTGTGTTCACTTTCCCTGTGCTTCACTGTCGCAGAAGCCAGTAGAAAGAGAATTTCAAAGTCACTGTACATCTGAATATAAAATTCACATGGCCTAGCAACAGCTGATAAGGAACTTACTTAAGGAGTTGTCTGCCTTCACTTTGTTTCTTGCTGTGGTTCCTTTGCAGTACACTGAGGGGGATGGAGAAGGTGACACCTATTATTATGAATATCCCTACTACGAGGACACCGATGACACAGGAAAGGCAGAAGCACCCACTGCCAAGCCTGTTGATGCTGAAGAAGCTGCTAGAGAGGTGACTGAAATCAAAGAGGTAGGTGACTGCGGGGAGGTGGCCAGGCCCTGTTTTGTTTTGTCTTGTGCTTTATTTAAAGGCTTGCCATGCCGAATTTTTATAGACACCCAAATGGCATGTCGGTGAAAGGCTGGAGACTTAAAATGCAAGAAACTGCTGTCGATATGTCTGCATTTGTGCTTTGTGCATGCAGTGTGAGGTTTTGATAGTAATGTGATGCCTGAACTTTGAGCTGAATGAGGATGGGTAACAAGCTTGGTGGTTTCTGACACCTAGTCTCTCCAGCAGAGCTAGAAGAATGTGGGCTGTGATCTTGCAATCAGAGCATGATCAGCCATGGTCTGCACCTGAAAATGTACTTGAAGCAAGATCTTGCATGGGTGTCTATGTGGAAGATTAACTTCGTGCACTAAGGATGTGTCTACACTGCAAGTGAACGTGTGATTGTAGCACAGGTAGGCATATCCGTGCTAGCTTTAATCTAGCTAGCACAGCTAAAATTACTAGTGTAGACATGGCAGCACGGGTTCAGCAGAATACATACCCACGGTCCCCGGTGGGTTTGTACTCTGATTGCTGGCCTGTGGTGACACATCTGCACTCATATTTTAACCCGTGCTAGCTGGATTAGAGCTGGAATCAATGTCACCCCATGCTACGATCACACCTTCACTTACAGTGTAGGCCAACTCTACATCACTTCCACGATGGTAGTTGCTTTTGCCTTCAGAGCTTTTTCTATTGTGCATTTTGAATCCCTGAATCTCAAGGCTTAAATTTTCAGAAGTGTCCATTGGCTTTGGGGCACCCAGCCGGAGACCACTCGGGCTGGATTTTCAGAGCTGCTGAGCACCCCAAGGGTTTATTGCCATCAGTTGCGCCGAACGCCTGAAAATCAGGCCTGTAGGTGTCACACGAGGCACCCAAAATTAGTAGTCACTGCTGAAAGCATAGTTCTGAGTCCTTATGGCTTTTCACTGGGCTATCAATCAGCTGCCTGCTTGGTTTTAAGCAGCCTTCCTGTTTTAGACAAGAAAGGAATTTTCAAACCCACATCTTAGCCGGTAAGAGAGCCAGAACATCCTCTACTTTCTCTAACCCGGGCATTGTTTGTGTTTTGCAACAGGAGCTCACCCCTCTGCCCACACAAGCACCTACAGTGGTGGAAAACAGGGAGGAGACAAAAGAGGATGAGAAGGTGGATGACCCCATCGTGGATGAATATAATTATGAAACCATTAATGAGGAGTACTACACTCCCCCCCCTTACGAGGACCTCAACTATGAGGACATAGACACTCAGGATACCCTGACTGAAGATGCTGTCGAAGCAGAAGTCCCTGCCAGCACAGTCATCACCCCCAACGCAACCAATGTAATTTCCTCCAAGGAGTCTATGATTTGTCCTTTTCTTTGTTGCTTTTAAGTCTTGACAGCAAAGGATCTAATGTAATAGCTGTTAGGGAAAAACTTGAAGTGTCCAAGGCACTTGTAGAGAAAAAGGCTTCCCTGAAAATGTAATTCTCCTGCATTTTCCCTGTGTGAACGCAGCACTGCTACATAGAACTGGTTGAAATTTTTCTTATGAAATAAGATTTCCTGTCAGAATCTGGGTTTAGTCAAAATCGATGTTTTGTTCAGGAAAATGTTGGTTTAAATTTTTTTTGTATTACTAGTTGGGAGAATCAAAACAAAAAAATAGTTTCAAGTCAGAATTGTCAGTTACATTTAAAAAAAAATTGTTGATTTGATAGAAAATGTCAAATGTTTTCATTTGGACATTTCCAGTTGAATTCTGTGAAAATTTTCAGTATTTCAAGTTTTTGTTCCCATTTGGAATGGAAGCTCATTTTGAAATGTCCTTTTTCCTAACAGCTCTGCTAATAGTAAGGTGAGATTCAAACTTCCACAATGAACATGCTGTGGAGTGATTACATTTTCTGATGACCCTCTCTCTCTATGTTTTGGATGAAATGTATTGCACTCCCTATAACTTAGTTCATATTCAAGCAGGTCTAGTCTCCTCCCTTTCCCAAATTCTACAATTTCAGCCCATTTGTTCTTTGTGAAAAATTGTCACCATTTTTGGCCAGTTTCTGTTAAATATACAAGTGTGGGGAAATTCTTACAACATTCCCAAAACTAAATTAACTGAGATATGGAGGGAAACCTCCATCCCAGAAGTTAAACAAAATCAACAAAATCCTGCGGCGGAGCAATCCAATGACAACTATTTAAAGCTGGTAGAAATTTGAAAAAATTGAAATTAAATTAAAAAAGTCCCTCTCTGTTCTGCAGTTAGCTGTGCCATTGTTCAAAATATTTGAATCTTAAAAATTTCAAATTTTAAAAGGTAATATATTATTTTTTTCCCCAAAATTTTCCCTTTTTATCCTGACCTGCTCTAGCAATAACTAGTTGAGTTACTGGGCAGGTCTTGATAGACACTTAGGTAATGTAGACAATAAGTTTTGTGCTGTCTCATTTCGTGGCACCTGTTATCTCAGAGGGGTCCGTCTGTCACCTTTTGTCCAAATGGTCAGAGGCAGGTACAACAAGATTGACTGTACGCTTGAACACAGCTGCTTTCTGGAGCTCTTTGGGTTGTTTCCTGATTGCATCTGTGAATATTTAACGTGTCCTGCTCTTTCCATCTAATATTGATGTTCAGATGGGTCCCTATTGGTGTTGTCATCAAATTAGACTAGAGGTGTCATGTCTGTGCCTACTAAATTTCTCTCCTAACCAGGAAATAACCCTCTTCTGGACTTCTTCTCTGCCCAGAAGCCTTGACAACAAATGTCAGTAGTGGGATAATATTTCCCAGGAGAACTGGCAGAGATTTTGGTTGCTTCTTGAATAGAGAGGGAGAATTTAGTTGTCATACTGACAAAAAATACACCTCTCTGGGAAGCAGCAAAAGGTGTCAAAGAGGCAGCAAAGGCTGGCCAAGAGAATTAAAGTTCGGAATCGATGCTTCCCAGAATGAATTAAAAGGTGTCATGGAAGCTGGCCAAACAGCGATCCAAGCAGCTGTAGCAAGACAGGAGAGGAGCCAGCAACAGATGAAGGAAAATCTCAAGGCAGAGCTCAAATCCAACCAATTGGGAATAAAAAAAAAATGCAGTGGAGGAGGAGAGCGAGGCTGTATGAAAAGATACAATGGCCCGGTAAAATGTGTTGAAGAACTAAGCACCAGTCCTGAACAAACAAATAGATGAGAAGGTTTTCCAGGAAATATAAAACAGCCAGAATTATTTGGCTAAACTAGAAATCTCTAGGAGAGAAGCTAGAGATGGGATTTGATGACTTTGGAAAATGCTTGGATGAGGAAATGAGAGGCTCAAAGACCAATTTAGTTGTTAGGATATGGAATCAGAAAAGAAAGAAGCTTCAGGTAAGGAAACATGTTAAAACTTTGTGCCTAAGCTCTAACTCCAGGATACATGGAGGGCACATGGGAAGATGAAACTGCAGGGCACATGGGAAGATGAAACAGAGTGTGGCCGTTCTGTGCTCATAATATGGAAGCATTCAGTGTTAGAAGGGAAAAAACAGCTTCCTGAGAGGTTTATTTTTCCCAATTTAACATCTTGATGCAAATGAATGGTTCACAAAATGAACAGGGACTCAGCAGACTTAACAGCTAGCTTGAACTGATCAGATTGAATGATGCAGCTGGAATAAGCCCCAGAAAAGAGAATGAGTTATCCTGACCCGATGAAAGCCCTTAATGTGAGGTTCGGGCTATCTACCAATCTGAGTTGATCCAAGTTTGTTTAAAACCAAGGAAGAAAGAACAAGGAAAATCTGTCAGAGGAAGTAGAGGACTTTTGTAGGTTAATGTGTCTGGCATATCTTCAGACCAAGGTAGGCATGCCAAATAAATGGGCAAGAGACCAGTTTATTGGTGACCAAGAGGATCACTTGAAAATTAAAATCAATGGGTGGAAGCCATAGGCCCTACATGCCACCATGGACTTTCAAGGATTCAAATTTCCATTGCAATTCAGCAACACACCAAACTGCTCATGGGAGAGGTAGAAATGGGGGCCTGCAATCTTGAAGCCTAAATCTGTGTCTAATTTTCGTGACGAGAAATGGGATTCAGGTTGGAGACAAGGAAACGTTGAGAGGTTTGAAAACACATCATGCTCAGTTTGTGCTGCTGCTGACATTCTGTGTGTCAAAGACTAGGGGAGACACTTCTCGCAAGCCCTGATCCTGTGAACGAATTGTCAGGCGTTCAGTCCAGCCTCACCATCACTCGTGATGTAATGATCACTCTTCATCCAGTTCAAGAAACAGAATGGCACTCAGCCCAAGGGGCAAAACATGGAGTTACGTGGAGTAGCTGCACAGTTTTTGTTTACAGCCGGGATGGCTGGATTGGGCCCATCAACAGCCAAAAAGGGCAGTTTGCCGGCTGTTGAATACAGAAGTAAAAAGTTGAAATAACACAGGAGTTGGGGAGAGTGGCCAATAAATCCCACAGCCTACTGGAAGTTTCTTTTCCTGAGGCAGATGGTACTGGCTCCTGCTGGAAACAGGATACTGGTCTGAATCCAATATGGCAATTCCTAAATTCCTGTCACAGTCCTTTAATAAGATCAGGAAACGTGTGCTGTGAACATTAAACCAGGCCTGTTCATAATGCTGGAGGGTAGGTATTCTAAAATTAGACTCAGATGGAAACTGTGACAAATGAGGTAACTTGGGTTTGTAAGAATGAAACTTTTGGAGTTTGAGCATGGGCTTTTGGAAGCGGATTTAGTTAATGAACTCATATTGAGCTTAGATTTCATTGTGGCTAATAACTATGTGATAACTACCAGTAAAGCAATTCTGAACATTCAGTATGGAGAAATACGCCTGTGAAAGATGGGAACTAGGTAAAAATATGCTTTGTTTGATGACTGCTCGGCAGGGAGGAAGGTGTTCTCCTCCGGAGGCAGGTGTCACCTTTTCAAATTCATATCTGCATAATTTTCCCACAAAGGGAGTGGTGGAAAATCTGGTTTGAATGAGGCTCTTTGAAAGTGACAGAATAAATTCACTAATTTTTGGGTGATTTTTGTCCCTGTTTTTTCAGGCCAGCTTGTGACCCAGATTATTTGAGGGGTTTTTTTCACCCAAATTTCCCCAAAATGTCCATTTTTCACACTGAACCCCTCCCTTGTCAAAAATTTCAAAAAACATTGCTTCTTTTTGAAGCAAATTGGTTTCTATTTTTAAAAAAATGGAAAAAAATGAAGACTTCAGTGTTTGAGTTTATAGCATTTTAAATTTCAAACAAGAAGGTCTTCCAGTTAGGATGTTACATGTTTATGGCAAGCAACAGATCCTAATGTCTGAAGAATTACGGTTAAACTGAATCTAGGGAAATGTGAGAAATGCTAAGAAAATGCCCTAGTCAGCTGATCAGTGAGAGAGAAATTTCCACTGGGTGAAAGAGGGGAAGAGGTGGTGAAGAAGTGGCTACATTCCTTCTGACTCACAGATATATATACGGTTTTCTAGGACTATGTTTTCATTTCTGGGTTTGCCAACATAGCAGAATGTGCATATGTTAAGTAAGAAAAGAAAACCCGAGAGTGGTAGCTAAATTGTGATTTCATTGACGAATACTTGGCCTTTACAGAATTAAAAAAGGCACTTCACTGTATCAGTGTTGGTTTATCCATGTTTTAAAACCCCTTTCAGATTAGACACAGATGCTTGTGCTTATGGAATATGAGCAGTTTTGGCCCAAGAACAAGGATTGGAACTGATGGTGGCATATTACAACAGCTCTAAATTCTTCCTTTCTGGTGGTGAAATAACTTCTCTCTGAACTGTTAGAAGCAATTAAGGCCGTGGACCATGTTCATTATTACCTGCATGGGAGAAAAAACTGTGCTCAGAACAGACATCTTTACAATGCTCTTTAGATTCCAGAGTGCCATGGGACAGTTGGCCTGGAGGTTACAGAAATTACAGGACTATGATATCATTGTTGCACACAGACTTGGCCAGAAGCAAGGAAATGCTGATGCTTTGTCTAGATGTCCTCCTTTGCTGAACCATTGCATACATTTTCTCTTAAGAATCAGAAGAGGGCGTTATTTGGGTAGGGAGAAATGTGTGCTAATGAATGAATAGTACCCTCTCAGATGCTTAAGTGCAAATGTTCAAAGTTCTGCTTTTGGAACAAGTCTAACTGTAATGTTGGATCCCAGAGCAGTTCGGGAGTGAACCAATGGTAGATCCTAGTATAGGGAAACCTTGATTTTCCAAAAAAAATTGGGAGGATCTTTGTAAAAACTGGGATTCATGATGATAAATTTCAGTTTCAGTATGAATTTTAGATATGGGTCCAGATGTAAATTTCTGGATGCTTGTTAACCTGGAGATTGGGCTATCTGGGGTTAGGAATGAGCTGGGGTTTGAGCACTTAGCCTCATGCCTCTTAATGTGGAGTGTCTGGAACTTTTTGTCATGTGTTATTGCTCATACTCTGCGTGGTTTCTCACACATGGTATTTTACACATGCAATACATTTCATGAAGCATATAGGAAATCCGGGGGAAATGTCATATTGAGTTCCATGTGGGTGTAGCATTTTATATCTGTAATCCTGCTTGCAAGTCCCCTTGAAGGAGTCCGTTGGTGGTCCCTGGAAGCCTTTAGATGCTACTTTACTAAACATTATTTTATTATTGCTTTGTATTTGTATTTACTTGTGCCATTATCATAAAGCTTATCCACCCTTGCTCCTCTCTATTCGGGGGATACACTAGACTCCTCCCCTTAGTTTTTAGAGCATGTGTTGGGTTAGGGGCATCTTTTGTCTTACACATGCTGCTGTTCTTGTTTTCAGCCCGAGGTGGAAACGAGTCAAGGGGGAGACGACCAAGATAAAGACTTTACTGAAGAGACAATAAAGGAGTATGATGGGAATTACTATGATACCTACTATGACCGAACTGTCTCTCCTGATATTGGGCCAGGAATGCCTGCTAACCAAGAAACAGAGTATGAAGGGGTAATGGAAGACTTTCTGACTCCAGACCCTTTTTGAATTTCTTTCCAGCTGCTTTCTTAGCCCCGTTTTTCAGCTTTCGGAGGGGCAGGAAACCTCGACCTACTTCCTCAATCCCTTTCACTTCTCCCAGGTAATATGTAGGAGTTATAAAAGGAAAAGGCCCATTAGATTCTTAGTTCTTGTCTACATGGGAGCACTCAGAAAAATTAATCTGAATTAACTAAAGGTATGAATTTTAAATAAATTAAACTGCATTAAACCCCTGTGTAGATGCTAATTAAAGTGCCTTACTTCTGTTTAGTTTAATTTACTTCCAAAGTGAATTAAGCGAAACCAAATTAAGGCCACTTAAATTCTGAAAAAGTGTGTCCACATAGAAATTTAATGTGATTTAACTAATCCACTTTAAAAGATAATTTGGATTAATTTTCCTGAGCGTTTCTGTGTAGACAAACTCGTGGATTCCAAGGCCAGAAGGGACTACTGTGATCATCTAATCTGACCTCCATCGTAACACGGGCCATCGAACTTCCCCCAAATAATTCCTGTTTGAACTAGAGCATTTTATTTTTTAAAAAGATCCAATCTTGATTGAAAAGTTGCTAGCGATTAGGTCACCTTCATTTATCCTGCTGCATATAGAGGCAATAATTCCCTACAAACACCTGAAACGGCTATGTACTAGAGAGATGGAACAGAACCTTAGATAGTCACCTTTTTTAATGTGTCTTCTGCACCCATCTGCACCAAGTTCAGTCCTTGGGTGGTGTGGGCTCTGCCGACTGTGTCTTGGTCATGTTACTGGTCCCAGTCTGAATCCAATTGAGACAGCAAGTTTATATCCTCTTTGTTTAACTCACTGCCTGTGTTTCTCTTGTGTGATACAGATTGGTGGCCCACGAGGTGAGAAAGGACAGAAGGGAGAGCCTGCAATAATTGAACCGGTAAGAATGCCCTTCATCCACAAAGATTTCTTCTTCAGGGGGTGGGCATGCGTAGATGGAATTGTATGGTACTGAAGAAGAACTCTGTGGATCTCGAAAGCGTGTCTCTTTCACCAACAGAAGTTGATCCAATAAAAGATATTACCTCCCCCACCTTGTCTATGGAATTGAAAAGCAGTCATAGGTCCGTATGTTCTGTAGTCACTTCTCACGCTCACAGCTGCAGCTCGTAGGGAGATGGTCAGTATTTTCCATGAAATAATTTCAAAAGAAATTGAAAAACTGTCATTTTTATGGAAAAAAAATCTAGTAGAAATGTTCTGGATTTTTTAAAATAATAATTGAAAGTGATTTGGCGGGGGGTGCTATTTTAAGAAACAGGGATAATTTGGAAAGAAATTAACATTTTCCATTTACTCCTATTTTTGTTTGTAACAATTCTTTGGCCACATTCCCCCCCGCCCCCTCCCAGTGTTATGTACAAGTGAAATGGCAAGAGCCTCTCTTAGGAGTCCAATGGCTTTTACTTAGTCGTCGGTTTGAATCACAGCCCTCCCATCTGAATCCCTGAAGTTCTTGGAAAGCTTAGATCCAGGTCTGAATTTTACTGCTCAGGCCCATCCTTAATTTTACACCTGAGTGGCGCACCTCTGTGGCAAGGAAAGGGTTCTCCCCGCACACAGCTGTGGCAGCTGAGCATGGTTTTTTTGTCTTCGACGTCCATTCTCTCCTTTAGGCCTCCATGTTGTTAAGGACCTCGAAACTGCTCTTGTATGATTGTTCAGGAACCAGAATCCTACATTCTCTACTCCTCTGTTTTGCCTGCACTGAGAGCCAGGGTTTCTCAGGCCCAGCTCTGAGGCACTTTTTGGTTTTAAAGTCAAAGGAATTTTCCAGCTACCCTACTGGGATCTGAGAACCACGCTGGGTTCTTTCTGTTTTTACAGCATCGCCATTGATAAAGTCTCTTGGCCTTATTTTTGAAGCTTCTGAGAACCTGCAGCTTCACTTGGCTTTAAGGAGAGATGTCCATGCTCAACGCCTTTTGAAAAGCCAGTCCCTATGTGAACAGAGCTTAGCTGACCATTTAACTGATGGCACATGAAATGGACTGGAATTCAGTTGTCCTGCCCATGGGGTGTCTTGCCTTGGTGGGATTACCTGGAGGAAAAACTGGTTGTTGTCAGCTCTGATTGAAAGGTTCACAGGGAACGGAACTATTATTACATAGCGCCTTTTCCATCCATAAGTACACTTTAAGATCTCGACTTGCTTCTGTGTCTGCATCCCCCTCCCTACCCCCAGGAGAGACCCGCGGGTATTCGGATCCTTTAAATTACCACCATTAATCTTGCGCCTGAGTCTCCAAAAGGCAAGCACACACTCGTTGCAGACCAGTAACTCAATTAACCTATTTTTTTTCATTGGCAGAATGCCAACACAGTGCCAGAAGAAAGGACAACACTTCCTATCTGTTAGAGTCAGGTTTTTTCTGCCCTTCCTCTGTTTCTCTCCTGCGTGGTCCTTTTCCAGAGGGTGGGGGAGTTTGACACCCAGAACCAGTGCTTTTAAAAAGCATTCCCTACCCTCCAAGACAATTCCTTCCTTTCTGGGCCCTGCTTTCATTCTTCCGACAAAGGGAACAAAATGGACAGTTTGTCTAATTGAGGTGTGGAAAGCTCTGTTAAAATACGGGGGAGGAGGGGAAACCTGCTTAAACTCAGGCTGCCCCGTCCAATCTGAAATGTTACAGAGCGAACAAAATAGTTAAGTGTAATCATCCAGAAAGAATTTGGCTGCCTTAGCTGTTTCAAAACACTGGAGCATATATAGCCATTGCCGGAAAATAAACAAGACCAAATGCTGCCTTTCCTCTCTTCCTTCGGTTCCCCTTTAGCTGGGAGAAATGCAGATTCGTTGTGCTCTTTATCTTGAGCAAAGGCACTTTCTTCAGATCGGAGCTGCTGGATGGAGGGGGGAGGAAGGATTTCTCTGAACTTTCCTTCCTTTCGTTCAGTCCGTCTGTCTTTCAATCCTTACTCAGTGCTGACGCTTGCTGGAGGCAGCAGGATAGGGCAGTCTTGAGTCTAATGGTGCCCTCCAGCTGGTAGTTTCTGTGATGGCAAAGGCAGCATTAACACTCCAGATCTCCAGGAGGTGCATGAGCGCAGGGATCTGGGAGTCAGGACTCCTGGATTCTGTTGTTCATTGTTGTACAGCTTTGGAGCAAAGCAAAACACAAGGGAGACTCGCTCTGTCACCTTGGGCAAGTCTATCTGCCTCTCTGAACTGTGACTAAGGGCATGTCTACACTTAAAACGCCAGCGGCGCAGCTGCACCATTGTAGTGCTTTAGTGTAGACACTACCTCCGCCGACGGGAGGGGTTCTCCTGTCTCCATAGGCATCCATCTCCCTGTCAACTTAGCCGCTGTCAGCATGGGGACTTAAATTGGTTTAACACCACCATACCCAGGGTGTGAATTTTTCACACCCCAGCCAACTTAGTTAAACCCACCTACTTTTCTAGTCAAAATGAGACCTAAGATGCCACAATTGATGGCAAATGTTGACACTTAGGATAACATGTGACCTTTCCCTCCCTCGCTCTATAAAACAGGCAGAAATTATAATACTTTTATTAAAATGCATGGGCTCTTCAGATTGAAGCGAGTTAATGAAAAGAACATCGCTTTATTTTTATCCCTTCAGCTTAACTCAAGGAGCTCCCCATGTCCGTGTCCTTTTACGAATGGCATTGCAAATTCCTTTACTATGAGACTGCCCGGAAGGGAAGGCTGTTGGCACGGCTGCAAAATTGGGAAGCTGCTAGCGATACTCTTCGTCTTCTGGCAATGGAAGGGAGCAGAGAAGTGGGGGGAAAGGGGTGTCTTTGAGATGAGGAGGGAATTGAGATATAGACAGGAATGACTTCATGCAAATGGGTGAAAACAAATTAGGAACAACTTTCTCACAGCGCTTTGCCGCCTTATGAACCCTGCCCCCGCAGAAGCCAACAGGTGCTTTGGCACTGGATTCAGTCAGAGCAGAATGGGGTCCCCAAATCTGTGGCTCTCACTCCAGAGGCCAGAGGTTTTATTCCATCCCACACTGCCTCCTCTTCCCCGGCATGTCCCTCCCTGCCCCCTCTTGTCACACAGCTTGTCTCCTGCTCCCCTGCCTTGTCGCGTTGCACGGATAATGGAGACCGTTGGAATTTCTCGTTGAGGAGACTTTCCAGATGTCCCCACAGCCAGAGCCCAACATAAACAAACGGATAAATGTGGGAGGATGCCCAGGCTGTCTGTATCAGGAATAGGTTAATTAGGCCTTCCTCTCCCGTCCTCTCTGAGGGGCCTCCATTGCCTCGGTGATTGGCTGTGGGAAGCAGAGCTCTCGGCGCCGTGGCCATTGAGGAGACAGTTTCAAGTATTTCCCACATAAATCTGGCACCCGGCAGCTCTTGACGGTCATGGGGCTCCTTATATGGGCAATGACTCGCTGCGGAGCCGAGGGGAGTTTATCAGCACTGAGCGGAGGTGGAGGTCTGGGGATGGTGCTAGTCTCCAGAGCTGCCACGCAGGCAGATGGGTGGTGCCTTAATTGGTCCAGTTTCTCAAAGGAAATGGACCCCGGGGGCGGGGGAAGGGCACAGTGAGGGGCTCCTATGAGCCCACCGCTTTGCAAGGTTTTAGGTTTTATAACTTACAACCACCCTTCCCTTCTTTGCAAAACTAAGCAGCACTTTCTGCCCATCGTTCCCCGAGAGCAGGGAATCTTAAACCTCCACCCTTACTGGTCTCTTGTCAGCAGTCTCCACAGAGAGCGGCCAATAGTAACATGGGCCATAAAGACTGAACTGTCCTCTCTCTGCTCAGGTCAGGTCTGGGGCGCCTTGGGTGGGGCAACGTGGAGAGATTGGCTCAGATGCCAGGCAGAGAAGGGCCCAGATGCCGGGCACGTCTCATCTTCCTCTGACTCACTTCACTTATTGCCCCCGGTTCATCTGAACTAAGGGAAAACAGAGAGTGTCCAGAGCTAGATCATGCTGGTGACACCACTGCGCGCTAGCCAGCTATAGCCTTTGGCCTGTAGACCATGACCCCTTGAGGCTCAGGTGCACTGAGTGGAAGCCAGGTCATACTCAAAGGGTCTCTCTGGAGCTCCAGGTAAAGAGCTTGTACTCAGTCCTATGCTCCTTGTCCAGAAAGGAAGAGATTTCCTAAGGCCTCTATTCTCACAGCACATCTGGATTCAGCCCTTGTTAGCCGTAATACTGCTTCCGTATAAATTGTTCATCAGTCCAAATTCCACCACCGAAGCCCCTTGCTTCTGCTTGTCACACCGAGGCCAAGTGTTTCAAACCTGCATTGCTTCGCCCAGGACAGATCAGAGGCAAGGAACAGCTCCCACCTCCTTGCACACCAGGAAAGAGTGGGCATGGAATGTGTGGTCTTGGTAGGTTTGCACTCTGCTCACTCATCCTGAGTACCGGGGCTATTTTCTCCTTCCACCCCTTGGCAGGTCACCCCGTTGCCCAGGCTGCGATTAGAGTGACCAGCCTTGTCCCAGTATTTAACTTCAGTTTTATTTTTCTGCACCTCCTCCATTGCCATGAAACGCATGGGCACATCTCTTAAAAAGCCTGCGGCAACGCGTCCTCCAGATTCTGCAGCTGTGCTAATCAGTTTCATACAGCTCAGCTATTTCCCCCCCACCACACACACACACTTATCCCTCCATCCAGGGGAAAAATATCACTGTCCTAACCCAGGACCAATGCGTGCCATGCATGAGTCTCTTCTCACACCCACGTAAATCGGGAGTAACTCTACTGCAGTCAGTGGAACGATGGTGTTAAACTGCTGTAGGATAAGATCCATGCACCTAATTCTCCGCTAATGTAAATCCACATGACTTCATTGATTTCACTGGCGTTTCCCCTATTAAAGCAACAGAGAATTGGCTCCCCCATGTATCCAAACAATCCAGAAACCAGCCCTTAAATCAGTTAGAGATGGGCAGCAGTAGTATAAAAAATCCTTGTGCTAGCCAAGGGATATGGCTGCAGAGGGTATGTGCCCATATCCCACTGGGGGAGCCATCATGGCATTTGGCAATATAGTGTGATCTGTTTTCTCTCCTGTGGGGGCTGAAGAAGTGCAGGTGTTGGGGCAGGACTCCCCATTTGCTGCATGTACCCTGACTGTTTCAGATTCACTCCACTCAGCCCTTTCCACTGTTGCAGGACATAGGCAGCTGCGGTGACGTCAGCCCACACTTTCACCGGCTCTGCTCCACTGACTGGCCTTAGCTTCAACCCTGACCTGGGGAGACCACCCTCCTCCAAGGGGGAAGTGTAACTCGATCCCTGGGCTGGCTCCTTCCCAGGCTTCTCCTGCCTGAGTCAATTTGACATTTGCTGACTTTTATGGGCTGATTTCATCCCGTAGGAGAAATGACTCTGCTGACTACAAATGAGCCAGCGAGAGGTGAAACGGGCTGCTTGGAATATGGACCCCTCGTTGGATAACGTTGAACTTGGTCAGCGGTCCAGCGATGGAAGGGTAGAACTTGATCCCTGGATCCTTCCAAACCTGTGTTCCTGGTCCTTTCCCTATAGGCCTCTGACTGTTTTATTGGAAAGTTTCTTTTCTGTCTCCCCTCCATTAAAAAAACCCAACTCCGCTGAGTACACCATACCCATGATTTAAAGGAATAGCAAAATATTAATTTTTTTAAACAATGAGATAACATTACCCTGGCATGGTACCCACACAATGATCTTATAGGTTCACTCAGTAAATCACGGCATGAAGCCTGGTAGGGAAAGACATTTAAAGACCACTGGATATGCCTTAGAATTTGATTGGAACTAGAGACGGCATTCTGAGTGAAGGGATTGTCAACTGCAAAACTCACTCCAGAGACCTTGGTTTTGCGGGCATTCAAGACACAGTGCAAGGCTTTTCATTTGCTTGACCTTGGACTAAGACTAGAGAGGATTCCGCTCTCACCCGGTGTGATTCTGGGATGGTTGTTGGAGGCAAGACTTTTATTCATGCCCAGCCTGGGCTGACCTGGTTGACAATTTTGCTTTTCAGTGCACAGGATGTAGTGTGCCAATGGCAATGGACCCAGACTCGGCTGAAACAACGTGGAAGCTGCTCAGCACCGGGATGCGCCAACACCTGTTGGGCTTGTGAGCAGCAAAAGACTGGCTGAGCTAAGAACAGACATGACTGCTTGACTTTTGAGCTCCATTGTGGAGGTTGCGTTGGGGACGTGCCATACTAATCATCAATCTCTCTTACTGTTTTCCAGGGCATGCTCGTCGAAGGGCCATCCGGTCCCGAAGGCCCAGCTGTAAGTCAAAAAATTTTTTTTAGCACTTCTCTGGGCTCTATTGTTTCCATACACTGTACCTGGATATCAGAGCAGTTCAGGGTCAGTTTTACTCTGCTGAAATAAACAGGCTGCTCTAGTTCTGTTTCTTTCCTTTGTGCACACACGCTCACACAAATAACAGCGTGTTTTCCTTTATTACCTAATTTTTTGTCCTGTCTTTTCCATACTAGGGTCTTCCAGGACCTCCAGGAACTACTGGGCCCGTGGGTCCACTGGGTGACCCTGGCGAGAGAGTAAGTATAATGGATTTATATCCTTTGGCTGTGGCCGTAGTTCATTCTTGCTGTTTACTGTGCAGCTTTAAAATGTGACCTGGGGTGTAAAACATAACTGGTCTTAGTGGTGCTTGATAACAACCACCTTTTGCACTATAGCCCTTCTGCCTCAAAATGGGGAGAAGTGGTAAGCCTACCTGGGGTAAAGGACAGATGTTTGAACCTGGAACAAACATTCGGGGAGCGTCCACACTGGCCTTTACAAATGTGTCAAGGACCTCAAGTTACTTGGCAACCAGTTAACTCAAGATTTTAAAAAAGAAGCTTAGCGTAAAGAAACCCTTTGACATCTCACCACATCCTTTATTTCTATGTGACAGGTAATTACGCTGTGTCTCAGTAACAGTCGGAGGGCAAGCGTGGCAAATGTCTGAGAGTTAGTCAGTAGGCAAGTGCAGCCTGTCTGAGATATTAGCCGGCCGGCAATGTTTTCTGCATTATGGCAGGGTCTGCCGGCTCAGAAAGTTTTGCTGTGCTATAAATACAGAATTAAGGTTTCACTGCAGGATTCAGAAGCTGCGGGAGCTGGACTGTTGGTGTGAAAAACTTTCATTCGAACACACACAAGTCTTCTAGGAAAAGTATGAATTAAGTTCAGACCTGGAGTCTTAATTAAACAATCCACCTGTTAGGAGCAAAAAATATCCCCCACTCCTGCAATGGATGGTGTTTCTTTCCCACAGGAACTCCATGCTTTCAGTGGATTTCACTCTGTAGCCTGTAACTTGCCCCACAAGAATGTGCTTTTCTTCTTGTATAATGGTTCTGTTTTCTTTCAAATTACCTCCAATATGAAGATCCTTCTCCTACAATACTGTGTCTTTCCATTAGGAGGAGCTTCTGCCTTACTGACAGGCACGAGCAACTGACCTGCATTCTCTGTCAATGGGATTGTTGGGTGGTTTCCTTGATGATTATTATTTTGTTTAAATTCGTTGCTGGGCAAAATACCCTCCCGCCCCCGATACATGTTATTTGTGTTTTCATAGAATCATAGAATATCAGGGTTGGAAGGGACCTTAGGAGGTCATCTAGTCCAACCCCCTGCTCAAAGCAGGACCAATCCCCAATTTTTGCCCCAGATCCCCAAATGGCCCCCTCGAGGATTGAACTCACAACCCTGGGTTTAGCAGGCCAATGCTCAAACCACTGAGCTATCCCTCCCCCCCATAAAGGTTTTCAAGGCTCCTGGACTTTGGCGGCCAACTTGGAACAGCTACAGCCTCCTTTTCAGAAAGTGCTGAGCACCCACAATGCCAGTGGAGATCTAGGATGTCCCTGTGCGTTCAGCACCTCTGAAAATCAAGCCCCTGGTTTCTGATTAGGGCCGCCTGAAATTGAGGCTCCCAAACGGCCACCATGCAACTATAGTCTCGTCATTTCTGCTTTGTTTTCTTTGCTGCTGAATCACGCAACCACAGTTAAACGCTGTTTTTCTCCCAGTAGGAGGAAATTACACAGCATAGAAGTAACATGTGTAGCTGCTGTGCTGAAACCAACTCCCGCTTCTGCATACACAATGTAGCCAGCAGTGTCTGTAGAGTTAATTTAGGGCTGACGCCTAGTGGAGGGTTTGGAGTACCGCGTCTTGCTTTTGTTTCTCTGAGGGCCCGAAATGAGGTCACTAGAACCTAACTGCTGTAGCAGCCAGCCTAAACCTGCTGGAATTAGAACAGTCCCTCGGCAGGAATCTGGTTTCATGGGCCGGAGTAAATAAATCACTGTATTTCCAAGCTGAAAGCTTTTAGGCGGGGAAAAATGAATATCATTAGGAAATGTTTCTTTCTTTTTTTTTTTTCCATTGAAGAACTGTAAGCGATACTTTAATTTCAGACTGTTAGGCTTATCCAGGGACTTTTCCTGAATGGAGCAGAAGAGGAAAAGTAGTAATCTCCTAATGCAGGGCGTTAAAATCCAGCCTGGTTCTCTTGCTTGGCCTGCACATAAGGAACAAATCTGTTGCCACCGACGACGGTGTAGGCCGGTGGACTCCCTCACCAGTCCAGGGAATACTCAATGTCATGCCCAGAGTCTTTTCAAACTCTTCCTTTAGGACACAGTTTACTCTTCAAATGCAATAAAATAGTTCCACATATAAGCCTTGTCTTTCCCTCTCACCTATGGTCTTCTGCAGGGGCCCGGGGGCCTTTCATCCTGCCAAACTCTCTCCTCCCTCAACAGAACTGTGGTATTGCCTTTTATAGTCACTTGAGTAGTCTCAGCTGGGACGTAGCTGATTGGTCTGCTGGGCCCAACGCCCCTTAGGGTTACCCCACCCTGCGACGGGCAGACAATGCATTCAGTAAGAATTAGGGTTCTGAACCTTAAAAGCCCAGTCTCCTGACACGTAAGCTATAGTAGAGTCTGCATGACCTGCACTGTAATTAAGACTTACCACCCCAGTACGCTGCTGCCATGAGTGGGTGACAGACATTGGCTGTGCACGCTTAACCACGTTTGGCACCAGGAACAAGCAGGCAGGTTCTGCTTTGTCACCTTACTCACGCCCCGTCGATTTCAGCAGCCCGCATGTGAGTGAGGCAAGCAGACCTTGGCCCTGTGCCACTACCGTGCATGGCTGTAGCACAGAGGTATTTTTAGTATAGTTGCATTTACTTCTGTACTATTGTTGAGTGTGTTGCTATTTCACAAAGTCTCTGGTAGTTCTGGGATGGGGATGGGGGTCCCAGACAGCTACAGCGCCAGGGTGGGTGTTTAGGGGCACCCGGGATAACCGACGGGAGAGCTTCCCAACAGGAGGTCTGACTCATCCCCTCGCTAGCAAGGAAGAAGGGGGCAGGAGTGTCATTTGTGCTACGAGAGGTGGAGCCATAGCTAACTCAGGGTCTGAAGACGGAGGGACAGGGGGATTGTCTCTCTTTGAACCAATATGAACCTACAGCCATTGGGTGTGGATGAAGATTTGGCCCTATCTGAACCTCTTGGCCTGTCTCCAGTCCAAACCTGGCTTCGGTCACCACTTAGTCAAGTATGGCCGTTTCTCCACACTCACCTCCTACTTCTACACAGCAGTGCACAGCTGGCGGTCTCCGCTACGTGGAGACTTGAGGGTGAAGCAGGGTGAAGGGCTGCGTCCCATGGACAAAACGTTAGAGTTCAGGGAAGGCAAAGCCGGGCCCCTTCTAGATGTCTTTCCTGCAGTGCATTGATAGCGAAGTGGGCAGGACCCTCTCCGGAGCCGCGCAGAGTGCATTCCAGGTCAGGAGAGAGGTAGATTGGCACAGTGCGCCTGGGGAAGATGGCCATTGGCACAGCAGAGTGCTATTATGGGCAAACTCGATGAGTGCCCAAAGTTCACCCAAAGATAAAAATAGCACTAACGACAGACTCTGCCTGCAGCTCATTGTTGTGGCTGAAGTCATGGCAAGGGTCTTTTTCAACCTCAAAGAGCAAAAAAATACTCGTTAGCAAAAAAAAAAAAAAAAAAAAGTCTTGGAATCTGCCAAGAAACAAAAGAAGAGTCTAATTAATGCTCTGTTTTCCCCGAGTCTGTTCTATAACTCTAGAGGGGAGATGAATGGCAATGACAATACACCATGGAAGAGCTTCAAGAATATCTAATGCGTCTGTTCCCCGCACAGCACTGTTATCCAATGAATACCAAATACCGTCATGAGAATGGGAATGGTTAGCAGAAGACGTTCCCTCAGTCTCCTCGTTAGGATCTTGAACGCATTTTCTGGCAGGTCATTCGGTCTGATTTCTAAAGCGGGCACTGGTGCAGAACGTCTTCTGTCGACTTAGCAGAGCTGCGTAATTGGGTTCCCTTCCCTTTAAGGGCATACCGTGCAGTCACTTCCACCTAGAAAGGTGGGGGGAAAGACCCATCCCCATAGGTCCTGGCCGTCTGCTTTTGCAGTGTTCTATATGAGCACTTGTCTCTAGGCAAAAGAAGTTGGCATCTGGCTTCAGTATGTATTCGTAATGGCTGGCTGTGGAGTTACACCAGTAGTGTAAACAGGATTAGAATCAGGCTTACTATCAGGGTGGTCTAAAGGGCCAGAGACAAAACACTCAGTTGTATATCCATGGCACACTAAGGCTACAAAACAAATAGGGTTCAGCTAGCCATCACAGTCAAACCTGCTCCCCACCTTGCTGTGTTATTTGTCTCTCTCCCAGCATCAGACGTTGGACATACGTTTGCCTGCCAGCTTCCCTCAGCTCACGAGCACAGATGGCTGCTTCATTCCTTGAGACTGCTTCAGCACAGGTGTACATATCTTGTTAGCGGTCTTCACACCAGGCTATGGGCTGTTCGATTCTAGCTGGGCAAGCCAAGAAAGCTTGCAGACGGAGCTCAGACTAAAAGGTCTGGCCAGATAAAATCAAGGGAAGGGGAATGGGTTTCCTTTAGTGTCTTGCCTTCGGCTTTGTGCTAGTTAATAGAGTCCAACACTTAAGTGCCTTCTGAGGTTTTGGTTATTAGGGCTCTGGTTCTTGAAGTTTGTTGTTTGTTTAATGCCTCAAAATTTGAAAAAAAACCAGAATAAACTGGATATATGTGACGGGTGGAATTCACTCGTTTGCAGAGAACCAGCACAAAGTCTATGCACTACCGAAGTCTCACTTAAACCCTATTTTAAAGGCTTTAGTAGTACATGAGCTTTGTGCTGGCTCCTTTGCTTAGTAGTGAATTTCACCCTAGGAGCTCAGACCATGGCCAACTGTTCTTTCATCCAAATCCTTTCCCTTTAATTTCTACTTCTTGCCTGGCTCCAGGCACCAGGGCGCCAGCTGGAAATGACTACACACGTGTTTACAAACGAGAACACAAGAAGAAATATATCAAGATACGAGGAACAGCCATCAGGAAGATATGGCTACATTTTTTTCACTGGCATGATTCTTCTTGGACTTGATCTCATGCATGGATACAAAGCAAAGCCCGAGCCAGACAGTTCCTTTGTTTGCACGCTTTTTATAGTGAACCCTTCTCTTAGGCCTACGTTGCAATTCTGTCCTCATGCACATTGTTCAATATACTTGATGCTTCTTGATCCTCCCATTTCTTTGCTGCAAGCTCTTGGGATCAATCAGAAGAAACAATCTTGTGTGTCCCCCTGATGTGCCCTGTGATGATGTGGCTCTTCTCCAAAGTTGGGTGACTAAGTGTCCCGATTTTATAGGGACAGTCCCGATTTTTGGGTCTTTTTCTTATATAGGCTCCTATTACCCCCTACCCCCGTCCCGATTTTTCACACTTGCTGTCGGGTCACCCTAGGTGACTTCCACATTCCCTCTCCAGCGAGTGCCCTCCAAATGCTCTCTTCTCCATGGCTTCTTCCTGTAGCATGTGAATGAGGGGAACTTTTGAATGCAAGATGGTTGCCTGGCTGCGTTCCATTGAGACAGACACTGAGCTTGAAGGCACCAGCATAACAGAGGTTGCAGTCTCAGGTTTCCTGCCAACTGGGAAATGCGGTAACCACCCGGCTGCAGATCTTCAGTACCAACCTCACAGGCTTACGATACGCACGTGCAAAATGCAGCCATGGAGAGCTCAATGGAAGACTCTCTGCTGTGGTTTTAAGATGGATTTAAATGGTTTATTGGGTATCAGGGCCTTCTAGTGGTGATGATACTAATTTGGACCCTTTTATGAAAATGAAGGCTCTGTATAGGGTGACCAGACGTCCCGATAAAATCGGGACCGTCCCGATTTTTCTTCTTTTGTCCTGCGTCCCGACTAATGCATGGTCGGGACGCCATTTGTCCCGATATCCGGGCTTCTTCCTCCCGTTTCTTTTTTTTCGCTCAACAAGTTCGGCGGCGTCCTGATTTCCGGGTCCTCGCATCTGGTCACCCTGGCTCTGTATCACACTGACTCTCAGGAGATCTGGCTGGTATTTCCTGGGCACTGCACTCCCCTAACCTGTCCAGCGGTTCCCCCTCACTTAAACTCCTGGTGTAGTATTTTTTTTTTGATGGAACAATAATAGCGTTTAGTGTAGTTGTGACAGGATTGAGAATGAAAGGGCCACATCGATCTGTGCCTTGGAATGCTTAGAATGTCGATAGACAGCCACTCAGCTCAACCCTAACGCCTGGCCTCAGCCAGGAACTAGCCTGAGAGTTGTTAAGTTAACCCTTTAGATATGTTGGTCACAATTCATCCCCGAGCCAGTGTGCAGAGCCCAGCACGGTGACTGAGATTGGGGGAGGAGGCACAATCCTGGGGCTGACTGGGGCCTTTTTTGGCACTGCTGGATAAGGTCACAACAGCCCTCTCACGCCAAAGTGCCCGTGTCCCCTGCAGCTTGCAGCAGTCAAGGAATAATCAGGGCATTGAACTGTTTTGCCAACCCTTTCTGGTCCCCATCCACCCCCAGCTTGCTCTGGAATTCCCCCAGCAGGGAAGGAATTCTGCCCCTGGGCCATTTCCCCAAGCGAGGGAGCTGTGAAGCTGCAGGGCAGCCATGAATTGTGCCTTGCTTACTGTCTGTAGCTGCTTCTTTAATCACCTCTCCATGTACGGTGACCTCCTCTACTCCTAAGAATTTGTTTGTGTGGCAGGCTGGAAGGTGGGGCGGGTGGCCCTTATTTCTGCTGTTCTTCCGTATGATTGCCAGCATGCTCTCCAGCCTGCCTTTGAATGGCTGTGCCGAGGCAGCTGGCAGCAGGCACAACGTCCCTGACACTTTTCACTGCACACCCAGGAGTGAAAGGCAGCATCTGCATTCAGGAGCAGACCGCACATTCCACGTGTTTATAAATATTCTGTGCAGAACAAAATGTCACCCAACAGTATGCAACATATTGGGCAGAGAAAAGTGATGAATTAATAAAGCCAGGCAACTAGAAATGTATTGAATCCTCTCCACAAGTT
The DNA here is from genome assembly GCA_033296515.1 of Macrochelys suwanniensis. NCBI lineage: Eukaryota > Metazoa > Chordata > Testudines > Chelydridae > Macrochelys > Macrochelys suwanniensis. Next base: position 7,345,637 of record CM065790.1, on the reverse strand, counting down.
AGACCAGATCGTTTTTAATTCGTCTGTTATTAGCATTATTATTCTTGCATCCAACTCATGTGTGGAACTTTACAGATGTAGCATAAGACGCACGTGGAAACCAAAAGATTTTTGAGACCGGCCAAGTACATCAAACTAAGGTGCCAGTGATACTCAGCTATATCAATATAAGCCAACAGTGCTGTTTAGTATATTGGTATTACTTTATTCATCATTCTGGTTTGCTCATTCAGCACTGCATTGCCTGCCTGTGACGAGGTCTATCAGGCTTTCTCTGCCCTCTGCTGGAGGCATGTGTGGCCTGACACTCCCCATCCAAGGAAAATCCATGCAGACCAGGTGACAAACAAGACAGTCCTCTAGAGGCCTAGAAGGACCAGGAGGGAAAATGACCAATCAACACCCAGCAGGCCTGTTAAGAAGACTTGCCTGCTTTTATTCAGAGGCATAGCCAGCTGGGACTGGGACAGGGGAATGGTTCCTCAGGGCTCACCCAGAACTTGGGCCCTGGTCAGGGCTTTCCCCTAAGTGCCGCAACAAAGTGTTTACATTTGAAGGGTTTTTTTCCTCTTTGTTTACGAGTTGCTGTTTTGTTACTTGAGTGTTTAGAGACTGGCACCAAGCTTATGGCACAGAGTGCCCTGCCCCAAGCTGGAGGACTAACCTTGTAGACTAAGCCCTGGTATACACTCGGGGGGAGGGGGGAAGGGAGGATTGACCTAAAATACGCAACTTCAGCTACGAGAATAGTGCAGCTGAAGTCGACGAATTTAGATTGACTTACCATGGCGTCTTCACGGCACTGAGTCGACTGCTGCCACTCCCCCGTTGACTCCGCTTCTGCCTCTCGCGGCGGTGGAGTACCAGAGTCGATGGGAGAGCGCTCGAGGATCGATTTATCGTGTCTAGAATAGACACGATAAATCGACCCCTGATAGAGCGATCGCTACCCGCCGATCCGACAGGTAGTGTAGACATACCCTAAGGGGCGGGATTGGGGGGGAGTGAAATGGCTGCAGTACCACGCATGGCCCTGAAGGAAGCACAACAGAGCAGCTCCGCCAGTCACACTTCCCCAGCCGTGGAACAACCAGTGAGGCGATCACGTTAAGAAGGTGTAAGGAAGGATTTAAGGAGAAGAAGCATTTGGGAGGTGGCTCCAAGTATATCCCAATGTTCACAAGAAACTCTGAACTGGAATGAGCTGATGGAGAAAGGGAGCACCTTTGGACAATGTGACTTTAGCCAATGTTCCACATATCCAAGATATAAATTCACCTGTCATCAGGAAGACCTGGTGTTCTTACCACCACTGGAACATTGCACCAGTCTGCCTCAGACTCTGAACAAGGAAGAACAGCCGTCTCTTGGCACCCACGAGGTTAGACGTGTTCATAAGCTTTGTTCAGGCTGATCGACAGTCCTTCCCCTGATTTTATGCCGGGCATTGATCACGCCTCTCTCTGCAGATTCCTTTGTTTCTCAGAACGTGTGTGTTTCCCGGGCGCTCGGCCCTAGGGTGCGAACAGTTTCTTTCTGTCTTTGTGTCTTTACAAGTGGATGATTAAAGAACAACATGCCGAGTGAATGAATGTAGCCAAATGGCAGGGGGACGGCAGCGATTTATTGAGTGTCACAGGCCACCCGAACTGAATTCCAAAGCATTCACAAAGAGAATACAAACACCAACTCCAGAAAACATCCTTCCCGCCAGTCAGCAGAGAAATGTATCACGATCCCTGCCTCGGGAGAGCGCCATGGATTTCTCCAGATCGCTCTGCTCCTTGCGAGGCAACTGCACAGCCGTTTTCTTTTTGTCTTTCTCCTTTGAGAATATGTTAATCAGTTGGATAACACCCCGGATGCTTTTACCCTTTTACGTACTGCGCCATGCAGTGGAGAACGAAATAGAATAATAGGCCAGATCCATAGCTAGCATACTTTTCCCAAGTTCCATTGAAGTAGATGGAGCTACGCTGATTTACATCAGATGAGGATCTAGCCCTGAGACTGTGCACCCATGGACCTCATTTAGGGCAGCATTGAGGGCAATGCTTAAACTTTAATTGGCTTCGCAGGCACAGCATCTGGCTCTCAGACCTTTGTTATGGTTCTGAAATGTTTGTCGGAAGGTCTTGGATGCCCTTCTCCTTCTCGGTTTCAGGTGGCACCTGGTTTAGAAGTGCTGAAATACCGGGAGAGAGGCTTTTCTCCCAGACATTTGGGCCAGCAATGGAAGTGTCAGAAATCTAACCCTTTAAGAGATTTCTGGACCAAATTTGGAGACCCCCAAAATTGGGCTAAAATCCTGATCAGCGTCCAGATTGCGTTAGCATCTGCAAGGAGTGTGAAGCTTTGCAGCACTCCTTAGCTATTGTAAATCGGCAGAGCAGCATTAACGTCATTGGAGCCACCCCAATTTACATTGGTGTGCAACGGTTTTCTGTTAAAGTTACTCAAAGGCCTTTGGAAAACTGAACTGAATTTAAATTTGAGGTATTTTTAAAATACCCCCCCCCCCACACACACACACACAAACATGCTTGTGTAAAAACATTTTATCAACACTAGTTTGACAGAACACACGAAGATAGATAAACAAACCCAGAGCTGATCAATCATACATCAGGACCGTGGGGGCGAGGTGGGGAGAAAGAGTTATTATATAAGATAAGTTTGTCCTAAATTATCTATTGTGCTTTTAATCCAGCAGATGGGACTGCTCTGTTTACCTATCAACTCCTCATCAGCTGAGTCAGGGACTCTTGTGTCAAAGTGGCTAAGTAAACAAAGTGGAAGTAACATCGTGAGCTAGTCTTGAAAAATGGATAGGTGGATTTGATATGCAGCCTGCCTCCCGCAGCTGAGAGGACTGCTTGTGTTTTCTGCTGATAAATCACTGGCTGTAGTGAATGTTTACTGCAGGTTTTCAAGCTGTGTTATTATTCTGGGTCAGTTGGAGGGTGACGCGAACCCTGGATTCTTCATCTGTAATGTTATCCAGTGCCTGTAATTATGGGGCGGCATGAATATAAATAGTCTAGCTGATGTATGTGTAGTTCAGGGTAGGGTTGGGCAATGTTGTTTTCCCTAATTGTGGACTCACTAATCATGGGCTTGGAAATTCGACTGGCATGGTATTGGGTGCCCTCTTAAGAAAGAGAAAGGGGGGGAGAGAGAGAGAGCACAGGAGACAAGGGGGGGGGGGAAATCCAAGGAAACAAGAGTGAAGAGAGTTTAAAAACAAACAAACCCCACACACAATGCAGAGAGACTGTGAGGAGGGAGGGAGGGAAGGAGGAGAAGTGTATTGTAATATAAAAATAGATAAAGTACATAGACCGTGTAAGGAGACAGGGTAGCCTGGTGCTTAAGGCACAGAACTAAGATCAGGATACCCGGGTTCAGTTCCCAGTTCTGCCACAGACTCACTGAGTGACCTTGGGCAAATCACTTAGGAACTATTTTTCAAAGCACCTCACTGACTTAGGAGCCTCAGGGCATGTCTACACTGCAATAAACCAAACCCAGGGCACTGAGACTGAGAGCTCAGGTCAGCTGACTCAGGCACTTGGAGCTCAGGAGGCAGGGCTATAAAATAGCAGTGTGGGCTGGAGCCTGGGCTCTGAGACTCTTGTTCCTCGAATGTCTGCACTGAAGTTTTACGACCCCGCAGCCTGCGTCTCACGAACCCGAGTCAGCTAACTCAGGCCTGCCACGGTCCTGCCATGGGACTTTTATTGCCATGTAGACATAGCCTAAGTCTCGGTTTCAAAACTGACTTAGCCTTGGTCTACACTGGGGCTGGGGTGGGGGATTATCGATCTAAAATACGCAACTTCAGCTATGAGAATAGCGTCACTGAAGTCGGCGTACTTAGATCGACTTACCGCGGCGTCTTCACAGCGCTGAGTCGACTGCTGCCGCTCCCCCGTCGACTCTGCCTCCGCCTCTCGCAGCGGTGGAGTACAGGAGTCGACGGGAGAGCGCTCGGGGGTCGATTTATCGTGTCTAGACTAGACGCGATAAATCGACTCCCGATAGATCGATCGCTACCTGCCAATCCGAGTGTAGTGTAGACATACCCTTAGGCAGGTCGAAGCCTAAGTCTGATTGAAAGTCAATGGGAGTTTGGTGCCTAAATACCTTTAAAATCTGGCCCTGAGACACTTTCAAAACTGGAAAATGTTACCCTTAGTCTCTCTGGGCCTCTGTCTCTCCCCCAGCCATCACCACCCTCCCTTTGTCTTGTCTGTTTACATAGTAGCTCTTTGTAGCAGAGACCATCTCTTATTATGTGTATCCACAGCACCTGATCTCTAGGCACTTCAATACAATTCATCACAAGAAAGACGACTCATTTGTGCCAGGGTGGTGGTGTCATGGTTTTGGTGTGTGCCTGGAGTGAGGGTGACTGTGTTTGCAGATTCGAGAATTCAAATGAGCAAGACTCCAGTCTGTGTTTCTTGTCTATCCATTCAAGAATTCAGATTCTCCAGCACCTCCTGGGGGGAAGAGCCTAGGCAGACAATATCATCCATGACATGCAAAATCAGACAGATGCAAAAAAAAAAAGCAACTCTTTGCACATATTCAGAGAGACAGTATTTTTAAGGGCTCGGAATGGCTGGTGCAGCTCACCTATCCTCCGGAGAACTTCCCAAGGGGGATTTATGCAGCTTTCATTTAAGAAGAGGGGAAATTTAAAATTAATATGGGACCTTATTAAGTAACTGCAAAAAGATGGTGGATTACACCTGAAACTAGATATATTCCTCAGATAGGGCCCAATCCTGCCATCATTGAAATGAATGACAAGACTCCGATTGACTTCATAGGATGGGATCAAGTCTACAACGCGCACAGCTTTGCATGCTAATGTGAAAATTGGAATTATGCATGCACCTTGAGTAGTTAGATGTCGTCCTCATTTGCATGCTGTATTGCTGGATGTCTGTACAAATTTGGACTTTTTTGCAGGCACAAAACTGTGAGTGCAAATAAACTCAAGACTGGTTTAGAAAAGTTGAATCTATGTTGTTATTTAGAGTTGCATCTTTAGAACATTTAATGCGTAGGTTGTTCCTATAGAGTGAGATCAAGATACTCGACTGATGCAAGTCAGTGGAGCGTTGCTGATTTACACCAGCTGATTGTTTGGCCCAAGGCAGATGGAAATATTTTTGTAGGACAAAAAAACAATGAAAGGAAAGAAATGAACCCGGTGATTAAACATGTGGAAGAATAAATACATTTCAATGCATTTCTGCTTCACTGCTCTGAGTTATATTTTAAACAAGATTTTATATAAGGTTTTAATAGGGCTTAATATACTCAACTAAACATTGATACCATGGATCTGGAACATTGCAAAGGCTTTTATTGTTCATCTGAAAATGGCTCATGGCAGACTTTAAACTATGGAGGGAAGGGAGCAGGGGGATTACTAAGAAATACCATATGTGTTTAAGCAACACATATAGGCAGCTGTAAACATCTCCATGCCGCCAGCCTTGCCATTGATCTGGATACCATCAAAATGTATAGTTTATCTGAGTGTACTTGGCTTTGTCAAGGCTAATGAGAAGCAAAGGCCCTTCCAGCTACAGCAACCTATGAGGAAAATTGAATTAAATAATATATACACACATGCTATAGTGATTTCTCTTTATTTCTCTCCTTTGTAGGGACCTCCTGGCCGTCCAGGTCTTCCAGGAGCAGATGGGTTACCAGGACCACCAGGGACAATGCTCATGCTGCCTGTAAGTACAGTTGTAACAAAAGGGCATGGTTAATAGAGAAGACTGGGGATCAGGACTGCTGCACTTTGCTACTGACGCCCTATCTGTCCTTGGGGGAGTTACTTCACCTCATTGTGACTCTCTTTCCCCTTTTGTGGAATAGAGACACAACACAAAACCTGCGGAACTCGTTGCCAGGGCACGTTGTGAAGGCCAAAACTATAACTGGGTTCAAAAAAGAATCAGATAAGTTCGTGGAAGATAGGTCCATTACTGGCTATTAGCTAAGATGGTCAGGGATGCAACCCGATACTCTGGGAGTCCCTAAACTTCTGTCTGCCAGATGCTGGGTCTGGATAACAGGGGATGGATCACTTGATAATTGCCCTGTTCTGTTCATTTCCTTAGAAGCATCTGGCCACTGTCGGAAGACAGGATAGAGGGCTAGATGGACCATTGGTCTGACTCAGTATGGATGTTCTTATGTAAATTATTACCCACCTTTTGTAAAATGCTGTGAGCTCTTCACATGGGAAAAGAAATGGGTAAGTAGGCTACAATTTTCAAAACTGACCTGCGATTTCAAGCACCTGAATTCTGCTGGGCCCACCTGGAGACACCTAAAGTGGGCTCAATTTTCAGAAAGTGCTGAACATCTGTCTGAAATTTCTGAAATTCAGGGCCATTTAAAGGGGTCTCAAATTGGACATCCAACCTTGTAGGTGACTAAATGAACGAGTCACTTTTGAAGAGCGTGGCACTATTCTTTCTGGATGCCGGTCCGAGCCAGCATTGAGTCAGCCCTCTTGGTCCCAGGACACCAAAGAAATGATGATGAGTGTATTTTGTCTCTGCTTTGATGTGACAGAACCCAAAGGGGCCTAGCGGCTGGAAAATGAGCAGTTGGGTACTAAGAGGAGAATCTTAAATAAAAACCACTGTGCACTTGTAGAGGTTCCAAATAGCAGGGTAATGCATGTGTAGGTTACTGGCAGGGAGCCTAGTACTGCTAAGGCCAACTGCACAACATTGTTACAATGCTTAGCCGGCCATTACAATACCTCTTCTGGCCCATAAAGTAACCAACCCCGGGCCTGTAAATTGTGGGGTTTGGTTCAGTTGGCCAAGTTCATGTTGGAACCTGGTTTCATTGCCTCTCGTGATGCAACAGGACGCCGAGGTGAAACCCAGGTGAAGCAGTGTTACCAACTAGGACCTACAGTCTGCTGTTTCACTCTTGGAACGCTCTAAAGACATTGGTAATTAGGCCAGTAACAGGGTATTGCTATAGGAACATAGGTTCAGAGATGTCAGGCGTGGGAAGAACCTCACTCCTCCTGAAGTTCAGGAAAATAATCTCCCAACAGAGGACATGTCCAATATCAACAGCTTACATTTTCGAGTGCTTTCCATGCCAAAGGATCTCAAAACACTTTATAAACTGTGGGCTGAATTCTACTCCTTGAAGTATATCTCAGCACTGGACAAAATCTGGGCCACTGCCTTTCTCCCTGCCATAAAATAGATATAAAAACCATGCATCCTCCCCCCTCACTGTAGCGAAGTTTTTAATTGGTGTTTGGAAAGCGCTCTGGGATCCCTCAGAGAGAAAGCACCACACAAAGCTGCAGAGCGAATGCATCCAGGAATGGGCGTTTCTGCCTGCATACCGCTGGCCCGGTGCTATTATCTCCCCATAGGCCGCTGCAGATTGGACTAATCCAAGCTCAAATGTTTACCTGTTTGGACTGTGTCCTATTTTCCAAGCAAATGTCGGGTGTCCGGGCATGGGGAGCTAGTATCTCAGGAATAGCTTTTAAAACACACAAGCCCAAACCGATAGCCTACATTTCTAGCACAAGGGCTATGTACTATAGTAAACTGGAGACTAAAGCCAAGTGATTCGTTCCCATCCTCATGCAATCACATCTGCAGGGTTTTCTTGGCCAAAAGCAGCTGGGAGGAGAGCATCCGGCCTATGAACGTTCTGGCTTTAAAGTTTTGGGCTGATGACGAGTCCTTAAGCTTTTAAAGCATTTATCATGATCTCATGCATTTTATCCATGGATTGTTTTGCGCTTCGGTGATTTACTTGGCAGGTGCTTACCTGGGAAGAACGTGGCTTGGACCATAAATAAGAGAGATCCCCTGTCTGGTTTCCCCCTAAGACTGAGCTGAGCTCCCCAGTCCAGCGAGGCTGAATAGAAATGCTATAGAAAGTCAGGCTAGGGGGAGAGGGAATAGACAACAGCACAGTCACATGCATCTTGCATCTTGTTCCTTGCAGTTCCGCTTTACTGGGGGAGGAGATGGTGGCTCAAAAGGACCTCTCGTGTCAGCGCAGGAATCACAAGCTCAAGCCATACTGCAGCAAGCCAGGGTAAGTGGGGATGTCTCTTTTCTCTAGTGCCGTTGGAAGACATGCACCCAGTGATGTGTCTCAACGTTGGCCGTGATTTTGTACCTGGCGTGGTAATGTGACCCCTATGTGATCATCATCTTAGCATACTTTGGCCTACCAATAACAGCTGGAGATGGGCCAAACCCAAAACTATGGTTCAAAATTCCCCTGTGCCTTTTGGACCAAATCCTCTGCCGATGCAAATAGGCATAGGCCTGTGGGCTTGAGTGGAGTTATGCTGTTTACAAGACTTGGTTCTTTGTGCTCAACACCCCCAGCAAAAGTTTTGTATGTTTTTATTTTGGGGGGTAAATCACTCTCAATAAATAAATGAATGTCACAGACGTCAGTTGTTTCTCAGCTCCATGAATCTCAGCCCGCAGATCACACTTTCTTTTAACATATTCATTGGAAAGTATGCAATGAGTATCCTTGCAACTATGTTTTTTATATATATATTGAATCCTGTGGATTAACTATAAAAACTTCCCTATCCGGGTTTGTTATTTGAGCTGTGTTGGTTACCTGTGATTGGTCACACATGTCCCACAATATTCTATCTGCTTCCTGATTGGACGAACACACAGGCCCTTAAGGCCCAAATGTTCACACATTGCCTACTTAGTCCCAGTGTTCTTTTAGTTAAAACTTGTTTTGATGGGAAATGGGCTGTTTGACTACATTATTTTTTGTGTGGAAAGTGTCTGCTTGTCTGTGAAGCTTTTGATTTTTTTTTTCTTTTTGACAGAAAACCAAAAACTGAAAAAGGACATTTCCCCCCCTCTCCCCAGGGAATATTTCAAGTGTTCTTTGAAAAACCGTAACCCCCACCCCCCAACTGATTTTTTTTCATTCAGTTTTTAACTAAACTTTTTCAGTTATCAGTTGGTGAAAATGGGGTGGGGGTGGACAAGCACACCATTTTTGGATTTATGGTTTTTAGATGAAAAGTTAACGTTTTCCACAAGTAGGGGGGGACCCAGGTGTACCCTGCATACAGACCCTGCCGTTTGAACTGGGATCATTAATAAGAAAATTGAGATCAAAGTCTTCTATGGTTGAAGGCTGAAAGGGTTTTGGGGAGGCTGAGAGAGGAAAGGGAATCCTGAGATGGGTAGATTTTTCTTGTCTTGTTTTTGGTTAATTACATTATTAAAGTGATACATTCCCCTGAAATTTAATTCTTGGTAAAGAGGCCAAATGTTATCCCAGCTGGCAGTATTTCAGAGCAGCTCCTTTTTATTGGGCAATGGTAAAAAGAATAAAAGTTATAAATAATCTAACATTTGTGTAATATTCAATTCATTGCAAGTGCAGGCATGGGTAGATTTTAATTACTGGAGCATGGACATAATTAGCAGTCTTTTAAAGTATCGAATTACGGCAATGGAACAAATTGTCCAAGTGGTGTTATAAAGTGTGGACAGTCCCATTACCTGCCATGAAAATTATTGACTTGGTGCTGGCTATATGGCTTTTTAATTACTGGGTTTAAAAAAAACGAAGTTAAATTGCAGTTCTATTTATGTGACTATTAAATAGCAAAAAATCTGTAAATTGAGCTGTCAGGATAGACCCCGTTACTCAATTAAGGGGGAAAAATAATATCAGAAAATGTGGAAATGGCAGAGGTGCTTAATGACTTCTTTGTTTCGGTTTTCACCAAGAAGGTTGGTGGTGATTAGACGTCTAACATAGTGAATGCCAATGAAAATGAGGTAGGATCAGAAGAGGCTAAAATAGGGAAAGAACAAGTTAAAAATTACTTGGACAAATTAGATGTCTTCAAGTCACCAGGACCTGATGAAATGCATCCTAGAATACTCAAGGAGCTGACTGAGGAGATATCTGAGCCATTAGCAATTATCTTTGAGAAGTCATGGAAGACGGGAGAGATTCGAGAAGACTGGAAAAGGTTAAATATAGTGCCAATCTTTAAAAAGGGAAATAAGGACAACCTGGGGAATTACAGAGCAGTCAGTTTAACTTCTGTACCCGGAAAGATAATGGAGCAAATAATTAAGTAGTCCGTTTGCAAACATCTAGAAGATAATAAGGTGATAAGTAACAGTCAGCATGGATTTGTCAAAAACAAATCATGTCAAACCAACCTGATAGCTTTCTTTGACAGGGTAACAAGCCTTGTGGATGTGGGGGGGGGCGGGGGAAGCAGTAGATGTGGTATATCTTGACTTTAGTAAAGCTTTGGATACTGTCTTGCATGACCTTCTCATAAACAGACCAGGGAAATGCAACCTAGATGGAGCTACTATAATGTGGGTGCGAAACTGGTTGGAAAACCGTTCCCAGAGAGTAGTCATCAGTGGTTCACAGTCATGCTGGAAAGGCATAACGAGTGGGGGTTCCGCAAGGGTCTGATTCTATTCAATATCTTCATCAGTGATTTAGATAATGGCATAGAGAGTACACTTATAAAGTTTGCGGACAATACCAAGCTGGGAGGGGTTGCAAGTGCTTTGGAAGATAGGATTAAAATTCAAAATGAGCTGGACAAACAGGATGAAATTCAATAAGGACAAATGCAAAGTACTCCATTTAGAAAGGAACAATCAGTTGCACACATACAAAATGGGAAATGACTGCCTAGGAAGGAGTACTGTGGAAAGGGATCTGGCGGTCATAGTGGACCACAAGCTAAATATGAGTGCAAGATTTCTGGTCCCAGTGGTGTAGAGCCTTTGCTGGTGACAGCACATGGTGTGGGTCATGCTGGCTTTGGTTGTGTCTGGCAGTAGGATGTAGAGGAAACTGGATGATTTTCTCTTTCTGTTGCAGTTGGCGTTGAGAGGACCTGCTGGCCCTATGGGTCTTACTGGAAGACCAGGCCCCGTGGTAAGTAAGTAGCCAAACACTGAGGACAAGAAGGCAAAGCTGACCCAATTCCAAGGCAATGCCCTGGTATCTCTGATATTATTAGTGCCCTGATTGTCAGAGGGCCTTCATTTTCCTGACATTTCTGCACCTGCCCTCTGGCTTCTGCTCACTGTCCCATGCCCCTGTGTAGGGATTTGGATGTGCACACTGCTCTGGGGCAAACAATCTAGTCACAGCTTCCCTGTGATCCCCCCACGTCAGCCAACGCCCCTGTCATCTTCTATGAGTGGGACGTTGAATGAAGCCCTGTGGCATGTGAATGTGCCCCAAACATGGCCGTGCATGCCTGGAAAAGTGCTTGTTTCAGCACTCAGGCTCTAATCTGGAGCAACTGTCATTCTAATCCTGTTGCATTTGGTGCTGTGGGTTCCCAGCCAGCTCTCGTGATCCCGGGGGTTAATGGGTCCTCCTTGACATCGTTCCATTCTTGCCCATGGCAGAGCCTAACCTAACTGTATTGTGCATCCGTAGGGACCCCCAGGCGGCGGAGGACTAAAAGGTGAACCAGGAGATCTGGGACCTCAGGTGTGTATGAGAAAATCACATGATTTTCAAGAAGGGGGTGGTGGTGGGATCTTGTCTAAAGCTACGTAGCCTGCACTAAGGGCTTTTATAGTGGCCCACGTGGAGGAAGAACTCAGGCTTTCCAAAGGGCGAATAAAATTGGACAGATATGAAAATATTTTCTGCACCTAAGTGAGCATTTGAGTATCCAAATACAGAGCTCAGAGATCCTGAGACAGTGGAATATTCCACATTGCCCGCCTTCTGAAGGGCAAGCCAGTACTGATGATCCAGGACATCAAATCCTGAAAGCCCTTATTTCCTTCTTCATCTTTTCCTAGGCAAACCTACCATTCAGTGCGTAGAGAATTTTGCTCCCCATTGAAGTCCTGTAAGATTCCGGGATGGGCTGACCAGGTTCAATGGTGTGGATGGAGAATCATGCTCTCAGCTTGCATGCTGCTCCACCTGGGGAAGAGGGGAGGAAAATAGTGCTCTTGTCTATTCTGCCTACCAGCACCTCTAAACCTATATCAGCCTAAACCTTGTGATTTTATCTTCATCTCTAACCATGGTTCCACTGGAAATGGTCTATCCACACAGCCTGGGTAAACACGGAATACAAGATGCAACAGGATTCTTGGAGGTCCCACCTTCATAATGCAGGCAATAGTTCCAGTATAGAAATCCTGAAGGCCCCTAGTTAGTTTGTAGCTCACGCTCAGGCAAAACTCCCATTCTCTATGGTGCAAAGCCCGAGTAAGGACTGAAGGATTTGCCTCCAGAACATGGAGTCAGGAACAAGTGTGGAATGGTTCACATGATTAAGATTTCCCTTTGAGGACACACCAATCAGGCCTCATGACACAGTGGGAGTTTCCGGTCCTCATTCCCTGCACAATGGACCTCTCCTGTATTTGATGTATGGAGGACTCTGTCCAGTGAGGTTAATGTCACATGTTCTGTGATCCCTATGACCTTTGGTAGTGGCATTGTCTTACCTGGTACATTACTCGTCTCCTTCTCTGCTTTCCACCCTTGTTCTTTTATCTCCACTGAACCACCCAAGGAATGAATGGATCTGCCTTTAGACATTTGCTTACTTTGGGCCAGGTTTACAAAGGGGTTTAGGCACCTAAAAGTGCAGATAGTGGCTTTATAAACCACTTAAGTAGGTAAGGTGACGAACTTCAATGGACTTTCAATGGGAGCTAGGCACCTAATTCACTTTGGCACTTTTGAAAATCCCACTGGGTACCTATCTGCGTCTCTAGGCACCTAAATACCTTTGTAAATCTGTCCAGCTGAAAAGATATGGCAAGATGGGACGTAACCCTTCTTTTAGCTGCACCGGACAGGCCTGGCTAGTGCAGGCCTGTGTCTTGGTCTTGTCCTCTGGAGAACGTGCATATGGTGTATCATCATCTGCTTTGTTTTTCCCCCACTCTCTTCTATCTATTGCAGGGTCCACGAGGCACTCAAGGTCCCCCAGGCCCATCAGGAAAACCAGGCCGCAGGGTAGGTGCACTCAGAATCACTTTGATGTATTTGAAATCAGCTTCCTGCTGCTGTCTAGCAACCGCTGAGGGAGCAGGGGTGGAGGTGCATTTCCCATTCTATTCCATGCTTCCCATCTTCTCCTATACGGTTGCTCCTCAGTCGTCCAAAATATACCTGCATGCATGCACTGGGCCTGATTCTCTCATGCTGCTTTTGCTGCAACTCCATTGGCATCACTGGGTTACTCCTGATTCTCATTAGTGTGAGAGGAGGATCAGACCCACGGGATGCATGCAGGAGATAGCGTACGTTGTACTCAGACCCTGTGCACACATCTCCACGGGCTCCACGTTAAGCTTAAACGACATGTTGGAGATATGCCTATCTCATAGAACTGGAAGGACCTTGAAAGGTCATCGAGTCCAGTCCCCTGCCTTCACTAGCAGGACTAACTACTGTCCCCTGACCGATTTTTGCCCCAGATCCCAAAATGGCCCCCTCAAGGATTGAACTCACAACCTTGGGTTTAGCAGGCCAATGCTCAAACCACTGAGCTATCCCTCCCCCATGTTGCTTCTTCACATTAGAGCGTCGGCTCTGCTTGCTGGCGGGAGAATTAAGAAACTATTTTGCATGACCCACTCCTGGGTTACTAATATGTTTTTAATTTGTTACAATCAGTGAACACCATAATTAACATATCTTGCAATGTGCCGATTGATAGTTTATTCATGTCTTCTCTTTTAAATCAATGGCCATGTCCCAGCATCCAGGGTCCCTACCACTTTATATCGTACCCTTCGTTAGAGAGCCAGGCAAAGATAGGGCTGCTGCTGCCACAAAAACAGACCGTCATTTTCTCCCCACAAGGGAAACAGTCCCACTGCCAGTGGGTTCTGACTTATATAAAACTTCATTCAGCCACAAGCCAAAGAGCAGATGTCCCTGTGGTCTTGCTCAGCTTTTGTAGTTGACTTGCCTTTCCTCTCTTTCAGGGACGTGCTGGAAGCGATGGTGCCCGGGGAATGCCAGGGCAGACAGGACCAAAGGTAGCTTTACATATTTCTATGCTCTTTGCATTCACATCTGCTCTCGCAAACACAAACCAAATGGAACCTAGACAGAAGGAATTCAGTCCACTAGGAAGGGAAAGGACCAGCCGTGTCTGTATAATCATGGGCTCGAAACATTAGAGGTGGAAATGAGTCACCAAGGTCAGACAACAATAATGAGAGATTTTTTGGTACAAGGTTTGTTAAACCAAAAAATTCCTTTGAGTAAGAAATGTGCTGTGTGTGTGTGTGTGTGTGTGTGTGTGTGTGTGTGTGTGTGTGTGTGTGTGTGTGTGTGTGTGTGTGTGTGTGTGTGTGTGTGTGTGTGTGTGTGTGTGTGTGTGTGTGTGTGTGAGAGAGAGAGAAGAGCAAAGACTTTGGAATCCCAATGATGAAAAACACACAATGAGCCGTTAAAAACGTCATGAAATGGAACTACAGAAAAATACCCATTAATTGGGTAAGGAAACTTACGAGGTGTGTCATGGAATTTTAATATCATATTTGAGATGAAATCCCTTCCCTGTGATCTTGTGCTATTATCAACAAGAAAGGAGCTGTTCCACCAAATTGAATGCAGAGAAAGTTTTCCCAAGGAATTGTATATTAGAAGTGCTAAGTAGTTTATTATGTAGATACTTAAAACTGAAATAGATGGGAGTTTCTTGATACAGAGAAAGGAGTCTGCAAACCATTTATCCAGTAAAGTGCGTTAATGAGTGTTGACTGCCCTCAGAGTAGTGCATGCCAGGGAGATGTGAAAAACAGAATAATGAATAGTAGTTGAAATGGTGACTAATTCTATTCTGGGCAGACTTCAAGGGGCGCTCTAGAATTTGATGAAAAAAAATAGCCATCTTGTTACCGCTCATGTATCTTGTGTAGGCAACTTCAATTGCTTGCCGGGTGGATTTATCCTTTAAATTGCTCTGGCATTAGACTATTTCTACTTATAAAGGAGAGGGATGGAGAACAGGAGGAGAGGCATGCAACTATAATTCCATTCTAAGTTAAATTAGCATGAGAGTGTGTTTAGTGGCTGGCAGAGCAGAACGGGCAACAGGATTTCTGGATTCCCAACTTTGTTAGTTTACTATGTGGCTGGGGACAAGCAACTTTAGCACTTACACAGGGATAACAAAACCTATTTTATGGGCGAGGTGTGCCAAGTCCAGCATCGTAGATGAAAGCACCCAAAATCAGGACCCCCTTTTTGTTTTCCTCTCAAATTCTGATCCTGGTGTGATTTGCCCAAGGATGCCCAGGCAGTTTATTGTTGCTCTTTAAGCATAAGGCCCTCCTTCCTCCATGCTTTTATTTATCTAGCAGGTTGTGGACAAGAGGGTGGGTTGCCAGGGGTCAGCTGCTGAGTGCATGGTGCACTATACAGTATGTTACGGTTACAGATAACTAAGCCATAGACTGTGATGCCCACTAGTGATTTTTCTTGGTGAGGTGACTGGTTACTTATACGCTCTGGTTTGCAGACCCCAGGGGCTAGTTCCAGCATAGCCAAGTCTCTGCTAAACTGATCCATGGGAACGTCTCTGTTTTAGCTCAGTGGTGCAATTCCCAACTTTAGTCCTACACACAACTTCTTCCTATCAGTTAAAATATCCATGGATAAGTGCTGCTGTGAGAGATCCTCCAACAGGCTCTGTTTGCACAGGATAAATCCCACCAGCTTCACGTGATGAACCTCTGCAGGGCAGAGGCTACCCAAGGTGCTGAATACTAGATGGATAGGAGTTTTATGATGTGCGTTTTCTTTCCACTTGGTTCTCAAATAAGACCAGAAACCTCAGTCACTTTATTGAAAGGAACATCCATTTAAACTCCAAAGTGAAGTCATCAGATTTAACTTCTAGCTATTTTCCTTCTTAGGCCATAAACTTTCTTGGTACTTTGATTCTAATTTTATTAGCTCAGTTTCCTGTTTCGTTTCTTTTTTCCCCTTGAGTCCCTAGCTGGATTACAGGGAAAGCTTTGGCCAGAAAGGTGGGATGCTTTTTGAGGGGGCTTAGAGATTGAATTTGAAGAGGTGCTGATGGACATGGGAAAGTTGGTATTTAGGTTGCTACCCGGGGGTTATGATTAGTAATGGCATGAAATTTAGACAGTGAAAATGTGGACTGAATATCGCGAAAACTTTCCAAAAGGGGGATGTG
The DNA here is from genome assembly GCA_033296515.1 of Macrochelys suwanniensis. NCBI lineage: Eukaryota > Metazoa > Chordata > Testudines > Chelydridae > Macrochelys > Macrochelys suwanniensis. The sequence continues at coordinate 7,329,376 of CM065790.1, read as the reverse complement.
TTCGGCAGTAGAATACTGTCCCAGGGGAATTGGTGGAAGCCACATTGCTTGAGAAACAAGGATAGGCTGGAAAAATCATTACATGTACAATGGCAGTAATCGGCGAGATGGGTAAGATGGCATCGTGGAACTTTCTCATCGCTAATTCTGATGTTCTTGGGGCTGTGATAAGAAGCTGAAACACTGTCCAATGCCTGTGGATAAAACTGATCCTTCCTTGTCCCAGAGACTAATCAAAGTAGAAAGAGGTACAACAGTGAACAGAAATCTGGACTAACCTTGTCTTTTCTTGTAGGGTGACCGAGGTTTTGATGGGTTGGCTGGTTTGCCTGGTGAGAAGGGGCACAGGGTAAGTTCTCATTTCCACGGCATCCTGGTGACAATCTTAAAAAGAGAAAAAAACAAACAAAATGGCCATGCGACATTATAAAGGGTTATTGATCTCCCAAATGGACCAGTGGGGGAGTGATACGGTGTTCTGAGACTGTTGGGCGTTGCGTGGAGTGTGGTTAGAACTGAGAGGGAGACATCGTGGGCTGGCCGTTGTAAGAGGATTACAGATCTCTGTAGGAGTACATAGGACATGTCATAAAAACACATCTAACCATAGTGTCCTCATGGCAGGAAGCCATTGAAAGCTTCTGAAGACATATGGGAGGGTGAAAAAAAAACCCAGCAGACTTTTTGGAGGAGGTAACAAACCCCAGAAAAGTAGAAAAGCAAGAAACGAAACCTGCTTTTATGGTGCTGTTGTTGATGGAAACGCAGCCAAAAAAACGGGATTCTTCTGTGTGCTTTGCAATTAAACAAGAAGCCAACTATTTTGGCAGGCAACACCCCCCCTCACCCCTCCCCAAGAATGTAACCATTACTTTATAAAGCAAGGGGGGGAGTGTTTTTAGCCGTGGAGGAGATTACGTGGCAATTACATGCTATGTTGAGGCGGAAAGGTGGCGCATAAGGGTAATGTTTAACCAGCTAGAAAATGCTGTAATGTGTTTGAGTTGGAATGGTAACTATGCAGCAAAACCAAGGTCCTTGCTCTCAAAGAAGCTGCTTTGTGTACCTTAGATACACTGGCTGGTTTTCGTACCCATTACGAGATGTCACGGGGAAGGTTTGTGATGGATCGTGCTAGTCCAGTGAAGCAGATCCAGTGACTTCTGAGGCTGCTGTTATATTGTAGAAAGGACCCGGAGATTAAGCTCTAGCCCTGGATGATAGAAAACGTGTCAGCCACAAGGCATTTCTCATACACCCAAAGGGATCTTGGTATCCCCCAATAAATCCCAAGTTTAATTCAAGTTACAGGGATGTTCAGATAACACGATCTCCCTGTTTGGTGGGGGAACAGGCAGCTGTTCTTTCTGCAGGGATGCTTTCCTCCTTGCCAGTTTCACATCAGGGAGGGGCAGCTCAGGAGGCCTGGTCATTATTAGTGAAACTGATCATGGAGGACAGGGCTGGCCCTAGGTTTTATGACGTGTCACACGCAGGGCACCATCCAGCGCTCTTCCAACTATGACCAAGTGACCCCCCACCTTTGCATACCCATAATACAACCCAGTTCCTGATGGTCTCCAGAGGCTATGGTGACATTTCTCCCTCCCCGCACCCGCCACATACATGTCGTACACAATCTGCTCCTCCATTCCTGAAGCCCTGTGATCTCCCCTCCATGGACTGGGAAAACAGGAGGTTGAGAAGAATCATAGAACATATCAGGGTTGGAAGGGACCTTAGGAGGTCATCTAGTCCAACTCCCTGCTCAAAGCAGGACCAATCCCCAATTTTTGCCCCAGATCCCTAAATGGCCCCCTCAAGGATTGAACGCACAACCTTGGGTTTAGCAGGCCAATGCTCAAACCACTGAGCTATCCCTCCCCCAATGGTCTCAGCAAGAAGTGTGGGACACGTGCGGAACACAATCGCTCACTATTCCATGGCCAAAGGGGACCAGGGACGTTGGTTGAGGATGCTCCTCTGCCTGATGGATCACATGTATGCACACGATAAATAGTGTCCTATATGGCTACAGAGGAGTGGCCATAATTCTAACGGGTTTTTGAGTGTACTAGGGGATGGGGAAAAACTGAGCACCTGGTCCCACGAAGGTTGGGGTGGGGCCTGATGCTGCTTTCCCGCACACCTGCTTTACATCACGAGGGAGGAGAGAATCGGCTTGGCTTCTCTTGGGATTTCCTGAAGTGGCTGATTCTAATCTTACATTCCTAGGGTGATCCAGGCCCATCAGGTCCACCAGGAGCACCTGGAGATGACGGGGAGAGGGTAAGTGTAGCTCTGAATGCAGCTTCCTTTTGAATTTAGAACCAAGCCCTTTAAACAAGAAGCAGGTGTGATATCGGACATATAATGAAAACAAAGAGCAAGCCAGTGCTTGCATGTTATTTAATGCAAAATGCTGATCATCTTAAATGAAAGCAGCACATCTGTAGCTTTTGGGGTAGCCTGGAATTTTGCATCCACGCAATATTAATACATATACTCATGACTCAGCCTGCATTGCAATGGTTCTGATCGTGTTCTCTGTTTGGCATTTGTTTTAACTGGTTAATTCCAACTGGCACTAAGCAATGGCACTGAACGGGGCTCACAGTGAAGGTAAAAGTTAGAACTGGTTGACGTTTTTCATATGAAACTCATTTTGATGTCTCTCTCTCCCGCACCTGAATGAAGATTTTTGTGGAAAATTTTTGGATTTGCCAGTGTTTCCCATTTCTTTTTACTAGTAATGAAAACCTGAACAATGTTGAGTTTTTCCCCCCTTCTCTTGCATTTTTCCTTTTATCTCCCTTTTTTTGTGGCAAAAGAAAGAGGGAAAAGAAGGAAAAGAAAAAGAGATGTAATATTGGGGAGAGAAGGGATAAAAATAAAAACTGAAAAATGTTTTCCAAAAGGTTTTCTTTTTTTGTCAGAAAAATGGACAGGTTTTTTAAAATTTTTCACAAAAAAATATAAGAATGATTTGTTTTTCTTCGTGAAATACACTTACCTACTTACCCTTCTTCAATAAGGGATAGTAAAATGCAACAAGGGCTCAGGGACAGGAGTTCCAGACTGTGCTGGGGACTAAAAATTAAAATGGTTTCTAATCCCACTTCTGGAGTGGTTCATGTTAGCTTTGGACAAGTCACTTGTTTGTTTCCTCTGTAAAACAGGCATAACACCTACCTTTCTTTAAATTTCTCTAATCTAAGGAGCCAACAGGTTCATTCGGCTAAATTTAATTGCCATGTTGACTTTTCTGTATTGGCTCCTCCATTCAGTAAGTTACTAAATCTGCTGCTTATTGACCCACAAGCCTTGAATTGTTCCTACAATATCTCATCTGTTAACAAAATCCATCTTTATAAACAGACATGAATTATGAAGCATACTTATAGCATTTCTAATCTTCAGTAAATTCTGCACGCATGATATCGGTCTTATGCACGACTACCATTTTATTACTCCAGGGAAGTTGGTTTTCTGTGATTATTATTTAACAAGGGTGAGACACCTATGATGTGACTGAAATGTAGCTGATTTTATCTCTCTCTCTTTTCCCCTCCACTGCCAAATAGGGTGATGATGGAGAAGTTGGACCCAGAGGTCTACCTGGAGAACCTGTAAGTACTTGCTAGTTCAAAATGTGGGCATCTCAGTAGTTCTGTAGTCCAGAGATCCTATGGCTGATACTGTGCTTTGCAGGGATAGTGGCAGATAGTCACATAGTGCTAGGGTGACCAGATGTCCCGATTTTATAGGGACAGTCCCGATTTTGGGGTCTTTTTCTTATATTAGCTCCTATTACCCCCACCCTCTGTCCCGATTTTTCACACTTGCTGTCTGGGCACCCTACGATAGTGCTACACAGTGTGTTAGATTAAATCTTCAAGGTAGTGAAGAGACAATGAACTCTTGCTGTCACTTGCAGATCTGTTCTGTCTCTCCCGTTTACAGCCATTTCATAAATAGAGAAACATTTCCTCCCATTTATTTATACTTCCAACATTTTCAGCTAAACTTCTCAGTAGTTTTGTTTTCTCAGTGGCCTCGTAGTCAAAGTTTAAAGTCCAGAATTTGAGCTGTGTTGCTTAGCAGTGATTGGTCATGTAGGATGAGCAGAACTCCTCTAGCCTGGCTGTGGAGCGAATGGTTCATGGAAAGTGTATGTAAGCTTTGGTTTCAATGAGCATTCAAGCACACACAGGCTAAGCATTCGTTTTTCATGGGCATTCATGCCGGAAAAACTTGATCACACGAGTATTTGGGGAAACTGAACACTTCGGCCTTGTCTGGGCTGTTGAGACTACAAATACAAATTGGCCGTTAGACATCACTGTGTCACCTAACCCTGCTCAGAGTAGGGCCAAATGGGCTGGTGCTTAAAATGCTAATGGCAGTTCGCAGCCCACCTACACTAAAGTCATGATACTGCAAAAGCTTGCACAGATACTTAGCATGATGCCCTGTGAATTGAAGTCACAGGGTGAAATCCTGGTCCCATTGTGAGTTTTGCCATTGACTTCAGTGGGGTCAGGATTCTACCCACAGGGCATAAAAGATAAGTACATCTGCAGATCTTTGCAGGATAAGGGTCTAAGGCTCCTGATGTTGCTAACCTGAGAGTAGCTGATCTGGGGTTAGCAATGGAGGAAATTCCCGGTTGTAGACAAGGCCAAAAGGGGATGCTAACGTGACCAGAGCAAATGCAGTGTAGAAGCTCAAACCGATATTGCTAGAGAATGTTTTGCCGTATTCACTCAGCTCTCTCAAGAATTAATTTCTGCCCATTTGAGAGGTCCAAAAGCACAGTTGCTACTACCACCAAATATTCCTGACTTTATTGGCAACAACAAAACCTTTTTCTGACAATATGGAGATGCCTCTGTGCAATGAAATTGTCATTTCATTTAAATCAGCTGATTCTTATGTCCAAAACACATTTTCTTAGTATTAAAAGGGATGTGAATACCTATCGCACGCCATCAGCTTTGCTATTATCATGTCTTGTTTTGTTATAAATACCAGATTAGTGATACCAGAGTAACTGACGAGAAATGTTGGGAACATAGGAAAGGAAAGGTTTGGCATTTACAGACTCTCTGGGACTAAATTATACATGAGATGTCTGATTAACTTCTGGGAAAGATTCATCAACCTAGCTATCTCCTTAATACATGTCTAAAGCAATAACTTCTGGGTTATTAACGTCTTAAAAACATTTGTGTGCTCAGGTATTACAGTAATAGAGGAGACATTTAGATGACAATAACGCACACATGGAAACTATTTTTAAATGAGTAGTAGAAAAAAATGGCTGAAGGCCCAGTCGGGAGTAGGTAGAAATTATAATATTAGAAACTTTGGCTGATAAATATACTTCCCCAGTCTGCATGAACATCTCCTAATACCATCAGCCAGATCCTGGTCCCATCAAAATCAATGCTGATTTCGATGGTAGGGTATGGGCCTTTATGTTTTACTGGTGGCACCTTAGAATTTGTTCCTGTGGGCATGTAATTCCATTCTGCTGTCATTTGTTAAAATCCCTGAAGCCAGTTCGGTCAAGGGAGTTGTTTTTGGGAGGCCCAGGCGTGCAAAGATTTAAGCACATGGGTATTTCCCAGCCTTGCCGAGGTATGCAGACTATCAACGGTAACATTAGTGATCAGTTGTGCTTAAGCTTAAGTCTTTCCAGGCTCAGACCCATGCGCTCTGTTTTAATGTTAAAACCTATCTTGTAACCTTTTATTTGAACTCTTCTGTTCTGTCCATCAATTAAACATAGTTTTCGTCCATGACCATAAATGAACATCGGTATCAAAGGCTACATCTAGACAGCAATAAAACCCCCATGGCAGTGAATCCCAGAGCCTGGGTCAGTGGATGGGCTTGGGCCACGGGCTTAAAAATACCTGTATGGACGTTCCGGCTCATGGGCTCTGAGACCCTCCCTCCTTGTGGGGTTTCAGAGCCTGAGCCGAAACATCTGCACTGCTATTTTATAGCTCGCAGCCTGAGCCGTGGGAGCCCGAATCACTTCCCCCGAGCTCGGTGGCTTTTATTTCTGCGTAGTCGTACCCTAATGGAACAAAGGGGCTAGGTTTAAAAATGTGGCTTTCCACAGACCCATATGCCCAGTCTGTCTACCTAGGGATCTGTCTGAGAGCTGAGCTAATGTGCTTCGCTTTGAAAACTGAGCTCCCAAGCGTGGGCTTTTCAAAAATGCCCAAGTGATTTAGGAGCACAGGTCTCTGCCAGTGGGCCTTGTGGGCCTAAATCACTGAGGCCCTTTTGGAAATTTCACCCCTCGTATTCATCTGTTAAGCACAAGACTCAAACACAATTAACTCCCTGAAGTTGCTACTATGCCTCAAATAGTGAAAAGTCAGAAATGGGAGGTAAACACCGTGAGTCGTTTATTACCTTTGACTAGAATGGCTCGCCTTGTGGAAATACAAATGAAACATACAGCTGAGACTGAACGCTTTTTTTCCAGCCCTGCCAAGGTCGATAGAGTTTCAGGGGCATAAATTAAATCCAGTGATATTTGAAACACCCACCCCGGTGCTGCCTGAGCAGTGTGAGTTTATTTCACACAGGACTGTCCACCTAGCAGGACTTGCTCTGAAGTATTGCGAAGGGTGCTGCTTTCACAGCAGGAGAGTGCAGGAACCGGAGTGATTTAATCTGAAAGTTGGTTAAAGTGGGCCCTGTTCGAATACGAACAATTAATGTCTCCATCTATAGCGGCTCTCCTTTTTTGTAACAGCATCCCAGACACGCACACGCTTTCTCTCTCTATTTCTGTGGTCCCCAAACTTTTTACCTCATGCCCCCCTTACCTCTGTCCATGCTGCCCCCTGGAACTGGGGCCAGGAGTGGGTCCGGGGCACAAGAAGCGGGGATGCGGACAGGGGTAAAAGGGCCGAGGCTGTGGCCCCAGCTGGGGCCGGGAGCAGGGGGGCGCTCCCTCTCCCCACCCGCGTGGGGAATGGCCTGGGCCCCAGCTGCATCCCCCTGAATGTTCTTTGATGCCCCCTGGGGGGGGACATCTCAAAAATTGGGGACCTCGGCTCTATTTTATGGCAACGTCAGTTTATAAAATAAGATATGGAACGTGTGTTGTTGCAGAACATGCTTTAAAACGTGTTATCCAGCAAGGTGCTGAGTAACATCAACCTTCACTAATTTCAGTGGGAGCGGAGGGTGCTCAGAACCATGCAGGGACAGACCCTCAGGAAGGTGCTATGAAGGCTTTGGCTGGGCAATATTTTTTCCCCGATTCTCTTAAGGCCGGAGCCAAAGCCCATTGAAGTCAATGGGAGTCTTTCCATCGACCTCAAAAAGGCTTTGGGTTGGGCTCTTCATAACTGGAGCTTTTAAGCATATTTGTTTCTGCCTGCAGGGACCCCGAGGTTTGCTGGGACCAAAAGGGCCACCAGGTCCCTCAGGACCGCCGGTAAGTTGCACTCCACATTCCTGCTGTTCTGCTCAGTAAGTTCTGCTGAGTTCTCCACTCAGAGCTAGCCTGTCCCACTGAGGCACTCGGGCAGATCATCCAAGTGGATAATTTTATGGATCTGTGTTGTGAAAACAGGAGGTGTAAAGAGAAAGTTAAAGCTCTAGTGCCACATTCAGCCCTGCTTTGAGCCCAGCTTCAGTGGAGTCACACCCACGCATACCAAGGTGGAATTTGTCCCATAGAGTAAATTAAATATCTAGCCCAAAGTTGAAAGGAAGAACATAACTTATTACCGCTGTGGCTTTTCTATTAACTCTTGCCTGAGTGTTTTGAAGCCTGGTTTAATACAGTTCCCCCCCTCCCCGCCGCTTTTCAAGCTAAATCCAAGGAAAGAACACGCACCTTTTAAGGAGATAGAGCTTAGTCACGGCGTCTGTCTTAAGCTCCTCGTTCCATGAAGTGCTGGTGTAAGGACCAGCTCTAGGGATCGTCATGGGTGATTGATCCCCAAGACTTCAACACCCAATGCCTCTAGCTGTTGTTCCCTTCACTGGCAACAGTCATAGATTCTTATTCCCTTCATGGACCAGCCACTATAACAGGACATGACACCCTTAGTCAGTGAGTTCAGAGGCCTTCAACTTCCATTGAAACGTGAGGGGAGTTGAGGATCTGGTCCCTAAAGTGGCTTGTTTAGGAAGAGTGCACAATAAAAAATTATCTCTGGTCCTGAGCAAGGAATCAACCTGTAGAATGCTGGACCCCACAGCTGATGCTTTCTGATTGGCTGTGAGCAGTGATGCCATAGATTTACCTATGATACTCCGTGAATGTATGAAGCTGATTTTTTCCCCTGGTTTCCCTATATAAATTCCTTTCATTGCCGATGTAAGAGGCTGCATTTTCTAAAGGACTGCGACATCTCAACCAGCCTTCAGCAATAACACCGTCAAAAACACAGTGGGTCAGATCCTCACCTGGTGTAAATTAACACAGCTCCGCCTACTTCATCCATTGTCTTCTAACGCGATATCTTTTGGCCCACCATTTCTACAAATCTGTCCGCTGTTCAGAAACAATCTTCCTACAGTCAATATACAGTATTTGCACAGTGGTGCTGATTTTTCTCTGCAGGCAATGGAAAAAATGTTGAAATGGCCTTTGGGAAAAAACCCAAAAACCGAATAACCAAACCAAACAAAATAATCCAACAACCTGGCATGAATTCTTGGCACCAGCTGCATTGCCAGGCACCTTTAGAAAAACATTCTGTTTCCACTCAGCTGTTCCTTTTAGTCCAAAGGGCCACAGAGTATTTGATTCATTTTTACTGCATCTTCCTGCTATTTTTGGTTCAAAATAGCCAGATGTTTTCTCAATTTAATGCTGTTTATTTTTTTTAATCCCTACTCAGGGTGTGACTGGTATGGATGGACAAACAGGCCCAAAGGGGAATGTGGTAAGTCTTCACTACTAGCATCTATCTATCTATCCAGGTATAGTCAATCTTACATTAGCTTTGTAATCACCGTTTAAGTCCCTGTTGATTTCAAAGCCAGTACAAGCCATGGAGAATACCTTCCTATGGTTAATGCATGTTAATTTTATTATAATTTGCAATTAAATTACATATTACGTCCCTATGAAGATCAAACATGTTCCTCATGATTTATGTTGTTACACCAAACAGCAAAATATAATAATTAAATCAAGAAAGAAACGATATACTTTGTAGAATACTTTGTAGTTACATGAGTCAAATTCACCTCAATACAGAGGAGCCACTACAAAGCCTAAGCATGGTTTAAGTTGGACTTAATTATTGCATATGCTGGTCCTCTACTTTGGCCCTTCACCCATCAATAATGCCTCTCCTGAGAAGACTACCATAGGGGAGGAAGGGAGTGTTGTCTAGTTGTGAGATCAGGACACTGGTGATCAGAACTCCTGGGTTCTTTTCCTGGCCTTGCCGAAGACTCAGCCTGTGGGATCTTGTACTCATCCCTTTGCTATGGCATCTAAAGTGAAGACAGTGATCGTGATTCATAACAGGGCTGTGAGGATTAATTACTTGATTTGTCGAATCCTTGAATGAAAGGTTACATACTTTTACACAAGTACATACGTGTGTATAGTGTGTATGTGCGTAAGAGCAAAGTATTTTTTGATTTTGGTTGTGATTTAAATAACTCTACCCTCCATGTCGGCATGCACACAAAAAATCTAAGAAGAAATGGTTTCTGTGGCTAAATAACTGAACTCAATAGCATTTGGTAGCTGGTGTATTCTCTTTCCAGCAGTGCCCACTAGCAGTGCTTTGGAGATAGGCAGACACAGCCCTCCACAATTGCACAATTGAGAATGAAGAATCCCTTCTTGACCCCTGCAATAATAGTCAGTTTACACCTAGTCGCATGAGAATTCCCTTTAGCATGAGTTGATGTGTATATAACTGTTGGCCGTAACGCTGTAGATCAGGCCTGCACAACTCGTAAAGCAGTGAGGGCCATATTGCTCCGAAGAAAATAGCCGAGGGCTGAAACTCTTCTCCCGCCCACCAAAGTTGTTGAGCAAAAAAACAACGCACCAAAGTTGTTTTTGCTCTACCCACCCCCCGCGGGCCACACAGTGAGCCTCCGCGGGCCGCATGCAGCCCGCGGGCCGTATGTTGTGCAGGCCTGCTGTAGATGGACATTATTACTGCTATGGTTTTGAGCTCCTTTCAGCTCTTACTTTGCTTCCTGGCAGGGTCCTCAAGGTGAGCCGGGACCACCAGGACAACAGGGTAATCCAGGTGCTCAGGTAAGGCAAGAAACTGCTCTTCTCCTTGATAGGAAAGAGTTGGGTTTATAGTTCTGTATGCACTTTGCCCCCCGTCGCAAGTCCTGATCTGCAGAGTGGTTCAGATGGGACATCGCACAAAGTGTTGACTAGCAATAAATACATTTCCTAAAGGCAGAGCCTGGGCTCTAAATCTAAACAACCTCCGGGGCTTGAAGAGTGAAACTGAACCTCATTCTGGATCCACATTTTGCAGCTGGCTCCTGCTGCTGTAATGGACCGAAGCGAGATCCAAGCATCTCCTTGACTGAAGGAGTTAGTTATCTGACTCTAAATCCCAATTTGCTGTGCAGTGTCATCTCTGATTTTTAATGTAATCATTATGGAAGCAGTGGGGTCCAGTGGCTATAGGACTAGGAGTCAGGAGACCTGGGGACATATTCTTCAGTGCTGCTATTGAACTTCTGTGTAACCTTGGGCAAGTCACATCCCTTTCTGGTGCCTCAATTTCCCCATCTTGAAAACAATACTTATCATAGAACTGGAAGGGACCTCAAGACGTCATCTAGTCCAGTCCCCTGCACTCATGGCAGGACTAAGTATTATCTAGACCATCCCTGACAGGTATTTGTCCAACCTCCTCTTAAAAATCTCCAATGATGGAGATTCCACAACCTCCAGTGTTTAACCACCCTGACAGTTAGGAAGTTATTCCTAATGTCCAACCTAAACCTCTCTTGCTGCCATTTAAGCCCATTGCTTCTTGTCTTATTCTCAGAGGCTTAGAAGAACAATTTTTCTCCCTCCTCCTTGTTAACACCCTTTTATATACTTGAAAACTCTTATGTCCCCTCTGAGTCTTCTCTTTTCCAGACTAAACAAACCCAGTTTTTTCAATCTTCCCTCATAGCTCATGTTTTCTAGACCTTTAATCATTTTTTGTCACTCTTCTGTGGACTTTCTCCAGTTTGCCCACATCCTTCCTGAAATGTGGCACCCAGAACTGGACGCAATACTCCAGTTGAGGCCTAATCAGTGCGGAGTAGAGTGGAAGAATTACTTCTCGTGTCTTGCTTACAACACTCCTGCTAATACAGCCCAGAATGATGTTTGTTTCTTTTTGCAACAGTGTTACACTGTTGACTCATATTTAGCTTGTGGTCCACTATGACCCCCAGATCCCTTTCCTCAGTACTCCTTCCTAGGCAGTCATTTCCCATTTTGTATGTGTGCAACTGATTGTTCCTTCCTAAGTGGAGTACTTTGCATTTGTCCTTATTGAATTTCATCCTAATTATCCTCATTTGTAAAGCACTTTCAGTTCTATGGATGAAATAAACTATTTAAAAATGAAGTATTAGCATCTTTTGTGAGACATTTCGATAACTATTGGAAATAGCAGGTCATTGAAAGTGTTAGAAGGATGCTACACTGAGGTGCTGCAAACTACATTTGAAATGATTAATTTGTTTCTTAATGCCCCTCCCTTTTTTTCTTTTCACAGGGTCTTCCAGGTCCACAGGGTGCAATTGGCCCACCAGGCGATAAAGTACGTTAATACACTGCAGCTGTGACATAAGTCAGCTGTTGCCACTAATATGCATTTGTCTCTTCAGATACTCCCCTTTCCCTCATGCAACATCTGTTTATAGCTGTATGCCTGAAAGTTTAATATGTCCTGCTCCAGCCAGGGCAGAGAGGAGGAAACAGAGTTTGTCTCTAATTCATAATATTTGTATTCACGTCCCATTTTAAGAGAAACATTCTGAAGACCGTCTATGTAAAATGTTAGGAGATGACTTAAAATAACAGGGATTGTTTGTTTCTGCGGCTAAATATGCAGAGATGTATAAAGGGATGACATTTGTAAGAGCATGGGGATTCAGATAATTTAATGAGGACCTTCCCCCAGGGAGATGGGCCAGGTTACACCGAGTTTCCATTTTTGCTTAATGATCTGTTCTCACTGGACAAATTCTACCCCCACACCCAGGCAACACCGTGGACTTTAAATCAGTCAAAATGTTGCCCACTGGAATGACGGGACTAATTCATGCTCCCGAGTGCATTTGCATAACTCCCACTCCACTGACTTCCTTGGCATGTATCATTTCCCCCAACACGAGAATTCCCCTTATTGTGCAGTTTTATGGGATCATTGACCAAAGGCTGTCCAGGAGGAAAATGAACAGAACCGATTATCATTTGAAAGGATAAAGGCGTTTCTTGTTTAATTGCTGAGTCCCACACTCAGGTTGTGTCAGTACAGACACGCACTGACGTGGTCAAGGGAGCAGGATCCCTGTTATTAAAGGAAACTAACATAACTGTATTAAAACAGGAAGGTGGGGCAGATAGGGCAGCCCCCCGTTCTTTCCATTTGTCATCATTGTTGGGTTTTCTATTATTATGTGATTTTTATGCTCTGTGGGCCCAGTTTTCCAGCACCTTGCACGGTCATTTACATCAGTGCAAAATGCTGCCCAGTCAGGCTGATAGTGCTTTGCACCAACCTTGCGCTCAGTTTGCACGGGTGTGAAAGGCGGGGCAGAACCCGGCCCTGCTTCTTGAGCCATTGCATCTTTTCTAAAGGATCTACCTTTACATACAACATCTGCGAGACCGGTTTCAGAGAAAGCAAGAGACGTGCCTGTAACATGGTGCCCTTTGTTCTCTGACTGTCAATGTTCAATAACTTCATGGGGACGCTGGTTGCTGCAGTGATTCTGATTGTTGCTGGGTATTTTTTAGGGACCTCTTGGTAAACCTGGTCTTCCTGGCATGCCCGGTGCAGATGGCCCTCCGGTAAGTAGTCTGTTCCTAAGGTACTCCACCCCGCTTACCCACTAGAGACCTGATGCTGTATCACTATTGCACCCAGCCTCCTTGGGAGTTCAGTGGATCTTGAGCGCTCAAGGTTTACAAGATCAGGCCTCAGTCAGAATTTACGCGAACGTCTCGGCCACGTTGCAGGGTTTGGTTCTCCTCTAGCCCCACATTGCTGGTCTGGTTCTTCTGTGTGTTGCGCACCTACTTCAGTTCCTGTCGATTCTAGCCAGAGTGGAGAGTGCTCAGCAGCTCTCAGGACTGGCCCTGTAATAATCATTTTCAGTAAACAACATCGTTAGTAAGGAATGGGCATTGTTTTAATGCATGCTATGGCTCCTGCTAAATCCCTGTAGTTCAGCTGAAATGCATGCTTAAGTGTATTGGATGGAGCACTAGCACTGTGAGTGCATCTCTAACCACTCCCTGTAAAGGAGTTGTGAATAAAAATGAACCCTTTTACCTGGACCGTAGGGTTGAATTCAATTGCTGTCTCAATCCCCAGCTGTAGTGCTTAGAACACCGAGAGTATGTCTACACTGCCATTAAAAACCCGCGACTGGCCCACGTCAGCTGACTCAAGCTCACGGGGCTTGAGGTATGGGCCTGTTTAATTGTGGTGTAGACATTCGGGCTTGGGCTGGAGCTCGGGCCCTACACCACAATTAAACAACCCCTTAGCCTGAGTCCGAGTTAGCTGGCCCGGGCCAGCCATGGGTGTCTGATTGCAGTGCTTCTGCAATGCAGGTAGTATTCACATTAGAGTTTCACATTAGAGTTCTTCTAGCAGCCTCATGATAATCCTACTTTAAACATTATCTGTTCTTGGAAGCTGCTGTTGAAAATCTCTGGCCTTTAAACTCGATCTAATTTTTTACACACCGAGGAGACGTCCGATTTTAAAAGCAACAAATGTTAAGTGGTTACATTCCCTAATGTAAATGCATAGCATGCCAAAAAATTACATTTTCTATCTGGGGATTATCCTTCCCACTCGGGGAATTTAGCTGTCTCATAAAAATGTTAGCTGAGTCAACAGAACAGAATATCTTTAAGGCTGTTGCTCTCGGTGTGAAATTCTCAGAGCAGCCTCCGTTGGAGCTTCTGAGTTATAAAATCTGTCAGGTCCAGTTTTTATGTAGACTAAGGTTCATATATCCTCTTCAGTGTGCACACACGGCTCCATTTGTTCTCATTGGGAATGATGTAGCCTGAAGATAGTCTAGGGCAGGTTCTAAGTGTGAGTGTTGCACCGTCTTAAAGAATAACAAAATGCCCAGACCAGACCAATTAGACTCCGAAGATATATGGCATTCACTAAATTCCTTTTAAAAATCCCCCAAAGCATATGGCATCTTGCTGCAAGACCCAACGAAGTCCCTTGTCAGTTATTGATCACGGGGCTGGTAATGAAACTGCACTTTTTGAAATTGGTGACGATATTATAGACCGTGCAGATTTAGACCTCAGCCTGGACTTCCATTGACACCTGCCCCTGCACCGATAGATCTAGAGATGAGCAAATTGGTGCAGGCACAGCTTTGTGCCCACAGATGTGTATGGGTGCTGTTGATGCCCTTTAGATATCTGGCTACATCATGGCACCTTCAGATATCAAAGTAGCAGCATATGTTTGTGAGTATATAAAGGGAGTTTGGGTGGGTTTTTTTTAAATCAGATCCTTTGTATGAAATCCTGCTGGTCCGACATTACACTCCTCTATACAGGGTGATCTTGGGAAATGGTTTATGATTTTGCTTGTTAAGTGGTTGCAAGGTCATAGGCATGTTCAGATAGGAGCTCGCTGATGAAAAACCCACTTATTGTAGAGGTACTTAGGGCTTTGAGAGCCTGTGGTGGGGTCTGGGTGCCCCCGTGTTCCTTTCAAACGGAAAGATGATGAATGTGCCACAGCTAAGAGGTTCATGTCTTTGTGCCGACACTGCAGACCCAAGAGGGATGTTTTGCCTTGGCAGCACGTTTGGTCCTTTAGTAAGCAAATCTGTTGTGAAGGCACTCATTGGCTCTTCACAATGCTTCACCCGTGCACTGTACTTGATTAGAAGCAATTTTTTCAGGATGGAAAATGGTACTTTTGTTTTGTACCGATAGAAATCTCAACAAAAGGCTTCTAACGACACTGAATAAGAATGTGTTGGAAGCTACAGGACGTTGGGTTATTCAGCTCCCAAGCCCAAGAAGGAAGCCGACCAGTGTCCAGACAGTCAGCATGCAGTGGGGATGCAGGTTAACTGAGTGTTTATCATCAGATCGTGCAATTGATTCCAATAATTAGCAAATGATTGCAGTGTGGAGATCTGACCATCACACCTTCCCGACAAACTCTCCGGTGTTGTACAACTGGATTTTTTTCTCACCACCAACCTAATGACAGCAAATATCAGGAGCCAAAAGTGGCCTAGTGATTAAAACACAGGAGTGAGATCCAGAACTTCTGAGTTTTATTCCTGACTCTGCCATGGACTTGCCGCATGGCCTTGGGTGTGATGGGTACCTCTTCGCAAAATAGATACGCTGCTAGTTGCCCAACTTGCAGAGGTGTTGCGAGATGTTATTGATATTTGCAAAATGTCTTGTGCTGCGCAGATGCAAGGGGGCGCCGCAGCGTCAAGTAGAATTCCACTAAGGGATCATTGCGGTCCCCTTACGTTGGTGAGCACTCATGCCAGTAGATCAGTTGACCTCAGCAGGACCAGTCGCATGAGCAAGTGCTCACTCATGTGTAAGGATCCCCTTGGAAACAGGCCAAGACTGATGGTCAGTTTCTGAAGCAGTGATCTGATTATTAATCTCCTCTCCCTGTTTTGTCTGTTTGTTTTATTAATAGGGTCATCCTGGCAAAGAAGGTCCTTCTGGTGAGAAGGGGAGTCAGGTATGTGTTAACCAGACCCTCATCATTCTCATTTAGTGTCACTGAACGTGGAAGAAGAAGTTAATCCCCATGCTGTGTGTGTTAGGCGTTGAGCAGATGAATTCATTGCCTTGGAGGCATTAAAGCGCTCTGGTCAGTTCTGAAGGCGAGAGAGGCCTTGTTTACACTAGGAAGGATTTGCTTAGATAGTTATACCAGCAAACTAGTACTGTACCGGTAGAGCTATACTGGCAAACCCTCCAAGTGGAGATGCAGCTCGTAGCAGCAAGAGTTTTTTCCCCCGACATAACTTATACCTGTTCCCCGAATGAAATAAACTAGACTGGGCAAAAGGACTTTTTTTTGCTGGTATAACTGCATCTACATGAGGGCTTTTGCCAGCATAGCTATGTCGGATAAGGAGTGTGTGCGTTTGTGGGGGTGGGGGGGTGTTTCACACTCCTAACGGACGTAGCTGTGCTTGCAAAACTTTTGTTAAACATGGTCTGGGAGAAGGTCACATGACTTGGCTGTACTGCTTTTTGAAACACCAATGAGACCCACCAACCCTGCTCCTAAAACCAAGTCCAGTTCATCTGTCTGTGTGCTGCTTTCAATGTTCTTTCCACTACTTCTACGTTCTGGCTTTGTCTAGAAACAAAGGTACAGAACTATTACCCGCTACCTTCCACCCTTCGTTTGGAAATGCCCCAGGAATGGTGATCTTGTGAGATTTGCAGCTCATTTAGAAATCTAGATAAACTTGGACGTTTTTCCTTCCTGAACCTTTGGAATCAAAGATGCATTTTGTTTGTTTTCTCACTTGTGATTTTGGCCATAGGGGATGAGGAGGAAGGAGTCAGGGGACAATTGCAACTTGTCTATAAACCTGTAGTTGCACCAGAGATCTGGTTAGCAGCATTGTCTACCCCAGCTTTCCGGCAAGCAGCACTGAAAAGCTTCCCGAACATGCAAACAGAAACCTATGAAGGGGAAAGCTGTTAATCAGACACAAATAAATATCCGCAGTGCTGCAGAAAATTCCTTTTTCTTTAAAATTAATGTTCTTTTCTTTCTAGTTTGCCCTCATGTCAAAGTCCCTCTTTAACAATATTTTAGAAAACATTGCTCAGAGTCCTTGAATTATATGGTTGTTAGTTTGTCTGGGAGATTTACCATCTGTGTTCCTACTATGTCCTGTTCAGTTGAAAAACATTACATTTGTCAAAAGTCTTTTATTAGAGTACAGTCCGGTTTGATTGAAGCTCACCCTAGCATTGCATGGGTACCGTGTAGAGAAGGAAAATGATGCCCGCAACCGTAACGGGGGCCATTCCTCCAGCTGGCATCACGTGAGGCTAGGAATTCAAATGTTCATGTCTGTAGAATATTAAAACCCAATAAACAGTTCTGTACTCACTTGCTGTGCTGGGAGACATTTAGCAAACGTCCGGAAGTCAGCAGGTGTCAGGGTAAAAGTCCAGATCCAGACTATAACTTTCTCCATGAGTTATTACTTCAGCAATTATGATCTCAGAGCAGTTTGTGCTGCTAGATTTGTTCCAATTGACACTAGCATGAGATCTGAGACTCCAACAGACCCCAAGAAGCATAGATCCTTCAGCTCAGTCTGGCTGGGAAAAATTATCCAGAACTCTCTTAAAGAAATGGAAGAGTATTTTTCAGCTAGTTGAGCAAAAGAAAACAATTCAGTTGAAAATGTGATTGATTTACCGAGTCATAATACAGCACTCTAGCGATGGTGCAAGGTACTTACAAAGTTACCATGGAGTCTGTCCATCCAGGTTTGGCAATAACTACAATTCAGCCCTTGGAGTCAGTGATGACTAGATGGATTCATAGTTTTGAATGCTAGAAGGGACCATTCTGATCATCTTAGTCTGCCCTCCGGCAAAATCCAGCCAAGGAACCTCACCCAAAAATGTCAGTATCAAGCCCATAACTTCTGTTTGAGCTACAGCTTATCTTTTAAAAAGACATCCAGTCTTGACTTAAAGATTTCAAGTGATGGAGAATCCACCACATGCCCAAGTAAGTTGTTAATGACCCTCCCTCTTCAAATTTGCATCTAATTTTTAGTCTACATTTGTCTAGCTTCAGCTTCCAGCCATTGGATCTTATTATAATGATGGCTCTATTCATAACAGTCCTAGAAATCAGAGACAAGCTAGACTTGTGAGGGCATCCAATGCATCTCCTTGTACATGAAGGATTGGTCCCCGTTGCACATGTGCTAATGTTTCGTGCAATTTAGGTTCACCTGTGCCACATGGTGGGGTTTCCGCTGCTTCCCTTTTGAGTTTATTCCACATGTGCTGGTATAGATCTCATTGTCTGTAGTTTTCTGAATCTAGGGATCATTGGCTCGTAAGTTCCATTTTGAAAATGATGCAGGAACTTACAAGTCTAAATCTCATCGAAAGTCCCTAAATCACTTTTGAAAATGGGACTTAGGCCCCTAAGTTCCTTAGGCACTTTTGAAAGTTTTACCGATTAAGTCTAAATTTTCCCTTTTTAATTTTAGTCCATTGCTCCATAAGTGCTGGAACTAGAGGTGCCGGGGGTGCTGCAGCACCCCCTGGCTTGAAGTGTTTCCATTATATACAGGGTTTCCACTATATACAGGGTTTACAGTTTGGTTCAATGGCTGTCAGCACCCCCACTATACAAATTGTTCCAGACCCCCTGCATTGCTCCTATTTTATTCCTTTTGAAGCTAGAGCTAGTTAAGGGGGAAAAGAGAAATTCACATTTTATGCAAATACCCCCCCCTGTTTTTTCCAAATTTTGACAGTCTAAAGTTTTCAAATTTGACAATGCTACACCTTGAATTTTGAAAAATTCGGACCGATTCTACAGTTGGTTGGAAAAAGGCAAGAAAAGAATTGTGAACATTTCCACAATTTTTTTTCTGTTTAAAAATTTCATTGTGACTTTGAAATTCAGCTTCAACCGGCTCTACCTGAAACTAAGCAGTGAAGTCACTTTTGCCATTGCAAACCATTGGTGGATCCTGTGTTTAAAACGTTTTCTTTGTAGCTAATCATTATAGCAGTCACACAGCCGGTGTCTCCTCTCTCTGTCTTCTGTCCTGTGCTCAGACCACAGAGCAACACAATCTCTAAGTTAGTTTTCCATAGCCTCTTCTAAGCACAGCTGACTTCCCATATGCCTCTATTCAGCCAGTCATGCATTTCAATGCAGTTCAGGACAGACAGTTTATCAAAAAGTTCCACCATTGCTGTATCTTACTGTTGTTTTGTCATTGTTGTTTTTAAATCACAGGGTCCAACTGGACCTCAGGGCCCGCTTGGATATCCAGGACCACGTGGAGTCAAGGTAAGGAAGATGGGAAGGCAGGAACACACACCTACATCTTTATTTCTGAGCTGAATTCTGTGTTTTGTGTTAGAGGTAGAGGAGGCCATCTTGGATCTCGCTGAGTTTGACAGCAGCCCCTAAGAAGGAATTTCTTCTACTTACTCTTAGCAAATCTTTCTCTGGCTTAAAAAGGGTTATCAACTCTGGTTCTATATAAATGGAACTAGGAAATGGTCATATAGAAGGGGGAGTGCTGTAACAGCACTGGAAGAAATCTAGAAGACTAGGTGGTGAATCAATTGGGGAGAAACCTATAGGTATTACAGATGAGTCTCAAGAATGCCCAGCAACATTACTACTAAATATGGATGTGATACCTATGGTAGATATGTTATCAGTGAGCCTAGAAGAAACTTAGATGTCTTACTCAGGAGTGTAGCCGAAACACTGAAGCACTAGTGTTCAGTCATACTTACCGTTTGATCAATTCCTTTGGCCTGACCTATCAACTCAGGCCTACTAGAAATATAACTCTGCTGCTTTCTGGAAGAGCTTCAGATGGATTTTTATTCCCACGGAACATGGCACAGTTCCATCACAATCACTTGCCGTTGGAAAACAAAACAAATCTCAGCCTGTATGTGAAGATTTTAACAGGCTGTGACTGTTAATGAAACAAAAGAGCCCAATATTAAAACAAAACACAGTGTGTCTGTGCGCTCAGAGTACTCGGAAATCGTGTTATTTGAAGCTGAGATTTCTCTACAGTGTTATTTAAACTCACATCCCATTCTCTTTCACTGAGTTGAATTGCAGTTCTTCAGCTCGCTCCTGATATCTGCAATATGTATACACTGATAAGAAGGTAGTGGGTATTTTCCCACTCTGATTCTTAATCCTGCATCAAAATCTGTTAACTCTGTCCCTGATCTATACAATGCTTCCCCAACTCCTGTGAAACTGCAGGGTTCCATTCTCGTGAATATAGATACTGGATCAGAGGCTAAAGATGAAGTGAAAACCGATTCAAACCCTCCATACATTTTCCCAGCAGCACAAAGCCACTCACTCTTCCATTTCCAAACATTTAACTAGATTTATTTAACCAAAGCATGTTTTCGTCTCCTGTCTTGCGGCACAGCAGATTGAGACTTAGTGGTCCATTAAGGAATGGTTTTCCATTATGCTTACTGCTAAAGTGGAACTGTTCCTCATTACACTGATATAGAGAAAGTGTGTCATCTGCACAATCCTTAGTGTTTACCAAAAATGTTTCGGTTCCCTCAATCAACGTGCTATTAACTGAATAAAGCTTCAGTTCTGAGAATCAAAGAACAGTGTCTCTCCTTGGACTTGCCATCATAAATCATTAGATCTTGTCCATCTGATCAGGATTCTCTCCTGCTGTATGAATTCACAGCACTTGAAATTCATTTGTATTTTTTGCATGCAGGAGGGGTTCGGGGGAGGACATTAAATGTATCTTGGATAAAATTAAATTCATTTTTAAAGAACTCTTTTTGTTGATATAAGAGTGACATTGCATAGTACAGCGGTGAGATGTGTGTTCCTTGTGGTGAAATTCTGGCCTGCTTTTCCTGAGGGAAAATCAGTGTGCAGGAAGCTTCTTACTCTTTGCCCCACGCAAGGCAAGACATGGGCCTAGCAATGCTTTGAATGACAGACAAAGTGACTCGGTCACGCCTTTGACACCCTCTGCTGCTATCAGCTGCAGGCACTAGGGGATGCAGCAGTAAGACTCTGTTGGGGGGCAGGGATAGCTCAGTGGTTTGAGCATTGGTCTGCTAAACCCAGGGTTGTGTGTTCAATCCTTGAGGGGGGCATTTAGGGATCTGGGGCAAAAATTGGGGATTGGTCCTGCTTGGAGCAGGGATTTGGACTAGATGACCTCCTAAGGTCTCTTCCAACCCTGATATTCTATGAATCTCCCTCCTTACACCATTCTGCCTTGACCTTCCGTTGTTCCCTGATACCCAGCTTCCCTCTTTCCGAGTGAGCCTCATGTGCTTAAGGGCAGAATCTGACTCACAAAGTCTTCAAAACTCAGAATAGAACTTGCAGCCTCCAAGCCACAAGAAACCACAGCAGCCAACTAAGAATTAGATCTCAAAATCCATTAGTATTGACTGTCTCACATATTGATAGTCTCCAGTCTCTCGGCAGACGCACACAGAATGATCAATCCACTGCAGCTCAGTGAGTCTGCTGGGCCAAAGGTGAAATCACAGCAATGATTTGCAGCTGCGTAGGGCCAGGCTTCCAGATTTCCTTATTGTCCAGGGGCATCTCCTCCTATGTCCTTCGGCCATCAGCACGTGAGCAGCTAGACTCTGGCAGCTCTAAGCAGCCAAGGGTCAAATAGACAGGGAAGCGTGAAGCAAAGTTGCGCAGGCTAGATCTAGGTGTAATGCAGGCAGGCACGAAGTGTAAATTTCCCATACGCACTGTCATAGCATCTTAGGGCCTGTGCCCCACGTCACAAGCACCAAAATAATTTGTTAAGTACCTAAAATAATCTATTAAAAAATTAAGGGCAAAATTCCACCCTCTGATGTGTGTGCAGGACAGTGAGAGGAAAGGGAGCAGGGTGGGTGCTCTTTAATAAGGTTGCAATACTAACCAAAAAATGCACAGGCTAAATTCTCAGTTCATGCTCGGCTCTGTTGTGCCACATACGTAGTGTGCAAGTTCACATGCTTAGCTCAGGCATCTGGGTAGGAGGGACAAGTAAAAGATGTACTTGAAATCCCCTCAATTAGATACTTAGATTGTAAGCTCCTTGGTGCAGAGACCATCTTTTTGGTTTTCTGTTTGTACAGCGCCTAGCACGGTGGGTCTTGGTCCAGGACCAGGGCTTTTAGGTGCTACAATCAGACAATTACTAATAATACGTCATGTTGCTGACATGTGTATACTTTGATTCACTATTCATTTTTTCCCTTTCCTTTCCATTTTGTTCAATGCCTTAGTGTGGATTGATTTAAATATCCATACATAAATAAATCCGAAAAGTTTGGCAGGGGCAGAAATCCTGCTTCAAGGCATAAGCCAACTTCTCTAAGGGCTGGTCCACACTAATCCCCTGGGTCGAACTAAGATACGCAACTTCAGCTACGTGAATAACGTAGCTGAAGTAGAAGTATCTTAGTTTGAACTAAACAGCACTTACCGCAGGTCCAGACGCGGCAGGCAGGCTCCCCCGTCGACTCCGCTTACTCCTCGCGCGGAGCAGGAGTACCGGTGTCGACGGCGAGCACTTCCGGGATCGATTTATCGCGTCTCGTCCCAGAAGATCGATTGCTACCCGCTGAATCAGGCGGGTAGTATAGACATACCCTAAGTGATAGAGTTTAGGAAGAAATTTTCCCCTGGAGCAGGATATTCCTTAACTGCTTATTTCAGGGTTTTCTTCACCTGCTTGTGAAGAGGCTGGTACTGGCCACTGTTGGACACACGATGCAGGGCTAGACGGACCACAGCTCTGATCCAGTATGACAGCTTCCTGTTCTCCAGCTTTCCTAGGCATTCTTCCTAGACAGTAGCCCCTCTCCTGGATGATCAGTCATCTCATTCCATAGTGCTGTTCCGCTTACCTCTACTTATTCAGTACAGGACCAGTAATTCAGAAAATGGGGTAGTTGCCCTGCATTCATATAATTAGTGAATGTGGTACTGCATTAATAACAGACAGGTATTCCCAGGCTTCATGCTTTCACATTCTGGTTTTAGCTTTATATTCACTGCATTTTTTTCCCGATCTCCAATACCACCCCCCCCACCCCCGCTTTCCTGACTCTGTGTCATGGATCTTGGTGTCAGCAGCATTTTGATTAGACGTAATGGCTTGGGGGCTGAGTACAGGATAATAGCAAACAAGGAGACAAGTCCACTCCAGGGGAAGGTGCGTAGTGCTAGCTAGATAATACTTGACTGTGACTTTTGAATCCCGAGACTAGTAATATCTTCAAGAAAATTGCATCTTCTTCACTCTGTCCATTTAGTGCTAAGGATCTCACTGTAGGAGGCCGATTAAGTAGCAGAGTGCTTAAGAGTGTCCATTCAGTGTTATTTCACACAGAGGCAATCATAGGTTACACACTATGCTGCTTCAGATCCTAGTTGCGCTAAAGATTT
Organism: Macrochelys suwanniensis; assembly: GCA_033296515.1. Lineage (NCBI taxonomy): Eukaryota > Metazoa > Chordata > Testudines > Chelydridae > Macrochelys > Macrochelys suwanniensis. The sequence goes on along the minus strand of CM065790.1, from coordinate 7,305,929 downwards.
ATCCTGGTTTCAAAGCCGGCCGGGCTGTGGAGGGATGACTGCTGTGCTGAGTTATTATATCAGGCTGGGAGCATAATGTGTTTTTACCACAAGAGGGCACTTGGCAAACTGAGTCTCAATCGAGTGCCCGCCAGCTTTAGCCCCTTGTAATGCCTTTCTCCAGAATCGTGACCATCAATAAACGGTATGAACGCTAAGCGTGAATTAGAATGATTCTGCTCTGCCCTGGCCAGACATGAATAGGTGGTTTATAAATGGTCCTGAACATTTTCATTTGACTGCAGTGGGGTTATGTCCGTTCATACTTAGGGCCCTCGGAAAACAATCACCACTGTTTAGTTGGAAGGCCCACCTCAACCGGTGAATCAGTACGAAAGGGTGGAATCCTGGCCCCATTGAAATAAATAAGGACTTTTTCCGTTGACTTTCAAGGGTACGTCTACACTGCAGCTGGGAGCACACTTTCCAGTGCAGGTAGACAGATGTGCTAGTTCTGCTCAAGCTAGCAGGCTAACAATAGCAGTGTAGCCAGGGATAACATGGGTGGTGGCTTGGGCTAGCCGCCCAAGTATGCTGGGAGGGTTTGTATTCAGGCAGTTAGCCCAAGCCGCTGCCTGTCCTACCCCCGGCTACACCGCTATTTTTAGTGCACTAGCTTGAGTGGAGCTAATGTGTGTCTGGCTACCCATGCTCGTAAGTGCATGTCCAGCTGCAGTGTAGATGTTTCTTTGGGTGAAATTCATTCACCCCTACAGCCAATGCACAACAGAGGCGAGGACGTGCTAAAAAGGAGCCAGAAATCTGCAGACTCTGCTGGGTGAATGCTACAAAGTCATAAAGGAAGACGTTGTGAATGTGTGCTCAGTATTTTTTCAAATGAATTCACTTCAGCAGTGTCTGTACCCCTTTTGCACGGCGCTAATATCTTAGTCAGCTCGGTTTACTGGCAGGAGATTTTGGTGAAAGTTGCCTATTTTAAAGTGAATTTTTGGAAAAACTTTTCCGAAAGCAAACTTCCAGTCATGAATGTTCTCCCTGGAAACTTGATTCTGACCGTTCCATTCATCTTCTTGAGAAATGGAGACATATCACATGTCCCTTCTGTCCAATCAAATCCGCTCAAATTTTGAGTAGCAAATATTCACAAAGGAGCAACAGACCAAAAACCCATTCAGCAAATAATGTTAAACCACCAGCACATTGAGGAAAATCACAATCTGCACAAGGACAATTTGACAGCAGAGAGAGTGAGGCAAAATTCGCTATTGTTAATGATTCACCCAGCTCTAGATATGTGTATGCGTTACCTTGTGCAGGTGTAACATTGTAATGTGCCTCTGTATTTTTTCCTAAGGGGGCAGACGGTGTTCGTGGCTTGAAGGGCACTAAGGGTGAGAAGGTGAGTTACCCCATTTTGCTGGAGGAAGGTTGCCTGTGTGTGCAGTTTTGCAGACCTGCTTTGCCAGTGTAGGATCCAGTCCTGTGAGACATACACGTGTGAATATTTCTGCTGGTGAATGGAGCTGGACTGACAAGTCTCTAGAAACAGCTGCTCTCTATTTATCCACAGAGCAGGCATAGCATAGACATCCTCCACAATGCTTAGCCAGTGTGTGTCAACCCTGAGCTGAGAGTAATGCTGTCTCCATGACCTACTCAATCTTTGGCCTGACTCCTCAGGCCAGCCATTATTATTATGGTTTAAATACCTTAGAAGGGAGGGGAGTCTGGTTTCATGTTGGATTTCCCCCTTACACTGGTAACTGAAGCACAATGCTTCCTAACAAATAGCAAAGTAAAATCATGTCAATGTACATTTTACCAGAAGTCCTTTGCCCAGGAGCCGGCTTCTGGTTTTGTGTTAGCCAGGGGAAATTCCACTGACATAAATGGAATTCTTTGGTGACTTCTATCGGGGTAACAAAGATCAGAATCTGGCCCAGGGAATACAGTGTATGCAATACACTGCCAAGACCAGCCATTGTAAAATCTGTTTTACGAAGGAATTTGACAAAGTAGAATGTGCGTAGAAAAAAATCTAGATTATATTTCAGGGATACAGCTGGTCTCCCAAAGCAATATCAGGAGATGGAGATTTGCTGCGCTGTTCCAGTCCTAAGTATCCCCATGTTCCGTTTCCCTATCTGATAGTCCAGCAGCAGAGCTGGCAATTAGAGGCAAGGAGTTGGCCACGGGGACCTTCCAGAATCCAAAGCTGGTTTTGGTGATGGTGTCTGTGTTTTAGTCTTTTCCTGGGTTTGCTCTAGGAGTTGATACAGTATCGATTTGAGCTCTGCCGTTAAACCGCCTTGGCTGGAAGAAATGTTACTACTGTCCTTGAGGTTTCATGGCAGGATGGTGTAAAATGATCTCAGTGAAAATAAAACCCTGTTATTCTTCAATATAATTTGTTGCCAGTACCGGTAAATTGCTGGTATTTATACCATCTGAGCAGATGATCTCTGCTGGGAGCCAAGGTGTGATTGGTTGGAGACTGCACCTTTGTAATCCCAGTGGGATTATAGTTGTCTGTTGATGTGATACTCCCAAAGGTAGGCTCTTGAGCACGTACAGCTTGGCTGGGTTGCATGGATATGTTGTTCTCACCATGAATCATTCTTACATTTTTGACGAGTGCATCGAAGACCTCTAGAAGGGCACACGTGATGTGCAAATGTGCATGGGGGTTAGTGGGGCCCATCTTGCCCTCCCCCCAGTACAGAGATGCTCTGATGCTATGGAAATACACAAGCATTGTGCACCCCCAGTTCAGAGTTTCACAGAAGCTGCCTTCAAGCGGCCATGGAGGGAGAGGGAGGCGGCGACATGGTGGCCAAGGGAAGGAGTGTATCTGCCACTACATGGATTCACTGGCCATTAGATGCTGAACAGGGGGCTGAAATTGGTTCTTTCCCTCGCTCAGGACCCTGCTCAGCACTCAGTACTGTTCCCCAAAGGTGCAGAATGTCACCGGTTATATTTGACCTGTCTTAGTGTCCCTTTTGCACAATCAGCTGTTTTTCTCCTCTTGTTATTCAGGGTGAAGATGGCTTCCCTGGCTTCAAAGGTGACATGGGCATCAAGGGAGACCGGGTGAGTGTTTGCTGATCTGGTGAGGTATGCTGAATGCATCTTCCTCAGAGAGAGGGCGGGGGGGGGGGTGCAGATTTGGGAAAGGGTCCTTCACACTGGCTCTGGCTGAAATCAGTCTCATGTAATGAGGATGGTTCTTCAGGCATGCTAGCATTCAGTGATACCCTTCAATAACCAAGTGAAGCACTGAGCATAATAATAGGGGGCAGGGCTTTGAAAGTCCCTCATAAGCACTAAATAACTGTGCTCTTGTGCAGTCATGAAATGCAGTTCTCTCTGGGGTGGAACACAATGGTTGTTCTATTGCAGCTTCAAGGGAGAGCTAGAAGGTTTTTCTTGTTGGTGTTTTCCTGATAAGTGCCTGGTATATAAAGATTCTGTCCCAGAGTGGAATACATCAGAATTCATTTCACACTGATATCCTGGGAAGGTATCCAGTGTCCTGCAAGCAGCAAACTGCTTGCATCATCTTTGTACCGCTTACTCCTGTATTCACTCATGAGATCTGCTCAGTGGAGAGCAGAAAGTTAGACCGGGTCATGATGAGACTCTGCTCCCATTCTGTACATTCAGCTGCTCTATAGGAACCCTGGCGTCTCAGATGTGCTGGAATCAAGGAGGTACTAAATCTCTCAATTCTTTATTCCCATATCAGAAGTAAAATTAAAGCTAATAGTAACATAGAACCCAATCTTACAGCCCTGATGCCTGCGAATCCTGCAGGATCGTTTATTTATTTCCAGTATTGCTTCCCCCACCCCAATGTTACATCCTCTTTATTTGCTATGCTGGATGTCGTTCTGTAGCACCGGAACAAAGTCTAAAGTCATCAGGCATGCACTTCAGTCGAAGCGAGAACAGGGCTATGAAAACCACCAGGGGTGCATTCTCATATTAGACACACATCTTTAGCAGCAGGGCACATTGCCTGGCATCAAAAGGTTTTCAAATCATCGGCCCAAACTAACGCGGAGATTCAGACAGCAGCTGCATAGCACACCTGTGCAGGGCTCTGCGTAGCACACCTGTGGAGGGATCTGCCAGCTAGGAAATGGTTTTGTCAGCATGCCACCCTCGCCGACGTATGGATGGAGACATTCTTGCCATGCCTTTCTGAACAGTAAAGCCCATCTTAGCTTGGTATTTCATTAATAGATATTAGGCCCTGGGTGAGAAGACCCAAGGGCGTGAGATAGACAGCAGTAATTTGTGACATGTTTTTTAAGAAGTTGCTCTTTGTTTGATGACTTGTAAAAAATGCAAAGCAAATCCTCCATCGCTCCTGGCATGTAAGAATAGCATGGAGCCATACCAAGGACCCTATTCTGAACGTCATCTCAAAGTCACTCTCCGGCCATCACTTGAAAGCTTTTCCGGCCCCACCTCTTTCTTTTCAAAGATGAAATTCACCTGGCGGCAGACCACGCTACCAGGATGATTATGCACACTCTTGCCAAACAGGTACCCACCTGAGCCATTCTCACCAAACATACAATCCCTGCTGCCTGCTAGCAAGGTCCTTTGTTTGTTTTTTATGATAAATACCAAGCTGCTTGAGGATGAGGGCTACCTGAGAATTTTGCAGACAAATAGGGTCTCATCTCAGTTACCTGTGAGCAAAATATCAGGCTGCCTGCGTGTTTCCACTGAAAACTTCTGTTGTAACCATGCACAATGCTAACAGCCAAGCCAGTTCCTCAGCCTGATTTCCCAGTGATTTTCAGGCTGAGGCTTTCATACCAGTCTTTCTTCTGCAGTTTTTCAGACCGGCCCTAAATTATAACACCTCCCAGGGGCTGCATGCATATAAACCCATGGTTTGGAGATCAGGAAGCGGAAACAAAGGTCCATAGGAGCCAGAGCTAATGAAAGCTATTTCAGTGGAGGGGAGCTAGAATTAGAGAGGATAATTGGAGTGTAGGGAAAGACTGCTGTGCTAGGAAATAATAGCCAGGCAATCTGAGTGAAAGCAGCATGTCTGTTCTAATAACACTCTGTAATTTACTGCACAACAATCTGGTCTGAGCAGTGACTGGGTAAAGGTTTAACGTCTTCTCTGCAAGTTGTTTTCGTGACGCCAGGGTGAGCCGGAACATAGCCGTGCGTACGTTCCTGCCAGCCTCAGGTGATTTGCCCTGGGACACGAGATTGCATGAGTGCCATCTTCATCATCACTTCCCTTTTGATTAACAGGGTGAAATTGGTCCTCACGGCCCACGGGGCGAGGATGGGCCCGAAGGTCCTAAAGGTCGCGGAGGTCCTAATGGAGATCCAGGTCCTCTTGGTCCTTCTGGGGAAAAGGTAACAGTGCTAAAGCTGGACTGTCCCTTCAATGCCCCGTCAAAGCAGACAAGAATGGCCAAGACCAGCCAAGTTTTACAGTGTGCTGCACCAACCTGTTTCCCTGGGATATTCTCTGGTGGATAGCGGGAGGGTTGATGATGGGGGAGTCTGGAGGTTGAGATGAGACTTCTTTTTGGGCGGGGAAGTGAGGCGGATCTTTGGGGCGAGCTATATTTTGTTTGAAGACATTGGGGTGTGGTGCTGTTTGATATCCCTGATACCCACAGAAGCCCTTGATCCAGAGGATACAGCCACGCTGCATTGGGTAGACTCAGGCATGTTCAGATGTCACCAGCGCTAGAGTCACTCTGCTTTAATTCAACACCATCAGAGTGGAGCTGGTCACAAGCTCTTGTCAAAAAAATGGGATTCTGTTGCAAACAAAACTATGGTTTTAGAAGAAAATGTTGAGTTTTTGGTTGAAATTGCCCAGATTTGAAAATATTAAAGGTTATGGCAGGTTTTCTATGTAAAACCCAATTTTTTGGTTGAAATTTTTTCACATGGAAAAAAAAAAAAGATTTCCTGACCTGCTGTACGTGAGTGGGAAGAATCAAATCGAAGGCTTCTGCCAGCAGAGAAGGGACTTTTTACAGTGCCACTGCTTTTTAAGTATCTTTGGCTTCATGGTATTCATGTGGTCTGATCTCAAGTCTGAACTACTGTGAAGCTTAGTGTGTCTCCTTTTGCATAATGCAAACCTTTATTGAACCTACATATGCAATCCAGATTACCATTGACGATGGTGTGGTGAAACAGTCACAAAATACACACTACGTTCTGTTTTTTAATTATATTACAGGGAAAACTCGGAGTTCCAGGGCTCCCAGGTTATCCAGGAAGGCAAGGTCCAAAGGTAATTTTTTATTTTACTGTTGTTAAACTCATCTCCAGGAAGCGTGGCAGATATCATCCATGAGAAGTCGTGGGAAATGGGCTGAACTCCGCTTTCTGTTATATCACTATAAACCTACAAGGCCAGATCTTCAGCTGGTGTGATTCAGTATGGCACCATCGATTCAACCAGTGGAGGATATCATCCAAAGCAGTGGCTCTCAACCTTTCCAAACTACTGTATCCCTTTCAGGAGTCTGATTTGTCTTCACCCCACTTAGGAACTTACAAAATCAGACATAAAAATACAAAAGTGTCACAGCACACTATTACTGAAAAATTGCCTACTTTCTCATTTTACCATATAATTATAAATTAAATCAATTGGAATATAAATATTGTGCTTACATTTCAGTGTATAGTACATAGAGCAGTATAAATAAGTCATTTTCTATATGAAATTTTAGTTTGTACTGACTTCGCTAATGCTTTTTATGTCGCCTGTTGTAAAACTAGGCAAATATCTAGATGAGTTGATGTACCCCCAGAAGACCTTTTAGTACCCCCAGGGGTACACGTACCACTAATCCAGAGTATTTAACCAAGTATGAAGTCAGTAGAGGCTGTTTACATGAGTAAAATGAGTGGCCCCATGCCCTACAGGCCTGATTCTCCATTGCCTTGTGTAGTCAATTACACCTGTACAAAATGAGTGCAAATCAGATTACTTTGCTCAGGTTAAATGGCCATACAAAATGTAAGGCAATGGAAAGTCAGGTTTTGCCATGTATTTTTAACTCTTTAATGCACGGCCTTCCTCAGATTTTAGAGAACAATGTAGACCATCTAACAAATGATTGGAATTGGTACCTCGTATGTGGGAGAAATTTACAAACATGAAAAAAGAGGCCCAGATTCTCACCTGGTGCAAATAGGCCACGTAGCTTACATGACTGATTCTGATGTTACTTTAGTCTCAGTTAATGTAGGGGGCAAAGCATTTGGGAGAGAGGATGGGAAAATGAAAAGAGTGTGGGCCACCACCCTGTCGGGCTCTGCAGGAACCCTTTGATATACAGAAATCAACAAAGTGCAAGGGCACTTTTAGGCTTGTAATAATAAAAAAACGTAGCCCTCATATTATGTGTTACATCTTCAAAGCTCTGAACTACTGTTAACTAATTAGTTAAGGAGAATAACTAATGAGGCACAGTCTCCTTGAAATTAAAATAAAAGTGCCATTTGCAGAATTGCAGGCATCCTCTGTATCTCATCTACACGCCCACCTTCATTTGGGCTGTTGTCAAATGGTTCTTTTTAAAATTAAAACTGAGAGTTCTGCTACATAGAGTAAAAGCTGCAGCCTGGTTTTATCATGCCCTGGAGGCTTTGGGAACTTACGTTTTTGTTAACATTAATTTTTCCCTAAGAATCATATTTTATTATTCATGTTAATTGCTTGAAAAGCCTGGCTTGCTTGACACTGGAGACATAATTAACCACAAAAGATTGTTTCCTGGGTTTTTTTTTAATTTGCATTTTGTGTTTGTGTTTGTTTGTGGGTTGGGTTTTTTTGTTTGTTTGTTTGTTTTACATTTCTTAGCTAACGCATATTTGAAAACTAGCAACCACAGCTACTCTCTATACAGTTGCATTGGAAAAGAAAAGATTAGGGGTAACATTTTTCAGAGAGCCTGTGACCTATTTTCAAAAGTGATATAGGCAAGTAGAGACACATTTTTGGTTGTATTAAGGCGCTTAAAGATACAGATAGATGCCTAGTGAGATTTTCAAAAGCGAGTAAGCAGATTAGGAACCCAATGGAAGTTCGGTACCTAACTACCTTAGGCGCTTTCGAAAATCCCACTAGGTATCTCTGCATCTTGAGACACCTAAATACCTTTGAAAATTGGCCCTTCAGAACGTAAGTCCTGTTGGCTTTGAATCAGACGTAGGCTCCTAAATGCCTGAGTCACTTTTGAAAATGGGGCTTAGGCTCGCAAGTCACTGAAGTGCCTTAAAAATGGTAGACCTAGGTGATCACTATTGTTGTACCCTGCAATGGTGTCGCTCTGGGTAAGGAACATTGGACCAACTCATTAGAAAACATGCTCCACTTCTTAACCATATTAAGCCAATGTGCAGTATTGTCCCATATTCATACCCCTACTTTATCTACCGAGGGCCACGTTCTGGCTGGCATGTAAGCAGAAGAAGGCATTTGTAAACCCACAGGGGGCAGAGGGAGGAGTGTGGATATGAGCTTTCCTACCAGGGGCATGGCCACAAGTGGGTGGCCCAGCCATTTGTCACTCAAGCCCACCCAAATATGAGCCTGTGTAACTGCAGAAGCTGATGTCCATGTGGCTGTGGATCAGGAGCTCCTGGCTGAAGAGCGGGTAGCTCTTGGCCCCTCTGCGGAACGCCATGGCTGGCAAGGAGCAGAGTGGTCTAGCCGGCCCCACCACTGCCTCTGCTCGGCACCACAAACATCTCCTGGCCCCAGGCAATTTTAGCGACAGCCAAGTCCCATGCAGGTGCCAGCCAGCCCCTTTGCCCTGGCTTAACCCATGCCTTCCTAGGGCTGTGGGGATCACCTCCTGCGCTGCCCGGCCCAGCCCCCAGGCGCCACTTCCCGCAGCTCCCATTGGCCGGGAATGGCAAACCGCAGCCACTGGGAGCTGCGGGCGGCCATCAATGCGGACGGTCAATGTAAACAAACTGTCTTTGTTGGTGGGTTTGCCCGCCACTGGTCTAACCCCAGTGTAAACACAGTTACTGATCATACAGGGCCCAATCTGAACCCCATTGAAATAAGCAGAACTCCCATTAACATCACTGGACTTTGGAGCAGGGTGCAGTGCAAGCTACCGAGGTCCACTTGCTTATCCGGCATAAATCTGCTTAGTCCCATCGTAATCAATGGAGCTATACAGATAGCTCCAGCCAGGGATCTGGCCCTCATTCTAAAATAGTAGACCAGAACAGTGCCAATTTCAGCTCATTGTACCCTCTTCTCTCATTTATTTCCCCCCAGGGTTCAATCGGATTCCCAGGATTCCCAGGAGCCAACGGAGAGAAGGGTGGAAGGGTAAGAGCCATTTTGTCTGGCTGCTTTGCTGATTTTCACATGAATTTTGAGATAAACCCTTCAAGAGATTATTCCAGTCGACGATGCTATCGAGCAAAAAGCATGAGAAAATACAGTATCCGTGAATGAGCTCACAGGATGAGAGCCAGAGGATGAGCAGAAAATGAAATCCGGATATCTGCTAGATAACGTAGCATCAAAAAGGTCTAAAGTCATTAATGAAAACCAGATTCATCTTTGTCAGCTCAGACGGGGCCATTTCATTGCCCAGCTTGGGAGTTTTCAGTAAGAAAAGAAAAGTCTCCTGTCTCTCAGCCACCCAAGTCCTCACACATAATCCCCTTTCATTCCATTTCCATGCCACTAACAGGACCCGTCTGGCACAACAAACCAGCTGCCTAGGAAATTTACAGTGTCTAAATGTTAAGCAAGATCATTCCTTACATATTTCACATGCATTAGCCCAGTCCAGTGCAGTCAGAGCCTTCTCTGTCTCATGCCCCTTCAATCCTGGCGATGAAGTCCCCTTTGGTCACCATTGATCATAAATGTGAGCTCATAGCAGGACACATACTGGGCTAAATTCAGTGCTGCTGTAATTCCATTGGCTGCAGGGGAGTTGTGCCTGCTTTCACCAGAGCTGACCTTGGCCTATTCTATGCTCCATCCATGAGAGGCTTGTGCCATTCGGAATCTCCGGGCCCACCGGGTAGAGACGTCTGGCCAGTGAAAACTGGCCCTTCTGAATGGACTCTGCATAGAGTGTGGCAAAGAACATTCGTTGCATGGAGAAAAGCTGAGCTCATTTGCTAGATGGATACCGCATTCCCTCTGGTGGCTAAGGCTACTTCGCATTCCCCTGCTCGTGTGTTCATGCTCGCGCTTATTGAGCACAAGTATAAATAGCAGCGTAGCTCCGGGGCCTGGCTGAGCCGTGCTGAGTGCACCGGCTTCCGGTGTGTTTGTACTCGGCACGGTTAAGCCATGCCTCTGCTGTCCCCCCACAGGGCTATGAGCTATTTACACTCATGCTAGCTCGATGAGAGCTAGTGTGAGTGTGTGTACACAAGCAGGGGGAATCACCTCCCTAGCTCGTAGTGTAGATGTAACCGTTGCTGAGAAGATCCGTTTTAAAGCTGAGTGTTAACAACCCTTGGGCAGCTCCCTTGGATTCTCTTCCTAGGTCCGCCTACAGGAAACCAAGAGACCTGCACATACACTGTGAGTAGGGAAATAGTGTCAAACTGAAAGCTGATCAATTTATGTGAAGAGAAGGTTACCCTCTCTGCAGTCACTAGACGCTAACCTATCCATGGCAAACCAAAGAAACACCCTCCTCCCTCTCACCTGTTCAGCCTAAGAGATGAAAGCCCCTATAAAGATTGACTCTGGGAACATCAAGCTCCGAAAGTAGAGAAAGGATCTTGAGTTCAGCTATCGAGAGAGATGGATCCAAGTAACAGGGCAACTAATAGTGCAGACAGCAGCTTGTCAGTTAAACGCTGGATATTTCTCCCTCGGGATATTCTAAGAGTTTTTGCTGAATCTTGAGCCTTCCCACACCATGAGATGCCGTTTAGGGCATGAGGAACGTTTTAATTAACAGTAATGATTAGAGGTGGGTGAATCTGTTCTGATGCAATATGGACCAGCAGGCGCTTAACTTTAAGTTCAAAATTCAGAGTTGAAAGGTTTTTTTAAATATATTTGTAATTTTCCGGTTCCTCTGCACTTCCTGGTTCCTATGTGGGAGCTGGTGTTGTTATTTATCATTTATATTTTCATAAAGCCCAAAGGCATTGATCCCGGCTAGAAGCCTCTTGTGCTAGGCGTGGTACAAATGCGGACACTCTTATTGCGGACCCAAACAGAAATGCGGAAGCACTGGAAAGCTGATTGAGAAGCCCATTTCTCAATCTGATTATGCAGAAGAGGTGTTCAGTGGTTCAGATAAGCTTCTGGAGCTAGATCAGTGAGACTGGGAGGAATCTGGAGGAACTCTAATAAAATCTTCCCTTTACTCAATGGAGCTATCTCAGATTTACAACTCAGCAAATGAGCTCAAAATCAGATCCTTAAAATGTGGGTGTCTCATCTGCAAGCCCGATGCACCCAGATTTCTAAGCCTGTAAATGTTTGCCCATCACTTGTAATGAAGGAATATCAGGGCATTGGCTAGATAACACAGAGGGTCTATTTCATGCAAAACAAGCTTGGGTTAGATGATTCGGAGAACAAGTAGAAAGTCATTCTGTGCACCGGATCTGTCACAGTGAAGAAGGGCAGGGTTGGAGGAGGGGGAGCGTTTAGGAAAGTGAGTAGCATTACTTTCCTTTTTATTCTCATTTAAATACAAATTACTTTTAACAGGCATGTTGGATAGGAGTGCAGAGAATATAAATCACTTTGCACAGCGTTAATATTGTGCCACCTAATTTTAGTTTATATCTTTGAGGGATTTTTTTAATTCTTTTCTTCCACTGAGTAATTTTCATCTCCTGATTGCGAACTACAAATCTGTCTCCTTTTCCCTCCCACCCCACTTTGGCAGGGACTCAGTTGCTGAGCCGCTCGGCTGTACTGGGATGGGGGGGCGTGAATAAGGGAGCTCTCATGACAGGCGAGAAGTCAGCGTGGCCCTGTAATTACCACACCGCCTGTCTGAAATGCAAAAAGAAAATCCCAGGGCCAGAATCCTGAGCTGGTGTAAACTGACACAGCAGCCTGGTAGTTGCGGGAAGCCAATCCTGTTTTCACCAGCTGAGAATCTGGGCCCCCTTAGTTTCATTTGCTAATTTTATTCCACCAGCAGATACAATGGGACTGCTGGGTTCACAAACCTTGCATCCGACAAAGTGGGGATTCACCCACGAAAGCTTATGCTCAATACGTCTGTTAGTCTATAAGGTGCCACAGGACTCTTTGTTGCTTCTACAGATCCAGACTAACATGGCTACCCCTCTGATACTTGAAACCTTTTAATGTCACTTTCCATGCAATGTGGAGTTGGACCAAGCCAGCTATGCAAGCACCACCCAATTATCTCCAGCACTCTGATAACTCTTTCGGTTTAGACAGAGCTGAAGGGTTTGTTTTTTTCCAGTGTTCCAGAAATGATATCCAGCTCCACCATTCTTGCATTACTGTCAAATGGGATGAGCTCTTTCAAAAGGCAGAAAGACATATGATGGTTCAGGTTGAAATCTGACCATATAAACACTGAAAGGGCCAAGGAAGGAGTGGCCGGGAGGGGAGATCTAAACTCTCCTGACTCATCGTCCATGAAAAGGAACACAGTCATGTGCAAAACTGAGACCTGTTTAAAAAAAGCTTGTGGTTTCTGCTCTGAAAAGTGATTCTTTCCCAGTGACATTGTGCAACTCCTTGTTTATTGTCCCAGCAAGTCCAGATCCATTCTGTTCAATTTACACGTTAAAAAAAAGAGATGGTTTCTGTAGCTGAAACTCCGCCTAGCATGGGAAAGTTAAGCTGCAACCAACCCGTACTGAGGTTTTGTGCTTGAAACTTCGCTAACAAATCTGATATCAATACCCTTCCATGTCTAGCTGGCTCTATAGGGCAGACAGCAGTAAAAAGTGTAGCTAGGACTCTGAAGAGAGAAGGGGTGAATGCTATATGCAGGAAAGCCAGCCCAGGGCATATGCCCACATTCCACATAAGCCTTCAAGAAGCATTTAAATGGAACTTAAATGGTTTGTAGGCTTCATTCTGGGGTGAATTCCACCTACTGGGGTCAACTCTGTTAAATAAGAAGATGCTGTTTTTACATGGTCACTTTTTTGGCTATATCACCACTCCATCTATTATTTGCCCTGCATTCAGTTCGTCCTTTTAAACCATCTTTACAAACTGTTCAGCAGCTTAAGCTAGTTCTGCTCCTTAGCGTGTGTATGCATTTGGAGGACCGGAGCACTTGTTGACACATGTGTTCTTTATATGAAGCAGCCTAATGTACATCCAGAACTGCTGGGTTCCTCAACATTACAGCTGGAAGCAATTGTGAAACAGTGATGAACATTTTCACGGGTTTTGGTGTTTTTCAATCAGCTTGACTCAAAATAATCAGCTCCCAAGGGCGACGTTTGTTTATTGATTAAAATAACAACAGAACATGGAGTACCTGAAATCAAATCTGGGAGCACTGCTCTACGAAAGCATCTTTGGTCAAATATATTCAGTATTTGCTGGGCTCAATGATGATATTATAGCTTCCTTGACCCCTTTGTGTTTGAAGAAAGAGCCCCAGTACCAGTGACAAGGGAATATCAGTGTAAAGGCCAGATTTCCTTTCCTATTAGGCCGTTGCATTTGGGTGTAGCTCACAGGTAAATTGGAATAAATCCAAATTGAATTTGTATTTGATTTTTCATGATTTTCAATGTATTTATTATTTGCATTTCCCTCTGGCAACTAGCTATGGTATTTCCATCATTCAGGGACTGAACTAGACTTTCCAACTCTCATTATTTAAGCTACCCAAATGGCTCCTTGAGTCATTTAAAAAAAAAAAAAAAAGGCACATGAAACATATAAGCACCCACGGCAGAACCTGCATACCTCTCTGACCCCATTGCCGACAGCTAAATTCCAAGGCTGTTGAAAACATACAGAGATGTAAACGCTTTCAACCCTTGAGAGACCTCTCCTAACTGTTTAAACTATACGACAGTACCATGAAGCTTCAGAAAAAAGGACCTTTGGCTTCTTATGAATTCCTTTAGCTCTAGCATGTTAAATATAGTGATAGTTTTGACAAGTGCATATAGCAGGCAGCGTGCTCATTAGACAGTAGCTTCATCTAAGATCTGTTTTGTATGGCAGATACATTTCCTTTGAGCTTCAGTAAGAAGCAATGTTTCAGAGAGGTCTAGGTCAAACCCACTGAATAATGATGTGCAATTGCACTACTAATCAGTTTAGCAAACGTGGCCTAAATCCATCTCTTTTGGGAAAGACCTTGAGCTGATTTTGTTTAAAGGGAGGCTACCTTGTTATTCAAGAAGAAAGGCTGGCATTTCAAAGAGAGCAAGCACAGGGACTAAAACACACACCGTAGCATTTATTTGTATCTCTGTCCTTCCCAATGGACCAAATTTGGAACCAAGCGCACTCAGAACAAATGAAAAATCATCAATGCCTCTTAAGAAAAAAAGTCACATTAGTCAACAGGTCCCTGTGCTCCACCAATGATTCCAGCCTGAAAACCCCATGTGTTCCATTCTGGTACTCCCATCTCTGCAGCTTCCTCTCAGCTGCCCCCTGACTCTGCTGTTCCTCTGACAGCCCCGCAGCGCTCGCCTCATTCAAATCACTGCTTCCTTGGTACCCAAAAGAAATGAGTTTAGAATAATCACAACAGACAAGCAAACAACCTTCTAAAATACCTGGATTTCTCAGGGTAGCCTGGTTTCTAGCCTTGAGTTAGAGACTATTTCAACCAGTGTTGAGGAAAAAGATGGCATCTGGGACTTGGGAGATCTGGGTTTGATACCTGGCTCTGCCACAGACTTCCTCTGTGACATTGGGCAAGTCATTTAAACTCTTCATGCCTCATTTTCCCCATCCATAAAATAGGAATAATAATGCTGCCTTTTCCCCAGCCTTGTCTGTTTGGATTGTAATTTCACTGGGGCCATGAATGTCTCTGACTCTGTGCATGTACACAATCTCAGCTGTAGCTTTTAGGGGATACCACAAATCATAAGTACTAATAATACACAGATTGGAAGTGCTTGGGGCTGGCGCTGTCGTTATTAGTGTTCAGGTTACAGCCAGGTCCTGTGTTCACTCCTGTACTAAACACATTATAAATAATACAGATAAATACATGTATTAAGATCCTGATTGGTGTGGAGAAAAGCACAGATGTTTCAACAAGGGCTTGTTTCTACAAATGTATTCTGAGTTTGGATTTCAGTTGTCTTGGTGGCTGCAAACCTCTATTCACATGATGCATCCTGGCCCAGGGGATTAGACTCATTGACCAACAACACGTTTCAACTTGGCCACCAAAGGGTAGGATTTTTCCAAAGCACTTAAGACAGTTGTCGCCTACTCCCCTTGAAAGCCAGTAGAAGGTGATTCACTGACTCCCTTAGGCAGTGTGAAAATCTCACCATAAATCCATATTTAGACACCCAAATAAGTGGCTTGATTTATAGGGCTGGCTGGAAAACAACAATTCTGTTTGTGCAGAACATGTTGAGGTTTTTGGATTTGTTTTTGTTTTGATGTAGAATGAAATTAAGACATTTTAAAATATTTTGCAAGCAAGGTGTGCTCCAGGATAGCTAATAGCTTAGTGGTTTGAGTATGCACCTGCAAGGTAGGAGATCTATGTTTCAAGTCCCCATTTGCTTGATTTGGAGCAGGGACTTGAATCTGAGTCTTTTACCTCCCGGCTGAGTTCCCTAACCACCAGGCTATTGTGGTCTCTCTCTTGGACCAGGAATTCCATCCTGGGCCAGAGAAATCTTCTCACAGAAAGTTCACTTGAAACTGTTATGTGTCTGGGAAAAGTTTCGGTTTCAACAAAAAAAGTTTAATCGAAAAATGTCCATCTGCCTTTGCTGATTTTCAGAGTCAGTGAGTTCCCACAGCTCTCAGTAGGGGAACAAGAAGTCCTAGCAGATTATCTTCATCCAATAGGTCCTCAGCACTTCTGAAACCCATGTCTAAAGTTGCCTAAATAATAATCTTGTTCTGGGTGGATTGCTTTGGGTATACATATTTGAAAAACTTTGCCTTTACAGTGCTATATACATGATTAGTAATAGCAATAGCAATACACAGTGCTATATAAATGATTAGCAATAGCTAAAAGCAGTGAAAAAATTGTTTATAACTTCAACAGTTTTAACAAAGGATCGTATGGGATAGGCAGCAATGGGGATGTATGTACCCACTTATACCATGTCTGAATTTAGCCCACTATATTTCAAGAGAACCCAGCCAGGAAATTTCTTCATTTGTGTTGTTGTTGAAGTGTTACTGTGATGATCATTCCAGGAAAAGTGAATTCATGACAAGCAGAATACGCCATGGCTCATTTTAGTAGACTTCAAAACAAACTGACTCCAAACATGCTCTAGCACCTGTTTTGATGGTTAATAAATGCCAAATAAGTAAAGTCAAGATTTGTAAGTCGTGGATTTTGGGCAGAAAACCTCAAGTAGTAATTTAAGCCCCTATAATGCCAACATGGGAGAAATGTCACTCGTTCTCTTCCTTCTGAATTTTATGCCCAGATATAATATTGGCCCACTGGTCCAAAATAAGAACATTCAACCCACTGCTGTTTTGTTGATAACTTGACATTAGCCAGAACAGTGATTTCAGAGAGAAAGAACAAGGGCGGCACTACTTTTCTTCTAGGCACATAGTAATGGAGTTTAATATGATGTTAGATTTAGGACCCAGCCATCTCTTTTTCCTGTCAGATTTAATCATAGTCTCCTGTTACAGGAAACTGAGTTCATCTGTCAAATCTCATAACCCTGCTGTTGTGTCACTGCTGCAAAAACAGTGTCTTGAATGACTTATTTAGCACCAAGTCTGCAAAGATGAAGAAAGGTGTGTAAACACGTGGGGTAGCTTAATTGGCTTGTGTTGCATAAAATAATTGCGTAGGTCAGGGTTCCAGCGCTGCTGCTGTCATTTCTAAATATTTAACTACACGCGTCTTGCCAACATGCACTTAAATCAACCTGTCGCCTTCACGCATCTATACGATCCAGCCCACCTTTGTTTAGTATTGCCTGGCGGAAATACAAGCTTTCCAGGTGCAATGCAGTAGATGCAAAGGGAAAAGAGGAGATCAGCAAAACAGTGAAATAGCTGCTGTAAGTAATTAAGTTTATTCTTTAACTTTGTTTATTTGCTATCTCATGAAAGGGACTAGCCGGTGCAAGAACCTGGTAATAGGATACTGTGTTTTTCACTGCTAGGTCACCCATTCATATCTAGTCCAACAGTTATTTCCACCTGGTGACTGTTCACTGGAGTGAGATGCATTGGTGGACAGAAGTCAGTCCTCCTTGGACAGATGACTGCAGCTGGTACTAACTGGCATTCCAGTTGGTAAAGAGACCAAAAACTTGAATAGGCCTGGAGAATAAACTGTCCTCTGAAGGTGCTCTCATCAGGTCAGGATTTGCTGGGCATTTAACTACTGTTTCCTGTTCTGCCAGAATCCTTTGTAGGGGCCTGATCCAAAGTGGATTGACATCAGTGTCCTAGAAAAAGGGGAGATATAGCTAGAGCTGGCTGCAATTTTTTTCATGGACAAATGGCCTTTTTTAATGACTTTTTTCATTTAAAAGATTGTCAACATTTTTCTTTTCTTTTTTAAACGAAAAAGTGCCTTTTTTCATCAACAGTGTTACCAGGGCATGTTAGAAATGTTTTGATTGGTAAATTTAAAAAGTTGTATAACTATTTTGATAATGTTTGCAATATGTAAAAGCAAAAAAGAAGCAAAAATTTGATGAAAAGCAAATTTTGAAAATTCCAATTTGGACCTTTGAAACAACCCCAAATCAACCCATTTCAAAAGCTTTGAAATGAAAACAACTTTCAGATGTCAACATTTTTTTTGTAGAAATAGGCTGACATTTCTTTGACCAGCTCTAGAAATAGCTGTTCCTCTGGATTTACCTGTTTATGTCATTGTAAGGCATGTAAAAAAAAAACCCTCTTGTGCAGGAGAAGATTTAAAAAAAAAAATACCGTATCCCTCTGTGAAAGATAATACCCCCCTGTGCAGCAGTATAGATAAAAGAGAAGAAAAACAGATGTTCTACCCGCCAGTTACAATTATCATGTCAAGTTTCATCAGAGCATTCACATTACAATCTAGCCTGTTCAAACATCACAAAAGGCAAATAAATGTAATTTGAGGTTTCAGTCTGTGTAACCCTTGTTTTCCTTTTATTGAAAACAAAAAAGCAAAAGGAAATTGTGTCACGGAAGCTTCTGGGGCCCATCTTCTCCTTGTTTCCTGTTCATTGTTCCCACAGGTGTGTTCATTCCAGGCAAGCGCAGCCATTGAATGAATGCTGCAGCATAGCCATAAATGTTGTGTAGTTGTTTACAGACTTCTTCTCTTTGATTCCAGGGTACACCTGGCAAACCAGGTCCAAGGGGGCAACGAGGTCCAACGGTAATCATGCATTTTTCCTAACAATACTTTTCAAAGGCACGTTTCTAAGATTATAAATGTGGGTGGAAGAATTAGGTAGGTGTCCTAATCCTAGTGGAAACTCTTAGGAGTTAGGCACCTTTGCGTCTAGAAATCTCCCCATGTGGAAGACCCAAACCAAAACCCCAAATCTCACTCCTGCAACTGGGGGGGGGGGGGGGGGAAGGATTAGAAATATAGATCTAGAGCTAAATTTTGCAAACTGCGTCTGTCCATATGAAAGGCCAACCAAAACCAAACCCTTAGATTTTAGGAAAGTTTGAAACCCAGGTATCCAAATGTGGCTCATCTCCACTTAACAATATTAAACATACACTGTGACCAGATCCTGAACTGATGTAAATCAGTGGGTAAAATTCTGGCCCTATGGAAGTCAATGGGAGTTTTGCCATTTACTTCAATGGAGCCAGGCTTTCATCCAGTGTCTTCAGTGGACCTGTGTTGATTGCATCTGCCAAGGATATGAACCAGCTTAATTCCCTCCTTGATTTTTCTAGGGTGTCTGTCAAATGGAGATGGGCCAGAACTGGAATATTTTTAGCCTAATTCCTCTCTTTTTTTCCTTTCCCTCACCTCCCATGAACATCGATGGTTCAGGTAGAATGGAACCCAGATCCATACCATTATAGAGATTGTATGTAACTGAAACCTTCTGACCCGAACCCTGCATGTTTTACACATGTGAATCATTTCATTGAAGTCTGTAGAACTATTCCTGTGAATAAAGTGAGCACGATTTGGCTCTTTAGTTGATTTTGATGGTTTGGGGGTAGTGAAACCTAGAGCCTGACTTTTGCTTTGGTAAATTGACTACTGAGATTTTACCGAAGCTAAACCTGATTTCCTTGGCCCATGCTAAGGTTTCTATCTAGCAAAGTATTTGAACTCATGAGTCATTCCATTGACTTCGGTGGGACTACTCATTGGCTTAATGTTACTCGTGCTTAAGTGCTATGCTAGATCAGAGCCTGAGACTCAAAATAGGACTTGTGTAGCAGGAAGTGCTGGAACCTTTGATGACTTATTCATTTGTGTCTTTTTAAGGGTCCACGTGGTGAAAGAGGTCCGAGGGGCAGCACTGGAAAGCCTGGCCCTAAGGTAGGTTTTAGGAGCCTTTGAGTGTAATTGAAAATATCTTTGTGTTTTAAGAAATAGCTGTGTATAAAATTTCTGGTCCCGTACTATCCATATTCCTTTCCTCCTGAGAAAATGTTCCACTATGAAAATCTAGAGTAACTAGCAATCGTTGCCCAACCAAATGTCTCCTGGTTAGAGACTATGAGACAGGAATCCTGGGTTCTATTCCCAGCACTGCCACTGACCCAAAAATGTGACCTTGGGCAAGTCACATAAACTGCCTTCATTTCTCCATCTGTAAATGGGATAATAACACTCACCTGCTTCACAGGGTTATAGGAAGACTTAATTAATTTGTGTTATTAACTCATGTTGAAGTAATTTGAGTGAAGGCTAAATAGAAGTGCTATGTCGTATTATTACTTAATACTTCTTTACATAATAAGCAGAATTTGTCAGCTATTCACTTCATTATTATTGGATAAAAGTTCTTAAAAAAACAACACACCAGCATCATTATTTTGCAGTCTTGAAGTGGGCAATAACACTCCTTAACAACAAAATCAGGCTTCAGATTGTTAGTCCGGACCCCAGACTTCAGCTGGTCTGAAACGCTCGTCTGGAGGGACATTGACACCTTACCTGACACACAACTGTAAAATGGGTGTAAGGTATCTTGATAGTTACGGACTCCTGAAAACGTTACTGGCTCACATTGTGGTGAGGGAAGAGTGTGTGCCTTTTGTGCATGAACTCAGTTCCTTCATGAGCTTTTAGTCCCCCACAGTGAGATTCACCCCCATGCTGAGAACCAGCCCAAATCCCACGTAAGCCTTTCTGTGAGGACTTAAGTAGAACTTCAGGTGATGCATAGCCCTTTTACTGGCCCCTTGACAAAGGAGTAATTTCACCGCAGGGTAACAGGAACCGATTCAGAGGACCACAACTGTATAATTCTTTAAACAAAACAGGGCTATTTATGAAGATTGCTGGTCTCCAATTGGCTGGCGCAGGCAATGGGCATTGTCCTCTAAGCCAGCCAGGAGTCAGAGGGTCAATTACACCATGGGCAAGCCACTCTGCTGGGCCAGAATCCACTAGATAAACTGATTAAGTGAACATCAATCCCTTGGCATAATGGAAATAAAGCCTTTGTAATGAAACAGTGTCGCAGCAGCACTGGCTGCTTTAAAAATAAATGTCTCGGCTTTGTGTCAACATTAATTTTTGATAAGTACCTCGGCTTTGCCGCAGCATTTATCTCACAGAATGAGACTATTATCTGGTAGAAATCTCCTAAGCCCACTGACATTATCTGTTCTATATTTGTATTCAGAAATGCGAAGGTTCGGAGGGGGCCGGCCGGGGGGGAGGTGAATCAGTCTGTTGCTCATTTGTCATAGGCCATTGTTTCCAATACAGTATTATTAATAAAGGGGCGGGGGAGGATCATGGACAGAAGCTGAGCGATGGCCCCATTTCGCCGGGTGCCATTTAGGATCTTTGTGTGAAGTGACTGAAATGATTGTTAATACCGTGTTTTATTTATTCTTAAAAGGGCAACTCCGGTGGTGATGGGCCCCCTGGTCCTCCTGGCGAAAGGGTAAGATGTGGCTGCAGCAGAAACCATTGAAATGGCTGTTCCTTTAGCAAAGAAGAAAAAGCATGCCTAGAACAGGCTGTCTTTAACCACAAAACTGATCTTGAGTCCTGCCCAGTACCTACCTGAAACTGGGATCTGTGGACATCTCACCAAAAGTCATTCAAAAATGTGAAATTCTGGTTAAAAATAAGAGATGAAATTCACCCCTGTGCAGGCAGCCAACACAAAGCCTAGGTACCACTTAAATCCCATTTGTCCCTTCAAGACAGGGCTGAAGTGAGACTTCAGCAGTGTATAGTCGGGGTGCCGGACTCTGTAGGAATGAAGGTCACCCATGGTGAAAAGGAAGAGGGAGGAAGAGCTATCCACATTCTTCCATTAACCAAGCTGGGCTCTAGTTCTGTGGAGGTATGGTACCTCTAGAATTCCTGTGTCCCTTTTCCAGGTGATCACTACAATGTATAGCTTGAGAACAGTCCAAACAATAGGAGAGTCTTGTTTTTTCCTTTGTTTCTATGTTTCTGCCTGTAAATTGTCTATTTGCCAAGGGCAAAGAGAAAATTGCATTCATCTTCCTCACATAAAACGATGTCTATATTCTTTAGTTACATACCCCCAAATTTGACATTGTGTGTGAGTGAGCGGGGCACGGGAGGGAATTGTTGATGACAAGAAAAAAAGGCAAGAGCCAGACTGAAACCTGTAAACATGCTGAATTACTAGAGCTTAGAAAATATCTATACTCCCCAGTTGAACTGTTGCAGAGAGTAATGGCCCTAAAGTCACAAGACCAATTTGTTTTAGCGACAAAGAGTTCTGTGGCACCTTATAGAATAACAGACGTATTGGAGCATAAGCTTTCGTGGGTGAATCTTCAGATGCCTCTGAAGAAGTGGGTATTCACCCACGAAAGCTTATGCTCCAATACGTCTGTTATTCTATAAGGTGCCACAGAACTCTTAGTGTGGATCTGTAGAAGCGACAAACATGGCTACCCCTCTGATACTTGACAATTTGTTTTAGTAAGTCTTTTCATAACGTATTTGAGATACAGATTTTGGTAACTCCTATCTACCTTCCACATCAATCCTGGTGGGAAAAGATCTTATTGCAGAAATGTGGGGAGGTGATCAATAGGCCTCAAGACCCACTTATCATTTACAGCCCCTTCTCCAGTTAGACCAAAGGCCGTGGTACTTTTGCCCAGAGGGATTTATTCATTTGTGCACTCCCTTTAAGGGACAAGTTTACTCAGTTACTGCATGCATGTTATTGATAGTTCTTTGGATGCAGGGCTAGTGCTACATGTCTCTTGTCAATTTGCTTTCCAAACTCCTGAAATAGTTCACAATAAAATGGGTGTTACGTCTAATGCACTTCATCTGGATTGTTTTGCATCCCAGGGACCGCCAGGACCTCAAGGACCAACTGGATTTCCTGGACCAAAAGGCCCCCCTGTAAGTAACACCCCTTCTAGAATGAGCAAAGAAATATGCTGGGTGTTTTCCATCCAGCTGCTTTCATATTCACCGACTCAGTCTTAGCTTCTTCACTGACAAGTGGTCACATACCCAATTAAAGGCATTCGAGAGGCACCCATGTGAATAGTGCAACAGCTTGGGATTTTAACTAACCAAACAAGATGCTGCTAGTAATAGACAATCCACTCCCTAAGGTCTCAATAGCATTTAAAAACCGTCAGCCCTCTCTTTGCATCACCTTTACTCCTACAACAGCGATGTGCCCAGAGAAGCTCTTTTGGGGGGTTGATTTCCTTGCCTCTGGTGGAGTCAGGACTATTCTGATCTAAAGGAAGACTCTCCATTAGTTTCACCATCTTTGGAGGGTCTGTGAAAAAGGGCCAGCTCTTGCAAGGCTCTCAATGAGCCCCCATCCCATTGAAATAAATGGGAGTTGAGGATACTCAGCATTTTGGGGGACTGGGTCCAAGCACATGAGCAGATCTGATTCCATCCGGCAGAGAACGTTGGTACTGCTATACACACACAGCCCATATGGTACAATTTAATAGGGTACTATTGGAAGCTGGTTCAAATTCCTTGTTGTTCTTTTTTCTTCTTTAGGGTCCACCAGGGAAGGATGGATTGCCCGGTCACCCCGGACAGAGAGGTGAAACTGTAAGTAGCTGGAAACCTTGGGTAGATCATTAGTCCTGAGTCTGTCTCGCTGGTTGGTTCATCTAAACCCTTCTGTGTAGCTGAGGAGATGTTGCCACATGTTTTATTCCAATGGTTTGTGTTTCTTCAACTACACGGGAAGGTCTATGGGAATCAACACCTTTATGAGCAGGACAGATCAGTCTAATGATGATTTGCATGAAGGCCACCCATTCTGCTTCTTTTTCTCTTTCTCCCTCCCTTCCCCCCATCACCCTATGTCACGCATAGAGAAGACACCAGCAAACGGATACACTGAGAGCAATCCTTCAGCTCTTATACTTACATAACTTTACATAACTTGCACTTAAATCAATGGGAAATTTGCATGTGTACGAGCTGCAGGATCAGGTAAGTGGGTATTGACTTCTGATTAGGACATTTCAACTTCCACTCTAGAGTGGTAAAAATGTACTGAGGTCATCTTTGTATCAACAGAATAACACAAGTAAGAAATTATCATATTCTTGGCACTTGCTTTTCTAGTATAAGAAAATGGAGAAAAAGATGCAAAGTCATACCCGTTGGTTTCCATGCAGTCCCAATGGTCATACTCCCTCTGTAACTCCAATGATCTACAGTTCTGATCTTGCCTTTGCCACGTAAGAGGGGAAAGATAGTCTATTTCTTCGGACAGTTCTTTGCTGTGCTTTTATGGAAACTGTCCATTCTCTCTCTCTCTCTCTCTCTCTCTCTCTGTCTCCCTCTCTCATATTACTTCCCAAATTTTAAAATGTCTGTGCTCTGAGTACATTGTAAAGCTATTCCAGGTCTGTGATATCAGATGTTTTAATTTGAACGAGATTCATCCTTTCTGTCGGAGGCAAATATTTAACACTACAGTTGCTTAGGTCAATGGTCAGTTTTCTCCACACTTCTATCTGTTCTCCCACCTGGAATGCTGAGAATAAATTCTACTGTTCCTTCTTAGTACATCACACGACCAGCTTGAAGAACTATTGTGCAGCAATGGGGGATTCCAGCATAGTTTCGGTGTATGCATGTCTGGAGGAAGGCTAGTTGTGGCCAAAATTATTGGCGGTTTTGTTTGCTCATTTTAATCAGGAAGGTGAAATCCTGGCATCATTGAAGTCAATGGGAATTTGGGAACTCAATAAGAAGTCTGTGTTTTCTGTACATGCCCGTGTATGCAGCACACTCGCATCTACCAGCTTTAGCAGACTAGTAAGAATGGCATCCCCACTGATGCTGCCCTTTAGCTAAAGCAACTCAAGGGGACCAGGCAAAGTTTTGCCCAAGCCCTCAAGATAACCGTATGCTAAATGTGGCTGTGACTGAAGGAGTGGCTCCTGGCTGTCTAGTTACCCTGTTGTGTATTCTCTCTCTTTATATGCATACCGCTTTATCAATTTTAAAGGATTTTATTGTGCAGATGTAAGCATTGTTTCTCACCAAAGGAGAATGATGAGGCATGAAGAAGGTATGACAATATGGCAATGTTTTCTTTGTCCGGGAAAGTTTGCATAAAGGATGTTCTGCAGCCAAAATGTATATTCTTCCAATGTAAATTTTTGGATGCAGTAATTCATATCTTTCTGTTTCGCCTCTTCTGGGTGCCTTCTTTCAGCTGGTGATGCTCCAACTCATTTGCTACTGTTATAATTACGCTTTCATCAACATTGCATGCTGCATGCTAGCAGATAGACGGCTGTGTGTTTGGTATTTCATTTACGGGAGAAATAAAACCTCTCTACTGAGCTTTGCATTTTTCTTCACTGCCCTTCCTGGCAGATAAGCTTTAAAAAGGCTTTGCATATTATGCATTTTCCCCCTGACTTATCACAGAAAAGTTTAATTAATTTGCCTGGCATCTGGATAAGCACAGCAATGCAAATACTGTTCCGTGCAACGCTATACATTTATGTACAGTCCTTAAGAGTGGCTTTGTAGTGACACACATGGTACTTTAGATCACTAAAGCTATATTCTCAGATGAATGTAAAGGTGAACTGAAAGGTTTTGACCTGCTGAGGTCGGAAAGTGGCATTTAATTTCCTTGACATCATCAATAATTCCAGGTAAAAGCTGCAGTCTTTACTCTGCTTGCATCTGATGTCATCAGCTGTTGTAGAAAAAACCAACAGAGCATCACACTCCAAGCTTGGCATGTAAATGAAGGAAGAATTGGCTTTCAACTAACTTGTTCAAAATCTCATTTGTAGTTGTCTTCATCTTATTCTGCTGATGATTTGCCTGTACTAGGCAATTACTTTCAGAAAAAAACATTTCAATTCACCTTTGACTGGAACAAGCCCTTCAGGTTTAATGTTTGTTGTATACTCCGCTAGGGGATCAAACATACAAGTCACGCAAGGACCAGTTCACAGAAGTAACCTCCAATGTTGTGCCTGTAGTTGTACAAGCACAAATATTGCAGGCCCATTTTTATAACTCATGCACCAGCTCGTGCTGCCATTCAATATATATTGGCAAGTACAGTGCTTGAATTCACAATGCTTGAATTCTCAGTATTAATGCACTTGACCAAATCCATATTGTTAAACTAATTCAGGTGACTTTTTTTCATGGTTGGTCTGTTGTCTTATGCCATTATGAGAACGGGATGGGAAGTAGGAGGAGGCGAACCAGATGAAATAATGGTTCCAAACTGGTAGCTGGGCTGGAGCACTCTCTACCTCCATGCAAGAGATCCCAGTTAGGGTCCGTATTCCACTTCCCTTTCAGTCCAGCACACATTAGGGATGCTGAAGCGTCTTTGGATACTTGGTCATGATGTCAGGTTTAAAATTTGAGGTGTATAAAATGGGGAGAATGCTCAAGCTTCAGGCAGGGACCTGGAGAAAACCCTTCTTCCTCCTAAAAAAAAATGTATTGTAGAGATGGCTGAAATATTTTGCATTTTCCAAAATTTGGTAATTTTTATTTTTTTGTGGAAAATGCTCACCATTTCCCCATCAACTGCACCACACATTCTGTGATCTGCAACTATCTAGGGTTGTGGTCAGTAACTTTCTAGCATGTCAGAGTAGTGTTGGTTTAAAACATATTTATCCATCTTCTGTGGCAGAAGGAAGCTCCATCTAAGACCCTTAAAAATAATGTTGATTAATCACTAATGCAGGCTACAGAATGAATGTCAGTAGTGCATCCTCTGAAGAATTACCGAGGTACCTTGTGACCTAGGAAATCTCAGAAACAGTCTTGATGGCTACAGTACACGGACTGTAGTGGGTCCTTAAATAACAACTTAAATCATTTGCTCCTAGTGTGAATAACTCGCGTTGAGGTCAGTGGAGTTATTTGTATCATATACTCTGTGTCAATAGAAGTTACTTGCATGCACATGCAACACATGGCATTGTGGATTAGGAGTTTTTTAAAGCATTCTTCAGAGCTGAGCTGCTGAACAAGGGCCTTCAAAGTTTGTGAGTTCGGTACTGCTCATCGGTAGAGCCCACAAAAGAGTAAGTGTCCAAGAATACCTCTGCATCAATGAAAGGAGAGAAGAATGTTTTTGCCATTTTTCAAGGGACTGGATTAAATAGCTTCAACTGGAAACTGCCAAGATTTCCAAATATAATTTCAGAAAGACACAAAGAGAAATGTGTTTATGATTTGTTTGCAACAAATGTTGATTAAAAAAAGTAAATAGCATTTAGAAACTCAAACACAACACCCTTGTGCTACTCTGTTAGAACCAGGAAGTGAAACTGACTGTATGCAGAAAGCGAAAGGCAGCAGTCCAGTCTCAAAGCTGGGACTGAGTGACACACAAAACAGAAACCAACAGCATAAGAAACAGGAATAAAGGGAATTAGATTTTTTAAATTCCTTCAACTTTAATAATCTCACGTGTTATTACTGAGACCGATAAAGATTTCTTTTTTAATATCTCCTCCAGATTTACAGATTCTGGGGAAAGTGTTCTACAAATATATATGTAAGGCCAGATCCTCAGATGGGGTAAATCAGTGTAGTGCCATTGAAATTATAAAGCTCTGCTGATTTATGCCCACCGAGGGTCTGCCCAGTATATTATAAACAACTAGTTCCTTTACTAAGTGTTTCCCCTAGGAATCACAGCCGTAGTTGAAAGGGTTTGATAATCTCTCTTTCTTGTTTTACCCCTGTGAATAAATAGAAAGATATTTCTCATCTCCTGTTTGATTTCCTCCTTTTATTGTCTTTGGGGATTTCCATTCTTTTATAGGCAATAGTAAGTTTTATCAGAGCGTGCTGAGCTTGATACTCTTAAGTAGCATGCTGAAATTCTTGTAGTACTATGTCTTGTGGCTAACCATGATTCATTTTTCTTTTTAAAACAGGGTTTCCAAGGCAAGACAGGTCCTCCAGGCCCTCCAGGTGTTGTTGGCCCACAGGTAAGAAATGAATGCAGCATTCACAGCAGTCCTGCCCTGCTCACACCTGCAGACAAACCCCATCAGACTAAAGACATTCTTGTTTATCTTAGCTAATAGTATGATGAGTAGAACATACAGACCAGAGGCTGGGATTTTCAAAGAGGGGCTATGGAACAGCGATAGGTATTTGGCATCTTTATGTTCCTGGTCACAGATGGTTGTGAACACCCCAAATCTCTCTTTTTTTCATTGTGTATGAAATTTAACTCTGAAATTTTCACTCACCAGCCCAATCTCTCAAAGCATTAGGTATCTCTCAGGATAGAGCTTTTAGGAAAAACTTCCCTCGAAGTCCTGGGAAGTCCTCATGCTCTCATTCTGCTCAGTGACGTGACTAAAGATTTGTATCTGTATAACTGAGAGTAAAAGTCCCGGCTCTGATCTCCCTAACGCTGGTGTAAATCAGGTAATGCCAATGAAATTAGTGGAATTACACTGGTTTAAAAACTGGTGTAAGATCACAATCAGGCCCAAAATTTCGCCCATTTGGCATCCTGCCTCCGGTTATAATAGACACTTGCATAGAACCGTATTGTAAGATTTTAAGTAACCAAAGCTTTAAAAGCAATATTGAATGGCTACACAAAATATGGCCACATTGGTACATTTCATGGCAGTGCAACATTTCTGTTAAATGTCATCATAAGGAAATGCATCACTATTTAATGTGTTCTTAAAACACGGCCTGAGTCTGCAAAACCCTTTCAGCCCCAGTGAAGTCAGCTTGGCTACCTACTTGAATAAGTGTGTGTCGGATCGGTCTCTATAATATCATTTTTATGGCTAAGGTTTTAGAATGAATGGGGACTGATTATATACAAATTCTTGCTTTGATTACATGGGAAGGTGTTCACTGTTTAATTACATAGTAATTAACAGGTCCTTTCACATTAATGGCAAAGTTCAGTATTAAAGGGCAAATATATGATTATCTCCATCTTCTAAAACATAAAGCAGATTGTGTGGCAATTGCATTTGGATCTACTAAGTATAATTAGTGTAATATGCAGGACTGTGGCATCACTGTTTATCATTCAACCTACAGTAAGTGTCACCTTGCAGTTTATCAAGAGACACAGAATCCCCTTACAATTACACAGTAAAATTCAAAGTAAATACATGATTCTATGTGAATCATATGTTATCAAATATCATAATTAAAAGATTAATTACCACCAAGTAACATTTTTCTTCATATCAAAATCTACCTTACGACAGAAATTGCAGGATAATTACTGTGTTGTGTTCTATCGGTTGTTATACCATGCTCATCGCCATTAGTTCCCATGTATAGTACTCAGGTGATCAATAATTATCTCTTGTAGTCGTAAAGTTAATCAATTATTTATGCCCAGTACAAGAAAGACATGGCAGGTTATAGTGCACTTTGGAAATTTTCCAATAAAACCTTCAGCATAATAATGTTGCTCATTTATGCAGCTACTTTCACGCTGAAGGATTCTACCACACCTAACAATCTGATATACAAACTGCATAGAAACGCAGTTTTATCCAGCACTGGAATGAAGTCCTTTCCGAAGTAAAACTGAGTGTCTTATTAAGGGTGCACAGTGAAACTGTTAGGACAATGAAGTGAAGAAAATGCTGTATCCAAATGAAACTTCAAGGGGAATTTAGATAGAAAGAACAAAATGGCCTTATTTGGATAACAATGCAAAACAAGTCTGGAACCGAAAATAAGACAAATGATAGCTGTCCATTGTGGTCAATACAAATACTACAACTGAGCAAAACCAAGTAGGAGCTAGATGAGCCTTCCTGACGTTTCATTTCTAATGTTGGTGCTTGAGTAATAAGACGTGGATCTGGCGTGGCCCCTCTGACCTAGTTTAGGTGATCTCTAAGAGGAATGCTCCATGCATTTGATATGCTGGTTTTCAGTTTTGCGTGGTAAAAGTGGCCTGAATGAAGATGGTGACCTTTCAGTGCACTTGTTGTTTCGATGTTATAGGCCCAGGTAATGGGAATGCTGCCTTTAGTGAATTAAAAGTGGCAGCTATGGTGGGAGAACAAAAGACACACACTTTGAAGGACGCACTTCATCTGACTGTGTTTTATGGAAGAACACCAAGGAAATTAGCTTTCCAGTCACATTGCCTTCCCGAAGACTGCACTAGCCTCCCCCTAGAACGTCGCTGGCAGAAGAAAAAGGGAGTCTGAACTGGGGTCCACATTTTTACAGAGAGAAGCCGTGCTTGGGCACCACCATCTGCAGCTTTTCAGTCATCAGTGAGGGGTGCCAGATTTAACTGGGGCCGTCCTAAGAGTCACTGGAGTTGCTGGAGACTGGCCTCGCTATTGGGCAGTACTGCAGTGCCAGTGAGCTTGACAGCACGCTCAGTCCCAGTACCGCTGAGGGCGGGTAGTAGCAGGTAGGCAGGAAAGGGCAGCCCGTTAAAGGGTACAGCTGTGAATGGCATTCACTGATCGACAGACTTTTCTCGTTCGTTGTCTTTCTAGTATCGAACTCTTCCCTCGGTATCTCTTGGTCTTCTCTTAGGGTCCTACTGGAGAGACGGGTCCAATGGGTGAGCGTGGACATCCAGGTCCACCGGGTCCACCAGGTGAGCAGGGTCTACCTGGCCTGGCTGGAAAGGAAGGAACCAAGGTACATTGCTGGTACATTTGATCTGACTTCATATTTCATTCAGAGCTCAGGTACGCATTGGAGCATGATGTTCAGGCAACAGGGATGGAGGAGAGGACCAGTCCTGGTTTGAATCCGGCTCATTCATTCTGTCTGAGTAATGAGTGACCCCTGGGGGTCTGACTGGATAACACTGAGAGGTTAATTTTCAGAAGTACAGGCTTCTTTTTTTCAGGTATGATTTGTATCTGCCATTGTGCCGGGGATGTAAGTCTAAATGCATGCACCTCTAGCAACCTGGCTGCAGGTGCAGACTAGGTCATGAGAGCTGAAAGGACTGAGATTTGCATTACAATGCTCTTTGGCATGAGCTGATCTGAGAACATCCCCCTCCGTGAGCAAACCGTATAGAGTTACATTTCTATTTGTATGAAGTTGGGATGGGCCCAAGCCAGAAACCCCAAACTGAACCACCTGTCCCCCACCTCCAAATTTTGGAGTGGCTGGACCTGAACCTGGGTCAGAATTTCACTATGAACACCTCTCTTGAGAACAAGCTGAACCAGAACTAGGGACCTGAACATGCTCTGAACTTTAGGAGCACAGACCTTCAAAATACAGATTTCACATCCAAACCTGGATCTGAACTCTGCTGCTCCATCCCTGTCAGTGGCTTCTGTAGACAGTTACGGTGCTTCAGCTATTCATGTTTAACAAGAGGCCAATATGACATGCTGCTGATCAGTTGATCCTATAGTCAGGGAGAATGTACATAGATCCGAGGCTGGACAGTTGAAGAGATCAGATTCAGAGCAGAAGCTTAGTGTTTCAAATCCTCACAAGAGTTTGTATATCATTATGCCATGGCCAAAGGAGCCAGGCTCTTAACTGAGTCCAAAGATTCTAAACTATTTAACCTTCCCCATTACAGGGTGACCCGGGACCTGCCGGCCTTCCAGGAAAAGACGGCCCTTCTGGCTTAAGAGGCTTCCCCGGTGAAAGAGGTCTCCCTGGCCCAGTTGTAAGTAAAAGCTCCTCTTGTCCTTCCCGCTGGAGTGATGCAATACATAGTGTTATGTGATGCAATATACAGTACGTCATATTTTCCAATGAGTGACACTGTTTCTTCTGTCTTTTCGGTTGCAGGGAGCTCTTGGGCTGAAAGGCAGTGAAGGTCCCCCTGGTCCACCAGGCCCAGCAGTAAGTATTGGCTTTGTCATTTATTGGCACTACCTACTACATTACAGGCCTAATAAGTAACTCCTGAGGCCTAATCGCTGTTCACGAGCAGTTACCCATTTTCCCTTTTGGTGTTAACTAATCAATATTTGAGTATCACTTTATTTTACGAGACACGTGTATAATAGCTTGGTCACTGTCCTGTAACTCTGTTGACCATACATGGTGTGCTGAGGGGACGAGACGGCTCAGGGCATTGGCAACATGGAGACTGAGCCTTTAGTTCACGTCCATTCCACATTAGGTGTGTGTGCTCGCCACATGCACCAGTGCCGGAAGTTTTTCCGTCAGCAGTATCTGTAGGGAAGCAGGTCTGGCGCCCTCTGGAGTGGCGCCTGCATGGCGCGGTATAAGGAGCACCGCCGGCTCCCCCCCCACCCTCAGTTCCTTCTTGCCGCCAATGACGGTGCACGGAATGTTCGCTGCTCTTACTAGCATTGCTTAGGCTTCATTCGTACGAACTAGAGTTCCTGTAAAGTTAGTGTACATAGTTAGTAGTTGAGTTAGTTAGCCCTCTGCAGTAGTTAGAGTTTAGTTAGTTCCGTCAGGGACTTCGCCGGGGAATGGGGCATGCCTTGGTCCCCAGACTTAAAGCCCCGCGATCGCTGCAAACGGCCCATGCCCGTGAGCGATCCACATAGTCGCTGTCTCAGGTGCCTCGGTGAAGGGCACATAAGTGATAAGTGTTGAATTTGCAAGTCCTTCAAACCTAGGACCAAGAAAGAGCGTGAGATCAGACTCAAAGTGCTCGTGATGGAGTCTGGCCCCGGAGCAGCGGTCTGACTCGGCACCCAGCACCCCAACATCGGTGCATAGTGCCCCGCCGGTGACAAGCTGGCACCGATCCCCATCCACACCCGCAGCCAAGACGTGAAGAAGGCCGGTAGGGGACATTCCCCTACTCCCTGCAAGGGGAAGGACAGGGCTGGGGGCAAGATGAGACCTGCACCGGGCGGCTCATCTTCCCCATCAGGAAGTCGGGCCTCGGCTCATGTCGAGTGATGCAGCCCACCCTGTTCCTTGCCTGGAAGCCCGGACACAGAGGCGGGCCTTCTCCGTGTTGCCAGTGTAGACTAGCCCGTAGTCACCAGTTTGAAGCCCACCCAGGTTTTTGCCCATTGAAAGCTGTCCCAGCCCTTCCAGAAGAGAATATTCATTATTAAATCCTTAGTTCTCTGCTACATTATCAGTAAAATGACTTGTGTGCTTGTTCCAAGCTCTGATAAGGTTTATCCAGCAACTGAGGTCCAGTGCCATCCAGAGAAGAACCCAGCCATTCCAGTGATTTTAATTAAAATAAAAATAAGCAGGATCCCTCGGCGTATA
This sequence comes from Macrochelys suwanniensis, assembly GCA_033296515.1. Classification (NCBI taxonomy): domain Eukaryota; kingdom Metazoa; phylum Chordata; order Testudines; family Chelydridae; genus Macrochelys; species Macrochelys suwanniensis. The sequence continues at coordinate 7,272,915 of CM065790.1, read as the reverse complement.
GTGCAGGATCTTTGCATGGCAGTTGCACCATCACAGTCTCTCTTTTACCTGCTGACTTTTGCACTTAATACATTTTCTACATCCAAATGTTTTTTTCTCCCTGTGTTATTTTTAATACATGTGATGCCTATTGACTGTTCCGTTCTCCTCCCCTGCCCAACAGGGTTCTCCTGGGGAGAGAGGTCCAGCTGGGTCAGCTGGCCCAATTGGTTTACCAGGAAGACCTGGACCCCAAGGACCTCCAGGACCTGCTGGTGAAAAGGGTGCCCCAGTAAGTATTGTATCCAAGTTAGAGTGGGTGAAATATGCCTCAGTGTGTGTGCCTGTCTCTGTGCCCATGCGCCCCTGTGAAAACTCCATGGCAGGCACAGTTGGGACAAATTCTCTGATTCTATGTTTTTCACGTCCTCTATGAGCCACTTATCCCCTCTACTAAAACCCCAGGCACATTTAGCCTTCCTGAAGGCAGCAAACGTGTTTCAATGTGTGGCAGTTATAGAAAAGAAAATCGAACCAACCTATTCAACTGCTTCCCAACTTGGTACCAAGGAGGGACTTCTCTAAGGTTGTATTCTGGGAGAGTTAGTAAGTGCTAACTGGCTCTTGTCTATATATTTTCTCAAAACTGGTGCAAGCGGGAGGGTAGGCCTGTGTATAGTAAATCCTGGATGACTCAGTGCGAGATGAAAGTCAAGTTGTTTTCTTTTGCCCACAGCCTTGCCAGCTTTTTAAATCAAAATCCTGCCGTGTGGGTGTTGGCAGATTTTGCCATTGTAAGCCCAGGCACTGGAACGGCCACTGTCTCTGCTGTGCATAAGAATAAACAAGTGACGCAAGCACAGGCGGAAGAGAGAGGCAGACACATTCCCCTCACAGCAAGTTGCTTTAGGGAACCATCTTTAATGATTGTTTTCATTCGACTGGAGATGTAGAGCTCTGTTGAAGTCGATGGGAGTTTTGTCATTGACTTCTAGGAAAACAAAGCTATGCTGGCGGTGACTGCTTTTGAAAATCTCTCCTATACTGTAGTGGAAGTATTGTCTGTCTCTCCACTTCTCTTAACCATGTTAGGCTGATGTGACAGGTGAGCCCTGCAGTGGGAATGTGATCTTGCAACGCCTTGTTGAATGTCTGTTCTACAGAACCTGTGTATGGTCCAAAGGTCAGAAATGGCTTCAGGCAGAGAGAGAGGGTGTGTAGACTCTATTCTCAAAACAGGTGGTGGAGGTTGAAATGACAGGACATAACTCCTCTTGGTGAAAAGCACTCTTAGGATGGGCTCCCAGGCAGTTCATTTCACCCTCAGCATTACACATGAGAACCAAACCATGGCATCTTTAATGTAGATGTTTTCTTCTCTCCCTTTTTCCTTGTGTCTTTGCATTTCCTTCTCTTTTAAGACATGCAAAAAAATCTTCTATTAGAGTCTGAACCTGAAGAAAGAGGAAAATAATTGTTGCAATCTACAAAATAGGACAGCGCTGACGGTGTTCTGTTTGGATAAATACAGACCTGAATGTGGGCTAATGTACCTTAAACAAAAATGTATATAACTGAATAAGTCACCTTACAATAGTGGTATTGTAGGTAGAACATAAGAATGGTAATACTGGGTCAAACCAATGGTCCAACTAGCCCCGTATCCTGTCTTCCGACAGTGGCCAATGCCAGGTGCTCCAGAGGGAATGAACAGAACAGGTGATCATCAAGTGATCCATCCCTTGTCGTCCAGTCCCAGCTTCTGACAATCAGAGGCTAGGGACACCGAGAGCATGGGGTTGCAATCCTGACTATCTTGGCTAACAGCCATTGATGGGCCTATCCACCATGAACATATCTAGGCAGGCAATGAAAGTAGCAACAACTGGTTTCGTTATGAAAATAGTGGCCAAGAATGGGCTAAAAATCCTAAGCCCTACTGTCTTGCAGCCCGGATCTTCCTCCTTCCATCTGTCTTATACATATAGTGGTCATCCTCAACTGCCTTACGGTGCCATGAGTGCCATAGCCTCCAGACTGTTGTGCTGCCCAGAATGTATCTCCATATGGGGGCTGAGGGTTTGGATGCCGGCAGCAGTGAGCTGATGCTGCTTGGTGCTAACACTTCACCAAGCTAAACAGTGCTTGGATAACTGTCTGCTACTTCCATACAGCATGTTCACCTCAAAACTATGCTAGTCCAGAAGAACCAACTGGGATTATCATTCTTATCGTTGAAAGGACAATGCCTCCTTGTGCCATAGGGACTACTAAATTCCATTTCTGGAAGGAATAACTATCCTCTTCCAGATATCCCAGCAATAGTTCTTTCACTGTCCCTGCCTGAAAAGCTTAGTCCATATGTATGTGAAGCGGGATCCCAAATCCAGTTGGGGTCTTTGGGTGCTTCTGCATTATAAATATATGAAATCATAGTAAAGGTGGGTTGTTTAAAATAGTCCACTTTGATGTCAAATGTTGAGTGGTGATTCAAAAATTGCACTTTTTCTGTGGAGTGAGGCGGAAAAAACTCTCAGGAGTAGATATTTGCTTAGATCCTACAGCCTTGGGCCTCCATGTAAGAATCTACCTGATAGATGGGTGGGAAAGTAGATACATAGATAGAGACCTGGAATGGACTCCGGCTGTGCTCCTGCAATATATTACTTTGTGCATCCACAGGCCTGAGAAAACCAGCAGCTCTTTTATTCTGCAGGAATGTGTCATATCATTCCATGTGAGAACTGAACAGTGTGTATTTCATTATTTGAAAGCATAGCTCTGTGCATCTCCTTTGAAAGAAGGCTATTTGCCTATCTCATGCCACGCCTAAGCTGCTGTGCGGATGTATATCACTGACTGCTTTTGAATCATGCTCATCACAGTCAGCCTCATGTCCAGGGAAATGGCCAAATGCTGGCCTCAGAGATTTCAGACTGAAGTAGGACATTTATTTGTGTTATTAAAGGTGATTTCCCCCCCACTGATTCCTGCATTTGATGGTTTATTGAAAGCTTTAGCAGCTAGTCCTGAGGCAAGAATTTCCTCTTGAAACAGCTTTATGAACATCTATGCTGCAAAGTATATGTATAACGCATTATTGGAGAGATGAATATGCAATTTATCTGGCATCTAATTGTTTACAGCGGGATTCAGACACAATTACATTTTGTGCTAGGGAAGTGGAGAACATCAACTCTTCAGCTCATATAAACAAAAGTGAATTCAATTGGAGACGCCCTTTGAAGAATACAAAAGAGTAAATATTTAAGCAGGAGGCCAGCAGTGGTTGTCTTATTCACTTAAAGTATTTTTCAATAGTTCATAAAACACAGGCGAAAATAGGTCAATGGCTCTCATACTGAAGAAAGAAGGAATTCTATCTATTCCATATGTAGAACTAGCATTTACTCTTCATTAATTAGAGTAGGAGTTGGTATCAATAAGATTTGGCTCTTGGAAATGACAAATGGTTGAATAAGTTTTGTTCATCACTCAGAGAAAGACGGGATAGAAGAGTCAAGATAAAATGTTATGATACCATTAAAGTAGCAAAATCTTTGTATTCACAGTCAGATACACTTTTTCCTTTCTTGATCTTTTGTGATGGAAATTATGGCTGGCTTATCACTGTGAGCCTTATCGACCTATAAAATGTCTGCCAGATACTGGTTCTATTATATACATGCAAACACAAGGAATGGTTATTGGCTGACGATAAGCAGTGAAGTTAATGGGATTTTATGCTTGAGTCAGAGATGGAAGAGTGCATTGTTTAACATGCCTGTTCACGGTATCTCCAGGGTGAGAAAGGTCCGCAAGGCCCAGCCGGTCGTGATGGTATTCAAGGTCCAGTTGGACTCCCAGGCCCAGCAGGTCCCGTTGGCCCCCCAGGAGAAGACGGGGATAAGGTGAGAAAAATCTCTTCTTAAGTACACTTCTACTCCAAGAAGCACCCATGCAAAATGGCCCCTTCCCATTTGGCAGACCGTTTCATTCTGTGTATTCAGAGTCAGATCTGCTCCATTTAGTGACATAATTACATTTTTACGGCTTTGTACGTCCCGCTAGCCCTGCGGAGTCAGTAGAGCTGAGACAGAATTGGCTGGATTCTATTCCTCATCAACAAAACTATGTACTAAGTTCCAGTCAGTTACCCTCCTGTGAGCCTGTTCTACTTGGCCCTGCTCCAATTTGCTATCTTTTCCAAAATTAATTACATTCCCCCAACACCTACAATAAGCCCCTTTGGACAGCAGGATATTCAGAGATGGTTAGCATGGAAATATGCCTCTCGCTTTCTCTTTCTCCACCAACAAGGTTAGCATAATGATACCTTTGGTATCTATCAGCAGCTGAGAAAAGATTTCAAAAAAGGTTTCAAAAAACTGCTTGCACCCTTGGGGGCCCCGATCCTGTCTCCCTTCCCATAACTCCCCTGGGAAGTTCTACGTGAGTTGGCTTCTCCAGGATCAGGCCACAGACATGCTAGAATGTAGGGAAAAATGTCATTTGACTATGTAGATACACAAATAGTCACTGAGCTCTGGACAGATTTGTACATATTTGTGTCCAACAGGGCGAGATTGGAGAACCAGGCCAGAAAGGAAGCAAGGGTGACAAAGGCGAACAGGTAAGCTGGAACTTTGTTATAAAAAAGATGAGCCTTTTTGTATTTCACAGTCCCTTTTGTCCTCCACGTGTCCTAGACAATGTCTTTGGCAGCAGCTAGTCTGGTGGGACCTCTGCAAGATGGTGATTTTCCATTATTTGATGGAAATATAAAACTAAGTGTTTAATTGTAATTTCCTCTGGTATTTACCCCTTTTTTTTTAACACACATTGTAATGTGAAAAGGAAAAAGTAAAGGTTAAAAGGTAGAGTGTATAAACCTGTAATTTGACCCATATTAATGTATGGAACAGAGACTTGGCCAGCTACAAGAAAGGAAATCAGTATGCTCTCCACCAGGGAAACGAAGATGTTGAGGTGGTCAAATGGTTGGACACTCCATGACAGGAAACGTAATGAGGTTGTAATGGGCCTAAAGTCAAGGGAGGGTAGGCTATGTTGCTATGGGCATATCCAGCAGAGATATAAGAGCTTGCAATGATTGGGGATGAAGATGACAATGGGGGAGATGAAAGCTCAGTACATGGACAGGATATCAGTGAACCTCAGAGAGACCTATCTGCATGACAGCTTGGCATAGGATCACGTGTTATGGAATCAGACTCTAAAAGCCACCAACCCCAAAGAAGGGAGTGGCAAGAAAGAAGAAGATTGGAATGTAAAAAGAAAAATACAATGGAGGGGCTTCCAGTGGAATACATTTAAATGGGCCTCGTATAATGCCCCCTTATTTTAACATTGCAGAAACAGCCCCATCATTGCTACAGCAGGAGTAGCCCCTATAGTTTAAGTTGCATATTCATTTGGACCCCTCTTTTCAGTTGTTCATCGCATTCCAAAACTCTCCCCTATCAGTTACAATTCCCAGAATTGAAAAAGACGCTGCACATGAGTAGTTAAGCTCGTAAAAAAAATGAGATGGCATTATTTTACATTATTGGAGAAATATCATATGATCCTAGCGTTAAAACCATATTGTAGCACATATATACTGGGGGGCAGAGGTAAGACTGTGTGAGCAACCTTAGCTTTGGCATTTGCTGTCCCTTGAGCATTTACCTGTGCTACCTTAATCTTCTATTCATATAGTTTTCTGAGGTAGTGTTATAACTATTGGCCATATCTTATATTACACAGTAATACATTACTTTGTTCCACACTTTCCAGAAAGATTTCTGTCCCTTAATTGTTTTTCACTATATAGTAAAAGTTATGTTAGGGTGTGATTCTGTTCACACTCATCCTAGATTGCAGTGACATCAAACTAATTGACACTGGCGCATGTGAGAACCCAATTAGGCCCTTTCTCTTTTATTTGTTTTCAACACTTTAGAATTTGGGTGAGTTGATTCTTAGATTGTGCACATTTGTGTGCTCCATACCTGATCATTACTGGAGTTTTTTAGTCTGTATTGCTGACTGTACCATTGAATATCGTTTTTTCTTAACAGGGTCCACCAGGTCCTACTGGACCACAAGGTCCACTTGGTCAACCAGGTCCAGCTGTGAGTATTATTGCTATTATTAATAACTACTGTAATTATTGACCCAGCTTGCTCCCATTGAGAAAAGTGGGAGCTTTGCCATTGACTACAATGGAAGATGGGGATGAGTGCCCAGATGTAATATGTATTTATAATTAAACAATGCTAATCTCTTTCCCCCTAGGGAGCTGACGGGGAGCCAGGTCCAAGAGGACAACAAGGCCTCTTTGGTCAGAAAGGTGATGAAGGTCCAAGAGGGTTCCCTGGTCCCCCAGGCCCAGTGGGCTTGCAGGTAATTTCCAATGACATGTGATATTTGGGGTTATAAGTCCCTATGTTGCTCTTGTGATGTAACCCACTAAAAATATCCCATATAATCATATTTCCACAGGGTTTGCCTGGACCACCTGGTGAGAAAGGAGAAACAGGTGATGTTGGACAAATGGTAAGTGAGATCCAATTCCTCATCAGTTTCATCATTAATATCAGCCTCTGTTACAAAAGGTTTATTGTCTCACCAATTACTTATGCTTCTCCTTTCTTGTAGGGCCCACCAGGTCCCCCTGGGCCCAGGGGTCCATCCGGACCACCAGGAGCAGATGGTCCACAAGGTCCTGCAGGTGGAATAGGAAATCCTGGAGCCGTAGGAGAGAAGGTAAAGCATGCTGAGCCGGGCCTGATTCTACTTCCATTCAAATCAGTGGGAGGCTTGCCCTGGACATCAATAGAAACAGGCCTGCGACTTGAGTTGTGATACTCATGTTGCTCATGGGCCTTGTTACCCAGCAAGTTCTCCATTAAGCTACCAGCAACTGTTTAAAATGGAGAGGGGATGTAGAAGCTCTGTCCATTGGTAATGAATATAGACCAGGTGTTCCAAACCTCTTCTTCAAATCTAGCCCAGCTCGGTAGTGACTGAAAGTTTTACCATCTGAAGACTGGCCTAATTTACAAAACAAATATCGATGGGGGTCTCTCTAGTTCCTACTGGACAGGTGTCCAAGAACTGCCATCACAATGGGCACTAATTAATGCTATTGCTGGTAGTCTCGTTAGAGAATCCAAGGATGTAATTGTCATGGAGATTGAAGTGTACTTTCAGATAACACTGTGCAGTCAGGGTTAAGACATATCACGACAGGGCAAAAATACAGTCAATGATGGGTGCATACAGGCTGGTTATGAGTATTAATTCTAAAGAACATTTTAACAAGAGCTGGTTGGAAATTTTTGACCAAAATCCCCACAAATGACCAGTTCCTGAGAATTTCCAGGAATTTACTTTCCCATTTACTGACCAGCTCTGTTTTTTTCACTGCTGGATGTGGGTGCCTGCTTTGAGTTGAAGAGGAACTTTCTACACACCCTACCACGGTGTGCTATCAGTAGCAATGTATAACCATGTGATTTTTTCCCCCCGATCTGTAGGGTGAACCTGGTGAATCTGGTGAGCCTGGTCTTCCTGGCGAGGGTGGTCCCCCGGTAAGTGGTACATTTTTAAATATATGTGTATATCATGGGTTTAACTGAAATTGAATAGGATTAATGCCTTAGAGCAGTTGCAAGGCAGGGTAAACAATATGACGGTCCCTCTCATTCTGGTGAGTTTGGCCCCACATGTGTGAATCACCTTGAAAGCTCAGCAGACCTCCGTTGTTTTTCAAAGCATGGCATTTTTGTTTTACAATGGACTTCTCAGGCAAGTGGCCAGACTTAGCAGAAATATTAAGAGAATCAGGATCATGCATCTGAATGTAGAAGGTTTCCTGTCTCTCTGGAGCCTTTCTGAAACATGTATAAAGGCTAGTGGACAATGGAATTCATTCCCCCCACCCACCCCAGTGCTCCCTGAAAGTCTAAGGTTTTTCAGGCCTGTCTTTCCCCAGGCTGTGCCTTGAGGAGTTGGATATTGAAGTTTCAATAGAGTGCTGTGTAGAATAATGGTCATTGATGGGTAAGGATGCAGAGACGGAATTCATCCTCCATTTTGGAAGGAAAAGTTCTGGACGGCAGGGGGCAGAACAGACTGTGATTGGCTGCAGCTTACAGCAGGCTGGCTTTACCGTGCTATGGTATGTTTAACCAAAAAGAACAGTTGTGAAATAAAAGTTCTCCAGGCCTTAATAAGAACAACACAGGGGCCGTCTAATTAACGTACTAATAAATAATGTCCAGGTGTCCTGAGAGGTGTAATTGAACATATAAAACAAATGAGTGAATACCAGCTTTTTCTCTACCTAATGGAAAATCCTGTTTTCCCTACAGGGTCCTAAAGGAGAAAGAGGTGAAAAGGGAGAAGCGGGCCCCTCCGGTGCTGCTGGTCCTCCTGGCCCTAAAGGTCCACCGGGTGATGATGGACCTAAAGGTAGCCCTGTAAGTAGCCCATCATATAGGAAGAGTGTTAAACGGAGGGTTCCTTTTTGAAAGCTGTGTTCCAAAGATGCTCAGGAAAGTTGAGATGGCTTAACAGTCAAATGAACCATGCCTTCTAGTGGTGCCCAAGTTCAAACCAATTCCATTGGGATTTTTAAGGATGAATACTCCTAGTTTATAGGATATTCAGGTAATACTAGAATGATCAGTCCTTTTCTCACAGAGGGCCAGCTCGAGCTCTGTGTCCTGCTCACGTCTCATGTAAAGCCCTATTGTAAGGTCGAAGTGGGGCATAGGCTTTCTGCACAAGGGCACACTTTGGAGAATAGTGTGTGTGAGATTTAAAAGGCGATGCAAGTTTTGTTGAGTAAATGACTGTATTTCCTCATTTGGGATTGGCACCTCTAGGGCCAGATCCTCAGCGGATGTAAACCATCCTAGCTATGTTGAAATCAGTAGAGCTAACCAGTTTACACCAGCTGAGAAGGGTACGGTGTTTTTCTTGCCTGTTGCTTTGATGCTCACTGGCTGAAGAAATATATCATGTGATAAGCAAGGACGGCATGAAACTGTAGAGGAGGCAGGGGAGTTATTAACATGGCTTAACAGCTGGGTCTTTGGAATATCACGTTATTGGTTGAAGCCTATTGTCTGAACACCATTCCGGAAGGCATTTATCATATTCTATAGGCATTGTACTGGGAAGTACGGCAGCGTGTTTGAGTCATTAAATGCGTTGTGATGCTCCCTGTGTGAAAGATGTTCTACACAATGGGCCAGATCCTCAGCTAGCATAAATACAGGTTGCACTATTGGCTTCAGTAGAACACTGTTGATTTACACCACCTGAGGATCTGGTCCAATGGAATAAAACTCTAGTGATATTTATGTTTTTAAATAGCCTAACTGTTGAGTTTTATCACTTTCTATCTGCACATTCTAAGCTGCTACTAGAGGCCTGTACCAAACCCCCAGGTATCACCCCCCCCTTTCCCGAGGCTCCCCCAACTTTGTTCATATCTGGATCCAAACTTCAATGGCGACCCTTAATTAATCAAAACAAAACCTCCAGCTCCAAACAGTCTCAAAGTTTGGACAAGTTTTTATGACTTGCCCCATGTTTATAATGGGATAACCCGAACATTGTGTATTAGCACCACTGAACTTTTCAAAAGTTTGGATCCCGATCTGAACTTCACAGCTCATCTCCATGTATGATGGCATGGTCCAAAACTCAGGATCCTTTCAGCTTTGGGGATCTGAACTTTGAACATGTCAGAGCCGTGTGGCTCAAGACTTTGCTGTGTACAGTAGCTCTTTCAGTTGTGTACAGTACGGCTTTCAGTTGTGTCTGGAAAAACAGGTATATGTTGCTTTCAAGTTCTCCAGCAACTGTACTGCAGCTGACCTTGGGATATCTTTCTCCTTCCTTTTGCAGGGTCCAGTTGGTTTTCCTGGTGATCCTGGTCCCCCTGGAGAACCTGGACCAGCTGTAAGTGCCAAATTATCTCAGTGAGGCAGTCAGAATGAACTGCTTTCACTCTGGACTGGAGAAGGGCAATTCTTAGTATATAAAACTCATTTTCCTCCTCCTAGGGTCAAGATGGTCCCACAGGTGACAAAGGTGATGATGGCGAACCTGGTCAGACTGTAAGTACATTCTGGTATACAAGGTCTGTTAGGTATTAGGACCATCGTATTGACCTTCTGCTGCTCCCTGTTCCTAGGTCTAATCTTTGCCCAAATCACTAAAAATATAGGGAGATATTTTCAAAGGGACAAATGGTAGTTACACACCCAACTCCCATTGACCTCTACTGTGAGCTAAGTACCTGGCTTCCATTTGTGCTGTGAAAATCTCTCCCTTTCTTCTAAGTCCATCTGTCCAGTAATTTACTGGACCCCAGCAGTGGACTCTATAGCTTGAATATATTATGTGTTTCCTTTTATTAATTTTAAGATACCTATTATATTTCAAGTCACCCTTTTCTTACAACATAAGATAGGGTAAAATGAGATCTCAGCTTCTCTGATTAGCAGTCAGACCTCATATTGTCTGCCTCTCCTTAATTCTTAATTTTAATGCAAACTAGAATCGGTCAGGTCTCATGTAAGATACCTGGTCTGTTTCTTTTACGTGTCATGTTACAATGATGAGCTGTTTTCTTCTACTTGTAACCTAGGGATCTCCTGGCCCAACTGGAGAACCAGGCCCATCAGGTCCCCCGGGGAAGAGGGTAAGTTAATTTGTAAAAATGTTGTTTAATGTACATTTAATGAGATTTCTGAAATTAGTATCATTATTATGCTTTAGTTCTAACAGGCCTTATCCAATCAGTTCACTCAGTAGAGTTCTTAAAGTTCTGATCAAATGGTAAATATCTGCTTTGCATGGCAACGTTTGTCATTTCAATATCAACCTTGCAATATTGTCATATTGATATATAGAAATATGGAGCCAGAGCTCCATTGGTGCAAATGCGCAAAAGTCAATGGAGCTGTGCCTTTTTACACCAGCTGGAGTTCTGGCCCATGTGCAAAATGGTCAGTAAAAATAATATACACTGAAAACATTTGTTAAGGAAATATCTTGATCTGCATTTGCCTACCTGTTTATGGATTGATCCTGCAAACACCAACAGGCAGAGTTCACTGCTCTTGGAGTCCACAAGACAGTGGAATTTGGCACCAGCTCTCCCAAAAATGTATGCATGTGTACACACGTGTGAGCACCCCCCAAAAACTGAATCAGTAACACGGAATAATTTATTTTCTTAAACTAAGACCAAAATGTGAGAAAATTCACATACTGAAATGCAATAGTTTGTTGGCAGTGTTTAAAGATGGTTGGAGGTCAATCCAAAGCCGATGGAAGTTGCCTATTGAATTCTATGGGCTTTAGATCAGGTTATTGATATCCAAAATAAAATGAGATAAAACATTCGGCTCTCCCATCCTATTTCAGGATTTCTCTGCCAAATGTTCATCTGAGAAGCGTAGAGGGTTCATTTATAAGGGTGTTAATTTTTAAGGCCGTTGGCAGATAGCCACCTTGATATTATGTTCCTCCTTGTTTACAAGTATCTCTAAAAAACACCACAGCCATTCCAGACGAGCTGTGGTCTAAGATGTGAATGCTTCTGTTTCATGTTCTCACTAGGGTCCTCCTGGTCCAGCAGGTCCTGAAGGAAGACAAGGAGAGAAAGGAGCCAAGGTAAGGGATGAACGTATATTGATAAAATCAGGATCTTCAGCTGTGCCCTCTGCAGCCCTTTGTATGCAACACCTCATAAAATCTTGTGTGGGAAGAACACAATGTCATTTCACTTTGTATTTCAACAACCCATAAAACCTGGAATTTGGGGCCATCAACTTCAAATGAAGACTTATCTTCTAAGTGTTTGTTTTGCCATTTAACAAATTCCGCTGGATATTTATGGGACTGCAAAGGGCTTTGGAATATGTTTTTGGTATCAAAAGTGTCATTTACTGTTTTGCAAATAGCACCGTGTATACAGGACTAGATAATATCATAAAGCAAACATGATTATCTCAATAACAATGTTGAGCCAAAGTTAGAATAGTGTTGCAAATGGCATTGTAAGTGACATTATTATTGTTGTTGTTGTTAGTTATGATGTACATTGTGGTGGCACCCAGGAGCCCTAGTTGCACACTCTTGTGCTTGGTGCTGTACAAACACAGAACAAAAAGATGATAGATCTTAGTCTAAGTCAGGGGTGGTCAAACTATGGCCTGCGGGCCCATCCTGCCCGGCTCCTGAGCTCCTGCCTGGGGAGGCTAGCCCCTCCCCCCTCACCTGCTGTCCCTCCTCCCCTGGAGCCATGCCGCCACGCGGGCAGCACTCTGGGGGGGGCGGGGCTGCGTGCTCCGATGCGCGGCTGCCAGACATGTTGCTCTGAGCGGCGTGGTAAGGTGGCCAGGGGGTTGGATAAGGGGCAGAGGATCCCAGGGGGCAGTCAGGGGACAGGGAACGGGGGGCCTGTCAGGGGGTGGGGGTGGGGGAAGGGGGCGGGGCAGTCAGGGGACAGGGAGCAGAGGGGTTGGATAGGGGGTGGGGTCCTGGGGGGTGATTAGGGTCGGGAGGGTCTCTGGAGGGGGCGGTCAGGGAACAAGGAGCGGGGTGGGCTGGATGGGTCAGGGATTCTGAGGGTGGCAGTTAGGGAACAGGAAGTGGGAGGGGGCAGATAGGGGGCAGGGGCCAGGCTGTTTGGGGAGACACAGCCTTCCCTACCTGGCCCTCCAAAGAGTTTTGCAACCCCGATGTGGCCCTCGGGCCAAAAAGTTTGCGTACCCCTGATCTAAGTAATACTACTGCAAGTTGGTCAGTAAACAGGTGGAAATGGAAAAGTACTGCAACGCCAGGATTTGGCTTTCAGTGGGCGCGCTAGAGAGCAGGATGGGGTGTGGCAGGATTTGGAAGAGCAGATCATTGGAAGGTATAAAAATAGGGAGGGAGTTGCATGCATCGCACTAGGTCTGATCAACTGCAATTCGACTATTTAAAGAGCACTTGGTGCCCAATTGAAAACTGAATCACTTTGTCACTTGCCACCAGGGTGAATCTGGTCTGGAAGGACCTCCTGGGAAGACAGGTCCTGTTGGTCCCCAGGGAGCTCCAGGGAAACCCGGTCCCGATGGCCTTCGAGGAATTCCTGGCCCAGTGGTGAGTATTTTAAAAACTGAGGATGCCTTTCACCCCGGGCACCATGGTAGCTGGGCCACAGAAGCGAACAGTCTCCAGACTTGAATGCCTGATGTCTGGTCACTAGGTGATTTTAGTGGAGGGGCCATGGCTCTAGAATTCACTCCCCCACCCCGCAGTGGTCCAATAGAGGGCCAAGTCTGCTGACTTTTAAAGCATGATGGAATATCTGTTCTTTTCCATGGCTTTTGGCCGAGTTTTGGGGTGGGAAGGATGGGGTGGGTCGGTATTTATTTTGCTTGTGGCAGGGACAAAGAAGTCAAGGGAAATTGTGTTTGTTTGGTTTTAATTTTTTATTAAAGGTTGAAGAAGCTCAAGGGTAAAATTTTCCAAAGCGCCTACGTCCCATTTTCAAGAGAGACTTAGGCACTTAGGAGCCAAAGTCCTATTAACTTTAGTTTCTTTGGTGCTCTTGGACAAAACTCTCATTGACACTTAGTCAGGAGTAAAGGAGGCCTTCAAGATTGGGCCTGGTGTTTTGCCTTTTTGTTTGTTTGTTTTAATTTCAGAAGACTTGATCCAAAGCTCCTTAAAGTTGCCAGAAAGACTCCTGACTTCAGTGGCCTTTGCATCAGGCCCAGACCATGTGCGTGCTCCTGGAGCATTTCTAATTGGGTGTTAAAATTAAGGTTAAAATATATACATTTAATAATGGTTGTAGATTGAATCATTTTTTCTAGAGATGGGCCCAAGCCACAGAGTTCACATATGGAGGGGTAAAGTTTGTGGTGCTCGGATCTAGAATTTCACCACTGGACAACCTTTACTGTGAATGCCTAATCTGAGTGGATTGCATTGTTTTACAGGGTGAACAAGGGCTCCCTGGTTCCCCAGGCCCTGATGGTCCTCCAGGCCCATTGGTATGTCTTTATAGTCCCAGTTGCTTGGTTGCTTACATACAGAATTTTGCATTTGGTGTATATTATTTTTATCTGAATTTCCTCTTCTTTTATTTGTTTTTAAGGGCCCACCTGGTTTACCTGGTCTTAAGGGAGATTCGGGTCCTAAAGGTGAAAAGGTGAGACTGCTACGTAAAACATGTTCAGATACTTTTATTTTCAAATTCATTGATTCCCCCGGCCCTCCCCTGCCGACCCTAAGGACAGTACGTGATAGATGTCAATAGTGATGCTATGGTGATTACATGTATATTAGAACAGATTCTATAGCCTTCGGGGTGAAATCCACCCCTGTGAAGTAAGCTGCACAAGGTCTCTGCATTGCTTAAGTCCAATATAAACCCTATTTTGAGGTCTTAAATGAGACTGAAGTGGTGCATAGGCCTTGTGCAGTCTCTGCATGGGAATAAATGTATCCTTCTCTGCATAGTGCACAGCAAGATTCCACATTGGTCCAGAATTCACTGTTTTCACCATAGGACGTGCTAAAACAGAATGAGGGACTGCTGAGGATATCATAACATCAGGATATAATAGTGTCAGGCAGTTCTTTAGAGCAGGCCTCAAGCATACAAGAGGTGTCGGTCATGACAATTACCTCAGTTATGAAACTTCAGGGTATATATGTTGAGTATCAGATGGGTTCATTGACCAGGAAGACCTGTAAGTGGGTCAGGAAGAAATTTCTCCCCATAGTTCAGTGTGTAGTGTTACACATTGGAATCCATGGCTAATGTTTTACACCTTCCTAGGAGTTACCTGGCATTGAGACATTACGCAGGAAACTAAACTGGTCCATTCTGTTACGTCCCTATGCAATCTCTAGTTACCATGGCTGTGTAGCGCATGCAGTTAGCAAGAGGCAAAGAAAGGGGCAGTAACTTGGTGGACATGCTTGCTTGAGGTAATGGTTCTGAATCTTATTTGTAGAAATTAACATAACATATGCCAGTGAATGAAAAGAGCAGACTCCCGAGTATAGCAGTGCCACTTCTGTTATCATATTTACAGCATTCCTTTAGCCAAAAAGCTAGTGTTTTTCCTTACACTAGGAGTTGTGGGCATTTTTGGCTGCTTTTCATGCTCAGCTACAAACACTTTCCTTGTGCCTGCCCATCCCTGGATTCCCAAAAGGTGTAAACACTTTCCCTCCACTTGTTTAGTTTCTTCCTTTTATAGACAGGTCTTCTGGAGGAGTGTCTGGTGCTCAACACCTTCCAGAGTATGGCACAACTGATCTTAATTAACCTCTGCTATTGATTTTCTCTAGGGTCATCCAGGTTTAATTGGCCTCATTGGGCCCCCTGGTGAGCAGGGAGAAAAGGGTGACAGAGGTCTCCCAGGACCCCAGGGTTCATCCGGACCTAAAGGAGAGCAGGTAGGTGTTTTTAGGGACACGTTGGAGTCGTTCGTGAGACGTTCATTAAATGTGCCTGGGAAGCGATGCTGAGCCTTCATACTGGGCTTAAAGGATTAAAACCTTGTTCCTTTCATCAGGTGGCTTTTTAATAGCAGAGTTGGCCTTCTCTGGTCAGAGGCATCATCTCAGCATGACCCAGGGTGCTTTTGCTAACTCTTTAATGACATTTCCTTCACAAATATACCATACTATAGAAGCTAGAGATGGGCACCAGCTGGAAGTTATTCCATTTAAGGGAAGTTCTGATCCAGATCCAAAATTGGTTTTGGTCTTAGTGATTTGGGCCTGTCCTTCTAAAGAGATGCTGAATCCCTCTGCTCTGAAAGGTCAGGGAAGTGGGCAACTTGGACCTCTCTCTAATGGGAAAAAAGTGAGACCTGGAAATGAGGTGGCTCTTTTAAAGAGTCAGGCCCTGGGACAGTACACTGATCTGTGTGTAGACCCTCACACCTGCATGGATAAGCCTGCAGGATGGGGGCTTTATTCCATACTTAGTCATCGGTCACTAAGCACCCACATTTGAAATCTGAGCTCATGGTACGTAGATGATGACCAACATGAATACATTGAAATAAACTTTATTTTGCCTTTACTTTTTAGGGTATCAACGGTCCTTCTGGTCCAATTGGACCTCCAGGTCCACCAGGATTACCGGTATGTAGCTGAAATCGAAAAGCCATTTGGTCAAGCAGCAAAAGCACAGAACTGCAAGTCAAACAATCTGGGGTCTATTTCTGGCTCTGCCCCTGATGCACTGTATGACCTTTGACAAGTCATGTAAATGCTTTGTACCTCAGTTTCCGTGATATATGGATAATCGTGTGATACACACCTCCCCGGGGTATTGTGCAGCTAAGTTCATCGATATTTGTGTAGCACTTTGAAGTGCTTTGTTGTTGTTAATAATTCATTTCTGATGTTTACTAATAGGCAAGTAAAGTCAAACTCTTCAAATGTCCGCAGAAAATGAAAACAGGGGCACAAACATGGCTGAAGTGAATTCATTGGAAAATTCAAATGACTATGAAATGATTTCACATTTTTTGCCCAATGCTAATGATATCTTTTTCTCTTTCCTCTGTTCAGGGTCCCCCTGGTCCAAAGGGTGCTAAAGGGTCATCAGTAAGTATAGACAATACAAAATTAAAAGGCTGAGGAATTGTTATGATAACATAACCTACTATCACCATTACAAATCAGTAGAGTCAAGGCAATTAGCTAAATATTATTTTAGCAAATACAGTCTTTCAGGCTGTTTAAAATGAAAAAGTATAATTGGAAATGTTTCTTTTAAGCCCATTGTACTTTCTGCCACATCACTGTTGAGAAGATCAGAAATATGAAAACAGTAGACAGAAGAAGAAAGAAAGAAGAAAACCTATTTCTGTAAAGATGGAGACCTTAAAAATGGACAGTGAGAGAGGGAGGGGAAAAAAGTGGTAGGTGTGACACAGAGTAAAGAAATGGGTGGAAAACACTCAATTAAGCTAGTTTAATGTCACCGGTTCCTCCTCTGTGAAGTTGGAACTATAGCTGGTTAAAAGATGCTAGTTACTTTTAATGGGGAAATTTCAGAAAATGTGTTTATCAGTATGTTCTATACACAAAATTCAGTTATTCATTACGCAAACAAAAACCTAAAATTTCTCTTTCAGTTTCTGAAAACCTTTTTGGTTTAAAATGTTCATGTTTTGAAAAAAAAGCCAAAATTTATACATAAATCCTAACCAAAATAAGGACATTTTGCCAAAAACTATTACTGAAAACGTTTTTCAGCTTCTGTTTTTTCAGCAAAATATCACAAAATTTCTGCCAATATGAAAATGTTTTGCCAAAATATTCAATTTGGTTAAAAAGCTATTTTTCATCCAAAAAAAATATTTTGACAAGTCCTAGTTAGCCTCCAGTTACACCAAGCAAACATGGTTCTGAGGGAGAGCCACTCCTGCAGAAAGGAATTTAAAGAAAGAATCAGGGAGTAGCCGTGTTAGTCTGTATCCACAAAAACAACGAGGAGACCGGTGGTACCTTAAAGACTAACAGATTTATTTGGCCATAAGCTTTTGTGGGTAAAATACCCACTTCTTCAGATGCTTTAAGGAGCCACCGGACTCCTCGTTGCTTTAAAGAAAGAACGACGTGCATGGAGAATTTTTGACAGCTGATATTTACTGAGTGAGCCACTCACACTTGTTTCTGTTTTTTGCACTCAGGGTCCAACGGGTCCAAAGGGTGAATCTGGCCATCCAGGCCCACCAGGACCTCCTGTAAGTATAACCCATTGTGGCGAAGCGTATGGCGAAGTGAGAGCTCGAATTAGTGTGCGACATAGCACTCAGAACCCCAGGAGTTCTTGATAAAGAGGCAGCGTGAAGTGGGTCCATACCGAGTATATAGGTGCCTTAGAAATACCAGAGAGGGAGATGAGGCAAGAAGGCTGAACAAAAAAAGGACAGAGGTGTGCATGGAAAGGTTGAACCCCCAGGCTGAAGGTGGAGCATCTTTCTTGAAAGACTTTCCAACCAGGGTGGATATCTTTAGCACCAAAAGACTTTCCCAGCAGTCTTCACGCCTTGTCCAGACTCTCTCCTACTACACAGGCTGAATACCTGAGCCCTGTAAAGTTCACTGGTGACTGAGGACTTTCTTTAGTACCATAATGGGACTTTGAGACCTCCTGTATGTGCGTGGCGGTGAATCTTCCTGTCACTAGTGTGGCATGTTCGTTCCTGTGGCTGTCTCTTCTGTTTCTTTCACATTTCTCCCGTGAAGCTAACGTTGCAAGTTCTTTCCTCACACCAAGGGTCCTCCCGGGGAAGTGATCCAGCCTCTGCCTATCCAGTCCTCCAAGAGGACCAGGCGAAACATTGACGCAAGCCAACTGGTTGACGAGGGAAACACCGACAACTACATGGATTATGCGGATGGCATGGAGGAGATCTTCGGCTCCTTGAACTCTTTGAAACTGGAAATTGAGCAAATGAAGCATCCTTTGGGCACTCAGCATAACCCGGCTCGTACCTGCAAGGACTTGCAGCTGTGCCACCCTGACTTCCCAGACGGTAGGTTCTTGGGGCTGTGAGTGGCAGAGTGGGGCAGAAAGAGAGCCTAGCAGAGTTCAAAAATCCGCACAACCCAGTTAGTACAACTTAGTGCTGGCAGGAAAATAGGATTTGTATTTTCCTGCACACATGAGGTGAGGGGGAGGGGCTTGTCACAAGAGCTCCTCACCTTGTTGCACCCTGGGAGGTGTAGTTGGGCCAGAGAGCCTTACCCGTTGAGGAGAATGGGAGCAGAAAGCATTCGAACAGCAACTCCCACAAGGCATCACAGCACCATTTTGAATCAAAATACTTCCGTTTTTGGCCGAAAGTCAAAAATTGGTGGGTGTTTCGGGCATTCCATTTTTTCAATGAAACATTGAAAATTTCCACAGGAAATAGACACACTTTTCGTGAAAATATTTTGTTTGGTCACACTGAAACACAGTTGTGATGGAAAATATCCAACCGGCTCTACTATAAATCCAGCGTGTCAAGCATGAAGTACTGTATAGAGACATAGTGAAGGCCAGATTGTGGGTCTGGCCACTGGAGCCTTGTCTACACTATGGCTACCACCTGTCCCAACAGCCACTAATAGGTGTTGGAATTAAGGAAGCATTTATTTGGAAATTTCCCCAGTGCGAACAAGGCTGCAGTAGGATCACCGTAGTAGTGTTCCTGTTCTGAATTCTGTGCACTGTTCCACATACTGCACTTTTCATGTTGACTGTGGAGCCTTGTTATATCCAGGTCTGTATTACTATATAAGGAAAAACATGTGTTGGCTGTCCACATACATGTAATGTAATCTTATCCCTGGGATAGAAATGGTTGGGTTTGATCCTGAGGAAGTTGTGGAAGTTCTGATACATTCTTAACTTCATATCGGCTAATCCCTTTTCCTCCAACTTCCAGGTGAATACTGGGTTGATCCTAATCAAGGATGTTCAAGGGACTCTTTCAAAGTTTACTGTAACTTCACAGCTGGTGGAGAGACCTGTATCTTCCCTGATAAGAAATCTGAAGGAGTAAGTTCCCACAAACTGTATATTTTTCCTCTGAAGCTGGTAATGGAGTGTTTCCTATTGTGCATATTCATAGCCAGTCACCTTGATCAGATAAACTCAACAATGGAAAGTGAAAAATTAAAGATCCAATGTGTTTTGTTTAATGTCAGACTCAAGACTGGTTTTGGAATATGTTTACTGAGCGCATTTCACTGATTGAATAAGCAATTTTTACACTGTTTTAGGGCAAGGTTTTGATGGTCTCTGAAGTATGATAAAGGCAAACTTCTCCATTATTGTCTCTACTGTAGTTCACCATGAGGTTTATTTAATCTACTCTTTTTATCCCCAATTCAGCAGTGACTGCTACTCTGATGGTTTTGCCCCTCAGCACTGCTGGTTCCTCTTCTACTTTGACCGAGTCTTCTGACATAGTGGAGAAATATTGTTCTGCTGTAGTTTCTCCTGTTATTCGTGTTGAGTACTTGGGTGTTCCAAACTATCATGCCTAGGATCAGAGGAGTTCATGGCATTCAGTTGGTATGCAGACTGGGTGTGAATCAGTTTAGTTAATGGGCAACGATATGCTCTCCGATCCTCATAATTCCAAGGATCCGTCCGGTAGTAACTCAGCCAGTCACATCCAGTTGACCATGACAAGTTCTCTAAGTGTCTTTCAGTTGCAGTAAGGTACTCCTAATTGCCCCATATCCATCTGCTTTATATTATGGGGCTGATTATCAGGTGTAAAGACCTATTCTTCAGTTTAGTTTCTCCACTAGGTAAATGTGATCTCTTCCAACATGGCTGTCAAGGATCCTCTCAGTACCATCAAGGTCTTCACATGCTGGGTTAGGGTATAGACAAGAGAGATTCATCACTCCTGTGCTTCCTGATATAAGCTGTTCACTTGCTGAGATAATTTCAACCCCTAGAAATATACATCAGCATGGAACAAGCATTGTGCAGTGCAGAATTTCCCAGGGGTTCTTTTGGGGATTGTTTAAACAGAAGATACATTACTTCTCTTTGGTGTTAGACCACCGTTGTTCTCCTTCAGTCATTGATTATTAAACTATCAAAATCTGAGTATGATTTTGTAGTTTTTTTAATCCTTACAGTGTTGACTTTGCAAGTAGATAATGTTATTGCAGTATTCCCAATGGGACTGATTCTTCTAATTAATTACTTGCATAGGTATTTATGGATATTTTGTTATGGGCCGCTGGATGGCCTGAAAAAATGTATCCTATCTCGGTGCATCCACAGCATGGCAAAAATGCACTGTTTCATGTTATGGTTCTCCTCCTGTGAAGGAAAGAATAATCCCAAGGCACCTACATCTAGTTCAGTCATGGTTCTTGGAGAGAGAGGAAGCAACAGTGAGGAAGCTAGTGAAATAATGAGGGAATATTAACTAAACTCTATCCCTGCCTCCTCCCCCATTAAACACATCCCTTGTTCTGCCTGAAAAGAGAATATTCCAATTCACAGCTGTAAAGGGTCCTCCGGGAAGAATGGTTTGGCAACTCATCTCCTTATCAAGGTCACAATCTGGATCATTACAGACTGTTCAGTTGGGACTCCACCATGTATTCTGGTTCATTACCTGCCAAAGACTACACATTCCATTTGGAGTATGTTACTGGTGCTCAAACACACGAAGCAAATGCTGGTGTTTTATTAATTCTCCTAGCCTAGCCTCTCCTGGCCCCAGCACATCTGGATTTGACATTGGACTGACATCAGCCTCTCCAGTCTCTGCTGCTTTTCCATCCTTGCCCCCCACCAATCCCCATGTAGATAAATGGATCATTTACCACTAATACTTTTTTCTCTCTCTTTTTTGCCATCCGCCTGCAAAATGTGCTGCCAATTTTCCATCAGCAGATATCTAGAGGTTACAGATCATTAACCTCTTAGCAATGAAAGGTGTTACCAAGGCAGTTTATACCTGTGTGCAGTGGTGGCATGTCCTAACCCCAATGTCAAGTGGTGAACGATCTAATTTAGAAGGACCCTAGGGCTCAACGGACTGTTTTTATTACCAGTGTATAAAGTTTAAGAAACTATGTGTTAAAGAAAGTTGGACAGTTTTAGTGAGACCGACAGACCCAGGATGTGCAATTGAATGTAACATTTTCTTTCTTTGTTTCTCTCTTTCCCTCTTCCACTTTCCCGTCCACAATTTAGGCTAGAATTACTTCTTGGCCAAAGGAAACCCCGGGCTCCTGGTTCAGTGAATTCAAGCGCGGTAAACTGGTAAGAGGCACCCTACCGCTTTCTGTTGGTCTTTAACCCGTCTCATATTTTACAGAGCAAAATGGCTCGTTGGCCCAAAGAGCAGCCTTCCACATGGTATAGTCAATACAAGCGGGGTTCCTTGGTAAGTGGCTAACCTTGGCCCTACAGTCTGAATCCGAGCACGTCAGCCACGTCCGCTTTGGTTATGGCCAAACTGTTTGCACTCTGCATGTTGGACTAATAACCATCATAGGACATCTTTTTTTAAAAAAATTAAGGTGGAACGCTGACTAAAATATATTGGAGGCACATTTATAGGACCCTCTTCGGGGAAGGTAATGGGGTGCAGGCCCCAATTCAGCAAGGCTGTAAGCACATGCCCAGTATGTGAACAGCCAATGAGATTATTCATGTGCTTAACACTAGGCATTCGCTTAAGTACCTTGTTGGATCAGAGCCTCTGACAGGAGCTGCGATAGCCGAATCTAGCAGCTGGAACTGGCCACTGTTTTGAATCACAACCAGTCATCACTGTGCTACCAAAGCCTACTAACTATAGCCTAGATCAACACTTAGATACTGCAGTGATTGGGTCTACAAGAATACTAGACTTAGCCAGAATTTTTTTCTTACAAGGAAATTTTCCAGTGGAAAAATGGGAAGTTTTTCCATCAGAAATGTCTGTGAATTATTTTCTGTATTTCAACCAACTCTAAGGGCACATGAGGCATTTAATAGAGTAATAAGCCAACCCACTGGAGCTAGATCCTTAAGTTTCATGTCCCGATATTGTTGCTGAGTCCAGGGCATCATGAGTCTGTCTTCAATACAGTCTCTTAGCAGAAGTATCCCACTTCCCACACCACCTCCATTAGTCTTGGAGAAATGGAGTAAAGCCACTGAAGAAGAAGGATTTCAAACCATGCACATGTTCTCTAAGCCTGTGTGAACTAGAACGTGGCCTAGAGACACTGTTAAAGTTTTAAAGGGAAGAAGAATCTCTGTCAGTTAAACAATTCATGATATCTGCATTCTATAACAGAGAAACCAAGGAAGTGAGGAATTGAGGAAAGAAGGAAAGCACGGATAGTTTACGAACCAACATCTACAACAGGGGTTCTCAACCTTTTTCTTCCTGAGGCCCCCAACATACTATAAAAATTCCTCAGCCTGCCTGTCCTGCAACTGTTTCTCTGCGTATCCAGGAGCTTAAAAGCCAGGGCCGGCATTAGGGGGTAGCAAGCAGGGCAACTGCCCGGGGCCCCACACCACAGAGGGCCCCTCAAAGCTTTGTTGCTCAGGTTGCAGCTTCAGCCCCACCTGAGGTGGGGGGGGCTCGGGCTTCGGCCTTTTGCACTAGGCCCCAGCAAATCCAGTGCTGGCCCTGCTCTCTGGCTTATTTTGGCGGACTGCTTGAAACCTCCTTGCAGCCTCCCAGTGGCCCCGTGGTTGAGAACCACTGATCTACAATATGTGCCCCAGGGGTGTTGGGGGCTGGGATGTAGCTGCACTTCTTGGACAGATGAAATCTACTGTAGAATGACCGCATTTTATGGAAATACAGAACAGTATCCGAGGGTCCATAAACTATGTCTGTAGGTCTCGTTGTGGAATGATTAGCATGAACAGGGCCCTTCAGAGAACAGAAAGCTCCTGAACAAACCTCAGGTCCATTTGGACTTGTGAACAAGCAAGAAATGAGCTCTGTGGAAATCAGTGGGATTTGGGAAGAGAAGAATACTCACTGGGCCAGATCCTCAGCACCACCGGAGTAATTAGAGCAGTGGTTCTCAAATGGCTGTCCTGGTGACCCCTTTCACACAGCAAGCCCCTGAGCACGACCCCCCTTAAAAATTAAAAATATTTAACGCTATTATAAATTCTGGAGGCGAAGCAGGGTTTGGGGACAGAGGCTGACAGCTCGCGGCCGCTCCCCCCCTTAAATTACCTCGTGACCCCCTGAGGGGTCCCGACCCCCAGTTTGAGAACCCCTAAATTAGAGCTACGCCGTTTTGCACTAGTGGAGGAGCTGACCCACTGTATATACCCCGCGTCTCCTTCCTTCCTCACACACACAGTCAGCCTGCTCAGGCTATGGGGGTCTCCTGGAACGTCCTCTGCAGAGTTGTGGTGCAGAACACATCAAACTTCCACCTTAAAAACCAACCAATAAACCAAGACACTGCCTTATTTTCTCAAGCCACGTTCTTTGTCACTAAGCGCTGAACACTCTGATTCTGTCCACGAGAGAGCAACGGCTTCCATAGCTGTTCCTGCAGCGCACCCCCCAAAACAGCGGGGTTGCATTCTGAATGTATTAAAACCAGCACTTCGACCTCTTAAGCATCTTGGGTGGGGGAGGGGCAATTTCTCATGACTTAACTTCAAAATACTTCACTAATTAATATCTGTACCTGTTTTACTGATTATTTTTTTCAGTCCATTGAGTATTAGCCACTCACTTTAAGGGCTGAATAGCCAGTCTAAAATTTCGGTTTTGCTAGGAACTTCAAAGCTATTTGGAGCCCTTTGTTTCATCTCTCCCTGTTGCCGTTTTCTTGCTCTGTACCTATGCTACATTCTCTTTTGAAAAGAGCCCCCAGCACCTAGAAGATATTTGTCAATGCAATACCCCAGTGTTAAACATGTGACCCATAAAAAGAATGCTTTGGTTTTAAGAACACAGCCAATTTCAGAAAACTGGATGGAACGGAATGCTGGTACTGGTAAGTGGAGGGAGTTAGGGCACTTTGGCTGGAAATTGAAATCCTGACAGGTCAAAAAATTTAAATGTGTTTGGTGGGTCTCTTATAAGGGTCCAGTCCTGCTTTTGTTCAAGTCCATAGCTAGATCCCCATGGGTTGAGTGCCTTTCTGCACATCCCAGACACACTGGGGGCTTGAGCCAAAGGCTGTTGAAAGCAATGGAAAGACTCTCCAGGGCTGTGAATGGGAGCTGTGGGTTCTCAGTACCACTGAAATCTCAGACCACTTATTTAGGCGGCTGACCAGGAACTGAAGTGCCCACTTTTAAAAATGTTGGCCTTTCTTTTGGGACAGGTTGTAGAACCCCACAGATCAAAAAGGACATTAACATAATAAACAGAAAAATCATCTGGTGTGATGTTTCCATCCCATTATCTCTTACCCACTGGTTAATATCAGTGAAATACAGACAGATGACCATGTTAATTCCTACCACTTCTCAGGGGGTATAGTTAAAAAAGTAAAAGGATTACAGATCTTTTTTTCTGGGGTGTGCACTCCAGCCCTGGCATGTGTGTATGACTCCCATTAGAGCTAATTATGCTTTATACCTATCCAAGCCTATAATCATTTATTGCCATACAGCATCCATCATGAATTGTTATTGTAATGCATAAATAAGAAAGGGATTGATTCCGCAAAGCCACACTCCCATGAGCAATTCTTTTGTTCATAACTTACCCCATTGGCTCCAGTTGAAGGGCTTCAGGATTGGACCCTAGTGCAGGATCTAAAGAACCACATCTATGCCCACTCCAAAGGGATATTGAATGTCAAGGTCAAACACAGCTAAAAAAAGAGACCTGGTGGACTTGGGCGATGCATATCAGTAGCTCTGTGTGCCCCTGAACAGGTGCTGGGCAGTTAGCACGTGTGTTCATCTCCTTCTATATCCTGGTGGCTCACTCATATTTTCTCATCTGGCATGCATGGCTTTCTCCTGTTCAGTCATGTTTAACACTCAGGAGGAGATGCGCAATGGGATCCCGACACCAGAACCGGTTGGTATAAATACGTGTATATATTATTATTATTATTATTTTATTTTATTATTATTGTTGTTGTTGTTTGTTTATTATTACCTATTGCTTCTGATATTATTGTCTGGTTGTGAATCTCTCCTACTGTTTGCAGTATGTACCATACCTTGAAATCTGATGACGCCTCTAGGAACACTGCACCGTTTGCATGTCTGAATTTTTTCTCCAGATTATTTTTAAAGGAAGCGACTGTCTACAGATCACATTTATACGTGTCAGCTCTCCTGGCTTGGCCATGACAGCAGATGCTGTTTCTGTATAATGAGTTTAAAACCACATTGGAATGGGTATATTATGCATTCGCTCACCTGGCCTTTGATAGCCTACAGGATGAGGTCCCAGCTGCAGATGAAAAGCCTTCCAGAGCAGTTTTGCTTTCAGGTCCATCAAAGGGCCCGAGTTGTAAGGAGCTGTAGAGGATTTCACATAGCTGTGTATTGCAAAAGATATATAATACAGCATAATGGAAGAGAAGATGATTTTCATACCTTTACATGGACTAGGGAAGGGATGGGAAAGAGTAAATGCATTGCCATAGATTTCATGGCATGCAGTAAAAGGTTTTAAAAATTGCAAACCGATAGGCTCCTTGACTGGGTGTGATGCCCCACCAGAGCTCAGTGTCTTTGCCTATCTCTTCTCCAGGCCCTCTGCATCTTGCTAGTATCACTTTGTATCTCCCTCTCTCTCTTCCTCCTCCCCAAATAGGGAAATTCTGTTTCTCCCTTCCCCCTCTCCCGCCCACTCACCTTGTCCAATTGTGCCACCCTCAGGGATCCACTATCTGCTGTCATCCGCCTATACCCCCATATTCCTGCCCAGTCCTCGCTCTTGTTCCTTACCAGTGCTACCGATTGTCCCGCTTTCAGATTCTGATGCTTTTCTTGCACAAACGCTGCTGGCAGTAATAGCAAATAACCAGGTTTTGGTGCATTCAACTTGGCAGCTGTTGGTGTTTCAGTGCCATCCTCTGGGAGTCTCAGCACTGCTGGAAGTGCAAAGGTGTCACAGGCATGAAAACGAGGAGCCTATTGAAAGGCTCAGTCTCATGAGTCTCTGCTGAAATGTATAGTGGATTTATCATTGACTCAAATGCCAAACCACTCTCCCTAGTTTCCAGCCCTGGTGCTACTAGTTTGGCAGAAGAAAATCCAGCATTAGGGTAAACAAGAGGTGAAAGCTGAATATTTTTAAATCTTTCTCCCCTCAACTTTAGCAGATGACAGGGCCTTGAATGCTGTTTTGTCAGAACCTCTGCATACATACCATAAAGTAACACATGCCGAGGAAAAGAACACATACCTAGCCATGAACAGGACTGTGGCTCCTTTCGCCAGGAATATTATGTCTGTATGACACATTGCAAATCGGTTTCAAAGGTATTTGATGGGGGAACACCAGCCCCTGGTAGAAATGAATGGCAAAACACCTCAGCCCATACATCAAAAGATGTCCTCCAGCATCAGAAGATCTCACATGCCAAACTACAGACAAAACTAAAGATGCTCCATTCATGTTGACAGTGTCACCCCTGGCAAACTCTTTCAGAAGATGGAGGGTAGGATTTTCTGAAGCCCTCAGTGCTGGCCTAATGCTGCTCTCATTGAAGTCAAGGATAATATGTCCCCTGACTTCCATGGGACCAGAACTTAGTCAGCACTGAGCCCCACCCATTCTTTCCATGTTTTTCCAACAGGACGGAAGTCCTGGAGACTTATCTCCCCTTGACTGTATGCCCCACTTTTGCCTTAGTTTCTTTTTATTCACAGATGGCCCAGAATCAGCTGTAGAAAAAAAAATTCCTTCAGAGCAGCAGGGATAGCTGGCGTCCAAGCAATGGCAGCAAAACCGTGGAGACGGTCCTGTAATACAAAGTCATAACAAAGCAGGAGCCTGTAATTTGACCTTTTCATTGGTCAGTAACGGCCTTGTGCAAATGGGTGTGTGTGTGTGTGAAATGAAGTCCTAACCATCCAGGCAAAGGGACTGTCTCATCTGTGACATGTGAGCCAGCTGCAGTGGAGTGCAAGTGTGCATTGACAGGATGCTGATAAGAATGGGTAGAGAGGACATGGATGGTGGCACGCTGACTACAGGTATCAGTTTTCCATGAAGAGATTAACTCTCCCACGGAGCATTTTCGAGTCCATAATTCTGCATCGGCTAGTTGAGTGTCCCAGAGGTGTGTTTCACATCACTGCCTAGTATTTCCCCTTCTTTGTTTTCCATTTCTCTCAGCTTTCCTATGTGGATTCGGACGGCAATCCCATCGGAGTGGTGCAGATGACTTTCCTGAGGCTCCTGAGTGCCTCCGCAAACCAGAACATCACCTATAATTGCTACCAGTCTGTAGCATGGCAGGATGCCACCACGGGCAGCTACGACAAAGCCATCCGCTTCCTGGGCTCCAACGATGAGGAGATGTCCTACGACAACAACCCTTACATAAGGGCTGTCCTAGATGGTTGTGCAGTAAGTATACATGCTGACAGAGTTAGGCATAGAAGGAGCTTCTACACACAAAGCAGAGTCAGTCTGGCTTAGTAACTAGAGTGGGGGTTGGCAGTCAAGACTCAGGGCTTTTTCTTCCCTAGCTCTGCCACTTACTCAGTGTCTGATTTGGGGGGAGGTCACTTCAAAAATTGTCGAGTGTCCCCTGATTTTGGTTACTTGCGTTTTTGGGTTTCCCAACTTGGAAGAATTGGGGTCTGATGTAGAGATGCTGAGAAGTTAGTTTCCACTGTCTTCAATTAGGACAGGGGGTTCTCAGTACCTATGCTGAGTTCTCAGTGTTTCTTGTTGGGCACCTAAAAGCAAGGCGCTTAAAATGAGCGGCCACTTCTGAACATTTTCACCATAACCTCCCAATGGCTCAGTTTATTCATCTGTGAAGGGGACAATAATTACGTACCCACCAGACAGGAGTCTTTCAAGTCTTCTTTAATTCAGTATTTTGGAAGCAGTTTATTTTATAATTACACAAGGGCATGATTCCACAGAGGACTGAGCTCTGGAGATCTATCCTGAAAGGCAAAGGGTTAAAGGCTGGAGTTTGGTTTTTCCACTGCGTGCTCCCAGACCCAACTTCCCAGAGTGGGGAGTGCTATTGGGATGGATTTGTACATCTGAAGCACGCAAGCCTGATGCTATTTGATCAGCCTCCTGATTTAAAAGGATTGGGTTACCGTGCGCCTCTACTGCAGGACTTCATTCTTGAAATTGACAAAGGGGCTAGGAAGTGGGGGTTCAGTTTGTTCAATGCTTGCAGCCTTCCCCCCGGTTATAGGGCAATCCCACACAAGGCCTAATCCTGTAGGAAGGGTGTTTCTAGTGGTTGGGGCACTAGCCTGGGACATATGAGACTTAGGTTCAGTTCCCTGCTCTATCATGGGCTCCCTGTGTGACCAGGAGCAAGTTTCTCTGGTGTCAGTATCCCATCTGTAAAATGGGAATAATAGCACTGCCCTACCCTCTGGGTAAGTAAAAGCTTGTGAGGTGTTCCAAAACTATTTTAATAGGGACCATTGAAGTACCTTAGAGAGACAGATTATGGAGGCCAAACTTCCACTGGAGACAAGAATTGTAAATATAGATGCCTAAATTGTGCCCACAAAAATAGCATGCACCTTGCCTGCATTTGAATGTGAGCAGGTATTGGTGCAAGTAAATTGAGTTGTGATTCACGCAGATGTAGGTATGCAGTTTTGCCATTTGTGCGTGTAATTGTGGGGTTTGTGCTTGCACATATTTTGCAGGCTCATCTTAGATTCTAAGGGCCTAATTTTCAAGAGTTCAGGGCCAGATTTTTAAGTTTCACTATTCATAATTCAGGCCAAAATTTTAAAACTCTCAGCTCTTCCTTTGGTAGCTACATAAGGGCCAGATTTTCAAAGGTGCGAACCATCCTGTATTTTTGAACCTAACTGGGAGCGGAGCTCTTCTGAAAATCTGGAATCTAGTTTTGGGCACTGAGCCCATCTGAAAATTGCAGCTACCTGTCTGGAAAAATGGGTGTAATGTTTTCCAGTTCCGTTCATGCTGGGACCCAGTTTCCTAAAGCCTGGAAATATGCAAAACTCTCCTTCTTCTGCAACTGGGATGATCAAAATCCACAGGACTAAAAGAAAAAGATAAAATATTGAAATGTCTAAGGGAGCGAACCCTTAATAGAATTTAAGAGAGTAAGTCGAACACCATTCGGAAGCCGGAGTGTTTTTGCTATAGAAGCACTGAGGGAAAATTCAATTAGAGTCACTAATTCTCTTAATGCTGCTACAGAGAGATGAAGAGCGTTCATCCCATAGCTGAAAACACTCAGAAGCCACATGGGGAAGTTTAGTCTCAAGTATTTCATATCTCTCGACAATATGATGTGCCTTAGAAAAGTCACCGCCGCCCCCCCTCCCCCCCACCCCCATCTCACCTTTCCGTACTAAGTCTCGGGGAAGCTGGAAGAGCATGCATCACAGATTTAAAAGCCGATCTGCTTGATGAAAAACTTTACAGTTCGAAATTATTTTTCTCAGGTGGCCTACATTTTCTACATTTCTTTTCCCTTGTTCTTTCTGTCGCTACGGATATTTGCAGGAAAACAGGCCCTCTTAAGAGTTTATTTGCCTCTGTTGTTGTTTGTTACCAGAAACTGTAACATAACCTGTTATTAGAGCAATCAGTTTGGATGTCACAAACAGAAGAATATGGGGCCGAATAAACAGCAAGAGCACAAGGGATTGTGACTGGTGGCTGTCGTTACCACTGCAGTAGCACCTAGAGACTCTGAATGAGATTGGGGATTTATTGTGCTAGCCACTACACAAACAGCCTGTAAGAGACACTGGCCAGACCAAAGAGCTTACAGTCTGAACTGTGGTCCACCGCTTGTTCAGGGAAAGCCTCTGGCGCGCTGGGCTGGTTTGTTTGCCTGCCACGTCCACAGGTTCGGCCGGTTGCGGCTCCCACTGGCCGCAGTTCGCCGCTCCAGGCCAATAGGGGCTGCGGGACGCAGCACGGGCTGAGGGATGTGCTGTCCGCCGCGTAGCATAGAGTATGGGCCCTACACGCCTCGCTCCCCAAAGTATGGGCCCTACACGCCCGGGCCCTACACGCCTCGCTCCCCAGAGTATGGGCCCTACACGCCCGGGCCCTACACGCCTCGCTCCCCAGAGTATGGGCCCTACACGGCTCTCTACATGCTCAAGAAATGCCTCCTACGTCCACGCTGCGATTTTTAGTAGTGTCCCGCTGCCTCCTTCCTGCCAGAGCCCAGCCTTCCCCCACCCACCGGCGTGAAAGTCTGCAGCAGCAGGGAGCTCTCTGAGCTCTTTCCCCTGCCAGATCCTTTCACTGTGGCATGGAGCTGCACAGGTAGTGCCTGAGCCCTGCGTGCTGCCATGTAGATGCAGCCTAGGGTGACCAGATGTCCCGATTTTATAGGGACAGTCCCGATTTTTGGGGCTTTTTCTTATATAGGCTCCTATTACCCCCCACGCCCTGTCCCGATTTTTCACACTTGCTGTCTGGTCACCCTAGTGCAGCCTGTTGGTCTGGATTTGGCGACTTTGCTTAGTCTTGGTGACCCGGGCTTGGGAATGTCACTCCTCCTCTGCCGCATCCACCATTTCCAAATCCATCAGTCTGAACCCAAGTGCTGGGGCTGCTATTCAGCCACTCCTGTCAGAGCCAGCCAGTCCCTGGGTATCTGCGGGTGCAGGGAGCCAGGACCTGGTCTACGCCCCTGGGAGGCTTTAAATGGTGCATGGCCGTGTGGTCATCTTCTGCACAGGGTGAATTTCATCCTGCACAGCGCCGGGCATCCTCAACGCCCATTGCTATCAATGGGCGTTGAGGGCACTCCGTTCTTTGCAGAAACAGGCCATAGGTTTGCTAAGGCAAAGCTCCCAAGTCCTTAAATACAATTGTTGCCAGAGTTAGGCCAGCAAGGATCGGGTCCTAGCGTCGGAACGATAATGGCCTTCTAACCAATGCAGCGTTGCCGCAGAGTTCCTGTGGGAGCTGATCCAATGCACATTCCTGCCATGATTCATTCTGTTACAGCGAACACCAAAGGAATTCCCGTGCTAATGTTTGGGCCATTATTTGAATGTGTTTTCACTGGTCTTATAGCCCTTTTTTTGGTTGCTGTGATATAGCCTGTGCTTCCGAGACACACAAATCAGAGGGTATGGTAGAGCAAAAAAAAAGCCCCTCCATAAATTCGCTTGTTTGTGCAGTTTTCTATGCCCGTGGGTGCACTTCTGCTCCTCTAATAATTATTTATATTTCAGAAATAACTGTATGGCCAGCAGGCGTAATAAAAAGACAACATCACCTTGCAAATTCCATCAAACTTTAAATGTGGTCTTTTTTGTTGCGCTTGGATAATAGTCCAACTAATAAATTTAAATTAAATTGCACACATTTGCTCAACAACCCATGAGCATCCTCAGGGAGGTAAAACAACAATACTGCAGCCACAACAATTTTACTAGTCTCCTGTCCCAGCCCTGGTACGTGCTGAAGACTGGGTTAACATCTCTGCATGTACTCAGCAGCTGCTTATGCTTCTCCAGAGTCCTTTCTCGTTACAGTAACCTCTCCCCATTTTTGTTGCATGGTAATGAATCGTCCCATACAAGTGTGTGTGTCATGGACAGTGGAATGTATATGTTCAGGGTAGGAGTCATTACATTAAATCTTGTAGCTGGTGAATAGCCTGACACTTTTATCTTTTTATAACGTGCTTGGTTTAACATCTGTAAAAATAATCAACAGCACAACTTCAAAAAATCCAAAGAGTCTGGCCAATATTTTTTAAACTGGGTACCTTCATTTTTGGATGACCAACAAGGATGCTCAACACTTTCTGAAAATCGAATCCCTTTAAGGTTTCTTTAGTTGGACCTCCCAAAAATTGAAGGCACAGAATCATTAGTCACTTCTGAAAATCTTTGCCTCTGAATCAAGGTTCACTACTCTGTTTTTCACCTTCCCCCGCCTTATGTGTCATCCATATCCCCGTTTCCCCCTAAGTTAACCATTCCTTCTCACTTCCTATTTTAACCTCTACGCTTTTCCAGTGCTGGTTGAGGCAACCTTCATGGCTCCTTCTGGCCTGCAGTAAAGAGATCCTAACTAGAGCTGGTCAAAACTTGGAATTCCCAGTTTGTGTGAAATTTTGTCACTTTGACATTTATTTTTATTCCATTTTGAAACAAATCCCAAATAGTTTTGAAATTTCCCATAAACCAAATATTCTGGGGGGAAAAAAGTTTCAAAAAAATTTCATTTTGAAATTTCAGAATTACACTTTTTGTGGCTTTTTTTAATTTTGTATTTTTATTTTGTCATTATTTGATGGCATGTCCGTAGTATAATATGTATGACAATAATATGCACTATTAGCCCTGATGGGTCATCATATGGCACAATAGTTAAAATATATTATTTGTTGATAGGTTGGTACAAATACACGCTTAGATATTTATTGACATATTTGTTTCCACTGGAGGCACAAATGTACTCAGCAGAGCATGGTATTAATGTATTGCATTCAGACAGTGGGCCCATATAAAAGGTGCAGTTGCATTTACTTGGTGAAATTCCACCTGCTTATATCTGGGCTCAATTTGGTACAATCATCTCCATTTGCCTGGTAAGCCACTCAATATGGCTTATGATTACCATGAGGCTCATTCATACACTTGGGTTTACTTTAGTATTAATGACATATTCTCCTTCCCTCTAATTAGACAAAGAAAGGCTACCAAAAGACTATCCTGGAGGTCAACACACCCAAAGTAGAGCAAGTACCTATCGTTGACATCATGTTCAATGACTTCGGAGAAGCATCACAGAAATTTGGATTCGAGGTGGGACCAGCTTGCTTCATGGGCTAAGAGCCACCTGAAAACTAGTCTCCAAATGAGCAACCTCGTAACCTCATTGTGCCATTTAAAAAAAAATGTTGTCACATGCACGTTCTGAAACTGGACAGTGATGGGTTAATTTTTATTTTTTTTTTGGTTTTGTTTCTTGTTTTGCCTGAGTTCAACTGTGCCACTGCACCCACACCTACCGAATCCAAATCAAAGGGAGAGAGAACCATTCCCGCGACAGGCTCAGAATCACATGACCTAAACATACCACATGTGGCAAAACAACCTTTCAAACAGGTCGAGGGCTACAGTACATGTTTCTGCATGCTCCTTTTCATGGCCACCGATGGACTCAACTTCCTCCACTCGAATGTATAGAAATTAGAACA
The DNA here is from genome assembly GCA_033296515.1 of Macrochelys suwanniensis. Lineage (NCBI taxonomy): Eukaryota > Metazoa > Chordata > Testudines > Chelydridae > Macrochelys > Macrochelys suwanniensis. The sequence continues at coordinate 7,239,039 of CM065790.1, read as the reverse complement.
GATCAAAGACTTTCTTGCCATGAAACTACAGTAAGTGCTTGTTTATGGATTTTTACTTTTTTTTAAAGAAAAACTTGAAACTATGTATTCAACTTGACCTCGAAATCATATGAGAATTCTGGGTCTGATTCAGTCCCCGTTGAAGTCAAGGATAATCTTTTTGTTGATTTCAGTGGGCTTTGGATCAAGCCCATAAATTAGACTTAAATGGTCATTTCCAGAATGTTTAGTTTCTCCATTTAATTATTTTCACAAAAGTTAACAACTCAGATCAGTGAATTTGATAGTGTAAAGTCACTCTGTGCATCTCCTTACCATGTATTAAAGGTGCTTATATTTTTGTATGTTTGTAAGTAAATATTTGTTTTGTATATTATTTTAAATGTTAAATGTTGCTGGCTTCAAAACATGCATGTGACCCTGTCTGCAGTAAAAGAACAACCTTTCTCACCAGCACCCCACACAAACAATAAACCTAGAAAGGGAAGCAGTTAAGGTTATTTCTATTGTCTGTGTCCACGTCAAAGATCTTGCTAACACTCACAGCACATTCTTAAGTATGTCAGTAATCAACAGAACTACTCGTGCTTAAAGTTAAGCATGTTCATAAGTGTTAGCAGGATCAGGGCCCAAATTAGCAGTGATCAGTCCACACACACACACACGAATTTCAAGATCATTTTAAAAGTCACACAACTTGGATGGAGAAGTTTTGATGCAAAATTAAATATGTATTTTGTGCCACTTTCTAACAGCCCGGTTTGTAAAACCCTGATTTGGAAAATTAGAGCCCCGTCTGGTTCTTTGCCTTTTTGTACACTCACCTTGATTTTTTTTCTTTATTATTTTAATTCCATTCCAAATGGCAGATTGCACATGGCAGGGAAATCCGCTCTCCCCCCCCCCCCCACCCCGCCCCTTAAAAATAAAATTTAAAAAAAAAAGGTGCTTTTTATTTTTACATTTCTCTTTGTGGTGCTATCTATTTTACTAATACAACACTGGTGATCCCCTGCCATTGACCAATCTCCCAGCATTCTTTGCTTTAGCCCCTTTCAACACAGACTGCAAATGTTTGCTACAGTCTTTGATATAAATGCATGCTACCCTCATATTCGTTATGTAGAAGAGCTGCTTCTTTTCTTTAAGTGTATTATGGTAGCTTATATGGCCCATGTAGAAAGTATTAAATGTGCTTACTTGGTTTGTTGTTGTTGTTTAAGAACATTCATACACTTTTATATGGTGGTAATTATGCCAGATTGTACTCAGTCGCTGAATTTTTGTGGTGCTAATTTATGTATTTGTTCAATGTACTGAAGTGAAGATGAAACTGCCCAATTGTCTGTCTTGTTTGCTGCCTCAGCTGTAATTGCCTACAAAACAGCTCAGAGCGCAAAAGAGAGAGAGGAGAATGTGCAAATTTCCTTTGTCTTCCCACATGGCTGGCAGGAAGGCTTTTCACGTAGCATTAGGCAATTCAGATTGCAACCTGCAGATATATTGGTTTTCCCCAACTGTTTTCTCGGTTGGGTCACTGCTGGAAAATAAATATTGCAGGTTTTTATTTGGCCTGGGGTACTGCAGTGTGCTTCAACCACGGGGGGCGGGGGGTGTATCACGGTAAAGGAAATGACATCACATTTACTGTGAATAGAAGCCTATATATGATGTCCTTTCCCCTCACCCCCCATCCTAAGCAAAGGAAAGAACAATTTGATCCAAGGGAGCTGAGCAAAGCATGCTGAGACCTTCACTTATTCACAGTGCTAGGGGAATAAACAAGAAGCTGTGACATTGCAATGGGTTGCGGTGCTTTTCAGTCCGTGAAAGCCAGTGTAAACGTATCCTTGTTTTTTTCCAGTTAGGAATAAAAGGTGCTATCCAAGGAAATCACATAGAAAAACAGCAAGACAGTGCAATCACATATATGTATTATAGATCAGAATTCAGATTCCAATTGAACAAGTGGGAATCTCAAAACTCTTGCACATTCATCTCTGCAATTAAAAAAAAAGCCATATAGAGTTACACACACATGTGATTATGTCTAGGTCATGTGATTCTGTTATGAATTCTCATCAAGGGAGCTTTTTTAATTTTTTTCTTTGTTTTCTCTTAAATTCCTCTGTTGAATATTACAAAGTGTTGTAATTGTACTGAAGTTCCAAACTCTTCCAATTCCCCCCTGACCACTTAGCTATGGTATATTGCAATAAAATTACTACTTGTATTTGCAGACCTTCTTTTTGTGTAATTTTATTTCCCCCACCCTTTAATATATATATGACTTGAACAAATGTTGATAAGAAAAATAAAACCTATGGAAAAAAAAGTTTAGTGCATAAGGCCCTTTTTTTAAAATATACTGTCAAATGACACATTGTACATTTCTTCAAAGTCCAATAAACATGTCATAAAATTTCAGTGTAATGCCCATAAGAGGTATTTTTAAATATTTTAAACCTGTGTAATAAAGGAATAAATGTAATAGATTTTTTCAATAAATCAAGTTTACTGTTTCCACCTAACCCCACGTGATGTGAATGTCTTCTTGAAGTACAGCATGATTTCCCCGCACACCCTTCTGCTCAGTGAAGTGTGAAGAGTTCAGCAGAGGAGTGGAAGAGGGCTCAGAATAATATATGCTGTAAAATAAAAAACCAAGCTTATCAGCAAGATCATTTGGAATTCCAGACGTCGAATCTTTTTTTTGCCGAGCAACTGAAATTGACCCGGCAGTCTGAGAAGGCAACATGAGGCGTTTCAGACGGTAGTATTTTGCTAATGTGGCAATGTGGCCTATTGGCTATTATTCTATTAATTATAGTACCCCCCCCCCCGCCCCGAAGTGTACTAGGTGCTTTGCAGAAGATGAAGGAGCCTGGCTGACCTCAAGTACTGCATTTGCTTAATATCAGTTACAGGACCTGATTTACAAAGGTGTTTAGGCACCTAAAGATGCAGATAGGTGCCTGGTGGGATTTTCAAAACTGCCTGGGTTCCTAACTCCCATGGCCATAAGATTGCCCCGTTGCCCTTATCAGAGGTTTATATCCAACTCTTGCAGGAGGATGGGCTCAGAGATCTGGTACTGTAGCTCTTTTCTGTCTCTAACTCTTAGATTGATTGAAATAAAAACCTCCCCATGCTAGAACTGCCCAGTCTCTCCCGTTGGCTTTTCTGAGTATACAAGCCAGGTCTCAGCGGTTCCCCTGCACTGTCAAAGATATAGTGTGAGATTTTTTAAAATGCTGCCACAACTTAGAAGCACAATTCCTACTGGATGTCAAGAGGTACATCTACACTGCGGGGGCGGGGAAGCCATGGCAGTGAGTCTCAGAGCCTGGGTCAACTGACTTGGGCTCACGGGGTCAAACCATGGGGCTAAAACTAGCAGTGAAGAGTTCCAGCTTGGGCTCTGAAACCTGGAGTGGAGGGTGGGTCTCAGAACATCTACACTGCTAGTTTTAGCCCCATCGTGTGACCCTGCAAGTGGACCGGGGCTCAGACTTGCTGCAGCAGCTTTTTATTTGTATTTTTATTTTTATTTTTTGGCAATATAGATGTACCCAATGGAGTTTGTGCTTCCAAATCACTGGGATGCTTCTAAAAGCCTTGCCCAGAAGTGTCTGCACCGTGCTGATCAGGATTATCAGCAGGAGAGTCATCTGTGCAGCTAAGCCTTGATCCAGTGAGGTGACACTGCTCTCAACTCTCATTGAGCTCTGGGAGGTGAGCACACTCCGCACCTCGTGGGAGTGCACAACACTTTGCACTGGTTGTAACCAGAGAGACTTCAACTATCATGGGAAAGGGGGTGAGCTTGGCCAGTGAAATGCGTGTGCTGCAGCTGAAGCTTCCATAGTGGCCCCAGACTGCTCCAGCCGGCCCTTAAACACTCTCCCCCCGTAGTCATGACTGCTTCAGTAATAAAACAGGCAAGATGGTTTTGAAGACCGGCTTCTGGCAATCAAGGTTGAATTCCCAGCTCTTTTGTTCTCTCTGTGTGGCAAGTCCCTCTGTGTTTTGGTTCCCCACCTGAAAAACGTGCACAGCAATACCTCCTTTCTCCAACCCTTTGTGGTATAATCTGAGACAGAAACGGCTCAAACTCAATGGGGTCCTGATCTGGGTGGGGATTCACAGACACGACTGGAATTAATTAACACAGGAACTAATCTGACTTAGATCATTCAGCGGCCAAACACATTTTTTACCTCTGCTAACGCCTTTTTAATAGGTTATCGCTTGTTCTGCAGCCAGACGTCACACCAATAATGGCACCCAAAGAGTATTAACCTTGCTTCCAAACAGGCATTCTAGAGCCTTTTTAATTAACGTTCTCATCAAGACATCAATTCAGAACGCTCTACAGCAAAACTCAGTCCGTCCTCAGACTGCAGTTGTTCCCTTTGAGCATCAAGAGGGTTGGGGTTGGTTTGTTTTGTTTTGCCTTTTCGTGTTTAGCTCCAAGGATGTGTAAAAAGATTACTCTATGTATAATCCATTGACTGTTTTTGTACATAGTCTCTGTCACGGAAAAAGCTACTGTTGCTGGGTTTCAAAAATGCTGCTTGGCAAGACTATTTGGCTAGCGTTGCTGTCTCTCAGGTCAAGTGGAAAGATGCCATCTCCTTAGAAACTCGCCCTTGGTTGCGATGTTCCCCTTTTTGAACCAAGGTGCTTATATGTCTGTATGTACCAACTCGCTGCTAAACCCTGCATCCCACCTCTCAGTCCCCTCAACTCGTATTCCCCTCAGCTAGAACCAGTGTGGGGTGGGCCTCAGATAAAAGGGAAGTTTGGTTAAAATAGTCAAACGTTCTGATACTTATTCTAGGGGCATGTGTCCATGGTCAGTAAGTTCACGGAACGCGGGGGTGTAAGACCACAGCACCCCAACCTGCCATGTACTAACTGGCCATGGCCCTTCCTATAACAACGCAAGGCTCTGCTGCATGCTTTGGTCTGCTCTCATTTCAAAGCAGAGCAGATCAAAACACACTATGGAACTTTTCGGGCGCGGCCACCCGGACCACAGGCAGTTAGTGAGTGGCAGACTCGGGCTCTGTGGCTTCACACACCAGCTTGCCACGTGCTAACTGGTGATGTACACAAGCCCTCTGTGCAAGTGAACTTCTCGGGACAGGCACAGAAATCTCGAAAGCATGTATTCTTAAGAGATTATGGGCCAGCCCTCCTCGGGATGGAATGAGGAAGAGCAGAGGTACCAAGAGTAGGAAAAAACATTTGAAAAAAGTTGGTTAACTGATTTTCAGCCTTAGAGCAAAAGCTTAACTCGGGTTTTAGGTGATACTTCAAGACGGCTCTTTCTTGATCCAAACCGGTTTGCTGATCCCTACTTTACAAGCAGTAGAACTTTGCTACTTGTAGTGAACACTTTTGCAAATATCTCCAGGTCTGAGAGTTGGACTCCGTGGGCAGGGCCTTTGAGCTACAGGTTAGGAAAAAGTCTCCCAAGACGCTGTTGTTTAAGATCCAAGAGAGGATTTGAGCGTGCCAGGGAGCTGACACGTGTGGAAAAGAGATGGAATAAGTCTCACCCCTTCTCTTGTTACACAGCCTCCAGAATTGGGGGCTATCCTTATAAAAAATAGTTCCCTTTAGCAGAGTAAAATTGTTGCCCTATTAAATGGAATACTCAGGATAACGGGTGGCAGGATCTGTAACAAGAAATAATTGATTGCTGCAATCAATCAATCTTGTGTGTCCAGATTTGAGGTGGGAAAGGGGCTTGGTTAGTCAGTGTGGGCAATTTCCTCTTCCTCCCCCATGACAAAGAGCAAAACATTATGAGCCACGGAGAAGCTTCACTGGCACTCAGTGTAGGATCTGAGGAAATATTCTTCTCCCGCATCTCCAGTCCCTTCCCGATTTGCCTTGTGCACCAGCGTGAAGGTCGAGTAGCCAAAGAAAGCTCCCATCACTCTCCTCTCAAGCTCAGACTCCAACGTGCCATGACACAAGGCTCACGGCGCTGCACCTGGGCGGAGGTTTTCCATGAGTACAGGTACACGTCACTTCCCCTGCTCCTGTCCAGCACCTCATTTGTTTGAGAGTCACAAAGAGGTGCTTTTAAAGGGACAACTGTAGCTGGGCACTCACCAGGGAGAATGAAATGGAGACCCAAAGGGAAGTTTACTAGCTGTCTGTCTACACTGGCACTTGGAGTACACAGGCAGAGTAACGCGTGGGTATTCCAGGGAGGATCTGCACCAGGAGTGGCTGCTAAAAGCTTGCAGGCACTTACTCACTTTGGAAGGATGTAAATAGCAGAATTTGCCCTGGTGGGAGGAAAAAAAAAAAAAGAGGATAGGCAGTAAAGCATTCCTTGTAGCTGTGAAAAATAAGGGGCATGACACTTCTGCCCCCTTGTTAACTTAGTGTATTACACCAGAGCTTAGAGAGCCTAGCCAAAATAAGCACCATGTTGTGCTAGACTGTGTGCAAGCACATAGTGAGAGACAGCACTCCCCATCTAAATAGGAAAGACAAAGGAGGGGAGGGGAAACTGAGGCACAGGGCCACAAAGGGACTTGCCCAAGGTCACACCACAAGACTGCGTGATAGAGTCAGGGACTAAAGCCCAGATTTCCTAGCCCCTGCTTTAACCACAAGGCTCATCCTTATGTGATGGCTTCCACCCCCAATAAAAGGGAGCCCCCTGAGGTGACAGATACTGCCCCCATCTTATCTGCCCCAGCAGTGGTATCACATGGAATACAGGTCTTTTGGAGTTCAGTGGAGGGAGTCCCATTGCTATTATTAGCCTCTTTCCCCCAGCAGTACCTCTAGGGAGAGGCCTAGCTGAACCAGACCATGGGAGGTGAGTTAAATCCCAGCAGGGGTTTTCAGAGTCAGGGCAGGGAAATATGCCCAGCTGGGGAATTAATTAGGTGCAGCTGAGCCTCATTAGGCCCCAAATGCCCTTTAAAAGAGGCAGGGGAAAGGCGGGTGCTTCTATTTAGAAGGCAGGACAACAACTGCCAGGGACAAAGAGCTTCTCTGGGGCTATTATTTTCTAGTCATAGATAACTCTGGGCTTTCTAGTGGGTCAGGATTTTTAAGCTCTATGAAAGGGAGGTGGCTGGAGACTGTCATGGGCTTTCGTGTGTTCTGATTCTACAAGGGCCTTATAGAAATGAAGCAGAAACACTCAGGGAGGGTGACCTTAGTTGGCTAAGCCAAGGTCTCTGATGGAGTTTCTCTCCCACTGCTTGGCCCCTGGCTTTGCCTTGAGTGCTGATGGGGAATTACTGTAGCAGGGGCAGGGAAATCTAATGTGTCTTGTGGCAGCTTTGGGGGAATTTCACCAGACAAGATGAAATGAACTCTTTCGGCACGAGAATTATCCCTTAGTCCTGGCAATCCTAAAGGTTCCAAATTAAAAATAAAAGGTGGGGTTTTTTTAAATGCAGGTTCTTTGTATTCGTCTGCTGGTTTCTGAGCCTTTAGGGATCACATCATCAAGGTTCTCTTTGTGACCACAAGGACTCAAAAGGTCATTCTTGTCCTGAGCTGTCTGCTCCGAATCGCACCTGCAGCCACTTAGAAACCCGTTTCTAAAAGGGCTCTGAGCCATCCATCACACCAGCTGACATCACCCCTGAATGAGTGCTGGAGCCACTGTGGGCAGCAGCAGCTGTGTTTCTGGTAGCAGGCCAGGGACATCAATAATACAAATGCGTTCCACAAGCGAGGGGGAAAAAGAGGGAAGGTTGGCTGGCTGAATGTTTACAAAGGAAATAAAGGTGGAGTGTGTGCAGGAAATTATTTTAAAAAAACAGAGGGGGGAGGGGAGTAAACCAAACCAAACCAAGACAAATCTAAGCCTGCTCAGCCATGCAACATAATTAGCAGCACTGAAACAGAGCCAGGCCAGCAAGGTTAATGCAGCTACTGTTGCAAATACACCACTTCCAGAGGAATAACCACAACTTCTCTATCACCTCGTGCAGCCACTGCTCTGCTGTACCAAACCCACCCGATCAGGGCCTGGCGGGGGCGGAGGGGCATGAAATCCAATCAGGGAACAGATCTAAACAAGGCCCAGCGGAGACTATCCCCGCCAAAGCGGCTGCTGCTGCTTTTTAGAAACAGGATGGGCCAAACGCTTCTCACTGAGGCTGGTGTAAATCAGGTGTGTTCCACAGAAGCCAGTGATGTGAGTGCTAAATCAAGCACACGGAGGCGAGTGACAGCAGGCAGGGTGTTTGTTTTTATCTTTCTAATGCTCAATTGTTGGAGAGAGAGAGGAGGAAAAAGATTATTTTTTTAATAAAGAAAAGGCTCTTTCCAGCCTACAAATGAGCCTGATTTAATTGTCTCTCTTTTCTTATCTTGCCACAAACTATTTAATGCTAGTATAGCCCAAACCAGCTAGTCCCTATTCCACCTAAGCTAGGAAGCGTTTCAAAGAGACCTCGTATTTCAGTTAACAAAGTTGTCATTTGCATTACAGTAGCACCTAGGAAACTCATTCCAACTGCAGGGCCTGATTGTGCTAGAGGCTGCATAGACAAATAACGAGGGCTGTGCCTACCCCAGAAAGCTTGCCAGAGGGCCAAAGAAGTCAAAGGGGTGGCACTTTTGCAATAAACCGTGTTGCTACTGGAGCTGGCCCTGACTTGAGGATTTATTTTCCTAGGACTGGAGAGGCAATTCTCAGATTTGTTTTCCTAAGGTCTGGATTAGTCTCGAGATATGTCCAATGTTCAGGTTTAGAACTATGCTTTTCCCTATATATTATGCAGGGCTGGTGACGTGTCTCCAACAACTCTAATACATGCAGTGGGGTTTCTAAAGTGCCCAAACACAGAACTTTCTCCAGGACAAATGGGTCAAAGCTAAAGCTTAGGGCTCAGGGTTGAAGGAAATATTGTGGACATCAGTGTCCTGGCACATGAGAACCTCACTGTGAAACTGACCAAAAACGAGTGAAACTGCCTAGTCTATTTTCATTTTTCAAGCTGAATCATGAGCAAAAAGGGCTTAGATTGAAAGCTCTTTGGTGCAGGGTTCAGGCCTTCTGGTGTTTGCCGTGCACTCCAGTGGGGCTGTCAAAAGAAAGGAAATCTATGGCAATATAATAATGCAAATGAAAAGAAACAAATGTTGAAAATTAAATTAGGCTTTTAAAATTCTTTGTTTTCATTAGCTAAGGGCCTTTTCTTTCCATAACACAAGTAAGGAAGGTTGTGGTTAAAACAAAGGACTGGGACCCAGGAGATCTGGGTTTGAAGTTTCTCGGACACTGATTCTCTGTGAGACCTTGGTAAAATCATTTAGTCTCTCTGGGCCTCGGTTTCCCATCTGTAACATGGGGATTATATTTCCCTTCCTCAGAAGGGTGATGGGGTCATAGCGGGACCCAGGTAGACCGCTTTTAGAAAATGTATGGAGTGAAGTCTGGGCTCTCTAAAGTCAGCGGCAAAACTCCCACTCACTTCAGTGGTGCCCGGATTCCATCTGTGGCTTTTAACCTCCCAGGCAGTATCCCCTTAACTATGGGGTATTTGTGACTTTTGCAGTCACTCAGGGTACATCTACACTGCAATGGACCCAGGGTTAGTAGAACTCAAGTTAGCAGACCCTGGGTGTGTTAACCTAGGGCTTGAGTGTCTCCACTCATTTCTAACCCCAGATTAGGAACTGTTGAACCCTGTGTCCCAATCTGGTGCTCCAGCATCTACACTGCATTGTGTGGGCCAAATCCAACCACCCATACCCTAGACTGTCTAGTGCCCCCCAAATGTGGCCGGTTAGCCCTTTGGTCATGGGGCACTGTGGGAAAACTAGACTGTCCACCAAACGTGACGGTCCAGTGGACAAAGTAAGTCAGCCCATGGGATACTTTTGGCAGACTTGCAAAGCAAAAGTTCATGGTACTGTGTCTATGCTGCAAAACAGGAGGGCTTGAACCTGAGTTCTGGCTTAAGTCAGGCTCGAATCATCCACCCCTTGGGGTCCTGGGTCCGAGCCCTGGATTATTGTGATTTGTGTTTGGATGGAATGGGGTTTAGGCTTGAGCTTGAATTCGAACTCTGGTCTTACACTGCAGTGTAGACACACCCTCAAGGTCCTTTCATCCTTTGATCTTGGCAAGGACTTCTGCACGGATGAAGCAGGCAATGAAAAGGTGCCAGGCCAAGACTCTTGGGTGTGCTGTGCAATAACAGCCCAGCATATGTTTGTAAGACACAGACGCACACGTTGTACAAAAGATGATCGGATCAGGACTGTGCAAAGTGAAGGGTTCCATCTGTCCCGATGCCTGCATTGCAGCTCAAGAGCAGCCGTGCTCTGTGTGTTACAGAGCTGGCATTTGAGTTGCTTTTGCTTTTCCCAAATCCAGCTCCCTGTTTATATTGATGCACTGGGCAACTGCAGTACTTTACCGGCATGCAGGCAGGCCCTTGTACGAACCGGTATGCCAGTGGTAAAAATGCCGTAAAGTGAAGCATGTCAGGAGAAATGAAGTCACAGCTCCAGCACATACAGCTGACAGTCCAACATGTGCAATGCGTGGGAACTGTGATGATTGCATCCTGTTGTCTCTCTAAGCTGAGACCGCTTCAGCTGAAATGAGCCAAATGCTATTATTAACCCACTAACTCCTGTTCTTCCTCCCAGCTCTTTAAATACATGTAATTACCAGTAGGCCAGTTTCAAATAAAGATACAAAGTGTTAAAAGGGAAGTTGTGTCTATGGTTAAGTTGGATGGAATGTCAGGACTCTCGAATTTTATTCCTGATTTGCTGGGTAGATTTATGCAAATAGACACTGCACCTGTATGTAAAATCAATGTCTGTAATAATCACAGGAAGAGGGTGGGCTAAGAGCTGAGCTAATTTTTTCAGCTGGAAATTTTTTCTGGAGAAAACTGCAGATTAGGCACCACTGAAATGTATTGTAAATTTGTGTTGATTTCGCTGATTTTTTTTTCAGTTTATTTTAAAGAAACAAACGTTTTGTTTTGATGCTTTCTAAACTAAATGTTTTGATTTTTCAACTTGAAACAACTTTTTTGGTTTCAAAATTTCTTTTAATTTTATTTTCGAAAATTCAAAAACATTTTAAAAGTGTCAAAATGAAACATTTCAGTTTTCTCAAAATGAACCATTTTGTTCGCCCCCAAATGTGGTAGTGGGGGCAGGAGGGCGGGGTTCAACTTTTCAACTTGCTGAAAATTTTCATTTTGGGGCCAACCCAAAACAATTGTTCAAACTTTTAAAATTGTCAATGAATGGGAAAATCCATTATTCCCCAAGTTCTAGCTGAGCTTCCTTAATGTTTTTAAAGCACTTTGAGATGCTCAGTTGAAAAGTGGTGTCAAAATGACAAGTAATATTGATAGGGTGGAACTAGAGGGGACAAGAAAAGTAATTTAATACCTACTGGATCTAATGAAGAAAAATTCTAATCAATGAAGAAAAATTAATTTAGGGTTTTCACGTGAATATAAAGTTCTTTATATATTGTCAACCATTTACTCTCTTGGAAGAAGCACCACAGTTAATGTGTGTACAGCAAAACTAATTCAGGACAGTTTAACTATTGTTTACATTTCTAGTAGCACCTCTTCTTCTGAAAGATCTCAAAGCTCTTCTGTGACAGGAGTGCTCTACAGCTGTATGTGTGTAAATAGTTAAGATGCCAGTAAATGGCACACAAGAACACATGGCTGGGGTTTGTATGATCAATAAGACTTGTCATTGCGAATAGCTCCCTCTGGCTGCCCTTGACTGCTTCTCAGATGTCAGCGTGTATCAATGAAGTAATTAAAATGTAACCAGCTATAGAGTGGAGGATAGCAATCTGGTGGATGATGATAGGAAGGGGAGTATTATGGTCAAAATTCTACTCCTACTTAGAGCTTGTCAGGAGCCTGATTCTCCATTTCACTGGAAATGTTGCCATTTCAACATGTTTTCCCTTCCGAAATGGAATGAAGGCACACACAGTTGAAATTTCCCCCAAAATGAAATTCTGAAAAAAAGCAAACAAAAATTGTTTGGGGTCAATCAGAACATTTCATTTTGATCAAATTGAAACATTTTCTTCTGATTTTTGACCTTTTAAAGCTTTTTCAAAAAATTGTTATAAAAAAAGTACATTTTGGTTCGAACAGTTTTTTTTTTTTAACCAAAAAAATATTGAAATGTTCCATTCCAAAAACGTTGAAACAGGGTGGTTTCAACACTATGAAAACACATCCTTTTTTTTTTTTTTCAGAGCACAATTTTGTCAAGATTGACATTTTAAAAAATGTTTTGATATTGATGAAAATGGATTTTTTTTAGGTTGATAAACCATTTCAATGAAAATTTTCTGTCCCATTCTATTCCTACTCTTGTGTCCACACAGGGCAGCCAGAAACCTGTTTTCTTTTTTAAGTGTTTATATAAAAGACCCACATATTATAAATTACTTTAAGGATGAGTCAGCTGTATCTGGAGTTGAACCTGTCATTCCAGGGTATCTAGGTATTCCAGCCCCGGCTGAATGAGTTGCTTTGCGGCCCCATTATTCGGGGCCGGCCCTACCTTTTTGGCCACCCCAAGCAAAAAAAAAAACCCAACAATGCCGCCCCACCAAAACGCCGGGGGGGCGGCGGGGAGGGCGGCATGTCCGCCAACCCGCTCCCCCTGCTGGTGGGGAGCGCGGAACGCATGCCGCCCCGCCGCCCCGGCCATGGCGCCGGCGGGGAGCGGAGCACGCCTGTTGCCCTGCTCCCGTGGCCGGGGCGCCAGCGGGAGCATGGCACCGTGCACGCCAGTGGCCCCGCTCCCCGGCAGGGGCACCAGAGGAAGATTGGGGTTTTTTGTAAATTAAAAAAAAAAAAAAACCTTGAGTGCTGCCCCCCTCCAGGTGCCGCCCCAAGCACGTGCTTGGTAGGCTGGTGCCTGGAGCTGGCCCTGCCATTACTCATAAGGTCTTTGTGCTTCAGCAGAGCTTCACATGGAACCTCATAATATTCCATGAGAGAATATGCTGCTGGCCTGGAGAGATACAGTTTGCTCCACGTGCCTGGCACACTAAGCAGTACAGCACAGCTTGTTATATTATAAGAGTGGGTTTCTCTGAAGATTCCTTACAGTTCTTTGGGGAATGAATAATTCCTGCTCTAACCGTTCCTCCTGGGGGGTCGCAAGGTGGTTACATGGGGGATGTGAGCTGTCAGCCCTGAACCCCCATTACATTAAATTAACCTTTCCCCTCCCCGTTTTTAATTTGTAAGGGGGGGTCACACTCAGAGGCTTGCTGTGTGAAAGGGGTCACCAATACTAAAAGTTTGAAAGCCACTGCTCTAGAGATTGATCAGTCTGCTACAGGCTTAGCTAAGGGCTATGTGGCTTTTAGCTCATGCAATAGATGCTCATGCATTTAGCTCCAGTATTCCCAGGTTCGATCCCGCTGACGACCGCTCTGACATCATCGCCATGCAAAGCTGTGATAAACAAAAGTCATCGTTTGAATTCATCCATGGTGCACTCTATTGGCTTCAGTGGGCTTCCACCTGGGACGAGTTTCACCCAGTAGCTCCAGTGTTGGCCATAGTAACTGCAAGCGGCTTAGATCCCGTGGTGATGAATGAGGTAGAAATGCCTAGATCAGGGGTCGGCAACCTTTCAGAAGCGGTGTGCCGAGTCTTCATTTATTCACTCTAATTTAAGGTTTCTCATGCCAGTAACACATTTTAATGTTTTTAGAAGGTCTCTTTCTATAAGTCTTTAATATATAATTAAACTATTGTTGTATGTAAAGTAAATAAGGTTTTTAAAATGTTTAAGAAGCTTCACTTAAAATTAAATTAAAATGCAGAGCCCCCCAGCCCGGTGGCCAGGACCCGGGCAGTGTGAGTGCCACTGAAAATCAGCTCGCGTGCCACCTTTGGCACCCGTGCCATAGGTTGCCTACCCCTCGCCTAGATAGATCCATATCAGAAATGGAAGGATCTAAGTCCTGCCACTTATTCCTCTACAACTTGTCTAAGATCTATCCTCCTTATTCTACCCCTTACAATTAAAACTCATGTTTTAGGCCTTCGTCCTTTCCCATCATCATCCCTTCGCTCACTCCTCCCCCTTCAAGACCAAACAAAATGCTGCCTCTAAAATAGTCTTCATTGCCTATCATCGGAACCACATCACCTTCAGATTTCACCAGCTCTCGCTCTTTCACGGCATCCAACACACACTTCCTATCCCACTTTGCCAGCTCGGCATGACTCCACTTTCCCCCCTTATCTGCCCTTGTTTCCTTTCCAGGGCTATTTCAGGCAGACAACTTTGCCCATTCCACCTCCCCCACCCCCCACCCCCAGCCACACACACCCCTCTGCCTCTGCTCCCAGCGACATACAAGTTAATGGGAGCTGCTCGCAGGTAACCAAGAGCTGAAATGGCCATTTGGCTCTACCCAGACTGGTGCATTTCCTGTTCTCATTGACGCTCATGACTTCCATGGGGATGATCCGAGATCACTGAGAGCTGAATCTGGGCCACTGTTTGACAGAGCCTGTTATAACTCTGCCCTGTGGACTGCTCCATTTATTTCTCTTTTTTCTCCCTTCTCTGCCACACAGCATACTTCTAAGGCAGCAAGTGGGGAGCAATGTGTTATCATATAATTATCCATAAATCAGCATGTCCTCACACGAGGGCCTTTTTTGAGTGAGAGAGTGAGAGAGAGAGAGAGACAAAAGTGAATCTCCAACTCAGGTGGTCATAACCAATTGGAAATCATTAGGCCTGGGCTGATGGTCTCACCATCTGTCAATAGCTTTTTAACCAACGCCACTTTCTTGCCATTAGGCAACGGCACATGAAATTTCAGAGCTTTTACAAGGCACCTGATTTAATCTGAGGTTTTAATTCAGCTGGGAGGTTCTGCTGACATTACAGACTATGGAAGTGCAGCTTGAGTACTTGATGAACGGCAGTAAAAACTCCAGCCTTGAAGAATAAATAGCCTCAGTGTCAAGACCTTAATGCCCAGTATAAGGATTTGGAATAAGTTTCTACCTGTGTTTCTACCTGCGCCTGCTTTGTCTATCTGTCTCTCTCAGAATATCAAGGCGGGATGTGGTAGCTCGAAGCCACCTTCAATACATTTCTCATAAATCACCATTTGCCTTTGCATCTTAACACCTTGTATGTAATGTACTTTCCATCTGCCTCCTCCACCTGCCTCATTTAACTTCCTAAGCCCTTTGAAGCCAGTGGGAGTATTTCTATGGACTTCAATGAGCTCTGTATCCGACCTTCTTAGCTGGCTCGATCCAAATGCTAACAGGGATCCAAGCAGGGTGCATATGTGCTTCCTTTACACTCTAAAGGCTGTAGGACCCGGGGGATGTATCGCATGGGGAGGGGATTTATTCTGGGTGTGATGTACCTCCAGCCAGCAGCTGGAGGGAATGTTACAATGCCCTAAATGGGGCGTTTGAGGTGGTTCCCTGAGGGACAGTTCTGCAGAGACATTCCCAGCAGCACCTACAAAATCCTGCTTTTGGCACACCGTTTTCTGAGATCAGCACAGACGTTGGTTGGTTGTTTTTTCTGGTTTGACATAAAAGGCAGTTGCCTTGGGTCAAGAGCTGCCCCTGGTCCTGCCACTACCTGAAGCCAAAATTGGTAACTTCATAATCTCTGGCCAGTGTGGCAGTTTTTGCACACTGTTGTGCTGCTGCTGTATTTTCAGGTCTTGACACCCCCCCGCAGACTGAAGCTATCTGATATTCCACCTCGGAGATCCAGCATAGGCAGTGGCAACACACGCTTCCTCCCCCTGTCCCACTAGTGCTGTTCTGGAGAGACCGCCTCCAAAGGGAGCCATGGGAACGTAATCTTCTCGGACTCTTCTAACTTTACTTTCAATGCTGGGATTTCCAGCCAAGGATGTCAAAAGTGGTGGTGGTTTCTTTGTGATGTGGACTGTCATCTGTGAGATCCTGGCCTGTGATTTACATGGCGTTTGGCTTCAACGTGGACTTTTCTCTCTGCTCTTGGCCATGAAATATCCACACGTCCCTAAATTGAAAGATATTTTTGCTTCTGATTTCTATGCAAAAGAAAGTCGGTTAGAGGGCTGTAATTTAATTTGTGGTGCCTGTAGCTTTCTTTGTTTCTTTCTTCTCTCCCGCCTCCTGCCTGCAGGCTTTTCAGTCCTTGGGCAATATGACAGCAAGGGTTTTTCTCCAGAGGAGCAATCTCTACAGTTCTGAGTGTGGTTGGTATGTTTCTGCTTCTCAGAAAACAAAACCCGATAAGTTTTATGTGTGTTTTAAATGGGGTTTCTCACAAAGCCAAGAGCAAAAAACACCCTGAAGAAAACAATGCAAATAAAACCCTAGTGAAAGAGGTATTTCTCTCAATCAAATAAGAAACCAACACTCTGTTTTTGAAGAGATGCATAAGTAAGGGAGCGCTGAAGCCCTGAAATTACATCTTGTAAAACACAGGCTGTCACGCTCAGGCACCCCGGAATGGTTGCTTTGACACAGCTGAATGCGGCGAGCAAATGTGCCAAATTGGGGCCCTGCGCTGGGATTTATGTTTCACTCTGCCTAATTATTAATATGTTAATTTGAAAAGGAGACGTTCCTTTCTGCAGATAACGCTTTCTGCACCATGGCTGATGTGTGTGACTTTGCTTTCTCTTTGCCTCGTTGACTTTTATTTTCCCTCAGTCTTTTCAATGCAAAGCTTGTTTGCAAAGCTGAGGGTAGCAAACAAAGTTGGGTGAGGGGGCGGGAGAGGGTGTTTCGCAGAACCATCCGTAAGCAAGAACGAGCATGTAGTTGCATTGGGCCAGCAGTTAGGGCACTGCCCTAGGACTTGGCCGATTTGGTTCAAGTCCCTGCTCAGACACTGTGGTAAAAGAGATCATTTAGGGTGTAGGGTCAGCACCCCTAGATCTATGCCTTTCCCTGCTCCCTTACCTACTATTGTATCCTTGCTATCCACATAACACTAAAAACATGGGGAAACTTTGACACAGATGAAAGGGATATTATCCAATTCCTATACACTACACCTACCATGACCTCCCGACTTGCCATGAGAGAACATGGGAGCTCACAACCCCTGCTCCCCAGTAGCTTCCAAACCCCTTTCTCCTCCCATAAGTGTCCTGACACCCCCATCCCCGCCACAGCAAACAAAACCTTCCTGACACCCCAGCCTAACACACAGGCACTTTCAAATAAAGTTCAATATAAAGATGGGCCTGAAACAAAATGCTGGTTTCAAACACACCCATCATTTGAGGGGTGTTCAGTACCGGAGCCCTCATGTAAGTCTGGATTTTGCAGGTTGGGCTAAACCAGCCCTAAAATGGGCTGAACCAAACCTAATCTTTAGGGATGTCTGAAGCTTGAACGCATTTCTGATTCTGGATGGGTAGCAGGATGCAGGTCCATCTTGTGGTGTATTGAGGACTGCCGGAATTGCAAAGTCTCATTCTAAGAGTTGGCCGGTGGGGAGTTTCCTAGTCCTGCGTGCAGGTTTGGGGGCTCTGCTGGGAAGCATCAGTGTGTGATTAGTGTCTGTCTGGAAAGACCAGCCTCCAGCAAGGTGGGGTGAGTTGTTCCTCATGGCCTTTGTAAGCAACTTGCAAACTTTCTCTGGTTTTGGTTTGTGTGTCATCATTCTGGATCCTCAGATGGAAGATTGCAACTTCCCCACAGGAGTATTTAATGTTAACTAACTTCTCTGTGTGTATGCCATGAACGTAACATATCTTAAATGGAACAAACCACCCATACAAAGCTCTCCCAGGTTGGGTTCATTGTGACAACCTCCCCCTCCCAACATCTGAATGCTTGCAGTGTTGCCAACTCTTACGATTTTATTGTGAGTCACGTGATAGCTGGAACTTTTCTTCAAGGCCTCAGCTTCTGGAGTCAGGGGAATATGGGAGACTCAGCTCTCATTTAAAAAACAAGTTTCCAGCTTTCATGATGATGGCGAAACAGTTGAAAATGAAGAGTGTAACTTGAAGGGTCAAGGCCAATAAAAAGAAACCCAAACTATTTATCTTTTCAAATCCCATGGTTTGTAATCCAATCCCATGGTAGGTTGAAGCCTGACTCATGGCTTTTGAATGCTTGGGGTTGGCTGTACTGTATTTATCAGAACTATCTGAACCTCTAGAGCCTATTCCGTTCTCAGCTCGTTGGTGTGGATCCAGAATGACACACGGACTTTCACTGGAGCTACCCCAGATTGTCACAAGTGTAGCTGAGCGCAGGCGCTGGCAATGAAGAATCACATAAACACAGGCTGCTTTGTGAGATTTCCTAGGCCTGAGCATGGAAATACCACACAGACCGGTTTCTCCATGATATTTCAGCGCTTCCACTTCCCAGAGAAACCAGGAGGTTCTGTTTAATCGTTAGGCGAATGTTTGGACTCTGCTTTACGGGAACTGCTTTCGACTGTCTCTGCTGCCTGTTCTGCTGTGTGTCGGCCCTAGCTGCTGGTTGAATCCCCGCTGCCTGGCAGTGCATCACTTGTCACCTTTAATCTCCATCAGAATTAACCCAGGAAGCGAACCCTTCCACATGCCTGTCCTCAGCTCTGGGGCTGGCAGGAGAACTCCCGCACAGGAAGGGCAGAGGAGAGTCCGCCGTCGAGACGGCATGTGAGTTCTCCCATCCGAGCAGGGCTGGCGTGTGACGTTGCATTTCCACGCACCTAGGCTGCTGGAGAGTGCCACCTCCCCTTCATTTTCCAGAGGCTGAGCGAGACTCCAAATCTGGAGCCCCTCGCTGGGCCAACAGTCAGTCTGTACTGACTTGCGTGTGTGTGGGTAGCACTGCCCTCTACTGGATGAAATGAGAGCTGCTCCGCTGCGTGGGAGCCATAGTGTGAATAGCTGATGGAGATTCTCTTTAACACCAAGAGAAGAAGTCTGGGCTTTTAAAGGATCCATGTTCTATCCCGTCTGTGGCTGTGAAGTTCTGAGCTAGCAGTGCAGGCTAGCTCTGCTCCTGCTACAGATCCTGGAAGGGAAGATTCCCCTTAGCTTGCACCAGCAGAGGTCCCTGGAGCCCAGCTGAACTACTGAGGACGGGGTTCAGAGGGAAGATTTAGGTCTGAATAACAGGCAAGAGATGACAGGGTAGTATTCTTGGCAGGAGATGCGCAACAGATGGCAGGGGGAAAAAATTAGTGAATGAAATCACCTGTTACACCCATTTGGCTGGATTAAAATATTTTAGGCTGAGGTGCGAAGCATTCCTCACATTCAGTCCCTTTATAATTTTCCAAAGATAATAATGTCTGGCTAGGTGGATGTGTCAGCCGGCAGAAGACGGATGCTTGCTGTTTGCAGGGTAATAGTTTGTATCACTGTAAATTGGAATTTATATCTGGCTAGACAATCCCTGTTGTGCCTGCTCTGTGCTTCTAGACCAGAATGCATTTACGCAAGACGCCTCACCGCTCCACAGAGCAGCCTCCCTTTAACTTCTTTATTTGTCTTCCACTGAGAAAATGCAGGACACGGACTGTTGTATGAAAAGGCACCTGTGCATGCATTACAAAGAAAACCAATGTGATAAGTCTGTCGGGTTGCAGTCAATGGCCCTTCATTGGAATTCCTCCTTATCAGAAGACCCCATGCTGCTGTCCAGGGGGCTGTGTAACTGGACAGTCGTAATTGGGACAAGTCATTGCCCTGGATGGATAGAGGCTCGACTTGCTGGCTGCCCAGGGCCATTGGCCAAGAGTATCTGTGAGAAGCTTAGCATATGTTCTCATGGAATGGCAAGTGAAGCGCCAAGATGGCACAGAAGTGGATTAGCTCATATGCTTTCTGCATGTATCACAGCTATGGATGGACCGCAAACTGCTTGCTAGAGGAGCAAACAGAGGTACAGTATCTAAGCACCACAACCCCTCCCTCCCCCCGCCCACCAGAAGGCATCCCCATTAAGCAGACGTTTGGTCCCCAATGAGTACCAGTGATTGGTGTCATGTAAGGCTGGGTAGGTGCTGGATTTTCCATTTCATGGGAGAGTCTAATATTGCAGGGTTTTTTCTGCTCTCAAATGGAACAACCCCCTGCCCCCAAATTCTAAATTATTGCTAAATTAAATTATGAAATGGTTTGGGGTCCATTGAAACATTTTGTTTTAATAAAATAAAAACATTTTGTTCCTATTTTGACCTTTGAAAGCTTTTTTCCGTTTTTTTGTATATAGAAGCAGAGTTTTTTGTTTCGAAAAGTCATTGCAAAATGAAAAATCAAAACATTCCATTCCAAAAATGTCAGCCTATTGTATATGACTTTATTGAAATGCTTTGTTGAATTTTTTTCTAAACACAATTTTGTCAAAATCAATACTTTTTTTTTTTAACAAAAATGTTTCAAATGGAAGTTTTCGTTTAAAATGAAAATATTTCAACTAAAATGTTCTGACCAGCTGCAGTAGGATGTATCCTTGGGTTTAAGTTGATCCCTGGTAGAAGAGCAGGTTGGAAAATCAGGGGCAATGTCTGTGGAATTTTATTTCTTTTTCTCTTTGAACTTCCTTTTTTTAAAAAAAGTGTTCTCACCAGCTCTACCAGGGAGAAACTCCTGCCTTAGTGAATTTCCGGAATTACATATAGAAAATCAAACATTTTCCATGAATATTGGTGGATTGTAATACATTGAGATCTGCCCAAACTTTAGGGCCTTCTCCCCAGACACAATCCCCACCCTCCAGGCAGCTGCCATATGCCATGCTTGGTGGCCGAGTCAGTCACACAGGTCTCTCCATCTGTCACGTCGGAGATTGTCTGGTAAATGTGCTGATTCAGTGACTTGAGACTAGAGTGTGCATCCCCTTCTAAGTGCAAGGATCGTGCATGGAATAGATTCTTACGCATCCCTTGGATTGGATTATCCACGTGTGATTCTTGCAGTTGGGTTTGCACACTGGCAGCATTTGTGGTCCATCAGCGGGGCCCCCATTTGTGGCTCTTCGCTTCACTTCACCTCAGCCTGATTGTCCAGATCCCTGAGATCCGTGACTCAATCCACCATGTTCGTGAGCCTTCAAACAGGAGGAGAAATGAAGACACAAAACCGCAAGGGATAAGAAATGTCAAGGATGGAGAAACTGGATTAGAGCCAATAGAACTGTGCAAGATCCAGACCATGTTTTGCAAATATTTTCACTGACTTTTCCTTCGATTTCATTTTACATGGTTTTGGCACTCACTGACATTTAGCTTTTCCCCCCTCCTCCTAAAATGGATTTTTTATATAACAAGACGAAAATTAAAAAACTTACATGCAAAAAAAAAAAAATTTATTTGTCTGAGTGAAATTTATCATTTTTGAAAGATCCCAAGATTTAGTCTTGAAAATCTATTGCATATAAACAGGCCTATTTGCCATAGGCTGACCAGATAGCAAGTGTCAAAAATCAGGACAGGAGGTGGGGGGTAATGGGTGCCTATGTGAGGAAAAGACACAAAAATCGGGACTGTCCTTATAAAATCGGGACATCTGGTCACCCTGATTTGCCATCAAGATGATTCTGTGTTTATGCACAAAATAGCAGGGTTTTCTGAGGATCTTTGCTTATTTTTTTGTCTGTTTTTAATTGACCCGTTCTTGCAAAGTTTGCAGTAAATAAATAAAAATGGCAAAAGACTCCACTTTAAGGTTTTCCAGGTGTGCTGTGAATATTTTATGTGGTCTTAATTGATGAGCCTCTGGTTAATAGTAATAGGGCCTTGTGTGGGAGCACAGCATGCGCTGAATGAAAGAAACACCAGGAAGGAAACTTTGTTGGTTAAAAAAAAAAAGATGACGAAGGAGGGCCAAGAGGAGGGTGGGTGAAATAAGCTTATCAAAGAGGAATTGACTATAAAATTAATAGGCTGTGTGCAGTGGCAGCCAAAAGGCATCAGGGAGCAGATGCCACAACAGACTAGCATAAAGGGGGACAGGATAATAGTGGATCTGCGACATGAAATTCACTCCAGCAAATGCAACCAGGGCAGTTTTGTTTCTGTTCTACAGACCTGCTGCTGGCTGGTTCTGAAGGAAAGAACAGAGGCAGCCTAGCACCAGCCTCATTAGATCCCGTTCTTGCTTGATCCATGCAGCTGCCCCCATACTGCTGAGCAAGCCCACGGATCTATTAGAAAGGGGCTACTTTGAGGCTAACAGCTGCCCCGTCATATCAGGTTTCCGTTCCGTGCTCCTAGACAGAAAAGTGTAATGGGAGCTAAAGTCTTGGAGCCGGTCAAATGAAAGAGTAACAGATGAATAAAGCTACGGGAGCGGACTGGCTGCTAGACATGGGACAAGCTAGCTCTAGGAATCCCCTGGAGCATATATACATAGATGTAAAGCTTGGGTTTTGCATAACTTCGCTGAGTTTTGTGAAATCGTAGCCATATATAGTGTCCTTCCTTGTTTAAACAATCGCCTGCGCCAAAGGCTTCCACAGTCTAGAAGGCAAATCCTCAGCTGGGGGACATGGCCTTCAGGGGAATGACGACCGTTTACGCCTGGCTGCCTGGCCTTGATTACGCTGCCCCTGTTTATGGGGGGCCTCTGCTATCGCTATGTATCATTTCTATTGCGGTAGCACCCAGAGGCCCCAAACAGGAAGGAGGCGCCAGTATGCCAGGTGCTGTACTGACGTAGAGTGGGAGATGGTCCCTGCCCCAAAGAGCTTACAACTGCAATAGACAAGACGGACAGAGGAAGGATTGTTTTTTCTACTTGACACGGAGGGAGCGGAGGCATGGGAAGATTTGGTGAGGTCACACAGGGCGCCCACGGCAGAGCCAGGAATAGAACTCTGCTCTTACTTAGACCAGGTCCAATGCCTCAACCATGAAGTCATCCATCCTCTTGATACTTGCAACGTCCTTTTAAAATCTAGCAATGGGGGAGCCACAAAACAAGTTTGCCGCTGGAGCTTTGGCTCACACACCGATAGCTGCAGCCTTTTACAACCAAACCTTCTCCAAACTACCCCTGTTCCCTGGCCCTGTGCAACTGAATGAGGGGGATCTTGTGAGGAGAGATTTTAGGTGTGGTTTTTGGTACATTCTACTTTCAAATGGGCTGGATGTACCAAAAATACAGCCCCTCCAATGGGACTTTGTTACTGCAGCTCCTGCTTGAAAGCAGGCCAGGCAAAGGTGGACAAAAATGACAAATAGGAATATAGAAATTTAGGAATTGCCAGACTGGATCAGACCCATGGTCCATGTAGTTCACTATCTTGTCTCCCTCAGTGGCCTGTACCAGCTTTTTCAAAGAAAGTTGCAGGAAACCCTAGGGAAGGTGGCTCTGGAATAACCTGCCCTCAGAGAAAGTTTCTTCCTGACCCTCATTAGCTAGAGGCTGGTTGATGCCCTGGAGCATGAGGGTTCTGATCCCTTCTAAAACTTATGCCATTTTTTAAAATAATAATTTCAACTTGTAATAATTTTAACCAAAACGGTGAATGTGTTTTTTTAAAATACATCCTAATTCATTCATTCCTTTCAGAAAACTTTTAAAAAATGTTGCTGATGTTGGCTTTACATAGATTCTGGTGGGGTTAAAAATCAAATTGCTGCTGGATGTTACTAGAAATGGGTCTGGACTACCAACCCCAAACCCCAGCTATAAAGCTCCTTAGACAATGGGGAAGAGAGATCTGGACCTGAACTTGCAGCTGTCTCCTATTTCTTCACATTAATTTCTGATGAAGGTATTTCTCTGCGCCACCCATCACAATAGTATCTGAGCACCTCACAAACTCTCTGCAAGGTAGAACAGTGCTTTTATCCCCATGGGGACCCAGGCACTAGGAAGGCAACATGATTTGACCAAGGTCACACAGAAAGTCTGTAGCAGAGCAGGGATTTGAACCCATGTTTTCTGGGTCCTAATCTACTGTGCTAATCAGTGAACCATCCTTTCTTTGTCCTGGCCCTAAAGGCTAGGATCTAAAAACGCCTGACTTCTTGGAATGTTTAAGTGCAGAAATCAGAAAAACTGGACCCATTTCCAGATTTTCTGTCAAACTGGCTGATCAGAGGCCTTCCCGAAATGGAAATCAAAAAGCTGCCAGACTTGAAACATTAATTAAACTACACGACGGGGAGAGAGAGGAAGGAACAGGGAAGCTTCTATTAATAAATTATCTGCTCTGAGAGGAAGCGCTTGTGAGTTCGATGTGCATATATCATTTTGGCCGTGAATGAAAGAAATTGAATCAAACGACACAGGAAGTTTGTACACCACGCTGGATTTAATTTTCAGACTTGCAATGGGCAAAGATTAACCTTGCTGAAGGGCATAGCAGTGCAGGTGCAATGTGTAAAATTAATCTGTGCTATGAGTTCCTACAGGAAGATGCATTGAGCAGAATTAAATTGTATGTGAGCGTGTATGTTCTTCTTTCCCTGACTGCATTTTGGTTGCTTCTTCTACAGATGAATGAAGTGGAACCACTATAGCATGCTGTAGACCAGCTGTAAGTGCCTTTTGTAGAATGCAGCTGCTAATCAGTCTATCACTGGAGAATATAAATGCTGTTTAGGGTAAAAGCCAATGTATTTGAACGTGGCATTCCTAATGCAGTGGCTGCCTGGAAGCTATTCAATTAGACTTCTCGGATGGCAAAGGCTATACGGCATAAATTGAATGCACAAAAGTGTGTGCTCAGCATTTGTACGTGCAGTTATTGCAATGGCATGTGTAGTGGGAATAACAGCATTTGCAAATGTGCAGTTAGGCATCTAATTGAGCATTTGCACATGTATCTACTGTGATTGCATGCACACTTGCATTAATTGCCCTGAACAATTGTTCCAGTGCAGTTATGAAAATTGGAGCCTATATTTCTATAGGTAGCTAATGTGTATGCTAAATAGATGGGCTAATATATTTAGTGCCCCAATTCTCAACTCCAGGTATGACCTTACCTTGAGGTATATTATTCAGCCACTAAATTGTCTGTGCTCTATTGAGTTCCAGACAATGCCTGTCAAACAAAGGAGGCAAAACCGATACTCAAGCTGTGTGAAAACCTCTTTGTTTCTGCCTGTGGATGTAGCTGTTTTCTTTAACAAACGCCTCCTGTTTTAATACGGACTGTGATTTCATACATCATTGCTCTGTTACACCATTTTTATGCCTGTGTAGCTGCAGTAATATCAGTGGTGTTACACAAGTGTGAAATGAATGTAACTAAGTGGAGAATCAGGCTTTTCTTTTGTAATGGGAGGAATGTCAGTGCTTGTGAACGATAAGGGATTAATCAGAGCTAGATACTACATGGACACACTTCTTTTCCCTGCCACTATGCTCACGATGACTTGCAACATCGCAGCAACTCCAGAGCGGGGTTTCTTCCAACTGAAAATTACCCACCTTGCCAAATGTTCTAGTGATTCACTAAAGGTGAGGGGCACAATTCTGATTTCACATACACTGGGGTAAATCAGGAGTAATCACATTGAAGTCAGTAGAGCTACACTGGTACAGAAGAGAAAAACAAGCGCAAACTCATGCTAATTGTACCACAAACTGAAACATGACTGCGAGTCACTAAAGGTGAAGGGTCAAAATGCAAGGTTGTGCTGCACCCCAGCCTCATTTTTGGTACCAAGTGACCTTGGGCAAGGCCTTTAACCTCTGTGCCTCAGTTTCTCCAACAGTAAAGCAGGGATAATAACTATACAGTGCCTCCCTCAAGGCTGCACTAGCTCCTCAGGGGCTGAGATTAGCTAATTTGCTAGGTGTTGTTGACTGAAGTCCTGTAATGCAGTAGAGTGCCTCCAAGTATATATGTTTCGTTGTTTGTACTTTATGCCAGCTGTGTGTCTATTAAGTTAAACCAGCTGCAGTTCTTGAGCCCTGGCTCTTTCCTTTACCCTCCTCTGCTATTGTCCATGATGGCAGCTCCAGGAGATAAAGTCCCAAGAAAGCCTAGCGGCATATTCTTTTCAGATGGCCGAGAAGTGAAGAAAACTCAGCTCTGAATCCTGAATGCCTCAAAACATTTTCAGGAAGAAAGAAGTTCACAAAATGCAGTTCAGCGCCAAATGACTTCTGTCATCTCTGGCCCTCCTGGCTTCTATATTCCAAGTTCATTGGTTTTCTATCAGCATTTGTGCTGCTACATTTATTTCATACGTTGCAGCCAATTCACCTCTGCACGTGAGGAAGTAGCTTACTTCACAGGAACCCCCCTATGAAAGGGCCATGATGCATTACCAGCTGAGAAATGGCCATGATGAAGCACCCTCTGAACTGCCATCCCATTACATGTGCATATAAGAAAAGGCATGTGAAATTTATGGCCTCTTTCAGACTAACTGTCTCCAGCCCCTGGAATTGCACGCATCATTTTTCCATTAGGGACAATGTTTCCTGATGATTTTATTCCTCTGTCTTCTGCCCACTTAGTGTTTACTGGTTAAAATCGCACAATTGCTCAGAGAGGCAGTAATGGTGTTTCTTGTGCTGCTGGTCAGGATGGGAAGGTAGGGCAGAGACAAAATCCCGCAATGTTGTTGGAAGAGAAATTAATGTAACAAGCGAATAGGTGGATCATGTCTGGTCCAGGCACAGAGCAGCGGTTTCCCTGGGATAATGTGATAAGACCTTGACACTCCGTTCTGGTATCACTCACCGTTTTTATATTTCACTTTTTTTTCTTCCTTTCTGTTTTCCTTTAATCTTTTGAGCTGCAAAGGGAAAATGGAAATTGAAACAAGCATAAAAATTGCACTGAATTCTTCCACTCACCAGTCTAGGGTGTGAGGCAGGCAGAATACAAATCCTTCCAGACTAACCTTTCTTTCCGTTATCGTCTGGCTCGATGTGACCATTCTCTGATCAATTGGGTTTGCCAGCTCCAAAGCCCAGGGAAGCCAGCAGAAAGACTCCCATTGACTTCAGCGCTAAGTAGGTCCAGAATGCATCATTCCGCAATGTAGCTGATTCCAAAAGCCTCATGCAGTCATTTCTTTCTCTGTGATGTGCCAGAATGACACACGCTGGAGCAAACTGGCATGTTCAGAAGGGACTTCAGTGGAGCTGGAAAGATTTTTCAAACAGAAAGCCTGACCCTCCAAATACTTACCAGAGGAGCAACTGTACCCACAAGAATAGTCTCATTGATTTGAAAGGAACTACTCTTGTGAGTAAAGTTACTTGCATACATAGGTGTTAGCAGGACTGGGCCTATATTTAGCCTCTGCATTCCACCCACGGCCAGGTGACCACAAGGCCGGGAGTCGGAAAGCCCTGAGTTCTAATCCCCGCTTTGTTACTGCTTTGTTGTGTGGCCTTGCGAATGTCACCTTTTCTCTCTGCTTCTTCCTGATCTTCAAAATAGGGATAATACAACCTACCTATCACACAGGGGCATTGTGAGGATCAATTAGTGTCGTCTGTGAAGTGCTTTGAACATGCAGGGCACTGGACATGTTATCTATGAGAGGGGCATGCAAGCCCTAGCTCCGTGCTTCATGCCATATCCATTTTCCCAGCTGCAGTTCACATTTAATGTGGAATCATTGGCCAGACCTCTGCAGATGAACACTTACTCCCACCAGATGCTGTGTGGGCCTCATTAAGCTAATGTTTGTAAAGTGTTTGAAGGCCCTCAGATGAAAGGCGCAATGTATTTACAAACTCTTCGTATTAATGTGGCGTACGCTCGGGCACTTGGTCTCAGATAGTTATTATAAATTGGAAACTAATAAATAATCATTCACTTTGGTAATAATAATAATAATAAATTCACTTTTCATCCATAGATTACAGAGTGCTTAAAAAAGATTACCCTATATATCCCCCATCACCATAGCATCTCACAGTTTTTAATGCGTTCGCCCTTATAATACCTTGTGAGGTAGGGCAGCGCTGTTATCCCTGTTACACGGATGGGAAATCGGGACACAGAGAGGTTCAATGACTTGCCCAAGCTCATACCGGAATTCTCTGGCAGATCAAGACACTGAGCCCAGGTCTCCCAAGTCCCAGCCTAATGTCCTAAGCATTGGACCATCCTGTTATCTCCATATCCTGGACATATGGGGAAACTGAGGCACAAGGAACGGAAGGGACTTGCCCAATATGTCACAACAGGTCATTGGCAAAGCCCTGACTAGCATACCCAGGTCTCCAGACTTCACTGCAGTGTCTGCTATCCCAAACCTTACTGATAAGAAAAAAGGCAATCCTTAGAATCATAGAATCATAGAATCTCAGGGTTGGAAGGGACCTCAGGAGGTCATCTAGTCCAACCCCCTGCTCAAAGCAGGACCAACCCCAACTAAATCATCCCAGCCAGGGCTTTGTCAAGCCTGACCTTAAAAACCTCTAAGGAAGGAGATTCCACCACCTCCCTAGGTAACCCATTCCAGTGCTTCACCACCATATTAGTGAAAAAGTTTTTCCTAATATCCAACCTAAACCTCCCCCTCTGCAACTTGAGACCATTACTCCTTGTTCTGTCATCTTTTACCACTGAGAACAGTCTAGATCCATCCTCTTTGGAACCCCTTTCAGGTAGTTGAAAGCAGCTATCAAATCCCCCCTCATTCTTCTCTTCTGCAGGCTAAACAATCCCAGTTCCCTCAGCCTCTCCTCATAAGTCATGTGCTCCAGCCCCCTAATCATTTTTGTTGCCCTCCGCTGGACTTTTTCCAATTTATCCACATCCTTCTTGTAGTGTGGGGCCCAAAACTGGACACAGTACTCCAAATGAGGCCTCACCAGTGCCAAGTAGAGGGGAATGATCATGTCCCTCGATCTGCTGGAAATGCCCCTACTTATACAGCCCAAAATGCCGTTAGCCTTGTTATTAGGAATGGTTCCAAGAGGCATCAGGGATATTTGGATTTGATCTGAGATTTTTGGTCCACATTGTTTTGGAAGTAGGTGGCTTCAGTGCTTAGACACAAGTCCTAGTGATCAGGTCTGGTTTATGCCTCACTCTGTGTGGTATGTTCAGTTGTATATCATTTCCTTTTTCTCCCAGGCAAGCAGAAACAAATGTGTAATCATTTGTTCACACCCTGGATCCTTTATTTGCTCTTCTATAAAAATCAATACAACTTTATTAAAAGGGAGGGGGGAGTCAAGTTGCGTTGGTCTGTGAATAGACGTTATTTACTCTCCTTGATTACATCCTGTAATTTGTTTGGCGCCTTTGGAATTAAAACCCACTTGCCATCTTACAGCTAGTAGGAACGTGCAGAGGTTGTTGGGTTTTTTGTTTTTTTTTCACAAATGCCTTTTCCTTGCCATCAGGACAAAATGCTATAAATACAGCACATCCTGTTTTGCACTCAAATAGTTGTGAAAGTTCTGGGCTGTAAATAATGTTCTCACATGGCTAAGGCAGAATGATTTCCTCCCCCCTCCCCCTTTTCTCTCTCTCTCCAGCTCTTGGAACGGGTGATAAATTAATCATTTCTTCCCGCGTAGCCACCGCCAACGTACAATATGGGCCTGATTACTTCGCCCCTGTGATTGAGACTTAAAGGTGACCCTGCCAATGGCAAAAAAGCGACTGCCGTTTGGATTCTGTGCTGACTGGCAATGAGCGAAAGAAGCAGGCAATGAAGTGCGACTCAGCACATTAGTAGCAATGTAAAAGGAGCTCACCTGTCCTCTGTCTCTCTTCTTTGCTGTATTTCCCACCATGCCTGGATCCCATTCTGAGTCAGCACAGCCGATGCGCTGCTGATAGTCTCACTCACCTCCTTCCAAGGGAGGCAGCTTTTGAGTGTGGTGGTGGGTGTTTTTTTCAGGGTTGAGCCACGTTTAGTTTTTACTGTCTGTGGGATTGAAGGTGGTTAGTTGTCCATATTTTCTACTCTGTGGGGTGATGGGGGAAATGGTGGTTTTGTTTTTAATTGTGTACAGCGGAGCCTTTATTTTGCAGCTGCTGTACTCAGACCTTCTCCCTATAGTTCAAGCCTCCATGGCAGATGGGGTGTGCTAGGGCAGCACACCCCAGGGCATCGTGTTAACAAGAGATCCAGGGCAGGGTCCGGGCAGGGACAGCTAGATGTGGCAGGACCTGAGCTGAGGCTTTTCTTAGCATTTGACCCTGCCAGACGCTGCTTAGTTCCCTCAGCTGCCACTGGCTTGTTGGGACTCGAATGGGAGTTGAGAGTAGCCACACTTCACAGTACAGGGGCCTTCTGAGGGAGTTTTAAACAGAGCTGGTTGAGAAATGGGGCTTGAAGGGCAGCACGGGGAGGAGAATTGCAGTTTATCCCCTTGGTTTTTTTTCTTGCTGAGATTTTAAATGTTGCCAATAAATCTAATCAAAATTTCAATTTTTGCAAAATGTTGGCCAGCTCTAGCTATAAGTTAGGGGCTGAAAAAGGCCCTTCTAGAATCAAGCTGCCTGGCCACCAGGGGGTCACTCAAGAGCCCAACAGCTGCTTGGCCCCCTGGGAGATGAGATTCATCCATGTCTTGCTTGTGTGGAGAGCTTGCCCATGCCTGGCTGCGGAAGAAAGAACATGAATAAAGCAAGACCATAAAGAAAGCAGTCACCTGTTAAGATGCATCTTCTCAACACTCTGCAGCTCTCCTTACTGCCTCTGGCTATATCTTACTTTAGTTTCTGGTGCAAGGAACAATGAAGGCCAAACAATACACCTGAAATATCTGTCCCGAAGCACCGTTACCCAATTAAAATGTCTGGCTGCAGCTAATCCACCCAGATTGCCCGTCTTTCCACGGGGGCATTTATATCTATTTTTAAAGTTCAAAATGTTTTGTTTTGTTTTCATTCTCCAGAGACCTAGCGGGTTTGGAGGAGAGAGAAAGGAATATGCAGCTGCTGGGTGTGTAATCCTGGTTTACCCAGAGCCTTATTAAGATCTAGATGTTTTATTACAGGCGTTCATCCAGTTGTTGGGTTTTTTTTCCCTTTCATGACATGTCTTTCCCTACAGTTTGCTGCCTTTTGCTGGAGGAAAGAATCTTGTTCAAGTGGTACACACGGAGGGATGTACAATTTAAATGGAAATACCAGCAGTAACAAACAAGCAGTGTCTCCCTAGGCTCAGGATAGGGTTAGAAACATATCACTGAAAGGGGCAAATGCCAGAGTCACAACCTATCTGCAGGACAGACGTAGTCTTTATGCAGAGGTCATTCTACATAATCAACTGGCGCTGCTGTCCATTTGTTCTCCGCCAAAGAGCGTCAGATGTTGAATAAATTATTAGTTGTTGAATTATTTGTTCAGCTCTAATTAGGTATATTTTCAGTACTAATGCAGGGAAAAGATTTCCTATTATTGTTGCTATTGTTATTTATTATTTCTATTACAGTAGTGCCTAAGGGAATGTCTACATAGCCCCCTCTGCCTGGGCTCTGACTCAGATTTGAGCCCAAGCCCCTCCTTCCGCCCACACACACATCAATCTGACTTGGGTCAGCAAGCACTGAGGACCCAGGTCCTAGGGCCCTGCGAGGGTGGTGAGTCAGAGCCTGAGTCCCACTGTGGCTTGGTCCAATCCCTGTTATTGTGCAGTGTGGATACAGCTCAAGCCTCAGCGCCGAGTCAGCAGGTCTGTGTACTGCAGTATGCACGTGTTAGCACGGCCGTGAGACCCCGGCCCAATACAGTGTGGATGCTCAAGCACGGGCTTGTAAACACTGAGTCCACAAGCCCAGCTCCCCCAGACCTAGGTTTACAATGTAGTGTAGACATACCTGAAGGACCCCAACTGACGTAGGGACATAATTGTGTTAGGCATGGTACGAACAGGGGTCGGCAACCTTCGGCATGCCGCCTGTCAAGGTAATCTAAAGGCGGGCTGCGAGACATTTTGTTTACGTTGACCGTCCGTAGGCACGGCCCTCCCCCCACAGCTTCCAATGGCCACGGTTCGCCGTTCCCAGCCAATGGGAGCTGCGGGAAGTCGCGGGCCGCAGGACCATGTTGGCCACTGCTTCCTGCAGCTCCCATTGGCTGGAAACAGCGAACCGCGGCCACTGGGAGCTGTGGGGGGGAGGCTTGCCTGCAGGCAGTCAACGTAAACAAAATGTCTTGCTGCCCGCCTTCGGATTACCCTGATGGGCCGCGTGCTGAAGGTTGCCGACCCCTGCTGTAGAGAATGAAATCTAAACAGATAAAACAAAGGAAGTATTATAATCTCCATTTTACAGATGGGGGACTGAGACAGCAAAAGATTAAATGACTTGTCCATGGCTACACAGGGAATCTGTGGCAGAGCCAGGAAATAAACTCATGTCCCCAGAGTCCCAATCCGGTGTCCTGTTCACCAGAGTATCCTCTCTCAGTTTTTCCTGTCCTCCCTTCCGACATTGGTTTGTGTCACACAATTGCTACATCTTGACTCAAGCTAAGGCTGTAAACTCTTAGGGGCAGGGACTGTCTTTACTATACAGCTCTACAACGCCTAGCACAACTGGGAACCCATCTGATAGAAGTCTCTAAGTGCTACTGTAATACAAATAGTAATGAGAATATTAAATAGCATACATGGAGCTAGTCAGGGATTGATTGATTTATTTTGGACAAAACAGCACATTTTTCAGTTGTCAGGTTTTTGTCCAAAACTTGAAAAGCTTTGGTGAGAACAGAATTTTTTGTTGTTGTTGCAAAGATGTCCATTTCATGTTAAAGAGAGCATCATTTTCTGTTTGTTTTTAAATGTTTTGATGGACATTTTTCAACCATCTGTGAAAAATAAATAATTGAATATTGCTGTCCTTCGCTGATCGGATTTATAGATGACGTGTCGATGATAAATAGGCAGAATCAGACAAAAATGTTTTCTCAACTATACAAAACACCAACGTCTTAGTCAGATCCTCAGCTGCTGCCAATTGACAATGCTCCATTGCCTTCAGTAGAGCTATGTCCCATTACACCAGATGATGATGGGGCCCTTTGTTTTTATTTCCATCAGAACAATGTGCCGAATGCTCTTGCTAGAGTTTTATACACACTCCCTCCCCTTCCTTACCTCTATTACTGGCAAAGCATTGATCATTCATAACCCAGCCTTTTAATTCAAGGAGATGGAGTAGGTGGGGCAGAGGGGAAGAACTTCTCCCAGGACCTAAATCCAAGATGCATCCTTGTTAGTTTGCTGGTAAATCTGCCCACATCAATGTGTAAGACCTTAATGAGAGTCTCCTCAGAGTGAACTGCTGATGTTCATTGTACCAGATCCCGAAAGTGTTGAACCCAACAAAATCTGTAACGTCGTTACACGTTGTTATGTGTCGGGGGTGGGTGATGCATGGGGCGGTACTGGGACTAGAATGGTCACGCTAAGTGTCTTCTCTTCTTCATCCGCTCATTTCCTTTCCATGACAGAGCTTTTACCGCTCTCCTCAATTTTCAAATCCAGGCTTCTGAAACTGGAAGGCCTAGAGGTGGAATTGCCTCCTGGATCTATATTCAACGAGGTGAAGGTTTCCCAAGAAGTCCAGCTGTGGTGGAGGTGCCAACAGAGGTATACAGATGGGTTTTTTTTAACCAAGATGCTTTGCCCATGTGGTGCCCAGAACCCATTTAGCTCAAACAAGCGGCTGCCCTTCTTGTCTCTCGGAGATGGCTGTAATTACTGATACTAATACCAGCTCTTATGTAGCACTTTTCATCAGTAGTTCTCAACATGTTTTACAAAGCAGGTCAATGCCATTATCCCTATTGTAATTAGCAAAGGATGTCTAAGTCGCCTGGGCATTTCGTTCTGGGCAAAGAACCATTTCTGTTGGGTGTGATGGATCCTGCCTCAAATATACCTTCCTAAGCCCTTTGGAGATGACAGATTCGTTCAGCACCCTCGGTCAGCAAAGTCTCTTCCAGGTTTTACTCCTGAGGGCGAGAGGCTGGTGTGAACAAGGGGAAACTAAAATGGCGGAGCGTAAGCACAATGAATTGAAAAGCAACCCGGCTTGGGGTCTCAGGCAGTGGTGTTCTTGGGCCTCCTTGCAGTGCCTCTCGCCGTCAGGGAGCCAGCTGCAGCAGGGTCAGTCTCCTAGCAACACGCTGGGCCCAGCCGACCTCAGCTGGGGCTGCCTGGTGGACGGCACTTCCTCCACGGCAGAGAATGGAGCTACCGCTCGACCCAGCAGCGGCCAGAGCTCACAGGCTGCTCAACACGTTCTGCGCCGGAGCTGCGCTTGCTCCTGCCTCCTGGGCCTTGCTCCCATCCAGCCTGGGCCTGGCCTTGTGTCCGTTTCAGTTCCTGCCCTGACACCCTCGCCGCCAACCCCCAGCTCCACTTCCCGACTGTGGGCTAGCCCATGGGCTCAGGTATTTGGCCTCTGATTCGTTGCTCTAACCCTTGGTTCTGCTGTTGGCCATGCCCCTGCGGGTCCTGGGCCTTGATTCTTGACTCCAGCTCCTCTCTGACCCCCAGACCTGGCCACCCCCATGGCTCTGACCATAAAGCTGGCCCGCCCCGTCGTGATCCTGACTCTCTCTTCAGGTAAGGCAGCTATTTCTAGAGACATGACAAACTCCCCATATCCCTTTTGCCTCCTCGTGAGATTTCTCACCCAAAGACTGCAGGTCATCATCTGATTTCTGGGATGCTAGCTGTATTGATAAGCCCGTTGAAATCCATCTATCATTAAACTACAATCAGCCAATTGCCCTCACGACCAGTTACCCAAGAAACGCAACCTTGCAAATTTCTACTCAACCCGGGTAAATAATTTCTGTGGACAGGCAGGTAAATATCATTAGATTTTTCATTAGCACTAACAACTATGGGAAAGGGCTGGTGAATAAGTAGTTTTTATGCCTGGGCTGGTAAATATTCATGATGACAATTTTTAAAGGCTGTACAAAGTGCTTCGTGATTTTCTATTTCACCACTGTCTCAGTATACAAATGGGTTGCATTAAAGATGTTTGCGAACCCTAGCACCTTGATTTAGAATAACACATGCAGGAGTTCGTCCTGTCTCCCCTCCCTGTCTCATAAATCATAACGAAAGAAATGACATTATGGAAGTTTATTACACCCATCGGGTCAACATTGTTATTGAATTCATCATTGTCATGTCATGTCCATTGCTGAGGATTTGACTTGGTCCTCGCAGCTGATATTTTATGCAGCAGGTATTTCAAAGCTTGCAATAATAATACTGACAAATAAAATGTATAGTGTCTGCCTATATCAACTGCATTTCAGGAAACACCGGAGAAGCTGCCTGTGTGAAATAAAAAGCTTTTAAGATTGGAGGAGTCAATTTTATCCAGCGATATTTCCTCAGAGAGTGAAAAAAGGCCTTCGTTGGCTTAACATGCATCTCCGGTGATAGCTGGAATGCTTTTTGTGAAGCATAGTATAAAAAAATGACTGCCTCGTTCAATAAATAGAGATTAGGAGGGAAGGGGGCGAAAAAACACTTTCAGATGAATGAGACATCCAGTAAAAGCTTTGCAACACCTTCATTCTGTGTGCAGCATCTGCCAGTCATATTTCCTTCCTGGCCTTTGAGGTATCTACTATCTCCAGCTGAATTTTTGTCCACTCACGTTTGCTTATGGGGAAACACAACCTACCCTACACTAAATAAATAAACGCCCGTTGAAACAAATAGAATAACCCATCTCTCTTGTAAGGGGATTTGTCACTTGAGCTCTCTGCTTACTAGAGGCTCTGACCAATATACTGCTCTGTTGTGTGGCTGGGTTATTTATTTTATTTTCACCTTCAGCAAGCGTAAGCGTTTCTCAGCATAACCTATTTGTTTATGCTATAACTTACGATGATATTGGCTGGAAGCACTGCATAGCCCCAGGGCAACATTTCTTATTGACCAAACGAGGAGATGTAATTTATTGGTGGGGGCCGAGAGGAAGGCGGAAAGGTCAACACTTTATTAAAATCTTCATTAACATGTTAATGAAAACTTACGCTAAGGGTCATCTCTGATGGGCAGTCTTCCCTTCCCCGCCAACGCACCACCACTGTGTTAAAAGGCCACTTAAAAGCATCCCCAAAGACTTCCAAGACTAGTTCATTTTGTGTTTAGTTAAATATCATGCAGCATGCTGAGCTAACGAGGGCTCAGAGATGCCCTCTACGCTGGCTTCTGTCTCGTCTGCTGGCACACGTGGTTTCAGCAAGCTAAAGGTTAGAGCCTAGAACTGCTCTAACATGCATCATGCCAATAACCCCAAGAAGCTATTCCAGCCAGTAAAGGAGCCTTGGGTGTAGGAGCCATAGCAGGGGCTCGGCATCATTCAGAGACTCTCTTACCATGGGGAGATCACAGTTTTGGAGGCTTAGCCAGTCTGAGGCACAAAGCGGCTCATACTCATGTGCCGCCTTCTGTATCCCTCCATTTCCAGAGTAACTAAAACCTTGAGGTGGTTGGCTCAATATCTAGGTATAACAGGAATGACCACCCTCCTGTTCTGCTAGAAAATCCTGCTCGGTGACCAACCAACAGAGCAGCGGTGGCTTAGGACACAGGCATTCAAACTGTGGCAGGGGGCGACGAGGTTATCAAGGAGAGAAGGTGCGAGGCCCCGACCTGAAGTAGAACATTCCCACATCCTCGCTGCTTTTTAAGGAGCAGGAGCAGCTGAGGCAGGAGCCAGAGCATGAAGGGAGGCCTTGGGGGGAGGAGTGGCAGAGTGAGCCCAATGCCACCATGCCTGTTGCTGCCCCCACCCACCCCTCACCCCCTGCCCAGCTTGTGCCCCAGTGGCAGCAGACTGAAGAGCGGGGAGCTGCCGAGTGGAATAAGCAGCTGGAACCAGCCCACGGAGTCAGCAGCCACAGCCTGGTGGGGAATTTCAGCTCAGCCACAGGGTGAGGGAGGCTGGTTAGGGGCTGCAGGCTGGGAGAGCAAGACCAAGGGTGTCGGGGGGAGCCTAGCTGGGAGCTTGGGGGGCAGGACTGGCTGGGAAGGAAAATGAAGGGAAGAAGGAGGAGGTTGTCCATGGGACATGAATCTCTGAAGAGGAAGGGCAGGGGCAGCAACACAAGTTTGGGAACCTCACCATTAGAAGACAATGGATGGCATTCACCCCTGCGTGGACGGCCAGCACAGAGCCTAGGCATTACCTACATCACACCTCAGGCCAATTTGGGAAATATTCGCAAAAACCATTGGGACGACAGGGACTCCGAACACGCTCCCATCAACTTTTCAAGGCAAGTATAGACAGAGGAAACTTGGCACTCAAGTGCAGTTCATTAAATAAAGATACATTTCTATTTAAATACATTTTCTTTTGAGTTCATCTGAACCAAGCCTACAGGATAATCCCCTGCTATTAATTACCGAGGTATTTATAACAAAGATAAATAAGGAGAACAAACACTAATAAATTATGAAAGGAAGCTGATTCCAAGCAAAGAGGTACATTAATCTCCTTTTCTTTCACTCAAATCCATTTGGGCAGGCGACAAAAATGCTCCTCCAGACGGTAAAAGTGCAGCTGGAAAAATAGAAAGTATCTCCTGGAATATATATTTAGTTTGTCATTTACAAATAGAGTGTCAGTCTTGTGTATCCCATAGCAAACCATGGACGGGGCAAAGGTAAACAATTCAAAGCCCTGATCCTGCAATCACTTTTACATGTGTTTAGCTTTATGGATGTGACTAGCTGCATTGACTTCACTGGGATTGCAACTCACTTGCAGAAAGTTACTGATATGCCTGAGTGTTTGCAAGGCAAACATCCAAGTTAGGAAAGTGATCCAATGGGCTACCAGAAGTTTATTCTGTATCAGCCAAGTCAGCTTTTGGTGCTCTGCTATTTGCTTGAGATAGCTGTGCATTTTACCAGATAAAACAGATTTTTTTAGATGCAACTTAACATTGTTATCATTTTTATTTGTATTCCAGCCGCATCTAGAGGCCTAACCAAGACTGGGTTCCCATTGTGCTAGACGCTGTGCCAACACAAAGTAAGACAATCACTACCCCACAAAAGCTTACACGTTAAGCAGACAAAATAGACTAAGGGTGAGAGAAAGGAGCGCTATTTTCTCCATTTTACAGACGGGGAACTAAGACACAGGGAGACGACGTGACTTGCCTACAGGAAGTCTGTGACAAAGCCAGTGATTGAATTTGAGTCCCAATCCAGTGCTTTAAACACAACACCATTTCTTCCTCTTACTGGGATTCGATTTTTAGAACAATTGACTCAGTCACTGTTTCTGCAGAATTTAGAACCCCAAAACGAAGAGGCCCATCTTAGTCTATCCGAGGCTACAAGGTTCTTTATTGGCCTGTTCATTACTGCTGGGGAGTTAAGTAGGTTGCCAAGTTATATAGTTCTTTTTTCTCGTCCAGTACGATACTATCAGAACTGCCTCCCCTGTGATTTATTGCCTGTAATTCATCTGTCTCCATCGGTTATTGTCCATGTTTATTAAACTCCAGAAGTTACTTTAAAAAATCTCCCTTAAAAGAAAAACTCATCAGCGCTGGGGGTGATATTTTAAAATCTAACTACTGAACGCAGCTCAGTCTTTTGCTTGAAGGGGTAATCTCATTACGGAATTCAAATGCTGCTGACTCATTTATTCCATTGCTTTTAAAATGGCTATATATATTTCCACAATAAGGCATTCTGTATATTTCAAGAGGTTTAGTGCATTTCTTGAGGGGAGAGAGGATTAAAATAATTCTGCTTTCAGCTTCATGCCTGATCGTATATCGACACACGAGGTTTTCCATAATGGCTTGGAAATAAGCTGCTCTTCCATCAATACCTATTGGTTCTGGAGGAGTATTTGATCTCTCTGTTTCTCCAGTTTTAAGGATAATGTAAACATCCAAAGGGTTGGAAGGAAGCCTGACAGGTTGTTTAATTTGTGAGTGCTACTTCATGGGATGTCCCCATAAAAGCTGGATCCATTGTCCCATATAGAGATTGACTGATCTTCATAAACCTCTCTGTGGAGTTGCTCCAGCCTATCTCTGACTCATATATTCCAAGACCAGAAGGGGACGACTGAGTTCATCTAGTGAGACCTCCAATGTAATGCCAGCCATAGAACTCCCCCCAAATCATTCCTAGTTGCTCTAGAGCATTCCCATTTTAGAGAAATAGCCAATTTTGATTTTAAAATTGACGGTGATGGAAAATCCCCCACTTTGGCCTTGATTCTTCTATGCCCTCAGCTCATCATTTGCATCAGCTGACAGCGGTGCAGTGTGGATGGGAAACGCCACCAGATCAGAACAGCGACATTTCACCTGCACTTTGCACAAATGTAAACACTAGCAAAGGGTACCGAGGAAAGGCACATCCAAGCCCCCTTCTTTCCCTATTCTCCTTTCTGCTCCTTCATCATTCTCAGTAGCCTTCTTTCTTGATTGTGGCTTTTGGGGTAACTAATAACATGTTCTAATTCCCCATTATCATTCCCATTGTTCTGTTTCAATTCTTTCTCCCAGCTGTCATCCCTCTGCATTTAGATAGCACAAGATCTATGTGTCCTTGTTGGTTCAAGTGGAGTCAAACATCAAAAAATCACAATTCCCATCCCTGATGCAGAACTGAAAGGGTTTCAACCCTTACAGAGTTGAATTCTCTGGTTCTTGATAACCACCTGTTCAGAGAAGGGTAAAAAGGCAAGTGGAAGGATACAAACACGAATCAGATCTCTCACCCCGATACTGGAAAAGGTGTGCAACAAGGCTGCAATCCAGCAAAGCGCTTAAGCCCTGATTTACTTAAGCACATGCCTACAGTTAAGCTTAAGTGGTACTGAAACCTAGTTAAGCATGTGCTTAAGAGCTGTCCTGAATCAGGGCCTTTTGGGCTGATCAGAAGCTCATTGAAATCAATGAAAAGATGCCCCTTGACTTCAGTGGGCTTTGGATCCTGGTCCTATTGCATGTGCTTAACTTTAAGCATTGAGAAATCCCATCAAAAAGGATGTTGGGCACATGCTTAAATGCTTTGCTGGAGTGGCACCCATATCTCCAACTGCCTAATGATCATATCAGGTTTACATAATGGCCGAATTCTGCTCTGGATTAGATCTCATTAATTCCCATTGAGTACCCTGGGGTCGCACTGGTGCAATTTGACTGAGCATTAAGAAATATTCAGAAGAGAAATCCAGCTGTTTTGATCAAACAAAATTCACTGCAAAGCCAAAGAGCCTCTTTTTCGCAGGGTCTCGTTTCCAAATTAAAGGATATCGGAAGAACAGGGAAAATTGTTTTAGAAATGCATCGCAGAGGCAACATGGCTCTAAAATTAAATCAATTCAAATCAAAAGGAGCTGGCTTATTCCCCCCCCCCCATGTATGAAGAAGCACATAGGGATGGATAATTAACGCCTGTGGAGCTGTAAAGATTAGTATTCCTAACTGTGACACCCACAGATTTAATTAGTCATTGGGTCTTTCTTCAGGGCCGTGTTAAATAGACATGGGCATACTGACCTTTTCATTGAGTTCATTATAGATCTGCTGATTGCCATAATGTGTTACAGTTGTGTCATTGCAGCTGCTTGTCAGGGAAGGTGAAAGCTATAACCATAGGTCACACCAAAGGCAACACAGGCACACAGCTTGTAGCTGAACTTCCTGGACCAAAAAGCCCAGGAGTTTGTTTCTTTGCTTCCACAGCTGGTTCTGTGCATGAGTAGTTTGGCTCAGGAGGGTGAGATACAGGCTAGTATTTTCCAAAGACCCTAAGGGAGTTAGGCACCCAATTTCAGTTTGGGA
The DNA here is from genome assembly GCA_033296515.1 of Macrochelys suwanniensis. Taxonomy (NCBI): domain Eukaryota; kingdom Metazoa; phylum Chordata; order Testudines; family Chelydridae; genus Macrochelys; species Macrochelys suwanniensis. Next base: position 7,198,315 of record CM065790.1, on the reverse strand, counting down.
ATTGTGGATAAGATTTTCAAAAGCACCCAAGTGATTGAGGAGCCTACATCCCATTGACAGTCAATGGAATATAAGCCCCTAAATCACTTATGTGGTTTCTGAAAATTTTACCCTCTGTGCCTAACTCCCTTAGTCTCCTTTGAAAATACCATCAACAATGTATAACGCTAGAGTGTCAAATTTCCTCCTATCCCTCTGTTCTGGTATGCTAGCTGGTATTTCCCCATCATCTACAGCTCCCAAAGCTATGCCTTTTAGGAGGTCTACCCCAACACAGCTTTATAGTTCTGGTACCTTCAACACCTTGTCTCTGGCTTCCAGTTGTGTCATTACATTTCCTGGAAACCCATTGAAGTATGATACCTATTGACTACTCAGCATATTTCTGAGTATTCTGTAGAATGGCTATGTACTATGAGAACAACCTCTTATACTTTCACATGGAAGACACTGTATGGTTTTGGACTTTGTGCTTGTGTGTATTAGAAATAAGCTCAAGCTGCAAATTTTTGGATCCAGCTGCAAATCCAGATTTCAGATTCCTACAAGTTTGGTAATAATAATAATAAAAAATGGAGATATGCCAATCTCCTAGAACTGGAACGACCTTGAAAGGTCATCGAGTCCAGTCCCCTGCCTTCACTAGCAGGACCAAGTACTGTCCCCTGACAGATTTTTTCCCTAGATCCCTAAATGGCCCCCTCAAGGATTGAACTCACAACGCTGGGTTTAGCAGGCCAATGCTCAAACCACTGAGCTATCCCTCCCCCCTGTTTGGATCCATGTGTTGGATTTGACCCATTATAAAAGTCTGTAACATTTGGATCCGGATCTGGACCCAAAGATCAGGAATGCTTGGATTCATGGATATGCATATTCTATCTATCTCCAATTTTATATACAGTATTTTATATATACACACTGGTGAAAATCTATATATTATATATACATCATGGTAATATTAGAGATACAGATTATGGGATTTGTCATTTCCTTCCTACTATCTGTATATTGAACCTTATTTTCTTTTGAAAGTAAATAATAAAGAGGTGCAGTTGATGTAAGCTTTCCTAGAGCTGCGGTTCTCAACCAGGGGACCCCTTGGGGAACACAGAGATCTTCCAGGGGGGCACATCAACTCATCTAGATATTTGCCTACTTTTACAAGGGGCAACATAAAAAGCACTAGCGAAGTCAGTACGAACTAAAGTTGTATACATACAATGACTTGCTCATATTGCTTCATATACTATACACTGAAATATAAGTACAATATTTATGTTCCAATTGATTTATTTTATAATTATATGGTAAAAATGAGAAAGTCAGCAATTTTTCAGTAGTAGTGTGCTGTGACACTTTTGGATTTTTGTGTCTGATTTTGTAAGCAAGTAGTTTTTAAGTGAGGTGAAACTTGAGGGCATGCAAGACAAATCAGACTCCTGAAAGGGGTACAATAGTCTGGAAAGGTTGAAAGCCACTGTCCTAGAGGTTTATTTTTGAGGGTGATGTTCATGACAGCAGAGGATACAAGATGATAAAGCTTTTTGTAGCCAATAAAACATGGAGGTTGAACTCAGGTTGCAACCTCATGAACATTACGTCTCTTTACGAGACTAAATAAGATTCAGCCAAGCCCCATTTCAAATAAGAAAGGCCCCCTGTTTTTCTTGTGTGCTGGGGATTTGACAGTTCTACGGGGCTGTCTTCTTGCATATTACTTTGGGAGGGGGGCTTAAAAGAAAAATATTCAAGGGCACATTCATAAAGCGTAAAATTCCCCCTTGTGCACAAAGCTTATTGCACTTCAAAAGTCCTACTTGAAGTCTAGTTTCAGGGATTCAATGGAACAGAAGCAGTGCATAGAGTTGTGATTATACTAGAGGGGTGAACTGCAACCTAAAAGTTGGGTAAAAATGTGGCTTATCATTGGTGGTATCGACGTGGATGCTTTTCCAGGTCACAAAACCACCAAAACAATTTGCAATATCTAGCAGAGCCAGAAGTGGTCTCCATGAAGGGAATGCCCGTGCCTAGAAGAATGAAGGCTAGTCAGTCAGGAATGAGATGTATAGCAAGTGGATGTTTAGGAGCGGAAGAACATGGGGTTCTGCATGGGCGTGGGGGCAATTTTGCAAAGCACCTACTGTCACTTTGCAAAGTCCTACTAAGTGCTATTATCCTCTCACTTTCACAGGTACTAAACCATTATGAAATCCATCCCAGCATTAAAAAAAGATAAAGGATGTACTTTTTTAATAACATGACCCTTCTTTTTGTCTATTGGCCATTTTATAAAGCTTGGATCAGTTTGTGTTTGAAGAGTTGCTATATATATATAAACTTGCTATTTAGCACACCCTCATTCCTTCAAGATATATTCTGTAGAAGGATTATACCCAGGTCTTATCAGAATGAAAGGATCTGGCTTGATCCATTTGGTATCAGGGGGTTCAATTCTCATCTCATGCTGCTGCAAATCAAGAATAGTGATTTCACTGAAATCGTTGCTGTGACACTGGTGTAAATCCAGTATAAGTGAGATCCGAATCAAGTCCAAAACCTGACGGTAAATGGACTGCAGCCACAAAAGCAAGTTTAATGGATATGTACTGTAGTTTAATGGATATGTACAGCTCTTGTTTATTGCTAGGATGCCAGCCATTTAACTGACTTCGATAGAAGAGGACCTGCTTAGTACTGTAGCCTAAGGGAACACTGATCATGAAGCTAATCAAGGCACTTATTACCAATACTGCATCTATTCCTCTTTTCTGGAACTCCTGTAATGCAAACTTTGTGTGTATGAATGGAACACTCTTCTGTAGTGCTGGTGAAAAGTTCTGAATTGAGGATCCTGAGGGATTTAGTAGCCTCAATACCCAGATATCAGATACAACGTGTCCGGTGACAGTGCAATCTTCCCCTTGGCACCATTTTTTTAATGCCGTTTGACCATTTTTTTCGCTGGCCTTTTCAGTTTCAGCGCATTTTCACCTGGGTTTCATCCTGGGTTTCAACCAACTGCTACTTTTCACTGAGATGCCTGTTGCAGTCTCAGTGCATGTTGTCAGATTTGGGGTCTCCCCTGGTTAGTTGCAAGGGGAGAATAACGGGTCACAGCATGAACGTATCTGATTCAACCCGGCCCCCATCAACATCCCCCCAAGAAGCTCTTCAGGACAAGTGACAGACACCACCAGGTCTTGGGTACAGTTTTGGAGCAGCAAGCTATAATGATAACCAAGATGCCTCCGTCCCGATCTAGCGTGTTCATTGAACAGAGGGAGTTTCTATTCATATTCAAGTCCTTTCTACTGAGTTCACCACTTAGTTCCCACTGTGATGGTGCCTTTACTGTTTGTGCAATTACCACAGAGGCCACCTATGTCAGGCCCATTGCACGGCAACAAGGTAAACGGTTGACTAGTTTTCTGAATTTCAATTTTTTGATGAAAATATTTGTTAAAATGTTGAATATCCGCAAAAAGAATTGGGGGGAGAGGGAATGGAAATCCCATTTTTACCAGTTCCAGTAGCAACTTTTGGCCATTACGAAGCCTGGCCTGCCTTTCCACCAGAAACCTAGCAGCTCCGTATTAACAATGCCCTTGGTCATGCAGAAGCCTATGGAATATTCTGCATTTATATTCGAGGAGCTTATGTTTTGTTTAAATATCTGGAGCACTGGGCTGAACTGAAACCCATCTTTTTAACAAAGAATCTCTCTCTTGTCTCTAAGGTGACATGTCTGAGATGGTTTTCTTTTATATTTTCTTTAAAGAGCATCTGAGGGCTGAGGGCTGGGGAGGAGTTGTGTGGGTGGCCCTTGGCAGCTTTTGGAAGCAAACTGAGGACTTAAATCTGCATCTGAAATCCCCTTGGGTTCACTCCACTCAACCCTTTCACACTAAATTTGGCTTACATTCTAGCTACATTTTTTTAATCTGCGAATCAACAGCTTGTGCAATATAATTCCATGTTTCTTGTGTTATCATTCCAGGCTGGGGTTTTCAAAGGCATCTAAGAAGGGTAGGCACCCAAGTGTCATTGAAAGCAATAGGTATTGAATAGGAGCCAATGGGAGTTAGGTACCTAACTCATTTAGGCCCCTATAAAACTCCAGCTTTGTTCTTAAGGTAGGAACAACACTCAGGTGGGAACGGCCGGAGAAATAATTCTTTTCACTGCCACTTGTTTCCAGGCTGGTCTTCAATGATTTAATCCACTTTAAGCATCCTCGATACTTTTAGTTACACATTTCAATTGGATTTATTAAGATATTGGTATGGTGGATCTATCATGTGGGTGGATGCCATTAATATTTACCAACATTTACTAAGCTACAGCTTTAGAAATAACACCAGTATTTCTATTCTGTGTGGAGGACAATACCATGGTATTCGGGATACTGAGGTGTGGTAACTGTTGCTGACATTTTAATGGTAATCACTGTACTACATATTCTATTACTTAAAGCCAGTTTATGGTCATCTAACTCAAGCTGAATATTACTTTACTTCACAAATCATAATACCCAGGTCTTGTGTAGCACTTTTCATCGGTCCATCTCAAAGTACTCGACCAAGGAGGGCAGTATCATTAATGGGGAAACTGAGGCACAGGGAAGTGAAGTGACTTGCCGAAGGTCATCTAACAGACCAGTGTCAGAAATTGAACCCAGGTCTCCTGAGTCCTAGTACAGTGCTCTATCCAGTAGGCCACACTGCTGTGAAGAGAAAACCGAGTAATACCATTGAAATAAATGGCACTACTTGTGGAGCAAGGTGGTACGCAGCTTGAGTAACGATATTAGTAAACTGATGCTTAGGAACTGAACATTAAATAATGATGGGCCTAAATCTCCACTCCCTTACACTTTGGGTTGTCATTTACATCTGTGCAAAATGCATCGAAAATGCGACCCAATCACAATGGTAAGATATTACATCCATTTTGCACTCTTTTGATAGAACTCTAAATGATCCTACACGGCTGCCGAGAATCAAGCACATTCACAGTAATTTTGAATCAATAACGGAACTTACTGAATCTAAAGTTCTACATCTACATTTGTTTGATTTTTTTTTTTTTTTTGCACAATAGATAGTGTGAACCTGACATAATTCATCTGCAAAGCATGCCTAGGGGACAGGGAAGTAAACATTCCTCTTCTTTTGTGGATGACTGACATGACTTGCCCAAGGCCATGCAAAGTATCTAATCCTTTCAAGCCTATTTATACCCATCGAAAGCACCTTCTACTGATGTGCTCATAACCAATCTTCTATAACCTATACTACTCATGTCCGTTACACACTTATAATACCTGTTAGCCATCTATAAATGGAAACATTGCATAAAGTGTGACCATTTTTCAATGCACAGATGTGCGCCAGATGCTACACAGGACAAGTAGGAAGACAGTCTGTAGGACAGCATACAATCTAATGTTAGGCATGATGCAATGTGTGGTCAGGTTGGGGATGAATAATGGCAAAAAGAATATATGATGGTGTCTGAGTAAGTGGCATTCTTCCCTCCAAGTTAGTATTGAATCGGCATCCGGATCCTGCTGCTGGTGTGGTGTGGGGATTGTCCTGTCTTTAGAATGAATTCCTGACTGCTTTTTGTGTTAAAGATTTTATAATGCTTTCCCCCAAAGTTAGGAGTGTTTAACACCCATTCCTGGAGATATTCCCATTTGTGAGAGTCCACTCTGCCTCTCTCAAATTCCCTCTGCAATTTTGCATGGGTACGATATTTTTCTCACTCTTTAACTGCTGCTTAGTGCCGCTGGGGATGGTTAAACAGTTATTGTGCTTGATCACAGAAGTGGCTGCAGTTCAGTAATGCATGAGATCATCCCGTTGGAGTAGTGTTTGGGGATCCTTTTGTAATGAAAGGTGGCATATAAATGTAAGATAATTATCATTCAATTAATTCTGGGCCCGTACCCATAACGCTCTGCCTGACCTTATTCACAGGCGCTTGATCTTCAGCTCTTTAATATTTCAGGTGACCTTTTGGGGTGGAAGGATGCCGCTGTTTCTCACCAGTGGTCCTGAGTCAACTCCTGTTTCAACTCAGAGCGGTAGGCGATACCTCGTTTATCATTCAATTTCAAGAGCCAGAACAGCCATTATTCAGATGACCGACTACACATGTAATCAATCTTTAATGAAACAATAATTGCGCCTTCCAGTCAATGAGCTCTCTGGCTTTTCTAAAGGCATCTCATATATAAATTATGAATGGCAATGGTGTCTATAGCAGGTCTAAGTTATGTTTCATAAATTGGCATTTTTCAAGCCAGTTGCATCGGGAGATTTACAGCTACTGTTTCAAGCAAGGCTGGGTAAACATCCGGATATTCCATTAGCCTTTCTCTAGCCTCACTATTCCTCTGGATTGAAACAGGATTTTGCATCTTTCCAGGGACAGCAAAGAAAGAGATTGTGGGCTGTGTGGTACTGAAAGGGTTATGCTCGTAGGGATGGATTTTGTAGGTGGCACCAAGGTGAATTTCCTGTATGTCCCAGTGCAAAGGACCCAGTGTTCTGTAACTTTTTGCGATTGCAGCCAAGTAAATTAATGGCTCCACAAGTCATTTCTGAGACAGAGAGAGACTTCAGAGCTGAGCTATTTGGTTTTCGCCTGCTACTTTTGAAAATCATCCAGACATACAGTGCTTAATGGGATTTGAGAAAGTTAATCCCGAAACATGCAGTAGGAACCCAAAAGAGTTTGCATTATAATGGCCTCTTAATATGCTTGTAAGAAGAAAAAGATGACGGTGAGCATGACTCTGGCACGCATGTGTAAAAGGCATTTACCTGTTGATGAAAGTATGTGACTTTGTGTGCCAGAAAACTAAGCAGCCACATACTTGGTTGTCTCTTGAATTCAGAAGGTCAAGAGGAATATCTATTATACACCTCTTATTTAACCATTTTGAACCAGTTCATCTGCTCCAGGGTGTGTGGGAGAGATGGGGTGAAGGCTTCTTTTATTGGCTCATAGATTTTAAGGCCAGAAGGGACCTCCTGCACATCGCAGGCCACAGAACCTCGCCTACCCCCTCCTGTAATAGGTCCATAGCCTCTGGCTGAGTACTGAATTCCTCAAATCATGGTTTAAAGACGTCAAGTTACAGAGAATCCACCACTGACACTAGTTTAAACCTGCAAGTGTCCCGTGCCCATTCTGTAGAGGAAGGCAAACCCCGCCCCAGGGTCTCTGCCAATCTGACCTGGGGTAAAATTCCAAACTGACCCCAAATATGGAGATCAGTTAGACCCTGAGCATGTGGGCAAGACCCACCAGCAAGATACCTGGGAAAGAATTCTCTGTAGTAACTCAAAGTCCTTCCCATCTAGTGTCCCATCACCAGTCACAAGTGGGCCTATTTGACCTTAAACTAGGGTTAGCCGCACAGCAGTGCTAAGCAACACCTAAAGTTAGTGCTCTGTGTTCTTGAGCTGACAGAGGCTGATTGAAACAACACAAGATTTTCTGAAGGTCCTGTAGCTGAGAGTATTTTTTTTCCCCTTCCAGAACTGATCAACAGGCTCATAAAACCCCCCACCACATCAACAGCAACATAATGGCATGGAACCTTATTTGCTTTGACGTCCCAAGGAAGGAAGCAAGCTGGCTGAAAGATAGAGAGAGAAACAATTCTATTTGTGCAGCAAAAATGATGATTTTTAATGCATTTATCATGTTCCAAAAGGAACAGTAATTTTGCGTCAGTTTTGAGCAGGAGGTTGCATCTGATTCATTAACCTTTCCTTGCTACTGCTAAGATTACCCATGGTTCTCATGGACTTTCTTTTGGCTGCAGTCTCAACCCTCCCTTTATTTAACAAAAATGTTGTGGGCGAACTTGTGCCCCTGGATAATGCTGGCAGGCAAAGTGTGCCTTTAACTTTCTCCTCCTACCCCCGCCCCCCTTCTGTCAATGCAGCTCAGTTCTGTAATGGTCTCTTCTATTCTAGTCCAGGTCTCTCTTGATCAGAGACAGTTGGATGGACCAAGTGGTGTGGTGGTCTCATGATGTGTCTGCTAGTGATTGAATGAGACTGACAGTGCAAACTGTGTGCCAAAGAATCTGTAGGCTTAGAAAACACTTATTGTCAATGTATTGGATGGCCTGTCTCTAAAGATACAAAGCTGGGCCTTCTTCAGCCACGTCCTACACAAAGTGAGTTCATTTCACTCATCCATCTGCCACAGACTTTCTCATCTTATCACCAACCCACTTCCTATAGTGTTGTCGGTCTAGCACTAAATTCCTCTCCACCACATCGTTTTCACCTGCTCCTGTGGTGAATGAACCTGAGATCTTGCAAGCTCGATCTGCAAATTCCTCTTTGGCCACAGTTCACCTGTCCTGTACAACATCCTGAGCTTGGTTCCATGGGAATGTCTGTCATTGCTAGAAATCGCATGCTGGGAACAGCAGTGAAACTGCAGGTCGCCAGACGATGCAAAAACAAAGACAACTGAGAAGAAATAATGAACTAGCTTCTAATCTCCCCCTGTGGGTTGCGATAGGATCTATTTGCTGGAGATTCTTTCCAACCAAATCATTCCAATGAACAGGAGGAATCAAATTCAGATATTAAGTGGAAGCGTATTTCATGCAAAAGTAAAGATTCTCGTGTGAAAGCAATTCTTGCCTCCTTTCAGGATGACCAGGGGAATCAAATAAACAAGCAACAGCTGCCCACCAATCTCATTTTGCTGGAGTCACAACTGAATATGTTTTTAGTTCTGTTCCAAATTTAGGATCCATGATTTTCAAGTGGGTTCACAAGTTTCTTTCTTCACTTCACAGCAAGGTTAAAGGCCTTATCTACCCTGATGATTTGCTCCAATTACAGCCATTGATGTAGCTTCGCCAATGCAACCTCCTAGTGTAGACAGGAAAAGACCCCACTTTTAACGGTTCAGCTTACTCTGGGTTCCAGCAGGAATAGGTTCCAGCGGTGTAAATAACACCTTTGCCTTTCTACACTAGGGGTTTGCATAAGTGTTGCTATTCTGGTTGCTGGCACCACCGATGGCCTTATTCCTTAACGTAAGGTCTAAGGTAGGGATTTTCAAAAGTAGCCTAAGTGAGTTAAGCACCCAAATCTCATGGGAACTGGACACACAGCCTCAGTCACTGGGACTAATTTCAAAGCAAAGTACCTAGATTCCTGAAATAGAGAGATTGGACCAAACCATTCCACGAGGTTCTAGAGCATGTTAGTGTAAGGTGTGGTCCTGCCAAATGGAAAAGGTGGATCTTAGGGTGATAAATGACTTGGTTTTCAAATAATTACAGTGGAGTCGCATCATACGCGCATTTAACTTATGCGAATTCAACTATATGTACTCGGCGAAAAAAAAAAAGAGAGAAAAATAACTATTTAAATACCATACCTGTAGTGCGGGTGATTCTGCCTGCCATTCCACTCAATGAGTATGAGGAATGGAAAACCTGTCGTATGAAAGGAGACTCAAGGAGCTTGGTTTGTTTACCTTAACCAAAAGAAGGCTGCGGGGAGATATGATTGCTCTCTTTAAATATAGCAGATGGATAAATACCAGGGAGGGAGAGGAATTATTTCAGCTCAGTACCAATGTGGACACAAGAACAAATGGATATAAACTGGCCATCAGGAAGTTTAGACTTGAAATTAGACGAAGGTTTCTAACCATCAGAGGAGTGAAGTTCTGGAACAGCCTTCCAAGGGAAGCAGTGGGGGCAAAAGAACTATCTGGCTTCAAGATTAAACTAGATAAGTTTATGGAGGGGATGGTTTGATGGGATAACATGATCTTAGTCAATGGTCAATTAATTGCCATCAGTGGTAAATAGGACCAATGGTCAATGATGGGATGTTAGAAGTTACTACAGAGAACTTTTTCCTGGGTGTCTGGCTGGTGAGTCTTGCTCACATGCTCGGGGTTCAGCTGATCGCCATATTTGGGGTCGGGAAGGAATTTTCCTCCAGGGTAGATCGGCAGAGGCCCTGGAGGTTTTTCGCCTTCCTCTGCAGCATGGGGCATGGGTCACTTACTGGAGGATTCTCTGCATCTTGAAGTCTTTAAACCATTATTTGAGGACTTCAATAGCTGAGACATAGGTGAGAGGATTATTCCAGGAGTGGGTGGGTGAGATTCTGTGGCCTGCATTGTGCAGGAGGTCAGACTAGATGATCATAATGGTCCCTTCTGACCTTAAAGTCTGTGAGTCTATGAGAGTTTGACTATACGCGATTTTTGCCTTACGTGCTGACTTTAGAACCTAACACCCGCACAAGATGTGACTCCCCTGTAATTGTTTTAATGCCGTTGTTTTAGGGCAAAAAAGAAAAGATGAAATAAAAGGAAATCTGTTCCGCTCCCCTTACGACTTGAACTCCATTCATTGGGAAAGGATTTATAATTTTCATCATAAAGCACTACATTTTTATGATTAGTTTAGGATTTATCTCTTGAATGTCATGGAGAAAATTCATCAGTTGATTTGTTTAATACTGAAAGTCTCAGCTCTTTGCTTTCACCTGTTCTGACTTTTAGCTAAGAGCTGGGGAAAGAAATCTACAAAGCTAAGAAATCTAGATGCAAGATTGGTTTGCTGATTTTATCCTTTCTCCCATGCCCCCACTTCTCCGGGATTGATTTCATGGGCCATTGTTAACAAGTCTATTAATATTAAAAATAGAGTATGGAGTTGTCTGTCTGTCTGTCTGTCGGCGATAACTAGAGAGATGATTGCTAACCCTTGATGAGCTGTGCTCCAAACAGTGCTAATCTCCTAGTTCCTCCTGCAGCCCCATAAATGCCACTGTTGAAAAGACACATACAATTCGCTCTGGTATGCAAAGGCATGCGAAGAGGAAATACAGGATTACTCCACAATGCGGCATTTATGACATCCACCCTTTCTGTGTTTGAACCTATATCATGCTGGTCTGAGTTAGACACAAATCCTGCAAAGGTTTATACACACATATATCGTAGTCCCCTTAAAATCAATGGCACTCCTCACGGTGTGTGAAGTTAAGCAACGTGTGCTGGTCTTTGCAGGATTCAAGCCCCATTGCTTGTAAGTTTCTTGGTGCAGAATATTTTTTTTAAATGGTATCATTCACAAACTTTGAAAGTTTATTTGAGCCTATAGAATGAATTCACCTCTGATATAGACTCCTCCGAGTTCAATTCAGCTGTGTCAGCTTACACCAATGGTCCACTTGGCTCCTTGTATCTAATAAATAGGTTCACAGACTCATAGATTTTTAAGGCCAAAAAGGACCATCATGATCATCTAGTCTGACTTCCTCCACATTGCAGGTTACAGAACCTCACCCACCCACTCCTGTAATAGATCCGTAACCTCTGACTGAGTTAGTGAAGTCCTCAAATAATGATTTAAAGAGTTCAGGTTACAGAGAATCCATCATTTACATTATATGCTTGACAATGGTGTTTCCAGCTCTAATGATTATATCATGAGTCTTGTGAATTTGGTATATCTCTTAAAGCCTGAGCTCCTGGAGTCATGTGAACACATGAGATTCTCCTGAGGATTTCGTTTAAAATAAAATGTCAGTTTCTAGGCCTTATAATTGCAGAGGAGAGATTTAGAATGTGGTCCAAGTACACTCTAAAGACTCAAAAATCAGAAAGCAAATAAAAAAGAAATAAGGAGAAAGTAAATAAGGAAGTATTACTTACGCCTTCTCATAACAGAAGAACTAAGGGTCACCCAATGAAATTAATAGGCACCAAGTTTAAAACAACAAAAGGAAGTATTTCTTCACACGATGCACAGTCAACCTGGGGAGCTCTTTGCCAGAGGATGTTGTGAAGGCCAAGACTATAACAGGGTTTAAAAAAAGAACTAGATAAATTCATGGAGGATAAGTCCATCAATGGCTATTAGCCAGGATGGGCAGGGATGGTGTCCCTAGCCTCTGTTTGCCAGAAGCTGGGAATGAGCAACAGAGAAAGGATCACTTGATGATTACCTGTTCTGTTCATTCCTTCTGGGGCACCTAGAATTGGCCACTGTCGGAAGACAGAATACTGGGCTAGATGTACCTTTAGTCTGACCCAGCATGGCCGTTCTTATGTTCTTTAAAAGAACCCCAAACGTAATCTTTTAACAAAGATTTTTAAGCCAGTCTCATGATTTCTGAGTGCCTTGGATTGGAAACACAGTGACAGTCTCATGAGAACACGCAAGGGAACTGGTGTTAGTTATTTGTTAAAGTTTCCCCTTCTTCTGACATTGTCACAGACTTTCAAGTAGCTGCCTACCTGGATTGACAGAAGGTGCCCACACACTGCATGTATCTTTGGGTGTTTACACTGCTGCTGTTATCTCTTTCCTTACAGAGTCACTTTGACTGTCACTGGTATCCACCCTTTTGCTTTAGAGAACAGTGGCCTGCAAAACCACCGCTTCTGTTTATTTTTCCTTTTTTGGAGGGAGTTCTAGGAATAATGGAGGAATTGTAAATGGGGACCTTACCTAACCAGATGAGTCAGCAGTCCAATCTAGCAGACCCTGGTGGTCATCTGTCTCCTATGAAGTTATCCTCTTCCAATTTCAATGTTGGACGAGATGTCTCAGCTCCAAGCATCTCTTCTCTTAACACAAAAATCCTTATATAACCCCCAAAGTGGGGCTCATTAAAAAGCTTGTGAATGAGTTCAAACTTCCTCTGAAGACATTGCGCCTATAGCCTTTTTAAGTCTTCTACTGTGAAATCGAGAGCTTCAGCTTTGAGCTTGCGTGTGCTCGCCTCGCTAACGTCTTCCACTGAATACAAATGAATGCTTAAGGGCTACCTCTCCAGAGTCTCATGTCAGCCTTAAATGCAGTAAATCTTTGGATGTAGCTATTAGCCCTTTTTATTAGAACTGGAAAAACTTGGGGAGGAAAACCCCCACTCGGGGAGCATATTTTCTTTCCTTTTACTGTTATGTATAGGGCTAGAGATAGAAAATGAAATAAAGATTTGTGAGATAGCAAAGGAGGCTTGCAAACTTGGTGTGATATTTTAATAGGCCCCTTGCATATTTGCAGTGGCAGGTCTTCAACATAATAGCACCTGTGCACATGTGCGCTCTCTCTCACACACTCTCTCTTCCTTAACCCTCCCAGCGGCAAAAAACTGGCTTAGTTTCTATTTTAGCCCCTGATGATTATACAGACTGTTTATTTAGGGTGGGATTTAAAAAGCAGCGAAGTGATTTAGCTGTGCAAGTGCCATCAAAAGTCAATGGGATTTAGGCTCCTAAGTGCTTTAAAGTAACTAATGTGCCTTTCCCCCATCCACTTTCCAGGTACAGAATCCCACTCAGATGTTAGCTCGTGCATCCAGTGCCTAATCCAAATGCCAATTGAAATCAATGGGAATCTTTATATTGACTTCAGTGGGCTTTAGATCAGATCTTTAGTACACAGAAGTATTTATTTTTAAATGCAAAGGTCAGATTGAAAAGCCTGATTTTCCTACTGCTTCTCTCCTCCTTCCCTCCATCTCTCCAGATTTTAGACCACGCTGTCTAGTTTTGCACAGCAGGTGAATGCCATGCTCAAGAAGTGCCAGAACGCATGTACCAGAAGATGCAGGAACAGCTCCTGAAAAGATTGCCAGAGTGGCATCTTGGCGTGTTCTGGCAGGACTCAAGCAAAGGTTTTATACCATCATGCTCCTCATAACTGGGTGTGAGCACCTTCTCCCAAGTGCATGAATTCCCCGCTTGCTCATGTCACCTCCCTGCTCCAGAGAACTCTGTGCCAGAAGCCGTCACTCCACAGTCCATGAAGACTGAAGACGGGGCAAGATGGAGGTAGCTCACAGGTGGTGAAGCCTTGTTTACTGGTGTTTGAAGCTCAGGCAGATAGCTTGCTGTAACACTTCTCTGAAAAACAGATAATTCCATTTGCCCGCTTAGAGGCTTTTGTCTGAAGCTTTCCACTCTCCATCTCTGTGTTGGGAGCTGAAGGCTGAGAGTCTAGCAGTTCATTTGCATTACAAATTGTGAGTTAGACATTGTCCTCGGGCTTATGAAGTACTGTCAGAGGACTGAATTAAAATACAATGCCCTGACTCCCTCTTGGTTTGTATTTAATTAAGGCCTTTCATTCATCGTTTATTTTTGCATCCCATCGTATTTAGTGGTTTATTAAGAAGGAGAAAGGAGGTTTCCTTTTGACAAAGTGTTTTCTGAAGTCAGCAAACTGCTCTATAATATTATAGATTGAACCTTATCTATCTATCTATCTATCTGTCTATCTATCTATATCATGACGTGGACTATTTTTGCTATGGGCCAGTAGTCTTGAAAACCTTACAAGAGGAGTTTTGTTTTATCTAGCAAAACTGATCAACTGATTAATGCACTCAGGAAATTACACATCTAGATCTTCCTGACATTTGACATTATTGACTTTTGTGCCCACAGAGGCAACGTTAGAGGCTGCCTTTAGAGGTACCTCAAAGCAAATCACTAAGATGCCAGTGTGGGTACATGTTGATATTTTAGCAGCAACCACTTTAAGATGCAGAAGCTTCCATCTCCACTTACCAATAGCTCATGCTGACTCTTCATCTTTATAAATTTTGGATGAGAAAACAATGTTGTGCATGGACCTCGGCCTGAATATAGAGTATAAAAAGTGGTTCTCTAAATGATAAAAACATCCCTATCCTACCCTCTTTGCTCCAGTTACTCAAACACATGGACTAGAATTGCAGTTAAAAATATGGCCACATACACAGAGCAAAGCCTTTTTGGAGTCAGAGTGAATGCATTTGAATTTAGCCATTACTGAGCTTTACAATAGTTAAATGGTATCGTTTTTATGATAAACAATTTCTATTCCACTTTTGTTGGCTTTGATTCTTCCTTAAACAGAAATTATGGATGAATTTACTGTTCAGGAACATGCCTGGTGGCAAGGCAAAATGCAGACTTAAGTGAAAAGGATCTGTTTGTGTTTTGTGTTTTCATCGCGCCGCTCTGCCAATGCCCACCTACCTTCAGCTGCCCCATAACATTCTGATCCTAATACCCACAGAGCTCTACCATATGTGGAAGGATGTCTTTGTGGCTAAGGCATTAGGAGATCTAGGGTCAATTCCTGGCTCTGCCACAGACTTTCTGTGTGACCCTGGGCAAATCATTTAATGTTTCTGTAGCTCAGTTTCCCTGACTCTGAAGTGGTGATGATTATACTTTCTCTAATTCATGGAGGCAAATTTGTTCATGTTTGTGATGCACTGAGACATACTATGGTGATTGGGTTGGAGGAGGGCATATGAGTACCTGGATAGATAGAGTACTCCTCAGTCTTTAGCTGTTGTATCCTACGTTGGAGGAACCTATTAAATGCGCATTCGGGCTTGATCTCACGTTTGCGTAGACTGAACCAATGCTTCGCCTCCACCCCCACAAGGCTACGAATCCCTAGAGCATTGGTACTGTACCCGGGAGTGGCGACTCAGCATTGTCTCCAGGACAGCAACGTGCCCAGCACTGTTGGGCGAGGGATGCGTCTCCCCACCTCTTCTCTTTCTGGTGATGCATCATTTAAAAAAGCTAAAGCTGAAGTGCGTGTGTGTGTGGGGCCCACCCAGTTTCCCAGGGTGTTTGTCGGCATAAAAGAAGCTTCTCTTGTAAAGGCCTGGTCGCTCAGCTGCCTTTATTCAAATCTTTTCTGGCAGCGCTTTTCAGTTATTTGGGGCTGCATTACTAGGGAAAGGCTCCATGCGGTGACACCGGTTGTTGCTGGAGAGCAGCACAGTAGCTGACAGTAGAATTCATGAATGCTCCACTGGTTAGAGAGTGAGGTTTATTTCTACCAGTTCCTGCAACATTTCAGACAGCAGGCAGCATATTTCTGCACTGTGTGTGTGTGTGTGTGTTCTCTCTCTCACTGAGCCCCATGGCCCACATATACAGCAGTTATCTTCCTCGACGAGAATCATTGCATGTTCTTCATTGTTAATACCAGAAGGATGCAACGTAAAGCACCGGGATTCCTACGGGGCGGGACACATTCTCTCCCATAGGCATAGGAACAGTAAGATGTTCTTCCCTGTACATTTATAGCTTATAGCCAATGTGGAGCTACTACATGCCAGCTGCCATTGTGCATTCGAAGTGGAAAGAAAGGAAGGTAGGAATTTCAGAGGAAAAACATCATTCAATTTTTTCCCCATTTTTTTAAATTAGAAACATTTCAACCAGCGCCACAGTTGGTCAAACGTACGAGGGGAAATTTTCCTGAAAATGTTGTCAAGAATTTTCCTGCTTGCTTTTCTTTTTTGAATTTTTGAAATTTTATCAACATTTCAAAATCCAATAACGTTCAACTCAAGGAACAAGAGAGACTGGGAATGCCGTCTCCCCCCCGTACGACGCTGGTTCAGATCCAGCCCCATTGGGTAGTGAGTAACCAAAAGCCATTCGCGTTTGAAGACTCTTCCATAGAGTGAGTGAAATGGATTTGCTAGTTCGCAGTCCGGTTCCTAGTGGCTAGCTTACCACATGGCAAAAGCCACGACCACAAGTGGCACTAACTCTAATTTGCTGCCTGTGTGACTATCTCAACAAAGGACCAAAGACCAGACGGGCCATTATGATTTATTATAAACTGTCCCTTCCCCTAGATGTTCTGTCCCTCCCTCCTGGGCAGGCTGAAATACATTGGTGAGACAGAGCAGGAAGCTTGTGTCACTGCTCCCCGTGTTGTACCTGTTCGGAAGATGAATAAAGGCCATCAGTCTCCCATGCTGTAAGTCTGGGACCTTTTGTCAGCACAGTGAGGGAATAGATTTTGTGTCTGTCTCCCAAGAAGTGCTTGGGAGATGGGGCTGCATTGTACTGGGTTTCCTAATATAGCCTGCAATTCATGAAAGCATCACTATTCAGGGAAGCACTTAAAACTAAGCAGGTGCTTAAGTACTTTTCTGACTGGGAGCTATCAGGTGCTTAGGGATGCAGAGCCAATCTTTGCTCGTTTAGATTACACTGAGAGGAAGAAGGTGGTATTCATCTTGAAATTTGCTTGTTTCCTCCCATAATTCAGAGCTTTAAAATACACAGGATGCCTCCTATTATGTTATGAAGTATCCTACTCACTGTTAATCTGGGCTAGAATCTAATATCGTGAGAAGGAGCTACTCATGAGAAACTCTCTAACACAACTAGAGGGACCCTCCAGGTATCATAAAACGGTATATTATCTTCATTTCACATTAAATACATTCAGTCTCTTCTTCTTTACCCCTTCACTGGTTCCTGAAACATCCTGTTTGTCTCTTATGACTATATTATAAAGTCCTTACTCAGCTGAACTGAGTGGGAACTTGGTGTGAGAAATATAAGACCATAGGACTCACCATGCTATATGAGACCAATAGTCCATCTAGTCTAGTATCCGGTTTCCGACAGTGGCCAGGGCTAGCTGCTTCAGAGGAAGGTGCAAGAAACTCTACAGCAGGCAGTTAC
This sequence comes from Macrochelys suwanniensis, assembly GCA_033296515.1. Lineage (NCBI taxonomy): Eukaryota > Metazoa > Chordata > Testudines > Chelydridae > Macrochelys > Macrochelys suwanniensis. Next base: position 7,180,789 of record CM065790.1, on the reverse strand, counting down.
AGAATAGCCTGGTCATAGGGAAGGCTTGTAGCAGACAAAGCATTTATATCTCTTCCAAACTTGATTTTGAATCCTTACTAAAATATAGGGCCCTATCAAATTCACAGCCATGAAAAATGTGTCACGGACCGTGAAATCTGGTCATGTGTGTGCTTGTAACCTGTACTATACAGATTTCACGGAGGAGACCAGCGTTTCTCAAATTGGGGATCCTGACCCAAAAGGGAGTTGCGGGGGGGGTGTCACAAGGTTATTTTAGGGGGGTTGCGGTATTGCCACTCTTACTTCTGCGCTGCTTTCAGAGCTGAATATCATCCTAGTTAATGATTATGGTATTAATCTAAAGAGGTTGAAATCCAGTAGTGAGTCCTGTTGTACCTGTGCTGTATCTGTCCAACAAACCAAAGTGAAATGCTCAGAACAAGAGTAACTGAGTTTAATTGTGTAAAAATAGTGATTGATTTTTTTTTAGTTCATTTCTCGGCAAGTTATTTTAATTAACACCATCTAATGCTGTTTGAGATGTATTTTGCAAATGTCAGCACTCTATTTTTGTTCCCTCTTGACTTAATGTGGGAAAGTTACAAGAGGAGGCCAGTGCAAAATGACTTGAGTTGATTTAGCAGTGGGAAAGTGACTCACTAGCAAAGTGCTTTATGAAGCTAAAAAAGGATTTAAAGTCCTTTATAGGGTTTTTTTGGGGAAATGTTTGTTACAGAAAATTGTGCACTGCACTATTCTACCATGGTGAACGGCTACAAAAGGGTAAATAAATAACTGTAGGGCTACATAATAGTCTTTAATCCAAGAACGTTGCTCCTATTGAAATCAATTCAAAGTTCGAATGCTGATTCAACCTTTGCCACTTGTGACCATTGCTACATAGAAATGAGCTTCCTATTCCACTCTAAAGTCATATTGTGTGATCAGTTTTTATGCAGAAATTTCTACTGAGACCAATAGGGCCTTCTGCTTAAAAACTCAGGGTATAATATAGCCCCTAATTAATAGCAATAACAAATAGGAGCCAAGTCCAGCTCTCATTGTTTTCAGGGAATGCTGCATCAGACTTTGACTGCATGATCCTGGGCCCACTGAAGTCAATAGCAAAGCTACTAGTAAATTAAATGGTGCCAGAGCAAGACTTGAAGAATCATAGAATCATAGAATCTCAGGGTTGGAAGGGACCTCAGGAGGTCATCTAGTCCAACCCCCTGCTCAAAGCAGGACCAAACCCAATTAGATCATCCCAGCCAGGGCTTTGTCAAGCCTGACCTTAAAAACCTCTAAGGAAGGAGATTCCACCACCTCCCTAGGTAACCCATTCCAGTGCTTCACCACCCTACTAGTGAAAAAGTTTTTCCTAATATCCAACCTAAACCTCCCCCTCTGCAACTTGAGACCATTACTCCTTGTTCTGTCATCTTCTACCACTGAGAACAGTCTAGATCCATCCTCTTTGGAACCCCCTTTCAGGTAGTTGAAAGCAGCTATCAAATCCCCCCTCATTCTTCTCTTCTGCAGGCTAAACAATCCCAGTTCCCTCAGCCTCTCCTCATAAGTCATGTGCTCCAGCCCCCTAATCATTTTTGTTGTCCTCCGTTGGACTCTTTCCAATTTATCCACATCCTTCTTGTAGCGTGGGGCCCAAAACTGGACACAGTACTCCAAATGAGGCCTCACCAGTGCCGAATAGAGGGGAATAATCACGTCCCTCGATCTGCTGGAAATGCCCCTACTTATACAGCCCAAAATGCCGTTAGCCTTCTTGGCAACAAGGGCACACTGTTGACTCATATTCAGCTTTTCGTCCACCGTAACCCCTAGGTCCTTTTCTGCAGAACTGCTGCCCAGCCATTCGGTCCCTAGTCTGTAGCAGTGCATGGGATTCTTCCGTCCTAAGTGCAGGACTCTGCACTTGTCCTTGTTGAACCTCATCAGCTTTCTTTTGGCCCAATCCTCTAATTTGTCTAGGTCCCTCTGTATCCTGTCCCTACCCTCCAGCGTATCAACCACTCCTCCCCGTTTAGTGTCATCTGCAAACTTGCTAAGGGTGCAGTCCACACCATCCTCCAGATCGTTGATGAAGATATTGAACAAAACTGGCCCCAGCACCGACCCTTGGGGCACTCCACTTGATACCGGCTGCCAACTAGACATGGAGCCATTGATCACTACCCGTTGAGCACGACCATCCAGAGCAACTTTGGTCATTCTAATTTTTGTTTAAATTTAAATGCTCCTCTCAGTTTCACTGATGCAGCCTCTTACCGTTACCAGGAAGGAAAGTTTAGCTCAGTCTGTGAAACTGGTGGCAGAGTTTGCAAACTGTGAGAGAAAATCCCCAGTCTGTAATTCTTGTTAACACATTGAAGCCCAATGCAAATATGCACAATCTTGGGAGAAAGAGGTTGAGAAATAATTGCATAGATTTGTCAAGAGGCTACGAAGAGAGAGAGAGAGAGAGAGAGAGAGAATGTGTGTGTGTGTGTGTGTGTGTGTGTGTGTGTCTCTACAACAGCTACATTTGAGCCCTCTACTATATCCCTTTAATGCCTCTGCAAAATGTGCACCTTCCTTTTAAAAGTTGTCCAAAGGTTTTACTTTCAAGAAGAAATTTATGGCAGCTCCATTTACAAGGCAAAAATATCAGAAACTGTACAGTGTACCTAGATAGTCGCATTGTAATTTAAACTGGGGTGGGGGGAACGTGAGGAGCAAAGAACATATAAAGGTGTTGCTTCGGAGAATTCTTTTTCCGAGGAAATATACTAAGTAATTTGCTATGCCCAGGCATGCTCAGAGCCACCGGATTTAGTTTGATGAATAATAGTCGAGTGCAGTTTACAAACTGAACATGGATAAACTATTATTTTCTCGTAAAAGATTCCCCTACCCATTAAAACTGTGCAACCGACTAGGCAGTGCGGCCAGTCAGTTGGATCCAATAAACCTCACGTACAGCCTCATGTGGCTAGCTATATTTCCTACATGTTTCTCTCATACACCCAAAATATTAGGCCTATAAATAAAGTACACCGGGTGATGTAGTCAGTATAGTTTCCTCGTATCACACAACAGTGTGATGTTTAATAGTTTAAACCTATTCAATGGACATGATTTAATGTGTAACTTCACTGACTTCAATTCTGACTTCATTAGAAATGCCTATTATATACAACAGACAAGGATCTATAGTGTATGATGAATTATAAAGGCCTGAAATTCCTCCTGATTTGCACATTCTTGTTTGTTCTACACGGCTACTGGTCTATCAGTTCTTCCTTTTCCTGTGGAGGGCATAGGGCTGTATTACTTTATGAATACCGTATGACACTGGGAAATGTTTAGTGTATACTATCTTGGAAGGTTTACTGTATGCATGTGGGGGCTTAGCAGGAAAGTAACACAATATATGCCTTAGATTGGTATGTCTTAAACAGTACATCTCATCGGCTTCCACCTGGAGGGAGGAGAAGGCGTGCAGGACAAAGAATGACTTACCGTGGGCTGATTGAAAAGGATGCTGCTGTCATGGAGACAACTTATGACGGAGTCAAGCATCTTGCTCTGGACAGACAGCAATGGGAATAGTTGTTGCCTCAGGAGAGCCTAAGCCTACACAATGGTTCCAAAAACACTTCCTGGTGAATAGGTCAGGAGCTTGGGGAACAATACCTGTGCTAATAGCAGTAAAGATGTTAGTTCCCAGCCTGTCTGAGTTTGGCCAGACCTTGGAATTAACAGATCAAAAAGACACAAAACAGTTAAAAGGTCTAGATACAGGGGAGGGCAGTTGTCAGTGAGCTCTTCAAGGAAGTCCAAGGTCACACACAAAGGTTGTGGCAGAGCAGAAGTTTGCATCCAGGTCTTCCAAGTCTCAGGCTAATGTCCTATCCACTGGATCATCCATCCCTGCTTTCAAGAGCCTCTCCTTTTGTATTAACAAGGTTAAGGCTCATCTGAATTGTTCCTGGTCACTTGAAGTCGCCTACCGCTGTCTCTCTGCTGAGGCACATGAAGTTCACCGATATCAAATAGACTAGAACCGAGGATATACCGAGGCCAGGATCCGGCCAGTCCTTGTGCAGTGTGCACCAAGGAGTACAAGGTTACTGCACTACGCCTCACCCTGCTCCCTGACATGTATTAAACCTAAGTCACCCCATGTGCCTCCCAGGAGAATGGGTTGGAAAGGGAGCAGGGTGTGAAGGGATAATGGGCCTCTCTGAGGAATTGCGGGTCTAGTTAGTTACACACTCCCCCTCCTTGGCATTGGGCACTTACATTCCCCATCCTGCCGCTCTCTTTTTACCATGCACTTGCACACACAGCTCTGTTCAGGATCAAGCCCAAAGGAGTCTGTGGTCCCAGGGACCTTGACTCTTCCAATGGCAATTGCTCTGAAGCTGCCCCTGTCCATTTGCTTCCATCTCCTTTCATGGGGAGACAAGAGTCTTGTAAAAGTCCTGGATCTACATCTCCAAGCACGCACAGGTCTGAGCTATGTCCCTGTCTCCCAGCTTCTCTCTGTGCTTGTCAGAACACTTTGGCAAGGTGTTCTCCAGGGGGTTCTGTGATGTCTCTCCTTTATTTGGCAGTACAGAATCAACATAGATAGAGTTGCTCCTTATTCAAACAGGCTAGATAATTATATGCAAATTAAACAGCAGAGGACACGTTGTGGATTCTTGTTAACCAAAAGGTGTTCCAGGAATCAAACAGCTAAAAGCTCTCCAGAGACGTATGCCTCGGCAACCCCTTTGAAGACCGGCAAGCTGCACAGGTGCCTGTGATGGGCCTAACATGGAAGGCAGGACTTTTATGAAGGGGGATGATGTGCAAGGTGGAAGGGAGTCATCTTGACTCTGAGATCCCATGTTGAGCATCCAGGACCGGCAGAAAAACAACAGGAGCACTCTTTGAATTGCTAACTGAGCACATGCAGAGGACTGGACTAGATGACCTCTCGAGGTCCCTTCCAGTCCTATGATTCTATGATTTGATAAGGAAATAATTGAGAAACAATAAACACAAACACCCACATAGCCATTTTGCCATGTTGTTTTCCTCACATGGAATTGCCCTTTAAAAGTTTCTCTGGCAAACTCCCAAGGTTGTCCCCATGGTATTGCCATCTTTCTCTTCCCCCAAGGCATTTTCTGTCCAGTTTTGCAGTCTTGAGGGATTTCTCATACTCTGGGAAGATCTGGCTGTGCCTTGAAAAGGCGTGTTCATTGAACAGACCATAATGGCAATCAGGTCCTTTACCCAGGTGGTGGTAGTTACTTGAGACCCCATCAATTTGTGTTTGAGGATTTTCAATTCTAATTTATGAGTTATGAATTGTCTCCTCTACATTAATATGGTCTAGTGGGTAGAGCACTCAGAAGACCTGGGGTCTGTTTCCAGAGACCTTGGGTAAGTCATATCACCTTTCTTCGCCTCAGTTTCCCCATCTGTACAATGGGGATAATTATACTTCCTTAATTTCTAAAGCACTTTGAGAGCCACTGATGAAAATTGCTATATAAAAGCTGGATACTATTATTGTTGTTTTTATTATTGAAGGTAGAGAAGTGATCATGTCAGAGGATTAGGCTAACACCCCAATAATATTCCCCAAAATGACTATACTTCTCATAGTTTAGCTATTATTTTAAGGAAAGGGTAAATCCTTTTTTCCTGTCTCTACGCCATCCCTCACACTTTCAGCATTGCCATTAAGTGTTTGTTTTTCTAGTCAGCAGTCCCATCTGAATGTTCAGACTCAAGCAGCTGTCACGTACAGCATGTGCTTTTATCTCTAAGCTACATATTCAGCGTCTTTAATGGGATAGCTATGTTGTACTGCAAGACATGTCAGCATACAGCCCACGCTGGAGATGTACTTGACCTAAATAGAGGAGTCTACATTTTAATCTCCATTTGCTGCTCTACATTTGCATGTTTGCACCTGCAAAGCTCTTACCGTGGATAACCTGAAAGCCATCCCTTCCTAAATAGTTTTCCTAGTATCATGCGCTATGAACTCATGATTTATGTTTGTCATCTTTTCCCACTCCTGTTTTCCCATCCTTGTTAGAAAGATACTGTGAAGGTGTGATTATTTTAAGAAAGCACATGTAAGGGGCCCCGGGAGGTTAAAAATCAAACAGTATATTTTTTTAGAAAATCAATTCCTCTGTTATAATAAATGCCTTGAATATTAAATTCATTAACATGTTATTTTCTGCATTTTCTTTCATTGCTTTTACTTCCACTTGGCCAATACAGATAGATTAGTTAATTACACATTTTCGTTTCTAGTCAGTTTCAAGTTCTGGTTTTCATGCACTAACCCAAAGCTGCAGTGGATTGCAAACCCTGTAGAGAAATGGTTACTTGTGGGGTTTTCATCAGGCCCCCATAAAGCTGTTTCCATTGCAATAAACTATACTGATTATGGGCATATTTCCATTGATTTTAGAGTCTGTGAAAGCTTATTTTTACAATGGTTCAAGGGAATGATGCGCCAATGCTAGTGAAATCGGGGCTGCTGATTACTGTGATGTCATTTCTCAAGTGCTTTAAGATCTCTGGTGAAAAGAGCTAAGTAGTATTATTATCTTTAAATACTCTGCTGGAAATGTTCCTAGTGATAATTAAAAAAAAAAGCAGAGAGAAAGAGAGAGTTGAAATTGATAAAAGAGTAAAAAATTCTGATAAACTTTATTTCTTTGTCAGCATTTTGAGAGTGGGTGGATGAGACATGCAAAGTGAGATTGATCTGCCACATTTTGTAGTTCTGGGGGGAATCTGATTTATTGGATTTATTCATAGTCATTTCTATGGCACTCACCACACTAGCAATGTGCTGATGTGAACAATATATTCCTGTGCCATTAAATCCCAGGAAGGCTAGTTTAGTAGGTTACGTTGTAACTTTCAGTGGCGATGTCAGTGAAAAACACCCCCACTGCGAGAAACACGAGGTTTGGTTTGCAATGACCTAATTCAGATTCTGTTTATTGTGGGGTTTCATTTGGGGAAAAAAGGGGATTGGGGGTAGACTTGATATTCCTGCAATGAGATCTGGAACTAAATCTTCCTACTTCCTTCTTCAAGGCAACGGTCAACCACTAACTTCCTGAGGTCAGAAGAAAACTTCCCTGTGGGCATATTATTCCATAATTATCCAGGTTCTTTTTCCTTCCTCTGAAATGTCTGGTACTAGTCACTATCATAGAGCTGACTGGGCTAGTTGGACCACTGCTCTGCTGTAGTGGCTACTTGACGTAATCTGTCCATGTGTTTCATGTTTTTCATTGTCCCCATTGATTACAGCATACAGCAGGCAGGTTGCGACGAAGCAAAAGAACGAAGCCATAAAACACTGTACACCAAAAACATGGGCATCCATCAGGGACAGGCTCTGACATCCGCGATTCATCAGCAGGGTGTTGATTATAAACCAGGTCAAGACCTGGATGTTATGCCCATGCATCTAACAACAGTGTAATGAAGAGACCCACTGAGCATGCAGCAAAATTTGGGAACAGAAGGCCCGTACTAGAGCTCAGAAAGGGATTAAAGAGGACAGGCCAAGAACCAGATTGTTAGGAGATGGGATGGGATAAGTGTTCCGGCAGGGAAAGGGTTAAAACAGAGTGTGTGTGTGTGTGTGTGTGTGTGTGTCACACACACTTCTCCCCCCTCCTCCACAAAAAAAAAAAAGCCAGTGGCCTCTGCACCCTGCTAATGGGAATAAATGGCTCTGCAAGTAGTTTGATAGGGAGCCTAATTGGCTTCAGGCAGCTAATTATCCCAGGGTGGCTATATAAGACTTAGCCAATGGGGAAGGGAAAGGAGTTGGGGCTGGGGGTAGGTTTTCTGCATGCTTAGGCTGAGTAATGGCTGGAACAAGGCTTTCATTATTTTTCTCCAGGAACTATGGCAGCAGCAAGCCCTTTATACCTCTGTGTCTGGGACTCAGAGGCTAGGAGATGCTTTGCTATTGCTCCTCTTTTTGAATGCATCCCAGTGCTTAAACTTGAACTCAACCCCGAGGTGCAGGGTCCCTTGCTGGTTTCCTTCTGGAGCGCGCCCACGCTGTATTAAGTAGCTCCCAGGAGGTCTGCAAGAATGGGCCCCCTGCGGGAAGGCATATGATCTAAAGAGGAGTCAGGACAGAACCCAAATAAAAAGTTAGGGGGAGGAGAAGGAGACCCAGGATAGGGCAAGAGGAGCCCCTTACTGACTTGTGGTGTCCTCCTCCTCTCATTTATCATAAAACCAAGAGACAAAAACCTAAGTCAAACTCCTGGCTGAGTACCTGGCATTCTTTTTCCTACATATCTTGCATTTCTATGCACATGTTTAATCAGAGCAGGGTAGTTACTTAGTTGTAGGGATCAGAGTCTATGCAGGCTCAGGGGCTCTGTCTGTGAAGAGCCCATTGTATGATTGGGGCCTGGCTATTTAAGTGAGCTGATGAGACCCCACCATGATTTTGGGAATACCTTGCCGGGGATTTCTTGGGGGGGGGGCATTTTTCCATAACACAAATCCAGCCCTGGGAGGTACTGTAAAGTGAACCCCTTGCTTGTTCCAATTGCCTCGGCTCATGCAGCTGGAAATGGTGGTGATTTATTCAGTAGTGGCAGGCTTGTCTACCTCCCTGCACCTTGCAAAAATAAACCACTCAGCACTGTACTGTCAAAAGAGGCTAGCTTCAGTCATTGGGGAATTCTCTCACATTCGCATGCGCGGATAACCCTGCAGTGCTTTAGGCTTAAGTCGGTGGATTTGGTGTTTGTTTAGAGCCATTTTATTACTTGGGTAATTACATTCTGCCTGCCTAAAATTCCCCCTGTATTTTAATTGGATTCATTCTTCACTTCCTCTCCTTAACGGGGAGACGTTGCCTAGCATTGCTGGTGCCTTCCACCTCAGAGGGGGCCTGTGATTGTCCGTAGCTATCAAGTACTTTGGGATCTCTCTGGCTGAAAGGTGCTAAACCACTACAGGTGGTTATTCTAGGGAGGAAGGATAGTTTTGTGTTTAAGGCACAGGGCTGCCATTTGTACTGCCTAATGGAAAGTAAACACAAGAGCACACACAGGCAGGGAATTGCACCTCAGACACACCATGTGACTTTAGGCAAGTCCCTTGATCTTGATTTCTCAGAGGTGCTGAACACACTATTGACTGCTCCAAGCGCTCAACACTCATGAGCTGCCTTAAAACCCAGGAGATTAAATAAATACATACATGGTGGGTTCTTCTTGTTTCCCTTTGGGTGTCAGAACCTTTCGGTTACCCTCAGGTCACGTTCTCCACCTTTTCTTTGCAACCATGAGGGCTACAAGTGTATTTGTTTGTTTAAATGACAGTTGAGGTTGTGATCACCTGACTCCAGGAGCTGAGGCTTTGACAAAAGCACCAAATATCACAATAAAATAGCAAGAAATGGCAACACCAGGGGCACCTGCTGTCTCCATTAATTGCGTTTGGGGTCTTGAACAGCCAGGGCTTCTGACAATCAGAGTTTCTGTACCTGCACCTGCAGTTAAATGTAGATGCTGGTTCTGCCAATTAGAGATTGAAGTATTTGATGTAGGTGTGCAAGGGTGTGGCATTTACACACTAATCTCGCGGGTTCTGTATTCTGCACACAAGCAGTTCACCTTGATCGATCGGTCCTTCAGCCCGCGTATAGATTGTGCCGATCACAACACGTCTTCCATTCTTCTCGTAACCTGGCCTTCCTTCTCCATGTGCAGCCATGTCCTTTCACAATAAAATCTTCCCGTTTCTTTGGAGGTCGGCCAAGTGGTCGTTTCTGTTCCCGTGGGTACCACTCGGTGACAGCTGCAGTCCATCGATTGTTGGACGGACAGTTAAGCAATCAGTTAAGCACAGGAAATTGCACCTACAACTCTAGAAGCCATTTCTCCCCCCTGAGCACTTAATCTCTTTTGGCCTCAGTTTTCTTATGTGCGTAATAGAAATAACTATGTTTACCTGCCTCGTGAGATGGTGCAAGGCTAGATTCCTGGAATAAATGTTTGTGAAGCTCGCTCAGATCCCTAGCTGGAAGGTGGAGAGTTTTATTCTGGTTTTATTATATTTCATTTGCACTGATCTGTGGCTAGTGGTGTGTTTTGAATCTGAGAGGAAGGATTGTGGTTAAGGCACTGGGCTGGAACTCAGGAGATCTAGATCTTAGGATTTGCCACAGGCTCCCTGTGCGACCTTAGACAGGTTACTTACCCTTACTCTACCTTGGTTCCCCATCCTTACAATGATCCTTTCTCTCACATTTCATCTATTTCGATTGCATGGGGCTGGGACGTGGTACGGGGGTCTTGCCGCACAATGGAGGCCCAATCGTGGGCAGGGCCTGTGAGTGCTTCGGCAGCACAAACAATTAAAGCTGATGAAAATTGTCTATGCATATTTTTGGTGCAAAAATCAAACTTTCCATGAACATTTTCCTCAGCACCTTGAAACTCAGCAAACGTGGAGTGGCTGGCCAAAAAATAGATACATGATGATAATTGCACGATCGTGCCCTCCACCATTTCTGAGGGGGCCCAACAGAAGAGATCTCAGTGCTGACTAGAATGACAGCAGAATCTTTAAGTTGCCCTTCAAAGAATAGGGGCTTGTTCACTCAGTGCTCAGGGGGATTCAGAGATTTCACCTTGATCAGCTCCCTGCCTCTCCATACATCTGATGAGCAAAGGCAGTGGGAGTGAAATAAATTGAGCTAAAATCTGTACTAATGAAGCCTGAAGACTACGCTTTTCACGGCTGTTCTGCCCTTTTCAAATATTTATTCCCCGGCACTATCATTCTTCACTTTCAAAGAGGGGCCTGTTCCTTAAAACGCGAGCTTGATTTAATACTAATAACGGCAAATATCTAAACCAGGGCTGGGGCTGACTTTAATTAAAATGACAAAGAAGGGGAGCCACGGGGAAGAATTACGGAAGGAAAATGTTATATTTCCCTACAGCTAGTTTAATTAAAAAAAAGCAAATGCGTCAGGCATGGAGGGGCTGCTTCCCCCCCGATTCAGTGGGGTCGAGGCTGGCGCAGATGTTCTGAGATTGAATCGCAGTGTGAACATTTGGTGTGAACCGCTCACCCATGTTATTAAACCCAGTCCCAGAAGCAGCTCGAGTGGGTCCACTTACTGTGGTAGATGCATCTTTTCCCCCCTGTGTTTATTTCAACCAACGTGCCCAAGGGCTCCGTCAGCAAAACACTGAGTTCAGCCGAAAGGGGGAAATCAGCACAGGTTATTTCCCCTTTCCAGGACAGTCCTGGGAGGTGCTCAGAGAGATTGGTTGCAGAGAGGGCAGACTGCAAGATCCAGCCTTCGCTGTGTTCGGCTTTGTGACTAGCTATTGATACATGCTGGCACCAGGGGACCTCTGTAGTGAAGGCTTATCTGGTTTGTGTGGGGGTCCCCTCCCCCACCACTTTTTGGCATATTTGAGGATTTTTAAAGACACAGATGAAGTTTCCGGGAGCCAGTGTTCCTTCTGTTGTTCTCAGGTGGGCAGCCAGTGCCCGCTTGTGTGGGGTGGAGCAACGGTGGAGTGCGTCCACAGAATCCAGTGTCTGCTTTTTGCTTGCCACTGGATAAAAGTATTAACTGATGCGCCTCTAGGGAGGTTCTTGACTCACCATGGAGTAAAGTGGAGATAATGACCTAAATTCCATTTCTCTTTCGTCCTCCCACTCCTCACCCACGCCTACCCATCCCTCCCAACTGCCACAGAATCAGAAGGATAAGACGAGCGACTTAAACATTCAAATCTACCAGGAGATGCATGTAAAAATCACACATAAATTACATGCAGCTAGTTAGTTACTAGCTTTACTTCAGGGGCACAGATGGAGCCCATTTTGGAGTGGGTGACAAAAAACCCATGACCAATCCTTTCATACCCGTGCAGAGATGCCCTATACAGAGGCTAGGGACACCCGGAATATGGGGCTGCATCCGTGACCATCTTGGCTAATAACCATTGACGTACCTATCCTCCACAAACTTATCCAATTCTTTTTTGAACCCTGTGCATTGGGAGAATTTCCCTCCACTCACCAGTGACTACAGGAGGAGAAGCCCACTTATTAGACAGACATGCAGATATCATCAGTCTGATTTCTGGAGGTTTTCAGCACTTGCAGCTCTCACTGAAAATCATACTGCAAATACCCTGCATTGTCACATCACAGAGCTGGAAATGATTCCAGGGCCCATTCTCTCATGCTGAGTTGCTTGTAAGGGGGCGGAAGAAACATAAGTATCTTGAGCTCATCACTTGGGGAAATGCCATTAGACTCCTTCTCGTCTGCCTCTTACTGACCGCTGCTGTTTTCTACTGAAGGAGCAGTAACCCCAGGAACTAGTAACCCAAGGAGCAAGTTGACCAAATAGATTCATTCCTCTGTTCCAAAACCTACAAGGCCTCTGGAACCAGTAGGAACTAGATGCAAATATTCAACTGGAATTTTCACTAGGGCCAAATACCACAGGCCTCAGATCAGAGCCGATCAGAGCTGCTGGTTAATTAGTCAGACTAAATCATAGTTGTGTCATCTGAGGTGCTGCCTACCAGAAGCTGAGTACATTGTCTTTGCAGCGCTCCTTATACCAGCTGGCTGGATACATGATGTTGCAGGATGATGCCTCTACCACCTACCCAGCAGTACAGCCATGGTAAATTACTTTAACTGAAGTCACTGAAGTGGCTAATCGACATGGACATCAAGCAGACCCACGGGACCTTTCCTTACCTGACATTTCCCTTTAGAAGTACCAACATGTGTCCAAACAGGCAGAAAAATTACTTAGCAGACTAGAAATGTACAAGTCTTTAGACGCACTTTTCTTTATCCTTCCAGGTCTTCACTTTCCATTGGTATCGTCTACAAATGGGGGCAGGGGTTGTTCCTGTCTCACCCTGATGAGATCCATTTTCCAACCCAAAAGGTTTCTCCAGCTCCTTTAGAGACCGTCACTGGTCCCTCCTTGCTCAGAGTGCTTCATGCAGCATTTCCATGTTTATTTGTGGGTTCGACTTGGGGACAAGAAAATAGCTCTGGGTAAATAATAACTGACCTGATAAAAATCCCACTAACTCCCAATCCACAATTTTCCTGGAGCTTCAGAAATGCTTTTCTTATGTTAAAGCCCAACCCAACCTTGTGTTCATTTTCTCACACCTCTGAACTCCACGTTTCCCTCTGGGAATGCATCAGCCAAAACCCCACCTGAGCAGCATTTCTGGTGATATCTCCCAGGCTGACCCAATGCAAGAAGCACACATGAGCTTATTCTTCTGAGAGTCCCAGGCCATGTCTTTTCTTTGTGCCGTGTCTCAGAATTCACTCATCCTCTGACTCGACACAGGCCTTTCAGCTCCAGCAGATAACTGTGGATCTTTTAGGATCTTTGGGGCAGCGACTGTCATTTGCTGTATGTCTGTACATTGCCTGGCACAATGGGACTCAGACTTGGATGACGGATCTAGGCACTACTACCATATAAATGCTAAATTCTAGTAATGATGATAGCCATGTAGGAGTTCACCTAGGCAGCAGAGAATTAAGGAAGCATCCCTGAGATTTGGGGCTGATGGTCACAAGAGGACCCTATGACAAGATGTAATGCTACTCCTTCCATCCCAGCATGGAAGGGGTCACACCAAGTTCCCCGCCTTTCACATGGCTGATCTGGGGCTATAAAAAGCCTGCTCTGCAACAGATTCCCTTTTCTATCTAAAAGAGGGGCGTGATCTGTCCCCTCCCTGCTTGCAGAAAGCCAGGAAGACTGGTGCTTGCGACCAGATGTTTTGTGTTGCCTTGCTCATGTTCTGGATACTTTGTTTGGGTTAATAAGCCAGGCCTTGAACATAATGTCAGTGATAGCTATGTTTCATGTTCACTGGCTGGTCTATCTGCTCAATGGCTCACATACTCTCTTGCCTGGCAGTGAATGAGTTAGAACAACAAATGGCATCGCACCAGCAGTCATATTCTGCTAGACCGTGGTAACGTGCCTACTGTCACTTTTCAGTTTCTGCAGAATAAAATTTCCATTTAAAGACCAGACAAATTATGCAAGACAGGAGCTGTGCTTCTTTACCATGGTCTGCGGTAAAAAATTACCGTCAGATTGACCCACCTGTACCCCGAGTTATCATTGCAAGCTCCTCAGCTGTGAATAGATTAGTCCCAAGTAAATCATAGAATGATAGAAATGTAGGGCTGTTAAGAGAGCTTGGGGAGACATCAAGTCCATCCCCCTGTGCTGAGGCAGGACCAAGTAAACCTAGACCATCCCTGACTGGTTTGTCCAACCTCCAACAGGTATTACAAACCTCCACTGATGGAGATTCTACAACCTCCCTAGAAAGCCTGTTTCAGTGCTTAACTGCCCTTAAAAGTCTTTCCTACTATCTAGCCTCAATCTCCCTTGCTGTAGATTAAGCCCATTTATTCTCTTCCTACCTTCAGTGGACATGGAGAACAATTGATCACTGTCCTCTTTTTAACAGCCCTTAACATATTTAAAGACTGTTATCAAGTCCTCCCCTCAGAAGTCTTTTTTCAAGACTAAACCTGCCCAGTTGTTTTTTAACCTTTTGCCGTAGGTCAGGTTTTCTAAACCTTTTATCATGTTTGTTGCTCTCCTCTGGACTCTCTTCAATTGGTCCACATTTTTCCTACAGTGTGGTGCCCAGAACTGGACATGGTACTCCATCTGAAACCACCACCAGTGCTGAGTAGAGTGGGACAAATACCTCCCATGCCTACATACGACACCCCAGAATATTTGTCTTTGCAGTGGATAATACAAAAGGGCAGGCAAACATATGATGCTTATTTTAACATAAGGTTTAGTAGCAAAACACAGTTCCTAGAGCTACTGTGGTTGGAAAACATGCATCACCCACTGATTTACCATTAAAGCAGCCAAGCTAAGCCCAGGTCTATAGATAAAGAAGCCTGGGAACCAGCAAACTCAGACTCAGAAATGAACTTAAATAAGTATTCTTAATTTCCTCAACTTCAGGATGATCTTATTAAAGGAAAGAGCTGGATTACCGGCTGGCTGGCATTTCCGCTGAGCCTGTCTCCAGATTGGATTCTGCTTTTATCTCCTAATCCCCAGAGCTTTTTAATGTAGAAAGTAATGGAATCCAAAGCCAAATTTAATTTTGATGAGTAATCTGACTTTCTTTCACTTTCTGAAGGCAGGTTTTAATCCTGTTTGCTGTCTGAAGCTATTTTGTGCTGCTGTATTGAACATCCTTAGCACTCTGAAATCTTTCCAAGGAGGAGAAAATACGAGGAATCTTTGTCAGTCTAGGGTCAAGGAACAGTTTTCTTGTCACTTGGCAATATCTCCCAGTTTCCACTGGTGTTTTATTAACCCTTTCACACATTGATTTGGGTTCAGTTTTGTTCTTCAGGTTATGGGGAACAATTACTAGGCAAAGGCCTTCATCCTGGGAAGAAAAATGGGGTGGAGAGGAAGAGGGGAAGGAATTAATCTAGGGTCTGATCCTGCCTCCACTGAAGTAAATGGCCAAATACCCCTGTGACTTAAATAGTGCTGGATCAGATCCATAACACTTTATTGAGCCATTTCCAAATGGGTATGAGAAGATGTATACTAGTCCTCAGCCTTTTCAGTGCTGTGCCCCTTGTTACAACACAAACTGAAGACTGCCCTTCTGCCCTTCCACCTACTCATAAAGAATGGGAAGGCAGTTAAGACCCCTGAAACATGTTCCCTGCAATCAGGTTAACATTTTTCAGATGGAACATTTTTTTCCACTAGAAAATGCCATTTTCTCAAAAACAAACTTTCTGTGGAAATGACTCCAATTTGACAACATTTGGTTTGGGGGGGAGGGGAAACTTCAAATGCCGTGTTTTGATCATGTGGAAATGTTCTGCTTTGACATTTTTGGAATGGAACGTTTTGATATTTTTCATTTTTAAATGGCTTTTTGTTTAATAAACCTTAAACAAAAAGATGCAAATCAAAACGAAATGTTTCAGTTTGGTCAAACTGAAACATTTTGATATAATCAGAAAAATGTCAGACTTTTTCTGTCGCAGGCAATGTTGACGTTTCCAGCAGAACTGAACATCTGGTTCCTGACTAGCGCTAGAGTTCATGACCAACAGGTTGAAATTAGAATCTATGTATTAGAGCATTATATCATTTAGCACATGTATGGCCCTTTATTTCATCTGCCTTCCATAGCAGAGGAGAAAGATTTGTAAGGACTGATGGTGTGGCATTCATTCAAATGAGAGCTAAAAAAAATTTAAAAATTTAAACTCGTAATGGGGAGGGGAGGAAGAATAACAAACCCCAGTATCCTAGGGGCATGCATAGCTGATGAATGCAGAGGAAGTAGAATTTCACCTTTGTTAGGCTTCTTCAAATCCAGATCCCAAATAACGAGGTCTATTTCTGAATCAATTGACCTAAATACAGAATATTTCCTGCATATAAATATTTCTCCCTCAGCTGTTCTGCTTAGTTGACACCAGCTCCAGGTTGACCCGATCCCTTTAAATAAGATTGGCAAATAGGGGCTTGCCCTCTGGAAAAGCTATACTTACTACCTGCGACTTTTTTCTCAAACAGCCATAAGATGCATTGTGTCCTTGCCACTTTGCACCAATTCAGCTGACGGCTCATTATTCTGGCACATAAATACCTTACTCTTGCAGAAGGGAATTACACAGCTTGAGGCATTTGCAGTTTCTACTTATTAAATAAAAATGTACAACATCTGTCTCACTCTATCTTGGTTTTAAACAAATCGCGTTGGCAAAATAAGGGATTAGATTCAAACACGTATATTTGCAAGTGACGTGCTGGAAATAGAAAACTTGCAGCTGCAGCATCGGCCTCTAGGAGATGAAAATGGATCGGTTTTACTTAGCAAAATGCCACATGATCAGAGGTAAAGCTAAGTAAAACAAATTGGGACTTTGCTGCTGGTGCATTTGTGATGTAGCCAATTAGGATAATCTGAATCACATCCCAGTGTGCTAACTTGCTTTATTACGCTGCAAAACCAGAGGCCACTGGCTCTCTGGAGGAAACACATGTACTAGCAGGGTTAGCTAGCCTAAGAGCTCTACACCACAGCTACATTCATTTGCAATTCCAGTGTTTTTTCCAACGATGATGGTACCCAAGGGACAAGCTTAGTTTACCAGGGGGTGGTTGTGATCCTTGGAAGTACCGCCCTCTGTAATTCTGGGATGTGGCAGGGCGTGACAGTTCTGTGATTGGGGCAGCAGGGGTCCTGCACTTTTCAGAGAGAGGAAATCCAAGTACTTCCCCCGCAATTCTATGCATCACTCTCAGCTGTGTAGGTAACAGGCTGAAGATCCAGAATGGTGCTGTGTGCTAGAGGCCCAGTCCAGGAGAGAATTTACACACCTCTTGACCCTGCATCATCCTGGAGGGATGTGCCATAGGTGAAGTGTCAGAAGAGATGGCTTGAACGCTGGTGGCAAAAGTCCAGCTCGGAGCCTGAAAGGCTGCACAAGAGAGAATCCTTACGTTCCTCTACCCTTGCTAGGACACAGGCTGAAAGGTTTGGTTTGAGATTCGAGTTAATCAGGGAGGGCCTTATTTGATCCAAATCCCTACTGCTAATAAAGGATCGACTTCACAATTACCATGGGCCAAATTAAACTCCATTTGGGTTGTGCAGTGTGGCAGGAGGCCTACAACTTATCCTAAAAGCCAGCCGGTGCATACTATTCTAAACGTTTGAGTTACTGATGCTTCTGCTCATTGGATGTGTGTCTCTGTAGGAAACAGATCAGATCAACACATGCACCGTATAGCCGCTGTGTCTTCCACTTGGCTGGTAACTTGGGCATTAAATATTGTCACTCTTTACTCTGTGGATGACTGATTCCAGACATATAACTCAGCCTGATGCTACCCACTGTAAGTAAATATGGCTTCTCCATCGCTAACGCAAATGATCTAACAATTACAATAAGAAGAGCCAATAAACAGTAGCTGGTTTGTTTATTACACAGATATTTTCACAATGTTTTATTAGATGTTAGCCCAAGCTACAGCCATCAGATACAATTTCTCCAAAGTTCAGGCATGTTTGGATTCAGTCCATATTAGACAGGTACTAGCTATAAAGTTTGGATCCAGATGCAAACTGCCCCAGAGTGAGAGGGTGCTCAGATCCGGGTTTTTGGTTTGGGTCCATTTCTATTTATTGTATACTCTAATGCTTACATTAGAATATGGCCACAGCCCTGAACAAATCATGGACGTTGGATCATGCATACAACTGATGGTGCATAATTCCAATAATCTACATAATTGCAAGAAATCAATTTCCCTTTTTTGTTTTTGACATTTTAAACCTAAAATATTAATGTTAACTTTAGACACACCCATTTGCTTCTTTTGTAGCTGAAAATAATTATGGATTTTAAAAAAATATTCTCTCACCTCTTTTGGTTTTTTTTACATCTGATGCAAAAATAAAAATATAAATCCACTTGTTGGGAAATATATATCTATGCATCAATATACATTGTGATTCATATATCCATGTAATATGTTATAGGTCATTGAGGCCTGGTATGAATGACGCATACTTAACACAAATACGTGCGTTGCAAGTTAGCAACCGAAGCAAGGACTATTAGAGCTCTTTATGCTGAAACAATCTTACGCTCTGAGAAAAATATGGAAAAGGAAATAACACCAACTGGACTGATATAAAATTGTACAAGAATTGGAGGAAATAGCACACCTTGGATCATGGCGGCCCGCCCGGGATTGTCTCTTTGGAACTGGGTGGGTAGAAGGCCTAGGAAACAAAGGCAAAGAACCGATGACGCGACGGAATGGACTATAAATGGGTGCCTATGATTTCTGCAAATCAAAGACATTTATTGATCCAGAGTCCCGTGTGGATATAGATGATGTTTTCTCCGGCTCCCCGCATCTTATGATCTTATCCTGACGGGGAATGATCATGATCTTATCCTGACTGGCCATTGGGACCATTCTGACCTTTGGACTGTAGTATAGTATGTGTGGGGTGTGAATGTGGAGTGAGTAAGATTTGTTTTGTAATCAATAAAGGGCGTTTGGAGTATCATATACTAACACTGTGTCCGGTGTCTGCTTGCTCCCCATCCCATAGGGAGACCTCTATTGCGGGTCTAACACACTAAAATACCATTGCTGCTAATAATCCAATGCAAATTGCCTGGAGGAAATCATTGTCAATTCAGTGATGACTATTTCATAAAATATTATTGTCTTTTATTATTATTCCATTACAGCTTCCAGGCCTGAGAAAGAGAGCTATGGTAAACAGGAATTTAAGCCATCTCAAATTCAACACATCTACAGCAAATAACCATGTACTGCTGACAAAGCAATGGCAAGCAGAAACTGCAGTCCTAGTGAAGGAGAAACGCACACAGAAAATCCAGCTACCTTGCAAAAAGGAATGGAAAAAATAAACCCTTTACACATGCCATGCAAGTCAACTCTGAACACATGGTGGGAAAACAGAGTTGCATAAAAACCCAGGCCTCTGGTAGTTCTATAAAATTATGTATGGGTCATCTCTCTTTTTGGTGGCTGAAAATAAGGGGCCTTCTATTAGTGCTAACAACCAGAGATATCCATTTCCTCAACTGGATGGAGGATTATGTTTCTGAGGAGGGAAGACCTGGGTTCTAATCCCAGTTTCCCAATTTTGTGTGCGATCTTTATCTGCAGGTCATGACTTTTTGTTTCATTCTGCTACAATCCAGCACTACAGAGATTGCTTAAATAAGAAAAAGCAACTACCTTTCACAGATATTTTTTTAAAAATTGCTTGAAAATGTTTCTATTCATATTAGGCTTTTGTAAAAACCCTTTTAACAAAACCCGACATTTTAACTCTAAAAGAACTTTATAGAATCCCTGAGACTAAGAAGTCAAGCCTGGAAACCTGTGTCTCACAGCAGGCAGGCTATAAAACTAGCACAGATACTCTTTCTAGCAGTAAAATATTCTGCTGTCAGGGCACAGAGTCCCCTCTGCCTCACCCTGGAAACTAGTGATGGGCTACGGTTTACATGGAGCGTTAGTGCAATGGAGATACGAACATGCACATTTCAAAATAAACTAGAGGGTTTGCATTTAACCTGGAACTTTGTCCTCATAGACGCCTCAGGGCCAGAGCGCTGGAGAGATGCAGAGTTGAAGAGATTACTTTAGATAAGAACGTTACACAATGCAAATACAATCGGACACGGCCATTTAATTTTAAAATGCTGTGAGGAGCCCTGCCAGAGATCCTTTGAACCAATGGAAACGGCAGATTATTGCATGGGCTGGTCTCGGCGCATGCCTCCCAAGCCCCAAGCGAGTGCAATTTGCAACCCCAGTGCCCCCCAGAAGCAGCTGTGTCAATGGAGGCCTTCTCCATCTGGGGAGGCCATGTGGCAATTAGTCACAATTGTCCTCCCCAGGAGTTCTGCCCAGGGAAAGGCAGTTTTCAATCCCACCAAGGGATCCCTTGGGGGAAGGCTGTACTGAACTGCCCACTGCTCGGAGGTGCCCTGGTCCTTCCCCCTCTCCTGTCCACTTTCCTGGGCTGTGCCAATGCACTGTAGACCTACCTCTGGTACATCCTTGTCCCAGGAGCACTTTTAGTCTGCTTTCCACCACTGAATGAATCAGGGCCTGCAACTGTAAAGGTGATTTCCTCCCTGGGTTGGATTTGAATTGCTCCAGTGTGGTTGTCGAGTTGTGGGGACAGGGGCCCTAAATGGTGACTGTACTATGAATGGCACCGTCTCTGCTAATGGACCGAGATGCCTGTCAAACACCAAGAAAGGAAAAGTTTATTTGAGTAGTTTATATAAACTTCCCCCATCCCTGCCAATGATCCCAATTTAACCTCTCCTGTGTTATAGGATAGACAGCTTCTCCCCTGCAAAGCTGTCACTCATTGAGCTCTGCACACCATCTGCATCTTGCAGTTTGCAAAACATAGCCTGACAGTACAGTCAGTTGTGACAGCCAGGAGATAAAGCTGAAAGCTCAGCCGCAAGGGAGGATATGATGGGTCTCGCCATCCCTCCCTTGGGAATGGATGTGATTCTCCAGCGTATCCTACATCCTGCATCAAGTTCTTCGGCATCTGCAGATTCAGAAACAAAAGAAACAGAGAAGAATTCAGGTTAAGGAAGCCTTCAAAAAACCAAATAGAAACTAGGGATAAAATTGCTGAACACATGCCAATAACAGAGCAAATCAACTGTCCCTGATCTTTTGTGTGCTGAAGACGCCCAATCGCACCCACGTAGATTTCCCCAACAAAATGCTCCTCTGTAATGTTAAACAAGGAAAAGGCTCCTAAAAATAATAGAAACTGTGGGCTAGATTCCTTTGCTGCTAGAAAGGGGTGCATCTCCTTCAAATCCAGTGTTGTCTCACCCATTGACACCAGGTGAGAATTCGCCCCTCAAACAACAGTTTAAATAAGAAAGAAGCAGGCACATGCTTTTGTCTGTTCTGCATTATCTCTCCTCTAATTCTACTTATATTATCTCTCTGAGGGCTAAAATGGCCCCCATAAGTGTCCTATCCGAGTTCCTCCCACATATTTAAAAACATAAATAACTATAACAATCTCTCTCTTCCCGGCATCCCAGCCCGCAGGAGAAATAGCCTGATGAGTTTTTAAGGCTTTTTCAGTTGGTTGGTTATGTGGATGAGCAAGTGGGGGGGGGGGGGGGGGTGTTGCAGGTCGGTGAGTTTGGGTGTGAAGACGTTATCGAGGGGAAGATATACACAAGGAATAGCTTTTGTATGTAGCTTTGTGGTCTTTCTTCCCTCCCGCCGAAATGAGCTTTCTCCTGTTGCTCACCTGTTTCATTTGTCTGCGAGAACGTAGCTATCTATGGAGGTCATGGGCCAGGGAGGAGACAGGTAGTGGGGATCAATCCTATGGAGATCTTTGAATATCAGGACAGAAACCTGGAATGGGACTCTGTATTCGATGGGGAACAAGTACAGAAAGTGGACTGCCTGGGTGATGAGTTCACAGTTCAATGACAGCAATCTAGATCATCTGTGTCCTGTTGCCACCATTACTGCTTCATAGAGGTGTTGAATAATATAGAGGAGAAGACTGACCCTAGTGGACCTGGGACACAGCCATTCATAAGCGCTTTAGGTTCAGTCTAAAAGGAAGGATCTGAGACATTTCAGAGTATTCAGATGTAGTTTCTTGAAAGCCAGGATAGGAGGATTTGATGCTGAATTGCGCCTCATTAAACCCCTATGGAGGCATTAACTGCAACTTTGTATCTTTTGTTTCTTCCAGCAGACTTCTAGTGCACAGGGATATAATAGGCCTGGCTTTCTTGTTTATAACAGTAAACAAGATCAATAACTCTGGGAATATCAGAAAAATGATGTTCAACTCCCACAAATATTTTGCAGCATACACCTGGTAGACAACAGCTATTAGCAATGCAATTAATATCGCCAGATACATTTCCTCTCGTGATTTTTACAAACTATTGCAAGGTCTGATGGAAATTAACATAAAGCTCATGTGAGCCAATCCCAGGAGAAAAACATGCATATTTGCCCCATTGATTGCTGCTGGCCACTAGCAATGTGGGGGGAATTGTTCCAGAAAACAAAACAAAAAACAAAAAAATCAGTTGCAAACATTTGCTTCGGAAGCTCCCCCAGTAGGATTTTCAATGGCATTTCAGCAACACTCATCTGGCATTGTGCTGCAAATGCATTTAAAATACAACAGCCAGAACTGAACAATGAATGCTCTCTGCCAGCTTCATGAATCCCAGGAACTTTCAAACAGCGCTGTAACCTTGGCCCTTGCTCAGGTTAGATCAGGGCTGGTCTACAACAGTTGGACCAGGTGCAGTTGACCAGCAAACCCTCCTTAGGATCCCCCGTTGGCCACAAATGGTCTTCTGTCCTGTACGCATGTAGATGGGGCGCTGAGAGAATCCAAATCCATTTCTACTTTCTTGTTCCAACGCTGAAAGGACTTTAAAATGAACAATAGCATGACACATCGGTCAGAAGAAGGAAGGTCTTGCCCTCAGGAGTTCTCATTTGAATTCCTGGTTCTGCCACAGACTTGCTATGTGACCTTATCAGGGGATCTTGCAATGAGTCATAGACTTTAAGGCGAGAAGGGACCATCATGATCCTCTAGTCTGACCTCCTGCACGTTGCAGGCCACAAGTTGCTCACCTACCCACTCCTGTGATAGACTCCTAATGTCTGGCATGCATACCTACTTTCAGTATTTGGCCAAATATCAGATACTCACTGGAGTAGCACTCGCCTGAAACCAAATCCAAAGCTGTGGTTGACATATGATTGTAATGACTGATACAGCTACAGAGGTACTATGTATGAGCATCTGTCATGCTAGGGTGTTCAGACTAAAACAATGACCCCGCTTCAACGGGCGCGAGTTCAGTGGACTAACCCCACGGAAGCCTGTAGGCGCCAATCCTTCTAGTCGCATACCTGAGCGCTGCAGTTCATAAATGGAGAGATTATAATAGTCACAAAAAGCACTGCGGTAACTGGTCACACTCTGCCCAGTCAGGACATATGGGCCCGAATGGCTGTCCCTGGTATCTTGCAATTCTCATTCAAATCCTTTGTTTTGAATATTATTATTTATACTATGGCCCCCTTGTGCTCGGCATTGTACAGACACATCACAAAGCCATGGCCCCTGCCCCAGAGAACTTTCAATCTAGAAAAGCTAGGGTGACCAGATGTCCCGATTTTATAGGGACAGTCCTGATATTTGGGGATTTTTCTTATATTGGCGCCTATTACCCCCTCCCCTCCCCCCTCCCCCCCCCCAACTCTGTCCCGATTTTTCATACTTGCTGTCTGGTCACCCTAAGAAAAGCAGATGCAAAAGTGGAAGCCAAACATGAGACTCTCAGCAGGCTTTTGGCATTGGAAGGGGAAACTTTCTACAATGCTGCTGTTTGGCTATCCAGTGTATCCTGTAATGGGCTCAATGTAGGCAGCACCCCACTGAAATCAATGCAGTATAGCTGGGAATGGAGGCTCCTCCCACAGGGCTCATTACAGCAGCAGAGCCACTTACCCTTGGTACAGAGCCGCACCCAGGTGGTGATATCTGAACAATTCAGGGCACTTTGAAAGCAAAACATCCTATCGCGATATACTTCTCCCAGGACACAAGGCAGTGAGGGACGGGCTTTGGAGTTGGTCTGTCCACTCAGCACTCAGAGCTTTTAATATCATTTGCTTTGGTGGGCACAAGAGGATTTTTGTTTAGGGGGGGAGGGAGAAAACAAAAAGAAAAGAAAGGAGAAGAGGGTTTCCTTAGCAATTTTGCCAGAAGGAAAAACTTTTAATTTTCATCTTCCCAGGTTGCTGTCACTTCAGGGGATTTTGCAAAGTGCCACCTTTTGTGGTGTTGGTGCACGCTGAGCTTTGGGGCGTGGGGGTGTCACTGCTTTCATTGCATGGAAAACTTTCCCTTTTTCTTTCTTTTTTTAATATGCAACTTCATCAGAGAGGTATTTTAAAACTCCCAACTACAAGCAGATCTGAAGGGCCTTTGAGATCTTGAAAGGCTCCTGCCTCTTTGTCTTAATTTGGATGCTGTGTATTCCCTTCGCTATTCTTCAGCTCAGAAGCCAGCATAAGGTCTGACCCGTGACACCTGGCAGCTGATGTGCTCTCTGCCTGGCCCAGAGTCTATTTGGCACTGATGTGTGACTGCCAGGATGAGAGGTTTCTTGACAACTGTAAGTGCAGAATACCATTCCCTTCGGTTGTACATAAAGCATTCCCCAGCACATAGTTTGCTAGCTGCTCCTTTCATCATAGCTGTTCCTTTAAAGTCATTGTTAGTGTTGGTGAAAGTTGTTGGATTGACAGCACAGGTGACACTGATGAAAGTTGTGCAGAAGATGCATACAAAATCCAGTAAATTAGCTAGAGCAACATGCGGTCCAGTGCTGTGAAAGCCAATGACCTCTCATCGGAAAAAGCAGAGCATGCAATAATCTCTGCTCTACTGAGTTATCCTTAACAACTGCAGTAACTGATCTCAGTTTTGAGTATCAGTTTCCCCTATTCCTTTTCCGATTTCACTAGCAGAGCTGTTTGGAAAATGGCAGTTATTTCTCATGGGAACCTTTTTATTAAAAAAAATCCCCCCCCCCCCAAAAAAAAAATTTCCATGATTTTTATAAACACCTGAAATAAATTCAGTTTTTAAAAAGTTAAAAATGCCAGGTTTGGGGGAAATGTTCAGTTTTCAAAAAACACATTTGTACTGAAAACCCACAAATGTTACTCAAAACTAAGTTTTGTAGTGGAAACCAAGACGTATTACTGATTTTTTTTGTTTTGGTTTATTTTCCTGAATAGACAGAACATGTCAAATAATCAAACTGTTGACAAAAATGTCATCAATAATATCAAATATTTGAATTTTTTTACCAGCTCTGATCAAAGAACTTAGATATAGAGGGTTGTCTAAAGATACTCCAGTTAAAGTCAATAAGGCCCCAATTCGGCAAACACTTACACCCATACTTAACTCTACTACCGTGAGTAATCCCAGGAGATAAGGGCTTAATAGTAGCAGTCAGTAAAGTTGAACAAAACAAACTTTACAAAGACATCATCATTATTAGTGTCATTTTAAGAGTAGCAAATATGTATTTTCTCACAGCATGTGCCATCCAAAGATCTCAAAGCCCTTTCCCAAACGTTCATTACTGTTTACAATACCACTGTGTAATAAATATTGTTATTCCCATTTTACAGGGGGGTAAACTGAGGCACAAATAAGGAGTAATGAGGTGCCCAGGTTACGTAGTGAGTCACGGTAGATCTAAAAGTCCTGGCTTCCAATGCATCCCTCCAATCACTCGTCCCCAATATTTTGGCCTGGATTTGCAAAGCTTTTGTTTTCAGTTCTAGAATATACACTAACAGAAGACTGAGCCTTGGTAATTAATTGAAGTTTCCATTTATTGCACTCTGTTTATTTACTGCAAGGAAGCTTTCAAAATTGCTAAATGTTTAGCAGGAGATTTCAATGCTCTTTTCATCCCCAGCCTGACCTCTACTATACCATTTTATAAGCCTATTTTATGTATGCCACACCCCAAATCCAAAGGTCAGGTGTTGGTGGCCATAAATATTCCATGCACACAAACTGGGACTTTTAAACCTCCTTTTAAATATTTATGCCCATGCTTCCGTGACTACTGGAGAATCTTGTAATGTTATTAAAAAAAAAAACCCTTCTGTATCTAAAAGCTCAGCGTGAGCCATTTTCATATATTATGCATCACTAAGTGCTGTTTATGGCCATCTTCAGCGGCGTTTATATGGTAACAAAATAGAGTTCATGAATTTTGAGCTTTGAGGGGATGTGGGTGTCTGTGGCGTTACGTGTGAGTATGTTTGTTTGGCATGGGAGAAAGGGCCAGGAGGTGTCCTACATGCCATGGCCCAGCACTCTTGTTTAGCAAATGGGGGATGGACCAAGTTTCAGGCCAGCCTGTTGGCAATTGCTGCTGGAACGTGCCCAGAACTGGCTTCTCCAGGGAGCTCAGCGTTGTCCTCGTAGCAAGCCCGTGCGCGCCCCACTTGGGTCGGAATCTGCTGCGAGCGGGAGGCTGCAGAGCCTGCGCATGAGCAGCTTCGTGGGGTCAAGCAGCGCCATCGTCCGTAAAGACGCGGCTCCCATTCCCTCACCTTGGCATATGGAGTGAAGGGCAGCCAATTAGAGGGCGGGCCTTTGCAAGTGCCCTGTAGTACCTTGGTATAGTGTCCCCATAATAGAGAGGAGACAAGGCTGGCCTGAAATGAATATAAAGGAGGGGGATTCTTGATTGAAACCACTGGGCACAGACAGACCGAGTGGTCCTCCTGCTCTAAACACAAGATCCCCCTAAATTCTGGCCTGAATTACTCCCCTGCCTCACAGGGTGCAGTAAGGATAAATCCATTAAAGATTGTAAAGCGCTACTGATGGAAAGTACTGCATTAAGAACTAACCAGTAAACAGCCATGGAAGGGACGGCTAACTACTCTGCAGCTGGCTTTCCCTCAGGGATACCTGGGTTTCAGCTACTCTCCAGCTGGAAGGCCCCCAGTGACGATGTGTGTTAATGTTCATAAAAGGCTCGTGTCCATATAGTGACAGACGGAATCTACCACCATGAGTAGCAATGAACCTCCGCGGCAGTTGTCTTAAGCGCCTCTCACTAGTGTGTTGCTAATTTTTAGGCAATGTACTGCATGCCATGCTGTGCATAGGCTCCAGATGCAGATGTGCATGTCATGCTATTACACAGTGGGTTGCCCACACCTCATGGGGGGCTCTGGCATTTACTCCGTTACAATTCCACGGTTGGTAAGAGCTAAGGTTGTGAGGTCTTTAGGGCCAAATTCTGCACTCTCCTGCACCCATGCAATCCTGTTAACTCTCACCAGTTGTAAGCCAGCTGAGCCAAGATCCCAAGCCAAGAATCTGAGCCAAGATCCTGACTATGGCTCGTTAGAAATGCAATCAGAACCCCAGGGCTCATGCTTCAGTTTCCCCTTATTTCAAAGCTGCTTCTGGTCCGGAACCCGCTGTAATTCATGGAATGTTTTCTTTAAAAGTTGGCTGTTCCAAGGAAAATGACCCAAAATATTAGCCTGACTAAAGCCAAAGGCAAAACTCCCACTGTGTCCAGGTTTGAACCCAATGTAACATACGGCTCGCTAGAGCCTGGCCCAAAAATCATTGAGGTTAATGCAAAAACATACACTGATCCAAATGGGCTTTGGATCAGGCCCGTGAAGAGCCAATCTAAAAGCACTGGAAATGGAGGTTCTCTGGTTCTCTGTGAGACAGATGAGGTATTGTGTAAGAGCGGCAGGGGCAATGCAAGCCTCCCTACACCACCCGCACCAGTTTGCCTGCATCTTGTCCTGGAGGGACTTAGGAGCACCTCCAATGGTGGACGGACAATGTAGTCCTTGTACCTCTACAGTCCTATGGCTTCTTGGTGAGGAGACCAATAAAGATGATGGTGACGTGCTATTGACAGCCCATTTATTATTGGTCTGAGGCCACCCACCCTTTTCCCACAGGGTACCGAACACCCATCAAATGATAATGTGAATCACTTCCAGTGGTTGGAGCAGGGGGCCAGAA
Organism: Macrochelys suwanniensis; assembly: GCA_033296515.1. Lineage (NCBI taxonomy): Eukaryota > Metazoa > Chordata > Testudines > Chelydridae > Macrochelys > Macrochelys suwanniensis. The sequence goes on along the minus strand of CM065790.1, from coordinate 7,152,494 downwards.
CTCAGCACTCCTGGATTCTATACCTAATATCACACCACTGCTGATCCAGGAAGTCACTAAACCTCTCTGTTGACTTACCTCTAAAGTGGGTATAAAATATTTATTAACCTCACTCTGATGATATTTATTTGCAGCATATTGTCCAGCCAGGTTTCTCTGTGTGCGGTACAGAATTCCAAGTGGGGCATGGTCCCTGGTAAACAAGAGCGACAAAGCTGGGACTCAAGCTGTGTGGAATCTTGTTTGTTTGTGTCAATAGATGTATCCATTTATTTCAATAAACACGTCCTGTTTAAGGTAGACTGTAATTCCATATGTCTGGGACCTCACTGCGGGTTTGAAAGGCATAATTAGCCTATTGATAAAATGCTTTAAGACCTTCAGATAAAAGGTGGTAGAGATATGCAAAGTATTATTCTGTAACTGTGTAAAAACATGTTGTCTGGCCTTTACAGTGTAATATACTTGTCACCTTATAGCATGCCACCTTTAAAAAAACCCTCCAACAAACATGAAGTGTTATTTCTATAAAGAGGCTCTAAAAGTGAGAGTGAGAAGAAATGCTTTGGATACAGACAGCTGGAGGGAGTCAGTGTTGCTGCCAGATATCACCCTCTTCAACACAGCATCTCAGGTGTACACCAACTCAGAATGATTCCCATTGTTGTTGTGAACGGGAAATTGATTGGTGTCGCTCAAACACAGAGACACTGAGAGAAGCTGGCAGAGGGGCCAACAAAGCTGAAACCACTTGCGTACTCTCAACGACTTCTAATTAACGCAGAGATGGGCTTTTGTCTCCATGCAGAATGGTATAATGCAGGCTGACTGATCTCTTTTTCCAGATGCTACTTGAAGAACGGCTTTCTTACCCCTTCCTTTGCAATGTTCGTGTGTAAAATGACTCGCGCTTCTTTGGGAAAGCGTTAGGTAAGTTCTGCTTCCCAGTCCTGGTCATTTCTGCCTCTGTCGGTTGTTCTTAGCTCCAGATGGAACAAACGGCCTCCCTCTTCCTGGACACCCTTCCATCATACGGCATTGATGGTGCCAGTCGTAAAATCAAATGTGAGTTGATAACAAAGGGTATGTCTACCCAGAAATTAAGAAGCCCTGGGAACAAGTCTCAAAGCCTGTGTCAATCGACTCAGGCTTATGGGGCCCAAGCTACAGGGCTGAAAACGGCAGTGGAGATGTTCAGTCTCACTCTGGAGCCCGGGGTCTGAGACCCCGTGAAAAAGGAGGATTTCAGAACCTGGGCTCCAGCCCAAGCAGCAATGTCTACGCTGCTATTTTTCACCCTGAGAGCCAGGGCCAGCTGGGGCTATGCTGCAGGTCTTTTACTGAAGTGTTGATGTACCCAGTAAAAATTCCAGTATGGCTAAATGGCCACATAAGGAAGTAGGATATGGAGGTAGGAAAAAGAATGGATTGAAGTGCATTTTTAAAAAAAAAATAAGGCTAATCAGAGTTTAAAAAACAACACATTTTGGTTACTTTAAAGCAAATGATACTATAATGTACTTGGTATATTACATCTTCAGTTGCGATGTAGCATCTGCTACATAAAATGAAATGAGTGAGTTACCATATGTAGGCAGCATAATGTGGACTCAAATTAAATAAAAACATTTCAGGGTATATGGTCCAATATGCAATCTGGGCCTTGGAAAATGCTGAGGTTCGTGCTGTAGTTGCTAGCAGTTGGCTAAAGTGTTGAACTCGCAACAACACAAGCACATTTCATTTTTTTAGCAACATAAGCTGTCATCTGCGCATTCCATCTCCGTGCGGCATTAGCACTGGAAATTCAGGCATGTATTGTTTTAATGTATCATCTTTTTTTTATTTCTTACCATTTTTTTGCACCAGTCTGATTGCAAATATCCATTTGCTGCCAAAGATCTGCAAGCAGAGCCCCAATTCAATGAATGCACCTGTTAAGAGGATGCACTTTCTATTTAACCAACTGCCACGACAGAAATACAATGGAAACTTTCCCAAAGAATACCTGGTGAAGAAAATACATTGCTAATGTACCTAGAGATAAATTGAAATAGAGAAAGACATCTGAAATGTATCTGCCTTGCCCCACTTTCTATCCTCTGAAACAAATACCTCTGAAAGGAAAAGGCTTATTAAGAGACCAACATTTTTGTACAGCCTAGTGTTATTCCTTTAAGAAATCAGTCTAAAGCGGCAAAAAAGAATCCTTCCTGCATGAGTCCAGTTCACTGAGTCCATAACATTAGTAGTTATTCTTCTTGACCTCCACTTGTTTGACTTTGTTTGACTTTGGTGTGACGTAGAAAGACTTAAGAAGCCGCAGGAGCCTCTCCCTTGCTGGAAACCAGAAGCACTGGTCCTTGTGTGCGTTCAAGGCCACTGTGAGCCTTTTAAAAAGTGCTAATGTTGTATATCATTTTCTTTTTAACGGGATGTATCAAATTGTGAAAAGGAAGGGAAAAAAAGCCACATTGGAATAGCAATAAATAGTGGCGGTGTTTTGCATAATGCTTCATGTCTCGATGGCTCGGGTAATTATGCCCTCCCAAACCAGAATTGCATAGTCTGTGGTTTTACTCTGCTTGCTCGCATGCTAATCATTTGAATAATGAAGAGGCTAGCGATGGCACCATTCTGCTATTTAAAAGCGATGACCTAGACTCGCCAACTGTGCCGCGTGGGCCAAAGTATCCAATTAATAAAAATACAACCTCAGTAGAAAGCAAAGGGAAATGCAATGTCTGCTCATGCAACTACCGATGCATCTGTCTGTAAACTTTTCTCCATAAGTCTTCCACTGAATTCCATTTTCATGGTGCAAATGGCCTGCAAATTCAGTGTAAATGGCCTTTCTTACTAAGTAACTTCCTACAAGTTTTACAGGTGTATCATAGTATTGTAACAAAACTGTATGTGCCTAGGGCACCACAGCTGACAGTATGCTGCACACCGGGTTCATTTAGGACTTTATGTAGCTGTGGGGAAAGAACTTGGAACCTTCTGGAAATAACAGGCTTCTACTATTTAGAATCTCCTTCCATACAGAATCCTCCTCCAACAACCTTTCAGTTTCATCTAAACTATTTACTATCTCCCGTCCTTCCTTACTTTGTTTTCCTTGCCTACAAATTTCTTCCACTTGATCGATCTTTGGCTGTCTTTTTAGTGGTAGAATCCTTTCTCTTGGGGGAGGATCTTCTAATATATTCTCTTCAAATTTCTCTCTCTCTCTCATCTCTCTCACCTCATCCTCACCTCCAGCTATCACCACTTTCTTTTTCACCAATTCTCGCCTTTTATCAGAAATGTGTTTATTCGTTTTGGTCTTTAATTCACTTTCTAGACATTTATTAATATTTCTTTTCCCTAAATATTTCTTCTCTAATTGTATGAACTGCTCAATCTCTTCATTAGTCCATATATGAGCTCGGGAAGATAACTCTCTAATCTTACTTTTTGCTGCTATATCATTCGTCCTTTGTTCATTTCTTATGGCGGGGTGTCTATGTCTACAGTGTTGGCTCAATCCTGATTTTGTTTGAAACTTAAGTCCACAGATAGAGCAGGTATGGCTTTTTATCAGGGTATCCACCTCCCCGGGCTCGCACTTAGGGTAGTGGCAAGCTATATTATGATATTGAAAGGACTTCCCACATTTATGACAAATTACTCTTCTGGCTTTACTATTATGGACAACATTAATGTGTTTCGCCCATTTACCAAAAGTTGGTAAAATTTGAGGGCAGATGGGACAATTAAAACTCTCAACAGGGTATTCTAAATAGAACACCCAATCTTTCCATGAGCTACTACTATTTACTATACTTGAGTTTTTTCCTAAATTAGCATTAAAATCCATTTTAAAATTAAAAGAAGTTGATGTATTAATAATAATATTAGAATTAAAAGCATTTGATGAATTAATATTAAAATGTCCAGGCTCTTTAAAATACGGATCATCAAATGAATTTAAATACTCAAAATCTGGATTAAAATTGTCCATAGATACATTACTAAAAGTGTCATTTGTAAAAACCATAGGTAAAATAGATAAAATCTCCTCACCTTGGTCCTTACCTAAAACCTCATCTTCCTCAACTCCCTTTTCCCTTTCTAATGGGAGGCTACAATTCTCCATCTCCATCTCCTGGGCTGGCTCATTCCAACCAGTCCTCATCATTGGTCCAGCGACCCTAATCACACCCCTAATCCATTTAACACTGTCAGCCGGGGCATCAAAGCCGACAGCAGGGGCGTTTTTAACCATTTTAATATACATTAAAATTACTTTTCTCCATATTAAAAGATATACCCTTCTCAGGGGGAAACTAACCCTTACCGTGGGGATTCTACCCGTGCCTGGCGGAAGCTACCCTTACCAGGGGGATACTTACCCGTACCTGGAGGAGGCTACCCTTATCATGGGGGCAGTTTTGTGGGGGTGCCCACCCCAACCCCCCCAAAAGAGGGGGGCTCATCCTCTGCAATCCGCCTGGCTACCCAAGCCAGTTACCGACTCTCACCATGAGGAGGGAGCGGTTGGACTTGCCATCTAGAGGCTTTCCTCAATGAGGGGTCTCAACCAGCAAAAAGTTGAGCCCTAACGGGCGTGTGGAAAAAGGCTCAGCTCTTGGCGGGGATCGCCCCTATTGACTGGGTTCGCACCCATCCCCGCCTCACCGATAACCAAGCTCCTCACTACCCTCAGGCAATGTTCACAGTCCGGGCTCGACAACTGGAAGGGTCCAGAGACGCATAGACAGCCATTAAGAGAGTCGTTATCAGGTAAGACACGTTGCAGTTCTGATTCCATCCATTAGTGGGCAGTCGGTTCTAAATATCCACCATCCAGTTCATTCCAACGTTGTCAGTAGAAGAGGTGTTTGAATAATGCAAAAACAAATCCTGATACTTTTTTAAAATAAATTTGATTCAAATGTTCTCAGCTCTGATGACCACCGATGTTCTATCAATTATTAGTATTATTTGTATTAAAGTTTTCCTTAAAGGCCCCAACTGAGATCAGGGCACCATTGTACCAAGTGCTGTACATGCACCTAATAAGAGACATTTACTGCCCTGAAAGCTTACAGTCTAAGCAGACAAACTGTTGGGTCGGAGAAAGAAAGTATTATTAATCCCATTTTACAGATGGGGAACTAAGGCACACACAGATCGGTGGCATGCCCAAAGTCACATGGGAAGTCTATGGCAGAGCTAAGAATCAAAGTCAGATCTCCTCAGTCACCATCACAGGACCATTTCTCCTTTCAAGTGAATTTATTGGCTGGAATGTCGGCCAGATCAGTAAGTTACGGTTGAACACTGCAGAGTATTCGTGGGAAGTGTATTTCTCATCAACATGTTGCTTGCTTGTAGCACTTCAGTGTTCCAAAGGAGGTCTCCTTTCAAAGTATGGGCCAAGTCCAACCTTGCTTAGCTTATGAAGTCTGGCAAAGTGGCATGACTGCAAATCTTCTCCCTAGCTCAGGATGAGGGAACATCTCCCACTGTCTCCTGTGGAATCTCATCTATTCAGCCACAGGGTTAACATTGAAACTCAGTGGCTCAGTCACCAGCCACATCCAGTTTTGTTAGCCCCAGTAATCGCTGTCGGCTGGGAATCCTCTCTATGCCGTTAGATCTGCCTTTTCCAGGTACCTTTTGTTGTCGGCCTATCCACTTCCTCATTCCTTCAGGTGCCTTAATATTTGTTCTTTCCTAGACAAGATGATGAGTCTTGTCAGCCCTCTGAGTCCTTCCAGGGCTCTGATCTGCTCTTTCTTGGCTGCCCTAAAGCATTAGTGAATGGACTGATGTCTTGCAGCATCCCCACCGCCCTGTCCAAAAAGAAAGGTGAAGCGCTGAAGAGGAAAAAAAGACACGTTTTCTAAAAATATAAGCAAGACATTTTTTCACAAGTGAGCACACATGGTTCCTTTCTCCTGCCTCTTTCATCCTGTGGCTGCATTTCACGCATGTAGTAGGCAACGCTCAGCAGCAGGCAAGAACACATGGAAAATATCCCTCTTCAACCTAGTATCGATTGCACCAAAGGGCCAGATCCTCAGCTGATGTGAATCCGTGCAGGTTGACTGAAGTCGGTGGCCCTGTGCCAATTAGTGGCATTTCAGGTTTTGGCCCTAAATGTTGTAACAAGGGGATATGCCTCTTCCCAAATGTCCCTGTATGTGTTCATCTCTGCAGCCGGCTCCTTACTGATGTCATGACGTTCATCCTTGGGACCACCTTCAGCGTCTGAGGTAGCCTGGGATGTGGTGGGAGAGGCGGCTCCACTCAGCGTCCGGACCTGGCTGCTCAGAGTGGGGAGAGGCCCCGCCATGGGGCCAGGGCCCTGCCCAGAGACTGGGACACATGGCACCATTGCCCTGCCCATGCCCCGGGAACCCTGTGCCTTTGGGCCTCTGTAGCAGGCTGAGACTCTGACATGGGGCCCGGGTTCTAGAACCACATGTAGTTTCTTGTGCAAAGGAGCAAAGGCAGCCCCCCCCCCACACACACACACATCCTCCACGGGGTGTTTTTGCACCCTTGATTTCATGATTTCTGGGGTGCAATTGAACCCACAAATCCCCACTAAAGCCAGCCCTGATTGGCTTCCTTTGTTCTTCTGGGTCCCGAAAGTCATTATCACAGACAGCTGCTCTGTGACGTGAGTTGATGAGCTTGATGCCCCATCAGAGTCAATGGAAGGGAGGCTGGGTGACGTCAGGGATACGGCACTGGACTGAGATTCAGGACACTTGGATTTGATTCCCAGCTCTGCCACCGTGCCTCAGTTTCCCCTGTCACTTTTGTGTGTCTTGTCTACTTAGACTGTGAGCTCTTTGGGGCAGGGATTGTCGCATGTGTTTGTACAGCACCTGGCACAATATGGCCCCACACTTTGCAATGGAAAGACGCCTACTGACTTGAATGGTCTTTGGATCAGATCCCAAGCGCCCCGCAGGCCTGGGGATGACTGACACTGGAAAGGCAGGGAGGGGGAAACCTATACGAAAGTCACTATAAATAAACAGAGGATCTTTCACCAGCACTAAATTCATACAAAATAGAACACAAATGACAAATCCTGCCCTCACCGGGCACCCATTGACTTGGCTGGAGTAGCCACTGGTGTAATCAAGCAGAGTGTGTAGCTGTAGGAATTTGTGCTACTTCTTTCTCTGGAGGCCCAGCACAGAATCTGCTGCTGGGGTTTTTTTAATGCACCAATTAAATGGCCCCGTTGTACGTTAGCTCTAACTGTTATCCTTATTGTTTGTAAGTGCTGTCCTCGTTTTCCGTGTTCCAGATTTGAAAGACGGGAACAAGGGGAAAACAAAAGTTGCTTTTGCAGAATATTCTGCCGGAACTATTTGTACCTTGAGTCAAACTATGAAAGAGGCTGAAACGTGTCAAAATGCATTAACTGACAAGCTGTTTTATTCATAGAGTCATAGATTCTAGGGCTGGAAGGGACCTCGAGAGGTCATCGAGTCCAGCCCCCTGCCCTCATGGCAGGACCAATTAATCTTCTCTTTCACCTTAGGCAGCCAAAGACCAAAGCAAAGACAGAGGGGTCAGGTGTCTGGAATGTCTGAATATCAGAATTAAGGCATTTCTCATGTAAAGCGGCTGGTTCAAAGAATTAGTCTAGTTTCTCTGGTGTGTCTATCATGTAGATACAAAATATTTTGTATATAAATGACACAAACACACACACCTGTTTTTCAAGGAAAAAGAGCCCATAAATGATTGCAACCCTGGGCCAGCACTAACATATACGCTGGTGACGTATGTGGGTTTTATTGCTCCATGCCACTTTACTTTATTATTCCTGAAAAAAAATTGTTGGTGCTGTTACCTTAGCAACTGCTGCATCCCATTAGGGTGATGTTCTGCCTGAGGTACAGGAAGTGTTTTCTTAAAAGAGCATGTGCTTATTTATTGATTTCTTTTTCCTTGACAATGTGCTAAAAGTTGATAATGCCTCATCAGTGGCAAATGTACACATTCTGGTAACGAAGCAGCAGGAAATGCGAGTATTAATTATTCATGTTTAGTATTTGTATTGCCATCACCCCAGGAGCTCCAGTCAAGAACCTGGACCCTGTGGTGGCAGGCGCTGTCCAAAGACAGAACAACAAGATGGTCCTTACCCCTAGAGCTTACAATCTAAGTGTAAGATAAATGTTTGCACCTGTAATCAGAGAGCTAGGAGAGTGCAAGGGATCACTGAGGCAATATTGGTCAGCATGATAGGTGGTGGGCTCACTGCCAGGAATAATAGCCCATCAATAGTGCTTGGTGATACTCCTGGAATCACCACCTTTTGTTTGCTTTCGGGTCATTACCATACCAATACACAAACAACAAGAACAAACCCCGTAGGGTGGTGTTCTGTGGATTACAATGAAGATCATCAACCACCTTAGTTTCACTCCAGACTTGGCCTGGTGTCGTCACAGGTCTGTAGGCCTGGTGGAGAAGAGGCTCTGAGTTTTGGGTGTATCGTGGAATCTGGAGGTTTATTCACTCTGCTCTATTGCCCCCGGGCTCATCACCCTTCGTGAAAAGTACTACATTGATGTTCCAAAAACCACTGCTGCTTACAATAGCGCTAGGGCAATGCCCTTGGCTGTTGCTGAAAGATACTATAGTTGTTTCTATATGAGAGGACTTGATATGAGAAAGGGTTCTATAGCTTTGCAACTGACGGAGCAGCATAATGAGTTACTGTTACAGGAGGAAGACTGTATTGTGGAAACCTTAAACACCTCCACATGTAATGATGGAACGTAGGGAGACTAGGAATCTAAATAGCCCAGAATGAACTCCCTCTGAACTAAAGAAGCGACACAAAAATCACCATTGAGAAAGAGCTTTTTGACCTCAAAAACTTTTCTCCGCTCCTTCACTGATCTGTGGCCGTTGGCCTTATGTCCTCCTGCCTTGTCCCCCTTGCATTGGATGAATGCTTATGGAATACTGGACCAAACCACAGCTCTCTTTCCCCTCCCCAAAGTAGAATGGGTTCTTGCCACTGCTACCTCCACTGGGGACCAATCATCAGGAGTTTCCAAGGTCATGATCTTTGAGCGGGTTGGAGCCTTCATCTTAATATGATGGCTGGATTGGCAGCAGAGAATTTAGACTGAATGCTCTTCAGAGCAGTGTTTCCTTCTCTACTTGCTGTGGAATGCCTTGCCCATTTTGGGGTATCATGTCCAGTTTTACACCTTCACCTGTCATTTTAGTTTTTCCCAAGCAAGAAGGTTTTTCTAAAGAATAGCTTTGTTTTGGTGTTAATGCTAGTTCTAGTTGTAAGTGACTTGCCAAAGGCCATACAATGAACCAGTGGCAGAGTCAGGAAGAGCATCTAGGAGATCATTCCACACACTCCAACAAAATAAGAGTCCTGGAAAATCCTGGCTGCTGCCACTGGGAAAGTGGAACTTTACACCTATAGCAATGTCGGACGTGATGCTACTACACAGCATCTCAGCTGAAACTGCACATCCACATGGCCAAGAAATTTGGATCAGGAACTAACTCCAAACTTGACAGCTGTCTGCTATCTCTGTCAACATCCCATATTCAAACACCACCTTCCCCCATCCTTTGGAGAAGTTCAGATCCAAAATTTGTGACTTGGGTCTTGAGACCATCTGTAACCCAAAAGAAAAAGAATGTCTCACTGCACGGGAAATGCAATTAGTACACCCCAAGAAGAAGAGAATATGCTTTCTCTGTCCTGTCTGTACATAATGGGATTCTCAGAGATATCCTATATGAGTCTACTGCAGGTTAGATCCTCTGCATTTCTATGAATGTCACCACATACAGAATGGTATCAAGCCCTACATTTCCATGGGAGTGCTCAATTATCCATCCTGTCACAGAGCATGAGGAATCCATGACAGCTCTACTCTTGCCAGGCACCTTGCTCCTGTCTCTTGACGCTTTTCAGATAGGAGCTCAATAATATGGGTCAGCTTGGAAAATCAGTCGCTCTCTGGACAACCCTTAGCAGACAGCCTAAGAAATGTCAGCATAAATAATAAACCTCCAGAGAGGCTAGTAAGTATCTGGGGTTGCTTCATATACAAGGGTTGTGAGCCGGGGATGAGATGAGCAGGGTTTATAAACTACTATTCCGAGGTAGGTCCATTAATCAGTATCCTTGGCTTTTTGTTCATCAGTGCCCCTGTGGTGCAACCAGCAATATCTTACAGTGTAGTTCAACTGTATTCCCATACCAGTCAGAAATATTTTTCAGAATACAAGATGGTTCTTGCTGCTTTGTGAATAGGACACAACTTCTTGGGGAGGCGGGGGAGGGCTGGACAGCTTAGGGTAATAAGTGAACATACAGAACTTTTCATCTCTAGGTTGCTTGTCTGAATCCAACCCAAGCCCAGCGAGCGTGAAAGTTGGCGTCATCTCATGGATGTTTTGCAAATGGCTTTGTTAGCCTCTGTTTCATCCAACTCACAAGTCAAAGGGTTGTGATTGGTCAGAGGGTATTTTTCTTGTTTCCCTGATCTTACAATTGGGTGGGTCTTGGTGAAAATCCTTGTGGGAGGTAAATTTAAAATGTGCTCTATACGAGCATTCCAATGTGCGAGCTTAAAATTTGGCCTCCCTGGACATTCATGAGGGTAAAACTTCACTGCACGATCTTTGGGGAAAGTGAACGCAAAAGGGGCATGAACGCAGCAGAAGTGAATTTGCATAAAAACAAATACAAATGGCCACGGGAAGGTTTTTGCATTTTTGTTCAGCTCCGTAGGTAGCAAAGCCTTGGAGAGATTGTTTTCACCATGCCTGGAATATTCTTACTCTCAATGGGAGAAGGACGTCAAAATATGCTAGTTAGCAGAAGCCACTTGGCTTTGTGGAGAGGCTGTTGGAGAGGCATAATAGGCAGCTAAAGGAGAGTACATGCCCAGCTTTGAGGGAAGCAGTCAGTCTGTTCCTTCAGAGGAAAATGGAGGGGTTTATTTGTTTTGTCTAAAACACTAGTAGCAAAGGGGAAAGAAAACTAGGTCACATGAATTAACAGCAGCCATGTGTCCAACTGGAGAAATACCTATAGTGACTACTCAGTCCTTTAAGAGGAGCAAGATTGTTTCACATGTGCTGCAACTTACATTCAATATGCAGGAGTCCTGAACGGGACAGGCACTGGTAATGCGATAGAGAGCTTGTTACCTATTAGAGGCTATTTTGAATCCAGCCCAGCATGGGCCCTCGCTTGAAAGAAATAAAATTAGAGGAGCCCTGAGGCTGCTCTTACTTATGCCACAGAACTGCCAGGTCAGGACTGAAAGCTGTTTCCCTCTTGCAGCTGTTTGGTGGCTGATGTGAACTGAATTGGGCACTCTAGTTCCCAGCGGAAGTGGGTAGCACTACCATAATTGGTACTAATTGACAGTCTGATCAGAGATGCTAAGGAATTATCGAAACCTGAGCTACCCCCTTGTCCATCAAGACACTCAAGTAAAGGGTGAGGAAGCTGCTACCGCTGTCAGCTTTGTAGGTGAATAAAAGAACTTTCTGTCTAGGGTTGAGCAGTCGATCCAGCAGCTTTCATGAGCGCTAATCCAACAAAGCAAAGTCATCAATGGCCAGTCGGCCTAGCCTGCCAATGCTGTGAATTCCTGAATAATAAAGCGGCACATGCCCAGAGCCAATGGGCCACTTCATTTCCAAAGGATGCTTAAAAATGGTTAATGGCCAACCTTTTAAAAAATGGAATAGGTAACGTGTAAAAAAATATGTGAACGTTGATGTACTCGCTGAAACATCTTCTGATTCCAGCAAGACCGTTTGCATGCCGGACTACACACACCACCGCTGGCACCTATGTTAAGACTCTACAGATTGCCAAAGTATTTAGACACTAAATGGCCATTTTACTCCTTCAGGTGGCTCCTCCTAAACACGATTCGTTCCTCTGGGAAGGGTTTGGCGAGGGGATGCTGTGGGAAGGCAGCAATGCCTCTGCCTCGGTGGTACTTTTTCAGGGAAGCCATCAGTCCCCAGACCTGCCCCTCACGCACCCTTCACCAGCAATACAATTGCTTTAAAGAGGCAGTGTGGTCTAGTGGATAAGGCATTGGATTGATTCCTAGATTTGGAAACCGGAAGGGACCAGTATGATCATCTAGTCTGACCTCCGGCATAGCACAGGCCTGAGAATTTAACCAACAGCAGAAAACCCAGCATTTCTGGGTGAACTAGAGCATAGCTTTCAAAAAGACATCCTGTTGTCATTGAACAACCTCAAATGATGGGGAATCCACCACCTCCCTAGCTAAGTTATTCCAATGGTTAATTACCCTCCCTGTTAAAAAAGGTGCTTTATTTCTAGTCTGAATTTGTCTAACTTCAGCTCCCAGCTATTGGATGCCTTGATGCCTTTGCTTGCTAGACTAAACAGCCCTTTGCTATCAGACATCGTCTCCCCATGACGGTACTTACGTCTGTGATCAAGCGACTTCTTAACTTTCCCTTTGTTAAACTAAATAGATGGAGCTTCTTTGGTGTCTCGCTCTATGGCAGGCTTTCCAGGCCTTCAGTCGTTTCTTGAAGCTCTTCTCTGAATCCTTTGCAATGTGTCTTGTTAAAGTGTGGACACCACAGTGTGGGCGTTGAGAGACCAAAGTGCTATTCCCAGCTGTGTCACGGATCTACTGCGTGACACTGGGCAAGTCACTTCCCCTCTCTGCACGTCTTTCCCTTTCCCCACTTCATCTGTTTTGTATATTTAGCTTGTGAGCTCTTGGGAGGCAGGGACTGTTTCTTACTTTGTGGGTGTTGGAACCTGGAGCTCAGTTAGGGCTTCTGGGTGCTACTGTTTTACAAATAATAATAATAATAATAATAATAATAGTAAAAAAGCAAACCAGATTATGGACCAGATTCTCCTCTTGCTTATCCCAGTGTAAATCAGGAGTCATTCTACTGCGGTCAGTGGAGATACACAGGTATAAAATGTTAGAAAAGAATCAGCTCCGTACGTGCCCCGTCATTAACTTTTAAAATATGTCTTTGCTTTGTGCGTGACCCAAAGCCTCCTTTGCTGTTTGAGCAAAAACAAACGTTCCCCAGCATAGAACATTGTGCTCATCTGCTGTTCTGAGATGCCAAAATTGGGGCCACACAGCATGGCTCCCAGCGCCGTAAAGGGCACGGTGACACTGCTGTTCTCATGTTGTGCCCCCTACATGCGGCAGGCTCACTTATCGCTTCGCCGATGTTTGCTTTAGGGTTGTGTGTTTTCCAGCTGTGAAGTGAAAATGTGACTTGCTACCTAAAACTCGTAAGTCGCAGCAGCTGTGCTCCAGCTCTTTACAGAAGGGTCAATAGGATATTAGACAGTTTCTGAAAGAGCTTTAGACGGTACAGATTGGTGCTGTTCCGGTGACAATACTGCAGCTACATGAATAGCTGCTGAGGAGCAGGCTGTGTGTATTGAGGGTGGATGGTCTAGTCATTAGGACCCCAGATTTGGCATTAGGAGACCTCAGTTCAAATCCCTGCTGCGCCACAAACTTCCTGTGTGACTTTGGGCACGTCACTTAGCCTGTCTAGATCGAATCCCCCTGTTGTGAGGATTGTTATGCAATACTTGGATACGATGGTGGTAGGAGTCATACAAAGACCTGAGAGAGAGTCCTTTCATTAGCTTTTATTCATTCTAATATGAAGTGTCTCAAATAAAGGGCCTCACGTCACTGCCCTTGGGCTACTACCTCACTGCTCAGTGGCACGGGCTACCAAATTCACGGCCATGAAAAACGTGAAATCTGGCCGTGTGTGTGCTTTTACCCTGTACTCTACAGATTTCATGGGGGAGACCAGCATTTCTCGGATTGGGGGTCCTGACCCAAAAGGGAATTGCGGGGGGGGGGAGTGTCACAAGGTTATTTTAGGGGGGTCACAGTATTGCCACCATTACTTCTGCGCTGCCTTCAGAGCTGGGTGGATGGAGAGCGGCGGCTGTTGGCCGGGCGCCCAGCTCTGAAGGCAACACCCCACCAGCCAGGGCCGGCGCTCCCATTAGGCGACACTCAGCGGTCGCCTAGGGCACCGGGATTTGGGGGGCGGCGATTCCCGGCGGCGATTCTAAACGCCGACGAGAGGAGCTGCCGCCCCTGCTGCCGGCGAGCTGCTGCCGGCGGGGAGCCGAGCCCAGCGCCCCCTCCGCGGCCTGCGGGGGGGCAGGGGGGAGCCCAGCCCAGGCCAGCCGGCCGCGGGGGGGTGGGGAGCCGAGCCTACGGGTGGCGAGGCTGTCACAGGCAGGGGGTGGTGTGCTGCTGGGGGCGGGTAGGTGCCACAGGGGGGCAGCGTTAGCTGGGGGGGGGGGGCGCAGGGCTGATGCAAGGAAGTTTTGCCTAGGGTGGGAAACTTCCTTGCACCGGCCCTGCCACCAGCAGCAGCAGCTCAGAAGTAAGGGTGGCAATACCACCCCACCCCACCCCACCCCACCCCACCCCACCCCACCCTTACTCCTGCGCTGCTTCCTTCAGAGCTGGGCGGCCGGAGAGCGGCGGCTGCTGACGGAGGGCCCAGCTCTGCAGGCAGCAGCGCAGAAAGAAGTAAGGGTGGCAATACCAGACCAGGCCATCCTTACTTCTGCACTGCTGTTGGTGGGGCTCTGCCTTCGGTGCTGGGCTCCCAGCCAGCGGACACCGCTCTCCAACTGCCCAGCTCTGAAGGCAGTGGAGCCACCAGCAGCAGCACAGAAGTAAGGGCAGCAGTACTGCAACCCCCCCGCAATAACCTGGCGACCCCCCTCCGCCCCACTACTCCTTTTTGGGTCAGGACCCCTGCAATTACAACGCTGAGAAATTTCAGATTTAAATAGCTGACATCATGACATTTATGATTTTTTAAATCCTCTGACCGTGAAATTGACCAAAATGGACGGTGAATTTGGTAGGGCCCTAGCTATCAGGCTGTTACTCCCTGCACTCACACTGAATCATATCTCTTCTGCCTTTGTGTTTTCTGCCATCCAACCATGCAGATGCTTATCAGTGCCCACTATGAATGCACATGTTGTTCAGCCAACCTATCCATCTTTCCTCCAGTCAATCCAAGCATGTTCATTGCTCTTCTCTGATCTCTAATTCATCTACACTTTTCTAGGAAAGCCTTGCCCAGAACCAAACACAATATTCCTGTTGAAATCCCAGCTCAGGGGGACTATGACCTCTGTTTTTTGTGACGTGAAGCCTATGTGCAAACAAGCCCAAAATTGCACGGGCCATTATTCCTGCCACAATGCATTGACAACTTTTGTCCCATTTGCTTACCGCTGTCACTGAGAAATCTTCCCAAGTGTTCTCCCTTCCAGTAAATTGCCTGTGCTTTGTACTACTTTAGGAACAGGAATTGTCATACATCAGATCAGTGGTCTATAGACTCTGGTATCCTGTCTCTGACAGTAATCAATATCAGAACCTTCTGAGGCAGGTAGAAAGCTCATGTAATGAACATCAAGGGCTAAAATGCCCAGGAGGGAAGTTTCTTACTAAACCCAGGAAGCTGCTGGGTGATATGTCAAAACATGTTGGGCATTAACTTTTCCACCTGTAAAATGGTCATAATAAGACTGATTTAATTCACCAGGGTATTAACATTTAGGCCCAGATTTTTAATGTTATCTAGGCATTGCTCCCCTCAGTGTTGCAAGGCCTAAGTGATTTAGATGGCTAAATCCCATTGATAAAAGTGACTTAGGTACTTAGGCCCTACGTACCATTCACTCTCAGAGACTTAGGCGGCTTATGTCAACTTTGAAGATGAGACTTAGGGTAAGTCTACACTTAAAATGCTGCACCGATGTAGCGCTTTAATGAAGACGCCCTAAGCCAATGGGAGAGAGCTCTCCTGTCACGTAGTTAATCCACCTCCCCTGGAGACAGTAGCTAGGTTGATGGAACAATTCTTCTATCGACCTAGTGCTGTCCACACCGAGGCTTAGGTTGGCTGGGGTGTGGATTTTTTACAGCCCCCGAGTGATAGCTGGGTCGACCTAACTTTTTAGTGTGTACCTGGCCTTGGGCTATCTCTACAATACAGATGTTACGGGGACGCAGTTCTGGCACTGCTACGGTGCCTCTATCGCTGTAGTGTGGACCTTTACTGCAGTGAAGGGAAGGGTTTTTCCACCGCTGTAGTTAATCCACCTCTACAAGAGGCAGTAGCGAAGTCAAGCGAAGAATTTTTCCATTGACCTTGTGGTGTTTACACTCGGATTTAGGTCTGCTAACTAGGTCTTTTAGGGGTGTGAATTTTTCATGTCCCCTGAGCAAGGCAACTTCGGCCATTTGCTCAGACGAACAAGTTTGTTTACATTTGCAGGAGATAAATGCTGCCCACTTATTATTTACCTGAAAGTGAGAACAGGCATTGGCATGGCACTTTTGTAGCTGGCATTGCAAGGTTTTTACGTGTCAGATATGCTAAACATTTATATGCCCCTTCATGCTTCGGCCATCATTCCAGAGGACATGCTTCCAGGCTGATGATGCTTGTTAAAAAAATACATTAATTAAATTTGTGATTGAACTCCTTGGGGGAGAATGGCATGTCTCCTGCACTGTTTCACCCGTATTCTGCCATATATTTCATGTCTCTGATGACCCAGCACATGTTGTTCATTTTAAGAACACTTTCCCTGCAGATTTGACAAAACACAAAGAAGGTACCAATGTGCGATTTCTAAGGATAGCTACAGCACTCGACCCAAGGTCCAAGGTTTAAGAATCTGACATGCCTGCCAAAATCTGAGAGGGACGAGGTATGGAGCATGCTTTCAGACGAGTTAAAAGGGCAACACTCCGATGCAGAAGCTACAGAACCCGAACCACCAAAAAAGAAAATCAACCTTCTGCGAGTGGCATCTGACCCAGCTAATGAAAATGAATGTACATCGGTCCGCACTGCTTTGGATCATTATCGAGAAGAACCCGTCATCGGCATGGAGGCATGTCCTCTGGAATGGTGGTTGAAGCATGAAGGGATATGAATCTTTAGTGCAGCTGGCACATAAATATCTTGCGACGCCGGCTACAACAGAGCCATGCGAACTCCTGTTCTTACTTTCAAGTGACATTGTAAACACGAAGCAGGCAGCATTATCTCCTGCAAATATAGACAAACTTGTTTTAGCGATTGGCTGAACAAGAAGTAGGAGTGAGTGGACTTGTAGGCTCTAAAGTTTGACATTGTTTTATTTTTGAATGCAGTTATTTTTTTGTACATAATTCTACATTTATAAGTTCAGGTTTCATGATAAAGAGATTGAACTTCAGTACTTGTATTAAGTGAATTGAGAAATACTACTGTATTTCTTTTGTTTTTTACAATGCAAATATTTGTAATAAAAACAATAATATAAAGTGAGCACTGTACATGTTGTATTCTGTGTTGTAATTGAAATCCGTATATTTGAAAATGTAGAAAACATCCAAAATTATTTAAATAAATGGTTTTATATTATTATTTAACAGTGCGATTAATCACGCGGTAATCGTGACTCATTATTTTAATCATGTGATCAATTGCGATTCATATTTTTAACCGCTTGACTGCCCTCATTGTTTCCCTTTTGGGTGAAGGTTTTGGCATTGCCATGACCTAGATCGGAGACATTCCTCCACCCCCACCCTCTCCAAAATCAATCAATCAATTTTTTTTTTTCAAATCTCTGACACCAATGGAAGCAATGGAAGGTGCATGGGGTATGGCTGAATGCCAAAAAGGGGCAATAGACCGGTGTTGAAGTTTAAATGAATTCACACACACACCCCCAATTTGCCTGCAATCCTGAGTCTCCTGAACAGGGAAAGAATGAGGGGTCTGTGTGTAGAGGGGTGCTGTTAAATCACCACCACCCCAAGGAAAATCCTCTTTGCCTTTAAAAGACAGCAGCTGGCTTCTATTTGCATCTTTTCCTTTAGCTCGCCTCTATGCATTGGAGTTTCTCACTTTGGAGCCCGCTGCAACCGGGCCAGGGCTTGCCTTAAATTCTCTGCAGAGGGAGAATTCATCCTCAGTCCCTTTTGTCTGCTTGCCTCAGACCCCCTCCCCCCAGTACCAAATCTGACCCCTCCTCCTTTTGTATCGGGCTGCATTTTGGGTCCTGATGCTTTACCTCCCCCCCCACACCCCATTCCCTGCTCCGTCTCTAGTTAAATTTCCCCCGCCTTTGTTGATGTCACATCCTGTTTCAAACATCCATCCCTGCTAGTAGTACCTGCCTTCCAATTCCTTTCCCCTTTTTTTTTTTTTAATCCCTGTCCTCCCTCCATCAGCCCCCCTTTTCAAGGCAAACTTTTGGCCATTGCAGAGATAATCATTCCGTGCTCCGTTGAATTTCCTCCTCGCCAATGTCTTTCGATCAGGGGAGCCATTAAATAATAATCATAAAACAAAGCAAAAAGCCAGAGAGAGCCAGATCCGAGAGAAGAGGAGAAACGGGGCTCTCACTAAATATGCAAAGCGAAGGCTGTGCCAAGCAGATTTCTCGCATTGCCTTCTCGGGGTACTGAGAGAATCATAATTTAACAAAAATAAAGATAAAAATTGAAGGACTCAAAAGCAAGCAAGGGAAGTCGGTGATCAACGCAGCAAAACAAAATAACCCAGGAGGAGAGGGGGAAAATCTGCATGCCAGGTACCTGGAACTGTGTGCAAGAGATGCAACCTACAAGCAAGCTCTTGGGTCTCTTCTTTCTTCTCCTGATGGGCACAGAACTAACTCAAGTAGGTTTCTTTCTCTCTCTCTCTCTCTCTCTCTCCCTCTCTCTCTCCTAACGCCATTTTCTGCTAAAGCTGTAGAGCACAAAAGAAACTAGAGTAGCAAATTGCATCTTTCTGTCAATTTCACTCTCCCCCCCCCCCATCACCATATTCCCCCCCACACACTTCTTTTTGGAGCATGCAATAGAGGTCATTCATCAAATTCCTCTCCTGCCATGCAGGCAAGCAGTGAGGGGGAGCGCAGGGCAGAGAGGGAGGATGAGGGTGGAGGGATAAAGGTGTGTGTGTGTCTAGTGAAGAGATCGTACTTAAAGGGGGATTTATTTATTTTTGAGGCTGCTTTTGTGCCTTCAGACCTGCTGTAGATTTTTATTGCAGCCACATTTGGAATGGGGTAGGGTGGTTGAATTCAACTCTCCCTCCCTTCCCCCTCCCCAATTAAAAGTTGAAATTCAGGTAAGGTGAAATTGATGACTCTGTAATGTGACTGCCTTTTGTTTCACTAGGGGAGGAAGGGAATTAATCATCATCTACCACAACATTTCATCACTGGGGGTCCTGAATGTTCTCCTGCTTTATTATTATTTTTATTCCTTCTTCTTTGAGAAGTCCACAATTAAAGATGAGGTTGCTACAGTCTCAATGCAGTTCTCAGCTGGTAAATGGACAGGATTTGGGGGTGTATGTGATATCCTTAAAAATACGATAGTATAAGTAGCTTTAAAGGCAAATTCTGTTATTGGTAAGCTAGGGGTTGGTCCGTCGGCCTGTCTACTTACGTGTGTTCTATTTTCCCTTGTAAAATATGTAATTTCCACCTGCAATCACTTCTGTTTCATTCCCGCTCACCCCCTCGCCTTTATATAGATAAACAACTCGTGTGGCAGTAGCTTTCCTGATTTAGAGTGACATTTAAATGTCCCTCAGTGTTTCCATTTGTGGCATGCTTGGGGGCTCTTTCTTTCTTTGATTGCCTTTCTGTACTTTCCAAACCCATCTATTGAGTTGGAGGGGAGGGTTTTTTTGTGGGAGCGGAAATGAAAGTCCATTTCACTTCTTTAAGAAACAAGGGTGGTTTTGCTTTTTCTTAATCAGGCAAGAAAGGAGCAAAAGTGATCACAAGGGGATACTCTGTGTGTGTGTGTGGGGGGGGGGTGGTTAGTGTTAATTGTAATGTTGCCTGGTAGCAGTAAATAAATAGGAATGGACCCTTCCTTAGAGGCTCTCAGATAAGGAACCAATTAGCAGCTGGACTCTCATTCTAGATATATTCTCTCTCTCTCTCTCACACACACACACACACACACACACACACACACACACACACACACACACACACACACACACACACACACACACACACACACACACACACACACACACACACACACACACACACACACACACACACACACACACACACACACACACACCCCCTACCTCTCTCAAGTCACTGTCCTGGGTACTGAGACTTAGTGGATAAAGCATGTTTTACCTACAGAATATTTCTGAGCTGCTGCTGATAGGAAGAAATCTGCAAAGCAAAGTCTTAAAACGTTGGGACCAAAGGAGGGGCGGGGGGCTTCTTAAAAACAATTCCAACTTGCCTGTAAAGTGGAAGGGCTGGGAAGGAATTATTGCTATAGTGACTGACCAATACAAATCTGTTGTGTGCATTGAGGGAGTATATACACCAGGGTATATACTCCCTCACATACACCCGCATGCGCCAAACTGGGCAAAGCAGGGTGAAACATACAAGAATTGCCCTGAAACAAACGAATAGTGCTCCCCGACGAAGCACCTGCCGTGATAAACACTGGCGATCTTGGGCTGCCTTCTCTACAAGCTTGTATCTTCCCTCCTTGCTCCCTTCTTGGTCGCCCCCAGGCGAGCATGAGAGTATCTGTTTCATGGGGCATTTGAATGTCTTGGCTGCATCAAACTCTTTCCCCCAACTGCTTAATGGCTTCTTTCTCTCTTTCAGCACCCACCTTCTCTGCCTTGGCATTTTCCTGCAAGGACACCTTAGCAATTGCATCTCCTTGTGCTGAGGCAACTGCTGGTGTTGGTGGCATATCAGATTCTGTTTTGCGGGTGTGTAAAGTTTTGTCCCAACTTTAGTCTGGGGAAACTAAATCAGACCACTCCAGCTACAAGCTCTGGGCCAAATTAATCCCTGGCCGACTTCAGTGGCCCTATCCCAGAGCAGTGTTTAGCCCACCGATTTTAAATAAAAACATAAACCTTGGCTAGATTTTAGCAAAAATAGGAGCTGAGTAGGTGCCCTCCTTGCTTTCTTTCACTGTCTACCTTGAGCACCTGGAGTTGGCAACACTGATGTAGGCACCTTTCGCCGAACCGCCCGCCTGGTCTATGGGAATGGGAAGCTCTCCAGAGTATCTGCGGAATTGTTTGGCTCTGCAGCTCCGTTTCGGAGTTTTTGCATCTCATTTCCGTTGCCCAGCTGCCAGATGCAATCCCCAAACATGCCTTTCATCCCTGACGCCACCCAGTTCCGTGCCGTCCACGTTTAATTTAGTGCCAAATGAACGTCTCTATCACATGCACTGGAGTCCCACTCTCCTCCACATTCCCCTGCCCCCTCCAGAGAGCCCAACGGGGGGTCATGGTGAAGGGAAGATTAATTTCTAATTAGGCAGCTTTCAGTGACAATGCAAAGGCTGTTGTCATCCCCCCCTCCCTCCCTTTAATAACACGAATTATGCACATCAGCCCCCCCAAATACCCTCCATATGGGGGACTTTGCAATGGTAAGGTGGTGAGTACATTGCTTTCCCTTCAATGCTGCTTCTCTGTGTACAGAAGCGTAACCATCTCCTGGTGGGAAGGGAGAGAGTTGTTTCCAAAACAACCCACTCATCATATCTGAGCACCCTAAACTAGAGCTGAACTCTCAAGTAATCCCAGTCCCAGCTGGCTTCTGAACAGTAGGGTGAGCTGTGCCCTAAACCCGAATTCTCTCCTGGAGCATGCAGGACATTGCAAACGGACACTGTGGATTATTCCTGAAAAAGTAGCACATGCTTGGAATCAAGTCCTGACTAAAAGTTATTGGGAACCCAAGTCAAAATAGCAGGAGTTGGCCAAACTTCTGTGTCACGGAGTCTTGTCATTGTTATAACTTCAGTTTGTCCTTTGATTTCCCTGCTTATAGTTTTATCCCTTTAGACTTAAATGTTAGTGTCTCTTTAATTTCAGAGTTATTTCCACATGGAAATATTCAGAATATTAGAGTCCAAGGGTTATGCTAGCCCAAGTTCTTAAATTGCATTCACATTTTTACAGGCCAGTGATCCAAATCATGAAATGATGAATATTTCAGTTGAATTTGAATGGACTGGATTTTACAGCAGCTACTAAACAGTGCCTCTAGGGTTTAGGCAGGAGGGCAGTCACTGGTACCTGTTGCCACTGGCAGGCAAAACCCCAATTCTTCCATCTACACGCATGCAAGTTTAGCCAAAGTTCTGAGTTCAGAATGGGAGTTTTCTTTCTTTGGCAGCTGGAACCCCAGAGAGATAAAGGGTTATATCCTCAGCTGACTTCAATGGAGCTATGGTAATTTATACCGCCCGAGGATCTGCTTCAAAAGATTTATTATATATGGCTATAGATGCAGATTTAAATATAGGCCCCGATTCTTGCACTGGTGTAAATCAGGAGTAACTCCATCTAAACCAGTGGAGTTAGATGAATGGAAAACAGGTTTAAGATCATAATCAGGATTACAGACTGGACCTCTCTCTCCCCCCCACCATCCCTAATCCTGGTTTGTAATGCATTCAGTCTCTCTTGAAACAGGGCTGTTAACTACACATTGAGGTACTTAGGAAATTGCCATAGCTTTTTCCAGAAGTGTTGAGAGTACATAGAGAGATAAGAAACACCTTGATATTTATTTAACCAATAATAATTCAATCCACAGAGGAAATATACATTCCCTGGGGCAGGGAAGTTACTAAATATTTAGGGCTCCCATTTAAGGGTCTAAAGGCAACTTTGCCACTGATTTTCAAAATAGCATATCTGGTTCATTAGTATACGGTTTTCATCCCTGGGTGCCCTGGCAAAAAAGTGCACTTCCAATGGATCTTTAAAACCCCATAATTGTGAGTGCAAATGCCCTGTCTGTCTATCAGTTTGCATCCCTTGCATAATTTTCCAAGTGTCCAAAGCTGGGGGGTTTCTGGTTCATTGACACAGGAGTCAAACGGGAATAACTTCATTCAAGTCAATGGAGTTACACTGCTGGTGCAAAAGTGAGAGGAGAACCAGGCATGGGATCACACTCGTTGCTTTGCAGTTGAAAATGTGGCTCTTAGATTTTGGAGCCAGAGAGCAGGGAAGGAGGATAGTCCTTCTCTGACTCGTTCTGCACGTTGATACCCGTGCAGCTCAGTTCTAACTCACCTTACTGTGCTAGTTTAGCTGTAGCTATCGAGGTGATTTTCAAACATTCACACTGATTGCTAGGCTCCTTCATCTCCTATTGTGGAGCCACATTGGTAGAATTAAGCTGCAAATCTGCAGCCTGTAACATGAGGCAGATGCCTCATTTCATAAACCAATTAGTGTCTCGTTTCGCTAACTTCAGCTTTCACCAATAAAAAAGACAGGTAATTGTCAGCCTTGGGTTATATTTATTACTCGAGTTATCAGTCCTTGTAATCAGTATTAGCATCACTGTGTAAAGTAATACAAAACTAATTACTATCTAACTGAATTAGGTAGATGAGGACTGTAAAACTGCATTGACAAAGGAAGAAGCCAATTCTCAGTTATGAGTGATAAGCTGCGGCTTTTGCTTGCTATTATGAAATCATGAACCATAGGGCCCTAGTACTGCTCGAGACAAACACTAACATGGCTGTAGAGATGCAGAGGCGGGGAAGGAAAGGAAAATGTTTCTTTTCAGATTTGTTATTTAATAATTATTAAGCTAAGCTTTTCGCAAGGCAAGTGGTGTGCATAAACCATTGTGAAAGGGAAGAAGTTAGCACTTTGTTTTTGCACACAACATTTCTCGGAGAGATCTGCAAATATCAATGACATTAAGTATCATTACTCTTGAAGGAAGGGTTGTTTTTTTATGCACAGGTAAACTGAGCCACAGAGAGGCCATGATGAGTCCCAGGTAGCACAGCAAATCAGTGACAAAGCTGGGGATCGTGATTTCTAATCTCTTACATGCTTTCACTATTATACCTCCCTTCCCTCTCAGAGCAGAGTCCAGGTGTGCTCACTACCAGTCTCCTGCATCTTCTCACTACTAAACTTCACTCCCCTTTCAGAACCCAGGAGTCCTGACTCTCTATCCCTCCTGCTCTGATTAGTAGACAATACTCTAAATCTAGTGAGATCACAAGAGACCTTGTGGGAAGGACAAGAGCAGGGAGAAGAGGATTAAAGCAGGTGCTTTGTCAGACTTCAGTACTAATTGTGATCGTATAAAGCAATCGACACACACAACAATGGGCTATACTTATTTATTAATTTAAAAAGACTTTCTGGACAGTAATTCCAAAGCAACCTATGGAAATATTTCCCATCCACACCCCAATATTGACCTTAAGGAAACATGCTTGTAAAAGATATGCTGATAATTGCTCCTAATACAAACCTCATCTATTGAAGTCGTTGCAAAACTCCCATTAACTGTAATGCTGCTGTACCGGGCTCACAGACTTCTGACATATATTGGCATTTGCTATGAGATTGTAGGTTTAGTGTCAAGAGCAGCTTTAGCTAAACACAGATTTAGTACAAAGCAAAGATCTGTAAAGGGGGATTATTCTGTTCAAATGTAATACTGAGAGCATGATCTTTCTGCTGCAAAATGCAGGGTCTTCTGCACTGTGTGTAGAGAGTAAAACTCACACGGCACTTACCATGTGCAAGGAATTGTCCAGTGTTTGTAGCTAGGATTTAACAGCCTCATGACTCCTGCGCAGCATGCTGTGCCTCGCCCCAGAAGGGGCTGCATTTCAGTGCTGCTCTGTGTGGCTAGAGCCAATCATGCATACCTCATGCAAAACTCCCACTGAAATCAATGGGGGTTTAACGGGGGTAAGGGCTGCTGCATTAGGCCCAGGGTTTGTGCAGCACATTGGGATCTTTCAGGATAGGGAGGAGCAGGGTAAATATAAAACAGGAGTCTCTATTATAGTTAAAGGAAGCTGGTCACATTTCTATTGCTTCAGTGCAGTCCTGCTCTGTTGAGGCCTTCCTAGTGCTATGAAAGCTCTTCGGCTTCCTCAAAGGGAAGTGGGGCCTAAATTCCCTTTCAATGCGAATTACCTAAATACCTTCTGAGGATCTGGGCTGTACTGACGTCGGCTGGTGGGGTGGGACACACAGAAAGCAGCATGAGGCCCTGAACTTTGTATTGCTTTCGGTGCTCAATGGAAGGACGAAGGGGGAAATAATGCTCCTTGCTCGCTGTCAATACGCCCCCCCCCACCCCGGTTCCTGGAGCCTCTTCTCAGTTCATTCACCTCCCTTGCATTCGAATGGGGCCATGCACAGGGGTCACAGTCAATTGAAGCAGGAGGGGGTGCTCTCACTGCCCCAGCCAAGGAGGAGGGGGAGCACTGCTCTCCCACTCATGGATGGAAGCGGGGGAGCTCCCTGCTGCTATTAGCCACTGAGTGGGGCATTGTGGTCCCCTTCCTGCGACTCCCTGCTTAGACACAACTATTGAGGGGAAAAGCACAGAATGCCTCCTTCTGTCCCCACTGCCTCAAGGGGCTCACACCCCAGAGGGAATCTGGGAGAACCGAGAGGAAACCTTAGAATATTTTTGCAATAGGAACTCTGCTGCCTAACCCCCCACCCCACATTCACGTGCGTCTCTGTCTATCCACGCACTGACGGACGTTGACGCCCCATATACTGTGCTGCCGTGTGCGTATCACATTAGAGAGGCGCCCATGGTAGAATCCTAGACCCGACCATCTCACCCACGGAAGGGTTTGAATCCAGACTCGGATCCAGGGCCAGAGCTGTACAAGCGGTCTCTGTCTGTGCCATAGATGGAACCAAAGCCCCACAGGCAAAGAGCCCCTGATCTGCATTAGAATGTTGTCCTTTGCATCCGTCTAGACCAGGGGTCTCAAACTCAAATTACCACGAGGGCCGCATGAGGACTAGTGCATTGGCCCGAGGGCCGCATCACTGACCCCGCCCCCTCACTGCCCCCGGCCCCACCCCCACTCCTTCCATTAGGCCCCGCCCCTTCTCCGCCTCCTCCCCTGAGCGCGTGGCTCCCCGCTCCTCCCCGAAACTGCGAAGCCGCCAGACAGCTGTTCTGGCGGCGGGAACTGCCTGGGGGTTAAAATAGAACCTTGGAGCAGCGCGGAGGGAACGGGGATCTTAGCGGCCACAGAACGTAACTGGGGGCAGGGGTGAGGGGAGTTGGCGGCCACAGAACGTAACTGGGAGGGGCGGGGGTGAGGGGAGTTGGTGGCCATAGGACGTAACTGGGAGGAGGGGCGGGGGGAGCCTGGCGGCCCACCTCTTCTCCCCTCCTCCTCTCCTGTGTGCGCGCTTCCCGCTCCTCCCCCTTCCCTCCCAGAAACTGCAAAGCCGCCAGACAGCTGTTCTGGCGGCGGAACTTCAGAACGTAACTCAGGGGGGTCGGGGAGCCCGGCAGTCTGAGGGAAGCGCTGCGGCCCACGGGCCACGTGTTTGAGACCCCTGGTCTAGACCATCTGTAGTACGCTATTATGCACCCACATGCCCAGTGCAGTCCAGACTGTTTAACGTGAACATCGGCTTCCCACCGCATTTTCCCCACTAGCTGGGATTTCCCAAAGCAGGGGCTGGTCCACCTCACTTCCAGTTCTCAAAGCCTCCTTCCAGTCCAACCCTGTGAACTTTCTGCACCTACAGCTAGACTGATAACAGCTAGCCAGTGTCACTTTAAAAGCAAATAACTCCTGTGATAAGTGACACTAAGGGACAGATCCTTTTCTCCACTCCCCAGGCCCAGAGGCACTGGACAGAGTGGAAGCTGTGTGTAGGTGTGTTGCCCAAGGATTAGGGGAGAGGCAAGTGTTCTGGAAACACACACAGGGTGTGTGGTCCCTACCGTGCCACAGAATAGAGTCCCTAGAGGAGCTTGGGATTCCCCAGCTTGCAGGAAGTTGATGGGGGGGGGGGGGGGGTAAGGGGTGGGACACATGGGCATAATGCTGATGGATCTATTGCTACATGAACCCATCAGACACTGCCCCTCAGAGGAGGCATTACTGCAGCCCCGAGGCACCATAGAATGACTTGGCTGCTGCTCAGTGGTCTAGGAGTATAAGATTCATTCTCCCAGTCTTAGTAGGCTACCCAGACACCCAGCCTGATTACTGTGGGCTGTGCTTTTTGGACAGGATTTGCCTTATGGGGCAAGTTCTGCCCGGTGCACGATGCCTATATGCACCTCGTAAGCCTCATTCTGAGGAATTGAGTGAGACTTAAATGGTGCGTATGTCTCATGCTGGCCCTTTGCACGGTGGTGAATTTCACCTAAGGGATGGGTAGAGCAGGCAGGAGGAATCATTCTCGGGTTTCTCCCTTTCAAAGGAGCATTGATGAGGGATGTCACGGAGCTTCTCCAGAGCACAGCGAATAAATAACCACTCTACCACCCGCTGCCATCCTGGTTTTGGTGCTCATCCAAGAACGCTACAAAACATACCTCAAAGAGATGTTTAGTTCAAACAAGGGAGTCCTGTGGCCTGTGTTAGACAGGAGGTGAAACTAGATGATCACAATGGTCCTTATAATCTATGACTCTATAGGGCATTATGACTGCTGACCTCACCCCCGCCTCCATATCTGCCCCTGCATTTATATGCACGCACTTGTTTGTGAACGCAAGGAAGCATGAAAATAGTTTGTGAAAACAACAGTTGCACTTGCCAGTCAGGCAGTTGCTGAATTTGCACATTACACTGCCATTGACCCACATGCAGAGCCTAACACATATGTGTAACTGACACAGCTTGGGACAGCAGCAGAATTTGAACCCAGAACCTTCCCTGCTAAAAGGAGGAGCCTGTATCTCTTGAGCTAAAGAACAGAGCTAAAAATCCCTCTGAATCAATAGGAGTCTTTCTACTGCAGTCAACAGGATTTGGCTAGGACCCCAAGTCTCCACCTGGTAGCGGTGGCAACTTCATAACCTCTTCTGTGGGTGGACCAGCCACTAGAGGGAGACAAAGATCTATCCTGTATTAGTGTGTCATGGATAAATACAGGCACAAATTTATTGACCACATTTGCCAATGCTGGCCTCTTAGGTCAATTGCAGTCAGCTGGGTTCATTTTACATTATGCATGGACAACAACTTCTCCATTAGTGAAATTTTCCATTAAGCAGTTTGCTATTCAGTGGGATCCATTCTATACCACATATTTTTATATCTTTCTTTCCTCATCCTTATTACTAAGGATATGTGCATGCAAATGAGATCTTTTGCTCCCTAACAGTTCATCTTTCCCTGCTGCTTATTACCTCATTACGGCAGTAATTCACTCATTGAGACATCCGAATTGGCTGCTCTGGAAATGATTGATGTCATGCAGACATCAGGTGTAGAATACACAACAGGAACAGATAAACTCAGAGACATAAGGAGCCTCTTTTCAAGCCAAATAACCTGTGTGATAAACAAGGAAGCAGTCAGAAGAGAGGTGATCTGAGATATCAAGGCAAACCTGAGACTAAGGGCTGGTCCACACTAACCCGCCAGTTCGAACTAAGATACGCAACTTCAGCTACGTGAATAATGTAGCTGAAGTCGAAGTATCTTAGCTCGAACTAAAAGGTACTTACCGCGGGTCCACACGCGGCAGGCAGGCTCCCCCGTCGACTCCGCTTACTCCTCGCGCGGAGCAGGAGTACCGGTGTTGACGGCGAGCACTTCCGGGATCGATTTATCACGTCTAGACAAGACGTGATAAATCGATCCCAGAAGAGCGATTGCTTGCCGCCGAACCAGGAGGTAAGTATAGACGTACCCTAAGAGAAGTTTTGTTAAAAATTCGAAGAGGTGTCAGTTTCTCTGTAAGGGCCTGATCCTGCTTTGCACTGGAAAGCTTCCCTAAGAGGATGCTGTCAGGTTGAAAACAATGGGCCTGATTCATCTCGCACTTACACCACTGTATCCCCATTGACTTCAGTGGCATTACTCCTGATTTACTTTCGTGTAAGTGAATGTCGGTTCAGGCCCATTGTACTTAAACATATGTCCTTGATGTCCTGGTGGCTTTTTCACACTATCACCTTTTAGACCATAACAGCTGAAAGGACCTGCCTCTAATGTACACTTGAGCAGTTACAATGAGGGTTTCATTTTTGCGTTTCACTTAGCTTGGGCAAGGTCAATACACCGGTCATTTTCACTTCCTGGGGCTCGGGCCTTAGCATAAAGCGGCAGTGTTGGGGTTTCTAATCCTGCGTGCCATATTTAAATCTGAACCAAAAAAAATCTCTTCTCACTTAATAAAAATAGAATAAGGACATTACTATTGATCATGGATTTTGCACAGCCTCCATTTGGGGCTGGAATTGATGTATCTGGGTGTGCCCCTTTCTGCTACATCCAGGTGGGACTGGCTGTTTGGAGAAAGTACTGTGGCAATTTGTTGCCATGTGAGGTTGAGCTATAAATAATGGAATTAGGGTCTGATAAGGAAGGCTCCAATCCAGGGATCTGGAAAGACAGTAAATGCATCAAGTCATTGAATTGTCCGTGATGATTTCAGAGAGCCATTGTTCTCTGGATGTCCGTGCATAACTCCCCTTATGTTAACGGGCTCTTGAAAGAAGGGAATAGATGCTCTGAAGCATATGGAAGCAAAGGACCCTAAAAATTCAAATGGGTTTAGTCTTCCCTTGATTAGCCTATGCCTGGCCACTTCCTCCGCTGTTATAAATCAATGTAGCTCCATTGAAGTCAGTACAGCTATGCTGATTTACACCAGCTGAGGATCTGGCCCATAATTTTCCTAAAGGGAAGATGGTTAGAATAGGGATATAGGAGAGGGAATAGATTGGGAGCCCAGACTATGGGAGTCTGTGTCTTTCTGGGATCATAGGCAAGCACGTCAGCTCCCTGTGCCTCATTTGTTCTATCTGTGAAATAAGTCTAATGCATTCCTACCTCACAGAGGCCCTGACCCTGCGCCATTAAAGTGGCACTTGGCCACTGGCTTCCACAAGACCAGGATCAAGCCCAAAGATGTTACAAAGCTTAACATTTGGAAAGCATTTTTCAATCCTTGGATGAATGGTTCTGGATAGTACTATTACCACTACTGAATACCAATAAAAGTACCTATGTGTACAGAGGGGGAATGAATCTTTATACATTCCTGGTGGAATAAAAGCTACAGAATGCATTTTTGTTATAGTTTTTAAATAACAAAGTGTGTTAAAAATGCTATGTGGGTAGAAGGTGAAGGCCTAAAAACAGTGCTAATTTCTTTATGCTTCTGAACTAATTCTTCTTCTATGTATTGTTGAAGACTAGCATGAGAGGTGAGCTTTATGTCATACTCTGCTTTCCAAATGAGCATTGAAATGATATAAATACGGCACTGATAAGTGTCGTACGGGATCAGGCACTCAGATACTGTGGTGATGAGCGCAGTAGAAGAACCTGAACAGACTAGAATAGAACAGGAGGACATGATTTCCTTTAAGAGCTCTCTGCAGATGGAGTTTTACCTTAGACATAAGCATTCACTGCTACCATCCTGGTAAGAATGTGGGGACAGATTTTGATCTCAGTGACCCCAATGTAAATCTGAGTTGTTCCAGTGAAGCCACACTTTGACATCTAATTATTTGTTGGATATTTGCACTGAAGGAAAAATATTCTACCATCCACCAGTATTTATGGCAGCCTTCCATGGGAATTAGTGAATCATGGGAATTCAGTAGAGGAAATATCAGTAGGATTGGACACTAGGGTTTGGGATAATTCCCCCTCCCTCCCTTAGTGAAGGTCTTCTAATGGTAGTGGTCCTGCAGTATGAGCAACCCTGTCATAACAAGCTATGGTGTGCACGCATGGGGCCATATTCTCCTTTTAATTCAGTTCGTACTTGGGCAAAGTGCCAACAAAGTCCATTAGAGAAACGACATGGGTGAGGTACTATCTTGTATTGGACCAACTTCGGTTGGCGAGAGACAAGCTTTTGAGCTTACACAGTGCTCTTCTTCTGAAGAAGAATGTATTTTACCTCGTCCCAACTTGTCTCTCCAATATCCTGGGAGTAACCTGGCTACAACAACACTGCGCACATCACAGTCGAGTACGGTTTTGCCTCCGTTGAGAACTGAGTGACAAATGAGCCATGAGCTCGGGATTTGGTGCGGTGAAAGAGGTCAAGAGTGACAGAGACACTTTAGCTAGTTTCAGGCTTGCCAGGGTTATTGGGTCTGACCCAAAGCACGGTGGGAATTTTCATCATGAACAACAATGACGCACTTCGATCCTGAGAGGGGCCTGCTAGCTGTGGGAAGAGAATCATGTTGAAACTCTTTCACTCTGCAGCCATTGGTTGTATCCAGAGATTGAACCCAATTGTGCTCCAGTCCCATGGAAAGCTCCCACTGCCGCAGCCTCACCTCTCTCCTCCTAGGGGGTCTTGTGAAGCCTCCGCTTGGCTTTGCTCTGTTTCTTAAAAATCCCCTGGTCGCATTGAAGGGCAAGTCCTGCTTCCGCTTCCCTGCCCACAGCAAGAGTGGCGGGGATCCCGGAAGGGTCTAGAGCAGGGGTCTCAAACACGCAGCTCTTCCCTGCAGCCCGCAGGGCTCCCCGCGCACCCCCTTTAAAAAAAAATATATATATATATATATATATATTTTACCCCCATACAGTTCCCGCTGCCAGACAGTTGTTCTGGCAGCGGGAACTGCCTGGGGGTATAAAAAAAAAGTTTAAAAAAAACCAAAAAACCCCGGGGGGGCACGGGGAGCCCGGCAGGCCGCAGGGAAGAGCTCCGCAGGCTGCATGGGAAGAGCTTCGCGGTTTCTGGGAGGGAGGGGGAGAAGCGGGGAGCCGCACGCTCAGGGGAGGCGGCGGAGAAGGGGCGGGGCCTAATGGAAGGGGTGGAGTGGGGGCGGGGGCAACGAGGGGGCAGGGTCAGTGATGCGGCCCTCAGGCCAATGCACTGGTCCTCATGCGGCCGTCGTGGTAATTTAAGTTTGAGACCCCTGGTCTAGAGCCAGGCTTACGGTTCTAGGTGGTGGGATTGTGCACAAGCGTAGACTAGCTCTGTGAAGGATGCTTCTTCAAACATGGCTCAGGGCAAGGTAGAGGCACACCACTGTGTGTGCCCCTTTTGAGACTCTGATCCAGCACCGGTGAAGTCAATGGGAGTTTTGCCAGTCATCTGATAGGAGCAGGTTGCAGGCAGGGTAGAGGTTACTACCATGAAACAGATCCTTTTAGCAGCCTGGGGGAGGAATCTAAATGCCCACTCAATGGGGTTCTCCTGGGCAAAGTCCCCCTGCTCAGCCCTGGCTGATCCCCATCACTGGAGGTTTTTAAGAACAGGTTGGAGGAACACCTGTCAGGAATGGTCTAAGACTTACTTGATCCTGCCTCAGTGCAGCGGGCTGGATTAGATGACTTCTCGAGGTCCCCTCCAGCCCAACGTTTCTAGGATTCTGTGGCACCTGGGACAGGTTATCCCATTATGGGAAGGATGGAAATATGGTCTGGTGCTTAGGACGCGAGTCTGCAGCTCAGAAGATCTGCCCCAGTTCCCTGCTCTGTGTGATGTTAGCCTGGGTGCCTCAGTTCACTGTCCTTAAAACCGTGATAACTGCACTGCCGTACCTCACAGGATCCATTAAAGAGAGTGAGGTGCTCAGACACGACGGTAACAGGGGGCTGGTAAGAATGGTAGATAGTGAATTTGTGAACGATTAGCTAGCTAAAAAGTTATGTAGCAGCAAGTTATCCCTACTTGCAGAAATAGATCCTTGTTTTCACCAGTGTAAATCTGATCTGTGAGATACCAAAAATTCGGATGGCATCACCAAACTTTCTCTGTCGGTCTATAGTTCACTGCCAACGTCTACTCTTCAGCTGACAAAGGCAGACTGGGAGTTGTCCATTTCAGAGCTATTTAGAAATTCCCTGGCGGGGTGAGGAGTTATCAAAGAGGACTGGGAGTAGGATGATTCATTGCACCACTGTATTTATTATCACTGATGAGCCACTGTATTATAAAGCATCTTTTTGAAGGGGTGCCTGCAATACCAATCTACGCTAGAAGGTGGCACTCGAATCCAACAATTGCAGAGGCTCTCTGGCAGCAGATTTGCATAATATGCATGCCAGTCACTGTTTTGCAATTGCACTTCAGCAAGAAATTAGATCTTTTTGCAAATACAAAGTGAAACACCTTTAAATCCCCACCACACACAAACAAAGGTGAAAACCACAATGTTGCAGTAATAAAACTTACGCATTGTAGATCCTTGAAAGAAGTTACAGACAATTGAATATAACTCTCCATCTTACCTTAATTGTTTTGCTGTTTCAAATCTTGAGAGGAGGAGAGTTTGTATTAATTATTATTATTATTAAATGCTGTGATTTTCTTGTTCCTCTTGAAATCTCAGGAGGCAGTGGGATAAGCCTGATTCCCCGCCGAGGCCGCCTTTATTACTGTGGAGCAAGAGATGTGATTTTTATTCTGTAGGGAATCCTGCACATGACCAGAGGATTAATTTTGTAATCTCTCTTCTGCATGTGGCATTTAAATATTAACCTAGAAAAAAATAAGATGGAATTGTGAATTTTGATCAGAGGAACACTTCCTTTCTGGAGTCATTGGGAAAGTTATATAAGCCCCTTGAGGAAATCTTTTTTAATCTTGCATGAGAACTGTTTCCTTATGGAGAAGCCACTTTCAGTGAAAATGTTTTGACAAAGCCGTCAGCACGGTTTGCAACGAAAAGACCATGCGGCTTCCTACTTACAGTTTGGTTCACTGCCGTGCAAGCAATTGCAATATGAGATTTTTCTGAAAAAGAAGCCAGATCCCCTGCGGGTGTAAACCAGATTAATTCCACTGACTTCAGTGATTTGCACCAGATGAGGAGCTGGCCCGATGTGTATAATATGATTTAACCTGCCAACTTTTGGGCAGAGGCTACAAAATTTCCTTTGAACAGAAACTTAGCTGCAGCCTCAGCTATGTAAAAACTGATGCCTCTTCATCATTTAGGTCTGAAGTCCCAGAGGTCACATCTGGGAGCATGCAGTGATCCACTCGTTTGATCTAGATCTAGATCATACAATCCCAGACTAATGGGACAAACATGATCTGAAATGCATGACCTTCGACCTCTACCCAGAAAGCTGAGGGGGGAGGCTGAGGTGCTTGTGTGCTCACCTTTTGTCCCCCCATCGGTCTGTTGTATCTAGTGATCTGTCTCATCTTATATTTAGACTGTCATCTCTTTGGGGCAGTGACGGTCTTTTTTTGTGACGTATTTGTGCAGTGACTAACGCAATCCTTGACGGGGGAGCTACTGTAATACAACTAATCATGATGATGAACACTGAGGTACCTTACTCACCACCCATGGGAGACATCAGATTTGCTGGGGCTGAGGTGGGGAGGGAAGCCCGTTTCCTCAGTGCTGGAGAACATCTCTCCCAAACTTAAGACAGTGAAACAGACATGTTCAGAATGTAGCAAGCTCCCCATTCAGACATGGAGGATCGCCTCTCTCCAGTTGATGCCCCTAATTTGCCACCCCATGAATCTCAGCTCCTCCTTGGAAGATGCTTGTTCTCCATCCCATCTTCCACCTTCTGCCATCCTGCTGCCTTGACCAATCTGTAGAGAATCAGGGAGGGCTCTCTGATGTCTGACACTGCCGGATATTTCTCCATTAGGGTGAGGTTGGGCTTCCTTCGGAACTGGAGCAACTAAAGGTTAAGGAAAGAGAAGTCCACCTGGTGTGAATAAGATTTTGATCCCGCTGCTTGGTTGCGGGCAGGGGTATAAATGAGGCAAGGAAATATGAGGGGATTTTCTATTTAATTTGTTTTCATTTGCAAGGCAGGGCAGGTGGAGGAAGAGCCACCATCTTAGGATGGGAGTGCTGAGGGTCAGAGTCAATCTAAGCCTATGTCTACACTGCGATAAAAAACCTGGTAGCGAGTTTCAGGCTCCAGCCCAAGTCCAAACGTCCACACTGCTGTTTTACAGCCTCGCAGCCCAAGACGACTGAGGCGGGCCAGCTGCGGCTGTGCCGCGGGTCTTTTATCGTAGTGTAGATAGACCCTGGGCGACAGTGGCTCAGAACATCACGCAACAGCTGGGTCGGAGGAGAGAGAAAGTGACAAGAATAACAAAGCCACAGATCCCCCACTTTGACTGTATGGCCATCGCATGTAAGGCTGGGGTCAATGGAAAACACACCGTCTTGCAGAAGAATAGATATGTACAAGTGGCATTAGCCTCTCTTAAGGGGGCGGGGGGATGGGAAGGAGCTCCAGTTAAACTGAGAGCAGATGGAGGGCCGTGCGAACAGGACAATTAATACCTGGGGAAGGTAAGCACAGTGTCTGAAGAAGAGCTCTATGAAGCTGGAAAGCTTGTCCTTTTCGCCAGCTGAAGTTGGTCCAATAAAGCCGTGGTTTTCAAACTTTGTAGGCTGCGTACCCCTTTCCAAATAACGTAGTCTACCCCATGCCCCCGTCTGAGAGAGGGTCAGAATATACCGATGAAAACGGGACAAGACGGTCTGTCAGGGATAACACGATGTGTTGTCTGCCGGGACAGGATTATTCTCGCGTGCCCCTAGCGTACGGGTACCCCAGTTCAATATTGCCTCACCCACCTCGTCCCTTTCATATCCTGGGCCCAACGTGCTACAACAATCGTGCAAACAATTATGGCCTGGCTTCCGAACTGTACGAGGAAAAATATGGCGCAGGCAGGCAGAGAGCATTGCTAGGGGACGGCTGTGCCAGCGCCCTGGTCTGATTATAATCCCATTCCTCATCCTCCTCCTTTTCTTTTCCACTAATTGTTTGGGTTCTTCCTAATATTTGTTAAGGCAGCCTTGGGGGGTAGCCCTGCTTGTCTCTCTCGCCAACGGAGGCGCACTGGAGGTGTGTTTAGCTCCCCTGACTAACAAACCCTTCCCCGACGCCGGGCTGGGGGTGTGGTGCTGATGCAAGCTGATACTAAAGGGGGAGACACACCCCATGGTGTACTTACCCCCCTGGCCCTCTGTGATATTTAAGTCCCAAAAGGCTTTGCCTGTCTGTGCGCTCCAGCCCCCGACGGCGGCCAGGGGACGCTAGAGAGCAGCGAAGGGAGAGAGGAAACTGGGAAGAAGAAGAAAAAAGACACCCCCCCCCCCTTCTCCAGCCGTTTGACATCAGAGCGCGTTTGATTTTCACACCAGCCGCTGGTCTCCTCCCCCCGGCCCCCGCCCCACTCCATTTCATCCCGCCCCACAGCCCGTTTCAGGCATGTGCATTGCCCGGCCCGGGGAGACGCGGGGTTTTGGAGACCGGGCTCCTGCCACGTTGGAAAAAAGCAACCCAGCACCCCTTCGTCTCCCCTCCCCACCTGCATCCTTCCCCGCCTCCCCACCCAGCTGTCCCCCGCCATCCACCCTGGGCACAGCCTCCGGCTGGCCGGGCGCCCCGATCCGCCCCCCGCGCCCTCTCCGCGGGCTCTTGTGTCCCCCGCGGTGACCGGGGCGGAGAGAGCCCGGCGGGAGCCCGCCCGGATGGCTAGGAAGCGCCCGGCCGGCGGGGCGGCGCAGCGGGGGCCGGCGAGCCGCGGGCAGCCCCGGGCCGGCTCGGAATGAAGGGTGGCCGGAGCCGATCCCCGCCGCCATGTCGGTGCCTTTGCTCAAGATCGGGGTCGTCCTGAGCACCATGGCCATGATCACCAACTGGATGTCGCAGACGCTGCCGTCCCTGGTGGGGCTGAACACCACCAAGCTCACCGCCGCCTCGGGGGGCACCTTGGACCGGAGCACGGGAGTAAGTGTCCGGGGCGGGGCACGTCTGTGCACTTCGTGTGTGTGAGGCTGGTGTGCAGGGCACGTCTGTGCACTTCGTGTGTGTGAGGCTGGTGTGCAGGGCACGTCTGTGCACTTCGTGTGTGTGTGTGAGGCTGGTGTGCGGGGCACGTCTGTGCACTTCTTGTGACTGGGGATGGTGTGCAGGGCACGTCTGTGCACTTCGTGTGTGTGTGTGAGGCTGGTGTGCGGGGCACGTCTGTGCACTTCGCGTGTGTGTCTGGTGGGTGGTGTGCAGGGCATGTCTGTGCACTTCTTGTGACTGGGGATGGTGTGCAGGGCACGTCTGTGCACTTCGTGTGTGTGTGTGAGGCTGGTGTGCGGGGCACGTCTGTGCACTTCGCGTGTGTGTCTGGTGGGTGGTGTGCAGGGCATGTCTGTGCACTTCTTGTGACTGGGGATGGTGTGCGGGGCACGTCTGTGCACTGTGTGTGTGTGTGAGGCTGGTGTGCGGGGCACGTCTGTGCACTTCGTGTGTGTGTCTGGTGGGTGGTGTGCGGGGCACGTCTGTGCACTTCGTGTGTGTGTCTGGTGGGTGGTGTGCAGGGCACGTCTGTGCACTTCATATGTGTGTGTTGGGGGAGGCTGGTGTGCGGGGCACGTCTGCACTTTGTGCGTGTCGGTGGGCTGGTGTGTGGAGCATGTCTGTGCACTTCGTATGTGTGTGTCGGGGGCTGGTGTGCAGGGCACGTCTGTGCACTCTGTGTGTGTGTGTGTGTGTCAGGGGAGGCTGGTGTGCGGGGCACGTCTGTGCACTTTGTATGTGTGTGTCTGGGAGCTGGTGTGCAGGGTATGTCTGTGCACTTTGTGTGTGTTGGGGTGTGGGGGGGAGGCCTGGAAGCACAGATCCTTAATTTGCAGGAGGGGCGCAAAGTTTGCTCTGGATCAGGGCTAGATGCTGCTGGCCCTTGTCTCCTGTGCTAGGCGCGTGTTCCCTTAGCTGAGGTGAGGGTAGCACGGCGGATCAGTTTCAGGGTTGACTTGGCTTGGCTTTGTAAAGGCGAAAGGTCTGGCCTGATCACCCGAGCCCAGGGAAGCTGAGTGAGTGGCAGAGGCCAGTCACTGGGGTGGGGCGGGCGTAGCACCGCTCCCAGCTTTGGGTGGCGGGTGTCCTGCGCCTGTATTGGGAGACTGACCGGGAGAGGGGGTGTGTGTGTTTAAATACTGTTCTCAGAGGTTTCCCAAGGGCAGCTCCCTCATCTTGTCGAGCCTCAGGAATGGGCCGGGTGGAAAATCCCAGGGGTTTCTTTGGGGAGGGGGGGTGGTGGCTGTGTGTTGTGGGTGGGGGGGAGATGAAGATGTTTTGCAGTTGTGCTGGCAGAGGATTTGGTCTGAGAAAATCTAATCGTGCCATAGCGACTTGTCCCGTTCCCTTCCCCCACCCCCTCCTCCTTTCTCTCTCTCTCGCTTTCATGTGACTGGGTGTTTCTGGGTTAATCCAGGAATCTCTGGGTTTCTCATTAAATAGGTTGTCAAGCTGGAGCTATTGGGACTTGAGCTACAGCCTTCATTTGCATAGCAGTAGGGCGAGATTGCCACCGTTAGGAGAAGGGCATAGTGAAGGCACATTCCCAGCATGAGGGATTGCTTGCGAGGCAAGGCACAGAGCTGGTGGGTCCCAGCAGAGCTGCCTTTGTGCTTTGGCCGTGCAGCTAAGGTTCCCCTTTTAGCCCGCTGCCCTGTTACATAACAACCTGTTAGCTAGAAGTCTGGCAAGCGCCCTAGGGGTGGAAAGTGGGCGTCTTGGGGAGGGGCTGGGCGTGGGGGTGGCCTCCCCTTTGCATTTCCCTGGCTGAAAAAAGAGCAAAAGTTCCCATGTCATGACATTTTGCCATTTCCCGATAGCTCGCTGTCAGGTGTAAGGCCCACAAGAACGGGTGCACTCAGATGCCAGGAATCAATAGTCATTATCGGGATGGAAAATGCATCAGGGAAGTTGCAAGTGCATTTTAGTCAGGCCTTATGGTTCCCCTTGCCTTTTCTGAAAGGCTGCTATAGACTGGATTCTTCTCTATCGGAAATGGCCGAGTATAACAATCCTTCTTTCTTCCCTTAGCAAGAAAGAATTGACACCTCTCCCCTCCAGGCTGTATGCTTCTGTCTTAAAAAAAATGAGCATTTTGCAGCCTCACTGTTTCAAGATGAAGAGTATTTGATATAGTGTCTCTGTTAATTGTGAGTGGATTTGGCAGTTTGTTCCCTGTTACAAGAATGTGATGTGACCCAAAATCATTTTAGCTGGAGTCTGTCTGTCTATCCGCATACGCTCCGTCTGTCTGTCTGTCTGTCTGTCTGTCTCTATCTATCTATCTATCTATCTATGTGTCAGTCTGGCTGTTTGCAAGGTTATTTATTGCCTATTTAAGCACTAAACCAGCACCTTTCCTTCTAGCTGGTGAAATACTGGTCTCTTCAGAATGATCAGAGACTGTGATTAAATAATGTATTTTGCAAAACGTTGTGTGATTAAAGGGAAATGAAGGTCAGAGATTCTGCAGGGGCTGGGGAATGCTTCATTGCTGGACTCCCTTTCCACATATGCATTATGGAAGCCAAGATCCTAGTGCTGATTACATCTTCAAGGTTGTATTCCTCGTTAGCTGGCCTGCTGTCTCACGGTTATTCTGGGCTCTCTCTCCTCCGTGGGTTAACGGAACGGTTTAAGAAATATTGCAGTGCTCCTGAAAATCTCCTGGGACACTTTAAATAGCTGGGGGGGGAGGGGAGTGGTGGAACCAGTAAGAACGCTGGTTGCCTTTTCCTCCTAAGAGCTAATTCCCGTTTCAGGATCTTGGAGAGCTCTGCAGAGTCCTATTGATTGCTGCCCAGTTCATAGAGTCCGGAGAACACTGCCTAGTGCATCAGGATGCACTTCATTCTCTGTGCCAAGGAGACATTGAGCGTGTGTCTTAATAATAGATTGGCATCGAGTTTCACACTGGCTGGGTGTGCATCCGAACTCACTTTAACTAATGATGCCAACCGACCCTTGATTTTTCCATCCCACATATCCCCAATCTTCCCCCCTTGTGTCCATATTATCTGCTTCAACTCTTGCTCTCCTTTTATGCCACTAAACTCTTTGTTTACCTGTCCCCAATCCATATTTGTGCATTAAAAATGCATCCTATCCTACATATTTACTGGTCCCTCCGAGGAACCTTTCCTTGATTCATTCCATGGCTCCATTATGTTTCTGTGGTGTTGCTCTATTGCTGCTTTTTTAAAAAACAATGTTGGGGGGTGGGTGTTGCACTGAATACTCCCTGTGCATCCGTTTCCCTACACTCTCACTATCCGTCTAAGTGTCCCCCTGTCTTACTTAACCCGCCCCCTTTTCCATCTGTCGGTTAGGTGTTGCCTACCAACCCAGAGGAAAGCTGGCAGGTGTACAGCTCTGCCCAAGACAGCGAGGGACGGTGTATATGCACAGTGGTGGCTCCCCAACAGACGATGTGCTCGCGTGATGCCAGGACAAAGCAGCTGAGGCAGCTCTTAGAAAAGGTAATGGGATGGACCATCCTGTGGGAAGGAGGGAGGATGGTCTGGTAGTTAAGGCAGGTGGGATTCAAGAGATCTGGCTGCAATCCGTGGTTCTGCTGTGGACTCCTGGAGCAATTCCTTCTGTGCCTCATTTCCCCATCTGTAAAATGGGGGTGGTGATAATACCTTCCTACCTCACAGGTGTGAGGATCAGTTCATTCATGTTTGTAAGGTGCTTTGATGTTATGGCTAGGAAGGGTGCATACGTATCTAGATAGAGGGAGGTTTGTGAAAGCCTTTGTGAAATGTAATAAGATCAAAGAGACATGATATCGCCCTGTGTAATTCAGTAGGGGGAAAAGTCTGCAGTTGACTCTAATCACATTGGTTTTCATTGAATTAACACTTAAATATTTTCAAAGGGTGAGTCTCGAAAAGACAAGAGAGAAGCCCAATTAAAAATGAAGCCCATGCTCTTTTAGCTGTATTGATATTAAAAAGGTTGGATAACACAGCATGAGTCATCAACATCAAATAACACTGTCATGAGGGCTTGTGGTTTTCTTCTTAACATTGACATTCATATGGTTCGTTTTTAATAGTCTGCTGTCCGGAGAGATCAGACGACACATCCCTGATATCAGGAAATTCTCTGGATAATGGATCCCATTGAAGAAACACCGTTTCTTGGGAAATGGTGCCATTCTTTTCTAAATCTAAGTAGACTCTTGTATCGGGGCATGTAATTATCCCTCATGTCTAAATACTGTGCTATGCCAGCATCTGAAGTATGTGACACAATAATTTTTATCCTGATACCTGGAGAAAATTGACGTGTTAGTCACTCAAAACATTCATAAACCTGCACTTAATGTGTTTTACTCTGCTCTAAGTACTATCAACTGAGACATGAGACATTTCTCCTTTGTTTGTAGCATAAGCTTTTGGCTTTTGTTTCCTCACATAATAAAGAGAGCATGCCCAACAGAACGAAATCTGAAGTAGGAACAGGAATTGTCATCTGGGGCAGCGCTAGTATCAAAGACCCATTGGCTTCGTATAACTACTCCCATGAATAAGACAAGCAGGTTTTGACCCAAAGTCCTGTTCAACTGGGAACAGTGGGTGTGGGGTGAAAGACCTAAAATGTGATAGTTTCCAATGCAGAGGGTGC
The DNA here is from genome assembly GCA_033296515.1 of Macrochelys suwanniensis. Taxonomy (NCBI): domain Eukaryota; kingdom Metazoa; phylum Chordata; order Testudines; family Chelydridae; genus Macrochelys; species Macrochelys suwanniensis. The sequence goes on along the minus strand of CM065790.1, from coordinate 7,110,954 downwards.
TGAAATATAAACGTTCATTGTTTTTCTTAGACAGCAAGCTGCTCTTGGGATGCCAGGGTATAAAGTAAGGGAAGAATGATGTGCAAAATCAGATGCTAATGTGTGTGTTAACCTATCTATCTCTACACATACACCATCCCATAAGAGAACCCAGAAATAAAGGGGTGCGTCTCAGCGGTCCCCATGAAGTTCCAGGCCTCTGATCTGGATCTCCATTGAAACAAAATCCTTTTAGTAAAATGTAACTGCAGACACTTGGAAAACCTCCAAGCTCACAAGAACGATCTGTTGCTGGTTGCAACAATCTGTTGCTGGTCAAGAATCTGACATCTTAACTCCCCTAGTTTTGTGATGAGAACTAGCCTCACATTTTTTTTCCACCACAAATAGCAGAAGAAACATAACATGTCAAAGATGTAATTGGGTTTGCTTTCCTCCTTGGAAAATCCAACCATAATCTATTATTCACCTTTGGGGATAATAAAACGTTCCCATAACTGGGCTGAGCAAAGCCGCATTTTTGGAGTGAGTAATTCTTTTTTTTTTTTTCTTTTTTTGTTGTTGAAAAGTAGAAGAAATTTCTTCCTTAGCAATCGATGCTATAGGCTTTGCATAGAGGTTTTGGGAGTTAAACAAAAGATCAGGTTCAAAGTTGTAAAAAGCCAATCTGTTGTAAAACACATTGACACCAACCTATGAAAATTAAGTTAGGGCCTTAATTAAGTTGGGAGGGGCCAGTGAGTACCCCCATCTCATTCTGCTTCAAAGGACACTGACATCACTTGGCACCTCATGTTTTTTAACTCCTTTTTAAGGCAAAGTTACAATAAAACGTGAAAAAAATTGGGTGTGCCCCATGCTCCCACAGTGTAGCTCTCTATCGCCCTCTAGTGGCTAGACCATGGTTGGAGGATTACTCAAGTGAATGAACTGGTCCTTTCCTTCAAGTAGTGGAGGCAAATGCATTTAGCTCCAGATGGCCCAGGCAGGAGTATTGCTCATAGACACTACCCCCAAAGGATAGCATCCACAGACTGGGATGATCAGGATCTAGGAGATATTATCTAGCTGACATGGCTTGCTAGAGTCGCCAGGCCAAATTCTGCTCCCAGTTACACAGGTATAAATCCAGAGTAACTCCATCAGTGTCAAAGAAGCTGGCATAACTGGAAGCAGAAATTAAATTCCATCTTATTAATTTTTTGCTTCCCTAAGGTAAAATCAACTATTTTCCCCCTTGGCAATTGTTAGCTTGTCTATGCCATTAGATTGCTGCAAAATGAAGTTTTATGAGCGCTCGGAATATGTGTGTTTCATAGGTGAAAAAATACTCTTAACTAAGGTTCTTCAGGGGTCGTAAGTGATTGGAAAAAACGGAGGGAAATTTAAGACCGAGAATGTATTTCGGCCTCAGGTCCAGTAAAGCACTTACGCTCATGCTTGACCTTAAGTACATGAGCGGTCTCATTTAAGTTTAATCATGTGCTTAAGTGCTTTGCTGGATCAAGGCCTTAAAATGCTAATGAAAATAAAAGATGTAGATCTTTAAATGATGAATTTTACATTATTGTCAAAGATCAGGAATAATAGTAATTGATATTTTAAAATGTCCACCGTAGGTTGCTACTTAATTAAAAAAAAAACTTATTAGCAATGAATGGAATGGATTTGAACTTTACACCACGCACATCACTGAAAATAACTTGTTTCACTGTATGTCTTCACTTAAGCACCCTTCCTTATTTGCTGTAAGTTAATTTGTGCAGAGTTGGGCTTTTTATCGGGAGTGAGCACTGGCAGAATTAATTGACCCAGTTTGGGGAGGAGGGATAGCTCAGTGGTTTGAGCATTGGCCTGCTAAACCCAGGGTTGTGACTTCAATCCTTGAGGGGGCCATTTAGGGATCTGGGGCAAAAATCTGTCAGGGGACAGTACTTGGTCCTGCTAGTGAAGGCAGGGGACTGGACTCAATGACCTTTCAAGGTCCTTCCAGTTCTATGAGATAGGCGTATCTCCATATATTATTATTATTATTAACTTCAAACTTAATCCCCATTCCCATTGGCAGATGTACAAAGCGATCCCACTAGGCGGATGCAGGTTTTGTCAGGGAAGCACTGGCTGGGTCAACAGGATAAAAATGCCGTACAAGTCCAGGCTGTAACAGACATGCCACCCAGTGCAGGCAAAGCTCCTCAAATTCCTCCCCATCCATTGCAGGCAAATTACTGCCTTACTGTTCACCAACGCAGAAAAATACACACCTCTTTTTCTCCTTCTCCCCATTCAGTGCAGTCTACCTAAAGGCCTGATTCTCAGCAATGGCCTAGGTGGGGCTGGGACAGGTGTTGTTGGGTGTGGATGGAATTAGGTACTGAAAATTCTTTCGTCTGATCATAGTCCCAAGACCAGGGCTGAGAGAAATGTACTAGCCATGAAAGCATTTGCACTGTTTGGACAATGAGCTTCTCCACCTTAGCATGTCACAAGCCATCAGACCTTAATGCAAGGGTTCTCCTTAATTATTTGAATTGTTACTTTTCATATTGTCCTTGTCATCAAATGTTAATGATGGACAACCTCGATCATTTCACAAAACTCAGAGAAAAGCTGGCATTTGTCCCTTGGCTAGTGCCAGCAAAGTCCAAGTGGCCCATGCTTCTGGTACCACACACATTTCCCACAGCCATGTTCAAGAGGAATTACACTGGCTCAGTGAAGCTCCCTGGAGAAAATATTGAATGCCAATAATCTCTTCCCCATCCCCCAAGTCCAATATTATTACACTTAGCTTCACTGAGTGTTGAATGTGGAAACAGGAGCTAATTGTGGTGGCATGGAATTCAGCGAGCTTCTTGGAATTTGCTTGCAGAGGAAGTTATGGGCAAGGTACAAAGAGTAATATTTCCTTAAGATTTGGGTCCTGATAAGAATTCTGTTAATTTCAGTGGAAGGTGAACCAGGCTCTCATCTAACGAAGTCCCTGGTTCAGCAAAGCATTTAAGCACTGGCTTAGCTGTAAGAACTGGAGTATTCCAAACTTAAATCAGTAGGGTTATAATAATAGTTGTTGTTGTATTGCATTGCATTGTATTTATTTGTATTCTGGTAACATCTCTAGAGTCCCAGGACTCCATTGTGTTAGGAACTGCACAAATACAGAACAAAAAGGTTGTTTCTGCCCCAAGGAGCTTACAGTCAATTTGCAGGTTAATTGCTTTCCTGAATTGGGGTCATAGTTAACATCCCGTAATGGCACAAATATTTGGGGGGGGGGGGACGGAATTTAGCATATCAACTGACGGCCACCTTTCAAAATCAGGTCATTTTGATTCACCTTGCTTCCTTCCTCATCCCTATTTCAATCACAGCAGCCAGTGTTCTCACAATGCTTCTCAAGATGGAGATAAATGTTTTAAAACATTTGAAAACTGAGTTCTCTGGTGCTATCTAGCATTGATTCCACCCTTAAAAGTTATTGAGATAGTGGCCACTAAAATCAAAGGTCTCAAGTTGGTCAGCCAAAAATGACACCCACCATAATCAGAGGCTACATTTGGAAATATTAGCCTTTAATCATGAATGCATGCATTATTTACCAGTTTATACAGCATTGCCTACCTCTGAATGTATTCTTTGTGACTGGTGACATACAACTAGTAATAAAGAAAAGAGCACGCTGTTTGAATAGTGAGGTTTTCCTATCTGGGTCTAAAGCTTGCACTTAGGCAATCAGTGAATGTCTCCTTATGTACATGAAGCAGTGATAATTCATACCTGAACCAGAAGTATTATTCTTAGTCAAATATGCTTCTGTTTAACTAATAGACTTTCCACCTGCAGCAGCAGGCATCGTACACTGGCTGAACCAATCAAAGAGACCATTAAGACTCATGCATTTTATACTTGACTACAATCCTTATTTGCATTCATAATTGTTGGATTATTTTCTGGAGCATGGCAGAATAAATGTTTATGAAACCCGTTTGCTCTGTTTTGGAGCACATGGTCATAATACCATGAGATGCTGCTGATTAACTAGTAAATAATGCATCTGCTGATTCCTCTTTAGCTTTGTTGACTGAGTGGAAAAAGGTCAACGTTTTGTATTATGAGGCAAATGATGCTGCCTAGCTCCTGTGAAAGCTTCCTCCTTTGACTGTGTTGCCTCTTTTTATTTTTTATATCTTTGGACAGGTGCAAAACATGTCTCAGTCAATAGAGGTATTGGACAGGCGAACTCAAAGAGACTTACAATATGTAGAGAAGATGGAGAACCAGATGAAGGGGTTGGAATCGAAATTTAAGCAAGTGGAAGAGAGTCACAAACAACACCTGGCAAGACAGTTTAAGGTATGTATATCCTCCAGCCTGCTAATGAGGCTGCAGTGTCTCTTCCTTTGCCCCAATATACCATGGGCCAAATGATCAGAGAAGACAAAAATAATTCTCCAAACTTCTATGTAGATGAACCTACCGTGTGGCACTACCCCAGGGTTTTATTCCCACTGCATTCTGGGCCTTACTCAGCAAAAATTGACACCCCAAAAAGTTTTGTCTGAATAGAATCATATCTTGAATGCACTGAATTTCCAGGGAAGGGATTTTCAAGCATGCATTGAGAATAGGTCTCCTAATGTACACCCTTACTTTGTAAATATAGGACCAAATGACCAGAGTGATATGGCAACAATGAGAAGGAAAAAAATGCTGGTCAAGTGTATACGTTGCTTATTTTTCAGTAATTAGCCCAAAGTCCTTATGTTAAGTAGCCTCAGTAAACAGATAGGCAATTCCTATATTTGAGCATTAGTGTCCTCACTGAGTGAAACAGATCCCTCATGGACCAAGGAGTGGGCAAGGATCTGGAGTGAAATCCTGGTGCCACTGAAGTCAATAGAAATTTTGCTGCTGATTTCAATGGGGTCAGGATTCCACTACTGTATTTCACTGGGTTTGGAGAAAGATCCCATCCAGACTGACATCATGGACCTATTTATTCTCTTCTGAAACAGCCCATGAGTTGGAGCATTGCTACCATTTAAGTAGCAAATGGAATACAATACTACAGTGGCACCAGAGAATTTCCCCTTCACATTCTTTGATAAATATTTCGATTCAATTTTCTTGAAACATTTTCCCACATTTTTTAACAACTAGAGACCTGGTTGAAACTTTTTAATTTCAAGATTTAATTGATGTTTTCTATTTTTAAATACCAAAAGTTTGAATGAAAAAAAAACGGGGAAAGAATATTTGTGAAAATTGTCAATTTCAGCCTCATTTTTCAACCAGCTCTGATCCTCAAGTTCAGTTCTTCAGCTTAGATCTAAGTTTAGAACCTGCTAGACTGAGACAACCTTCAGCTCCAACAATGTGATCTTATTCCATCCCCCCCCGCCCCAGACACATACCATGGTGATACATTCACTAGAGGATGCAAATAAAAATGTATAAAACATTGGAGGGGAACTCATCACTTGAAATAGATGAGCATGGAAAACAAATAACGTTTCACTACATGGGCTAGTTTCCGGTCTCATTCATGCCAGTATAAATCCAGAGTAATTCCACAAGACACTCAGATACCATGGTCCTAGGCATTGTATAAGAATCTGAAATGGAACTGTCACTGGTGCTATTCTGGATTTACATTGGTTTAACTGAGATCAGAATCTGGCCTATTATTAGGCTTGGCAGAATACGATTTTTATTTTTATTTTTAAATAATTTTGACAGATAATATAAATGTTTATTTGTAATCTTTTCCCCCCAGTTTTTATCAATTTAAATTTTCACAGTTGCTCAAAATTATAAGTATTTTTTCTGATTTTTATTTATTTAAATTTTCACAGTTGAGGGAAAGTAGAAGGGGTCAGACAATGGGGGGCACAAAGACCATCATTATTTAGTGACAGTAGACACTGAGAATCAGAAAGTTAAAATTCTATAAACTGTTAAAACACAAATTGCCAACATCATATATTGAAATGTACAAAAGGAATACCTTTAACCCAAACTGTAGTGAGTTCTCAAGTTACATTTTTCTTACTTTCCCTATCTGTAAATTTCAATTATTACTGGTGGAAATATTTTTTCCTCGGTTTGTGTGTGTATGGTGAAATCGACGTTTATCAACATTTATCGATAAAAATCGAATCCTTCCAAGCCTACCTATTATGAATACTATCCAATGCTTCATTAAATGGTAAGTGCATGCATATTTACATGTGCATTGTTGTCTAAGGGATCTCAGCATCTTCAACAAAATGTTGTGTACTATGCCTTTAAAGACAGCCTTTCTTTTCATTAAAAAAAAAAAAACAGTTTGGCAAAATAATGGCTGTGTTTGTGGAGAACAACATTAAAAATAATATTTTTAGCATGATTTAATAGTTTTAAAGAATTTTTCATATAAATTGCTGCCCCAGCATGATTTTAAATAACAGTCACAGCATTTTGTTTCTGCCAACTCCAGCATTAAAATGTGAGTGGTTTGGAGTTGTGTTTTGGGTTTTTTCTTATCATAAGAGGATTTGTTTATAAATGGATGTCTGTAAGGCAGGTTAGTGAGCTAGCTCCTCAACAGTATTTCATTTTCTTGCTTACAGGGCTAACTTAAAAGAAAGTTTTTTCAATGCTGCAGTGACTGAAGAAGCAGTTCACTCCCATGTAACCATGAAAAGAGGGTCACAGAGCATTTTGCACCATGCATTTATTTATTTATTTTTATTTTCCAAATTAGTACCATATCTCACTAAGGAACCTTGAACCACAACTGAGATCTTCCTTTGCATGCAATTGTAGATGCATTTCATGAATAGTTTGAAACCCTTGTCAATGCATATATATATATAATTTTTTTTTAAAGAAAAAAAAAACCAGAACTCTTTGTGTATGTGATCTGAAGCATGTAACCGTAAGATGTTGCATTCTAAAAATGACAAATAAAGGCCTTTCCCAAATATTTTGGTGTTCTGCAGACTGTTTAATATACTCTTTCTAATACATCATTTGGACCCAAAAAATAATAATGATAAGAATAATTGTGGGGATAAGAACATTGCACTCACGTAGGAAGCAGCCAGATCAAAGCAGAGTGTTGCGGATTTTTGCACGCATAGCACTGAACCAAGCTTATTTTAACCTTGCAGGCAATAAAAGCGAAAATGGAGGAACTTAGGCCTTTGATACCAGTGTTGGAAGAGTACAAAGCCGATGCAAAATTGGTATTGCAGTTTAAAGAGGAGGTCCAGAATCTGACGTCAGTGCTAAACGAACTCCAGGAGGAGATTGGCGCCTATGACTACGAAGAGCTTCAGAACAGAGTGTCAAATCTTGAAGAAAGGCTCCGTGCATGCATGCAAAAATTAGGTAGGCTCAGAACAATATGGTGGCACTGGCAAAACACCAGCAATGTAAAGTACATATAACATCTGGAGGTAGCGGTGCTGACCTGGACATCTCCTTGTGCCTTCGCTGCACTGGCTATAAGAAATGAGCTCACAAAGCAGGATCCGATCCCGTAAACACATATGCACATGAGTAATTTTACTATCGTGAGTAGCTACTCACCTGAGTAAAGTTATTCATGGTGTAAGTGCATGCGGGATCATATCCTTAGTTGGACATGAGATTTTGCAAAGTTAGCATAAATGGACAGTGGAATATGGTAAATAGGCTATTTTAAATACTGCTTATGCAATGCAAACACTGGGTCTCCATTTAAATTATGTATCAATGTGCAATCTTTCTGTTAGCTAGAACTGGGACATACCATTTTAAACAATATGTATGTGGGGCATGACTTTTTACCAGAAAAGAGCACAGCGTCACCAGTATTTGCTCATGTTTGTGTGTGGGCTGCAGCTGCTATAAAGAATATAACACCCCCCCCCCACCCCCACCCCCTATCACTTCCTTTCAGTGAAGGAGTAGAATCCTATCAATCAGGCCAAGTAAATAGAAGCTGTAAAGCACAGGCGGCCAGATTCTGATCTCATTGCAGCTGGTATCAATTGGCCATAACCCCACTGAAGTCAGTAGATTTCTTCAGGAGACTACGCCACTGTAACTCAAATCAGAATCTGGCCCCAGGTAGAGGGTGAAAATGTTGGCCCTTGGAGAAAAAGTGGGGATTCTGCATTCTGCAAGACATTTCCCCAACATTTGTTGACCTAGCTCCCTCCTGATTTAATTTCCACTTACATTATTGACTTGCTTGTTAGGCAATTTAAGTCATCTGAACACATTAACCGATCCACCAGTCTATTTCAGTAGCACATTTGAAATTATACTCTCAGGTGACTTCAGTAAAGATCAGCTGCCTTCTCATCACTGTATATTTTTGGCAAGGTACCATTTTATTTTTCTACTGTCTATGCTACTGGGATTGTTTCTGTTTGCTTTTAGACCTTTCTACCTTCGTTAGGAAGCTCCCTCCCTTTAGAAATTGATTGCTGTTATTATTTTAGCTTGTTATCTGTTACCTTGTAACCCACTTGTCAGCTAAAAGCCCACAGAGGAAAATGAATTCATTTAGAACATTATGTATGCACAGACAAATTTCTATGGGAGCTATGGGTAAAATTTGCAAAAGTGTTTAAGTGACTCAAGTCGTTAACACACAGTCTCTAGAGTATAAATCTAATTAAAAGTCAAAGGGACTTAGGCTCCTCCATGCCTGACTCATTTTGAAAATGAAACTTGGGCTCATAAGTTACATTCGCACTCTGTCTGTTGGGGAAGGGAAAAGCCCATTTCCGAAGGAAACGTAACGAGATTGGCCAGGTCCTCAGCCATCAGCTTAGTTTAAAGGAATGCAGCTAGGCTGATTTACACCAGCTGAAGATCAGGCCTCTTGATTTAAAAATAAAAGCACTTGGAAAAGTTTCTTTCTGCCCCTCCCCCTGCTGAAGAGATGCGTGCAAGGCATTGCCACTGCTGCTCCTTGTTATTTACCATGTGCAATATTGCAGTGGTTTTTGGATTGTAAAGAAAAATTCTCCACCTCTGTGCTATAAAGGTAAAATTCACAGCACAAAGGTCTATGCCCCATTTAAGACCTCAAAGTATGGCTTCAGTGGCAAATAAGTGGTACATAGACCTCATACTGGGCCCTCTGAGTTTCACTCTAAATGTTTGAAAGAAAGATGAAACCTGGTTATGATTATTATTATTATTATTTTATTATGGTAGCACCTACAGTCTTCAGATGGGATTGGGCTCAGTCCTGGCCCCCGAAGAATTTACAATCTGGACAGGCAAGACAGGGGTAGAACATGATGAAGGAAGTATCATTATCCCCATTTTATAGATGGGGAACTGAGAGACAGAAAGATTAAGTGATTTGTCCAAGGTCACATAGTAAGTCTGTGGTAGAGCGTGGAATTAAACCCACGTCTCCAGAGGCCCAGTTGAGTGCCTTAGTCACAAGACACTTCTGTTGTGAGGAAGCAGCTGTCTTTACTTCTTCTCTTTTGAAGGAAGAGATGGGGTTTCACACGAGGTAACAAATGGAGAGCAGGGATCTATTTTCTATCCCACAGTAGAGAGCGTCTCTTCAAATCTACCACTTTGGGTTGTCTCTTATGTTCCCATCCTGTCTCTTGGGAAAAAAGAGACTTTCTGTTTTCCACAGCCAGCTCTCTGTTGACCTTTACTCACTTTAACTGTAGGAACCGAAGAGAGGGCATAGTAGAAAAAAAAACATTCTAGAGCAGAAAGAAAAACATCAAAGCTGTACCTGAAAGTGGAGCAGTATTGTGCTGTCAATATTTTAACCAAGGGCTTCTGTAAAGATGCTCCCACAACATGTGATAAATATCCCATGGACCAAAGGTGTGTGTGATTTCAAGGAGAAGAATGGAGGGACTGGGGAATCTAATTTGATCTAAGCAAATAATTTGCAGTGAATAATTATTTAAACAACACAGCCCTCTTCGTCTGTTGGCAAAAATTCCTTAGATCGAGTCGTTACCCTAATGTGTGTATTTGTTCAAGTTTCATTAGCTAAATAACTTACCTGATTTTTGTTTCTTTTGTAGCTTGACCACAAATATTCAACTGAGGAATTCAGTTGCTTAGTTGGGATTGGTCAGAGAAGTCGCATCATATTGTTCCTCTTCTCTGACAGTGTGACCATGTGTAATCCCATATGCAAGCACTTCTTAGCAGGAATGCTTGCATGCATGAATGGAAAATTCAGTTTGCATGAAAACTCACCTGTGCAGCTTTGAAATTAATTGTTTTATTAGGACCAACATTTTCATACCTTGATGCTCAATGTTGGTCTCCTTAAATCCCTATTTGGGAACCTAAGTGCAAATGGACTGAGCATCACAAATACTGACCATATACAAATTCCATTGGAGTCGATGGTACTTCTAGGACCTCAGCATCTTTGATTGTCAGGCCGCTTGTATATAGGTGCCTGATAGGGTTTTAGAAACCTAATTTTAAATACTCAAGGCCGGCTTCCTCAACTGGTGTGTATCAGCACTGTGTCACTGACTTCTGTGGAGCTGTGTTGTTATACAGCAGCTGAGGAGTTGGGCCCCAAGTTTGCTAATGTTAGCCTGCTGTTTTAGCCAGTTGCTTGAAAATAAAGAGGACACGGGGAGGAGGGAAAAGGGGGCATTGAACATGGCTGAGGTGAGCCTGTCAGAAAATACAAGTGCATATTTGTAGGCTGCTGTATTCACAGCTCTCCTCCAGGAGGACGTCTGCAGCACTTGGCAGACAAACGTGAAGTGCATTTGCGGGAAGCATTTGCACCTTTTTCCGGAGAGCCGCCCTGGGCGCCCGGAGACTGCAGCAGCGTGTTTGTACCGCTCCTTTGAAGGAGGAGGTGGGAGAGAGCCATTGCTGAAAATGCCTGCTCCCGGGATAAGTCATCCCATGCAGGGATAGGATGCAACAGGACCCAGAGAGAAGGGGCCAGCTCTTTTCAGTGGAGCTGTGGTGACTGACACCAGCTGAGGATGTGGTCCAAGGTGACTCCATCAGATGCAGGGAGCCCATGTTGACCTTCCCTTGAGTTTGGTGGCAGAACTTTATCAAGTGGCTCCAGATCCACCCCAGTATATCGCTGACCTCGGGTTCCCTGAGGGGGAGAATCTGGGTCTTTTGAAAAGAAGCCTCTTCGCATGCTGCTAATTCTGCTTCCGATCTCACCATTACCCCCTGTTTAGGACCAGACTCTGAGACACTCGCTCAAATTGAGTAGCACCCGACTCCGTATGTAACCCCACCCCACTGATACCACTGGACCTATTTAGCGAGTAAGGTACTACTCAACTGGAGTCAGAGTATGGCAGCTCGGCCCGCAGTGGATTTTATTAGTACTCCGCTCCTGGGGTGACAAAGATTTCCTTTGTGCACAGCCCCAATCTCTGTCAAAGTGTTGGGGTCCTGTTCTCCGCTAGGCTACATCCGTTTGATGCCGCTGTGACTCCCTTGATTTCAATTGTGATAGGCTGCTGCCAAACTGAAGCAGCTCAGCAGTGGAATGGGCCCTTTGATTTCAAGCCCTGAACAGGCAGGACTTGTAGTACATTTTGGAGCTGGGTTCAGTCAAGCCCATTGTATCCCCCCTGGAACACTGCTGAGTGGGAATGTGTTTTGAAAGCGAAAGGAACGGCTGTCAGAGATGCTGGGAGCTGTCATTCACGCTCATTTCAGCACCTCTGAAAATCAGGCTATTGCAACACCTGCAGGCATTTTGCTGCTGGGGAGCTAGTGCTGTAAAATGAACACTAGGGTGGGTGTTAAGAATGGCAGGTCCTTCCCAGAGTCTACACCAATTATCCCCCCACTGGCTCAGCTTCAAGTTGGGTAATTGCATTCTCCCTACACGTGCTCAGATCCTCTGCTGCTGAAAATCAATGTAGACCCACAGCTAAGACCCGGGCCCGGTGCTCGTCACTTTGTAGCCCGAACTGTTGTCGAGTGGTGCTGCGTGTTGTTGAACATGTTCCATCTCAGAGGTGGTGGCACTTCAGCGATGGATGAAGTGATTCTTCTACATAGGTTATAAATGTTTTGGGGATCTGCAGCAGGGTAAAACATTTGGGAATGGGTTACGGGCTCCCTGCCAGTCACGTGACTCAGCAGGGAATTGAAGGGAGAGGGTGGGCTCTTTTAGGGGGAGGTGAGAGAGGCAAGGGGAAAAGATGCTCTGTTGGCCGGGGGAATTGATTTATTTTGGTGTCATCTCCTGAGTTTTGTGCTTGAATGATAAATTCAGAGGCTCAGAGGCAAGCACCTGAAACAGACTTAGGCGTGGCTCTGATTCCTTCCTGGGCTGATGAGATAGTCCAATAATTTACAGAACACTCTGGGATAAAAAATCCCATGTAGACCAGCACAGCTGGGCAAATCATGCAGGCAACCTTTTGCAATGAGGTATTGGTATATTTTAAGTAGGTTTGCGTTGGCCATGCTCACCCTCTTTGGTTTTTTCTTTCTGTCGCCATTCATGCATCTGAGTGTTGCTGGCGCAGGTAGTTGCAGGAAGCGAATTCTACAGCCAGCGTTTGTGGGCATAGATTTTGCGATTTGTGCTAGCAAGTGTTTGCCCTGGAAGTGCTTCTGTGCTTGCCCTGTCATGTAGTTTATGGGGTAAACTGCAGCTAACCAACATGGATTCAATTCTTAAGGTTCCTTGCTACTTCAGAGTATATAAAATGTGAACATAGAATTAACTGATTAAATTCATAGAAAAAAATTCAAGGAAATTTTGATCTGCTCACCGATACTCCACCGGCACAAAATGAACCCAAATTTGCGGACTAAGTTATTTGTTAGTTATTTGCTCAGCTCTATAACTGGAGGGGAAAAATTTTTGTTTTAGAGGCATGCAAAGGAACCTCAGTGACAGATCAGGGCTCTATTGTAGTAGGCGCTGTAGAGATAATAACAAAGAAAACAGTCTCTGTCCAAGCCATGCTCACAATCTAGAGGGTATTTATAGTATTACTAACTTAAAATGCTACCAAATACCTGGCCCACATTGGTCTGGCCAGCTTGAAGGTGCTGGACTCGTGACAGAGACATCTCACAGTGTCTGAGCGCCCCCTCCCATTTCCTTGGTATTTTTCCTCCCGTATCCCCCATTGCTTTGAGCTCCACGCTGCTGCAGAATGATTTGCTTTAGACAAAGTTCCCCTCCCCCTATGCTTTTTTATTTCCCCGAAGCTTTACTGAAGAATCAATACGGAGAACATTGCCTGACCCTGGTGTGTGTGAGTGTATCTATCCAAAGGCAGGTTCAGTTTGTTGTTCTGTTCCCATTTTTTAAAGATCGCTATTTATATGGTGATGCGAAGGTTTCCATTCGTGCTCCGAAGAGAACTCTTGCAGAAGTAGTGAGAATATCACTCGGAATTGCTCCTTGAACTAGAGGGCAGGTTTAAGATAGCAGCTGCTCTCTGCAGGTTTGGAATTCTCTCCCTTTCCGAGCTTGCCCTTGATTCTTAAAGCACTCCCTTTACAGGGCTTAAGCATGCGTGCACCCTACTATGAAACGGGGCTCGACACAGAATAGGGAGCTGATCCCTAAAACAAACCAACAGCAACAAAACTCTGCCCCACAATTGTACAATTTAGGAACTGGAGGAGTGTGTTCTCCCCTCCCCTCCCTACACACGCATTCATCCATCCCAGCTGCATTTCGATTAGCAGTCAGATTAGAGGTCTCCCAGCCGGAAGACACAGGCAAGATCAGTGCTGAGCTTTCTAGTTGCTAAAGAAAAGTCCATTTCCACCTTCAGACCTGTCCTTGCAAAGGAAGAGAGTCGATCCTGCTGCCCCTAACATTACAATAGGGGTGTGTAAAATCTCACCGGACTAGATGCATCTCTGATGAGTGCAAATGGAGGTGCATTGCTGGATTAACATTTCAGGGCGAAAGTCTGATGGCCTTGGGATGGATCGGGTAGTGGGGAGGAAGACAAAGGGGGCGTCTCCCTATGCTTCCACACAGGCACTGCAGCCTGCGAATCCACTCCCTGGCTGAAAGGGACATAACCCTTCCCCCGCCGCCACCTCCGTGCCCTGAGCTGCCTGCTAGCATCGGGGTGAGTTCATGTTATTCCTTTAAAAGCGGATGTAAAGAGCTCGCAGTTCGGCCCGCTTGTAACCCACACACCTCCTGGGTGTGGTGCTCTGTCCCATCTAGTGGCACCGAGACCACTTAGAGAGTGGAGGCTCATACACTAAGCTTCAGAGGTCCCAGGTTCAATCCCGCCAGCCGACGACCGGGGTCTGTCGACATTACACGCTCACTGGGGCCACACCAGCAGAGTGCCTGTGGTGATCGCTCCACACCCCCCTCAGTAGAGCCCTGCCACTGACCTGCAGCAGGATACAAATAATTTCCCTTGACTTCCATGGGATTCCCTCTGTCCAGGGGGGGAGAATCTATCCCCGGCAGAGGAGCAAGACCCTAACTTGGCCTGTGGTGCTGGCAACTCTCAATAACCGTTGAGTCCAAAATCAAACAAACCTTTTGCCATGAATCTAAAGATCTGATGGCTTTAAAATGGCTGCTCGGCCACAACACCTCAAACACTGGCTGTGTAAAAAGAGGTGTTTTAACCCCTATGACAAGCCTAGTGAAGACATGACAGTTGTAGCTGGAACCCATGTTAGATGGCTGAGGCATTCCCTCGCCTCCCTGGAGGGTGATTTAGTGAAGGCAAGGTCAAAGAAAGGACTGTTTTACACATGAGACTGAGAGCTCATTATATGGAACACCAGTGAACTGAGCCTTGAACATCTCAGCCGTAAACCATATTTGCTGAGCCAGCCGGGTGTTTTAGTGGCATGAGTCTGACTGCCATTCTCGAGCCCTGTGCAGTCGAGCTCTACAGGACCCCAAATAAATCTGACCAACAGTATTTGGGGAAATGTAGGGCTGGAAGGGACCTCGAAAGGTCACCTAGTCCATCCCCCCAGGCTGAGGCTGTATTAAGTGTGTTTAGACCAGGCCTGATAGGTGTTTGTCTCACCTGTCCATAAAAACCTCCAGTGACTGGAATTCCATAGCAGCTGTGCAGTCCTGTTTGTTTTTTCAAGCCCCCCCACCCCCTTTTTTCCCCTGCATCCGGGAATAATTTGTAGAGACAACATAAAGCAAACCCAAGTCCTCTTGTGCTCTTCTCACCACCCGGTGATTTGAAATACCCTCCACATGTCTAAACTTGCATAACTTAAGCACCATAAATGGTTCCCTGAAGCACTAAAAGAGCCAGAGGAAAACCACGCAGAAACACCGGGCTATTTGGGGGTTATTTGGGTTTACCCAAATATTGGGATATTCGGTATGAAAAACATGAGTGTGAGTATAAAGAAGCATAAATATCATGACCGAGCCCTGCAGATGATATTATTATTTCTATTGTGGTAGCACCCAGGAGCCCCGGGGTAGAACTCCGTTGTGCTGGGTGCTGTACAAACACAGAACAAAGAGGCGGCCCACATATCCCTGCTACTCCTATTTTTCTGAGCCCAAAAGGGCTGAGTTTGCTATGTAGGCAAATACTCAGCACCTAAGAGTTTGAAAGGGTTGCTCTTTGTTGCTCGAGAGTGAGCCCTAGGGTGTGATTAAGGAGCATAATTTAGGAGTTCCAGAAAGAAGGCCCATTCAATGAGGAGCTAAACATTTAAAAGCTCTATGACAGGCAGTATAGTTTAATGGTTAAATCAGGGGCTGCAGAGGCAGGAATTTGGGATTTAAGTCCCAGCTCCGCTGCTGACTCATTGCATAGTATCTCCTTGAACAAATCAGATAATTTCTGTGTGCCTCAACTTCCCCAAATGTAAAACGGGACGACAATAGAGAACCTTAAATCACCAGGGCCTTTTGAGGCATAACTCATTAATGTACGCAAAGCAGTTTGAGATCTGAGACTGTGTGTGTGCAAATTATTGACATATTTATTGATAATGGACGGGCTATACGAGGCTCCTAGCCTGTGAGATGCTGATCTAGATTCATGTTGAGGGGTCTCCATGCCTAGCAGAAAGAATTCAGCACCTCACAGCCTTTTTCCCAACCCACAGTTCCCCACAGCTTATATTCAACAGTCACTAAGCATATGGCATGAAAAAGGCCGTTGTGTAATGTCTGTAGTTGCTTCTTGGCTGGAATGAACAAATGCCACTAAAAATTCCCAATGCAATGCAAAGATTGTAGCTGCCCATCCAGAACAATAACACCTAATGACTGATGTTGTCTTACCTTAGATGGAACTCAGGTGGGTCTAACTTTTAATCTGAGGGTCCAGGGTACAAGTCTTGTTCAAGTGGTAGGTTCTTAATTTACATGATAAATGTATGAATAGGATTGTATGATGGGGTTAGCTGTGATAACAGGGACTGAACTCAGAGACCCAGGAGATTCCTTCCAGGCCTATGTTTCTAATCCCTGGCAGTGTAGCTCTAACTTTTTAGATTTTGCCCACTGGCACCTGAGGCTCATGACCGATTTAAACCATGAAAGAGACATCTAGCCTGGAATGCGATCAGCCCTAGTGCCCCACTGGGAAACTGTTATAAATGTGTCTCCAGCTAAATGCATAGTGAGCAGTAGCCGAATTACTTGCAAACAACACCAGTTTACAGGTATCAACTTTTAAAAACAATAAATCAATGGCTTTATACAAGTATTCTTAATATACAGCTAATATACAAGTATAATATATTAATATACTTAATATACAAGTATTCTTTCCAGGAAAATCGAGAGAAAATGATTAAATTAACAGCAATGTAGAGGTATGAGAATGGCAGGGAGCATTTGGAAGCTCAGTAGACAGAGGCTGGGCCTATGCAGGAAAATTTGCAAGAAACTACCCACATATCCTTTTAACTCTTTGTATTCTTTCACCAATACCTCATCCTCATCCATGGCGGAGAGGGATTTAGGCTGAATTCAGTCCATGTCAAGAAGCGTTCATAGTTCAACCTACATTTTGGGCTGCCTGGACGTCCAGCTTTTTGGCTGCGCTCTCCCTACATTTCCTCCCACCTCTGCTTGGGGGTCAGATCGTGCAGAATAGCCCCAGTAGTTGCTTTAGAGCGTATCAGACGTATGGTGGTAGGCTGAAGATGGGCTGTAGCGCATGGAAGCAAAGAACCATATCTGAAGTGAGAGAGATTTTACTCTCGGACTGGCTAAAGAATGATATTGTTATCGGTTGGGGTCAGGGGCACACTCTAGGATGGTGGTATGTTTTTATTGTCTAAGGCTTTGTCTTCATTGATACAATGATGGGTTTTGTTGGTTTGTTTTTACAGCAAGATAAGAAACACCAATAGCTGTCGCTGCAAAATCTTAAGTGGGGACAAGGCACTTGTAGTGTTTACTGCCAGGTAGCTAGGCGAGGTCAGTGCTACATCCCCCACCCATGGGCGACTTTCCCTAGTTTACCTTGTACCAGGAAAGTGCATTGCCTCCTGTGTCGTTTTACAGTGGGGTAGCTAACATGGCTTTCAGGCACCTTTTGCCTTCCTGATTCCAGGCTGTGTTGGGGATTCTGGTGTCACTTAGACAGCCCTAGTGTCCAAAGTTACAACAGCCTCGCTGGGCTGGCCTGATGTGTTCCTCCCACCTCCAGCCACACCCGCAGCATGTCCCTCATGCCAGGGCTTGGGAGCGGGGGGCCTCAGCAGGCCACTTTACGGCTCTCTTTCACAGCGTCTCTCAGCCACATACAGGGCTTTTAGGGGAAAATTAGGTTCCTTTTTCACTGCTCCGGTGCTTTTGCCCAGTGCAAAGGGGCTGGAGCAGAGGTGACCATCTCCCCCACTACTGAATAGCCAAGAAGCCGTCCAGTTGGCTAATTAGAACAGACCAAGTGGAAACTCAAAGAATAGATATCCCAGAAATCTTAGGTGTGTACTTAATAACAGCTTAAAATCACGGGCCTGATTTGAACTGCTGTAAACCAGCACAGCTTCATTTACTGCAGGGGAGCTACAGCCAACTTACACCTGAGGGATCTGGCCCCTGATTCCCAGTGTTGGCTAAAGAAACCATGTTTGCTGCAGTTCCATTCAAGCGTCAAAATCCATTGACAATAGCATACGCTCCACTCTGCTACTGAGACCTTCTCCTTGACTGAAGTGTCACAGATTTAAAAATCTCAAGATAAGAGCCGGCGAACGCCTTCCCAAGTTTAGTTGGCATTGTTATCCATATTCTTCTACCCTTGTGTCGGCTTAGTAAGGACATGGTTCTACAAGAGCTGCTTCGCAGAACCGGTGCAAGTGTTTTAAATGACTGCTCCTGTAGCAACAGTACGTTCAGTCTCCGTCTGCAGCGTCTTCTGCTCCATCTTACTTTGACTTTCCACTTGTCGTTCTTTAGTGTGTATATGTGAGCGTTTCAACAGCCTGGGATGGCAGTGTTACTGAAACTTGTGGGCATTATTGTCAATATGAAATCACCATATCATGGGAGAGGGATAGCTCAGTGGTTTGCGCATTGGCCTGCTAAACTGAGGGTTGTAAGTTCAATCCTTGAGGGGGCCATTTAGGGATCTGGGGCAAAAAATTTGTCAGGGGACAGTACTTGGTCCTGCTAGTGAAGGCAGGGGACTGGACTCAATGACCTTTCAAGGTCCTTCCAGTTCTATGAGATAGGCATCTCCATATATTATATGGCTATATTTTAGACACTAAGAATGAAGCGCGGAAGACATTTATTCGTGTGAAGCCTGAGAAAGATAGAAGATTATATTTTACTGCTTGGAACCATTGGAGAGAGAGATTGATACAGGAAATTCGAGCAGCAAGGAGAATGGATGAGTGGTTAAGACATCAGAGTCAGATTTTTAAAGGTATTTAGTCACAGATACGTGGCTTTTCCAAAGGGCGTAGGCATGTAACGCTCCTTGAATTCAGTGGGTTTGAAGTCAATGGGAGTTAGGAGCCTAGGTGCTTTGGAAAATCCTGCTAGGTGCCTATCCAAATCCTGAGGCATCTAAATACCTTTTAAAAATCTGGCCCTTAGACTTTAGTTCCAATGCGCATGTGTCCGTGTAGGTTCAAATTGCAGTTCTGGTAAGATCACTAGCTTGGGGCCGTGGTTATATCACTAGACTCGTGATCGGGAGATCTGGCCACAATTCCTGGCTCTGCCACAGACTCACTGCGTGACCATGGGCAGATCACTAAGGCCACTTTGTCGGAGATGCCGACCACCCAAAACTCCAGGTAAAGCCAATGGCAGTGGCAGGGGTGCAGCACCTCTAAAACTCATGCCCTTAATCTTGCTGTGTTTCAATTCCCCATTTGTACAAATGGGGTAGTGAGAATTCCCTACCTCATAGTGGGTTGTGCGTGAGGAAAAGACATTACCGTTTGTGAGGTGCTTAGATACTGTGGGGCTGGGCACCGGAGAAGATGACAGATCGGTACAGGTAGATGGTTTTGCTGGGAAGATAAGTATATATAATGCCCCACCTTTTTAACCTGCCAGAGGAATGTTTGGAGACTCAGAATGAGCAGCACCAGGTCTATTACCGCAAAACTGAGCGGTCACCACTTAGCTCATTTCTCCACCTGGCTGCCTGACACTGGCTAACTCTTCTCCCCATTTGCTATTCCGCGACATTCGCAGCACGTCTGTTTTCGGGAAAGTTCATTTTCTTCGGGGCCCTGCGATAAGGACAATTGTTATTAAGCGGAATGAAACAAACGAAAGCATCCGACAGCTGTTTGCAATCTAATTGCCCTTAATTAAACGAGCTCCCTCTCAACCAGAGAGAGGCGATGTCATGGCAACCTGGGCGAGTTTTCGTGCCAGTGTCACCCCTCAGCGCTGCCACGTTCTCCGGCCCGCCACTCTAATCACTCATTCGTCGCCTTGCTCACCGACTTTCCGCTCTTTTACAGCTTGTGGGAAGCTGACAGGAATAAGTGACCCAGTCACAATAAAAACCTCGGGATCAAGGTTTGGATCATGGATGACAGACCCTCTAGCTCCAGAAGGTGAAAACAAGGTAAGGTTATAATATTCCCCTCCCGCCGTCCCGTACACAGCATGTCCCATGTTACTCAGAGTTCCTTGCATCAAAGCACTGAGACTCTGAGTAGAGGTCCGCCGTCGTATGTCCCGTCCGATGCCCACTGAAGACAGTGGAAAGACTTAATGGCTCTGAGCTTTACTGACCCTGTCTGCGCTGCATGCATTTCCACACAGCACTTATTAAACTCGTACGGTCCTGCTCAGCCGGTGCTGGGCTGCGTGTCAAACCTGGACTGGACTCTCTAAAAGCTGCCTCTTCTTTGATTGGCCCAAAGGCAAGGGCGTTGGAGGGATTGACCGCAAGTCATTACAACCCACACGCATTGGAACACTTCTTGAAGCTTTGCCTCTTGGTTGGTTTTTTGTTTGCTTGTTTGTTTTTGAGAGGGGGAGGTTTACTTACTTATTTTATTCCTTAAATTATTTTTTTAATGTTAATTATATTGCTCACGGGAAAAGTTCCAGACTCACAGCTACTGGAGTTCTTTCTTTATCCATTGGTAATGATGGGTCAAATTTCCCCCCCGCCCACCACAACTCTGGCATGCAGGCACTGCCCCCTTGGAGGAGAGGATAGTACCATCTCCATGGGTCAGTCCGTCCTCAATATGTCGACTGAGAATGCCAGCCCAGTTTTCCTGTTACGGCCGATTACCATTGCGTTCTTAATGGAGAGGACATGAGTGCACTAGGAACTGGACTGAGACCCATCAAACTCATTCTAGGCAAGCTACTCAACATCTGTAATTATTTTTATCAACGTATAAAGCACATTCCTAGGGGGCTCAGTAAGACAGTGGCCTTATTTCAGTCTGGATACCTGAATGCAAATTCCAAGTATGTTACAAGTGAAAAACGTGCTCTAGGAGCTTCTCATTATCAGCTTTGAGTTAAAATCCATTTCCTGTTTATTGGTCGGATGAGTACACACTTCTGTTTAGCCAGCTAATGGCAACAGCCCGCTCACTATAAAATTAATGTTCCCTTAGCTTTTTTTTTTTAAAGGCCTCCCTGTCTGAAGCTTCCTTATTTTCTAAAGCATAATGAACCGGTATGTGTCCTCTAGAAAGTGGATGAGAGGGAGACACCAATATTTGGCTTGTGGTTCAAGTCTAGATTTATTTTTCATGCTTTGACTAAACGCACACCAGTATAGATGATGGCTCAAGGTGCAGGTCCGTATAAAATCAGGCCCATAGTTATTAGCCAACAGGAAGGGACCATCAAAGTCCAATTAATTTCTATAACACTGCTGTTCATCTCTCCGATAAAGTCATCTGACCAAGCTACATCTCCCCTTCTCCTCCTTCCCCCACCTTCATTGTTGTGTAGAATTAATTTGCTGCATCAAGAGAGGTTTTTGTTTTGCTCTGTTTTGGTCTTTTCAATTCAGACTTTGCAGCTCTGCTCACAAGGAGGTACAAAGCCAATAACTAGCTGAAAATCAATCTAGGTTTCCAATGAGTGATGGAAGAGAAAATACCTGAAGACATTTGCTGAGGACATTATAGGACACACGGCAAACAAACAAAAAAGCTTGGCTAAATGGAAATTCACTATTGTTCAAAAGAGCCGGGGCAGCAGCGCAATTAAGGCAGGGTGGGAAGGCAAATTAATTTAATAGCTCACCCTTTGTTTGGGTTCTCAGGCTGAGACTGCGAAGAAGCCTACTAGAAAGAAGATACCCACTGATGATTCCAAAGTCAGTTTCAGTTCAGAGAAGCTTCTTAGCTCTGAACATGCGCATTAAACCAAGGGCACTCTGCAGAGGGACAGTCTGTCCCTTCCTCTCTCCAACTTAATCTGTTTAGTTTATTAAAAAGAAGAAGGGGTGACTTGATTATGGTGTATAAATATCTTCACAGAGGGACAATACTGGGTACTAAAGGGCTCTTTACTGTAGCAGAGGGAGGCATAACAAGGACCGCTGGCTGAAAGCTGAAGCCAGACAAATTCAAATTGGAAATAAGGCAGCGGTTTTTACCAGTGAGGGTGATTAACCAAGGGGAGTGGTGGATTCTGCATCTCTTGATGGTTTCAGAACAAGGTGGGTGCCTTTCTGGACGAGATGCTTCAATGAACAAACAAGTTATTGAGTTCAATACAGGGGTAACTGGGTGGAATGTAATGGCCTGTGATATATAGAAGGTCAGACGAGATGACCTAATGATCCCTTCTGGCCTTAATCTAGGCATCTATGAAACTCCAGTTCCTTACCTTCCCCTTAGTTGCCTGGCCCAAGAGACTCTGAGTCAACTGCAAGATCCAAAATTCTGATGAAAGGGGTTTTATTTTAGTCCCAGGCATCCCTGTTACAGGCATCAGTGTTACAAACCTTAAGAAACGATGAGAGATTATGTCAAAAGGAACAAGCCTCTGTTGCCATATAATGATAAATGTCGAGCTGAAGCTAAAATGCTTATTTTCAAGGCTGGGACACAGCAATCTGGTGACACACTTTCATTACCAGTTTATTGCTGTTGTACCTTCTAACTGACGCGGATTTAATCACTTTATCTGATGGAGGTTGACAGAGCAGAGCGACAGTATCTCGTTGCTCATTATTCTTCTGCTATGTGCTGTTTGGTTCTCAGAGCAGACCTGTTGTATTCTGCCGTCAGTCCGGGCCTTGCTTATCCATAAGCTTACAGGGATTTTTAAAGTACATAATCAATGAAGTTGTCTGGCTGGCTTGTTAATTTAAGTGCTTACGGTCAGCTGTTTAGCAAGAGGATTGGCTGCCCAGGAGCCGTCTGATATGACTTCTGGCAATAATTAAACCACACTTCATGCTCATCATCATTAAAAATGTAAGACTGGAGCAGAACCTGAACCCGGTACCCATATCACTTCTCATTTCACTCTCAATAAGACACAGGATTATTCTGCTTGGGCTAAATTTTGGAGTGTTTACTCAGTCCATTGATGTTAGTGCATTTACTCCAGATTTACATTGGTGCAAGAGGAGAATCCGGCCCATTACATCTTCAAAACGAACTCTAATTGGCTGATTGCATTATCAGGGCCTTCCGTGGTTCCTAGCATCTTCAGAAAGCTATTTGTCTATCGTTATTATTAATTATTGGTATTATCTTAGCACCTAGGAGGCCTCTCTCTAATAGCTGTCATGCACAGTTTCTTTTCTCCAGTAGATGATATTTTTTAGTGTAGGTCGGAAGGGAGCAAAAAGGTTTTCTAGGGACTGTAGCTCTAAGTTTAGAAGTACATGTATTATTTACAACAGATTTTATTTGAAACATACACATCTATGAATTTCATGGGTTAAGTGGCAGAGTTTGAAGTCGATGGTGAGTGGTGACCAAAGTGTTGGTGACCTCCGAGTGACATCACAATGCACAATCCATTTGGTGGGTGTTCTTCTGTTCAGGTCCCTAAATGAGTCATTTTTTCAATATCACTGAACACAATTGGGCACGACTGTGAGTCTCTCCGGAGAAGTCCGGCAATGAAGTGGCAGGCGGCTGTTGAAGGCTGGGACTGATGTGTGCTGGCAGAGCTGTGGGTGGAAGAAGCTAGCTCAAAGCCAGATTGCGCTACCCCTGGCTCGAGACGATGCTATCAATCTCTTGTTTTCTGAAGCAAAGAATCTCATCAGATTCAGCCACCCTAAAATGTTAGCATTATAGCAAGGTTTTCTGCTTTTATGGTTTTAAAAATACCCACTGAGTTTGGCATGTATTACTTTTTAATGCCAAATAATGAAACGGGAGCAGCAGAGCAATACGATGGCTCAGTTTTCATTTTTTCAAAGCATGGCCATTTCCTGGGCAAATTCAGTTTAAGGTAAGATGTTCTTTAACCCCCAAATTGGAACCCCTAATGCAATAAACACCATCTTTGAAGGGGGAAATGCCACATCCCTTCTCCCAAGATGTCTTATCTCTACCATCCTGCCGAGGGGCTCAGTGTCTTGTTCCATCTGGGACCTTCTGACCCCCATCTCAGGCCTATCAAAGGAGGGGCATGGAACACTGCAGTTGTGCCTACATCCTTCAGCTGTGTTTGCAGAACGTTTCGAACCTGGGATGTGTTTGAAGTTCAGTGCAGAGGTTTTGCAGGGCTCTCAAGTTAATTTGCCATTCTAAGAGAAAACAACCAACCACAATGTGCAGATGCTTATATCCCTATGAGAGCAGCTGACTTCATAAGACTCTGGTAATGGTGGCACGGTTGGGTTCTGATCAGTGGATGTTTTATGCATTTACAGTTACATCTACTGCATGTTTGGGAACACAAAGCAGTGCAGCTTCTTCTGAAAGTAGCATAATTATCTTTTACATCTTTGATCAAAACAAGGGCTGTATTTGACAAATACTTCCTGGGACATTTTTTGAGGATAGCTAATCAAACTAGAGATGGACTCAAACCAGGGGTTTCAGTCCAAACCCTTTCAAAGTTTCAGATGGTGATGAAGATATTAAAATCCCTGGTTTTGATTCCACCCCTTACAGTTCTGATTCCAGGGCAGATCCAGAACCAAAAGGCATCTGTTTTCCAGTTTAGATTGAGTCAAAATCTCCATGAGATCAGTCAGCGCTCTTCAATTTAAGCCTGAACTCCTGGGGTGAAATCCTTGCCCTAGAAGTTCTGTTGTTGACTTCATTGGGACCAGAATCTCAAACTAAAATCTGAATCCCAAACCCTACTCTAATCCAGATCTGGGTTTTAACACTGTCTCCTTGGCAAGTTCTTCAAAAAAGAACTAGATAAATTCATGGAGGATAGGTCCAGCAATGGTTATTAGCAGGATGGGCAGGGATGGTGTCCCTAGCCTCTGTTTGCCAGAAGCTGGGAATGGGCAAGAGGGGATGGATCACTTGATGTTCTGTCCTGTTCTGTTCATTCCCTCTGGGGTACCTGGCATTGGCCACTGTCGGAAGATAGGATACTGGGCTAGATGGACCTTTGGTCTGACCCAGGATGGCTGTTCTTATGCACATCTGCAGATAACATGAATTTTCCCATTGATACCTAAGTGTTCAATCTTCCTGCACAGAACTCAATGGAGGTTTTGCAAGGACCATACAGACAAAAGTTGTATTTGTTTAAGACATGCAAATACACATCCTAAAAGTCATCTCTACTCCCATTTCATATATTATCTCTCCTCCAGCTCAGACCATTTCTGATCTAGAAAACAGCTGTCTTATTGTTAGGCAGCTGCATACAAAATATCGTCAGTAGGACAGATGGTTTTTTTCTCCATACTAACTGTATTACTTTGTAATTTGCTTCAGTCTAGGTTGCAAATGACTAAAGCATTTTGTAAGGAGTCTAGACAGTGTCCTTAGTGAACTGGCATTTAAGTAATAATCTAAAACATCTCCACCATCAACCAATAATCTAACAATAGTGAGATTTTGATGTCTTTATCTATTGTGTTGTAGCAGCCTCGCTTTGCGCTTTTGATGCAGGAGAGCATGATTTTTAAACAGATAAGGACTTTCCAATGAATTTCAGTGACACTGAGCGATTGCATTCATATTCTTGTGTATGCCAAATTAATGGAGTTCCACACAGCAGATGATATAATTTAATAAATGCTGCCCTGATGAGGCCTAAAGGAAGCTAAAAAGAGGCATCAACATAATATACTGTTTTTATCCAGGCAGACTGAGATGTTAATTGCCCTTTCAAAGGACAAAGACAACCACCTGGTACTTCAAGGCAACAGCTTAAACTACAGAGCTGCTGGAAGGATGTTAGCTTCCCCATCTTGGAAAGCTTTTGTGTGCTAGTTAATTCAATCCGTTGTTTTTTAGATTGTGGACCTATTTTTTTGATCATTGGTAGCATCCTCCAAATACATCATTCTCAAGCAGGTTGCCAATTACAGCCTCTCTTCCTAGCAATTTGCTCTGGATTTCTTGTGACCCTTGGTGTCTGTCCACAAGAAAACCTACTGTTAATAACGGCAGGCCTCCGTGTCATTCTCTGAATAAGCAGGGTCTGGTTATGAGCTAGAGGGCAACACTTCTAGAACCAGTGAGGCCAGAAGGAGTCTTTGCATTCCTCTTGGGTATAATGAGACACAGTGGGAAAAGAGTGACAGGCTTTTCTCCTCAAAGTGAGGCTTCCTTAGTTTAGTCTTCAGATTGCTCCATTTTAACATCTAGTTTAATTTATCAGGTAACTTATGATGCTGTCACCCTATATATCTTCCAGAAAGGGGACGGGGGAATCTCTCTCTCTATTGCTCATTTGTTATGGTGGTTCTCTGCTCCCTTCTAACATGAAATGTTTCCATTGTTTGCCTAGGTCTGGTACATGGATAGCTACCACAACAACCGCTTTGTCCGAGAGTACAAAAGCATGTCGGATTTCATGAATACAGACAATTTCACATCTCACCGTCTCCCTCACCCCTGGTCTGGCACCGGCCAAGTGGTCTACAATGGCTCGATCTATTTCAACAAATACCAAAGCCACATAATCATCAGGTTTGATTTGAAAACAGAGAGCATCCTCAAGACTCGCAGCCTGGATTATGCTGGCTACAACAACATGTACCACTACGCCTGGGGTGGCCATTCTGACATTGACCTCATGGTGGATGAAAATGGCTTGTGGGCTGTCTATGCTACCAATCAAAATGCGGGGAACATTGTTATTAGCAAGCTGGACCCCAACACCCTGCAGAGCCTGCAGACCTGGAACACCAGCTACCCGAAACGCAGCGCCGGCGAGGCCTTTATCATCTGCGGCACGCTCTACGTCACCAACGGGTACTCGGGAGGCACCAAGGTGCACTATGCTTACCAGACCAATGCCTCCACTTACGAGTACATTGACATCCCATTCCAAAACAAATACTCACACATTTCCATGTTAGACTACAACCCTAAGGACCGAGCCCTCTACGCTTGGAACAACGGGCATCAGATACTTTACAACGTCACCCTCTTCCACGTCATCAGATCTGATGAATTGTAGTCCCCTTTTGTCTAGGAACTAATTTAAAAAAAATGCTAATATCAAGGAAACACACTTATTAAAAAACAGCTGCCAAAATAAAGAACAACTTCACAGAGGATTATACAGCATACACCTGACATCAGCATTACCTCTACATTTCTAGAAGTGCAAGCCTGTGTTATATAGACTTAAGAATAATCATATACTTGCAGCTGGACCTGCACTTAAAGAAACACTGACATTTTTGTTTTGCTTTTGGTTCCAATAGCAAATCTCCAGTACATGCTAAAGAAGTAAGGCAATGACTGTTGGAAATTATCACTGGGGAGTCTCTCTCTCTCTCTCTCTCCCTCTCATGTGAGTTGCATGGACATTTTCCTACATCACTGTCAGCTATGATGGATGTGTGGTTTGTATTTCTAAGTGGAAAAGCTGACTCTCTCCAGGGGGTGTTTGGTTAAGACTAACACTGGTTAGTTTTACTTGCGTTCCATTGCAGCTACTGTCTCTCAACTGTGTTTTTGTCTCTTAGATTAACTGTGCTGAGACCCAAAGTAGCTCATGGATCTGTGTCTTAGTAACTATTAAACACGATGGTTTAAGTATGTATTATGAACAAGTTGTTGTACCCATATTGTTTGAACTTACGTATTCAGCAAATATACTGTATCATGTATGTCCGTTATTTACCAGAGGTGGCAAAACTTTGTATGTCTAGTTTATGCAATGAATGTTGTAAATGCAATGATGTAGTTTGGATTAATAAATGATGGTTTCGTTTCTAAAAAAATGACAATGAATCAGTGTTCACCCCGTATACACAGGTAACCAATTTCATGTTGCTAATTTTAAAAATATTCTCTTACTATTATAATATCTATACAGCATTATGATTGATGGAAATAGCTTCTGTGGATATTCTGTGGCATCGGATTCCCATATGAAGTCTTAGGAGGATGGACTTGTGAAGGAAATTTTTTTAAAGAGGAAAACTTTGTACTATCCACAGTTATCTAAGGAACAATAAAAATATTAGGAGACTTCCCTGTTTTGTTTATTGTGTACTGGCTCTGTGTATGTAGGGGGTGGAACAGTAATAAATTATAGAGACAAATTCTGTTCTTGGTTATATCTTTGTGCAACCATCTTGTGTTGGGGATAACTAAAAGGAAAAAAATGGCCTACTGTGTACAACAGCTGGCACCGAGCAACGGCATCAGGAATTTCAGAGGATTGTCTGCTTTCCAGTGTGCATCGTTCAAAGAGTCAGGTGGATGCTGTCTCAGATGCAGGACTTATGCATATGTTTAGATTATGGTGTATGCATCACTGCCTGTGAGCTCTGCCTGATGTGTACCTGCCTTTCACTCAGCCCCTGGGATTTGGGCAGTGAAAAGCAGGCTGAGTAACTTCTGCTTTAAGGAGTTAAATTCCTCACTTCATTCATATAAACAGTCTCTACTACAAACAGAAGCAAAGCATTGATGCTGTATTGATTCACTGCCAGCAAAGACGGCCTCTTGCTCCCAGCAGTCCCGAGCCTCTCCTGTCCTACATCCTGACTAAACCCTTTGGATTTCAGAACAGCATTTGACCTGTGGCCTCTCTCCCCCATATTCATCAGAGGTGAAGACACTGAGCCTTGGACTTGAAGCCTGAAACAACAGTGTTTTCATATGCTGGTAACATTTTGCGAAAATTGTAGAATGGTGAAACTGTCCTGCTTGAAAGACACGGAACCCCGATGTTCGTAACAGCTCACCATTGCCTCTGATCATCCTCTACCCGGTGTCAGAGACACTAGGTTCAATTCAGCGTAAGATTGTCTTGCCTTGCCAGTGTCCATTGTGAAGAGTTCACGGGACTGAGGAACGTCATGGCATACCAACTCTTGCCTTCAAATAATTCCAGGGTGTCCGACAGCTGACTCTGCTAATGCTCTGTGGGCCCTAACACCTTGTGGTGCCAATATGCACCCCCTAACTACCTGCAAAACCATGATCCTTGGACACCCTGCCTCCCTGACCCGCTCCTCCCTGACTACCAAGGACACTTCCCCTGTTGATGACCCATCACGATTACCAGACTCACTATCCTGCCCTCTGCCGACTGATCACTGCTCAGCTGATCCAACACACCAGGTGAAACACAGGTGCCCTATCGCCATTTTCTCCCCAAGGCCACGTCCCAGTTGCCTCTGACCATCAGCAATAATATTAAGGCTTAATTCAATGTACTGGAGATTAGTGCAGGAGAGGGACAAATCACATATGATCCAACACTGGAGTCTGATATCCCTTTATTGAATCCATATAGGGCAGGCTGGAAGAGTGTTTTGTAACAATTAAAGAACCAGTCTTGCATTTTTTACACATGTGAGAAGCCCCATTGAATTCAATCCCCAGCCTGCCCTTACACAGACTGTAAGAATGCTTCTTTCATTATCATAAACTAAGCTTATATTCTTTCAAAAAGAGAGAGAAGCAGATAGACATGTCTTGTAGCACCAGCAACCAGGCTTCTCAGCTAAGTCTGATAAAGGCAAATATGTTGCTTTCACCTAAATAAGGCTTCTAGCAGAGAATTCCATAAAGGGATTTCATGTTTGTCAGTACTGACCAATTCACAAGTAGCAAGGGCTCATCAATCGTAGGAAATTGAACATAATGAGAGATGCAATCACAGCAAATTGAATATATGGGATTCATCCTCTTGACCCTAATGCGTAATCCCTGCTCAATGTTTCAGCAGAAGATGAAGGGGAAAAAATAAAGCATGAACAGAACACTGTTCCCTCACAAATGGATGGCATCGTGGCCAAAGAATGGTTCTTCACAACTAGATTTCTGAGCCAATTGTGTAAATCTTGGAATCCCACCTGGGTGATGACTTACTGAAATGAAAGCTCATATCGGGAACGGGGACTGCTTTCTGGGGATTTGATCACACAGCACATTTCTAATGTGCTGAACTGCTACATTTATGGGTCTCATAGATTTATAGCAATGGTTTTCCTTCCTAGAAGCTAAAAAAGGGAAGAAAGAACCATGATATAATTGGCAACAGTATCGATTTGCAATGTGCAGTAAAAAATCTGTTAAGCAGGGAGCCTTTAAAGCACCTGCATTGTATCCACTTAACAAGTGCATTCCGTGAGCAGGGACTCATTTAGGAAGAGCTCAGCCGTTCTTTGAAAGATTTAGGGCCGGATCCAAAACCCATTGAAATCAATGGAAAGATTCCTATCAACTTCAACAGGCTTTGGAGCAGGACCTCACTGCATAAAGAACACATGAATTGCCCAGCTATTTATGTGTATCGGGACATAGCTTTCTTTGCCTCTCTTATTCCCTTTATAGATTTGAATTATAGTTGTTACCATAGGTATATTATAGACTATTTCTCCACCATTACTCAAGTGCCACACATAATGCACTGGATTGCCTCTGCATAGACACTATATTTAAATTCCTTTTTCTAGTCCAATTCATTTAATACAAAACTGAACCAACCTAGTGTCCTTGAACATTACAAAGACCCAACAGCTTTCCTCATAACATGTGCCAAAGTTAATGAGGTGAGAAAAGTGGTCAAACTGCACCTTTGTCCTATTAGCCTGTTGTGCGTATTCTATAAATGGACACCATCTGGTAATATATTTTTGGTATGCATTATTTTTCAAGCGGATGAGCCATTCTGAGGCAAATGTGTCCCAGAAGGATAAATTTCTATCACAATTGACTTATTTGGTGCATGAAGTACACTGGGCCAAACATACTGTTGGCATTTCCCCAAGGAAGGCAATGAATTGCAGCAATGAAAAATTTGACCCTGTGTGCATGTGAAGTTAAGATTTTAGAAGGTGTTGCTTTAAAAGGACTTTGTTAAATATTTGTGTGGGTTTCAGAGACTGCATTGTGCTAAGTGGATGCCAGAGCCTAGATTCTGCATTCACTTACAACAGCAATATTTAGTCCCAGGTGATGGTTTATAGCTGAGCAGTAAATTCAGCTGCATTAAATTTGCCTATATTTCAAATCAGCACTTAGCCTATCATTGTCATGTGATTCGTTTGACCCGTTGAGCTCCAGCTGGTTCATCTGTAGTTCTGGATGAGTTGGGTGCCAGTTAATGGAAAGATGAGCGAGCCATTCACATGATCATCAGATAATTCTACAGAGGAAAGAGAAATAACCTCAGGAAGACTCTGATCTCTTTCGTTCTTGGGCTTCACCAAGCCACGGAGCTTGCCTGCCTTTGCTAGATTCATTGTCTTCCGCTGCACTGTACCAAGTTACCTCACTCTCTTCTATGGGGTCATAATGATCAGATATACAAGGGACCGGGAGTATCTATCACTCCTCCTCCCACTCAGGGAAAGCTTTCACTGGCAGCCCTCTTTCAATAGGTTTTGAGCTCACCGTGCCCTTGTCTACTTCAAAGCTGCAGCTGAGGCAGAGAGAAGAACATGCCTAGCAATTATTTTTTTTTAAAGACTGGTCCAAAGCTCATAAACCAAGCAGGGGAGATCAGCTCTGATTGTTTCTCCCTGCAATACCCCTTTCATCTCTACTCTTATCCTCGTCTCCCTTACATCTCATCTCCTCCTACTGCTTTCCATGCTGCACCTTTGCCCAAATCTCCCTGCCCAATTCTGTATCTCTTTTCTCTACTTCTACTTTCTCCTCACCCTTTTATTTTTCCCTCTCTCCCTTGATTTCTTTTGCCCCATGCCTTTTCTACATTTTCCCCTTTGAGTCTTCCTCCCTTCCTTTCACTCACTCCCTTCCCTCTTTTCACTTTGTTCACCCTCCGAGCTCTTATCTTCCTCTCCCTCTTTCCAGTTTCATTCTCTTTGCCTCACACATCATCCTTGCTTAGAAGGCGTGATCCAGCCAGACTCACACTTCCCATCATCCCAAGAGAGGCTGTAGGCACAAAGCAAGAGATTGGCTTGAACCGATCACCCAGATTGGAGGTGTTTGTTAAATGTAGGCCTTGGCTTGGTTCAGATTTCAAGCAGCCTCTGTCTTTATAGTGGGATGAACCAAAATCCTGTATTGGAGCACCCCTGCACTTTGAAATCCAGAAGTGAATTTTTCTTATTAAGGCTCATCTGATTCTAAACTCCCTATCGGTGTGCACAGATGGCTGGTTTTGTATGCATAGGGGAGCATGACCACTTTTGAAGGCTCAGTCATGGCTGGCATATTTATTTGGAAGCCAAGGCTGATAATGTGACGCACAAGTTGCCAAGTCCATGCTCAATGCATGATGGCTAGTGAAATGCATGTCTCTCCTCAGGAATGTGTTCTACACTAAGATATGGAGAATGATTCCATACCCTTAAGTTGGGCAGCAATTACTCAACTTCAACAAAGTTCATGCAGGCATCTGTCCCTGACCCAGAGGTCTGTTTCTTGGTAACACAAAGATTAATGCCTAGCATCATCATTACATTAAAAGCTAAAAAAAAATAAAAAATCATTTTTCTTTCCCACTACTTGCATGACCTCCATTAGCTCTGCAAGCAGTGAACTCGGAGCCCATATGGAGACAGATATAATTAAAAAAAAGAATCCCGGCCCTTTAATTAGCACCTCATTATCTGAAAGCGCCATACTGAAGTATAAAGATGTTGCAAAGCAATTTGTGGAGTTTCCAATTAAAACTTTTAGAACTGTTGAGCCTTTTAATACTTTATGTTTACAAATTACCTTGGAACTAGACCAATGCACACATTTCCTTCACTGGGGAAATATGGCTGTGGATCCTCGAATTATTAATATAAAATCCCCACTTTTAATAAAGTCATAAAGTATGTCGATGTGGCTGCTCTTTTTATAGCTGATACAATAGAGATGAGTCTCTTTTGCGTGAGTGCCGAAGAGTAGGAATTATTAAGAGGGCAATTATAGGCTGATTTCATAATAAATCTACTTCTACAACCTAGTAAAAAGAAATATACACATCCCTTTTTACATTAAGTCACTTTGGGTCCGATCCTGCCTGACGGTGTTAGGTGCTGAGCGTTTTCAGTTCCCACTAAAGACCATGGGAATTAAGAGTGTTCAACATTTCCCAGGAGATGAATAGCTCATTGCAGATTCAGGGCTTTTATGAATAAATTATGGTCAGATGGGCCTGGATTATAGGCACTGTATTGCGCAAGCTGAAGGCTGGGGGAGTGGAGCAAATAGATACTAAAAAGGAAAATGGATTCCCTCTACAAAGCAATGAAACTTTCACACATCTCACTAATACGGCTCTGAAATTTCTGCTGCTGGTTCTAACACTGGGCTGATAGCGAAGGGGGAGAAAAAAATCATCTGTGGATAATGTTCTCTTATTGAAAGTGCTTCAAGCAAAGCGGCATGCTAGAGCTGTGTGAAAGTCTAGGTAACAGAATTCTGAGCAACTGTCAGGGGGTGGCTGGCCCCTGAAAGGAGAGTCAGGGCCCACTCTATCCGTGCCTGGCTTCCTGCAAGAGAACAAGCCCATCTCGGCATACCTGTTAAGTAATTAACTGCCTAGGTGGCCGCTTGGCAGCTGAATTGGTTAATGAGCACCTGGCCCTATTAAAAGGCTACCAGAGGCTAGTTGGGGAGGTGCTTCTAGAGACAGCAGTAGAAAGAAAAACTCATGAGCCTCAGGAGGAGGAGGAGGAGGAGGAGGAAGAAGAAGAAGAAGAAGAAGGAGGAGGAGGAGGAGGCAGCTGCAGTTTCCTGATCCAAGGAGAGAATGACTGTTAATAGCCCAGCCCCAGGAAAAGTGTATGATGCTCCTGAATACAAGGAGGGTAAGCCTGCCTGAATTATTACCCAGGCCCAGGGGGAAGCTCTGGGATTCCTGAACTGGGCAGGGGGCCTGCTGGCAGTGACACCTGGGCTCCCAGAAGAAGAGGGGGGCTAAAGAGTTTGTACCTTGAGTATGAGTTAATGAATAAGCCCCATGCAGGGGAATCTTGATTTAAGAAGGCTGGTCTGGGAGTAAATCACTGCAAGTTTAAATCCTCTCACTCTCTCTTTCAGCTCTTTTCACACACTCATCTGAGTCCAAATTGCAGAAACATGCACCGAGGAGCCAGTGGAGAGTTAAGGTTAAAGTAACCTCCCCTCTGTTAACTTATAGCCTCTTCAGGCTCCTTGGTGTTTATGTTGCACCAACTTTGACTCTTGTAGACATCACAGGGGAGTGGGTGCAGAGCTGTCTGGGAGTTTAACTTGCCTATCACTTCTGCTGTATCAATCTGGACTCCGATTGCCAGCATGCGCCTCCAATGCTTCAAAGCAACTCACCAGCCCTTTACCCAGCTCCCACCCAGGTCTGGTGGAAATTCAACTCTCCACCAAGCTAGCCCGGTCTCCCACAAGTTTTCTTGCTGTCTGTGATAGGTGTCGGGTCTCAGTCAACAGGTTCCATCACACTTGCTGGGGCCTCCCCTGTCAAAGAAAAGAAAGGAGGCTATTGGCAGAATTTCCCATATAATTAGTACAGCATTGCTCTCAGCACAGGCAGTGCAATCTGATTCTCCCAGGGACTGTAAATAAAGGAGCTTTCAAGGACACACATACATTAGGAAAACATGAATGCTGGTGCCAGATCAGAAATCAGCTTGGCTCCTCTTCCAGGCAGCTGGAAAATTCTGGTCCCTGGTGAAAGCAACAGCAACAAACAGAGCTTCAGTGTGTTGCCAGAACTCAGTGGATGGTTACTGCTCACTTTCTTTTGGCTGAGGGGCTGATAACAGCATAGACATTCTTTCAAGACAGGAGACAAAGGAACGTGTAGGTTCTGTAATAGGACAGGCTTTCGCTTTTGGAGTGCTGCTGGTGGGGTTCCGTCTCGTCGCTATTCTGGAAATAGTCATTTTCCCTCCGGTAGGACTTTCCATGGAAGGGTCTCAAAGTGCTTTGCAAAAATCTTAATTCGTATGTGAATGTTGCTACAGCGGCTTTACATATGGGTGAGCGGCTAGTGGGATTAAGTCACATACCTAATGCCTCTCGGGGATTGATCCCATTTGGAGTCAATGGGAATCTTGGCACTGGATCAGGTCTCTAGTCATTCAGTGGCACAGCAGAAGTTGGAACGGAGGAATCGCAATCCCCTGCCTTATGCATTGAACTGCTTCCTCCCCCTGAAAAGTGGTCCCAGAGCCAGATTGGATAAGTGCCTTGTTATTAGAGGCCATTGCAGAATCACAGGAAGGAGGGTATCGCTTAGGGGAGAAAAATGATGGAAGCAGCTTTGGTACGTAGCAGGGATGGAGAGTGATCTGTGGAATACATGACAAACAGTAGCTCTTGGATGCTGCGTGCATCAGGCTTCTGTTCTCAGGCTGTGCCGAGGACTTTTGATAATGTGATACTTTTGTTCTCTTGGATGTTGTAAAACCACGAGCTGATCTGTATTGAACATGTCATTTATATTCCCACACTGTTTTTAAGTGAATCTGTCAAATAAAAGTTAAATGTAACCCAAAAAAAGAAGAGAGAGAGAGAGAGAGAAGCAAAGAAGAGACTATGAATGATTCACTGCGCTATCATCCACAGCTGATTTAGGGCAAAGGCAGTTTGATGCTTTCATTATCCTCACAGGGAGGGGCACTCAGTACTGCCACCAAGTAGAAAGGGCCCAGAGTTACAAAGGTAGCAGTCAGATACATAGGATGGGAGTATTTAGATCCAGTTGTTTTGGTTCAGAGCCATCTCTCTCCACTCTGACACCGGATTTCTCCCTCGGCTTTGATGGATATGTCTGTCTCCTCACCTTGGCAGTACATGCTGTGCAATCAGCATTCTCCGCTTTGGAGCTGCTTCTCCCTGTTTGAATGATCACCCCTGGTTAGTTCCTGGCTGAAACTACCACATCAATAATGGGCCAATTCTGACTCTCAGAAAGTAGCACCTTCCCTTTTGAGATCTCCCTCTTTTCTTAAAGGCACTGTAACCTACATACTGAATAATTTATCCCTTACATGCATACGTTCCAATTTCTGAGCATCCCAGTGCTGGATTTCCAGATGAGGGTGCCCACCTTGGAAATCTGCTTCCTACCGATTCATCTGTGTCTGCCCCCAAGCTATAGGTCTCTCCCCAAATAGGTACCTCTAGACCTCGAAGATGAACAAGTGACCTTGGGGAAAGAGAACATAAATCTGCCATCTCTGGCAATTTAACATTCATTAAAGGTGACAAGTGCCATAGCGTAATGCAACGGGTGAATGCTAAAGTCTTCCTATCAATAGATCATGCAGTTCATTTCACTTAGGGCAGTCTCCTTTTTCTGTCAAATTGGCTATGGCATGCTATAATAAAAAAGAGAAACTATGGCTGTAATGGGTCATTCAGAGGAGCTGACATTAACTCAAGGAGGTCCCTTCTTGAAGGAGACATTCAATTAAAGTTTTATTGCATTTTGGCAACACAAAGCCATGAGTGTGAATCTCAATAGCTGGGTTGGGATTTTCGATTACAAGCTGAGTAGTAATTTTCTGGAGATCCTGACCTCTAGCAAAGGGTGTGCAGTTGTGCTCAGCCTGGGAAAATCCTATTCTGGCACAACGCGGTTTTTTAAATGGGAATCACAACTTTGAAGTATGAGTTTGCCATTAAGGCTGGGTCATAAGGCCAGGACGGTCAGGGAAGGCAATGTGGTATAAGGCCCTGTTCCTCCAAAGGTATTTAATTGAAATCTGTGAGTGTTAGGTAACTAAATAGGCCCAGCGCCTCAAAGGTATGTTCTTAGAGCACTGACCTGGGAATCAAGATTTCTGGATTCATTTATTTCCTATGTGACCTTTGGCAACTCATACTATCTCTTGGGCTTCACCATACCCATAGTACAATGGGTGTGATAAATTACTTCCCGGCTGTACAGAGGGCATTGTGCGGCTTAGGTAAATAGTGACTTTGAAACCCTAGGATGGAACATGCCAAACCCTCCTATACAGTGAGAAGTCTTTGCCTGTCCATAAGCACATAGTACTATTGTTACTTCAAAGCAAGCCCTGCTGCAAACCAATGAGATAATGCTGCTGTCTTAGATTACTGACAGCATCTGATTACTAATTAGCAGACCATGACCCATTGTTAATAGTCTACACGTACAATGGTTCCAAAAACAGAGTGCTGAAACCAGGGGTTCCACAGTCAGACACGGTTGCTGTAATGTATTCATTAGCATTAAATATAATGTAATATTTGCATTACAGTAGAGGCAAGAGGCCCCACTCAGCACCAGGGACCCTACTGAGTTAGGTGCTGTACAAACATAGTGATAGACCTTTTCCCTGTCCCAAAGAGTTTACAATCTAAGAGCAGTTCTGTGCCCTTTTTTTCCTCCTCTAATATCTTCTAATCCAGTGATTTACTCTAATTGAGGCAATGTAACGGCAGTGAATTTCTGTTTTAGGCAGCAAACTTCAGTTACTGGTCACTTCAGTGGGTCAAATCTTGTGTCCTTGACCCAGTTTTCACCCAGGCAGGTAGGAGAAGCTACATCCGCCTACTTGTCTGCAGGGTAGGGAGTGTAAAATTCCAAAACAAGACAAAGCCAGTGTGTTAGATGAGTGTTTTGGCAGAGTGCGAGCACCAGGACTAGAGTCAATGTCTGCACTTTATGTAAGACATGTCGATCCCTCTGCCTCTTATGTTCTTCAGGCAGATTCTCTTTGCAAGGTGTTAAGAGGTGGCTGGATGCCACGGTGAAACTTCATCTTCCCAGCTAGCATTGATTTGTGGTTACTGATGAAGTAGCATCTACCTTTCTTCGCTGCTGCAGTATCTAGAGGTCAGTATTCAGGTGGCAGAAGTGACAGGCTCTGTGGATGTTCCCAGTAACCTGCAGAAATCAGACGAATCTCATTCCAAGGCCAGACCATTCATACATTTAACTGAGAGCTTTATTGTCATTTTGAGTTAATATTCCAGTTTACTGGGGCCTGTTTCCAGAGCTGGGCCTGGATCAGAACTCTGGGTCCAGAGCCAAATTGTGAGGGTCAGACCCTCTGATTTGGTTTAGTTAGTAGCAAGAAAGCATGTACCTCTATGCAGGGGATACTTCATGCAGATGTCCACCAGGAACTCAGATGCTTATATGATAAGAATAGCCTACCTTTTTATAGTGCATTAAAAGATCCCAAAGCACTTCACGGGTTATAGACCGACAGCACCCCTGAAATGGAGCTGCGTGTGGCATTTCCCTTTAGAGAAGAGACAGGATTAGCTTGTAATAAAGGGGACTCTTTCTGGAGGCCACCGAGTTGGCTAAGTATCACAGATCCTTTCAAGTGCCCCTCTGGTCCGCTCACCAGGTTATTGTGCAGGGATCCTGCCACCGGCTCCTGTGTGTTTTGAAGTCTCTAGAGTCTGAACAGTGCCCTGGCACTCTCCCTGTCTTAAAGAATCCTCCCTGGAGGCTTCGTCTAGCACCCCCTTCTGAGAGCTGTGACCACACGGCCCACTGCCCAGCCTCTGCAACCAGTGATGTTCCCCTCAGACTTCCCACTCCTCCCCATAGCTTCCCCCAACATACCCTCTCACAAAACTCCAGCTGTGGGGGTGTGCTGGGCCCACAGTTTACCTCTTCAAGGGGCCTGTGGTACACCATTGCTCGTTACATAACCGCTCAAGAAATACACAGATCTGCACAAAACTAATAAACCCTGCATGCACTTCCCTGCCTCAGTTTCCTCAGCACTCCAGGGCTGGGGTCAGCATCCTCTGAGGCCTTCCAGTGTCCTTCTGTTGCACTCATGGCTTTCTTCTCCCACATGGAGCGTTCTCTCTTCAACTTGGCTTCTTTGACCCTCGCTGGTCTGTCACCTTCCTTTCTACTGCCCAAAACTTACTGTGTGGCTCTGAGTCATTCCCCAGGGAGCCCTTTTTAACCCCCTGCTTTGTCACCTTTCTCTTGGTCAGGAATTTTACACTCTCCCCTCACGCCCTGCAGACAAATAAGAGGATGTAGCTTCTCCTAGGCTCCTGCTAACCCATTGTTGCAAGGTTCTTCACCCTTGACCCTCAGAGGGAGAGTCCAAAGGCCTAGCTAGCAATGGTGGCTATACATAAACCGAGAGGAATTCCATAATACAGCAATTTCATAATAGCGATTGCACAATAACAGCTGGAATTCCTAAGCGGTATGGACAGATTTCCCAAATGTCATACCTGGGTTTCAGTTCTACAGGTCCAGATTTCAGCCCATAACACTTGATTGTAAATACCTGAGCTTAAAAACTCATGAATTGGGGCTTTCCACTGGAAAAGCTGATAGATTTTTAATTAATAGCCATTGTTAGTGAATTATAATTATGAGAGTGAATGGAAGCTCCTTCCAGCCTGCCAGATGTTCCTGTTTCGTGAAACATTCACTCTCGTCACATCAGTGATGTGACTGCAAATATATCCCTTTAGGTTCAGGAGCTCAAACAGGGCATGCTAAATTCATCCCAGTAGAAGTGGACAGGATAAAAGCTGTGACACACCAGTCTTCATGATAAAAATAGCCTCTGCAGATAAACCAGCGGTGATAAAAATTGCATAAGGTCATCAATCTTCATGCATCAGGGCACAAGAGGATTGTTAGCTCTGAATCAGGAAGAAATTTCCCTATGGGGCAGTTACTACCTAGTTGAGTATATTATGGAAGTTTATCACCGTATACGGAAGCATTAGCTGCTGTTGAAGGAAGAACACCAGACTTAATGGTCCACAGTTCTGTTTGTCTCTTATGCACATGGATCTTTGGGGATTCTGAGGTACAAAGGGCTATCCCTGGAGAGGCCCCAGGCTTTGGCTGCAGCTCTGGCACCCTGACAGCCTGTCTCCATTGCAGTTGGAGTTGCATGTCTCCATTGCGTTGCAGTTGTAGTTGCCCCAGTGCGGTTACACCAGCCTAAAGCTGGTGTGAGGGGAGAATCGGGCCCCGAGGAAGGTGTTTGAGATCTGACCCACGGACAGGAAGCACATTTTCCATGTTTGTTGGCATTCGTGTATCTGAAACATGGAACAAATAAAACTGAGGGGAGGGGGATATGGAAGACACAATGACAGACGTAAGGCGTTCGGGACAGGGCACGTTTCTCACGACGTGTTTAACGGTGCCAGGCGAAATGGAGCCCCAATCTGTACTGGGGCCTCTTGGTGCTACTGTGTGAGTAATGTGTAAGTAAAGAGGAGGAGAGGAACAAAAACCTGGGAAACTGGACAGCTTTATCCCATAGCAACAAGAGTGCTCAGAATCCCGGCAGGAATGTACTCACAGCAGAACCCTAAAAAAGAACCTGTTAAAAGAAACACTTTGGCATATCTAACACCTCCCTCTTCACCAAACGATGGGTGCTGTAAGCAGCTGTGGATGGCATTTGAGCAGGGAAGAGAAGGAAAATCCTGAAGAGGGGGAAGATAAGAGGCACTCTAATTACGTGTTGAAATTTAATCTTCTGTTTTCTTTCATGATCCAATATGTTTAGTCATTATGGTTTCTCTGTTAGTTGATAAATCCAGTCGTCTCTTTTGGAGCATCTGGCTTTGTATTGTTCACTTGCTTAATGATAGCATAAGAAAACCAGGCATTCTTCAATGAAGTGTTTGTCCCGCACACAGAATGCCACCTTATATACAGGTAATGAAGGGGCCCAACAACTAATGGATTGCAGCTCACTGGGTTTCTGGGCTTAATACATCTTGCATGACGGGTTTGTATAGGCAGACGTTCTAATATATTAGCCCAACCTTGCAAACTCTTCACCACAGCAATAATTGTTTACTCGTGTGACTAGCTCCACGAAAGTCAATGGGACTGTGGGCATAAAGCAAGGACTGTTTGCATGTGTAAGAATCTGCCAGATCAGGCCTGGTGGAGTAGAGCATTCTTAAATAGAGAGCGTACAGACCGGATATTGCCCTTTGTAGTCTTACATGAGCTGAAATCCTGCTAAGGTTGAGAGGCGGTCTGCAGGCAATTGGAAAGTACTCGCCGTTAGTTGACTAGAGTATGATGTGGGAATTCATTTCCGGAAGAGTTGAAAGGAATGCATGAGCGCTCTCTCTCTGTTTGGAGGGATGATGGCTGATTCAGAGGCCTCTGCATGCTGTCTGTCAACTTGCTATAAGGGGGAAGAGGATTTCATCTTCCTTTCAGTAACGAGGATGAAATGAGTACAGCTTTCCAAACAGATGTTCCTTTTTCACTTTTTTCTGAGGACATCATGATAACGTTATATGTATAGGCTGTAAGCTCTTTCAGGCAGACACTGTGGCCTGGATACACAAAGGGACTTAGGCCCTTGGAGGATCATGCTGGGGCTTAGGCATCCGGACACCTACCTGAGGTAGCGGTGTGCGTGCCCAGGCAGAAACCTAGGTGCCTCGGGAACTTTTCAGCAGAAAGGTAATGAGGAGTTTGAATCCCTGTGGGGTGAGGCACCTAAGTAAATCCCCTTGTGGACCTAGACTTGCATATACAGCGCCTAACACAATGAGTGTCAATCCCTGACTGAGACCTCCTACCTGGCTCTCCAATACAAAAAAACAGTAGCCATAAAAATGGTAGGCAACCCAAATCAAGTGATGTTCCTGGAACCCCAATCTGTCTGAGTATCTCAAGATACTCAGTTGTGTTTAATATTAAATATTACAGGCCACATCCTCCATTGGTGTAAATCAACACAACTATTGGTTTCAAAGCAGCTATGCTGACTTACACTGGCTGGAGATCAAGTCTTATACCTATAGGTGATTAGTTATAAAATTTGGAGCTTTTTAATCACCAGTTCACACCTCCAGTTCAAAGCACTCCTGCTTCAAACACATTGCATGTACTGACCTGCAGTATGCCATACTTGCTCCTTGGTGAATCCCTGAACCCACAAACACACCTGTGTAACTTAATGCAAAGCAGTCTCATTGACATCTAGGATGCTTCATGTGCGCAAAATTACACACTTGATTGTTTACAGCATTGGGATCTTCATATGGGATCATACATGTTTAAGTTGCCTGTGGTTGTACTATTGGTCGTCTCTGGGAAACAACAAATAAAATAAGAGGCACAGCATGAAGGCTTCAGGAGAACTTTGTCTCATTAGCTGGTTCCCTGAAGAAAACAGAGTAATTTTATTTTAAAGTTGGACTCTCACACACAAATTTTTAATGGATTTCCCCACCTTTTCTTCCTTTATTTTATTTTTTTGCATAATAGAAGGCAGAAATACAGAAATGTCACTGCCGCTGAGAAGAAGCTACAGTAATTGAAAATGTGACATGATTAGAGATCAGGACAATAATGAGAGAGTTTATCTTCCCTACACATATAGTACTGGATAAACCTGTGGGAAATAAAAAAAGCATCAATAAATCATATTGTCTCCACCATGAAAGTAATAACACAGGCAACTACAGGTACAATAAAAAGTTTGTTCTGACACCGGTCCTCAGACATCCCCATTAGGTACAGTAGATGAGACAGTGAGCAATATACCACATTACATTTTCATGACTCTGGGTTCTTGGAGTGCCTCCTTTCTCATGAATTAGGCAGTTAGGGTCAGCCTTAGTAGATGAAAGCAAATAGCTGTGTATTTGGTATGTCTGAGACCTCCAAAGCCACGCAGGGGATTTAGAAGCCTTGTACTCATTAAGTTTACAGGGTGATTTTGACTCTCCCAGCTTGTACCTATAGATAGTGGACCACTTTCTTATTCTGAGGAGATTCTACTCAAGTGAGTAGCTAGTTGATTTCAACAGGGCTACTTGTGTAAGCTGGTGAAATTCACCTCTGGGCAGAGGGCCAGCATAACCCATAGGCCTTAGAGCTGGTCGGGTTGTTTTTCTTTTCCCAATGGACAATTTTTCAATGAAAATTTGAATACCAAACTATTTTGATGTTGATATGCTGCTGTGGTGCCCCATGGGAGTCGTAGTTTGGATGCGTGATACTCCTCTTCTCTATATGGGGCTGGACGCTCCCATTGGCCTCTCTGGTTGGACTGAATCTTTTGAAGAATAAAGGCTGTCAATTATGGGAGTCCTTCACTGGGGTGCATCATACGAGATGTCCAGCGGGAGCGAATGGCCCAGAGAGGAGAATGAGACTATGAGACAACTAAACTACAACCCCCAGGAACACAGCAGCAGCAAAGCCAAATAGAAATATGTTGGGTTTTATATGTTCTGTTTTTCAACACTTGATTTAGTCAAAAACCCAATTTTTTCCATCATACCATGGTTTAAATGGAAATGTTTTGACAATCCCTAATAGGAACCTGTTAATAGTTAAGCCTTCAAGATACGGTATAAGTTGGACTTAAATAGTATATAGACCTTGTGCTAGTCCATTGCACAGGAGAGAATTCCAATGTGAAAAAAGTTTGCACAAACTCACAAAATTCCAGCTGAAAAAGTCATCCTATACTAATCATAGACTCATAGAATCTCAGGGTTGGAAGGGACCTCAGGAGGTCATCTAGTCCAACCCCCTGCTCAAAGCAGGACCAAACCCAATTAGATCATCCCAGCCAGGGCTTTGTCAAGCCTGACCTTAAAAACCTCTAAGGAAGGAGATTCCACCACCTCCCTAGGTAACCCATTCCAGTGCTTCACCACCCTACTAGTGAAAAAGTTTTTCCTAATATCCAACCTAAACCTCCCCCTCTGCAACTTGAGACCATTACTCCTTGTTCTGTCATCTTCTACCACTGAG
This sequence comes from Macrochelys suwanniensis, assembly GCA_033296515.1. Classification (NCBI taxonomy): domain Eukaryota; kingdom Metazoa; phylum Chordata; order Testudines; family Chelydridae; genus Macrochelys; species Macrochelys suwanniensis. Next base: position 7,067,276 of record CM065790.1, on the reverse strand, counting down.
AACAGTCTAGATCCATCCTCTTTGGAACCCCCTTTCAGGTAGTTGAAAGCAGCTATCAAATCCCCCCTCATTCTTCTCTTCTGCAGGCTATACAATCCCAGTTCCCTCAGCCTCTCCTCATAAGTCGTGTGCTCCAGCCCCCTAATCATTTTTGTTGCCCTCCGCTGGACTCTTTCCAATTTATCCACATCCTTCTTGTAGCATGGGGCCCAAAACTGGACACAGTACTCCAAATGAGGCCTCACCAGTGCCAAATAGAGGGGAATAATCACGTCCCTCGATCTGCTGGAAATGCCCCTACTTATACAGCCCAAAATGCCGTTAGCCTTCTTGGCAACAAGGGCACACTGTTGACTCATATTCAGCTTTTCGTCCACCGTAACCCCTAGGTCCTTTTCTGCAGAACTGCTGCCCAGCCATTCGGTCCCTAGTCTGTAGCAGTGCATGGGATTCTTCCGTCCTAAGTGCAGGACTCTGCACTTGTCCTTGTTGAACCTCATCAGCTTTCTTTTGGCCCAATCCTCTAATTTGTCTAGGTCCCTCTGTATCCTGTCCCTACCCTCCAGCGTATCAACCACTCCTCCCAGTTTAGTGTCATCTGCAAACTTGCTAAGGGTGCAGTCCACACCATCCTCCAGATCGTTGATGAAGATATTGAACAAAACCGGCCCCAGCACCGACCCTTGGGGCACTCCACTTGATACCGGCTGCCAACTAGACATGGAGCCATTGATCACTACCCATTGAGCATGACCATCCAGCCAGTTTTCTATCCACCTTACCGTCCATTCATCCAGCCCATACTTCTTTAACTTGCTGGCAAGAACACTGGGGGAGACTGTATCAAAAGCTTTGCTAAAGTCAAGAAATAGCACATCCACTGCTTTCCCCTCATCCACAGAGCTAGTTATCTCATCATAGAAGGCAATTAGGTTAGTCAGGCATGACTTGCCCTTGGTGAATCCATGCTGACTGTTCCTGATCACTTTCCCCTCCTTTAAGTGGTTCAGAATTGATTCCTTGAGGACCTGTTCCATGATTTTTCCAGGGACTGAGGTGAGACTGACTGGCCTGTAGTTCCCCGGATCTTCCTTCTTCCCTTTTGATTAGTGATTGGCAACATTATTATTATTATTATTATTTTATTATACACACACTTTTTTGGTGCCCATTAACTTTGTACCTGGGTGCCACTAAATAATTAAACATGGACATTAATACTACCCATAAGTCAGCATTGCAAAATTGTCCTGTAAACTTAGGAGCTCTGGCTCAAAATCTTCTCTTTGGGATGACAAAAAAGCAACTAATCGGGATATTTCATTTGCAGGTCCAATGTTTTCCAAATAGCAACTTGCCCTGCTTGAGTAGAATATTGTGAGGCTGCCATAAATAGGTAGCAAACAAATAATACTGCAACCCACTGCCATCTGCTAACAGACACATCCTATCCAGCTGAAAACTGAAGTCAAGAAAGAGCTATAGGAATAGATTCAGCCAGTCTAGCAAAGCGCTAAATGCCCTCAGCGCCTATTTGACAGGAGTTGAGTGAGTTCAGCAAATCAGTGTGTGATCGATAATATGCCTTGTGTAGGCTTCGCTGTATCACATGGATGTGCCATATCACATCGATGTGCCATAGCACATGTGAGACCATTTGCTTAAAGAGTGTTTAAAAAAGAAATCCCTCCAGCATAATATTTACAATGTTATAATGGAAAAACACGACAAATGTGTGAGAATTTTCAAAACTTCAAAAAACTTGGAAATTAACCTGTTTTTGAAAAAGACCTAGGGTGACCAGATGTCCCAATTTTATAGGGACAGTCCTGATTTTTGAGTCTGTTTTTTATATAGGCTCCTATTACCCCCCGACCCCCGTCCCGATTTTTCACATTTGCTGTCTGGTCACCCTACCTGATTTTGAAAATGTTGACTCTTTTTTTTCTTTTTTCTTTTTCTTTTTTTTTTTTTTAAACCTAAAATGTTCATTTTGGGGGGGGGGGGGTTCCCCTTCCACTTCCCCCCTCATTTTCAAAAAAACAAAACAGTAAGGAAAAAGGAAGGGAGAGTAAAAATTGAGACCCATGAAAAATGAAGAGGAAAAAACTGATTCCATTAGAAAAAAAATATTTGATGTATTTGTGTGCAATTTTTAACTTTGAGGGGAAAAAGCCTCTTTTTTTTTTTATTATTATTATTATTATTTTTTATTTTTTTTTCTAAACAATTTTGACCAGCTCAAGTTTTATAGTCCTTGATCAAACATTAAAAGTCAGATCATCAGTTGATGTAAATCAGCATATCTCCTTTGAAATCAATGCCAATTCACACCAGTTTAGCATGGGGCCCTTAATTTTTTTTCCCAAGGATTACAATGCATGTGTTACAATGAACTGCACTGATTTACAGATTATGGCTGCAAGGAACTAGTCCAGAGAGGCCTGCAGCATCTGCCACTGCTGCTGAAGTCAATGGGGCTTGTATATGCTCAGTACCTTTCTGGGTCTGTCCCTGAGTGATGATTCACAGCCGACAGGACGCCTTGCATTATTCAGTCTTCCAGGGAGCACAACGGGAGTGAAATTAGTTTTGTAATAGACCAGTTTTCTCCCAAATTTGAAGCACAGTTCAAAGCCAGACCTAAACTTCAACCAAAGCTGCTCCATTGCATTCATTGCAACGATTTTCTTCGGAGCACTTTGAAGAACACACGAGAGGGTTGGGATTATGACAGAGAACAGGAGCGATGAGGTGAGCAGGAAGCTTGCGTGCTATACTGAACAGAGTCACACATGTCCTTGTTTGCGGCACAAACAGCAATGCTGCTAAGCTGCTACTGTCACCTGATTTTCAAAGACGCTGAGCACTGGCAGCTCCCACTGACTTCCGTGGGACTTGTGGGTGCTGAGTGCCTCTGAGAATTAGGCTGCTGGCCTTTTATTTCTTGGCTCCATACCTTCACGGGGATCAGGGTTACAAAAGGTAAGACCCCCTGTCTTACAGCAGCACTCATACTGATGCCAATGGCTGCTGTTACGTATGTGTATCTGATATCTTCTGGTATCATTACACAGAGGAATAGCTGAGAGGTAAGAGAACTCTCTCTGCACCAGCCTTTTTCCTTAGTGGACCAATTACCAGAACGAAGAGGGAAAATAAATCCATCTTGTGCAAGTAGGATTGAGAATCCAGGGCCATATGTTCATGTAGCTGCATGCAGAATAGGGAGGAAATTGCTCTGTTTTACAATAATCGGGAAAGGAGGGGAGGGGGAGAGAGGGTTAATCACAAGACTCCGCTTCATCTGCTTTCTCTAGCTCTTCTGATTGACAAGTTGTAACAACACAAGCTTCAATTGATCTATTGTGAATCCCAGAGATGAGGGCAGGGGGAAGGGATGAATTGCTAGCTCCGCTCCCCTCCCACCTTGAACAAACTGATCTTTCTCAGGGACGCAACGGGCCTTGGATTCCTTTGGCCCTAGACAGAATCAATAATGTGATTATGACCTTGTTTTTAACTGCGAACAGTAGGGATGTCAAGGAGACGCTCTGGCTGCCGCTGAAAACAAGGTGAGAGAACACCAGGCCGAGTGTGTGTGTTGAATGACTGAAATGTTGTGAGGGGGGCGAAGGGGAAAGGAGTGACCCACATATCCTTCTGTTACCAGAATTAAGGTAGCTGGGAAGCACTTTTCATTTCCCGGCCCTTATCTAGTTTTCAGAAAAATTTGACTGCACGACTCTTGGGAGTTAGTGCTGATCTGAGACCTTGCCAAAAGAAAAAGCGCTGATTCATCTTGCTGCCACTTGAGACAAAAGAGCATCTAATTAAGTCAGTGGCATAAAAATAAATATACAAGGTGCAGCCTCAGTTGCGAAGCACAACACTGGAAATTTGCAGCCACTGTCCAATAGGCTTTACCTCACCCCCAAACAGGACTGAGTGCACACCAGGGACTAATCCTCTGTGGAGAAAATGATGGCTAAGTTTTTGTTTATATACTAAGCAACTTCCTTTTTATCGCAGTGTGGTATATTACAGGGTGAGTCAGGCTTTTAATAGAGTTTCATAACTTAGCTCTCACTTGTGCCTGGTTTTCAACCTGACCAAGGGATGTCTGGGGTCTGTAGTCTATTTGGGTGACACAGGCCTGAGTGCAAGGCCTGCTGGGAAAGGAAGGGCTATAAAAGCAAGCCATGGGCAGTGCTCTAGTTGCTGGAGTCTGATCAATGTCTGTGGTTGGTTTCTCAGCTGAGGAAGGACTTCCTGGCAGGTTGTGCTGAAGAAGCCTGTGCAAAAATTGGGTGAAGGCTTGGAGGCAAGCAAGCACAGGAAAGAATCCTGAGGAAGGAGTGAAGTGAACATCTGAGGCAAGACTGGGCAGAGTCTCAGTCTAGTGTCTTGGGGTTGGAACCTGTGGTAGAGGAAGGATATGGGCTCCCCCTCTCTCTAGCCAAATAGTGAACAGGGGAGAACCCCTGATAAAAGGGGAGAAGATTGAGGTCCTGCAGATGGCGGGGAGAGGGCTGTGGCCTAGGCATGGAGAGGGATTAGGCCACAATCCATGGGTGGAAGGCCTGGATTTGTGGTGGTTTCTTCTAGACTTCTCTTTACCCCAGAAAGAGAGGCCTCCAGTTTGGCAGGAGGACTTAAGTACTCTACCAGCCAAAAGAAACCGAGGCAGCAGCCGTCCCTGTTATCACAAAGGTAAGGAGCCATCCTGGCAGTTAAAATAACTCATAACAATTCAGCAAGGTGAACTACATCCAAACCCTGTAGCTGGGCTTGGCCCCTAAACACTAAGCTGTGATGAGATGCTGAGTTTATCAGGGACAGGGTAGGCTCTTGGGGGTGTGGGATTGGTCTGTGCAAACATCATTGGCCCTGTTTCCCTAAACACGTATGTAACCCACACACCTTCTGGGTGTGGTATTCTGTCCCATCTAGTTGCACCAAGACCACTTGGAGAGAGAGAGCGAGAAAATGAATCTACTCTACTGCCTTAGCTAAGAGCCTAGAGGGCTTTTAGCTCATGCTGTAGAGGCTCATGCACTAAGCTCCAGAGGTCCCAGGTTTAATCCCACCTGCCGATGACTGGGGTCTGTGTCAGCATTATACTTATGCTTTAAAAAAATCAGTCTTGGGTCATAACAAAACCCCTATGGATTTCCAGGAGGTTGTGTGTGAATGTTATTGACAGCTGTTAACCTGCAGTATAAATAACGAACCCGGGGAGGTCCCTGGTGCAGGATGTTCCTGAGATACATAACTTAGTAGTCATAAAAGGAACAGTGAGAAGGGGAGAGCTAGGAAGCAGTGCTGGCAATATGAATGGACAATCTCCTAGAATAAAACCTTATTTTCAAGCATTTAAGAAGGTCTAAGAAACTGCCAACACAACAAAAATGAAATAATGAATTGACCGTGTTGCTGCAATTGCCAACAGTCCAAGTTAGTTATTAATGGCAAGGCCAACAGACCAGTAACTGCTGCATGGAGCTTTGTCTCCACATCCTAATTAGTTCTCGTTAAATGGACTTTGCCTTCTGTTTGGAAGGATGTCAGGTTGCAGTCTCTCCTTTCACAGCAACTCCATGGAAACAAATAGCATAGGAACAATGATCCAAAGTTTGGGAAAGTGCCCAGCCCCTTCAGCATTTCCACCTTGTGCTCACACCTGAAAGCCTAAAAGCATGGAAGTGCCCAATAACTAAAATGTTAATGGGCATTATAGAAACAAGCCATATGTATTTGCAGTTTTGAACGACTGCCCCCTGCAGGATAGTTAAATTCTACTAGCCGGCACATCGGAGGGTGGAGTCAAGGCTCCACTCATTGGGCAGGGGAACAACAGTAGATGAATGTGCAGCAGCCTGTTCTCTGAGACCCTGAGTCTGGATAGTCTACCCTGAGCAGTAAGGGGAGATTTTATTCCCCCGCCTGGGTGTACAGTTCAGAATCCAGCCCACCCATTGTAATCCCTCCATGGCAGGGCCTGCGGCTCTGGTTTGTCTCTGTGGTGCCTACGTTTATACTGGAATTTAACTCCTTCGGCGCAATTCTACATTACTTCCTGCACCGAATCTCCTCCGAATCAAATTATCCCTCGCTGTGAGCGTCTTCATTCCAAAGAGTGCAACGTCTGACCACCTGGTCTTCACACTGGGTCAAGTTCTTCAGGGCTTGGTGCGTGCGATACCCTCCGCTTAAACCTCAGTCTGCAATTAGCAGAAAAACACAGATAGACCCATCTGTCAGTCACTGTATCCACATGAGACCCATAACTACAGAGCTAGAACATACCATAGTCCATGGCAGAAGAGCACTTATTTGCATGGAAGAATGCAAACATGGTAGTTGAACTCTCCTGTCCTCAGACCAGTGAACCATCAGTCTCCAAAGTGTTCGATATATACAATATTCCAAAATAGCGAAGAACATTCCTAATTCCCCTTCCCTACACTCCCACCCCTTGTAAACCAACATTTCTATAGTCTAGATGCAATTTTTGTCATTCTCAGTGTGGAATCTGGAAGACAGACAGAGCCTGAGAAAACTGACCCATTTTTTCCCCAACTTGATGGATGCAGGCAGGGTGAACAGACGCTGGTCTGAATCACCATGGCAACTAGAAGTGCACACACAGTATATCCTCCCTCTTGGAAGTTTCTGTTGATCATAAATTGACAGTTCAATATTTTTATCCCCCCTCCGCGTAGGGCAGTTGCTGTTAAAAATACAAAAAGGAAGCCTCTGTTTGGTTTTCATGGATGCTGGAGTGCTCAGAAGCATTCAGCCAATTTATTTTTACAGCACAACTGCTTTTATACACTACCACCTAGGCGAGGACTTTTGGGTATTTGTCAGAGAACAAGGCTCTTGGCTTTTCCCCTATGTACACCAGGCTGACTCAGGGGCCCAGGTGGTGATGTCTTTGCCCTAAATACAAGTTGATTTAAAATAACCAAAGTGGGAGGAGTCAATTTGGTTGAAGCCAACTGAATAGCCCCTCTAGAGGAATCTAGCCACCAGCCTTTGCGTCAGGGGGAATCGGCTGGTCCTCTTACTGTGGAACCTGAGGAACTGGGCTTCCAACAATTCAGATGAATGAGTAATGGTGCCTCAGCAAAGCATGGCAGAAGAGCAAATTCCGAGGTCAGGCTTTTAGTGGGATAAGGCAGATGAGCTGATGCAACAGTCTCCAAAGGGTCTGGCATTTCCTAATGCATGACAACCACTCAGCTGGCTTGTCTGTTCAGGGTTGGTGTGCGTCGGTGCGGTGGGGTTTTATTTTTATTTTTTTGGAGTGCTCATTGCAGGTTTTCTCCATGGTGTGCAGGAATCTGGGAAAATGCTTGTCAAACAGCGTTTGCCTGAAGGACTCATTTCCCTAAGTGGATGTGTCAGAGTAGTCAGTGGTGGAATTTCAGTAAGTGACTTCTATAATCTCTCTCCTCCCCCCACACGCATACTTTATTAATTTGGAATGATCCTATTCTATTGAGACCTCACTTGGCACATTTTTGAGACCGCAAAGCACAAACCGTCTCCAGCGGTTCAGCTGATCTTTTTTTTTTCTTATTAAAGTTATTGTGGTGAATTTGAGTAATCATCTACGCCTTTTTCAGCTTTACTGGATGGGCGATCGAAGCAGAGACAACCCATGCCTGCTGACAGAGGGGTCAGAGTGAGGGCAGCCAGCTTCAGCAGTGTTACTGAGCATGCTCACACAGATTGAGCCTGCTCAGTACAAGTCAAGCAGTAAATGGGGAGGGGGGAATGTGACCCCGCATGCCACGACCTCCCCACGTATCACCTCTGGAAGTAACTGTAATTAACTGCATAGCTTGTGTGTGTGTGTGTGTGTGTCTGCCTCCTATACCACTGCCTCCTATGGTTTCCAAACTGTTTGCCTATTTCATAGGCCCTGATATTGTCCAGTCACCCCAAGTTATATGGTCCTTGCTTTTGTGCAGTAGGATACAGGTTTTGTTGCACTGATTTTCCAGATCGTGACTTCATCCATGTAATGTGCATGAAGTCTCCAAGGCCCTCCAAAGTAAGGGCTACAGAAGAACAAAGTATTATAAGGCATTTAAAGAGAAACCACATGGTAGTGGACCTGAATATGCTGGGAAATGTAGATGACCTAGTGATTGCATTAAGAGATGGACTAGCCCCAACTGGAGACCAAACGTCTGTGTGTTGATCCAAACTCGTATGCATCTGCCTCATTTTCCTGGAAATCTCATGGGAGCAGGCTTTCTCCTGTTATTTCCTGCATCAGGTTCAAATTCCTTGAACAGCTGCTTTTGTGAGTATTTTGGCACTTCTGGTATTGTACAGAACCAGGAGGGGCAGAGCAGCTCTTGATACTTGTGGTTTTTTGAAAACCAGCTAGAGCTGGTCCAAGAATGTAAGTGTATTTAGCAAAAAACATTGAAATGAAAAAAAAAAAAGTGACCCTTTTTTCTGTTTGATATGAAACCTTGCAAAACTTGGAGGGTGGGGGGAGGGAAGGAAACACCCGGTTTTTGTGTTTTTAACTTTTTTTTTTTCCCACTGAAAAGAGGAATGGGGAATAAGAAAAGTGAAATGAAGTGGGTGTTTTTCCAACCCAAACACAATTTTTCAAAATGTTTAGCTTTGATGATGTTGAAAAGGCATATTTTTCACTGAAAAAAGTATGGAATGAAAATTTTCAGCCAGCTAAGCAAATTTTGTGGGGTGGCTTTGGTTGGTTGGTTTTTTAAAAGCCCCCAAAAGCCGCCTCCGTCTGGGTGAAGACGTCAGTTGAGTCCTGCTGATGCTTCTGATCTCTAGGGACATCCAGTGGGTGTGAGAGCATGTTTAGCCTTAGGATTTATGGCGTAAGTCCTGAACTTTTGGGATGGTGCTGAGGGCCTGCAAGTCCCACTGATGTCAATTGCAGATGCTCAGCACATCACAGGATCAGGCCTTTATTGTAGATCTGAGTAAATTGGGATCCTCCTCCATCCGAGGCAAAACTGTGGATCTGATTCACTTCTCACATGCCCTGGTGCTAATCACTGGCTAACCTCTGCTGAACTCAATGGAGTCGCACCAGCTTGAGAGGAGACTTGAGCCCCTGGGGAAGCCTTATCTACTAATGAGGAATAGGAGTGGGGGAAGGGTTGATGTGTTGTTTTTTTAATTTCTCGTGAACGTGAATAGCTACAGAGAGTTGAACGCGTGACCCAGTTTCATCTGGGTGATGGATATAGGCATTGGTAAGAGCGCCATAGCAACGGGATGTGCACAGTTTAATTATTAAATCCCCACGGTGCTTTCTTTCAAAGATAAATGGGTACAGGATATTCTCACCTTTCACAGCTGTTTGGAAGAAAAAGCATCTATATTTAGAAGATGCTGTTCCAATTCACTCTGTGTCACGTGGTAGCATGGCCTAAGGAAGGGCAACAGCTGGATCAAATGCAGCTGGGGAATGAGTGCCTTTTAGGGAGACTTGAAAGCTCCAGGAGGCTTATTCTCTATGGCCCTGCACTTTGTACAGCCATTTACACCAGGGCAAAGTAGGTGTAAACTGCTATGACTTCAATGTGGTAGCACAGTATACTCCCTTTGCCCTGTGTACATGGCTACACAAGGTGCAGGGCTATAGAGAACCAGCGCCGCCCCCCCCCCCCCCCAGTTTTTATCACAAAGGGGAGTCTGATCCAGTAGTGCCAGCTGATTCATGACCAGTATTGGATCTTTGGTGCGTGTGAGAAATGTCCTGCATGTACAGAGTGCGAGTTATTTTCTTACGTTCGTAATGCTGATGAAAGGTGCTGAACTAACAGCCCTAGAAACTGAAGTCCTCTGTTCATCTACAGAACAGGTACAACATAGTTCGAAGCTGACCAGAACAGACCATCCTCCTAGGTAGTTCGGGCTTCACAGTCCATTCAAGTTTTAGATCTTTCTGCTAAGTCAGCCGACAAGAAGCTAGCGATTGCCAGTCCTTTTGGTGGCTGCTTTTGTGACGTGAACTGCACAGGGTATAAGATTAAACTTCAGACCAAAGCAAACAATTTTTTATTTTTTTGCCTGTCACTCATGATTCTCCACAATGAACTGGAAATCTTATAGGCCTCTATCTACACTGTAGAAAAAAAGTTGGGCCCAGTTATATCTAAAACAGCACAAGGCTGCTCTTTTTTTTTTTGTTTTTTTTTTTTTTTGTTTTGGTTTTTTTTTTTTTTTGGCTTTCCATTTGCATTGGGTGTTGAATATAGTGCTGGAGTAAATTTCACTTTCTTCTTTAGGAGGAAAGTTGATCTTGTGGTCAAGGCACTGGGATTTTGAAGGGCTGGGTTCAATTCTTGGCTCTTACCCAATGTTGCATAAGGACTCTGTGGAAGTCACTTAATCTCTCCACGTTCTCCATCGGTGACAGTTAGAGAATTATTTGTTGTCTTTGGGGGCAGGGACTGCCTCTTACTCTGCGTTTGCTCAGCACTTTTCACCTGGAACCCTGATCTCAATTGAGGCCTCTTAGTGTTACTAGAATATTCGAATAACAGAGGTCAGAAGCTTCATTGTAAGATGCAAACTAACTTGAATGCTCATAAGAACCTGGAAATACTCTGAAAACAGACTTACTCGTTATTTTGGATTTTTCTCTTCCTGTTCCAGTCAAAAACTCAAAGGATGAGGCAAGCAGCACTGAAAAAAGTGAAGATCTGTAGTATTCAGGGTTTTTATACGCCTCAAAAAAAGTTCTGTTCCAGTTTTGAGTTCTGAATGAAGTGCCAAGTTAGTTCTTCTTTTGTCTCAAGTACCCCGCCCATCCCAAGGTGCATAGAATAGTTTTCCACACAAGGAAAGGACTTCTAGATGGAATAATAAATGAGAGATGTTGTTGTTAAAGCATTATCCCATTTTCTGCTGCCATGGTATTTCTCTCCCCATCTGACTTATTGGTAATGTCTTGCATCAGCCCAGCTTGACTTGCTTTGGACATTTGATTTATGGGCTGGGGACACAGAGGAGAGACAAGCGGAAATTACAAATTAGATGGTTGAGAGCAGCATGGCCAGGGAAGAAAAGTGGAGATGGCAGGAGCAAGAAAATAGGCTCCTCCTTCATCAAAGGGAACAAATGTTCAGGGAGAGGGGGAGGTTGTGGGGATGTCTCCTACTACACTGATTTTTTTTACCAGATTTGATAGAATTCCAAGGATGTAATAAGCTACAGCACACAAGTTATTGTCTCCATGGGAATCTTGTCTTACTGTGTCACCCAGGATTGGGACCTCAGGCATGTAACTAACACAATCTGAAACACAGTCCACATGCAGTGCTCCAAGATTATACAGGGCGACACCATGGAAAATGAGCTTCCAGATTACCCATGAATGACTCTAGTATAGTAAAATGAAAATAAGAAAGAAAAACTTGTAGCACCTTAGAGACTAACAAATTTATTTCAGCATAAGCTTTCGTGGGTTAATACCCACTTCATCGGATGCATGGAATGAAACATACAGTAGACAGACATTTATACAGTCAGAGAAACATGATAAGGTCGAGGTGCATAGACCAACCTTAAGAGGCTAATTAGTTGAGAGGAACCATAACAGCAGGGGAAGAAAAACCTTTGAAGTGATAAACAAGATGGTCACACAGGTGTGAATGAGGATCGTTAACTTAAGGGAAAAAGATTCAATTAACGTAATGGCCGAGCCATTCCAAATCTCTATTTAATCCGGACGCAATGCAACCTAGTTTGCATATCAATTCGAGTTCAATAGTTTCTCTTTGAAGTCTGCTTTTGGAGTTAATCTGTCGCAACACTGCTACCCTCAAGTCTGTCAGTGAGTGATTAGGGAGGTTGAAATGTTCTCCTACTGGTTTTTGAATGTTATGATTCCTGATGTCAGATTTATGTCCATTTATTCTTTTGCGTAGAGACTGTCCGGTTTGGCCAATGTACATGGCAGAGGGGCATTGCTGGCACATGATGGCATATATCACATTGGTAGATGTGCAGGTGAATGAGCCCCTGATGGCGTGGCGGATGTGATTAGGCCCTGTGATGGTATCACTTGAATCGATATGTTGACAGAGTTGGCATCGGGCTTTGTTGCAAGGATAGGTTCCTGGGTTGGTGTTTTTGTTGTATGGTGTGTGGTTGCTGGTGAGTATTTGCTTCAGGTTGGGGGGCTGTCTGTAAGCAAGGATTGGTCTGTCCTCCAAGATCTGTGAGAGTGAGGGATCATCTTTTAGGATAGGTTGTAGATCTTTGATGATGCGCGGGAGAGGTTTTAGTTGGGGGCTAAAGGTGACGGCTAGTGGTGTTCTGTTATTTTCTTTTTTGGGCCTGTCTTGTAGTAGGTGACTCCTGGGTACTCTTTTGGCCCTGTCAATCTGTTTTTTCACTTCAGCAGGTGGGTATTGTAGTTGTAAGAATGCTTGATAGAGATCTTGTAGGTGTTTGTCTCTGTCTGAGGGATTGGAGCAAATGCGGTTGTATCTTAGAGCTTGGCTGTAAACAATGGATCGTGTGGTGTGTCCAGGATGGAAGCTGGAAGCATGTAGGTAAGTATAGCGGTCAGTAGGTTTCTGGTATAGGGTGGTGTTTATGTGACCATCACTTATTAGCACAGTGGTGTCTAGGAAATGGACCGCTTGTGTGGACTGGTCTAGGCTGAGGTTGATGGTGGGATGGAAATTGTTGAAATCATGGTGGAATTCCTCAAGGGCTTCTTTTCCATGGGTCCAAATGATGAAGATATCATCAATGTAGCGCAAGTAGAGTAGGGGTGTTAGGTGACGAGAGCTGAGGAAGAGTTGTTCTAAGTCAGCCATAAAAATGTTGGCATACTGTGGGGCCATACGGGTACCCATAGCAGTGCCACTGACTTGAAGGTAAATATTGTCCCCAAATGTGAAATAGTTGTGGGTGAGGACAAAATCACAAAGTTCGGCCACCAGGTTAGCCGTGGTAGTATCGGGGATACTGTTCCTGACAGCTTGTAGTCCATCGTTGTGTGGAATGTTAGTGTAGAGGGCTTCTGCATCCATAGTGGCCAGGATGGTGTTGTCTGGAAGATCACCGATCGATTGTAGTTTCCTCAGGAAGTCAGTGGTGTCGCGAAGATAGCTGGGAGTGCTGGTAGCATAGGGCCTGAGGAGAGAGTCTACATAGCCAGACAATCCTAGTATAGTACAGCACCTGTTAAAAGCAAGGGAGTCATTTACACAGTGTAAATACAACAAAAGGAAAACATACCAGCTGAGGATCTGGCCTCAGCTGGTATAAATCATGATAGCTCCTTTGGCTGCAAGGGGCCCATTCTCTTCTGCATATGTAGAGAGAGAACATTAACAGGAGTTATATGACTATCCTTGGGAAGGACCCCAAAGTGCTGAGTGTATTTGAAAGCTGGCTTTGCTGATAGGGGATATAATCTCAGCAGGATTCTACTTTAATTATTGCTTTTATGGCTCATGATAATTAAAAGCTGGCCCGCTTCTTCCTGCATCACCAAGCCCTGGGCTCTTTCTGCCCTTCCCCCCCGACCCTGGCCAATACAGATCCCTAGAGGAATTTCAAATGTGTCAGTAAAAAATGCCCTCTGATTTACAGTGACTGGTATTCCTTCTCCCATCGCCATTAATAAAGGGCCATTTTATTACTTCCTCCAGCAGAATGGGATTAAAACATCTCATTAAAGAAAAAAAGATATGTTACTTTGGGAATGATTTGTAACTCCAGAATATTTTCTTTCCAAGGGCCAAGCATAGTATTATTCATTGGGGATAAGGGTGGTGGAATCAGGTCTCCGCGAACACTATTTTGTAGAAGAGCTGCTCCTAGAAGCCCCAGAGTGCTTCTATAATAAGAGCGAGTTTCTTCCTCTAAATGCTTACCACCTAAATAAACAAGACAGACAAAGTATGGGAGAGAAGGCGTATTCCCTGGGCCATGTCCACACTACAAACTTTGGTCAATGCACCTTTGACCAGTGTACGGCCGCTGAAGTTTGTATATTTCTTGGGTGCACTTATTCTTGGCTGCTTGTGTCAACACTGCGAATCCTCACAAGGAGTACTTGTGTCGGTATAATATGTGGTGCACTATGGGTAGGTTTCCCAGGATGCACCGCACCACAGTTGGGCGCAATGCCTTTTGGGAAATCTGTGTGGTATAGTGGCATTTCTCCATCCCATAATGCCACCCACATCCCATAACTTTTGGGCCTTTTTTTAAAAAAAATCCCCCAAACCCCTGCAGCACTTTTTGGTATCTGCCATCTCTGGCAGAAACATGGAGGCTGTGAACTACCAATTAAGGGCTAGTTCCTCAGTTGTTCAGCACCACTTTGTGTAATGATCACTGTGGATTTCAGTTCCAATCAATTATATCCTTGAGAAACTAGCAAAAATCTCACTTAGGTTAAGGTGACTATCCCTTTACTTTTTTTTTTTTTTTTAAGGCAGATGTAATTTAGGCATGCTCACAGACATGAATTTTCCTTGCACAATTGCACCTGCAGTCAAATTCTGAAAATCAGCCCCTGCAAGTATATCAGTTTGCATAGTACTGTGGGATCCTTCACAATGAGTGGCTGGTATCCGTTTTATCTGTTCTGTTAGAATATTAAAAATTAATTTAAACCACACAATTTCTACTGGCATTTTTAAATGCCCCAAAAGTCAGGAGTGTTCAAACAAATCTGTAAATCTTGGATCTAGAAGTGGGTTTGGATTTTCAACATCCACCCAAAAATCAGACTGAAGTTAAGATTGAGGGATTTGGTTTGATTTGGAATACAAATGAAAATAATAAACATCACCGCACTTTCTTGCATTAAATGGCATAGACATTCTAAAGAACATTTTGAGGCAGATGCAATTCCTTAATCTTGTATTTTGGCCAGTTACAGACACACACATATACCAGTCCTAGTTGGATTACATTTTTGCATCCAGGATTAGAGTTCCAATCCAACAATGCCTTTAATGCTTGGAGCCAGCAGGCATGCCAATGTTAATAAATTCCTGCACTGCGAGAATACAGCCAAAAGGTCAGGGATTATAAACTGTTATTGAGGATAATAATGTAGGCTGGAGAAATCACCTGCATTGGTTAGTTTCCAGCTGTTCGCTTATCTTGTGCTATCTCATTGCTGTAGTGCATATGCTCTGGCGTCTAAAGAACTATTTCATTTTTCTTTAGAGTTGATAATTCCATTGCAGGAGCTACCAAAAACCAAAGTATGGGAGCAGTGATCCGCCTGCCAGTTCTCCTAAAGATGTTAACTAACAAATGCGAATCCCCCAGAACAGCGGTCAAGATTTTCAGAAGTGACTAGTGATTTTGGGTGCCCAATTTGCGACACCTTTTAAATGGATGTTGAAAAGAGGAGTTCAGAGAAGAGCTGATACGAGATCTGGAAAAAACCTGCCTTACATTGAGAGATTTAAGAGGCTTAATCTATTTAGTTTAAGAGGTGACTTGATCACAGTTTTTATAAGTAGCTACCTGGAGAGATTTCTGATAATGGACGTCTCCCTAATCTAGCAGCCAAAAATATAACAAGATCCAGTGGCTTTGAAGCCAGACAAATTCTGGTTGGAAATAAAGTGCAGGTTTTTTTAACAGTGAGGGTATTTAAGCATTGGAACAACTTATTTAGGGATGTGATACATTCTCCATTGCTTGACGTCTTTAAATCCCTATACAATTCATGGGGAAAGATCGGCACCTAAGAATCTGGGTTAAATCTCTGTGTCCCTTCACATCACTCTTTCTCAGTTTACCCACCTGCTGGAAAGGGAAAGATCATCCCTGCCTGCTTCTCGGGGATTTTGTGACTCAAGCAGAGCTCTTCTTAAAATCACTACTGTCCTCCGTATCTCATGGTGTTGGCTGCCAGTGCTGAGGTGACATCCTGGCAAAGGAAATGTTACCTCTTGAATTAATGAGCAGACAGATTTCTCCCCAACATCGGTGAGTCTTAATCACCAAGGTGATTAAACCACAAATGCGCCAGATGTTAATAAGCGTCAGTGATGCAAACTGTAATAAAGGGTCCTACATCGCTATTATGTCACTCTCCAAGTTTGCAAGTGACAGGCTGCATTAAACAGAACTCAGCTCCTCCAGGTACTGGTAAACTAGAGACCATTATTAAACTGTCTCATTTAGAAGTAACTATGCATTGTAGTTGTGTTAACCCTTACTATGGACATAGTAATAAAGCTAGATTCATATTAAACAACAGCTGTAGTGTGGTTGGTTTTGTAAGCATCTTGGTTAAAACATTTCATCCTTCTCTAGTGGTTCTGCAGGAAACTTGGAGGTAGATACAAATTAAGTCGTAAATGATGTCATGCAGTCTCTCTGGAATAGCCAGTCTCTTCTGGTGGAGAGCATGAGAATCCTGCTCTAATCATGCATGCGGTAAACACTGATCAATTGCCCCCATTTTTGGCTGCAAAATAAATGGAGTTCCGTCGAGGACTTTGTCTTGTCATCTTGGCTGAAAAGCACTCCGGAAGAACTTTCTAATTCAGTAGATTTTGAAAAGCAGCATTTAAACTGCTTGGGGTCTTCTCTGGTGGCAGAGGATACTAAAATATTGAAGATAAATACCATCTGTAACTTACGGATTGATGAGCGAGCTGAAATATTGAAGGGGCAATTTACCTGTAACTCTGAAAATCGCAGGGATTGCTGTTCTATTTCAGGTGAATGCCCACCTGTTGGGCACAGGATAATTAAATTCAAAGGGAAGGCACACCTGTAACAAACAGATTGGTGGAGGTTAATAAAATACTTAATAGGGCAGACATCTGTGTCTGTGTTCATCTTTTAGCTTGTCCACTTTGGGGTGACCATTTAATATTGTCCAGGTGAAAAGCAGACAATGGAAATCCCTGCAGTGCACCTGGAGCAAGACTACATTCTTTTCCTTGACATAGTTTTGACTTAAGTAGGTTGCCTTAATAAACACTTAAACTAAAAAATGACAAAGGGTCCTGTGGCACCTTATAGACTAACAGAGGTATTGAAGCATAAGCTTTCGTGGGTGAATACCCACTTCTTCGGATGCAAGCAGTGGAAATGTCCAGAGGCAGATATAAAAGTGCAGGGAAGATTCAGGCTAGAGATAACGAGGTAAGCTTAATCAGGGAGGGTGAGGCCCTCTTCTAGCAGTTGAGGTGTGAACACCAAGGGAGGAGAAACTGCTTTTGTCGTTGGCTAGCCATTCATAGTCTTTGTTTAGTCCTGAGCTGATGGTGTCAAATTTGCAAATGAACTGAAGCTCTACAGTTTCTCTTTGGAGTCTGGTCCTGAAGTTTTTTTGCTGCAGGATGGCTACCTTTAGGTCTGCAATTGTGTGTCCAGGGAGGTTGAAGTGTTCCCCTACAGGCTTTTGTATATTGCCATTCCTTATATCTGATTTGTGTCCATTTATCCTTTTGCGTAAGGACTGTCCAGTTTGACCGATGTACATAGCAGAGGGGCATTGCTGGCATATTATGGCATATATTACATTGGTGGATGTGCAGGTGAATGAACCGGTGATGGTGTGGCTGATCTGGTTAGGTCCTGTGATGGTGTTCCTGGTGTAGATATGTGGGCAAAGTTGGCATCGAGGTTTGTTGCATGGATTGGTTCCTGAGTTAGAGTTATTATGGTGTGGTGTGTTGTTGCTGGTGAGAATATGCTTCAGGTTGGCGGGTTGTCTGTGGGCGAGGACTCTCCAACCTGGAAACTTTCATAAATAACCAATCTTCCACACAAATGGACTTTACTAAAATAAGACAGGAGATCTACATTAAACACTTCACCTCTCTACAAAGGAAAAAGGACTGTAAGCTGTCTAAAATCCTGCCTGCCACATGGGGCCACAACAGTGGTACCCCCAATTCACCCAGCAATATTGTCAATCTATCCAGCCACACACTCAGCCCGGCAGAAGAGTCTGTCCTATCTCGGGGACTCTCTTTTTGCCCCACCACCCCCACCAACATGATTCAGTTCTGCGGTGACCTGGAAGCCTACTTTCGCCGTCTCCGACTCAAAGAATACTTTCAAGATAACACCGAACATCGCACAGATACACAGATACCCTCCCACCATCTACTCAGGACATTCCCTACACTAACACAGGAACAAATCAACATACCCTTAGAGCCCCGACCGGGGTTATTCTACCTACTACCCAAGATCCACAAACCTGGAAATCCTGGATGCCCCATCATCTCGGGCATTGGCACTCTCACTGAAGAACTGTCCGGATATGTGGACTCTCTACTCAGACCCTATGCCACCAGCACTCCCAGCTATCTCCGTGACACCACTGATTTCCTGAGAAAACTACAATGCATTGGTAATCTTCCAGAACACACCATCCTAGCCACCATGGATGTAGAGGCTCTCTACACAAACATCCCACACACACATGGAATACAAGCTGTCAGGAACAGTATCCCTGATGATGCCACAGCACAACTGGTTGCTGACCTCTGTGATTTTATCCTCACGCACAATTATTTCAAATTTGGTGACCATATATAGCTCCAGACCAGTGGCACCGCTATGGGCACTCGCATGGCCCCACAATATGCCAACATCTTTATGGCTGACCTGGAACAACGCTTCCTCAGTTCTCGTCCACTCACGCCCCTTCTCTATCTACGCTACATTGATGACATCTTCATCATCTGGACCCATGGGAAAGAAACTGGAAGAATTCCACCACGATTTCAACAGCTTCCACCCCACCATCAACCTCAGCCTGGACCAGTCTACACGGGAAGTCCACTTCCTAGACACCACGGTGCAAATAAGCGATGGTCACATTAACACCACCCTATACTGAAAACCCACTGACCGCTATGCCTACCTACATGCCTCCAGCTTCCATCCCGGACACACCACACGATCCATTGTCTACAGCCAAGCACTGAGGTACAACCGTATTTGCTCCAACCCCTTTGACAGAGACCAACACCTACAAGATCTTCACCAAGCATTCTCAAAACTACGCTACCCACATGACGAAATAAGAAAACAGATCAACAGGGCCAGACGTGTACCCAGAAGCCTCCTGCTGCAAGACAAACCAAAGAAAGAAACCAACAGAACTCCTCTGGCCATCACTTACAGCCCTCAGCTAAAACCTCTCCAACGGATCATCAGTGATCTACAACCCATCCTGAACAATGATCCCTCACTTTCACAGGCCTTGGGAGGCAGGCCAGTCCTCGCCCACAGACAACCCGCCAACCTGAAGCATATTCTCACCAGCAACTACACACCACACCATAATAACTCTAACTCAGGAACCAATCCATGCAACAAACCTCGATGCCAACTCTGCCAACATATCTACACCAGGAACACCATCACAGGACCTAACCAGATCAGCCACACCATCACCGGTTCATTCACCTGCACATCCACCAATGTAATATATGCCATAATATGCCAGCAATGCCCCTCTGCTATGTACATCGGTCAAACTGGACAGTCCTTACGCAAAAGGATAAATGGACACAAATCAGATATAAGGAATGGCAATATACAAAAGCCTGTAGGGGAACACTTCAACCTCCCTGGACACACAATTGCAGACCTAAAGGTAGCCATCCTGCAGCAAAAAAACTTCAGGACCAGACTCCAAAGAGAAACTGTAGAGCTTCAGTTCATTTGCAAATTTGACACCATCAGCTCAGGACTAAACAAAGACTATGAATGGCTAGCCAACGACAAAAGCAGTTTCTCCTCCCTTGGTGTTCACACCTCAACTGCTAGAAGAGGGCCTCACCCTCCCTGATTAAGCTTACCTCATTATCTCTAGCCTGAATCTTCCCTGCACTTTTATATCTGCCTCTGGACATTTCCACTGCTTGCATCCGAAGAAGTGGGTATTCACCCACGAAAGCTTATGCTTCAATACCTCTGTTAGTCTATAAGGTGCCACAGGACCCTTTGTCGCTTCTACAGATCCAGACTAACACGGCTACCCCTCTGATACTTGAAACTAAAAAATGAAATTTAAGGGGACTGTTTCCCTATTGTTTAAATGCTGGTACAGAACTAAAGAAAATATTGTACCAAAACCATGGTCATAGCTGTTATGATGCTATTCCCCATGGTCACTAGGAACTTCTGTGTTGGCAGTGGGGATTAAACTCTGTTTCTCCTGCTCCAGAAGCACAAGCCCCGCCCCCCACTTTTCCTAGAGGAAAATCTCCATTAGCTGTTAGCAGTATAAGGCTCATGACACAGATGAGCAGTTCTGATTTCATCCAGTAGAAGACACTGGTACAACCACAAGTCAGATGATGCTATTGTGAGATACCGTATACCTCCTAATTGAAAGGAACTATTGACCAATTGAATCATCTGCGACAACTCAAAGCAGTGGCAAAATGTCTCCTCCCATTCCTTCCATCATTATTTTGTCATAGGGCCTGATTTCTGGAGGATGCTCAGCATCCTCAACTCCCCTTAATGACAACGGGAGTTAATGGTGCCCAGCTCCTTGCAGGAATTAGGTTCATTGAATATAGGCAGCAATTCAGGGACAAAGTTAAAAGAGCAATACAATCCGAGCGTTTGTAACACTGGATGGATACTTTTTAGTTTATCCACTTGCCTGCTGTGGCCCATAGCAAAGGATTCCGGATGCAGCTGAAGTATCTGATCAAATCCTCCTAGAGAATAGAACTATAAATAGAACACTTTGACATATAAAGACATTAAATGGATGACAAAAGGGGGAAAACAACACATACAGCACTGAAACAGTTGAAGTAGCTTAAGGCTTAAAGCTCCTAAATGCGCAGCAGAGTAGCAAGAATGAACCTTAAACAAGGCTGCATGCCATAAAAGAGCAACGGCAGTAGAGGGATTCTCGAAGCAAAGGATGAGGAAAATAAAACCTCACGAGACCCTGTTCTTCTTTTTCTCTTTTTGGCTCTGCCTGAAAGGGGTTTGGGGGCGGGGGGGAAGCATTGCAAAGATAATCATCAGCCAGATCCCCAACTGGTGTACCCGGGTGATGCTCTATTGGCTTCAAACCCAGGCTGATTTACCCCAGTTGAGGTTCTGCCCTCTGCATTTTTAAGTGGCTATGCCTGTGTTATTGATCTCCTCCCAGACCATTAACCCTGAAAGAATGTTCTGTTATGAATCTAATTCACTTGTCACTGCTGATGCTCGTGTATATTCTCCACTTCCCTTGGACAATAAGCTGAGATTTAAAAAAGTGACTAGCCATTTTTAGGTGCCTCAGTTTTACAGTGCTTAACTTGTGGCACCTTAAAGGGCCCGGATATTCAGAGGCCAGGTGCTCAGCACATTCTAGTCCATCGAGGCTATTTTTATACCACGCTCGCTGCCGCAGAATTTGAGCCCCTTCCAGTCATGCAATATGACTAAATCTGCATGGGTGGTTTATTCTTTCATCCTCTCCCCATGCAGAGAATAGTATGTGCAGTGGAGCGTTTTGTTTTGGTAGGGTTCTTTTTCTTAAAGCACACATCGCTCTCTGTTTACATTATAGATTCCCAGGCCAGAAGTGACCATTCTGACCTCCTGTATAACTCAGGCCTTAGGACTTCCCCAAACTAATTCCTAGAGCAGATCTGTTAGCAAAACCTCCAACCTAGATTTAAAAATTGTCAGTGATGGAGAATCCACCACAACCCCTGGAAAATTGTTCCAGTGGTTAATTATACTCACTGTTAAAAATGTACACCTTATTTCCAGTCTGAATTTGTCTTGCTTCAATTTCCACCCATTGGATCTTGTTATACCTTTTTCTCTGCTAGACTGAAGAATCCTTGTCAAATATTTGTTCCCCATTTAGACACTTAGAGTCTGTAATCAAGTCAACCCTTGACCTTATCTCTGTTAAATGGATAGACTCCAGGAGATCAATCACTATAAGGCATGTTTTCTAATCCTTTAATCATTCTCAGGGCTCTTCTCTGAACCCTCTCCAGTTTATTAACAACCTTCTTGAATTGTGGACACCAGAACTGGACACTGTTCCAGCAGTGGTTGCACCTAAGCTAAATGCAGAGGTAAAATTAAACCCCTACTTGATAGTCCCCTGTTGATAAATCTCAGGATTGCAGTAGCTCTTTTGGCCACTGCTGATAACAGTCCCTCTTAATTAGCCTCTTACAGTTGGTATGGGTACTTCCACCTTTTCATGTTTCTCTGAATGTATAAATGTCTTCTTACTATATGTTCCATTCTGTGCATCCGATGAAGTGGACTGTAGTCCACGAAAGCTTATGCTGAAATAAATTTGTTAGTCTCTAAGGTGCCACAAGTACTTTCTTTCTTTCTTTCGTTCTTTTTTTTTTTTTTTTTTTTTGCATTGCGTGGGGAGCTCATGTTCAGCTAATTAGCCACCACAACCCCCAAATCTCTTTGAGTCACTGCTTCCCAGAATAGAGGCTCACATCCTGGAAGTATGGCCTATGTTCTTTAGAGAGAAGGCAAGTCTAAGAAGTGTGCCTAGAAGGTGCTGCGTGTCATTTAAGGGAAGACTGGGGTGGTCTGGGTAGAATCTTTTAACTGGTTCTTCTGACCCTTTTGGGAGCATTAGCCTTCGTTCACTTGGCTATAATATATTCTTATAGACCAAGACTCTGCAGCCCTTACCCAGACTGGGCACCTCTTATTCAAGTGATTTTGTTTCCGGTTTAAGTACGTGCTGCTCCAATAGATTGATCCCAAGCCCATTGAAGTTAATGGAAATATTTCCATTTTCCTCATTTTCTTTGCATTATGATAGGGTATTTCCTGGACTCTCCTACACATTTTAATCACTGGATTAGTGTGGATGGTTCGGCCACATTAAACAGGTCACTAGAAAACCAGGTACAACTGGAGATTGAGACTGAATTTCTAGGGCCGGGATAACTAATGCATTTGGTTTCCTATAACTAATGCATTGGTTAGGCAATCAACTTAGCTAATGAACTAGCCTTAAACTCATACTTCATCTTCCTGGTCTGCCCAACTATCTATCTGGGTGTCACTTAATTGAAAAATTGATTAATTGGCTCTAGTGATTACAGACTTTCTTTCATTGTGGATTAATAGCCTTTGCGTTAGCGCTCTAGTCTTACCACACAGGATCCTTACAAGACGACAATAATATGTTTAATCACAAAAATGGTCTTGTTTTCTATAGGATGGCACCAAGAATAAGACAGGCAGAAAACCCAGGTAAAGAATTAGCTGTGGTGTGGCTGGTACCAAAGGATACTTCCATAGACGGCGTGTGCACAAGATGTCACCAGAAGTCATAAGTGGGGTTGAACTGGGTGGTAGTTGGATGCGCCAGTCAGAACAAAGCTCAACACTTAGAGCTGAATTGGGGCTGGCAGTTAAACCAAACATTTACGTGTAAATTGAGCAAATCTGATAGGATGGGCATTGCCCGTTATTGAACAGGGTGCCCCATAGATTCACTGGGCAGAGTAGAACCACACTTCAAAGGAGAAAAAAATGGGTGTGATATTCCCAGGCACTGGGCCAAACTGATCCCAGGTGGAGCTGCATTGACCTGCAGGGTGATAGAACAGGGCAGAATTTAGCCCTCGCCCTGTTCTTTCCTTGCAGTACAATAGGGATCTTGCTGTCTGATTGCCATCTTTGGCAGGATTTATAATGAAACAACTAATGTGTTATGACAAGAAAAAGACTGCCATGGGGTAGTTAACATCCTTGCATGGTGGTGATGAATCCTTTGTGGGTTTGTTTTCCCCTTATCACAATATATGGTTTCTGTGACAGGGATGCTGTTTCTGGCATTTCACTGTGCAGCTCGTTATTATAATTTAAAATTAGAGGGTGAGTTTAAATGCACCTGACAGTGAAGGGTTATTAGTGCTGATTAAAGCCAATGACAGTACAGGCAGGTGTAGATCCAATGTACTGATCTGACTGGTGGATGCATGTTACACGTCATGCTGTGTGCTGATCCACAGAGGACATGGGTCTGTTACAGCCTTAGCTAGGGAGGGCCATCTTTTTAGCTCAAGCTGTAGCAGCTCATGCTTTCAGTTGTGAAGGTCTCTGGTTTAGTCCTTGATGTGTTGGCCAAGATGGCAGCCATCACGCTTGCACTGTGGTCAAAAATTCAACTGAAATGAGGCTGAGGCCACCAAACTCATTTCACTTGTGATCTGAACCATATTTGAATTGGAGCTCGGCAAAGCTGCTAATTTTTCTCTAGCAAATATTCCCTTGAAATAAAGTCTGATATTTTCAGGGACACTTCTGCTTGTGCAGTTGCCTGATTTGAAAGTGCAATTGAAGAATGAGCACATACGAATTTTGTGCATACAATTGCAACCCTAATTTGCTGGAGGTTTTTTATATCTGGCCCTTAGAATTATTCAGTCGAGCTTAAAAACCAGTAATGTATAAAGAAGAGGCATTGATTATGGAATGATGTGGTCTAGTAACCACCCTCCTCCTCCTCCTCCTCCCCCCCCCCCAGTGATGTCATCAGGGTAAGGAAAAAAGACTTTAATGAAAGGAAAGGCTATAGATCTGTAATAGAAGGTGACAAAACTGTAGATGTGTATTCAGAGAGAAATATACAATACAGTCATTTTGTAACTGGGCTCTTAAATGAAGGTCGGGCTATTCAATTAGCTCCATTTGAAATGTGCAATAAAGCCAGACACACATGTGAAAATGGTGTACACTGGAGCTGGGGGAATGATGATATGCCCTAGAACAAAATGACAAGTGCATATGGAGAGGATTTAGATGAAAGAGAGACAAATAGTAAAGCATGATTATAGGCAACTATTATAGGCTTCAGGGGCAGAAAGAATGAGGATGCAGATGAGGGATTGCTGCAGAAAGAGCTACTCTGTTCATCACGAGGGATTTCTTTTACCCAGCTAATGGAAGAAATATCAAATATGCAGTGACCTGGGTGGGTAGTGGTGGGGAGGGGGCGTGCTGTGGCAGTGAAGGTTGGAAGAGGGCACTATTCAGAGAAAACGAAGAAATCAGGAGGGTTGTAGCGTATTCCTATTCTATTGCAATTGAAACAGAAGAGGATGAATGAACCTCAAGTGCTTAAAAACAGACACTTTTCAAAATACTGCACAGAGAAAATCTATGGGGAAATAATGGGGTGTGTGTGTGTGAGAGAGAGAGATGCTGGGTCCTCAGTGTTGCTTTGGAAAAAGTGCCTATTGTAAGGCCAAGGCAGAATAATAAGACAAGAGTTCAGTGGAGGTTCAGGTGTAAACACAAGAATTACCCTCTCCAAATAGGATCTATTGTAGGGGTGCTGGGTTAATCCAAATTGGCACCAATTTGGTAAGTCTCTTTCAGCTGCACTTCTTCCCACACACATTTACAAGCAGTGAACTCCCAGCACAAGTCGCTAAGTATGGGTTCATCTTTCTCCCCCAGAGATCCCTGCACTTCCTTCTGGTCAGCCCGGTCCCTGTTTCCCCACCCCTCTGAGACAAAGGACTCTTTTTCTAAGGTGCAAAGCCTAAATAAACTCCTCTGCCCTTGATTCACTTCCAGCAGCTTAGTAGTGCCTTTCTGAATGCCGGCTAGGAATTAACCACCCAAGATCCCAGGCTGTTGGATAGCTCAGAAAGGTCTCCTCTGAGGGACACCCATGGGGCAGGGAGTATTAAGGTTTTGGGACCATCTCTAGGGCCTTGTCTTCACTCAGGAAAAAGATGTGTTCTTAACTTGAGTTAACAGACACCAGGTAAATTCCTAACGACGACAAGGTTGTTTGTAGTTTTTCACGTGAGCTAGCAGAGCAGAGTAAACCCTAGTCTCCCCCACAGTCTTTAACCTGACCTGCTAATTTGTGTGAAAACTACAAAATGCCTTGTTTTCATTAGGGTTTTACCTGGGGTCAGATAACTTGTGTGAAGAGCACATATTTTTCCTTAGAGAAGAAAAGGCCTGACAGGTACTGCAAAAACCTGTCCCCGGTGCCTCCCAGAGCTGAGTAGTTTGAGATGTATTGGAAGACATGTTGAGGAAACACACTTAACATGGGTTCAATATGTACCTAGCTGCAGAGAGAGAGAGAGAGAGTATATAAATTGCAATTGCATAAAACAAGCAGCATTTGAACTAAGTAGTCAATCCCTGCACTCCTTTCTCCGGTCCCTGTTAAATTTGGGGGAGCTGCACTGACTACAGTCCAGTTGATCCAGAGACACACTGGTACAGCTGAGAGTAGACATTTGCCCTCATGACTTCAATGCGGATTTTGCCTAACTAAGGACTTAGCTGGCCATTTCTTCCTACAGCGTCAGATTGAAGTTCACAGTGGGACTGTCGGATAAAGGCTGGATCTAACCCCCAGTGATGTTGATGGAAAGACTCCCAGTGACTGCACGGAGCTCAGGATTAAACCTGGGATGCTGCTTATGTTCAGTACGAGCTGCCGCTCAAGAACTCCCAGGCTTTACCTCATAGAGATAAGTTCTATGTGTGACCTCATATAAAAGCCAAAGGATGGGCTGGGAACCCTAACCATCAAAGCCTTCAACAGTGACTGAGTGAGATTCCTGGAGTATTACAGTCACACAAGGCTGTATCTTTTGAAGTGTAAGTGTGTGTGTGTGTGTGTGTGTGTGTGTGTGTGTGTGTGTGTGTGTCTTTGTGTGTCATCATCCTGAATTCTTTAAGCAATAAGGCTGTAACATTACAGCCTTTCAGCAAGTGTTATTCATGATTTTAACTTCTCTCTGCGTGGGCCGTGAACATGACAAAAGGAGCAGCAATGATCTGGTAGAGCAGAGTGAGAGCCTGGGAAAAGTTCAGGTGGTGATGGGTGAGCCGCAAGTGCCTCAGAGAAGCATCCCAAGTTTTCAGTAGAGAGGCCAAGGAATGAATAGACTTTGGAGACAGAACTATCCCCTTGTCTATAGAGGGTGAAGTGGAATGGGAGGAGAAGGTGGGTTAATCTTCCTGTCTAGCAGCAAGGCTAGAGGGGAAGGTGCAGAGGTCTGGATTCCTACTTCAGCAGTGGAACCCAGGGCCTTATTTTAGAGGTGCTGAGTACCCAGAACTCCAGCTGAAGTCCATGGAAGCTGCAGGGGTGCAGCCCTCTTGAAAACCAGGCCCCAAATACTCATTGTGGATTCTCGCTTGGGGCCTGACATATCTTAACTCTTGCCTTGTTTGAACATCGAGCTTTGGGCCTCTTGGTAGAGCTGAGCATGGGGCAGCTGCCATAAGGCCTGCCTGAGCTATGCAGAGCTCTGTTCATCCCTGTTAGCCCGTCAACTCCCAGAAGCACCGAAATGTTGCTCTGGTTAACAGGCAGCGATATGAATCTAGGTGAGAGAAGAACCCGGACCATCTGCCCCTGAAAAGCAACTGACCTTTTCCCGAAGGTAGAGATGGGCCTAAACCGAACCACTGAGTCTGAACCTGCCCAGAAATTTGAGGAAGATCAGATTTAAATTGCATGGCAGGCCCTTCCCTCTAGGCCTGATCCCAAACCCTGAACAAACACTGTGGGGATTTGGATGTTGGCCCATCTCTTCCCTCGACTAAAAGTGAGCCAGTCTGCTGCTTCCCTCCCCCCCCCCCGATATGTTTATTTAACTCCCCTCATCTCATTATTTTTTCCTGCCTGTCACTTCATTGTTCTGCCTGGTCCCAGAAGAGCTGAATAACCTCCATACAGACTCTGGTTTGAGGATTCATATGAAAGGGGGTGCAATTCCCATAGTGGTTTCTCATATTTCTTTGTAAAAGCCAGAGGGTTGCAAAATGCTCCTGTCATCTGTTCGCCTCCAAAGCAACAGACTCCAATCTCCCCATCTCCTCCCTGAATAGCACCTGTTAAAAACCAACAATATCGATCACGCTCAAATGCCCCCAACCCATTTTCCTTTGAGAACGGTTATTCCCTTATTCGTCTCTCACCCTGATGGTGGCATGTGCCGGGGGTCAGCTGTCTTCCCCACACCCCAATCAAGGACTTGGAATCAGCTGAACTAAAGATGGGTTTGATAAGGGCCTACCTAGCCCAGTAGATGAAAGCAGGGGAACAAAACCCGCCCAACAGTGATGCTTCTGCCTCTGAACCATCAATGCAGATGTTAAGCATCCGCCTAGGTCATGATGTGTGGGGAGGAGAGGAAAACTCTAACTGCAAAGTCTAGGATTCCCAATTTCAAAAAGCTTTTTAATTTGGAAGCTACGGTCCTATATCAATGTAGCCTGGCTTGTAGGAAATACAAGGGCGTTCTCCTCTGGTTTGTTTTTATTTCCCTCACCCCCTTTGTTACCGGCTGTTGGTGCACGGTCAAAGAGGGCTAGAAAGCCATCCATCATCATCATCATAACAGAGAAACCTCAGGTTTGAACATCTGAGATCACTTGCTGGGTCAGGAAGGGAGCTGTGCATTGGGGCGTTTTTCTGCACCTATAGCATAAGTGATGAAGTGCTTGTTATTGCCCGGAGATAGAGGACATAAATCTCTTGCGGTGTAGGGTCATTCATTCCTTGTAACAAGGAAAGAGTTTATTGAAGGCCATAGACTCATGAGGCTGCAGAGGAGCTTTAATGGGAAACTGAAGCTCAGAGTGGAATTGTTCGGGGATATCCTTCAACTTCACTTTTCCATTTCTCATGTCAGACTCGCGTTCCTTTAGAGAAGTTAGGGTGGGTTTTGCTGCAGGCTAGTGTTAGAAACCTTCCCTTTGGTCCAGGAAGTAAAATAGGTTTCTATTAAAGATGGTGGGCATGATTGTGAGCTCATCTACAGTGACGGGGCTACTCCTGATTTATACCAGCATGAGACCAGAATTAAGTCCTGTATGGTTATCTGTGCAACTCTCCGCTATCTCACTTAGAACCACATGATGCAAAGTCCACGCTGCTCCTTCCTGGGTTGGTAATTAAGGCACTAGCCTAGACCATGGCAGATCTGGGTTTGAGCGCCTGCTCCACCACAGACTTCCTGTGTGACCTTGGGCAAGTCGCTTAGCTTCTCCGTGTCTCATTTTTCCTCTATGTAGGATGGGGATAACAGCCCTGTCCTACCCTCACCAGGGTGTTGTGGGGATTAAATACGTTAAGGATTGTACAGCTTTCGGATACCACGGTCTAGACTAAATAGACTATATTATCATTGGTTGCCCCTCAACCTGGTCATGTTTCTTCAGTTGGAATGTCATCCCTGAAACCATGTCTTTCAGAGGTGTCCCTTCCAAGAAGGACGGCAAATTACAATTGATTTTAAAATAAACTCTCTTTCCCTATCTACGGCTGGGATTATGAAGCATGTGTGTTCCCACATGCATAGGGTGGAGACTCGGAAACACAGGCTGCAAACCAATGTAATGCATTGGTCATTTGTTTCCTTTCTGAGGAAGTTATAAGCAACATGTCCCAAAAGGTTAATGAAAATGTCACACAAACTCAGCCTGGATGTGTGCTGTGAACCTGGATGACACGTACGGGAGCTGACATGTTCTCAGGGAGCTCCAGCAGTGCTGCTTTGTATAAACTTAATTAGTTGGTACCAAACGAACAATAAATCCCCCTGGAGTCAGGGTCTGTGTCTTCACATTGAACCAATGCGTCTTTCTGAGTTCAGCAGATAAGGAAAAATTCACTCTTGTTTCCTTTGAGATTTGGATGAAGTCTGATTTGGTAGTAAAGCAGGGGATACCTGGGTATGGCTTCTGCCATGCCACTGTCTTTCTGCATGCCTTTGGGCAAGTTGTTTAACTCCCAGGGTCTGAGAATGCCCATATGTAAAATGGGCAGCTTGCTGCAAGGTTTAATTAACTAACATTTGCAAAAGGCACTAAGACCCTGAGAAGAGAGCCGGTGTATAAACAAAGTATTGTTATTACTAAGCACAGCTCTGTGACGTTCTGCAGCTTTGCTTTGCGGGGGCCTAGGCAAACATTTTCCTTGACTTCACTCCAAGTGGGTTCAGTCATCCTGAGCATTCATTAGACTTTTGGGTCAAAATGAAGCCACCAATCCAACAGTAATTTACAGCTGAGTTTTCAGGTCAAATCTCTCCCCCTCCCCCACCCCCCCCGGCCTCTCTCCATCCTTGCTCCATTCCTTTGTCTTTCCTTTTAGCTAAGCCTCTCCCAACAAGAGCTGGGCAGGAAATGATTTGCCCATCTCATGCCATTTTTTTCAGATTTCCAAGAGCTTTCCAATTCTGCCTCAGGACAAAACTGAGCTTTTTCAAAAATGTTCGCGAAAAATGAGAGAGGACCTTACACCCACCCCAGAAAAGCCAATAACCCAGGGGTTAGGGGACCCAGAATGTGGCAGACCCAGGTTCGAGGCCTTGCTGTAGATCAGGGACTTGAATCTAGGTCTCTCACATTCCAGGTGCAGGAAATATTAGGCTATTGTCTCTTTAGTTGTTACCAGAAATTCCACCCAGGCCCTGAGAAACCTCCCCAGCAAAAAGTTTTCATAGAAACTGCTATATTTCCATGAAAAGTTTTGTTTTGACAAATCAGCATTTTCTGACCAAAAAAATTTCATCAAAAAATTCCCAACCATCTCTACTCCCAACAAAACCCCACTCAAAGAATTAAACACCCATGACCCCTGGGAAGTGGGGGAGGTAATGGAACTAACATGATGTTTACAAACTATTCTATCCTTTTCCCCCACCCTTCGTCTCTTTAGATTGTAAACTCTCCGGGGTAGGGACTGTCTATTGCTCTATGTATGTACAGCACCCAGCAGAATGGGGACCTGCTCTCGGCTGACCTGTAAGCACTACTGAAATACAAACAACTTCAGGGCAAATCTTAATATAGGTTTTGGTTTAAACCTCTTAATTTGTCCTGGGTTCCTTTGAAACCAAGGCCAGCCATAAATAGAACAGTTCATTAACTTGGCATCAAACTTGCTCTGAGCTTCCAGTTTGTAACAAAAAAAACCCAAGCCAGGTGATGCTCATGTGGTTTCTTGCTTAAGTTGCAAACACTGTGGACAGCTCATTGTGCCAAGTGCAGCAAAGGAAACTCTGGCCAAGTCTACACACAAAGGTGAAGTTGACCCCGTTTTGTCACCAGGTAGAGGGGAGCCCCAGATTGTAGGATTGTCTCTTGCGTCCTGTGGGATTCCATCTGACAATGTCAGGGAAACAAATCGCCAATGCACAAGCAGGGAAGGAGGCACCAGGAACCTATCCAGGAGCAGACGGCAGAATCATTCTTCTTGTTTTTATTGCCTTCAAAGTGAAGAAAAATGAGTGCATTAGGAATTGAAACACTGGCAGGGCTAAAGAGTTGGTGTCAGAATCCTTCATATTTTAACTGGCTCCTAACCCCACCTTCACATGGGAAGGGATGGGGTGAGATGAGTCATGTCACAACACTAACTTTAGAAAGTGGGTGCCCCGCGAGCACGCAGGAACTCCACCTGCTGAGCAAGGCGTCACTCCCCGAGGTCAGCGTGAGCCTGTAGAGAGCAGAGGGAAAGTCAGTAGAAATAACTCACAGGCCAATGACTTAAAGGGACGACTCAGGGAAGCACTGATGGTGCTATCTTCACGGCAGCTTTAAAGGTCAGATTTGCACAGATAATTCACCTGCCTTCTAAATGTGGAAGGCAGAGTGGTCTAGAGCAGCAGTTTTCAAATTGTGGGTCACGACCCCATTTTAATGGGGTCGCCAAGGCTGGAGTTAGATGTTCCGGGGCCGAAGCCCGAGCACCACCATCCAGGGCCAAAGTCAAAGCCCAAGGGCTTCAGCCCTGGGTAGGGGGCTCAGGTTATAGGCCCCCGGCCTGGTGCTGAAGCCCTTGGGCTTCAGCTTTGGCCCCCGCACCTGGAGCAGCGGGGCTTGGGCAGGCCCAGGTTTTGTTCCCCCTTTCTGGGGTCGTGTAGTCATTTTTGTTGTCAGAAGGGGGTTGCAGTGCAATGAAGTTTGAGAACTCCTGGCCTAGAGGATAGGGCACCCAGCTAGGAGACCGGGGTTCTATTGCCAACTCTGTCACTGACCTATTGCGTGAGCGTGGGCAAGTCACATCATTTCTCTGTGCCAATTTCCCCTCCCACTCTTTGTTTGTCCTGTCTGTTTAGATTGTCAGCTCTCTGGGGCTAATAACTCTCTCTCTTACTATGTATGTGTGCAGAACCCAGTACAATGGAGTCCTGCTCTCAGTTCGGACCTCTAGGTGTTATTGCAATACAAATAATGAATAAGCATGCATGCCCAATATGACGTGCAAGTTACCCAAACCACTCGGTTTTGTACCTGCAAATCAGGCAGTTGAGTGTCTATGCTAATCAAATGCATAAATAACATTTGCACAATGCAGATTCAAATATTTGAGTGTGCATACATCTGAGCACCCAAGAAAGTTGAAACTCATCATTTGGGGGGACTACTAGCTTAGAGACTGATTTTTGAAAATGTCACCAACAAAGACTCCCTCACAATATGGCAGCTGTCCATTGCTGACTGGCCCCTTAGATGTGCAAAGGGTGCTACAGAGAAAAACAAAGTCACCACAAATGCAGCTACTTACTTGAGCTGGTTGGAAATATATCAACCAAACATCCATCAAAAATGCCGACTCATCAAAACCGACACTTTTTGCCGGAAAGGATTGGTTTCAACACATTTCCAATTTTCAAAAAAAAAATTGGAAAAAAGTTTTGAAATGTTGAAATATCTTGTTTGGAGATTTTTAAATGAAAAGTTCTGTTTTCCAGTTCAAAATGACTTTTTGTTTTACAATTTGTTAATTTATAGTAAAAAAAAAAAATGTAAAACATGAAATGCTTCAAAATATTGAAACAAAATGTTTCAATTTGTTGTCATGAACATTTTCAAGATTTCAACTTTGTCTCAGTTCAGGATGGGAACATATTTTGAAATCTCAAAAATTTTCTCAGGATGGTAAAAACATTTCCATCTGAGTTCTACTTCTTATTCTTTCCCCATCCTTTGCACTGAGATACCACCTATAAACGGAATGACATATATGTGAACAGATTCCTATGTCTGCATCGAAGTCTGAACTGGGATTCTGAATTCACAGCTTATTTCCCTTCAGCTCAACCATTACATGATGAATTGTTAAAAGATGGCATTCAACTCCCCCCTCCCTCTGTATATTCTTTAGTGGCAGCCTGAAAATTGCATGTTACGTTCAGAAATTAAACCCCTTTTTGGAGTCTTTCATCATTAGCTGTTCATCACTTTCAAGTGTCTTCTAGGTCGAGAGCATTTCATCAGAACCATTCATCAACCAGGCGTTTGATGTATTGTGTGGGATTGTCTCTCAGGGAAGCAAAGATCACGCTGTAATACACCAGTGAGGTGCCCCGCTCATTATTTTTGGAAAGGCTTTTTGTCAATGAACAGCCCTAAGTGAGCCTTTAATTTAGATTTAATAAGGCATCTAATATTTGTTAAAAAGTACACTACACCTTGAAGATATGTCATAATAATAAAAGATATTTTTTTTTGCTCTTTATTAATGAACTCCTTAGAAGATGGAAATTGAAATCAGTTTCCTTAACTATGTTTCTATCCCTCCACTTACCTACAATGGTTTTTCATGGAAATAGCCCGGCCTCCTTTTTTCCCCAAAGCAAAAAAAAAAAACAAAAAAAACCCACCCCATCTAATGCCATCCTACATTCGGAGGTCTGGAATCAGAAACAAACTTTTGGGACCAAACCAAATCTACTGGTCTTGATGCCCCTTGAATGTATAGATTCATGGATTTTTAGAACCAGAAGGGACCATTAGATCCTCTAGCCTGACTCCTGTATAGCACAGGCTATATAGTTTCATCCATTTACCCTGTGTTGAGCTCAATAAGTTATTGTAGCTTCAGATCCGGGTCCAAGCATTACCCTGTGGCTCATCTCTAGTTTGTTTTGGTAGGGTTGCTTGTGATTTCTTGAGTTGTGTATGGTGATTTATTATTATAGGATTATTTATATGTGCTGTACTAACGAGTGTTGTTGTAGAGGAGATTAGCACATAGGTTTGCTGTTGTTGAGTTGTTCATACCTGCTAACTTTTTAAAAAAGAATGCCAAAGTATTTCTTTGGAGTAGGGAGAATACTTATACTCATAAAGAATTGCATGGACCAGGACGATGGGAAGAGCTGCATCAAACATGGTGCTTTAGCAATCAAGTGAAACCTGTGCAATGTAAGTGATCACCACACTTTGCCCTAAGGGATCACCCCCACGTATCCCCAGCATACTGAATACAGTTGTCTTGCACCTTGATTAGAAGACCAGCTCTGTTACGCAACCATGTTTCACTGGCATCTGGAGTGGTCCCTTACGATCGATTTCATTGTATTGTTAATAACGCACGTCAGAACACAAAATCTTCCTCTTTCCCCAAACCCATCACCCATTTCCGTGGGGCCTGAATGCATCCGCCTCTGTGATGTGGCTATAGCTCTGCCCACTCAGGGTATAAAAAACCCATACAGGTCTTTGCCCATGAAGATCTTCCATGGCATCCTCTGCTCTGCTTCTCTGCCACAGAGTCAGCAAAACAACCTCTTTTGTTTTCCTTCCATTTGAATGGAAGCCTAACAGCATGAGTTGTGTTGTGACGCCACAGAAAGCAAATAACTTTTGCAGAAGATATGCAATAGATTTTCAAAGACTTGGCATCTGTTAATTCCTCTTCAGCCATGGAAAAAACTGTGACTTGGACACGGGGGGGGGGGGGCGGAAATGCTTGAATGTACCTACTGATCTAGCATCCTTGACAGATTTGTATGTAGAAGGAAGACAGCAGCATCAATGGCCTGGTTACAAATAGCTCACACTCATTAGGTGGAGACATAGGTCAAGTGGGCAAACTGGAGTGAAAGCATGACCTGGTGGATCAGGCACTACAATAGGAGTCAAGAGACCTCACTCTGTCCCTGATTTGCTCTGCAACCTTGGGCCAATTACTTGACCTCTCTGAGTCTCATTTCCCCATCTTCAAAATAGGGGAAGTTAAGGTTGCCCATCTTTGAGATGCATGACTAGAGAGTACTAGTTAGTGTTCTATCTTAGGCTAAGATAAGACACAGCAAGAGGATGAAATAAACAAACGTGGAGCAGTAGAGACAGGATTAAATAAGAACATAGTTTAATTTTGTTAATAGACAAGGCATAGATCCTCATCTGCTGTAAACTGTCCTAGCTGTCAGTGGCTACAGTAGAGTTCTGACCATTTACATGGGGTCAGCATGTACCACTGGGTCCCCTATTTGTCAGCATAAAGAGGGTTTCTGTTTGGCAATGGAGATAAATAATGAAAATGCCAGGAATCCATTTTCCCCATAATATTTCACTTTGTTTTAATGTGCAAGCCCCCAATGTTAAATGAAGAAGCCATTCTGTGTTACGAGTATGTTAAAAAAAAAAGTCAGCTGATGTTTAATTCTAAAACTACATTGCAAAACAGGAGAAATTCATTTTAAAGTCCATTAAGAAGAGGCTTAAAAGGAAATGGGCTAATTTCACATTGAGTCTCTTTGTTCTGTTGTTTGGGAAGAGCTGACAAGGAGATAGATGTCAGCGTTAAGCTATTAGACAGAGCAATTCATTTTTAATCCGATTACTTTGACACACATCAGTTTTTAAACCAAGGGATATAACTTTCCAGATGATCCTGCTTTTATTAGGTACTGTCTATTGCTTAAAAAAAAGTACAATTAATTCTAAAGAGGAGCCATAACATGAGATTGATTTCTTTATTAGCACCTTTTATAGTAGTTCTCTTCATCGAAAAGCTCTGTCGTATCTCCTGCTGACATAAAAAGCCAGCCATGATGTCTTAAAATGAAGCCAATAAATGTATAAATTTGTGAATGTAAGATATTTAACAGCAAATCATTATATATTGCCCACCAAATTGTGGAAGCAGAGATTGAATTAAGCCTCTTGAGAGCTGACATCTTATTTGCAAGATAAAAGGCACCAGTAGAAGCCTGACCCAGGACTGATGAATAATTCTGATGTTTTATGCTACCCTTCCCGGCTTTATAATGACTCCTTCTGTGGAGTTCTGCATTGTTTCAAATGGATGTGTCACTCCAGAGTTTCATGTTCCATCTCCAGCTCAATAAATGGGTTTCATTTTAACCTTTTTCCTCAACCATCACCAAAGAAACACAGTACATTCCCCTTGAAAATAAGCTTGTACCCATCAAACATCCCAAAGGTGAAAAAGCAGCTGAAATTTATGATCAAGTCCTCTATCTTTCTTATGAGACACATAAAAATATTACTAACCCATCTCCTCCTCTACATCTTGAACACGGGGTTAACAACAAACATCTGCTCACTGGAGCTGAGCAAAATTTGGAATCTCCATCCCTTGGGAAATTCCAACATTTGTTTCTGGCCCAAAACAGGCCAGATCAGGATGGAAAGTTGAAATTTTCTCCAAAATGGAAATTCAAAAAATACTTTTGATTTGGAAATGTCAAAATCTTTCTTTTCAACATTTTTGACCAAAATGAAGCATTTTGACATTCCAAAATCAAAATGTTTCATTTCAGTTTATTGAATTGTCCTGAAATACTGCATCTCCCATAATGCACCTAGTGTTATGTGACTTCCATGATCCACCACCCAACTCGTATCTGCATTGTTTGGTGGGAGATGTAGTCCTCCAGGAAGCCTGGCCTATAGTAGAGAAAAGGGTCTCAAATTACAGCTCCAGTAAGCCAATGTGCCAAAACATTTTGCTTTGAATTTCCCTTGTGGGTCAGTTCAAACAATGAAATAATCTGATTCAGGTTGAACCAGCTCCAAATGAAATTGCCTCTGTTTGTCTTTTTCATAGCATGGGACCAACACAGCTACAACACTGCAAACAAAATGAAACTGTCATTTTGATTTTCCCCGACAGAAAATCATAACCTGGCAGCAAAATCAAAATTTCCCCTCACTGAAAATTTTGATTTTGTAGCAACTGCATTTTCTGCTGGAAAATTATTCCAATGGGAAATTCCTCACCAGCTACGCTGCTAACTGAGACCCTTTTCCTGCAATGTAGGCAAAATTCACATGGAGACCCACTGACTTCAGCTGCCATCTGTGTGGCTACAATAGTTTGCCCCCATGTTCTTAATTTCAGGAGGGCTACATTAAAGCATGAACTTGGATACAGATCTATAATATAGCTTTGTATTACAGTAATGTGTAAAAGCCCCAATGTCTAAAGGCTCCACAGGGCAAGGCACTGTAAACACATCAGAGACAGTCCATGCCTTGAAGACCTTACAATGTAAATAGAAAAGATAGACAAACAGTAGGAGGGGAAACAGAGGCACAGGGAGATGAAATGGTTTCCCCAAGGCCACACGTAGCATGTCAGTGGCAAAGCCAGATGCTGAACCCAGGTGTTCTGGCTCCTAGTCCTATGTCCTACCCACTAGACCATACTGCCTTTCTACACAGCTGCTAGTTTTTCATTTCTGAGCCTCTCCCAGTTGATCTGACACATTTTCCAAGCCCAAACAAACCCCCGTGATTCATGAAAGAGGCACAATGGAACATTTGATCTGACCAAACATCAAGGACTAATTCAGAATCGCAACAAGATCTCACAGCGCAGAGACATAGATCTTCATTAACAGAACTCACCACAGAAACTCATACCGCAAGCCTGGGATTCAATTCTTATCCTGGAATCCCATTCTGCAGTGAAAGGGTGGTTACACTTCTGTCGGCCCGGCAGGACATGTGCTGAAAAGGACTGGCTCTTTGGGGGCAGGGACAGCTTTACTGTTCTGTGTTTGTACAGCTAGCACAATGGAGTCCTGGCAGGACCCTAGGCGAAACTTCCTCGCACTAGCCCTGCGCCCCACCCCCAGCTAATGCCGCCCCCCACCCCAGCCAGCTCCACCGCCTGCGGGCTGCGGGAGCTCAGCCCCCGAGGCCGCGGCAGCTGAGCGTGGAGCCGGGAGGCAGGGGGCAGCCACCCGCTGCCCCCCAAATCCTGGCGCCCTAGGCAACCGCCTAGGGTCGCCTAGTGATAGCGCCGGCCCTGGGTCCTGGGCCCTGACGGGGGCTCCTAGGTACTACCCAATACAAATGAGATAAGAAGGTCTGAGCTTTCTGGGGAAAGCCTTGTGAATTTCTGGCTTTGAAAGCAAACAATGGGCTATAAACTAGCTCTGAGCAGAAATTTTCAACCAACATTTTTTTCAGTGAAAAAAACGCAGCTTCGGTGACATGGAAATATTCCCCAAACTTGAGTCAAGTTTGCCAAATTATTTTGGTTGGGAGAAAAATCGTGGCAAAAAAGTTGAAAAAAATAGAAACATTTTCAAAATGAAACTTTTCTAAATGTTCTTTAATTTAATTTTTTAAAAGCTAAAAGAACATTAAATGCTCAAAATCGGAAGGAAACATCTTTGACCCGAAACCATTTAATTTTCTCGAACGGCCAGTCAAACAAACAGCCTTTCTTTGCACAGCTCTAGTCACTCTCAACCTTACCAGCTCTTGCTTTACCATCAGCACGACCACACCTTGTTCTTTTGCTCAGTGTCCTGTCGCCCAGGCTGTTGTGTCATTGACATCGTCGCATAAAAACTGCAGTGTCAGTAGCATCAGCATCCTGCGGCGGGGTGTCATGATCCGAGGGGGCCGTGCCATCCCAGTCTGAAACAGCTCTGTGCGCTCTTCAGTTAGTTTGTTATGCCTTGTTCCCATTTAAAATCAGCTATCCTAAGGTTCCCCCCCCACCCACCTTCTGATTTGTGTCCCTCCCCTGGTGAGGTACTGGGGTGCAGACAATCTTCCTGGCATAGGAAAGTATAATTTACATCTCCCTGCATGCACTAGTGAATCTGGCCTATAATGCCTAGCAAGACTAAGATGGATGCCCAGGTCTTTCACTGATCCCTGGAAGGACATGTCATGACACACCCTTAGGGGGAGGCTGCATCAAGCTCTCAGAGTTAAACCTCAGCTGGGGATTTCAGAGGCTCTGCCAGCTGGGAAGCAATCAGATACAGCTGAGCCTGGCTGGGCTCAGAACCTTCAAAAGAGGCCCGGCTACTTCCCGGCAGGGGTGTGACTGTGTAGACGCCAGGGTAGGGTGGTGTAGACTCTAGAGGAACAACATTAGCTGTTTGGGGGTGGAGTGGAGGAAAGAGGTTATTGATAGTTGCTCTGTGTGCATGCGTTAGAGATTTAACATTCATAAAGGGAATATGGCCTGGCCTGTCCTCTGTTTGGATTTGTGCATGTGTGTGAGAGAGGAAGAGAGAATTCATTTGATTGTCCCAAGGAAAGGAAAAAACTGGAAAAACATGCCTGTAATCCTAGAACAGTTCCCCTACCCCCAAGTCTTTGGCATAGTTTCTCTCCAGGTGCAGACTTTGGCCCTACCACTGCATAGTGAATTTGGCCAGAGAAACTCTTCTTTCCCCAGTACTAAAACTGAGCTCCCCCTCTCCACTTGTATTTATTTTGCAAGTTCAGAAAAGTTTTGGTAACTTTTTCTATCGCTTTTTTTAATGTCCCCCATTTGTCTGGGCATCTCTGCATCCCCCCCAGAATGAATGGTCATGTTCAGTATGCCTTGAACTGCATATATTTGTTCTCTTTCAACCATGGGTGAAGCACATTCATAGCCGAGTCAGTGAGGCAATGCAAAAGTGAGGCTGATAGTACGCAACTGCAGGTGTGGTGGGGAATTCCCATCATGGCATAATACAGTGATTGGACTTGGGAGCCGCTTTTCCTGAAAGGAAGCATTAATGCTGTTAAATCAGGCACAAGCAGCAACTAACTTTCCCCATTCTGTTTCGATGAAAAGGGCTGGATGTCCGCTAAAAGTGGCACAGAATAGGGTGGACCCAAAAAGAGGATTCCTAAGGGGCATAAAAGCGTCACAAAATCCAGAACCCTCATGGAAAAAGCAACATTACCAACTCTCTGGATTTTATTGCAGTTCACTTTCCCCAGCAAAGTTAATGGAAGTATTTCAGTATCTGTCACTGGGGGCTGGATCAGGCCCTGAACTTGCTGCTTAAGTACCAGAATTTGTGGCAGTGAAGTTGATGGAATTTTTGCTGTTGGAGTCCATAGGAATAGAGTAAGGGCCAAAAGCTACCATTTTCTCTGCTGCTCTGGGAAATCCCTTTCCACCCTCCCTCCACCCCCTGTAGAACTCCCCTTTCTGCTCCCCAGCACAGCAGAGATGCATGGCGTTTACACTGCATAGTCTTATACAGGGGCACTTTCCCTCTTGAAAAGCTGAATTCTGCTTCTCTCACACAAGCAGCCCCTTGGGGCGATCAGTAAGATGAGCAGGAGTTAGCCCCTGTTAAACTGACCACAAATGACACGTTTTTTATGGGAGAACCTGAGTCATTGAGGAGCCCCCACCCCCTTTGGTCTATACTTAGATTTGTTAATAGAGTGACTCTATGGGTGGAAAAAATAGAATAAACTGTCTGGGCTTGGTGCTTCAGCCCTGGCCACGGGGCATGTCAGCAGAGAGCAAATGCAATCTGGGAGCTCTTGTTCCCGATAAGGGAGACCGCTGAAGAAGGACAGTTCTCCAATTGCCAGGCAGGCTGCAGGATCTAATATTTTGTAATCTGTGTATTTGTCATGTAAATGAGTGTCCGTATAGGGCTCCAACATGTATCTGAGGTTTTTATTCTGGTAACTAGCAGCAACATAGCAGGAAAGGACATTCATCATTTTGAGTAATGGATTTTCTATGACTAATATACTTGCCACTGCATTCTTCAAGGGCAAAGTCTTGATTCTCCTCTCCACCCTCAAGGAGTAAAATACTATGGATTTCCCACAATTAGCAGGAGCAACATGGTTTACAGGGAGATGAGATTACAGTTGTTTTTCATCCCAGTAAATAGGGGCGCAGTAGCAGCAGCAGCAGCAATAAAGCTGTGAAGGGCACTAGGATGTCTTTAATACTCTGAGCAAGGTGAAGCCCCCTGGGGAATAAGGAACAGGTGGCACATTGGGTGATTGCACCAGCCTTTCTCATACCGTCTGGTGGTCTCCTATCTCTGGGCCTGATTCTGCAAAGATGCACCATCCCCGCCAGCATCAATAGCAGGCGATTCCTCACCATGCAGGGTTGGGCTCATAAATTGACTCTACGCTCTTTTAATGAACAAGTAGCAGGGGAGTAAAAATGGGGCCAGAAATTATTACTCCAGTAACATGCGTCTCCCGCCATCGAAGCAGATTCATTCTCAGGAAAATGCACTGGAGCGAAAAGTATTGTATGTTCTCGTGGCGCTTTGTGTTAAGCATTGTGTTCTCGTGGCATTTTGGGGGATTTAACTGGGGAGATGGGTTCCAACACCCACATCCCATTCCTCCCACCCCCATGCCCCACCCCAACAGGAGTTAAACTGCAGTACAATCATTATACTCTGAATGTGGGGTCAGTTTTAGGGAGGCAAAAAAGTTTGGAAGGAGCATAGCCATTGACAGCAGTGCAAGCAGGAGTAGCCCCTTCATTGGCAATTAAGCCAGAGAGCTAAAAGTCAGGACTCCTGGGTTATGTTCCTGGATCTACCGCTGCCTTGGGCAGGTCACTTAATTTCTCTCCGCCTCAATTTCCCCGTGGGTAAAAAATGGGAATGTTAATAGTTACCTGCAAATGAATTAATATTCGTAAAGTGCTGCAGGAGCCTTGGATTAAAGGTGCTAGTGTAAATGCAAAGCAGCATATTATTATTAAGTGGCAAATTAAATAAAAGCCTTTGCTAAATTA
Organism: Macrochelys suwanniensis; assembly: GCA_033296515.1. Lineage (NCBI taxonomy): Eukaryota > Metazoa > Chordata > Testudines > Chelydridae > Macrochelys > Macrochelys suwanniensis. The sequence continues at coordinate 7,025,500 of CM065790.1, read as the reverse complement.
GCGGTGTTGCAAGACATTGCATTTCCACGGTTCTTTGTAAAATGAATCCACTTTTTAATGTTTCTTGCTTTAATCCTAGTTCTTAAAGAAGATTTACAGTCACACGAAAGTCAGGAAAGTCAACGCTGAATTATTGTAATTTATGCCATGTTATGTTACATTAATACATGTCACATATGGTATGTTATGTTAATTTAGGTAATTTATGCTAATTTAACGCTGAATTTATGTTGCGGTTCCTAGATAGTATGGAGATTGATGCTGTAGAAATTAATGTAATAATAGTAATAATTAATAGTGATAATACAGGGGCTCTGTTTGCTGTGTTGGAATCCCTGAATGCTTGAATTGGATTTCTTGTAATTCTGTGTTAGGATATGGTAGCTACATGGAGAGAAAAGAATTGTCTCTTCTCTTCTTCATAGGTTCAGTCAGCCCCATAAAGCATCAGCCCCATTCTAGATTCCCCCCAATCCAATCAACAATAGTGTCTGAGGCCCAGGACCACTGACCATAATAATCTTTTGCATCTGTAAACTCGACAACATCTGGACTTTAAATCTCTGGATTAATCCAACAAATTTCCCTGACTCGCTTCTACCAGCAAATAAAGGTTTCTTTCCTAAGGAAGGTGTTTAATATTTAACGGAAGGGCATGAAAGGAATTTGGGTTTTTTTCCCACACCTCCACTGGGAACTCTGTACTGTGTCAACAGAGTTGAGGTCTGGTGGCTACTAAATGAGGGAAAGCCAGCAATTACAGTGGATCAATAAACTTTCCCTAGCTAGAGTAACTTTTTTATGTTGTTTATTTATTTCACTTCTCAGCAGCTCACTGTTCTGAAGCCTGTCTCCAGGCTTGGGTTACTCAATTTGCCCCCAACAGTGGGGTGTGACTTGAAAATGAAATTTGAGCCTCCGTTGCTTTTCTCACACTGCTCAAATGTTGGAGGAGAATATACTACACAGCACTGATTGCAATTGCTACATGCATTGAGGGGAAAGCTATGTCTCAGCCATCCATAGTATAACATCCACTCTTTCATGCAGAAAATAACTTGCTTGTACATTCCAAATGGCTTTTCCCAGCACGTTGTACACGACAATCCAAGCATTGCCATTTTTCTCCTCTATTTGAAAACTCCTGTTCTTTATGGGAAATGGCTCTCACTGTAAACAAGTGTTATGATATGCGTGTTGTATCAGGGTCTGATCTTGGAAGGTGGAATACCCTCAACTCAAAATTCAATGGGAAACAATGTGGACTGGTGATTCAGAGAAGATACTGGGAATCAGGGGGTCTATGCTTAATTCCTGGCTCTGCCAATGATTCACTCTGTGACCTTGGGCAAGTCCCTTAACCTCTCCCCATCTGTGAAACCTGGATAATGAGATCACTATCCTTTGCAAAGTGCTTTGAGAGCTATGGCTGCAGAGTGCTATATCAGAGCTCAGGATTGTTAATGGGAGTTGAGGGCACTCACGATATTGCAAATCACTAATGTTTTGTAAATGATTGTAAAAAGTCTCATCAGATTTTTTTAAAAGGTGATACATTTGGGGAGTTTTGTTTGCTTTCTGGTTTTTGAGCCTTTAGCATTCACGTTTCCAAGTCTTTCTTTGCAACCATGAGGGCTAGCTATGCTTTCTTTCTTTCTTTCTTTTTCTTTCTTGGAAACCTGAGATTCTAACTTACAAGACTCTGTCTTAAAGCTGAGGCTTATAAAACCTTCAAATATCATGAGACTCGTGCTAAAATCTAGTGTTAATAACTTTGTAGGGGGATTTTGGCAATTTGTAAGGATGGGCCCTCTGCCAGGAACCATTTGGGGTTGTAATTTCTGGGTGAAATTCCATTTTCCCAGTTCAGCATATTAAATCCGGGCTGCCTTTCAGGAATTTTTAAGGTGTACATTAATAAGAAATGATTTAATTAGAGGAGTAGACTATAAAAGCAGATTAACGTCCCCCTGAATTCAGCTTTTACGCAAAATTACGTATGCACCAGCTTAAAAAAATAATAATTGTCAGGACAATAATAAAATAAACCCTTCTCCCTCCTGTAGTTAAAGCCCTAACCCCCCCCCCCACACACACACACACACACACACTCCCACCCCCGCACTCCCCCTTTAATCTCATGGCTCATTTTTAGGTCTTCACTGCAGATCAAAAGAATTTCATCAGTTATTCTAAAGGTCTATCTTTTGCTGTTATTATTTAAGAATATGTAATCCCAAGGCAAACAAATAAATATGAGATCAGTGTTGTGTCATTTGTCCTACATCTATGGCTGAAATGTCGTTATTACAGTCATTGTGATAGATAATGAAATGGAAATATCGTTTAAGAAATGAAAACTCTAGCAAATCTGCCATTGTTATAGGAGAGCAGCACGGGGTTCAGTCGTGATTGTTCTTACATGCACTTGTGCACAGGAATAAGGGAGGTAAAGAAACATCCTTCATAGGCTACCGCCTACACAACTAGAAGCATCAGTCCTTCGGCTGCTATTCCCCCCTCCCATGTAGGTGAGAGGGCAAGGTGGAGACTCTAGGCTCCTTCTCCCCAGTGCATCAGCCCAGGCCCAGAACTGGTGCCGAGGGGAAAGCACCAGACTGTGACTCATAAACCGGCTGTTGACCTGCTCCTGGGGCAGCGTAACTGTGTGCTGTGTCTTCTTCAGGCTGGACTGTCCAGTTATAAGACAGCCCATTGTTGAGGCCTTCTAGAAGACATAGGCCTGAAACTCCACTCACTCATACACCAGAGGTTGCTCCATTAACTTCAGTGGAGCGACTCTTCATTTACATGGGTATAAGGGAGGAGAAAGTCCAAGTTTTCCAGGAGGGTGAAGAAGAGAAAATTTAGGTGATTTTCCCTACAAAAGACAAATTAAGCTTCTTCACTGCCTTGAAAGTGACCTGAACTCGAGCCAATTGGGAATGTCATCCCTTGACACGAACGTTACCATGTTACTGTGTTGCTGCACCTGCTCCTTCATAGACACTTTTTTTTTTAAAGAGGATAAATGATTTCTCACTGTGTTTTGGTCAGCAGGTTGTACACATTATCTGACTGGCAATGACTCACATAATCCCTGCGTCACTGACTTGCTGGATTTTAGTCGCAAGGGTTGCTGCTTGCTGGATGGCAATTGTTATTGTGCTGTTTTACAGCTGCTGGGTGGCCTGTGTTAAATGAGTTTGGGGGTCACCATTCAGGGCCTGTTGGGTAGATAAAAACAAAAAGCACTAAAAACCAACCCTCCCACTACAACTGGCACTAATTGGCCATCAAAGACCATGTGACTCGTGGAGAATGAAGTACCCCCTACCCAGCAGTCCCTAGAGATCATGGTAGAGGAATACTTGTGGAGTGTATTTCTGATGCCATGTTAAGAGCTGATGTAAAGAGCAGGCAGAGAAAGCCATTTGCAACATACAATCAATCTTTTGATTTGCATACAAATCAATACAACAATCCATTTCCCACATCTCAGTGTAAAAGAACAGACCCTGTGTAACACACACCTCATTGCAACAAGCAAAAGTCCTACCTCCTAACAATGTACCCCTCAGCTCCACTGAGATCAGGGGTGTAACAAGAAGAGGAATGTATCCCTAAGGATTCTGTGGGAAGAGCTCAACACTCTTCTATTCTGCATCACTCGGTAAAATCATCCACTATGATTAGATGTGGAGAGTTTATTAATTTATTTCTCCTTCTGATGGGGCAGAGAAGACGTAGCCCTTCCATCTCAGCCTTCAGTTCAGAGCATGTCAGTCTATCTACTGATATCTGATCACCTTGTGCCAATTTCTGGGTTTTGCCTTTCACCCACCCTAGGTTGGGCATGTGAACGCTACATCAAGGCCTCCCACTTAATCCCTTTGGATGGCATCTGTGGGCCCCTCTCTTCTGGGTCTGTAGCATATTGTTGGTGCTAAATGGGTTTTTGCTCTTTAGAAACTAACTCAGTGTTCCATAAACGCACTGCATTTTGCTTCCTGGCAAGTCCTCTTCTTGAACGGATTTCAGCAGCTCCTGCCCAGCTGGAGATTTGAACCAAGGGCCTCAGATGGAAACTGCCAGGGCTGAATTTTTAACACCATCGCCTATTTTGTTTTTCTCCAAGACGTGTTGCAAGATCAATATAATATAAAAGCAATGGCCTCCTCCACATGCAATGCTTGGAATTTGCAAGTGGAAGACAGGCCGCCCTCTTGGTTCTTTCTATACTAATTACCATCATTATCAGCTGTATTGTATGCACACATGGCATGATTCATCTCAAAGGATCTCTGTATCGAGGGATTAGTTCACCCACCACTGAAATGCAGCCATCTCTAGGGTGGAAAGTGGCAGCTCTAAAGAGGTTGTAGCTGTGAACTACAGAGCTCCTGTTTTCTGGTACAGAGTGCCTGCAATTCCCATTTGAATCAGGGTCCTCATTGCTTGGGCCCTAGCATTACTAGCTACATGATGCAACTGGTTAGCAGAGGAACTGAAGAGAAACGCTTCATCTAATTGGAATCGCTTAGCAATCTAGTAGCTTGTGCAGCCAAATGATAGAGGCACCCCGGGGGTGTTTTGTGAATAGGTTAGTACCTGCTGTGTTTGTAAACTGTCATGCAAAATTACTTCACCAAATATTGCCTATTGGAGAGCACTACACGTAATGTCTCATTTGATACCTTAAAAGGGGATTTTCATCCTGAGTTGTACTTGAGGTAAAAGGACATTTATGCAAAACAACAATCTAGAGTTTACTAGTAACTTTTCTGTATTCCCCTATCTCAGGAGATATTTGTGCTTGAATAAAGGCTCCTTCTGCTCTTTGATCCTGCCATGAAGTCACACGCCTGTGTTTATGACATCAATCCGTTGGTATGAATGCATTGTCAAATAATCATTGTGTCTTTTTATTATTATTATTTAAAGGGAATTATTTAATGCTCAAGAAAATGCCAGATCAAAATCATGGGAATCTAAGACTATGCTTTTGAGCTCCAAAGGAATCCACATAAAGTCAAAAATAGCAATATTTGGGTAAACCTGAATACTGATGAATATCTCTGTATTCCTGGTGATGTTTACAGTATTCTCTGTCTTTTTAATGCTGCGGGGAGCTAGTTAGGATTCCAAAATAACATGAGTTCCCATCTTCTCATGGAATTTCCACTTCAGAGGCACTAAAATACCATGCGGAGACTAAATCTTGTTCCTCAAGGGGGCCTGCTTCAGCAATCCATCCCAATTCTATAAAGCACATGCTTAACTTTAGGTACAAGCTTAAGTCTCATGGACCTCAGCCAAAGTCATATGCTTCTGTTTGCTCTTTCTGATTGGATGAATGAAACTTTTTAAAGCTAGAGAATGACAAATGGTGAATAACAAATAATGACCCATGAATAATAAAGAACACACCGGTACACATTTTCTGAAGGTTAATATTAAACTTCATGAAACTTTCAGGATTCATGAATATTTTCAGGAATAGTGGGCAGTTGTCTGAATATTTATAAATGAGGTATCCTATAACCCAGCCAACAACAGGGAGCCACATTTGGCATTTAATATTAATTAAAAAATAATTAACCCCAGATCTATTACTATCAAGCTGAGTTGCATGTGAAGCCCTGGCCTAGTGGGGAAGAAGCCTACCGTCCTACTCCTGGAAGCCCTCCAGTCCCTGCTGTTCCTCAGATCAATCATTTTAACTACAATGTAGGATCATTTGGTTGATTCTTGTAATCACCCTGCAGATTTACAGACTAAGGGACAGATTTTGAAAGGCCCAGCTGGCAGACAGGGGGATCTAACTTCCATGGTTCCTATTATTCATAAAAATAATATTGACTTTCAGTGGGAGTTAGATACATTAAAAAAAAAGTATCCCTTTGAAAATCGCTCCCTAGATCCAGATGCTGCAACGACTTACGTATATGTTTAAATTTACACGTGAGTAGTTCCATTGGCCTCCACAGGACTACTCACATGCATGAAGTGAAGCTTGTGTGCACGTTCTTGTAGGATCTAAGCCAAGAATGAGAGAGGGCAATGGATCCCTCAAATTGTGAGAAGTACTGCTCCTTCTGGAGAAATTATAGCTAATGGGTAAAGACAGCATTATCCTATGGATCAGAATGAAATGCTGTTGGCATCAGCCTGTTTCTCTCACTGCTGACGTCTCACTTGGTACAGGGTTCCAGGTTCTGAGTGATACAGAATGAAGGCCATGCCACAGCTAACCATCCCCCATGGTTGGACTGTTCCCTTTGTGCTGGTTTCTGCGTCCTTTCACCAGGTTCCCCTGCATCTCCTCTCCAAGAAATCTCAGCTGATGTTTCGAATCAACGTGACTAAGCCAGACAGATGCCAATGGAATGGATATTTCACAGCTCTCTCAAGCTCCTGACCCATTGATGTCATCCGGCTTTTATATCAATACCAAAGAAATCTCTGAAACAGCTGGGATATCTCACCGCTGCAATATGTCTCAACTTCGCATACCAAAGTGCGCTCTGGCGATTTTAGTCATCATCAAACCATTTTGCATAAATGAAAGGGTAATTTCTCAGCAGAATACATCTTGCCCGCTAGGAAAATCCTGTTTAACACTGCATGTAAAAAACCCAAGTCCAAATGCTGGAATTACAACCTGTCATAAAACATTGGAAGCCATGTGTCAGCCACATGTGAGAAAATTGCCGTTTCTTATTGACTATATTATTTACTTGAAAAATAAAGAAGGAAGTAAATAGGGAGCTCGGAAAGATTCTGCATCTCGGGCAATTTTCCTGCATGCAATCACACACACCCCTTACACTCTCTGCAGTAAATTGTAATCCTAGTCACTTTACTCCTGTCTCGTGTCAATATGTTATTTTTTTGCTCGGCAATTTTGACTTCCTCCCACTTTCGTTGGCTGGTGGGAGGGGGCAAATATCAAGAGTTCCTATATTTTCCAAGTGACAAATGACGGTTGATTTTATTTCTCTCTGGAATGTCCAACGATAAAGAAGTGTGTTTGTGTTCCTGTTTAGGTTGTCCCTGAAAGGCCGGAGGTAGCCAGTGACTGAGTATTTCATATTCCTGGGTACTGTAATCAATCTCTACGATGAAGCACGAGCCATGGAATGGAAGGCTGTCGAGAAGGGAGGGGGGCTATAGACATGGGACTGTTCTATAGTACCGTTGGGAGAAGCGGACAATGGGCTGCCGTTGAATATGGATGAGGGTTTCTTTTTTTAATCTTCCTTTCCGTTCACGTAATCATGTCATGTAAATGAAAGTGATTTTCTGCCCGAGGAACCTCTCCGGGCTCGTCGACACGTACGGCGCTGCAGCTGCGCTGCTGTGTTGCTTTAACGAGACTGCTACTACGCCGACGGGAAAGCGTCTCCTGCCAGCATAGTTAATCTAGCGCATCGAGAGGCGTTAGCTGTGTCGGCGGGAGCCGCTCTCCTGTCAACATAGCGCTGTCTGCACCGGACGTTAGGTCAGTAGAACTATGTCACTCGGGAGTGTGGGTTTTTCACATCCCTTGAGCAATGCAGTGATACCGATACAAGCATGAGCGGCAGGTATAATAGGCCTGGGAAAGCTAAGCCTTTCCTGGCGCAGCTGCCACCAAACTGCCACCTGGGCCACGGTGGCCCTGCCCCTACCCCTTCTCTGAGGCCCCCATGGCCTGCTGCTACCTGCCTGCCTGCCGCTGCTCGCTGTGTCCCTCCTCCTTGGGGGCAGGGGAGTGAGGTGGGAACGCGGTGAGTCAGCGGTGGGTGGGAGGGTCTGGCAGGGCAGTGAGGTGGCTCTGTGCACTGGGGCTGGCTGGGGGCGGCCCAGTGCTTGGTCGGCCCGGCAGGGTTGGGGGCCGGTGGCTGGGGGGGGCGGGGGCTGGTGTGGTCCAGCCGATGCCTCGGGAGGGGCGGCCAGGTGGCTTGTGTGGTGGTGGTGACTCAGCCTGGCGCTCGGGGTGGCCAGCAGCTTGGCCCGGCACTCGGCAGGTCTGGGGGCCAGTGGCTTGGCCCAGCCGGCGGCTCAGGGAGGTTGGTATGGCTGGTGGCTCGGCCTGGCATGGCTTGGGCCAGCCCAGTGGCTCAGGGTGGTGGTGGCAGCTCGGCCTGGCATGGCTGGGACCAGACTGGCGCTCAGGGTGGGGGCGTCCCAGTCTGGCTCAGGTTCGCAGGCCGGGGCTCCTCCAGTCATGGCGGGAGGGCGGGGGCCCTCAAGGCTCCTCCTGTTATGGGTGAGTTTGGGGCTCCCATGTGCAGGGGCACAGGGCCTTGGGGGGAAGGGGCATGGCCAGCGGGCTAGCCTCCCCAACCGCCCATGGATATAAGTTTGTAGTGTAGCGCTGGCCTAAGAGAAGGCATCGTTACCTGCTGAATTAGGGGCCATTCTCACTCACGGGAATAGTCCCATTGACAACAGAGCCACTCATGTTGGTACAATCTGCCTTCGAGCGAGAGCAAGTAGACAGTCTTTGCCATCATGTACTGCCACCAAATATACCTTCATCGGGTCCGGTGTTTAAAGTGACCTTAAACCAGCCTCCCTTTTGTTCCTGTAAAGAACTGTTGGCCCAGCCCAGGAGTTAGCTATTTACAGGCTCTCACGCCAGTACAGATGTTCTAGCACCAGGGCAATGTATCACTTATGTCTCATACATGCCGACCTCTGCACCGGGGTGAATTTTACCATGTTGGCATGAAAAGGAGACTGAGTTTTCAGATTTGGGCCCTCAAAGTGACTATAATGCTAGAACCTGCACGCCACAAGCCGCAGGCAAATTTCCCAACTCCATCCCATTAACGTGCCTCTCCCTGGAAGGCTCCCCATCACCTCTGGGGTAGAGAGACTAATAAAGTCTCCAGGCCAGTTCAGCCTTGGGCTCCTCTGCTTTTGAAATGTAATTCCAATGAAGAGCATTGTTATTATTATTGATTTGTATTATCATAGTGCTTAGGAGCCCTCGTCATGGTCCAGAACCGCACTGTGCTAGGCACTGTACTGACAGAGGACAAAAAAAGATGGTCCCTTAGCACTTACAATCTAAGTATAAGACAAAAAAGAACAGATGGATACAGACCGACCTGCAGGAGAAAACAAGGAAAAAGCTTTCTTATATCCAGACACTTGGGGCCAGATTCTCAGCTGGTGCAAATCAGCATATCGCCATTGATTCCATCAGCTGAGGAGCTGACTCTTAAAATGTGTTGTCTTCTGCTTTGCACATAAATATATATATTTTAAATCGCTAACTGCAAAATTCTGGGGTCACAAAATGGCGGGGCAATTCAACTAGTTGTGAGACGCCTCCCAGAATTGCCAAATGGTTGTTGGGATTCAAGTCACTTGTGCCATGGATACAAACTCTGAAAATCTACCCAAGCTGAAAGAAAAATGTCTTAAAATAAATAAATAAATAAAACGTCAAGAGATCTTAGAAGTTTAAATTGAAATACTATATATAACTGCGCTAATCCTCCCCCACTGACAGATTTTCATTACCCAAAGTTATTAAGAAAGCTGTACTTGTAGTCTTTAAATACCTTTTTTGTGTGTCTTAAAGGTGTGCCAAGAAAGGTGCTTAGATTAACTCACTGAAGGTGTGAAATGAAAACCTATGTCCTCCCCCATTCTTTTCTCTGTTCATTGCATATGTACTTGCTTTCATATAGATGCTTCTTGAATGAGTATTGAGCTGCCGGCATTGATTTTTTTTAATGGGGGGAACAAGAACATTGCAGCATTTATTTTGAAAGGGGAAAAATGCTACCTTTGAGGAAAAAATTACAAGGACATTTCAACAGACTAAAGAAAAAGTGTTGGTATTTTGGGCAATTTGACCTTTGCAATGTTGATATCACTGGACTTACTCCAAAGTTATAAGAAAGAAACGGACAGGAGGAACTGATCATTAATTATTTATAATACAACCAAGATCAGGGTTCCATTGTGCCAGGTTCGTTACATACATGTAGTAAGAGACAATCCTTGCCCTGGGAAGCTTACCGTCTAAATAGTGAAGACAGATGAAAGCAGCATGTCTTATTCCCATTTTACAGGTGAGGAACTGAGGCACAAACAGATTAAGTGTCTTGAAAAAGATAGCACAGGGAGTCAGTAACAGAGACAATAATTGAACCCTGATCTCCCAAATGCCAGTCCTGTGCTTTAATCACAAGACATCCTTCCTCTTGATTAGTTGGGCCACTATCCTGGCTCTGTGCATGTCTGTTTTACCATTAGTATCAGAGGGGTAGCCTTGTTAGTCTGGATCTGTAGAAGCCACGAAGTGGGTATTCACCCATGAAAGCTTATGCTCCAATACGTCTGTTAGTCTATAAGGTGCCACAGGACTCTTTGTTGTTTTGCCATTGACTTCAGTGGTAGCAGGATCACACCTGTAAGTGCAAGTTAGTTGTGGAGGAAAAAAAGGTTTCTTAAATATTTTGGCATTGGGACTGATGATTTCCTGAAGCTAAAAGCAAATGCCAAAAATATATTAGTTCTAAACTAACTTAGCTATCAGCCTTTGCCAAGGGATTTCATGCCAGTTAGATCTATTTTATCGTCAATATATTTCAACCCTATCTCTAAAGCATATTGCAGCCATCTGCACCTGTAGATGGGTTTGGACTGGAAATAACGACCATCTGCCCAAACTTGTCATCCCTACATAATGCCCTATTATCTACAGGTAAACTGAACAGCTTTTGGGTCATTACTCCTTCAGCCATATGTTATGATCCTGACTGCTCTTGCAAGGTAAGCTCCACACTTGGATCGGATCAGAGACTTCTCAAGCAACCTAGCAGTCAGGATGCTGGAGGACGCGGTGCTGATGTTTCAGGGGTGGGACAACACTCTGAGGACGTATTCTGAACCAATCACCAGCAAGTGCATTCGGTGGCAATGAGAGGCTGGAGATATTTCTGTGCACAGTTCAACAGCTGCTGCATTTCAGTGTTGGGTGAAGGGATTCTTGTATAAAGCTGGTGTGTCAGTTTCAGTTTGTTAAAAGGTATGGGATACTTGGGAATCAAAGAGGGATGCTAAGAAACACTGTATTATCACTGTTTCTCACTCAATCGCTCTTTCTGGGAACAGTGCTCGAAAGGCGGTAGTGCCTACTCAGTACAGAAGGGTCTGCAATTACCCATGGCTGCTAAGAGAGCTCTATAATCTCTACCACAGACATCTCTTTCCTCTGAAGTTACTTTTTTAAGCTGCCTGGCATCCTGCATCCTCCTTCCCATCTTCAGCAGCAAGGCGTTAAAAGAGGACCAAACATTCCTGGGCCTCAGCAGATTCCCGTTGAGTTCAGCAGGTGTTGGATTAGGCCATAGGTGCTGGAATTTGCGGTGTGGGGGGAGGCTGCCACACCACCAGGCTTGAAGTTTGTACAGGGCTTACAGTTTGGTTCCATGACTCTCAGCATCCCCACTATAAAAACTGCTCCAGCTCCCCTGAATGAGGCCCAAAAGATAGAGGAAGGGGTGCTTCCTAACAATCAAAGACCTCTCCTCTCAAGCAGTCTACACAACATCATCTGTTCAAAGCGGGAGCCTTTCTGGGTTTGATCAGTGCAGATGGATGTATTTGACTGATGCTGTTTAATGACCAGAGTGGAAATAGCTGAGAAATATTCCTTAAATGTAGAGGGAAATGCTCTCACAATAGAGTTTGGGTCAACACTAAGAGGTACAATCTCCTTTTTTGTTTATTTTGGCCCGGTGTGAGATGGCTTTTGCATTTGGTAGGGGGACTGACAGGGCCACTGGGGTTAACTTCTTTGGCACCCTGAGGTCATGGGATCTAGCCTGATGAGCGACGCCGATAGATGGCTCTCATGGTGCAAACGAAATATTGTGTGAGGTGCATCTGAAACTGTAGAGGGGGAATTTAATTTGCAGGACCAGCCACCCAGAATTTTACAATTTCAAGCCTCAAGTGGTTCTTCTTATTTAGCATAAAGATTTTCCAAGCCAGGTCCAAAATCACTCAGAGTTTTGTACCTCTCTCAGCGATATAACACTCTTTCAGCTCAGGGTCTGCCTTGGCCTGGCATCCCAGCCTCATCAACAGCATCTGTCAACTCCTGCTCCCCACCTATGGGCATCTCTAAATGGGCTGGATGCTAAAGGAACTGCAGCGTTTCCACCTTGCAGGGAGTGAAGGCGAGGGTGGTAACCCACAGGGTAGAGACTCAACACAACCTGTGTGATGCTGGCATTCTCCAAGGGTGCGTGTTGTTTGACAATAAACCTTACCCGTTCATCTAGCCCCAATGCTCGCTACAGCATAGCCCTGACCCTGCCAAAGGGTGTGCCAGCATGGACCTTTACCCGGGCCAGATGTCCGTTAGCGTCATTGACTGGATGGCTCCACTCTGGTGGATCCCTTTGCAGGGTAGGAGCCCATAGCACTCATCGAATCAGAAGTGTTGGGGACCAAATGTGACCTCTCAGTCACATGAAGCTAAGCCGGGGATGTGTGTATGGGGTGGGGGGGGTGAGGGGAGGGGAGGAGGCTTACAATTGCTATTTCTTATTAATTATTGGCTTATTGCACCAAATGCTGATTTTCCCCCCGCCCCAATCCTACAAAACTTTACTACCAGTTGTAGTTCCTGGTACAATGCCTATTGAAGTCAATGGAAAGCTTCTTATGGACTTCAGCGGGCTTTGGATCCAGACCATAAGTGCTTACTTCAGACGACCTTCACTTTGGGGCACTATTCACAGTAGAAATTCGGTCTGGTTGTTGCAATGTTGGGCCTTAAGTTTTCATTCTCTAATTTACTCAGGCAAAGCTCTCATTAACTGAGTAAGGACTTCAGGATTTGGCTTATGGGTTATTAGTTTATGTTTCATTAATGCAACTACGTCCCCTTTTCCCAAACAGACACACTCATACATACACATAATTCTTAAGCTAAACCTCTGCGTCCCATTCTGCAAGGACTGTTAACTTTCCATCTTAATTGCTTAATTAAGCTGTCATGATCCAGGTAATAATTGCAGACTTTCTATCTGGAAAAGGTTGGCAGAGTTAAGCAAGAAGTGATTAAACCTTCCCACTCCTAAGAGAGCTGTCTGTCCTTTTTTGTTGTACCCCTTTGCTGTGGAAAGTCTCTTGGTAGCCATCCAGTTACTTTCCTTCTGACAAGCATTATTTCTCCCAGATATAAAGGTGAAGAGAAACCATCAACCCACAAGTCAATCAATGCCAGGGACATGCACAAAACAAATCCAGTCATCACAATTTTCTCTGCCCCGTGGAAAACAGGTTGCAATGGAGGACGAGCAAGAAATACAGTCAGCCCTGGACCTGACTTCATCTCAGAGGGTAGGGGACGCTTCGGCAGCAATAAAAATAGATTTAATAGCTTGACAGCAAAATTACAATTTTGTTTTAAACAAGGCAATAAATATTCATTTGATGATCCTTGGGAGTGTGTTGGGGTCAAGTTTTAAGCATAGATCAAACCCCCGTACAGAAGCTTTCTGCCTTTCTAGAGGAAAACATTGATTCTGTATTAGAGTGGAACAAAGGGGGATACCATCAACTTTATGTAAACACAGCACGCACACACATACATGTTGTAAGACTGGAATTATGGTTTACTATCTCTTTTGCATCTTTAATTTACTTGATTCAGTACAACTTTAAGGCTCTGTCCATTGAAGATTTGTGGATGGCACCTGCCACTGTAGTATGTAAGCACAGCATAACATTAAAGCATTCAAAATTTGAGCCAGTGGGAGTTTTAGATGAGCAAATATCGCAGGATCACATCTTTCTTTTTTGAAATATAGATCCCAAAATGCTTCAGAGGTAAACAATGTAAGCTGGCAGACAATCTAAAATAGCACTGTTTTAGTAAAAAGCCATTGGGCTAAACTGTGCTTTAATTTAAAGCAGTGGAACTCCATTAACTGCACCATTGTATGTTGTAGTTAATACAAAATAAAAGCTTTGGACAGGAAAATAACTCACCTACCAAGGGCTTAAACCAATCTCTAACTACTAGGAATTTGGATGAGACTTTAATAGGAGGCAGGATATATCACATCTGCCTACAATGAGTTTTCTTTGCAGCATCTGTTATTGGCCACTGTTGGAGACAGAATACTGGACTAAGCGCACCATGAGTCTGATCCGCTGTAGCAATTCCTATTTCCTATTAATAGATTAAAGCATCCGATCACAAGGCTAAGATAGTGTTAAAAAATGAAAAAGCTTAGGCATGGGCAAAGGTCATATTTCAAGATGGAGATTTGAAAAGAGAGAGAGCATTTTTCAACTAGGGATTTAAGGGTAAAATTGTCTCTAATTTAAATTAAATAAAGTCCAGTCCAGCCCTAAAATGTGTGTGGATTTTTCCAACTTTGCTGGAAGACTTTTTGAACTTCCAAGGGGAAAATCTGACTCTGATATTGAAAGAATAAAAAAAAAATAGGCCTCAAGATGAAATAAAATTAATAGGACAGAAGGATGTATGGTTTGACATTTAAACAAAGAGTGCTCCAGAAACCCAGCACAAACTTTTAGATGTCAAACCAGTGATGATGGAGCCATCCAAAGGACAAGGCTGGTAGGTTCAATTTCTATTAAGCATCCAAAATGTTGACTTACCCGAAATTCTTTAGTCTCACCATTGGGCTGGAAATCTCTCGGTGACGGGTGGACGAGCCACAGTAAAAGATTTAGGCTGAAATTTCAAAAGGGACTAATCATTTTGGCTATTGCAATTTTGGGGGCTCAGTTTTCAGAAAGTGCTGAGCACCCTGCCTCTGAAAATCAGGCCCCCTTTAAAGTGCTTCAAGCTGAATGCCCCAAAATTGGGCATCCCAAGTCAATAGATATTTTTGAAAATCGTGACTGTAATTTACGAGTAGAAATGTGAATTTAATACCCTGGGGATTACCCCTCAAAATTCCTGACCAGAAATTTGGAACAAATAAAGAAAAGACTGACCTGGCCACTACATAATCCGTCACAGGTTTTCAGAGCCCAGTGCATGCTGGGTTGGGACATTACCAGTTGAGTCAGTGCTGTGTGAATGATGCTATGGTGCAGACATGTTCAATAAAGCTCATAGCTATTGACTTTTATGCGGTCTTTACTTACACTACTTCCAATAACCCAGGACATGAGAGTAAAGTGGGACTAGAACAAGCAGCGACTTGGCAAATGTTGCTGTCAATTACACAGACATAAACTCATATTAACTCAACTGAAAAAACTCCAGGGATCAATCTGGTCTCAGAAGAGTATTCTGCCAGTTCCCCTCTAGCCAGCAAAGACTTATTTACTGGAATTGGTTAAAAAAAAAAAAAGATACAAATGTTCTCCATTTTTTAAAAATTAACTTTTTTAAATTTCAATTTGCTTTAAAATTTAATAAAACATTTCAAAAATAAAATAAATTACCCATAACGCCTTGCGAAAAATGTTTATAACATCCCAGCCTCCCACAGTCAAGTTTTAAAACATGAGCTGTGTTTTATTCTATTCAGTCACACCCATTACTCTGTTAAATGAATGTTGCCTTCTGCTGAGATCTTGAATCAGAAACAATGAAAGGTTGTTGAATCTGCCCCTCTGACTTTGGCAGTGTGTGTAGGAATCTGACCTTGAGCTTCTTGTGTTCATCCAGCAGCACTTCTCTTGATCATCCCTGGCCTGTGACCTGCATTGAACAGGTGAGATGGGCAGTGCATTGCAAATGGCTCTTCTGGGTGTTTTATGCTCACATTTAACCATTAATGTTATGAGTTACATTTGTTTCTACAAAGAGGGAGTTTAATTTTTCTGCCACTTCCAGATTTTTGTCAGGAAACAACTGGCTGAGGTTTATAATGCAATGTTCTGACTTTCATGGCGCCTTCTGAATAAATTTCCTTTTATTAGACACAAAGGCTTCCATTACTGATTCTTTCCCCTCATTATTCCTGAATAAGCTTCTGCATAATAGGCCTCAAGTTCCGTTTTTGTATTGAAAGTTCCAAGTCTCTTAAGGCTCCTAGTTATGCATATGTTAAAAAAAGAAGGAACAAAAGGCATTTGGAAGGTTCTACGACAATCAACTAAGCTGTGTATACCGCTGGCTTTGTCCCTGCGAAACCATAGGGTACCATCAATGACAACTGGGTGATAAATTCTCTCCCTGTGCTTTAAATGAGGATGGGGTAAAATGTTCTCCCAGATGCATAAGACAGGGAAAGAACACATTTCCCAGCTGTGTGAAATCAAAGAAACATTTTTAATTGTCACCTATATCAGAGGGGTAGCCGTGTTAGTCTGGATTTGTAGAAGCGACAAAGGGTCCTGTGGCACCGTATAGACTAACAGAGGTATTGAAGCATAAGCTTTCGTGGGTGAATACCCACTTCTTCGGATGCAAGCAGTGGAAATGTCCAGAGGCAGATATAAAAGTGCAGGGAAGATTCAGGCTAGAGATAACGAGGTATCAGGCTAGAGATAATTGTCACCTAGTGTTTTTCACTGATTCTAAGGCCAGAAGGGACCATTGTGATGGTGTGTTGCAAGCCAGAGAACTGACTTCTTGTATAACACAAGCCAGGGAACTTCCCTGAACGAATTCCTTTTAAAAGTAAACCGTCTCTTTTAGAGCAATATCCAATCTTGTCCTAAAAATGGCCATTGATGGAGAATCCACTGCAAATCTTGGTTAATTTTTCTGATGAATAATTAACCTAAGTTTTTATTGAAATTATCCCCTTTTCACCTGGGAAAACTGTGCTTGCTAGTAGAAATAGTTGAAATTTTGTCCTGGCTCATAGGTGAAAAGAACCTTCCCCTCCACCCCGGCAAATAATCAGTTTTTTACGTGTGAAATAATCACAAAGCAAAAGTAGCTGGATTCGTGAATCTCAGAATAGAAGCACCCAAGTCGCAATGTTATGACGAGGAGGATATGTAGGGTTTGATGAGAGATGCAATCCCAATTAAATGCATGCTAATACACCACACACTTTTCTGAGAGACACAAGGAGAGAACTGATGCTAAACATAGGAGTGAGATCCTTAGCTGGTCTAAACTGGGGTTGCTCCACTGAAGTTAAAGACTGTTCCTGCTACCTAGGAACAGCCGGCAAGTAAAATAACCGTTGCTGAGAGTGAAGATTAAATGAGCCTTGAGAGGACCTCTTAGATAGTAGGGAGCGGGGATTTCCTTTGAAATAGCCCAACAATGCCTTCAAAATGCTAAACTTCCCTTTAGAATATCTAGCCCTTATTGTTGCTTTAACTTCATGATACTACTTGGTTTCCAGCAGAGGGGCTAGGGCTAGGAAGGATGAGATAATTGCTGTCTGTGTTGCTCATTGATCTTACTGGGTGTTGTATGAAATGCTGGGAAGCTGTGGGCCTAGTCCGGTTAGCCACTGGTAGCTGAGTATGGGGAAGGAGTCAGAGTAGGGGGTCAAGAAAGTGCACCTGAAAAACATCAGCAGCCTGTGCATATCACCTCCACCCCGTACTAAAATCCTGGAGGTTGGACACCACCCACAAGGAAACCATTTCAATTCTGCCTATTGAGAAATCTAACTATCTGCAGAGGCATCTTAGAAAGCAGAATAGATACAGTCATCGGAATGTATTGTCTTTTTTTAAGGCATCCTTTGATTCTTGCCTTGCTGCCCCATCAAAATCAAGAGCCTCTGTGAAGTTCCTAATCCCATGAGACTCTCTGCCTGTCCCCATCCCACAAGGAGAAAAGGGGATGTGAGAACTGAGTAGTTGAAAGGATTAAACAAAAGGGAAGGTAAATTGCTTAGAATGATCCAGGGGCTATCATTAGACGTAATGGGAAAGCAAAGGAAAATGTAGGCTAAATATCTAGACACATTTCCCAACGCTGAGGTCTATTAGACTATAGAATTGTTTCCTGAGGGAACTGATGAGTGGCCCAGCACCTGAGTCATTTAAAAATGGATTGGGCAAATACTGGAATATAAACCATGGGGGACAATGATACAATAGCAAGTCACTAACAGATCAGTTCCATCTCTATTATGTTGTTCCAAGGAAGGTAATGGTTTTCAGTGCAGAAGGCTTAGCATAAAAATAGCCGGGACTGGTTATTTTGGTTATCTTGCTGTGCATTCCGTCTTGTAATTGCAGTAACATCCAATGATCAGGCAAAGCTAATCACCGTAACCATTTCACCCCCGGGTACAGAGAAAGTCAAGTGCAAAAAAAAATAAAAATCATTGCATTTTTTAAAAAAATACCAAGTTTCAAATTGTTGAAATTAGATTGACATGGGAAATGGGAACGGGGGGAGTTATTTTCTTTTTGGCAAGGCCTTTCTTTGCAGGCGGAGAGAAGTTGGCTGAAATGCATGCAGAAGCATGAAAGAGCTTGAAGAAAAAATATTGGATTCAGATCCTGAATGAAAAGAGGTTGGAAGGGGAGTGGGGAATACAAACAAATCCTGTCCCTTCTGCTCAGCTCAGCAATCTAACACTCCACAAGGTGAAAAATGCTTTGCACCAGGAATGGATCATGCAGTGTATTTTAAAGGGTTAGAGCCAACCCGCCCGTGTCTGAATCTGGGTTAAACACCCCATAGGGTGGTTGTGGAAAAGCTGCTGCATTTCTTCCCACGGTGAGATGGACCAAGCAGAAGGCATGGCCCAAGAAACATAGACAGCCCAATCATTGATATGAAAGTCCCAGCCCGAGCGAGTGGATCTTAGGACCTCTGTACACATCTCTAATGCCCCCCACCCACGCTCTAGCAACGTAGCTATCTCCCACGCAGTACTGTCACTAGCTGACTCTTCCCCCCATATGATAGTGTGTGGGGTGGGAATAAATGATACACCTGCCAGCTTTAACTTCTGGCACTGTCCACTAACTTACAGCGTGGGTCCCATGGGTTCGTGCCTATTGATAACAATACTTTGCATTTCTCTGTCCCCTTCATCAGAGGATCTCAAAGCACTAAGGAATTAAGTCCATAACACTCCTGTCTGGTAGGTGTCCCCCTTTTTTGCAGATAGGGAAACGAAGGTAGAAAGCAGTTTAGTTTCACAAATTCACATGGAGCATCTTTTGATTCCAGGAGTCCTCCAGATTCCCAGTCTCCTGCCCGATCCATTCGACATTGGCAGGGTGGCATGGAGGAACCCTGGTCCTGCCATCACCTGTTCTGTGAGGGTAGATTTCACCCCTAAGCAGGGAAGCCAGAACAAGGCTTATGGGCCACCCTAGCCCTTCCACTTATGTCCCCAAAATAGGATTGAAGCGGTGAGGAGCCATTGCGCTGACTCTCTTCCCGGGATGAAGTTCACTCTCAATAAACAAAGGACTGTGATCTCCAGGCAGGACCATCTGACTGAGAAAGGGATAAGATCACTTTATGTTCAACCACCCAAAGAGAGGGCAATGTCTTACCTTTTCATTTCCTATGCAGTCCGGGTGGCAAGCAGCCTTCTTCTCATTTGGACACATTTCCATAATCACATTTTCCGGGCCTTTCCTGCTTTCTGGTAATCGTTTCAAACCCGATTACTCGCCCCAGCACTCAAACCAAAATGTCACATCAGCGAGTTCTTGATGTTTTGACCAAAGGAGGGTTTTGTGTTGTTAATAAAGCATCTCTGAAAGCCCTACACACCTGGCCTGCAAAAGTAAAGGAGCGAGCCTGTCAGCTCTCATGAACCGAGCAGCATTGGGCCTGGTCAGGACCTGGACTGGGAACCCCTCCAATGTCTACACTACAGCGACACAACCATGGCGCAGCAACTATGCCACGGTAGCACAGTAGATGCTTCCTACATCGATGTGGGTAACCCACCTCTCCCAGAGGCAGGAGCCAGGTTGACCAAAGAATTCATGCCTCCACCTAGCTGCCTCTACAATGGGGTCAAGTCGACCTCATTGCATCACACCAAGTGCAAAACAATTTGGCCTGCGTGTTAAGTGCAGACCAGGCATTAGAACGATGCGGAGAGCAGTGTCAGCAGCTCATCTTCCCCTCAGCTCAGCACACTGTGCAGCTTGACATGCCATCTTTTCAGATGAGAGGCAGAGCCAAGGTTCTGACTGTTAATAGCCACATAGGACTCTCACACACGGCTATAACCGTCGATGGCCACTTCAATGGTGACAGACCTGATGTTCTGGCCAAATTCCACCTTGGGTAGTTCAATTCCACCAACTTAGACCTTCCCTGTCATTTCAATGGGATGCAATATTCCCCTTCACTTCCACTCCTAAAATGTTACTAAACAGCTTCTAGGTTCCATACCCAGAATTGGCCGCATTTTGGGAGTGGGTGACATGAGTCACTGGTATCTTTCTGCCTGAAAGGGATGGGGCCCCATCCCAATCCTGACTCATACACGTGAGCTCGTTGAAGTCCTGCTTACTTGTGCAAGGTTTGCGGGATGATATGCCCACCTATTCATTTGCAGTTTCAGCATCTTCCAGTGTAGCCCATTGGTCAGGTCTTGTGCACTGCAGCATATGGCCATAAACTCTCAGCGAGTCAGTGGAACTATGCTGATTTAGATCTGCTGAGGATCAGTCCTTGAATGTTGAACTACAAGCCTGGTATAAATGTGTTTAAGCAATCCCAAGCAGCTGCAGCCTTTTCCAGTCTTCCAGGTATGAATCTAATCTGTATTCTACCCAAGAAGCTAGCAGAATGACTTTTGACAGCTGTAGAAGCTGCAAGCCCCTTGGCCGAGTAGGCCTCAAGAATACAAGGGCTAACCCATCTGTAGATGGTCATTTTATTAGCCCTTAGGCCTTTTCGGTTGCAAACCGACAAATCCTGCAGTGCTACAAAGATAAAATTTACTCTTAAGTGCTCTGCTGACATCTGAAGTGTGGTCTGCTCCTCTGGGGAGCTCTTAAGATTCAGACAAAAGGATGGCTGAGCTAGTTCTAGACTTGAGCAAAAAGCAAATGTTAACCTTAGTGAAGATCTCGGGGGCTATTTTAAGACAAATCAGACCTGGGGTGACACTGGATGTCTGAAGAAGTTATGGGCTCCCAAATAATTAAGTCTAGAAGCTAAATCCAGTGGGGGTGAAGGAAAGCAGGCTGCTTTCTACATGCAGCAAGACTGAAGAAAGAGAGACTCAGACACAGTGCTGAGCTGTAAGATTGCAGGGGTCCATAATGTCTCATGAGAGTTTAGGCTGGGGCATAATCCAATCACTTAGGAGAAGTTTTGAAGGCTCCCTCCAGAAGACTGACAGACCTTTGAACTTAATTGAAAGATTAAAGCATGTTTCCCGAACATCTTGGCCTCCTTGGTAAGAGACCTACCCAAGAATACTTTGAGAACTCAGGCAGGAGACAGGAGAGAGAGAAATCTCCCTGTGGCTCAATGCAGGACCCAGCACAAAAATGAAAATGGTGACTGTACTGCATGACCTCACTTGTATTCCCCCAGTCCTCAGGGTTGCTAGAATTTGTTCAATCTATGGTATAAATTATGCCAGTTGAGGTTTGCTGGCCATGTCCTGCTACTCTAAGCATATATCCACAATGTCTCCTATACTATAAGGGACAGGAAGGGGTGGTGTACAGCTAGCTACCTTTGGTCTGTGTCAGCCTGGGTTTCCCTAGGTCCGGTTATGGCAGCCTGGTTCCTTCGTATCACTGTGCCTGGGAGAGTGAGCCAGGTAAAAAGGCTGCAGAATGGACCAAGATCTGCCCCAGTGGATGTAGAATGCTACCAGTCACCGGTAGACTTCTTACAGTCACTGGGCACAGGGCGCAACGCGGGAAGAGAAATCATTGTGTACACCGGGAAAGAGCAGTCATGACTCCCCCATCTAAGAAAAGGTTTCGAGAGACATTTTAAATCTCTGTTGCTGGCTGAACTAACCTGTCCTCCTTGCAGCTCTGACAGGCCGGCAATCTAGGTGCGGGTGAGTGAGTACGCCCCATGCCAAAAGCTCTCATTCTGAAAGCAACTCCTCTAAGAGGTGCGCTGAGTAAAGAAGCAACAGCGAAAGCGGAACGATGAGGATTTACTGCTGCTTTAGCTTGCCTGATCTTTTAAAACCATCCTTAATAAAGAAGGCAGAGGAGCAAACCTGTACATCAAAGGAGCTTTCCATGGAACTGAAAGGGGCCGTGGGCAGCTTTAATACCCACCACAAGCAAATGGATCTTCTTGGAAAGAAAATGTATAGGAGATGCGCTCTGAGTCTTCATGCTGGCAAAGGAAAAAGATTAATGGGGCAGTGATTGGTTGCAAGGAAGAAGCAGACGGAGAGGGGGTGGAATCATCTCTGAATAACTGGCTGGTGTATCATTGTCTGACTCCATTCCGGCTCCATTCCAGAGGGTACGGAACAGGGTCTGCTGGGAAGCTGCGTCTCCATATTTGCACCCCTTGGAATACCATGAATAGAAAAAGGGATGGGGCCTGGTATCCTTCTGGGTGCTGAGTGAGAACTGCTTCCACGAGGTGCAATTCACCCTTGTGCAGAGAGCCAGTCCGGGCCAGTACCCCACCCCAGCCCTATTTGAAGTGGGACTCTGTCTCTGCATATGCATCTGCAGGAGGGCAAAGCTCACCCTTTGTGAAAAGGAAGGCGCTTCCCTTAGCAGGTGCATGCAAAACCCTGATAGATTCAACTGTGGCCTGACTGGACCAGGGAACTCTGCAAAGACCTCCACACCCTGCCCTTTGCAATGCTAGCCGTGTTGTCTGTAACTGGTGGTCCCTCTGACTGACCTTGCTGCTGGCTGTTTGCCCTGTCCAGCTCCCGGTGCAGCCTCGCAGACCTCCCCTGATAGCCCTGGTTGGGTTCTAGAGAAATAAGCACATGATGCTGTTGAGCTCCACAGATGGGAAATAATTAGGCAGACTACACATCTCTGAACTCATCAAGGGATTTTATGGTCACTGCTAGAACTGATCAAAAAGCCTGATTCCTTGTGAATAAATCATCCGGTGACGCTACCCTCTTTGCTTTGCTCACGAAGGGCTGGCACGCTAATCCGCATTCATTATTTGCTGAATCGTTTATACGAACGGATTTCAGCTTCTGGGTTATTCTCTCTGTCTATGTACTATTCCCCGGGGGGATGAAACCCATCCTGGCACAAGGCCTATGCACTATTTAAGCCCTATATTGAGGACTTACACAGGACATAAGCTCTGTGCTGGCCCCACTGCATGAGGGCAAATTTCACCCTAAGTCATTGGTCACTCTGCACAGGTACAGGGTGCTCCCTGCCCCCTGGAAAACCAGAGGGTCACTCCAGGTTA
The DNA here is from genome assembly GCA_033296515.1 of Macrochelys suwanniensis. Classification (NCBI taxonomy): domain Eukaryota; kingdom Metazoa; phylum Chordata; order Testudines; family Chelydridae; genus Macrochelys; species Macrochelys suwanniensis. The sequence goes on along the minus strand of CM065790.1, from coordinate 7,002,213 downwards.
GCTTCCCCCTCCTCTTACACAAGTGCTCTGGGGAAGCACCGTAGGATCAGCAGCTTGGGAGGCAGAGCACATTTCAGTGGTAATTATAAAGAATACCCGATGCTGTGGTATAAATGTTCTATTGGCACGGCCACATCACTGACAAGTGTGCCCAACTCCATGGGAGATGAATGATCAGTGGCAGTGCGCTAGAGTCTAACTAAATGGCCACATGTCAGGTGTCACCACCATGGTCTTGGAGTGACTCCCCACCATTAATGCATTTATCCTCACAACACCTCGATGAGTCAGGAAGTACCTTTATTCCCATTTTACAACTGGAAAACTGAGACATACAGAGAGAAAGTGACTTGCCCCCAGGAAATAATCGGCGACAGAGCCAGGAACTGATCTCTGATCTTCCTTGACCTAGACCAGTGCCTCAATCGCAAACCCATCCCTTTGGGGAGCATAGTCTAGCAAACCCAGAAGCACCAATGATCGGGACCCACAGCCACACAAATTGTACCACCCGCGGTAACATAATGGTGGCTGTGAAACAGAAACCTGCATGTTAAAATGTAGGAGTAAAGTTGCAGTGATATTTACATTACCAAATAGCCCACCGGGACCAATCAGATGTTCACCCCATTGGGCTGGGCACTATCCAAACACATTGGAAGAGCAATCAGACAAACTTAGTTGGAGGGGTTCCAGACTTCTAAGGCCATTTCCTAATTAGTTCATTCATCTGTGAACGAAGAAGAAACTGATTTTTGGCTCCTGTTGTAGCTATTATCCAATCAGGTGAGAATTGAGTTTCAAAATCAAACCTTCAGCAATAAAAGGCAAATGGGGACACGCAGGGCTAGGCGTGCAACGCAAAGGAGTGAACCGCGGCCTTTGATTGTTTCTGCTTGGGTCTCGTAAATCATCTCTGCCTAAATCCCACATCCAGCTCTCTAATTCCTAGCCTCGCTGCTACATTTATCCGCTCGTGTACTTGGTTTGAATTCAAAATGTTGGTTTAATGTGGGGTTGATGAGACGGCATACATTTATGAAGAAGTACAGTAGCAGACTGGCGTGTAGAGGATAAGACTTTTACAAGGGGAAAAAAGGGGAATCCGTATTATAAAAATCTCTGGCTGGAACTTCAAAGGAAATTGGAACAGTTTTGCAACAATGTTGTGCTCTCTCTAGTCATTTACCTACTTTTATTCTTTTGATTTCAGCTTCCCTTCGATATTAAACCAAAAAGTCCTAGCACTCAGCAGAAAGCCTGCATTTTGGGGACATGGTCCTTGGCCCATTTTGCATTCTGAGATTATATGTTGAACAAGAAACTGAAATCTGGTTTAAGTGGTTCCCTTGTGTGGATGGGTTTATTTTCTTTTCTTTTAATGCATAGGATCACATGATGTGATCCATACTAAGGTCTTGTGAAACACACAAGGTTAAATTTGTTCCTGGTATCAATGGAGATCAGTAGCGTAGCCAGGGGGCGAGCAGGGGGAGCGGCCGCTCCCGCTGTGAGCAGAAGCGGCGCCTTAAAAAGGAAGTGGCGCCTTTTTTTAGCAGTGCTAAAAAAAGGCGCCGCTTCTTTTTAAGCGCCGCTTTTTGCACTCACCTGGCGGAGCTCCGGGTCTTCGGCGGCATTTCTGCGGCGGGTACCACCGAAGACCTGGAGTGAGTGAGGACCCGCCACTGAAGTGCCACGGAAGACCCGGAGCGCTGCCGGGTGAGTACAGGGGGAGGCGCCTTTTTATAGCGCCGCTCCCCCTGTGCTCTGGAGCTCGCTGTGCTACTGATGGAGATATAAACCATGGTTGAATAGGATCCATAATCCCTCTATGAGAATTAAGGGGCATGAAGAATAGAAAAATACCAGCCAGAGGAAATGCTATCCAAACCAGATTCGCAAAGGAAGGAATTCAGTTGAAGCTTGTAATCAGAGATTTGAGTTTTTGACCAGAATGTCTCCTGCTCATCCCTAATATATACAGTGCATTTAGATCTGCATCTATATAGTGCTGGCTGGTAGATGAATTACTCCCTCTGCTTCTAAGAATGGTGGACAAAGACATTTTAATTGTCTCATGCCTAGTCACTGATCTCTCCCATTGCTTCTGAGATGCACATTGGGTACTAGCAACCCAGTACGTTGTTATGGAGGGTTGGCAGATTTGAGTATTGTGCATGATGGGAGGGACAGAGCCAAACTATAAGACAAGTTCATTCACATGATAGGTGTGTGTGAATACAGTGCTAGTGAAAGCTGCTAGATTGATGGCCTCTTGCCTGAAGGATTCTTCCCCACGGGATAGGAACAGCATGGGCAGCCTGGGCAGCCGCAGTGCAAGTATCTATTACAAGGCCCTCCCACTGAGTTTCAGCTCTGAGCTCGGGGCGGGGGGCCGGGGGAAAGGATAGGGGGAAGGATAGCTCAGTGGTTTGAGCATTGGCCTGCTAAACCCAGGGTTGTGAGTTCAATCCTTGAGGGGGCCATTTAGGGATCTGGGGCAAAAACTGGGGATTGGTCCTGCTTTGAGCAGGGGGTTGGACTAGATGACCTCCTAAGGTCCCTTCCAACCCTGAGATTCTATGATTCTATGAAAGGCAGCTCAGTCTTCATAACCCCAATCCCACTCCGCTTTAGGCTTCTCTGCTGGGATTGCCAACTAGGTTGCTAGTCAGCACCAATTATGATGGTGGATTTTGTGATCCATCATCCACAGGAACTGGCACGAGATCATCAAACTCATTTCATTGGAGGGGTAATGAGTGTCAGTCACTACAGACTAGTGACCTAAAGGCTCTGTGTCCATTTGCCAATCCCCTGATGCATCCATTTTAATCTTTAAACAAGTGAAAGATTTGTGTGGGCTTTTATCCATCTTAAATTCTAATATGGCCCCCCATTACTGCAGTGTCCGAGGACCTCATAATCTTTAATGTCTTTATCCCCATAACACCCCTATGAGGTAGCCCAGTACTATTATCTCCATTGTACATATGGGGCATGGAGAGACTAAGTGACTTGCCCAAGGTCACACGGAAAGTCTTGGGCAGACTTGAACTAGGACCCCAAAGTCCCAGGGCAGGCCCCCAACCATGAACCATCCTCTTCTATAGCCTCCCAGTTGTCAGTTTGCTGGTACTGCTACAGTTCAATGGGAAGAAGGTAGCTTTACATTTTTGTGTGTATTGGACTGAAGTTTGATTGAAAAAATATAACAGCTGGGACCAGACCCCTTTTGATATCACCAGGGCAGCTGATAACATACCTATTCCAGTGAGAGAGCCCCCTTCCCGCCAAAGAAATCAGACCTTAAGCATAGTTAATCAATTGCTGTCAGCAAGTTCCCCCTTGGTGTCTCCCAAATTAACTAAAGGCTTTTGATCAGAAATGTCAAGAATTCACATCATGCAGAAGTGCCAGAATTAATCTTCAAATATATTGATCGCATGCCCAGCCAGCGTGGCTAATTCCACTTGGAAAGGGGTGGCACAGGGGATTATTTACTGAACACAAAGGTTGTATGATTTGATTGAGTGTTTATATGAACATTTTTGAACAAGTAGCCGAGACTCCCTAGCTTGTGCTGTGTTGCATTATTCCTTCCTTCTGCTCATGTCTGAAGGGCTTATCCTCATATGCCCTGCCTGCTCTAGGGAAATCTTCTAAACATTTCCCACCTTTGCTCACAACAGCTCAGCCATGGAGAGGGTGGTACCACTACGGAAGGGAGGAGGTTGGATTGCATGGGAGGTTGGATTGCCAATGGCCTTCACATTGATTTGTTACAACAATGGGAGTCAGCAATGCGTGCCCTAGCAGGGACCACAGCTTAGATGCAAAATGTGGCTAAACTGTATTTGGTAACATATCCGATGCTGCTGTCCTGGGCTGCTCCTAGGTCAGCCGCTGTTTCTAAAATCATGGTGAACATGGTTTGGACCTGCCTACACTCGCAGCTAAACTGTGTTCTCCACCAGTTCAGCTGCACCCATTGTAAGTAATGGATAAATCTCGTGTGGACACACAGCCAATGGGAAATATATCTGTGGCTTCGGTATAATTCCTAGTAGAAAGGAGCTACACCAGAGTGGGCAGCTAGCTGGCATCCTTGCTGAAAATCCCAGAGAAGACCTGCAACAGCAGAGGCCCTCTCTCATATCTACAGGTCAAGGCTGAGTCCGTTAACCTGGGACCAGTGTAGGGGAAGCTGGTGCTGCCATCACACATGCTTGGTAAATAAATTGGACACTGGACATGGTAGGACAGTGCTCTGAGGTGGTACTGAGTATTCTCTGCCTCAGGCGCTTGGTGGTGGGTCTTGCACACATGCTCATGATCCAACTGACCACCATATTTGGAGTGGGGAAGGAATTTTCCCCCAGGTCAGGTTGGCCGGGACCTCATGGGATTTTGCCTTTTTCTGCAGCATGTAGGTGCAGGTCACTTGCCAGGATCACTTGGGTGTATCTGACTTAATCGTTTCCCTGTCACAGCAGAGGCGTCAGGTATGGGGGCACCTCAGTCCCTCCTATTCTCTGCCTGTGGCGCATAGCTGTTTGGTCGCATTTTGGTTGTTGGGTTAGTGTGCGGGGGAGGGTCGTGTTGTTGGCCTGTGCTATACAGGAGGTCAGAGTAGGTGAGCTGGTGGTCCCGTCTGGCCTGAAACTCTATGACTATAACTCTATCCCCAGCACTAAGGAGATTCTAAAAATTAAAAAGAATATTATTGATGCCCGATTCCGGGTCTTGTGCCATTCAACCCAGGCCCATGCCAGGATAAGAAGGGGCGGCGTTTCCCCTACACTTCTGTGACCCCCTCAGATCCAACCCACCTACTTTCATTGTCACCAAAAATCGAGTTTGGGTTTGTTTTCAAACAGCAACAAAAAATAAATTTGCCGGAGGCCTCAGAAAGAAAAACCTAACAGAAAACATTTCCATTTCCCTCTGATGTGTCACTCCTGGTATGGGTTAGTCATAGTGCTCACTATGTTGGCAGGTAACGCAGTGACGGGCAAAGGAGCTGTGAGTCACCTGTTGGGCTCCTCCCATTAACATTCCAGCAGACAAAGATATAGAGAGAGACAAACCTAGGGATTATCAAATGGTTCGAAAGTTAGATGCCTGTCTACAGATGTCTTAGATGCCTGTGAGAGTTAGGCACCCAGTTCCCACACACTTTCACTTTTAGGTGTCTAGGTCTCTTAAGTACTTTGGAAAATCCTCCCCATATTTCTTGACCTGTGCAGTGCTTAGTAACACCTTGGGTTAGTCCAACCGACTGTTTTAGCCGTCTACTTTTCACCCCAGCTACGGGTGCCACCTGACTAGGTTTTCCCAGGATCACCCCTTTTTCGAGGTAGCTGTCCCAGAAGTCTGTTAGAGGGCTCAGTACTCACTGCCAACTGCCCAGTTTGATGGGCTCCAGATGTCCTGTTTCTTTGTGCCTCAGAGGTGGCCACACTAACCACAACTGATCTCCATTTGCTGTGTGTGCAGTCCAGGCGACTAGGCCATGCCCCTCTCCCCATGCCCTGCAGGAGGCTGGAGGAGCGAATGGCTCAGATCCAGCAGAAGAATCCTCACTTGCTCCCTCAGGGCAGCTGTCCAGGCGCTTTGCACTGCTAAGGCAAGGAGTTCTCAAGCTGAGAGTTGAGCCCTGTATCTTTTTTCCCTGCTACCATGAATATTGCAGCCCGAGAGGCTTGTGGACTCCAGATTTCCAAGCCTGAGGCCTGGTCTACACTACAGAGTTAGGTCGAAGGAAGCCACCTTAAATCAACCTGTCCATGTATGTGTCTACACTACCGGGTCCTTTACGTTGACCTAAGTCACCGCTGATGTTGACTTCTGTGATCCACCTCTGCGAGAGATGCAGCACTTAATTCTATTTTCATGGGTTGACTGCGAGGTAGTGCAGACGCAGCATTGTGTAATTTGACTTAATTGGCCTCCAGGTGGTGTCCCACAATGCTCATCTGTGACCGCTTTGGAGATCATTCTCAACTCTGCTACACTGCAGCCAGGGACACAGGAAACAGCCGCTCCCCTGCTAAAGCCCCAGGAATTGTTGATTTCCCATTGCCTGTTTGAGCAGCATTGGGAGCATGCCAGCTTGAGCACAGCTGATCATGGAGACTACATGCCCCAAATGCGCTCCAGCCTGGTCTGCACAGGAGGTGATGGATCTCATCGCTGTGTGGGGAGAAGAGTCTGCAGGCAGAGCTCTGATCCAGCAGAAGAAACGCTGACATCTATGTGAAGATCGCTCGTGGAATGGGGGAGAAGGGTTACACAAGGGACACACAGCAGTGCAGTGTGAACATAAAAGAACTTCGCCAAGCGTACCAGAAGGCAAGGGAGGTGAACAGTCATTCTGGTGCTGAACTCCACACAGGACGGTTCTACAACGAGCTGCATGCGGTTCTTGGGGGTGACCCTACCAGTACCCCCACAAGCAACGTGGACACCTCACAGGTGTGTGAGTCTAGGGACAACAGGGAGGAAGATATGGTGGATGAGGAAGAGGTGGAGGAGGAGACATGTGAGTGGTGGGTCCATTCTCCCCGAGAGCCAGGAAATATTTTTAACCCTGGAGCCCTGTGGGTGGCAGGACATCACGGTGGCTGACCGTGATGCTGGGGAAGGCACCTCTGGTGAGTATACAGTTACAATGAAAGTCCAGTTAAACTTTAGCGGACGCACACATTCAGTGGTATTGCATGTTTACTGTGAAGAAAAAGTGAGCTGCTGTGGTTCTCTGCTTACAAGAGGCCACTCCAGCTACGCAGAGGGTGGCCCCCGGAAAAGACTGTTTATGTGGACTGTGATAGCCCAGGAAGCCTCCATGGATATCTCTAGGGAACTTCCATGGAGGTACTCTGCGATCCTTTGCAGAAGGTTTCTGAGCAGGGGCAGTCTTATTTCTTCCACCATGGTAGGTCACTTTCCCATGCAACTCCTGAATTAATTCTGCTGGCATCATTGCGGTACACAGCATAGCAGCATAAGGACCGGGTCTATACCCAGATGCTTCCAGCATCTCCTTCCTTTCCACCTCTGTAACCCTCAGGGGACTGATATCACATAGAGTTGCCTGAGGTAACAGGGAAAGTTCTCATTAACAGTGCTCTTACAAGAAAAAAAAAAGCATGTAGACCGACTCCACCTCTCCACATTCCGGATCACCAAACCATGCAGCTGCTAATGTGTCTTTACTGTGCTCAGCATGAGTCACCAAGCAGTTTAAATGGCTGATAGGGGAGTAGGGCCCCACATGTGAGATTCTGCAATTTGGGAGTGAAAATGTTCCCCCTCCCCGCCCCGTTCATAAACAGCTTCCCGTGGTGCTATGGGGAAGGGCCATTGTTCGACTAATTACCTGTGCTCCCAACATGAGCCTGCCATAAACTTCATTAAAAGTGCGGTCAGCCAAGACCCGGTGGGAGGGGGAAGCTACTCACCATGGCTGGAGCAGCAAAACGGTGCAGTGACCGGTTATGGATTCTGATTGTTATGGCTTGCACCTAGTGTACTAAGGTTTTTTTTCCCCTGAAAACGGCCTTGCTATGGAAACATTTTATGCGTGTACAATGGTCCCTTTTTTTTCCCCATGACTGACAGCTGGAAATGTGTCCTTCAGTGTGTCATCAACACCTGAAAGCAGACTTTCGCTGATTAGAAGGAGGAGAAAGAGAATGCAGGAGAACATATTCACCAAGATAATGAATGCCTCCGGGACAGCTGACACAGCGCTGAGAGCGTGGAGGATTTCACTGTCTGAGAAGTTAGACATGGACATGGAGAGTAGAAAAACTTCCCATAAGCATGAGTGTGAGGCGCAGGATGAGATGCTTCGGATTATGAGGGACCAATCAGACATGTTGAGGCCTCTGGTCGAACTGCAGGAACAGAATCAGGAGGGTAGAGTCCCTCTGCAGACCCTGGTGGACAACCAGCCAGTATCGCCTGGTGCAGAATCACCCTCCCCCAAGCTTTCCATGAGGAGTGGGTGAAAAGTCCATTATCCCTTTCACTTAACTCAGAGGGAGGGTACAAAGAACAGAAGGCTCCCATTCACAGATCTTTGATGGTCTAGAATGTGGTGTTATGTTACACAGCTGAAAATGTTTCTCCCGTTCCAACTTTACAACCCCTTTTCCCCAAGGCTAACTTTTTTTTTTCTGTTCTCCCTCTTTATTTATGTTTGTTAAATAAAGTAAATGGATTCGAGAAATAAATGTTCTTTATTGAGTAGAAGCAGTGGGCTTGGGTGGGGGGTTGGCGTTACAGGAACAGTGACACAAGCCAGGTGAAGCTTTGGGAAAGCATAATGTGGACAAGCAGCTCACATTACTGTAACTCATTACTGAAAAAGCTTTTCAAAGCCTCGCAGATACACAGTGCCCCTTGCTGTGCTCTTCTTATTACCCTGGTGTCTGGCTGCTCAAAAATAGCTACCATGCGATCTGCCTCAACTGCCCACCCCTGCGGAAAATTTTCCACCTTTTTTTCACAGATATTATGGAGCACACAGCGGGCAGTTATAACCATGGGGATGTTCTCTTCACTAAGATCCAATCTTGTTAGTAAAATTCTCCAGCGCCCTTTTAAATGACCAAAGGTACATTCAACCACCATTCTGCACTTCCTTAGCCTATAGTTGAACCGCTCCTTACTGCTGTCCAGACGGACGGTGTATGACTTCATGAGCCACGGGAGCAAGGGGTAGGCTGGGTCCTCCAGGATAACTATAGGCATCTCAACGTCATCAATTTTCATTTTGTGGTCTGGAAAGAAAGTCCAGGATTGCAGCTTTTTGAACAGACTCGAGTTCCTAAAGATGTGTGCGTCATGAACCTTTTCTGACCATCCTATGTTGATGTCGGTGAAACACCCCTGTGATCCACCAGCCCTTGCGACACCATTGAAAAGTATCCCTTTCGGTTTATGTACTCTTTGGAAAGGAGGTCTGGTGCCAAGATGGGGATATGCGTGCCGTCTATCGCCCCACCACAATTAGGGAGCCCCATTGTGGCAAAACCATCCACTATGTCCTGCACATTTCCCAGACTCATAGAATCATAGAATCTCAGGGTTGGAAGGGACCTCAGGAGGTCATCTAGTCCAACCCCCTGCTCAAAGCAGGACCAAACCCAATTAGATCATCCCAGCCAGGGCTTTGTCAAGCCTGACCTTAAAAACCTCTAAGGAAGGAGATTCCACCACCTCCCTAGGTAGCCCATTCCAGTGCTTCACCACCCTACTAGTGAAAAAGTTTTTCCTAATATCCAACCTAAACCTCCCCCTCTGCAACTTGAGACCATTACTCCTTGTTCTGTCATCTTCTACCACTGAGAACAGTCTAGATCCATCCTCTTTGGAACCCCCTTTTAGGTAGTTGAAAGCAGCTATCAAATCCCCCCTCATTCTTCTCTTCTGCAGGCTATACAATCCCAGTTCCCTCAGCCTCTCCTCATAAGTCATGTGCTCCAGCCCCCTAATCATTTTTGTTGCCCTCCGTTGGACTCTTTCCAATTTATCCACATCCTTCTTGTAGCGTGGGGCCCAAAACTGGACACAGTACTCCAAATGAGGCCTCACCAGTGCCGAATAGAGGGGAATAATCACGTCCCTCGATCTGCTGGAAATGCCCCTACTTATACAGCCCAAAATGCCGTTAGCCTTCTTGGCAACAAGGGCACACTGTTGACTCATATTCAGCTTTTCGTCCACCGTAACCCCTAGGTCCTTTTCTGCAGAACTGCTGCCCAGCCATTCGGTCCCTAGTCTGTAGCAGTGCATGGGATTCTTCCGTCCTAAGTGCAGGACTCTGCACTTGTCCTTGTTGAACCTCATCAGATTTCTTTTGGCCCAATCCTCTAATTTGTCTAGGTCCCTCTGTATCCTGTCCCTACCCTCCAGCGTATCAACCACTCCTCCCAGTTTAGTGTCATCTGCAAACTTGCTAAGGACTCACTACCCTTCGTAGCAGAAGTCGATTAATGGCGCTGCACACTTGGAGCACAGCAGCTCCCACGGTTGATTTACCTACTCCAAATTGATTCCCCACTGACCGGTAACTGTCTGGCGTTGCAAGCTTCCAAATAGCGATCGCCACTCGCTTCTCCACGGTCAGAGCAGCTCTCATTTTTGTGTTGCTGAACTGCAGGGCAGGGGAAAGCTCTGCACAAAGTTCCCGGAAAGTAGCCTTCCGCAATCAAAAGTTCTGCAGCCACTGCTCATCATCCCATACCTGCAAAACGATGCGGTCCCACCAGTCAGTGCTTGTTTCATGGGACCAGAAACGGTGCTCAGAGTGCAGCTGTTCTGTGACTGCCAGCAGCAACTGTGAATTGTTTTTTTCAATGGCTAGCAGCAAGGCTGCTTGCAGAACATCGCTATGTTCCATGCGACGGACCCGACTTTGGCTCTGGAAATACTGCAGGAGAAGGCACGAAGTGTTTGAGATGCTCACAGCAAGAGTGCACAACTAAGCAGGCTCCATACTTCTGGGGCTATGGCGTATGCGCGGCGGCTTTAAGGCACAAAAACCATTTGGTTTTTTTGCCGTTGATATGATGGAGGGAGGAGAGTGCATCATGGGATGCCGACACAATGTTCCCATTCTCCCCTGCGACAATGTTTTGGTCCCATGAGGCATTGCGCAAACTTCCCAAAACACACTGCGGCAAGTTGCACATTGGGATAGCTACCCTCGATGCTTTGCTAGTGAGGACACACTCCATCGAGGCAATGAGCATGGTGGCTCAATTTGGAGGCTCAAGGTTGAATTAGATAAAGTCGACTTAATTTTGTAGTGTAGACAAGCCCTGAGTGTCCACACTGCATTGTATACCTATGCTTACAATGGCTGGACCTGTGTGTCACAGCCATACTAACACGTCCATACTGCCCTATGCAGACCTTCTGACTCAGGTATGCGACTTGATCTGCATCCACACTGCAAAATTACAGGGCTGGGACCTGACTCACAGCGGCACTTGGGCTCTGACCTACCCCCATAGCAGGGTCCTAGGATCTGGATCCTGAGTGTTTGCTGACCCGAGTCAGATTGATGTATGTGTGGACAGAAGGGAGGCTTGGGCTCAAACCTGAGTCAGAACCTGGGTTTAGCATGCAGTGTAGACGTACCCTAGCTCATGAAGCTTTTGACCTGAGTACATAGAGTACACAGTCTAAAGGTGTGAGTGGGATTTGAGAACCAGCTGGTTTGCCTGATTTTAATGAATCAGCTATTTGATTCAGCTATTTGACTAATAAAACATTATAACACAGGGACCAACATCCCCAGGGTTCTGCCAATAACTTGAAATTTTTTTAAAAAAGAACTATGGTGATGGGGGTTTGTTTATTTTTCTTGGACTGGTATTTTCCAGCACAGATATAATCCTGGCACTGACACTGATTGACAGCATTGTCTAGTAGGCTGGTGGATGAGAGATGTCTATTGGGAAATTACATTGTTGATGGCATGTTAATTGCATGTTGCTTTCTGGGCAACACTGAAAGTCCCAAGCCTTTTAAATCCAGAACTTGGAGAGTAACCACATGCCCTGTCCTGTGATAGAAGAGTCTGCCTGCAAATATCATAGCCACTGAACGCTCGTTCTTCTATGGAAATGTACACAATATAGTCATATAGCTACATATTTGATCAAGTATATTGCATCTGTGTGTCAGATAGCTCAGATCCATGTGCAGCTGATTAGATATTCATATCCTCCGTGAAAATGGTATTACATGGCATATGCTGCAGAAACAGACAGACATAAAATAACATTTCATTCCCATCAAAAATGTCGGCTAGTAAGTAGAGCTGATGGCTGAAACGTTCTGGGTAACACTGAGCCAAATCACTTAGGCCAAAAAAAAAAAAAAAATTCCAAGGTGGCTTGGAACTCCTTCTGACTTTGGGTGTCTCTGCTTTTTGGTTGCCCATTGTAAGAAACCTCGGGCCAGATCCTCAGCTAATGTATATCTGTGTAGTGCCGTTGGCTTCAAAGAAGTTGAGGATCTGTTCTGACCCCTTCCTACTGATTTTCCAAAGCTCTCGGGACCTGCTTCAGTTTAAGGCAGTGGGAGCCAGATGTGCTCAGAACCTCTGAAAAATCCAGTCATAGGGGGTGTAAACCTAAAAATGGAGGCATTACAAATTAGAGGCCATTCTGAAAATTCAGGTCATATTCTCCTTGTGCCTTAGTTACCCTGCCTTAGATACACTTACATATGAACCTTACAGTGGTGATGTGATGTGATGTTGAATGTTTGCAAAGCACCTTGAGATCATGGCATGCAAGGTGCTATATTAGTGCCAAGAATGATTAATCACTATTTGTCTGTTATTTGTTTTCTATCAGCCTCCCTGCTCTGCTCCTCTTCTGCAGCTGAATCCTGGAGCCAAGCGGTGATATTTTAGGAAATGCAGGTTATATAATATTTACATCTGTCCCACTTGTTTATTCCTCTCTGTGAGTTAATTTTATTACTGTTTCCCTCTCCCTAAAGCCGTGATTTGCAAAGCTGAAATCGTGTCATTGTTTTTAAGGAAGTATCAGTTTTAATCATTGAAAAGCTGCTCCATTCCATCTGCCCAGACAATACCGAGGGATGGCAAAGGGGTTAGCTTCTCTCGTGATGTGCCAACCAAGTGCCAAGATCTATTCTCTTGTTAAGGTCACTGGGTCAAAATGGCCCCTTATCTGATGCAAGACACGCATCTCCATCTAAGCGGCAGTGGACTTGCAGTTGAAGCAAGAGCCGTGCTTAAACCGTCTCTCAGATTGAAATGCTGCGGGGCACGGATTCTGTACTCTTGCCCAAAATGTGCAGCACATTCAAGACCTGCCATTGTGGTTAAATGATGTGGGAGTCAATACATCTTGAATGTGGGAGTCAATAAAGAATGTGGGAGTCAATGTGGGAGTCAGTAAATCTTGGTTCTGTTCCTAGCTCTGCCACAGACTTGCTGTGTCCTCGGGAAACTGCTTAACCTTCCTACGCCTCAGCTAACCCATCTGTAAGACAGTGATAATAAACCATGTGTTGGGAAGCATGTCGTGGCAGACAGGCGGTATTGTAAAAGTACAAAGTATAGCCCTACTATTGTTTTTGTGCGTCTGCCCTATATAGAAACATAAGGGGGAAATCTTAAGAAAGAGCTGATAAAAACTCTTGTATGTATTGATGTCAGATTACTCTCCGTCACCTTGGTTCAGAGTCAGATCATTGGTTTATATAACCCATCGTTAGTCCCTTGATCCACTCCACTTGTGACTTAAGTCAAATTGGATGTTGGGTTCAGACCAGCGAAAGGAAGCTGCCCACTGAAACCTCTTAGCCCATAACGCAGAGATGTTCTAAACAGAGAACGGGAACATTGGGGAAGTGCCCAGCTTAGTAACGGGGAAGAAGTAGGAATAAAATACAGTTACGTCCTCAAAATAGGGTTTACATGGGTCTTAAGTGGTGTATAAACCTTGGGCTGGACCTCTGCACAGGGTTTGCATTTCGACTCCTGGAACAGTTCTGGGCGAATTTCAGACAGTGCTGTTTGAAACTCTTCGGGTGTTGTCACGTTGTAGATGAAGAGAGAAACCATCTGGAGAGGAGGATGTTTCAAAGGAGTTTGCTGACTGGAAAACCAGAGCAATCGTTGCCAGGTCTCTGTTAGAGTGGCTGGGTCACAGAGATAAGAGGGTGCGACAAATGGCAGATAAGCAGGGGCTCTGGCAGAATGTGCTAAAGGGGACAAACTGCTGACAACTCCTGTGGTGTTGCTCGTGTGCACTAGTTATGACATAACACCACATTGTGGCGCCTCTTCTCTCATGTGTCTGGGGCACTTTTGCCTCTGGAAGAGCAAGCCTGTTAAATGAATAGTTGCGAATGGTGCAAAGATCCAGGATAAGGGACCGTTGGTGTTCTCTCTTGTCCTGCATCTGAAGAAGTGGGTTATTTTACCCACGAAAGCTTATACCCAAATAAATCTGTTAGTCTTTAAGGTGCCACCAGACTCCTCGTTGTCTTGGTGGATACAAAATAAGACAGCTGCCTCTCTGATACTTGTCACTTTTCTGAGTGGGGCTGTGGGGCAGCACTCAGGAATGAAGTGAGGAATGCAGTATCCCGTCAATTTGTGCATATCTGGGTAACATAAAAAGCATCTACAAGTTCAAACAAGCCCCTGGTGGTTAACATGCGGCGGTCTGCTTCAGACCAAAGCTGATTTTGTGCGCTTCAGGAGACCACGTTGCACAGCTCTAGCTGGGCCCATAAAACACTACAGAAAGAAGCAGAAAGTTAGACTCTCCGCTCTTTGAATCTTGCACACTAGATCATGGCAAATGCAAATATAAATCAATCCGTTTGTTTTCTTTCAACCTTGCCTCTCCAGACTCAAGTTGGGCTCTTGCTTGCTTATTTAACCAGGTCTTTTCTGCTTTAAAAGCTTCAGGCATTAACCTCCAGGACTTAAGACTTAACACAGCTGCTCATTACCACTACAAAGGCCTGGTAGATAAGACATCTCTCCCTCCACCCTGCCTGTGCTCAGAAGCTGTGTTTGATAGCAGTCCTACAGGATTCACTCTCTGATAACAAAAGAGATATCTGTAGCACATGGGAATTTAAAAGACAAATAATAGCAAAAGGTTAACAGCATTTAGTAATAAAAAATGGCATTATTATCACATCTAGGCAAGGAGCCTGACTAGCATAATCCAAAGAACACATGAAACATGCAAATCAACATATACAGAAAGGACAGTGGGTCATATGGCAAAAGCTATTTCTCTCTGGTTTAAGTGCTTTGCCAGAGGAGCAGATGTCTTGGCTGTAAGAAATGGGAAAGGGGGATTTGTTTATTAAGAAAAATAATCCCTTTACTTTGGCTTTGGGCCTATATCAGAAAAAATATACTCAGAGAGGTTCTGTCTGCATTGAGTCCTCTCCTAGCTGAGGAAGTAGCAAAACCAGGCCAAATCCTGCTTACACCAAAATCAATACAAATTTAGTACCAGTAATTACCAGATAGTGCAGCTTTCTGCTGGATTTAGCCGCAGAACCATATCCTGATATGACAAGCCTCTGCCAACACTTAGAGCCAAAAGAGGGGCTGTCAGGGTTTCCTCCCCACTCTGAACTCTGGGGTACAGATGTGGGGACCCGCATGAAAGACCCCCTAAGCTTATTTCTACCAGCTTAGGTTAAAGACTTCCCTAAGGCACAAATCCTTTCCTTGTCCTTGGACGGTATTGCTCCACCACCAAGTGATTTAGACAAAGATTCAGGAAAAAGACCCCTTGGAGTTCCTATTTCACCAAAATATCCCCCCAAGCCCCTTCACCCCCTCTCCTGGGGAAGCTTGAGAATAATATCCTCACCAATTGGTACAATGTGAGCACAGACCAAACCCCTGGGTTTTTAGGACACTGAAAATCAATCAGGTTCTTAAAAGAAGAATTTTATTTTAAAAAAAAAGGTAAAAGAATTACAGCTGCAAAATCAGGATGGAAGGTAACTTTACAGGGCAAATAAAAAGATTTAAAACACAGAGGATTCCCCTCTAGGCTTAGCTTCAAAGTTACAAAAAACAGGAATAAAACTCCCTCTTAGCATAGGGAAAATTCACAAGATAAAACAAAAGATAACCTAACTCATTTCCTTGCCTTTACTTACAATTTTAGTAAACCTAGATGCTTATTTCAGGTAGGGTTTTAGGAGATGGTTTTTCCTGCCCTGGTCCCTCTCTGTCCCAGAGAGAACAACAAAGAGAGCACAAACAAAACCTCCCCCCACCGATTTGAAAGTATCTTCTTTCCTTATTGGTCCTTTTGGTCAGGTGCCAACCAAGTTATTTGAGCTTCTTAACCCCTTACAGGTAAAGGAGGGATTTTAGGCTACCCTTAGCTGTGTGTTTATGACAGGGGCCTTTAGTGGCTCTGGCACTATTAGTGGGGATTATTATTTTCTTTTGGTATCAGTGCTGGGCAGGTAGCATGGGGAATGTCCCCAGCTCTCAGGAGTTCTGGAAACCCTGGGATCCGCAAAGGAGAGAGTTTGCCTTTGAAGACCTTAAAAGGCTACATAGGGGAAGCCACAGGTGATAGGGAAAAGGCAGTGTGGTGTAATGCATGAAGCAAGGGAGCCAGGGATGTAGGAGGTCTAATTCTCCTTCCAATAAAGCTTTCCTCTGTGGCCTTGGATAAGTAGCATAAGGGTAAAGTCTTCCCAGTCCTTGAGTAGGTGTGCAAGGTGGGGGATGGGAAGAAAAGAGCCTCCCACCCTTATATTGAAGAGCAGATAGGCATGCATTTCCTTTGCACAGGGGAGAGCAGAGATTCCGCCCTAATTACTCCCTCCCGTAGCACATGGTGCCCAAAAGGGGGCAGGGAGGGGCCGAGAGTAGGTACAGCCTTGGTCAGGGGTGAGAAGGAGAATGCTGCTTGTGTACCGAGGAGCAAAAGAGAGTGATTTTCCCTCTGTGGCAGCACAGGGCTATGCTGAAATGGTGCAGTCTAGTCCTTTGTCTCTCTGGCCCAAATTCATCCCTGCTACAACTCCGTTGACTTGGATGCCTTTGGCCCAATATCCTCCGAGGTTCTTTGGGATCCTTCTGGATGCAAAGCCCTGCAAGAGCCATACAAGGTAAAGTTGTTATGGTTGAATTGCCAGAGGAGTGTGTGATGAGTTCCCCCCACCAGGGTGCCCCTTGGAACTGCGGCACCACTGAGCCCCCCTGACTCACCAGCCTAGGCTCCTTTTACACTGTACTGCCGTGACCAGCCTGCCAAGCCCTCTCCCAGGGTCCAGCACACAGACAGGTAGGGACACACCCAGCTGCAGTGCATGTAGACACTGTGATCAGCTCTGCCTGGGGAGGCTACAGCGAAGGAACTGCCCAGCTACTCAAGTGCACCCCCCAGCCTCTGGAGTGTAAACCCAAAATTATATCATCTTGCACTGCACAGAGATCTGTACAGCATAAGCTCCATGAAATTTGCCCCCTCACTCAATGTGGAGAAGGATAGGCCACAGTTTTCTGCCCCAAGTTATAACTCCCACACACTGGTTTTAGACAAAGCAAAACTAAGTTTATTAACTACAAAAGATAGATTTTAAGTGATTATAAGAGATAGAAAACAGATCAAAGCAGATTACCTAGCAAAAAAACAAAACACGCAAACTAAGCTTAGTATACTAAAGAGATTGGGTATGAGTAGCAAATTCTCACCCTAAATGATGATTCAAGCAGGCTGCAGAGATTCTTAAGGGGTGAACTGCACTTGCTTACAGCTTAAAAACCCCAGCTGTTTCTTTCACTGGCTAAAAATCCCTTTAGCCTGGATCCATCACTTTCCCCAGTTCAGTCCTTGTTCCTTGGGTGTTTCCAAGCGTCTCTTTGGGCAGGGAGTCAGTGAAGAACCACGATGATGTTACTCCCCTGCCTTAATATCGCTTTTGCATAGGGTGGGAACCCTTTGTTTCAAAGCTTGGTTCCCACGCCAGCCAGTGGAAAAACACTGGGATCCCAAGATGGAATCCAGCGTCAAGTGACCTGTAGTGTCACAGCAGCCATGAGTCAGAGGCTGTTTGTAGCATCCTCAGGAATCCTCCACCCTGGTGGGAGATAAACTTCTTCTAAGGCCTATTGTTTTCTCTAATGGGCCTTCCCAGCCAGCCCTCTAAACTGAGTGCTTTCTGCCTAGTGGGCGTTGCCAATGTGTAAACACATTTGTACCACAGACACATCATCAATATTCCTAACTTCAGATACAAAAATGATACATGCATACAGATAGGATAATCATATCCAGTAAATCATAACCTTTCCAATGATATCTCACATGACCTATTTTGCATAAAATACATCAGAATTATGCCATAATCATATCATCCTAATATCACTGTGAAGAATACGGGGTCACAAAGTGTGTGCCGAGGCCCAGGTATGCCCTCCCAGCCCTGGAGCTGTATTGTCATACATGTCTGAGGCTTCAAACAGACAGGACATAAAAAGATCGAGCATGATGTATTTCTCCCATCAGATCTGAATAATTTCCATCCTACTGGCCTAGGAAGTGCTAGCTTGCAAGGAAGAAGGAGGTGCTGCTAAGTATATTCAAAAATGTTTTCTGAGACAGCGAGGTGATAATTACATGAAATGCTAAGTGCAGAAGCAGTTCCAAGGCTCCGTTGAGACCAGTGGCAAAAGGGCAGATTGTTTTAATTGAAAAATGTACTAAAATGTAAGCAGATATGTTGTGTTCCCCGGGAAGGGCAGAATGCTGCTGCAAGTCCAGTTGCTCTGGCAGTCAACACTTTATTGTTACTAATGAAGTCAAAGGTGTTGTCTGCTCCATGTCGCACAGGTAACTCAGCCAGATGCAAAATGTTCTGCATTGCAATTTATCCTACGCCAAAGGGAAGTAGAGCAGAATGGAATTTGGTTTAGTATAACGCTTTTTGTGTGCCAGGAATCTCAGGGCACTCTTGAAAGTCTTGACTTTGCCAAAGCTCGGTGAAATGCTTGAATTGTTACCCCTCACTTTCTGTTTACAAATTTTCTGTGGAGAGACTTTTACCTGTCCTTTCCAATGAGCGTACCATGATAACAAATTTCAGCCTCTGAGCAGCTTGTGCAAAAATCCCATTTAACCAATGCACAGCTGAGACGTAGCAAGATCCAAAGTCTGGTCCACCGTCCCACAAGAGAGTCTATGGGAGAGCCAGAAATTGCATCCACATTCCATGGTCTTACTCATAAGCCCATCCTTCCTCTCCCCTTTAAAACACCCTTTTCCTTCTACAAGTCAACGATGATGATGAAGTTGTTGTTTGTTTATTTTTAAGGACCATCGCAGCTTGCATTGGCTCTGGGTTCTTCCAGTCCTTTTCCTGCAGCTTTAAACACACTTCATTCCTGGGAGCTGACTTGAAATGTAGTTCTTATGGCTTTATTAAGGTAAAATTTTCTGTATATTGTTTGACATTTGACAGATCAAATGAAGTGTGCCTTATGATACACTCGCTTGTCATTTTATATGAGCGCACTGATCAAAATTGCTAGTTCTGCTGCAGCCCAACACCCAGAATAAGGTAGCAATTTCACGTTCAAGCAGATGTTTTAAAAAACAACAACCCCATGACTTCAGATCGCCCTCTTCATATATATTACATGAAAAATAAACTAGTCTCTTCAACAAGAAATAACTGTAGTTGACACAACATTTTAGAGACGCTGACTACATATCTCAATATCTTCCAAAAACCTACAGTGCTGTGTGGCAGCAGGCGCATACCCCAAATCTATGCACACATAGGGAGCGGTGGCGTATTTCCGGCGACAATACTCCCAGCTCACCCTCCCAGTTCTAGATTTTTTTTATTTAAAAAGCCTGCGAGTGGAAGCTACCACTGCAATTGGCACAGGCAAGTGTGAAAATATGCCATACATGAGGAGGTGATGTCCTAGTCAGGCAAGTGGTGTATTTACTTATCCCTCCCATTTGACCTCCTTGCCTGCTTTCTACCTACTAAGCCAGGTGCGTGAGATCCAGACTAACATTCCAAACAAGGCAGCTGCCGTGTTTCAGGGATTAGCTGTGTAACTCACCAGCCAGTATAGCTTCTATACCGCACCATCTTGTGTTCCCTATATCTGTGTGGAGGCAGTGTGTTGTCTAGTAGATACAGTGCTACACCAGGAGAGCTGGTTTCTATTCCTGGCTCGGTTGCTGGGTCACCTTGGGCAAGTCATGTCACCAATCTGTGACTCGGTTTCCCCATCTGTTTAAGTAGGGATGATAATATTGACCTCCTTTGTAAAGCACTTGAAATCTACTGATGAAAAGTATTACATAAGAGCTGGTATTTTCATTATTATTCCAATGTATTGCTCCAAGTGTGCAGCCGCGGCTCTCTGCCTGTGGATTTGTCCTGAATACACAGTCACTTGGCTTCCACTCCAATGGATGGAGATTCGATATTGGAAATAGGCAAGTCTGGCCAAAGTCCCTAGATAATAAGCAGATCTGAAGAAGTTTTAATATAGCACAGCCAAAGACTTCTTGAACAGGCAGAAGGAACCTCTCTCTTTTCCCCGTGACCTTTTCATATATTTGTTAAATGTTTGATCAAGTGTATTGCAAATATGTTTAAAATATTCATGTCCATCTGAAAATACTCTCCCTCCCTCTCTAATATTTAGAGCTGACCCAAAGCCATGAATAAGTTAAAACTAGATCTGAAATGTTGGCGTATTCACACTTAGGATTTTGTGCTGACCAGTTACAGGGTTAAAATTGAGCTGGGAAATTTGGATCTGAATCTGGATTCAAAATTCCCCAGCGTTCTTGGGTGTTTGGGTCCAGGAATTTGGTCTGTTCCATTATACTCTGTGGATTTTGCAAGCCTTGAAAATTGTACTAGAGAGAAAACAAACAAACAAAATCAAAACCATTAAAGAAATATTATGGCAACTGTTGTATTTATAACATATTTGCCTATTAACCCATGATTGGCGTTTCCCGCCTGAAGAAGGGGCACATAAATAAGCTACATTTTAGAAATGAATGAGTTATATTAGTTGACTTTGTCCTTGCAGATTGATGCAGCTCCAGCAAATCAACAACAAATCTTAAATTTGTTTGCAAATAATCTGTGCGATTATATCCCATGGCAATAGGGTCATGGCGTAGTTCAGATCTAAGGTCTTATTTCCAATCTTGGGAAAACTACATTTGTATGACAAATGGCATGACTTACCTTAATTCTTGCTCTCTTTCTAAGGTACCCATTACCTTGGTATCTGGACTTATTTGCATAACCTCTTGTTGTAATTGAGATTTCAAAATCTAATAATACCTACCTCTTATATAGAACTTTTCATCAGTAGATCTCAAAGCACTTTACAAAGGAGGGTCAGTATCATTTTACCCATTCTAAAGATGGGAAAACTGAGGCACAGGAAGAGGCAGTGACTTGCACAAGGTCACCCTGCCGACCAGCGGCAGAGCCAGCAATAGCAGCCAGGTGTCTTGAGTCCCAGCTCAGTGCTTTGTCCATTAGGCAATAAGCTACCAATACATTCAACTTTTGTCTGGTTGAAAGTAAATGTTAAGCTTTGAAAAAAGAAATGGGGGCCAACTTTTCAGCAGATGTCAGTGAGCGTGAATTCTGATTTACACCTGCTAAGAGTCCGGCCCTACAAGAGGTGCATTTGCAAGAACATAATGGCCAGTTCACCAGCCATTCCTGACAACTCATGAAAGGGACGTTCCACTTAAGGCATAGAGCAGTTCCAAGGCCAATTAGTAGGGCCTGACCTTTAGCAGGGCAATTAATTGAAGACAGTTTGAGGACATTTGCCTGTGTCAGGTAACGGTTTTGCCTAACCTCAAATCACTGGCACATGCTGAATGACAGATAATGAATTTATAGTTGGTTTGCTTATCCAAAAGCCCCAGTCCCTTAGGATTTTTACATTTGGGAAGTTTTCAAGTCAATGTGTGTCCTCCATAAACTGCTGCTGCTGTGTGTGTGTGTGTGTGTGTGTGTGTGTGTTTATTAGCTCTCTGCCTAGTAGAGTTTATAAGATAGCATCTCAATGTAATTGTATCATCAGCCACTCAGTTGGGCTAGCTGCTGACTGTAACAGCCATCAGGGTCTTACTGCATTAAAAGGGGGGGGGGGGGGGAACCAGCAGCCTCTGGGGATGCAAATAAGGAGAAAATCCAATCTCATTCTGAAATAACATGGGGCTCCTTTTCTAAAGTACATGGGCCTTGCAGAGCTGGGAGAAGCAGTCTCACTGACTGTGAATGACTATATCAAAAAAAGGAAATCTAAACGTCCATATAACTATATGGCTATATAACATCCTCTTGAACAGATTTTCTTTTGATGAACCATTACATGAAAAGAACGAGGAGTACTTGTGGCACTTTAGAGACTAACAAATGTATTTGGGCATAAGCTTTCGTGGGCTAAAACCCACTTCATCAGATGCATGGAGTGGAAAATCCAGTAGGAAGATATATATACAGAGAACATGAAAAGAACTCTAATGAGACAAATCAGTTAAGGTGAGCTATTATCAGCAGGAGGAAAAAAACTTTTGTACTGATAATCAGGATGGCCCATTTCAAACAGTTGACAAGAAGGTGTGAGTAACAGTAGGGGGACAAGAATAAATGGACACAAATCAGACGTCAAGAATTATAACATTCAAAAACCAGTCGGAGAACACTTCAGCCTCTCTGGACACCCAGTTACAGACCTAAAAGTGGCAATTCTTCAACAAAAAAACTTCAGAAACAGAGTCCAATGAGAAACTGCGGAACTGGAATTAATTTGCAAACTGGACACCATCAAATTAGGCTTGAATAAAGACTGGGAGTGGATGGATCATTACACAAACTAAAAACTATTTCCCCATGCTAATTTTCCCCCTACTGTTACTCACACCTTCTTGTCAACTGTTTGAAATGGGCCATCCTGATTATCACTACAAAAGTTTTTTTCCTCCTGCTGATAATAGCCCACCTTAATTGATTTGTCTCGTTAGAGTTGGTATGGCAACTCCCATCTTTTCACGTTCTCTGTATATATATATATATCTTCCTACTGTATTTTCCACTCAGTGCATCTGATGAAGTGGGTTTTAGCCCACGAAAGCTTATGCCCAAATATATTTGTTAGTCTCTAAGGGTATGTCCATACTACCCGCCCGATTCGGTGGGTAGAGATCGATCTTCTGGGATCGATTTATCGTGTCTCATCTGGACGTGATAAATCGATCCCAGAAGTGCTCCCCATCGACTCTGGAACTCCTGCTCGGCGAGAGGAGGAAGCGCAGTCGACGGGGGAGCGAGCCTGCGCCGCGTGGATCCGAAGTAAGGAAACTTAGTTCGATCTAGGAAACGTCGACTTCCGCTACGCTATTCTCGTAGCTGAAGTTGCGTATCCTAGATCGATCCCCCGCCCCAGTGTAGACCAGCCCTAAGGTGCCACAAGGACTCCTCGTTCTTTTTGCTGATACAGACTTATGTGGCTACCCCTCTGAAACCCATTATGTGAGAGTCCATGTTTGTTCATCAGAGAGCATTAGAGGGACCTGTCCATATCACAAGTATAGTGCTGGGTTAGCACAGTTCTCTGCCACAGTTGAGGGCTTTGCACTCTAACAAGGATGTTTGTTGCTAGTGTGGCAATGTAGTTCTATGCTTATGTTAGTTAGGGCACCGTGTGATAGCCTTGGTCAAGACCTAGGAGCAGCTTCTCTGCTATTAATTGTCCCATCTTCATAGCAGTTTCCCACACTTGCTCATGCTGCCTTGCCCACGAGTTCTTCTCATTTGTCAACCTCAAAATATTATACAAAGGAAGTTATGGCTCATTATCCATAGCTTAATGATGGGGAAACTGAGGCACGGAGCGGCAAAGTGACTGGCCCATGGTCACATAGCAAATCATTGGCAGAGCCAAGAATGGAACTCACAGCTTATAGCTCCTAGTTGGGTGCCATATCCATCGGATGATGCTGTCGCAGTAGACCTGCTTGTGGAGTAAGGGCGCTCAGTGTAAATAGGGGAGGCAGAATCCGGTCCTAAAGGTGCCTTGTGTAGTCAGTGAAGATGACCCTGAAGCACAAGGAACGGGGGAAAAGAACAGGAGTACTTGTGGCACCTTAGAGACTAACAAATTTATTTCCGCATAAGCTTTCGTGGGCTACAGTCCACTTCATCAGATGCATGGAATGGAACACACAGTAAGCAGATATTTATACATTCAGAGAAGCATGAAAAGGTGGAAGTACCCATACCAACTGTAAGAGGCTAATTAATTAAGAGGAACTATATCAGCAGGGGGAAAAAACCTTTTGAAGTGATAATCAAGATGGCCCATTTCGGACAGTTGACCCAAAGCTGTGAGTGAGGATAGTTAACTAGGGGAAATGGATTCAATACAGAATATCCCGGTGTGCACTGGAGCCCATGAGAATACTGGCTAATGCAGCGCCGCAGGAGATAATGAAACTACTGCAGCAGAGATAGGAAAGGCAGCATGCAGATTGTCAGCCCTAGCAAACCAGCATGCAGAGAGGAGGGAAGGAGAAAGGGTGCTGTAGGATGGGGGGGAGGAGTTGCTATTCTAGCTCCTCTCTGTATATTTAAGGGTGACATGAATTCGACAGCAACTTGAATTTTTGGCTTATATCCAGATGTTGCCCCAGGGCATGGAAAGGGTCCTAGCGGGCAGCCATTGTGCCATCAGCGTTGATGGTTATAGCCCATTGTCACTTTTGTCAACTCACATGTCAACGTTTACTTTTCCATTGCTGCCCCTGAGCTCCAAGTCAATACATGCTAGGCATAAAGCGAAGAAAGAACCCGAGATCCCATTGATCGATGTGGTGAAAGAGAGAGAGATCATTAAGTATTTAAATGGAGACAAATGAGTCTCCTTGGCTTTGACATCCAATAACCTTACAGCCAGCAGCCCTAATTCTGCATAAGTACAAAAAAAAAATCATTAGTTCAATCAAAGTCATTAATGAAGCCATAAATCATTAGGATAATAATTCCTCCTGAATTGAATTACTCCTTTCAATTATTTTGCTTTTCTTCCCTTTTTTTTCATTTCTTTATCCCTCAAGGAGCCAGGCACTTTCAAAGCACTGGAATTAAGATCAACTGGGTTGATGCTGTTAAGTAACTTTCTTTCTTTCTTTCTTTCTTTCTTTCTTTCTTTCTTTCTAAAAAAGACTGTGATAGAAAAAACTGGAAACCATGATTTCAAAGCTAGGGATTCTCTCTTGTGAATTGCTCGATAGCTATATTTATTCATTTATTTTTATATTATGTGCCCTGTGGAAAAGAGAGAGAGAATGTCTTTGATTTTATCTTAATGAACATTACTGATCCAGCAAGCGCTATCTTGCCAGCTTTCAAATCTTATCATTCAACTAAGCCATATACAGAGATGATGTGAAGCCACAGTGAGACAAGATTTAATCTGTACAACGTTTCTGCACTAGTGCATCATCCCTAATGTAATCTAGAAACTGTTCCTTGCTGACAGTCCAGTACAAACAAGGAATGTACAAGTAGGCAGGTACAGAATAAAAATCCTTCCCAATTCCTAAATGGTTACATTGCTTCAAATAATGGGAAACAAGATCAAAAATCTGCCTCCCCCTCAGTCCCTTTTTTTTTTTTTTTTGGTAGAAAATTCCTGGACTAGTTTTAAGAAAGATTATTATTGTTGTTTGTTTGTTTGTATTGCAGTAACACCTAGGGAGGCCGAGGCATGGATCGGGACCCTGTTGTGCTAGGTGCTGTACAAACATAGAACAAAAAGATAGTTCCTGCCCCAAAGAGCTTACAACTGCAGTGGTAGCAAAATGCCTATTCCTGTGCCAATGGGATAGTAACCTATTGACTTCAAGAGTGCAGCATCAAGCCCTGATCTGCTGCTTGACAAAGAAGATAAATGAATGGCTTTGTTCATAGCTCCCAGGGTTCCATTTCCAGCTATGCCACTGACTCACTCTGTGACTGGGGGAAAAAAAATCACTTATCTGCCTCAGTTTCCCCTCCTGTAAAAGGGGCATAATCACAGAGAGGTGCTGTGCAGCTTAATGAATGTATGTTTGTAAAGCGCTGTGAGACCCTCCGGTGAAAGGTGACAGGTGTGCAAAGTACTATGCAAACCTTAGCACACCTTTCAATGATCGTGGTTGGTTTGGAACAAAACTCAGGGGCAGGTGACTACTCTTTAATTTACATAAGGCATGTCAGAAGAAAAAGGATAATCTAGTGAGGTACGTCCTTTGCTCCTACGGACCGCTTCCGTTCTTGTGGGCTCCCTTGGAAGCCTGTTCCAGAGCTGAACTGCCCTTGTAGGTAGAAAGTTTTTCCTAATATCTAACCTAAATGTCCCTTGCTGCAGAATAAGCCCATTGCTTCTTGGCCTGCCTTCAGTGGACATAGAGAACAATTGACCACCACCCTTGTTATAACAGCCTTTAACATATCTGAAGACTGTTTTCAGGTCACCCCCCTCAGTTGTCCTTCCTCAAGACTAAACAGGCCCAGTTTTTTAAACCTTTCCTCATAGATCAGGTTTTTCTAAACCTTTTGCCATTTTTGTTACTCTCCTCTGGACTGTTTCCAATGTTCACTTTGCACTGCGTGTCGTAGGGTTTCTGTTATACACAACGGAACTGAATGGTGCTGTATTGTCTGTATTCCCCAGTCTGTTCCAACCGTTGTGTGGAAGGACTAAAACTAAGCATTAAAGGGAAGGTGAGCCTTCCAGGCTTATGCATGTCAAGGCATCTCTCTTATATCTGCCAACATGATTGCCAAATGGTGCTGATTTCTGTGATGTGGACACTTGTCCCTTGGGAACTGGACAGAGACCAATGCAACTCGTATCACACTTCGTTGTTATTGATTTTACATGGAAGGTGCCCAGAAACTATGGTGATGGGCGTCAGTATAAACCCCTAGGATAGCCCACCAAACAACCAGCAAATGCCAGTTGAGACTGGCCTTGAACTGATGATCTAGAGGTGGAAAGTTCCATATATCATTAGGGATACATAGATTGCCAGGCTCAAAGCAATCATCAGATCAGCTAGTCTGACCTCTTGTATATCATAAGTGAGACAAAGTCAGACCTGACCGTTCTAAAAGGGTTCTAAAAGGGCAGGTATATCAGTCGTTGAGTGGTTAAAGGCTTGTTTCCTATGAACTGAAAGAGCTAAACATGGACACCTGAGTCCCATGAAGGGCAGCCTGCGACCTTTAAAAACCTCTTCCAGGAGGTAGAGGAGGAGCAGACTGCCAAAGGGTTGTGTGTGAAGCAAGGGGGGAAGGCTTCTCCTAGATAAAGAGCTGCTTGTTGCTAGCAGGGAAATCTTGGGTTTGTTTCTGTCCGAGGAGGGGCCTTAGTTCCCAGCATAGCTGGGACCAGAGTGGGTGGCTGGTGGTTGATAGCCAGCATAGGAAGAAGCAATACTCCAGCAGAAGTTAGGAAATGTATTATTTTGTTTGTTTGTTCGTTCTTGGGTCACCCCAGGGCCTACCCTTAAATATGGGAAATAAACCAACATTAAGAATCATAGAATCATAGAAGATGAGGGTTGGAAGAGACCTCAGGAGGTCATCTAGTACAGCCCCCTGCTCAAAGCAGGACCAAGAATGAAACCTCCAGAGTAAGATTGATTTCCTTCAGGACACCACGGCAAAATGCTGAAGAGGGAGAAATGCTGTCTTGATGTGACAAAAGGGACAAGCCATTACATTTCATCCAGTGACCCTTGTATTGCGCTAAAGCATACCTTCCAGACAGGTCTTCATTTGAAGACGTCAAGAGATGGAGAATTCACCAGTTCCCTCGGAGTTTGTTCCAATCACCCTTACTGTTAAAAATGTGTTTTGTTTTAAATTTTGAATTTTCCCGTTGTGAAAAAAAGATCATTTTGGAGAGAATGTGTGTGATTTCCCCAACCCTGTTTTGTTTTTTTAATAATCAGCTTTATTTATCACACAGATATCTCCTCCCCAATGTGATGTTCTGTGTGGGTGTGTATGCTCATGACACAATCATGCTAGTTTGGCTTGTGATAGTGCTGTTTAGAGAGTCACAAAACTGCAATGCTCTCCCCAGCCTGTAATACACACATCAAACAAATGTGTAAATACAGTTCTACCCAAAACAGTAGAATGGAAGAGTTATTCCAGTCTTCTGGGTAAGTAATACCCATCTTAATAAAGTGTGTAAATACATATTTATTTGCTAGACTGGAACCAAAGAGGCTGTTCTGGTGTGTTGGAGGAAAGAAATACACATTCTAAGACTGTGTAGGTACATAATTACCTTAGACAGAGAGCGAAATAAATCATAGGTGTCTTATTACTTTCCATGTAGGATTTCATTTCTATCCATCTCTTTTAAATCCCTCTCCTCTCACTAACACATCCCTACACATTCTGTGCAAACCGTCCTAATATTTAATGAGAAATAATGTTGGAGAAGAAAATGATTAAAACCCAGTAAATACAACTGTAAGACTGATGCTTTTTCATACTCTGGAAACACGACTGAAAATGGTTTGGCCTTACGCACTTTGGGGCATAGTTGATGTTTGGTACACACTTAGGCTCCCATTAGTCTTGATGGAATGCAACATCTGCAGTAAGAAAACAGGAAGCGGGGGTGAACTGAGTCTGATTACAAACTCAAGTGGCCCAAACTAACTCATGAAATGCAGCTTGTGCCTCAACTGAAGGAAAGGAAGAATGGAGGCCTGGGTTAGAGGCCGTGGACTGGGAATCAATAGACGTGGTTCTATTTCTGCGTTCTGCCACAGACTTCCTGTGTGGACTTGGACAAGTCACTTTATCCCTCGGGGGGGCTCAATTCGCCATCTGTAAAATGGGGAAAATAATCCTTCCCTACTACAGAAAGGGGATTGTCAGAAGAGTCATTTCAGGTTTTGGTCACGCTTTATATTAAGATTCCATTGATAAACAAGCTATAAAGGGTTAATTAATAGATGTTTTAATAAATGGTTCATCAATTATTATAGATCATTACAGAGTCCAATAAGTCGCTTATAACCATCAACAGTAACTTCTAAGGATGAGCTTAAAACCATCTGCAACATAAACGCTCATGCTGATGACTTCTATTAATAACTTATTATCCCTTTATAAACCATTTTACTCAATCACCCCCACCCCCTTCATTTTTAAAAACCATGGACCAGGTCCTGTGCTGGTGGACATCAGCATAGCCCCATGGACTGCAGTGGAGCTCCATTGTTCCCACAAGCTGAGGATCTGGCCTCGTGTTTGAATTATTCAAGGAAAAGAACCAGAATGATGAAGATGTGAATGGATGCTGATGCTGTAGGACGGCAAACATTACAGAATAACAGCAGTGCCCTGCTATTTAACTTGAGATCCCTGCAGGGAAGGGCAGGGAAGACGGATACGCAGGAGAGGAATAAAAGGAACAGAGTTGCTACCCAAGGAGTCTTCTTCACCCAGTGAAACAGGAACAAGATGGGGCAAAGAACTCTGCACACTGAGGACTCTCTAAGTAGTGTGCACAACCAGGTTATACCTCAGATCTTAGTGGGGAGTTATTTTCATACTCAACTCTGGTCTGAGCTACAACCTCTGAAAAGAAAATGAATTATGTATTGAGAACTGAGCCAGGAGATCACTGGTAATAAATAATGATATGTTACAATTCCATTAGTAAGCTGCATAGTTCACTCACAGAACTACCCTGCTGGCTTAAACAAAAAAAGTAACTTTTTTTCATGCAAAATGAAAGAGGCGCCCAGAGAGCAGACTGATATGGAAATAAATAGGCTTTGCAATTGTCCATGAAGCTGACAGAGCAACTTTGGTGACATTGTTTTCAGGGGTTCTTGCAAACAGCTCTTTGATTTTGCTGCAGGTTAGCATCTCTTGAAATTTGATCTTTGGATCAGAATGCAGCCCCAGAAACTCATAGTGAATGTCATCAAGAGTGTTGAGTTTCTCTGAGGGCTATGTGAGGTAGGGCAGTGCTATTATTTCATTTTACAGATGGGGAACTGAAGTAAAGAGAGACTAAGTGACTTGCCCAAGGTCACACACAGCATCCGGGAGGCTAATATGAGGGGGAAAGGAGTCCAGGAGAGCTGGCTGTATTTTAAAGAAGCCTTATTGAGGGTGCAGGAACAAACCATCCCAGTGTGCAGAAAGAATATCAAATATGGCAGGGGACCAGCTTGACTTAACACAGAAATCTTCAGTGAGCTTAAACACAAAAAGGAAGCTTACAGGAAGTGGAAACTTGGACAGATGACTAGGGAGGAGTATAAAGATATTTCTCGAGCATGCAGGGGTGTAATCAGGAAGGCCAAAGCAGAATTAAAGTTGCAGCTAGCAAGGGATGTGAAGGGTAATAAGAAGGGTTTCTACAGGGATGTTAACAACAAGAAGGTGGTCAGGGAAAGTGTGGGACCCTTACTGAATGGGGGAGGCAACCTAGTGACCGATGATATGGAAAAAGCTGAAGTACTCAAAGCTTTTTTTACCTCGGTCTTCACAGACAAGGTCAGCTCCCAGACTGCTGCACTGGGCAGCACAGTATGGGGAGGAGGTGAGCAGCTCTCAGTGATGAAAGAACAGGTTAAGGACTATTTAGAAAAGCTGGACATGCACAAGTCTGTGGGGCTGGATCTAATGCATCCGAGGGTGCTGAGGGAGTTGGCTGATGTGATTGAAGATCCATTAGCCATTATCTTTGAAAACTTGTGGAGATCAAGGGAGGTCCTAGATGATTGGGAAAAGGCAAATATAGTGCCCATCTTTAAAAAAGAGAAGAAGGAGAATCCAGGGAACTACAGACTGGTCAGCCTCACCTCAGTTCCTGGAAAAAATCATGGAGCGGGTCCTCAAGGAATCCATTTTGAAGCACTTGGAGGAGAGGAAGGTGATCCGTAACAGTCAACATGGATTCACCAAGGGCAAGTCATGCCTGACCAACCTGATTGCCTTCTATGATGAGATAACTGGCTCTGTGGATATGGGGAAAGAGGTGGAAGTGATATATCTTGACTTTAGCAAAGCTTTTGATACAATATCCCACAGTATTCTTGCCAGCAAGTTAAAAAAATATGGATTGGATGAATGGACTATGAGGTGGATAGAAAGCTGGCTAGATCGTTGGGCTCAATGGGTAGTGATCAATAGCTCAATGTCTAGTTGGCAGCGGGTATCAGGCGGAGTGCCCCAAGGGTTGGTCCAGGGGTCAGTTATGTTCAGCATTTTCATTAATGATCTGGATGATGGGATGGATTGCACCCTTAGCAAGTTCACAGATGACACTAAGCTTAGGGGAAGAGGTAGATACGCTGGAGGGTAGGGATAGGGTCCAGAGTGACCTAGACAAATTGGAGGATTGGGCCAAAAGAAATCTGATGAGATTCAACAAGGACAAGTGCAGAGTCCTGCACTGAGGACGGAAGAATCCCATGCACTGCTACAGGCTGGGGACCAACTGGCTAAGTGGCAGCTCTGCAGAAAAGGACCTGGGGATTACAGTGGATGAGAAGCTGGATATGAGTCAGCAGTGTGCCCTTGTTGCCAAGAAGGCTAACGGCATATTGGGCTGCATTAGTAGGAGCGTTTACAGCAGATCAAGGGAACTGATTATTCCCCTCTATTCGGCACTGGTGAGGCCACATCTGGAGTATTGCATCCAGTTTTGGGCCCCACACTACAGAAAGGATGTGGACAAATTGGAGAGAGCCCAGCAGAGGGCAACGAAAATGATTAGGAGGCTGGGGCACATGACTTATGAGGAGACGCTGAGGGAACTGGGCTTATTTAGTCTGCAGAAGAGAAGAGTGGGTGGGGGGTGGGATTTGACAGCAGTCTTCAACTACCTGAAGGAGGGTTCCAAAGAGGATGGAGCTTGGCTGTTCTCAGTGGTGGCAGATGACAGAACAAGGAGCAATGGTCTCAAGTTGCAGTGGGGGAGGTCTTGGTTGGATATTAGGAAAAACTATTTCACTAGGAGGGTGGTGAAGCACTGGAATGGATTACCTAGAGAGGTGGTGGAATCTCCATCCTTAGAGGTTTTTAAGGCCCGGCTTGACAAAGCCCTGGCTGGGATGATTTCGTTGGGGTTGGTCCTGTTTTGAGCAGGGGGTTGGACTAAATGACCTCCTGAGGTCTCTTCCAACCCTAATCTTCTCTGATTTTGTGATATGTGGCAGAGCTACGACTTGAACCCCATTCTCTTAAGTCCCAGGCCTGGGCATTATGCACATACCTGTGCACAGATATTAACCTGAAATACAGGTAACGTGTTCATGATGGCTCCAAGCCTTACAGGTGCCAAATGCCTTCCTCTAGGGCTGAAAATTCTTATCTTCCCATTGAAACCAATGGGAACTGAGGGTTCCCAGAACCTCCCAGGGTCAGGCCCCGAGGGAGCAGACTCTTAGAGCTGGTTAGGAATTTTTTAACTAAGGGTTTTGTGTCAGAAAATGTAGATTCATCAAAATGCAAACTGGTTGCGGGACAGGCTCAGTTTTTGACAATTTTCCTGTTTCAAAACAAAATTTGGAAAAGAAAAAAAGTTTTGAAATTGTTGAACCATCCCGTTTTGACAAAAAGTCCTGTTTCTTGGCTGGAATGACTTCTCACTTTGAAATCTGTTAATTTATATGAAAAGATCAAAACGGAAACAAAACAGTTCGGACCTGACCTGACCTGAAAAAAAAGGCCAGTTTTTTTATTTGTGGAAAACTTTTGATATTTTGACTTTCTGTCCCAATTTGGGTCATGACACCTTTTTTGGAATCCTGAGAATTGTCCCAGGGCAGAAAAACTGTTTCTTGCCCAGCTCTAGAGAATATGTCCCCCATAGGGAAAGGCATGATGAAACACCTGCCATGTACTGAAAACTAATGTCATTTTGCCCTGGCATCTAAAATATGTTCCTTAAGCCATAACGAGCAAGCCAAAAGCACACTTGGGTGTGAGCTAAAGTGCTGCCTGATCCAGACACGAAGAGCTGGGATGTGCATTATCCCTGAATGTGCATTAGCAAGCTGACACCATCAGCCAAGAACAATTTTTCCAACGCGCGGAGAGTTCCTAATGCAGATCCTCCTGACATCCAGGCCTGATCTCACTGCACTCCAGTGGAGTTACCTGCTCTCAGCATTTACCCAGCATGCAACGGGGGAAGAGGTTGTATTGTTCTCCCGGGTCATTATTATTTCAAGATAAAAGCTTCTGTTGCTGCCCCACAAGACTCGGCCAAATACTTTTAAAAACCACTCCATTGTCAGTTGCCACAGGACTGCTTATTCACTAAAGTGAAGCTGCATCCACTTGTATTCTCCATCCTTCTTCCAATTAAGAGTTAATTTTGGCAACAGGCTATCACAGATTTATGATTATGTCGACATCCTCCGCATTCTCCCACGCGCACTAAATGTACTCTAGCTCTTGCCTACTCCCAGCCCAATAACTCAATGGGCAGTATCAAGGGAAAGCTGACTAAGCCATAAAGCCTTATAAAGTGAAGGGCATGTTAGGTTGTTTTTTTTTCTCTTCCCCTAAGTGAAATACATGGTGGGGCCCTCTGAGCCTCTGCTCTGTATTTTAATGCTTTAAAAGCTTCCACTTTCTCTCCAGGTCAATTTTCTTCAAACCAAAATCAGAATTAAGTTTTGAACGCTTCCATAGTTTAGCATTTAATGAGGCTGGAGTACAGCATCTGTCCGTCTGCGGACTGGAAGAGGCAGATCTCACAGAGAGGGCTCCCTGCAGAAGGGATGGAAGGGAAAGATGCCTTGGAATGTCACTCTACTGGGACTTCATCTGACAGGGAGGGGATGAAAATGCCATCATTGTTAAACCACTAGCAAGGGCGAGGAGAGGAGCAGGATACTGCTGGAAATAAGGGCTGCAGAATGCCATTTAAAGAGAGAGAGAGAGAGAGAGAGAGAGAGAGTGTGTGTGTGTGTGTGTGTGTGTGTGTGTGTGTGTCCCGCCCCCAGCTCCGCGGTCCATGCCTTGGAAGATGATGTTCTGTGTTTGTACAGCCCAGTGCTTTTTATGAAACAATTATATGTAAATATAGCATTTTTCTGGTCTGGGATTTATTATACTTTCATAATTTTGACAACGGATGATTGACACTAAGAGCGATGGAACTATTCACCATTAGCTCACTGGATCACTGCCAAGCAGAAGAATCAAGAGAGACACAAAGGCAAAGGAAAGAATGGAGCGAAACTTAAAGTGGGTGTAACTTATCTGCCAAGGATATCACTTAGAAAGAGCCCATGGGCTATAGCTTTGCGATCATGCATCACTTCTACCTACCAGTTTCAAAACAAGCACAGTCTGGCAGAAGAAATTTAAAAATAATAGGCCACATCTCCTCCTGAGCAAACTGTGTGCTGCCTATGTGAGCTCCGACAATTATTTTCTAGGCAGAGGCGAACTGATCTGAATTAGAAATTTTCCGGGATGTGTGCCGCACATTTGCTACATGATGTTCAAAAGCAAGAGCTAAGAGATGTACTCATAAGCAGCTCACAGCTGATCCAACGAACTCTAAGCGTCCGCTTGAATGCCTCTGTTCCTTCTATGGACATATGCAAGTATGTTAAGTGTTTTCTGCTCCCCATTTCACTGCTAATAGATGTGAATGGTTATTCGCCCAGTAGTTGTCATGGTGGGTTGTTGTATAATACTTAGGAACATAATAGTCATGCCAGATGAGGACTATATAAAGGGTAGACCGTCAACAGCCATCATATTACACTAGTCAAATGGGGAGTATCTGTTTGCCATAGGTATTCCTATACCACAGTTATCTATCTATCTACATATGTATATGCACCTTAATATCAAGCATAATAAAACAATACAGCTTGTCTATGCACATATGCCATAACCCCCCCACCCGCGGCGGCTCCTCACCCCCCTGTGGCAGCCAGCCCCCCCACCAGTGGCAGCTCCCCATCCCACCATGGCAGCAGCTCACCTCCGCCGGCGCCAGCAGCTCTTCTGAAGCTGCATTCTCGGTGGCGTTTCGGTGGCCGCTTTTATTGCCGCCGGGAGTCGCCGCTGCCGAAATGCCACCGAGGGTGGCGAAATGCCGCCCCCCAAATCCTGGAGCCCTAGGCAACCGCCTAGGGTCGCCTAGTGGAAGCGCCGGCCTTGCCGGCTAGGCTTCCTCACTTGCATATCTAAGGAAGCCGTTTGACTAGCTCAGCTACTAGAGAGAACAGTTATATATCCAAATAGGTCATTACATGCCAGCAGAGGTCACCCCTTCTACATAGACACAAGATCATTCATCACTACATGCTGTAAGAAATGTACAGCTACTGCTCATCTGGTTCATCCGTCTCCATTTGTGTACAAGAGGGGAAAGGGTTGTTAGCCCTAAGCTGAAGTTCACGCACAAAGGGTGTCTGGAACGACTTTAGGAGCCAAGCGCCACAGTGTCACCTGCCTCACCGCCCCTATGGTGAAGACTGTTATGTTGTGAGCTACTGGATTTGAGCCTGTTTTGCTTTGTTAATTCAACCGAAGTATTATGTGTCTGCTCGCTTTTTGAGTGATTAGTAACAAAGCTGAGGTTATTTTGACATGGACTCCCTCTCTCTAGCTGCCACCACTCATTTATCTGATCTGAGACTCTCTGAAGTTCGTAAAAATCAAAACAAGACTGTGCAAGTGGATGGCAAAGCCATATAGGATGGCATCTATTTGTGCAAGAATGAGGTGTTTGCAATGCCATCATCTGGCTGGTAGGTATTTTTGTTTCTCCCTCTCTCTAATAATGCCCGCCACTGCTATAACGCCACTTATTCAAGGCCACCATTTTACCTTACAAGCATGGTGGGGTCTGTTTTCATGTTTTATAAATCTAAATAAATGCATAAGCATTACAAGGCAGTTAAGATTTTACCCAGGGTAAGCTGAGGCACCTGATTTTTTTTTCAGCGATCCCGAGCACCTTGTTGCTCTCATTGGTGTCATCTGGGGTTCTGAGAGGGCAGCATCTGGGGAAAGTTGACCACAAGTAACATGTCCAAAGAAACACAGCAAATTAGTGACAGAGCTGGGAACAGAACCCAAGAGTCCTGATCCCCACATCCATGGTATATTCACTGGATAAAACTCACCCTTTATGTAAAGCAAGTACACCAGAACAGACATGAAGCTTTGCAACGAATTGCAAACTTTCTGAGTAGCACACGCATGTGGGTGGTCATTTATCTCAACTTCTTCAGATTTCTGTTTCACTCCATCTGTTGAATTTCACTTGTCTTTGGAAGTCTGTATGGACAAAATGTCTTGCGTCTTTTACCCCTTCCTTGGCAAGAGAAACTGAATCCAGGGTGCTTTCAATGCTACAGCACTGAGCATGTCTTATGCCTGCTTGCATAGTCACCCTTTTCAGGGTCAGGTTGTATCTTGGAACCATTGCCTGAGACACAAAAACTAGAGCCTCAGCCATCCTCACCACACATGCATTGTAAGATGTATACAGTCACATTTGCAGCCCGTAGCGTGGTCCTTGCTCGGGTGTCACAGTCCCAGGGGCAGTGGGAAACGCCACTTCAGGGGCATCGTCTTCCCCCAGTGGGATCTCAAAGGAGCTCCTCTCCTCAAGGTTTGTGGGTTCTTGGATATGTAGGATTTTGGGGGTCAGGCGAACCGAAAGGCTAAATGTTTTTCTATTACTGTCTCTGCATGAGTCTTACAGACATGCAGTCAGACCACTGGGTCTCCTCGCTGGTTTCTGCTGAATGCCAGAATGGGATTCAGCCAATATCAGCACATTGAGGAGTGGTGCTTCTGGAAAGAGATGGGTGCCATACAGTACAAAGGGTCAGAGCTCTTCATAAATGATTTCAGATACTGACCTAGAACTTCCCTGTAAATATCCATGGCCCATTATATCAGGAGGACACATCTCCTGCATACTTCCTCCTACCTGGGAAAACAATTACTCTACAGTCTCAACTTCTTGAATTTCTCTGATCTCTCTGTCCCACTGTGAGATGTGTTTAAGGAACGGGTGATGGTCTAACTATAGGTCTTAAAGGGGTACAATCGGACTGGAGCAAATTTGGAAAAGGAGAAGTTTTACTCAGCTCATGTGGTATGGACAGGAATTTTCTGACATCCAAGATAACATTTTCATAGCCGCAAAAATTCTTGGTGTCACTAAAACATGTTTTGATCTTGTCAAGTTGAATCAAATATAAATTGTTTCTAAGAAAGGTTCCAGTAACTTCTGGATCTCACGAAGAGGCTTGACTCAGTTTTGAATAACCTGGGTAAACTAAATCAAGCTCTAAGGAGTACTATGTAGTGAACTCCTAATGAAGTAAAATATGGAGCAGAGTAGATCTTTTCTTGGAGCCATTCTAATGGTTAGTGCAGGGAATCAAGCTTCCAAGATTGTACAAATGCAAATGATTATGAATAATATTAATATCAAATCTATTACTAAAGGATAATTGTTCTGACTGGAGACAGTGGTTTCCTGCAGATTTCCACATTGGAGAGTTGAGAATTGACTCCGTTTCAGTTAATTAAATTGAATTTAAATCCATCAGATTAAACATCCTGCTATGTCTAAAACAGGTCTGTTAAATTTAAAAACAACCATAGAATGGTTATCACTTTCCATTAAATTCAATAGGATTTTTCTTTAAGGGATTGCCGAACTGCTAGTGCTGCTGTAGTTAAATTCTAGCTTCCAATCTAAACCTCCTATTTCATTTTGACATAACTTTGTTAAACAAATTGGGCTGAAATTATCTATCTGTCTTTCTGTCTACACACAAACACAAATGAAGAGCAAAAGGGTGATTCGTGTATGGCACAAGAGAACGGGAATGTAATTAAAGCCACTGCATGTGTGTGACCTACCTGGGCAGCTGACTCACATAACTTAGTGGCCCAAAGAGTGTAGAAGAGAGTTAGTGTGATGTTTTTATTAATGTATTCATTTATGTCTATATTAACATGTCTTTCAAAGTACACCTACCCTGTTGGTTCAGTTATGTACAGCATGCTTCACTTCTTGTCCTAAATGGTTGGGCGTTGCTGCTGTGTGTGCATGGGAGCACATCCTCCACAAATAACTGGTCCAATGATGGACAAGAAGAACCTGCTACTTCTAAATAGCATATGGAGTTAATCCTTTAGCTCTAGTGACAGAGGTCTGGCCTTTTCCTGCTGAAGCTCCGGGGTTCTAACTCAGATGACAGTCTCTGATGGGGTTGAGAGATTTGAAGCAGCTGCCACAGTCCATTCTAGGAGGCAAGCACAGAGTGGCTTTTTTCCTTTATACGTTTGGTAAAATGCTTTGGAATGGCTAGGATGAAAAACTGTCTACAAATGCAAGACGAGGCCTTAAGATACATTGGCTGCTCTTGCTACGGTGTCGGCCATTTCCAAAGGCATGTTCTTCCTGCAGACAGAAGCACATGGGATTTAAATTATGCCAGCCACTGCTGCTGTGCTCTCTCGATATATCAGTTTATACCAGCAACCTCTGCTCAGGAGATTTCCATGAGGATTAAACTGCAAACCCCTTTTCCAGCATCTGCTGCTTGAAGAGAGAGCGTTGCTATGGAAACCGCATCCCGGCCTAGTCACTTGAGTTTTATAAGGAAAGAAACAAATACAAAATAAAGCAAAACACACACACACACACACACACACACACACACACAAAAGAGAGGTTGTCTTTGCCTACATTCAGCAAAGGGCAGATAGCAATAATCATAAATAATACAGGCCAATTATTTATTTATGTGTGCCTGTTTAACACCCATCATTCCTGGTTCTTTTCCAGAATTTTGGTGCTGGGGAGAGAGTCAAACATTTGGCAGTGTAGGCAACAGGGGATGATCAGAAGGGATGATATGTATGTCTGGGTGTGCCTCTGTGTGCTTGGTACATGGAAACTTGCTGTGTGAGGGTGAAATAAATTACACCATGTAAAGGTCAAGACAACCTGAGAATGACAATGCCTCATAAAGAAAGCATCAGTCAAATTGACTCACTGAAGAGTTCTGACATTTATTAACAAGCATCTCGAATAAACCCCCTGCTTATTTTACTTCTGTGTGCTTTCAGGGCCTGCCTCTCCTACTCCTTTCAGCAATGCAATTCAGAAGCCGCTGCATTTATTGCTGCTGCTCATAGGGATTATTTAATATTTGTACTGCTGGAGCACCCAGAGGCTCCTGTCAGGATTAAGTCCCCATTTTTCTGGGTGCTGTACAAACACACAGGAAAACATGGCCTCTGCCCAAGGAATTTACCATCTAAGGCTCCATAGAAACTCCATGGAACTCAGTGCCTGAAGCTAAGCAGCCACCTACATCTTGGCAGGATTGGGGCCTAAAGGGCCAGATTCTGCCAGCCTTGCTCCAGGGGAGTAGTACTTTTGAGTTCCATTGATATCAGTGGGATGATTCCTGGAATAAGGTGCTACTCAATAGGCGAGAGTCTTAACTGGTGTAAACTGGTGTAGCCCTCTTGATGTCAATGGAGCTAAGAGATTCACACCAGCTGAGGATCTGGCCCAGTGTGGCAAATCTGGCACCGTCTGGTTCTTAGAAGTCAATTGAGCTAAACTGATGGAAACTGGTGTACATGAGATTGGAATCAGGCCCTTCGGCGTCATGGAGCTCTGATAAACCACATTCACTAAGATTTCATGATATCAAGAAACATGACCATACTCTGCTGAAATAGCCTGGAATTGCCCAGACCTTTATACTATCACTATTGTAGGATGTAGAGAATTAAAGCCATCACGGTGGGACACCATAGTACATTTTATTGTAGGAGAAGTAATAGGGAGGATGTTGTCTGGGGGCAAAAGCAGGACACTCAAAACCAGGACTTCTTGACTGTTTTCTTGGTTCTACGACTGATTCACCCTCTAATCTTCAGCAAGTCACAACCTCACTGCATCTAAATCTTCTCGTCTTTAAACTGGGTCAGTTATTGGATGTACTGACCACATGGGGATGTTATTGAAGTCAATAGGAGTTTGGAGGAACTCAGCAGCACTTTGGAGGATCAATCCTCTTCTCCCTCAGAGCTCCTCAGGAGAAACGTTCCACCACTGTTAAGTGTGAATTGTTCACTGTACTTACAGCTACCTCTTTACTAAATTAGTAACGTGAACTTTCATTGAACAGTTATAGAGCCGCTGTCATTTCTTGTGCTTGCTAATAAAAGAAACATCAGGAACTCTTAAAACGATGTCTCATTTTGAGCACAGCTGAATGTCATTTCCTTGCTACAGTCCAGTGTGGCATAGGTTTACTCCATTGCTTCTCTTCTACTTGAAGAAGACTGGATATCCCCTATCCCCCACTTCTTCCTATGGAGTTCAGAGTGGGAGGAAGAGGAATATCAGAAGCAGTAATACTGGGCAGATTCCCAGCAAATTAAGCAAATTCTTTCCTCGCTTCTCTTGCTGGAACAATTGAAAAAAGGGAAGGAAAGGCTGAATGTTAAATGACAACTGCCAGATGTTCCGTTTCGCTTCTTCAGGTGTCCCTCAAAAAAGGATGAGATTTTAAACTACTGATGTTATTGGAGAGATTTTGATCAACAGCATCTGGAATTGTTTTCCTTATATACTGTATTTACATTTTGGGAGTTTCTTATTTGGGGCTTTATTGCCAAGTACTAAAGATGGCCTCAAGCCACTACATTTGGATCAAGAGCTAGGGAGATTCCACTGAAGTCAAGGATTCTACTCCCATTTACAACAACAGAGAATTTGGCCCCCGGAGTTTTAAAACCCCAACATTCACTTATGTTCAGAGTCAAGGTTTTGGATGAACTCATTCAAAAGGCAGGGTACAGTTGCACATTTAGATTCAGATACAGCTTCCAGCCACCGCCAACTTTTTGACATGTTTGGGCCCAACACTGAAGAAAATGTCAAAAACACAGAGGGTCTGGTTCTGATTTACACTAAGGCCCCCTTATGAGTTCTAATACTTCCTGCTTTCAGGCCAGGGCTGCAGATCAATAAACTCTTAGCTAAGCACTTCAGTATTGTATTCCAGTGCCTTGACTTAAAGAACTCCAAGCAACAATGATCACAGTGGGCCCAGTTCTCCTCTCATTTACGCTGGTTATCACCAGAGTAACTCCACTAATGTCAATGGAGCTCCTTCTAAGATACACTAATATCACTGAGGCCAGAATCAAGCCCCCAAGGGCTTTGCACCTCTGTTTTATGGAATGTATCCAATATGTTGTCTGACTTACCTCTGTAGCACATTTTGAGACTTTGAGACAGATATTCAGCTGGTGAAAATAAGTTTCATTGCCTTCAGGTCACCCCAGGTTAGGTTCTGGCCCTATGTGCCAGATTCCGATTTCAGTCACACTGGTGTAAATCCTGAATAATTCCCTGAAGCCCATTAACTGGTGTAAGTGAGATCAGAATCTGGCCCACCGTTTGCAGGAGAGATGCAATGCAAAGTTAAGTCTGTCCAGCAGCCTAAAATGAACAGGTGACAGCAGCTCAGGTTGTCTTCAAAGGGGCAGCTGAATTATAACAGAAAATGTATCACAACAGATGTGCCTGATCCCTTTATGCTGCAAGATGGTAAAAGTAGAACCCAGGTGAATGATAGACTGGTGTTCGGTGAGATCCGGTAGCAGACGTGCTGGAATCCTTATCAGCAGATGCAGACCGAGAGAATATTGGAGTCAGGACTGTGTGAAATTCAGTGCTGAAGAACAGCGCTACGGCAATCTGCACTTCAGAAACTGCTGAGAGGCATCTTCCGAATCTATCAGCAAGCTGGCTGCCTGCTTCCTTCAGTGTTCGCAGCCAGGCTCCTTCTGCAAGGAAGGAATGAAGTGACAGTCCCGGAAATGCTGCCTGAAGATTCGTTGCAGATGTCCTGCAAATCATGAGCAGGTACTGCTCACTGTTGCAAGGGCACAAATCTGTAATAGCTGGCAGCAGAAAGGGGCTGCAGGAGAAGTAGTCTGCAGTCAGTCCCTGGGAGAAGGGAGGCATATTTGGGGCTATAGTGCCCGGTAGCCTGCAGTTACTCCTTAGGAGTAAAGAGTTTGGGCTGGTAAACCTAGGGAGCGGGGGTAGCAGCGAGACGTCGGAAGATGTAGGATGTAGTCCAGGGGAAAAGCAACATGGTCTGGGAGTGAATAGACCACCATTGCTAGAGACAGGATCCCTGGACTTGAACTCAGAGTACAGGGTGGGCCCAGGCTCCCCTACCAGCCATGGGCGTGGCACAGTCAGGGTATTGAAGGAAAGACTGCCATTTTGTATAGAGGGACTTTGATACCCCAATATGGGAAGACTCTAGTGACCTGCTGGAGGGCTGAGTCATGAAGGAGCACCCCGAGTCCCAGAGGAAGAGAGAGACCATGAGGAGGGGAACTGACAGACGTGGGTGCTGGACCTGTGAAGAGCTAATCCCCAGAGCCACTAGGAGGAAGCACCCTAGAGCTGCGTAGACCCCATGATACCTACTCCCGCTGAAGTGGAATATTTTAACAATAAATATACAAAATCGTAATTATTATTTGTTCCTGTAATTAACTGGCTTAGGACATAAGGTTCTTCCTCACATCCTCCCTTAAACTTAAGCATTGCGGTGTGTTGTGAAAAAGCGGAGGCATTCCAGCCCAGAGGTGGCTGCACTTCGGGAGTGAAGCGTTTGGGGGGCATTGAGAGATTTAGCTCAGTGTTTGCAAAGCACTTTGAGACCTTCAGATGAGCGGTGCTAGATAAGCGTTGTAATTATTGTTATTTAAATGTAGCTCACGGCACGTGTCACCAT
Source organism: Macrochelys suwanniensis (assembly GCA_033296515.1). Taxonomy (NCBI): domain Eukaryota; kingdom Metazoa; phylum Chordata; order Testudines; family Chelydridae; genus Macrochelys; species Macrochelys suwanniensis. The sequence continues at coordinate 6,959,770 of CM065790.1, read as the reverse complement.
CTAGACACATTATTTTATTTGTATGGTGGTAGCCGCTAGACAGTCCATGCAGGTACCAGTGCCCCCATTGACAGGGCCTGCACCGAGGAACTTACATTCTTAACATATGACAAAAGCCAACAAGAGGCTGCAACAGGCAAACAGGGAGAGGAGACGAAGGCAGCATACATCAAGTAGCATACATCAATGGACACCAGATGGGGATCTGGCCCCAGCTGCCAAGCAATAGCAAATGCCAGATGTTTTATACTCAGTCTCCTAAAGTTTTATACCTACCACTGATTCTTCCAATAAGGTTATAGCAATACGATAATTGCATTCTGCTATGTACATTTCAGTGCATTTCTGATCAATCACGTGACATTTATTGTTGCCCATCAATTTCCATTGAGTCCATTAAAATCCTCCTGTTTTCGAATAGGATTTCCCTCCCACGTACAGATATCCCTTTGTAGTTAGTGTTTTCCAATTAAAGAAATTGGGGACAATGTACTTCCCTGCGCTCCATTAAATTCAACCAGTTTACTTAATCCAATAGGCCAAATTCAATTCAACTCAATGACAAGCAATTCAATTACATGCCACGTAAACCACTAAGCTTTGTTCCGATCAGCGTAGGCATTATGGAGCTCAGTGGGATTTAGTCCGAGTCAATGAGACTCAAATAAAGTCAATCAAATTAATATAAATCAGCAGGTTCCATTAGAAGGGAAGGACTGGCCTGCCGCTAATCAGCTGTTGATTCCTCACAGTCCCACTCAGAAAGCTTCCCACCCCCTTCCCCAGGATCTGAAAATGAAGGAAGTGGAGCTCTATGAAGCTCGAAAGCCTGTACCTTCCACCAGCCAAAGTTGGTCCAATAGAAGATATTACTTCACCTACCTCATCTCTCTCATATCTAAAAAGGTCAGGCCAACACATTTTATGGCATTAATGCTCCCCTCCCCCTTTTGATTTGATTAACTAAGCCTGTAAATTAACTAACAGGACCTTCTCTTTTGATAGTTCTTCCCACCTGGCTCTCTGCTAATACATTTAAAGCATGAGATCTTTTTGTAACTTTGAGACTGTTTTCAGATTAAACTTGAGAGTGAAACATACTCTGGTCCCCTGGGGCTAGAGCACTGTGGAAGAACGAGTGGGATGGGGACCACAAACTCAACCGGATTCTCTTCACCACTTTTTCCAGAAATATCTCCTGCAGGGGGTGGAGCTGGAGCTTTTGGGTTCCAGAAAGTGGGCAAAGCTGAGGGCCCTTAAACCTGAGTTTTCAGAAGAAAGAGAGTACGCCAGATTCAGGTTGGCTGGAACCACGAGGAAGAGAGAACTGCTCCTCCAGACCTGACAACATGACTTGCACAAGAGACATGATGGGATTAGCTGAGCCAGCACCTCCATCCTCCTCCAGCTGCTCGGCAGCAGCCTCAGAGGACTCTGCATCAGTAACTCCCGCTGGAAAATCCACCAGATCTGCTGGGTGACTAGGGAAAGGTACAGTGACGGCCAGCTTCTCCTTTGCATCTGCCCATCCTGAATCAAACCCCCTGAGCCCTGGCCTTCTGCCACATGCAGGTGGGGGAGCATGCGAACTGTGCTGCAGACAGCATCCTCCCCCCTGTCTTCTGTATAGGTGCAGGGAGTGGCAACCGCATAGAGTCCTCGCTGCTGGCTCTCCCTCTCACCTCCAATTTCAAAGTCACAGGAAACAATGCGTTTGATGGGATGTCATTAGATATCGTATCACCTGATGAGAAATGTCTGTAGAACTGCGCAGGGATGAAATCAACAGGGTCAATCAGAAATCATCTGTAAAAATGGCTCTTACAAAGCCTATGAAACAGCATAGAGAATGATGCCCCAGCTATCCAGTTTTAAGCCACCTTATAGAATTCTATCCCTGCTATTGCATTGTACAGGATGGTTTAAAAATTCTCTTTCTCGCTTTCTACCTAGGCTTTTTTCTATCTTGCTCATCGGTCTATTCAATCCATTAGGATTTTTCCATAAGGGAACCACTATGGATCGGGCCAGTCAAGTGAAAAGCTTTGGAGTTAGACACTACCAAAGTCTTTGCCCATAGATTGATTTACACAAATGTCTTGTGAGTGCACGCTTGTATATTAGGGCCAGCTCAGGCTGCACCGAACAGCAATATTTCTGGTGTATTCCTGAGCTCTGGCCCGTTTTGGAGCTAATAAATTCCACGGGCAGCCTGCTTGACTCTGCCTGTTCATCCCCAAGTCAAAAAAAAAAAAAAAAAGGTAAAGAAATAGCATCACCATAGCAACAAGCTCTTTCCTGGAGCTGCAAAACCTTAAAGTGCCAGCTCCCCATTTATCAGTTGCATTTGATCAGGCAATGATGACAGTAAGGATCATTAAATGTTAAGAGTGTTAGCTATACGGGGAAGGGAGTCACATATCAAAAAGGGCTGCACGCTTTAAAAATCCTGCTTCTCTTTTTCCCTTTGGAGAGCCCTCTTGCCTCAAACAGGTGTCCTGGGCTCTGTTTGCTGTGAAATTTCATTGTCTTGAAATCTTCCTCATTAATCTGCAGAGCCGCTATCATAGCATCAGACTGGAGACAATCGCAGGTTAGGCAGCTTTGATGCCTCTGGGCTGACAGCACATTACTTTTAACTAACTCCTTTTAACACACACACCCCTCCCAATAATAGCAAGCCTGGAGGGAACTCGAAGGAAGGAGGCAGAGTTCAGAGAGGGGACTAGAGTTGAGGATGGTGACCTGGAGCGTAGAGGTTGAGTTGCTCTGAGCTCAGAACCCTAGGAGCAACCAAGACGTAGATGGGACACTCTGTGGTTGTTATAGACTCATAGACTTTAAGGTCAGAAGGGACCATTATGATCATCTAGTCTGACCTCCTGCACAATGCAGGCCACAGAATCTTACCCACCCACTCCTGGAATAATCCTCTCACCTATGTCTCAGCTATTGAAGTCCTCAAATCACGGTTTAAAGACTTCAAGGGGCAGAGAATCCTCCAGCAACTGACCCGTGCCCCATGCTGCAGAGGAAGGCGAAAAAACTCCAGGGCCTCTCCCAATCTACCCTGGAGGAAAATTCCTTCCCGACCCCAAATATGGTGATCAGCTGAACCCTGAGCATGTGGGCAAGACTCACCAACCAGACACCCAGGAAAAAATTCTCTGTAGTAATTGTTTATTGTTGGCTGATAAAGTCAACCCCAATAATAGGTAGCAGACTTATGACCCTGCCAAGGGCCTGCAACCAGATCTGTGGCAAATCCTGTGCTATTACCCTGCTGGGTTGTGTGTTTATGGGATACATTTGCTGTACCTTGTAGGTATTTCTAGAAAGATAATGGGCCACAGCTTCTGCTGGTGTAATTCCACTGGCTCTCAGCATGTGCTGGGTTCTGCATTGGCTTACACCCTGTGCTATTCCCGTGAAGCCAATGGAACTGCTCCGAGGATCGCTCAGTGAAGAATTTGCCCCATTGTTTATAAAGGTATCCTGGAGTTCCTCCATGCTGGGCTGAAAAAGTCTATTGTTGACCCATGGAGTGCCGGCAGGGGTGACTGCAGCAGCGGATGCTTTAAAGGGCATGCCAGGCTTCGCTATATCTTGTTTGTAGCTTATTACTGGCCCACTGTGTGTAAGAAAGCAGGGAAAGGTGTAAGTAACTGCTGTTTCTCTGGGACAGAGAGTTCAGTTGAAGTGATGCTAACTGGGAGGGGAGCCAGGATCTTTTTATTTTTTTCTAGCAACCCAACATGGTTAACGTAAAGGTGGCTACTTTTCTGCAAGAAAGCCCCATGCATACGAGCTGTGAAAAGTTGGCCAGCTGAGGAAGTCTCAGGGGACACCAAGAATTGTGTGTGTGCGCATGGGGGGACGGGACACAAAGGCATTTTAACTAACAGGGAGTAGGTGGGTATAAATTGATGTCATTCCATTCACTTGATCTCCAGGTAGTATAAATCATTATAGCTCCTGTCACGGAGTGTGGGGGAGTCCGGCCCTGCACCCCTCTTCCCCGGATTCACTGGGAGTCTCAGCCAGCCAGTAGAACAGAAGGTTTATTAGAGATGCCAGGAACACAGTCCAACCAGAGCTTGTCAGTACATCCAGGACCCCTCAGTCGGGCCCTTCCGGGGGGCAGGGAGCTTAGACCCCAGCTCGGGGCTCCCTGCATTTCACCCCACAGCTCCAAACAGAGGCAGGGAGGCCAGACTCTCTCCCCTCCTCTCCAGCCAGTTCCAAACTGAAACTGTCCAGCCCCTCCTCCCCCTTTGTCTGCTTCCCGGGCCAGGAGGTCACCTGATCCCTTTGTTCCAACACCTTCAGCTCTCACCTTTGCAGGGGAGGGGCCGGGCCATCTGTTGCTAGGAGACCGAGTGTCGGCCCTTCTCTGTGTCCAGGCCCCTCTGTAACACTCATGCACACTTGTCCCACCACCTAGATACTCAAGCACTGCATAGGGGAAACCGAGGCACCCACACAGTACTCAGGGAAACCTTAACAACAGTCCTAGTTCGTCACAGCTCCACTGATGTGAAGTCAGCAAAGCTATGTAACGATGTAGATTTACACCAGTTGAGTTGGTAAATTTGGGAGTTACCTGTCTATAGGGGATCTGATTTTTGTTTGCATCCTAGCAAGAGTGGGCCCAGAAAGCATGGCCAATGTGCCAACAATGAAAAATAATTTGTCTTGCTTCCCAGATATGTAATCTTTTTTATGCTTGCAAATCTATTTCTTTTTGCAAACAGAAAGAAAAGCAAATGCCTTAGCACTACCTGCCAGATGGACATTAATACCGAAAGCAAACATGCTGGCACATTCATAGATCGCAAACTTTAATGGTTTTGATGCTAAATCTGACTTCCTGTATTACACAGGCCATAGAACTTCCCCAAAATAATTTCTAGAGTGGATCTTTTAGAAAAAAAAAACCATCCCATCGTAATTTAAAAATTGCCAGTGATAGAGAATCCACCACAACCCTTGGCAAATTGTTCCAGTGGTTAATTATGTAGGCACATAGGCCCAGATTCTCAGAAGTATTTAGGCTCCCAACTTCCATTGGTTTCAAGCCCCTGGTGTTTTTGAAAATCTCACCCTATGGGGCTCAGCTGGAAATAGAATGCAGTCTCCTGACTTCGCAAGCCAGCAATCTTACCTTCCCTCCTCCCTTTAAAGATGCTGTTTCATACCAAAAGCTGGATAGATGTAACTAAGCACATATGAATCCCTTCACCTGCTGCTCAATTCAGGGAAATCCTGTGGCCCGTGTTACACAGAAGGTCAGGATAGATTATCACAATGGTCCCTTCTGGCCTTGGAATCGGGAATGCAGCCAGCTCTGGGGAGCCAAGGTACAGCCAAGATGACAACTGGCACACAATGTGCTGCACTTGGTAGATTTTCAGCTCTATGGGGCAGGGATGATGTTTTCGTTACCTGCGTGGACAGCGCCGAGCACAGTGGTACCCTAACTGGGGCTTTCAGGTGCTGCCCACACCACAAATAATAATTAAGGAGGCATTGTGTAGACAGTGCTTACCCTGATGCGCTTACAAGCGAAATGGCCAAGACAAGCAGGGCCAGCTTTAAGCCGATTCCGCCGATTCCCCGGAATCGGGCCCCGCGCCCAAGGTTTTTTTTTGCTCAGATGAATCTGCCGCGGGAGGGTTTTTTTTTTACTCTGACAAGTCCGGCGGGAGGGTGCGGGGCCCCACTGTCGTTCTTCACATGGGGCCCGACACCCACTAAAGCCGGCCCTGAAGACAGGCATAGGTTTTATCGTGAAAAACGGAGCTGCAAAGAGATTAAGGGATTTACCCAATGTCACATAGGCAGTTTGGGCCAAAGCTGAGAATTGAATCCACTTCTCTTGAGTTCTAGTTCAATGCTTTTTTAAGAGCAATGTTTTTAAGGTCTCATCCACAAAGGGCCCACCCAGGTGCCAGTGTGTGGAACTTGAGCTGAGCTAGAAAATCAATTTTAATTGCTGTGGCAACTCTTCCCCCTCCCTCTTGTGTATTTGTGCCAGATCTAGTTATTCTGAAACAATGAAACTCTCACTGGCAGCTTAAAGAAGTGTTGGGAGGGGGGAGGCGGAAATTGCACAACAAATTACAGCACTTCATTAGTCTTTGCACACTTTGGCATTTTAATTATCTCTCTCTTTTTTTCCATAGGCAATGTTAGAAACTTGCAGTTCTCTTGAAACAGCAACTGGAGAAATTAACAAATTAGCTCAGTGCACTTCTCACTAATGAGCCCATTGCACGGCAGTCCTCCATGAGAGCAGAACATTTCCTGCCTTTTATTTATTTCATGCTGAGCGTTTTGCTTGGTTGTGTGGTCTAAAGGCTGCTATTTAGCCATCATGTTAGGGATTTCTGTGGCACCTCTGTTATCTGTGGGCTGATTTCTCATTCTAAACTGGACAGGGAGTACATGAAAGTAGCCCTGACACAGTCCCCTAGCCGGAGTAAAGAAGGCTGGATGCTTAATTCACGTGGATATTGATGCGGTTTGTGAAAGGGAGGAAAGGGGAACTATTCTGCTTTGCAAATTTCTCACTCCTAATTCTTCAAACCCATCTCCGCCTACCCCTGAAACCTTTTACTTAAGTGACTCCTGCGTGTCTCCTACAGGCACAACCAGTGATTCCAGAGTAGTTTCATTAGTGCACAGCAAGGTCCACTAGAAACTAGGGTGAGTCCCCCAAACTGGGTTATCAAGCACGCTGAGATGTTCAGCCAAATCATGTGCTGATGGCTTAAAGAGCAAGGCCATGATCCTGCAAAGACTCACATGACTAACTGTACACACTGTGAAGTGACTCATATACGTTTTATCCTGGATTAACTGGAGGGTCCTAAGTGAGGACACAATTGAGAGATGGACGGATAGAGATGAGGAGGAAAAGAGACTAGACGAACATATAAGGAGTGTGGAGTGAGCAATAAAATATCCTGGAATTATTGCTGGTCTAAACTAAAAAAGGTGGGGGTGATGGGGACCAAAATGTGTAACTACTTTTTTGGGATATCTTTGCCTTTTTTAAAAAATTCAAAATTCAAAAAATATCAATTAGCTCTATTCAAGAAAAGGGGGGAATTCTTTTCTCACAAAAAATGAAATTGTTCCTGGATTTCAAAATTTCATATTTAGAAACTTCCACTGTCAAACTTTTGTCAAAATTTGCAACTTTGAAAAATGTTGACCAGCTCTTCCCAGAACAAGCCCCCCCCAAGTAAAAGTTATTAAATATTCCCCATGTTGGCACTTCCAGTCTTGAACAAGACTTTACCCTTCTAGTAGCAGCTGGGTCTCAAAGCCCTTCACAAACACTAATCCAAACCTCATCACTACTCTGAGGTAAATATTAATATTCCCATTTTACAGATGGGGAAACAGGCATCAGGGCGTGAAATGACTTGCCCAAGGTCATATGGTGAGGCATTGGCAGGGTTAGGGACCATGACTCCCTAGTGCCCTGCTCTATGACTAGATCATCCAACCTCCTGTGAGCTATTCTTTAGGACACATTTCTTTCTCTATTAAAGTCATGGAACAGGCTGAAGACCTTAGGGATGTCTACATTTCAAGCTGGGAGTATATGAGATTCATGCTCTGATTGAGTTAGCATGCTAAAAACTGAGCCTAGCCATGGCACCTAGGGTCTCGGACAGGTATATTCGTGGGGCAGCTAGCCCCCCTGCCAGTCACGCTGTCGTGACTACGCTCTCTCTCTAGTACACTAGCTCGATCAGAGCTAGCATGAGCATGTCTCCTAGCTGGGAATCACACCCCTAACTCAATGTGTAACCATACCCTTAGTCTTGATCCTGCGAGTGTCTAAGGTCCAGATAATTCATAGGAGTTAGGTGCCTAAGCCCCTTTGATTTCAGTCCTTCAGCTCCTACTCTGAAGCAGGAGGTACTCAGCAGTTTAGCAAATCGGGCCTTTTCTTTTTAACTCTTAAGGGCCTGATTTTCCGCTCAGATAAACTTTACCCTGCTGCAACTCCATTGCAATTACTGCTGATTTACTGTGCACTGGTGTCTGTGAGAGAAGAACTAGACCTTAATCTTTAAAGCCTTGTAAGCCCCAAACATTCCTTTTACAGAGACAAACCAGCGGGCAGTTATGTCCCTCGATCTGTCCAATTCCATCCCGATCTTCCCGTCTTCCCCACCCTTGAACCTGCAGCTCCATCCAGCAGTTTTTCTGTTCCTTGGCATTCTCTGCCCATTAATGATCAGCTCAGCATGGCTCTTTCCACCTCTCATCTCCCGGGATTAGCTAATGAAGATTAAAGAAGCACTGCCACAGATATGTCACTCATAAAATAACCTAAAATAATACAAGCAATAAAATGCTCCAGCTACCAGCCCAAGTGAAAGTAGCAATTAGCAAATATATCAATCACTGATGACATCTTAAACATCTTTTATATTCCAAGCACTGCAAAAATGATTTGCAATTATAGGGATGCTTTGGCATCTTTGCAGGAAACAGACTTCCCAGAGTGAGCAGCGTCTCTGCAGTGGACAGCTAGATATTGAGTGCTTGTTTCTGTAATGCTTTTGCCTCTTCCTTCAAGGTTGTGGGCTCAAGAGTAGAGGCCAAAGTTCAGACCTAGTGTGACCCATGGAAATGCCACTGACTTCATTAATATCCCAATAACCACATCATGTAAATAAAAGCTCCTTCCCAAACACCTGTGTGACTGAAATTGTACATATGTTCATGGAAACACAAAGGCGAAATCAAATGGCGTCACAAAACCAGTTTTCCACTCTGTGCCCAGCTCTCGTCAGGAGCCTCTGTGAAGGCTGTGCCCCATACCCACTCAGAAAGACTGGCTTTGTTTTAGCTCAGAAGGAGACTCTGCTTGGTTTTAAACCTGCCTGCCTTTAAAGCTCGTGAGAAAGTTCTCCCTCTGCAAGGCTGTGCTGTTGGACTGTACGAGGCAGGTCTGCCAGTTCACAGTCACAGAACTGATGACAGAGAAGAGCTAGCGATGTTGGGCTGTTTAGAACGAAGTTCACTCCCAAGCATGGGGCGGGGGCAAGAACAAGGCATCATGTAAGTAGGGTGCCCAGATGTCCCAATATTAGGGGCTTTGTCTTATATATGCAACTATTACCCCCTCACACACATTGTCCCCAGGAAAAAGAGTTCTGATTTTTCACACTTGCTATCTGGTCATCCGACACATAAGACAAGTCATCAACAGAGATCTTAAGTGGGACTTAAGTATGGCTCAGCAGAGGCTTGCAACCTGATCCGGATCCAACCACAAGTAATGGGTTTGAGTCAGGGTAATTTACCTAGCACGCATTCAGACTTGGCTTGTGTCAGGTATCTCTCATCACTCAAGATTTGTCTGCACTAACATTTAGATTGCAACAAGCTGAGGTATGAATCTTCTCTGCACTGGCCTGGCATGGACTAATTGTCCTTGTGCATGTGTACCCTATTGATGTCAGTGACGTGCGCGTTGATCTAGTCCCGTTGGAAACAGGACAGCTAGAGGAAAGCCCATTAATGAACAGTTCGTGCGCATCTTACGGGCATCGGCAGGGTACACAATTAGTCCACAGCAGGCTAGTGCAGTAGATTCACACCCCAGCTTGTTGCAAACTAAATGCGCACGTAGACGACTCCTGAGTGTGCTGAGGCTGAGTCTGACTATGGTTCTATTGTTTGCAACTGCAAGCCAGCAAGTCCTTCCGTGCGTTTTCATGTTTCTTCTCCTGTGTGCATAGCCATGTGGTTCCTAAAGGCCTCATCCAAATTCCTTTTGTACCTCTCTGATACTCATCCCATGTGAGTGAAGCATTGCCCTTTAAAATGCACAGTTACTGAGATAGGGTTGCTGCAATTTGGATTGTAGGTTAGTGTACTGAAAAATCTACATATCTAAGACACTGTATGAAGGCTGATGCTGTTAAAAGGAAATTGTCAATAAGAGAATGTGTAGCAGTGGATATTTCCATTGCTGGAAAGGGTAAGTCTAAATCCATTTGTTTGGAAAATGTATGACATTGTATTCAGTGCTAATAAAAGTCCATTTGGCTCTGTACAATGCAAAACATTACTTAAATATGACAGCAAAAAGATGGGAAATTCATCACTGCAGTAGCACGCTGAAAAAAGGATGTATTTGCTCTGTAGTAGTTGAGCCAACTCAGTTGTGCATGATTTCTATTGTACAGACTGAAAAAAACCTACCTGTAGATAAAACAATCAAATGACAGACAAATGTGTGAGTCTCTGTTGCAAAGACGTTTGTCCATTTAAGTGACAAAGGGTCCTGTGGCACCTTACAGACTAACAGACGTATTGGAGCATGAGCTTTCGTGGGTGAATACCCACTTCTTCAGATGTCCATTTAAGATTGTCTCTGGAAAGGGCTTCATATAACTTTCAGAAGAGCTGATTAATGTGGGTGCTACCTAAGATCGAGTACCAGCCAGTAGTGTGTTACCACACCCAAGTACCCTTTCAGGGAGATGATGTGATCTAGTGGAACAGAAAAGAAAAGAACTAATTCCTCAGCTTGATGGTGTACTGAAAGGTGAGCCTGTGGTTGGTATGACAACTGATATGTGGACAACTATCGGGGGGTAGCCGTGTTAGTCTGTATCCACAAAAACAACAAGGAGTCTGGAGGCACCTTAAAGACTAACAGATTTATTTGGGCATAAAATTGTCAGACCATGTATATAATACTGTTCTTCTACATGGACTCGATACAACAGAATTAGCTTGCGGAACTCGCAATGTTTTGGGGACTATACATAATAAGTCTTTCACGTATTTCACCAAACAATCTGGCCTTGCATCACAGTTGCCTAAAACTGTGCCTATACAGCGCTGTGTATCTGGCCCTGAATTCAATTCAGAAGATTTACATGAGCCGCACACAAAAACCAGAAGGGCACGGGGAGAGCTACAGGTTGGAAAACGTCACCCCTGATATGCTACAGTGTTTGGTGTAATTCCTCCAACCATTTTTATAAAGCTCAGAGGGAACTGGAGGGAGACAAGTGTCCTCCATTGAACTTACTAGTACTATGGTTGGAGAAACTTAACTGACAGTGTTAGCTTCTTTCTTCAAATACTCCAGTGCAGGCAGTTGTCAGGCAACGACACTATCAGTGGCTTGTAAAAAAGTGGAAATGCCTGACTTACACAGGATAGCACTATTTCTGTGGCCTCAATTTAATCAGCTCTGAATGCTGTCTAAGCATGACGGTGAAGGAAGTTTGCTCTGAAGTGCTCAGGCTAATCAAAAACTTCAAAGGAGACAGAGCAGACCCCGTAAAGCAAAGCAATGTCATTGAGCATCTACCAACAGCTGCCAAAAAAAGCACCGCCTGGCTTTGATGAATGGGGCACTCTATGTGATGATGGAGGATTAGATGGTGACGTGCAGCAGTATACAGCACAGAAGGCCTGAGCAGAAAATGAACAGGATGCGTTGAACTGGTGGAAGGAACACATTGCTTGGTAGCCTAAATTGACCATGTTGGCTAGACATGAGCTATGTATTCCTGCCCACAGCAGTGAGAGGAACTTGTGTGTGACTAGAGGGACAGTTGACCAGAGGAGGACTGTCCTCAAGCCATCAACTGTGGCCTCTATTGCTTTCTTATATTACATTTTATAAAATAGCTTTTTACATTAATTATTTCAGTTTGTTTTCTGTTAAGAGGGATGTAATAACTTTTCCTATCCAGTCTAACGCACCCACGGGACAAAAATAATATTTGTCATGGATCAGTAAAGACTTTTTCGATTACTTAATTATTGCAAGAAGAGGGACACAGCATGATCCCCCGGTTTACCTTAAGAAATGATATTATTAAAAGCCAGAGTCATGGTTTAATATTTCAGTTGAATGTTAACTTTGCTGTTGAATATTAAATGAATCTCAATTTTTAATGATTTCCAAGACTCTTCAATGTCTTCATTTTTTTTTAACCTGGGTAATTATAAAGTTGAACAAGAAAAAACGTACTGAGATGATTATGATCAGGACATATTGTGTTTTCTTTTTTCTTTTCTTTTATTCCACATTGCTGTTCCCAAAGGGTAAGAATTTTGCTCATTATAGCTATGACGTGCTTTGGAGAGGGGCTTTCTTCTTGGAGTTGGAAGCTAAGAAGACAATATCATCACATTGTGAGTAACCCCTTAAAGATGGCACAGCTAACAAGGGTGCCTGTTCCACCCCCATCATTATAAGCTCATTGTTGCTATCATAAGTGTGTTGCATTTCTCAACGTGCGTGGCAAAACAGAAGGTTTCTTCAGAACATTAGTTCACGGCCAGCTGGGGTGTGAACCTCCCCCATCCCTGCAATAGCCTGCTGCGGACTCAGGGCTTGTCTAGACTTAAAACACTGCAGCAGCTCAGCGGCACCTCTGTAGTGCTTCAGTGAAGGCGACACCTACATGGAGATGCAATAGCTTTGTCAATGGAAGAGTTCTCCTACCAGCCAAGCACTGTCTGCACTGGGGGTTAGGTCAGTTGAACTATGTCGCTCGGAGGTGTGGAGGTGTAGACCGGGCCTTTCTGTCTTTGTGGAGTCTGCTGATGCACGCATTAACTGTTTGTTAATGCACTTTGATCTAGTCCTCTTTGAAACTGGAGTAAATCAAGCACATGAATGAACTGTCAGTGCACACGTCAGAAGGAGGCGCATGGATAGTTATCTTTGGCTGTCCAGTGTGGAGTAGATTCACACGCCAGTGTGCCATGAACTAATTGTTTGTGTAGACAAGCCCTTAGTTTGAAGCGTGTATGTTTGGGGAGGAGGTTGGGTCATGTATAGAAACAACTCCACACTTGGGCTCGGGTCAGGGTCAGGATTGGCTGTGATCCACTCGGGTTTAGGCCTGAGCAGACCTCTGCTGCATAGGTCTTGTACTGGCCCCCTGCACAGGGTTGAATTTCACGCTTAGGGCAGGTCTACACTACCCGCCGGATCGGCGGGTAGCGATCGATCTCTCAGGGGTCGATTTATCGTGTCTAGTGTAGACGCGATAAATCAATCCCCGAGTGCACTCCCCGTCGACTCCGGAACTCCACCGCCACGAGAAGCGGAAGCGGCGTCGATGGGGGAGCGGCAGCGGTTGACTCGCTGCCGTGAGGACGCCGAGGTAAGTCGACCCAAGATACATCGACTTCACCTATGCTATACCCATAGCTGCAGTTGCGTATCTTAGGTCGATATCTCCCCCCTTCCCCTGCAGTGTAGACCTGGGCTTAGAGAGCGGTCGTCATTAGGAAGGAGCTATTCCGGAGAGGGACCCATCTGCTTGTCTCTGGCATCTGGAATTAAAAGTCACATGGTATAATGAGCTGTGGATAATGCTTTTGTACCCCTGGTTAATGTCTCCTCTGTCAGTACAACAGGTGCTACTGTCCATGGCCATCCATAAGCCATTGCTGAATGCACAAGGACTGCTCTTTGCTCCCAGGTGCTGAGTCTGCAAGGCTGGTTGATTGTGCTACCCCATCTAATTAAAATACCACACCTGATCCTTATCATGGGATTCCTCCCAAGTGGTTGTTTGGGGCTGGTAAGACTGTAAACAGCTTCAACCTGTTATTTGCATTATAATAACGGCCCAAAGACCCAATATATACAGGGCCTGGACAAAGACCTCTGAATATGCTCATTCACATATGCATATTTTATTACAGTAGTGCCTAGGGGCTCCAACTGAGATCAGGGTCCCATTTTGCTAGATGCTATATTACCTCATAGTGAGAGAGCATTCCTACCCTGCAGAGCTTACAATATACGTAGTAATGCTTCTCGGGTGTCTTTCTCTTCCCCCTACAAAAAATGTTTACGTCAACGGTTTGGGGGGTTTTCATTTTTGTTGAAGATTTCTCTTTGAATTGTTTGGGGGTTGTCAAGAGACACAAAACCTGAATGTTTCCGTTTCCAGTGACCAATGAGCAACAAATATTCCTTTTTAAAATGGGGGGGGGGATCAGTCTTCAGTTGCCGACATCCAAAACTGTTCGACTTTTAATGAAAAATCCAAAAATGTTTGGTCAACTTTTGCTCCAAAAAAAGTTCCATTTTGTCCAAAAAAGCCACTTAATGTTAAAAAAACAACCACACACATTTTGATGGAAAATATTCAACCAACTGTGGACTCAATAGATAAGACAGACAAAGCAGAAACAGAGGCAGAGGGAGATGTGATGACTTCTCAAGCTCACAGAACAGGTCAGGGGCTGAGCTGGGAATCGAATCCAGGTTGCTTTAGTTCCAGTCTGGTGCCTGATCCCGCTCAGGTGTGTCCGTTTTCGAAGGAGCAAGCAGGCGCTCCGTCCCTTACCAGTCTTAGCTCACAGGCCTCATTGCTTATGGAGTAGAAAGAGCGCAGCTTTGCACTGCAGCCAGAGCAGTTGCATAGTCAAACGTCTGTGCATCTGCACTGAAGATGTGTGAGCTGCACCGTATAAGGCTGTGAACAGCCAGCTCTTGTGCGTGTATGCACATGCACTAATTGGCATTATCCTGAGAACACCGAGCATCACCCAGAGTGCGTTATAATTGGGTTTGCTTCATCCGGCCTGACTGAAGTTAATGATTAGAGCTGCCGTGAATCATTCAGCGTCCCCACCGTGAGCTGTTCTGGTGAGGGAGCGCTACAAAGCATGGCCGGACTCCCACCACTTGTTCTGCCTGGAGCTGTGCGAGAGTTAGCGGCTCCAGTTTGCCGGGTGTCTATGTGAACTTCCATTTGCTTTCTGTTCACATGGGGTTCGCATCCCATGGGGTTTCGTGCTGAGTTTCAGGTTCTAATGAACTCAAAATCACAGAGCTGGAGCCAGGGAATTTTGCCACCGTTCTTCCCAAAACAGTCAGTCCCTTCCCAGCACTGGTAATTTGGCCCCTGTCTGGCTCTGAATCTGGACTTTTCTTGGCTCTGAACTCATGAAGCAGTGGGGCTCATTCCAATCTCAGACCTCCCTTTATCTACACCCCTGAGTGCAGACTCACTCTGAACTCTGGGGGCAGCCATAGGATATCTCTCAACCAAGAGGCAGATAGACTGAGATCTACAAGATGTGAAGTGGTCAGATTGAAATGTACGCACATGTGAAGCCAGCAGAACAGCATCCTTGTCTAGTTCATGGGACTGGGAGCAAGGCAGCCAGTGCAGGGGTAATAATGCTATGACAGTGTTCACATGGTTGCATGAAATGGAACCACAGCAGATTAGGAGCTTCCATTCGAAACAGCACCCCCCTGAAAATCTTGGGTCTGGAAAACTGGGCAGAAAACAGAGCTTCTCAGGGATTTCTGGGCCTCTGTGCTGCCATTTTCAGCTGGGACCTGGAAATGCAGAAAAACAACGGGGTGTGAGAAGCGAACTGAATTTTTTTAACCTGATAAGTTTCTGCTTGAACTTTGGGTGAAGCTTAAGGGGTGGTTCTTATTTTATCTGAAATATTTTCCATTTCTACTTCAAAATCAAACAAAGCTGGTTGGTTCTTTCTTAGACTCGATGTTATCCCTTTATTAAAGGCAGCAGAGACTTCCCCCTCCCCAGTAATTAATTAAAGCTCATGAACATGAAGGATTTTTTACCTTTGAAAGACAGATTTCAACTCAAGCAGATTTTCCTCCAGCTCTCCCAGCACTTAACAACTTGAAAAGATGTCTGAAATCTTCACTGAGCCTGAACAAAACACATAGTGGGCTGAATTCCGCCCTTTGGGTTGCTTCACTGACTCCGATGTGTTAGCCAAGGCTGTAGAAGATTCATCAACCTCTGCCCGTGACCCAGCCACCACTAGAAACTGGACAGAGCGCTACAGCAAGTGAATTACCTGCTATATTACAACAGGGCTAAACTTGGTCCAGTGTTTCTATCTGTGATGTAATGGTGGAGGGGACAAAGGATGGTTAAGCATGGGATTGGGAGCTGTTCTGTTCCTAACTTTGTTTCAGACTTCCCGTGTGACCTGGGGCAAGTCACTTAATCTCTCTGTGCCTTAGTTCCTGATCTGTACATTTTAGATAATACTACTTTTTTTTCTGTGTTGTCTGCATAGACCATATGATCACAAAGGCAAAGACCATCTCTTACTATACTTCTGCCCTAGTACAATGCGGCAAGAATTTTGGTTTAGGCGCTCCCATAATACAAATCATCATCATAATTAATAATAATCTGTACCTCAATTTTTTCATCCGCACAATGAAGATAACACACATGCTGCAGAGAGGGGAGCTGGGGTTTAATTCACGAATGTCTGTTAAGAGCTTTGAGATCCTCGGAAGGCCCTAGAGAAATTGCAATGTATTATTAGTAGTAGTAGTCTATTTTTCTTTTACAGTGTGATGGAATCAAAACAGCTTCTTGCTATTTGCACATCAAGGAGGTTTCAAGCACCTGGGTCCGCTCATTACAGGCAGGCCAATACTCCTTGTGGATATCTTAATCACCATTCACACAAGCCGTCCCTGATGCCGGAGATGAAACTCATCATTTCCCCAGGTGATTTTTGCAAAGCAATAACAAGGCTGGTTCTGACGGATTTGGCTTCCTTTGCCGCTGACTTTTTCCATCACACCGCCTCACACTCACCAAAGGAGTGCCGGGGAACAGCATGCATTGGACATGATTCTCCGCAGCTGACTTCATAGACTTCCGTGCGGTTACACAGGTGTTCAGCGCTCACAGCCAATGGGGACCTTTGTCTCATTTTGCTCTGCAGGAGCTTATTCCCTTCCATGCAGTGTGGTACACAAAGTGCCAGGGTGGAGAGTAATTCAGCCTAATAAGGCTTAAACTATTCAATACTCTAATGGCGGAGCTGTTAATGGCTCAGTTTGTTGCACTCAAAACCTCATAAAATTCCAATCAGCCAAATTTTACAGCCTTTCAATGGACTCTGATTTCCACAAGCTGAGTAGCACCATGAAGAATAGCATTTTAATCGGGAAGAGCCTGCCTTGCCTGCAGCCTGCGCTCATTGGGTTGAGACGGGGCTGCATTTTTGTTGTTGTTGTTGTGGGTTTGGTTTTTTAGCACCCTGTTTGGCTCTGGCTCGCAGAGCCGTTGCTTTCTTTGATAAGGATCTGTCGGATCCTACAGCACTGCGACCAAGGACAGCAGATTGCACCCGGATGGAAGGAGGATCTGCTCCATCGGAATCACTAACTGCTATACAACTCCCTCTGTAAGACAGCCAGTCCCAAAATTACAATCGGGGCTAGGTGACAATGAATTAATGCGCTAGCATCTTGCTTCCAGGGGCCTGGCTGCCACTTTGCCTGTAGAGTCCTTCCTAAATGAGAATGAGTTCACTGTGTCTCATACCGGTCCCTGGTGGATGTTTGCCCCCATCACAAAGGCATGGTGCACCTTGCCAAAAATGTCGGTCTCTGCACACAACTCAGGAGAGAGCCAGGTTGGATGCAGATCAAGGATGGGGTGTTTTGAAAGAATCGTGTGGTGAGGGAAGCCTGTTTCCATGTGCTCAGAGCTATCAGACTCTCACTTGCAAGACACTACAGTTCATCCATAAAGGTATTTTAGCAAAGAGATAAAAAGGGATGATGAGAGTTATTCTGGATTATGGGCGATCTGTATTTTTGTCTATCAGAAGAATGCATGGTACCATTTACCGTGCATATCACTCCGACTGAAGATAATAATGGTCTTAACCCTTTCTTCAACCTTAGGAAGTTCCTATACATTTACTCCATGAAATTAACTCCCATCTGGCACTTTATTATACCTTACTGGCCCTTCGTGGACTCAGCGCTCCATTCTCTCCTTCCAATTCCCTCACTACGATGCTGGATTCTAGACATGTCACTTCTCTCTTGGTTACGGATGGGAATCCTAACTAGAACTGGTTGGAAAATGGGTTCCCGCCCCTCCCCCATTGAAAATTTCCATTTTTCATCAAAAAGCCTAAACCCCAAAACCACTCCCCTCGCCCGCAATTTTTGTTTATTTTTGTTTTCTGAAGAAAAAAAATGACATTTTTGGAGGCAAGCAGACTCCTTCATTTAGTCAAAATCTCATCTTGCCATAGAAGAGTCAACCCAGAATATTTTCAACCAGCTCTCATCTGAACCTTCTACATTTTAGCAAATGAAACACAGATGATTATCGTGACCATCTATAAACCACTGAGGGGTGTCATAGCCCTGTGAAACACAGGTGTCCAGTCACTGAGGATAATGGGTATTTTGTTTGCTTTTGTTTTTCAAGGGATTCAAATAAATCCAAAGACTCATACTGAGACTTAGGCAAAACTAGGTGCTAGGTGACTTGGGCTCGGGCTAAGGGGTTGTTTAATTGCGATGATTCGGGCTCTGACTGGAGCCCCAGCTCTGGGACCCGCCAAGCTCACAGAGTCCTAGAGCCTGGACTCCAGCCTGAGCCCGACTGTCTACACCGCAGTTAAAAAGCCCCATAGCCCGACCCCCAAGAGCCCGAGTCAGCTGGCACAGGCCGGCCGTGAGTTTTTAACTGTGGTGTAGACACATCCTGTGAATCAAACCAGTTTCACTAGAGGCTTGGGGTAAAAACTTGGCCCATAGAAATCAATTGCAAAATTCCCATTGACTTCAGTGGGGCCCGGCTTTCACCCTTTGACTAGGTTCTCTTGAAACACAGCCTAAGATTGCCCAAAAGTTTGTGAACTTTTTGGTAAATCTGTCCCACGTTTTCGGTCTCACTACAACAGGCTCTGAGGAGCAGTGATGACAAAAACAGAGTCAGCAGAATTATTTAAGAGTGGGGATAACAAGGAATAATGTGCCCGACACTAAAAAAAGTGGAGTACTAGATTAGACAGCAGCCAAGAACCCTTGTAAATCTGAGTAAGACGGCAATGGATTAATTTGCCAGGCAGTTCCTTGAGGCGTCATCGCTAATGTGAATCAAGCCTGATGTAGGGTGGCAGCTTTGGATAGCTAGTATGCAGCAAAATGGACTACGCTACTGAAGCAATTATTGCTAACCCTATGATCTCTGACTTTGACCTCCCATCAGACTTAGCGCGGTCATCTCTGCTGTACACCCTGCTGACTTGAGGAAGTACTCCTACCCTTCTCACAAATGGTGCTGACTGCACCGTTAATAGAGTGTTGGTAACTTCCATGTCTACTCAAGGCATGTAATAATGGGATTCCCATGATGGGAATCTGTAACACCAAATGCTATGTGAGCCAGCCTGCTCATATACGGAGGCTTGCAAAGGCCCTGATTCTGCTCCCACACTGCTTTTGCCCATTAACATTGATGGAGTCACTCTTGCTTTACCCCAGTATCTGCAAGAAGGATCAGGATTAAACACTTTGTCTGCCAAATTATCTCTTGGTGTAAACAGGCACCGCTGCATTGACATGGATGCAGTTGCACTTCATTTACACCAGCACAGAACTGGCCCTGTATATGTCCAAGCTGGGGAGCCGGCTTCACTCCTCACACACCTGCTGCTACCTGGAGGGGTTAACCCAATTTTCACCAGGCCCTCTCCCTAGCAGGTTCAGCTAATAGTTGGGATTCATCTGACCTAGGATCCAGATCCGCCACCCTCGCCCTCCTGAAACAAAATCCAAAACGCAGAGAAGCGGAAGCTCCCGTATCAAGCCCACCAGCGTGTGTCATTCAGAAGTCGCTGAGTCTTCAGTGCTTCTGCAATCCCATTAGCGCCCTGGACTCCGCACACTAAATTCGATGCAATAAATACCTAATGAGAGGGCGACAGCCCCTTGGGTTAGTTACAATCTCAGGAAAGTGCAACTTGGTTTAAATAATTGATCATCCATAACGCAGAACTCCGGGGGGAAACCCCCATGAATGACTGATGGGCAGCAGGGTATATCAGCCAAGAAGGGAGAGACCCAGTGACTGAGGACTGCAGGCTTGTCTACATGGCAAGTTACTGTGCAGCAAGCCAGGGTGTGTACATACAGCCCACCAGCTTGCTGCTCACTAACTCACCATGGACCCTGCTACAGCGCACCGAAAGTCCCAAAGTGCAGTTTAGCATCCTTCACTGTGAGGTCGTAGTGCACTCAGCTGTACGCTGGCTCCTTCACTGTGCTGTAGCAGCATCCCTACGGTGAACTACGTCGCAGCAAGCTGGTGCGCGGTATAGTCACCCCCTGGCTTGCTGCGCACTAACTTGATGTGTAGACAAGCCCTCAGAGACTGTGAGTGAGTGAGTGACAAATGTTTTCAGCAACACTATGAGCCATTTCCATGGTGAAGTGTGAAAGAATCCTCACAACAGACTTCCGATGTCAGGCTGTATTATTATTGCCACTTTACAAGAGGGGAAACTGAGGCACGGAGAGTAAATTTCTCATCCAAGGTCACCGAGGAAGGGAGTGCCAGATTTCCAGTTGGAGCAGGGGCGTTCCTAGAGAGCTTAAACCACTGGCCGTTGAGCCTTTGAACTCATGTCTTTGAGTACACAGGTGAGGCATGAGAGAATTCACAGCCAGTTTCTTAAAGGCCCTGAATGAAAAATATAAATGCCACCCACCCTGAATTCTTCACCCTGGCTGGAGCTTGACTTTATGCTGGTCCTTAGTGGGGAGTGGCCTGGTGATATTTGAGGCCTCTTATTGACAAGTTTCTGTGCTCTGTAATCATCCCTCTGGTAGGGCTTGCACTAGGCATATCTCGGGGGCTCCATCCTGCACCCCTTGCTTGGGCAACTTTCCCACAAATATTTCTTTCAATGATTCCAACTCAACCTGCCATGGGTGGAGGTTGCACAAGCTGTCGACCTCACCTTTTTTAACGTGTTCAAATGTAGAGGTAAATTTTCTCCTACAGAGGCTTGAGCCCAGATGCTCAGAGGTATTTAGGCACGGAAATCCATGGGAGTTAGGTGCAACCTTACGGGATCTGGGCTTTTATGTCCAAGTAGCTGATTAGGCCAGGGCATCAAAATCCGCCTCTGCTTCCCTACACACTCAAGAGGTCGTGCTCTCCAGTGGCCAAGGCCCTGCCCTGGGAGTGAAGAGATGTGTGTTCTGTTCCCAGCTCTTGCCACTGACTTTGAACCAAACAGGTCACTTCTCTGAGTGTCAGTTTCTACACCTGTAAAATGAGGATAATGAGACTGCTGTGCTTTCTAAGGCAGTTTGGCACCTATGGATGGGAGGACAAAGCTAACGCCTCACAGCTATTATTCTGATCGTCATGGCTTTAGTCTTGGACTTGCTTATTTGGTAGCAAGCAGCTAACCTGTATCCCTGTATTAAATTAAAAACTGCTGCTAGCAAGAAGGTTGGTGTTGTGATCTATAGCAGAATGTCATCTGCACACAGAGCTGTCCTCCCCAACCTCTGTATAGTTATGCCTGGTAGCCATGAGTTAATTTTTTTTCTTATTTTAAATATAACTTTTATCTTGACACTGACTCTTTAAAAACAGACATGATGCAAGCGATTAAAGAGATTTCGAATGTAGTTCGAACCTGGCCATTTTTTTTATTATTTGAAACGCGCTGAAGTGGGCAGTGGGGTGAAGGAGAGTTGAGCAGACATACTCTCGATGTGACGGGGGGAGGGGACAGAACAAATCGTAAAAGCCTTTTCATTCTCATTCTTAGCATCACTTTTGTATTCCAAAGCACATCCCTTAATCCTCAAAACAGCCTTCCAAGGCAGATAAATATTCCTAGCCTCACTTTACAGGTCAGGAAACTGAGGCAGAAAACGTGGTGAAGTGACTTGCCCATGGTCAACAGGGAGGCAGTAGTAGCAGAGCTAGGAAAAGCCCCAGCGCTGTAATAAGAACTGGTGGGCAAATCCAGCTGGTCTTTTGTGAACCAGAAGATGTGGAACCAGGATTTTCCCACTAGCAAAGCTGGACAGGCAGCTTGGGAGGAGAAACTACTCTCCAAACTTCATACCCATTTACAGAGAAGTTCTTTTTGGAAGACTATCACATTGTAAGGGAGCACGCCGCTTCTCTCCCATCCTCCGCTCTATCAGGTTTGCTTGCCAATGTCATGTAAGCAGGGCCGGTATAAGGAAGTTTCGCACCCTAGGTGAAACTTCCTTGCACCAGCCCTGCGTGCCCCCCCCCCCAGCTAATGCCGCCCCCCCTACCTGTGGCAGCCAGCTCCCCCCTTTGCAGCTCCCCACCCCCACGGGCCATGGCAGTTCAGTCCCCCGCCCGCAGGGCCCCCCCAGCTCCCGGCTCAGCCACAGAGCCGGCAGGCAGGAGGCAACCGCGGCCAGCTGCCCCACCCCCACCCCCGGCTCCCAGCTCAGCCGCGGAGCTGGGAGGTGGGCGGCAGCCGCAGCCAGCCGCCCCCCGGCTCTCGGCTCAGCCGCGGACCTGGAAGGCAGGCGGCAGCCCTCCCGGCTCCACGTGGAGCCGGGAGGCAGGAGGCAGACGCCCGCTGTCCCCAAATCCTGGCATCCTAGGCGACCGCCTAGGGTCGCGTAGTGGGCGTGCCGGCCCTGCATGTAAGAACCGAGCGGATTCCTTTCCAGAAAAGAGTTATTTCTAGAGCTAGGCCTGAGCAGCCATGTTTAGATGCAGATCTAGATCTGAACTTCCCCAAAGATCAGGAGCTTTTTGGATCAGGGTTTAGCTTTGGTCCATTATAGACAAATGGGGCCACCCATGATGTTCAGATCCAAATCTGCCTCTGAACCTACCCAGGATTCAGGGGTGGTTCAGATCTGGGCTTGTGGATTCAGTCCCATCTCTAGTTATCACCACCCATAACAGGGTGTCTAGGCCCAAGCCAGCGGCCAGTAAGGAAGAGGTTAAGGTCAGGTGGAAAATTACCCTTCCTGAACAAGCACAGCACAGAGAGTGAAAGGAAAGAGAATGCACTCAGCTGGAGTGAATTGCTCCATTAGGAAGGATAGGAATGAGCTCAGCTGGGGTTAATGGCATCATTAGAGGACTCAGACATTATAAAGAAGGGATCGCTGAGGCCAGCTGCTTTCTCTGAGTTTGAGGAAGCGTTGGGGGCAGATTTACCCTTGTTACTCTCATTCCTGTAGTGAAATTCTGGAGGAAGAGCAGCCTCTGTGTTTGTACTGGCTCTGGCTACTAGAATCCCTTTGATTTTGTAGAAGTGACAAAGGGTCCTGTGGCACCTTATTGCATCAACTCTCTGAAGCTAGAGCTTTCCCTCCTCCCCCTTTCTCTGCTTACCTGGCCTTCCTCAGCATGAATGTAGCTAGTTGTACATTCAACTAGCTACATTCATGCTGAGGAAGGGGGGAGGGATAGCTCGGTGGTTTGAGCATTGGCCTCCTAAACCCAGGGCTGTGAGTTCAATCCTTGAGGGGGCCATTTAGGGATCTGGGGCAAATATTGGGGATTCGTCCTGCTTTGAGCAGGGGGTTGGACTAGATGACCTCCTAAGGTCCCTTCCAACCCTGATATTCTATGATTCTAGTTGTAGTGTCAGGGTGTACTACATCTCTACAGCGTTACTTCCCACTCCCAGTGGAAACAATGTCAAATAGACGCTTTGAGAGGACTGAAGGAAGGGGTAGAGCAGCCTGGCTGTGGGGAAGGAGGACTTGCAGGCCACGTGTGCCACCTAGCCTTGCTGTGAATTTTAACTCATGGGCCTTTCAAGGAAAGTACAAGGAAACTGAGGCCGTATGGGTCAGCATGATGTCCAGTGGTCGCTGCCCACCTCAGCCGCCCAAGTGTTGTCGAGTGTTTTTTTGCCGGGATCCCAGCAAAGTGCTTTGAGAAGGAGAATGAGGTTGGTTTGTGGGTGTTTACGGGGAGCTCCTCTTTGCTTCTTGTACGGAAGGTGTCCCAGAAATGCAGAGTGTTAGCGTTGCCCTGCGGGGGGGAGTCAGCCTCGAACACTGTTGCAGCTCGTGCGCTTCACACAAATATCATGCGAAGGAATCATAAGGGGCGCAGTTGGGCCCGAATAACCATATTTACTAACTTCACACAATAGCCACGGCCCAGGTCCTTACATGCACTGCTGCTCTGGCAGGGTTCTGGTGGCTTCTGGAGCACAGAAAAGAGTGAGAGCCACCAGAGTGCTTACAAACTATTTTAGAGAAGAACTACCCAATTCCTATACGTTACAAATACCATGTGCAGCACCTACAGTTGGACGCTGTGCTCTTTTGCTACCTGCTGCTGCTAGAAGGCACAGCAGATGCATCACAGCTAAGAGAAGCAAAGGGCAGTCCTAGTGAAAGAGGCTCTATGATGTAGTAAATTCTGCAGAAAAGGGAACACGCCCAGGGTTTTGAATTTCTGTGGGTCTGTGTTGCACAGCCAGGCTCTGCGCTTGGCAAACACGTGCAGTAAAAATGGCAGCTGGCATTTCCATCAATGGCACATGGGGAAGGAGGCGAGAGAGAGATGCCAGTGTGCGTATCAAGAAGTATAGAAAACACACTAAAAACGTCATTGCAAATCCGATCACATTGAATTCTGTGCTTCAAAAATTCTCCGACATCTTCCTAAACCCTCCTCCTGATGGGATAATGAATCTGAGTGATTTGCACAGCACCTGCCACTAAGACCATTTTCACCTTTCCAATGAGGTTTTAAAGATGTTGCAATCAACAATCTCTTGGAGATAAAGGAGAGGAGGTTATGGGGGCGGGAGCTGGGGCATGGTGAGAGACTTGAAATGAGCTCAGAGCTAACCTACCATGTTACCACAAGAATGATGCTGTTGTTTGGCATAGTGTGTGGTTGGGCTGATTTTCAATGTGCCATGCCCAGGAGACCCTCCTCATTTGCAGGGAATGAATGCTTTTGTTTTATTTCAATGTCACGGTGACAGTTTTAACAGGGATAACCATGTGGCAGAAATAAGGAAACCAAGAAGAGAGAAAAATGCAAGGATGAGATACCAGATCAACAGAGTGGACGTCAGAAGACTTCAGTTAACAGTGGATTTGGAGTTTCTTGTGCATGCAGTTAGCAGGAAGCTTGACACACTGTTCATAGATCATAAGACTAGAAGGAATTTGTTGATCATTTGGTCTGCCCTCCTGTAGAACACGCTGTAGAATTTCACCAGCAACCCTTGCACTGAGCTCAGTAACTTGTGTTTGACTGAAACAAATCTCCCAAAGAGGCATCCAGTCTTAATATGAGGTCCTCAAGAGACAGAGAATCCACCATGTCCCTTGGTAATTTGTTCCAATGGTGAATCACCCTCATTGTTAAAAATGCAGGCCTTATTTCTAATTTGATATTTTTCTGGCCAAAGACTCACTTGAAGTAGTCCAAAAATGTGTTTGCTCGGGTTTTATAGCACAATCTCTTATACCCCTAGGCCCCATGCAAACTTTAACCCACAGTTTTGAATATACAAATTCCAACCGCTGTTATTAGAGCAGCCATGTTATTGTCATTTGTTTCTGGTAGCGCTCTCAATGTGCTAAGTGCTGTAAAAAAACAAAAGAAGGCTCAATCCCTCCCTTCAGGAGCTCACCACCCCTACTACACTCTCCCTATGCCAAGCACATCTGCCTCTACACCCAATTCCTCCCCAAACGCCCAAAGGAAAAGGCAGGAATACTCTGCCCAGCAATCCCCAAATGAGCTCCAGTCAAGCGCCTCCACTGATCACAGCTGTGGCAGAGTCTCAAGGGCGGAGAGAAAGGGGTCTCTCGGGTAACCAGGCCCCAAACCCACAGTGTCACTCTTTGAAAGACCCCTGAAAATACAGCAATAGCCCTTTCCCTTGTTACTTTTGCCAGTGGATGGATCTGAAATGCTGAAATAAGATGCCTGGGACAGGTCCATGTAAACAGTCTCCATAGCCTATGGAGATGATGGTTTGGCAGCTGATTTGAAAGCACAGTGTCTTCTTACCCCCAGCGCTCACCATCCTGTTCACTGACCAGATGGTTGCCAAGGCATTCCGATACTATGATAATGAACACAGTGTGAAAACCCAGTTGGATAGATCCTGGTCCATCCTAGGGCTTTCGAGCGCAGGTCATCCAGTCAACCCTCCTGTAAACTGCCCTCTTTGGTCATTCACTCCCTGGCTGTTGCCCTCCTTAGCCATCCGCAACGCACTTCCCTAGGAGAGGATTCGCTTGTCCTTGCCCTTTGGATCAGAACAAAGTCTAGGTGCCTTCTGGTCCTCTGACCTCTGTCTGTTGCCAGTATCTTTAGGGTTACTCTTCTCAGAGATGACAGGCCTGGGCGACTCTTTCCAAACAGCCAGAAGATTTCTTAGTAAAAAGTTTTATTTGAAGATCAAAAAAAGCACAGAGGAAAATATGTTAAACAAAAGTAAATAATTCCGTCAATGTACCTAAGGTTACATTGCCTGAATGCTAAGCCCAAGGCAGGTTCTCAGATTCATTTAGAGAAGAACAAGCTTATATTCTCTTAGAAACAAAGAGCCCTCTGTTTGATCCTCTCTGTTCCTAGCTGAGAGCCTGTCATGTTGTTTCTCCCTGTGGGCGTATCTGTCTCTCTTAAGAGGCCCCACTTCCTCTTAAGGTTTGTGGACTCTCAAGAGGTAGAGTTAACCTATTTCCTAACCCTCTTTAATCTCTGGAGACCTCCTATTAGCTGCCTACCTCCAACCCACTTCTACTAGCCCTTGATGTACTTATTGGCTCTTCACATAGGCCTAGTAATCAAAAGTGCATAGTTCTAGCATCATGTTGGAACTGCTGTATTCCTAGGCTGTTATTGCTTGTTCAGGGTTTCAGGAGAAACCATCAGCCTATTTCAAGGGGTACATGATGAGCCAAACGCCACTTTCCTTCTTCCATGAGGCTTCAAATATAGTTTTCAATGATGAAGTGCATAACCCCTTCCCCGCACAATTCCCTTGGAAGACCATACAGTGTATATATACTGTTAAGGGAATATAAGAGAGAGGGCCAGGCCTATTTCATGTCCATTAGCAATGTATGTAGCTATATGTGCTAAGAGAATATGGGCAATGATAACCTGCAAGGGTCAGATGGGAGCCCCTCTTCGGCTGGCTGCTGAGTGAATTATGGGGGTGGAGTTACCTTGCTATGAAGAAACAGATACTTGGTGTGTGGCCACAGGCAAGATGCTAGACTTGGCCCAGCAGTCTGATTCCGGGTGAAAATATGTTCCTCTGACTTCATTACTTCGCTGGGTAACTGTCAATTTGCAGCTTCAGTGCATTAAAATAAGCCAAGTTCCTGCTATCATCAAACCTAACATCAAGTTGTCGAGGATGTGTCACTTTGTTTGCATGCATTAGAGAGTGATGGAAGGATGCATTAGCTCTTAGTGCAGCCACAGCACCGCTTGCTTCTGCTGGAACATGGAGTGAAACGACTGTTAATAATATATAATAATATAATAACCCTGCAAGCCACGCATTTCTGCTGTTAGTCTGACCTGGTCCCCAACACATTTTGTCTCCTTTCAGCACTTCTCTTTTGGCTGGGGCACCAAGTGTTTTAGGACTCAAGCAACCTGTCCTAGAAAGACAAGTTTCAAATAAATAAGCAACACACACACACACACACAATGCTAGCATTATTAATACACAGCACATGCACAGTGATAACATTTCATTAGGAACCCAACAATACCTGGGCCATATGGTGTTTTATTTAATTTCCAGAATCAAAATGCAGCCTTTGTCAGCTGGGAAAACATCTCGCTTCAAAAACAAGCTCGTGGTGATGAGTTCTCAGAGACAATTCTTTGTTGGGGCTGTCGTGATGCGTTGGCCAACATTGGGTGTTCGTGGAGGAGTGTCCCATTTTTGATTCTGAAAACGCATACGCAGTTAAGGGCTTATTCCAGCTTTTCCCAAACTAGCCGAACCTTTGGAGCACACACACCCCTACAGGGAATCTTATCAAACAGGTCTTGGTGTTTTTGTTTCCAGTCCTGGCAGGAGCCATCTAATAATCTTGGTTCGATTTGGGTGGCCAATACCCAGAAGTTGGAGGTCAGTATTTTGTTCCAAATTGGTGCATCCGCTCTGAGGACAGAGACTCCATCTTTAATTAGAATAGGTTGGCTCCTATGCTACAGAAATGAAGATGGACCTGTACCAAAACCCGGGATCCAAATGCTGCTAAATTTTGCAAGTGTTCCAAATTCAATCTGGATCTGGATCTTCGAGCTTAATCTTACGTCTAAAACATACCTGTTCCTTGTGGCAATGATAACTAATCCCACCCTCTCGCTCAGCTGCATTCAGAAAGTCCTCTTGGACTTCACTGTGGATCAAAATTTAAATAAGGGATGTATCTGGCTTTATATTTCTGATTTCAGCCCTCACTGGGGAAAACGTCCTTTTGGTGTGTGTATGTATAATATACACGTAGGCATATAATGCATCTTTCAATATAAAGGCTCTGATCCTTTTGATGAGATGGTATATCCTTTGGCTTGGCCGCCTAGCACTGGAGATACAGCCTGTGGAACACAAAGGCATGTAAGAAATCATAACAGAGGCAATCGCCTCTTAAAATTTCCTTTGGGCATCCAATGACAATAGGCCTCCCTGAAGCTAGCCATAAGAATAATGCTCTGTCTTATAGCACTTAGGTGTCTAAGGTACTTTACACAGTCTCAATGTGTTCTGGCACCTTTTATTAGACTCATGGCAGACCTGTACATTTCATAAGAGCAGGACTATAAACACTTAGCAGGCTTTTGGGCTCTGACTTACTCAAAATGTACAGTACGTATTAGTGCTTCCCCGCTTCTCTCTAGGACATCACAATAATACAGACAATACCACATTTGGTCTTACATAGTCTCAGACTCGGGGAATGAAAATATGGTTTTGTGAGCAGCAGCATGATCCCGGCATGTATTTAACACTAAATCACGTTGCTAAGTAGAGCTGGGGAATAGAAACGAACATTTGTGACGATATCTGCGGATGAAAGCTCAGCGTTTGCTTCGCTCTGCTTCACCGGCTCGTCTGATTTTCTAGTTTGCAAATCTTCAGAGGCCCCGATGGGTGTTAGCGGAAATGTTCATAAAGGCATCCTCCAAGGCAATCGGTTGGTAACAAATAGGCAGAATTGCTGGGGAAGATAGCAGGGAATGGAGGTTACAGCTGAGCAGCAGTGGTATAGCGGGATGGTAGCAGTAGTGGGATGAGCCTCACAACAGAAACCACGCAAGGAAGAGACCTTGGAGGGAATGGTGAGCCAAAGCGAGCAAATGACAGAAGGGTTGGAGAGGGGTAGCAAGCAGCGGGGAGAAGAGACGACCTCCTGAGAGATATGAAGAGTCTTAATAATTGGTGTAATTTTACTTTTGGGGAGCTCCACTGAGACAAGTTCTGGAAACGAATGAGATACCATCTAGATCTGGCAAGGCAGATGGAGAGCGCTGCATTATTTATTCATTTTAATTGTCACACCAGGATACATTAGCAAGTTGGTGCTTCTCTGCTGCAATCACAGTCTGCTCTCGGCTGACTACAGTTACTTTATTTTATTTTTTTACAGTTTTTGGTTTTAAAGGTTTCGCTAACCCTTTATATACACTGACCTTCTTCTGAGGCCCGGATCCTGCAGCTGAATTTTATTGGGGTTCTGTGCAGGCACGAGGGGGGTCCACTCGTGAGAATCAGGCTGCAGCATTGGAGACCAGAAAATAACCTAGCCTCCCTCCTGTTTATGTCCTCTCTCAGTTGTCGCACATTTTCTCTGGCCTCGTTCTCCTGCAGCAGAAGGCAACATAACTGTCTTTTGTGTTCTTCTGCAATCAGCGCATCTGAAGATGTGGCTGCTCTGGGAACGATGGTGATTAGGCAAGGTGGAAGCAGGACTGACGACAAGAAAGTCAAACGTTGCAAAGGCAGCATTCCAGTTCCAGTGGCTGTTCAGGGGAGGCATATTCTTCATCCCCTTTTCATTCCTCATGATCAGACTTTGTTGCAAACATGTAAGGCCAGCGGCCCCGCTAACCCAGTATCCAATCTCCACCACTAGTGGGGTTCAGAGGAATTCTGTTTGTTCTGTTCCATATAGGTTCCCATTCTCTGCTCATCAGAGCACCTTCCAGTCATGCATTAAGCAACAGGACTAACCTGTCTCATGTGTGGTTTGCTAATCCTCTCATCTGCTCCCCAGGGAGAGAACTGTGTGTGCAATGCTTGGTTTTGAAGTGTATATGCTGCTGTGTGCTTATCTTCATGAAGGCAGGTCGGAGAAGTGCCCCTGCACTTGGAGCAGGAGGTGGGGAGTTTTGTAGTACTCCTTAGTTACTGAACGAGTTCATTCTACACTCTGGGACCAGCCTCCGAGAACGCTCTTTCTCCTGCACAGACCAGCTCTACCATTAAGTACCATTCTACCAGAAGCAGAGTTGTCAACCGCAATCTTCATCATAGGGCTTTAGGTGATCTTTGGACAGGCTGGGGCCAGGCCATGAGCACCTTGAAGAAGGACAGAGACTTTTAACTTGATTCAGTGTTCAATGAGAAGCCGGTGTAGAGAATGGGCAGGTTTGTTTCTGAGGAGATGCTGCAGGAAGGTGCATGGATCTCCATTATGGCGAATTATGTAATATAACCTGTCCAAAGGGGAAGTTTCTTCCTGACCCCCATTAGTTAGAGGTTGGTTTATATCCTGACGCATGAGGGTTCATATCCCTTATGCACTTTTTACCCTGTGTAATGTAACTGGGCGGGTTTTGGTTCACAGAGATGTTTGGGGAATGGCGTTTATACATCCACATGCCCATGTTCACATGCAAACAAGGGAATTCGGGCACTGACGAAAGTACTTGCTATTCATCGTTTGTGGCTCACAATTTTTTACTTGTTGTGCATTATCCTCCCATCACAAAGCAGCTGCAGCATATTTCAGGGAGAGAGGCACTGCGCTCTCTCCCTCTCGCAGGGATTTTACTTTTGTTCTTTCTTGGTGTATTGTTTTTCCCTTAATCTAAAATGAGTGACTCAGGCTGAGAGAACAGGCTTGCTCTTTCTGTTTGGAAAACACGACATTAATAAAGGAGGTTTTGTTCAGCTAAACTCTTTTCCTCCCGTGTACCTGCACTTGCTGACTTGCCGTACGAGGACGATACAGCCTCCTGGCTCTGATAACTTCAGCTGAGTCTCTAGGATGCCCAAGAAGAAGGAACATTTTTCTTTCAACTATGCACCGAACTGGCCTGGTATGACCCTTCAGCCATAATCATTTAAGATTTTCTAAGGGAGAAAACCCATTTTCAGCAATGTGGAGGAATTTCTAATGATGAGGATCTTTCATAGCACAGTACGGTAGCAAGAATACACTCCATTAGGATCCAATCTCCTCTCGCAGAAGCTCCTGTTATTCCCTTCTGCCTGTCCTCCAAAGACTTTAATAGTGATAAGCTTAGTGTGCAAATTGCACTAGTCACTAATAACATGTTCTTCTACTCGGATGGCAATGCCAAAATGTTATTGAGTTGGAGACTGGTGAACCACACACAGAGACTGAGTTTTATGTAGTGAAGGTGAGTATAATTCAAATTATAGAAAAATCAGTACAATAGGTACAGCAAAATGACCCCCGGATCGTACATGCTTAATCTTAGGCTGGCACAGGATAAAGCAATCCCCCAGTGCTGACACATTTACAACCTTATGGAGACCCTTAGAAACAAAGATAGAAGAAGCAGTTAGTGGAGCACACCACAAGAAGAGATGACGTTTTGGGCTGCTGCCGACTCAGTCCCTCCCAGTTCCCATCCTTGATCATTCATGCATCAGGTTTTCAGAGAGCCATTGGGTTAGAAGGGATTGCAAAGGCCTAACCTCCTGCCAAGATGCAGGGTTTATATAAGGTTTCATAGCCCTTTTTCATACATTTACATATCAGTGACCATATTTACTTAGGTCTTGGCCCTTTATCCATAGGTGGCTTTCCAAGTACCCATAATCAGAGTTCCGATGGCTGACATAGTTATTTGCATCAATACTACATTAATACATTTCCCAGTGTTTCCAGGATGTTAATGAGTCTAACCTTATGGTTATACATACTAAAAAATCCCCTAGAAATCTGTTATTTCAAGAATAAACTGGGGGGTTTTGCGGTAACTTGTTTTTTCACACAGCACTTACTGCTAAATATTGCTAAATCTTATAACCTTAGCTTAAGCATTCATGCAAACTCCTTTGCTACTTCGTCTTACTATCAGCACTACTAACAGGCCCTGTAGGCCTCAGTTTATTGCCAAGCCTACCTTAGCGGTTATACATACTCTTATGTTTCCCTACTTGCATTACAGGTCTAATAGCTTCTATTTCGCTATCTTAAAGCATTTTTAATATGCCTCCGCACAGGATATGTAATTTAATCTTGCACCCTAAGATCAGGCCAGGGGTTACAGATCAACAATAGAGATCTCCACAACAGCCAGATATCAGTCCATCTTTTTTTCCCAGGAGACCAGCCCAGCCTGTATCACTCTGCTCCAGCAGATCTGCAGGAAGTTGCGATAATGAGCTTCTTGTAACAGAGGGCACTGTTTCCCTAAGCTGTGTGCGCGTGCACACAGATCCTAAACCCTGCGCACACGGCGAAACACCATGTGCACAAAAATTTGCCCAGAAGCACAACAATTTGTACAGATGAAATTTTTTGTGCACACAGCCTGTCAAAAATTAGAGGGAACATTGACAGAGGGTGATTGTTTTGACTTTGGTTGCTGGAAAAAAGGGTGGGCAGGGCATGCTGACTCTCCAACCAAGAGAGAGGATGAGGAGTGATGATACTCTGGCGCTACAAGTAGCTGCTTTCAGAGGGGTTTGCTCTCAGAATTTATTAACATGGGAAATCTGTGAGGGGGGGCGGGAAGTACGCAATGTATCTGTCAAATGTCGGTAGTTCTAACTGTACTACAGCCATCCCGTTACTCTGAGATAAGCCAACTGACTTCATAGCGTCTTCATTTTAAGGCCAGAAGAGACCATTATGATCATCTAGCGCGACCTCCTGCGTGACACAGGCCAGAGACCGCCCCCGGTCATTTTGGAAGCAAGCCCATAACTTCTGTTTGAGACAGAGCACACCTTTCAGAAAGGTGTCCCAGTCTGGATTTAAAGACTGCAAGTGGTGGAGAGGGTTTTATTACAGCAGCAGATAGCTCTGTCTAGGTGCTTCTGTGGTGCCCGCAGTGTCCGATTGCCACGCAAACATGAATCGATTCTTCCTTGCACCTGGCCTGTGAGGTAGGTGGGAACTGAGGCGTAGAGAGATCAAATCACTGGCCCAGGGTCATTCAGGGAATCTGTCGCAGGGTTGGGAATTAACCCTAAGTCTTCTGATTCCCAGGCCAGGGACTTAATTATAAAAGCAGCCTTCCCCCTCCTAAAGTTAGAAATGCCCTTGGATCTGAACCACCCTGCCCCCAGACTTGAGGGTGTTTGGATCTGAACTTGGCAGGTAGGGGCCATCTTAAGCTGTCGTCCATGTGGACAATCTTCCACCTCTTTCACACATTCCCTAGTTCCCAGCAACGTGCTGACCCCTCTCTGTCTAATGTTCCCTGGGCCTACGTGCTCAGATAAGTCTGTCACGACAGGCTAGTCATAGCTCTATGTCCCATGCTCTGTTCCTCCCAGAATCTCCCCAGCGTGGGAGAAGTCAGTCAGCAAGGCCGGCTATCCCCACCCCTCTCTAGTCATAGCTGTTAGGTGAGAAGTTTCCACTGCCAGTGACTACTTTCCAGGCTCTTCGGGTAGCCCTTGCTGGGCAAGGCAATGGGTGAAGGAAGAGAAGGATTTTCCGGCAACTTCTGAAGTCCCACTGCTGCTTTTCTGAAGCCCCTTACTGAAATATGCCTATGTGTGCTGGGTGAAAAGGGTTGAGAGGCAAACCCTTAGGGATCATTACATACCGATCATTACAATACCTCATAAGCCACTGCGAAGTACTTTCCTCTGAAGGGTTGTGATAAAGAATGAGGAACATAATAATAGCAACACATAGCTCTTATATAGCTCTTTTCATCAGTAGACCGCAAAGCATTTTACAAAGCAGGGCCGTACCATTATCCCCATTTTACAGATGGGCAAACTGAGGCCACAGGGTGGGGCAGTGACTTGCCAAGGTCAACCAGAAGGCTGAGCCAAGAATAGAATCCACGTGTCTTGAGTCCCAGTTCCATGCGCTAACCACTTGGCCACGCTGCTAGGGAGTGCATGACTGCTATTCAGCATTGTGACCCTTATGAACACTGGTGTTTTCACCCCGATCAGGACAGCAAGTGAACATTTGGGCGGGTTAAAAACTAAACCAACCACCACCAAAGGCTGGCTGTCAAACTAGCTCAGCTGGCAGCCTGGTATATGTTCCCCGGGAAGGCATTATTTAGAGGGCAGGAGCTTTTAAATAATGTCTCCCGCCTGCGTCTGATTTGGACACTGTTTAAATCTACATTCTGTGAACGAGCCGAACACTACATCTCCCCCATTCATAAGGGAAGAGATTTATAATAAAATCATTACAGGCAAAGCAAATGAGCCAGGGATCCTTTGGCTGCCTTTGTCGGCTCAATGAGAGAACACAATTTATGAATTTGACAAATCCTCCCCCATATAATGTTAAAACCCATATAATACTCAGATGAGTAACTCTCCGTTTCCCAAAGCTTATTATGCTGTGCAAGAACAATAGCGGGGAGGTGGCTTCGGAGAAATTACAAGAGCTGAATGCATGGTTTGAGCAAAGTGTTCACCTTCAGTCCCCTAGATGGGAACAAAGAAGAAAAGAATTATCAAGGTGAAAAGAAGAAGAGGGAGCGTACTAGTTAAAATATTCAGCTCTGCATTACTCCACTGCACACTGGAACTGGAACACATCACATTCACATCTAATTGTCTACAGTGAGGAATGAGATTAGCACTGTGAGCAAAGATCTTTTTGTTCCTCCTCTGGAATTCAGGTTCTGCCGTAGGCATGGAAACATAGGTGCCATGAGTTCTGTTGGGTCTCAACTCCTCTCTACTGCTCATTGGGAATCCAGCTACCTCTTCCACCAAAAGGAACTTGTGTTACTAAGCATGGTGTGCCATCAGTACCAGCACTTGAATGATATAGTGCTTTGGAGAGTGCTGAGAGATCGTGAATGAATGGGACATTCAGCTGTTCCTCCTTCCCACAAAAAGGTGGCTGGGGATTGGTTTTCTCCTTGTTTGTTTAGTCTTCCAGCCCTTTGTGAGCACAATGAAAATGTGTCTATTTGCTGGAAATGGGCCCGTGGATCAATATTTAGGTCCAGATTTTGAGCCCCCTGAAGTTGAGTCTGGGATTTTACTTCAGGCCCGTCTCTGCTATTATTATGATTTGATTCTATGGAAATCCCAGCTGTCGGCTATGTGATCCATGCTGAGGCCTCCATCTCTCCCCATCTAGAATGTTCTCTTTTGGTGTCGGGGACTCACAGAACTGAGCGTGGCATGTCTCTTACATGCGAGGCTTTCTGAGATCACACGCCTAGCGGGGACGTCGCAGGGTCCCCATGAGGCCGCGGGTTCCATTCCAGACTGTTTTCATAGCACTTCTGTTATGACCGACATTCTTTATATTCTCAGAGACCACCACTGAAATCACCTCGTACACTAGCTCACAAAGGATCTTACACGTCTACTGCATGGATCGAGGCCACAGTGAGCTTTCTGTAACACCTCCAAGCTAGACCTACTCTATGTACACGAAATCCTATCTATGAATGCTCAATGTCCCATGAGTCTGTGTTATACCAGGTTTCCACAGATCAGGCCCTAGCACATGCTGCATTATTTGTGCAACGTATTTGGTAATGAAAACCTGTGTCCTGTATCCCGTCTGTGATGCCGCAGCAGTGTAAAGACCAGGTCACAGGAGGTGCAGCATGACCAATGCCTGCATTGGACTTCTGGGAATTGGACTTCTGGGAACTGCTCTAGGGTGTTGCAAACTAGGCAATCTGTCAATTTATGGATGCCGGTAAGCCTGACATTAACACTGAGTTTCACATGGCTCTGCGTGTTTAAAAGCCAGAGACTTATATGTGCTGTGTACATGATCTCTGACCGGGAGCTGTGATTCAGAAGCATTCTCACTTCTGAGGTATGTGTCACTGAAGAGTCATCCACAGGTTTTATAGACATGTTTAAATTTCACATTTCTTATGCCGCGATGGCAGCAGAGGAGACCCCCAGATGAACCTGCACGTGAAGATTTCACACCACTCAGGCTAGCTCAGGGTCATTCCTCCCTACTGCTGGGCCGAACAAGTGCCCGAAACCGCTTCCCGACAATATTGCCTTCAATAAAAAAGAGTGACTTAACTTACCAGCTGGTGCTTTCGCACAGGCAGGAATGCGTGCAGAAAGAATGAGTTCTAAGTGAAGAGCAAAGAATATTTGCAGAAAACCAATTCCAAACTAGCAAACAGGCACATGTAAACCAAAAACCAGGCTCTACGAGTTCTGCTCCTCCAGCCAGGGAGTAGAGACAGCATCACATGACCGACCAACCCAGCTCACATTGGGAATACCTAATGCTCATGGCAACCAGCTCGATGAGGAACATCCCACCGCCACACCATACATATCTGAGCCATCCCTAGGGGCTTGTGCACTGAAAAGAGTGGTGGGAGCATTGGCTTTTCCAAGTAGCTAGGCTACTGCACCAAGACTTCCCAGACCTGGGTTCTGTTCCTGGGCTAGCCAGCGACCTGTTGTGTGAGCCTGGGCCAAGCACTCCCACGCACTGCCTTTGTTTCTCCTCCCCCCTATTGTCTTTCTTATGCATTCAATTTGTAAGCTTTCTGGGACAGGGAGGTCCTTCTACTATGGTATGTGTTTATACAATGCCTAGCATGATGGGGGCCCTGATCTTGGTCAGGGCTGTTAGGTTTATCCCATAATACTGATAATGGATAATACAAAGATAACTCTTGCTACCATGGGAAGTTGGCAATGGTGATGTCCGGCAAAGCAGAGGAAACTGGCTTCTGTCGGCAGTAGGGTGGAGAGGCAGCCTGTGTTCCTTTCCTGTAATCATATTTCATCATATGTACATCACCCCTTGTAACCTCTGTGGGGGAGGAGAGAGAGAGGGTGCATTGCAAAGCCTTGTGAAATATGGTGGATCTTCATATTAGCCGCCTCTTCTCCTCCCTTCCCCTTGTACCCAAGCCAGACAGAAAGGCTGGTGTAATAACCCAGAGTCTGAGAACAACCCCCATCACCAGTGCTGGCAGGTACGGTTTCCAGTTGCTATCGCTTTTCCATTTCTGGTGGTGACCGGTGAATCTGCATCATCCTTATGCGGGGCTGGAGGCTATTGCAAACGCAAACTAGAAGGGCCTTATAAAAATCAACCCTCATGAGAAATCCAAGCCAATGAGTCAGAGTAAACTCTTTGTCCAGCTGAAGTCTCAGGCCTTTGGTCAGGTAGATTTGTGTCTGCTACTAAAAATGTCGGGCACTTTAACTCCCTCGTATCACAGCACAAGTTGTGAGCATGTCCACCAATAACAGGCAGCCATAGAAGCCCAGTGACTAAGCCAATTTTCATTCTCCTGTAAGATTCCAGATTGGATCCAGCTAGAGCTCGTAAAGAAAAGGCACCTCCCTGTTTTCAGTCCATCTTGGCTCTTCATTCCTCCCTAAGACAGTTCGTTAAAAAAATGATTAAATAAAGTCAGATGAAAAGGCACAAGAAGCACGAGGCACACTTGGGGCTGATGAACAGACTGTATTAGGGACAAAGTCTAGCCCCTGCAGGGAAGCTTTGCAGGTCAGGAATCTCCCCCTGGAGGGCACAGTGCATAGCCAGAGTCATTCCATAGTCCTTGTCCTGTAGTAGTTTCCATGGCACATGCCCATCCCTATTAGGCTAGGAGGACCTCTGGTACATTTGCACAGTCCTGTTTCCTCTGAACGTGCCCTTCCCCTCCCCACTCAGCATGACTTCACCCCAGGCCGCTCCTGCATGCTGCTTCAAATGGATCCTTGCAACGCACAAGCCTGCAGCGCGCAGGGACGTTGGCCAAGACAGATGATCCCCTCATACCCAGTGCCTTTCCTCCCTCTGCGGAAATTGCCAGGGAGACAATGGCGATTTCCTCCTATGCTTTAGGAGTGATTAGAAATTACCCGCTGAATTATCTCCTCAAACAGTTCTTGGCCTGTAACTCATTCGTGAATGTTGCCAATATTCCAAATGTGAGGGGCTTTGATTGAATGCACAGGCCACAGGGGCTATTTCTGATCCCTGGTTGGCTCGGGGTAACTCTTAAAATCAGGCTTCGGGTGAGAATACGCCACTTCAGATTTGGCCTGCTGCAAATATTCCTGGGTGTACAAGGAGGGCTTGATGGTGCAGACATGTCTCCCACCGGTGAGTGGTTACTCACCCATTCATTTCCATGGGGTTTCCATGTGCTCCCCAAGCACTGGACAACTAAGCCCTGAGTCTGCTGTTTCTGCCAATATTCCTGCCAGTATTGCTAGAATATTCATGGGATGAGCAAACACGGTACAAACACGGTCGCAGCAAACTTGTCCCAATAGCCAGGCATCAGCAAGCAAAAGGGTTAGTTACCCGTATCATGACCGGAAAAACACGGCACTGGGTCTGTCCTATACTGTGACATGCTGGGGAAAATATTTCAGCCCACACCTCCTATCCAAGGAGGCACTACGCTTCAGAAATGAGTAAATGAGCCACACTGGAAGGCAGACTCCCCAAACTGGCCACCTGAACTGCTCACAAAAGTCTTCGTTTGCCCCATGCAAACAGACATTTGCAGCTCTAAGTGCCCAGCTGCGTGTGTGTACAGTGGCAGGATTTGTACATGCAGTTTGGGGACAAGTTATGAACATCGGGTCCACAGTCTCCAAATAGGGGCCTTTTTTTTTCTTTTTTTTTTTGCAAGGGGGAGTGAAAGGTGCTATCGAACTAAGGGGTTCTTACTGGTGGTGATGGTGGTGGTGTTATTAAGGAGCTACATCTGGCCAGAAATGGAAGGGCGGGCAAGTGTACCTTCCCTGAGGCAGAGCAATTAAATTGCTTCTTCAAGGACTTGTTTTCACTTTAATGTGAACGCAGTGGATTGCCTGTTCTGTTTATGTTACACTGAAATATATCTCACTTAAAGGCCAGAAGAAGCTTTGCCGCGCTTCAAATAATGTCACTTCCTTGCAACGCTCCCAATTATTGCCATCCCGGTTACGCCGCATCCACAAAATGTAACATAAAAAATGTTAGATCACCATTCATCAGTGCCAACAAGTGAGGTGCCTTCTGTATGCAATGAAAATCTACGGGCAGAGTTACAACCAGCACAAAATGCTACTGTCTTTGTTTATAGAAATAGTCTCTCTCCATTATTTCACAAGACAGATTCAAGCAACTGCAGTGGGGAAAATAAAATACAGGCATGGGGGATTGTTGCGTTTGAGCAAAGATCGTTAAGAGTCTGGAGGTGAATTAGAAATGCCGTGAAGAACTGAGTTTTTACATGATTGATTCAATTGAGTTTAATTGAAACCACAAGAGCAAGAGAGTGAGAATTCTGTTTCTCATGGGCGCTGGAAAAACTCCACTTCCACAAGGATAACTCTGTGTGTGTGTGTGTGTGTGTGTGTGTGTGTGTGTGTGTGTGTGTGTGTGTGTGTGTGTGTGTGTGTGTGTGTGTGTGTGTGTGTGTGTGTGTGTGTGTGTACACCCTGCTCTCGGTTAGACAGAATCAGAACTGCTCAACTGTGTGGCATAGACCCAATACTACTATAAGCTAATGGAGATTCTCCTTAACCTGAAATGGTAGAAGACTGTGCTTTTGAAACTGGCACATCTGAGTTCAATCCCAGAGAGGCTAAGTGATCCATCCAAAGTCTGACAGCAAGACAGTAACAAAGTCAAGAATAACATTTAGATCTCTTGATTAAAAGGCTTATACCTTAACCACAAGACCATCCTCCGATATTTCTATGGCATCTCACTTCCTGGTACGTGCATTTGCATTAATGGGCTGTGTGAGGGGGAAGAAGACAGCTGGCAAGATGGGACACTAGATTTAAAGTCCTAGATTTGAATCCTGGCTTAGGTGAAAAGTAAAAATGAATGTATTGCTCTATATTTCTGGTCTGACTGACACTAGAAGTCATGAGGAAGTGTAAAAAAGCATAAAAGGGTTGAGGCCAATTGTTCCATCAGAACTGATTTGCCTAACATTGACAGCTCCACTTACGCTGTTGTTGTATGTCACAGATGCCCTACCCCTCGGCATGTGCTCCTTGCTAGCAATCTGCTGGCTGCAGTGGCATCTTGGAAGCAATTTATGAAAGACATGCAGGTGGAAAGCAAATCAGATTCCTGTCAGACAGTTCGTTGCTCAGTGATCCATGTATATTTCAGATGTGACACCAATTTTGTTGTGAGGATCTGCTACACAAATGTTAATGAAGAACCACTGCAGCGGGCTACATTCAATCTGCACTGATAACTTATCAGGGGCCCTCTGCAAAGGCTTGGAAATGGAGAAAGAACCCTGGCGCCGGCAGAGGTCTGGCAGCATTTAGCGTTTGCTTTTAGGTGGTAATGTGGGGTCCGCACCGATCTCTGGAGATCTGGGTAAGAAGATGGCTTTTGGTCACTAGGAGTTCTCAGTCTAAGACCAAACAGATTCCAGCGCTGGTAAATTTCATCATGGTCCACAGCTGAATGGTTGCTACTTATCACCTGAACCTGCTTACACCAGTGCTCAGATTGCTATTGGAAGGAGCGTGGTATAAATGCCCAGAAAGAGTGAGTTCTGAGCTACTTAGGAACCAGAATTAGACCCAAAGTCTTGTTGGTTGGTTGATTATGGTCTTTAAGATAAAATATCTCTGCTGGATTTCTGGGTTCTTTAACCTTTAGGTAGGTCAGACAACATTAGACAGTCATGTTCTTGGAAACATGTTACCTCGCCCATCCTCAGCCATAATGCCTAATCTTTGAGGTGCACCTCTGCCTGGCAGTATGGGGTGCACATTCCTTGAGGGACCCCAGTTAATCCTTTTGGGGGGGTTCATATTATACTAACTGATGGGCAATTCCCCAAAGAGTTGGAGTATTCCTCTATGCACCCAACCCTCTTGGATTGGAAATGTCATGTAGCAGGAGCCCAACAGTTGGGTCAGGAATGCCGGAGGAATAGCCTTTCTTGTGGTAATCAGGCAATTCCACTTCTATCTGTGGTAATTTTAAGGCACTTATCCCCAGAAGCTTCCAATCCTGACTGTAACCAAAAGAACAGAAGGAGAATAGGAACACTCCATATAATTTAAAAAATAAGTTAGCCAAACTTTCTAAACCAGTTTGTCTCAGTAGAAGCTTTGGGTCAGTTCTTTCTTCCCCTGAACAAGTTCACGTATTGGATAAGCGATCAAACACCATGGTGATGGTCACAGTAGAGAACCTAGATAATATATACCCCCCCAAGCAGCTAGTCACAGTTGGGGACCCTTGGGACCTTCCAGTTGGGGTTACACATTGCTGATGGAGTCAGTATTTGCTTTGATGCAGTCTTATTGATTTAGAAGAAACATACAAAGTCCTTCTCCTGCAATGGCAGGAGGACCCAAGCGCAAAAGGAGCAGTTTCTTAGCTTACAGGCCCAACTTCTTTCAGCCAGCACTCCCCGACTCAGAACCATTCTCTAAGCTTCTCCCAGGGTCCCATCATGCTCACTGGCTGTTGCTTGGCTTTCTCTGACTGCTCTCAGTCTCTTTCGCTTACATGTCTGCACCCCAGCTTGTCTTTCTCACAGACACACCCACCCATCTGGTCAGAGCAAAACTCTCTGCCCACCTGGTGTTCGTTTCTGGGCAGACTGTATGTAGGCCATGTTTTGGGGTGAGGCCTCGTAACTTAGCTACACCAACAATCTTACCTTAAGAGCACGTTCGCAAATCAGTTTCATTGAGGTTTTAACTCAAGCCCTAAAGACCCTGCTTTTAAGCCAGCTCATGACAATTACACAGAATGGCCAAACCACCATGCATGGTGTTGCCAGTTAAAGTACTGGAGATGGAGCCACGCATAAATTCTAGGCCCCTACTTTGCTATGAATCTCTTCTGTGACATGCGGCACGTCATTTCCCCTCTCTGCACCTCAGTTCCACCATCTATATAAAAGGGATGATCGTGCTGACCCACCTCACGGAGGGCTTGTGAGACTTCATTCATTCATGTTTCTAAGAGTGTCTACACTGCCCCTTCACCTGAGCCCCGCAAGCCCGGTTCAGCCAGCACGGGGTGTTTAATTGCCATGTGGATGTCTGGACTCAGGCTGGAGCCCGGGCTGTAGGACCCTGTGAGTCCCAGAGCTCGGGCTGCAGCCCAAGTCTGAACGTCTACACTGCAATTAAACAGCCCCTTAGCCGGAGCCCGGGTCAACTGGCATGAGCCAGCCGCGGGTGTCTAATTGCAGTGTAGACGTACCCTTAAAGGCTTGAGATCAGGGGCTAATGCACTGGAGAGCAGGGCCATGTTGCTCTCCCTCCTCTTCTAAAAGCAGCAGGGAGCTGTCCCTGGCTTGGATAAGCAACATTCCCCCACAGCTCACCCTCTCCTTGGCAGGCATGAAGAGCGCTCCCCCATCCTACCTCAAGCCACTTAAATCCCTGTTCATGATCACGGGATGGCAGGCCCTGGAGAGGCACCAATGCCTCGTTACTACTCTCCCCAGCTCCTGCCCATCTACCACCTGTGCAGTTCTTTTGTTTCCAAGGGCACATTTAGGGTCCGGCACTTTTGTTCAGTCGCCTCCTCTGATCTTAGCTCCGTCCATGGTGGTGTGAAGAGCAACCGAAGGAGATGAGGCGTCACCTGCCTTTGTAGAAATGCAGCCACCGGGGGCTCCCATAGCCCCTCTGTCAGCGGGATCTTTCCAGTGAGGAATATTAATGCCACGCTATAGTATGGAATCAAGTTTTAACTGAGATTAAGAACAATGAGGCATCAGTCCCTCTGTCCTTCTGATCTCAGCTGTTAAGTCTGTGAGTGCAGGGAACTCTCTGTTTGTTTGCTGGTGCGGTTCCCTCCCTGAGTTTTCATGCTGCTGCAGTCCTATTTTAGTGAGCGCTGGTGGAGTGTATGCATCACCGGCACTGTCTGTCTGCAGCAGGAAGTGCTCATCTGAGCGGGTAATTCTTAAATATAATACTGCAGTGGGTTAGGGATTATGATAGTATAGGCAGGCAGATGCCTCCCTAGATCAGCTTCCTGCTAGATTAGCATTAGCTTTTTACAGCGCCAGCAAGCTATCTGCTTCTCAGCCACTCCGTTCGCGAAGCACGCCGTTCTGCTGGGCTTTAAAAAGGACACTGCTCTGTAACAAATTGGCCTGCATCAGCTATAACAACATGTGCTACAGGATCCAAGAAGACCACTAAGGTACTTTATGCTAATTGAGACAAGATATGCTGTTGAGAAGCACAGCTCTTTTCAATGGGGTCTTTTCTACCTACCATTTTACCTGTCACCAAATACCTCAGAAACATGAATGGAAGCTATCCTTGCTCCTCTGAGGAAAAGGAGTATTAAGATCCTGTTTGACAGAGAGACATGGAGGCGAATTCCCCAGCTGGTGTAAATTATCAGAGGCCCAAGTGATTTGCCCTGGAAATCTGTGGCATGCTGGGGATTGAACCCAGATCTCTAGAGTCCTTGTTCAGTGCCTTAACTCCAAGAGCCTGTGCACAGCTGGCACAAAGACTGAGTCCATGGCAGGGACGATTCAAAGCAAGCCGGGACCATTGTATCCTCAACAGACAGGCCTCTCTGCGAGGAGGAAATGGCATTTCTGAGTGTTTGTGGTGAGCTGTTGCCACAGACACAGTAGTAGGGTGTCCGGGAAGTAATAATTTTACCACTGCATCCAGGAAAAGGACCTGATTTTCTAATGTAAAAAATAAGCATAAAAACAGCCTTTAAAAAATTCTGTCTCTATCCACTCAAAAGAAGGGCCCACGCCACTTGAAAGGTCGCCTTTATTATACTGAATTAATTTTTATTTCAAAGGTGCGTTTGTAGCAGTGATCTCATCTGAGGATCTTTCACCGGTGCAGCCCTTTGTCCTGTTCCACCCTCCTCCCCCAACCCTTTGCTGTCACCATCCTTTGCTGTGTTAAATTTGATTTAGTTGTAAGCTCCTCAGGGTAGGACCCTGTCACTGTTTATTTGTCTACGGAGTGCCCTTGCATACCTGTGGTGCTGAGTGCATAATAAACCATATCTGGGCCCTGTACGCTGCCTCCTAGCCCCACCAAAGTTCACAAACTCCTTTTAAAGTACATGTCAGTTTATAGCTAGACACACACCGTTTGTGCCTGTACTACCTGCCCTGCTTCCCTGCATGTGTCACAGCCAAAATGCTACCAAATGCTGCATTTCAGGGGCAGGTTATTCCATAATTCTGCATGATGGAGTGTCTTGCTTCTCCTCTGTCTTAGGCCTCTGGGACCAGCCACTCTTAGATGTGGCACATGGGACGAGGACTAGGTTAACTACTGATTTTATCTGGCACGTCAGTTCTTGTGTTCCTTA
This sequence comes from Macrochelys suwanniensis, assembly GCA_033296515.1. NCBI lineage: Eukaryota > Metazoa > Chordata > Testudines > Chelydridae > Macrochelys > Macrochelys suwanniensis. The sequence continues at coordinate 6,915,225 of CM065790.1, read as the reverse complement.
TGTAACACCCGATATGGGATCTGAAATAGGACTAGCACAGGGAATTTCTTATACCTCTGTTTTGTCACTCATCTCACTGTCACACATAGGAGGAGAAATTCCAAACTGGTTTTCTATGGAGCACAGGCAATTGACAAACTGTGATCTTCCCCTAACTCTGCTCATTACATCACCTCACCCGCCCACCCTATTTGTCTGTTTTGTCCTCCTGTCCACCATGTGGATTATGAGCTCCCTGGGGCAGAGACTTTCTTTGTTAGTTGATGAAAACCATCTAGCCGAGGTCAAGGAACCTCATACGTATGGAAGTTTCTGCTCCAAAGTTCAAAGACTATAGTTTTAAAGCCTCCCAGATCAGATCCAACCATTTATCCTTCTGCTTCTCAACCATTTGCGGCCCCCCCTTGTTCTTGCATTCACATTTGCCTGTGTTGCCCCTGCAGTGATTAGTAAGTTGCTACAAAGCTCTGTGATGCAGTGGGGAACATTTCAGAATAAAAGAGAACAAAGACCTATGTTTCTTCCAGGTTTCACCTTGGCAACAGTGGCAATGAAGACTTCTAGTCCAAGCAGGAGAGTGGGAATCTAGATTCCTACATTCTCTCCCTGGGTCTGTCGCTGACTTGCTGTGTCATGACCTTGGGCAAGTCACTTCACCGCTTTGTGTCTCAGTGTCCCCATCAGTAAAATGGGGATATGAGCCCTTATCTAACCTCACCAACTGAGGGTGTTGAGACACTTATTTAACAAGTATTTCTTGATTGCTGTGAGATCCTTTGGTGCAAGGTGACAGGTAGCGAATTCTCCTCCATCACATTTAGAAAAAGGTGGCAAACAATCCTTACTACCCCTGTTAAGCTCCAGAGCACAGATTAAAATCCATCCCAGCCTCACCTATATGGAGTAACCCGGGCAGGACCTATTTTTAAACCAGCAAAGTAGATTTGACCCTGCTAGACTTGACAATATAACTTACTGGAGGGAACCTAGACTCAGGTTTAGGGGCTCAGTCCTACAAGGTTCACAGCTGCCTTTCCACTTCAGCAGTCACTGAGGGCATTCAGTACCTCATGGGTCTGTTCCAAAACCCATTGACATCAATGGAAACACACCCATTGACTTGAGTGGACCAGGGTCAAGCATGTAAAAGTAAGAGGTCTCCTCCCTGATGCAGACAATGTCCTTTGCAACCACCATGCCTCTTAGTTCTGATTGCTTTGCTCCAGGATCTCCAGTGCCTCTAGCAATGCTCTGTGAGGTTGGATCTGGAAGGGCACGGGAGTCACAAGGTCATTGACTAGACCAAACTCCACCATCCATAACTACTGAGCTATTTCTACAAACATTCCTAAGCTACTCCAGAGCGTGTTTCCACTGCAGTATCCTCCTCCACCAACAGCACCCCCCCCTCTCCGGAGCCCGTTGATTTTATTTCCAGTTCTGTATGAGCACTTCTGTTATACTGCATGGTGAATAATTTATAATTTGTTCACGAAAGAAAGGGAGAAGGGGAAGGTGGAAAAAATATGTATAAATATATATTTTAAAAAAATAGAAAAGCAAAAAAAAAAACCTATAAACTGCTCCTTTGATCTAATCTAGAATAAATTATACATAATGAAGCTGGTGGGTTTTGCTTGCAGACAGCATGACTGAAAAAAATAGAAAGAAAGCCAAACCATTTCAGCTAATAACAATGTGTTCAGCGTACATGTTTCATCTGTTATTATTTTTGAGACAGCTTGCTCAGATTTTTATGCAAAAAAAAATCCATCTTTTAAAAAAAGAATGTGATATGCAGGCTATGATTTGGTAATAATGCTCTGGAGCAAGATTTAGTTTAGACGGCGGGGATTATTTTTGCTGCAGTGACAGGAATAAGGGTTTCTCTGACATGTACTGTGGCTCTCTGGAAAGGATATTAAGGTCACAATGTCCATTATAATAATACTGTACTTTGCAAAGGATCACCACAACACCACCAGTGAGGTGCTTAACATATTATTAAGGGGAAGGAGAACAGTCTTGTGGTTAAGCTATTGGACAGGATGAACCTGGTGTTCATTTCTTGGCTCCTCTTCACATTTCCTGTGACCTTGCGTATGTCATTTATTCTCTCGGTGCTTCCATCTGTAAAATGGGATAATATCCACTAGCTCCCTTGAGCTCTTTGGGTGAGGGACTGTCTCTTACTATGCCTATGTGCAGTCCCAGGCACAATGGAGCTTCCATCTTGGTTGGGGACAGGGTGACCAGACACCAAATGTGAAAAATCAGGACAGGGGATGGGGGTGGGGGGGGGGGGGTAATAAGCGCCTATAGAAGAAAAGGCCCCAAATATGGGGACTGTCCCTATAAAATAGGGACATCTGGTCACCCTATCTGGGGGCCTCTGTGTCCTACCATAATACAAATAATAATTATGTACATCTGAGGAAACGGGAGCACAGAAAGATATGGGGACTTGCCTTAGGTCAGGCAAGTCACGCCCCCGTTCTAAGCACTAGACCACACTCCCTCCCCTCATTTGTAGGGTGACCACCCATCCCGAATTGGGCAGGACAGTCCCAAAATGTACATTTCAAATCATGATCCCAGGCTGAATGACTCCAGGACAGCATTTGTCCCAGATTCGAGGCCCTGGTGGGAGGGCTGAGGTGGGCCTTAGCCCCCCATGCCACAAGGCCCTGCCCCATGGTCCTCCTCTTTCCCCCCAAGGCCTCGCCCTTGACGAGGCCAGAAGCCAGAGCTGGGTAGTAGTAAGAGCCACCCAGGGAAATCAGTACTGCTGAGCAGTCAGTGCAGAACTGGATTGGCTTTGTCAGATGAAAGGGATATTGACCAAAGAGCCAGAGCTCCCAAAATAAAAACAACATCCCCCACGGTTTCTTTCAGCATCTAATTAAAGGTAATGGCGAGCCTACTGGCCCTTTAAACAAGCAATTACATTGTATATGTATCCAATAGTCATTGATGTGGGTTGCAATCTGGGTCAGTTGCTGACCAAAAGGTGCTACACTGAGTTGAAACTTTTGTTTATCAGACCAAAGAGAGAGACTACATCAGGATCGGGGTGGGGGGAGTGGGGGAGGGGGAATCCTTTAAGGTTTGCACTTGTAAATGTCTGGAAATCAAATCTAGCAATCAATCAGCATTCTCAGCAACAAGAGATGGCTCCATGCCATAACACTGTCTCACAAGTGGTGACGGTCTCTCTCTGACACCTCTCTGTCGTCGCAGGGAGACCTAGAGCTGTTTGAAAAATGGATTTTTCCTTTTAGGGGAAATTTTGATAGTTTGAAATTACTTTTCCGGGTTCAAAATCAGAACAAAACAAAAATCAAAATATCAAAAATTTACACAAAAAGAAAATCCCCCAAAAAGTTTCAGCTCAGAAATGTCTAACTGGGAAAAAATCCACATTTTTGATCAAAATGAAACATTCTGACATGTCAAAACACAATGTTTTGTTTCAGATCGATGGACCAGCCCTTGATAGTCACCATTCTTTGGCGCCCAGTTAGATTACATCCCATTATTTTTGTCTACATCATAACTAGAGTTGCACAAAACATGGCAACTGAGTTCACATGAGCCTTTTTAATTGTTTACAAATTTGACCTTGAGGTGTTGGGTTAGTTCAATCCTCAGTTGAAAACTGTAGACTTTTATTCAGTGTAAAGCCCTAACTCCGCTCAGGTGGGCAAAGGAGGTCCATGAATCTTAGCACACCTTGCATTAAAAACCAAGCTTGAGCTCCATGTGTGTCAATTGAAATGATTCTTCACCTGAACTTGATATCCACACTCATGTTCATGTTGAGAGTTAGGATACTCCTGCGTTTCTTTAACTCCCTCCGGCTCCCTTCGCTTTTATTTTAAGCAATGAGAAATGGGGATTTAGTGATTTATGCACATTTATAAAATACGCCTTAAGCTAGTTTTCTATACTGCTCCTACTTCCCAGTCCAAGTTGTGCTGCTAAGGGCCCCAACACAAGACACGTTGTCTAATAAAAGAGTTCATAGCATCGAGCCCATTTCAACAAAGACATTGTCAAAGGAACACATCACCCTTCCTATTCACCATAATGTGTCATAATCCCTGTGTCAACTATAGTGCTCCATTTGCAATTACACTGGGGGGAGTATTTAACATATTTTAGATGGTTTTAATGGAATTTAGATGCTGCAGGAAAGAGTAGAAGTTCCATCTGACCTGCCAGCTCCTTCTGGAGCAACAATGGCCCATGGACCAAACATTGAGAACTGTTCCTCTGAACAGATTCGGTGGACAAGGGAATGACTCTGACAATTCCTAGAGATTATCAATGAGTTCCCTAGACTACAATTTAGTTTAAACTCAGTGTCTAATATTTCATTGTGGGTCAGCTTTGCTGAGCGTCTGGCCCACTGTTGGCTGAATGAAAGTATAGAACTAAGTTCCTGGGATAAGAGGATCTTATTTTAACGGGAAGTTTTCCCATTAATAGGTACTTGGCTGGTACTAACCATTCAAAGAAAATATTAGCCCTGAAGCCTGGGAAAAGGAAACTAAGTTATCTGAAACTGAGCTGAACAAATCAAAAGAAGTTTCAGCATCTTTCAGATCAATCGCAATTATAAATCTAGCTAGAAGTTGATGAGCGTTCACTAAAGGTTCACTTAAGGGCACTCTTATTAGAGAAATCTAGTACCAAAAAGGCTAATATATCTTAGACTGCCACCTAAAGCCAGTCTCATTATAAACATCAAATGATGACATAGACTCTTGTAATCTCACTATTACATTTCTTTGCTCCAAATAGCAACTCTATAACGAGGATGATCTATTTTCTTGGCATGGCTCCAGACTCTTGCAATGTTGAAAGGATTGATTTTGATCTTTTTTACATCAGTGCGGCTACATTGACTTCAGGGCAGTTACTTCTACTTCCCATCAGTATGAAGTCTGGATTGGGCTCCGGGGCCAGATCCTCTGCTGATTTGAACGGGAGCTACCCCAACTTACAGCAATTCTGGATATGACCCTAAAGTCTTTAAACTATGAGAGCTGCTAAGCTGCAGTTAAGGAACATGGAATCACACTGAACATTTGGAATACTCGCCAAGTTTCTGGCCCCCTTTCTCTTAGGAGCAGCGTGAATTATTACGATGTGCAGCAGAGTCTCATTTGTCATTTATAATATATTTAATCAGTAAGAGATTGGTTTCCATTGCATCAAGGAGTAAGGTGCCACTAACTGTTGACAAAGTATGTTTGATCTCAGCGGAATTAAGAACTCTCTTTATTTCGTTCCCTCTGTGTTCATAGAGTTTGGGGTTTTTTTTAAAAAAAAGCTCTGCTTTTGCTTCCTGACAACTATAATTGCCTTCATTTAGATTAATTAGGCCTTTCTTCAAAATTCACCAACTCATTGGGAAAATTAATGCACCCAGTGGTCATGGTGGTTAATTTCTTTAAAACCAAGTTGCAAACCACGACGTTGACAGCAGTAAGTTTGAGCTACTATCCTCCCTCCGCGCTAGCTCACTCTCAGCCTCCTTCAGGTCTTCTCAGACTGCATTGTCCATATTTCTGCTAGGTCAATGGAGCCACTGCACCGCAAACAGATCTGCAGGATCGATAAGATAAAAGAGAGTTGGGTGACTTTGCAGGATGATTTCCAAACGTAAATGTACCTAGGGTGAAATTCAGACCAGTCCAGAGACCTAGCACAAAGCCTCTGCATCACTTACACCCTCGAAATAGGAATTAAGTGGTGCTGAAGTGGGGCATAGTCCTTGTGCTGAATTTCACCCTAGGATGATGTCATACGGCTGGCCCAATATCTGCCTATTCAATGTGAATCTCAGTCCGCGCTCAATCAGGGACAGTTCGCCGCTTTCTATTGATTGTTCTTGTGCACAAGAAAACTCTCTTGATAAGAACAGTGTTCCAAGTTTACAAGAACAATAAACTACATTGGGTCAATCCTCAACTGGGGTAAATCAACATAGATCCATAGAGGTCAGTCCTGGCCCATTGTATTCACCTTAATCTTGTTTCTGGACGGCACCACTTGATTGGGACTAGAGCTGAGGTCTTGATTCAAAGAGCTACAGAAAATGCATTAACATACACCAATCTTTTCAGAGGCAACTAGTGATTTTAGGGAGGGCTGTGCTGGAACCGGATTTTCTATTTCGCAGGAAATTTTGTGATTTTTGCATTTTTTTCCATTCCAAAACCAAGCAAAAATAAAAATTCGAAATTTCCTGCAAAAGGAAATTCTAAAAAAATTCATTCAGAGTCAGTCGCGATCTTTCCTTTCAATAAAAGCTAAACATTTTGTTCCAATTTTGACCTTTTTAAACGTCTTACAATGTAAGGAAAGTAAATTTCAAAATGAAAAATTGAAACTTTTTTTTTAAAATGTTGAAGCGGGACATATCACATTCTGGTTCCAGGACAGCTCTAAGCTTGAGGTCTTTGCTTTGTAAAATGTTTGTGACAATTCTGAAAAGGTAAGGATAATTCTAAAATACTCAGAAGTTAAACAGCCTCTCGGATCCCCTCCATATGGAACTACTGCTCATGTCAGGACTGCAAATCGTGATCTGTCAAGTTGACCAGAGAGAAAGTGACATTTGTCTTGATCTTGCTACTTTTTTGGTGAAATTTAGCATCCTTTCTGGAAACATCCCATTTTCCCAGAGGCTGGGGAGAAAAGAAATTCCACTTTTCACTAGCAACACGGGCATTTGAAGTTATAAAAGAGCCGTGTAAGCGGGGGGAACATTTTTGTTTCCAGATTTTATTAATGTGACCATTTGATTAAAAAATTAAACAAGTATTATATATTCTGGCATCGTACGGAATAATTCCTTTGGTGGTAGCACTAGTAGACAGTTATCCTCTCTGAGGACTAGTGGGGGGACATGACACACGCAGACCTGATGATAGCTGTCAAGTATGATTTTCACCCTTTGCACTTTGCCAGAAATCTGCACTACAGTATTTATGTCGATGTGGAGAGAAGCATGATCCAATGGGTCTAATCCTGCATCCCTTGTGTCAAGACATCCCATTGACTTCAGTGACACTGCTTGCAGTCTTACATACTGCTCTGTGAGGCTAGAATCGAGCTACGCTGAGTTTGTTCCATGATAATAGAACCCTTAGAACTCCAGTGAGGTGCTTTGGATGCAGTTACATAACCAGTCTCTCTTTCCCTACCCCACTTGCCACAAACCAATTGCTACTAATCAAGGCACTCAGCAGTGCTAATGCAAGTTCCCAGACTCTAATCTCTGTGATGAGAAGGCTCATGAGCAGCTGCATCCAGGAGCAGATGCATGCACATTAGAGAAGAGTTTTGTGCAGCTGTGAAGCCATCATTTCTATAGCTGGGCTGTGACTCTCCAGACCCAAACACCTTCCAGTGCGCATGGCATTAAAATCAATCACGTAATTAAGAGCAAGCGGAACGGGTATTCCCCTCCCTTTTGCAAAGCAGGTTTGGAAGGAAGGCTCAGCTGTGGTGCTATTTCTTTTTAAATGTGGTTTTATTTTATATTTTATTTGCTTGAAATAACTGGAGGCTTTAAATGGGTGGAATGAACATCTGGGGAGGAGGATTGATTCTGTATAATTCATATTCCAAAATGTCCTGTTCATATTCTCTATATGTTTTTCATATTTAATTACAAATTGTGAAATATTTACACCTATTGACTGGAGCGATTTTCCCTATCTTGAGGAGTTTATTATTTATTTTTTCCATTGCCCAAAAAAGTGAGCTAGGTGAGCACAGGAACACACTTGTACACTAAATAAAACCCATGAGCTTGATGTGACCTTGTTGTGAATGGAATTCTGAGATGGAATCAACTTTCTGAGTAGGAGGAGCAAGGAGCAAGCAGAGAATTGTGGGAAATAATCACACCTTGTACTTATCCCAGGACATCACAGTACTTTGTGTGGTTTATTGAGGGTTGTGTTGGAGTTGCAAGCTATCACGGTAAGAGTGGGGATGGGAGAGTTTGTGGTCCACCTTGCAAGCTAGGGGGCACTGCATGCAAACAATGTGAGAAAAGCCAGTTTAGAAAATGGTGGGGTGCATTGTGCCTGCCTGCCTTAGGGAGCAGCCTGCTTTGTCTCTTTCTGTTTTGGGGTTCTTGTGTGATCATTCTGAATTCGAAGAAATTAAGCAGTGATACACTGCACCCTTCCAGTGAGAGTATTTTTATATTTTCATCTAACTTTTCTGTTTGTATGCTGTGAAAACATAACACTTTGCTAAGCTGGGGTAAGTGTGCCTTAATTTTGCAGATGGGGGAAATGGATGAGCAGAGAGACAGAGTGACAGAATCAAGGATAGTACCCAAGTATCCTGAAGTGGATCTCCCTCATATTAGAGGACGGGGCTGGGCACAGTGGACCCAAGATTGGGGGAGCAGATATGGCCCAAGGACGTAAAAAGTCCTCCATAAAATGACCGGTGCAATGTAAATATCTGCCTCTGTTAGCTTAAAACCTTCCATATGTTCTCCCTTCGCAGAATGGCCTTGCAGTGTTTTTTTCACTCCAGGGTGCTAGCTACTTCAAGAACCCATAGACAGTGAAGTCAGTGGGAGGTATGGCTGCTCTTTGGATCAGGTTCTAAAGCTCTGATTCCAAAGCCCAATGAAAGTCTTCCATTAACTTCAAGAGTCTTTGGCTCAGGACCTGAAGGAGGAACTACCCAAGTTCTGATGGCACTATCTAAAACCAGTACAGATAAAGAATGGGCCAATCCTTCAACCTCTCCTCACCCACATCCTTTCACTGCAACAGAAATATCCTCCTGAGCATTACCCGCAAGACTTTCTCCTGGACACACAGAATTGAAGGTGGAAGTCCCATTCCACTCAGAAGAAGCAAAGCTACCATGCCTCGACTGTGAAAATGCCCAGAAGACAGTATCACTAAAGCCAGGATTCAGACCAAGAAACTACTAAATAAATAAGCACTACTTCCTTCATTTACTAGGCAGTATTAGGTCAAGCAACACCATTCATCTCCAGGAATCACCAGAGGAAAGATTTTCTTATTCATTTGGGGCTTAACATCACTTTAAATAATAGCTCGTGCTACAAGATAAAGTAAATATTTAGTTATCATTATTGATTATTTTATTGAGGAGTTTATCATTTATTTTTTCCATTGCCCAAAAAAGTGAGCTAGGTGCTTTGTGGAGCACGTGGAAAGATCTAAAGCTAAATTCTTTAGTGAAAATGTGCAGTAACTGCACTCAAGTCAATAGTTACTCTGGATTTCCACTGGTGTGACAGAAATCAGAAGTTGGCCCATATCCATTCCTGAAAAACTTACAATTAAAGCTAGACATGATGGCATAAATCAGAGTGCTTCTCTGATCTACTAGACTTCTTGGGGTATGGCAACAAAGTAAAGGAGAAAGGAGAACCAGCGGATTATTTATTTGAACTTTAAAAAGTCTTTGACATAGAGGTGGTTGGAAGTTTTCCAGCTAACATTTTTTGGTCAGGAAATGCCAATGCATGGAAAGCCAAATGTTTCACAGAAATGTATCCATTTCAACACCATGTTGTTTTGGGGACACTTTCCAAACCTTTCATTCTTTTGTTTCAAAGTGACCTCATTTTGAATATTTTTATATTTTAAAAAAATTTAAAACATCAAATCTGAACGAAGTGTTTCCATCAACCTGAAACGTACATTTTTTTCACAATGTCATTTCACAGGCCTTTTAGAAATGTGTGGTTTTGTACTGTTTGGGAATGGGAAAACCTTCAAAATCATGGAATTTCCCACAAACTGGAATATCTGGTTCTTGCCCAGCTCTGCTTTGACTAAGTCCCTCCCAAGAGGCTTTTAAGGAAACTAAGCAGCCATGGGGTGACAGGTAAGGTCCTGTCATGGATCAGAAACTGGCTGAGAGTAGAAGTAAATGGTCAGTTTTTAGCATGTCAAAAGATTACCAATAGCCATGAGACACAATGGAAGGTAGGATGGTTTTAAGACTAAAGCACTGGGCTGGGACTCAGGAGATCTGAGTTGAATTCTTGGCTCTGCCACAGACTCCCTGTATTAGCCTAGGCAAATTACTTAATCTCTCCATGCCTCAGTCCCATCCTTTGTCTGTCCAGTCTGTTTAGATGGTGAGCTCTTTGGTTCAGGGACTGTCTTTTCTTATCTGTATGCACAGCGCCTAGCACAATGGGCCCAGACCCCAGTTAATGCCTCTCAGTGCTACCATAATACCAATAAATAATAATCTTTCCTGGTGTTTGTTCCTTCATCCCCCACCCCCCAGTGCCACCAGCTGTGAAGAAGGAGTGGGGCCACAGCCTTGTCTCCTCCCCACCCCTTACCAAATGAGTTGCTCTCTAGATGGATAACAGACTGAGCACCTCTCCTTATGTATGCCGACAGCTATCATGTTCCACTTTGCACAGGCTGCACAGGGACAAGCCAGGCTTTCTCTACATTCCCTCACCACCTACTTCCCCTGCACAGGGCTAGATCTGCCTGTCTGTAATAGCCCAACTCCCTGGAGGAGGTATCTGGAAGGCATGTCATACATGCCTCTCTCCTATGCCTCAAGCTGCCTTCCCCCTTCTTTCTCGCCTTTATTTAACAAAATCCACAAATACAATACCCACAGGCTCTTACAGGATTGTACACACCGTTTCCTGTTCAGCCTGGCTGGGCTGGACCATTCACATCTCCCTGATGGATGCCATCAAAACAAAAAGCCTTCAAACACCAATTCTGAAACAACGAGGAAAACAGCCTGCTTTGGGGAAGCAGGAGGAGAATTGGTATAGGGCCTTGCTCTTGGTTTACACAAGTGTAACTCCAGTGAAGCCAATGGACTTACTCTGGTGTCACTCTGCTATAAGCCGGAGGAGAATCAGTCCCATAATACTATCACGTGACCATTAGAACACAAAACACTGTGACGGAATGGGAGGCACCTGTCTAAGGGCTTGTCTTCACTACCCGCCGGATCGGCGGGTAGCAACTGATCTTTCGGGGATCGATTTTTCACGTCTCGTTTAGACGCGATTAATCGATCCCCGAAAGCGCTCCCCGTCGGCTCCGGAAATCCACCTCCGTGAAAGGCAGAAGTGGAGTCGACGGGGGAGCGGTAGCGATCGACTCACCGCCGTCCTCATGGCCAGGTAAGTCGATTACGATACGCCGACTTCAGCTACGCTATTCACGTAGCTGAAGCTGCGTATCGTAGATCGACCGCCCCCCCCCACTAGTGTAGCCCTGGGCTTAGGGGAATAATATTTGTGCAGGACCCTTCACTGCTGGTAAACAATAAAGTAACTAATAGCCCAGCAGTTCAGGGTTGTATCATTCCTTGTTCTTTTCATACTTTCTGGAGCACCCCTTGCCACGGCATCTGGGTGCATGGACATTAAAAAAACCGGCAAATGTCCATAACCAGCATCCCCTTCGTGTGCGACTATGGAACAATACTCTACCCACTCTCACCCCATTGCCGCAACAACCTGCCACGGCAGGTCCAGCAGGTGTGGGTTCTTCAGCCAGGGTGCTAGTGAACTGCAGCTCTGGCGCTCACCATTTTCCCTCTGTCGGCTGGTGGGTCTGTCCACCTGCTTGAGGACAGAACACTCAGCCCTGCCCAACTCCCTTTTAGCCGTCTCCACGGGTTCTTCTATTCCTAATATGGAAAAGTAACAAAGGAGACTGTCCTGACCTGGACCGATACTGCAGGGCCCTCTCCCCCCAGTAGTACAAGAGTCATGGCCCTCCCTGAGCCCCAGATGGCCAGCTGAACTCATCTGCCCTGTTACAACCTGCTTCTGCTGACGCGGCTGCCCAGAGAAGTGTCTCTCTCTCCAGGCCCCCTTCTCATACAGAGCAGGGTCCTCACTTATACCTTCCAGCTGGGAATCAGAGCCAATCATCAGCTGCTGCTTAGTTGGATCAGCTGGTTCCCACGGACTACTCCACAGGCCCTTAACGGGGCAGACTGCCCTTCTATACCCTCCTTAATGTCAGCCACTACAACAGAAGAGCCCACAGGGAAAACACCCAGTGCCAAGTCTCAAGAGGCCTCCAGCCAGCCCATGGCAATCAACCAGACCCCTGCCACCACATCATACACAGAGGACAGCCAACCATCCAACTAATGCTGCAGTAACCACTGCTCAATGTGAAGGATCCAGGCTGCATCCTGAATGGAGAGATGGAGGGTCTGGTGAAGGGCCAACTCAAGCAGAACTTCCCTCCACTAAATTCCTTGTGGCCGTCACAGTCAAGAGAGAACGAGGAGTCCGGTGGCACCTTAAAGACTAACAGATTTATTTGGGCATAAGCTTTCGTGGGTAAAAAAACCACTTCTTCAGATACAAGTGTTAGTCTTTAAGGTACCACCGGACTCCTTGTTGTTTTTGTGGATACAGACTAACATGGCCATCCCCTGATACAGTAAAGAGACGGCTTTGGTGGGATCTCTGCTATTATACATGGCCATGCTTCGTAATGCTGGACAAAGGGCTCCAGAATTCTTCCGAGTGTGGAATTTCAACCCCGTGCATCACGCAAGTGAAACTCAAGTCATGCTCATATTTGCTGTAGCCCTGTACAGGGTGGTGAATTCCACCCCAGGAGCTGAAGAAATCTCAGTGCCATGGGGACGGGAACCCTGGAAATGTCATCATTTCAGCCTGGGCAGCCGAGTCTAGGTCTCAGCTCACCACTGCCCTTTTAAACCTCCGGAATGGATTAACGGGGCTCTGTGCTGTGGTTATTTATCCGGCTGATGCTGTGGTGTGACTTCCCCTAGATTTGCTGTCCTCCTGCCTTCCATTTACTGTGCCTGGCAGCCGCGTTCGGAGTCTAAAGTCGTCCCTTCCGTGTGCTGAATTTATTTCGCCTAGTTTGCTCTAAGTGAAACTGCCTGCCTCGTTGAGGCTCCGACAGCACAGAGGTGCTCTGAGGCAACGTTTAATACTGATCCACAGGTTAGCTCCAGCCAGCTGGAAGCCTAGAATGATGCTCCACCCGTGACCCCGGCTACTGACCTTGTGAGCGCTCCCAAAGCTCTGGGTGTCAGAGCTGGGTAGTCTCCTCCCAGAGAATGTCACTGCTGCCAAGCTAACCACGCCCTCTTGCAAACAGTTGGGTGCCCTGCCTTCGGCCGCTGGCGACATCAGCTGGAACTGAGGATGGTCAGCATTTTGCAGAACTGGGTTCAACACCTGTTGCTCAGAGCATTAAGTTCCCGGGGGTCAGATCCTCGGCTGCTGGGAACTGGCATTGCTTTACTGAAATTGTAGCCGAGAATCTGGCCTGTTGAAGTCTGGATTTCTGGGGGTGAGGAAAAAGGCAGCTGAGGAACCTGCACGTGGTGGTCTGGACCCTTCCATGAAAGAAGAGGGCTGCTTTTGTTTTACACTGTTGACGTGCTAGAGTAAGTCCTTTTTCTCCCAGGGAATTCATCATGCATAGAGCATACACAGTGGGAGAAATTCATCCCTTCGCCATGGGCCTGAACCAAAACCCTGGATTAAGCCTTCCTGGCTCCAAGCTTCATTGCTGACCCATCTCTCGATTACAGATCAAAACCCCAGGTCCCTGGGAAAGTTTGACTCCAGCTCAGAACCCTCTGCATGTTTTAATGATTTCTGTAGTGCCGCTGGGGTTCAGCTGGCAAGCCGGAAGCCCCTCTGCTGAGATGAGTTTGGTAAAGCGCGCACACATCCTCTCCCTCTCCTTTGTTAGTGCTTGCAGGCTCATTACTATAATATGTATCCTGCATAGTCCCAGACAGCAGGCCGTCATTAGCGACAAGCCGTGACACTATGGTGAACCTCCATTTATTCAGAGTGCAACGTTGTTGTTTCTTTTTCCCAGAGCAAGCCCAACCCCAGGAGACTTGGCTCTGTGGAGAAAAGGCTACCTGCTCTCTGCGGAGGCCTTGGTTTAGCTGTGCAGTCATTACGAGGAGGTCTGTGCGTCAGCGAAGGAAACCATGACAAAAACAGAAAGCTAAATGGGGATACATTTTGAGCTGGGACTTTACGCCATTTGGAAGGGGAGCTTTGCCCGATAGGAGTCACGGGAGCAAAACAGCGCTACCGGGACAAGGGAGCAAAGTGACCTGCAGTGGGATGACACTTCATTATTACCTGCCTTGAAGCTTTCAGCTAAGCATAGAAACGTCAGCCAAAGAAAGGGGCGCAGCAGAGAGAGAGGTTAGCAATCGGAATAAGTAGTAGCATTTTCCACAGGCCGCTGGTTACTCTTTGTTTATTATCCATTAAATTGTTCACTAAGTGGGGGAGGTTAATTCTAAGCCCAGTGCCTGGCCCCGTGCATGGGAAGCAGAGCAGAGGAATTCTTCCTGCCTATATCACATCTACTCTGTAGCGGCAACTTCATAGCCACCACTGGCCTTTGTGCAGCCTTCCTGCAGGAGGGAGACTCTCTGATGCAGAAGATCATCCAAGCACATTTCCCTCCCCTCCTACTCCATGCGGGATTCCAGGCTGCGAGATTGCACAGGGCAGACCTTGGCACTGTGCAGCCAGTGCGAACGCCTCATACATATTCCACCTGGAGCAACAGAACTGTGCTGGTTGGTGCTAAGGGGCCCTCCACTGACATGGCTGGATTTGCCCCATCAGTGCATGATGGTTTGCCTCCCAGCACCACAGAGTCTGCCGAGCCTGATGCTTTGTTGCTCAGGATCCACCGATTCTTTGTGGTAATGGATCTACACCAAGTTACACCGCAAGCTGCAGGATGGGAGGGTGCAGTGGTGGCTAGAAGACTGTATCCAGCTGGTATCATGAGTATAACTGGTTAAAATTGGTTTTGTTTCTATCTGGGGAAAACTTTGCAGGACAGGTTTCCTTGTTGCCAATTATTGGTTGAGAACGTCAATTACCCAGTGGGAAATTTTTGAAATTAAACAAATTGTTTCATTTTGACTTCAGATGTTGTTTCATTTCCATTTTTTCCCTCTCCCTTTTCTTTCCCCTTCCCCTCCCCAGTTGGAAAAGGGAAGGGGGAAAGGTCAAAAAAAGTGTGAGAAAATTAGGAAAAATCCATTTTTCACTCCATGACCCTTTACTTAAAAGTTAATCACAAAGTTTGGAAAATCAAAAAACGTCATTGACATTTTTCTTGTGAAAAATAGTGAGGGGCAGAAACCCTGTTTTCCAGCAGAAAATCTTTGCATCAACAAGCTCTAGTCAGGCAGCATTCAGCAATGATAATGTCAATCGAGAATCCACGGGTACATGTCTGTATCTGTGGCTTGTGCTACTCTCACTGTAGGCACAGTCCAGTGAGCCACTGCTCCTCCTTGCGGGAACCGTAGTAGGAGGTTCCCCCAAGGTTTTCAGGGCTGTCAAGGGGCATTCTCTGGATGAACCCTACTTCCACTCCTACCCCACCCTAACAGCACCCACATTCCCCCTCGGCCTCATTCAGGGCTGGCCTTGAGGTTTGCTCCTGTGTGAATATCTCTACATTGTGGAGTCCATCCTGCAAAGTTGCCTAGAAAACAATGGGAACCAGAGGCACTCGGCATCTTGCATGATCAATGAGCCGAATCTCGGTTCCATTAAAGTCAGTGGAAACATTGTCATTGACTTCAATACAAACAGGATTGGGCCAGGGGCGCTCAGTGGTGGTGCTTTGCCCTCTTGCTGTCACAGGGTGCAGCACCCCATTAGCTTGAAAGTTAAGAAGTAATTAATAGGGATCGTTAATTTATTTGCAAAACTTTAAAGCAGAATAATTGTGTTTTGAATGCATTGAAATCAGGCAATTTTCCCTACTAATCTTCCCACTCAAGTGTCTTCTTCCCAGCCATCAGACCACAAAACTGAAAAAGTTGCTTTGTTTGGTTTAAAATAATATTTTTTAAAAACTATCATTTTAATGGGTTCCAGCCTGGCAAAAGTTCTCTCTCTCTCTGTAAATCTCCTTGCAACGTAAACACAGCAGAGCCACACATGTACCGTCAGCATCTAATGCTCTCTCGTGAATTACTATTTTCCATTATTAAGAGAAATTTCATTTTCATTTGCAGGGCTCTTTGGAGTTTAGCCATCTGATTGCTAGGATATCAGGACTAGCTACTTCAAATGGCCTACAGTAGCAATATAATTAGCAGGCCAAAAAAAAAAAATCTACATAGAGGCTGCAGGGATATTAGAGCTAGCCATACAGGTTTGCTGCACCAGATTAATTTCTTTAATTTTCCACTGCTCCTTGGTGAACCACGCTTTTCCCCAGAGAGTGTAAGTGAGGATTTGAACCAGAGCTCTGTGTAACATTCCTGGATTGTTACTTCCCAGGGACTTGGAATATTGAAGGTTGATTTCAGTGGTCAGGCTTTATTGTTAGTATTACAATTTTTTTAAACACAATTGCTTTAATTTTCAATCAGCCAGAGACATGTAGAAGGTTATGTATGAGCAGATAACAGATAGAGGGTTGTGTGAGGGCAGTTCTAATAGACTGTGAGTGAAACAATGGTGGAAACCCTTATTCCTTGGGACATTTAATACTAGAGTGGACAGTGCTCTGGCTAGAGCCAGCTGTTGTAAATTGGTATAGCGCCAGCTGAGGTTGTAGTCCACTGTTGGGAACAATCTTACTCTGGTCAAGTAAGATAACTAGATGGGACAATCTCTGATTTCTAGGGGCCAAGCCCTGGAGTCCTTACTAGTCTTCACTCAGGCAAAACTCCCACTGAAATAAATAGAAATAAAGACTGAGTGAGCACTTCCTGGTTTGGCCGGTTCGTCTATGCAAAAGCAAAGGGATCAGGTGAAAAATCAGCTGACACAGACTTTGTGTTCCAAAGCACTACATTGGCATTGGCAGGTAGAATGTATTTGCATTATATCCAGCAGGCAAACAGGAGGGGTTTTGGTTCCAGTCTACTTTTAAGGTACATTTCATTTAGAAATTCCCAGACCGTTTCCCGTGGCAGTGAGCATGAAATCAGACTGTCAAGTGACAATCTCTGGATAGGCCCATTACTGAATTAGCAAATAGACCAAGAGAGTCAGCTCAGGTCAGGCTGAGTGTATAGGAAGAACTTCCGTAATGACAAGCTTGCCTGCGTGTACTGTATCTCTGGCGAGATGACTCATTCAGAGCCTCTCCCAGTACTTCAAGTTTCTAGATCTAGCCTCCTGGGCTAAACAGCACCTTCGGTAAACAGGAAAGTTAGCAGATCTACTCACACCATGGAGTTCACAGAGAAATGTCACTATCCATTATCTCCTTGGGAAGACGATGAGACCTTAAGTGCTGAAGGTACCAACCAGCTCACTGACTGATGGTTCTCTAATGGCATTTGTCCTGCAGAACAAAGAGTGATGCGCTACTCACCTCCCGTCACCCCCATGACACCTGCCACTGCTTCTGGAAGTACCATCTCCCTGCCAGCCACCCCTACGGGCAGTAGCGTCCTCACAGAACTGACATTTCAGAATAGCAGGGAGAAGTCGCTGGCACTTGCAAGACTTTGCTACCTACAGTCCTAGTGGTTATTCACAGAGAGATAAAAGTGGCTTTGGCACATAAAGAGTCAGTGGCAAGACCTGGTTTAGATCAGGGCATCATGGTAAACTTCCAAAACTTCAATTTTAATAACTTCATTATTTTCCAGGAGGTTGGATGGAAAAGGTCAAATGCTAACAAAGAAATCCAGAAGGGGGGTAACTGTTCACAGCTGCCTTGACTCACCTTAATGCTATTTTCTTCTTTTCCCATGACCTTGTTTCCAGCCAGTGACCGGTGTGATGTCCACATGGAAAGAGGCAAAGAACCTGCAGAGAAGTAACTAGTCTAGTTCCACCAGGATCACACTGAACCTCCATAACATTCCTGTATTTGGTGCCTAGATCCACAGTGACTGATACTATAATAAAGAATTTAGTTAGAAACTGGAGCTTGGTTATGAAACGTCCAGGCCAGTCTCCATCTGTCTGTAAGCAGATGCCTTTCACAACCTGTTCTAAAATTAAGTCCACACACTGTAAAATCCAAAACTCGCTCCCTTTCTGAGGAATGACTGTGTTAACCAAGAAAATTACTCAAAGGTAACATAAAGATCAGATCAAACCTTCTTCACAGGCATGACTCCTCCCTCAAAACAGCTCAGCCCACACCCCAGATCTTCCCCTGACTACACATCCCTTATGTTTGGGTGTGATAATGAGACACCTGCTTCAGTGAGTCAGCAAAACCTATTTAACTTAGCCAAACCTATTTTCTTAGCTAAACTCACACCTGCTAAGAGGATGTGGTGTTTCAGCAAGCACTGCCAGTCTGTTACACTATCTGTCTTCCCTAGGCATATAAGAATGTGCCCACAACTATGGTGTCTAGGCACTGATTTCTGGACCAGAGATAATCCAGATACCTGTGAGAAGTGACCCTCCAAACCCATCGCTACTGACGTCCCTTCCGTTCTTCCCTCTAGGCCCTCTCCTCCCTGTTCCCTCCTTTTCCCATTGTCTGGTGTCTCAGGCTTGCAGGTGAGTAGGAAATTGTGCCCAAATCAGCCAACTGTGACCCATCTTCCCCCGTTCTTATAGTCTGGAGCAGTTTAAACTAGCATCCATCTCTTCACAGCCCTCCCCCTCGCTCCCCCACCCCCAATGGCCTTGCCGAAGCCCTATCTCCGAATATATTCCCCGTGCCCTGCAGTGCCATGAACTGTCCTCACTGGAGTTTTATTTATTTACATTTGGCGCTCACCTGCTGTCAACGGAACAGAATGTACGCTTGGGAAGCTTTATAAATATTGCACGATGGGTTTATGTTCCCACGGTGGCACTGTCGGGTGCGAGGGGGGGAGAATAATGAGACGCACAGCAAGTCTTTAACAACAGAGACGTTTCTGTAGCTCTGGAGCGCTCACCTTTTCAACAGAGTGAGGATTCTGGGTGGCCCGATCCAAATGGGAAATGCAGCGGTGATTTCCTTCCTGCAAAGAAAGCAAGTTAGATGGGCAAAGTGCTGGGGGCCATGTGAGGTGGATAGAGATATCTATTGCCTGCTGCCTTCCCCCTGAGGACAAATAATAGTACTGTGGTTTACATGCAGATACTTTTTTTAAAGGAGCAGAGGCCCCATGGAGAGATGATTTTGTCTGTGCTAACAAGGAATTGGGGTCGCGCCTTCTGTGTCCCGGCGAATGACTAAGATATCTGTGTTAAACAAGCTACCGTCGTGCCAAATGTTAGCGAGTGAGTTTGATGCAGGGAGAAGATTCACCTAGTGCCGCGAGCAATGGATTTGAAGTTCCACGTCAGGTTGAAAGAGATCCCGTTTTAATGTCAGAAGCGGCTTATGGAATGGCTCTTGTGGGACGGGGGAAGCAGGTTTGGATACACAGAACAGAGAAGGTTCTCGGTTGCTGCGAATTGCAGCATTTCCATTTAAGTCACCCCACATGGATCCCAGGTGTAATTTTATCCAAGGAAGATCTGCTCTGAGTTTCCAGCTGCTCTGGAAAACTGACCAGCTCTGAAGAAGCCATTGCAGCTTTTATCCAAGGCCCCAGTGTTTGAAGTTCTCTGCAGACATCCAGCCAGGATGTGTCCAGCTTTTGCGGGGGTTTGGAGCTGGGCTCCAGTTCGGCTCCATCATTGAACTGAGATGGATTCAGATCTGGACTTTCCCAAGGGTCAAAAAGCATTCAGCTCCCCAGCTCCACTTTGGGCCCCAGAGGTCACTCTCCTCCGGGGGGAAAAGTGTATTTTAGGGAAGGCTTAATTTTTCCAGCCCACTTCGCCCATCCCTACATCACAGACCCAGATGTTAGGAATCCCACCCCCCAGCTCGGTCACTTGGAATGAGACAGATTTAACGGAGCTCTCCAGAAATCTTGGCATGAAACCTGATGCAGCGACCTCAGTCTAACTCGCAGGCCTCACGCTGCTGAGAGTTTCTTGCGTCCTTTCCATCGGCTGCAGGTTTTTTGTAGGGGTGGGGCGGTGTTTGACCCCTGCTGTTGTGCTACTGCCTCACACTTTGAACCCCCCCCCCCCACACACACACACACACACACACACTGTGTAGGCATGAGTCAGGCTTGAGGCCTCTCGCACTGGCCAGCGTGTGGTGCTATTGCACACATCTAAAGATATGCCATCGGATAAGCCAGTCTCTCCCCTTCCCAGCTGTGACGTCTGAGCCCCTTCGCTGCGTGTGTGTGATTTATGAGCCAGGTCTCCTCTCCTCTCCTGCCATCCCCTCCCGTCTCTTGTTAAATATTCATTGGAGCCAGAGGAATCATTAGACTTGAAATTAGACGAAGGTTTCTAACCATCAGAGGAGTGAAGTTCTGGAACAGCCTCCCAAGGGGAGCAGTGGGGGCAAAAGCCCTATCTGGCTTCAAGACTAAGCTTGATACGTTTATGGAGGGGATGGTTTGATGGCAATACCAGTCACACGCATGGCACTTTTGCAAGGTTTGTTTGCCAACCAGGAGAACTAGAAACAGGTCTGGTTTTAAATGAACGCTTAGCTTCTAGAGACAATTCGCCAGCCGTAGCATCAGAGAATGCCTGGGGCTTGTCTTCTCATCTGATCCAGCACTCCCCAGGGCTGAGGATTTTTAAAGGAGAGTGAGGTCCATAATTTTCAATGGGATTTGGGCCTTAGCAAACCCAGCCTGGAGTGTAAAATGTCTGCCTATGAGACCTCACTATCATCTTACGGTTCTATGTTGCAGCGAAAAGAACTCATCCTGTGTCTATTTAACAGTGGGGGCACAGGGGCTGCTCCTTCCAAAGTGCCCTTGGAGGCATTATATTCTGGCGGCACTGATCACACCAAACGCACCAGCTCTGTTTGTCTGCTTTGTTATGTGCGACCTTCATGGGGGAGCTGAACATCGTGTTCCAGCCGTCAGGATAAGGTGTGTGTGGTACACAGTGCTTTAGAGAGACAGGAGTCTCCGATTGCCTCCTGCACCCACCTCTGCCTGCCCTTACTGGGCTGGGAAATGCTCTTGAATGCTCTCTCACCTGGGCGGATAGACAGCCCTGGAATAGTTTTCCATAGAAGCTGAAAACACAGATGCTGTCGTCTTTCCCGCATGGCAACCGCTGGGAGAGAAATGACTGTGTCTTTGCAATGCGAAGGTGACTTAGGGTGAAAGTATTTGCAACTGAGAAAAAAAAAATTAGTGTTCAAAAGCCCTTTCTAATGGTGTGCAAACTTCATCAAGTGCCTAATGGGGTGTAGAGCACGAGAGAGTTCATGACTCATGTTTCAGGCAAAAAGCCCTTTTGCTAATATAAATGCATCAGCCTAACTATCATTATCCTTCCTTTCATTCTCTTGCTCTATCTTCTAATAAAGACTCTCTGTGTTAAAATACTTCGTCTCCCATAGGGATCACTTTCCCTTTTGGTGCCCCCCCTCTCCGCCCAATGCAATATGTTAATCATCCATGGGTTGGAGACATAAAAATCCCTCCATCCTCAGGAAGCATGCTCCCAGCGGGGAAGCTGCCTGCAGTTCTTGAACTGGCCGGAAAGGGGTCACCTTAGAGCAATCTGAGCTCCGCACGCTGTATTTGGAGCACTTCCAGCAGTCTCTGACAGTCAGGTGAGGACAGGATTGCAAGCAATGCTGCAGAGTGAGCTTAACTCTTGCCGTTGCAAGAGGTTGAGCATGCTCCCAATCCTGCTGCTTTGTCTTTAACAACAGAAGATTCAGTTTCCTGTGCGCATTTCAGGTTCTGAAATTCTGACTCAGCGGTCATTGATTACAGCCTTTGGCTGAAGTAGCTGTCACATCTCCGCTCCCTCTGGAAAGGAAAGGGTTAGTATGTTAGTGATCAGCTGTAATGGGCAATGCAGCATGGTCTAGTGGTCAGGGCCCTGAACCAGGAAACCTGGGTTCTAGCTCTGCTACTGACCTACTGTGTGATCTTGGGCAAGTCACTTCACCTCTCTGTGCCCCTTCCTGTCTTTTGCCTTTTCCATTTACATTGTAGACTCTTGGGAGCAGGAACTCTCAGTCTCTCTGTGCAGTGCCAGGCACGACTGGGGCCTGATCTCGGCAGGGGCCTTTAGGTGCCGCTGTAATACTAAGATAAAAAAGGAAATGTAATATTGTCAAAGTGAATGCTTTCTCCTTCAGGGAGAATTCAGTGAATTGCAGCCAAGCTCTTAGCACCATCCCAGTGATTTGTTGCTTTGAACCTGTTAGCTAAAGGGGAACATTTAAACCATGGGCAAGTAGTAAATTATTGTAGTCTCTGGGGACAACCACTAGAGGGAGACACAGACATGTACTAGGCCAGATTATTACAGGGGGAAGCCCAGTTATTGGCACACGAAACTCCAGAAGGAAATCTTCTCTGGGGGTGGATTCATGTGACATTCCCTGGGCCCAGATCATTCAGAGACTCTTCAGACCAAACCTCTCGCCTACAAACTGAACTTCCAAACCTTTTGAGGGTTTCTAACTGATGCATCTGCGGGCGCTGTGCTATCCTCAGTAGTATCTCATGCAAGAGGAGGCGTCTGGGTTCCTTGGAAGATCAATAGGAAGAGCGAGCATGGCTCAGACGAGCTGCCAGGAGCAATATACTGCTTCTCCTTGTTACAGGGAGTTTTCTAGATCCCTTGTAAAACCATCTGTATTGTGGTGTGTCCCCTGGGGGAAGTTAGCTAAACTTACCAATCAGTCAAGCTGCAGGACACCTGCCCATTCACACAGCATTGGAGGCAACTGCCATGACAAATTAGAGGGTTTTTTTTCCTCTTGAGTCTAGTGAAGCCAATTCCCAGAGTGGGATGGAACATTCCCTTGTCCCTGCACATACATGTCCTTCACAGACTAACAACCACGGGGGTGCTTAAAGCACACGGAGGACTCGGAGATGGATTTTATTCCTGGCTCTGCAATAGATTCCGTGTGTGACCAGGGGCAAGTGACGTCACCCACCTTCTCCATCTTTAAAACGGGGATGATGATATAGTGCTCCCATAACTCCAGGGGGCTTTGAGATCCTATGACAGAAGACATGTTAATATACCCCAGTCAGACACTCTCCCACTAGTGTTCATATCACACCCCCGTTCATGTAAACAAACAGTAAATCACACACAACACGGATTTTACAAATCACCCTCTGTTTAAAGAGACAGATCAATTGCAAAGCAATTTGTTAATGCTCTAAATGGTTTTCTTCTGTTCCCGACGTGAAGCATCTATGTTTTCATTTCCTCACTAAGACTCATAGACAGACCTTCAGTAACAAAACAGCATGTGAGGACAGAAATGATATTTCAGCGACAGATTCCAGGTTCACGTTTCTAAGCATTTTTAATACAAACAACCCCAAGGAAACGAATCCGTTTCAAAATGAGGACACTGGCTTGTCGGCTGGGTGAGATGGGAAATGTTCTGAACTGGGCATTTTATACACTGAAAGAAAGTAATTAGTGATTGCACTTAAACCCACCCTAACAAGCTACACTTTGGATGGACTTGTCCCTTGCTGGCTTCCGCTGCAGCTTCTGGAATACTTTGATTCTTCCAGTGGAACGTTAGCACTTCAAAGTATAAAGAGGATGACCTAGTTTCTGTGGCATTGTATGTTCCTTTCCGCCAGGTAACAGGGTCAGCTAGGCAGCACCAAAGCAGTGAAGAAAACTGTTTTCCTGCACTTTGTTCATTGCGGAAGGTTTTATCTGCCCAGGCCTAGTTCAAACCCTTGTCACTGCTTTGAGGGTGTTGCTATGCACGCTACACAAGTATAACCAAAAATGGTCCCTGCCCCAGAGACATTGCAAAATATGAGAGGAGAGATGACGAGTGACTGCAAAGAAATCGTGGGGGTGGGATGCGTCGTAAGAGTGCGACAATTAAAATCAAAACTAGTGAACCCAACTCTGACACCAATCAGTATTTGGAGCAACTTCCTCCAGACAGAAACAAATCAAGAAGCAATTTCATTTAAACCAGAGAGGCAATGTTGCCTAGTGGTCTGTGCAGAGGGCCATGAGCTAGAAACTCTTTAACTCTGATCCTAAATCTGACCCTCTGACTCTCTCTCTGGTCTTGGGCAAGTCCCTTTAGCCTCTCTGTGCCTCAGTTTCCCCATTTAGAGAACAGGGTTCTCCCCAAGCTATTGGGAGGGGGAGCCAGTGTTTACAAAGAGCATTGAAGGTGCTCAGTATCATTGTATACCAGTGAATCACATCTCTCTCATTTCTCTTTATCTTTCTTCTGACCTTCACATTTAAAATAAATCCTTCACTTTATGAACTGCTCAAGACTGGCAAAGGAGAGAGACAGCTGCCCTCACTAGAATGTCCCTATCTTTAATTGACCTCCACGCACAGTACATATGCTGCCTGCTGAGTCCAGTCAATTATTGCCTTCAGGAATTATTCTTAAGATGTTCCCCCTAAAGAAACCTTTTTATTTCCATCGCTAGTTTACCATTAACTTTTTTGTGTGTGTGGATGTCAATAAAAAAGCTATTCTCTACCTTTTATGTTTTTTACTGCTTGTCCTTTGATGAGGAGGAAATATAAAGTTAAATAAACGGCACACTTCATTCTGACTCCTCCAGGCTTGGCAGGTTGTTTATTCAGAGGCCTGTTTTTCTTCCTATTTAAGACCCGCACTGTGTGGGGGGACACAAAAGTGTAAACCCCAGCATCAATATGAAGTCAGTGGAGTTACTCTGGGTGTACCCGAGAAGAATCAGGCCGGGGTGGAGTAAGATCTTTACTCAGCTTGCGTCGGTGTGGCCCAGCCGGGGCGGCAGTGATCAGAGATTGAAAGGTTCCACTCATTAGAGCAGCCATGCCGACCAGGCTCCATTTTTAACAGTACTAACGCCGAATGCACCATGGGCGCTAAGTGGCTCCTTGGCGTCTTGCTTCCCTGATCTGAAGTGGACTATTTTTGTAGCTCGCTTGTGGGTTCCTGTCTATCGCTCACCCGAGCCTTGTGTCTCAAAATAACCCACTCTGTATCGCCTCCCGCCAGGGCTGGTGCTAGGCATAATTAGACGAAGCTATTGCTTAGGGGCCAAAGCAGCTCAAGGGGGCCCCCCATTAATTATTAGTACGTGTTGTGTGGAGGCCTAGACCCCCAATGGGCTAACACCAGCACTGCCACCCCCCATCTCCCTTTCTACACACATCTTTAGATCTTTCACTAGATGCTGCTGGGTCATGCTTTGTATTGGGCACCTAAGGCAAACTGTCTTTAGCAGATGGGCTTGCCTTGTAGTAGGACAATAGCACTTCTGTCACTCTCTTCTGAAAACAAGGGCCTGATACCTTCACAAGCAGCAATGTGCCCCACCCGTGCGATGGCATTTTAACAGGCTGTTGAAGATGCGCTGCAGTGACCACAGGGGAGCCCGAGCGCACAGTCGCCCCAAAGAGATGGGCTTTTCCTGAGGCACAGTGGACAGCGAGGCAGTAGCCCGTTTGGCATGTTATTTCTCTAGTTCTGATACACTTCATGTGCTGCTGTCGGTCCCTGCTAACTGCTTGGGAAAGGAAGAAATAAAATAAAATGCCCCCACCCCTCCTCTCCCCCTAACACACAGTGGATGAGAAATGCACAGGGCTGCTCTACATCAAAAAGGAGGAGAGGAATCGGCAGAAGGAAAATAAAGAACAGCCGTGGGGAAAACAGGTGTGGGGAAAGGGGAGATAAAAGGGACAGGTCTGAATTTGCATGTTGTTTTTTCTGATGGCAAAAATCCTTTGACATCTGCTGTACTGCCAAGAGGAACAAACAGAGACCCAGCAGCAATGCCCTGGGCTCCTCATTTATTCTTTTACCACAAGTGATACTTTAAAAACCTGAATAATACATCTAATGAGTCGGTTTAGGGTTCCTTGAAGTATATCTCCTCAAAGCTTGCCCGTCAGTCCCTGTTTCCTCTCCCTCTGCTTCAGTGTGAGGCTAATGTCACCGTAGGTTATGGGCGACGGTGCCCTGCCTGAAGCAGTCCCAACACACCTACTGAAGTTGACGGCAGCATCTCCTGGTGATGCAAACGAACACCAGGGCGCTGCGCGGCGTTGGCTCATAACGTGGTTTGGGGTGCGGCACCGTTCCAGATGGCCTCGGAGCTGTCCTGGCATGAGATCTCAGCTCAGAGCGACGGTCTAATCAGAACCTATTGTTCAGAGGGGAGCCTGAAACACAAAGTTGGAGGCGGAGCTGAACGGGCCCAAAGTTTATCTGGGGTGCACATCCAGGCATTGGTTTGGCTTTTCCTAGAGAAAGGGGCCAACTGAGTTGTTTGGCTCCAGAGCCCAGATTCAAAATGGTGTCTGAGCCTGGGAGGTTGGGCCAAACCCTTCTCTGCTCACGTTTAAGACAGTCTCCAGGAGCTAAGGCACCGGGCTGGAACTCCTGAGATCTGGGGCTCAGTTCCTAGCTCCGCCATAAACTTCCTGTGTGGCCTTAAGAAAATCTCTCTCTCTCTCTCTGTGCTTCAGTCCCCCATCAGTAACATGGCACTAATAATCCCTCCTTTCCACCCTGGCTGTTTTGATGGTAAGTTTATTGCGGTAGGGACTGCATTTACCATGCACATGTACAAGGCTGAGCCTTGGTCTCAGCTGATGCTTCTAGATGCTACTGTAATACAAATATAAATACTCCTAATAATCGGAGGGTTTCCAAGCACTTTACAAATGCTATGTAAGTGAATCCCTGGGAGTCAGGGATCACTCGTCGTCCATTTATTATCACAATAGCCATGGCACTGAATGGAAAACGGAGGCATAGAGACTGACTTCATGTTGATGCTGGGGTTTACACTGGTGTAACTGAGAACAGATGCTGGCTGAATGGAGCTATTCATGGGGTCAGTTACTCTGCTGCCTGAATAAGGAGGGTGAGCTTGCTTGCTTGTCTCTTTTTCCTATGGTCTTGGGAAAAGGCAAGATATTGAGACACCCTAGGCACCTTGCAAAGCCCCCTCTCCCTACACAACAACTGGGAAAGCAGGACACGTCCAGCATAGAGGGAGCGAGCTAACTAACATCAGTCAGACGCTTTCTGTTGACTTCAGTGGGCTTTGGATCAGGCATTATTCCATCCCAGTGTCATACTGCTGAGGCTCATTGGGGCTGCCATTCAGGACCAGGGGGGAGGGGGGAGAATACAGATCCTCAGCGAGCGTAAATCAGCAGTTACATTGACGTCAATGAAGCCGGTTTCATTTACACCAGCTGAGGTTCTAGCCCACGGTCTCTTTGCTTATGTCGTTTTGTTAGTGGCCAGGCACCGGGATGGGTAGTGATGGGCACATTACAAATACCTCAAGAAAGGCAGCTGATAAATAGACTGTACTCTAGAGAAAATAGCGCTGAGCATCTTCAAAGTACTGTGTGAACACCAACCAGTTAATCCTCACTGGTCCTTGGAAGTAGGTGGAGGAAATATTATTATCCTCAACTTACCAATAACGAAATTGAGACATGAAATGTCTGATTTTGTCATTTACCCTGGGCAGATCAGCAATCAACCCTTTGAAGTCACTGGATTTACACCAGTGAAAAATCAGTGTCCGCTCAGAATAAGGCCTTGTTTCTTCAATGTACCAAGGCTCGTCCCTTAGGGGCTGAGTCATGAAAAATCTAATATTTTTTTTGTTACTTTTAAATAATCCATTTAAAAAAATTCTGAACTTATAAAAATCATTAAAGAATTATAAAAGCATCTGAAATGAAAGCCAAGGAGGAAAAATCATTCACGTTTAATGAGCTGATCCTGCCTTAAGTGAAATCAGTAGTGACACTCCCTGCAACTCTGGGCCCAGTCCAACTCCAGTGGGAACCTTGCCATTGATCTCAATGGCGCTGGATCTATTTGGAGCGGAATCAGGCCCCAAATGACTTTGGTCACATCAGATTCTTGAACTTTCCCCTGAACCTCCCTCCAGAATTTGAGCAGAACCCAAATATGTTTGGAGGCACCATTTTTTTTAAAGTAGTTTAAAAAGCTTTCCAGGGTTTCCCTAATAATCCTTGTTTTCTGGCTTGTTTAATCTTTAATCAACCAAAGCACTCGTTCCTTTCTGAAAGTCCCCAGATATGAAGAAGTTCTTGCACCTCCCTGGCATTGTTGGGGCATATGACGCAGAAGGCATCTCCAGGTTGGTAGCAAAATGTTGTTTTTGAAATATCAAGTTCTAACAGCAAAGCTGTTTTTACTGCATCTTCCCTAGTGAGCTGACCTGCTTTGGTTGATTACAGGCTTCAGGGCGCTGCAGGGTCCCATATCTGCTGCTTCTCTCCCTACACCTTGTAAAGGTCTCTCTTGGAATTCAAGCTTACCTTGACGCTAGGGGAGTTTACTTTGTATTTCTCCAGGAATGAAATGAGACAGGTCCATGACAGCCACACTGTGAACTCTTAACATCTGGCGATTCTTCACACAGAGAATGAGAGCAGGCAGTGCCTAGATGATGGTTTTCGAGGGAATGGGTAGCCTCAGTCATGCACGTTAACGCTAAAGCCTTCAGTGCTGTTGAGAGCAAGGTGTGTTTTAAAGCCAGTGGGTCCCTGTGCATTTCAAGGCTTTATACTTACCCTGCCGATCAACCAGAAGGCCAGTTTTAAGCTTTGGTGGGAGCAGGACAACTTGACTGACTTCAGTGAATGGATGCTGCTTACACAAAGACCTCCGTTTGCCCTGGGGAGCCTTGCGGCCTTTGAAAAGGCAGTGGTGCAGTTACTAACCCATGGCTTTTTACAGGTCCGTACCAGTACAAAGATGATTTTTAAAGCACAGTCCCTAGGAGGTTTGTCCCCTTACCCATCGGGGCTCCATCCAGAGGTTTCTTCATTGATACTTTCCTACAGAACTGCTCATAAACAGACTGTAATCAGATAAGTTGTGACTGACATATTGTAGATTGGGAACTAAGGCAAGGTGAGATTACGTGACCTGCCAAAGGTCACAGTGCGTGGGACAGAGCTGGGAACAGACCCCCTAATCTCCTGGTCCAGGACACTGGCCCCAAAGCCATCCTTCCTCTCTGATAGTTTGGCACAAGGCATGGGTCTGATTCTGATCTCACCCATACACTGCTCTGAACATGGTAACTCTGTGAGGTCAGTGGAATTAGTGCAGATACACAGCGGTATAAGGGAGTGAGCCCCTCCAGGCACTGTCAAAACAAACTTTCTCCAAACTTTGCTTGGATCTGAAAAAGTGGGCTGTGAAACCCCAGGGACCCAGGCTGTCGTGCCTGATTTCTGATGCTTTCAGCTTCCGGTGAGACTGGAAATATCACCAGAAGAGTCGTTCTCCAGCTTATGCTCTGTCAGGGAGTTAACTGAACTTTTGGAAACCACTGACATAAACCAGTTCAAGTGTGGAGAGAAGGTTCTGCTGTGTCCTGTGCCTGTTATACATTTTTCTCCTCTTGTGCTGAGGAGTTCAGGAAGAAGCTTTCCGTAGTGAATTGAAGAGTGGTATCGCTTTAAATAGCTTGAGGGGAGCCTGCTAGTGGGACTCCCTTTCTTCAATTGTTGTTCCCACCAGAACCTAACGAAACAGCAGTGCATACATGTAGATCGGCCTTGTATTTTTGTGTATAGTTAGTAAGCATGGCTATTTGGAACCCAGGTGTGTCCGTTGCAGTTTCCTCACCTTCTTAATGTTGTGCAGAGAGCAACGACACAACACTTTCCCTATGCTGTCGATGCCAGTTAGCAGCTACCAATTGGGAGAGCAACCCAACCTTCACAGACCACAGTGAGAGGTAGGACGGTCCAGTGGTAATGGAGCTAGAGACTCAGGAAGCCCAGAGTCAATTCCCTGTTTCACCACAGACTTCCCATGTGGTCTTGTGCACGTCGCTTGGTGCCTCAGTTTCCCCTCTGTGAAATTGGGACACTAGCATTGCCCTCCCTTACAGGCATAATGTGAGGATGGATGACTGTCAGGTGCTCAGCTACTACAGTAATGAGGGCCGTATAAAAGCCTAGGATAGTTTAGGAAGTTCTGTCCTTGAACATAATGTTCAGGGTCCCGTCTTCAAAATCCCCTCGGAACCGCACAGTCTAAGGAGGATCCAGTAGCGCTGGCAGTCATTGTGAGGACAAGAAAATATCACTAGCAGTGAGGGAGAAAGAGAACAAGGAATGGGGAGTTCCAACAGACTGAGGGGGTTTGTGTTGTGTATTTGGTTGTCGTGGTAATAGCACCTTGGTGTTGCTATGGCAACTAAATTAGATTATTAGGGGATAGCCCAGCCAGTTTTGGCTGGTTTGGTCAGTTCAGTGTGTGAAAATAAATGGCTGCTTCCATGGCTCCCAGCTCTCTGCATCTCAAATGATTTCTTCCTAAACCTGCTGCCCCAAGGATACAACAGTTTGAGCATCAGAGCTTTAGCCTGATTGAGAGTAAAGCAATTGGTTGATTGGCTGTTAAAGGTGGTACTGGGGCTGTTACCCCTCACATTGTTCAGCAAGCTGTTGTTCCTTTATATTTTGCAGTGCTCAAAGGTTTTGGAGATTTATTTATTTTTAACAAAATGAGAAAAGGCAACTAAATAAACAGCATTCCAATCAGAACTACATCCAGAGGAATGAAATTGCGAAAGCCCAGGAATCTGTCGCTGGTTTTGAGCAGTTTGCTTCAATTATAATTTAAAAGAGAGAGTTTACACACCACAAAAGCTATCTCTAGAAATACAAGAGTTGCCTTGCCCACCAGCCCCCACTGAAGACATTTGCATCCTCGCTACAGTCACTTTTCTTTGCAAAGCAAAAGATCATTTATTATTTAGATTCCAGTGCCAGCCAGAATTACTCCATCTTGGAGACCCAAGGGCTCGATCCTCATTTGGTGTAAAATCGGTCCAGCTCCATAGACGTCCACGTGGCTTTACACGCACTGGGGTTCTGCCAGCAACCCCCCACCCTCGCTGCCTACATATTAGCCTTTATTAAAAAAATCTGCCTTAGAAGACACAAATTCCGTGAAATACTGCTGAAGATTTGCATAAATAAAACTCATTGAAACAAATGACTTTCATGATGTAAAGGATCGTATTAAAGCAGCCTGCAGGGCATTGGGTTTATTTCAGGAACATTTTAGCATTGCAGATTACCATTTCATTCAGACTAAGGTTTTCTAATAACAAGACAAGAACGGAGGCATTCTAATTGCACTGGCTGAGCGGCTGGTTACTACGAATAAGGTTTTCTAAAAACACCGGCCCTGTTACAGTCGTATCGATGGTGGCAGTGGGCCAAACTGGCTTTATATGTCACCTGTTCCAAAATCTATGGAAGTCAAGGGGCCTACCCAGAAGTGGATGAAGCATGTACATAAGTCTTTGAAAGATTGGGGCTCCTTGACTTCAATGGACTTTGGATCAGGCCCTGAATGCTTACTAGGCAACACTTCCCTTAAATGGGCAAAATATCTGGGATTTTCAGAGGTACCTAAGGGAGGGAGATACCCATTGAAATGTATTGAGAGATGAATGCCTAACTCCTTTGAAAAAATCTCAGCCTAAATAAACACAAATGAGCTGTGAATATTGGTTTGAATTTTACAATGAAACCACCCCACCTGTGTTAATTTTGGATTGTTTCCTGGGTGAAATTCACCCCCCTGCAGATGGCTCATGTCCCGAGTCCCACCTGTTGCCCTTCCTTGAGTTGATAGTCTATCCATTTTACAAGTGGATATCTTGAGGTCTACAGGATATTCAAGTCAAAAACTGTTAAAGCACCCAGTCATTTTGGGTGACTCCATTTTGAGTGTCCGCCTGAGATTTCCAAGGCTACATTTTCAGAGGTGCTGAGTGTTATGTTCATGGCACAGACACAGAGAAGTGAGATAAAAACATGAAATACTCTTTCTGGAAGGTTTCAATGTAGCACTACTTTATTTCTTAGAATTCGTAATGGGTTCAGAATTCACACAAGAATCCAAAAACAAAGAGAGAGAAAGCAGGCTGCTCCCTGAAGCAGAGGCACAACTCACCCCACCTAAGCCTAGGCTGTCTTTCTCCAGACTGATGGTCAGTGCTCGTACGCTTCCCGGTAGAGCCCTTTAGACTGCTGCAGGATCAGGAAACCACACTCCGCCCCAATCTTGCTATTCCAACACAGTCTCCAATATACCACACTGATCATCCACATCTGCCATTGGAGTTACAGGTGCTTTCTCTGAAAATCAAGTCCCATGTGTCCCAAGGTGGGCACCCAAACTGAGTGGATGCTTCTGAAAATGTTGACATAACTAAAGGAAACTTTTCCCAGTTATTAGTGTATGGACACCCACGACAGTAAGAATTAGTTTGATCAGTGCCATTTCAAAGCTGGAGTAACTGAGACCCAGGGAGATTGTGACTTGTCCAAGACGACACAGCCACTCAGAGGACAAGTTAGAGATACAACTCAAGAGACCTGATTATCAGCCTCCAACTGTACCAAGTAGACACATTCCCTCTCCTTTGCAGCCGATTTCAGTCTAATCCCCTTGGCTAAAACCCCAGTAAGACCCTTATTTTGCAGTTAATAGTGTGGGCAGACACTTGCGGCCCATGTGAAACCTCACTGGAGTCACTATAAGATTGGGTTTGGGAAAACCATGTTATATCTACAAGGAACCATGTTCTCTGGAGGAGCTGTTTCGCTTCCAGGCTTTTCAGTTTGTTTATTTTTGGTACTTGTCCATGATACAACCTGCATCTAATTTTGCAGACAACAAGCTCTCAGTATTTTCCTCACAAATCTTAGTGAAAGCTGGCAAGGAAAAGTGATCAATACATGAAACAGAACCAGACCAATGAATCCAGCAACATTTTTTCCCAAGGTTCAATCTTAAGATACTTTGTTTTTTTCTCCTCAGAATCCATTAGTTACTTCTGTGAATATAAAACAGTTTTGTTTGTAGATAAACACCCAATCTCTGCAGTCTTCTAAAGATTCCCCCACAATCTAATTTCAAAATAACACTGCACTTCTTTAATGATCAATAGCAATTATGAAGTCATTTATATCCAATAAAGGCTGCAGCAGGCGGTCTGTGTGATACATTACTGTATAAATGCACACCATGAAACAGATTAATAAAGCATTATGATAAGCAAGCTCATAATTTGCATGAACATGAGGCTTAGGAGCTAATTGAAGCAATCCAGCAAAATGTCAATGACTTCTTTTGGATATGAAATATTCATTAAAGGCAGACATTTATTTGTGAGCAGTTGTTTATTTATGCCTTTTCATTTGCATTCTCCTATAAACTGTGGGTGTCTTTCCTTTCGAGCGCAGCCAATACTGTTTTCATTTTACAATGCTGGATCTTTCAAATGGCTCCTGGCTTGCAGAAACAGTGTATCTGCTGGGTTGGTTGGCTGGTTTGAAAGAAACTCAGAGTCAGGTTCGTTTCTGCCCTGGCATAGGGAGAGAGCGAAAGCTGCTTGCGCTCCCTTGTTCAATGGCTGCATGAGTCGGTGTTGCCCCCAGCAGAGTCTAGGTAAAGCCCCAAGTGGCTTTGCGAGGGCACAGGTCTGTGGATTTAAGGGAATTCTATGGCCCCGCCATTAACACACAATCTGTAGTGTGTTAGCCTCACAACACCTCGGTGCAGTAGGAACTGCTGGGCACAGGATGACCCCATTTCACAGACGGTGAACTGAGGTTTGGAGAGCCTAAGGGCCAGTTGTTTAAAGGTATCACTTGATCATTACATGTTAGGTCCACTCACTCCAGGGCACCTGGCATTGGCCACTTGTCGGTGGACAGGATACTGGGCTGGATGGATCTTTGGTCTGACCCAGTTCGGCCGTTCTTATGTTCTTATGTTCTTATTTGGGCGCCTAGTGGGAAACCAGTGGGAGCTTTGGTGCTTTTGAAAATCCCAATAGGCGTCATCCTGCATCTTTAGGCAAATCTGGCCCTACACCATTTGCCCAAGGTCATACAGGGAGTCTGTGGCAGAGCTAGGAATTGAACCCGAGTCTACCCAGTCCCAAGCTAGTGCCTTAATCATTCTGGGTCTCACCTGTAAAATGGGGATAGTTTCTTTTGCCTCTTTAGATGGTAAATTCTTGTTCTCATATCCAGCCGGCTACTCCCTCCTTTGGCCTGCCCATGTCCCACCTCTGACCCTCCCCAGAAGCAGGGCAGAGCTAGATTTGTGCCTCGTTATGGGGTCACCTGATGCCCTGCCCTGCGGCCCCTTGTGTGAGCTGGAACAAAGGAGCTATCAGGCAACAATGAGTAGGGCCCTCATTGGAACTCACCCTCCAGGGGAGGAGGAATTTTAAAGGGCCAGCACTGTAGTAACCTCAGTTGGTGCTACCTCCCCACCCCACTTTTCCAGCAGAATATGTGTTGAACTCCTCTCTTGGTGTCCGTGGGGGAGGCACACTGAGAGCGAAGGCCCGGAGCACTTTATAAACAGCGAGAGCTTAACCCTCACCTGGGTCTGTCAGATTAGCCCTGTTTTACAGAGAAAATCAGAGTGGGGGGAAGTGGCTTGCCCAGGGGAGTCTGTGTCAGAGCTGGGAATCAAACCCATTAGTCCGTCGTCGTCCCCCCTGAGTGTCTGACTGCTTGCCTATGGGGTCATTTTCCACTGGCAATGCCGGCTGGCTCTGACTTAGACCTGGCTGTAAGGAAGCCGGAGTACAACTCCCTCCCAGCTCGGGGGATCGCACTGAGCACCCTGTTTCCAGGATCTCAAGCAAGGCAGCGCTCTATCCTTCCTGCTTGCAGCGCTTTGCAGAGAGCTCTTCTGAGCCGAGTGCTTGCCGGGGGTGCCTTCCCTCGCCCCCAGCCGGCAGGTTGACACATTAAAAGGCAGGTGTGTGAGAAGCACTTGTTTAATGGCACATTAAATATCCTGACTCTCTGACAAGTGCCTCCCTGCACGTTAGCGGATAGCGCCAGGCTGCAGCACCAGCTCAGCAATTTTTTTTTTATTCCGTGTTTTCTATGCATTTATTAATGCTAATTAGTGTTATTTGCCCCCACGTGATGGCCGCATCACGCTCCAACCAGCTGCCTGCCGGAGTTTCTCCAGAGCTCTGCAGTGCGCTTGACTGCACCCGGGAAGGTTAGGCATAACCACAGTTGACAGGTCCATCTGCTCTCTTCAGAGCATCTCTCAGGGCACAAAACATGGTTAAACATTCATAGAGGGGCCAAGAAGAGCTGGAGTCGCCCGCCTCTCCGAGCCGCTAATAGCAAAGCTGGGATGTTTTGCTTCCCAGCTCCTGTTTTTAGAGCGTGACTTGTGGTGGAGTGAGGCTAGAAGCCAAGAACAATAGCACGGGGCCAAGTCTTTTCCGTCTTTCCACCCGTGCTGCTCCATTGAAGTCGGTTGGGGTGATGCTTATTTACACCCGGACTTACTTGGCCCTCTGAGTGTCTTTTAGTTATTTTATTTGGACGTGAACAACTTGCACGTTGCCTTTCTCTGGCCCGGCCATCAATTACAAACACGGGCCAGAGCGGCAAAAGAAACAGACAATAGCAAATCCTACCCAGGCAGTGAGCAAAGAAATGCAAGGCTGTGGCTAGAGCCATGCCCTGGGACCCACGACACCAGTGTTCTGGGCTAGAGCTGTGAACTGATTTTCTGTGTGATCAGGGGTCAGCCATTTATGGCCTGGTTTTTTATGGTATTAAAGTGCCTAACTCCCACTGATTTCACTGGGCACTAAATGCCTCAATAGCTTTAAAATTCTGGGCCTTAATCATCCTGGGTCTCACCTGTAAAATGGGGCTACTGTTTCTTTTGTCTCTTTAGATGGCAAATTCTGCAGAGCCGGGACTGTCTCTTACTATGTGTTTGTCCAGTGGCTAGCTCCACCTTCAGGACATCTCAAGCCAAGGGGGAGAATGGGTTCCAAAGTCTGCAAACGTAACCTAGAGTTGAAAGCTGATGGGGGGAACGTGGAAAGCTGCTTACCCGTAGCCTTATCCAACTCCCATTCAAATCAGTGACTTACTTCACTGGGCTTTGGATGGGGCCTTCTCCAGCTCTGGTTTCCATGGCTTTCTCTTGAGGTGGGATGTTTCTATCCACTACCAAACCACACTGAGCACAAGGTTTGCTCAGTCTCAATCCTATTAATGGGAGTTACATGGGCTCCCAAGACTGAAGCTTCTGCATCCCAATGTTTTCATTCCCTGTAATAAAACCCGCTTTCTGCTCCCACCAGAGATAAATGAAAACATATGGCTAATCATTATCATGACTTATTGGCATTTCAGTAGCACTGGTCTGGATCGGGCCCCATTGTGCTGGGCTTTGGTTAAGGGCCTCCGTGGCCCGGGTATGGCAACGGGAGCTTAAGGCGGCTGACATAGAGCAGTGCTTGGATATGAAGAAGTGAGTTAATACAGGATACTGGCAGTTATAGGGTACACAGATGGATGGACATGGACAGACTAATATAGGACTGGAAGGGACTTCTTGGGTCATTGAGTCCAGTCTCCTGCTACCCCCTGTCATAGATAGAACCCTGAGGGGATACAAAATTTGTATGCGCATCCCCTCTGCAATCCGCAAACATGGTCCACAGATATCTGCATCCGTGGATGCAGATATCTGCAGATATTTGTGGATTTGCAAGGCACTAGGCATAGAATCCCGTTCATAAACATATCAAACTCCATCTCAAAACTAGTCAGGTTGTTGGCCCCCCATTACTCCTATTCATAGGTGCTGGAACTAAGGGTGCTGCCGCACCCCCTAACTTGAAGTGGTTTCCATTATATGCAGGATTTACAGTTCCGTTCAATAGCTCTCAGCACCCCCACTATACAAATTGTTCCAGCACCCTGCTCCTACTGGGAGGCTGTTGCAGAAAAAATACGTGCTTTGTCACTGAAAAAAGATGCAATGCTTTTGAAATTCCACATGTGACCAAGATGGCAATTTCCTGCAATAGCCTGGACAAAGAGCACTGAATTAAGTTAAACCTTATTGAATTATGTTTAAGTATCTTAGGAGTTCACTGTAGTAAAGATGCAAATGTTTATAGAATCATAGAATCATCGAATCTCAGGGTTGGAAGGGACCTCAGGAGGTCATCTAGTCCAACCCCCTGCTCAAAGCAGGACCAACCCCAACTAGATCATCCCAGCCAGGGCTTTGTCAAGCCTGACCTTAAAAACCTCTAGGGAAGGAGATTCCACCACCTCCCTAGGTAACCCATTCCAGTCCTTCACCACCCTACTAGTGAAAAAGTTTTTCCTAATATCCAACCTAAACCTCCCCCTCTGCAACTTGAGACCATTACTCCTTGTTCTGTCATCTTCTACCACTGAGAACAGTCTAGATCCATCCTCTTTGGAACCCCCTTTTAAGTAGTTGAAAGCAGCTATCAAATCCCCCCTCATTCTTCTCTTCTGCAGGCTAAACAATCCCAGTTCCCTTAGCCTCTCCTCATAAGTCATGTGCTCCAGCCCCCTAATCATTTTTGTTGCCCTCCGTTGGACTCTTTCCAATTTATCCACATCCTTCTTGTAGTGTAGGGCCCAAAACTGGACACAGTACTCCAAATGAGGCCTCACCAGTGCCGAATAGAGGGGAATAATCACGTCCCTCGATCTGCTGGAAATGCCCCTACTTATACAGCCCAAAATGCCGTTAGCCTTCTTGGCAACAAGGGCACACTGTTGACTCATATTCAGCTTTTCGTCCGCTGTAACCCCTAGGTCCTTTTCTGCAGAACTGCTGCCCAGCCATTCGGTCCCTAGTCTGTAGCCGTGCATGGGATTCTTCCGTCCTAAGTGCAGGACTCTGCACTTGTCCTTGTTGAACCTCATCAGATTTCTTTTGGCCCAATCCTCTAATTTGTCTAGGTCCCTCTGTATCCTGTCCCTACCCTCCAGCGTATCAACCACTCCTCCCAGTTTAGTGTTGTCAAGGTCCCCTCCCCACTCTAAACTCTAGGGTAAAGACGTGGGGACCCGCATTCAGAGCCCCTAAACTTATTTTTACCAGCTTAGGTTAAACCCCCCAAGGTACAAAATTCCCTGCACCCCAAGAAACGCTTCTCGCTGCCACCATCAAATGTCTAACAGGAATCCAGGAAAGGAATCACTTGAACTTCCCTCCCCCCCAAAATACCCCCTCAAGCCGTATACCCCCTTTCCTGGGAAAGCTTGAGAACAATCTCCCAACCAATTGGTTACACAGTGATCTAAAAACCCACCCCCTGGGTTTTAACACCATAGAAAACAGTCAGCTTCTTAAAAGAAGGATTTTATTAAAAATAAAGAAGGTAAAATCATCTCTGTAAAATCAGGATGGTAACTATTTCACAGGGCA
Source organism: Macrochelys suwanniensis (assembly GCA_033296515.1). NCBI lineage: Eukaryota > Metazoa > Chordata > Testudines > Chelydridae > Macrochelys > Macrochelys suwanniensis. The sequence goes on along the minus strand of CM065790.1, from coordinate 6,876,883 downwards.
CTATATTTCCAAACTCAGAGAGATTTCCCCCTCTGGACAAAACCTTAACGTTACAGAAAACCATGAATAACCCCCCCCCCCCCTTTGCCCTTTCTAACACAGGGGATACCAAGCAAAATAAACAGAAATCTATACGCTATGCTATCTAAACTTACTTCAGAAAAGGGAGGTTTGATTTTCTGCAGGTTCCTTCTGTCTTCCAAGATCACCCTCTCTCAGACAAAGACACACACTAAAAACTTCCCCCCTCCCAAAGTTTGAAAGTATCTTGTCCCCTTATTGGTCAGATGCCAGCCAGGTCAGGTGTCAGTCTGGCTACCTGCATTTCTTAACCCTTTACTGGAAAGAGGATTTTATAGCACTGCATCAGACCCTCTCCCCCTTCCCTTCATATTTATGACAAGTGTCATCTGCAAACTTGCTAAGGGTGCAGTCCACACCATCCTCCAGATCGTTGATGAAGATATTGAACAAAACCAGCCCCAGCACCGACCCTTGGGGCACTCCACTTGATACCGGCTGCCAGCTAGACATGGAGCCATTGATCACTACCCGTTGAGCACGACCATCCAGCCAGTTTTCTATCCACCTTACCGTCCATTCATCCAGCCCATACTTCTTTAACTTGCTGGCAAGAACACTGTGGGAGACTGTATCAAAAGCTTTGCTAAAGTCAAGAAATAGCACATCCACTGCTTTCCCCTCATCCTCAGAGCCAGTTATCTCATCATAGAAGGCAATTAGGTTAGTCAGGCATGACTTGCCCTTGGTGAATCCATGCTGACTGTTCCTGATCACTTTCCCCTCCTTTAAGTGGTTCAGAATTGATTCCTTGAGGACCTGTTCCATGATTTTTCCAGGGACTGAGGTGAGACTGACTGGCCTGTAGTTCCCCGGATCTTCCTTCTTCCCTTTTTTAAAGATGGGCACTACATTCGCTTTTTTCCAGTCATCCGGGACCTCCCCCGATTGCCATGATTTGTCAAAGATAACGGCCAATGGTTCTGCAATCACATCGGCCAACTCCTTTAGCACCCTCGGATGCAGTGCATCCGGCCCCATGGACTTGTGTTCGTCCAGCTTTTCTAAATAGTCCCGAACTACTTCTTTCTCCACAGAGGGCTGGTCACCTCCTCCCCATACCGTGCTGCGGAGTGCAGCCGCCTGGGAGCTGACCTTGTCTGTGAAGACAGAGGCAAAAAAAGCATTGAGTACACTAGCTTTCTCCACATCCTCTGTCACTAGGTTCCCTCCCTCATTCAGCAAGGGGCCCACACTTTCCTTGACTTTCTTCTTGTTGCTCACATACCTGAAGAAACCCTTCTTGTTACTCCTAACATCTCCGGCTAGCTGCAACTCCAAGTGTGATTTGGCCTTCCTAATTTCACTCCTGCATGCCTGAACAATATTTATATACTCCTCCCTGGTCATTTGTCCAATCTTCCACTTCTTGTAAGCTGCTTTTTTGTGTTTAAGACGAGCAAGGATTTCACTGTTAAGCCAAGCTGGTCGCCTGCCATATTTACTTTTCTTTCTACACATCGGGATGGTTTGTTCCTGCAACCTCAATAAGGATTATGTAGTTGGCAGTGTTGTTGTAGCCGTGTTGGTCCCAGGATATTAAAATAAAAGATATTACGTCACTCACCTTGTCCCTCTAATACGTATGATTATTGTGGAATTCTATATAATGTCTCTGGGAGGAGATGTGACTAATGTAAACCCTGGGAAGTGTTAGAAGCTTTAAAGGACTATTTGAAACAATATACCAGACAAGAATGAACTTTCAGAGTTAAGTGGGTTTCCCAGGAAATCGCTAGAGGGATGTGTATGCGAATGGACTCCCTGCTGGTTATGCAAGAATTCAGCCTTTTGAAACTTTGCCCTGAGGGGGGGACCTTTGTCTGCTGAGCACCTGTGATGTAAGGTCAAGATCAAAGGCCCAAGCTGTATAAAAGGAAAGGCCACAGAAAAACCAGTTGGTGGTTACCTACTAGAGTCCTTGTTGGAGCGGAGGAGCGATCTCTGGCGAGCTCATTAGCACGTGGGTAGGGTTTTTTGTTCTATCTAATACGTTTTCTCTGTAATGCTTTCCCCTGAAGAATAAATGTGCTTGCTTAGGAAAAGCTGAGTGGTACCTTATAACTGTGGGCAATTACACTGTTCATAGCCTCTAAGGAGAAAAACAGAGCAGGCCTGCTGGGCAGTCTGACTTGCTGGGGAATTCAAAGCATAGCCAGGGAACTGTGCAGCCCAGAAAGACCCCAGTCAGGAGGGAGGGAGACGTGTGTCTGCACCCAAAAGAGGTGACAGCTGGGGAGTGAGAAGCCTGCGAATGGATGCCCTTAGTGGCCTGTTGAGAGGGAATACAGGAGCAGTTGCCCTGAGCTGTCACACCAGGCAGCAGGCTTGTAGCAGGCAGGGAAGGGTCGTTCTGAGCTAGCAGCCTTTACCAGAGTTAGCTCACCTCCATCAGAGGTTTGCTTTTGAATCATGTGTGAAGTACAAGCTGTATGTCTTGGCTGCTCACTAAAAAGAATGAGCAGAGGCAACAGAGCTCCATGGATATAGGTTCTTCCCTAAAAGTTGCTGCATCCTACAAGTTGCAAGCTCACGTTTAAATCAAAAATGAGGGTTTTTCAAGCCCATCTATTTGCAGAGACAGCTCTCAGACTTTTAATCAATGCGCCCACTCTATCTTATTTGCTCTGCAGCCAGCTGAGCGAAACAATGTAGCACCAAAAAAAGACATCAACCTCCCTCATTCATCTTAACTGAAGAACTTGAACGTGGAGTCTTTTTTGGCTATTTAAAGTCAGGAATATGATGTTATACAAATGACTTGGTGGGGCCCCATATATATTCTCTCTCAATATTTTCAAGGTCTAAATTGTTGTTTAACAGTGCACAGCCATGGTAGCTGTAGCTGCCTGATCAGTGCTTCTTTATTCCCCCATCAATCTGTCTATATCCATCTGTTGTCTCTTGCCCTACCGATTGTGAGGTCCTTGGGGCAGGGACTAACTTTTTGTTTGATGTTTGTACAGTGCCTAGTGCAATGAAGTCATACAAATCATGACAATAGAACAAGAAGTGAAGACAAATCTTGTACCCACGAACTTGCAGGGAGACTGGAGGAAAGCGTAAACCCTCATTGTCCAAACTGGAATTTGCTCTGGACATATTCCACCGGGCAAAGACACCATGCAAATTTTGATGAAAGCATCAAATTATTAGGAATTCAACTTTACATATCAATGGAATAATGGCCCTTTCAGAAACACAGTGCCCCCTAGCAGCATGGCAGGGCATTGGTTCACAAGAAAGAAGCCCAACTACTGACTCTCCCGTGCTCCATCATGCATCAGTCTGGTTTTCCGTTGTGGGTCTCCCATGCAAGTAATGAACAAACTCAGTGTTGCTTAACTCGTGAGCATTAAAAGGATTGCAGCTCAAAGTGGGAGTCGATGGCATGCGTGTTGTAGTTCTGTGCCATCTTTTATGCATTCCATGCCAAACACAAGAGGTGGCAGGAGACTGCAGAATATTTTTACAGCCAATTTTCTGCTTCAATTAGTTTTCTTTCCCCCAGATCTATTTCCTGGTAACTGACTGTCAGGCAGAAAGAGGGAGGGACCAAGAGCTATCTCAGCTCTCATGCTCCCTGCTGTCCATTCCTTACGTTCTGTCAATGAATTACATTTCAGTGCCAGCTGGAGAAGGCTTTAACTAGCTCATCCTTTCATTGTTAATCACCTCCTTGGACCTATATAATTCTGTCCGAGCTCCCATGCTCATTTATATTATGCTGGATGCATTGCAGTGAATCATAGGATTTTTTAGAAAAATGTTGTTTCGGTGGAGTGTTCCCCTTTGATAACAATTTTTCTTCCACCAGACCAGAAGCCAGATGTGATAAATTGCATCATCCTGGTTGTTGGTTATTTTCTCCCCATCTCCTTGCTGCTTGAGCATACACACAAACTATTATCTCTCTCTGCAGTAAAAGAAGGATCTTCACATCCTGGTGGGAGGACACCTTGTGCGCGCGTCTGAACCATGTCAAAGACACAGAACACCTCTCATCTAACTACCTTTGCTCCACCTATACTGACAGCCCTTTGGTGGCTTACTAGAGTCAGGGGAGCAGGGAGCAGATCAGGGGGCTTGCAGGCTGTTTTAGTATAAATCTTTGCTTGGTAAAACCATTCTAGTCCCTTTCTCACTGCTCCCCAGCCTGAATCAATATCTATTTCTGTGCTCTAAATTACTTTCTTCTCCCCGAGACTGTCAACAGCACCTGCAGAATATCAGCTGTGACATTTTAAAATAATTCTATCGGAATTTCCCCACCCAAAAGTATCCTTCAGGGACTGGATTTCTCAGGCTTTCAGAAAAGGGGGGAAAAGACAGAGCAAACAAGCAGAGTCTAGAAAAGGTAAGATTGTTAGTAGGAAAACATTAGGGGAGGGTCAAAGGAAAATGTATACAATAGGCTATAGTTTCTTTCGGTAGTGATATAACTGGCCAGTCTTTAGCTCCGATTGTGTAACACAGAGTAAAAGAACTAGAGATGGCTGGAAATTCTTCACTGAAATGGTTTTTCAACAAAAAATGCCATTTTTGTCTAAATCAAAATGTTTCAAAAAACTGTTGATTTTGATAATTTGGGGGGGGGGCAAAACAAAGTGTTTCGATAATTGGAATGGACTGTTTCAATTTTGCATTTTAAACAATATTCGTTGTTTTTAAGATTAAAAACATTTTTTTAAGGTTGAAATTAGAACGAAGTGTTTTTTTATTTTATCGAGACACGTTGTAGCTGGTAACGCCACCTCCCTGCCCTCTCTCCCCGCATCAGTTGGGATTAATTAGTCAATACTTGCAGAGTGCTTTAAACAGATGGGGCCTGATTCCCAGACGGTGTAAATCAGCAGCATGTCGTTGACTTACCGGAGCGGAGGGTCCTGTCTGTAAAGTGAAAAATGAGTGCTAAGTATTGGTACTCAACTAAGTAGAATTCCCTTCACCATCCTGAAACACTCTTATTATTCCGCTACGAGTTGGGTTTCACCCAACTCCAGAATTAGCTAATGTCTACAGAGTGCCTTGAAGATGAAAAGGCTTCTCTGGTGCAGTTGTTAGTACTTCCTGAGTCTAACTGGGGGTGAAACGCTACCAAAAGATCTTGTCCTTTATTTTATATTGTAGATCTTAGACTCTTTAAGTCCAGGACTGTGGGTCTCATTCTGACCTCACACCAGTTTTGCAATAACATAACTCCTCTGCGGTCAGTAGAGTTACTCCTGATTTACACCAGTGTAAATTTTATAAAAATTGGGCCAGCATCTTTATGTGTGTCTTGTACAATTAAAGCATCAGACTGGAAATCCAGGCTGTGTTTCTATCACTGAGTTGCTCTCTAACCTGAACCTCTCTGCCTCAGTTTCCCCACCTCTAAAATTACACTAACAACAACACTTCCCTCCCTGCCATTAGGCTTAATCCATTAACTATCCGAGAGCCTTAGTGAGAAGGTGGAATGGAAGTGGAGGTTGCTGCTATTGTTTTATCTTTACATGTTTCATTACTCTCCGTCTTGACTTTTCCACTGGCAGATGGGCCTTTTCCCCCACCCGCAAACGAACATGCCCATTGGCACAGTTGACGGTCTCTTCTGAGGACATTCCCAACACAGTAGCAGCAGGAGGTACAAGAACTCTGGTATGAGGTGCATTGGCAGAGCTGTGAGTGGCCGGGGAAGCTTGGTTAGCACCTGCCTCTCTCGTGTCCAATTCCAGCCAGGATAATCAGCGCCTACTTTTCTTGAGCACTAATAGCATTTATTATATTAATAGGCAGTAGTATTAGTCTCGTTTTGCCGGTGGGAAGCTGAAGCACAGAGAGCTTAAAGGCCAGATTTGCAAGGCAGCTCAGCAAATTCTAAACTCTCAATAAATGTCACAAGGGTGGCGGCTGGGTCCTGAGCCATATAGAAAAACTGGACTTAATTAGGTGTTTAGATGGGAGCTGAGTTCTTTGGAAAAATCTGACCCCCGTGATAGCTGCTGAACACTCGGAAACCTGGCCCTAAGTGACTCGCCCAAGCTCACCATCTATGAGAGCACTGGGAGATGAGCCCTGTTTCCTGTTAGCCATAAGATCATCCTTTCTCTGTGAGACGCAGCGAGACAACCTTGGAAGATCCAGGACCCAGTTCACATTAGTCAGTGCATTTAGAGCCAATTATTTAAAAGACATCCAACGTCAGATTTGCTCTCTTGTAAGTGGAGGTCCTAATGGCAGTTACGTCTTTAAATGGCTGTGAACATAAGGCTTTTGGAATTAGGAAACCGCATTTGGGAAATATGCTAACATCAACACCCTGGCTTATTTCTCTTAATAGCTTTTAAATCGCAGAGGTTCAAAGAAATAAAAAAATTACCGCTTGCACACATTCATCCAGTCTATTATTTGCATATAATTGCTTCCTATCACAATGTGGATCATCCAACACCACCTTAATTACTGTAATCAGGCCTAATTTTATACAAGGTGCATTAGCATACAAGCCCTCTGTTACACCAAGTAACTGTAACTGGTATCGTTTTCTAGGGCAACAGGGAGGCTCATGTGGCTATTACGAGGTAGATTTAATTACAGAGGGTAGCATGAAAAAATTTATTGAGTAGCATTAAAACAAGAGTGTTTTTTACTAACAGCACGTGGTTATTTCTGCTAACTTGAGGTTATTAATGTCCAGACACACAAAGCAAATCCCTGTTTTCCCTTCACTGGTACCTTAATATTTTTTTACCTGCCAGTAGTTAATTGGACAGTTCATGTGACTAAAACAGACGTTGAGTGGAGAAGGCCAGGGGAATTTTGAAAGAGACCTATCACATATGTGCTGATGACATTACTGTCCATGAACAGCCAGAGGCCGCATTAGACATCCCTCAGCCCAACCCATGGGCATCTGAGTTTAGCGTAGGTGGCACCACCATATATTAGCCTCACCATCCTCCAGATACGCAGGGAAAATCACACCCCAGCAATATCACATTTCAGATTGGAACTTGGCTCTTCGGACTAGATAACTCACACATGCCGTTTCAACTCTTGCCCGTGCTGATGTAGTGATGGTAAACAACTTCCCTCCAGAGCCTATGCAACTTTCAGCCCCCTCAGTGCAAGTCCGCCCCAGCGTGTGGCTAGTTCCCCAGCTGGACGGGGAATGCAGAAAGCAGAGTGCAGTCCATCAACAAACAGAAAAGCTGTTGCTCTGTGGATCTTAATAAAAAGCCAACACTGATCAGTTCAATTCACTAGATCTCTGGGGGGAAGGAGGTTTGTGGGTCACAACAAAGGGATTTTATTTAACCCCCTGTGGCGTGCAAACTGATACACACAATGGTAACTCCACTTTGCCCTTCGATTAGTCTGAGTAACTCAGTAAAAGCTGCATACGCATACATCAAAAGGCAGAATTTATCCCAACAAAACATATCACAAAGTATATATGACAGCATTTCTAGTGCGGCAGTGCCTAGAGGCCAATCAGTTTGGGGCGCCGTTCTGCCAGGCGCACCACAAACATATAGTACATGACATTCCCTACCCCAAAATGGTCTCCCGGTCTAGAAGACAAGACAGACCAGGTGGCTGAGGCAAACAACCGAGAGAGGGTGGTGAGGCAGGAGGAGACAGGCTATCGAAAGGAGTGGGATGTGTGTGATTCTTAGCCAGTCAGACGCAACAGTCACAAAGAGCGATGCTGTCCCATTCGTGAACAAGGACTAACGGAATCACGGCTAGCTGATTTCACCATCACTCATATTCCTGCTTCCTCTGAATTCACCAATATTCTACCACCAGCGAACCAGATGCTGGGTATAAATTAATGTAGCTCCAATGAAATCCATGGATATGGCCCATGGCCCCACACAGTTATAAATTGTACTGTTTTGGATCATGACTGTGCAATACTCTGCTATGCTTATAATGGGGAAGCCAGCGATACTGTTAGGTTTGCTTTTTCTGGGCAGGGGCCAGCTGAGATTTCTTTTTGTTTTCGGAGGCAGGGACAGAACATAAGTTATTTTTTGGGTTCCTTTTACTCCCCTTGCCTCTGAATTAATTCATGTGGACGGTTATTATACCCAATTATCTGCAGTAACTGCAATCCCAGCCATCGCTGACAGCAGTTACTGCATCACAGCTGTCTCCTGCAGTGCCAAAGGTTTTATATCTGGTGGCTGTGAGAGAATCAAAAAGCAAGGGAGAATTTGGGCCTTCGTGCACTGGATTGATAATCTTTTGCAACTCTCTAAGACCAACAAACAAGGCAATGTCTGCTAACATAATTTCTAAAACTGATTGCTCAGCCAGTATTTGAAATGATTTTATTAGCTAGATGCAGCCCCATTTTAATCCTTTGTTTCCATTTATCGCCCTGATATATAATACACGACAGTGTGGTACAAAGGTTTTATCAGCATGAGTTTACAGTGGTCACTTTTGGAAGCTGAGACGCTTCCCAGTACTACAAATAATAATAATAACAGCCCATTGTATGTAGGAAGATGTTTTCAAAAGGAACCAAGGGATTTAGGGGTTGCAAGTCCTTTTGTCTGCAGGGTTGGGCTCCTAAATTCCTCCAGAGATTTTTAAAAATGTCCCCTGTGGAGTGTATTTAACTAAAACATGCAGTTGTTCTATCAGGAAATTACATTCCCACAGGAGCCCGTCCCTCCCACTTCACCTTAATTCTCACAGGCAGGTGACGGGAGGTTCAGGATTCAGACAGGAGACAGAGCAGCTTTAGAATGATGCCTTTCATTGTACGTTGCTGTCTGTCTGTCTATCAATCATTGCTATGTCTGTGGCACCTGTCATTGTATATTTCACTTCTGTAACTGACACATTTTTCATTTTCCAGATAAACCCATTTTTTAATATTAAAAGAAAGAGAGTTTAAAGATCCATGATCATTTTAAGTGACTATATAAAGATACTGCATATAACACTCTGGTCCAAACTCTGTAAGTCGTGCTTCCACCCTTTGGGTTCATGCTCAGATGTATTATGTCGTCATCATGAAAGATGTAATACAGTCCTACACTGCAGTTGGTGGGGTGAATTATTTTCAACATGCGTTTTCCAAATGCTGTGTGCCACTTTCAAAAGTGGGTGTGGGGTTTTTTTTTTCTTTGGGAGTGACACTTTAAAACCAAAAGCTAAGTAATCTTTAAAGGCCATGCATTCTCCTTATCACAAACGTTATATCCTTCCATCAAAAGTTTCTTTGTGCTGAAACCCCCTTATGGTCTGGTTTATTCTTTAGCTAAAGCCTAGTTCTTGCATTTCCTCAGTAATTCTGGGAACCTGTAACAATCCTGCCTCCTCTAACCCATCACAAGCCCAATCAACTCTTCCAAATGAAAACCAGCCCTCTGAATCCTTTCAGTCACCTCTGATGCAACCAGTGCCCTTCTCCTCTGGGGTTGCCTGGCATAGTTAATTTAATCCTCCACAAGTGACATAGAGGAGCTGATTGTCAAAGGTGTCAATTACCCACAGCGGCCATTGGCATCAATGGGAGAGACGTCACTCAGCACTGATGGAAATCAGGTCCTCAGCGCATGATCCTGCAGGTTGTTGAGCACTCCCAATTGCCACTGAAAGCAGTTCTCAGCATCAAGCTTTTGGAGCAGGGGATGAAGGAGAAGAAGAGAGGGTTGAAGCAGGGATTTAGGGAAAGAGGAAAGGTCCGGGACCAAAGGACAGGGTAGAGGGAGATCACAAGATAACAACTTCGACTTCAGATAGGGACTGATGGGTTTTACTTTTCATGCGTTTCCATCGTGGAACACCGGGCGAGGGGCAAACTCCAGCATGCTGGCCACCCATTAGCAAGGCACAAAGAGATCATGGCTGAGATTTTTCGAAGTGGCCTAAGGATTCAGGCCCACTTTTTCCACTAAGCTGAGTGAACGCTAAGAGTCTGCAACCCCTGGACTGCTTTGAATATCTCTCCGCTTGCCTTTTTCACTAATGGCATTATCTAGCAGAACTACCTTCTCTTCAACTGGAGGAGATTGAGCGTAAGACGCAAAGTGAAGTAATTTTCTTCCACAAAACACACAAGCGCACACATACAGAACCAGCGTTTTCCATTTACCAAAACTGGGCTGGTGTGTGGTGGCACCATGCTGACAATTCAACTCTACCGTGACTTCTCAAAAGGATGCTGGCTCCCACACAGCAGTCCATCCTTTGTCCACATGGCACATGCTTAACTTGAAACAGATATCGATGTGACTTTATCTAATTAGAATATGACCACACAAATCATTGTCGCTACCACTGTTATATCATTGCAACGAATCTTTTACAAAGTGCGACACATGGCCAGAAAGGGTTAAGCATCCTTCAGGATAAATGACCCAGATTCAACCTTTAGAGACATGTTAGGAAAGTATGTGAATGGTAATTAGGGCCACTCCATGCTAGATAGGCTATAACTTTGACAAGTAAACCTGTATTGGTAGAGAATTGGAGGGGATACTAATTGCATGTGTGCACTTATATCTTATTAAATGTTAGCCATGTAAAAAGACAGTTTCTGTCTGTCACTATAGCTATTGATTCAGAGATCAAAGGGACATATTTAAATTTAGATGAACTGTAAACATAGTAACATTACTGTATTCATCTCTCTTTGAAATATGTAGCAAATCACCTGAGAATGATGGAAAATGGGCAATTGCCTTATGTTAATCTGTATAGCTAATTACCAGGGATGCTTAGGAAATAGGTCTACTTAAAAATGCCCATGATTGCCTATTGTTCTCCTAAGAACTCCGACCTGTCAAGAAAAGGCCTGGAATTGTATAAAAACCCCTTTGGTCCTGATCCTTTTTATCTCAGATCTGCTTGATGCTTCATGCAGGGGAAGCTTAAACCCAAGATTGAGATCTCCAGTCCTCATTTGGAATCACTCTGAATATGAACATTGGACTATAACCCATGGACTATTTCTGAAAGAACTCTTTGCAAGTACAAGCTCACCATCTCTTCCATGAATCTAATCTCAAGAACTGCACTCATGTCTGTATGTATACTGATCTTTTAACTAATACTCTCTCTCTTTTCTTTTTTAATAAATTTTAGTTTCGTTAACAAGAATTGGCTGTAAGCGTGTATTTGGGTAAGATCTAAAGTATTCATTAACCTGGGAGGTAATGTGTCTGAAACTTTGGGATAGGTAGAACTTTTTTATCTGATGAATAAGATTTTCAGTAATTCTCATCATATTTGACTTGGGTGTCTGGGTGGAGTCCTGAGGCTGGGTTACTTTAAGGGAACAGTGTTGTTGGCTTCTGGGTAACCAGTGAGGTATTATAGAAGCTGTTTTATGCTGGCTTGTAAATCTAAGTATCGGAATATCCACCAGCTTTGGGGATTGTCAGCTCCATTCTTTGCAGTTCACCCTAACTGAGTCACCTCAGCTGGCTCCCCTGGGATCCCGGTCATAATCTAGCATTAAGAATGTGCTCCAGTGCTTTGCTGAACTGTGGTCTGCATGATGGGCATTTGTCTATAGCACCTGTTGACCAGAGGTAAAAGCTCATCCCACTTCACAAACAGATCACAATCTACATATGCAGGGATCACTTCACACTCCATTGAAATTCAGCTACCTCTGGGGTGGAGCGTGGCAGCTGTTCAGCAGCAGCGTCACACAACAGTTTAGGATAGACTGGGTAAAATATTCTATCAGATTGAAACCTAGAGAGAATTTAGACGTCCAAAATATGATATTCAGCCAGAACAGTAGGACTGACAGCCCTGTTCACTGAATTCTGCATCCTGAAATATCACCAGGAGAGCTATTTTATTTACAATTATCGCTCTCATGTAAAATGCTGATGGCACATTAACAAACCAAGCAGTATAGTTCATTTTGTAATTATTCACTCCTGCCACTGCGGCTTGCCTCTCAAATGCACTAAAAAGCAATCAGACTTTTAAAGGAAGCATTTTTTAAAGTTCGTTTAGTAGCCAATTCAATTTGAGAGCGTCGCTCCAGCAAACTTTTGGAGCATGTCACTTTGTAGCATAATTATTTGTCTGCCATTTACAAACCCCCCCCCGAATGAGTTCCCCCACAGCAGCTGCACAGTTCTGGAGGAGAAGCGAACCCAGAACTTAACATCTTTACTAAGAGGCCATAAATAAAATGAGACCCATGGAAATTTTAACTAGTGCCTGTGGTTTGCCAAGAAACATTTTTTTAAGCAATGGACAAGAATTGCAGAATGGATGGGGGACTGGTGAGAGGCAAACGAGGGAACAGATTTAGGCTGGCATGTTACAGGAGGTTGAGATGAACAAATTATTTCACTAACAAAAGCTCTTAATGGAAAAAGTGTCCTGTATTTTACCTGATTATTTTAACATTTTCCCCACCCTCCTGCCAAAGACATCATTGCAGGCAAACACTTGCATTAGCTCACATGGTTTATTCATAAGCCACATGGGTTCTACCTTCCACTTTGAGGATCTCAATATTTTATATGTTAATCTCCAGCTATCTGTCCCGTTTCTGGTTTAAGCTGCTTGCTTAGTACGCTGATCTCTTGAGTGCAAAGAATTAATAAGGGCTCAGTTTCCCTGCAGGACCTGTCCTGTTGTCATTTTACTCGACAACGGAGATGAGGTTTTTAAGTTTTGGAATCTCTCTTTGTTTGGTCTCTTCCCAATAACTGCTGCTTATCTGGAAAGACGCCACTTTCCTATTCCATAATGCCGTATCTATATAATTCATATATTGGGCCAGATCTCCAGAGTCAAGTCAATGAAGTCGAAACAATTTCCCCCAGCTGAGGATCTAACCGACTGTCACCAGAGTCTGGCTGTGAAGCAGTGGCACCGTTGTGCTTGGGCATATCTTTGCTTTCTTATCAAAACAAACAACGTTGTTCTTCCATACTGAACCGAGAGGCTAATCCTTTGAGGAGCTGAGCCCCGGGGATTGCCACGGATGTCCCTGAGAACTGAGGCCAAGAGGCGCTCAGCATCACTCAGGATCAGACCCTTAGGGTATGTGTACATGGCAAGCAGACAGCTGCGGCAAGGAGTCTGAGCTTGGGGCTACAGAATCGGGCTCACGTTCCAGCACAAAAAGTAGCTGTGTAGAGAGGTTCAGGCTCTGACTCCCAAACCCCTCCCAAGGCTTCACAACCAGAGCCACCAAATCGACAGCTACCATTAGCACCATAGCACAAGCCTGAGTCTATAGCCCCACGCTCTGAGAGTCGCTGCCGTGGGGTTCTGATTGCCATGCAGAGATACCCCCTGATAGGGGAATGGCCTTTTTTGGAGGGATGTGTGTAAAATGAAGCTAGAAACTCAGTGAAACTCACATGGTTTGGGGTGCTGCGGTAGACATGAAGCTCAAACCGCATTCACCGAAAGGTCTGTGAGTTTTAAGCCACTTGGGGAAAACCTGGGCCGATTTATTGTTTTGGGGTGAAAATCAGGCTAAAATCAGTTAAATTGCAGCCAGGGCGGATTAGGTTGGACATTAGGAAAAACTTCCTAACTGTCAGGGTGGTGAAGCACTGGAATATATTGCCCAGGGAGGTTGTGGAATCTCCATCGCTGGAGATTTTTAAGAGCAGGTTTGACCAACACCTGTCAGGGATGGTCTAGATAATACCTAGTCCTGCCATGAGTGCAGGGGACTGGCCTAGAAGACCTCTCAAGGTCCCTTCCGGTCCTATGATTCTATGTGCAGAAATCCTGCAGGCTGCTGAGTTTCTTTCACACTCTCTTGAAATACACTCAGTGTATTGGATGCAGTTTCCTCGCCCTGGCTGTTCCATTCTGAATCCTCTCCAGGTCAGTGATCAGCAGTTTCAGCCATCCAGCCTGCAAGTGAGGGCTGGGGCAGAACCGTCAGACTTGTTTGCTGTTCAATCTAAACGAGACCTGGGGCTTGTCTACCCTGAGGACTTGCCCTCGTTCCAAGCCCTGGGTAGCCCCGGTCCAGCATCATCGCTACACACCCTTACTGTAGACAGGATAAACCACTGTACGCTGCAATTTGCACTTGGGCAGCTATCCTCACTTACAAGCAGGGGTCAGCTTCGCACTGGTAGCAGCTTTGAACTGGTGGGCTGCACCGGTGCTGCTAGGAACTGGCCCCTGGTGGCTGTAACTAGGGCAAACACAAGGACTCCAGAAAACCCCACTCCTGTGTGCCAGGGGACGCTCTTTGTTGGTTGGGTGTGACAGCACATCACCAGCGGGACACAGATGGTATTTTCCAGCAAAAACAGCCTGCGTGTTCAAGCCTTCAGATGGTCTAATGAAGTTTCCAATCAACCCGCGGGAATAGGTCACAGAAGCAGCAGGGGTCAGTGCTTGTTGTTAGCCACAAATTAACTCCCCACCCCCCACGGCGTCCCTACCTTGTCAACGATTGAATCGTTTTGTTCATTTGGCAATGAACAGAAACCCAGGATTCCTCGGCCCTCTGAAAGCTCCAGCCCCAGTGTTGATACGGCCAGCGTTACACCAGAGCCACTCAGTCTCTGCAGTGAGCTTTCGAGGCCAACGTGGCCGGGGCCCCGGCTGCTCTGCTCAGAGAGAATGGTGGTGGCAGGAACCCCAAAAAAGGCCGGGTTTGATTCATTTCAGAGCCAGGAGATCTGCAGGGGCCTTTCACAAAGAGGCCAGGGTGTGCCGCTCAGGGCTGGCACTGCCTTCCCACACACAAAGTCCCTCCCTACACAACCAGCACTGAGCCAGTGTTAAATCCAGATCCCCCTGTTAGCCTTTCAGCAGCAGCTGAACACCTTGACTGATCCCTGTTGCAATGGGAGATGCAGCATGGGGTGGGGTAACAAGCTGGGTGGCCCCGGAGGGCTGGGACAAGCCAACACTGATCACAGAAGGAGCCACACCTGGGAGAGATGAGGGTGATTGCCATGTAAAGAGGAGCAGGTGGCATCAATGGGGATAGGGGATTGTTCAGGGATTACAGACTGCTAGGCGTGAGCAGGTTCTAGCAGAGAGGCGGGACTGAGACTCCAGGTAGCTGGGGCCTGCAGCAATGGGAAAGGCTCCGGGCAGGCAGAGAAACTTTTGTTTGGTGTGGACTTTTGGATGGGGCTGGAAAACTTTCTTTTGCCTGACTGAGAAGGGAGGGGAATGAGGAAAGTGTGTTCTGGGCTTATTGCACAGTGCAAGAAGGGAAGCTGAGGCAGGCGAGGGTCTGTTCAGTTCTATTGACCAAGGCATTTAAAACTTGCTTAAGGGGAAAATAAAATTATGGAGGAAGGCCAGCCGTGTGGCTAAGACAAGAGAGTGGCATGTAAGACACCTTGGCTTAAATCCCCAGCTCTGCTCCAGGCTGCTTTGGCCTGTGTTACACAGGAGGTCAGACTAGAGGATCACAGTGCTCCCTTCTGGCCTTGGGATCTAGGAGTGTGAAGCCTAGTGCACCTCCATTGTCTTGCCTGACCCTGCCTTTAGTCCAGGTTTCATGTATCATTTACATTCCTCTTGAACTAAGCTGCACTAGGCACAGAGTGCCCATCTGAAGTACAGGTTCAGCCCTTCTCTTTGAGGGGGAGGGATAGCTCAGTGGTTTGAGCATTGGCCTGCTAAACCCAGGGTTATGAGTTCAATCCTTGAGGGGGCCATTTAGGGCAAAAATCTGTCAGGGGACAGTATTTGGTCCTGCTAGTGAAGGCAGGGGACTGGATTCAAGGTCCTTCTAGTTCTATGAGATAAATATATGGAGATATGCCTGACTCTCACACATGCCAGTAACTACAGATCCAGTTGGCTCTATCTTATTCAGACCAAAACACCTTCTTTCTCTCCCCCAGTATTACAGCCCCCTTGATGGTAATGCAAAGGCACTGCACACCTTACAAAGATTTACAACCGCAGAACCTCCAGCAGGCAATCTACAGCACCATTTCCTCTCACTGACCGTGGCAGCTGTAACTTCAGCGGTGTGCAGTTAGGTCCTTGCACGGATTTATCTCCTAGCAGATGACATTTAAATTATTGCATTTCTGGGAAATTCAGAGAGGCATCTTGCAAAAAGAGATTAAGCGCCTTGAATGAGTTAAGATCTAGGGGAATGATCCTTGACCCTTTTACCAAATCCTGAGCCATCCAACTACCAGGTCTATCCTTTAGCCTATCTGTTCAAACCCAGGCCAAGGTGTTAGTGACTGAGTTATCAGCTAATGATCCTACTGTGAAATGTCTTTTGTGGTCGCAGTCCTGTTTTCAGTGGGCAAGTTTCCACAGCACAAAAAACACCAGTCCAGTTAGCATTAATTAGTAGAACTAGTCAGGGATTTTCCCATCAAACGTTCTTTGTCGAAAAATGCCCATTCATTGACATCAAAACTTTTTGCGGGAAAGGGCTGGGTTCAGCAAATGTATCTACAATTTTGGGGAAATGTTTCAAAGTTGTTGCAGTGCTTTGTTTTGACATTTTTTAAATGGAAAATTCTGGAGTGAGAGCTTTTTTGTTGTGACGTTTAGGCTAATTAGGTTTGTGTTTGTTTCTTCACTACCAACAAAACGTTCTGAAATTATTGAAACAAAATATTTTGATTGATCTAAACTGAAAAAAGTTTGGCTTTTTGGGTCCCAGAAAATGTCAAGATTTTGACTTTTGGTCCCAATTTGGGATGGGAATTTCATTTATTTATTTATTTAGCTTGAAATTTTTCTCAGGACAGGAAATCAATCTATTAATCAGCAGCCTGGATGTCATCACCAGCACTTGCAGGTGGTCCCACCAGCTCTAGGGCTGAGAGAGGGACGATGCGTGTGTGAAAGTGACAGCAGAATTTCACTCAGGGCAGCTACTTCTGTGTGAATGCCTGGAGACAACCGGACAGCCCTGCAAAATGTTTCTAGCCTTTTTGCAGCTTGTCACGCCCAGCCCAGCTCCGCAGCAGGCGAGTGTGACAAGGCTGGGGGAAGCTGTGGATCTCCGCGCAATGGTATAAATAGTACTGAATATATTTCTGTAGCTTGACAATTATTCAAAGCCTGAACTTCGATTGGACTGCCCAGGCACAGCCTTATGTAGGCCTCCCAGTGAGTTAGGAATTTGGCCTGGACATCTGGAGAACCTTCTTGTTAATGCAATGAGTTTCTAAACCATTTTGTGCTGTATCAGCTTGCTTTCTTTTCTTTCCAAGGAATATTTCCAACAAGCAGAATTGTCAGCTGGTTGTCAGCTGGGTTCATTTCCCTGGCATAAATGTTGTCCCATTCGGAAGCACTCAAGCACGGTCAGACACGCTCAGTACAGTAGAAACATATCCCGGGAGAGACCTCCCTCCGACCCTCACTTCCTTTCAACTGTGTAGCAGTTAATGTACCTTTTCATTGCCAGCTATTGACAAGGGAGAGTCACAGGGGAGTGTGTGTGAGAGAGAGAGACCATCGTGGCTAAAAGGCAGCAGCTATTTAAAAAAACAAATAAAATAAAATAAATAAACAAATGAAACAGCCAGTGAGTCTACTAAGATGAAAAAGTCAGTAGTGAAGGACGCCATTCCGCGTAAAGAAAATGTAAATCCTCTGATGAGTATTAATATATGGAGATATGCCTATCTCATAGAGCTGGAAGGACCTTGCAAGGTCATCAAGTCCAGTCCCCTGCCATCACTAGCAGGACCAAGTACTGTCCCCTGACAGATTTTTTGCCCTAGATCCCTAAATGGCCCCCTCAAGGATTGAACTCACAACTCTGGGTTTAGCAGGCCAATGCTCAAACCACTGAGCTATCCCTCCCCTGCTTTTCATTAAACCTACCTGGGCTCCTGAAGTGTGCCAATTTGGTCGAATTTCAGACCAATAAGCCACTGCAGTAGCTTGCAATGCTTAAAAACACGTATTTATCTTCAATGAATAAAGATTTAAACAGCTTAAGTTGTTTGTGCAGAGTCCCCGTCCCCTTCCTCCCCCGCCCCTTTCCCTGTGTCAGTCCAGGTGAATTCGTACAATACCCAGTGCACTGTTCAATAAATAAAAGGCTGCACAGCTAGTTGGTGGCTCATCATTCCAGTCCCTGGCGTTTGGGAGAGCCTGAATCTTCAACCGGGGAAACATCCACCCGTTACTAAATCCAACTGAACGACAGAAGTCGGCTTAAATGCCATGTACTGGCTTCTCAAGGCATCTCAACGGGCACTTGTGGCCGGGCTTTGGGAAATGTCATGAAACCTTCAAGAGCTAAACTTCAGATACAAGCACCAGAAAGATGGAATTAGCTAATTTACATTAGCTTTCCCCCTACACAGAGCTAGACAGTCTCCGAAGGTCCTCCACAAGTGACACATAAAGCACCATCCCTATGTCCCAGCAACAGGGAGCACGCTGGTGGGAAAAGATTCTTCTGAGGTATCTTCATAAAGTTGTTCTCTAATCTCCTGCGCTAGATAATTTTATGGATTCTGGGAATCCGTGCCCCTGTTGTGTGTAGGGATTCTGGAAGTGCCCCATCCATAGTCCATATGGATTCTGGGAGTTTTCTTCCTGTTCCCCACCCCGTGTGCTATATGGATGTTGGGAGTCCCTCCGCCAAGCCCCCACCCACTTGGCTGTAGGGACTCTGATGTCTCCCAGTGCTGGCTGCCAAAGTGAGATCCAGGTTTTCAAACACTGGCTGAAAGTCAAGAATTTTCTGCTGCATCCGATTGTCTTGCTCCTGTGTCCGTGCGAAAGTTTAATCGGACTGTGTCATAGCAATGGGATACACTTCGGCACTCTGTTCCATGCATTCACCCCTGCCGGGCCCAAGCGAGATTGTGCAGATACTTCAATATCCAGTAATTGGATCCCTCATCCAATGGGCTCAGAGCCTGGGGGGCTGGTCTGTGTAGTTCTCCATTCCTTCCCTCCCCACATTTCTCTGTCTCTCAACAATCTCCTCCCTCCATGATAGCATCCTTCCCTCCCAGTCTCTCCACTCCCTTACATTGACGTCCTCTCCCTGACTCCTAATTCCTTCGCTTCAGTCCACAGTGGGTACCCAGTCTTCCTCCCTGCATCAGAAGCCTCGTCCTTCTTCTGTCATTCTCCCTAGTAGGCTCCAGGCCTCGTCTCGTGGGTGGGAATGGGGGCAGGGGACAGGGCCTGGGCCAGCCCTGTGCAGGGAGGGAGGGGAGGGCTCGGGTTAGCCCCACGGGCAGTTGTGAAAAAGGCAAATATAATTCTGGAGTGTAATCACGGCAGTGGGGTATGTAAGACATGGGAAGCAATTGTTCTGTTCTAGTCAGCATTGGTGATGCCTCCACTGGACTATCATGTCCTGGTTTGGGTGCCACACATTCAGAAAGATGTGAAGGGAGTCCAGAGGAGAGCAATAAAAATGATAGAAGATTTCAGGGGTGGTGATTTTAAAGGTATAACTGACTTTAGGGATGGGTTCAGATATTCCTTTCCTGTCTTTGGTAATGGATGTCAATATATACAGAAGATCTCCAGGAATATAGAAAGAAGGATGCTCTTTGTGTTAATGATTATTGTCGATTTGTATTGTAATAGCACCTAGGAACTCCATTGTGCCAGGCGCTGGACAAACCTAGAACAAAAAGCTGTCCCAGCCACAAAGAGCTTCCAATCCACGTATCGGACAAAAGACAACAGACAGATGGGGAAGCACAAGGAAACAACGAGACTATACAAGCCAGCATGACAGGCCACAGTCTCAGCCCACCAACTGCCTGACCGTGGCCATGTATCTGGTAGGCATCACGGCTAGGAGAATTTTTAAACCTCTTTGAAAAATCTCTCCACCATAAAAATGACATTTGCATCATTGACATCACTTCTACCAATCCCCCGCTCCAGCCAAACGAGAGTGGCCAAGGACCGCCATGGCCTATGTAGCCAGGGGGCAGACTGTATGTTTATGGTCCTGTTCCTCACACCTTATCTGAGGAATGGGTGGCTATGCAGACCAAGAGAATGCTGGACATGAGAGTTAACCCCATCGAGGGCTTCTCGGCCAAATGGGACTACGACAAGAATGAATGGAAGAAGTAAAATCACTCCTGGGATCACTGGACCTGCTGTCCACTTGAATTTTAAATTATTCCATTACCTACATGTGACCTCACTGCTTATGTACTGGAACAAACTCCATTTAAATCTAAATGCTAATAAATGTCTGGTTTACTTGGGGAAAAAAAACAGTAGTTAAGAAAACGCAAATCCTACCCCAAGGGAGAGTGAGAGGCTCCATGAGGGACTTGGCAATTTCTCTTTATTTTATGGAGAAGGCACTCAGACACTATGGAGAGATGAGTCAGTACAAAGCCCTAAGGTTGCTAGATACGGAGGGATACGCAGGGCAATGCGGGAGCTTTGCAGATATTTATGGGGAACACCTCCTATGCAGGAGAAGCCGCATGGGAGAGCGCAGGTAGGTGCTCGTTTGTCAGATTAACAAATGGACAATGAAGGTTGGCATCGGGGCAGAGCGGAGTTGGAAGTTAACCTGGTAAAGCTCCCATGCACCTCTGGGGTGCTCCCTAAATGAATGAACTAACAATAGAACTATGCTAAAATACGAACAATTAATCATCTCACCCTGCAAAAGACAATGCAAAGAATGGAGAGAATAAATTATGCCGGAGTAAGGTCTGATGCCCAGGTTCTCCTACTTGGTGACACAGGGGTTGACCCGGCAGGTTTGACTCAGGGGGTGCTGAGAGGTTTTGCATGTTTGGGCTTTACACATTTGGCAGCAGGGTAGCACTTAGAGACTGGATCTTCCCATCTGACGAGCATTCATTTGCATTCTGCCAATTATGTCTCTCATAAAAGCAGCCCTTTTCCTACACTCCCTTTGTGGAGAACTCAAAAATACGGGGGTGGAGAGAGAGAGCGGGAGAGAGAGAGAGAGACAAAAAAGGAACTAATGAGTTGAACAAAAAAACGCTGAACCTCCTAATGAAGATCTACTACAGTGCTGCTTCCCAAATGCCACTGGGCTTTGAGGTGTTTTCAAACTTCATGAGCTTCTAGCCTTTTCTCTTCCTGGCCTGGATCCAGTAGCTGGGCTGAGCTAATACAATCCGTGAGGGGATGGAAGGGGTGATTTCTTTTCCCCTGTCGAGTCTGAGCTGGACACATGGGGAGTTCTGGAATCTGATTTCCTCTCTTCTTCCTTCTCGGTTTCCAGAGTCAATATAAAGGGACATTGAGCCAGATCCATCTCTGCTGCACCAGTCCTTAAGCTCAGCGCAGGGAAAGAAGCAAGGTGGTTTGCACCTCCCCGATCCTAGCAGAAGCACCCTGAGTTATAAATTGCATAACTATTTCAATGGCCCCTATGCAAAGGACCATTGCACGGGGGGTAGCAATACTGGGATATAAAGAACACCTCGGTTATGTCTCCTCCACCCTTTCTCCCCTACATGGGGGCAGTGGGGGTGGGGGGTAATCTCCTGCAGAGGTGGGGCATATTTGGCAGAAGCCCAGTGCTATGAATCTGGCCCATTGTCTGCCTGAAAACCAGAGATGCGAGAGGTGAATCAGCCCCTCAGAATGAATCTCCCCTGAAACCACGTGTTGCCTTTTTTCTGCCCCAAACCAGGCTTGAAAACCCTCAGCCAATCCAGGCTTCCAGCAAACCTACCCCAAGCATGGGGGGAACACCTGGGGACGCTTTAAGGCACCTTCTTTTCCAGCCTTGCAATCGCAGCAGCAAACAGCGTGGCTGCAAATCTTGGCGGTGTCCTGGGAGCACAGGAAAGATGCAGGTGTACTGTACGAGCCGCAATTTGAAGTCAAGAGAGGATTTGCAAACATTTGCATGCATATAAATCCTAGCTGTTTAGAAACAATATTTTTAAGTCTATTTCCATATGCCAAACCCCAGTACAGTTAGTCATGCATACTGTGAACAGAAGGGGGGTTGGAGAGAAGCGAAAACCACCTAATATATCACAATAACCTTTGTCTGTCTGTTCTTTCCCCACTTGTTCACATTTTCAGCTGAGCTCCAGTACCAGTTTGCTGTGCATAGGGTTTTAAATTAGACCCTTCTAGATGAGCATTACTCACTGTTCAGAGAACACATAAGCAGACATCAGAAGCCAATTCTGCCTGTGAGGGCTTAGTAGGTAGCTGCTTGTTCTCCTTGTGAATTTAACGAGCAAGTCCAGCTGTTATAGGGTCTGATCCAACCCCCGATGAAATCAATGGCGTGACTCTCATTGACTTCAATGGGATTTAAATCAGATCCATAATCCCCATTTGTCATATCAATCTTGGTACTCTGCTCACTGCTCCAGAGTTGTCTCAAGTTTTCTGTATTTTTACATTTACTCTCATGCTAATATCACTGTGAATCAATCTGGTATCAGGCCTGCTTTATGCCTAATATTTCTAAATAATTTAATGTCAGCGGCTTAATCCTCCTGAGATCTTACTCTACATTAAAGCCAATTGCTCAGTCGAAGCATGTTCCTTATTGAAAAGCATTTCCAGCCGTTTGATTTGTTTGTGTTATGCGTTTTTGTTGGGAGAGCGGTAAAAGATATGAATTTTTCCCTCTTGAAATTTGATTTATTTGGGTTGTTTCCCTTATTCTAGCCAATTGAACCATAATTTTTGTTGTTGTCTCTGTTGGTAGCTGGGCTCTTCCGTGTTGTATCATTTTCCATGTGGCCTTCAATCAGAAGACAAAGACAAGTGGGCGCCCCCAATCTGAGCAAGCCAAGTGTAGAGCCTTGGGCTGCAAATTACCAAAAGATGATTCATTGCAAGTTTTCTCTACCTGCAGTCTGTACCTTTCCAGAGACTCACGGAGTCTTGTAAATGGGATGAACAGGGAAAGGGTTTTAATTAGGAGCCTTGAGCAGAGGAGTGCTGATTACCAAAGGTATCCTTTAACGCTCTGTGTGTTGTGTACAGTTAATTATATGGATTCTGGGGGAATGAGTGTCAGTCCCTGTTAAAACAAAATTTTTTGGAAGAATAATTGTGTTTACACAACATGGGGGCAGGCAAAGCTATTCGAATGACAGAGGTGTTAGCAGAGTCTCTTCATCCAGCGCCCCCCTCAGCCTGGCTACTGTCAGCTAACTCCATCTAGCGTCTCCTCGCCCTGGCACCTGTAAATGCAGAGACTCGGGCAGAAATAAAGAACAACAAAGGAGGGGATATTGTGTAGAAACAACGAACAGATTCTTAAACCTTGCACCCTGTTTTAAACATACCCAAGCAAAGTCAGTTGAAAAGCCTGAAATTTTATTTTCAGGTTTCTTCCCTCCCCTCACTGAAAGCCACATTTCCAACAAACTTTGTTTTTGTCATAAATTCAAAATTCAGCCGATCGCAAGCATGGTCAGAAACCCCCACATTTTGGGGTTATGTGGGGGGCTTTATTATTATTTTTTGTCAACAATTGATTATTTTTTTTGGCAAACATTTTCATTGCAAATTCAAAATACAGAAACATTGTACCCAGTTCTAGGTCTGTGGCAGGTATCTGGTTCCCCCCGTCCATCGGAATACCCAGTCCTTTCAAACAGATGACCATGTACAAAAGTCTGAATTAAACACCGCCACCAAGAAAGAAGCTTCTTTTGCATCAACCAGCACTTTGTTTGCGGCCAGTTTTCATAGCTCACAGGAAGGGCTGGCCAAAACATTTTCAAATTTTAGAATTTTCCACCTATTTTTCCACGAATAGTTTCAGGAATTTCTTTGCCAAGAAAGTTCCCCATTTTCCAGGCGGTTCTATTTATAAATTCCTTGGGAAAAGAACCGGTTTTTTGCACCTCACACAATTCTGAGGGTATCGTTGATGCTTCATAAATAAAAGAGTATTATGTAAATATTGGAGCTGCGTGAATGTTTTCTGTTCACTGCTCACGGCTCTTTGTCTAACTTTTCCATCAGTTCCAGTTCAAGAGGATTTGTGTTTAATTTGGGTCACAGTGTCATTGTTATTTTCCAGTTTGTTGCACCAAAATTCCGCAGCGTCATTGCAGTATCAGCCTTTGCTTTTCCTCTGAAACTTGTAACAAAGTTAGAGCAACTCATTACTGGTAACAAGTTACTTAGCAACGCTGCCAAGTGCTTCTGCAAGACCTGATTAAAACCATTCATGGAGAATAATATAAATCAACACTATTACCCTCTCACTAAGAGAAATTAGTTTGTACATGCTTCTCTGTCTTGTTCATTTTAACAATTTTTAATTACAAATGCAAATTGGCTCCGTATCTGCCAACATGCTTTCCATGGGGCAGGCATGCTGGGTACGGAGCCACATTGCTCAGAGTACAACCTCCAAGGCTGGTGTGTTAAATTGATCCTGGTACTTTCTGGTTTGGAAAGGAAAGGGGTGGGAAGGAATTATAAATACAAGTCGAGTGGCCGAGCGACCCGTGTCCTCCCCAGCTCAGTAAACCATCAATTCCTGCTTGTGGTCTCCACCGCAGAGAGTAGGGGATGGAACTGCTGTAAGAGCTGCATGCACAATGAGCAAGAACATGTCCCGTGTTGCTCAATAGTGACCCTTCTGGCCAATGTAGGAGGAACACTGATGGGCTCCGATGGCAACCCCGGATTCCCAGGCCATTCCTCCTGGCTGGAAGCATGATTTCTGCAATGTGTGTGTAGGGGACGGTGCTGCAATCAATGGCGAGGCACCTACTGCGAAAGGGAAGGAATGAAATGACAAACAAGAGGCATGGGGCTGAATGGCTGCAGGGGTTGGTGAAAGGAGATGGATCCTTTCGCTTCTGGGTGACTGGATCAGATGAGTGTGTGTGGGCTTGGAGATACCCTATAGCAGATAAATACATGCCCCTCCCCTCCACAGGCTTGGGGGGATTAAAATGTGTCCTGCAAGGTGTTTTCTGTTGAAGTGGTTTCCATTATAAACAGGGTTTATATATAGTGTTTAAATGGCTTTCAGCACCCCCACTATAGCAGTTGTTCCAGCACCCCTATCTTTGAGTATGGTTTTTCAACCTGTTGTGCACCCACCTTAAATTTAATCTAGACCACATTGCTCTAGGATTGGGGGGTGAGGGTGAGAATGTCATGTGGGACTGTGTGAAAAGCCTTGCTATCATATATATATATATATATATATATATATATATAATCAATCACATCTACAGCTCCCACCCACCTCATCCTGTAGGCGAAAGAAGAAAATTAGGTTGGTTTGGCATGATTTTGGTCTTTCCAACTCCATGTTGACTATTGCTTATTTAGTTGGTGTTGGTCCTGCTCTGAGCAGGGCATTGGACTAGATGACCTCCTGAGGTCTCTTCCAACCCTAATATTTTATGATTGCTTATCATCACCCCCATTATCCTCAAGGTGCTTACTGATTGACTGATCATTTGTTCCAGTATCTTTCCAAGAATGGAAGTTAGACTGCCTGATCTATATTTCCCCAGGTCCTCTTTGTTCCCCTTTTAAGAATAGGTACTATGTTTCCCCTTCTCCAGTTCTCTGGGCCCTCAACTGTCCTCCATAAAATAATTGCTAATGATTCCAAGATTGCTTCAGCTTGTTCCTTACATATCCCAAGGAGAATTTCATCAGACCCTGACAATTTGAATACATCTAAATTATCTAATATTATTTAACTTTTTCTTTCCCTATTCTGGCTTTTCTTCCTTTCCCCTTGTTGTTAATATTAACTATGTTAAGCATCTGGTCACAATTAAGCTTTTTAATGAAGACTGAAGCAAAATAGTCATTAAACACCTCAGCCTTCTTGGTGTCATCCATTATTAGTTCTTTCCTGCTAAGTAGTGAATTTACACTTGCCTTAATTTTCCTCTGGCTCCTAGCATATTTAAAGAACCTCTTTTTGTTGTCTTTTATGTCCCTTGCTAGGTATAACTTGTTTTATGCCTAAGCCTTTCTGATTTTGTCCCTACATGCTTGTGCTATTATTTTGTACTTATCATTAGCAATTTCTTCATGTTACCACTTTGTATAGGATTCCTTTTTGATTTTCAAGTAATTAAAGAGCTCCTGATGTAGCCATATAGATCTCTTGCTATTCTTTCTATCTTTCCCTCGCATTGGGACAGTTTGCTGTTCTGCCTTTAATATTGCCTCTTTGAGAAACTGCCAACTCTCCTGAACTCCTTTTTCCCTTAGATTTTCTTCCCATGGGAGCTTATGTACCTGAGTTTGTTAAAATCCACTTTCTTTGAAAATGCCTCTGTGTTTCTCACGTTACGCTTTTGGGCAAACCATTCCCCATCTAATTCTTAACCACAGGCTATGTACTCTCCCTATCTCAGAGTAAATGCTTCATGCTGCCCTACCGCATGCAATCCCAGCCAGAAACCAGATCCTCTTCTTCCCTGACTGTGAATAATATCATAGAACAATGATCATAGAACAATGATCATAGAACAATGAATCTAATACCATAGAACAATGATCATAGAATAATGTTCTGTGCAAAGTGACCAGCAGACTAGCTGAGAATGACAGCATTTCAAAACTAATCATTTAAAGTATATGTTTATACAACACTATAGACTATAGAGAGACATAACATCCTTACCATCCACCAGACCCTGACGCTGTCCACCATGCTAATATGGCCTTGGGTACTCCACTCTACTGGTGATCAGAGACCAGATGTTTCACATGCAGGCCTGGAGATCACCTTTTTCCATGTCCAACTTCAGCCTGATAGCCACAGACACTAAATAACCTGCACATCATTGCAAAAGGGGCCTGCCAAGGCCCTATAAATGACTGGAAGGACAAGTGCATGTTATATCCTCCTACAAGATGCCTATGATGGGTTACCCCCCCACTCCGGGCTGCCACCTGATACACTGGAATCCTACCAAGCCTGCCTGTTCCACCAGCCTGGGCTCTCTCTCTGTCCTGCCATGCCAGGCCCTCAAGCCTCCTCCAGCACACACACCTGTAGGGACATTCCCAGCTGCAGAAAGACACAGACACTGAAATCAGCTCTACATGGGGAGAATCAGCTCGGGGATTGCCCACCACTCAAGCGCACGCTCCCTTTGGGGTGCAAACCCAAAATGGTATCGTCTTGTGCTGCACAGAAAACTGTACAGCGCAAGCAGAGGGAAATCGCTCCCTCCCTCAATGTGGAGGAAGATATGCACAGCTTCCCCTTCTCTCCCCCCAGTTATGAACTGCACAAACTGGTGTGTTTCACATTTTGGTCCCCACCCCCTTTTAGTGGAAAAATACTAGTAGGCCAAGATGGGGTACAGAACCAGGTGACCTGATCACATGACCCTGCAGTGTCAAAGCAGCATCCCAGGAAACTTCTCAAGAAGGTGGGAGATGAGCATCTTCAAAGTCTTATTGTTCTCCCTAATGGCCCATCCAGACTGATTGCCTACTGTCTGGTGGGCGCTCCCCAGATGTAAACACGGTTTTAATTGAAAAATTAATTATTGGCTCAGCTCTTCTCCTAGTCTGGTGCTCATGTGACATCCTTCTTGTGCACTAGACTCTCCTCTCTGATATGTACATGCAGCTGCTAACACAGGTAATGGGAGAACAATAGGACTATGAAGATGCTCATCTCCACAAGGGAGAATTGGTCCTGCATAATCGAGCTTGTCCTCCACTGTAATGAAGAGGACAAAAGACACACACACACACACACACACACACACACACACACACACACATTGAAGTAAGCTAGATGAAATTCATTTAATTTTTTTGGTTAATGCTATTAATCACTATAGGCACATGTCAGCCATCTAATGCATATTTAAACGGGTCCAGGAGCCAGTGATATCTCTTATGCAATTTCCTCATGTTAATAATGTTTCCATTAGTTGTAGTGAGGAAATCTGCCATTTTTTCTCCCCTTCTGGCCTATACTTTTTACTTTTAATTAGGACCAAATGTAGACTATTGAATAGGTTGAGGCATTTTAGATGTCTACCGAGATTTCTTTTTAATAACGCAATTTCTAGGCTGTAATAGGCACATAACTTGGGTAATTAATGAAATATGCATGTAACATGCTTTCAGAAGTCGCACATTCATTTTGAACAAAAGTTGTTTTGAAGGGGCTAGCGTGGAATCGTGAAGCAAAAGAACTTTTAGCAGGGTTAGTCCTTCGACCCCGAGGGAATGCATTATGCCTGAATAATAAGTTCTCATGTATCTATAACACTTTAATCCAGAAGAGTCCCAAAGAATTCAATACAACTACACACACACACGTGGCAGGTGTTTATCAGCACATAGCAACAGGACACAGCTGTTTAGAACAGTGTATGGAGGGAAGGAAGAAGCCATCACTCCAACTCCTGCTCCTCACCTCAACCAGACCCTTCTTCAGCAAGGACTGTGCAAAGGGTGGGAGTCTCTTTATGCCTCCCCCACACACGCGCGCACAGCTGCCTAAGGGGAAGGCCCAATCTTGCCCATTGTGATTTCTCTTCCCTTTATCTATCCATGCTCCCTCTCCTTCAATGCCCCTCGCTCAACAGAGGCAGGGCAAATGCTGCACTCCCATCAGCGTCGTCTCCACTGCAGTGGGGCTCAGCTAAGCCAGAGCAAAAGCGTGCCACTAAACTATGTGAGCAGCATGTTCCCTGTGAGAAACTGCAATCAAGTGACATCCTTGAGCGATATGACGGCAAAGCAGCCATTACAGGAGGTAATGGACCATGCTAAATAGTGGAGCATCCCAAGGAGAAGCGAAGGGCACTTAGTAGATCGTGCCAATTGCCTGATGGTATTGCCCAATTCAGCCTCTTTAAATGCCTCTCGGCACTTGCTCTGTTGCTGCTCTGTATTATTTTAGAATCCGTCCAAGGAGGAGTTTGCACCTGGGGGGCATTTCTGCAGGTAAAGCTGATCTCTTCGTCAGCTGTAAGCCAACAGCAGCAGGGGTGAGTTTTTATGTATCACCAGTTAGAAACTGCTCTTCGGTGAGTTTGAGCCACCCTCACCGGGTCTCTCGGGCCATTGAGAGTTCAGTGCTTGAGCCCACTGCATGTTTTTCAGTGATTTGGGGGTGAGGGAGGCGCTCAGCAGGACTATGAATATAAATGAGGCCCTGACATTAGGGGAGAAGGAAGAGGCGTTGTTGTAAGATGTTTGCTGTGCCTTCTCTGCCTCGAGAGTTCAGTGGTTAAGGTACGTCGGGCTGATCCCAGTGAAGGGTGCAAGACACAGAGTTCAGTTCCCTATACTGGGCCCTACTAAATTTGTAGGATCAAATTCAGCCCCCATGTAAGCAGGGGAAGTGCATCTCGGGAAGTTGCCCATAGCTCCAGCACCAGATCTACCAAGATCCTTCCATGCACAACTGGGGTCAGCAAGACCGATTATCTTCCTAGGCTCACTGTTTTTTCCAGGGTTGTTTAGACACCTGTGATGGTCAGTCGGACATTCTCCCCTCCACCTATCCCAGACTCCTGGTGTAGTATGTTCTTTCTTTCTTTCCGCCCATAGCCCGTGAATGTTTCATACTGTCATTATTGAGGCTCGTTCATTGCTTAATTGTCTCCATCAAAGCTTGTCTAGCTCATTCCTATGCCCTCCCAACATGAGTTTTGACCTGCTGTAGTACATGGTATCATTCCAGTCAAGTGCAACCCCACATTCATTTGCCCTGTTTCCAACACACTGATGGTGTTCAGGCAAACGGTGCAACAAATTCAGACTTCCTGAGTATTCAGAAGTGAAGTCTACTGTTAGTTCCTCCTGCTGGAGCGATGCTCACAAACAGATGTGCTGGATCCCAGCCATGCCAACGGGAGAACTGGCAGATCCTAATTTATCATGGGCAGGTTGGCACAATACAGCACTGAAATTCCTTCCTCCATAAATCTGCTCTTAAAAAGTAACCTTGGTGTGTGGCAGCTTGAGAGCGATGCCTTGTCCTCCCGCTATATAACACACCGAGTCTGCTGTATCCCTCCCTAGTGATAGATGATAAGAGCCTGCTACTGCTACCAGCTGATGGAGTTTCTCTTTTAGCTTAAGGCGATTGTTCTTTTGGCACTGATGGTTACAATTTCAATCCCTGCTGACGATCTAGAAAACAGTTTCAAACAAACGTGCAAACTTTTAGTTCATTATCCCCATGGAAGATCTAGATCTTTTGGACTTCATCCATCCCAGTGATGAATGCGGCTTCACTGGAGGAATGTGGTCATTTGAGTGTTGCAAATCTCTTTTGCAGTGTACACTCCCAACCCCCAGAGAGAAACCAGAAGAGAAGCTTCTACTAATGGGGCACATTTACTGTCAGCCCCATGCTATGAGGATTTGTATTGCTATAGCACCTAAGAGCCCTATTAGGACCCAGGAGCTGCACAAACAGAGACAAAAAAACAGTCTCTGCCCCAAAGAGATTCCTAATAACATACCTAGCTTTTGAACAGCCTACATCCAAAGCACTTCACGGAGTTGCTGAGTATTATTAGCTGCAAAGTGAGGCATAGGCAAGTGAAGTGATTTGCCCAGGGACACCCAGCAGCAAGCCAGGAACAGAACCCAGGTGTTCTGCGTCCCAGCCCCTATCTGCAGGGCTACCATTCCCAACTGGTCATGCACATGGAGGGCCAGCTTCTGAGCTCACTCCCACTACTTTTACACTCCACTTACTTCATTGGGATTGCTCCTGATTTACGGCCGTGCATATGGGAAGGCAAACTGGGACCTAGCTCTGCAAGAGAAAGGGCACCCTGTAGTGGGGATCCCTGACTGCACAGTCTCCATTCCAGTAGGGAGCTGCAGAGCATTTCCATCAAGCAGCATAACAGGCACTGCGGGGAACTGTTTAGAAGTGGCTCTAACTGAGAAGCACATGGAGAGTGCAAGAGGGGTAGCAAGGCCCTGGCTAAAAATATGACCTGCAGCTGCCACTCAAAATCCCCCTGCGACTTGTTTTCACCCCTGGGTGAAAGCGCCTCAGGTCACCTAGACTCATGTGGCCATTGCTGATGCTGCAGGACTCACGCCTTGATCAAATTCTAACAAGATATCCGGTTGCTGGGAGCTGTGTTTTGCCTGGTCTCCGAACAGGCAAGCAGATAAATAGGCTGCGATAGAACACATCCAAGGTCTCGCCACTCTCTAGTAATCATCCCCCGTTCCACCCTGCACTGATCACACCTGCACACGAGCAGCCCTGACCTCACTTGTCTCCCCCCAGCGGACCTTGACAGCTTGGAAATTATCAAATTACACTGACAGCCTCCAATCAGAAACAACTAATGAGGGCTCAGCTAAGTCCTTTATTTTGCTCACTGACAGTGCTGGGGCACAGTTACTAACTCCTTCAAAGCAAAGGCTTTGCAAAGGTCTCCGAGACAATAGATCCATGTGGGAGCAACGCTGCAGAACAGCTGAGCTTCTGCTGGGTGACTTCAATAAAACAACGAGCGCAGGAAAGAAAGGCGCTGTCAAAAGCTGGGAGACCCACGCTTTGATTCACTGCCCATTTTGCCCTCTGTTTTGTGTCTCTTCCACCCATGTCACTCTGTCCTGTGTGTTTTCAAAATGAATCCCTCAATCAATAGCCTTTCAGAATTAAAAAAAAAAATGCTAGCAAAGCCCAGCTCTCTGGAGCAACCCTACCATAACAAAGCAGTGTTTGCACCCCAAGAGGATTACAAGAAAAATGGGGTACAGCAATGTGTCTTGATTGATAAGTTGTTATTGCTCAAGCTGGTCTGTGTCCAGAGCAAAAAGTGCTATGGGATCTCTAATGACCACAAAGATCCATCTTTTCACATCTTCTCTGTAAGCCAACATCATAATGTCCTTTAGGCCAGGTCTGCACTAGGGGCGGGGATCAATGTAAGGTACGCAACTTCAGCTACATGAATAACGCCGTGAGGATGCCACAATGTTGACTGCTGCCATTCCCCTATCGACTCCGCTTCCGCCTCTCGACGGGGTGGATTACGGGAGTCGACAGCAGAGCGATCGGGGATCGATTTATCGCGTCTACACTAGACGCGAAAAATCGATCCCCGAATGATCGATCGCTACCCGCCGATCCAGCGGGTAGTGAAGACATACCCTTAGCATCCTACTGGGGGCACTGGTCTATACTAACTCAGAGCAAAGTGTGCCACCTCCTGAGACACCAACTCCCCTATTTGTAGAACTTTAGATGTCTCCAGCCCAGCTTAGCACTCTGTCACTTGTGAGATTTGACAGGCCGACAGCCCCGAACAGTACCATATGACGCAGCGCTTAGCACAAACCACTACAGCAAATGGCCTGCGTGACCCGGGCGGTCAGACTTGATGAGCTAATAGTCCCTTCTGGCCATGAAATCTAGAAACAAACGTGATATTTGTGTATTTCTTTAGGAGATGATACCTTGACCACATCTTACTCGCTACAGTGACTTCTCTTCATGCTCTGTAATATGCACTCAAGAGTTTAAGTTAGGTGGGGCATAGGCTTGGCGTGTGGATCCAGATCGACACACCAGCACCGTGCCGGGGTACTCAGAGCCAGCATTTCAGTCTTTGGTTTTGGCTAAACAGGCTCCAGACGTGAAACAACACAACTCCTTTTAAGACACTGTTAAAAGAGTTGTGGCGCCTCAGAGTCCCATCATTAGTGAATTTGAAAGAGCTGCCTGGAGCCATGCGCCCAGACGGCCGGGGGAGGAAGAGCCCAGACATAGCTGTGATGACAATCCAACACAGCAACCCACCAGCCTTCCTGAGACTGTTGCTCAGCCACCTGGGACTGTTACTGATGCTGCATCTGTCACTCCTGCCCACTACATACCACTCAACAATCGCCTCACAGCGCGCCACGGGTTGGACTCTACCAGGCCTCCCAAGTCATAATAATAACCGATAACAAGCTCCTCCTTTGCACGTCTCCAGCACCTTGCCTCTGCGGACCTCAGAGCCCACGGCCAACATCCACGAAGGCCTGCTCCTGCTCCCACTGAAATCACTGGCAACGCTCCCGGTAGGGCCGGATTCACAGATACCCAGGCCAGAGGGAACCACTGTGTTTATCTAGTCTGAACTCCGGTAGCGCACAGGCCAGAGAGCTTGCCCCCCAATAATTGCTAGCGCAGATTTTTTTAGAAAAACATCCCATCTTGATTTAAAAATGGTCAGTGATGAAGAATCCACCACCACCCTTGGTAAATTGTTCCAACGGTTAATTACTCTCACCGTTCAAAACTTTATGCCTTATTTCCAGTCTGAATTCATTTAGCTCCAACTTCCAGCCATTGGATAATGTTTATATCTTTCTCTGACAGAGGGAGGAACCTGTTGTCAAATATTTGCTCCCCATGTTGATAGGATCAAGTCCTAATTCATTAAACCGCATCAGAATATCTATAGGGCAGGCACCCACCCTGCTGCTTCCAGAACTGTTTGTTAATGAGATGTTCCAACATCTCATAAATGGGTCTGTCTTAGGTACTTATATGGTCCCCGTGACGGTAGTGTCTGAGCGATCTTTAATGTCTTTACCCTCCAAACATCCCTGGGAAATGGCTTGAGGGGCCACCGTGATCCTGAAATCACTGTGAGGCCTAGCAAACATCACCCCACTCCTTGAGTACAGGGATCGTTCCAAACGCCCAGGGTTGCAGAGATGTCTCTCGGGTTGTAGACAGTATGAGTGTTGCACTTGTTGCAACGGCTCTTGTCCAAGGATAGCAGAGGATTCCAGGAGCATGAGCTAGTGAAGTCCTGTACCCCTCCTGACAACTAGGGAAGTAGTACCGCACCAGGGTAAATCAGGAGTAACTCCTTACTCCACCGACATCCGGGGTGTTGCAGCAGTGGAAACCCAGCGTGAGCTCAGAGTCAGGGTCCTGAAGTGATGATGGAGAGACTAGAGGCCAGATTTTAAACAGTAGGTAGGTGCCTTGTGTCTAACTCCCCTTGAAATCAGTGGGTTTGAAATCAATGGGAGTTAGGCACAAGGCAGTTCTGAAAATCCCAGCAGGCGCCTTTCTGTATCTTTAGAGCCCTTAA
Source organism: Macrochelys suwanniensis (assembly GCA_033296515.1). Lineage (NCBI taxonomy): Eukaryota > Metazoa > Chordata > Testudines > Chelydridae > Macrochelys > Macrochelys suwanniensis. Next base: position 6,842,843 of record CM065790.1, on the reverse strand, counting down.
TACCGCCCTTTAAACAATCTGGCCCCGAATCAAGAGTGTAAACCAGGCAGCCTGGTTTATAATTGCCCAGCTCTAATGGTCAAACTGCACTGCCCCAGTGTCTACGCAGAAATGACTCTCTTGCAGAGGCCTAAATCTGTTACACAGACCTACTGATCCCAGCATCTCACTAGTCCAGGCACCTGGCTCGATGGACACATGGAGGAGGAGGGTTTATTTTGCCTCGTTTAAGGCTCAGCGTTAGTGAGAGGCAGACACCGCTAATGTGTTCGGAGTAAGATGTCCAGCTAAACCAAGGGATTCAGGCCGGGCAGGATGCCGGTGGAGAACACAGCAAATTAGTCTGGGCAGTGGGGCGCTCTTTTCTAGCCAACGCGGCTCCGTGTGGCGGCTCGGCTCCTGTCGCATCCGGGCTGTCTGAAGTTTTGGCGTGCAAAGGGAAAAACAAACGATGGCCGTGCTGTTGGAGGAGGAGAGACAGATTCCCTGGGGGACGGGGGAGCAGCTTGGCTCGAGGCGTTCTGTGTTTTTAAACCCTTCGTTAGCCTCCCAGGTTTCTGGAAGCACAGCGCCATTAATATACTGAGAAATCTCTCATTGATCAGGGATTCCTGCAGCCAACGCTGGGGCCAGATGCAGCTGTTTCTGCCCATCAGGGGGCACCTCACGCTCCCCAGCAGATGCTGGAAGAAGCAGCCTGGATTCTTCATGCAGCCAACCGGGCAGTTGTATTTTTCTTCTTCCACCTCTCTCCTTCGCCCCATTCCCAGCCAAATGCACCTCAGGGTGTCTCTTTCCTGCAGCACCAAGAGGGTGGGGGAAGAATGAATCTTACAATCAAAGATCTATTTTTAGCTAACTCCCCCCTGTGATGCTTCAAATGAAACACCCGTTCTCTTCTCTTGAGCAGGCTTCTCTTGAGCAGGCCATCACTCAGAGCATAGTGGGATCTCTGCACGGCTACACAGCAGGCGTCTGGAATGAGTTTCCGTATTCTGTGTCAGGAAGCAAACTGTGCGGCTGAGGCTGCTCGCTCTTTGGGGTTTATTTACTGTAAAAAACCAGCAGGCTCATTTCTCTGCTGTGTCCAAGCTCGAGCGAGGCGAAGGGATGGGGATGGGGCCACAGAGAGCTGGTCGTGGCTCCCTGATTCTCTCTGGTTCACTCTTACGGAAGGTAGAGCAGCTAGAAAAATAAGAACAGCCATACTGGGTCAGACCAATGGTCCATCTAGCCCAGTATCCTGTCTTCCAACAGTGGCCATTGCCAGGTGCTTCAGAGAGAATGAACAAAGCAGGTAATCATCAAGTGATCCATCCCCTGTCGTCCACTCCCAGCTTCTGGCAAACAGAGGCTAGGGACACCATCCCTGCCCATCCAGGTCATTGATAGCCGTTGATAGACCTATCCTCCATGAACTTATCTAGTTCTTTTTTGAACCCTGTTATAGTCTTGGCCTTCACAACATCCTCTGGCAAGGAGTTCCACAGGGTGACTGTGCGTTGTGTGAAGAAATACTTCCTTTTGTTTGTTTTAAACCTGCTGCCTATTATTTTCATTGGACTTTCTCTGCCCTGTGCTGATGGGCTGGTTGCTCCATCCCTCCTCTTCCACCTGCTTCATGGTTTCTTCGCCTCAGCATCACTCCGCACCTGCCCTTCTTACCGTCTTCTCGCCTGCCCCTTTCCCTTCCTTTTTCTTTCCATTTAGCCGATCCACCCCTTTATCACCAGGCCATGGGTGTGATGACACCAGGTCAAACTTTTAGTCGGGGCAAATTTTTGAAAGATTAATTTGGTAGAAATCAAATGTTCCTCCTCCTGACCAGCTTCCTGGGGTCTGCAGAACTCTAGAGCAGAATGACGGGTTGAGAGATGCTTCCATGTTCTATCTGGGGTCCAGTCATGGGGGAAGTTTTGGCTCCCATATGGTTTTTCCATATCCCTCATCTCCTGCCCAACATGGACCCATTTCAGCTCCAAAGTGCCCGTTCCAGTTTCTGAGCATGTTGAAATTCTCCCTCCACCAGCCTCAATTTATTTCTGGAAATTCCTTGTTGTATTACAGGGAATTAGTTCCGCTGTTGTTACTTCCCCTTGCCCCTCACCCACCCAAAACCAGCAAATGTCCAGAATGCACAGCAACCGTTCCCTCCTCTCCTGCCTTTTTTGTTGCAAGAAGACACCGATGTGAAATCTGACTTAATGTCTCTGTGAGCTGTGGCATGGTCAGCGTTAAGTCAACTGTTTGTAGGACTTTGGGGATTTTTTTAAATGATAATATAAGTGAGATAATATAGTAGTTCCCTCTCCCACAATAACAAGTAAAGAAGAAAATGACAGCGTAAGAAGTAGGCAGTTCATTACAAAGAAACTTCGCCAGTAGAATATTTACCACCCCCGCTGTGTGGGGACACTTACACTGGTGTATTACTAGGAATACTGTATATCACTTAGAAAAATATCCATTCAAGAGGGGGAAGCAGAAAAGCTAAGAAACCAGGGCAAGTTCAGGAGGCCACCTAGGGCATTGTCTGTATGGGGCTTTGATCTGGCAACTTCTGGGGTTGTTCAGCACAGCCTGCCAACTCCTCTTGCTCATTGCGGTCAAAAGTGCACACCGTATTTTCCTGCTTCTCTGTTTTTTCTCTTGCCCATCCAGCTGTGAAAAGTGGCTAATTAGACTGTCCACAAATTTGAAGACCAGGGATGAGTGGGTTGTAAGGGAAAGTAAATGCCTTAGAAATGAGTGTTGTTCTGGGTTCGTAACTGTCCATGAATTTAATAACAGAATAGCTTGCATTCAAGGGCCCAAAATGCTTTACAAATATATCGGGAGATTGCTTTCCTCAATACTGAAATGCAGCCACCTCTGGGGAGGAACACAGCTGCTGACACAACAGTTTTGGAGACTAATAAATCTGGTTCAAATTGCAGGGGGAAGAATTCCATTTGGCCAGGACACAAGAGCAAGACCCTCTTTTCCTGTACAAAGTGTTCTTGGATCTTTAAATCAATGCAAGGGGTCAGGACTTTGGTTTTGCAGCTCATCTAAACCTATCAGCCATTCTCAGCCTGCTGAAAAATGAGGGTCTCTTCAGCAAGGCTTCCGGGAGTTATTGCCTTTCTCAGACCAAGCCGTTCTGCATTCATGATGTGCTATCAGAGCATAACTCTGGTAGCAAGGCGGCCCCTATGAAATGGGTGGGTACATGCAAAAGGTAGGTAGGGTGAGTGTGTGCGTAGCACACGTGTTTCACAGCTCCCTCTACTGCCTGCTCTGGGGAAAGGGGGGAGAAGAAATGTGTTCATTCTCATCCTCGTGACACATATATGTTGTCCAGCAATATTGGGGGCTGTGACAGTCGATTTCCCATCTCAAGCTGCCCCTGCCTAGGGTGACCAGGTAGCAAGAGTGAAAAATCAGGACTGGGGGGTGGGGGGTAATAGGAGCCTATATAAGAAAAAGACCCAAAAATCGGGACTGTCCCTATAAAATCGGGACATCTTGTCACCCTACCCCTGCCTGATCTCCTGACTCACCCGAGCCATCCCAGAAAGCATGGTACAGAATTACTGCTGGTGAATAGGAGAAAATGTCTCCAAGAGTGACAAGCGTGCACACAAGTGAAAACCCCTGTAAAGACCCCTTCCATACGCCAGACCAGGACTTTGGAACAACCCAGACTGAGGTGCCCCTGAAGAATCCACCCTGGGGTTTAGACAGGACCCAGAACCTGCTGGGATAAACCTTTGGGAGCAGCATGGTTTGTTCTGTGTGACATGAGGCTGGATAGCATGCATTCAGCAATACTGTTAGCTTGTCAACCGAGTTTTAGTGTATTACTGCAAAGTTCTCCAAAGCCTGAGAGACACTAACACACACACACACACACACAGAAGCAGCATTGCTCATGCTGCTTACTTGGCAGCCAGATGCAATAATTCTGCTCACATATTTGGGGAGGCAGGGTAGGGAACAGAAGAGATCCCATAGCAGGAAGCAGCTTTTCTGGGATCGCCCACAGTCTTCAATGTCTCCAGCTGATGCCTTTGGCAGAAACAGCAAGGTGCCTGTAAGGAAGGAATGAGATTCTGATCTTGATTGTAGCTGGTTACCAGCATTACAATGGTCACTAGGGCTACATACCAGCACCACGGAAGGGGACTGATGGGTATCCTACCCGCCACTGGAGCATAGGGGAGGAACACGGAGGTGGTAAATGGGAAGCGCTAAAAGCCCTCAGAGCCGATGCACCCGTCAATTCATTAAGGCAGCCCTTGGGGTGCTCTGCTCCAACAGGAATTTCAAGTGACGCAGGCTGGTGAAGGCGGCAGGTATATGCAGGATGTGCAGGAATATGTGTGTAATCCCAGGGGAGTTGGTAGCGAGGAGCTTGAGGTTATTTACAGTCCGTGCACGGCGCTAGGCATGACAGGAAGGAGGCTAGACATGTGTGCTGTTTCTCCCTTAGGAGATTACAACATCCTTGTATGTATCCCTGTTCTCTATTAGTGAGGCCAGGATGGTCCTGCTCCCCAAACCAGAGGCCCAGCTGAATCTGGGGTTTGAATTTTGTCAACAACCCAGCAATGGAAAAACACACCCCAGTCTGGCTCAAATAAGAAGACCTTGAATCTCCACCCCGAGTGTTTGCAGAAAGGGGCAGAAAGCTTTGGTTGACTAGATGATGTTCTCCCTTACTTGCAAATAACAGGAGAAAAACTTTTCTCCTGGAATATCCAGCCCATCTTGAAGCTTGTACTTCATCTTCTGAGGGAATCTTTTTTTGCAACCCTTTGTAAGGAGCTCAGCTGCACTGCATGAGCATCTAAAATTTGCGGGGTGTATCCAAAGATTTGAGGCTTATTCATCGTTCCTGTAATAGCTGGGTCAAAAGAACTTTGGTCATCAGGGAGTGTTGTTCTTTTTTTATTCTTCCATATATGTGTCCAGTTCCTGCTGTTCTCTTCCCAACGTTAAACTTTCCTAAGGTGTAAATACTCCCTTGGAGGCCTGGCTTCTTTATTCTGCAGGGCATTCATCTTTTATTCTCATTCAGTTCAGATTTTCACTCTCAACATGAAAGTGGTCGCTCGTGTTATTGGGGAATCCACTGCAGGCAGATTCCAGTAAGACGAAACAAAGCAGCGTATGTGTTTCTTTCATTCCCATGCCCAATCCCATGCGCTGAGGCTGGCAGGAATGGCTGCAAGGTGCTCTGGATCCCAATCCTTCCAGGAGAATTCGCAATTTGCGGGGAGGAGGAAGAGGTTTGATGTGGTGAGAAAATATTGGCAAGCTCGTCTTCAGTGACGAAACCCGCAGGGAGGGTCCCTCAGTTTGGGTCTTTGTTGGCTCATGAGAGTTAAGCGGTGCTGTAGTTTTAGTGCTTGGATAACAGACCACGCAGGGAATCCCAGGATGCAGTGTTGGGAGTCAGTAGGTGGCATGTGGTTCCCTCTGGATTAATGCTTCAGCATGGTGCAAACTGTGAACTGCCCTCTTTCCAATGAGAGCTAAAACTGAGTTCCTGGCAGATCCTGGGCCAGAGTCACAGTGTTAGGCTGATGTCTTGGCCAAATGCTACTTAGGGTCATTACATTTTCCCTCATTAAATTCTGACCTGAACCATGAAGTTTGGTAGCAGGTGTACAAACAGGGGGACCAACGTGGGAGGGAACGTATCTCCGCTTGCCTTCCAAACCCACATGTTCAGGTGCAGAGTTGGAGAGTCCAGGAAGCCCTCTTGGGACATTGTCAGGCCAATCTCATTAAGCTGGGGAGCCCACAGATGCTAGTGGTGAGTCGTGCCAGTACAAAACTAGTCATGGAGGGTCAAAATCACTCCTGGGGTTAACCCCGTTTGGGTCAGAATTTCCAGATGCTACTGAAGGGAGACAGGGCAATAGGTTACGTGGGTTAACAGGTGTCCCAATCAACTGGGAACTCTGCCCTTTTGACGAACACTTAATGCAGCCTGCCTCAATGCAGCTGTAGTCCCTAGTAGGAGCCTCTCTGGAGAAGGCAAATATTGGGAGTCTGAGCAGTGAGTGTGTATGCGCCTGTCTCCTGAAATAGATGGAAACAATTTTCATCTCTGGTAAAACACGTAAACATCCGGGGAAGGGACAGATGGCAGAGCTATCAGGAGAGCCCAGATTTACATATAAAGAGAAGGGAAGAGAGACACAGCCCCATACGCATTCCCGGTTGACATTGTAGAGCTGTAGCTCGGTGCTGTTGGAAAGGGGTTACGGATTCAGTAAAACTTAGCGAAATAGCCCACTGAGTCCCATTGGGCTCAGAGACCCGGCCTACTATCTACGCCGCATCTGTGGGTTTTAGCAAATGTGACAGCACGAGTACCGTTAGAGTCTTCGGGAACCGAAAGGGGGTTCTGCAGGGAAGAACAATGCATCAGACGTCTTGTTCGGCGCTATTAGTGTCTTGAGATACTGTGTGTGCTGAATGTGTCTTGCGATATGTTTGTAAACTCAAGGTGCCCAGTAAGGGAGTGTTAATAATAAAACACAATAAAAATCAGAAACAGAGGCCAGGTCTGCACTACAAAGATTTGCTGGCATAACTGCTTCTGTTGTGGGGGGAGGGGAAATCACCCCCCAAATTGGCATAGCTATGCCAGGGGGGAAATATGAATTGTGAGTGCTTAGCTGAATCTTCAAGGAACTTTATGTTCGGCTGTTGAATATAATCCTTGATGATGGGAGTCCAAGGACAAATCTCAGCGCTAGGCTACAATTTCTAAATGGTAAAAATACAAGAGTAAAAAAACCCTCTAGCTGCAATAACCAAGGTGTAGAGATGGGATGTTCACGCTGCATCGTGCAATGAGCTGGCTGTTGTGCATGTGTGTAATGCTGCCCTCTAGTGCATGCAAGCAGAGATGTTTGTGTGTCTGTTTAAGCAACGGCTCAAGCATAGTGGTTCTCTCCTGATGACCCCCACCTACCTTCGCAGCACCTCAATCCTTTGCTGCGTGGCTCTCAAAATGCTTCTTTCTGCTCTGCAGCAGCTCTCTGCAGCTCTGGAGGTAACCCGTGAGAATCGTTGAGCTAGGGAATGTTTCCACTGGCCCAAAGCCTGTAACTTTGGAGGTGAAGGTGGTGAATTCTTTCCCCTATGGTAAGGGGATGCATTCATTTAACTTTATTGTACTGCAGTGAACTAGCTAGTGTCTATGTGACACTGCTGCCATCTGCTAGAGGGAATTAAAGCAGCTCAACTGTGTGTCATAGGCCCCCTAGTGCTAGGAGCTAATGAAGATTCTCCTTTTTACTCAAGTGATAGGTGACTGTGCTTTTAAAGTTCTATCTCCGCTGTCCCTGGGAGGTCCCACCCAGTCATGGCATACAGCACAGTGACTGCAGCCCAGGCCTATTTGGCCACAGATTCTTACAAGAAACATTGTCCAGACTGAACTGAGTTTAGGCTTTGGAAACATGAACTCATGGGACGCATAGGGGATGCTGACTATATAAAAACCATCTGCACAGGCTCAGCTCCAGCATATTCTGCCTCAGCCCCACCTCATACACCTTCCTGCATCGTCTGCTGATACGTCTTCCTGAGTCGCTGTTGTTCCAGACGTTTGATCAGTACTAATTAGCCATAGGGAGCAACAGTAATGCACCCTAGCATCTCAAAGTCCTCTATCAATATGAATTAACTGTGGGAATTGGGGCACTGAGAGGAGAAGGCCTTGCCCAAAGTCACCCATCAGGCCCGTGGTCCAGCTGGGAATAGAAACCCCAGAGTCCCTATGAACGATAACCTGCTTCAGCAACCCTCTAGCTCTAACTACTAGGCCACACAGTGAAGCTCTCCAGGAAGCATGTCAATCAACCTGGAACTATAGAATAAAAACATCACATCTCCTCCTTAGCCTAGCTGAAAGAAACATCGCAGCAAGAATACATAAGCAATTGTAGGGGTGACCTGCTTCGCATTTATGGAGACCCAGGAGTATCCCAGCAGGGCCAGTCCCCATTTAAACCAAGCCTGTAAAGCACGACCAACCTCCGGTGCTCTGCTTTGGTGCAGACATCTGAATGCTGCAAATGCAACACCGTTTATTAGATCAGTGCATTGGGGCAGCAGCAAAGCGGTTGCATATTTAAGACGCTGCTGAATCTAATGGCCTGATCCATTCAAATTTCAGTAACAGAGAGGTTCTCGACCTTCTGGGGAACATCATTGATGTTTGCCTTTTCCTGTCGCATTTCATTAACCCCCAGTGCCTGCTCTTCTGTCAGCGTTTAAAGAGACAATGCCAGGTTCAAAGCAATAGCCATGGGCTGTATTACTCATAACCTGAGCTGACAAATAAGGCCAACACCTTCTGCCACTATTCCTTCAAATGCCTCCATCGATTCCCTCTGAAAGGGCAGGAAGGTCTTTCCCTGCTTGTAAAGTCCAGTTGTTCCCCACACTCACCAGAAGGAGGTGCTATAGCCATGGAGCCTTTAGGCTAAAGTAGCCGCTCTGAAGGCGTCTTCTACTCATTCAGCAGCCTGGGGAGAGAGAATGTATCCTCTGAGTTCTCCAATGCCCAGCTTGGTTAGCTGAAATGGTCTGAAATGGAACTGGTCCTTAGTGCACTAACTCAAAGCTATAAATGAGCTAGGAGACAAAGCTCGGCGTGTGTCTGTAATGCCCTACGTAATTGCGGCTTCCTCATAAGGCCACTTCACTCTCTATTCACTGCCACAACAGGTGAGCTCACCTGGGTCCATCTTGCTAACTCTCCCTGGATTTAAACATCTGAGCCCCTGGAAGCAGGCCATGATGAATGGAGGTCTCCTGACTCTCAGAATCTGCATCCCCAGCTGGGCCATCAAAGTCCCAATCTGCTGACCTTCCGGAGTACGGTCCAGGTTCCTCTGCTTTCTCATCTGGCAGGGACAGTGATGAATAGGTGAGTTTTTCCTCCGTGACGGTGGGCTGGAGAGTTTGTTTCTGGCTCTCACTGGTCTGTGTGCCCTCTATTTTATTTTTAAGCCGCGTGGGTCTGTCATGTGCAAGGGGTACTTGAGAGCAACAATGACACAAATATTCAAGGCGCCCCCGTGCCTTTTAGCAGAGGGGAAATGCTCTACTGTAACAGAAATAAATCTGTTTATCACTCATCACCACAGTACCTGGGAAATTTACAATGCTCCTCTGCCTAGTACCCAGATAGTTTCCTACAGTATATTTTGCAGCGGTGTTTGACAAACAGGCTGCGGTGGGGACGGAAAGAAAGCCCAGCTCAGAACTTCTGCTGATGAATCTTGTCACTTATATTTAAAATGAGAAGGGAAATGAGGAGAGCACTTAGAAATCCAAAAGGTAATTAAGGTAAAACTCATTAATATTTCAGGCGAGCACTGCACCTGTTACAGCAAACGGCCTGGCTGCAGCCAAGGAAGTGATGGGAAAGAGCTTGTCATGTTATACAATGGCACATTCCAAGATCAAAGCCATAAAACTTAAGAAATCTGTTAAAAGCCCTTGCAGGGATGAGTCTCTGGAAAAGCCGGGGAGAGAAAAACCACAAAAAAGCTGCCAGTTCTTGTTCCACGTGAATAATCATGGCGCAAAATCCCTAAGATCTCCCTAATGCCGTAGTAAGTCTCCTCTATATGAGACAATTCAGCGCAGCGAGGGGGCTCAGAGAGAGGGCTCGCCACTCCAGGAGCCGTGAGAGAGCCGAAGGGATTTTGCCAAACGTAATTGGAAGTCGAGGTTTTCGGGTGCTGTCAGGAGGAAACAGAAGAGGGGAGGGGTTAGAGCAAGGATGGCACAGTCGTTAGGACAATAGCCTAGGATTTGGAAGACCCAGATTCAGTTCTGTGCTCGGCCACTGATTTCCTACGTAGCCTCGAGCAAATCACTTAGGCCCAGATTTGTAAAGCCATTTTGGCATTGCTGCGCTCAGCATTGCAATGCCTAGCGGATTTAGGAGCCTATATCTCATTTTCAAAAAGGATTTGGGCACTTTCAAGCCTAAATCCCATTGAGTCTCAGTGGGATTTTGGCTCCTAAGTGCCTAAATCCCTTTTGAAAATGAGATTTAGGGTCCCAAATCAGGCGTGGACACGCCAAAATACCTCTAAAAATCTAGGCCGCCTCTGTGCCTCAATTTCCCATCTGTACAATGGGGATCATAACCCTGCCCTACCTCCCTGGGGTGCTGTGAGGAGACATACACTAAAGAGTGTTGAAGGGCTTTGAGATCTACTGATGACAAGTGCTATATAAGTTCTAGGTATTGTTATTATTACTGAGGCAAAAAAAGAGCAGGATGGAAGCAGGATGCTACCACTAGTGTTGGACTTGCTGTGTTCACAGCAAATAGAGAGTGTGGGAGACTTGTAATCAAAGACCGTCGTGTCACGGGCCAGCGGGAGGGCAGATAAATTATCCAGCAAGAGCAGATGTTTCTGAGTTCTTTTCTGAGAGTTTTAAAACATTTTGATTCCTTAAACTCACCAAAATTGCCCTCATCCTCCCTAAATTGTTCAGATTAACAAGTGACTTCCATGTAGAATTAGTATTTCCACTGCCTAGTGCCTCATGCCTGCTTTAGGAACGTGTAAATGAGTTAAATTTGGCATGTCATGTGGTATTGCAAAAGGGCTCATACGCTTTGCTTTTACCGTGTATGTTCACATTGTTAGCAATGGCTGCATAGACTCACCTTGGCCTTTTTTGGTAGATAAATATTTGTAATGATCGTTTTAAATAACTCGAAGGCCAAAATTTTGATTTTTTTTTTAAAGGGGGAACAAAAAAGTGGGAACAAAAAAAGGCACCTGATCTGTTTGAATTCATTTTGCTTTAACGGAGGATGAAACTCTACAGATGCATTTTCACTGAGAAAGCTAGCTATAAAAAATTAACAAGTAGGTGAAAAGTGCATTCTAGCCCATCATCTGGAGAATTCCACAGCTCTCATCTGGCCCGGGATTTTTCAGATGGTTTCATTTTTAGTCATCTGGAGTCCCCTTTTAAAAAAATGTAAAGGAACTGAAACAAAAAATAAATAGCCCTTTAAAATCCCTCCATTCCTATGGGTTAGGGAGTATCAGTCTTACAAAAACCCAGTGTCATTCAATGGGATTGCCCATGGCACTGTTGTAGTGGAAAGCCTGTTCTAATGTCCAGTGAAGTCATTGGAAAGATTCCCATTGGGCATTAGATCAGGACCATACGCCAGATTTTCAAAGATATTTAGGTGCCTAGCTCCCATTGACTTTGTAAATCTGGCCCTCGGTGGTTATCAAGCTAATCTGATGCTACCCCGTTCCAGTCATTAGAAAAAGCATGTGCAAATGCATATTAGTACTGCCAAAACCAGCGCTTTAGTTATTTGCCTTCACACACACCCAAGTCTGCGTTAGTTGTGAACCTAGAATAACTCCATTGACTTAAATAGTTTCTCTGGCTTCACACTGACATACCTGAGAACAGAATCTGACTCTCTGACTATTGCTTCTGTGTATTTCCCAGTGCACACGTCTTTTAGCTTCCTGTTGTTTGCTGCCACCTGGGAAATCTCCCTTCTTGTATTTATCGACAGGCAAGGTAATGAAGTGTCCTAGCCATGTGGATTTCTTTGCCACCGTGTCTGTCTGCTTACAAACCAAGCAATCTGCTTTGTGTTCCAAGAGGCGGGAGTAAGGGGAGAATTGCTCTTCCCATCTAAAATTAAACATACTATTGGGCTAACAAGCTTGCATTGGTTTAAAGACCACATTGCTTGCCACACACCAGCTGGGAACTCGAGGTTAGGCCTTGATTCACCTCCTGTAACTCCAATTTGACATCAGCGTTAACTCCGTTGATATAGAGGCACCATGTAAAAATGGATGGAGACCCATAGTGTATGGTGTGTGAATTGAACTCACTCCTGACTACTGCTGGTTGAAATTTTTCCCACAAACCATTTTTCCATCAGAAAATGCCATGGGGTCCAAATCCAAGTGTCCATGGGCATGTGTCAATGTTGACGATATTTTGGTTTTAAAAAATCAAAACAACGTGTTTTGATAAAGTCGAAATGTTCCCCGGGGAAGAAGTGCAGCCCTTTTCTAGCACGGATAATAAAGTGCTTTATAAACCCGTGGCTATTTCCTTCCTTCGATCTGGGAAACGAAGGCCCAGAGAGGTGACGTGACAAGCAAGTCAATGCCAGAGCCGGGAATGAGAACCAGGAGTCCTGACTCCCAGATCCACATCCTAAGCTAAGATCAACATTCCCAGATATCCCCCCTCCTGGGAATCCTGTACGTTGTTTTAACCTGTCCCACCTCTTTCCCTTCAATGCTCCGGTGCCTTACTGAAACTTATGGCCTCCCGCAGCTTGCTGAGTGGCATTTCTTGCCACCTAAATGTTCCTGTTCTTCCTTCTGCAGTTTGGGTTCTTTTCTTTTTTCCCCATCCATGCTCATTTTCTCAAACAGAAACTGAAAGTGACAAGCCCAGGCCCAGCAATCTCCTTTCCCCACCCTGCCAAGAAAGCTCTCCTCTCTTCTCAATGTTTCATCCCCAGGTCAGACAGGTAAAGCCTGCAAGCCAGTTGACATCTCCTCCCTTGGTGCAGAGACTGCTCCACGAACTGCCACTAGCCGGCAAGTTCTCGGAAGGGTGGGGGTATCCAGAATGCTACCAGAGCGATTTGTTAATAAGAGCATGGTCCCACCTAGAAAGCCCCCAAGGGCAGGCTGCCGTCAGCCCCCCGAGCCCCAAGAGGGGACAGGCACAGGAGAGGGCTGATGTTTGGAGCAGAGTGGAACCGAACTAGCGGTGAGATTTTAAAAATGAATGGTGGAAATTGTTAGCCGTTTATTCCTTGAGAGCTATTGGCATGGCGATGAAAGCACCTCCACACCCCATTTAGCTGAGGGCAGTGATTTAGTGAACGGAAGGATCTCCTTTCCCTGTTGCCGATTTGACTTGAATGCTCTTCACCATTGCCAAGCTCTTCGGGGGTCAAACCCCGCCATCCATCAAGTGCCTGGCTAACCTTTCCAGCAGAGGAGGCAGGCAGGGCAGGTACAGACCCCCAGCCTCTCTTGCTGCTTGGTATTTTGATGGCACCAAGATGCGACCAGTTTGCCAGCACATCTGGCTCCCACCCTGCAAGGCCGTTGTTACCTCACGGTCAAAGAATGCAATTTTCTGCTCCTATAGAAAACCCAGCTCTGAACTGGGCTGCGGGCTCGGGGAGAGGGGGGCAGGAAGCAAAGGATCCTGGGTTGAAATTCTTATCAAACAAACACCAGGCTTGTTTAGAGGCCTCACGTACTGGCTGGGAAGGAGCTGGGGTTGGTACAACATACCGCGCGCAGCATCCCCAGCGAGCCTGGCGTGAGAGACGCTGCCGTCGTGCTTTCAAGCCGAGATAGCAAATATTGCTAAACTAATTATCACGCTCCCATGTCATTGATATTCCAGAGGCGGCTGCCGGGACGGCCAGGCGCTTGGGATCTGCACAATCTCTTCGTTAATCTCCCCGGAGGCGGGGGCAGGGAGGGGCTTTGCAGCTCTCCGTAGTCTTTGGATTTTAAAGCACTCTCCTTATTATCTGCGCAGCTTGTGCGGTTGGTAGCCCGGATTTTCCCCTCCTCTCCGGGTTGCTGCTTGAGGCCTGGCCCCGGGAAGGCTTCATTGGAGCAGCCTGAAGGAGCTTCCTCATTTCCAGTAACATTAGAAGGGAGAAATAATATTAACCAAGGGAGCCCCGGCGACACAAAACGGGGCAGTCAACCTGTGAGCTCAAGCTCTGATACCACGGTGAGACCCTCATTGTCGGCGCTTTTGAAGCGCTTGCAAGGGCTTTCTCTCCTGCTCGCTGCCAGGGCCAGACGACGGTTTAGTCTCCTGAGGACTGAAATGCTTTAAGCCAGAGGTTCTCAAATTATGCCCCCCCCACTCCCCTCCGGGAGGCACGGGAGTGTGCCGGGGAGACATTAGTTGCCTGTCTTTTGGCCAGGGGTGGAGCACTGACAGAGCACCACTCAGCCTAGGGGTGAGGCAGAGGGGGCCAGAGCTCCGGCCTGGGGGTGGCGCTGGGATGGGATCTCGCCAAGGGCCTGGACAGCAGGGGAAGCAGCTTCCAGGGGCTGCTCTGCTCGACCCAGTGTTCTGTACCTCACCCTACCCCTCCCTGGGACTCCTCTCCTGCCCTATGGGTCCCTCCATCTCTGCCCTGCTCTGCAGTATCCCAGGGGCTCCCTTCCATTCGCTACAGAGTCGCCGCTCATCCCTGGGCAGCAGGGTTGGGCTAGCTGGGCCTACGGGAAGGGGCCTCTTTCCGGTCTGCCACAGCTCGTTTCTCATTTCTTGTTTTTCTGAGCTCTGCAGAGGCACTGGCTGCTGCCTTCCTCCCTGGTGCCAGAGCTGGGCCTCTCCCACCACAGAGGAGCTTCCACGGACACAGAGTCCCTGTGGCGGGTCAGGTCGGGTCCCAGGGGAGCCGGGGCCCTGTGCAGTTCCTGCCCGGGATGATGCGCTGCCTCCCCCATGGCACTAGCATAGCTGGTCCTGGCTGACAGCGGCCAGGCTGCCTGCACTAAAGGGGTCCCAGCTCGTTGCCTGTGAGCCGAGCCTCCGTGAGCCCAGCCCTCTTAAACCCCGGACCCCTGAGAACTGGGATGGGGGGCGTTACACAGCCGGGGGGTGCTAGGATCTCCTCGAACATGTGTGCGGTTTTATTTTAGCTGCTGTCCTCGGTTCTCTGTTTGAACAGAGCTGTGAGATAACATGAAAGGTCATTTATGTTATCACTACACTGATCAAAGCCCTTCCACTTTATTACTCATATTCTTGCAAAGCAGAGATGATTCCGCTTGTTACATTGTCTTCGTCAACGAGGGGGAGGTGCAGTTGTTTTCTCTTTGTGAGGGAGGCTCACTATGACAAAGTTGGAGAATCCCTGCTTTAGTCTAACCCAAATTATTGGGCTTAATATTAGGGGTAACTTGCACTGGCTTGTGTTCTAGAGGGGTCAGGCTACATTCCTTCTGGCTGTAAACGCTATGAAACGTCTGCCTCCTGCATATGGCTAGCAGGTTTCATACCATCTTGCTGCTTCCTCCCCTTCCCTTCCTAGGAACTGCCACCTTCAGAGACAAAACCGGAATTACATTGCTGCACATTTCCTCTAGTTATTAAAACTCAGATGCATGGAGGGGATGACGACATTGTTTCTTGTTGTTTTGTTGAATAACTAGAACGGTTCTACCATTTCTCCATATTCCGCAATCACAGATGTCTCGGGACAGGCTCTTCCCCTCAGGTGCGTCAGAAATTCGATTGCAGCCGATTTTCAAAATGGTTTTCAGGCAGGATGTCATCCAAATATTGGATTAGCAAATATGAGAGCAGGGACTGGCAGAGGTATGGAGTAGATTACAGGCACTCCAGAGCTCTGGTAACTGGTAATTAAAGGCCTATATTTTCCAAGAACACATCAGACAAATGTTTGTCTCCTAAGCAAATGGAAAAAATAAATATTAATTCCTCATGTCAGTCTTATTTCTTGGCCTCCTCTTCCACTGAAGATGGGGCACATGGAAAAGCTGGAGGAGGGGTGATTGCATTCCCCAGCACCATGTAATATTCTGTGCAAGCGGAGCTGTGAAATTCCCAGCTTGTCGTTATTTATTGATGTCAAAGTTCTCCGCTCTTTTTCCTCTCTGGTGTCTCTGAGTGGAATGATTCCCAAATCAAATTGCCTGATTTTCTACAGCACCAGCCCCTCTGAATATACAAGTCACTCAGGTCGGGAAGGAGATTGTAAAGGCAGGCGTGGCAGAGAAATTGCGGGATGACTTGTGTATTTAGTTTTACAGAAAAAGAAAGAAAGAAAGAAAGAAAGAAAGAAAGAAAGAAAGAGAGAACCAGATCGCTTCATTGATGAGCCAATGTGATCAGCTGATGGGGAAGTTGAAATGATGGGAAATCAGATGGGGTGGAGGGTGTTCGGGTATTTTAAAGGTATAAGGTTGGATTTAAATGCCTGTGATATATGTTGGTGCTTTGCCCTTTTATAACCTGTCTGCTGAGGATCTCAAATATGTTTTGATTAAGCCATAAATCACCCCTATAAGGATAATAAATAATATCCCCATTTTACAGATGGGTAAACTGAGGCATCAAGGAGTTAAGTGATTTGCCTTGCGTCAGTGGCAAATAGAACCTATGACACCTCTAATTCCCAATCTGCTGTCCTCTGCTCAAACCACTAGGTAACCCTGCCTCCATCTAAGGATTTGTAGGGTTTGGTGGAGGAGCCGCTAAGAAATGTTCAAGTGCCTGGTAGTAGGTGCCTTTCTTTTCTGGAGAGCATTATCTTTGTGGAGCTTCTGTCAGACCAAGACATCGGGTGTTTCCTAACTTTATCTGTCCAGTCTCCATTCTGGTTCTGTGACCCTTTCCTGCCCTAGAGAATCCACCCATTGAACCAAATTTCTGCAAACGAGGGCAAAGATCCAGGCCTCATTGTCCTTTCCTGAGTCAGCCGGAGGGGAGAAAAGGAGGCTGAAGAGTAGCGCACCTGCTTAGTCACCATTGCACTAGCATTAAAAAATTTTGCATCTTACCAGCTGCAGCAAAAATCTACTCCTGTTGCACCAGCAAAAGTGGCTTTTATTCTTAGCAATTTGTGTTCTCCAATAAATCTCGGCAAAGTTGTAATTTCTCTGAAAACGGCATGTTCTCATTGTTACATCCGCTGTTCTCCGCTCCGAAACGTTTAGGACAATGCTTCTTTAATGGAGTCTATTAAGCACGATATTTTTGGATGCAGAACAATTGCGGTAGTTAAATGTTCTCTGGGCTGATCATTTACAATAGCATCACAGCGAAAATGGTCCTGTGAGCCAGGAACTCGAAGGAGCTGATCGTTACCAATTTATCTTTGGCGGGAACTGTCTCGTTCTCGGTCCAGAATCTATCACTGCTTCATATTCATTTGATGATAGACACACTGAAAGAAAAGGCGAGGCAGGGAGGAACAGTTCTGGAAGTCAGACTGCAGTGATGCTCACCGGGAGGCAGCAGCCTGTCCTCTCATGGAACATTTAAGGGAAACTATTACTATTTAATTTTATTGAAGTAGCACCCCATAGTTCCAGTCAGGGCCCCTCATGCTCTTGTGCATACATATAGTGAAATGATGGTCTCTTCCCCCAAAGAGCTTACAGTAGCTGTATAAGACAAGAGACAATAGGTGCATACGACAAACAGACAGGTGTGCAGAAAGCTCTTGGGTGATGTAGGATCTAAAAATTATATTTATGAAAAATGGGGAGCCTCTGTTGTGAATACAGTGTTGTACAGATTTTTTTTTTAATGGAATTAAAACAGCTTTCTTTTTTAAATGGAAAGATTCCTCTGTTCTTTAAAAAGCCCAAAAGAAGCATATGAAATCCAGAAAGTGAAACTGGACAATATCTCTGTCATTGTTTTCCTCCTTCTGCATCTGTTGTCATACCTAAAGTTACGGCCTTTCTTGAAACAGAACATGTTTGACGAAACAGAACATGTTTGATGAAACAGCCACAGGCACAAACAAACATGCAAAATTATGTATTTGTACATTTGTATTCACAATCCATCCTCCTCCTTTTTCACCAAAATATAACCTGCGCACAGCTTGAGTTCCAGCTTTGTTACCTTGCTTGACAAGTAGCCATGCCTTATCTGTAATCTGTACCGCACACAAGCACCTCTAGTGGCTGAATAATATATGGCAAGTAACTGTATCATTACAGCACCGGGAATGTCCTCCTTCGGAGAGAAATTTATGTTGCGTTTATTATTGCTCACCTCCAACTTTCCTTAGGTAGCTGAATATTTTCAGGAGGACACCGAGCAGATGTAGAAATGGCCACCTCTCTTTTTTATTTAAAATTTTAAGAATGTACCGTTTCCAGGAACTGCTCTGAAGTAAGAAACAATATGATTCCGCTAGTGAATAAGTCATGAGGGTTAGCGTCTGGATCTACATATTTATGGTCATACTCCATCATCCAGAGGGATGATTTATATAATTTATACAAGTGAGAATATTTATATTCCAAACCACAGCCATCAAAGCCTCCCTATTAAGAGTCCCATGAATGCTGGAAGACTGACTATGCCCCATGTAAACCAAACTCATTTGAGGGAAATATGCAGGGCCACACACTTTACCATTGGCAATAAAGCCCATACGTCATTGCTTCTAGCTCGTTGAGGCTGCTTACAATAAAGCAGGGCGGTGATGGAATGAAATGATCAGCAAGATGAATTTGTCTCTACCAGGAGTAACAGGAAGAATCTACAGCACTTACCCAAGCAAGTTAACAAGTGCTTCGAGGAAAATATTTCCACCAGAGACTGCTAATTTCATTTAGGTCTAAGAGTTAAGAGACTCCGGCTCGTCTTCTCTCTTAGCCCATGACCCGAAGCCCATCTAACTCAATGGAAACACTCCCAGGGACTGTAACAGACAGGCTTTGGATCAGGCTCTCGCTTCATATCAAACTGCAGGTTTGAACATTACCCTATCCTCAGCTCACCCCCTGCTAAAAGGAAATCGGCTCCTTCTACCCACCCACAGCCGCACCCGCGTCTTATGTCTTGATATTGGAAACAAAATCTAGTCTATCCCTCAGCAAGGAAAGAAGGTCATTTCTGGGCAGGTCACCCATTTTTGGGCTGTTTCTGTTCTCTTGGGGTTTGCTGCTTGGTTGAATTTTGTTTGTTTGGGGCATTCTTTATTTTTGCATTTGCCGCCTGCTTTTCAAACATATCCTGCCTGGGCTTGATCCAAAGCCCTTGAAGGCAGCTGGGAGTCTTTCCATGGAGTTCAGTGGGCTTTGGATCAGGCTGTGTGTGCCCATTTCCGAAAGGGGCTCTGCACCATTCGCTGCTACTCCCAGCCCCACGAATGCAGGCTGCTCCAAGCCCTCTCTAAGAACAGGCCCGAAACTGGTTGGGACTTGAGCGCTTCGGGTGGGTGGCCTTGTCCGACAGGCACTGTCTTTGCCTTTCCGCTGGATCTTGCTAATAAGGTTACCAGCTAGCCAGTTTTTAACCAGCCTGGCTGGCCTGGGGACTCCCTTGCCACTTACAAGACATGTTAGAGCACCACCTGCATAGTCCAGCCTGCGGCGCTGTGTTAGGATACGGTAACAAAATCACACGCAGGCCGGAAGCAATACACACAGGGTGTCAACTGGTCAGCGCTAGGACCCCATAGCACAGTGGCCGTTTACTACCACGCCACTGCCCCGTTGTGGCTAGGGTGCCTGTCCCCTCTCTGTTCCCCTTCATCCAGGCCCCTTTGAGTCCAGCCGATCTCCTCAGGCTGGCAAAAGACTTTGTCCCAAAAACGGAACGCGGAGTTTTTCACTTCACTTCCTGGCTTTCCCTCTCACTCACAGCTTATATCTAGCTACGGCTCTGCAGCGGCTCTGCTCCTTACAGTGGCTCCTTCCCCAGCTCCGCACACTCTTCTGTTTGCTCAGTTTCCCCAGTTTACTGCCAGCCACCCTGTCACAGCCCCTTTTGCTTGGTGGGGTTGTGGCAGCCAGTGACCAGTGTTTCTGCATCTCCGACCTATTCATGGCCTGCATCCGCAAACCCTTTTGCTTACAAATAACTGCCCACATGAGGTGTCTCACTGAAGGCAATGGGGCTAGTCACATGACTAATGTTAACCCATGGGTGAAATTCACCCCATGCGGACAGCCAGCCCAAGATCTGCACACCACGTGTCCCATGTAAACCCTATAAACCAGGCCAGAAGTTAAATTTAAGTGGCGCATAGGACTTGCGTTGGCCCTCTGCACAGGGTTGAATTTCACCCGCCCCACCCATACGCTGGGGTTTGAGGGATCACGTGTTTGATTTGGGTCATCTAGGTATTTGGACTATCGGTTTGTTCTTCTGATTTCATTTATCAGTGCTGCTATGCACACAAATAGGACTGCTATTAATAGTAATGGAGATGTTTAAAATATTGCAAGTGTGATCTAACCAGCTGATATTTTAACACCAGGAGAACAGTGGTCGCTTGCAGATATTTTTTCCATAACAAAAAATAAAGAAAACAGAAATCTGCTTTTTTTAACTATAGAAAGCTTCTGCTTCAAGAAACTTTTGATTCTCAGGGAAAAAATTTAAAGTGCCTTTTGCTAATCTCTGCCTTTTAGTGTCTGCGGTTGATTTGTTCAGTTATCCCCTGAAAAATCTGACTGTAGAGCACTCTGACACCTCCCTCGTATTTTTAGCCGTGTCCGAAAGACAGATCAGAAAAGTCCGCTGCCTTCGGGGTCTGCTAGCACACTCACCAGTTTGACAGAAATGAGCCTAATTAAATTGCAGCCAGCTTTTCTTTTCTTTTTAAATTAGCTCTTTGTCTGTGCCACTAATTACCATTTTCACTTATCTGTCACTTCAAGGCCGAGTCCTGCGCCTGAACCCCCGGTACTCTGTGCCGTTCAATCATGGGGGGAAACGATGAAGGCGCTGGAGCCCCATAAAGGAAGTGAATTGCCTAAGTGCTGTTGCCTACGGCCTAGCATGTGCTGCCCCTTACTCCTTCTCCTTGGCTACCCTCTGTGGAGCCCTTTGCTTTAGCCCAACCTACTTCTCTCCAGCCTCTCTCAAACAGGTGAAGAGGTGATGTTCTCCCACACACACACACAACGTGTTCTGTCAGGGGTTTTTTAATTCTCCTTCGTCTGAAGCATCAGAGAGGGCCCTGCCTGGAGAGGAGACACTGGACAGGAGACAGGGCGCTGAGGTGGCACCGAGCACTCTCTCGCTCAGGGGCTTGGCTGCCTGGCTCTTGCTCACCTGCTCAGGGTCTAACTGATCACCACATGTGGGGGCGGGAAGGAAATTTACCCCAAGCCAGAGTAGCAGTGACCTGGTGGGGGGGGAGGGTGCTCTCCTCTGCAGAGGACTCATCACACGGATGCACCTCGCTCTCTCCTGTTCTCTGCCTGTCGCACAAACTAGTCTCCTGTGGGCTGTAATACTTTGGTCTCATTTCAGTTGTTAGTGCAGGAGGTCAGACTAGATAATCTAATGGTCCCTTCTGGCCTTAAACTCTACGTTATCTACTGTTATGACTTTGCAACCTATGTAATTAACAGAGAGGAAGGATGGTTCTGTGGCTAAGGCACTGGACTGGGACTCAGGAGATCAGTGTTTACTTCCAGGCTCTGCCACAGACTTCCAGTGTGGCCTTGGGCAAGTCACTTAGGCCCTGATCCCAGGCACATGCTTAACTTTAAGTCAATGGTATTTAAGCACATGCTTAAAGTGAAGCATGTGTCAGTGCTTTGCTGAATGGGGACAGGATTATTCATGTGCTTAAATGCTTCGCTACATCCAGATTTAAATCTCTCTGTGCCTCAGTTTCCATCTGTGAAATGGGGATAACCCTTCCTTTCTGCCACATTTTGTCTGGCTTGTCTATTTAGACTGGAAGCTGTCTGGGGCACGGACTGCCTCTTGCTTTGTGTCTGTACAATGCCCGGCACAATGCAGCCGTGAACTCAGTCTGGGCCTTGGCTGCTACAGCAATACAAATAAGAAATAATCATTTCCTCCAAAATTCATGTTCATCTAGCTAATAACATCCCAGCCTCTGACCAAGGCTCTCGTTGGACTGAAGATTCCTGGTTCCCACGTTATTTGTAGTGCTGGAAAGTGACACTGCCTCTTCCTAGCCAGAAAAGCGCATGGGTCCTGTGGGTCCAGCAGTTGTTAAAATGGGAGAGAGAATATTTTACTGCGTGATAAGAACAACCCAGAGCGTGTTCTCCAGTCGCAACAGCCGCACAGGTTTGTACAGCTGTTCCTCCTGCTGGACGCCCTGGGAATTGCAGCTGGGAAACACTCTGCAATGGCAAGAGTGCAAATTACAGAGAACCTTTTCTCCAAACACAAGATGTCGAGGTGTCCGGTGTATCTTTTGCCCCCCGGTGGACTCCCCGCTTGGAGAATTTGAACAAACAGCAGTTACAGATCCCGGCGATCACTGTGCGGGTGTGCATTATAACGGCATATCTGCTCGGGTGTCGTCTCCTCTCAGGAAACGCTTGCCCCTCAAGACCCAACCCACTGCTAACCAGTGCTTGGAATCCATTCCTCTTCCAGAAATGATTTCCACTTCGCTCACTGCCCAGCCTTGCGCAGGGCGCGCGCACACTGCGTGGGACGGACACTCATGCGGGTTTCAAGTGAGGCCACACTTTCTTAGGTCCCCAGTCTGCAAGCATTGACTCCCATGCTTCACTTTAAACGTATGAGTCATCCTGTTGCCTTCAGTGAGATCGCTCGCATGCTTATGTGCTTGTGTGATGGAGTCCTTACCTGTGCTACTCTGGAGCATCTATACCACCAAACTCAGTGCCTACAAAACACAGAGGAAGACATGGTCATAGCCTTAAGGAACGTCGTGTCTAGGTAGGAGCTTGCAGCTTGATTCTTCAGAGCTGCTGAGCGCCCACAAACCTCACTGAAGTCAATGGGAGCTAGAGATGCTTAGCACCTTTGAAAAGCAGGCCATTACCGACCCAATCCACCAAACGCTCCCGGCCAGCTGAGTGCTTGCGATCACAAATAATCCAATTCCAATCAACGGGACAACTCCTGGTAATGAGCACACCACCCCGTAGGAAGTGTCCGGAGGAATGGACCCAAAGCCAGCCAGCAATGATGTGTAGGTGTTAAAAGGAGAGTCTGCTAAGATGCTAAGCAGGGGTCCTATTTCTCTGTAACTAGCTGCTGGGTCTTATTGAGCTCTCGGCTGCAACCTTCACTCGCTGCTCTGATGAAATAGCAATAATAATAATAATGAATAATAAATGAGTCATCCCAAAATCTGTTGGCTGCTTCTAACGCCAACTTATTCAGCTGGTGGCTAGACATTGCAACATCTGTGTGTGACTTGAAGCCTGTCGGATTGAAAAATCATCTTCTCAGACACACACAGCGCCAGGAATAGATCCCGAGCGCTTGCAGAGGAGAGCGCAGGTGGCACTGAAATCATCCGCGCCTGATGGGCCTGGACCTCAGAGGACAGTGCTCCTATTGCACTGCGGCAGAGCTCCCATCTCCTGCAGGGGCTGAAGAACCACCCCACTTGCAAAGTACCCACATGTCCGCATGGGCCTTCCCCAGGGAGGTTCTGTTTTCCATTCTGACGTTGCTCTCTCCCTTGGTCGTATTTGCTGGCCTTCAGGGCACGTTGCAAGGCTCCTCTTTTTTTTACAGGGGCTATTGGGAAGGGAAGATGTTGCCTCAGGTGTCATGTCTAGCAGAGGTGGAATAATCCTGCCCTATCTCGTAGGGGTACGGTGAAGCCATATTCATTAATGATCATGGTACTATTTTGATAGGGGTCGTCTAAGTACTTGGACACCCAGATGCAGGATTTTAACTGCTCAGGCAGAGGTGAAAGGGTCTGTAGGGCATTTCCCAAGCTATGTGGTCCCCCAGCCTGTGCGATGGGACTGAAGACAGCTCACACCCTGAACAGTGAGGACTCTGTGCTGCCCTTTTGTTTCTACCTGCGCAACCGCCCTCGACATCAATGGGAGATGCCTGCAAGGACTGAGGGCAGTGTGCAGCCCTTAATCATAGAATCAGAGGAATGTGGGGCTTGAAGGGACCTTGAGAAGCCATCAAGTCCAGCCCCCTGTGCTGAGGCAGGGCCAAGTAAACCTGGCCCATCCCTGACAGCGGTTTGTCCAACCTGTTCCTAAAAACCTCCAGTGACAGGGATTCCACAACCTCCTGGGAGCCTGTTCCAGAGCTTAACTAGCCTTAGAGTTAGAAACTTCTTCCCAATATCGAACCTAAATTTCCCTGGCTGCAGATTAAGCCCATTGCTTCTTGTCCTGTCTTCAGTGGAGATGGAGAACAGATCCCCATCCTCCCTAGAACAGCCCTTCACATACTTGAAGACTGTTATCAGGTCTCCCCTCAGTGCCTAGCTCCCGGACTGGCTTGCTCCTGTGACTAGTGCCACACTGGCATCCCCTGAAGGAAGCACCTGCGCCAGATATCAACTGATGTTCAATCAATATGAGACGAAAGCAACGCTCATCCTGTTACTGGGGAAAACAGTCCCCAAGTCCTCCAGCCTCAGTTACTTCTCATACCGCCTTATGTAGGCTGAACAGGAACTAACCCGCTTCCAGAATCTTTGGTGCAAACCATGAACCCTCCTCCGAAAGATTTGCCACCTGCCTTCATGTGTTATAGAAAAACAGAAGGACGTATTTAGATCTCAAGCCCTGCTGCTGTTTGAGACCCACTGGGCTGGAAAAATATGCAAGCTCACACCCTCGGCTGGTGTAAATCAGCCTTGTTCCAATGGAAACCGTGGGCGAGATCCTGAGCCATAGTAAATCAGCCCTGCTCTATTGGAGGCAATGAGCCAGATTTCCAACTGGTGTAACTCAGCACCACCCCATTGGAGTTCGGGGACTAGATCCTCAGCTAGCATAAATCAGTGTATCTCCACTGAACGCAATGGGGCTACTTCAACTGACACCAGTTTAGGATCTGGCTCCTGTGCCTCTGTAAAAGTCAAAGGGACGTAGTCTGCCCTTCCACAGTTTTGGAAAACTCAGAGGAGATTTACACCTGCGGAGGATCTGGCCCTGGAGTGGTACATGAGCTGTGAAAAGAATACAAAAGCTTGAGGTGGGAGAAACAGAGCCAGTTCTTGATAATACATTTCTCGCGCCAGGTGAGGAAGGGAGACTAGGAAGGATTAGCACAGACATGAAAATTAAGAGTCAGAAATAATTAAAACTGCCTGGATCTCTGTTTAGCCCCAAAGGAAGCCCTCATCGCAGTGTGGGTGCTCATTAAAGAGATATAATTAGAAATCTGAAACCACCGATGAACCACTTTAAATCCCCAACACCGCATTCTCCCTGATAAAGGAGCCTTCACCCTCTCACATCTCATCTCAAAAGGCACTTAGTGCTGCAAAGGGCCCTAATGAAAGAGAGAGAGTGCTGGCCCGGCCTGGGTTGTTAAGGGACACAGCAAATTACATTGCAGCCTTAATTGTGAAATAGCTTCATCAAAGGTAGGAGAAAATGAGGAGTGAATCAGAAGCTCAAGCATAATTGGAGACCCCCCTGCTTCTTCCAGGCTCTTCACCAGCTAATCTAATGTCATTACTACCTGGGATGACCATGGAAGGACAGTCTCTGCCCTGAACAGTACATCAGGATATATTTCACTCGTGTAAATTGTTATATTCATGGCACACACACAGAGCAGTTAGATAAAAACATGAAATACACTAGCAACATAACACTGGTTTATTTCTTAGAATCCAGAGCCCTAAAACACAAGAACCAAAAGCAGAGGGAGAGAAAACAGGCTGCTCCCTAAGGCACAGAGGCCCAACTCACCCCACCTCACTCTAGGCCAGCTCTTTGCAGATAGACAGCACACATGACTCAGCTCACACACTTCCCTGTGGAGCCCACTAGCCTGCAAGCAGGAGCAGGGGCCTTACATCAAATCCACAGAGAAAAACTTCCGCTCTGCTCATGCATGTGAATAATTTACTATTTTTGTCAGTTGCATTTACTTCACCAATGATCCCATAGTATCATCAACAAAGAGCAGGGGGGTGGTTGGATAAGTCCCTTCAACATTCTCCAGGCTGCTGTTCCCCCCTTTCCCCCGATGGCCATCGGGTGCCCGTCTCTGGTTTGTGCCACAATTTTCTCTTCGCCTCCCCTAGTGGCTGCAGACATCTCTCATGCTTCCTAGGGTCGTCAACCCTCCGGGATTGTCCTGGAGTCTCCAGGAATTAAAGCTTAATCTTTAATGAAAGATTATGTCAGGTGATGGAACCTCCAGGAATACCTGCAACCCTGCATAACCCTCCGCTCTATCCCACCATCCCTTCTGCACCATTCCACGGCCATCTCAGGACGTCCTCCTGCTATCTGACCCTGCCTACTGCAGTTCTCTCCAGCCCCAGCATCCACGCCCAGGCAGGAGCAGGTGGGTGCCACAAAAGCACATTGGCAGAGCACAGACCATGCAAAACACTACACATTACACGCCTGTCCCTCTCCGGCTCGCCCTTTCTCTGGAATTACATCCCCCACCCTACGCCCAAAGCTTCATTCCCGAAACGGTTCTACTTTCATGTGCCCAAACTCCCTGAGTCACTCTCTTGCAAAAGGTCCCTGGCTGCTTCAGAAGAGCTGCCTGGGCTTTAACAGAAACACTTTAAGAAATATTCTGGGTGCGACCTTTTGCTTCAGCTGATCTTTCAGAACTCCAGCCAAGAAATGACTGATTAATTCCAATCCTGAAACTAGTGTTTACAATAGGCCAGGTACAATTCCCCAGTTGCACTGGCGTAGCGCACGGCACATTCTGGGTCTCGGGACATTGGAACCAGTGGGTAAAGTCGTCTCCCACTGATCAGCGTTGAAGCGTGCCCTGCAGTTAGGGGAACCTGGGTCATGCTTCGCAAAAGCTTCCAAACTGCTCTCCTGTTGGCAGCAAGACACATTTAAGGCTTCCCAGCTCAGCACAGCGTCTCAGCTGACAGCGTCGTGCTCTTTATTTACATATTGCACGGCCGCTGAACAATGGAGTGTCAGGGGCGATTAAACGGAAAACCATCAGAGCAGCAGAAATAACTGCAAGGCCGGCTCTTAACACCATGTTTCTGGATATCCCGTCATAACCCTCTGCGGCATTTCAGATCCAGGCTGGGGTGAGCCAGGCCTGCAGACATTCTGATAGACCTGAAGGCAAATGGGAACGTTTATAGGGCGCAGCGTCAGGCTAAACCTCTCAGACCAGCTGTTCAGCTGCTGTGAATCAGCATAGGGCCATTGACCTTGGGGCAGCCACCCACTTTACATCACCTGTGGAGCTTTATATTTAAAGGAGGGAGAGAGGCTTCGGCGCTGTGTTGCTCGGGCCTTGGAGAGTGAGCAGGGGAAAAGATGGAGATCTCTGACTGCGCACCATTTGTGCTGTTGGTTTGACTCTTCTGTGCTCTGGAGTTTATAAAAACACAGCTGACGAGAGGTGGTTCTGAGGAGGGTGGGGTTACAGACCTGATCCTGAGTAGAGTTTGGGCTTGAAGCAGGCTCAGGGCTTGGTTTTGCATTTGGGTTTGGATCCAAGGGACCTCAAATCCTGCAAGTTTTACTCACAGGATCTGGGCCACACCTAAACTAGAAAAGTAAGTCCTGGGTGCTCCTCCTGGGGAGGGAAGAGGCAGGATATTGTTGTAATGAATAGGAAAGGGAATTTTTATAGAGGCTGCTGCAGCCAGATGGACCCTATAGTTCCCTCTTACTCTCTGGTTCCCAGCCTGATTAGCATAGCTGGTAGTGCTTCGTGTCACCACGCAGACCTGGGCTGGACAATGAAGCCATGGAAGGATCTGCTGACTACACTGCAGACCCCACTCTCAGTTCTGGACCATAGCCACGAACTGCAACTTCCCCAACCTCTTGAAACTCACAGGGGTTTGGATCAGAGGTTCCACTTCTGTCCCAGCTTTAATAAATACAGATGTAATTAAAGGCAAAATCATATGTATCTGGGATTCTATTTTACTGGTGGCTTTGGAGATCTGTTCAGAGGCCAACGTTTGTCTAAATCACTCTATCCATCAAAACGAAAATAAGAAAGAAAAACTTGTAGCACCTTAGAGACTAACAAATTTATTTCAGCATAAGCTTTCGTGGGTTAATACCCACTTCATCGGATGCATGGAATGAAACATACAGTAGACAGATATTTATACAGTCAGAGAAACATGATAAGGTGGAGGTGCATAGACCAACCTTAAGAGGCTAATTAATTGAGAGGAACCATAACAGCAGGGGAAGAAAAACCTTTGAAGTGATAAACAAGATGGTCACACAGGTGTGAATGAGGATCGTTAACTTAAGGGAAATAGATTCAATTAACGTAATGGCCGAGCCATTCGAGGTCCTTATTTAATCCTGAGGTAATGCAATCTAGTTTGCATATCAATTTGAGTTCAACAGTTTCTCTTTGAAGTCTGTTTTTGGAGTTAATCTGTCGCAACACTGCTACCCTCAAGTCTGTCAGTGAGTGATTAGGGAGGTTGAAGTGTTCTCCTACTGGTTTTTGAATGTTATGATTCCTGATGTCAGATTTATGTCCATTTATTCTTTTGCGTAGAGACTGTCCGGTTTGGCCAATGTACATGTCAGAGGGGCATTGCTGGCACATGATGGCATATATCACATTGGTAGATGTGCAGGTGAATGAGCCCCTGATGGCATGGCGGATGTGATTAGGCCCTGTGATGGTATCACTTGAATCGATATGTGGACAGAGTTGGCATCGGGCTTTGTTGCAAGGATAGGTTCCTGGGTTAGTGTTTTTGTTGTATGGTGTGTGGTTGCTGGTGAGTATTTGCTTCAGGTTGGGGGGCTGTCTGTAAGCAAGGATTGGTCTGTCCTCCAAGATCTGTGAGAGTGAGGGATCATCTTTTAGGATAGGTTGTAGATCTTTGATGATGCGCTGGAGAGGTTTTAGTTGGGGGCTAAAGGTGACGGCTAGTGGTGTTCTGTTATTTTCTTTTTTGGGCCTGTCTTGTAGTAGGTGACTCCTGGGTACTCTTCTGGCTCTGTCAATCTGTTTTTTCACTTCAGCAGGTGGGTATTGTAGTTGTAAGAATGCTTGCTAGAGATCTTGTAGGTGTTTGTCTCTGTCTGAGGGATTGGAGCAAATGCGGTTGTATCTTAGAGCTTGGCTGTAAACAATGGATCGTGTGGTGTGTCCAGGATGGAAGCTGGAAGCATGTAGGTAAGTATAGCGGTCAGTAGGTTTCCGGTATAGGGTGGTGTTTATGTGACCATCACTTATTAGCACAGTGGTGTCTAGGAAATGGACCGCTTGTGTGGACTGGTCTAGGCTGAGGTTGATGGTGGGATGGAAATTGTTGAAATCATGGTGGAATTCCTCAAGGGCTTCTTTTCCATGGGTCCAAATGATGAAGATATCATCAATGTAGCGCAAGTAGAGTAGGGGTGTTAGGTGACGAGAGCTGAGGAAGCGTTGTTCTAAGTCAGCCATAAAAATGTTGGCATACTGTGGGGCCATACGGGTACCCATAGCAGTGCCACTGACTTGGAGGTATATATTGTCCCCAAAACATTCAAAAACCAGTAGGAGAACACTTCAACCTCCCTAATCACTCACTGACAGACTTGAGGGTAGCAGTGTTGCGACAGATTAACTCCAAAAACAGACTTCAAAGAGAAACTGTTGAACTCGAATTGATATGCAAACTAGATTGCATTACCTCAGGATTAAATAAGGACCTCGAATGGCTCGGCCATTACGTTAATTGAATCTATTTCCCTTAAGTTAACGATCCTCATTCACACCTGTGTGACCATCTTGTTTATCACTTCAAAGGTTTTTCTTCCCCTGCTGTTATGGTTCCTCTCAATTAATTAGCCTCTTAAGGTTGGTCTATGCACCTCCACCTTATCATGTTTCTCTGACTGTATAAATATCTGTCTACTGTATGTTTCATTCCATGCATCCGATGAAGTGGGTATTAACCCACGAAAGCTTATGCTGAAATAAATTTGTTAGTCTCTAAGGTGCTACAAGTTTTTCTTTCTTATTTTCGTTTTGCTGACACAGACTAACACGGCTACTACACTGAAATCTATCCATCAAGGGTCTCCAGAGCTAAGACACCAGCTCTGTTCTGGGGGTTGATGCCACCCTGACCCATATAGCGTGTTGGGTTTTTTTTTTTTACCATAGCTCTGAGAAAGAAGCTTTAATCCTGGAGATTTGGGGCCGGACTCAGTCCTGGCACAGGTGGGGGCAATTCCATAGCACCCAGGTAAGTGGCACTCACCTTTGACCCCTTTGACTGCACACAGCGCAGGCTGCAAATATTCTGCAAATTGTTTGACTTCGTGATTAAAACCCTGGGGCTAACGATAGCACACAAGGGTGATGGGAGGTTTAATTCCTTTATGTCCGAAAGCACTTGGAGACCCACAGAGGAAAGACACCACTAGAGAAGTGCAAAGTTGTTGGTTTTTTTTCCATGTGACGAAAGCAGGAACCAACCCTGGCCATGTTTCCTCTTTAAAGAGCAAAACATGATAATGAATAGAACTTAGAGTTTATCTTACGGAAATGATCCTGGAGTTTCTAGTGATGAGACGTAATCCCTGACGTAAGAGGGCATGGGGGGTGGGGGTGGAGGAAGCCTCCCAGACAAGAATGGAGAGTGATTATTTCCTCCTAAGGATCACAATGTCTCTATATTCATCCATCTCATCCATGCCACAGGTGGCAGTTCTGAATGACACAGCTGGCCAGATCCCTCTCCCTGGGGATTCCCCTGGTGTGGGAGAGCCCCAGGGGGGAGGAAGAGCGTCTGCAGTGGGTAGGGTGACCAGATGTCCCGATTTTATAGGGACAGTCCCGATATTTGGGACTTTTTCTTATATAGGCTCCTATTACCCCCCCCCCCACACACACACACACACACACCTCCTGTCCTGATTTTTCACACTCGCTGTCTGGTCACCCTAGCAGTGAGCTGTGCTCTGGCCATTCCCAGCTGGCAAACTGTCCCTTGAGGGCCATTGGCAGAGGTTAGAACAGTCTCTCTACTGGGTATTCCCTGCTGGTGGCTGGTGCAGAAGAATTTCTGAACTTCCACCACGTGCTTCAGGGCTGCGACGGGCACCACGTCTTTCCCAGTGAAAATGAAGTAACGCATTGACCACACCGGTCTCTAGGGCGAGCCACTCTCTCGTCTTTCCTGTTGTATTTTTGCTGTCTGAGCAATTTGGCAGAAAGCTCCTGGTCATACTTTACACTGCAGCCTCAGCCGGCCTCTTCAGCCACGTGAGGACAATACTTGGCAGTTTTCCTCTCAGGCACCGAATTGAGAGCATCATGCAGGGGCGTGTCCTTTCCCTGGATGGATTGTGGGAGCTACGACCCGAATGAGGTTTGAATCAGGCAGTCAGGTCTTCAGGGCCAGGATTATATTTCCACTCTGTGTTTGCAGAACCTCAAAGCATACTAGCTAACTTAGGTCCAAGCATAGCCTCCATTACCATAATATCTGAGCACTTCACAAATTCGTTAATATAGTTATCCTCACAACACCCTTGAGAAGTGCTGGTAGCCCCATGTTACAGAAATAAGTCATAGGGAGATAAGGGCCCTGATCCCACTGAAATCAACAGGAGTTAAGAAACATAAGAACAGCCATGCTGGGTCAGAGCAATGGTCCATCTAGCCCAGTATCCTGTCTTCCAGCAGCGGCCATGATGCTTCAGAGGGAATAAACAGGCACCTAAATACTTTTGATCAGGAAGGGTGAGGCAGAAAAGGGACATGAATGATGGTCTCCCAGGCTAGCACCCTGACCCCTGAGCCAGCCTTTGGTTCCTGAAGTCTGTTTAGGGTGACCAGATGTCCCAATTTTATAGGGACAGTCCCGATTTTTGGCCCTTTTTCTTATATAGGCACCTATTACCCCCTACCCCCATCCCGATTTTTCACACTTGCTATCTGATCACCCTAAATCTGTTCCAATACATATAAAAATAAAGAAATGTGCCTGATGTTATTTGAATGAAAGGTGCAGCCCTTCAGATTTCAGCATGACTCACCGTTCGTCAAACAACTGAAAAGAGCCCTGGTGGCTCTCTGCTAGAAGGAGGGCAGCATCCTGAAGGTGAGGGAAGCAAATGCATATCACATTACCTGCACTCTGTGTCCATTGGCCTGACATTAATGTGAAACCAAGTGCACAGTGAATTAGAAATCAAAGACCCAACCATCAATTCACTAACCTAAACCAGTCAACCCTGAAGGTGTAATGAGGGGCGAGTTTAGAAATTATTACTCAGTCAAGTGAGAAGAACCTCGGGTCCCCAGCATGAGCACAAACAGGCAGGAGAGATGCAAGCTCATTAGTAAGTAACAGCCTGCAGGTGTGGAATAGAGGGAAGTGTGTATTGCCTACCCAGCACCTGCCACTTCCTTCCTCAGGACCCTGCTAATTGGGGATGGGGGAGCTCGTGAAACTCAGCTGGACTGAGCCACCCAAACAGAACTAGGGAATTGCTGAATGCTGACCTAATCCCAGCTGGAAGGGAAAGAGATGGAAGGAACCATCAATACACACAACTCCCGAATGGTACCAGCTCTACTATCAGGATAAAGAAAGGTGGCGCATCTCCTATGAAACTGTCTCTGCAGAACTATGCTACTGAGTGTAGATCACGGGGTGTTGTTAAATTAGGGGTCGGATTAATGAGTTGTTTGTAAAGTACATTGACACTAACAAATCCTGTCTGCACTTTAAAGCTTCTTTTATTTTGATAATGGATATCACAGTCATGTCTAAAGGCCTCAACCAGGATTGGGACTTCATTGTGCTTGGTGCTGTACGTACACATAGGAAGAGCCTCAGTCTCTGTCCTGAGCAACTTACAGTCGAAATAGACAAGACAGACAAAGGGGTGGGTGGGGGATAACAGAGACTCAGTGGCCGCACAGTGGGTGAGTTGGGAATAGAATGCAGGTCTCCTGACTCTCGGTCCAGTGCCCAGTTCACTAGACCACACTGGCATAGTTACCTGCATCAATGCCCAGTTCATGTTGTGCATCTTTCCATGCTGAAATTGACGGGTTACAACTATGGGAGTCCAGGGAAACATTAGCTTTCTCTCGCCATCTCTTGCAACCACCCAGCTCCTTCCTGACGGCTCCATGGATGTCTGAAAATGGCAATAGTGCATGTTCTTTCCAAATCCCACTTCCAAAACCATCCTAAGCATTCAGAACACAGCAGCACAGGAGATCTGAATTTTGTTTTGCTTTCCTGTTGTAGATTATTAATCCGTATACCCTCCTCCATCTGTGGCCACATAAGAACTTCATGCATGTCACCCGCTGCATGCCAGGGAGACTTGGAAGTTCCTGGCAGCATGAGATATAGTGCCTCCTTCTCCTGCTTCATAACCACAGCCCCCTGCCAGTTGAATTAATGGAGAATCTCAGTTAGGTCTTAGTACTATAGAGTATATGACACATAGTTAAGCAGTTCTGATTTCTTCCAGAAGAGGGCAATGGTGTCCAAATGAGCTAGTCAGCTCTGGAGAACACACCAGTGGACGCTGTGTGTGTTATTGTACACTGTTTTAGTGCACACAGTAATTTCAGTACCAACATGGTTAATTGTAGCTTTCTGTACCAGACCGGTTTTAGGTAAAATTGCTTTGCTAGCGGGTATTAATTTGATGTGGATGGTTTTTTATGTGAATGGAGTCACGCAAGTTTCACAGCTAACGATTCAAAGGCTTGCAGCCTCATGACTGCTGAGATATGACAGCAAAGGGCTATTGAATGCAAATCAGACTAGAAATGTAACGCTTTAACTAAGGGAAGGGGAGGGAAAATCAGTCTTTTAATGGGGAGACTGTTGATGAGATGAGTCAAATTTTCCCTGGGTTCTGTACTCACGCATACAGGTACAAATCTGGATTAATGTGGAGATGTGGCTAAATGCTGGGCATTTGATTGTCACCTGTCACAGGGTGTGCTGTTCAGAGAGGGGAAGGAGATGCAGGCTGGGCGGGCGGGTGGATTGATAGAGAGAGATGATTATGTCTGGTGACAGGCCGGTAGAAGAGAAGTCACAGCTTATGCTGGCTGCATCAGAGAGTGCAAAGGTTGTTCAATGGATCGGGCTCAAACCCAGAGGCTAGAGAGAGCCAGGTTTAGTTCTCTGCTCTGCTACAGGCTCCATGTGTGACTCTGGGCAAGTCCCTCCCTCTCTCTGGGCCTCAGTTCTCCTGCTATAGAATGGGGATAGAAGCCCCGCCCTGCCTCACAGAGGGGTCGGGAGGATAAAGACACTGAAGACTATGAGACACTACTGTGGTGGGGCCAGGCAAGTACCTCAGACAGACAGTGTCATACAGACCTAACCCAAGGGTTAGCTTGGGACGTTTCTGTTTAGAGGGTTTTATGTTGTTGCTCTAAAGGGGGCGGGCGGGGGTGGGGGGAGGCGATTGACACAACTTCTCCCACGTGTTAGAAAACAATTTGCCATAAGTCTGGGCATGACAGGCCAGCTCACAGATCAGACCAAGTGAAGAACTACCAGCCAGCCGAGAGCCGCCCGGCAGGAATGAAGAAAATCCAGGCACCCCGTGTCTTTTAGGGAGCCTTTTATTGTTGGGCTGTAGAACAAAGCAGCAAGATAGGTGACACGTTGCTGAGTTGTCCAGGGCTGATTAGCGTGTCCCCGTCTTGCCCCGCTCACAGCGTACACATCCTGCTCTCCCATGCTCTGATGTTCACCCCAGCTTGCTCAGGGGTTGCTCTACCTTGGCCCTAGTGTAGACAAGAGCAGGATCTGACCCTGAGCGCCTGAGGGAGGCAAGGAACACACCTCTGCCCCTTTCATAGTCTGGGATCCTTGCAAATTCCTCCCTCCCTCAGCTCTTTCCTTCCACTTCCTCCGGTTGCCGGTTGCCGGTTGGGTTGCCGGGGGCAGGGAGATGTTCCTTGACGAACTATAAGGAGGGATTTTTAACCCCTTGTCATCACCACACCCCATCGTGCCCTGTGTAGCTCTGGCACCGCCCCTCCTCCGCGGTCTGTGGGACTTTGGCCCATCACCTGGGCGTTCTTTAGCCAGAGCTGCTTTGTTCTGCTCCAGGTAGGGACACAAACAAACCTCTCTGGCAGGTGACTCTGTGTCCCTGACCACTCTGATTCGGCTGCCTCTGCGCATCCACGGGGTTGGCGGCGGATCTGCCCAGCCTGGGGTATAATCACTTGTGGAGCTGCTGGGAGCGCGTCAGCATCTGAATCTCCATCTCTCTGTCTTCCCCCTCGATTTAGGGATCTTTCCCATATGGCAAGTGTCCCTCCTGCACAGCTGTGCACACTCAGACGGCAAGCGCCTCACTGCTGGAACACAGGCGAAAATCTCGTTCTGCAATCTCATTCCAACCAACATGAGCCCAGCTGGGCCAATCCCTGCAGACAGGGCTGTCCTGAGCAGCCAGCCTACAGCCCTCCATAGCAGTTCTGCACCGAGGCTGTCCCTTCGTCAGCAAGCCCCCAAGGAGAGGATGGAGTTCTGCTATGGAGAATGCTCCTTGCTGGTGTCTGACGTTCTTGTATCACTGGAATGGACAAGGCCCATTTTTCAGGGGGAGGTCCCAGAGTGCACTGGGCTATTGAGAAACCCCACCCTCTCTCCCCACGGCCTGTCCGTCTGTAACACCAAGCCCGGAGATTGATGAGAACAGGCTGGGTCATGAATTTTCAGCACTTCCATTCCTAACTGGAACTCACGCAAGAATGGCCCGGTGACACTCTGGCGTTTCGGCGCCATCCAATCCCAGGCAGAAATTGGAAGGGGTGGGGGGGAGATGGATATGAATATTTCATAACCTTAAAAGGGAATCGAGTCGTGCTCAGTTCTAGTAAACAGTGAAGGATCAGAGAGCTGCTAATGGATTTGTGTAGCCATGCTGGGGTCCAACGGTCCCTAGAGATTATCCCCACAAACATGTACTACGCTAGGTCCCCCAGGTGAGAGGGGCTGTGCAAAGGGTCAGTTCGCTCCCTTGAGCCTCAATCACCTTTCCGAAGGGAAAAGAACAGCACCTTGGAAAGGTTTGTTTCTCCAATTCTCTCTCCAGCCCCATGCTGGATTCTCATTTCCTATATTTAGCAGACCCCTAACCCTCCAAATCGTTAATTGTACCTGGCAGGCTACTGGCTAATGGCATCATTCGGACTAATCTACGTTTGAGCTCGCCTCGGCTAAAAGGAGGGGTGGCGCGGCAATAAGGATAGCTGCCTGATGGAAATGCAAGAGGTTTGCTTTTGAGAAGAGGAGAAAAAGGAAACCCAGGAGCCTTTTGCTCCTGTAAGTACATTCCAGGGGGAAAGTGTCTGGAGTATCTGCAGACACCAGGGCTTAATTTGTGCCAGGCCTTGCCAGGGCTGATCCCCGGCACCTCCAGGCTCGGCCGTTCACAGCCCCGGCACCGCCGGGCTGGCTGCATCAGTTATGAAAGTAAAACATTACTTGAGCCCCGGCACCTCTTTCATTACAAATTAAGCACGGGCAGACACCCCAGGGCTGACCCCTGGGCAGAGACCCTAGCCCACGTCCTGTCGCTGCCTGCAGGCTAAACACGTGATCCCAAAAGGATTTGCAGAGCCGCCACAAATCAATACATAGAAATAAGTTGGCTGCCTGCTCCAAAGAATGACATCTTTCAGCGGCTGGTGCGTCCGTCCGCGAGCTGCTCTGTAGAGCGACGGCGGCCTCTGGTGTCCCAAGGCCGTAATTGCAGGTGTGGAGAGCCCCCTCTTCTCCTTTGGGACTCCAGGGAGGGATTAAGGCAGCAAGGGAAAGTCACGCCAGCAGCATAGCGAGCCGCGTATAACGGTTCAGCCCAGGCCCTGATACTCTGCTGGTCAGAGGCAAAAGGCTCAGGGAGCAGCTCTGGGGCTGGTGCAATAGGGAGATGCGCCAGGCGCCAGCCAGTTCTGCAGAGAGGGTGTCCGGGGGAAGCAAAGCTCTGACCCCTCAGGCTGGCTTCGTCTTGCTGCCGAGGTCCCTGCGTGCTGCTCTGGTAGCGTAGAAGGAGCCGTCTAGTGGGAGTTGCGTGGCTAGAGCGGCGTGAAGGCGTCTTAGTGTAACTGAGAGCCCGGCACTGCATCTCCAAAACGCAGGCCTCTCCGTCCCTCTGAGAAGAGCTGTTATCACGGGTGTGCTCGCCCTGGGACATTTCTTCAGCTCCTTGGCCTGCCCAGACTGTGCCACCCAGGCCTGCCACGCGCCATTCCCTCTCCCTCTGCTTTCCAGACAGACCCCCCTCATCTCCGCAGGGATGCTAACATGCCTGCGCTCTGCGGGAGGGCTCGGCTCAGCTCGGCTCGGGGGGGCCTGATCGCTCCTGAGCGCGCTGCCTGGCGAAGAGGCAGAGTGGGTGGGGAAGAGGAGCGGCAGAGCAGGCGGAGAGAGGGGAGCGCTGCAGGAGGCGAGGAGGGGGCGGAAGGAAGAGGCAAGAGGCAAAGCAGCAGGAGGAGAGAGAGAGGAGCCGGAGGAAGGCATCATCCAGAGAGGATGCTGAGTGAAACTCATGGGGGGACTGGCTTAGAGGGCAGACAGGGTTGGTCATGCTGGGGCCTGTTAGACCTGGTCACCGAGGTCACTTATAAAGGGCGGAGGGAGGAGGAAACAGCCTCACTGGAACATCCCCTCCAAGGCTCCGCGCGACCGTTCCCCTGCTCACCTCACCCTGCATCTCTGCTCTCATCCCTTCACGACATTAAGAACCCGCTCTCCTCAACTCCCCCGGCTCCTCCCCCACCAGCCCCACACTGCTCCCTACACCTCCCAGACGGGGTGAGTCTACCGGCTGCTTGTTCAACACCCCCCTGGAAAGTCACTGCTCCCACCAGGCCTACAGGCCTGAAGCCAGATCAGCAAGAGCCGTAACCCCCCCTTTAAAAGTTCACTCTACACCCGCAGCCCCGCTCGGGCTCTTGAACAGCGCCCGGAGCTGGCCAAGTGTTTCGCTTGCATGCGCCACTGGGGTCTTCTCCTGTGCTTTGCTAGTGGGAGTGGCAATTGCCTTGCTGGCGCATAATAAATAGACCCTGTGGGAAATTGTGCACAGTTCCCCCACCCTTACCCGCTCCTTCCTGACCAGATCTAATCAGTAATGAATGAACCTGATGCATGACCGGGAGAAGACAGAGCTACTGCTCCACCTGCTCTCATGTTCATGTTCCTCACATCTCAGGGTGACCGACTGCTTCAGTGAGTGCTACGTGACCCACTGTGTTGACTGCTCCAATATAATAATAATGCCTAACTGTTATCAGGCAGTTTCATCAGTAGATCTCAAAGTGTTTCACAGATGAGGGTGGTATCATTATCTTCATTTTTACAGATGGGGAAACTGAGGCACGGAGCAGTGAAGTGACTTGTCCAAGATCATCTAGCAGGCCTGTGGCAGAGCCTGGAATAGAAGCCAGGTCTCCTCAATCCCAGTCTAGCGCTCTCTCCAGCAGGCCACACTGCCTCCATGGAGGAGAAGAATTTACTACTGCTACCCACTGTCGGAGTCACTCCCCTGGCTCAAGTGGTGGAGGCATTGCTCTGGAGCTGGAGGTTGTGGTCTCCATGGATGGTCCATGATGGTGCATGGCTGCATTAGCTTCATTTATTTCTGTTCCATACAGGCTCACAAGACTACAAAGACAGACGTGTGAGGCCTGCTCTTACCCCTGTTGAAGTCAATGACGTTATTCCCACTGATCTGAATGGGAGAAGGCTTTTCCTGTATCGCAGGCTGTGAGATCTGGACATGAGGTGCTAGATGCTGGGCAAGTGAGGGGTGGGATGGGGTTTCTACAAAATGTAGGGCACCAGGATCAGAGCTTTGCTGTGTGACTATCACATGAGGGAACGTGCTGAGGGGTTCCTGCTCGCACAACGCGGGGCCTGACTAAGCCAAGTTAGAGCCACAAATGCCACTGTTTCTGCTAACACCCCAAAAACAGGCCCCACGCGTGTGTGTGTGTGTGGTCGTATGAAATTAATTAACACTGCTGCTGTTGCCAAGGAAAGCCCTAATTGTGATGCAACAGAAGCTAATGAGATGACTGATAATTAACAGAAAATGGCACCAAACTGAAAGGGGGATGTTGTGGTGGTGAGTCTGTTCTATCGTCATATTACAGGGGTGGGCAAACTTCAATGAGAAACTGACGATCAAAGTCTGACCCTGGCTGCATTCCTTGTTTTTGTCCAGAAAGCAGAACTTTTAACTCCCACAGAAACACTCTTGATAGGATACCGAAAGCTGCTGTGGATTCATCCTGCTCTCAAATTAATTATAATGCTTTGCAGCAAAACCCTGGCAAAATCAGCCTCACAGCCCCTGTGTGAGGTTGAGAGATCGCATGTTATGGGTTGGGAAACACACTGTGTTTAAAGGCCTGGGTTTCTGAAGCACTGCATGTCCACAGCTCCAATTGAAGTCACAGAGAGCTGCAGATCAGTAATTCTGAAAATCAGGCAACAGATACGAAAGAGACAAAGGAGAAAAGATCATGTAGACATTCTAGGATCTGTATCTGCTCCTACAGAAAGGAAACATTTATGTTTAAGACCACCCCCCCCCAAGATGATGGCCAGGAAAACTGAATTCTAATTTTGGCTATACAGCGTTCCCAGGTGGCCGTCAGCAAGACACTTCATCTCTCTGAGTCTCCCTTTCCGCATCTGTGAAATGGGCTAACACTTATCCACTTCAGTTCAGCTGTTACATGTAGAGCTGGTCAGAGAAATTTTAGCAGAGCTATATTCCATCCGAATATGCATCTCCATTGTCATCAAAACACTTCGCAAAATTGGGTGGATTTTGCCAGAATTTTTGATTTGGAAGAAAATTGGGAGGAAAAAATTCCAACAATGTGGAAACATCCCAGCTCAACACTTTTGAAATGAAACATTCCAGGTTTTTTTTTGTTTTGAAACGACTTTTTGTTCCAAAACTTTTTGAATTGTATTTTATATAATACAACATTTTAAACGTCACCATTGACACAAAACATTTCAGTTGACTTGAAAAGGAAAAAAATAACCGAAATTTTCCTTCGCCGAGGAAGGAACTGGTTTTACTCCAGTTTGGAATGATGCCATCTTTTGAAATCTCAAAATGGAACTGCCACCCGCAGCACAGCTCAAGCCGTGAGACTTCATTCATAAATGCTTGTGACGTGCTTTGAGATCCTCAGGCGGAAGATGCAGGAAGGGAAATCTGGCTCTGGTAGAGCATCTTGATTGTGCACAACATCCTGATGTTGGTGCATCTCAGAGAGAGAGCGAGAACTCTTCACAGATAGGCTGCAAATGTGTGGCTCACAATCTTCACAAAACCATGCTGGCCCCATAGATTTCGTCTACATCCACTCATGCTCTCTTGTCCATCCCCTGCCTCTGGTTAGATTTGCCAGGCAGGGGTGGCCTGGGCACTGATCTGTGCTCACAGTCTGTTCAACCTGCCTTTTGGAGGCAAAAGGATGATATCACCACCACGTGGACACTGCTTGGAAGATGCCCTGGCTCTCCACACTGTCTGGAATTCCCTGTGGGGATCCACATGATTCCATGGGAGCTTCCCGGCCTCGAGATGTTTTTGGAGTATCTTAACACAACCGACAGACACAGTGTAAATGAAACTCCAGAGAAGAGGGGAAGAGCAGGAAAGCCCTGGGGTACAGCTCATTCCGCTGCTAAGCAAGAGACTTCCATTGCACTGGGCACAGTCCCTGAGGGGCTGGTTTTCAGAGACGCTGAGTGCCCGCAGCTTGAGATGAAGTCAATAGGAAATGCAGGTGCTCAATACCTCTGACTATGAGGCCCTAAACTAAGTCCTCCTGTTTAAAGGGGATGCAAGCCTGATAAACCAGCTTCAGCACTGTTTGGTGACTCTTATTCTCCCTGCTGTAAAATGTGGCATCAGATATATCTCGGCACCAATTTATACAGCCTTACAGTGTGTTCCTTCCATCTCTCCTAGACATCATTTGGCAGATCTGTGCTTTGAATGTCACTGCTCATTCAGAATAACGTCCCCTGCTATCCCATCAAGCTCAATGAAACCTGTGTACCATCTGCTGGGAACCTTTCTCCATGTGGAGAGAGCCATCTCTCGCTTTTCACTAGATAAACCCTAAAGCCTTTTCTTGTCTCTCTTAAGCTGTCTTCCTATGCAACAGATATGGCTTTGCTTTATTAGCCCCTACATTTCTCTCGGTAAGTGCAAACAGCTTCCTTTTATCAGACCCGTTACAGCTTTTTCTCCTTCTGTCTACCGTGACTGCCACTTACTGCTCGATTTTAGATGGTCAAATAGTTTGAGTGTAGTCGTCAAATGCTGGCAATCTTGTCTTAGGGCTTATCTACGCTGGCAGTTAACAGCGCTGCAACTTTCTCACTCAGGAGGGTGAAAAAACACCCCCCTGGGCGCAGCAAGTTGCAGCGCTGTAAAGTGCCAGTGTAGACAGTGCACTAGCGCTGGGAGCTATACCCCTCATTGAGGTGGTTTTTTTAGAGCTGCGCCATGACCACACAAGGCACGTTAAAGCGCTGCATAGAGAGGATACTTGCACTAGAACAAGATGTTAGGAATGATTGTTAAACAGTGAACACACTGTCACTCCATTTTAAATCCTTTCTCCAGTCAGCAGCACCTCAGACTCTGAATTTGTCAGTCTGGACAAAGATTTGTAACTTCATTTCTCCAGGCAAGAACATGTGATGCACAAGAGGGGAAGATTTGATCAACCTCACTGAGACAGGTGGTCTACTCTGAAATATAGAATTATAAACCTGAATTAGAAATCTGAAAATAGCCTCCCATGAACCATTTGTGTTCTGCTCAATGAAACCATCTAACATATGGCTTGATCCAAAGTCCACTTATGTCAATTAAAAAAAAGACTCCCATTCAAGATCTTTTGGGTCTCGGTATCTGATTGCACCTACAAATCAGTTGCATAGAGGCTCCAAGTGAAAATAACTGCGGCCAGAATAATCAGAGTGCCAAACTTGCAAGCACAAAAGAGAGAGCCGTTTTTAATAACTTGCATTAAGATGTGTGGGATTTTGGGGATGGGGAGCATATTTTCGATTGGGCCGAACCCCAGCTGAATTTTGTGGACACAAGGATCTAAGTACTTGGACACATTATTGCACAAAATCTGAGTACCGGATAGTGACAGGCACAGCTGCTTAGATGTGTCCCAACTCCCTGCCATGTAGCTGCAGAACGTCAGCAAACATCATTTGCAGCCACAAAGGGGTGAAAATTTGCTCCTCTCCCTCTCTGCACCTAGAAAAGCACTTTTGGTGGCAGTGCAGTTTGTTTCTCCATGGCTTATCCCAGCATATTTTTGGTTTTAAGGGCTGAAGAGCAGTTTGGCTGTCTCATTAAAATTCCAGATGTTGAATTCAGCCCTTGGCTGTGGTGGCAAGGATCCGTTAGCCTTTTCTCCAGCTTTGAGGTGAGCAGGGCGGTGCCCTTGGAGCCATGAGTGGATAAGAGCACTCATTGCTATAACAGCTGAGATGAGGCACACAACCTTGTTTCTAAGTACATTTCATGCGTCAATTCAAAAGTGCTCCTTCAGCCAGGGACCCAGAAGAAGCAGTGCCATGTTCAAAGCCCACTGGAAATAGCTGGGACAGACTCATTGCATTTGTTCCGTAGGAAGTGACAATGGGCGGGTGATTTATGGCTGTGTTTTCACAGGAGGTGGGATGCATCCAAGCTGTAAAGTCAATTAATACAGGAGAGAGAGATCTTGTCTTTTTTAAATGGTACTTATTTATTTATTTTTCTGGTCGCACCTGCAATGTGCTAGGGAGGGAAAGCATAGTCCTTGCCCCCTGAGAAACCCACACTTAGAGCAGGTAGGAAAATAAAATATGGAGATATATTTTTGCAAAAATATGTGAAATTAATTCCATTTTGAAGGGGTAAAATGGACCCATTTGTCACATTTTTTCAACCTTTTTTATTATCAAAATACCATCAAAATGCTTCCTAAAATGTAATGCTGTATACATTGGGGGTTTGCTAACTGAAATTTTTGTGTAATGATTTTGATAATGTTCTGATTCATTTTTTTTCACTTACAAATCAGGGGGCAGGGGGAATACGAAAAAAGGCATGACGTTTTTGGGGGGAAAACAATTGGAAAGGGGCCATTTTCAGCCCCCCAAAATGTTTGCTTGAAAAATGTTTAACCAACTCTGCTCACAACCTAAAGACAGAAAAAAGGACAGAAGGCAAGGGGATGAGCCGTTTGGGGCAGGGACGGCACCGAGCACAGTAAGAACTCTTGTCACAGGTACTACGATAATACAAATATGACTTTGGGGGGCTTTGGCTGGGCACAGAGGTGCATCTGGCTTACGGAAATCAAAGAGAGGCTGTAAATGCAAAGCATTATAATCAAATATTGTTAGTACCATGCAGCAAATAGGAAAGTGGACCAAAGAGTTACACTGCACTTATGCCTTACCCAGAGTTTCCTTACTTAGCAGATTGTGATCAGACAATAATTATCTGCATACACCAGTATCTCTCAAACCAGATGGCACCAGGGGTTCCCTTGGGCAGTGCATTGCAAACCTGCTTCCAGGTTTGCCTGTGTACAGTGAAATGCTGCAATTGGGGATTATTCTGTAATGTTCTCTACATCCCTCTGTCTTGGTAGATTTGGCAGTGATGGATTTGATCTGAGAAAGTGTCCTTGTGGTTTGGAGCTCCATCCTGCTCCTGGACATCTGCTCGGTGTTGGAAGCTAAATCTCTCCTAATAAAATCAGAGTCTTTTCTTCTTTCTAACCGGTGAAGGGATGGGAGCCACTTAGTCAGTGCTGGAAACTGAAATCCTCTCTCTAGGCGTGGACCAGGGACAGAGTGGGTG
Source organism: Macrochelys suwanniensis (assembly GCA_033296515.1). Lineage (NCBI taxonomy): Eukaryota > Metazoa > Chordata > Testudines > Chelydridae > Macrochelys > Macrochelys suwanniensis. Next base: position 6,799,248 of record CM065790.1, on the reverse strand, counting down.
GCACAGGGCAACCTTCCTGCCTTGCCAATGTGCTTCAATCCATCCCTGGAGGGATCCATGTTCCCACCTCGATTCACTTCCTGGCCTGCTATGAGCACTGCAGTAGAGTAGCCATCAGGATGGTAGTTTTGCTTTTCTGGATACTGGTCCACTAGGAACTGGTCTGAAAGAACCAGCTCTTTTCATGTGGGCCCCTGAACAGCCCTGGGATGGTAACCCCTTCGAGTCGTTTGGCCTGAGTTGGAAGCATCCCTGCCTGTTTTCCAGTCTGATTTGTTTTTCACCTTTCCTTTATTTTTTACAAAGGGCCCCAATCACCTCCAGCGTGGCTGGTAATAATAATAAACTGAACCACTGCCTTGTTCTCAACTGGAATGTTTGACCAAAAATGTAATCAGGTTTTAGGGATTGGCCATTACTTGGTCTTTATTTGTAAATTTCACAAACCCTCTCACCAAATGTAACAATCCTCTTGTGAATGAATGTTGGCTTGTTTACTGATCTGAAAGTGTAGGCTACACAGCAGCTGGAAGGCGGTCTCGTGTTTAGAGCAAGGACCTGAAAGTTGGGATTCCTGGTTCTGGTTCTGTCTCTGCCACTGACTTGCTGTGTGAGCTAGATCAAGACACTTAAACCTCCTTAATGCCTCAATTTTGTCTTTCTCGTATAAGGATATTTACTTCACCAAGCTAACCTCCTACGGAGTGTTATGAGTAGAACTGGGTGGGAAACAGTTTTCCAAACTCATGAAAAGAGTTCAGATTTTGAAATACTTTCCTGTCTTGAATTGGGATGAAAAGTTGAAATCTTGAAAATTTTCACAAACTAAAGATCCAAAAAAAATCCAAAAACTGGTTCTGGTCAATCAAAATATTTTGTTTTTGACAATTCTGAAATATTTTGTTTCAATTTTGGCCATATTTTATTTTATTGGTTTAATTAGTTTACTATAACTAGCTTAAATTTTGAAACAGAAAGTCATTTGGAATTGGAAAACTGGATTTTTTTCTTTCAAAACTGTTGAAACAAAACATTTTGACATTTTTTACAAAAAAAATTTAAAGTAAAAAAAATCAATCGGAACAGACCCTTTCCTGCAGAAACATTGGTTTCGATAGATCAGAGTTTTCTGATTAAAAAATCATTGTCGCAAAATTCCCGACCAGCTGTCATTATGAGGTTTAATTAATGAATATGTTGAATCCTGTATAATGCCCATCCTTACTGATTGAACTTTTGTTTTAAGAGATTGTTCCTAAAAGCAATAAGTACCGTTCTGCTCCATGATTATTAGATGACACCCTCTCTTTTAGTTTTGGTCAGTCCTGTGAAGGGTTGCTTGGACCAAGTTCCACTCTAGCTGCAGAGTCTTCTTGAAAGCTGCTGTCTATGTGAATAGTATTTGTTATCCATGTTCATCCTTCTGCAGTGTCGCAAATTGCCTTCCCTCTTGTGGCACTGGGAAGCTTTCCATTACTCCACCAGATAGTCCAGTTTGGCTTCAGGCCACCCTTTCCATATGACTCTGCTGGACTGAGTTACATTGGAAGTCAAATGAAATGATCATATACAGTTATTGGTATTACTGTAGTGCCTACAAGTTCTTGTTATGGGCCAGGTCCCCATCATGCTAGGCCAGTGGTTCTCAAACTTTTGTCCTGGTGACCCCTTTCACATCTCAAGCCTCTGAGTGTGACCCCCCCCCTTATAAATTAAAAACACTTTTTTATAGATTTAACACCATTATAAATGTTGGAGGCAAAGCAGGGTTTGGGGTGGAGGCTGACAGCTTGCAACACTCACCCCATATAATAACCTCCCGACCCCCTGAGGGGTCCCAACCCCCAGTTCGAGAACCCCTGTGCTAGGTGCTGTACAAACTCAGCACACAAGGTTGGTGCCTTGCTCAGCTTACAATCTCCATAAAAGAGCATTGTGGTTCCTTCTTGCCTCAAAATCTAGGAAGATCTGCAGGGACTCTTGCCAGTGCCTGTTCCTGGTTTTTGCAAACATGTGACTGTGAGCAAGTGAGTGGTACAGGAACCTCTGCCCTCGTTGGCTTGAATTGAAAGCAGGTGCAAGATGTTTATTTGGTTGTATTGTCTTTATTAAGCCCAAGCAAAATAAAATGACCCTCACCAAAGAAGCCACCCTTGGTAGAGCCAGAGACTTAGCGCACAGAAACTAGGGTGGGACAACCATCTGCCTCTGGCTTGCAGGTGTGATCAGAAAAGAGCAGCATTAGATTGCCAAGGCAGATGTTATTTTTAAGATGCAGATTGGGATGTGGGGGGAGGGGAGGAATAAACTAACTCTGGAGATTCCCATCAAGGCATATTTGCATAATTAACACTAAAATTACTCCCCGGTCTGTCATAATAATTAGAATGGCTCATAAACTGAGCCTGATGACTCAGAATACTAAACTCTGAAATGAGCCCAGCTCTCAGCCCCGGTGGCTGATGGAGTGGGGCGGTGGGGGATAGTCCAGCCGGGCGTCTGTTTTTATCTTTCATTTTTCCTTTGTTTTTCCAAACAGCAGCAGATTGCGAGGGCTCGGATTCCCCTGTGGAAGGGCTGATGTCATCCATAAAGGGGGATGGAAGGGGTCAGTCTAGAGATGAACAGACTTTATTAAGTGTTGATCAAGACCAGATGTGAAGAGGGACCCACAGCAATGACATTCGTGCAGGTTAGAGGAAAATTCCAACTCCACTCTTCCACTAGGGAGACGCTGCCATTCGCATTCGGTCACAGGCTGTGCCACAGGAACCAAGCTGGCTGTGATACAGCTGACTGGAGAGGAAGGATGGTCCAGGGGTGAGGGTGCTGGCCTGAGACTTGGTTCAGCTCCCGTCTCTGCTACAGTCTTCTTGTGTGACCTTGGGTGAGTCATTTAGTCTCTCTGAGCCTGGGTCTGTATAATGGGGATAACAGCACTGCCCTACCTCACGGGAGAGTTGTGAGGATACATACATAAAGGTTTGAGATGTTCAGAGGCTTCAGGGACATGAGCCAGATAAGTACTGTATCTAAGTTAGACAGAGGCAAAGTGCTGGTTACTAGTAAAGGCTGGATTGCTCTAGCACAGAGAAATAGTGCCTTCCCTGGACTGAAATACTTGCATTCCCCAGACCCTAGCAGAAGTCCTTCTGAACCTCCTCTGTGAGGATGGGAAAAGGAACATCTGCTGGCTCCCACATGAGTTAATGCAGACTCACTCTAATAAAGGTAAAGCCAGAAGCTGATATTTAGATAAGAAAGACCCAGACTGCAGATTCCTTTGACTTAAGGAAAGGATTGATGGGGCCATGACTTGGGGCTCTAGAAAGTCCTGGCTCCTTGCAGTATTAATATACATGCAGAATAAATAAATACATTACCAGAGCTGAAGAAGAGCTCTGTGTAGCTCGAAAGCTTGTCTGTGTCATCAAGAGAAGTTGGTCCAATAAAATATATTCCCTCCCCCACCTTGTCTCTCACATTAAAAGGACGTTGTTTAGGTTGCAAAACCAAACATTGAAAGTTAGGAAATGTCTGTGCACCTGTAATTCTAGCCCTCTTCTACCCCCAGCACCTGTGCACTGAATGAGGCAGAGGGTCTATGGAAATTCTAGTAGGTGATCGTGTAATTAAAGACTGCAGGTAACATTTTCAAAACACCTAAAGGATTAAGGACCCTAAGGCCCATTGACTTTCATTGGCCAAGCTCCCAATGGAAGTCAATGGGACTTAGGCTACTTAGCCATTAAAAATGTTACCAGGTATCACAACGCATACGCACAAGCCAGCCTGCTTCAGGAATCTTGTGGGACCTAATTAACACCTCTTGGTAGAGCATTTTAGTACTTTTCATCTGAAGATCTCAAAGGAGAGCAATTAGACTGTGAGGTAGTTTTAGGGCCCAGAGTATTTTTTTTTTTGTTCAGCATTTGTACAGCACCTTGCACAATGGGGTCATGGTCTCTGACTGTGGCTTCTAGATGCTACCACAATACAAATAATAATAGAAGTAATATTTGTGTCTTTAAATTCATCTTTAAAATAGACTTAAATTCAAACCATGTCATGAAAGCACTGAAATCTGAGCAACATTTGAACATAAAGTCATCATTTCTCTCCCAAAAAAAACTTTGTGGTTTTTCATGTTTTTAAAACCGTTCCTCCCACCCAGCAGCAATTGTGTTCAGAACAGCATAATTCCGTGAAGCAGCTAGTGTGCCAGAGCAAAAAAAACAAACACTCAGACCTGAGAAGATTAAACTCAGCATCGGGATCCGGTGCACTTGGCAACACTTATTTTTTTTCCCCACGACAAAATGTCAAAAATGTACTTAATGAGAACTTCTCCTCTTACAAATGAAGCCGTAATCTGTCAGAAGGGAAAATCTGCTGCACGGCTCATCTCTTGTCCCTTTGCCAGCATGCATTAAAGTTCATTAGCTAGCTTCTCTTATCTCAGCTGCTCTGCAGGTTTCTACCATGAGGATGACAGATAGTGGGGCAGGAGTGCCATCTATAGAGATCGGGTAGAATTAGTGCAGCGTGGTTATGCTCCAGAAAGTGTGCATGCAAACGGGCACGTTCCCTTCCATCCTATTTTCTCCCTGTGCATCTTCAAGCCAGCTCTGTTGACTTTATCGACAAAGGGTGAGATTTTTCAAAAGGAAGTTCCTGGCTCGGAATTGGGCACCGAGAGCCCAGCCCAACATTGACCACTGTTAGTTCTGCAGAATCGGTGCAGCTATGGGAGAGTGAAGGATCTGGATTCTGTTGTTTCCTGCATCGTCCACCTCATTTTATTTTGATTACGGCATCACCTTAAGGTACATCTATACTGCAGTAAACACTGGCCGGGGTCGGCTGATTTGGGTTTGCAGGGCTTAGGCGGTGGGCCTATAAAATTGTAGATGTTCTGGCTCGGGCTGAAGCTTGGGCTGTGAGGCTCCATGCAGGGGGAGGGTCACAGAGCCCAGGTTCCAGCCCCAAGATCTACAAATACAATGCAATTTTTAGCCCTGCAGCCCAAGCCCCGGGAGCCAGAGGCAGCTGACTCAGGCTTTGAGATTCGGTGCAATGAGTTTTTTATTGCACCGGCGACATACCCTTAGAGGTCCCAACCAAACCTGGGGCTCCATATAGTAAGAGATATCACTGCCCTGACGACCTTACAGTCTAACTAGACCACAACGAATGGTAGGAAAAAGGAAATATTGTCATCTCCATTTTAGAGGTGGGGAAATGAGGCACAGAAAGACAGGCACAGCAATCAATCTGCCAAGGCCCAACTGCACAACGCAATAGATGACAAAGAGATATCATCGTCATCATAATCCCTAGCTCTTACCAAGCATTTTCCATCAGTAGATCTCAAAGCTCTTTACAAAGGAGGCCACTGTCATTCTCCCCATTGTACAGATGGAAAAACTGAGGCACAGAGCAGGGATGGTGTCCCTCGCCTCTGTTTGCCAGAAGCTGGGAACAGGTGAGGGGATGGATCACTTGATGATTACCTGTTCTGTTCATTCCCTCTGGGGCACCTGGCACTGGCCACTGTCAGAAGACAGGATACTGGGCTAGATGGACCTGTGCTCTGACCCAGTATGGCCGTTCTTATGATGAGATTTGCCAAGGTCACTCAACAAACCAATGCCAGAACTAGGAATTGGACCTAGGTCTCCTGAATGTTGTCCATGAGGGATACGAATAAAGTTATGCATGCAGGAAACTTTAAATACTGTTGGAGGATTGATTCCTATAGTGTAAATAACTTTCTATATCCTACGTACAATGATTCTTTGTTTCTGATGTAAATTTTGACCAGCTTTATAGAAGAGGCAGAAAGACTGGAAGAAGTGTAGGTTCTATTCTATATTGATCCTTTGTAACGCTGGGCAAATTACTTAGTCTCTCTGGCCCTCATTTCCCCATCTGTACCATGGGGATAATTGCACTGCCCCACCTCCCGGGCTGTTGTGAGGATAAATATATTAAATATTGTGAGGGGCCCAGATATTATGGTAATCAGGGCCATGTAAGTACCTAAATTAGCTAGGAACATGGGAAGACTAACAGCTAGAGCTTCATAAACTCTCATATTACAATGGCTAATTCTCATCTCACTTACACCATGTGACTGTATTGACTTCAGTGGCGCTCTCCTGATTTACACCAGAGAAGCAGAGGTGCATCAGGCCTCTAAATATCCAGAAAACTGCTGAACGAGTGCACATTAATAAGCGGCCCAACAAAAATGCCGTGACCCTTTAATAAGAATTCATTTGCATCTTGCAGTAAACCAAACTCACATCAGAGACCTCGGACTGAGTGAAAAATGAGAAGCAATCAACTCTTGGAGGCAGGGACTATGTCACAGTGTATGTGTTAGTCCAGCAACTCACACAATGGGGCTCTGATCTGGACTCAGGACTCTGGGGGCTAATACAAAATAAGCAGCAATGAGTAAAAGAAAATCTACTCTGGATTCATTCTGCATAGGAACATGTGGTGTATTCGGAAATGCACCCATGACATTTATTTCAACTGCAAGTTCTAATATTTTCCAAGATACCGTAAAAGGAGGAAAAGCTTCCTTTTCACTGGAATTTCTATGATTGTGTCACACAAATCATTACGCGTCTATATTTTTTTAATCTAAAAAAGAGGGACTGCCGTGAGAACATTTCTTGGGAATTCGGGTTTCATCTTTTGTTTCCTCTCAGTGGCTCCAGATCAAATATATTCAGTTCATGAGTCAATAAATGACTTTTCCTAACTGTCTGTGTGGCTCATTTTGCCTGGAATTGGAAAATCCAGCTGATTTCTTGCCGCTCTTGATGGCATCACCAGTAATAAAGTCTCTGCTAATGAGGCATAAGGGACAGTGGAATCCAGGTCTCTGTCTCATAGCTGAATTGGATCTTCCAGGCTAACAGGATCAAGGACCCCTCTATTTCATACAGGTTCCTATACTGCCCTCGTCATGACAGTATCTATGCACCTTGTACCCATCCCTCATGCTGCCTCCTGCCAATAAGCCACCATCCTACCCCGGAGGAACCAAATCTAGAATGGAGAGGGAAGCTCGGGCCTCAGGTCTTCCGGCGAGGATGCCAGTTGATACCAACGATGGCTGCATTTTGAATGATGTGGATGCTTATACATCGGGAACTAGGTTGTGACTCATGTAACAACCTTTCCCCCCTCCTTTCCACCCAACTTTGGCAAAAAGAAATCTCCTCCTAGGCCTGAGATGAGCTGGTAGGTGGCAAGTGACTGGAGTTCCTCCTGAAAAAGTGTGATAGAACCTTAACTCCTCCAGCAACCCGCTTATACAACTGGCAAAGTAAAGCAGCCCCGAAGCTCTTGGGCCGATCCTCAATGGGGTGTCGACTTGTGTAGCTCCACTGAACCAGCTGAGGATCTGGTCCATTGACTAGTTCTTCGACTCAGTTCCATTTTTACTGCTAGCCAGGTTACCCGTGTCTCACTTGGGCTCATGCTGCCAGGACATGCTGTGCCGAGGACAGATATACCAGAAATAGCATGAGACACAGATTTTTGGCACTTCCGTTCCATGTAGTGCAGTGTCTGCTGTGAGCTGAACACTGACGATGGGTGGAGCAGAATCTTGAGCAACGGAGGCAAGAGGGGCTGTCTCATCCAGACAAGGCAGAAATTTGGTTATCTCCCGTTAAGAACTGATGCTAATGTAAGAACCTGTGAAGCTCTGAGAACTTCCCACAAGCTGATGGCGCTCAGTACCTAGTAGGACGTGCTCAATTTTGTAACGGGTCAGGCCCATATTTAAAGGCATGGACGGATGGTAAAGCACATAAGAAAACATCTCTTCTAGACAAGTACAGTGTCATCCGCTGTATGTGAGGCACTTTCCAGGAAGGATAGGCTCTGTCCTAAGGAGCTCACGCTCCAAAGACAGGCAGCCAAGTAGACAGAGGTGAGGAGGGGGAAAGGGCTGTAAATAAGTCTATAAATAAGTCAACTTGATTTACTGCAAGCGACACGCCAGAAGTGGGTCTTTCCGAGGGACTGAGATGTGGACGGAGTTGGGCATTTGTGGATGAGCCCAGAGAGGACGTGTCATGAGTAGGGGGCCAGGTGACAGAAGACACAGAGGTGATGAACAGGCGGACAAGGTTGAGACTATCAGAGAGGGGATGGGGCCATGCAAAGGCAAAGGAAGACAACTAGGGAAAGGCAGAATTAGGAGCTGTAGGATTCTGGCCTGTTCTCTCAGCCCAGGGCAGAATGACACCTGGTTCAACCCTCTTCTCGGGGCTTCGTCTTTGTTTCTTCAACATAAACCCAGTGGAGCACATTGCTTGTCCCTTCCCCCTCAACTGGGGTCTATCTATTCCTACAGGTGTCCACTCTACGGGCCACCTGCCTGACAGTCACACTCTGCTCCAGGGCCTGCCCCAGAAGCAAGTTTGCTTCCTGTAGCTCTCCCCTTATGGGCTCCTGGCGGCTCTCTCCCCAGCTGGGCTACTTGCTAGCTTTTATAGCCACCTGATTCCAAGCTGATCGGTCTCAACTGGGGCGGGGGGAGAGGTAAGCTGATCCATCACAGGCAAGGCTGGGACAGGTGCACACTTATGCACACGCTTGTATACAAGCGCACACATGTGCACATACACACCCACGCAGAGGCCACGACTGTAGGCGAGAGATTCCTTGCAAGATTTTTTCTTTTTATCTAAAAGCTGTCAAAGCTGAACTAAAGAAACGTGGAAAAATGAGCTCCTGCACAGTAATGTACTTTAGAAATGTAATGGTCTGAGCTGTGTGTCCTGATGAAATCTCATTCATCACTGATATTCCTGCCTTCCAGAAGAGAAGTTAAATTAACTGCGAGTTCTGCTCCAGTCTTTTCAGATGAAGATGTTGCCTCTTTAACTGGCTTCTGACGACTCCCTTCAAGCATCTGTTCTCCAGCATAAGGAGCCAGTTCCTGCTGGCTTCATTGTGGGGGAACCCATGAGCTGTGTAGCTGGGGAAAGGAATGGGCTCCTAAATAGCATTGGTTGTCCTGGCAACGTCCTGAGGGAAAAGATCCCAAAACACACAAGTATAGACATAGACACGGACATATGAAGACGACATTCATGCAATAATTTGTGGAGCTAAGTAATAAAGTGTATTTATCGTGCATCTTTGGTTGACTTGCCAGGGTGAAATTCGCCCTTGTACAAAGAGCGAGGACAAGACCTATGTGACAGATAATTCCCTTTAAATCATACCTTGAGGACTAGCTCCACATAGCCTTGTGCTAGCCCTCTGCACAGGAATGACATTCCCCCGACCCATCTCCACCAGGCCTCATTCTATCATTCCAAAACTCTAAGAATGTTCTGGAAAATGTTTCCTTTTCTTCCTGTAAATGTTGAATTTTCTTCCCCAAAAATGTCACCGCCCCAGGCTTGGACTAGTGACAGGTTTGAGGTCAGAAACCTCATCTCCTCTTAATGCCGGAAAGGAGAACTGTATACCAATGGAAAGGGTTGATTCTCACATGGACACACACCTCTGGCTTCTCGTCCTGGCAGATCCGGAGATATTAGCCTCTAAACTTATCTGTATAGGTATTTGTATGGGCTCCGTCACTATAGTATCTGAGTGCCTCACAATCGCTAAAAGACTCACAACACTGCTGTGATGTAGGGGACTCATCCCATTTTACAGATGGGAAATTGAGGCACGGTGTAGATTGAGTGACTTGCCTGAGGTCACACTGGAAGTCTGTGGCTGAGCTGTGAACTGAACCTAGGCCTCCTAACTCCCATTCTATGCCCCTTTCACTAGCCCATCCTTCCTAGCCTAGGAACTCATGACATTTCTAGGTATAGAAAGGCTATTTTGGGCCATTGTTAGAGGCTTTTAGAAGACGTTACTTACATATAGTTTTCCTTCCCTGTGACAACTTGGCTCCTGTGACCAAATTCTGTGCTAACTTAGACCTCGTAAGATACTTACAACTTCCCTGGGCTGTAAGCAAGTGCAGAATCTGGTCCATAGTAACTGAAGCACCTAGCTCTACAGGTGGCTAAGGAACGGAATGTCTTTCAATAATATGCACCTGTCCAGTATGGCCTTAGGCTAAAGTCCTGACGATTCTTTGTATGTCTGAGCAGCACAAACTCCACCCTGCTGTAAAGAATAGGGTCATGGGAGCAGCAGAAATTCTGCTGCATGGGGAAAAGACGCATCTATTATGCCGTAGAGCTGACCACACAGCCTCCTGAGCTTGAAATAAAACAGCCCTGAAAGCAATTTTAATACTCAGCTGGACCTGCATTTCTTCTGCCTCTCAACAGATGTGCCAATGACATTCATATAAATTACCCTGGTGGAAATGTGAAGTGGTAATTAAAAAGAGACCTCCCTCCATCTGACAGCAGCCTCTCTTCTCTCCTCGCTCCCAGGGTCTCTTTCTGCAGGGCAATAAAGCCATTTCTGGAGCTTTAGGCACAGAACGAGTGTCAGGTTTCTGCTTCCTGCAAACTCTCCCCGTCGCTGGAGCGAGGGGCGGCCTGGAACCAAACCAAACTGGCGCCACGTCGACAGGAAGGCAGAAAACAATAAGCGATAAGACAGAAAGCAACTCAAGGCCTGATCCACAGCTGGTATCAATCAGCATAGCACCTATATCTGCAGCAAGCTGAAACTACAACCCCACTTGCATCCACAAAACTGCACCAGACAGTGAATAAAGAAGGGTGCATCCATTCCCCACCCACATGCTCCAAGGAGGGAGTTAGCTAGTCAGTAACTCTGTTTACTCCTATCTGTCTTGATGCAATGTCTAGGTGGCCTATGCACGGGTGTTATGGGCACCCTTACTCCCTTGAGCAGGCGTGTAGTCAGGCAGAAGCCCTCCACATTATTTCTGCCACAAGGAAATGTTGGTGATACGCACAAAGCCAAGTGGTAGAGCATCTCAGATTTTAATTCTCCCTAGTTCGCTGCCACCCAGCTTCCTCCCTCTAGTTCCTTACAGCAGGTTTTTTCCCTGTGGTTTATCCAAGCTGCTCATACCTTTCCTTCCCACGCTCATCACAATTTGCTCAGCTGACCTGAAGAAGAGTAACAGAAGGAACTGGGGCTGATTCATCTCTTTGCTGTCCACACTGAGCTTATTCCTCTGTTGGTGATTCAAACTGTGTGATGACCGGCAGTAGCGTAGCCAGGTCTTGAGCACAGGGGGAGCGGCGCTATAAAAAGGCGCCTCCCCACTTCCCCTGTACTCACCCAGCGGCGCTTTAAAGGGCCTGGGGCTCCAGCCACTGCAGAGCCCCAGGCCCTTTAAAGCGCCGCCGGAGCTCCGGCAGCAGGGCTCGGGCAGGGATTTAAAAGGCCCGTGGCTCTTGCAGCCGCAGGGAAACGCGGGCCTTTTAAATCCCCGCCCGAGCCCGGCTCCAGCAGCGGGGCTCGGGGAAGCCGCGGGCTGTTTAAATTGCTGCTTCTCCTCACAGGGGGAGCGGCCGCTCCCCCTGCCCCCCCCCCACCCCCATCTATGCTACTGATGACTGGGAAAGGAAAGATGCCATTAAATATGGCCAAAGTTCTCAGTTGAATTTTCCCATGGAACAGCTCTGCCCAGGGGGACCTAGCAAAATGTGAAAGACACCAAGTAAATGGTAAGGAAACTTTTGTCTCTTTGATCCACATAGTCCAATCTGACCAATGCCACATAACTGAACAAAGCTGAACTAGCATTCAGAAGCTACTTTGTTATATGAACTAAATGTCATGCTTCCTCAGCCAAATAATTTCTGAAATGCATTGTCAATGGTAGACTGCTTAAACTGCCCAAGTGGCTTAATAGACTGGCCTTTCATCTCCAGAAACCTGGCTTCTCTTACCAGGAGCGGCTCTAACAATTTTGCAGCCCCAAGCAGTCACTGCAGCCCCAACCCCGACGCAGGCAGACATTGCGGGGCCCCCAACGCAGGCAGTCCGAGTCCCGCGGCGGCAATTTGGCGGCGGGAAGAGCGGACCTGCCGCCGAATTGCCGCCCCATTCTCGATGCCGCCCCAAGCACCAGCTTGGAAAGCTGGTGCCTGGAGCCGGCCCTGTCTCTTACAAAGAGCACCAATCAATCATACTCTGCTTAGCTCAGCTATAGTCTCTGCTCAGTGCAGGCCCGGGAGTGGAATAGGGAGGAACCGTGAAGCTCAGAGATAAAATACACTGGCAGAGCTAGACTAGAGAAACGTCCGTCCTTCACTGACTAGAGCTAAATAAAACTATGGGCCTGACTCTCCCATGTCATGCTGGTGTAATTCCACTGAAGCCATGGAGTTAGACTGGTTAATGGAGCGGAGAATTAGGCCCATATATGTGACTCTGCCCCCAGAGTCCCTGTGTGACCTTGGACAAGTCACTTAATTGATTTCTGCCTCAGTTTCCCCATCTGTAAAATGAGAATAATAATCTCCCACCTTTGTTTGTCTTTTCTATTTGAACTGTAGGTTCTTTGGGGGCAGGGGCTGGCTCTCACTATGCCTTTGTACAGCACCTGGAGACACAACCTTGGTTGGGAGATTCTTGTTGCTACCGTTAATACAATTAGTTAATAATAATAACCACCCCCCCACACACACACACACACACACCACACTTCATTCAGCATTCACACCTGTGGCTGGTGCCTATGCACCACAATGCAGAGGGCTATGTAAATGCACAAAATAGATTAGAGCAGGTAATTATCTAAAGGCTTTGGCTAGCAGCCAAGGAATCAAACACTGAATGGGTGATCATTTCAGATGGGCTGAATGTTAAGTGCCCGATGACATCAGTTACAATCCCTGACCAGAGGAAACATCTCTCTAAATATCAACTTGTTTTCCTTAATGTTTACAGGAAGGACAGGAATAGACCTGCTTTATGCTCCAGAAGGCTCCGATAAACCCTTCTCACATAACGTATTTCTAGTGCCCTTTTCCAATCAATATTTCTCCAGCCCTTGCCGGCTAATAAAAGGATGGGATGATAAATCAGATATTGTCCTTGGTCAAAAATTTTCACCACTGGAGCTACACCAGGGCCCTGACAGTAAAATGCAAGTGTGTCCGAAATAAGGGATACTAATAAAATGTCTCCTTCTAGAAGTTCAGCTGGGTGCTCTTCTCTCTGAGTCAGCGCAGAATTGATGCCCAGCATGGTGCCAGGAGATGCTGTGCCACTATGGGAGCCATCTCTTAGATTAAATGAATTCTTGACTATTTGTGGTCATTCAAGAGCCAATTGCAATATTTGCCAAATTAGGAATGTAAGCCTTTCAAGAAGACAAAGCTCTGCCAGCATGGACTAGCTTGTAGCTGACACTAGATAGCACTGGAGCCGGAATGGTAACATTTCAACATGTCCCTGGCCTGGGGGTGGGACCCTGGAGACCCTTAGGCCTCCTGCACTTGCAGGTTTGACATCGTAGTTGGAACTGACTTTGAGTGGCCTTGCTGTAAAACTGAGATCAGCTTCATGCCTGGCACTCCTTAGTATATCCATTACCAATGCACCAACCTGTTCAAATGCCCAACAAATTGTTGGTTCATAGTGGGTATATTCAGCTATTAAAAGAAATTGTCACATACATCAAGTTTTGACCCTTAGACATTCTGATCATTATCCAGGCATAATCTGGGATGTGGGGTCCTGTAGCGATTGCATATATGTGTCTATGGATGGAACACCAATAAATGGAGTTTAATAACAGATCTCAGGAAGGGTCAACTTTTTGTGGTGTGCTTCAACTGTAAGCTTTGAAAATCTGCCAAGTAACCCTGTTATGAATTCACTGCAGAGAAGTCTCCGTTGTTTGCAGTCAAGAGAGTCTATAAATTCTAAAAATAGTGGAGTATTCCTGGAAGGTGCTCTGCAAAGCTTTAAAAATATATATAAAAATCAAGATATTTTTTAAGAATATTAGTTCAAAATGCTAACTCCGGACCAGATTCTGATCTAGCTTACACCCTGACTCAGGAGTAGATCCATGAAAATCATTTGTATAGAACCAGGCATGAGATCAGAATTAGGCACTCATTTATAGAGCCTGCTGCTAGTGCCCTTGAAGTCATTGGCAAAACATGCCTTGAATTCAATGAGAGCAAGAACAAGGCTTTATATACAAGTTGACTAAAAGGATCAGATCCTAAACTGATGTAAATGGGCACAGTGGAACAGCCCCATTGACTTCCACGAAGCTCTGCCCATTTACACTAATTGTGGATCTGGCCCCAAAATTACAAAATACTATTTATTATTTGTATTGCAGTGGCACCTAAAGGCTAGGTGCTAGGTGCTGTACGCACATATAACAATAGGGGAACCTTTTCCCTCTGAGTCAACATTGAGTCAATGTCCCAGTGGAGCACTAGGGGTCAGTTCTCACGTGAGATGTAAGGTCAATGTGCTGACCCCAAGATGCTTTTCATAAGACATGGGGTATCTGTGTTAACCATGCATGTGCTGGCCAAATTCTCCCTCCCTAAAATTCTCTTTCTTCTCCTCCAGGGAGGCCCTGCACTGACATACCGCTGCTGAGTACCATCTCATAGGTGGCTAGAGTGATTCTTGTGTCCACGAAGCACGTGGACAAGACAGGCACTCTATATAGGTGAGACATTATCACTGCAGCTAAAAAGCCGTTGGCCCAAAACTGTGTTGGGACTTGGCAGTAAAACAGTCAGAAAAACCGTAATGAGGAAAGCTTGGTAGTTTGAGGCTAGAATGCACTTTCTTTCCACCCAATTCCACTGAAAAGCTTTCAGTGATCCTAGTGAAAAGTCAAAGCAGAGCAATTTCCTTTTGAAACAAGTGGCACGGAGCAGCATCTCGGTTTCATTATGTTTTTCCTTCAGGTAGCGATAAAGGTATATTTCCCATTGTGCGTCTTTGATCTCACCCTTTAAACAGTCCATTTTGAAGCACGCAGCTCTCTTTTTAATCGACTTCTATGACCACTGTCGTGGATCCTAATGCTCTGTGTTTATATTCCAGCTTGGGGCTGGAATCAAAGCGTCACTGTGGGAAATTCTCCAGGAGGATGGGACGAATGATTCATAAAAAAAAAAGATATTGGCTTGAAGTCCACGAACGAATCCCTCGGCGTTCTGCCATGCTCCCGAGCTTCTATGACACACAAAACAGATATGCTTTCAGAGGAGCATTACAGTTGTTAAACTAACACAACCCTGGCCTACAGTCTTTGGTGTTCTTTGCTTTGATTGGCTGGCCATTCTAAACAGAGCTTGTGAGTATTCAGCCTCTTTGATGAAGGTGGGGTGAGAGCCCAATAAAATTGTACAATACAGAAAAAGTCTGGATCCTACTATGTTGTTGTTATTTTGTATTTTCTGTACAGCTGCCAGGCAGGCGCGCTACAGAACCAATCAGAAGGTATGGTCCCTGCTCGACACGCTCATGTTAGAAGTGACACAACAAGGCAAAGTAACAAACAAAAAGAGGGGGAGAAAGTACAAGGGTTGCAATAATAATATCACACAGTTGCTTAGGTTTGGCATGCATCTGTCTTGATTCCATTCAAGGTAAAGCTTTTGTCTTTTTTACAGATCCATGTTTTTACTAAATAGCTTGTAGGTGGCAGGTTGCATAGGCTACCAAGGTATGATGTATGCAGCACTATACTATGCATGGCATTTCGCAGACCCAACTCTCCAGCTATGCAAGTCATCCTTCCTCATGTGAGTAGTCCCCTGAAAGGGAGTTACTCCTCCTTACGCCAGGTGTGTTTGGACCAACGAGCTCAAAGTGCTGTGTCACCTGTACAGATGCACAAAAACACTTTCTATAACAAACTATTGTCTTTTACAGATGATGTATTTTTGAAGAGGGATTTTTAAAGCTACGATCAGTGAGATGCGCCCTTTGAGCTAGCCGAGCTGTGCGCCGCACAGAAGAGAGAGTTGGAAAAAAGGTGATTTGTGCCACTTTTGCAGCTTCCCGACCCTGAGTCTGGTTGGGAGCCAGTTCGGACCCGAGACCCAGGCTTGCCGGAATCAGCTGTTTGGCGCGCGGCAAGCCTGGGAGGGAGGGGGGAAAGCGAAGTAGCGGCGCCTCGGGGGAGGAGGTGGAGTGGAGGTGAGCTGGGCAGGGGGGGCTGGTGGGGAGCTGCCGGTGGGTGCTCTGCACCCACCAATTTTTCCCCGTGGGTGCTCCAGCCCCAGAGCACCCACGGAGTCGGCGCCTATGCCCGAGAGTAACTCAGAGCAGCCTTTACAGTCCCACCCAGATCTCTAGGACTCCAGCAGCCAGGAATGGCCAGAGTGCAATGGCACTGTGGCCATGCCCCCTTTACACCAGGCATAGAACTGATTCATCAGCTCTGCACAGCCCAGAAATTCCTCTTACCCTGGAGAAATTCTCAGGATGCTAGTTAAGCTGCCTTTAACGTCCTTTTCTACCTCCAAAGCAGTGCAAAGGTGCTGTAGTAAGCTTAAAGATGTGGCCTGAGATGTAAAATATAAATGAATCATGTAAAGTACATGCACTAAAAGGGCAGAAATCTCTGATCCACACTCCGGAGCCTCCACCTACACCTCAATCTGTAAACCAAGGTCCCTGGAATGGAGGCTGTCCCAGGGCAGAGTCTGAAGTGGGCGTTAACAGGAACAAATGGAGCCCATAAAGAAAGTGCCAGTGGCTGGCACAAAGTCATGGTTTGGTGGCTGATTAAGCACCGTCACCTCTGGAGCTTCTTTTTAGCAGATGGAATCCAAATGTCCCTGTGTGGGGGAAAAAACCCTCTGTCCATTTAGAGTGTATCCTGTACTGTAGGCATGTCATATTACTCTTGATATCAGCTCACGTTGCTACTAATAGGACTGGAAGATGATCTCTTGAGATGACTTTTCATGCTGTCTGCGGCTCTATGGGAAATTTCAGAAACCAGATATTGTCTATGGTGATAAAAGTCTGACACCTAATGGTCACATCCGATAGTGTAACAAGAATAGAAATTGGCCAGCTATTTAGTTATGAGGGGGAAAACTTACAGCATTTATTAGGGATGAAACCAGGAGGAGTCCACAGAAATTTAAGAGATATCTGTGGAAATTACTTTAATAATCTACAGAAAATTTGATACTTTCTTTGTTGTTTAACCCTCCAACAGAATTTATAGCAGGATTATTTATATATTTGTCTATATGGAAAGAAAGAAAGAGAAAGAAAGAAAGAGAAAACCTTCTGATAGTTTTTTTAGCCTATTTATAGCATGTAATGGAGACTTATTCTCTACTGATTTCTATAGAAAGGTCAAAATATAGGACTTGTCTATAATGTTAACCAGAAACGGAAGAGGTTGCAACCAAATCTTTTGGCATTAAATTCTATTCCTAGGTTTTACTCTAATTCCAGGTGTGCAGGCTGTTAGCCTCAATATAGGGAAGTGTGAAAACAATACCTGACTCTGCCCCATACAAATTCTGGGCCCTATCTTGGGAGGTGCGGAATACTTTCAGCCCCCATTGGTGGTAATGAGAACTGAGGCTGTTCAGCACGTCATAGGATTGGATCCTGAAGCATTAAAAGTAATAATTTCCCTTTGGATATATTTAGTAAGTACCATGTGCCTCTATTTTATTTTAAGTGGTATGTAAGGGCCATTTACATTGATTGACCCCTCTGTTGCAGTTGCAGCAAAGGTGCCAAGGACGAATTGGGTCGTGATGGCTAAGAGTGCAAAGTCATTGAAGCTATGCCGATTTCACCAGCTGAGGACTTGCCCTCAATTCCCCTTCTCCCCCTACAGGTGGGCTTCCAGGTCAGCACTGAGGCACTCTGGGATAGAAGCTCACACTACCTCTGCTCCTACTGTATCTCTCCTACGAGTAAATGGAGACATTCCGTTTCCAAGGTTGTTCGCTGGCAGCTTTCACCAACAGTGAATTCACTCTTTAGACAATTAGATCTATTTCTTATAACCTGGAGGCCCCAGATGTGTCCCTTTGGCATTTGTTAAATAACAACTTAACTTTGCAATCAGTGATATTACTCCCTGACCTGATCGTTCTCCGTCTAGCCTGCTGAGTATAACCGAGTGGAATGGATTTAACAATGTTCAAAATGAGAAGGTGCAAGTGGGCATTATTTGGGGGCCATTCCTTGTCACGCCAACCCACAAAATTACAGTGTTTATAACAACCCTGGAGAACTGATGCAGTTCTTCGTTTGTTGCCAGTTGATGTCCCCTGGTGTTCAGAGCAGTGGGTTGTGCTTCCCACATTAGTGGGAAGCACGTTAGATCCACACACAAGTTTTGCAACAAAACCAGGGGGAACATCCCTCTGGGTTTCACCATAAAGCAAAAACTTGCACCCGTTTTTCTGCAAAGTTTGCTGAGTCTCATGAACCTTGGTTGACAGCCATGCAAGCCTATAGCTCCAAGTTCTGAGAAAACCCAGGGGTCAGTTATAGCTTCCACTTGGAACCATACAAAACCTTATAATTGTATACCGTTTCCACCCCCAAACTCAATGAGCTGGGCTGGATTTCACTTTTTTAAGGTTTGTTTGAACCTGAAATTCAAAATGAAACTCAGAGAATGTAAACCTACCAGGACCAAGGGAAAAACAGTTCACGCAAGCCCCACCGACTGAGATTGCCAAGTTTCACACTGCTCTAGACACAGCTATATGCTTGTGCATTGCACAGTATAGGAACCCCTAATGGTCTGAATGAAACAGGAGCATGGTAGAAGTGTGTGGTGTTTTAACAAGGGTCACTATGTGAAATATAATTGGACATGGAGCCACAGGTTACTAACATCAGGAGAAATTGCCCGGTGATTCTTTTTTCATGTCTTTTCAGCCTTATCCTTTTTCTGTCTGAAAAAAAGCCATTTCCAATGCTCCAGGCTCAACCCTGGATAATTCATATACAGAAGCAGCTTTACTGTCTAATGCATCGCCAGACATAAGGAGAGCCCCCTGCAATGAGCTGCAGATGAAATAGTCAGATCCTGCGGTCAGGAGAATGTTCCATTTTGAAAACACTGACATTTTTATTCTGGTAATTTTAACAAGGGTGCCAATTAGTGCTAATCAGTTCTGTCATCTGTCCCCGAGGGAACTGGGCTGAGACCACTGGTCTCATTTTCAACATCCATTATTGATCAGAAAGACAAATGACCCTTAAGGGGACCTCAGGAAGTGGCTTGGTTGGTCTCTCAAGTCAAGGGATGTGCAACGTGGCAACTCACCCAGCAGAGTCGTAAAATCCTGCCTCAGCTTTCTAGCGCTTAGTAACTGCAGAGTGCTGTCAGTCAACAAGCAATTTCTATGCAGCTCCCAAGGCAAGGCGTGTGTGCACGAACAGTGCTGCAATCATGTAGGTTTTTATCTTAAAAAGTGCGTGTATGTGCAAACTGAACTGGCGCATTTCCAACGGGGTGCACAAACATTGAGTCCTTCCGCCTTTCTCACGTGGCTTTGGAGGGAAGGACGTGTCATGCAGAGAGCGTACCTTAGTCACCACTGACTCAGCTACAGGCTCGGTGGTTAGGGATGAGGGAAGCTTATTAGAAGCTTTGTATGGGTGGGGTTTTGTAGAAGGTGCCTTTTAGAGAGCTTGTTCAGCCAAGCAATCTCTGAATTTAAAAGCACGTTATATATGCCAAAAGAAACCCTGAACATTCAGTGAGTTTTATTTCCCCTGTTTCAGCTACCGTAGGGTAGGAGGAAGTTAATATGGGAGGCTGTAACCATACATGCCAGCCTGAGTTGGCATCTCATCAGATTTTGCAAACAAAGCAGGGTTGGGGCTGGTCAGTAGTTAGATGGGAGACATCTAAGGAAACGTCAGGAAGTGGAGTTAGTTTCCCAGGAAATGGCATGCTTCTCTGTGAATTGCTATTGAAATAATATCCCTGTTCTCTAGAAGTGCCCTCTTTGGGGTGAAATAGAGAACCAGCGTCTTGTCCACACATGGGTTCCAGTTCTCATCTGCCCACACCCAGTTTAGACATTTGCACGCTGCAAAGTGAGTGCAAAGGTGTGTGCTAATGCTACTAGATCACAACTGGAGCATTTCACATGGTGCAAAGACTAAACAAAGTGCAGGGCAACAGCAAATTGGACCAGTGCTCATTAAAGTTCCAGTGGCACTTTTCGCAAGCGAGGAGCCATAAGCCTTCATGTCCTGGCCAAATTCCAACTGTTATCATATCGTACCTAGCTAAACCTCCCTCTCCTAAACTCTATCGTGTCATTGCAATGTGCTGTCAGACAGCTGACACGTTCCATCCAGAGGTGGCAGCATTTCAGTTGCGGTCGTGCGATCGCTATCCAAAATGCATAACATGCTTTGTAATATTTGAATAAAAAAAGGTTAGAGAAAATGATTGTGTGATACGATTATTAAGAGGAGTAGGGTCTGATTCGGATTTCATTTACATTAGTGTAAATCAACAGCTACTCCCCTGACATTAATGGAGTAACGCTGGTGCACAAAAGGTGGAACAGCTGAGAATCAGGGCCATTGTGTCTGGCTAGCATTGTGCAGCAGATTGATGGCACGGCCACTAGATGTCACTCCGTTTTAAGATTGTGATTGAAAATTTTAGATTTTTGCTCTTTTCTATTGACATGTACTTGAGGGGGGCTGAGGTGTCTGTTAAATTTTGCAGCATTTCCTGCATTTGCGGTAGATCTTCTCTGTGTGGTTTTGGTAACATGCATACCAAATATTGCATGTTTCATCAGATGAATTTGTAGTGAATGCTAATTGTTGTGAAGCATCATACAAATATTTATGCTCTGTGAGATTAAGTTTATTGGAAAATTAATCAAGATGGCACGTTGGCCCTTTCATCTGTGGGAAACTAAAGAGAACTGACGTACATTTGAAGATATTATTAACAGGAGTGTCATATGTGAGACACAGGAGATATCTGTCCTGCTCTACTCAGCACTGGTGAGGCCTCAGCTGGACTATTGTGTCCAGTTTGGGAAAGATGTGGACAATTTAGAGAGAGTCCACAGGAAAGCAACCAAAATGATAAAATTTCTAGAAAACTTCACCTATGAGGAAAGGTTTAAAAAATGAGGCATGTTTAGTCTTGAGAAAAGAAGACTGAGGAGGGACGAGATAGTCTTCAAATATGTTAAGGGCAGTTATAAAGAGGATAGTGATCAATTGTTCTTCATGTCCACTGACTAGGACCAAAAGTAATGGGCTTAACCTGCAGCAAGGGAGATTTAGGATAGCTATAAGGCAGTCTTTCTAACTGTAAGGCTAATTTAGTACTGGAATAGGTTACCAAGGGAGGTTGTGGAACCCCAGCATTGAGTGTCTTTAAGAACAAGTTAGGCAAACGCCTGTCAGCGATAGCCTAGGTATACTTGGTCCTGCCACTGCATTGTGGGGGAGGGGGAGATCTCAAGGTCCCTTCCAACCTTACATTTCTATGATATACAAACTGAAGGTGACTTTAATATTCTTTACATGAACATTGAAATTGGCTTCTCTTAAAGGAGTTGCTGGGCTTTTCGATCATTAAGGCCCCGATGAGGCAAAGCTGTTAAGCACGTACATAACTTTAAGTATGTGAGTGGCTGCACTGAAGTCATGTGTTGGATCAGGGACTTAACGGACGTTCTTGCTGTCTTCTGAAAAGTGTTACATCTGCTGTTCCGTTGTATAGTATCTGAACAGCAACAAATGCTCTAGGATTGCCTACTCATGAATCCTGAGGATACGTCTCCCTGTTCCTTTGTTCATAGGTTTCTAGATGCAGCAATTAGACACTGAAGCCAAATTCTTTGCTGAGCCAACCCAGGGGGAAGCTTTAAGGCACCTTTGAATCCTCCTGATTCAAAGTTTCTCCAGTGGCAAAAACAGCTCCCAGCATAACTGTTACTTTCTCCTCCACAGTGCAGCTTGTGGCCCAAGTCAGAATGGCTGTAACGGTATGTGCTCTGCCCGGTCTCCTCCGACTCCCTGGTTCCACCCTCAATACACCCCCTAGACCAGGGCTTACTGCAGACAGGAGCAAGTGTAGGGAGCAGAATCTCCCTTTGAGTTTTGTGCTTGCTTGGGGGTTGTTTGGTTTTAAAGATTTTTTTTTTCCTTGACCCAGGGGTTTATATTACACTCCCAAGGGTCCATTAGCATGAATTATTTTTTGTTATCTTTGTATGCTACATTTTTCCTGGTCTTGGTAATAGCATCTGTGTATAAATGCACTGCACTGTATGGGCCCAATCTTGCAAATTTAAAACAGGTGAGTAGTCCCGTTGGACAACTCAGGTGAGTAAAGTTATATATGTGCATCAGTATTTGCAAGATTGGGACTTTAGGCCCTGATCTTGAGTTGAGTTCCACACAGGTGACTCTAGGCCCCAATCTTGTAAAGACTTATGTATGTGCTTTTCTTTAAACAGGGCGGTAGCCTGGGACTACTCACCTGTGTACGTATTTGCAGGTTGGGGAAATGTCTTTTTTTGTAATTGTATTGCAAAATATCCCATTATATATAGTTTAAAATATTTTTTGTTCTAAAGCATGTTTTCTATTTCATTTTCACCTGGTGTTGAAAGACATTTTAGGTTTTAACTCTTTCCAGTCTTTAAAAATATTACGTGCATTTACATGGAAAATATTACCTATTTGTTCAAGGAATATTCCATTGTTTCTCTCTCTCTCTCTCTCTGATGAAGAGTACAAACTATAGTTTAGCTTTTGTTGGTTCCTTTGTACACCTTCACCTCTTATCTTCTTCAAGCTGATTGTCCCTCTGCCCTTTTTTAGGCCTGCATAACAATGCAGGATCTAAAATGAACAGAGTAAAAAGGGCTATAAATATAATCCTAAAACAGCACTGTCACTGCAACAATAGTGTTCTTTCACTGCTAAGAAAAAGGAATCTATAGTCCTCTTTATGAGCTGTCTGCTACTAAGAGTGGTATTTCTGTCCGGGTGTTTCAGTGAGTTAAATAGGAGATGGCAGATGGTGTGGAGAAGACTCAGAGATAGCCACAGAGCTAGATGGGAAGTATAGTTTGAGCTAAAGGTCTCTGTTAAGTGCAGGGAGAGACAGACATGGCTGGGGAAATGGAAGAATTTAAAACAAGCACTGTATGATGATTTGCCTCCATAAAGACACTACTGGAGGGGTCACTTGCAAATTTGAACATGGGATCTTTAGACCAACCCTAAGCCTCTTACTGCTTGAGCTATAGGTATGTGTGTAAAGACTGACACTCATAAATTCACCAAGTCCCAATCTAATACCCATTGAAGTGTCAGTAAAAAGACACCTGCAAATTTCAAAGGGCTTTGGATCAGGTCCTGAATGCATTAACCAAGTTGACCTCATGTTAACTCTTTAAAAAAAAAAGTTTACTTTTTTGAGAGGTAATTTGTTTCTATGGACACGAGCAGCATCTAGGGGGTCTGTGACTGTCCAGAGATTAGCCCCACAATGTAGGTGCTGGTGTTAATACAACCACTGCAACTTGGGGTGCTGTCCTACTGAGGCAGCACGCCTAGAGGAGACCTGCTAACATTCCCAACATGGGACACCTGCAGTGATGGATGGAGCCAGGTAGCAGCAACGCGCAGGGAACCTCGAGGGGCCACTGCTCGGGGCAAGATGCAGAGAAGCCGTAGAAGAAACGCATGAAGTCCTGCAACCGAGGGAGACTTCACTTCAGGCTCTTGGGTTCGGAGGCAGGATTTTTCAGAAGGGCTCACACCACCCCCCGGAGGGGGGAGGCGCAGGTTTTCCAGCCCCCGCCCTCCCCCTTCCCGGTTCGGTACCCAAATAAGGGGCCAGGTTCTGAAACCCTTTGGGTAGCCGAACGGGAACTGAGCGCTTTTGAAAAGCGGCTCCCCCCCGCAGCCTGAACAAAGGGTGCCGCGGTCTTTGCTGGGTTAAGGCACGGGGGGGGGGGGGGGGGGGGGGGGGGGGGGTTGGGAGGTTTCGGAACCGGTGATGGGGGGGGGGGAGATTAAAGAGACGGAGCCAGTCCCCCCCACACACCCCCCCCCCCATGGACCCTTAGCCTCGTGTCCCACGGGGACCCCCCCCCTCCCCCAGCAATTCGCCATCTGCAACCCCGGCTGCAGTGCCCGCTCCGCGGGGGCAGGGCTGGGGCGCTGCACCCCGGCTGGGGACCGGGCCCGCGCGCCGGCTGCAGCACCGACCCCCACCCCCAGCTGCGGCGCGGCGCGGCGCGGGGCGATGCCCCCCGGCCCGGCCCGGCCCGTGCAGGGGGCGCGGCGCCCGGGGCCGGGCCGCCCCCTCCCCCGGCGGAGCCCTGCGGCGCATGCCCCCCGCTCCCCGGGGGGCAGGGGAGGAAGCGCCGCCCGGCGCCCGCCCCTGCACCAGCTCGGCGGGCAGCGGCCGGAGCAGGCGGGAGCCGCGCCCCGCTCCCCTCAGCGCCCCCACCCCGGGGCCCGGCGGCAGGTGAGCGGCCAGCGCGGCGGGGAGGCGCCGAGGCCCCGGCCGGGCAGCGGAACAGGCAGGCCCGGGGCGGCGGGAGCCGCTGCCAGGCGGAGCCGAGGGGCCAGGCCCGGGGCAGCCTCCGCTCTGGGCGCCGGGGCGAGGCCGAGGGCGGTTGCGGGGCCGGGGTCTCGGGGACGGTTAAGGCCCGTGGTCCTGGGGGGAGGGGCGGGGATCGCGGGGCCCTTGGGTGTACGGGGGGGCGGGGGCGCTCGCTGAGGGGGTGACAGGCTGCGACCCCGGGGTGGGGGCTCTCTGGGGGTGACAAGGCGGGGTCCCTGGGGCGAGGGGGTCGGGTCCCTCTGGGTCTCAGTGTGGGGTCCCTGGGGTGTGCAGGGCTGGGGTCCTGGGGCGAGGGGGTAGGGTCCCTGGGGTGAGGGGGGTAGGGTCCCTGGGGGTCCTGGGCTGGGATCCTGGAGGTGGGATCCCTGGGGTGTGCAGGGCTGGGGTCCTGGGGTGGGGTCCCCTGGAGGTGGGATCCCTGGGGTGTGCAGGGCTGGGGTCCTGGGGCGAGGGGGTAGGGTCCCTGGGGTGAGGGGGGTAGGGTCCCTGGGGGTCCTGGGCTGGGATCCTGGAGGTGGGATCCCTGGGGTGTGCAGGGCTGGGGTCCTGGGGTGGGGTCCCCTGGAGGTGGGATCCCTGGGGTGTGCAGGGCTGGGGTCCTGGGGCGAGGGGGTAGGGTCCCTGGGGTGAGGGGGGTAGGGTCCCTGGGGGTCCTGGGCTGGGATCCTGGAGGTGGGATCCCTGGGGTGTGCAGGGCTGGGGTCCTGGGGTGGGGTCCCCTGGAGGTGGGATCCCTGGGGTGTGCAGGGCTCGGGTCCTGGGGCGAGGGGGTAGGGTCCCTGGGGTGAGGGGGGTAGGGTCCCTGGGGGTCCTGGGCTGGGATCCTGGAGGTGGGATCCCTGGGGTGTGCAGGGCTGGGGTCCTGGGGTGGGGTCCCCTGGAGGTGGGATCCCTGGGGTGTGCAGGGCTGGGGTCCTGGGGTGGGGTCCCCTGGAGGTGGGATCCCTGGGGTGTGCAGGGCTGGGGTCCTGGGGTGGGGTCCCCTGGAGGTGGGATCCCTGGGGTGTGCAGGGCTGGGGTCCTGGGGTGGGGTCCCCTGGAGGTGGGATCCCTGGGGTGTGCAGGGCTCGGGTCCTGGGGCGAGGGGGGTAGGGTCCCTGGGGTGAGGGGGGTAGGGTCCCTGGGGGTCCTGGGCTGGGATCCTGGAGGTGGGATCCCTGGGGTGTGCAGGGCTGGGGTCCTGGGGTGGGGTCCCCTGGAGGTGGGATCCCTGGGGTGTGCAGGGCTGGGGTCCTGGGGCGAGGGGGTAGGGTCCCTGGGGGTCCTGGGCTGGGATCCTGGAGGTGGGATACCTGAGGTGTGCAGGGCTAGGGTGGAGGGCTCTCTGGGGGTGACGGGCTGGGATCCCTGAGGCTGGGCTGGGGTAGGGGTCCCTAGGAATGGCAGCCTAGGGTGTGTCTGGAAGAGACTAGAGGTTGCGGCCCAGGAGGGTGGAGGTGGTGATGTTTGAGCAGAGAAGCCAAAGACTGGTTGGGAGTGTTTCTGGGTTGGGGTTCCCGGGGGGGTGTTTGAAGGCAGAGGTCAGTGTGAGGTGGGGACTGAGGAAGACCAATGCTTTGATGTCTCGTGATAGGGCCATCTCCTTCAAGAAGGCGAAACTCAGTGTGCCTGGCCATTCTTGGGCACTGAAGGTACCGTGGCACTGTTCCTGGGCCATCTACTTTGCAGTGATCGGACTTTTCAGCTGCTGTTCTCAAATCCTTTTACCGAGGTGGGTTGCTATCACTGTGTCCGTTTACAGCAAGTTGCTGAAGGTTTTGTGGCAAGTCAGTGGCACAGCTCTGAAGAGAACTGTGTCCTCTTCGGGTCCACGCCCAACCAGCAAGAGTCAGGATGCTAACTTTAATGTCCTGGCCAAATTCCACTTGGATAACTTCATTCTACCTCCTAAAATCTCTGTGCTTGTATTTGGGTGCAGTCTTGCTGTCTTAAATTACTGTGGTACATTACTGTCTAGCGTTAAATAGCTGCTACGTACCTCCTTAGAAGTGACTGCATTTCAAGAGTCAGTGAAGTGATAGCTGTGTATATTCTCTGTAAAGTACTTTGGGATCCTTTGTCCATAAAGATGCTGAATGTGGTTATTATAGGCAGTCTATTACTTTAATTTAGTGGTGTGCAATTAAGTTCCGCAGCCGCTATTAAATGATTGGCAGTGGCCCACTGAAGTTATGGGTGAATAACATGACACAAAAGTTAAATTCAATCCCCTGTGGATAGCTGTGAATTTTTAGTATACCAACAGTCCCATGTTGTGTAGATAATGAAGACATCCACTATTCTGGAAAGAAAGAGGTTAATAGGGAAAAAATGGTGATGTGTACAGAGCCAAAAGCTTAAATGTGTTGAATGCATTACTCAGGGGTAACTAGCCCAGTGTTCTGATTCTTTCTCACTCTTAATTCATTTCTCTCATAACATGATTGTTTAACTTACCACCAGTGCTTGAAAGCACTGTTTTTTTTATGAAGTATACTGTAAATTATATTACTGAAAACTTGGAAACTATTTAATCATCCACATTCTTTACCAGTGACCCTCACTGTTGTACACGTGACAAGTAAATGTTCTAGGCTGCTACTAAGTAATCATCACCTAGCAAGGTCACCAGTTCACCTGTGGTTCATAATTGCTTGACACTTGAAAGGTAAAAGATACTTGTATTTTATTAGAATGTGCATACTTGGGGTAAACCCTTAACATTTTTTTTTTTTTTTTTTTTTTTGCCTATAAAGAGAATTTATAATGGCATGTGTCAGATTGCTCTGGGCACCAACCAAATGGAAGCACATTCTTAATCAATACCCTTAAAAATTAAATTATACAACAAGAGCAATGCTCTAAACCTAATTATCACAGGGAAAAAAATCAAGAATCGATATCTAGAGCCAAAGGCTTGGGTGAGAATGTTTTATGCCAGAACATTGTGGCAGGGAGCCAAAGGATGAAGGGGCAGCAGAAGCATTAGCTCTGTTGGACTTTCCCCGGGTGGGAAATCATGTAAGGCAGATCGGGGTGACTCTGCCTAGACTGGTGGGATTTGAACAGTGACCCAGGCTGCTTTTAAAATGGTGTTAAAGTTGACCCCTGCCTCTAGGTCAAAGAACAAGTTTGACAAAAATAACCGTATGTAGCACACTTGTAATGCTTTTTTCATTCTTGGTGCTCCAAGTGCCTGATAAAAGTAAGCAAGCATCATTCCCCCCACATTTTTAATACCCACTTGTCTGTAACAAAAACATGAGAGAGGTAAGAAAAAGTTAATATGCTTTGTTTAAAAAATTCTAGAACTATAATGACTCTTAAAGAAAATATTCTGCCACAAATTAAATTGTTGCAAAAAACATCTTTCTGAATGCTCCGACTAGAGAAAATTTAGATTGGAAGAAATTCAAAGATAGAAGCTTGGTTTTGTAGTTTCTATACAGTACAATGCTATGCAGTGATTGAGACCCAATATGTTTGTGGGGGTGACTGCGTGTCAGAGTTGTGGAATGTTTTCACTGCAGCAGTATTTTTCCAGAACACGGGGGGTTGATAGGAGTATGTGTTGAGCTAGCAAAATTAGGTCTTGATCCTTCAAACTGGTGCCTGCAGTCAGAATCCTGTGCCCTTGTGGAGTCCCATGGAAGACTGTAAGGTCTTTGGGGGTGAAGTCTATTTTACACTGGATGGCTGTACAATTCTTAAGAGCGTGGGCCCCTACTGTAATATAAAGAATAATTAATAATCTTCTTTCCACTTTTACTGGCTATTGAAGATTTGTATTTATAGAAGGGCCTTGATCCCGCAGTGAAGTGATATTGCTGAATGTGTAACGTTGCAGTCATTCAGTGGAAATATAGTCATACATGATTTTACCGCACAACCAAATAGACAGTGAAACCTGGTTATGGATGGAGAAAATTACTTAACCAAAATAATGATGGCAAAGAAAATACAAACAGACATTAGTAGAATATTTTGCAGTTTTCTCCCCAAGTCTGTTCCAGTTTGAAAGTCCTTCTGAATTTTTTTCTTTCTTTTTTGTCCCCAAACTCTTTATAGAATTCATGAAATGATGCACCCCATATAAAGGGTCCTCTTTACCCATCCCTAAAATGCAGCTACAGCTCACCTTGACAACTTTTTACAGCCCACAGAAA
This sequence comes from Macrochelys suwanniensis, assembly GCA_033296515.1. Taxonomy (NCBI): domain Eukaryota; kingdom Metazoa; phylum Chordata; order Testudines; family Chelydridae; genus Macrochelys; species Macrochelys suwanniensis. Next base: position 6,770,553 of record CM065790.1, on the reverse strand, counting down.
TTTAGAATTAGAATAAAAGAATACTTTGTTCAAAGTGCAGGAAGAGTTTTAAGTAGGCAGAGTGTAATTACCTGGATTGTACTATAGCTAGAACCAGAGTGCCAGGAGATCTTTAATGACTGCAAAGGGTCAGCACCTCAATTTTATCTCCTCTTTAAATGGTACTAGTAATAGATTTCCCATTTAAATGATATTGAGGAGCAACTTCTGTGAATAGCTGATGTAACAAGACTACTGGACATTAGTAACATATGACTTGTATCATAGAGTATCACATGGAAATCTGTCTAAGTGGTGTGTTTATATATTTTATATAAATTATATGAGTGTTTTTTCTTTGCCCTTAGGATGGAGGAGAGACCAACCTGAAAAACAGTTCTTTTGCGGACTTCTTCATTGTCTGCTAGAATGTTTCTTATGAATGCCTCTCCTTTGGTAGCTCTGCAGACAAAATGGGAGTCCTTTGGACAATCGAGGACTTGTAGATACCCTGTTTGCTTCTCTGAATCTGAAGAGGATGTTACTAGAGCATCTGTAAGTGCAAAAGTTCAGATGATCATAAACAACCTGCAAAGTCAAGAGTCTTCCTTGGGTATGAACAATGATTATGATTGTATTACACAGAAAAAACAAAAGGGAGAAAAAAGAGGTAACAGACTTACATCTAGTACCCGGGTGCTACAACAGCACACTAAATATCCCAAGCATGGTTGCCCTGCTGATTCTGATGGCACAGAAGTAGAAGACAGTTCAGAGTTTGGGACCCTCCTGTTGGATTCTGATAGTGATGATTCTGTTGACCGAGACATAGAGGAAGCCATTCAAGAATACTTGAAAAAGAAAAGCAAGAGTATCCAGCCGTTGCCAAGCAATACAGAGTGTTCAGATAGAACAGATGGAGACAAGCGGGTCAAAAGGGAACTCTCACAGAACAAGATGACTAGTAATCTACTCCCTATGAAATTTAAAGCTGAAATGGTGACTGAAGGCTTCATTTCTGACCACTTGGGAATTTGTGAAAAGCTACGGTCTGCTTCACCTCTGAGCATCAGTAGTGATGACTCTTTTGAACAGAGCATACATGCTGAAATTGTACAGTTCTTGAATGAAAAGAAACAGCAAGAAACTAATAAGTGTGTAATTGTAGAGGATAAAAAACTAGAACAGAGAGAAACTCAAGTGAAATCTATGTTTAAATGTAACAAAGAATCAGCTAACAAAGCAAATCGCAGTACTTTAAAGCAAGGGTGCAAAGCACTCTTCTTAAGGCACCAGCCCAAACTAAGGAAGACCAATGTACAATCTAAATGTTTGAAGTCTAAAATCAGTAATGTGTCTAGTGATTTCAGTAAAGCAAACCAGGCACATTTTAAAATGACTGCTACTAGCCAACCCTGGGTTGTCGAGCAAAATAAAGAAGGCGAAGGCAAGAGAAATTTCTGCAAAACCGGAGGGGAACAAATAATTGAAAGCACACACTTATCTGATTCAAGTAGCGATGATGGTATCGAAGAAGCCATTCAGCTTTATCAGCTGGAGAAAATCAAGAAAAAGGCAAATCCTACAACAGACTTGCAAAAAGGTGTGGCAGACATTTCTGCAAGCCTAACGATTAGCTCAACAAAATGTGCATCGGCAGAAGACCATAAAAAATCGTTAAGCAGCAAGAGGAAAGAGATTAGTACAAAATCTACACAATTAAAAGGCACTGGCAATGAATTTAACAAACTGTTTAAGCCATTGAAAAAAACCGGAAGTTGTGCATCTCCAGTAAACAAAATTGCCAAATGCGAGCTCACGTTGCAGGCTTCTTGCAGGGCAGACACGTCCGCAGAACTGATGTGTGCGGAAGCCATCCTTGACATTTCCAAAACAATCATGCCACCCCAAATGGGAAGTGAGGACAAATCATTTGCAGCAAACCCTTTCTTCTATCCCCAAAGCATGCCTTCCTCCCACTGTGAAAGTGACAGCAGCCCTGTGGACAGCGATGATAGCATAGAGCAAGAAATCAGGGCTTTTTTGGCTCTCAAGGCACAGTCAGAAAGTCTTGTAACAAAACCTGATAATCTGTCCCACTCTGTCCAAAGGCCTTTGTCTTCGGAGTGTAACAGTGTAATTGGTGGCCTTGAATCTTCCCTCCCCAAAACATTGAATCTATCTTTGAGTCGTAAAAGGAGACTTAAAGGAGAAAGCAAAGTAGCAAAACAGAGCATAGACAATAAAACAGAACGGATGGAGATGGGGTGTACCCATGTGGGTTATGGTAATAGCGCCAAAATGCCAGCTTTGCAAGATGGGAGTGGCCTGGGCAGTCATAGAAAAGCCTGTGAAGCTCCAAGGTCTGGTAACAAAGAAACAAGTCAGCAGCTGATCTCTACAGAATTAACTGGGCTTGTTGACAAGCATGTAGCTTTAGACTTCGCAAATAGCTTGATACAGGTTCAGAGTAACACAAGAGAACTGATAAAAAATACAGTCCAGGCTCAAGAGAGAGATGGTACAGATGACAAGAGCAGTTCTCTGGACAGCGATGAAGATCTTGATAGCGCTATCAAAGACCTCTTAAGGTCCAAGAGAAAACTAAAGAAAAAGTCCAAAGACCAAAAAATCCAATGCAAGAAGAAAGTCAGATTTGGTGACACAGAAACCCAGCTTTTGGATGAACTCAGTAGCCTGCAGCAAAAGGACTGGAAATGCAAAAGTCCTATTCTGCTAAAAAGCTGCCTCTCAAAATCACGCAAAGATGCTAAGGAAAATGCAGTTAGAAGCCCCCAGGACAATGTAAATGACAGGCTGTCAAAGGGAAGATCAGAAAGCATAAAGGACTTACCGTTTGCTTTGCAGTTTAAAAAAGAATGTAAACCTAAACCAGTTTGCAACCAGAATAACCTGGAGGCAGCTAAAAATAAAAGATGTTCTTTGACTGCTACTTCAGCAACAGATGACAGCAGCTCTGTGGATAGCGACGACAGCATCGAACAAGAAATTAGGAAATTTTTGGCAGAAAAGGCTAAAGACTCGGCAAGCAGTATGGAAATACGGAGGGATAACTTAACTGCTGACTCACTGAGAGTTACCAAACCACGTGCAAATAAAGGAAAAACAAAGCATCAGCTAATCGAAAATGAGACTAACATGTTATCAGGTCAGAGTAAAAAAACGAAAAAGGTTTCTCAGCAAACAGATGCATTGAAACACGCTCCGAGAACTGTAGGAGAAAGTGCAATAATGCATGATGGTGGGAAAAGTGCATCCTATGCAGAGAATGTGTACCTCCATACTACTCTGGAGTTGAAGGCTGAGCAAGGGACAGTATGGACTAAAGGCATAGCTGCTGATGCTTTATCTGTAAAAGGAAATTCATTAAGTAAAAAGGGTACTATAGAGCCTAAGCAGAAAAGCCTTTCATCTACACACAGCAAAGGTGATGGGTGTAAATTGCAAAATTACTTTAATGCTAAATCTAATTCCAAAAGAAATAGCACCTTTCAGTTAAAAATTTCCAGCAAATTTATAGCTGGTCTAAAGTATGCTCGCGATAGAAAGAAATCTGTGCTTTTAAACAAAAGGCAAAATGTAGAACTTTCACTGCCCCATAGCAGCACATTAAGGACTGAGGTAACGCTCCCGAATGTTTGTGCACTTGAACAGAAAAGTGGAGCCTTGGTGCAAAATGGGAACCTTAGTGGAGAGGGAAAGACAGGAATAAAAGAAGCAAATTTTACCCAGAGCCTCATAGTAGAGGAGACAAGTCTCCACATAGCAGAAACCTGTGAAAAACTGGAGGGTGCTCCTTTGCATGTTAAAACTGAAGCAGATGATTACAGAAAGGATAACACTTTGGGAGACAAGCAGATGTATTGCAGCTCAGATTCAAATCCAGATCCCCCATTGCAGGAACCCATCACGGCAGCAGTAAATGGGGACAAAGTTAGCGTAGGAACATTTATTTTTGAGAGCCAAAACACGCACATTAAGGAAGAGGAAGGAGAGAGCCAGCAAGACAGCAGCAGGCAGGAAGAAATTAATGTACCCAACTCTAGTTTGGAAGGGAAAATGTTAGCCCAGCAAAGTAGGGAAGCTGATTGTAAAGAGGACCACGTTCAGGAAACTTTAGACAGAAGTTCTGCAGAATTTAGTGACGTAGCTGTAGAGGAATGCACAAGTTCCCTGGTGAAAAGCGAGGTGTCAGATTTGTAAGTACTTTTTTTTATAACAACATTCAGTCTTTTTAGAAAATACCTATCATTGTAAATATCTTGATAAAACTTGAGAGTAAAAGGAAGAAGATGGAAGATACTGATATATATCATGTGTACACTAATGTGAAAAATCCTATTTAACAGGTGTATCATGGATAAATGTTTAAATTTTTTTTTGTAGAATTTTGTAAATTATTTAAAGTGCTTTAAGGAAATATTTTTATAATGATTTTTAGGGCATGCATTACTACAGGATGCTGTATTTAACAATTAATTGTCATAGATAAGAAGGTAGCATGGCTAATTATGCTTTAAATTATATGGTGCATCGAAACATACATATATTGGAATTGAACCCATTTGTGTCCATAATGTATTGGCCAGTTGTTAAGAGATCTTAGAAAACAACAGCAGTTGATTAGGAATATTACAGATATTGAAGCACATTCTCTGATGTTTCTTGGAATTGGAACTATTTTAGAATAGCCTCACGTAGCCATTTTCCACTTGGATCCCCATCTTGAAATTAGAACTGCTTTTCTGGACTACTGTAACTAACACAGGCCCACTGAAGTCAATGTAGCTCCATGCAGATGGCAGGGGTCTGTCCCTATAGATTCAATTGCAAGTTCAGGAACATGGTGTGGAGCAGTCTTTTAAGGGCTTCCTGCTTCAACTCTGGGACTGCTGAGTCCTTTTAATCTTCTGAACATTCTGATAACCTCCTGTAAGCAGATGCTTGAAAGCACAATTGCAGTTCAGTAAAGTGAAGCACTTTTTGCTTCTATATGTTCATTTGAACAACATTATTTCAGTGGATTGCATTAGATCTACATGCTGCTGAAGTATCCATGGCCAAAATAATTCCATTGGCATTCTTTAATCTCATTTTGATGCCCTTTAATTACATGATGAGTTTTGGCCTTCAAAATTAACTTTATGTTGCATTGGAGTGGCTTGTGTCTAGTGTTTAACAATGGTTTCTATAAGATGCATCTCTGCAAAAATTTGATCCCATTCTACTGTTTTGTGCAATAGAGCAAACTTAGGCTTGCTACAGTAAACACTTCCTTCAAATTTTTGGCTGGCAAATCTTTGAGTGAGATCCTAGGGTATTTTCAGTGTCCCTACTTCATTCACCCCTCACACCCCCATTCCATCCAGAGTAAAAATCAGGTTGTTTTTTAAATGGGACACTGATGTTGGAATAAGAGCATTCCCACACATAGACTTGCACTGAAATAACTAAAATTTGTGAATTAAAACTAATTTAGTTGTTTCAGTTTGTGTGTAGTGAAGCTCTTCAAGTCAGTATGTATCTTTTGTATCAGCAGTTTGGCATTTCTGTAACAATCTGGTCTTTTTAAATGGCTAACCTCTTCCAGATCTATAACTACCACCCATCTATTTCTTATTTCAACAGCCTGCCTGAGGCTGGCCTTAATTTCCCAGAATAGAGCAAAAGCAGTCAAGAACTGCATCCAGTTTTGCATTTCATCCCCCTACGTGCTCTGATCTTGCAGAGAATTGGCAGGCTATGGCATAGAATAGAGTAGTACTAGTAATGTTGTTATAAAAAAAGAAACAATGACCTTTATGTCTAGACATCTTTTGTGTGCTTTATACTGTTGTGCAGTTACACTTAAAAATATTTCAGTAGTGGTCATCTGGCATCTTATTGCCTGACCACATCTGATTTTTAGATTAAATATTTACATCAGGTCACTAAACATTTTAATTTAGTAATAGTACACCTGGAAAAAAAGTTGTATTCTAAGCCCCCAAACCTGCAATCAGTCTGCACAGGCATAAGGTTCTACCTGCCTGAATCTGATTGCAGGACTGGAGTCTTTAGTTTGAAATTGGGATGCAAGCTGGTATTTTAAAATAGCAGTTTTCCAAATGGGTTGCTTTAATAAGATTAAGCTGTAATTATTTTTAATGATGGAAGCACTCTGTACCCTGTCTGTATAAACTAGACTGAGTGTTTCCTCAATTAAAATTTCAGTAAACCAACATTAAGATTTTAAAAGTCTCATGCCCCAATTGATGTGCATGTGGTTGAAACCTTTCTTGATGTACTAATTCACTTTCAGTTAAGACGCGGTTCCTTGTAACTTGTGCTTTAAACTAATCTAATTTTTAAAGAGCACTTTTTTAAAAATTGAAAATCTTGATTTGTATATAAGAAATGGTGTGAATTCATAAGTTTATAACATTTAATAAATTGGGTTCTGATCATGAACCATGAAACCAGCAAGATTTCAAGTGATTTGTATCAACATCCTGAGTCGAAAGACTGATTCAAAATGAAATCTTTCTTTCCCTGCCCATTTTTTTTAAAAAATGCAAAGTTGTCAAGAACTGCTGCCGGCAGTTTTTGTGACTAGGGTCAACTGGATAAAAAAAAGATTTACTCCTGCTTCCCTTGAAGACCATGGCAAAACTCCCATTGACTTAACTGGGAGCAAGATCAGAGGCCCTAAACACTCATCTGCTCCTGCTGCTTATTGTCTCCTCCCACTTCTGTACACATCTTATCTGAAATCATAATTCTGTGGCTATGACACCAGGAGTCTGGTTTCCAGTGGGAAGAAGAAGCAGGAACAGATTTTAAAAGATCTGGGTTTTATGCAGATATTCCTAGTAACAATAAAGAGAGTGAGAGGAGAACCTACAAAGCTTATAGGAAGAAGTGTGACTAGAATGCAGTTTGGAGAATTTCATGAGTGATGTGAAAAACAGGTCTGTAAATCTAAAAGTTCTAGTGGCTCCCAGTTGCACGGAGAGCTGGGTTGCCGGATGCTCCAGTGCCGCAAGGGAAGTAATAGCAGGCACCTTTCTTCCCCTAAGCTTGTGGACAAGGAGTGGGATCTTTCCTCAGCTTGCCGTAGCAGCTTCTGAAGACTGCTTTGCAGGAGTATTGTTTTTGCTGTCTTGGTAGGTAGGCAGAGGTCAGCAGGAGATAGTGGGATTGGAGGTGGAAAGCATTTGTAGAGACTTCACTGAGATACTTGGGCACCACCAACCGCTACCTTCCAGGATCAGCACTCACTCTTAACCAGTCCCACTTCTCCAGAATCCAGGACCAGCATACACTCCAGCACCCAGGACCAGTGCTGAGGATTGGAGGCGGTGAGGATTGTTGTCTGTCTGCACTGGGAGAGGAGGAGGCGAATGGTTTCCTGCTTACACTGGGGTGTGGATGTCTGGGGTTTGAGACTATATTGGGAGGACGGTGGTTGGGGATTAAAGATATTCTGCACTGGGCAGAAGCTTGTCTATTGTGGTCTGAGGTTGCATTTTGGTATGTGACCCAACCAGTCTTCCCTGATGTTTCTGTCACAATGCGTGCCTTGCGGATATCCCCCTAGATTGCTTTGATGCTTCTCCTGGATTTTTCAAACTTCATCCCCTTAGAATTGCTCACTAGTCAGAGAAGCAAACTGTCCACAGGGAACTTTATTCTAAACACTACACATCATCTTCAGTGTTGGCACCACAGCCATACGCAGGCTGTTCTGTCGGGCTTCTTCCCATGCTGTGTTTGCAACAGCATCATTCTGGACACAGTTCTCATCAATCATTCACTTAGTCAAGAAAATAAAGCCTGAGTCCTTGGAACAATAAAAAATCAATATTAAACTAACAGAATAAAGGCTGCCCAGGTAAGGAATAGTAGCATTACATTAACTGAGTCAGTGACTATGTGAATGTATGTGGAGCTAGACTAACCCCCTCGACCCTACCTGTGACACCTCCAGGGGATGGTTGAAGGTGCACTGGCATACCCCTGCCGTAACTGTCCTGTAGTTACAGTGACTCCAAACTTCCTTTAGAGGTTGGTGTTATCCTTTTACTGTTCCGTATTTCCTCTGCAGTAGACAAACTCAGATCTTGGGAGGTAAGTAAAGAAGAAAATGACTTACTTTAAAATCATCCACTGTCTTATTTTAAAATGTAATTATTTGTGATTTTTAACTCAGTGCATAAATTCTGCTAATTTAGGTTTTAAACAATTTAAAATATATTTTGATGCCTAAAGCAGAAGTGATTATAATGCAGATCTGTTTCACTTTGTCTACTGATGCATTTTTTTGTTGTTGTTGTTATTTTCCAGTTCTTTAAGAACCTCTATTGATCCTGGATTGACAATACAACCTTATATAACTTTATCTCCAACAAAGCTATGTAAAAATCTTACTTTAAAAATCCAGAATGGAAGGAGAGAATTCCAGGTAGATTCTTTTCTTTGAGTGCCTCATATTTTAATCCTAGGTGTCCCAAAATTTAAAATGTTTAAACACATTGAGGGCCTATTCATTGCCATGGATCTTCTCTGGAGTTTACTAGATATACTTTATCTTATACTTAGTGCTCCATATAAATTGATCCTATCAGGAATCATCTGCAAGGGCCTTTTTCTGGTTAGAATGGACCAGGGCCATGGTTGTCGAAATGCCTCCTCTTTACCTTACTTAATGCACAATTTTAAGAGCAGACTACCCTGAAGCATTTATGCAGCATGCAGACGCAAGGAGAGATGACCATTGTTCATACACATATCCTAAATGCACAAGTCCTGTGTTAACCATGATATACATTGTATGTGGACTGGATAATCTGGAGGATTTGTAATAAGATAATGGAGGCTTTCACCTCTAGGTCTGCTGTGATTTTAAGTTGCTTGTATCTAACAATGGCCTGGTGACCTATGTGCAATGAATTTGACAAGTCTCAGTCTCATTCCCAGTGTACAGATGTCCCCATTAATAAAGCCACCACTTCAAATGGCATTAATTAGCGCCTTTCTTGGCAGTCTCAGAGAGGTCAAGAATTAGATGGGACCATGGAGGTTCCTCCAGGTGAGGAAGAAAGTACATGTGTATCCTTGCACTGTCTATTCTTTACCTGCTCTGCTACTAAACAGAGGATTACAGTCCCCAAAGCTGCCAATACAGCACTTTTCACCAGTACTCCATTCATCTAAAACTGGTAAAGGTTAAGTGTTAGCTATATTTCAGACACTGATACAACGCTGATGGGCTCATTAAAAATAACTAGGCAGAGAGATTTGTAATATTTGTCTGGTGGGGGTGGAGAGGGAATGAAGGGTTGTCTTAAAATGTTTGGAACAAGTGTTTCCAGAGACTGAAAAAATGTTATCTAGTAAATTCTGGATTAGTCACACTTAGAGAAAATGTAAATGTACAACATCTGATGTCAACATCTTAGCTTAGTACTAAGCATATCAACAGCATCCCTGTGATAAATACTCAAATACAGTGTAAACTTTTTAAACTGAAACCTGTGTAAATACCTAGAAAAAAAATCAGATGCCCTAACACTCTCTTTTAGTATGGGCAATTTTCTTCATAGCTCTATGGAAAGACTTTTCCCCCCCTAAATCATGTTGGTATGTTTAATCTAGGAATGGTGGGGGTTATTTGCTTTGTTTTGTGTTTTTGGTGCTTTCAGAAAGTGTGCTGCATGTTTGAAGGCAAAAAAAAAACAAAGAAAAGAAGCCTGACTTGTTTCTCAGGGTTGAAAAGCAATGGGAATAACAAAATAATGTATGTATTGGACTTCACTATGACACCACCTGTAGTTTTTAAACCAGCTAGTAGGCTTTCTGCAGACAATTGTGTGGGTCATCTGCTGTTTAAAACAGCTATTCGGGGCTTTTCCCAGGATAGTTAGAAGTTTTACCAGTTAGCATGAATATTATCCAAATGCCCTGGTCATGGTGATGTTTGATTCTAAAAATGAAGGAATAAGCACTTTGTTTCCTAAAAGGAGGGATGAGTTTAGTTGTGCAACTTGTATTATTTCATCTAAAAGGGGTGTGTGGGTGTGTTCCAGCTCTTTATAATGGTACACAAATACAATTCATTACAATATGATTTTATTTTGCATAGCATCTTTAATACAAACTGTATCCCCAAATGTGCTACAAAGTTACCTTATTCAAGGCAGCCTGTTGTGGAAGATTGAAGATTGCTTTACTTTGTTACATATGGTTTATCTCACATTCAGCTCTAAATACCAAAACCAGAGAAGAGGTTTAGGCATAAGAGAAAAGATATTACTTTTTAGGTGAGATTTTAAAAATTGTGGAGAAAGTATGTGGTAGAAAGATATGGGCAGGTAAATGAGAGTCGTGTTTTTTTAAAAGAGGCAGTCCTCTCTGTAAACTAATCTCATCGTAGAAAAAGTGGACGGAATAGTAAAATTGCCAGAACTGTTTCTTATTTATTCTGCACTATGTTGACTTTGTATTTCAGGCAAAGAATTGGAAACGGTGGAGGAAATGAAGACATGCCCTGAAGTCCTAGAAAAGAAGTGATAAATGAGAAAGCAGAGGGTTGATTTTTTTTTTTCTAAATTACTTTGTTTTTCCTTTGGAAGCCATGTGATAGATATTGAAAATATAAACCCTTTGGGCGAATTTCAGCCCTTGTTTTATTATACTTGTTTGACCCCATTGACAGGTTATAAATAAAGGCAGAATTTTGCCAGGTATTTGTGTGTTTGAGATCACCACATACCGTGTGGTGTAATAGTGGAACTACACCATGGGCCGCCTCCTCCCAAACTCTTTGAGGTCAATGGGAACTACAATAGGTTTTAGATCAGGCTCCATATATTTGTATTTGTTTATTCTATGTTCATGCCTGTATTTGACTTACTATTCAGTTTCATATTTCAGGTGTTTCATTATTGATCTTGTTAACTAGTAACAAAGTAACCTTGCCTTGCTTGTATTTTTGAAACCTTTGCTCTGTCATGCTTGATCAATTCAGTTTTATAAGACAGTATAAAAATGATCCAAGTCAGTGAAGTTTGCTTAAGAAAATGTTATAAAAAATACAGGTTGCAGTATTACCTGGACACATCTCATCTATTATACCAAATATTCTTTTCAGCCAGCTGCTGGAAATTTCTCATAGCTTTTAGTTATATATTACCAGTGTGTTGCACTGTTAAACTAGGATAGCATCTCCTCCACAAACAAAGTTCTTGAAAGCTATAGGTAGAAATACATTGCAAAGTTAGCACTGCAATGGAGTTTGATTTATATATAAATGACAGTTTCATTGGTTGTATAACTGCATTTGTTGCAATAAAACTTTAGAAAATATTGCTCTAGGATTCATTGCCCTTGTTTGAATAATTCATTAAGAAATTATAGTCTTGAGACAGGAAGGAATAACAAATATTCTACAACAAATCAATTAACAATACTATTTAAAGGGTTAATATCTTTGGGAAAACATGGACCTTGAGATGTCCTGGTCAGATTCTAAACAATATAGAAACAGATTCAAAAATGCATTCATCCTTTAGTACCATGCAGTACGAGTTGAAGGAATCACTTGTGATTGAAGAAAAGCCTATTAAGCATATGTACATCTTTGTTGTGAGCTATGTTAACTGAACTACCACTTAATTGTAAGTAACTATATGTTGACTGGAAGGGGTTCAGCAACCATTTCTACCTGAACACCTGAATATAATTTAACCATATTAAATGTGTGTTAATGGATGTCTTTTTTCTAATAAAGGTTTATTCTTGAAATTCTGTAGTGATTTTTTCCAGTTCTACCACGAAACATGTTTGTGTTTCCTAGACAGAAGCTACTGAAACTGTTTACAATGAAATTTCTTTTAAAAATTTCAAACCTAAATTTGAGGGTTTAGCTACTTGAGTCTCTCTCAAACAAATTTCCCTGATGACACGTTTTTTCTCAGCTTTATGAACACAATTCCACTTTAAACCTCTTAATTTTATAGTTGCTTTGTCAAATCCTCATAGGAAATGTCCTATCAAGCAAGGTAATTTTTTTTTCCCTGCAGTGGGAAAAACATAGTTTAACAGGACAAGATTTGACTTTTAAGGTTAATGTGTTGAAGCATTTTTGTTAATCTGGTACTGCTTACTGCACTGTAGGAATTATTTTATGGCCAATGTATGTACTTTTATTCTTCTAGGCAGTATCAGCTCAAGTTATTGGTACCATTTAAACTACTCTGTTTTTTGCAGTACACAAGTGTCCATGTCATAGAAGTCACCATTGTAACTGGTACGGCTTGTGTTCAATAAATATGTCTGTTCTATATTTAGGAAAAAACAGATGATTATTCATATCAGATGATTATGAAATATTTCTACTCCAGCAATAACTAAGTATGTTAAACAGCAGCTACTAAAGTTAGATATTTATAAATCAGTAGGTTCAGACGACTTGCATCCAAGAGTTTTGAAAGAGCTGGCCAAGGAGCACTGTGGACCATTAATGTTGATTGTCAGTAAGTCTTGAAACACTGGGGAAGTTCCGGAAGAGTGGAAGAAAGCTACTGCTGTGCCAATATTTTAAAAGAGTAAATGGTATCACCTAGGTAATTATAGGCCCGCCAGTCTGACATTGATCCCAGGAAACATAATAGAGGGGCTGATACAGGACTCAATTAATGAAGAATTAAAGGAGGGATTAATGAAGAATTAAAGGAGGGTAATATCAATGCCAGTCCACCTGGATTTGTGGAAAATAGATCCTGACAAACTAATTTAATATTTGTTTTGATGAGACTATAAGTTGAGTTGATAAAGGTAACAGTATTGATGTAATATACCTAGACTTCTGGAAGGTGTTTGACTTGATAACGGATGGTATTTTGATTTAAAAAACAAGAATGACATAAAATTAACATGGAACACATTAAATGGATTAAAATCTGGCTAACAGATAAGTCTCAAAATGTAATTGTAAATAAGGAAATCATTGAACGGTGTACATTTCTAGTAGGCCCTGGCAGGGATTGGTTCTTGCCCCAGTAATGTTTAATATTTTTGCAGATGACCTGGAAAAAACATAAAACCATCATTCTCAGTTTGCAGATGATACAAAAATTGGGTGAGTGGTAAATAATAAAGAGGACAGGTCACTGATACAGAGCGATCTGGATCACTTGGTAAACTGGGCACAAACAGAAGGCATCTGAATACAGGTAAATGGAAATGTATACATCTGAGAACAGAGAACACAGGCCATATTTTCAGGATGGGACACTCTGTCCTGGGAAGCAGTGACTGAAAATGGTCATTGTGGTGGACTGAAGAAGCTCAATTTATTTAGCTTAGCAGAGAGAGGATTAAAGGGTGATGTGATCACAGTCTATAAGTACCTTCATGGGGAACAAATGTTTGATAATGGGCTCTTCAATGTAGCAGAGAAAGATGGCTCGCTGGAAGTTGAAACTAGACAAATTCAGACAGGAAATAAGGTGTAAATTTCTAACAGTGAAGGTAATTAACCATTGGAGCAATTTACCAAGGGCCCTGGTGGATTCAAATCAAGATTGGATGTTTTGCTAAAAGATCTGCTCTAGGAATTGTTTTGAGGAAGTTCTGTGGCCTGTGTTATACAGGACATCAGACTAGACAGATGATCACAATGGTCCCTTCTAACCCTGGAATCCATGAATAAGTGTAGCCCTTACTTGGCAATCTTAGCAGAGACCCAGGATAGGAATGGGCCGTAGAACTTCTCTGACATACCCGGCAGTGGTGTTTGCTGGGCATTCCTGAGGCACACTGGCAAGGCAGTGTGGCATTGCAAAGTGCTTGCTGGCTGCCTGTGCTGTACTGTAGAGTGGGGCCATCCATTTATGTTTAACCAGCATTGAATTCACTTATGTTCATAGGCAGTTTAAGAAAACAACATTTTTCCGGATTTTTTTTCTTTATTAACACAGCTGCTCTAAAGCAACGTTTTGCTCTTATTACTCTCTCGATGACAGAGTTTTCATCCTTGCTCATTTACCCATCTTATTCTGTTTTCATGACCTTTTCTACTACGTCATGCTAACGTTGGATCTAGGCTCTCCTTCAACAAGGTAACCTGAAATCAGACATTGTAATAAAAGATTCCCACTGCAGCTTAATGATGCTTTAATGGTATGTAGCATTATTGTAACAGAAGCCTGTTTGTTGTGGTGAATCATCGTGCAAGCTAATGTGGCAGACGGAAGTGTATTTAACATCACTCAATACAGGAGCACATTGTTTCCAATCATGCTTTCAAAGTGAGTCTTAGGAGCTGATTTAGGAGAGAAGCAGAAATCCTAAGGAAATGTCAGAGGTATTGTTTGCTTGTTTTTTTGTAACCAGGCAGTAGACAGTAAACTGAAGAACAGGTGTCATACTGCAGGCTGACACCATGACTGAAACATTATTCACAGTGGGATGGCCTACTACCATTGTAACTGGGATGAAAGTTGAGTCTGTCGTAGAAGGTGATGAGATTATCTATGCCAGTCACGTCACTTTTCTCCACATAGGTGTTGAGCCCGTTATTCCTATACAGGCCACACTTTCCGAGATGTTTCGAAAATGCATGTGAGGTAATGTTAAAGGAGGTCTGTGGAGGAGAAAAGCAAGAGGAAATATTTTAGATACCTGTATGAATAGCATCTCTGTGTTTTACAAGAGCTAGGGTATAATCCCAAGGGCTCTGAATCTTCATGCTTCAAAGCATGAACGAAACACCAGCTATGGTCAGGAAAAAAAAACCGTACACCTCCACCCGTTGTTTGTGTATTTTTAATCAAGGGCCTTTGTACTCTAGGAAACTTGTCCTAAAGTTTGCTGCAAGGGTGCTGGTTTCTGCAGCACACCAATGGAGCAGACCAGAGATGTTGCACCAACTTCAGCTAAATTCAAAAACTGAAATTCTTACATAGCGTATTAATTCTTCTATCACTCATACTGTGTGTGAGTGGGGAAAAGAGCAAGGGCCACCTTCTGAAGCTTCAGGCATTGATCATCACACATTTCCCTGTGTGTGGTTTTGGTTATGGTTTATTTTTTCACTTTGGTAATCCCTATGTTCCAACTCGGCTTTTCTGATTTATTTATTTTTTACGTAGTAGTAGTAGAACTGTTTGGGGGGCTGTTTGTGAATAAACACTTTTTTCTCTTTGGCATCAGACTTCAACCACAAGTGACCAGAGACTAACTCTCCTCGTTTATTTAAAGGGTGCGGGGAGGTAGATCATTGCATCTGCCCCCTTTTGAGTCTTTTCTTTCTAACCCTCCTATACTGTATAATTCATGGCTTGGAGATACTGAAGCTTCTGGGTGGGATTTTCAAAAGCCCCCAAGTGACATGAGAGCACGTGTCTCACTGAAAGCCATTTAGAGGCTTCTGAAAATCCCACCTTCTGATTTCAAAGATCTGCTGAGACTTACAATATTAAAATAGAACTATGGTGCCCCTCAGTTTTTCGTGAATTATATTACTGTAATTCTCCTTCCTTTGTAAGTGGCTGGAGTGGCAACATGAAATGCAAATTTGAACAGCAATAGAAAAATTAACCTATTGGGTCTTATACAGGAAACCTAAATTTGAACCACCATCAAAAACCCTTAAATTTAACAAAAGATATAAGGGTAAAATAAATTTTGAACATCAGAATTCCCCTTTGCCAATTTCCCTTGACTATTTTTCAGTATTATTTTGTGCCTGTATTCTGGTTGGCTGTGCCACACATGTACTGTTTCCCTACCCAGTTTGCTCATGCCAAGAGCAGGCAATATCTGGGCAGAGGAGGGTGAGTAAACAGTGCCCGCAGAATAATATATGCATTTTAAAATACTGCAAGGGATAGATACTCCTGTAAGGTAGGTAATATATCTGCCCGAAGTGAATTGACAGTTTTTTAAAGGAAGGAACAACGCACTCCTACAGATAAAGCAAATAACTTATTCCTCAACAGGTACCTAGAGTTCACTTAAAAGGTAAGATTGATACACACTGTAATTAGCCTTGTGCTTCATATACTTACTGGCATTTCATGTACAGTAGGCGCTTTGCTTCCATAGATCTGGTTGGTGGTCCTGTACATTGGATGGGGCTCATTCGTTCTGCACAAGAGAATGTAATTTTACTTGATACAACCTGTATCCCACAGCACTCTACAGAGTTAAATAGTACAATTTACGAAGATAAATTACAGCAACAGATGGACATTAAGAAGTGCAGACAAGGGAAAAGATGCTTTTGGGATGAGATGGGGAATGGATAAGGTGGGGAGAGATGAGAAGGCATTTCTAAGTGACATGGGCTGGGTTTTTCACCAGAATGAGACTGATGGGGCAGAGAGGAAATGTCTGCCAAAGAACCAGCAAGAGGAGGTTCCTGGAGGAATTTAAGAACAAGGACAATTCTGCGCATGCTTGACTCTGGAGAGCTGGGGCTTGAATGAAGATGGAGCAAAGCACGCTTGAGACCTCTGGCCTTGAGGGCTAATCTGGCTGTAGGTAATGGGACACATCCCAGAGGTCCTTCAGGCCTTTAAATGGGTATCATTTTCACAATCTTGCAGAGGTCATGCTGACTTCACAGGATCTCAGGTCCTTGTTGCAAAGTGTGGCAACCTCTGGGTGCACCGGGAACCCCTCCCTCTCTCCCAGCCTGCTGCTTTTGCTCATCACACAAGTTGTATCAGCTTCCTCACCTGTAGCCCCGAAACCATCCTGGGTGGTTGAACCTGGCTGGCAAATCGTCATTAACTCTGTAGTAATCACTGGTTCTCGGGGACCGACGCTCCTCTGCCTCTTTGTTACAAGCGGTGAATGCTTCCGGCAGATGCTCCTGGGACATTTTGAGCTAAGACCTTTTGGGGACTCGGGTCCAAGCTGGACAAAGAGGCAGGAAATTAACCAGGCACACAAGAAACGGGGCGCTTACGTAACAACCTGTATGTTGCTAGGAGACAGGCTGTAACTTGGCAACAAAGAGAGAGGCCCTTAAAGGCACAGTACTGTTAGGCAAGGGCCCAGCCTACAAACACTTTCCATGCGCACCACTGGGAGTAGTCCCTTGAGCTCCTACTAAGCCCTGCAGTGGTTGCAGGAGCAAGCCCTTATTTCTGTTACTTTCAGTCCCCCTAGTGCCAGTGATTTGGGGGTGCACACCCCCCCTGAATTTCCCCAACACCCCCCCCCCAGTTTTGTGAACTAGTTTACATACCAATTTAGTGACACACACCCCCAGTAAATTCGAACACCCCCCCCCCCCCCGGCCCCATTTTAATTCCTGGGGAGGTCATGGGGGGGGTAGGGGTAGCTCAGTGGTTTGAGCACTGGCCTGCTAAACCCAGGGTTGTGAGTTCAATCCTTGAGGGGGCCATTTAGGGATCTGGGGCAAAAACTGGGGCTGGGTCCTGCTTTGAGCAGGGGCTTGGACTAGATGACCCGCTGCAAAGGGCTGACCTTCTCGCTGTCTGTTCTGCGTTTGCACAGCGCCCTGCGCAAGGGGAGCCTAATCGGGGACGGGGGCTTTTAAGGGCGAGCGCAGGCCGCGCCACGAATGCCGATCATTTCTAAAAAAAAAAAAAAAAAAAAGGGGGGGGGGGTGGATCTGAGGCCCCGGCATTTGCTCGCCCATAGACCCTGTTGTTTGCAGGGGCGCTGCACACTGCGGAGGCAGGGGCGGACCCGGAGCCCGTGCGGCGGCAGGCGGAGCTGCGGCTGGAGGAAGCGGAAAGGGCCGGTGCAGCGGCCCCGCTGCCGCTCCGGAGATGGCCGCTGCCAGGCTGCTGCAGGCGGGTGAGGCGGGGAGACGGGGCTTGCGCTGCGTGCCAGGACTCGGGGTGCCGGGGGGCTGGAGCCGCAGCCGCGCGGGGCGGAGCGTAGGGCGGGCGGCTCCGAGCCCAGGCGAGCGGGGCAAGGTGCCTCTCTCTGCCTTGGGCCTGGTGGGTCTCGGGCTGGGCCAGTCCTGCCAAGCGCATGTAACCAGTGATTTCCCTACACCCCCCCCCCCGAATTTCCCCAACACCCCCCCCAGTTTTATGAACTAGTTACATGCCAATTTAGTGACAGCCCCCCCAGTAAATTCGAACACCCCCCCCCCATTTCAATTCCGGGGGGAGGGGGGCCAGTGCATGCAACAATCCCCAGCGGCTCCACAATCCGGAGGTCTTTTTGTTGTTTGTTTTGTTAAGCGCATTTTAAAACATGGAGCCTGGTCCTTTGCGCTCCGGCGTCTGAGCCGTGAGGCCGCACGTGGGTGGCAGAAGCTGGACACTTCTCTTTAATTGTGAGCCGAGCTTCTCCTGCCATCTCCTGATTCCAGGAGCTGGGGCTTTAAGACCCCTCCCTCCCCCGGCCATCTGGAGACTTGCCTCTGGTGGGGTTACGCTGCTGGAGTCTAGCTCCCCGGGAAGCAGCCCCTCTGGGTGTTACCGAAATCAAGCAACCAACTTCCCCAGCTGCTGGTTTCGTAGCAGCTTTCCCCCTTCTTCTCCCTAGCAGAGCTCCTAAGCCTGTGCCCCCTGCTACCTTCCCCTCCCACTGCCCCCCAGCCAGAGTGTCCGCTCCTTGCTTTGCTAGAGGAAGGGGGGCTGCTTGACTTGTTATGAGGTCCCCGTATCCCTCATGCGGAGCCTGCCCCATGCTCCCCGCCGGCTGGTGTGCACCCTTCATACTTCCCAAAGCCCAGTTGGAGGAGAGAAAGTTCTCGATCTTTCTTAGGAAACTCGCTTCTGACACTCAGAGGCCCTGAGCAAGCCACTTCTCCGCGCTGTGCCACGGTTTCCGCCTCTGGGAAGTGGGTTTAATATTATCTTATGTTTCAAGGACTTGGGAAGCCTTAGTGTCTGTGGAGTGCTTTGGGTTCTTCTGCGGATGGGTGCAGCAAAGTATTCTTATTGGTGTCTTTATTTTACTACCCATCTGTTTAAGGCTTTTGTTTAATTTCTCCATTGTCAGTCGTACCAAGATTTAGCTGCCCTGGGTCCCTGGGGAAAGCTGCTCCCAGTACCTCACAGCTCAGCAGTCGACTTTATGGAACTCTTCTTGCCCCGGAAGCGAATCAGCAGGTGGACCCCAATGGTAAGACTCCTTACCCCCACTTACTTTAGGAGAGTGAAAGCAACCAGTCTATTTGGCTTATACTGTCCAAAGCAAGTTGAGCTAAGCTAGCCATCCCTCTCTGATAGCCACCAAGTTTGCTTTAAGCCAGAAGATAATGTATCGCTAAGTTAATGAGCATCTCTTCTAAGCCTTATTGGCTACTTTAATTTTCAGATTGTATATGCATGTGATTTTCAGTTTATTAGATTCTCCTCTAACCCATCTGATCACGCACCTAGGAGAGGAAGGAACACTTTGTGGCTAAGGTTTGGGATTGAGAGTCAGGACTCCTGGGTTCTATTCCTAGCTCTGCCACAGACTTCCAGTGTGACCTTGGGCCTTAATCTCTCTGTACCTCTGGTTCCCTGTATGTAATAAGAGAGAAATAATATGAGTCTTAAAGTGTAAAGCACTAAGATACCTGGATGGAAGGGATTGTGTAAATGCATTAGCCGCCATATACACGCCCAAACATTGTGCTGTTATTGGCAATCCAGGACTAAACGACACTCTCCTTTTCACACCACAACCAAACTTTGTGCTGCACAAACTGGGGGCAGAGCTCAAACCTCTTTTTGTCCTTCTTGCAGTTATTAATGACAGGATTATAACCGAGCCCCTCAGACACCCAGACTTCTTCAACGTGAAAGAACTCTTCTCCCTGAAAGATCTCTTTGACGCCAGAGTGCACTTGGGGCATAAAAAAGGTTGCCGTCATAGGTAAGTTACACAACTTTGATGTGGAGCCTTGGGGTTGAGCCCAATACCCATTGAGCCAATGGGTGTATTTACATCAACTTTGGATCCGGCCTTTAGTTAAAAGAAAGGTAGGATTATTTGCCCTGTAAAGTGCTTGCAAGGTGGCTCTTTCCTACTGACTTTGACAATAAGTCAGTGTTTGACTGTCATAGTACAGAGAAGGTTATTTTATTGGCTGTCACGCAGGCATGCAGCACTGGAAGCAAAAAGGTTTAGGCATCCAAAGATTTCTTCATATTGCAGATATTCTGGGATTCCAGTGTAATGACCAAAATGTTCTAAGACACCTGGGCGAGCCCCTGTCTTTTGGGGCGTGGTGCAGTGATCTGATTGGTTGATCAGGGCCTTAACTGCCCTTTTCTTTAAATGGAACACAGGAATTGCCAGACAGGATCAGACCCAAGGTGCGTCTAGCCAAGTGGCCTGTCTCTGACAGTGGCTAGCAGCAGATCCATCAGAAGAAGGTGCAAGAAGGCAATTATGGAATAACCTGCCCCCTGGGAAATTTTCTCCCTGACTCCCATTGGTTAGAGGCTGGCTGATTCCCTGCTATAGGAGAGTTTCTATAGGGACAGGGAGCGTTTGGAAATGTCAGTCAAAAAATAAAACTGCTCTGAGTTTTTTGTGTCTCATTCTCCGTCCCCAGGTTTATGGAGCCATATATCTTTGGCTGCCGCCTTGATCAGGACATTATAGACTTGGATCAGACGATGAAACACCTCCAGCTGGCTCTGAACTTCACAGCCCACATCGCCTACCGCAAAGGGATCATCCTCTTCGTCAACCGCAACCGTCAGTTCGGCCACCTGGTGGAGGTCACGGCCAGGGACTGCGGGGAGTACGCCCACACCCGCTACTGGCAGGGGGGCCTGCTGACCAATGCCCACGTCCAGTACGGGACCGGGATTCGCCTGCCCGATCTCCTCGTCTTCATCAGCACCCTGAACAACGTCTTCGAGCCGCACGTGGCTGTTCGGGATGCTGCCAAGATGAACATCCCCACTGTGGGAGTGGTGGACACTAACTGCAACCCCTCCATCATCACGTACCCCATCCCTGGGAACGACGACAGCCCCCTGGCGGTAGAGCTCTACTGCAAGCTCTTTAAGATGACCATTACCCGGGCAAAGAACAAAAGGAAGCAGATGGAGGTTTTGTATGGACTGCAAAACAAAGCGGACAGCAGTTAGATCAGCCCCGTGCTCTTACTAGCCCCGGTGCAAAATCTCTAGTTCATCAGTACCACGATGGTGTTCAGTACTCAGCCGGTTACCTACCAGGCTTCTTTGACTTGCCGGCAACATGCATAGGGCTTGGGTGGGAGGGAGGGGGGGGGCAGGAATGCTCCCACCTTAGCTCTGTAAGGGACTGATCCAGCTCCCATTGAAGGCAGTGGAAATATTAACATGAACTTCAATGAGAATTGGATTGGGTCCTAGGAAAGAAGCCCCTGGCCTACTCCTGAGGAGGCAATCCCATGGTGATGGCAGCCCCCGCTCTGCTGTCACATGTCCGGGCTCATCTGTGATTCTTAACTTGCCAAACAAACAAAATGGTGAATGGATTTGTCAGTGAATGTCAGTCACCTGTGGGTACTGCGTCCCCCCCAAAAGAAACTTCAGCCAGAGCAACTAGAACTATGCAAGACTAAATAAGAGAGGTATATCCAGTTTGGTTTGCTTGTATTTGCCTCTTCAAGGAAAGCATCTGTCTTGTGATTTCCCCCCGACCCCCCCCCCACACCCTTAAATTTCCTGTGATCTGAATTTAACTGTGTTAAAGTTCCCATCCCCTCTCCTCCCACTTCTCTTCTCCCTATGAAAAAATAAAATATTCCTTCTTTTTCACATGCAAGTGTGTTTTATTAAATGAAAGATGAGAAATCCCTTATGAAAATATAAACTGACGGAATGTCATTGGTTGGGGGAGAGAAAAGATGTCTTATAGCCTAATCAGTGCCAAGTCTGAGTCAGGTGTTATGTCATAGGCTGAATATAAATTGTATCATATGATCCTAAAATATGGCTGTTTGGGACACTTTAAAGAGTAGAGATTTTATCAGCTGGAAATCTGGTGAGTTTAAAAAATGAGTGAAGTAGTGTCAGGTTCTACACTTGCCCCTGAGTGACCCAGGCCCATTTTTGTAGCTTGAAAATCATAAGAACGGCCATACTGGGTCAGATCAATGGTTCATATAGGGTAGTATCCTGTTTCTGACAGTGGCCAGTGCCACATGCTTCAGAGGGAATTAACAGAACTGGGCAATTATTGAGTGATCCGTCCCATTGTCCAGTCCCAGCTTCTGGCAGTTGGAGGTTTAGGGACACGTGGCGCCTGAGATTACACCCTTGACCATTTTGGTTGAGTGCCATTGATGAATCTATCCTCCATGAATTTATCTAATTCTTTTTTGAACCCACTTACATTTTTGGCCTTAATAAAATCTCCTGGCAACAAGTTCCACAGGTGGACTATGCGTTGTGTGAAAAAATACTTTGTTAGTTTTGAAGCTGCTGCCTATTAATTTCATTGGGTGACCTCCCTGGTTCTTGTGTTATGGGAAAGGATAAATACTTCCTTGTTCACTTTTGCCACACCATTCATGATTTTAGAGCCCTCTATCATTGCCCACCGCCCCCGAGTCATATCTCAGTGTTTTTGATCTCTCCTCACATGGAAGCTGTTCCATTGCTCTAACAATTTTTGTTGCCCTTCTTTGCATTTTTTTCCAATTGTAATACAGAGTTTTTGAGATGAGGCAACCAGAACTGCACACAATATTCAAGGTATGGGCATACCATGGATTTATATAGTGGCATTATGATATTTTCTATTTTATATTATCTATCCTTTTCCTAACAGTTCATAATGTTGTTAGCTTTTTTGACTGCTGCTGCACATCGAGCAGATATTTTCAGGGAACTGTCCATGATGACTCTGAGGTCTCTTTCTTGAGTGGTAACAGCTAATTTAAACCCCATCATTTTGTATGAATAGTTGGGATTATTTTTCCCATTTTGCATTACTTTGCACTTCTCAACACTGAATTTTCGTCTGCTGTTTTGTTGCCCAGTCACCCAGATTAGTGAAATCACTTTACTCTTTGCAGTCAGGTTTGGACTTAACTTCTCTTGAGTAACTTTGTATTAGCTGTAATTTTGTCACCTGTTCACCTACTTTTCCAGATCATTTATGAATATGTTGACTATCACAGACCCCAGTACAGATTCTTGGGGGGGACCCTGCTATTTACCTCCTTCCATTGTGAAAACTGACCACTTGTTCCTACCTTTGCTTCCTAATGTTTAGTCAGTTACTGATCCATGAGAGGACCTTCCCTCTTATCCCTTAACTGCTTATTTCTCAAAGGTTTTCTGAAAGTCCATAAATACTATATCAACTGGATCACCCATGTCCCCATGCTCGTTGATTCCCTCAAAAAATTCTAATAGATTGGTGAGGCCTGGTTTCCCTTTACAAAAACTATGTTGACTTTCCCCCCAACAGATCATGTTTATCTATGTCTGATAATTTTGTTCTTTACTGTAGTTTCAATCCATTTGCCAGGTACAGAAGTTAGGCTTACCCGTTTGTAATTGCTAGAATTGCCTCTGGACCCTTTTTTAAAAATGGTTTTACACTCGCTATCCTCCAGTCATCACACTTTCATATCCTTTTTGAATATTTTATCTATTGCTGAAAGATCCACACAAACACTAGAGGAAACTGGCTGTAGAGGGGAAATGATTCTGTATTTGGCAGCACTTTATATAGTCCTACTCAAACTAAACTAACGGGAAATATTTTTTTCTCCAGTCTCTTCCCATCACAGTCATTGTAAGTGTTGCTTGTAACAACAATAACTAAAGCATTATTCAGACAACAGTGTGATATTTTTAAAAGTTAGAGCCTTCCATTAAAAGCTATTATGCTTGATTTTTTATTTTATAACTCTATTGCTTTATGTGGAAGGAAAATATGGGTGTCGGAAGGCCCCAATTCACCAAAGCTCTTAAGTGTGTGCTTAACTTTTTAGCTTAACAATGATTTCCCATTGAACGACTCACATGATTAGGTGTTTTGCTGAAGTGCAGCCTATATTATGAAAAGACTGGGTTCTTGGCTTAGCATTTGAAACAAATTTGAAACAGTTTCTTTCAACACCCGTGGCAAGATCTGTGTTTGATTTGGACATGCACAATTTGGTCAGTGGTCTCTGGGCCATTTCTTTTTAAACCAGCCTCCCTGTTCATTTCAAGAGGAAGGTCTGTTTAGTAAATCACTTTTACCTATATGGTCCTATGTATGTGTACACCTTGAATATGGAAATGGTGCACAGGTCTTACCCAAGCTCACCAGCCTAGCTTCCTGTTCTCTCTGAGTCCATCAACCTCATTGCAGCTCTCTTTTCATGTGCATGCACATTTAAATATTCCATGGGTCAAATCACTTCCTGGGCAGGAATGGGTCTCTAATCCAGCTTTACCCCACTTCTCGTCCCTCCCCAAGGCTGATCTCCTCCCCATTTCCCTTCCTTTCATCCCCTGCCTTTACAGACCCCTTTCCAGTATGGCCAGCTCTTGAGATATTTGGTATTTCTCTTAAAGCTCCAACTCCTGGAGTCATGGGATTCACTGAGCCTCTCACCATTGTCGTTTGTAAACCGATACTTATCCCTCATTACTCAAGCCTGACCCCAGATGTACAGCGCCTTCCCTCTTAACTTGTGTAAATTTGCTTTTAAACATTTGCTTTAATATAATTTTTTTTTTTAAGGAAACGTGTGTGTCTAGCCTGCATGGCTGGGGAAGGAAGCTGGGAACTGTGAGCTGTATAGGCTCAGACACCAGGAGGAGCAATAAAAACACACTGTTGAATTTTGAATATAAGGTGTTGAACAGAGCTAGGCTCATGCTTTTTGAATGCTGAAGGTTGGACATAGTGGCCCCTCTCTTTTTATTTTTATTTTTTTGCCTCCCCCGTTGCTGATTCTCCTCCTCCCTTCTTTACTTCCTCCCCCCTATTCCTCTCCTCCCCAGGCTAACCCCTCCGCCCCCTCCCTCGGCCCCTGAAGCCGACGCGCTGCACGTCACGCTCCTGTCCAGCAGGGGGACTGTGTCTGCGGCCACGAGGCAGCTGCGTGCCGCGGAGGGCAGGGATTTTTGTCCCTCTAGGGCTCCCGTCGGGCAGCTCTATATAAGCGTGAGGCGCGGGCCTTATCGGCCCCTTTTGCTCGGCTAGCCCGAGAGCGGGGGTAAGTGAGGCGGGGCGGGGCCTCCCCTCCCCTGGCGGGGCTGTGAGGGAGCTCGGCACCCCGGCGGGGCCGGGCCCTGCCTCGGACCCTTCTCTCCTGGAGCCCAACGGTCACCCGCGGGGCTGGGCCCGGCAATCCCCACCCCCACACCGGGCCCGGGGGGGGGGGGGCGTATCCGCAGCGCCCCCCCCACCTCTAAAGCGCTTTTCATGGGAAATATTTCTTGGCTGACGCCCCCGCGTCCGCCCCCCCAGCTGAGCTGCCAGCCCCGAAGCGCGGGACGAGGGGTGACTGGTTAAGAAATTAAAGTGCGGGGGGGAAGGTTTTGGGGGGCGAAGGTAAATTGAGGTGGGAAACGGGCTTCCAGGGGAGGGAATTCTTGGGTGGGGGAAGGATAAACTGTAGGGGCTTGTGTGTGAGGCTCAGCGGGTCGATACCCCGTGCCCCTTCCCTGATGCCTCTTCTTCCCTTTTCCCGTTTAGCAACCGTAGATCAAGAGATTGTGGCGCGAAAGCAGGTGGCGTCCTGGAAATGAGACAGCGGGTGAGTGACTTTAGCCCGGGTACAAAGTGATCCAAGTATGGTGGTCTGTGTTGCGCTGGCAAGCAGAGAGCTTGCGTTCAGGGCTTTGGAGCGGAGCCCCGGGGCTGAAGCGCGGAGCAGTAGGTTTATAACTGGAGCAGATCCTGGAGTGGAGCAATTCAAAAATTCGATTGCTCCAAACCCCTGCTTGTGTCAGCTGCTACTCATTATTTGCAGCTGCTAAATTACATGGAAAATACACGAAATATTTTCCCACTGTTACTTTTCCTGTAGGTCCCAGAGGTATGTTCCGTGATTACAAATGGGAAAGGGGGCTGTCCATGAGACAATCTCTGTATTAAAAGATGACTCGCACAATGGAAGACATTGAGCACCTTCACTTTGCAATTAGGATATAAAGAGTAGTGCATCTGCTTGAGAATCGGTTACATTATTCCACTCTAAGCACACATGGGTTTGATGTAGAAATTATTGTATGATGTTCTTTGGCAGTGTAATGCAGGAAGTTAGATTAGGCGATCTAATGGTCCCTTCTGGCCGTACAAATTTATGAATCCTAAAATCTCACACTGTAACTAACCTTGGGGAAAATTCCCTTAAGAGAGAGAGCAGTATGAGGTGTTACATATGCACACAACAGAGCATGAACAAGTGGGGGTGTAAAGAGGTTGTTGTAATGCTTTATTGATGTCCTGAAATGTTTTCGTTTTATTGACTCAGTTTGTGCATCAGTGTACAATGTAATTAAATCCTTTGGATTTGCCATTTATGTGTGCACCTTTTGACATCATTAGGTTGCAGAGAGCGAGGGTCTATGTCTACACTCTGTGTTCTGAAACCCATGAGCACCCAGAATGATTAATAGCCTGACATCATTTATAGACTTGCTTTATTGGAGGCACACGAGGAACTGAATAGATGTGCCCTAGAAGTCTCAGACTTCTCCCATTTTGAACTTCATTGATCAAAGAATACCCTGTACTACAATGGGAATGCCCTACTAGAAAGTTTGTGGAGCATTGCCTGTGTTTATTCTTTGAAATTATAGGATCCGCTCAGTAAATATTCCTATACCCATTTCACAGTTGGGAAACTGAGGTATAGAGAGAAGATGATTTACCTATCTATGGTCATGTAACAAATTTGTGGCACTACTGAGAATAAATTCTAGAAGGCCTGACTTCTAGTCCACAGCTCTAACCACTAGATTATTTCTCCATATTTTTCATATGGAATTGGCTTTCTAGTTCATCCTTGCTGCTGCTGTCCAGTTTTTAGAACTGATGAAAACTTTCTAATGATCTTCTAATCAGATGCTGTGGTCATTCAGTCAATGGAGACCTCTTGTAAAAAAACTACTCTGATCTTGCTGTGGGGCTGGTGGAGAGTAAAATTAAGTGCAAAGGAGATGTACATGTTTTATCCTCATAAAGTAAAAAAATGGTTATATTCAGTTTGGTTGTAGTGCTTGGTCTTCCAAACCACACACTGATACCCAAATATAGTGGGCCTCTGAAGCACATGTCTAAATGAGTATAATAAATGCTCTATTTATTTTCTCTGGGTTTTTTTGCTGTTTTTACAGGGGGGGAAATGTGACTACTGCAAACGCAGGAGGTTTCCTCCTAGAGCTGAGGTAAGCATCATTTCATGTAGAAGCGACAAAGGGTCCTGTGGCACCCAGGTTCACTACATGCCCCTACAGGCGTTGCAGATATGGTTGCTATGCCATGTTTGTGTCATCAGGTGGCAGAGAGGAAGAGGCTGTGTCTACGCTCAGTGCTCTGAAATCATGAGCACTCAGAATGATTAGCAGCCTGACATTTTGTTTCTTTTCTGTACATTGTTTAATATAAATGAAGTAGTCACTGAAAGGTGTTAGATTCAGAGCTGTGGAGATGGAAAACTTCTGTCAAGTGCAGGTATCACATGTGTAGGAGCAGGACAGTTTCTCTGCCCTGCCACAATGTGTTCACCTCTGGGCAAGAAGGTAATTGGTCTCTCTAGCCATTCCGTTGGGGCAAATTGTGATGATGCCTTTTGCAATGTGGACACTTGTACTACGTTGGACTGGCAACCTATTGTGCATTACCAGCAGATAGCTATTTAGTGGCTAGCCATTTTTAGTTACAGTGCTACCAGTTGGAGCTGAATTTGAATCAGCAGCCTAGAATTGATGAGTATTGTATTCCACCAGTACCAGTCCCCTTCAATCATTTGATATCCCCTGATGATGTTGGTTCTAAAGTAGCGTAAAGAGGAAGAACAAGGTCTTTTGTGAAAATTCACTGTTTTGATCAGCAAGAGTGGGCTGCTCTAACCTTGTTTATGTACCGTTTGTGACCTGGTGTTTCCATGAACTGCAATTTACTCAGCATTTGGCTGTCTTTAAAATTATAGGTGGAGCTGTCCTTATATTTCACTCTGCAGATTGAGATCCTTTAATGGAAATAAATGCCCACCTAGCACATTATTCCTCCCCTTCCCTCCATTTGTTCAAGAACATGTTTGCAGAGGTGAGCCTGAATCCAAACTCTGCTTCTCTGAACTTTGAAATATCCTAGATCCAAACATCCAATCCTTTCCATCTCTCTTGAATTATAATTCCTTTCCATGTCATGTTTTAGAATGATTGTACAGCAATTATAATGTGTTTTTGTCTTTTGGGCAGAAGAATCAAAAGATACCATGGTCCAAGAAGTCTGCATCCTAGAAATGAGGTGAGCATGGAGACAGTGTACATTCTAAATAGTACTTCCATATACTAGAGACCATCAGCTAAGCCCTTATCTAGACTAGGAATTAGAATGTGTTTGCTAACAATGACAAAGGGTCCTGTGGCACCTTATACACTAACAGAGGTATTGGAGCATAAGCTTTCATGGGTGAATACCCACTTTGTCGGATGCAAGCAGTGGAAATGTCTACAGGACATTTCACCCACGAAAGCTTATGCTCCAATACCTCTGTTAGTCTGTAAGGTGCCACAGGACCCTTTGTCGCTTCTACGGATCCAGACTAACACGGCTACCCCTCTGATACTTTGCTAACAATGTTGACTGCTTGGAGTGTAGACTAGGCGGTGTGCTTTTAACACGTTAAACACACAGCCCTGTCTACACTAACCTGTTAGTATGTGTTGTCTAGATCAGAATTTGGAAGTAGTTCGCTAAGTCCTTGATGTACAGCTCTACAATCAAATACAGATATAAGCTGCAAAATGGCAGGTATTTGCATTGCTTTAGATTGCTGAGAGATGAGAGCTATCTCAGAGGAGCTGCTTATGAAATTCAGCAGCTGTTTGAATTTTCTAAAGCACCCTGTGTTTTGCACAACAGTAAGTGGATAGAGGGGCGATTAAATGTGTCAATTTCAGTCTTATGGTTGAGGTCCTACTTTGGTTTTCTTTTTTGTTGTTGTTTTGATGTTATTGTGGAAGCATCACTACTTCTCTTTAGCATCCTATGTGTTATTAGTCCCATGCCCCTAGAGGCGTTACACACATGGCTGTCATGCCATGTGTGTGTCATTAGGTGGCAGAGAGGAAGAGGCTGCGTCTACGCTCAGTGTTCTGAAACCTGTGAGCACTCAGAATGATTAGTAGCCTGACATTGTTTCCAAGTATACCTGCTTTCTCCAGGGAATTGGTGAAAGACGGTGCAAATGTCCTTTGAAAGGCAGTTAAAAGCACACTAATTTTAGCTACGTCAGGAAAAGGCCCTACAGCCTTGTATGCAAGGACAAATAGAAGTGACTGTTTTATTCTCAGGAACTCCTCAGTCCTATGCTTGCCTTTGAAACTGTCTTCTGTGGCCTTGGGGAAATTGCCACTTGATCTCAGTTCTGCTATCTGTAAATTGGGGATAACATTTTAATACCCCTCATGAGATTTTTTATTTTTCGGGGGGGGGGTTATACTTTTAAAGCACTTTGAAGACAAAAAAAATCATATAAATGCTAAGAATCTGGAATGAGAGAGAGTTTCCGGTTTATCTAATTCAGGGGTCTCAAACACGGGGCCCGCAGAGTTATTTCCTGCGGCCCACCATAAGCGCCGACTCTACTGGCAGCCAAGCTCCAAACATTACTGAGTGTTTATATTTTATTAAAACCCCTCTTTGCATTACAGTTTTTAAAAAGTTAATACATTGATTTTTTTAATAGAATACTATATTACTCTTCATTTTTTTCATTTTTGACTATACTTTTGTATCATTGTATGAAAAGGTTTCAGTGATGCGGCCCTTGGGCCAGTTTACTAGTTCTCATGTGGCCCTCATGGTGATTTGAGTTTGAGATCCCTGATCTAATGTCTCTTTGGCAGCAGTTTACACTATATAGGAAAAGGACATTCTTATCCTGGAATAAGAATGCCACTTGAGGAGTTATCCCAGTATACCTATAGCAGTCTAATTATACAGCTATAGTTTTGCTGCTTAATTTCCCATGTAGGCAAGCCGTAAGTAATGCTTCTATTCAAATGTTAATCAATTAGCTTCAGTTCTGGGTTTGTGAGACTAGGCACGCTCGTTAATGAGAGAGCAAAGAGAGAAATTCTGGCTACTTACGAATTGAAGTAGAAATATTTGTGGCTATTTTGTTGGCATGCAAAGTGGTTGAATTATACAGGTTACACAGAGTCCAAGTGAATTGTAGGAACAGTACGGAGTTCATGTACTGCCTGCATGGAAATAAAAGAATAGTTCAGTGGGTTTTACATTTGAATGCATAATTTTAAAATAGGAAGAACTTCTGAGAAGTAGTTCAAAATAACTGCCTTGCTTTGCAAATGTTTGCTCTTCTGTTTCCTATTCACAGTTGCTTTTGAGGAGGACAGCATTAATTTCCTTTGAAATTGTGTAACGTAAATGCTGTTGAAGGTATGTATGTATTATGGCATCCTTAGCACCGGAATCTAATATTACAGGCATGACATCAGTTGCCACAACTGCTGCTGCCAGTGAGTTGGAGCATAAAAAACGGTGTTTAAGGGACATCATGGTCAGGTTATTTTTAAAAAATCATATTTATAAAAGAAAATGCCCTTATCTATGTCACCAATAAACTGTTAGATGGTTGAAAACAAAAGGCTTAAAATGTAATTTACCTTCCACCATTTTTGCTGATTTCCCCCTCCCCTCCTTTACTGTCCCTAATTTAGATTGGACAAAGAAATTAGATTGGTAGTTCCACTTTTGTAATCAGTTTCACTTTCTGATTCTCTGCAACACTGCTTATGCATTTATTTAAGTTACTTAGTCTGACGGGAATTTTTAAATTCAACCTGTAAACTATTAAAATCTTTGAGTACATTTCTCTTTGTACCTTATATTTCTACAGCGTTCGTTTTGGATCTAAGCTCCCAAACCATATACTGTTAATTTTTAGAAACACTCAGCAAGTATTTTTTCCTACTTTGTGTCTGTTTCTTAAGCCTTAAAAAAAAAAAAAAAACCCTAGTGACCGTGGAAGACAGCCCTATAATGCATTCATTATTTAATTTAGAACAGTCATGGTCATACATCATTGTCCACTGGGTTTGGGCTGGAACTTTTTTTCTGGCTAATGTAGGAAACTGATGGTCTGTTAGAGCTCTCATATTTTATGTTTTATATGTACATTTTAATATTTGTAAGAACTATAAAATTCATGTGCACACAAGAACTACATTACTTTCATCATATTTACTGATAACAGCAACTACCTTTGAAACCAAACTGTCTCAGATGCTTGTGTGTCAACATTGTGGAGACATATTAGCCTCTTAAGTTCAGATAGCTAAAGTAGATGTTTGCTACTTCAGTTGGCGAGGCTATGTTTTTAAATTTTCCTTTTACCGTTGCTTGCTAATCAGTTACTGCCCCGTGGAGACGTAAATACAACTGCGGTGTTGTCTTTATGCCAGAAGGAGGCAGACAGGAAGCATTGGCCGCTTTGAGTCTAGATCCTTAAGGAATGGATGCAGACATTTACTGCGGCTAAACAATTTATTAATTTGGGGAGGAAGGGTGAGGGGGCTGTCTGTTTTCTTTGCATCAGACTGTTCTGTAGCGATTGGATTGGTGTTAAGGTTTTATTCAATTTCAGCAAATGAAAACCACTTACCTTTTAAAGTAATCAGCGTGTTTAAGGACTGTTCCATTTCAAATTAAATTGGTCTTAATGCACTAATATAGCAATTAACTTGTAATACATAGTTATTAAAGCACAGCATTTCTCCCAAATGTCTCGACAACAAAATTATGCTCAATCCAGTAGACACATTTGCTAAAGAACTTTAACACTGATTGTATGTTTCCACACCTCTGTTTGCGAAATTCTTTCAAACACTGCAAAAGCATTCATCATATGTCACAAGGTTGTAATAAAACAGAAGTTAATTCAGACATGTTAAAGGAATAGATCAGATAAAAGAATACACTTTTAATATCCAATCCAAACTCCATGCAGAAATTCAGTGAAGTCCTTTTATAAGAGAGGAATAAACTTTACAGTGCAGCCAAAGGTGAAATGCTTTGATCTGATTAAAGAAAAGTTCTGTTGTTGTTTTTTTTTAAAGGTGCAACATGGCTTGTAAGTTTTCAACTGAGTTTATATGTAAATGCATCTGCAAAGAAGCTTGACCTCCAAGCTAATGAGCTGTTAGGGAGCAAAGATATAACAACACCTATGCCATCTCTGGGGGTATAGTGCAGATAGCCCTCCACTGTATTGGTGTTGTAAGTTGACTGAAGAGGGATAGGCTATGGCCAGACTGAGCATTTTGACTCATTAAGTGGGCATTAGAGGGGCCAAATGTGCCATTAACCAAGTGAGTATCTGGTGGCTATAAAACAATCCATTTAATTGGGAAAAGTCACTGCCCGATAGCAGTGGTTTCTTAAAAGAATGTTAATAAGGTTGTTGTGCATACAGTTGCAGTTCTGTGCAAAGATTCACGCATTAAGATGTAAATGAATGTTTCATTTAAAATCCCTGATTTCTTTTACCACTCAAATATATGTTAGGTTTCTCATAAGTCTTTAATTAGATCAAGGGTTCCATCAGGGTAGTGAGTGCCTAATGAGGCTATTTTAAAACTTCACCTTGTTAGGGATAACTTTTTTTAAAAATCCTCAGAAAATGGTGTTCAGTTGAATTATGCTGCTGAAAATGTAAAAATCTAAAACAAAAACTTGAGAAAATCAGAGGGTAGCATAGAATTCTAGCATTTGATTAAAATACAGCGACTCAAGCCGATGCTGGTCACTTTTGGTTTGAACATGTCAATGAATCTGATGCCAAGTCTTAGGAGATACAGTTACATTAGGTAAAATAAAAATGTCTTTGGTAAAAATTGCATAGTATTAAGATCACTTCTGTGCCGAAGTGTTACTCGCTAAGTGGATTTTCCAACATGTTAGTGCTAGTTAATAATTGTCTTCCTAAAGCCAGACAGCAATCCAGATACAGCCTACACCAGGGATCTCAAACTCAAATTACCACAAGGGCCACATGAGAACTAGTAAATTGGCCCGAGGGCCGCATCACTGAAACAATTTCATACAATGATACAAAAGTATAGTCAAAAATGGGAAAAAAATGAAGAGTAATGTAGCATTCTATTAAAAGTCAATGTATTAACTTTTTAAAAACCGTAATGCAAAGAGGGGTTTTAATAAAATATAAACACTCAGTAATGTTTGGAGCTTGGCTGCCAGTGGAGTTGGCGCCTATTGCGGGCCACAGGAAATAACTCCGCGGGCCGCATGTTTGAGACCCCTGGCCTACACCCTCCTGGGAGACTCACCATGGTTCTGACTTTCAGCCATTGAAAATACCAACCTTTTAAAGTAAGACATGTTTTGAAAGAAAAACCTTTGTTCACATTGACTCATACATCAGAATCTAGAACCATTCCATGCTGTGGCATAATCTCTAAAATAAGTCTTTACCATTGTATATGTTGCACTTAAATCACAAATATCCAAGATGTAAATATTGTGAAAAATAAAGCGCTTTTGAGACTTCTGTCTGTCTAACCGTTCATACCCCATATGAGGAGAGGTTGAGGGTATATCGTATTGGATTATAGTATATCATATTGAAAGCTGTGCCAGAAGGAGGTCAGTAGTAAAATGGTAGCCAATTAAGATAATTAAGAGAGTGGGGAAAATAAATGATCCGCAGTCTGAGATGTTGAGCAAAATTTAAGATAATGGCTTTTTTGGACTAACTACACAATTAAGTAATGGTCTGATTTAAACCAAGGAATACAAAGGAATTAAGAGATTAGTGCTCTAGTTACAACTCACTGGCTAGATATTGCATATAATACCTTATGAAAGTCACTTCCAAAACCTGGGCACAGCTAAATGAGTTCAAGAGAAACTAAAAGCCTATGTTCTACTGTGTTCTCTAGCTGGCAGTGTGGAAAATGCCAACCTTCCTAAGGGTTAAACAGACGAGCATGGAACTCAGTTGAGTTCATTACTTTATCAGGGGTTTATATGTAATTTCCTACAGATGTAATTAGCATCTCTGAAAATATTTGAGACACTTCAAATAGAGGTAGTGGGTTAGGACTTCCACACATTTGTTTTAAGCACTCCAGCACTCTGACGGTTGCAGTTGTAAAATCGCCATAGCCATGTGGTGTCAGGCCTTTGAGGGTCTGAGTTTGAGAATGAAAGCTCTAGTTTCGACACAAGTGTTAATATGGAACAAACAATAGTTTGTGGAACTATCTTATGATTTCATATTTCAAGTTGTTTTTTTAATTCATGTACCCCATCATCTTGAATTCATGGAAGCAGGAATAAGATGGAAAAGCTATGAGAAAAACTTGGGAGGATTTAAAAAAAAACTTGAAAGAGTTGAAATATTACTGATATAGTGAGAAACTTAGTAAAACTGTCAAGAAGCATGTGTATTAAGAAAGGTTTAAAATGTGCATTGTTGCATATTATAAATTAAACATAAAACATGTCTTGAGACCCAGTTTAGCTTATGCTGCCTTTACTTCTAGGGTTGTCTTAGAATTCATGCTTACTGTATATGGCAATAATCTCTTCATAAATATTGCTATAATTTGGTTTCTGCATCAGGTTTGCTTATCAGATGCCATGGGCTTTTACCTGCAGCTTGTGGCAATGGTGATATTATCTGAGATGGGTTCTTGTATCAAATCTTATTACTCAACATGCCCAGAAACTACTACAACTCGATAATATTAGTGAAATTAGTTGCCTAAAGGAGATGAAACAATTTGCATAATAGCAAAGTAATAAAACCTTAGTAAATAACTAAGGCTGGATCCAATCTGTTGGAGTGCAGCTGAGAATGATAAATCCTTGATTGCAAATGGTTTTGGGGAAAAATCCTCCCTTTGGTGCAGCTCAGTGGCATCCTGGGTAATGCTCTCTGTTGCTATTGGAGACCCAGTGTGAATACCAAGAGCCAAAATCCAGCTAGACTTTATAAGGGTGGCTAAATAGCTGCATCATCATACTGAGCAGCCATAGGAAGGTGTAAGTTAAAGAAAGTAAGAATTGGAGCAGGTTCAGGACTGCTTAATTTAGCCTCTGTTGTCCTCCTGTTATTGATCCTCCCTGTACATCCCTCTCGCAGAACCTCCTCGTAGAAATTACACCATCATAGATTCTCAAGCCTCTTACTGATGTAATCATACAATTTAGTTTTGGCTCTGATTGATACAGGCTTGGATTTGCTGTGAGGTTAGCACACCCAACTTTTAGTTTTGAGGTGGGAGGCAGAGAGAGAACCTTGCATTGCTCACCAGTAGCATCTACTCACTTTGAGATTTGCTATTGATGTTTCATTCCTCTTTGGTTGGAAAGAAGGTGGCTACACATTGGCTTTACAGTGGTGATTGGGGGGAACGTGGGAACTGGCAGAGGACTCTCAGGGATGCAGAAGACCCTCACAAGCAAGAAAGGATTGGAAAAAGGCCTATCGCTTGCTAAATTCTCAAATTATTAGGTCTTTAACCTTTTTCCTGAGTGACCCATATCCTGAAGCTGATGGTTCATTGTTGCACAATAACCCTATGCAAAAATGCTGTGGACAAGTCACGAGGTTGTGAATGGCTTCTTAACCCCATATCTTTGTTAAATGGGCCCTGAATATTCTTTACTGGAATGAAATTCAGCTCAGTGCATGTCACAAGGCGCCGTATTCATGACTTAAATGCATTGTCAAAGGGATTAATTGGGGTTTACACCTTGCATAGGGCCTACTGCCAGGCCTTCAATGCAGGGATAAATTTTATACGCTGAGCGTCCATATTGCTTTGTTTCTTAGTAATGTCCACCTACCACTGTTCTTGGGCACGGAGTGGTTAAAATGTAAGCTCCTTTCGAATTCTTCATTTAGCCATTGTAATGACTTTCCTGGAAAACTGGGTTTCATTTTACAGAGCTGTATTCAGATAATTTCATTTCTCAACAAAAAAGTCCTTGAGTCATAACTGACTCAGTTCAACATCCTTGGTCCATTGGCTACAGGGACAAGATCATCTTGTTGCCAATCAGAACAGAGACGTATGTTCATTTTAAACGTGTATGGTACTCAGATCAGCAAGGTCTTAAATGCAGGGACTGATCAGCTTCTATCTTTCTCCTCAGAGCCACAATCAGAGGTAATCAAACCAGACGTGCTTGAGGAGCAGTATGATGTACCTTCCTGGGCTATGGAAGCATTGCAATGTCTAGCACTACATTTTGAGGACGGCATTTATTTGAAGTTCTTATTCTAATATTCTGGGGCACTTTGCAGATGATGCCTGTAGGTTTGTGTTTTCTAACAAACCTGATGGCAGCAAAAGAAACCATTTGGAATCTCTGCACTTGAAGTTTGCTAGATATAGCTTCAAGCACTGGCTCAAAGACACTCCAAGCACTACAGACTGTGAATGTGAATATAATATGTGATGATGTAAATATATTTTTTGCAACTGTAAATGTTCTCTGTAACCTGTTTAGCCAAGGTGCAATAAAGAATAAACAGAGCTGTTCTGATCTTCACACTGCTTCTGTGTGTGTTCCTGATAAACTACATTCAGTGCTATATGCATGTATTTTCCAGGCATTTTCAGATTAGCAAATGGATAGTGAAACCATAAAGAGACTAAAGTTTAAACTGACTTTCTTCCGGGCTTAGGGTGGGGGCTTCACTTACGTGTCAGTCTAAAGAGAAAAGGGGCCTACCCAATTAATCTAAAGTGAATTATATTGATGTATTCACAGTACCATAAGTAATATCCATTTGAACCATTCCAATTTTTTTTTTAAATTGCATTCAAAAAATTATGTAAATTCACTTCTGATTCAACTGGCAAAAGATGGGAAATCTGACACTTAACTAGGCAGAATCCTTTAAAAACTTCAACTAAGTGCCCTTTTAATGCAATAGCATGCATTAAGTTCGGATTGTTGGCCTTGCCTTTGCATTTCTAGGCTCCTTTCTTTTCTTTTTTTTCTACCCACTGTAGTTTTACAGTATTTCACAAGTCTGAGTAACTTTTATGGACATAACACAATGAATCTGAAACCCCAAACAAACAAAAATACCCCCACAAAAGATGCTTCGCCTTCTGGTGTATGAATTACTGTGGTGCAAAGCTGGCCTGGCTCTGGGAAAGCAAGTTAAACTGGCTGCAAGCTAGATTTAAAGCATTGTTGCCCCTAAAACATTTTCCCCATAAATAACAGTTGAGTGGTAATGATGATCTAGAACTAATAAAAGGGACTGATATCTCCACTCCAAAGGGCTCATAACTTTACAGCTGTGACATTAAAAGATTGTTTTCAGAGGCCATATATCCTGTGGGACAATTTTTTTTTTTCTAGTGATGTGTGCTTCACTTCACGAAGTTACTGTCCGATCACGAGCATACAGTCTTATCAGAATGGATAAAATTGCAGGGAATGGAGAACCAACTAGCAGCAGTTTACATAAACTGAACACCCCACTCCATCCATGTGTTCAGAGCATTTTGAATGTTAAAGGATTATTATAAGTCAATACAAATGCAAACAAAGGGTCAGTACTTCAATAGCAGGTAGTGTTCAGACAGCCAAATTAGATTTGTTTTTGTTGCCTACTGAAATACTCTGAAATTCCTTTTTATTTGGGGGCAGGGGAAGAGCAGTGGATTAATGGGGGATTAGCCTTTTACCTTTCCAATCAAATCCTGTCCATTTTAAAAGTGTCAATTAAACCAAGAGGTGGATTTGGACCTGAATTGGTGTTTGAGCACTGGTTTTCTCTTGATATGGGGAATACAGTATACTATGTAGCATATATGCCACTATGTTAATTTGGTTCATGTCTTTGCCTGGGGACTTTCTGTATTTGTATAGGTCTGTTTTAGCCATCAGTGTTTTCCTTTAACTGTAATCATTTTAATACCCATTTGCATAGTTTAATAATGTAATGGGCAATGCTCCGTCTCGCAAGCGTAGCAACTGTTAACATGAAACCTAGAAGTTGCCAGGACCTACCTGCTATGTGGTCAGGCAGTTCAGGAAGGTGTTTAACAGCCAGAATCAAAGTGTGTGGGGGGTGAGCTTGTCTATCTGCTCCCTATGCGATGTCTGAATTTTACAGTATCAAATTCAGACATTAAAATAAATTGTGCAGGCTCCAGGGTGGGATAATCTACCCTTTTAAGAATCACCAGGACGCTGGTATTTAAAAGGCTGTTTGCCATTGACGTACCAGTGCTACTCACGTAAAAGCTATTTATTTACATCAGAGGTGTTCATCAAAATAAGATATGACAATTACAGCATGATTCATTCCCTTTCTGCACTTGTGATTGTTCCTTAATTAGTAGGAAAGAGGTGCAGCTTGACTCTGGTTCCTCTATCTTCTTCCCCCAAACCTATTCAGCCAGGCTCTTGGTATTTCTACTTAGCACATCATGTTCTTTACAGACCTAAAGCACGCTATTGATGATTTTGCTGAGTGGTACGGGTCATTGATGCTTTATTGGGGGTTTTTTTCATGAAGGAAAAGGGGCTGCAGCCATGCAAACTACCTGCTTCTGGTGCATTTCCTCTGGAGGAATGACCTTCTATCCTTAACTGGATACCAACACTATAGCCCACCATCACGGCTGCCCTGTTAGGAATATTTGGTATTTGAAATCTTCTTCCAAAGTAAGGTCTTGAGATTGTTCAACACAAGTGAGTGGTGCACTTCCATCTGGCTAGCCAGGCCGCTAAGGGTCATGCAAGTTCGCAGCTGCTTCTGCAGCTCTTCCTTCAAGTCAGACGGCGCTCCGTACAGCAAGTAGTCCTGTAGTAGCCCACAGACTTTTGCCAGGTTGGGCTGGATCATGTCGCTCTTGCACTGCTTCATGAGTTTGTCACAAGGCGCCGTGCAGTCCTTCCCGTAGGTGCAGTCCACGTTCTGCTCACAGTGACGTCCCTTGAGGAAACCTCTGATTGTCATCTCTGTCGCCACCTTCCTCAGGTTGACCATTTTGAAGTCGTACCTATCGTTGTAGCCCACGTTCTTAAAGCTGGTTTCACAGATGTAGAAGTTCCCGTACGTCCCATGGAATATCTCCTCTACAAACTCCAAAAGGCCGATGGCGATTTTTGCTCTCCTGGGCCAGGCTGGGGCAAACCACTGGTGAATAATCCGGTGGATGGCTGAAGGCAGCAATGGCTGGAAGAAGTGAGGGACATTCGTACCATAGAGGGAGTTGTGAGGGATCTTCTCTGTGACATACAGGTCCCCGCAGTGCCCCAGCAATTTGGGGGTGTGCTCTTTCTCATGCAAGGAGAGCATGAGCAGGAATTCGTTCAGATGAAGCAGAGCCCAGATGGACTTGGCCTCTGCCAGAGATACTTTCCCATCTCGGTTCACGTCTGCCATGGTGATGATTTGGTTCACCAAGGCTGCAAGTGATGTCTGATCGCCTAGGTTAGCCTGCAAACCAATAAGAAATCGCATCAGCTCTTGTACCCATTGTGCACGTTAATTCAGGGCAGAGTATTAGGGTGCCGCTTTCTGAGCGAGGTAAAAGTGCGAGAACAACCCCGAGGCACGTGCTCTGCTGCAGGCGGCTGGTTACAGCCCTTTAGGTTCTCCGAGTGATTTTGCAGCTGAGAGCTGCTCTGACGTGGAAACACCCTCAAGGGCATAGGCAGAGTACAGCATGCCCTGGCTATGCTCTTGACACACCGTTTGTGCCTGTCCAGCACACTTGGGGTGTAGTGGTTCTACACCGGTTGGGGCCAGCCCCGGCATTGCAGCCAATCTGGGATCAGAGCCACCAAACCCCTTCCTCACAGGAAATCTATTGCAATCGAATCTCTATTCTAATCACCAAAGTAAATACATCGAAAGTGAAAATAAGAGGCTGTCATCTTAACACCTTGATTTAGGTTCAAATGTTACCGCTAGACTACACAGGAACAGTAGAGACTTGTCCTAAACCAGAACATCACTTATTTCACCATGGCTTTGAAAGTCTGTGCTTGCAAGCTCCTACTTCTGTATTTTAACCTACTTGCTATCACGAGGTGCAGCTAGACCAAATATTTGCAAATATCTGGTTGCAGAGGGAGAGAGAAACTGTCACGTTGGGATGAAAGCAGGGCGAGTGTTCCAAACGTGTTTCTGAACATTTTGGGACTCTCTTCTGCAGAAAGTACGGCAGCAGTCTGTGGTGTTGTAATTAATCCGTGCAGTCTCCCTTTAAGAAAATTCCTTTTTTGTACCTTTTTAAAGATGATAGCTTAGAAAAGGAGTCCAAAGGAAGCCAGTGCTTGTCAGCTTCAAGAAGCCAGAAAACTTAATTTCAGGCTTGGGTCACATAAGATCACTAATTTCTCTTCTCATAATGCAGGCTTTATCCCTGCCTCACTTAGAGGGAATTACCAACAGAGAAATGATTTGAGTATTCCTAACAGGATGACTTAAAGTGTAATCAAATAACATGGCCTTCAGGGCTCTAGATATGGTTTTATTGTTTCATCCATACCAGAGTGAAAAGTAGCAAGTGCTTAGCATCACACAGCAGTGCTACCCAGCAGTTCTAGGACCGGATGCGATGAATACCTCAGTCAAGTAGAGACTGCCTTTATAACTCCTTCAACGAGAATGGTATCTGA
The DNA here is from genome assembly GCA_033296515.1 of Macrochelys suwanniensis. Taxonomy (NCBI): domain Eukaryota; kingdom Metazoa; phylum Chordata; order Testudines; family Chelydridae; genus Macrochelys; species Macrochelys suwanniensis. Next base: position 6,729,747 of record CM065790.1, on the reverse strand, counting down.
ATTGGAATCTGGCTGGGTTACTGGGATTATAAACTCCTCCGTAGCGAAAGGACACCGGGCTGCTTTAAAAATCATGAGTAGAGGTGGTCAGAAAAAAAGTAAAAGCAAGAAGTAAAAGTTTTTACTTTTTTTAATAATTTTTTTGATATGGTCGTTGGGTGCATTTTAATTCAACATTTTTAAAAAATCATTTTTGAAAATGGGAAAAATGAACACTTTCGATGAAAATATTCAATAAAGTTAAATTCAAACTCAAACGGTATTTTAAAGACAAAAACCTATAAGTGCTTAGAACCTCTATATCAATTTAAAATAGAATGATTCTGCAGTAGCATTGCATTAAAAACAGTAATAGAGTCCCCTTAACTGATGTCTAAACACGCATTGGAACATTGCCCAGGGCTCTATTGGCAATGCTGAGAGAAGAGCCAAAAAGGGCCTTTGACCCAGATCCTTAAATATATTTAGGCTCCTAACTTCCATTGAAATCAATGGGAAGGAGCAGCTGGAGTCCCTTTCTGACCGACTGCAGGGGGTCGGTCTTGCAAATAGAGTTACCAAAATGAGAATGAAATGTACCCTCGCACCTAACACACTGATTTTGTTTGAGGTATATCCTTATCTAGTGGTTCCTACAGTATCTGCTCTGGGGATTATCTTGAATATGACATCACACGAAGCCTCACTCTACAACAAACAGTGGGGATCAGAGTCCTTCAGACAGGACTGGATCTTTTCCAGGATTACAGGGGATAGAAGAATGCATTTAGCTTAGGCTTCTTCCCCCCTGGCAAGCACTGTTGCTGGTCCCAGGGACTTCCCAACAGAGGTGATAATACCCTGCCCGGAAAAATGCAATGCGAGAGCTTGGGCGCCGCAGCGACACTAACTTTTAGGAAGTTCAGGAGCATCTCTCTGAATTCGTCCAGGGATGTCCCTCTTGTAGGCTTGTCAAAGAGAACCAGGTCCCTCCTGGGCACCGAATCGGGGTTGCTGTCGGCCTTCAGGGCATCTTCAATTCCACATTTAATGATCACTTCTTTCTCCATCCAGCGCCCCCTATAAACCTGGACGAAAGCAGAGGTAAGTGGCCATGGGAAGACTGGCTGAAAGCAAATGCAAATGATTAGTTGGTGGGTTCTTGAAGGGTTCCCAGGAGAGCCCAGTGGTTGGGGGCCCATGGGATGATATCACTGAGATTCTGTCCACCACTTCCAGTTAGTTTAGCATTGGTGAACAGTAAGAGGGTGGGGTGGCAGCCATGCAGTCCTCTATCTGCATAACAGGCAGTGGCGTTGCAAGCTTCGCCTATACTGCTCAGCCAACATGGCCCAGGCAAGGAAGAGAAGGGTTCCGGGTGGCCCACTCGGTCCTTGGCCTTTCCACTGGAGCAGCCCGTGCGGAGGCCCATGGGGAGGGAGGGTGTAACCACAGTGGAGGTGGTCTGGGGAGTGTGTTCACCCACCTACCAAGGGAGGGGTTGAAAAGCAGCCCCACAGAACTGCCATGGTAGCCCAGCATTGCAGCAAGTCGTCTCCATTTTATTTAACGGGGATCTTGGATGCCCGCTCCAGTGAGTTCAGGTAAGCACTGTGTCCCCACTCTTCTAATGGCTGCCGGACAGCGATTAGTTCTTGTCAACGCCACCCCCACCAGAGGCCAGAAAAGCTGGTCGACCGGCCTCCTCTCCAAGGGCCTGATCCAAAGTCCATGGAAAGGCTCCCAGGAACTTCGGATCAGGGTCTAAATGGCTTTTTCCTCCTCCCTGCTTTGTAGGAGACGGGCCAGGGGATGGATGAGGGTGCTTAGCAGCATCCACTGAGGTCTCTAAGGAGCTCAGCCCAGACCTCCCAAGCAAAAGACAGTCGTGACAAGAATGGTGAAACCCAGGCTCTGAGGAGTAGGGGTATGCATGGCACACGGCTATCTCAAAGGGGCACCAGTAGCCTACTCCCCCTGTGGGCAGAGACTCCTTTACCCACCAAGCTAAGTTCCCAGAGCTCAGACAGCCCTACCTACCTGCTGAGTGGGGGATGAGGACAGACACTGCTGGAACACCAGGGTGTGCTCCTCGCACAGGTCTTTGCACGTTGAGCCAGAAATGATCCCCTTCTTGTACTGATCGCACTGGGGAGAGGGAGAGAGATGTTAGCCAATTCATTTGCAGGATCAGAGGCACAGTTTGACTTCTATATTGGGTGGGGGGCAGCTCCAATCAGGCCAAAGGGGCTGCATGCGGGGGATGTGTGTGCAAATTCTGTGCCTGCCCAAGGCTTGCAGTTGGGGGGGGGGGGGGGGGGGCAATGCCCCTTCTGCCCTCCTCCAACGCTCATGAGAGTTAATGCCCATAAGCAGGATCCATTTTCTACTGTTCCTAAGCTGCAAGGTGTCAGACTTCATTTGAGCCCTGCTTCCAGAGCCTTGTGCCCATGAGTCTCTGCACCAACTCCTGGGTCAGGGTCCCAGCACCCTGTCCGAATACCATCATGGCAACCCCTGGCTTCGGTACGACGGCCAAGGGCAATGAATGAAAGGAGGGTCGGACAGATTTAACCTTGATGCAGAAGGTAAACAGCCAGTTCAAAGGAACTAATCACCCCCAGCTGATTGTGGCACTCTCTACTCGCTGTCCTGCTCCATGTAAATCTGTTGGCCCAGTCATTCAGGATGAAACCTGCAGCTGTCCAGCCCTACCCACCACCATTTTCACAGGGTGTTACCTTCAACGCTTGGTGCTAAGACTTTCAAATACTGAGCTAGAACAGCTTGAGGTACAAAAAACAAAACAAAAATTAATTATAAGAGGCAGCCGGGTTCCGTTCAGTTGCTGACTCTGTGACCCACGCGCAAATAAACACAGAAGAGCCGGTAGCAGCTGAGTGCTTTAACTATACGTTATGAACTGCTGCCAAGCTCTCTCTAGGTTAGCCTCTGTGATTGATGTAAAGTTCAGCCCCTCTTGACTAAGAGATCTATGCTTCCCACGGTGGGAGTTAAACACAGCCAGTGCAGGGACACTGGACTCTAAGCGACGCGGCATGCTTAGAAAGCCAGCTGAAGGATCAGCACCGTTTACTTCTTTCCGTGTTCTAGCACCGCGTTCGTTACGTTTTGATATTTGCATCTTCCTCTGAGCGCAGCTAGACGCTTTTCTAGCCTCTGGAATCCTACTTGCTCTCATAGAGAGTGCATGGAACGTTAATGCTGTGTCCTCGTTATAGCTGTATCCGTTCAGCTTTTGCAAGCCCGTTACTGTCGGGTAACCCCACTGAAGGGGGAAGCCAAAGACCAAGAGCCCAAAGGGGGCAGCCGTGCCAAGGGCGAGGACTGCACAGTCTCCTGGGAGCGGAATGGTGTTTTGGTGTCTCCGGGGGGGGAGCTTGTCCTTGGAAGAATATCATGGCCTTGGGGGGGGGGGGGGGCTTTCTGTTTCCAGTTTTCTGCTCCACCCCCATTGGTAAACAAACATCTACTACTAAATTATTATTTTTTTTTAATCATGGATTTAGGTGTAACTAGCTAACGGATATTGTACCTCGTACATAAAACTGAAGTGATGTTAATTAACTACGATTTACTATAACCCTCCAGGAAATGATTCAGGACTTACACTAGCCAATGGTTCAGTAGCTACCAACTAGCTATCCGGACTAGTTTTATATTGTTAGATATGTTTTAAATAGGTTTTATACAGTCGGGTCAAAAGGACACTATCAATTTTAAAAAAACACACAGAGCTGTCTGAAATTGTATTTTCTGTTGGTAGAAGTTGACCAGCTAAGATGACCATACATGCAGATTAGAGAAAATATATATACTTGCTCTGTTTTTCTGTTTACTTTGTGCATTCAACAGCATTTTGTTTAGAGTCAGTTTCACAGTTTCCTCTGCTCGTGGGGGGGTCTTTCAGCCAGTAACAGGGTCAGGAAAGAAAATCTTACAAACTAGGAAAGGGTGATTGTAAAAAAAAAAAAAAGAAACTTGTCAGGGGAATTCAGATACTTGGAGGCACTCCGTGCCTCAGTTTCCCCACCTGTAACTTGGGGATAATGATACTGAACAACTACATCTGGGTAGGTGAGGCTTAACTCATTCACATTTGCAAAGAGCTGTGAAATCCCAGAGGAGCTACATCAGGCGGAAGGGCCAACATTTTCAGACATGGCTAGTGATTTTTGCATGCCCGAACTGAGCCAACGAGAAGGGCCATGATTTTCAGAGGGCAGGTGCTCGGCCACTTTCTGAAAGTCAAGCCTCTTTGGGGCTCAGTTTGGGTCCCCACAAATGGCAGTGCCCAAACTCACTAGTCCCTTCTAAAAATCTTGGCCAAGAATTCTGATCGTAAAGAGCCAAGGCCAAGGTAAAACTGGCTCCTATAGCCTCATTTTTCCACACTGGATCCACGTGCCGTCTCCATTTGGCTTTATTGCAAACGCAGATCATGCGGCTCGGCTGGAGCTGTTGCCTTTCCTGCCAGTTTGAGCTGACCCGTAGCCTGCAGCACATGTCCAGCCCTGTCCTGGACACTATCACATGGCCATCCTTAGAAGCAGGACAGCTGCTGCAGCTGCTACGGGTGAGCCCAATGCTTGGGAATAGAGCCAATTCCCCCACCCAGCCAGGGAATTGGCTCTCTGTTCTGAAAGAAACCCACCCCTTTAAGCCCACTCTGTCCCAGGCTCGGCCCTGCCGTAATGATCCAGCAGGCATCAATACACAAATTAGTCCCCGCAGGCAGGGAGCGGATCAATACTTGGTAATCACTCATTCCATAGTGGCAGGCTCCATCTGACAGAATGAGCGGTGCCTTCATTAGGACGGACTGGACGGCAGCTCAGCACTCAATCACCCGCCGCTCTCACAGGCGGGGAGATGGGCTGTGCTGTCACCGCGCTGCTTCCCTCGCTTGGGTTGTTTCACACCTCTCTTTGCCCAGCTCTCGGGGGCCGCACAAACAGGATGCTCCGGCCCAGTTCGGGGATGGCTCTTCCCAGCCGGGGCGCTGCTCGCGCGAGGGGGATCCCAACTCTCCCAGCATTCAGGGACGCTGGGGTTCCCGTTCGGCCCGTTACGGCGCTAACGACCAGCCCCAAAGGGCAAGGAGCGCCGCTGTGCTGTGAAGTGGCCGGGGCTAAGTGGAGCTGGGGGGAGTTTTTCTGAGCCCCTCCCAGGTGAAAGCGGTGCTAAGGCATGTCCCATCCTGTGGTAACGGGACCGTCTGTCACTAGAGATTCCTCCCCTCCTTAGCACAGGACCACACACTTCCTCCAGCCAGCACCCCTGCAACCTCCAGTTGTACAAGGCTGGGGGATAGGGAAGGGGAAACAGGCCACTTCTGTGTGCTTTGGGGGAATTGCAATTTGAGATGGTCACATTGACCCTGACCTAGGGCTTCATCCTGCCAGGGGCAGAGGGCCCTTTGGTCCAATGGACGCCAGCAAGTTGAGGGCACTCGGCATCTCACAGGAGTGCTCAGCCCCTTACAGGATTGAGCCACCATCACCCCGTTTATAGGAAGAGGGCCCTCTGCTCGCTAGGGTGGTGATAGAAGCGGGTTTCCAGCACCACAGGAGAACCAGATGGGGAAGCACCTGAACTCCCCACTCATGTAGCTAAACGGGTGGGATGGGGAGAAGCACCTTGCTTCCCATAGAGACAGCCAGCTAGCTAGCGAGTTCCAGGGAAGCTGCCAGGCCCTGGAGCAGAGCTGAGATTCCCTGCCCAGAAAAGCTAGGGAGGGTCAGTAGACAAGCAACACTATCAAGCCCAACCTGGGAGGCAGTCACAAGCAGGGGCTTATGAGTCTGAGGGACTGGTTACATGCGGCGTTGTTTCTGATTGATTTATGGGGTTAAGCTAAGCTGGAACAAGGCACCCCTTATTCCAGAATCAGAGTGGCCACACGTGGAGTAAATCAGGAACCTTTAATCAGACACAACTCTGTGTAGACAAGCGCTGAGTGGGAGATGGGCTACACCTGCCCTCACAGAGCCTGGCTGATAGGGAGAGCTGATTGGAGAGCGGGAGGGGAAGGTGTCCAAGCCTTTGAAAGGGCCTGTCTGAGGGTTGGGCTGCCTTTAGTTAGGGAGCGAGTCTCCTAGTCACTGCAGTGCTAGGGGCCTTGTTGGGAGATTTTTTGATAGAGGAAAATTGTTTTTTAAAAAGTCTCCTTTGCTCAGGCTGCTGTGTAGCTAGTGGAGGGAGAGAGGGAAGCCGGGGGAGGGTGGTGGTAATTCAAGCCATGCCAGGTTGCTGAGCAGATGAAACATCTCTGAGGTTTGGCAGGGGCAGCGGCTGGGGATAGGGGCTAGCTGGGATGAACCTGAATCAGGGAGAGAAGGGGACTTGCCGCGTGGATTCAGTCTGCGTTTGCTAGGATGGCTGGTAGAGCTGCTGGGGAAGGGGGAGCTGGATACAAATCAATGGTGACTAGAAGGCACATATAAACTGAAAAAGCATTTTAAGTGTGTGTGGGGGGGATCCTTAATGCCTGTCTGGGCAAACAAACCACTGTCCCAACCTTGCAAGATAAGGCTGCCATCCCTCCTAAATCCATGTGTCCTCAAAGGACCCAGGTCCTGCCCTTCCCCAGCGGGGCTGGGTAGCTGCCCATTCAGCCTTGGTACCATCTGATCCACAAGCTGATTGATGCTTTGACACAAATGAGTAAATGCAAGGAGCTGCTCAGTTCTCCTCTCCTGAGGCAATTTAGATGCTGCCTGACTGACCGGGGTGAGATCTCAGGGGATGCTTGAAGTCCATTCAGAGGCTGGATTTATAGCAGCTGTTGCCAGTTAAGAAGTTTGGACTCTGCAGTGACTTGGACTTTGAGTTAGGAAAAAATAAATGGATTTTTCCAGTGTCCCCAGAGGACATTGACTCTCCCCCCGCCCCCAACAGCTCTTCCCCCAGGGAGGGACCGTTCTGAGCTTGCACCTGTGGAGTCTGGCAGCGAGGGATTGTGCTGTGAAGGCCTGTGCAGACTTCAGCACTGTGCTGGCCCTGGCTGTTTGGCCTTCCCCAGGGGCACGCAGCCTGCAACTCCCATCAATTCCCCCACTGAACTCTCGGGGATTCAGGCCTGGGAATAAGCCTCTGAAAAAGGAAGCTACGGGAAAGCAAAGAGCCAGGCGAGCTGCTGTCTCAGCCAGGCAGGGAGGATGCTCCCAGCAGCACCTGGCCTGTATACCCCAGTCCAGCACTTCCCCAATGGGGCCGGACCAGGCCCCCTAGCTGACACATGAACCCTCAGCTCAGGAGGGTTGGGAGCACAGCACGGCCAGAGGGCAGAATCCTGCCTGCTCCCACCCACCACCTGCCCCAGCAGAATCTGTTTGAGCCAACAAAGGAGCAGACGGAGCCCGGAATCCGGGCTGCCAGGGAGAAATAGGTGGAGTAAAGCAGGGCCAGTAGAAACCCAGCCCAGCCATTGCCCACTGCCAGCTCAGCACACGGGAGGGAAGGGCGCCTTTGCCAAGGCTGCGCTCAAGGGCACAACGATTTGTGTTCCTGTACTTCCCATCATGCAGCAGGCTCTGCCTAGGAGATCTCACGCACTCTCCTCCCTGCCCCAAAGATCCTGCTGCCTCAGGAGTCACCGTCTGAGGTTGCAATGTGTCTCTAAACCCATTGGGCCTAGGTTTCAAGCACCTCACTGCTTGGGGCACTCAGCTGCAGGGTTTGGGCCACCCCTGTAAATCAGTCGAGAGACAGAGAACGTGCATCCCGCTTACAGAATGAGGGACTCTAACCTGGCCAGCAGTGGCTCTGACGAGGGCTTGGGGGCCCCGGTAGAAGCCAGCTGTACGTGAGCTCCCAGAGGGCTACGGCAATTCTTGGATGGATAAGAAGGGGACTAGCAAGAGAAGGGAGCTGGGATTACCTCTGTACATGGTATCAGTGGATACTGTGTTCGGTTCTGGTGTCCACACTCTGAAAAGAGGTAGAAAATTGGAAGGGGCTAAGAAAAGAGCTACCAGAATAACCTGAGATCTGGCAAACCTGCTTTACCGTGAGAGGCTTAGGAAGATCAACCTATTTAGTTTTATCAAAGAGAAGATTAAGAAGTGACTTCATCACGGTCTATCAGTACCTGCATGGGGAGACAACGTCTCCTAAGAGATGGCTCTTTAATCTAGCTGACAAAGGCATAAGAAGATCTGATGGCTGGAAGCTGAAGCTAGGTAAATTCAGGACAGAGACAAAGCACATCTTTCTTTTTTTTTTTTTACAGTGAGGGGAACTGACCATTGGAACAATTTACTAGGGATGTCAGGGATTCACTATCACTTGACATCTCTAAATCCAGATTAGATGTCTTTCCAAAAGAGAGGATCTAGTGCATCTAGAAGTTATGGGCTTGAAGCAGGAATTACTGGGTGAAATTCCATGGCCGGTGCTATGCAGGAGGTCAGATTAGATGATCGTATTGGTCCCTCCTGGCCTAAAATCGACGAACGGTACGCCCTCCACTGGAATCCTGTGCTTCAGTCTGGTCACCCAGTCTATAACAAAGCTACAGCAGAACTAGCAGGGGGGTCAGAGACAGCAGGTGGGAATGATCAGAGGCTAGGAGAGACATACAGGGAGAGCCTGAAAAGATTGTGTTTAGTTTAGAAGGGGGGTGAACAGGAGAGAACATGATAGAGGTATGAAAAATGAATGGTCTAGAGCAGGCCTGCACAACATACGGCCCGCGGAGGCTCACTGTGCGGCCTGCGGGGGCGGGGTAGAGCAAAAAAAAAATAATAATAAATTTTTTTTTGCTCAACAACTTTGGCGGGTGGGAGAAGAGTTTCGGCCCTCGGCTATTTTCTTCGGAGTAATATGGCCCTCACTGCTTTACGAGTTGTGCAGGCCTGGTCTAGAGAATCTTTGTTGGTCTGTCATGTCTACGTAGACTCAGGGCCGGCTCCAGGCACCAGCTTCCATGCTGGAGCTTGGGGCGGCATCGAGAATGGGGCGGCAGTCCATGTCCCGCGGCGGCAATTCGGTGGCAGGTCCGCTCTTCCCTTGCCGCCGCGGACTGGGACTGCCTGCGTCAGGGGGCGGGGCCCCGCTACGTCTGCCTGCTTCGGGGGCGGGGCCGCGGCAACTGCTTGGGGCGGCAAAATTGTGAGAACCACCCCTGCGTAGACTGCAAGTTTCGGGCAGGGTCTGTCTTTCATTATGTGCCTGTTCAGCATCTGGCATAATGGGGCTCCCCAGTAGCAGTTGGGGACTGGCCACTGCTGTGATACAAGCAATGAAGGAAATGAATGACACTTGGGGGGAGACGGGAAGAATAGATTTTTTTAAGCCAACGTGATCATCTCATCTGATCTTTTGCATAGCACGGGCCAGAGACCGTCATCCAATAATTTCTCACCCACATGTGCTTGGATGACCAGAATGATGCACCTGATCCTTGTGTTTTGTTGTGAACAGCTAGCTCCAGGTTGAAAGCCTGGGGACTGCAATCCACCCACCTGCACTCTTCTCCCCCACAATCCTCCCCCCACACCACACATTTTAGTGGGAAATTTATGCCAGAGCAGCAATGAGCCTGGCCGGCCATGCGGGTGGACTCTCAAACGGTGCCGGTGACACAACGGCAGCAGACCCCCGGAGCACCAAGCATTTAATCACCCCGTAGCTATTCCACGTAGCGATAAGTGCACTTCCGAGGACGGCCCTATGTATCCTGGCAGCAGTACCATCATTATATGTTCCCTCAGCAAGCGGGCTGGTTAGGAGTGGGGTTGGTTCAGCGACGTCTCACCAAGGAGAACCAATGAATGTGTCAAAACAAGGCAGGCGCGGCAGTGCTGAAATCTGGAGCGAGCACAGCGCGCCTGCAAATGAAAAGGCTCCCGACCCAGGGAGCCGTTATTAGCGATGGAGCTGAGAGGGAAGGGATCTTCGCACCCATGGGGTGGGACCGCGGCTTTGCCGACCGCTGCCACAGAGGAGCTCGGCACGAGTGGCCGTTCCTGGACGCAAGCTGCCGGCAGAGACGAGTGCAAGGTATAGAGAACAGGTGTCGGCATGTACCGCAGCAGCAACCTCTCTGACCTCTGAGCGGGCATAGCCTGCGCCTTCCCCCTGCCAGCCGGTGAGGGAGGGCCCGTCTTCTCACGCTGGCACCCTAGAAAATCCTAGCAAAAGGGAAGTACTGGGAACAAACAGGAGAATGTACATGCCAAGAGGAAAAACCTGTTAAAATAATGAATTTGGCGGGCACTTGGTCTGAGGGCTTCAGTCAGCTAAGCCTCACAGCAATGGGAAGGACTAAGTAGTTTTAAATCCATTTATACTGAGCGACAGCGAGGTGAAGTGATGACTCAGTGGATAAGAACCCAGGAGTCCTGACTCTCAGTCAGCAGCCTTAAGTACAGGGCTGCAGTCTCCTTCCAAAGCTGAGAAAAGAACCCAGGAGTCCTGACTCTCAGCCAGCTGCTTTAACCACAGGCCAACACTCCCTTCCAAAGCTAGGAACAGCATCCAGGAGTCTCGACTCCTGGGCCCAGGTTCTAACTTCTAGACAATGTTCTTTATGTTGGAAAAAAATGACCAAGTAGGAAGAGGCCATAAGAAAGGAACTGACTGTGAGTTAGGGAGACCTGGAGCACGGGGTTGCCTCCCTGACCATCCTGGCTAACAGCCATGGATGGACCTATCCTCTATGAACTTCTCTAATTCTTGTTTGAACCCGGTTATACTTTTCACCTTCACAACGTCCCCTGGCATTGAGTTCCACAGGTTGGTGGTGCATTGTAGGAAGAAGTGCTTCCTTGTGTTTGTTTTAAGCCTGCGGCCTATTAATTTCATTGGGGGACCCCTGGTTCTTGTGTTATGGGAAGGGGTAAATGACACTTCCTTATTCACTTTCTCCACGCCAGTCATGGTTTTCTAGACCTCTCTCGTATCTCCCCTCAGGTGTCTCTTTTCTAACCTGAACAGCCCCTAGTCTTTTTAATCTCTCCTCATATGGAAACGGTTCCCTACCCCGGATCATTTTTGTTGCCCTCCTCTCTTGCACTTCTTCATAAGGACCTGTGTATGAGTCCAGGTCCCTCTCCCGGGCCATGTGTGTTTGGGGGACATAACAGGGACTCTTCCACGCTAATACATCCTTAATGGCCTAGTGCTTCTGACCTCCTGATCTTCCCTTCCCATTATTGCTGCAGGATTAGTGAGCAGGCGCCCACTGCCTGACACAATTAACTCCATAGTTACTCACTGAGGACGATCGAGGGCTGCTGTTAGAATCTCATTAAGGGCAGTTGTAGAGACAGTGGAGCTGTCTGCTAATGGCTAGCAATCTCCTTGCCAGAGAAATGGAGCCATGAGAGAAAGGAGAAAGGGGTACGCCAGTCTCGTGGAAGGCTTCCTCGGAACCCAGGTGGGGGAGAAAGGAAATACAGTCCGGTGGTGTGGATAGACAACTATAGTACAACCAGGGGCTTCTTGGTGAACGCCTCAGCCCAGCCGTGTTGGACTAGCCCCAGCAATGCACCCGACCCTCTCGCAGATGGGCCTGCCGCGCGTGCCCTTGCCAGAGATAGACTGATGTGTTCAGGATCTCCCCAGAGCGGCCACACGAGCGGCACCTGTTCCTCTGGCAGAGCAGTTTGTGTGCTACGAAGCCTAGGCACAACCAGGCTGAGCTCCGGCTGGCAGCCTGTCTGGGGCTCTTCATTGCTCCTCTCGACTCCTCGATTTTAAGGCCAGCAAGGCCCCTAGTGATCCTGCAGCCTGACCCCCTGCCTAACACAGGCCACTCAGCAACTCCGGTCAGTGGCGTAATGTGCCATTAACACAACTTCTCTGGGTTTCACTGCTTTTGTTTGGGCCTCTGTCCCGCTGACTGCTACTTACAGAACCCATGGCTTTCCCCCCCTCCTCTTCACTGTGCAGCTCTCGCCAAGAGGCTCTGGCTTCCCTCGGCAGGCGTGGACTGAGATCATTTTGCTGCCGTTCTGCTGGTCTCCCCCGACACAGGAGTCACGTTGTCATTGCCTTGACATTGTAACTTCATTTCCACGGCCTGACTTTGACGTTAATTTGCCGCTGTCTGCCTGGCCTTGCCTCCTCTCTGCCGACACCTAATTACCCATTTAATTAATTTCATTGGGGGACCCCTGGTTCTTGTGTTATGGGCAGGGGTAAATGACACTTCCTCATTCACTTTCTCCACCCCAGTCATGGTTTTCTAGACCTCTCTCGTATCTCCCCTCAGGTGTCTCTTTTCTAACCTGAACAGCCCCTAGTCTTTTTAATCTCTCCTCATATGGAAACTGTTCCCTACCCCGGATCATTTTTGTTGCCCTTCTCTCTTGCACTTCTTAATAAGAGCCTGTGTATGCGTCCAGGTCCCTAATTAAATGGGTTTGCCTTCCTCCGGACAGCCCAACTCTCTCATCTCGTGACCTCCCCAAACCCTAGGCTGTTAACAGGGAGGGGAATTAAGAGTTAGGAGGTGTTCTTAGGGCCCAGCTTTCAAACCTGAATATTTTAACATCTCAGCTCCCCTTTGCCAGGATGCAAAATGCTTTGAGACCAGTTAGGCAGCTGGTGTGCTCAGACTGCAGCCCATCACGCTGACCAGACCTGTCTTACTGATTCCTTGTGCTCCCCAGGGGATCTGCCTGTATCCATCTATCATCTCTTGCCTCATACTCAGAGTGTCAGCTCTTTGGAGCAGGGATTGTCTTCTCGTTCTGTGTTTGTACAGCGCCTAGCACAATGAGGGCCTGGGCTGTGACTGGAGCCCCTATGTGCTACTGCATTACTAACAATGGATAATATTAATCAACCGATGTGACAAGCTAAGGGCCCAGGCTGTGAACTCCCTCCCCTCTCCGGGACTATGCACATGTGTAGCTACTCACCAGTGGGAGTAAGGGGTTCACAGTCTGGCCTTACATGGCTGAAATCCACATTTCAGGCTAGCTGGCTGGGGGAGTTGGACTCAAACTCAAGCATTATAAGATTGTGCCTAGGAAAGCCCGAGAGAGAGGAGCTGAGAGAAGGAGCGAGCTCTTTGTAAGGTGCCCAGATGCCACAGTGATGGACGTGGCATTACAATCCTAGATGAGTGGGTAGCGGGACTAGACAGGCAGATAAAAACACCAACGGACAAGCTAGGTGAGAATGAAACACCGCAGTAGCAGGGAGCTGATTTGTGTTACTCTAACAGCCCCGGTGCCGTTCAACCTTGGCCCAAACCCAGAGGGCGAAGCTGGCTTCCCATCCTCCATCCTCGCTGGATGAGAACAGGGGGAGAGTTTGTGGTGTGCTCACGGTGCTAAGCGAAGGGCTCCGACTCCCCCCTTTAGCACAGGCTCAATGCGCTGCTAAGAGCTGCAAACCCCTTCAACACCCCTGCTCTTGAGATCCGCCTGCCATTGCTATCGCCTCCAGCAACCCTTTCCTCCCGCCTCCCGCTAGCTGCTCAGAGTCCGCCGTGCGTCACCCTGCATATAAACCCATCACTCTAATAGCCTTCAATGGCACTACAATGCTCCCGGGACCGCGGCTATGGTCTCCCTGCTCCGATCTTGCTGCTCGTGCTATTAATTTACATCGAAGCCGTGGCACGTCTCAAGCGAAAGCATTCCCTAGCTTCCGCCTGCAGCAGGACCCGGACCGGCACGCAAGCCTTCGCCCCTGGCTGTTGGGGATTGCCAGAGAAAACGCCAGTGACAGTCTACAACTCGGATGCTGTAATATTAATGCAGCTGTAATGAGACCGAGGGAGAAGCCAGGAACAAGGGTACAGACGCGTAGGCTTGCTGATGTGTCACCGAGAGATTACTAGAGCTGGCAGCTGGAGACAGGTAGGCAGAGCCCCAGGGGAGATGGAAAGATAAATTCAGGGAGCTGAGCTGCTGTTTTCCAGGCACCTGGAGACGCTTTCCCAGAAGGAGCTGCCTCTTCGTATCTGCATCATGCCTCCCTCCGCTCGAAGCCTATTCCCTAACACCTTTCAGCACAGGGTCTGCCGTCGGCTTCAGGCACTGACCTGAGACTCCAGAGACCCGGGTTCAGTTCTCGGTACCACCACAGATGCCCTGTGTGTAGGGTGACCAGACAGCAAATGTGACAAATCAGGACAGGGCGTGGGGGGTAATAGGAGCCTATATAAGTAAAAGACCCAAAAATCGGGACTGTCCCTATGCAATTGGGACATCTGGTCACCCTACCTGTGTGACCTAGGACAAGCCACTTCACTGCTCTAGGCCACAGTTCCTCCTCTGTGACATGGGGTAATAATCCTGCATTGACTATAAACTCTTTGGGATAGGGACTCTCTCTCACTACGTGTTCATGCAGCACCTAGCACAATGGGTTCTCATCTCCGTGGGGGTCTCGCTATCAAAACAAGTTCTAATAATAATGTGGCCCCACAGGCTGAGCGGAACGCCATGATCCCGGGCCTTGCAGGGTTGTTCTGCCCGGGTGAGAAATCGTTGAGATGAGTGGGGTATATTCTGGGTGCAGTCTGTTTAGTCACGGAAATAGACACATGGTCGTGTATCTCTCATCAGCAGCAGGGAGACATAGCACAGCATGCAGGCTTTTGCTGAGATCCCCAGCACAGCTGGCTGGAGGACGACAATCCCATTTCGTGCCAACTTCTGAGGTTTCGATACTGGTTTTCGTTCTGCATTGGAACGAGACCAAAAGCCTTTGGAACATTTTCACCAATTGGACTGTGCCAAGACAGATACTTTGGGATCAAAACTCTCAGGTTTTTGATTTGTGTCTTTCTCTCTCTCTCTCTCTCTGATCAGAGATGACCAGAGAGCCCTGGACCACAAAAACCATCACCGTGAAAACATTGTCGAAATTGACAGATCTCCACAAAACGTTTCAGCTTCGTCCAAGCACCATACTGCGATGACATTTAATTTTGTGAAAAATGCTCCAACCAGCTCTCCTCTCAAACCAGACATGCCAGCCCTGCTCCCAAGAAGCTGCTGTCTCTCAGCCTCTGTCACCTTCCTGGGTCACTCTACACCTCTGTCTATTGCTCACCAGACAGCAAGTGTGAAAAATCAGGACGGGGATGGGGGAGTAATAGGACCCTATATAAGAAAAAGACCCAAAAATCGGGACTGTCCGTATAAAATTGGGACATCTGGTCACCCTACTCACTGCTGCTTCTCTACACACAAACAGCACAGTAGAGTGCCCAGCCTTTGTGTTGGCTACTTGGAAAACCCTCTTGCTCCTCACTGGCTTGCCTTTCCAGGTGCCTTTGAGGCATTCACAGCACGCGTTGTCTGCAGCTGGTTTTACTGCAAGAATCCCAATTGCTCCTCCTCTTGGACACAAAGGAGAAAGGTGAAGTGTACCCATTCATCTCCATCTCTGTGATTGTCCAACATCCAAGATCCCATTAGCACCTTTCACCATAACAATAACAATAACATCCACGAGCACTTTGCAAACATGGATTAATTAACCCTCATAGCTCCCCTGGGAGGCCAGCTTTACAGATGGGAAACTGAGGCACCGAGCGATGAGGTGAGTTACTCACTGGAGGATCTTGGGAGAGTGGCTGAGCTGCTGATGGAACCCAGGAAGCCTGACTCCCAGTCTCCTCCTATGAACACTGGCCCCAAGTGACCAGCTGGGAGTTACTGAAATGAACCCTTGGTGTACGCCCGAGTGGGCTTTGACTCCAGATCTGGGGTGTGGAGAGAGAGACAGAGAGTGAGGTGAGCAAGTCCAGGGTGTGTGTGGCAGGCAGGGAGGGAGCGCGGACAGTGGGTGCATACAGGGAAATGCTCAGAAGCCCATTAACTGGCAGCTGTCAGGGAGCACCGTCTGCTTCGTAATCCTCTGCCTGTCAGCAGTTCAGAGAGGGAGGCAGGGATCTCCTTGGAGACCGAGCCAGCCAGCATCAAGGAGGAGGAAGTAGAGTCTGCCATGGCAGGGGAAGCAGGAAAGACAACGGAGCTGAAGCTAGGGAAGGTGGAATATTGTTCCATGCCCCTGCCACCGGATCTCAACACCTGGCAGTGTCCGGACAGAGCTGAGTGCAGAGGGAGTGAGGTCTCTGCTGTCCTTTCATAAAGCTCTCACTCCATAGACACACATACACCCCCCTTACCCTGCTCACCGCCTGGCCAGTCAATAAGCTGTAACCACCAGTCCATAGTCTCCTACAGCAGGATACCAGCCAGTCCCACTGGAGTCAATGGGGCTCACTCATCCCAGCCTCACAGTCTCTAGCTAATGAGTGGGTGTCTGCTGACGTGTCCCCACCAGATACACCCAGCTTCTCAGGTGCCCAGTGTGTGCCGGGCCGGGGGTCAGAACCGCCCTCGTGTGACCACAGACATTGCACCTGCTGCCGTCACATCAGCCCCCAGCTCTTTCTGCCAGCACCTGGGACACCTGCCTGGGGAGAGGGGCCGAAGCACCAATCGATCTGGGCACGTTTGGTCTCGAGAAAAGAAGACGGAGCGAGGACCTGAGAACAGTCATCAAATCTGTTATAAAGAGGAGAGCGATGGATTGTTCTCCGTGTCCACTGGAGGTAGGCCAGGAAGCAACGGGTTTAATCTGCAGCCAGGGAGATTTAGGTTCGATATTCGGAAAAGCTTTGTAATGGGAAGAGCGGTTACGCTCGGAAACCGGCTTCCAAGGGAGGTTGTGGAATCCCCGCGATAGGTTTTTAGGAACAGGTTGGACAAACCGTTGTCAGGGATGGTGACTTGACCCTTCCTCAGCGCAGGGGGCTGGACTCGATGACCTCTCAAGGTCCCATCCAGACCGGCACTTCTATGATCCTAGGACCTGAACCTGTGTCCCAAACTGGGACCTCCCTTCCCGGTTGGAGGCCATGCCAGTAACTTTTCCCCACTTTGTCTCCCCGCTGTGGCTCCCGCGGCACTGCTGCAGAGGAAACACCAAACATCTCCACAAGCAAGTCAGCGTTCTCTGGATTCCCAGCCACCTGGCAGCAGGAACTCCGTCCTTGTGAGCTTTCCAGTACACGCCACAGGTATGGAAGATTCAAAGAAGATCCAGGCTCCTAAGTCCTCATCCCAGGTGCTGATCACAGTCCCCAGCCGAGAACCCGCCGTCCCCACCTCACTGTGGACTGACTTCTAAGCCTCTGTGCTACTAAACTGCCACGGGTCACGTCCCAGCACCTCTCCTCTCCTCTATTTAGTGCTGCAATCGGTTACAGCCTCTTCTGAGCCCATCCAATTGGTTTCAGCCTCTCCAATTCACTGCACAGTTCTCTGGGCCATCGCCCAGTAATGCGTGAAGGATCTTCAGTTCATGACAGTTTTAGAGATTTTTGACTTTTTGTTGCAATTTGGGACAGGGAAATTCTTTCAAAAATTCTCATGGGACAAGAAAATCCACAAAGCTCTAAGAATCCCCCGGCCTTCCTCCCACCCTGTCTATCTAGGGTCTAAGCTCCTTGGGGCAGGGACTGTCTCCTCCTGGGCGTTTGCACAGTGCCTGGCACAATGGGCCACCATTTTAGCTGGGGCCGCTGGGCGTTACCATAATACAAACCATGAATATCTCATAATAAAGAGACATTCAGCTCCGATCACCCGTCGCTCCACGCCACCCCCCAGCAGATCACCGCTTTTTGGATCGTATCAGGACAGAAAAGCAAACGAGCCCTGGGCTCTCCTTGCTCTTGGTATCCCTGCCAATCTTGGTATCCCTTGGTGCCCTCCCTCCTCCTGGCACCACCCAGCACCTCGCTGTGCAATTACCCCCTTTGCCGCATGCAGAGCAGCTACTCCGTCAGACGCAGATCGCGCCTCATTTAACAGCCATTAAATCAGGGCCATAAGAACTGTTCAGTAGAGGCCGCTCCCATCCCCAGCTCTCGATGGTAAATTTTGGCCCCGACGCGCTAAAAGCTTTGGGTTTCTCTCCCTCTCACTCGCTCCCGTCCCTGATCCATTAGCAAAACATAGTACGTCCTTTCGATAATCAGGGCTGATTAAAAAGCCTTTCTCGGTAAGTGGGGAGAGAGAGAGAGAGACTGAGACTGCTCTCTCGAGACCTTCCTTCCATTTTGCGAGGGCCTTACCCATCCCCGGGCTAGGTGAATCCATGGAATGCCATGGAAAGCAGTGGAGGTATGTATGTTTGCAGCATAGGCCGGCTGCGCACACAAGCTGGGGGGTAACGTGCAGGTATCTGCAGCCCATGTTGAGCGGAGGCCCCACTCACCTACTCGCTACCTGCTGTGTGAAACCTTCAGCCTCCGTCACCCACTGTGCGGATGACTCAGTCCCCTTGGTCAACTCTTCCAGCTCAATGAGGGGTCAGGGAGGGATTCACCTCTGGGCAGAGGGTCAGCACGAGGCCGGTGCACCAGTTAATGACAGTATAGAAGGAATGGTTCAGAGTGTGACCTCAGTAACAACCCTATAAATCAGGAGTAACTCCACTGAAATTGTAAAGCCTAGTGGGCAGAGCACTGGACTGGGACTCAGGAGTCTCAGGTTCTATTCCTGGCTCTGCCATGGGCCTGTTGAGTGAGCCTAGGCAAGTCACTCTTCCCACCCTGTGCCTCGGTTTCCCCAGGTGTAAAATTGGGATAACGATACTTCTCTCCTTTTGTGAAGTGCTTTGAGATTGACTGATGAAAAGTGCTATATAAGGGCGAGATATAATTATTAGTAAGGGATTACCCCATCTAGAACCAAATCTGTTCCAAACCGATGCTATCATTTTCCCTTGTCTTTTATTAATTAGATCACAACACAGATTTCATTCATCAGGGCTGCTGTCAGATCCGACTCCAGCAGCATTCACAGTAAAGCCTCTCCTCCCCACTTCATTCCAATTACAAGAATTAATCACCGCTGAAGGCAGATCTGATGTGAACACTAGATTGGACAGTCAGTCAGGAGTGACCCCTGGAATAAGTAACAATAGGCCAAAATGCTATCTAGCTCTTGTTCAGGCAAAACTCCCATTGAAGATAATGGAAGGTTTGTCTAAGTAAGGACTGAGTATTGGCCTAATACGAATATCTTGCATTTCATCCCAAAGTGATAGGTAAACTATATGGGGAGTCACTTCATTTCCCACTGAAATGCGGCCACTTCTGGGTTGGAGTATGGCAGCTGTTTAACAGCACACAACAGCATTACACCACAGTCTAGAAGAGATGCTGATGCGGAATCTTATATCCAACTGAAAGAGAGAGGTTTGAAGTTGCCTGGCCCCAAATCTGATCTACTTTCATCTTTTTCTCTGTTTTCAAAGTCTGTGTAATTCTTTGTATAGTTTTTTCCCCACGGTAGAAGCTGAAATGTTCTTTTCTTCTGTAAGCTGGCAGCTATTTACAAGACGTTGCAAAAACAAGCCAGTACACTCTCATGCTTCAGGGTATAGGCTGACCGCTAATTGCTTGGGGTCAGGAAGAAACTGTCCCTATGGGAAACGTCCAGCACCTTCCTCTGAAGCATCCTGTCACTGGCCACTTTTCGAGTCATGATACCAGTCTAGGTGGACCAAGGGTCTGCTCTGGTCAGGCAATTCCTATGGTTCCAGGATACTCAGATCCAGGACTCATGAGCCACCCAAAAAACAAACATACAGGCACAACCGTGCACAACCCTCCAATAGCAAACTCACGTGTGCAACCCAGGACCTGTGAGCAGCCCGCCAATAACAAAGGGAACGTGCAGTCTGAAGAAGGAAGAGAGCCAAGGCCCAGGCAGGACTATGAAAGTCACATCTCAGGGTTCCGAGAACCCGCCAGGTGTGGGGCAGGGGCACAGGTATCAGATGTGGGCCGGCAGCTGTGGTGTGAGCTCCCCAGGCCACTTCCCATGGCTGGTCCGGTGACAGCTGCTTCTCCTGGGCCCATCCACTTTAACGCCTGCTTGTGCCCTGCAGAGCTGCCCAGCAGAGCGGAGCTGCTCACACCCAGTGCCAGGCCGTGCGGGGCACCGCGCCACAGCAACCTTTCATCTGAGCCATGGAGGAGGAGGATCCCTGTGACCGCAGGGCTGGCAGCACGGACCCAGCCCTGGCACGGGCGCGGAGGGGCAGGGAGCATGCCTGGTTCATTGGTGGGTTCACACAAGGGCCGATCCTCTCATCATGTTACAAGGGAGAGGTTTGGGGGAGAGGCAAACGAGTCCAAAGGAGCCGAGACAGGGCCGGGTATCCAGCGAGCGACAATTGCTCTGAACAAAGGGCCCCATGTGAGCGCCCAGAGGACCGGGGTCAGTTCACAAGGCATCGAGTTTCCGCAGGCGTCAATTACTATGCGCAGGGCTGTTCCTCACGGCTGCCCCTCCGCTGTCCCCAGTCCCTCTCTCCCCTCTGAGTTCAACACAGGAGATTCCCCCTTCACCCCTTCCTAGCTGCAGGGTCAGGATCAACAGCAGGAGATTAAGACAGGCTCAAATGTGTCAACTGGAGCAGGCTTCAGATGCCTACCAAAGGGAACTCAGGCCTGGAAATGACACGGGTTTCCCCGGGCCCCAGCGGGACAGCCTTAGCGGGACGGACCTGGACACACGTACATACACCTGTTTATTGGCTACTGCACCCCGTGTTGGCTTATGGCTGCGGTACCTGAACCCCTAACACCATTCTTTCTCATCTAACCCAGCTCCCAAGGCTCCCCTGGACCCAACAAGTGATACAGGGCCAGACCCCCAGCTGGGGGGAATTGGTCTGACTTCAGAGCCTGGCGGATGATCTATTGTTCCAGCCCCCTTTCAGATCAACGCCCTTCTCGGAGAAGCTCTGGCGATGGCTACATTTCCCGGCTCCAGCCCCCTGGGCAGTTCTGACGCTCCGGGGCAGAGATTCCTCCAGATTTGCCCCAGCCCTGGAATGCTCATGGTACCTCTGCAGCTAGACGTGACTCCTGCCTCCTCCTCCCCTGTGGACCCATGCGGCTCATTGCCCTGTGGGTGACAGGACCAGGCTGGGGCCCTGGATCATGCACTTACTGCTCTGCCGTGGACAGGACCCTTCATCGCTTTAACATAAGAATTTTAAAAAGGAGATGAACGTGCCGCTATTTCATTCCAATCTCGACGGCAGAATTTACATCCTTAACAAATAACTTGTTAGTAGCTATTTAGAACCCCAAAGGGAGATGACAGAGAGTTAACGATCAAATTGATGGACAGCATTGCATCGTTTACTCAATATTGTCTTTCTCGTAGCTCCCCCCATCCGCCAGCCCTTTGGGTGTTAATAGCTTCCCAGCGCTGGCTGGCTCAATTAGACAGCTCAGCCTGCATGCCAGATGAAGCATTTTTCAATCCCACTAACATCCTCCCTCCCCCACTGCCACTTTCTTCCTTCCTACTATGGGATTAGACTGTAACGATGTTACCATGGCCATTTGCAGGAGTTGGTTAGGGCTGGTTAGTGGGGTTGGGGCAGAGAGTTAATCTGTCTCAATGAAATCCACAGCTCCAGCCAGGAAACACATTTCTGGGCATTTAAATGGAGTGAACACACACGCACACAAGTGCAAACAAACACTCACACGTGCACAAGGCGGCACAGACGACAACCATGCTCACACATGTTGGTGTAATACACTGGCTCAAGGCATGCAGCTGTGGCTCTCTCTCTAGTCTCTGCCCCCATCCTCTACTAGCCTTCTGAAAGACTCAGGGCAGGATTTTCCAAAGTGACTAGTTATCTCAGTTGGTGCGGGCCCAGCCTGGGTCACTTTGAAGCGGTTTGACTTGCAGAGGAAGGGTGTTCAGCTCTTCTACTGTATTATGCCCCTTGGAGGCATCTGAAGTTGATTACTGAGGCACCCAAAGTCACTGGTTGCTTTTGCAAATCTTGGCCTTATTTCTGCCACTCAACAGTAGATGCTTGTGCATTTGGTACCCAGATCCCACCCTCCCGACGATGGTACTGTCTAGACGGGTTAGCACAGCTCTATGTTAGCACAGCTCTCTACACGCTGGCTGTCCCATCTGTCCTGCTGAGTCTCTCCTATCTGGCCATCAGCTCACCTCCTCTAGTGTCTAAGGGCTCTTCTCCCGCAAAAGCGGGGACAGTGTCCTAGCACAGAGAGGAGGGGGAAAGGTTGTAGAGTGGGAGAACGCTGCTACCTTCCCCAGGATCAACAGCGCCTCCACACCTTGGATGATGCTTCAACGGGTGGATCTGCAGGAAATAGATGGGTTGGAGATCAGGAGGCTGCCTTGGCCAGTGGCCACACTGGGTTTTAGGGCAGGGGCTTTGGAGGAGGGGGGCGGGGCAGAGAGCGACGGTGGAGCGATGCCACTTCACAAGGTGGCAACATTTGCAACTTCCTCTCAATGCTTGAGGCCGTCGCCTTATCACATGTTGCGCCTGCTCTTCCCCACATGCCGGGGGCCAGGGTGCTGCTGCTGACGCCGTTGCTGAGTGCAGGGGAAATGGGGCTGCTTGTGTCTCGTTCCTGCTATCGGAAGCCAGGGGCATGGTCTCAAGGCCCGAAGACCAGCTTTGTGAGCTGGGGCGGAGTCAGGGCCTTGGAAATGCCCATCCTGGCAACTGTACCATGAGACGGGGGAGACATTGACTCATTCTTTAAAGGAGATCTGAACTGAAGGGGCCCTGATCCCAGTTCTGGGGCTCCCTGGGCCCCCACTAAAGCTGACTCTGGGGCCCACTGCGGAAGGTTGGGTAAGAGCAGAGGTGAGCTGAGATGAAGCAGAACCCAACAAGTGTTAATGGGGTTAGGAAGGCAATAAGAAGTGAGCCGGAGAAGCAGAAAATTCTCCGGCATCTACGCCTCATTACACCGCTGAAAACTCTTGTGTATGTTAACTGTGGCATATAAGATCTTTGATTCCCCACTAATTACAACTATCGGGTGAATACTAAGTGGGCTTCTTTGCAGGTCGGAGGCTTCTGGCACTGGGAGGTCACAGACGGGAAGCACTGGGCGAGCGTCCGGGACAACCAAAGGGGTGTTCACTCAAATGAGATGTCTATTAATAAAGCCCAAGGAGCCTTGTAAGAAGCCCCGTGAGGGCTTGAGGCAGCTTTCCAGCCCTCACCCTGTGGAATCATGTAACAGCACTTAGCGGCGCTGCTTGCTCAGCACATCCGGGGGCCGCCGGGGAGGGGAAGGGCTGCCCAGGACGCTGGACGTATTGGCGCAAGGTGAGCAGGGGTGAGTGCACTGCAGAGCAAGGACCCTGCCTCCTGGGGACATGTTCTTAGTTATTCGTGTTACCAGCGAGCCCCCGATTGGAGCTCCATAAACACAGAGGTTGAGAAAAAAAGAGATGATCCCCATGCTACCGAGGGGGAACCGGCGCCACGGCGAGGTGACTCACAGAGGGAGTCTATGGCAAAGCTGCGATTTGAACCCAGATGTCCTGCCTTGAGCGCAGGGGTCAGGACTAGACAATCTACTGAGGTCCCTTCCAGTCCTACACGTCTGTGATTCTGTGTCTTGAGTCCCGTCCCAGGGCCGTCGTTGCAAGGACATCTTTCCTCTCAGGCTACTCCAGCCGAGTACCAGGAGAGAGGCCTGAGAGGGGAGAGTCTGGCTACGTGTCTGCTTAGCATGATGAGGCTGGCAGCCAAGCTCAGGTCAGCTCCTCAGACACACCCATTCCCGGCCCTACTTTCCCCTGCCCCCCTGGGCGTGCAAGGGGTTGAGACTCCGCACGGCCCCGTGCGAGACTGAACTCATTCTGACAACCCCGGCTGCACACAAGGCCCTTGCCACACACTCACGCCCTGCGTTCATCAAGAAACGTTTTCCACGTCGTTCGCCTCCCGCCATCTCTGCCCACACGGACACGGTCCATTCTCAGATCCCCAGGCAGCCGGCTCATTCGGTAGGAGGTACTCGGATATTAGAGGGATAAAGGCCATAGAGCTCCCTAGATATGTAACCAAGCACAGCAGATCATCTCCCCACAAAGGGAAGGAGCCCCGTCCATGCCAAAAAGCCCTCCAGCATCATTTGGCTACAGTCAACCCCTCTCTTCCATCGGGGAGATAACAGAAACCTCCCCTGATTCCTGGCCCCTTATAGGAACTCAAACCAAGCCTCATCTCCGTCCTGAAATGCCAAGATCGGAGACGAGGCCAAGCCACAAAGCTGGGCTTGGAGTTGCGTCCACATTTCTCCAAAGCTTGGGGACGGTCGGGAATTTTCTGATAAAACTTTTTTTTTGCTGGAAAATGCCAATTTGTCAAAACTGAAAGCTGTCACAGAAGCAGCTTGGATTTGATGTTAATATTTCTCGGGCCTGGGTTCAAGTCTCCGCTCTGCCTGGGACTCTTTCTCTCTGATTTTTCACAAAAATAATCTCTGACACAGAATGAAAACAAATGACTAAATCTCTAAATGTTTCGTGAAAAAGGAATTCTTGTTTTCTGGCCAGCCCTAGTGTTGTTCAGTCCCTAGGGGGCAGGATCAACCCATGGTGGGAACTGAGACCAGAGCAAAGAATGGGAAGGGATTCCAACACACCAGCTATGAAGTGTACATCAGGCTCTGAGCCTCTCCACAGTATGTGAGTGCCTGGATCTTTAGCTGGGGTGTTTCTTCACTTCTGAAATGTGAAAACATCATGGGACAGGCTGTTTCCCCTCCATTGCCTGGAAGCCAAAGCACCAGAAATTTCACAGGAAAGCATCTCCCCTAGGAGATTCTCCTCTCTTAGTTTTATATATGGCCCCTTTCATCCTCAAGAACCCCCAAAATGTGTTAAAAGTGACCTCCAAACAATCACAGCGACCGCTTCCCTTGGTGAAACGTAGCCAGGACTTCTGAGTCCGGTCCCCTGCTCTGATGACACTACCTCCCAATGTCCCAAGTCCCCCGCTCCCCGTCCTGAGGGCTTTGAAACACACACAGATCTGAAGCAAAGCAGCAGGAGCAAGTGAAAGTGGCCAGCACTCACAATTATCATCTGGCAGACGTGACCTCTGCACAGCTCGGAATAGGAGGAGTAATGCATGTACACTACCCAGCTGCCCACGAAGATGCCCAGCCAGGCAAGGAAAAGATATTTCACTTTGATGCCAGGGAGACGACTCTGGAAAAAACAACGGGAAAATGCCAGCATTACATACAAGGAATATAAAAGTTAACGCTTGAAAAGGGCTAGGCAGTGGGTATACTGTGGCTTATTATACTGTGGCTTATTATAGGGCTAATTATTATATTATATTAACAGTCATTTCACTGTTACCTTGTCCGTCCTCCTAACCCCGGCTGTTGTATTCACCTGTTGCCTCGCTGAGCTTTTGAGTGTGAACTCTCTGGGGCAGGGACAGTCCTCTGTCATTTTTGGTATTTGCATTGTAGTAGTGTATGGATGGATGTTTGTACAGCACCGAGCACAATGGGGGCCGTGATCCCGGATCGGTGCTTCTGGGCACTACTACAATGCAAATAAGAAAAAGGAGGCAAGCACAGAGAAGAGGATTTGGACCCCATGAGAGAAGCATTGCTCTCCTTCCTCTAAGGAGCAGATAAAACAAGCAGGTGGCCACAGGTGAGTCTCTGCTTTGTACATGCCAGTACTTCTGGGAGTGAAAAACAGCCCAGTTGGCGGCAGTCCCCATAGGGGACATATCGTACAATGAGGATCCCCCATAGGCCAATTGGCTCTGACCCGTGGCTAGTGGAACTTGGCCATTGAAGTCAGTGGAGCACTGCTGATTAACACCAATTTGCCCCAGCTGGGGATCTGGCCCCACTGGCCTCTGGGTGTGGAGGGAAGGCGCATGAGGGAAGTGCCCCGCTCCTGCAGTCGTCTTGAATTTAAAGCACGCTGGGCGGAGCAGTTAGGTGCATTTAGAACTGGGCTGTTTTTCACTCCCAGAATTACTGGCAGGTACAAAGCAAATCACATCAGAGTCACCCACCGCAAGTTCTGCTCCTGCAGAGTCCTTCCTAGGGGAAGAAGCAATTACCCCCCTCTCAATCCCATGGTGTATGTCTACACTGCACTGAAAACCCAGCCTCAGACTCAGGTTTGAGACCAACCCCGCCCTTCCGTCCACACACAAATCAGCCTGATTCGAGTCAGCTACTTTAGTTGGCTACATTATTTCAGTGCAATGCGAATAACTGTTTCTGAACTAATTTGCAGATACATGTGAAAGCGTCTAGGTTTGAGCAGACATCTTGACACATTGTGCGCTAATTGCAAATACTGTACCAAGGTCTGAAGCAGCCCACAAAGCCGTAGGTTAGCACGCCTTATTTCACCATCCAAAAATTCACCACCAATTAATGTCTGGGAAAAGGAGGACTCTAATTACCATGAGCAGTTGTCAAATACAAGAGATTTGTGGCTATTCCTATTTGACTATGTTGCATTTAAGATCTAAAACCAGCTGTACTCAATAAAGGCACACACATATCATCAGCTTTCTCATGGCAGTTTAATACTGCCCCCAAGGCTGCTTCTGTTGGATCTAGAGGGGGCCTGCTATGGGGCTGTCAAGTGAGACTGGGTGTTTAGTCTAGAAGTCAGATCAGTGAGCAAGGTACTCCTATTCTTTTCTGTTCCAGTCCTTGGTATCTGAACGTAATGATGCCCTGCTTGGGTCACCTACACCACTGAATCCAGGACAACTCAAGCTACAAGCATGATGACCTGGGTCTGCAAGCTTGAAATCAGTAACAGACTCATACTCCTGTTACATGATTCAGCCACTAGAAGGGGACAAAAACACACTGGGCCAATGCATTTCATGAGCAGGAGGCTTCAATAGGAATTTTGCTCAATTAAGGGCAGCACACTTGGCCCAAACACTTGTAAAGCCACATGCTATTTGAATCCTTTGGGATGCCTGAACATTTATATTGTCCAACTTAGTTTGGTTATTTGTCTGACTGTAGGTGTCAGTGTCCTGATTTCAAACTGGCCCAGGAAAACTGATGGAGGAATCTTCATGAGGCAGCGTCACTAGATTATAGGGTGACCAGACAGCAAGTGTGAAAAATTGGGACAGGGGGTGGGGGTAATAGGAGCCTATATAAGAAAAAGACCCAAAAATTGGGCCTGTCCCTATAAAATCGGGACATCTGGTCACCCTACTAGATTATCTCTGATGGTCACAAAGCTTCACCAGGTGCCTTCACCATTGATAGCTTAGAAGGAACACGGCAAAAACAAATATTTTAAATAAAAAAGGGAGGAAATGGAAAGGAAGAGTCAGGGAAGACAGGGGAACGTTGAAGAGAATGGAGTTTTCCAGAGTCTTGGCGGATGGAGAGAGAAATCTGGACATGAAAGAATATACAAAGCAAGCGTAAAGGCAAGGGGGGGAATTAAGGGTCCAATACTCCACTCCTTGCGCTCTTCAAACTCCTACTTACATCCTTCACTGGAAAAATCAATGGACCCCGTGGGTGTTAAAACAGGAACGGGTCCTAAATTATCCATAAAAAGGGGGGTCTCGTGGGATCTAGTGAGACACAAAGGGTCAACGAGGCTGCACAGGAAAAGGCAGCCCTCTTTCTGCAAAGCAGCTCTATTGCATTGGCCCAATCAGCAAGGCCAGAAACTCCTGTGTGGCCAAGAAGAGAGAGCCACTTCAGCAGGTAGACGCCAGCTCCAGCAGTATGGACAGCCCCGGGTGTTCAGTGTTCACAAATCATGAGTCAGCCGCCACCACAAAAAAACCATGAGATTTTAAAAAATAACATTTGCCTTCTGGTGTTTAAGCCTTGCTTCTGATGTATTCACATGATTCCAGCAGCTGGGGCTTTAAGAAAAAAACACACCAAATATCCTGAGACTCGCAGTAAAGTTACCAGAGTTTGCTACAGCACTACAGGCTCAACATTCCCACTGAGGTGCTTGGGAGCCTCACCTGCATAAGAACTACAGGACAGGTCCCTAAAATGTTAGAGTTCTTCATTTTACACCTGGTCTCCATCTGTGGAGCATGCCAGCCAATCAGTCCAGAAGATGACACCAGTGGCTTTTCCCCCGGGATGAATGTGATCTAAATACCAATTGCTTTGGCCCATTTGGACATTTTATTCTTTTTTAAAAACCCAGCTCCTTGGCTGAGCCTGTCAGAGGTTTGCTGGGGCAAGCTGCCATGGCTGGGATCCAGCATCCAGAGAGTCAACTGTGGCAGCAACATTTTGGATCTAGATTCTGAACACCCCAAACTCTGAAGGTGTTTGGATCTGGCAGTTCAGACGAGGCCCCCGTTTAATGTCAGCGTATCTTACACATAGGTTCAAAAATCCTTGTAAACCAGTTACCGGAGAATACTATATGTTATATTGGGGCAAGTGATTGGATGGATAGATAGATTAGATAGATATCAGATAGATAGATAGATAAATAGAGAGGATAACATGAGTGCAGCTTCTCATCTATCTAATCTATCTATCTCCGTTTTCAAGGGAAGTTACATATCTTAACAGCTCAGCCATCAGCCCAATGATGGTCCATTCAACTATGTGCTCTCCCAAGGAGGGTATTGGAAAGGCCATTTCTTAAGACATGTAAAACTTGCCTAGACAATGTATTCCAAAATACACTGTAGGGATGGACGAGATAATCGAATGGGCCTTTTCCATCTTGAGGTGCTATAAGTGGCATAGTCCAACCTTCATCCGCTGAGTTAGTTTTTTCCAAGCCGTTGAATAACTGAGCATGTGTAAGCAGCCCACTCTTGCCCTGAGTGATTCAGAGTGCCCGTGTGTTCCTGTAGTAGTGTTCCACATGAAATGAAGGGAAATTAGACCCCTGACCTTCCTAGCGTGGTCCTAGAAGAGAGACATCTCTATTGCAACTCCCAGTGCCATGGTCTCTTGCTCCTTTTATTTCACTTTTTTGCCTTCCCAGCGAATTGCAAGATGAAACCCTCCTCCAAATGGTGCATAGAATATCAGGGTTGGATATTAGACCTTAGAAGGTCATCTAGTCCAACCCCCTGCTCAAAGCAGGACCAATCCCCAATTTTTGCCCCAGATCCCTAAATGGCCCTCTCAAGGATTGAGCTCACAACCCTGGGTTTAGCAGGCCAATGCTCAAACCACTGAGCTATCCCTCAGCATGTCAGAGCTGAGACAATCGGTGTTAGAGTTTCCAACGTCAGGGCTACTTCTGCTCTCAGTTAAACCAGTGGAATCCAGAATAAATCCACTGAGCTAAAAATCTCGGCGTTACTCTGGATTTACACCAGAGCTCTTTGTACGGCACATAGAACAATGCAACTGGCTCCTCTCTATAAAAAATAACAGGACCCATTTGTCTTGATTTATTTAGCGCTGGATCTTCACTTTGAATAAAGCGGCACAACTCCACTGACGTCAGTGGAATTCTGCCAGTTTACACCAGCTGAGGATCTGGCCCTTCGGGTTTATTTTTTTTCTAGTTTTATGAGTAACTCCACCAAGCTAAAAACCTTGAGTGACTCTGGGTTCATACAGTGTAAATGAGAACAGAATTTGGCCCCAGACGGGATCCGTTTGTTTGCTTGTTTGTATGTATTTAGTTTTTGGCAAACTATGGGCCACTTTCCAGGAAATCCGAGGGAATTTGTATTGGTGTTTAAAAGGTAGCTTTCCTTGACCAATTATTATTTCTATCATGGTAGCCCCTACAGGCCAGGATCAGGGCCCCCTACCAACTAACACAAAGACACTTCCCTGCCCCAGAGAGCTCACAGTCAAGTCCGCCGCAGGTGAATGAACAGACAAAGGGGAGGGAGCGGGGCTGGGAGGACAAGAGAACTGCACACAGGTGTGTTCCAATCCCTTCTGAAACCCTGAGACTGCGGGACAGATCTTCGGCTCCCACTGGCTCCCTCCGCAGACAGTTTTCATCCCTGCAAGGATGGATATATTCCGGATATTTTTAATGTATATTTCACAAAAACCTATTCTCTGCCTCGGGCGGGGTTTTACCTTAAAACCAGACCCTCTCATTAAGATCAACCGCATCTCATCATCAGCTAGCGTCTGCCCTTCCTTTGGCCAGGGTACAGTGGACAGGTTGAATAACAAGCTGTCAGCTAGCCAGCAGGAGTCTTCAGTGCCTCCTGTTTGAAGTGCTACAGATACTTGGCTGGAGTTCACTTCAAAGGCGAAACTGACAGAGTGCTCAAAGGCTGCTCTGTCTCCTTTCTTCTGCCGCAGCTCTCCATGACCTGCCAGCCATTCTCATGCCTACCTAGCTGCCCCTCTGACGATGCTCTTTCAGAATAGATGTGGAACTAGGGCAAAACTGTGCAACATCCATTCTCTTCTCCGCTGGGCTTTACTAGCGGATTGACTGTTATTTCACTACAGAGAGCATCAGCGCATTTCAAACCCTGCATCCTTCCAGAGTAACGTCGCTTTCATCACCCATGTAATTATGGCTCGTTTCAAAACATTTTGCCCCATGGCCTGTATATTTGTACTGTTTCTTTAAATATGTTGCAGGAAGCTAGACATGATGGGTTCTCGGCAAAAGCTCCCCATTGAAGCCTGGAGACACAGAGAGTAGCTTTAGGGATAATGCTGGTTTTTCCCTTATTCTAATGGAGGAAAAAGGCTCTTTCTGTGATTCTTTACCACTGCCAACTGCCAGGCCTTGCTAACAGAGAGAGAAACTCAGGGCTTGTCAATAAGATTTCCCATGACTCTTACATGAAAGGAGTAAACAGTATAACAGGCAATTTTTAAAAAAAGCAAAATACAGCATCTCAAACAAGACTACGGCTCAGGGCCATTATCAGTGTCCACCAGGCTCTCACCGACAGAGGTTCTCTAGCCAATGAACATCCAGCTCCTTTCCGTCGGCATCGCATTCCTGATTTCGTAATTCGATGAAGCAGATCAAAATCAAACGTGCACCCATCAGCTGCCAAATGCACTGATTTCACACAGACACCTAGAAGCGGATTCTCCGCTGCCTGGCACCTCGCGGCAGCATGTGCCCCTGGGCAAAGGGAGCGTGAAATGCTATCAAATCAGAATCCGACACTCGCGCTGGCGCTGGCATTTTACTCCCAATTTGCCCTCCCTGGGCCAGATCCTCGCTGCTGCAAATCAGCACAGCTGCAGTTTACTTTTACAGGGCTTGATAGACAGAGGGCTGTGTATAGGGATGGATAGATAAATAGATGATAGATAGAGATAGAGCTGGGACCTGGCCCACTTTGCCCAAGTATAAGTGATAGCACAAGGTGCAGGGCACAGAGAATCAAGCCATTATGGCTTCAATGAGACCCTCTTGTGCAAAGACGATGAGCTGGATTTGGCCCTTAAACGGCTCTGCTGGTCTCTTGACCTCGCCTTGCAGGGTTAACACAGTGAGAACTGGAAAAAATAACGACGGCGCTAACCCTAATGCAAGTGCGAAAGGCTGCTAGGCATTGCCAGAGCTGCACCGTTGGCACAAGAGGAGCAGGGCAGGGCGCAGTAAAGAGATGCCAAAATGGATGGCTAACAGGCTCGACTGTGTCTGTTCCGCGGCGGTGGCGGCTCGCTATTTGACACTCCATTTTCCATGCCAGGGACTGATTTCAAGTCCTGCGTGTAAAGCCCACGCTGCTCCTCATGTACAGCAGCACCCCAGTGCCCATTTCAGTGCCCCGATTTAGCATTACAAGGAAAGCAGAGAGCTTGGGCAGCTCAGAGGCCCTTCACCTCCGAGAGCAGGACTAAACGGAGCGAGCAGAATGCTCTCCGCTCGGCTCCTTCCTGGGCAGCGGTCCCCATCTCATTGTGACTGCCCCACATGCTTTGGCACAGGGCCGGGCTAGCATGGCAGATTAGATCTATGCTGCCAGGACTGTGATTCCAGTCAGAGAGGGGTTGAGAGAGCAGAATGGAATACATCATCCTGCAGGAACAGATCTGCCATAGTTGAGAACTTGCTCTTTAACTGCTCCCTCCACCTTTTGGGGTTTGCTGGATTTCTCTCTCTTTTTTCTCCCCCTGGCCATTCCTCTCATTTTCTCTGCCGTTCTTTCCATTTCTCCCCCACCGAGCCCTCATGGACAATAGGAAACCTCCTCCCCACCTCAGCCCATTTCCCATCTAATCAAACATGTAAGAGCAGCTGAGATTGTTCCTTCAGCTCTAATGGCCACCTGAAAACACAAGCATCATTGCTGGCTTCAGTGTGACTTTTGCTGGTAGAACATTCACGGATGAGGAACTTCTGCTCTCCAGAGTCGGATCTGCCCTCCTCCCCCAAAAAAATCAGTCAGCCCCAAATCCTGCTCGTTTTCCTTGAAATTCCCTGGCAGTTTTGCCTTGAATAAGAACCTCAGGTTCTGCTGGTAGGTTCTATTCCCTGCCTCTCCAAAGACCTCTTGGGAGATAATCATTCCTAGTCCTCCTCCTCCTCTATGAACCAGACTTTCAATCCAGTTAGGTTGGCATGCCAAAGAAAAAAGTAATCGTTCTAGACCGGTACGTTGCTGCATTGGCTTGTTCCATTATTTACGTAAGGACTGATTGATTAACTGGCTCTTTCATTCGATGCAGAGGCAATGTGGAGTCTTTCCAACACGAGACTCTCCGTTAAACTTCATGTTATGTAATTGGTGTGCCACGCTGGTCCATATTTACTCCACGTAGAATAATCCAGGATCACTTTTCAAAAACAAGCCAGAGAGTGGTGGGGGGAGGCATTAGTGGTTAAAATATCTCACTGCAAACCAGTGGATTAAGGGCTTGATCCAATGCCCCTTGGAGTCAGTGGAAAGACTCCTGCTGATTTCAATGAGTTTTGGATCAGGCCCTAAATACAGTGGTGCTGAAGCTGAATATCCATCTATTTGCTTTTTTCATTACCTGCCCACCTGAGATTTCATTCGTAGCAGGGTCAGAAACAGATTTACAAATGTAGCCTCCATTCTGACCCTCTCCAGCAACTCCAGGGAACCAGTCACTCTTCTCAAATTAAAATAAAATAAAATAAAAAAATCCTCAGGGGGAAATGAAAAAAGAAGCCACCACAATGACTCTCAGCTCCAAGGGCTGGAGGTTTTTCTAATCTTTGGTATAGGGAACCAGCATTGTACCTTATGACTTTCACAAGGAGAACATTAGTTTGGTCCCAGGGAATGGTTTCAGCCGACTCTTCCCATCCATCCATCTGCCATACGCACATAAAACTAAACAGCCACAATTTTCCTCTCTCTCTGTGTCTCCAGCACCCTGACCTACAAGGTTCCCTACCATGGAAAAGCAAGGGTGCAGTGAAATTAACCATGGGCAAGTTTCCCCCTCATGCGAATCCCCTACGGAGCGATGGGGCGGGGGGGGGTGTTAAATCCACTCCCCCCACCACCCTTTTTTTAAAAAAAATTTCCTTCTCCAAATTGCGCTAGGTTGTTCAGGATCAATCTGAGGGGCCGGACATGGGCTTAACTTTGTGGGTATTTATTTATTTCCAACTTGGGATCCAAGGCGCCCCCACTCCCACCCCCGACCTCCAGCCTCCGACGACGCAGGATGTTACCCCCACCAGGGCAGCTGCTTAGCCAGCCCCCCATCCCCGTGCTCACCTGCAAGCCCTTGGAGAGCGGGCAGAAGAGCACCAGATGCACCAGCCTCCGGAGCCGCCTCATGCTGCGGGCTCCCCCGCTGGGGCCGGCCGATCCGCCCGGGGAATCCAGTCGCTCCTCAGCGCCGGGGGGTCCAGCTGCCGCCCATGGGGGGTGCAGGGGGAGGAAGGGCCCCCCCCCCCCCGCCCGGGCGCGCAGCTCAGCCCCCGCCGCCGAGACAATCCTTGGGCGAGGCGGGGTCCGCGGCTCTCCTCCCCCGCGGGGGCGGGCTGGCTACCGAGCCCGGCTGCTCGGCGGCTGCATGGGGGGCGGGGGGCGGGGGCGGCCGCTCCCCCCGCGGCTGGTGCATCCCCGGGAGCGGGAGCGGATCAAGCCCAGCTCGCTCCGGCCCCGCTCGCCCCCAGGCCGGGCCGGGCCCCGGGGACCCCGCAGGCGCCTTCCCCTGGCCGGTGCATGCGGGGACCCCCGGCTGCTTCCTCCCGCGGCTGCGGAGCGAGCGGGCGGATCTGCAGCAGCGATGCCGGCTGGCTCCTAGCGCAGCGCAGAGCCGGAATTAAAGGGGCAGGCGAAGGGAGGCTTTCTGACCGCCGATGGGGAAGGGAAGGGGGGGGGGGGGGGTTGCTTTCCACTCCTCCCCGCTCCGGCCCCCCCCCTCCCTGCTACGCTGAGCTGAGCGGGCCCCCAGCCCCCCTCGCCCCCGCCGACCGGGTCTTGAGTCAGAGTCAAGCGGGGCTGCTTTTGGGGGGGGGGGGGCGCCCTGGTGAGATCGGGGGGAGGCGCCCTGTGAGATCGGGGGGGGGCGCCCTGGTGAGATCGGGGGGGGGCGCCCTGTGAGATCTGGGGGGGGGGCGCCCTGGTGAGATCGGGGGGGGGGGCGCCCTGTGAGATCTGGGGGGGGGGGCGCCCTGGTGAGATCGGGGGGGGGGCGCCCTGGTGAGATCGGGGGGGGGCGCCCTGTGAGATCTGGGGGGGGGGCGCCCTGGTGAGATCGGGGGGGGGCGCCCTGGTGAGATCTGGGGGGGGGCGCCCTGGTGAGATCGGGGGGGGGCGCCCTGGTGAGATCTGGGGGGGGGGAGTCGTGTACCGCAGGCAGGGGGATAGAGAGACAGGTCCCCGGTTTCTTTTCATACCAGCAGCGCTCTTGAGCGTTTCCAGACCCTCCGGGAACAGGGCTGCTCTGGCCCTAGATAGAGGCAGGGTTGCTGAATGAGCTTCCCCAGTTTCATATCCGTGCCGGGGACCATTTATTTGCAGAGTGCCCCTAAAGTGGACCTGGCTCTTTGCTGCCAGATCAAGAGCCAGGACTCTGGCCCATGAAATCACCACCCGACCCCGGGGCTCTTATCTTGCCACTACATCTCGCCCCGGCCCACGTGGAGCCCACCCCAGCAGGTCCCACTGCAAGATTGTGGTGGGGGTGGCAAAAATCTTGTTGCATACCTGTCCCTTCTAATAAACCTAGGGCTGGCTATCTATCTATCTATCCCCAGGGCCCTCCACCCCATCTATCTATCTATCTATCTATCCCATCCACCCCATCCACCCCATCTATCTATCTATCTATCTATCCCCAGGGCCCTCCACCCCATCTATCTATCTATCTATCTATCCCATCCACCCCATCCACCCCATCTATCTATCTATCCCATCCACCCCATCCACCCCATCTATCTATCTATCTATCTATCTATCTAGCCCCAGGGCCCTCCACCCCATCTATCTATCTATCTATCTATCTATCTAGCCCCAGGGCCCTCCACCCCATCTATCTATCTATCTATCTATCTATCTATCTAGCCCCAGGGCCCTCCACCCCATCTATCTATCTATCTATCTATCTATCTATCCCATCCACCCCATCCACCCCATCTATCTATCTATCTAGCTAGCTAGCTAGCCCCAGGGCCCTCCACCCCATCTATCTATCTATCTATCTATCTATCTATCTATCTATCTATCTATCTATCTATCTATCTATCTATCCCCAGGGCCCTCCACCCCATCTATCTATCTATCTATCTATCTATCCCATCCACCCCATCCACCCCATCTATCTATCTATCCCATCCACCCCATCCACCCCATCCACCCCATCTATCTATCTATCTATCTATCTAGCCCCAGGGCCCTTCACCCCATCATCTATCTATCTATCTATCCCATCCACCCCATCTATCTATCTAGCCCCAGGGCCCTTCACCCCATCATCTATCTATCTATCTATCTATCTATCTATCTATCTATCTATCTATCTATCTATCTCCAGGGCCCTCCACCCCATCTATCTATCTATCTATCTATCTATCTATCTATCTATCTATCTATCTATCTATCTATGCCATCCACCCCATCTATCTATCTATCCCATCCACCCCATCTATCTATCTATCTATCTATCTAGCCCCAGGGCCCTTCACCCCATCATCTATCTATCTATCTATCCCATCCACCCCATCTATCTATCTAGCCCCAGGGCCCTTCACCCCATCATCTATCTATCTATCTATCTATCTATCTATCTATCTATCTATCTATCTATCTATCTATCTATCTCCAGGGCCCTCCACCCCATCTATCTATCTATCTATCTATCTATCTATCTATCTATGCCATCCACCCCATCTATCTATCTATCCCATCCACCCCATCCACCCCATCTATCTATCTATCTATCTATCTATCTATCTATCTATCTATCTATCTATCTATCTATCTAGCCCCAGGGCCCTTCACCCCATCATCTATCTATCTATCTATCCCATCCACCCCATCTATCTATCTAGCCCCAGGGCCCTTCACCCCATCATCTATCTATCTATCTATCTCCAGGGCCCTCCACCCCATCTATCTATCTATCTATCTATCTATCTATCTATCTATCTATCTATCTATCTATCCCCATCCACCCCCTCTATCTATCTATCTATTGTAGATACCTATATAGCCCTTATCGTTATAATGCCTGAATACGTCATCTGAAGTCCCATTCAGCTTCAGAGAGTATGCCCAGAAAATGTATCCCTAATGGGCTTTTCCTTCAAGATGTTCAACTGGAAATAATGTGTTTCGCTGACAAAAGCGTTTCAATAAAGACACAGATTTTTCTGACCAATAATTTACACTCGTGCTCCAAAGCACTCTGACCTGTTTACAGTAATTAACCCATGAAAACATTCCGCACATTTCCATTTTGTTTTATGTTCCAGTAGATGAGGCTTATCATAGAAACTCCACAGAGCTATTCTCATAGCCAGAAGGGACCATCAAGATCATCTGGTTTGACCTCCACATCAGGCTACAGCACCTCGCCCACCTCCTCCTGTAATAGGTCCATAGCCTCTGGCTGAGTTACTGAAGTCCTCGAATCTTGATCTAAAGACTTCAATTTGCAGAGGTTCCGCCATTTACACTAGTTCAAATCGGCAAGTGACCTGTGTCCCATGCTGCAGAAGAAGAAAAACAAAAAAACCCCAGAGTCTCTGCCAATCTGACCTAAGAGAAAATTCCTTCCCCGCAGTGAGAAAACAAACTCCAAGTTTCTTTCTTTCATCTTATTCATTTAACAGTACACTGATAACAATATTAATTATTGTTATTTGTATTACATAGAGCCCCCATTGTGCTAGGCATGGTACAAACTGATAGAAAAAGACAGTTCCTGCCCCAGTGAGTTTGCAATAGAAATAGACAAGGAAGAAAAACAGCAGCACAGAGAGGGGAAATGACATGGGTAAGGTCACGCATAAAAGTTAAAACTCATATTTTTAAAATAATTGCTTGCCTGTGTTACTAATAGCACTTTAGATTATTAAACCTGCACAGGTAGTTTTGTGGTTGGTTTGGTTTGTTTTGCATCTACTTTCCTTTTCCCTGTGTAGGCTATTTGTTTACTTTTGCACTTCACTCAAAGTGGACTTTGAAATCAGAATGTGATTACTTTCACTTTAGATTCCCATTGGTTTCTATTCAGTTTTTCTTTCTGGTTCTTATATATTAGCACAAAGCTGCTATTGTTTAAATTCATAACCCTCTAGGGATGGGCTTAAATTAACAAATAAATAAAACACCCCATTTATTTAATTTTGCTTTTAATATAAAAAAAAATCATTCTGTTCATATAAAACCCCCTAGAAAGATTTTATTACATCTGCACTTGGAGTTTTAAACTACTAGTTAACAGCATCCCTTTCATAACAAGACTGGATTAACAGCCAGCTACGGTGTCTGGAGCTTTAATTTACTCCGTTTTCTATGGTCTGATGAAGTTGCCCATCTTATTTTTAGTTTTAATTAGCCCAGGAAAATAGATAAGTCCCTTGAACTTTCTTTTAAGAACCCATTTTCATGGAAAACATAGATGGCAAAAAGAAGGTTGTGAGGGACATGTACAGAACACCTAGTACAAGTAGAGAAAGTGTCAAATGTCCCAGGCAGCAGGTGTTCCTCTTAACACAAAAAGAGATCAGTTGAGAGACCTCTGGCATAAACCACAACAGTGAGGTGTAAACATATTCCACTGGGCCAGTAGAATTGTGTATCTAAAGTCAGCCCTATGAGTGGAAGCACGTTTGAGAAGCACGTTGCCAGGGTCACTTGCAGTGTGGGAAAATAGGACGTCATTACGCTCAGTGATCTGCCTCCGGCACAGGGCAATATCTCATGTTTCGGAGGAAACCAGCACTCCACCATTCTCCCCCACCCCAAAAAACACATCTACCAATCAGATTATTATATCCTTAAGCACGAGACTTTCCCACCCCTCTTTTAGGACCTGACCCTGGAGGTATTGAGCTAGAAGAGGTCACACTAGATGATCGTAATGGGCCCTTCTAGTCTTAAAATTGATGATTCACCTATTGACTACAGTGAGAGTTGAGAGCGCTCAGCCTCACTGAGGAGGTACTCAGCACCTTGCAGGATCAGTCCCTTTGCCTGCATCACTATAAATGCTGCTATAGTCCAAAAATCCAAGGCTGGATCCAGATTTCAAACACTTCAACATTCATGGGAGTTCAGCCCTGGGTTTTCAGTTTAAACCATTATGAAGATAAGGAGGCAGCTGCAAAAGGGGGATTGGCTCCTGGATTCAAAGTTCAGACAATCCCATATTTCAGTGATGTTCCAGGGTTTTGAGCCAAGCCTGTAATGTGCTGGCAACATCCCATCATGATTCCTCTTCAGGACTTTGAAGTCACCATCAGAGAATCCATCCCAGGTTTTACTGCAAGTTCCTGGAGGACAGGACTTTTAAGAGTTTAGTCAGTGCAGAGTGGATGCCCAGGCCCTGTAGTTCACTACCCTCACTGCTGAGATGCAAGTGTTTTGCTTCAGGAGGCCCTCAGTAACCTGCAACACAGCTGGGCCTATGCCTACCGTAATGGGATCCCTGCATTTGCCAGAGCAATTAAAACAGGTGATTGACATCTGATCTGGACCAGATGCTCCTGGAGCAGCAGAGTATAGAAAGGTGACCAGACAGGTCACTTCCGCAGTGCAGTGTTGGACATCTACTTGCACAAGTTTAGTTACATCGGAAATGGGATGCATTCCAGCTGCTGCTAAACCCGTGTAACTCCCACTAGTGCAGGGTTTTTTTGGTTGCAAACCGGATTAATCTGTGTCGATGGAAGTCCAGAGAACTCCCCCAGGACATGTGTGCATGGACACTCAGCAGTTTCTGCTGGTATACGGAGTTATCTGTGGTGTGTTCGCTCACTCACGCACACGCACGCACGCACACACACAGATACACACACACACACACTCTGTCCTTTCATCCACCTAGAATTTCACTTCATAACAGAACCTGGCATGGTTCTCCCACTCCCTCTCATCACCCGCTCTCCCTCATCATAGACTAGGGTCATAAAGGCAGGAATCGGCCGTGTTACTAAGCAATAATTCATTAGTTTGCTTTGAATCTAAGGATCATTGTTTTCACACTTGCCTGATCCTCATTGGCTTGGGGATCCATTATGTGTGTGTGTGTGTGTGTGTGTGTGTAGATATAGATACATATGTTCTCTCGAGGCTTTTGTATCACAAATGGCAAGCATAATATTCCTCTTCCCCTCTCCCCCGCTTCCCCCCCAGCTCCCTACAGCCAGAGTCCTAATAAGATTATGCCGTAATCCTTGTTTTGTATTTTATTGACTGGTGACCTAGTTGACCTACTTGCAAAAAACCACCACCCTGGCCACTCTGTGTGCATGGAGCCCACGCTACCGAATAAAACCACCCAGCATTAGTATATCGCTCTGCCTTTGACTCCAGCAGCATTTTGCTTTCGCTGACATAGCCCCGGCAGATGTACGGCTCTTGATCTTTTGCTCCTATGCCCTGTGTTTGCTATTAATTGTTATTCTTCTGCCGGAGATTTATGCATTTTAAAAGCCCAAGAGCTGGGGCAGAGCTCTGTTCAGATAGCCACAATCGTACCATGTGCGGAGGCCTGGCGGAATAAGGAGCAAGATGAGAAATGACACATTTCTGAGAGGGGCTCAGAGGGGTTTGAAATGCCACAGATTCCCATAGAGGCTGTGTAATATTCAGGGGTGGACTGCCCAGAGTACCTAATTAGAAGTGAGCAGACCTTCTGCAGCAGCATCCTGCCAAGTAATTAAGTGATTAGTATTGATTGTTGAAATGCTTAAAGATCAGTTATTACTGAATGATTAATTAATCCAATAATGAGAGTAATAAAAATTCTGCAGGTGTGATTATATCACCCACTGAGCATGAGTAGAGGAATCTCTCTGCATCTCTGTCTGATTGTAGATAGATACCACATGGATTTACATACTCTGCGCATACAGTATCTGACACTGAACACTGGGGTAAATCAGGAGTGCCGATTCTGGTCTAAGGATCTGATTCTGCACCACTGAAATTAATGGGAGTAAGATCAGATCCTTACGCCAGTGCAAATCTGGAGTAACTCCACTGAAGTAATTGGAGTTACACCAGTGTCAAACTGGAGTGAGATCAGAATCAGGCCCTATGGCTCTCATTCAGATCAACCTATACAAAAAGGCCTTGTTGCCCAAATTGTGTTGCTCTGACTCTCTGCCTTAACATCAGGTGTGTGGGGATTTTTTAGATCATCCTTTTGTTCTAGGAAGAGCTGAAATCCAGCCACGGATTAGTGGCTGGTTGGGAAATTATATAGTTTCCCATGGAAAATTTGAAGAAAAATAACTTGTTTTTCTCAAAAATATTAATCAATTGTTTTCAGGTTTTGGCACTTTTTTTTTACAAGATACCCACATTTTTCAACAAAAATGGACATTTTTCATGAAATGTCAAAAAAGCCATTTTCTATCTAAAAGTTTAAATGGAAAGTTTTTGACCAGCTCTGCAAAGAGCTCGTTAAAACATCCCATCTCTGTTAGACTGACAGACCCAGAGAGGCAAGGCAAATGAAGGAGACAAGGGGTAGGATGGGGTGGGTGGCAGGAAATCTGGCTAAAAAAATAACTCGTTCATTAAAGGCCTTAGGTGCTGTGACAGGCTGAATCACAGTTAGTCTGGGCTGTGGATACTCTTGCAGTGCAGACGTGACCAATAAAGGACAGGGTCCTTGGTGTCAGGTTTCAGTGCCTTGACATAAGGAGCTCCCAGTAACCCTAAATTCACCAAACAAAATCAGCCAGACCAAATTCCTGCAGTTTTGTTCCATTCCCTGCACCCCTCAGAACTGTTGGCTTTACCCTCCTGTTA
Organism: Macrochelys suwanniensis; assembly: GCA_033296515.1. Lineage (NCBI taxonomy): Eukaryota > Metazoa > Chordata > Testudines > Chelydridae > Macrochelys > Macrochelys suwanniensis. The sequence goes on along the minus strand of CM065790.1, from coordinate 6,688,560 downwards.
GCAGGTTGCAATTTGAAGCCTGTTCCCGGCTCACCTGTGAGTTGGCTCTGGGCAGTGTTGTTGTAGCTGGGTCACGCCCAGGATACTAAAGAGACAAGGTGAGTGAGGTCATATATAATATCTTTGGTTGGACCGACTTCTGTGGGTGAGAGAGACAAGCTTCCGTGCTCACACCGAGCTCTTCTTTTAGAACAATCCTGAGCAGTAGGAACCCTGAGTCAGATTCCGCTGTGATGTGAATCCATGTGTGTAAAAGGCAGTACGATGGCCAGGTATAATAATAACGCCTCCCTCTTATAGAGCACCTTCGATGGGTCTCAAAGCACTTTATAAAGGAGACCAGTATCATTATCCTCATTCTGCAGATAGGAAACTGAGGCAGAGAGTGGGAAAGTGACTTGCCCAAGGTGACCCAGCAGGCCATGGCATATCTGGGGACAGAATCCAGGTCTCCTGATTCTTAGTCCAATGCTGGAGCCAGAGTCAGCCCAGGGGCCAACATCTGAAAGCATGTTTCAAAGGCTGGTCTGGTCTGGGAGGGGTTCAGCGTCCTGGGCCTTTCTCTGAAGGGTCAGACCAAAACACAGGGTCTGAACAACTTCATACTTTGTGAGGAGGTTGAAATCTGGGAGCAGGTTTGTGCCTCGGGACCCCCTCTATCACAAATAGGGCCGTAGTGGGAGAAAAACAGGGCCACGCCCGGTTTTGGAGAAGGCTGGTCGCTCTTTAGGTCAAGATTTCTGCTGCTTTCCACATTTGACCCAGCTCGATTCTTGCTCTTGTTCCGGGCTATCATCCACCCCTCCGTGCTGAGAGTAAAAGAGCCTGCTCAGCCGTGCGGCCAAAGAAGATTATAACGCAGCCTCCACAGCTGGCGCCGGCCGTGACCTTTAACTGCATGAGGAACCTGCCACCAAGCCTGTAGCTCGGGAGGAAGAATATCCATTTCCTCTTCAGACTTTCTCCTCCCCTTGCTAAAGGCACAAGGCCCATGACCACTTCAACCCTAGCCCTGGGAGTTAACTGGGGGGTGGGTCTTGAGGTGGTCCCCTGCACAGGAGAGAATCCCACCAAACTGAAAATTCTTTCCACAGTACAACACTGGAAACCCACCCACACATCTGCCAGCCTCAGTGTAGGAGGCTGGTGGAACAGCTGTTTGAAATTATATAGGAAGGGATACAACTTCGGGTGCTTCAGAGGAGAAGCTAAACAGTTTACCCGCGAAGTGGTTGCATCCTTGAGAGCCCCCATAGCAGCTATGTTGATCTTTGTGAGAATCTACCACTAAAGCCCTTTGATTAACTTGTTTCAGCTTCTCTCCAGTAATCTAGACCACAAAAGCCCTGATAATCTCTGATAAATCGGCTTCCTAGAGAGCCACAGTCCTGTGTTCACTTCTCAGCCACGATGCGTCTTTGGAAACCATTTCACTCTTGCTGGCTGTGTGTCTTTGCATTGAATCAATACATTCTCTTCTAAAAACACCCAAAGTGTCCTCTCAATAAATGTAGAGCCATGGGACCGTTTCTGTGTATACTCAGAGTAGGAGAGGAATATGTTATTTTGTTTTGAAGTGCTGTTGAGACCTCATGCATTCCAGGTACATCTCCAGAAGTTCTCAAGAGGCAGCACTCGGATATGTGTCTATTTCTGACACACACACATGCGAATAGTATAATATATAATCCCTATAATAATGTAATAAGCATCCCTGAATAATAAATAGCCCTTATTTATGAATGACACTTCCAACCCCTCCCTTATTTGGCAAAACATTTACCAGTGTGCCAGGCGATTTCCCTTCCAAACAGATGTGGTAGACACAATTGTGATAACACAATGTCTCTTTGGGTCTGATCTCCTGTCCCTGACAATGTCCAGGACCAAATGTTTCAGAGGAAGGAGCACTATGTCATCTAGACCCAGGATATGGGAGTGGCATCTTTACCAGTGTGGGCGGGGGGGAAGGAATGAACAAATCCTGAACATCAGGAAGCAATTCCTGTCTGCAAGCTTTATTAGACTGGATGTGGTTCATGGCCTGCATTAGGCAGGTCAGGCTGGGTGGACATGGCCTGACATGGGGTGGAGTCTCTGAAGGGAAGTGATGGCTCTGTCCCCTGGGTCATTTAGCAGTAGAATGGATAAAGTGCAAGGACCGATCCTGTATGGAGTGAGAGGACCGACAGCAACACCCTCGTTGTCCCTTTGTGCCTCTGGCTCGTGGGAGGATGGATAGACAATGGGGCACGTGCTTGATTTTTCCCAGTGATGCCCCATTATTAGCCACCACCAAATGCTGATGGTGATGATTGTCCCCAGGGGGTACCAAGCCCTGCCCAAGTGCCAGTCACCCCTGTTTGTACTGCAGTAGCACCTAGAGGCCCTCATGGACATAAGGGCTCCATTGTGCTCGGCGCTGTACAAACACAGAGTAAGAGACAGTCCCTGTCCCCGACAAGCTTAAAGGTGGGAGAAAGGGAGTATTATTATCCCCAGAAGGGAAACTGAGGCACTGAGGGGTTGGGTGACTTGCCCCAGGTCACCCAGAGTCTGTGTGAGAGCTGGGAATTGACTCCCCAGAGTCACTCCAGCCCCTTCATAACAAGGCCTCCTTCCCTCTCCTCTTCGCACCTGTAATTCGGAGCAAAATCTCTCCAAGTGCTGAATGCCTGGATCGTGTCTACCAACAGCCTTTGTGTGGGGGGGCCCTGCCCCCCGGCACACTGCTGCCGTGACAGCCTACCTAGCAGGGTGATTACACTGGGACCATGTCGTCCTACCTCCAGACCAACGCTGCCTTCTCCGGTAGCGGCTTGGTGCAGGAAACAGGCACATCGCCGGAGACCATTCTGCCTTCCCACCCCGCACTCGCTCCCCAGCCAGCAGCATTCCAGATTATGGCCGCAGGGATTTTATCCACACAGAATGGATGTGAAAAGCAGATGGGTGTCTCTAGGGTGCTGCTGATGCCAGGTTTCCCAGGGAGGAAGGATGGCAGCTCTCCCTTCCAGACACAGCAAAGGGAAAGGCATCAGATACAGAGAGTCAAGCAGAATTAAATGGGATTGTTTGAATTCTCCCTAGTGGGGCTGATTATGCTGCTAGCGCTGCAGGAACCACGAGGAGTCAGATTCTGCTTTGAGTTGCGCTGGTGTAAATGAACATCACTGGGCTTAGTCTGGCGGAAATAAAAGCAGAATCCAGCCTCCAGCCTCTCCTACCATCCCCATGGAAACAGTTCATACAAAACCGGAGAGCAGCACAGCAGCCCCCTGGCTTTCTCAGGTCCTATCCTACAGGATCTTGTCTTCGTGGGGTCGGGGCAGGTGCTCAGCACCTCTCAGGATCAGGCCTGCAATGGGTTACCGGAAAGATTAGGGACCCAATCCTGCCAGGGGCCGATTGCCTCCTGCACATGCGGAGATGAGAATAGGGGAACTTGAGGGTGCTCCGTACATTACAGGATCAGCCCCCGGGGGTGTGGGGAAAGGAACAGCTCTCATTGCTCTATGGATCCACTCACACACCAGCCAGGCCATGGGAGGGACTAGCGAAGCAGGGGACATTCTGAGAGCTAGCCGTTAGACATTTTTCAATCCATTAGCGTGTGCCGTGTTGCTTTTGTATCATTCTGGTTTCTTCATCAAAATGGTGCGTGTTACCAAGTCAAATGCCAGGTAGAAGCCTATTACATGGATGCTATTACCTTTATCAACCAAGAAGGGGGCTTTTTGTGATGAACTCCAGGCAGGGCTTTGAAAAACCCCCAAGAGCTCCATCAGCATGAAGCAGCTTGCACTGCACCCTGTCAGCATTAAAAGAGGAAACATCACATGCAGGAATTCCCCTTCTGCCTGGTGAGGTGGGAGCTGGGGACTCCACATGGGTGCAGGTTTGGGCCCATCGCCCAGCCTGGGATTCCCAGCTCCCCCAGCTTTGCTCAGTAGATGACAGACCACTATTGTAATGTTATTTTCTGGGCCTCCTTTAAGTGTTTGAGGCAGATCATCCAGACTTCCTGCATGGAACTCACAGCTGGCTGTACACAATGCCATCAGCTGTCTCTGACTGCTTGACAGGGCTGATGTTGCTGGGTGCAGCAGTTATCATTAGAAATGCTAATCGGCTCTTGTTTTTCTGGCTTGGCAGCCCACCCACCCCCAACACAATATTCTCTCTCTCTCTCTGTGTCCTCCACCCCTTCTCTGAATTCCCCATTAATTATGATTCAACTCTGCTGAAATCAGTGAGTCTCCAATTTGGGAATTCAGGGTCTGTTCAGATCAGCAGGGGGTGGAGGGAGGGAGGGGAAAGCAACGTTTGTATTACCTGCCGGGACTTCTTGGTTGTGCAAACTTGAGCCAGCAACCTCGAGAGCTCAAGGGGATTTCCAGCACTTCCACCTCCGGTCTCAGCCTGAAACAGGGCACGCAGACACGGACCAGGCTGTTTCAGAACCTGAACGAAAAGGCCGGTGAAGATTCGGGGAGTGGGAGGAGAGGAGGGTTCTGTCTTTAATTTCTTCCTCCCACCATGGGACCTCAGGATTCAATTGCCTCAGCTCAGCTGAGACTCTTAGTGTTCCCCTTTCCTAGCCCCATCCCCTCTCCCTCTTCCCCAGAGGATCCCTGGGTTCTATTCCTGGCTCTTCCGCTATCCCCCACAGCCACAGCACTGGGACCCAGCCTGGGCTCAGGGACGCTCAGATTGAGGGCTTGGGGCATGCCCCCTCCCTGCGCCTCAGTTCCCCGTCTGTAACATGGAGATGATCCCAGCCAGGTGTAAGAATGACACCGAGCCCCTATGTACCGCTGGAGATTTCTCAAAGCACAGGGTGAATATGAACAAAGTCCTGTTAATGATACCGTTACCCAAGGGATAATAATCCTTTGCTGCCCCTTAGCAGGGCCTTGTGAGGCTTATTCCATTCACGACTGTAAAGTGCTTTGAGATCCTCGGATGCCAGGGGCTGGAGAAGGGCAAAGGATTCTGGGTTCAGCTGGATCCTTGAAATGGTCTGTGGAGCCTAGATGGTCTCTCAGGGACTGATTTGTCTTTCCCTGCTTTTACCCCAGTGTAACTCCATTGACTTCCGTGACGTTGCTCCTGATTGACACAGCAGCCTTTCTTTCCAAAGCCCAAACCTACCCCTTGCCCCCTCGCCTCATCTCCCGACAAACCGAGACGGAAAACACATTTCTCGGGGAGGTGAAATCCTCTCAGGCCGCGTGGCAAAACAGCTGCACTTGGCTTGTGCCTGCAGAGCTGTGGGGTGGGTTTGCCTAGCTCTGCCCAGATGGGGTGTGGCAAAGGGGTGGGAGGATGGACCAAGGGGGCAAGGGGCAGCAGGAATCCTGCTTGGGCCACGAAGTTCCCATACAATAGGAAGCGAGCTGAATTTTGATCTGAATTTTTGCCCAAGGCGCAAACTGCCCCCAAAGTCTTTGTCTGCAATGGTGTGGTAACCGTGTTGGCCACAGGACATTAGAGAGACAAAGTGGATGAGGTAATATCTGTTATTGGACTAGCTTTGGCTGGTGAGTGAGACAAACTTTCGAGCTCTTCTTCAGGGCTGGGAAAGGTACTCAGAGTGCCCCAGCTCAATATAAGGTGGACCGGATTGTTAAGCATAAGGAGTTAACACATGTTGCAAGAGACCATTCAAGGTGAAGTGGGCAGCTAACATGTCTGCAGACATAGGACACCAGAGGCTCAAGTGGGTTACAGAGTGTTGTAATAAGCCATAAATCCAGGGTCTTTACCATCGTTTCTGGTGTCTAGCAAAGTTAGGAATTTAAGCTCCTAGGCTCGTCTTTGGAAGGGGTCGTGCAGGTTTCTTTGGGGATGAGGACTAGGGGGTCTCCTCTAAGAGGACCTGGCGTGGTCGTTTTCGGAGAAGTGTCTGCTCGGGTGATCAGGTGTTTTTGTCTTTTATCGCTTTTCGGTGCAAGTTCGATCAAGAGCCTAGTGATGGTCTCATTTCACGCACCTAGTTGTTATTGGGACATTTAGTGAGTGGGCCGAGTGTGCAAGGTAGACATACCCACAGGGGCTGGAGACTCGAGATCAGCACCTGAATCTAAACACTGAGCCTGCAGAGGTTCCCCCATCACTAGAGGACATCTTCCTGGGCCGCCAAAGTGGAACTCAAAGGCCCGGGCCTGGAGGCCCTGGACTTGTTCTTGTGCCAGGATTGTCACAGAAGAGAGAGGGACGGACCTACGTACGCTTGTCTCTGGCTCTTAGCACTGGCTCAGCTGATGAGTTTCGAAGCTCACATTGCTCCAGGAATTCGCACGTGCTCAGCCCCAGAGCAAAGGGGAGGCAGTGCCCTTTGGTCAGCTTTCATGACTTTAATGACCCCAGAAACCTGCCCGACCCCTTCCAAAGACGAGTCCAAGAGCTTAAATTCCTAACTTTGCTAGACACCATAATTGATGGTAAAGACCCTGGATTTATGACTCATTACAACAATCTGTAACCCACTAACCCTCAGAGATGTTAACTGCCCTCTGGTGTTCAAGGTCCCCACCTACCACTCGCCCAGCAACAGCGCCGTTCTCACCTTATCTGTGCCAATAGGGTGTAGAGGCCACAAGCTGATGTACAGTGTGGGACGGGGGAAGGGAGAGGGCTGGTCTGTTCTGCACGGCTCCTTTCCTCAGTTTCCTCTGTCCTTTGATTTTTTTTTAAGGAGAGACACTTCCCCAGTTAGCAGGCTGGTGGGAGTGTGTGTGTGTGTGTGTGTGTGTGTGTACAAATCCGTAGGTGTGCTAGTGCATGTGAGCCCAAGTGCATATACCTGTCTGCACGAATGGGGGTGGTTCACAGGAGGGCTGACCAGCAAGGATTCCTTATGAACTCCCATGCACCCGGCGAGTTCAGCAGCCAGGCTGTGGGTGGGGAGGGACAGGGAGGGGAGAGGTTAGGCCATGCACTCCCACCGCTAGCCACCCCACACTGCTGCTGGCCCTGTCGTCATGTCTGTTCGTCACCCAACACACTGACCATCTCCCTGCAGCTTAGCTCTCCCTGGGGAGATCCCAGCTGGGCCAGAGCCCTGATATTACCCGGGTGCAGCACCCAGCCTCCACCTGAGCCCAGGGTGAGCTGAGCGAGGCTCAGGACACAGGTGATGATCCCTAGCAAGGCTTAAGTCAGTGAATTGTTTTTCCTCTTTGCCGTTCACCAAGCGCAATTAATGGAGCTCGGCCCGAGCTGCTTGCTTGGCAGCCCAATTTATCAGCTTGCCAGGGCTCAGATGCTGGAGTTAAGAGCGAAAAGGTGGAGCCAGGGGGAGTGGGAGGAGGCTGCCAGTCAGAACAGCCAGCCAGGCGGCTCTGAAAGGGTAGCTGCTTTCATTAGGATTTCTGTCATGCGCCAAATGCAGGCACTTCCCAGCTGAGAATCCAAGAGCAGAAGGAAGATGAGGGGTTGCTGAAGGAGCCTGAGACAATGTGGGAAGAGAAAGTAGCTCACTGAGTTAGTTAGTTAGTTAGTTAGTTAGTTTAGTTTAGTTTAGTTTAGTTTAGTTTAGTTAGTTAGTCTTCACTGTTTGTGCTGGAAGATTCAGGCTGCAGAGAAACAACCCTCGGGAAGTGTCCTTTGCTTCTCCCCCATCTCTAACCCCTCCCCCCACCACAAGGCATCATCCCACCATGAGCTCTTAAAACAAAGAAGCCTGGGTCTTCTCCAGAGAGAGTCCATGGGCCAAAGCCGTCTTGTTCTCCCTGCAAGAGTTCCTGACATGCGGACAATGAGATCAGTTCCTTGGAAACAAGGGCAGTGGACTTTGGATGCAAACTTTTACTCACAATAATGCTGTACACACAGAGCTGTACACACAGAACCGCTGTAAGTACACACACACACACACACACACACACATAATACCACAGAGCTACTGCACAGACACATCCAGAGAGCAATACACACAGAACTGCAGTACACACACACTGCTACACAAAACCACCGTACCCATGCACATCCACTCTGAAACCTGACACGGAGCTATGGCACGCACAACTGCTGCATACGCAACTACAATAAATACACACAGACAGCTATAGACATAGATGCCATACACGTACACACACACAGCTATTGTACACACACACACATATACAAACACAGAACTATACACATCAGCTAATCAGTTCCTGTTTTGGCCCGTCTCTACTGTGCAAGCGTCTATTTACTGTGTATTTGTCCCATCCATACGATGTGTGTGTGTCTGGGACTATTCTCTGGCAGGTGTGCAGACAAGCCATAGTCAGACAAAGACAGAAGCCTCTGGCCGATCAGCCACTAATACTGGGCATGTGATTAAAAAAGCTTAAAAACATTGAGCTCCCCCCAGCATCAGAGCAGTGCTCTGAGCTGGTACCTGCTCTCCGGTGCAGCATCCGGCAGTGCAGTGAAGAGGTTACAACATCATTACAATAAAGCTTCAGAGGCATGGACGCAGGAAATGAAATTTTATACTGCGCTACACTTCTAAGAGTGCCTGCAGAAGCCATGAAATATCACAGCTCCTTTAAGTGGTGTTCTGCTGGAAAAGAAATACACCGCTCTCGGGTTTATTAAAGTCAGTCTTCATCTCCCAAGTGCGTCTCATCTATTGACATAATGTGTCAGTAGGAAAGAGCTGGACTTGGAGGGATGAGCATGCAAAAGGGCAGGATTTGCAATAACACCGGAGTGACCAGAGGCCCAGAGCAGATTAGAGTTACTCCGGTTCGCCTGTCTCAGACACTGGCTGGCACCAGCTGATTCAGAGCAAGGTGCAAGGATTTCCACCTTGGACACGTATTATTATCTATTAGTTGTATTACCATCTTGTCCAGGGGCCCTAATCAGAGACCAGGACCCCACTGTGCGCTAGGTGCTGTACAAACGCAAAACAATGCAATAACCTGCCCCCCAGGTTAATGCCCCTTTCTTCCACAAGCTACATCCCAAGCATCTAATTCTTCTTTCAGATGCTCCTGGATAAACCCCCATTGAAGTGGGTACTGAGGGCACATCATAGGGTCAGCCTCCTAGGCCCCGATCCTGCAATTGGATATGTGTGGATGGACCTAGGGTGACCAGATGTCCCAATTTTATAGGGACAGTCCTGATTTTGGGTCTTTTTCTTATATAGGCTCCTATTACCCGCCACCCCCGTCCCGACTCTTCACATTTGCTGTCTGGTCACCCTAGATGGACCCCTGGATCCCTGCAGAACCCAATGGGATTTATGTGGACCTGAATGCAGGCTTGGGGCCTTGTAAGCCCCTTAGGGCAGGAATCTGTCAAACTGATACATCTACAAAGCACCACACGTGCTGCCGAAACTGGAATGCAATCTTTGGGAGAAGCCCTGTTGTTTAACAGGTGAGCTCAGGGCTCTGAAGGTGCTGCTGATTGCAACACGAGGGATCTCAGGGCTCAGCTCCCTGCTCCGTGCAGTGCGACCGGGGTCACAGAGCCGCTCGGGTTTGGCCCAACTGCTGTGCCACTCACTCAAATATGGCCTGGCTCCATCCCCATCATCATGGTGGAGGGGCAGCTGGGCCAAACCTGGAGTGGGGAGCCAGCTCCAGTCAGCCCTGTGGGACCAGAGCCGCAGGAGCTGCTGCTGCAAGGTGGTGCCGGGCGACCTCTGCAAATCTCCCCGGGCCTACGATCCTCCTCACCCGGCCTCCTCCTTGGTTCCTCTGGGGGCCCGCAGGTGCCCTTTTCCTTTCCCTTTGATGCAGTGCCAATAGTTTGTCTTAGCATGATGGCTTAATACAGAATACATTAAAGAGCTGGGTTAAGGAGTGATTCACTTCCCCCTGCAAGTCTCCCAAAGACCCCGTAATCACCGAGAGATGCAGTGCCGGCGGGCAGGGTTCTCAGGCTCTGGGTTCCTTCAACTCTCAGGTGATGAAACTGGAGCAAGAATTAATGACCAGACCAAACCAGGAGTATCCCTGGGCCTGATCCCCACTCCCTCCATTCCCACAATAGGGGCCGGGGTGGAACAGGCGGGACTCGAAGCTGACGTTGTGCTTTCCACATTCTGGGGCTGTGCTGGGTCCTGCTTGGGCCCTGGCGTAAATTAGAGCAGCCCCCACACCACTTGTGTAGAGTCAGTCTCACTTCCTGGGGCCTCGTGTGCTAGCGGGGAGCGGTTCAGTTTGTGCTTTCTCTGATTCAGCCTTGTTTATTGACAAGGAATGCAGAAAGTCCTGCTTCTGCGAGGGCTGGAGGAACTAAAGCCAGTGGCTCGCTTCTTTCAGCCAGCACCCCACCCCACCCCAAAATCTCCCTCTAGGCTTCTCCCAGGCTGCTGCGTCGCTCCCCTGCTCTGCATCTGAGTCTCCCTCTGTTTCTTGTCTGCACCCCGACTCGCCTTTTTCACACCCACTCCCACAGGCGCAATATTCAGCAGAACCGTTCACAGGGTGCTAGTTTCTCCAGAGCCTCCTCCTGCCTCATATAGGTGGGACCCCTTACGTGTCAATTAGAGGCATTTTAAATGAAAGGCACCTTTGCACCCATCGGCTTCAGTGAGGTTTAACCCAGCTCATAACAATATTTTTAATACCATGTCGTTTTCAGTCCCACTCGGTTTTGTGACTCCTCTTACTTAAAATCTTAAATTTTGACCTCACCTTACTGCAGCTGAAAATAATCCACCTCCCAGGATGGGTGGCTAGCTTTGTGTCTATATTAATCTGCAACTATCATGTTAGACTAAATGAGGGCCCAGTTCTGCTCTCCATCAATCACGCAATGTGAATTCCAGTGACATCGGTAGATTTCATCCAGATTCCCCCCGGTGTCACAGAGCAGAATGTAGCTCCAAACCCTCTCAGCTACCCAGGGCCTGTGCTGTGTGTGTGATTGCCCCTTAATCAAATAAAGGGCTTGCACAATGAAAGGCGCTGCAGGAATCATGGATGAACAGGAGCCAAAGCGAGTGTTTGCAGCAGCTCTTTGGCATTTCGGAAAGAGCAAACAGCCTTCCCGTCCCCTCGCTTGGTTGCCAAACCATTGCAATTTTCAGAGGAGGGAAATAGAAGAAATAAGGCTGTGTAGCAAACAAGACGATTGGTCACGGTCTTTGCAATCAAAGCTCCTTTCAGAGAGTCTCTAGCAGCTTGAAGTTGTATTTATTTGCTGGACTCCAGTTCGTACAGTGTTCAGAGACTCTCAGCTTGATGGCTCAGGGAACCTGACTGTGTAGGTGTTTAATGAGCATCAGCTCACTTCCTTGATGCTATGAGGGGGTGTGGTCCCCCCTAAGGGACCAGTAAGAGTATGCTGGCCCGTTAGGACCCTGTTCTCATCGAGTCATAGGACTGGAAGGGACCTTGAGAGGTCTCCTAATCCAGTCCCCTGCACTCATGGCAGGACTAAGTATTATCTAGACGATCCCTGACAGGTGTTTGTCTAACCTGCGCTTAAAAATCTCCAGTGATGGAGATTCCAGCACCTCCCTAGGCAATTTATTCCAGTGTTTAACCACTCTGACAGTTAGGAAGTTTTTCCTAATGTCCAACTTATACTGCCCTTGCTGCAATTTAAGCCCATTGCTTCTTGTCCTATTCTCAGAGGTTAAAGAGAACAATTTTTCTCCCTCCTCCTTGTGACAACCTTTTATGTACTTGAAAAGTTATCATGTTTAATCTTCATTTCTCCAGACTAAACAAACCCAATTTTTTCAATCTTCCCTCATACGTCATGTTTTCTAGATCTTTAATCATTTTTGTTGCTCTTCTCTGGACTTTCTCCAACTTGTCCACATCTTTCCTGAAATGTGGCACCCAGAACTGGACACAATATTCCAGTTGAGGCCTAATCAGCGCAGAGTAAAGCGGAAGAATTACTTCCCGTGTCTCGCTCACAACACTCCTGCTAATACAGCCCAGAATGATGTTCACCCTTTTTCGCAACAGTGTTACACGATTGACTCATATTTAGCTTGTGATCCACAATGACCCCCAGATCCCTTTCCGCAGTACTCCTTCCTTGGCAGTCATTTCCCAGTTTGTATGTGTGCAACTGATTGTTCCTTCCCCAGTGGAGTACTTTGCATTTGTCCTTATTGAATTTCATCCTATTGACTTCAGACCATTTACTTTCATCTTATTTACTTCTCCTCGTTTTCCAGCCTATGATGGCTACCATTTAACTCCTTGTCATAATTTCTCTAAGGGCCTGACTGACAACTTGAGTCTCAACAAGCCCAGTCCTTTCTCCCACCTTGTGGGGTGGAGAGGGAGAAATCCACTTAGCTGATCCCTTCCCACCTATCTCACCCTACTCCCTGTGGGGCTACTGGGTCTGTGCATTGGCAGGTTCTTGCCAGCCACGGCCTGGAAGCTGCTCCCTTGGCAGCCTGTTATCCCAGCTGTTGCTAGTCAGGTAATTAGCTGCAGGTGAGGAGGTCGCTGCTTTGTCTATTAACCCCTCTGTGGCCATTGCTGCACAGAGTTTATACACTCCATCACAATGGCCCTGGTCCAAAGGCCTCTGGGCAGCTTAAGAACGATAACTAATAATGATCCTTAGTGGCATAGCGCTCCAAGCGCTTTCCAAAGGACGGCAAATATCATTAGCCCCGCTTCCCAGATGGGAAAAGAGAGGCACAAAGAGGTAAGGTGAGATAGCCAAGGCCATGCAGCAGGTCAGTGGCAGAGGCAGGAAGTTGTCTGATTCTCGAAACAGTCATCTGAGCAAAAACCCATGTGCACCAATGTTCACCAAGAGCTCAATACAAAGAGCACAGATATGACTGGAACAACCTGTTCCCAGAGAGGACTTTTGAAGAGACACCCCCTCCCCCCCGGAGATCTGTGTCTCTTGCTAAACAACCAACCGCTGGGGATCTGAGCAAGGGTCCACAAACTCTGCTTTCCCAGTATTCACTAGCCCGTCTCAGCAATAGCCCTGGTGGCTGTGTTGCACTGAAGATCCTGATCTAATGAGATTTGCCAAAAGTTTACATTCTTCCTCTGCCCGTTGCAGACAGGCGCTTGTTGTAATTACGACCCCCAGCTGGGAAGAGGAGATGGACCTGTAACCCTAGGACACTGTGCCTCAGTCAGCCCGGGTATCACTGCAGAGCAAAGTGAAGCTTCTCCTCCCTGCTGTGCTCACTAGGTCACTCTGAATCTTGGCAGATCAGGCTGTGTCTACACTATGCCAGTGTAGCTACGTCCGCATAGGAACAGCCTACACCAACAGAAGGGGCTTTGCGTCAGGGTCGGAACACCACCTCCCCAAACGAAGTTAGGTGACTTCTGCATTTAAAATGCTACAGCAGCACAGCTGTAGCCCGTCCATGCAGACGCTCATGACAGCGACGGGAGAGGTTTTCCCATTGCCGTAGTTAATCCGCAGCCCTGAGAAGCGGTAGCTAGTTTGATGGAATAATTCTTGAGTCAACGTAGCGTTGTCTACACCAGGGCATAGGTCGGCATAGCCATATCTCTCTGGGGTATGGATTTTTCAGTGTAGACTAGCCCTCTAAGCTATATTGATGGAAGTATTCTTCCATTGACAGAGCTGTGTCTGCCCTAGAGGTTAGGCCAGAATAGCCATGTCAGTCAGGGGTGTGGTTTTTTCACACCCTGCACCGACATAGCTATATCAACCGAGCTTTTAAGCATAGACCAAACCTGGCTTTGCAGAGTTTTACTCTGTGTCTCCCCCTCCCCTCCTATTTATTTTTACTGGGGACAGTCCCCAGGAACCAAAAATCTGGGTCTGAATTTTGGGAGAGTTGAGACGGACCCACATCTCAATACTCTTGGTGTCTGGGTAAGTTTGGATCTGCATCCAAACATTGGGGTGGTCAGTAGCGCTCAACAGGACTGAATGAAAATCTTCGATACAAACACCCCTGGTCCAAATCTGTATCTGTGGCCTTCATTAACCGGAGAAGAAAGAAAATTGACTCTGACATCAGTGGAAAGGTCTGACCAGTGCTGCCAGCTGATTGGGACGTCTCTGGGGAGGAGTAGTTAAAATTTGCCGTAACTAATTGAATTTCTCCAGTGCTGCAGCTCAGTTTCCACAATCCATAGGAGACAGGTTCCAAGCTTTTAGAAACTAATGAGAGTTTAACCCTGTCTGTGCAGCCATTGGAGCTTTCCAATACAGTCGCTTGGCTTAAAAGGCCTCCTTTTTGTTTACATATCGAATCAATTGGGATAGTTATAATCTAGTCTCTGTGAAAGACTTGAGGACCTTCTTTGTTATCAAGCTGGCTCGGGGGAGGAGGGGAGAGAGAGGTCACGGTGAACTATCGATCAGGCAGAGAGGACTTTTGAAGAGACCCCCTCCACCCAGGAGATTTTTCCGCTGTGTCTCCTGCTAATGCCTCTCCATTGATCTCCCCTCGCAGGCTGCAGTGACAAGATTTTTTAGCTGGAGTCATTCAAAGGAATCAATCACTAAGAGGTAAATGCGCATGCCCCCGCAGGGGGAGGGGAAGAGAGAGAGAAACTGCTCCCCAAAGACATTTTCTCCACAGGCGTTTTAGCACTTCTGGGTTGGTTGGTTTTCAGCTGAGCGCGAGGCCTGCCAAAGTGGTCACGTTGCCCTCTGCTTTGGCACTGTCTCCTAACCCAGTCACGCCCGCCTCTTGAACTCAGCCCGGGCAGTGTGATAAAAAGGGGCATAGGTAGGTTTAGTTTATAGTAGTATAAACTTCAGTTTGGAAACACGTCGGGCCAGGCTCCCAAGTGCTCAGCCTCCACAACTGGAGCCATGTCTGCAAAAGAGTGAGGCCCCTACCCAGGCACCTAAATAAGGGACAGCCTTTCCAAGCGGCTCAGCCCCCAGCTGCTCCCATTGTGAGACTTGTGGTCAGATTTTCCGGAAAGCACATGAGACTGGGTGTGGAGCTGCTTAGAAAAGCGGGCTCTTGATTTTGGTGCCTAAATGAGAGCTCAGCTCCTTGGAGAATTCTGGCCCCCTGGTGGCTGAATTCTAGTCTCGTTGACACCTGTGTAAATCCAGAGTCACTCCATTGAAATCAATGACATGACTCTAGATTTGGACCAGTGCACATGAGGTCATACAGCAGCCCCAGACACTCCCCTGCACCCAGATTCACATCTTGCAGGGTTCCTTTGTCCTTTTCCCTGCTGATGGAAATCAAGTGAGATCCCCCCGGATGGAGAGGGAATGCGTTCGTGAGAGAAACATGGTTTGTGTGTGAAACGCCAAAGACGGCTCTAAATCTCCCCTTCCTCCCTCTCAAAAGTCACTTGGGAATTACACAACTAAATACCAGTGGGGATCCGAGCCATTATATCTAATCCACATTCGCATTACCCAGATGTGGGATTATTCCTGGCACTTGCCTTTGATTCTGCAGTGTTTGCAATGTGAGCGTCTCTTTCACAGGGGGTCTTACAACCAGGGTGAACTGCTAGAGGGCAGTGTGGCTTAGCCGAGCCCAGTGCTGTCCTCTCTAAAGAGCTGCTGAGCAGCTCCGGACTCCCTGAGGATAAATAACCTGTCAGTGGTTGCTAGACTCCTTCCTTCTTCAGTTATAGGAGGCTGGGGAAGGGGAAGCTTGGGGGTGAGGGGAGGAGTGAAATGCGGTTTGGAAACACAGTTTCAAAAGAAACAGCAAGAGGACAGGGTAACTTTTGAGGCTGTGATGCAAATTCGGGGCCAGGGCCAGCTCTAATTTTTTTGCCGCTCCAAGCAAAAAAAAAACGAGCGCCGCCCCCAGCCAAAAAAAAAAAAAAAAAGAAAACGAGCGCCGCCCGGCCGAAACAAACAAACAAAAAAACCCCAAGCGCCACCCCGCCGAAACAACCCCCCCGAGCGATGCCCCGCACTGCCGAAACAAAAAAAAAACCCCGAGCGCCGCCCCACCGAAACAAACACCCACCCCCTGAGTGCCGCCCCACCGAAACAAACAAAAAAAACCCCCGAGTTCTGCCCTGCCGAAACAAAAACAAACACCCACCCACGCCGAGCGCCACCCCGCTGAAGTAAAAAAAAAAAACAACCCCCGAGCGCCACCCCGCCGCCCCAAGATTGGCCGCCCCTTAGAAGGTGCCACCCGAAGCACGTGCTTGGTCGGCTGGTACCTGGACCCGGCCCTGTACGGGGGACATTTTAAAGACCACCTGAGGCTCTCCCTGCCCTGCTCACGAGCAGTGGCAGGATCCTTAGCATCTTTGCAAAAGAGAGTCCCAGGCAGAGAGGTAGGTACTGCATGCAGGATAGCTTTGAGTACCCCATGCCTTGCAGAATAGCATTTGTTTTGCAGGAGATCCCATTTAGGGCCAGATCCTACACAGTGCAGGGAAGTGGGATTCAGGGCCTCTCTACTCTGTGCAGAGGGCCGTGCCAAGCATTTAACCCAGTATCGCCGATCCCAAGTGTTCAAAAAACATGGGTCAGGTCCCCAAACCTTGAGATTGGCTTAAAAGTCATTAGGAGCTTTTTAAAACAATGGGTTCTCTTTCTTTGTCTTCTGGTTTCTGAGTCTTGCTTTATGTCGCCACGCTTTTCTCATCAATCACAAGGGCTGGAGATGAATTTTATGCCAATGAAAATGGAAATTCTTGTGTAATCGCTTGATTCCAGCAGCTGGAGCATTAAGAAGAAAACACAAATACCACGAGATTCACAATACAATCTCAAAAGCTGGTTACACTGCTAACCTTCCTTGTTCCCATGCATGGTCCCTGCTCGCTCCTGAGTTGGAGTGAAATGAGTTTACGCTCCATGCCAGGACTAGAGATGGGCAGGAAATGATTATCCCAGCCTAGGAAAATTTTTGAGATATCAAAAAAAATTCCGTCCCGAAGCGGGACAAAGAGTCAAAATCTCGAAATGTTTACACGCTGGGAAAAAAAATGGTTTGTGTCAATTGAAACGTTAGATTTATTGATTTTATTTAATTCTAATTCACTCATTTCTAAACCAGATGTTGTTTTGAGCCAGAAAACCGGAATTTTCTGTTTTGAAAATGTCAAAACCGAATGTTTCAACAATTTCAAAACTTTTTTTAGTCAAAAATATGTGTTGAAACCAACCCTTTCCTGGGACGTTTCAGTTGTGACAAATGGCTCTTTTTCGATAACAAACCATTTTGTCAAAAATTCCCAGCCAGTTCTACCAAGGACTTTCAGGGTCAAAGGTTTAATGGGATACTTATTATTGAGACATCACATGGGTGAATGGTGGGCCTGAATTTCTTCTCACAGTGCGGTGATTCAAGGAGAAACTCTTTGAAGTTAGCGGGCTGGATTTACCGTTACCCTTCACCGAATACAGTCATCTACCCTGGGGTTAGGGTGACCAGACAGCAAATGTGAAAAATTGGGACAGGGGGCGGGGAGGTAATAGGAGCCTATATAAGAAAAAGATCCAAAAATCAGGACTGTCCCTATAAAATCGGGACATCTGGTCACCCTAACTGGGGTAAACCTTGTTTTGTTCAGACCAGCATATGTGGAAAACATAAATGATGTTGTCTGCAGGACACAGCCAGGGAGGAATAGTGTTTAGCACAGGACTCCTGGGTTCTATTTCTGATTCTGCAACAGGCTCACTGTGTCGCTTTCGGCAAGTCACGTGCCCAATGTCATTTTCAAACATGCCACCGATTTTAGGTGCCCTGATTTTTGGGAAGCCCAACTTGAGATACCTTTTATGTGGGAGGCAAAATATGCATTTAGGATCCTCTCTTTAGGCAGACAGGTATGAAAATGTTGGCCTTAACCTTTGTGAGCCTCTGCTTAAAGGAGTATAAAAGACTTCCCTGCTGCCAAAGCCGTTGTGAGGGATAGTTAATTAATGTTTGCAGTGCGCACCTCTGAAGGAGTGCTGGTTTCGTAAGGACTAAAGAAGAGCTCAGGAGTCTTACAGAGAAATTGGAAGTGACTGTAAAGTGCATGGATATATCGACCTGATTCTTATCTCAGATTGGTGTCAGAGCTCAATCCCATAAAGTGCTGAGCGCTCTGGCCCTGATTTCGCAAAGCAATTGAGCACATGCCTAATTTTAAGCCTGTGTTTAAGTCCCATCTATTTTACAGGTACGTGCTTGGATGAATTGGGGGTCTTGAGTAAATGCTTAACTTTAAGCTCATGCTTAAGTCCCATTGATTTCTAAAGTTAAGCATGGCCTTAAATGCTTTCCTGAACTGGAGCCAAAGTGCTGAGCCCCCAAGAAGGAATAACTCCCCCGACTCAGCGGAGTCACTCGCCAGTAAAGCAAGAGGCGAATCAGGCCCTTATTTTCTTTAAAAACACAGGTGCCCCACCCACTAATGGCACAGCAGGAATGATTCTTATAGTATTGCAGTAATAATGGTATAGTAGAGCAGTATTATTAGTCACAGATCTTTGGTCGTCTGCCCACCGATCTGAGATACCATGAAAACCAATGACGCCGGTGTGATTGCTAGGGATACAACGGTTACATGCCCAATGCACAATTGAAACAAAGGAGCAGACCGGCAGGAAAGAGTGGGTGTTTGGATGACAGAGCAGGCAGCATGATCCTGACGGAGCTGCTTTGCTTCCCTTTTCATCTGTCTCACACCTCTCACTTACGTCTCCCAAACCCCAAATCATCTGCAGCTCCAGCTCACGCAGCCCACTGCGCAGCGGTAATCACAGCAGCTGTCTTGGGAAACAAGTTCTTTGGCTTCCCCGTAATTACAGCGGCATGTCCGCAGTGAAAAGATCAAGGGGGAGCGGGGGAAGCGTTAATTATAAGCTTGTGACCGCGAACCTTTGGTGCACGTTGCAAGAGCTCTGTGCTCACACTCAGATGTGTTTACAGGCTTGCACACTCAAACTCCTCCAGGCGCACCGATGCAATAATCAGGCTTATAAATGCACAAGTGTGCGCGCACACACACACGAATGCACAGCAGCTCACTCTTTGTATCCCCCCAGGCCGAGGGGTCGGCAATGTGTCCGTACACGGATACAAGTGTCTGTCGTAAAAATGTTGAGGTCCGTGGCAATGTTCCCTCTAATTTTTGACAGGCCGTATGTGCAAAAGATTTCTTCTGTGCAAATTTTTGACAGGCTGCGTGCGCAAAAAAATTCTTCTATGCACATTGTTGTGCTTCTGTGCAAATTTTTGTGCGCGCGGTGTTTCGCCGTGTTTAGGATCTGTGTGCGCGTGCACACGCGCACAGCTTAGAGGGAACAGTGGTCCGTGGCGTGGGGGGTGCTCACCTCGGGCGGCTCAGCTCCCCCCACGAGCGGCTCCCCATCCCTGCTGTTGCTGGCGGAGGGGAGCTGCCTCCATCTGCTGCAGGCGCCGCCCCCTCAGCTCCCATTGGCTGCGGTTCCCAGACCCGGCCAATGGGCTGGGAGCCGCGGAATCAGTGCTTGGGGAGGGGGGACCGCCTCCACCAGCAAGAGCAGGGACGGGAAGCCGCCCGAGGTGCTAGAAGAAGTTGAAGAAGAAAAAGGTTCTTTCTAGCTGTTGGCACTGCAGGTCTCTGTAATGAAATGGGTCCCTACACAATTATCCACTTTTACCCACTGTCCCCTGTTGGAAGTAGGGTGACCAAATGTCCCGATTTTATAGGGACAGTCCTGATATTTGGGGCTTTTTTTTATATGGGCTCCTATTACCCTCCACCCCCTGTCCCGATTTTTCACACTTGCTGTTTGGTCACCCTAGTTGGAAGGCTACGTAGAACAGGGCCATCCCAGCGGGAGCACCAGGAGGCACTGAACCTGGTGGGAGCATAATCCCAGACACAGGATTAGAACCCCCATGGCCCCATCCCTTCAGGGTAGTAGCCATGCTCCTCACCTCCTGCGCCTGACTTGTGGGCAGGCCATGACCCTACCTCCTCCTCAGCCCCTTTTGTGCCCAAGGAGGCCCAGCAAGGCCCCGCTGTCAGCAGAGCGTGGGGTGTGGGAAAGTGGAGCAGGAACAGCATCATGGTAGGATGGTCTTGGTGAAGGTGCTTGGTGGTCCCTGAGAGCCCAGGTTTCTGTTCTTGGCTTTGCCTCTGCCCCTGATTTCTTGTGTGGCCTTGGGCACGGCCTCAGTTCCCCAGCTGTCACACCGGGATCATAATAACCCATGGTGCAGTAATGGGGGCCATAAAGAAATATTTGAAAAGAGAATGAAAGTCTGATGCTGAAAAGAGATTCAAAGGGTGGGGAAGGAGAATTTCTGGTATTTCAAGCACCCTTTCTTGGCAGCCTCAGCAGAGAGGCCAAGGATTACACAGGTTATGGAGCGTGAACTAACCTCTTACCTTAGATGTCCCTCCAGAGCATGGTTTAGGCAGGGCATAGCAGGAAAATCCTGACTGTCAGTCTCCAGGGCCATTGATCCAGCACCTTTCACCAGCATGAAACACACCCAAAACGCTTTAGAAATGGCCAGTTTTATTTTATTTTATTTTCTGCCTTGGGAAAATGCTGGTTGGAGATTCATAGCCAGGTGGAATTCTGGATCAAAGTCTGATATATTTTGTTTAGTTCTTTATTGTTTGATTCTAAGAGCCCTGTTGAGTGCTCAGTATCTCCCAGATCATCAGCACATGGGATTGCCAGCTTAAGTATGTAACTATAAGGCCGTCTTGAATTTCTAGGGGTTGACTTATTATTAAAACGGGAGATAAACTAGTCCCTGACTCAGGATTCCTGCATGCTAAGCTGGGAAATGATGCTGGAGGATAT
Source organism: Macrochelys suwanniensis (assembly GCA_033296515.1). Lineage (NCBI taxonomy): Eukaryota > Metazoa > Chordata > Testudines > Chelydridae > Macrochelys > Macrochelys suwanniensis. The sequence goes on along the minus strand of CM065790.1, from coordinate 6,667,881 downwards.
GATACTGCATATGATAATGCAAAGCTAATGTGATTGGGCCCTGGTTCTGCGAACACTGACCCATGGACTTAACTTGATACAAGTGAGTAGTTCCATGGAACTTAATGGGACAACTTGCCTGGTTAAAGTTTGGCACATTGTGATGACTTGTGACATACATGCTGTGTGCCACCTGGCTGAATCAAGACCTTGTGTCTTATGATGGAGTTGAACAGTTTGGCTAATCTGCTCACTCAGGCTCAGATGTACAGAGAAAGCAGGTGTGGGACCAGAGCTCAAGGAGATGCACATGACAAATGTTTTTTTAGGAGCCTTAGGACCAGCTGGGCTGGCAGGGAGAAGCTGTGATCAGCGGGAAAATGTTGAGAGTTCCTTCTGCCGGGACAGCAGAGGACTGAGGCAGCAGGGCCTGAGCTAATCAGTTCTATCAGCAAATGGCCTTGTCCGTATGACACTTCTGCGGCAGGTGAGGAAAGCAGGAGTGATCGGGGAGGGAAGTGTGGCAGGAAGACACTCAAACTGCATAGTAGAAATGGCTCTGAATAGATCTTGCAGAAGTGATAAAGCCTCAAGTTCCAGGAGAGAGGGAACAAGCCACGAATCCCAGTAGATGGGGCTGTTGATCACACAGGTCTATCTGTACTTACTGGGTATGGGATCTAATAAAAAGAGCAGGGGAGTGAACTAGTTCTATTCCTGGCTCTGCCATTGACTTGCTGTCTGATCTCATAAGTGATCCTTTCCCTGTCGCTCATTCCCAGCTTCTGGCAAACAGAGGTTAGGGACACCATCCCTGCCCATCCTGGCTAATAGCCATTGGTGGACCTATTCTCCATGAATTTATCTAGTTCTTTTTTGAACCCTGTTATAGGGCTTGGCCTTCGCAACATCCTCTGGCAAGGAGTTCCACAGGTTGACTGTGCATTGTGTGAAGAAATATTTCCTTTTGTTTGTTTTAAACCTGCTGCCTATTAATTTCATTTGGTGACCCTAGTACTTGTGTTATGAGAAGGAGTAAATAACACTTCCTTATTTACTTTCTCCACACCAGTCATGATTTTATAGACCTCTGTCATATTCCCCCATAGTCATCTCTTTTCCAAGCTGAAAAGTCCCAGTCTTATTAATCTCTCCTCATACGGAAGCTGCTCCATACCCCTAATCATTTTTGTTGCTCTTTTCTGAACCTTTTCCAATTCCAGTATATCTTTTTTGAGATGGGGCGACCACATCTGCACACAGTATTGAAGATGTGGGCGTACCATGGATTTATATAGAGGCAATATGATATTTTCTGTCTTATTATCTATCCCTTTCTTAATGATGCCCGACATTCTGTTTGCTTTTTTGACTGCCGCTGCACATCAAGTGGATGTTTTCAGAGAACTATCCACGATGACTCCAAGATCTCTTTGTTGAGTGGTAACAGCTAATTTAGACCCCATCATTTTATATGTATAGTTGGGATTATGTTTTCCAATGTGCATTACTTTGCATTTATCAACACTGAATTTCATCTGCCATTTTGTTGCCCAGTCACCTAGTTTTGAGAGATCCTTTTGTAGCTTTTTGTAGTCTGCCTGGGACTTAACTATTTTGAGTAGTTTTGTATCATCTGCAGATTTTGCCACCTCACTGTTTACCCCTTTTTCCTTTTACCTCAGGCCTCTGTCTGACTCAGTGTCTCCATTTGTAAATTGAGAACATTGGTACTTACCTATTGTACCTCCTAAGGGTATTGTGTGGCTTAGTTCTTTAATGAGTGTAAAGTGCTTTGGGTTGCGGTCACAAAAGGTGCTTAAACAATGCAAATAAATTTCCTTCTTTGACAGGGTTATTGGCCTAGTGGAAGGAGAGAAGCAGTCATAGGCGCCGACTCCGTGGGTGCTCCGGGGCTGGAGCACCCACGGGGAAAAATTGGTGGGTGCAGAGCACCCACCGGCAGCTCCCCGCCATCCCCGGGGCTCGCGCCCAGCTCCCCGCCAGCCCCGGGACCCACGGCAAACTCACCTCAGCACCGGGAGACATTGTGGGGCCACGCCCCCGACGCTGGGCGACGTTGCGTCGGCGTCGGGGGCGGGGCCCCGCAACATCACCTGGCATCGGGGGCGGGGCCCGGTGTTGGGGGTGGGGCCCCGCCCCCGATGCCAGGCGTCAGCCCCCACTGGCACCACCGGAAGTTGGCGCCTATGGAAGCAGTAGCTGTGATATATCTCGATTTTAGTATAGCTTTTGACACAGTCCCACATGACAGTCTTATAAGCAAACTAGGGCAACGTGGTCTAGATGAAATTACTATAACATGGGTCTGCAACTGGTTGAACACTCATACTCAAAGAGTAGTTATCAATGGTTTGCTGTCAAACTGGGAGGGCATATCTAATGGGGTCCCGTGGAGGTCAGTCCTGGATCTAGTACTAGTCAATATTTTCATTAATGACTTATAAACATACTCTCCAGGCCATTATATGAAATTTGTGGATGTCACCAAGCTGGGAGGGGTTGCAAGCACTTGGAGGACACAATTAAAATTCAAAATGCCCTTGACAAATTAGAGAATTGGTCTGAAATCAACAAGATGACATTCAACAAAAACAAGTGCAAAGTATTACACTTAGGAAGGAAAAATCAAATGCACAACTACAAACGGGGGAATAACTGGGCTAGGTGATAGTACTGCTTGAAAGGATCTGGGCGTCATAGTGGACCACAAACTGAATATGAGTCGTTAGTGTGATGCAATTGTGAAAAAGGCTAATATCATTCTGGGGTGTAATAATATTGATGTTTATTTTTAACCTTTTTTTTTTACATCTGTATGGATTTAAATGCAAAATTATGAGTTTTAAGCATTTTCTTCTGTTGTTATCTATTTCAGTTTTTACAGTTGCAGGAACCTATAGTGCAGGGAGGGAAGGAGAAAATAATTATGTAATGACAATAGTTGTTGAGATTCAAAACATTAACGCTACCTAAACAGCACCCCTGCCGCAGCTTCCCTAACACCAACATTACAACACATTTTATACGCATTGAGGTTAGACTCCAATACGATCTTAAGCAGCACTTTTCTTACTGTGCATATCTGTAAATTTCTACTGCTACTGATGGAAATATTTTGTGTCAATTTGCGTGTGTGCGGATGTTTATCGACATTTACCAATAAAAATCTAACCCTCCCAAGCCTATTTACACAGCACTATAGGTGCCGATGGTTTGTCAGACAGAGCGCCCCCGCACTCTTGCTCTCATTGAAATAAACAGAAGTCCAGTGTCACAGAAGTCCAACTTTGACAAATCAGCGCTTTCAAGAACGACAGGCCCCAGGAAATATGGCTGTGATCAGGGCCGCCGAGAGCGGGTTCCGGCCCCGGTGAAAAAAAAATTTTCGGCCCCCCCCAGCAAGGGCGGACCGGCTAAAAATCTTTACATGGGATTTGTATTGATGTGCAAAAAAACCCAAACAAATATGCAATGGATGTCAAAAACAATCGACAAATAAATAATGCTACTACCGAGAAAGGCAAAAACATATGCAACATAGTCGGGCCCCGGGCCCCCTTCCGGCCCTGGCTGTGATAGTAGTGTTGCCGTTTGGCTCAGACAAGTGAGTAGGTCTGAGATACAGTAGTGATGGGGGGCCAGATAAGGCAGATAGAAGCTCTCAGGTAGACAGTCTCTGACACCCTGCCAAACTAAGCAGTTTGGCCTGTATCATTCCTGTGGCTGTCTGAACGGCACCTAACCACCCACCTGAACCACCAATAAGCCTGAGCCATCAGTAATTTCTGCAGCTGCTGAAAGCTAAGTCAGTGACGTGCATGTGTGCTCTGCCATAGCTAAGAAGCTCCACTGGTCACTTCCAGCTCCTTTTTCTTTTCAGGGCACAAAACCAAGTTGCTGCTTTCAAAACACGCCTGTTGTCAGGAGGCAAAGTGAGGCAAGCTGTGGGGTTCGAGTCTTCAGAGACGCTGCAGGAAGTCACGGGCAGATGCTCAGTGAGGCAGAGCATAACATGATTCTGTAAATAGAAACGACAGCAGCCCTTGATCCACTAAGTTTGAGATTTACAGTGCGGACTCCTGCTAGCCGATTCTCTCGCAGTAAAACCTTCACACTCCATCCGCAGGGCTCAGCTATGTACAGGGTTATGCAAAATGATTGATTGCATAGCTCCTTTATCTGCCCCTCTCTGTAACTGATCTCCGTTTCGCCCCACGCTTGTCTCATCTCCTCTTTCTGCCATGCGTGTGAGAGACAGAGAGAGGGCTGCTCTTTCCCTTTCTTTTCTAGGTGAAATTTGTTCAATCAAAAGTGGCTGCTTCTTGAAATTGCTCAGTTTCCTGTGATGTTTCCATGGGAGGCAATAAATCAAAACAAATAAAAGCTGAATAACCTCGTCGGGATTCTGCCCCACCCGCCTGCCTGGATTTGGCCTGATTTAAAGTCAGTGGAAAGTCCCTTGGTTTACATCACCTTTTTTGTGCATATTTATACATAACGGTAGCTTCTCCAAGGCCTCAGCTGTGGAGAAGCTGTCATTTGATAGACACAGGCTCTCAGTCCTGAAAGGGAGGGATTTGACTTGCAACAACAACAACAATCCAGGAAAGGGCATTTTAAAAACATCTATTATGCCTTTGAGATTTTGTTTTAAATCCCAATCCTGCAAGCTGCCCAGCTGGGCTCTCTTATGCCTCTACAGAGCTGTACTGAAGTCAGTGGGGCCTGCATAGGTAGGTCTGCTGAAATGGATCATGCAGTTTGTTATATATCGTGGCAGCATCTAGAGACCTCAGCTGTTTATAGAATAAAAGGACAATCCCCTCCACTAAGAGCTTACAATCTATTCAGGGTCAATGGTGTTTTGTTTTTGAATAAATGTATTGGGCACATGCATTTAGAGCCACCCAGAGGCACATTTGAAATAAATCTAAATAATTAAATCAATATTTTAAATATGCAAAATGCACCGCACCATCTAGAAGGTTTTATTAAAAATACATAATGTTGTGTGATGCACATTGTTGTTGAATCTTGCCCAGGAAGGGATGCTCTCCCTATGCGTTTAGCAAAGGCTGGGGTAGCTGTGCTACCCTGGGTTCCCGCTTACTTTAATCCCTGCCCAGAGCTGGCTGCATTTCAGTGATTGTGACGTGATCCTTGCCGCATTCACTTGTCATTCGGTAAAGTGTTTGGAGGCTTGTGTGTGTGACTATACAAATCAGTTTGTTATGATAATATTAATGCATGAGCAGTTGTAATCCGGTGACAATTGCATAACCATCTTCTTTATGCAGTAACTCAATATAGCCACTCCACTTCCTAACATACAGTACAGGTCCAGGCCTGATTTTCTAATTTGGCATCAGAAATTATTCCCTTTCCTTCACTTAGCAGCTACAGACTTATATTAAGTGTTTCATTTGCATTCCTCAAGCAAATCCAGTAGAGGGCTTCAAGACTTATAGCTGAAATAGACATCAACACTTTATTAGAGACAGGTAGGTGAAATAAACTGAAAACACAATGATCTCTTTTATATTGTATTTGCTACCATCACTTCATGTCATCTTTAAATTTCATTTTTTTCTAATGGCACCCATTTTCAAGCAGGGATACCTAGCTAATAAGACCCCAAAGTGATAGATTGTGAGTGACTTTCTTAACATGTTAACAAAAGTGAGTATCATAATAAGGCAAAAGTGCTCCAACACTGAACAGAGCTCAAAGATTTCCACAAACACATGCCGTATGGTGCAAAATCCTAATAAGGATAACTGAAAAGCCTTATATGGTACAGACCACACAGATTAATATAATACAGTATCTAGATGCTAATAAAATAAGGTTTCTTGGTGGTATTAGTGGGAATCATGAGGCCAGCTGTGAGACATCACTGGGTGAAACCTTGCCCTCCTTGCATAACCCTGGTGCAGGCAATTTTAGGGACTGCAAGCCTTGATCTATAGAAATAAGAGACATAACAGCTGTACTTGTCTCTCTTTTTAAGTATTAAAGTAGCTTAGTTATCAGATCCTCTTTAAGAGGGACAGTAAAAATACACACAGGCAGACCTTGTTTTTGCTAAGTGCTCATATGGGAAAGGTCTGTACCTCTGTTATTGAATGTAAGGATCATAGTGAAAGGACAAGAGGCTGCAGAGGCTGTAAAAGGAGGATTTGATTAAAACGACCACATGGTACTCATTATCTATGATCTGTTCTCTATTTGTGACTTTTAGGTCCTGATGTACAGAAGTCAATAGAAGCTGTGCGCAGCCCTATACGGCATGAGAGCCTCATCCTACAAATATTTATTACCAGTCTTCAGGTGAAATCCTGCTCCATTGAAGTTTATCAGTTTTCCCATTGACTTTAATGGGACTAGAATTTCACGAATAGGGTCTATTGCAAGACTCACCGAAGTCAATGAAAATGATCCCATTGATTTCAATTAACTTTGGGTCAGGTCGGTAGTGCTTGCCACCATGAACTGACCCAATGAAGTCACTGGGCCTGATTTTGATATCATGCTGGTGTAAATCAGGAGTAACTCCACTAAAGACAATGGATTTATACCAGTGTGAAGTGAAAGCAGTAAAGCTCAGTGGTTCATTCACAATCATCAGCACATCACCTGGTACTAAGTGTTTGCAGGTCTGAGCCCTTAGTGGATTTCTGGAAGCAAGGGCTTCATTTCTTATTGTTTCTGCTGTACACATAGCTTAGTAAATTGCAGTGTACGGTCCATCTTCAACAATGTATAAACCTGGCAGGGAGCGGTGAAAATTGAGAACACCTTTGAATCAAGGGAGCTCTCTGTTTGGTAGAAATTCCAGACCTCTGTGAGCAGTGTTAGCAAGCTGAAAAGGAATAAAGAGGTGATGCACAATGTCAGGGTGCATCCAAAAATCAGAGCTGCGTGAGAGATTGGGGATGTGTTTCGAATTTGAAAAACTGTAGCCCTTTGGAAAACATTTACATGTCTATATTCAGATATTATGCAGCTGAATGGGTACAAATTATATAAACCAAAGAGCTTACCGTGTGTTAAAGGGACAAGATCAATTTAACTTTTGTCCACCAAATTTTGATTTTGTACAAACAAGCTTTTAGAAAACCTAAGTCCGGTAGAAATGTTCTTATGAATTAGGGGCAAAATAAAACTCCAAGGAAACTTAAAAAACAAACAAACCCTCAGCCCACTTACAGCCAGGTGGAGACTGGCTCCTTGACTGCCCGTGTCTGAGAGCCGTGACATTTTCTTACATGAGATTGCAGATTGAGGGTGCTTGAGTTGACTTGTACAATAACCCCGTCCCCAGACTTCGCCAGGGCTCAGGACCGGAGCAGGAGGCGACTTGCATGGAATCAGTTGCAGGAACTACGTGCAAGCTTGTATTTATTTTAGTCACTTGATCTTATTTTTTCCTGAATTCGTCATAGACATTTAGGTGCCAATCGTGCAAACTGTCCTACACAGGCAGATTTCTACATCCACACAGAGCCCTATTGTGACTTCATCGGGGCTCTGTGCAGATGTAGTGCCCACTTGCAGAGTAACTTGCGCAAGTAGAACCGAAAGGCCTTGTCTACACTAGAAAGGGCTTGCTGGTATAGCTATGCCAGTATAGACAATAGACGCAGCTTATAGAGGCAAAAGAATGTTTTTGCCAGTATAGCTTATGCCAGTTCCCCAAATGAAATAAGCTATACTGGCAAAATGCTTCTTTGCCAGTATAACTGTCTACACTAGCACTTTCGCAAGTATATAAATGGTGTAAAAAATCACATCTTTAAGCGAGATTACCACACCGGCAAAAGTTTCTCGTGTAGACCACGCTTCAGTGAATTATTTTAACCTTTTTCTCCTTTTCTCTTTAAATACCCCGAAATCTTTGTGTGTGTTTGTGTTAGTCTGTGTTTACTTCTGATCCTGCAACCCTTGCGCCATATCTACACTGCAGACTTCTTGGATATAGTTACATCGGTCAGCATGTGAAGGGGTATGATCCCCGACCAACACACCTGTGACAGCTGACACGTCTAGTGTAGCCAAAGTTATACCAGCAAAACTTGAGCTTTTAGCAGTGTAGCTTGTTTGGCTTGGGGTGGCTGGAATAAGCTATCCTGGTGAAAGCATGCTTTGCCACAACACTAGGCGCGTTTTGCCCATAAAGCATACTGATATTCCTAGAATGGGAAAGCACTCCTAGGACAGACTTGGCCTTACTCACTTGAGTTGTCCCACTGCAGTCGAGCATGATTCCCCCCTCACCTTGACTGGGTTTTCAGCGGTGTAACTCCATTGCCTTCAAGGGAGTTGCTCCAATTTACACCAGTGTAAGATCAGAATAATGTCCAATATGGTCACTTGCATGAGTAAGGATTACTCATGCATTGCAGGAGTGGCTCTATAATGGGTAGGGTGTGTGTACAAAATGGGAAGTGTTGGTTTCTTTCCATAATAAACGTTTGGCAACGCTTGCTGACTTCTCAACTGTTGTCACTTTGGACTGTGACTGCAACCCAACTGCCACCTCTACTGAGCAATCCTCATAGCAGAACTGGGTCAATCCCTCCTGCTAATCAACATGCAGGAAAGAAAATACAATTCTTGGTGCCACTTCAACCAATGCAGCAAACGTTCTCTCCACTGCAAAGCACTAGAGGATAAAACACTAGTTGAAAATGAAAACACAATCGTTCCTATGTATCATCAGTCCCCGGTCTCCAGTGACCACAAACCACAGATGGAAATTGGCAGATACAAAGCACAGTCTAAACCCAGAGAGCAGCCACTGTGCAGCCAACGTGACAGAGAGATAGAAGCACAGAGATGCTTTCCACTCCGGTGTCTGAAAGCTGGGGTTTTATGAGATTTCCTCAAATGATCAGGAATCGTAAAAGCTGCCTCTTCAAAAAGAGATGAAGAAAAACTGTGCGTGACCCTGGGAGAAAGGAGAGAGACCAAAGTCAGTGTCACACTGCATAGCAGCTTGCCCCGGGATACAGATTGGACAGTGCTGACAAATGGACACAGGGAATCAAACCCGGGACACAGCGTGTGATGCTCTCCTGGGCAGGTCAGACCCTCCTCCCCAATGGACACCATGGGGGGTCTGCCTTTTCCTTTCCCTTTGGCATCACTTGCCTAGCTTGTGGTGCCGACAAAGTCTCATTCAATACTGAAGGAAGGGAACGCCAACGCTGGATAGCACAGGGCCTGGGCCAGGTGGGCTGGATGGGGGAGGGGGGCAGGGATAGACCCCAGAGGGTCTTGCCCAATAATATCCTTGGCTGGGAAGTGTCTGTTGGTGCTTGAGTGCCAGGGAGGGAAAAAGTAAGTGTGTGTGTTGGGGGGTAGAACGTGTGGGTGTCACAGAGAGGGAGAAAGAGTGAGTGTGTCAGGGTGAGCAGGGGGAAAGAGTGTGTCAGGATGAAGGGGAGGAAAGAGGGAGTGTGTTGGGGTGAGATGGAAGGAAAGAGTGAGTGTCAGGGTAAGAGTGAGTGTGTTGGGTGCGCGGGGGAGGAGTGAGTGAGGGTAAGAGGGAAGGAAAGTGTGAGTGTTGGAGTGAGAAAGGGAAGAGTCAGTGAGTGTGTCAGGGGGAAGGAAACAGTGAGTGAGTGTGTCGGAGTGAGCGGGAGAAGAGACAGCGAGTGTGTCAGGGTCCGCAGGGGGAAGAGTGAGGGTGTGCAGGGGGAGGAAGAGTGAGTGAGTGTGTCGGGGTGAGAAAGGAAAGAGTGGGTGGGTGTGTCAGGGTGCGCACGGGGAAGAGTGAGTGTGAGTGGCTGGGGGAGGAAGAGTGAGTGAGTGTGTCGGGGTGAGAAAGGAAAGAGTGGGTGGGTGTGTCAGGGTGCGTACGGGGAAGAGTGAGTGTGTCAGGGTGAGAAAGGAAAGAGTGGGTGGGTGTGTCAGGGTGCGCACGGGGAAGAGTGAGTGTGAGTGGCTGGGGGAGGAAGAGTGAGTGTGTCGGGGTGAGAAAGGAAAGAGTGGGTGGGTGTGTCAGGGTGCGCATGGGGAAGAGTGAGTGTGTGAGGGGGGAGGAAGAGTGAGTGAGTGTGTCGAGGTGAGAACGGAAAGAGTGGGTGAGTGTGTCAGGGTGCGCACGGGGAAGGGTGAGTGTGTGCGGGGGGAGGAAGAGTGAGTGAGTGTGTCGGGGTGAGAAAGGAAAGAGTGGGTGGGTGTGTCAGGGTGCGCACGGGGAAGAGTGAGTGAGTGTGTCGGGGTGAGAAAGGAAAGAGTGGGTGGGTGTGTCAGGGTGCACACGGGGAAGAGTGAGTGTGTGAGGGGCGGAAGAGTGAGTGAGTGTGTCGGGGTGAGAAAGGAAAGAGTGGGTGGGTGTGTCAGGGTGCGCACGGGGAAGAGTGAGTGTGTGCGGGGGGAGGAAGAGTGAGTGAGTGTGTCGGGGTGAGAACGGAAAGAGTGGGTGGGTGTGTCAGGGTGCACACGGGGAAGAGTGAGTGTGAGTGGCTGGGGGAGGAAGAGTGAGTGAGTGAGTGTGCCGGGGTGAGAACGGAAAGAGTGGGTGGGTGTGTCAGGGTGCACACGGGGAAGAGTGAGTGAGTGTGTCGGGGTGAGAACGGAAAGAGTGGGTGGGTGTGTCAGGGTGCGGACGGGGAAGAGTGAGTGAATGTGTTGGGGTGAGAAAGGAAAGAGTGGGTGTGTGTGTCAGGGTGCACACGGGGAAGAGTGAGTGTGTGAGGGGCGGAAGGGTGAGTGAGTGTGTCGGGGTGAGAAAGGAAAGAGTGGGTGGGTGTGTCAGGGTGCGCACGGGGAAGAGTGAGTGTGAGTGGCTGGGGGAGGAAGAGTGAGTGAGTGTGTCGGGATGAGAATGGAAAGAGTGGGTGGGTGTGTCAGGGTGCACACGGGGAAGAGTGAGTGAGTGTGTTGGGGTGAGAACGGAAAGAGTGGGTGGGTGTGTCAGGGTGCGCACGGGGAAGAGTGAGTGAGTGTGTCGAGGTGAGAAAGGAAAGAGTGGGTGAGTGTGTCAGAGTGCGCACGGGGAAGAGTGAGTGAGTGTGCGGGGTGAGAAAGGAAAGAGTGGGTGGGTGTGTCAGGGTGCGCACGGGGAAGTGTGAGTGAGTGTGTGGGGTGAGAAAGGAAAGAGTGGGTGGGTGTGTCAGGGTGCGCACGGGGAAGAGTGGGTGGGTGTGTCGGGGGGAGGAAGGAAAGAGTGGGTGGGTGTGTCAGGGTGCACACGGGGAAGAGTGAGTGAGAGTGGCGGGGGGAGGAAGGGAAGAGTGGGTGGGTGTGTCACGGTGCGCACGGGAAAGAGTGAGTGTGAGTGGCGGGGGGAGGAAGGAAAGAGTGGGTGAGTGTGTCAGGGTGCACACGGGGAGAGTGGGTGGGTGTGTCAGGGTGCGCACGGGGAAGAGTGGGTGGGTGTGTCAGGGTGCGCACGGGGAAGAGTGGGTGAGTGTGTCACGGTGCGCACGGGGAAGTGTGAGTGAGTGTGTCAGGGTGCACACGGGGAAGTGTGAGTGAGTGTGTCAGGGTGCACACGGGGAGAGTGGGTGGGTGTGTCAGGGTGCGCACGGGGAAGTGTGAGTGAGTGTGTCAGGGTGCGCATGGGGCAGAGTGAGTGTGAGTGGCGGGGGGAGGAAGGGAAGAGTGGGTGGGTGTGTCAGGGTGCGCACGGGGCAGAGTGGGTGGGTGTGTCAGGGTGCGCACGGGGAAGTGTGAGTGAGTGTGTCAGGGTGCGCACGGGGAAGTGTGAGTGAGTGTGTCAGGGTGCGCACGGGGAAGAGTGGGTGGGTGTGTCAGGGTGCGCACGGGGCAGAGTGGGTGGGTGTGTCAGGGTGCGCACGGGGAGAGTGGGTGGGTGTGTCACGGTGCGCACGGGGCAGAGCGGGTGAGTGTGTCAGGGTGCGCACGGGGCAGAGCGGGTGGGTGTGTCACGGTGCGCACGGGGAAGAGTGGGTGGGTGTGTCACGGTGCACACGGGGAGAGTGGGTGGGTGTGTCACGGTGCGCACGGGGCAGAGTGGGTGGGTGTGTCAGGGGGCACACGGGGAGAGTGGGTGGGTGTGTCACGGTGCGCACGGGGCAGAGTGGGTGGGTGTGTCAGGGTGCGCACGGGGCAGAGCGGGTGGGTGTGTCACGGTGCACACGGGGAAGAGCGGGTGGGTGTGTCACGGTGCGCACGGGGCAGAGTGGGTGGGTGTGTCAGGGTGCGCACGGGGAGAGTGGGTGGGTGTGTCACTGTGCGCACGGGGCAGAGCGAGTGTGAGTGGCGGGGGGAGGAAGGGAAGAGCGGGTGAGTGTGTCAGGGTGCGCACGGGGAAGAGTGAGTGAGTGTGCGGGGTGAGAAAGGAAAGAGTGGGTGGGTGTGTCAGGGTGCGCACGGGGAAGTGTGAGTGAGTGTGTGGGGTGAGAAAGGAAAGAGTGGGTGGGTGTGTCAGGGTGCGCACGGGGAAGAGTGGGTGGGTGTGTCGGGGGGAGGAAGGAAAGAGTGGGTGGGTGTGTCAGGGTGCACACGGGGAAGAGTGAGTGAGAGTGGCGGGGGGAGGAAGGGAAGAGTGGGTGGGTGTGTCACGGTGCGCACGGGAAAGAGTGAGTGTGAGTGGCGGGGGGAGGAAGGAAAGAGTGGGTGAGTGTGTCAGGGTGCACACGGGGAGAGTGGGTGGGTGTGTCAGGGTGCGCACGGGGAAGAGTGGGTGGGTGTGTCAGGGTGCGCACGGGGAAGAGTGGGTGAGTGTGTCACGGTGCGCACGGGGAAGTGTGAGTGAGTGTGTCAGGGTGCACACGGGGAAGTGTGAGTGAGTGTGTCAGGGTGCACACGGGGAGAGTGGGTGGGTGTGTCAGGGTGCGCACGGGGAAGTGTGAGTGAGTGTGTCAGGGTGCGCATGGGGCAGAGTGAGTGTGAGTGGCGGGGGGAGGAAGGGAAGAGTGGGTGGGTGTGTCAGGGTGCGCACGGGGCAGAGTGGGTGGGTGTGTCAGGGTGCGCACGGGGAAGTGTGAGTGAGTGTGTCAGGGTGCGCACGGGGAAGTGTGAGTGAGTGTGTCAGGGTGCGCACGGGGAAGAGTGGGTGGGTGTGTCAGGGTGCGCACGGGGCAGAGTGGGTGGGTGTGTCAGGGTGCGCACGGGGAAGAGTGGGTGGGTGTGTCAGGGTGCGTACGGGGCAGAGCGGGTGGGTGTGTCACGGTGCGCACGGGGAGAGTGGGTGGGTGTGTCACGGTGCGCACGGGGAAGAGTGGGTGGGTGTGTCAGGGTGCGCACGGGGCAGAGTGGGTGGGTGTGTCAGGGTGCACACGGGGAGAGTGGGTGGGTGTGTCACGGTGCGCACGGGGCAGAGCGGGTGAGTGTGTCAGGGTGCGCACGGGCAGAGCGGGTGAGTGTGTCACGGTGCGCACGGGGCAGAGCGGGTGGGTGTGTCAGGGTGCGCACGGGGCAGAGCGGGTGGGTGTGTCAGGGTGCGCACGGGGCAGAGTGGGTGGGTGTGTCAGGGTGCACACGGGGAGAGTGGGTGGGTGTGTCACGGTGCACACGGGGAGAGTGGGTGGGTGTGTCACGGTGCACACGGGGAAGAGTGGGTGGGTGTGTCACGGTGCGCACGGGGAGAGTGGGTGGGTGTGTCACGGTGCACACTGGGAGAGTGGGTGGGTGTGTCACGGTGCGCACGGGGAGAGTGGGTGGGTGTGTCAGGGTGCGCACGGGGAGAGCGGGTGAGTGTGTCACGGTGCGCACGGGCAGAGCGGGTGTGAGTGGCGGGGGGAGGAAGGGAAGAGTAGGTGGGTGTGTCAGGGTGCGCACGGGGAGAGTGGGTGGGTGTGTCATGGTGCGCACGGGGAGAGTGGGTGGGTGTGTCACGGTGCGCACGGGGAGAGTGGGTGGGTGTGTCACGGTGCGCACGGGGAGAGTGGGTGGGTGTGTCACGGTGCACACGGGGAAGAGTGGGTGGGTGTGTCACGGTGCGCACGGGGAGAGTGGGTGGGTGTGTCACGGTGCACACGGGGAAGAGTGGGTGGGTGTGTCACGGTGCGCACGGGGAGAGTGGGTGGGTGTGTCACGGTGCACACGGGGAAGAGTGGGTGGGTGTGTCACGGTGCGCACGGGCAGAGCGGGTGAGTGTGTCACAGTGCGCACGGGGCAGAGCGGGTGGGTGTGTCAGGGTGCGCACGGGGCAGAGCGGGTGGGTGTGTCAGGGTGCACACGGGGAGAGTGGGTGGGTGTGTCACGGTGCGCACGGGGAGAGTGGGTGGGTGTGTCACGGTGCACACGGGGAAGAGTGGGTGGGTGTGTCACGGTGCGCACGGGGAGAGTGGGTGGGTGTGTCACGGTGCACACGGGGAGAGTGGGTGGGTGTGTCACGGTGCGCACGGGGAGAGTGGGTGGGTGTGTCAGGGTGCGCACGGGGAGAGCGGGTGAGTGTGTCACGGTGCGCACGGGCAGAGCGGGTGTGAGTGGCGGGGGGAGGAAGGGAAGAGTAGGTGGGTGTGTCAGGGTGCGCACGGGGAGAGTGGGTGGGTGTGTCATGGTGCGCACGGGGAAGTGTGAGTGAGTGTGTCAGGGTGCACACGGGGAGAGTGGGTGGGTGTGTCACGGTGCGCACGGGGAGAGTGGGTGGGTGTGTCACGGTGCGCACGGGGAGAGTGGGTGGGTGTGTCACGGTGCACACGGGGAAGAGTGGGTGGGTGTGTCACGGTGCGCACGGGGAGAGTGGGTGAGTGTGTCACAGTGCGCACGGGGCAGAGCGGGTGAGTGTGTCAGGGTGCACACGGGGAGAGCGAGTGTGAGTGGCGGCGGGAGGAAGAGCGAGTGAGCGGCCCGGGCCCGAGGCGGGGGGCAGCCGAGCGCCCGCCGGGGCAGGGCCGCGGCAGGCGGGCGGAGCGCGGGGTTCCGCCCCCGTGGGAGGGGCTGGGCGGGCCCGGCCGGAGGGCGGGGGCTGGCCCGATCCCCTCCCCCGGGCGGGGTGCGCGAGCCGCCCCTTAAGGGCAGCGGGGGCCGCCCCTTGCCCGGCCGGCCTGACTTCGGGGCTGACTTCGCCGCGTCTCCGGCCGGCGGTGGAGGCGCAGCCCGGCCACGAGGGTCCCCCGCCTAGCGCCGCCCCGGGCCCGGGAGCAGGGGGCCGGCCGGCCGGCATGGAGCCGGGCTGGCTGCTGGGGGGCGCAGCCCTGCTGCTGCTGCTGCTGCTGCCCGCGCTCCTGGCGCTCAGCCCCGCCGCCCGCTTCCAGCTCAAGATCGGCTTCTACTGCGCGCTGTGCCTGGCGGCCTCGGCGCTGGCCGCGCCGCTCTGCCTGCTGCGGCACGGCGGCCGCACCGTGCGCAACATGAGGCGAGTGCGCGGGGGGGGGGGGGAGGCGAGTGCGCGGGGGGGGGGGGGAGGCGAGCCCCGGCGGGAGCCCGCCTGCTCCGGCACCGCGAGGGGCTGAGCCGGCTTGGGGACCCCCCCCCCCCCCTACGGCGCGGGCTCCGGTGGGGAGCGGGGCAGCCTGGGCTGGGCTGGGGGGGGGGACACCTGCTGAGCGAGGCGGGCCTTGGCTGTGCCCTTGCGGGTGCCGCTCACTCGTGTGCCCCGCAGGGACCCGCCTGCCCCGCTGACCTGCTCTGGCCCTTCACGCCGCGGGGAGCTCCAGCCGGGTGGGGCGGGGCGGGGGGGGGAGCCTGGCTGTGCCCTGCACACCGACCTCCGAGGGGCAGCTCGTTAACACGCCCCTGTGCCGCGTGGCCCGCTACCAGCTTGTCTGCTGGCCTGGGTTAGCCAGTGTTGAAAGGCCCCCCCCCCCCACCTAGGCTGACCAGATGTCCTGATTTTATAGGGACAGGGCTGATTTTGGGGTCTTTTTCTTATATAGGATCCTATTACCCCCCCACCCCCTGTCCCGATTTTTCACACTTGCTGCCTGGTCACCCTACCCCCACCCTCCCTGCACCCCGAGACTAGTCTTGTGTTGTAACCCCAGCCTTGTCCTCTTTAGAGGCCGCTTGTACCCCCCCCCCCTTTCCTTCAGTGACGGCCCCCTCCAGGAGTCAGGGGGCGACAATCCTCTGCTGTCAAAGCAACGGCTAGGTCGCAAATACTGGCTTGTGACCGCTCTGAATGACTTGAGCGATAGGAGGCTAATACAGGTAACTGCTTTCTATTGGCTTACAAGCCTTCAACGGTAGGGTGTAGAGCCCCCCTTAAAACAACACGCTTCCTTAGAGGCTTGCAACCAAAACACCGACCGCTTTTAACGCTGGTGGTTAGCAACTGAACTGTGGCCCACTTACCATGGGTAGCATGCCAAGGGATGTCAGGCCACAGGGTGCTGGCTCTCTTCCTTTCCAGCTGTTAAACTGCATTAGAAGGTGCGGTGGCTAAAAATACATTAAATACTTTCCTAACCTTGTTTGTCCCTGTAACCAGTTGCTGTTGCAACCCCAAGGATGTTAAAGCTATTGCAAATTGGCAGGGAGGTGACCTGTGCCTTTCTGAAGGGGAGGTCTCCGTGAAGTTTCTATTAAGCTGTGATCTGCCCCGTAAACATACTTGGGAATCTTTCGTTGTTATTGGAATGTCCTTTCTGCTTCTTACATGTGTAGTTGTTTTGTTTTGAAGTGGGAGTGTGGGTTTTCTGTAGGTTCAGTGCACTCAATTGCTAGCTGGAGAACATGTATTAGTTGGATGGAGGTTTTTTAAATACTGTATTACTCGAGCAGTTTTAGTCTGTTCAGTGTTTTATCTGCCCCATTGCCTAGAGTCAAACACAGCAGGCTGAGTGGGGTGATTTGTTAGACGGAGTAACTCGTCACTTACTTACGCAATAGTGCACCTGGTGACTGAAAGCGCCAAAGGAGGGTGTGAAAGCTGGAAAGTCACTTAACTTATATTTTTCTGGTTTATTCCCATCTCCAAAGAAAGCTAGTGAGCTGTATTCGGGCCTAGGTGACCTGTGCCAGTCGGAGCCCTGACTTGTTTTGCCTCTGTTTGTTTAACAATCTGTCCCAACTTGCATTTAGCTCAGATACTCCGCTTCCTTCTCCAGACCTGAAGAAGAGCTCTGGGTAGCTCAAAAGCTTATTGGACCAACTTCTGTTGGTGGAAAAGAGAAGACTTCTGTTTGTTTTGCGGCACCAGTGCTACACTTGGCGGTTATGCTGCTCTGATTGTGACAATGTTCAGTCCTGGTTGGGGTGAGGAGCTTTGGGAAATCGCTTAGTCACGGGCTTTTGAGCACACTTGGGACTTTCACAGCTGTATCTTGATTGTGCTGGCCCTGGCACTGCTGAAAGTGGTGTTGTATCGAGTCCAGGCAAGCTGAAGGTGGCTGTAGAATTTCCTGACTTACTTGGGGGAGAGATTCCCTGACTAAACAAAAGTGTCTTGGTGGAACTGGGTCGGGGAGAAGCAGGGAGGGCAACTGAAAAGAGACTATTGCCATTTCCTGTTACAGGCACACATGTGCCCTGACCACTTCCCAGAAATCTACAAATGTGAAAAATCCATTGTGGTAGCAAGGAGCGAAGGTGCAGGTGTGATGAATTTAGAGCAGGGGTCGTCAATTACTTTTTTTGTCCAGAGAAAATAAAAATACATATTTTTGAGGTCTGTTCAAAAGCATCTGGCTGTCCAGATTTGGTGCTGGTTTGCCTATTGACTAACCCCTGATTTACAGTGGCTGTGCAATAATTGACGAATATGTATGTTGCCTGGGTTATTGGGATGCTTACTGTATGACTGTGTTGGTTTAGTTTAATGGAGGGCTGGGGTACAGAGAAACAAGCAGGAAGGGGAGAAAATGGCTCAAGACAAGCCACTTCTCAGCGGACACTTGAGAATTAGGAGATGATGCTAGGACAGGAAAGGGCCTGAGAATGCAGGCCATCAGAAGAGTGGTGGCAGGTTTAAAATGGAACACCATTGGTGATAGGGTGTATTTTGGCAAGCCAGACTGGGATGTAGGAACCTGCTAAGGGGTCTGTAGAAGCTAGGCTTGCATCAGGGGGATCTTTAGGTAAGAGAGAGATGCTGGTAGGCTTTTCAAATCTAAATGCTTTGTTCTTACTGCAATATAAACAATACTTGGTTTGTCACTGTAGAATCTGCTCAGACCAGCAAGTGTTCAGAGTGCAGCTAGTCCTGAAACTGACAGGAGTGCTGTATTGAACTGGAGCAGGACAGTAAAGCCTCTCCCACAACTGTTATAGAAATTTCCCTACTGTTGCTAACCCCATGCGGACTCCACTTGGCTGTATTGGGAGCCTTGCTGTCAAAGGGCTGCTGGCTGTTTAAACCATCCTTGGGAATCCCTGCTCAGAGCAAGGTTAAACATTCGTATTCCCCAAATATGTCCATCTACAGTTATAGCTGTTGCTTTTGAAAGCAGTGTCCCCCTTTGCTCTTGTCTGTATGTTGGAACATGGCCACCAGATTCTGCTTCTGTTATCTCTATGCACAGTGCAGATGTGTCAGCTCCATTTTTATGTCAGCTGCCATAGTCCTGTTTCCCACTCCTCACAAACTAGTTTAACCCATAATCACTGCTGTTTCAATTTAGTGTGAGGGTGCTTCTGCATTGGGTCATATGAGTTTAATTATCTTGTGAGCAACCAAAGGAGTTTTCAAAGAGCAAACACAGATCTATCCTGATGCTTAAAACTGTCATTTTTGTCTGTTAACTCTAAAGTGTGTAGCTGGAGGTGCTGTCTTTTGAATAAGATGTGAAAACACAGGGCTGACCGGTAGGTGTCTAAACTGACCCTCTTCTGAAGTGTAGGGATGTTAACCTTTTGGAGACCTAGCCAAATTCCAGTTGTGATTTTTACATCTGTAAATTCCTTGGAGGGTTTCCATGGTCTGACATCCTTATTCACGTCCCATCTCTAATTGTAGCTGTGTGCTATTAAGCAGCTTCTGGGTACCACCCTGGAGGTAGCTATGTTTTAGTGGTAGGTGGAATGAGATGCTCTTGGATAGTAAATAAAGATTATCTGAGACAAGCAAATGATTTTCTACCTCATTACAGTGCAGTGGTAATAATACTGTTGTGGAAGTTTAGTAGCTAGTGTGACTTCTGTAGGTACATGATGTAATCTGGGATGCAGGAGCAAGCTACTCTGTGTTGAGCTTGCATATGAGCAAAATGAATTGATTCAGAACGGCTGTTTCCCTGCATGCTTTAAATCTATATTTTAAATGCAAAGGGGTAGCTGTCAAACCAGAGCCCTGATACTGCTGTGTACCTTTTGACAGTGGTGGCCTGCCATGGCCACAGATAGGAATAGCCCACCTAGTGTTCCCTTGAGCTGCACATCACAATCCCTGCATCTTTTGTGTGCACCTCTTAAACCGTTCATAGTGTACACTCAAAACTGGTCTCTCAAAACCCAGGAACCACACTGCATGTTATCTACTGGCACCTGACCTATCTATTGGCTGTTTACATATACAGCTGTCTCTTACAGAACACTAGTCTAACAGGAACCAGTATTATTTTGCGAAAGAATATTTCTGCAAAAGTATATACAAAATACTTCAGCTGGGGATACAGAAGTGCTTGTAGGAACCACCACAAAACTGAAAGACACTTCAATCTATTGAAAATATACAACTGTCCTTTCAAAGCAGGCTGAAGGTGTGCTTGGTACAAAAGTACTTTATAAAAGCAAAAACTTCTTCTCCTGGGCTCTTGCTGTTAATCTTGCTACCGTGACCTCTCTTTAGATCTGGAGGAAGGAAGAAAAATCTAATTGTACTTCATTTGACCTCCCAGGCAGTGTTCTAGTGTTGTCAAAGCAACTGCTGTACTCGAAGGGAAAGTCATGCTACAATTAGATGTTTAAAAGTTTCCTTGGGTCATTGACTGAACTCTGAATCTTTCACCACTCTCCCATGTGTGTGTTTCTTGAGATCCTGGCTTCTGTGTAGCCTACCGAGTCTTTTTGTTTTGTTGATCTGTGTCTCAGAAGTTCTGTTGCCTTGATATAAACCGCCAAAAGAGTTCTGTAGCCATGGGTGCAATTGTCCTTATGATATCATAGCATTTGTAGTTGCAACACTTGGTCTGAAGACTTTCACTTCAGAAAGAGAACATGATTCAAGGGCTTTCCCTTTTCCAACAAGCATTCTTTGGAGAGCTGACTGACTTGTCCTTGTTTGGCTGTGCTGTCTGTCTTTTTTAAATTGGGTCTCCATATACTGCAACCCAAACATCTCAACTACTCTGGTCTCATTTCCCTTGCCTACATGTGTGAAGGGGAGCAGTGGGCAGGGAAGCAAAACTGCATTAGAAGTGTGGTGGAAGGGTCAAGAGCCTGGACTTCTTCCAAACACTGAAGTGATGGGCTTGGCCCTCCTGGGTGAGGGGTGTGTCTGAAGGATTTTTCACCAGGGTGGGTGCGGAGTTGAGAACAGCAAGAATAGTGACTTGCGTAGAGGGAGGCAAGAGAGTGAGCGGAGGACAGAAGTAGCAGATGGGGAAACCGAAGACAAGATGTAACTATTATGATAGCAAAGTATTGTACTTCCTCTAGATGTGTTTTGGGATGGGGAATGCAGTGGCTCAATACATGTAAATGTATACAAATAAGCTGCTGTCCTCCACTTGCTGGGATATTGCCAGCATGGGCCTGCGTGCTGCAAAGGTTATACGCAACTGACCTAACACAGTTTTGCAGTTACAAATGACCCAGAGAAATGATCCAAGTAGAACCATCTTTCATGGCATTAAAAGCCCAGGAGAAATGATTCCATTAAGATTCAGAGGGTTGTAGAACTGTCTATCTTGGTGCTAAACTACCCGACTGGCCCCCTTTAACTGTCAATGTGCGTTACACAAGCAGCATGCTGGTGCAAGCCTAGCTAGTGCTGCTCTGTGGGGTTCATACATCCTGGCAGGCGTACGAGCACTTGCTTTGCAGTCTATGAACTTGGAATGTATTGTACCGTGTTGGCAGGATAGTTCCCTCTGAGACGTGCCAATACCCTGGCCCTCTTTTTGTGCATGATTGTAATTCTCATCATTGTGCTTAGTCTTTTCATCCAAAGTGTCATGCTTTGTATAGATGTGGGGCATCAAGGCACAGAGGCTGGCCTGGGCTCTGGGGCTGTTTAATTGTGGTTTGGGCTGTAGCCTCAGCTCTGGGACCCTCCCACCTCACAGGGTCCTAGAGTCTGGAAGTCTACACTGCAATTAAACAGCCCTGCAGCCTGAGCCCTGTGAGCCAGAGTCAGCTGGCACATGACAGGCCAGCCCTGGGTATCTGACTGCAGTGTAGACGTACCCAAAGCCTTATTGTCCGGTATGGGAGTGGAGCCTAGGAACTCGGACTCCTGCTGTCTGCTAGACAACACGGCCATCTTTGCCGAACTTGCATATGATGCCTTCTTTTAGAAGGGAATCCCTCTGCCATAATGCTATGCCTAGAGGCAGGGCTGGTTCTGGGATCCCATTATTTGGGGTGGGGGTGGGGAGATAAGTGGGTATTTTGGGGCCTCTGGATTTTGGGGCCTCACTAGTTAAACAAACAACCTTCCAGGAGTCCTGGGGCCAATTAGACCCCAGGGTGGCAGGTAGTGCTGGGCCTGCCTAGAGGCAAACTGCCTCCTGAGGAAAAGCCCGACTCCTGGCATTAACTTGTTCTGGTTAGAACAAAGGTCCGGTTATTTTAAAGTCCAGCTCCACTGAGGCGGGATTGCACATGCTGAATGAGAGACTTTCTGGCATAGCAGCTTCCTGGAATGTGTGTGAGCCAAGTCCCCTGCTGAGAGGGGGGAGTGTCCATGTTGTGTCTCCTGTTTGCTGCAGAATATGCTATTGCTGTAGATAAGGGGCAGGGTTGGGCTGACCCTGCCTTTCCCAGAAAGGACAGGTGCCAGGCTTTGCAGCAGAGCTGACAGTTTTTGGGGCTGGTGTTTTGAGCCCAGCTAAAGTGTGTGTGCCCTGTGATTTCTGGAAGCAGTTGGTGCCTAATTCAGCTCGGTGTTTAAGTCCTGATCCAGAGGAACTGAAGTATGATCTGTGCACCCGCAGAAACGCTGGATTCAAACATTGGGTTATGGGACCCAAATGTTTGCTGGGTTAATTCTGTACTTGGGTGCCAGTGATTCCCCTACTGCTGTCTTCAGGTAGCATCACTGAAGTCAGTGCAGTTTCTTCAGTCTATCTCCAACGGTGATAGGAAAGGTAGAGGGGTGGGTGTGTACACACACGTATGGGAGGGTGAGGGGTCACAATATGGGGAGTAAGTGTGTAGATTTTAGCTTTTAACCCTTAGCACCAGTCTCCTGGTGTCACCCTGGCTCCATTCTCTAGTCTCTGCACCTAGACTAATGGATTAAGGTTTAACCTGCACTGATAAAAGTTGACTAAATGAATGACGTACACAGCTTAGAGATAGCCGTGGCAAACTTCATGGCCTGGTACAGAGATCCTTGCCCCTGCTGCTGATTGAACTCCTGGCTCCATAATGCCAAACCCAACATGACTGAGAAGAGGTCACTATATGCCAGTGTGAGGCTCAGATGTCACTTGTTACAGCCAATTGTGAAATCTCATTAAAGCTGCCAACATGTAGCCTGCTCCATTAGACCTTTAAAAGCATGAAATG
The DNA here is from genome assembly GCA_033296515.1 of Macrochelys suwanniensis. Classification (NCBI taxonomy): domain Eukaryota; kingdom Metazoa; phylum Chordata; order Testudines; family Chelydridae; genus Macrochelys; species Macrochelys suwanniensis. Next base: position 6,645,345 of record CM065790.1, on the reverse strand, counting down.
CATCCTGCACTGACCATATGTTTTGGTGCCTAATGGGGTGTGTGTGCCCTGCAGTTAGACACCCACAGTTGGTCTGTGCTAGCTGACACAGGTGTGCGGGGCTCAGGCTGTGGGGCTGTTTTAATTGTGGCGTGGAAGGTCTCCACCAGAACATCTGGCTTGGGCTGCAGCCAGAGCTCTGGGACCCTCCCACCTCACAGGGTCCTGGAGTCTGGGCGCCAGCGTTTACTCTGCGATTAAACAGCCCCACCACCTGAGCTCCGTGAGTCTAAGTCAGATGGCACAGGCCGGCTGTGAGGGTTTTAATTGCCGTGTAGACATACCCTGGGAAATACGTTCTTAGGCCTCTGATAATGTATTGGTTGATTAGACTTAATGTTTTAGTTTCACAATCGAGTGTGGCTTGTTGAGGCTTGTGAAATCCAGGCTGGTAGTCAGGAAGCTCTCAGGTGAGTGCTTGTGACTTGTACCGAACATAAGCGTCTCTTTAAAATAAGAACTTGGCCTCTCGCGTGTAGCGTTGGAAAGAACCTTACAAACATGAAGCGAGCGGCTGATCCTGTGCTGTTTACACACACATGGCAGAGGCCCTGGAGTGACATCCGGGATCTGAAGAAGCTGCAGCAAGTTGGCTGCTCTTTCTAACCCTGTGGGCAGCCATGAAAACTGTCAGCTAGGTCAGGTTAGTACAGCTGCTACTCCATAAGACTGAGAAGCAGTGGGGACAGGGAGTGGAGGAAGACTGTAGTATAGATAAATCCTGATCCTGACTACAAAGCCTGGACAGTATAGCTATGCTGGCAGAGACCTCTAGTCACCCCACCTGAGGAGTAACCAGGGAGGTAAAGGAAAGCTGTTTCCTCCTGTGCCCTTCGGACATCTCTCAGTAGCAAGAGGCTTCTGACTTTTGTAATGCTGTCACCACATGTACGGGAGGGAATCCTAGCTGCAATGCCCCTCCTCTTGCCCCGACAGACAGCGTAGCTGAATGAGTCTGGCCCTGTGTGCTCTGGCTCTGGTCCAGATCAGTACGTCACCCTTTATGGTCTGAGCAGTGTTAGGACAACCCCCTCCCATGTTGTGCAACTGGACCTTCCTCTTACAACATCAAGCCACCCCCTCATTCTTGCCTGTATGTGCCCTTGGGTAATGTGTAACCAGCCCCTCCTACTGCTTTCTGCAGAGCCCTGGTTTCCAGAGCAGTGACCTCTCCTCTGGTTTGGAGACCGAAGGGAGGTGGGGCTGGAGATCGGGTCATTCTCATGGCTAGAATACTGGTGATCCTTGTGCTGACTCTTTGTGTCCCGTTGGCTCTCGTGACCCCACTGCATAATCCTTTCGACTGTGTGCCTGGAGTGAGACACAATGGGCTAAACATCTGCCTCTGATTCCTGCAAAAAAACCGTGTCTGTGTGTCTGTGTGTCTGTGTGTCTGTGTGTCTGTGTGTCTGTGTGTCTGTGTGTCTGTGTGTCTGTGTGTCTGTGTGTCTGTGTGTCTGTGTGTCTGTGTGTCTGTGTGTCTGTGTGTCTGTGTGTCTGTGTGTCTGTGTGTCTGTGTGTCTGTGTGTCTGTGTGTCTGTGTGTCTGTGTGTCTGTGTGTCTGTGTGTCTGTGTGTCTGTGTGTCTGTGTGTCTGTGTGTCTGTGTGAGTTCTGAGCAATTGCCAGTCTCCTGTGCATTGCTCTTTAGTAGCAAAATGATCTGTCTAGATGCAGACATGAAAGCAGCCTGGGTGGGTAATCGCTGGCAGTTTCTATTTGAGTGTATGGGGCACTGGCTCATTCGGACACCCTGAGAACCAGAAAAAAGGAAACCTACTTTATTTGTAGTTTACCAGACAGGAGCTGTTGGCTTCACCCTGGAGGCCAGTTGGTCTTCTGCAGGCCAGTCCATGGGCTGAGAGTCACTGAATTAAATGAATATTCTCTCAGTCCCCTTCTCTGTGGGTTGGTGTCCCTGATGCAAACCACTCCTGCAGTTGGCAGGAAGTGGGGCATTCTCCCAAGTCTTGGCATAGACACTGTGCGGGGTAGGCCACAGGCATCGGGACTGACAGGCCCTGCTGTGTTGGGATCAGTGCTGTGCAGAGGTGCTTACGTTGCATTGCCTGAGCTGTATCCATCCGGTAGATAGAGGACTTGTCTCCTAGCACCAGTCCTGCCAGTATCAAACCATGTCTGGTATTCTGCTGACCGGACTAGTTTGAGGAGTGAGTGCTGCCCTGTCAGTGACTCCTGCTGGCTCGCTTGGCATCACTCTAGTAACCCTAAATCAATAGGATTTAGTAATGATCCAGGAGGAAAAGTTGCCCTCTCCTGACCTTGCTTCTGTCTAGGAAAACAAGTAGCTGCTGAGTCGGGCTAGTCAGACGTTTCGATCAGTTTTGTTGATAGAAAATCATTTTTTGACCAAGTGAGAATCTTTGCAGAAAGCTGCTGTTTTTCTCATTCTCGGTTTCGTTTTGTTTTGTCAGAAACAGCTTTGCCTGACTCTGGTGTTTTGACCAGTTGTTCAAGTTTCCCCACAGGAAGAGTCCATGTGAAAAATTGTCAATGTTCATTCACTTTCTGCAGGGGAAGAACCCGTCCTGACCAGCCCTGGTGCTGGCACGGTGCCCCATGTATTCTCCTTCGGGTGTGGGTGTTGTCCACTTCCGGTGTCCCACTCAGCGGGCTGTAAAAGCCCCAGTCTGTTCAGTCCGAACCAAAACTACTTGCGGAGTTCTCTAATCCAGTTGGGCTTTTAATGAGACTGTACTTCCCTGGGCATGCAGGGCCCGGGAGGAACAGAGTGGTCCCCTCCCGGAAGCCATGCTGTACTGAAGAGAATCCAGGTAGAGAGGGAGAAGTGCATGGAGGGGTGTCCTAGCGGAGAGAGGATGGGGGCTTGGGAGAACTGAGTTCTATCCCTGGCTCTGTCCCTGCTCTGTGGGGCCTGTTTCCCTATCTGTAGAATAAGGGTAACACTGACCTGCTTTATAGAGTGTTCTGAGGTCTGCAGGTGAAAAGTGCCATATAAGAGCTAGGTGGAGGTGCTAGGGAGGAGAAAACCCTAAGGTGTAGCATGGGCAAGGGTGCTTGTGACCAACTGCAGGCATGATGACTTGTGTGGCTAAAACTCGGCGGGTAACCATGGCTGCTAACCATGTCTGCCCCCTAACAAAGGCCTGGCTTGGGACATGGGGGTGTGGTCCTATATTTTGTTTCCTATGGAGGGTAGGGATCTCTAACCTTGTTGATAATCTGCTTTAGCCAGCCTTTCTGTGCAGAACTGGGAGGTAAAGCATCCTGGAGCCTGCTGCTCAGTGTGAATGCCCCTGGGCATGCTGGCTCATGCGGAAGTGCTGTGTGAGAGAGAATGCATTGAGCCCAGGTAGGCCGGGAGGTGGGCGCGGCTGCACAAACAGTTGTGCTGGCAGAAGCTGCTGCATGGGCACAAATGAAACGGCAACCTTTGCCCTGTCTAGATACAGAATTGCTGCTTTGTGCCGATGGGGAGGTGGCAGCCCGTAGGTGCTTCAGAAATGGCCGTCTCTTTTGCCAGGGGGGTTTATTGGAGAGTGAAAATGCCCAACCTATGCAGTCTCAAGCCAGATGTGCAGGGGAGGTGTGGGGGAACGTCAGTCCCAGCAAGTGTGGCTGTGCCAGCTGTCTGGCATGTTCATGTGGAAAGGTGGGAGAGAGCTGCTGCTGCTACCCGTGGTGTGAGAAGGTCTGGTTAGGGTGTTGGCTCCTTCTGCCCGCAAGCCGAGAGCCACTCTAACAAGACACCCCTGCCAGTGTTGGAGGAACATGAAATACGCTCCGATTCCTCTTTAACCTTCCCCGGTTCCATACGTGCTGTCGCACCTTCATCTTCCCCTGTAGATGGCAGTAGAGTGAGCATCTCTGCAAATAAGTTGCATTAGGCAGATATCTCAAGTAGCATTACGTAAGGGCGAATGCACCATGGCTAGCCATCTTGCACGCTGGAAGATGGCAGGTGGTGAATCTGAGCTGGTTCCTGTAGTAGGCTGTTTCACTAGAGAAAGCTTTCCCACTGCAGATGGCAGTGGCTTACAACGATGGTGCAGATAGATGTGAAGAGGAATAAACAAATATGACTTCCGGGGAGGTCTACAAAATCCTGTAGCTGGTGTTTTTGAACATTGGGCTCGGTAGAGAACTTGTTTGCCCTTCGCTTATATGGCCCTTTCAGTGATGTAGCTTGGACTAAGAAAGTCAAAGCAATTTCCCAGACTGGGGAAGACTGTCACACCTTTTTGGAACCTGCGGCAGAGTGCTGACATCCGTGGGAGAGCAAATGGAAGTTTGATTGACTTGCCTTGGCACTAAAGTGTCCTATGAGGGGTTCATGGCTTCTCTGCACACTTCTGATCTGGGAGGGTGACTGTTCTGCGGAGCTGTGTGCTGTACTGCTCGGAGGGAGCTGGTCCCAAGGTACCCTTGCGTAAGACCTTGTGGGGGAGGCATCGATGAGGGTGGGGCTATGTGACAACTGTTTGGGACTGGAATTGAAGGACATTACATTCTCCTGACCCCCCTAATAAACTGCAGGGCAAATTAGGCAGCTTCCAGCTCATGCAGGGACATCCCAGGACATGTGTGAGGGCAGGTAAATGGGGGGGGGGGGGGGGGAAGTGTTGACACCTTTTTTGGTCCTTAGAATCTGTTAGGCCTGTTCCTCTGGCTTTTCTCCTGCCCTAGTGCTACGTCTTCCACACTGTAACGCAGATGCTATCAACTCCATGAGACCTGCTGGCCTCTGACATCTCTTTTCTCCTCTATGCAGAATCATCAAAAATATGGTCAAGACCTTCAAGTATATTTATGGTCTGAGGTTTGAGACAAAAGGTCTGGAGAACTTCCAGGTCGAGGGGCCATGTGTCATCGTGTCAAACCATCAGAGCATCCTGGACATGATCGGTGAGTTGCTTGGGTTGGAAAAGAAGCAGTCTCATTTGAAAGTGAACTGTTGGGTGCACCTAGCTTTGCTGTTTGGGAAATCCTGTGCTTGTCCCAGATTTGGGGGGTCTCCAAGCCTTGTAGTGGAAGAGGCTCCAGGAGACCTGTCTGTATGTCACAAAGTGCATTGGCCAGTTCTGCCTACAGGAATTGCCATGTACGGTGTCTAAAGCTACAGCAGTGTCTTGAGGGGAGAGATGCACAGTGTCATGGGGTATTGGGTGAGCAGGGAGGGGTATACTGGCAGTTCAGGTTCTCTTAACAGAGCAGTGGAAGTGCTGAGCTCAGTAGCCTGGTATGTAGCAATCTAGGTATTGCCAGACTGGATCAGACCCAAGGTCCATCTAGTCCAGTGTCCTGTCCATGACCCTGGTCACTGCCAGATGCTTCAGAGGCAGATGTAAGAACAGCTGTGGGATAATCAAACACCGGCACGCAAGAGGGACTCAGCATGGCTTAGAGCAGTGGTATGAGAGTCCTAGTCTGAACGGTCACTGACTGGCTGTGTGCCCCCTGGGAGGAAGAATGTGGCTGCCCCCCCCTTTCCCTTCTGTCCCTGCTCGCTAGTGATCCTGTGCAGGATACTCGTTACTACAGCTCACAGAGGCTCTGAACAGGTTTAGCTGTACCACCCCAATTACTGACCCTTGGCAGGCATGGGTCAAGTCTCAGCCTTCAGTTTCGTGGAAAGGTTCTTCTACCCTTACCCTGAAATAAAGACCAAGGTCTCCCCATGGCCTAGGGCCTGGTACTTCATTCAGAATTTGCAGGCTGTCCTATTGGAGGGCTGTGAGCCAACCTTCCTATCCTACCAAGATATATAAAAGGCGAGCCAGGCAGTGAGGTATGTGGAGTGGCACCCGGAGGCCATACTCCCCCTTTCTCCAGGTTGGGACAGTAGCTAGATACTGTGCTTCATCCTTCCATGGGTAAGTATTCCAGCTGGAATGCCTCTTGTTGCACTGTCTGGCTCGCTTGGGTACAGCCCAAGGGTTTGTTCATCTTACTAGATGACGTTCGCATGACGGGGGTAGTGAAAGGGTTTAAAAAAAAAAACCCCCACCTTGACTAACCAGAAGATAAGATAATGGAGCCCTTAGATTAACGATGGAGGAGACTGTGGTACACCTACGTTGTAGCTGCACCTGTCCACTGGCTCAGCAATTGAGACTAATGTGTTTATCATAGTGCCTCAGACGTCTGTCATGGGCCAGGAGCCCGTTGTGCCAGGTGCTGTACAAACACCACTAGAGTCTAGGAAGGAACAGGTGATCCAAAGGTGGTGGTGTCCTACCCCCCATCTTACAGACGGGGGAGTCAGCAGGGTGGGACTAAGGCGATGTGAGGAGTGATGGCAGAGTTGGGAATAAAACCCCGGTTTTCTCCATCACAGCTCCTTGCTCCAGCCATTGACTCCTGCTGCCACCCTGTAAGTGCACATGTAAAAAAACTACCTTTCTGGGCTGCAGCCCCCGTTAGAGCGGCAAAGGCTCCCCTCGCTGTGGCAAGCACATGGGTCCCTTCTGCCATGCGCCTGCTGCAGAACCAAGGAGGCCCCTGAGACAGAGCTGTGGAGCAGATGGCTGTTTTACGAGGTCTCCTTCCCCTCCCGCCCACACCCCGTTCTCATGCCATCCTCTTACAACTAAGTCTCTTCAGCATCTAATACCTGACAGCTGCTGAAAGACATGTGGTGGTTCGCAAGCCAGCAATGCCTCAATCAGCAAGGGATCATTGCTGCAAAGCTCCCTGGCTGCTGCTGCCCTGCCTGTTCCTTTCCATGCCGCCTGTTGCCCCTGTTCGCTCTGGGTGCTTGTCAGCAAGCCTGGGTTGGGTCACTCGTACGCTGCCGATCTGGTTTGTGGGTGGAAAGAAGGGTCTTGTTGTCGTGACTTATTATGGGTGGGCTTCTTACCCTCTCTCCCTTCGCCCCGGGCTTAGGGTTGATGGAAATCCTCCCGGATAACTGTGTTCAGATCGGCAAGAAGGAGCTGCTGTACATGGGCCCTGTGGGCCTGATAATGTACCTGGGTGGCGTCATCTTCATTAACAGGAAGAGTACGAGCAATGCCAAGACGGTGATGTCTGGGGTTGCCCAGACCATGCTGGATGAGAACGTGAGTACGGTATATGCCAAAAGGTTTTGTGAGTGCTGGGCACTGCTTGCATCTGTTACACGGAGGGCTGCATGTGCTGGAACATCAGTCAGCCACTGGATTGGGAATGAGGGAGGGTGGGATACTATGAGAACTATTGTCTGACCTTTAGTACCTGGTGGCTAGTGTGGACTTCAAATGCCAGTCCTGGCTGTAGCTATATCCCCCAGCAAAATCTTCTGGGGGTTCCAAACAACTAGGAACAGAGGCATGCAATCTATGATCTGACCTCGCTCTAGAGAAGTTCTGTGGGTTAATCCTACAGCTAACTTCTGGTGTGCCAACAAATGGAATTCATGGTTTATCTCCCTGTCTTACAGGTGAAGGTGTGGGTGTACCCAGAGGGCACGAGGAATGGGAATGGTGACTTGTTACCATTCAAGAAAGGAGCTTTTCATCTCGCTATACAGGCACAGGTAACACTTGCTGGCTTCTTTCGCGGGCCAAATCACTAAATAGGCCTTCTAGTGAAAGGTCTACTGATCTGAACCTCCAAAACCGAAAACTGTTCGTCTCATTTGTGGAGGGCTGATTAACCACCAGCAAACGTTACTCTGCTGCACTAGAAACGAGGCACGTTTCAGAAGCTGTGCCACTTGTGGGCCCAACGTTAGTCTGAGACGTGCTGCTGGCTGATTTCTCACCACTCCCGGAGCAGAATCCTTCAGCGCTCACGGGTGGCCCCCGCCTCGTTGCTGACCATTCATCTGATCTTAAATGTCAGGGGGGTTTTAAAGGAAGCTCGGCACCGGTGAAAGATGCAGCGCAGCAGCCTGGGGGAAGGATCCTTCTCTCTCTCTAATGGGTGCCGTGCAGGCAGCGGCAGTGCCAAGCTAGAGCTGCCGTCTCCCAGGAGAAACTTGTCTCCATGGCCCACTCAGTCTGCTGTGCAACCCTAGCAAGCGAATACTCCCAGGGGCTTTATATGCTCCTTGCCACCCCTTCGTTCCGAAGTGGCTGCCGCTAAGCGCCTGACAGCCCTGTGTGTTGAATGCTTCCATATTCCTGCGCGTCAGTGGGGTTTGGGAGGGAGCAGGTGATTCTAGTCCACCATTCCTCAGGCCTTTGTCAACCCTCCCAATGCTTTGCCCGTATAGCTAGGCTAACAAACCTGCAATGTAGACACAGTGTGGTGGCGAAAGGAGCTGTCTGCTGGTGTCACTAAACCCCCTTCTGAACAACACTAGCTGTGCTGACAGCAGTGCTTTTATTGACACAACTGGGTCTGCGCGATACACTTTTGCCGGCATAGCTGAGTCAGCTGCGGAGGTGACTTTTTCCCCTTGATTGCTCCTAGCCAACATAGCCCAAACTTTTGCAGTGTAGACTGTGCTCCAGTGCACATGGCATCCATCCTGCCATCTAGTGTGCACCATGGGGAAACAGCCACAACTTATCCAGGCCGTGGTCTGGATCGTTCAACATCCAACTCTGCAGGGGTTGGTTAGATGAGTTTATTAAACTGCAACATGGTATGTTCTACAACTGAAGATCAACTTCTGTCTGTCTTCTAAAGTAGCCATGTTTTGTGACCATTGTACTGTGCCCGTTTTTCTCTTTAAAAGAAAAAAAAAGACTTGAGTAAATGCAACTTTCAATGGTTGCCAGCATACTGGAAGGGGATAACGCTTGCACTGGTGCAGTGGCCTGCTGAGCAGATACATGGAGGAGTCTAGTTTCCCGGGCCGCTCATTTGGAACTTTACTACGTTCACTTGAAGCGGAATAGCCAGGCCGTTTGCTCCCAGGTTTCTTCAGGCTTAGGAAATCCTGCAAGACTCAGCAAGCAGTACAGTGTTTGGTTTTCAATCTCCTGACTCTTCTGTGTTTGTGGAGGGCATGGTGTTTGTATGTAAACAAGCTGTAATATACCAGGAGCAGAAGGGACATAACTGACAGTGAAGCAGAAAATATTGAGATTGTAGCTCTTAATCTATTTCCTTATATTTGTCTCAACCTCCTTGATCTCTAATGGGCAGATCAAACCCAGTGTGGAGCCTGTGACTTGATTTAAGCCAATTCCAGCTAAAGACCACAAATCAATATACCAATTAGCCACCCAGTAACAAGTCATTAAAGATGGATTTCTAGAGACTGGGCTAAGGACAACATCTGAAGTGGTGGCTGACTTCATTTACATTCTCAGTAAGTCGCCAACGATAGATCTTCCATATTGTGCTGGATTAAAAATAGCTGCCTCTTCTCCATCTTTCTCTGTCAGAGGCATTGCCTTGCTCATAAGTGATTGCAAACAGTGATTCCTGTTCCTAAATGTTTAACCAGCACCAGCTGGCCAGCCCCCTCTTGTGTGCTTAGAGGCATTGCAGTGCGTGTTCAGGCTGCTCATCAACCTAGGGAGTTGCAGGATTAAACGTGGCTGAGGAGGATGGTGACTTGAGGCTTTGACTTGAGAGAGTAACTGTGTGGTTAGAGCACCGGCCTGAGATCTCAGGTCAGTTCCCAACACTGCTGCAAGCTCCCTGTGACCTTAGGAAAGTCACTTGGGCCCCACTTCTCAAAGGTGTGGAGGTGCCTAATTTCCATTGATTTCAATAGGAGTTAAGCACCTAATATCTTTTTGAAGATCTGGGCCTTAATCCTTGACTCCCTTTTACATATGGGAATGGAGAGAGTAACTTTCTCCTACCCTCTGTGTTCTTGGGCTCTGGGGACTATAGGCTCCTCAGAGTTAGGACTCTGCTCTGTATTTGTACAGTACCCTAGCACAATGCGGGTTCAGTGTTGGCTGGTAACATGCTATTGTAATACAAAAAACCTCTAACTTTCTAGTACTTTTTTTTTTCCTCCTCCCCTTTAAGGTTCCGATTATTCCTGTGGTGTATTCCTCGTTCTCTTCGTTTTACAATCCAGCCAAGAAGCTATTTATATCAGGTACGGTACTGCTTTGAACCCCTCTTGTTTATGGGTGGACTCTGTGTTTCTGGTCTCCCAGCAGAAGAAAAGCTGAGCTCAAGGCAGAGGTGCTGGGATGCCTTTATTTGAGCATTCCTGTCGCCATGGCTGTCCTCTTACTAAGTTGTGTTCGTTCAGTTTCTGGGAGTCTTCCAGAGCCGGGTTGTCAAGGCACTCAGTAGCCATGATCAGGGCTAGATGGTTTGTGGGTTTTGTTTTTCAGCAGAGCTCGTCTCAGAAAGTGCTCAGTCAATTGAGCTCTCCTGACCATCTGGCCCTTAGGTGCCCAAGTAGGAGCTCAGCTCTTCTGAAAAGCATCCTCCAAATCTTCACTTGAACGGTTGCACCCTGACCCCAGTGGTGAAGGTAGCACTTGGGCAAGACAAGAGGGGCGCGATGCTTGGTGTTGGGCCAGGCTTGTTTCCATGTGCTGTGTTGGGCCAGCTGCTCTAATATGCAAAGCTGGGTGCATTTAGGCACCTCTGGGGATCCAGGGATCAAATTCTTGCGTCTTAAAAGTGTCTTGAGCAGCTGCTAACCTTCCAAAGCCCGCAAATGACTTGGCTCAACAGGCAATCTCTTGGGGTGGAGGCCCGGGGATAGAATATCAGGGGATGCTACCGGTGGGTCACAGCTCTCTGACAGCATATAGCATGCCCAGTTACATTCAGCTCTTTGCTCCAATAAGGAGGTAGTGACAGCAGTGAATAAAGGCTTTTTAGGATAATCCTTGGGGAGAAAATCCGCTCCCTCTGTCCCCTTCCTCTTTCCTATCACAATCAGGCCACTTCTGTCCCAATGTCACTCAACTGGCATCTAATTCTTCTCCCATTGTCTGCAGTGTTAGTAATCTCAGTGCTGGGCTTGTCCTTCAGAGGTGCCTCACGTGATGAGCCCTGGGCTAGGGGAAACCCTGACTTCAAGATCTAGGTGGCTGCTCTTCAGGCAGGCATTGTGGCCCAGTGTCTAGAGCACTGCACTGGGCCTTGGGAGATCTGGGTGCTGTACCTGACTTGGCTACTGGATGATCTCAGGCAAGTCACTTTCCTGCTCTCTGCCTCCATATCCCCATCTGTAAAATGGGGATGACACTGACTTTTTTTTTTTTTATTTTATTTTATTTTATTTTTTTTTTTGGTAAAAGCACTTTGAGATCGTTGGGTGGAAAGTGCTATGTAAGAGCCGGGCTGTGGTATTACCCAAGAGGCAGCTCTGGGCCTGTGGTAGAAATATCTGTACACAAGCTGGGGCATAGGGAGAGATATAAGCACCCGCCTGCACTAGAGTATGGGCTGAGGCATGGTTCAGTTAACTCTCATCTGGCCCATACTTGCAGTAGATGATGGGCAACAGAGGAACAGGTGAACAAAGCACCTGACTTTATTGGGTCATGCACAGCAGGCAATGTCCTGTTCTGTTCTATCCTGATCAGCAGATGTTTCCTGTGTTCCAGCCTGCTTCCTCAGCACATGCAGGCTAGGTCACTGGGTTGGCTTTCTGGCTGACTCGTTATCTCGAGTATCAAAATGCACCTGGCCCTGTAAGAGCGAGCACCTGAAGGGCTCCTGCTGCCTTGTGAACACTCTTGCAAGGTGAGGCTGGAGTTTCTTTGATGCCAAAAGCTCCTGAGTGAGCAGGTAAAGGAATTAATTGTAATTCTCTCCCTGAAGGACTTCAGGAGTGTTGTCCGAGCTGGGTTCGGCAGCACCTGCTCTTCCTGACGGCTGTACCCAGCCTTTGTGACGGTAAAGGGCACCCTGAGAACTGAGGCACTAGGAACTTCTTTGAGAAGTGGCTATTGTTACTTTTCCTGAGTGGGTGCTTAGCAGCCCTGTTGTGTCCCCTAAATGCCATTGCGTGCCACAGTGGTTCCTGCTGCTGCAGAAGAGGAGCTGGGGGTATGTGGCTGGCTTGTTGCAACAGCAGAGTCTGTTGGTTTAACTAACCAAAAATAAAATCTTGCTCCGCACGGCAAAAACCACCCCCCAGAGAACTGCGCCGCTGGCCAGCCATGTGGAGGGTCGCTGGCACTTCTTACTGTCTAGGGAAAGCCAAACAGGACTGCATGAATGGGTGCCCCGTGGGTGGGAGGGTTAAGAGGTAAATATCACCCAGCCAAATCAAAGATGTGATGACCAGTGGCCTGGCCTCAAGTGAAGCTCCTGGGCTCGATTGTGGCTTTCAATGACCGGGACCTAGGCAGACTGGGTAGGCCAGAGGGTGTGTCGCTCAATAAAGGAGCAGAAGTAGTTTACTTGCAGAAGCAAAGCTTTAAAGATCAAGTGGAAGTATCTTGTTTCAGGCCATGCTCTCATTGTGTGCATTAACTCACCCCTGTGATCCCACCAAATACCTCCAAGGATCTAAAGGTTCCCAGAGAGGAAGATCTTGTTCCAGGTGGTTCAATTCACTCCCAAGGGTGAGGCCTAAGAGACACACTTGGGTATTGAATGGAGAAACGCAAAACCCTGGGTGTCACGTGCCATGTGTGTTGCACAACATTGACATTCATGACATGACACGTAGCCAAGGAAATTGGCTTTGAATGCTAATCGCTACTTGCTTGTGTACATGAGTGGGTTGTGCTGTCACAATCCTCTCTAGAGAATTCTTTGTTAGTAACACCTACAAACATTACCCTGCTTTCTAAAAATGTCACACCGGTGACCTTTTGCAATGGACTCTGCACTAGCCTGGTGGGGACAGGGAAAGGAGTTGCAGGTTCTGCCAGGCTAGTCTGTTTGAGCTACAGCTGGAGTTTGCAGGCATTTCCTGCAATAGGAAGCCATGAATGCTTGGGCTCTGGGTGCCTGCTGCCAAGAACTCCTTGTACACAGCCTTGTGACACAGATGGAAACGAGCGATCCCTGCTAATGGTTGTTACAGCGGATGTAATGGTGCACTTAGACTGGATCCTGGTAGCTAGCACCTGCAAGCTTTGCTACGCTGTCTGCTCTGGCCATGTCTGCTGGGCTCCCAGGGGTTGAAGGTGGGGATTATGACTGGTATCTTAGCCATTCTCCACCCTCCCTGTGCATAACTTGAGTTTCTTTTGTTCCCAGGTAAAATCCGGGTTGAGGTGCTCCAGCCAATTGAGACCAAGGGCCTGAAGGCCGAGGATGTTGCGGACCTCACGGAGAGATGCTACAGCACCATGAGGGAGACCTTTTTCCGATTGTCTGGCCTGGCGAGTGAGGCGAACGGCTCAGCGCAGAGCCCTCAACAATAGTATTCCCAAATAGCAGGGACTGAAAGGACCTACTTCCATTGCCAAAATATCCAAGGGGTTTCTCCCCTTCCTTTGCAGCAGGTTTGGGCAAATCCGAAGCCTCTGCTTAGGGTAACCGTCGTTGACAACCACCCTTTGTTGGGCTGGTTCTACTGTTCGGTGAATCTCTTTTGTGGGGTCTTTATCTCCCATGGGGGAGTGTCTCCTGCACTCAGTTTCTCAAACACCCTACAAGTGCTAGCAAAGGGCTCCTGTCCTGATGCCCGGTGCAGTGACCATTCTGAACTATTCTGCAAGCTCCTGCCGCACTCAGGCAGCTGGGACAGTAGGTGTTGCAGAACACCATGTTAGGTCCTGGCATTGACCCCTGTAAGCCTGGCACTTGCCAGAGCCAATCCATTGGATGCCGAAGACCGTTAGGTCCATCTTTGCAGCCTCCAAATGATTAAAACTCGCTTTCATCCTGTCCCTGCTTGAGGAGGTGAGGGTGGGAGCAGTTATTCAGATGGCGCTCTTCATGTGGCTGTGATCTACTATACATTCCCAACGCTTACTGGCAGGGACTGATGCCCTAGTTGTAAGTCTTGCTCACAACTGAAATTCAGCTTCTAAGGTCTCTGCCCAGCCTTCGGTTTCATTCTTCCTAGCCTTGAGTCTCACCTCAGACACCATTTGTTTTTTGCCAAATCAGCTTGGTGTGTGTTAAGACACACTAAGCATCTGTGGTTCTGCTCAGAGACAAAGATGGGAGACCAACCACTCACCCCTTCCTGATGGAATGGCCATCACAGGACTTAGCAGGGAACTGAAATGTCCAGGATGCTCTTACCAGAAGTTCTGGGGCAAGCTTTGTACAGAAGTCAGTCCCTTACGAGACTACTTGTAGCAGTCTTGCAGCCCAAGGCTTTCTTTAGGTGGGCCTCTAAACATGCTTCCTTCAGGTTCTCTGGGCTAGGACAGGTGGGCCTTATGGGGTCAGCTACTCTTGATGATGCTGTCCCTTAATGAAGTCAAGTTTCCATGTCCACTGAGTGGACAAGCTCCATGTGGACTCATTTAGGGATGGGGTAGGAGGGGGAGACCTAAAAAACCCAACCAAATCTGCTGTATAGCATCTTGGTAGGTATTATCCAAACACTTGGCATCCCCATAGAGGTTTGCATTATGGCAGCCATCAGGCTATCTCTAAACAAAATCCCTGGGGTTTGTAAGTGATGCATTAACATGCCAAGAACTAAAAGGATGAGACAAACTCACAAAGACAGGGACTCTTCTCTGCTCATCCCCACTGTTTTGCATCACAGCCAGCAACCCTGACTTAGTATATAGTCTTGTACTCCACCTGACTGCTTGCTTTTAGCATTGTGCCAGGTATGACCAGCTGAGGGAAGGGTAGATGTGGCACTTCCTTGGTATTTGTTGAAACACTTTTTCTGTGCTCAAATGTTTTGTTTCAAATTGTTTTTAATCTAGGTTTTGTACCTAGACTTTGTTGCTGCTCTTGCTTCCTAAGGGCTATCCTGTGCTGTTCAACACACTGCACATCTGAAGCATTGACCAAAAGACAGTGCCTGCCATACAAATATTGGAATGTTAGCCTTACTAGGACTGTTCGTGTCAGTTGCAAAAGCCATGGTGTTGGAGGCTGGATGGGAGAGGGGTATGATGGCCCTGAATCAGTGTTTTCCTTCCGTCTGAATTTGCCAGCTGGGAAACAGCCGTTAGAGGGATTCCCAGTAACTGAGTTTGACTCTCCTCACCCAGCAGTAGAAACGTAGAGCCCCTCTCAAAGGGAGTAACAGCGGAGATGTTTATGCTCCCTGGGGGAGCAGGCCTTGGCCATGAAAACTCCCAGGGATTTGCTTAGAGGCCTTGTGGGAATGTTGCCTCAAGCTGACAAAGGCAGTGTGTCTCTTCATGTAACGTAATCTTGTGCAATGTATCGTCCCCAAACCTCCTGCTCAGTGGGTGGCAGTGGAGATGATACTGTCTCAATCACTGAATTCCTGCTTTTTCCTGTAAAGGACACCAAATCTAATGCTTAAAAAGCACTAATGCAGAACTGGGAGAAACCAAATAGAGGATGCTGGGGGTAGGTAGCTCCACATGGTTCAGAGCTGTAGCTAGAGCTGTGTTTACAAATGAATGTTCGAGCATCGATCTGGTACAATCCCGATGTCAGAACTGAAAAGCAGAAGGATTGCTTTCTTCCACTGGTTCTGTACTGAAATCAAAGCAGCACTTTCTTTTATCCTTCTATAAGAATGGCAGACAAAGTGGCTATGTAATTGAGGCAAACATCCAAGTTCTTGTGGAGATTTCATCCCCTCCTGCCCAGCGGCTCCGGTCTAGGGTGAGCAGGTGGGATGGTAAGGTGATCATAACGGGTGGATATTTTTCTTTGGCCAAAGATGACTCTATCTGTTTACGACTGAGGTGGGAAATGAAATTGAGTGTGCACAAAGGCAGTTGTCTGCTGTTCTGTTTTTAGTTGTTTAAACAATGTATGTTTGATCAAATGTGCATTCTTATAAAGCAGTTATTTAAATAGAAAGTCGTGTGTGGGGTTTATTAGAACCCAGGTTGGGTTGAACTTATTCCCTGGAGGAGCTTTTACTGGGGGTGGGGAGCATACCCAATATTGTCAGTTTCCTCTTTGGTATCTGAGAATCTGTCGCAAGCTACACTTTCGCCCCCTGTGAGCATGGTGAGGTAAGAGGCAGAGAGCCATGTCTGGACCAAATCTGTATGCAGGTTCTGCTGCTTCCACTCTCAAATGCATCGCTGTTTACTATGTGGATACATGTTAGTTTGTGCACAATAAATGTCAAAGATTGCATGGCCATAAGGATCACTGCAGAGATCCTGCCCTTACCACCAATTTTGTAGACAATCTTTAGTGGTCTCGTAACCAAGCACTGAACAGCTGGGGTGAGGTTGGCCATACGAGCTTCCTGCTGCTAACGAGCTGGAGTGAATGACTCCTGCATAAGGGAGTAAAATGTGTGTTTTGTCCTTCTACAGTGAGGACTCATTCACACAGGGTGGTGTGTCGAGCCCTACACAGATACAGATTTTTTTGGATTCGCATCCGATCTGCCATCGGCAGCTGCAGAGATCTGTGGATATAAATTGGATATCTACAGCTGGGTGGGGCCTCTATGTATGTGCTCTATGGTAACGTGCTGCGTGGACACAGCTGAAGTGCAGTGTGAGCCTGAGTACTGCCTGGCAGGCAATACTTTCAAACCTAAGTGTGGCTGAAGCTCATGGGAGTGCAGCCTGGGCTCCCTTCCTCTCCTCTCCTCTCCTCCTCCCTATAACAGCACCCAGAGGAGACATGAGCAGAAAAGGTTTGCTGGTCTTGAGTAGCTTCCTTACCAGCCCTTCGCTTCTGCTCCCCTGTTTCCCTAGGGCAGAGGAATAGACTGTAGGCACAGCTGGCAGCAGGCCCTCCGCTAGGCTCTAACAGGTTCCAGTAACTTCAGGGCTTCTAGGGGCCATGCTCCTATGTATGTGTGGAGGGGCTGGTCATGTTCCCTATGCAGCTGTTTGTACCTTCAGGCAGTGAAGAAGAGAGATGCTCCTGCAACCCTTCCCCAGGGTTACCATGACTATGTTCCCCCTGCTACAGGCAGGAGGTGGCAAGAGATGCAGACATCTCTACCTGCAGCTTCCTACCTGGGTGTGTGCATTTAGATCTAGTTGCACCTTGGCTATAAGCATAAGGAAGCTGCTACCCTCCCCAGCCCAACTCTGAGCAGTAACTGTGGCCGTAGGCTCCCATGAGTGTAGTCATGACATAGGGTAGAATAACCACCCCTAAACAACTTCCTGGCTCAGCAGATCGACCCACCAAGGATAAGCCCATGCTCAAGAGCTGTATAGGACATAACTTTAATACAAAAACTGCACCACCCTACACAGTGCTTGGCTAATAGGCCTCACATCTCCAGCTGTTTACAAGTAGGAAAGCGTTGTACCATAGACTCATTGGTTTTCTAGAAACATTAGGATCCTTTCTCCAGCAGCCTTAAGATAACCATGCAAAGAGGCATGAGCAGTGCAGGCACCCTGGCAATGTGCATCTGTTCCTACATTAAATACATTCCTACTTCCAGTCTGAGCCAAGACTGGGTTAGCTGGTGAAGCTGGTCATCTTGGCACATAGACAAGCAAGTGTGCCAGGCTTCAGTGTGTAAATGAAGCCAATTTTTAAGAAGCAAAGGGATTATCTCTATCCTTTTCCCATACCCTCTAGCATTTCAAGTAGAGAACATACACTAGTTCTCTGAGGGAAGGTTTTAGTGACCAGATTTGAGTTGAACCATTTTGAATCTGCTTGCATTTCAGGCATGTGTAAAAAGGGAGTTGGTGGAAAAGCCTAGGAGCAGAATCCAACCCTCCTATCTCTCCATCCCCTGCTCAAACAGTGAAGCAATGTGGGGTTAGGCAAAACTTTCCCCCTGAGTGCTAGCAATAGCAAGGGCTGGCTATGTAGGCTCTTAAGAACGTAGACTTCTGAGCTAAACAAGCTGCTGCTTGCACAGATCATCGTGTGCTGCTGTACCACACAATTAATTGTTGGGCCAGGATTTCACCTCACTCACGAACAAATTAAGCACCACATGGTTTTGCTTTTAGCAAGTCTCTTGCATGGGACTGGCTGATTCTGTGCCAGCTGGCCAAGTGCCTGGAAGAAAGTGTTATAACCCTGAGCATCTCATACAACTTTGCCCTAAGGGCAAAAAATAAGTCCAATTTGAAATCAGTCTCCAAGCAGCTAAATTCTTAGAAAAACACAAGAGGGCCCTTCGTATCAAAGTAAGCTCTTTATGCGTCCATCCCATATCATCCTGAAGGTAGCGTGGCCTCTTTTGCCAGGCTGGGTCAAGAGGTGCTGAGATAGGAAATCCAGGGTTACAAATTCACTCTGCTCCCACAATGCAGTGCTGCTCCTCTTATTATTAGCGTTCGTTCTTACATGAACCTGAAACCAGACAATTCCAGAGCGAGTGTTAGTCAGGGCCAGTCTTGGTGCCACTGATTGGGCTGGGGCCTAGTCTACACACTGATTTTGTACTAGTATAAGGGTGTGACTTTTTTTAAATTGGCTGATCTTGTGAAGCTTTACATGCACTCTGAGGGTGTTCATCTGTAAAGGTAACTTTTGATCAGCACAGCTGAGTGAGTCCCAGATTTCAGGGAAGGTCCTAGGCATTTATGGGTAGAACCCTTATACAGTCAGTCTGGGAATGAATTTAAACCCAAAGTTATAGTAACATCAAATGCTAAACTATTAAATCATAGCAAAAAACCTCTCTAGCTTCAACTAACATTAAGGGCCTTTGTGGATAAAAAACCACATAAGCATTTCACCATTTAACACTTCTATTCCACTCCCCAGGGGGCTCAGATTTGCAGCACACAGTACAATTGGGGTATCCAAAAGTCACTCTTCTCTCAGTGCTGTAGTGACTACAACAGGCCTGATTTTAAACCAAGAACAGCTGCGTTTTTCTATTTGTGGCTGCTGATTGCTTACCATATAGACATCTGAATACCCCACACATAGAGCAGTGTGGAAGAAAAATTGCCTGCAAGTGAAGCCTTTGGACACCACTTTTCAAAAAAAACTGGAGTTAGGCTGAGGCTGGAAGGAAGGGAATTCCAGCTACCTTTCTAAGCCCTGTTCAGTGGCAGGCTTTGCACCATCACTACTATTTAATTTAGCGTGATGGATCTTAGCTTCCGTCTTAATTTTTCAACATTCTTGTTTTAAAAGGGCAAAACTGTCCATCTGGCAGGATGGGGCCTGGCACAACTTAGTTACAGGTGTGAACTTTAAGCAGCAGCACAAGGTCGTGTGGCAATATTCCAGTTCACAGCTCCACATTCCGGTGTCATGCTGGTGATAAGAATGTGTACTTAGGCTCACTCTCTTTTATGTCAAAAAATGTCACTGCAGAGCAGCCCCTGGGTAACGTTTCCCCCTCCAACATATAAGTTGGTTTTTTAGCAAATAACAGAAAAAGTTTTGCCCCTTTAATAGGAACCAGCTGAAAATTGACTGTCTCGTAGGGCCGGTGTTCTTACGCCCATAAGCAACTATATTGGAACTAGGTCCATTGTAGGACTTCCTCTGCGGTTTAGAGGTAGGGTGACTAATCAGGAATTAAGCTGTATTGTTGCTGCATACCAATTCCTGAGTGGACAAATGATTGGGTTTCTCAGCAAGTTTGATCAAGGCTTTCAAATGCAAAAGTTGTAAATGGCTGGCAAATTACAACTTTTAACGGCTACTACACTGTAACCTAATTTTTAAGTGCTTTGTTTTAGTATGCAACGGGGAATAAAACATTACTATCACAAGTAGCAGTGCTCCACTGAGGGCTCTGTACATTGAAATGAATGCAGCTGTGTGAAAACACCAAACCTGTACAAGGCTGTATGCTGAAATTAACAGCAAGCATTATGTTGATACTTATTTCACCAAGCTGTGCTAATTTCCATGACCCACATACTAGCTGGATAACTACAGCTGACATGAACATCGTGGTGGGAAATTAAGCCCCATGCCTGCTCTTTATTCAGCTAGACAGACTTTTTCAGAAGCTAAGGTTTTCATCAAATGCTTTTGTTCAAAGTTGTGATGCAATTTTGCCTTTTCTAAACAGTGCTGATTTGCTGCACTGCAGGAAAAAAAATTGCTCCTAAAATTCTACAAACAACTTCCCCCAATGTTCCCTGTACTCGTGATTTGGACTAGTTCTGTACTCACCAAACTTACTTGGACTGTTAACTTTTGTATTGAGTTTCACTAAGGATTGAGTTCTGACTGCATCCACAAACCCTAGAATCTGAGGCAGTTTCTGATGTAGATGCTCATGGCCCCTAAATAGCAGTGGCATGAAAAGGAGCTGAGATAATATGTACCCTCACCACTGCCCAAAAATATGTAATCTCCATGCAGCTGTTTATTATCTTTGGATGCTGCATGAAGGGATCGGATTCAGCACCCGCACAAACAGCTTTGAAATGAAACACTGGCTGTTTGTGACCATCTTTTATTAATTACAAGCGGATGGTTTTGGAGTTGGCATAGAAGTGGATTAACTGTGGCATAGACATAACCAATCCAGTTGGTCTGCACGTGTATGGTCTGTCTGCCATTCTACTGCTTAGATCTGCTTTACAAGAGGGAAGCACTCTGGCGTTTGTACTTTAAATGGCCTGGGTTTTGTGCCTTCCTAATGGGCAAATCAGAGTATGTCCCTGTTCCACCTGCTCCCCTCAAGTTAGGGATGTGGCTTTTTGAAGTGAGCTTGTATCGATAATGAACTGGAGTGAATTTCCCAGTGTTCTACCAAAACGCAAATGGTGATTCCTGTTTAAAAAAAAAAAGTCTTCTCCTAGGCTGAGGAGGTGAAGCGCTACCCAGTGGTAGAACTGGGATTAGAATTCAGCAGCAGGAGCATGTCTGCCTTACAGACCCGGTGTCTATGGCAGGGTCACTGTAATAGCAAAAGGTGCAGGGGGAGAAGAGAACTCACTGGTACAATCTCTAGCAATAACCAGAATCAAGGCCCTTCTCCTTGCTGAGCACTGCCAAGCTACCTTGCTACTTACACGTCTCCAGTCGCTCCTCCAGGAAGGAGATCTGCTCACTCAGGGACTCGATTCTATCCAGCTGCCGCAGGGAGTAGAACAGCTGGCTGATGGGGTCCGTGCTGACGTCATCCGCTGCTGATGGGATGAGGTTATGGAATGGAGCCAACAGTAACTGGAGTTTCTTTTGAGAGAGAGAGAGAGAGAGAGAGGAGCTGTTAGTTTTCATCCCTCTCTATTACACAATCATACCACCCAGCGTGACCTGCCAACAGCCGCTACGGCTGGCTCCGCTATCTCCAAGGCCGGCGGGCTGGCAGAGCTGACTGTTTGTTAGGGGTAGGTGACAAGTGCTAACAGGGCTCCTGGTGGGGAGAGTTGTTCCAGTGTTCGCTGCAGGCGGTGGGCGACGCAGCTGGGAATGCTGATACCAGAAGACAAGACTAGATGAGGTGGCGCAATTAAAAATAGAGCCGGCGAAGGGCAAAAATTCTGGACATGAACAGCTGTGCCATGAGGCGCGGGAGCTAAATAGTCTGACTCTGAATTAAAAGTGCGTCTCTGCCTGCACTCGCTGACGGGAGCTCACCTGCTCCAGCACTTCCACCCGGCTCCTGAGGGCTTGCACTTCTTCCTTCATTTCCCTGGAGGCGCCTGCCAGGAGCAAAACACCACAGGAATGAATACAATCCCTCCCCGTGAACCGTCCTCCTCAACATCGGGCTGTGAGGGCGGAGCGAGGGCTGCCCCCTCGGAGGTGCAAAAACCCCACGAGCCCCTAAAAGGGCGGAGTTGGCAGGGGGTACTGAGCCCTCTGACGGATTTCCCTGCCATCCTGGGAAAACCTGGACAGGTGGCACTGGCAACCCTGGGGGGGGCCAGCAGCCGAAGGGTCAACCCGGAGTGAGCTGGCTGCTCTCTGCCACCCCACGTGCCACCCTCTGACATGTTTGTTGAGACCAGGCTGCTGCCGGATCAGCTGCAGGAATGAGAACAAGCAACAGCTCAGGCTCCCCCCCCATCAATCTACGTACGAGCTAGAAATCCCCACAGAGTTTACCAGCAGCCCCTCCCCCCGCGCCCCCTAAACTAATCCAGGAACTAGGGAAAGGGGTTTGCGCAGTAATGACCAGCCAGGACACCAGTGACGGACTGAAAACACACAACTGCCTTGAGCTGAGCCGCTGAGGAGTGCCTGTGACTGACCCTGCCAGCTAATTAACTGCCCTTCGTCTGCAGCCCTTCTGTCCTGGGACTTACACTCCTGACGCGCTCTGCACCGGGTGCGCACAGCCTCGGCTTTGGGGTGGGGTGGGCTGCAGGGCAAGGTCTCATTCACGCACCAAGGTGCCTTCTGCATGCTGGGCCCCTCTACGCTCCTGCAAGTGGGTTTGTTGTACAGGGGACCAGGGGGGAACTGACACTCAGCTTATGACTCCACTGACTTCCCTGAGATGGTGCGGTTGATTTGGCCCTTGGATTATTTATTTTTTGCAGAGATGCACCAGGCTGGATCCTCCACCCGCTGGCCCAAACCAGGCACTCAAGCTACGCGTGCAGTCCAGCAATGCCAGTTCTTACTGAAGAACATGGTTCTTTGCAATGTAGCAGATCATAAGGCATTGGAACACAGAAAGCTGTCCAAGCCCTGGCCTCTGACCCTAATCCTAATGGGCACATTACCCCACAAACTACAACCAGCCTTTGCTCTTCAGGCTGAGACCAGGGCACCTTTTCCCCGCACAGGGTAGCAAAGCGTGGGTCCAAAATGTGTGTATGATGGGGTGGGGGGAGGGGAATTACCCTTGTTCTAACCAGGAAAGAGAGGAACATTTAGAATTATTATCTGGCTGCACCTAATTTGGCCCTGAAGTAACCCCCTGTGTTTCCACCAAAGGGTATTAGTTAAGAGAAGGCTGCCAGCCCCTGACACTTTGCCGGAGAGATGCTCAGGTGCCAAAGATATTGCAAAAGTGATTCAATTTTGTTCCTTGGCGTTGGCAGGTTTTCAAAGGGCAGTTTGGGGTCTGCGCTCCACAGGGCCCTAGAGCTCGACTCCTCTGGCAAAGCAGGAATGGTCTGACATCCGGCACGCAACAGGGGGCTGCAGCAAGGGGCAGTTAGCACGGGGATGCCTCGTTGCCCCGTGCTAGCCATTGTCCTTGTGCACACGCAGTTTAGCAGGGCCGTGCTTTCACTTGATGAGCTTCGCCCTGTCCGCAAAGCCCAACCAACTAGCCCCTGATCGTCTGCTGAAGGCAGCCGGTGTTACTAGGCTGGGCTGGGGTGTATGCACGGTCTATCCTACCCTTCCAAGGGCGTGGATGACTGCAACGCCGGGGTTGGATCCACAGCGGAGGCGAGCCGGCCCAGCTCCATTGACTTCAGTGGGGCTGTAGCTACCCAGTGTGAAGAGTAAAAGAGCAGCTGCACCCTGCATAGAGCCCCGTCCTCTGCGCTGCTGCTGGCCTCCGGGCTGGGCCCCTGGGGTAGCAAATAATTGGCTCAAGAGGGTGGGACTCTATCCCGTTCAGCCCTCTGCCTCCTGCAGCGCTCTAGAGCTAAAGCCGGGGCAGTGGGGGGAACTGTGCCCCTGGTACCACGACAGAATTATTGATACATACGGCTACGATTTAGTCACGGCCATCACAGTCACCGGCCCTCCGTGACTTCTTTTTCCTGCAGCTGGAACCCGGACCGTGCACTCCCCTGCCCCGTAGCTGGGGCTGGAACGGGGCCATGTGCCCCCTGCCGGCTTCCCAGGACTGTTGCACACCCTCCCACCTGTGGCTGTGGCCGAGGCTGGGCACCTGTGGTTGGACCTGGGACTGTGCCCCTGCCCCCCTAGCTGGAGCCAGCTCCAGAGCCAGGGCTGTGCACCCTCACACACACAGTGGCTACCCACCGCCATGGCTGCAACCCCTGGATCCAGGGCTGTGGCCCCGCCCCATGGCGGTGGGGCTCAGACTGTTAGTCCCCCTCGTCCCCCCAGGATGCCAGCTGTCATTCCTCCCCATTACCTAGCCCTGTCCCCGGGTTATTTTTAGTCAAGTCACAGACAGGGCACGGGCTCCTGTGAATTTTTGTTTGCTGCCCGTGACCCGTGCGTCACTTTTACTAAAAATAACCGTGACAAGATCTTAGCCTCATTGCTAAATGTGCTGCAACGACACAGGAGGAGACGTCCGAGAGTGCCCCAAAGGGGGAAAGGTGCCCCCCCGTCTGGCTCTGGAGAGGAGAAAGCAGAGAGGGCAGGCCCCAGGGATCACGTCCGCAGCCTTTCCACCCGCGCTGCTCCTGTCTGTCGCCAGGGCTGGCCGCAGCGCATTATTACTCACGGTACGAGTTTGAAGTGTCACAGCGCGTACCAAAAGTAATAATGGGCCGGCACCAGCGTCGCCGCCACGCCCGTCCTCGCGGCTCCGGAGTCACACGCAGAGAAAAGATGACGTCGTGCTGAACCGGTTGTCTCCCCGCTGGCCGTGTGTCTCCGGCCTGGCCAGTAGCTGGCTTCCAAAGCCCCACGAGCTGGGGAGGGTCTCGCCCAGTCATCAGTTAAACCTCACTGCAAGCCAGAGTGGGTGGGTGACTGGCCCAGGTCACACATCAGAATCGACCCCAGGAATCCTGGCTCCCAGACCCCTGCTCTAGCTCCTAGAGACCCCCGCTGCCTCACGCCCTTTGTGGTGTGCGCAATGAACATTCGGCCACGCAGTACAATGCCCAGGGAATAGCTCCAGCCCCCGCAGGCGCGGCTGTTACCTGAGCGGTTGAGGGCGGGGGAGGCCTCTGTCTCAGCGGGCGGCTCCGAAGCCTGGCATGATTTCCCATCGGCGGAGAGCCTGTGCCCAGCCCGACAGGCACAGCCATAGCTCCCAGGCGCGTTGACGCAATGCTGGCTGCAGCCGTGGCGCTGGCCAGCGCATTCGTCCACGTCTGAAAGCACAGGGGCGGACACGGGGCCATCAGGAAGCAGCGCTTGTTAAGACAGGGTTAGTCCAGCGCGCGGCAGATTGACACCACCACGCGAGCCGCGGGCCCCTCCCCAAGAGCGTACGTGGGACAGCTCGGCCAAGGGAGCACTCGGCCATCCCGTGTGGGCTGGCGTAATCCAGGCCACAAGCTGGGGAGACCGGTGGCAGCAGGCTGGGTTAGTTTGGGAGCTAGCGAGCAGCCCACAGGGTCTGTCCGCACCCAGTTGCCCCAGTAAAGAATCTCCTTTGCAGTCAAAGCCGCCGGCTCGGGGCTCTCGTCTAGCAGGAGCTAAACTTCACGGCCCTAAGTCTCGGCTGCGTTTTACGCCACTGATGCTACACCAGGTAAAACGGGACTAGCCCCGTGACGCATCAAGCCCAGTATGGCTAAAAAGGGCAACAACAAAGCCCTGGATCTGAACACGCCCTAACTCTGGAGCTGGCTCCAAACGCTCCCCGATTGGGTGAGCGCTGGTCAGTGCTGGATGTGGGGCAGGGGCCACACGCGCCAGCCCGCCCCTGGTTTGCAGCCTTTCAAGTGTGTGTGTGAAGCCCAACAGCTGCACCTCGCACGGGGGTGTTAGTAAAGGCGTGCCCACACCGTGACACGAACGTGCCAGGCCCCCCCCTCGGCCTGGGCGAGTCTGTTCTCGGCCTCAGGACAATCTCTTCACCCCTCTGAGCTGGGACCCGAGCGGTCACTGCAGCCTGCCAGGGGCTCGTGCCTAAGCTAGTGTTTCAGCGCCACACACGTGCGTTGGGATTACGAATGCGCCAGATCCTCAGCTGGGGGAAATCAGTGTCGCGTCACCAGCTCCAAGAGAGCGGATTTCCACCTGTCAGGCACCTGCCTCTGCCTCCGTACTTGACTGATTTAGCCCGGGACGGGCTTTACCCCATCCGAATCCATAGCTACTCCTGCATGACACCGCGGTAAGCGAGAGGCGAACCAGCTCCACTGCATTGTGGGTGGTAAAATTGTCGCCTGCACCACGAATCGATTTTTCTTGAGCTGGGCTGTGCCTAGACCGGCGGCAACAACACGCAGGCCTCCGGAGGTGTAACACAGCACCCTCCTTGGCCGTCCCCGGGGCTAGACCGATTCGCGGCGACTCACGAGTCCGCTGGGTCTCTGCTAAGGCGGCGCGAGTCCCACCCTAGGACGCACGGCCTGGCACACCACTTGCCCGAGAGGGGCCAACGGAAAGGCTGCGACAGGACTGAATTCCTGGGCTGGGGCTGGGCAGGCCTCTGTAACATGGAGTCTTCCCCCCCCCCCCCATGGGGCCTCTCGAATAAAGTGGGCGTGAAAGGCCATTTAGGGACAGATTCTCAACCGGTGTAAAGCAGCAGAGCGCCCACAATGTCACGGGCGCGTCACCCATTTACCCCAGCTGAGGCGCCGGCCTTTTTGCTTTGAAATCCAGTCGCAGCGCTGAGCACTAGCGGAAGGGGGAGGGAAGGGAGGGGAGGCCTCCAGCGCCCCTCCCACAGCTAGCGCCGCCCCACCCCCATCCACCAAGCCGCCCGAATGCCTTACCCCAATATGCCAGCTACAAGCTAGCTTCTGCCTCCCTCTGCCGGGTCAACAGTGTTACGCCATCCAAGCCCTTTGGCTAGCTCTGGCCCACCCCCTGCCTGCTGGGCTGTGGGGGCTGTGGGCACAAAACAGCGCTTCCTCTCCCCCATACCACGCCCCAGACCTTTGCTGTCAGTGAGACGTTCAGTGACCTGCTCAAAGCCATCCAGTGCCAGAGCCCAGATCCGCACGCTCGTCCTATCGTCCTTCCCCACGCGCTGCCCGGGATCGACAATGCCCACGCACGTGGGAAGGCAGCCCTTGTTCTAAATGACGGGGATCACCCACGAGGAAGCGGGGGGGGGGGGTGTCTTTTGCACAAGCACATGACCTGACCATTGGTGAAGGCACAAGGGCAGCACTGAGCTGCTGACGATGCCCAACGGCCCATTACATGCGTCGGGTGCAGTGCTGATGCCCTGCGGAGGCGGTGCCCCCGTAGCTGAGGGGCTGACCCAACGCATGGAATGGAGGCACCATGCCGCCGGTGTCACGGGTTGGGTATGCGGGCTGGGTCCACCTTTGCAGGCGGGTGCGTGTAAAGGATCTACGCCAGCTAACAGAGCGCGGAGTTACTCTCTCCGCGCACGGGCCTGGGACTCTGGCGGTGCACGGCGGGTTCACTCCCTGCCGAGAACCAACAGAGGAAACCATTAGGCCTGAGTGCTCTTCACAGTGGCCCATCCAGGAGATTGTCGTCAGCGACTGCAAATCACCTTCTACACATCACCTGCTATATCCCCCCCGGCCCTGCTCCCATCGCCCCGGCAAAGTGCATTCCAGGGAAGATACAAAACAGGGACCCCAGAGCGGTTACCTGTCTGGCAGGATTTCCCCATCCATCCCGGGGGGCAGGTGCATCGGTCTGGGGCCGAACAGCTGCCACCGTTTTGACACGGCAACCTGCAAATGGCTGTAAAACAATAACGCACGGTCACAATGGTGCCGAGGCAAAGGCCTGGGCCTCCCGCCACATGCTGACATGCACGTGCTCCCTCTCTTGCAAAGTCCTCTTGTCTGGGAGATTTTTATTACACATGCAGGTGCCTTCTGCGCACCGGTCCATCCCTTTGTGCGGAGCACAGCTATGGAGTGTTCCTGGCCGCCAGCAGAATTCGAGAGAATGTTAAAGGTGAGCAAAAACATGGGGCCGGCTCCTCAGCTGGGGTCAATACCCATCGCTCCATTAATGTCAGCGTAGCGCGGCCCCCCTGGCCACCAGCTGAGGACCCCACCCCGTGAATGCAACAGCCTCCATGTGAATCAGATCCGTATTACACTCCGCATGTGGCTGACGGGCGTTCGGCATGAGACAAGTGGCAGAATACGCCACCGTGACTCACGGAGGGCAAAGGCTGTGAACGCCTCGCGCCTGTGGGCCAGCAACAAGACGACGTGCAAATAGCTGCTCCCAGCGGAAGCAAGAGGTTCACAATCTGGCCCAGAGTTGGTCAGAGATCCCTGAGCAGATCAGAAAGGGGGATTCGGCCCCAGAAACTCAGTATTTTCACAGACTTCTAGTAACTCCGGGAGCTCATCAAAGGAAGCAACAGATCTAGGATGGTGTCTTGAATGGCCCTGAGGGGATGCCTGGAAAACCTTGCCACTGGTGTCTGCTAGCGCAATAAACAGTCTTTCATTTGTAGCTTAACCCGTTCCAGCCCTGGAAAGAGGAAGTCTGCGTAGGGAGTGGGAGGGGTGAAGAGGGGGCCTGCAGCAGCTCTCAATCAGTGAAAGGCTCGGGGAAGCATTAGTATATTGCAGTCTGCTTTGATCTGATTAGCCTCTGATGTGCTTGGCATTCCTTTTGCGCTGTTCATCACTACTGCCCCCTAAAAGCAGAGCGGTTCCATTACTGCTGATTTATGCAGAGAGGGTTTATTAATTTCTCCTCCGGTATAAGCCAAGCTAATAAAGCGATATATACGCAAGGCAAGCAAAGCAAGGCTACAAGTGAACGGCTAATGGAAACCGATTTGTTCTCACAGGCGGGTGCTGGAAGGAGAAGTGCCTGCGTAGTACAAGAGAGAATGACACTAATTTCAGACAGATCTGGTAACAAGGGCATTGCCTGGATTGGCTTTGGAGAGTTCGTGATCAGAGAGCCGCTGCGAGCCCTCTGCAGGGTGTTAACAGCCCCTGTCGGCACTGTATTTCCTTGCCACCAGCTGCGCTGTATTCCTTCTCTCCGGCAGTCTGTACTAGGAGAGCCACGCCCACCAGCATGGTGTTAATACTTTTCATGCAGAGATCTCAAAGCACAAAGCTTTTGACCAACGTGGGAGTAGTATTTACAATCTCTGTGTTACGGATGGGTTAGCTGAGGGTCCAAGAGGATGCGATTTTCCCAGGGCCCCTGCCAAGTCAACGGCAAATTCAGGAACAGAATCCCCATCTCCTGACTCCCAGGTCAGTGCTCAAGCCAGGCTGTAGCTGTCCCTCTCAAGGCTATGGGACTGATTCTGCTCTCGTTTACACCAGTGTAGATCAGACAGAAAACCACCGACGTCAATGAAAAAAGACTGGTGTAAAACCAGTGTCAGGGAGAGCAGGACCAAGGCGCCAAAGGGGAGACGCTGCAATCTCATCACGGTCCATATTCTGCTCTCTCTGCCACTCACTTACCTTTGCTGCATCCAACTGCGTGGGAGTTTGCCCGTCTCCATCCAGGGCAGCATGTATACATGGGCTGGGAAAATCTCCTGTAGGCCAGGCGATAGGCAACCTTGTATGTGGTTCTGCAATGAGGGTCAGGAAAGGAGTTAGGGATGGAGCCCGTATGGGGGGGCGGAAAGAACCAACTGCTTCACTCTGGGGAGAGTCACAATCCCTCCCCCGCCTTGCTCCTAGGGTTGGGGAGTAAACCAGGTCATCCCTTTGCTGCTTACTTCCCCTCCTGTGCCAGCCTGGCTCTGCCCACTCCCTATCCCTCCCTGCCCACATGCTCCCAGGAGTAGGGGCCGTGCCCACACCCAAGAGCCAAGTGCGGCTGTCTCTCCCAACAGGGGTACGGGGGAATGGTCTTCCTCCCTTCAGTGTGCAGGGGTGATCAGAGGTGTATAAGGAGCAAACAAACCCTTTGCTAAGCACCCCGGGGACATGCTGCGTCTCTGGGTGAATCCTTGCACTCAGCGTCCCCGGAGACTGTAAGCCAACCCTGGAGCGACCAGGCTCTTCCAGAGGCCACCTGTCGGCAGCGATGGCACCCGTCATTCCCTGGCGCAGGCCGCTCTCCTCACCTGTACGTACTGCAGAGCCGGTGTCCCTGGCACGTTGTGAGGTAGGGCTGGTAGACAGGCTGCACGTGGGACTCCACGTACGGAGCGGCTCGGCTCTGCACCGCTGCGGCGCACACCCTGCGGCTAGACAGAAGGCATCGTGTCTCACCCACAGCGAAAGCAACCGGCATAAAGCAACGGGGACCGGGCCCGAAGGCAGGTGTAGGAATGCGATGTGAAAACCCCTCCGTGGGGCCAAATCCAGCTCCGGTGCAAGAGGCTGCAACGCCACTGCCTTCTGTGCAACTGTGCCCTCTTACTCCATGGCTGCATTTGGCCCCTGGGGGACCTGCTTCTCAGCTAGTGTCAATGGCCCCATGCCTCCAACGGAGTTGTGCCAATTTCCACTTGCAGAGACTCTCGCCAAGAACCTCCCAGAGGGTCGGTTAAGATGCAATTATTAAGGCTCCCTTAAGTCCTCATTTACTGGAGCAGAGTTATTGGGGTGCGGTTGGGAAGAGGAGCTGATAGGGGCTTCCAAAGCTTAACACGAGCAAATCCCTTGACTATCAGCTCTCGATCCTGCCCCATGGCAGCGGGCCTCACGCATCAGCTCATCTCCTGCACCTATCTCGATGAGGTTCTACACTCGCAGGTACGCTCCCTTCTCCCCTCAAAGCTGCAAGGCTACCTCTACAGGCGCCCTGGCTGGCCATCTCCCATCTCACTGAAAACAACGCCGCTCATTCCAATGTCGGGAACGGGCATCCGCCGCAAACGGGCAGCTGGGTGGCTGCCCTGCACAGTCTCGGAACAGAGGCCTACGAAGGCTGCTGTAAAATTGCCAAGCAAAGGAGAGGAATCCAAATCCATCAGTGGGGGAATCATTTCCCCCTAAACAGCAGATTAAAGGGGACATGTCAACACTGTAAGAAAAATCATTTGCTTTTTAGCTGGCCTTTGATTTGTTTTCATTCCGAGACTGTGACAGCCCTGAAAAACAACACCTAGGTGATGACCAAAAATCCACCGCAAGGCCCAGATTCTGCTCTGTGGGGTAAAATCCCTTCCACCGAAGTAGCTCTAAATTTGCACCGGGGTTGCTGAGATCAGGATCTCTTCTCCTCTTCATAAAATTCACATCCAACGCGTTCTTGGTTAAAGATTTTTGCAACCTTTTGCCAGCTTGAGGGGTTCTGTTCTGCTGGATGTTGTCTTAGCCTCTGGAGTAGAAGCCCATTAAGAAACCCGATTATTTGTGTCAGCTTCGCAGACAAATTAGAAACTTGAACTAAAGTGCTGAAAATTAACACTGACATCAGATGCCTTCTATTAAGTCAGGATAACTCATTTCACCCTGCTGGATTAATGGTATGAAAGAGGCAGTTTTGCTGACATTATTATAAAGATAGATCTACTCTGGGTGTGTGTATATATATCCGCAGCCAGCCAGCCAGCCAGCCAGCCAGCCTGCGTGTGTGCATGTGTGTGTGTGTGTGAGAGAGAGAGAGAGAACTGGGGGGAGTCAAATCCAGACTTCCCTGAATGTTAACATGGCAGTCAGGGGGAAGTTTTGCTTTGGAGCTGAGATGCTGTTTTGACCCATTAGAGAGCTGAGGGCTCATTGCCCAGCTTATATCCAAATCTGAATCCCCCCCGCCCCAGTTCAAAGTGTGTTTGGATCCAGGGGTTTGGTTCAAACCCATCTCTAATAACAATAATAATAGCAGTTATGCATGATCAGACAGGGGACCTCAAATACCATGCTTCAGGGCACAAGTTGATTGACATGGTGGTCAGGAAGGAATTGTTCTACCATCTACAGCATTGCCAACTTAAGGGTATGAGATTTTGCCCTAGTTTGATGCATCTCATATTGGCTGCTACTAGTGGCAGGATATTGAAGGTGGTGAATCAGTCATTTGTGTGTGCGTGCACATATACATGTGTACAGGGGGGTGCATCTGGAGTGTGTACATGTGTGCGAGTGTGTTGGTGGTGTGTGCGCACTTATGCTTGAGGGGGGTGTATGCATGCAGGGGTGTGCACTAAAGACACAATAAGAAATCATTAGCAGTGTATGCTCTGTTTAGCTTTTTGACTCCCCAAGTCAAGTGGCAAAGATACTCTCTTTGTAAATGCTGCATGGAACTAGCCCGATAGCCATCCAAATACATCAAGTGTTTGTGCTTTATAGACGCAGCAAACACACACCACAAAAGCTTGCCAAAAGCCTACACTACCCCGGGAAGAATCTGCAAGGTTGTCTCTTGCCTGTCCCCGCACCCAGGAAGCAGCTCATTCATGTGCAGCAGACTTGCTGCACTTGGCCTTTCATGTCTCCTTGAGCCTAGCCCCCTGAAAGGCCAATCCTTACTGTGGCTTGCAAAGAAGCCCAGCGGTGTGCATGCGGCAAGCCAGACTTCTGAAGGATGGACAAAGAAGAGGCTTACCCTGACTGGGGAAAACGCTCAGCGCTGGTCATGCCAAGGATTAAGACAAATCCCGTGAGGAGGCAGCTGATTCTCTGCATTTCCTCTCCTCTGCTGGCTCTTTCTTTTCTGCTGTGTGATATTGTGTGGCATGAAGGGGTGTCACTCTTTGATGGGAAGCACCGGCTCTTACTGCATGTCTCTCTTCAGCGGGGAACCCTGGAACCGAAAGAATAATGACCTTACCACGCAGTGGCCTTTCTGGGACGGGGACGTTTCAATGGCACCCTTTGGGCCTGTCGAAAAAGGAGCGCAGGGGAGCAAGGAGTATTGCTGCTTTCACTCTAAGGGACAAGGAACTTCCCTGCTGTGCACGAGCAAAGCAATGCGGGATATGCTCTTACAATGAGGCAGTGGGAGCTAAGGAGGTTTTAAAAGTGAAGCAGCGAAAACAATAATTTCATGGTGATGTTTCTGGCTCGGGACTCAGGAGATCTGGGTTCAATTCCCAGCTCAGCCACAATCTCCCTGTGTGACCTGGGGCAAATCACTTAGGTGCCCCATCTGGCAATGGGGACAATAATATTTCCTTTGTCTCGTTAGACCCTAAGCATTTTGAGGCAGGGACTGGCTTTTCTTATTTGTCTGTACAGCAACCAGCACAGCCTCGACATTACCACACTATTAGTAACATTAGGATAGCAGTCCCAATGACGGGTTTTAAAAGAAACAAACCTCACTAATGCCAGCCACCCCCTGCTCACGAGTGACCCTACAATCACAGCGGCGCGTGTGCAGCCCAGCCCGCACGAGCGAGTCGCCCTGTAATAACAAACCAGTATGTCCAGCCAATGCTCACGACCAACCCTACAATAACAAAGCACCCGTGCAGCCTGCCGCTCACAAGTCACTCTACACTAACAACCCAGCATGCACAGCAGCCTTCCGATGCCAAACCATCGTGCATGTACCAGCAAGGATAATGAAAAGAAGGTAACAGAGTGGCGCCTGAAGGGTGTTCCATGTAAAAGTGCTTACAAAAAATTAGACAGGGTCATTGTTATTTCGCATCTGATTCACATTAAATACTCCTGGGTCAAATCTTCCGCTGGCATAAAAACCCACATCGCTCCAATGAAGCTGATTTACACCCTCTGAAGATCTGGCCCCACAAGTGTAAAAAGGTTTTCCTTTTCTAGGAATAGAGTAAATGGCTGGTTGAGCTGCATCATTCTGAAATAGGCCGCTAATGCCAGACAGGGAGGCCAGTACAAAGGTCGGCAATATATATGGCATCATAAAGCCGCATGTTTCTCACCAAATGAAATAGTGAAATCGGGTCTCCTTCCCTCTTAAACACGAGGGTCCTCTCTGGGGCTTTAGAAGGCGGAGTGCTTTCTCTGCAAAGCCAATACTAACCACGTTGGGCATAAAGAGGCATTGATTCTGCTAGCAGAAGGCAAATACACGAGGCAGAGTTCTAGCGGGTCAATAACGATATCTAATTTAAACAATCCGGTGACCTCCAGGTGATGGAAATTAAAAGGAGAAAAACAACACATCAAATACATGACAATGAAAGCGGGTCAGCCTTTCTGACTGTACCCTCCGAAGCAAATCCCTTTTATTGGGAGACGCAAGCTTAATAAGAAACAACCCCCTGGAAATGGGGAAATATCACCCTGATATAGTGAAAGGCTTGTAAAAGGGGAAATCAAGGCTGGCAATAGAATTGGAAGGATCCGGGCTCGTGTCTTGGCCCTTCTTTAGAAGAATTTCCAGCTCTCCAGATCTTCAGCTGGTGTCCCGCGCTATAGCTCCCCTGACACCCAGTGCAATGCCAGCTGAGCGTCTGGTTCAAAGCAGAGCAAGACGGCCACGTGGCTAATAATGGTTATGGGGCACAAACCCACTCCTCGTGGAATGGATCCTATGTCCAGAGCAGGGCCGGCTCTGGCTTTTTTGCCGCCCCAGGCAAAAAAAAAAAAAAAAAGGGCTGAGCGGAATATGCCGCCCTAAGATTGGCCTGAATGCCGCCCCTTACAATGTGCCGCCCCAAGCATGTGCTTCCTAGGCTGGACCCTAGAGCTGGCCCTGGTCCAGAGGTACCATGGAAGAGGTCAGAAGCAGCGAGGAAGGTCTGGAGCAGAGCGGGAAGCAAGGTCTAGAACAGTGGAGGAAGAGCTATAGGAAAGATAACACAGGCCCTCACTCCAAGCACTCTTGCTCGAGGAGCGGCTGGATTAGCTCAGCTACAGCCAATGGGGGTGGGGGGGGGCTCATATTAGCAGGCAGGTTGTCTCCTTGAAGAGGACAAGTGCAATGATGGCCAGGCACTGGATTGGGCCCCTAGAGAACATGAGGGAAACGGCCCACAGAAGCAATTGAGAAAGAGACGGTTGGCTCGAACCTGAGCTCAGTTTCACCCCTGACGTTCCATGGACTATAGCCATACATTTGAAGGCCAGAAAGGACTTACAGTCACCTGGCCCCAAAAAAGCACAGCAGACTCCATCACAAGGGTGACGAGCAAACCTCCTCCTTCTTGCAAAGGCACAGAGGCCGCCATCTCATCACCCTATTTTGTCTGATTAATCCTAAATAGTTTATATTTAGGATCACTGATAATCTTGGCTGCCTCCCAAGCGCCCCCTCCTGGCCAGGGGGGCCGGTGCCGTGCCCTGCCTCTATTTTCCCCTTCTTCAGGGCTCCTTAAAAAATCAACAGTTCAAAGAAAATTAAAACATTCCCCAGGTGGGAGCTCAATGTACGCATTCACTCCTTAAACACATGTTGACTCAGCCCCAGTACAGTTCAAAGGGCTTCCCAGGAACCAGACTTGCTCCCAACAGCTGCTTCTTTGAGCCAGCTGCAGCTCCTTCGTCTTCTGTGTCCCAAGGAATCCCCCACCTCCTGCTTCACTGCAGCCACCTGCTGCTCTTTATAGGAAATTACTTGATCCCATTCAGGTGGGGCCCATCCTGTATTCAAGGCTGGCTTAGCCCCATAGGGCAAGCCACCCCGTTACTGGTGCCAAATCCCTGCCAGTTTGTTTTGTTACCCCTATTGGGTGGGAGGAAGGGAAGGGGCCAAAAATCTTTTCCACCCTGGGTGACAGAACACCTGCTCAGATGCTGCACAGACCTAGTGCTGGCTGTCTACACTGAATTTCACCCTCTAGTTAGTAATTTGTGGTGCCGCCCTCCGCAAGATATCAAGCTTAGGTTCATGTATAGAAATAAGAACATCAGCAACCAATGGAACGGAAAGAAAACTCTTTTGCACACCTCAGCGCACATGGAGACATCTTAGAACGTCTTGGGTGGTCTGACAACCCTCCTAATTCCCTCCGACCTCACCTAGGCTAGAGCACGGTGCAAATTCTCAGTGACATCATAATCCTCCGTGCCAAGGGTACTGTATTTCTTCAACGAGACTGACTTCCACATTGTAAATCAAACCCCGAAGATCATCTCAGACCTTTGACCGGACTCCATCGACAGGTAGGAGTTTTGCCTGCGTGAGGGTGGCAAAGAGGCCTGGGTCCCAAAGGACAATTTGTTTTGTTCTGTTTTTAAAAATCAAAGACTCTAAAACAGGATTGTTTTGCCCCCCCCCCCCCCACCTATCAGAATGCATCTCCACCTCCACGGTGTGTTAAAATCAGGATTGTTCCATGTCAGATAAAGATCCAATCTTGATCAAATTATAGCTGTTCTACACGGTTTTAATGCACATAGGAGCCCTGAGAGCGGCAGAAGACGCCTAATGCTTGTTTGTCAAATTGTAATTTAGCGTTGTCTTTTCTCTGATCTCTTTTCTAAAATGACTGGCAGTGGTAACAATGCTTTTTCTGTTTATGTCCCAGGAATATCTTTGTGTGATGAGAACAAAACAAAAAAACCCCAACACAATACATTTTTGCACCGTCTCTCTAATCTCAAGAGTGTCTCAAGTTTTATAATGTAAAGTATGTTGCTCTGTTCATATAAAGCTACTGTATGTATCTATGCTCCTGAAATGCTAGGAGGCATCTAAGCCTTGTAATATGAGCGTCTGGAGCCAAATATGATTCCAGTGGTTGCATCTGACTTTGATCCAAAAATATATGCTAAAATTCCTGCCCTCAGAGCTGTTCCCTAAACTACCGCGGGAGCCAACAGAAAACATTATCACATGTTGTGTGTCAACTATGCTACTTTCTCCAGTTCTGTAGCTGAAACCCAAGCACCAGCTAGTCTATTACTGAATCATTGTGTCGGGGACTATTTTCTAAGTGGCGCAGGAGGATTCAGCCCCCATTCACCTCCGGGAGTGAAAACGTTCCTGACGGATCCGTTCTGACAGTCGTCATGTGGGAGTCATGTTCCCATCACGGGAGTGCCCCGATCCTACCTGGGGATGTGTAACTCCAACTCTTCTGGACTTCAGCAAGAGGTGGAGCAACTTTCTCAGGGACCTACCCCCAAACTACTCACAATTCTTCCTCCAGACTGCCAGGACGGGCGCCGGGGCTCATTAGTATTCCACAGGCCGCTGCGGTAGGGTACTGTGTAGCTGAAATGCTATGTTCACTAAGCATATTACGCCTAGATCCTGCAGTCAGTGGTGCTAAAGATTAGATAGATAGATAGATAGATAGATAGATAGATAGATAGGGTGGATGGGGGGAGAGAGAGAGAGGGTGGATGGGGAGAGGGAGAGAGAGATAGAGAGAGAGATAGGGTGGATGGAGATAGATAGATAGATAGATAGATAAACATTTCAGATGAGCCCCAGCTCAGATCCAAACTTCGCCAGACTTTGGGGTGTCTGGTTAAGAGTTTGAATGAATCTTTTTTAAAAAAATGAACTGTTTTTTTAAATAGAGATGAATCCAACCAGTGATTTCCCTACACCCCCCCTGAATTTCCCCAACCCCCCCCCCCCCAGTTTTGTGAACTAGTTACATGCTAATGTAGTGACACTCCCCCCACCCCCCCTGTAAATTCGAACACCCCCCCTCATTTCAATTCCTGGGGAAACCACTTTATTCAACGTCTGCCCTCGGGGCGTACCGGGAACATGTGTCTCCTTCTGCAAGCGCAGTAGGATTCTGCTCAGACTGCCAGCCCCGAAGGTTCAATCACCCACTCAGGACAACCGTCCACAACCATCAACTTCCCGGACGCCAGCGTTGTCCGTGTCCCGCATCTCGCCGCCTCCCCTCCTGCGGGCATTGCCGTCCCAGCGCCGCTAGAGGGCGGCCTTTCCTAAGGGTCACACAGCCCCCGGGAGCGCCTCGGAGCTCCCCTGCAAAAGACAAGGCAACTGCAGGGTGTGGGCGCGCGCTGCTGCCCCTAACCCAGAGTAACCCTGCCGGGGGGGGGGGCCGGCCCTGTCCCGGGGCTACACCAGCGCAGGGCCAAGCCAACCGCTCAGCTGGCAGTTCCTGCCCGACTGATCCAGCCACGCGTCTGGGGTGCCTGGGTGCAGCGATGCCGGCGCAGGTCCCCATGCTGCCGCCTTGCATCCCTGCAAACTCCCCACCTGGCCCCGTCGGATCGCCCCTTTCGGCTCTGATCCTGCCGCTTTGGGAACCGCTCCTGCAGACGCGCGCCAGATTTTGCAAATAACCCAGTGCATCCCCCCTCCAACCACACCCGCCCTGCCTTTTTGCAAGGAGGCTTCCCCCGCAAATTTAGACCCACCAGACAGCGCGTGCAAAGAAATCCGAATTGCAAAGAGCGCGGGGGGGGGGGGATCGATACTTTCCAGCCCCCTGGTCAGAGCCGTTTGCAAACCCAGGGCTCGGGCCATGAATTTACAATCTCCGGTTTCCAGCCTACTTACTTTCCCTGCCGCTGCTCGGAAGGCGAAGTTGCAGCGAGAGAGGGCGGCCGCGGGCGAACCTCCCGGAGCTCGCCAGCCCCACAGGAGCTGCGCACACGCGGGAGCTCCTGCCCCCAGCTTTTGCCTCCTTGATGGACCAGCCGGCGGTTTGTCGCCCCTTTGCATCCCCCCCCACCGCCGCCCGGCCCCGTCCCTCTCCCGTTAACCCAATGAGCTCATGGGAAGGAGCCGAGCCGAGCCCTGCACCGCGGGAGTGAAACCCGCACAGCAGTTCGGGGGAGAACCCGAGGAACACCCCGCCTCCCCCTCCCCCCGCGGCTGGGAACACCCCCTACCTGGGGGGTCCACCTGCAGCCTCCCCCCTCCCCCAGGAGAGGGGGGAATCCTCCCTCGCGTTTGCACCTGCGCCTGATCTGTGCCCCCCCCCCCCCGCCGCGCGTGGTCCCCTGAACCGGTTTCTAAAATCACCCCCAGCCCAGGAAAGCAACGCGCGCCCCGATCCAGCCAGTGCACCCCTAGTTGCGGGTTGCGAGGGGGTGGAGAATGAGTCTGGGAGCGCTTCCTGGCTCCTCTAGCAACGATCCGCCCTGGCCACGGTCCCCTCCATGCAGCTACTCGCCCGCCTGCCAGGGCCGAGATCTGCAGCGCACCCACCAAAGACCAGGGCATGATGTGGCTCCAGGATTAGCTCTCGCGGATGCCACGGATTATCCACACCCCTATTGCTCACCTGCCCGTCGTGCTCACTAGGGGGCGCCAAGCCAACCAGCCAGCCAGCTCAAACCCCACTGCGGTTGGAAAGCTCTGGGGGTTAGTTTCCCCCCCACTTCTGTTTCTTTGGGTGGTTACATTGCTCTCCCTCCAACACCATCATCTAAACCAAGTTGCCAGTTGTGTAGACTGCTGCTTCCCCCCAGAGAAGATAAAGTTCATTCCATGGTGGGGTGGGGTTGTTTTGGTTCCACATGTGCCGGGCAGAATGCAAAACTAAACCATCTGAACCTGCAGGGCCGCATGTGTTTTTCACATTTGTTTTAGATGCACTTTAGAGCAATGTTTACCCCCTCCTTCATGGAAATAGCGGGGCAGGGGCGTTTTTGTTTATTTTGTTTTTGGGGGGGGGGTGTTAATTCTGTCTTTTATTTCCAAGTGGTCCCAATCATGTCATTGTGATGAAAGGGTTGGGGGTTTTTTCACTCCAACTTGCAAGCTCTCTTTCCAGAGGTCTATAACTCAGTTCAATGTAGGCTGAGACTCAATACACAAGGGGTTAGCTCAGAAGCAAATTTGTTTCTCTTTGCAAAACTTTAGAAAACTCTTTCTAGTGCGTTTTGAGCTACACAAGAGCAGCAGCGAAGGTCTGGATTTCTCAGGTGCATGACTGAGGAATGACATTATTTATCGGAGCGTCTTGTACACAAACAATGAGTTAATGTTCATTTGAATTCTTGTCTGCGAGTCAGTGAAATATCCTTCAGAACTCTCCAAATGACCAAAACATCTCAGGGTAGGTCTACAGGACAGCGGCACACCCACGGGGCTGCAACTGCGCCACATTGGTGCCGTAGTGTAGGAAGGGGTTTTTCCACCTACATGGTTAATCCGCGTCTACGAGAGGTAGTAACTAAAAGTCAGCACTAGAATTCTTCCTTCAACTTAGCCACGTCTACAAAGGGTCGACTTAACTATGTCACACAGGGCGCAACATTTTTCTCAGCCCTGAGCGACGTAGCTAGGTCGATCTAATTTTTAAACATAACTCTGACCTAACAAATCCTATGACACTCCAAGAACCAGGCCTCAAAGCTCATGGGCATAGGCCCCAGTTCCAGCGAAGACAGGGGTGCTCAGCCGTTCTCAGGATCGGCTCCGTACACATTACATTACACAGCGGAATAAGATAAAAGCATAAATGCTACGGCCCAAATGTGTCCCTGATGCATTTTCATTTCCTCTAACCCAGTTTCACTACAAGGAACAGATCAAGCCCAATGGCCCAGCTGCCCACAGACTTCCTCGGCTTGCATGTTATTTTGTTAGACGTCTCGGTCAATTATCAAAGGAAATTGTTCAGTCCCTTTGTGCAAACCGGGATTTGCTTTGTCTCCCTCTTTCCTCGTAAGGAATTAGAGCAAAGTAGCGCTATTGTTCCTAAAACAACTCCGCGCAGTCTCCTGCCACCTGGCCGTGAACAAAACTTCCCCCAAAGCCAGCAGGAGTCGGCGTGTGAAGGACGGTCAGGATATGGTCGACATGGGAATATTTGTTGTGGTTTTTTGTTAGCACATGGACATTCAGGGGGAACAGTTAGCAGATAGACAACAGCCGCTCAGAAATCGCTGGCACCTCTACTGTCTGGGAGTTGTGCAGGCTGCTGATTTAAGCCCAGCTGCCCCCTGTCCATAGTCACATCAGCCGAAGGTTGGTGCTCGAGCCCCAGCGCAAGGTCACGATGCATCGGGGCTGATGCTCCACTGCTGTGCATTCATTTACACCCGTGCAAAGTGAGCGTCAAACACGACGAGCCAGCTCCTCAGCTGGCGCCCTCGCGCCATCAGCAGAGGCACTCGCCCTGCCGTTGTGTCTTGACAGCACGTTACCCCCCCTTTGCCCTGGTGTAAGTGACAAGGAGCCGGGGAGTGGAGAACGAGATGCCGGGCGGGTGTGATGGGACGGAGCGAGCACGTGAGAGGAGTCCGGATCCCCGCAGGCGGAGATGATAACCAAACCCACCCAAGGGAAAGGTTATTGGCTCCGATTGAAAAGGCAGCTGCCCTTTGTGTAGCATCTTGCATTATGTAAGCACGAAATAGGAATTGTTTTATTCCTCCGTCTGGATCCATCTACCCCCGGGGAATTATTTAAACTCATTTAATCTCATAAACTCAAAGCACAGACAGCCCTTCCCGAGAGCCTCACGGGGACAGTAATCATCTTAATGCGCAGTCTATTATGGCAGCCCTAGTGCCTGGGGGAAATGAACAGTGCCCGCTGTGGAACTCTGCTTCCAAATATATTTCTATTAGCCAAGTGAAAAGCTTGTCCATAAAGGTGTTGGATTTCATTTCACTGCTGTGCCACTCACCTGATCTGTTGAAATCAGTCATTTGTCATGAACGGAGGATGCTTCCTTTAAACGGCACCATGATTTCTTACTGTTGGAACAAATAAAACCACGGTTATGCACTGCCATTCTCCTGACATATGATTTCCTTGATTCAGATCTTGATCATTCTGGGACTGCTTTTGGATTCCCTGTGCACCCAACTCTCCCTCCAGACTATTTGGGTGGGGCAGCAGGAGTACAGGATCGGGCCCAATCTCAATGCACGCTTTTAGCAAATATTTATAATGAAACCGCACTACAAAAATACAACCAGGTGTTGGTGGGGAATGGATGGAAAGAAGTGACTGGCGCTATTGTAGGGCAGCGTCCATCCTTGGGATGGTACTTTTTTTTCTGTGCAACGCAAGTTCTGGAGGACAAATTTTCACTGTGGGGTTTGCATGAGGATGGTCCTTTACACTGGTATAAATTGGGAGTATCCCCACCAAAGTCAGTGGAGTCCCACTGATTTAAATCTGGCACAAGAGGGAAATCAGGGCCTGTGTGACTTTAGATTATTCCAAAGTGCAGTTATAAAACAGGCAGGAAAATGAACATGTTGTTTCTAAAGAACTCCAGGTGGGACCACCCAACTCAGAGCTGGGTCTCATCCCCCAAGCACTATGTTATGCTGTATCCAATATACATTCCAAAGCAATGGTTGCGGCTGAATTAGGTGCTTACTTCCCATGTTCCTTAGGCTTGTTTGAAAATCCCAGTTTTAAACCAGCAGTACACAGCCCCAAGCAGTATGTTATCCCATCCCCGGTTCTCCTCCCGCAGGGCTCGTCTGCATGGAGGATAGCCCGGAATAGCTAGTCTACACTACTACTACTACGCTACTACTCTCCATGTGAACGCTCTTATTCTGCACTGCCTTTGGGCAGTTTAGCTTCATCCACTTTGGAAGGAAAAAGGCACTCCGAGTGGAATAAGAGCACACCCTAGCTTATTCCACAATCCCCAGGCAGTGTGTTAAGCCATTCTCAGTGCTCCACCCCTAGGAATAGGCTATGCCATCCCCAAACCGAGTGTCATCCTATCCCTAATACTCATCCTCGAGCAATGTTATACCCTGCTCAGTGCCCATCCCTAAATACTATGTACCAGCCGCAGGTACTTTCCAGCGTGTTCTAAATCTGCCAACAAATACAGAAACACAACTCCACGGACAAATATTTCAGTTCCCTTTGAATTCCTAGTGTGTATAATGCTCTGTCAGCATTGCGCAATGAATCCTCATCTCATCCCTTGGAGGGAGGTCAGCAATATTATCCCCACTCTGCTGATGGGGAAATGGGGGCAGAGCGGTCATGTGCCTCCGCAAAGACCACAGAAAGAGTTAGTGTCAGAGCTAGGCATAGAATTCAGGAATTGCTGGTGCCCTGGCCTGTGCTCCACCCACTACACTCCACCACTCTTTGCCAGACTGCATGTGAATTTAAGGTGAAACATTCGACTGGAAAATTTGGGGCCCAATCCTGTAAGGTTCCAAGCACCCTTAACCTCAAGTCAATGAGTAGCAGAGGCTCAGCTTTGCAGGATCATTCCTTAGGTATGTAACAGAAGTGTAAAATCGTACTTGGATACCAATGTGCGAATGAGGGTGGATTAATTCACACCTAACTGCATTCACGGTACACAGCGCTTAGCTTCACGTCTAATAACACCACACTAGGTAGGAATAAATACACCATAATTCAAGCTCTCTGCTAGCTTATTGCTTAATTATTTCTGAAGGGCACTGCAGTAGGACCCTGAGGGAGGAGGACAGGCTTTGGCTCTAGATCCACAAGGGAGTTGTGGCTCTGAAAGAAAATGGTACCCGGCATATGTGACTCACAGAGGGGACACAATAGGAGACTCAGCACTAAGGCCCCGATTCAGGAAACTATCCCTCTTCAGGAAGGCATGTACATAAGAGAATAAGAACTGCCATACTGGAGTCAGACCAGTGGTCCATGTAGCCCAGCATCCTGTCTTCCGACAGTGGCCATTGCCAGATGCTTCAGAGGGAATGAACAGAACAGGGCAATTTATCAAATGATCCATTCCCAATCTTCCAGTCCCAGTAAGTCTCAACAAAGTCAATGGGACTTAAACATGTGCTTAAGTGCTTTCCTGAACCAGGACCTTAGAGGCAGTAATGGGCAGGATAGATAGATGGATAGGCAGATGGATAGATACAAAAGCAAATTCTTAAAACATATCTGCAATAATTTTGCTACAAAATCAGGACTGACCCAGTAGTTGTTCTACACAATGATCTCTCCTGGACTGCAGTGCGGGGTTTGCATGCAGCATAGCTCCAGGAACAGATACCTAAAGTAACAATGATTCTTTAGTGCTTCTTTTTTAACATACCAAGCATTTCATTTTTTGAGGGAAAACTTTTCCAGTTGGAATGCTTGGAAGACTTTTAAAGGGGTTTTTTAAATGAAGGAAACAGAGGAGCAATCCCTAATTCCATAAAGTTTGCTGAGAAAAAATACCGCCCACCATTCTGTTCTCTATTGCACTTGCTGCGGACCAGACTCTGATCTCATTTACACGGTGTA
The DNA here is from genome assembly GCA_033296515.1 of Macrochelys suwanniensis. Lineage (NCBI taxonomy): Eukaryota > Metazoa > Chordata > Testudines > Chelydridae > Macrochelys > Macrochelys suwanniensis. The sequence goes on along the minus strand of CM065790.1, from coordinate 6,601,778 downwards.
AATCCAGAGTAGCTCCACTGAAGTCAGTGCAACTTAAAGCAAGTGAAATTGAGATAAGAACTTGGCCCATAGTCTTTAGCCTGTCAGCTCACCTATCGCTTGGTGCTTTGGGTACCTCTGGTCCAAAGTCTACAGTCATTATTCAGGCAAATAGGTAAACGTTTTGGTGGTGTAAAGACAAACGCTGAGTGAGTACCTCAGGACTGGCCTCTTATAATTAAATACTATGGCAATAATTCACTGCAGTCTAATTTTCTCCACCATAAAGCAAATGTATGAGCAACATTAATATCTTTTATTATTTAGCCAGGTTTATTATGTATTATTACTTATGCTCACATATTATTTGCACAACATTTAGATGAGACAGTGATGGTCGCTGTAAAAAAGTCAAGAGAGAGAAACTTACAAAACATGGGTCTCTGTTGTACCTGGATCAATCAAGAGTCACTCCATTAACTTCAATGGAATTACACTGGTGTAAAATGGGCGTAAGTCAGGGGAGAAATCAGCCCCCATGTTTTTTCCTGTACATTCACCCAGCAAAATTACTCCCTAAGGAAATATACTGCCTTCAATCCATTGCGGGAATTGATCCGAGTTGCATGCATGGATTAAAATGGTCCTTAAATCACTCCTCTGCCAACAAATAGTTGCTTCAAGAAGAAATCATTTTAAAATAGATCATTTTGCTCTTATGATCCTTTGATTCTAAGAGGCTGTTTCTGGTTCAAAAGTGATTGCACATAAGCATGCGCTAAAAGGACCAAAGTAGAGCTTTCCTAGTTTATCGGCTTTACAAGAAGCAGATCAGCTAGGAATACAAGAATTCCCATAACTGTAGGGTGGGTATTGTAGTGGGAGAGGAGGGCAGAGAGAGATTTAATATGGGAACATTTTAATTTCTCCAGTTTGTTTTTTCGGCCATCCATTCTCTCCCCTCCCCCATTCCCTTTTTTTGTTCTTTTGTGTCTATTTTGAAGGCACACATTAAAGCTGCCCCCTTATGCTCCGAATTGACTTACTGTCGCATTGCCCATGTATATTGATTGAGACTTAGATTTATTTTGCTGCAGTTTGTAAATCTACTGCCCCTCCATGAATCCATATTATAAAGAAATATGTCAAAATGAGCAAGCTTCTGAGATTCAATTTCTCTTCACTAGCTGGGGGGGGGGGGAACCCACCAGAGTTGAGCCTCAGATATTATTGAGGGGTGCAAATTCAGATCCCAGAATTAGACTGCGGATCACAGGGAATAATGTTTAAAAAGTCAAACAAATACACACTCTAGGTACAGTCAGTGTTTTCTTACCCCACTGCTAATTCCGCTGTGATCCACAGTAGATCCAGATTTAACGATGGGGGACGGGGTCTGAGTCCAGCCACTATATCTGTGTCGCTGACTCATGCAATCAGCTGCCCATGGCCGATGAAGAGAGTGTCAGAAGCTTGCCCATCAGCCCATCACCTACAATTCCTTGTTCTTTTATTCTTTGCTTAGTGAATTAATCCGACCACCATGGCTGCACCCCGCAGAGAAATAGGCAAAATCGTCTTTTCACTCAGAAAAAAATGCCCAATGAGAAAGCATTCCCTAGCATTATACTTCTGCATAGCCTCTATCTCCACGTTTTGGGTATTACAGTAACTGACACCCAAAGTACCCTCCAAACTAAGGACAATTATTGTCTTCAAACCACAGACCGCCCACCCCACTCCCATTGTGTTCTGCCATGGATTGAGGGCAGTACATGGCTATACACACACTGTAGAGATGTAACATCAGCTATCCCTGAAACGCAGCCCCCTTTGCGGTGAAACGTGACAGCACTTTAGCAGCACACACAACTCCACAGGACAGTTCAGGGAAGCAGGGCAGAAAGTGTGCAAATCACCCAGCTATACAGCTGTAACTTCAGCTGATCTTTGATTTCTTGCTTGCCAGAATCAGATAATGAACAGCACCTAGAAGCACACTAAATATCCAGGATATGCTGCCCCTATTTGAGATTTCTGGGATGTTCCCAGCCCCCGGGGATCATTCAGCGCTGCATTTTGCCTAATGACATGTTTAGTATTGGTCATCAAAAACAACTGGATCCGATTAGTAATAAGCTTTGCATTAGAGCTCTTTGAATCATTGTCACCTGGGGGATGAGGGGAGGAGAGAGTGGTGCATATTTGCACTGTATAGCTATGGACCAACATGCAGGTATCATACACAATACCTCTAGCACTCTTAATCATTGCGGGGGCAGAAAGAGAAGGAAAGTAACTTTATGGAAACAAATGAGGACTACCTGTAAGGTTCTTGCCACTGTGTCTGTTTGCTCCCACAACCTTAAAACCCAGTCTTTGACCTGTACGTGGACAGTACAGAAATTAAACGTCTTATATTTGACCACCATCACTCTTCTTTTCAAGACAAACAGCTCGAGTGGCGGTGAAGTGAAATTAAACATTTTCATAAAGGGCTGGAGTCTGCCCTCAGAAATACTGAAGGCAAAGGAATTTCTCCGGATTTGCCCCAGTATAACAGAGAGCAGAGTTGGCCCTACATGTACACACTGTGCTCTTCTCGGAAGAAGCCAATAGTTGCTTTAAAAAACCCTCTTTCCTGTAAGAATCATTTTTTTATTGTTCTTTACTGAGCCAAACCCTGAGGTTCTTAGTCACTTTCTCTGTTCTCACTTTCTGGGATGTTCTATTGAAACCGCTGGATAGAGACTCAGGAACTGGCCTGTTGCTACGGGGATAATGTAGGCTCTGATTGGCATTTCTTTTAACCCTCATGCGCTGGCTTCCCTACCCATCCCCAGCACCCTGCAGCCCTTGGGCACTACGCCCACTCTGGCATACGGTACCTGCTACGTCTTCTCCTCTTCTCTGCGCCCCTCTGCAGCGGCCATGGGAAAGGGGCCACCTTCTCCCGCTCCAAGCAACTCTCCACAACCCAGCCGCCACCTCCTCTGCTGTTTGCCGCTGCTGCATGGCCAAGGCCTCCCCTCCCCAGCTGGCCGCATCTGCTCCTCTCCTGTGCCTCCCCAGCGTGGCTGGTCACTGGTGCTGCAGGCAGGAGGTCCCTTTAGAGGTGGAAGGGAGGCTTTTTATGCTTTTCTTCCTGTATAAATCAGGACTGGAATGGACAATCCCAGACAGGACTTCCTGTGTGTGTTGCTCACTGATAACGAGCTCAGAGAGCAGAACAAACACAGCGGACAGCTCACAGCGGGCCGAGAGAGGGAGAGGGCCTAGGGACGAGACAGCCCTCGTGAGCTCCCCTGTGACACCCCAGTCACCGTGAGAGGGGCGGGGGGGGGGGGCGAAGAGCGTCTCCAGGCCACTTCCAAGCTGTGTGGTGCTGGGAGGGACCCGCAGACTGACAAGACATGGACAGCCCCAAGTGGCCGCAGTGAGAGCCCTTCTCTGGGGCTCCCCAAGCTACTCTGAGGGTCACCCCCAGACCAGGCAGATGGATGGGGGGGAGCTTTTCAGAGACACTGCCACCGCTTAGCTTTTAGCAGTGAGCCTGGCTGCCCCCCCGGCTCTGCGTTAAACCCAGACCTGCTGCCTAAAAAAGAAAGGTCCCCTGCCACACGGCTTTGGGATTGGCGCTGTGGGGAGAGCTGGGCACCACTTGGACCCCCCCCCGCTCCTCCATCCCAGAGCACACCCCGATGCTTTCCATGGACTCGGGCCAAGACCAAGTGGGACTCTTTCTAGAAGTGTGAACCCCCTCCCGGAACATAGCATCCCTGTCGCTCCCACCGAACCGAATCTGCTTATATCCTGGAGATATTTAAACACACGGGCTCTCAAGTGGCTGATGGGTGAAGAAAACCTACCCAACCCCCAACCCCCGGTGAGCCACAAAACCCTGGCCAAGCTTCAACTGCGTCGGGCAGAAGACAATGAGCCTGTCCTCTCTGCTTCGTCGGTTGGAACCCATCCCAGGGCAGCAGCGACTGAAAGCCAGTAGCATCTGCTGGCTGTCCAGCAGCCGACACAAAATGAGTCTAGTCAAGTTCCCAAGGGGGAGGCATGCATGTCCCCAGCTGGTGGCTTGCTGGAAGCCAATACTCTGACATGGCTCTCCAGGTTCAGTTCAGGGCACACTGGTGGGAGAAGCTTGCACAGTCTATGCTGTGCCTGGATTTGGATTAATATCTAATTATATCTATTATTAATTACGGTATCTATTGATATCTAAGTATGGAATTATACATCACAATCATTAAGGGATTTTTTTAAATTCTCACAATACCCCTTGCGAGGTAGAGACGTGTTACTCCCATTTTACAGATGGGGAACTGACCACCGGGTAGAATAAGTGACTTGTCCCAGATCACACAGGGATTCTATAGTCAAGCTGGGAACTGAACCTAACAGGTCATCCTTCCTCCCTTAGTATTAAATCTAGAGATCGCCATCTGGCACTTAGCATCTGCACTACATTCACTGGGAAACAGAAGAAGAAAATATTGGGATGCATAATATTACAGCCCATCAGAACATGGGAAATTTGTCCCCAGGCCAACCCACCAATATCTTCATCAACATTTTGTCAGGATTTCAAAATTCCCCACAATTCAAAGTTCAACCCGTTGTAGCCGGGGTTATGCCTAGGATGACCAGACAGCAAGAGTGAAAAATCAGGACGGGGGTGGGGAGTAATAGGAGCCTGTATAAGAAAAAGACCCCAAAATCGGGACTGTCCCTATACAATCGGGACATCTGGTCACCCTAGTCTAAAGTTATGTCCATACTTATGTGTTTTAAAGTCTTGAGACAGCAAAACACTTCAGCACGTGCTTAACTTTAAGCACACAAGTGATCCCATCCCTATTCAGCAAAGCACTTAAGCATGAACTTAACCTTAGCTGAATCAGCTGATTACACTGGTCTACAATTTTTGAGAAGTCGTCTGCTTCAGAGATAAAATGTGCTATTTAGTATGTATTTTGATGTGCTGAATTCAAATATGACAATTAAAACAACTGATTGGCTACTGTTTCTAAGATATTTAAGTTTTTACATTTTATGTCTATGTATATTGTGTAGATAGTAGAGTTTTAATCATAAATTGTAAACCTAGGTCTTTTCATGTGTTTATGGTTGCTTTACATGATACTATTTCACCTGTCCTGTTTATGTAACACTTTAAAAATCAGCAAAGGGGTTATATAAATAAAATTTATTATGAAACAAAAGGCAAAAAACTATTATGTACATAGTTTAGTCCTATTCAGCGTCTACTCGGCGCTTCTTGGCTTGTCTCTTGTATTCATTAAATGGAGCATCTCTTGTCACTGTCCAGCAATAGTCTGCAAGCATTGATGGGCTCCATTTGCCCTGATAGCGTTTCTCCATTGTTGCAATGTCCTAGTGAAATCGCTCGCCGTGCTCGTCGCTCACTGCTCCGCAGTTCGGTGGAAAAAAATCTAGATGAGAGTGCAAAAAATGTATCTTTAGTGACATGTTGCAACCAAGGCTTTTGTATGCCTTGAGGAGGTTTTCCACCAACACCCTGTAGTTGTCTGCCTTGTTGTTTCCGAGAAAATTTATTGCCACTAACTGGAAGGCTTTCCATGCCTTTTTTTCCTTGCCACGCAGTGCATGGTCAAATGCATCATCTCGAAGAAGTTCACGAATCTCAGGACCAACAAAGACACCTTCCTTTATCTTAGCTTCACTTAACCTTGGAAATTTTCCACGGAGGTACTTGAAAGCTGCTTGTGTTTTGTCAATGGCCTTGACAAAGTTCTTCATCAGACCCAGCTTGATGTGTAAGGGTGGTAACAAAATCTTCCTTGATTCAACAAGTGGTGGATGCTGAACACTTTTCCTCCCAGGCTCCAATGACTGTCGGAGTGGCCAATCTTTCTTGATGTAGTGGGAATCTCTTGCACGACTATCCCATTCGCAGAGAAAACAGCAGTACTTTGTGTATCCAGTCTGCAGACTAAGCAAGAGAGAAACAACCTTCAAATCGCCACAAAGCTGCCACTGATGTTGGTCATAGTTTATGCACCTCAAAAGTTGTTTCATGTTGTCATAGGTTTCCTTCATATGGACTGCATGACCAACTGGAATTGATGGCAAAACATTGCCATTATGCAGTAAAACAGCTTTAAGACTCGTCTTCGATGAATCAATGAACAGTCTCCACGCATCTGGATCGTGAACGATGTTGAGGGCTGCCATCACACCATCGATGTTGTTGCAGGCTACAAGATCACCTTCCATGAAGAAGAATGGGACAAGATCCTTTTGACGGTCACGGAACATGGAAACCCTAACATCACCTGCCAGGAGATTCCACTGCTGTAGTCTGGAGCCCAGAAGCTCTGCCTTACTCTTGGGTAGTTCCAAATCCCTGACAAGGTCATTCAGTTCACCTTGTGTTATGAGGTGTGGTTCAGAGGAGGAGGATGGGAGAAAAGGTGGGTCCTGTGACATTGATGGTTCAGGACCAGAAGTTTCATCCTCTTCCTCTTCCTCGTCTAACTCAAGTGAGAATGATTCTGGTGCATCAGGAACCGTCAGTCCTTCTCCGTGGGGTACTGGGCGTATAGCTGATGGAATGTTTGGATAATGCACAGTCCACTTTTTCTTCTTTGATACACCTTTCCCAACTGGAGGCACCATGCAGAAGTAACAATTGCTGCTATGATCTGTTGGCTCTCTCCAAATCATTGGCACTGCAAAAGGCATAGATTTCCTTTTCCTGTTCAACCACTGGCGAAGATTTGTTGCACAAGTGTTGCAGCATATGTGTGGGGCCCACCTCTTGTCCTGATCTCCAATTTTGCAGCCAAAATAAAGGTGATAGGCTTTCTTAACCATAGTGGTTATACTGCGCTTTTGTGATGCAAAAGTCACGTCACCACAAACATAGCAGAAGTTATCTGCACTATTCACACAAGTACGAGGCATCTCTGCTCACTTTGGCTAAACAGAAATGTGTCCCTTTGCAAAATCAAACACTGACAAATAAGAGAGCACGACACTGTATGATTTCTAGAGCTGATATAGGGCAATTTGTTCAACAGAGTGATGTAAGCTTCGTTATGATTGCATCATCCATGACTTCTAGGAATAACATGATGCAATTCATATCATGTATGATGCAATACCAGCTTCAGATTGCATCATTCATTGTTTTGCCTAAAAAGCAAGTACTGTCCAAACCCAGTCATAGATTTATTCATAGATCCAGTCAAAGATGTATTTTAGTAATTTCTGGTTTAAATTGAGATCCCTTCCCTTTATAACTCACTTATCCTCCGCCATTCCCAAGTCAAGGGTCGTATATACTGACCCAATAGCATGTCTTGAAAACTAGAGCCAATCAACAATTTTAAGCATCCTTTTCGTTCTCAGTGACCCAGAATTAGTAAAGTTTGACTACATTTATTTCAGAAGCATTTTGGCTGTAGAGCAGTGAATCAGCTCCAGTGACTACCTCTAGCTCTAACCCATCCTTTCCCATGTCTTCTTGCCTATTCATAGCAACAGTTCACAAGCCATTGTGGAGAGCATATCAGCCACCCACCCAGCAACAGATCACATGGAGACGAGTGGAGGACTCTTTTTCTGACCTCTTCGTTCAAGTCAGCGGGAGTGAAAATGTGATGTGTGGAAAACATTTCCTGTTTACTGAAATGTACCGTTCACGTTAGCTGGTGAGGCGGGAAATGGTCACAAGAGGCCACAACATTGTGTATTTTTAAATTCGAAATAATGACACTTCATCTCCAAGAGATTTGTTATCCTTTTGTGGAGGTCAGGACTTTGGGTAAAAACGGTCTGGGGAGAGGGGGAGGTGCACATGCATGTGGGTGTGTACACATTCAAAGTGCTGTATTGACTTGTAGATAGTACTGAAATCCGTGTGTGTGTGTGTGTGTGTGTGTGTGTGTGTACATTCAAAGTGGTGTGTGTGTGTGTGTGTGTACATTTAGAGTGGCGTGTGTGTGTACATTCAAAGTGCTGTATTGACTTGTGGATAGCACTGAAATCCGTGTGTGTGTACATTCAAAGTGCTGTATTGATTGTAGATAGTACTGCAATCTCTATCTGTGTGTGTGTGTACATTCAAGGTGCTGTATTGACTTGTAGATAGTACTGCAATCTGTGTGTCTCTGTGTGTGTGTGTGTGTGTGTGTACATTCAAAGTGGGATGTGTGTGTACATTCAAAGTGCTGTATTGATTGTAGATGGTACTGCAATCTCTATCTGTGTGTGTGTGTACATTCAAGGTGCTGTATTGACTTGTAGATAGTACTGCAATCTGTGTGTCTGTGTGTGTGTGTACATTCAAAGTGGGATGTGTGTGTACATTCAAAGTGCTGTATTGATTGTAGATGGTACTGCAATCCGTGTGTGTGTGTGTGTGTGTGTGTGTGTGTGTGTGTGTGTGTGTGCGCGTGCACACATTCAAAGTGGGGTGTGTGTGTGTACATTCAAAGTGCTGTATTGATTGTAGATGGTACTGCAATCCGTGTGTGTGTGTGTGTGCGCGCGCGCACACATTCAAAGTGGGGGGTGTGTGTGTACATTCGAAGTGCTGTATTGACTTGTAGACACTCGGTACTGCAATCCGCGCGTGTGTGTAGTGCCGTGCTGAGCTGTGGGCAGCTCCTGCCTGTGAGGAGCTCCTCGGTTTGAATGGAGGCACATGCTCTCCTTGCAAGAAGGGGCAGCACCGTGCATGCTGAGCGAATGCCGTGGCGGAGCAGCTCTCCTGGTAGAGGTACTCATGCTAGGGCACTTGTGGGGAAATAATGGATGCTGAAGAAAATGAAGACGACAAACAAGCAGGGCTTCCTAGCCCGTGGGAAGGACAATGAGCAAAATGCTATGGGCCAAACTGTGCCATTTCATCTGCCCTGAGCAGGGCGTACGGCGCTTAGGAAGATAAACCTTTAGGATCGTTCAACCTGCTCTCCCCAGGCACCCCACCCCCTTTTGGGACAATCGGGCCCCCGGGGCACATGCAGGGGCAGTCCTTACACCCTGCACCCATGTGGCCCCCTATGAAGTCCACTAGGCATTGGCATGGAGATCAAATCTATCAGCTCAGCACTCGTATACTATGCTGATGGGCACTACCGAAAAACCCAAAGAAAGAGAGAGAGAGAAGCCAGGACATTTATTTTCAAAGCAGGGGACCGTGATCCTGTGGTTGTGTTCTGTCTCAGCGACGTTCCATGGTCCTGATCATTTGTCTCTGGTGGCAGCTGAAGTAGAAGAACCACTAGCTCATTTGTTCCGTTATTGTCCCACTACAGGAGATCCATTTGCTCATAAATGTTTATTCCCCCTCACTCCAAAGTCTCATCTCTTTTGCAGAGAAGGCAGAATTCTCCCTGCTTTGAACTTCTCTTTTTTGGAAGCTATTGGCGCGAATGCAGCTGGTCCCCAGTATGATATGCTTGCTGCGCTATTCCGGTCGCTTGCATTTTAATCAACAACCTGAATGATTTTCTGGGAGAATATTATTCCATAAAAAGGTGTGACATTTTAATTAACGTCTGTAATGTAGTATTAAAAGAAGCAGGGAGCAAACAAAAGCAGATGGGCAAAGCACCATGGAGCTTTAATTTAAAAGATTTCCACTCTGGCAACTCCTTGTATGCCACTTCTCCTTGCTCATCTCACATTTGTTTGAGGCGCCTGTGGGGCCACAGCCTCAGTTGATGTAAATCAGCATAGCTCCATTGGCTTCATTAGCGCTATGCTGACTTACATTAGCTGAGGATCTGGCTTGTGATTCTTTAGCATTGAACTTTGCTAGGTTTACAGAAACCTTATCGAATGTTGCCAGTCAATTAAACAGTAGCTAGGGTGCAGTGTAAATCCTTTGCAGGCGTCTATGGCAACACGTTGAATGTGGGAGTATTCGCTCGTGATTGGGCTTGGGCCTTAGGTCTCCTGCGTTCTAGTCCCAGTGACTTCTTGTGTGATCTTGGGGAAGGTATTTAATCCCTCTTTTCTCATCCGGGGATAATAAAACCTACAGTGCTATCGCAGGGGTGTTGTGATGCTTAATCAAGTGAAGTCTGTAAAGCTTTTTTTAGATGAATGCATGAAATGTGCTACGTAAGCATGACTCCTTTTATTCCAGATGGCTTGGAACCCTACTGGCTTTCTTTCCCGCTTTTGAAAAAGAAATCAGATGCTTACCTGAGCTGGAAAAGGTGGCTGGAAACGGGATTTTAAACCTGAAATGCTTTGGGGACCCTGGACAAAAAAACAAAACCTTTCAGTGCTGGGCCTCCATTGCACCTGGCTAGTGGCTCTCGTCCTTTCATGCCTCATTGATTTGCTAGAAGTGGAGGGCGCCCCTTTCAGCCAGCAGCACAGCCGGTGTTCGTCACCTAGGCGGACCTGGAGTGAATAGAAAACACTGACATGAATGCTGGGCTCCAATATGCCCATGTTGCTCCCATTGAATTCATAGCCACACGTGCACATCCAAGAATAGGGACCCAACGCATCACACAAAACGTCACCCCTCGAGTACATCCTGTTTCGTATACATGCTGCTTGCCCTGAGTTGAACTGCAGCTATTCTTATCTTTGTCTGTTCTTTAATAGGATTCTAGTAGTGGATACAGCCAGGGACGCACTGGTGGGTTAAGATTAAAGCCACCTCTGGGATTTCAATGCACACCGCTCAATAATTGCACAGGGGAATTAGCTTTAGGAAACCCAGCTGTCCCAGAGACATTCCTTCTGACAATCACAGTGGAACAAACAAGGCAGAGATTGAGACTCCAGCCCAGATTTTACAATGAACTTAGTACAGGCTAGGCCAGAACTTTGGGAGTTTAGGCAGTGCTGGGTAACTATCCATGAGGTGCAGACATAGTTAATAGAGCGCTGTGAGGAAAGGCATTACCACAGTGAACCTGGTGCCCCACAGTACAACTGGTCGAAAAATGAGAGGGGGAAGTCTGGCAAAAAAATTTGGACAAAAATGAAAAAGATTTTGCCAACTTTTCTCATCAGACGTTTTGGGGATTTCATAGGAAATCTGAAATCTGGAGAAAAAAACAAAAAAAAGCAACCAACAATTGGCTTTGAAAACAAAAAGAGTAATTAACATCAGACATTTCCCATGGCAATTTGTTTTGATGAAACAGCCATGTTTTGTTAAGAAAACAACGAAATAACATCAAACAAAATGAAACAACAAACAAAAAATATTTCAATGACAAATTTCAGCCAGGTCTGAACAGCATTTCCCAGCTTGTCTCAATAGGGAGCCACACAATGCACTTGGGGACTAAGGTGACGGGGAAGGGAGGGCATATACGTTTCTCAGATAGATAGATTACACAGATTAATTGACAAGATGGCCAAGAGCGTCAAAACGGCTAATGATTTGGGTTGCCTCAGTCTGTGGGTGTCCCAACTCAGGGCACAGGAGGTATTTCACATTGGGAACCCAAAAAATGGAAGGACCAAAATGAGAAGTCACTTTTGGACTATTTGGCTGCATGTCATTGTCATTTGTGGCGGGGTTATTTTTAATGGTCTTATTTTAAAGAGTTGATCTCAAACAAACTTTTTTAAAATAAACATTTTGGAAACTCTGTTCACTTCAAGTCTTTCCCATATTGTTTCAACTGGCCTGATTATTGTTATCGATTCATATTTCACAGCAGGTGCTTCTAAGCTGTCTGAAGATATGAATTAGAAAGTTCCAAGATCAAAGCTGCCACCTTTACATACCAAAGAAAATAGCTAGAAATATCAAATTCTACCCCAGCTCATTCTGAAACGCCAGGGTTCTCAGATCAGAAACTATTCAAGAGACTCTCAGCTCTAGTGCCCAAAACAGAATTCAAGTTTAGCACTTCTTGGGGCAGGAACCATCTCTCATCAATGATTATACAGAACCTAGTAAAATGGGGCCCTGACCCTAACTGGGCCATCTAGATCAGGGGTCTCGGTGCTGACTCCACTGGCAGCCAAGCTCTAAACATTACTGACTGTTTATATTTTATTGAAACCTCTCTTTGCATTACAGTTTTTAAACAGTTAATACATTGACTTTTAATAGAATACTATCTTAGTCTTCGTTTTTTTCATTTTTGACTATACTTTTGTATCATCATATGAAAAGGTTTCAGTGATGCGGCCCTCGGGCCAATTTACTAGTTCTCATGTGGCCCTCGTGGTGATTTGAGTTTGAGATCCCTGCTCTAGATGCTAGCAGACTATAAATAAAGAAATGATTCATTAATAGCCTGATCCAGCTGCACTGAAATCAGTGCGAGTCTTTCCATTGGGATCAGGCCTTTTATTACCACTTCTCCTTATTTAACACCATGAGTTAATCATTATCGATTCATTATTTAAACGTTAAACTCCCTGGGCCCAGTCTCACATGGGAAGTGATAAGGGTTTTGACCAATGGCAGCCTGAGGATCTGATCCCACCAATGCTGACCTGTGGGAGCAAATGGTCCCATTGACTTTAGCGGAATGACTTGCTCATCTAAGGACTACTTGGGTGGCTAAGAGTTCACAGAGCCAGGATTTAAGGCCCCTATTCAGGAAAATATCTCTGTTGTGGAAACACTTGAGCACGTGCTTAAAATTAAGTATGGGCTCATGTGCTGTTTCGAAAAGGGAGGGACGGGAGCACATGCTAACGGGCTTTTCTGAATTGGGACCCAGGTGAGAACTATATCACATGGTCTGGATGATGATGTCAGGTTATCGGAGCATCGCGGCACAGCCTCCTCAGCACCGAGGTGCTTGCTGTTGTTTGGCTTATGTGCCCGACGCACCAGCCGTGGAAAGAGCTCGACTGCATTCTCCCTGCTGACACGCCACAATGGAAATTGTACAGCAGCATTCTCTGCACCGACAATGCCGCTCTATAGAGCCAGGCTCTGTGTAGCTAATGCACTAAGTTCAAGGTGACTGTTGCTGAATCAGACTCCACGTGATATTACCTTTCCTCTTGCTTCCGGTATGTTGCTGATCTCAAATGAGAGTTCCAGGAAAGCCAGATACAAGAGGGAGGGAAGGCTACTAAAGAGCATGGCAAAGTAATGTCTCTCTCGCAGGCTGGGAAATCTGGGTCTAGCAACCAACACAGCGTAGGAAAGCAGGGCACAGTGAGTTATCAGAGAAACTGTGGCTGGGATCTTTAATGCTGCCTAGGAGATTCAGATCCCTAATTCCCATTCATTTTAGCAGGATGTAGGTGCTCAAATCCCTTTGGCAGCATAGAAATCATAGAATCATAGAATATCAGGGTTGGAAGGGACCTTAGCAGGTCATCTAGTCCAACCCCCTGCTCAAAGCAGGACCAATCCCCAATTTTTGCCCCAGATCCCTAAATGGCCCCCTCAAGGATTGAACTCACAACCCTGGGTTTAGCAGGCCAATGCTAAATGATCATCCTTTATTTGAACTTTCTAATATCACGCATTCTCCAAAATGTCTGTAAGATGGAGAGAAATGTCACAAATGTAACAAATGAAGCAGCACTGATGATTCAGCTGATACGTATTTGAAGAAGTGGTTGTGAAGGGAATTAACTCATCAAGCTATATTCTAGGTAGTCAGCCCTTGGTGTTACTATTTGTAGTGTGATAGGGCCTGGGATGGAAAATAGAAAATCCGTGGCAGTAATTTGACAGCCTCTCTTTAGCCAAGCTGACTCGATAAAAGTGCCCTGGTGGTTTTCTTTATCTTCTCTTCGGTGTGGGATAATGGCTCATGTTTGTCTTGCCAGAAAGAGTTTTCTCTTATCTCAAAGATATCTCCCTTTTTGGAGCTAGGGGTTGCTCGCAAAATATTTGTGCAAGTCAATGACTCTGTGAAGCCACAGAGAAAGGAAAGAAACAGAAGGTGGGGCAAATCACATTTGTGGTTTCAGATGTTTCTCTTTGTACAGCTGGGCACTAATGGGCTGTTCATAAGAGGCATGATACACACCAAGGTAAATAGCCTTTTTCCAGGGCTCAGCAACTTGTAGGATTGGGCTCTGATGACCTAACCTAGTTCTCATCTTTAACTGAAGTCCATGATAAAAAAGGATCACCGAAGACTGAACAAGAACCTGAGTATTTGGTCCCATATGATTTACATTTGCCAATTTACATCGGTTTGAAGATAGGGCAGTGTGTGTGTATTATCCATCTATTCTTTGCATGTAAAAAGATTAGATCCCTGGATTTACCAGCACCTGATCCAAAACCCAGAGAAGTTAAACTCTCATTGGCTTCAGTGAGCTTTGGTTAAGGTCTGTAGGGAGGGACTTTTACATTATAAAAACATACATAAATCCAGTCATTAATTTCACGCGGTTAGTTTCACCTATCTTTCATTTCCATTAGAAGGATCTGTACAAACAGTTAACCATGACTTCCATAATCATCTCACTTATGTTTTTGGAAGCAAATAGACCTGAATGTTTGTCTCTTTCATTTTTTCATTTCCCCTTAGTTTTATATCAGCACAGGATATGTCAGAATATGTCAACAGATCATTACCTAATGGCTGATATCTGTTGCATGCTGTCTTGAATTACATGCATCATAATTCTTTTTTTTTTTTTTTTTTTACTAACCACTTGCCAACAAAGTGTAACTCCTAAAAGCAGAGCTCCTCTTTCAGCAAACAAATAAAATATACATATGGAATGTTCTGTAGTAAATGACATTAAATGATCAAATGAGAATAAATAAATAAATCCCAGACACTTCCTACCCTGTGTGAATGCAGCAAAGAAACATTTTCCCCCCCGTTTCCAACCTTAATGATCTGCTTGTCTGGTGTATGAACATTTTTAGAAGTAAATCAAGTTTAAATGTTTAAAAATCAGTGTCTTGCCATTGCTTCTCATATAGGGAACCTGATTGTGCAGGTTTATGAAAGCCTTCTTCGGCCGTTGACTTCAATGACTTAAAGTACCCGTCAAAGTTGGGCCTCTATGCATCACCGTGAGGTATGGCTCCCAGGGCCGATGAGAAGGGGGGTAAGCCAGTACAAATTACCGGGGCCCGGCTGTCCGGAAGGGGGCCTGGGGCCCGACTATGTTGCATATGTTTTTGTCTTTCCCGGTAGCATCATTATTTAGTATCATTATTTGTCGATCGTTTTTGACATCCATTGCATATTTGGGGGTTTTTTGCACATCAATACAAATCCCATGTAAAGATTTTTAGGCAGTCCACCCTTGCTGAGGGGGCTGAAATTTTTTTTCACGGGGCCCGAACCCGCTCTCGGCGGCTCTGAGAGCTCCAAAAAGGAGATGGGTCATCGAAAAAGTGTGCAGAGAATGAAATTCATCCCTATGCAGCATAAAGCCTATGCACCATTTAAGTTCCACACCAGCCCATAGGACAAGTCGGCTGAGTAAGTGGGACTTAAATGATATATAGGGATTACTCACTGTAGGAGTTAAGTGGTACGTTTGTGTTGGCCCTCTGCACAGAGGTGGATTTGACTCCATACGAAGATACCTTACAATCAGAAGGCAAGTATTTTCCCCGCCTCCTCGAAACAGAGCCCTATTATGAATCCTGGAGGCTGTTTCTGGGTGACACGTCCCTCAGTCTCAGCAGTGATAGCATGCAATTCACTGAGCATCCGATTCCAAATATCTTAATAAAGATATAGAAAAAATGCAAACGAAAAGACAAATTCGGAAGCATAGAAGAAAGGAATAAACACCACGGATAGATAGAGGCTTGATATTCGATGATGATGTAGTCCTAATAAGTCAATGAGAAACGCTTTGCAGGATGAGATCTATTATTGATTAATACAATAGTACTGAGCAATGAAGGAGTTTTCCTTATTGAAAACCTTGTCGCGGTGAAAAATATACTCTAAGGACCTAACTCTGATCTTGGTTGCACAGGAGTACATCCAGATTAACTTTCTTTCTGGAGCAGTCCTATGGAATTTAATAGATACTAAAGCAATAGGGTTCTATAGAAATGAACTAGGGAGCTATAAATATTACTCAAAAACCTACGGAATTGAATGGAGCATGATCTTTTCCTATAGAATTGTGAAAGCAACCTGTAGCATGGAATAGAGAATTATATCCCCATCAGCAAATTCTCTCCATTGCTTTGAAGACTCTGTACAAAAGAGGCTCTGTTTTTCCTTCTGACTTGACTGGATTTACCTCAATGTAGCAGAGAAGCAGAGTTCAGTCCCAAAAGTCACGCAGTGAATGCAGAAGTCCAAACTTAGGAACTAGGAATAACAACAAAAGAGAACTGTTGATGTGTTTTTTCTTTGAAATTTGACGTGAATCAAAATGGCCACAGCCATGTATTTTGTTGAACCACTTATCTCAACCAAAGGAAGAGGAAATTCCCAAGAATATGTGTTCGTTAAAAATATTAACTAGATCTAAAGATTATTTTTGTTAGCTAAAACTTCCTGGGCGGAGGGTTTTCTGCATGCACTGGGCTTTACCGAATATTTCAGTGCAAGTTTAATAAATACCCATTATGCTCAATTCACTACACAGTTTACAATGCAATTGATGAAGGGTGGAGATGTGTTTCTCTTTCTTTTGTTTTGTAAGCCACTGGTAAAGCGCACGGAGTTGCACTGAATTAGTGTTTGGTTATTTTCTCGTATCCTCAAATAAAGGACGCTGGTTCACACAGTCAGAAATCTCTGTTTCCTCTCTGGCAGGAAACAGGAAGTGAATGCAAGGGGGAGATTTGGAGTTTGCTTCTAAGAACAATTAAACTCTCCTCCAGAGGGGAAAGGGATCTGCGTCAAAAGGAATTCACCTTTTTTTGGAAGGGAAGAGAGACTGACCTTTACTTTAAAAGCCGGGAAGAATAAAAAGCCTAGGCATTTAGAGCTGCCTGCACAAATATAGTCATAAAGGCCTTTTCCTGATGAAACGGTTCCAGCAGCCACCCGATGACTTTGTTCAAGTGGTTCATACTGGCTGGAGTGGTGGGTCCTACTGAAAACGCCCTGACTTGCTATTCCAGGTGAAGGGCGTCACCCAGACCTGCCAACTATTCCTGTTTCGGAGAGACAGTCCCTGGCTCTTTAACAAAATATTTCCCATTTTTTACTGCAGCCCTTCCAAAAGCTCTCCCGGCCCAAGGCACTTCAATGGACTTTAGAGGACTGTCCTTATCTTCCTTCCCAAATATCCCTAGCTATCGCTCTCTAGCGCTGGCAGGTAGGACTTCAGGACAACCTGCCCCCGAGACAAGAATTAACCGTGGAGCAGCCAATGCTGCTCTCTTTAAAGTCAACGACAAAACTCTGATTGAGCTTCCTCAGTGCAGGATTGTGCCCTATAGCCCTGATCCACCCCCCAATGAAATTAATGAGAGTGCTTCTATCGACTTCACTGGGTGTTGAAGGGAGCCCTTAATTAGCAAATGGGGTCCATTTTAAGAGACTTATATATATGTTGGGTCAGGTTCTTATTCATTGTGTACCCAGTCCTCACTCAGACTTAAATACAGTCTGGAATCATCAAAATACACCATCCAAACCAAACTCAGGATTTAGCAGTGCTGCGTACTTCCAACACTACTTTATAGTGCAGAATGCTGGGGACTGACAAAGAATGACATGTCCAAACTGTCTTCATTCCATACAACCTGTCTCAGAAAAATCCTCTGTTTCTTTTGGCCCAGAACCATCTCACACCAAGACGTATTGGTCTTGGGGGGGAGGGATAGCTCAGTGGTTTGAGCATTGGCCTGCTAAACCCAGGGTTGTGAGTTCAATCCTTGAGGAGGCCACTTAGGGATCTGGGGCAAAACAAATCTGTCAGGGGACAGTACTTGGTCCTGCTAGTGAAGGCAGGGGACTGGACTCAATGACCTTTCAAGGTCCTTCCAGTTCTAGAAGATTGGTATTCACACAGTGCAGGCAAGAGGCTCTGAGCACCATCATTTCCAGGAGGTGTTGGAGATGGATCGGCCATGTGCTGCGGATGGACGCAGAGTCCATCACCAGAATAGCAATAAGATGGACACGTGAAGGCAAGCAAAAATGAGGCCGCCTGAAAACAACATGGCGAAGAGCTGTGGAAGCTGAGCTGAAAAACCTAGGGCACAGCTGGGGAACCATTGAAAGACTTGCCAGAAATAGACAGGTGTGGAGGAGCTTCATTGCTACCCTAAACACCAGAGGTGTAATGGGTACTAACTAACTAACTTACTTACTCAGGCAAGGTTCCCATTGACGCTGAAGCCAATGGATGTTCTGACTGGGTAATAGGGTGACCAGACAGCAAATGTGAAAAATTGGGACGGGGATGGGGGGTAATAGGAACCTATATAAGAAAAAGACCCAAAAATCAGGACTGTCCCTATAAAATTGGGACATCTGGTCACCCTACTGGGTAAGAACGGAGAGCCTGAGGCTGTGGGTATCAAGCCCCCTGAATTCCCACTAAAGTCAATGCTGCCCCACACCGGGCAGGATGAGTCCTTGTATCAGGACTTCAGATCTTGGCCCAATGTAACTAACACAAGGAAATCACGTTTCACCTCCCTCTGGTGCCTTTTGCCTGGAGATCTCAAAGAACTTCACAAGTATTAATTAGAATTTACAACAGCCCCGTGAGGTAGGGACTGTTAAACTCGCTGTACAGCCGGGACAGCTGAGGCGCTGGTGAAAGGGTCAACGGCGAAGCTGAGACTAGAACCCAAGAGTCCTGACTCCTGGCTACCCGCTCGAATTACTGGACACCTTGGCTCAGATCCTCAGCTGGAGTAACTCAGCTGCGCTGCATTGGCTACCACGGAGTTATGCCACAGTTCACACCGGCTGAGGACCCGCTGCCTTAAACGGATGTTCAGCTCACTTTTGGCTGCCGCAGCTAGAGCATCATTTTCCCCTGTCACGCTTGCCACACACGTGGTAGGTAATTTATAGGGGATGGTTGATTGAGGGCCTTTGGGATGTTGCAAGAATCATTCTTCCCACATATTTAAAACAAGCGAGTCCTGAGCAGGTTTCCTCTCCTCCAAGCAAAATATTTGTTCAGCCCATGAAACCACAGCTGGGCAATGTCAGCAGCGAATGTTGGTGAAGTGTCAGTGGAAGGAACAGAAACTAATTAGACAAAAGGGGCCAAATTCCGCCCTGGGAGAACTCTGCTGAAATCAATGCCAGTGCACCAGGAAATTGAATTTGGCCCAATAAGTAAATCCATGATTTTGTGCTCCCTTCCTACATGAACAGGCTTCACTCAGGCAGACAGTCCCATTGATCGCCAAGTGCGTATGAGTCTGCAGAACCAGCTTCTTAGTGCCCGATCCCATTCCAAATGAGCTCACGGAGATCAGAATTCGGCCCTACGACTATACTGATTTATTCAGTGTGATCTGCACTGGATACCTAGCAAATACCAGGTTTTAAGGTTCTGGGGGCTGGGGACAAGTGCTGGACTCACTGAAGTCGGTGGGAGTTGACATAGGTTTTGGACCCTGGTCCTTGTCTCTCAAGCCCTAAATAGGCTAGGGCCTTGCAACATGAAGATGCACCCTTGTGAGATAGCTACTTTTGAGGGGGAAGCTAAGGCTGGTGGAACCCAGATTCAAACTCTCAGGGAGAAGGTCCGCACTGCACTCGGCAATGGGGTTTTGGCCAAGGCATTCACAGCCAAAGCAACTGGACTGAGCCTAATCTTTGCTACTTGTTGGCAGCGCTGCTCTTTTTCTGCAAACCTTCTCTCCCGTATCTGCCTGGCGGGACTGCCCGCGTTGTGTGAAAGCTAGGGAATGTACCTCTCTCCCATGGGCTGGGAGAGAGAATGCCGGCCATGTCTTAAAGGAATGATTGATACTTTGGGGTACAGGTCATCCGTGTGCAAATGCTACAGCGAGGAGCGTTTTCTAAAAGTACATAATAAAAACCTGGGTGAGGGAATATATTTTATTGGATCAGCTGGTGTGGTGAGAGAGACCAAACCCAGAGCTCTGGGTAAACTTGACAGCTGGTCTCTCTACCAACAGAAGATGGTCCAATCAAAGGTATTACCTCCCCCACCTTGTCTCGTTAATATCCCGAGACCGACTCAGCAGCAACAACACTGCATAGAATAAAAAAAACCCTCCCAGCTGAACTCTGATGAAATCAGCTCCCGATGCTAAAACTGCCATCCTCCAACCATATCTTGGCAGGCATTCACATTCCTTGTCCTGAGGACCAGGATTCAATTTGCATGCAGCTGGAGTCGCGTCACCATCCGTCCAGCACTGGGAAATACAGAACCACAGATCATAGAGGATCTTAGTGACAGATGTAATTGTTTGTGAATGGAGTGGGCATCACCTTTGTCAAAATTATGTGTCATCTGAGCCTTGTGCTGGACAAAGGTGTCTCTGGAAATGGCCTCTATTGTTATTAGTCACCGTATATCAGGAAATGGTGTCATTCTCTACGGCTGCTCTGTCTTCTGCAGTTTCATAGCCAGTGTTAACCCCTAGGCTGCTCGGAATGTACATCTTTTACCTTATTAGCTGATTAATTTCACCCAAGGCCTAACAAACGTAGCCAATCAACCTACAGCAACCTGACAGAATTTATTAGGGTTTAAGGGTGAAATTCTCGCTCCCTTTAGGACAACGGCAAAACTCCCATTGACTTCAATGGGGCCAGGATTTCTCCCCTTATGTATTAAGCTGTCTCTTTAACAGATGAAGCCCTGGTCACTGAGGATAACGAGACTACGGATATAAGTATAGTTTCTGCACTTGAGCCAAAATGTTCAGGATCAGGCGCAACTGTGTTCCCTTCATACTTCTGGTTGATCTGAAATCCTGGTCAGCCTGGCATTAAACTCTCACCTAGTCATTGAGACTACAGAGCTTCACAATAAACCTGGCCCATGAGAATGTGCAAATAACCTATCAGGAATGCAGCCTGCGGCATGAAGGGCTGGAGCAAAAAGGGAAAGACAGTGAGATGGATAAAGAGGGAGTGGGGGGACCGCGCTGAGAAAGAGCTAATCGGGTGACACTTCAATGGAGAAAACACACACCTGAAAAATCAGTGCAGTCACCTGGGGTGTTCTGTCATGGGGTTCTCTCCCATCATCTGAGATAGAGCTTTACACGATGTATACAGCTAAAAAAGAGGAGCCTGGGTTTATTCCCCACTTGGGATTGTGACTATTTAAATTGTGTAGCACAGTGGTTTTCAACCTGAGGTCCACAGACTATGTCTAAGGGGTCCATGAAAGGTTGTTGTTACCATAGAACAGTGGTTTTCAACCTCAGATCTGTGGACCCTTGGGGGTCCGCAGACTACGTCTAAGATTTCCGAAGGGGTCCGCACCTCCATTCAAAAAATTTCAGGGATTCACTAATGAAAAAGGGTTGAAAACCACTGGTGTAACATAACATCCAGCAAGCAGTTCTTAGAAGGGCAAGGAACTGGCTTTGTTCTGGCTAGAAGGCAGAATGCTCCATAGCCTGGATACCCAGTATATATTTTATCTTCCACAAAGGAAGGATAGTTCTGGTGAGTCACAGCACTAGACTTGGGAATCGGGAGACCTGGGTTCCCTTCCCAAACCTGCTACAGACTTAGTTCAATTACCTTGGGAATGTCACTTAAACCCTCCGCACCTCGGTTTTCCCTCTGTAAAATGGGGCTAATACCTATTTCCTAGGAGAGGCCAAACTAATTACTGCTCCTAAAGGGCTCTGAGATGCTCGGAGGGAAGGTGCTGTAGAAGGGCGCTGCAGTGACCTCAGGGAGGTTGAACTGTACACAGGGGGCTGGCGGAAGAAGGGATGGAGGTGACGGTGTGAAGATGACAAGCAGCTGGACAAGGCACGGGCTATTAGCAAAGCCGGGGGCAACATGGGGCCGCTTGACAAGCACTGGCGTCGATATGGGCCGGAGAACTCCATAGGCTTCTTTCAGCACGGAGGTCCTGCTCATTTGATACTCAGTCCTTACTCAGGCTTTCACTGGAATCAATGGGATTTAGCTAGGAGAAGGTTTGGGAGAAAACTGGGGAAGGAAAGGACTTCAAGCGTTAGACTTTGATCTACATATGCAAGTGTCATCGACATGCATTAAATGCTTGCACTGAGAGGAGAGCCTAAGGGGAGGCAGACATTCTAGAAGCAGATACAGCTTTTAGTGCATTTCATGGACAGTCTGAAGATGTTACGGCTTTCTCTCCACTGCTATAGGATCTTCCTTACTCAATGAAACGCAATGGAACCTGTGCCAGCCAAAGAGATTGCTGGAAGGCTGAGGCCAATATTTACTGGCAGAAAGAAAAATAACCCTTTCCCCTCTTTATTCATAAAATGCAACATCCTTTAACGAATCAGACTCTTGTGAAAAGCTGCTCTCTCATTGGCTGAAGTGCACAATGGGTCTGTTCTCTAAGCCAATGAGGACTCTGATGGTCAGTAAAGGCACAGTGAATTAATGTCATAGACAAAGCGATAACATCTATACCAGTGGGTTGATGGAATAGAGACCAACTCATTGGGCCAGAACATTGTCACATGACCAGTGCCTCCTTCTTTGGAAATAAACATTTCAGTTTCGACACATTTATTTTCCATAAGTGCATCAAGTTTTCTCTCAGATTTTGGGGAGGGGAGCGGCCAGAGACCATTATCTCCAGAGCAAGCGCAGTACCTCAGACCCAACACTATTACTACTATTGCCCTATGCCCACAGCTGCTGAATGCTCTGCACTCCTAGGACTGTTCTCTAACAGATTATGTATGATCATGAAAACCACGTGGACTCAGAAGAATTGGAATACAGTGGACTAGATTAAATATGTTCATCTCATTGTTTTTCTTTGCTCTGTTTTTATGTTTCCATTCTCAGACCTAACACAGCTAGCAACACACCCTAGAGCTAATTCAGCGGCAAGCGTATTTTAGCGAGGACACATTTCATGACCCTGTTTTGAGGGCCAACATTCTGATTTGCTTGTCCCTTTGTGCTCGCTGCAGGTTATTGTGAGAACAATTCGCTCTGGGAGTCACTGTGCACGGAGCTGAGCGATTTTGTTCGGGGCATAACAGCACACTGGCTTGGTGTTCAGGGAGGTGACATTCATTTCCCAGTTGGCATTGTTTATAGCCTGCCAGGGAATATGGCAGAGAAACAACGTGCCTGTCAGGAGCTATTTTCAAAATGAAACACTGGGAAAGAATGTGTGAAAGATAAGAAAATGCATTTTTGCAGCATCTGGGAAGCCCTTGTGCAAAAGGATAAAGACAAAGAACGAGAAAGCTCTTTATTTGTGACAAATTTTCCAGGCTGGGCAGCCAAACAGGACATCCTGCTTCAGTTCTCCTTCCTCTCCTTAATTAGCATTGTGTTCAGGACACCACCATTACTGTTGGATCAGCATTTCCATTACAAAGTCCTGTTTTCAAGAGAGTTTAGGAACGGGGCCCTAGAAAATTTGCTGTCAACACTGCTCAGCCTGGGGTTGTCTCTCTTTCTCTTTTCCAAAGAAAACCAGAAGCACTTTATGTTGCCGTTGACATGATCATCTCGCAAAACAGATGCCAGTGGAATGAGTTTGGTGAATGTTTACATTGTCCTGTACTTACAAACAAAGAAGAGTCTGAAACCCTAGATCAGGGGTAGGCAACCTATGGCATGCGTGCCAAAGGCGGCACACAAGCTGATTTTCAGTAGCACTCACACTGCCCGGGTCCTGGCCACTGGTCTGGGGGGCTCTGCATTTTAATTCAATTTTAAATTAAGCTTCTTAAACATTTTAAAAACCTTATTTACTTTACATACAACAGTAGTTTAGTTCTATATTAAAGACTTATAGAAAGAGACCTTCTAAAAACGTTAAAATGTATTACTGGCACGTGAAACCTTAAATGAGAGTGAATAAATGTAGACTCGGCACACCGCTTCTAAAAGGTTGCCAACCCCTGCCCTAGATCCATACTCCTCTGAACTTTGGGAAAGTTTAAGTTTAGTTCCAAACGGTGCATCCTGGGCTCATCTCAACTTGAAATGTCTTAATTCCCATCTGAAATGTCCCGGACATTTAAACCTGTAATGTTGATTTAAAACTCGGAGGGCGACATTTTTCAAAAGCGACTAGTGATTCCAGATGCCTCCATTTTCAGGTGACCAACGTGAAATGTCTGAAATGATGATTTTCCGTGGGCGAATGCTCAACCCTACCTGAAAATCAGGCCCATCTTTAGGGGGTCTCAAGTGGGGCCCTGTAAAATTGAGGCACTCAAAATCTCTAGTCACTTTAAAAAAAATGTAGACCACAGTACCGTATAAGAGCTGCATTTTCAGCTGCATTCTTCACACCTGAAATTAAATTCAGGCCAGATTCTCAGATATCCCACATTAAGGTGGGTTCCAAATTTCTCAGTGGAAAAGTATCAGGCTAGGTTGTTATTTGTTACATATTTTTATACCAACTTCTTAGTCCCTGTTGTTTTCCTTCTCTGACAGAGCTCAGGGTTTAGAGTATTTCAGTTGTTTTCTAAGCATGTTTTAAGGGTTTCCACCTTTTTTGCTCTCTGTCACACATGCAGGAAAAACAACTACAAATGCTGTTTACAATAACAAACCAAGTTATATAGGGGTGGAGGCTGGGTGAGGGGGTTGTAAAACTAAATAAAGGGACCAGAAATCCCACACAGGCCAGGTGGGAACTACACGATGCTAAAGGCAGTGCCGGCAAATGGTTTGGCTATCGAATGGCTTGTAAAATAGACTTTTGACCATACCCGACTGAAGCCTACCAAATGTGGGGAAAGGTGGGTCGCTACAAAGCGCAATCTGACTGAATGTTGAAAATCCTCCTCTAAGAACCCCAACTCAGATCAAATTTAGCTTGTTGGGTTTAAAACACCAAATGAAACCACCTCAGAGAGAAAGATGTATTCTAGTGACCTGCGCAGTAGACGGGAATTCTTCAGTTCTAATCCCCTGGCTAACACAGTCCGCTCTTTGGCACTAAGTAGGCCGAGTGAAATACAGCCAATGATGTTGATTAAAGAACTAAGTATTATTAGTGTAGAGGAAGCATTTCTATAACGTAGACAGGCCTGTGGTCTGATGGAGCATATCTTTGTGTTTCTTCCATGCCTACCGCAAGAGAGAAAATAGGATCACTCTAGAGCAGCGGTGTCCAATAGAAATGTGATGCTAGCCACACTTGTGGTTTTGAATTTTTCTTATTAGCCACATTATAAAAAAGCCACATGCATTAGCCACAATTCAATAGCCTATTAGCCACATGTGGCTAGTGGCGAAAGAACTGGACACCGCTGCTCTAGAAGGTGCAGGTGCAGCAGCTGCTGGTATTTACAGAGCAGTAACCCTGGAAGAAGATACAAAGCTGCATTTCAGCAGAGGATAGCCAGAGGCCCCAACTGCAGACACAGTCAAGCCGAATGTCCTTTCAGTACTTTCCGCACAGCATTGGCATTTTCCGTTTCAAGAACAATGATTCAACGGTCCTGTCTGCCCTGTAGAAATGCTGTGTTGGGGGACCCCGTCATACACAGCCATCCTCAACCACATTTTAAGCCCGGCGTGGTCTTGCTGAGCAGATGGGGCAAACAAGTTCCTATTGCATGTCTCAGCCGTGGGCTTTGCAGGGGTGTAGCACAAACTGGAAAGCCAGTTGAACTATGATTCAGCTCCCATCTATGCTGCAAATTCAAGCTTAAATCATATCGGGGGACTGCTGTGTTGAATCAGGTGCCCTGGCGCGAGTCTTTCTCCAGTGTATACGGAGCCTACGATACACAACGCATATGTCAAAAAAAGTTTATCAGTAGCCAGAGAATCTTCATTAATAAAAACTATTTGAAACATTCCAGTGCAGAACCATCAGCCCTGACAAATTCTGCCAGACTTTAGCCTCCCCACCCACACGACGGCCCCTTTCCTTAAACAATGGCCTTTGTTTACATTAGACCGCGCGCCTGTTTCCAGAACCCTGAGCTGAGTGCTACTATTTTGAGAGTCTGTGCCATTAGCTATCGCCACTGGGGACTTCAACATGCTATGCAAGTTGTTCACGGCATGAGATTTTCTTGTCCTGGGGTCCTTTACACAAGCGCTCTGGAGACATGCTACCTCTGAGCAAATGTAGCTGGGCCTAAGAGTGTGAGGCTTGAATTAAAGTGAAATGATGGGAAAGTAAATGAATTTCCCCTCCTCAGTAAATCCTCAGTCTTATTTGTTTATCACCAGCTCTAACAACTGCGTGGCGTCCTGGGGAGGGGGATCTTACTATTTATTATCATTGCTAGGTTATGAACTGTGGCCAGCTCGAGAAAGGCAGCTCCACACATCAGATGCTAGGATTTTGCATACTCCAGAGTAGGAGATTTAGATACCCAGTTTCCATGACATTTAATTTTAATGGGACTTGGCCAAAATCCCTTAGGCAGCTTTCATGGAAGAAAAAGCACAGCACGAGTCCAGCCTGGCCAGCAGCAGCATGAAGTTCGCCAACATCACGCCATACCCGTGTACCGCCAGCCCAACCTAGCGATCCAAAGGGGTTTTCAGTCTCAGCACCCATTCATTCCTAACGGGGTACTAATGGGGGCTGTGATGTGGATGATTGTGAATGGGGAACTGGAGTGGGACCATGACGTTCATTTTATATTGGGCACCAAGTAGCCTTCAGGTGAAGGTGACTTTCATGCGCTACTGCCCTGGGCTGCATTGAGACCAGTGACTCAGAAGCAAAAGGTTCCGAAGCCTGGTAACACCCTCACTACGTTGTGTACCACACTGGGCGAGACATGACAATGCCCAGAGAGAGGCAGATATCGCATAACCCTGCACCACAGGCACTAGCTTTGTCAGTTAATGACTTTTAATTAACACCAGACATTTCACAGCTTGCACTGACTTATTTAAAAAAAAACCACCGCCCAGTAGAGCTGACCCTGACCCTGCTGGGACCATGGACGTAACCAGTACAGGCACCTCCCAAGGGATAACAGAGCTTCTAGCTACGCTGAGCACAATCGGCATTAGAAATGCATTTGCACCACCATTTGGGTGCCCCTTGGGCTGGGCTCCACCACCCCTCAGTAGCTCTCCAGGTGGTGCTGTCATAAGATTGCTCAGGCAGCCCCCATTAGCAGCAGGTTTATGGGATCAACTCCCTCACTCTCTAGTATGGTAAACCACAGTTCTAATGTTAAGTCAAGGCAGGAAGAGAGCAGGCGGAGATGAGTGTTTCCTGCTTCTCTGGAGTGAAACAGAAAAGAGCAGTCAGTCAACAGTCCCCCAAGTGCACTGGCAAGATAACTTCAGATACAACAAGCATCACTTCCGCCTTTTGTCCCTGGCTTTTTTCAGGCCTTCCTGACGAGGAGCGTTCCGGCTCTGAAGGAATGTTGTTTCCACCAGCGTGCAAGCTGTTCATTGAACTCCCAGCAGCCACCTTGTCTGCTCTTTTCTTTTCACTTGGGGCGAGCGCACGCCTGCGGGCACGCATGGCCTTTACAATCCATTGTGGATAGCATTGTCTAGTGTCATGGATCCTTTGCTCAGGGCTCCGGAGCATATTAAACAGACTCAACCACCTGAGGCAAGTTGCTGTGGCATGATTTCATGGGAGATGTCTGGAAATTTAGCATCAGCTGATTTGCCGTTTAGCAGGGTGCTGGACACGTGACCTGTGACACTTAAAACTGGGTAAAAACGGCATGGCCTTTCCATTTCTGACCTTCGTCATTACACATTTCCGAGATGAATGACGGTTAGTCGCGACTCTCACGGGGTCCCTCAAGGAAAGAGCCCCACTCAGAAAAATGCGGGAGAAATTTAGCATAGATGACAGTGTGCCCCATTCACGGCTGTTCCCAGACTGGCTCTGCAACAGGGCGGATCCGTGCGAAGGCTGCAGGTGCTCCAGACTGTGCACATCCCAATAAGTAGTTCAGGGAGAGGCACTCAGACAAAAAAGCCTTCTACTGACCCACAGGACAGGGACAGCACTTGGTACCTACCGTGCAAACACTCAGCCCTGTCACCGCCCACCCCACCCGCTACACACACACCCCACCAACGTGCAATGGACCCGCCTCCACCTGTAACGACGACAATTCAACACCCGTGTCCACTCCACCACCCAGGCCTCTCGGCAAAACACACAAAAGTGCTCCCTTTGCTGGTGGGTTTTGTGATGTGGCAACGGGACGGAAACCATTCATTCATTTCACGCAGGCCACCAAGCAGCCATCAGATGGTGCCAGTTTGAGTCAGTGGGGAGCTCTCCCAGGAGGTGGATCTGTGGCTCCGTCTGCTACAGATTTGACAGGAGTGCCAGGAGGTTCAGATGGAATATGCCACTAAGTACAATCGCCACTGCCTCCCCCAAATAAAATGATGTGAATGCAGCACTGCCGCAGGGATTTAACATGCACCAGGGTCAGGAGAGTCTCAAATGATCTGTCCCAGAACTCATCCTCCTTGTCAATTGCACAGAACTTTGTGACAGGGTTTACGGTGCTCTGGGTTCTTTTGATCCTTCCCGGGAGGTAGATGCAATTCAGTATTTGTTGATGCCAGGAGCACCATGCCCCTTATTTCTTATGTACCCAGTAGTCACCGCTCTCTAGAGAATGGGATAGGTTTAAACCAAGCATCTTCTATCTAGAGGACACTGAAAACCAAATGTAATGGAAGCTGTCCAGCCATTATGCCAGGGGATAGACTGGATCGTCCGAGGGGTCTCTAGAAGTCTTTACAAAGCCACGTGCTTCTATGGAAATCCCTTCTTCAGCTCCGGTCCTGTAACAGCCCATTATACAGGAGGCAGCCCGGTTTAGAGGAGAAAGCACTGAGCTAGGCCTTAGAACATTTGGATTCTATGCCTCGCAGTCTCTTTGCAACTGACCCCTCTGCACCTCAGTTTCCCCCATTTTACAATAACGCTCACCTGCATTTCAAAGTGTTTCCAGATCTGGCGTGGGAGAGCACGCTGTTCGTATTTTATTATTGGTGCTCTGACGGAGCTCACGGACTCCAGTGTCAATCGGGTATAAGGCTCTGTCTACACTACAAGTGTCAATCGGGTCTAAAGCTCTGTCTACACTACAAGTGCGGGGTGGGATTCCCCGGCTCGCATACACATACTCACCCTAGATCTCATTGAGTGAGCACAAATATAAATAGCAGGGTGGCCATGGGAGTACAGATAGCAGGACCAGAGGTAGCACAGCTGAGCCATGATCTGAACAAACCCGCCTGAACCCGGTGGGTACATACTCAGCCTGCTCAGCCGTGCCTCTGCGGCTGCTCCTTGTGCTACCCTGACTATGCTGCTATTTATACTTGTGCTAGGCCAGTGAGACAGCGCACGTGCCTGTACACTAGTACCACACACTGCCAGAGTCAATTGAGTTACAGCAGTGTAAGTAAATCCAGACTCTAGCCCCGGAGAGGAGCGGTGTTCTCCACGAGTTGAATTTCCCCAAGCCTTTGAAAGCAGACAGCATTTCCACCTCCTAAATTAGCTTTTCCCAGGTTCCTTTTCCAAACAGGCTGCCAGGTGGTGTCCACCTAAATTTACTGGCCCTGTTGCGAGCTATTTTGGATCCAATCCTGAGACCGTCTCTTTTATTGAAATAATGAACTAAATAAATGCCACTTCCTCTTTAGATGAAAGAGAACAATTAACAGTTCATATCTCGGCCCGGGGGTGGAGTTCCCATTAACCCAATCGACCTCGATAGTCACAAGGGACGAGGCACACACCCTGGCTGTCACATCTTTGGGAGTAAGTGGAGCTGGTCTCATATTAAAGGGGTGATCAATGAGTCTGGAATCCAGTGGTGAGAGCAGGCAACTTGGCCTCCCTGTATGAGCCTGGGACACAGTTTCAAGAGTGGCCTCCCCTTTTGGGTTCCTCAGTTTTGGGGGCTGATTTTCAGAGGTGCTGAGCACCCACTATTCCATTTGAAGCCAGTGGAAGCCACGGGTTGCTTTGCACCTCAGCAATTCAGCCCGTATGGCATCTAAAGGGGTGCACCCCAAATTAGAAGTGCTAGCCTCTCTCTATCTCTTTGCTCCTCACTCTGTACAATGGGATAGTGCTTCCCTATGTCAGGATTGTTAGGAGGCTGTGTTAATCCGTGCATGGAAAGGTCTCTGAGTGCCTCAAGTGGGAGATGCAAAAATATTTATTTGTTATGACCAAACTATACGTCGAAGGCAAATTATGTTTCAAAGAGTTTGGATTGTTCTCAAAAGACTCGGATCAGAAAGACCTCAGCTGTGAGTTGCTCCTAGTAGACAGATGTGCCTGACCCTAAATCCTGGAAGGATGAACGTGTGGTTTAAGGCACTGGATTGGAACTATGGGGGATCTGAATTCATTTCCTGGCTCTGCCACCGCTCCCTGTATGCCCTTGGGCAAGTCAATTAATCCCTCTGTGCTTCAGTTCCCCTTATGTAAAATGAGGATAATGACCCTTCCTGGCTCCGACCCTTCATCCAACTTGTTTACGTAGAGCCAGACTTCTGAAGGGGTTTAGGTGCCTCACCACCCCCTTGAAATCAATGGGCATTCAGCACCTAAATACCTTAAAAAATCTGGCCCTTCAGTCGCAAACGTCATACGTGGGATGGGGAAGGAATTTCCCCCAGTTCAGATTAGCAATGTCCTTGGGGGTTTTTCACCTTCCTTTGCAGAGTGCGGTGGGGGTCGCTTGCCAGGATTATCTGGGTCTAGCTCATGCAATCATTTCCTTGCCATTGCAGGGGTCTCAGGCCCGGTGTCCCTCAGTCCCTCATCTTCTCCACCCGTGGCACATCATGGACTAGTCTGCTGCAAGCTGTGATACTTGGGTCTCGTTTCCATTGTTGGGCTCAGCGTGAGGGTGCTGGGTGGTGATGGCCGGTGATATACAGGAGATCAACCTAGATGCTCGAGTGGTTCCTTCTGGCCTGAAACTCTACGACTCTATGAACTCTGAGGCTATGACCGTGTCTTCCTATGCCACTGTCCAGTGCCCCATCCAATGGGCTCTGATCTCAGCTGGCGCCACCAGGCTCTGCACATGGCAAATAATAATTGCAAACAGCCCTGAGCTTTGGTTTGGTTCGGAAGCAAAACTGGATTTGTGGCCCAGATTTTACACCCGGTCCCTATGAGACAAGGCCTGTAGCCAAAGATCCCTGAATTAGGAAGCATCACAGGGCAGATTAAGAGACTACTGGAGCATTTCCCTTCTTCAGGAGAGCTGCAGAGCCGATACCGGCTCTGAAAGCAGCCCAGGGAAATTAAAGGCCTGATCCTGCCAGATGCAAAGCTGTGAGTGGGGGGGGGGCCCGCGGGGAGGGGGGGGTTTCCGCCATCTCGCACCTTGCAGATTGGACCCTAGTAAAGGGCGGCCTCAATATTCCCAAAGAGCAATCCAGAATATTAGTCTTGTATATTGTTCTCTCCGGACTCTCCTGTAAGGACAGAAAGTCTGAATATTTTAGAAGGGCATTTCCGTCCTGGGGATCCTTCGTTAGCCATTATCGTCCCCTCTGGTCCTACCCAATGTCCAGGAAGAAATTACTGCTTAGCGATAACTGGCCCTTTGGATGAAGTTTAATGGTGGACATGTGTGCGCGCATCTGTCATCTCTATACGTTCTTTCCCCCTTTCCACTCTCCAGGGCGTTGTGTTCTGACACACACCCTGCCACGCTATACTGCTACTGGGCCACGTCTCTCAACTCCAGGGTCCGCCAGGTGATGGATCTTTGTTCTAACACGACCTCTTTCTACCATTCAAAATGTTGATCATAAATAGGAGGTCCAGGCCTATCGCAGACAGATTCTTGTATACACAGCCCCCAGCCCACACATGGGAGCATCGCTGCATGAGCTGCCCTGGCTCGGGGTGGGTCAGCTTTTCCATTATAAAAGCCTTCCTCGCCGCAGCTTACAACTCAGCCATAAATATTTGCTCCTGGCTGCAGATTTCCTATGCGAGATCTTAGCCTGAGAACAATTTTTGTTTGAAACAATCTTACTCTGGATGTTTACTTTTAATCCTCCCATCAGTTAAAAATGGCTTCATTCTAAATGTAATAATAATAGTCAATCCCTGACGGCTCCCTTCGGTTTGTTTTTTTAAGGACTATGGAAATCAAGGGCCAAAAACTGTGTTTTGATTCTTGCCGTCCCAGCAGTTCAAACGAAGCCTGACTCAGCTCCTCGCGTTGTGCTACCCTGGGGACTTTGCCGATGACTTCACAGGTTGCCAGCGCTAACCGGGAATCTGGGGATTGTCTGGTTGTTTTCAGGCAACTAGGCCCAAAACAAAGCCCCAGACGTCCAACTTGACAGCCTGGGACCCTCTCTGCTCTCAGTGCTATTTGTAATGGAGTTTTGGGACCAGATCTTCAGCGGGTGTCGACTGCAGGGGATCTGCCCTGTGGGCGAGTGATGCGAACCATACGGTGTTTCCACTGTTCGCGACTCCTCTACAGTCTCTGGGGCTGTCTTTATTGCACGCTCACATTCTGTTCCCAGGTAGGAGACGCCAGTCGATATCAGTGGATGCTCAGCATGAGGAAAGAGAGCAGGATGCCCATAGCTACAGTGCAGAGGGTGAGCAGGGTGTGAGATCCAGTTGTAAAGAACCGAGAGCCACACGGGTTTGGCCTGGCTTTGTTACAGCGCCGTCTCACAGCTCTAAGGTGACTCTCAGCCTTTCCATCGACTCAGGAGCTTTGAATCGCTCCCTTGGGGAGGTAGCCTGGACTTTCCTCCCCCGTTGTTGCAGATAGAGGGCCAAGCTCAGGGTGATGTAGAAAGCAGAGCCCCTTCTTGCAACAACTGAGCCCCCCTTGTGCATGGGCTGAGTGGGTGTAAGGGAGCGCGAGGGTATGGCTAAGCCCTGCGGCATAACTAGGGGGACCAGATGTCCCGATTTTATAGGGACAGTCCCGACTTTGGGGGCTTTTTCTTATATAGGCTCGTATTACCTCCCCCCCCCACCCCTGTCCTGATTTTTTACACTTGCTGTCTGGTCACCCTAGGCATAACCACGGCTGGCCTGGGCCAGCTGATCTGGGACAGTGGGGCTCAGGCTGCGGGGCTACAAATTGCAGCATAGACGTTTGGGCTCAGGCTGGAACCCAGGCTCTCGGACCCCGCAACGGGGGAGGATCTCGGAGCCCAACTGCCTACACTACAGCAGCCCCGCAGCCCAACCCTTGCAAGCCTCAGTCAACTGACCCAGGGCCTCCGTTTTCTATCGCCGGGTAGACGTACCCTGAGAGTCTCAGGTACACCGCCTGATGCATCACTGCTGAGCCTGTCTCCAGGACCTGACTCTTCTCTAAGCAGCTCCTACTGTAGGTTTTCCCTCTGCCCCGGCTAGGTGAGGAGGAACTCGTCCGCCAGGCACTGACAGCCAGGCTGCCGGAGGGAGGGAGCTGGCCAGCCCCAAAGGAAAAGGATATCACGCTTCTCGGCGCTGCGGCCGTTTGGAGGCTACAAAGGGCCGGGGGTCGGAATGTTATCCAATCTCTCGGCCCAGACATTTCCGGCTGCACTTTTATTCTGCTTCATTAATAAATCACTAATCCCGCCTGCTTGTGGCCGGCCTTGGAGAGGAAAGAGGAACCTGGGTGAGTATGAGTGTGTGTGTGACAACCAGCTCCACACAGAGAAACAAAACCCCTGGGGCTTCTTCCTAGAAAGGGGTTTACAATTGGTTGAGACCCATCCTGGCACTGGTAGCTCTGACTAGCTCATGACACAGCAGCTCTTTACTCATAGACCATGGCAACCCAGCACCTTGGCACAAGTGAGGATCTGCAGGCGATAAAGACCCCTTGTGAGCGCCCATCTCTGGTGGCTCCCATTTTATCCCTCCATCAAATAACCCGCCAGGCTGTGACCCGTGGCGAACTTCCTCACAGCGGTGTCCAGCCTTGCCAGCTGTCAGGTGTGGCCCAGTAGGCTGCAGTCCTCCCCTCCTCTGCATCAGCAAAGGGAGGAGAACCAGGAGCACTGCGTATGGACGGTTCACGCGGCAGCCGCTCGTCAAGGCTGGGTCAGCATTTCTGTTCGGAAGCCTCAGTATCAGGAGGCGTCTAGCCCGGCCATGAAGGAGTCACAGCAGCAGGAGCGCTGGGTCGGAAAGCACGTTTTGTTTCCAACAAATACATTGACAGTCGGTTTCAACACAACGGGTTCTTCAGGAACTGCAAAGACGCAGGCTGGGCAGCGACAGAAGGGCTGGATTGCAGGGGGCGCTCAGGGAAAGGGAAGTGGACATTAGCATCAGAAAGAGCTGATTAAGTAATAAAGAAATTACAACAGTAGCTGATACCTCCCCAAGAGATGGGATACACCCTAAAGGGGTCCAAGGCGTCACAAACCCCCAGGAGATGGGATACACCCCAAGGGGTCCAAGGCATCACAAACCCCCCCAACAAATTTTGGAATCTGCAGAACTAATTTGCTTTGGAAACGATTTCCCCCTGTAATTTACACCCATCTCCCCCAGTTCCAGCACCCCACCTCTCTCCTGGACAATTCACTAACAACGACGGCCAACCCAAAGATGTTCTTCTCGCTCAAGTGCAACGTATGCATAGACGGGACAGAAGATCCCCCGGCCACGCCTCACTAGCTGGCTGCCCTAGATGCAGGATCCAGCACTGACTGGAAGGATCCCATTTACTCTGAAACGAACGCTCTCCCCTGGATTCCAATACTGAGTCCCATCTGATGAATGCTCTAAGCGCGGCCCTAATGCTGTGGGGTAGCAGGAGCAGGAATGCGAAGGTGGCTTTAAGTCTCCTTTGTCCCCAATCCTGGGCCCATCCAATATATGCTGGTCCATCTGCATTCCAAAGGGCCATTCCCTATATCACTGATATGCTTCTGACTGATACAAGATAGGGCCTTCTCTTCTCTAAGCAATTCTAAAAACTGGTCCTACCAGATCTGAGCTGCCACTTTCTGCGGTTACAGTAAGATTAAACATATTATGTTTGCAGGAGAATAATTTACAGAAGCCATTCGATGCTGACCTGGCTGTGCTTCGACAGGTTTAGCTCACGTAAGGCATACCGTTTTCCTAAATTCCGTATGGAATTTTATAGACGAGTGTTCTTGTTTTTTGCAAGGTCACGGCATACAGCCCTTCGCGCCAACATGTTGCGGGTGTGTGAATACTAGTTGATTCAAGATGCAAGCTGAAAATGTCAAGTCTTTAAAAATCCCCACGGTTCCAATTAGATATGCCGTTCTCCTTCATTTCTTGTGCTAGCTTGCAGTGTGCAGATAAACAGCTGCCATGTCATACCCCAGAGGGGGCTGCATTTCATTGGTGAGTGAAATGAGAGCTGCAGCCGGGCTGATGGTTAGATGGGAGCAGCCAGCCAGACCCCGGCTCTGTCATAAACCGCTTCTTTACTCCCTTCCAGCCACAGATCTCCCGGCACTTTGGGAATTAATTCTCGCGGCTTCCTAGGCAGGTGGCGAGGTGCTATTATCCCCCTGGCATGGAAAGGGAAGCTGATGCTCAGAGAGGCCAGGTGATTTTTGCTCAAACAAAAGTGAGCCAGGAGCAGAGCAGGGAAAAGAAGCCAGGAGTTCTGACTCCCAGGCCCCTGCTCCAACTGGGCTGCCTCTGACAAGCCGCATTAACTTCCCCGGGCACATGAAATGACAAAGGAGCCTGTGCAGCTCACCGTGGAAAGAGACGCCCGGGAGAACAGACACGAATCTCCCCTTCCACAGTCCCAGCTTTCCAATGCTGCCCTGGGCTCTGCGCGGGGCTACAGCATTAGAAGAGAGCAGAGATGCATTTTTTGGTCAGTCTTGGATACGCAATAATAAAGAGATCCCGTCGCATTTTAAAGATCACAACCCACAGCGGTGTCCACTAAATCAGATACTCTTGTTCCTTTCCCCACCCATATCTATCCAACTACATCCCCATGTAGCCTCACTCTGATCTCTCTAGGTGCAAACCCGTCGCCATGGTTAATGTATCTAGCCTGGCAACATCCCTGTGAGACAGGGCAGGGCTACTGTACATATGGAGAATTGAAAGGCTGACCATGATAACCCAAGATGGTCCATGGCAGAGGAGGGATGGAACCCAGGTCACTCATGGCCAATGCTAGCCCTTCACCCAGTACTGAGGGGCTGAGTCCCTCCTGCCTCCTTGCAGTTGGGTTCCCAGAGCATCGCAGAAGGGGCCAGCTCCAGGCTAGTAACGCCGGGGTGAATCAGGCCCTTAAGTTACAAACCCAGCACACTGGTTTCATGCGGTGCCACCGCAGCCCCTTGAAGCAAATCCGTGAACGGTGGGTGGAATTTCCAACTTGGAAATCTGGCGCCCGCAGGCTTTTGCAGGAAGAGATCCTAGAGCAAACACTGCCCCCTGAGTCTGTCTGCCGTGGTGTATCTTTACTGTGCAAACATTGGTATAACGGCACAGCGGGATCACTTACAGATGTTTCTACACAGATAACATAAGGGAGTCCCTCTGGACCGGAGGCATGTTCAACTTTTAGTCTAATGTGTCAGCAGGATTGATGGGAGGGAGGGCGGGCAGGGGGAGAACTGGAGCTAGCTCCCAAAAGCTCTTTCCGATCCACTAGTAAAGCATCTGAAGCTTTGCACTTTAAAATATCACCTTGAAAATTACAAACAGGTCTGCAAAAAAACAAACAAACCCCTAATTGGACATGAAATTTAGTGGACTAAATTACAACAGTGACTATCTCCGGGTGTCAGGGAGAGGTGCGAAATGGGTTGTCGTCGTGCGAAGGAAGGTGGTGTGTTTGCTCTGTCCGGTAAACACCTTCCCCTGAGTTCGTGGGGAGCAGCGGAATAATGAATCATAGTGTTTGAAGCGACCCTAAGGGTCATCCAGTCTAACCCCGGTCTTGTGTGATCTTGGGCAGTCTCCCTGTGCCTCGGTTTCCCCATCCATTTGAGCTTTGGGACATTGATGGCACGTTTGTAACTGCAACTTTGTAAGACGCTGGAGCAAAGTCAGCCCCTGCAAACTGAACTCCACTGAGTTACCCCAGGAATCAGCATTGCCCCTCGTTTCTCGCTGTGTCATGCCCTGACCTAGAAAATGAGCTATGGGGACCAATCCTGCTCCGAGTGATGAGGCTGCCTCACAGGGGTGTAGTGAGGATAAAGACATTAACACCTGTGATGGGGGGGTGCCTGGAGAGAGAAGGGTGGGGATTGATGGGGTTATGCGATATAAGGGTGTCTTTAGGCCACTTTTCTAGCATGTCCAAGGACCAGATCCTTAGCTGGTGTAAATCAGCATAGGTCTCGGCCAATTTACACCAGCTGGCCCTATCATGCAATGAGCATCTCTTTCAAACAGCGGCTTTGCCCTCGGAGAGGCTTGACACGTGGGGGAAGTTAGGAGAATGTTTTGAAGCCATTTTTTAAATTTTAAAAGCCACCGCGTTCCCTCCCCGCCATCCCTGTTCAAACAGCTGACTTTGCTCACGGCTCTTTCGCTCTCTCCCATCCCATCCAGCTGGCCAGTCAGAACATAACCTCAGAGCTCAGTTCCCTGCTGCCCTGCGTGGTTGGTAGCTGCTTACAACCAGGGAGAGCGAGTGTGCCATGCCACCCCATCGCTTTGCACTGGGTGTAAGTGACGACACGCGGCGCTGGTCAGCTGTGAATTTGGCCAGCCTCTAGTCACTGATTGAGCTGAAGCTGGATTTGACCTGCTAAAAGTGGGGTGCGGCTCGGGGTCCTGCAGGCAGCATTTCCCATCATGCTTCATCAGCCACATCTCCCCCCGCTGAGTCACCGTCTCACAGCCCCCAGCTCAGCAACCAAAGCCCAGTACAAAGTGTGCCTGGGACGTGCAGGTGCACCGGACACTAAGCTGTGCTGATTTCTGGATCGAAGAGCTCGAGAACTGCAGCCGCCTCGCCCGGGCTCCGGATCCCTGCTTTAAGCTGTGCACGACGCGACCGCTCCCCGGGCCAGGCCTACTTTGTAAAAAGCCAGAATGTTAGCTTGGTAATAAAACAAATCCCTGCAATCCACTCGATTTCCTGTTTTCCCATTAAAAGGGATGGCGCTTAACCACAGCCCTTGACCCTGGTGAGACAATGTTAGAGAGGATGTGATGGAAATACACACACACAAAGGCACATTCCTAAGCTGGGCTAGGTGGCAGTAATGTATACCAGAGGCTGCCGATTTATTTGTACATCTGCATAGACACAATAGCCTTGCCATGCCTTAAGCCCGGGCACAGCTGCCAGTTTCCTTTGAAGAAAGGCGAGGAGCGTCTGGGGGGGGCAAGGCAGAGAAGCCGAACACTGGAGAGGAAAATCTAAGCTGCCACTGTGATTTAAATTGCATTGGTGTTCCAGAATTGCAGGATCTTTCCCATTCACTTGCTTAATGCAAGTTGGGTTCCTCCAGGAGACCTTTTGATCCCAAAGAGTCCAATATACAACCTGACCCCAAAGCGCCTAGAAACACAGTAGAAGGCTCCCGTTGTCTTCAACGGGACTGGGATCAGGCCCATCTTTCTACAAGCACCTGCACCTTCGTGCAAGACAACCCTGGCGGAAGCGGGGCTGCCCCATAGATCGCTGCAGTCCTTGCTCAAAGGAATTTGCAGTCGCACATGTGATGACCCCACCATAAACACCGACCAGGCTTGCAAAATTTCAACCACAAAATATACCAGCACCAGATCCAAGAAGCTACACAATGACCTTGTTCATGGTGATGACAACATTCGACTTGCCCATCAAAACAAATACAGTAGCCCCAGGCACATGGGCAAGTCAAGGTTTGCATGGCTGAGCTCATACCATCTGGCTCCAGTGTGGGAGCAGGCAGCATCAGAGAAGATGAATGTAGCGAGGCAAAGCAAAACCAGGGGATTAGATGAGAGAGAGGGGGAATGTTTGGGTGCACAGAGGTGATGGAAGCTGCTGCTGAATACAATATCGGATGTGTGGGTTAATTTGCCTTCCAGTTTGCTAATCACGTTGCCTAAAATCCTGGGTCTATTTCTTGGGTCCAGCCCTATTGTGTGTGTCACCTGAGAGCAGGCTCCTTCCATGAACTGTCCATGAGCTAGCAAGAGCCCTGGATAACATCCCCATCCAAGATCCTTGCACTGGCCACATGCAGCCAGGCCTCCCCTTGTTGCCAGACCCCACCAGCTTTCCCCGGGAGATAGGGAAGGGGAGCGTCCTCTTAACTGAGAGGGTGAGAAGCTGGCGTCACGGGAAGGGTTGTGATAACAATACCTAGCCCTTTCCATAGATCTCAAAACACACAGAGAAGGAAAGTGACTTGGCCCAAGGTCACGCTGCAGCACATTCAGTCCAAATGAAGTCTTCCCACTAGGAAAGTAGGACAGCCTGTTCTCCCATTTATAGGTCTGCTCTCTGTAGGGGGTGGAGTTACAAGACTGGCTCCCTTATTAAAGGGCCAGGTCTTCTATCTTTTGGATCACCTTGACCTTCTCACCAGCACATGGAGACATTTCCGATCGCACCTTCCCTCCTCCACACTATAGCGCTGTCTAGGGGATACCTGGGGATTATCTAATTCCCTATCAAATAAACTGAGAGATGCCAAAGTGTTGCATTGGCGATATCCTTGTCTGTATTGCCCTTTTTGTCATGGCACCCACGCCTACAGAGCTCATGCTGATGGAAGAACGACAGCATTGGCCTGGTGGGTTTATTTCCTTTGCACCTTTTCTCTCCACAATGGTGTAACGAAGCAACGACTCACCCGGTGGCGCCTCCTGCTGGTCGTCTAGGGAATTAGCTGTTCACCAGCTCCGGAGCGCCTCCTGGTGGCCGGTGTCTCGCCTGTCACTGGCCCCCGTGTCCCTCCCAGACCCTGGTGCCCCTTTACCTGGGGTGCTGCCCCCTGGCAGTGCCCCCACTTTCTCTGGGTCTCCTCTCCCCAGGGAACCCCCAACCTTCTATCCCCACCTTGCCTCAGTCTATGGCTACTGCCAGTCAGCAATGAGCCCCTGCTCCCTGGGGCAGACTGCAGTCTGTAAGAGCCAGTCATCATAGGCAAGGGGGGTTTGGACCTGCTACCTTTGCAGCCCAAGTACCTCTGTAGGCCTTGCACAAGGCCCTGCAGCCTGGGGAGTTGCCAGCCTGGAGCTCCCCAGCTCCTATGGCCTTTCCCCAGCCCTGCTCCACTCCAGGTACCCTTTTCTCCCCAGCAGCTAGGCCCTTCTCTCCTCACAGCCAGAGAGACACTCCCTGAGGGCCTGGCTCACAGCCCTTTTATAAGGGCCAGCTGTGGCCTGATTGGGGTGTGGCCCACCTGTGGCTGCTTCCCCAATCAGCCTACCTGATTGGCTCCCCAGGCCGCAGCCCTCCCCAGGGCTGCTTTTGACCCCTTCAGGGCCAGAACAGGGTGACCGCCCTGCTACAAATGGTAAAAGCGTAAGTATTTTTAGTTTCTTTTTTTTTTTTTTTACTCTTGATAACTGAATCCAGCAGTGCTGCATCTCGTCATCTAGATGCGGGGGATGAAGAGAGAGGGGAAAGAAATCAGGCTGGACAGCTGTCATTGCTAGAAAATGGTGGTCTAAATGGAAACAAATGAAAAGTCAAGGCTGCTTCATGAAACCCGTCAGCAGCTGAGTGAAAAACACCACTCGGCGTTTGTTATGTGTCTGGACTTTAATTATCGGGTCTCCTGGTTCTCGCTCTTAACAGCAGACATGAGACAGAAATAAAGATCCAGGGAAATAGCAAAGGATCGCAGGGAAATATTTGGACACAGAGAATCCTACTCAAACGTTTGAAAATCACACCAGGAAGTCTGAAGAGCCTGTACTGGGAATTCAGGTCTTTGCAGAGAACAAAAGAAATGGAGGAAACATCAACCATTGGATTTGCATGGAGAGCAGTAATGGGTGTGTCTCCAAGGCAGAGATGGGCCCCTCAGAGCACAGCAGAAACAGGGCTTCGTTATGAAAAATATAGGGTTTTTTTAATTAAGTCTGCTGGACCCAACTAGAGCCTCTGGTTCTCACTGTCTTTCTATGTCTCAGCCCAACTAACACAGCCTGTGCTGTCGGTCCCAGCTGATAAGAGACTGGACTGGACTGGACTGGGAGTCAGGAGACCTGGGTTCTATTCCTAGCTCTGACCTGCTTGACTTGATACCTTTCCTCCATGAATTGCAAAGTGCTTTGCAAAGGCAGGTCAACAGCATTGCTGTCACAATAAGCTAAAAGTCTCCCTCTCCAAAAATAACCCTACTAGGGGATCCACTTACAACACATTTAACCTCTCAACCGGTTAGACATACAAGGCTTTAGCTTGATTACATGACGCAGTTTCGAGACAGCTAGGTCCATTGAAACTCAACTTTTTAATGTGCTGTAACTGGATCCCTGGCTCAGTTATTTTTATAGTGCAGAGAGGCCCCCGGTGTTGCGTTTTCAAAAACACTCAGCACCCATTGAGACACCCAAACGAGAGGCCAGGTTCTCAGAGATGCTCCACACACTGGGTGTCCAGCCCTTGGGGAAATCTATCCTTTATTTAGGTACCTAGTTGGAAGCTGAGCTCTTGAAAATCCATCCTCATTGCCAATCTGGTCCTCGGTGACTTGCCCACAAGTCTCCTGACCCCGAGTTCCGTGCGCTACCCGTTACAGAACACTGCCTCCCGTGGGCTCGGACATGGTCAAATAACACACACACACCCCCGGCTCATTTTTACACTGGGATCCAGCAAGGATCAGCAGGGGAAAGGAAGGGAATCACTAGAGAAAGCATCTTCTCGGGAGACTCCAGGTCAGGCCTGCAGACTTAAGAGATGCCAATATAACCTGATTTCCAAACATTTCGCTCCCTGCCTTTTGCCCCTCAAATCCCTGTCGGAATGATCTACCCCAAGATTACTTACGCAAGGGAGCTGACTAAAGGCCCGGTTAAAGACACAGAAACCCAACCTCACACCATACTCCAAAAGCAAGCCTCCCCCCCGGGGAGAGAAGGAACGCTTTCCATTTTGGACGGACAGACAATGGTTTTCTTTCTTTTGCTAAATTTAGCTTCTCCTTTCGTGCCTCTAAAATAAACCCCCCGGAAACCAAAACATTTGGGGTTGGACTGAAATCACGGGATGGACGAACGGGTCCGGACAAAACAAAGACTGGCCCACGCTGGAGCGCTGCTGAGTGGTGTCTACAAAACACTTAGCAATGGCTGGGCCATTGGTGCCTGAGCTAAGCCCCGTTGCAGTCAGTGAGAGACTTGTCAGTGTGCTTTGGATCAGGTCCTGGGGGCTGTGATCATTTCATTGTCTTCTGCTTCTTTGTTGCCTCTTATTACAGGCAAGGGGTATAAGCTCTTTGAGGCA
Organism: Macrochelys suwanniensis; assembly: GCA_033296515.1. Lineage (NCBI taxonomy): Eukaryota > Metazoa > Chordata > Testudines > Chelydridae > Macrochelys > Macrochelys suwanniensis. Next base: position 6,559,405 of record CM065790.1, on the reverse strand, counting down.
AGGGCTGTCTTGTTTAATACAGGTGTGTGCAGTGCCTGCAATAATGGGGCCCAGTCCCAGCCTGGGGTCTTGAGGCACTCTTGTGATGCAAATAATTTTGCATTTCTATAGCACCTTCCATCAGAGTATCTCAAAGAGTATCTCTTTGCAAGCACTAACAAATTAATCCTCACAACCCCCCTGGTGAGCTAGGTCAGTATGGTTAACATCGGCCTCATTATCAGACCAGGAAATTGAAGGAAAAGAGGATAAGTGACTTGCCCACGGTCATGTAGTAAGTCAGTGGCTGAGCCAAGAAATGGACCTGGCTCTCCTGGTTCCCAAGACCACACTCCCCACTCGGATCAAACCAGAGCCAGTTTGGTTTGTTTATGATTTTTTTTAAACCTTTTTACGGCCAAGCAGCTAAGGACAATGCAGTGGCACAGTCCAGCAGAAATACAAATCCTTATCTTTATTCAAAACAGGTCCAAGTACAACAGCATGTGAATCTATCAAGAGATAGATAATGAAAGAGACAAAGCAGTCACTGGTGAACACAGGCAACAGTTTAATGTCTTCTCACATGGCTGATGTGTGTTAAAATAACTACTGGCCATGCCAGGATAGCCCTCGCACCTCAGGAAAGACATCATAACAATGCCCAGCTCTCATTTTAAAAGGACAGTTCCTACCCCTTTTCCTGGTGAACAGCCTTGAAAACAAACTGATTTAAGTTGATGACTAGGGCTGAAAGAAAGAAGCCAGGTTCTATTCCCGCCGCACAAAACTAGGCGGGATTTCCCCCCATCATACACACACGCTTTATTTAAAATTGATCTGTTTAAGAACTAATTACCCCTCCCCAAAGCCCTCGCCTGTGTATGGGAGAAGGAGCATGGTGGGCAGTAATCAATTACCATTGTCTCTCCTACACAATTTGTTATGTAGGCTGGTCCAAAAACACAAGGTTGGTTCTGCAATGTCTTTTACTCTTTCTAGTCCTGTAGGAGCCAATACAGCCGTAAGAGAGTGAGCTGGATTGTGGGCCAGCTGAGTTCTGCTTTGCCTTCCCAGCTCTCCCTTGCTGCCATGGTCATTTAAGGGAGCAGTTCATTGCATTCTTCAGCAGTGTAATTTTGTGTCATGGTTCACCTAGTCTCTGCCAAGTAATTCTCTCTGCCTTTATGGAGTTTCAAGTGACCTGCCAGCGCATATCGACTGGATGTTGTTAAATCTTGCATTTAAGTTGCATCTTGTTCATGATGGGACCTCAGAGCAGGGCACTGAGTGGCGATATTGGCTGGCTCAGCTACATGGAACAGTATCCAGCAAGGAAATGGAATTAGACAAAGTGATACTTTAAAAATAATAGCTCTGTTTTATCATGTCGATGCTTGCAGAGCAGCATGGAAAGAAAATGTCCCATATATTTAAAAAAGGCGCAGTATTTGCATTTCATGATGCGCTCTCTGGATTTACGATACTGCGCTGCCTTCTGTTTACTGGGTACTGCGCCTTTTAACTTTTAAGGACTCTCCCTGCAGGTAGAGTTTCACAGCCATTTTGTTCATAGAGAAAACACACACTGTGCTCTCCCTCACACAGACTTTACTTTTGTCCTTTCTTGTTGTTTTCCTTAACCCAAAACAATTTAGGCTGAAAAACATAAAAACACAGGATTTAAAGAATGTTTCCTTAAGATCAGTTAAAAGTCAATAGGGCTGGTGTGCGGAGATAACTCTGAAGTAGCTCCACTGAAGGGAATGCAATGGAGATCCAAATGCAGCCCAGAGGAGACAGCGTTATCTAACGGTTAGGGCACTGAACTGTGCCAGGAAACCTAAGGTCTATTCCCATCTATTAACTGTCGCTCTCTTGCCCATCCCAACCTTTGTATATTTAGTCTGTAAGCTCTTTGGGGCAGGAACTGCCTCTCGCTGTGTGTTTGGATCATGCCTCTAGGCGCTACAATGATACAAATTATAAATAGTATGCCTTGCCCTCCAGGTCTAGAAACACCTCCTCTTGCAGACAAGGGGTGCTTTTCCAACACAGCTGCAGCCCCTTCTGGGAGTGGTGTCTGTGGATACACAAAGAGAATCAGCAAACTGGTGCTAGCACACACTGAAAGATATATAAGCAGAGGAAACAGATGGGAAAGGCCTTGTCATTAGCTTTATTAGTTTGTTGAGAACACTAAAACACGACTAGCACACGCACACAAATGGCTTTAAAATGATACCTTCACAACCAGTAGCGTAGCCAGTGGGGGAGCAGGGGGAGCAGACGCTCCCCCTATGAGGAAAAGCGGCAATAAGGCGCCGCCGGAGCCTCACTAGGGCGGCGCTTTAAAAGGCCTGCGGCTCCTGCCGCTGTGGGGAGCCATGGGTCTTTTAAACCGCCCCCCACCCCGCTCCCGCTGCCGGAGCCTGAGCGGGGAGTGGCTCATGGGGGCAGCGAGGCGGCTCCCCGCTCAGCCGCTGAGCGGGGAGACAAGGGGCAGCCGCAGCAAGCCGCCCCTTGTCTCCCCACTCAACAGCTCAGTGGAGAGACAAGGGGCAGCAGCGGGAAGCCGCCCCTTGTCTCCCCACTCAAAAGCTCAGCGGGGAGACAAGGGCAGCCACGGTGAGCCGCCCCTTGTCTCCCAGTTCAGCGGGGAGGCAGGGGGCAGCCGCAGCAAGCCGCCCCTTGTCTCCCCGCTCAACAGCTCAGCGGAGAGACAAGGGGCAGCAGCGGGAAGCTGCCCCTTGTCTCCCCGCTCAAAAGCTCAGCGGGGAGACAAGGGGCAGCCACGGTGAGCCGCCCCTTGTCTCCCAGTTCAGCCGCTGAGCGGAGAGACAAGGGGCAGCCGCAGCAAGCCATCCCTTGTCTCCCCGCTGAGCTGCTGAGCGGAGAGACAAGGAGCAGCCACGGCGAGCCGCCCCTTGTCTCCCAGTTCAGCGGGGAGGCAGGGGGCAGCCGCAGCAAGCCGCCCCTTGTCTCCCCGCTCTGCAGCTCAGCAGAGGGACAAGGGGCAACCACGGCGAGCCGCCCCTTGTCTCCCCGCTCAGCAGCTCAGCTCAGACCTAGGGTCGCCTAGTGGGCGCGCGGGCCCTGCCAGCGGCTCTGGCGGTGGTGCTTTAAAGGGCCGGGGCTCCACAGCAGACCTTTAAAGCGTCGCAGGGTGAGTACAGGGGGAGGGGGAGGCACCTTTTTATAGCGCCGCTGCTCCCCCTGTGCTCGGGACCTGGCTACGCTACTGTTCACAACTGGTGCTTTCTGAGAGCTTGGACAAGCTCCCCCAAAAGGCAGTTCTGCATCTTTTGTGGGGGTGGGGTCTGACCTTGGTTCTAAAGGACTTTTCAGGCCTGAGCATGCAGGGAGATTTTGACAAGAGTCATCAGAATAATGGGTTAGCAAGAAGAAAAGCACTTACTGTAACTGGGGTATATTTTGCTTCACTCACTATCGGTCCGGACTTGGAAAGTACAGACTGAATGTCAGCTCAAAGCGAAGTCAATGGGAGTTCAGGGTGCTGGGCCCCTTGCAGGATGGAGCTAAATTTCCTATCCCCAAAGTAGCCATGCTCTTGAGAAGGCTCATTTGTGATCTTAAATGCTTAGGAGCAGATCGGCACCTAGCTTGTGAAACTGCCTTCTCTGCGGCTATGGATTTCGCCAAAGAAATGTCAATCAATATTCGGGTTAAGGATCAGGCATTGACTCTCCAACTGAACAGCAAAATTCTGCTCTCAGACCTGCATGCCAGATCTCAGTTCCTCCTCCGCTCGTGATGTCTGGGTTTCATGCTGATGTTAATTAGAGACGAAACCCCAGCACCAAACACCTGGAAACATTAGTGAAGTTCAGGTCTGGATCCAGATCCACATGCAAACTTTGTACTGTGGGCTCAACCCTAACAACGAAATCTACAGATGGAGGGAAGGCAGAATTCCGAGCTGGAATCTGCCATGCTGATCTGAGAGCAGAGCTTTGCCCCAGATGTCTGCAGGTTTCTAGCACAAGGAGAGGTAAAGGTATCGAGTAATTTTCATGTATTGTACACCTCTCCCACCCTAAATCAAGGTCTGCACAGGCCTGAGTGTAGGAGCCTTGGTGTTGTCAGGGATGGGAAAATGTCTGGCACTCTGCCTCAGCCTTTGGTGGTCACAAGGGCACTGTAGACATGATTGGGCATGTGTGAAATGAGAACCAACCCAAACCCATGTCCGAGCCAGACCCAGCGACTAGTTCAGAACTTTTCAGATTATGGGTCAGATGCTCAGCTGATGTCAATCAACATACCTCCATTAGCTTCAATGGAACAACACCTGTTGGCACCTGGGGAGGATTGGTCACTGTAAATTTATTTCAGTGTACGCAACGCAAGTCACTATATTTTGATCCAGATCAAAGAGCTGAATTTCCCCCCCAGAGTTCAGGGAAGACTGGCTCTGGGGCTTTGGCTCTATCAGTCTACACACCTGTGTATCTTTAATGTGCTCACCACCATGATGCTAAGGACTCCCCCCCTGCAAGGCGGCAAGCACTCCTGTGACATGCTGAGTGCTCTGAAATCCCATCAGGCTCAGCGCCACACCAGACTGAGCCCTAAATGCAGCTGAGCAGGGCTTGGGTCCATCTAGTTTTAAAATTATTTTTTCGTTTTCATGCACCTCGGCTATGACCAGAGACCAAAATGCCACAAGGATAGCTGGGGGCTGCATGATGTTCTCTCTCTGTCCTCCATATAAGGTACTTCGCTGATCCCCATTACCGGGGAATCTGAGCACCTCGCAATTTTTAATGTTGTTCCCCTGACCACGCCCCTGTGGGGCAGGGCAGTGCTGTTTTCCCCATTGCGCAGCAGGAGAACTGAGGCACAGGGAGCCTGCGTGACTTTCTCAAGGTCACATAGGACAAGTGAAGACTTGAACTCAGGTCTCGTAACCTGGCGCTCTAACCACTGGGCCATCCTGCCACTCAGTGCTCTGGGAAGCAGGGGGGGGAATCTCCCAGTAAGCCTGTTCTTGTACTAATCACCTAGCCCAGAGTTGTAAACCCAAGTCCTGTTTGGAATCTGCATCCACATTTTAGAGAACTGCTCGGAACTGACTCCAGATCTCTGGACCTCCTGCAGTTGGCCTGTCTGGGATGTGCTGTAACACCAAGAAAGATACAATGGTTTGCCGCCGTAATGAGATATTGTAGGTCTAAGAACAATGCTTTCTGGTTGAGTTAGATCCCAGCAGATCCACTTTCCCAGTACTGACCAGGGGCTTGGGATCTCCAGATCAGCAGCACCCCTGGGTCAAGTTGACTGCCTTCGTTGTCTTCTACAGACATTTCTTTCTTTGGACCTTTCTGGGCAAGTGTGATTAATACCTAAAATCATGAAAATAAAGGACTGAGACTTGGGCATAACTAAATTGCCAGTTGGACTTGCAAAACGAAGGCCAAACCTGACCAACAGCTCCCTCTGCTGTTCTCGTGGCAGATCTTCCCAAGAGTTGCTCCAAAGCGCTGCATTCAGCTTTCCTCTCCAGGCTTGGCTGAGTCCATCAAAGCCACTCGGTTTGTCACCTCGTCCAGATTAGAACACAGGCCTCCAAAGGTCTGACAGGCTAATGGACTGAACTGCACACATTTTAGGGGAGTTTAATAGCTCACGTCTCAAGAACGAAGGGAGAGCTGATTAGATTCCAAAGACGTTTGTACCCAGCAGAGCCCACGCTAAGCCATGTCGGTTCTGGTGTTGCATCAGACACAGAGATAAATACAGAGCCAGGCTTTCTAATGGACGTGTGATAAAGACACAATCCTGCCTGTGAAAAGAATATCTTTCTGGAAAGTAACATATCATATAGAGCACTCCTGCTAATGAGCTAGACCTATTCAATGGATACTTACAAACACGCCTAAATATATTGGATAATCCAAGTAAAGACCCTCCAGTCACACTTTCTATTAAAGGGGCATTTGTAAATGGTTTCAGGTTAATAGCGGATTACTATGCGCCGTAGGCACGTTTCAGACATAAGACATATGTGTTGTAGATGGCTGTGAGCGCAGCAGAAGTGACCTATCGTCCTGGTAGAGGCTATAACAATCTAGAACAGTCGCTTCGCCATTTATTAAGCCATCTGCTAAGCATTTCATAACAGTTTATAAAGTACTGTGAATGTGCCTTTAATGTGAATCATGCCTGATCCTCCTTTTAAAACATGGCTCCAGTATGTACGATAACGATTCAGACGCAGTGCGCACTCTGCTGCTGGTACTTGTCCTGGCTATCACATGGGTATTTTATTGGCACTATGATACTACTAGCGCTGTATATACACAGACCATTGCGCTATAAAACCAGGGGGCCGGATTCGGATGTTGAGTTATGTCAACGGGACCACCCAGGGAGCAAGGTGCTATTCCATGGAACGGTACCAGAGGTTGGGACAGCATTATACAACTGCTAGACGGTCTTCCAGGACAGGGTTCAGGAACATTTGCAAGGATGCGTGTGTGTGTGAAAGTTGCTGTTCTTGTGGTACCCGTTTTGTGGCTCAGGAGAAGACTTGAGACTCCGGTGCTATCCCTTGTGCACCTTTCCCCAGCAGTCTGGTCACCCTTGGAGAGAGACCAAGGGTGCAAAAAGCCAACAGTTGAAAACCCCCTTTTCAATAAACATGGACACCTACATGCGTGGAAAGATGGCGAGGACTCATGTGCTGAAGTGTGCGTATTAGTGCAGAAAACCATGCAACCATGGGCCAAAAGCAACATCCCTTATTTCCTTCCTTGTCTATCCATTTAACCTATCGGCCAGGAGCTGGAAACGTTTCTGATGATCAAACTCAGCCACTACAAGAGTAGCTGCCTGGGGGAAACTTTCTATTCCTGCATAGAAGACAGCAGCAGACACAACAGAGGATGGGGAGAGGTGGTTTGTAGCCTTGTTCATATCCAGCGAGCATCAGAGGCTTTTGTCAGGCACTGACTTCTCAGGGCGCTTTTAAGCCCAGTTCGGGGTTAGAAAGTTGAATAGAGGAAGCTCCAATTTGCAGACATTTGTGTGAATATTTTCAGTCCGCATGTGGCTCATGCAGAGGATGAACCAAGAGGACCCGGTGAAGACGGTGGTAAGAAAGAGACCCCCCAGGAAAGCCGAGGAAGAAATGGAAGGATTGCACCAAAGATGATAAGCAGGTGGACCTTCATGCTGCCTCAGACAAAGATGGCGGACACTTGCATGCCGACCCGACCCGAGACAATGGGATAAGGGGAAGAAGAAGAAGAAGAAGAAGATGTGGTTCATGCAGTCCAGTTTTACTTTGGGGTTTGGATTTGAATGGAACCAGAATCACCTCACATTTTGGAGGAAGCCACCGAATTCCGTCTGGTTTCACGTAGCAATGACACTGCCACAGGTTGCACTAGCCCTGTAAGGCAAGCTACGGGCCCAGTTGCCACTTCAGCCCAGAGCCCAGGCATTCTGGTGACTGTAGTCCCCAGAGGGGCTGAGGGAACCGTAGCGTATCGCGAGGCATGCTGGGAAGGATGGTGGGGGACATAAGAGGCAGCCTTCCCTCCGAATAAGGAGAGTGCCCAAGAGGAAGGGACTCTGGGAGAGGGAAAAGTTAGCTGAATGTGAGGTTTCTTTGTGAACCCCCAAGATACGTTGGTTCTGGGCTGGAACAGGGCTGTGTTGGGTTTGTCGCCTGCCTTAAGGGACCAGCACACCCTGTAGCTGGCACATTCACCAAGCTGTGAAGTGAATTCACATTCACCAAGCTGTAAAGTGGCCCAGCTGGCTTGAAATGCCCCATCTCAGACTGAATTGTGAAAAGGAAACTACATACCAATAATACCTCAGAGTCACCTTGACACACTTTACAAAGGTGAGTAACTGTTACCCTCCTTCTACGGCAATGAAGATGTTGAGACGCAGAGAGATGCAGAGGCAGGACTAGAACTCAGGTGTCCTCAAGCCCCCTCCCCTGAGGAGCAGAGCATGTTGCAGGTATGAGAAGCCAGCACAACACTACATCTGCTGAGAGGGGCCAGTTCTAGCTTCCCCAAAACGACCGTGGCAGGCTCTCTTCCCGTAAGACTGCTTAATAAACTTCCAAAACCGGGCTGCCACCCGGCACAAATATTTTCAGAAAATAGTTCTCTAAACCAAACAAACCAAAGGAAATTACATTGGGCTTGTGGCTCACATTCCACACAGCCACCAGCCTATCTGGAAACCCAGACAGAGCAAAACTGAAGGGAAAGAGCTTGGTAAAACTCTGAACAGTTTGGGTAGGGGCTGTATACAGCACTTAGCATACGAGGGCCCTGGTCCTTGATTGGTGGCCTATGAGCACTATTGCAATACAAATAATAGTAAAGGGAATGCGCCCATCGACTCTAGACAGAAATACGGAGCTTTGCTTTCTGTGCAGGTCTCGGTGATGCGGGTTCATAACACGCGAGCCAGGCATATGCAAGTAACGTTCCATGGAATGGTACCAGGGGCTCACAGCTCATAAGAGCCAGAGTGTCAACAAATAGCCTGCTCTTTATAAAGTGCCGGGGTTAGAGAACAGGACAGCCGAGCGCCAGCTTCTTTCCAAAGCTTTAAGTGACCCGTGTAATTATCTCCTCACCCTCTGACCTGATCTTGCCTCACGCACCTTTGAAAATCTAAGGAAATAAATGGAGCGGCATCCCTGACTCCTGCGTGTTTGTTTATTTCTGGCTCTCTGGCATGGGTGGGAGGCTAGGATCCCCGGCTAGTTGGACTGACCTAGGGTGTTATTCTGAGTTACCTAAGCCAGGGAGATGTTCACGTCGTTTGCTTTCCTTTGAAGCAGAGAGCACTTGAAATGGGAGGAATTCTGGAGCCTTCGCCAAACACGCTTAATTAATTCAGTTTGTTACAGTAACAACATCATCATCAAAACTGGGTAACTGCAACCAGGGTCCCTCTTAGGCCTGGTGCATGTTTGGGAGTAGGAGCCTGATCTGCATAACTGCTGCCAATGGGCGTTTAACGCTGTGGCTGGTTCAGGCCCCAGGTCAGGCATTTCCTCTGGAGAGCAGCAGAGCTCTGAAATAGCTATGCAAAGGAAGGGCCCCACTTTAAAAACAGCCCGTCTATTGCACCCACCACTTCATGCCAGAAATCAGCTGTAGGTGGAGAATTGCTGGGGCACTTGACTGCACGCACAAATGGTAGCCTTTAGGGGGTGCATTTTCAGAATGGAAGGGGCTTCCTTCTTGTAGGGATACCTTTGCACCCAGAAAATGCATCCGCAAGTTGGCAAACATGGTTGAATCATAACACAAAAATCTCAATACATGTACTGCTACCCACCTGCCTGTGGATGCTAGCCACGGAGTTAAAGAAGCACGTCCTGCGATTTGCACCAGTCAAGTGTGGGTGGGAAAACGAAGGTGCACATTTTAGGCCAGCAGGACCTCAGAAACGTACACCTACCCTCTCAAGCGGTAGCAGCAGGATCTGCAGGCATTACAACTATTTCTAAACATCAGAGCAGGGGAAATGAATGGGCCTAGGAAAATATTTGTAATTAATTAAAGGGTTGTTTTTTTTAAAAAAAGTCACAAGTATCATAATAAACTTGATCACCTCATCTTATTAGCCAAATAATTAACTAAGGGATGGTGCTGATAGTAGGAACATGCCCTGTTCTGATCATTCCCTCTGGTCTGCCACTGGTTTGCTGGGTGACCTTGGGGAAGTCATTTCACCTCCCTGTGCCTCAGTTTCTCCATCTGTACAATGGGGCTGATGGTACTGACCTCCTTTGTAAAGTGCTTTGAGATCTACTGAAAGTGCTACACGAGCGCTAGGTGTTGTTATTATTGAATGACAGCGCCTGAGTTGTCTGCAATGTTCCCTGCCTGTTTGTCACACGGCCTTTGAATCGGGACGGCCCTGCTCGGATACATGCGAATGAATGTTAACGGATTATATACATTACAGCGAAACGTTCGCTGGGTTAGCGCCCTACAGCACTGCTGGTTTATGCGGGTCCTTTCACCGGGTGGTGTTAATCCAGCAGTGTGGTTTGATTTTGTAATCTCTCTCTCCCCCGCCAAAAATAAACCACTGTGGGAGACTGCTGTGTAACATGCAGCAAGCCTGAAATGCCTTCCAGATGTTACAAAGCAGCACAGCCAGATCTCTCCTACCGCCAGATCAATCAAGTCACCTAGGAGTCGCTGGGTCTAAGAGACTCCTAGTCTCCTTGCACTCTTCGAGCTGGGGAGCGTGACTTAGTTCTGACTTAAGGGGAAGGACTCAAGACCCTACTAGCCTCAGTGTCCATCATGCTTACAGACAACGAAGGGGCTGATCCTAGAAGCTGCCGAGTGCTCTCAACTCCCGCTGGAGCCAAATGGGAGTGGCGGGCCTTGCGGAATTGGGCCCAGCGTCGGCAAGACTCATCGTAACAAAGGAAATGGGGAAATGAAAGTTTCACTTCCCCCGAGCTCTGTCACTAAGGCCATTCTAAAGATTTGGTCTTTTCTGGCCGTGGCTGCCTCCCGCCTCCCGGCTCCGCAGCTGAGCCGGGAGCCGGGGGGGGGCGGGTGGCACCTGGCCGCGGCTGCCTCCTGGGTCCGCGGCTGAGCCAGGAGCAGGGGGGGGCACCGCGGGCGGGGGTCTGAACTGCCGGCGGGGGATGGGGAGACGCTGCGGGGGGTGGGGACTGGCTGCCATGGGGGGGGGGGTGTTAGTTGGGGGGGGGGGGGGCCCAGGGCTGGTGCAAGGAAGTTTCGCCTAGGGCGCGAAACTTCCTTGCACCGGCCCTGCATTTTGCAAGAGCCAACCACATGGCAGTTGAGTGCTGGGACCCCATGCATCTGTGACACCAGCCCTGGGTCTCTCCTGAGCACCCACGACAATCATGCTGGATGGTCTGATAGTTTGGGGAGGTATGTGAAACCCAGCACCAGCCAGGTTAATTCGATTTAGAGGTGCCTAAGTAAGCCTGTCCTATGCTCAGCCAATGAGAGCTGTTCTGACGAGGCAATGCTTTGAGCTGCTGTTTCATTGGCTGAGCGAGTTGCCACTCCATATCTTGCAGGTGGACTTTCTCTGGTGCCATCTAGAATCGGAACTGGTTGCTTTTCACTTTGCTCATGCCAGTCCGGTGAGCTAAGCTTTCTTCAAAGGCACTTATTTTCCTGATTCCTCGCTGGATTCAACCTGTTTTACTCCAAGCACAACAACTTTGTGATGTGATTTAACATCCACCATCGGCTCGTCAAACTCACCTGCATCTGGGACCGAAGCCGGAGTTTGAAATCTAGTTTGCTGTATTAATCCTTTGAAAGAGAGCGAATTTCCAGGGTACCCATCACAAAGGCTTTCAGAGCCTCTGAGTAGGAAGGAACAGGTGACGTGACCAGTACATCACATCCATCGTATTGTCGCTCTGAAAGGAAGACATTATTCTCCTGAACAAGTTGCTCTGGTACCCAGATAAGAGAGAGCTGCCCATGCAGGTGGGCACAGCTGTGTGCCTATCATCTCTATAGAAAACCACCCGCTATGGGAGTGATCATTATGGCAACAGCAAGCGTTTTAGGCCTTATCTCTACCATCTGTGTTCTGTCAACGGCTTTCCTCCTCTCCCTTTATGGCTATAGTGACATGTAGCGTTAATCCTCACCATCTGTATTGCATATTCCAATGCCTGCAGCGCAGCCAAGAGTCACAGGCAGCAAGCTCTCTCTGTCTCTCCTATCTCATGCCTCCGTGAAGGATAAGCTGCTGGACTGGAGTAGGGACAACAATGCCCAAGCAGTAGCTTCCAGCCTTCCCAAGGCAGTTGCTGCCTATTTCCAGCTGATAGAGGAGAGCTAGGCAAAGTGTAGATCCATAGACCCATTCAGACCCCTTAGGAAGGGCCCCATCTCTTAAGGGCGACCCTTGAGAGCTCAGTCTTAGAAGAAACTATTATTCATCGTACACTCATCTTTATATTCCCCGGGAGGCATTTTAATCAACCAATTCCATTAGGAACAGAAAGGGGCTCAATTTACCCCCTAATTTCCAGTTCCAGCTCATTGGAGAGAGATGTTTTTAGAGCTGGGGGACTTCTGTGGGTAGCTTTGTGGTTAGGGCACTGCCCTAGAACTGTAAGCTTGGTTCAGTTCCCAGACTCCAAGTCATTTAATCTCTCTGTGCCTCATTTCCCCATTTGTAAAAGGAGGATAATCGTCCTTGCCTTCTCCGTCCTGTGTCTGTCTTGTCAGTTTACGCTGTAAACCATTCGGGTGACAGAGCCGAAGAACCTGCAGTTCCCTTTGACTTCAATAGGAGTTGCCAGTGCCCTGCACCTCTGACAAATATCAGACATCAGTCTGTTTCACACTTTCAGGTTCTCATACCCTAGCACAATGCTGCAATGTTTGGCCTGAAAAATACAGCAGGGAAAATGCTTATTTTGAAAGGGTTCTCTTGACATTGTTTTAAGTCATGAACACAGTTATCTTCAGAGTAGATGTTGCAAAACCTTATTTTTAAAAAATCTGTAGAACGCCTAAATATTGGGGGCTAGCTCCTCATCTGATATCTATCAGTATAGCTCCAATACCTGCTGGGGATATGGCACTGGGTCTAAACTCTCCAGCATTGTCCATGTTCACTGCATTTGAGTCTGACTACTTCACTTTAAAAACCCTCCACACACTTTGACTCCTGGCTTTGATTCTGGGTTTTGAACGAGGTTATTATTTTTCCGGACTCAGCCATGTGTTACTGTTTATTTGCGTTGCGCACCAGCACGAATACGTTATGTTTGCATATGAGCTGCAAATTTGATTTTAATTTGGTGAGTATGAGTCCCAGGGGCCTCTCGAATGCATTATAAACATTCACTGGCTCTGAAAGAACCAGTCTAAGCCACAGTGCACTTTAATCAAAGCCCGGCTCTGAGGCAGTAGGGGGCAAGGAGAGAAGAGGGAGGGACAGCAATGGGGAAAAGGACAGTGAGGTGTTAGCAAAGGGATGCAAAGAGAAGGAAGGACGTTCCCACCACTAGAAAATGTCCTAGGAAACCCTGCAGGGACAGGGAGCTGGATTAGATCGCTTTCTCCATGTGAAATTTAGGACCAGGTCTTCAACCGATGTAAATCAATACAGTTCTGTTGACTTCTGTAGAGCTATCACCCATATACCCCTGCTGGGGATCTGGCCCATTGCATCTGATCCAAATATGTCTGCGGAAAGCAAGGCATTTTCCCCGATGAGTTCTGCAAAATTGTACCCCACCTACAGGCAAGGGAATGTGTCTCTCGCCTAGGCTATCCCCTTCTTTCACCCCAACAGCAGATCTTTCTTTCCACTGCATCTCTCCAGAATTTCTGGCTACCTGCTTCCCCCTAGTGAGCAGTTTCAACACACAGCAGGAGTCGGGGAATTTTCACCCCTTCTGCAGGGCAGGCAGCTGTTCTTCACGGGCAGTGGGCAGGATTCGGAGTCCCTTACGCCTTTGGCAGTGGAGGCTAGGGTTAGGTGCACGAGGAAGACAGGGCTGGGCCTACTGTTTGCAATCAGAGCAATGTTGCATGGCTCATTTTCAAAAGCTGCATGTAGCGTCATGATGCGACTAGTGGGGATGGATTAAGACTAAATGCGGCCTGAATCAGTCCGAAATAAGGAGTTACAAATGAGCTTTTTCGGGGGGTGACGGAGGCGTGCTTTGGCGCCCTGGTAGTTCAGACAGACGCCCCCTATTGGCTCGTGTCTTATTGACTCTTGGCTTCACCTGGTTTAGGCAGCTAGGCCCAGACCCTCAAAGGGACTTAGGCTTCGAACTGAGGAGCTGAGCCCTAGTGGCTCAGGCGGCGCTGATGAGCTGGGTGCTTTAATGCAGCGAGGGGAGGCCGGGCTGTGAAACAGGGGTGGCAAAGAAGACCCAGACTAAAGAAATGTAGCACAGGCCACGCTGGGGTCACCCAACTGGCCACCACTGGTTCCAGAAATGACAGAAGGGATTCCGGGGTGATTTAGTCCAACTTGGGGACAGCTAATGGGCCAACCTCTTTCTGCTGTTGGACACTGGTTTGTAACTGAAGGCTCCCCCGGGACAGCTCGGGAGAGCTGCCGTTGGTGTACGTGTACAGGAGAGAGAGAGAGACAGTTGGCATTCGGTATGTGTATTGCGATAGCATCTAGGGGCCCCGGTCAGACACCAGGAACCCGATGGGCTTGGTGCTGTACAAGCTCCGAACAAAAATCTAGTCCCTGCCCCAAAGAGTCCACAGTCAGCATGGCACTAACAGGTCACTGGGATCTGAGCTCTGGGAAAGTGACATGGAGGCTGCCGTCAACTTCAGGAGCCTTGGCTGCATTAGGTGCAACTCCACCCGGGACAGCGCGACAGCTGCCATTCTGGCAACACACCGGGGACAGAAAGAGGGGTTTCCAGAACTAAAAGCAGGAGCAGCTACAGCTGGAGCTAAGGAGTCACGGCTCCCTAGCTGAGGCAGTAACAGACTCACATTCTCTGTGGGGGATCAGCCACAGAGGAGAATGCATAACACCCACTTGCTAGTGAGTTACAATAGCAGCCCTGGGAGCCCCGTCATAGACAAGCCTTGCCTTGAGCAGGATTAGTCCAAGGCTTAAAATGCCGGCGGCTGCCCGGAGGCCTGTCTACATTAGCACACCCGCTGCTGTTACCACTGACGAACCTGCTGCAGTGGGGGGAACAAAAGTAGGAAATTTGGAGCAAAGGAGATCCTCATGCAGACGCCACCCAGAAAGATTGGGCAGAGCTCTGTATGGCCATGGCATTGCTGGCCATTAGATGGCAGCGTAGCTCAAAAAATGATTGTGCATGGCCAAGGACTGATTTGAAAGTTTCTGGTGTCCCAGTTTCCTGCCCCACCTGAGCAAGCTCAAAAAATCTCCCCATCTTAACTATCGTGGAGCTGCCCGGAGAAACTTTCCAAACTGGAGACCACCGTTCTGAAGCAGCTCTCCCCTCTTTTAAATCTAGGAGTGTCTCCGATATTTTACATATCACCTAGTCCTTAGTCACAGGAACAAAAGCTTACTGGCTAAGTAGGAAGTGTTAGCTAGTGGTTTGCACAACAGACTGGGATGCAGGACGCCTGGCTTCTACTCCCATCTCTGGTCACCACTGGGTGACCTTGGGCAAGTCACGTTCACTGCTCGGTGCCTCAGTTTCCCCATCTAAGTCATTATAATACTTGGTGTCTAAGAATTCCAAAGCTCATTGCATGATGCAGTGACAACAGAAATGCAGCAGCCGCCGCTGGAGTGGAGGAAGGCAACAATGAGCCATGGCGCACAGAGCTCATCTTTGGGACACGTTCAGCCAAAGGCCCCTGTTGATTCAGTCCCTGGAGCTGAAGGCCAGACTACAGCTGCCTGTCGCAGGAGTCAGGATGGGGAATACGTGGAGGCACCAAAAAGGAGCAGTCCCCTGTTTCCAGAAAGCAATTTTTCTACCTAGCAATCGAGTGCTGCTCCCCACCCCACGCTGCAAACCTTCTCCTAAAGCCAGCAGTGGTGGGAATGAAGGTCTCTCTGCACTGACTCTCAGTAACGCTACTCCACGGTAACATGCCTGTCCGATTTCCATCCCTCCCAGAGCCCCCATCTGTGAGTTGGGAGCCCGTTTGGAAGGGAAAGGGGCTGGAGTTTCCACTGCACTTCTCCTGCGGCAGGGGTGCGGGGGGGGAATTAAAATGGGTGAAGTGTCAGCTAAGATCTAGGTACAAAGCAGGGTTGGGTGCAGGAGCCAGGATCTCTTTCCCTTCACCACTGGTACGTCCACCACCCCGTTGACATTCAGTCGGTAGGAACAATGGAGGTGTTAGCATATAGCGCTCCCATCACCGCGTAGTACACTCATCAGCATAGCAGGTGCTTTCCCCATCCATTGGCACAGCCAGTGCCCCTACCTGCATAAAGCCACCTGTTTCAGGGCTAGGTTATTCCATAACTGACCAGCGTGGAGTTTCCTGCACCTTCCTCTGAAGCAGCCGGTGCTGGCCACTGTCAGAGACAGGCTGCTGGGCTAGATGGGCCACTGGTCAGATCGAGCAAGGCTGTTCCTACGGCCATCTGGGGAAGATTCAGTGTCACAGCCTATCCCAGAATGGACCATTATTAAGGAACAGAGTAACTTGGCAGGATTTGTCTTTTCCATTGGGCGTGGGGGGCGGGGCATGGGAGTGAGGGCTTAGCTGGGGCATCCACCAGACAGGCTGCAGCCTATAAAAGTGATGTTTATTTAGGCTAACTAGAAATGTGCTGAAATGTAAGGAGAGAATGGGGGAGCAGTGGGGGTTGCCTTAAATTTAGGCTGGACACTAGTGAGACCTGGTAAGTTGTGGGTGAAGGGAAGTGAGACAGCTAAGATGCAAGTTAGAGATAAGTTAAGACATCTCCCCAGGGCATGTTGTAAAAGTGCTTGGTTCTAACTGGTTTTAATAAGAGTTTTTGATAAAATGTGCAGGTTGAGGACGAATGCTCTCTATATCGATAGTTGTTGGAATGGCATTTATGCCAGTGTTTAACTAAGGTGAGGTTTAATATTAAACAGCCAGCGAGGGAGTAAAAGGCATTTTAATTAGGGTAACAGAAATGTAGATATGGTAAAAGGCAGGCTTAATGCTAATTAATTACGAGGTTCTATTATAAAGGATTATAACCAGGGTACTACACTAATTTTAGATTAGCACGCTCATCCGCCATCGAGGTACCGCCAGAGAAAGGATTCTATTCTCATTCTTCCATCCAGGGAGGGATCCCCCCGGGTGCCCCGTTCGCCATGGACGGGGAGTGTAAAATGCAGCGTGCGGTTAGATTGCAATGCCTGCTTGCTTTAACTAATTCTCTTATTTTAAATAAAGTCTTTCAGCCTCTCGTCCATTGTCACCGGCCGCCACTACAGGAAACTGATCTGTAGCTGCCCCAGAGGCTGGAACCTGAAGCATTGAAATGGGTTCTTGGTTTTATTGTTTATATTTAAAATAGGAATTGACAATGTTTAACTCAAAGGTTATAACTCCCTTGCCACTTGCCCCCTACAGGCCTGGAGAGACGCCCCCACCCCCCGCTCCAGGGAAGCAGCTTCCCAGGACAAGGGGGACCTGCTCCTCCCCTCATTACACCGGTGTACAATCAGTGGCAGCGAGAGCCTAATCAGGCCCAAAGGGCAGAAACGGCCAGGAGATAGCCCTCCGTACCCACCCACAGCACCCCGGCTGGGCTGTGTTCTGCAGCCCTGGCTTTGGCGCACATGCTGGGGGGTGTCTGCTGGGTTAACCCTCCTGGATTGTTGCTCTGAGGCAGCTCACAGGGGCTCCAAGTGGGCCTGGTTAAGCTCAGTGGAGTCACTCAGTCCTGGAAAGAGCCCGTTTGACGGAACAAAAGGGGCTTTTTGGTAGGCCAGGGCGGGGGAGGAACATGACCTGAAAGTCCTGCGTGGTGACCCACACACCTGACCTAATTATTTTCAACCCGGCTCGAAAGCACGCGCGGCGCAAAGGGATGATTTCCCAGGCCACCAACCGGCCCTTATTATCCCTGCTTGACAGAGGCTGTCAGGCTGGGAGGGAGCGGGCGAGGTGCGAGGCGCGCCGGCTGCTCAGCCGGGGAAGCCAAGATGGCAGCTCCGTAAAGCCAAAGGCTGCTTGCAGAGCGCTCAGCCTTTTCCAGTCCCTCCCCGCTCGCTCTAGCCCAAACAATGCAGCAGCCAAACAAAGCAGGAGGGAGCCGGAGGCCCAAGGGGAAGTGCCGGGCGAGGGGCTCTCACCAACGCTATCTTGCCGCCGCAGGAAAACAAAGGACTAATTGTGTTGCTGGGTAGGGGCTTGATCGAGCTGGAGTTGTTTTCGTTTGAAGGCGAGTTGGGGGGAGGGGGCGGCTAGGACAGGGAAATGCCCAGGCAGGAATGGCTGCTTCCATCTCTGGCACCAGAGATTGACACAGCGTGGGGAAAAGGAAACGGTTTCAGGGAAAGATGGAAGGTGACGAGATGGTTAATCCAGGATTCATAGAGTCCAAGGCCAGAAGGGACCATTATGATTGTCTAGTCTGACCTCCTGGATAACACAGAACTTCCCCCCACAATAATTCCTAGAGCAGATCTGTTAGAAAAACATCCCGTCTTGATTTTTAAGTGGCCAGTGGTGGAGAATCCACCATGACCCTGGTAAATTGTTCCAATGGTTCATTACTCTCACTGTTAAAAATGTACACCTTATTTCCATTCTGAATGTATCTAGCTTCAACTTCCAGCTATTGGTCCATGTTAGACCTTTCTCTGCTAGACTGAAGAGCCCATTCTTAAATCTTTGTGCCCCATGTAGGTACCTATAGACAGTGATCAAGTCACCCCTTAACCTTGTCTTAAGCTAAATAGATTGAGTCCTTGACGCATGTTTTCTAATCCTTTAAGAACATAAGAACGGCCAGACTGGATCAGACCAATGGTCGATCTAGCCCAGTATCCTGTCCTCCAACAGTGGCCAATGCCAGGTGCCCCAGAGGGAATGAACAGAACAGGGAATCATCAAGTGATCCATCCCCTGTCGCCCATTTCCAGCTTCTGCCATCCTGGCTAGTCCTTTATTCATTCTTGTGGTGCTTTTCTGAACCCGCTCCAATTTTTCTAACATCTTTTCTGAATTTGGACACCAGAACTGGACGCAATATTCCAGTGCCAAACACAGAGGTAAAACAACCTCTCTGCTCCTACTCAAGTTTCCCCTGTTTATGCACCCAGGATCGTGTTAGCCTTTTTGGCCGCAGCATCACACTGGGAGCTCAGACTAGACAATTCCGCTGCTATACAGAGGTCTCCTCTCATAAGGGTTAACCCTCCTGGATGGTGTTCTTGATTCAAAATCATTCATTATTACTTGTATCACAATAGCACTGAGATCAGGGGCCCATTACGCTAGGTGCTGTACATACACACAGCTGAAGATCTCGCCGGCTAAATAAACAAGACAGACAAAGGTGGGAGGGGAAGCAGAGATGGGAAGTGACTTAACCAAGGACACCCAGCAGGCCAGTGGCAGAGTCAGGAACACAGCCCAGGTTTCCTCAGCCCCAGTCCAGTGCTGTATCCACTAGACCATACAGCCTCTGAGAAAGGTACCTTGACACCCCCTGATGGGTGTTTGCTGTGAAATGAGTTTTGTGGGTCACTGCTTCCCCCATGGACAAGTGGCTACGTCACAGCAGTCGCCATGAAAGGGAAAGGCCAAGGGTTGAATGAGCCCGGGAGACTGAACTGTCCCTTGCTGTATCAGTCATTCTCTACATTACGAGACTTGGCACCTGATTCTCTACTGCGGCAAGTCTGGTTATTGACACCTGTGCAAAGCGGGTGTAAAATAGCCTGGGTGTTTGTATTCCTATAGCCCCAGGAGTTCCAGTTGTGGGCTAGGATCCCAATGTGCTAGGTGCTGTACAAATGCGCAGGTGATGATAGCTGCACAAGGTGCAGGAGGTGGAGAATTAGGCCCTTCAACTCTGTAGGCATCCGCTGTTGAGCGACATCTCAGCCTTTCAGGCTGGAGGGAAATCCAGACAGAGGGAAGGTTGCCCTATCGGCAGGTTGATATGCAGGCAGTATTTACCAAGCCAAAAGCTTTGAAGTGATTTGTTTGTAGAGCAGCCCAATGGTCCTGTACAGCTCAGCTCTGACATGCAGGTCCCTCACCCACACAAAACCCCGCCTATATTATTCAGCACAGACCCAACGAACGCGGTGTGACCAACATTGCCTGCTTTCAGCAGATAGCACACAGCGGCGTCCATGTCACAATCATGAATGAGTAAATAAAGACAGAGTGTAACCTGTGATGCTTTTTCTCTCTGTCTACTGCACCTTTACATTTCTAAGAACTCTTCCTTAGTTCAGAGCTCATCAGCCAATTTGTCCACAGAATGGCCGGAGCATATTCCAAGGAGAGACACACCACCGTGCCCTTTCCTGGAGACTTTACTTTTGTTCCTTCCTGTTGTTTTCCTTAATCTGAAGGTTTCACTGCCTGGAAGCAGATTTTTTGCTCAATGTACAGAAATAGCACAAGAAACTGGCTTTTTCACCTCTAACTGGAATACCAAATCCATAACTTTCTTAAAATGATCACCACACAAGACCTCCACTCAAGGTGTGGGAAAGTTGGGCCCAAAAACTCTGGTCTCGACAGGACCTAAAGGACAATCCCTGTTCCAAAGAACTTGCGATCTCAGTAGCCAAAGGAAGATTATCCCCAGTTTACAGTGGGCAAAGTGACATCATCAGTGACTGAGCGATTCTCAAGGTCTGTATACAGTACAGTCAGGAATCTGTATTCCCCTCCCAGATCTCCTGCATTCTTGTTTAGTGCCTTATCCACAAGATCATCTTTCCTCAGCCCAAGCGATTCACCTTTGAATACCCTAGCTAGCTCTACAAGGCACGTATACCTTTCTCCCCATCTGTAAAGTATGCCCAATCCAGTCCTTCACCGAAGGACCATTCGCTGACAGGGCTCTGTAGCTTTAAGATGCTGCCAGAACACGTAACATGTTGATCTTCCCAGCCTCCACTGACCTTCTGAAGTCAACTTAGCAGAGAGTAATTAGTGTGGTTATCAAGGGAAGAGCTGGATTAATGTGGGAAAGTCATTGATGAAGGCGGAGGAGGGCAGATGCTTTCCTGGAGTCCCCAATCAATACAGACCTTGGAGGATGAATGAGAGCTTCAAAGAAAAGCATCAGTGAACAATTGAACGCTGCTCGCTCCCGGCTGGCTGAGCTGCCTGAAGCGATGAGTGAAAGATGGCACGGTGCACCCTGCACACTCTAGCCATGTATCCCTTGTTTGTGTCTTTGAAATGAGCCCCTGCCCACTGGACGGACCCACGTGACGGAGGAGAGAGGAGGAGGGATCCACAGACGGCCAGGGAGGCAACGTTGCACAAAAGACACTCGTTGCTTGAGTGTAATGCTCAGAGAAGCGAGGGGCTGAGACAACATGAGCCCTGTGGAGGCCAAGCGAGCTCCCTAACCCCTCCTCGAAGGTTTGCAGGCCTGCGGCACCCACCCGGGCCCCTGAGCCGATCCCCAGGAACGGCTCTTGGGCTCGGCCTTCCCTCCCACAGAGGGTGCTTTCTGCCAAAGCTGGGCATATGTACAGCGGGTGGGGCTGTCTGTGATAGCGTGCTTTGCATGCTGGGATAGCAATGGCCCCGCACTCCCACCTGCTTAGGCCATGGGACGGCTAAGGGGGGCAGCTTCCCGAGATAAAACGGGCTTAGCAGCATGGCGCAGCATCTGTGCTGTTCGTCTGGGTGACGTGAGGGGCGACGCGGGCTCTTTTCGGGAGCCCGGTTAGGAACTGTCTCAGCAGGAGGGTGCTGCTCGCCCTGCCAATGGCCAAGGCTATCTGTCGTGTAAATGGGACCGCCCGCCACCAACCATTGCTTCATAACCTGTTTAGCTAGTCCTCCTCCGTTCCACTTCTGTTCAGCGGGATGTCCCACGGGGCCAGGCCCCAAAGGTTGCTGGAGTGGCTCTGTGGGCATGCCCAATGGCAGCGCTGTCCCCTTCCTGAGGCACTAGGGGATAGCCAGATTTCCCCTGAATGCTCTTGCGCCAATCCAGGCCAGCGGCCTGGAAAGTGTGGCGGGGGGGCGCATGCATGGCTGGGCTGCAGAAGTTCTTGCCTGGACACTGCTCCCCAGCATTGTAGCCAACGGGATGCAGAGGTACAGCTGTGCTGGTGCTGGCCTCTAGCATGGGTGGCCTCTGTCCCAATGCTGACTCTCCTTGGGTAACCAGGTGCCCAAGTTTACAGGGAAGAAGGGAGGAGACGTCCTAGCTATGCCCCCGTTTTCCTCTAAACTGCCCCTCTCCCAGCCCCACCCAGGCACTGCACCGCCCCCTCCTTACTCAGCAGCCGTATGGAGGATTCAACAGGGGAGAACAAACTGGAGCATGTTCCCGAGCTACCGTCCAAGCTCCCAGCCGCAGCGGCCGACGCCCACTCTGTCATCCCTCCTCTGGAATGCACATCTGAATTCCTCACCGGCTTATTGCTTGTTGCTGGCATGTTTGGTTTCTGATTGTTTGGAACGACTGCACTTTTCCCACACTTTGGGAAACAGCTTGGAATCACCACGTGGCACTCTGCCGGCTCCACATCCCCTCTGGCACAACCTACTGGAGAGAACACCAGCCGGGCAGCAATCCAGAGGATGGGGCCAGATAAAGAGGGTGTTGCATGAATCGCTCCTCAGTCATTCAGTGCTGACCTGGCCCATCCTCTGGGGCAAGTCCACTGATGCCATGAGCGAGTGCAATTGCAAATATGACTTCACTGCAATCTGTCAGATGCTTCTAGGCAACCAAGATAACAAGCAGCGCCTGGCCTGTCTGAACATCTGGGACTTGAGGAGCAATTTCACCTTCTGAACATTTCTGATCACTTCTGCATTGATGTCTATTGAAAACGCCAGACGCATCCCTTGAACATGTTCATCATCTAACTTTACCTTTCACCACTGATGCTGCGTGTTTATCTTCTGCACTTCACCCAGCTGGGACAATGACACCCGGCTCGTTAATTTAATATCTGCATCCGTCTGGTTTCACGTCGCTGGTTCTTGTGCGCTGGTCCAGTACTGTTGGGCTCACAACACTGTAGAGAGGATGCTGAGGATGTTTAAGGAACAAAGTTAACCAAAAACCAATGCTCACGGAAATTAGAAATAAAAAGATCTCCATGTAGGTTAGGGTTTGTAAACCTCTGATATGTGAGCTTGGATCCATCTATCTAGGGCAGCCCTGTTACCTTAGCATCTGAGCTCTCACAATCTTCCATGTTATCCTCACCCACCGCTCTGTGGCAGGGCGGTACTGTTATCCCCATTGTACAGATGGGGAACGGAGCCACAGAGCTGCTCAGTGGCTCGACCAAGGTCACGCAGGGTGTCTGTGGCAGAGCCAGGAATTTAATGCAGGTCTGCTCCCAGGCTAATAGCAGGCTTGCCCCCACATATCACTCAGCAACTAATTAAGCTGTTCAGCGATCCCGTGAGGTAGTTATGTATTATCACTGATTTACACCTGGGAATGTGCTGAGGACCAGATTCCAATACACTTACATTCTACAGCTCCACCAGTCACCATTGACTTCACCGGGACTATCTGCAGGACTGCAGCATAAGGTGCTACTCATCTCAGCTTGAGATATGGGTCTGAGAAACTTACCCAAGGTTACCCAGGGAGCCAGGAGTGACCCTAGAGCCCCCTTGCTTTAATCCCAGACTTGGGTCCCTTTTCAAACTTGAATACACTCACCTGTTATTTGCAAACAATTCACCCATGAGTACTAGGCAAACAAAGGAGCGTAATCATAGATCATACATAACACAACACGGAGCCCTTGGCTGTAAAGTGCTGTGCTGATTTGCTTCTGTTTGAATTATTTTATTACAAAGCCTTTTAAATCACTCTTTTTATTTGAGTTGCATTAAAGCTAACAGGGAAAAAAATCAGCATTGCCTGTGTTCCTGCCAGGTTTTCGGTCCCTATCTCTCTCTTTCTCATAGGAACCCCCCATAAAACTCATGAGAACAGAACACCCACAGCATCGCCTTCTGTTCTGCTCATATCAGAAACCAAACATAGTGGAAGGTGAATGTAAACAGTTTCTCTAGCCTGAGCAAATTGCCAGCTGTCAAATTAGCACACTCAGTTAAGCTTTTGCCTTAATTACGTTGTTCAAAGTTCTAAAGCAGGCTACAACCAGCCCCGCTACCCTGGACTTTAAATAGTGACTCAACAGCCAAATCACCCTGGTAAATCTAGTCTAAGTATGGGTTGGACTGACAGGTAACTTTGCCCACAAGTGGTGATAATGGGGCATCCGCTCTACGAATTGTGCAGAACCCTGCTATGCTTTCGTCAACCACATGTTATTGGGCTCATTCCTGGGTGGAATTCTCTGCCCTGTGTTATACAGGGGGTCAGACGAGGTTCATTCTGGCCTTAAAGCCTCTGACGGTGGGTAACATGGGTTGGCATGGGGTGTTGAGTCATTGCTGTGCCCAATGGCACCAGCAGTATGAGCCAGATCCTGTGCTGGTGTACGTCAGCAGAGCTCCGTCCAAATCAATGGAGTTCATGTTCACCAGCTGAGGATCTGTACTTGGCATAACCCGGGCTAGAGGTGGAAGGATGGAGATGGAAAGTGAACCAGTTCCCATCTTAGCAAGGAGCCAGAGGACTGTAGAACACCTGTATTGTCATGCATCTCCCAGCAACTCTAGCATCTGTGTAGGACTCAGTGGTGTTGGGCTTAATTCCCAGCCCTGTCACAGACTTTCTGTGTGTCCCTGGGCATGTTACTCCATCTCTCGGTGCACCAGACTCCCCTATATAACATGACGATGCTTCTCTACCATGCAGGGGTATTAGCAGGCTGAACACCTGGGAGATGCTCAGAACACATGAGGATGAGGGCCACAGACACAGCAGGTCATGTAGACCTCTCTGCAGTAAATAGAAAGACTTCAGTGGGCTCGGGGACAGGCCCTGAGGGCTGGACAGCGATTTTCTCTGCAGGGCTTGATTCAGTCTATTTGTAAATGCCCTGAGCAATGAGGCTCCCACCACTTCTCCCGGGAGATTGTTCACTCCCTCTGGCACATCTCTCCGTCGGGAAGTTTTTCCTGATATTCAACCTTTTTTTCAATGTCATCCTGTTATTCTTGTACCCCACCCCTGAATAAGTCCTCTGCTGCTTTGGTATCTAAAGCCATTTCTGAAATCCTCCATCAATTCGTTTCTCCTCTGTAATCAGCCACCCCACTGAGAGACTGTCTGCTACGACATCTCTCCAGAATGCTCCCATTCACAGCAGCAGTTACCACCGCTAATAATAATCCGCTAAGTGCCCAGTGCGCTTGGTGCTGTACAGATCAGACATTCTACCCAGTAGGGGGTAGTGATGTGCATGCACACACACACACACACACACACACACTGACACGCACACACACTCAGTCCATTACCCTTGCAGCCCAATCAAACCTGCATTGCATAGATATGGTGCCGTGAAGAGAGACTTTGTCTCCTCTCCTGGCCTTCGCTCCGTTTTGCTGTAACTTTGCTGCTTTCCCTTTTGGGGCTGTAACTGCCCTCCGAAAATGATGGAGTTTTATTAATTTTGTAGAAAGTTCCACTAACACCCACACCGCGGGGCCCGTATCTTGCTCAGCTCTGCCAAGGGCTTATCGCCCCTCTTGATTGTTGTTGGCACTTCATACGCCTTGCTGGGGTTTGTGGGAAATGTGTTATTTTTACATGACCAGGCCTCTCGTCTCTTGGCCAGAGGTTTGCTTCCCTCCAAGCTCCAGTGGATTCTGATGCCCAAGGAGCCAGCGCTCAAGATCCCTGCAGAACGGAGGGGAAAAAGGCCACTGAGTGAGGCGGATCATTCCAGCAATCTCGGCTGGCTCCTAGGATCTTGTCCCCTCCAACTCAGTAGATCCTGTTCCACCATCGCCAAGGGCACCGTGCCATCAAACCATGTGTTCGCACTGTCTAATGACGCTGGAGGGAATGGTGTAGCCATGCCAGCCAACCAGCATTACCCTGCTCTGCGATGTCATTCCCAGGCATGCCTGCTTTCAGAGTGGATCCGATGAGGGCACCAGAGGGCAATTCCCATGCTGTGACAGAGGAAAGATGCCCCGTATGTGGCAAAACCCTGAGCTAGAGGTAGGCATCTGCACCCAGCGGGACAGCAGAAGAGGGTGATACTGTACCCGGACTGTGTTGTCCAGCCCTTCTTGCCCATGATTCGAGACTGGGCACCGGAAGCCCGGGTCCGCACAGAAGATCTGAGTGTGGCGTATGTCTTAGAAAAGCCAGAAACAACCCACGCTTTAGAATGCCAGGCGTTTTCTCCATGAAGATGGAATGAGGCGGGAGGACCAGGCTGCCGGGTCGTACAGGATAAGATAAAAGCAGATAAAGAAAGGCAGAGCCTGCTGTAAGAAGGCTGTTAGCACTCAGCAGAACCCTGCAGCACCATGACCTGGGCTAGCAGCAGCCACACTGGTCACTGTTGACAATTCTTATCAGGTTTTCTCAGTAGCAGAGCTGTTTCATTTTTAAGACAATGAAGGTCAGGGGTGCAGAGGGATGTTTGATTTCTTGCCATCAAAACAGTCCCTTTTTTTTTTTTTCTTCCTGTCTGTCAAATTCCAGGTCTAGATACACAGTAAAACTGGTGAGAAAATGTTACCTTGAAGCACTCAGGGAACAGGAGACAGATCCTGCAGGGTTCTGGCCCACAGTGTTATCCGTGGCCATGCGCTGGAATCTAGCTTGCGAAATGCGCGCATGGTTTATGAAGGTCCACCAATGCATTTGGTGATGCGCACACAGGTAGGGGCAGGCTTGCAGTCTTGCCTACGGAGTAACAGGTACAGTCTGTGTGAACTGTGTCTCACTGCCGTGTGTCGCTGTGCGTTTATTGCAACGATCTGGCTATTGTGCACCGCTGCCCTCTACTGCATGGAACCGGGACTGTTCAACTGTGGATCATGGGTCCTAACCTGCTAACAGCTAGTTGAGCTTCCCCTTTAGCTCAAGTGGTGAGGCCCCAGGCTCTTGGAGCAAGCGGAGCCAAGCTCTCGTCCCACTGCTGTGCATGAAATTCCCAGTGGTGTCCTGCCTGCTGACAATCGTGAAGTCAGGCGTGGCCACAGGTTTGTTGCCGTCTAGGTGGGAATGTGTTTCACTGCATGTAAGCGGTAGATACAGGATTACCTCTGTCCTCGGAGACACAACAGCAGAGAGTAGGTGCCGGCTGCACTTACTCGATCTAGAACCCTTCCCCTTCCAAATCGAGACACAGGAAGTGCCTCAGTCTTCACAAGGGGAAACAGGCTCCGAAGGCCAAACTCATCCCCAATGAGACGCTCCTGATCTGAATGGATTTGGCTCACAGAGGCCAAGTGATTTGCTCAAGGTGGCTCAGCAGGTCATTGGCAGAGCCATGATTAGACCCCTGGGGCGTATGGCTCCCAAGCCACATTGCCCAGGCACTCGGGAACTGCCCCATGTGCTGGAGGGAGAGACCAGCCCCAGCCCTGCCACCATTTGGGAGAGGAAGCAACAGCCCCCTGCTCCCCTGTGGCAAATAGGGGGCGAGGATTTGAGTGCTGAGGCATTTGTTCTTTAGATACTCCTGGAGCACACAAGGTCATCCTGGGACATCCCTGGTTTGGTGTCACATTCTATATGTCTGTATTCTCTGGATCTCTCTTGCCTAGTCACCTCCTCTTCCCTGCCCACTCCCTCTCCTTCTCCCCCATCCCAGCTCCTCTCCATCAGGCCATGCCCTCCTGCGGCTTGCTTGCTGGCGTAACCAGCCCGGGCTCATGCTGGCTGCATTCAGCTGGCTGGATAGCTCTGTAAATAACGGCAATAGCACCAGGGCAGGTTCTGCTTAACTTTGCTTCCTCTACTGATAACAGAGTGTTCTTGGCTGGAGCCCAGCAGCGGATTCCCGGGGACAGCTGACTCCTTCCCACCGTTGTCCTGCCACAACGACTCTGCTGGAAGGTGCTCGCGGCCGCAGCCTGGATCTCCTCCTCCCCCGAGTGGTTTGCCAATGGGGCAGCCTCGTACCTTTGGCCATCACCCTGCTTTGCTAAAGCAGCTTTTCCTTAGCAGGGACAGAAGAAAACCCTAAGGGACCTTGGCCCCAGTGAAATCTCCTCTGTGCCATTCCAAGGGGGCAGGGGGAATCGCCAGGTGCTTTTAATCATGTAGCTAAGGCTTCACCCCAGTGCTGGGGAACCTTCACTCCCCCTCTTAGCTCTGGCATCGAGGTCATGTTGGGGGTAGGGAGGCGGCATGTCAGGCTACAGCCAGAATGCAACCGTGCTCCAAAGACCCCCGGCAGAACAGTCCTGCCAGTGTAAGTTAGAGCAGCCCAGTGCCTACATCTCTAATGCGGCATGCCCAGGACCTGTTCAGCCCTAAGGTTGGAGGCAATAGAAAGCTGGTTTCGAATCATCTTTGCCTCGCCCCACTCAGCTACAGGGAGGGTGAACTTGGAGCAGCTGAGGATTCAGCCCTAGATTTTTTCCTAACGCGTGTCTGAATGTAGAACTCCTAAAAGTGAGGGGTTTCTAGCTCTGGCTCACCCAGAAGCCAATGCTCCTCCTCTGGGTACAGGGGGCTGCGGAGAGAAGGGGGATCAGGGGAAAGCTCTGCCTGAGACCAGCCAGTTTGATGCCACCTAAATGCATTGCTTCCCCCTGAGCTTCTCACGGAGGTTTCTCTGAGACAAGCCCGAGCACAAAAGGTGGGGTCCAAACTTCCCTGAAACTGGAGGCAAGTGGACGGTGCTTGGAGAAGAGGGTCTGGCCTGACTCTTGATGGAGAAGATCAGTGTGAAGCTCTGATCTGGGTCAGAATGTCCCCCAAGCCCAGTGAACGGGGGTTGTCAGATTGGAAGCCCCTCATGGCAGGCTTTAGGTCCAACACCGAAAACCAACCTGGGAGCTCCTGGCACTTCCATCCTGCTCCCGCTACCCATCATGGAAGGGCTTGTTCTTACTTCGGAGCTGGCAGCACCAGCTGGGGCTGGAGGAATGGGAAGCAGGGTCTATTTGTCTTTACATTGATTGGCTGAATCATAAGTCAGGCAGGGGCTCTGCACATGGAGGACGGGGTGGGCAGGGAAGAGGGTGGTGAGCCTCTTTGCATCCGTGTTGGTTAGCCAGGATGGGGGCTGAGGAGGGAGAACTGAATATTTGCATTTAAATCCATTGGCTAATCCAGGGTCCGGGGAGAACCTGCAGCTGGGAAGGGGCGTGGAGAAGAACTTGCTTATTTTTAAAAACCGATTGGCTAATTAGGACGAGTCTGAGGCGAGGGAAACATCCGGATGCTTAATTGCTTTAATGAGCCAGGCTTGCCCTGAGCAGGCTCCCACACTGAGTGCTCAGTGCTCTATTCTGATCAGCCAAGACAAAGGGCGGAAACCTCCTAAATCCCTAGCGAGGGGAGAATTTACCCCTTAGAATAGCAGGCTCAGACTTCACTAGCAACCCTTTGAGAGAACTCAGAGCTGCTAGCCAAGCCAGCTAGGACATGGCCCATACTGCTTACTGTAGGGTTCCTTGGCCATTCTTAAGGAGTCCCTCTTAGGGTGGTTTCTCTAGTCTCCCCAAGGGTGAGTGAGTGGCATCTTGAGGTCCCTCCGGGTGGTTTGCCTTAGGGAGGAATGATCTTGGGGGTTGGCCAAGGGAGATCGTACAGTTGCTTCCTTGCAGGCAATGTTCTTTGGAAATGGGGAGCCAGGAAGCCGCTGGCCAGTTATAATGAGAGCCCTGATGGGCTTTTGTCTCTTCTCGCCACGACGGAGATGGGCAGGGCTGGAGGATTTGCCTTTGCTTTGCATGACCAGGCCTGGCGGTATGCGTGTGATCTGCCCCCGGGGCAGTGGCTCAGCCTGTGTTGCTATGACGCTATAGAAAGTAGCGAGTAGGAGCGCCCTTGTCTCTACTTGCAGCCTTCCCCGCTCCGGGGCTTGATGGTGGAGATAAACTGCCTTGATGGGATGGCAGGACAAGTTCCAACATTGCTTCCCGGCGCCTGCTGCCAACTTCAGAGCGTGAGAAAATACCAGGAAGGATCAACTTTGTACGGACGTTTCCCTATGATTGATATTTTCATGGTGATGTGGGTTTTCGGGTTTCTTTCCCCCCTTCTACAGAATCCGGCGCTCGTGCTCTCAGGCACGTGTTCTACAGAGCTCAGCCTGCAGGCACCGTAGACAGCCCTGGACACACTCGATACCGGGCTTTCTTGTACCAGTTGAGCTATGCACCACCTCAAACTGCCAACCTACACGCGCTGTGGGACTGCAAATCACCAGCGAGAGCCCCTTTGGGCACTAGTATGGCCTGCCCACATTAGGGGGTTGTGCTAGTTTAACTGCACCCTTAGACAAGCTACCAGGCACTTTTCCTTGCTTTAGACACGCCCTCGGTTCTAAGCCCTCAGGACTACAGACCATTTTCAGGAATATCCCGTCTTGTTCAGTGCCTCCATTTTGGGAGCCCCACCTCGGGGCATCTCAAAGGGGCCTGACTGGCAGAGGGCAGATGCTCAGTGCGGTCTGAAAATTGGGGTTCAGCTTCCGCCCCTCAAAAATCAAAGCACCCAAAATCACGAGTCGTTTTTGAAAATGTAGGCCCGTGTTCCTGTGCAGTTGGTGGGTACAGAACCCAAACAGCCCCCCCCCCCCCACTCCTTAATGGTCCCTCCACCTCGGGGTCAGCCCGTATTGATGGGGCATGGCATGGAGGCGTTTCACTGTCTCTCTCCACACTCTCTCCTACAGCGCTTTCACTCAAGGGACCAGCAAAAGCCAATTCCCTTATGGAGTCGGCCTTCTAGTGAAGCTGGAGCAGAACTGTACTCAATACACTTGGGGGTGCGGGAGGGTGGTCTCCTAGAGCAGGCGGCTGCCCAGTAAGCACGGTCCCTAAGAGAGGCTACACTGTATTATCCATAGCTAATTCGTCCCCAGTCCCAGTGCTAGCTGTTCAACTCTAAGTTTACTGAAGCTTTTGCTCTTCAGTGGGTTTCCTTCACAACCAGAAGGGCCACACCCACATTCACATTGGGTGAGAGCTCCGTCGGCAGAATAACACCGTCAGTGCCCGCCATGGGGGGCAAGACCCTCCCCAAGACGTCAATTCTGCACCATTCTCCAGCATTCAGCTCACACCGCTAAAGAGATTAACATTAGACTGGACGAAGCACCAGGGAATAACCGGTCGGGAGTAAAGTTGAGCTTCTCATGCATGGCTGGACATGCCCAGACATACACCATTCCCCTTTGCTGGAACTGCAGAGGCTGAGAAATCCCACAGCTCGGTTGCAGTCCTTCCACCTGAGAGAGGAGATGGGGAGTGGGCAGCCCCCGTATGTAACTCCTGAACAAAATCCCAGATCCGTGTTCTCCAAGAGAGAGGGTCAGAGCAGCTCTCGGCTACTAAGGGAATGTTTGAGTTGTCTTAGCCCAGCTCTTGAATGCTGAATTGCACTGGAAATTCTTTCAGGGTACTTATCTCCACCCCGTGAATACCGCCTGATTATCATTAGAATAAATGACAAAGGAGCTCCCAGCTCTCAGATATCCTTCAGCCACATATCTGGCAGCCTGGCTTCTCTCCGGTTTTCCCATTATTCCGGTCTCCCTCTCTGTTAACACTGGCTTATCCCAGTCACCCAAATGCTGGTTAGTGCTCCAGTGCTGGGAAATATTTGAGGGCTTTCCGCTTGTGCACGTTGTATTCTCCCTGTCCACAAGCTAAGAAAAGAATGATTCGACAGACAAGAACCCTCAGTAAAACCTGGGTAAAAGAGCCGGGAGTGTCAATATATGTTCATTTTAACCAGCACTGTTTGAACTGTGAATTCTTCCAAACAAAATGGCACCGTCTCAGATCTGGGCCAGAGAACGGTCAGTTTAGTTCTTACTAGCTGTATCTTTCGCCCTCCCTGGCTAGGTATTCAGCCGGTGCTCATCCCCATGGTAGCCCCAGCAAAGTAATTAATTCAGTAAGTAATTCACACCCGGGGCCTAAGCACATGCTTAAAGTTCGACACATATTTAAAGTGCTTTTAGGGTGACCAGACAGCAAGTGTGAAAACTTGGGACAGGGGGTGGGGGGTAATAGGACCCTATATAAGAAGAAGACCCCAAAATTGGGACTGTCCCTATAAAATTGGGACATCTGGTCACCCTATGCTTTGCTGAAGTGGAGCCTGAGCACTCTAGGGAATCAGAGATGTGTGAGAGAGAGCAGGGGACCAGTCCTAGACACTGCAGCAAGGATGCTGAGGCATCACTGATGTTGTTTAAGGAATCAGGTTAACAAAAAAAACCAAACCCCAGTCCTCACAGAAATGTAGGGTTTGCAAACCTCTGGTATGTAAGCTTGGCTCCATCTGGCTATCGATATGTGGCAGCCATGTTACCTTAGCATCGGAGCACTCGCAATCTTCAATGTGGTTATCCTCACCCAGCCTCTGAGGCCGGGTAGTGCTGTTATCCCCATTGTACAGGCGGGGAACTAAGTCACAGAGCAGCTCACTGGTTTGTCCAAGGTCATGCAGGGAGTTTGTGGCAGAGCTAGGAATTTAATCCCGGGCTCCTGAATGCCAGGCTAATATCAGACTCACCCCTAACCCCAAACCTATTGGAGTCTTTGCACTGACTTCTGTGGGGTTTGTGTTTGGATCCCGTCTACCAGTTCCTTCTCCAGAACAGCACCATTCTGGAGAGAGCGAGCTTTCTAAATGGAAACAAGGCTGAGCCATAGACAATGGGAAGTGTACTAGAAAAACAACCCACTTAGCAATCAATTGTATTGCAGAATAGCCACACGA
Source organism: Macrochelys suwanniensis (assembly GCA_033296515.1). NCBI lineage: Eukaryota > Metazoa > Chordata > Testudines > Chelydridae > Macrochelys > Macrochelys suwanniensis. The sequence goes on along the minus strand of CM065790.1, from coordinate 6,526,960 downwards.
GGAAGGCGCCACACGAGGAAGGAAGACCTTCAGAAATGCTGCCGAGGAATCATCCTGACCATCATTAACCCCTTGGGCATTTATCCTACAGTTAACCATGCTGTACAGGTATGGGGCTACTTATTACGGCTCTGGGAAGACTTTCTGTATATCCCACATTTGGTAAACGGACCAACCGCCTTCGAACATCCCCTGTCCTTTATTTCTGAGTGTCTGGCATGCCGGCCACTTCCTGGGAGCTAGAAAAGACACGGTCCCTCAAGAGCTTACACTAAATCTCAGAGCCCTGCGAGTCGATATTTATTTTTGCCTCCTCCCCTGAGGAACACAGATGTGGCCTCGGGTGGTTTTGTGGGGGAGTCATTTGCCGGGGCACTCCACCTGCTCCCAGTCTCCTTGCTTAGGTGGAAGAGAAGGCAGGGTAACCAAGGTATCCTCCGCAGCTACAGCAAAGGGAATGGTTTGTGTCCAGGCATGTCCCAGGAGCACGCTGGAGCTCAGCACCTGCTGGCCGGGCCCTGGTTAAATGACAGAGATGCTGCAAAGACAGTACAGGCTCCGTTTTTCTGCTGTGCTGAGCACCCACCATTCTTGCAGAGTCCGTGGGAGCTACAGGGGCTCAGCACCTGTGAAAGTCAAACCCGCGTGCAGGTGATGCATCCCCGGCCTCTCTCCCAGGGACTGGAAACCTGCACTGCCTCCCCTTTCCCTTTCTACTCAGCAGCCTTCACCTCTTGCAAGCTGAGCATGTGGGTTGGGAGCTGCAGAGGCTGTTGGCGTTATATTGACTCTGAACCCCAGGGCCAACCCGGCGTCACCACGTCACAGCGCTTGCATTGTAATGTCACAGCGCAAACCACCGGCGCAACAATCAGACGCGGCCGATCAAGAGGAGCCCAGCTAGACCGACAGCTGGAGAAGGGGCTAGCGCAGAGATGGCCCGAGAGCCCGATCCCAAAGGGAGGGGAGGGCGAGGCGCGCCCCTGCAGCTGCCCTAAAGCATTGTATTACCCAGGGCAGACGTTCAGCTGGTGTCCGGGGCTCCACTGAAGTCTGCTGAATCCAAAGAAGCTATGCCAATTTACACCAGCTCAGCACCCATGGAGGATCTGCCCCTAACAGTCTATTCCCGGAGAGCAGGACAGCCGCAGGAGGAAACAGCTGTTCAAACACCACCCTGAACTCCAGGTGAACAACAACTGCTCCGCGCTCTGCACCACAGTGGGGTAGGGGGAAAGGAAACTTCAACTCACCCAGCCAAGAGCTATTTACTACTCACGCAGGGCAGGACGTGTCACCTTTGGGCTTCACCTACAGAGCCACCTGCATGGACATGGGCTTGTTGGCTTCAAGGGTCGAGAGGTCATTAGCGGGACTGAACCCATTAATACGTGGAGTCTACATGTTTCAAACCCAATACTTAAACCACTAACGTTTCACAGAGCGGGCCGGAAAACGTACCAGCTCAGGGACATCATCACATCCTTATGGGGATGACAGCAGAAAGAATGAATTATATTTCACTGGTGCCTTTACTTGCCTAAGGTGAAAGGGTGAGTAGAATTTTGAAAGGCTCTGTGAAAAATCATCCTTTCCCCACCGAATTAGAACAATGAACACACGGTAATTACACAGCATTTTTCCTCCATACATCTGCAAGCACTTTACAAAGGTAAAAGCATCATTATCAACATTTTACTTATGGGGAAACTGAGGCACGGAGCTGATGGGACTTCCCTAAAATCACACAGTGAGTCAATAGAAAAGATGGGATTGGAACCCAGCCCTCCCCCAACTTATAGTCCGGTGCTCTAGCTACTGGATTGTATTTGAGTTGTGATAGCATGGGAATCACAAGGATCACAGAAAAACTTGCTACACTCCTAAAATTAATGGGCTAGATTCTCAGCTGGTATAACTCAAGCTAACTCCTGTATAACTTCAGTGGACCACAGGAATTGCCAGACTAGATCGGACACATGGTCCATCTAGCCTCGTGGCCTGTCTCTGCAAGTGACCAGTACCAGATGCGTCAGAGGAAAATGGAAGAAACTCACAGCAGGCAGTTCTGAGATAATCCCCCCTCCCCCCCCACGAGGATGTTTCCTCCTGACCCACATAGTTAGAGGTTGGCCGGTGCTCTGAAGCATGTGGGTTGATGTGCTGCATTCGGCTGATTCGCCTCTGCTGAGCATCTGGCCCAGTCTCTGGACCGGTGCAGGAACAGACTGTTGCAGGATCCACATCATGCGAATGATGCAGCTCGAGTGGCACTGAGGAAAACCGGCCCTCTCCAGTGCTCTGGGGCAGCCCCCATGCTTCCCATTCAATTAGCAACGTGAGCAAGTCAAGCCTAAAGAAAGGCCTGCCACCTGTCAGAAAAATTCCTACCACATTAGCAACATGCTATCGATCGGAAACCCCCTGTTGGCTTTGCCGAGTTCATTCCCTTAGAAAGCAAGCAACTTAGAGATGCCCATGCTAGTTCTCTTTCCGTTGGAGCAGGCTATAATTCCTCGCTCTGACAAGACGATTGCAAATTACCTGCCTTGCTCTCAGTAAACCCCCCAATTAAATGGTAACAACTTCCCAGACAATGCCTGGCTGGAGTGTCCCAGCATTATGGATCCACCTTGTTCTCTGCCGCCCCACAATCTGCATAGGAGATCAGGTGGGGATCCTATTGGCCTGGTCCTGTCTTTGTACCCAACTTTGTGTGGCAAAGGACAGATCAGGCAGTTCTCTCTCTCCATCCTGTGTCGAGGGCCCCCAAGTCTCGGCAGTCCCTTGGAACAAAAGTTTTGGAGACTTAATATTATGCCAGGAGAAAACAGCTCTCTGGAAACCATCCAACATTCACAACTGAAGACAGGACTAGCCCAAACAAGTCCTGTTACTAACTTCTAATGACAAACACACAATACCTTCCATGTGCCTTAAAAGGAGCTACCTCTCGAGAAGCAAAGCATACTTGCCATTCTATCATTTCAAAAGAACACCTATTATCGCCACTGTGCATTGCTGAGAAGTGGAACCATAAAAACGGAACCAGGAGCCGCGGGGGAGTTACCCTGTTATTCAGCCAAGCGTCCCCATGACTTAAAACTTCACGTGACCTGGATTCTTGCACATCTTCAAACACATTTATCTGGGCATTAAATACATTCCATCCTATTAACAATGGTGGAGAAAAGACAACTTTAGTTGCATAACTAACAGCTCTCCCGCTTCCCCCAAGATCTAGAGGCATGATATCAAAGAGGCACTTTCTTGAGCACATGCTTCAAAAGAATACCAGCAATAAGAACGTTTTTCAAAGGGAGATTCAGCCATTTTCATATATAATGGATGCAAGGGCTCAGGGGATTGGAAAACCAGTTTATCTCTATGTCACCAGTTCAAATCCCGCCAACGTTAGCAGTTACTGAACACTGTCTCCATCCAATGACTGATATGAAATGAACTGATGGGCTCAGTCCAAGTGCTAGTGGACAGTTGTCTATGTCACTGGCCCCCTTGCTGACATTCTCAGTAGACAGGGAAAGGGCGGATTGGAGGAGATGACCGCTGCAGAGCCCCCATAGAAAGGTCCCTTCAGATCAAAGTTAGAGATACAGGCAGAACAGCCTGGGGATGCTTTCCTGGCGACTGCCCCAAAGATTCTGAACACAGTTGGCCAAACATTTTCTGTCCAAAGTTTTTTGTGATGAAAAGACGGCTTTTGTACAAAATTGAGATTTTTGTGAAAAAAACTGCTTTTTCATTAAGCATTTTCAGGTTGTCAGCAAAACAGAAAATTTTTGTCTGTTTAGTTTTTGGAAAGCAAACAACATTTAAAAGTTGCCTTTTCCATTGCAAAAAATAAAATAATAAATAACTAATAATAATAATGCAGTTCTTTGGGTTTGGGTTTAGTTTTTTTTTACAAAAAGCCTGAAAATTTGTGGAGAATTTTTTTTCCATAAATGCGTATTTTTCCATTTTCATTGAAACTTTTCAGAGGAACAAGATACCATTTTCCAACCAGTTCTAAATCCGAGTGCTCTGCTGGCAATCCTGGAAAGTGAATGTTGCTCCTTTCTTGGGCAACAGGCTTGAGACATGTACGGTTTTGTTTGAACACCTGGCCACTCCACCTGCCCCTTTGAAATCTCATCTCTCCAGTGGAGGAGGAGGCCTGCTGACTGAGACAGGGATCTGTTATCCTATGCCATTACAGCACAGGGAAGGTAGGATTATGTCCGGGCATGTCCCAAAAGTACACTGGGAGCTGTTGGCTTCCCGATCATTGTGTCCTTGATAAATGTCAGAGGAATCCCTGCACTGTGGTTAAGAGACGGTGTCAGCCTTCAGTGCTGTGATTCTAGTGATTTTCACAAACACTCAGTACATGCTTTTAAAGGGGGGGAAATGTCCTGTCTGGTCTGTGTTTGATTGACCCATACACCTCTGCTTAGGAACATAGGATTGCTCTATGGAGTCAGAGTCAGACCAACCTCTGGGCAATTTAAAAGCACGTCACATTACAAAACAAGAAGGAACAGACCCATGGAATCTGGAGTCTCTGGAGCCTGCTCTTCTCAGCATGGTCCAGCAGACAGGACCCTGGCCTGGAGACATGACCAGTGATCTGCCGGTAATCTTGCACAAATCATTTCACTTCTCTGTGCCTCTGTTTTCTCTCCCAGCCTGAATCTGTCCTGCCTATTTGGATTGTGAGCTCTTCGGAGGAGGTATTCTCTCTCTCTCTTATATATTTGTACAGCACCTAGCACAAGGAGGTCGCATTCTCAGATGGGGTTTCTAGGTGGCACTGCAATACAAACAGCTGCAATATGTGTCACAAGACCATGGCATGTCCTAGCTTGTTAGAATGGAGGGTTGGACACACACACAGTGGGCAGAAAGTGACAGCCAATAACATCTTTCATCTCTCGGACCCCACTTTGCAAGTCCAGCCTGTGAAGTTCTTTCAGGGTTTGCCACCATTCATTGCATGCACAGATGTTCTGAATGGCTTTAATTCTCTCCCTTTCTTCCCTCCGATCTCTGTAAATTAGCAGAGCATTGTCAGACTCAGTACCTAGCCACAAAGTCCTGTTTCTACCTCACCATCCTGCAAGTTATAAAGGATCTGGTCACCACATGCCTCTGTGCCCTCATACATGGGCAGGCATGTACATGCGATAGTCAACCAACATCTGATAGACATTTCAGCACATGATGTATCATCCATTAAAAATGAAAGACAAAAGAGCCATAAATTATCACACAAACCACACTGGAGTGCAATTTTTATCTGCATCATTATTTAGTGGGCTGTAATTTTACTGCTTTTAAAAAATGCTGAATTCATTAGATAGGAGATCAAAGTCACTATGCAGCGAGGAGAAATAATTTCAGAACAAAACAGAAACCTTCAAAGGTTAAACAGCACATTTGGACAGGAGTCGGGGATCAGCTCTCCATCAGTCCCAGAATGATTTTTCACTATTCTGTGAAGGCCCCTTCTTTAATGTAAAGTTTAATGTCAGGAAACACTCCCTGCTTTGTGTGTGAATAAGAGAGAAGTAAAGAAGAGGCATTTTTGAGAAATCAGATCAAAGTGCAGCTAAGAAAAGACACAATGACATGGGACCATCTGATTCAACAGATCATTTCGTTTGATCCATTGTCCCCTACTTGCCGAATCATTTACAGCTGCATAAAGGGAGGGGGAAATGACACCTACTCAGAATGCTGGAGCTCTATTTAGAGTGTAATCTCTTGGGCCAGGAACCATCTTTTTGTTATATAAGTGTACAGCACCCAGCACGCTGGGGCTTGATTGCGGCCTCTAGACACACTATAAATAACAACAACATTTTGCAGAGGCGTGAATGGCTGCACAAGGTACAAGGTGCTGCAGCAATCAAGCCCCTGTTGTGTCTGAGTCCTGTGTACTTTTCTGACAAACGCAAATTTTTACTGTGCTTTGTCCCTGTGGCCCCAACACAGCCACGGGAGAACAAGCGGAGTTCTGCTCTGATCCGTGCATCCGCTGAGTTCTGATTGCAGAATCTTTGTCACCGGAGCGGATGGAAGAGGCGTAACGAGAAGGGCTGGACAGTAAGAAAAACCACACTCGTTGGTCAACTGACCAGATGTGGTCAGGATGACAGTGCAGAAGAATTGGGAAAGTTCAGAGTTTCTTTCCCTTTTTGTCCTACTTTAACTTGGTGACCTCTGCGGCTCTGCCCCCTACCATGTGAATCCCAACATATCATTTTCATAGCCAATTTCCTGCCCATAACCGTACTCGGTGGAAGATACCCATTAGTTAAACATAAGCTACTGGGCTCAACGCAAGGGTAACTGGGTGAACCTCTAGGGCCTGCGTCACACAGAAGGTCAGACTAGATGATCCTAATGGTCCCTGGTGGCCTTAAAACCTAAGAATCTAGGAATCGTTTCTAACTAGAGAGGTAGCTGGAGGCAGACACCGAGTCCCTCCAATTTCAGATCCGGTTGCCAACTTTATGGCTGAGGCCCATTTCTATTTCTAAGCTAAAAACCCCATTGGCGTTCAAGAGGGTCTGCCCCACACATGCCCAACCTTCTCTGAGCATTAACATCGGCGAGCCAGGTGCTGGTGTGGGAAGCACTTATCTATGCCAGCAGAGGGCAGTGGTGCACGGCGAGATAAGTCACGTAGGGTCACTTGCTCCCCACCAGGGTTATGGCTGGAGTCTTGCCCCTGAGACCGGTCTGACCAGTTGCCAGGTCAAGCTCAATGGCAGACAGCAGCATGTAATGGGGACCGGGAGCTAAATACCAGTGGGCAGGAAATGGTTCGGATCAAATATCACCCTGCTGAAGTGGAAGGGAACTTCTGGTGTCCAGGCATGAACGGAAGGGCAAGTACAGAGTGTTTGCAGGAGCTCTCCAGCCAAGAGAGGGCCGGGATAGACACTGGGGCCACATAGCCCTGACTTCAGCTAGACCAGAATTTGGCCTGAATACCTTCCAATAACCCCTCTGGTTGGGGGCCGCTGCCCTCGGAGCATCCGCCCCTTGCTCCCAAGATGCTCTGTAGCTTATCCACTGTCTATATATTAGAGACAGCCCCCAAGCGACAAAATTCGGACCCAGATTTCGAGCCCTTCACCCACACTTGGGGGCGTAGCAACCCATGGGTTTGGCTCAGCCCTTTCAGGAGATAGAGAATGGATCACGGTGCAGATGCCCTGGAACTTGAGACAGGGTTGGAGGCCGGGTGCTGGCCTAGGCCCATCTGTCATACACACACTGTATACAAGAGGCCGAGCAGCCCCCTCACCTTGCTGGAACACGGGGGCATCAAATGCTTCTCCACCCCCGCCATTCACTCTGAGGCGTCAAATGCCTTAAAGGTCTGGCCACTTCCCAGGAGCCACTGGGCATCGCTAGGCTGGGAAGAGACGGGGTTTCTGGCCCAGCTGCTTCCCCCTGCCCCAAGCCTGCCTGCTTCCCTCTGGCCCACGCCTTCCCTCCGCTGGTGAGTCCCATCTGTCCTTTCTCTTCACTTGGGGTCTGTGGCCGGGGCGGGGAAGAGCAGCAGGGAGCAGGGCTGGTGGTGAAGGTAAAGGGCGGGAGGCATGAAGATCTCCCCCCAGGGGAAAGAAGAGCCTGTTCCAGAGATTGCTGGTGGGGAAGAATGGGAGAGAGCTGGTGAGGGGAGAGCAGCCTCCTTATGCTCAGGAGATGGGGACAGAGGCAAGGACCCATCCGGCAGAAGACAAGCAGTGACTGACTGAACTCGGATGCCATCCCCTAGCTCAGAGGCCTAAACCCAAGCACAGTCCCCCTTAAAGCCACACCCAGAGGCCGGGAAGACCCCAAGGAAATGCCAAGCTCCAGCCCCGATTACTAATGGTGACACTCTGGCCCCCTTTGGACTAGGTGGGCCGACGGGAGCCTGCTTACCCTGCACGTGAAACAGGTGCAGAGACAGGCGGTGAGTCATCCCGACATGCCCCTGCATCGCCTATTTACTTTTAATTGCTGCTTTGCAAGTAAGAAAATACTCGTGAGACTGAAAACCCTGCACGTTGGGGCCTGAAGGAAGAGCGCTCCGGTCTCCAGAGCCGTTGATGCAAGAGACTCTCCTTCGGGCTGGATTGGCTCTCCTCAGCCTGTATTTATTAGAGCTGATTGCACCATATAAGGAGAGGCGGGACCCTTTCAAATGTATACAACCCTGCCCGCTCTGCGTGATGTCAGGCCCTCTGTCAGCCCCATCCCAAACAGAGCCCTGGGTGGACAGTCAGGGGGTGAGATCGGGGGTGGAATGGGCCCACAGAGACCAAGGGAAATGCTCACACTTCAGGGGAAGGAGGAGGCACAAGGGAACAAGCCATGGGTGGAACACTAAGGCATCAGAGCTGCTGCATGAGCTCTATGGACGGTGCTTATATACCACAGTGAGGAAGGCACAAAGGCATTCTGTTTGCTGATTGGCTGTTTGCTCTGTGCTCCTCCCACCCACTCCCTCGCTGTCACTCTGCTTCCAGCTCCACCCTCCGTTCTGTGCTCCCCTCCATACCTCTCCTCCTCTCCCCTTTCCTTTCCGCTCCCTACTGCCTTGGTCTTACCAGGTTGTCCCACTCCTGCTAGCCATCGCGGTTCACTTTGTTCTGTATGTGTTTGCCCTTTGCCTGCCTGGTCTATTTATACTGCAGGCTCCTCAGGGCAGGGACTGTCTCTCTCGGTGTGTTTGCAAAGCACCTAGCACAGTGGTGCCATGATCTTGGTTGCAGTCTCTAGGTGCTCTGGTAGTTATGCAAGAACGTGGAGCTAGAAATGGAGAACTAGAGCAGGGCTGCATCTCCGGGGCAGTTGGCACCAGCACAGTCTCAATTTTAACCCACAACCGTTAGCAACCCTGTTGACAACAGCGCTAATGATGCTGTTCCCCTGGGAGAACCTCCCACCACTCAGCAAATGACATTTTCAGCTGCCTATCTCGGGCCTAGATAACTGTCTGGAAAGTTATCTCCTCTCACTAGCATGTAAGGACAGAGCCAGCGGGTCAGGAGAGAGCAGGCTGGAAATGGGGGGGGGGGGGCGGGGGGGGGTTGTTTTGGCTTTTTTAGAACTGGCATGCAAAGAGCTTTCTCAGACTTTCCACGGAATGGAAACCAACCCAGCCACCGCTCGGCAGGCCGAGGGCCTGATCCCCGCCTCAGAGCTTGGTGTAAATGAGACCTGGGCCCTGGGCAGCTCGCCTGCATTCTCCTCCCTCGGTGAAGGGATACATTAAACAGCCCTGTGAAGTGCTATCGTACTGCATGCATGCTGCGTCTGTGTTTATCCTGCAACCCCATGACAATGGGGCGCCGATAGCCCAACCGGGCCCTTCTTGTTGAGATCACGCCAGTCTTCCTCAGCGGGGTAGATAGCAGTGGAACATTTCCAGTGTACGCCACATGCTCCAGCCCTTGTCGACGGCTGGAGGGGGCTGCTCAAACATTTTTTCCACCCTAATGAATTGGCTGCCTGCGGCTGAAATCCTCTCTTCACTCACTAGCAGACATAGCACAGACCGGATCCGCTTTGCCTCCCCAGCCCCTGACTTGGATCCCAACCTAACACTGACCTGGAGGGAGTTCAGTCTCCAGGGTCTATTCAATTGTTGGCTTGCCTGCTCAGGCTGACAACTAGCAAGAATTGTGCGGGTACTATATGGACTTCTATACACTATGGACGGGGCCCTGTCTACGGCACCAGGCTCTCTATTGATCCTGGGGTTTACAACGCACTCATCACAGCAATAACTAAGGGAGAGGTTTTCAAAAGAGCTCGGCTCCCGATTAGGTGCCCACGGTGCGTGGCCAGATTGGGAACAGACGTTGGCATTGCTGAGGGCATGTTGGGCGCTGAGACCTTGAAAATCACCCTGTGCCTCAGAGACCGGCATTATTTCTCAGAGGTTAATTAAGCGTCAGACGATGACAAATAAGAATTTCCCGCACCAATCAAGGAGGTGGTTTAGGAGTGAAGAGCTCTATACGTCATAGTCACCATTCATAGTCACTAGAGCCATCCACTGGCCAGCGATCTGATATCCCTGCATCTTAGAGCTTCCTCACCAGAGCTCGAATCAGAAACCTGGCACTGGAATTCCCTTCCGGCCCCCTCCTCCTGTCGCTCAGTCAGTCAGGGACCTCCTCCTAGAAAGGTGTGACAAGGCCAAAGCCAGAATATCTGGGGGCTGCAAGGAGGAGCTGGGAACGGATAGAAATCCTTCATCCGGACGAGACCAGTGTGGCGGAGTCCCATGGAATCTGAAACAAAATGAATCAAATCCAAGACAGGCAGCTCGATGGTCTATGGCTTTAGGGCCCCAGTCTAGAATTCAGGATAGGGGAAGGAGGGAAGGAAAATCAAATCCGGCTTTTGCAGCCAAGTGTTCATTTTCCAAAATATTTACCAGCTATCGCATCAGCGACTGTAATGAACAAGACTCGTCCTCTCTGCCCACACTGTTACAGTGCTGGATGCTGCCTTGGCTCTTTGAAGTATGTTCGCTACAAGGATTAGAAAGGTTTTTTAAATCTTTGTCAGTTATTCTTATGCAGGGCTATAAATGTACCTGGCACTTCAGTCTGCCTACCCTACACTGGTTTCTAATTACCTTGTCCTGGCCAGATCCCAGAGCCTGTGCTCCACCCTCATCTTTCTCAACCTCTTTGCTGCCTTTGACACTGTTGATCACATGGTCCGACTTGAAGTCTTGTCTTCCCCTGCCTTTCATTGCTGCATTCCCCTCCTGTCTTTGGTTGACAGTGTAGCCGGATGGGTTCAAAGTTAGGTTGCTAAAGGCATCCCCAAGGCAGAGTTCTTCTTTGGCTTTCTCTAGGGCTGTTCTTTTGTATTCGTAGGGGGCTTTAGCAAAAGCTGTGCTAAGAGATGTTTAATGCGGAAGTAATTTGCAATGGATAACACAAGCAGCTTTATTGAGCCTACTGTTTGCGGAACAATGCTATATTTTTTTATGTGCTGGTACCTATTAACCACCCCACATACACATGTGTAAATAGCCCTCCTGCAACAAACTGCTGCAGTGCCCTCCAAGTGATAGGCGTACCTCAAAAAGTTTAGAAAGTTGGGTTCAGGTCAGCACTCAAAGTTACCAAAGCTCATTCAAGTCCCTTTGTAGCAAGGGGGACAGAACAGATCAGAACTATAGCATGAGCATCATCTTCTTCATGGCATTTACGCTTCTGGTCTCAGCACACGCCAGACTACCAGGCAAGACAAAAAAAGTGAACTAAACTTTTTACTAAAAACAACAAGGAGTCCTTGTGGCACCTTAGAGACTAACAAATTTATTTGGGCATAAGCTTTCGTGGGCTACAGCCCACTTCATCAGATGCATGGAGTGGAAAATACAGGCGCAGGTACAAATACATGAAAGGATGGGGGTTGCCTTACCAAGTGTGAGGTCAGTCTAACGAGATAAATCAATTAACAGCAGGATAACTTTTGAAGTGGTAATGAGAGTGGCCCATGACAGACAGTTGACAAGAAGGTGTGAGTAACAGTAGGGAGAAATTAGTATTGGGGAAATTAGATTAAGGTTTTGTAATGACCCAACCACTCCCAGTCTTTATTCAGGCCTAATCTAATGGTATCCAGTTTGCAAATTAATTCCAGTTCTGCAGCTTCACATTGGAGTCTGTTTTTGGTTTTGAAGGTTTTTTTGTTGAAGAATTGCCACTTTTAGGTCTGTTATTAAGTGACCAGAGATATTGAAGTGTTCTTCTACTGGTTTTGGAATGTTATGATTCCTGATGTCAGATTTGTGTCCATTTATTCTTTTGCGTAGAGACTGTCCGGTTTGGCCAATGGACATGGCAGAGGGGCATTGCTGGCACATGATGGCATATATCACATTGGTAGATGTGCAGGTGAATGAGCCCCTGATGGTGTGTCTAGGTCTTATGATGGTGTCCCTTGAATAGATATGCGGACAGAGTTGGCACTGGGGTTTCTTGCAGGGTTTGGTTCCTGGGTTGATGTTTTTGTTGTGTGGTGTGTAGTTTGCTTCAGTATTTGCTTCAGGTTGGGGGGCTGTCTGTAAGCGAGGACTGGCCTGCCTCCCAAGGTCTGTGAGAGTGAGGGATCGTCCTTCAGGATAGGTTGTAGATCCTTGATGGCTGACTTAGAACAACGCTTCCTCAACTCTCGTCCCCTAACGCCCCTACTCTACTTGCGCTACATTGATGACATCTTCATCATCTGGACTCATGGGAAGGAGGCCCTTGAGGAATTCCACCAGGATTTCAACAATTTCCACTCCCCCATCAACCTCAGCCTGGACCAGTCCACACAAGACGTCCATTTCCTAGACACTACAGTGCTAATAAGCGATGGTCACATAGGGTGACCAGATGTCCTGATTTTATAGGGACAGTCCCGACTTTTGGGTCTTTTTCTTATCCAGGCTCCTATTACCCCCCACCCCCTGTCCCGATTTTCCCCACTTGCTGTCTGGTCACCCTATGGTCACATAAACACCACCCTATACTGGCTGATACAGACTAACACGGCTACCCCTCTGAAACTTTTTACTGACTCTTTAGAAATCCTTGGGTGTGGTGTGAATTTTGGGCAAGAGATCGGGGTCGGTTGTGTTTAATCTAAACTGGCTCCGCTATCCCTATTCCCGCCCCCACTTTATGCCACTCAGCACAATTTAACAATCATTGTGGCTAATGCTGGGTGATGAGAGCAGTAATGAGCAAATACCACACACCCAGGAGAGCACCAGAGGGAGCTCAGGGAAGGAGTTGAGGAGCTGGCTGGAGGGATGGAATTGGAAAAGAAAGCTGCAAGAGGACACTTGTGTATAGAGTAAGGAATCCAATGAATCTCACTGGCTGCTTGGCCAGAACACACCATGACAACAGAACCCCTGGAACCTCTAGTAACAATGGTGGCTGTCTGGTGAGTTGGTTAAAAACAGAAGCACTGAGAAAAAAAATCTGGATTTAAGAACCAATTTGATATTAGATTCTCACTTCCCCAAGACACACAAAAGGTATCAGGAGAAAAATCAAATGCCTGGACGCCAGCACCTATCCTACACGAGCTTCCAGATACCAGAGTGGGGACCAGGAGGTAGGGACTTAGCTAGACAGAGAAGTGGATAAGAAAGTTGGTGATTGTTTAATGGGAGAGGTGGACATGAGCTGTGAAATTCAGATCAGGACTTCCCCACCCCAAAAAAATTTTTCTTGGGAATAGGGGGATGGGAGAAGAGCAGAACTGGATAAGTGAGGGTCTTTCCTCAAGTTACTAAAGATACAGGGGGCAGATCCTCAGCTGGTGTAAACTGGCATAGCTCTATAGACTTCAATGGAATTGGACCGTAGTGCCAAGCTATCCAGTGTGACTCTACTAAGCTCTCCCGTGGTCAGTGGAATTACTCCAGATATATCCCAGTGAGTGTAACTGCGATCAGAACCTGGCCTGTTACTTCTAGAGATCCCAGTTTAGATGATACGTTTATGGGAAGTTCCCCAGCTGTTTCTCTATTTAGATCCTTTTCCTCAGTGTTTATAGTTTTTCCTTCTAAGTTCTCGACACGCCCAAGCCATAGATAGCGGGGGAGAGAGAGAGAGAGAGTGTGTGTGTGTGTGTGTGTCTATAGGAGGTTGAGACCATAAACACAACTAGGCAGTGGAGACAATAGCTCACTGTGTTTTAATTGCAATGTATGCGAGGCTCAGCCACTGACGGAGGTGCTAGAGCTTCAGTGCGAGCTCTCGGCTGTATTGTTTCTCCCAGCCAAAATGTCAATTGCACAAGATGCCATTAAAAAGCAGCATGTTTGTCAGGGCAACTCAGAAAGCTTGCAACATGAGATTTCCATTTCCCGAGCTTCCTCTTTTCGCTTATATTTATGCAGAGACGGTTATGAAAATTAGGAACTAGGAATTTCCCTGCTAGCATATTCTGTATAGTAAATAATATTTCCCTGGAATGATGTGGTGCTTGCAAAATACAGAGCATCCTTTTCTGGTACAAGCACATTCTCGTCTGGATGTACTAAGCCATTGCTTTGATCATGCTTTGCGTGTGCCGCATTTGCAAAGACCTGAGACAGAGTCATATCAAGAAAGTATGAATTAGCCCCGTCTTCCAGACACCGGCTCATCACGGCAACAAAGTCCAGTGAAAGCCAAGCCTAGGAGAAGAAAGTTGCAGGCAAGGTGGCTGTTCTATTTAACAGGTCAGTTGCAGGCTCTGTCAAGCCAGAGATTCTTCTGCCCTGAGTCAGCTCTGAGCTGACCTTTTCCCACTGGGTTTGGGGGCCCACTTTCAGAGGTCACCACGCCAACCTCCCCAATAACTGGGTGATCCTGCCTAGAAATACTCACAAAGACCAACACAGCTCCCTCCCGCAGTGTGCCCACTCGTGTCCACTAGCACTAAATTCCTCTGGAGACTGCCCAGCTACCTCATGCAATTTGCAAGGCTCTTTCACGGCCACGGCAACCCGGAAATTCTTAGCTGGCCATGGGCTTGTTACACTTCCAAAGCCGCTTTCCTCCAAGAATCTAGCCCCTACGGAAGGAGCTGGCAGATACCGTGATGGGCATATCAGATGAGCCTTGGATAAAATGGATTAGATAGAGCTTTGCAACCCCCCGTGGAGGTAACTCCGAGTATCCCCTTATGCATGGGTTAACTCAGGCAACGTCGCAAAGTGATTCAGTGGCTGCCCATGTAGCAAAACCCAGGAGTCCTGACTCCCAGACTTCAGTTGCAACCCCACCAGGCCACACTCCCTCTTAAGGTAGGCCGGACTGTTTGCTTTACAGGCAGTGCTGACAGCATGCCCTTGTAAGGTCCCAGCTGCAGATGCCAGGCCACTCAACACTGAATCCACCGCAGCTCCCGGATTGCCTCCTGCTGGCGAATCAAATCAACTCATGGCCTTAGCGGGTGTAAGGGTAGCCAGACACACTTGATTAAGTTCTGCGTCGGCTGAGCTAAACAAAGGTGTCTGTTTAAAGCTGGGTGTTCACCGTCGGACTGTGCCTCTACCGTGCCGTCTAAAAATAGACAGTGGGAGCCCAAACAAACAGGGTACTGGGCCCAGTGATCTGCATGGGAAGGGAACGGGATAAGAGCACTCCTGCCATAGGGCTGCACCAAGCTTCGCTCCAAACGGAGTCCTGCCCTCGGAAAGTTCATTTCAGAGCGGCACACACAAGCACGTGCAGGCTCACGCCGTCGAGGAATGGGAACAATGCCATGCCACTTATCGGCCCGACCCCGGTGAGAGCCCCCGGCCGCAATCTCAAACATACTCGCCATCGATTTGCGGAGTGGTGGAACATTCCAAGAAGAGATTCAGCCAGGAAAGTGGAGCTGCGGAAACATTCGCGGGGCTCCCGATCGGGCCGCAAGCAGCAACAGAGGCCAAACTTCTGCTTGTCCACTAAATTATTCGCTGAGCTCCCAGGGAAGGTGTAAGCTGATGGGCTCTCTCACCCACCCAGGAAGGAGACAATGCCACACCTAGTGTGGTTCAGCCCCTGCCTCAGGGCACAATTTGCTGGTTAAACAAAAACCTAAAAACTCAGAAGTAACATCAAAGCAAAGCAATTCTCCTTCTCCAGTGGGCTGCAGTCCCTGACTCCACAGCCCTTAGCCTTACCTCGCTCAGCTGCTAGGCCTGGCAGGAGGACACACAGGTCCCTTAATTTCCTTGCTGGGTCATGTGGCAGGCAGGTGTCCCTTAGTCCTTTCCTGGCTGTTATCCCGTCACAGAAGGTCTCTGCCGCAAAACAACACAGTGTTTTAGCTGGGCTCAGAGTAGAGCTGGGTGAAATTTTTCAATACAACAAAAAAAAATTTCCACTCAAAAATGCAGATTTGGATCAACCGAAGCATTTTGTGGATTCACATCCAATTCGCCAAATTGTTTCAGTCGGAAAAAAAAATTCAGAAAAAAAATCAAAATATTTCATGTCAACATGTTTTAAACAAAAACTTATGGTTTTTTTAAAACTTTGAAACAACATTTTGTTTCAAATTATAATTCAATTTGATTTAAAAAAAAGTTAAGGAACTAAAAAATGAAACAATATTTTGTTGGCCCCAAAACAATTTTTTGTTTGTTTTCGATTTTTCTGTTTGGCCTGCCAGCCAGAAATCAGTTCTTTGCACAGCTCTAGTTCAGAGACAGCAGAGAGGAGTATAGGTTTGTTCACCCTTTCTCTAACTCAGCGCAGTCCTGAGGCATGGATGTGTCAATCACAGACTCTAGGATGCAATGACCTAAATGCATCCTACGGCTACTTCCCAATCCAGAGCTCCTCTACTTTATACCATGGGTGTTGTTTTCTCCTTAGAACTTCTCTACAAGAGCCATATTGCCAAGGAGGAAGCAATGCAAAAAGGATGGTGGTGTACGGCTCTAACCATTAGAGATCATGATGAGACACACCGTGGGAGCCAGATTAGCCCACACCTGCTTGCTGCTAGGTTCTGATATCTTCTTCTGAAATATCTGCTGCTGGCCACTGTCAGGGGCAGGATACTGATCTAGATCAACCATGGGTGTGATCCAGTCTGGCAATTCCCATGCTCGTGAATTGTAACTAACAAGAAGCAACAAGTGGATGATGTCTTGAAGTTGTCCTTTAGCACAATACGAAAGCAATAGAGAGAGTTCACTCTATCTAGGAATGAAATCCTTGCTCTACAGCAGAATGCCTAGATCTGTTCTATTCGGTGATAAAAGATCGTCGACTGAGCTTCCCAGACAGGAGGAAGTTATACTTTTGATTGACAGTCCAATTAGGCAGCCAGTTCTTAAAGACATAGTACTAACGTATGCATTACCCATTGCCAAGAGGATCCGACAAGGAAATCACATTCTAGGCTGTATTTGCAGTAAGGATGTTAATAAAAGCAGTGATGTCCCCTGCAGGCATTCACGTGCTGGAAGACTACTCTGAGGTTTCCTTCCCCTCATAGTGCAGGCACCACCTAGCTTGGGAAGGAGCAAAGAACGGTTCCAGCGTCAGTGCAAGGAAGAGGCAGACTCCCAGTGAAATCCTGGCCCCACTGAAGTCAATGAGGGCTTTGCCATTGACTTCAGTGGGATCAGGTCTTTAGACCTGCCTCTGTTATGGAGCTGGAGAGGAAGGCGCGAAAGGGTGGCTTATAGCATTCAGCTGCTGGGCTCCAAGTGCTGCCTCGGCCTTCAGAAATTGGCTTCCTGCTTTCCCTTAGCTGACGAACTAGCTGCACCGTTAAATTCGTTGCAGAGACATTTTCTACAGCCCCTTCCCTTCTCCTGGCCTTACATCAAACTGGTCGGTGCCAGCCTGTTGACTATCAGTGGTAAATAGGCCCAATGGCCGGTGATGGGATGTTAGAAGTTACTACAAAGAATTTTTTCCTGGGTGTCTGGCTGGCTGGTGAGTCTTGCCCACATGCTCAGGGTTCAGCTGATCGCCATATTTGGGGTCGGGAAGGAATTTTCCTCCAGGGCAGATTGGCAGAGGCCCTAGAGGTTTTTCACCTTCCTCTGCAGCATGGGGCACGGGTCACTTGCTGGAGGATTCTCTGCATCTTGAAGTCTTTAAACCATGATTTGAGGACTTGAATAGCTGAGACATAGGTGAGAGGATTATTGCAGGAGTGGGTGGGTGAGATTCTGTAGCCTGCGTTGTGCAGGAGGTCAGACTAGATGATCATAATGGTCCCTTCCGACCTTAAAGTCTATGAGTCTATGAGACGTAGCAGCCTGAGTCTGGGAAGCACACATGGGCACAGGCAAAGCCTCCAGATTATAGCGCCAGCATCAGATCGGGCCCAGCACCCGTGAACCCATGGACACGCTGCTAGGGTGACCAGACAGCAAGTGTGAAAAATCGGGACGGGGTGGGGGGTAATAGGAGCCTATATAAGAAAAAGACTCCAAAATTGGGACTGTCCCTATAAAATCGGGACATCTGGTCACCCTACATGCTGCACACGGCTTCTGGGCCTCAGGGCCTTTTTCGTGCAGGCGCAAGGCTGAGGCAGCGATTTTCAAACAGGGGGCATTGGGGTCAGAGCTTCTCGGCTGAGCTATCCCGACTGTCAAGACCTCCAGGTTCAAATCCCATTTGGGGTGACGCAACCCATCCCCCTTCAGAGGCAAAAAACTCAGTCTCTGCGCGTGCAGATGAGGCCTTAGAGACTCTGACCCTAGCTGCCATGCGTGATGGTCATGGTCAATGGTAATCGCGGGGGCGGACCATAACGTACAGGCTAAAATGTCCCATCACCAATATTGGTTGCCTGACCTCCAGCCCAGAGGTGGCTGCTTCTCAGCGGGGGCTGAAATGATTGCTAAATAGATAGTGCCCAATCCCATGGGGCTTTTGTCTGAATAAGGAATATTAGAACTGGGACCACCGCAATGAACTCCTCCAGCTCCGCTCATTGCAGGATCCAGGGCACCCTGTGAAAGGTGCTTCTGCATGCATTGTGCTGAAAGGAGCTATTAGAATGAATATAGCGTTATTAGCGAACTAGGACTGATGTCTGGGAGAAGCCATTTCATGCATGTATGCATTCGGACTCTCCAGGAGGAAGCCAGCTAGCTAGCTAGCTACAGTAGAACCTCAGAGTTATGAACATCAGAGTTATGAACTGACCAGTCAACCATACATCTCATTTGGAACTGGAAGCATGCAATCAGGCAGCAGCAGAGACCAAAAAAGTAAAGAAAAGCAAATACAGTACAGTGCGGTGTTAAACGTAAACTACTAAAAACATGAAAGGGAAAGCAGCATTTTTCTTCTGCATAGTAAAGTTTCAAAGCTGTATTCACTCATTGTTCGTTGTTAACTTTGGAAAGAACAACCCGCAATGTTTTGTTCAGAGTTACTGAGCATTTCAGAGTTACAACCAACCTCCATTCCCGAGACCTCTGAGCTTCTACTGTACATTCTCACAATTACTACAGTGTGAAGTCATTCAGGGCTGAGATCAACAGCATCGGTGCCAAGCTTCATTGATGCTGAATCCTGCTCGGTTTAAGGAACCGTGTGGTCCGTAGCATCTCTTCAACTAACTTCCGCTGTGATTTGCTACCAACATACACAAAGCCTTGGTGCAACTCAGGATGTATTATAGAAGCACACACACCTTTGCAGGGCAGAACCATAGTTTAAATGAGCCCTAAGAGGAGCAAGAAAGATTCCGAGAGACTGAAGTGTCAGACATAAAGCTCATTGGCTCTCACACTGAAGTGAAGATTTCACACTTTGAGCTGCGTGAAGCTATTCATGGTCACTCACGTGTCTCCGCAATGCAAAGAAATTGTCACAAACCTGTGACTATTGACAGCTTCACAGTTGTCCCTGTGCTGCACAACATGGTGAGGGATCACAATTTCATGGCGGCAGCGGGAATAGAACTCAGATGCTCCCACTGCAAAAGCTAAGCTCCTGAAGGAGAATCACCTTCAGCTGAGAGCAGTATAGGACCTATGACACACAGCAGTGCAATTCTCATTCTAGCCAGCAGTCACACACAGACACACACACTATAACCAGTTCATTGCCTCGAGTTCCTAAATGTTTTGCAATTTTTCACCTAGGTGAAATTTCTTTTCACCAGTCAAAGCAGTTTTTCCACATTTAAAATAAATGAATTCTGCTGGCTTGGAGGAGAATGCTTTTTGTGATTTTTGTCCAAAGTGGTAACATCGGCACAGAAACCTGGCCAGTGTAGCAAAAATTGTTCTTTTGTGGTAAAAACATAGAGATGCCCGAATGACAAGAAATTATCCTTTTCCAGTTGCCTTTGGAAGCGAGAACAGTTATTGGGAAGGGAACAAGACCTGGAATGAATCAGAGATGGGAGAGGTGTGGGAACGGAGACAAATCGGTGCCGTTACCCTAACATCAAAGAAAAATGAATTAGGAGAGACACAACCAGACATAGTTAAAGCTCAACATTTTAGGTTTAGCAACATGGTCCTATCTCAAATAGTCTCTACAGGAGCTGGGGGGAGGGGGAGGAGTTTAGAATGGTAGAAAAGAAGGTGCTAGTCTGACTCCGCCCACACATAAGACGAGGGGATAGAACTAGGTGCAACAGGCTGATGCGAATGAGTATTCAGATGGTCTAATGGTTACAGTATTAGCCTAGAGCCTGGGGTCAAGTTCCTGCTCTGCCACAGACATTCTGTGCGACCTTGAGAAAGTCACTTGGCAGCTCCGTGCCTCAGTTTCCCCATCTGTAAAACAGGGATAACAACACTGCCCTGCCTCACAGGGGAGTTGTGAGGAGAAATATAAAAAATATTGTGAGGTGCCTAGCTACTGCAATAATGGGGACCAGGTAAGTACCATGGACAGACATTGAGAATTTGCAAGCACTTTACACATATTAATTAATTAAGTCTTCCCCCTGGGAGGCAGGTATTGTTACCCCAATTTCACAGATGGAGAAACTGAGGCACTGTAGATAGCAGAACTGGAGACAGAACCCCGAAGTCCTGACTCTCATTCACCTCCTTTAGTCACTAGACCACACTGATCAGACACCTCACGTTGACCTGTCAGTTCTGTTTTGATGTCCAGCAGGTTTCCCAAAACCCATCGGCTTTGCAAGACAAGGGCCTTTCGCAAGAGAGGGTCGAGAGTTTTGCAAGCCGAGAAAAGCTGCACGCGACTTTTCAAAATAAGCTTGACCTTCGGGGCTAGGTTACCGAGTCTCGCTGGGGAAACAGAAACGCTTCCTTCCCCTTTCTGCACAGGAGACGATTCCAGAACAGTCACGAGAAGGGTCGAGAGGTTAAAAAGTCACTTGGGTCAGCCTGCTGGGCCGAGGGTGAAGCCATGCTGCCAAAGTTGGGGAGCCCAAGACGGCATGGGGGAAGGGCACAGAGCCCATCCCATGGGAGAGTTTGACTGGGCTTGGCTGAGATCTGGCATCTCAGAGGCAGGTAGGCGTGGAGGCCCAGTGAGCTGCACCAGTGAGCTGCACCTGTGAGCAATGTATTCAGCTGTTATCAATATTTAGATAGTAAATCATGGGGGTAATAAATGGGAAATGCACTAACTTTAGTACTTTCATCTCTTGTCTCTCGGGCTAATACAAAGCGTAATATAAGTTTAACAGCTGATATTTCCTGTTGGCGGGGGATGCACTCTGTGCTGGCCAGCGGCGGGTGCATTCAGTGCTAGAATACGTAGGGCTACAGCTACTCTGATCCAATGCTCCTTGTTGCATGGTGCAGGATTGGTGCTTGCGGCAGCTTGCTGTGTCCACAGGTCCATTCTTCGCCCCCTCCTCTACCTGCCTAGAGGCCAAGTCCCGGGCAAAGCTTCTGCAAACAGTACAATATTCCAGATCAGCCTCATGCTTCCTGGGCTGGGGACAGGCCCTGCAGGGGCAAAGGGTGAGCCGTGTCACCCTGCTCAACGGGAACCCTCTTGGAAGGAAGGGGAGGGTGAGGAACTCACAATGCCAAATCCACAGCCGGCGTCAATCCGCCTAGCTCCCCTGACCGCGACAGAGCTGTGCCACCGGAGCCCCGCCGAGGATCTGGCCCGGAGCTCCCAAGGAGCGGGAGCTGGGATAGGTTTTCGGCCACTTCTCTTGGGACCCTGCTGGCTAGTCTCCAAGCTGCCCCAGCTAGCTCCCAATCACTAATCTAACCAGCCAGCCCAGCACATGGCAGTGATGAAACAAAGGGCAGGCAAGGTACTGCCCTGTATCAGCCAGGGACCAAGCACAAACCGTCGGAGAGGCTACTGTCACCAAGCAGGGCGCTTGTCAGCCCCCCGTCTGGAACCTAGCGTGGTGCGGGAGATGTCACTGTCCCCTGGCAGAAATGGGGCCCAACATCTGAGGCACATCACACCGGGAGGGGTTGCCCTGATGGCCCCCTCCCATAGACAAGCCGTGCTGCTATTGCACTGGGGCAGCGGACCCCTGCTTGAACCCGGGATGAGTGGCCACAGTACCGCCAGTGGTTTGGACTGGTTTAACTGCAGATGCTAGGGACTAGCCATGGGGCTGCCCTGGCTGGCGTTGGGGCTCCCACACCCAGACTTACAGCCTGTTATGCAGCCAGATAAGCCGTGAGGCGAGGCGACCGTCTTTGGCTCAAGAACCTTGCAGGCTTTGGGGTCGGATCTGAAGCCCACTGAAGGCATGGAAGGACTCCCGCTAACTACAGTGCTCCTCGAATCAGGCCCGAGATGACCAGCTGAAGGCGGACACGGGTGATGAAACTGAAGTCCAAGTGAGTTAGGCTGGATAGCAGAGAAACTCCCTCCCAGCAGAGGCTCAGCAGGGCAGAAGGGAGAGCCAAGGAAGGCAGCAACGAGGGATGTAAAGCTCTGATAGATAATCACTGGGAATAGTACTAAATGTAGCTGCCCACACCTGGGCAGAATTTGGGCACCGCTGAGGGAGGCAGACAAAGGACTGAGTGACCCTGTGCTTCTCTCTATCCTCTTTCTTTGTATAGTAACTGGAGCTCATTGCCAGCTGCTGAAGGGCTGGGTATATTGCCTAGTAGTTAGAGTGGAGACAGGGGACCAGGATACTATTCTGTGCTCTGGCCTTGACTTACTGGCTGCCCCTGCTAGCAAGCTTGATAGCCATCATTCGCTGGCAGCGGTGTGAGCCGCGGTGGGAGCTGCAGACAGGGTGCAGCAGGCATTTGTACGACCAGCCGTGAAGCCTGGCTATACAAGTTTGCCTGGGTGGACGAGGCCAGAGAGAGAACTTGGACATGGCACTTTGCTTCTCAGTGCTCAGTCTGCCCCTCTCTAAGTGAGGGTGGTAGCTATCCGACCGCCCCAGCGCGTGGTGCGGCTCTATTAAAACCTTGCCAACGTCTTACAGGGCTTCAGCTGAACGGATCTATGGAAATTCAAAGGGTTATTTTCTTCTTATTGTTTTATTACAGACAAACCAGGTTATTCTTTTGGTGAATTGTGCGTGGCAGAGACTAACCAGCTGTCACCCAGCCTCCTTAGAAAATAACCAATCACAATCCCAGCTCTGGAGCTGTTTTTCCTTTGGATTATTATGTCTTGCCGCAGGGACAGTCTTGAAGACCCGGGTTTCCCTGCCTTCTCCCATAAATCTTTGAGTCAGCGGGCCAGAGAAATAATAATAAGTCGTTAGCATGACAGAATTGTGGAGCAATCGGTCCACACCCAACCGACAAAACAAAGCACAAGACACTGGGGTCAGTCGGAAGGACATAGAGCCAGGTGTGGTGCTTTCAAAGAGGCAAGCTGCTATATCCCAGCTTGGACTCGCGGCCTGGAGTCCTGGTTTCAAAGCCGTTTAAGCTCGCCTGTGATTTAAAGCTGTTGAACAGAATTGTGGCAGCAAATGCCGTAAGCAGTGAGTTCTGCTCCAGGTCTCCCAGGTAGCAGGTTTGGGGTTTAGAACTAGTGAGAAGTGACGGCTTGACAGCTCTGGAGACCGTTTCCCCAGAGCGCAAGTACGGCACAGGCAGGAGCAATGCTTGATTTTCTCACACGGCCGCGTTTCCTCCTGGGGTCACGGATCTCCAGCTCTTTATCTTTACCCTAGAGTAAAAAGGCCATAAAAAAAGCTTTGAAAGCAGGTGGCAGAGGCGTGCTCAAGGGCCTGCGCCCGATTCCCCTGGGATTTGCATTACCGAAGTTAATATTAAACCGCGTGTGTGCATATCGGCAGCCACCCTTTGTTCTCCAGGCCTCGCTCGTTCACGCGAACAACAGAGAGGGGCCCAGACTCGATCCCCTGTTCCAAACCTCCCACCCCGAACATGGAGGGGGGATCCAGGGCTGAAGTTCGTATCTCAGATCCGTGTCAATAAGAGACTGATCTAGCTTAGCTTACACTGCTGCTCCTCGCTGTCGTGTCGGATCTGAATCAGAAAGCTGATACGGAGTTTCCATTGACTTTGGCGGGGGGTTGGGCCCAGGTCTGGATTTCATGACTCAGGACCCATCTCTACTAAACACTCACTCAGAAGGTGATTCAGCTACCAGCAGCTTCTCAGTCTGAGAAGGGAAATGATGCAAACATGTCACCTTAAAATACACTAACTGGGCAAATATTTCCCCTGATTCTACCCCTTTCCCCAAAGAGGTGACTTAAAGCACTTATGAAAATTGAGGTGAAGGCTGCAGGGACCTCTTAAGGAGAGATGAGTGCTAGGTCCCAGGAGAAAAGACTCCCAGGTTCCTAGACATCTGAGTCCATCACTCCATTCACAAACCCATCCCTACTAGGTATCCCTGTGGTGGGTAGCTTCCCCTTCCGCCATCTTCCCACGCAGCCCGCTCCTCTCTGGGCAGTCTGAATAGCTCCCTCCTGCCAGCTCACGTTAGGGCCAGAAAGAAGCATTCGGTAGTGGCTGGACTGAAGGCTGCACCAAGACATGAAATAAGGAAAACTGATTTTCCACGGGCTCACGTGCTTGTTGGAAGCCTAAGGATCCATTCTCTTTCTCATTGCACCAAGTCGTCAGCACTGTAATCAGGGGGCTGCTAATGGCCTTTTGGGTTGGGGTTGAGCAGGAAGGTACATTGCAATCCCGTAGCCTGTTGTGGCTTTCATGAGTCTGTGGAAATATGGTTATAATTAGATGTAGGATAAGGCATGTGGGGGGGGAAGGGGGAGGGGAGGGAATGTATGCTTTTATACGATCCCATGAAAAGTTCCTGCACAGAATATTACACACATTTCCTGGTGGACACAGTTCAACGGCACAATATACAGCCGCTTTGAAAAGAAATCTGGGAAAGCTCAGAATAAAAATGTTGTCGCTGCGGAGATAAAGTGTGCAATATCCTTCCATGGGGAGCACACATCTGTTCCAGTTCAGCCACCTTCCTTCATTCAGGGAGCAGAGCGTGGTTTCCTAGCCAAGTGCCAAAAACAGGCTTGTGCTCTTCTGTTCCCACCAGAATCTATTTATTGTTGAGGGGGAAATAAAGCTCTGTTTCAAAAAAATCTGGATCTAGAGGCTGGGTCTGAAATGTCACTGACTGGGCACATCCCCTGAAGTAAACATCCCTTGTAGAAGCGGGAGGGGGAAGGGGACCTGTTGCCACTGCAGAAAAAAACAGGAACATAAATTACAAAAAGGACACTGATCCAAGAGAAAAAAAAGGGAGGAGTCGTAGTGGCGTAAACTAATTCAGGGTGTTTTCTGCGTATGAATAAAGGATCTCCCCCCTGCAGGAAGATCTTCCTGGTTATGTTAAAGAGGGTCATTTGGCATTCAGTTACATCTTCGCCAGTATCCAGGACAGGGAGGAATTGCGTAGGACAGCACCTAGGGCAATTACTAGGAGCACTGAGATGCGATTAAGGGAGTGACAATAATACAGATGTTAAGGGAAGGGTAATCAAGGCTGTCTAATAACAAAGTTCCTGAGAGTGACATTTTAGACTGCAGATTAGTCTCCCAAAGGACATGGAAGAAGCACCCTCCTGGTCGGTCCATTTAATAGTGTATTAGCTCTTGCAAATGTTCTGAACATTCCTGCCCTGACAGGATGAGCTTGTGGGACGCTCATCGCTGATTTCTACGATTCGACGTCTCTTTCTTTCTTGTCTGAATCTCGTACGGTTTTGCTGAGCTCAGAGACACACTCACCTCTGCCTGACCATTCAGAACAGCCCCTTCTGTTCAGCGCCGGAGCTCCCGTGACCTAATCCACATTAAGCCGAGCCTTTGAGAAGCCCCATTAAACACATGCCACCATGCCAGCCAAAAGGGGCTTTTGAAGGAGACACACCGCATTAAGTCCCAGGGACTCAGTAACCCCTTGAAAAGAACTGAGAGGCCTGGGAGTGCACAGAGAATTTTTTTATTTATTTATTTCCCCATGAGTTTTAGCATCGGGATGAAAAAATTTGAAATGACGCAAATCTGCGAGAGAAAGGAGCTCTAAAGGGATCCCTGGTGTTTATCAGATGAGAAGGGAGGGTAAGCATGGTGCACTATACAGGAAAAGTTATGGTTCCTTTTTTCCACACACTGCACCTTTCAGTGTAAGTAGAGGGGCGGGGAAGTGCTGGGCATGAATTCACGCCGGCTGTTTGAGAGGGAGTCTCACACACCCGGCGTTCTCTCTTTCTTGGGTATTTTGCTTAGTCAGAATTCTCTCCCCCAGACCCGTAGAGAGCTGCTCTTTGCATACGGAAAACACGACAGCAAGAGAGAAAGATACTAACAAAAGAAAAGGGAGATACGTCTCGCTTTCATTTCCTTTCAACGTCTTCCCATTCAGCATGTGATTTAACGTTCCTTTCCCCCGCCCACGACAGGGCTGCACGCCGAAACACTGCAGGGTTTTCCCCTTTCAGCCTGCAGTGCTTTTCATTTTAACTGGAGCTAAGACAGAGCAGGACCGTTTGGATCCACTTCCATATCCAAACTTCTGCAAACCTGGGAGTTGAGGCCTGGAATTTTGGGTCAGCCCAAGGATCCAGCTGCAAAGTTCCGATCGGGATCCAAACTTGCCCAGAGTTCCAGGGGCACGGTCAGAGGTGGGGTCTTAGCTTTGGCCTCCTGCTACGTGAACGTAACATGCCCTACTCAGCCCAGAACACCCTCAGCTTGGGAAGATGATCGGCCCAGACACCCTACACACAGGAACAGCGTCTTACCCTTCCAGTGTTTCTAGCGAACATCCTGGCCCCTTGAAAATTCAGCCCTTTCTTGCTCCTCAGATGCTTTCAGCTAGCAACTGAAAGCAGCTGCCTTCTGCCTCTTAACTTCCTCACAATAGCTCCCAAGCAGACTGCACACTCATAAGGGACTGCCAGAAAGCCAAAGAAGTAGGGAGAAAAAGAGGTGACAAAACCTAGTTCCCTTTCCTAGCTCCCCCTGCAGGTAGAGAAAAAGAGAGCGGGTGTTTGCTTGCTGCTTCCTTCCCCAGTTTGGGAGGCATCGGGATACTACAGACATTGGCCAGATATTTACCTAGGGAGAGAGAAGGTGGGTGGACTTTCGCTTTTCCTCTCTCCACGGTGTAACTGTGACTCTAAAAACCCCTCAATGCCAACTGTCAAAGTGTTCACTGTTCTGTAATAGCAACTCCTACCAGGCCTGACAAACTCACTACTCCTAACATGCTGCTTTCATAGTATTTATCCACGAAGGGTCCTGTGGGGTGCCTAATAAAAGCTGGCGTCATGTTGATCCCCATAATTGTTAGGAGAGGTACGTATGGGTGATATTGAAGGAGTTGTGGTGAAAATATATTTTAGAAGCTGTGCCCCGGGCAGAATTGACAAACAGGCTTTGCCAAACCAAAGGATGCAGATTCAGCTGTCTGCCTAGGTTCATACACTAAGCATTGTAAACCAGTACAGTAGAAGCCCATTTTGAATATGAAATCAACATGAGTATGTGAAGAGCGCTTGGACCCAGCACTGCAGGAAACGAACCTTGGGGGAGGGTTGTCCTGGCTGTGGGGACAAAACTCTGAGTTTTCGGAAATATAAGGAGTAGCAAAAGGATCCTTCACTGAGGAAGCAAAAAGGCCAGCTCTTTTTGCATTCACGAAAGGTGGATCCCTGCCACTTTGGTGGGTGACGCTAGGAGATTGCATTAGGTGAGAAACTGCTTTAGACAAAGGTTTTAGCCTATTAATTTTAAGTTAAGTTTGGATGCTAAGAAGCACATTGTACTTTTGGTTATATGGACCCTTTGCTGTTTCCATTATCCTTATTCATTTGCTCTTAAATCTTAGCCTTTGATGATGAATTGATGATACATCATAACTATATCTCAGTGCAGTGATGTTCTAAAGGAGCTGATCCAGCGTTGTACCAGTCAAGTTGTGTGAATTGTTCCCTTGGGCACAGCTAACCTGGTAATTTCTGAGAGTGTCCAATGACGGGGGTAAGCTACTACAGGGGGCTGCTCTCAAGGAGCTCAGGGACTGGAGGGCACCTGTTGTTACCTGCAAGGCAAAGTCAGGGCTGGCAGAGCCCTGAGGAGGTTGTTTGGGTGGCTAACAGACTAGGGGGAAGGGGGAAAGTCAGGGAGCTGATAGCCAGTTAAGCCCAAACAATTCTCTCTCTTGCTGAGGTGGGGGCGGAATCACAAGATGACTCCCTGTCCTGGGCACCCTGAGAAGTCATCACTGTAACATACCATTGGCACGGCTTCCCAGGAAAGTGAGATACACCATTAAGATCACTGATGCAGGATCCTATTCTCGAGCCGGCTCATGGCAAACTATCCTCCGGCTGTGTAAACCTGAGAGGGAGCAGATTGGGTATGTTTGCTTTGTCCCTTAAATGTATTGGGGTCAACTCCCCATTGTCTTGCTCCCTCCATAGCCTTTTACACTGGCCTACAGGCCAAAGGACGCCGAAAGCCTACAGGCCAAAGGGGTGGAGGACATCTGGAGGGGCCAGAGTTAAAAGGAAGCCTTAGTGGAACTAAAGATGAACACCTTTCTTTGGTGTGGGGAGAAGGTGGGAGGAATAGAACCAGGGGGACTCCTGTCTTTCCCTTTGTAGGCCCACAAGGCCTAACAGACTGGCATTCAGAGAGTTTTCTTGCCTGGCATGAGAAGGGACCCATGGGCAGCATCTGAAAGCATGTCCCACTTCAAATCCAGAGAGAGCACAAGGAAGATCACCCTCTATAGAACCCCAACCAAGGACACCAATGACCCAGCACTTGCTGTCCGGGCTTAAACCCATCTCCCTTCCTGAAGGAAAAATCCCCAGTCTTCCTCATTCCCCACCCCTAACTCACTAAAATCTTATTCCTAACCCCTCAGCAACTGAACTCAACTCAACGAAAGTTTGACAGATCTTTGCCTGTGATGTAAATTCCTCAATCTGGGCATATTTTCCTTCCTCCACAGGGGCTTTCTAGACTCTCACACTTCCTGCCACGCTCATACATCCCCCACAAACTATACATGAGAACCTCTACCTTGCCTTTACACTAATGTGCTCTTTTATAGGTCTAAAATCCAATCTGGGTTTCTCAGCAGTTAGGCTAATTAACAACAGGCCATAGTGTATCTCATAACCAGGAGGGTAAAATACACTCTGTTGGAACAAAACAGATCCCAAACCACTGAACCAGCTCTGAAAATAGACAAACACGGGGCAGAAGCTCTTCTAATGGGTGAACGTTAGCCCTACAAGGGTTTAGATCACTGTCCCATGGTTATGATGAAACTTGAGGGGAGTTTGATTTAGCTCAAGCCAGTATAAGGAAGTATGAAGTCTCCGGGCATAAAGGAGCCTTTAAGGATCTCAGCACCTTTACAAATCTGGGCCTGAGTCTCTTGGAAAAGGTTCACACCTGGCGTAATTAGCTTAACAAGCATGGCAGGAAATTGGCCTGTGGAATGAGTGTGATGGGTCTCAGCTGAGTTCCCAGTGCACAGGGGTCCATGGAAGCCACACCTCCCCCAACTACCTGCCCACCTGGCTCATATTAGAAGCCCAGGACTGGGTGAGCTACTGAGGCTTGAACTCTGCCCACAGAGTACAGCACAGTTGATGGAGCAGGGAGAGCTATTGGTATTCATGTTACAATAGCATCTAGTGTCCCTAGCTAAGATCAGAGCCCCATGGGGCTGGGTGCTGCACATACACACAGAGAGAGCTAGTCCCTGCCCTGAAGAGTTTACAATATAAATAGACAAGGCAGGCATACAGCAGGTGGGGAATTGCAGGGACAGAGAGGTAGACTGACACAGCAGGTCAAAGTGGCAGAGACAGGAATAAAACCAGGTCTCCCAATTCCCAGTCCAGTGCTGTATATCCACTAGCACAATCCTGTCTCAGCCACTGACTGACCGGTGGCCCTGGGGAAAATTCACTTCCTCGCTTTGTGCCTCAGTTTCCCCCCATGCAAAACAATGAGGAGACTTCCCTTCCCACCTCCTAAGGATGTTGTGAGGATTATTTAGTGAATGTTTGTCTGGGGAACGGGCTATATAAGGGTTAAGTGGTGTTATTAATCCTAAATATTGTCCGTCCAGGACAAGGTTGAGGCAGATTGGCAAGACAACATGAAGACAGACCGCAGTGCCCATACCCATGCTGTCTCTGTTCTCTATATCCACAGAGGACATCAGCCTTCAGGTCTCTCGCTAGAGCAATTACCAATGAAACTAAATTCACTCACACAGAGAATATTTCAGTTAAAAAAAGAAATCCTTGAACCATCGCAATAGAGAGAGGCCTTTGAATTGGCTCCGGTTTATCTTGCACTAGTACCGCCCCTTAAATAAAACCTCACCGAGCAACGGCGTGGGTATAATATGCCTGCGTGCGTGGTCATTTGATGACACCGTGTACACAGCGGATGCGTTTAAGACTATAATCAAGCCCTGCATTTTGCAACATGTAAAGCCGAGAGGCCCATGAGGGGAGGACAGGACGCTGGCGTCTTCCCCAGTGACAAACATAGACCCTGGGAACAATTGACGAAGCATCTCAGGTTGGCCGGAATGAATTATGGACACCTCCTTGCTGCCGAGGCTGTCAGTCCTGCTGGCAGAAGGTTTTGCTTGGGTTCAGCAGCCACGTCTGCCTCTCGGTGACTCCCCGGGGCACAGGAGGGCATGAGAACACTCTGCTTTTGGCAGGAGTCACACCGGACCGCCATGCCCATAGGGATCAGGCTGTCACGGTTTGTCCCCGTTCAAAGCTGTTTGTTTTGCAAGCAGGGGCCGCCTGCCCTGGAATGCCCAAAAGGGCTGATAACAGGGTCTTGTTTTGAGAACAGTTTGTGGTGAGTGAATGCAACAGTGTTATTTGGCTGGGTTGCAGCTGCAATCTGTATTGCAAGATCTAGTGTCGGTCTGGGTTAGTTAGAGCCCGTTGCACCAATGTAAATAAGGAGTAAGCCACATAACTGCAGCATAAGTGAGACCAGATTCAAGCCCTGTGTCCTAAAGCTCCAGTTCTTAAACCTTCTAGAGTACATTGCACTTTGTATGAGGGGATATTATGTTTCCACATGTCTGTGCAGTGTTACAGGTCCCGAAGAGAGAGACACAATACGCACCGGACCTTAAAAACCAAGATCCCGGGCTGACTCCTACTCCCACTGAAGCCAGCAGTCTGCAGCTAGGAAAGGATAGTGTATATGGCACAAATCCATCAGCATTTTCCCATTGACAGGGTTTAGAAATATCTGGGGAGGGGATGTCATTTTTAAAGTAACAGAAATACTCCATCCTGTGGTCTGATCACACTTTTTTTTTCAAATGGGATGAAAATTTTAAATGCAATTTTAAAAAAATCAACATAGTCAAATCTGCACTAAGGTTTTCCCACAACCGGGGCTCCCTCCCCTGGATTAAATAACCAATGGAAAAAAGCCCCTAGTTTTGTATGGCTCCGCTCAACACCTTTTTACTAGGGCTCAGATCTACAAAGGTATTTACGCAAATTCTGCGCCACATCCGTGCTTTGCGTTAGCTGCATCTGAACAAGCTGGGAAAGGCGTGGGACTTCTGTTTTTATCATCACTCAGGAATCTTCCTCATAAAGATACCAGCGCAGCGTACACTGGCATACCCGGTTAATGTCAATGGAGGTGTATCCGTTTACCCCAGTTGGGGATTAGGGCCCAGCTTGTCAACTGTCCTTATGGATCCCCAAAATTAGGCAAATTCCCTCAGTTTCAGGTTTTGTTACTAACCCTTTAAGGGCTGATTCTGTGCCACTGAAGGCAATGGGAGTTTTGCCACTGACTTCAATGAATACGGAATTAAGCCCTGCTCATCACAGTGGGATCTGGGGCTGAGTTTGCGTGTGAGAGAGAGGGAGGGATGCAGAGTAGAGGTGTGCAGTAGTGTAGGCAGGTTTCAGGTGTGTAGGGGTAGGTCTGGAGTGGGTGCATACCCACATACAGGTGAATGCGTGTGTGCATGGTGTTGAATGGGTATATGATGATAGCACTTTATAGCCCCAATAAGCATCATTTTCCTATTGCGTCGCTTGCTGAAGAAACATACAAGATACAGCCCGTGGAGCTCCCAGGTGAAGGATCATGTTCATTGCAATGACTCATATTATCAGGAGCAAGCAAACTCAGGGGTGCATCCATGACTGGCACAATGCTGCTAATAATAACATTGAGAGAGGTCAGAAAATTTCAATGAAAACAAACAAACCAGTGAAAACTGGAAACAAAAAGGTTTGTGATCTTTCCCCTTCTCCCAGCTCAGGTAATGTTCTGTGTTCAGTTACTTCTCCAAAGCAGCTGAATTGTCTTGAGCTTTCCTGCGTGGAGGAGGGTTTTTTCCAGAAGATCCCTGATGCCGTCTGCTCTGATCGGGCCCGAAATTCCAAGGGAACAGCCTTTCCCATGTTCTTTGCTGTGACCAGGCCTGGCTGGAACCTGGAAGGGCCAAAACCACAGCAAACAACGGAGAAAGATGGGAAGGAAAACAAATGGAGCCAGCCTCACTTTGGACCCCAGGAAAGCTCAGGCTGGGAATCAAGAGTGGACTTACGGAGAAGGTTGCATTCACCCCTTGCTTGCTCTGACCTGGTTATTATGTATTTACTTTAATTATTGTTAGTACAGTAGTGCCTCAGAACCCTTGTGCTCAGAGCTGTACACACACATAGTGAGAGACAGCCGCTGCCCGCAAAGAGCTACACACTCTAAATAGGCAAGAAGACAAAGGGAGGCAGCATTATTATCCTCATTTTACAGCTGGGGGAGTGTGGGACTAAGACACAAAGAGATGGTTCTCTCCATCCAATAGGACCATAGGAATTGCCAGACTGGGTCAGACCCATTATTCATCTAGTCCAGCCTCCTGTCTTCAGAGCCCTGATTGACCCCAACCAGAACCCAGGGGGACACTCTCACACACATTCTCTTGCTCATTTGCCTGGTCCTTGCAGAGGCCGGTTCTAGAAGTAGCCAAGAATGCATCTCTCACTTGCAGCGTTCATCCTTCTCCGGTGTATCGCACCATGCCCCGACACTCGCTTAGACCCCTTGTTCTGTAGCAGGTCAGCCACGAACAGCTGTCCCTTGGGTAACTTCTGGCTGTTTAACCTTTGATGACTGCAGTAAACTCCAAAACAAATACACAGTCCTTCAATAAGGATTAGATGAACAGCAGCTTTTATTTGAACAAACTCATGTTACAAGTTGTAATGCAAGAGCGACAAACTACACCGCGACTAAGGATCTAGAACTGCACGTGGCCAAATTCCAGCCTGGTTCTGTTCCACCTGCCTGAAGCAACCTCCTGCCATTAGATGTGTATTCCTCACTTCCCCTCTGGCAAACTGTTATTGAGCGTTGCTGTGCAGCACTAAACAGCTGACTCTTTCTGCCCCAGAAGTGGCTGCACTCTGCTGGTGGCTGAAGCAATTCCTTTTATGACAGCCAGTACATTGGTTTGTGATTCAGGCTTGGAAAGGTGTAAATCTGGTCCTGCACTAACTGAAGTCAAGGGCAACACTTTCGTTGATTGCTGGATCAAGCCCCGTGTAAATGGGAAATGCACTATCACTCACCGGTTTCCCTTTACCAGAGTGCATGGCACGCTTTGGCGTGTTTTTTAGGGTAACGTCCCATAAGGTACTCTGACCCAGCAGAGCACCTGCATTGTCCCACTGAAGTCAATGGGACCACTGGTGTGTTGAAAGGGATGGGGGCCGGAGTGCTCAGCACCCCGCTGGGTTGAGCCCACAGCGAGCACAGAGGCTCTGGTGGCATTTGGTTGCTGTTGCTGGATGTTTATAAGAGGACGATGATCATTGTTATCTGGATTGTAGTAGTGCCCAGCTGTGCTTTCCAAACCCAGCAGCAGCCCAGTCCCTGCCCCCGGGAACACACAGTTGCAGGCTAGAGACTCACGCAAACTTGGGGAAAGTTTGGATACTGTTCTTAACCCCACCGCTCTGGCTTGTTTCTACAATGGGTCCAATCCGGAAACCCAAATGGGAACATCCCGACCCTGGGAGGATACTCTGATCTGGACCCCAACTATGTACCTCGCTCCCTTCTCGAGTTTCTCTGTAGGTAGGAGGAGCTGATCTGGAGCTGGGAGGGAAAAGAAACCACGCTCTTTGGGGGTTAGGTCTCTGCGGAGGTGGGACTTAGCCTGCTGCAGGGATCAGAAGTGGGTCCGGAGGACAGGCAGAGAGGAATTAAGTGGCTCTCTCATGTAGCTGTCTGTTGTAGGGAAGCCTGAAAACCTGAAAAACTGCGTTCCCATTGTGCTAGGGGCGGTGCAAACCTTTTCCCGGGGCATGAGTAGCCTGGCCATTTTTCTCTGGCTCTGCTGTTTCAGGGAGCGAGGGCACATGCTCCTTCTCTCACGGAAGGGTCAGAGTGTCACTGCAACATATAATTCAGCAGACAGTTCCTGGAACGGGAGCAGGGCAGGTTATCTTCCACAAGGAGATGACTCGATGGTAAATCTCCATCGCATCACATCTCACACCTGGTGGGCTGGCTGGGTAGAAGGGAAAGTCCCTTGTCTTCTCCCTGCTGGGAACTCCTTCCCATCAGCAATGGCATCGCACATTTCAGTACAAATTCTAGACACTCAAGGGGAGCTGAGTCAAACCCCTCCGAACTCTGGAAAACTCATCCAGGATCCTGTTTCCCCAGCTGGCAGCGTTTTCTATAATGGGCCAGACTGGTCTGAACACCTGCAGACTTCAGGAAAGTTCAGCGGTGGGCCCTGCCCCCAAATTTGCATCTCGGTTCCATCCCTAATGAAAACACATTTGCTTGTAAAAGGCACCCGCCAGCGGAGAGCCTGCTTAGAAAGAGGGCTTACGTGGTAAACATGTCACAAGGATATTCCTCTTCCCAGATGTCCCTCAGTCTGCTTATTGGAACCATCATTTCGCAGCTCTCCACTCGTTCGGGGTATCTATGGATTTGGGTTGCCTATTTTGAGACAACTAGAGGCTTCTGCAATGTGTGAAGCTTTGCGTTGCGATGGACCCCAGGTTGCTCGGCGGTGACACCTTTGGCCGATGTATGAATTACAGAGCGGGGCGCTCTCAAGCGCTCCTCCACCGAAGGAAACCTATTGCGAACTGAGGCCTTGAGGGAGCTGGGGGAGAAAGCGCAGTGTCTTTTCTATTAAATGCGGCCCACGGCACCATGCCAAACTCCGAGTCTGTGGCCACATCTGCGTCCTTGTGATGTCTGTGGAATCTGTAGCTTGAGCCTTGCTTTCTGCTGAGGGCAGCTGCAGTATCTCAGCAGCAACTGTTCGCCGGTATGTATCTTAAAGTAGCAGAGCCCAAGTGACTGCAATGCCCAATATGTGACACCAGATACAGCCCGGCACCAACTGACGCTCTCCCAGGGTCACCTTTCCCTTCCTTCAGGGGGGCAGGGGGGTGAGCTTTCTTGTTTGCACTGTGCCCAGCAAACCGCCGCTTGCAACCCTTTTCAGCACATCTGGACGACAAATCTGTTTGATTCGGGTCGTGCAACAGAAGGAGGCAGCGAGTGATTTCCCACTGTGGCCCGGGAGGAATGACTCAGTGAGTGACTCTCTGGGTTTCCAGCCCCGTGCTGTGCAGAGAGCATTGCACAGGAACCCAGCTGTTTGAATGAGAGCCGCGGGTGGACCATCAGTGGGATAAATCAACAGTGGGCCCCAGAAGAAATGCTTTTAAGGGGAGGAACCTCTCTGGAGTGGGTGGTGGACGGAAGGCTGTAGATGATCGCTGGGCCAGGAAGATGTGTGGGGGCAGGAACACACCAGGCTAGGCAGGAAAAGCACAGAGGGGCTGGGAAAAAGCCTGCAAGAATTTTTATTTTTTTCAAAGGTGCCTGGGAAAGGAAACCATTGTTAAGAACAGATCTTGATGGCTCCAGCCACCTCTCCTGGGAGATAACCAATCACAGCCCACAGTGCTCTCACAACCAGAAACCCAGCCCAAAGGGCTGAAAGGTCTCTTGGAAGCAAAAGATCATGCAGCACTGCTCTGTGAGAGCAGACGGAGCATGGGGTGTCCCGGAGGGTAGAAAGACACATGCTCAGAGCTGCACTCACTGCAAGAAAGGGAGTGCTCTAGGGATGGGGCAAATCGACGCTCCGCTCCTCAGCTGGGGTATGCTGGGGTAGCTTCATTAGCCGATTTACCCCAGCTAAGAATTTACCCCATTCTAATCAGCCCTGATGTAGTTGGAAAGCGAATTGTCCTTGACTGAGAGCGATGTACCAGCCTCTTTGGCACAAACAGCATTGAAATACCTCGGCCTCTGCAGCCTTTGAGCTTGCACTGGGCTCAGAAGAAATAAACAGATGATCCTGGGCCAGATCTTCAGCTTGGTGATCCATTGACTTCAATGGAGCCAGGCCAATTCACGTGAGCTGAGGATCCGGCCCACTATGCCCATGAATAGTCTGGAAGATACACCCAGCCCCCTCTGCTTTCCTCTGGGCTGCTTTCAAGGTGCCGTATTGGTTGTAGTTGCTGTGAATTCATTTCTTGCAGCGGTACGTTAGCCTCTTCCCTCGGTTCGCTTCTTCCATGTCAGCTCCAGCAGGCCAGACAGTTTGCTGCACGGGCCCACCACTGCTAGCATTGCTCAGGGACAGAGCCCTCGTCTCCAGCCACCTGCCAGGCCTCATGAGTATTTGCTTTACTACTCCCAGTCTTTACCCTACCCCAGGTTAGCCCTGTATCTCTCCAGGGAGCTATGCACACAATGAGACAGTAAACAGTGATTTCGACAAATACTTGCATGGCTGAGAGGTTAAACAAAACAGTTCGAAGTCCGTCTCTGCTACATGCACCATATGTCTACAAACCCATCCTATTATGGATCTTCTATAGCAATCCAGGGCCATTTCTCATCTTTCCTTGCTACTTCTCAGCTGCTGGAGAGCCTGAGCAATGATAGGAATGCTTTCCATTGTCAGAGGTCAAAGCCAGAGAAACCACTTTCCTCACAAGCCTGGTGTGCCAGCTTCTTGGACCTCCCGGCTCCTCCTACCAATCCTTATAGTTAATTGTTAGGCCATGGCTCAAGTTGCTTTGCCTTGATTTGTTCAGAAGGCCGGGTCATGGTGTGTGCATGGTACGTTCATTCCGTATGTTTTCATGTGTGCATGTAACGACGTATAGCGCTTTGCATCTTGGGATCTCAACGCACTTCAGCCACAAACCGCTTTAGGGTACATCTACACTGACTCTGCTTTTGGTAGCGTGTAGAGTACATACACTACACGCCTTCCCTAGCACAGGCCTAAGGAGCAGTGCTGATGATGAGACACTGTTTAGGTGAGTAGAATAAGGTCACTTCTGAACCCGGTGAATATGTACCTGGGTATGTACCCTGCAGTGCTCTCCACTCGCCCAATCAGGGCCTCACCCGTCTCCCCTGCTCTTTTTAACAGTGTAGTGTCCCACCGTCTCCCCACTGCTGAAGTCCTACCTTGACGCACAGAAAGACTCCGGCAGTGGGGAAAGGCTCTGGAAGTGAACAAGCTTTACCTCGCTGCCTCCTGCTGCCGGAGCCTTTCACCGAAACATGCAGCTACGTACCACAGTTGGCTGCCGCCTGCTTTTCACTGCCACGTGTAACTACACAGACCCTCCATGTTGCCGCCAGAGGTGTGCAATGTAGACCTACCCGAAGACACACACACACACGCACCCCGCCCCGTGACGTAGGTCATTATTATCGGGCGCATTTTATAATCAAGTCCATTGAGACACGGGGAGGTTAGGTGATTTGTCTAAGGTCTTGTAGTGAGTTCGTGTCTGAACCCAAGAGCCCTGACTTCTTATCTCACGTTCTAACCGCTGAACCTCAATCCTAGCAGTGCTGGTAGCAGCAGTTGCTACTTTTCATCTCTAGGCAGCTGCAAGAGACCAACTGAGTCGCCTGCAATGTCCAGAAGTGTAAGTGAGGTTGCAAGAGGTTTAGGTGGGATTTTCAGAGGGGGGAAACAAGAGCATTAGGTGACGAAATCCCACTGAAATTCAGTGAGGGGTTGGACTCCAGCTCCTTTGAAAATCACAGCTTTAAACACATCTGTTGCACCAGAACCTGTTTCAAGTCACTTTCCCAGTCAAGTCATGCATATGTTTATGGTTATCGTTTGGAGAAGCAGGAATTAAGTTCTTTCTTCGGCTGTTTTCTGCTTTTGCTGCCAAAAGGGGTGGTTGAATGCATATAATTATGTATGCTGACATCTTTAGAGCTGTTATCTTTACTAATCTGTGCTGATTGACAATAAGCTTCTCCTAAACTTCCAAAGCCATCCAAACTCTAATCAGCTTCCCCACTCTCTTTCATGACTGGAGCTGCTGATTCTCAAACAAAGGGAGTTTTTCAGTCCTCATTAAGATAATGGGTGTTTTGCTTTAAGCAGGGAAGTGTTATGGGTGACACGGTGATGTCATTTTCCTGTTGGAACAGGAAGTGCATAAAATTCACACCAAGGAAGGTAAAAACTAACATGCGAGTGTTACAGCTGTGTGCAAAAAAGGAAGACGGTTTCTGCTGTACCAGGGATTTCTCAGTAACCTCCATGGCTGATCCTTAAGTCAATGTGGGATAAGGATACTCAGCATGGGCCTGATCCAATGATCCTGTAAGTCAGTGGTAAGAGTCCTACTGACTCCCATGGGCTTTGACTCAAACCCTGTGAGAGCCTCGCTGGATCAAGCCTACAATTTGCAGCGGTGCACAAAATATTTGCAAGAAAACTGGTTGTGGTTTTTGTGCAACATTGGCACTGGAACAGGCCCACGTTCAAGAGCAGTTGCTGTCACGGCACAAACTGTGGACGGTGGTAATGGTGCATGTTTTTGCAGCCATATTACCCTTTATCCTGGGGGAAGCTGCAGAATGTATGGGATGTACAAACCATGCCGGCGGGTGAGGGGAATGGAGGGGGAAAATCACAGGGCATTGCTGAAAGAAAATAGCCTGAAATGTTTCTGCGAAGAATGTGCATCAGATAGCATCGGCTTTGGTGGTGCATGGCCCAGTTCTGAACGGCAGAGTAGTATTAATGGCAGGTTTATAACGACTCACTACTTAGCATGGCTTTGCCTGAGCGCATGCCTTGCTGGAGCTGACACCTTTTCTTGATGCTCCTCCTGAAGGCAGCCTTGGAAAATGGTGGCCTATGAAAGCCTCCCAAGGGCAGCAGTAGCAGTAAGGAGAGCTGGATTGACTTTCAAAATCAGCTAACTACTGCATGATCCTACACGGCAGTCCGCCCTGGGGGGAGAATGCCACCTCCGTTGGTACTAATCAGCTGATCGCCTGGACCCTCCCCTCCGCTTCTGCCCCTGGCTGGTTTATAATCTGTTTCCCAGGCCCAGCAACTCCACATCCTGTTGGCTTTTTAGCTGCAGCTCTCGGCTGAGCCCAGGGGCAGGCAGTTTGTTTGCTTGGCAGCACCTGTCCCGGGCTGGCCTGTGCCTACGTCTCTCCATTCAGCGTACGCAGAGACGCAAACGTGCTCTTCCTAGGGAAATTCAGCATGGGCCCGAGTCTGAAGTCACCACTTGATTTCCCAGGGGCTGGGTAGGGTTACCTGGACACAGCTCCCACTGACTTCAGAATTTGAGGTCAAGGGGCGTTACTCCTATCCTGTGGAAAGCAGGGAGGGAAGGGCCCCAGGATCCATTTATTTTATCATGCAGCAGGAAAGAGCAAACCTGGGGGGTGAGAGGGAAAGAGAGAGACTGGGGAGGCCCCAGTATGGAAGTGCTGCATAAGATAGTCTACGTGACATTACCTTAGACACCAACGCCTTCGCTCATCCAATGAAGGCAGGATTGTTTTAACCTCAATATATTTACACCTTCTTCCGGCTCCTTAGCACATAGGTTGCCCGAACTCAGACTCCCTTGCATTGCAGGTGAGTGAGTGCGGCAGGATCTCCCAGAGCACCAGGGAGCCTGACGTACACCCGTCACTCTGCATTTGGCCCAGAGCCAGAGTTTTCCTCGGTGGCGACGTAGAAATACCCGGGGAACTCTTGTCTGCTGCTCCACGTACTTCTCTCGTGCGGAGCCGTGGTGGGGGACAGCAATTCACTTATAATAATCCTGCTGTGTGCTTCCTGAGCACCTTCCCCACGAGGATCTCACTGTGCTTTACAAGCCATATTGAAACCTCCCCGTGGGGCAGTCTCAGTACACGGTACCGAGCCCAGAAGTGCCAAGTCACCTGATGAAATGCTGCCCGGGTGCCACCGATCTGGGGAGAGTCTCAGCCCCAAGATGTTCAGAGAGTTTGGATAGGTTTGCCAATGGACAGAGGCTTATCCGGGACAAACGTAGACCCCAACATTTCTGAGGTCACTCTGTCTCTGACACACAAACACATGCACTTTATCCACATGCTCCCCCAGACATGCAAACACAGACCCACATGCATCTGTACAAACACACACGGCCTCCATCCCCCCCATTCATTAGTATTGAACATTCACAGGAATAATGGGAACAATACGACTCTGAATGAAAATAAACAGCAAGGTTTCTCCTTCTCCACCCCCACTCCCCCGGCCCGGCAGCTGCTTCCACCACATGAAGGCCGACAGCAGCGATGGGTCAGGTCCGCAGTTGTGGTTGAGGA
Organism: Macrochelys suwanniensis; assembly: GCA_033296515.1. Lineage (NCBI taxonomy): Eukaryota > Metazoa > Chordata > Testudines > Chelydridae > Macrochelys > Macrochelys suwanniensis. The sequence continues at coordinate 6,486,351 of CM065790.1, read as the reverse complement.
ATGTCTGGGAAGAAAGTGATAGTGGCCTCAGCTGTAGCTTTAATGCAGTGTCAAGGACACACACAAACCTCACCCACAATGCAGCTAAGAAAGGAGACTTGGAAAGGATCAAAGGCCTAGATTCTCTGCCCATCTCTCCTTTGCTTCTTATTGCTAATGTCATCCTTTAAGTCACTGGCAATGATACTCATCATTACTTTGCCCCGGATGTTGTTCCAAGGCCAGGCTTGGCGAGTGCTGTTCTTGTGGATACTGCTCAGGAGGAGCTCTGTGCTGCTTGGTAGCGTGATGTGAAATATCCAGGGAATCGGAACAAACGGCTGACAGTTGAGGCACTGGCTTGTCACTGGCATGGGCCTCTCACATCTCTAGCTCTTTACTTTCTCAGTGAGGAGCCTGTGAGTCTGGTGATGGTGATGGGGCCATGCTGGCTCAGGATGGCTCCAGCCATTCTCAATCTCTCCGTCTCTCTCTTAACCGCAAAGCAAGGTAGGCTGGGAAATGTAGTCCCCCCCAGGCACCCATTTATAATATCAAGTCTGGGGCAAGGCACGCTTGGAACAAGGAAAGCATATAAACCAGTGGGTTGGAGCAGGAGAAAACTTCAAATCCACAAAACCAATAACAATGCAGCTCTTGATTTCAGTGGACATATTGCCTGAGTCAGCACCCTACCCCAGGAAACCTCCACCGAAACAGAGTTCTGGCCCCATCAAGGGCAAAGTGCCAGGGAACTCCACTAGGGACTTTGCTATTGCAATTGATTTTTCATGAAAGGCACTCCGATGCCACGGTGATGGGCTGCAGACTGAAACAGACAGAGAGAGAGGGGGGAATGCAGATGAGAGACCTAGTTAATTAATGTTTGCAAGGTACCTTCGGATACCTGACGATTGGTCTCAGCCAGCGCATCATTTTTCTTCAAATGAAGGGACTCTGAAGCTCTCCTCATGGGCCAAATCATGAGCTCTTTACATCTGTTCCACCCTCTCTTGAAGTCAACAACACTTTGCTCGAGCGCAGAGGAGGAAAGGCTTAATTATTGGTTCCTTAGGTGAAACTCAGCCCTGTGCAGAGCTAGCCCCAGGGCCAGGTGCCAGTTACACCCTACTCTGAGGGTTGAAGTGGGACATCAATGTTCTGTAAGCCTTATGCTGGCTGTCTCCACAGATGGGGATTTCACCCTTAGTGTTCTGGTCGATTTTCCAATAAGTTGTCAGGACGACATTGTCAATAAAGTCATCAGGGCAAATAAACGTTTTGATCAAGTTCTCAGGATAAATCCCTTGACTTCTAAGGAGTTCACATTTTTGGACCCTTGCAGGTTTCTCAGAATTATATATTTTGTAATCAATGAAAATCTCTAGGTTTGTTTAGGATTTTTTTTCTCCTGAGACTAACACAGACTCTCCCATGTTGAGAATGTAGTGTCTGTTTTGGTTTCTGTATAGAATAATGGGCCAGATTCTCAGCTGGTATAAATCAGCAGAGCTCCACTGAACTCAATTTGGTTTTGAAGTTGGGTGTAAATAGTCTGCGGTTCTAAGGACGATCCCAGCAATGGAGCTAAGCTGATTTACACCAGGTGAGGACCTGCCCCAATCATTATGATACCGTTGGCAATACGCAAAAGGCAGACTGTGTGGTCTGAAAACATAGAAAGTCCCTCCTGCCCTCACATGACCCATGCCCACAGAACGCGTTTCCAGGCCACTGATGCACCAAGTGGAAAGAATGTTTTCTTCTTTGATCATGAAATTTCCAAATCCCACACTTAGGGCCTGATCCAAAGCCCTGGAGGTTAATGAGAGTCTGTCCATTGAGAGCGATGGGCTTTGAATGAGGCCTTTCAGGAGAAAACAGTGCAGCAAAAGCATTTACTTACTGCTTCTGCCAGCCACCAGCTCCTAGTAATTCCAGCAGCTGTTCCAACTCAGCTCCTTTCTTGCAGCATGCCAATAGGGGGAGGGCAGGCAGGCGACTGACTGTAGGCATCACCCTCACAAGCAGAGGGGTTGGGTTTCTCTAGTATGAAAAGCCAGCCCAACTTATTTAGCACCCGGGGGGTTGAAATATTATTTTTCTATTAATACATCATTAACAAGGGCTAATGGGCCTGCCAGCCCTGTCCCATTCTCGGATCCAGCTGAGCAGGGCTGAGGTGTCTTCTGGAGAGGAGGTATAGGAAGCAAGTGGGCTCCGGCAGCTGGTCCTGAATAGGGGGGAAGGAGAAAGTGCTCTGAGTCCCTGCAGCCTACTTGGGGTGAGTTTTATGTTTGAATTAATAAACAGCGCCCCCCTGAGGCAAGGGCTTGAAGACTTTGAGTGGGGTATCAGTCCTTCCAGGATTGGAGAGGACAGGGCCAGCTCTAGCTTTTTTGCCGCCCCAAGCACCAAGCTGCCAAAGCAAAAAAAATAAAATAAAGCCGCGGCCGGAGCTGCTGAAGCAAAAAAAAAAAAAAGGCCCTTGAAATGTGCCGCCCCAGGAATGGGGCCAGAATGCCGCCCTTTCAGATGTGCCGCCCCAAGCACCTGCTTCCTTTGCTGGTGCCTGGAGTCGGCCCTGGGAGAGGCAGGCCAGCAGCCTACAACATCCATTTCTCCTGGGACAGACATCAGACCTGCAGAGTGGTCACCTGAACCTCCAGCCTCTGAGGTCCAACACATTCAGGAACATCAGACCATGCTAGCGAAAGGTCAGGGCCCGTGGACTGAGGAGGTTTGCACACCTGACCCAAGATGTGCACGCACCTTCTTCAACTCTAGCTTCGGTATCTTCCCCTGCAGGCATCTATGGTAAGAAGGGAGGAGACCTGGGAGTTGTTAGGAAGAGAGGAGGGGCATGCGGGTAAGTACCTAACATGTGTTAGGGTCTATAAGAATACATGGGCAGTGGGGGAGTGTTCCCATTGCAGGTTCAAGTTCACATTTGCCTACCTTGGGAGAAGTCCCCCAAATCCTAGAAACATAGAATTTGCCATCCTGGATTAAACTGAGTCCTGGATTAAACCACTGAGCACCCTGCTTCCTACAATGTTCAGTATTTTATGCTTCAGAGGAAGATGAAAACAACCCATTACAGGTAGTGAATTGTGCACAACGGTGAAGGTGGGGGTGTTCTTTCCTGGATCACCCAGCTGATCTCCTTCTGCCCTGAGCTATGAGATTTGTTTACATTGCTGTCTCAGGACTAGACTCTGCCCAAGTACTCCCTAACTCCCGCACTAGTCCCACGGAAATTGATTTAACAGCAGAGTAAAGCACCATTTGATGTGAAGAAGGGTGGAAAATCTGGTTCTGAGTTTGCAACGCTAAGATTCAGAACATAGTTAGATGTGCTTCACTTTTCCAAGGACCACGCTGGCTGGATCCTACCAGCTCATTCCTGCCAGGTTGCATGATGAACCGATGCAAATAAAATCATGAGGACTGTGCCAACCTCAGATTTTTAAAGGAACCAAATGGTAGAAGGAAGGCAACGATTCCTCACGAGCCCTTGGGCTGTGGAAGAACAGAGGCACAAAGAAGCTATTAAATGGTCTCTACGGCTTTCCCTCCCGACCACGGATCATCAGCTATATTTGACAATAAAAATGGGTTCTTTGCATGCAGATGCAGAGAGGAGCCTTCCCTGTGGGGCACTGGATCCATTCATCTCCCTTTATCTGAAATTTTAATTAACTTCCCTTTGATCCAGGCATGCTCTGCATCCCAGTGCTCCTCTCTGCCAAGGTGTTCAGCAGCCATTTTTACCCCTTCTCCTTTAGAGGCTAGAATATGAACTCCCAGTCCTCCACGTTGTTTATTTGTAGTTACAGTGTATGGGCCGGATTCAAAACCCCTGGAAGGTAACGGGAGCTTGGCCATTGATTTCATTAGGAACTAGAAAAAGCCCTCGGGCTTGAATTTGGCCCTTATATAACTCCATCCACTTCAAAAGTTGTGCCTGCTTACACCAGCATTACACTTGGCCCAATAGGTTTCGCCATTTAGAGTTGGCCCATGCACGGGCAGCCAGCCAGAAGGGAGATGTTTCAATACAGCTGCTAGCTCTCCACATTAATACTGAGGTTCGGCGTATTGAGCGCAGCCATCCCAGTGGTCTGCACCAGGAATGGGCTGAACTGATTGGCGTCGAGGATGAATCTAGGCCTGGAAAGAGTTGCACTCTAGTAATGCGAGCACAGGTGACAAGAGCTCCTGATCGCTAACCCCATTCTGACACTGACCTTGGATGAGTCGCTTTGCCTGTTTTTGTTTGTCCGGCCGTAAAAGGAGCCATAGTGGGACTTCCGTCCATCCCAGGGCTGCAGTGGGGCATGCATTACGGCAAACATGCCCTACAGATGAGAAAGGCAATAGGAGAAATTAGTGGGAGCAAGATTTCTCATTCCACCCAGCTACTTCCTCATGCCAACCCCCGCTTTAGAAATGATCTTTTCTCTGTGGAGATAAAATGGTTCCACAACTCCTGTCACACTGGTGACAGTGTCCAGATTTCCGCATCCCTTCGGCTATCAGGCTGGCGCCATTACGCAGGCTTCCTGTAAAACATACCATTACAATGAAAATCACTATCATTGAGACAGAGGCAAGTTTGGAGTAACAGTACATTTCATTATAACAAACACTAAGCGCTGATACAAGACTTCCTTTAGGAGTCACAGAAAGGGCTGGAGAAATGACCCCAAGAAGAGATGGCTAGTCCCCTTTGCTGGCTTGGAGGACAAGCCAATGAAGTAAGTTATTTATGTTGATTTCAAGGTTTAATTGCCAGTTCTATGGGAGGTAGAGTGTGCATTGCATCCCAAAAGAGAAAGAAGTGGCTGGCCACCGCTGTATGACACTAGCTCTCTTGGGTTGCCAAGAGTCAACCCACAGAGACAAACTTAGCGTATCCAGATATTGGGGCATAGTGACATTAGATGGAACATTCCTATATAAGAAAATCCGTCGTGCCTGATGATTCGTCATTTTAGGCCAAATTATCAGCACCACATTTGTACGTACATTCGTGACACTTGTACAGTAAATACCAGTTAGTGACACCGCTGACTATTTGTATGCATAATGTACAATGATTCTGCAAAAAGTCATGTGAAAATTAGGTGTAGAACGGCATGCATATTTTCGCATGCATAAGTAGGTATGAGCTGATCTGAAAAATCCCATCCTTTATGTTTGAATATCATGATTAATTATCCCCAGTAGAACATGTGATTAAAATTGTTTGCTCTCTGTTCATCTCGTGCTCTGTTTAGTAAGGTTGGTGAGTCTAGTTTGAGAATCTTAATGACTGATTACTGGTGTAGATCGCATTTCCTCGCTGCCCTCTGGATGTGAGTTCCACTACACTGTGAAAATAAGAAAGAAAAACTTGTAGCACCTTAGAGACTAACAAATTTATTTCAGCATAAGCTTTCGTGGGTTAGTACCCACTTCATCGGATGCATGGAATGAAACATACAGTAGACAGATATTTATACAGTCAGAGAAACATGATAAGGTGGAGGTGCATAGACCAACCTTAAGAGGCTAATTAATTGAGAGGAACCATAACAGCAGGGGAAGAAAAACCTTTGAAGTGATAAACAAGATGGTCACACAGGTGTGAATGAGGATCGTTAACTTAAGGGAAATAGATTCAATTAACATAATGGCCGAGCCATTCGAGGTCCTTATTTAATCCTGAGGTAATACAATCTAGTTTGCATATCAATTTGAGTTCAACAGTTTCTCTTTGAAGTCTGCTTTTCGAGTTAATCTGTCGCAACACTGCTACCCTCAAGTCTGTCAGTGAGTGATTAGGGAGGTTGAAGTGTTCTCCTACTGGTTTTTGATATGCAAACTAGATTGTATTACCTCAGGATTAAATAAGGACCTCGAATGGCTCGGCCATTACGTTAATTGAATCTATTTCCCTTAAGTTAACGATCCTCATTCACACCTGTGTGACCATCTTGTTTATCACTTCAAAGGTTTTTCTTCCCCTGCTGTTATGGTTCCTCTCAATTAATTAGCCTCTTAAGGTTGGTCTATGCACCTCCACCTTATCATGTTTCTCTGACTGTATAAATATCTGTCTACTGTATGTTTCATTCCATGCATCCGATGAAGTGGGTACTAACCCACGAAAGCTTATGCTGAAATAAATTTGTTAGTCTCTAAGGTGCTACAAGTTTTTCTTTCTTATTTTCATTTTGCTGACACAGACTAACACGGCTACTACACTGAAACCTACCACTACATTGTGTATTGTCTGGATATGTTAGATCAATTTGGCACTTCTTCACGCCCTCATCTACATATGAACTCTGTGTTTTAAGACCAGGTTTTTTTTTCAAAAAAGGTAAGTAAGATATCAACTCACTCCCAGGAACAGGATCATCAGTTCAGGTTTGAACGGACCATCCCAAGGAAGCTTACGTGACCTTACGACATTGAAAAGTTATTCTGTATATATGGGGAAAATGTTCTGTTGAGCTCTCCAAACCAATCTCTCTCATAGATTCCAACAGAATGAGACCTGGAGGCACTGATTATATCACTGATTGATGGACTAATTAGTTACAGAATTTGCATTACCCCTGGGTTGTCAAAGTAACAGGATATAAACTATAAGGAAGCTTCAGGTGGTGTTGAAGGGTGTTCTGTACCTGCTAGGCAGGGCCGATCATTGGGAGTGTATAATGCCTATTGGCAGTGCTCTGTCTCAGTTCCTAATTACGAATTTATGACCTCAAATTGCTCTGAACAGCCTAGGATTTTGGTTATTTAAAAAAACCTTCCCTCGGCCTATGATCCCTCATGGAAGTGATGGTCCTTTGGGAAATTTCTGGTGTCAGCAAATGGTCTTGAGTTCTGTAGGGCACCAGCTGGGTGATCCCAGTGGCAGGCCCTCCTTTCCTGAGCTCCCTCCATGGGGTGGCTCGCCCCAGCACAGCCGCCTTCAGGGGTCATTGTAAAGTGTGTCCCCTTAGCCTGGCTTCTTGAATGACATTTCCAGCGTTGCTGAGCAGAGACAAACCAGCTGGAGACAGCAGCCCTTGAGCTATGAAAGTATTGGGCAGTCGTGCTTATTTCAGCTGGATGGGGTTTTCTAAGTCACTGATACGGTGTAACCATGATCAATGAATGCGATGCCCGCTGTGAGTGTTCTCCCCCGCAAGGATCCTACCACTGTTCGAGTATTAGAAGAACCGACTATCCAATTCTTTGCCCAACTTCCCCTCTTCATCTTTCTTTTACTGGTTTAGCAGGAACAGGCCTGGAGCCTCGGCTGGAGTTTCAACGAGGTTACCATGGCATCTCTGTGCAAACATTATGTCATACCGCCCCCCACCCAGCTCCCTCTGCTCCCCATTGGAAGCCCAGCTGCCTTTGCCCGCTTTGTAAACATGGCTCTGCATTGAAGTTGAAGCTTAGTTTCTTCAGCGGCTTCATTGTTACTTGTGGATAGCTGCCTCCCACCCTTTCTTCCCTCCAAACTCCAGGATGTGAACACTATGCTGATCAGCTGCTTGAAAAGGAGACAACAGGAAAGGGAAACACAGAGGAGTAAATTCATCCCTATGGTAAACTCTGTTGCTATCAACTGAGTTACACCAGTGATGAATTTCACTCAATATCTCAAAGACAAAGGGTCCAGTGCAACATTACAGAGAGACTTTCCTATCAGGGCCAACTTGATCAAAGGGAGCCTGCAAGCCCAGGATCATGTATCTTGCCTGGAATTCTCTGGTTTTCCCTGCTGCTATGGCAAATATTTGCGTATGGAGATGAATTTTCTCCCAGGCTACCCAGCCTTTCCATCTGCCAGTTCCTGAAGTGAAGGCACAGTGCTGTGACCATTGTGGGTACAAATTGGTTTGGGGGGCGGGGGGGAATTACCACCTCTTCTTATAATCTTCACTAATTATCAGATCCAAAACGCCTACTAGTGGAGCGGATGAATTAAGTCATATGATAAATGGTCATGTGACTGAACCAGGCCTATTGGAGGGTATTAAAAGAGAGGCCTATGGAGACTGAAAGGGGAGCTGCAGAGTGAAGTTGCAGGGAGAGGCGGTGCCTTGGCGTGGGTGGAAGTACTTTGTATTTTGTTACTTTATGTTAATAAACCAGACCCAATGGAGGGCTGTTATTGGACTCAGGAAAGCCTCTTTTTTGTGAGTTATTGAGCAACTAAGAGGGGAAACTGAGTCCGGGTGCCACCCCTGGCCGTGAAGAGACACCCACAAGGTGAAGTTACACTTCCAAAACAGCCTGCTGAGATTTTGCCTCTCTTCCAGCTGGGACCGGAAGGAGATGTGTTGAAATACCAAAAGGAAAGTCTGTTCCCCTAGGAACTGAGACACAGTTTTTCAAAAGAGCCTTCTGCACGCTCAGCATCCACAACTGGCCATAGGTTTTCAAAAGAACTCAGTCCCATGGAGACACCTACCAGCAGTAAACAGCCTGGTTTACAAAAGGGCTCAACACCCAAGGTGAATCCAATATGCCCAGCTCTCTTACAAATCCCCCCCTTATTTAGGTGCCTCACAGCTCAGCTCTTTTGAAAATCTGATGCCAATTATGGGTGTTGAGCTATGCTGAAAATTCTGGGTCTCAGACCAGTGCCCCATGATTTGTCTCTAGCAGTCGTCAACATCCCAGGCTTCAGAGAGAGGGGTGGAGGGGAAATCTGGCCATTTGTGCATTGTCTGTTCCTCGCTTCCCTTCTTCTTGTCCATTCTCATCTTCTCTCCCTTTTCTTCTAGGCCAGGAGTGGTTGGGCCAATTGCTTCTTAAAAGAACAAATGATCTCCTCCTCCGTTCGTCTCCTCACACTCCTCCAGGGAAGAGAGATCACTCTACTTTAAACCGTAACGGTTGGTGCTGCTTAGGGGCCTGAGTTGGCTGAAGGCAGAAGCTAAGAAGGGGAGTTAAAAAAGAACCTGATGCTGTTCCAGATTCCTATCCAGACTTCGCTGAAGCCAGTTACCACTTGGCTACAAAGAGCTTCAAGTGTTTGGATGCCGAGTTGAATATGAGGCCAAACTACGGCCCTGTTGCTGTATGAGAAGGTGAGAAGCACTGAGATCTGGCTGCCCACCTCGAATAGACTCTGATCGGCTTTGCTTCGTAAGCACAGCCTTGAAGCAGAGATGAACTGCTGAAGGTTGAGGGTCTTCCTCTTCGGATGAAATCCTAGATCTGTCATTAACCACATTTGCTGCATGAGCGAGACTGATGGATGTTCTCCTAGATCCTATGAATTTGTTAGTGACATAGAGCCCAGAGACACACAAACTTTGAGTCAGCAATGGAGTTCTCAAGCATGCACCACCCGAATAGTATCGGGGGTACCATGTGAGGAAACGTGGACTTCAAGGGCTAGATTTTGCTCTCCGCTGCACCTCTGCCTTCAGTGTCACTCCCAGTTTCCACCCAGGGTAACTAAGGGCAGGTCTTCACTACCCGCCGGATCGGCGGGTAGCAATCGATCTATCGGGGATCGATTTTTCGCGTCTCGTTAAGACGCGATTAATCGATCCCCGATCGCGCTCCCCGTCGGCTCCGGAAATCCACCTCATCAAAAGGCGGAAGCGGAGTCGACGCGGGAGCGGCAGCGATCGACTCGCCGCCGTCCTCATGGCCAGGTAAGTCGATTACGATACGCCGACTTCAGCTACGCTATTCACGTAGCTGAAGTTGCGTATCGTAGATCGACCCCCTCCCCTAGTGTAGCCCAGGGCTAAGAGCAGAATTTGTCCTTAAATGTCTTAATTAATTACTACTCCCTCCCCTCCTCTGTTTGAGTTAATGGGTCTGATTCTTTAACATAGAATTGGCTGGGACTTTTACTAAAACCCATCTCATTAGTGAATCGGTGCTTGCAACATCCTCTCAAACTGTGGGTCGGGACCTCAAAGTGGGTCGCGATCCTGTTTTAATGGGGTCGCCAGGGCTGGCTTAGACTTGCTGGGGTCAGGGGCCAAAGCCAAAGCCCGAGCCCCACTGTCTGGGGCCGAAGCCTGCGGGCAGTGGGGCTGAGATTACAGGCCTCCTGCCTGGGGCTGAAGCCCTTGGGCTTCGGCTTTGCCCCTCCCCTCTACAATAATTCAAGCAGCCAAGTGCCTGACATCCGCACAGGCTGCCGAGCTGCTTTGCATCTTCCACTTTAAGACTGTCTGATGCAGATAGGACTGTAAGTGCAGCAGGTGTTCCAAGTTCCACCTGCTTGTTCATTTTCATTCCAAAAGGATTTAGCCTTGAGACAAGGAGCTGGAAAAGCAGTGGTGGGAAAGTCTGTTTCTTCCCTGTTCTATCACGTTCCTGGGATATGTTCGGGCATATTCTCTGCAGCTATATATATATATATATATTGCCCTCAAGAAGACTTGGGAGTTCCGATACACAGAGACTTCATGAAACTGTGACTGATGGGATTAGAGGAGTGAGTTCAGGCTGCCACCTGCCTGGATTTTTATAGAAAGAGGCTCCATTTCTGCAGCTCCTTCAAAGCTGATTTGCAAAATGCTGGCTGGCCTTCCAGGTAGGGAGCAAAATCCCTCCAATCGGGATCCAACGGCATTAATCCCTCCACCGCCCATGCATGTCCCTTTCCACGGGAACCCCCTCCACCCTGCCAAGGCAGCTCAGAAAGCCCACAAGCGCCCCAAAGGTGGAACGATTACTCAGTGCTCATCTTCTCCTGAGCATAGGCTGACCACTGCATTTGCTCAGACAAAGTGGTTTCTTGGACGGGCTGCTTTCCAGCTGGCGCTCAGCCAAAACCAACCAATTCGTTACACTTAAGATCTCAGATTGGACTTAATAGCCCCAGTCCCAGGAGGAGAGGTGAGAGGCAAGTGCCTCCGCAGTTGAGCCACCTAGCACGCTGCAGGCACACCAGCTGTTAGGCACCCGGCGCCCGCTGCACACAACTGCAAGCCTGAGGCGTGGTTAAATAAAACCACCTCTTGGTCTCCCAGTCCCTGGCATCGTTCTGAGTGGGTGGCCTGACTTCCCATAGTTTGCTTTGGTGGCTTGAGTCTGGCTGGAGTGGCTGGCTAGAAACACAGCCTAATTCCCAGGCTGTCCCTCTCAGCCAAAGCCCACTGGGAAATGGGAAGACCCAGAGAAAGCACTAAGTGAGCCAAGTCTGCTTCAACCCGTCAGAAGAATATCGGTGGTGCTGGAGGACTATTGTTCCTGCCCCCTCTTCACAGAGGCATAGAGCAGCCCCTGGAGACATTTTGGCAGCATGCTCTGCGATTCCAAACAGAGCGTCATTTGCTGTGGGGCAAGTAGGGGTGGTAGCTCCCCTCCCACCCGCCCCGACTTTTCACAGGTCTATATGCTCCATCATGTCGTCCATGTTTAGCCCCTCTCGGACTTTGGACCTGCCCATTAGGAAAGCACTAATTACCTAGTTTTTCTCTGTCTTGATGCAGTTTGGGATGGAGAATGTACTAAATGCTGGCACCGCTTTGCTTCTCCCCCTTGAATTTTTCTGAAATGACTCCCCAGAGTCCAAAGGACTGTGAGAACAGCCTTTTGGGTGCTTCTGCTCCTCGCTGGCACCTGATAAGGCAGAGATGTGACAAGATCCAGGGGCTCGGTGGTGAACTCGGAAAAATTCAAAGTGGAAATAAAAAACACAATGAGGGCTCTTAACCACAGGTTTAGATCACCAAGGGACGGGGTGACCTCTTGGTCACTTGGAGTCTTTACGTTGAGAATGGGCATCTTTCTAAGGGTCTCTCTACAATGCAGCGGCACAGCTCCACTGCTGTATCTGTAACGCCGACGCTTCCTGCATCAATGGAAGGGGTTTCTCGGTCAATGTCGTTAATCCAGCTTGGTTCTAGAAAGCTGTTAAGTTGCTGGTGGCGGGTTTGGGGCCAGAATGCTGTCACTCTTTTCCCAGCCGGTTGGCTCATTTTTGAGGTTCATGGTGGATCATCAGCTGAACGTGAGCTCCCAGTGCGATGCTGTAGCCAAAAGGGCTAGTGCGATCCGGGGCTGCATAAACAGGGGAATCTCAAATTGGAGTAAAAGGATTATTTCATCTGTGTTTGGCACCAGTGCAGCCACTGCTGGAATCCTGGGTCCAGTTCTGGTGCCCACAAATGAAGAAGAACGTTGACAAATTGGAGAGGATTCAGAGAAGAGGTACGAGAATGATTAGAAAACATGCCTTCTAATGACTGAGCTCCTGGAGTCTATCTACTTAGCTCAATAAAGAGAAGGTTAAGGGATGACTTGACTACAGGCTATAAGTGCCAACATGGGGGACAAATATTTGACAATGGGCTCTCCAGTCTAGCAGAGAAAAAGGTATAACACGATCCAAAGGCTGGAAGTTGAAGCTAGACAAGTTCAGACTGGAAATAAGGTGTAAATTTTTATAATTAATCATTGGAACAATTTACCGAGAGTTGTGGTAGATTCTCCATCATTGGCCATTTTTAAATCAAAATTGGATGTTTCTCTAAGAGATCTGTTCTAGGAATTATTTTGGGGGCAGTTCTCTGGCCTGTGTTATACAGGAGGTCAGACTAGATCAGGGGTGGGGAACCTATGGCCCACGGGCCAGATCTGGCCTGTTGCTTAATTTCATCTGGTCCCCCCACCCCATGGGGCTGGAGCCACAAGCGCTAGCTTGCCCTGCTGCAGGGGGAAGCCCCAAGCCTCCGCCTCCCCCGCCCCTGTGGGGCTGTTTGTGGCCCACGATTGATTTTTTTTCTGTGGGTCAATGGCCTGTGATAGAAAAAAGGGTTCCACACCCCTGGACTAGATGATCAAAATGGTCCCTTCTGGCTCTGTAATCTACAAATCCCTAGTGTAGAAGATACTGGACCCAACCCAGCTTCCAGGCAGGGCCGGCACGCCCACTAGGCGACCCTAGCCGGTCGCCTAGGGCGCCGGGAGCCGGGGGGCGCCTGGCCACGGCTGCCCGCGCTCCCGGCTCCGTGGCTGAGCCGGGGGGGGGGGGGCGCCTGGCCGCAGCTGCTGCCCGCCGCCCAGCTCCAGGAGCCGGGGAGGCGCCTGGCCACGGCTGCTGCCTGGCTCTGAGAGCCGGGTGGGTGGCTGGCCACAGCTGCCACACGCCGCCCGGCTCCGCAGCTGAGTTGGCCGGGGAGGCGGCTGGCCGCGGCTGCTGCATGCCACCCGGCGGTCTTAGCTGCGCGGGGGGGCACAGGGGGGTGGATTGGCTGGGGGGGGGCGGTGTTAGCTGTGGGGGGGAGGGGGCGCAGGGCCGGTGCAAGGAAGTTTCGCCTAGGGCGCGAAACTTCCTTGCACCGGCCCTGCTTCCAGGGAAGTCAAGGACAAAATTCCCACAGGCATCAATTGTTGTATGAAGTGTAGTTGTAGCCATGTCAGTCCCAGGCTATTAGAGAGACATGGTGGGTGAGGTAATAATCTTTTATTGGACCAACTTGGTGAGCGAGACGAGCTTTCGAGCCACACAGAGCTCTTCTCCAGGTCGGTCTGTGTGGCTGGAAAGCTCGTCTCTCTCACCAACAGACGTTGATCCAATAAAAGATATTTCCTCCCGCACCTTGTCTCCCAGCCATCAGTGACAGTGATTGGCCCTATTATCTGAAACAGGCGTATAAAGGCCCTGAAGTGAATGCAAAAAGCTCCGGTCCCCAGCCACCCTAGAGAGTCTTTATTCTGAGATGATCTGCAAATGGGAGCCAGGGTGAGGAGAGTGGAACAGAGTGGGGATCTTTCTGTCACAAAAGCGGCCTCTTTTCCCACCTTGTAGAGCTGCATCCGCTTTAAATGGATCTTTTGACTACATGTTTTCTTTGGGTGGGGACCCTGGAACCCCTCTCCGAAATGGGGCCTGCCCAGATTGGAACCCCCCTGTACTCCTGGAAGCCCTTCTAGAAATGAAGCCTGCTTGAGTTGAGCCTCTATAGCACGGACCCTCTCCCAGCAACCAGGCCTGCTCCCATTTTGGAACTGCCGTTACCATGACAACCCCTCCCAGAAATAGGGCCTGCTCTTGTCTCCCCTGGTAGATGTGGCCTGCCTGAGGCCCTAGGGGACACCAAGAACGCTCCAAACATTACATGCCAGGAGTAGCAGCGGTGAAGGTGAAGGGAAGAGGGGGGAGGCAAAGCTCTCTGCCTCCCTCCCCATGCCCAGCTAGCCCCCCGCACGCTCTGTGTCAGCTCCAGCTGGACAGTGAATGGCTCCACTTCCAGCATTGCCTCCCTATCCCCCCGCCCCCCCCCCCCCCCCCCCACAAAACCCAAAGCACCCTGTGGAAGGAAACAACCCTCTCCTGGCAAGTGGACGTGCCCTCCATGTGCTGCACACAGCTCTGTGTGGTGGAGAGGGAGGTTCTCTTCAATGAATGGGAATGGGCCTTGGCTGCCTTAGCTAGCGCTGGCCGGGGACCAAGACGGTACGGACGGCTGGAGCTGCCCCCTGGCTACTGCAGCCATCTCAGATCTCATTCATTAAAACGCAGGCCCTTCCCCCTCTCCCCTTAAAAATGTCTCATTTGCTCCCAACTCCCTGGTTATCCTAGCCCTGGAGTTGAGTTTAATGATGTTAGTCAGCTAGGCGCTGCCGGGCTGGGCCATTCTGAAGGCTGATGGGGAAATCAATTGAGGGCAGAATTGCGGCAGACAATCGTCCCTTTGTCCGTCGGCCAAGGTTAGCAGAGCTGAACAAAACTCCCTTGAGCTGCAGCTCACACAAAACACTGAAGAGCGGCTGTAGGGGCCGGTTGGCGAGGCTGGAGAGGCGGGATCAGGGGGAGGAAGAGGGAAAGGGGGTGGTAGGGGGAACAATGGCAGCCATTAGCATATGCCCGCGCACGCAAGCCTGTTGTGCGTGTGATTGAGATGCAGTCGGCCTATGGGAGACAGGCCCCCGACTGTGCTCTTCCGTCCAGCCTCTGCTGCTTGCTGTTAGCTCTCAGCCGAGCGGCTTTCAAAAGAGGAGCTGATGGTCAGCGGCTGACGGGTGACCGCCTGCAGCTAGCGAACCAGCGAGACGCTGGCGGGGAATGGGGCCCGGGGAGGGCGGCGTGTGGGCTCGTCGGGGGCTGCATGCCAAGTGATTGCCCATCATTAGAATGCTCAGCGACATGTGCAGAGCACGGGAAAGGCATCAATTGACGGGCTCCCTGTGCCTGTGGCAGGGAGGGGAGTATCATTGTCTCCCATTCTACAGCTGAGGAAATTGAGGCACAGAATGCACAGGAATTGGATCAGACCTGAGCTCCATTTAGCCCAATGTCCTGTCTCTTACAGAATTACGTGCTTCGGAGGAAGGTGCAAGAAACTGCACATTAGGCAGATGTGGCATGAGACCTCCTCCTAACTCCTCTAGTTAGAGATTAGCTGATGCCCTGAAGTGTGAGGCTTAATATCCCTCAAAAAATTGTTGTTAGCATTTGCTATGACTAAAGGGTCACATGCTTTGTTGCTTCTGGTGGCTGAGCTCCTTGCACATCCCGGGAGCTCCTTGCATCCCTCCATTTCCCCCACCCCACTCCTAAACTCCCTATGTGTCACCTTCCCATCCCCTGCTACAACCCTCCTACCCCCTACCTCATGCCAGGGCTCTGAGTTTCCTCCATCCCCTCCCATGCTAGGGGCTCAATGTGCTTTACATCCAGAGAAATGCCATCAAGTTGAGCATAGGGCCTCACAAGTTGAGTTGGTAACTCTGGATATTCTTGATATCCATATCACCGTCCAATCCATGCTTTAATCTTGTTCAGTTCTTGGCTTTAACGACATCCTGTGGCAATGAGTTCCACAGTCTAAGTGCATGTTGTGTGAAGAAGTATTTCCTTTGATCGATTTGCAGTTTGTTGCCTTCCATTTCTTTCAACGTGCCCACGTTCCTATGTTACGTGAGGCTAAGGCTGCCATTCCCAAACTAGACACCTAAATCCATACTAAGGCAGCTAAATAAATAACCCCATTTCCAGAAGTGCTGAGCACCCACCGCTTCCATTGACGTCAGTGGAAATTGTGGGTGCCTCAGGCCATTTCTTTAGGTTCCTAGGTGCAGATTCAGGTGCTTAACTTCCTATTTGAAAATCCTGGTCTTCTCAGAGACTCTGCCCCGGTCTGTGAATGGCTAGAATGATGCTTAGCCCTGGTCTACACTGGGGAAGGGGGGGTCGACTGAAGATACACAACTTCAGCTATGAGAATGTCTTCATGGCGTTGAGTCGGTGTCTTCATGGCAGTGAGTCGACTGCTGCCGCTCCCCCGTCGACTCCGTCTGCGCCTCTCGCGGCGGTGAAGTACCGGAGTCGAGGGGAGGGTGCTCGGGGATCGATTTATCGCGTCTAGACTAGACGCGATAAATGGAAGAGAAGGAGATGCTGTGCAGCTTATAGCCACCAGCCATGGTGGCACACTGTACTCTGCATGCACAGAGCCACCTAACCAGCCATTCTTAGTGTAGCAACCAGCCCCACCAACGCACGTTCACAGCACTTTGGCTTCAAGCCACCCCAGGACTCCTGCTCAGATCTCAGGGCTGCCAGGGCAGTCCAGCTCCTTCAGCATTTGCCTTTCCATTCTCCAGCAACTCCAACACCACCTCAGCTGCTGGCTGCCAAGTCCTGCCATGAACCGCAACCCAACCACTCGCTCTTTCCAGGCACCCAGAGCTCCTCCCGAATACCAGCTTAGCCCAGCCCCTAGCCCCTCCACGCCAACAATGTACTTCACAGCGCGCATCGATTACCCCAGTTAAAGCTGCAGACTGAGCCACAAACACCGTGGGCCAAACTCCCCGTGGTTCAAGGACAGTAAGAGCAGTGGGTTCCTCTCACAGATTAATGAGTTACTCCCTTTTTTCACCAGTATATTAATGGGATCGTCTCTTAGTCATGGGGAAAAAACCCTTCTCAACAAGAGCCATCTAGTCTTTCCCTGAGAGCATAAGTCAGGGCATTCCCCTACCAGCCGGCTTCGTCCGGTGCTCAACTCAGGGATCATTTCTTTATCCGAGGGGATGCAGTGGGACATATAATGTCCCCTGGAAAGTTTACAGGCTTCTCTGTGAAACAGCACGAAGCACCCGACAAGACAAGGCACTAGACGAGCATTCTCTAAATGCCACCAGGTCCTTTGGCAGCAGGTCAGTGACACAGCATGGCGGGTTACAGGTATGGGCTCATGCAGCAGCGACAAAGCCAGGAGGTGCAAATAAGCTACAGTCTGAAAGAGAGGGTCTGCTCCAACACAGCAGGTGAGGAGGGAGTCAAGGTGCCCCTGTATAAATCTAACAAATGGCCTACCTTGTGCTACGGGATGGATTGGGCTGCAATGATCACAGCACAGGAGTCAGCACCCAGAGCACTCTGTACCATCGCAGACACAAAACCGACCCCGAGTTGGGGGTAAGGTTGATACAGATCAGTCCCCGACTGGCACAATACGTCACACGACGGCTGGAATTATCCCCAAAAACAAGCATGGTAAACCCAAGAAAGCCAGAGTTAAGGTTAAACTGAAAAGAAATCCAAGCAGGTTCAGGTTTGGAAATTCACAATTAGGGCACTCAGGTAACCTTAACTCTGCCCTGCAGTGACACCGTTCAGTTATGATGAAGGCATTTGAGTGATTTTTAAAGAGATTGGTTTTTCATTGTTTTCTTTCTCGTAGCGTCTCTTCAGGCGCCAGAGATAAGGCTTAAAGCTTTGCCCAGCGGGTAAGGGCACTGGCCTGGAAGTAAGCAAGCCGGGGATCACTCTCTGACCCTGCCTCCGACATACTGAGTGACCTTAGCCGAGACTGTCACCGCTCTGTGCCTCAGTCTCCCCTCCTTTGCGAAGTGCTTTTGTAGTTTCATTCAGCCACAGAGCTAAGGATGATGTCGATGATGATCTGTGGAAAGCACTTTAACACACATGGACGGTGAATAAATCATAACTCACTTATTTTGTTTCCTGAGCGCAAAAATAAAAAAGCCCATTGGGAGGCATAGTCCAAAACCTCCTCATTCCACAGACTTAGGACTCTCAACTGGCTCTGTGCTCCTTACATTACAGGAGAGGGGGTTTTGCATCTTTTGTTAACGGCTATATTTGAAAATTAAAAATAAAAGTTCTTTTACCATCAATTTTCCTCCAGTGGCTGGAAGCTATTTGCCTGAAAGGAACCTCTGTTCTGTGTGAGTAATGAGAACTTCTCTTCACTTTAGTCTAAACATGTATTTTCCCATAGGGATCTCCCCACATTCAACTCGTATCATATGATTTCTGGCTGATTTCTTCCCCAACCCCGTGATACTTGTTAATTCCAGCAAGAGTTGACTTGTCTCCTTTCTGTGGTCAGGTTGCTGTTCTTTACATGTGCCTGTCTCTTCTTTCGGGCAACCCTTCCCATTTTCAGCCCCCTGTTGGCTAACAATGCAGCTGAGTTCAGGGCTAAGGGGGACTGGGGGCTTGATGATAGGTTATAGCACCTTTAACTTGCCAATTCTGATCAAGCCTTGTTGGATAGTGACTGGCCTACAGGAAGAGATCTGGTGGTTTCAGGCTAGTTCTTAGAAGACACAAGTGTCTACTCCACAAAAGCCTCAGCGGAGAAAGACTCGCAAGTGAACGAGCACTGAGCCAGAACTCCCCTCTTTTCCCAGAGGTGGTCTCTCCAGGTCAGAGTAGATTTATGCTGGTAAAGCGGTGTTCTTCAGTGAACCAGCGTTCATTTCTTGGGTGGTGCTGGGAGAGGAGAGGTGCCATGGTACCAGGGTATTGCTGCCAATAGCTGGTAGGTGATTATACTGTTCTCCCATCTCACTGCCACCTTGGCCTTGCTCTTGGATGGATTGGTCTTCTAGACTGAGCGGGAAAAGACATACAAGATGTGAACATTTTAGCTGGCAGGCAAGTGCTGTGGTGTCCGTTCCCTAGTGACGTAGAGGGAAGGCCCGGATCTGGTGAGGAGATGATGGTCAGCCCAGGACAGCAGGGAGCTTGTGATTTGCCCATGGTGTATGGGAAAGTTGTAGCCTTCAGGAATGATGAACCTGGGGGACTCCAGCACTGTGCTGGGCAGTTACACCTTCAGAGCTCTATACGTCCCAGCTTTGCTTTGGAAATTGTACTGGGAAAAATCCAACCTACTGGCCCCATTGGGAGCTGGATTTATGGAAATTTAAATAACGACGGAAGAAGAGAGGGAGGGGGCAATCTAGCTTCCTTTTGTGGCCCCATTACGTAGAGCTTCACACAAGATTACCGGCAATTTTCAGTTCCTCCCAAGAGGCTGCAGCTGCTAACAGAGCATAAGGCTTTCACCTTAAGCAGTCTCTCCAAACTTCGAATAACCCCAAGTTAAAGGCACGTTTTTCCCCTCGCACCTACATTTAAATTACCATCTGCTTCCTGACATTCTAAACCATGGGCTGGGGCTGGTGCCATTTCTCACTCTGCAGATCCCTGCCAGGGCACACATAATGGGAGAGTTGTGCAAGGGAGCCCTCCCAGGAGACCAAGAATAGCAAGCGAGTGAGGAGTGCTGGGGGATGAGAGGAGATCCGTTGTGTTTCCTAAGGACTGAGGCCGCTTTCCTCCTGCACTTGGGGCTGGCTTCGCTGGGATCTGATCACCCCTGGGGACAGACAGGGCCGGAGATTTTTTTCTTTTTCTTTTGTCCCTTGAGCTTGACATGAACTTTGAAGGAAGCCCTGGGTCGGTGCCAGGCAGCATCCTGCCACGTTTAAAGGGAGATGCCACCTTTGATGTGTCTTTAGTCTCAACTCCCAGCAGTCCAACACTGGGCAGCTCACTTGGGGGTGAGATTTCTCTCCCTCCTGAAAACAACAGATTGTGACTGCTTCCTCTGTCCCCCTTATCGTCTCTTCCCACCTCTCTCCTCCCTCAACCATTCCTGTAAAGCTGCTGCTGCTTAGACAGCTGCCTGTGTCAATCATCGACACAGCTTCCCTTCCTTTGGTGTCCCTCAGAGAAATCGTGTCCTAACACCCTTACTGTTGGCTATTACTTGTATTCCAAGAGGCCCTGAATCCGGCGTGTACTAGGAGCTGTAACCATAGGTAATAAGGGAGAGATTGTAAGCTCTCTGGGGCAGGCACTAAGCAGACAAGACAGTCCAAGAGTTTGATGTGGACAGGATGTAGCACAGAAGCAGAGGGATCAGGGTGAAAGGTAGCAAGTGCCATGCTAGTTCCTCTTCCCCCCGCCCCAGTTGGCGTTTTGTCTGTTGGAATTCTGTACAGCAGGAGGCAGTGTGGTCAGAGGAAAGGCGTGTGGATGAGCTACTAGGACAGGGGTCGGCAACCTTTCAGAAGCGGTGTGCCGAGTCTTCATGTATTCACTCTAAGGTTTCGCGTGCCAGTGATACATGTTAACGTTTTTAGAAGGTCTCTTTCTATAAGTCTTTAATATAGAACTAAACTATTGTCTTATGTAATGTAAATAAGGTTTTTTAAATGTTTAAGAAGTTTCACTTAAAATTACATTAAAATGGAAAGCCCCCTCAGACCGGTGGCCAGGCCCCAGGCAGTGTGAGTGCCGCTGAAAATCAGCTCGCGTGCCCCCTTTGGCACCCATGCCATAGGTTGCCTACCCCTGTACTAGAAGCATGAGCGGGGGAAATGAAGGGAGATCGAGGGAGGGAAAGAACAGAGAGCAGAGGGTGACGTTGCAGCAGGGGCCGGTGAGGGGAGCACTGGGAATTGGAGAAAAGAACCAATGAGCAAAGGGGGGAAAGTGATCTAGAAGCACAGCATAAGAAACCAGAGCCTGACACCATCTCTGCTCCCTAGTTTGAGACGTCTTGCCGCTGCTGCCTCGGCTCCCAACGCCTGCTCGGGGAGCGGATTCTCTCTGCTCCCAGGCCAGTTGGCAGAGACAAATGACACAAGGCAGCATTCGGCATACACAGGAGGCTTTGTGCAATTCCCCCTCTTCAGCTGGTAGTCATGAGGCCAGCAGCAGTGAGCAGAGCACCCCAGGGGAGCAGGCGGGGAGGAAAGGGCACATCTGCAGAGAAAGTCTGAGACGAGAACAAGAGCTGACAAGGCAGAGGCAGAGGAGAAGGCTCTTGCAGAAGGGGCAAGTGGAGGGCACAAGGGGCACAGACAGCTGCAAGGGGAGGGAGCCAATTGGCGAGAGGCTGCAGTGAGTCCACAGAGAGTCACCCTAAAAGAGGTCAGACTGCGGGAGCGTTGGAGAGAGTGTCTGCAGCAGGGAAAGGGGCTCCTACACCCTGGGAACGGCAAGGACTAGGACTGATGCGGGGGTCACATTTGCTCTGCAGTCGGGAGCAGGCAGAGCCCCTCCCCAAAAACTCAGCGCAGCCCGAGTCTGCTCAGGTTCCTGAAACATCTCTGCTTCACATGGTACGTGCTCAGAGCCTTAACACAGGCCTCGGTGAGCAGCTCCTCCCAAACCAGCCTGGTATCACATCTCCTGTGCTAGCCAGGCAGCACAGACAGTTATGTAGCCAGGAGGGGCTGAGCGAGGAGGGTTTGCCTCCAACCCCCCCACCCCCACCCCCACCCCCACCCCAGCAGCGACGCCCCTGGCTGAGGCAAGTTTCAAGGACAGTCAGCTCAGTGCTCCTGGGATGGGAGGATGGGTGGATGCTGATGTTCTGGGGAATTCAAAATTCAGCTACAGCTGATCAGAAATTCCATCGGAAGCTACATTTGGCCAAAAAACAGCCACAGAATTTCACAAACATTTTTTGCAAATGTTGTTTCCCCGTCTTCCAGCCAGCTAAGCCCTGGGTGATCTAGAACTGCCATGGAATCCCGTGGCCTTGCACTGAACACCAGTGGATCCCAGCCACGAGTTCCCCTGGAGGCGGGGGAGAGTCGAACTGGGCAGACAGCTGAGGGCTGTTGCCAGTGAGGCAGAAAGAATACCTCACCCTATAAAAGCCAGGAGTTTGTCGGGGGGGAGTTCCCCCTAAGCATGGAAATAAATAAATAAAAGCAACACAGCTTGTCCAGCTCAAATAACAACTGATTGCTGGCACCCAAGCTACTCCGCTTCAAAGACAATGGGAGATAAACAGGGTCACTGTTTAAACAAGGCAGACAGCTGGTATCTCAGCTGCAGCTTTTCACTTCTTGGGGCCTTTGACTGCGGCTCCAAAAACATTTTTTTTTTTTAAACAGGAAAATTACACAGAGAGAAGGTGGGGCAGTGTGTGGTGGTTTAGGGGTTACCATTTTATGCACCGTCTAGTCCAGCGGTGTCCAATACGTTCACCACTAGCCCCATGTGCCGAATAGGCTTTTGAATTGTGGCTAATGCATGAGCAATGCGTATACAGCGTGTTAACGTGGCTAGGATAGAGTCATTTTGTGTTAGTCGTGCCTATTCACAGTTTTTTGTAATATCTACTTATTTTTAATATTTGAAATGTGGTTTGTAGTATGTTTTTTAATCCTTTTTTATAATGTGGCAAATACAAAAAATTCAAAACCACAAGTGTGGCTAGCATCAAATTACTATTGGACACCGCTGGTCTAGCCCATGCAAAAGCATAGGGGTCTATCACCTATCCTACAGTCCTAGACTTAACTTCTCACAGCACAGTGATAGCCTCCCACTTATTCATCCAAGTGTGCAGGGAACCTGCCCAGTATAGAATCAGCAGGGGTCAATTATGACACTATAGGACTTTCCCCTAGCTCCAGGGGAATGCTCCATACACGTCCTGTTTATTAGGGCTTGTCTAAACATAGAGTAGGTCCATGTGTGGACACTCTTACTCCAGAACAACGGGATCTTGTACCTGACCGGGAGGTCAGCCAGGATGGTGGTCCCAATGTCTTGGACAAATACACTCCTCCGACTCCCAAAGC
Organism: Macrochelys suwanniensis; assembly: GCA_033296515.1. Taxonomy (NCBI): domain Eukaryota; kingdom Metazoa; phylum Chordata; order Testudines; family Chelydridae; genus Macrochelys; species Macrochelys suwanniensis. The sequence continues at coordinate 6,463,530 of CM065790.1, read as the reverse complement.
ATTTAATCCTTTGTTTGGGAGAGAGAATGCAAAGCCGGATCAGTGTCCTTCTAGCAGCAAACAACCTGGGATCGAGGGACCTCGGGTCACCCGAACAACGTGAATGAATGAAGTCCTCCAACATTCCTGGGAGGGAGAAAAATAAGTGTTTGAGGAAACTGAGGCCAGGAGAGGTTACAAGTAGCCTAGCGGGGAGGTCACTGAGAGGCAGCCTGGTGCAGAGGACTGGGAGTCAGGAGACCCAGTTCTGTCACTCACCATAGGCAGGTCACTTCCTCTCTCCTCTTCCCACCCATTGGCTGTCTTGCCTGTTGAGATTGCAAGCTCCTGAGCAGGGACCGTCTTTCACTCTGTATTTGTACAGCACCTAGCACCCCGAGCACTGCTGTAATACACACCATGTTTCAGAGACACTGACGATTTCTACCTTTTCTGCTTATTCTAGAACTGCAGCCTCAGGACCCCAGTCCTCCAGCAGGCCTGGAGCCTCAGGGTCATTAGCCAGAGGCTGCTCTAGCTATATGCAAACTAGGCAGCTGCCTAGGGTGCTGGATTCTGCCGAGGGCGGCTGGGCCAAACTGGAGGTGAGTGGCGCTGTGCCTTGGTGCTTGCTTCTACCCCCGTCTACCATAACCACTGAGCCATCAGAAGACTTGCTGCAATCCCCCCGCAGAAAGTCCGCAGCACCCCGCTCCCCTGGTGGAGAGCTTCCGTTCTACGGGGAAGAAGAGGCCAGACCGCTGGCATTGTGCCTATGGGGGCAGCAGATTTACCTTGAGCAGCATCTGCCCATAGCGTCTCACTCTCACTCTATTTTAAAGGAAAGACCTCATCTGACCACAAGCGATATCCCAGCTGGGCTCTCTAGGAGCTTTGTGCCCTTTCTGCTGCCACCGTGAACTGCCCGATACCGACCTGGCATTTTAGGGTCTGCTTTCCCTGATCTGGGAGGGTGGGGGGAGTGTGAGATGAGGGGTGGGGGGAGCATTCTCACCCCTGTGACAAAGGAAGTTGAAAAACCACAGCAACTAAATTAATGCGGGCAGCACCAGTGGGGGATCTCCCAGGCAGCCTTTGAACATCAGACCCTGAATTTCAAATTCAATTTAGCACTTGCCACCAGAGCGGCGTTACTTAGTGGGGAAGGATAGCTCAGTGGTTTGAGCATTGGCCTGTTAAACCCAGGGTTGTGAGTTCAATCCTTGAGGGGGCCATTTAGGGATCTGGGGCAAAAATTGGGGATTGGCCCTGCTTTGAGCAGGGGGTTGGACTAGATGACCTCCTAAGGTCCCTTCCAACCCTGATATTCTATGATTCTATGACTTGCTATGGACAGCGGCGCCTGCAGGCAGAAGGATGTAAACACTCACAAGGAAGGGTCAAAAACGGTAGCTGTCTGTCCGTCCCCATCCCAACAAGGCCCTGACTTGGTAATATGTTCAAGCGCTTGTAGATGAAATCGTGTGGCTGTCTAGAGGAAGTGATGCCTGCCAGCCTGCTGAGCGTGTACGAATGTACACAGACGCAAGGCTTTGGAGCAGGACAGGGAAACCAGCAGCAGGCTGCAGTGTGCAGGATCCCATAAGTGACCTGCGGCTCCTTTCATAACGCTGCAGAGAGCTGAGCCCCACTGGGTGTCGCTTTCTGGATGGACCTGCTAGAAAGCAGAGCGGCGCAAATGTTCTCCTGTAAGACCCCGACTGCCGAAATCTTAAAACCAGCTGCAAACTTCCCAGGCAATCCCGGGCCTGTGAAAGGTGATCACCGTCAGGTTTAGCTGGTGACCAGATTTATTTGCCTGGGGGGAAAAATAAGTGTGAGCGAGATGGATCCAAAGAATTGGTTGCAACTCATCAACTCCAGAGACCACTCTGGGCCCGTTGTAGGTTTGTTAATCTAGTCGTGCACCAGACGCTAATCACATGACCCGTGCTTGACCATCTGTTGTCCTGGGTGATGCTTAGCTTTGATTTGCCTGGGCACACACACACACAGAAGGCCAGCTGTTGGGGCCTGAACGGAGGTTTTGGGGGAAGAGCAGGATAATTTAAGGATCTATTGAAAGTCGTAGATTGAGAAACACATTGAGGAATATTGATCTTTCGGCAAGAGGGGTAGGTGGGGAGGGAGAGGGATGCTAATGAAAGAGTTGCAAACGATTACATCCTCTAACTTGACAGGCCAAGTGCGGCTTAATGCCTACTCGTTTACTGGCTGTAATTTAATTGGACCTTGAAAAGCTTATTTTGCCTTTCAGTTTCTACTTTTGCTGACGTGTTTGGATACTAAGAGAGATATGGGGAATAGCGAAAAGTCCCACAAATACCCTCAAAGCTGCTCTGGAAAGAGGCATCATAGAAATGCCTATCAATAAATAAACCCAAACCAGAACTAGGTGCTTGTGTTGCATAACGTACACAAGATAAAAAATGTGCAGTGCTGTCATTTCCAGACAGCAAATTAGCTGCGTTTGCAATAAAGAAATATTTGCAATCTTTATTTTTTGCAATAAAGAAAAATCCCAAGAAAGTCAGACGAGCAGCAGGTATTTAACAGGGGTTTATTTTTACCACGTGGTGCCCCATCTTAAAAAAACTAGAGAAGGATGCTACACCAGTGTCAACTCATTCTCAGATGGTGTAAATTCTCAGATGGTGTAAATCTGGGGATCTGGCCCATAGATCTGGATTTGCATTCACTGGAGAAGAGATCAGACTCTGACCCGCACTGGCTTAGTTAACAGTTTGCAGTTGCCAAAGACAAAATATTCTTTGTTTCATCCCAGTTTGGGCAATTTTTTGGCCCTGAAAAATGTCCTAGTGGTGGTGCTCTTTTCCAGCCCAGAGGTTGTCTGCTGATTTGAGCCATCAAGGAGCGCCTCAGTTAAGAGCAGAGCAGAATGAAATGCCTTCAGCAGCCTGAATCTGTTGTTGGGAGGATGCCATTAAGCATTGGTTAAAAAAGAAAACAATATAAATAGACAAAGCCTGGGATCAGACTAAAAAAAAGTTACAAACTATAGTTATTCTGCCAGAGACACTTTGCTGCCTTGTGCCCTTACATTAAAAGCCTCATAAATTACTATTCACAGAGGGCCAAATTCCAGGAGGTGCAACGCCCACTGTCTCAGTGGAATTGCTCCTGTTTGTTGTCCCTATAACCGAGATTGGAACGGGCTGGGATTCTGCCCTGCCTCCCACTCTACGGATATGCTGCTGCAGCAGCACATAGTGGTGGGACTGGTTTCAGAGTGGTAACCGCGTTAGTTTGTATCAGCCACGAAGATTTCCCCAGCTCAGATCTGCATTAGGTTGCTGTCAGCTACTCTGCATGGACCACCTCACACAAGCCCTGTGACAGGCAGTTTGCCCGGGGCAAGAGCAGGCAGGGCTGTGAGGCAGAGTGCTAGAGGGATTGAGCAGACTGGAAAGGAGAGCATCTCTGGGGCTACTCTATGCCAGAGGCCACTTTGGCCTCCGTAGCAACCCAGAATCCTAAGGTTGCAAAGTGGGTGTTAATTTTGCTCCACCCCATCTCAGCTGTTCTACCTGGAGGCACAGCCCAGAATTTCAGCCTGAGTGTTTTGTCTGAGTCAGAGGCGAGTGCAAACTGAGCAAGCCCTGAACAAAAGTATTGCCAGCCCCAAGCATTCAAAAATGATGTGTCTGACCTCAAAAACAAAAATAAAAAAATCATGTGTTTTTTAAAAATATGGTTCATTTAATCTGCCTCTGGTTTGAGCCTCTAGGGTGCATTCAGGTCACATTTTCAAGCCTGACTCTGCAGCCATCAGGGCTAGAAACTTACTTAAAAAAAAAAAAAAGGCTGAGATCCTTAATTAATGGCAAGATTCCAGGAGCTTGGGCTGTTAAAAAAGCACCAACTATCACTATTTGCAATAGAATTGAAAAAGTTTGAAACACTAGAATAAGCATCTTGGGAGCTGGCCCAATATACAGATGTATTTTATTTCTTTATATCAGAGGGGCAGCCGTGTTAGTCTGGATCTGTAGAAGCGACAAAGGGTCCTGTGGCACCTTATAGACTAACAGAGGTATTGAAGCATAAGCTTTCGTGGGTGAATACCCACTTCTTCGGATGCAAGCAGTGGAAATGACCAGAGGCAACTCTGCCTCTGGACATTTCCACTGCTTGCATCTGAAGAAGTGGGTATTCACCCACGAAAGCTTATGCTTCAATACCTCTGTTAGTCTATAAGGTGCCACAGGACCCTTTGTCATTTCTTTATATGCAACTGACTTTTTTCTTTTTTTAATGAGAACGGATTGGTTTTTTGCTGAGATGTAACCATTCCCCTGCAGTATTGTGAACCAAACACAACAGAACTGGGCCAGTGCAGGAGAACCTGAAAACTAACTAGATACGGCACATGAAACTGACCAGCGTATTTCCACTATCCACGCTGAGTGAAATTCAAATATCCACCTGTTTTTATGGCAAATAATAAATTAGAATTTAAGAGCTGTTTCTTGTTCAATAATTGGAGAGGCTACTATCACACAGCTGAGGAGCCCTGGGGTTAAACATGACTAGCAACATATGTTTGTTTCTTGTTCATGCTGCAATTGACAATGGTGTTGGCGAACATGTTAAAACACAATTACAGATTGTAGCCCCTGGTGTGAAAGTAGAACCCCTCCTACACAGATTTAGTAATAACAAAATAAAAGTAGAATAAACTGCTAACAAAGGTTTCCTGTCCCAGCGCTAAGGAAAGGCTGTGTCATTTACCAATGCAATCTCTGCAGAAACTCGGGAGAAAAAAGGCATTTGCCAGAGATTTTCTTGATGACACTCCACAAGTGTCAAGCATCCATACCAGCACATGGCCCAATACTAGGAAGTGCTGAGCACCCTCCATTTCTTGCAGGATTGAACCCGGTAGCCAGCTACACTCCAGAGCTTTTTAAAGCATCATTTAAAGACGCACAAACCTAGGGCCAAATCGGCAGCTCCATTAACCCAGTTTATACCAGCTGAGGATCTGAGAGCAGATTCTGAAGGTACCATTGCAGCCAGCAGGGAAATGAAAGATGTCAAATGGAGCCGTTCAGCTCATAACAATGAGTGGGGATTCCCCACACACACACTTTATTGCTGAAAAGATATTTGTTTATTTTAGTTTATTAATTTATTTTCTAATTCAAATGACAACCAAAAGCCTTGTCTCAGGGCTCAGATCATCCTGAACAAGCATTGGCATCTGACCTACCCAAGTAAAATGCTCTGAGAGTGCTCCTTGGGGTTTTTCCATAATCAATTTGAAATGTAAATTAGTTCTTACCAGAGGAAAGTATACAGGGCATAGTTTTAATGAATAACAATAATAATTAATAATTCATTGCAGTAGTGTCTAGCAGCTCCAACCAGGACCCTATTGTGCTAGGCACTGTACAAACGGAACAAAGAGCTGAGTCACAAGCAGAAACCCTGAATCAGTGGGTGGGAGAGTTTTAGTTTCAAGCCCTGGGACCTGCAAACCTGGCAGTTTTTGTCTGAGGTTAGATCCAAAGCCACCCAGTGTCCATTTCCCGCTTCTAGCCCAGACCTGACTCGACACGAAGACTTCCAAAGCAGCCGATGAGATGTCAGCTCTACCAAACCTCCCCCGAGTCCTGATTCATTCCCAGCTCTGATGCCTCACTGTGTGACCCTGGGGGAAATCACATCACCTCTGCACCTCGGAGGGCCTCAGTTTCCTCTGTGTGCATCATGGACGCAATGATCCTGTCTCACCTTTAGAAAACACTTTGAGATCCTTGAACATGACGGATGGAGAAGCCTGTTGTTTCCAGTGACAGCAAGGTGTCAGGAGAACATACGTGATGGGGGGTTTATTCTCGTTCAGTGGTCTGAAGATACAGGAGGTGATTTTTGTCACTGCGAGTGCTGCTTGCTTGCTCTTCGGATCTTAGCACAGTCAGCAGATGTGACTGAAAGACTCCCAGGGAGCAGATCGCTTGAGTCACAAGGTACCTTTCGCATACTGATTTTCCTGGCATTTATTTTCTTTCCACTCATCTGATACAGTTGTTTTGACATTAATGTCATCAAACATCATTAAACGGTGGAGAATCTGAGGTTTTCACACTGAACTTTAGTAAGATTGCACTGATAAAAAGAGCAACTCTATTTATTCTGACAAGATTTAAAACGGTGATAGACAAAAGCATTATAGTTTAGTAATAATATGTTGAACTCACCTTTCTATACGTGTCCTTCAAAGACCTCCAAGCACTTTACAAAGGTAGTTCCTTTTGCACTAGCAAATCACCTGCCAACCTGTCCAAGTTTCTGCAGCTGAATTTGTTACTCGGGAGCACTGGGCAAATACTTTGGGTGGATAATTTGCAAATAGTGGGTTGTTTGGAAACTCTTCCTTTTGGCTTTTTCTTATTTGTGTACCATGCTTGGCCACCTACGCCACATGCAATTTTTTTATGCTCCCTGATTGGTTGACTGAAAATGTTTAAGCCAAAGTATAACTAAGAGTAAATGATGCACCTGGTGCTGAGAATTCTCAGGTAATACCAGTTGGGAATGAAAACTGTGAAATGTCGGGGATTTACAAACGTTCACCCATGACCAATCAATGGCTGCCTCCGTATTCACCAATGATCAACAATATGATGCCACGAATCACAGCAAACACGAATCACACTCTTCACAAATTGGGTTCTTTTACCAGTCAGCTGGCTCTCATCCTCCCTCCTCTAGTCCCTCCTCTTGCTGTTACACTCACTTGCTGAGTCTTAACTGAGAAGGGCCTCCCGGTGTTCTGCATGGCTGGATCCCTGCTCCCACACAGGGTAATGGAATCAGGCATGGGTGCATAGGGGTCACCTGCACGAAGCTCATTGCAGGATCAGGGCTTTAATGTGCAAGCACTTTGGGGCAGGCAGGAGATACAATGTATTTAGTAATTCACTGAATACAGTGGTGCCCTGATCCCGAATGAGGCCGGTAGCTGCAACTGCAGCACAAATTGGAATCGCCTAGTGGTATCCCCGGGAACCATTTTCTACTATTTTATCTGATGGGATATTTTCAATAAACAATATAAACAATGCATAAACCAGAGGCATAAAATATTTCTCCAGCAAACAACAATAGAAAAGCCCTCGGTTTATGGCACTAACCCCTTTTCTAGAGGGGCGAGGAAGCCCATGGCTCCATGAAGCCAGAGGAAATCCTTTTATTTTTCAGTTGTGCAATGAAACAAACACAAGCTCTTGTTTATTTCCTGGTCGATTGTATTTTTGAGGATGGAGATGGCTTCTCCAAACCCTGAAGGTTAACTCCCTCGGTGCCAGGTTTTAATTGTCTCGTTTCCTGCCGCCCAAGAGCCCGTTAAGTGGGGTTTCAACACAGAGTGGGAGTCGTCTTCTCCCCCCCATTCCCTCCCCACCTTTACATTCGCTTTGAAAACCTGAGGGTCATAAATCACGTTCACTGGCATGGGGAGCCTGGGAAGCAGGAAGTCCTCTCCTCTCCTCCCCCACGAACGGGGACTGTAAAATTCAAGGGAGCGTTGGGGAAAGGGATTCGGCGCTTGAGCTGGCTCTCAATGAGGTGAAGAGCAAAAACGCTCACCGACTTCACAGACTATCCCTACTGCTGGTGCAAAATATAGACCCTGAGGATATTTAGAGCAGAAAATTACTCTGAAGGAGGGATGAGCCCAGCTCCAAACCCACCCCCCCCGCGCCAAATGCACTCCTGAACTGTGGAGCGATTGGTCTCCTGCTTTGCCGCTGATCCCGACAGGCCTGGGTTTCAGAGGTGATGAGCATTGGTGGCCATTGGCGTAGACTGGAGTGGCAGACGCCCACCACTCAGCATCTCTGAAAACAAGGGTCTACAGCTACAAGGGGCTAAGTCGAAGCGACCCTGGGACACGTCCAATCCGGCTCCAAAGTGGGTGGCTCAGGCCCATCCCTGCCACGAAACAATGATGTCATGGGAGCTTCTGGAGTGGGGACATGGCCTTTTGGCCAAGGGCCAGTGGTGACCAAAGCCTAAACTTGCTCAGCTCCAGGGTACATGGTGCCCTCTGCTAGCCAGGGGAGGAGCACAGTGATCATGCTCCGTAGGTGCCCCACCCCCAGCCAGCCTTCCCATCCCACAGCCAGGCAGAATTTGTCCCTAAACTGGCTACCAGAATTGTTCATTTGTCATCATTTCCTTCTCTTTCTGCCCTTAATGTCCTTCTCGCTGCTAATCCTCGGCCCTGATTTACACCCTCTCTTATGGCTTACATTCACGACAAGCCATTAACTCCCTCATCTGCGCAGTGGTCATCATGTCACGGGGGGAGCAGCTCACACACAGCGGCGGAAGCTTTGCCAATCTCAAGCGTTTCTCACAGCCTCCCCGTCACATCCTCTCAAACTCCCACGTCTGTGTTTCACAGGCACTTTCCTCTTGGCTCCCAGCCTCGGGTCCTGGTGCCTGGGTTGGAAACATCATCCAGATGGATTTATTTTTTTCATATCTTCTTTGCAGGAGGAGGTGCCGGGGAATTGACCTTGGAAAGAAGCAGCGACTCTGGCAGGGAGGGGAAAAAAATAGCGACTTCAATTTTTGGAAGCTGGTTATCTCTTCAGTGCCTAAAAGTAATGTTGGGGCCTGGCCAAGAATGTCCTGACCTAAATGATACAGGTAGGCAGCTGCTTCTCCCCAGAGACTGTGGAGCCCTGGAGTTCTGTATTCAGTTCTAAGAGGGCTGACAACAATTTTACCAGCACGCCCTACTCCATGTGGTATGCATTCACTTGAAATTTACAAGAATGGGATTTATGCCGTTTCAAGCACAGATTTTCAGGATGCTGTGCCTAATCTGTGTGCGTGATTAGCACGCAGTTATGATAACTGCACGCACGTTTCTGAAGTTCTGGGCTTCTCTGCCTACCTAGGAATCATGTCATCAATCATGTCCCTGAAATGCAGCCACCTCTGGAGTCGAATGTAGCCTCTGTTTAACCTCATAAAGCAACACTACACAATAGATTCGGGCAGGAACTTGGTCCAGACACTGGGGCCACCACTTTTACTCCTACAAAAAGTGCAATAGGATATTTAGTGATCAGAGCTTATGTTTTGCACACCATGGGAAAGATGGCCCCTCTTCCAGCATGATGTGACATTGGCTGTTGAATCAGTAGCACCATTCCTGGCAGGATCCTTTATTGTTTTGAAGAGGAATCTCCAATACAAGCCCTGACTGAGCTCAAACCAACTTAACTCATGACAGCAGAAACAATCACATCCCACAATGGCATGGGGATGCAGTGAACCAGCTATCTGATGTACTTACCACACCATGTGGGCACCTCACAATCTTTAATGTATTTATCCCTATAAACACCTCTGTGAGGCAGAGCCATTATCCCCATGGTGCAGATAGGAAACTGAGGCACAAAGAGGCTAAGGGACTTGCCTAAGGTCACACAGGAAATCTGTGGCAGAGCAGGGACTTGAACCCAGCTCTCTCAAGTTCTAGGCTAGTGCCCTAGCTACTAGACAACTGATGCTGTGTTGCTTTCTGCAAATGGGCCTGCTCCTGCTCCCATTGAAATCAATCGCAAAACTACTATTTGGTCCAGGATTGGGCCCTTTTGCCCTTATGTTGCCTCACAATGTTCAAGCATGAAGCAGGTCACGTTTGGGTTCATGGTCAAAATTTGTGGCTACAGCCCCAACCGGCTTCTTGTTCGTCCAAAGGCGGGAGGGATTGAGGAACAGAGCCTTGGTGCCTTTAACCTAGGGGAAAAAACGGAACTGAAGCTTTAGAAAACCCACCATTGTGTTGGGGGATAAACATTTATTGAATATTTCCTGTTTGGCACAAACCCTCTTTGACTCGTCTGTGGTCTTTTTTGTATTTTTAAATAGGAATTATTTGGACTGAATGTAAAGGAAAAGTATCTTTAGAATGTATATGCCCTTGGGAATTGGGGGGAAAAAAACCTGTACCCTGCCGTCTTGCTGTTAGCTATTAATTTCTCTCTCCTGAGGTCTGACATGAGCAATGCATTATGAGAAGGTTATGGGAATATGCAGGCGTTGGATCCCTCGGGAGAAATAGTGATTCAATTGCAGTTTTACAGGGTTGGGTTTTTTTCTATTCTCCCCCTCCCCTCTTTCTTTAAAATAAGTTATTTCAGCTCCCCGTAAGAACAGTCACTGCTAAGAAGGCCTATGACAAGGACAAGCAGTGGGGAGGGAACTGTCGTTTCTGGGGGCAGGCTGAAGTGCTTAGAGCATAGCTCTTGCTGTCAGGAGATGTGGGTTCTTCTACTCCACACTCTGCCATGGAGCTGCTCACCTTGGGGTGAGGCACATCACAGCTCTGTGCCTCGGTTTCCCCACCTATACAATGGGGATAATAAGTCTTGCCACCTTTGTACGGCACTTTGAGCCCTTCCTGTGTCTAGTGTGATGTACATGATCAATGTTTCTGCTGTGAAATTTGCCACTTCCAAGTCGCATCCTGCGAAGCTCTTTGGAAAAATCCTAGGGACTAACCCTCTGCCGTGCCCTGGCAATTAGCATATAACAGCATTCCGCAGAAATGAGCCTAAAAAATCAGAGATTTGAATAGAGAACGAGTTCTTTTCTACAGAGCATTAGCACCATCCTAAAGACTTCAATAGGGGAAATCTAATTCTGCTACCAACCAGGGTCACTCTGACTGGCACAGTAGTACTCAGCGGAGTATGTTCGTTTGATGATGCTGATCTAATTCTGTCTCCAGTTCTGTCGGAGCAGGGGCCAAAGAACCTGTACAAAAGTCAGCGTTTCCTATTCCTGTCTCCAGCACGGGTCCATAAGAGTGGCTTGCGCACCCTCCCCCCCTGGAGAAGTTAGTGGAAGAGGAGGACTGTACCCTCTGACAGCTACTGATCCACATCTGAGCAGATCCATCCCTAGGCCAAACGCTGCGGGCTCGGAGTTATTTATCTGCCTTGCACTTTTCCTGCGCTCGGGGCTCAGTCCTGCCAGATGCGGAGCACCCCGTGACGTGCTGAGAGCCCCGATTCTTACTGACTGCACTAAGAGTGCTCAGCGCCTCACCGGTCTGCCCAGCGCCGTGCAGAATGGGGCCCTAGTTCTCCATGGCACCGCAGCGGGTGTCACCCCTTTTATAACGGTGTTAAAACGCCGCCCAGGCGGAGCTCTGCATTCCCACCGCTGCTGGGGGCTGGCTCACAGGTTGCATGGGTGTGGCTGATGACATAAGGCGCCGGAGGGTGGAGAATCAGGCCCCGAGCTAACTGGCGCCCGTTGAAGTCACTGGAAACTGAAAGGCTTTGGCTCAGCCCCTTAACAGACACCAGTTTTTCAACCAGAGCAGAAAAGAACTCAAAAGCCACAGAAATGTCCCTTTGTCGAGCCAAACAAAGAGGCTTTGAGCCTGAGCGGCCTTATCTGTTGGGCACCTCAGCGAGAAGGCGCAGTGTGGATCCGAGCGAGGCTGGGCTGGAGGTAGACAGCAGAGCGGGAACACGGGAGAGGAGCCTAGAGGGAAGGCAGACTGGGGCTGGGGTCTAGACTTGACTGAAATAGGAGCCCTTCTTCCATCAGATAAGGCTGTCAGTAGACAACAGTTGCAGGCATTTTTCTGCTGCTCAGTCTCCATAAACAGTGGCCCCGGAGGCCGTTAGAGACATGGGGCTACTGCAGGCGAGAGGCTGGACCTCCAGGTGCAGTGGGGTCACGGGTCACTATCAGTGCTCGCTTTGGGGGGGCCGCTGTGCCCTATGCACCTCGTCGCGCGTCTCACAGAGCTGCAGGCAGAGATGGGAATCTAGGGGGAATGGAACCCAGCAGTCCTGACTTCCAGGGTTATGATCAGCCATCAGACCACCCTGGTTTATAACGAGAGAGCCGCTTCAAAGAGTTACCCACCGCGCCCCTCTCTTATGTTGTCATAGCAGATTCTTTTCCTTGTTGGTCACGCATTTTTCTGCCTTTGAGCACAGTTATCAGAGACACGTTCAAGAAAGGAACGTGCCCAACGTTCCCACCCCCGGGGCTCCGATCCAAGTGAACAGAGCTCTGCCAGCATTGGAGAGGCAAATTCGATCCATACAGGTCGTCGAGGTGCTAGCCTAAAATTCTTCAAATAGGTGCAAAGTTTGTGCCCTAAAGAAATTTGGCCAGTGGGACAGGCCTGGAGAAAGACCCCAAGTCCGCTAGGTATTTTGGTAAATGCCATTTTTGGGGCAGAGGCGAACCACAGCTGGTGAAGATCAGTGTTGTTCCGTCAACATCAGCTTCAATGAAGTTCCACCACCTGAGGCTCTAACACTGTGCGTTTAGACCAAGTGTCTCTGTCCAACCGGCATTCTTGCCCTGGAGGGAAGAGAGGGTTAATATCACCTCACAATCCCATGATGAACTAAAGGCTGGCGTTTGGGTCCCCACTGAACCTCCCATCGGATCTGTCACACTGTTAATCAGGTAGAGAGACCAAAGCAGGGGGTGGGGAACTGCAAAGGGATGGAGAATGCCCGCACATGTTGCCCTGCTGAGGAGGGCACTTAGCTGCTATTGAGGTGAAACCCCTTGGGTTCTGACTAGAGAAGCGCTTCTTTATCCGGGAGATGCTCCCACAACTGCTCCCTGGACAACTCTTGCTCCTTTTTCACCTCAATTTCAGACGGCAGACAGAATATTGTTTTCCAGCCGGCAGAAGTCAAACCATTCCCACGCGTTTCTGTTATTCTTGTTACCTGCTTCAGCAGGTCGAAGTGAGGTCAGGAGAATGGGAGCTGAGACTCCAGGGCCAAGCCCCAGCTCTGCATGGCATGGGGAATTAAGCAATCTGAATTCCACTGCTGGAGTGAACTAGAACAAGGAAGGAGCATGCTAGGGATCAGAGAGCAGTGCTGCGACAGACCCCGGAGCCTGGCTGGATTTCACTTCAGCAGTGGCCAGCTGACAGTGCAGATGTTATTAACCTCTTTTGCTTCTCCGGTAGGACAACATGTCCTGGCATTTCCCATCCTTGGATAGAATGGGCGGGCCCTCTAGTCAACTTTTCGCTTCCCAAACATGCATTCTGAAGGATATAGGAACAAGTGAGCCCATATTGTGGCCATGAGGTCACCAGCTTGCCAAGGTCCATGGGGCATCTGTACCCCCACTTTCATGGCATGATGTTTACCATAGGCACATTATCACTTGTGTGGCTTTGCTCGAAGTCTTTCTTATGGCTAAATATGGAAGGTAACGGGACAGGCATTTTGTTTGGAGGCAATCTAATTGTGGACCAAGTGTAATGAAACATGATTTATTTTTAGGCTCCAGACTATCGCTGCCTTTGGGACTCCGCTGGAAAATATACATTTGGCCTCTGTGGGTATCTTGGCGGTTTGCTTAAAAAAATAAACCCTGTTAATCCCTGATGGTTGTAAATTGCACCGGTTTTGCTCTGAGATGGACAAACTCTGCTCTCATGTATACTCTCGCACTTCAGGGAAGGCAGTAGCACTCCAGCACCTAGGTCTCACAGTGACTGCACCGGTGAAACATGGAGGAGAATTTAGCCCTGGATTTCATAGCATTCGGCCAGAATTTGAGCTTTGGTTTGGTTTCTTGGAAGAAGCTTTCAGGTCTCCTTATGATGGAATTAGCCCTTCCTGGGCACATCAAAGTGTTGTTTTTCGGTTCCGCCACTGCTCTGCAAACTCTGACGTGGCGGCGGTGGGAGTCTTGGGCAATTCATGCCTCTCCCTTTTTAAAACACAAACAGGACTCTTCAGTACCAAGATGCTGTGGACTGCATCAGAGCAGGAATGGTAATGACTAGCGACAAGTTATGATAATTATGATCAGCTGCTCACCCTCCCATTCACACACACATAGCTCCCAAACAATTCAGACGTGATGGGAGCAGATCCTTGGCTGCTGTCAAAAGGCATGTCCCCGCTGGAGCCAATGGCGCGATGTTGATTTACACCAGCCGAGGATCTGGGCTGAATGCGGTGAGGTCATGGGCTGGGCATACACCGCGCAACAGGTTCAAGGGAGAGTAGAAAATACCAGACCCGAACTCCACCCTGCAGAGGTGAGAGCAGAACTTTGTCCACATTTCTTCCAGACTGTTGGTCCATGCCAGGCCCATTCCTGCACTCCAGGCCTAGCACTCCCACCGAAGTCAATAAGAAATTTGTGCCTGGGAAGGGCTGAGTCCCAGTGACTGTACTGCAGAAGAGCACAGGAAGGAGACACGGATTAGTTTGCATGTATACTCTTCCTGGCCTTAAATCCCTCTGGACCCTGCAAGAAAAACAGAGTTTACACTGGCTGGCTGAATTAACCAAAGGGCGCTATGGGCAGGGAGCGGTGGATAGAGGAACAAATGGCGGGTTAGACGGGTCGTTTTCTAGACTGTCCAAGCAGAGAGCAATTTTAGGCCTAGCCCAGGAGACATGGGCCCTTACAACGACAATCACACACTAGCCTCGCTTCCCTAGGCCCGAGCAACCACTGTGCGGGTCTGCAGGGCACGGCTGCCATTCTGCCACCTCACTGCAATTCAGCGACGCTGGCGTGCCCTGGCATTGCTTCTGAAGTGCCACATCCCATGCCCCCCTCCACCCTGGTGCTGACAGCTTCTTCCCCTCCCACCCCATAGCGGGTGTTGCGGTGCCCGTGCTGGTATGCATCGATATTTAACACTCCGAGCAGCTGTAGCGTGATTCCCAAAGGAACCTGGCAGCAACTTCAGTGAGAGGTGAGCCGACAAGAGCGATGTGTCAGCCGCAAAGGGCAGGCATGGCATCCCTCATCTGGGCTCAAATGACTGCAGAATTTAGCAGGCCAGCTGGGCTGCTTTCTGCAGGGATTATCACGGGTATACACTGCGGTCTCTTTGTAATCCCGCGCTGGAGAGCAAAGCCGTGTAAGTGTGATAAGAGTGTGGTGGGCCAGCGCCTCAGCTGAAGTCAAGCACCCCGTACTGATTTACACGAGTGGGGAGCTAGGCCTTTGTCTGCACTGCGGAAGAGAAAGCTGCTGCCTATGTTTCTGCTGCCCAACGTGGTGCTCCTGGGAAGGTCCCTGGCTTTATGGAATGACCGTTTCAGCCCAGGGAAAAGAAGTGAGTTTCAGTTCTTGTAACACCCCCAAAGCATAGATTGGAGTGTTCCCCACTGAAACCGACCAGGTGTCCAATAAAGGAACTAAAAATAACCCCCTGAAGAGCTGTACGTTCTTCCATCCTGCTCCATGGCATGAACCCTTTTAACATTAGCGACACACCAAGGGGGACGAGCACGTATTTCAAGCCACTGGGATCACATTTATGTTTATGTCTGGAGTGAACTTTGCTACAAAGGGTCAAGGCTTTTGGGGGCAGAGGGTGAAAGAAGCTCAGTAAACCCCCACAAAAGGGACATGATATTTCCTCCCCTAAATGCAGCTGAGAGTCAGATACAATGTTAACATGCTCACGTTCCAATGCAGATCCTATAAACATACGAGATACACAGGAACCCGGGGCCTTGAGGCACAGGGCTTCCTAGGAGTCTATTTTTATTTGCAGGAAGCAGGAGATGAAAATGAGAGCATCCATCGCTTCCACACCATATTGCGGGTCACTGGCGACACGTCCATCTGATCAGATTCAGGTCCACTGTACTAGGCCGGATCACCATTTGCCTTCTCAGAGACCTGCAGCTTCCTTTGAAGTCACTGCAAATTGTCCTTGTGTGAATGAGATCAGAATGCAAGCCAGGGACAATGCACCCATCATTCTCATTAACCCTTTCCCAAACCAGCATTTCCCAAACCAGCAGCCTGATGAATAGTAATTTTCTCCCAAATATCTCAGGGCATCTTTACCTACAAACTCACTACAAGAAGATTTCCACAATGGCTCAATGCTGAGAGAGGGCTGGACCAGACAGGGAGATGCAGGTCAGGACTGCGTTGCATGGACAGAGCTGTGGGGGTGCCCGGGACTGGAACGGCAGACATGCTGCCGGACAGGATTGAGAGGCAGTGGCCAAGCTGTGTGGAGAGCCCTGGACTGGTAGCAGGGTGCGTACTACAGGTCAGGAAGGAAGTGCATCAACAAAGCTGGGTGTCCTCAGTTTTAATAAGCAGCAAATTCAGACACACGCAATAATGAGAAAAGGAAACAAAGTAACTACTGTAAACTCCCAGCATGTAGAGCTCTAGGAGGACATGAAAGAGAACTCACGCGAGAGAGAAAGAGGGTGATATTTCAAGCTGCCAAGCCCAGCTGCTGCTATTTCATGTTGTTTGGCCCAAAGATTTATCAATCCGACCCATTTTATTTTAAGTCCCTTTGTCCCCCTTTTGCCAGACTAAATACACCAGATTCTCAACGCAGCAGGGATCTCTCATGTTCACGATGAGGGGTTTTTTTTTGGTTTTGTGTTTTTTAACTGCTTTACCCGGCTGATTTTTCCCTTCCTCACAGAAACTCTAAGAACTGGCTAAGATAACAACACTGCAAAATGATCAAGCCAAGGGAGGGGGACAAAACAGAAAGGCACACTGCAGGCCCATCAACTAGTGTGTGGCTGCATTACTGGAACGTCACTCTCTAAAATTATGTTTTCCCACTAGCTACATTTAGCGTCTTCCTTTGCAGATTATGGGCTTGATCCTGAGCTCCCACTCCTCCCACAGATGTAGGATCAGGACTTAAAGCAACAAGTGAGGCTTCATTGTGAAGAAACAAATATGTTTCCTTCCATTCACTGAAGGAAAAGAAAACCAACCGAGGTGAAGGCTGTCTGTGTGATAGGACCTGCACAGACCCATAGTAAGAGACAGCTCCTGCCCCCAAAGAGCTGTCATCTAAATAATCAAGGCAAAGGAAGTCCTACTATCCTCATGTTACAAATGGGAACTAACTAGTGATTTGCCCCAAGGTTACCAGGGGAATCTGTGGCAGAGCCACAGATTGAACCCAGCTCGACTGAATCCCAACTCACTGCCAAAACCACAAGATGATCCTTTCTCAGCACTGACTGCCAAAGGAAATAGACACTTGGCCTTCTACATGACCAATAGCCGCGCCACATCCTGCAGAGATTTTTGCAGACCAATGCTGGCTCCAATCCTGCTCCCATTGAATTATTGTAAGCAGCAAAATTCCCATCGCCTTTAATGGTTCAGGCTCAAGTCCATAAACTGCACGCATCCATAATACGAGATAGCAAGGGTTGCTACCAAATTTAGTTCCCTCCCTCACTGTTTGCACATCACTCCTGGGCAGCGTTAAACTGAAATTTGTTTCATTACCCAAAATATTTGATTTTTTATATTCTGGCATGCAGGCAAGCTGTGTTATTATAGGGTCTTCAGAATCGCTGTGTTTAATTTGCAGTGTGGTGGTGATTTGCAATGAAAACCTCACAGAAAGGATTCAGTGGACTTGGCAAAGTGAGATAAGCGGGGGTGGGGAAATAACAAAGCCAAAATTTTGAATGCCTCATCCCTCTAATTTAAATTTAAATTTAAATCTTAATCTAATCTATCCACCCATCTAAGGCTTTTCCAATGCATCCGTCTCCATAATATTCAGTGTTTTATTTTCAAGGGGAGTCAAATGTAATAACAGTTCTAAATGAGCAATGGAAAAGCAATAGCATCCTAATTGCACAGGTGTTACCTGCACCTTCAGCCTTACCCCTTTCTCTTGTTTTCCTCTTCTAACTGCTCGACAAGTGGGCCCAGCAAGAACCACATTCCAGGCCTGGGCAATGCAAACAGATCTGCTGTGAGAGCCCTACCCAGGTTTTACATTCGATAGGTGCCTGTGCGTGTGTCCGCTCCCGTTTGTATAGCAAGCACATTTTGTAACAGACGAATGGGAATGAAGTATTTCAAGAATGTCTCTTGAACACAATAATCTTTGGGAAGCTGATGCCCAAGGTCAACATTCACTTTTTTCCCCCTCTCCATGCTGAGTCTGTGATTCCGATAATGCTTCTGCTCTGCTGGATTTTTCCTCCCCTGAAATATTCTGTGACTGCTGCGGCTGCCCCGTGCCTCAGTTCTCAGGGTACCCGCATTTTGGTGGAGGCTGTTCATGATCTACCATGCAATGCAAGAGAGTCGGGGGCACGTTTTCCACTCCACCTGGGTCACTCCGTAAAGTCCCAGGCATGCAGTGCCTATGCAGCCAGAACTGCACCATTCAATTGTATAGAATGGGTTAGAGCCTCCATAGACTTCAAGGAAGCTGCTTCAGTTTACGCCAACTGAGAGCCTCGACTCTATTTATAAAAGCACACTCAGGTCCAAGTTCAGCAGTGATGTGTGAGGAAGTGTAAGTTACAGAAGGGGTCTCAGGGCCTGTCTCCACTCTCACACACTGAGGTAAATCAGAACTAGCTCTAGTCTGCTCTGCTCAGGTTCTTAAATCAAGCCTAACACCACCGTAGCTCAGTGCTTGCCAATAGTGCATTTCCTAGTGAAGTCGATGGCATCATGCCAGTGTAAAAGGAGGTCAGAATCAGGCCCAAAGTGCATCTACCAGAGTCCAAGGGCCTGATTTTACACCAGTGTAACTGCACTGGACTTGATTTTCCATTCTATTACTCCACCTGGTGATTGCCTCTTCTGTTCTGTTCATTCCCTCTGATGTTGGCCACTGTCAGAGACAGGACACTGGGCTAGATGGACCTTTGGTCTGACCCAGTATGGCCGTTCTTATGTTCACTTTTATGCTGGTGTGACTCCATCAAATCCAACGGATTGACCGTGGCATAAAACTGGCGTAACTCATGTCAGGATCATTAACGTCCATCGAGTTAGTCCAGATTTACACCCGTTTGAGTGGAGAATTGGGCTCTAAGTTAGTGCAAGGGAGGATACCAAAGTTGTTTTGTTCAGGATAGACCAGGGGTCTCATACACATGGCCCGCAGGCCACATGCGGCCCGCAAAGTTATTTCCTGCAGCCCGCCATAGGTGCCGACTCCACTGGCAGCCAAGCTCCAAACATTACTGAGTGTTTATATTTTATTAAAACCTCTCTTTGCATTACAGTTTTTAAAAAGTTAATACATTGACTTTTAATAGAATACTATCTTACTCTTCATTTTTTTCATTTTTGACTATACTTTTGTATCATTGTATGAAAAGGTTTTAGTGATGCGGCCCTCGGGCCAATTTACTAGTTCTCATGTGGCCCTCGCGGTAATTTGAGTTTGAGATCCCTGGGCTAGACCATGGGAGCTGATCATTCCTGGCTTTGGGCAGTGTTCCTTGGAGGGAGCTCACAATGCAGTTAGGCAGCTTCACTATTTTGGATCCCAATACAGGATTTATTACTAGAATTGGTCTGATAACTACTGAGCTGGGAGTGTGCAGGCGTGGGTTCATTAACATCTGGAGCAGAGATCCCCCATCATGCAGTGCTTCCCTGCTTTTCTAGTCCCAGAGTTCCCTCCGGTTCTTGCCTTGGAATCTCTGTTCTCCATTCTGTGTGCTAACGGAGATGCCTCCTTGTCCCATCTTCGATGCAAATGAGGCTAGGGGAGTTTCCTTAATCCTGTCGTGCTTATCCCAGGGGTTTAGGTGTGTCTCCCACTGCCTTGTCATTGCTTTTTGTAAGTCTTTCTTCTGATCAGTTTTGGTTCAAGCAGAGGCTTGGGGGGCGGGGGGACAGGGGGAAGGTCTTTCGTGAATCAGACAGGCTCGGTACTGTGCCCTGGTTCCCCAAGAACACAGAGCTGACAGGTAACACCTCTGTCTGTCCCCAAACCTGGCGACTGGCCCAGATACTCGCTCACCCATTGCTGCAGCTTTGTGGTTTTCACGAGGGCCTTTTTCAGGAAGGGAAGGAGCAGCTGCTTTGCAAACCCCAGCACGCTTGTGGCAGGATGTGTTACTACAGTACCCCATGGAAGGCTACAGGCACAGCCTCAGCCCTCTCAGGGTCCTGCTCAGAGCGGTGCGGGGGAGAGAGGATGTGGTGATGCTGTTTGTGGCTAACACCAGCCTGACAAGAGGAAAAGGACAGGGCAGCTGGGAGTCAGCAGATAAATGTGATGAGAAGAGGAAACACCTTTTTACAGAATGGAGTGTCTTTCATTTCGTGGTTAGGAACAACAGAAAGGCTGCTAAGAAAGGCTGGAGACATATGCTGTCATCTCCCCTCCTCTCCTGGAATAACCCAGGAGCCTTTCAGCAGCTTGGCACTGAGGAACGCCGGGCAGGCTTCCCTCATCCCAGCAGATGCTCGCAGAGAAAGGGTAAAATGCAGGCTCGTGAACTTTTGGGTTCTCCCACTTTAGATGCCGGAGACACTTTCAGACTCACTCCCTTCCTGAGGTCTGGAAAACAAAACAATACAGGAACATAAAGCTCAGCTCAAAGCTTCTCCCCAGGCTCAGTTGTTTCGAGGCCTCCTCCCTTAGGACTGCTCAGCCCACATTCTATATCCTCTCTCCCTCAAAGCCACTCCCAGCCCTCATATGTCCAGGTGAGATGATGATGCACTTGACTCAGTGAGTCATCAGAACCTGCTTATCTCTTTCCCAAGAGGATCAACACTTGCTGATAGGGTGGGGTGTTTTGGGCAAACACTGACAGTCTGGTACAGTGTTCTTTTGCGAGTACGAAAGAAAAGTATTGGTTTTGGTTTCACTTAAGTCAATTAGGAACTTGTTTAAAGTCAACCAAAATAAGATCCTCCTCACAGAGGTTTGCACCAGTTTAAGTTAAACCAGTGCAACTTTCCGGTGTAGACAAGACCTCAGTCACAGGATCATGACTTTTTTCTAACATAGCTCAGCCAAAAGGCATATTCTTAGCCATGGGTAGTAATAACTCAGAATAAAGAAAGAGCGGGAAAGACCGAGGTTTAAACAATATGTGGGTATGGACTAATAGCACCTAATTTACACCCATAGGAAGGATATTATACATAGGCACCTGACAAGATGAAATAATCCTCTGCTGAGGACAACCTGCTGTGACATGTTCCATTACAGGTATTCACCAAAACAGCTTAATCAGGGAGAAAGAAGCCAGTTAAACTTGTGATGTGTCCTCATCCTTACCTCAATGTTATTCTCAGACCAGGGCGGTTAACAATTACGCAGCTGCCTGAAGCACGTACAGAAGACAAATTATTTAGTGACTACTGGATTTTATTAAACGGGTCTTACTTTGCCAGATTTGTTTTTCTCTACTGTCCTCACAAACTAGCATAGCAATTCAGAACGGAGGAGGAGTGGCTTGAATATGTTGTGAGCTTTATAAGCCCCAGTGTCTCTCGATTTATGAACCTGTCCCATTGCATTCAAGGGGCTTCAGCTGTGATGACTTGGAGAGCCAGTAACTAGACACCCTGACAGGCTATTTGGGAAAGTCACATGATACAGTCTTGCTCTGCCTTTGAACATGAGGCATGTTACTTGCGTGAGTTTCCTGTGAGGATAAAAGTAATTATTTACAGTTGGTTACATATTCACACCGGCAATCACCTTCACGTTGAATAGTCAACCCGGCAAGCGAAGTGCAAGAAGGTTAAATTCAAGAAATTCATCAATGGATGGTGTTTTACTTCACTTCCTGCCCTAAAGTGTTGTGCAGTAGTTGCTGTGTCATGTTGCACCCCAGAAGTGGCTGCATTTCAAGGGGGGCGGGAGGGTGGTCCCTGTATATATTTAAGGTAAAAGTTTCAAAAAGGTATTTTTCAAGAAATGTTTCAGTAGGTTCATGCCATAAACGGCAGGGCCTGTCTCTTTGTTATGTCTGTACGGCAGCACCTAGCACAATGGGTCCCTGGCCTCCAGACACTATCACAACACAAATACACATATTAATCTTCTAACGCTCAAATGGCTAAAAACTTGCCACTACAGATGGGCCAGAATCAAAACCCTAGATTGCAAGATGTGGCTTGATTCCCTCTCTATTTGCTCACCAATTCCTGTTGACCAGGGCCAGCTCCAGCCACCAGCCGACCAAGCACATGCTTGGGGCGGCACCTTCTAAGGGGCGGCCAATCTTGGGGCGGTGGGGCAGCGCTCGGGGGTTTTTTTTTATTTTTTTTTTACTTTGGCGGGGCAGTGCTCGGGGTTTTTGTTTTTTGTTTCAGCGAGGCGGCGCTCGGAGGGGGTTGTTTCAGCGGTGCAGTGCTTGGGGGCGGTGTTTCAGTGGGGCGGCGCTCGGGGTTTTTGTTTTTTGTTTCGGTGGGGCGGCGCTGGGGGTGGGGTTTGTTTTGGCGGGGCGGCGCTCAGAGCGGGTTCTTTCGGCGGTGCAGTGCTTGAGAGGGTTGTTTTGGTGTGGCGGCGCTTGGGGGGAGGGTTTTTTGTTTCGGTGGGGCAGCACTGGGGGTGGGGTTTGTTTCGGCGGGGCAGCGCTGGTTTTTTGTTTGTTTTTTTTGCTTGGGGCGGCAAAAAAGTTAGAGCCGGCCCTGCTGTTGACCCTGACAGGGTTTTACAGGCTCCTCAGGACAGAGGTGATGCCACATCATGGGGATTTCCATCAGAGGCAACATCTTTGCAAACTTTCCCAGCAAGATTCCTCAGAATAAGCAAACTTCTCACATGGCGTCCACTGCAATGTTCCCACCAGGATGCAGGATTTATATAGGAACTACCAGACTGGTCCAGACCCAGGGTGCAGCTATCCTGTCTCTGAGAGTGGGTAGCACCAGAGGCTAGCACTCGGCAGTTCGAGGTTAATCTTACCTCCCAAGAGTTCACGGTTAGCTGATACTCTGAAGCAGGAGGAATTTGATCCTTCCAAACCTCTTGGGGTTTTTTATTTTGAATATTAACTATTGGAACTCTGGATAGTATTGTTTTCCATAGAAACATCAGCTGCAAAATATTACCAAACAAAATACACATGTTTCTTGAACGGTTGCACACCTGCTTAGCTGCACTTTGGTTTCTTTGCAAAGCAGACAGTTGGGGATTGCACCGAAACCTCGCTGGACACCAGTTGCCTCCAAGCTGATCAATCAAGTCATCCCATAAATGTCCTGAGCGGAGTTGTTCCAATAACTCACCAGTCAGTGATGCAGCAGAGCTAAGCAACTCAAAGCAGACAGCCCAAGCAGAACGGAGGCTGATAAAACACCTCTACGAGATGAGCAGTGGGAAGCCCCGTAAGTCCTGATGAAAATGCTCTAAAAGAGATTTCCAGGGGGTCCCTACTTTAACCTTCTTGGAACAATGAGGTTTCCTTTCAGTGAAGAAGGCCAGTGAGTCAGGTTTCATGCTAGTGCTCTCACAGCCGGGATAAACAAGTGGACTCCCAGTCCTGTCACTCTCATCATGTCAATTATACTGCATTCACCTTATTGGAATTTATGTTAGTTTTGGGCCAGTTAATGAAACATTGTCGAGCAACTTGAGCCCTTCTGGAGGGCTTTCCGACAAGGTCTCTCTTATTTTAAGGATTCCAGTCATGTCTGAGATTTATTTATATTTGTCCTTTGGGGTCAAATCCTGAAACTCATTTTTTTAATCATTCTTCTGCTCAGGCAAATCTTCCCTTTCCAAGTCGGTGCCCAGCTGATGACTGAGGCCTGATCCGCATTAGACAACAGCTCCCCTGGTGTAACCCACAGCGTTGTATGAAAGCAATGCATGTCCCTCTGATTGTGTGTTCCCACCACTGGGATTGTGTCCCCCTGCCTGACATTTGGGCCAAGCGTTTGCACAGTGTTGTATTGCACTGATTGCTGTGCAGCATTCCCTTGCCCTGTGGGTAGGTAACCCAGGATTCCGGGCTCTGCCCCCAGGCCTGCTGCATTCTGGGAAATGTCCACTCCAGCTAGCTCCAGCCGAGCAGGGGAATTGTAGCAAGATGAGGTGAAATTCCCATAATTCTCCTGGCTGTATCCCAGAATGGCCAGTGTCATCCCCAAACGGTCTCTCAGCATGGGGAGGCTCCAAGCCCCTGTTTATCCATAAGACAGGAATCGCATGAGACGCTTCTCCCCTATTTGCGTGCTGGGTGAGGGGGGCCCCACCGGGGCTGAGATGGCAGCTACGACGAGGACCAAGGGCATGTCCATTGGAGCAGCAGTACCTGTGCTGCCGACCCCTACCCACTAGGAACTGGAATGAGGTCACCAACTCGCAGGCCAGCCACCAGGCACCCCAGAGAGCTGCCTTTTGTCCAGATTTGACTTTTCCCCTCCTGACAAGATTAGAGTTGGCGACCTGGAGGCGGGAGACCCCGTAATCCCATTACCGAGCTACTGAGCCATCCAGCCCTCCTGCGTTCAGTACGCGTGGACGAAGCAGCGACGTTTGAAACTGAGCCTGGCTGCAACACTAACGCGGTGACAAAATTAATAAGTTGACATCAACATGCAACACAGCCTAGCCTTCACTGCACGGACCACGCAGCACGGCTGCAGCCGCTGGCAGGGGTTAGTGTCCCACTCCCTCTAACTCCCAGCAATGTTCTGTTCTCTCCACCGACAAGCCTCCCGTTAGCAACAGAGCGTATGGTCTGGAGGAGAGCGCAAAGCCCCCGAGGGTGTGGTCTCTGGTTTGTTTCCAGTGTGATGCCCATACGTCTAGAGCTCAGATGCTGGTTGGGAGCCATGACTTGTAAATTCCGCACTGCAGCAAGGATTATTTCAAGGCATGGTAGCAAAGGCAATTGATTGCCGGGCCAGCTCATGCTCTCAGTTCTTAAGAAGAACTCCCCATGGAAATGAGTCCAGCCTACGACCCACGGTGACTCTAAGCATGTGTCTACCCACAAGCACAGGAGCAGTCCCACTGATGTCAGCGAGACGGCTCTCAGCATCCCTGTAGGCACGTGCTCCAGTGCCTGGCTGAACGGGAGCTAAAAGTCAGGCCCGCCACAGAAGAGTAAATCGCATTCAAAATGGCTTGTGCATCGTAGGAAGAATCGCCGTCAGTGAGGATGTGTCGTCTTGAGCGTGCTGTCACGTTGTAGCATCTGTAATGGAGACACGCCTTGAGATCACAGCCCGGCCCTGTGACACAGGGGTGTTGTGAGGTTAAATACAGTAATGATTGTGCGGGGCTCAGATACTACAGAAAAGGGGGCCAGGCATAAGTCCCACAGATAAATAGCAGCTACACAGAACTGATATTCTGCATTTTCTTCTTGTGAACCCTTTTCCCAAAGTCCTGGGGCCTAGTTATCTCCCTGCAGGATATGAGTAATTCCTGCTGGAGTCAATGGGAACTATTCACATGTAGCCTGATTTTGATCCCACGGAGGACAACGGGAGCAGAGTCTAACCAGGGAGTAGGGAGCCCCAGCCAGGATTGCCTCTCCCGACCCATCAGAGTGTATAAATGACAGAGAAAATGCATGTGGGCTTTAAAGCCCTGAAAGTGAGGCTAAGATCGGCCCCCATCTGAGCAGTGTTTCCTAGCCGCAGTATATTTGATGATCTTTGTAGCTTGTGGGTTCTTGAGCCACCCCAGCAGTGGGGCACTCGACCAGCTGAAATTCTGTGATAACTAATCCCCTCTTTCCTGGAGATCCTGTTGTTTTTCTCTTTTTGACAATTGTGAGAAGCTATGTTTGTCTTCTTTTCCCTTCCTGTTTATTCTTTGTGATCAGACAGGCTTTGATGTATTTTTGCTGTTGCCTGTCCCTGGGAGAACAGGAGACTGTTGCCTGTAATATGAAAGCAGAGTCCATTTTCATTCCCGTACCTACTCCAGTAGCATAAAGACATTTTCCAGAGCAATCAGCAGCAGGATAAGTACTAGTAGGGCAGTTTGCCATTATGTACCATTCAGTCTTCGGTATCTAACTAAATAGGACACTTGAATCATGGGGCTTTTAACCCTTCTCTTTGTTGTTAGAAGGAAACTTAGAGCTAGGTATACATATAAACAACAGTGGTAGATGCTATAGCTTTTGATGTGGTATTGTTAGGTGCTATTAAGATCACAGGTACTTGAGACAACAATGTTACACACTGGTATTTGGTGGAGAATTGTTATGCACAACTACTTGGCTAAATCAAGATGTTAGCCACAGGCTCCTGGCTAAATTCCAACTTGGTTCATTACATTCTGCCTCCCTCCCTTCACTCTACAGGTCTATTTGCATTAGTATACATAAGCAGGTTCAACTGCCCTGCTATCCATAACTATACACACAGCGAGTGGGGAGGAGGCTGGTATGTACTCAGAAGTCCATCAGTAGCTGGGGTGGAGTCTTTATACACATGAGCGTTAGGTGGAGAATTGCCTTTCATTTGTGTGTGTTAAACACTAAGCACATAATAAACACCATAGCTAGACAGAACTTATATACTCTGGGAAGCGACAAAGGGTCCTGTGGCACCTTATAGACTAACAGAGGTATTGAAGCATAAGCTTTCGTGGGTGAATACCCACTTCTTCGGAAAGCTTATGCTTCAATACCTCTGTTAGTCTATAAGGTGCCACAGGACCCTTTGTCGCTTCTACAGATCCAGACTAACACGGCTACCCCTCTGATACTTGATACTCTGGGAAGTATGCCAGTGTTATTTACTGAGTATAGGCTGGATTCAAAGCCATCAAACTCAGCGGGGCAGCCTGAACAACCTTCAGCCTCTGGGGGAAATTCACTGAATGCTCTTGCAGCTCTCTGCATCTTGTGCCATGATCCCCTTTGATCCTGCAAGCTAAGCAGGTGCGGTCTGGTTCAGCTCTTCTAAGGAGGGCAGAGGTGACGCAGAAAGAGGTGCCAATAGTGTAGTGGTAGGCTCACCTCTCCCAGAATCAGTGCTGAACCACTAACCGGGCACGGCATTAGGGGCAGAGCTGATGTCTTTCAGAAGGGACAGAGAAGCAGCGTCATGACTGCTTGTGAGCGTTACAGATCCCCTGGAACGTTTTGCAAGCACAGAGGTGTCAGTCTCACTTCCTTGGCCAGATTCCAGCCTCGCACTTACTTTCTTCCTCCATTTCCCTTGATGGGCACCTCTACGCCTCCTGTCCTAAACTGTTGCTGTGTTCTACCCCAGAGGTAGTTGAAATTACCATTCTGTCCAGTCTGCTGAGCTCTTTTAGCATCCCTGTTGATTAAAGGTGCAGTGTCCATGTAAGATAGTCTTAGCCCTGGTCTACACTACGAGTTTAGGTCGAATTTATTAGTGTTATTTCGATTGATCCGTGCACCCGTCCACACGACGAAGCCCTTAACATCGACTTCTAGGGCTCTTAAAATCGATCTCGCCACTCCACCCCCAACGAGGGGATTAGCGCTTAAAGCGATATTGCCGAATCGATGTAGGCTTAGTGAGGACGCAATTCGACGGTATTGGCCTCCTGGATCTATCCCACAGTGCAACATTTGACCGCTCTGGACAGCAGTCTGAGCTCCAATGCTCCGCCCAGGTAGACAGGAAAAGCCCCACGAACTTTTGAATTTCATTTCCTGTTTGGCCAGTGTGGTGAGCTGCAGGTGAGCGCAGATCTCATCAGCAGAGGTGAGCATGATGGAGTCCCAGAACCGAAGACGAGCTCCAGCATGGACCGATGGTGAAGTACGCGATCTGATCGCTGTATGGGGAGACGAAACCGTGCTAGCAGAGCTACGGTCCAAAAGAAGAAACGCCAATACATATGCCAAAGTCTCCAAGGGCATGCAGGACAGAGGCTACAACAGGGACGTGCAACAGTGCCGCGTGAAAATTAAGGAGCTCAGGCAAGCCTACCAAAAAACCAGAGATGCAAACAAACGCTCTGGGTCAGAGCCCCAGACATGCCGCTTTTATGATGAGCTGCATGCCATTCTAGGAGGTGCAGCCAGCACTGACCCACCCATGTGGTATGACTTCGTATGTGGATCGTCAGAAACCACAGAGGAGCATGATGATGATAATGATGCTGAAAATAGCGCCCAGACACAGCAAGGAAGTGGAGAAGCCCTTTTCCCCGACAGCCAGGAACTCTTTGTCACCCTGGAGCCAGTACCCTACGAACCCACCCAAGGCGTGCTCGATGCAGGAGAAGGGACCTCTGGTGCCTCTGGTGAGTGTACCTCTGTTAATTAATACATGTTTTATAAGCAAGCGTGTTTAATGATTAATTCGCGGCCAGTACAGCTACAGCTACTGGAAAAGTCTGTTAACATGTTCGGGGATGGAGCAGAAATCCTCCGGGGACATCTCCAGAAAGATCTCCTGGATGTACTCCCAAAGCCTGTGCAAAAGGTTTCTGGGGAGGGCAGCCTTATCCTGTGCTCCGTGGTAACACACTCTACCACGCCAGGCCAGTAGCACGTAGTCTGGAATCATTGCTTTGCAAAGCATGGCGGCGTATGGTCCCGGTGTTTGCTGGCATTCAAGCAACATCCGTTCTTTATCTGTCTGTGTTATCCTCAGAAGAGTGATATCATTCATGGTCACCTGGTTGAAATAGGGGAATTTTATTAAGGGGGTATTCAGAGGGGCTCCGTCCCTGCTGGGCTGTTTGCCTGTGGCTGAACAGAAATCTTCCCCGCTGTGACCCACGCGGTGGGGGGAGGGGGAACAGCGAACATCTTGGATGTGTGTCTGTGTGTGTGGGGGGTGTCGATTAGGTTCGCGCTGCACGTTAACCCAAAAACCGCCGCCCCTCCCTTTTCAATTGCCAACCAGTTTTAAATTGCCAGCCCAAAGGCTGTTTGTTATGGGAAATGAGGGGGTTGCTGTTTGAAAACATTCCCACGTTATGAAGGTTAAAGAAGCCTATAGACTGTGGCTTACCATGGCTGTGTGCAAGCCGAATTCTGTTGCCCGCCGGACCTGCTTGTGTGATCTCTCACACCAAACCGGCAGACCCTCAATATAACAGGCAAAGTGCAACCTTGGACCAAATGCACATGTGATATGTAATGTTTGGAGCATTGTTCTCTAATATGTGTCTTTTAAACTACTCCTCTCCCGTTTGTTTCCTCCCGCAGCTGCAAATGTTTCAACGCCACCCCCTTCATCACCGTCCCAGAGGCTAGCGAAGATTAGAAGTAAAAAAAAAAGGAATCGAGATGAAATGTTCTCAGAACTCATGGAATCCTCCCACACTGAAGCTGCCCAGCAGAATGCGTGGAGGCAGACACTGTCGGAATCCAGGAAGGCAGATTTTGATCGCGCGGACAGGTGGCCTGATGAAGAGAGTAGGTGGCGTCAGCGTGCAGAGAGAAGGCAGGATGCAATTCTGAGGCTACTGGAGGATCAAACGGAAATCCTCCGGCTTATGGCTGAGGAAAGGCGTAGGGTTCAGGAAAGGCCGCCTGAGCCCAGACCGCCGCTACAGCCCCTGGGTAACCAACAGCCCTCCTTCCCGAGTCCCATAACCTCATCCCCGAGACGCCCAAGAACGCGTTTGGGCGGCCTCCGTGCACCCAACCACTCAAGCCAAGAGAACAGTCCAAGCAAGAAAGGGCTGGCATTCAATAAGTTTTAAAGTGCTGTGTGTCCTTGTCCTTCCCTCATCCCCTCCTCCACCACCCATCCTGGTGCTTCCCTTCCTCCACCAGCTATCCCGGGAGACTGTGGCAGTTACCCCCATAGTTCCCCCTCTTTGTTTTACGAATTAATAAAGAATGCATGATTTTTAAGCAACAATGACTTTATTTCCTCTGCGAGCGGTGATCGCGGGGGGGAGGGCAGGGCGGTTTGGGTAAAGGGAAGTAGAGTGAATGAAGGGGCGGGGCTTTTCATTACTGGGGAAAAACAGAACTTTCACACAGCATCCTGGCCATTCATGAAACTGGTTTTCAAAGCTTCCCTGATGCGCAACGCACCCTGCTGTACTCCTGTAATAGCCCTGGTGTCTGGCTGCGCATAACCAGTGGCCAGGCGATTTGCCTCAACCTCCCACCCCGCCATAAACGTCTCCCCCTTACTCTCACAGATATTGTGGAGCGCACAGCAAGCAGTAATAATAATGGGAATATTGTTTTCGCTGAGATCTAACCTAGTCAATAAACTTCGCCAGCGAGCTTTTAAACGCCCAAATGCACATTCCACCACCATTCTGCACTTGCTCAGCCTATAGTTGAAAAGGTCCTGACTACTGTCCAGGCTACCTGTGTATGGCTTCATGAGCCATGGCATTAAGGGGTAGGCTGGGTCCTCAAGGATAACTATAGGCATCTCAACATCCCCAACGGTTATTTTCTGGTCTGGGAAGAAAGTCCCTTGCTGCAGCAGCCGAAACAGACCAGAGTTCCTGAAGATGCGAGCGTCATGTACCTTTCCCGGCCATCCCACATTGATGTTGGTGAAATGTCCCTTATGATCCACCAGTGCTTGCAGCACTATTGAAAAGTAACCCTTTCGGTTTATGTACTCGCTGGCTTGGTGGTCGGGTGCCAAGATAGGGATATGGGTTCCGTCTATCGCCCCTCCACAGTTCGGGAACCCCATTGCTGCAAAGCCATCCAGTATGAGCTGCACATTTCCCAGACTCACAACCCTTGGTACCAGCAGCTTGGTGATCGCCCTGGCTACTTCCATCACAACAGCCCCCACTGTAGATTTTCCCACTCCGAATTGATTCGCGACTGACCGGTAGCTGTCTGGCGTTGCAAGCTTCCACAGGGCTATCGCCAGTCACTTCTGTACTGTGAGGGCTGCTCTCATCTTGGTGTTCTTGCGCTTCAGGGCAGGGGAAAGCAACTCACAAAGTTCCATGAAAGTGCCCTTACGCATGCGAAAGTTTCGCAGCCACTGGGATTCATCCCAGACCTGCAGCACTATGCGGTCCCACCAGTCTGTGCTTGTTTCCCGGGCCCAGAATCGGCGTTCCACTGTATCAACAAGCCCCATTAACACCATGATGTCCACCTTGCGGGGGGGCCTTTTTTGAGAGAGGTCTGTGTCCATGTCCTCATCACTGTCCTCAGGGCGCTGCTGTCGCCTCCTCGCCTGCTGTAGTTCTAGCAGCTCCTGGTTCTCGTTCTCCATATACTCCTGGACAATGCGCGTGGTGTTCATAACGGCGAGAACAGCCACGGTGATCTGATCGTGCTCCATGCTTTCCCTGGTATGCTGTTTGCA
The DNA here is from genome assembly GCA_033296515.1 of Macrochelys suwanniensis. NCBI lineage: Eukaryota > Metazoa > Chordata > Testudines > Chelydridae > Macrochelys > Macrochelys suwanniensis. Next base: position 6,432,519 of record CM065790.1, on the reverse strand, counting down.
GGACAGCAGAGTGGCAGCAGAAGCGGGGGGTGGATAACAATGGAGTCAGCAATATGGCGCCCATATGAAAAAAGGTGCGAAAGGATTTTTTGCTCCCCCCTCAGTTGCTTTCACGGAGGGAGGGGGGAGCAAGGGTTAGGCTCATTTCCTTCTAGCAGCAGATGGTACAATATGCTTGATATCCATCATCATCTCCTGGCCCCCTCAAGGATTGAACTCGCAACCCCGGGTTTAGCGGGCCAACGCTCAGACCACTGAGCTATCCCTCCGCCCGTGTTCCAGGCAGTACTGAATCTCCCTTAAACAAAACGTAAAAAAGAGAATGACCAGAGTCACTCTGGTCACTCCCATTTATGTCCAAGCACCCCCGGCCAGCCACACCATAGGCCGCCGGCCAGGAGCACACAAATTCCAATCATATTGTACAATCTGCAGCTAGAAGGCAAGGAGCTTCTGCTGTATGGTCCCACGACCACAACCATTTATGGCATATTGCACCATCTGCAGCTAGACAGCAAGGAGCTTCTGCTGTGTAGTCCTGCGACTACCAGCCTCAGGCGGAATGGCCCCCCTCAAGGATTGAACTCGCAACCCTGGGTTTAGCGGGCCAACGTTCAGAACGCTGAGCTATCCCTCTGCCCATATTATCGTGTGACTGAATCCCCACTAGACCTAATGTCCAGGCGTACGCTGGAGCTGTACGGTAATTGTGAGCTGAGCAGGCTTCCGTAGCAAACACGGAAACCCCGGAAAAAAGGCGCGAAAAATATTGCTTTCACAGAGGGAGGGAGGGATGACATGTACCCAGAACCACCAGTGACAATGTTTTCTGCCCCATCAGGCTTTGGGATCGCAACCCAGAATTCCAATGGGCGGCGGAGACTGCGGGAACTGTGGGATAGCTACCCGCAATGCGATGCTCCGAAAGTCGATGCTAGCCCCGCTACTGTGGACACAGCCAATCAACCTCATGGTCTTAACGCTCTTTAGTGGGGACACACACAATCGATTCCATAAATTCGGGTTTTAAAATATCGACTTCTATAAATTCGACCTAATTCTGTAGTATAGACGTACCCTTAGAGCTCAGGAAGAAAACCAATTTCCTTCTGGACACAGCCAAGCTCTCCCCAGCACAGGGGCATCTGTGTAACTTTTCCTTCTGTGTCTGAGAGTCACGTTGCTGATGTAACAGCTTGCGCATTTAACAGGTCACCCTGGCTTTGAAGTCACTGGCTCAAGGGCCAGGAAGGCAGGAATTCACACCTTCCCTCTGCCATTGTTTCCCAGCAAATAGCTCTCTGCTGGGCTGCCTCCAGAAGCACCAGTGCCCTGCGATGCACAGAAACAGTCTAGAACGTTTTATTTTCCTTGTAATTAACTGTTTGCAGCGCACCCGGCAGATCACTATCTCAATGGCGCCGGGTCACATTCCACTGACAGAAAGCTGCAGGCTCCCCTAATTATTATTAGTATTCAATGTTTGTATTGCAGTAGCATCCAGGAGCCCCAGACAGGAGCTCACGGTGCTAGGCGCTGTACAAACACAGAACAGAAAGATGTCCCCGGCCACAAAGAGCAGACAGTCTAAGGGCTTGTCTGCACATACAGTGCTACAGGCTACTCTGCCGACGGGAAAGCTTCTGTCGTTAATCCACCTCCCCGAGCGGCAGTAGCTATGTCGGAGGGAGAAGCTCTCCCGTTGACACACTGCTGTCTACACACGATAAGGGGATGCAGAGAGAGTCAGGGAAGCACACGGAAAGAATGGGACAATATTAACGGCATCGACTTTCTAGAGACCTTCCCCTCGCCAACACCAGAAGACAATCGCTTCGTTCCGCACGGGAAATGCAGCCACCTCTGGGGCGGTGGATGAGTCAGCTCACAGTGCAACACTGGAATGACATTTTTGACAAGGGGCCATGGGGGCAACCTCCCTTCTTTTTTCAAGTGCATCCTGGGATCTTTAATGGCTTCCAAAAAATCTGCCCAGAGGAACCTCCCTGGAACAATCTATCCTGGGAGGACAAGGGGCTGAGTTTATATTGCTGGGCTCTGAACCTGCCGACTGGCTCCTCAGCCAGCGTGAATAGAGGCAGCCCCAGTGACTCTCTCAGAGCTGGGTTCATTTACACCAACTGAAGCTGTGGCCCAGGCCAGGGCATCTGTGGATATCAGCCCTGATGCTCAGGCTGCTGGCCAGCCGCTATACATTGCTTTGTTTCTGATTTACACTGACCCAGCTAACCCACGACTGAGTCGAGTCGCCTCTGGAAATGTTACAGCAGGACAGCTGTAGCACGTCAGTGTAGCAACGGGAAGGCTTCTCCCATCGGTCGCTGCAGCTAATCCACCTCCCCGAGAGGCGGCAGCTAGCACTGTCTATGCCGGGGGTGAGGGCGGCTTACCTATGTCGCTCAGGTGTCTGGATTTCTCACACCCCTGAGCGACGTAGCTGGGTCGATCAACTGAACCTGCCATGGGGACAGCTGTCATGGGGTTGCTTTCTGGGCCACGGTTCTCTCGGTTCCCACCCCTCTCCTGGTTCCAAGGGATCAGTTGCTCTGCTCTCGCCCTGTTTCCCTGGCAAGCCCCACCTCCCAAGAATAGGTTAACTGAAAGCAGAGCCTTGTGGCCTTAACTCTGCCCATGGGCGGGGAGGAGTCAGCCACCTCTCTGGCCAGGACACAGTGGTTGGGAAGCTGAGGGCTCGCAAATTGCGGGGGGGAGGGCAGGGTCTCCCACTGCAAACCTCTCTCCTCTTTTCTGTCACCCACAAAAGAACCGCGTTCGGACAACATTCAAGGTCTGTCCTGAATCCACAAAAGCCAGGGATTCCTACGTGCCTTAAACCGGGAGCCAAATTTTCCACTTGTGCAAGCTCTGCGAACTCCCAGAATTTGGTGCTGGGTGTGGCCTGGTGGCTAGAGGAGTGGACGTGGGAGCCACAGGCCTGGTGTCAGGGTCTGAGACTGGGCCTGGGGGCCTTCCCATGACTGGCTCCAACACCACCAAACTTTTAGCAGGGCCACGGCCACGGGCGGTCTGAAGATACCATGCTCAAAGCCACTCCAGTCACGCAAGTGACACTGAATCCAGGGGGATCCCAGTGGACTGGCCCCCCCTCAGAGGCAGCAAGGTCCAGTAACAGATTATCCACTGCCCAGCTTTAGGGAAAGAACCTGGGCCTTATAAAGGGGGAGACAGCAGCAGGGGATGGAGGGCTACCCACTGACCTCACTCGACGCAGGAGGGGAGGGTGTTGCGAGGCGCCACTGTGGCAGAGGCTGCAGAGAAAAGGAAGCTCCTGCAGGAAGTCTTGACCATGGGAAGGGTTCTGAGGCCCACTGGGATCCTGTGGGAAAACTGCAGGTAGAAAGGCCTGGGAGCTGCCGCAGAGGTACAGAGCAGGGCTAGACCCAAGGGAGGAAGGCCTGAGAGCGGACACTCAGATGAGAGCAGGGAGTATTTAAAGGAGTCCAGGGCAGACTGAAGGGAGAGACAGAGCAGAGCCTGGGAAGGGCAGAAAAGCTGGGGCCATCTTGGATACTTGAAGACAGACAGACTTCAGTGAGGAAGGGCTGTACCCAGTGTGAGACCAGGGTAGCCGAGACTTTACTGTGTGTTTATGTTAATAAACAAGGCCCCAAGAAGGGGCCTTGTCTTTGAGGAGCCTGAGTGAAGAGGAAACTGAGGCAGGGAGTGACAGAGCCATGCTCAGCCAGCAGGGGGCGCTACAGGACAGACACACCCTTTCACAATAGGGAACAGAGAGGTGAGTACGCTAGTGTCCCTGGTGGTGAAGAGGAGACAGGGTTCAGTTCTAATTAATCTAAAGGCGTTCTTTACTGGGACGCCTGGACACAGGCAGAATTGGTGGTTCTCTCTAGCTCCAATATTAAATAAACACACCCAGCGCTGTGTGGTGTCACAACACAGGGCTGCCCTAAGCCCTGGCCTAGACTAGGCAGCTATGGAAGAGACTGCTAACGTGCTATCTAAACAGGCCACAAAGAAGACAATTCCAGTGTCCCACCAAATAGGGGATATTTCAGTGACTTGATTAATTCTGACAAAATCAAATGGAGGCCAAAATTCTTGATTTCAAAACTAAATGAGAATCTGGGTGGGAGCAACAAGGAAAATTTCCCCTCCTTTCAGTTTCCCATTGTCAGGCAGTATGGGAGGCAGGACACCTGGGTTCCATCCTCCACTCTGAAACTGACTCTCACCGAGCAAGTCACTTAGCTTCTCTGTATCACCGTTTTCTCGTCTGTTAAATGGGGATCATGCCCTTGTCTTTCCTTCCAGCCGGGCTGAGAGATGCTGTTGTATACTCACCCAAGCAAACAAACAATATATGCAAAGTTTGTGGTTCCAGGCTACTAAGCAGAAGCCACCAAACCACCATTTTTGCATAAGGCTTGGGCCAGGCACTTTAAGGAATCCAGAGATGAGACAAAATACCATCTGTCTGTCTCTGTTCTCTGTCTAACTCAGACTTAGTTCTGTCCTTCTACGGAAGTCCCATATGTTTCTGGAGTTGCCTTAAAGGGCAGCATCGCACTGTCCTTACCAGAAACCAGAGTGCATGTAATAAAGTGTGGTCTAATCCCTGGGATTATTATTAGATCTTACACCTTTCAGCCTCTCCTAGCCGGGCTGCACCGAAAGGAAACAGCATCTTTCAGCTGATTTCTCCTGGTGCTCGGCTTCGTATGTTGGACTTTGATTCCACAGCAAAGCTAATTCGATAATGTGGTCTGCATGGGAAGGAAGGGAGTAAAAGGAATTGGCTATTATTTTTGGCCTCTCTCCAGGCAGTGTTTTTGCTCAGAGGCTCCGAGGTCAGAAATGGGTGGGAAGCTCTCTCCGGCAGCAAGTCCTTTCACATGCTGGTTTCGCAGAGGGCGACTCGTACTGCCGAAATGTTTGGCCTTATGCGGTCGAAGCCCACCAGAGCTCCAGGCCCCACGCGAACACAGGGCTTTGGAATGGTCTGGGAGTGAACAGCTCCCGTTTCCTACGGCCTGGTGTCAAAGCCATCCCCTGAATCGAATTGGCATCTGTGAATTCCCCAGGGTGATTGAATGGCGCTGAGCCGGACTGTGGCCCTGGGTGGAAATACCCAGCCACTCTCTGAGGCTGCCCTCTAGGAGATGCTACTGCGTCCTCCCATCCAGGCGGAAAGGATTGCCCCACAATGTGAGGGCCTAGCCCACAAGCCCCATGGTATCCCCCAAGTCCACGCAGCACTCAGGAACGTGCCAGGGAGAAATGGACCAGCTGTGGGGTCGCCTTATGCCTCAGCATTGGCCCTGAGCTCCTTGGGACTTTGCCCCTGCTCCCTGGAAGGTCCTGGGCTACTTCTGCTGGGTATCTGGAGGAAGGATATGGGTAACTCACACAGCCCCACCCCCAAATCACACCCAGAGGTGAAAGTAAGCCGGTACACCCTCGGTGGGCCGTACCGGACTGGCTTCCCCAGGTGGCAAATTAAAGCGGCAGCAGTGGCTGGGAGCACCTGGCCCTTTAAATCGCCATTGGAGCTCCCGGCTGCCACTGCTACCCCGGGGCTCGGGCGGCAATTTAAAGGGACTGGGGCTCTAAAGACCACTCCCCTTCCAGTTGAGGCCACGCCCCTTCTGGTTGAGGCCCAGCCCCCTGCTCAGGACTCCAGAGTACCAGTAAGTCCTTTAAGTTACTTTCACCCCTGATCACATCTCCCCACAGACTGCCCGTCCTACTATGCAGGTTCCTGTACCAGGGAGAGCCCTCAGTAGAACCTGGGAGAAGGGGGGAATTTGTCACAGAGGCAGCTGAACTTCTTTCCAGATGCAGAGTGACAGACCCAGGCAGTCACCCCCATGGATGCATGTACAGAATGAAAAGCAGGCTATTCCAGAGTCATATTCTCCAAGGCTCTAGAGAAAGGGGCCAGATCCTACCTCCATCAGCATCAACAGGAGTTTGGCCATTGACTCCAGTAGGAGCAGAGGGAGGGCCCCTAATGAACCAAAAGGTACCACATTGCACTGCTTCGGAAATGCAAAGCATTTCCCTCCAACAATTTCAAAAGAAACAAACAGTTTCCCTTTAGTTTCTTTTGAAATGTTCCATTTATTGATTTACAAAAATGCCCTTTTTGTCCAAATGAAACCTATCGCTTCTTTTGAAATCTTCCAGGTTTTCAACTGAATAATTTCAGGTTTTGTGTTTTCCTGGGAGAAAGAGAGAATTTAAAATGAAACAAAAGGTTTTGTCATGAAAAAAAAAATTGCAAATGAACATTTCAACCAGCTGTCATGCTACATAAAGACTCCTAAATCTTAAAAACTCATTGCTCTTAGTAACAAGCCGGCATCCAACCTACTCAGGCAAGCTGCCCTATTAACTAAAATGGCCTTTAAGTAACCTACATAACCTACAAAACCAACCCTCTTACAGAGTACATGTGTGAGCTAGAATGTATATTTCTGAATTCCAAGGAGCACCCTTCTCTGGAGAAAGAAACTCCGTTAAAATAAATAAACTAACAACAGCAAAATATCCATGTTATACTACATATTTCTTGACTGTCAAAACAGCCTTAAGGGAAGCTGTATATAAATTACATTCATGCAGCTCATTTGAAGTAGAATTCACCTGTGATCACACCTGCATAACTAAGATATATCCATCTTTTCTTCACAATCCAGAAATATGCAGTATACGCTACATGCCCAGACATGTATGGCATGAAATCACACACGGCTTTGTTTGTTTTTTGTTTGTTTTGTTTGGGTTTTGTTTTTTTGCTGCTGCCAGCAACGATTTTCAAGTATCTATATTTTTAAAAGTAACTATTACATAAGGGCCCGATCCTGTATTTCTCACCCAGCCCAAGAGTCCTGCTTAGCCCAGCGGGAGCAGAAGACTCATAGAATATCAGGGTTGGAAGGGACCTTAGGAGGTCATCTAGTCCAACCCCCTGCTCAAAGCAGGACCAATCCCCAATTTTTGCCCCAGATCCCTAAATGGTCTCCTCAAGAATTGAACTTACAACCCTGGGTTTAGCAGGCCAATGCTCAAACCACTGAGCTATCCCGCCCCCACAAAGGGTAGAAGAGACATTGAGACAGGGCAGAGAGAGAAAACACCCCAAGAAATAGATAGGGAGAGAAAAGACCCGTTAGAAATTTAAAAAAAGCCTCAAGGAAAGAAAATTGTAGCGGAACAAATAAATTTGAACGTTGGAAAAGAAGAGAGACGTGAAAGACAGAGGTGCCGGTATGTTCTGTGCCTTGAGGAGGCACAGCATTGAATGTGATGCCAAAGGGCGCGGTGCTCTCTAGATTCTGGCCTGGCCACGGGGTCACAGGGTCCCCAAGTATAAGTTACAGCCCCGGCTACTCTAATCCCCCAGCATCTCCACAGTGCCACTGGCTACACGCCCAGCTCCTGCCACCCTGGACCCACCCACCCCAGCACGGTCCCCAGGCTGGAGCATGTGAAGGGGTCAGTGGAGGGTCTCTTACGGCAGCTGAGCACGCAAAGGAGCTGGAGGAGGGTTTGTTGGTTGGTTGCATTTTGTGGAAAGGCCAGGTCTCGATTTAATGGCTTGGCTGTCTCTGGGAAAGTTTTCTTGGCCTTGCACTGGGAGGAGCCAGTGCCTCCTCTCCAGACTCCCAGCCCCAGCTCCTCTGTATTTCACTCTGTATACAAGCTGTGCATGAGTCCCATTGCCCGGCTCCCTCTGATCATTACTAGGGTGACCAGATAGCAAGTGTGAAAAATCAGGGTAGGGAGGTAATAGGTGCGTATATAAGAAAAAGTCCTAAAATCGGAACTGTCCCTATGAAATCGGGACATCTGCTCACCCTAGTCATGACTCTGAGCTCTCAGCAATGTAACAGCTGATCCCCAGCAGAGGTGGAGTCGGGGGTTTAGCAAAGGTCGGGTAGCGCCAGTCAGACAGCTAGCCAGAGGATACAGCAGCTCCATGCACAAACAGGGGCATGCAGCAAGGACAGAAGAAAGGCCATATTGGCACAGATCAAGGGCCCAGCTGATCTGGTATCTGCCTTCAGCAGAAAGTGGGGAGAAAAACAAAATGGGTCTTGCCGATTTGCTAGTCTAGTATGTGGGGTGGTATTCCTTCTTAACTCTGCAGGTCAAGGCCCTGAAGCATGGTGTCACTCATAAATATAAACAAACTGTTGGTCCCCCCATTCCAAAAACACCATGCACATGGGCAAACTGAGGTCCAGAAGGTTAAGTGACTTTACCAGGTCACACAGTAAGACAGTGGCAGAGCTGGGGATAGACCCCCCAGGTCTCCTGACTCCCAGACTGGTGTCTTATCTACCAGCATTAGCAAGACAAAGTTGCTGGAGAACTGAATCCACAAACAGTTCAACAAATAACAATGGGGGCATGTGCTCCCATTGCTGGGTGCTGTAATTTTCTACAAAATTACTACAAAACCCGTCTCCAAATTCAGTGCACAGCCTTAGGCCTCCTGCATAGCAGACGTGTGTGCGGAGGGCGCATGCAGAGGATGTTTTGAGAAAAGGAGGTGACCCTACAGTCATGGAAGAAACGATCACCGATAAACCTGTTCCAATGTGTAGTTCACATTAACAGAGCTGTAGGATAAACATCGTTTAGGATCTCTGCCTCTGTTTACACAACAGCGAATGTTTCAGTCCTTTTATTGATGTAAACGAGAGCTAGACAGCGGCGCAGAGAGGTAAGAGACCTATTGAAGCGATGGCTGAAAAATACCTGCTTTCCCCTCCTTCTCCTGAGGTAAAGGCAGGTTATTTTAAACACAGCATATACTTGCTAGTAACAATAGCACCTCAACAGCACCTTTCATCCAGGGGTCTTCAAACACGGTACAAATCCTGCAGTGACAGAGTCACAGGGTCCCCAAGTATAAGTTACAGCCCTGGTTACTCTAATCCCCCAGCATCTCCACAGTGCCACTGGCTACACGCCCAGCTCCTGCCACCCTGGACCCACCCACCCCAGCACAGCCCCCAGGCTGGGGTCAGTGGAGGGTCTCTTACGGCAGCTGAACACGCAAAGGAGCTGGAGACGGGTTCGTTGGTTGGTTGCATTTTGTGCATCCCTCTACACCATTTCAATCCCATTCTAGCCCCTGCCACTACTTACTTAGGTAACTATTATTATCCCCATTTTACACACGGAGAAACGGCATCTGGGAGCAACCCTACAATAACAAACCAGCACGTGCGGCCCAGGAATCAGGAGCAACCCTACAATAACAACCAAGTGTGCGCAGATTCCTCCTAGAGGTGTGCCGGGGCAAGAGCAAGGCCGTAGCCCTGACCACTTTTTGCCCTGGGCATCACAGCTGAGCTGGAGAAGGGGTGATCACACGCTGCACCCAATGTCCCGGCTTCTTCTCAGGGGTGTGCAGCCCTTCAGGCAATTCTGGCTGTGTTGCCCAGAATGCCTCTGGGGACTCATGCTGGAGCAGAGCCTTTGTACATGTTCCAACCCCACCCCAACATGGGGCTGTGGCTTAGCCACAATATAGCCCAAAGTATCAAAAATGTCCTGATCTTATACACCCACCCTTCCCTTCCCTTCATACCCTGTTACTGGCTGCAGAAAGAGGGAGATTAGGTGCACGAAGTTTTGCCAGACGTTCACCCCTTTAGCCATGATTTTCTTCCTCGGATGCAGGACTACTCCTCCACCGCGGAGTAATTATCAAAGGAAACATGCTTTCGATATCTTTTTAATGAGTGACGCTGCAGAGGAATAGTGTGAATAGTGCAATTCATCCTATGACTGTGCCTACTAAATCCACCAGTCAGCTCTTTAAAAAAAAATAATAATCAGGATGTAGATCATTCTTGCGAGTCCAGCCACATTTCCCCTTTGCCCCAGAGAACTGCAGTCTCGTCCCATTATGGAGCAGCTTTGGCTAAGATAGTTTCACATCGGCAGCCCCTATATAAGCAACTGCCTGTATTTTTATTTGTGTAGACTTTCCAGGCTGATCTCCCCAGATTACATTTACCAGATCATACCAAAATGTCTAAAGCTCTGCACTGCTTGTGGCTGCAAACGATGGCAGGCAGAGGAATGCATAGCTAAACGGGACTTGGGAAAAGGAAGAAAAATCCAGTTTGATGTCTGCCTTTTCGTTCCTGTTTTTAGTGCACCAAATGTCTCAGTGCAAAATATCGAATGGGATGATAAAGAGATGGAAGTGACATGAAGAAATAGACACACCAGTTGCTGCTTGTGTTTAACAGGCATTTGCCATTAAAAAACGCCTGTTTTTATTTAAATAGCCTAGGGCAAATTTCTCACTAAACCAACTTTCCCACGCCAGCCCAGTGCTCTAACTATGGTTTTTGGCAATTTTTTTCCTGAGCTGTCAAGGCAAAATATATAGAAGAATGCTGGTCTCACTTAGGGTTTTTTTCCAGCCCCTGGAGACATGAAAATAATTTACAGATGTGCACTACCTGATTATATTTGTATGAAGTTTTGCTTAGTGAACATAATTTTCCTAGCTTGAAATAACAAAACAAAAACAGAAAGGAAAAAAAACCAACCCAACTATCCAAAAATCCCAGGTTCTGACCCATTTGATTTTAACTTACTAAAAATTTTATGTGTGTCCAGATTTTTTTAAACAACTCATCATATGGACACTTTACATTATTTCTATTAAAACCATTTTATGATTGTTATTTGGAAAACTGCCTAAAATCCCATTATTTTAACCTAGAAAGTCTACTCAAATTAAACAGCCTGATGTCTTATTTTCCTGTAACTTCTTCAGTTTAGTACAAAAGGTTTATTTTTATAATTTGCCTATTAACATAATTGTTTTTAAAAATATGGGTTGCAGTCTTCATCAGAAGTGTTTTGAAATAAGTAAATGAAAGGCAGCTCTATGCTAAGGTCCCTCTGCCAGGGTAATCAGCCTTTTGGTAAATTATTGTAACAGATTAAAACTAGGTTTTTATGTGTCTGAGCAGGAAAAGGGACATTTCACTATAGTTGTAGCATTTCTGCTAAGTTACTAAGTGCCTCCTGAAGTGAGTGAAAGCACTCCCATCGGGTTCAATTTTATCCCCAGCGGAGTCAGTGGCAAAACTGAAACAATTGGTTTCAACAGGAGCAGGATTGGGCCCCTTGTTCAGGGTGTGACTGACCCTGATTTAGCTTTAGCCTTTAACGTGCAGCAGAAGTTGAATGTCCTTAGTAATGGCTGAGCACCACAGCAGAAATATCCCCTTGTGTGTTTTATGCTCATTCCCTGCCTATTCTTGTACTTGACTGTCCCCGGTCCCATCCCTCTCCAAACACAGAGCCCAAACCTTGCAGACCAGTCATGGAGGAGAAGGGGAACACCGCGGCATCATCCCATTCTTGTGCATCTCCTGGGTGTTCATTCTCCTTGTCTATGGAAGCAGTGGGGAAAACTTGGCCCAGTTTCCCAAATCCTGAGCCATCAGCCCCATTGCCAAGGCTTGTGTCGACACTGGCGTTTTTCTCAAACGCCCCCATCTTTGCGCTATCAGCGGTCTAACTCCACAGGTGGGGTCAGCCATAGGAGCAGAAGAGTAGACTAGATGCCAATAGCTACCAGTGTGTTAGCTAGCAGACAGCTCACTCATTGAGGGCTTAGGAGACATGGGTTCTATTCCCAACTCTGCTGCTTGGTAATCCTGGGCAAGTCATTTCCCTGCTTTATGCCTCAGTTTCCCCATCTGTAAAATAGGGATACCCATTTCCTTTGTAAAGTGCTTTGAGATCTGTAGATGACAAGAACCCTATATGATCCAGGTGCTGTTATTGTAAATGCGGACCCTGTTAAAGTCAATGGGAAGGCTCCCCCTGATTTCAGTGGGGTCAAGATTTCACCTCCACATGTGTCTTGACCTGCTCCGACTGTTTGGTCTACACTGGTCTTGGCACAATTACTTGTACTGCAGTGCAACATGTGGCCTAGGGGTGAGAAGGGGGTTCATTCTCCAGTCCCCCCAGGGATTCTGTTGATACTACCCAAACCAAGCCACTAGTGGTGATTTCTGTGCTAAGGTCACCCACTAACAGTGCTGGAGGGGGACACCAAAGAGCCGTCTGATGGTAACAGCTTTCAGTCACTACCCGCATGAGCTAGATTGGAACCAGCTAACAACCTCATCCTCCAATGTGTGGAGTACGGTATTACTCAGCAAGAGGAAGGGTGGCAGAACTTTATAAAGCACCTTTCCTCTGAGGACCTCAAAGCCTTTCACAAGAGTTTCACTACCCCTGTGTCAACACTGGAGAAACTGGAGTACAGAGAGACTGGCCCAGAAGGGTCAGGGAGGGATCCCAGGGGTCCCAAGTCCCACCCTGCCTCGTCTCTCCAAGCCCCTTGAGTCTGGAATCCTTCCACAAGGTCATATTTGGGGTTGTGGGACCCCTCATGATAGGTTTCTTGAGGGAACAACCTGAGGAGACATAGAGCTAACCTGCACGTGGAGTGCTTTCCCAGCTCAGAGAACAAGCCCGGGCAAAGGGAACATAGGTATTTCCAAGCAGGTAGAGCAGAGAGGGCTCTTGCTAACTGCTCGTGAATGTGCAAACACAATGGACAAGATGGGGAAAATGGAGGGAAACTCAATACCTAGGAGTATTCCAGATCCACCTCTGCCAGGGAGAAACCTCATACTCAGATACACAAAGTGCTTTGCTGTGTGGCCCCACTGACAAGGAGTCCTAGCGCTGCAGCCAGTGGGAGTGCAAATCAGCGCAGAATGGGGCTGATATTTTGTAACCTCAAAAAGAAGATTAGAAAAGAAGAGATGACGGCAAAGCAGCTAAGTGTTAATGAGGTGCAGGGATGTCCCCTCATCTGGGTTTTGGCAGCATTTATAACCCTACCCCCATTATCTTCTTCATTCTCCCATAGCTGCTGTTGTGACCAGTTCAAACTGGAGAGCAGGAGAAAGGGAGGAAAACACGGGGCGGGGGGATTTCCTTCCCTGCCCAAGTGTGGAAAATAACAGATGTAAAGAGAGGCACTAAAGCTATCTGCTCAGGTAGAAACCTAAACACGCCTACCAGCCAACAGGTACTGCTAAGAGCTAGAGTCTGAGGGCTTATCAACCCCAGGGCACGTACAAAATCATGAATTCGTCAGATGTCAACATTGCCTCCCTACGTGTTTAAATCGAACGCTGCATTCACTCTAGGCCTGACATCAGCAAAGCATAAAAGGCACTTAAGTAAATTCACACATTCCTCCTTACTCCTTGTCTGTCCATAACGTGCCTGATCCAAAGCCCAATGAAGTCAAGAGAAAGACCTCCTCTTGGGCTTCAGGGTGTTTCAGATCAGGGTCAATAAGAGTCAGAACATACATAGTGGTTATACATGGAGCTTGAGTCACTTGAAAAAGGTGATTAAATTACTTCACATTAGCCCCATTTTACGGGGTGGGGGGTAGATTTTCACAGGTGACTAAATTCAAAGGGACGCCCAACTCGCTTGGAAAATCACAGCCCTAAATCCTGTTTTAAAGGACAAGAGACACAAGGAAAATGAAGAGAGCATGCCACAGAGAAATGATGCTGAGGGGCCCTTCCCTTTGATTTACTGAACAGAGTCTTTTCCCTCCGTTTTTTTATTTGTTTCACACTCGCTCTGGAAATAATTTACAGCAGGAAATGGTGGGGCAACACCAGCTCTATGTAGGATGTGAGGTGCCTTTGGAAATGAAGTGAGAGACAGACCTGCGACAAGGGACAAGTGAGAAGTGTCACTTCTTTTCATAACCTAGTGTGGAGTTGGTCTCCCTTTCCCTCTTTAACCAAATACTCACTAACCTGGACAGGCACGTTCCCTGACTCTGAGGCGGTTACCAAGAAGCTGAGGTTTAACAGAACCACTTGGAGACAAAGGAGGCACAAAATAGCTACAACTGGCCCAGGACAATTCATCTGTCCTGTTTTCACTTGGATTCTCCCTGAAACGATGATCAGTCCATTACACGGCAGAAATGCTTTGCGAATAGGGGCCCGCAGGATGCATTAGCACAGACCCATGTGCAGATATCATAGTCTGTGCTGGCGGATCCCATTAAAAGATAGGTGCCAGGTTGCTAGCAGGGCCAGCTGTACACTAGTGGGATGAGCACTGAGATGAGAGCCAGGAAGTCTATGCTTTCTTCCTGACTTTGCCACTGACTTGCTGTGTGACCTTGGGCAAATCCCTTAGGCCTTGCACACACTCAGCTTTTTCTCCACATTTCCCACTGTTGCACTAACCAATTATGTGGTTACACCACTGGTAGAAAAACAGGGAGCTCTAATGTAGAGAAGGCACTGGCATTTTTTGCCACCATCTGCACAGGAGTAGATGACACAGTGGAAAAGAAGAGAGTACCTGAGCCTTCCCACATTTGATGCCACTGTTGGTGCTACATCACTGGTTGTGTAGTAGCGGGAAAGGTGAAGGAAAAAGCTCACTGTAGGCACAGACTTTGGCCAAGATTTTCAAACACGAGTGCCTCAAATCTGACACCTAAATCTATATTTAGGCACCTAGACAGCTGGCCAGATTTCAGTTCATCTTTAATTGCTGGGATTATATAGTAATTACTCAAGCCATGTTGGAGCACCGAGGTGGGGCAGGAGGGGTTGAGCCTTATACATGTGATTGAATTAGTAACTACAATTAGTTGTCATTGTTAAATTCCTAGTGGTAGTCACCTTTAGGAATCCATCCTGCAAGCCTTCCACACACAGAAATCCTATTGACTCCATAGACAGGTCTCTGCCTTGCAGGACTGGGCCCTTGGACGGAGCCGGCCTAACAAGAGAGAGCTAGAGGAACAGGGTGCCCAGAATAAATTACAGAGGTAGCTACAGCACATGGCAGCAGCCAGCATTTAATGTTGCACATGAAGGTGTCTGGCTAGAAGTTTGCTCAAGTTTGGGTTTTTTCCCCTCCCTCCTCTAGAGCTGGCTTCCAGGTCTTCTTTTATTTACTTAGCTAATTTCTTTCTTTATTGTTGGCCAGAGCTTTGGCTGAAAGTTCAGAAGTTTACAGCACAAAAGAAATAAATAAACAGACCCCACTCGAGCTATTTCCACTGGAGCAGAATATATATGCTAGGAGTAGGTAAAAATGCATTCCCAATATGCAGGGGTTTGGGGGGTAGATAAATATTTATAGGGATGGTTTTGATAAGTCACCTCACTTCGTGTAACCTAGGACATTCCAAGAGCAAAAGTCAATCACACAGTCAATACATTGGAGACCCAGAGGTGTCTAGGACTGCGGGATTCAGGGCCCCAGGTGTTTCAAGGCAAACACAAAAGGTGGCCTCACAGATCTGTTTAGTCACCTGTTGCACTTGCCAAACTTGGACCTGCTCGCACTGCACCGGAAAAAATGCAGGTTGCATCCACCGCCCTGGTGAAAATGCATCCTCTCCATCTGCACCTGGACAGAGGGACCCCCGAGGGGCCTGTCAGAAATGCAGGCAAACCTGTCCGCTCTCACAAACCCCCGCAGTTACCTGCCCCAATAGGTAGCTAGCCACAGGGTTACCCGATCCATGTGCACACTTTTGCGTGCACAGCGCAGGCTCTGTGGGCTACAGGGGTTGGGTGCACATTTTTGTGGGTGCATCCCTTGTGCCCACATTTGAATACTGCCCCCTCTCTCCCCATCAGTCCCAGGTTAGGCAGTCTATCAATGACTTTTCCCACAGACCTGGGGGGGGGGGCTTACTCTCTCCCACCTCCCTGAATAGCTGATACAACTTGTCCTCTAGCAGCAGCTCTCTTGCCTCCCCCTGACCCCCCAGCAACATGCAGCCTCAAGTCCCCCTCTTGTTGCACAGGGGGCAAACACACTTTCCCAGAGTTTTGTGCGCTCCCACCAGCACCAGCCCCCTCCCGCGGCCCGGGGGCAGCATGCCAGGGGCTGGGACGCGGGCAGGGCATCCCTGGGGGGTGGGGGACACCACAACCCTGCTTTGGGACGAGCAGCGCAGGAATCCCTCCGCGTGCGCGCACACACACACTGACACACACACACACACACACAACTTCCAGCAGCCTGGGAAACTTCCCGACGCGAAGGAGTTCCCCTGCCCGGGCTCCCCCTGAGCGCGGGGGGCAGCTCCCCGACACGATCCCGCCCCCAGCTGCCCCTTGGCAGCCCAGGGGCAGGTTCCCCGTTGCCCCTCGGCGGGGGGCTCTGGCTGGCCGGGCTGAGCCCGGGGCACCTGGGCGGAAGGATCGGGGGGGAGGAGAAGGAGCGGGGCGGGGGGGGCGAAGGGGAGGAGAGCGCGGCTCGGAGCCGCCGCCTCCTCCTCACTAGGGGATTTGCAGCCGGAGGTTGCACCGAGCGCCGCGTCTCTCGGGGGCACCGGGCACTTCTCCCTGGGAGCGGGCGTCTTTTCCCGCCTGAGTTTTGGGTGCTTTTTTTTGGGGAGGGAGGGGCCGGGATCCTGCAGGCCCGCCGGCTGGCTGGGGGCGCCCCGGGATCGATGTGGGGGCTCTGAAAAGGGGGGGGCCAGGACCAGTGCAGAGAGAGAGAGAGACGCCTGCCCTGCGTGGAGCGTGAGGAGAAGGAATGCAGCAGCTTCTGGTGCGGAGCCTCCTGCTGTCACTGCTGCCCGCGCTGAGCCGAGGTAGGGGCCAGGGCTGGGGGGTCTGCGGCCACCAGGGAGCTGGTGCTCCGGAGCAGAAGTGAAGTGGCGCCCCCGGGAGAGGGAGCGGGGCTCCGGCGTGTCCTGCCTTCTCTCGCGGGCAAAGTGGAAACTTTCTCGCCCGTTTGGTTTCCCTCCCTCCCCTGCCCTGTGTCTTCCCCACCCTCGCCGGGGCAGCCAGGCGTGAGGAGACGGGGCTTCCGAACCGGAGAAGCGGAGAGACCTTTGCGCTGGGGGGGTCCTAGCGGGGGGGGGGGCGAGGCCGGGGCTCGCTCTCAGGCCGGCGAAACCCTTCGCAAAGTGAAAGCGGGGCCGCCCGGCAGCGGCTCAGCTCCGAAGGGGAAGAGAAGAGACCGCGGCTTGGAAAGTTCTGTTCTTACGAGGGACGTGAGCGATCCGGAGTGAAATCGGGGTGTGTGTGTGTGGCGGGTGCTTTGCTGTCTGCCACCAACTGCCCTCCCAAGAGGGAGCCTCTCCTCCTCGATTTTAAAAGATCACAACCCACCTGAGAGGGTGTGTGGCTGGCCGAGCTCCAGGGGAATCCAGGGTGTTTAACCCCCTCGCTTTTAAAACAATCCGGGGGAGGTGGGGAGCCGATCCGGCTTCACAAGGGGGCATCACTTCAGCTCTCAGCCAGCTCCAAGGCTGTGAAGGGGGCTGGGGTGGGGTTTGAGCTGAGTTCTCTTCTCTTAAAACTTTATTCTCCAGAGCTCTCCCGAGAGCGGCAAGCCTTGAAAAGCTGCCATCACCCCGGCTGGAAAGCATGACAGGTTTTGTAACACAAACCAAGCCTCTCTTTGCGTGTGTGTGTGTGTGTGTGTGTTGGTGCGTAGCGGGGGTTAGTTTAGAGAACTGATCTCAGGATAGCAATGTGGTGTGTTGTGTGGGGGCTTTTTTACGAATTCTTTTTTTTTTTTTGGGGGCAGTCGAATATTGCATGTTGCAAAGTTCGGAGAGTAGCTCTTTTCAAGCGCTGAACAAGCTGGAGATTGGTTTTTATTTTTTGAAAGCCTAGTTAATTTTTTATTTCCTGTTTCTCGAATCGACGTCAGATTTCTTGTTCTCTTCTCAGCCCTTTCCTTGCAAGTTTTGGGGCGGATGTCAGAGGCTGTTTTGTTTCAGCACAGTGCAGTAACCTTTGGGGAAACAATCAAATGGAAACTTGTGCAACCATTATTTTGGGGCTAAAAGGCCTAAAAATGAAAGATGCAGAAGTTTCGCCAAGGTGAGAGAAATGAGTAGGAAGATGCTTTAAAAAAAAATTCTCCTTAACATGCAGAAATAATTGTATTGTGCATCTCAGCTTGAAAATGTAGCACTTTGATGCCTTTGTCCTCGCAACACTGAAAAAATAAAGATTGTGAAGTGCTTTTGAAAAGTGCTATATAAAAATATAAATACAGGAGTAGCGCCTACTCATGTGAGTAGTCTCACTAACTTCCTGGGGCCTGCTAGCGCGGAGTAAGTGCTACTCGGTGAAAAGGCAGCAGAATCTGGCCCTTAGTGTTTGGCTCCAACAGATACAAACTGTAACATAGTGGGTTGGATTCTGCCACCCTGACTCCCACTGAAACCAGTGCCACTGATGCAAGCAAGGGAGGTTACCAGGAGATCGCAGTGTTGGTGTATAAGAGAGAAAAGGGGTCCATGCTCAGCCAGCCTGTATAGCCACCTCTCATGCCTGCAGACTGCCCTCACATGTTGTTGGGTTTTTAGAGAAAGGATGCCTAGCTGCATCTGTCCTAGACAGGAGAGAGGCTGAGGTTTCTCTCCTGGAGCTTTTAGACCAGGGAGTGTAGGGCTGAGCATTGAGACACTAATGCCCTCTGCCTTAAGTAGTGTAGCCTTCCCCGGTGTACTTCAGAATTATGATCTAAAGTCAGAAGTCTTACTCATAGTAAGAGTGTCATCACAGCCTTCCGGGAAAAGAGCCCCGTTTAGGTTTGCGCTGTCTGGTTTCACTTCACTTTGCATAACTGAGGAGAGACCCAGGCTGGCTTCATTCCCTCCTCCCCAAAGAAAACAGGCTGCAGTGCGTTGGCATGATAGGAGGTAGGGGGGCTGTTAGTTGACTCAATCAGATCTTCCAGGCAGCAGGTATTGAGTATCAAGGGTGATACAGGACTGAGAGCTGCCCTACAGTAAATAATGCAACAAGAAGTGTCTTTAACGTTTTACAATGGGTAGCTCTGATTTCCCCCTTTGTTAGGAATCAGGGAAGGCTCTGCTCTGCAGCTGTTGCTTTTTCCCACGAGCAAGGAGGGGAGTTCGCCCCTGTGGCTTTACAACTCTCTGTTCTCCCTCTGTAGGACAGTCTGTAGCCACTTTTTGTCTGTCTTTTTCTTCTTTTTTTTTACCATGAATATCTGAACAGCCAGACAATTCAGCAATAGTTCCAGGAGCGTTTTCTGTAGTCAGGACAGTAGCAGTATGTGGCGGGGAGAAGGAGGGGGAAAGAAACCCAGCTAGGTGGCTGAGAACAAGGCTGGGAGTTTGCCCTGTAATCTGAACTTAAAGTTTGCAGATAACTTTGCCTTGTGAAAGCAGCCCAGGCTGCTCTGCGACTGCTTTTCTTTAAAGCTCTGGGGCAGCCCCCTTTCCCCTGTAAGCTGTTATACAGAATTGCTAGCACGTCGCCATATGCTTGGTGGCATTCCATTGTACACCGCCATTTGCATATTGGAAACACCTTGTGTCATGGGCAGCCTTCATTCCACTAATGTCCCATGCCCCTGCAGTGGCCCCTCCGCTGGTTTTTATTGCAATTATTCTTACTGAATTATTTTTATGCAGTGCTGTAGAGATGCATGGGGCTTTGCCGACACACCAAACACGCAGGGATGCATTCTGCTTGAAGAGACCCTGGTGTAAATCTGAAGTAACCCCACTGATCGATCTGAAGTTACTCTGGTTTTATCACAATGTGAGAGTCAATTTTGGCCAAGGGTCTCTGCCCTGAAAAGTTTACAATCTACAGGCCAGAATGAGATGTAAAATCAGCAGTAATTCCAGGGTAACTGAGAGCAGAATTTGGCCCACAGGACCAAATCCTGAAATCCTTACTCTAGTAGTCTTCAGTGGACTGCTCACTTAACTAAAGATTACTCCCATGAGTAATGGTTACTGGTTGGTCCCCTTGGTTAGGTTTTTAGAATAGCCTTGTCACCCAAATCCTAAGGGCCTGACCAACTCCATACTTAGGCAGTGCTCCCATTGAGCTCCTTCAGAGTTTAGCTGAATAAAGAATGCAAGATTGAGTCTGAAATCCATCAAGTGTGCAAAAACTATCTTTTCAGGCCAGCTTTTCCCTGCATGAAAGACAAGAGACGGGGCCATGTTATGCCAGTCCGCTTTGAAATCACATGCTGCCTAGAAACTGGTCACAGCTCCGCCCGGTGCAATTAGCCATGCATTTTTATGTTTCATCATTTGATGACATCTTCTGCTGAGAGCCCATCGCTTCCAGAGGTGTAGCAGAGCTAGAGTCTCTGTGAGCCTGCTGTTATAGACTAAATATGCAGGCTTTTCTTACCATGGACCGGCCACTCACCTCCAAGTCAAGTATAAGACCCCCTCTCATTGACTTGAGTAAGAGAAGGCCTTCGATCAGCAAAAGACTCAGTTTGTTCTCTCTGAGGCTTAGGCTAATAGAGGTGTCGAAGGCCTGGTTTACACTACAGAGTTGGCAAGGCAGCTTACATCAACCTAACTATGGAAGTGTCTATGCTAAAATTTCACTCCCGCTGACAGAACTGCCTTGTCACGCCGATTTAATAACTCCACTTCCACGAGTGGTGTAGCGTCAAGGTTGACATAGCTAGGTTGACACAGCATCAGTGTAGACATTGCATTGCTTACGTCGACTGTTACTGGCCTTCAGAAGCTGTCCCACAATGCCCTATGCTGACAGTTCACTCGATACAAGCGCTCCTGCTGAGGATGCACACCACCGACACAAGGAGCAAAGTGTCAACACGCACAAGCAATGTAATTATTGAGGCATCGGTATGCCAACAGTTGATGTAATTTTGTAGGGTAGACATGGCCTAACTCCTGGCTAATTCTCCTCTTCTGTTTGCAGGTTTACGATGTACACAGCCTGCTGAATCCTGCTTGAATGGGGGAAAGTGTGAAACTTACTCCAATGGGACTGGGATATGCCTGTAAGTATAAAAGAGAACTGAGCCAATGACTTTCCTTTATCTAGACGAACACAGTGCCATCAAGTTGGCTTTGCTTTGAAGGACCTGAATTCAAAAAGAGGAAAAGCATTTTCTTATTTGAGGTGCAAGAATAATTTGCAGCCATATTGGGACCTAGTCCTACTTGCATAGGAGTCAATGCAAGTCAGGCCTTTGGCCTCAGTGGAAGTGTGATGAAAGGTGGTGTCCTGGTTGGGGGGAAAATACAAGAAAGGGTCAAATGTGTCACCCTGTTGAAGGAAGTGGAGCAGGATTTAGTATCATCTGGACCAATAAGTAACTTCTAAGGGAGACTCTTGATAGCCTTATTATTCACTCCAGGACAAACTCCCGCTTCTGGCCCCAGAGTCTTGTGCTTCAGAGACCACCTGCTGGGCCTGTAAAAAGCATTAATGTCCACTGCAAAAAATCCAGCAAGCATTTTAAGAGTATCCTATTATTTACCCTACCCTTTGGCCAGAGATCACACTCAGTGACAACCCAATGACATAGATTCATAGATTCCAAGGCCAGAAGGGACCACTGTGGTCATCTAATCTGACCTCCTGTATAGCAAACTCATGGATCGTCTCGAAAATAATTCCTAGAGCAGATCTTTTAGAAAAACATCCAATCTTGATCTAAAAATTGCCAGTAATGGAGACCCTTGACAAATTATTCCAGTGGTTAATTATCTTCACAGCTAAAAATATACATCTTATTTCTAAATGAATTTTTCTAGCTTCGACTTCCAGCCATTGGATTGTGTTATCCCTTTCTCTGCTAGATTCAAGAGCTCATTATTAATAAATATTTGTTCCCCATGTAGGTACTTAAAGACTATAATCAAGTCACCCCTTAACCTTCTCTTTTTTAGAGATTGAGCTCCTTGAGTCTGTTGCTATAAGGCATGTTTTCCAATTCTTTAATCCTCCTCCTGCTTCTTCTCTGAACTGCCTCCAGTTTATTAACATGCTGCTTGAATTGTGGACACCGTAATGTCAAGTTACAATAGAGCGTCATCTTCCTAACATCATGACCCTGATTCTGCTGCCACTGAAATAAACAGATATTTAGGTACCCATTGACTTCAGTGGGTGTGACAAGGAGCCACCATCTCCCTTTAGAGTCAATGGGGTTGAAGGCGGTTGTGGCCAGGCTCTCAGCTATGGCACATCAGCATAACTCCATTGAAGTCAATGGAGCCGATGTTCACCAGCCAAGGATATGGCCCATGCTGTGTTGCAGGATTAGGCTCATAAGAATGCATGGTTCACTCAGTAAGAGGGAGGCACCTTTTGCCTGCAAGATAGTTTTATGTGACAGTTCTCCGACCGGCCTTCTCCAATCCTGGATCATGGAGCCAACTGATGTATAAAAGGTTGAGATTCCCTGAAGGACTCACTAACCGACCTACCACAGCGATGACTGATTCACTCCAACCTTCCAAGGAACAATAA
This sequence comes from Macrochelys suwanniensis, assembly GCA_033296515.1. NCBI lineage: Eukaryota > Metazoa > Chordata > Testudines > Chelydridae > Macrochelys > Macrochelys suwanniensis. Next base: position 6,410,188 of record CM065790.1, on the reverse strand, counting down.
CCAAAGAGAAATGAATAAGATGCCAGTCTTTTTTTTTTTTTTTTTTTTTTAAACTATTACATAAACAAAATCCGAATGGGTTTGTTTTCCAGCCAGCCTCCCCCATTCACCTGTTAAGCATGTGCGAGGTTGGGGCTAGCCAAGAAGACAGACTTGTCCATTCCAGACTTCCAATTCAGAGCTCCCCTCTGCAGAGGGACCTGAAGGCATTTCCATGCCAACTGTTGAATGGCAATCTTCCTCGACAACGTTTGTGGGGGGAGGGAGGGAGATCAGGTTTGCGTGTCTGCTTCAGTTGGGTTATTCTGTCCAGTTTGGCATCTCCTGCCCCCTCCCTTCCACCCAAATCGCCACCCCCTTGGAAAAAAAAATCAGCAAATTAATCAGGCACATGAACAATTTAATGGACAAAAGTTGGGTCCCTTTGTGAGTTACTAATGAATGCACGCCACTTTTTTTTTTTTTTTTTTGCAGAAGCCCTCACCAACGCTTGACGCTCTAAATCTTGTTTTCTTTCATTCAAAGAGCGACAGCTGGGATTCGGTCGAAATTCGGCAGCTATTGTTAGGGGAGGCAGATTAATGCTGTGTGACTAATCATGTATGGCTTCCCCGAATGCATAACTCTTTCCATCCCCCACCCCAACCCTACACCCCTCCTTTTCCTTGTGGTCTTTCTTTCTTTCTCTCCTCTCTTTCTTTTTTCCTCTTAAATTCCAACTCCCTGCAACTCCCGATTTACATTGCATGTGCAGATGGCAGTGGAATCTAATTAGATCTGATGTGTGCAAGCTCTATTAAAAGGAGGAAAAGCCTCCAAAGTATCTGTCTATTTTAAGAGAAAAAGAGAGAGTTTGGTATCTTTGAAGAATTTCTTTGCTGGCAGCCGTAAGTGACTTAACTTCTTGACCACAAATACAGAGCTACTTGCAAATGTATGAGCTGTTTTTGCAGGAAACTAAGGTTTTAGTAGTCGTTAATATTGAATGCTGTCTGTGTAGGCTGAACTTTTAATGGATGATGATTTCGGGAAGGCAAGTTTGGTAGGGACTGAGACGTTGAATGAGATGTAACTTCCAAGGTAGCTGATAGGGGTTAGCAAAATCTTATTTTTCAGACTTCTCTAAGTATCTCTTTACTAGGAGTTTTGCTTCCAAGCCCCTTAAACAAAGCAAAGTTAAGAGCACAGATAGCAGAAGTGGAAAAAGTTGGCACCACCCATTGGCGCCTGAATGAAACATACCATTTTGGCTAGAGGCCACATCTCAGTTTGGCCTGGCACTTAACACAGTTTGGCCATAAAGCCCCATTGTGCTTCCCCCACAAATCCAATTAGAAAGTGGAGTGAAATAAATAGTGTACGAAGGAGAAGCTACTCCAGTGGAGAAGTATCTCTGCATTTGTTGTGGATACTCATTACAGCAGAGAGCTAACTGAGTTACTTGAAGATAACTCTGAAACCAATGTATACGCCCTGTTATGGAAAGCAAATCACCAGGGTGAAATGATGAGCTTTCACTTACTTTTATTATTTTACAGCTACATTTCCTAAAACTCTGGTCCTTTATCTTATTGTCTCCTTGCCAGTCCGTCTGTGTACACAGAGCTTTAATTGAATGAAGAGGCCTGGGCATTTGATCAGCTAGAGGTCTTGCAACCGAAGTGCCCTAATTAAATTGCCTGTAGAGTTCCTATATGCAGTGTAGTTGTAGCCCTGTTGGTCCTGGGACATTAAAGAGTCAAGGTGGGGGAGGAAATATATTTTATTGGAGCAACTTCTGTTGGTGAGAGAGACAAGCTTTCAAGCTTATACAGAGCTTTTCTGCGGGATTTGGAGTATGTTTCCCACACCTGAAGAAAAGCTGTGTGTGAGCTCAAAAGCTTGTCTCTCTCACCAGCAGAAGTTGGTCCAATCACAGATAATACCTCACCCACCTTGTCTTTTTCGAGTTCCTATGCAGGAATAGTATGATCTTGCAAATGGCTAGAAAGATGATTGTGATATTTCACCTAACGGGATCTTGCGAGGAACTTAACTCAAGGTAAAAGTAACCCAACACCAAACTCTTGCCCTGGATTTGTAACTTTAAAAAGCCTGGTTTGCAAAAGCTTGTACCAGCAGATGGTGATGCTATCCACTAACTGCAACATCACTGACAAGTGTGGTTTTGTGGTGTGTGTTAACTGTGGCTTTAAGGAATAGGCTCTCATTTGAATCAAACATCTTCCCAGATCAGATGAAAAGGTTTTTCTGAAGATCACTTTGACTTGCAGTGATAGGTCCTAATTAAACATTGGTACAGTTATATTTTGGACTGGTACCATTGCAAATGAATAGGACTGGTCTAAGATTGTTGTGACATGCAAATTTATTCCCAGCAAGCCCCCGTTCCACTAGTTAAAAGCAGCTGGTTTGGGAGGGGGCTGAATTACGAACTCAGTCCCACCTGTGTTTCCTCACTGAAATCAGCGGGTTATGCCACCATGCTGAGAATCTGGCCCTGGTAGCAAAGCGGTTTTTAAGGCGAAGAAACAGGTTTAATCTAACCACTAGGTTTGCAGTGAGGGAAAGGTCAGTTTGCTAAAGTACTTCCTTTGTTTATGACTCTCTGCAGCCTTATGGCTCAACTTCTGTATATATAGGGCCTGATCCAAAGGCCGTGGAGGTCAGTGAAAAAACTGCAGTGGCCAATGGGTCTGACCCGTAGGAGTTGGGGAAATGCTTTTTAAAATCGAGGTTTAAACAAATAAGAGATTATTATTTTAGATTAAAATAATTTTGTGGCCACAACCAGAAAGCTACAGCGACAGTCTTAATTCTGCAGTCCTTTGTGGCCTCTGGGTTATTCAACTGCTCAGTCATTGTTATCTCATTTTAAAGGACGGATGTTTCCTTCTGGTTTGATATTTCTCATGTGCTTCAGCCCAACGTTATTTCCATGAAATAATAACAAAGAAAAAACGTCGCCTCCATGCTGGACAGGAAGAGGGTGGAGTGTGAAACAATCAACCAAAGGAAACTCTTAAAGGAACAGTCTCATGGTGATTCAGACACGTTGAGACTCCTGGGTGGTCATTTCAAGCCTGACCTCATGTTTTCGGAAGGAACATGGTTGGAGTCTGGAGACTTGGTGGAAGAGGGTAGATTAAAAATACAAAAGCACCAGCATCCCCTGGTGCAGCTTCCAGTGGAAGAGAATCTTGGTCCAGATCCTCAGATGTCATAAATCAGCACTGCGCCCGGAGTCAGCAGAGCTTCATCCATTCACACCCGCCGAGGATCTGGCCCCTGGTGTTATTTCAGGCTGGTTTATAGGGATTTTTTCGTATCTTACTTTTCCCCCACCCGTCCCAATGTGGCTTCTATTCTCAAACAGTCAGTGGAGGGATTGGAGGAGTGATTTCATGGCTGAACTTTGCAGATACCTTTTGTCACGTGCTCCGTGCAAGAAACTGGTTGCAGGGCTCGGCCACCTTGCTGCCAAACATCATTTAGGAAGTTTTTCAGAATGGGGGTTGGAGGGGCTCATTCTCCAGTGCCTTTTGCCTTGTGCCTGTGCAAAGTGTTTCATCATTGAAATCAGCGGCGTTACGCTGATGAACTGAGAATCTGGCCTCGGTGAAATCCCTCTTGTTACCACCTTCAGCTGATTCAGATTCTGCCTCCACAAAAACACACTGAGTTATTCCAGTCCTTTGGCCAAGGGCTTGGGAACAGAAGGAGTGCAATCGTTAACGCAGTGACCGTTCACTCCGTTGTCCTTAAATGCCACCAGAGACTCTGAGCGAGACTTCGAAGAATGAATTGCCTTAGAACTCATGTGATCCTGTTTATTGAACACCCTGCGCTCATAAGGGCAGGTGTAGCTACACTGCTCATAGGATTCTGCCCGTATGTTATGGGGTTCTTTTTTTCTTCATCGCTTGAACCTGCCGTGTCAGAACTATCTGACCTCCAAGGGCTAGAATTGTAGCTGGTGTGAATCGTCATCACTACGTTAACTTCAATGGAGCTCTGCTGATTTCCGTTAGCTGAGGATCTGGCCCAAAGGGTGTTATAGTTTATTGTATATTGCATTAGGTGGTTCCATTTTCCCCCCACCTTCTTTGCCCCTCTATGTGTAAGGCATTAGAAACAAACAATTTGGCAGTTAAAGGGCTGAATAACATACATCAGCAAGCAATTAGCAAGTTTTAAACTAACCTCCTTTGTAAATTAACTTTCCTCTTTCCAGACCTGGAGGTGCCCTGACCCTCACTTTGCTCATGTTCATAGACGTGCTGACTGGTAACGTGTATGTACGTGAGTGGAATGTGAAATTTATAGAGCATAAACATATTTAACCAACTAGTAGCCTCAGGGTGCAATTACCATAGGCTGATGTACGTGTGGTCATTATGGTGAGTTCCCATGGCTAAGCTATCTATCTCCAGGGTATGGGTACAGTTTTTCAGGGCCATAAATCAAGTCTGTGGGGGTAGAGGAGCCTGCATTTACTGGCAGGGTCCTACATCAACATCTGTATCTTCCCAAAGCAAAGTAGACTTTTGATGTGAAGGGTGGTTGGCTAAGATGTTAGATAGGAATCCATCCACCTGGCTGAGGGCCATATCCAGACAGGTGATGAGCAGTTCCCACTCACCTTGGTGGGATTTGTGGATGCTCAGCATCTCTTGGGATTGAACACTGAAAGAGGCCTCTGACACAGAAGGAGGGGTTTTTGGCCTCTAACTGGCATCAAGGGACCAGCCTGGCACACCAGATCAGGGACGTGCAAAGGGCACCTTTGTGCCACTCCCACATCCACCAAACAAAGCCTGTTGTGTCAGGCCTAGGCATTGAAGGGATCTAAGCGCATAGAGGAAAACAAGAGTCCAGTGCAAATTCCAGACTAATGGAGCCTGCCTTTCAAATGGCGTCTCTTGCTCTTCATCACACTGGGCACCATTAGGAGATGGCTGTTTATCCCCCTGGCCCCCCCAGTGGTAAACACCTGCCCAGTTTTTAATGGCGCTCACTCTGCTTTCTGGCCTGTTGTGCAGTAACAACTTGAGTTGTTTTTGATGTAGGAATAGGGCCGGTGCTACCACTAGGCGACCCTAGGCGGTCGCCTAGGGCGCCGGGATTCAGGGGGTGGCATTTCTTACCTTCTTCAGCCGCTGGGGTCCTCGAAATGCTGCCAAGGACCCCGGCAGCTGAAGAAGCTGGCGCCGCTACTGTGTAGGAAAAATTATGCCAAAACTTTTATGATCTGTTCATTTCTACTCTTGAACACTGGAGTTGAACCACAGGCTTTGTGATTCCTCCATGTAATTCTGCTTCTGTTGCCACATCTAAACCCGGGGCAGTTTTGTTTCTGGAAGTGTGTATATTTGGAGACCTCCGCATGGTTCAGTGCAGTGCTGCAGTGCCACAACCGCCAGGAGGTAAATGATTTACTTGGCTGTAGCTAAACTAACACGGAGCTTTGGCAATCGGTGTCCTGCATCCCCAGAGCAGTGTGTGGAGCTGAAGCCGAATGCAGGAAGTCAATGGAATGGCATTCCTGGAGTGTAATGGGCTGTCCAACAGCAGGAAGCTTTCAAGGGCTCAACTCTAAGGACATGGGATGTAAACTTTTGCGTTTTCAGGGTAACCAGGGCAAAAAAGGGAAAGCTGAGCCCCTCGTTACAATGGGCTGTGTAGGCAGGGGTGTCCGAGCATGGGCACTCAAATGCCAACATACGGGCCCAGTGCTGCAGTTCTTAGCCTCGGGAGGACTTTGCTTGAATACGGGCTGCATATGTCAGAGTCTTCAGGAGCAAGCCCTGTAGTGTATTCCTTATTTACAGGCAAAGAGCTTTGTGAGCCATAAGGTAGAAGGGAGAGTGACTGCGCGAGACGGTGAAGCGGACAGCCAGAACTATCAGCAGGAGAACTAGGTGTGGGGGGAAGTGACAAATTCCCTTCTCTCAGGGTAAATTCACCTCTGTGCAGAGAGCCAGCCCCAGGGCTACATGCTCCTACCCCCTCTTTGGAGGTGCTAAATGGGGCGACTGTAATACCATGTGCTGGCTGTCTGCGTATCACTGCAGCCGTTGCGCTGATGTAACTGAGGAGAATTTGGCCCTTGGTGTTGAAAGCTCCTCCATTGTATTTTCAATGCTGAGGGCCACGTACTGCTCTGTTACACCAGTGTAAATCTGGAAACAGCTCCATTGTAAATCCAGAGTAATTCCACTGGAGCCAGCTGAGAGCAGAATCCGGCCTTAAGAGCCAAATTCTCTCCCCTGATCTGCATCCCGCAAAATCCTCTGAAGTCAATGGGATGAATGGCAGGCGGATTGGGTGCACCTTGGTTTTAAATTAGAATAAAAGCCATCGAACCCCTTGGGGAATTTGACAGATCTCAGCAGTCCCATTAACTGGACTGCCCTGCTCGTCGATGGTATTTGTTGCTCGGCTGTCACTCGTCACTACTGACAGCTTTTGAAACATGGTCACTAAACATCCCTTTAGCAGTGCTATTCAGGGCACCGTGTCTGTTAGGTAAGAACCTGATCCTGCGTGATACTCTGGCTGTGCTGTTAGAAGGATGGTATTATTACTATTTATTATATGTGTGGCGGTAGTGCCTAGGAGCCTCAGTAACAGTCCAGGACCCCATTGTGCTAGGCACTGTACAAACACGGAGCAAAGAGACGGCTCCAAACAGCTTACAATGACCCAAGTGTCAGAAGTGTAGCCATTCTAGTTTGATGCTCGCTTATTAAGCTTTGCACTTATTTGAATATATTTGTTTTTTTGCACACAGGGAATACCAGTGGTCCTCAACCTGTCGCCCAATCAGCACACAGCTGCAGTCCATGTGACATCCTCAGGGCCATACAGGTAGCATTGGATGCAGCCCACATAATGCATTCTGGGCTGCATATGTGGCCCACAATGGTAAATAGGTTGAGAACCACTGGAATAGACCAATAAAAATGTGCATTTACTGTAAGTTCAGTAAGGAAGGCCCCATGTGGTGCATAATGTTAAAGATATCCCTGAGGAAGGTCTGCAGGTCCAGGAGTTTAGTTTCCCACAGAACCCTCACATTGCAAAGAATTCTGCTCCTGTGTTCTCACACACAAGTTTTGTGACTGTTTATTTAATGTCCAAGGAACGATATAGAGACAATAGGCCAGATTCTCAGCTATTGTTAATTAGCGTTGCTCCAGTGACTTCAGTTGAACTAGTCCAGTTTACACCAGCTGGGGATTGGGGCCAAATATGGAAACATGTTATTGTAGAGTTTATTTTCTCCATTTGTGCTTCTTTGCCATCTTACAGACATCTGTACTCAGAGGCTCTTAGGATCAGAACTTGAAATCAGGCTGTCCTATCCGAGGATCAGATTCTCCTTTTGGCAAAAGTGTTGTAATTCTGGTGTAATGCCAAAGAAGTCTGGCGTTATTCCAGATTTACAGTGGTGGAATTGAGATGAGAATCTGGCCTATAGTATGGAAGACAATGCACAAAATAAAGGCTTGTTCCAAAGCCCACTGAAGTCAATGGGCATCTTTCCCATTCATAGATGAGATGAGAGTCTGATTAGAGTGGAGTTTGTTCATTGGTACTGAGAAGATTCACATCAAAAATTGCCCAGGGAGGCTGTGGAATCTCCCTCATTGGAGATTGTTAAGAGCAAGTTAGACAGACACCTGTCAGGGATGGTCTAGATAATACTTAGTCCTCCCATGAGTGCAGGGGACGGGGCTAAACGACCTCTTGAGGTCCCTTCCAGTCCTACCATTCTGTGATCATGAAAAACCACTTGGATTAAGCCTGGCTATTCTTGGCTTAGAGGCTTCCAGTTTTAGCAGAAGCGAGGGAAATCCTGTGTAGATGTCCCTACCATCTCAGGTCTGTGTATCCAGAGGTGATGCTGCGTCCATGCTAAATATGTCCCTCCCACACCTCTAAACCAAAGAGTTAAGGGTGAAGAATGGGGGCTCTGAAGTTTTCATTCTGGGCTCCCATTGAGGTTAATAGCAGAACTCCCAATAGCCTCATGTGATGTGATTTTGGTGACTGTGAAGCATTCTCTGGTAGATCTCGGTAAGACCATACCATGGCCCCTCATCCCCCTGCCTACCTGCTCAATATCCAATGGTGATTTAAAATACCTGATCATTACCGTTTTCTCTTTCAAGTCCACCTCTTTGAAGCTTATAAGTAAAACAGTATCCAGCGCTTTTTTAAACTGACCGTATGGATGAAGTACATAAATGTCTCTAAAGCAGTGGTTTTCAACCTGTGGTCTGTGGATGCCAGGGGGTCCACAGCAGACTATGTCTAAGATTTCCAAAGGGGTCCATCTTCATTTGAAATTTTTTAGGGGTCCGCAAATGAAAAAAGGTTGAACATCATCACTGTAAGGAGACATGGGGAGAGTCATTAGGATAAATAACTTGGTTGGACCTTCCTTATGGAAACGACAGGAAACAAAAGAGCCGTTGAGAAGTTCAGGTTGGAGCTGATTAATTGCAGGGCTGCACTTTATAGAGTGGTGAAAAATTCTGCTGTGTATCAGAGCCAGCTAGCTGCCTTGCATTTACATCAGCAGAGCTTACAGCTCTGAAGTGCAGCAGTACAGAAGATGGTGGAGGAGGAGGAGGCGTTGGTGGGGTCTTGTCTGCCACTCTGGAATTTTTCCTTTCATTAAAACTGTGCTTTAAGCCTGCTCGTATTGGGGCAGATATATATATAAATGCGATTTGTAAAACATTGTATATACTTTTTGTGAGCTATATACATATGTGCATTATAGGCGGCAGGATTTTCCAAAGCACTCAGCATTGGACTAACTATTGCAATGGGAGCGGTTAGGCCAACTCTCAGTCCCATTAACTGCAATGGGCGCAGCGGCTACCATCTAATCTTATCTCTATCAGCTATAATAGATACGCTCCCTAGCTATCTGCCTACCCATCATAATATGAAAGTGGCATTCTTGAGTGGTTAGAAGGTGGGGCAGAAAGTCAGGGCTCCTGGTTTTATTGGGAAGTCCCTTAACCTCTCTGTGTCTATTTCCCACCACCTGACATTACCAGTGCATTGAAAACTCTCCTTATATGATGCATAGAGCACTGTGCAACTCTTGCTAGGCACTTCTTGAAGCAGAAACATGGTGCAGTAGAGTCTGTTTATACAGCTGGAACAGGAGATACGGTGCCTACTCCCTGAGAATGTAGTGACAAGAATCCTATTGACGTGAATGGAAGAAGGATCAGGGCCATGGGTAAACAGTGCTTCGGATAAGTGTGTGGTTCCGGTGTAACTGAGGTGTCTGGGGGCACAGCCCAGTTTTGAATAGTTTCCCCTCCCCACCGCTGGAGGGGAGGAGTTCTGCTATAATGTGGCTGATGTGTATTAGATTATTTTCTAACTCCATCACTGTACTAGGTGGTTTGGTTTGGTGTTTTTCATTAAAATCAAAAGTAACCAGAGTGGCTTTTAACTCCGCAGTACTAACTCTGGCCCTGATTCAGCCAGGTAAGTGAGTACATGCCTAACTGATTGAAATCGGGAGGGTTATTCACAGTTGGAATTAGATACAAGCCCATGTACTTTGCCAAATTAGGGCCTAATTGCTGGTGCCATTGGAGCAAGCAATGATTTGAACATTGAACCTAACGAGGGCAGAGTATTGTAGTTTGTGACCATTATTCCCCATACAAGAGTTAACATTTTGTTCTAGCTTTCATGCCATGATGTTCAGTCCTCAAGGCTGTCTGAAGTTAATATTGGGAATGTCAGTTAATCCATTAACATTTAGGCATTGGTTGAAAGCCATCGTGAACCTTCAGCAAATGGGGTGGAGGGAGGGTTGGCGGGAAGGGAGCTGAGGTTTAATGGGAAACTTTCATGCTCAGTCAAGTTGCAAAAAGTTTATTTGCACATAAATCAGTTTCTTTTTAACAAGATTTTAACCTAATTCCCTTCCCAAAACTCTGGGAGGCTTAATGGTATTTAGATGGGAAATGGATTTGTAAGTTTTAAAGATGCCATAATTGCTCCCCTATTTAATAGATTGTACAACTCCAGCATGTAAGGGAAGACTGAAAGGTTAGGTTAGGCTGCTACAGTGCTTTGATTGATGATGCTGTGTTGCTGCTCTGACATGGGGGGAAAGAAACCAGTTTAATAAAGTTTAGATATTGCAATGTCTCACTATCCTGTCACCTAGGGCCTGATCCAAAGTCCGCTTAATTTGGCTTTAGAACAAGCCCTTTCAGCTAACATTGGGAAGCCAAAAAGGTTGTAGAGATGTAGCTGAAGGCAAGAATGGACCTGAAGAATCAGGCTGTATGTGAAAGTTTTATTCCAGTGCTGGGCCTGGAGCTGGAGTTCTTAAGCTACTGCCGAACAGGAGAGTGTTTCATTCACAAGTGTCTTATTCTTTTGTGAATGGAGACTCGGCAGGCTGGAAGCCGAAAGCTCTTTGACAGATTGGTGGCATGTGGGCCCCAGGGGTGATCCTGCAAACCCTTACTCCGTTGAGTAGTCTCATGGAGTTGAATGGGAAAGCTGCCATGGAGCAGGGGAACTGGGCCTCATTTTGCACAGCATCTTTCATAGTATCTTTACCCCTCAGACGCTCTCTGAGACATTGGAGGGCTGATCTCCCTTTCCCAGGCCGGCTGATCTCTGGCACCACAGCCTCTGATTTCTAAGCCATCCGCGCAGTCCAATCACCAAACCTCCATCCTACGGTATAATATTTCAGGCGCCAGAATTAGTGGCACGATGCTTTTGACTGTGTTTATGGGCCATGCTGTGACCCTGAGAACGAAAGGCTAATCCATCAAGGCCCGCTCAGGCTGCAATATGGCACTTCTTGTGTCCACCGAAGACGGTCCCCAGGAGGGATAACAAAAGAAGACTTCAGCATTTGTGCTGTTCACACTGTTAGCCACCCTATGAGTCCTGTGCCCTCCTGCCATGGTGGTCATAGTTAAAGGAGTTGTGCTCATGACATCTCTTCTAATGGTATTAATGCCTTGTAAGATCAAGAGCCAAAGTACTTTAAGGCTTCTTCTAGTGTTTGCTGCATGGAGCTATTGAACTTTGACTATGCACAGCTTCGTTTTGTTTTTATAAGAACTGACTGTTTTAGATCTGGCAGGGGTTTGTGTGTGTGTGTGTGTGTTTATGCTTAAAATATCAATATTAGACACAAAGTAGATGTATGCAGATAGGCTACTGCGTGGGTGCCAGTTTTTAAAGAAATGTGGATAAGGCTCTTCCAAAGAGATGCAGTGCTAGTTAAACAGTTCAATAGCTTCACTTTGGGCATGCGGACGCATGTGGTTATGGCTAACAGGAAGACCCAGTACTGTAATATTTCGTCATGAGGAAGACGCAGGTAAAGACAGGAATCGCTCTGTTCTGCAGTTCTGCCAGCATCCATCAGCCTGAAAACTCTGGTGTCCTCTCGCTGTCTGAACATTCAGGCAAGAAAGCAGTTAGTCTGGTTGGCTAGAGAGGAAAAGGATAGTGACAGTTGCTGGATGGGGGAATGCAATGGAATGACCCTGGAGGAAAGAGAAGAGGGGAAAGAAAACCCAACCTCTCCCTGGCCCCTAGCTGCTATTAAAATGTTAGACACAGGCCTCAAAGTCAAAAGGCAAGGCGACAGACGGCCCTTTCACCGTGCCTGCTGTTCCTAATAAAAGGTGGGTTTCTAAGGAACACTGCAGAAGAATGTGGGATAGCAGCCTGAGGGCAGAGGCTCCCCTATTGTCTGCTTTCAGTCAATAAGGCTTCATGTTGACACAGGGATTTTTTGCAGGCGAAAGGTGTAGAAGGCACAGTCTTCCCCTCTCACTGGCTGTTTCCTTGGTTAAACTTAACAACCAAAATATCAGGCTCAAAGGAAATATTTGTCTGCTCAAACGTATTTTTGAATCTCAGACTTTGTTTGGACGGGGGAATTTTGTTGCCAAAAATATTTTAAGGGATTTTTTATTACTTAAAAAACACACATCCCCTCTGTAGTTTATGGGAAGATGCATCTTAGATCCATCACTATTCCTGTCTTTCTCTTTCATTCTTGCTGTCTGTTTCTTCCTCTTTTCTGTCTCGTTTGTTTCACCATAGCGCAACTAGTGAAATACTTTAGGTTAGTATTTTCAAAAGCATCCAAGTGACTGAGGAGCTGATATCCCACTAGCTTTCAGTGGGATTTTGGCCTCTTAAGTAATTTATGAGCTTTTCAAAATCCTATCCTCATTCTGTTTATAAACCAGGGCTGAATATAGGCTGTTTAACTCGTGGTAGCCTTCAGATTTTAATCTTGGGTTTTATTTCCAGGATTAGTAATGTAGGATATAGGTATCCAATGCATTGCTTGTGGGACTTTTCCATATATGGAGATAAGGTAATTTAAATGATTAGCCAAAACATGGATGGGGTGATTTTTGAGAGAGAATGTCTTATTCGTCCTTTAGTGACATGATGGTTTCACTGGCACTGAAGTTTATGCCAAAATTTCACCGTTTATCAAATGTAATTCTGCCCTAATAACCGCATGTGAATTCTCTGGGTAAGGCAGAGATACATTTACTCACACAATGCAGTTTTCTTACTGTAAGTCAACAAAAGGGTTTTAACTTTGCTGTGAAAGTGGTGTTGAAAGATGGCACCGTAGGCCATAAAAAGTCACATCCTATACTCTCCAATGACACTAACATTTCCAAGGTTAATGATTTCTACAGCTGTCTTTAAAAAAAAAAAGTAAAAAATGTCATCATTTCCCCCCAAAATTTTGAAAAGGGGGATTTTTTTATTTATTTTGAACATCAAAAAATTAAGTGAAAATTCTCATAAAAAATGTTCGGATGAATTTCTAATGAAGTTTCATTGCAAAAATCCAAATTGGAAAAAGTTCAAACCCCTGTTCATTTGCAGCTAATATGCAAAGTGCAGTGGAAAACTATTGTACATGTACTCAGCTGATATAGAAGGCTTGTGTGGATCAGATTCCCAAGGGGTACATCGAAGTTAGACCACGTGCAATCGAATTGTGGGTTTGATTCTGTAAGCTCTACTCATGCTAGCTGTCCTTACTTTCTTGAGTAACACAATGGGGTCAACCTGCATGACTGAGGCCTTAGATCCTTATGAACTAACCCACAGAGTGTTCTATACCCTTGCTCTTTGGACAGCCCAATGCACCTGTTGGAATTAATGCATGACTCTGCATTAAGCCTGGATTCTGTTTTCCAGGGATGAGACTGCTTTAGAAATATTGGTTACATCTGAAGTGCCGGAAGTAGTTTGTTTCAGATAACGTCTGGGAGTAAAGGATCCTTGATTAAATTAATTTAACCTTCAGTTAAACATAGCCAGGGAATTCTCTCGGTCTTTGCTCAACAAGGGTAGAGTGCAGTTGGATCTGAAAGTACTTTATGGCAAGAGATGGCTGGCTCCTCAGCTAGTGGAAAGCAGCATTGGCCACTGCCAATAGAGCTGTGCTGGTCTGGCATTGAAAACTAATGCAAAAATCAACGGGAAAAGTTAGCAGCATGCATTTTGAGGGTGGGAATTAAATGATTTTTCTCTTAGCCTCCTCGTTTGTCATCGTACATTTTTATTGTGAATGAATCTCCGGGACTCATCATCCCATTGAAAGGCAGTTACTTCCAAGTAGTTATTTACCGTCATTGATGAATAGTCTGGACTGTTTCACTTAGTGCTGGGATTATATTGTTTTTCGTTACAATGGGGACTTTGATTCCAAAATTGTCCAGATATTTCTGCTTACAAAACAATACAAGATTTGCTCCCTCCCTGCGAGAAAGAACAGCAGCTTGAGTTCCTGTACTTCCCTCAACTACCCCTGCCCTCCCACACAAGCATTTCCAGCTTTGGGGAATTCCTTTTGTTTGCTTTCAGATAAAAGCCTACTTCTTAAAATCTCACTTAGGTGGCTTGGGCTAGGTATAAAAAACATCAAAGGCTTTGGATTGCAATTTGATTTTTTTTTAATTAAGCAAATGTTGCAGATGCGGCTGCCTGCTATATTAACCGCACGTCACTCATAATAACTTGCTGCTTACCCAACCACTGTTCCTTTCTAGCCAGTGTCCTGGGGTGTTTAATAATCTCAGGCATGGACAGGAGTTTAAAGTGAAATGGGCTGTTTTTAATTTAGCGTCACCGTTTGTCTGTCGTGGTTCCCATGTTGATTCCGCAGTTCTAGTGCTGTCTTGTTAGGAGAGGAGGAGGAGATGAAGGAATGCTGGCAAGAGGAAATTCCTCCCTTTCCTCCTGCTTGAGGACCTGATGCTGATAGGAACAAATCTGTGCCCTTGTGTTCTATCCAAGGTGTGCCGGGTGCGTGAGCGCTGGACTCCTTCCTCAAACCCAGTTGCAGCAAGAAGCAGATGAAGGACAGACAAGCCTGCACAGTTCTCCATGGGGTGTTGAGCAGGGCAGAGCTTTGACCATCCTCGTTTTCATTTGGTGAATGAATTTGTAGTGTGTTGTGCACCTTCCTCTGAAGCAGCTGATTATGGCCACGGTCCGAGACAGGGTGCTGAGATAGATGGGCTGCAGGCCTAGTCCCATCTGCCAGTTCCTTTATACTCTGCTTTGAGGATCCACCTCTGGTGAGGAGGGACGAGTTTCTCTGTGGGTCTTTCCATTTTTGGCTTCTCCAAAGCCAGCTGTGGTGGTGGCCTTTGGGATGTTGTCATGGGGTTCATTAGTCACTGCTGGGGTGCCTCCTTGTGTCTCGTCTGGGGATTAGCTCTCAACCAATCTGACGCCCCCTTCTTTGGTTGCTTGCCCCATGGTCTCTCTGTCTGGAGTCAGTGCACTCAGATGACTAGGGCGGAGTATAAAGATACTGCACGAGCATGCAGGGGTGTAATCAGGAAGGCCAAAGCACAACTGGAGTCGCAGCTAGCAAGGGATGTGAAGGGTAACAAGAAGGGTTTCTACAGGTATGTTAGCAACAAGAAGGTCAAGGAAAGTGTGGGACCCTTACTGAATGGGGGAGGCAACCTAGTGACAGATGACGTGGAAAAAGCTGAAGTACTCAATATGAGGAGGAAGTGAGCAGCCCTCAGTGGTGAAAGAACAGGTTAAAGACTATTTAAAAAAGCTGGACATGCACAAGTCCCTTGGGCTGGATCTAATGCATCCGAGGGTGATGAGGGAGTTGGCTGATGTGATTGCAGAGCCATTGGCCATTATCTTTGAAAACTCGTGGCGATCGGGGGAGGACCCGGATGATTGGAAAAAGGCAAATATAATGTCAATTTTTAAAAAAGGGAAGGAAAATCCGGGGAACTACAGACCGGTCAGCCTCACCTCAATCCCTGGAAAAATCATGGAGCAGGTCCTCAAGGAATCCATTTTGAAGCACTTGGAGGAGAGGAAGGTGATCAGGAACAGTCAACATGGATTCACCAAGGGCAAGTCATGCCTGACCAACCTGATTGCCTTCTATGATGAGATAACTGGCTCTGTGGATATGGGGAAAACGGTGGACGTGATGTATCTTGACTTTAGCAAAGCTTTTGATATTGTCTCCCACAGTATTCTTGCAAGCAGGTTAAAAAAGTATGGATTGGATGAATGAACTATAAAGTGGATAGAAAGCTGGCTAGATCGTCGAGCTCAACGGGTGGTGATCAACGGCTCGATGTCTAGTTGGCAGTCGGTATCAAGCGGAGTGCCCTGGAGGTTGGTCCTGATGCCGGTTTTGTTCAACATCTTCATTAATGATCTGGATGATGGGACGGATTGCATCCTCAGCAAGTTGGCGGATGACACTAAGCTGGGGGGAGAGGTAGATATGCTGGAAGGTAGGGATAAGGTCCAGAGTGACCTAGACAAATTGGAGGATTGGGCCAAAAGAAATCTGATGAGGTTCAACAAGGACAAGTGCAGAGTCCTGCATTTAGGATGGAAGAATCCCATGCACTGCTACAGGCTGGGGACCAACTGGCTAAGCGGCAGTTCTGCAGAAAAGGACCTTGGGATTACAGTGGACGAGAAGCTGGATATGAGTCAACAGTGTGCCCTTGTAGTCAAACGGCATATTAGGCTGCATTAAGTAGGAGCGTTGCCAGCAGATCGAGGGAAGTGATTATTCCCCTCTATTTGACACTGGTGAGGCCACACCTGGAGTATTGCATCCAATTTTGGGCCCCCCACTACAGAAAGGATGTGGACAAATTGGAGAGAGTCCAGCGGAGGGCAATGAAAATGATTAGGGGGCTGGGGCACATGACTTATGAGGAGAGGCTGAGGGAACTGGGCTTATTTAGTCTGCAGAAGAGAAGAATGAGGGGGGATTTGATAGCAGCCTTCAACTACCTGAAGGGGGGTTCCAAAGAGGATGGAGCTCAGCTGTTCTCAGTGGTGGCAGATGACAGAACAAGGAGCAATGGTCTCAAGTTGCAGTGCAGGAGGTCTAGGTTGGCTATTAGGAAAAACTATTTTATTAGGCGGGTGGTGAAGCACTGGATGGGTTACCTAGGGAGGTGGTGGAATCTCCATCCATAGAGGTTTTTAAGGCCCGGCTTGACAATGCCCTGGCTGGGATGATTTAGTTGAGGTTGGTCCGGCTTTGAGCAGGGGGTTGGACTAGATGACCTCCTGAGGTCTCTTCCAGCCCTAATCTTCTATGATTCTATGCTCCCTCTTCATGACCCAGCCCTCTGACCAGGTCACTAAACAGTCCTCCCCTTCTGGGGTAAAAAAGTCTCACTGGACTGGCTGTTTGAGTATCATCCCCTCCAATTCTAGATTATGCTACTTCCCCAGTTGCGGGTAGGGAAACCGGGGCCACCCATCACTCCCGGTTCCAACTCAAGGACCCTCAAATCAGCAGCCGTGGTCTGCACCATCTCTAATCTTGCTGCTGTTTTCCTGGGCCCTTTCCGATTCCAGTCTCATCAGGCTTCTGCTCCACCACCCTTCTTTCAGGTCAAGAAGCCCAGGGCATCTACTCTCTCCCTGGATCTCCTCCTTTCCCTCTTTAAGCCCAGAGAATGACTGCAGGCTTCCATGTTGCAGAACCTCTTTCGGCTGCATACTTCCTGGCATTATACCAGCCCCGCCAGGTCCTGCCCAGCTGCGTGCCATCCTCAGTCAGTGCTTGCTCATCAAGCTTAGCTCTCCCACAGGTGTGGCTTATCCAGTTACTTAACCCCCTCTGAGTCCTTTCCAGGCTCCTGTGGGGTGAACACCCCGTCACAGGTGGGAATCTCTGCTTGCTTAGGACAGGACCCTCCAAACGCATTTCATGAAAACCACTGAACCCCCCTCAGAGGCTAACAGCTTTTAGCCAAGAGAAAGCGTAAACGCTGTAGCTAGCTGGGTGGGATCTGAACCAGGGACCCAGGAGTGAAAGGCCCTGTATCCCATTACCCTCTGATCTCTTCTCCCCAGTTATTCTTCTTAATGCACTTCATTCTTTAAGTGGTCATTGAAAGTCTTCACTGCGTCTAAAGGTGTCCAGGATCCAGGTGTGCATTGGAAAGCCATGAATTGGCTTCTAACTCTTGATTCTCCTCTTCTGCCACCTCGCTTACCCTCTTCCCCCCCCCCCCCCCCCCATTACTTCTCTCTTGCTCTCCTGGGAACCCATTGTGACTACCATGAAACATTCAATTTCTTAACGGATGCATATGCCAGAAACCACAGTGAGAAACTGCAGGTGTAGTTTCAAAGTAACCTGATCCTAAACCCACCATGCCATCCTCATTATTAGGAAGAGCTTAAGCTCTGCAGAGGAGAGATTGGCTTGAACAGACGTCTTGTGGGTTTTTGGTTTTTTTAAAAGAGGCAGGTGTTGGAAGTAACTCATGTCTTGTTTGAACACAGCAGTGGTGTTCTGGTGATTTCCCTCCCACCCCTCAACAATGATCTCCTTTCAGCCCACCCGGGGGGTGGGGGGAGGGGGAGGGGGTTTGAAGGTGCTCCTGTGTGCTTGGCATTGGAAAAGCACAAACAACCAGAGGGCGGGGAAAATCTGAAAGGGGGCAAGGTTTAAAAACAAAGGCTTCCTCTAACGTGAATGCTCACACGCACATAGCCTCCTGGAAGCAGAAGGTGGTGATGAGACCGGCAGGTCTGCCGAAGGCTCCCTTGGGAGTGTCGAGCTGGTCTTGGTTACGACTTTGATCAGTCTAATGTTGAGAAAACTCCCATCTTTATATAGGTTGTTGGTGCCATCCTCAGTCAGTGCTTGCTCATCAAGCTTAGCTCTCCCACAGGTGTGGCTTATCCAGTTACTTAACCCCCTCTGAGTCCTTTATCCGCTTTTGAAATGACCTGTTTGACGCATGCGGAATAGATCATGGGGCTCCATTTTGCCATGATCTTCCCCCCCCTCCCGCCCTGCCAGCCTTCCTGACACTCCGTAAATCCAGAATCCCAGGAATATAATTGAGTTGTATCTAGAAGAGCTGGTCAACATTCTTTAGAATTCAAAATCGCAAATTTCAGTGAGAAAACAGGAAAAACAATCAGAAAAATGTTTGATTGCCTCTCCCCCGCCCCATTTTTCAATCTGCTTTAATTTTCTAATGTCTGATCCAGAGATCAATCTCCTCGTTTACCCCAACCCATCTGCTGCACTAGAGGTGTCCTTTAATTTGCGGTAGGAGGAGGACCTTTCCCATTGGCGTGTCCATAACCCAGGTGATGGTGGGGATTTGTGTTATAGTGCTGTCTAGAGGCCTGTTGTGCTAGGTGATGTACAAACATCAAGTAAGAGGTAGCCCCTGCCCTGAAGATCTTAAAAATCTAAATAGACAAGTTAAAGGAAAGGAGTTCCTATTTTTATCCCTGCTGAAGCAGAGAGGTTAAGGGACTTGCCCAAGGCCACACAGGGAGTATGTGGCAAGACTGGGAAGTGAACATGGGTCTCCTGATTCAGTGACTTAGTCACAAGACCATCCTTCCTCCCCCGAATTGTGGTGGCCTTGGGGGACCTCTCTC
Organism: Macrochelys suwanniensis; assembly: GCA_033296515.1. NCBI lineage: Eukaryota > Metazoa > Chordata > Testudines > Chelydridae > Macrochelys > Macrochelys suwanniensis. The sequence continues at coordinate 6,391,201 of CM065790.1, read as the reverse complement.
TAGTTGGAAGGAATAACTTGGAAAAACCTCCTTGTCAGAGCCCTGTTGGGGGAGAAAGTAGTTGAAAACATGGAACGATCCCGTGGTAGCATTGAGGAATCATGGCAGATAGCCAACAGGACAAAGCTGTCTTTCCTTTCCACCTTTAGGCCGTGCCTGGAGCGCCTGGTGACTTGTTCACACAGCCACACTTGGAAGGCAGTCCAAGAAAGGATGTATCAGGCTGAAAGAGAGAGACTGTGTACCTCTGGCTAGTGCACAGAGCTGGGACTCCTCCCGCTATTTGCTTTCCCACAGGGACCAATTTTTCGTGCTTGTTTTTCTTCTCCTCATGGCAGGAGAAACTTAGCTTGCACTACACTAGACCAAGAGATGCAAGCTAGCTCGCTGTCACCTCCATTTCCAGGTTGCAGTTAAGTAGATGGGATGCTTCCAAAGTCAGCTAGGCTGACGCCCTGACGTTCAACTGTCCGTAGACAGTAGTTTGCATGTCTAATCCTTGGCAACGCTCCTCACAGGAATTCTGCGGTGACCACGGCTGGTGTGCACTCCAGGAGACCAGCTTCCATGAGTTTATGCCTCTAAGTGGAAATCAGGATCTACTAATGGCTCTCAAATGAACTGATTTTTCAGTGTGTGAATGAAACCAGGACACCAGCTGGAATATGGGAAGCAAATCTTTCTCTCGGTGTCCCCCAAAGCAGCTTTTGGCCTGGGGCTGCAGGCAGAGATCAGGGTCCCATCGCACTAGGCATTGTACAATCACACACCTGAAAGGCTGATCATTTAATTTAAACTAAGAAATATGGGCTTGATTGTAGCCTATATTCTCCAGCGAGAATTCAGCTGACTAGAAACCAGTGATATAACTCAGTGAATAATTCCTCTGTGTAGGAGTTTAACAGTAAAAACAGACCTGACAGTTGTTTTCAAGCAACCACTGGGTTACTAGACATGTATTTGGTTTACATAAAGGGACTTTTTAAAGACTTGCCCAAGAGGTAGACAGTTCTAGTTCCTGTTTATCTGCACGAGGATGACAGTTATCCGCTATAAATGCTGCAAAATAGTTTAATGAGCTGATTGTACACCACTGCCCTCTACTGCATAGAATCAGAAATGTTCAACTGTGTCATATCCTTTATACTGCATCCAACTCAAGGAGAGTCTCCTTTTCCTTAATTGTCATTGGCAAATGTTCCACTATTGGGATATCCAGATAGTGTTTGGCCAGTCAGGGTTGTGCTGGAATTTGGCCCTGTGAACAGGTCCAAATTGTGTTGCAACACCCCTGCTTTTGACCTAGATAGGGAGTCGGGTTATTGCATGGCGTGTGGATGATCTTTTGGTTCATTTGGGTACAGTGAAATTTAAAGCTTGCCATGAACATGATGATTTCTGAGCTCTCTTTTCGTCAAGATCAAAATGGCTGCCCCATTGGGAGGGCCAACAGAATGAAGAGATCAAAGCAGTGACAAGAGGGTCCAAACATTGGTTTGATGTTACTTTAGCACATGCTACATATATTCTTATCACAAAGATAGTTGTTTAGCTTTGAGATACTGCGCCATATCGAGGGAGTTGCCTTTAAGGCTCAGTGAGGTCCACGCGCTAGTTTGTTGTTGCATGGGAAAGGGTTTTTTTTAGGATGGTGAAGTATGATGTGAAGCCCCGGAGGGAATACCTCCTGGATTTGATTTTCATCTCCTCTGCTGTGCTGTTTCCGAGCAATGGAAAGAATGCTGTGCTAGATGCTCTTCAGACACCAGGTCAGGTGGCTTATCTAGGATCATTGATAAAAGACCACAGATACTGTGGAACAACGGATTTGCTTCCTGGCTACTGCTGGGGTGTGCTCTACGCACATTCAGCACAGGTTGCATTTGTGTAGGACTTTTCATCCTAACATTCTTTATAAACATTACACGGTGGGTTTGGGGAGCATGATTGTCCTCATGTTACAGATGCAGAAATGGATGCACTGGGCAGTGAAATGACTTGCCAAAGACCACACAATGAAGTCAGAAACCGGACTCCTGACTCCCAGTCCTGTGCTTTGGCCACAAGACCTTCCTTCCCCATAGAGCAACAGTTTCTTTTTCCGATCTGTCGCTGTGCAACCAGTCCTTGTGATAGGTATTTTTTCTTTAACAGCTGCTCTTTCCATCTTTCCCTCTCAAGCCTCGCCAACATACGCCAAGGCTGTGAATGCTAACGAAGGAGAATGTTTGGGGCCAGATCGTGAAAGGTGCTGAGCCCTTGCATCTGCAGGTGCACCTTTCATGTGCCCACATCATTACCATGCATTGATGAAGGGTAGGAAATCCCTGTTCCAGTGAAATCACTGAAGATGTCTGCCTAAAAATTGACAGCATGATTCAGCCTATTTGTCCCTTTGTGCAGCAGTGAGGTTCATCCCCAGGGAGGTATTGGAAGCCCTGTCTCTTGAGAATACACCAATCCCTTGGGGAATTTACCGTAGGGAATACTCTTGGATTGCCAACCACATGGGGGCTGGAGAAGGCCCTGTGTCTAATCTCTAACGCTGAGAGGTTAGCTCCTATCTCTCCAAGCTCTGATATGTTCCTGGTACAGATAATAAAGCGCTGCTTTTATTGTCAGCTGGCGAAGTTACCCACCGGCTGATGAATAGCTATAAACTTTGAACCCAGGCATTTGGTGTAAATAAATAAATACATAATCCCTATAATGTGAGACCAGGGACTTGTCCATAAAACAACACCTGGAGCACTGCAGGGTTTGTAATCTCCGAGGGCGACACCTGTAATCAATGGGGCGGAGGGAATGCAGGAAATGCAAGGAGGAGGCCTGGCAATCTGGGGCGGGTGCAATCTGGGGCGGGTGCAATCTGGGGCTGGCAGATGTCAGCTGTGGCGCTGAGAGCTCTCTCACCTGCAAGCACCTGGGAGTGTTTACTGCTGTTCAGGAGGCAGAGGGGAACTACGGGCCCCATTAATTAATTCAAAGGCAGGGGGACTAATTAAAGCCATGACCCTTCCTTCCTAGACTTTCCCACGGGTGCTTTTACCTTAGGGAAAAACAAACATGGCAGTTTATGTTTCCAGCAGATGAGAGTTAGGAAGACGTTATTTTGCTAGTGCCTGAGATAAACAGGTCAGTTTAAACGTGGTGGGGATGCCTGGAAGGTGGGAGGTGCCAGTTCCAAACTCCCCTCCCCACCTTTTTTACTGGTTCTTCCTCACTGAACCGAACCCCGCCGGAAGGCCAGTCTTAAGGGAGCCCCCACGCTGGTGTACTAGGCACCAGCATTTTCTTCCTGGCGCATGTAATTAGCCTGGCTAGGTGGGATTACAAGCACCTCTGGCTATTTCCTAGATCAGCTGCCATGCACCCCCCTCTCCAGTCCATGACTCAGCTGCCTGAATTCCATGGCCCTAGGATTGCTGGAGCTCTGTGGGTCAAACCCGTCTTGTTTGCCTTTCTCCCTCCTCTCAACCTGAGCTCGCACCCTGAACACACAGGCGCCACATGCCGACTCACTTTAGTTTTCATGGGGAAGTTTTAATGTTACGCCCCAAGCAGGCTTTGACTCTCCTTTGTGGCTTTATCCCTTTGTGCTGGAGGCAACAGTGCCCAGCGCTGGCCAGGAAAACACTCGCATTCCGTGAGAAGAGTTTTCCTCCTGCCACCCTGAAAACCTGCGTGGGGTGTCTGAGGCTGAAAGCTCGTGAGTTAGTAATACTCTAGTGTGATGCTAACTGGGAAATGCAGGCTGGCCACAGGTGCTGATTCTGCTGTACACACCTGGCATCTTTTCAATAACCTCCTCTGCAAGAAGCCCATAAAATGCTGGTTGTTTCATAGCATAGGGCGTTACCATGTCTGTCTGGTGAGGGCTTTGCTGCTCTCCAGAATTCGGCTGCTCTCCCGCACCGTGTGCTGCGCATCCCGTAGGAGCTTGGTCTTAGGTTTCTCTTCAGTTGTTTTTGCTTTGGGGGTAGGGAGGGCGGTTGGTTTGTCATCTGTCCCTGGGGTGGCAGATGGGAGCTTAGCTCAGAAAGGAAAACAGCAACACTCTGAATTAGTCCTGGGTTAAAGGTCACAGAAACATCTGCCTTAGGATGCTTTCAGTGGCTGCATTTCTATAGTGTGGGATTGCATGAGGGACAGAACCTGTTGCTGGTAGGCTGACGGAAAATCCCTGCACAGTGGAAATATTGAAATAAGTGAACAAAAGGGGAGGCGATACTTGTTGAACAACAGACATGGGACAGCCTTTGGCATGCGTCCTCCCCTGTCCCTGCACGCCGTCAGCCCCCGAGTCTGCACTTTGCGCTCCTGTGCCGCTATCTCACTAACCCTGTCGTAGGACGCAGTTATACTAGTCTCTTTGCAATCAGCTCTCTGATACTCTGGAGGCCAAATTGAGACCAGGCATAGGGAAGAACAGGTCAGCTGGCTTCAGTGGAAGATACCAGGTCTGCACTGGGCCCTGTGTGGTGTTTTATATCCACATTGTATTTCCCTCTTTTAAAGGCATATTTAAGTACACAATATTCTTACGCACTCAGCAGGCAGGAAATGAATTTATTTTGTTTGTGTGTGTGTGTAATCTAAAAACATTAGAACAGATACCCAACCAATTCTACATCCACAAATCATACGAACATGTGTGTGGATGTGTTGTAATCTGTTTAGAGCCTGGGATAGAAACAGTGGATGAAAGTGAACATACAACATAGCATTTCAAGTCAGCCATGGTCCAGCGGCTGGCGCGTGGAGTTGGGGCAGCTACTCCCAGCTCTGCCACTGTGACTCACAATATGATCTTGGGCAAGTCACTTCACCTTTTGGTGCGTCATCTATAAAAGGGGGATCTGGGTACAATGATCCCCACCTTAGCAGAGCACCTTGAGATCTGTGGATACAAAGTGCTAAAGAAATGCGAAGTGTTATTAATTATAACCTCCCCAACTACCTCTTTTTTACCATATTACATTTTATTACTAGAAAATTTGGCAGGAACATAACTTAAAAAAAGCCAAACCCGCCACAACGGTGTCACGGAAGTTGACCAATCAACCTCCCTGTGTCATCTCTAAACTGAAAGGATGTTAGAGTGAACATAAAGAGCAAGAAGCCCAGCTGGGATAAATCGGTATAGCTCCATTGGAATGAGCCGACATACGGCAGCTGAGAATGCTGCCCGATATCTGTGTATCTGCATGTGTCGGAAAACGGTTGCTTTATCTGCATTCTGTTATGTCTTATCCTCATTTCTCTCAAGATCTCACATGATAGTATCAGTCACATTTGAGTCAGATCATTTTGAAAATATCTTAAAAATGCAGGGGATTTTTGGGGTCAGGAGGCAACTTTGTCATCAGTGCATCCTCTCCTAGTGTGCTGACTCAACCTCTTCACACCCAGGCAGCATCTTATATAACTTAGCGAGGTCAGTGTGGGTGCAAGGGAAAGTATTTGGCGAAAGGTGTTGAGCTCAGGTGCCATTTGCCTGCTGGAGTCTTCTATCCATCGTTTCTTTTTGCAGTTGAAATATTTGACCCTTCGTCGCCAGGTTAATGAATAAATGGGAGCTTTTCCCAGCAAGGAGAACATTGATATTTTTAGCCATTCTTGTTTGCTTTGGGAATGGGCTGTGGATGGGTCGGGATTTCTGCCGTCTCTCTTGGGAACTGATTTCTGGCATGAGCTATTGGTTGTTCCAAATGGAATCTGGGGTTTGGGAGAAAGCAGATCAACTCTGTGATGCAAGGAAGTTTGCCTATATTCTGTCTATCAGCACATGAAAATCAAGGCGTAACTTTGACACGTCTAGTGCAAATTCTTATTCAGCTCAGATTGCCCTGCTGTATAAAGGCAGTTTACTTAAGGGTGGGATTTGTTATATGGAGGATTGGTGTAGCCCAGTGTTTCCCAAACTTGGGACGCCGCTTGTTCAGGGAAAGAGCCTCTGGCACGCCCGGCCGGTTTATTGACCTGCCGTGTCCACAGGTTCGGCCCATCGCGGCTCCCACTGGCTGTGCCCGGCCAATGGGGGCTGCGGGAAGCGGCGCGGGCCGAGGGACGTACTGGCCGCCGCTTCCCACAGCCCCCGTTGGCCGGGCACAGCGAACCGCGGCCAGTGGAAGCCGCGATCAGCCGAACCTGCGGACGCGGCAGGTCAACAAACCGGCCGGGCGCAGTAGGGGCTTTCCCTGAAGAAGCGGTGTCCCAAGTTTGGGAAACACTGGTGTAGCCCATGGAGCTGTAGCATTGATTTAATTCAGCAGTAATGCAAGGAACCTACAAGCCTGTCTCCTGTGAGACATTGGCTTAAGCAGTTAGCATATGGCTTGAGGCCCATGAACTTTGGCACAGACCAGTGGCCTAATGGTCACCTCTAAGTTTTGGGGAACTGTGAGTAGAGTGTTTAAAGGAGAAGTTTGTCCATTACAATACTAGCCAACTACAGGAACATGAGCTAATACCAGCTTTGGGATATTTTAGGATGGGAATGTTTGCAGAGGTCTGACCACAAGAGTTCCATGGAAATGGAATTGACGTATATGAGAATAAATTGAGATCATTAATATACTAGCTTATAGGAGAATTGCAGCCCAACATTAGTAGGGTGAGGATATACACATAAGGAAGAGGGGAGAAACCCCTGCTGAATGTGCATTGAACATAGTGGTGTCAGTGTAACATATTAAAGAAGCTGTAGCCCAGCCTGTGAGCAGGAGAAGAGAGAGATGTAGCTTTTGGGAGGTGCCCGGATGATGGCCACTGGTGATGAGGAAGATACTTCAGGTTGTTCTGCAAGGGGTGGTGTGAATATATGGATGTTCAGAGATACACATTCTGTATTCTCTCTACCTAGGTTAGAGTGTTTGTGACTTTGCTAATTGTATTAATAAACTATTACAAATACACCAGGTTTCCTAAAGTGTGAGTGTTACAACTGTGCCCATCGAGGTTCCTAACTAGACAGTAATTTTAATAATACTGGGCCTGATCTCGGGACAAGAACCTGTCAAACCTCAGAGTGATAACTGGGAATTCTTAAGTAATCAATTTAATTAATATAGGATTCATAGATCGGGCTACATGGGTGAATGAGGCTAGGGGGGCTAAAAGTCTGTCTCTAAAAGCCTTGCTAAAACATAGTCACACTATCCTGGACCAAAACCCCGCAAAGTTCACTGTGCTGTTGCCAGTAGCTTGTATCTTGTTAACTTTCCCAAGCTGAGCAGGGTTGGGTCTGGTTAGTAGCTGGATGGGGCGGGAGACAGCTAAGAAAAACCTGGGAAGAGCACTACCAACACTACTTCTTCAGTCTGGTCTGAGTTAAAACAATAAATGCTGCATCATGGTGCTAGAAGGGGCTGTGCTGTCTTTTTGCATTCAGTGAAAACCAAGGTTAACTGGCGACGGGATCGGTCTGAAAGATCTCCCCACTTGTGATCAGGAAAGATCCCATGGCACTTTTCACAAGAGTTAGGGCCAGATTTTCAAAGGAATTTAGCCAAGGAACTGAGCGCTGGATTTTTAAAGGTATTTCGGCACCTGGTGGGATTTTCAGAATCATCTAGTTGCCTTCGCTAATTTCCATCTCAGACAGTGACATTTCACTTCCCTGAATCCCAGCATTGTCAGCCCCAAGCATCCAAATTCATGAGTGAGGCCCTAAAATCATGAGATTGATTTAAAAATCACGAGACTTAAAATAATAATAAGAGATTTTGGATTATTTTTATTTGCCTTTGGTTTCTGAGCCTTTAGGTTACACATGGGTCATGTTTTCAAGCTTTTCTCTGTAACCACAAGGACCAGAAACTTTTTTTTTAAATGAAAGCTGAGCTGCTCAGCTAATCACAGGATTCCCAGAGCTGGGGCTTGAATTAAAACACCAAATAGTGCAAAAGTTGGCACTCAGTGGAATCTTCTTTGTAGTTTCAACTAACACCTTCACTCCCTGTTCTAAGAGTTGATCCCGCAGACACTTGCACATACGAGTAAAGTTACTCACCTGTGTGTCTGCAAATATGGGCCCGTGAACTGCAGAAGTTGGTGGCTTTCAATGATAAAATTATTCTTGTTTGTAAAGAGCTGTAAGATCCTGTAGGGTGGGCAGTGCTAGAAACGTGTAAGATATTATTAGTTACCTTGTTTCCATGCCTTACGAGCATGGGGAAAACATGCATAAGTGCTGGAGTTGCTGGTGTCAGCATTCAATATTCCTGATGAGACTGATAACTGTTTGATTGTCTCTGCAAAGACGGCAATATTCATGCCCGCAGCTGGGGGACAGAGGAAGCCCTCACTCCATAGATTTGAAAAGGTTATCAGATTAATGTGAACCTACAAGGAGACCTCCACAGAGTGAGATTTGACGGTAGATATTTCTCTAGAGTTGGATTAGGAATATGTTTTTCCCCAGTGGCAGGTGGGAATGGCATCCCGTTGCTTCCAGTACTCAGTGCATAGCAGAGAGAGACACGGAGACACTTTTTTTCTTTTCTTTCTTTCTGGTTTTGATTGTTCTAATTCAGCAGTTGCAGGGAATTAGGGGCCGTGATCCTGCAACTGGGTCTGTGCAGGTGGCTCCTGGGGTCCGTGCAGAGCCCTAATGGGTCTTAGTCAATGTAACATGTAATCAACGCAATACTGCAGGTTTATAACAGGAATAAAGCTGGGTGGGTTCTGTTTGGTTGCTTTTTGCTTAAAACTTGCTTTAATAGTAAATTTTATCCACAGTCTTTCTGTGTCTGCCCCTATCTGCTCCTTCAAGAAAGAAACCAAAGCTGCTAATATTACCAAGTCCCTTTTATCAGCGGGGTAGTGATGTTAGTCTGTATCCACAGAAACAACGAGGAGTCCGGTGGCACCGTTGTTTTTCAAGTCCCTTTTGTCTTGAATCCTTTGCACACATCAGTTCAGTTTCTTTCAGAATAGATCTGCTGTCTGGTATGGCCAGAGTTTTCTCTCCCAAGGAGTGTTCCAAACTTCCAGGTGTCAGGACTTAGGACCTGATTCAGCAAATCAGTTGAGTGCATACTTGTATTCCAGTGAATCTTAAGCACGTGCTTAATATTAAGCATTATGCGTAAGTGCTCTGGTAAATAGGGATGGAGCAAAGCAAATACTTAAATGCTTTGCTGAATTGGGGCCTATAAGCAGTGTTGTCAACTGAATTTTGGCCCCAAATGTTCAGAATTTCTACAAATCCACCTTTTCAAAACCTAAGAACAACAGAAGTATTTCTGTGAACCTAAAGAAAAATACAAACCAAACAGCTGTTTTAAAACAACTGCCCATAGTGCTTGCAAACTGTAGGATGCTGCACCAAGAAACTGAAAGGGAAACTGACCCTAAACAAATATGAAAGTGGCTTCATTGTCCAAGGTGTGAGAAATGCAAAAAGTAAACAAAGAGCATAAAAATTTATAGCACTTAACACGTCTTTTGCTGTTAATGTTCTGCGGTGTTACTGATAACCTAGTCAAGGGCATTTGTTTGTTTAAAATAAGATTTGTAAATTTAGAGACCCTTTACCATGATCATATATTCATAGACTTTTAGGACCTTTTTGATCAACTAGTTTGAGCTGCATAACACAGGCCAGGAACATTTGGCCCATAACTTCTGATTGAGCTAAAGCAGATCTTTTAGAAACACACTAGATTTTGATTTAAAGACATGACAGAGAATCCACCCTGTCCCTAGGTAAGTTGTTCCAATGGTTAATTAATTAACCTCACTGTTTAAAAAAACAAAACAAAACCCAGCGCAACACTTCTAGTCTGAATTTGTCTAGCTTCAGCTTCCAGCCACTGAATCTTAAAACACAGCTAACAAGAATCTAAATTGGAAATGGTCCGAAAACTAATTGGGTGGGTGGGCTTTACTCCCAGCAGTTTCCATGTGAGCCTTATTTCAAATCCCAACAAAACCCCACCACACATGAATCTGAATTCCAATTATGGAATTACTGAGAACCCACCACGTCCCAGTTCCCTTTGATTCAATTCCCACTAGAACATGGTTGAGTGCCAGATGAACCGAGGCTGATATTAAAATGAGAGTGGCTTCCAAGATTATAATGTCACTGCGATTCAGTCCATCCCTGGATACAGAACCCGCTTCCCCCGCCCCTGCTTCTCACTTCACAAACCATGTGAGCCTCTGCAGGGATCCTGCATAGGAAGGCACCACTGAGTGAGCTGAAGATGGTTTCACAGTGTATTCCTAACGGCAGAGCCCAGTTTGGTTTGGTTTTAATACAGCACATTGGGGTTTTTTGTTTGTTTCTTTCTCTCTAGGATGGAGACGGGTGAGAATCTTGCGACGTTCTCGTCGCAAGCAACTGTGAAAGTTCTGAGGATTGTTTTTTTTTTAAAAAGGGGAAAATGGTGGTTTTAACAGATGACTGCACACTTTAGCAGTGTACAGCCGGCGTGCCTTCGCTGGCCCTCTGGGACGGAGAGGAGGGGTGCGCTGCACAATGGCCTCTCTCATAGGAACAGCAGGCTTCAAAACCAGCCTGCTGAATTCCCTAGCGCAGGGATGCAATTCAGCCACCCAGAAGTCCACTTCCTTCCCCATCCCCGAAGCTGCCCCCCGCCCACCCTGTGCAGCTCTTGAAGTTTATTGGACGGCCGGGTACACGGCAGCTGCCGTCCCCTCATTAACATGCACACCTGCTCCCCACAGCCTTTTGTGTGTCCAGCAGATGCCCTGATTTATTATTATACACATTTTCTTTTTCATTGGGCCTGGATAATGCCATCTCATTAACTCAAAATGTCTCCGAATCCTGACAAATTCTCACACAATCCCCAACAATGAAATCAGAATCAGGTTAAAAAAAGGGGGGGACCGGCAGTGGGAGGAGGGGGGATGGGACCTAGATGTATTCCTGCCTCTCTCATCTCCCAGTCGAATGTTTTGCAGCCTGCTTCTTTGGTGGCTTTAGCACAGGCTGGAATGCCATTGGGTTTACGCTTGCTACGATTCATTGGAAGAATCACCCCTTTGGGGCTTAATAATATTCAGTATTTTGTAAACTCTTTGGCAGTTTGCAGTCCGTCAGGGTGGGGCTACAGGAACCTCACACTTCAGAGGCAGTTTAGTATTGTCCAGTGTCAGGTTTGAAACGAGGCTTTGTGGAGCAGCGAAGAATTCATTAGAGAAATTCAAGATAGTTCAGCTCAGTCTGTTTCTGATCCTGTTCCCTCAGGGAGCTGAGGACTCAGCCGCTTGGAGGATCAGATGTTCAATATGAATGTTATTTATTTCTATTATGGTAACACCTAAGCACCCCTGAGCAAGAATCCGGCCCTCGCTGTGCTAGATGCTGCACAGGCGAGGAACAGAGATGCCAGTCCTTGACCTAGAAATCTCACAATAGGACAGGACCCAACAGATGGACAAAACACAAATGGGAGTTGTTGGGAGGATGAGATCACAATGAAGTAATAGAGTTTCACGTGAGAACAGAAGGCTCGGCTTGCCGCTTGCATAACCTGAGTTAGCCTCATGGCTGTGTTTAGTCATACTAATGGTGCTCACAGAGCTATGCCCGCAGGAAGTGAAGTAACAGGCATCTCATGCTTAAAGTTCCAGGTAATTTTATCTTTGCTGCTAAACACGGCAGGGTGAAATGGCGAAGAAGCCTTGTGCTGGCTAAAAGGCCTCAGTTCACATCAGTGGTGCTAGCAGCCACTGGTGTTCGTTTTCCATGAACTTCTGTACAAGTGACTCTTTGCCACTGCTGTTCACGTGGCTGTTGGGGAAAGCAGAAGTCTCACCAGTCCTCGTGCAAATATATGTTGCACAAATCCTTGCACCACAAGTAACTTATCCCACTCCTCCTTCTTTATAAAAGGATTAAGTTATCCAGTCATGAGTGCAAAAAAATACTATGTGACCTCGAACGACCAATTGCAAAGTGTAACTCGTGAGTACCGAGAGCCAGTAGCTTGTCAGCAAATCCACGAATTCGGTCACGCGTGGAAAAGAAAGCATTGAATGAGTTTGAAGAGTGATCGAATAAATATTGACATGTGGGGGACTGAGAACCAAAAAAACAAGGGGGTAAGGGCCAGATTCTCTCCAGTGATGTCGGTGGAGCTGTGTGGATTTATGTTTGTTGAGGCTCTGGCTCTAAACGATTTACTGAGCTGTAGCGCTAATATTTCTGGCAACGGCAGCAGGGATTCAGCTCCCCACTGTGAGTAGCTCTGCTGAATGTGGCTGTTAAAACCATGTGACCAGAGCCCGGATCCAGTGCCTGTTGAAGCCAGTGGGTGCCTGTCCATTGACTTCAACGGGCTGTAGGTCAGGGCCCAAGAGCTACAGAACTAGGCCTCTCCGTAACAATCTTTCTCCAAACTCATTTCCCCCACTTACAGCTTTGATGGTTGCCAAATAATGTGAAACAGGCAAATGTCTGGAGGAGGAATTTAACAGGGTGGGCCAAACTCTGCTCTCCGCTACATCTGTGTAAATCTCGAATACCTCGATATGCCAGGTCACCCCACCACTGCCTGCAGAACGGTGACTCTGGAATTACAGCTGCGTCACCAGGCTCAGGATCAAGCCCATGTCCCTCACATTTCTATCATTTCGCTCCTTACTTACTCCCTTTCTTGGGGGGCTGCTGATTAGCGTCTGGCAGGGCCAAGGCAATGGAGTAACACTCCCTTTGAAGCCCAGTAATGTGAGCATCCCAGTTCAAAGAGCGAAATAAACAGCATCTCGTGTTGAAAAGGCCAAACAAAAGGTGCTGAGCCAGGCGGATTTGTGCCAGCGAGGTGTTGACGAGACTTGTCTCCAGAACCTTCTTTTGAGGATCAAGTGCCCTCCCTCTTGCCTCTGAAAGTTTTTCCCTTCCCCCCTGTTGTCATCAGCTTGGAGGGGTCTCTGCCGCGGGTCGTTCCCAACAATGGGGTGCACTGAAATCAGATTGTTGTCCCCTCCCCTCCGCCCCCTTCTTGTTTAATTCATGAGTGAATCAAAGAGAACAACGGGGCGCAGACGTAAGGGCGAACCCCGCTTCATTGCAGGGGATTCATCTTTGCTGGGAGGATCTGGGAGTGTGGGGTGAAGGGAATCTCTTTGAAGCATTAAGCCTGGTCAGTTACTGGGGGACCGGGGATACCACAAAGCAAACTTAAGCAACCACTGTTTGTGAGTCAGGAATGACAGTTTATTCTGTGGGTAGCATTTCAATCCCCTCAGTCCTCTCGCAAGGTCACCGCTTCACAGCTTCCATTTTCTGCTGGGTTTTACCCATATTTATTTGGGGCCAGATCCTTCCCCCCGTTACTCTGAGTAGCCCTTTAGCGCATGAGCAATCCTGTTGATTTCAGTGGGGCTAGGTGCAGAATGAGGTAACAAAAACAATGCATGCTTTGATATCGCTCTTGTCAGGAGTAGATATCAGTGTTTTATAAAGGAGGTCACTGTCGTTACGCCATGTGAGTAGCAGGGGCAGAATCTGGCCCTTATTTCTTCATCCTCTCTTCCTCCCTGCCATCATCCCTGACAGGCTGGCTTATGTTAAAGCACCTAAGTGTTAGGAAACACTCTCCATTTGCAACCCATTCCCATCACCTGGTTTTGTTTTTTCATGAGCCAGTTGGCTTGGACCTTTTGGCTTCTGGTAACAGATGGTTGGGCCAGTGGCCATTTCATGTGTCTTTTTTTAAAAGGCCTTCATGCTGAGATAAGGATCAGGCATGTGTTTGTTTGGGCCCCCTCCCATTGCTGGAGAGAATAGGGCTTTGGAAAGCGTTTATCTTCAAGGAAGATCTGAGCAGCTGTTTAGGAAGACTGTAATGTAAGAGAAAGCATAAATATGCCACACCTGTTATCCAGGCTAAAGCTGAGCTCTTGTTTGCCAATGCTGAGATATGTTTGACTCTGATTTCTGCTAGACAGAGGGATGCTGGGGAAGCTGTCAGTTGTTGATGAAATAGTAATACTGTACAGTTTACAGAAAGCCAGAAGGATCTCAAAGCACTGAGCGTTGTGACCCTTTTGGGCCTCCATCCAGCCAAGCACTCAACCTCATGAGTAACTTTAATCACATAAATAGTCCCATTGACTTCAGGGAAATGACTCGGGTCTTAGCGTTATACACATGCTCAAGGTCTTCCTTAGACTAGGGGCTTTGATCGCTGCACATGTCAAAATGCAAAGGGGCCCCTGATTGCAGATCATTCTGAAGACACTTTGTGTGCGACCCTGTTAAGCTCTCTGCTGTCAGGTTGCAAGTGGCCAAGATCTTGAGACAAAGTGGTGGAATGAAGAGCACGGTTGGAAAGGCCAGCTGTGTTTCGGGGCAGAGGGGTGGAATTGACCCGTCAACGTCAAATCTGGCTTACTATTCAGGAGAGGCGAGGGAATCTATCCAGGACAAAGAAGCATGTGGGTACAAAGACCTCCTAGCACTGTTCAGAATACTCTCTGCTGTCCCACAAACCCTGATTGGGTCTCTAGAAGGACTTCATTTTATGATTGCAAGGTGGCATTTTAGTTAAACAAACATTCAAAGGCCTAGTGGACAGAGCACTGGACGGGGACTCAGGAGACCTGGGGGTCTATTTCCAGCTCTGCCACTGGCCTGCTGGGTGACCTTGGGCAAGTCACTTTCCTTTTCCGTGCCTCAGTTTCCTCATCTGTACAATGGGGATAATGACGCTGACCTCCTTTGTAAAGTGCTTTGAGATCTACTGATGATGAGTGCTACATGAGAGCCAGGTGTTATTATTTTGCAGGTCTCTGCGTGCTATCCAGCTGGGGCTGGCATATGTTCCATGCTTCTCTTTCATCTTTTCCTTCTCTTTTAGTGTGAAATTCACTCTTGTCCAGAGAAGCCGGCACAAGGCCTGTACTCCACGTAAATCTTCAAAATAGGCCGCAAGTGGTCTGTTGTGCTGGCTCTCTATACAGGGAGGAATTTCAAGCAGAGTGAATATATATCACACACACCTATCATCAGTGCTTGGGTCTCTTTGATCCTTAGACTTGCATAGTTCCATTAAAAAAAATCAATAACATGGTATTTCCAGCAAATGTGCTATGCTAACTGGCATCCCTTAAAGAAATAGACCCCAACAGCTCTGATGTTGATTAGGGACAGGAGAGGGGGTTGGGGATTGTGCTTCCTCCGCTCAGCTGGTTTGGGAAAAGCAATTTGCATAGATCCCAAGCTTCAGTTATTTGGTTGTGCTTCAAGGGGGTCGGAAGATGCTCTGTGAAATCTCAGTGATTTATGGCCCTCCTGTGCTCTGGGAAGTGTTGGAGACAGGTGGCAAGGGCTGGGAGCTACAGGGTGGGTGTGAAAGTGATTCCCACGCAGGCAGGAAAGTTGGCAGCTTTGTGGGCTGCAGGGAGTATTTTTCTTTCTCTCCTCCACAGCAGGTCACGGAGGGAATCAAAGGTGCCCATGAAGGGACGGGGAAGGGGAGAAGCCAAAACAGATGCTATAACTGAAACCACATGTGCAAAAATTGTCCTAAGATAAAGCAAGCTGGTGCTATGGACCAAGCACAGAAGCCTATCTCAGGCTTTAGGAGGGAAAATGCCCACTCAAGCTGGGAACACAGGATCTGTATGCTCAGTGTTCGTCTAAATGCCTTTTTACAACACATCTGAGATGGGAAGTGGGCTCTTCTCTGTCTGATTTTAGCACAGACTGAACTTCTCCCTTTCTTTTCCCCTGCACAATCCACCTAGCTGTCTTGTACCATGTGTATTTAACCCCCTACAGCCTGCACTGAGCTGCCAAAAAAGGGAGCTGCTGTTTGCCCTCTGTGTGTTTACTTTGTTTTTAATGATCAATATGTAACTCAGTTTGGGACTATACCCGGCATTTTCTCATCTGCGTGATGGTCATGCCCCACAAGGCAAATGTTTCTTCTCTGATCCATTATCATTACAATTAATAAACCTGTATATTACTGTAGTACCTACAGGCCTGGATCAGGAGTGGAGCCCCATTGTGCTAGGTGCCATAAGCGCCAACTCCGTGGGTGCTCTGGGGCTGGAGCACCCACAGAAAATAATAGTGGGTGCTCAGCGCCCACTGGCTGCCCTGAGGATCAGCCCCTCCCCTCCCCACTCTGTGCTCCCGCCGTGCCCCGCCAATCAGCTCGTCCACCTCCCTCCCAGCACCTCCTGCCCACCACAATCAGCTGTTCAGCAGCATGTAGGAGGTGCTGGGGGAAAGGGGAAGGAGCAGGGGCAGGAAGAGGTGAGGGGTGGGAGTGGGAATGTGGTGGGGGAAGGGCAGGGGCAGGAAGAGGAGGGGCAGGGATTAGGGGGAAGGGGTGGAGCCGGGGGGAGCCTAGGGCAGGAGGCGGAGCTTTGAGCACCCCCCGGGAAGTCGGAGCCTCTGCTAGGAGCTGTACAATCGTGTGATTACACAGTCCCTGTCATGTGGCGCCTGCAATCCAGTCTGCACAGGCAGACTCCATACAAGTCAGTGAGACTCTTCACCGGCACAAGGGGTCCATCTGCACGGATCCGATTGCAGGACTTGCCCGGTTGCTTTGTCTGTGGTGGTTACGGCTGTGAAATTCTGCACAGAGGCGGCACTTGGGAGAAGGAAGAACATCCTAGGGATGAAGAAAAATGTCTCCTTTTACTTTTCCCGGCCGTCAGAGCAGCACCAGTAGGAGCTAGCTCCCTGCCACTGCTCTTGTGTGAGTGATAGCACCTAGCCCGCTCCACAGCAGGATCTCACAGCACTTCCGCCACACTGATTAAGCCTCATGATGCCCCCATGTGGGAGGGGTGGGACCAAGATGCGTCTTTGGTGCTAAAAGTTTGACCTTATCCCCTTGTGTCGTAGCCTGGCTGCTATCAGGGAATAAGGCACCCGAGGCCGTGTGTTTCCAGCGCCCATCTGCACCAATTGAAATGTTGTTTGTTGCATTGCTGTGTATGCGGCTGGCCCGTCTGAGAGCTCACCCCTGGCCTTTGCAGCTGAGAATTTAGATACACAAGAGAAATGGAGCAAATCAAACCCTTTCCCCTGCGCTTGCCGGCTCTCTGCAGGGGCCGCTTTATCTTGGGAATGGTGGGCGGCCTGATTGACTCTGACCTGGTGTCTTTTCTTCTCCCCAGATGCAACAGTGCCCACGTAGGCGACCGGTGCCAGCTGCCAAACCCCTGCCTTAGCTCTCCGTGTAAGAATGCCGGCACCTGCCACCCGGTCATCCGCGGCAATGCTGTGGACTACACTTGTTCCTGCCGCCTGGGCTTCACAGACAGGCTGTGTCTGACACCCGAGGAGAACGCCTGCCTCAACAACCCCTGCCGTAATGGAGGGACCTGCGACCTGCTCACGCTGACTGAGTACAAGTGCCGGTGCCCTCCAGGATGGTCAGGTGGGGCCAGTACACATACCTCCATTAGAGAGCCCCGAGAGCCCCACTGCCCCCATCCCCAACACACAGGGCTGGGACTGTTGTAATGCCCTGCATGGAGTAGAGTCCCCAAAGCCAGGACGAGGGGCATTTGCAATGCTCGCTCCCATGTAGCAGCCCCCATCTGGTCTTCTAAGGGGGCTCACTGCAGCTTGTCAGGGGCAGGAGGGTCCATGCAGAGCAACACGGGGTGTTTCCTCCAGCCCCCAGACAGCGAGTGTGTTGCTGTCCTCATGGGGGCTTGGGAGACCAGGTGCCTGTCCATGGGAATGAGTAGAAAGGGGGTGGGCTTAGAAACCAGCCTCGAAACTCCTCCAGGCCCTACACCTACAGGCTCCAGGGCAGGCAGCATCGACTCCATCCTTTGTCCTGTCCGCTCTGCGGGGACACGAAAAATCCCTCAGCCTTTTTGGTTAGTGGAGTGGCTTGTCCCCTTCTCCTCTTGCTAGCGTGCTGTGGGCCAGGCGTCGTGCGGGAACAGCGTGTGTACAGCGCTTTGGGGTGAGAGGTGCTATCACGATGGGGAGTGTGTATTGTGAGTGAAACACATCTCTGTGTAGACTGAATGTCAGTGCAAATTCTTTGGTGAGGAGCACAGTTCAGCCACCAGAATCCCAGCGGGGGCAGGATTGGGGAGCACAGGAAACCCACAAGGGAGTCTGCATCTATTTGCCCCTGGTGAGCTGCAATCTCTATCCCCACCCTCTTTGTTCGCTCCCCAGGTAAGACCTGCCAGCAGGCAGATCCCTGTGCCTCCAACCCCTGTGCCAACGGAGGGCAGTGTGTTCCTTTCGAAGCCCATTACGTCTGCAAGTGCACAGCGGGCTTCCACGGGGCCAACTGCAAGCAGGACGTGAACGAGTGCAACGCCAGTCCTCCCATCTGCAAGAACGGCGGGAGCTGCACCAACGAGGTTGGGACCTACCAGTGTTCCTGCAAGCCAGCATACACGGGCCAGAACTGCGAGCACCTCTATGTGCCTTGCAACCCCTCGCCCTGCCAGAACGGGGGCACTTGCCGTCAGACCGGCGACACCACCTACGACTGCACGTGTCTTCCAGGTACAGCCTGCCTTTCTCACTCTTTGGCCGTGGTGATCCAGTGGTGAGGGCACTAGCGTGGGTCTTGGGAGATCAGGGTTCATTTCCTAGCTCTGCTACAGACTCCCTGTGTGACCTGGGGCAAGTCACTTGGGGTATGTCTACGCTGCAGTTGGGACAGCACCTGTAGGTGTAACTGAGCTAGCGTTGATTGAGTTAGCTTGCTAAAAGTAGCAACGTAACTGCCAGGTATGTCCCCTGGTGGAGGATAGGAGGGTGGCTAGCCCCTGCCGATGCAGCTACACTACTATTTTAGCAAGCTAGCTCAATCCGTGCTAGTTCAGGTATGTCTACACATACTGCACTCAGACTTCCCAATTGCTGTGTAGACACACCCTTAGTCTGGCGCTGCTTCAGTTCCCTCTTTGTAATAACAGCACTTCCCTACTGCACAGGGGTGCTGTGGGGATAAATACCTTGTTAGATTGAGAGATGCGGAGCTACTACATTGATGAGGGCCATATAAACGTCTCTGATCGGTAGATTTGTCTGAGTTGCCATTCATTTTGGAGGACTGATTTTCCTCCTATTGTCCCTCAACTATTGAGATGGAGAAAGCTCAGCAAATTCAAAACCTTTCCAAGTAACTACAATGAAATCTACCTGCAGCGACCACTCGAGGGACCGAGAACAACCAACAGCTCTAACAGGGGTGGCACAAAGATGTTCTCAGTAAGTCTGGACGCAGACTTTGTGGCAGTCCCTAATAACGAGAAATATCCTCTGAGAGCTTATCTCCAGCTGGAAATGGACTCCAGTAGCTAATCTAGAATAGTTATTTCGGTAGAAGCCCCCCTCTTACTCCGGCCTAAGCGTGCCTTTTTCTGATTTAGCTTAATCCACTTCTAAAGTGGCACAATTATTCTGGAATAGCTGGTTTGGTACATTTCCAAGTGGCGACAAGCCCTGATAGGAGAGGCCTCTTGGCCTGTGTTGGAGAAGGGAGACCCTCCCCGTGTTCTCTGCTGCCCCTGCTGGGCAAACCAAGGAACAGCACAGATCGGTTCCTGTAGGAGGGCTGGAATAAATGACTGTGAAAGGGGAGAATGGGGGAAAGGGAAGGGGTAGGGTTACCCGCTCTCGGTTAAATTCATCCCTGTGCAGAGGCAGTGGGCCCAGGCCTACGCCAGTGAGGATTTAAGTGGAGTTCAGGCATAGGGCTAACCCCTCACCAGTCAGGGAGATGAACCCAGGTCTCTGAACTCAGGGAGACCTTTCGGTTCCGTCGTGCTGCGGAGGTTTTCACCGCAGCGCGCTGGGGTCAGAGCCTGAGCAGCTGGAGGGGAACTGGTTGAGCTTTGCTCGTGGGTGTGAGACGGCTCCCGGGCTTCTGCGGCAGCGAGGTGCTCGCGGCCAGACGGAATGAAATTTACGAACTTCCTGCCTGTCAGCAGCCTGCCCCCAAGAAGGAGCTGCGGTTATGCCGGGCCCTTCACTGAGGAGGCTGAACAGCAGGAGAGCTTTGTTTTCAGGAGGATTAGTCTGGTTTCTCACCCAAACCGGCCTCCTCCACCTGTCTGAGGCAGATGCAGCAAGAGGAAGCATCTGCCCAGTCACCCCCCGTTGGAAAGATGCTATCGGCCTTGTTAAGCTGCCTGGGAAATCTCTGTGTGGTGGAGAGGGCTCGAGGATTTTTAATCTCCTCTTTTCACAGATAAACCATGATAGGGTGGATACTTTGGCTGTGAAGATGACATAGTGGTTAGAGTGGGGGACTTGTGTTGAGGCTCCCCCGTTTCTCTTCCTGGCCCCTTCGGGGAGTGACACTTTGGCTAGAGCAGGGAGTGCACTATCAAGACCTCCTGGGTTCTGTCCCTATCTCTGCCGTTGACTTGCTTTGTGGCCTCTCTGTGCCTCAGTTTCCTTCTCTGTAAAATGGGAATTATGATCTTTGTATAGCAGCATGTATTACCAGACTAGATCAGATCCCAAGTCCATCTAATCCAGTGTCCTGTCTCTGACAGTGACCGGCACCAGCTGCTTCAGAGAAAGGTGTAAGAACCCGTCAGAAGGCAGATGTGGGACAATCTGCCCTTGGCATAGCTCTCCTCCTGATCTCTAATAGTTACATTAGTTTTAGCCCTGGAGCATGAGGTTCAATATCCCTTCCACAATATACTACTTCCCTGCCCAGCTTCCCAGAGCTGTCGTGAGGCCCCTGTCATCCATGTTCATCAAACAAGAGATGACCTAAAACAACAAAGCTATAGATGAGCTGCCTATGTGATTTAGAACAGTAGAGCTTTCTCCTGGGCCAGAGAAGTGAATGAACTTCCAAAGCTGGTGAGAGCTGGGAGCGAGTTCCTATAGGCGTCGCCTGCAGGGAGCCAGGAACACCCACCAGAAGTTAGCAGTTAACTGGTGGCTGCTTGGAAGGATGGCCATTTTAGCTCTGTGCGGGTTATTGTGACGGAGAAAGCAGCCCTCCAAGTGAGGAGAGAGGGCTTGTGGTGCCCCGCTGGCCCTCTCAGAACTGGAAAGGAAGTCTAGTTCTGACTAGCCAGCTTCCTGCAAGAAACCAGACTGGCTTTTGCATCAGTGAAATGTGTCATCTCAGAGAGAGAATCTCTACTGCAAGGGGGATGGGTGAGGAAAGCATTAGCTCTTTGACACCCAGCTGTGACTGGAGGGAACTGCTTCCTAGGGGTTTGAGTGCACCCTTAATTGCAGGGGTTCTCAAACTGGGGGTCGGGACCCCTCAGAGGGTCACACGGCTATTACATGGTGGGGGTCGCAAGTTGATAGCCTCCACCCCAAACCCTGCTTTGCCTCCAGAATTTATAATGGTGTTAAATCTATAAAAACGTGTTTTTAATTATAAGGGGGGGGTTCACACTCAGAGGTTTGCTATATGAAAGGGGTCACCAGTACAAAAGTTTGAGAACCACTGCTTTATTGGTTTGCCTCCCAGGAAGTCCAACGGCCAAATATTAACGTGCAAAATAACCTTGGAGCTATTGAATGCTCTGGTAACGTCTCTATTTGAGGCTGATCCTGCCAGGTGCCAAGCTCCATTGAGAGCCTTCAGCACCTCGCAAGGATCAGGCCAGCCGAGGCATGTGCCTTGTGAAGCAAACACTGTATCAGATGATTCTGGCCGAGGCATAAAAGATTGAGGGCCATTTCTCATGATAAGATACTCATTGATGTGCTGGTCTGTAGCTCAGCACATTTTAAAACAATACCCTCTTTTAATTTAAAAAGAGTCTGTCTGTTCAGAGTCTTTTACAGCCGAGCTAATCTAATCGGTGTTATCATGCCTTTGCCTTAGTACCTAACCCTGAATTTAAAGTAATTGCCACACTAATTACTCATTCGGATGGTTCAAAATGAGTTAATCCTGGTATCTAGGACGTTACAAGTTATTGCCATTCATGATCAGATCTGCAGCTTAAAAGCTAGGAATGAATCAACATTATCTGCTTTGGACTTCTACCAGCGATCATAAATATCTGTTATTGCTTTTCGTTCAATACGGGGCTGATGTTTGTAGGAGGAGAACAAGGCAATCATTTAGAGAGAGGCTCAGGACATGGCTGGGACGCAGGTACTCGTGGGTTCTAATCCTGCTTCTGACCTGCCTTGGACAACTCACTTAAAGTCTCTGTGTCTGGTTGTTTATCTGTAAAATGGGGACAATGTTACTAAATCCACTTCTGGGTGGAATGTGAGGGGCCTGATTTTCTACAGGTGCTGGGAGCACCCACAGCTGAAGGATGTCCTGGGGTCAAGGACCCTGCAAAGTGGAAGGGTCCCAGAGATCAGGGCCTGAGCCTGGAAATCTACACTGCCATTAAACAGCCCTGCAGCAAGCCCAGGTCAGCTGGCACTGGCCAGCCGTGGGTGTCCAACTGCAGTGTAGACATACTGAAAGTAGTGGAAATAAAACCAAAGCCGTGGGTCCTGTAGACCTGGATCATCTTTGTTACACAATATTATCCAGAATATTTTGGGGACAGCTGAAACATTTGGATGAGCTGGAGAGGCCAGGATCACATGAGGGTGTGTATACTTCTCATTAATGCACCAGGGTCCCTGACTTGTGATTTTTGCAAGAATCACAGCCTGGCTGTATCCACTCTTGCAGCCATCAGGGTGGAGAGGGGAGGCATTGCAGCTCACGTGCCTATACCCCAGCTAGCTGTAATGTAGCTAAGGATTCTGGAGCAGCGAAGCTTCAGCATGCATGGGCTATACATGCCTGCCCAGAACCATTGCTTGCACAGCTAGCTTGTGCTGCTCCCGTAGGTGCGCTATCCAGATTAAAGCTAGCTCGGCTGTGACTACATGAGCTGCAGTTACTCCTGCCCCCGCGATTGCAATGTAGACACACCCGCTTGGTCTCTGCTGAGTGGCCATCTGGACACAGTTAATTTCAGTAGTTTCTATAGTTAGTTGTGTCTGGTTTCAACTAGTGGCTGACTAGGCGAGCACAGCTTGGTGAGCGGAGATCTGATGATGCAGTAGCCTCAAACCAACCATTGCTTCAGTGTAGCCCAGGCCTACAGCATGTTCTTTTTGGCAGGCTGGCCGAGCTGCTGTAGAGGAGCCAGTGGGTGGTGCACAGTGTTTACAGTAAATACATCACTTAACCCTGTAACAAGGACAAGCGACAGTTTAAAATGTTAACAAGCAGGAGAGGGGAGGGAGCCCTGCTTGACAGATCTGCTGATAAGATCCTGGCCTCAGTTGTGTTTGTTCCGCCCACCTTGGGGAGCTGGGAGAGGTCAAAAGCTGTTCAGTTGCCCTGTGTGTCAGGCTATGGGGTGAAGATAATTAAAAAAGGCCCCAGCCTGACAGTGCAGAGAAGAGTGCTGGGATTTCGGGAGCATTGGCAGCCTTGATATTCATGTTGCAGGAGTCTTAGTGGTGAAGAATTTTCTCTGGGAGGAAATACTGGCTGTTAGCCTCATTCAACGGGCCGTTAAAACGCAGTGGTTCGGAGCCTGATTCTGCAGCCCCTTCCATGAGTGATCCTCGGTCACATGGGCGTGCAGTGAAGTCAGCAGGCTGCACTCATGAGTGAGGGGTGTGCAAAGCCAGGCCCCCTGCCTCTTCCCTGTGAAGGATCAAGGTCTTTCTTTTCAGAGGTGCCAGGAATCTGCCACTTCTGCTGAAGCCAGCAGGAGCTGCGAGTGCTCTGCACCTCTGAAAAACAGGCCCTGTCCTGTGAAAGTCCTCAGCCTAGGCAACGAGGCGGAGGAACCTGGCTGCTGCTTCCAAGATTCCTGCAGTTCTAGAGCGAGATTTCTTCATTCGCATGATCCTGCGGCTCATAAATAAGTCTGCAGCGGGGAATGGAGGTGGACCGGGGCGGCTTTCTTCAAAGCCAAGGGTGAAGAGCTGCCACAAACAGTCAGTGCAGGTTAATTAGTAACCTGCCTCAGGTTGGAATTGCTGTGCGGCTCGGAATGAAAAGACTTCTTGTTAGTTATTGCACAAGTCCGGGGGAGGAGACTAATCTCTAACCAGCAGCAATGAGGCTTTCCAGCTAACGTCTGTGTCGCCGGAGCAGTGACATACAGCTTAGCGCTGCATTAGGGAGCAGACAGACTCCCACCTGACACGTCCATGCTACAGCGACAGAGTCTTGTGGCACCTCATAGACTAACAGATATCTTGGAGCATAAGCTTTCGTGGGCGAAGTGGAAGCTTATGCTCCAATATATCTGTTAGTCTCTAAGGTGCCACAAGACTCTGTCGCTCTTGCAGATCCAGACTGACACGGCTACCCCTCTGATACTTGACATCCATGCTACAAACGCTGCAATAAACAAAGCTCCGGTGGGTCCCGAAGCCTGATTGAAAATCAGGAATGGAAGAGAAAATGTTAGCCTGATTCTGGTCTCACTGCATTAAATTAGTCTTAGGGAATAAAGGTGGCAGGATCGGGCCCAGAGTGTCGCACTGAAAGCTGTGTATCCTAGAGCTGAAGCATGCAGCAGTTTGTTGAAGTATAGTCCCAGGGGAAGGGGGAACGGGGAGTCAGAGAGTGAGGAGGGCATTTGGTTCAGCTGGGAGCAGAGGCGGAGCTGAACCCAAACCCTGCAGCCAAACACCCCCAGTCTTTGGCACGGTTCACATTGGATGGAGGCGGCTGGTACCTATCTCAGCACCTGCATCCTGCTGCGGATAGCCAAGTCTATTCCTGGGGTGTGGGAGATCAAGCTCCAGGTAGCTCTGTGGCGTTCCGGAGGCCGGGCCAGGTTGTTTGCCTCCATTGCTGAGAGCAGAGAGTAGATCTAGGTGTTTCGTTTCCCCAGGTTTTGCTGGTCAGAACTGCGAGGACAACATTGATGACTGTCCTGGGAACAACTGCAAGAATGGAGGCACCTGTGTGGATGGAGTTAACACCTACAACTGCCAGTGCCTTCCTGAGTGGACAGGTAAAGCCCCCGGGACTGGAGAGAGCATGGGGGATTGGGGGTGTGAGCTTAAGGAGCAGGGATTGCAGAAGCCAGATCATGCTGCAGATGAAGCAAATAGCAGAAGTTCCATTGACTGAATTGGGAGCAGAATTGGGGCAGATGTTACTGCCAGTGCACAGCTTGCTGCATGCCATAATGGACGTTGGTCTGGTCAATTAGGGCAGATCCTTTGGACTATCCAGTCCAGTATCCTGCCTCTCGCAATGCTTCTGAGGAAGATGAAAAATCCCTGCGTTGTAGGGCTGTCCATGTGGCGGGGAAGGCAGGAGATTTCTT
Organism: Macrochelys suwanniensis; assembly: GCA_033296515.1. Classification (NCBI taxonomy): domain Eukaryota; kingdom Metazoa; phylum Chordata; order Testudines; family Chelydridae; genus Macrochelys; species Macrochelys suwanniensis. The sequence goes on along the minus strand of CM065790.1, from coordinate 6,365,974 downwards.
CCTGACCACTGTGGAGAGACCAGCTCATGCCCTGGAGCATGAGAGTTGGGTTCACTCACTATGATATTCCTCCCCATTGCAGGCCAGTATTGCACTGAAGATGTCGATGAGTGCCAGCTCATGCCGAATGCCTGCCAGAATGGAGGAACGTGCCACAACAACCATGGCGGCTACAACTGCGTCTGTGTCAACGGCTGGACCGGCGAGGACTGCAGTGAGAACATCGACGACTGTGCTATGGCTGCCTGCTTCCAGGGTGCTACCTGCCACGACCGGGTGGCCTCTTTCTACTGCGAGTGCCCACATGGCCGCACAGGTGGGCAATTGCAGGTTTAGTGTGATACATGGGGATGGAGGGAAGTGTGTGCAGCCAGATTAAAGTCCAGTGGCACGTTCAGGGGACTATATCCTGCCCTGGCAGGGGAGCTGGCTTGATCTAATAGCTCTCTGTTCTATAATCCTTGGGCCACATTGATCTCTGGTGTAACAGTGCTGGCGTCAGTGGAGTTACACCAAGGGGAATTTAGCCCTTTGCCTTCACCCAGGATAAAGAGCGCATCGGTCATTGGACTGGGAGTCTGGAGACCTGGGTTCTTTTCTCGGCTCTCCCATTGGCCTGCTCTGACCATGGGCAGGCTATTTCCCCTCTCCGTGCTTCTGTTTCTGCCACCTGTCATCTGTCTGGTCTGTTTAGGAGCTCTTTGGGGCGGGGACTGACTCGGACGCTGTGTTTGTACAGCGCCCAGCACAATGGGGTCTGCTCTCGGCTGGGGTCTCTAGGCACTCCCCTCATACAGAGGTGGAAGACTTGCCTGCACAGCTCTACCCTGACAGGTGTGTGTGCGTGTGCTTTGCTTGATAGGCTTGCTGTGCCACCTGGATGATGCCTGCATCAGTAACCCCTGCAACGAAGGCTCTAACTGCGACACCAACCCTGTCAACGGCAAAGCCATCTGCACCTGCCCCTCGGGTTACACGGGCCCAGCCTGTAACCAGGACATAGACGAGTGCTCTCTAGGTAAACGCAGGGGCTGCCAGCTTTGGGGGTCGTTTCTAAGGAAATGTCGGGGGATCGGGCCCAAGCTGTGGTTTGGTTTAAACGGGGCGGGGAGGTTGTGTAATGCCACGGGATCCCCTTGCATCCAGAGGTTGGGCCGTCAGTAGAGACTGTGTATCAATGGCACGTGTCGTTTTTAGGAGCCAATCCTTGTGAGCATGCCGGGAAATGCATCAACACCCAAGGGTCCTTCCAGTGCCAGTGTCTCCAGGGGTATTCGGGCCCCCGCTGTGAGATAGATGTCAATGAATGCCTCTCGAATCCGTGCCAGAACGACGCCACCTGCCTGGATCAGATTGGTGAATTCCAGTGTATCTGCATGCCAGGTGGGTAGAAGGGCTGTCCCTTGGCCCTGGGGGGGAGCATGGTTCACTTCAAGAGGACACCATGGGCACACAGATCTGATGGCAGGATTGTGGCCACCGCTTAGCAAGGAGCGATTACTTTGCACGGAAGTGTGATGATTTGTAACCTTACAATCAGTGTTTTTGAAACCTTCTAGGAGCAGTGACAAGGGAGGTTCCTTGGGCGGGGGAAATCCTGCTGTGGGGCATTTGAAAACCCTCCAGCTGGAAGTCCCATAACTAAACCTGAGAGTCCACAGGCCCAGCCCGGCTGCCCCTGACGTCAGCAAACTGAGCCCCTAAGGCCATTTGCAATCAGTGGAGAGACCTCCCGTGACATCAGTGGGCTTGAGTCACAGCTCCAATTTGCCGGGAAGGTCGGTGCCGGTGGAGGTGGGAGGCTGATTTTTGTCAGAGAATGAAGCTTAGAAGAAAAATCCGCTGCAGAGTTTGTTTTTTCTTTCATTAAACTTCCTTGATGATACTGCGGTGATAGGAATATTGGGGGTGGGTGGGGAGATAGAAACCAACGAGGGCGCTGGGTGCACAGAGAATGCAGGCTCAGGTCCTTTTTATACAATGCCTCTTACAAACATAGGACTTACCGGACTGGCCCAGGCTGGGGTCCGTATCCTGTCTCCGACAGTGGCCAGCCCCAGCTGCTCCAGGGGAAGGTGAGATTTATGGAACACCTTGCCCATAGAGCCCTTCCTGATGACCCCCGTCAGCAGCAGGTTGGCTTTTGCTCTGGAGCATTGCAGGCCACTGTCCCATGATCCCCAAACACGGCGGGCTACATCCATGCCCGGTGCCCCTCGGCGCAGACCTGCAATGCTCAGCATGTGGGCCTTTTGCTGCAAACTCTGAGAGGCACTTTGGGTCTCTGCCTCACAGGTTACGAGGGCGTTTACTGTGAAATCAACGCGGACGAGTGTGCCAGCAGCCCCTGCCTGCACAACGGGAACTGCATCGATAAGATCAACGAGTTCCACTGCGAGTGCCCCACAGGTACGGGACGATCGATAGCATCGCCTTCAGCATAAGCCTTTGTAGTGGAAACAAAGTTGGAATTAATCCACCACCCAGAGGCAACGCTGGGCCGATGGATTTCAACCCAGCAGAGTGGGGCAGATCCCTGGAGCTCAGGGAAATAACGCTCCTTTCGTTTGAAGCCTCCTAGCTTTGGCAGCCTGGATGAGAGTCTGGAAACTTAAATGTGAGCGCCAGGCGCATTCCGGGAAGGGAGGAAGGCCCGCCAGCGGGATTTCTCCCTGAGACCCAATAAGTGTGTGGGGAGAGCTGTCCGGGATCCTCTCTCCCACCCAAGAATCCCCAAAGGCCTATTCCGGTAGAGGTTCCGGCAGATGATTTCAGAGAGCCCTGCAAGGCAGCGAGTTCTCTAAACCAGTGACTGGTGTATGTGTCCCACTGCCCTCTGTTGGCTGGAATAAAAGCTGCCCTCCTGTGTGTCATAAACCCAGTATTGTGAAGCGATTCTCCTTTAGCTCCAGAGATGGGGGCACATGCCTCAAAGCGCAACGGTGTGCAGTGCGGTGACAGTCACAAAGGCCTGAGTCTCCACAGAAGAGCTGGTGTAAATCAGCACCTCCCCATTGCAATCTGTGGAGCGCAACTGATTTATCCCAGAGCAGCATCTGGCCCTTTTCTGGTGTGAGGCCCAATCGGCCAGGTGAAAGAAGGGGCACGAAGGTTCCCTTCACGGCAGCCCCAGCCCTTTCCTCCTGTGAGCCGAATCCTGAATGGAGCTGAGCGCCCACAAATCCCAGGGACTTCAGTGGGAGCGCAGCTCTTCTCAGGATGGGGGCCTTGTGGGTGGGAAGATGCAGCGCAGCCCGCAGGCATTCAACGGGAGAGCCCTTCCAGCCAGCGGGAGAGAGGAGCGAGGATTTAAAAAGCCCAACTTTGCACTTGAAAAGGCCCCAGTGTGGGGAGGAGGGGCGGCTGGGCAGAGGGGCCACGCTGGCGGGTTTGAATAAGGTGTCAAAGTCAGGGGGTAGAGCAGAGAATGGGGAGACGGTTAATCTGTGAAAGGAGGTTTTGAAGTTCAGAGCCTTCGCTCCTCTAGAGATGTAAATAAGATGTGCTCAATGCTGGGTCACAGCCCCCCATCCAGCCATCACCATGGAAACCCCAGCCCGGTCTGGAAAATGTCATCCCCTGCAGGGGAGCGAGGGTTCCTCCGGCCTCATGTGTGGGGCTGGGAAATACTTGGATTGCAAGGAATTGAGCTGGGCAGTGGAGGGGGCAAACCGCTGGTGGAATCTGGAGCTGCATGTCTGCTCGCCTTCAGCCCCGCCCCCCTGGCTGGTGTTAGGAGCCATTGTCCCAAATTTGCTGCGAGTAAGCGCCCCATTAAGGGGAGAGGGTGGAGAGGCAGTGGGTGAGGAACAACAAGTTAATGCAGGTTGTGTTGGGGTGAAGCCAGGGGTTCTTCTGCCCTAGCCACCACCTCCTGCCCAGTGCAGACCTCTCAACACCCACAGCCCTGTTAGTCCCATGCTCTCGGAAGCTGATATATTCCGAGCCGGCCCCTGAAATGCTCCCAAGGAGCCGGTGCTTGTCCCAGTGCTGGCCTTGCAAAACGAGCTTTCTCTCTGTGTTCTCTTCCAGGCTTTAACGGGCACCTGTGTCAATACGACATCGACGAGTGCGCCAGCACGCCATGCAAGAACGGGGCTAAGTGCATAGACGGCCCCAACACCTACACCTGCGAGTGCACAGAAGGTGGGGAGACCTTTAGCTGACCAGTCGGAATGGGGTGCAGGAGTGTTGTCTGGTAGTTAGAGCAGGGGGAGTCCTGGGACTGGGACTCCTGGGTCCCCTTCCTGCCTCTGCCAGGAATTCACTGAGAGATCCTGGATAAGTCACCCTTTGCCTCAGTTTCTGCCTCTGTAAAATGGGGAGAATATTTAATGCTGAAGCATTAATCAGGGTCCGAAGGTTATGTGCCTGAATGCCACGGCAGCAGGATTGAGTTCTGGAAGCTTGTCAAGGGCTTTGAGCTGCTGGGCAAAAGGTGCTATAGAAGGGCAGCATCTAGAAATAATGGGCCAGATTCCTGGAGTCAACAGCGATCGGAACTGATTTAGTGCTGTGTTTAGACTGTAGGATCTCCGGGGAAGGGACTGTATCTCGCTGTGTGTCCGTGCAGCGCCCGGCACAACGGGGTCCTGATCTCAGTCAGGGTCTGTAGGAACTGCCATTATACCAATAAGGAAACCTACTTATAATCCCACCTGCCTGGGACGTGTTGTTTGGGGCCTGTCCTCTTCCCCGTCTCTACTCCCCGCCTCCACGGCAAACGCTAGCAAGACAGAGAAGGAGGGAAATAAAGCAGCCTCTATCGTCCAAACAAGGTGCAAGGCTCTGTGGGTCTGATGAGTGAAACCTAAGGAATGGCTGGCCCAAACGATGACATGAGCCCCGGTGGCAAACAGTGGCTCTTTTGTGGAGCAGCTCCCGCCAGAAATCTTCCAGCTGAATGGCCTCTAATTAGTGTATTGCTAATGCCAAGCCCCGATGAAAAGCTGCTATGTGGGTTTCATGGAGGACAGTCAAAGCTGTACTTTGTCCTACATGCCCCCGCCCCCCACTTCTGGGAGCGGAGTAGGGCCGGATAATGGCAAGAGCGTTATTATCTCCGGGTGCGCGCGCCCCTTCCCCCCTCGGATTCTATGACAAACGCCCGGAGAGGCCGGCAGGCGAGTGAGGGACCGGCTCCTGCACGGAGCCAGCTTAATGATGATCATTGTGTATCACCGGGACAAAGCCCAGCGCTCCTGGCTCTGAAAGGCCCTTTCGTTGGAGTGCGGGGGAGACGCTTTTGTTCTGTGCGCTCTGGCCACGTTCTCAAGCAAAGCCCCATTGACTCCTCCGGGCTTGTGCTCTCGCTGCACTGGGGGAGCTTGGCCGAGGAGGACGGTTATTAATTACGGGGAGGGAGGGAGCCGTTGCAAGGTTGATAGAGATAGGCATGCTCTCCATGGAGCTTGGCATCTTGGGGCCCAGTTCCCCAAGAGAGGCTTCCACTCTCACTGAAAGCTAAGGGAGTGTGAAGCGCGGGATTGGGCACCTGGGTCCCTACGCTAGACGAGGCCAAGGAACCGCTCTCAAATGGAAAGGAGGAAGGAACGATTGCCTAGTGGTTACAGCATTAGCCCAGGAGTCAGGAGACCCAAGTTCAATTGCCTGCTCTGCCACAGACTCCCAGCGTGACTGTTCTGTGCCTCGGTTTCCCTTCTGCACAGTGGGAAGAATAGCACAGCCATGCCGCCTAAAGAGGCTACATGCAGTGATGTTTGTGAGGGGTACAGATACTGCAGTGACAGGGGCTTGACAAGAGAGAAATACTGGGATCAGACAAGTGTCTAGGTAGATAAAAACACTGTGATTGCATTCAAGAGCAACTCCTGTCCACTGTGCAGTTCACCCAGAGATTGGATACAACGGTGCTACATCTAGCTATTTGCAAACCCATTCCAAATTAAGGTGGCTACCTCTGATGCACCTTGTGAATGTCTGCAGCTTGCAAGGGGAAGGATAGCTCAGTGGTTTGAGCATTGGCCCAGGGTTGTGAGTTCAATCCTTGAGGGGGCTATTTAGGGATCTGGGGCAACAATCTGTCAGGGGACTGTACTTGGTCCTGCTAGTGAAGGCAGGGGACTGGAATTGATGACCTTTCAAGGTCCTTCCAGTTCTAGGAGATTGGCATATCTCCATTTATTATTATTAATTCACCCCCTCTCCCTTCGGCCTGGCTCTATTTCCAGGTTCTTTAGACTGGACAAATGTTACCTACCGAGCTGCTGGTGTGACAGATCAGGCAGGGTTGGGACTGTGGCTCTCCGATGAAGCCAGCGACTGCCGGCACACATGAGCCGTACAGGCTGGCTGCGTGGCACGGTGGCAGTGCCTGAGCTGATCGCTGTGGGGAATACCTTGGTCCCAGCCTGTCTGACCCCAGGCGTGGCGGGGGAAAGGGATGAGCCAGCGTGTAGTCTGACCCTGCTGTGGTATCTCCAGAGGCTATGTCAGAGAGCGCGCTCTCTAGGCGTGTTCGGGTGGAAGTGGAATGGCTGTGGGCTTGTCTGTGGATGGCTGAAGGAAAAATGGGTAATCTGTAGGACTTAGACTCCCTCTTGTTCCCTCCCCTTTCCCCTAGCTGCTTAGGGAGGGGCGCCCTGGGCATGATGGGTTTGCTCTGACGGGATTCTGAGCATGGCAGCTCTTGGTAGGGAGTGGCGCGTGCTTTGCGCCTCTCCGGATCAGGCCCTGCATTAGGTGAGGCAAGCGCATGATGCGAGGCGCCCACTCTGGCTTGACCGTTGGCTTCTTCCCCGTGCCAGGATTTGCCGGCGCTCACTGCGAAATTGACAAAAACGAATGTGACCCTGACCCGTGCCACTATGGGACCTGCAGAGACGGCATCGCAGCCTTCACCTGCCTCTGCCAGCCTGGCTACACGGGCCACCTCTGTGACATCAACATCAACGAGTGCCAGAGCCAGCCGTGCAAAAATGGAGGGACCTGCCAGGACAGGAACAACGCCTACAACTGCCTGTGCCTCAAAGGCACCACAGGTAAGGAGGAATCGCCCATCTGGGGCGCTGTCTTAGCAGTGAACCAGGCAGTCCGGGCTCCGGCAGGACTCCAGCTCTCTGTCCATGAGGGGTTGGGGGATGTGATCAGTCGAGGTGAGTGTGAACATTTGGGTCATGGAAACAAAACCAGGGGACGTGGAGCTAATTAAAGCTCTTGCTTTGTGTCCCAATGCCTGGCGGATTATGGAAAAGGCCTGTGGGTTTCCTATGAAGAGGGCAGGTTCTCCCAGCTTGACTGTCTATTTCAGAACCACCTCTGCACCTGGGGGTGTGGAAAGAGTTTTCAAAGGAGGACTTTTGTTCAGGGGGGACGAGCGCCTCAGTTCCCCACCCCCCCATCAGTCTCTTCTGACTCTATTTTGTCTTGTCAGTGAGGCCTGTAAACGTCTCGTAACATTTTCCTCTTTAAGGGCCTAACTGTGAAATCAACCTGGATGACTGTGCTAGCAACCCGTGTGACTATGGAAAATGTCTAGACAAGATCAATGGCTATGAATGTACCTGCGAGCCAGGCTACACAGGTGAGAGCTGCCGCTGGCCACTGGAGAAAGGGCCGGGGGCAGGATGGAGTGGGGCGCTCACTATGATCGTAGGGCTGGATTTTCCCACCCAGCTTTAATCAAGCCCGCAGATTTGCAAGCTCAGTTGGGTATTTAGATGTCTGAATACTCTAAACCCCACCCACAAACTTTCGATGCAGCTCCAGGGGACTCTGGGGCTTGCAGAGTTCCTTCCCTGACTCTGAGGCTGGGTGCGAAGAGGAGGTGATGAAATGATGGATTATTCTTTTTGTTATGGTAGGACCTAGAGCCGTAATCAGGGATTAAGACCCCATTGCACTAGGTGCTGTACACCCATATAATAAAAAAGTCTCTGCCGCAGAGAGCTGCCATCTCTGCATTGGGCGGGAGACTCGTGTGCGTCGGACGAGACGTTTATTTAGAGAATTAACAATGATGTAACCTCAGTGCGCAGAGTGAGGCAGCTGCCCTGCTGCTGTGTGTCCTGCAGCTGGAGAGAGATGTGGGTCACGATTTCAGAAGTGGCTGGAGATCCTGGATGCCTCCGTTCCTAGGGCCCCAACTCGAGACTCTTTTCCGAGGGCGGGGGCTCGGTGCTTTCTGTAGAGCGGGCCCCATCCGCTGGTCTCCAGTTGGGCCCCAAAGTCTCTGATCACCTTGGAAATTGTAGCCTTCACTGCCAGTCTCCATCAGCCTGTTTCAGAGGGCTCCATGCTTGGCCTTGCCCAGGCTCTAGCTGCATCTGAAGCTTGCCTTGGACACTAGTGTAGACCCTGTCCCTGCCTCCTCGCCACAGCGTCTGCTGGTCTAGGAAACAAGCTGTTCACTCTCCCTAAGGGAGGGTGGGGCTCCAGCCAGCTCGGGCGGGTGACTTAGCTGAGCCCAGGAATAGAGTCGAAAGCTGTTGATTAGGCTCCCGCACCATCAAATCCCATGGGTATCGGGTTGCTGCCTCGTCTAACTGGTTTGTTTGATCGCCGCTGGAAAATGTGTACGTCCTTTGATACGCACAGACCCCGGCTGGCTCCCTGCTCACCCGCAGCGGGGGCGGTAGCCTTGCAGAGCCTCTCTGCCCTATGCCTGCTGCCAGGGGCTTTGAATAGGGCCTTTCTTTGCCAGGCTGCCAGCAGGTAGGGTTACAGGCTGAGATTGCTCCCCTTCATTGTTTCCTCCTGCAGCCAAAGTAATGTCAGGGATGGCCTCGCTCCCTACCACTGTATTTAATTAAGAGAGGCAAGCCAGCCACAGCTAAGTCACCTTGCACCGAAGAGGAGTCATGCTGGTGGTTACCGGCCCAGCAGGTGCATGTACCTTTAGAACCAGCACTGCTTGGAGACTCCGTCCTACCGTCATTTATACAGGCTGGGTGTCCATTGCACTCAGTGGGAGTCTTGCCTACCTGCCCTGAGACCCCTTTTATTATTACTCCCCTGATGAGACGGGTGAAAGTTCCCAGGATGCCTTGCATGCTTCACGGAGGTGACGCTTTTTGGCTCTTCCCCTTCCTAGGGAGAATGTGCAACATCAACATCGACGAGTGTGCCGGCAACCCGTGCCACAACGGCGGAACCTGTAAGGACGGCATCAATGGCTTCACATGCATCTGCCCTGAGGGATACCACGACCCCATGTGCGTGCTGGAAGTCAATGAGTGTAACAGCAACCCCTGCATCCATGGGAAATGCAATGACGGACTCAATGGGTAGGTTTTCAGGAAGCCAACAGCATGCATCCGTCCACACCGCTCTGTTAATGCACCTTATAAATTCCAGCAGCACCCCTTGCTATTTCAATTTTGGGCCCCAGCACAGCTTTGCCACGACACCCAAATCTTGTTCCGCAGCCCTCCTGCTATTCCAGAGAGGGGCTCCCACATACAGCTTGGTCAATGCACCCCATTGCTGGTGTACTTGGCTAGCTGCAGGTGCAGCCCCTGGCTTCCACTGAGCAAAGACTGCTGAGCGTCCTGAATTGCCATGGTGGTTTGGGGACTTGTAGAAACCCAGATTTGAACTTGAGATTCCAGGTGTGAAGCGCTGTAGTCCTCCTGCACAAATCGAACGTTGAACACCTGAGATCTAGCATTTGACTTAATGCAGGTCTCTTACAATTCTGGAATCCTGCAGTCCTATCAAGGAGCCTCTAAAGCGCCGGTTCTCCAACTGCTCAGTCATCCAGGACTAGCAGCGAGCTCTTCTCTCGGCTTCAATGTGACTGGGAACTTGTGCTTCAAATAAGTTCTGATGGCTACAAAATAAGAGTTGATTGAAGGGCGGGGGCAGGGGGGGCGGGCGGATGAAGGTAACTGGACTCTCTGCTTTATAATTTTTCTTTCTGACAAAAGCTACAGGTGTGATTGTGACCCAGGCTGGAGCGGGACAAACTGCGACATCAACAACAACGAGTGTGAATCGAATCCTTGCATGAACGGGGGCACCTGCAAAGATATGACCAGCGGATATATCTGTACCTGCCGGGAGGGATTCAGCGGTAAGGGCTGTCACTACTTTCTTACAGCGGAGTGGCGGGTGTGTGGGAGCTTTGCTGCTGTGGATAGTTCTGTGTGAATTGATTGTCATGGAACACAAACTATGCATCTATGGGAAAGGCGACAATGGATGGGGCAGCACTGGGCTTTGAACCTGGGACCTTCTGCACTAAAAGTGCTGACCCATGATACTCCTCTAGCTGGTAACAGTAGTAAACTCTTAACCTCTTATCTGGACCAGCCTCTAGAGGTAACCAGTGGATTCTGTGTGCATCATTGCCTCATTCATCCCGTCCTCCTGTTCTCTCTGGCTTGCCCATCATACTATTCCTCTTGCACCAGAGGAACCCTCCATCATGGTCTGCACCGAGTTTGCTGACATGTGTTTGGTTCTTCTAACTCAGGGCCCAACTGCCAGACCAATATCAATGAATGTGCTTCCAACCCTTGCCTGAATCAGGGAACCTGCATAGATGATGTAGCCGGCTACAAATGCAACTGTCTCCTGCCATATACAGGTAAGAAAGCAGCCTGTGCTGAAAGTTACACTGCAGCAGAACAGCTGCATGGGCTTTCGGGTCCTGCATCCTTTCCTCAAGAGAGATTCACTGAGCAGCATAGCACTCTCCCTTCCCAGACAGTACCGCACCAGTATCTCCGCAGGAGAGTTTTGCTATTGCTATTGAATTATGGGAGCAAGGGTTAGCCCATAATTCATAAAATACCAGTCTCCCTCCCTGTTGTGCACACGCCATGAGCCAGATAGTCAGCCGGCGTAAGTCAAAGAGGCAACGCTGACTTCCTTGGAGCTTTGCCAGCTTACATGAGCTGAGGATCTGGGACTGCCTACAGGACATTATGGGGTGACCCGGGCAGTGTTTTGGCACAGCCAAACCTCAGAAAAGGAAACTCCAAGGAGCTTTCGGAAGTGGCAGGGCAGGATTTTGAACTTGTGCTTCGTCTCTGCCCCTTTCCTATAAATACAGAAGTGAAGATGTGGTTTGTGGGCGCTGGGCTCCCATTCTCCTCCTCGTCTGGTGCTAGGTTATTAACGAAAGCATGTCGTGGCTGCTCTGCTTTCCGTCCTGCCCCCCTTTCAGGGTCTGTTTTGTGAACAACTCTGTTTCCCACTGACACTCCTTTTGGAAAAATATGCAGCAGGTCCGGGTGCATAATGGGCTGTGGATTCCGTAGGGGGAGGAATTTCTGCTGACCTGATTCCTGTTTGCCAGTTTCCTGCTTCCTCTTGCACAAAATGGCAACATGTGCACAATTGTAGGAAGCCATGACTAGTTTCCTGTCTTCGCCAGTAGCCATGGAAACCAATGGGGGGAGGAGGAGAGTGGAAGGCTCTGGAAAATAGCAAAGGCCAACTTAGAAGATAACAGCTGACAAGGAAGATAACATTTTGGAGGGAATTTAGCCCTTGGCTAGTGTGTAAACAGGAAAAACGACCGTTCAGGGGCGTTTGAAAGCCCTCCCCCCACTTTCCTGTCAAATAAAGGCTCCGTTTCGGATTGTCTCCATAGTTTTAATATTTAAAATCTGAAAGGTGGGCGCCCAGGCTGTCTCTGGCCTGGGAACCGGGACCAAGTAAAACCATTCAAAGCCCCACCAGCCGATGGGACGTCCCCGCCCTTCCCAGTAAGGAGCTCTTCTGGAAGGCCTCCAAGAGGCAGGTCATGAGTGGGGAGTGCAGCTCTAGATAGGCGGGTTGGTGAAATCAGTGGGAATTCTGAAATGACCCTGGAGGAGGCACGAGCTCCTTTGTCTTGTCAAGGCCTGGGACTAGCCCAAGACTTCTTGGGCAGTGGGCTGGATGCAGCGAGCATGTCGCAGGCCCTGCCACCTTTTGTTGACGCGGGACAGCAGCCTGCCAGCAAGGCTTCAGCCCCGTGTCTCTCTCTCTCTCCCCACAGGGGCTACGTGCGAGGACGTGCTGGCTCCGTGCGCGGCCGGTCCGTGTAAGAATGGTGGCGAGTGCAGAGAGTCGGAGGACTACGAGAGCTTCTCCTGCGTGTGCCCCTCCGGCTGGCAAGGTATGGAGGGGGGTCTCTGATGCGTGCGCTGACCCGTCCTCTTCCGAGTTCAGCACTCTCCTCTCTCCCGGGCAGCCTGGTTGTGCTGAACCCTCCTCTGGTTTTGTGCCTTCCGTTTCCCATGTGGCTCAGAGAACATCAGAACAAAGGTGGGAGAGTGGCCTTGTTAAATTAAGGCTATGAGCACCAAGACTTCTGGAGATGATCCCTGGCTCTGCAACTGACTCACTGTGTGACCGTGGTCAACTCCCTCCCCGTCTGTGTGCCATAGCCGCCTCCTTCCCAATGAGAATAGTGATACTTACCCACCGCAGGGGTGATCTGCTCTGGAGCTGGTGCTAGAGGAAACCGTGGTTGCAGCACTTCTACCGGCATGTTAAAGTGCTAAAGCTTTCCCTCCCTTTCTCTTGTAGGTCAAACATGTGAGATTGACATCAACGAATGCGTGAAAAGCTCCTGTCGAAATGGCGCCACGTGCCAGAACACAGATGGGAGCTACCGCTGCAACTGCAAAGCGGGCTACACCGGCCGCAACTGTGACACCGACATCGACGACTGCAAGCCAAGTAAGAGCTGGGCTAAAATCCGCTCTCTGAGCTGGTACTAAAATCATACGGGTATTGACAGCCACTGGCGTTCCGTGCTCTCCTGCTCTGGAGTTAGGGACATTTTGTGCGGCGTGAATAAATGGAGGCTGCTCATGGGGCAGAAACCTGACGTATTCCGAACTCCGTAAAGGAGCTTACATTTCAGGGAGGGCAGTACACGGTGCAGTGAAAGGAGGAGGGCAACCAGTCGTTACAACGTGTAACTACGATGCAGATTGCCAAAATTTCAGGGAGATGCAGTGTTTTCCTGGCTCGCCATTCACAGGATCTGCTGTTAACAAAGCCTGCAATTGCAACAGTTCCCCCTGCAGGGGCATCTGGGTTCCCCCTTGCTTAGGGTGGGAAACAGTGTTGCCTTTTTAATGCCACCTGTTGCACCTTGTGTGATTTTTAAAGGTACCCTGGCCATTGTCCAAAAAGGAATCAGAGCTTTTGGATTGAATTCTGCATAGCCCTGTACCCGGTGTCATCATTTAGACCAGGGCAGAAGGGGTGTGAATCAGGAACGGCAGCATTTCACACCGACTCTGCCCTGGCACGAATGACAACACAAGGGACAGGAAATAGAGAATCAGGCTCTTTGTGTGTTCAGTGCCAGCTCCTGCCTTGTCCAGGATCGGGCCAGGGCTGCCTTGCTCAGCCGCGTTGATACTCCTGTGAGCGAATCTGCCGGCTGAGCTCCAGAACTGGAGATCGCTTCAATTTGGGCTGGATTCTTTGCACGGCTAAACTGCCCCCTTTTCTCAGCGTGATCTGGCTGCTCGCAGGTGGTATTATGGGTTAACACCACAGGAAAGCTGCCCGGCTTCATGGCTGTGTTTGGGGCTGTGAACTGCTGTGTCTTAATGCCCACGTGACTGCCTCTGTTTCAGATCCCTGCCATAACGGCGGCTCCTGTTCTGACAGCATCAACGCCTTCTTCTGTGACTGCCTGGCAGGCTTCCGGGGGCCCAAATGCGAGGAGGACATCAACGAGTGTGCCAGCAACCCCTGCAAGAACGGGGCCAACTGCACGGATTGCGTCAACAGCTACACATGCACCTGCCCCTCTGGCTTCAGCGGGATCCACTGTGAGAACAACACACCTGACTGCACAGAAAGGTAACCGCTGCTTGGGATGCCGAACCCCTGGCTGCTGCCAGGGGGCGATGGTGGGCCCGGGAGTGGCTGTAATGCCAAGTGTCCCAGCAGTCCCGAGGGGCTCACTCCGTTGGCCATTGGCATTGCGGGTGGCCCTCGTGAGGATGCTGTGTTGGGGAACGCAGGTATCCTGTCTCCCAGGGGAATCTCCTCTCCGCTCTGGATTGGCTTGAGGAGCCTGGGCTGTTTAAACTAATCTTGCCAAAGGGTGAAGGAAGGGATTAGGCCAGCTCCCATTGGCTTCAATAGAAAAGCCTTCACTGATTTCTGGAGAGCGGGATCAGGCCCCGGAGGTCAGACCCTGAGGTCCTTGCTGTACTCCCACTGAAGCCAATGAGCAGGTGTCTGAGGCCTTTCCGATGTGCAGCCCTTTCCCAGCCAGAACGCCCACGTGCTTCTGCTCGAGTTGTGTTAAGGCACTGGACTGGGACTCTGGAGACCCGCGTTCAATCTCTGCTCGCTCACGGACTCCCCGCAACCTTGGGCAAGTTGCTTAGTGTCTCTGGGTTTCAGCTCTCCAGCGGTACAGTGGGGATGCTAGTATATCCTTGCCTTCCAGCAGGGCTGTGAGGGTTACTACGTTCAAGGGCATGACCGGCTCAGATATAACAGTGAATAGGGCCATGTAGCTACCTTACACAAAGTCAGGAAATGAAGTTTGGGCCCAAACCATGTGGTTTTTGCTCCAGTCATTAAAATTGTGGATTTACATTGCAAGACCATAGATTTTTAAAAACCCCATGAACTCTCCTTCTGTTAGGTGCTAGCTTGTGAGAGGTATAACCCGTGGGCTATGCCGTTTAGTGGTTGAACTAGAGGACTAGCAGTCTGGATTCCTGGGTTCTATTTCTAGTTCTGCCACTACACTAAAGTCTGACCTTGGGCAAGACACACAAGCTTTCTGAGCCTCAGTTTCCCCATCTGTGCACTTATCTCCTTCCCAGAGGGGTTTTGAGACTGAATCAGTTAATGTTGGTACAAGGGCTTTGAGATCCATGGATGGAGAATGCCATGACAATCGTCACTATTCTTTACTGGGAAGCAATGTTTGTTTTCCCACCTTCCAGCTCCTGTTTTAATGGGGGAACCTGCGTGGATGGCATCAACACCTTCACCTGCGTGTGTCCACCTGGCTTCACGGGCAGCTACTGCGAGCATGACATCAACGAATGTGACTCCAAGCCGTGCTTGAATGGGGGCACCTGCCAGGATAGCTACGGGACCTACAAGTGCACCTGTCCGCAGGGCTACACCGGCCTCAACTGTCAGGTAAAGAACAGCCAGCCCATTAATCACATGAGGCCAGATCCTCACGTAGCATCCTGGAAGGATCGCCAGTTGAGACCAACGGAGGATCTGCCCCAGGTTCGCTGCAGCTCAGCACCCCAGATCCAGAGGTCTCATTTCTCCCCTACTTGCTATGTCCTGCACAATCCTTTCCATTCAAGCAGAGTATGAACTTCCTTCTCCTCCTCTCCCCAGAATCTGGTGCGCTGGTGCGACTCCTCTCCCTGCAAAAACGGAGGCAAGTGCTGGCAGACCAACAACCTGTACCGCTGCGAGTGCAACAGCGGGTGGACGGGCCTGTACTGTGACGTCCCCAGTGTGTCCTGTGACGTGGCTGCGAAGCAGCAAGGTAACTTCTGCCCTCACTGCTGTCTTTTGTGCAATAGCACCCCGGGGTCTGGTGAAATCATGGAGGTTTAGGGTCAAATTTCGAAGGAATGGCCAAGCTCTATTCCGCACAGGGCCCGGGAAATGGGGACAAAGGTGGCTGTACACCCTGACTCCTAGCGCTGCTGGGGGCTAGTTTAGCCTCTGGCACAAGTTAAAGCAGCCTCAGGGCTGCTGTGGTTTACACTGACTCGAAACAGCTCCCAGTGGTTGCTGCCCTGGCCAGAGATCACCGGAGTGACATGAAGAAGCCAGAGCGTGGGCCAAGACCTGGCACTTCTAACAGTGTGGGGGTGCTTTTCTCAAAGAGCAGCCTCCCCTTTACAGGCCTGTTTTGCACAAACATGCCCATGCGTCACTGGCCTTGTGTGTGCTTCAGTGTGTGCTCCCGGCCTTGTGCTCTCCCAGGTGTCGACGTGGCACACCTGTGCAGGAACTCCGGCCTCTGCGTGGATAGAGACAACACGCACTTCTGCCGCTGCCAGGCTGGCTACACTGGCAGCTACTGTGAGGAGCAGGTGGACGAGTGCTCCCCGAACCCCTGCCAGAATGGAGCTACATGCACGGACTACCTGGGAGGCTACTCCTGTGAGGTACGCTGACTGGCTGCCAGACTGCCCGCGGTCAGCTGCACTCAGGGGGAGCACGTGGGGCTTAGCAGTTAGAGCAAAGGGCTGGGAGACAGGACGCTTGGGTTCTACTCCTGACTGCAACTTCGGACAAGACACTTCGCTTCTCTGTGCCTCACTCTTCTGTTCTCCATCTGTAAAGTGGGATTAACAGCATTGCCTGCGCATAATCCATTTGTGTTGGTAGCGTGCATTGAGATCCAC
This sequence comes from Macrochelys suwanniensis, assembly GCA_033296515.1. NCBI lineage: Eukaryota > Metazoa > Chordata > Testudines > Chelydridae > Macrochelys > Macrochelys suwanniensis. The sequence continues at coordinate 6,349,649 of CM065790.1, read as the reverse complement.
AGATGGCAGGTGCTTTGTAAGTGCTAATTATTGTCTCTTTCTTTCTTTCTTTCTTTCTTTCTTTCTTTCTTTCTTTCTCGTCTATAAACAAAGCTGTCCAAACGTCTGCCAAACCACACTGCCTCATTGGCAACTGACTAGTTCCCTCTGGGATGCCCCCGGTTTGCATAAAATGGAGTAGATTGCAGCTGCAATCTGCAATACTGAGGCATGGGTATTGCTGGGGAGAGAGGGAAAGCAGTATTTAGCCCATGCTTTGGACATCCTGGCCTTTAATCGGGGCTAGAATAGCCCCCACATGACCACTGAGGGAAGAGATCAGGCACTCGGATACCTCAGTGATGGGAACAGCAAAGGAACCTGAGATTAGAACTGAACAGGTTCATTATCAGAGTGAATGTAACTAATGGTTCCCCTTGTTCTTCCCTTGCAGTGTGTTGCTGGCTATCACGGAGTTAACTGCTCAGAGGAGATCAATGAGTGCCTGTCTCACCCCTGCCAGAATGGAGGAACCTGCATCGATCTCATCAATACCTACAAATGCTCTTGCCCCAGAGGGACTCAAGGTAAATTAACGGGGAATGCTTTTCTGAGTGCAGATATCCTTGGCATGTGCTCATTAGCTCCTGTGTATGCATGCTGGTCTTAATGGTGGGAGCAGCTGCAGGAATATTGGATTACAGTAGCTTGTTAGCCCAGCCATCAAGGAGCTCAAGTAGTCTTGTAATGCTGCTGGTCACCTCCTGCCAGAGACCGGGTGCCCTCAACTCCCACTGAAATGGCCGGAGGGGAGGTTGGCAAGCAGCTACTCACACTGCAGGGGGAGACGCCATCTGACTGCCCTGTTACTGTCTTACATGATCAGCAGAGACCAGTGCCTGCTGTGCTGGCCAATATTGTCTCATGGTTTCCTTGCACTCCCCCATCATAGAATCATAGAATCTCAGGGTTGGAAGGGACCTCAGGAGGTCATCTAGTCCAACCCCCTGCTCAAAGCAGGACCAACCCCAACTAAATCATCCCAGCCAGGGCTTTGTCAAGCCTGACCTTAAAAACCTCTAAGGAAGGAGATTCCACCACCTCCCTAGGTAACCCATTCCAGTGCTTCACCACCCTACTAGTGAAAAAGTTTTTCCTAATATCCAACCTAAACCTCCCCCTCTGCAACTTGAGACCATTACTCCTTGTTCTGTCATCTTCTACCACTGAGAACAGTCTAGATCCATCCTCTTTGGAACCCCCTTTTAGGTAGTTGTAAGCAGCTATCAAATCCCCCCTCACTCTTCTCTTCTGCAGGCTAAACAATCCCAGTTCCCTCAGCCTCTCCTCATAAGTCATGTGCTCCAGCCCCCTAATCATTTTTGTTGCCCTCCTTTGGACTCTTTCCAATTTATCCACATCCTTCTTGTAGTGTGGGGCCCAAAACTGGACACAGTACTCCAAATGAGGCCTCACCAGTGCCGAATAGAGGGGAATAATCACGTCCCTCGATCTGCTGGAAATGCCCCTACTTATACAGCCCAAAATGCCATTAGCCTTCTTGGCAACAAGGGCACACTGTTGACTCATATTCAACTTTTCGTCCACCGTAACCCCTAGGTCCTTTTCTGCAGAACTGCTGCCCAGCCGTTCGGTCCCTAGTCTGTAGCAGTGCATGGGATTCTTCCGTCCTAAGTGCAGGACTCTGCACTTGTCCTTGTTGAACCTCATCAGATTTCTTTTGGCCCAATCCTCTAATTTGTCTAGGTCCCTCTGTATCCTATCCCTACCCTCCAGTGTATCAACCACTCCTCCCAATTTAGTGTCATCTGCAAACTTGCTAAGGGTGCAGTCCACACCATCCTCCAGATCATTGATGAAGATATTGAACAAAACCGGCCCCAGCACCGACCCTTGGGGCACTCCACTTGATACCGGCTGCCAACTAGACATGGAGCCATTGATCACTACCCGTTGAGCCCGACCATCTAGCCAGTTTTCTATCCACCTTACCGTCCATTCATCCAGCCCATACTTCTTTAACTTGCTGGCAAGAACACTGTGGGAGACTGTATCAAAAGCTTTGCTAAAGTCAAGAAATAGCACATCCACTGCTTTCCCCTCATCCACAGAGCCAGTTATCTCATCATAGAAGGCAATTAGGTTAGTCAGGCATGACTTGCCCTTGGTGAATCCATGCTGACTGTTCCTGATCACTTTCCCCTCCTTTAAGTGGTTCAGAATTGATTCCTTGAGGATCTGTTCCATGATTTTTCCAGGGACTGAGGTGAGACTGACTGGCCTGTAGTTCCCCGGATCTTCCTTCTTCCCTTTTTGAAAGATGGGCACTACATTAGCTTTTTTCCAGTCATCCGGGACCTCCCCCGATTGCCATGATTTGTCAAAGATAATGGCCAATGGCTCTGCAATCACATCGGCCAACTCCTTTAGCACCCTCGGATGCAGTGCATCCGGCCCCATGGACTTGTGTTCGTCCAGCTTTTCTAAATAGTCCCGAACTACTTCTTTCCCCACAGAGAGCTGGTCACCTCCTCCCCATACCGTGCTGCGGAGTGCAGCCGCCTGGGAGCTGACCTTGTCTGTGAAGACAGAGGCAAAAAAAGCATTGAGTACACTAGCTTTCTCCACATCCTCTGTCACTAGGTTCCCTCCCTCATTCAGCAAGGGGCCCACACTTTCCTTGACTTACTTCTTGTTGCTCACATACCTGAAGAAACCCTTCTTGTTACTCCTAACATCTCCGGCTAGCTGCAACTCCAAGTGAGATTTGGCCTTCCTAATTTCACTCCTGCATGCCTGAACAATATTTATATACTCCTCCCTGGTCATTTGTCCAATCTTCCACTTCTTGTAAGCTGCTTTTTTGTGTTTAAGACGAGCAAGGATTTCACTCATCAATCTGTCTGTCTCTGTCTCTTGTCCTATACTTAGCTTGTAAGCCCCTTGTCTTTTGGTTCTGGGTTTGTACAGTGCCCCACACAATGGGGTCCTGGTCCATGACCAGAGTCCGTGGGCGCGAGGGTAAAACAAAAAATAAATCAGACTAAACATGGGTGGTTCCCATCTGTCCCCAGGGGTGCACTGTGAAATCAACGTTGACGACTGCAGCCCCTTCTTTGATCCCGTCACTCTGGGGCCCAAGTGCTTTAACAACGGCAAGTGCACCGACCGGGTGGGCGGCTACAGCTGCATCTGCCCACCCGGCTTCGTGGGGGAGCGCTGCGAGGGGGACGTCAACGAATGCCTGTCCAACCCGTGTGACGCACGGGGGACCCAGAACTGCGTGCAGCGGGTCAACGATTACAAGTGCGAGTGCAGGCAGGGGTATGCAGGTGAGCGCGCCTTCCCCATCCACCCCGGGAAGGACCCCGAGGCTGCTGGTAACACATCACGCTCACTGGTGCCTCCTTCCTCACACAGGCCGTCGCTGTGATACCGTGGTGGATGGCTGCAAGGGCAAACCCTGCAGGAACGGCGGAACGTGTGCAGTTGCTAGCAACACCGGCCGGGGCTTCATCTGTAAATGCCCCCCTGTACGTATCTAACTCCTTCCAGGTTTCACCCAACAGTTCTGCTCCATGCGCATAGGAGGGCAAGCTAGGGGATCTACTGGTCCCATGTGGCCTGAAAATCTGAATCCTAGTACGTCACGTGGACCCTCCAGCTCAGTACATTGGAGGGTGCTTAGACCAAAGGGGCCAGGTTGTGAGCCCCTTAGTCACGAATCCCACTGCAGTTAATGGGACTCCACGTGTGACCGTAACTGCTTACAATCTGGCCCCAAATGGTTAGGGGGCCGCAGGGAGTGATTAAAGCAGGTGGGTAGCCAGGTGTGAGCGTGTGCAGGCCGTGACCATGGCAGAGAGAGAGGAATTGGGGCAGGTGACCCAAAGCGGGACAATGCCATCTGTTATCCTAACTAGGAGCAAGAGGGGGATGTCAAGCAGAAACAGGTTTTGGCCGAGTATCAAGGGAACGGTGCCTAGCGGTGTGATCTGCTAGGACTGTAGAAGAGGCTTGCACTGGAGATGGTGGAAGCTCTGTTATATAGGTCATTTAAAGCTCGACTGGATGGAACGCTAAAAAATATCCTATGGGGAAGAGACCTGCTTTGGTTGGAGGTGGATGACCCGCACAGTAGAGGAGCATATAGATTTTTTTCCATGTTTAATTTCAAGGTAAATGTTAAGGCTGTACTTCTGATTTATTATTTTTGATAAGTTAGGTGCCTGATTCCCAATTACTTTCAATGGGATTTAAGCACCTAACTCCCTTAGGCTATAATTTACTAAAGAACATTACAGTTATTGTTCCAGAGCTGTGGCCAGGCTGGCCATAACGATGATGAGAGAATTCAGTGTCCAACACAGAACTGGGCACAAAACCAGCCGGCTAGGTCACTGCTCTTCTGCTTTCACTGTCTCCCTATCAGTTGGTTCCTCCTGATCCATGCTTTACAAGGCTGATGGCTGCAACATCAGAGACACTAACCCTGCCTCCCTGGCTCTTGTCTCCGCAGGGTTTTGTCGGCGCCACTTGTGAAAATGACTCGCGCACTTGTGGGAACCGGCACTGCCTGAACGGCGGCACCTGCATCTCCATCCACAAGTGCATGTGTGATCCTGCCTTCACGGGGCCAGACTGCCAGTACCCCGTCAGCAGCCCTTGCAATTCAAACCCATGTTACAACGGGGGCACCTGTGAATACTTCAGTGACGCTTCCCCACATTACCAGTGCAATTGCCCTGCAAATTTCAATGGCCTATACTGCCACATCCTGGATTTCGATTTCCGGGGAGGCGTTGGCCAGGACATCACCCCACCCAAAATTGAGGAGAAATGTGAGATATCCGTTTGCGCAGGTTTAGCTGGCAACAAAATCTGCAATGGGAAGTGCAACAACCATGCCTGCGGCTGGGACGGAGGGGACTGTTCCCTCAACTTCAACGACCCCTGGAAGAACTGCTCCCAGTCGCTGCAGTGCTGGAAGTACTTCAACGACGGGAAGTGCGATTCGCAGTGCAACAACGCTGGGTGTCTGTACGATGGCTTTGACTGCCAGAAGGTGGAAGGGCAATGCAAGTAAGCAACCTCCTCCCCATCCCTGTCCCTTCAAAGCCAGGGTCTCCCTGCTGATTATCGGAGGAACTTCGGTTGTTTGTTTTGCTTCTCGAGATGCTAGTTCATATCAGGTGGGGCCAGATCCTGAGCAACCTCAACATCCACTGACTTCACTGAGAGTTGTAGGTGCTCAGCAACTTCCTGGGTTTGGCCCCATCATGTAACACCCCTGTTGGCTCCCTTTCGGGCATCTCTGCTGATGAAGCATCCTGCATAGAAATTCATCACTTTGGTGAATTCATCTCTATAGGTAGCCGTGCCTTGTTGAGTTTGGCACTGTTAGTGCTTAGTGGGAGATCAGCAAGAAACCACCAGGATTCTATAGGGAGTGGTGCTCATGTTACAATGGGTGGTACTCATAGACTTTAAGGTCAGAAGGGACCATCATGCTCATCTAGTCTGACCTCCTGCACATTGCAGGCCACAGAACCTCACCCACCCACTCCTGTAATGGACCCCTGACCGAGTTACTGAAGTCCTCAACTCATGATTTAAAGACTTCAAGTGACAGAGAATCCACCATTGACACTAGTTTAAACCTGCAAGTGACCCGAGCCCCATGCTGCAGAGGAAGGCGAACCACCCCCCCCAGGGTCTCTGCCAATCCAACCTGGGGGGAAATGCCCTCCTGACCCCACTATGGCGATCAGTTGGATCCTGAGCATGTGGGCCAATACTGAAGCCATCCTGCTGGTGCGGTGCCAGTGGCACCAACTTTCAGAAGAGCCCCCAAATACTTGCTGGCGTTTACTGAGCATTCTTTTGCAATAGGACGGATTTGATCTCAGTTCCTGGACAAACTGTTTTGAGTAATTTGTATTCTGCCTCTCTCAACTTCCCTGGGTCAAAGTAATTGTCTTCATATCCTGTCCTAAACTGCTACCTACAGTTTAATAGCTGCCATGTTTCACCACAGAAGTGGTTGCTTTTCTGTGTTGCAAAGTGATTCCCCTCTTTACAAGGCAATTTAGGATGTGTCAGGGTGAGCAGTGTTCTTGTTCCAGGAGAGAAATCCTTGAAACTCCTACTACTATCTTAGTAGATGGATAAGAGAGGCTGTTGGTGTACTTAATCCTTTTCCCTTTCTTTTCCTTCTCCCTAGTCCGCTGTATGACCAGTACTGTAAAGATCACTTTTCAGATGGTCACTGTGACCAGGGGTGTAACAACGCTGAGTGTGAATGGGATGGTCTGGACTGTGCCAACAACATGCCTGAGAAGCTTGCAGATGGCACTTTGGTAGTGGTGGTCCTGATAACCCCAGAGAACCTGAAGAACAACTCCTTCAACTTCCTCCGGGAGCTCAGCCGCGTCCTTCACACCAATGTGGTCTTCAAGAAGAACCCCAAGGGAGAGTACATGATCTTTCCATACTATGGCAACGAAGAGGAGCTGAAAAAGCACCACATCAAGAGGTCGACGGAGAACTGGTCGGACATGCCCAGCGCAGTCTTCAACACAATAAAGACGTCCCTCTCATCGCGTGTCGGTGAAAGGCAGCGGAGAGAGCTGGATCAGATGGATATCAGAGGGTGAGGGGCAGAGAAAAGGCTTTCATTGAACAGCAGGATCAGTGACCTGTTGATGTTAATAACTCGCTCTAAGGAAAATGCTGTAGGATGGAGAATTTTTCCTAGATGTTGGTTTTCAATATGAACTGAAACTGAATTTCCCATGCAAGAGAAGTTGGGAAGCGGGTGTCAATGCTGACCGGCTTCTGGTTTGGAATTAATTTCTTTTAAATAATGCTCCAATTGACCTGGCTAATGCAGTCCCATGTGTTGGCTAGGAGTCACGTTGAGTGGGGGGAGGGGACTGGCAGTCAGAACTAGGTTGACTCTTGTTATTTTAGGAAGTCACTTAGTTAAGCCTCTGTTTCCTGACTGTAGAGGTCTGTTATGAGTCTCAATTACTGCAAAGTTGTAAGGTGCTTTGAGACACTTGCGCTGTATAGCTACAAAGGGGCCAATTCTTTTCCTACTCAGAGCAGTGGAAGTCAGGAGTCCCTCCACTAAAATCAGTGGAGAATACGATGGGGTAAAACTGGTGTGAGAAGCAATTCAGACCCCAAGTAGTATTGTTATTTATTACCCTATTGTGTTTGTGTGACTTCTGTCGTTGCTAAGGAAAGACATTCCTGTGTTACTGAGCAGCTGACAAATAGTCTTGGGGCTAAATCCTACAGTCCTCACACAGGTAAAACTCTAATTGACATTAGCGGGTGCTTTGCCTAACTTAGGTCTGCAGGTTTGGGCCATGCATGAGTAAATAAGTCTGTTTCCACCATCTTAATCCACCCTGATGTGGGGTTATGGGGACAATAAACAGAGGTCTTGACTCTCCTTAGGTCTGATCATTGCTCTCTATTTCCATTTGCTCTCCTTCCATACAGATCCATCGTATACTTGGAGATCGACAACCGCCAGTGCATCCAGTCCTCCTCGCAGTGCTTTCAGAGCGCAACTGATGTGGCGGCTTTCCTGGGTGCTTTGGCCTCGCTTGGTAACCTGAACATCCCCTACAAAATAGAAGCCGTTAAAAGTAAGTTTAGTTGGCAGCTGCTGGGGGGATTGAGACTGGAGGTGATTGAAACTTTCCAGCCCACATCCGTGATCCAATTATCAGCCAGCTGAGCTCCGAATGCTGTATCCAGAGACAGTTCGGCTTTAATAACCTTGAATCTTTGTGGTTTTTAAATCTACATTAATAAACTAATTCTGTAATTTTTTTTATTTTGCTTCGTTCGGGTTTATTTCAAAATCATTACAGCTAAAAAAGGGGGGAAAAAACCAACTCCAATCAATCAGTGACATGTGAGGAGCTGGAGTTTGTATCTTCGAAATCCCCCTGAATCCTTTTGTCTTAACAGCTCAATGAGAGTGCAGTGATTTGAAGTTTGCTAATCCTTTTCCTTAAAGGAGAAAAAAGTAAAGCTGTCTCCTGATGCAGCTGGCTTGTGCAGAGGAGAATTTGCCAATAGTTTGCAATTCTGATTAATAGCGTATAAAATGACCTTATTTTGGGGGATGATTTAGATCAGCCATAGGTACCTCTATTAACTAATTTCACTTCATTTGTGCTCCATCACCAGTTTGAGATGCAGCTTAATGTCTCACTTTCTCCATGCGCCCTACTCTTTTTTAGGTGAAACAGCTGAGCCCCAGAGGAACTCCCAGCTGTATCCTATGTATGTGGTGGTGGCTGCACTTGTCTTGCTTGCGTTCATTGGAGTGGGAGTAGTGGTATCTCGAAAGCGGCGCAGGGAGCATGGGCAGCTCTGGTTCCCAGAAGGCTTCAAAGTGACAGAGTCAAGCAAGAAGAAGCGACGAGAACCACTTGGGGAGGATTCCGTTGGACTGAAGTGAGTAATCTTACTGTTAACCTGTTAAATGCTGTGGAGTGCAGCTACTAATGGTAGTGCTACTGTAATAGAACCATTAGTGCTCTCTCCTTTAGGGCTTGATCCGATACAGCAGGGGAAAAGGTTATAAAGAGTTCTCAGGGTTTTGCAAGGGGAGAACGATACCCTAGCTTTGGGGAGATTTTAATTTCTGTAAATTGCCATGAATTTAGTTTTGTGCATGTAGAGCATATGATCCATTGTCTCTCAGTTTTTGCAGAAGAACTAATTACTTGAGTTTTTCTATTTTTGTTTAAAGACCCCTGAAAAATGCTTCCGATGGCACCTTGATGGATGACAACCAGAATGAATGGGGTGATGAAGAAACCTTGGACACTAAGAAGTTCAGGGTAAGCTAACAGTAACATTAGCTGACTGCTTGCAGTGAGCTGTTTCATTAGGAAGGTGAACAGAGCTATGAGAAATAACGCAAGGGTTTGCTCTTAGGGTTCCATATCATGCTGATCACATCTTCTGAAGGCTCCTTTTCAACCTGTGTGTGATGTAAACGTAGCTTTGAGTCTTACAGAGCTTTTCATTTCAGCCCTGCTTTTTTATATCTTCTCTTGCCTTTTCCTTGAGGTCTGACTTTCAGCTTCCTTTTGTCCTTTCTTAGTTTGAGGAGCAGGCAATGCTGCCAAACACGGATGATCAGACAGATCACAGGCAGTGGACTCAACAGCATCTAGATGCAGCCGACCTGCGCATCTCTTCCATGGCACCCACCCCACCGCAAGGTGAAATTGATGCAGATTGTATGGATGTCAACGTTCGAGGTCCTGGTAAGGGAGATTCCTTTGCTCTGATCCTTGCATAATTCAATCTACAACCCCCATTCTCTTTCTACAATTGAACAATGCAAGAATATCTATTTAGTCGCATTTCTAATGTGCCTATTGCTATTCTGCCATTTACACATCAATCTTCATGTAACCTAACACAGAATTGCTCCGCCTAGAAGGCCTTCCATGTTGCATTGCTACTGTTTTGTATGATTTAAGGAGATTTGCCTTTGTGGCATTTTGTTTTCCATAAATCTCTCCTTATTCAACCACAGAGAGCGAAGTCAGAGAATCAAAAAGGTTAGCGTTGGGGGAAGATACCCATTAGATCATGCCGTTCATCTCCCTGCCAGTGCAGGATTGATCCCTATAGGATGTTTACAAGTGTTTTCTTGTCTAGTCAGGTTCTAACTATCCCAAGCATCAGAGCTTCATCCACTTCCCTTGGGAGACTGTTCCACAGCCAAATAAGGAAAGCTTTTAAACTGCAGTACAGTGTCGCCTATTCTGCATAGTGTCTTCCATGTAAACCGTGCCCTGAAATGCTTTGGAGAGTTGAATCCAAGACAGCAGACAAAATAGGGAAGCCAGTGAGTGGTGAGAAGCTACTGAATGAGGAATAATTTCAGATCAAAATCAGAGGAAGGGTGTTAGTTTCTGATATTAGGAAGTAGATAGGAACCAGAGCTTGATAGGAAAACAAGTAGCCCCTGCAAGTCCAAACATCTCCCTGGAATCGCCCATCACAGAAGGGCAAAGGGGCCCTCGCTGTTCATGGGGTCGCTCTGTTTTTCAGACGGATTCACCCCGCTCATGATCGCTTCGTGCAGTGGAGGAGGGCTGGAGACTGGCAACAGCGAAGAGGAGGAGGATGCTCCCGCTGTCATCTCGGATTTCATTTACCAGGGTGCCAGCCTGCACAACCAGACAGACCGAACCGGCGAGACGGCACTCCACCTGGCCGCAAGGTATTCTCGCTCCGATGCTGCCAAACGCCTGCTGGAGGCCAGTGCAGATGCAAACATCCAGGACAACATGGGCAGGACGCCCCTCCATGCAGCTGTCTCAGCTGATGCTCAAGGAGTCTTCCAGGTACATCAACCTTAGCTAGCAACCTTTCCTACTGCGGTCCTTTCTCTCTAGAGTAAAGGGCCACTGGGAGTCAGTTTTGTGGCCCCTGTTAATTGATCATATCCCAAAGTCTCCATCCTGGCCTTAATCAGCCAAGTCATTATTGATGTAAATGAGAATTTTGCTGAGTAAGGATTTTAGCCCTCTTGCTGGGAAGCCGCCTCGTTAGTCGCAGAGCAGGTACAGCACGGTGGCTGAGCAAGCCTCCCCAATGCTGCCCCGCTTATATGAGCCACTCCTGGCCTGCAGAGACCAACTATAGGCACGGGAGAGGGAACTGAGCCTTCACAGCACCGTCCAGACCTTGATCTTTCTGTAGCGGCTCCCAGCAAGAGGGCTGGTAGTTTTTGTTAGGTGGACTCCTCGCTGGAATAGCCGCTGTCTTTCTCCTAACGTTTGGGTTTTTCCACGCGTTCGTCTCTCTATGGGCAGATCCTGATTAGGAACAGAGCGACCGATTTGGATGCCCGCATGCACGATGGGACCACGCCGCTGATCTTGGCAGCTCGCTTGGCCGTGGAGGGCATGCTGGAGGATCTGATCAATTGCCACGCAGATGTCAATGCAGTGGATGACCTAGGTACGGCAGCCTGCTAAAACGTGCCCCACTGTATGAGGTGCTGAGGGCAGGGAATATTCGTTGTGATTCTAACTGCTGACTAATGCAGGCTGTGTCTCACCTTCTTCTTCCCTAGGCAAATCAGCACTGCACTGGGCAGCTGCTGTGAACAATGTGGAAGCTGCCATGGTGCTGCTGAAGAATGGCGCCAATAAAGACATGCAGAACAACAAGGTAGGGATCTACAGGGCTAGCAGATGCAAGGCAATTATTTTCCTTGTACAAGTCAATCCGAGGGTCATTTTTGCCTACAGTGTCACCCTGGCTGCCAGGTGGCGAGGTTCGCATCTGATTTTTACTTCAACTGAAGTTGATGGGAGTTGGCTTGAATACGGAGCCCAAGTGTTGGCCCCGTATTCAGTGTGAGTGACCTGTGGGCTGTTGGATTAGGAGGAAATAACAAGTGTTAGTTTGCTCACCTCACTGTGCCTTCTAGGTGAAGGTCACATGGTTAGTGGTTTAGTATTGGATATGGATGAGGTAACTCACAGAATTCAAACACAGAGGCATTCAGCAAGGTCTTTCCCTGGACCTCACCAAAAAAGGGGTAACAGAAAACTCCCCCAGCCTAGGGTTCAAGCCAGGTCTGTGACTAGTTGGAGCCCAACTTTCCCATGAGTATTGTCGCCACTCTGTCTCCCCAGCAGCCAATCTGCAGCCTTTCTCCTGAGCAGCTGTGCCAGGGGAGAGAGAAGCTATTCAAGGAAGTGAGACTCTGCCCCTTACCTTTGCATGAAGTTGAACTCCATGAACTTATGAACCTAACAATTATTTGTGCAGCTGCTGAGCTTCCTAATTAATAGTGATGTCTTCAAATGTAAAATAAAAACAGGACTGGGCCAGCCAGGGAAACCTGTTAGCTTTGGGGTTTTAAAACAAACTGTCTCCACTGTGTTTCTAGGAGGAGACACCGTTGTTTCTTGCAGCCAGAGAAGGGAGCTATGAAACTGCCAAAGTCCTCCTGGATCACTTTGCGAACCGCGATATAACAGACCACATGGACCGGCTCCCGCGGGACATTGCGCAGGAACGCATGCACCATGACATTGTGCGGCTGCTGGACGAGTATAACCTGGTACGGAGCCCTCCACTGCATAATGGTCCACTGGGGGCGCCCACACTGTCTCCTCCGCTCTGCTCCCCCAACAGTTACATCGGCAACCTGAAACCCAACGTCCAGGGGAAGAAAGCTAGGAAGCCAAGTACCAAGGGCCTGAGCTGCAATAGCAAAGAATCCAAAGACATCAAAGCCAGGAGGAAAAAATCGCAGGATGGGAAAGGTTGCCTTCTAGATAGCTCTAGTGTGCTGTCACCGGTCGACTCCCTGGAGTCACCCCATGGGTACCTGTCGGATGTTGCTTCTCCTCCACTGATGACATCTCCATTTCAGCAGTCCCCTTCCATGCCTCTGAATCACCTGCCAGGCATGCCTGATGCCCACATGAGTATCAACCATCTTACCATGGCGGGAAAGCAGGATATGGTGATCGGCAGCTCCAGCAGGATGGCCTTCGATTCAGTGCCCCCGCGTCTCTCTCACCTTCCCGTATCCAGCCCCAGCACAGTCATGAGCAGTGCACCGATGAATTTCACTGTAGGCGGAGCCGCCAGCCTGAACGGGCAGTGCGACTGGATAACAAGGCTGCAAAATGGGATGGTCCAGAACCAGTATAATCCAATGAGAAGCAACATCCAGCCCGGGGCTCACCAGCAAACCCAAGCCCTTCCACATGGCATGATGACCTCCCTGCACAACGGCATGCCCACCACTACCTTGTCGCAGATGATGAGCTACCAGCCCATGCCTAATACAAGGCTGGCCTCCCAGCCACATCTGATGCAGCCCCAGCAGTTGCAACAGATCCAACAGCAGCAGAATTTACAGCAGCAGCTGCAACAGCAAAATCTGCAGCAGCAGCAGCATCACAATACCAGCTCAAACAGCAATACCCTCATTAGCCAAAACTTCCTCAGTAACGAGCTAAACCAGTCAGACATGCAGCAGGTGAGCAGCACTACCATGACAGTGCACACTATTTTGCCTCAAGAGACCCAGATCCTATCAACGTCTCTACCATCCTCCCTCACACAACCCATGACCACCACCCAGTTTTTAACTCCACCCTCTCAACACAGTTACTCCTCCCCCTTGGACAATACACCCAATCACCAGCTTCAGGTGCCAGACCACCCTTTCTTAACACCTTCCCCGGAGTCACCGGACCAATGGTCAAGCTCGTCCCCTCATTCCAACATATCTGATTGGTCAGAGGGGATCTCCAGCCCTCCCACGAGTATGCAGTCACAGATAGGACACATCCCAGAAGCCTTCAAGTAAAGAAGGTGTTTCAGAGACATTGACACAGTGGGACTTCGGATCATCTTTTAAAAACTTCTTCTAAGGACACTGGTTGTTTTGACTGAAGGATCCCTTTTTATATGTTTTTTTTTATACAAAATAAGAATACGTTTAATCTTTTTTTAGTATTTATTTATGTACTTTTTATTTTACATGAAACACTGCCTTTTTATTTATATGTTCTATTGTTAAGAACTCAAAATGAGACACTTCAGTTGTGCGCCAAGGAATTAAAAACGATTAGGTCTTTTATAGAAAATTCTTTTTTGTTTTTGGGGTGTTTTTTAATATGTTGACTTGATGGGGGGTGTTTTTGTAAAGTTATAAGCAAAGATTCGTGATTCTGAAATGCCATTTATTTATTGATTTTTATTTTTATTTTTATTTTTTTTGCTTTCAAACCCAGAAAAAGTAGGAGGGGAAGGGGGGGAGAATTAGCTATAAATGTCACCCCTTGAAAAAATTATAAATTAAGCATGAATCGATTTTTGAAATGTACTTTAAAATGTTTTCTTGGGTGTTATCTAAGAGGACATTTTATGGTATTAGTCATGAATCTTTGTTTAAAATTTCAGTATTATATAGTTGTACATTTATCTTAATACATAGAAATTCTTGTTCTTTCTTTTTTATATATATTTAAATGCTGTCTATATTAAAAAAAAATCAGGATTACAGACCTGTGATAGGTTCTAAGCTAAAAAAAAATCTACATAACATTGTTGCTGCCTAGAGAAACAGAAACATTTGCCAAATCTGTTGAAAACCCATAGCTATGGAGTCAGTGCCGAAGAGTTTCTTGGGGTTTTTCTGCAATTGACTGAATAACAATAAAAATGCTAGGATTTGGACTTTTAGAACCACATCCTGCTTTTAAGGGTGGCCCGTCCTATTTTAAAGGAGGCATTTGTCAATTACTGGAAACCAACTTGAATGAAAGTTAACAGAGCATTACAATGCCCAACCACAGTCTACTATCAATCCATAACATTCAAGCTGTTTTTGAAACGTTGAACTTTTGGGTTTGCAACTTAAGATGTCAGGTTCGGATGTAGCCCTGACCTATTCTACCAGGAGGGCAGAAATTAGGCGACACAGACAGAAACTGGGCTGCTGAGCCCATGTTTTTAAATGTTGACATTTTATTCTTGCTAGTTTGGAGTGATGCATCGGGTTTATATTGGTGCACACTCTTTTGTGGAGGTGGGGGGAAAACAACCATGTAAAATATAGTATAAGCCTATGGCAGATTTAATGTTTGTAAATAAGTTTTTTTTAAAAAAGGTGGATTTTGTTTCAAAAATCTAAATGAACAAGTCTTAAGTACATCATGCTTATTAGAGGTGTCAGAATATTGCTCACTCATTGACTGCAAAAGGAAAGCAAACACTATTCATACACACAGGACATTCACTCACCTAAAATGCAGTCAGTCAAGGAAACCTAAGAAAAGGGAGAGATTTCTGATCCCTTTTAGTTAGAAACCAAATATGATTTAAATTTCTCAAAAGCACAAGGCTTTCTGCAGTCCCTTGTGTGCTCATGTTGTAGTAAACACTTACAGAGCATCGGTATTGTGACATCTCTAATAGGAGTGATTTAAACATCAAGTGGTGTTGTCTTCCTATGTTTTATAAACTAGAATGTAGTTTACGAAAAAATCTTCTGTAATAAAGTTATCTACCTGCAAAGTTGTAGTTTGCAAAAATGATGTATTTTTTGGTTAACTGATTTGCAATAAATGATGCTCATGGGCATCTAGATTTTACTAAAACTTGAACATGATGTTTTTGCCATGTGTCGGTAGAATTGTTGTTGACAAACTCCCCAGCCTGCTTGACACAACATCTGCTCCTCATCAGTATCTGAGGGCTGAGTAAAAATCCTGCATCTCCAAATGAAACACTGGTACTTTCTTAATACATTGTTTGCGTAACTAAGGCCCAATCCAATTCCTGTTGAAGTCAATAAAGATTTCAGTGGAAGTTGCATTGGGCCAGTAGGAAATGCTACTGCAGGCTTTTATTCGGGCAAAACTCCCATTGCCTTTGTTGGAGGTTTTGCCTGAACTCTGTAGGAGGGAACTTTTATGGCATAAAGCCCTGACCTTGCAGTGAGATATGTACAGGAGGTCTCTTAGCTGAGCTGTGGTATTGTGAAAAGGACCCTGCTACTAGATCAGGGCCTAAAATGGGAAAAGCTGGGAAGATGTTTTAAGCAGCTTCTTGTATAGAAACTTCAACTGCTTTCTTAATTCTCCCACTGGAAAATAATCCCTCTTGGCCCCAAAGGTTAGATTTTAGGAGAACTTTTTGATAGATGAGAGAGCCAAGAGTGAGTGATGGATAGCTGCTTTTAGTTATATATGGACTATTGAAAAAAAAACCCTACCTATGGTGTTGAATAATGCAAAATGCTTTAGACTTCACACCCAAAACAGAGTGCATCTGGAAAAGGCTACAAGTGGGGCTGCTAATGTAGATACTGTAAAGAAGTTGAAAAGAAATCGAAATCCCTAGTTAAGTGAGAACATAGCCTTGAACTGAAAATGAAACCAACACTATGAAATTCAGTGAACTAACCTCACCGAAAAAGCAAACATGACTATTTAGGTTGTGTTTAGATCTTTAAGATAGTTATTTTAATTCTTCTTTTTCAATAAGAACTCTGTATTGTTCTTAATGCAACTGTGAAGTCCCAAAGTACCTGAATATAAATAGAAACCTAATTTATTACAATGACTGGAAACTACTACTAAATCAGATAAGCATGTTAACTCTTGGAACATTGATATT
This sequence comes from Macrochelys suwanniensis, assembly GCA_033296515.1. Classification (NCBI taxonomy): domain Eukaryota; kingdom Metazoa; phylum Chordata; order Testudines; family Chelydridae; genus Macrochelys; species Macrochelys suwanniensis. The sequence continues at coordinate 6,333,443 of CM065790.1, read as the reverse complement.
TCTACTCTGTTGCCCAAACAAATGCTTAGGAAGAGTGTGTGGGTGTGTGTATACATATCTATATATGTCTGTACACATCTATATATAAAGTACTGTCTGGGTCTCTTCCAAGTATTTGCAGTATGTCTAGCAAGAAGCTGCCCATGCAATGCTTCCTCCATACTGATAAAATAGCAGAGGAATCTGTAATGCATCCCTCAGGAGCAATAAGGACTCCATAGTACTTATTGCAGAAAATGTTCAGACTACCATACCGAGTCTTTGTGATTAATTACAAGCATAAGTGACACAACATCTTACATTCCCCTTCCCATCCAAAGGATCCCACAGCACTTCACAAGCCATCCAGCACCAATGAAATGCAACTGCTTCTGGCGTAGAGGGAGGCGACTAACCAGCATACACCATGCTATGCAAACATGGTGGAAAGTGATATTTTCACTAAGAACACTAGGGACAAACCTCTCCTCTTATGAAAAGGGCCATGGGATCATTAGTAGACAGTTCCTAAGGGCTGGTCTACACCCAAAACTTACACTGGCATAGCTACTTCTCTCAGGGGTGTGAAAAATCCACCACCCTGAGAGATGGAACTATGCCGGCCTAACCTTGGTGTAGATGCGCCACTCAACGGAAGAATTCCTCCTTCAACCTAGCTATTGCTTCCTGGGGAGGTGGATTAACTACAGCAATGGGAGAACCCTCCCTGCCGCTGTAGCGAGAGCCTACACTGAAGCATTACAGTGGGGCAGCTGGGCTGCTGTAATCTTTTAAGTGTAGACATACCCTCGGTTTCTGAGGTCTCATTTGAAAGAGCCACTCCCAGATAAATCAAATCCCATGCTGTTTACCACCTCATAAAGGAGGAAAGCTGAGCTGATGCCACAATGATTTGAACCTGTGGTTCCAGAGTGTCGAGGAATTTCAAGCCTGAATATTTCATAGATTCCCAGGCCAGAAGGGACCGTTATGGTTCCCTAGTCTGACCTCCAGTACAACACAGGCCAGAGAACTTCCCCAAAATAATTCCTAGAGCAGATCTTTTAGAAAAACCTCCTGTCTTGATTTTAAAAATGCCAGTGGTGGAGAATCCACCACGACCCTTGGTAAGTTGTTCCAATGGTTAATTACTCTCACTGTTGAAATAAGGTGTAAATTTTTCAGTCTGAATTTGTCTAGTTTCAACTTCCAGCCATTGGATCGTGTTGGAGCCAGGCATTGGATCACATATTTCTCTGCTAGACTGAAGAGCCCATTATTAAATATTTGTTCCCTATGTACATACTTGTGGACTTGATCAAGTCACCCCTTAATCTCCTCTTTGTTAAGCTAAATCGATGGAGCTCCTTGAGTCTATCACTGTGACATGTTGCCTAATCTTTTAATCATTCTTATGCCTCTTCTCTGAACCCGTGCCAATTTATCAACATCCTTCTTGAATTGTGGACCTCAGAACTGGACACTGTCTTCCCTCAGTGGGCGCGCCAGTGCCAGATACAGAGGTAAAATAACCTCTCTGCTCCTACTCGAGATTCCCATTTATGCATCCCAGGATCGCATTAGCTCTTTTGGCCACAGCATCAGACTGAGAGCTCACATTCAGTTGACTGTCCACCATGCCCCTTGAATCTTGTTCATCTAATGAGGTGTGACCTGGTGGGAGGGATAGCTCAGTGGTTTGAGCATTGGCCTGCTAAACCCAGGGTCGTGAGTTCAATCCTCAAGGGGGCCATTTGGGGATCTGGGGCAAAAATTGGGGATTGGTCCTGCTTTGAGCAGGGGGTTGGACTAGATGACCTACTAAGGTCCCTTCCAATCCTGATATTCTAGGTCTAGGTGGAAGTTACAAGGGGCTGCCCTCTGGATCACAACCCCACTAGTTATACGGTAGGGTTGCCAAACCTCCAGGATTGTCCTGGCACCTCCAGGAATTAAAGACTAATCTTTTATTAGAGATGATGTGATGAAACCTCCAGGAATACATCCAACCAAAATTGGCAACCCTATTATAGGGGCAGATAATTACCAAAATCTCATGGTTCCAAGTCCCTGTAGGAGCCCAGGCAGGGAGGGAATGAAAATCTCACATCCTCCCTGCTACTGCCTCCACACCCTCCCTTGGTCCAGCCCTCTGATAGCTTAATCAGTCCCAGGGCAGTTCTTCCCCCGACTCTCTCTTCTCCCCTCCCCAGACATGCTGAGGAAAGCGCTGCCCTTGGACACTGGATCAATCTCTACATGGTTGCTAATGACTGCTGAGCATTGTGGAGAGAAGGGGAGAGAAATATTCCCACTATCAACTCTTCGCCTAGGTGCCCCCAGCATCAGGACCCATCCTACACCCAGAATTTACCATCCACAATACCAACATTCCCCCATCCTTACACCCCCCCCCCACCCCAAAATCACCTGTCTTTTCTTGCCGTGACCGCCCTCCATCCTTTGTGGCTGCAAAGGGATTATGGGATTTTGGTGGGTCCTGGTAAGAACCTGCAGGTGGCTTGAAGAGTCCAGGCGGAAAGTAGTGGAGAACCTCTATACTATACCATAGTGATCAAGGAATTTATAAGCACCTGTTTAGACCAGATTACCACTCAGCCGCTCTGAGCGCAAGCACATCTGTTGCTAATAAAACACCGGTGCATCTGAGCTACCTGTTTTTATGCTGGAGGAATAGTTGTGTTGGTGGTATTTTTGTGTGTGTTTGTTTTTTCATTATTCCTGCTCAATTAGATGGAGCATTTGGAAATTGCTGCTCTGCATGGCTGTCTGTGCTTGCTCTGAATATTTCCAGCACAGGTGCTTGGGTCCTGATCTCTGACTTGTGCCCCAGCAGTTCTGATTGTCTCCTTAGAAGGAACAAAGTGGGCCCATTTCATCCCAGGCGTAACCCCACTGGCAATGCACCAGGGATTAATTTGGCTCAGTGTGTTTTCAATGATGAAGGCTAACAAGAAAAAGCTTAGAATGTCTGACTTGGCTGGACTAATAGGATGCTGATAGCTGAAGCATAAGCTCTTCCCGGAGCAATTGCCTCCCTGTTGAACTCAGACTGAAAGGTAAAAGATCTTTTCAACAGTAAGCTCTTTGAGGCAGGGACTGTCTTCATTTTTGCCTGTCGTACAGGGCTGAGTGCATTGTCGGCACTTAATAATGAAAGGTGCATATAACTGCATTGCACCCCAAAGAGAGTAATGGTAACTGCACAGAACAGAATGAAAAGGAGGTTTGCAAATGTTCTGTTCTTACCTTCCACGCATCTGCAGTTTGTCCAGTGTGCAAGAAAAGGATCCTTTGTCCTTACTTGGCTAGCGCTTGTTTCTTATTTGGTACCCCGACCCCAGTGCTGGCTGCACTTCAGTGGTGCTGCATGTAGATTGTAAAGGCTACAGAATGAAATATCATCAGCGTTTCAGTGTGATATTATAGTGCAGTCAGTCACTTAACAGCAGGAAGAGCAAAGATAAGCTCCCTCTCTAACCTGATAGTGTTTGAATTCAGTAAATAGCATTAATAATAAAAGACCCACGTAGGCCCAACCAGGCTAACCAAACTCAGATGTCCTCACAAAATATCCCTGGGGGAAGCACCAGAACATAGCCTTTATGTTCACTTCAGGGTTGTGTAGGTAAATGACATTTGACAAGTTGGTTCATAAGAATGTCCTCACAAAAAAGAGATGAAAGGCACTTTTAAAAATCACAGCACTGGGTCTGGTTCCCACACCATCATCAAAGTGCTGCCTGCCCTGCTCCAACGGGGCTTTGAGGATATTACCTTGCTTTAATGATCAAGCGGGCAGGAAATGGCCCTTGCACTGATAATGACCCTTGATTAAGATGTTTGTTTAGGTCACTTGTATTTTTTGTATTTTTGTCTCAGAGGCTTTTTGTTCAATACAGAATATGACAATGCAGGCACAGTGGAAACACCAGTACACAAACGGTTGTAAATAAGACCCATCATTCTTACTTTTGAAGAATGACTTCCTCTTTAAAAGCATTGTCTCCAGGAGAAATACATCCTCACAACAGAGCTAGAGCACAGACCTACATGCAGTAAAAACTTTGGCTCAGTTTATGATAGAGTGTTAGCAGCTTCTTTATAAAAACAAAACTTGTACTTTTCTGGAGCAGTGCTCTCACGGTTCTTTAAAAATGGGGACCTATGGTTTCAAATTGCAGCATAGACAGGGCCCTGTATCTTACGTCATCTGTAAAATAACAATCCATGGAATCTTAAACCACAATCCTGCAAATATGCACATGCTTAACTTTAAGCATTCCTGTTAAATTAAGCATGTGCGTAAATGACTGCAGGATCAGGGCCTTAATTTGTAGCTTCTGAAAGCAGTAAGATAACAAGCATCTTGGTGTATTCAACTGCCGCTCAGACAAAATGATTTTTTGATAGGCTCAATTTCTAATAACCCAGTGCTATTAAAGCCCCGTTGCACTTCAGTGATCCATTCTGTGACCTTTTGGTAACTCAGCGAATCTTTCTAGGCATACTTACTACAGAACTTCCAAAATCTTTGCCTTGAGAAACTAGACAATGTTCTAGGGAGGCAGTTGACTCTTTTGAGTAAACTTCTAACTAGTATTGCTCAGTACACTTTAGATTATTGGCGCATAATGAGTCTGGAAAATCAAAATTCAGAGTCACTTTTCCCCTTTCTATGCTCCTTAGAGTAGGCACCTGATTCAGCTGAAAACAAGTTTTCCAGCATCCGCCTTGCTGGAAGGGCGTGCTGTATAATGAAGGAAATGGAAAAGGTTGGTGGACCCACATTTCCCTTTTAGTTGGATGCTAATTTTACAGGTCCAACATTCCACAGGCAGTGCTCTGCCTCACCCTAGTGGTTCTTCTTCGCAAGCTCAGCTCTTCAGTAAAGGCAGGTCTACACTTAAAACACTGGTACTGTACAGCTGTGCCACTGTCCTGCTTCAGTGAAGACGCTACTGCACCAAAGGAGAGCCTCTCCCATCGGCGTAGTTAATCCACCTCCAGGGGAGGCAGTAGCTCTCTCGACGGGAGAAGCCCTCCTGTCAACATAGCGGTGTTGGCACTGGGGGTTAAGTCAGCAGAACCACATAACTCGGGGTGTGGATTTTTCACACCTGAGCAACGACGTTATACCAATGTAAGTTTCTAGTGAAGACCTGGCCTCAAAACAGTCTATGAGGTTCATTCAGCCCTTGTCTTTCCTTCTGAAACTGTCCATGAGCTTACCTGTTGTGACGGTGGGTTTTGTGATATGGACACCTGCCCACTCTTAAAGTTGCAATCAAAGTTCAGATCCAGGATTTTGGCTCTCGCACATTTCTCCATAATGAATTAAACTAATAGCTTATTGCCTTATTTCACGTGTCTGCAGTGCTACAACCCCACCACAGCCAAGGCCACCCCATAAGCTCTTTGGGGCAGACTGTCTTTTTGTTCTGTTTTTGTCCAGAACCTAGTGCAGTGGGGTGCATGACTGGGACTCCTCGATGCTACCTTAATGCATTAGGAATTAATAATAATATAGGAACTGGCACAGATGCTGACTAGGCCTTACGATTGCTGAACCTGGATTTTCTTACTTCTCAGAATAGTTTGTGGTATGGCGTGCTTCTTGAGGCTGTGTGAAGACTGTGAAACAGGAAGGAAGATTGCTGGCCAATGACTCCCGCGCATTGTGTTTATTGTTCATGGTGATGTGACTCTATGGTGCTTTGAATTGAGAGAATGTATGCGATGTAAGAAGAGTTCAATGCTCTGTGGTTATTGAGAACACTGAGCAAGCTCCTGGCAGGAAACCACCTGATTATTCTAGTTGCTTTTTCTAAATGAAGCTTTCTGGGGGAATCTGCGGGGGCAGAGCCCTTCCACTCAGACGCTCACATTTCAAGAAAAATGAAAGGGATGAAAAGGAAGGTAGTGGAAACTTCACATGGCAGAGGGGGGAGATTCTTCACTCTCCATTTGGAGTTTTCAAGAATGTGCTTATATAAGCGACCAGGACATAAGCAGTCTGGCCTTGCAGTCACAGCGGGGCTGGGATCCACAAGTCAAGGAGAGTCATCAGCGAGCAGGGGTCAGAGGAATCGCTGGAGCCAGGTTCAATAAGCAAAGTCGGAGTTGGAGTCCGGCCAGTGTCGGAGATCAGAGGCAGTACCAGGCTGGAAGCCAGAGGCAGGGTCAAGGTCTGAGTGGGGCTGGGGTTGGAGAACAGAGATCAGGAGACTTCGGTGAGGTTTGGAGTCACGACAGACCAGAAGTCTATGGGGTTGCCCTGACAACTTTCTGGGCAGCCTGCAGGGTTAAATAGTGTGCTTGGACAGTCAGAGGGCCGCAGGGCCCTGTCACGCTGCCTCTCCAGGGCCGTGCTTCCTGCAGCGCCTGCTCTCCCCGGCCTTCCCCGGCTGTGCCTGGTGCCGCTGTGGGACGATCAGCCAGCCCTGGCTCTGCAGAGGGGGGTTCTGGTCATACAGATCCTTACGGTTTAGTCAGAGATGCCTAATTCTCACACACCTCCTACTGCACCCCTCTGCCCAGCCCGCCTCACAGCCAGGCCTCTTCGTCCCAGCCGGCGCCCGGGCCGACAGCGCTCCCTGGCCATCCGCAAGCTTTCGCCACCCTGTGCACTGGAGGGCACAGGCCAGAGGAGAGGGCCCCTAAGGCTGGGCAGCGCAGGGCCAGGGCCCCTGGGGAGGTGGGCGCCGGCTTTCCAGCATCTGCCCAGTAACCAAGGGCTGTGTTTAATAACGCAGGGCCTGTCCAGTGGGGAGGGGCGCTCAGACGTGGCTTGGCATCGTGGGGGGTCAGAGTGTCCCCAGGGAGATAGAGTCTGGTTGGGCAGGTCTGACGGGATGGGCAGGCCCAGCCTGGAATAACAGAGGCTGAGTGGTTGAATTCCGCTCAGGCCCCTCAAGGCTTCTCCAACCTCCCTAGCTGGGCCTCGAACCTGCCATCCCAACGTCTCCAGAAGCCGTATTTGTTAGCGTTCCCACCAACCCTCAATGCGCACGCGCACAACCCTGGCGGTCTTCGGCTGACACCCGCCGGTGAGCGCCGAACCCTTAAAGGGATGGTTAATTTTCCTGTCCGCCGACGCAGCTGAGTTGACACCCGCCGCCACCCGGCGGAACCCTTTAAGCAACTCAACGGAGAGCGGAAAGAAGCAAAATGTGTGTGGCGTCGAAGCGTACGCGCCTGCGTCATCGCGTGCGGAGCGTGACACGTCGGCGGCGGCGGCGGCCATTGGAGCCGGATGTTCCAAGATGGTGGAGATTGTTGGTGTTGCGGCTTCTGCGAGGGGGGGAGGCGCCTGCTGCTGAAGGGGCTTCGCCTGCTGCGTGCACCCCCTGGGGGCCGAGCCGGGTTCCGCCAGGTGAGGGGAGCGCGCAGGGGGCCACCTAGGGGGTGGGCTCAGGTAGGTACTGGTTGGGGAAGCCTGGGGGATGCCGGGGAGGGGGAAAGCGCTTGTGGGGACAGGGCGTGGGGAGGTGTTGGTAAGGTGGAAGCTTTGGGGGGGATGACAGGGAGTGGGGATGGGGGAAAGCGCTTAGGGGGACGGGTTGGGGAGGTGGAGGCTTTGTGAGGGGGACAGGGAGTGGGGAGGTGGAAGCTTTGGGGGGGGACAGGGAGTGGGGAGGGGTTGGTAAGGTGGAAGCTTTGGGGGGGATGACAGGGAGTGGGGATGGGGGAAAGCGCTTAGGGGGACGGGTTGGGGAGGTGGAGGCTTTGTGAGGGGGACAGGGAGTGGGGAGGTGGAAGCTTTGGGGGGGGACAGGGCGTGGGGAGGTGTTGGGAAGGTGGAAGCTTTGGGGGGGATGACAGGGAGTGGGGATGGGGGAAAGCGCTTAGGGGGACGGGTTGGGGAGGTGGAGGCTTTGTGAGGGGGACAGGGAGTGGGGAGGTGGAAGCTTTGGGGGGGGGGACAGGGAGTGGGGAGGGGTTGGGAAGGTGGAATCTTTGGGGGGTGGGTGGGTGGGGAGGGGTCGGGGTTGGCCCGGGAGGGTGACAGGGAGTGATGGTGTGGAGTAGAGCCTGGGAGGGGGACTGGTTTCGGGGGCATTTGAGAAGGGAAGCAGCTTTGGCCAGGGTGATGTGGAGCCACAGAGTGAGAAAGCTGGATGTCTTTAGGGTGCAGCCTGGCTGGTGGAAGCCTGGGGCCTTAAGAGGTGTGGACGCTGTATGGGAGAAGTCTGGAGGTAATTTGGTTGGGGAGCTGTGGGGATGGGAGTGGGGCTAGCCTGGGGAATGTGGCTAAAGTCTTACTGGGCTGTGGGGTTAAATTGTGTGGGCAGCTCTTCACATTGAGAGAGAGGATGGCCCAGTGGATAGGGTGCTACCTTAGGACTTGGGAGACCTTGGGCAAGTCACTTAGACTCTCTGTCTTAGTTCTGTATCTGTAAAATGCAGATCTTAGCACTCTCATATCAAACAGGGATGTTGTGAGGTTAAATAAATTAAAGATTGTGGGGCGCTTTTTGAGTAACGGGTGACATACAAGTATGATGTGTAGACCGTAGGGGTGGAAGGTCCAGCACTGGGTACTTCAGGGACTGGCTGTCTACGATTACCCCCAACTTCTCGTATGTATTCATATTGGTCCCTGAAACAATGGTATCTAGTGTTCCCACCCTGGATAATTCAGATTTTTCTCAGGGTGCCTTTGTGGCCTGTAAGCAACAGAAGCAACTGTAGAAAAGGAATTTCTTGGAAATCCCGAAACTGGATTGGGGTCCCTGATGTGACATTTCATGCTATTGCGACATGGTGCTCAGATGTTGCAATGTATAGGTTTATACTGTCAGATGAATTTGCAAAGATGGCAGTTGAAGCTTCTGCCCCTCCACCTATTTGATTGTGTTGGGGAAACCCAAGCTCCACAGTAGGTTACAGTGTGTATGATTGCAGGTCTTTCTTCTGGGTAGATGTGGTGAATTAAGGCTATTTTGAAAGTATGTCTCTTAGTGTAAATGTTTTGGTTTTTTTCAACAAGGCATTTAAAGTGCTCCCTTCAAAACCAGTCTCCCTTTTTCAAACTGTTGTAGCTTCTTAGCCCTGTGCATAATTGAATAGGAGACACTGTGAGTAGCAGCTGATGATGGCTGAGTATTGCCTGAAAAAGTTGGGAACCACTGACCTAATTAATTACTAATTTCCTTTCCAAACTAATTGAAAGGTTTATGTTGCTGTTGTCTGAGGGCTGCATGTTCACCTCTATGTTCTTGGTTCCAGGAGCATCAGAGCAATATTACTACCAGCTTACACATAAATGTGAAGTTTTTAGCTTTACTGCTGTAGTATGATAGTATTCCACAGTATGTTAGATGTCATCCATACATGCAGGAAGATGAAGTGCCTGTCCTGGACAGCTTATGGTTTGTGGCCCTGATCCTGTAATTGGATCTGTATGAACACAGGGGTTTTCCCATACAAATCCAACTGTGGGATTGTGGCCTAAGATGACAAGTAACATATAAAAGGTGTGGGAGACTAATAAATCATACAACTGAATTTTTAAAAAGTGTTCAGTTATTATGCTTCTAGTGTTGGAGAAAAACTACCTTGCAGAATAGGATTCACTTAACGCTATAGGCACTGGTGTCCTTTTTCAGGATTTTCTGTGATAATACAGTAATAAAAGATGTGTTATTGAGCAATTTACCAATCAGAAAGCTCTAGAAACCGGCATTTCTGATATCTCCCAATACAAATCTTCAATAGGGTTGCTAGGCTACCTACCTGGCTCCGCAGGGCTCCCCAGAAGCAGCAACATGTCCCTGCTGCTCCTAGGTGGAGGAACAGCCACAGGGGGCTTGGTGTGCTATCCCTGCCCCGAGTGCTAGCTCTGCAGCTCCCGTTGGCCGGGAACCATGGCCAATGGGAGCTGCGGGGTTGGCACCTGCGGGTGCAGGCAATGTGTAGAGCTGCCTAGCCGTGCTTCTCCCTAGGAGCAGCAGGGGCATGTTGCTGCTTGCTGGGAGCGGCCCGAGGAGAGCGCTGCTGGGATCCGGCACCCCAAAACCCCTCCCGTGCCTCAACCTCCTTCTCCAAGCCCCCTCCTGCACCTAAATGCCCTTCCAGAGCCTGCGCCCTACACCCCCTCCCATGCCCCAGCCCTGAGTCCCCTCCCTCACCCAAACTCTCTCCCTCCATGGGTAAATATAACTCTTAGTTAACCAGAATTTTTGACTAACCAGCATCCCCCATCTCCCCAACATGCCGGATAACAAAGCTTTTACTCTATAAATTCAGTTCACAAACTCCTTATCTCTTACTTTGCTTGTGTTCAAAGCATAGCAGAGATGTTGAGGAAACTTTGGATTCCTTTCATCTCAGCCAAAACCACAGTTGCCTTTAGATCTTATGTTGATAGTTAAAATTGCTTAATTGGGGCTGTTTTGCTCACTGAGTAAATTATGCATAAAATATTTATGACCCAAGATCTTAAATTAGAATACTGATTACAGATTTACCTAACTGTATTTGTGCTGTTTACGTATTCCTGCAATGATGTTGACAAACTCTTGTAATAGATAACTAATTTAACTACTTTGGTTTGTGCATATTGTAGTGTCATTGTACCTGGGTTACGGTACACAAAAGATGTTAGGAAGGAGGTACACAATGTTGAAAAGCTCTGTGGAGAAAGTAATAGGTCTTCCTTCATTGTTCGCTGCTTCATGCTAACATTTGTCACATTTCACTTTAGTAGATGCCATTTAAGCGGCACAGAAAATCCTAACATAAACAAAGAGAATTTTTCCAGATTATACCAGGGTGTGTGATTTGCTCCATTAAGATCCTTTTCAAAGAATTAAGAAAGCTGTAAAAACTGACACCATTTTAGTTTTGATCATTTGTTACAAGCTTTATTTAGCTAGGCTGGCTTTGGGGTAAATGACCACCTCAAGTACACCTGTTGTATTCAAACTTCACTAAGTGTGGCAGATGCTATACGATGAATTTCAGTGGTTTCTTGTTTGGGTACAAATCCTGATCCATTGCAAAAATTCAGATTTCTACTAAGATGCCACTCTTGACACACAATAAGTTGTAAAAATGAAGGATCACATGAATATAAATATCTTAATGTGAATTGCAAGGAATTTGTGAGATGGAAAAAAAATCTATGAGCTATTCTGCATGCTTAAGTAGAGAACTGTGTGTGAATAATACATGTCTGAGGCAGGAGTTAATCTTTCTGAAACACTCCTTATGCTGTATTTTTTTTTTTTAAGAAACCGACTTGGGGCTATATAATAACATTAGTTAATGCAGAATTTGATATAGAATTAAGTCCAGTATCTAGTCAGACACTAGACAAAATGCAGCCATAAATGTTTTATCCATTGTGGATAATATTGAAAGTTAGATGTGGTGATGATGTCATAACCCTCAGGACTCTATTAAATTAATTAAGAACACCAAACATCTCCCTTCATAAAGCATGTTGCTAAGAGGCAACAAGAAAGGGGGAGAAAAAACCTACAGTCTGGTTCTTGAAATTGCATTGCAATCTGAGTTTTTATTAGTTGGCCTCTGGAAAGACAGTCACATGAGCTTTCAGTGGAATTATTTTGCACACTGAGCGATCGATTCTGTAAACATGCTAACAAATATTACTTTGAGCAATCACACTGACTATGTCGGGCCCTCAGTTTGACTGTTCTGAAATGTATTCAGACATCTTTTAGATATTACTTTGACTCTTAAAGCTTAAGCCAAATTTTTCAGATTTTAGCTATATCTTTTTGGGGTGTTCTAATGACTTTTTTTTTTTTTAAACAGTTCATTTTCCTTCATTTAGGTGTTTGTCTACATGGGAAAGGTTTTTTTAATATAACCAAAGGAGTGAATTTAAGCTGACATAGTTGTAGCAGTATAACCCCCTGTGTGGACACTCTGGCAAACTCTCCTAGTGGAGATGCAGTTTGTACCAGCAGAAGAATGTTTTGGCCAGTATAACTTACACAAGTCCCCGAACAAAGTAAGTTATACTGAGAAAAGGACTTTATTGTTATAAACTGCAAATACGCTAGAGCTTTTGCCAGCATAGCTATGTCGATCGGGAGTGTGATTTCCCCCTCCCCCCCCCCCCCCTACTCCAACTATAAGGGGATGTCCAAAACAGATTCTTAGAAGCGTGTTCATTTTCTAAGTGTGTAGAATCAGGAGCTGCTGACTAGGCAGGGTTTCCTGGTAACATCCTGGTTGGCAGTAGTTGTGCCCTGCTGGAAAACCTTTTCCCAGATATCAAGGCAGAGAGAAATGATTACAATATTTGAAAACTCTTTGAATTGTTAGATGTGTTTTGTAGCAACTAAGGTTCCCTGACATGGATTAAGCATGAAACTGTTTTAAATTTTTTTTTTTAAAGAAAAATTAAAGTTATGCTTGAAACTAACAAACCTAAGTTCAGTATTTCTATTCAGAAGCCTAGCATTAACTCAATTCTGCTCCTCCTCCTCCCCATCTTAATAAAAGATTTACATTGAATATAAAGCAATAACTAGAACATTGTAATGGGGTGTATTGGCCATTTGGTCCCCATGGAGGGGGACCCTGATAGCTGACCCCCTCCTCAATGATCCCACTTAGAGGGGCTGCATTACCATGACCTATGAGCTACAGTAATACAAATAATAAATAGTAACGAGAGATTGTATTGATTAGAAGCCAGGAGAAGTTGCCTTTGGGAAATATATAAGGGCTATCCTGCTCATTGGCTTATGTGCTTTGTGTTTTTGAAGTTTACTGATTTTAAAGCTTTACAGAATGAATGCAGCCAGAGACTTTTTGCCAAGATTATATTTTGATTAAGCTGAAACCCCAGAGAGAGGTTTTTGCATTTAACCCCTTCTCTAGCTGCTTAGCTCCTGACCCAGTCAGTCACAAAACATCGTTCTGTTGTAGTTTCTTAACATCCAACTCTTGCTATCAAAAGACGCAAGTTGCTTTACCAGAAATTTAAAGGTGGTTTTAAATAGTTTTTAGTCTTCTGATTACCATTGACTTTGGGAGTCATATTGCTAAAACACTGTACAACTCTTGGTTGCCTTTTATTATGAAGGATTAACCAAAAATGTATCCAGTAGATGACACAACTACTGTGAATACTTTTCTCTCCATGATGTGAACTATACTAATAGCATATTTCTATTAAAAGGTCCCACTGTATAGTACAGGACTAGTAATAATGCCCCAGATCTCATATAAATCGCCATGGCTTGTTTTATTTTTATTTTTTTAAGTGGTGCAGTATTATAAATGGAAAAATACAAGGTCTTAACGAACTTATGAAAACTGCTATTGCGCAACCCACTAAATCCTTATAACTGATACCAGTGAGTTTAAGTTGAGATGGAAAACTTCCAGAACAGACCTATTAAAATTAACCAGAGAGCATATATATTTTGACAAACTTTACAGGAGAATTTAGACTGTTTTAAGTTTAAAATACTCTGCTTCTGGTAATGTCTCCCTCTCCCTTCTCCTTCCCCACACCCCAGAGTGTCTTGCAGTGATAAAAGTGGAATGTGCTGAATTAATGCAAATAACATTTTGTGTTGTTTATATGGATTTCTTTCTGAAAGTAATATGCTTTTACTCCATTCATAGAGCTCTTCCTATGTTTAAATACAGCTGAAGCTAAAACGCTTCTAAGAAAGTATGGGAAGCTGTATGGTATGGGAAGCTGAAAGTATGGGAAGATAGTTTTCTTAACTGAGCGTTTGTTAATATCTTCCACTAGTGCACTACCACTAACTGGTGCTACCAGTGGTGGGAGTGCTAGTATAGCTCAATTGCTGATGTTTTTGCCACGATATTGTCTAATCCTGCTTAAAGCAAGTCTAGACAACATGATGGTATAAATGTCACTGCACTAGTGCACTTGGAGCTGTTAGTATGAGACTTTACAAAAGAGCTCAGCATAAGTGTAAAAGTCAGTGTAAACATTGCCTGGGTCCAAACTGTATTTCAAGACATTTCCCTGTGGGGTTTTTTTACATTGTTTTAAAAAGAGCTTGGCTTTATTTGCACAGACTGGCCAAACAGTGTTAGATAGAACCTTGTGTATAAATACAATTATAAGTCCAGTATAGTGAAAACTCAATGTGTGAAATAAATATACATTCTGGAAAAACTGGCAAATATTTTATTTTTGGGAATCCTGTCTCTTCAGCAGATCACTTTCTGAAAATTCTCTCTTTTAGAAAAAAACCCAGAATGAGATTTTTTTTTAAATGGTGAGTTTTCTTATAGTGGGATGTGAAACTAATTTGTCTTATGTTCTTCTTTGCAGTGTGGGGGGAAAAAGGAAAACCCGTCTACAGCATTCATTGGTGGTTCTCCAAACAGCATTTGACTTTGCTAGAAATTCGTCATGCAGCCATCTCCACAGACGGTTCCAGTGGGGGCTGGTGGACCGCCTCCTCCAGGAATTGCTCGGAACACGTATTGGCGAAACAGCCCATTTAGTAGACGGGCAAATGCACCGGTCTCAGGAGCAACTGCCCCGGTGCAACCTGTGACAGACCCTTTTGCATTTGGCAGGCAAACTCCACAAGGCTCCCTGTTAGGTAATCCATCCAAAGGCAATCCCCTGGTTATGCCAGGTCCTGCTTCATCAGTGTTTCCTCGTCCAGCTGGTGTGCATTCTTCTCAATCATATGCAGGGGATAATTCTCATGGACTGCCTCCATCTTTGCCAACATCTGTATCTCAACCAGGAATACCTTCAAATACATTTTCTAATGTGGTGACTCCATCACCAGCACATATTATGAATAGCACTGCAGAAATGCATCAAATGCATCCAAATGCAGAACATGGACCCCATAACTCTTCAGCACAGTCGCTTTATAATACAGAAGCAGCACATGAAAATTCTCTCAGTGGACATCTGGCTATGGCGCATGTGGCAAACAGACCCCTAAGCAGACAAGATATTAATAGGGATCCAAGCAACACTAGTTCAGTACCTACAATAGCACCATTCCTCCCTCCACCTCTTCAACAAACCCCACCTCAGTGGAGACCCATTCGAGATAACCTGCAGCCTCAAGTTCAGAACTACTGGTCCTACACTGAGCCACCCTCTCAGAATGCAGTTTATAGCGTTTCTCACTCTTCTGCTGTTACGTCCCATCTTCCTCCCCAAGCAAATCTGCATCAAGGACCTGTACATCAACATATTCCACAAAGTACCATGCAAGCACCTTTGCCCATTGGTGGTGAAAAGAATGAGATAAGCAGCTTCCCAGTTGCCAACCACCATGTGAACAGCTTTCAGCCTGAAAATATGTTTAGACAGAATATAAGAATGACTAATCCTTGGCCAAGTCAGCCTTATCAAGAACAGTTTTACCCACAGCCTCTTTTACCAGATGCTGGTTTTGTTAATCCCATCACTCAGGAAAATAACCCACAAAAACAATCTCAAAATGTGTCTGAAACACCAAGTGGACATATATCCACAAATGCAGATTCAGGAACTATCTCCATGTTTTTCAAAGGGGATGAGGCAGAAAATGAAGAAATACTTTCATCGGAAAAAAGTGATTTGTCCGGTAAAGCTAACTATGATGCTTGTCAGCTAAATTCAGGACATATGTATCACCAACCACTGCATCCTCAGCAGGCTGCAACTAGTGTTCTCTCTCAACCACAGATTAGCACAGGCTCAGCTAATGAGGGAATGGATGTCCAATATTTTTCTAAAATTATAAGCAGCCAGCATGACACACAGACCAGTAAAAACTCTGTGTATATTAGTGATGACAAAGCAAATGTTAGCAAAGCTCATGAGACTGTTGGGTCACATTATGAAAATGTTGAGAACCTGGAATGCATTCAGAATCAAGAAGTTCTGCCAAGCGAACCACAGAATATTAATCGCTCATCCCCAAGTGTAGGTTCTGATCTGTACAGATATGGGTCACTCCCAGGGCAGTTGCTTCCAAAGAACACCGTTGTGAGCCACGCAGGAGGAGGACCAAATCTAGAGGCACCCGACTCGTTACCTCGTCCTATCCGATCTGATAGTGTATCCTCAAACTACAGTAACGTAAGCCACAGGAGTGTTTCTAGTTCAACAAGACCTCAAGAGCTTGTTGGTACATTTATTCAGCAAGAAAGTGGGAAGCCTGATGAGGAGTCCTCTGCCAGTTTCTTTAAGCAGATTGACTCCTCTCCTTTGGGAGGCAATTCGGGTGAGCCAAAGGTCAGCAAGAATTATCCTAGTAATCTGTCCCAGCCTCCAACTCCAAGTCCCCCCAAACCTACAGGAATATTTCAGACAAGTGCAAATAGTTCTTTTGAACCAGTAAGGTCCCATGGGGTTGGGGTAAAACCTGCAGAGGTTGACCAAGCGAAGATGGTGGTTGAACTAAGAGAGAACCACCCAAACCAAAAGAATACTAAGAAAAGTACGGCTATGCCAGCTGCCTCACCAGGTAATCTTGAACAGCCACCAGATAACCTGGAAACTATTTTCATGCCCCAAGTACATCCGTTGCCTCTTACAGTCACTGGTGAACCTGGAAACATGTTACCGCCTGCTAGTGGACCTGTTGTGGAAAACATACAATCGGTACCTGAGAAAAGACCCTCAACGAGAGCACAGGGAGCAACTAAAAAGTGTGAGAGTCCAGCAACAACTCTCTGGGCTCACAATGAGTTACCTAACTTTGGGGGCAATGTTCTTCTAGCCCCTGCTGCTCCTGCAGTGTATGTACCTGCCAAACAGACAGTGGAAATTATTCAACCGCCTGAGGAAGGGCTGTCCAGTCAGCAGCCAAATAAACCAGAGTGTGTTCTTGTGCAACCATCCCAGCATGGAAATGTATCTTCTGAAAACCTTGAGAATCCTCCCAAAATGGGAGACGAGGAGGCACTTCAGTCTCAGGCAAGTTCAGGTTATGCAAGTTTGTTGTCTTCTCCACCCACAGAGTCTCTTCAAAGTCATCCTGTCTTGATTGCCCAGCCTAATCAAAGCTATAATTTGGCTCAGCCAATTAATTTTTCTCTTTCTTTATGTAATCAGCTAACGAGGAATGAAAATAATCTTCCACTGAAAGATCCTGGAGTTGAAGATAAACCTGTAACAGGACTCCAAGCTCCACATGCTGGTGGGATCCTCTCTGGGGAAAATGTGCCATTGTCTATGATGCAGGGTGGCTCTTCAGTTAATACACCCCCACCATCTAATCTGTCACATTCTAATTTATTACAAAGCCCAGTTAATTCTTCAGAAATCACCGCGAATCAATCCACAAATTTGTTGATGCAACCTCCATCTCAAACGCCAATTAATTTGGCTCCAGAAGGTCAAAAGAATGCTAATACAGAAGGTTGTCTGCCTGAATTGGCTAGTAAACCAGGATCTGACTCAGCTGTTCCTCCTGGGACAAATCTCCCCAGTGGAAGTGCAAGTGTGTTGTTAGTCCCACCAGTGTATACTATGGTGCCTAATAATAATTCTACAAATGACTCACATAGTCATGAAGAAACTTCTGGAGCACTTGATTTTACAGTAACACGGACACTGGACAAAAGCAAGACCAGTAATCCTGTACAGATGCATAATCCATTACTTTCTTGTGGTCCAGTATTTCCTCAACAACCAGTCAATCATGCTAGCCAGGTGGGGCCAGACACACATGACAAACAACATTTCTATCAGCAGGTAACAAAAGATGTGCAGCTTCAGGCTTCATCAGACAGAGCCACACAGGGGGCATTGCTTTCTCAGCCACAAAAGCAGACTACTCAAATGCCGCAAACAATACCTTCTGGGCAGTCCTGGGTTTCTTCAAATTATCCGATGGCTTCAGGAATTAAACCTACCCAAGCACCACAGCGACAAGAGAATCAGGTGCCAATTAATAGGTATTATCCAGCGGTTCCCCCAGAGGGTAGTTCAACACAGCCACCAACAAGCTTTAGTCAAACAAGTCCTGATAAACAACCATTTTCTGGTCAGTCATTGAGTGCTCCAACTTCATCAGCATCTGTTACCACCAGTCAGCCAGCCACGCAACAAGAGCAGAATCCACCACCTTCTCAGACTCCTCAGGATGTCTCTGGGCCACCACAAAACCCTTACTACTATTACAGACATCCTTACGATGCTTATCAGACTCCATATCCACAGCCTTACCCTCCCCTGGATCCTAGAACGGCAGCTCATCTCTATTATCAGGTAGAGCAGGAACTTCTTTCTCTTCTCTCATAATGGTATTGACGTATATAGTAACTTTTTTTTGTCTTAGAATCATAACAAAGTGTTTGAAGTGATCAACAACATAGCATTTATCTTGAAAGATTCACTTTATATTTCATTAGAGAGAGAAATCACAATGTCAATAACATAATGCAAGAACTCAACAAATCCGTAGGTAATGGGAAAGCCTTTGGAAGGATTTTTTGGTAACATTTTCATTACTAACTGGCAGCTTTAAAGCTAACAAACATGTTACATATCTGATGTCAGAAAGCAGAATCAAAATTCATAGAAAAATAAATTTACAATCAGGAATGTGAAAACCCAAACGTATAAAGACAGAACTGAAAATGGTGGATAAATTATAAACAGATTTAAGATAGGAAATGAGTATTAATACTGTTAGCAGTTACTGTCGCTCCTGGAAGTTATCTGAACATTGTTTTCTTAGCCTGTGTGAAAAAAATGGTGGTTTTAACCTTGTCCTAGTGGGACGGATGTCCAAATCCTAAAAATGCCCTACCTCCCAGGTGGGACTAATGACAATTTCAGAAGTATTTTCTTAAATTGGGTTTTAAGGCACATTGTCAGGCAACAGTGTAGCCATCTGTACCCTTTGTGGCAAGATAATATACTTCAGTATTCATGGCTGTCAATATGGCATCTTTTGTGGATGCTAATTTCAATTTTTTAAGGTGGTGGGGAGAGGAAGAAGGGAAATTGTGTTCAGAAAGGGGTTAGCCATAGTAAAATGTGTGGGGGGTTTTGTTTGTTTCTATTTTTATTCCTTGTCAGATTTTCAAACAATTTAACTTACTAGTTGGTAATATATAAACCTCTCTTCTCGAGGATGATGTCTATGGACAATATGGTCCCCGCTACCAGCCCTATGATAGAAGTAATGCTACCTACGCGGAGCCTAGTGGTTATCGATATGGTGAACCTGAGCGTCCTAGTTCCAGAGCTAGTCAGTGCTCTGATAGACCGCCTTCTAGGTATGTAATTATGGAACTATGCAAAGGTTTAGTGTGTCCTGATGGATTACATTTAATTATGCATAATGAACTTTTATCTTGTGTAGCTCACAGTATGGGAGCTAGATGGTGGAAATGAGTCTGTCAATATTGACAAAACGCTCTACAATTTAAACTACACATGCTATTAAACACATAATCCAAAAGTATGAATTGCAGATTGTTTGATTCTTTTAGAGGTGAGGGAACACAATGCCATGTATAAAATGACAATGATGTGATAGTGGTCATCTCCTTACTGCTCCTTAAGCCTTCCTTCATGCCCATTTGTAGGCTGTCGTTACTGTGTCATTCCCATTAGAGGGGGCTCAACAATAGAATCAGTACTGATAACTGTTTTCTGTCTCTCAACAGAGAGAGCAATGCAGGTTACAGCCTCTCATTAGAGTTTAAGAGTAACGTTTACAAAGCTGTGTGTAAGAGGTAAATTCTCCAATCCTGTTAACAAATGGCATTTCTGCATGTACCCCCTGGGATTTGCTTTTGAAAACATACCAGAACATGTTGCCTACTGAGACACAGATTTTTGTTCTCGGATGGGAGAGAGAATGTGAGTCAAATGAAAAACTCCACAATTCTGCATCAGGTTAACTTTTCCAGTGATGATCTTCACTGTGATGATATTAAGCTCTATCCAGTTAACTAATAAAATAGCATAGGGTTGTGGGAGGTGACGTGGCAAAACAAGTTTGAAGTAAGAGGATGAATTGAAATTACTAATGTTAATCAAGGAGCAGCCAGTTCCCCTTTAGTTAATATTACATGAGTGATTTGTATGACTTTTTCATCCATCACAAGATGTTCCTGTAGCAATGACATGTAAATTAGAAGTCGACAGGCTTTGAGAGAATGGATTGTCTACTGGAAAGCATGAACCTCCTACCAGTTGCCATCAGCTATATTTTCAGTAATTCTGCTATGGAACCTCCTTTACCTGGAATAATTTGTATTGGCAGCCTCTAAAAGGGAATGGAGGAAGTTATGGGTTTAAGGAGCAGTACAAACAGCTGCAATAGTCTTGTGCACATCTGAACCTCCAAAAACATAGTGAGAATTTGTGGTGAGATGAGTTAATGGGATTGCTTTCTCTTGATAGCACTGTTCTCGGTGCACGTCATCACTATTACAGATAGTATTTCAAAGCTCCTTGGAATCACAGCCTTGTAAAATTATTCTTGCTCACTCACTGTAAATTTTAAGAGATGAATAAAATGTAGTCTCTTTATCAGAGAGCAAACAAGTAGATTTTTGTTTGGGTTGATAAATTTTCCTGACCGTTTGTGCAATAACACAACTTTATTGTCTCTTCTGTCTAAATGTTTTTAATGCTTTTATAAAGTTCATATCTACCCTGCTAAGACTGAGCAAAACTAAATTATTTTCTTTTATTTTTAACAAAAATAACAGATTTCTTCTATTAAAAATCAGTGTTTTATTGCACAATCCTTAACTCATGGTCCTGGCTCACAATGGTAGGTTAAGATTTTAGAAAGACACAAATGGGAATTAGTTGCCTTAACTGCCTTTTGTGCTTTTGAAAATTTCTCTCCCAAAGTAGTTCAGGTTGACACAATCTTATCAGATCAAATTCACTCCTGCAAGAGTGGATGCTGTCTTTACAAGCTTCTCACTCACTGCTACGCAGCTTGCACCCCTCTTGACCTATTCAGGCACTCACTGAGTGTACACTACCAATTATGTGATGAGTTTGGGGTGTGGACCAAGGCTTTCAGATTCATTTAATTGGTGGCATTGGTTACTAAAAAAATAATCCTGCAGAAATGGAAAAGTCGATCTCCACCAAACATTTGTGCCTGGTTCAATAATATGGCTGACCTCGCATGAGTGGCTCTAGAGCTGAGAATAGTTATCTCAATACCTAGTTAGCTACTGGCAGCCTCCGTAGAGAAGCCAGTAAGAATGCCAATTGTAGTAATGGCTTTTGTAATGTGTTTAATTGTCCATAAGTGACTGGACTGACCACCAAATCTGTTCATAAGCCACTAAACTATTGTATGGTAACAACTTTCAGTCACTGATGGAGTGGAAGATTTGAATTAGTGATGTTCTGGTATATAGGCTCTAGTTCCCTGAACCTTCCACTTCCTGTAATTGCAATTTTAAAAAAACTATAACAGTAGATATTCTGTTGTCAAAGTGAGTATAACCAACATCAGCTGTGTGTATCCTCTAACAACTTTAAGAATAGTCACTATGCCTCTTTTAATCATGGTATTTTATCTCCTGTATTTTTTCCCTCTTTCAGACAGGGGCATACTGAAGATTATTATAATCCAAAAAGTGGTTGGAATGATTACTATGCAGACTACTATGCAAATCCATATAATTATGGAGGTACAGTTGGACAATGAATTCTAAATTTTTCTGAGTAGTTCAGAATAAACAGGGGACGTGTATTAAAATTAGCATCAGAGAACTGTTATAAAACTAAATTTGTGGTTTTACTGAAATAGTGATATTGTCATGTTTTCCACAGCTAATGAGAATAAAGTTTTCAGTTTGTTGAAAACTGATCTCCTGCATTGCAGTTGTCCTTAATGCTTTTCTGTCATCTCTGTATCCTTGGTTCAGTAGGAGGAAAAAGCAGAGAAAACTAGTTAATTATTAGAACATAAATTGACTCTACCTCAAAATGTAGCGCTCTGCACAAATAATATGCCCCACAGTCACCCATGGGGTAACAGTGTTCTGGAGATCAGCACTTGAATTCTATCAGACCAATGGACATAAGGGATTCTAGAGGCAATTATTTCTCCTCCTCCAAGACTACCTCTCCTCCAAACTCCAGGATTTTATGTTGAGGGTTTCCATATCTTCCTGTAGAAATAATTTTATCATAATAATAATAATATCATAACTTAGCCTCATAGTAATTAAGATGAAAAGATCTATTAGATTGCAGAGACCATCCCTTTGAAAGAGTACAGTATAGTATCCAGATAAGGTATGTAACTGTAATCTGACAACTACACTTGGATGTAACCAAATTTATCACAGGGACATGAAATTGATATACAGCTTTTTTGCTAACAGTTCAGTCTGTAACTTTTATTTGATCTCATCAAGTTATGGCAAAATGTCTGAGTAAACATATTTCTAATAAAATTAGTATCTCAACTTTGTTTTGAAAGCTTTTTTTTAAATTGGGTTTATACAGTAGTTATCTCAGATGTTAACAAAACATAGGTGTATGCATTTCAGGAGGGAACACATAGAGAAGTTCTGTGAGCACTTACTGGGCAAAGATTTTAGATTAAACCCGTTCTTCTTTTTAAAGATCCAAGTCGCTGGGAACGTTATCCATCAGCATATGACTCCAGATATAGAGATCCTAGAAGTTATGACCAGAGATACTGGTATGACGCTGAACACAATCTGTACCAAAAGAGAGAGGCATATCCATATGATAACAGGTTTGTAATCCATGCCTTTTATTTGCAGGCTTTGAGAGTTGGCTCTTAATTTACTGAAACTTTTGATTATCCAGAAAGCTTCAGAGTTTCAAATTATCCTGTAAAAGTTCTGAGCAGCATTTTTTTAATTCATTTCTAGGGAAAGTGGTATGCAAATCTATTGCATGACAGGTAAGCAAATCTATTGCATGACAGACTATGAAAATGTTTGAGGTATAAAACAGGATTTTTTAAAAGTGTTCTTCATCAGTCTACATGTTTTCTTTTTGGCAAGAAGAATTGTTATGGAAATTGAGGTACATTGGATAAACCAGCTTTGAGAGAATGATTTTAGGAAAAATAGGACTTGTTTTGTAACTAACTTTTTTAATGACTTAGTACAGAGTGTAAACCGAAACCAAAGCAGGAAAATGTTCTGCTTCAAGTTTTCGGTGTTAGATGGGTTCAGCATGGGATATTGGTCTTAATTTTGAATAGCCTAGATTTTTGCAATTAGTCTCTAAACATTCCAAGTTGAAAGGGATACTGTCAGGGTAAAATCATGTCTTTTTAAAAACTGATTTTTATACTTTTGCTACTAACGTAATTACTACAAAATTGAAACTCTTTACTCCATCATTTGTTTACTTTTTGCACTTCATTTTGGACAGTGAACGCAAGTTTAATCAATTTTACTTTCTGGTTCTCATATACTTGCTATAAAGCTGGGTTTAAATCACAGCTAGAAAATATTTTCAAGGGAAAAATAACTGAAGATATATGTATTAAATCAGGTTTTGGACTGTGTACTTTACAAAACCTAAATCTGTGGACTAGTTTGTGAAATGGTCTCTTTAAACTGTACTCTCTAGTTAATGGACACAAATATCCACTGAAGTTAGTTCTTCCCAGGATACAGGTTCTTATCTTTATTTTCATATTTCATTGCTCTTTAGACAAGACCGATATGAAGATCACTGGCGATATGATCCTCGCTTTGCTGGAAGCTTTGATGATGAAACTGAGCCTCACAGAGACCCTTATGGTGATGAATTTGACAGACGAAGTGTCCACAGTGAACATTCTGCCCATAGCCTCCGTAGTTCCCACAGTGTTCATAGCCAGCAGAGCAGCTTCAGTTCTCGCTCTCAGCAAGTGAGTTTCATATGAGTGCATCAGGTGTTTGACTTTGTTAACCCGCTTGATGTTAGGAATGGGGTTACCTGACAATCTCTTGGACCAAATCTCTAGAAGCTAGTGGAAGATCATAAACGTACAAAAGTTATGATTATTTCTGTTCTTAGCTTGGGTAATAGAGGCATATTTTGAAAGTTTGTATTCAGCAACTGGAGACTGAACACTGTGCCACAGTGTGTGCTTGATTTTAAAATATTTATTCGGTGGTTCTTAGAGTCTTTGACTAGAACTGGGGCTCAAGTTGTGCTTGCTGCTACATAAGAATATAGGAGGAAATGGTCTCTCTGGCTAAGGGCTTGATCCTACAATTCACTGGGCATGGGAGCACTGCTACATTTTGCTATTGTTGAGAATGTGTCCACATTTCTATTTTTATATGTCCTGTTTCTCCCAACATCACAAGCATAAAAACTAATGCTGGGCTGAAATGTGGAATACATTTAAAGAGACGAGGCTGTTGAATTGATGTATAGAACAGTCTTCTACTGTAAAGGTTTTTTGTTTTTGTTTTTTTTTAAATTACTCTTCTACTTTTAAGTACAAATGCACAGATAATTCCATGAAACATTCTAACTGGTAGATGATTCTTGTATACTGTTAGTAGAGTTTGCATTTGCATTATCTGTAGGCTCATATGTTAACCTTCCAGAAATCCAGATATAGTTTTAAATGTAGTCCTCCATTTGGGACCCAGATGTTTCATTGATATTGGACATGGAGAATTGGAGGCTATCCAGGCATTTATACCGAGTATCCATACTCAATCAAGTCGGATTTTCTCTTAAGTCAGGAGAGGCACTAAGAAAAGGTTGTGGGGTCCTTCTGATCCTGGCTGAGCTGCGGCTGCAGCGGCACTCCCGTCTGGAAATCATTCTGTGAATTTTTATTCTTGGCAAAATACACATGCGAGTAATCATTTAATAAAGGAGGGTGAGGAGTTGGTGGAGAGATAAGTAAACCCACAAGTGCAGTCTGAGGTGAGCAAATCAAATTGTAAGAGGGGAACATAGGGAAGTAGAGCATTAAAACAGACCAACTATTTTAGCTCATGTCCATTATACCACTTGATTCACTATGCAGCTTTCATAAATCCAATGAAAATCCTGTGCAACTTACTATATTAAAATACTTATAAGGAGCCCATATAGCTGCTAAGTGGGAGATAAAAAGCTCCTCAGTCCTGCTTGCCACATTATTCAGCCCATGTGATTCTTTTCCCTCCTGCTATTATGTCTTTAATGCAACTATTACTAATATTTTCTATTCAGAGTCAGCTTTATAGAAACAACCGTGATCTGACAGCTAATGCATATGAAACCACCACCCAGCCAGTCTCGCTTCACACAGATTATCCATACGGAGGATACCCTGCTAACTTTGATGGTCAACAGCCTTTTACAGATTATGGCTATTCAGCTGATACTGAATGGCCATCTGTAGAACAAGGTATTTGCAGAAATGTGGGGGAAGGTTGGGTTGAGAGGATAGTTAACAATTCTTTGCTTTTGTGCCTTTCATTCAACTTTAAAATGCTTTACAAACATTTATTGAACCTATTGGTAGTAAAGACACCTGTGTTCGTAATAGATGTTAAACTGATAGGGAACATTACATTCTACTGTTATTTGTAGAGTCATAGAGATGAGCTATACCTAAGTTAAGTTTTTCTCACTGTGAGGATAGTCCCTTGCTTGTTCCATCCTGGGTTGTCACTAAACAGTTCCCTTATTTTATGGCCAGATATTAATTGCTACTGGTTATGTATGAAGTACTACACACTTATTTTGCATTTGTGGTTTTGCTGTAGAACAGTGTGTATACTAATGGCATGCTGTAAAACTCTCTTGTATCCAAGCATGCTTTGAGTTCAATCTACCCTTAATTCATGGAGAATCTTTAAAATAAACATAACTTAGAAACAATTATGTTTATATAATCCTTTGATTTTTCTATTAACCTTGCTTCTTGCAGTTAAACAGCAGTGTTTCTAAAAAGAGAGTTTTTTATATAAAGTATCTGTAGTTTTTTAAGAAAATATTTGTCAGAAGTCCTCTAAAACATAGAAATGCACAGAAATGTACTGGGGATTGATAAGCAATATGTCTCATGGGAAAAATAATGTATTTAAATGAAACAATGTTCAAGTTCTCTGTACAGAATTTTTTCTCATTTTAAATGTCTGAAAGGTCTGCTCTCAGTACCGTGTCTTGCATTTGATAGGACAGTCTAGCTATTAACTTGTTGAAGATGATGTTTAGCCAACTTCAGTAACTAGTTTTTCATGTCTGCTTTGATTGTGATAAGAACTATATAGGAAACTAAATAAAACGTTAATAACTAAGTTGCTGCAAGGTAATTAAGTCACTTGATTTTGGTGTTTCTCTCTACTGTAGTCCCATCAAGACCCTCGACACCTGAGAAATTTTTAGTGCCTCATATCTGTGCAAGGTTTGGTCCTGGGGGCCATCTGACAAAAGTGCTGCCAAACCTGCCTTCAGAAGGACAGCCGGCTTTGGTTGAGATACACAGTATGGAGGTAAAGCAAAAGCACATCACGAATACAAATGTGTTATGTTTATAAAATCTGGGTTTTTTTCTAAAGGGAAAATAAGGCACTTCAGTTGTGTTATGGCTTTTTGTTGTATGTGCATTAGTTTATAGAAAAACAAATGTTGATTCTTTTCTGTACATTTCCTTATATTTTCACTTTTGATTTCTTCTGCAAGCCCTTAGTGTAGAATAGCCATCTCCTTTTCTCACTGTGGTATTTGATTAATAAAAAAGGATTGCCAAGTCCCAGGAGGTTGGGACCTTGATTTTTTTGTACATTCAGCCATTGATTGAGACATGAGCATTTGTATCTTTCTCTGCTATGGTGATGGTTTACTATTCTAGTGTATGGCTGCACAGCCTGTGGCAGTGAACCTCTGAGCCCAGGTTGTCAGATTCAGGCTCACAGGGCTTGCGCTACCATGCAAAAAAGGCTGTGTAGACATTGCAGCTTAGGCTCTCAAGCCCACCTCCTCCTTAGGCTTCCGAGCTCCAGCCCGAGCCACACCGTCTACAGAGCTATTTTTAGTGCAGTAGCTCATGCACGAGTCAGTTGACCCAGGCTCGGAGGCTTGCTGTGTAGACGTACCCATGTTGGAAGGAGATTAAGTACCTTGTGTGTATTTCCCTTTCTCTTGTGACTCCACCAGTAGGCCAAAGGAATACAAAGTTTTTGGTCACCAGAAAGATGTGGACAGATTGGAAAGAGTTCAGAGAAGAGTGACAAGTGAGTTGCAGGATCTGATGTATGGGGAAAGAGTAGAATGTGGCCAACATGACCAAGATGGAACACAATTATCTACAAGTATTTAAATGGTGTACACAGCAAGGAGACAGAGGAGTTATTTAGAATGTCGCAAGAAGATATGAAAAGGGAAATGTAGGGTTAATACCAGGAAAAACTTCCCATAAGATCTTACGCTGTGGAATAATTTATCATGGAAATTAATTAAAACATTTAAACTGAATTGGACAGGGCCCTAACAAACATACTATAGGGAACACAGCTATGCTGTCCAGGAGTGGTAGACTAGATGACACCATAGGTTGTGTAGCTTTTATTTATGTATTTATTTAGATACACTGTTAGGTACAAAACGAATTACTGTATAAATAGTGGAATTTATAGATGTAAGAGCTTGTCATCATGCTTTTATGGTTTGTATTTTTTTTTTTTTAGACTATGTTGCAACATATGCCAGAACAAGAAGAGATGAGAGCCTTTCCGGGCCCTCTTGCTAAGTATGTTCCATGGATTTGATAAGCTGTTTTAAAGTGTTCTCAAGCTTAATTTTTCCTTGTAATTTTGCATGGCCACCAATAATAGATTTAAATTGGTTTGATCAGATATCTCTTATCTATATTCCACAAGCCTAAATGTTACTGGAGGTTTGACTTTGCTCTGTTCTACATACTACTTATTATGGTGATAATGATGTCTGGCACTTCATACTGATTCTTTGTTTCATTGCATACTTTTCTTCTCTTCCAGAGATGATACCCATAAAGTGGATGTCATTAATTTTGCACAAAACAAAGCCACACAGTGCTTTCAGAATGAAAATCTAATTGACAAAGAGTCTGCAAGCCTGCTTTGGGATTTTATTGTATTGTTGTGCAGACAGAATGGGGTATGTCTTATTTCTTAAATCTTTGTAAGCTTTCTCTTGATGCCTTGAAGGTCATTTTTCAGAGCCTTTATCTTTAGGTTTTAGATAAGAATTTTAAGATATAGCAGCTGCATTTATGTGAAGGCAGCAAGAGTACATAAGATGTTTGTACTGGGCCAAGAATGCAGGTCAAATGCTCAAAAGGCAGGTATTCCTCCTTAATCTTGCTGCTTGAAGTGCCAAATAAGATGAGAGCCATGGGTCTTTATCAGTATAGTCCTGCTGGGACACCCGAGTTGGCCAATCCAGTCTTATCTCCTTTTGTCCAACCCACTGCATCATTTGTGTTAATTAACTTGTTAGGCTTCAAGTGTTTGAAATATTTCAGTCAGATTATTTCAAAGTCATTGAATTTGTTTCATTTATAGACGGTAGTGGGCACAGACATTGCAGAGCTTTTGCTTCGAGATCACAAAACAGTTTGGCTTCCTGGGAAATCGCCCAATGAAGCAAACTTGATTGACTTCAGTAACGAGGTTTTGGAGCAAGTGGAAGAGGAGTCTGGTGAAGCTCAACTCTCATTTCTCACCGATAGTCTTATAACCACAATTGACAGTCTTGAAAGAGAGACGGAGAGATTCAGGGAGCTTCTGCTTTATGGTCGTAAGAAGGTGAATGGTCACATTATCGCTTAAAGTACTGGTTGAGTTTGGGGTTTTTTACTTGGATTTATTGTTCCAAAACCCACGTATCCTTAAAGCCCTCGTGGCTTGCATATAATTAAAATATCAAGTAATAAAAATGAAAGCTTCACAAATATTAATGTATATAATATGTAATATTTATGGTATCATCAATGTCCTTGGCACTCTAAGGTAAAAGGACAGATTCCCTGCCCCCAAAGAATTCACAATTCAAAACCAAATTATATTGTAACACACTAGCATGTGACTTAATGAGCATTTTCAATTCATAGTCACAAGATCTCTGCACTAGAAATCATTAGTACTTTGTCGCGAGTGGTGTATTGAACTTGTTCCCCAATAAACTAATTTACTTTTCATATGCTTTCTACATTAATAGGATGCTTTGGAATCTGCCATGAAGCATGGATTATGGGGTCATGCTCTGCTGCTTGCCAGTAAAATGGACAGCAGAACACATGCAAGAGTCATGACCAGGTAATGATTTGCTGCTTGATGATGAAGATTAGAATATGCTTCTAGTATGGAATAGCCATTTATTTACCATTAATGAGAGAAAGTCCTGTGGCTCAGAAATTGAGGCCACAGTTATGATGTGTGCCTGTGCTTATGCAGGAATTCTGCTTTAGATATATTGTCTGTGTTGACTTAAGTCATGTTGCAGTTTTAATTTCAGGGACTTTAAAGGTTAAAGTTAGACTTTACAGAATTGCAATGACTGCTACAACTGTTGGCAAGAGCTGTTCTGCCACCACCTTCACTGTAACAAGATTTCCTCTATGGATCTTAAACCATGCCATAAACTGACTTACTAGCTGACTGACAGATCTGCCTTGCTTTGATAGAATTATGCCATACAAACTATAGAACATTAATGAAAATGGGGTGACTAGCATAGGAATTAGCTGCACTTCACGTTTCAAAAACTCAGATTTTCACACTAAAGGGCTTCCATACACTATATGTATGTCTGCTATATCTTCAGAGTTTTGGGTGGCTGTATCCCCACTTACTTTTGGGACTTTTAATACCCAAGTAATGTTATGCCCCTGCTCCTTCTTATTTCGGAAAGAAGCAACAATCTTCCAGCAAGGACTGTCTGTACATAGGAGCAGCTTTTTCTGTCCTCCCATAGCTTCTGAAACAATGTTACACCTGCTGGCACTAGGAGCTGGACTCTTGAGATTGTTCCTAGGCTTGTATTTGCATATGGTTGTACTTCAGGTCCAATAGGTTAGCCAGTAATTGTTTTAAAGGTAATTCACTGGCCAATTACACTTATTTCACTGCAGTGCTTTGAAAATGTACTACTTTCTCAAAGCTAAACTAAATATAAAAATGTTAGTTTTGTTAACTGTTTCCCTACAGTTATTTTTACTTTTGTTTTTATGTAGATTTGCCAACAGTCTTCCAATTAATGATCCTCTGCAAACTGTTTATCAGCTCATGTCTGGAAGAATGCCAGCAGCATCCACAGTGAGTTTTAAGAATAAGCTTCAATTAAGACTTGTGTATGTTCTGTTGTGAATTACCTCTTATAGCACACTAGCAGTATGCTTTTACATATAACTGGGTTCCAAAAAGAATTAGATAAGTTCATGGAGGATAGGTCCATCAATGGCTATTAGCCAAGATGATCATGGGTACAACCCCACACTTTGAGTGTCCCTAAACCTCTGACTGCCAGATGCTGGGGCTGGATGACGGGATGAATCACTCAATAACTCCCCTGTTCTGTTCATTACCTCTGAAGCATCTGGTACCGGCCACTGTTGGAAGACAGGATACTGAGCTAGATGGACTAGTAGTATGGCCAAGAACATAAGAATGCATACCTTAACTAGAATGCAAAAATTATTCTAGCCCTTACTCAGGTTGTAATTCTTATCCACGCACCCTTCCATTCTATGCCTTGATGGGTATCTATTCTAATTCTAGTGCTGTGGAGATGAGAAATGGGGAGACTGGAGGCCTCATCTGGCTATGGTACTATCCAACTTGACCAATAACATGGATGTGGAATCAAGGACTATTACCACCATGGGAGATACTCTTGGTAAGTAATTTGAAGTTGAATCTGTGGAGAATAAAGTGGGTAAACAGCAGGGCTGTTTATATTGGGAGCAATGGAATGGATGTGGGCTCTGAACAAATGAAGGGTTTTCTTAAACTTAAATTGCTGGGTTTATTTTATAAAAACTAACAATTGCTACTTATATGATAAAACCAAACCTTTTCTAGTTCTGCGGATTTCTGTTTTGTGAGGATAAATTGGAATTACAAAGAGCCAAAACAGTTCAAGATACTATGAATTAGTTATGTACCATTCAGATACAATTTCGTGAGAGATCTATTGTGCTTTGTTTCAGCTTCTAAAGGCCTTTTAGATGCTGCTCATTTTTGCTACCTGATGGCCCAGATCGGGTTTGGCGTTTATACAAAGAAAACCACAAAGCTTGTCCTAATTGGATCAAATCACAGGTGTGGAATTCAAATTACTTGCCTTTGGTTTTGTTTTTGTAAAACTTTGCTATTTAGATTAAAAGACAAAAATAGAAGGAAATGGTTTGTGATATTCTAACAAGTAGCACTCCACAATATATAATTATTTAACCAAAGTTGTTTAGGACCTAGCTGCTTATTTCTGAAGCATGGAAGTTTTTTTGATATGATGCTTTATACTCAGTAATGCCATGTGACTAACTTTTGATGTGCCAGTAACATTACATAATCTAAATTAGAAGTAATATGTCAAAATTAATTTGTTTTTCCACTTTGCTCTCAGCTTGCCATTTTTAAAGTTTGCCACCAATGAAGCCATTCAAAGAACAGAAGCCTATGAATATGCACAGTCACTGGGAACCCAGCCCTGCTGTTTACCCAATTTCCAGGTCAGTAGCGGTTCTGTTTTTTTAATGTTGTATCACAGGTTTTGTATCAAGTGCTCTTTATCCTTTTTATGAATGGTATGGTGTTCACTTTCGTTGCGTACGGTTTCAATTACTTGAAGGGCCTGGTCTCTCTCTCAAACCTGCTCCCAAAAGACTCCTGATGATGAAAATAATGCAAGGTAACTTTCCAGTGCAAACAAAAGTTAAACTCAGGAGTGATTTAAACATTTAAAAAAACCACCCCGTAATTTTGGATCTTTTTCTGTTTGGCATCCAAATAAACGTAGATCTTTTAAATATTTAATTATACATTTATGATTGGATCATTGCACTGTGTAGTTCTAGGATTTTCCTGATGCTAACCACTAAATCTGATTTTCCCCAAGAGCAAATATTGTGAATTCCAGACTTCCAGAACCTAAATTAAAGGTAGTGACTGAATTTAAAATTCAAAGAAGATTTGAATTCAAACAGGATTTGTTTGTACCTGTTGTATACAATCTGACTCCTCCCTTGTAGAACTTGAGTGGAGGAACACTTTGAAAGCTTTTTGACTAGTATTCATTTTTAAATCTAGAATACATTTGATAATGGGGTACTTCAGTTTGTGGCTGGAGTAACAAACTGCCCTGCAATACCTTTAGAAATGATGTGGCCACGCAGTATAACTTTATCTTCTTGCATTCTACAGGTTTTCAAATTCATCTATGCTTGCCGACTAGCTGAGATGGGACTTGCTGCACAAGCATTTCATTACTGTGAAGTGATTTCCAAAACTGTTCTTAAAAATCCCTACTATTATTCGCCTGTGCTTATCGGCCAACTTATTCAGGTACTATAGGGATGAGTACTCTTCAGAATTGAGCACTCATGGCCTGATACAGATTGGTTCATGAATGATAGTTTAGAAATCGCTAAAATTTCTATTTTATTGACCTCTCTACCAATTTTGTTCATTTTTATAATGCTTCCTTTGATAGATATCCTCTCAGTTGCGCCTGTTCGACCCACAGATTAAAGAGAAACCAGAGCAGGAATTATTTATTGAACCTTCGTGGTTAGTACGACTTCGGCACTTGGATGGACAGATCAAGGTATAAAATCTGCTTTCCAAAACTAAAGGCCTCAGTGCTAAGATTTTTACTTAAGATCCTTTTCATAAAATGTTTTTGTGGTGCACTTGTTCTTGTCTAATAATACATGGGAATTATAACATTCTAATTTCTTACATATTAAAGCTACCCAGTTGCATACCACTTAAATCAGGTTGATGTGCAGACTTGTGGGTGCCCCAGTTTTCAGTGTAAAATAGTTGAAAGATGGTTGGTGTGACCCTTTACTCATTTTTTTACCTGTGAAGGTTGTGAATAGAAAATCTAGTTGCAAAGTTTTTCCTTCCTCATCTTCAAGAAACTAACATGATCTTTTTTTATTTAGAAGACTTATGCTCTTCCTGGGTTATGAATTTAACATCTTATGGTGGTTAATAGGCTTTTTGTTTTCTCCTTACTACAGGATGGTACGATCACTTACAATGCAGATAGATCCACCCCTCAGCAGTATGCCTGTAGCACACCAAGCTCTGAATTGGACCATATCAGTCAATGTGATGGAACAGGACCTGGACACGACATGGGTCCTGCTACTGAAAACCCATTGTTGGCATCCTTGTTACCTAATACAGTGCACCCCATGCAAGGTGTGCAGCTAATGCCTTCAGGTTAGTATTTCACATTGTTCTCCGTGTGTGTCAAGGAGAAGAACCAATACTGTGGACTACAAAATAGAGAGAGAATTTAAAAGTAAAACTAATGGGATTTCATTTCTAAACTATATCATTTTAGTTATAAATTGGCTCTTTTTGAGATTGATTTATGCAGCATTAGAAGTAAGAATAACACTTCCTTACATAATTGTCAGTTAGCTTTTTCTATTGCACATTAATGGGTGTAAAGATCGTACAGTTCATATAGAAACCCATAAAGACATAGGGCTCATGTCTCATTTGTAATGGGGACAGAAATAGGAGATGATATTTGAAACGTAACTGGGAGTGTTTACAGTCCCCTTTTGACTTCAAAGGAGTTTACTGCTTTTTTTTAAAACTGCGATCGTTGTCTTTTGAACGACATGTTTTGTACGTCGGATGCTTCTAATCCTGTTGCTGCTTCACTACTGCGACAGGAGCAAGTGTGAGAACTAAGGATGTAAAAAATGCCAAGCAGCAACAATGGGAGTATTGAGGTCTTTTCTCCCAAGTAGGCATTCCATGAGCTTATCCATATGGAGGTATTAGTTCCTCCTGAGAGAGAGAAGTCTCCTGGTATGGTGACTTGCTTAACTTTTGTCAAATAAACAAATACAGACTAAAAAAGACTTACTGCCCATGAACTGCAATAACTTCTTCATAGTAAAATGCATCCCTGTAAAGTAGACAAATATTCTGTGTTTTACAGATGAGGTTGTTGGAATTGGAACTGAGCAGTTCCTGGATCCTCAGTCCAGTGCTTAGACCATGTCTCTCTTGTTACAAGTTATTTTCCTAAATTTTGTTTTGCAGCGCCTCAGACTATCCTTGAGGGATCAGCCACTGTGACTCCTCCTACTCAGCAAGAAACTGTTGGTGGTGTTCCTTTCTATCCTCTCGCCCCTCCCTCTATTGGGCCAGGGTCTGGCTTTGCACCACCAGGCTTTCCAAATCAATATGGAGCTGAACAGTCTCCGCCGTACCTGGGATCTACAGTGCCACCGGGAGGACCACCTCCTCAAGCAGCAGAACCATGGCCAGAAGAGCGGTTAAACCAGGAAACAGGTTTGTGCTCTGAATAAATGTCTTCCCTGCCCTTAAGGGCACTAAAGTATTTTTGGAGATTGAGTGCACAGTAACTTGTTTCAATAATTAAAATTGTGAAGTAAATCTTGGGTAACCGAGTGTAGAGTGAAAACTTAAAGCAAAGAATCTCACTCAGAAGAGTTGAGTAGTACTAGCTTTGCATATCAGGCTTGATTTAAGGTCATGATATAAATCCAGTGTAAGTGAGTCACAGCCTGTTCTCTGCTGGACACTTGTCTGTCACAAAGCCATTACCTAATGTAGTCATATGGGCAGTTTCTGTTGGAAATGCTCATGATTGGAATTAGAGGAAGTTCTTCACCTCAAACTGAAAATGAATGTTTAGAACTGTGGGAATCATAGAATTTAAATAGCAGGAGATGCTGCATGTCAAGGCTGAAGTACACTGACAAAGCTGTGCAAAGAATCTCGCACAGCACCATCCTAAGGAATGCCTCACTTAGCCGGTTCTGACCCTCCTTTTTAGGAAACTAAAACCAAATGAATAAACTTTAATAATAATAAAAAAAAAAAGACATCAAATGCTGTTCATGAAAGCCCTGAAATTTTAATGTTAATTCTTTAAAGCATCAGGTTCTCTAGCACTGGAATCACTAACCAATGAGAAGTTGGGTAAAGTTGATCACAGTTCTAGCGCAACTGCTTAGACATCTATTATGTGTTGAAAAACACTGACCTTTACTAACTTACTCTGTTCTTGTTTTTCAAGCAATGCAGAGAATTCCCCAGGAATCTCCAATTCAAAAGACTTTCCCTGAACAAAGAGAGGAGGATTTCTATGGAAAAATGGCAAATATGGTATTTTTATATCATACATCCTTAGTGCTTTCTCCAAATCGCACTATGCAAATATGGAACTCATTATTCAGTGGCACTCTCAAATACTAAGTACATGAAATGCACCTCAGCACCAATCCAGTCTTTTGTTGCAGAAGGAAAAAAAAATCCAGGAGAAATGTGAGACCTACTATTTTAAAATACTCATGGAAGTAGAAAATCAGACATGTTGGATTTAAAATGTTTATATGCCAACCCACCACGACCCAACAGGGCTGTAACATATATCAGTGGGAGAGAAAAGCAGATCCTAGTGAGCAAGTGTGCTGACCGTGCTTTTAAAAGGCAGTATTGATTTACACTTAAGGAGTCCTGCCCTGAACAATGGGTGGTGCTATCCAAATTGTACATGAGTGTTCAAAACCTAGCCATGAACATCTGTTTTACTGTACAGCAGGTATTTTCAGTGTTCAGTCACTTAAGTTGGACATCTCCTAGGGAACTGATTTAGCCTCATGAGATAACAGTTGCTTAATTGAAACAGAATTAATGTTAATTTTGCTTAATAGGGACACATTTGGCTATTGCCAATGGATGAAGTGGTGTTAACCACTTCTTAAATAAATAAATGTACAAATCTAAACTCTGGTATTTTTAATACCAAAGTTGCTAAATAAAGATTTTTTTTAAAAAAAGTGAAGATCATATACAGACAATGTAGCAAACATCAGTCACCTTTATTTTTTTACAGTCTCTCTCTCAATGGTGATAACTGTTTAATGAGTATGTTCAGCGGACTGTGAAAGAATAGTTAAGTTTCAGCTTTCTCTGCCTCTGTACTATGCACTTAAACCAGAGGGTAGAGATGTGCCTGAACAACTAACTCAAATAGCTTGCATTTTGTTTGGGAACATGTAATTAAAATTGGAAATGAAGGGGACTGTGTACTGTCTACATTTTGTTTAATTGCTTGCTTATTATGCATGTGCTGGCTTTGTATCTAACCAGGCACCGGGACGAAGATCCAGATCCACCTCTCAGTCTTCAGCACATATGGTATGCCATGACCAGACTGTTTTTCACTATATCGTCATTCCTATCTACATTTCACCCACTTCTAATGGCTTTGCATCCCTGATGTTACTGACATTTCAAAAGAAGGAATTTCTTAAGAAAAATAAAATGTAATCCCTCTAGATTAGTAGTAAAGTGATTTTAAATCCCTGCATATTTATAATCCAGGGCTATGGGCGAAGATCTCGGACCACCTCAGAATCCTCCACCCATTCTGTAGGACGAGAAAGATGTAACTCTGCAGCAAAGCAGCCCTCTCCTCCTCCTCCATCCATTCCTGAAGGGAAAGAGACCAACAAAGAGATCAAGAAGGAGCCAGCAGCGAGAAAGGTAAATGAAAATGGGTATCTAGTTACAAGTAGCAATAATTAATGGCACCTATATAAATCATGGTGCTAAAATGGGGGAGAGGCTGCCTACCTGAATCATCAGATGAACGTTTTGTCTTAACTATTGCAGCCTCAATCTACACGTTCAGCTCAGGCCCCAGACTCCAGCATGTGCAGAATGCTGCTACTTGGCTTTCCAACATGCACTAAAGTTACATGCACTGAAGCATGACACACATTGCAGTTGGCTTCTCATTCTCTTCAGGAGCCAGTTCAAAATTACCTTCTCCGACTTCAGCCAATCTCTCAGAACTTGTCTAACTCACCATTTCCTACTCAGTTTTGCTCAGTTAGCACTGACCTCTTGACCTGCCATACACCTGTCTCAACTGAGAAGAGCTTTCTCCTCTGCAGCTTCTTACATCTGGCTCAGCCTTCTTGTATCCCTCTGCCTCGTTGAAATTCATGATTTCAAATTTCAGCTACTAGCATCTTTCTCCTTTCCATATGAGCCTTAATTTTTCTCTATTGATGATCATTTAAACTGTCTTGGGACACAGTTTATATGAAGGACTAGTTGAAATGAAATTGTATGAAGTTAGATTTTTAAATCTGCTATCAGCAGATTCTTCGAGGAATACACTAAAAGGCCTTGTATTTATTTTTAGAGTGGTGCAAATTGGTTTCGCTGGCTGATGGGAAAAGGAAAGAATGAAGCTCACCTTCCAGATGATAAGAACAAATCAGTAAGGGCCCTAAACCGCAGCACACATCACACACGTTAATTTGCTCAAACTGTTTTCTAGTCCATAGAGTATGGATTTTTTTTTCTTGCGGCCAAACAAAACTTTATACATTAAGTTTTTCAAAATGCTTGGCTAATTCTGAAAATGGCTTTCAAAATGAATATTATAAATGATTAGCCTGGTGACCTATTTGCACTCTTAATCTTGAACTGTGATTTCTTCATAGATTGTTTGGGATGAAAAGAAACAGCGCTGGGTTAATTTAGACGAGCCAGAAGAGGAGGTAAAATACTGAGGAGTTTCTCTTTTCCTGTGCCTGAGTGGATAAGTGTCAGATAATGGGACTTCCAAATAGTGGTTCTTAAAAGCCATCTTTGCTGGCTTACTTTGGGTTAAAATGTAGTATGACATCAACTGCAACTGGTAAACAATTTACATAAATCAGAGTGAGTGATATGTTTTCTGGGTTCATTTCTGCCCTCAGTTACTGGTGTGGATCCAATGAGTGCTGTGAAGTTTCTTAAGGGGACTCATTCTGATTTACACCAGTGTAAAAGTACTGAAAGTAGACTATGGCCTATGGGAGTTGACACCACTTAGATCACTTTTTCTCATCCAGAGAGTAATGATCCTGGGGTGCGGGAGGTGCCACAAGGCATCACATTTTATTAGAGCCAAAAGCAAAAAATCCCCTCCTGCACACCCTTACTCTTTAAGATCAAATATTGCTGTTGATACTTTTTTTTTATGCTTATAGTCAATGTTAGGAGATTGTGAAAACGTATGATTTGAAATAAGGGGTTTCCTGCCTGAAAAAGTTGAGAAATACTGAGCTAGATTGGGGAGGGAGGGGAATGTGTCCAATTACATGCTTGATGGAGTGGCTAAGGAAAACAACAAAGAGAAATGTCTGCTTTAAAAATAGAAGCGACAAGAGTCCTGTGGCACCTTATAGACTAACGGATGTATTGGAGCATAAGCTTTCGTGGGTGAATACCCACTTCGTCAGATGCATGCAATGGAAATATCCAGAGGCAGGTATAAATATGCAGTCAACAAAGCTTATGCTCCAATACGTCTGTTAGCCTATAAGGTACCACAGGACTCTTGTCGCTTCTACAGATCCAGACTAACATGGCTACTCCTCTGATGCTTTAAAAATGCCTTTCAAAGGCTAATACTGTTTTTTGCTTCCAGAGCAAGCCACTGCCACCACCTCCAGCCGGGTTTCCGAAAGCTCCTCAGTCTGCTCCACCTGGGCCCGGAGGTCCACCTGGTGTCAACATGTTTTCCAGAAAAGCAGGTAACCACCCGGTAGTGGATGACATTCCTCGTTATAAAGGGGAAGGCTTAAGATTGTGCCTGTTGTGAAGATCCTTAAGGTGAAGTTGCCACCCCTTTTGGAGGTGGCTTCTTTGATGATCACTTGGCAGCTTGCCATGTCATGGAGTTGTGGGCAGGATTGTCCTTGCTGGGTAAACTAGCATCACCGTTGTGATTGCTGCCAACACCACATGCTATGATTCAGGATTTACCATTTTGAACCTTAGGCCTACTTTTTTCTGATCCTGAAAGTTGCTTTAACCAGAAGACCTGTCTCTGTCTCCATATTACATTTTTACTCCAGGCTGACTTATTTTCATATGTTTGTTGTCCTGTTTCAGCAGGAACCAGAGCTCGTTACGTTGACGTTCTAAACCCAAGTGGAGTGAAATCCAGTGGTGCTATTCCTGCCCCATCAGACCTGTTTGCCCCCTTGGCACCAATGCCTATCCCTGCAAACTTGTTTGTTCCAAACTCAGGTGTGTAAACCCAATGCAGATAAACTGCAAGAAGCAGGCATCTTAAAGGATGCTTATCCATTACATCTATCACAAATATCCTTTTGAGCCAAAAAAATGTTGACGCCTGTTACTATTGGTCTAAACTTTAAAACTTCTTTAAAAGGCATTGAATGCCATATTAGCCTGGAGACTGCAACTGGGCGAAAACAGCTACAGCTCTGCACATCACAAACCTAGTCTTCTAGAAAATGTGTACTAAGAGAGGTTACGTCTGAGCTGTCTTGGGCAGCTAGGACCTCAGAACAACAAATCTGAATGGTTCCAGCACTTGTTCTCCAGACGACATGACACTTAAACATTGATGCTATGTAGTAAATCTGTTTTTATTTAACAGGAAATGGGAGTTTTTACTAGAACCCAGAAAGAGCACCTCATAAAGCAGTCTGATTAAGCAATGTATGTTTCGCTAGACAAAAAGTGCTTTTGTTCCCTCCCAAGTTTGAACTGTGCAAGGTGACATAATTCATCAACCCTTATTCATATTTTGCTAAGTTCTTGGCGTCAGTTCTCGTTTCTTTCTCACCTGCTGTTTCGTCCCAGAATCACTTTTTCTGGGCCTTACCAGGATATTTTCTTGCTGCAGGTCCTCTGTTTACAGTGTTGCTCCAAGGTTTCCCATATAAAATGTGTATGCTTCTATTGCATATGGCTAACTATAATAGTATAATTAGCTGTGCGCTCATCCATTGAACAAAACTTGCCACCATCTTTGAGGGGAGATGGAAGAAATAATGGAAATAGATCTAATATATTTTTCCTTGAATATAATCAAACCAATGTAACTTTTCAAATGAGATTTTTAATTCAGCTCATTCGCTGATTGCGGTTTGCTACTCTGAAAACCTGGTTCTGCTGTTGATTCTGTTCATCATATATCTGTAAGGTCTGATACAGTGTTCATTTTTGGTTAAAACCTGTTTCTTCTGTAGTTCCTGAGGAGCAGCAGCCTATGGAAGGGAGCGGGGCACGAGAACAGACATTATCTGCAAATCAAGTCAGCGCTGATGCTGCTACAGAACCACAGGTAGGTTAGTAAAGATGCAAATCACCATTCAGATCCAATTGTAACTTTTATTGAAAAACTAAGTATTACAGTTGCAATTTCCTAGTGGTGTAACCTAAAAGACATGTTATACCTGTACATAAATAACCCCAAGTGAAAGAAGGGAAAGAACTAGGAAGAGGAGACAGAGAAAATAAAGGGGAAGGAGGAAGGTGGAAAACTTTGTGTGGGCCCCAGTTTTGTAGGCACTCAGTATGGGTCCACATGCAGAGCACCTATAGAATTAGGACCCCTTAATTCTTTTTCCTAGTATATAATATGTAGGTAGTCACTCTATACGTCACTGGTAACTTATAGCCCGAGAGTGATATGATCTGCTCCCTCTGTGGAGATGAAGCATTTTTTCCATGCTTCAGTACTCTTTACCTTATTGTTCATATTACTCATAACTATGTTGTGTAGTCAACCCACATTTACTTTATTGAAATATCAGTCAGTACACAGGCAGGAATTCTTTGATCTTGTGACTTCCTCCCAAAATGTAGAGTTTTGTAATACCAATAACCTATTAATATAATACCCTGTCTCTTCTGCACACCTCCATATATGCCACATATTTAAGATGTAAATTTCATATACTTACATTGTGAGCTCTTTGTAGCAGAGACTCTGTTGCAGTAGCACAATGGGGGGTTAATGTAACTTGGATTCTCTGGGTGTTACCGTAGTACAAATGAGTCCTAATTAGAACTCCTAACTACACATTCTTTCCCTGCAATAGTTGCCATTGAATCTCCGTGTACTCAGCTGACTCGATCCCTGATGGTTTAGCAAAATGTTACTATTAGAATGGCTCTTCTCAGGGCTATGCTTGAAGGACACCCAAAAGCGTCAGGTCGTGCAGAATATGGCAGCCTGCTCAGCAGGGTTAGCCTTATCAAGTTTGTTATATCTCCGTGTATTGCATTATGGTTGCTTCAGAAGTGTTAGTACAAGCATAAAACAAAACAGAATCCCATTGGAAATCTACATGTCGTCTCGCTGACTTAAGATATTGAAGATGAACAAGGTTACCTTTTTTTTTTTTTTTTTTTTTTTTTTTTTTTTTAGTATTTAAACTCTACAATGCTTCCACCTGGATCTGAACTCCCTGGGTCCAATCCAGATGGCTCCCAGTCAGGAGAGGTAAGGCTTGCTTCAAAGTGGGTCAACTAATGCCTCTGTGCAGCGTATTTTAACCATCAGGCTGTAATAGTCTTAACCTGCATAATCTAAAACAGCAAGTAACTGATTCAATTGCTGATGACTAGCCAAGATGGATACTTTGTTTCTGCCTCTGAAAATCTAAACAAAACAGCCCCTCAGTTCCATAAGCAAAGTACAAGCTAAATTGCTGCAAGAGTACCTGGTTCTGTGTGAACAGGATTTTAAAAGGTCTTTTCAGAACAAAGTATCAGTAACAGTTCTTTGCGGTTTTGCCTCTGTTCATGCATTTAATTTCTCTAATATTAAATGCTTGACACACAGAGGAGAATAGATCGCTATATGCCAGGCCACATTTGTTCCTACTAAATGTGTTCTTTATCTATAATTTTGTGCTTTCTAAAAAAAAAACCTTTTGATTTAAACTAACTTCTTGCTCTTTATTTTTTTAATTCAGAATTGGTTTAAACCTTTTGCAGAGTGAAACTTCATTTTATTTAATTAAAAATGACTGAAAGCTGCTTGGGGCAGTGACATGCATGACGACATTTTTATTTGTTTTTTTGTATGTGTGTGTTCTTGCTGTTTTGTAGCTTTCGCGCTCTAGTTCAATGAGTTCATTATCACGTGAAGTAAGCCAGCATTTTAATCAGGTACATGTGGCTGGCCATTTTCACTTACATTGGCTTTCCCCCTGTCTCCCCGCTTTATTTTGCATTTGCTCAGTTTCTTACTAATGCTACTTTAAGTCATTTTCCCCCTCCTCCATTTCACAGAATTAATATAAAAAATAACTTATGATGCAGTGTTCCTTTTAACACTTAAACAGGGTCTTCAAAATTTCACCATTACATTTATCAAAAAGCACATAATCTAGGCATGCTTGCTTTATTTTTATGTTCTTAAGTAATTCACTTGGTAATTCTGCTCAACTCTGTCCTTATATTAATGAGAGAGCTAAAGTACTCAGTTGCCTTAAATTAAAAACAAACAAAAACACTTAAT
This sequence comes from Macrochelys suwanniensis, assembly GCA_033296515.1. NCBI lineage: Eukaryota > Metazoa > Chordata > Testudines > Chelydridae > Macrochelys > Macrochelys suwanniensis. Next base: position 6,290,986 of record CM065790.1, on the reverse strand, counting down.
ATGCTGCAATACTCTGAACTCAATAGTGATAACCTTGCCCATTTCTTCTGTAAACAGCCCCTGTAGGAATTAAAGGAATGCTTCATCTCTGCTGTTAAGTTTCAGTACACTGTAAAGAGCTGACATCATAAAACTTTTTTATACTTACAATAAAGCACAACACTTATCACAGATGGAACATTTTATTCTTGGGGAAGGCCTAAGCTCTACTAACAAAACCACAGGATACTAATTCAGTAAAGCTGCACTGGTGTTTTGTTACTTTTGTTTTTGCATGTTTGGATTTTCAGAGCTGTTTACAGTTGGTGCATGTGATATTATTTTGCCAGTGCCTACATTAAGCAAGCAAGTAATAATAATAATAAAAAATTGCAAAAAGTGCTGACACATTTTGCATCCATGTGTTACAATCTGCTGCTCTGTACCTAGTATAGGCATTGCTACTCTAAGGTATCCTCTTTCTACTAGTAAGCAAACAAAACTTGGGAGAGATCATACGTAACGTTAATGGAATGTAATCTGCTTTCTAGCCTCTCCGCAGTGTGCCACCTTCTGGGGGACCTCCGGCAGGAACTGTTCAGTTCTACAACCCTTCTCAATTTGCACAAGTGAGTGAAACCCTCATTTTTGCTAGAGAAACTGTGTGTGGTCTCCTTTATCTTGAAAATAAAGCCAGGTAGCAAAATATTGCCGACATAGCTGACAGTGATGGTGAAATCTCTTGCTTCGTGTCTGCTTCTCATATCTGCCTTCAAAAAGTGACGTGGCATAACCTCAAGTACCAGTTTCAAACATACAGATAAGCTCTCTGCTTTCTTTTCTGCCCTTTATCTCATTCTGTCTCATATCTGCATATGCCCTTCTTTTCCACCTCTGTCCCCTGTTCACTCTTGTTCATCTTTCTGATCCACACCTACAGCTCTCCCATTGTTTCTGTGGTGCTAGTACCTTCAATTTACAGATCACTTGGCCTATCTCTTCTGCTTACCCTGCCTTCCATAGTGTTCTGGAACTTAATCTTATTAAGTGCTAAGCCATAGTTCTTTACATCTGCTCCTCTCAACCAAGTATGCAGGTTCAAAAGGAGTGGGGCATGGGAGATATTCTCTTGTTTTAGGTGTTGCTGTTAGGAAACAGGAATAACGGGGTAGCCATGCAGCAGGCTGTCATTACTATCGGGTCAGGTTCCCTTGCTCTCCCATCCTGTTCGTCGCTTTTGAATTTGTGTTTACACATGCAACACTCCACACCTGTGCTTTGGAGAATCAATCTTGGTGTGTTACAACAGATTTCTGAAACGTGGCTTAGCATCTTGGTACTTAATGGCAGCGGACAAGCAAATTGTTATCTGCCTTGCTAACTGAATCGCTGATAAACTTTGGTTTTATATTTAAGCAGTTCACACGGATAGTAGTTACATGTAGAATTGACACTAGGATGTTATATTTGCTTGTCGACCAGTCCAGCTCCTATGTAAATCACTGGGAATTGGATTAGACCTCCAGTGTATTAAACCTCTGTCTTTTTTCAAAGCAGAAAAAAAAATTCAATCTTTGTTCGGAAAGGTAACCAGATTTTTGCAGAACTTTTAGGTGAGAAGAGCAATGAAATTGCTTGATTTTTATAAATCTTTATCTTTTTCAGCCTCCTGCAACTACTGGAAGTTCAAGGCTGGGGAGAATTGGACAGAGAAAATACCCAACACTGAAATAGGATATAATGACTTAACGTTTGGAACACTTACGCTACTTCTGGACATTCAAAGAACTACTCAAATGTTATGGCACATAGTAGTATCATTGCTATCTTGAAATTGACATGACAGTAATTGAATGCTGATCGTTTGTCATGGGTCTCCCTACTTGTAGCTCATGTACATGAATCATTCCCAAACTAGAAAAAATATACCTTTTCCCTTAAAAGCTGGTAAGAAGGTCCAATCTCCTATTGGGGTTGGAGAAGGATGAACCGGGGAGGATGTGGTTACTGTCTGTTGTGAAAACCAACTGTAAACTGCCACCAAAGGGAGGAGTTCTTCGGTTGATTTTAAACCTACCAGTGAGACATGAAGACATAAATTAGGTTTCAGGGTCATTTCTGAAGGACACTTCCCTCCCAGTGTAGGACATACATGTCCACCTTTTAACAGAATACTATATGGCCTTAACAGGACCATGCACAATTGTAATGCATATAAAACAATACTGGCATTTGCCAGTATGTGAAGGTTTAAGATGCTCATCTGGGAAAAATCACATGCTTATTTTTTTTAGGGGAGGGGGGCCACAGCTCATCCAAATAAATAAATTGACCTATAGTGAATTAAAACTGTGACTGTAATAAAATCTAAAATTAGTCTGATTTGGATTTTATCTAATATGTATGTAGTTGTGTTTTAGACTCCTTGTAAAACAAATTGTATAGTCTGAAAGAAGCTCTTTGTACAATAGTCAGTGCTGTACTATTTCTGATGAGTGAGTGTTCTTCTTAAGTGCAATATGGTTACTTGCTTTCTCTCTCAAACTACTGGCACTATATAATTAAGGTGGTAACAGCTTGAAAGTTGTTTAAAAATTATTTTCCTTTTGAGTGCCAGAAACTGTTCCTAATACTCTGCTCTTGAACTTCCATTAATAAAATAACTAAAATAACTAAGGTCTTAAATAGCTAAACTGAATTTCATACTAAGTTAAATGGATTACACCTCTACTGTTGGACTTGAAAAGCTTTAGGTTTAATATAGAAAATTCTGAAAACCATTGAGGTGTAACATTCCCATGCATTGAAAAGTCTAAATGGCCCACAAGGAGAGAAAATAAACTTCAAATATTTATTAAATCATTAGGTCATATTTTCGTTAGGATTTGACAAGGAAGCTGATTGATGTTACTTGCATTTCTGCCCATGAGCTGAAATAATGTATATGTGGAATTGTTAATGTTGGCCCTTGATTTTTTTTTTTTTTTCTTTTCTCCTTTTCCTGGGTAATACCACCTTTTGAGATCTGGACAGCCTTACGTATATTTCCAAAGGGATTATACATGATTGAAATAAAATGTGGTGACCTGGAGGAATTTAGTAGCCTTCTGGTAATGGTCCATACTCTAAATCCTGGACTTAGTCAGCAGCAGTCAGTGTGGCTTTCTTTTGTAACTAAAAACCTGTTCAGATACTTGGCTTCAGAGACTGCCAGATACCTTTTAATTCAAGAAGGCTTCCTCTGAGCTGGGAGCTGCTATCTTTCAGAAGTGTTAGATTTGACGCTGTAAATTCTTAAATAAAATATTTTGCGCTCTGGAGCACTTTCACACTTAACTTTTTCTTGTGGTTATTGGTTAGCAAGCTAGTTGGATGAAAGAACTTTTTTGTACAGTTGGAGATACAACTCTGAACACTTCAGGCTTCTTAAATAATTTAGAAAATACTGCCTCTCTGATCTCAAGGATTGCCACTTATCCATTACTAATCTTTAACTTGTATATATTGGAAATTGATTTAAAAGTGAATATTTTCCTTTTAATGTTCAAAATTAAAACCTATTTTACAGTAAATAAATGACTTTCCAATTTGTTGCAGGCTTGTAACAATATAAATAAAATCAGTGCTTATTAGAAAAGCAATACGGTTGGTTTAAATATCCACTTCTCAGTAAATATACAAGGTTTTTTGAAAAGATTCATCCCTGGGTAACCTTCCCAAAACCTCTGATTTTTATATGGTTTTATAAATGTGCTGTTTTGCATTACTGCAGCCTGACATCAAAAGTAGTCCATATCTTCTCTTCTGCCTTGATACTTTTGTGTGTGTGGAATTTTCCATTTGTCATGGAATGGTTTAGAAAACACAATGTTTTTAGCTTTATAATATGCTACTGTTACTTGATTGCCCTGTGACTCAGTTATGTTATACAAAGCATCAGTGGTGCAGACTAGATATTCATCTAATCCTCCTAGCTTTGAATGTTTTTCATTAAGTGCCAGTCTTGATTTTTTTTATTTTTACTATGTTTTCTGTATTCAGATACAGCCAGTTTACTAAAGTTAATAATGCTGCTTTATAGCTCAGACATGGATAATTAGTTTTTCTTCATACCTTCACTGTATGTTTTGTCTTAACTTTTGAAATACTTGCACTTCCTACAACCACGAAGTCAAATGCTGGCAGCTGTTCGTCCTTCTGCAATGAACTTAATTTATCTACATCAGAAGGATGAGCTGTCAGGATTTGACCCCTTGGTTCTTGTGAAACCTTTGGAAAGGGAAGTCCTCTCTTAGTATAGATACTAAAGGTCCTAGATAGTTTTCAAAAGTTCTGGGACCTTGGATAAATTTTTCCCTCCACCTGGAATGCAGCTGCATTTTGATGCTAGTTTGTATATAGTGGTGAGTTTGGGATGACAAGCACTGATCCTATTTATGATGTACACATTCATTGAACTTTTTATTTTTTTAATTTTTTTGGGAAGAGCCCATGATAAAAGCTGCATTAGTTTCTGTCCACTTACAGACGGCTTGAAATAGGAGGCGCCTGCGTAGAACAGGCATACTGAAAAACTGTTGCATCCCTACTCTATAGGCACAAGTCAATGAGGTTTTCCCCCTCTTTTAGAGGGGATTAGGTAAGTATTTAGTAGCATGTATTTAGCCTCCAATCAGTTTCTAAAGCTGAGAAGCAAGAAATGCCCCTAGTTCTAGGCACCTTTCTTTGGCTGGCACATCCATGTTCAAAATAAATGTTATATGAAAGTCCTCCTAGTGCTTAATTTGTAATGAAAGAGGTGCTGCGGCTCAAGCAATTTTTTTACATTGATAACTGATGCAGGAAGCCTCGAGGTGCCTGGGCAAGCACTGGCACAAATTAAGCACTGAGTTCTCCCCTTCCATCTCTCAGGTGTCTCCTCTGACCCCTAATGATTTCCCATAGGGCTGCCTACTGATATGGCAGATCAATTCAGACTTTGTGCTCGTTTTTCAAAAATCCTAGTAATTTGCTCTACCTTGTATATTTTTAAAAAACATTTCCTTTCCCAAGATGCGGAGGTGAGACAGAAAAAGTTTCCATTTGTTCTTGCTCAAGTTTTGTAGCGTACTGAGGAAAGAATACCGCAAAACACCTGGGTTTCTGACTACCTCTAGTGAGAATCTGCTTGTAGCGTTAGTCCAGTTTAAGGGGTAAAAAATGAAAAAGGAATGGGTGTTAAACTAAGTATTGTCATACCCACTTCAGCCAGTGCTCCAGTGCAGTGCAGCCAGAATTGACAGTGTTAGAGGCAACCATAGGATACCATGTAATGGACAGTTGTGGAATAGTCTCTGCCTATAGATAACGTTTCTTCCTAAACTCTTTCAGTTGTTTCATAGCCTGAAACATCACTTTTAATTCTGTATCCTAGCTCATAGAAATAGCTGCTCAGTATATCATGTTTAATCCCTTACTAAGTTGTTGAAAGGCTGAAATGGGAGGCCCCTGGTTCTCAACAAGGGGTCCTCGTACCCCTGAGGGTACAGAGTCCTGTAGCACCTTATAGACTAACAGATCTATTGGAGCATAAGCTTTCCTGGGCGAAGACCCACTTCCTATTTGCCTAGTTTTACAACAGGCTCCATAGAAAGCAGTAGCAGCGCAAATGGCATGCAGAGGATGACTTGTTCTACACCCTACCCTGAAATGTAAGCAATCATATTTATATTCCAGTGGATTTTGCTTCGTATTTATAGGGTCAATTGTTTACTGTCTCTCTTTTTCTTCTTTTTTTTTTGCGGTCGGGGCGCTGTGCCACTCGTATTTTTGTGTCTGATTTTGTAAGCAAGCAGTTCTTTAGCGAGGTGAAAGTGGGGGTAGGCGAGACCCCCTCAGACTCCGGGAGGGGGCCCAGGAGGCGGGAGAGGTTGAGCCGCTGCTGTAGGCACAGCGAGGGCTGGCGGCTGTAGGGGGGGGCTGGTCAGGTCTGCCTGTACACCTCCACCCCGCCAGCACCCCGGCTGGCCCAGGGCCCGTGTAACCCCAGCGGGGCTCCCGGGGGCCCGTTGTCCCGGGCCGGGCCGCAGCAGCGCGCTGGGGAGACCCGTGCTCCGGCCGCGGCGGGGCTGGAGGCGCCGGTATCCTCCTCCGGGCGGCAGGGCGCGCTGGCGGCGGGCTCCGGCCCTCCGAGCCGCGGCTGCTCGTTGTCAGGGGCGGCCCCGGCCCGCGGCTGCCGACCCAGCCGGTTGCTAAGGCCCGGGCCGCGGGCTGCTCGCTGGCGGCCGGCGCGGACTGGAGGTGAGGGCGGCGCCGGGTCCTCCCGCGGGGCCCCGCGATTAGGGGCCGGGCCCGACTCCCCTCCGCCCCCCGGGGCGCTCGGCCTCTGACTCGCTCCCTGCCCGTAGGGTCACCGAGCCCCCCCCCCCCCCGTTCCTCTAGGCGCGGGGACCCCAGGGCCCCCCCGGCACTTAAGGGTCCGGGCACTGACCCCCCCCCTCCCCCCAGTGTATCCCTCCTCCCTCCACACACACACATTGTGAGTCCCTCCCACCTACACACACACCGCCCCCCCCACTCTGTGTATCCCCCTCTATGCTCACACCGCCCCCCACTCTGTGTATCCCCCCTCCATACACACACACAGTGTGAGTCCCACCCATACACCCCTGCCCCCCACTCTGTGTATCCCCCCTCCATACACACACACACACATTGTGAGTCCCACCCATACACCCCTGCCCCCCACTCTGTGTATCCCCCCTCCATACACACACACACAGTGTGAGTCCCACCCATACACACACTGCCTGTATTCCCCCCCATACACAAACACACTGATGTGTCTCACCACCATATCAATAGACACAGTCTCTGTGCCCCCCCAATATATATATACACACACACACACACACAGAGTATCTGTGTCCCAGCCCTCATATGCGCACACACTTACCTGCAGTGAAATACAGTTAGTGTTTTTAACACTAACACAAAGCTCTGGCACGATTGGCCCTAGCTATGGGGGTTCCTGCCCCAGGGAAGGGGAGCTGGTGGGGTGGCCTTTCCTAACCATGCTGATAGACTCTGTCCATCAGGTCACTGAAAAGTCCCAGCCCCTTTGGATAAAAACAGTTTTCCCAGGCTCTGGGAGTGACCGGCCCTTTTATGGGGTAGCATAACGTTATGGTTGAACGGGAATTAAGGCCCAATCTGGAGTCCTCTTTTTCTTTAGCCAATAAAGAAACCCTGTCTTTATTCTCTCCAGGCTCTTATGCTGCTCCAATCACCATAGTAGCTTTAATAAAATTGTATTATTTGCATTACCAGCAGAACTTCTCTTACAGGTATCTTAGCAAATAATATGTGGTATGGTGATTTTAACCCAAGAGTCTCAAAGGGTTTTAGATTATTTTGGTTTAGCTCTAAATGGGTTAGAACAGTAAAATGAAGTAAGCCGCTCTTAAACTAAATAAGAGGGGTTTGCACCGGTTCAACAACTTATGCAAGCTTGTGTGCAGGTGAGGCCTAGGCTTCATAAGGCTCCTCCGAGGCACGTAAGTAGTAGTATGCCTATTTTACAGGTGAGTAAATTTCCTCCAAGGGGTTAAAGGTCATAAAGCTCTTAGTAAATGTTTGGTGCCATATTAATAATAATAAATAATCAATGGTGGATCCAGGAATAGAATATCATTCCAAACTCCCAGCCACTGGAGAACATACACATAGTGACCCTATACGTGTTGAGAAGATTAAGGTAGCATTCAGGTTTGATTGATATTTAACAGGATAACTCTGACAAGATTTGCAGTTCACCCCTGTCAGGTGAGACTGCTGAGCAATGTAGTGTAGTATTGCAATTTGCTTGTAGCTATAGGGACAAGCACCTTGCCTTTCTATGATAAGTTGTTTTGTCGATCCCAAGACAATCCCCCATAGAGGGGCACATATAACTCCTAATGCTGCTGCAGCTGATGGAGAGTCTTCTTCAGCTCAAGTGGTAGTGGCCTATGTATTTTGAAGCCACAGGTCTACCTTAATTGGTTATGGTGATACGGGATCATTACAGAACCTGAGATCATTGAAAACTTACTGATTTCTGATGCTGAATGTTTTACCTACCTGTCTTACTGAATCACCACACAGAGTGACCATCTGAAAGCCTAAACAGTTAAGGTGGTAACTTCTTTGTGGTTTTAATTTCCATTTCCTGCTCTGCTAAAGTGAATGAACATCCTGTCCTATAAAACGCATGGTGGGAATTTACTTCCCGTTCTGTCACATACAGTCCTTGGGAAGTCACTTCACTCTTCTGGGCCTAAATTTCCCCTTCTGTAAAATGGAAATAACACTGACCTTTTTTACAGGGGGCTTGTTAAGGTTTGGAAAATGCTTTGAGATCCTCTGATGAAAGGTGCTATGCAAGAGCATGATTTTATTGTGTTTATTATAGTATATGGCTCAGCAGGTTGTTAGAGTTCTGTTTCTTTTGGGCAATTGCAGGTTTCGTACCTCTAAGGCTTTTTCAGCCATGCATCTTGCTACTCACATAACTTTCCTGTATTCTTGGCAAAAGACTCAGGTCTATTCACATTCCTGATCTCTGTGTTTTGGTTCAAACACCTGAACATAACACCCTGGGAGCCAAAACTATACAGTAAAGGAGGATGACTCTTTGAGGGACTGACTCTATGGAGAGGGGTCCATAGCTGGTACATGGGAGGAGAATGAACCCTCCAAATGGATTTTCCCAGCATGCAGTGGCATGTATTACTTCGAGCACAGAGGGCAGAGTACTACAGGACCAGCAAGTGAAGAAGGCTGGTGGAGCCATGAGGAAGGAGGCTGGTGACAGCAGGGTGCTTGCACTTGAGGACCATCCAGACATAGAATCCTTTTTAAATGACACCTTAAGGTTTCCCCCTGATGAAATCAAACCCAATATGAAGATTAAATCTGTCACCCCGAAGCCTCCCAGGAAACCCAGGCTGGCGCGAGCATCATCTCTTGATGAGAAAAGCTGGAGGAGGAGGAGAGTGTTTAGAACGAGTCAGGAAAATCTGATCGATCCCAATGAGACAAGCTCCTCCAATGGCTCTCTCCAGGAGTCCTCCCTGAGTCCTCCCACCAGGAGCAGAGTGGCCCTCAATGGCGCTCAGGGTTCTTTGCACACCTTGCAGGATGCCTCAGAACCGAACCCTTATGGGAAGAACAAGGGGAGCAGTTCCGATTCCGAGAAACAGGTCTCTGAGGTTCCCAGTGCCTCTGCGGGGCTTATGAAGGGGAAAGAATCTTCAGGCAGCAAACCTCGGCTGTCCAAAATAACACCCCCTCGACCGCTGCCCCCCCTGGAACTCAGCGTGGCCTCTCACGTGCTGAGGACAGCTAATAGGATCGACTCAGATTATATGGATTATTCTCAGAGCAGGTTTGAAAGGTTGAGCAGCAGCCTGAGTGACACCAGGCTGCACAACAGCGAGATGGTCTGCGATAGCTGTTCCACAGACTCCATGAAGTCTACGTTCAGCCTGCTCACCCCTCTCCGTGCCAAGGATGTTCGAAACAGGTATATTCTCCATCTTTTCATAGCATAGAGAATACAGTATTCGTTACTAACCGCCAGCTGCCTTGCAGAATTCTATTTGTCTGGAATAAGTAACTTGATCAGTGAGCAAATTACCATTCATTGTTTGTTCCCTTATATTCACTGTCATGGGAAGGGCAAATGAGTACATTTTTTTGAATGGCTGCTTTATGGCAAAGCTCCTCAGAAGAGCAGCATGCTAGGAAGAAACACGGGCTGGATCAATGTGCGTCCAGGAAGTGCAGGAAATATTTTGAGAGCACAAGAATAACATGTAGAAAGAGCAGTCACTGGCTGTATTAATCAAGGTTTCATAGCAGAATGCTTTTCATCTGCATAGCTGTGAAGGTTAATGTTTTTAACTGTTTTGAAGATGAAAAGCTCAGGATAATGTTGGCTTTTTCACGCTCTTAACTTACTTTCACATGAAAAATGATTCAAAAGTTAATTACTTTCAGCTTTCTGATAATACACAAGTAGTTGGTTTCACTGGGGTAATCCCCAAATCCAGATATTCTAGCTGAAACTACTAGTTAAAACAGGGCTTTTTTCTTTAGTAGAAGCTGCATGATTTTCAGGGATATCTGGTCAGAAAACTCCAATGTCCAGTTCATCTTTATTTCCCATTTCTGGGTGAGAGGAGAAAGTAAACCTAACCCCCCCCCCCCAATGTACATTAATTCTTATGGGGAAATTGGATTCGTTTAACATCGTTTCACTTAGTTGCATTTTTCAGAAACATAACTACATTAAGTGAGGAGTTACTGTACATTGCTTTATTCCTGCTGAGTCGTTACTGACCCATGTGTTATAGGAGAGTGCGTAGAACTGTGCTGCTAGAATTGTTGTCTCTGGACTAAGATATCAAACAAACCTGACCACTTGTGGGTGTTAAAAAACCTTGTGGCACTTTTCACAAGAGAGTGTATGGACCCTGGTGTTCTGGCCAGATTCCTCTTTCAGTGTCATGTCTTCTTTCCCTGGAAGCAACTCAATATTTAATGCTGCATTTCTGAAGGCTGTGAATATTAGCTCATTTTTTAAAGGCACTTTTAATAGACAAAGTGCTATAAAACGTTAAATATTAAGATTTGGATCAGTTCTTGAGTGATGCAAATTAGCATTCCAGCAACCAGAACATTTGCATATATGCCTTTTTAACAATATGCAGTTTTAAAAATACATTTCCATCTCTTTGTTTCACAGAAGCTATTTGGAAGGCAGCCTTCTAGCTAGTGGTGCATTGCTGGGAGCAGAAGAACTGAGCAGATATTTCCCTGATCGGAGCATTGGAATATTTGTGGCTACCTGGAATATGCAAGGCCGGAAGGTGGGTACATGAATCTCCTGAATTCGGCTCTTGACGGTGCATATTTCCCCGTGTTTGTTAAACGGACTAGTGCCGCTGCTTCTAACAAAATTGTCACTTTCAATATATTTATGATGTTGATCCTCATCTGCCTGAGTAGCTTAGTCTGTATGGCTGCTCAGCCTTCCTCCTGTGTCCTTGGATCCTCTTGCACATGCTCAGTTGAGTAGACATGACTGTTGTACTGGTGAAATTCTGTGACCTGTAGTATTTGGTATAGAGAGAGCAGGAAGCTGGGAGCTGCTGCTTTTTTATTCGTATTGTGAATGCTCCCAAGGGCCTCAGTTAGGACTGGGGCCCTGTTAATCTGTGTGATGCATAGTTGCTTATGGAGACTGTCTCTGAGGGGAACATAATCATAACTACATCTCTGCACAGCAGAGCAACCTGAGATTGTTGCAGCCAAATGACTTAGGGACACAGCCAGAGAGAGACTGAGGAACACTAGGTGAGTTCAATGGGGGATGCAGGTGCTTGGCACCTCTTGGGATCAGGATCTTAAAGAGGTCTGTATATTAGCCTCTAAACTCTTCTTAAATAAATATCTGAGAGAAGTTAAAAATACACACTAGGCCACAGCATTCATTGTGTGACCTTGACCAAAATGCTTCACCCCTCTGTGTCTCAATTTCCATATCTACAGCATGGGTACCATGATGCTTAGCTCTGGGGCAGAGAGGTTATTAGACTTGATTAATGTTGAGCGTCTCAGATCTAAAATGCTATGTAAGTGCAAAATATTAGCAGTGGTCGTAAATGATTTATTAAGTATCAGAGGGGTAGCTGTGTTAGTCTGGATCTGTAGAAGCGACAAAGGGTCCTGTGGCACCTTATAGACTAACAGAGGTATTGGAGCATAAGCTTTCGTGGGTGAATACCCACTTCATCGGATGCCAATGAATACCCACTTCATCGGATGCCATTGGCATCCGATGAAGTGGGTATTCACCCACGAAAGCTTATGCTCCAATACCTCTGTTAGTCTATAAGGTGCCACAGGACCCTTTGTCGCTTCTAATGATTTATTAACTCATTCAACTTGAAGCCTTTCTGGATTTTCCCTCCCCTCCTTTTCCAAATGCTAGCATAACAGACGCTGTGCATCTCTTCCTTTTTTTTGCAGGAACTTCCAGAGAATCTGGATGACTTCCTGTTCCCATCGGATCCTGACTATGCCCAGGACATGTATGTTATTGGCGTTCAAGAAGGCTGTCCAGACAGGTAGCAGAAACAGTGTAATGAAGGGCCACCCTTGTCACTTGCTAATCGCTGCTGGGGTTTTTTCTTTTTAAATTCGTTTTCAATACACCAAAAAACGGAATAGAACTACCCTTGTTCTTTATTTATATTTCATAAATCTGTGAACTCCTCAGTATAAGGAGAAAATGAGTTCTAGAGGGTGTCTTTATTTAACCTCAGAGTAGCCCTAACCATCTATCATCACCCAAAGTTTGGGCTCGGCACTCCTCTCGCTGAAGGCAATAGCAAAACTCTTGATTTCAGTGGGAACCTTCAGCTCTGCTGCTGACTTGTGAGACCTTAAGCAGGTTAGCTCCCCAGGGTACTGTGAGTTATCAGGCTGGCTGAAAGGTGCTGTGGAAATGCATTCATTCTTAGCATCCTTCCAAGAGTTTCAGAATGCCCTCTGGCAGTTCCTGTGATCTACTGATATGTAAAACTATGTCCGAGTTAAGCTGCTGCATGCAACCGACAAGGTGCTTACTGTGTTTGCCTATAGGTTTCATACAGCCTAAGTTTAAAAAGCTGTTTGTCTCAGATCACCCCAGTGTGCCATTGTTTTGGCAGAGGAGATTTGCCATGAAAACCCTTATATGATAGCGGTCGCTACACCCTCACATTGCTGGTTCCCCCCATTGCCTGCTCATTCCATTGTCTTCCTCATCACCAGTGGGCATCATTCTGGCACCTCCCAAGGGCTACATCTCTCTCTCCTACTGCCCACAGGCTGAGAACTCTTCCCCTCCACGTTGTCCTGTAGTTGTGATGTAGCCATGGTGCTTTTGTTGTGTCCCCTAGAAGAGAGTGGGAGATCCGTCTGCAGGAGACACTGGGGCCCCATTACGTCATGCTGTACTCAGCTGCACACGGAGTTCTCTACATGTCTGTGTTCCTCAGAAGAGACCTCATCTGGTTCTGCTCAGGTACATTGTTAATTAAGCGCTGTACAGAGAGGGAAAAGTTGTGCGGTCACTGTATGGGACAGGGAGGCTTGTAATGATGGGTGGAAACCTCAGAGTGGCATCAGTTAAAGGTATAAATTCTCCTTACCTGAAAGTGTTTGTGATGCCCAAACTCTGATCAGTAGCCTGCCATGCCAAATAGGACCAGGCCTTTTGAGAGCTCCGTGGGGGTTGTGAGCGCTAAGCACCTCTTGGGAGCAGGGTAACTGTATTTATTATGAACCACAAGCCGGAGGGGATGGCGTTTAGGACTAAACCTTATGTTTGAAGCCTCTGAACTCCCTTCAGTTCGAGGTTCATCTGCCACCAGGGTGGGTGTATCCTTTCGTGCTTCTGCAGGCTAGATTCCCAGATAGATGAGCTGAGTGACATTTGTTTTGCTGTGTCTCTCTCGCAGATGGCACCTTGACAGCAGAGGTCCTGTCTGTGCCACATGGACTGTCATGAACCTGTGGCACTTGCTAGGTGTTTTCCCTACGTCCTGAGCCAGTGGTGGTGTGTGTTCCTGTTAACTGCCTGGCTGGGTCCCTGCCAGAGGGCGGGTGTACTGCAGTGATGCCGGGCATGTGCAGTTTGTAAAGTGAGCAGGGATCCTCGGAGCCCTATCAAACAATGCAGCAGTCTGATTAAATGACTGCCCCCTCCTCCCTTCCCCATCCTCTTTCCTCCCCACAGTGCAGCTTCAATGGCTTCCTGTAGCAGCAGCAGCTTCTCTTTCCCTTCTCCCTACAGAGGTGGAATACGCCACTGTGACCACTCGCATTGTGTCTCAGATCAAAACCAAGGGAGCCCTGGGAATCTGCTTCACGTTCTTTGGGACGTCCTTCCTCTTCATCACGTCCCATTTCACATGTGAGTCAGTTATGTACTTAACACAAATGTCCTGCTGGGGAGGGAATTGCTTCACCTGGCTTACAAGATACACGTGCCCATTTGCTGTATTACTTACTGCTCTAAGGCTGACTTCGACATGGAGCTACTGTGGTTTGCTCTTGACACTGGTAAAGTGTATGAATTCCTTATTTTAATCTCCATAGCACACCCCATCGTTTAAGCTGTGAGCAAACCCAGTGTGGGATGAACTCCTTGCTGGCATGTCTGAACTACTGCTTCTGCCTTCACTGCATTTCTGAGATCTGAGCTTTTCCCTCTAACATACACAGCTAAACCCCTCCTCTTCTGGCGTTATTACTGTAAGCGCCTTTCTGGTCTTCCAGCACTCACTCTGCCCCCCTCCAGTTCAGAGAACAGCTGCTAAAATCCTCTCTTGCCTCTCATTCCATCCCACCTGCTTTGAATCCCTCCACTGTCTCCTTTCTTCTCCATTGCATCAAGTTCAGGCACCTTGCTTTTGAGGCTGCTGCTCCTCATATATCTCCTCTTGTCTCTCATCATTTTGTCCCATCCCTATCTCCTCCACTTTGCCAGTGATGCCAGGCTTCTCGCCAGGTGTCCAGCTCGCCCACACCTGTGTCTCCTTCCACACTCTCCCATGCATAAAGAACGAGGGCTGGTCGACAAAGTGACTCCCCTCCCCTCATTTAAATCTCTTCTGAAGATCAGTCCTACCGACTAGGTCACTTCCTTGTACATTACATTAATGGATCCTGAGAGTTAACTGCTCCTTCATGCAGAGGGGTGGTGGTGCATAAGGGCACTGGATTTGAAGCTGGGGATTGCAGGATTGGGAAGTATGAGCAAAGGGAACTCACAAACCAAACATCTACTGACACACCAAATGCTCTGTATGTTTCCCCATCCTTCATCTGTCGCTGCCTTTGTAGTTTGTACCCTCTTCAGGGTAGGGATCATCTCATCCTACATGTTTAGAAAGTGCCTGGCACATTTTGGCCTCTATCACAATCTCCATAATAATGATCCATGGAGACTGAATTCAAGTTCTGCACAAAATCTCCATCTTTCCACATGAATTTGCAGTGTTTATGCCTCTCTCTTTCAGCGGGGGATGGTAAAGTGTATGAGAGGATACTGGACTACAATAAAACCATCCAAGCACTTGCGCTCCCCAAGAACGTCCCAGATACAAATCCCTATCGATCCAGCCCTTGTGAGTAACTTGATGTGAACAGAATCCATGTCTCTGGGTGTGTGCTGGTGCACGCGCGGCTAGTGGAAGAATTTGGGGGTTAACTTGCCGCTCCACCCCAAAGCAGAAATCGGGCTGATGGCCTGTCTCACTTGGCTTTGCAGCCGACGTCACAACTCGGTTCGACGAGGTTTTCTGGTTTGGAGACTTCAATTTCCGACTAAACAAGGATCGTGAGAGCGTGGATTCAATCCTGAACCAGCATCTGGAAAAAGACATGTCCAAGCTACTGCAGTATGACCAGCTCGTTAAAGAAATGAATGATGGTAAGGGACTTGCTGCCTTCCCCTCTACTCCTAGTCCCCGCTGACTGGAGATTTCCAAGCATGTGAATGTCTACAGCCTGCTCCTTACTTCTTGGATGGGTGTTGTCTTTAAAGGGAAAGCCAATAGCTTTCAAATCTAATGACACTTCAAAGTAGGGGTGTAGGAATGTGAATTCTTGGGTTCTGCCTGACATGCCACATGCTCCTGCCAAGATAGTCAATTATTATTAATCTTGTCTATTATGGCAATGCCTACGGGCCAGCCAAGACTGTGCCCCATCGTGCCGGTTGCTGCACACAGGGTAGAAGATGGTCCTTGCCCTGAAGCGCTTACCCTCTGAACAGACAAGAGAAATGCAGGGCAGAACACACAAGTGAACAATGTGATGGCAGCAAATGTCATGTTAATTCCACCACCTGGGTCCTAGTGCCCGTGGAGTTGGGGGGAGTCGCCCCTGCACTTAGGTGGGGTGTGCTTTGCCTCTCTTTACTGCTCTGTAAACTGGAGATAATTCCCACCTGTCTCACAGGAGTGCTTAGAGCTGATTGATTTGCTGAGCAGGTGGAGGGTTTCAATGGAAGGTACCATAAACATGCCAAGTATTAGTTCTCCAGTCTTTTAAATGTTCCCTTATTAGAGATTCGCCCTTAATTTGAACAGACTTTAGCTAACCCCCCATTTATGCTGTCTGGGTCCAGTTTTGTAGCCATGTATGTTACTGGTTTAGTTTCTAGCCGTGATTGGCAAACTGCTTTTAAAACGTGTGTTGTAAATGCCCAGATGCTGTTATGCTCTGTTACTAGGGAAGAATCACTTTGTTCTTCATGCTGCCTCCCCTTCCCCTGCAGGGGCTATTTTCATAGGGTTCCAGGAGGCGGCCATTCATTTCCGTCCTTCCTATAAGTTCGATATTGGGCAGGATAGCTACGACACCACTTCCAAGCAGAGGACGCCTTCGTACACGGTACAGGGTTACTTATAAACACACTTCTGGGGAGGGCATGGAGTAACAATCCTTCTTGGCTGCTGTAGCGGGTTCTCTACTCATGGCTGGGGCTCCTCCTCCTGACTGCATCTGGGAAATAGCTCTGCGTGGTCTGATGCTCTTCCTGCCGCTCATGTGGCCCCTCTCATGCTCCAGGAGTTGCAGTGCTTCCTCTTTATGGCTTGGCCCTCCGGCCAGGTCACTAGAGTTTCCCTTCCGGGGTATCAGTCTCACTGGACTAGGGGACGGGCTATCATTCCCAGCAGTCCTTCAGTTCAAGGCTATGCCACTTCCCCAGTGGAGGAGGATGGGGGAACCTGGGCCCACACACTAATCTCGGTTCCAGCTCAGGGACCCTCGAATCAGTGGCCACGGTCTGCACCATCCAAAACCTTGTTGCTGTTTCCTGCTCCACCTCTACCAGGCTTCCGCTCCACCACCCTTCTGGGTAAACCCTGCCTTCGTGGCCAGGGCTCCTACTCTCCCCCTGGGTCTCCTCCTTCCCCTCTGTAAGCCCAGAGAGTGACTGCAGATCCTTGGGTTTGCAGTGCCAGATATGCATGCTTGAGTGTGCTGCCTCCATCCCAGGGTGCTGGGGCAGGGGAGAATGAGTCCTACACAGGGCTCTGAGTTCCTTTGATTGCAAGGCACTTCTAAAAGTGGAGGGTTTTAACTTAATCTGTGTCTTTAGCAAACAAGTGTTTCTCTCCAGGGCAGATAGGCAAAGGGGAGTGACCATCTGTTTCCCTCCTTCTTTCTCTCTCGGCCTCCCAGGATCGAGTGATCTACAGGAGCCGTCACAAGGACGACATCCATGCAGTCAAGTACTCCTCCTGTTCCGTGGTCAAAACGTCAGACCACAGGCCGGTGTACGGGCTGTTCCGGGTGAAAGTGAGGCCCGGCAGAGACAAGTCAGTGACCTGTTTGTGCATCTACACATGTGATCAGGCTGCAGTGAGTTCCTAGGACATGTTTCCAATCAGGAATTTGTGGCTTATGTTGTCACAAGAGCTCCTGAGATGGAATGAATCCCCTGTAACTCACTGCAGTGTATTTGGGTGCTCTCTGTGTAACGTTTGGACTCTGCTGAAAACAATAAAAAGCATTTAACCCAGCCTAGCAATAGCAGACTCCCTCCTGCCAGTCTCCTTGGTCCTTCTGAGGGAGATAACTTGAGTCCAGTGCATTTACCACGTAGGCATGCTCACCTGAGAGACAGCTCTCATTGCCCTTTCTAGAGGAAACAGGGGGGCTTCCCTTCTTCCCTTGCCCAAAACTTCCTTTTCCCCCTCCCCAGAAGTGGTTGCATTTCAGTAGAGCTGTATGTATACAGCTTGCTAAGTACCTTGGGATCCTTTAGGATTCATAACCCTAGAGAAATAAATGTAAATTTAAATCAGTCTCTAACATTTTAACAACTTGTAAACATTAGTTGGTTTGAATCCATGAAGCTGGCTAGTTGTCTCCCCTGTGAGTTGCATGCCCAAGTAATTAAAAATGTAAAAGCATCTATAAATTAGAAAACAGTTCTGACTGAGTGTTTGGGAAGTCAGTGCAGTTCAAATTGCTGTTTGCTCAGTTTCAGATGTGGGTGGGTTTGTGCCTGCCCACCCCCAGAACTTAATAGGTGTTCTGTTCTGGTGTGGGTGAAATGTGACCATGTCAACATGATAAATACAGACGTGTTGCTGATGCCGTGAAGGCAGTACAGATTTGGTGCCTTGCTCCCATTCTTCTGCTCCCTGGCTACAGGTTGGGAGGTAATTTATGGGCTCAGGAGGAAGAGGAAAGTTTTCCGACTCTGCATAAGTAAACTCCATCTTAGCCTGAGTGGAACAACTGGAACAAGAGCTGTGGAGCCTTGCACATTTCAGAGTGACTTTTCTTGGAAGTTAGATAATGAGACTAGCAGGACCAGTTAATAGTTAAAAGAAACAATAAATGTTTGGTTAGCTGTTTGACTGACAGTCATATGCTTAAGGGCCCAGTGCTTACAGCAGCTTCCTCATGTGTGTCTCCCATTAATGCTGGAAGTTTCATGCTTAGACTGAGGGTATGTTTCCCTTTTACTACTCAGTCTAGCCTCTCCAAACAAGCCGAACTTGCTGTGACAGGAGAGAAACACTTAGGGTACGTCTATACTTACCCGTTGCGTCGGAGGAGTCCAATTGATCTTCTGGGTTCGATTTATCACGTCGTGTCTAAACGCGATAAATCGAACCAGGAAGTGCTTGCCGTCGACGCCGGTAATCCTACTCCGCGAACAGAGTAGGCGGAGTCGACGGGGGAGCCTGCGCGCCACGTGTGGACCCCCAGTAAATGCCTTTTCATTCGAACTAAGATACTTCGACTTCAGCTACGTTATTCACGTAGCTGAAGTTGCGTATCTTAGTTCGAACTGGCGGGTTAGTGTAGACCAGCCCTTAGTTTCACTTAATGTTAGAGCAACAGCCAGGTGCCTTAGTGCAAGAGAAAATGGAAAAGTTCATTCTTGCTACTGTTGGGTCCTGCTCTAAGCCAACATAAGTTGTGCACATTGCAGAAATCTAACCGCTTTTCTTTATATTGTAGTATCCCGCTCGCTGCAGGGCAGTTTGACAGAGAACTTTATTTAATCGGAATAAAGAGACGAATGACAAGGGAACTTCAGAAGCGGCAGGAGCTAAAGGACCAGAAATCCAGCAGAGTCTGTACTGTTTCCTGACCTTCAAGCCCAGCAACAAGCATGTAAATGGAGCCCTAAAGGAGGATTTCAGACCCAGGCAAAGACAACTTGATTCCACGTCTGCAGAGGTACAGCTCCCGGGGAAGGGGTCTCGGATTGAGCACCAGCATGACACTTGCTGTGGTCTGTGCCAAATGTCTTAAACTTCAGCTCTCAGGTTTCATTTGCATGAGCTAATCCAAGGAACTTGAGTGCTTTTGCTGAAGAGAAAGGGAGTAAATATTCAGAGCAGATGCCCCTGCTTATTCAGTCAGGTCACTTTTAGCAAAACTTCCTTTGCAAGCAGCACGATGCACTTAGGTGGCGATTCTGGCCATACCCAAGACAAGGTGCCCCATTGGGTGCATTGTATTACGAGCCATCTTGGATTGGAGCGGTTACTCAAGGACATTTTGCAAAAAGGAGACAATTGTGGTTCCATCTGTTCTATTCGGTCTGTTCTGGATACTTGCTGTGTAAGTATCAATCTCAGGAGGGCATTGATGTCAGCTGTTTATTTCCTTACCTATAGCCAAATGTACAGTATTCTGTAAAATACCTAAGGGGACCAACTAGAGAACGCGAGCAGTCTCTCTCCCAGGTTGATGCTTGCTCGTAATAGTTTTTCTGTTGTGGGCCACTGCAGCAAGGTCTGTATGGATGTACAGTAATCAAGCTGCATGTAATACGGCCTTTTGAATTAGTATTTATGTTTACTACTTCTGTTGTTGCTAAGGGTGCATATTAATCTCTCAAACCAGCACATGTCCTCGGATAAAGTCAGACTTTCTGAACCAATGTTCATATCGTAATTTATGGATCCTCTGCAGTGGAGATCCAGTTTCTACTTCAGGGAGAAATTGGCCACAAGCTTGCAGCAGCTGAAATCAGTGGCGTTAATGTGTAAAAATCCAGCAAAAAGTGATTTTCTGTAGAAGTAAAGACAGCACTAAAGAAAGCTACTTTGGGGTGGGAGAAAAATCTGTTTTGACCTTTGGGCGATATTCAGAGCAAGAACCTGGAATCAGAAGAACTCAGTTCTGTTCTTTCTCTGATTCTCAGTTTGGAGAAGTTATGTCCCCCCTGGGGTTGTTTCCCAGTCAGCAAAATGTGAAGAATTTCTCTCTCTCATGGGGCTTCTTCTGGAGGTAAAGGCACTCTAAGTGTCAAGTATTACACTGGTAAAACGTACACGACGGTTAATACTGTAAAACTTCTCATGGACATACCTTGCTTGAATCATTAGCTAAAGGTACCACTTTTTAAACCACATTACTACTGAAAATACAAAGCAAATGGTTTGGAGGAAGCTCTATTGTAATTAGGTATTTGGCAATCACCTACTTTCACAATAAACCTTTGGATGAAAAGATAGATTTTAGAACACGAACAAGATTGTGATCATTCCAAACTCTGAGAAGAAAACCTATGAGAAGGGCTACTGTTCATAAGTAATAAATTAATCACCTTTTAATGTTTTAAACAAAAATTCTGCTCTCAGTAATCATGTATCAATCCCTCCTTGAGCAAAACTTTCATGGAGGTATCTGAGGGTAGAATTGTTGTATGTGTAGGAAAGAAAAAGATAATTGACTGCTTTATGGAAGGAATATTAGACTCAATGCTGCAAGGTGCTGAGCACGCCAGCCCTGATCTAGCAAGACTGAAGTCTGTGGGACTACACATATGCTTAAAGTTGAGCATGTACTTAAGTGCTTTGCTCGCTTTATGGGACTGAGTCCTTAATATGTCTCCCCATCCTCTTTAAAAAACAAATCAGAATTTGGTTTAAGTGATATTTTCATACTGTAAACATAGCCTAGAAATTAAATTATAAAGAAAAGTCCAACTCTGTCTGTTTTCAGCATTTTCGTGTTGAAGCACCTGTTAGTGTTTTCTGTCTCAATTTCTTTTTACAAATAAAAAGAGCAGATTTTACTCATACCTCACATGGAGTGGATTCTAAATTATGCTTGTTACCGAGAGATAGTACTGTTCCCACAAGAAATCTAAAGCTAGAAAAGGGACCATGTGCCATAAATCCTTTGCAGAGAGAGTGAAGGTTCCTGTGTATGTGCAGTAGTGACAATACGCATAGCCTTAAGCCCAGGCACACACCCACGCCCAGATCAATAGCCCACAGAGTGACGCAGTCTCTGTGGATTTAAGGCCATCTCTGTTTGTGCCCAGGACAGGTCCAGCCATCAGTCTTAGCCTTTTTTGGGGGGGGGGTTCCTTAAAGAAAAAAAAAGCCAACAAAACAGTGCACCTTAACCTTGAGCCAGCTTTGCCAGCAGAGCTGAGTTCTAGGCAAAGCTGTGCCATGTGTTTACTGCCTGGGTGGCCTGGGGCAAATCACCTCATCTTTCCTCAGCTGTAAAGTAGGACAAGCTTCTTGCTTGCCTTACTAAGTGTTTATGGATTAGTTAATTAAGTGCTTTTAAACTATCAATTTAACAAAGCCTTCTAGAACTTCCAGTAGAGCTGATAACTTTCTAAACTGTCAGTCACTTTGCGCACTTACTAATCACACCCAATCATTTCAATGTCTTTATTTGTTTCCTTGACAAACATACGCACCACAACTGACAGGACAAAGCTGTATGTTGTAAAACATACCAGGGGTTCAAAAAGCGGCTGCATTTTGTTAGTATTAACAGCACCACTTTGGGCCTGTTTCCTGCTCTTGGAGTATGCACAACTTCCCCTCACATGCATGGATGTTGTGTGTGTGTAGCTAGTAGCTGCCTCTGAACCTGCTGCTCAGTTTGATCACTTATGCATAGTCATTTAATGGCAGCACTGAACAATTTCACTATTTATGCCTAGAAATTTGTATATACCTGGATATTACATCTCACCTGTCAAAGGTGATGGTTTCTTGTGTTAACCCTTTTATTGTTGATATTGTTATATGGATTTCTTCTTATGGGCTTTTAGTAAGAATTAATCACCTTCAAGACTAAGCTCTTTATACAAATCATTGTCTCTTTGCTGACAATATTTAATTCAGCAGTTATCAGGGTAAATTGCTTTTCTGTTTGAAGAAACCATTAGTTGCACTTAAGGTTCAACCTAATTTCAAGTGAGCTCTGTGTGGCTAAGTATTACCACCTCACACCCTTCACAGAGAGGATCTGTCCGACAGCACTTAATGGGAAGCTGTAATTAAGTATGTATGTTATCCATGATACGTCTAACGAGAACATGCAGCAATCTTGTTCAGATTATTGAAGGTATTTTACAATAGCAGCCAATATTTAAATTTAAAAATTAACTAAGTATAAACTCAGAACTTTATCGTGGGGACAGATTGTTCTAGTGCCCTCCGTTCAACTTGATACAGTTTTATATCTCCTCTGGACTAAGAAGCATCACATTAGCACCTTACGTTAGCAGTACTTGTAACAATCCTCCCCAAGTGACAGTATTATTACTCACAGTCTACAAGATTGGAGGACAACTGATTTATGAAATGTAACTCCGCCTAAATCTATTCTTTTAGTAAGGAGTACAACACATTTTGGGCTACAACCACCAATGCTCAGACCTATGAAGAAAAAGTAACGTGAACACACTTCCCTTGCAATACTGGATATTTAAAGCAAATGGTAACGGTAAGATCTTGGCTAATTCATCAGCATGTGTAGCCCTTTCACCTGTAGTGGTTTAGATTTGCTTTGCCACACTGCTATTCAAGGTGCCAAGAGAAAGGCCTACACACACAGCCTTCCACGGTAGGCAGAAGAATTTATTGATGGCCAAAGTGCTCATTCAGAGCTGGGACCGGGCTGTTAGCTTACACCAGCATGAACACTTCACATTCTGAACATCTGAAGCTGTCTCAGCTACAAGAAAAGTTCCATATTTACACCACGTGCATGTAAATATTCTTTTTTGCAGTGACATAATCCAAAGAACAATGTATAAAAAAGTAAGCCTCCTGTTCTAGACAGCATCTGCTGCTTTATCGAAAAAGCCGATACATCCTAGGTAGCCGCCCGTCCTTACTAGACAGTGCTGCTTGAATGTGTTCATACGTAGGCAATTCCATCAAGTCACCCAGTGCAGCCACTGCTGGTTTGTTACGAAGCATTTTAGCGACCACCCTCTCGATGTCATTGGGTTTCACATTACCTGCAGACGATGACAAGAGCTATTTCAGATGCATTTTAAACAGAGATAGAAGCTTTGCCCTGGAGGCTGAATACTTTCATCATGCTGGATCTATACTTGGAATGCCTGCATTTTAATCCCAGCTCTGACAAACTGTGTCAGATTTCTCTTTCTGTCAAACGGGAGCACCGAACTAGCTCGCAAGCAATTGAGGGTTACTTTGAAGATATTAAGTTAATTTATTACGAGTATATCCAATTAAAGGGGGAAAGGTTCACAACTGCATCTGCCTCTGATTTTTTTTAACTGCTAAATAATTGCCACAATTATTTTGAGATCAGAGAAAACCATTTTTGGTAGTGCTTTGTGTCAGGCCAGTTCTGATGGTCAGTTGCTCTGGTTTTCGTACACTAACCGGCCCATATCACTCATGCACTACGCCCCACCCAAGAGGGGCTCTCTCAGTAATGACAGCAGCAAAGCTGAAATAAATTCAGAGGCAATACGCAGATGATAGGAGACAGGAATGGGGAGGAGGGGCAGAACTGGGCCTAGGTCTGTTCGCAGGGGATACTCCCAGGGCGGCCCATAAAAGCCTTATGGGGCTGGCTCTTAAATTAATTTAAAAATCAAATTGATGATGTTTCTTTAAGCCTTGCTTAGTGTAAACACACCCTAGGGCTGCGGGGGGGACACGAGCACTTCCATTTGCACTGTCACCCTCCCTCCTAACACCCCGTGAAGTGAGAAAAGTGGTATTCCTGTTCTCCAAAGGGGGAAACAGGATCAGAAACATTAAGTGGCTTGGCCAGACACAGAGCAAGTCCATGCCAGAGCGGGGATGGCCTGGCTTCCAGTCCACTAGACAAAAAGGGCCTAATCTGAAGTCTTTCCATTGATTTAAATGGGCTTTGGCTCAGACTGCATCGCCCCACTAGTGACATTTGCTGTCTATATTTGAAATACTGTCAGCAGCAAGGTGAGCTGGGCATTTGCCCCAATCCCAACAATCAAATATCTAATCCCTAGAGCGACTGCTGCCATTGGGAGATTCTGCGGAAACTTCCCTGCCCCCCACTCTGGGGGTTAAGAGCCCATAGGAGCCGCACCGCGCTGAAGAGTTGGACCAGAACTGCAGAGGTGGCACCCTACCAAAAGGTCCTGCTGATTCAAGTACAGGATTTAGGTGTTTATCCCACCCGAACTTGCGAGGTAGCTCCTGCGCGAAGGTATCAGCAGAGTGTACCTACAGCCCAACACAGTCAGCGGCGTTTACTCACCGATGAGAGAGCACAGCTCATGAGGGAGTTTTCTTGTGTTTGTTGCCAGCACTTGCCTTCCTACATCCTCAAAGATAACTGGCCGGGATTCTAGGTTCATCATAAGCATGGATTTCAACTGGGTCTTTGCTCGCTCCAATTCTACCTGTATGGCAACAGAAAATACAGCAGACTGCTTTAGACTGGTCTCAGGACTGGCAACTACTCTACATGCTGTGCACACAGTCTTCATCCTCCAGGAATAAACTGGGAGACATCAACGTCACATTCTGCTGTCCGCATAAATCTGGGGGTGGCCTTTACACCGGGAATGAGTCTGCAGAGGTGGGGTTTTTAAGAGGAAAAGAGAGGTTCTGGGTAAGTTAACAGAGATGGTTTCAAAACAAAGTGGTGTGAAGTCAGGATTGGGCAAAGGGTCCCTTCTTCTACGTAGATATCTGCCACCTGCACGCGCACACACATGCACACGCACACCCCTCTCCTTGTAGATGCTCTTGTGATTACTAGAATATTAAAGACGTGAAACACAGTCAGTAGAAAATGTACATTCAGAAGCTTACGTATGAAATTCATCAGCCTACCTAGGGCCCAATCACCATGGTATTTCAGTACTGAGACTATGTGCATAAAACAGAATTTGGGCAACTTACCTCTCCCACTGCTCCTGCCATTAAAATGAATTCTCTTGTAATTATTTCCACCATTTCTCGGACCTGTAAAAACAAGCAAGTCTTTGAAAGAAAAATAGAACAATGCCTGTTCATTCTCTCAACTCGGGTTTAACAAAAAAAAAGGAACAAAACAAAAACCAGTGATCAGCAGGGTGTGACTTTCCCCTTTTGGAGTCTGAAAGATTCAAACCCCTCCCTCGTTGAACTGCATGAGTACAAGAAAAGCGTAGTGGGGCACCACAGCAGCAATTCCCATCAGTGAGAATGGAACTTTGTCAGAAGGGGAGTGAGGCTGTGCAGAGCCCTTTAGCCCCTTGAGGAAGATGTTTATAGCAGTGGGGCAGGAATACATAAACCCAATTCACCTTTATACATAGTCAGCTAAGTGGGAAAATAGGATTCCCTCTTCCAGAGTGGTGAACTTTCACAATGCCAACAACATTTTACAGTTAGAATTGGCCATTATGAACATGCAACCCCACTAAAAAAAAAGTATCGTACCCTCTAGGTGTGAATGACTTAAAGTTTGATTTGTTATATGCAACCGATAACTGCTTCATGATAATATGGAAAGAGCTACTCTATCTGAAAAGAAGTCAGTGACAGACTTACCTTTTATGAATTTATGGCTTGGAATATAGAAGAGCCACGTACCTGGCGAGGATCTGCACTGGCATGAATACACAAGAGACCTGTATCTTCATAACTGTGATGGTAAGAGGTTGCATTATACAGCCAGTGATGCCTGTAAGCACAAGAACATGCATCTGAGTGCTCTATAACTAACAAAAGACAATACACTCCCTGCTTCATCTTCAAGATGAGGATTCCCAAATGCTGATGGGAATTCAAAGTATCAGTCTAATCATTAGGAACATGTCTCCACTCCCCTGATTATTTTCTTCTGAGCATGTCTGCCTTCTACTCCCCTCCCCACCCTTTCTATAGCAGGGGTCATTAGGAGGATACTGTGCAGGAACAGTTGCATCAACTGCTAATTTTCATGATTTTATCCCCCCCGTTGAAGACATGGGCCGGTAGATGATGACAGGATTCCAGGGCACCTGTGTGCTCAGTTGAACTACACCCACCTCCTCCCAAATAAGCCACATCTGCTTCTAAGAGCTGATTTTTAAAAAATGGACACATTTAGGCTTTCAGATGAGGCCTTCTGTTCAGGGCCCACATCCAGAGAAGAGTCTTTTGGCAGCATTCCTTGAAAGAGAGGTAAACAAACCTGTTGAGCACATTAAGATACAGACGGGTGAACATGCCCTTGCCAGGCCCTCCGGCAGAAAAGGAGCCGCCGCCTCCCATCATCATGTTTAATACAGCAAAGGGAATGAAGTCTTCCTCCTGAATCACAATAAGAGTCAGTCATCTCTACAGTGGAGATGCAGTGCAGGGTGTCTCTGTGCTCAAAGGTAAGTGGAAGAGGGAAAAAAACCAGGAGAAAGGCCCCGATGAACACAAGAAATCATGCAAATATTGGTGCGTATCTCCAAGATCTAACCAGCGATACATGTGATAGCAAACTCCTGCATTTAAGAGTCTGATGGCAAAACCCCAGCCTCCCAACACGCTACTGATGGAAAAAGCTCCCTTGCTGCCTGCATGCATCTGTGCTCTCAAACACAAAATAGCTCCAACGTTTGAACGATGACACGGTTGCTCAAGGTTTTGCTAGTGTAGGGTGTGCACAGCAATGAATTTTGGGACAGTACTTACCAAAAACGAGCAGCTTTCTAACCCAATCATGATGTGGGTCAGCTCAGGGATTGGGGTAGGACCCAAGCTCACATCCGACATGTCTTTTTCAAGCTGTGGGGAGGGGGAACAAATTAGGGTTGAATTTCACCTTCAGAGCATGGTAAATGCTGGTAAATGACAGAAATCAACAGGTTGACCAGCAGCAGCAGCCACAATGGGCGCACACAGAGCAGCTGCACGTTCATAAGCCTGTACTTCTATCTGCACAGTAGGCAACTGCATGTACAAATGAGCACTGATGTAATTAACTGTTTTGTGGGTACAAATGCTGCTTATCGTGAGTTCAAGAGGTGCCTTTTTGCAAATGAAGACCTACCCCTATGAATGAAATCAAGGGAGCTCAAATCTGTTACTGTACTTTAACACAAGAGGAAGTCGCACGATTCACTGATTAGTTCTTGCTTTTATTTTACCTTGATGATTCCTCCCGTGTACTGTGCAACTGATTTGTCCACTTGCTTGGGCTTGTCGCTTTTCCACACTGGATCTACACCAAGCAGATACTTCCTGGCACACTCCACCAACTGCTCATGTTCTATCCCAACCCCAGCCAACACCATCCTGTCGGGTGTGTAGTAATTCTGCAGATATGAATGGAGCACTTTCCGATCCATTTTCTCTATGTTTTCCACGGGGCAGAACCTGTTGAGTCCCACGGTGTTCTCCCTGTAGGCTGCCTGTTTGGAGGGGGAACACACACACACCCTTAGTTTAGAACACAATGCTTTGTTCTCCCTCAAAATTATGATGTGAGCCTTCCCTTGCCCCTTTACATCTAGGCGAATGTAGATGCAGTAAGAGAGGGAACACATACTGAGCATCATTTCACTTGTGTGTGTCACCCCACCCGCCCCAGATAAGTTGTAACAGGAGAGGATTGGGTAACTAAGTATCAGGTTTGAAACATCTAGACTACCTGGATTCACAGGATCAACAAAGCCCTTCAGTCTTTTGAGGAAGGTACAGTAAACTTAATGGACTCAATGTACATGGCACTACCAGAGACTTTAGAAATCCAAGACCCTGTCTGCTCTACATGGATATTCATGATATCATGGCCCTTTTTGTAAGAGCAGGGGTTTGTCCAGTTTCTGTAGCCTATACTTCCAGGGGCAGGATGCTGTTCAGATCCCCCCACACAGCAGAGCCAGTGCCCAGACTTCAGCGGTACTAGATGAATAGCTTGGATCCTTGGGGAGGAAGAGCACTACATAAACATAAGTCATCATCCTGAAGGTGCAAACAGGAAAACAATGGAATGCTGGAGACAGGAAGTTCTAAAAGAAGCGTGAAGTCTGAGTATCAAGCACACTATACAAAGATTGCAGTGTGAATAAGCTTTGGTTTATGTTGGAACCTTAACTGTCCCTTTCTTGACTTTCTACCTCATACAGAATATAGGATTTCAAAATAGAATTGGGGGAGCATTTTGCTTATACCTCCATGCTAGCATAATAAAAGTGTGTTTATAGCCCAGATAAAAAAGCACCAGTGAAATTAAATAAAGGCTGAGAAAGAAACTGCACGACATATTGCAGAGAGCAAGGTGTGTGAGACAAACCCCACAGCAGTTTACCGCATGTATCATCTCCGTTAGTAGAGGCTCTGGATCAGGTCTCATATTCAGATCTTCGAGCTCAAACTGCACAGCCATTCGAGTCATCTCAATTTCTTCATCTACAGTGAAAGAAAACAAAGGATATGAACCACTGTTCAAAATATTGAATAGTTAATGAACTCCCTGGGTCCTGCACAGACGACGAGGAGCACTGTGGGATGTTGGCTCCAGCATAATTAAGCAGCTCAAATTAAGAGGGATGGGGGAAAGAATCCATGCACACTATTCAGTCTTAAGTACAACACTGAGGCTGACAGGAAAGCAGCAATAGATTGGATCCATTTGCAGACTAGGGCTATATTATTCTCTGTCCATCTTCTCAGATGGAAGCAAACAGTCTAAAACAAACCCTGTTGCTAGAAGGAAGTGGAAATGACTGGCCTGTCATAAGCATATTAACTTTCATAATAAAAACAATCTAATGTTTGCTCTATTTCTCCAATACTCAACACAGACTTTGTAAAGTCTTTAAATCAGTAAGACGTAATGAAAGATAGTACTAAAATAATCTTGTCATGTGATGTCTAGGTATCCTTTCCTGAAACAGCGACCCAGATTTTCGCACCTGATAACCTGGGCTGTAGTACTACATCGGCCAGTAGATTGACCACAGTGTCTAGGCCTTTGGCATCAGCAGAAACAGCATACATCGTGGTATCCCTGCAACACAAACAAATGTTTTGCATTCAGTTTACAAGTGGAATATCTGAACTCCTGGCAATATTTGCCCAGTACTATGAACATAGTAAAGCGCTAAAATTCCTTATCATTTTATGTTCACACTAGCATCCTTATTGCAATTTGTCACAAAGAGATTACTCTTGCTATTTAAAAACAAAGTCATTGTTGTGATGGAACAGAAAATCAAGTTCAGTCATGCTGCATCACCGTCAGCAATCATGACAACTATTCATGCGTGGGGAAATACAGAGTAAGAGGTACCTTGATGCCTGACAATCACAGATACCCCCGTGCTTTTCCAAGGTGAGAAGAATTTCATCTTTGCTGCCAAACTGGGCTGTAGACTAACAAAACAAAAAAAAAGTGTTAAGACTTGTGAAGTGTGTGTCTATTTACTGTTTGTTAGTGTGACCTAATACACTGAAGCACTTTTCTTTTTTTCCACTTGAAGCAAATAAATGCATAGAGCTTGAGCTGCATTCCTTGAAGTCAGTAAGAATCATAGGTGCTCAAGGAAAGCAGACTTGGGCCTTCTGAGAATAATTACAGCCATACTAACAACTGAGGTTAGTTTTTTTGTAAGTATTTAACACAGAGGCTTTAGGAACCTTATCGTCACAAACAATACTTACAGAGAAAGCCAACTTTTCCAAAAAGTGTGAAATGCCGCTAAGGTATTTTGCTTCATGTCTTGATCCTGAATTTATAAGAACTTATATATTATTTAAAAAAAAGAAAAAAAAAAAGAAAAAAAAGAGTTAATATTTATTTTAACCCCATAGCCTATTCATTGTTTTTACAAGCATGAGAAAGCATATGACTAGCAAAGACCATCTCAATTTAAAACATAATTTCAATGCATTAGATTATTTCTAAGTAAATATTTAACTATCATATCGCTAAGGACTTAACTTCACTGCAAAGTTAATTTGAGTTATAACTCAAGTGTTGCTCCCGTCCACACATAAAACCCCTTGACTCAAGTTGTCTGGCCCACTGGAGTACGGGCCAAAGCTCAAGTTAACGCAACTTATCAGCTGCCACCTCTGCAACTTAGTACAACTCCAGTGTTATTTTGCAGTGTGGCTGCTCTCGCTTGAGCTAGGCTAACTCAAGAGGAGTAACTTGAGCGGAGATAACTCAAGTTAACTGCAGTGAAGACAAGCCATTAGGTATCCCTGTATTGCGTTGGTACCTAAATACCAAATCTGCTCCCAATTAAGTCAATGGGAATTTGGCCACTGATGCCAAAGGAGGATGTGGTCCTCTATCTACAGTAGATCCAAATGCAATGATTCCTGGATTCCAAAGCCACAAGGAATCATTTTGATCACTGACTCGGACCTGTATAACACCAGTCATAGAACTTCCCCTGAGCAGTGAGACTTGCCTGCTTGAAGTCATTCAGTACTTACCCCCTACAGTACAGAACTGTCCAAATTTGTTTTGTGATGCAATCCGCAGTCCGTTCTCTAGCGTTGTAACTTTGGTTTCAAATTTCTCCTGTCCGTCAACTGTTGCAAAGACAGGTTTAGGCACTCCAGGCAGAGGAGAAGTGAGAGGGACGTTGGGGCAGCTACCACCACTGCTGTATTTTCTGTAGGCTGCCAGGCCAAACCTAGACCAATCACAGACATTTATATAAAAACACTAATCAGTGTACCAGACCTCTGTTCAACAAACAGGCATTTAGTAACGATTGAGAGTGGATGCTTTGACTGTGAGGATTATAGCACTTCCCTACTTTCCCAGGATGTTGAGGAGATAAAAATTCCCTCAGATACCACCGTGCTGGGGGGCCACATAAGTACTTAACTAGATACATGGAATCAACTGGCCCTGACCTCACTAGTGACGGTCATACTGCCAGAAGGTTGCTGAGATTTCCAATTCTGTCCATAAAGGGCTGTTCAACGTCTAGCAAACTATGAAGGAGGTTAAAATGTTCCCAAAATCATACGGTTGAGCGAATGGGTTTCTAGCCAAAGGAAAGCCCTGCATGATGCCCCAAGGGAAGGAGGCTGGGTAGGTGAGACAGACAGATATGCTTTCATTTATGCCCCCTTATTTATGGGCAGGTCAGGACCTGGTCAGCGGAAACTCTATTCAGAACTCAGCAACAGTAAGTGGAGGGTGAGAGACGCCAGGATGTGTGTGGGATCTTGTGAGGTCACTTGCCGGGGAGCAGCTAAGGGTGTGCAGGGTCCTGAAGGCAGCAGCCCCGACATAGATCATGGGGGTCCCTGTCAGAGGAGAGCCTGGGGGCGGCATCTGGCTTCTTGGAAAGGTGATGGTGAAGCAATTAGGAATCACTGATGAGTGGGGGTTGGGGGGGGGGGGGGGAGAGTCTCTGGTGGGGGGGAGTGGGACTCTTAGGGGGTGTCTGGCAGGGGGCACTGGGGAGGACCAGGATACTTGAGTCTCTGGCAGGAGGAAGAGCTCAGGGGGAGCAAGGGCCTTGGGACCCCTATCAGAGGAGAGGCTGGGGTACTCTCTGGGAGAAGGGTTATGGGTCACTGATGGGGGGGAAGAGTGGGGAGTCACTGGGGGTCTCCAATGGGGGGAAGGGTGAGGGGTCACGGGGGTCTCCAATGGGGGGAAGAGTGGGGAGTCACTGGGGGTCTCCAATGGGGGGAAGGGTGGGGGGTCACGGGGGTCTCCAATGGGGGGAAGAGTGGGGAGTCACTGGGGGTCTCCAATGGGGGGAAGGGTGGGGGGTCACGGGGGTCTCCAATGGGGGGAAGAGTGGGGAGTCACTGGGGGGCTTCAATGGGGGGAAGGGTGGGGGGTCACGGGGGTCTCCAATGGGGGGAAGAGTGGGGAGTCACTGGGGGGCTTCAATGGGGGGAAGGGTGAGGGGTCACGAGGGTCTCTAATGGGGGGAAGGGTGAGGGGTCACGGGGGGGCTCTAATAGGGTGAGGGGCCACGGGCAGCTCTATTCAACTACTCTCCAGGTGGGGGAGGAGGCTGCTCTCACCTGCGAACCGGGCCCCACGCGCCACCCCGAAACCGCACCATGTTCGCCGCCATCTTATGTCCGGGGAGCCCCGGCCTCCGCCTCCCACTTCCGCCCGGCTGCCCGGCACGGAAACCACGTGGGTAGCGCGGGGCGGAGCTAAACGCGTTCGATGGCGGCGTTTGCGGGTTGGTCAATGCCGGTGAGGGGGTGGGGCTGTGTCCCCGGAGGCGGGTTCTCAGTGGTTAGCGCTGAGGTGGCTGCTGGTTGGTCAGTTCCAGGAAGGGCGGGGCCAGGCGGAGAATGGCCCCGCCTCCTGCCCCGAGGGGAGCTGACTGGCCGGCCTGGGGCCTCTCTAGCCGTTGCTGAGGGGAGGCGGGGGGTCCATGGCGGGTCACACCCGCGCCCCGGCCGGCGCCCCCCGCTCCCCTTCCCCGAACCCCCACCTCTGGGGCGGTGAGAACCGGGCGGGGCCGGGCATGGCGGCGGCGGCGGGGGGTGTGGTGTCTCCTGAGGCCGCCCCGCCCGGCTGACGCGTCCCCTCTCTCCCCGCAGGCGAGGAGCCCGGCGAGGCCAACCCCTTCTCCTTCAGGGAGTTCGTGCGGAGCCAGGGCCGGAGCGCGGCGCCGCGCGGCGCCGGCCCCAAGGTAGCGGGGGGCGGGGGGCGTGACTGGCGCGCGCGTCCCCCCCCGCCAGCCCGCGGCCCCCACCTGCCCCCTCTCTCCCCGCAGGAGGCCGCCGGGCCGCCGCCGCCCCCCCTGCGCCGCCAGCCCCCCGAGGCGTCGGGGCTGAGCCTGCGGCTCCCGGCGCCGTTTTTCCCGGACCTCAGTGCCGGCGACGCGCCGCTGGACGACGACGAGGAGGAGGCGGCGGAGTGGAGCGGCTGCTACCAGCCCTCCGCCGTGGAACAAGCCCACTTGGCCGGGCGTGGGGGCGCCTCGCCGGGGCTCAGCGCCGCGGACTCTGACTGCACGGACTGGTCGGGGCTGGAGGTAGGGTGACCAGATGTCCCGATTTTATAGGGACAGGCCCGACATTTGTGGCTTTTTCTTCTATAGGTGCCTATTACCCCCCCCCCCCCCACACACACACACACACCCACACACACCCCTGTCCCGATTGTTCACACTTGTTGTCTGGTCACCCTAGCTGGAGGACTCCGCTCCGTGGCAGCTGGACCAGAGTGACCCCCTGGGCTACGCAGCTCTTGGGCCCGGAGACCAGAGCCCGGCGTCCGCGGCGGGAGCTGGAGACGGGCGTTATCACCCGCTGCAGCCCGCCTTCCGAGAGGTAAGTGCCTGAGCGCGGCTCTGATCAAGCTTACAGAGCTCGGCCGCTCTGGGAAAAGCACTCCGAGCATCCCAGCCTCCACTGCCGCGCTCCGAGGACCTTTTCCAGGCCTGGAGCGCTCTGTAAGCTCAAAAGCTTCTCTCCCACCTACAGAAAGATATTGCCTCCCCCACCTTGGCTTTCTAGTATATAGTTCTGGTTGTTTGTGAAGTGCTGGCGCTTACCTTTGCACCGCCGCATGTTACAGAAAAGTTGTTTTCCGTCAACCTAAAGGGTCTTTAAAATGTACCCTCATTGTCACTGAAGTCTGTGCACGGTAGGAAGGCAACTTGGCTTCAGAGTTGGAGGAATATGAAATGAAGCCCCTTGAAATAGTTCTAAACTCTTCTATAGAGCATAAATTAAAACTATTGATGATGTGTGGCACAGCACAAAGGTTTCTATAGGCACTCAGGGTGACCTATAAAATCCCCTCATTGCTTTCCATATATTCATGGCAATAAAATCTTTATCCAGGCACAAGCCCGCCACACTTAATCTCTCCGTGCCTCACACTTTTTTTTCTGAGATGGAGAAGACTATTATTTTGGTTTTGAGAGGATATATTCTTAAATATTTGTTAGTGAATTTATTTCATGGAAAGTGCCAAGATTTTTCCAGCTCTAGAAGAGAGACTTGAAGGTTTCATCCAATGCTGGGTTTTGCATGCTAAAAAGATCAGTATGTTCACCAGACCATACATTCCTGATTTCTAATGAGAATTTTTCTGCAGCTACAAGAAGAAAATGCCAGATTAAGAAGCAAGGTTAACCATCTTCACTTCTTCTCTGAAACTCAGACAGACAAGTATGTATACTACAGCGGAAAATAAATCATTAACTTAATAAATGAAGATGAAGTGCTGATATCCTTATACTTAAAACGGAATGAAACCAGATTTGTGACAGTTTACACCAGTGGTCACCAACCGGTCGATCGCAAGGATCTCCCAGCCGATGGTGATCTCCGGTGGTGTAGCGGGGCTGATGCTAAGGCAGGCTCCCTACCTGCCCCAGCCCCATGCCGCTCCTGGAAGCGGCCAGGGATTGTGGGGGTAGGGGGAGGGAGGCAGGGGTCTTCCTCTGTGCACTGCTCCTGCCTGCAAGCACCGCCCCTGCAGCTCCCATTGGCCGGGAATGGGGAGCTGTGGCCAATGGGAGCTGCAGGGGCGGTGCTTGCAGACGGGCAGTGCGCGGAGCCATATGTCCCCTGCTCTCCCACAGGGGCGCGTTGGCTGCTTCTGGGAGTGGTGTGGGGCTGGGGTAGGCAGGGAGCCTGCCTTAGCAGCAGCCACGCTGCACCACCGACCGGGAGCCACTGGAGGTAAGTGCTGCCTGGTGGCAGGCCATCACCCCACCCCCAGGCATGAGCCCTCTCCTGGAGCCAGCACCTCAGCCCTGAGACCCCTTCCAGAGCCAGCACCCCAGATCCCCTCCTGCACCCCAACCTCTAGCCCTGAGCCCCCTCTTGGAGCCTGCATCCTGAACCCCGTCTGCACCCAAACTCCCTCCCAGAGCTTGCACCCCTCATCCCCCTCCTGCACCTCAACCCCCTGCCCCAGGCTTAGCTTAGAGCCCCCTCCCACACTGCAAACCTCTGGGCGCCAGCCCTGAGCCTGCACCCCCTCCCGAACCCCTACCCCAGCCTGGTGAGAGGGAAGGTGTGGGAGAGCGAGCAATGGAGGCTGTGGGGGGATAGAGTAAGCGGGGCTTTGGGGAAGGGGTGGGGTAGACCCTGGGTTGCCCTTAAATTCAAAAAGTGATCTTGGGTGTAAAAAGGTTGGAGACCACTGGTTTACACTATTGTATGACAACTTCACTACAGGGTTATTTCAGCTGGAAAACTTTGGCTTCTAAGAAATCAGTTGAATTTCCTTTTAGAAAGAAATCAGGGAAAATTAATCTGTTAATCTGATTTGGTGTCTTGTTTTTTAATAATTGGAGCCAAATCGTGTCCTTTTTTATAACCTATTCAACTTAGTTTGTCAATGAGGGCAAACTTGCCTATTGAAACACTTCAGACCTTCAAAGTGATGTATTAATAATCCTTCCTTTTGCTCCTGTGAGGCAAGTAAGTATTTTCATTTTACCAATAGGGAAATTGATGGTGGGAAGGTTAGGTAAATTTCCCCAGGTCACAGGTGAGTCAGTGACAGAGCTGTGATTAGAACTCACGAATTCCTCTGTTCACTGCACCATGCTGCTTCACATACTGAGGCAATTCACACTTTCCCAAAAATGGATTGTTACATTACCACTGACCACACCTCAGAATGGCTTGAAAAGCAGCATAACAACAGTGAATGGACTGTTGTGCAGAGATTCAGCTGCATAATTATCCTTAACGCTAATGGATGTTGAACAAATAAATACCGAGTCCCAGCCTGGAAACCTAATTCTGTGGATAGATTTTCTATAGTGCGTTAGAATGAACATTTTTGTCATACTGAAGCCTCTATCTAGGATTTTCTAAAAATATTGGACCCTTAATAGAATCTTCTTGCCTGTAACACTTTGTACTCTCTCCCACTGCATGCAAATAAAAATGCCTACTTTGTTCTCTTTAACTAGGGTAAAGAAGCTTGAAAAAAAACTAGATGAAAACAAGATTAAAGAGCAAAAAGAGGCCCAGGATCTAGAAGCAATGGTGCAGCATGTAGAACAGAATCTCCAGTTGATGACTGTAAATATTTCTTTATGTTCTTAAAGTACAGAACCGTGATCAGGGTTGCCCTGTGGGTTTTTGTTTTCCCCCTCAAACACTGGAGGAAGCATAAGCAATGCAGGTGGGAGAATGGTTCAGTAATAGTAACGTTCTCGTTTCAACTCTGACACCTGGGTTCAACATTTTCCCTTACATTATTCAGGAGACAAGTTATCTATCATTTTTTATAGTATCAAGGGTCTATTACTCACAGCACTTCTGAAGCAAGGGCTGCTATCATAAGAAGGAGCTGAGTTCCACTCCAAAAGTACCTCAGTTATACAGGAGCCAGGGCTTTGCATGACTGATTAAAGAATCTTAATCACTCATATTCAGCTGTTTCTGTGTAGCGTTCTGGAAACACCCATCTTGCACATAATTTACAAATATTTACATATAGGCATTGCCTGCAAGAAAGTTAGTATTTAAGTCATCTGTTTGTTTATAGTGAGTAAATTCTTTCCTTATTCAGAAGGAAGAGAGATATTGCTGCCTTGATCACTTGATAGAGAAGGGATATAGCATACCAATCTTTGGTATGTTATTTTAGTCTCTTTGAGGTAGGACTTGCACGTTCCTCTGTATTAGGAAAATGCATAGTGCATTCTGGGCACTACCACAATATAAATAATCTTGGTATCTTGTATTCCAGAAACGGGCTGTGAAAGCAGAAAATAATGTTGTAAAACTGAAACAGGAAAATGCACTACTTCAGGTATGAATCTTCCCTCTCCTTTTTAAGGTTCTCTTACTGTATGAACTTCAGGTGAACATATCTTGATATTACACAGAGTTTATAACAGTGCTACTGGAAAAGTATTCACTTGTGGGTGAATCTTCTATAAAATGTCCTTGTGTTCTAATTGAACATATTAAGTCAATGTAAACCAAAAATTTCACAACTCCAAAGTTTAGAACTTGTGTGCCATGGGACCAGTAACTACTGTGAGGCTTCTTATCCTACAGAATCAGAGATTTCTCACTTTACATTGGCATAAACACTGACTTTTAGCTGTGGTATGTTGCGTGATAAACATTAAAATCGTGTTCTGATTAACCTCTTCCTCATCCCCAATGCCTGCTCTAAATTTGAACTGATTTTAGTGCCTTCTAACTTACACTGGTAAGAGAAGACCGTAATCCCAACACCACCTGGAAGTCCAGATTTCTGATATCAAATATTAACTTCTAAATGAGTTGGAAAATCCACTACTATAATATCAGAATTAAAATTGAGTAAGGGAAGCAGCAGCAAGAGGTTTTCAGAATGAAGCAGATTTCAGGACTGCTAACTAGCAACCTGCCAGGGTTAGAAGCACTTGGTGGGACTCTAGTACAAATGCTTTCAGCTCTGGTAAAGGCTTCCAAAGTTTAGTCATGGATCAGCGCTCACATGAAGAATTTTGATCTCTGTATGTGGAGACCATGATCTTGCAGATGGCACAAGTTCCTACTGGAGAGAGCCCTAAATTAGCCCCCCAAAAGTAGCATTCAAGTACTCATAGGAATTTTTTTTCATGCCATCTTATATAAATAAATGTGCATCTGCTCCAGGAAAATTGCTTATAATAAACTAAACTCTTCCTAAGGTTCAGCTGAAGAATTACAAGACTGAGAATGAAGCCTTGAAGACTGGCCAGTCTGCTAGTTTGGCAGTAGTGAAACAGAATGCAGATATTGCCTTGCAGAATCTTCTGAGAGTAATTACAAATTCACGCTCTTCAATAAAGTAAGTTCAGCTTTTTAAAGAGAACTGTAAAATAACTTGTCCGAACAGGAATCTATAGACTAAATTAAAATTACAGTACTAGAGGCTCTTCCATTGACATTCATGAGATCATGATTTTGCCTTTTGTTTACATTTTGAATGTCAATTTCACATAGCCTGGAGGTGCAAACAGACTGTTCAGTTTCACTTTCTAGTTCATTTACAGTAGCTCAGTGTTGCTATGTTTGTGTTGTGCACACACTGCAGGAAAATAATTACACGATTCAGATTTTTCACTAACTGTTCAAAATTAAGTCCATTTTCTGTGTAGTAATAAGCTTTTTTACAACTAGGGTTTTTAATTAACAATGTAAATATTAATCCTAAACTACCTAAATCTGTTTTTACAGTGAATTTTGCAATTCAAGTGAACTGTTTTTCTTAGCAACTGAAGTTGCATAAATGTTCTCTGATATAAATACATTTGAAATGCCCTGTTTATTGTTCTTTGTCTCTGCATATCAACCCCTCTTCTGGCAACATTTCTTGTTACTTGTAATCTACCCTATCCAGTTCAGTATTTTGTTTTTTTAAATTCCAGGCAATTGGTCTCTGGAGCAGAATCATTGCAGCTTGTTGCCGAACTCCTTAAATCGATAGACAGAATTTCTGAAATTTCAGATGATGGACCATGAAAAAACCACTAAAAGAACTCTACCCCAAGAGTTCTGTTTACATATAGAAATCATTATTTAAAGATTGTTTGCTTTAATATTTAAAAAATGCTGTCTTAAAATATGCAACCTTTACCCTTAATGTTTTTATTGTGGGAGAACAGTTATGTACTTGTGCAGTATTACCCTTCCTTACATTGTATTAACAGTACAATGGCAGCCACTGGCTCTCCGAAACCTGATCCAGCAAAGCATATACCCTAAGTGCTTTGTTGGTTTGGGACCTCAAGACCCAGCCTTCACTCTTGTGTGCATTGCAGTCTCCCATTTAAAATGAACTGGAGCACTGGACTCAAAACCTTGTGCTCCCTGCCTTTTTTCCTCATTCCCTCTAATAGTGCTGTGTCAAAGTATTTTATAAATGCTGGGAGCAAATAAATCTTTTCTGTGGGTTTTTTTACGGCCATGAGGGGTGAGGTAGGGGAAATATTTTGAACTCCTGTGTAATTAAATATGAAAATGAGACACCATACATAATGCTTTAACAGTTTAAGTACTTCCTAAATATATTTAAAAATGATTTTTAATTGTATTGGGTTTTGTAACAACTTTTTTTAAAAAAAAGATAAATTAAACTGCAACTACTCCTGTCTTTCGTTGGTGATTCTTGGTGGTTTAAACAAAATGGTTTTCCGGGGGCGGGGGGGAAAGGGTTCTTTTTTAAAGTGGAAAAAAGTCACTTTGGTAGAGGTGAAGCAGCTGCTTTTGTGCACTGGACTACTTTCCAGGAAAAGTCCAGAACTCTGATCTATCCTACCACAATAGTGTATTCTAATACAGGAATTGTTGAAATGTGTATAAATACATCCGTAAACTCAAATTTGAGCAGAAGTGACTACTATTACATATACCAACTTCAGGTGTGACTGAAACAATGCAGCTAACAGTTCTTTGTGCAAAACAAGTGCCAATGGTGTAGTAGTAACTGGAAAAATGGGGAAGTTAATATAGGTACAGTATGAGAAGAAATTAGTGTTTGGGGATTAGTAGTTACTGCAAATTTGATATGGCAGCTGCAGTGAAGGGAAGTGTGGGAAATAAGAGTGTATACTAGCTGTAGCACCCTACCTCGATTCTACCGTTTTGCTCAGATCTTAACACTGAGGTGGGTGTAAGAAATGCGCCCAGGGTAGGTCTAGAAAGACAGCAGCGAGGTTAGATTAGCAAACTCCTTCAGGAGCATCTTCGGTGGATGCTTTCCTTTATTTATATAAACCAGTTGTCTGCCGGGGGGAGCGGTGGTCCTCGCCTTAAGGCCAGACAAATGAAATCACAGCAGGACTAGCAGCCTCCTGGGAGCAGCAAGCGCCTGCCCGGGCCTTTGAGCCCTGGGGTCCGGTTGTTCCGGTCTGGTGCTGGCTGCTTGGCTGGTTACTGTGTGGGGGGTAAGGCAGCCCCCTCCGTCCCCTTCCTTCGCGGTGTAACAGGTGGCGGGGGGAGGAAGGCGGCCGAGAAAAGTGACCGCTCCAGAGCCGTGGGCCGCTGGCCAGGTCCCCTCTGCGCTGGCTGCAGGGGCGCACGGCCTGGCCCCCGCTGTTCCGCCCTCCTGGGGTTCTTACTCGGGCGCCTCGTGCCGCCTCCCTCTCCCCGGGGCCGGAGAGGAGACACCCTGCAGCGGCGCCGCGGGGGCCCTGGGCCGGCCCTGGACCAGGAGGAGGCTGGGTCTAGATGAAACACGTGGTGGGTCACCGCCGCCTCGCTAGGCGTCCACTCGCCCTAAGCCCCTTCACGTGGCGGAATGCAGCCAATCAAACAAGTCGCCTGGGGGGGGGGGGGGCTATGAAAAATACAGCGGCACGTGATTCCTCAGCCCAATCAAAAAACGCGCCTCTCGGCACGTGACAACTGCCCTCCTCCCAGCACGTGATACCGGCTGGCCAATCAAGTTAGCTTCTGGGACAGAGGCTGGTCTCCTAGGCACGGAGAGGGCGGAGCTAGCGCGGCTGCAGGGCCGGGAGGCGCTGAGGGAGTCTTGTCTTCGCCTCCCTCGGGGCGCCGCCGCGGCCATGGCCCATTACCTGGGCCCGGCTGGGGGCCTCCTGCGGGAGCGCGGTGAGGGGCTGGTACCTGGGCGGGCTCCCTCAGGGCGGGCTGCAGGCGGGGGGACGTGCTCGTTGGGATGGGGGTGGGGGTGGGGTCTGCAGGGGACTTTCCCGTCCACCTGTGACACCCCTGCCGCCCGCAGCCCCCCCGCCCATCCCTGGTGGAGAGCGGGGGAGGCGCTGCCCTGGTTACATGTGCTGCAGCTGACTCTTCTGCGTCTCCCTCTCTCTCAGAAGTCATGTCGCCTGCGGACTTACACGCAGAGAGAGAAAAAATCCGGCGGGAAATAGAGGAGTTAGAAAAGAGCTTGGACCCGGGTATCCCGAGTATCGAAGTCCTGGTGTCGGATTCCAGTTTGGAGTCGGATTTTGACGTAGGTCCGTTCTCATGGCGTGAAATTATTTCTCTGGTGGCCCCTATAGTTACTATAGTTCTGCCCAAGGGACGTGTCCTGCAGCGTTTAGACCAGGGGTTGGCAACCTTTCAGAAGTGGTGTGCCCAGTCCACACTTAGTCACTCCACTTTAAGGTTTCGCAGGCCAGGAATACATTTTAATATTTTTAGACGGTCTCTTTCTATAAGTCTTCAATATAGAACTAAACTATTGTTGTATGTGACGTAAATAAGGGTTTTAAAATGTTTAAGAAGCATCATTTAAAATTAAATTAAAATGCAGACCCCCCCTGGACCGGTGGCCAGGGCCCAGGCAGTGTGAGTGCCACTGAAAATCCGCTCGCGTGCTGCCTTTGGCATGCGTGCCATAGGTTGCCTACCCCTGGTCTAGACACTGATACTAAAGGCAGTGACCTTACCTCCTAATTACATTAGACTTGTGTGCAGAGCTTAAATGTTGTCACGTTTCCTGCTAAAAACTGCCTGCTTTATCATTTATGAAAGACTTATTTGGTACCTTGGGAGAAAATTAAATGTGACGTTTGGTGTAAGGTGCTAGAAATCCATTTATCCTAAAGTGACCACTTGAAAACTTTGAGAATGTGAGGGTCTTGCTTGCATGTTTTTAAAATCACTTTATATTGTATGCAAAAGCGCTTTAGTGTCATATATTTTACAGGTAGAAGGGACTATCACAATCATCTAGTCTGATCTCCTGCATAGCACAGGCTCAAGAACCTCTCTTAATAATTCCTGCATGGAGCCCGTAACGTCTGTTTGAGATATAGCATAGCTAAAAGAGAATGGGTGGGATTTGAACCTGTGACCACTTGCATGCAAAACATGACACTGTCTACTTCTCTGTTAAGCAATTGCACCTGTGTTATAATATTCATTTTATAGGGATGCTTAATATCTTCTTTTGCTATCAAAGTGGAGTCCGATATCTGTGTTTTTTATTGCATCACATTACTTAGATAAGCATCTTATTTCTGTGGTTCCTGTCCACGAAGAGCGCACACTATACATCACATCAGCAGTAAATACAACTGTACGGTATTTTATGTAATGCTTTAAAGCTAAAGAAAGGGGAATGTGGAATAGCTAAAGGGGAGTAATAGGCTCTTGAAATGAATTAGAGAATTGATCAGGTAGAGAGTTACAAAGAAGCTTTTTCCAAATTGTGGTGTCTAGGGAGGAGAAGGTTCTTGTGCCAGCAGTTGCCGGGTTTTGTGACGAGACCGATGAAGTGGGCAGTAGTTGAGAGGCAGTGGATTAAGGAGGCGCATGATCTGCCAAGTGGGCTGGAATCAGTTCGTGGAGTGTGTTACAAACAAGGAGGGCAATATTGAACTGGCTCATTTATTCAAATTACTATTTTGGAGTATTGTCAAAAGCTAAATCAAGCAGGTGTGAATAGTCATATTTTTTGTTATTCATAACTGGGTTGAGCAACACAAACACACAAACCATCTGTCTTAACCTGAGTCTGCCTGCATCTGTGTGGTGAGACATCCCTTTAGAAAAAACTGCAAAAAGGCTTAAGCTACCAGCTGCTAGTCTTGGTGATCACAGTGATTTTACTACACCCCAATTCTCCACATACCCAAGTACATGCTTACCTTTAGTAGTCTTATTTAGAACAAAAATGGAAGCTGTATTTACTGCTGAAGTCTGTGGGACTACTCGTGCTTCTATAGTTAAGCACATTTTTAAGTGTTGCAAGATAGGAACCCTAGTCTACTTGGTTCTGCACCCTGGATTATTTGTTTGTGTTGCTCACTGTAGAAGCTGAGACGTAGCTTAATTGCAGCTCTAGTTGAGAGATGTTCTTTC
Organism: Macrochelys suwanniensis; assembly: GCA_033296515.1. Lineage (NCBI taxonomy): Eukaryota > Metazoa > Chordata > Testudines > Chelydridae > Macrochelys > Macrochelys suwanniensis. Next base: position 6,247,973 of record CM065790.1, on the reverse strand, counting down.
ATTCTCCAAAGCAAAAGAAAGTCTGTGAACGGTGATTGATCGAAGTTTGGCCTTGGCAACCTTAACAGTGGCCTAGAATGTTGTTGGGTCAGACTTAAGAAATTATGTATTCTGTTTTCTTGTGGTCATTTTAGCTGGAAAGCTTTTGCTTTCAAAGCTCTTGTCGTTTTTACATTAAAACGGCCATATGGGTCAGACCAAAGGTCCATCTAGCCCAGTATCCTGTCTTCCAACAGTGGCCAATGCCAGGTGCCCCAAGGGGAATGAACAGAACAGGTAATCATCAAGTGGTCTGTCCCCTGTTGCCCATTCCCAGCTTCTGGCAAACAGAGGCTAGGGACACCATCCCAGCCCATCCTGGTTAATAGCCATTGATGGACCTATCCTCCATGAAGTTATCTAGTTCTCTTTTGAACCCTGTTATAGTCTTGGTCTTTACAACATCCTCTGGTAAGGAGTTCCACAGGTTGACTGTGTGTTGTGTGGAAAAAATACTTCCTTTTGTTTGTTTTAAACCTGCTGCCTATTAATTTCATTTGGTGACCCCTAGATCTTGTGTTATGAGAAGGAGTAAATAACACTTCCTTATTTACTTTCTCCACACCAGTCATGATTTTATAGACCTCTGTCATATCCCCCCATAGTCATCTCTTTTCCAAGCTGAAAAGTCCCAGTGTTGTTAATCTCTCTTCATATGCAAACCATTCCATGCCCCTAATCATTTTTGTTGCCTTTTTCTGAACCTTTTCCAATTCCAATATATCTTTTTTTGAGATGGGGCAACCACATTGACACACAGTATTCAAGATGTGGGCATACCAGGGATTTATATATCTTTTCCCATAATAAAAAAAAATCTTGTACTTCTGTTTCTAACAGATGATCTGGATGATGATGACTCAGATGCCCATACTGAAATGGTAATTCATCTTACATAAAATGCATCATCCTATCTTTCTGCTAGGGGGGAAGAACAGACAGAATTGTGTATGTCTGTAGGAGGCTTTTCACGTTTTTTGCACCTAGAGGGAAATGTTACTGCTAAAATTTTCCTTTCTACAAGTCCTGTGACTTTTTTTTCTTTAGAAAAATAAATTTTTCAATTAGAGAGAATGTTTCGTGGAACTCAGGTAAGAGTATTTAAAAATATTTGTATAACAGAGCACATACAAAGGGAACTTTCTTTGTGGGTTGGATCCAGGGCTGACTGGCATTTCATATCTGACTAGTTAGATATTTGGGTGTAGTTCATTTGCAAAAACAGAGTTCGGTTTCACCCACAAAGTTTTGTATGAACTACTCAATAAAATCAATCTCTGGACACTCTAGAAATCATGCAGTTGGGGATAAATAACAGCAAAGGGAGAGAAATGAGATGAGGGGTCAGGAGTGTAGTTCTTGAAGGTTGGTTCATACAGCAGAGGAGAAGGCCCTGGCATCAATAGCTGCAAAATTGTGAGACTGGACAGAGAAGAGGCAAGTACTAAGGGCCTGATACTGCACCTATAGAAACCAGTAGCTACATTCCCATTGACTTCAATGGAAGCAAGTCCAGGTCCAAAATCAGCAGAGGAAAAGGGAGAGGGGAAATAGACAAGGTTGATAATGTTGGCAATGAGAGCACTAAAGAGGACAGCTGGGTTGGAGATGCACGGTTGTTTTCAGAAGGATTCACACACGATTCCTGATGTTAATGGTAGTGGCTGGTTAAATAAGAATCACTGTCTGCTCAAAGCAAGCTTGGCTCTCTTCCCTTCTATCTGCTTAAATCACATTTGTTTCTCCTAACATCAGGAAATAGAGAAAGAAGGGGACAGTAGTGATGACGACGACATTGATAACAACCTCCCAGCGAACCCAGAAACATGCTTACAGATGAACCTGGTGTATCAGGAAGTTATTCAGGAAAAGATAGAGGAAGTCAACCTTCTGATCACACAAAACAAAGAACAGCAGGTAGGTGGAACTTGGGAAAAATGTTCCTTGGTGCACAATTGGGGTGTGATTTTTTTTTTTCTCCCATTCATATCAATGGGGGAAGAAGTCCTGTGGATGTTTTTTAAATGGGAGTAAATTGAAGTCTTTGAATTGTGATTTATTTGGTGAATCATTTTCAAGTCTCTGGAACTTTTGAAGATTTTATCAAGTAACAGTGGAGGGCAGCATGATCTGCAGAGTAAAGGAATCCTATTGATTTTTTTATATACCAAGAGCCTGATCCTGGGAATCATATGAGTGGCTCCCTTAACTTCAATGGAACTTCTTATGTATTGTAAGGATTAGCAAGATCAGGTCCTAAATCTGTGTTTAAATGACTTGCAAAACCTAATATGAAGAGAAACATTTTTTATGAAATCCTATTTTAGGGGCCTGTTTTCACTGGGATATTTAAAAAAAAAAAAAAAAAAAGCATTCAATTGAGTTACAAACTTCCAAGCAGCATTTTACTAATGTAGGAGAAGCACTAACATTACAGTAAGAATGAAGCTAAAGTGAGTGAAGCTAAAAAAAAAAATAAGAGCATCAATGTGAGAGGTAAACTAGGTTTTTATTATAATTGGTGCCATGTGGGTAAGGAATTTCTTTTTAAAGTAGATTGCACTGAAGTTTTCAGAAATAACACATTGGGCCCTGTGGATAAAGCTAATATAGGGATATTAATCTTCACAATGCAAACAGGTTCTTTTGCTGGTTTTCTATTATGGTTTTGAACACTTCATTCCTTGCCATTGGTGATTTTGACATGTAGCACATGTACGTATTTAATTTTTGCTTGCACTGACAGCTAGATTTTTGCTCATTACAGCAAGTTGCTCTTGTCTCTGTTTTGCATTGGTCCACTTGGCAGTTGCATAGGAAATTTGCCAGGTTGCAGAAACTACATTTAAACGATCATCTTATGATTGTGCAAGATAATTGGGGCTTAGCCTGGGATATTCATAACAGCAGGGCCACTGGTTGAGTTTGAGGTGAGATCATTTAAAAGTCTAAGTGATGTGTATGGTTTTTAATTAATGATTGTATTGTAGAAAGAAATTATGTGTGAGGTTGGTGGTCCAAAGATGACGAAAGAAGGAGATGGCAAACTTCTACCATTAAATATGTTCTTGGGCCATTTTATGAAGCCGTATTTCAAGGATAAAGTATCGGGAATTGTAAGTATAACTAAATGCATACTATGCTCCTTATTCCAGTGTCATTTAGCCTTAGTTTGTTACTTGCACTCTCTCTTGAGATGAATATTGCTGAACATTAAGGTCACTGCATCTAAGTTTTCAGTGGTGTTTTTTGTTTTGTTTTGGTTTTTTTGCCTGATTTGAGATACAGACTTAGCTTATTGCTTGCTTGCTACCTTTTTGCCTATCAGACTCTTAAGATCTAAAAGGGGAGGGGGTATTGTTTCCCCAAAATTCTGGCGTACACAGCATCCAGAAAACAAAGGAGTGCCTTTAAAATATATGTTCATAACCATTCTGTTATAAAATGTATGTGACCTGGAAGAGGATTCTAGGTAATAGCATGGAAATCTACCCACCAAGCTTTCTAGGTCATCTAGTCCAGTATCCTGTCTTCCGACAGTGGCCAGTGCCAGGAATGAACAGAACAGGACAATTATCAAGTGATCCATCGCCTGTTTTCCAGTCCCAGCTTCTGGCAGTCAGAGGCTGGGGACACCCAGAGCATGGGGTTGCATCCCTGACTGTCATGACTAATAGCCATTAATGGACCTATCCTCCAAGAATTTTGTCTAATTCATTTTCGAATCCAGTTATAGTTTGGCTTTCACAACCTGTCCATGCCATAGTTATGTGTCTTGGCCCATTACAGCCTGACCTTTGGTCGTGGTTACTTTAATACAAATAACTGCTCTTCCTTTATGAATCCTTATCCAAAATGGTCTCTCAGCTTTTTGAATTGGAGTGGGCAGGTGTTGCATGCATACCATTACCCAAAGTGCTTTTCCACCCAATTCCCAGCTGGTGCAAGACACTCAACATGGATGAGTGGACTGAGCACTGGGTAGAAAGAAAGGAACTCCAGAGTTCTCACCTTACCTGTGCAACTGACTTGCTCAGTAGTCTTGGGCAAATCACGTAACTTCTCACTTCCTTAGGTTCCCCATCTATAAAATGGGAATAAAGCTGCTTGTGTGCCCATCCCTCATGGAGTTCCTATGAACTAGAGTTTGTAAAGTGCCCTGTACAGTGGGAGAGTGCGAATGCACAGGCTTGAATTAGAGTCTGTTTTATAGCAGTGCTGGTGTCAGAGCTCTGGGAATGAGTTGAATTCTCAATCAAAATGTAACATCTGTGCTGTATCTAACATCTCTGATCTTTGATAGGGCCCTCCTGCCAATGAAGATACCCGAGAAAAGACAGCACAAGGCATAAAATCCTTTGAGGAGCTGCTTATAAAAAAATGTAAGAAACCTCCTTTCTGTGTGCACTGCTCCAAGTTCTATAATAGGCTTGACAAATTCTGAGGTTTTCCGCATTTTCTTCCTCCTCGTTTTTCTTCAGTGTTCACACTGTTGTGCGTCGAAGCCACCAGTGCACCATGGAAATGGTGCAGACGCTAAAAGTAAATGGGACTGCTTTGAATTATGCTAAACTTCGCTAGCCTTAAATGTTGACATGGCTGATAGTTTTACAGCTCTTCCCTTCCCTTGCATCTGCCATGATGCATGATGTGCAGCCATCCTATTAGCTCATACAAGCTAAGCAGGGTCGTGCCAGGTCAGTACTCAGATGGCAGCACCTAGGTGTTATGGAATTGGTCCTGGGGATGCAGTAGGTGATGCTCTTCCATGACCTGGGTCTCGCATCAAGTTAGCAATGGAACCAGGAATAGAGCCCAGATTTCCTGTTTCTCTGTGCTTCTAGGCACAGAGGGGACCAGCAACAATCTGGGCATAATGCAGGTGAACCTTTCCAAGAGACCCTGGAGATACTTTAAAGTCGTGGTTGAAGCCAATGGGTTTGCTTATTGGAGGTGGCCTTGTATTAGTGACTTTGTGTTTTGTCCCCAGGGAAAAGCAGAGAGAAGAGCCTGCTGAACAAATCAGTAATAAGTGACCGTTTGCAGCGTCTGCTTCAGCCAAAGTTACTGAAGTAAGCAAAGCATAAGTAGTCCCATCGCTGCTGATGAGACAAGTGTATTTTGGGATTTGATGGCTGGTTAGGCAGTGGGGAGGAGAGTGACTAAGAGCTGGTATCATTTCCACCTCCCTTCTCTCAAGTGCATGCCCTAGCACAGTTACTGCCACCTGCAGTGAGGTTACAAAGCACTGCAGGGAGAGGGTTGTGTGTTTTGGGCCTGGGATGGTCAGCCTGTGGCAGTAGGGAGCATAGGTCAAGATATGAGGGACTCCGTGATTATATTGCAGGTAATCAGCAGGCTGGGAGTTCACTTTTATAACTCAAAAGGACCAAGACAATTCCTAGCCATCCAGCCCTTCCCATTAATATAATCAGTATGGCCTAAAATCCTATTACAGGGACTGCGACATTTGGGTTTGGAGGGCTAGCGTGTAGCCCTTGAGCCCTAGATGTGCATCCTAGAATAAACTGAACAGCATGGAGACAGATTCTTGTTCCGACTCAGTATCACCCTGCACTTGGCTCCTGTGGGGGATACGGCTTGTCTGAGCCACGGACCTGGCACTCTTCTCCGTGTCTGCAGCAGCCATTGCAGATCCTCATGGACCCAACTTGTGGGAGGTGGGGAAAGCACTTGATCTGTCACCTGTTCTGTAGATTAGCACTTGGTATAGATGAGGAGGCAAAGCATGAGCAGTGGGTCTGCTATGTGGAAGTGTGTCTGGTTGGGGGCTGTTTTCTGGAAGGTGGGGACAAATGCAAAGCATTACGTGGACTTTGAAATAAGCTCTGTGGAATAAGGATGGCAGAGGAAAGAACCCAGCTTTTGGGCCTGCCAACTTTAACACTATCTGTATAGCATTTACCCTTGCTTCTGTTTAGTCATGTTTAATAGTCTTGGCAATGTCCTTAAACAGGCTCAGCTATTTGAATCAGAAACTGGAAAAAGCCAAGAGCGAAATGGAAAAGAAGATTTTGGAAAAGCAAGTCAAAGAAGCAGAGCGTGAAATAGAGGAGATCAAGTGAGAGGATTTATATTCTGGGTGAAGTGAACACTATCTCTTCTAGGGATTTTTTTCCCCCCTAAAGACATTTGTAAAGCTCAAACACCAACAGACTTAAGCTGGGAAAACCTCGCCTTATTCTGGCTTGCAAAAGATTCCAAAAACAGTGTTCAAACCTTCCAGCGTTGTCCCAGAGCCCTCAATCCTCAGTTATTCGGTAGCAGTGTTGTAGAGTGTTATGGATATTAATATGCAAATATAGGCATCCTTCTTTGTTTAATAACTTCAGCCTTCAGTAGTGAAGTGCTGCAAGCACAAACTTTTGGTTTAGCTATGTTAAGGTTAGGAATTCAGAGCCATGTATAAAGCTTTGGGCACTGCTTTGGATGTACTGACATGTTCTGTATAGTGCATTTCAGAATTGTGGTAGAGTTAAACTCCTGTAAAGCCAGCATCAAGGATCCATGTGTGCTAAGGTACATGTGTGTGTGAATTTGCCTCATTCAAATAGGTGCCATTTGGGCTTGTCTAAATTTTAAAAATGTGTAGCCAGCGCTTTTCTGCATTCCTGTCATCACCCCTATTGCAAAGTATATTAGTGTGTCACCTTAGGGCATTGTCATGTCTGGGTGCTGTGAAGGGAAAATACAGTTTCTACACACAGGTTAAGTTACTGTCTTAGTTAGACACTCTGAATTCCATAAGAGGATTTAGACACAAGTCTAAGTTGTACGGTAGGTGTATTACAGTTTTGGCAGCTATAGTATACTAAGGGAGTTAAATAGTGTGTGGACCTATTATTATTTATTTGTGTTGTGGTAGCTAGGAGCCCTGGTCACGGACTGGTCCCCATTGTGCTAAACACAGCATGTTCTGTTAATCACAAAGAGTTGAGGATTTTTTCCAAGGGGTCTATGGGAATTAGGGAACCAACTTCCGTTGAAATTCAGAAAGAATTGGGAGCCTGAAGCCCTTAAATCCCTTTGGAAATCATTCTGTAATGAAGACAATCTCGTGTTGCTTCAGTCCCATACAGCCTGTCTCATGACATGCTGTGAGCCTAACAAACAGAAGTGCTTATCTTCTCTTGCTGTTTGCTGGCGGCCCTTGATATTACCAAAGGAAGCATCTGTCCCTAGAAAGACTACTGTGCAGGTGTGCCAGGGGTGGGAGAGGGAAGGCAAACAGATGAAGCAAATGCCAGTGTCAGATCATCTCAACAATGATTAAGAGCCTGAGTCTCTGCATCTCCCATTAAAGGCAATGCAATTTGGAGGTGTACAGTGCTTAGCAAGATTAGGCATAGAAAGAGACCCAGTGGTTGATGTGATCGTTCCTTCCTCCCTCTGCTTTAGCCATCTGCCAGAGGAGGCCTTATTAGGAAACAGACTGGATGAGCACGACTGGGAGAAGATTTCCAACATCAATGTAAGTTGGTAGAGCAATTACTTAGACCCTTATTCTGCCTCCCTTCCGCTGCAAGTTGCCCCATTGATTTCAATGGGACTAGTTGCGAAATAAAGAACTACTTTGAGTGGACAAGGGAGGTAGAACCCAGCCTTTTGCACTTCACTCTTTTCAAAGGGCTGCAACCCAAATCCTGATTTAACCTCCAAGTATCCATCTGGGTTCAAAGGGGGAAGGGACAAGTTTGAGACTTGGCATTGTGGAAGGGATTCAAAAGTTAGATGCCAGTGGAAAATACCCAACTCTTTACACAAAGATTAACAGCAAAATATATTTGAAAATTTATTTAAGAAATAAGCCTTTAGCATCAATCTCACTCAGTTTGTTAGGATATTTCAGTAGTGTCTGCAAGGCAGAGCCAATTTGTGTTGTTTCTCTTAGTTTGATGGAAGTCGCAACGCAGAAGAGCTGAGGAAGTTCTGGCAGAACTGGGAGCATCCGACCATTAACAAGAAGGAGTGGAATGAAGAGGAGATAGAGAAGTTAAAGGAAATAGCTGCGAAACATAATTATCTGGACTGGCAAACTATAGCCCAGGAGCTTGGGGTAAGGTGCTCCCCACTATGAACCGAATATTTATTTGATGTCCAGGGTTAGATTTGAAAATAATGCATTCAGTGCTGCAAAGTGGCTTGAAGCGATGGATGTATTGTAGGATGCAGTAGGAAGCGTAAGGTGCTGTTTTGAAAAAGGAAGTTCATTGTAGTGCTCAGGAAATGGATAAATCAAATGAGTCCTAGCAAGGCATAGTGAAGGCAGGTGCTATATGCCCCTCCCCACACATACTCCTCCATTCTGACCTCTAGCATTTCTGCTGTTCTAGTTCTGGGCTTTTCTCCAATGGGTAAGACATCAGTTGGGTACTGGCATTGCATCAAAGGAATATTTCTGCTTGAACATCCAGCAGAGGTGAGGCTGAGATCACCAAACTCCTGGCACTTTAGTTATAAGTCAGAGGTGAAAGACCAGGATATTTGCTCTCAGCAAGTTTTGTCTATTGTATACCCTCTTGCTGCTTGAGGAAAATGTAGGCCAGAAATCATGCTAATGAATACTTTTGTGAGAAACACTCGAGGGAGCATAACCAAAAGCTCTTAACTTGTTCACTTTCTAGAAGTAGAAGCAACCAGAAAAACGTTTCCTTCTTGAGACTCTAGTGAATGTGGGTTTTATAAACACTTTATAGGCATGTCAACGCACTCCAATCTATGCAGGACTTTTTCCAGGCAGTGTCAATTGAAGAGGGGGAGGGATAGCTCAGTGGTTTGAGCATTGGCCTGCTAAACCCAGGGTTGTGAGTTCAGTCCTTGAGGGGGCCATTTAGGGATCTGGGGCAAAAATCTGTCAGGGGACAGTACTTGGTCCTGCTAGTGACGGCAGGGGACTGGACTCGATGACCTTGAAAGGTCCTTCCAGTTCTATGAGATATATATGGAGATATGCCTATTTTTTTTTTAAGGCTAACAGTGTAACTCCCCCACTTGGGTGGCAATAACTTGCCATTTGTGCTGCAGCAGGGAACTCCTTGCACCACGGTGTCCAGTTCCAGTGTTGACACTTTAAAAAGGATGTCATAAAATTGGAGAGGGTTGAGAAGAGAGCCATGAGTCATGGTCTGGAAAACCTGCCTTACAGGGAGAGATGCAAGTTGAATTTATTTCGCTTCTCAAAGAAAAGGTTAAGGGGTGACTTTGATCAGTTTATGTGGGGAGAAGAGTTCTGAAAGACGGTTCTTGAATCTTGCAGACAAAAGCATAACAAGATCCAGTGGCTGAAAGTTGAAGCTAGTCAGATTCGAAGTGAGAAACAAGGCACAACTTTTTAACAGGGAGGGTAATTTACCAGTGGGACAATTTACCAAAGGATGTGGTAGATTTTCAATCACTTGAAGTCTTTCAATCATGATCGAATGTCTTTCTAACAGAGATGCTTTAGCTCAACCGCAAGGTTGGGGCTTGATGGAGAAATTGCTGTTAAGCTCTGTGGCCTGTGTTATGCAGGAGGTCAGACTAGATGACCGTAATCGGCTCTTCTGGCCTTAATTTATGAAAAGAGGAAACATAATGAAACATCAGCGAGAGCTTGTGTTGAACCATTAATTGACAATGATTATAATAACTTCACTGTCATCTGGTGCGCCCTTCCATTTGCTGTATACACTTATCTTGTCGTAAACTTCAGTTATAAGCTCTTTGAGTAGGGACTCTCTTTTCATTATGTGTAGTGCTTAATACAATTGAGACCTGGTCCCTGACTGGCACTACCGCACTATTAATAATACTTATAAGGACTGGATTTGATCCACCACAGGTTCATGCCAGAGCCAGATTGATTCAACCCTCCGTCTTTCCTAGGTCAAAATGCCCCCGTGATCTAAGTAACTCTTTGTTCTTTTATTAAGACAAACCGAAGTGCATTCCAGTGCCTGCAGAAGTTTCAAGCCTACAACAAAGACTTCAAGAGGAAAGAATGGACAAAGGAAGAAGACCAGATGCTCCTACAGCTCGTTCAAGAAATGAGAGTAGGAAGCCACATACCTTACAAGAAAAGTAAGTGATCTCCAAGGCAACCCCCTCCCTTGTACTCACGGAGCCTGATTCTCCAAGGTCTTGTTTTCAGTGATGTTCCCAATGTGCGACACACTTTCCAAATACAAAAGGTGACATGATCCCTGTTCTAGAGAGATGGAGTTAATTTCATACAATCCTTGGACTTTCATCCTTTAATTTAAAAGGCTCATCTGCAGTCATGACACCTGGTGCCAGGAGCCTATCATATCTTCCAAGGATGGATTTGGTCAGTACTTGGATGCAAAACCTCCCAGGTGCTGCAAGATTTGTTGTTGAGAGTGGTGTATGTATGTAATATCATTTATACTAGAATCATGTGCAACACTTCTTGTTACATGCCAGTTGTGTTTGAGAAGTTAAATATTTAAGTCATATCTACAATGTGCTTTAACAAGAATGCTAGAAGCATCCTATTAAAAGCAGATTTTAAATATTTATTTCAATTTCTAGTTGCTTATTACATGGAAGGAAGAGATTCTATGCAGCTAATTTACCGATGGACAAAGAGTGTGGATCCCAACCTAAGGAAAGGATTCTGGACACCGAAGGAAGATGCTGTAAGTTCCTTTATCTTTTCTCTAGTGCTAGACAAATGACATGGTACAAAAAGTGGATAGGTTAAGCCATTCCATTGTTCTGTTGCTGAATAGCTACATGTCTTAGAGTTTTTAATCAGTGGAACATGAAAAAGCAACCAGAAAAGGCAATTCAGAAGTTTTAGGACTTCATGTGGAGTCACGGGGCCTAGTTTCAGATTAGATTATAGAAGACACTAACATATCTGCTTCTGTCTTGAGCCCATTTTAGCTGAAATGGACCAACATGCAATCTCTGCTGGGTTCATTAGTGAAACATTAACTGTAATCAGTGTTCTGTGGACAGAAGCGGGTTGGGATCTCTATTACAAGGATGGCATAGGTGCTATACAAACCTAGAGGTAGATGCGCAACTCCCCACCTGAAGAGCTTCCAGACTGCTCTGACCATATTTCACAAAGGCTGAAATGCCAAGTCTGTCTTCCTCTTCCTCATGCACTAGACCAGCGTAGCAGTGTTTTCATTTGAAAATAAACTAGTTAAAATAAGTTGTGGGCATTTAAAAAAAAATAAAATTAATTTGGGGGCATAAATGATCTGGCATGACCTCTCTGAGTAACTCCAAAGCTCAGCAATGATAAAATTTAAGTCCTCCTATGATGGATCTCTATTTGCTGCTGCTTCTGTGGGGGTGGGGAGGGACGGTGGGTGTGATTTGGGAGGGCACAGACCTAATGGAGGCAGAATGAATTAAAAGCAGGGTATGATGCATATAGCTAGGTAATTCCCAAAAGATTCCAGCCAGTGGAGACTTGTTAACTTGGAATGACTTGGATGCGTTACCAGCCTAATTTTTCTTTGTGTTATTCATGTAGAAGCTGTTGGCAGCAGTTGCTAAATATGGAGAGCGTGACTGGTATAAAATTCGGACAGAGGTACCAGGAAGGAGTGATGCTCAATGCAGAGACAGGTCCGTATAGTGACTAAAGGAATCTTGCTTCCAAGTTCTCTCCTGTAACAAAGATGCTGCATTTAAAAAAAAAAAAAAAAAAAAAAAGGGGGGGGGGGGAGGGAGAGTTTACAATATGTGCACCTAGTTCCTCTGTGCACCTTTAACAAATAAAACCCCTCAAAATTTATATTCTAACTAGAACAGAGGCCAGACGGAATCTCAGTGTATCCCCTCCCACGTTTTCACTGTTTGATTATTCTATGCATGGCTGTGAAAAGTCTAGTCTGACTCTTTGGGAGTTAGAGGTGCTCCGCACCTTCCAGGATTAGGCCCTAAATTAGCAATTGTACCTGAAGTGTATCTAGTTTTGTGTTGCCTTTACTACTACTCAATTGTGAGTCCTGGGATCTTTGCTGAGAACCAAAGATTTGCATGGGGAAGGTAGGGGTCCACTGATTTTGCTTTCCATTTAACTTTAGAAACAGGTCTCATGAAAGAGCACATTTAATCCCATTAATCTTTGTATCAAATCTTTTAATTTTCTAGGTATTTAAATGCATTACACCACGATGTAAAGAAAGGCAGGTGGAGTTTGGAGGAGAAAGAAAACTTAATTGAATTGGTAGAGAAACATGGTGTGGGTAAGTTTTCACTATGGCATAATCTTTAAGGGCTTGTAATGGTAATTGTAAGGGCTTGAGCTGCCTCTCCCTCTCTTTCTCCCCCCCCCCCCCTCGTAATTTCATTAAAATGCAGTTGGTACAGGAGAGCTTTGCTTCTTACTGAGAAATGCATATTGCAATCTTCCGTATATGGTATGGCCTGCATGTAGTGATCTCTGGAATAGGGAGACAGGTTTACGTAAAGAAGTCTTGAGTTGTTTCTGTGCAATGTGCAGTCCTGGTTACAGAAACCTTCTGCTTGTGAAGCTGACCAGTAGAGGGGGAAGAATTCTATAAACGGGCTCCCCTGTGCATTACTTTCTTTCGGGATAAGATCTTATGGCAGTACAGAAGCTTTGGGCAGGCAGCTATACATTTTCCTCTTCTAATAGTCATTACTGGAAGGGAACCTTCTTCCCAGCTTCTAACCTCAGCTACAAGTGTACAGCAAAGAGAGGTTGAGTTGAGCACAGGATTGGGAACTAGGGATTCCTCTAGTTTTGGTCCAGCTCTGATACTGAATCTTTGTGGCTTTGGACAAGAAATTACGTAACATCTGTATAGCACTTTTAATCTGGCTCACATCCAGTCTTATGTTCCTAAAGCTCATTCTTCAGGGCTTTAGCTGGCCATCCTCACCTCCCCACGATGTATTTGTTTTTTTTTGTGGTCTCTTTCCTCTGAAGCATCAGGGATGGCCACCGCAGGCGGTGGGACATGGATAGGGGCTTGGCCATGGCCCTAAGGTGGCACCAAGCATTCTGTCTCTCTCAGGTGCTTGGATGCCTGGCTCTTGCTCACATGCTCACGTCTTAACTGATCACCATATGTGGGGTTGGGAAGGAATTTTCCCCCAGATCACATTGGCAGTGACCTTTGTTTTGGTTTTTTTCCTGGCTTCCTCTGCAGTGCATAGGTGCAGGTCACTCGCCAGGATTATCTGGATAAATCTCCCTTCCTTCTCATTGTGGGGGCCTCAGGCACCTCTGTCCCTCCTAATCTCATCCTGTGGCACATAATGGTCCAGTCTCCTGTGGGCTCTAATGCTTTGGTCTAATTTTGGTGGCTGGATTTAGTGGGTGGGTGGCTGGGTGGTGGTGGTGGCCTGTGCTAGACAGGAGATCAGACTAGATGATCTGGTGGTCCCTCCTGGGCTTAAACTCTATGACTATGTGTAAAAAGCACTCGCTTTAAAGGGACTGTGTCCCTTTAAAAATCACGCTAGTTTCTGACTATTGGCCTACTCTTGATGCAGGTATTACTGGAACTGAAAGAGATTAGAGAGAACAGTCACCCACTTTTCCAGTTCATATAATTTGTGCATTTTACAGCACTTTGCATATTGTCTATTTCAGCTTCCCTCTGTAGCTGGTCTGTTTCCTCTATCTGGGCCTTTCACAGAGAGGCATGGGAGAGAGAAACCTTTTAAAAAGTAATAAAATGTGATCATAAAGCCACAAAAAACTGGCTTGGAGCTCAGGGCAGGTATAGGATCTGAAACTAGTTGGAACTTTTCTTAAACTGACTAGATTTCAAAGTGATGTCCCTCTTATTTAATCCTTGCGTAACCCCATCTGGTAGGCTGTATTTTACATGTTGCTCTGAAGGAAGTTGAGGTGCAGAGTTTCGGATTCAGGAACGTGCATAAGCATATGTCTAAGTCCCACTGACTTCACTGTTTAAAGTTAAGCATGTTCTTGTCTGACTTCCTGAACAGTGACCAGAGGTTTTGACTTGCCTAAGGTCAGCCAGTACATCTGTAGCAGACCTAGACACAGAAGCTAGATCAGTGTCCAGATGTCATGATTTAATGACACACAACCTCTTCAAAATTAGCATTTTGGGGGATACTCCTTTCACTGATGCTTGATTTTTCTTAAAAGCATTACTATTCAGTGAAAAAAATCTTCAATAAAAATCTTCCTGAAGAGTAAAAGTCAATATTATCTGGAGGCTAATCTGGTGAGAGGGACTTGCTTTCCTTAATTTAAGATATTAACATGGCCCCAACTATTTATCTCCTTAGGTCACTGGACTAAAATCGCTTCTGAATTACCACACAGAACTGGCTCCCAGTGTCTAAGCAAATGGAAAGCCATGATTGGGGCTAAGGTATTGTAACTCTCTGATCGGGTATAGTGGGTTATGTTCCTTTTCCTTTTCAGTAATCAAATGACCTGTTTAGAAGTACAACATCCTGCTATGCTGTAGACCCATCTTATTTAAGAAAAGACTGGGAAAATTTAAATTTGACTCGGGTCAGTGAGCATTCAGGACCTGGGTCGTAGGACCCTGCTAGGGTGGGTTGGAGCCCGAGTCCTACTGCGATTGGATCCTCACCCTGCCATTTTGAAGCATGGATGCGGCTCAAGCTGTGGACCTGAGTCAGAAGTCGGTGTAGTGCAGTGTAGATGCATTGGCACGGCTGTGAGACCCAGGTCCAGCAATTGTAAGCCCAGGTTTACAATGCCGTATGGATACTCAAGCATGGCCTTGGAAACACCAAGTCCACAAGCCTGATTCCCACAGATGTGAGATTACAATGCAGTGTAGACACACCCGGTGGCCAGATCTTCAATGGGGGCTGAACACGCTTGAAAATCTGGCCACATGTTTTAGGTACCTTAGGGCATGATTGTATTTGCCAGTGGGGAAAATACCCATTAACTTCAGTGCCGCAGGATCAGATCCTGAATGGAGAGCTGTTGGGTGCTGAGCTCTTATTAAACTCTGGCCCCTTGTTCTGAAGGATATAGAACCTAAATGTGTGGCGATGCAAAAGAGCTGTGGTGTCAGCGTATCCACTTGGTGCATTAAGCCTTGTCGCTGGAGACGGAAACCAGTGTTAGAACTTGCCTCTGTATAAGGAAATCTGAACTCATAAAAGGCTTGGGTCCTAGAGGTAGCATGTGTATTATGTCAGAGACAGTTATGCCTTCCTGATGGCTTGCTGTTCTCTAAAGCATTTGTATGTATGTCAGCTGGTTGTGTCCAGCTCTAATGAAGAAGAAATGGGGGAGACACATCAATGGTGAATATATGTCAGCTCTTATTTGTTGGGTTTGTGTGTGTTTTTATAATGCTAAACAGAAAAAGTCTGGACCGAGGAAACGCCTTCAGAAACGCAGGCGAGTGCGGAGACACAATTCCAGCTCTTCAGAGAGCAGCAGTGAGGATTCCGAGCCGGAGCTAGTGGATAGCTCTGAGGGAGAAATAGACGCTCCCTCAGCATTCAGGCTTACAGTGCCTGACCTCGACCTGTGGATCCCAACGAGGACAGATCCGGCCAAGTGCAGGAAAGCCAAACACTTGATTCCCTCCCTCTACTGTTCCAAAAGTGCTCTTGTAAAGGGACACTTAAAACGAGATCCAGCTTCATCTGCTGGGGGAGGCAGTGACAGAGTCCCAACTGATTCAGCAGGGTTAAGTACCATACTGAAAGGTATTCGGTGTCCACCTTCTACTGACATCAATTTGAAGGATCCAGAAGAACTGGTAAAGGAGGTGAGCACTTGACTTCTCCTTTAAAAAGATTGTACTGTTGGGCTGTCAACTAAGCTCAAGCTATGAAGTGCTGATCAGGTCAGATGGGAGGCAAAGACAAATGGTGTGGGTGATTATGGCCCCTTTTCCTCTCTGAATCATTACTGGACTGCTGCATCTGTGTGTTATTAGGGGGCACAGTTGTGGGAAAGACCATCTTTTGGATGAAACTTAAAATCCAAGGCCTTGCCCTTTTTGGTATCCTCAAGGTGTCTGTAGCACTTCCTGTAAGAATAAGGTGTTAACCTCAAGGTCCTAGCCAAGTGCCAGTGTCGTCAATTGCATTCTGCTTGTCAATTCCTTCTGCCATGATTCTTCCTGCCCAAACTGTGGTTTTGTGTGGCTGTCAAACACCAGCCACCCTCCGCCCCAGAAATGATGGTATGGCGGGGTCAAGGAAGAGCCCTCTGTGCACACGGGTCTGTTAGTATAAATTGTAGAGCATTTTGTGTTAAAAGCTAACAAACGAAAGTGTATATTGGCCGTGGGAGCCTCTGTTAATCTCAATGCAGATGAGGTATTTGCATAACTTGGTGGGGTGGGGGGCATGTAATGATTCTGTATCTGGGTCACCCTCTTTGAGGTTGTTCCGGAAAATCAAATTGTCAGGTATAGCATTGGTTTGTTGTTCAATCAGTTATACTGCTTGATTTTCCTGAACAACTTCACCACACCCCAACAGGATGAGGTGCCCTTGGAAAATTTTACCCAGTGTGGCTTGTGGAGACTTTGATTACCCAGTTTTTCTGGGGAAAGTTTCAGGTTTGTTCCCCCCCCACCGTGAAGCCAGAAAAGCAGAACAGGTGGGTCAAAATGGTCCTAAATTTCGGTTTCCTAATTTTTTTTTTTCTTTTGTTGCATATAAACTTTCCTCCGAAGTATCTGCAAACCAAATATTGCAGCACTGGGCTAGTGCGTGAGAGACAAAGTTAAACTGAGCACAAATGAAAGTTGAGCTGGTTACTTTGAGAAAATGCAACAAATAGCAGAAATATTGACAGTCTCTCGTGTCCTTTTGATGCAGATATCCAGCTGGCAGTGCGGATTAGTTCTTCACAAGACTCTTAATCCTGTAAACTTTTGTTTTGGCTCATGGCTTAGATAAATTCATGGAGGATAGGTCCACTGATAGCTATTAGCCAAGATGGTCAGGGATGCAACCCCATGCTCTGGGTGTCCTTAAACTTCTGACTGCCAGAAACTGGGACTGAATGATTGGGGATGGATCACTTGATAAATAATAGCCCTGTTCTGTTCGCTCCCTCTGACGCATCTGGCACTGGCCACTGCCAGAAGACAGGACACTGGGCTAGATGGACCATTGGTCTGACCCAGTATGGTCATTCTTATGTTCTTATGGCTTTTGTATACTTTCCTCTAGGCTTCCATAAAAGGAAAGCAAGTGTTAAAGGTTACCCTGGATGATGTGAGGAGAGTGCTCAGAAATAATACCTGTTCTCAGAGGAAATATGTAAGTGCCTTTTTGTTTTTGTTCTGGCTTCCCTCTCTAATAGCACAGACAGTCTGTTTGTAATTCCAGACATTCTTCATGATACCCATAGGATGGACTGAAGGGAGTAAAATTCCCAAAGCAATGTTAACCCCCACTCTCCTATTTCCTGTCTGAGCTCTCGTTTAAAGGGCCAATGATGCGTGTAGCTCTGAGACGGCCTCTAAACATGTACCTAACCAGGCTACGCACTTCAACAATGCTAGGGCTTTAGGGACTGAGTTCCATGTGCTCTCCACTAAACTTAGTGCCTTGCACTTCATTTATATGTGCCAATGGAAGGCTTCGCTTTAGCACGCACGTGGTCAGCGGAGTTTGTTTTTTTAATCCTCCGTGAATGACCAAATCCACAAGTGTTTCAACTGGTGGTTTATCCAGTGTGATCCTGCCATAGGGAGCAGCATTTGAACCCGAGGTCTGTGTCGATAAGCAGATAGGTAGCTAATGTGCAATTAACAAGGGAAGCAAAACAGTCTAATTGGTCAGCTGCTTACAAACTATGCCCTGTCCCCATCTACACTGAAATAGTGGAGTGCCCTGTAACTAATAATATTGGCATCCCTAATGACATGGTTATGAATTCATGTTGATGCACTTTGTGAAGAGAAAGTGAAGGGGAAACGGAAGGATAACAGTACTTTCAATTCCTAAACAATCTTATGGCTCTGCTATAATCATTTAATGTTGGTGGTCTGACCTATAACCCCCGCCCCCGTAAAAAACCCGGGGTGTATATACTTTCTTCTGACCTGCAGCCTTTATGTTTGTAAGTAAGTGTTTGACCCCAGTGTACTGGTAAAATGGAATAAAAACCCACTGGAGCAGATCCTCCATTAGCGTACGTCAGCATCGTTCCATAGAATTCTGTGGAGCTCTGCTAACTTACAGCAGCTGGTTTGGATTTTTGTGAGCTTACATCTTTCTTCTGCCACATACAGCAAGACGGGCTACGGAAGCCTTATGTCCCCTCTTCAGCAGTGGTTTCTGGAGTGACGCTGGGATTACAGAACGCTAAGGAGAAACAGTACCGTCGCCAGAGAGAGCAATTCCAAAGAAAGAACCTGGAGAGGAAGCTCCTGATGGCAGTGACTCCGTGGGTGGGCAATGTCCTACTGCCTTGTGCCTTTAGAGCCGAGAGGGCGGCGTCCCGTCAGACAAAAGGTACCATTGACCCATCAGGTTTCTAAGTGTTTTCCCCCTCCTCCCCACCTTGCACAAGCACGGCACCAGACTCTTAAACAGGGCTCCAGGATTTTGCCTTAGGACACAGCACCTTTCATCTCGAGATCTCAAAGCACTTTTGACCACCTGAGGTGTAAGGTAAGTGGCATTACCTCTTACCATTTACAGTACAGGTACCAGAGACCCAGACACGGGAAGTGGGTAGCCCCATATCACACAGCAAGTTGGCAGCAGAATTAGCAGTAGAACCCAGAAGTCGTATTCCTAGTCTCCTGCCCTAACCATTAGACCACACTCTTCCTATGTAGGTTAGATTTTATTGAGGCAGTACTTTTTCCTATTCACAAGTCACTGTTAATCAAGAGGCCGGGAATTATGGTCATTCTGAGATAGAGTATTAACTGAGGGGATTCTCTTTTGTCAGTCTTGTAACTCACCCTGCTTTTACACAAGTGTCGTTATTCAGCTCCTCAAATGTTGATATTGGAGGGGTACTGCTCATAACCCTCCGCAGACCTATGTGAATGTCCACTTAACTTTTTTTTTTTAAACACATTGGACTCTTTTTTTTTCTCTTTCTTTCCCCCCCCCAGCTCTTGTTATTCAAGATCAGCTTCAGACAGTCATGCTGGCCGGCACTCCGGTGTTCACGCTCTTCATTCAGGTGGGCACCTCTGCATTAACTGGACTCCAGAGTTTTAAGTTATTTTTATTCTTGTAGTTGATGGATATTTAACATCCATCACTGGCACCTCATTTTGCTCTCGAATGGTTACGTCTCACTGTATTTATATGGCCCGTGTAGAGAAGCCATGATTGTAAAATCAGCTTAAAAAAAATAAATCTTGCAATACAAAGAATCAAATACTACCTAGCTTCTTTCCAGTGGCAACAAAAAGGCCCTGAGATTCTTCAAACGAAATGTTTCCTGTTTGCAGGGTGCTGTCCCCTCCACCCCCAGAATGCCTCTCTTCCGAGCTGAGCTTTAACATAAGATTTTAATCTCCTTGCAGCTCTTCCAGATTGACACTAGTGGCTGCATGAAGGTTATTCGTGAGAGGAAGATGAGGCAGTCAGACCTCATCAGGGCCATGACTGGGAATTCAAGGAGACTTCAGCAGGTACTTTGCGTGTTGTTTCAAACCCCGTTCCATCGTGTGGGCCGCAAGGGGGCGCCTGGGTGGAAATCACTGACTGCTTGTGTCAAGGGAAGCTGTACATATTCTGTTTGTCAGCTGCTGCTTTGTACTTCTCACAGCGGAGAGACAAAAAAACCAGTGTTAATGTGGCTCAGTGGATAGGGCACTGAACTGGGCAGTGGGCGACCTGGGTTCAGTTTTCAGTTCTGCCACTAACTCTTGCTGACCATAGTCTAGTCACTTAACTTCTGTTTTCCTCAGCTATAAAATGAGGTTAATAAAAGTCACTTACCTATGTAAAGGTCTGTGAGCTCTACTAGTGAAATGCTGTATTAGAAGAGGAAGTGGCTGTGGTGAATTTGTAATTACAAGTGGCTAAATGGCTTGTCTAGACAGTCCAAGCTTTGAATACCTTATGCTCGCTGGGTCTGCTGCTGCTGATCCTCTTTTGAAAAGCTGGTAGTAGGCTCTCCCATGCGTCCCCTCCATACCATATGTGCAGGCAATAAAACAATTATTTATCTGTATTGCAGTAGTGCCTGGGAGCTAATGGGGAAATAGTGACGATGTCTTTGCTGTTGGTGTTCACAGTAATGAAAGGGTCAGCTGGACCCTTGCCTTCATGAGCTGATGCTCTGTGGCAGAATGATTGAAGTGGTGCCAACTGGCTCCAAGAATAGCAACATCTACCAAAGAGGATTGTTTGTGTGTCTCCTACCAGAAGTTCTGACTCCCGTTCTAGGCTAAGTCCTGTGAACCTGCTGCTCAAACTCTCTAAAAGAGGCATGTGGTGTCAGTAAAAGGGAAGATAAGAGAAATCAGACATGCACAACTGCACTGACATCATTAGTTTTTGTTGGGGTCCACTTCTGACCTATGTTTTCAGTGTCCTGAGGATATTTTCCTGCTAATGTGCCAATGTATAGCTGCCAGAATCATGTTTTAGTGCTGGAGTAAAAGCTCCCCCAGAAACATCTGGAGAAATGATATACCAACAATGAGTCCTCTCTACTTCAGTGCCATGTCTCTGATCTCTTGATATCCCAAGAACATAATTCATGTCTGTTGGTTTTTTTTTCAGCCCTCCCGCAGTTCCAAGAACTCTTCAGGTATCTATCCTAACACTTCCATTTATTTTCACAATATACAGGGACTTGTGCTTAGTTAATCACCGGTTAATATGACTCTCAATCTAATCTGATAAAAGCCTCAAGAACAAAATCACTTTACATTTTACTCTGGAGGCTTTTAAGATGGTGGTATTTGATCATTCAATTACTGGCCATAGAAAGATGCCACTTAATAAAGAAGGGCAAAGCTTCTGGAGGGACAGGGTGACCAACAATGCTGTGACATCATCTCTGGACATTAGCACTGTAGTGCTGTTGAAGGCTAGGTGCTCGGTCTAATACTGGTGCTGAATGCTGGTGTTGTGTTGACCTGATTGAGCGGGTGTTCCCTTCCATGGTTATAGTACTGCCAGTAAGCTCCGCACGACTCCTAGGGCAATAGTTACATTCACTCTTCATTACTGGGGTTTAAGTATGTCACTTTTTTTTTGAGGGGCCCTCAGAACAGGGCTGATTAGATCCATTTTCTGTCGTAGAGTCCCCCAGAGCTGAATGGCAGTCATGTGTTACTTACCATGTTAACACTTGCCCTGTGGTTTAATAGCTAGAGAGCGACTTTTAAAGCGTCATTTGGCTTTGAAAGCATTGCTAAAATCTTTTTTTCTGCAGGCTTGCCAAAACAGCCTCGTTCCCGGAAGGCTGCAGGAAAGGGAAGAGCCAGGAGACCCATCGCCTTAAAAGCGAAGGAGAACCCTGCAGCTGTGTTGGCGGGTGTCCCTACTCTTCCCGCTCCCAGGCAAAAGCCTAAAACCGTCTCAGAATTACTGCGGGAGAAGAGGCTGCGGGAGTCCCGGGCTAAGAAAGCTTTGCAGAGAACAGTGATTCTTGCCCCCCAGGTGTTGGTTTCGCCCTCTGTGATAATCCAACACCCTGTGCAGCAGGTAATTCCTGCCCCACAAGGAGGAAGTGAGCCTCAGACAGCTGGATTGGCAGGTAGCAGGAATGCTCAGGCAGCATGTGTACCAGTGCCACTACCTGCATTTACTCCTGTCGTGGCTTCTGTGGCCTCTCCCAAACCTGTCGGAAGCCATTCATCTCCAGCCCCAGAATCCGCAGAGAGCGCTTGCTCCTCTGAGAGGAGAGCAGAATCCAAGAGAAAGCTCAATGAGGCAGCTTTGGAAGATGTGTCCAAAGGCGAGGCTTCTCAGGACAGACCCATGAGTGCAGGGGAGAATGGCCTGTCCCAGGGGTGCAAGAAAACTCAAGCATTCAGTGGCAGCTCAGCACCTGTCCTCTTGCAAAACCATGCCTTTGTGCCTCATCAGATTGCATTGATGCCATCTTCAGCCATTTCTCTGAACCCTGCCGCCATGAAGTCAGGCCCCAAGGAAACCTCTCCCTCCACGTCCACGACTTGTGCCCCAGCACTGGTCAGATCACAGCAGAATGCAATCAATCTGTTGCCTGCTATCCTAGCTCCCCAGAGAGGGTCTCACGTGGTTCCCAAGAATATCATGCCCATCACCTGGGTGGTAACGCCACAGGGTTTGATCCCCACCTCTGTACAAGCATTGGTGAGTGTTCACAGCCAAGGGAAGCAACCCACAGCTGGGATCGTAAGCAGTGCTGCCAAAAATCAGGGTCAGACTGGAGAGACCTCTGCCCCAAGAGTGCTGCTGACGCCAGCCGAAGCCAGTCACCCTCCCATCGGGTGCGCAGGTGTGCAGGTGCTGAGCCCACAGTTAGCAGAAGGGTCACCCTCAGGGAAGACTGTTTGCTTAAACCCTTCCACTTGTCCCTCATCCGTAACCTCCTCGGATCCTGGGCACAACTCGCCCAGCATGACTCCTCCAGCTCCTGCCTCTTTAAACAGCCTCTCGAGCATGTTCGACTCCTCTGGAGAGAGGAGTGCAACTCCCGTGAGCCTTCCAGGTGAAGGAGCAGCTCCGCACCCCAGCCCTGCGTTGTTGCCCCAAGCGAAGCCTCCTGCAAGCACTCCGTGGGCTAGCCCGTTCTGCTCGCCAAGTCTCCCTGGCCCGGGCGAGAGCAATAACTGCAGCAGGCTCGCCGGGGTCACCTCCAATCCAAACGTCCTGCTGGAAGGGAGCCTGGTGCAAAGGCCGGATCAGCTTCTGGCCTGTAACAACATAGTAGAGAACTCGTCTGCTCCTGGTGTGCAGGTAACCAGGAACAGGCCGATCTTCCCAAAGCCACAGAGCACCCCAAACGTGGACAGCCCCACTGCACTGCCCACGCCCAGTCCCGAAAAGAACCTCCTGGACGTCAGCCTTCTCTCCCTTGAGAACGAGGCTTCGGTGAAGGAGTGGCTGAAAGGGAAGCGGGGCATCCCAGTGCCCGCATTGGAAACCAGCTTGGCTTACATGCCGCCTTTCTTGTGCAACTTGAAAACGCTCTCCAGGCTGCTTCTGCAGAAGAAGACGTTGGAGCAGCACGTGTCGTGCCTCGGGACCTCTGAAGAGCGCAAGGATGGGGGCGCGGGGGTTGATCTGCCTGCTGTCAGAGAGCTGGTGTGGCGGAAACTCGGCGATAACCCTGCCTATCTCCTGTTGAAAGCCAGGTTTTTAGCAGCATTTACTCTCCCAGCTGTCCTAGCAACTCTGCCTCCTCCCACAGTGACTACGACTCTCTCCAGCAGCTGTCAGCAGTGTTCAGAGAGTGAGGAAGAGGAGTCCCCTACTGATAAGGAACTGATGGAGGCAGAAAGCTGTGGGAAAGAACCAGCCGAAGTACCCTTGGCTAGCACAGCTGGCATTGTCCCCGGGAGTGAGGATGCTGACATCACTAATCAGGTAAAGTCAAAGCATTGAATTGCTCCTATTGGAGTTAATGGCAAAACTTCCATTGGCTTTGGTGAGACCAGGACTTGGCTCATAACTAACTGTTTTTCCTTTTTGAATAAGCATGGATTTACGTGTTGAAAGCTAGGGGAAAGTTTCTCTGCTTCACACAATACCTAGCCAAGTCTGACTTCCCCAGCCTCCCCTAATAATGATCAAGCTCCCATGCAACATGTTAGACCTGGATTATGCACCACTCCTTCCCACCCATGCCAAAGCTCTCTTCCCCAGACCACCCAGTCAGTAGGTGTAGCATAGTCAGTTCAGCATCTCTGGGTCTGTTAAATATGAAGCTCAGGTTAGTTTACAGTACCCCCAGATTTTCACTGGGCTGCAGATGTAAACCCAGAGCTGCTTTGTAAAATGTTGTCAGAGGAAATCTGGAGAATTTGGGTAGGGCTTTTGGTAGCCATGAGGGCACAGAAGTTGGTTTTGGTTTCACAATAGTGCATTTCTTGGTTGCGATCTTCAGAGACTTCCAGTAACTTAAATTCTCTTTATAGTGTTAGACGATAATTTGTGCTTTAACTTCTAACCCTGTTTCTAGACCTATTCTCAAAGCTCCTGTTTACAGAATTGGTGGTGGTTCCCGTAAAACTCCTCCTTTTAGGCTTGTGCTGGTGGATACTATAGTAGTGCAAAGCAGAAAGGATGTTTGGGAAAGACCTGTAACTGTTTACCTCTCCCAGGAAAGTTTGGGTTGGAAGGAGAGAAGAATGAGGGGGGATTTGATAGCTGCTTTCAACTACCTGAAAGGGGGTTCCAAAGAGGATGGATCTAGACTGTTCTCAGTGGTAGAAGATGACAGAACAAGGAGTAATGGTCTCAAGTTGCAGAGGGGGAGGTTTAGGTTGGATATTAGGAAAAACTTTTTCACTAGTAGGGTGGTGAAGCACTGGAATGGGTTACCTAGGGAGGTGGTGGAATCTCCTTCCATAGATGTTTTTAAGGTCAGGCTTGACAAAGCCCTGGCTGGGATGATCTAATTGGGTTTGGTCCTGCTTTGAGCAGGGGGTTGGACTAGATGACCTCCTGAGGTCCCTTCCAACCCTGAGATTCTATGATTCGGTTTGTCTGAGAATTCCTTACATTGTGGCTAGGTAACACAGTGGTCTTTGCATCTCCAGGATGTAAGCGGAAGAGCACCTGTGTCCCTATGTAGCATGTGAGTTTCCTACTCCACAGCGTCACATGTGACTAGACTAGGGTTTTCCAAGTGCTTGTATTCCTGTCCAATGGAAGGGGTTTGGGGGGAGAGAAAAGTTCCTGCTGAAGCTCCGTAACGCTGAGGCATAGTCACCATCCACCCCTTCGTTCTCGGGCCCTCCTGTTCCTTATTCCTTTGTTCCTATGTTACTACCAGTGGTTCCTTCCTAGAAGAGCTGATCAAAGATGCCCTCTCCCCCTGTATGACCAATGATGCTATCTTCATGGAGCTGGTGGTTTGAAGGGTGTTAGAACAGTGCCGGCTTCACCCCTTCTCCTTAGCTGCAGGTTCTTCCCTAGGCTTGCCCCCTGCATCAGCCCCACAAGCTCAGATACTGGGGTGCTAAGCACAGTGAGTCATACCCAGGAGGAGCTCCCGAATTGCTCTAGGGGTGGGTGGAGATTTACAGGTCCGCCTTCATTCAGTCAGAGCGGCTTCATTTCAGCAGCGGGGTGCTGATGGAGGGAAGTCAGACTGGGTTCCTTTACCTACTAGAACGTGTGCACAGTCCAGGTGGCTGCACCAGGGTGGGGAAGAGTCTTTCACTTTGAGAGACTCTAGAGCCCCTTGTTCAGCAGGGCCCCGGCCTGACCCCCAGCAGCAGTGGCAAAAGCATCATGTGTGGGAGGAGGAATCGTTCCCACACAGCCAGGCAGAGGCTGTGAGCCAGGGAGCTGCTGTAAAAGCAAGGCTCTAGCTTAAACCCTCGCAATATCGCTGTCTCCAGGAGGAAACACCCAAGCGTTGGCTAGATGTATTTTTACTGCACTCTGTGTGTAATATTCCTCACTGTTGGGAGAACACATGCTGTCTGTTCTCAGCTGTGTGATCAAGGGGAACAGGCATCATGTGTGTGGTTTGAGGGGCAGGGGGGTTCCGGTCTTTCCTGAGGTCCCAAGTATCGTCAGCCTGCAGTAATGCCCTGTCGCTGGTTATGTTGCAGGGTGCTGGAGCTGAAGCGCCAGCTGTGCAATCGGTCTCTGGCTCCTGCGCTGACGTGGGTGAGGCCAGAGTTCTGCCAACCAGGAGAAGTGCTCGCTTCAGGAAGAGGAGGAGGCAGACGTGAGCGAAGCATGGGGAGAAATGTGTTAGTAACTCTGCTGAAAGTCGTTATTGCTCACTTGAGGAGAGAGACCTGGAGAGGCATTATTGTGAGGCACAGCTTAGAAATAGTCAGGGAATCATGACTTAAGGCCTATAGCAGTGGTTTGAAACAGGCCTGTCTCGCCTTCCCTGGGGGTATGCAGGTCTGAAATCACTTGTTTAGCCGTGATCAGTAAAGACCATAATTACAAGCCATGCTACGTTTATACAGTGCTGTAGAGACACAGCCCCACTCACTGTCATATGGACTCAACAGCCCAGAGTCCTTGCAGTCAGTGGTAAGAATTGGTTGTAATGCACTGCAATGGACAGTGAAAGTTTTGCACAATTGGTTGCTAAGATAAGACAAGTTTAACCAAAAAAAACCCACCCCAAAAACAGAGGATGACAGTTTAGGTGAGGAAGAGGAGTGAGTTCTTGGGGAGAGGAATGTTTGAAGGATGTGTTTAGGCTCTGCAGCAGGAGCCAATAGCTTTAAACATTGTCCCAGTGTCTTCTCTAACACCTCGGCTGCTGTGTGCCCCTTGCTGATGGCCTTCGCAGAGTTCTGGTGATGGGGGTTCACTTGGGCTGCTTTGTCTGATGTCTGGCAGACATTCAGCAGTGGAGTAAAGGCAGCTGTTGTCTATTTTTAAATTCTCAGTGGCCAGAGTGGTGGACTTTTAAATAGCGTGCAGAAGATGGTCTCCATCAGGCAGTGCTTCTAACATGAGTAAGATCACCCACAAGCCACTGCTGGGCAAAAGGAGTGTTGTTTAGTCTCAGAGGGCCTGGGGAGTTGGATTCTTTTTGAGTCTCTCTACCATAGACTCTGCAGGGCAAGCGATTTCCTTGCCTTTATTCACAGGGCTAACACCATACTGCACAGGTGTGCTGTGGTCTGATCAACATAAAAAACACCAACAGCTATTGGCTGACAGGTACCAAATAAGTTCAAAGATATTTGCCTTGATCCCTCCTCAGTTCATGGAGTTTGTTTCTTTTTTATTCTTAAATGGCTTCAGAAACTGTCCTGTGACTAATGAGGTGTGAATGTGTCCTTATTACAGGAGTATCTGAATGAAGGTTGCTTTCAGACGTGGCAATAGCAGCTGTTCCTTGCACTACCAACCAGTGACACTTCAAATAAACTGACTCCGCAGTCCTGGGAAAGAGAGGAAAATGGTTGCACTGTTTTTCCCAACACTTAGCCAAGTCTGTATATTACTACAGTTCTCGTTTAAAACCACTAATTGGGAAAGTTAGAGACGGAAGTCTTTTTTTTTTTTCTTTTTTTCTTTTTTTTTTCCTTGACACAGACTGATTCTGTTCTAACAATCTTACAATCTGGCAGCAGCACGGACAAAGGTGGGAGAAGACTATTGGAGACAGGCGTTAAAAATGAATGCTTGTTTGTTTTTTGTGTTGGAGCCTATTTATATAAATGTTTGTCCCCAGTTCAGAACATGAGTCTCGGTCTGTGTTTTTTAATGCTGTGGCAATGCTTGTGGTTGACAATTAACTGGTTCTGAGGTGACAACACTGCTGAATGATCAGTGGATTTATTTTGTACCTGAATGATTCTGACTGTTTGATTAAATATAAACGTTATATTTTTCTCATTTAAAAAGATTTAGGCATGTTCTTTCTGGCCACGCAAACAGGAGAGGTTTCATTTGAATATGCTTTCCTGTAAGTGTTTGGTCTTTGACAACAAGAAATGAGGGAGTGGGAATCAGCTGATCTTGTGGTTAAGACACAGGACTTGATCAGACAGGATCCCCTTCCTGTCTCTGCCACAGATTGCAGTGCAACCTTGGGCATGTCACTCTGTCTCTAGTTCCTCATCAGCAAAGCAGGGATTTCTGTCCCTTGGGAGTGCTGAGGTTAAATGAATTAAAGCTGGTAAAGTCTGAGTTCCGCGGATGAAAGGCGCTGGGGAAGGGCTAACATTTTGGGGTGGCTCTAATTTCTCAGGAGCACGGCAGTGATTTCAAGCTGTAGTAATGCTATGGAGCATGGCCGTGCCAGGAATGCTTTGTCCCACCCTACGCGTGTGGTGCTTTCCAGGGTCGCTAAGTCCCAGTGGGCCAAAGTGCTATTCAAATGTTAAACCTGTATCGTGCCCAGAGAAGGGAATTGCAGGCAAGATTCCCCCTCCCAAAGCATGTGCAAGCCACCCTCCCGCATGAAATTCACCCCAGGGCACAAGCTTTGACATGAAACCCTGTGTACCACTTAACACACAGCTGTTAATATGAGGTTTAAGTGGGGCATAGGAACTTATGCCCTGGAGTGAATGTGCCTTTGTGAATGCCACTTAGGTAATGACACCTGCTGGGCTGATTGAGATCAGGTGCTGCACAGTGGCAGCCTGGCTAATCTGTGGTGATGGGGTTGAATTGTAATGCCTCCTACTTAATGGGTTAATTGGAATGTCATGGTTGACTACCTCACATGGGGGTTGAGTGTGGTATGTGGACAGCAAGCTAAGACTAAGGTATGGAGCATTGGGAGAGAATAGAAATAGGGACCATACTATAGAGCATCCCTATAATTCAAGGACATGGGATGCCCACACCTTTGGTCTAGGTGGTACTCCACCAGATGGTGGGGCAGGAGAGTTGGACTGATTCTGGGAGCTGTCCTCAGCTCCATTGCAGAGACAGTAAATGCATAGTGTGCACAGGTTCCATCCTGTTTGCTGGCAGCAAAAGGGAGCTGCTTCAGGGAGGTCTCACCAGTGGTTTGGCTTTAAAAGTAACACCCCCCCCCCCCCCCGCTGTGCTACAAACATGCCCAACACCTGGATTCTGTCATAATAGAGATTGGAGGATGCAAGAGTGGAATTCCCAAAACCATTTTATGGAAAGAGCCAAAAACTTACATTATTAAATGAAGAAAACTTGTTTAAGCTACAGCTCAGCCCTGGGCATCAGTCAGGCTAGCGAGTCCTTTACCCATCTGTGTCTATTTCACAGCTGAAGAAATGATCAATAAGCAAACTTTCACCTAGGAACCAAATGAAGTTCCGAAACTATCGCATCCCTGGCTTGTCTGAAGTTGAGCTTCTACCTTCAGTGGTTATAACAAATTAGAGTTTATATGTCTTCCGCCTCAAACGCTTTGATACCATTTCCTTCAAAAAAAAAAACAAAACCCAAAAATCACTGCCAGCTGACACCTGCACTAAGCCGACACCTGCAGGCCCGATGCTCCTGAGCAACCTCTTACCATTATTTGTCAAGAAAACATGGAAATAGAGGCAGGTTTTTATGCTTTAAGATGGCATTGAAGTACTGTTATGATGAGGGCCCCACAACGTGCTTAGAGCTGGGGCCTAGGAGCCAGGACTCCTGGGTTCTATTCCTTGCTTTGTCCAACTTGAGACACCTAGGGCCTGACTTTTTTCCAGGGCCGAGTACCCTCCATTACCATTGAAGTCAATGGGCACCCAAAACTAGAGGCCCCATTTGAGAAAGTGTCATAATGGTCTATTCTATCAATCCCAGGCACACTTCTTATGGCTCTACACCAAGAAAGAATTCTTGTCCCTGTCTGCATTCAGATACAAAGGTGTTGGTGTGTTGATAAGGCTGCAGTTAAAAGTATCAAGGCTTAATCTGAAAGGCTGTTATAACTCCAGTTGTGAGAGTTTTGTTTTTTATGAATGAAAGCATTAGTTCTGTTTAACATCTCCACCCCTCCCGGCCCTGAAGATCCCTGTCCTATAACCTTGGACCTAGAAAGATGAGAACCTACTTCAGAAGCTGTTGTTTTCCCACATGACTGTTAATGCAAGTTTCTTACTGAAGAGACTGTACGTTCTAGACAATGCCTGTGCACTCCTGTAATACTTTTCATCAGTGGAACCTTATCACCGTTAAATAAAGAAGCCTCAACTGCTTAACTGCTTCTGAGGTATTACGTGGTACAGATGGGGAAACTGAGGCACAGCGAGTCTTAAGTTATTCAGCAAGTCAATGGGGATCTGAGGTGCTTCCAGCCACTAGGGTTTTTTTTTGTTTTGTTTTTTTTTCTTTTCCCCTTGTGGCTTCCTCTTTTTTTTTTTTTTTTTTTTTTTTTTTTTTTTTTCCCTTTGTCTCTGATAAATGCTGTTACCCACTGGTTTCCCCTTTCTTCTTTTTACTCCGAGTCATCTGTGTTGCAGTCAGACTATTTAGGGAGGCTGCCATGCCGCTGGGTTTGCTGGGAGATGGGGTACAAAGAGCATTGCCATGCTGAGCCAGTGAGAGGAGGAGGAAAGGAGAGCCCGTGAGAGGAGCTTGATGTGCAGAGCCAGGTTGGTCCATGTAACACAGAACAACGGGTAATTATGGAAATCTGGATCCAGTTTTTGTCTAGAGGGAAGAGTGCGGGTGTGTATCGTCTGGGCAATGCGTTTCTACTTCTCTTACCCTGCTGGGAACTGGGACTGGCTCTGTTAGTGGGCAGAGCAGTCTGTGTGCTGGGGTAGCAGAATGTTTAGGGATGGATCAGGTAGGCCGCTGAAGTCAATCCCACTGGCTTTACCTAGTGTCGATCAATGTAGTATTTATGCATTGAGGTCAGTGGGAGTTTTTCCTGTGTGGGAACAGAATAATTGTAGGATTTGGCCCATTATGAGGGGGGAGCTAGATGTATCCCAGGCTCTACAGTGCTGCTGCTGTCAGGAATGATGCAGTTTTCCCCCAAACAAGTGAAACACTCCTGGATTTGTAGGTGGCTGGCAGCCCCTCTGGGCCACTGGCTACTGCAACAAATCCTGTTCTGATATGAGCACTGCAGTCAAATGCCTGGGTTAGAACCTAGACACCCATTTTGGTGCAGCATTTGGCCCCAAATGGGCAAAACAAGGAATGGGGATAAGCGGAAATGTGTTTGTTTCATTACAGACAAAGCCATTGTTAGGTCAGAGAGGTCTCGACGCAGCATCAGGTTATTTCATGTTGTTTTCTCTAAGCAGGGGAAGAGTGAACCTGGCCCAAGTGTGCATTCCTTGTATTAAAATGTGAGTCGCTAATCAAGGATCACGCAGATCTAACTGTAGGCTACAACTTTTGTAATGTGGCTTCTGCATCTTGATGACTACAGTTCCTGAATGGCTTCTTGATTTCCTCGAATCGGTGTATAGCCTGGTTGAGCTGACACTAGAAAATTCCAGTCTGGTTTCATTTTGGTTTGTGGGTGTATGGGGAAGATTGCACGGGGGCGGAAGCATTGTGGGAAAGAAACCTCAAAGTGCGGCTGCTGCTGAGGGTGGATGCCGATAAGTTCCTGCAAAAGTGACACGCAGGAGGCTCTCTGCAGTGACACAACGCTCTCAGTTGACCACCTCAGGCAGTGATGTTTCAAAGCAATGTGCATGGTGCATGTAAACATGGCTAGGGTTATCCAAAGCTTGTGACTTGCACATGCAATGTGGCCGGCACTGCGCGTGGTTTGCGACGTTCTGTGTAAGTTGCAAGATCGTGTATAGTTCTGGGTTTTGCACATTCTCTTCCTTTGCAAATGCAAATTAGACACTATTAAAAATATTAGCTCTTAATGGTTACAATTAACTGCAATTTAAGAGCATAGATGTTGGGGGTTCTTCTCCCTGGAACCTTTCAAACAGGTTCACTCTAATGTTCGAATACATGTCTATCCCCGTTGCCCGAGAGGCTGTACAACACCCTCTCCTTAGATGATCTCTGGTTTCAAGCAGGTAATAGGTGTCTGTGTGATGGTTCCTTGTTTATGCTCCACCCTTGCACTTGTGGGTCACTAGATTAGGTTTGGGCCCAATCCCAAGCAGTGCTGAGCACATGTGAGCCCAGGTAATGTTGGTGGGACATGTAGGTTCTCCCTTGGTATAGCCTGTTGGGAATCCATTTGCAATTTGAGATCCTGGTGGCCCCAGCATCCACGCAGGCGCTTCTGGTTTTCAATGCTACTGACCCAGGCTATACACTAAGTGGTTTCACTTCCCTCCTGTAATGACTCAGGAAATGGCCGGTTGAAGGGCACTCACCAGCATTTCATCACCTCTTCAGCAGCTGGGCCAACCCTGCCAGCTGCTGAGGGAGCTTGGGGCATAGTGCCCCAGTCCTACATTTGCTTGCACAAGCTGGCATTTCTGTACTTGAGGTGCACTGTGACCTGGTCTGCTGGCGCAATGCGGGGTGCGTGTATTTTGTGCGTACAGAGTTAGAGGCTGCTGTGGGAGACCTGGTCCCTTTATGGTCAATGAGCGTGTTCCCAGTCTCGTTGGGTAGATGGTGTTGGGCCACCTGCTATCCTTGATGCTCATCCAGAGCTGCTCTGAGGCTTGTGGTGTGGCTTACAGACAAGAAGACCTGGCCTGCCAGTATTTCTTGCTCTCCGCCATGTTGGAGCAGGAAGATGACGAGATGTGCTGGAATAACTTGGAGAACTTCCGGGTGAAGCTGATCTCGGTGATAGACCCCTCCAGAATAACACCTTATCTCCGCCAGTGCAAAGTGATTAACCACGACGACGAAGAGCAAGTGCTTAACGACCCCAGCCTGGTCGTCCGGAAACGGAAAGTAGGTGGGTTCTGGGCAGCTTCCGACGCTCCACGTGAGTGGGGGGTGGCCTGGCTCTGGGGTGTGAAATGAAAATGCCGAGGTGTCAGTTGCTCCTGCAGGCAACATTGTGTTACCATCAACCCATGTAATGCAATTCTGGGAATCATGCTTTCAAGGTGCATTTTTTCCCAGCCATTTGAAGATGTTTATTTGGATTTAGAGAAAACCAGGTAAATAATTCCTTCTCCTCGAGCTAACATGGTGAATTCTCAATCACTGGCAATTTTTAAATCAAGATTGGATTTTATTTAGTGATTTATTTTAAGATCTGCTCTAGTTCGAAAGGAATTATTTTGGAGAAGTTTTCTGGTCTGGGTTATAGATGAGGTCAGACTAGAGGATCACAATGGTCCCTACAGGCCTTAGAAAGCTCTGAATCTAGGATAAGCTATTTCTTTGCCTCAGGTTCAGAGGGACTCTGGCAACATTAGAAAAAATAGTTTGTATTACGAGGAGTCCCTGGGGTTATTCAATCTGAGAACATTAAAAATCAAAGGTACTTTTCACCACTTATTCTATTTTACAATATTAACCCCTAGCTCTTCTGTGATAGTTTTCATCAGTAGACCTCGGTGCTTTACAAAGGAGGCCAGTATTGTTACCCCCATTTTACAGATGGGGAAACTGAGGCAGGGAAAGGGAAAGTGACTTGCCCAGGGTTACCCAGCAGGCCAGAGTTGGGACCAGAACCCAGGGCTCTGGCATCTCTGCCCAGTGTCTTACCCTCTAGGCCACGCTGCATCACTGTTGGTGGTTTATATTGTAGTAGCCTCAAGAGGTCCGAATCAGCCCCTGCCCAAAGAGTTTACAGTCTCAGAACAGTTGAATTTAAGACAGTGTGGGCCATGAAATGAGGTTGGTCACTTTCCCTTGGTTAGTGAGTTACGCTTTCCAGTTCTCCTTCGCCATCACAGGGAGCCGAGATTGGAAAGGCTTATTGTGGACCCCTCCCTTGCCTCCGTCCAGCTGAGTGTAGGATTCTTCTCTGCAGGATATTGACTAGCATATGCTTTGCTGCTGTTTGGGTTTCCAGCATTGCAAGGAGTGTTTAACCTCAGAATGACACAATGAGAGAGACCTGCCTGTGAAAGCATCTCTGGTCCTATTAGACTTTATAATCCCAACTTTAAAAGCTGGTGACAGACTCCCTGCTTCTCTTGCTCTCACTGTGACCCCGCTTGTAGCAGGAGACGGAGGCTTGGTCCCGCTGACCTCGAGGCGGAGCAGAGGCTCCAGCACTTCATAGCAGATACTTTGCCCCTTGCAGGATCAGGACATCTGTGCCAGAAATGGAGACCACCTAACCATCCTCTCTCCTTGAATTTGAGACCAAAGCTGCCCAGAGTTATAGGAACTGCCATGGCTGTTTCGTTCAAGCCTGCCTGCTCCTCCTCCCTAGCCTTCAGCAAGGGATTGCTTCTCGTGCAGCGCCTGCTGTTTGCAACACTGTCATAGGAGCAGGGACCTAGGGGCAAACCCTGCAGCCGTTGCTCAGTTAAATCGCCCTTTAAAGCCAGTGAGAGAGTTGTCTGGGCCAGGCCTGCAGGGTTTGATACCGAGGAGACTCTTCTGCTCCTGCTTACAGAGGAACGGAAGTACCTGCCATCTCTGGAAGTTCAAGGGAATGTGCGTTACTCTGACATGCCGTGTTGCAGTAAGTGCCTTTGTTTCTGTATTGCAGGCGTCCTCCTGGATATACTTCAGAGGACGGGCCAGAAAGGTTTTGAGGCCTTTCTCGAGAGCCTTGAGCTTTACTACCCACAGTTGTATATGAAAGTAACCGGCAAGGAGCCCAGCAGGGTCTTTTCGATGATTATAGGTAACCTTTTCGTTCATTCCCACAACAGTCTCTTTATCTGAGGCTGCTTTGCAGCTAGAGGAGACCTCGAATTCCACACCTGCTTAAATCCCCGGTGGCTCATGTGGGCAGAGCCCCAGCCAGCCTTTCAAACTGGGCCACTGACTCAAAGATTGTCAGCGAGGGTCAGACTAACTTTCTGGGCAGCCGCCCGATACCAAGGCCCCGATCCTGCAGTCAGATCCCTGCGGGGAGAGCTCTGGAAGCCAAGGAGCTCCAGGCCTACCGACCCAGATCTTATTGTAGGTTGGAGACTGAAAACACAATGCTGTGTTAGGAGCTACATCGCCACCCTCTCCTGGGGAGCGCCAATGCTGCTCCCTGTATCAGAAGGAAGAGCAGATGCTAGATAATGGCCTGGTTCCCCCTCCAGGACTGCTCAGCCATGGTGCAAGCAGACAGAATTCCCCATGAAATCACCAGGAGGTGCCCCCACTGAACATGGGTCCCAGAGTGGCCGAGGCCTGAGGGGCTGTTCTGGAGCACCTGGCATGTCCATGGGCCAGTGATGGTACTGGGCGAGGTGGGTCGTGGCTCCCTCCGGCTCTGGCCAGCTGTATGTTCCTGTCAGCGTGACTGCACGGGTGTGACCGTGCTGGTCGTAGGGCGGGACCAGGGGAAGAAAAGCTGCCGTGGCACTGACCTGTGGGCACGGACTACACATGCCGTTGGTTAGACGGCACCCACAGGGAAGTCTTGTGATGCTGACTCGTGATAAGGGACCTCTCTGCCTGGGGCTGGGGACTCGCGCTGGGCCTGGCTGAGGTGGGCGGGGACCACGTTGTGTGAGTCTCTCTGTTGCGCAGACACCGCGGGGGAATCTGGCCTGAGCCAGCTCCTGATGAACGAGATCATGAAGCTGCAGAGCGCTGTGCAGGAGGAGAGGAGGAAGGCCCAGGAGCTCAACATGTGGCTCCATGCCAAGGAGGACGCGATCAAGGAGATGCGGGTGAGGGACAGCGTGCTGCGGAAGCACCAGGAGAGGGCCCAGAAGATGAAGGAGGAGAGGGACAACTTGGCCAAGGAGCTGCGGAAATGCAAGGACGAGAACTACAACATGGCCATGAGCTATGCCAAGCAGAGCGAGGAGAAGAACACCGCCCTGATGAAGAACCGGGATCTGCAGCTAGAGGTCGGTGCCTCGTCCTCTCTCCTTCCTCCCTCGTGCACCCCCGGTATTGGAGAGCTGAGCAGTCGGGCCTTAGCGACCGGACGCCACAGTCCGATGGGCACCTCTCTTCTGCACCGCGTGCCAGGAGTCCTGAATGCACTGGGCAGGGCTAGTGCATTAAAGGGGATTTTTGACACGGTGCTGCAGGCCTGGCTTTCCCCTTGGGCAAGAAGGGTGCACGCGATGCAAATGGCATCACGCATTTGGCACTAACTCGCAAGCCTTTCAGCCCAGATGCTAGTGGCTGCATGGGCTATAGAGAATGAACAGTCTCCCCTGTGCAGGGACGGGAGACGCTGGCGGGGCTGTCCCTGGAGCTTGGCCTGTTGGCTCAGATCAAACGTCGCAGCAGCTGGGGGAAGCTTTCTGTGCTGCTGCCATGTATCTTATGCGTGGGTAGACAGGTACCGTGTGCTCTGGGCAGAGAGGACTCTGCCTCCAGGGCTGTGCTACGTTGCCTAGGGGATGGGGAAGGCATTCCCCTCATGTTTCTTGCTGGAGGATGGGACTAAAACCATGCCACTACTAAGATTCCCCCTTCACTGGCTGGCACGCCGCACCTGGCGAGGCCTGACCAGCTCCAAACCCCACCTCCCCCTGCAGATTGACCATCTGAGGCACAGCCTGATGAAGGCCGAGGACGACTGTAAACTGGAGAGAAAGCACACGATGAAACTGAAGCACGCCATTGAGCAGCGGCCGAGCCACGAAGTGGTGTGGGAGATCCAGCGGGAGAAGGAGCTGCTGCTGGCCAAGAATCAAGAGCTGGAGAACACGCTCCAGGTCTGTGGGGAGGGCGGGCGTTGGGCCTGTGGGGCTGGTTGGGGGAGCAGGTCTGCCTCGCTAACGCAGGCTTCTCCAAGGGGGTTGGTGTCGGGGCTGCTCTTGGGGAAGCCGGGGAGCTTGGCAGGGTGAGAGTCGTGGGTTAGAGCAGAGCGTGCTCATGGGTGCTTTGCAGCAGAGGGACCCCCTGAGCGGCAGTGGTGGGAGATACGGTGTGTGAAGGTTGACAGCAGCTAGCTGGGCTCGGAGGGCAAAGGGAGAGGTGTGAGCAGCCGTGGTGCCAGAGGAGAACAGCTAAGCCTGATGCTCAGAAGGGTTTAAATCAAGGGCCCACCCTTGCCCAGCTCACTCTGCCCTTCCCCTGAAGTGGCTGCGGTGACAGTGGGATGCAGGTGCTGATTTTGCCTGGCAATTTCTGTGTTCTGCAGGGCTGCACGGGAGCCTGCGGATCCCACCTGCCTGGCAGGAAATGGAGCAGCGCGCAGCCGCCTTCATCTTTAACGTGGAGGGCGCAGCGGCCTGTGACGAGCACAGGTCCTGGCACGTCTTGCTCAGAGCAGCACCTGCTGGGACTCTCGCTTTCCAGGCCACTCCCCTCCATCTCACAGATGAGGGCAACCGGGTGCTACATTGGAGAGCATGTTGCTCACCTCCACTTTAACCCGGAGGCAGAGTGGAGGCCACGGGGGTGGTGGAAGGGGAGCGAGAATGGCCACTAGTACTGTTAGGCTTGGGAAGGGGAGAGGTGGCTTTCCTAGCCAGTTAGGTCACCCCTCACTGTAGCCCCCTGCCCCTTCCTCCTGGAGGTCGCCAAGGAAGGGAACTTTGAGAAGAACAGCCTCTATGTCCAGGCTCTGGAGGCCGATCGAAGACGGGCACTGGGGGAGCATCAGGAGCTGGTGAACACGATCTGCAGCCTGCGCAAGGCACTCCGGCAAGCAGAGGATCTCCAGGACAAAGTACGAAGTTTGGCGGGTGGGGGGAGAGATGGAGTAAACTCATCATGGGGAACGTGTGCAATGAAAGCCCCACTCTTCCCTGTGGAGCAGAGCCGCGCCTGGGCAGCTAGCACTGCGGGTTGGCCTTCTGGCTCATATCAAATGTAGCAGCAGTTTAATGAGAAGCATGATCTGAGATGGGTACTTCTCTGCTCTGGTACTGACTCCCTGTCCTTGGGGAAGACGTGGCCACTCTCTGCCTCATGTATAAGATGGGGATGATGTCACTGATCCATCTGGATCGCCAGGAGAACTGATCAGTTACTGTTTGCAAAGTGCTTATGTCGGCCCCACATCTCCTTTATATGGAGATATGCCTATCTCATAGAACTGGAAGGACCTTGAAAGGTCATCGAGTCCAGTCCCCTGCCTTCACTAGCAGGACCAAGTACTGTCCCCTGACAGATTTTTTTTGTCCCAGATCCCTAAATGGCCCCCTCAAGGACTGAACTCACAACCCTGGGTTTAGCAGGCCAATGCTCAACCCCCTGAGCTATCCTTTCCAAGCACTTTCCCACCTGTAGATCTCCATGCACTTTCTCAGTAGGAGTAAGCAGCATTCCCAGGGGGAACTAAGACACCAAGAGGCCACATGACTTGTACAAGATCATACAGTAAGCCAGTGTCTGAGCTGGGCATTTAACCCAGGTCTCCTTGCCCTCAGACTTGCCCTCCATCCACTCAATCAAAGCTACAAGGGGAAAGTGTGTGTTCGCCTCCAGCATTCCCAGCAGTTAGCTGCCCTTCCAGTAATTGTTTCTGCAGCATCCTGGGGCTGGGAGCTTGTATTGTTGTTAAAGTCTTGGGTGAATGTGAAGTGTCATTTCAGCCAGCTTCCTAGCCCCCTAGTTAGGGTCACAGCGTTGGGTGCGTGGCTGTCTGAATGTTCATGTGGACTCATGGGTGTAATTGGCATTGGGCTTGGACAACTGTAGAAGAGTTTCCTTGCTCTGGCACGGCTCAGCAATCCATGTCTGATATTTACACTACAAGCCACTGGTGTTTCAAGAGGGAAGTGAGCCCTTTTGCCTCCAGCACTGGGTGTCTTGGTCAGGTGAGCCCCATGAGCACGGCGCTTCTGTGCTTTGCTTGCAGCACGCGGAGGAGAAGGAGGTGCTGGAGCTGCAGTGCATGTCCCTGAGGAAGGACTCCCGGATGTACAAGGATCGCATCGAGGCCATCTTGAAGCAGATAGAAGAAGTGGCTGCTGAAAGAGACCAGGTGATACCACCTCCTGTTTGGAGCCCAGCTACCAAAGATAATGGGAGGTGTAGGCTCAGACACCATGTCAGTGACACACTTTGCCCTCCCGCTTTCCTCACCAGGCGCTGCTGACCCGAGAGCAGTTCCATATGCAATACTCCAAGAGCCTGGTCGACAAAGACGCCTACCGCAAAGAGATCCGGGAGCTGGGGGAGAGGTGCGATGAGATGCAGCTACAGCTATTTCAGAAGGAGGGTCAGTTACTAGCAGCTGAGGCCAAGCTGAAAAAGTTGCACCTGGAGCCACCCACGCTGGTAAGTCTGCAGGTACCGTGCTATGGGTAGGGGAAGAGGCCAGTGGGCCCTGGCTGTGGGTGTCCCACTGATCTCAGACACTGACGCGGTCTGTAGTTGGGATCAGCCTCAATCTAGCAATCAATGGCTGTGCTTAGACAAGGGAAGCTGGGATTGGCCGCAGTAGAGCTCACCCTGGTCTCCAGCGTAAGTAATCTCCAACCGCACAAACATCTCCCTTTCTTGTGTGCATTTGGGGCTGGCCCTGGTGCATCAAGGCCAACTTCCAGCCACAGGTGACTGACGCCCAGGAAGGACAAGGCTTGAGCTATTGGGGCGAAATCTGTGTTGGGGGTGGGAAGATGGACCCACCAGGCTCTGTTCCTGAGCCCAGAACAAAAAGAATGGCCTATCCTAGTCTCTTGGGTGCCGTCTGGTTGGGCCAGTAGGGACAGGTAAGAGGGAGGAAATCCCTGCATCTTAGTTCCTAGCTTTCGTTCTGTTCTACGTGCCATCGTTGCCGCCATCTCACTGTGGAGCATGCTCTCCAGACAGATCCCTGACTGGTTTGTTTTCTTCCAATTCCAGACTTCTGACCTAGATGACGTCTCACCCAGGAGTTCCCAAGAGGTGAGGACGGTAGCTAGCTGGCTTTAATCTGACCTCCTTATGGAAGGTCTTTGGGTTCCCCGGCTCTGCTCAAAGGCTCCTTAGCAGATAACTTGCAGCCAGCTTCTCTTTGTGCTCCAGTGGCACAAGGCACCTGGGGGGAAAAAACCCAGCGTAACCAGCCAATGGAGGATGCCCCTGGTGCAGAGGACCCTCTAGGAGGTGTAGATCCTGCCATAGCATCTTTTCTGTCTTCCCCCTTTGCAGCTGCCAGAAGAGTGTGTGTATCTGTGGGGGAGAGAGGCATGGTGAGGGCAAATAGTGCTCCAGCCATCCCTGTGAGCGAGAACCAGGATTAGAGTAGTACCAAGGCTGCTTTGCTTTTATATTGGAGACCAGCCCAGTGGCTGGCTGGCATCGGGTTCCCGAGGATGTGTGCATCCATCCTGACAGTCATCCAAGCACGTCTGGGCTGCAGCTCAGATTCTGGGCCAAGTTTTGTGGCTCTGTGAGTGTAACTTTAAATGCTTGGGATACAAATAAAGGGCCCAGTTCTGCACCCCTGATTCAGGTGGGGAGCCCCACGGACTGTGAGCAGATGAGACGAGTTTCTGTGAGGATGCACTGAGACCACCTCTCCAGCATGGTCCCTAGCACGGCCAGATTGCTTCAGCTGCTGTGAAGCAGGAGCCCTAGTGCTTTGCATCTTCAGTCAAGATGCAAGACATGAATAAAAGGGAATCTTCCCCCTGCCTGGATATAAAGGAGACCCAAGTATTCCCAAGTCTTAGCCAAAGTCAGTGCAGCCTGAATCTTCATGGAAAGCAGCAGGGTGAAGGGGGAGTTAGTGTCCTGTAATGGGGTGGGGGGCAGGGATGGTTTCATTGATTTGAAACCATGACAACTCTGCATTTTTCAGGTGAGAGCTAAGGTTCTGGCCACTTGTGAACATTTACAGATCTTAGCTTTTTCCTGGTGACCTGATTAAACCCCAGTGGAGGCAATTAGAACCTGCCTCCTTCTATCCTCCAGTGGGATGGCCAGGGAAGTCACCCTCCACTTTTCCCTGCACTGTTCCAACTGTTGTGTAATGTTTGCTGCTGCTAATCCCTGCCTAGAGGCAGCTGCATTCAGCGGTGTGGGATGAAGGGTGCCATACACACAGTAGAAGTACTATCCTATTGGTGTGGGGTAGTGTTTTTCACTGGAGAATTGGCTTCATTCATGCATAGAACTTGTATCTACAGGCGTGTCACTAAGGTGATATTGGGTAGGATGGGTCGCCTGCCTTGCAACTCTCGCTAGACTGAAAAGCGAAACTTGTGGAATCCTGGGGCTCTGTTTGTTTTTATTATTTGTCTTTTTTGTGGGAGACGAGGAGAGGAAAATGAGTATTGCTATTTCCCCAGAAGAGACCTATTTCTTTTTGTCCCAAAGCTCTCTTTCCACGGAACCCTGGATGAGGACACGCAGCTGTCTGATAAAAGTAAGACTTTTTGTTTAATTTCTGCTTGGAGACATTAGAGCAGTATTCCCAAGACAGTATGCCTGGCAGCTGGGAGTCGAACTCCTGGGTTCTGCCACTGGCCGTGCTGTGTGGTCTTGGGGCATCACTGGGGCCTGAATTCTCAAAGGTAAGTAATGTATTTTGGGGCCCCCAATTTGAGACATGCTTAAAGGATCTGATTCTCCCAGGGTGGGTGCTCAGCACTTTGTGAAAGTCAACCCCCAGGAGGTGTCTCAACTTGGGTACCCCAAAATGGAGGCGTCTAGAACCCCCGGTCCTCTCCCGAAAGGGATGTCTGTGAAACCCCTCGCTAAGCACATAGAGCTTTTTACCTTCATTCTTCTCTTCATTACATGTCATCTGGGAGGGTCCTCAAGTGGCTGCATTCTGGAAGGATGCATTGGGCTAGCTTGGTATAACCGCACTAGGCAGTACTGTTCCATTTGATCCTAAAGTCTCCTTATTAAGAGATTGCCAGTGTATTGATGCCCCCAGGAAAAATGAGCTTGGAGATGTGCAGGGCCTGACTTTTCAAAGATGTGGAGGACTCTGTCCCCAGTGACGTTAAGGGGTACTGCGGGCACTTGGCATCTCTGAAAATCAGACACAACGTGACTTGCCTGGGCTCTCGCTTCTAGTGGGGGCAGATCTGAGAACAGAACCCAGGTGTCCTGACTCCACTTTAACTGGATCCTGCACCTTTCTCTATGCTCTTTGCTGGGTTGTTTTTTCCCCTTAAATTAGGTTATTTTCACTTGGGTTTTGACAAAAGCAGAACTAGCTAATGAATACGTTGTCCCCGGTTCTGCTTTTCTGGAGGCCCAAGTGGAAATGACTCATCGCTGAGGAAGACTTGACAGGCTACGCTGAGGGTTTGAACTACACTTCCAAAAAGCTCTGTCTAAAAAAGTAAAGAAGGAAACTGCCAGCATGGGAGCGTCTTCCTGTTTTAACCTCCTGAAGGACCTGAATATTTTTTTCACCCATTTGAGAAGCACTAAAAAGCTTGAGAAACCCTGGTGTGACTTTAAGTACCAGTCCAGGTTAGTAGGTTGGTAGCGATCTCTGCTCCTGGATGGATTGCTGTGAGTTCAAGTTCTGCACTCTCATGATCAAGTCAGTGTGAACTGCACAGTTCTATATAGGGTTGACCTTGCTAGAAAACTAGGCTGTGTTAACACAACTCTTGAGTGTGTTCTAACTAACATGATATGAAACATGACTTAGCTAATGTGAACAGTGACAAGTCATGTTTAATATTGTGTTAGGTAATGTGACCTCTCAACTTGTCTTCATTAGAGAACAGCCTTAAGGGGCTGCTTTGTTGAGGTCCCTTGGGTTCACGCCCTGCCAGATAGCAAAGATCCCACCTCCCTTTTGAAAAGAGTTAGGGAAAAACCCCACTGTCCTGAGCAAGATTCCAACGGCTAGTAAAATGGCAGCTTGCTCTAGCGGACTGAGCGCAGGACTGGAATCCAGGACTTCCTGCGGTCTGGTTTTCACTCTGCCACTGACTTACTGTATAGTTTTGGGCGAGTCACTTCAGTTCTGTCTCCTTTTCCCCACTCATCTGTCAGTTGGGGATAGTAATGTAGATTACATCCCAAGGAGGTTGGAAGACTGGCTTAATGTATGTGCAGCACCTTGAAAACACGGCGCACTCTGCATGTACCAAGCAATAATCTACAGTAGATGTAAGCTATTGCCAATGACACAATGGCCATCGCCCTTCACCTGCATCGGTTACTGTGTTCTCGCTGTCTCACTTGTTAATTCTGCAGCGCGCTTTGGGACACCCGTGGGATGAAATGCACAACATCTACAAGCAATTTGTTCTATTGTAAGGTTGTAAAACCACAAGCCAAAGACGTGAAGAAGGATGGGCTTGTGGTGAAGGCCCTGGATGAGGACTTGGGAGATCAGGGATCAATTCCTGGCTCCGCCACGCAATCCCTGGGTGGTCTTGGGCAAATCACTTCATCTCTCTGAGTCTCAGCTCCCTATCAGTACAAAGGGAGAATCCTTCCTTTGTCTGCCTTGTCTATCAGATGGAAAGGTCTTTGGGGCTGGGGCTGCTTCTAGAACAGCAGGGCCCCAAGTGCTAATGTAACACAGATAATAAATAACACCGGTTTGCGACTACACTTGCAGTTTTTCCTTCTCTCTCAGAAGATCTCCCTGAAGGTCGGGATCAGCAGGTCAGTGCGTTAGAGAGCATTCAGTGCCTGCAGTCGTCAAACGTAAGTGTCTTTGTGAACCCTCTGCTTCTTGGGCCCTCGCTCACGACGATTAACGTTTTGCATTTGCGATAGGCTTGCCCAGTTTGGAGGTACCGGGCACTTTCGCAGGGAGAGTTGTGTATTCTCATGACCAAATTCATCCTTCAAAAAACAGCAGGGCCTCAGTGTCCCTTCCATCTCTTCTGGAAGCTGCTGCTCCGCGGGGGTGGTATGGGTGGGAATGGAGTCTGTCAATCAACACATCCGCTGCCTCACTGTCAGTCAGCAATGTACCGCTTTCAGGGCACATTACAGGAATAGGCAGCCTCCGGGCACCATCTCCGGCAGGGCGCTTTTGGGACAGTTGGTGTTTCTCTCATCCACTTGACCTTTACGTTAGGATTTAGTGGCTGATCCTGCCTTCCTTGCACACACCAAACTCCTGTTGTTGTCATTGATATTTGCTGTAGCGTCAGATCGGGACCTTTGTTGCATGAGGCGCCGTACAGGCACATAGTAAACGCTTGTCCCTGTCCCAAAGAGTTTAGACTCTACGGGAGTCTTGTTGAACAGGATTGGCTGGACCTAATTCAGGAATAATCCACATTAAATTTAAGGGATGATATCGAGCCTCTGATTTTCTAGAATTAGCACTGGCAACGCTATTTGAGTTTTTAAGCAATTTCCTATCGACAGGGGAGTGTTTCCTTTCTCATCTATGTCAACCCTTGCAAATCTCTCTCAGCTTCTCCTTTTTCTCCTAACGTCATGTCTCAGCCACAGCTCCTTTCTCCCCCTGCTCCCTAAACCTGCTCTAGCTAATTAATATTTGACGTCTGTGTTGTCTGGGCACTGATGTTTAGTGATTAAATGGTCTCCAAAGCAATACTGCTGTTCCTACTCATGCTGCTGGGAAGAGGATGTGAACCTCTGGCTCTACAAATGGATGAATCCGGACATCCCTTCTGTGCCCCAAGGAGCTCTGCTGTCATTGCCAAAGATCTTAAGTGGTTTATCTTCTGATTCTGGTGTTTAGGGCTTCGCTCTCCAAGCCCTCACTCGGGAAAGTAGCCCCATTGCCTTTGGTGGGATCGGTAGCATGAGCACTAATCCATAAGCAATGCAGGAGCGGGCTCCTGTCCAACACCCAGTGTGTGCTGTGAAGAACCAACCTGCTCAGGAGAGATGAGGGCAGTTCAGCAGTCAGGGAGGGAACAGTGGTGGCGTGGATCTTCGGTCCATCAGGCGCCTTCAGAATGAGGC
Source organism: Macrochelys suwanniensis (assembly GCA_033296515.1). NCBI lineage: Eukaryota > Metazoa > Chordata > Testudines > Chelydridae > Macrochelys > Macrochelys suwanniensis. The sequence continues at coordinate 6,203,597 of CM065790.1, read as the reverse complement.
CATAGAGTTTTGAGTGTGAGCTAGGGCCTGCGCCTGACTCGGCCATGCACTGGATAATAGGGCCAGGAGTGAACGCAGGAGGCTGTAACGTTCTCCGAGGACCTGTGGACATCAGAAGCTGCCAGCGCAAAGCTCATGTGCTTTCTAAACGGCAGCAGCACCCAGAGGATGCATTTGGCCATGAAGTTGCTCTCAGCCCGTTCACTGGTACAGGTTCATTTTTAATGAGTGAATTGAGCGCTCATGGAAACCACTGGGAGCACACATCATGGCAGTGCATGGACAGCAGCTGTCCATGTTCTCCACACCCCCTCCACTACCCTGCCCATTGTGCCTCTCCTTTGTCCTTCAGAGGCCAACTCCAGAAGTTCTCATTGCCCACGTAGTTCCTGGCCTCTCTGTAGAGCAAGGCTGGCCCCATCCCCACCCCGGCCCCAAGCTTTAACTAGACCAGACCTTTCTTTTCCTTTCCAGGAGGGTGGCCCACCCAACGGAGAGCTGGCTGAGAAGGAGCGGCGGCGGATGAAGGACAGCTTTGAGCACTATCGGAGGTCTGGCTTGTGCTCTCAGGGCATGTCTTGCCATGTTTGCGTAACCTACTGGTCACTGTGTGTCATGTCCCCTGCTGTGCCTGATCCACGGAGGATGCAAATCTGTTACTGCCTGCTCTTCTAGCTCAAGCCGTAGGGACTCGTGCATTTAGTCCCAGATGTGCCAAGCATGTTGGCCAAAATGGCAGCCATTGCGTTGTACTGAAACAAGTGTGGATGTTTTCAGACACAAATGTGTATCATGGCCTGTGTCGTAGGCTGCTTCATGCCATTTACAGATTCCACAGTAGTTTAACAGAGGGATACCCAGAGGACATGAAGCTGGGGGTAGTCACCTAGGTCACGGGCACTGGATCACAACGCCACTCACTCAGATATATAGGAGGTCTATGCAGGGGCTCACGGGCCATGGGGGTCAGGCTGCTGGTGGGGAAAAGGGTTCCTGAGAGGAGAAGACAAGGGTCAGGTGGCAGGGACACAAATCTATGCCTCCTCCCTCCACCCCAGACTTTTAATGGCACTCTGCAGTCTTGGGGGCACCATACTTTGGGAACTGCTGGCTTGGTAAGTTTGATCTATTTTACTAGCTCAGGGTTCCATCCTGCTACTGCTGACACTGAAGACCAAGCTCCTTTTAATGAGACTCAGGGCCGGTTTGAGCCCTTTCAAAACGATTGCAAGCTGCCGAGCGCCTCTGCCTCTGTCTTTGGGGATTGAAGGGGCCGAGCATCGTGTCAAATGCGGATCTTAATTTGCATACTAAATAGAAATGATCCAAAAGACTAAAACCATGTAGTGTTGCTTCTGTAAGTGGTAGTGTGCTGGGCTCTTATGTAATATTTGTATTCAAGAAGGAACCGAGAGTCAGGAAATTCTTGCATTCAATTGCACTGTACTTAGAGGAATACAGGACTGGCTTTACTGCTCTAGCCTAAACCCAATAAACTGCTTCTGATCACAGTCTATATTGGATGCTTGAGAGGAAACCCAGAATACTAACAATTGTGGATAATTTATTTGACAAAGTTGCCCCCATGAACAATGTTGATTCAACCAGTGCGCCCCAGAAGGTACAGGCGTGTGATACTGTATCATGGAAGGAGATTTCTTCCTGACCTTCAGCAGGTGATTACTTTGTGTCCTGGTGCATGAAGGTAGATAGGTCGCCTTAATTTTTACTGTGGCCAGTCCAGTGTCACTGCAAATGCACAGTCCTGTTTGAGTACTAATTTGAGGTTTTTGAGTTTGCTGGTTTGTGTAATTGAGAAGCTTGTTGCTCATCGAATTTTGTTTTTCTCATACATGTTTAACCTAACTTACAGAAAGAGGGCATTGCGAAGGGTGCAGAAGGACAGACACCATGAAGTGGACTGGGAAAACAACACTGGTAGTGACAACACGGACACTGAAGGCTCCTAATAGCATCAGCCCAACTGCAGCGGGAATTACAAAAAGTTTGCTGGGAGTGTAGTGCAAGACTCTTCCCTTCTGCCCATCCAAGGTGATTGACGTTACAAACTTTTTCTCAACAACCACCTTGAACATTTACCAAGTCGATGGCACTGGACTGGGATGCAGGAGATCTGGACTATATTTCTGCCCCTGCCATAGCAATCCTATGTGACCTTGGCCTAGTCACCTAACCAGTTCATATTTCTGTGATTCAGAACCCTAATTTTTATATATTTAATGGGGAATGATGATGTCCTTCCAGAAGTGGTATGAGTCAAAATGAATTAAACTCCAGTTGCTCTAGCACAGTGGTTCCCAAACTTTAACAAGCTGTGAACCCCTTTCACTAAAACGTCAGTCTTGTGAACCCCCTCCTAAAAATTAATATTTCCAGGGATTTTTCTCCTTTACCTCAGTATAAATTATAAAAGCAGTGATCTTGGAAATATAAAATTTGTTTTTATGACATGCTTATTATACACTAATTATTAATTATCATTACAGTATTTTTATTACATTATGAAAACAGCAACACTCTTCCAAGATCTCACTTTTGTAGTTTGTATCACTTTTCATAAGCTTGTTATAAGACAAGGCTCTTATGTTTCATCAAGGAGTATCAGATGTGAAACAGCATGAAGGTATTTAAGCCAGTTCAAAGAGTTTCTCCTACGCAAGCATTCAGGTCTTGAGCAGTCCAAGCAAACACCACGTTACAATAAAGCTTAAACTTGTTCTGCATAATAATTTTAAAAACAATACTAGCTGCCTATTTAATTTTAAAAACAGCAAAAAATATCCACCTCCCTTTCCATTTCTTATAAGGAGTCTTGAAGTTTAAATCTCCTCAGGGTCATAGATATGCTTGCTTTGGTCTGCTTAGCTCTTGGAAATCCAGGGGCTCTGTCCTGCTGGCCCCGTGCTGCCTGCGGTCCCTAGGGACAGCTCTGTCCACCATTAGGGAATTTTTTTCCCGAGAACCCCCTGTAACATTTCGTGAACCCCCAGGGGTTCACAAACCCCAGTTTGGGAACCACTGCTCTAGCAGAAATCCTTATGATCATGGTGCTATGTCAGTGCATTGTATTATTCTGTGCAAAAAACAGTCCAAGTAAAAAATATACACTATTATTTGCTTCAAAACTGGGCTTAAGCGGTGTGCTAGAAATGTAAAATATGCAAGAAGTTGTTGCTATGGCAACAGCACACAACAATGGGATATGAAAAACCCTGTGTGTCCATATCCAACCTATTAGCTTAAGAAAATCTTTACCTTCTGATTTCCAGAAAAATAACCAAATGAGGGAGAATGTAATACCCATTAATGCCTCAATTCCATGATGGCTTGTTATTTTTTAACTGATGGGGCTAGCAATCTTCTCTTCTCCCTCCTCCCCCGCTCTCCCCCAACAAAATCGTGAGACTTTAATAAATGGTGGATTCCTTCTATTTTATTATTTGCCTCTTGCATTCAGGTTTTCTTCCACACCCATGACGGCTAGAACTTTACTGTTTTGTTTTATTTTTTAAATGAAAAGGGAGGAGCTGGGCCATTAAGCACGGTGGGAATGGCAACACTGTGCTCTTGTAACTCCAGCTGTGTGAGCATGCCTCTGGTGGAGCGACTGGAGCTCTGTGCCGGTGTCATGGCCAGGTACTCCAACACTGGAAGGGCCTAAACCAGAAAACTAACCAAATCTTGCAGAGTGCAAAGGGCCCACCTCTATATCATTAGCAAACATAAAAGCAAACACACACTAGCATAGGTTTGACAGAAACAAATTAAACTGCACCCTCTTGAATAGCATTTTGAATATATATCAGTTGCTGTTACATTAAGCATGTCTAAGGCTCTGTGTTATATCAAAACGAGAGAGCACTAGTGTGTAGATAGTGACTCCAACTGCTGGTTTATAGGGGTAGATGCCCAATGCTAATCGCAAAGGAGAGAACACGCTCTCCTTACACCTTACCTGCTGTGCTGCCCACCTGCAAGGGGACTTACACAGCTGCAAAATGTGACCGGTTTTTATTTCTCTTGCATCTTCAGTCAGCCAGAGGTTGCTACAGTTTCTGGTACTACTGTGACAAGTGGGATATGAGCCCTTACTGGGCCCTGGCTTCCTCCTTTAGTGGTAGATAGCCCTCTCAACCCTGAAGGGCTATCTCTGGAAAACCTGGGTCCATGCTTGGCCTGAGCTGGGTGGACAGAGCGGTAGGCTGGCCAGAGCCCAGGATGAATAGCAAGGGTGTCCCTTCCATTTGCATGGTGACAGTGGGGTCGGTGCGCCTCTCGCTGGCCCAGCCACCACTGGTGGGGGACAGCAGTACGCTGGGTGGGGGTGGGTCCCGAGCTCCAGAGACCCCAAGGGAGAGGGGGGAAGGAGGGATCCCCTCGATCAGACTGATTTCTCTGGGCGAATGGGGAGCTTGGAGGTTGATTTAAGGCTATAGGATCTAAAGGCAGGAGGGGAGACTGCCCCCAGCTCAGTGGTTGGGGGGGGGGCATGGGTAGGGCCTGCTGTGGGGGGCAGGGAAGGGAGCCTCCTGTCTATGATTTTGGGGCGTAGGCGCAGGGCTCCCCCAGGCACCCCGCTCAGTGACGTTGGGGAGGGGGGGCCTAGTGATCTTGCAGGTAGAAACGCCCCCCCCCATATCCCGGAGGGGGGGCAGGACAGGCTCCCCCGTAGCCCACTGGGTGGGGACCCTTGGGGCCCCTCCCCCACCTCCCAGTACCCTGCACGAGCCCGCCCCCCATATCCCGGGTCTAGCGGGGGCGGGGCGCCAGGCTGGCTGCCCATACCTAAGATGGCGGCCGGGACCTCAGCGGCCGCCCCATCCGGGAGCCGGAGCGGCCGGGCGGGATGCTGCGGGCCGGGCGGAGGCTGGGGCCGCTCGGGGCCCGACTGGGGTCTGTGTGGCGATGGGCCCCGCCGTCCCGTTCCCGGGCCCGAGCAGCCCCAGGGCCCAGCCCCTGCTGCCCGGAGCCCGCCTGGCCTCGCAGGCTCTGCAGCGCCCCCGGGCCCGGTGGCGCCCTGGGGCAGGTGGAGGCCACGCACTACCGGCTGGTGTACACCTGCCAGGTGGGGGGCCCCGGGGAGGGGGGTTAGGGGAAGCTGAAGTGGGGGGCCCTGGGGTGGATAGGTGGGGGTGGCTGGGCGTTGGAGGGGGGAAGCTGGGGGTGTGTGGGTTTGGGGGGCTGAGGGAGGGTGGGGTGTGGGGGGGAGGCTGGGGGGGAAGTTGGGGTGGATGGGTGGGGTGGGGCGGGGGAAGCTGGGGTGGATGGGTGGGGTGGGGCGGGGGAAGCTGGGGTGGATGGATATGGGAGTGGGGGAAGCTGGGGTGGATGGGTGGGGCGGGGGAAGCTGGGGTGGATGGATATGGGAGTGGGGGAAGCTGGGGTGGATGGGTGGGGCGGGGGAAGCTGGGGTGGATGGATGTTGGAGGTGGGAGGCTGGGGTGGATGGGTGTGGGGGGCCCTGGGGAGGGGATGGGAGTTGGGTGCGAGGGATACCCGGGTGATTGAGGGCTGATGACTCACTACAAGGTAGCTGGGCATATCGCTGTTACCTTTTGGGGGACATCTATGTTGTTTTCGGGCTGGGAGTTGCTGCACACTTGCAAATGAGGAGACTGTTAAACCCCATAAGAAAAGTGTTTTGTGAGGTGTTCTCCTTGCCCTGGGATCTTATCAAAGCTGGTCAGCCCCTATTACAAAAGGGAAGGCGACTAAGGCCAGTGCCCACTAAAATTTCTTCCCCCTTTCAACTCTTTTCGTATTAATAAAGTGTGTTTGTTTCATTTCATCCCTTAAATGTCTTACTAAAAGCTAACATGTGAGATGTCACTTTGGGTGAATATTTTTGAATCAGCTTCGGGATTGTTTTAGTTCATAATAATATTTTGATTATTTGCCATCTGTGCTTTCATAGTAAAATTCAAACCTTTAAATCATATCCAAAATAAACTTAAATACACAGGAGTTGGTCTTTCCTGAGGTTTAAAAACACAAACCAGTACAATCCATGGTACCTAAACAACCAAGAATATCAGGCTTGAGAAACTGATTTGTATTCTAGTTTATGTTTAGGAATGCAAACCAGTGTAGTTTTTAAATTATTCTTCCAGCAAGAGGGTGAGGAAAGATCAGTAAGTCTCAGAAATCAGAATGCATTTGAGGCTATGTTCTTTCCATTGGCCCAAGTTCAAATGGCATAGGAAGGTAGCATACCTCTGAGTAGCAAGCTGGGTAGGATCATATTGTGGGGCTGCATGACCACTTTAGTTGAAAAAATGTTATGGATGGGGGAAAACAAGTCCTTTTTACTAAGATGAACAGTGTCTCTGGTTTTGTTGGGTTGAAATGTAGCTGTGTCTTTTTACAAAATTAACATTAAACTAAGCATCTTGGTCATGAAATTAACTTTGTTCGCTTTTTAGGTCTGCAAAACGCGGTCAGCAAAAACGATTTCCAAACTAGCGTATCATGATGGGGTGGTGATAGTAAAGTGTCCTGGTTGCAAGAATCATCACATCATAGCAGATAACCTGGGATGGTTTTCAGATTTGGAGGGGAAAAGGTAACTGGGTCAGTGACAGCAACTCTTCCCCCTTCTCCCCCATGAAAGGCCATCAAAATATACCCCAGTCCTGTTTGGCTGATACACTGGACTTCTGTTTCTTGTAGGCTTTGTAAGTGGTGGTTTAAATGCTCAGGAGAGTTACTGCTGGGAATAATCTCTGATTCAGCCAATTTTCTGAAGCATGTAAGAAGACTCCACTCCCATGGCCGAGTTTTCTGACCCATTGCAGATGGGTGGTGTAAATAATGGAATCACCCAACCAAGGCCCACTAAGTGGGATGTAGCCAAAACAGTTAGAAAGTGCATGTTGCACAGATATCACTGTTGCTAGTTGCAATCGTATTGCCGGATGTGATATTCTTTTCTCCATCAGGCCTTATTAAATCATTGCTGGTCTCTGGCTAGCATGTTCAAAGGAGCCTAAAGGAGTTAGGTGCTCAAATCCTGTTGAATTTCAAAGGCTTCCAACTCCCTTCAACTCCTTTGAAAATCCTACCTCTGTCTAACTGCAGTTGCCAAATCAGTGATCATATTGGGTGAAGGTTGCCTCTAAAGGTCTGTAATCCCATCTTCTTTACAGTCACCTGGACTAGCTCTGCTAGGAGGAAATGTTATATTCATCTTCAGAACTTGAACCCCTGCTAATGGTGAAAACAGAATGCAGCTGAGAGCCCCTAGGCCTCAGCTGCAAAATCTAACATCTAGTCTCATGGGCACCTTTGCAATGGTACTAGTGTTTTTTAATTTGTAATCCAGGAACATTGAGGAAATCCTAGCAGCCAAAGGGGAGAAAGTGAGACGTGTGGTTGGTGAGGACGCCTTGGAAGTGCTCCCGGAGAGGACTGCAGAAACAGAATCGCAAAACCACCACACAGAGGGCGAAGGTGGGGGAAGGTCCTCCGAGTCTGGAGACAAGGGAACAACCTGATCAACAGAGTTCCCTCTGCTCTGTGCTTGGCAGACAAAGACTTTGCCATTTCTCTCCCCATTTCAACTTTGTTTTTTGTTTTTTGTTTATAAATAAATTCAAGATCAAGGAAGCGTTGGCCTCTGGTTTATTCCCATCTTTGTACTGTGCAGCTTCACCTTTGACCAGTCACATGGGAGTTGTTTTTTACAGCTGGAAGGAATCTTCATGTTCTCACTGTAGCATGTAGTGGTGATTTTAAAACCAGCCTTATTTCTTAAATGACACTAGGAATCCTGCTTTGTTCTCTTGGTCCAAGCCTGGAAACGATTAGGTCTTCGTTAACCTGTTTGGGCCCAGAGGGGGAAAGCACTAAATTAGTGAGTTTTAGCAGTGTTTTGCTGCTCTTGTCTGCTATCTGCATATAGTAAGGTTAGTTCCTCTGCTGGTATAAATCAGCATGGCTGAAGGGAGAGAGATTGGCTCATACCAGCTGAGGAGCTGGGCTCTTAACGAATTGGAGCTTGCACAGCCAGTGAGATTCTATTTCCCCACCTTGGTTTCTTTATTGCATCCACTATTAACTTTGGACAGCTTGGTAAATCATCTGCCAGAGGTGGCTGGTACTTGGGGTCTGATTCCTCGAAGGATGAATGGTCTGTAGAATGCACTTGCTTGTGGTGGGGGAAGTGCAGCCCGTGGCTTGGGTTGTTTGGCTGTAATTATCCAAGAAGGATTTTGCACCCTTCCTGCTGAGGGGCTGCTGCAGTCAGGCTGGAGACCCCTACTCTGTTCTTCCCTCATCTCCATTCCAGCCACAAGAGCCAGCGAATGGGGGGTTTCTGCTTTACAGGCACTAGAACTGCAGTTACTCCACCTCGGGGCTGCGTCGGGGCCTTCTGGCAGGATGGGTGTGTGCACATACAAGCCAGAGGGATGATGTTTAGTCAGCCACAGCTAAGATCTCCATTGAGGTCTATGCCAGGCATGATGGAGGTAGCCAGAAAGTAGTAGCACTATCCTGGACACAACCTCTCCAGGTCATACACAAACATTCATCCTTTCATAATCCATCAGCAGCATGCACTGCTTTCCTGTGCTGAGTTCTAATTTGGGCTCTGCCGCAGTTGCTACATGGTGTTGGGCAAATTACTTCACCTTTCTACCTCAGTTGTTCCTTTTTGCAAAATGAGGATCAGGAAACCTTATTCTGTTCCGCATAGGGGTGTTCTGAGGATTAATTAAAGGTTTTAAAGTGCTGAGAAGATGAGTGCTAAGTCCAAAGAGTGTCCCTAGAGCCACTTGCCAAACACGATCGAGGTGCTTGTGAATTTTATTATGGGATGTTAAAATCAACCATAGTAAGAACTAAAAGGCTAGCAGGATGACCTAATGCGCAATGTGATTTCAGTGATGTGTCTTGCAGCAGAATGGTCACATCAGATTGTCTTTGGAAAAGATGGATTGACACCCTTTATTCTTGGGGGGAGGAGGGGAAAGAAAACAGACTAGTTCCTGAGGCGTAATGGCCTTTCTTGCTGAGGTATAATAAAAAGAACCTGAGTCCTTAACTGCACTTAAATATCTGTCTTTTTAGGTTCTTATATGGCCTTGCCAGAGTATGTGAGCACCTCACATATATTAATTAACCTAGTGCCATTCAGCTGAAGCTCTCCTAGTACTTCAGAAATGTTAATTTAGCCACAGAACAGCTCTGGGTGGAAGGCTAGTAGTGTCTTCATGCTTACAGATAAGCCTAGAGTGGTTACATGGCTCCGCTGAAGCAAGACTCCCACAGAGCTACAATGTACAATGGCAGCTCTCTAAGGAGGGCGGTGTTGTCATTGTGTGTGTGTGCAGCACCTAGCACAAGGCAGTCCCTGTGCTTGAATGAGCCCTAGAGGGTCTACCACTGTACAAATAATAACTAGGAGTCGGGGTCCTATGTTCCAGCCCCTTCTCTACCAGGAGACACATCCCATTAGAAACTGTGGAAACAGGCTAGCACCATCCGTCCTCCCTGTCTCAGCACTGTAAAAGTGCTCAGATTCCATTGCGGCGGATGCTTTAGAAATGAATGTAACAATATATACCTCCCCTTGAGCACTGCGAGCACAGCTCAGTGCTGTCTTGGTAATCATGAACTTGCAAACTTACCTTTGAGAAGTCTCTCTTACCGGTCAGTTTATACGCTAATTAAGGACAATGGGATCACAATGGGCCATGTGGCAAGGGAGTGACATAGGCAACCTGCTGTTTAAATGATACTGAAGTAGCAACGAACAAGGTGGAGAAGGCTGGAGAGCCGCCGAGGATTCAAAGCCAATGGGGGCTGAACACCTCTGAAAATCAGTCCACAAGTTAATTATCATTATAGACCAAGACTCCACTGTGCCAGGCGCTGTACAAACAGAATAGAAAGGTGGTCCCTGCCCGAAGGGGCTTACTCCTGCAAGATCCACAGCAATGTTTCTGTAGGGTCTTCCACGCTTTCCATGTGTTGGATTGGATTTGAATGACCTATTTTAAGAGCACCCTGGGAAGGGATGTATTTATTTGCACGATAGAGAACTCTACTTTGGGAAAAAAATCCACTGTTGCCTGAAGCAAAACTGCCAAAAAGCCTAAATTGGAATGTCTGTTGCTATTGTATATTTTGCTTTTCTATCTGAATGATACTTGGCACTTTGACTCTTCAGAGAGAACTGGTTGCTTTGCCCCTGTGAAGCAGGTTAGTTTATCTGCATATCGTTACAGGAGAGAGGGGCCCAAAGTCATGCAATGAGGCAGTGCGCCTGAGAGCCCGTCTAACCACTAGGCAACACGTCCCCACTAACACAATGTCATTTTAAATAGGTAACAACTCTTGGCCCTTACAGCGCCTGTTACAATGTTCAAAGTGGTTTGAAAGGCTGGGTGGTTCATTCAGTGTAGTCATTGCGACGCCAACATGTACGGATTAAGCGGTGTGCACCGGAGCAGCCCCCCTTGAGCTCTGTTCCTGCCTGCAGGGTGAATGAGGGGCTCAGTTGTCTGGGTTTGGGTCAATTGGTCACTCCCCTGGAGTTGGGCCTCTGCCACGTTAACACTGGCCCTGCCTGGCCCCCTCCCTGTCAGCAGGGAAGGCAGAACCAGAGCTGGGAGAATTTGCCACAGCTGCTGAGGTCTGTGCTGGGTGGCCGGGAGGGAGGAGGCACAAAGGGCCAGGAGCCAGGCTGCTCCCCCGCTTCCCCTTTGCACAGCAGGGGCTGGGCTGAGATGGCTGAGGTAGGTGCAAAAAGGGGAACCCGCCTGCCCCTCCATGCCCGGTTCACTCCATTTTCTCCTTACTAGGGAAGGGAGGAAGGGGCCACCGAGGCTCCTGGGAACTGTAGTTTTTTGGGAGGCTGCTGCCCCTAGTAGCCTTGGGGGTTTGTTCATAGCCTGGCTGGCCCTGCCTCTGGATCTGCAGAAGGCCAGGGGCTGCTGTGGCTTAGCTGAGCAGGGCCCATGCCAGCGGAGGTGTGGGTGGCAGTTCCTGGGTTTTGAGGCTCCAGGGTCACTCTAGATTTTACTCGGCTCCAGCCGGTTTCACGGAGGCGCTCGGCACAGGGTTCACCCCCAAACGCTGGCTTTTCACCAGGAAGATCAGCAGGCGAGTGGCGAAGCGAAGGATGAGTCTGTGGCTAAGGCACTGGGCTGGGAGCCGGGAGAGAGGGGTTGAGATCCCAACTCTGCTACAGATTTCCCCTTGTGACGCGGGGGGTGGGCAAATCTTTGTGTCTGAGCCTCTGTTCCCTATTTGTAGAAGTAGAACCCTGCCTTTCTCCCACGCTTTGCGGTTTTATCTTTGTAGGCTTAGCTACACATGAAAGTTATTCCGGAATAAGGCAGATGTGAATTGAAAATGGACTAGCTGGTCCGGAATAGCTCCCTGTGTGGACGTTCTTATTCTGGAATCAGTGCCTTTTTCTGGTTTATCTTAATCCATTTCCAAAGTGGATTAAACTAATTTGGAGAAAGGTATTCTTACTCTGGAGTAGCTCATGGACAGACAAGCCCGGAGATCTGTAAAGTCTCTGAGGCAGGAACTGTCTCTTACTTGTTTGTACAGCACCCAGCACAAATGGAGAGCCTCTAGGCACTACCGTGATACCAATAATGAATAACCAATCAGATTCTGGACTGGAGCTCCTTGTTTCCTTCTTTGTCAGCCTTGTTTGATGCTTACTGGCCAGGAAGGCCATGTTATTTTTTCCATTTTATATTAAAAATTGCAGCTTGAGGGAGCAAAACCTCCTTTGTCTACAGTGAATTCTGGGCCAGGACCCCAGGGTGCTAGGCGCTGTACAAACACAGAACAAACAGATGGTCTCAGCCCGCAAAGAGCTTCCAATCTAAATAATTATTTTGTTAACATTTACTTGCCCTGCCAAATTTCACTGGGTTAATAGATTCCAGGGGCATGGGGTTGATGGTGCTGCTGTTTATGTTCGGTACAAAAGCAGGCTAGACTGAATGCAGAGCCCCGAAAAGCAGTGCCCGCGGCCGCCAATGGAACTCCAAAGAGCAGCTTGCAGCCAGCAGAGCCCTGACGAGCCTGCAGGGGTCAGTGTGGCCATGTGGAGTTCAGCTAACCGCTGCCTCTGTAAATTTGCAGCAGACTGTTCACAGACTATAGCCCCCAGGGACCCAATGGCACCAAACCCTCAGGCTGCAGCCACACACACAGAGCAGAGATGATGTGCTCTTCAGCAGAAAATATTGGAAGGATTTGTCTGCTTTTAAAATGTCGGGTGGGGAGGGGTTGTGTGCACTCGGGCAATCTCTGAATAATAGAGGGAGGGATTTACTGGGAGTAAATTGAAGGGTTTTTAAGTCCTGGGCTCACACGTGAAGAGGCAGTGCAGTCCAGAGGATAGGGAACTGGACTGTCTGGGACTCACGCAACCTGGGTTCTAATTCCAGCTCTGACACTGACTTCATAACCGCAGGCCAGTCGCTTCACCCCTCTGTTTCCCCTTGAGACCTTTGTCTGTCTGGTTTCTTTAGCTTGGGAGCTCCCTGGGGCAGGGACTGTCTCTTACTGTAAGTCTGTACCAGGCCTATTGTGCTAGGTTCCGTATACACACATAGCAAGAGAGTCAGTTGTTCACTCGCTTTCATCTTCACTCTGCTGCTAAATCCCGCTGGGACTGTGGTCAAGTCATTTTCTCTGGCTCCGTGCCTCAGTTTCCCCTTTCCAAAAATTAGGTAGAATATTGGCCGACTTTCCAAGACTGTTCTGAGGTGTCGCATCATACTTTATCGTTATGAAATGCCACGGATGAGCCGCGCCTCAGCCAGATCCATAGGTCTGAACAAACGCTTCCCGACTTCAGGGGACTGTGAATTTCTCTCCAGCCTTTGTCATGTGGGGCCAGCTCTGATATTATCTGAAGGCGGCAATAGATAAATAATATGTGCTGTGCCTAGGAGCCACCCAGCACCCTGGCTGTCGGCCGAAGGAGCAGGAGAGTGAGGAAGAAAAGAAACGTTTCTCCTGAAGTGGAAATTGTGGCGAAGGGGAGAAAAGTGAGCCGGGGGGATCGCGCAGCCGGGCGAGGGCAGACAAGGCGGGTTAAAGGAGCAGCTGGCTTGGGTAAGTAGCCTTGGGGATCGCGGGTGGAAAGGGTGGCAAAGGAGCATTGTAGGAATGATGCGAGACGTGCAAAGTTTCTTGCACTGTCCTCTGAAGCGTCTAGCGGCGGCCACTGCCAGACCAGCTCGATCCCGGAGCTGATACAGTCTGGTGACGCCTGTGGTCCTCTAGCCCGCAAGGGCTTTTCAGCACCATGGCAAATACACTTTGCAAGATTGCTTCCTGCCTCTCCCGCTAAGAGCTCGCAGTCCATTTCCTCTTGTGTCACATTCAGGGCCCAGGGAGGCTTGATACCCTGTATAATAAAGAGTCAAGACACTGCTCTTTGGTGGGAAGTGGGTGCTGCCGCTCTGGGGCTAGGTCCTGTGAGGGAACGTGGCGGGCGGCTAGTTACTTGCCGTGTCTGGAGATGCCGCTCAGTGTGTATGTGTCATTCCAGAGTCCCTCTTGTTCAAAGGATGCTGCAATCCTGCCCCCTGCTGGGGAAACAAAATCCGTGCATGTATTGAGCCGTCCAGCCACTGCGGTGAGTTGGGTCTCGTGGGCCGCACAGCCGGTCTGTGTGTAGGGCCCAAACCTGCTCCCACGGGAAATCAGTGGCAAAGTTCCCTGTCATAGGAAGAGGATCGGGCCCTTGTGATCTTCTCCCAAAGTCTGTTCTCTGGTTAGCTCTGAGCAGGTGAGCACTGGCCAGCCCCGCCCACCCCCGGGTGATGTCTGGTCATCTTTGAACAGCTCTTGCCTCATGTCCCGCCCATCCCAGTGGTGTCATCGGCCTTTGCCTTTATCAGCTGCCACCGCGTGAGCTCCAGGCGCTGCAACGTGTGCAGAGTGACCTTTCCCTGCGAACAGTCCCCCAAGCCCCTCACTCCGATCCCAGGCGTGTCTCTGCTTGGCAGCGTCCCAGGAGTGTAGGCATGGTGGCTAGCCCCAGAGTGACGTGGCGAGTGTCCCTGGTGTTGTAGTAACTGGTCTCACCGAAGTGTCTCTGTAGGTTTTTAGCAGCGAAGGGGCAGGGCGCTAGCTGGGGGTTTGGGAGCGCCGTACCCTTCCTCGGCGCTAACTGCTGCGATCTGGCCCCTGTTGCGTTAGGAGCTCTGCACGTACGTGTGAAAACGCAGCCCATTACAGCTCGCCCTTCGCTAGCTGTAATACCCACTGGCTGTAACTCCTCCGGGGGGCGGGGCTAACCCCCCCAGATCTGGCACTCGGCAGGCCCCGGAGCACTCCGAGCCCCGCGAAGGACGCTGGGCAGCTGCAGGCGTTTGGCCGGGCCATGGTGGAGCTGCTCGGGGACCAGGATGGGAGCAAGTTGTGCTGTCCTGCCTCCGCCAGGAAACCCTGCCGCTGAATTATCTCAAAGCCCCAGGTGGGTGGAGCTGGAACCCAGAGAGCTGGACCTAGAGTACTATAACGTAGTGCCGTTCAGTACTTACTGCACTGCTGAAATGCAGCCACTGCTGGGGTGGAGGGTGGCAACCAGCGAGTGTGGCACGTGCTAGTGCCAGGGATGGGACACGTTAGCTAGAACACCGGGACGTACTCGTGCCCTTCGAAACCTGCCGTGAGCGTGGTGGCGCTCCACAGCGGCCTGGACCTTTGTTCTAAGGTCGTCTTGGAAAGCCCCACACGTCGGGAATGTACAGATCTCTGTTCATCCGGCTCAGAAAGCGGGGAAGGGCTGGGTCACCCCCGGCCAGTATCTCAGCCTGCAATCCCGGGGAGTCAGGTTGTTTAAAACGTCCACCTATTCAGTACGGGAAACGTTCATGGACCACCGTGATGGTGCCCTAATGCTATCGGGACGAGTGACCGAGACACGTGGCTTACTCCCTGTGCTTCTTGAAAAGCAGCTCAAGCATTCACCCCTCCTCTCCTCTGCTGTTCCCCCTCCCCGGCAGCCACACCACTGTGCGGGCAGTGCCCCGGGGGGCGGCGCTGCGCGCTCCCACCGGGCCGTGGGGCTGCCAGACATGCTGCTCTGAGGACAAGGGCACAAGGAGCGAGGGGGCTGGATGGGTCAGGGATTCTGAGGGGGGCAGTTAGGGGGCGGGAAGAGGGAGGGGGCAAATAGGGGGCGGGGGCCAGGCTGTTTGGGGAGACACAGCCTGCCCTACCCTGCCCTCCATACAGTTTTGCAACCCCGAGGTAGCCCTCGGGCCAAAAAGTTTGCCCACCCCTGCCCTAGCTCTCTGGGTAACCGCGTCCTGCCTCCCGGGAACTCCCCCTGCAGCCGGGTGCTGTTCAGTAGCTGCCGGCTGCCTTCCCTGGTGTCGGGCGTGATCCCTGCTCGCCCGGGGAGAGTGCCGGGCGCTGGGGACGGCTGGGCTGTGTTCCCATGTGCAAAGCCTGCCTGCAGGTGGGTTGAGACGCGCTGTGCGGTCGGCGGGTGGTGGAACGCGCTCTGTCGGAACACGGGGTTGATACGAACCATTGCCCCCCCCCGGCGTACGTGCTTCGCCCCGCGGGTGTCACCCCGGCAGAGCCCTTGACGGGAGGAGGCCGAGCGGATGCGCTTGGAATGACTCCAAGCGGCTGCCAGCCGGGAAGGCTTAAGGGCGATGCTTATGGGGCGAGCGGCGTGCACCTGCCTTGACCTCTAGAGGGTCCTTGCGGGCGGCCTGTGTAGCTTTCCCTGCAGAGTGATGGACGGCTTCTCTCCCCCCCTTAGACGGAGCAGCAGCATCCGCAGGGACTTGGCTACCCCAGGGATCCAGCCCACCCTGGCTCGCCCGTCAGCAAGCAGAGGAGCTATGGACGGGCCAAGAGCTGCAGCCTCCTTTGAGCCTGATGCGGGCAAGCAAAGGCGCTGGTCCAGGCTCCATTACCCCTAGGGGGGCAGTTTCGTGGTGGCTGCGTTGCAGGTGAGCTGGGGACAGCACAGGGCCTTGCGTTGCTGGCGAATTGTGTGACCACAACAGACACACGGGGGAGAGGGAGATTTCCTGGGGGGCTCCTAGGAGGAGAGGTTGCGCTCCTCTCGCACCAACAAAGTGTAACACTCCCGCCCCCGGGGGCTAGGCAGGGTCTTGGAGATTACAGGTTCAAATCCCAGCCTAGCTGCTGCCACCTTTCCTCTTCCTGAGAGAGACAAATGGTATCGCAAGCCATTTCCCTGCTGTGCATGTGCGACCACCGTGTTTGCCTCTCCGAGAGCCCTTGGCTTGGCTTGTCGGAGTAGGTGTTTCCCCTGCTGCCCTTGTCCAAAACTTTCCTGGTCTGGTGCATGGTAGGGTCAGTTGCTGCCCTCCTCCCCAGAAGCAGTCACATTTCTTGTGCTGTCTGTAGCTTTAGGGTGCTATTTACCTGCTGTAAATGCAGCTTGCGGGTTTACAGCCTGTCTCCCCATGTGGTGCCACCCTCCGTCCTTTCTCGGCCAGAGCCCTTAACCCCTGGTGTGCTGCGCCGAAGCGGTAACGTGTGCTATGGAGAAAGTGGCTTTAAA
The DNA here is from genome assembly GCA_033296515.1 of Macrochelys suwanniensis. Lineage (NCBI taxonomy): Eukaryota > Metazoa > Chordata > Testudines > Chelydridae > Macrochelys > Macrochelys suwanniensis. Next base: position 6,187,039 of record CM065790.1, on the reverse strand, counting down.
GTGCCAGGATTCCCCCCACCCCCGGTGCATGGGGCGGCTGTTGATTGCATAGCGATCTGGCAGGGGGTTGTCCCCTGGGCACCCCTTATGGCCATTCTCCTCAGGAAATGCTCAGGTTGCGTGACTTCCATTCCCTAGGTGCGATGAGGGGCCCACCGACCACCGGATAACAGAGGCTCCCGTCCCCGCTGGCAGGGGGTGATGAGACCTGACAGCTGGTAACAGCCTTTCTGAGCTTCCCCCATCCCCTCAGCGGTTCTGGGGGCTTACCCTGTACCCCAGTGCTCCCGCTCGCAGCCCGGCTCCATCCTACAGGCTGTGCGCTAGCTCCGAGCTCTGACTGGTTTGCCCTTCGCTCAGCCTGAGTGGTTGATGTTTAGGGGTGAGAGGGAGCCTCCTTCCCCGCCAGCCCAGGGGAGTGAGAGGCTGAGAACTGGCTGGGAGTCAGTCCTAGGGCTCCTGTGGGCCAGTGCAGAACGCTAACCTCGAATCCCCTCCACTCCCTGGGCCAGCCCCTCTTCAGCCTAACCCTGCACAGGCTCCTGCTACGGAGTCAGCATTCACGTGCCCAGGTTCCCCCTCGGCCTGGCAAGAGAGGCTGCTGGTGTGTGGGGCAGAGTACAGACCTACCGCCTCCCTGCAGCTGCCCCTCGTGCAGACCAGCCCCTGCCGTTCCTGCAGGATCCCAAACCCCTTCGCCACTCCCCCCCCCCCCCCCCGGAGGGCAGGAGGAACTGGAAATGTCAGGCATCTGACCCCCACTCCACCCCCCCTTCCAAAGGGCTGGGCATTGCCTGCAGCCTCGGCGTGCCATGTTCCTCTCTGCTTGGAGAGTCCCTTCCCCGGCCCCTGCAGCTGTCCTTCCGTGGTTCTCTCCGGCCTTGGTCCGTACCCGGGAGGCGAGCTGTAAGGTCTGTCCCTGGTCTACTTCCCGAGTCCCTGCTTTGTGTCTCCGCAGCTTGCCGTCCCCAGCAGCCTCCACCCTCCTCGTTAGCAGCGCACGCGGCAGCCCCAGCGCTCCCGGGGGCTGGAGCGTGGGTTTGCCGGCTCAGCTGCGGGGGCTGCGCTCAGTTCCACAGGCGAACGCCGCCTGCGTCAGCGTGAAAGCTGCAGGACAGCACCGCGCGGGGGGAGGCGAAGGTCACTGTTCACCTCGGCTGGCCCATGACTTTGGGCTGCCCTGGTTAGGGCCAACGATGTCCAGCCCCGACCTCGCTGCTTTGCTGAAAGGCTCTTCGGCAGCTCTCTAGTCAGTGACAGGGTCTAGCTGCCCGCAAGCAAATGAAGCGTGTCTGGCTCAAGGAGGGGAGTGTCCAAGGGCCCGTGAGAGAAGGCAGCTGTGACGAGCCAAACAGCCATGCGGGGCCTGGGACTCTGTGGCCATGCTTGCAAGTCCTGCGGTGCAGCTGGTACTTGGAGCATCAGCCCCAGGTGAGCACTGGCCGCAGGGCCCAGCAGAGGATTCAAAGGCCAGCGCTTCAGGCAGGGGTCAGAATTCTAATTGACTTCTGACACGGAGACTGGCTGGCTGCATGCCCCAAGGAGGAGGGGCCGGGGCCCTGGAGCTGGTGTGGGAAAGCAGTTCAGTGTATGACCAAGTAAGGTCTAAGCAGCCCCTGAGCTGTTGTAGGTGGACAGCACTGCCCCCGGCAGGAGTATGCACAGCCTGGCTGGAGCCTTGGCTCCCCATTCCCTACAGTCTCTGTTCCAGGTCCCCCAAGGTAGGACTGAATCGGACTCGCTGAGAGAGGCCTCCTTTTGAGGGGAGGGCTGCTGCTAGGCTTTGGAACTCTCTGTCCCTGCTTTTCTGTGACTGCCCTGGAGGAAAGACAGACCCATGACTGGTTCCCGTCTTCAAACAATTGCTTGAGCTGTTGTCATGGGCTGGGAGAGCCAGTTACTGTTCCCCAAGAGCCCTGCAGCAGGGGCTGTTAGTCAAAGCACTGGGCAGTGAATGAAGCTCATAAACACCTGCTTAAACTTTAGCATGTGCACTTTCCCCAGACAGGGCTTTGCTTGCACTGCTGCTGGAGTTCTCCTGAAAAACACACCACCCAGAACCCTTGGCTCCCAGCCCGAGAGAGGAGGCAGAAACCCTCAGCCCAGATTCCCCGAACCAGGGTTGTGATCAGCCCTGCTGATCACAAGGGGCTGCTGTGTTCTAGTGAAGCAGTAGACAGTTACTCTTGGCGTGGAAGTTTGGACCACAAATGTTTATTAAGCACAACCCCTCCCCACCCCAAGCCCTATGTAGTTCTATATATTAATTCATTTGGCAGATTATTTTTTTTAAGGAAAAAACAAGTACCTGGTGGGTTAAAATTCACCCTTAAAATGACATTAGCAAATGCACATGTAAAAAATAAATAAGCTCATACATTCAAGTATATGGCAAATACGTCACGCTGCCGCAAGCTGATTGGTCAGATTCCAGTCTGGGGCCTGGCCAAGTGCTGCATGGGCACGAGTCCACCGCTGGTCATGTCGTCTTAACAGCAGGAGCCCAGCACGGTGGCCCCTCTTACCGCATACAACACGGGGCCCGATGGCCCCGCTGAACCGGTCCTTGCATGGGTTGCTCTATCCAGCAGTACTGAGGGTGAATTCTACCTGCTCACACCTAGGACATCTACACACCTTAGCACACAGGTGCCTCTCCCGAGCGTCCATTCAGCTGGGCTAAGTGCCGCCTGGCTGGATTTCTTGCCGCTGGAAATTCTCCCTGACGGCCACTCCCGAGAGAGACGCGGGGGCAATGGGGACTCAGCAATGGGCTTGGGGGAGATGAGCAGTAGCTGGAAGGCCCCCCCCCGAAGACCGGCCCAGCTTGTGTTTCAGCCCTGCCAGTCCCAGATGACACCTCGGTACAGCAAAACTGGGGGGCAGCTAGCCCCATTCTGTGTGAGAGCTCTGGGTTTTGGGGAGGGAGGGGGGGTTGTTTTTCAGCCTATTTGAAAGGGACACGTCCCCACCCAAGTCGGCACAGTCCCTGGCTGCTCCTGTCACGTTGACAAGCTGCTGGGCCTAGCCCCCACACTGCCTGCCAGGCTCGAGGCCTCTAGCGACGACTGCAAGAAAGAGGAGGAGTGTTATGAAGCCCCTTGGATGTGGGCAATGCTCTAAGCTAGACTCGCGCTGGACAGACTAACAGCTTTCCTTTAAAAACACACGGCACCTGGTGAACGGCGCCAGATTGTCAGCCCTGGGGCGTGAGATTCCAGCTTCACAACACGCAACAAAACAAGTTTTAGCCCCCGCTGCTTTGCTTCAACCTGAACCCGACGGGTCCCCAGTGGGTCGGTGATGGGGTTCACTGCCACCAATGCCCGTTGTAATGCAAACTCCCAGGAGCTCTGTCACACGGCACCAGCAGGCAGGGGCTACTGCCAAGTATACTGGGGACCTCTTGGTTCCTGGTCACAGGTTCCACTCCAGAGCTCCCTGCTCCCCTTGTGACACCACTACAGCACAGGCAGCATGGCCCCAGGGGAGCTCCCTGGGCCATGAATGTCCTGGCTGTGGAGATAATTACGGGCAACCTCCATGATGCTGCTGCTTTTGCAGGGGAGGTGTTGCCATGAGCAGGGGCAGCCCCACGTGCGCCCAGCCGCTGAACTGGGCTTGCTCGGCGCTGTGGGAGAAAGTCCACTGGGCTGAGAGGTGCCAGAGCCACGCTGGGCAGGACCCCAGCTCCCATGGCGCCCGCTGTCACCTTGGCAGGCTAGGGAGGACGGCTCCAAATGTCTCCTGGCCAGCCGGTAATGGGGGAGGGAGGAGTCCGAAGAAAAGAGAGGCTCCCCGTTCCCCCACGTGTTGCAGAAATAAAACACATTATGGCACATGGCACCACGGTCTCCCCAGTCCTCCAGGGCTGCAGCCGGGGCTCAGGGTTACACTCTAAGTGCCGGTCGCCTTCAGCTTCTCCACGGTTGCACCCCCCGCCTGTGGCAAAGGGCCCCAGCCCGGCTGGATGCCCCTTCCCCACAGAGCTCGGCAGAGAGGTGCAGACACTCGCAGGCATGGCTGGCGGTGGGGCTGCAGCCGCCAGTTCACCAGTTGTCCGGCACTCGGTGCCCCGCCCCCAGCCGGGCGTGAGCAGTTCCTCCTAGCTTTGCTCAGCCGGAGAACAGTCATTGTTTGCCTATAAAAAGCCATATAGAAAAACTGTCCCCAGCTTGTGAACCGGTCCGGCCCCTACTCCAAGGAAAGACAAAACCCCAAAAGCAGCAGGAAATGCCCCCTCCCCCTCCACATACCCCCCTTTCACTGGGCAGGGCTACTCCTCCCCAGGAACGTCGGCTGTGGGGCAGCCGGGCTCAGTTTTCAAACAGACAACGCTTTCCTCAAAGCCAACCCCGATTCTTAGCTGGAGCTGGGTCTCCTCTGCTGCTCCTCCTGGGCCGAAGCCAGATCCACCCTCTGCTCGTCCATCCGCTTGGCCTGGACGCGCTGGATGAGGCTGAAGAAGTCTTCGTCGGGCATGGTGGGGCCCCGGGGGACGGCGTCGGGCGGAGCGCAGCGCTGGTCGTCTATCCGGGACGACTGGCAGGGCCAAGGGGAGGGGAGGAGAAGCAGGCATTAGAAATGGACCGCTGGCTGTATCTGAAAGGGGTTGCCACGAGGAGGTGGCAAGAAAGGGCAGAAGAATCCCACCCTGGAAACAAAGGGAGCTGGGGACAGTGGCCCAGGGCCAGGGAGGGGCTTTTTACAGCCATTAAAAGGCTTTGGCGTGAGCCCTGCTTTAATGGGGCCAGCCTCTCAGGCCCCTCTCCCCCTCTGGGCCCAGCGCACTCCCTGGACAGGCTGGGCCCAGCTGGTGGGCGCTGCCCCTCGGCCTACCCAACTGCAGGTGCCAAGCAAAGAGCAGCGTAAGACCTTGACTGGCACCTGTTCTGGAGGCCAGGGCCGGCTCTAACTTTTTTGTTGCCCCCCAAGAAAAAAAAAACAAAAAACGGAGTGCCGCCCCGCCGAACCCCCCCCCCCCCCCCCGCAGAAACAAAACCAAAAAACCCCAAGCACCGCCCCACCGAAACCACCCCACCCCCAGCCCGGCTCTGAGCGCCACCCCGCTGAAACCAAAAAAACCAAAGCCCGAGCGCTGCCCTGCTGAAACAAACCCCCCTTCTGAGCGCCACCCCACCGAAACAAAAACAACCTCCCCCAGCGCCGCCCTGCCAAAACAAAAACAACCCTCCCAGCACCACCCCGCCGAAACAAAAACAACCCCCACAGCGCCGCCATGCCAAAACAAAAACAAAAAGCCCCCAAGTGCCGCCCCGCTGAAGTAAAAGAAACCCCAGTACCGCCCTTAGAAGGTGCCGCCCCAAGCACGTGCTTGGTCGGCTGGTGCCTGGAGCCGGCCCTGCTGAAGGCACATATGCGGCCCCTCAAAGAGGAGGCTGGGCCCTTGGCCGGTCTTGCCCCATGTTCGTAGGGTGCTGCGTACTGTTCGGGATGGGCCCCAGGTGTAGCCCTAGGAGCAGCAGCAAAGCTGGCGCTGCCCTGCCCCATGGGCCCGTGGCGCTGTCCCGGGGCCAAGCGGCGTCTCAGCCTCTGGGGTCGGCGCAGAAGAGCAAGCCGCCTACCTGGCACTTCATGAGCATGTTGAAGAACTCGTCCCCTGGCTCCTGGGCATCCCCCTCCATGCGCAGGTGCCCCAGGTTGTTGTGCGTGATGCGGAGGCCGGGCAGGCTGCCCACGCTGGCACGCTGGTCATCCAGCCGCCTGCTCTGGGAGCTGGCGATGAGGTCAAAGAACTCCTCGGTCTGCGGAGACGCCATTAATGAGGACTGAGCTGCGGGGGGACAGGGAGAGCACCAGGGCGTCAGTCCAGGGAAGGGGGCCCATGTCACGGCCTGAAGCTGCTCAGTCTCTCATTAACTCGTTCACCACCCCTCTGGGAGCCAGGACGCCTGGGTTCTGGTCTGGGCTGTGATGCTGATGTGCTCGGTGATCTTGGGTAAGTCACTTCACCCCTCTGAGCCTCTCAATGCATGCACAGTGAGGGTGGCTAATCCTTTCCTGCCTTTGTAAAGCACTTAGAGCATGGCCCCTGTAAAGCTCTAAGTGCAGCATCATTGACTAGCAAATGATCCCCTTTTATAGGTGGGCAAGCTGAGGCAGTGAACGGGCAAGTGACGTGCCCAAGGGCACCCATCTAGTCAGTGGCAGAGCCAGGATTAGACCAGGTCAGCCTCTCTCAGCAGAAAGGTGATTTGAGCTGCCTTTGTTTTGCCCCACTTGATCTCTTAATTATAACCCCACACACACACCTCCCCCCACCCCAGTAAGTGTAACCTCATTTCCCTGCACTGAATGGGCTCACCTGACCCACAGCAGGAGAGAAGCGAATTGCAGCCATTTAATCTAATTGCAAAAAAACAACAAATGACCAAGACTTTTCTTTGATAACAGTGGATCTGGCCCAGCCACTCCCATTACCAATGTGCAGAGCCAGCCAGGGCCCCATTTCAGACCACGCTTTCTGAAATCAGCCAGCTCAAGTGACTGCCCCTCCTAGGGAGAGCAGACTGCTGGCGCTGTGAACTTCCCCACAGCAGTGCCACACACTCCCCTCAGGCTGGGTGTGCTGGAGGCCCTGCAAGGAGCGCGCTCACTCAGAGCACAATGGCTGAAGGGACCTTATGTGTGGAAGTCACGAAGGCTCAGTTTGCACCCTGAGAGCTGGCCGTGGGAGCAGCACATGCTGCGGCTGTCGTTTTCTCCGTGGCATTAAAAAACCTTTTAAAAGATCAGAGGGGGTTTATTGCCTTGATTGACACGTCAATAAAGTCTAGACGGTACCAGCGCCTCCCTGGGAGGAGGAGTCTGTGAGTGCATAAATGTCGGGCAGCGAAGGGCGAAAGCAGCTGGCTTTAAACTGCAGAAACTCTGGCCACACCTCTCCCCCGGCTGACCAGGCTGCATTAAGGGAGCAGGACAGGATATCAATTGCACTTGGACCGTGGATTAGGTTAGATCAGGGAAGAGATGCCTCATGGACATGACCTTTCAAGAAGGTACCAAATCTTCAGCACTCTCATTGCATTACCAGCCCTCTGCCTGTGAAGCCACACGAGCAAAAACGGTACCTTACTCGGGGGCCATGACCCGTCACCCATCCATCATCCCCTCCCGTACAGCTGCTGCAGCGCTGTCTAGTACCCAGCACAGGGATTCCCGGGGGCCAGCTCTGGCTCTCCTAGCGAATGGCTGTGCTGCTCCAGGAGCTTAACTTCTGTGCCTCACTTAACCCCTTCAGATCAGGGAAGTGATACTCCGCCCTCCCACCCAGCCGGGGTGCGCTGCAAGGCGGGCCTGGGTCTGAAGCACCTGGCACCGCTCTAGGGTTAGAAACCCAGCAATCTAAGCGCTCAGCCCCCTGCTGCATCTTGGCTCCCATCCGCGGCTGTTGCTCCAAGCAGCGAGCCCCCGCTGGGAGCGGCTGGCAAGGAGCGCAGGAGAATGCAGCAGGGAGCGGCTGAGCGGATCCGGGAGCAGAACGTTGCCATCAACGTGGGCACGAGCGCCCAAGCGGCCTCGTAAGGTCCGACACAGCCAAGCGGTTCTGCCTTGGTGGTGGGACCCAACAGACCGGTTCCTGGTTCCAATGCGTCCTCGAATTGCCCCTTCTGAGCCCTGGAGCAGCCTCCTCAGTGCAACTGCAGCTCCCAAGTCAGTTAATAGGCCATGATTACAGTGAACCACCGAGGAACCTGTCTGAAGAGTCATTTCCCGCCTTCCTCATCATTAAGCCTAATTATAGGATTCAGGGGGCAGGGGCCGGCCAGTTTCAAGGAGGCGGTCGTTACAGAAATCGTGCTTGCAATTAACTCCAAAGTCCCTGGACGCTTGAGTGGCTTTCTGTCTTGCGTTCAGGCAGCCTCCTAACAGACGCCCCGTGCCATCACAAGGGGCGGGTTAGAATTAGAGGCCCTGTAATCAGCCAAGTGCAAGCCGCGGTGAGTGAGTCATCAGACAGCTCGTCCTTTCCGAGTCCCCCAGACAACACTCGCCTTTCAGGTCCGGCGCAGATACGGTATCTGCCAGGGCAACGGCTGCCAACGTTCGGTCCAGCGCAAGGCCGAGGTGCCTGCGTCATACCGCGTGCCTTAGGAAATCACAGTCTGAGCCTGGTTCTTCTCAGCCCGGCCAGAGCCAGCCCGCTCCTCTGTCCGTGTGTGCGTTTGGGAGCTAGCGCGCGAGCCACGCTCTCAGCTCATGTAACTGGGCTCAGTTCCATTGGCTGCTGCGGAGAATTTGAGCCGTGACTCCCCACCGCCCTCCTTCCAAGCATTCAGTGCTATGCTCACATGCAGGACACGTGCACACGCTCCGAAGGCCGCCTAAAGAGTCAGGTGCTGCTTCCCTCTGAGAAACAAAAGGCCAGCAGACACTTGCAACTCCCCCAGCATTGGCGCTGCTGGCACAGACAGCCCCCTGAGCGAGGTGCTGGCGCTCCACGTGAGGGGCCGTGCTCGGTCTTGGAGCATACCCGTGGGAAACGGGGCTGGGGGAAGCGAAGGGGAAGGTGCATTGCAAGCTCAGCCAGCGGCCCAACTGTGCTGCCAATGCCCATCGCGCTTGGCATGACCAGGTCTGGATGGCACCACATTTGGCACCGTTGTGAACCTCAGACAGGAGGTTTTTCAGATGACGGGCGTAAGCAAACAGAAGGCACTGCACAACGAAAACGTTCAATGGCAGGCCCTGAAACAATATCCACCAGTCCAGGAAAACAACTGGGTGGTGCCTTTTTGCCGCTGGTTAGGAATGAAACATTCCCCCACAATGTAGACATCCAAACACGCTGACACCGGGGGAGCAAAGGGGACCCAGTAAATAACTCTAAATAGAAAGTAAAACAGGCCACATTCTTTTACTGTCTAAGCAAGAGTGCAAATTAATTAAATAGCAGTGTGCCCAACTCACACTTTTATCGAGTGTCTCACGGTATTTGCTGTTGTCCTTAAAGCCTCCTGTTAACGGAGGCATGTTAATACATGAGAATCTCACCTTTCATTTAAAAAAGGAAGCAAGGCCCAGATCCTCAAAAGGAATGGATTCCAATGAGAATTTGGCCCCGAACCTCAAAGGTATTTAGGCACCTAAGTTTCTAGTCATCAGGGTTGTGGAGAAAAGCTTCAAAATATGAAGAGAGGCTAGCACAAAGGCTCAGAAATCAAGAGCCGACTCAACAGAGCCCCAAATTCATGTATTTATTAACAAATCATGATTTTTAATCCAGCCTCCCGCTCTGGAGTTCTAACTCCTGGTTTGGAACACCTGGGCTGATGGCACTCTTGAAACAGCTTAAAGGCTGCTGCAGTCTACAGCTCCCTCGTTTATAGCTCTCAGCACAGCTGGGAAACCCACGCCGGTTTCTGTAGCAGAAACAAAAACGCTGTGCACTTCCAGTCTATTTTTAGGGTGAAAAAGCCACCTGACTCGGAGCCAGTCTGTGCTCCTGTCACAACCCGGCCTGACCTTTTCAGCTCTTGTTGCTGCGTATGCATCATGCCAGCTCTGTATTCCCTCGGTGCTGCGTCTCACGTATTGGCCTTTTTAGGGACGTCAGGTGTCTTGTTTTTAATCATCTTTTATGTTTGTTTGTTCCAAACTGCATAGTTTGATCAAAAAAGTATGGAACAAATAAAAGAATAAAGAAATGGCTTTTAAAGCAAAGGGTTGGATACTTGTCTCTCTAGCCATTGCTTTCTGATTACTGTTTAAACACATCTCTCATCACAGCCTTGCAAAATGGCCATGAAAATATACCAGTCCAGGCACCCAATCTCTTTGCTTAGCCTTACTATGTTGGTATCACTACCATCTAGTTTTCATATAGTTTATCTACCTATTCATTCGGCTATCTATGATCTTCCTGTGGTTATCTACCTATCTGTGCTCTGGGTGTGTCCTATGGTTTATCTTTCTCTCCAGCACCTTTCATCATAGTATCTAAGCGCTGAACAAAATTCAGAAGCACAAAAACCAAATGACGATTCCAATGGAAAAACCCGAACGCTCTTTTACTTGCCCCTCAAAAAATATGGCAAATGACCCAGGTGGGTCAGCAAATAGAATTTCGCAAGACCGCCTTAACAATTAATAATACGTCGCGCCTATAGCACTTTTCATCCAGATCAGGAAAGTGCATTATTGCCAACCCCCAAATTCTGGGATTCTTTTTATTTGTGTCTTGGTCCTTGTGCCTTTGGGGCTCATCTTTTCAATCTTTTCTCTGAAACCAGGAAGATACTTCTGAACGAATGAAAGCTGAGATTCTCACATAAGCACCTGACTCCAGGAGCTGGGGATTTAAAAGAAAACACCAACTATTGCCAGACTTGCGATAAATTCATGAGAACTGGCAGCACGGCTGACATGTAATTACTCTCGCTAACGGGAGCCCCCAAATGCTTACGTATTCTTTCCTCCAGGGCAGGCACGGAGGTGGCAGCAGCCTCTGCAGCCTCTGTTTGGCATTCTTCTAGCGGGCAGCGCTGGTCATCCATTCGGCTGCTCTGGAACTTGCTCAGCAGGTCAAAGAAGCATTCCTCGTCTGAAGGGGCCCGGTTGATTTTCTGCAAAGAAGAAAGAAAATAGAAGAAGTCAAGCAATCAAAAGCAACTCCTTGCATCTGCAACTGTTGACTTGCATATATACAAGTTGCCTGCCCTGTCCTAGGCCAAGTGGAGGCCAGAGTCTCTGCTGCGGAGTGGAGCCGTCAGAGAGGGTCAGCGCTATTTGATTCTCTGCTTGGCTCCGCCCCCAGCCACAGGATAGGTTAGAGCAGTTTGCGGGCTGCTCTAACTTGCACCAGCTGGCAATGATCTCCAAAGGACCGTCCGCACCCCCTTCCCTCCCCCAATTCCCTCCTTGGCCAGAGCTTGCCTCTGTTCCTGCTGCAGCCTCTCTCCCCCACCCCCCACCCCCGCACACACACACGACCCTTAGCAACCCCCAGCTGGGACATGTGGCGGGTTTCCACCTGAGCGATGCAAAGGGAGCAGAGCAGGACAGCGAACGGTGCCTCCGGGAGTCAGGGGGGCCAACCAATTCCCTTTCACTCAGCTCATTGCTCATCAATTCCCGTCTCCGAAATAGCTTCTCACTGTTCTTCTCCTTGCCTTTCCATCAGGGGACTGTAAAACTAGCCTCCAACGGAAAGAAAGGTCAATCCCGCCTCCCCCCACCCCGGCAAGGCAGAGTTACCTTCCTTTGCAAGTGCTCTCCTTCAGGGACTATTACCAGGGAGCATTCGCAAAGGTACAAGGTGAGCAGCCGTCACCGTTCCTTTCCCTTCCACCAGAGGAACATTTGTGGCAAGCCGGTCTGCTAAATAATCCAGTCACGTTCCAGCCGACCCTGGGAAACTCTGGATGCATTCCAAGCAGCCTTTGGCTGGGGCCGCGTTTCTAGTCTTCCTTTGGGCTCCTAGCAATGGGGAAATCAGCCTTGCTGTCCAATAGCTTTCATTGCTACAGAGCATCGTGAACACACGGGCGAGTTCTCTCCTGGCAGGCCGGGATTGTTCTATTGCTGGGAGAAAAGGCTGGTGCTAAAGGAGAAATTTTGAGAGAAGGAGGGATTTCCGTGGCCTTGCACGGGAGAGGGAATTAGTTACTGAGAGTGTTGGGGCAGCTAAGTGAAAGAGAGGAGATCCGGACAGGAGTGGAGTCAGCCCGGGGAGAGTTTAGTAACCTGGGAGCGGGACTGGGCGCGAAGTCAGAGAGGGATAGGAAGCCAGTGAATGAGATGGACCATAGGGTATCACATAGAACCTCCTTCTGGTGTGTTGTCCCCATCCCCATCCTCTCCCTTTGCAAGGTTATAGCCCTGTCCGCACAGACAGCGAGTGCTCCTCTCAAACCAGCTAAATTTAGACTCCCATAAAGGCCTCCACAACGTGAGCTTCCCAGCGTTCTTCCTTCCTTTCTGTTATCCACCGGAGACCGCTGATTATAACAATCATTGAGCTGCAAATGCCACTCAATTATAGCTCTTCAGGAAAACAATTCCCGCACGAGAGCCCCAAATGAGCACCTTTCACCAGACAGCGATAGATTTAAGCTGTGCTCGGGAATGGATTTGCTTCCAAAGCCTCCATGCCCAAGCCCTGCGGTGTGACCAATTCCACTTCAGACAGATGCGTTTTGTATGCCATTACGAGGCACGCTCCGCTAATGGAGTGTAAACAGAGTCCCCTCTTTGGCTCAGCCAAAGGCATCATAAAGCAGCAGATTTCTCTGAAGAATTACTCAGAATTGGATGTTAAATTAGAAAATGAGAAGAGAGGCGTCTGCCAGGCTCAGGAGGGCTCCAACTGGGCTGGGGATCTGGTACAGTCCCACAGGCTGGTCAGATGCCACCAAGAGCAATGGCTAAAATCAGTGGACATTGAGGAACCTCTGGTATCCGCTCAGTGGCCCGTTGACATGAGCTGGTGCCCTGGATGGAATGACAAGCACCAAAACCAAGAGCAATTATTTGTTATTAGTATTATGAAGACCCAGCTCTTCAAAGGTATTTAGGCACGTAACTCCCATTGAAACCAAAGGGACCCTGAAACCAATGAGAGTCAGGTGCCTAGATACCTGGGAGGATCTGGACCTATGTGCCCCAAGCAGGATCAGGTCCCCATAGTGCAAGGCGCTGTACAGACACCTAGCGAGAGAGAGTCCCTGCCCTGTGGAGTTTATGATCTTAATGGACAAGTCAGGGAAAGGGCGGGAGACAGGAAGGATTATTACAGGGCTGGAGGTGAAGTGTTCTGCCAAACAAGGGGGCTGTAGCAGAGAGGGGACTGACCCCCATGTGTCCTGTGTCCCAGGGCCTTCACCACACAGCCATTCCTCCAGTCAGGCACTTGTCTTAGCAGAGAGGTGATTCATGAATGGGGCCCACAGATTGAACCCCCTTCTCTCACCCCCTACAGGTGGGTCCCTCCAGGCCAGTCAGTGCGGAATTGAGGGTGCCTGCCCTGGAGAGAGGGAGATTTAGCTCTCGAGTTAGCGAATCTCGAGCTCATTCACCAGCACGACATTCACTGACCACAGTCAAACCGGTCTGGTTCCAAACTGGATGAAGCAGGGAAGGTACGTTTCGTGCGAGAGGGTCACGCTCACTACGTGGCCCCACCCCGTCTGTGCCTAAGTCCATCTGAGAGTCCCTCTTCTGTTGTGCTGCTTCTATACATTGAGCTGGCTTGTATACAAATCACCCGCCGCTGTTCCCCTCCCCCGGACCACGGGTCCGTGTGCCGGTCTTGTCCTTCGATTGCGACCAGAACTGCTCTCCACGAGTGCACCACAGGTGCTATTGCAAAATACGGACTCATAAACGGGCTGGCTGCGCTTGTGGAGTTGGGGAGCTCAAGAGATGTGTGGGACACCAGGGAAGCCAGTTGTGCTACTGCTTCCACAATGCAGTGCCTGGCTGGAGATTTATTCTTTAGTGCACCTGCAGCGCCTTCAGACAGCCCTTCGAAGAGCTCACCAGGCTTCGCTGATTTTAACCCTTTGCAGTCTACGTTTTCCAAAGCGCCTACCGACAACGGCTCCTTTCTCCTCCCAACATCCCTGAGAGGCAGGGTAGGTCTGAGCCCTACTTTACAGACTGCAGAGCAGAGGGGTCAGGTGACTTGGCCCAGGTCACACAGTGGGTCACTGGCAGAGCCAAGGATAGAACCCAGGTGTCCTGGCTCCCAGTCCCCTGCTGTGATCACTAGACTCTGCTTCTCTGATGGACGCTGAAGTACAAAATGAAGTAAAGCTCCGATGTGTCCTGGGATAGAAGCGCGTAGAGGCACTCACGTCTTAATGTAAAAAAAACCAAAAAAACAACTTCCTTTTCTTCCTGGTTTTGGCTTTTGCGGCCTTGTGCAGCTGCACTAATTTGCCACCTAACACCCCCCCCCCCCCAACTCTCCCCGTCACACTCACCAGCTTTCGGCAGAGGTCTGGACAGGGATTCCCATTGGGGGATACCACCACAGGGCTCCTGACTTGGCCAGTGGAGGGGAACTCCTGGTGATGCAAGGCTTGGCTCTCACTCCTCAGCACCCTGGCTGAGCACTCTGCTTCTTCCCAATCAGGGAACAGGGCAAGGTGTAGCAGAGTAAAAGCCAAGTGTAGCGCCCAGGTGGATGCACTCAGCCCCTAGGCCCGGCCCTTTTAGCCCTGGGCGCTGGAGACAGAGAGGGCATCAGAGAAAGGCCTCAACTCATTCAAGATCTCAAGCAACCGGTACCTGCTGGTGGCAAGGCAAACCTGGAATTCCAGCCCCAGAGGCGTGGCACGGGAGTAAAGCCAGCAAAGCAAGAGAAGTCAGAGTTCGGGTCCGTTGCGGAGTCTGGGATCATCTCAGCAAAGCTACGGGTTATCCTTTATGGAACCGGGTCTGGAGCAGGAGAAGCCACGCGAGGCTTCTCTTGTGGGCCCCTCCTTGTTGTATCCAAGCGGAGAGCCCCTCTAAACAGGTGAAGAAGACTTCTAACAAAGGGCAGCTCGGTTGTTTTCAAAGGGGATGGAAAATCTCCAGGAGAGAGTTGTGATGAGGGGGTTAAAGCAATGGGTTTGGCTCAGTAAATGAAGGAAAATAATTTTCTTATGCTAAGCAAACCAGACGAGATACACTCGACTTCTATTTAGGGCATCGTCAAAATTAGCAACAGGCCAGGCAACGGAACATTAGCAATCTGGGAGCTGATCGGGGTGGGGGGGGCGAGAAGTAAAACCCCACCTCTTCCATGTGCTGATCTGCTAATAAAATGGTGTGTTGGAAAGACAGCCTCGGAACCAATAATAGCTGCACCCTGGAAACCAAAGGGTTTAAACTAAGGATGTGCTGCATTTATTACGGTTCTGCCACATCAGGTTGTGTGACCCAAATTTCTTGCGGGAGAAGAAATTCTGCTCTCAGTCACACCGATTCAACCCAGCCGGGGTTGCACCAGTGTAACTGGGAGTAGCATTTGGTCCAGAGAAGGACTCTGCCTTCAGATGTGCAAACATTGGGAAGTGCCACATGGGGGAGGAAAAATTAAGCTAAGAAGTGATGGCACGCGCTCCAGAGAGCCGAGTTCAGATTCCGCCATCGTGGGGAAAAATGAGCTTCTACTGGACACTTTGTGTGTGTCACAAAAGCATCGCACAGTTTCAGGTGACTGGCAGCCACTGCTCAGCAAGGCCCAGGACTGGAAGAGGAGGGGGGATTTTGCCTGATCTGTGTGAGTAGTCAAGGACTGAAAGAGCCAGGGGTGTGGTGTGGCGGGACCCGGGACAGCCTAGGAACGGTCAGGCAGGTTCAGAGATGGAGGCATGCTGGGGGAGCCGTACAGGAGTCCAGGGCTGGACTAGCAGGGGGAGCTGCAGACCAGGGTCAGCGTTCACAGGCAGCCCAGGAGAAAAGCAAGGGATGCAGGGACACTGGCAGAGTGGGATGGGGGGGAGCTTTTACACTCTGCTGGTACAAGCCAGTGCTATTCATCCTTCTCCTTCATAAGCACCAATCACCCAGTTAACCCCCCTTGAGAAACAGCTCCCACCTCCTCCACGTCCCTCTCACGGCGGACTAGCAGCTCGCTTTCCCCTGGGTTCGCCATGGGCTGGCTCAGCACCTCTCTAATTAAAATGCTAAAACCGGATGATACTCCGAGCACTTGGCTCCCTCAGTGCACACCTCCGGCCGGGCCTTGGACAAGGGGCTGCGGAGAGAGCCGGACCATCGCGATGCAGGCCAGGATGGGGTGGCGATCACGAGTGTGTGGACGATGCCATTTTGCAGAGTAAAACAACGTCCTCATCTGGCACATACGGTGCGTGTGCTACAAACCGGCGACCTCCACACTGTCTGGGGTCGCGGGAGTTAATACAGCGTCGAAACAGGGTCCGGCCACCAAACTGTTTGGGAACTGCTGCTTGGAGGACGGGTCCCCAGCTCCCCAGATCTTTCATCCATGAATTAGACCTTGTCTACGAGTGTCCTTAACCTATCATAACAATGAAAAATGAGACGGGTGCTTCCTCAGCTGCCACATCAATAAGCCTCCGTCAAAACCTGTTGCTGAGAAGTCCTTGCCCATTCCCTAGCGTCCTCTATAAGGACGGCAGGCAAGGAGATGATAAATGAGCCTTCCAGACAGCGGAGGGGCCCTTCTGCCGAGTGGCTCATCATTTATCGGAACAACACACACCTGCGGCCCAGCACAGCCCGGGGAACCGTTGCCAAAGAGACTGGCCAAATGGGTCTGCGCCTCCCTATATGGATTTTAAATGGAAATGAGGAGTGTGTGTGGGGGGAAGGGAAGGGGGAACCTGGCTGGAAAGAAAATCTCTTCTCACACGGCACCGTTCGCAGCAGGATCTCAAAGCACTCACTCAAACACGAACCCAGCCTCGCAGCCAGAGCAGAGTTCATAGTCCGTAACGTGACTAATGCATGTGACTAATCGAGTTTCTTTCTCCGCCGGCCGGTTGCAATTTCGCCGTATTTATTTGCTCTCTTAAACGACAGTTTCTGCCGGCGGATGGAGCGACTCCTTTAGCTCAATGCTAGCGGTGTCGACAGCCCCTCTCCTTTGGCTGGTGTCCCAAAGCAGCGAGTTAGTCTGTGCTCCCATGCTGGGTTCCAACCCTGCTGACGATCCACGCAGGGAGTCATTACAATTCATTCCAGTGGGAATACTTATGTGCATTAATTGAAAATCCACTTCCTCCAAGACATGCCTGGGCCCCTTGGAGATGTGTGTTTCCCACAAACATTTGGGCTAGTGAGGCTGCAGCACTCGAACATTCCCAGAAAGCGAACGACTGGCGCAAACCCATTTAAAAACTCAAACTCACAGTAATTTTTTTAAAACGTGCTTCCCCCATCTTTACTCACCGTGCCCCAAGAGGTCAGTAATATTACCCCCTCCTTACAGAGGGGTAAACCGAGGCACAGCGACTCGGCCACCCAGCAGAGTGGTGACAAATCTGGGAATAAGGACCAGAAGGCCTTGGTTCCCAGTGCCCGGGATGCCGAGTAATGGGCTACTGGCCCTGCTGAGCTGATATAGGGAATTTCCACTTCATTCCAAATGCCTCATGGCAGCATTCAGGGCCCAATGCAAAATCCATCGATGTGCATGGTCGATGGGGTAGGCCCTTGGAGTCTCCTTCGTGTTTCAGAAACAGGCTTCAATCCTCATCTTCCCCCACAGAGTTATTTTCGCTCCAGGAGCGGCTGCGGGGAGGTCTGGCTTTGTTCCTCTGTGGGTGACCCCAGTGAGGAGTTGCAGTTTCTCTTTTGGGAGGGGAAGCTTCCTGAGGCAGCTCCAACGCCTCTTCCAGGGGTGGCAAGAGACGCATGAAAACCAGCCGAGGTATTTAATCGTCAGGGGAAAGCTGAGGGGCTCCCTCAACAAGACAGGCTGGTCTCAGCCTGGCGGGCGGGCCCTGAAAGGGAGAGAAAATCCAGCTGTGCCTGTCACCCTGGACTGGAGCCTCCCCATGTGCTGCTGGGGTTTTTTGTATGGCGAAACAGGGAGCAGCTTACATGGAGACTTCTTCAGCTCAGCTACAAATCCATTCCCGCTCTAAAGGGCACTGGAGACACACACTCCTCTCCCCCCGGCCTCGCTGCTGGGCAAGACATGAATTCTCCTCTTACCATCTGAACGCATGGAAAATACAGCGTGGAACGGCGCCAAGGACAGGGTCAGGGCTGTTTGGGGGAGGCTGGCCCCGTGTTCTCCCCACAGGGAGCCTGCATCAACTGATCTATCCAGCCAACAAAGGGGGCAGAGAACTGCATTTGCTTTAAAGTCACAGTCCCCACTTTGTGTGACACATTTTTCATCACAACACCCAACTGCTAATCAGAGGCAGAGAGGGCTAATGAAACCCTGCCAGTCAGACTGGTTTACCTGAAACAGGCCTCCCTATTTTGAAGACATCTAGGCTGTTCCATACATTTTTTTCCCCTAAGTGATCAGCAGGCCCGTTTCATCTGCTGTTTTGTAACCAAGGTGGAGACAACACCAGCTGCTGTCTGGGAAATGCATCGAAAAGCGAGTGCCCAGGCGATGGGGTGTCTCTGAGTCACCTTCTCGCCCTTTCTGAGGATTTGCAGAGAGGCTGAACACCCACAACTCCTGACGGGATGCGTGGCGCTTCTGACAATCAGGCTGAGAAGCTTAGGGGGTTCAGAGACCTCTTCCTCCTTAGCAGCATTCCTAAGGGAGTGAGGATCGTGTGGAACTCCTTTCTCCTGAGGCCACTTAGCCCTAAAACTCCCCCTATCCCATTATTATCGGGACGGTATTACGCTTGGAATTATTATACCAGGATCAGGCCCCATTGTGCTGGGGGCTGTACAAACACTGAGACATAATCCACCACTCTTGGGGGTCTAAAAGCTCTACTTTGAGAACCACTGAACTCCCCTAAAATACCTGGCTCAGGGCTCCGTCTACTGACCGTCAGGTCTGAGCCCAAGCCCCACTTCTGTCCACACACCAATCAGTCAGGCTCTGACCCATCCCACTAGTGGGGTCCTAAGACCCCGCTCCTGGGTGCTTGCTGAACTGAGTCAGAGCCCTGCTGACATTTGGGCCAAGGCCTCCCCTTCTGCTGTGTGGACACACTTGTATGGCTGCAAGACCCAGGTCCAGCCATGGCGAGCCTAGGTTTACCATGCAGTCTACAAGCCCAGGTCCCCCAGACCCAGGTGCACAGTGCAGTGTAGACATCCACTGGAGGGCCCCAGGCTGCCTGGCTCCTGGGGCGAAAGGCTACGGGGAAGATTAAATGTGATTCTGTGCCTTGGAAAATCACTGTAGTAGCAGCAGTGCAGGGCCAGCTTAGGGGGAAATTCAGCAACTCACGCACGTGCTGAAAGTTAGTCGGAAGCACTTGCTTAAGGGCTTTGCTGGACGAGGGAGGAGATTTTCAAAAGCACCGAAGAGATGTATCCACCCGCGTCTTGACTTTCAATAGCACTTGTGCGCCTGAGCCCCTTTGAAAATTCCCCTAAAACTGCCTCTGCCTCCTCTCACAGCAACGGCAGATTCCCGGGGCGACTCTGGGGTTCCGCCTTCCCCCTCCCGGCCCCATTGTGTCTCCGCAAAAGGCAGCCTTCCTTTGACATGCACCCAGACAGAACCACCTTCTGAACACGGTGCTGGACGCATTACCATGCGCACGAGCACGGTCTTTGCGGCACCGTGGGGTGGGTTTTTACAGCACCCCTCCTTTGGCTGGTGCCCCAAAGTGCTTCTCAAAGCAACGAGTTAGACAGCGGTGCTGAGCGGCCAGCCAATGGACGCACCCTCTGTGCGCTCAGCAATTGCTCCCGTCCAGCCGGGGCGGTGAGAATCTAGGGCGTGCGGGGCGAAGTTACCACCTCCCCATCGCTTGGTCCCTTCATCTCCAAGATGTCCGGATTCATGGAGCGAAACAGAGAAGGACCCAGTGCTGGAACCCTGCAGCTGGTGTGGCTGTTCTGGGCACGCAGCAGCCACCCTGCCAGTTCACTGATCGGTGCTCCTCTCTGCAGAGCACAGCACTTGGCACTGATCGCAGTCGCGGCCGGCCCAACAGACCCCAAAGCGAACCCCAGCAGGGCAGGGCCAGCAATTACAGTTCACCTTAAACAGGGAGCAATTTGGGGCAGGGACTTTGTCTCCCTTCTTATGCTGAGAGCACCTAACACATCGAGGGAGCTACTGTAACACCTGTAATAAATCACAACCACCCTGCGTCCAGGAGAGGGGAGCAAGAAAACAAAGAGACAGCGAGGGGGAACAAACAGGAAGAAGATAAATCCTGGAGGGCGAGTGGATGGAGGAAAGTCAATTTCTGACTCACTGACCCCACAATGTCCTTCCAAGCTTGGTTGGATGCTAGGGCTTACAGCAGGGGACTAGGCGTCAGGACTCCTGGGTTCTCTTCCCCACTCTGTGACTCACTGTAGGCAAATCATGAAACCTCTCCATGTCTGAGTTTCTCTGAGTACCCTATGTTTGTGAAAACACTTTGAGATCCTCAGATGCTAGAGAAAAGCATCTTTTTTTTTTAGAGAAAAGCTGCTAATTATTATCATTATTACACTAGCGTAGTACACAGCACCTTGACACCTCTTACTCGATCGTGTCATAAATGCAGAAAGAATGGTGACCAGCATTTTCTATTGATCACACTATTATCCATATACTCCATAGGGGCTTCGGAACGACAACATCTGCTAATAGCGTCCAAGGTTTCAGTCCCCTTTAGAGGCTTATTATTAGAGCTGGTCAAACAGTCTTCTTGACAACATTTTCTTCCCCAAAGAAAAGGGGGCTTTTCAGCCAAAACAGAAATGTTTGTTTTGTTCCTTCGGTTGAAAAACCCCAAACCGATTTTTTTTCAGTTTTTGAAAACCAAAAAATGTTTCGAGTTCTAGTTAAAAAAACCACGTACACACACACACGCACACACCCTGAAAACTTTTCAGGCTAAAGTTTTGAGAGGGTAGTGATTAAAAAAAAAAGTCCCCCAAAAGTCAATGGGTGTTCTTTGTCCAGCTCTCTGTGTTATACGTTTAATTTCACACCGCAAAGAGTCATGGAACTTTCCTGCTGGCAAATGCTTCCTCCTCATGGACACATACACATCACCTGCCAGTTATAAATACCCCAGCCAAATGGTTCTGGCAGCCGGGACTTCTCCCACAAAGCTTCCTGCTGCCTCCACAACATTTTAAAGTTAGTTCTTTTTAACACCGTAAGAGTCAAACGGGAAATAGGAGCCAGGCAGAGTGGCTGGAGTGGGATACAGTTTGGGGAGGAAGGTTTATTACTGATCCCCACACTAAGAGAAACATCCTCCCACTTTTGTCTCATTTTACAATCATGAGATGCGATCGTGTGACTTTCTGACGTGCTGCTGGCTTGAGGGTCAGAGATTTGAAGTTCAGGAAGGTCCGTTATGATCAGCTCGTCTGATCTCCATAAACGCAGGCTTTGGAATTTCACACAGTGATTCTGCCATCTGTCTAATAACCCGAGGCCATCATGGGGGCTCTCAAAGTGATATAGGGATTGTCATTGTGGATCAGAGCAGAGGGCTGATCTAATCCAGTGTCCTTTCTCTGACAGGAATCGGCGCTGGATGCTTCAGAGGCAAGTAAAAGAAATTCTAGTGGAGAATTAAGGACTAGGAAATCCAGAGCGGCAGTTTCTTCCAATCCCCATCTGGCTGGCTTATGCCATGAAGCACAAAGGCTAATACCCCTTCTGAACGGTGTTTATCCCATCCAATGTAACTACAGATGTGCTCATTATCCATGTAAATAGCTCGTCTTCGTTTCTCTGATCACACAAATGACATCCCCTTGTAGCACCAATTCCATTAGGGGGCCTTGGAGAACTTTGATGCCCACCCCAACCAAAAGAAATCTGTTTGGTTATAAAACGTACCCCCAGCCAGCAGAAAGTCTCAAATCTCTAAGGACTTTTCACTGCCACTTAAAATGTCCCTATTTTGGATGAAAGGTCATCACTTCTAAATACACAATGTGGGACATCACCGAATGGAAATTAAAATGGTAGCAAGTTTCTGAACAGTAAATCAACTTCAAAAACTCCAAATTTAAGGCATGGTTTTTGGTGTCCCTCGGTCTTCTAGAGCACCTTCCATCACAAGATTTCAAAGGGCTCAGTCCTGACCCCCCGATGTCAGCAGCACATTCCCCATCAACGTCAGTGGAGTAAGATCAGACACAAAGTGCCTGGACTGCAACACCTGAGCATGGCAGTAAGGCAGGTAAATATCACTAGACCCCTTTCCTTCTCACACTGGCCATCAGCAGCGCCTCCCAAACATTGAAAAGAGACTTCTTCATCTCTCAGGCTCTTCCTTCTTATTTTAGCCAAGAGGGGACTAAGAAGCTGAAGTGACTTGCCCAAGTCACACGGTGAGTCAGTAACAGAGTCTGGGACAAGGACTCCTGGATTCTAGAGTGTTCATTTCTATATTGCAGGAGGGTCTGGGGACTATCTTCCCCCATTCCGGGCAGAGGATAACAATTTACAGGCCCATAACTTGAGGCATATTTGTCTCAAGTCACACAAACGCCGTCTTTCATTACTTTGCCCATCTTGCCCTCTGTATATCAGACACGCTAGAGCTACTGACTGAATCCTGTCCGAAGGGGGATCTACCACAACAGTGCCAGCAAGTGCACAGGAGTGAGGACGTGCCAATGCATGAAGCCGCTGGGTAGATTTATTGTATCAATCCATCCACTGAGTACCACCTGCCACGGCTTTCTCAGTCTCTCGTCTTCCCTAACACCTGCTAATTAAGGGCTCAGTCCTTGCAAAGTGGCAGGCACCGTCCGCACCCACTAACTTCACGAGGAGTTGGAAGACGTCCAGGCCTGACAGGAGGTGTGCCAAGAGAGGCAGGCGCTGAGCCTGGGGCCAGGGGACTGAATGACGATACCGGCCATCAGCGTCAGAGACACATTCTGGCTGCTTCGGGCGCTGAACGAGTGCTGCCGTCTAACCGGTTTTGGAAAACTGCTGCTCGATAAAAAGCGAAGCAAGGTGGCCCAAACGGAGCCGAGGCACTGAAGTGACCCGTGCAGAGGAAAAGCCGGGGGTGGGGGGAACCCTGTGGTCAAACCTGTCAGCCTGTTTGACAGGAGGCGGCGCTGTCTGGAGTTTTCATTCGAAATCTGGATTCACAGCTTCTGGTGATGAACAGTTTCGTGCTAGCAAGAGCCCACACTAATGCTATTGCCATTTTAACACATTCAGAAGGGCGGCTCGTCTTGCCCAGCCTTTGTGCTGAGTAGAGCCTTTGAATGGTCTTTCGGCATCACGACCGGCCACCCTCAGAAATGACCTCACAGCGTCCTAGCCATACACAGGCCCCCCTCACCTCCTCCTAAATAAACACACCCATCATCATGAGCAAGACCCCAGTCATCAAAAGCCCCATGCTGCCTTTTACAAGACACCGGGGGCTCCTCTCTTGAGGCTTGGGGGATAAATGAAGGCAACAAACAATTGTGTTACAATTAAGTTCAAACCGAAGGGGCTCTTGTAAACTTTAAAGAAGCAGATTTTTTATACAATTTCCAGACCAAACCCCAGCGTTCCTATCCCCCGAAAATATAAATATATAACGAATTCCTCCCCTCCCCTCATGTGTTCTCTCACTCCAGAAAACAAGAAGGAACACAAATAAAAAGAGAGAGTGCTACTTACTGATCCCAGCAACAAATTCCCTCTAAAGCTTCTGCCTTCACATCTTGAAGCGCAGGAACAATCTCATCCCGTAGAGGAAGTAATTGTGGAGAGAAGCTGCCGCTTTGATGCTTTTTAGCTACTGCTAGCAGCCACAGAGAGCGCTCACCAGCTATCTCCCCTCGCAGGCTGCCGGAGGTAAGATTTATGTGGAGCGCTCAGCCATGTGAAAAATGTAGACAGCGCCAATGACCCGCTCTGAGCTGAGATTGTTTAAAGTGACAGTCTCGTTTTCAGAGACCCTGTCCTCCGGTGACTGTGCTCTGCCCGCACATGGAGAGGGATGTGTGGACTCAGTTAAATAGGTCGGCTTTCTCCTAGCTGATGCCACGATCCTAATGTTATTAGATGATCTTCAATATGCGCTAGAGCTCGGAGAATATTTAGCTCTCCCTCCTCCGCCTCGCCCACCCACCCTTCCACCACACACATTTTAGCTTATAAATAGACTATCAGTTTTGTCAGAGTACAGCTACACACACACACACACACACACACACACACACAAAATACACAGTGCAGATGCAGATAGAGGCACAATAGGACAGGGAAGAGTTTCAAACACACAAAATGAAAGTGTTGTTTGCTGCGCCTTCTAATTGTTTTTCATATATAATTTCTGTTTGTATTTTTTTCTCCCATTGCAAAAGCCAGAGGCATGTCTAGAACCTCCTCTCTTAATTCAAATGCACTGATATTCAGTAGATGGGAATTCAATACCAAATTGCAACAAGGTTTTAATAACAACATTGATCAGATGGAAATGCTGTAAGAGCCAAAGAACCGTTCTCCCCCATTTTACAGATGGGGAAAATGAGGCACCAACAGGTGTAACAACTTGCCCATGTCATGCAGAAGGGCAATAGCATAGCTGGGAGCAGAACCCAATTCTCTTGGCTTTCTGTCCAGCATCCTAGCCACTGGACCACATTGCCTCCCTAGACTGGACCCTTCCCTCCCGGGCAAAACTACCAGCTCCAGAACAAATGCGGCTGTTGTGACCCCGGGTGTCTTTCTGAATCGCCTCTCCAGGCTTAATTCTGAGAGCCCCATTTGTTCCCACTGATAGCAAAGTACCTCCCAGAATCAGGGTCTAAATAAGCAGTGATAAAAGTTCCCTGTTCTTCAAGCAGGGAGAGTTTATTCAGTTAGAGACATGGATTTTCTTTGCAGGGAACCCCGCACTATTCTTAAAAAGGGGAGACGGTGTGGTTGGAGCAGGGGGTCTAGACTCCTGGGTTCTCTCTGGCTGTGCCACTGATCTGCTCTGAGACAGTCAGTGAGTCAGTCCTTGCATCTCAGTTTCCCCACGGGGAGGAAGATAATAACTACCGTGCCCCCAGAGAGGCTGGGGAGCCTAATTGGTGTTTGCAAAGTGATGCGAGACCCGTGATGGGAAAGTGCCATGGGAATGCAAAGGATTACTACTAAATATACCTCGCTGAAGCAGCAGCAGCTCTGGGTGCTCGTTACGGTAATGCTAACGGTCTATGGCAGGACTGGGCCGCAGGGCCGTGGCTGGAGACGGCTGGATTTGGAAGTAAAGCTGCTCACACCCAGAGATGATGGGACAAGAACTTGAACAGGAGAAGAAAGAATTATGCCACTGAGACAATTTGGCTCCGAGATGGAGGGCGGCTTGGGAGTGTGATCGGGTCAGGCAGCATTCAAGGGCAAGGGAGAGTTCTGAACCGACGAATGAAAAAAAACCACTCATTAATGAGAGCCAGTCCTGAGATGCATCCTTCTACACGGCCCAGCCCATATGGACCAGAGCCAGCCCTGACGTGTGACCTTCCATGCAACCCCCCACTCCCCATATGGACCAGAGCCAGCCCCGATGTGTGACCTTCCACGCAACCCCTGCTCCCATATGGACCCGAACCAGCCCCTTGTGACCTTGCACGCAACCCCCCCTTCCTGTATGGACCAGAGCCAGCCCCGATGCATGCCCTTCCTTGCAACCCTCCTCCCTATACAGACCAGAGCCAGCCCCGACATGCGCCCTTCCATTCAGCCATTTCTGGTCAGCTGCTGCTCCTCATTAGTGCAGCTGCAGCATTCCATGGTTTATCCAGAGAAATCCAGATGTTGGGACAAAAAGAGAAAAACCAGAATTCTTCAGGGGGGAAAGCCAGTCCCTTAAAGCACAGTGCACACTTCATAACAGCGTTGGGGCACTCTGCCCTAAGATTCGCCCTCCCTCCCTGAGACTCGGTGGCCTGAATGTCAGGTATATGAATGTGTGAACTCCCGACTGTACAGTGAAAAGAGTAACTATAAACCAGCCTTGACACACCGCCACCCTCTCTCAAACTCCACAGCCGTCGCTCCAACCAGGACTGACCCTGCAATCTATCCACAGAGAGAAATTCACCTTGGAACGACTTCCTCCAGTTCTTTCCTTTTCTGACTGTGCCGGT
Organism: Macrochelys suwanniensis; assembly: GCA_033296515.1. Lineage (NCBI taxonomy): Eukaryota > Metazoa > Chordata > Testudines > Chelydridae > Macrochelys > Macrochelys suwanniensis. The sequence goes on along the minus strand of CM065790.1, from coordinate 6,161,335 downwards.
AATGAATCAGAAAACTAGAGAAGATACTCAGGCAAACAAACCATGGATCTCTCAGCCCAATAGCAGAGTGACGAGCTCAGCACAGCTGAGTGATGGAGGAGGCACGTCTGCAGAAATGCTTTCCCTTTCTGGAAAGCCGACTTGACAGGGACAGATTTTTCTTCCTCATCCTCTAGCTACCGCACAGCAGGAGAAGCCAGAGAAAGGCACCGGAGGTGCCTGTCAGTACTTCATGCCAGGACTGGCCTTCTGGACATATGATAGGAGTGCCAACTCCAAGAGACTTTCCGTACAAGTGACATGTCTCCCACACGAAGTTTCTTGCTCACCTGCCCCAAAGATTTAAAGCAGCTGCTGCTACCTGGCAACGTGTGTTTCCTTTCTAAATACGTATCTTTCAGGGGGTTCTTTTCAACAAAGATAAATGTTCATTATGGTTCAGCCAACAGGACAGGAAAAGGCACGTGAAATATACGAGATGGAGAACAGACCATGAACCAAGGTAGGCAAAGAATATGGAGAGAAGAAAAGAGGAAAAACTTGGGTACAAGAAGAGTGGAAATACACCCTGGTTGACATTTACAAAGTCCCCAAGGCCATCATTTTAATAGGGGTTTGGTTTCAAAATCACCTAGGTGACTTTAAAATCTCAGCCTCTCTGCTTATTAAAGGAAAAATCACCATATATAATCCTTCCAGGGTCAGAGAACCTAAGTCTGAGCTCAGTGATGCAGGGGTGAGCTAGAACCCAAGTTCCGAGCTGCTCACTGGAAGCAAGAGCAGGATTTGAGAGAGAGAGAGAGAGAGAGAGAGAGAGAGAGAGAGAATGTGTGTGTGTGTTTCAGCCATACAGACACAGAGATGAGGCTTATGGGACACTGGGTTTGCACTAAGGACTGGCAAATTAGTTTGGTTAAAATGAGGAAGGACCTGAACCACAATCTCCAGGGAGGGCCAAGGGGGACCTAAGCTGTGTGTTGGCTAAACACGCAGGGGCGGATTTCACCCAGAAAGCTAATATAAAAAAGGAGGTGTGGAAATGCAACATGACCGAAATGTAATTTGGGATGTGCAGGAGGAACGCCCCTGGATCTACTTCCCTGCTCATCACCTGGCCCTGTGGCCTCGTCACAGAACATGGAATGGAGGAAGGAGACCGTGCGAAATTATAATTACAGCAAATTGGCTGGGAGCAGTGACCCGTGAAACTGACCTGTCATGACACAAGGCCCCGTCAGTGAGCGCTTGGCAAAGGGAAGAGCTACGCTGGGGGAGCCAGAGCCTCTTTGGAACAGATTGTCAGAGACTCAACAACTGCAGGGCGGCCTCGGGGATATCACAACTCTTTGGGGGCATGCTGGGTAACACCACTTTTGCCCCTGCCCACTCCAAACACGCTCATTAGTTGTTACTATGAAAACTGTGAGATGCTTTATACGTCGGAGAGGGTCTGTCTTCAGCTCCTTGATCCCCTCAGACGGCACAATTCAAATCCTTCAGCTGCCATCCAGGAAACATCACCGCAATACGGAACGAGACGGGGGGATTGCTGGGGCCAGGTACTGCATCACAGGGGATTCCCGTGGAGCTGTTCGTGAGCTGAGGGTGAACCCAGTCAGGTGCAGCCCATACAAAGCCACCTGAGTCATGTGAGCCCTCTGCAGCAGGGTGAGCAGAGCGGAGATGTGGGGGGTCACTGTGTTCCCCGTCATTATTTGCCATCAGGATGTTCAGGAGAAAACAGAAAGGGCCCGATTCTCCATGGCCCTGTACCTGGTAGAGCCGTTGACACCAGTGCAGAGAGAGTATAAAATGCCACTAACTCCGGATTGATGGCATTCTGCTCCCACTTTGCCCCGGTGCAAACGGCTGCACAAGGTGTAGGACCAGAACCAGGCTTAAACCCCCAGCTGCTGACTGCAGAGCTCGCAATCCCAATTTGAAAGATGTTGCAGCAGCGGGGTCTAGAGCTAATGGGGCGAAGGAGGACCAGGAGCACAGTGGTAGGGCAACGCGAGCACTCGGCTTGGGCACCTGCATGGGGTCGTGGTTCCGCTTCCAGGGCCGGATCCCCAGCTGGCGTAAATCAGAGCCATTGACTTGAGTGAGGCTGTATCGATTGACACCATCTGAGGAGCTGACCTCTGGTTTTTAGTGATGCTAGGTAAAGACCTATCTGGCTTCAAGATTAAGCTAGATAAGTTTATGGAGGGGATGGTTTGATGGGATAACATGATCTTGGCAATTAATTGACCTTTGACTATCAGTGGTAAATAGGCCCAATGGCCGGTGATGGGATGTCAGAAGTTACTACAGAGAACTTTTTCCTGGGTGTCTGGCTGATGAGTCTTGCCCACATGCTCAGGGTTCAGCTGATCGCCATATTTGGGGTTGGGAAGGAATTTTCCTCCAGGGTAGATTGGCAGAGGCCCTGGAGGTTTTTCGCCTTCCTCTGCAGCATGGGGCACGGGTCAGTTGCTGGAGGATTCTCTGCCCCTTGAAGTCTTTAAACCGTGATTTGAGGACTTCAATAGCTGAGACATAGGTGAGAGGATTATTGCAGGAGTGGGTGGGTGAGATTCTGTGGCCTGCATTGTGCAGGAGGTCAGACTAGATGATCATAATGGTCCCTTCTGACCTTAAAGTCTATGAGTCTATGAGTATTGCGGCAGGATTGGGGCTTAAGGAGGGCTCTGAATGAAGACAGGGTAGCAGTGGACTAGACCAAAATTGGGAGCATGTCTCATTCTTAAAGAGCGGGGTGGGGAAAGGCGCAGGATGGCTGTAAAGAGAAAGACGGGCCGATGGGGAAATGAAGCGCACGAGGGATGATGCAAGAAGCAGCCAGGTTGGATACACAGGCAGAGGCAGGTCCCAAAGGGCTCTGAACTCGATGTAGTGGAGAAGGGGAAGCCAGCGTTTGAGAGGGCGATGTGGTCGGATTGCCAGGCGAGGGAGATCGCTTTAGGCCCTGCAGTTTGGATGGACTGGAGGGAAGGGGCGGGCAACGTGCACGTCAGGAAGGCCAGAGGCTAAAAACTCCAGGTCATCTGCAACATAGCTGTGAAATAAAGATGCACACACATTTTTTTCCCCTGGGGATGAAGTTATTTTCCTACTTGGATTGTTTCCAACGATTTCCCCCCCGCCCCTTTAGACAACTCACTCCCCTTATACACCTGCAAAAAGCTGGGGCTGTTGCTGGATTTCAAATAACCACATTTTATTATTTCAAATAAAGAAATCAAACACCCCACGCTTCCCCCGAATGCATTAGCTGAGGCCCTGTTCACTTCCATGGCTCATGCCAAATGGATTTAGACACGTTAAATAAAAATAATTTGATTTGATAAACAGCTCACATTATGATTTCTGCATAAGAAGGAGAATGTGTGAGCGCCCGCGCGTGTGTGTGTGGGTGTTCGGTTTAGGTGTTGGTGACACCTCCGATACTCAAAGTTTTTGATCTGAATGCGGAACTGCTATTGCCAACACATTCACATGTAGCTACTTTGGTCAACAGTCTCATTAATTCTGATTTTACACTTTATTTTTTAATACACTGTGACCTAGCCTGAAAGTACAAGTCGGGTAGCCAAGGTCTGTCATATAGAGCCCGATGCATTTCTGGTGCATGACTATCTCCGGTTTATTATGGAGAAGACAACATACCACTTATGGCTGTATCCACTCAGTCCGCAAACAGTAACAGTACTACTTTGCGGTTAATATAGCACCTTTCGTCCATGGGGTTCAAAGCACTTTACAAGTCAGGTTAAGTATCACCATCACCACTCTACAGGCTCCACAGAGTTTAAATGACTTGCCCAAAGTGACTCAATGAATTAACGGCAAAGCCAAGATGATCACACAAGCACTCTGCTCCCACTAGCCCACTCTGCTGCCTCAGTTAAAGATTTGCTCGGGAGCAGGTATTTCATTTGCTGTTCGAGAGGGGAAAGGATAATGAGACGGGTGTGGGTAAGCACCCTGGGCAGTGCCATCAGAGGAGATACACCTCTTAATCCAAGGGGGGAAATTAACCGATACGCCCCAAACAGCACATGTATTTTTCCACATACTGTGCTCGATGCATCTGAAATTGGAATCAGCTGAATATTTGCTTTGAAAACCTCTGCAAAGAAGCCCGCTTGTGTCCTGTTTCCCAAAATGGCGCTGTTTAGTTGGGTTTTGGGTTTATTTGCAAACATGCTAGTTCTTACAGGTATTATTTTTAAATGTGTATTGAAAAGATATGATGCACATATCTTAAATCTGCAATCCATCTGGCAGCATGCTCTATAGCAACAGTGATAAGGATCATGTGACGGTAGAATATGTATACATATGTATACGTCTACACTCACCCGCATTAATACCACCACCCAGCTTTCATTTATATAAACGCCTTTCATCCCAGAGGACGCCAGAGCCCTTCATTATTGTAATGCCTAAGGGCCTTTGCCAAGATCAGGGCGCCTTTGTGATAGGCGCTGTACAAACCCATACAAAGTGAAATCCTCACCCCATTGAAGTCAATGGGAATTCTGCCGCTGGTTCCAATGAGACTAGGATTTCCCCGGGGTCAGAGGCAGTCCCTGCCTTAAAGAGTTTACAGTCTAAATAGACAAGAGAAACAAAAATGTACACCTGCCTGGTGGGCGTCTCTTCCCCCATCAGTGAAAAGCAGCCACTGTCGGGGTGCATTGTGGCAGCGGTTTCAGTCTTGCCAAGAGGCTGGACACAGCAGTTTGGGACAGGAAGTGAAGAGGATTATCTCCAGTTCAAACTGCAGGGAGAAATGTACGGAGGCCAAACTGGAACTGAGCCATGGGCCTCACAGTCCAATTGAGGCATAAAATACCAAGGCATCTTTAATGATCCCAACTAGTCAGGCTCTCCATTTTCTGCTTCATCTGAAAGCCAGGGTGTCTCCAGGCATATTCCGGGGGTGCTCGGCTCGATACCGACTCAGAGGAGAGGGCGTCACCTGCTGTCCCACCAACACCACTCACTGCCCCGTGATTCTCTCACGCGTACCCTGGCTGGGTGCCTTGGAATGAAAGTCCTCTCAAGTTTCCAGCTCTCCCCAGGGCCCTCCAACTCCTCCTGCAGCACAGTTGGAGAGACCCAGGAGGGGAGAGCTGGATCCAGGTGTTTGGCTGGGGTTCGCTATTTGAGGGTACATCTCCCCATTGAGCGGCAGGTGTAATTCCCGGCTCCAGGAGGCATATCTGCACTGGCTCGGATCAAGCTAGCGTGCTAAAAACAGCAGCACGGCTATGGTGGGGCGCCGGCCGCTCTACGTGTGTGCCTAATGTTTTGCCCGAGATTGTACACTGAGCAGCTAGCCCCTCCTGCTGCTCGCACCGCCCCCGCTACACTTAGCACGCTAGCTTGATCGGAGCTAGTCCGGGCGTGTCCCCTTGAACCGGCAGCCAAGTCGCTCTCCAAAGGAACGATCCTGCCTTCATTCCCTGGCCCATCACCAGCTGCTGTCTTCTTTCTCAAATACCGACACTACGTTTTGGCGAACAGCTTTTTCCAAACGCTGCCCCGTGTGCAAGCGAGAGCAGCCTTCCGAGAATGGCGCATCGAGCGCGCCCTGCGCTGCCGCGCCGGAGTTTCAGCCCCAGTTACAGCAGCAGGCTCCGCACGAGGTCATGGGGCTGAGCAGCCCTCTGTGGGGAAGGGCAGGGCCCCGCCCAGGCTGTGAAAAACCCATTATTTTGGCTCTTTTTTTAGATTCAATGGAGTTAATTGCCTTGGGGAGATGCAATAATAGCCCAGCTCGTACGAAAAGGTAGATTCAGGCTGGAGGTGAACCACAAACAGAGATGAGCCTCTATTGCCTGCTCTCCCCAGAGGGGCTCCCTGGATTTCATGTTAACGCTAGCCTCAGGGTTCGCTCCGTCCGGTCCCTGCCTGCCGGGGATGCTTGTCAGACCCAGCTCCGACGAAGCGCCGACAGGCAGCTACCGGAACAGGACAAGAGGACGGTGTCTTTCTTCTTTCCAGCAGTGAGTTTGTTTATCTAACAAACCCACGAGATATTGTGTACGGTACCAGGCATTCACATGAGCATTCACCACGGCTGTCACCTTCCAGCCATGACAGTCTGGTAATCCTTGTTGTCTCAAGCTTCTTTTATTTATCTATTCACATACCCGCCTAGGGCCAAATCCTCGCCACTTCCCCGCAGCCTTGGACGGCCCTCGCTCGAGCACTCTCTGGAAGTGATGGCTTCCTGTCTATGCCCCGAAGCCTGGTCACATCCCATCCCAACCACTCTGACACAAGCTGGCTCCAGACAAGTGTAGCAAAACATGCGGCTTGTCCCCAGGTGACGTGCAATCTAGAGGGGACGGAATTGGTTTTAGGTAATATACCTTGGCCATCTCCAAAGGAATGGGTTAGATAGTGACATTCCAGCAGCTGTTGTGCTCTCAGCCATAGTTCATACATAGCCTTGGATAGTAACAATCGAGGGCCAAATTCATGCCTGGGGGCATTCCTCGACTTCTGTGGATTGACACCAGGGATGAATCTGGAGCTGGCTTTTGGCAGAAGGAATGCTGGCCATGAACCCTAGGCTATCCCTACTCTACAAAACGTCCCCTCGGCACTTGAACTTCCCCTGGAGAAGCAGCAGGATCTCACCCATCAGACTCTCTCACTGGGCATCTCCCAAGCCTACGACGCAGTGCAAATGCTGGAGACAGGATGGAGTCTTGGTGGGGGATTAGAACCCACCACCCTCGGCTCCAGGGAATGAGCATTCCACCCGCTGAGCGGCGCCAATCCTATGGCTGTCATGTAGGTGTTTGCGTAAGGAATGCGGCCCAAAGACTCGAGGATGTGCAGAGGTAACTGGGCCTAGTCTGGAAAATGCACAAGGCCGACACGGACTGCAGCAGGATCTGAATCTACTACACAAAAGCCGATGCTTTTCCTTACCGCCTATTAATTGTGCAGCTAAGCCCATTGACTTCACAGGGCTGCTGTATCTCTGACAGCACACCCGTCCTCTGAGCCGGGGCCCAGAAATAATCCCCTCTGCCTGAGAATTACAACCCGGAGCCTTCAAAATACATTTGTTCTCATCACTGTGTCAAAGGGTCACGGCTGAGGCCTCTTCTCTGCTGGAATGGACACAACTGACGGAGCAGCCTCTGCTGGGCAGCTTCTAATCAAGGATTTACCCTTCACGAGCCGCAAGGGAAATCTCAAAACGCCATTTACCGTGGGCCCCAGCCAGTCCTAAGGGATTGCAGTTTTGGGGGTGCCGTCATGGCCTGATGAGAAGGTAACTAACTCTGCCGGTGGTTTGCAGCACTGTAAGCAGACCCACGGGGAACAAGGCCAGCAAGCAGCGTAAGTGCCAAGCCGTATGAAATCAAAGAGCTTTGCTGTCTCATTCGTCGCTTGCATGTGTGTTCCGCATGCGTCTGTCAAGGAAGACGGATTGTCTCATGGAGAAAGCAAAAGGCTGGGGGTCAGGAGAACTGGGTTCTACCTTAGCAGTAGCTACACACATAAAGAGGATCTAGGCATCATGATGTGATCAGTGAAAAGGTCTGCTGTAGTCAAAACGTCAGGGTGCATAAGGAATGGGACTGAAAATATCCAAATGCCATCACGTAAACCAATGGTACGCCCGCAGTTGGAATATTATGTTCTGTTCTAGACACCCAGTGTCTGTGAAAGGATCTCGAAAGAGTGAGTGCTCAGTCAAGTTTGGAAATTAGTAGAGCCATGAAGAGGGAATGAAAAAGCTGGGGATGATTAGAGGCATACCGAATAATAAACAGTGCAGAGAAACTAAATCAGGCACTGCTATATGGTCTCTCTCAGAATAGAAGAAGAAGGTGACATTCAATAAAATTGAAAGACAGTAACTCTAAAACCAACAGAAAGATATCAACACAATCAACTTGTGGAACCCACTATCACAAGATATTGATATCAAGGCATTAGTAGGGTTCAGAAAAGGATTAGAGTGTATGGATACCGAGAAAATCCACGGCTGCCAAAGAGATGTGAACCCTCATGCTTCAGAACAAAACCAAACACAAACTCCATAATTGTCCACTCTGGGATATCTCTCACATTCCTCTGAAACATCTGTTCTGGCCAATGTCAGAGACAGGACAGTGGGCTAAATCGGTGGTTCTCAACTGTGGTCCACCGCTTCTTCAGGGAAAGCTCCTGGCGCGCCAGGCCGGTTTGCTGACCTGCCGCATCCGCAGTTTCGGCCAGTCGCTGCTCCCACTGGCCGCAGTTCGCCATTCCAGGCCAATGGGGGCTGCGGGATGCGGCGCGGGCCAAGAGATGTGCTGTCCACCGCATCTCGCAGCCCCCATTGGCCTGGAGTGGCGAACCGCGGCCAGTGGGAGCCGCGACCGGCTGAACCTGCGGATGCGGCAGGTCAACAAACCGGCCCGGCACGCCAGGGGCTTTCCCTGAAGAAGCGGTGGACCACAGTTGAGAACCACTGGGCTAAATGGACTACTGGGCTGACAATATATGGCAGTTCCTTGATTGCTATAGATATGCTCTTTAATTTAATAGATGTATTAGCATGGATTCAGTTCACTATTTTTAAGCACTCTTGATTATATATAATAATCTATTTAGTTTATATTAAATTATATATAATAATCTATAATCTAATAATAATAATCTATTCCAAAAGGTATATTTACTGGTGTAATTAATTTCTGAAAGTATTGTGCAGAATGGACAGAAAGGCAATAATTAAATCAAATCATTAGAAAGGCATTTAGTGCATCTCCAGTGACTTCAGTCAGATCTCTCCCACCCCACACCCTGGACCGATTTGCAAAAGTGGCCGCAGCGACAAAACGCACATAAAACCCAAAATGTGCCCATAAAACCCACATTTGCGTGAGCAAAAAGCATTTGTGCAAGCAAAAGATTATGGTTCAGATCTTCAGCTGATGTAAATTGCTGTTGCTCCATTGATTTCAATGGAGTTATGCTGATTTACACCAGATGAGGATCTAGCCTGTAATTTTTTTTTTATTATTATTTTTTTTTTACACTCTCCTGGCCTGTATAATTTATTAAAAAATAAAAAACTCCGGAAGATCTTACAAGGAAATTTATGGAATGCCCCCAGGCATGACAGAGAAGTTAGAAACGAGTGAGGAGTTCCAGATTTCAAGACAAGTCAAACATTTGCAGTTTTATTGCTCTGGGACAGGCTTTAGTTCACCCTTCTTTTTTGTTATTGTTCTCTTTAAAGTGACAGTTTATGAGAACCGGCAAACAGAACATCTTTTTTATTGTCTCGCCCCACTTGAGTGTCAGCACCTGCCCAAGAGCTTGCTGGAGAGACGACAGGAGGAAGAGAAGCCCAGGCTTTGGCTATGGCTACCCAGTGTTATCACAGCACCTGCAAAAAAGGACACGTTTGGGGCGGCCCATTACAGCACACTGGCCTCGTGGCATCACAGCGTGAACGCGCCCCCCTCCGGGGGCCGAGGGCAGCACCGTGCTAGCCACTCGTGCTCAGCAGAAGGCAGCACTAGGGTCTGGCCTAGACTCAATCCTGATGCCTGGCAGGCTTAGCAGCAATGAAGCAAGTAAAGGCCCAGTTGTCGCCATGATGCTCGAAGCCCCTCTCTCGCGCGCACTTTAACTAAAGACAGAACCAAAGCAAACCCTGCACGTCCGTGACGATATCATCAGTGGGGGGAATGGGGCTTTTCACAGAGGGAATTCCATTGCCTGGTCCCTGCTAACATTCATGGAAGCCACGCTGCTCTGATCATCAATATGTGAGCTGGTAGAACTGATGTGAGCCTTTCTCTTGGGAGGCTCCTTTTTGCTCCCCCAGAATGACTTCCTTCCTAGCGGAGAGTCTCTGTGACGCCCCAACCGTTCCAGCCTCTCTCCTCCACCAGCGAGTCCCATGGTTTCAGATTCAGGGAGAGATACCACACGTGCTGCTGGGCAGTGCAAGCTCTGGGCTGTTAAGCGCATGAGCCTGGCTTGGCTCCCACTCAGCTATTCGTGCTGCGTCTCTACAGCTCATGAGTGTGATTCCTAGAACGCTCCCCGCCTTGTACAGCGATTACCCGCTCCGCTCGCTTGGCCCAGGGAAAAGAACAAAAAGAAAACGGCCCCTTGTGCGCACAAAAGACCACGTGCCTCGGCCCTTTCCCTTGTGGCAGGGAGGGAAAGACTGCTACGAGCAAGGGCTGAACTTCAGAAAGCTCCGTCTCTGAAGAGGCTCTAGAAAGCTCTCCAGGGCAGTCTCTCTGTTGAGACGTCCAGCCTCTGCGTAGCAAATACCTTGGGAACGGTTTCTCTGGTGGTCATGAGGCTCTTTTGCTTCTGGATGGGACCCGGCAGCACACACATGCCCCTGAAGAAGTAAACCTATAAGGAAAAGCGCTTCAAGAGCCCGGGGAAAGTTCAGGTACCTGCCCCTGGTATTTCAAAGGAATCTACACAACCGCGGCAGCGTTCCAGGTGGCAGCCACCGTGTCGTCCTATTAAAATGTAACAAACCCATCAGTGGTCTTGTCTCTCCGTGATTCCAACTTGTCTTTTTCTTCTTCTCTTCCTCCTCCTCTTTCTTAGGGCTTGTCTCCACGGGGAAGTTTTACCAGTTACACTGGTGTAATTATAGCAGTATAGTTAACTGGTGTTGCTATACTGGTATAATTCCCCTTGTGGACATGTACTGCAGAATAAGTGTGCTCACATGGGAAGTTATACCAGTATAGCGACATCAGCTTCAATTCACACCTTAGCTTATACTGGTCTAACTTTCCTGTGCAGACAAGATCGTACTCTTCTCTTCTCACCCAACATCCACGCTAGGTACTGGTCCTAGGAAAGGTGCTACTGGGGGAAAAAGACCTTAACCAAAAAAGTGGGTCTTGCATTTGATCTGGCGAGCACTCAGCCTGTTCTCCTCTAGCGGTGTGCTCCATAACCTGGGACCCCCTTCGAGAATGCTCTGTCCTTCGCAGCTGAGTCTCTGAAACGTCTTTGGTGCATCCTGGAGGGTTGCCAGGGGAGAGGTGTTCACTGGGATAGCCAGGTGCTAAGCCAGGAAGAGCCCTATGGCTGGGCAGGGACTTGGAGCTCAACTGGGAAAGGAATGGGAAGCTAGTAGGGCGGACAAGCCCCAGTGCGAGCGGCTCACGTTGGCCTTTGGTGCTTAAGGAATGAGCTGCAGGGTGTGTTATGAGCTGCTGCTTCTGCCTGGCATTCACGTGCAAGCCCAGGCAGAGCAAGGTCCAGCACCGGCATCTGGAGAGGCCACGGAGAACACGGGCTAGGAGAAATTTTCTCCGCTCACAGATCAACCACCATGCAGATAGGGTCCCTGTCTGCTTTCCAGCCAGAGCGGAATGCCTATCCCACCGAGCTATTTAGCACAGCCAGCCACTTCCACTTACGCCTGCTGTTGGCACAGCACCATTCCCTCGCTGGTGACGTCAGGCTTTTGACGTCTCGGCCTCGCCGCCCAACGGCTCTCGTGACCAACCCATCAGTTCCGCGCACTGTTTCTGGGACCATAAAACCACTTGCCAAAAGCACTTGCCCACTCTAAATAAGACAAGTGAAAGAGCCCCCCGCACCCTGCCTACGGGGGAATCGGCAAGATTTTCCGTTCTTTTTACAGCGACAGCTCACTATACTAATAAAAAAAAGCTGAGGAAAGCCATTTGTCACGGGGAATGTTTAGAGATACGGCGTGCATGAAAACTGTTTAGTGTCCAAACACATCATCGGCCCGTCTCTGCAAGTCTTCATTCCAATCAAAACCCGGTTCCTCTTGCTTGTGACTATAAATGGTCTGTGCTGAGAGAACCGAGAGCAGGGCAGTTCTAACGGAGGACGGGGCTCTGCATTCACCTCCCAGGTGGATCCTGCCTGCCAGAGGAGGGTTCGCATGCGCAGGGCTATTCCCAAGGGGCCTCCCAGGCTGTGGTCCCTATGGCAGAATTCCCACTATGAGCCCCGTGTTTGTTACTTGGCTGTTTTCATTCCCATCAGACAGGCACTTAGGCCCTGACACAGCAAAGCACTTCAGCAAGCCGGGGAATGTGGGCGCGGGAACCATCCCATTGACTTTGACAGAACTCCTCGCAGACTTCAATGGAAGCCCAGGCTTTATGCACGTTGTCGGAGGAGGGCAGGAGCTGCAAGTCCCAGTCCAGGCCCCAGTCTGTTTTGGATGGGAATTAGAAGCCGCCAGTTTTTAACCTCAGTCCATTTGAAAACAGGGTGTGGGGGAGGCTTGGGAGAGCAACACCCACGTGAGACCATTTTTGGAATCCAGTGTGTTCCCCTCTAAAATGAATCCATCCATTTTAAAAGTGACCTTTGCAAAGCACTGCCCTCCTTTCCTCAGAGCCTTTTGATACATAACACATCCCAGCCGGAACTGGGAGGCGGGCGGCAGCCGCGGCCAGGAGCCCCACCGGGAGGGCGGGAGACAGCCGTGACCAGCCGCCCCCCGGCGCCCTAGGCGACCGCCTAGGGTCGCCTAGTGGGCGCACCAGCCCTGACTACACCCATCTTACCATGGAGTCACAGACAGATCCTACTCTCCAGCCTATCTTACCACCCAGAGCAACTGGACTTTGTGATGAAAAAGTCACTTACATAAAAAAAATCACATGAGGTTGCTCCCAGTTCCGAAAGACCAGCCACTTACCCTAGATCAGTTGGTACTCTAGATCCTAGACAATGCTGGCAGGCAATTCTTTAGTAAACTAACTAAGGGTTTATTAGCTAAGAAAAGGAAATGAGAGTTACTGAGAGGTTAAAGCAGGTAAAATATACGCACAGGTGAGTCACAGTTTGTAATGCCAAATGGCGGCAGTGATGTATATAAACTGCCAGTTTCCCAAAAGTCTTTTCAGGGTACCCATATTGTCCCTGGGGATCTCCACTCTGCATCAGTACACTTCCCTGTAAGAGTCCAAACAGTCCAGAGATGAAAGATCTTTCCTTGAATCCATATTTATAACGTCTTCTGACAGAAAACAAGCTGACCGTGTCTCTACCCACCTGGGCTTTGGGAGCAAGGAATCCACTTTGAGTCTCTGACCTCCGGCCACCACACCCAGTGGACATGTGCTTTGAAATTAGCCCTTTTTCTGATAAAGTCCTTCATGAGCATTCCCCAAGGCTTTCTTGATGGGTTATTTACCTACAGGGGTATGTACAATGCAAATGTTCGCTTGTCCTAACAGGATACAGATAAGAGAAAACAATGCAAGTAACGCCCTATTGGTGTTTACACTTCATAAAACTAAATGCACGCTTCTACCTTCAGCAATCACTTTGATCTGTACTAATACACCAGTGAATTGGCCTGAATACACTCTGGCATGACCTGGTCTGCCAGCGTCACAACTACTCAAGTACTTTGAGACAGAAGGTGCTTTCGGGTGAGATTTCAGCAGCTCCTAAGTGAGTTAGGAGCACAAACCTCAACTGACCAGCCACACGACCCATGCTCCTAGGCCATTTTAAAAAGCTTTGGAAAATCTCACCCGTAGCCATGCAAAGTAAAGTAGCGAGAAAGCTCTCTGGGGATGCACCGTGTAAGACGCAGAGTCCCCTGAAAAGCACATCAGCCTTTGGACCCAGCCTTAGCATATGATCAGTCACAGGGAAATGGGAGTGAACTTTAACATCACACACTTTTGCTTAGGGCTCTGCTATAAAAAAATAACCAAACAATCCCTCTCCACCAACCCCAGCCCCACCCCAAACCAGACCCAATCTGTACCCTGACTGCTGAGAGAAAGGTCTTCAGAAGCCCTGTGCTTCCTATGCAACTTGGCAAACTTGATCTACGGGAAGCAAAGCGAAGCCTCTCCCAGCCCCATGGGGATCTGGGATCTGTCCTCGCGTCTCTCCCAGCTCACTGGCAGCACGCTAGCTGAATTCAAGGTCCCATGGAGCCCTTCCCAGTCCTGCCAGCTCCGTGCGAGGGCCAAGGCCAGATGGGCTCCCAGAGGAGGGAACTTTGGCGGACAGGTGGAGACGGTGAGCAAAGCCTCCTCTGGAGAAACCGCCCCAACCAGCTGAGTGCTCCTGGCTCAGGGGGACCAAACAGAAGAAGGGTTGCAGCACAATGATATAGCCCAGCCGTTCAGACGTGTTGGAGCTGAATCCCCTGCCCAGCCCAGCCGGTGCCCCTGCGCGTTCTCCTACCTTAAACAGCAGCGAAGCCATGGCTTCCCCCTACCCGTCCCCAAGATCTGAACTGCGCTGGCTGCAGGGAGGTGCTCTCTACCAGCCCCGACACCAGCTGGATACGGCTTCTGGCAGAGGCAGGGGCCCCTCCCTCTCCCCAGGCTCCTGGCTTGCTCAGTGTGTCTCCTGCTCTCTTCTCCTGACTCCTCTCCCACTAGAAGTTTATCATCATCATCATCATCTCAGTAATTGGCATCAATGACCATAACAAGAAGAACACAGAACCTTGCATCCCAGGCTCCTAGACATCTTTACAGTGATCACTTGTGGCTCACACACCTGGGCTGAGGTAGGTCGGCAGTAACTATCTTACAGAAGAAGAAACTAAGGCAGAAAAGCTGGGGAAAGAACCCAGATGTCCGGACTCTCAGTCCTATGCTTTAGCTGCAAAACCATCCTTCCCTGAGGTATATTGTTTAACTCTGTAAAGCCCTTTTTGAATCCAAGCGGTATTCAAAATGCCACAGAAAATAAAGGGCATTGCAATGCATGGGGTTTTGCAACTCTCAAGGAGGAAGCACGGTCCGGTGGTTAGGGCACTAGCCTGGAATTTGGATTCACTTCCTTGCTTTTGTGTGACCTTGGGCTTAGTTTCTGGGCCTCACCCGTAAACTAGGGATAATATCTACTGCACAGAACTGTTGTGGGGTTAAGTACGTTAAACTCTGAGCAAAGAAAACGTCTCTTTGTTGGTGTCCTTCCCTGACAGATTTCACCAATTAGAGGCTTTAAGCAACAAACAGTCTTCATGACAGGACAGACTTTGTGGATTCTCATCTAAAAAGTCCAGCCAACAGCAGCTTTCAGGGAGCTGGCTCTGCAGCATCGTAGTGTGACCCAGCAGACGCGGCTATTTTTACCTCGTCACGTTAGCATCTAGGGTGGGATTTGCCGGCTCGGAGTTAAAAAAGGATCATGTAAATGAGAATTATAGCTTAAAAAGCCCACCCACGCTCCCATAACGCAAACTGCTGCACTGCTGCATCGGGCTTAAGCAGAAGGAAACCGAACGAGAGGTTTTTTGGAAGAGTGACCGGGGCAAGAAGTTGCCATGAATTATCCAAAATAGAGTGGCCATGACATAAATATATGGAGATAGGCCTATCTCATAGAGCTGGAAGGACCTTGCAAGGTCATTGAGTCCAGTCCCCTGCCTTCACTAGCAGGACCAAGTACTGTCCCCTGACAGATTTTTTTGCCCCAGATCCCTAAATGGCCCCCTCAAGGATTGAACTCACAACCCTTAGTTTAGCAGGCCAATGCTCAAACCACTGAGCTATCCCTCCCCCCAGACATGGTCAGGAGGGAGGGGTTCTTTTAGAGAGAGAGAGAGAGAGAGTGAGTGTGTGATGAACTCTGCCCCTGAAGTGTCACAATAGGGGCCATTGGGTGCAGAGCACTTTTACAGATCTGGCCCCGTGTGTGCGTGTATTTCACACATGCACCCTTTTACATGCGCACATTATTGCAAAGACCTATACGTAGGAATAGGTGTGTGAGTACTTGCACACACACACGCACGCACACAGAGTACTGATGAGCGCATCAGACTATCTGCAGCTATCTTCTACCGAGCCATCATCACAGGGATGGTCTCACCATCTTACGAAAGGGCAAATGAAAACACTGCCCGTAGCTTTTTGCGTATGAAGAGAGGGGCAAACCCTAGAGAGGGGGTACAGCACCCCCTGCTGGAAAGTAGGGGAAGTCACAAGCACCCCATTGCAAATGAATATTGGAAACTCTAGCATTTTGCTATACACTCCGGTCCTTCGTGGCAACCGCCTACATTTCACAGCGAGGAAAGGCAGACAGATAAGGGATAAAGCTCTGTGTAAAGAGAGGAACCAGCCACAGTAGGGACATCAGCCCACACTCATTTATTCCTGGCCCAAAAGTATGCCTTTGTACCAGCATATAACCCTTGGCCTGGCGACTGATTGAAAACAAATCCAATCAAACCCTTCTTGCTAGCTCGTCACTGGATATGGGCCATCAGCCACCAAATACGGGTCACCCCTTCAAAATACAAGCCAGGTGGTCACCCTCAGCTTTCAGCCCAGGGCACTTCTGAGTATCTGCTCCACTCTCTACAGGGCCGGATCAAAGGGGCCGTGTTTGGTGCTGGACTCAGACTTGTCCTTCTCTAAATTCTGCCACCCTTTCCCACGCTCTGTGGCTTGGCGAGGTGCGTTAGGCTCACGTCATGCTTTCGCCCCAGTGTGCAGAACAGATGAGAAGAACCCCAGGCCTCTTCCCATATTGCAGACAAAGAGGCGTAGAAGAAAAACCTCAGCCTGAAAGGCCAGAGCAGGCTGCGAGGCGACGCGTCCCGTTCTGTGCAGGGCCGGAGAAGATGCGAAAGGGGCTTTGGCCTCGGGAGTGCAGCTGACACCAGCATTAGCTTGCCAATAGCTAGGTAAAACCTTCACCACCCCTGCCCAGGAGAGAAAACTCTCCCAGAGGACCTCCAGCGGGGCACTGTCTGCTTTCCCTAATGATGTTGGGAACAGTAATTCCCTCGTCTGTGTGCACAGTTCTATGGTAGAGGCTTGGGAGCTTGCACATGGATAAGACGAGATAATCAGACTGGCCCCTTCTAGCCTTAAAAAAAAAATATCGATTTGTGTATAACTTAGGGTCTGATCCTGTAAACACTATGGGCTTCTCTACACTTGGAAATTCACCCAAATAGCTACTCTGGGCTAATCCGTTGGGTATAAACCCTGCAGTGTCGCGCCTATAGAGCCATCTCAGTACATTTCAGAGTGCCCACAAGCCCTGGCTCCTGAGCAGAGCGCACCCTGTCTGCAGGATTGGGAAGTACTCAGGATAGCGACTCGTCTTTTGGTCTGCAACGTGCGACGTTCCTCCCCGTGAACTAGCAATAAAGAAAGTGTGCGTGTGTGCGCACGCGCATGTGAGCATTGCTACCCCTTGCTGGCCAGTGAGTGTGTGCAGGCCTGCGCATTTGGGGAGGGGAAAACCAAAGGGGTTACAAGTTCTGGTTCAACCCTGAATCTCAGCCTCAGAGCAAGTCCCAAATCGCCACCCCCTCTCCCCTCCTCCCACCCTCACCTCCCGCGGCGCGCTCGCAGACAGGATGGCTTTTCTGCATCAAGACTTCCACAAGGTCACCATCAGTCAGTGATGTTCAGTGGGGGCTTTACACCCGCACCCAGCAGCCTCTTTACTCGCCATTGTGCTCCTTGGGGGACGCGGTTTGCCTGACTGCTTGCTGGAGCTGGGCTTTTAATTGGTTTTTTGGGCTGCATGTTTGTGTTAAAAATACAAGGCTATTTCTGGCAGAAATGTTTTCTCTCTCTCTCTTTATGTTCCTTCTGCTCCCCTGTGCCGCCGCCTCCTCTTTGGCTCGCTGAGCTTTGTTTTCCTTGCTGGTGACCAGCTTTGCAGCCCTCTTCCTAGTAGACTCCCATTTTCCAAGGTGCTGCCTGGGAATGGGATATCAGCTCAGAGAGTTCTCTTAAAGGAACACAGTCTTGGTAAATATCCTACATAGGGCGGTCTGTGGCTCCCAGCCCTGGGCTCTGACCAGTAGACCACAATCCAGGGAACCCAAATGCAACAGTGGAGATAAATCCAAGTACCCCAAACCCTAGGGAAGTTTTGAGTCTAGCTCCAAACTTTGCAGCTCAGATTCATTTCTAGCTCATGCAAAAAGCTTTTGTTTCCCCGACTGTTGTTCGTGTTTTTAATGTTAATAAAATAGGTCCTTTGCTTTTTCTGCATTTGGACTCAGATATTCCCCCGTAGGTTTTTGTAGCCCAAACACTGCAGTGTTGTGCGAATGGATGAAACCAGAGTTCCCATAGAGCCGGCAAGGCTTAGCAGTGCCCATTTTATTATTTAAATCATAACTGTCGCCCGGAGCGCAAAACAGCCACCTCGGGAATCATAAGAACACGATAAAAACATAAGAACGGCCATCCTGGGGCAGACCAATGGTCCGTCTAGCCCAGTGTCCTGTCTTTCAACAGTGGCCAGTGCCAGATGCTTCAGAGGGAATGAACAGGACAGGTAATCATCAAGTGATCCATCCCGTCATCCAGTCCCAGCTTCTGGCAGTCAGAGGCTAGGGATACCTGGAGTATGGGGCTGCGGCCCTGACCAGCCTGGCTAACAGTCATGGATGGAGCTATCCTCCATGAACTTCTCTCATTCTTGTTTGAATCAGAGCTCCTCATTTGGGATCACTCAGTGAAAACATTTCAAAGCCACCTTGCCCTCAATAAAGAAACCGGCAGTTGCTTTGCGGTCTGACTCCCCACTGCAGTACTGAATACAAAACCCACACCGCTGCTCCGCAGGGTAACCCAGTAGCTGCTTGTCAGAATGGAAACCGGTACCAGCAACACAGTCAGAAAATAACGGTGTGCTGAACAGCCTGATGTTCACAGAACAAGATATACAAAAAGACACCAACAGTTTCCCAGACGTGGACCCTCTGCCGTTCTGGGACCAACCGTGTAAGTCAAAGCACGCCGCACGCCGTAACTGCCAGATGACACCACCTCCGCCAGTAATTCAACACAACTGGCACCAACTTGTTTATTCCCAGTTTCCCACAGTGGAGCTCCTTTGCCGACTGTGCTATGTAGTCACCAGCGAGCCCTCTGAGAGGAGGGGCTAGCCTACGCTCGTCCCTGCTCTCTGAAGAAGCACATAATGATGCTCAGCTACTTCCCAGGGCCTACCCAGAGCTCTGGCTCCTCGGAGAACATCAGCGCACGCCTAGGGAAGGGCTCAGAACAAAAACGGGGCCGAGCGTTTCCAAAAGTGACTCCTCATTTCGGACACTCAAGTGGGGACTCCTGAAAAGGGTCTGATTCCCCGAAAGTGCCGCGCCCCCACCCCCTGAAGGGCAGGCATCCTCGCATGTATCAAGTTAGGGGCCCGCAAATGGAGACAGCCAAAATTGCTAGAAATGGTGGCCTCACACGCTAACACTGCCACACTTAGGAGAAGTTCAGGTCCCTTCTCTAGTAAAAACAGCAAATGGAAAACAACCGTAGGATCTTTCACATCATAATAATTATTCACATTATTTACAATGATAATCCACAGCTCTTACATAGCACTTTTTATCAGTAGATCTCAAAAGGAGATCTTTATAAAGGGAAGTCAGTATCATTATCCCTATTTTAAAGATGGGGAAACTGAGGCAGGGAACAGAGAACTGACTTGCCGAACTCCACTGGCCTGATGGAGAGCTGGGAATAAAACCCAGGTCTCTGAAGTCCAGTGCTCTATCCAGGTCCAGGCCACACTGCCTCCTGTCTCGTCAGGCTTCACACGTGACAAGAACAAACATTTTATAAAAAGCTCTAAGAGCTCTGCTAGGAAAACCCCCCAAACCCTCATCTTCCTACCGATTGAGAAACCTGGAGTCGGACATCACTGGCATCCAGCGGTGACATGTTGGACTCCTGGGATTTCCTCTCCGAACTGGACTGGTTCTCCTGGTATTTCTTGGATCTCACAGGCAGAGACAAGAAGTCCTTTCCCGTGATCTTCAGGTTTCCCATGTGGTGGCTATCCCCATTCTGCTCCTTGGGAGGACAAGAAACAGTCATTGCACAAATCATTCAGCTGAGTCTTAACGTGGTGGTTGCAGGTTTCCACCTAGAATTTGTAAAAAGTTAACCTGGAGATTAGAAGCCACAATTGCACATTTATGATGGTGTCATGGAGGGTTAGGCATAGAAAGTTTTAGAACATAAGAACGGCCATACTGGGTCCATCTAGCCCAGTATGTAGCCAGTAATGGTCCAACTAGCCCAGTATCCTGTCTTCTGATAGTGGACAATGCCAGGTGCCCCAGAGGGAATGAACAGAACAGGCAATCATCAAGTGAACCATCCCCTGTCACCTATTCCCAGCTTCTGGCAAACAGAGGTTAGGGACACCATCCCTGCCTATCCTGGCTAATAGTCATTGATGGACCTATCCACCATGAATTTATCTAGTTCTTTTTTGGACCCTGTTATAGTCTTGGCCTTCACAACATCCTCTGGCAAGGAGTTCCACGGGTTGACTGTGCATTGTGTGAAGAAATACTTCCTTTTGTTTGTTTTAAACCTGCCGCCCATTAATTTTATTTGGTGACCCCTACTTTGTGACTGATGCACCTTTTAGTAGAGGACAATATACATTACTGGAGAGGACGTATCATTCACAGGAAACAAAAGTAGTCCAATTTACACTAGCTTGTCCTTGGCATTTTTGGGGAGCACATCATCATTTTTGAAGAGTGCAGGATGGGAAGGGGTGGGGCCTGTTGTTCTGTTTAGAGAGGGAGGGATATTTTAGATCGTGTGTGTGTAAATCCAGACCAGTCATTTATCATATTTACCAGGCACATAGATAACCACCCTGCAGGCCTGGCTGCAATCCCTGGACAACCTATTAAGATGTGATTGGAGGTAACCACCACATCAGAGAGGTCTCCTAGTTGCCCTCTCTTTTCCTGACTGTCAGCGCTCTACCTCTATAGTTGCTTTTCAAAGCTTGCTCAGGTCGGTCAATTCCCCTTCCCCAAAGGGGCCCGATTCCTTGCTAGACCAATACCGCAAAACATTCGAGTGGTGTCAACTAACCAATGGGACCTGGGACTTTCAAGGATTTCGCCCGTTTGTAGCAAAAGCACAAACATTTTGGCCTAAATCACAGCGCGTGAGACAGAGACAGAATCTTCCTCTACACCACCTAGCACATGGACAGCGCTCAATAAGGATAATAAACAGGATGTAAGGATTTCCTATAGGGGATTACGGCTCAGGAAACCAAGGAGAACCCAGCAGCTTGGTCACATTTCAAACTACTCAGAGAGAGAAACTATCAGGTCAGGCAGATGCACGTGATTGAATCAAATTTCGGGGGAGTTGCTTCAGAATGATTGAATCACTTTAATTCCAGCCGTAGTGGGTGTAATTGTCATAGAAAAAAAACCATTTACCCTACAGATAGTAATAGGCCTCTCTCTGATTTGCAAACACAAAGGGTCGTTAGAGCTCAGCAAAGGAATCAGCTACTGCAGGAGTAGACTCTTGCCCTTTCCATCCACTTGTTTCCACCCCTAGGGAGATATTCTTCCCTGTCATACATACATCCTCCAGGAGCCCAGCACAGATCAGGGTTAAAGGTGAGTAATGACCCAAAAGGCAGAGGTTATAGTTTTGTCTGAACACAATTGAACCAGCTGAACTTCCTGAATCTGCAGAGAGGGTCAGGGGGGCCTCCCAAGAATGGGCTTTCCTGGAGGTGGAGTATTTTGGCACTTAGTCTGGATGGGACCAAGAAGAGCAGAGGCACGTGGGTTCCAGAGAGAGGAGATCAAGCTGCAGAGATTTAACCTGGATCCAAGTTTTGAACGTTTCAAAGTTCAAGAGTCGTTTGGATGAAGGATTTTGATCTCTTGATGGCTCTTAGTTCTATCCACGCTGGCGGGCAAAGCCCTATTCTAGAGTCCTTTCATGCATCTGCACCAACCTACCCCTGTTGGAAAACCACATGCAGTAGCTCTTCATATGGACAATAAAAGACATGTCCAGAGAAAGCAGAAAAACAGTGCCAGGATTCCAACGGCTCCTCCTTTTTGACCACAGACACTCTTTCCTCATCTGGCTACACCATTGTATTGGGAACCAGGTGACCTGAGTTCCTCTCCCAACTCTGCCATGGACTTGGGCAAACCACTTTGCCTCTCTGTGCCTCAGTTTCCCCAACTGTGGCTCAGTAGGATAGAGCGCATTGGGCAGGTCTGCACGGCATGCCCAGCACACGGCTGGGCAGGCAGAACAGGTCAGCTACACAGCCGGCCTGCCCAGATCTTTGGCAGTGAAGCAGACCCACTGGATGTTGGAAAACGGGCCTGAAGGGATATTAACATCACCTAGGATGGAAAAGAAAATGAAACCAGCAAGGGTGAGTCTTGATCATCACGCAGATGAGTAGCTGCTGCCAGGAGCTTCCGCCAGGAGGGAAGAGACGGACTCACCAGTTGAAGAGCCACTTTCAGCAGGGTAGTCAAAAAACTTGACCTTGTTGCCGGTGAAACCCTCCTCCAAGCAGAGCTGCGAACCTTGCCACTCCTGCAAGCCCAAGCCATGGAACTGTCGGCAAGTCCATCTGTTCGCGACATCTGCACCTCCTTGGCGTGACTAACCACAGCGGAGTCCGCAGTGACTCTCAGATAATCCGATCAGTGCCCCGAGATACAAAGCTATGTCGCACGCTCCCCGGCTTGCTCCTGAGCGCAGGGGGAGGGACGCAGCACATTCAGCTCAGGGTGGAAGTGTGACGTTCTCAACAAGAATCTTCCTGGCCCTCTCTCTGGGGGTCTGCCCCGAGGGGAAGTGCCCCCAACTAACAAGCTGTTCCTGAAAGCAGCTTAACACGGACAAGAAGAATGCGGTGATTGCTGGGTGATGGCAGCTGGTGATAACCGGACTGCCCCGTTTCATGCCTTGCTGTCCAGCTTTGCTCTGATAAACACCCATCATCATCCCCGCCACTCGCCCAGCCTGACGACGGGCATTAGTATCCCCATTTTGTAGATGGAGGAACGGAGACAAGAGAGAGGGGAAGTGACTTGCACAAGGGCACAGAGAAGGTCAGAGTCAGGAAGAGGAACCAATTTCCTAGTCCAGTGTCCTGCCCATTTAGGGTGACCAGATTTAAAGGACCCAAAAATCAGGACACATGGGGGAAGCAAAAAAAACGGCTGGACTAGTCCAAGCAAAAAAAAACAAAACCAAAAACCTGCAGAAGCCCCGATATAGGGACAAATGGTGTTCCGACCATGCATCAGTCAGGACGCGGGACAAAGATCCCGATAAAATCGGGACTGTCCCGATTTTATCGGGATGTCTGGTCACCCTATGCCCATTGGATCACGTAACCTCCATTTCTGGAAATAAAGCCCCTCCCGTTAAGACCTTCGCCCCAACCACGAGCTCCGAGTCCTGCTCCTTACTTCCCTCCCCCAAGATGCATCCAACTTCCCACCCTCTCCCTGTCTAACACACAAACTATCCCTCACTGGCCCGTCTACTCTGACACATGGTTATTTCGGCCGTGTGGCTGAGGCCGCGGCACAGACCAGGGGCTCCGGTGCAGGACAGCATGGAGGGGTTTGACGCTCAGCGCTTGACGGCCGAGCGCAGCGCTCAAATGCTCCAAGGACCATATTCAGCCTCAGCACTTGCTGGTTCTGCTGGAACTTCAGCTGCAGGATTGAGCCGGTTCGCTGCTATCGTCCTCTAGCAGACATGAGGCGTGAGGAAGCAAGAATTTTTGGCTGGAATCTGAGGCTCCTCCATGCCCGGCTGAAGAGAGTGAAGAGTCTGCCAAGTGTTTCCACCCCAGACCCCGGTGTTTGAGAGGTTTCTGATTTGCCGCCACGCCGATGGCTAGTGACATATTTGTTGGCGTATGTTGCACTCTCACTAGAGTGAGCCTTTGCAGACCCTCGGGTGAAGGCACTGGGTCAGTGCGGAGTAACACTGGGTTATTTTAAACGCATGATTAAATCCCACCACAAGCTGGTGTCATTGTCTCCTCTGACCAAGGGACCCTCCTTTGCCCAGTGGAAGGACAGGCAGGGTTGGGGCTGGGTTTTGAAAATCCTCCACCAAGGCTCTGTCTACATTTCCAGCGGCGTGTAGGGTACAGGCACTCCATGTGGCGTTACATGCCGCAGTGAAAGGCTCTGGTCGGGGGCAGGCAGTGGGACACTATGCTGCTAAAATTGGCATGGAAAGCAGTGACTCCGGAGAGCAGAGAAACAAGTCAACCATAGGCTCCCAGTGCAATGCTGTGGCACAATGGGCTAATGTGATCCTTGGATGCAGGGGGGGCCGGAACAATTTGTATAGTGGGGGTGCTGAGAGCCATTGAACCAAACTTCAAACCCTGTATATGAATGAAACCACTTCAAGCCAGGCAGTGAGGCAGCACCCCCTATTTCCAGCACCTAAACAGGGGAGTACTGAGTAGGAGGAGAAAGGTGATTTTATCTCTGTACACAGCATTTGAGAGATCTATGCTGGAATACCGCATCCAGTTCTGGTGTCTATATTTCTAAAAGGGTGCAGGAAAGAGCCACAAAAATGACTTGAGGGCAGGAGAAAGTGCCATAGAATGAGAGACTTAAAGAGCTCAATATGTTTAGTTTATCAAAAAGAAAATGGAGAGGTGATTTGATTACAGCGTACAAGAAGCTTCACAGGGAGAAAATACTGAATACTAAAGGGATCTTTAATCTGGCAGAGAGAGACATAACAAGCAGGGTGGATTGCATTTCTACTTTTTAGTTATTGTACTAAAGAAAGGTTGAGCTCATTAGTCAGTAACCACTAAAACATGTTGATTTGCAGCTAAATATAGCATTTACACTAAATTTGGTACTACTTTTTGCTAACGAGGATCTATCTGTATCTATACAAATTTATTTAAGCAATTACATAGTGTAATTTATATAACTTAATTTATTCAGATTCTTAATTTTTACATGTTTATATTAGAATATGGTTAATAATGCATTTCTTATTTACTAGATGATGATTAATTTATTTACTTGTGATTTGTATTCATCCTCTGTTTGGATGGTAATTCAATTTAAATTAAAATGCACAAAAAGAGCATTTCTCGGACATAAATAAATGTACCTTAAAAGCGCTGGATACATAAGCAAAAAGTTTATTAAAACATATTTTACATTTAAAGCTAAATGAGCTATTAAATAAAGGAATTATCATCTGTAGTTAATGAACTGAACAGCTTGTTTCCGGTCACCATGTCCTTCAAGGATTTCAGAACTGGTGGATCTCATCTCTCATACGTAGTTTTTATTCATAGATTGGAAGAGGAAAACAAGCTTTCCTGTTTCTTCAGTTCCCAATTGGTTTCTTAACTTTGAACGAACTGGTCATCGAATTGTACTGGCTGAATAAACCAGACTGAAGGAAATATTCTCTCCGCACAAGCAGAAGAGGCTACTGTTGTCAAAAACTGGTTTAGTACTTCAATGAACTCTGGTTCCAGGCACTGACCCAGTGACTTCCACCAGTTCAGTGGTCTGACTTTCTTTAAAACACTGCAGCAAACATGTACTGCTTAGCATTTTTTTTGGTATTTAATTAAAATTATTTTAATACATTATAATAAATTTAGGCCTTAACATAGGTTGTCAATTTCATATTTAATTTTCAATAGGTCTGTTTTAAAAAAATAAACCTGCATTAAATTTAAATTTAAAAAATCCTTTAAAATCATTTATTTTTATCCACTCTCCATCCAACATGATCCAAAAGCTGGAAGTTAAAATCAAATCAGATTACACAGCTCAAATTTTTAACAGTGAGGGTGATTAACCATTGGAGCAAACTCCCAGGGGAAGGGGTGGATTCTCTATCCACGATATCTTTATATCAAGACTGGATGTCCTTCTAGAAGATGCTTTAGTCAAACAAGTTACTGGGCTCAATACAGGGGTAACTGAAATTTAAGACCTGTGTTGTACAGGAGATCAGACTAGACGATTTAAAATGATCTCTTTGGGCCTTGACATCTATGAATCTGTGAAAGTGACTGAGGGATCGGGACAGGAAAGGTCGAGAGAATTAGGCGATGGGGTGGAAAAGGGGCTGGAGAGACTGAAGAGATGAGACAGAGATGTGAGCTTTAATCCGATCAGTCTTCCCCCACTGGGAGATCAAGGCGGATGCCCCTCTCCTGGGCTACAATCACATTCCCTCCAAGTGGCTGAAGAGCAGAAGGGACAATGCATCTGACAAGGCCGCCAGGAAGAGACCAAAATACACTCTCTCCTCAAGGGCCACTTAAATGAGAATGGGAGAACTCAGCTCCTGCTGGCTGACAGCTCCCATTTACTCCAGCCTCCCAGCAGGAACTCTGGAAGCTCATAATCCTGCCTGAGGGCTCAGCTATTACACTGAAGCACGCAGCAAGCCACACATCAGCGAGAGAGTCCCCAAGGCCATCCGGTTACTCAGCACTAACTAGCCCTCGGATGCTCATTCAGACGCGTCTCTGATCTCAAGCGCTGCGGCCTGGGCGTCACAGCTCACGAGTCACAGCAGCAGGCTGGATGCTGCACCGGGGGAGGCTGGGCCAACTAGTGCCAGTCCAGCTCCAGAGCACGATATGTCACGGTCAACGGCTGGGTGAATTAAAGGGGCAGTTATCACGTCGGGGACTCGAGAGGTCTGGGGTCAGATTTACAAAGGTGTTTAGAAGCAGATGGACACGGGGGTGCTGGAACAGTTTTTATAGTGGGGGGTGCTGAGAGCCATTGCTACCCACTGTAAACCCGATGTATGATGGAGACCACTTCAAGCCACTTCTACCGCACCCCCAACTCCAGCACCTACGGATGGATGCCAAGCAGAATTTACAAAACCCCCATAGCAGGTTAGGTACCTGATTTCCACTGAAAGCCAGTGGCAGTTAGGCACTTGTGTAAAACTCCACTAGGCACCCATCTATATCTTTAGGTGCCTAGGTATTTTTGGAAATCTGGTCTCTGCTTGCCAGGCCTACCCTGACCCATGACTCGCTCTGCAACCTTGGGTGAGCCATGTCCCCGCTCTGTGCCTCAGTTTCCCCATCTATAAAGAGGAGAGGGTGATAATTCTGGCACACCTGAGATCTATGGATGGAAAGGGCTATCTAGATGGTAATTATTACTACAGATTACATTCAAAGCAAGGCAGAGTGCTGCTGGCCTGGGAAATCTCCACCAGGCGAGGGAATGACTAGACCCCGTGACAAAGGCAATAATTGCCAGCAGAATCCCAAGAAGAAAGTCAAAGGCCTGGGGAAGGTTTCATGGGAAAATTAATTTTTTTCCGAAGATGGGAGGTTTCAGCGTCTCCCAGCTGGGTCAGACTCGAGCCTAAGCACGAGAGAGACAGAGCAGAGAGCAAACATCCCTGGACCCAACATTTCCTATGGAGAAGCCGCTGGCAGGAATGCCTCAGTGCACTAACAGAGCAAAACCCTGTGGTAATGTGAAGGCTCCCGCCTTTGGCCTCTCGTTCCGCATTCACCCTGAAGACAGCCCTGTCCCAGAGTGAAACGGACCAAGATTGGCCACCAAGAGCTAACAGGGTTAAAAGTTAATGATCGTCCTCTCCAGGAAGGATTGTTTTTCAAAAAGTGTAGCTGCTGGTTTTTCAGATTTCAACTAAGTGCCTTTTTTTAGCTCGACCAGCTGTTCCTCTCCTCCAGGCTCCCTAGAAACCCTCTTTGGTTAATCCCAGCGACTCTAGTGGTATCTACTAATTGCACATGTCCCTGCAGATGAAGTCATCCAACAAGCCATTATAGAGTCCTGCTGATATTTAATCTCCTAGGCCAGCCAATGTGAATCTGGTTGTCCTGCCTCCCTGCCCCTTCCCTTCATCCCTCCTCTCGCAGACAACTCTGCTTACCTTTTCGGAGGGGAACTTCAAGAGGTCTAAACTGTCCATGCTGTTCCTTTGGATTCTCTTAGGCCTGGCTCCTGAAAAACAACACAGACCTGCATGAAGCGGCTGTCACCGATTGTCGGCATTAATGTCATGCAGATAAAATTCAATCCACAGCAGACCCCGGCTCCGGTTAACTGGAGTGATACAAAGTCAACAGGACAGGATGTTGCCGTCGGGTTGTCCTTGAGATTCAGAACATGTTTTGTTCCCTTCTGTTTGTTTGTTTTTTCAAACCACTATCGCAGTTCAGTTAGTAACAGCTAGAGCCACGTGATGCCAACCTGGACACCATGCCACCGTAGTGCTACAAGCCTAGAATCTGAGCCAGGTCCACTGTCGCAGTGTTGCCAACCGCAAACATTTTTAAAATTTTTTAAAAAATCACGATCCCCTCCCCCAAAAATCATAAGATCAATGTAAAAAACCATGAGATTTAACCAAATAATACGTTTTGCGTTCTGTTTCTTTGCCATCTGAACCTGGTTTCTGAACCTTTGGGATATGCCTGCGTCACATCTTCAAGCTTCTCTCCACAACCACGACGGCTAGAAACGTAAATGAAAGCCGACAGACTTACAAGCTAACATGACTCCAGGAGCTGGAGCATCAGGAAAACACACCACGTACTGAAAGTTTGACAATAAAATCATGAGAGCTGGCAACATTGAAGAGAGTCTCTGAGTTTCCAGCAAATTCATTTTATGAAACAATTACATCAAGAATATAACGGATGAAAATGGATTTAGATTCTGACTCTAGAGTCCTAGATTTAGATTCTGAATCCCCGAACTTTCTGTCTCTCTCTCTACTTCCTGTTGCCTCTGCACTTCCAATTAGATACATGCAGCATCCCCCACTATGCCATAGTCACCATGGCTGGGAAAACCCCTGGAACAACCTCCACGCCCCACCCGGCTCTCCCCTCTTTTCAGGAGTCTAGGCTTGGGTGGGAACCATGCGACATTCAGTGATTTCAGGTGGCAGAGACGCTAAATGTAGAGGTTTGGGACCAGTTTTACGTGGAAGTTTTCAGGCTCAGAAGACAAAAGCCATGCCGATTCCTGAGAATGGAAACTCCAGAGCTTCGTACGGTTCCTGAGACAGCAAAACGATTCTGATTTCCCACAGCAACACCCATTAATAATCTCAGATATTTGTATTACGGTAGTGCCCAGGTCCCCGGATCAGGATGGAGGTGCCATTGCACAAAGCAGAGAGCAAGGTACATTCCCAGACTCAAAGAATTTGCACTCCAGTTTATGACAAAATGCAACTAAATGCCTGTCATAGACAGACTCAATGGCAGAGGGAGGGATGGATAATGGTGGGGAAGCAGAGCAGCATTACGCCGCTACAGGAAACAGCAGCAGCACGCCGAGTCCAGCCGCACTGCGAGCCCGTGTGTAACCAGGGCCAGGGCTCAAACTGGGACCATCATGGGCTGCAAGTCTCGGCTATTCTGGGTGCACCAAGCCTGAGGCTTCCCACGAGCCACTCTGGGAGGAGCTGGGATGAACTTCTCTTGGGCACACTCAGTGCACGGTTTCCACGTGATGAGAGGACAAAGTCCAGAGAACTCTTCTTGTGACTGGCACTGTAATCAAATGTGGTCTAGTGTATGGTAATTTCATTTGATTAACCTATATCTAATTGCACCACCCCTAAACCCTGTTCTGTCAGCCTAAAAAACTTAGATTAGTACAGTCCTAAAGCCCCAGTTCAGCAAGACACTGACACACACGCTTAAGCCCATCTTTATTCAGCAAAGCCTGGCAGCACCTGCTTAGTTTTAAGCATGTGCTAAAGTCACATTAAGCATGTGTTGAATTCCTGTTGACTTTAAAGCTCTGAGCATAGGCTGGTGGACTTTGCTGAATTGGAACAGTCTGTGGAATTGGGACCTAAACAGAAATTAAATTGCTCTAGAGAAAAGGACTTTTTGTTAGGCCTGAAAGCAAAGAGCAAGGCGGACACCGGGGCAACCACCATGTCCTTCCAACAGGGAGATCTGTCGCCTTGCCACAGCTGCAACGTCAAGGCCAACTTCTCAGCTGGCACTCGCTCAGCAAAACAGGACTCCATCCCGGAAGCCAGGCAGCTGGCCAGGGCGCAGCCACAGAGCTCGCCCAGCTTTTGGGCCGATGGGAAGAAAGGCCTCTGCCACGCCAAGCGACTTGGGTAGGGCTCATCTGCTTTTGCAATGTTTGCGTCTGTCCCTGCCTGCTTTTGCTACGAGACCTTACAGCGCCTCCGTATCTGAAGGCATTAATCATCGGTCGCAGCCTTTGCACTCGGAACACCAACAGGACCCAAGTAAATACATACTCGGGTCAAATTCTCTATTGGCGTAAACTGACACAGCTCTGCTGACACCAATGGCATCGCACCGATCTACACCATCAGAGAGTTTGGCCCACTCTCTATATAGCACCTATCATCTAGTCATTTTAAAGCATTTTGCAAACACTGCCCACGCCCCTCCTTGCCCTCCCCGCCCCTCGGCATCACTGTCCCCTGGAGCCTAGACAGAGCCCAGAGCTGAACCCAAGGTCACACAGCAAAGGCCTGGCAGACCCAGGAATGCTCACGCCCAGCTCTGATCACCAAGCCGCACTCATCTTCAGGCGCTGACAGGACGGAGGGGAGGGGCGCTATCACCCAGGCTCCCCCGCCCCCACCCCAAAGTGAAGTGTGCTCCCAGTTACAAGAGTTACCTTCCAGGAACCTCCCATTAAAAACAGAAGGCATTTCTTGGACAACGTTCATTTCAGAATAATCTCTCTCCTGCGTCTGCTGTGAAGGTTGCTCCCTGATATCCAGGAGTGCTTTGCACCCTCTAGGTATCAGCGAGACTCAGAGAATCCGGACAGGATTATTATTTCTGCTTCTAGAGATATTCTCTCTGGGTGCATCTGTATAAACAGGGAGTCCATATGTGAGTTGGGAAATAGAAGGCTGGTGTGGGGGAGTGGAGGGGGTGGCGGTGTTAAGGACCACTCAATAAAGGTGCCCACAAATCTCCACTGCTACCTGAAAGCTGCTCAAGGCACTGAACTTTCCTTGAAGTACGCGACAGCCTCCTCCACTATGTGCAGCGAGGGGTTTGGAACCAAGATAATTACAAACATTTAAAGCAGTTTCCACATTTCGTTCTTGCTGAAGCAATGCCTTTGAGAGGTGAAGTCCGGTGTTCTAAAGCAAGCATGCACCAAGGTGAAAGCAAAGAGAAGTGCGTCTGATTAGATCAATAGGGATCATTTCTAACAGCCTAGAGTCATTAATTATACACCCTCATCCTCAATGCTTGAGTGTATTTGCAATAGCATTACACCTTTGGAGATAAAACCATTAATCTTTGATCTGACAAACGTACCTTTCCTTTGTTACTTTAATATATGTATTCGGCTGAGACTTTCCCTGTAATTGGGGTGTAAGACAACAATTTGTTTTTTCAGTTGTGGCAGTGTGTGTTCTTCCTTTATTGCCACTAGGATTTCAAATTCAGCTGAGGGAGAAGTTAAGAGTTAACAAATACAGCTTCCAAATAGACAGGCAGATTCCTTATCTATTTACCTGGGAGAGAAATTAAAATCAGTTCTGGGGGCAAATTCTGAACTCAGTTCCAACTATTTTGCCACACTTCCATTGAGTAATACCTTACTCTGCAAGCAGCCCCATTGCAATGAATGGACAAAGAGTAAGGTGTGAGTAAAGGTCTCAGAAGCTGGCCCTAAGTTTGGAGTAACTCCATGGAGCTCATTGGAGTTTCTCCACATTTACACAGGGGTGCAACCAAGACCAGAATGTGGTGCCTTGAATCTTTGTATCACACTTAGCCTCAAGAATAGCAGAGACTTCCATACTCACCTAACCACTGGGAAAATGTGAATCCAGCTAATTCTCTATCACGGACCAGGGCATCTGTTCAGAGGGCTCCAAAGTAACTTCAGGGTGCACTCAGTCCCGTCCCCACAAACTCCTCCAGATTATTTTTCCCAGAGATATTTGTAACAGCCTAATATTCAGCAAAAAACCTGACACTCTCTTTCTCTCTCTTTCCTCCACTGATCAACAGCAGCAGCCGTGGATGCAAAAGATGGAGCAACTGAAAACCTGTGTCTGTTACTCTGTAGGTTTTTTTCTTCTCCCCTGTATTTATTGGCATGTTTACGAAGCCCATTGCAGACTAACGGAAAACCTCAAGGGCATTTCTAAATGCTCTCTCTGTCTTTAAGGTTTGCAGAGGTCTTTAATCTAGCAAGTTGAATCCTTTTTGTGACCATCAGCTGAGCAACCTAACTGACTGACTGTATTCATGGCTTTTTTTGTGTGTGTGTGTGTGTGGAGAATCTGGGTTTTTTGTTTTTGTTTTTTTTTGATACTCAAGGTCATGGGTTGTTTTTTTTTAAATCATTTTTTTTAAAATATCCACCTTATGAGCTAAATAGCTCAATTAACCAACCAGAATCTCTCTGGCTTGACGATTTAGGCCGAGTTAAATGTTTTTCACATTTCAAGTTTTTTCGTTTTACAAAACCAGATGCATCTGCCACCACCTGATCTTAAAGCAGGCAGAAGCGACGGCCTTCATAAAACAATCGGTGCTGAGATAAGCACAGAGACACATATGTCCATTCCCTCTATGCACATATTTGAGATAGATGCATAAATACACCCCCTCTCTTTTATACCACCTCGTATGTACAAACACTCCTGTCCTTATCTCTATCTCTCTCTCCCTCCCACAGCCAGCCCCCCAAATCTGCCTATATCCAACACCCATCCCGACCTCTCTCTCATACACACATTCCATATTTCCCTATATTTATACATTACTCTTCACAGCCCCCACCACCTTGGGGAGAGTTAAAAGCTCTCCTGTTTCCTGGAGTGACTGGATTATGGCAAGTAGGTTCCAGCTTTGCAGGCCCTGGATTCAGTGGTTTACCAGAATTGGCTGAACTGGAAAACCCTGCCTTCTTCCTCTCCAATGTCCAGGGCAGGCCTTGGGAAAGGCTCCCCTCGGCGGCAGCAGGAACATCACTGCTCAGCATCTGGCCCGCCGGCCTCTTGGTGACTTTGCATCAGGCAGTGAAGGAGAAGGGGTCTGACCCGCGTCTGCAGCGCAGGAATGCAGTGTGATGCGCGGGCACGCACACCTCCTCTAGAGACTCTCCAGCCTCGCTGGAGTGACATTAACAGGTCAGAATCGTGGTACGTCCTGTCTATTGACGGGAGGATCCAGGGATGTCTGGCGACACCTCTACCACTTTTATCGTCCCGAGGAGCTGTTTAACAACAACAAACCCTTGCCCTGCTCCAGCACCTTCTGCACACGGCTACGAAAGCGCTTGGTGAAGGTGGATATTGGCCCCATAAGATAGCCTGGGAAAGTGAGAGGTTCAGTGACTCGCCCAAGATAATGCAGGTAATGACGGGCATTGGCACAGCTGGGTGGGT
The DNA here is from genome assembly GCA_033296515.1 of Macrochelys suwanniensis. Taxonomy (NCBI): domain Eukaryota; kingdom Metazoa; phylum Chordata; order Testudines; family Chelydridae; genus Macrochelys; species Macrochelys suwanniensis. The sequence goes on along the minus strand of CM065790.1, from coordinate 6,128,105 downwards.
GGAATCCAGGACGGGAGTAGTTCACACCACTGCAACTCGTCCCGCTGGCACTTTGAGAAGCCGCGGCACTTCATGCTGTTGCTGTTTGCCTTTCGCTGGCCACAACTGACAACCTTCACACAAGCCTTTCAAAACGTGTTCTGTTTGTGTTGGACGGGGCAACCTATTTATACGCCTACACGGGACAGTGACGGACACGTGTTTTATGGAAGGCTTTCTAATTTTGTAAAACATTAGGTCAAAACTGAATCACCACATCTGGGGTTTTAATTTGCCACTCATTTGATGTTGAAAGGGATTTCTAGTGTTGGGTTTTCTGCAGTGAAATACTCTAAGGGCAGGGGGGAGGGGATGGGCTTTAGAAAAAGACACTTGGAAAAGATAAATTATTTGATTTTAAAAGGCTTTTTTATTGCATTTGTATCCAACCAAAAAAAAAAATAGAGGCCCCAGTTCTGTAAATATTTACACGTGAGTAACTTTACGCATGTTGTGAGCCACTCTGCACATGTGGGCAGGTCTGCCGGGTTCACTAAGATTACTCCCAGGAGTAAAGTTACTCACATGCATAAATTGGGACCATTACGAGAGACCCACTTTGCTCGGAATTTGGGACTATCAAACAAGATTGCAAGCATTTTATTCTCTGCTCATCTTCCAGGAAACATATTGATTCAAATGCTTCCCCGTGGAGAATGGGATTTAATAGAACGTATGTGTGGTTAAGGACGCACACATGACACACGAGGAAATCGGACAGTATCATGAACGGCTCAAGGTTTGCTGTATTTTTGTATACCCCAGATATAGAGATGTCCTGACGAGGGGATTTTTCAGTCTGGATTAAGTTCACATTACAGTTCAGGTTGGAGGAGGCTCAGGGCTATGATTCACATTCAGTGAGTTCTGAGTTGTCTCGTAAGATTTCAGCTCCAATGGTGGATATTATTATTACTATTTATTTGTACAACTGCTGCAGGCAGCCTATATAAGGGTAGGCACTGTGAAGACACACAGCGAGAGACAGTCCCAGTTTTACACTCCAAATAGACAAGACAAAGGGTCTTGTCCAGGGTCGCACAGCAGGTCGGTGTCAGAGCCAGGAATAGAATACTGGGGCCCCGGTTCCCCGCCCCAATCCCCTATCTGCTCTACCCTGTTGCTGTCACTATAGCAATTGATTTCACCAGAGTTTCACCATCATGGGTCGCAGCTGAACCACACACAAGAAACAGGCCCCACCTCTAGGCTTTCAATATAACCTAGAAACAAAACTGTAAGGGTCAGTTTGGATCAAGGGATCAAACTCCAACCACATGTGTGCTGTGGAGGCAGAGGGGAGGGGGGAAGAGAGGAAAATGTGAGCTTCTCTGTTACCATGGAACACAGAAGCTATCTACAGCCCTGACCTGACAATCTGATCTGTGCAGCTGGGGATCTGTGGTATGTTGCACCCAGAACAGGACATACAGATCCATACATGTCAATCAGTCTGCAGGATCAGGGACTCTAATTTTATCAGCAAGAGAGAGATAGGCCCAAATCTGAACCTCAAATCTGAACACTAAGGTTGGATCCAAATCCCTGGATCAAGCCTGCCACTGTAGTTGTAGGTTGGGTTAACAGTCAAAGCCGGAAGTTACCAGTTCTCCAGGCCAGATGCCAATAAAGTCCAAGACGGCAGGCAAATCCTGAGGTCACATCTCACAAGATCACCAACAAAGAGGCTGGACACCAGTAAGGATTCAGCCTCCAATGCGACTGGCAGCTCCTTGGCCCATCTCTATACATTGTGCACCTCCAACAGCAGCCAATGCAGCCATTTCAGGTTAGCAGTTAACTTGGCTCAATCATATTGCTGGTGGAGCAACATTACAGCTGTGACCAGGTGAGGTACCCTCCTTCCACCTACCCCTATGGATGGAGACTGGCGTTTATCTGGGGTACGCGGGAGGATCTTGAACAACAGGTGGAGAATGGGGAGATGGCATACACCTGTAGGGGGCTGTGGCTCTGCTTAGAGAAGGCCTCCTTCCCTCCAATCGGCGCTCACTGACAGAGGGACGCATTTATGGGCGCTCCGAAAGCTGTGCCGGCAAATTCCACTGGCTGTTTAAGGAGCTCTCCTCGAGATGACTCCTAGGCTCCCCCACCCTCGGGGAGCTGCCTACTCCATCCCTGTTAAAGACAAAGCAAAGCCCCTCTGGAAACGTAACGAGCGGCAGCTCTATTTGTGGGGACAGGGCCATGCCGGCCCCTGTGGGAAGGCTGCACCGGATTAAACCTGACAGCAAAACTCCACAGAAATCCCGTCTCTAAAGGCTATCGGGCTAGGATGTTCTTTTACCCTCTCCGGCTCTCATGGCAGGGCTCGCGTGATTGGCTCAGTGGCTTGACCCGGTGCCACCCTGGGCACAAGAGCTGCCCGACAGGGCACCAGCGTCTCCACAGATGAAAACAAAACACGACAATCTTTGGCTTCGGCCCTCGGCACCCTTCAACGCTCACTCTTTCAGGAGCCGTTTCTCTCTCCCTTGGGGCCGGATCCAAAGCCCAGTGAGGTTAATTGAAAGACCAAAAGGGGTACAAGGGATTCGAGCCTTGGGGTTCATGATCTGTGGGTCAGATCCTGAACGGCGCTTGCCAGCCCCGTGCGATTTGAGCTGTAACCCGTCATGCCCCGCCCCCCCAACCCATGGCATTTAAACTGCTCGGCCGTAGGAAGTGTCAACGGCGGTACAGCAGCCCAGCCGCAACACCCTTGCTGTGCGCGGTGGCCGCCGTAGCGCAGACCTACAGTGTACGTTTGTACAGCACCTAGCACAACCGGGTCTGGCACTTGGTGAGGAGATCTGGGCATTACCGTAAATACACGTCCACAAGAACAGCCGCCCGGTTTTTGAAAAACCACACGCGAAACTGGCCCTGTAAAACTTGACTCGGCTTGAGGGGTCAGAACTGCCCCCGGAGACGTGGTCGAGTGATTGGAACGCACACCGCCCGGCTCTGATCTCGTTCTGCTGACACCAAACCAGGGAAATCTGTGTCAAGCTAAAACTCCAGCATTACAGCAGCCTCTTCAAAGGGGGTGGGGGCGAGCACAGCGGGGAGTGGGGGCGGGAGCCTGCTGCCGGGCTTAGGGCTTTAATTAGTCTTCAAACACATAATGGGTTCGGCGGCTGTAACACCACTTGACCTCTCTTATTAACAACACTCCTCCCCGTGGCTGACAAACACCGGCGCTTGCTTTCCCAAGCACCATTGCCGCGAGATAGCACTACGCAAATAACACTGGTTATTTACAGTGCACGGGTGCTGACAGGCTTCATGACACAGAAACCAAACTGCTGGCCAAGGCCACTAAGCCCCTGTCTCCTGAAGGGATGGCTGCAGTACCTGTAACCGTGGGATAGTGACTTTGGGGATTTCCCCTCTTGGCTTGGTAAAGGGTTGTGGGGGGAGAGGAATCCTGGGATCTCCTGGCACTTCTGTAGCTGGGAGCTCAGCTGGCTTTCAGGCAGAACATGACTGGCTCTGGTTAGACTATCCGCAGAGGGAACGGCGCCGGACTGAGCCTCTGAAGGGTTCAGTGCCTGCTGATAGCAAATATTCCTCAAGTAACCTCTGGCCAATCGCTCTGGGCCTCAGTTCCCAACCTATGTCGTGCAGATGATGAGAATATTCTCTCTCCACACCCCGTTTTGGGGAACGGACGGTCTCCCACTCTGGGTCTGTGCAGTGCCCAGCTCAAAGGGGCTCTGAACTGCAGCGTGGTCTCTGTCTGCTACAGGAAATAAATAATGAGCGTGCTAGAACCCAGCAAAAGGGGAATCCCCAAAGCCAGCTGCTGGACTTGGCGTATACAACCTGGGGACTCGCTGTTTTTCCTACCCAGGCAGGTAAGACATTTATGGGTGCGTGCACCAGTGTGTGGGGTCTGCTCTAGGCTAGGAATAAATACAGCTCAAAATCCAAAGGATAAGGACGTAGTGACAAGAAGCATGAGATCAGCCCATGGATAAGGGCCAGGATCAAACCTGGCTGCTTCCCAAGTCTAGTTGGACTCTCCTCCTAAATGCCGAGTTCCAGGACACGGCTCTGCATTCTGAGCCCTTTCCTCAACATACCGAAAGCAACTAACCGGCTGGGAACACCAGGTATCCGGCCAGAGTTAGCCCGTTTCCGCTGGGAAGACAGGCTTCCAATGTGTTTGTGCTGCCTAGCTCTGGAGAGCTGCATTCCCTGGCATAAAGAACAGCACACAGCTGAGTCCATATCAGCTCCCGAATGTTACCCCAAAACTCCCCAAGATAACAGCGTTGAGGGGCTTTTCCCCCCATGACAAAAGTGTTCCTTTAAGATCAATAGAACAGACAACAACAACATCGCACTTCTCAACCGAGCAGCTTCTCAGCTGCTTGATTTGGCAGGAGATGCACCACAATGTTGTCACCCTAGTTCTACACCCGCCAGCAGCCTGTCTGACAGCTGGACAACTGGCTCAGAATAGCACTAATAATATTTCACAAGTACACGGCCCCTGGGAGCCCGTCGGAGCTCAGCAGCCTGCGCACTCCTGGAAGCCAGCCACCTCCATGATGGGCAGCCCGCGCTCAGTGTTACATAACCGGGGGGGGGGGGGGGGGGGGGGGGGGGGGGAATGTCCACACAGGACAGGCAGGACTTGAGATGGGAAAGCCTCCTCTGAGCCAGTGAGATCACGGACGCATCATCCCCTGGTGGAAAGCGCATCTGACCGGCACAGAAGTCCAAGAATGAGGCTATTCAGAAGAGCCACTGGTCTTGGGTATGAAATGATTCCACTTCTCATGGACTCAAGTGTTCGTTAAGGACACGGTTTCTCTTTCCTTGTGGATAAGCCACCGAAAGAGACTTTCTTACATAACTGCCCCTACGGACACCCAGCCTATCACGCTTGGCTTTTCCGTCAAGGTTTTCAAGGGAGCAGTTCAAGAAGGAGCGAGTACTCTTTTGGGAGACGTGGTCAGAACAAGGCACTGGGAACCAGGGCGCGCATGGGGGCAGGGGCCACAGCGGCACAATGGTGGGTTAGAGGGACTCTGATCCCCTGCTCTGACTCGTGTGCATTTGGGTAAAGCCCTGTGCCTCTGTTTCCCCATATGTAAAGCGGGGGCGGACGTCTGGCTCCCAGACAGGGCTGTGGGAGGCGGCGGAGGCTTGCTGGCAAAGTGCTCTGAAACTCGAGGGAATTCGTGAACCAGTACGGCCCAACCAGCAAAACCTAGGTTGGGGGGTTTGGCTCTGGAAACCGGACTCCGGCCGAGCCCCTAACAATTTTGTGGGGCCAAAAATAGAGTCAGGAGGGAATCAAAGCCTGGAACTGCGGGGGAATTGGGAGCTGGATCTGAGTCCATCTGGAACCCTAAAAGCGTCCAGGAGACTCGCCTCTGGCCTGGGCCAGGGGCCTGGATGCGTCCGTGCTCCAGGATCCAGCCTGACAGAGAGGTTTGTTAGGCCCATGGTGAGTGGCCCCACAGGGTGGGGGTGGGAGGGTTTGCTTTGTGTTGACCAAGAGCGAGCCCAGGGACCATTCAAGGAGCAGCAGGGATGGGCTCAGAGGAAGAGAACCCTACCTTGCATCTGAAAGTGTGTGGGGGGGTGTCCTCTTTGGGGCTCCCCAGGATAGCAGGGAGACAGTAAGGTAACCTCGGGGCCCTGGGAGGAACGCCCCTTGGCCTGCTGCAGGAGAGCTTAGAGCTTCTCACACTGCGATTATCGGCTTGTGGAAATAAGCAATAGATCAAAAAGGAGCGGAGACTCAGCTAAGCAGTGACACGCTGTAATTTACGCGGGTGGGCGGGCGGGGGGCTTCCGAGGCAGCTAAACAAGCACAATTAAGGCAGCTGTGTCCTCCAGATTGATTCAGGGAGGGCACCACAAACAGCAGCTGGCCCAGGCCACTCCTAGTCCCTGCAGTTCCTCATCCAACGCCCACCAAACCAGTCCCTGAAGAGAGGCCCCGACCCATACTCCCGGCGCTGGTGTCTCACGTGCGCTGCCGTGCATTAGTAACACAGGCCACGGATCAGAGCTGCATCTGAAAGTGGGGGGGGTGGTGTCTTCACAAAGACGGCAACCTGATGAGAAGGAACCGGCTGCTAATGGGGTGGCACGAGAGAGAGCTCAAGGACTAAACAAGGCTGCTGGTCATCTCAGAGGATGCACCTTGAAGCGTCCCATGGTAGCGCATGACGGGAGATGGGTGGCAGTGCCGGACTGTGGGCTCACCCACGGGGGGTGTCATCAGTGCTACCCACCTCGGGGAACTCCCACTCGCGGTGCTAAGCAAGTTAACTTACAGATGTCCTGAGTGCTGGTCTACTGGGCCAGCCCTTCTGCTCGCATAAACCAGTGTAGCTAGCACTGAAGTCAATGGAACCATAACAATTGACACCATCTGGGGATCTGGCCTTACTCTGCTCACTGAGATGATAAAGGAGAGACCTCAGTCATCAAGTCGTCTCCATAAAACCCGTTGAGTGATGCAGCATTAGCCCCTTCTCTGCCATATTAAACTCTTCCCCATCAAAGAAGCAGCAAAAAAGGCTTGGATACAAAATGCCCTCTGCACTACTCAGGGACTCAGATACTGTAGTGATGGGGCCATAAAAGTACTTAGATGGAGATGGTTTAGAGCCCTCTATTCAAGGGTCTCAAGGTGCTTTGCAGACATTATGGGCTTGCACTTACATAGTGCTTGTCACCTGCAGACCTCAGAGCACTTTCTTGTTATGCCCCTTTTACAGATGGGAACAGCAAGGCGCGGAGAGGTGTTGAAATGATTTGCCCAAGATCACATAGGCCAGGCCTACCCTAGAAAAGGTTTGCCAGTATGCCTACACAGGCAAAACCTCCTAGCAGAGATGCAGTTTACACCAGCTACGAAGTTCTTTTGCTGGCACAGGTTACACCAGTTTGGTGAGCAAAATAAGCCAAACTGGCAAAGCCACTTTGGTGCATAACTGCCCTAGCCTTTTGCTGGATTGAAAATGTTGCCTCACTCCCCACCCAAATAAAGAAAGAAAGAAATCACACCACTAAGCGACATTACTATACCAGCCAAAGTTTCTAGTGGAGCCCTGGTTATAACAGGTCAGTAGCAGAGTAGAGTACACCCCCTGGGTTGAATTCCAACGAACAAATCCTTTCCACAGATCAGTGCTAGTGTTACATACAATGCAGCCTTTGCGAGAGAGGAATTCACACTACAGACAGGGAATGCACAAAGGCTGGAATCTCAGATGATGATCTCCCCAGGACAGACATCTGCCTTGCAGCTATAAAACCCCTGAGAAGATGCAAGCAACCTGACCTCCTGCAGAACATCCTACAGAGAGTATTTCTCCAGGTCACCGCGAGACTGGACTAATCCATTGTGGGAATTTCTCTTTACATCAATCATTTGTTCTTTACTATAACAAAACAAAAACAAAAAAACCCACCCCAAACGATGGCTAGGTGCTTCAAGCTCTTGATAGTGGGACCCTGTGCATCTCTTGTAGGGCAGTGTCATTCTGTATGAGTGAGAAAGAACCATTCATCGGCTCCTCTCAGCCCCCTTGTAGCCCAAGCTGTCACATGCTGGTCCCCTGCTCTGCTTCCCAACCATCCCACCATTGGAAGCGATGTCACTTCATGTCCGTGCTGTCAAGTGAAGCGGATTCAGGCTGACTTGCTGCTGGGTGTGAAAGCACGAACAGGCCTGGAGCAGCTTTCACTTAAGGGATGCACTGAAAAATTCCAGCTAGCTAGCTGGCTGGCAGGGATGCATCTCTGCCTTCTGTCTAGCATCTCCACCCCCTTTTGACATGACCAAACCCCCTTCCCTTCCCATCCCTCTGCCCAGCTGGCAGGTTTCCCCAGATCCATGCCAATTTCCACAAGAGAGAGGTGGGGGGAGTGAGAGCGGGAGCTCTGTGAGGGCTTGCTCTGTTTAATGTTCCAGAGACCTGAGCAAACCCACGGGGGAGGCAGACAGCACCCGCTAGGCATGGGGGAAGCATAGCTTAGTGGTCTGAGCACAGATCTAGGAGCCAAGACCTCACAAGTTCTAATCTAGCTCTGAAAATGACTCCCCTCCGGGGCCTTGGGTGAGTCATTTAACCCTTCCGTGCCTCGGCCCGCACAGAGATCAAACCCACCTTCCTCGCAGCCATGCTGCGGGGATCGCGTCATGCCTGCGACGTGCCACGCGCTAAGGCCCGTCTTGCTACTTAGAGCAGAGCCTGAAAAACGAGGCTCCGCCCGGCAGGTCCAAGCCAGCTGTGCCCCTGCCCGGGCAGCCACCTCTCTCCGCCTCCCAGCGGTGACCCCCCACCCCCACCGCCAGTCTCCAACGGGAGCAGCGAGCACACATGGGGCTGTTTATGTCTCTGGATCCCAGCACAGGACAACGTTCTCCATTGCTGGCAGCTGCCTTGGCTTCCCCTCGCTCTGTGCACAGCAGGTTCCCTTTGTTTTCTCCGAGCAGCAAACACCTGCCAGTAAGCAGCTCTTAACTTGCCCCTCCCGCCACAAGAGGCTCTTTGTGTTCCTAGCCGGCGTCCACCTTGGGCAGAAGCCCCTCTGAAGAGCCCTGCCACAGGCCGTCCCCGGCTTACAGGAGCGGACTGACAGCTCACTCTGCTGCCTGCCGGCGACGAGGTTCAAACGCTGGGGCCAGTCGCACACCTCGGAGCTGGAAGCTTTTTGTCGCTCCCCGGAGTCCCGGTGCTACACACGCACAGTCTCATCTCTCTCTCAGCTGGGCTCCGAAGTGCCCTGCTGGGCTCCGGAAGCACGGGAGCCCTAGCCATGAAGGGTCGCCCCTCCTTCTCCCCCTTGGGGATCCGTGAAAGAGGCTGGAGGCCAAGCCTGACCTCCCGCACTGAAAACCAGAACAGGTGCAAGCCGTGCAAGGTTTCCCTCCTGGCCCCATTTCTCCAGCCCCCCAGCCTGCTTCCACGAGGCCCGTCATCTTCCAGGAGCGAACAGGGCAGGTGGTGTCCAAGGCCCGTTCTGCCCTCAGTCACTGAACGTGCCAAAGAGGCGCCAGGTGTGAACACACGTCCACTAGGCGCTGAATTATCCTATGGGATACCAAAACGACCTGTCTGAACCCTAGGCCGAAAATAATCAGATGCAGTATCATTTCATGCATAGAGCTCGAAGTACTTTACAAAGGTGGGTAAGGCTTCTCCCCGTTACAGACGGGGAAACCGAGGCAGGGACGGGAAGTGACTTGCTCAAAGTCAGGAGCAGAACCAGGCATAAACCAGGGTCTTCCCACTCCCAATCCGGTGCCCTATCCCCTGGACCATAATCCCCCCTAAGCCTGCTGGAAACGAGGATGGGGGACTGGAGAGGGAGGGAATGTCCTGGCCGCTCTTCTCATTCGTAATAAAACAGGTTCTGGTGGGGAGGGTGCGTGTGAGCTCCTATCAGAACGCAGAGCGGCCGCTCTGTCTGCACACGGCCATTGCAACGCCAGTCTCTAAATCAGGGCTTCTCAACCCATTTACCAGTGTGGGCCACCTATGCTGGTCTCTATGTGCTACGTGGGCCAGATCCACACAACAGATATACTATCTGTATGGCCCTGAGGATGTCACATGGGCCGCAGCTGTGTGCTGATTGGGCTGTAAATGCTCACTGATGTTCTCTGAGTGAACAAATCCTGTTCCCGCTCAGACCCAGCTGGCTGGGTGGTAACTCCCACACCTGCCACGGGGGGGGGGGGGGGGGGGGGAGGGAGGGGGGAGAGACTGAATAACGGCCTCACCTAAACAGAGGGAGTAGGCACTGCCAGTCCCAGACAGCCATCTCGAGACTGGTGACGGGCCAATCTCAGAAGGTTCGTCTGGGATGAGCCCCGACAAGTGTGGGTGGCATAGAAGCCTCCATCCTGCGACCTCTGAAATCAAACGCAAACCTCGTGCTGCTTAAAGCAGGGGCAGCATGGTCCAGTGGACCTGGTTCCTATTCCTGTCTCTGCCCCTGCCTCACTCGGTGACCTCAGGCAAGTCACGTCACTGCTCTGTGACTCAGTTTCCCCCGCTGCTCACTGAGGATGAGGAGACTCCTTCTCCTTTGTACAAGGCTTTGAAGCCTATAGGTGTAAAGGGCTCTAGCAAGTTCTACGTGTTATTTACTCAGGGGGGACAAGTCCAAGCCCTCGTGTCAGAAATCTCATGAGAATGGCTTCTCTAGGGAGATTCATGGCCATTCCCTTTCCCCAACACTCACCGATTTTGTGAGGGAGACTCTCCCTCTCTGGGGGGTGAAATTGTGGTCTGGGCCCAGACTCTGGGAAGAGACTCAACGTCTAAAGGCATCAGTGAAAACAGAAGATGAAGCTCCCTGCGCGTGCCCAACCCCAAGCAGTTCAGTGGGGGAGTTTCAGGAAATGGGCCTGGTCAGTTACATTTCTCCTAACTGGTTCCTCAACCCAGCTTTAACGGGGTGAAATGCTCAAGACCGTGTTTTGCCGGAGGCCAGACCACATAATCGAATGGTCTTTTCTGATCTTAAAGTCTATGAAACCTCGGTTCCCTAAATTAAAATAGAATTGCCAACCTCTCTGGAGCAGAAGTACTGCAAAACCCTTTGTTTTCCACTTCTGCTGTATTCACACCCACCAGGGCCGGCTCCAGGTTTTCTGCCACCCCAAGTGGGGGGGGGGGGGGGGGGAGCCGCGGCAGCGCACTCGCGCCGCTCCACTCTTTGGCGGCAATTCGGCGGCAGGTCCTTCGCTCCGAGAGGGACTGAGGGACCCGCCACCAAATTGCCGCCAAAGACCCGGACGTGCCGCCCCAATAGCAGATGGAGTGCCGCCCCTTGGGTATTGGGCGTCCCAAGCACCTGCTTCTTTAGCTGGTGCCTGGAGCCGGCCCTGAGACCCACATACCCATGCTCAGAGGAATCACTACAGCCCATTTATTTGCTCTGTCTTTGTTCCTCTGCCTTGTTTTTGTTTGTTGCTTTAAGCTCGGCATGTTTGGGTTGCATGACAAGGTCGCTGATTTCACAAGACTTTTACAGCTGCCATCCTGCTCCTCTGGCCTCCAGCTTTGTCTCCAAACAGCCAATTGTTCAAGGAATATTAATTAGATCACAAGGAACCCAGCAAGAGGAGCCAAAACAGCAGAAGAGACGGATCAGATCTGAGCCTTTTCTGAACGCACTGCGATGCCCCTTAATCAGACGCAAAAAGAACCAGCAGAAAACGTCTGTTGTTTGACAATACAGCTGGCTATGTTTCAGTTCCAGGCCCAGATTCATGGAGACCATATGTGAGACACCGCCAGAGGAATCTAGAAAGCAATTCAATTGCCTTCAAACAGGTAGAATATTTCTAACAATGCTCCCCTTCTGCCATCCACTGATTTGAGCATCCACATGAATAAAGAGCCACCAAATAACCTTCCCCAGGCTCTGAAATGGAAAGGGTTGGGGTTTTCAAAGAGCTTCTCACCACAAGATTTACTGACCCCATAAAGCATGACTTGTCCCAAAGTCAAATGGCGCGTCAGTTCTGCGTCTCGCCTGCTTCCTGGTACAGACACACCACTTCCTCTGTCTGTTCCCCTTGCTGTGAATTGCTGCTATTAATGGTAACCATGCTTTTATCACACATTGGGACCATCAGAGGCATCCATTAAAGTGCCTTGCAACCATTAACTGAGCCTCGCTGCTCCCTTGCGAAGCAGAGGAGCATTATTAACCCCCCCTGTGCAACAGTGACTTCAGCAAATTCACACAGGGAGGGAGTTAGTCTAAGGCTATGGCTACATGGCAATTTAAAGCCCCTGGCTGGCCCAGGCCTGTGGACTGGGCTCATGAGGCTCGGGCTAAGGGGCTGCTTAATGACAGTGTAGACATTCAGGCTCCACTGTCCTGCAAGGTGTGAGGGTCCCCGCTGCACCCAAAACTGACCATCTACACCACAGCTAAACATCCCCTTAGGCCGAACCCGCTGGCACACCCGGGCCAGCGGCGGGTGTTTAGTTGCAGAGTAGACATACCCTAAGAGCCGGGGACAGAACCCAGGAGTCTGTATTCTAATTCCTGTGCCTGAACTACAAGGCCATCTTTCCTCTCTTCTTATATACACGCAACTACTGTGACCCCCACACACAATAATCACACCCAGGGTCACTGCAAAGGCACTCGTGCTATGGCATCATTAACATTCACCCTAACAAATCAGAGCATTTCCTTGTCTCTCCTGAAGTGAAAGGTCATTCTAACACTGCGCAAATACATGTTTTAGTGACAGCCCATGTCCCATAGTTGTTTCCCTGGGTGCAGATACACATAGAGAGATACAAAGACAAATATTCATCTATTCCACAGAGGAATACAGCTGTGCAAAACCTCTGCAGCAAAGGACAAAACCCAGGGGTGGGTTATCAAAATTCATCTGGTTTGGGGCTTCATTGAAAGTCCTAACTCAGGCCTAGGTTAGGTGATCATTTCATCCACTGCTGAAATGCAGCTACATCTGGGGTAGAACGTGGCAGCTTTTTAACACAACCTCTAGAGAAGCTACAATTTCTGCTTTAACAGGAGGCGAAGAAGAACGCTGTATCCAATCAGGAAAGCTGCAGCGAGCAGGAAAATAAAGATTAGGCGAACTGGTCAATGCCATCCTGTGAGAGGGAGCTGGGGGGAGAAGAGACATTGGACCAATACCAGATTTTCCAACTCAGGTGAAAACATGCTGGCTTTTTTTTTTTTCTTTTTTCCCCACAGTAGAAATTGGTCTGTATCAGTAAACTGTAGCTGGATAATCTCCAACATGCCGGAAAACCCATAAGCCCACCCACCCACCCCAGCGCCGCACACTGCACCCAGCTTCTGGTGAAAGATGCCAAGAAGCCATGCTTCATAAATTGTCATGTCACCGAAAGAAAGGCCAGTACTTACCTCCCTTCTCGGACGTGTCCTCCCTGGCAGGCCATAGTTCATTAAGGAAAGTGCCGATGTTTGCCACAGGCCCGCCTCTCACTCCCACGCTCCCCTCAGTTGGTTGCTTTTTTATTATTATTATTTTTTTTTTTAAAGAACACTTTGTCCTTCTCTTTGGAACAAACCTGACCCTGGAAACCCGATCAGTGGCACCGCTGATGAATGAGGTCATTATAACCTATAAAAGCCTCAAACAAACAGTGCCGTCTGATTAACGCAGCCACTCTCACTCGCTGATAATTAGGCACGTAGACCGGCATAGCTTTCAGTCAGTCATAAAGTGCTCAGATCAAAGGGGAAGATTAAATCCGGCTTTGGATGCTAACCTGGCACCGCACTAGCCTTGGGTTTGGAGGGGACAATGGCAAGGTTGATGGGCCTAAGGTTTGCTGCCCCTCCCCAATTCACTCCCTTGCATAATAATTAGTTTCAATTATCAACCTTCCCCTCCCCCATCTCTCTTTAGCCCTGCAAAAAGCTTAACCCTTCCAGCACTGGCTGATCTCCAGGGGTTTGAGGTCTTTAGCTCCCCAGTCCTCGTGGCATGGTACCAGGGACTGGGGAAAGTTTCTGGATGCTGGGAGGGGGAGCAAGCCACCCAATGTGCCTCCTGGTGGGAAGCCCTGTCTTCCTCCAGGCTCAGCTCAGCCCCAGTCCTGCATTCACTTGGGAACCAGCATGTGGGGGAGTCGTATCAGGGAGGCAGGTCTGGACGGAGGAGGAGTGAACAGCACTAAGTACCCGGGGAAACAGATCAGCTGAACTCCAGAGCTCTAACAGATCCCTCCATGTGGACGCAATTTTGAAATAAAGTGACTTTTCCCCCCACATAGCTTAAACCGCTTCCAACGCAGCACGGGGGGGGAAAGGGTGGCTTTTATTCCAGATCAGCGCGTCGGCCCAGGGAGCTGCACCGGCAGAGCCATAGCAGTGTAATTATACTAGTACAGCGTATCAGCCGCCTCTCGGTTGCCAGCAAGGTGCTGCTAGTATCCAGAAGTTTCCAGCAAGCCAAAGGCCCATGCCGGAGACAGCAGCCTGGGGCAGCCCCACGGGGACCCGCCGCCTGCACAGGAGGTAACAGGGGAGCCCCAGCTGGCCTCTGGCACTGCAGGTTGGAGGGAAGGCTGCGGGCAAGGAAGGTGGCAGTGGGTAGGGGAGTCCTGGGGATTCATGGGGTTGCACGGGACCTCTCCTTGCCTGTCCTGGCACCAGGGACCAGGCTCAGCACCTCACAGCACTTCCTTCCCTGGCTGCAGCCCTGCAAACCTGCCTGTGGCCAGGGCTTGCCACGGGGAGCAGGGGCTAGTGGGATGTCACATGGTTATCCACAAGCAGCACGGCCGCTGCCAGCATCCAAATCCCATTAACGTTACAGTGAGTGGGACGGGAGCAGCTCTTGGGCCAGCGTCGCTAAGGACCAAAAGCGGGACTGCAAATCACCAGCGCCCAGGGAGTAGTTCTGCCTGTCAATTTCCCAGCGTGGACAAGCCCTGTTATGCAGCTGCCTGCCCACCAGCTGGGCTGATCAAACACACCCAGCCCCCAGAGCTCCATTGCACTAGAAGACAGACTAGATCAGGGCTGAGGCAACTTGGCCAAGCCACGTGGGGGCATCTTGCCCTGCTGGGCGGATAAACATTGCGTTGCAGGTGGGCACACAGGCTCTTTTCAGCCACGCTCAGCTCTGGCATGGAACCAAGACACAAGGAAGCAAATCCGACTTCTAGGTTAGTTCCTGCCTCCATTCCAAACAAAAAACACCCGCCAAGGGGAGGAAGCTCCTAATGAGGTGTCGCAAACAACGGCGCACACGAGCGAATTAATTGACGAACAGAGACGTGGAAGGGCGGCCTGGCAAAACGAGGCCGGCGGCCTGGTTGGTACGGCGGCAGCCTTCCAAGCTCGCTTTGAGAGAGCTCAGCTCCCGCTGCAGCTCTGAGCAGGGGACGGAAGGGCCTGAGCCTGGGCGAAAGCGTTTACAGCTCCAGTGGACTGAATCCTCTGGAAAGGCGTTTGGTATTTCAGCTCCGGGCTACACCTTCAAAATCAACACACTAAGCAAACACTGATGGCTAATTTCATTTAAGAAACACACTCAGACCGCTGTGCGATGCTCTTTTAAAACAAAATAACCAAAGTGAGCCCTAATAAGGTCATATTTAACTAACCAACAGCCCCCACCTCCCCGGACATTACTGCATCTGTGGGGAGAAACAAGGTCTGTTTGACGAATGAAAGATATTGGTGTAGGAGATGCCATGTATTCAGCATCGCTAGATATAAATTATTCTGGGTCTATCCATGTGTTTGTAAAGCACCAAGAGTGCTGTCAGCACGTAGCAACAACAAAGATGACGGTGATGAGCAGCGTTTTGCCTTCAGCTGGTCAGCTCAGAACGAGTCTGAGGAAATGCCTCTTCACACGGAGGGCAGTCACAACCTGTGGAACTCACTGCAGCAGGAGGCCAGACAGTCAAATACTGCAAAACTTAACACTTAAGAAGAGGCTCCCACACACTTCTGGATGCAAGGCAATCGCTGCAAGGGCCAGGACCTTTCCCCATCGCTCGTGTCTAGATGCATTTTTGGGGAGGTTTTCAAGAACCTTGTCCAGAAACACGGATTATTGCCAGAGGCTGGATACCAGACTCAGAGGACCAACAGCAACTCTTATGACTCCTATTGTTTTAACTTTGCTTTACATTTAACACCAACTACGGGGAAGAAAACTAGCTGCTCCAAAGACACAAGAGCAAGAGGTCAGGAACCCCGACCTGCCTTATTTCAAGGAAAGGGCACTGTGAGGAAGGAAGGGGGTGTAGGTGCAATGCAGCGGAGAGCGAGCCTCCCCACCTGGGTAGACAGACTTGCCCTAGCTCCACTCCAGCTAGCGCGCTAAAAGCACTGTGGATATTATGGCACCAGCAGTAACTCAGACTTGCCGCCTGAGCTTGGACCCAAGGGGTCGGGCGGGCGTGGGCGGCTAGCCAGTGCCGCAAGGTCCACGCTGCTATTTTTAGCGCGCAGGCTCAAGTGGAGCTAGTGAGAGTCTGTCTGCTGGGGCTGGGAGGCCCGCTCCCAGCTGCAGTGTCGACGTACCCAAAGAGACTTCAGTTCTTGAGATTTACCTTGGGCTTCGTAGCCAGCGAAATGACAGGTTGCATCCCCATCCTCATCGCCCAGTCTCATGCCAAGGGCTGACTTCAGCTGGGCCACGTTCATTCGAGCCGTCAGCTCGCCATTCCGATCCCCGATCTGCAAAACCAAGACCAGCAAGGGAGCTGTTGAAAGGGCAACGTGCCATGGGCCTGCATCCCCTGCGCAGATTCAGAAAGCCCCGGCAGACCCAGGCGACATTGCATTACGGACACAGCTCGGGGACGCTGTGTGCCATCACACCATCAGTGTCAGGTGCTGTGGGACAGAGGCTGGAGGACTGTTACGGTCAACATAAGTAAAGCAGGGTCTCCACTCACGCTGCATCAACCTCAGGACGTTGACCATGGCTCAAAGGCACTCAAGGAGGAGGTGTTACTGCATCACCTTACTAGAGCATTTACATCAGTGCGGGACAAATTTAAGTGTAGACTCATGCACAGCCAGGTCAGTACAAGTCATTCTAACTTTGTAGTGTAGAGCAAACCTTAGCAGCTGAACGGACAGTGCATCTGTGTCACATCCGGGGCTTGGATACGCCTGGGTCAGTACTAAACCAGAGTTGGATGCTCTAGAAGAATTCCATTCTGGAGCAGATCCTTGGGTTTTATGTTCTCCCTAGTGTTATCCCACAACAAACTGCCCCAAATGATGTCTTTTCTGAAAGTTAATGACATGCTGGTGAGTAACGTCCTTGTGAAATGTCTGTATTAACACTATATGAGGAAACTTAATGATATTGTGCTTTAAAATCCGTGGCCAAGCAGGGGGAAACAGGTTCCCCTCCCAGACAGGAGAGAAACCAGCTATTGACCGGTCTCCTAGGTAAATTAAGCAAGTTGGAATCAAAAGAATGGAAGCCCCATTTACATATAAGGGGATGGGAAGCCCCCAGGAAGGTGAGAAACAGTCTAAGGTCATCCTGCCTCTTGAAACCAAGTAATTGAATTTAGGAATATATAAGCAAGGACAGACACAATCTTTGGCTTCCATCACAAGGGAAAAGAGCTCTTGCAAGCTGAGAAAGATGGGCCCTTTAACCATGGGGGGGCAAGGGTAGGGGCAGGGGGAATGAAGTCTCTGGTACCTGAATATAGGCGAGAAGCCTGCTTAGGCAAAGAACTTGCACCTAGGAATACAAGGGAAATCCAGCACCTTGTACTTCTACGGAACGTCCTGACCGAGAGGAAGTCTGCCAAGGCTGGGAGGAAGAGTGGCTGGCGAGAAAAGCCATCTGTAACAAAGCCTGTACCTTGCTAGATTAAGTTTTAGTAGTATTTGCTTGTAACCTTTTCTAACTTTATTCCCCTTAACAGGGCATAGGATAGGTGATGCCGAGTCATAAATTTGTTTTATTTTTACTACAGACTAACTCACAGTGCTGAGTTATTTACCCCAATTAAGTTAATAAGTTGCAATGTACTTTTGTCTCCTTAAAGGAACAAACAAACCTTATGATTTCTCTGAACTGTTCAGGAGAGGGCTGGACATTGCAGAGAACATGGTTTGGGAAAAAATTGGGACTGGGAGTGTGTTGGGATCACCTGGCTGGTTGTAACCAAGGCTGGTGGAAGCCACTGAGGGGCTGCGGACAGGCTGCTAATGTTACAAGAGAACTGGACACAACCCGCAGCCATCTTGTGCACTTAGCCACCATAAGCTTGAAGTGAGGACACACCATGTAGTGAGAAAGAATTTGGCCTTGCTTAGGCAGCCAAAAACATCTGCAGTGTTACTAACAAAGATAGCTCACCTTGGTCTCGGTGCCTGTATGTGTAAGTTTCTTGCTCGAGCTGCTTTTCTGATAAGTAAAAATGATGAGTTCTTTGCTGTTGCTAGAGAAATTGTGAGCCTCTTAGAAGTTACTCTGAGTTATGCTTTGTTCTGAGTTACTTATAAAAAGATTAGTTAGAGAGTGTACTTTGGAGATGTTTCAGAGTAGCGGCCGTGTTAGTCTGTATCCGTAAAAAGAACAGGAGTACTTGTAGTCTCTAAGGTGCCACAAGTACTCCTGGGTTTTTTTGGGAGAAGTTGGGATTTTCTACAAGCAAGGAGACACTGACATCAATCTCCCCAGCGGCTGGGAGGAAGGCTGGCCACCAGAATCCTGCTGCTGCCACTCGATATCCCCTCAGACTTTCAGTAACCATCTCTGGGGGGCTCTAGCGTGTTGCTGTTTTTGATGTGTGCTTTGTACTCAGTAAAAACAAGGAGTTTTGAGTGGAAGCACTCGTGTGTGTACCGATCATTTATCAGACAGAGATGCTGTGTCCCCCACTGATTTATTTCCTGACACTGCTTGAAGAACAAAGATTAGGTACCATAGCTTTGGGTTCAGAGTTGTTGAACCAGGGCTGTCTAATGCCCAGACACTCGAGGGGTGACTGGCATGCTTGTAGGCTGGCTGCGAGATACAGCAGCAAAGCTTTGTAAGGCATGCTGGGTTGCATGGCCAGTGGTAACGGGGGGAGGGATAGCTCAGTGGTTTGAGCATTGGCCTGCTAAACCCAGGGTTGTGAGTTCAATCCTTGAGGGGGCTATTTAGGGATCTGGGGCAAAAATTGGGGATTGGTCTTGCTTTGAGCAGGGGGTTGGACTAGATGACCTCCTAAGGTCCCTTCCAACCCTGATATTCTATGAACACAACCCCTTATTGGTCTAGATCATAGCCTCAACCCCATGTCAATGGGAATCCAAAATATTTTACCAATCAGCCATGCAAAATGATGGTTAGTGGGTGGGGCGGGGGTTGTTTGTCACTTTATAACTGCTGACATCTCCTTAAAAAGCCCAACTCCCCTGTGCTGAAGAACAAGAGAGATGAGCTGTCTAAAAGGTGGGAACAGACTGTGCGGGATCCTAACGGGTTTCCCCAAATATGGGAACTAACTAGCCAGGAGTCACCAGCACATAAAGGTCATTTGGAAGCAACTTCTAATTTCTCTCCCAACAGCAGTGTATTTTAGAAACGACATCGTGGTCATGCAGAGGAGAACACAACTCCTTAATAAATGCCTCACTGTGGCTTATTTTGTGGCCATTCGAGATAGTCCCTATGGTGTGAGCAGTATTAAAAACAAAGTAATAAATCCCCATGTTATCTCTGACAAAGCACTGATTGCCAGTCAAAGGGAGCGAGATCAAACCATTTCTAATCAGGCAGAAATCCTCTCCCAGTTACACCAGGTCTGTCGTTGAGATGATCTCCAGAGAATTTATCCTGTTCTGGTTGGGTCCTAAAGTCCCAGACACGCTCTATGAAATGTTTAGATGATTCCCACTTGTTTCAGATGACCTTAAAGGAAGAATGAACATCCGACAGAGAAATTCTGGCGGCGGACCGCTCGTGGGCACCTATCAAAACACATAGGTCCTGAAGGGGAAAAGTGGGGACAGAGATTTCTGTCCTAATCCTGGATCTCCCAAAACAGAGGTGCCACTGTGCTGTGAACGGAGATACGGAAAGGTGTTCCTGGGCAGGGTTTAAAAGTTGGGACGTGGGTCACATTTTTTTTGGTACTTACATCCCTTGCTCTGTCTATCTTGGAGCAATTTATGTCCCTAATCTGGCTCTTCACTCACTAAGAGCAGACGAATGGTAGAAATTAATGCATGCCCTCCCCCCCGTATCCCTGAAACGGACCTGATTTTTCAGCACCATGCCATATTTAGCAACATGGGGGAGTTTATTAGCCACCTGCCATGAGTAACCCCCTTCCGACACTGCCCTGTAATCAAAGCTATCAGCCCACAAAGAGCACAGTATTGTAAATCCTCAAAGGCTTCCCCCCGCCACCCCCAGGAGCAGTCAAGGCTGCTATTGTTTCTGTCCTCCCATCCCCGTTCATCTGCAATGCCAACAGCTGAACCTCCATCTGGCTGTGAGTAATCAGCCCCACGCTGGAAGACTCCAACCCAAAGCCGAAAAGTCAATTTGTTCTAAAATGAACAGGGCCAACGAACAGTGTTTCTTCTGAATAGCTGACAAGTATAATTAAGTGTATAATTAGGCTGGTGTGTTAGCCCTACCCCAAGATTTAGCCAAGCTAATAGAGGCAGGAGAATGTACAAAGCCCTTATAAATGGTGGTTTCAATTAATGCTTCAAAAAGGGCAATTTCGTCAACTGGGGAAAGCTTTAAAGGGACCATGGCTGATTTCCGCATATCAGGCTGCAAAGGGTAAACAACAAAGCACTTTTTCTGTGTAGATTTCTACGCCACCTGAAAAGCCTTTGGCTTTGTCTATATCAGAAAAGTTGCATCTATATAATTAAATCACTTAAAACTGATCTAGTTACACCAGTGCAAAACCCTAATGGAGACACATTTAAACTGGTTTTGCCCTCGCTTATATTGATTTAGCTCAAATTGATACAAGCTATGTTTGAACACGTTTAAATGCGGCTCCGGAGTTTGGACTTGGGTAGTTAGCTCAATAGTATATATAGGAAAAGCAACATGTCAAAAACCCCACTGGCTTGGACTTCAGGCTATGAGCCACGTTCAGATCAAGGGCAAAGTGGGTGAAACGTCACTGATGCCATCTGTGGGGTTTGTCCTGGGTCTGAACGCGCCCAATGTTTGTGGACAGAGGAAAGTGTTTTCTGGGGTAATGATATGGTTGCTTTGGCTACCGCTGGACTAGCAACTCTCTTGTGCTGACAGTTTTGGTTATCTGTGCCCCAAGAGGCACCATTATATAAACATAAAAATAACGGCACACAATTTTAGGCTGGCAGATGATATTTTTCAGTCATTTCCTTGGCAGTGGTTTGAGCCACTCAAGGCGAGAGGTGCCAGTCCTGTCCTTAAAAGACGAGTGATGCTTGCCTGGCTTTGGGTCGGAAACGCAGACCAAGGCCTGACTTGCTTCTCAGCACCAGACAGGCCGCTGTTTGCAAACCGGGGTGGAAGACTCAGGAGAACTGGCTTCTGAGGGGCTTCCCAGCACTTCTAAGCCAGAAATATGGTGAGAAGAGCCACATGGGGCTATTCTGGCCCTTCCACTCTGAATCTAGAGGCACCCAGGCAAGAGCAAAAACAGGACTGGGAGGAGAAAGGTAACCTAACATTTTAAAAAGTGGTTTGGTTCTAGAATACAACACTGTGACACAAGGAGTGTGATGCTGTATGGAATACAGGAGACACTTTCTGATACAGTTGATACCAATATTATAAAATTGCAAGGAATCTGACCAGATATGCCTGGTGAGGTATCTGTGAAAATGTTACGATTTGCCAAGTATGATAATCTCGTTTACATGTTTGTATCACCTTTGGATTGTAAATTATAAATATGTAAAGTATGGCTGTGTTTTAACACCTGTGCTGTGTTTCTGGGTGACACCCCCAGACAGATTGGCATCAGCACTGCCTAGCCAGCGGTGTCCAATACGTTCGCCACTAGCCACATGTGGCTAATAGGTTATTGAATTGCGGGTAATGCATGTGGCTTTTTATAATGTGGCTATTAAGAAAAATTCAAAACCATAAGTGTGGCTAGCATCGCATTTCTATTGGACACCGCTGGCCTAGCCTGTTCAATGGCCCATCAAGAGTCATCAGTGGTACAATGAACACACCTACCGAGTCAGCAAGGCATGTGGTCTGCCTGTGGACAGAGAACTCTAAGGCTTTTCCAGGCCACGTGCTGTGAAGCTTATGTTTGGGACACAGGAAGTACAAGCCACATGGCAAAAAGACTATAAAAGGCAGCTGCATCAGCTCCATTTTGTCTTCATTCCTGCTTCTTATCTCTGGATAAGTGACTTCTCTATAAACGAAGCTCCCAACAAAAGGCTGAATGACCCCTCCAAGCTGTGGATGTGTTCCAGAGGGACTTTCAAGCCAGCAAACTCACCAACACTGCTAAAAACTTGATATATGGACTTTGAAGTCTCTATATGTATCTGAGTGCTTTATCATTTACCAACTCTTTTCTTGTTCTTTCTTTTTTCTTTATAATAAACCTTTAGTTTTAGACACTAAAGGATTGGCTGGCAGCATGGTATTTTTGGTGGGATCCAACCTAATATTGACCTGGCAATGTGGGGTGCAGAAGAACATTTTGTATAGTGGACAGAGTTTTTAAATAACTTCTCACTGTACTGGACCTAGGTGCTGACTGGGAGCCAAAGAATAGGAATGTGTGTTTTCTTTATTTTTAACTTGATGACCAGCGTGGGAGATCAGAAGTACAGTCTGTGACTGGTAGGTGAGTTTAACTTCAGTGTTAATCACCAGTTTTGGTAATATCTGCAGCCTGCCCTGAGCTTGGCTTTTTCAGTGAGGGCTACCCCACGCACCCCAGGTCACAAGAGGGATGGCTCTTATTTTTTCCCATCTTTACTCAGAAACTTTCCCTGCCCCTTTCTCCATCATGTTCCTTATGGTGCCACAGGGAGCTGACAGCTCTGGGTAAACCAATGTTTCCGCTCACCCAGAGATGTGGCCTCACGTTGCATCTAAAGAGAAAAGCCATCACCCATCTCTTTCAGACCCCCTGATCCTCTCCAAAACCGGACTGGGCTCTCAGTCAGCTACGTGCTCTCTGAGCTCAGCCCAAGTCACACAGCCCAGGTCTCAAATGCGGGTGTTCTCCTAACTGGCTGGACACATGTTGTATTTAGGCTCCTCCATGCCAGCTGGAGCCCACCAGTGCAGAATAGCTTGGAAAGTGGGGCCCATCCTTTCCTTTTTGCCTTGGCAAACACCCTCCAAAAACCATGCCAAGAAAGCAATTTGCAAACCAGGGCCAAGTTAGCCAGGTACAGTAACTACATTAGCAACAATTAAGACGCAGCTGCGGGAGGTCTCCCATGATGAGATTTTTCCAGCCTAGGTTTTCAATTCTCAAAGATAGCACATAAAAACCAAGCACCACACACGATGGAAGCTTTCGAGATTGGAGAAGAACTCCCTCAGTGTGTCTTATTAGCATAATCCATGTCCTCCTCCCAACAGGGAGATCTGGTTCACCCTGATCCAGACCAATTTGTCTTACCTCTTGGGAGATTTCAAGATGTTTCCTTGCAAAGCGCAGGGCTTGGTCAGGGTTCCCGAGAGAGACATAGGCATTTCCTAGACTCCAGCAGGCTCTTCCTTCTCCCACTCTGCAAAACAGGAAATCATCATCCATAGGCGTTCTGTGAGACCCAGCAAAAACCAGCCATTTCAGGACCTGTATGTCTCTGGCCTCTCCTTGGAAGCATCAATGGCCCTGTTTCCATGCCGATTTCTGTGCCCACTTTTGCACACAATCAAGCCTACCGATGAAATCCTGATTCTATTGAAGTCAATGGCAAAGTTCCCATTAATATCAACAGGGTTGGGATTTCACTCCATATCTATTTGCACGGCATCTTGCTGCACCTCGAAAAGTGGCTGCACATTTACATGCCGCGCGTGCAAGCTGGCTGGGCAGAACGAGGGCATGATCCCTTTCGTAAAGGCACCCAGCTAGGACAGCTCAAGTGAGCAGAGAAATCAGAGGCCATGGTGAAAAAAATGGCTCTAGACACTAAAAAGCCTGGGCCAGATAATCAGTGGCGTAAATCAGTGTTGCCCATTAATTGCAATAGAGCTTCATTGGTTTACGTTGGCGGGGGATCTGACCCACTGGGGGCAGGGTCAAGAGGGGGATTTATTTTAAGTGCCTTGGGGATAAAATGGCCTTTTCAGAATTCCTTCCTTCCTGAGACTGGTTTGAATCACTCAAAAACCACCTTGATTTTTTCTCGCTGGTCACCGAATCAATCAGTTTTCCCCCTTGCCGGACGTTCCCTCGTCCTGGGGCGAGCAGCTGCCTCTGCAGCACTCCCACCCCGCCGGAGAGCAGAGGGGTGGGAAACTGGCTCTGGGGGTCCCCCGTGCAGCAGAGCGCAGATGTGCCTGTTCTCATCTTCCAAACACAACCAGATGTTCAGCGGGCTGCTGTCACTGAACTCTCCCCCGCTACCCCCTGGCAATTAACCCCTTCGCCGCGCTCACACGTTCCCACAGCGACAGGCCGTCCAAGAGCAGCCCCGTGGATGAATAAGCAGGAGCGTAGCACGGATCAAACACAGCAACAATGCAACCTGCACACGGCACTGGCCTTTCGGCGGACAGCTCGATGGGCCACACAAAGAGACTGCAGCAGCCGACAATAACCTCAGCTTCT
Organism: Macrochelys suwanniensis; assembly: GCA_033296515.1. Lineage (NCBI taxonomy): Eukaryota > Metazoa > Chordata > Testudines > Chelydridae > Macrochelys > Macrochelys suwanniensis. Next base: position 6,103,794 of record CM065790.1, on the reverse strand, counting down.
CACAGTCCACCCCACGTCAGGCATGAACCTGAGAAAGCAGGAGAGCTTTACCCCAGGCCCTGAGGGTCACCAGACTGTCAGAGCAGCAGGGGAAGGCCTCCCTGCCCTGAGAAAGCCCTCCCGCCAGCCCTCCTGTGAGCTAGGGAGTGCTGGAGAGGCTGCCCACTAGCCCACAACTAGTCCAATGGCATGTCTAGTAAAAGGACAGATGCCTATTACATACCATGGAGCGGAACCCCATGCTACTCAAGGGGTGCGGGCAGGGGGGTGATCTACGGAGCCCCCCTAAATCTGTTCATGAGGAAGACACCGTCCAGGGATGGGCTATTGGAGGGTTTCTAATTTTCACTGGGTTGTTTTTTTTTTTTTTTAAAGGAGATTGTGACTCACATTTTAGGGTTAAACATCCTCCTCCCACCCCCACGTTTAAGCATTTCCTTTGAAGCAACCCCTCTGTGCTCTCCACTCCAGCTCCCAGGGAGGCCGGAAGATCTTTACGGCTCCCCAGCCTCCCATAAAGACTGCTCCCAGTCCCGCACAGGAATGGGACGCTCAGCGTGTGTTTGAGAAAAATCTGCTCCCTAGGTTTTGCTTCTGTGCTGCTCTTTTACTAGCATCAGCCTAAACACGGAACATCCCCTCTCCAGGCCCACCAGCCCCCTTAATGCCCGATGGACTCCCGGGGGGCTGCTGGGAAAGAGAACGCTCTCCATCTCCCAGCGAGCCATCAGAACCGGCATCTAACCCAGTGGGGTTTCTTGGTTTCTGATCAGACAGTAAATGCCCAGAAATATGCAGGCTGTCTCCATTTTAATGTCCATGCGCCATCTAATGGCAGGAGTTAGCAGGGGCGCCGGGAGGATTTTTAGAGTGGGGATGCTGAAAGCCATCGAACAAAGCCACAAAGTCGGTCCAGGATAGAAGTCGTGCATTCGCTTGCTATTATTCCTTCAAGCCAGAGGCTGCTGTACCCCCCATGCTCTTAGGCCCAGCGCCCCTGGGGACTGGAGTGTCCCAAAGGCTCTTTGGAAATTGCTCTGTATGGGGCCAGTGAGTGGTATTTTCATAGCATGATTAGGCAGGAAGGCCTATTTCAACACACCTAGTCCATCCTCCGAGTGCAAGGCTGTTCCTTCGTGCAGATCTGTGGCACTTGGTCCTGTCTCGCTTTCATGGACTCTCAGAAGTTAGAGCTGGAAATGACCCACCGTAAGCTACACTGCGATCATGGGCTGGGACTGCAGCTCCTGTAGACATGCCCCCCATTCCTCTCCCTGCCAGTGAAGCGTTGTTCTTCACATCCCATTCAAGCGCTTGGTCTTGGTCTGGTCTCCAGCGATGGAGCTTCCACCACTTCCATAGAGACAGCCTGAGGTGTCTCCCTGACAGGTGACCCAAGTGACAGGGGGTATTCCCTTGGAGGACAGTTGTACTCTCTGAGGACACTCATTAATTAGACTTCACATTAAAGTGACACCAGCACAACATTATGGCTTCTCACTCTGAACATCTGAGGCTTTTCATTCAGATTCTGCCCTGAAACCCTGGCTCACTCCATCCGTTCTATTCTACAGCCTCACCTCAGTCCCCGGAAAAATCATGGAGCAGGTCCTCAAGGAAATCATTTTGAAGCACTTGGAAGAGAGGAAGGTGTCAACATGGATTCACCAAGGGCAAGTCATGCCTGACCAACCTGATTGCCTTCTATGATGAGATAACTGTCTCTGTGGATATGGGGAAAGCGGTGGACGTGATATATCTGGACTTTGGCAAAGCTTTTGATACGGTCTCCCACAGTATTCTTGCGAGCAAGTTAAAATTTTTAAGTATGGACTGGATGAATGGACTATAAGGTGGATAGAAAGCTGGCTAGATTGTCAGGCTCAACGGGTTGTGATCAACAGCTCGATGTCTAGTTGGCAGCTGGTATCAAATGGAGTGCCCTGGGGGGTTTTGTTCAACATCTTTATTAATGATCTGGATGATGGGATGGATTGCACCCTCAGCAAGTTCACAGATGACACTAAGCTGGGGAGAGAGGTAGATATGCTGGAAGGTAGGGATAGGGTCCAGAGTGACCTAGACAAATTGGAGGATTGGGCCAAAAGAAATTTGATGAGGTTCAACAAGGACAAGTGCAGAGTCCTGCACTGAGGACGGAAGAATCCCATGCACTGCTACAGGCTGGGGACTAACTGGCTAAGCAGCAGTTCTGCAGAAAAGGACCTTGGGATTACAGTGGATGAGAAGCTGGATATGAGTCAGCAATGTGCCCTTGTTGCCAAGAAGGCTAATGGCATATTGGCCTGCATTAGTAGGAGCATCTCCAGCAGATCGAGGGAAGTGATTATTCCCCTCTATTCGGCACTGGTGAGGCCACATCTGGAGTGTTGTGTCCAGTTTTGGGGCCCCCACTACAGAAAGGATGTGAAAAAATTGGAGAGAGTCCAGCGGAGGGCAACGAAAATGATCAGGGGGCTGGGGCATATGACTTACAAGGAGCGGCTGAAGGAACTGGGCTTGTTTGGTCTGCAGAAGAGAAGAGTGAGGGGGGATTTGATAGCAGCCTTCAACTACCTGAAGAGGGGTTCCAAAGAGGATGGAGCTCAGCTGTTCTCAGTGGTGGCAGATGACAGAACAAGGAGCAATGGTCTCAAGTTGCAGTGGGGGAGGTCTAGGTTGGATATTAGGAAACATTATTTCACTAGGAGGGTGGTGAAGCACTGGAACGAGTTACCTATGGAGGTGGTGAAATCACCATCCTTAGAGGTTTTTAAGGCCTGGCTTGACAAAGCCCTGGCTGGGATGATTTAGCTGGTGTTGGTCCTGGTTTGAGCAGGGGGTTGGACTAGATGACCTCCTGAGATCTCTTCCAACCCTAATCTTCTATGATTCTGATTCTTCTATGGAACAGCTCTTTCCATAGCCTCACAAGCAGTAGATCATTCTCACAACACCTCTGTGGGGTGGATATTTGTAACCCTATTTTATTGATGAGGAAACTGAGGCACAGCGCGGTGAAGTGGTTCCCCCAGGTACCCTAGTGAATCAGTGACAGAGCCAGGAATACAACCCATGAGTCCCGATTTCCCAGTTCACTACTCCACCCCTTGTGTGAAAACCCTAGTTATACACAGCCAAATATTCAACTGGGCCTGGCTTTGGATGCACACCTTGGGCCTGATTTTCAGAAGGTGTGGAGCATCTGCAGTGCCCACTGACTTCATCTGGGGCGTGGGTGCTCAGCACCTAGGAAAAACAAGCTCTTTGTGGATGTCCAATTTGACACACCCTCTAAGCGAGGCACTGTCCACTCTTTGGGTGCTTTGACCACCCCCTTTAATGGCACAGCAGATCATTCAACTCAAATGCTCTCCCAGCTGGATACTTCCTTCTCCATTCTGCAACGCTCATTTCTTCTAGTCGTTTGCCAATTCCTTCCCTTGACTCTTCTGCACTGTATGAAGCTGAATAACCATCTTGCTTAGGTTTTAAGAGGGTCATTCGCAGAGATCCTCAACAAGCTGGCTGAAAAGTCAGCTAAGGACCTGCAAGAGACTCGAGACCCTGGGTGGCAAAGCTCAGGAGACAGGAAAACTTCACACAAGGCTGGAGGTAGACGCAGTAGCATATTGGTAATAATTTATCTATGGAGCAAAATGCATTTCCCTAACTATTCTGGGCGACACACCATTTGTTCCCAAATGCCATTTCTGGTCACATCAGTGTGGAATCTTATTGCACCTTCGCAGAGCTTCCATTACTAGCTTTTGCGTTCATTCACCGCTCACTTTGTTCTATTGTTACATCCCGGTGGGTGCTCACCAGGAGGTTGCTGGGATAAACAGGAGTAGCAGCTGGGACAGAGTGCTGAACACAACAGACCTTTAGTAATTCTCACCAGAGAGCTGATATCACACACCTTAACACAGCTGGAGGTGGGGCTTTGCCCCCACTGTAGGGGCTGGACCATAGGAAAGGTTTATGAGTCTGCTACTATTGCAGAGCTAATGGTCTTAGTCCTTTAGCCCTAGAGGCTCAGGCGTGAGAGACGCAGGGTTCGATCCCTGCTGACGGCACCTCCTGGGGCCATTATACTAACAAGGCACAGACACAGTCCCAAATGTCTCACCTGTCCCCCAGCTCCTGTGCGATCAGCAGGTGCTTTAGATGGTACTCGATGGCTCGCTCATAGTCTTGCAGCAATGTGTAAGTGTTTCCGAGGCTGTAGCAAGCCTGAGCTTCTACCGCTTGGTCTTTCAGTTGTCTGGAGAGCTGGAGTGTTTTCCTGCAATAAACAGATGGAGACACAGACACATTCACGCCCAGCACACCTGCAAGTCAGGGAGAAATGCTGAGCCGCTGAGGGCAGATTCCTTAGGGGGTTTATCTGAAGCCAAAGAACACCACGTTCTAAGGGTGTGTCTGCAATGGAGGTGGGATTCCAACTCGCGTAGACATCCCGGGGCTAGCTTGACGGAGTGAGTGTGCTAGAAACAGCCGTGTAGCCACAGAGCACCAAGTATGATCTCATCCAAGACCCACGGTACACGCAGGGTGACTCGCTGCTCGGTCAAAGCTAGCGCGGGTATATCTACCCAAGCTGGAAATTTCCCCTCCAGCTCTAGTGTGGACATCCCTAAGATCTACTGATGGCTGCCCCCACCTGCCCAACCCAATGCTGTACCTCCACTGGCTTCAGTGCTTTACACCAGGGCAAATTTAGCCCTGCTGTATCGATAAATTCAGCTCTGCTCTGTCAAGCAGACCCGACTGAGATCAGTTTGGGTACGTGGAGGTCTGCAGAAAGGCTGGAGGCTTTGTCACTCCTCCCGTTACCCAGCAGGCTGTCCCTGCTCTTTTGGGAAGCAGCCTCCTTGGGCACAGCTCTTCCAGCACCAGCACGGCAGAGCGCTGCTTTGGAGAATCTGGGAATTTGGACTATAATAACATGCACCAACTAGCACGGGGTTCTCAAACGGGCGGTCGGGACCCCTCAGCGGTTGCGAGGTTATTACATGGGGGGTCGCGAGCTGTCAGCCTCCACTCCAAACCCTGCTTTGCCTCCAGCATTTATAATGGTGTTCAATATATAAACAAGTGTTTTTAATGTATAAGGTGGGGTGGGGGTCGCACTCTGAGGCTTGCTGTGTGAAAGGGATCACCAGGACAAAAGTTGGAGAAACACTGAACTATCATCTGTACAAGTTACGCAAGTGGACAGCAGGGGGCGATACGATGCACATATCAATTGGGAGCCAAGCTCCGGCTGGAGAAAGACCAGACAGACCCTTCCTTGAACCAGCTCCAGTTCCCTGGGGGTGGCTTATACCTAGTGCTTGTGCCAAGAGTCTGAAGCCCCGGGATGCATTACAACAGACCGGGGTTCCCGGGGGAATAGCTTCGCTCAGCCTGGCTGCTCTGGAGCATCCTGAAAAGGCCGCGAGCCCAGAGCCCGGCCCCTGCTTTCCCCAAGCAGCCGCAGCACTTACTTGTAGTACTCGGCCGAGATGTCAAACCTGCCAAGGAAGATGTGCGCGTTGCCCAGGTTGCTGTATGCTCGCCGCTCGGCCGCTTTGTCCCCAAACTCCTTGGCGATGGCGAGCCGCTGAAACAGACGCAGGCAGGCGCGTGAGAATGCCCCGACGGCAGCCCCGGCGCCCCGGGGACGCACGTGCTACTGCCGGCAACTGATGTCCTCCCTCCAAGGCCCAGACGCATCCCAGCACTGAGGCGTGTGCCTGTCAGCCCGCGAGCAGCCCTGGTGGCTTACAGGTGAGCCTGCGATTAAGTGCTCAGCTGGATGGGGGCGGGGCCCAAATCAGCTGGAGAAGCGAGGCGGCTGGCTGTAACGCCCGGGAGGGGTTCTGTCGGGCCGCTCAGGTACCTGGGCGCAGGGTGAATCCCCTCGCCACCTGGCTGCGTCTCCCTGAATCCCAGCCCCGCTCCCCGGCCTTCCCTCCCTGGCGCGGCACTGCTCCAGCCGGGCCCACGTCTCGACCCTTAGTTGGTTCTGCCCCACCCTCGCCTCTTCTCCCGTATTTGCCCTGCCGCGCCCTGGGCTTTGCACTGAGCCTGGGGCAGTGTCCCCACCCCTCCCCCTCCTTCCGACTCCATTTTACCAGGTGCTGCTTCTGCAGTTCCTCCCCCGGCCCCATCTTAGTCACTAGCTATTGAGCTCCACAGCCCTTTGGCCTGACTTGCAAAGGGGCTGAGCTCCCTGCAGCTCCCCGGGAAGTAAATGAGCCCTAAGCTGCTGGCAGCAGGGACCGTGTCACCGCACCCGTCGGCCAAGCGTCACAGGCGTCTGAGACACGATGAGCATTCCCGATGAGATGCCTCGTCAGCAGCGTTGTTAAATGCATCATCCTCGGTAATTAAAAGGAAGACTGGTAGGAGTTCGGAATGGAAGAGCCCTGCTAGGTTACCCACAGTCTGCGCCGACGCTGTTTGGAGAAACAGCCTGTGTGGTTCCAAGCAAACACTGTTGCAGGGCGGTAGGCCTGGCTGCCCATCCCAGGAAGGGGAGGCCTTCCCCAGAGGCTGCCAGGCTGTCCTGCTCCAGGCAGCTCTCCATCAGGCCGTCTGCCTGGGACTCCCTCTGCTGGGGCCCACTCTAGGACCCAGCCTGCTTTCTGGAGCTTCCCCCAGCTGATCTCTGTCAGCCTTTATAGGAATCAGGTGCTCCCCAGGCAAGGGCCTGGACAAGGCTCCACTCAGAACACAGCTGGCTGGCTCCAGCCCTCTGGCCCCTATGGGGAAGACCCTGCTGGGACTTCTCCCATCCCAGATCCCTGCTGTGCCGCTAAAACAAGCCTGTGTGAGCTCCCCACTGGATACTGCCCCCCGCCGCCGCTGACACTAACTCAGGCCAGTTGGCATGGCACGGCGGGGCCAGCCAGGCACCTAGTGGCCGGGTTACTCTTTGAGAAAGCCTGGCCCCATCGCCGCTTTGACTGCGTTCCTTCCTGGGGAATCGTTCCATGCCGTGAGGCGCCTGTCCCAGAAAAGATGGTGCCCAAGAGCTCTCTCTGCTTGCACTGGAGCAGGGCCCCGGGAAGGCAACGACGCTGGGTGCCCGTCACTTCACAGGGGGCTGTTTCAAGCAAAGGAGGCGGCAAATCATTTGCTTCTGCAGCTCTGAGTGAAACAGTCTTGTCCTGCACCGTTTCGCTCTCCAGCGGGTTATTTAGCACCACGGATCCCTCTGCGCATCTCCCCACGTCACACAAGGGGCGTTCACATCTGGGGTGGTTTTTTAATCGAGTTCAAGTCTTGCTCAGGACAGCGGTTTGCCCTGATGACTCAAGTCCTCTATTTATGCCCAGCCCGAATGCTGCGAGCTGCCTCCCGTCTGCCCGGCGGATGGGTCTCACCCGTGACGAGGGGAAGGACGGCTCCCAAGCGCGGGAAAGGAGCTCGTCCCTGGGCTCGCTGCACAGTGCATCAGTTGGGGCAGTGGCCGGCGTGTATATTAAACGCTTTTACCTCAGGCGGATTGTTTCTGTGGATTGGTAAAAACAGGCCTCTGGGAGTGGCCTCCAAACACCACTGATCTGTCTTCTGTGCACCTTCAGCGCTGTGGCTCTCAGCGCTGTGACCTGAGTGTCGCCTACTCAGGGAGGGAGGCAGGGACAGCCCATAGCGTACAGAGTTTACTTGCAGGGCAATATTCCCGCTGGGGACCGATGACCATCTTTTGGTGGTTCCTTACTTAGCCTGTCAGTAACACGTGGCTAGATCACCTCATCTGACAGCAGCTGCCACGTGAGATTCTGCCACCTTCATGTTGAGTGCCGCCTTACTCCCACTGGCTTTGGTGGGATAACTGGTGGAGTCAGGAGCTACTCAGCGTGAGGAAGGGTGACAGGATCTGGCGCGCAGTGTCTGCAATGGGAGATGACGGATAGGCTGCAGGTACGGGAGAATGGACCCATGTCTAGTTCCCTACTCCAGGCCAGGCACAAAGACACATCGGAGGAAGCGACTGGATCACCCAAGCCCCATGAGAACGATCGACACCCTCCTTACCTCTTTGTGGAAAGCCGTGGCTTCGCTGAAGTTGCCGAGCAAGTACTGGGTGTTGCCAAGGTTCCCATAGGCTCGGCCCTGAGCGGCCCTGTCCCCGAGCTCCTTCACCAGAGACAGATTCCTCCTGCAAGAAATCAGAGCAGCACATCCGGTCACTCTCAGCCAACGGGCATCCGGCTCCCACGGACCTTAACGTGAGATACAGAGCGCCCAGGGTCAAAGTAAGACCCTCTTCCTCGCTTGATGTGGCGAGAGCTCCCCCCTCCCATTTCAATCACCTTTAATCGCTGGGGAGAATGGTGCTTTTACGCCTTCTGACACAAGTGAGAGATTCCACCTTGGGACACTTAGCATTTCACACAGGCCAGACCCTTAGCTGGCCCAAACCAGTGCCACTCCCTCGACTTCAATTGAGCTGTGCTGATTTGCAGCAGCTGCCTGGGTGTTGAAACACCTTCAGATCTGGTAAGAAATCACAGCACTTTACAAAGGGAGAACAGTGTCATTATCCCCATTTTACAGATGGGGAAACTGAGGCACGGGAAGGGACGATTACTTGCCTAAAGTCACCAAGCAGGCCAGTGGCAGGGAACTGAATGCATTACCACTGGTGCTGCCTCAGTGTCCCTTATTCTAACCATCTCTCCTTACACACAACTGCCCTGCTCAGCCAGAGAGAGTGTTATTTTCAGCTTTCAAGTACATTATCTATTTCGGGGGATGGTCCTTGGGAGTCATGCTCTGCCTCAGTTTCCCCCTCTGTAAAATAGGGATAATGACACACATCTCGTTTGTACAGCGCTTTGAAATCTATGTGTGAAAAGAGCCGGAATAAGAGTTAGATATTATTATTATTAAGCTTTAATGAAGTCAGGAAGAAGCAGAGAGACAGGAAAAGAAAACAGGAAGGGCCAGGAACTCTGAGCTATTCCTTTGCCTGCCTTCCTAGCGCCTGCAGTTGGGATGCATCGGAGATGAGCATGACTAGATGCAACACTGCAACAACAAGCGCAGTCAAACCCTCTGCAGTATCTGCTCAGCACATTCAGAGCAGCCTGGATGCTTCAGGCTGGCATGAGTTCACCCAGTAGATGCTCAACATGCACTGCTCCTTTGGCAAAAGGATGGGGAGCTATATGCAGGTGCTATCACATCTGAAGAGACGAGGAGACTGATTTAAGAGAGATGCTCGTCTCTCCCTTTCAGACAAAAAAGGTTATTTTTAAAAACCCATTTCCTTTACTAAAGTAAAAATCAAAGGGGAGAAACCTTGTAGATTAGTAAATAAGCCTAGTGACCACATTCCAGCATGTGCCATAGCAAACACATCTGCAGCCATTTGGAAAAGGCACAGTTGTTACTGTGGGACACGCTGCAATGCCTCAGAACTTCATGGTGACAGAACAGGAAACTCCTTCTGCAGAAACACAGGCCCTGAGCACTTGAACTAAAGGTGAATCTCTATTAGCTATTGCAGTATAGGGCCAATGATACAAAGTTGAAGAGTTCTAATTCTATCCAGTAGAGGGCAGCGGTGTGCACACAAGCAAGTTCGTGAGTAGATTCCCCCTTCCAAATGATCATACTTTGTAGAACATTGTGGCATCAAAGCAGATGCTCAGGGATTGAATTTAACTGCAGTTTGACCTATTCTGAGCTATACTCAAGACAGGTAAGCTCAGAAGCTTAGTTTACAACTCTCTGAAAGGAGTTTTGTTTTATTTTTTTAATTAAAAAAGCCTACAGTCTTTCCTCATCCTTCCATGTACAGAATCCCATTCCCACCCCCAGAAACCCCCAGGCAAAGCACTCCTTAGTGAAAATTATATGAACTGCCAGGAAGCACCATCCCCACTGATCTTTCTGGCTCGATTAAAATAAGGATCAGAGCACAGACAAGCGACATCCGACTCTGGCACATGAGATCAACTCTGGCCCAGCTTTTCCTCTGCTGAGCGCAATGTTTCTGCATCTCTGCTCGCTCTCACGCAGCTGCCAGATGGGACAAAGCAGCTTACTCTGCTGCTTCTCTAGGCAGGTGTGCATAGCAGTCTGTACAGCATTTGGGTCCCTTTAATCCTCAGCTGCTGAACCAGACCCAGCTGACCCCACCCACAGAACAAACATTCCTGTTCCCCTTTATCCTTCCCGGGAAAGAGAAAACCATAAGCCCTGCTGCAAAAATGTGCAAGGTGTTTCCTTTTCCAATTCTAGGCAATGAAATTGTACCACACTATCATACCCAGTCCCCACAGTAAAAGGAACAGACACAAATTCTAGGGGCCATAACGCAATTGTTGACTAATGTGTCGTTCATTAAGGATCATCACAAACTCTCTATTCACAGCAGTCTACCCCTCCTTTCACTTTGCGTATCCCACACGCTTTATACGATCCCCTTGCTGGACTACGTTATTTCAGCCATCTTGTATTGGAGCTCACTCAGACTGGAGCAGGGGACTGCAGTTTGATGCACCATCAGTCAGATCTCTAGCTTTACCTCCATTTATCTCCTTACAATATGTGGCAGGGGAATAAATGTACGGGGTTACAGGCACTGCACATTCTTAAAGGGGAACCGAGCCTGCTCCACAGTAGAAAATAAGAGCTATTTAGGATTTCAGCTCCTCGGCAAAGGCTAATGCAGCAATATATGATTATCAACACTTTGCAATTACACAGAGCCTTTCATCAAAGGAATTCAAAATGCATCGAGATGTTTAAGAGACAAGGTGGGTGAGATAATCTCTTTTATTGGACCAACTGTTGGAGAGAGAGCAGCTTTTCACGCTCGAAAGCTCATTTCTCTCCAACAGAAGCTGGTCCAATAAAAGAGATTACCTCCCCCACCTTGTCTCTCTAATAGCCTGGGCCCGACACAGCTACAACACGGCACTGAAATGTTTAATGAAGTTTCACACAATGTGGAAACTGAGGCACAGAGAGGCCGATGGCCTGATTTTTAGAGGTGCCGAGCCCCCGAAGACTTCCTGTGGGTGCTCAGTATCGTGGAATATCAGGCCAAAAGAGCCTTGCTCACGTTCTCACACAGAACCCGAGAGAAACCTAGAAGTCCTGGCTCCCAGGTCCCCTACACTAACCAGAAGTGCCTGTCTCCCTCCTCGCCATTTAAAAACTATCAATAAATACATTTCAAAGCAGTCAAAAAGCCACTTCCTCCTTTGATGGCCTGCCAAGAGTAGAGTCTCTCTTCTGCCCGATCCCATAACATCGCTGGCACCCCAGGCAGGCTGAGGGATGCAGCCCTTTGAACTGGTAGAGGTATCCAATGTCACTGCCAGCCGCAGGAGAATGAGCTGCAAGCTCAGGTCTTGGCATCTCAGTTCCCCGTTGGTTCAGTTCATATTTAGTGCAGGGGAAGAGGGGTCTTTCCCAGGAGGCACTGGGCGAGGGTCTCTGGCCTGTGTTATGCAGGAAGTCAGACTAGATGGCCTTAAAACCTCATCAACTTTTACTTTCCTTCCCCCTTCTCACTCCCTCACTTTCGGCCTTTATTCTCCTCTCAACAGCCCATATGGGTGGGCACCGGCAGGCAAGGCGGTCCTTGGGTCAGCCAAAAGGGGTGGGTGGATGTGGGGATCGCTGGGGAGGAACGCACAGCGCCCCCCTGCCCAAAAGCTCAGATGAATCCGCCCCCAGCCCCGAGGTCCCTGCTGGTTTAGTCCAGCAGGACCCCGTCGCCTTCTAAGTGGAGTGCTTTAAAGAGGGCTGTGTGAAAAATCGCTTGTCACAAGCCCAGTGCTGGTATCTTTTCCCCAGAGCTGTCATCAGGACAGGAATAAGACACACGCAGACAGCGCTAGAATGATGCACTCATCAGACCGTGCATTGAGAGAGCACCAGATGCTTTGCAAGTTTGCCCCCGTGCAGGATTGGTGCCGGGTACATTACTGCCGGCCACGCCGGTGCTGTCTGTGCAGCCCTGTCCCCCCGCAGATCTGGGACGGGTTGGTACTTACTCATAGTATTCCGAAGCTCTCTGCAGTGTCTCCTGGACTTCTTGAGGCAGGGAACCTGGGTCTTGGGCCATGCTCCAAGACAACTGCTTTCCCTTTGCATGGTAAACATTGCCAATGTTATACAGCGCTCTAGCTTCACCTACCTGGAAAGGGAGGGCGGGGGGTGGAACCACAGAAGAGCAGGTGTTACACTCCACATTGCAATGCCAAGCTTCCCATCTCCAGGCAAAGGGCAGCTAACCAAAAGCCAGGGCAGCCTTGTAGACCATTACATTTTAGAAGCTGAGGCTGGGGGACTGGATGAATCCAAGGATTGTTAAAAGGACGTAGAACCTGCCACCTTTAGGTCGCCAGTTCAAAGCCAGCCCAGGTCAATGATCCCTAGCGCTTTTCATCAGTAGATCTCAACGCGCTTTACAAAGGAGATCACTCTTATTCTCCCCCTTTTACAGATGGGGAAACTGAGGCACAGACCAGGGAAGCGACTTGTCCAAGGCCACCCAGCATGCTAGTGGAAAAGGGGAATAGAACCCAGGTCTTCTGAGTCCCAGTCTAATGCTCTATCCACTAGGATACACTGCTCTGAAGAGAAACCAGTAGAATAGAATATCAGGGCTGGAAGGGACCTTAGGAGGTCATCTAATCCAACCCCCTGCTCAAAGCAGGACCAATACCCAATTTTTGCCCCAGATCCCTAAATGGCCCCCTCAAGGATTGAACTCACAACCCTGGGTTTAGCAGGCCAATGCTCAAACCACTGAGCTATCCCTCCCACTCAAGTAACCTCAAGTCCTCATCCGATGGCTGCTTGGTGGCCTATGTGAAAGGGATAGTTTCAGTCCAGCCCCTTGTGGCTGGGGACCATGGAGACTCCTATCTATACATATAACAAGCCCAGCGCAGGCAGGAACGGTGCCAGCTATCCCAAAATGCTCCTTGCCAATCGCCTGTGAGCGCGGAGGGGGAGTTCATACACTGACTGGCCTCTCAATGCTCCCAATTGTGGTGGGATCTGTGTGCGCACGAGAGAGAGGCGTGGATGCTTGTCCAGCAGGAACTGGGCTGAGAGACACCCGGTTCATTTCCTATTGGACACCAAACGGCATGTGTCAGAGAGACAGATGGGGAAGAATCCCTTTCCCTGACTGTGCAACTGACTTCCGACACCCATCCTGGAGTTCTTTTCTTGGCCCCATTCTGTGAACTCAAGGACTGTGAATCTCTATTTATTTGGGTTCAATTTTTTCTTTATGGGGGAATCCATTGTTTCCTGGGTATTTTGGGGTCTTCATTCCAGGCATGGCCTGCCCACATTTTCATCCATTCGCACATCCCCTCCTTCCTCTGCCACTAGCTGCCCTGGCACCAGATCTGTAGCTGAAAGGGAGGGTGACACGGTCAGTCTCCTTCCAGAGCCAGCTTCAACGCTGTCCCCATTGTTGGCTGGCAGGAGGAGTCTTTTCAAAGCCAGGGAATATTTCCTGATCACGTACCTTGTCTCCCTGCTCCTGAGAAATCTCCAAGTGTCTCTGGCAACAAGCGATAGCTTCATCGAACTGCCCAAGTATTTTCAATGTGTTCCCAAGGTTGCCACTGGCCTTGGCTTCTCCAATACGGTCCCCAATGGTTCTACAAGGTGACCGGGAGAAGGGAAAGGGCTGTTATAAATGCTGGGACTCAGCAGGAAGAATTCAATCATGCTGATACTCAAGGCTGCAGCAGGAGTAGGCACTGAACCCATCCGCTCTTAGCCTGCACGCAACGTGCGAACGGAGGGAGAAAGCTCCTTTAGTCTTGGAGACAGATTGTTGCTTTCCCTCTGGCAGTTGTCTAAATCCAGGATGGAAAATAAAAAGTTCTGTTTACCAGGCCCCCACCCCCAGACTTGAAGCTCCCCCTCCCCACTTACAGTCCTTTCAGCTGGAGAGGACAGGACATGATGCCCAAAGATGGCCTATCAGTTCTGCTCAGAGTTTGCCTTCTATTCCAGGGACTGAGCCTCCACAGAACTCCCAGCCCCTGGGGACTAGTGGTGCACTATGGAATTACATGCAGGCCCATCGGATGGCCCTTCCACTAGCCCAGCCCAGTCTAGGTACCGATTTTATACCCGTGTCTGGAGGCAGCCAGGTTCTGAAGCTGCCCTGAAGGGAGCGCAAGTCAAGGAGGGACAAATGCCGCGCCATGCTGCTCACCCAAGGCCACCACACTGGTGCTACATCCTCTGCAGAGAGTGGAAGGTTCTCGGATATTACCGTAAATCTAACCGACTGCAGACGGAGAACTGTCCCGTTTTTAAAGGTGCCCCCTCTATTAAATGGGTCTTGAGGCCACGTTTTCAGCAGGCCTCCTTCATTACCCCTCAGAAGGTGTGGCTTCAGCTGACAACCCCACTGCGTGGGCGGGCAAGTCAGCGTCACCTCTTTGCACACACAAAGCCGATGTGCTTGCAAACATTGTGGGGGGTCTTTGGAAAGCCTGGCCCAAATTACCCAACTAAGATGCTCCATGAGAAGGGGAGCAGCCTCGGTGTAACGCTGTGGTGCCGAAAGGATGCTTATTTTTTTGTTCCTAAAAACTAGTCCCATGAAACCCACCTTTCGCCACTACCCAAGGGACCAGGATTGGTGGTCTTTACCTGAAGGTCACATACAATGGTACTATGGCCTGCACACCTCAAGGCAGAGAGTCCGACTGGAGGTGGCCCTTAGAGCAGCTGCTAGAGGAGACAACGGATGGCTGTGCACTGCTTTCTGCTCCGGCCGGGGCGGGATGCAGAGGAAGCAGGCCTGGCTGAGATGGCCTCCGCTGTAGCGACCTCCAACCCCCAGGGGAGAAGGTATTTGGGGGAGGGGTGGATTAAGATTTTAAATGGGCCCCAGACCTTCCTCCCCCCAATCCCACACCCTGTGCAGTCTCTTCCTCCCTGGCTCCTTGATTTTCTCCATACAGTCAGCCCCAGATCTGTTCTCAGTTGCAGTGACCGGTTCCCTCAGGCTGCAGGCCTGGGATCCCAGGGATCTTGCCTTAACTCGCGCCCTGACCGATCGCGTTCAGTTGGAGCCGAATGCAGCAGGCTCGCTTACCTGGCCAGAGTGAGGTCATGCTTATGGTATTCCAGGGCCTTGGAATATTCCTTTAGGTAGAAGTAGGCATTACCCAGCTGGCTGTAGATAGCACTAAGCGTCTTCAGATCCTCTGTCCCCACCTGCACTGCTGCTTCGAAGAAGGCTGCTCCGGCCTTGAAGTCCCCAGCTTTGCACAGTCGCTCTCCTTCGAGGGCTAGTTCGAGGCAGGAGGCCTCCATTCTGTTAAAAGCAAGAAGATCGTTTCCAGATGAGCCGAGCTCTGGAGTTCGCACCTTTTTACACAGTCGTTTTAAAAAGACAGACATTTTGCCAAGAGCGCAAGGAACAAATGCGTGATGCAAACCACAGGCTGTCCCGACGCAGATAGAAGGCCCTACACTCTGAAAGCAAAGGAGCAAATATCAGGTGTCAGCTGGGACTGTGGGCCTCAGCTCGGCCTTTGAAAATCAAGCCTCGTGTCTGAGACGAGGGTAATCCAAAATTACAGGCCACCTTTGAAAATGCTGGCTTAAGTGATTTGGCTAGCATTACACCCAGAGTCAACGTGCGATTGTTCGGATGAGAATCCAGGCCTGGTCTCCTGGTTCCCAGGCCCTCCCCCCACACAGAGTCACTGCACGAGAGCAATGGATGGGTATGGTTTTCTTTAAGGGGGTGCATACCTCATCCACCCTAAATTAATGCCTATGCCACTTTCCCAAGGGGTAACGCGGAGGCTAGCCCAGTTGCTGCATGTTTTTAATGACTACCACAGAAATCTGGCAAGCACTACAAACTTTGGACTGTATAGAATTTCTTGGCTTATAAGCCACAGTTCCCTGTGCCTGTTTTTCATTAACTTCCCGGCCGTCAGTTTTTCCATAAGCATTTTTACACATTAGCACTAGGGCCTACCTTTCATCTCTTGTGCTTCTTGACACCTCTTCTTATCTCTCACACACACACACACACACACACACACACACACACACACACACACACACACACACACACACACACACACACACACACACACACACACACACACACACACACACACACACACACACACACACTTCCAAAGCAATATATTCCACACAAAGAGCCTTGCAGCCTCTGTCTATGTTACGGCTGAACCCATGCCTGTTATAACCTTGTTTGCACTTTGTAAAAAGATTAGTATGGGGGGGGCGGGGGGAGTAAAGGTTGTTTCATTAAAAAAAATATTCAATGACATTTAAAATATTTTTAACGACAATTCTTTAACTTTTTTTTTTGTCAAAAACCAAAATATTTAGGCCAAAACGATGTATGGATTTCTTTATTTATCGTGAACATTTCATTTTGGACAAAAAGACATTTTCCATTGACTAAAAAGTTTAGATGGCACATATTTAGGGTCAAAATCCCTGTTGTGATTTGGCCTTCCATTAAGGTTTGCTCCCACTCTGGTTCCCCCCAAAACACAAACAAACCCAGTGTTACACCCCGGTGTGGGATAATCTTGTGGCATGGTTTGGCCAGCACAGATCCCAGCTGTCAGAGAAACCAGGAGGTGTTTAAACACAATTGTCACTAACATCTCCGCAGTCTCTAATGTTGACAGCCTCCAACCTCGTTGGTTTGTAGTTCACAACCTTCTCTGCACAACTCATAATCAACCTGTGGAACTCACAGCTGCAAGGTACTATTCAGAGAAATATCTTAGCAAGACTCATAAGGAATTGAGAGTTCCATGAATAAGAATAGCACAAGCAACAACCCTTGCTAGAGGAACATTAACAAGGGTGTTCAAGCCTCAAGCGTGGAGGCTCAAGTTGATGGGTGGAGAAGTTCACCCCACATTGATAGTATTGCACAATCACCCAGGTGCATTTTGGGGGTTTTCACTATTTCCTCTGCAGCAGCTGGATAGGTCAGTATCAAGAATAGTTCGAGTATAGCAGTTGCTACAGTGAGCTACTGTTTGCTGAGATTAGTCATTTAAATGATTATTTATCGGCCCGCACAACAATGCTGAGATAAAGCAGTAAGCCTCCTACAGGGGATTAACCCAGGGCAACACATTTAAAAGGCTTTCACAGCTGAGAAGCATCTTTACGGAGCTGATGCCAGGTTCCAGGATGGTAGTTTTGGCAGGTTCACTAGTCAAACATCTAACCTCTCAAACCCATGGGATTTCCAGGCACGATAGGAAGATAAACTGTCCAGACAACCATCGCAGCACCAAGGAGCAGTTAAGAGCTACCAAAGGAATAGCAAGCCATTGAGTGCAGAGTGCAAGACTTTTGCACTTGTACTTTTCTACGATATTTATGGAAAAAAATAACCCCCCTGCTCTGAGTTCGTGCTGAGGAAGCAAAACGGCACAATTACAGGTTTCCTAGCCAAGTCTGCTCATGCAGCACTAAATTGTCTAACATACAGCAGGGATTCACAGAGACAGAGAAATTTTATTTTCCTCCTGTAGAATACCAAGAGCAATTGCTAGGCACAGCTGAGGGATATGACCCCCACCACAAACTGGCCCTGGGATAGATCGCATCAGTGGTACAAATGCCAACCTTCTCCTTTAGATTTCCAGACTGCCTCAATTCTTATAGCAACCCTCATCGACTCCATAGAGCTTTTACAAAACGCTTGCAAACACGGGCTAATTAATGCTCACAAGACAGGTAGATACTGGTAGGTAACTGATATTATCCCCATTCTACAGAGGGGGGAAAATGAGGCATAGCATTTAAGTGGCGTGCTATAAGGCTCTTTGACTGCTTAGTGGCAATTATTTCTCTGAACCATGCAGTTCATCCAGCCCAAATTAAAAACAGAAATTTGTGATGCTGTCGATTTTGCACAAGAAAACAGAACAAAAAATTAACCCAGCGTGAGGCAACAGAAGCAGTGTTGTATAGTGGCAATAGTGGGGTAGGGCAGGATTGGAAGTCAGGACTCCTGGGCTCTGCCACTGATTCATCATGTGCCTTCTGGTAACCACACATGCCTCAGTTTACCTGATCTGTAATGGGGATATTATCTACCTACCTCAGAAAGACACTGGGTGGGGGAGGTAATTAATGTTTATAAAGCAGATCATTAGCATCAGATAGGCATTATTTGCATTACGTTAGCATCTAGTGGCCCCAGTCATGGAGTAGGACCCGGTTTAGCGAGGTGCTGTACAAAGAAAGCACTAACCTGGCCCAATGACCTTACTGTTCAAGTCTAAGATGAGACAATAGGTAGATGGGGTAGACAGTCGGGGAAAGCACAAGGACACAACGAGGCAACACTAGTCAGCATGATCGGCAGTGGCCTCAGCACACCAGCTGCCTGACCACAGAGTTTTTTGTAGGCCCCAGGGCAGAGGAGAGTTTTAGGGAGGGATCTGAAGGCACTCAAGGAGGTGGCTTGGTGGCTGTTTGCAGGGAGCTCTTCCAAGGCATGGGGGGGGGGGGGGGGGGGGGCAGAAGAGAAAGCACGAAGATGCTTGCTTGTTAATTTCAGAAATGGGCTCCAAAGCACTGGCAGAGCGGAGTCAGGAGCCAACGCTGCAGAAGCACGATGACAGGGAGGTGGAGACAGAGGAATAGTGCAGTGTATCTGTGAAGACTGGCTAGTGCATAAAAAGATGAACCTGAGCCACTCTCTCTCCAGCTGCAGATGGGGCTCTTTTCCCCTCCTTTCCTCTTGTCTTTTTCAACGCTTCGGACAAACCTCATTTCCCCCTACGGTTAATTCATGCGGTGGCACTCTCTCACCCAAATGTCATCAGCCCTAAATCCAGGAAAGAGCTGGGCGTTTGCCGGTCATCAACAAGCCACCAGAAGGAGGTCACCGCTTTGGGCCAGAAAAGAAAAACTGGCGCCTCTTTGTTTGAGGAACTGAAACAAGCAAAACCGACCCTTCTAAGGCTTTAGCGACAGAGAATCTAGCCAGCAATTGAGAAAACTGGAGAGACACCACTGAATTCTCCCAAAAATAATAAAACTGATCTCTGCAAGCCCTAATGAGCAGGTCAGTCTCTCTCTTTGCACCCCACCCCCCAAGAATGTCCTTGGCTAGCATATTCTATCACAGGGGTGCAGGTCTCTATTCATTTCTTTTCCAAGCACTATACAAAGGATCCCACATTTATTACAACTTGCTCCTTCTTTAATGTGACGACTCCCATCGGATCTGCTTTTGCTGATTTCCATGTGGTTATAATGGTATTTCACCGAGGCACTACTTTAAAAAAAAATAATATAGCTGATTGCCAAAAGTGTGATTGGCTTGTCTGAGCAGCTTCCTGGGCAAATGAAGGACACAACATTCCTGAAACAATTTGGGTCAATTTCTCAGCTTTTGGGGCTGCTAATTTACCCCATAGCAATATAGTTATAGCAGAACAAAAACTTGTGAGTAGAAAGGCACAAGAAAGACAGAAAAGGACATTTTGGAAATGTCACTGACAATGCAGCTTATGAAACATTTTTTCCCCTCTATCCTGCACCTTTAAAATGTCTAGATTGTCTGCAAAGGCAGCTGCCGTTTTGCAAGGCAGACTGGCTGCAAGATGTCACAGAAGACACACACACACTGTGCTCTCACTCAGACTTTTCTTTGTTCTTTCTTGTTTTGCTGTTTGCCTGTAATCTAACACCCAAGTTGCTGAGGCCAAGAGTACGTGACTGCTCTTTGCCAGCAAAACACAGAACTCGTTTGTCCGGAGTCAGACAACCCAGAGGTAGGGAGAAGAGGGAGGGACTTGTAGAAAGTTTGACTGCTGCACCACTGCATCGGGGTTCCCTGATTTTGGATCGTAGAAGGATGGGTTGTAACACTGGCGGACAGATGTCCCCATTGCCACAGCAAAGAGGCCACGGAAAGAACGGGCCAATGGCCTGCAAGTGTGACCTCTGAAGATCAAGACTGAGGCACGAAGAAACTTGCTCCACTAGAGCCTTTGCTGCTCCTCCCTTGTAGATGAAGAGAGCTCCCCACCGGCACTCGGAGCCCTACCAACCTGTTTTAAAATGGGGCACCGCACACCTGACCTGCAGAGGTCCAGGGTAACCCTTGCTGCAGATTGGATGTTCAATGGCTCGTCCCAGACTATTCACGCCGCACACCCAGCCACCTCCATGGCTGATGCATGTCAGAGATGGGCGACGCCAGCGCCGAGCAAGCAGAACTGTGCTTCTCTCTTGTCAGCAAGCCAAGCCGGCCCTTCCCCTTGTGGGCTAATCCTACTGGCCTGGTAATCTCACTGGGCAGCCCCTCCTCCCAACAGGAGGATTTGCTTCAACTGGCTCTGCACCCTGATCAGAGCGACCCAGAGCGCTGAACCAGCCAATACCCCAGGCTAAGAATGGCTACCACAGGCCAAGCTGCAAAACACGTGTTCTCCAGCGACAGAGTGAGAAGTGGGGCTTCCCGGTTGCCTCACCAGCGTCACTATTTGGGGGGCTACTTTGTCACACGCTTGGGACTGCGGGAAACACAGCGAGTTGCATAAACCCTCATTTCTGCCCTGCAAGTAGAAATGCGATACCCCTGCTCCACAGATGGGGATCCTGGGAAACAGACAGGCATCTTGCACAGTGAGTCAGCGGCTGAGCCGAGAATCAAACCCAAACACTGTGCTACTCTAATGGGAAAGACAGTCTTGTGGGTAATCTGGGTCTGATATGGGAGTCCCTCTGTGAGCCCGGCCAAGTTCCTTAGCTCCGCCTCGGGAAAACACAGATAATACTTCCCTACGGTGCAGAGGTGCGGGGAGAATTCATAAAGTGTGTGAGGAGCCCAGACACTGCAGTGTACTACAAAGCGACAGCATGGCCTAGTGGAGAGAGCACAGGACTGGGACTCAGGAGACCTGCATTCTATTCCTGGCTCTACCACAGGCCTGTTGGGTGTCCTTAGGTAAATCATTTCACATCTCCATGCCTCGGTTTACCTAGTGGAAAATTATACTGACCTCCTTTATGACGAGATTTGAGATCTACTGATGAGCAGTGCTATAGAAGAGCTAGAGATGATTATTATACAGTGAAGCAGGCCATAGAAATACCGAAACAGAGCAAGAGGACACAATTCTGTTTTTATCGTGGGACAATTTAGTGCTACACTTATTTGTTCTGCACATACTCACAAAAGGGGAAGCGGCTGCAACATTTCTGTGTTGTTCTCAACAAAACCATTACCAATACATCCAAGGCATAAACGGGGCATAGTTTTAGCATCATTTGCTTTAAGTTCTTTAAGCTCTAAACAACATTTTAGCAGCAGCTGCTGCTATTTCATCAAATGGGAATCGGGTGTCTAATTCTCCATTGTGCCTTGGAAAACATCCCCCAAGTTCATAAACAACAGTCTGAGTGGCAGGTAACCAGGGAAAATGGCAGTACGGTAGCCGGGGGAAAGAAAAGCTGCAGCAGTTACTTCTCAGGCTGGATCAGATTTCTAAAATAATACAATCAGATAGGGACACAGACAGCTAGAACTCTCTCTCCAGCTGACATACTGTCATGATCTCCCTTCTCTGACTGCTTGGTGGCCCCCCAGCCCCTTAATAACAAAGGGAAAAAACACTCCAGAACAGCTCGTTTAACGCTTACCTCAAACCCCAGCACAAACGTTTGATTTAAACTACTGTAAAATGCCCAGATTTATGTGGTTATTTTACTTGGGTTAGGAAGTCCCTCGGAGTTTCAGGGCAACACCAATTCTGCTTTAAGCTGTTTTCAATGGAAATAAAAAGGAATTACACCATCTTCAACCCACGTCTATAGATCATGCCTGTAAAGCCGTGCAGAGAAACCAGCCTTTCAAGAATAAGCTTCCTTTGTTGTATTTTGCACTGTAAGGGCCCAGATTTGCATTCTTTCAGCATCCCAAACTCCCACTGGTTCCAAAGGCAGTTTGTGGTTTGCAAAAAATGCAGGATCATTAGAACTGGCTTCTGCCATTATTATTATTATTCGTAATAATTTGGAGTGGTTCCTTCTATGTCTTAGGTAGGCACTTTCCCGACACCTGCTCCAAAAAGCTTACAATCGGTCAGGGAAAGGGGAATAACAATAGGCTACTTGTATGCAAATCCACTGGATTCATTATAAGCAGCACTGCAGGGATGAATCTTTGAGAGAGACTTAAATGTGGAGAGGATTACATATGTTACCATGTTACATACATTAGGGCAGTTCCACTAGCCAATGGCGCAAGTCACACGCTGCTGTAGGACCCAGCGGTAGGTTTCTAAGTCAGACATCGCAAACGAGCCAAATCCTGAAATTCTCACTCAAATAAAACTTCAGCTGGCTTCAAGACTGACCTTCCCGTTTGCCCGCGTATAGAGTGCATAAAAGCGGAGTGCACCAGTTCCTCTAATCCTATGGAGCATGAATAACCAGGGAGCAGATCACGCTCCAATCAGCAGGCTCATCAAAAGGAGATGAAACTTTTAAAATGATGTAAACGACTTATTTAAAAAAAAAAAACAACCACCCCCAACCAAACAAACCCCCAAACAATCCAAGCACAGAAAAAACCTAACAGTAACAAAACACCCATCTACTTCTTCCAAGGGCAACATCCATCGCTCTCTTTTTATATTGGCCAGAGGTGAAATCTGTTCTGCCGCTGAGCCTAATTTGTGAACTTCATACACACAAACACAATCGCATACGCTTTCTGGGTGCTTTGCTAATGTTACCATAGTAACTATTCAGGCACAAGGGTGTTGGCTCCCAAATGCATGCAGCCTTTAATTAAAATCTGTTTGTCCTTGAACTGGCTGCTTTGCTGAATGTCTGACTTGCCTAATTACCATCAATGCTCGGTTTGGGACTTACTAAAAAGAGAGGGCGAAAAAAAGGCTTTTCCCCTGCTGCGCACATGGCCAATGAAACCCATTTGCTGCTGTGTGAAGGGACAAGATTTGCAGGGCTGATTATTATGGGGAATACAATGTGGCCCCCACAACCACTGGTCCTTCGACGCCCCAAAGCCTCTGTATTCTGTGGGAGCATTTGCGTGCTGCTGCTCCAAGTTCAAGGCCAAAAAAATGAAATGTTGCATGCTGCATCTTCCAGCTGCTGGAGTCACAGGGCGTCGTGGGAATGAGATCAGGGCACACCCGTGAGTTTGGATGAGAGGAAAGGGGCCCCCAGAGACGGTCATGCTGGGAGGGCACTATTAGCTTGGGCTAAAGGGGTTGGGATTTCAGCAGAGTGAGAACGGCACAGACTCACAAGAAGGGTGCAGGTAAGAGAGAGGAGTATTACTGGTGTAACTAAGGACCAGGAGCGAAGACTTCTTGGTTTTAGTCCTGACTCTGCCACTGATTCACCAGGTCGCCTCACATAAAGCCTGTGGACAGTGGGTGTCCCAGGTTACCCATCTGTAAAAGTGGCCTAATGCTGCTTATGTGTCTGCCTGGATGCCACGTGCCGTACTGAACCCTTGTAAAGTGCTGGGACGTCTGGCGCGGCAGACACTCAAGTGATCCCCACGGCAGCTCTCAGCTTGGAACACCGATTTTTGTTAAACACACACAGCACAGAAAAAGCCACGACGGACGGTGAGCGTGGGGTGGGGTGGGGAAGATCGTGGCATGCTTAGAACACTGGCCAAAGACCTGGGTTCAAGTCTCTGCTCCACCACAAACTTCCCGTGTGACCCTGGGCAAGCCAGGCTTGACCTACACTTCCAATGGATACCCACAGAGCTCTGCCCACCAGGGGTACGGAAAAACCACATGCCCTAGTGACACAGCTCTGCCGACAAAACCCCCAGTGTAGGCGCAGCTCGGCCGACAGAAGATGCTTCTGTCAGCAGAGCGAACATTTGGGGAGGTGGTGTTCCTACGCTGGCGGGAAAAACTCCTTCTGCTGGCTTACACAGTGTCTCCACTAGGGGGCGATGCCAGCATAGGCGCAGTCATGTAGACCTAGCCTGTTACTCAGCCACTCTGGGCCTCAGTTCCCCACCTGTCAATGGGGATAACAGCACTGTCCTACCACACAGGAGGGTTGTGAGGATAGATCCGTTAGCAGCTGTGATTAGTGCGCAGACACTGTACTAATGGGGACCATACCAGTACCATAGACAGCGAGGAGAAACGAGGACCGGCGCGTCATTCTTGACAGCCACCCTCCAAGGACAAAAAAGGCAGACGAGTAAGTTAGAGCCTCCATCCCTCAGACGCAGAAGACAACAGGCCCCGGCCCTCTCTTTCCGCAAGTTGTGCATCTTCTGCACAGAGCCAGAGGCCCAGCCCCGAGCCCACCAGCAGCAAGAGGCAATGGGACAAAGAGGCGCACTGGACAGTTTTGCAGACAGCTTTCTCTGCTCAGCTCCCGGCCAGGAGCTGGGGCTTCAGAGGCGCCCTGGGCAGCTTCAGTTCCACCCAATACAGAAACCACTTTGCAGCCTTGCTCCGTGGGCTTGGTGGATTCTGACGGTCAATGCTTTGGTCTCCAAAAGACACTGCTTCTTCCCGTCTGTGCTACCCCTGCACCAGAGAAGGGAAGGAGGATTCTACTGGCTTCATCTCTGCAGCCCCAGGAAAAAAAAAAATAAACAAATTTCCACCCTGATCACTGAAACCCAGCAACCAAAGATCTATTCTCCATCCACCTTCTCTCTCAGCTTTGCACCACGCAGGGTAACAAAAGAAGCCACAGAGTTGTCCACATACGGTGGCTGTACAAGAGGGACAGCAAGTGTGCCTCACGGAGCAGAAGGCCCATCCTCTCTGAGCTGGGTTCTCCTCTGGCGGCAGACTGTGAATCACAGAGCTGTCCGCACCAGCCCATTCCATCCAGAAAAGTTGGTCTCGTGCTGCCAAAAGAGTTTCCTCTCAGGGGCCAACCCAGCTTGGAGTTCCACAGGAGAGACGCCTCTTTGAGCTGCCGCCAACGTGTTCCCCACGTGTTTGGAGAATCCCATGGAAGACCCCGTGGCCCCCTTTTCTATTTGCTCACCCCTCTGGGGTACACGGGAGCCCCGGCCTTTCCTTCTTCCAAGACTTGGGGGTTTTCCCCGGGAAAGGCCCAGGAAGACCGTCAGGCCTGCGTAGCCTAGAGAGACAGTCGCCACTCACTACTCAGTGCAGCTAAAGAGGATTCAATCCCTCCTGAGCCAGCAAATCACCGATGACAGCACCAGTGTGGGCACAGCCATATGGTATTATTAAAATGGAAAATTCTGCATAACATTAGCTGCTATTTTTGTTTCCCAAACCAAGATGCTGTAGCTCGTTTATGCATTTCTCCCCACATCCCTCCTAAGCTCCTAGCTAATGGCACAGTATCCCCCTCATTATGGGTTTCAGCACGGGTAGGAAACAATCAGACCCTGTGAGGCAGCCTCTGCTTATAGGTACCGCCTTACTTTAGGGAAGGCTGGTCATACAGAAATGCCCATGGCTCTAGAACAGCAGCATTTCCAGCTATCAATAAGCACCAAAGAGCCACATATCAGACTTGTCATTGCAGGAAAAGGCACCCGAATCAACACACCGACACATTAATGAATAACAAATGGATTATATTACATGACTGTTCTCCCTACCGGCTTACCCGGCTCTCACCAACGTACCCTCTGAGCGCTTCACAAATAGCAGGGGATTTATCTTCAGAGCACATCTGGGGGGCTGGGCAGGGCTGTTACCCCATTTTACAGATAGGGAACCGAGGCACGGACAGATTAAGTGATTTGCCCATGGTCACACAGGGAGTCTGTGGCAGAGCCAGGAAATGAATCCAAGACTATCCTTCCTCCTCCTTGTTTTCCCTTTGTTTGAAGAATGTCTTCTTTGTGAGGGAGAGGGAGAGCAGAGCAGAGAGAAGTAGGGAGGTTAGGTGTAGCCTTGAGCAGCAAGATGGCCCAGATTTGTCCATCACCATCAGCTAAAGACTAACAAAGATTTATACCAAGTATCATCTTTTTGCTGCCTCATAACTTAACTAAAGGACCAAAGAACCTAAACGCTCCTTCGCATAAACTATGGGAGCAAAACACAATGGCTCCAAAAGAGAAAATGCTTTCAGATCATATGAGAATGTACCAAGCGGTGTGAGAGCTAGAACATCCTCTTAGGTACAATGGCTACATTTGGGATTCCGCGTAAGGCATGAAGCAAGTGCCACGTGAAGGGTCATTGGGGCCGTTAGCGGTCACATTACCACAACTCCCATCAAAACAGTGCTATCATTGGACTTTCCCACACATCAGATCAAAATATCTGACTAATTAAGGCCAGATTCACTTATAACATTTTCTTGTTCCCTAAAATGGCACAAAGGATGCATGGATTTGATTGGAAACCAATCAGTGAATAAAATGTTAATGAATGTCAAGAAAAAATATGAAAATATTATAACAAAGTTCTATAGATTTAAGCAACAGGACAGGACAAGGTATGGCATAGACAGGTACAGTAGAACCCCACAGTTACGAACTGACCAGTCCACCACACACCTCATTTGGAACTGGAAGTACACAATCAACAGCAGAGACCAAAAAAAATAGCAAACACAGTACAGTACTGTGATAAACGTACACTATTAAACCTTGTTAGGTTGTAAACTCCTCAGGTCGGGCTGTCTGGATTTTAGGCCCAGCATATTGCAAACGCTTGGCAAACAAAAACAAACAGGAACACCCCCACAGCACTTCAGGAAAGGAAAAAACCTCACCGAAGCTGCAGAGGAAATGTGGATAAAAGCAGTGCAGTCTCCTGGCCCTGTTTGCAATCAGCCTTGAATAATAATAGTTTGATAACACTTTATGATTCAACCAATTGAGTTACCAGGGGTTTCACAACTGCAAATTAATAACGCTTTGCATTTCCACAGCAGCTTCCAGCTGAGGATCACAAAGCACTTTAAAATAATTAGAGAACCGAGGCTAATAGCAGCTCGCTTTACAGATGGGGAAACTGAGGCACAGAGCTGCGCTCTGCCTTCAGTGAGTTGGTGGCAGAACCAGGGATAGAACAGCCAGCTGTCCCAACTCTCCGACTCAAGGGTAAGTCTCAAGTCCACTCTCGGCAGACTCATTTAGGTGGGTAAGTGGGACCTGATGGATGCTCAGCTCTTTAAAAAAATCTGTCCCTTATTCAAAACCTCCGCCTTGCCTGTTGGGTGCTGGTTGGCTTGGAATGCCTCATTCATAATGAATACCTTGCAGCCAACTGTCTAGCGACTCTAAAAAAACCATGTCACACACTGAGCTAGGAGTCAGTTCCCTTAAATACCAGCTCTCACTGCAGTGAGAAAACTCACACCGCCGTGCTAGGAGAGCAACACATTAACCCCTTCCTTTCCGCATGGGAGAATGAGTGTTCTGAGTAGCTGACTCAGGTCCGTGCGTTACTCCAAGCAGATCCATTGCACAGCTTACTCCAAACAGAGCTGCTGGGTTATAAAGCAAGAATCAAAGATAGGCATGATTAGGAGAGCACGGGAAACATATACACTGGGAATCCAAGGGCTACAAACCTTTTCTGAGGAACTAGTATTTGTTCCTGTTAATGTGATTTTATGGCTTCAGCATGATAAACTTAAACACCGCGTTGAAATGTCTCAAATTTGATACATGAAAGTAAATATTTCACAGCATCGGTTACGGGCTGGTGCAAATCCTTCCTTCTCTAAGCAACCCCAGAGCAAAGTTCGAAAGTGCTCAGTCTAACCAGATATTCACTGGTTTGTCTAATTATAGACGAATTAGCAATGCAAGTGTGGCAGCACACCTTTATAGAAACTAATCAGGCTGGGAATTATATCCCATCAGCTTCCAAACGGTTCCTGTGCAAGAGGAGCAGTAAAGCCGAACTATTCGTGACAAATTACCAGGCTCAGATAAGAGACGCTCTAACTCTTGGGCTGTGTCGTCTTCAGCTACATTGGCTCATGATGGATGAAGATCACATGCCACAAAATGGACAAATTGGCACTTAGCTCTCTCATGCCAAACTATACACCACTCACAATGAAAGGTCACCACTGAGGGAATGAATGTGGGGTTTGTGCCCTTTGTTCTTCTGTAAAAAGGAGGCCCACAATACGTTTTTTCTCTCTCTATATATATTGAACTGTTTTTTCTCCTGTTGGCTTTTTGCATTAGAAAATCAGGTCCTGTTTACCCTGGAGAACTCTGGCAGGTGGAGGATTGCTGAGCATCCCATTCCACTTCTGTTTTAATTCTGCCCCTTGCATGGATGCACTACACGAGTCTTTAATTACATGATCACAGTCTATTTTTTGCTACTCGCATAGTCACCAGTGTCTGAACCCTTCAGATTCACAGCACAGACCACTTCGACTTGAACGAAAGGGCAACTACTTGCAAAAGTAGGCTACTTCCTCCTCTACTTCAGTGGTTTTCAACCTTTTTTCCATTTGCGGACGTCTAAAAAATTTCGAATGGAGGCACAGACCCCTTTGGAAATCTTAGACAGTCTGCAGACCCCCAGGGGTCCACAGACCACAGTGGAAAACCACTGCTCTAGCTGGACCAGCCCCTAGAGGGGGACACGACACACACTTCAAACACTCTTTCTGAGACACTGGGACAATGTGGATTCCTGGGTTCGATTCCTGGCTGTGGGTGCAGGATGGGTGCCATCTAGTACTTCGAACAGCAGTGACCTACAAAGAGCTAAGCAGATAGACACGTGTGACAGAGTGCAGTGGGCTAGCACGCGAGCCAACTCTCTCCTCACTATTCGCACTAATTAGGTTCCCCTGGAAAAGGCCTAATTGGACAGAGGTGTACCTGATAACCAGGCCAGACTGGGGGTGGAGAGTCAATGAGCCCATTAACAAGCAAGCTGCATACAAGGGCACAGAAAGGAGTGTTCAGTGGGGGAAAAAAAGAGAAGGCTGGGAAAGCCGCCTTTCCCATCCCCACCCCCTTTTGGGGAAGTGATTAGAAAGCTGAGATACAGTGTAAAGGTAACGGCTGAGTATCGGTGGAGAGATTAAAACCTGTAAATCAACGACAGGGTGGTGTTGACAAGGAAGATGGTCCCAGAGCCGTCAGGGGTCCCGGCACGCTGCCCCACCACAACGCGGCACGGGTACTCTAAAAAGGCCGCGTGGATGAAACGCGGGTCTGTGATATTGGCAAATGGTGTTCTGTCCCCCGGGGTCCGTTCCAGCCACATCATTAACGGTGCTAGAAAGGGAGCAGAGCTCATTTGACAATCTAGCCTCTAACGGATAGAGAGTTCTTTTGGAAATATCTTGTCTATAAGGCCCACGCATCTAGGATCCCCAAGTGCACCCACCCTGATCCATAGCTAAGAGTCACTAACAGCACTTCTGAACACGGCCCAGGGATAAGGTGGAGGAGCTGGCTGCAGGAGGGGCAGAGGTCTGTCTCTCTTCAGGCAAAGCCTCGCACCTGCTTTAGACAAGAAGCAAGTCCTGGAAGCGTCTCTTTAACAAATGGCATGATGGCTGAGCCCTTTACGATCCCCTGCTGCTCTTGGAAGAAAAAAATAAAACCAAGGCTCTGCAGCAGCTCACCCTCACAGCAGAGAAAGGACAGGACTCAGCGGTGATGAACAGAGAACACTGAGCCTGCTGGACACACGGAGACCCTGTGGTTCTCCCGAACTCCCTGTGCAAACATCGGTGCTCCCTAAGTCCTGGCCTGCAGGAGTCAGTCACCTTCAAAGGAAGGGAAGGGGTAATCTACCATCAAACATGGAAATGGAAGGCACAAGACTAAACTGTTTTTGCTCCACCCAGTACTTCTGAGCTGCCAAATCGACCAGCTGTCTGAGGCAGACACTGCATTATATTTCCTAAAGCATGACAGGAGATGGAAGCTGCACCAGGGAGTGTATGTGGAAGAGACAGAGGGTGGGGTTTGTTTGTTTTTTAAACTGTTGCTCTTTCATTTGCAGGGGTTCCCTCGGCTTGTCCTCCCGCGCTGCACAGATCGGCTTGCCACTGCCCAAAAACCATTTGCTTGAGCCACAGCTCCTGGAAGTAACGCAGTGAGGCAAGGCTCGTTGCAGCCCTGCATGCGAAACAGGTGAGAGGCTGCAGGAGGGGAAAGTGCAGGGCTCCCAAGCCTCCCTGGTGTTTATGCAGGCTTCACCTCTCTTCCCTTCCTCACTGAGAAAGGGATTGCTGCTCGCCAGTGCTCATTTTGGTCGATTTCTCTCCGCCATTAGCTCCAGAGTACTTCAAGGGCATTCACTTCCATTGCACATTTGCTAACAAACAACAGCACGAGCAGCGGCCGTATTTCATTACATTTACTCTGCTATTAACGGAGCTGAGTCAGAGGCCATCATTTCAGCGCACAGACAGGGCACCCGGCCGCGGTGGCTTTGGTGCTCAAGAACTCAGATCTCTCCCCTCCCGAGTTCTCTTCAGGGGCTAGGATTAAACAAACCCCTCAAAGCAAAACTCGGCCAGACCTTCCCCTGCTCAGTTTCAGCAGCTGCCTCTCCCTTCAGACCCTGCCTCGCCCAGAACGTTCCCATACTTGGACAGGCTTCAAGCTCACAGGTGTGAGGTGAAAGCTGGCAGGTGTCAGGCCACGTTTTAGCACTGAGGTTTTGCACAGCAGTTAATGAAGAATTCCTGGCACTTCGAGAGCAACTTCCATCTGAGGGTCACGAAGCACTCTGCCAAGGTGATGACTTTTATCCTCATTTCACAGATTGGGGAAATAACCAATAACTGCACAGGAAATCTCACATTCCATACCAGTGAGAATCAGCTCTTCTGAAAAGCATGTGGAATGAGCCCTTGTGGGAGCTGGCAGCAGGGTGGGAACCCAGAACCTTCAGCACCACAGCGCAGACCTCCACCACTCAATCTAAAGGGTAACACCCCTCTGCGATCAGTAGTAGATTATTATCCTCAAGTGGTAGATGGGGCCGGTGGTACACACTCACCGGTATGTTACATGTTTTGCAGTCTATTGAGGCAAAGTCAGATTGCGGAGTTTAATATGGATTTCCTTTTTCCACAGTTAAAACCCCACTCCCACCCTCATATCCACGGACTAAAGTCAAGGGTAGCATCACTTCAACACCTGATATGTTCTATACCTGTATTTATGGTGGGACAGTTTCATTGACCTAATGGGTCATTCCTTTCTTTAACTGCTCTCATGCAGCAGGTAGAGAGAGTGTTGCACTGTTCTGTCTCCTTGGTACGGATATTTTTTCAAACAGGGTACTTCAGCAAGCATTTCACAATGGGGGGGAAGGCTCGCAGAGGTTCCTAGGACGTTCTGCTTTTATCTACAATGTCAGCACACTCAAAGGAATTCGTTCCATTGCACTGGACTGGAAACAATGCCTTTGGGATGGTTTTGCCAGAGGTGAAGTAGCATTTCCTTTAGCTGTTTCTCAGACCGACTTTTTCCAGCATTCAGAGGGCAAGAGAGGACAGGAGAGCGTGAATGGCGTTGCATTGTAACGGTCCCTTGGTTGTTACATCAGCGCATCCTCACTCTTAACTATTTGTTCTTGTTTCAAGCCAATATGTCATTTCGCAATAAAATAAATCGAATGACATGCACAATGCACAGCATAAGTAAACAGATGGATTTTATTGGTAGTCAATTTGCTGGCTGCTCAACAGACGTAAGATGAAGATAGTGGATTTAGTTATTATTTATTTTAGTCGTATAAATCCAGCAGTGAACAGGGACATGCTCATGGCTCACTTATTACTGAAAATGTTTAGACATTTTTTTTTTTAAATTAGGGAGCCATAGTGAACATTACATGGGAGATGCCTAAGCTCAGCCACCTGTTCAACAGAATCTATTTATTAAAGTCCCAATCCTCCTATAGGATCCATGTCGGAGAGCTTTCAGCCACACAGAGCACCACTAACTTCAGGGAAGGCAAGAGGCTACCTGCAAGATTGGACTTATATTTTCGGCCTGAAATCCCGGCTCCATTAAAATCAATGGAAAAAACTCCCATTGACTCACCTGGGGCCAGTATTTTACCTGCTGTCTTTGAGCGCAGCTGCTGAGAAATTCAGCAGTGCTAATCTGGGTAATAGGACAACCATGCATTGCAAAATCTTCTTACTGGGATTTTAATGGTGCATCTCAAAAGGCAAAATGTAAGCATGGCAAGAGCACAGTTCCTGTCCCCTAGCACACGCCAGGCTGTATTTATTGGGCTTTCAGTTTAACACTAGGCTTGTCCTTGAGGAGAATTTAAATCAAGAGTGGATGTCTTTGGCCTTGGTTTAGGAGTTCCCAGGTGAGCTTCTTGGGCCTCTGTTACGCACCAGGTCAGACTTGGATGATCATAATGGTCCATTCTGGCCTTGAAATCTATGAGTTACAGCAGGGATTTTCAAAAGCGCTCAGTGCGTAAGTAACTCTGCCCCCAATGAGGCCACTGGGAGAACTCCCGTTGGTTTCAAAGAGCGGTTTTGAAAACTCCACCAAACTTCCTTTATCTTAGAATAAATATATTTGGCCAGATTATTAAAATTCTCTACTCCAATGGCCCAAATGAACCAGTAAGGCATAAAAAGAAGCCCACGGGCATTTAACAACAGTGAAACCATTTTAATGTACTGCCCTGGATGTCCCAACCCTGTTTACCTGGGAGACTATATTTCTTTTTTCCATCTCTGGTTTCATTTCCGGAGAGCTGAAATAATTGCCATGTTGAGAGTCAGTGAGCACATGAAGCCATTTTCTTTGTTTTGTGTGTGTGTTCTTAACAGATGCCCCATAGCTCGAAGCTGGGTACTCCCGGACACAGCCGGCTCTAGGATTTTTGCCGCCACAAGCAAAAAAAAAAAAAATGTTGGCTGCCCCCCCTTTTTTTTCGTGTCTCCCCGGCTCTGCACCAACTCCGCCCCTTCCCACTCCCTTCCCCAAATCCCCAGCCCTGCCTCCTCCCCCAGGCATGCCACTTTTCCCCCCCCATTGCTTCCTGTGCCCGCACCCGCAACCCCCTGCCCTAGCTCACCTCCGCTCCACCTGCTCCCCTGAATGCGCCACCGCTCCCTCGCATTCAGGGGAGCAGGCGGAGCGGAGGTGAGCGAGGGTGGGGGGGTGCAGGAAGTAACGGGGGGAGCGCAGGAAGTAACGGGGGGTAGAGGAACTGCTCCCCGCCCCAGCTCACCTCCGCTCCACCACTGCCACCTCCCCCGAGCGTGCCGCCGCTCGGCTTCTTCTCCCTCCCTCCCTCCCAGGCTTGCAGCGCTAAACAGCTGTTTCGCGCACGGCAAGCCTGGGAGGGAGGAGGGAGAAGCGGAGTGGCGGCGGCACACTAAGGGGAGCAGGCGGAGGCGGAGTGGAGGCGAGCTGGGGCACATTTCTAGGGGCAGCATGGCCGGCACCGGAATGCTGCCCCTAGAAATGTGCCGCCCCAAGCACCTGCTTGTTTTGCTGGTGCCTAGAGCTGGCCCTGCTCCCGGCTGCTGCTACCCCTGGGGAGACCAATCATCAAAGACACAGGCTTTATAAAGGCAGGATGTGCAGGTCTGTATTTGGATTCTGAGACCAGCCCATAAAAGGGAAGTACAATTTTTATACAAAAGGATCAATATTCACTCTGCAGAGGGCTCTCACCTCAGTCCCAACTTAAGGGCTCTATGGGAAAGTTCCCACCATGTCAATGGGATCAGGGTTTGACTCTTAAAGTGCCGAGTAAAGTGTATACAGTCTAGTCTACATGGAGTTATTCTGGAATAGGTCTTCTTGAGTAACTGTTCCTGATTAAACTCCATATATGGATGTTCTTACTCCAGAATAACAGTGCCCACAACTGGAGTCAATCAAGAATAGCTATTGTACTTTACATTCACAATCTGCCTACGCATGAAATTTGGTAAGTAAGCCCTGAATATGAGATTTAATCTTTTTAGCACAGCACCCACATTTGCTAACTGGGCCTACAGTATTAACACTAGGGACCAAAACCGGGGACCTGCACACCCCAAACTTCAGATCTAGAGCCTGACCTTGCAGTTCGGAACACTCATAAACATTGGGAGAAGTTGGATCTGGGTCCAGAGTCCAATTCTGCAGCCCGGGCCCATGTCTGGCCAGCACACTTATGATTTGGAAAGTGTCTTCCTCGTCTGGTTACGTTTCCAGTCCCAGAAGGTTCTTTCTTCCTGAGAGCAGGGCCCACTTCATGTTTATGGCCACATCAATGTGCGGATTGCGGTGGTTTGGCTGGATTCTCAAAACTTTGAGCCCTTCATTTAAAAACACGGGTGTTTGCAGCTCCGCTATGTAAGCAGTGGCCCCTTCACTAGAGAAACAGAAATCATCCCCCTGAAACTGGGGAAGTTCTCAGCCAGTGAGAAAGGAATAATATTTCACACTTACCCATCACATCTGCCTAATGCAAAATTCTTGCTCCTTCCTCTATACCACCTGGTGTGGACACTCTCAAAGACAGTACAAGAGTAGATGGGCCTTGGGTCTGATCCAGTCTAGCAAGTCCTATGTTCCTAAATACTAGAGGCAGGGAAACATCTTACTAGAGCCAGTGAGGAATTTTTAGACAAAATGTTTTTTCCATTGAAAAATGCCAATTTGTCAAAACCAAAACAGGATCAGTTCCAGTGACTAAAAAAAGGAAAACAAAAAAAAACGAATGCATTTTCAAAATGAAAACCCCCAGCTTTCTGGTTTGACATGACTTTTCATTTAGAAATATAAGCTAATTAGGCCAAGTAAAAGGTTGAAAACAGGGGGAGGGGAAGGGTTGGACTCAAAATAAAATGTTTTTAAATGATCAAAACAAAATGTTTCAATGGCCCCAAACTGAAAAAGCATTACTTGGTCAAAAATTCTGAGATTTTGACTTCTTGTCCTGATTCAGGAGGGTAAAAATTTTTGAACTCTCAAAAATGGTCACAGGACAGGAACACAGGTTTCCTGCCCAACCCTCCTTCTCATGGCCGATGCTGTGGCTGTCACTTGAGCAATGCTAACTGTGCTAATTGGATGTTTTCAATTCAGGTCACGGGGAAAGTGGATGCAGTTTTGGTTTTCCAACTGGAAACCAAGACAATACAACTAACTCCCAACTCCCCGCTCCACGCATCCCCTCTCTTCCTCCCTTCCCACCCCACACAAAGGAACCAGCGGAGCTCAGTGAATTCCAACTAACACATTTCATGCCTGTTATGAAATTGCACATGCTGGGATCTTCAAGGGATTTACCTTTCCCGCCCCATATTATTTCTTTGTCCATAAGCCAACTGAAAGGGATTTTTCTTGTTCCCAGAAACCCAGAGGAATAGGCTTAAGGGGCCAGTCTTTCCTCATTCTAGCTCACCTGGAAATCCCCTCTTCTGCAATACCCCTGCTCCTGCCCCAGCCACACCGAGCATGCTACATCTACTCAGAGGCCTGGACGCCGTCTCCTGGGTGACAGGTGAATGAGGGAACTGAATCAGCTACCTAAAAGGTGGTACCAATTTACACCAATGTCCAAGGCTCATATTGTATCTAACTCCATCAGGGCAGGTCAAGCTGACCTCGCCTGCCCTAGCAGCCCACACTGTTTCTTTAAGAGAATCTGGGTTTGTTTTTCCCCTCTGCCCCAGGCTTTCAGAAAGGGTATTTCTGGGCTGGCGAGTGCTCGGCCTTCCTCCTACACATGCTAACCACACAGCCGCAGCTCAGAGCCCCAGTGATGGACAGCTCCGATTAGCATGGGGCAGGATGGTGGGGGAGATAGCGCCAGAGTCTTTTCACAGAACAGACTTGCCAGCGACTTGCGGCCAATCTGATTCTGTTCCCTTTCTGTCTCATCTGCTTTCCTTCAGCTCCAGCGCTGCTAAATATTTCAGGCCCACAGAGGCCTTTAGAATCCTTTTGAAAACACCCCCCTCAGAGCACATTCTTCTGGGGCAGTCGGGGCCTCATCCAGAGAGGGGCTGAGCAGCCCCGATCTCCCTGGAGATCAGTGGGAGTTGCCGTTGCTTGCTCTCTCTCCAGATCATTGAAATTCACATGTGAAAGGGGTTTGGCTGAGACCTTGAGTCTACTTGAGATCCCTTTGCTTCACACTGAAGAGTGAGCAAGAGTAATAGACTCAGAGAGCCCAGAATGACGAGTAAGTGCCTTCCTCAACCTGCCAGGTGCTAATGCAAACCGAGAGGCTGATACCATTAATTCGTTCCCAGCCAAAGCACACCTGCAATAGCCTATTATTATCCCTTCAGTTGATCCAACCCCTTGGGTCCAAACCCAGAGGAAGTCGTAAGTGAAAATGGAGCTGGTGGTTTATGCAGGTCACAAAAAACAAACCAGCAAACCCCCTCCCAGACAGTTCAGCATTCCCAGCAGCAGCCATGCAGGAGAAGCTCAGGTCTGGAATGGTAGGAACGCTGCAGGCTATGACAGATTTTCCCTGGCATAGCTGTGGTAGAGCAGATGGTACTGATGATGCATCGCCTCCCGGAGCTGCACCCGTCTCGCACTTTCAGGGCTGTTAAAAGCATCACCGAGCGCTCCCTGAAATTTTGGGGTGATAAAATCCTAAAACAAACCCAAAGACCAGCTGTGCTTTGTTTATAATAAAAGCTGCCTTTATACCCCTGTTGTTGTTTACACTCCAAACACGGACAAATCACAGAGTTCTCCTGGGCTGTTGCAGATCCACAAAACACCCGGTTGGATGAGTCTAAGAAAAGGCTTCTCCCTCATTTCAAACCCAGGAAACGGAGTTCCCAAGGAGTTCGGAGTTGAATACACCAGCCTATCCAGCTTAGAAGCCGGCACCCGAGGACACAGCTCTGCAGCTTCTCTAGGCAAAGCCAGACTCAGACTGGCAAACAAGTCCAAGCTGTGACAATGCATTGTGTTCCTAGGGGACACCAAGCCAAAGAAAACGCAGCAGCCTTGTGTACAGCCAGGTTATCTGGGCAAACTTTTCCCATGTTGCTAAAACTAGAGCAGCTCCACCAATGCAAGCAACAATGGGTTACATAGTGTAGACAAGACCTAGCGTTAGCTCGACTTGCTTTGAGTAGGATTAGACAAGGTGGAGTTTAAAATACCAGTGGCCAGTCCCACCAAAGGAGCTGCACAGGTGTTAGTAATGGTGGGAAACTTTTTCCCAAGCATTCTATGCTAGGAGTTTTATTGTTCTATTTTTTCTTAAACGAAGCCGATCCTTACAGACTAGGAGCTGGACCAATGACAATCTAAGGTCAGCAGCAGAGCATAAAATGCTAGTTTTCATTTTTTATGACATTATGGGGGAAAAAAAACTGTTTTAATCTGTAAGCCCATAAACTGAAATGCGGCAGGGTTCCCGACAGAAGGCTCAGCCACTGTTTTGCAGCAGGACAGTAAATGGGCAAGACAAGAATGATGCTGTTTTGCTGACCCAATAGAAACAGCCGACTCTGCAAACCCAGTGCCTGTTTAATGCTACTTTGCAAAGCCCATATTGCGTAGCCACTAGTTGAACGGCAAATCCTGGCACTTGACTGCAACACGGTTTCAGTTCTTTCAGAAAAGCAGCATGTGATGTAACTAGGGGGATTCTCAAGAATTTTTCTCAAGACCTTTTGGCATCAGTAAGGTTTTACCCTTAGGCCTCATCTACAGTGGGGATTTTCGTACTGGTGTAGTTAGGCTGAGATATCTGCCCTGATGGAAAGCTCTAGTGTCCATGTGTTGCACTAGCATGAAAAGATAAAATGAATGGTGGCAAGTCACCTTTTATACCAGTGCACGGCTCCTACATGAGGGGATTTGCACTGGGACAGTGAAAGCATAGCATCACTGGTGCAAAAATCCCTAGGGTAGATAATCACTTCATTCTAAAAGACTGGCCTTGGAGACCAGAGCTTAGTATCTTTACACAAGCCTGCAAAAATAGGCTCGGTCCTGCATTTCCACAGGTGACAGTCCCATAGGGAGTCTTCCAGGGCCTACTGAGAACCCTAAGTAACCCTATTACTCTCCCAAACCCCAAAATCATGTGTCAGGCCCCCAGAATTCTGATTTTAAGACAATCCTGAGATTTAAAAAAAAATAAATGTGGGGTCTTTTTATTGCCTGCTGATGTTTAAATTTTTGAGGGTTGTGTTTTCACGTTTTCTTCACAAGCAGAAACTTACTTTCCTTTTAAATGAAAGTGTCTCATGTAAATCACCTGACTCCAGGAGCTGAGACTTCAAAAAACCCACCAAATATGGTGAGAACTGACAACGCTGTGTCCCTTCCAGCATCTAGAATAGCTAGGATTTCCCTCAGGCCTCAGTAATGCCTCTCCTTAATCTGCTGCAATGGCTATTATGCAATGGCAGACACTCCCTCCCCTCTCAGGGATTGAACATGCGGCCTCCGGCCCAGGGAGTGGTAGATCCTGAAAATAATCTAAATGGCCTGTAAAAATGGAGAGATCTAAAGCCAGATTGGGGATGCCAACAACTGAATATTGCTCTGGGGTCATATATCAGAATGGACATTTCATAGCTATAGTTCAGCGTTACCAGCGCAGCTAACGTGCATTAACTGGAGATCATTCCCGAGAGCTTTCCTAAGGTTGCTAGTGCAAATGCTGTGGTCACCTCAGGATTTTGCAGGGCTCCAAATAAAAGGAATATTTAAGACTGCTCCTAACAATAAAGCTTTAATCCTGCTCTTCAGAAGAGCAAATGGAGAGTGACAGAGCAGTCCTGAGCAGCAAAGGATCCTGTCTAACTGAGGTGGTTGTTAAGTAGGAACACACATGCTGTACGTAGTAACACTCAGCCGCTGTGTCTAAGCAGTAGCCATGTCTGCTCTTTATTGCATGCTTTGCCACGTTGCTTTAGAACAAGGATTCATCTTTTCCACTCAAGTCCCAATTCAAACTGGGTCCTAAGGCTGTCCCTCACTCTCAACCTTTGCCTATTTCTTTTCCCATCTCCCTGCCGCTGCGGGTTGCCCTGGGCATGACAGAAGCCGTGCATGGTTCAAACCCCAGGTTTAACAATCATTGTTTATTACTTGCCTGCCGGAGGCACGCTCAGCAGCTGCAGTGGCCATGGGTCTCCAAGAATGGACGTCACAGACACTGCCACAAAGCATTTTTCCCCCCACAAAACTCCCATGGTGAATTACAATGGTTTCATGCAGAATGCAGCCTTTTTTATAGGACTTAAAGCACTGGCCCGTACCCCTCACTCCAAGGCTGGCTCATAGATGGGGTGGATTTGGCAGCCTAGATTAAATAACTGCATGAAGCCAGGGGGGTCCTTTTATAACCACTCCTGAATAGATCATTTCTTCAGCATTCTCGGCCCCTATGCAGACATCCGTATCGAACAGAGGAAGACCCCGACGAGCAGCCCGCGGGGGTGGACGGGGAGAAGATACGAAAGACACAGAACAAAAGCAGGCTTGACTCTGAAATACACCCGAGGAACCCAGATAAAAGTGACGCCAAGAACGAGCCGGGCGACACCGACGTCCCTCGACAGCGCCTTACCTTAGCCTGTACGGTCTGTGAGCAGGGGAAGCTGGCAACACACAGGAACGACAGAACTTCCATAAGGATTTAGTGCGCTGGAGGAACCTGTCTATCTTAATCCAGGGCATCTTGGAAAGGCTGGATTCCCAAACAGCCTCTACTATGAGCAGGCTGCCGGGAGCCTTTGAAGAGCAGTTACGCCCTCAACAACACTCACCGCTTTAATTGGTACATTTAAAAAAAAAAAATCTGATCACATGTTTTGAGCTGTTACTTTTTTTTTTCTTTTAATGCATCCCCCACTGTGTGCAAAGCTAGCCCCAGGCAGCCAGCTACCGTAGAGAGAGCTGACAGCCTTGACAGATGACTCAGTGTTTGTTTAGAACCAGGTTTGCACAGCGTCTTCTTTCTGCCCCCATCCAAGCCCCCCAGAGGAATGGATTTTGGCACC
This sequence comes from Macrochelys suwanniensis, assembly GCA_033296515.1. Taxonomy (NCBI): domain Eukaryota; kingdom Metazoa; phylum Chordata; order Testudines; family Chelydridae; genus Macrochelys; species Macrochelys suwanniensis. Next base: position 6,063,834 of record CM065790.1, on the reverse strand, counting down.
TGCCTTCTCTCTGGGTGGGCGGGTTCCAGAGCGTGAATGACTGATACCTATTGAACTGGTGCATTAAGAGCCCCAGGGCTGGATTTGGATCTCGCGGCTCATCTGGAATAGCTCCACTGATTTCAATGGAGTTACTCTGGGGTCTGCAGCCATCAGAATCTGGCCCGTGTGCTTTACATTTCTGCTTCGTTGAAACAGGACAGTGTCTCGGTCAGTGGCCGGGGGAAAGGAAACTTGATGGGACTCTACCCAAGCTCCACCCACAATCCCAAATATTGGGGGTGAAGCTGGGGTAGAGCATCTTTTCCTTTCCCATGGCCACTGACCAAGACTCTATTCTGCAGGGTTGGTGTAGACGCGCTGGTCCCAGGCTAGTAGAAAGACAAGCTGGGTGAGGTACAATCTTCTATTCTCTTTCACCAACAGCAGTTGGTCCATTTTTCGAGCAACTCCAGTCCTTAGATATTCATTAGCTTCTTGGCCACACAACTTGCCTTCAGTTTTTTGGGGAACTAATTTTGAACAAGCCACCAGAATCACGCCTGCAGTATTTGCAAGCACATCCATCTGCGTTCCCCTTTGGCATAAGCAACAGGAAGCAAGATAATGTCCTCCTAAGTAGGCCTTTAACTAGCAAAGCATTTAAATGCTTACATACATCAATGGACAACTCATATGCTTAAAATTAAGCATGCATTTTGGTGGATTGGGGCCTCAGTGAAGGACACCACTGCAGACCATGCAGACCATAGCCCAAAGTCCTGGAGCTTTAAAAGCAAGTGCTGCAGCAAAGTAATGTCTTATAATTAAAAAAAAAAAAAGCCACACAGCAACTCAGTTTCTTCAACAGACGTCACAGGTCAGGACACACCTGGTAGCACACACAGAATCTCAAGGTTCCAAGATCAAATCTGCTCCATCTGTGTTAACACCTTGGAACACCACCTCCTTAGGCCATGAGATGACTGATCATGGCCTTGCTAGACCAATTCCCCCTTATCTCATCCAGCTCTGACAGACCCATTTGGCAAATGGGATAGAGAACTTGCCTTCTATATGATGCTAATTCCACATTGATCTTCAGAGTGTTAGCAGCTGCTTTGGCAACAATGGATTATATTCCTGCTTTTGTGCTACCAAACCTGTGCTCAGTAAACAAATAAAATCTTACAGCCTCCTGTATTTTATAGTCAGATACAATCCCCAAAACAATTCCCTGCTTATCTCTAAAACATGCCTCTGTGCCAGAGGCTTACTGGAAAATAAATGACTGTTTCCTGAAGCTGAATCAGCTGTGATATGACAGGTTATACACACCACAGACATCCTCACCAATTTCTAGGAGTAGGTTTGATGCGGGAAATACATTTTCATGACAGATGGCAACAAGCACACAGTCAACGCTGGCAGGAATGGCTGCCAACTCTGTTGCTCTTACAGGAACCAACAAGTTTCCATCCCTAACAGCCCACAGTTGCTCATTCCATCAGCTTTACTAGCCCCTTCTTCTTCCTGTTTGGTACAGCCAACTCCGAAGCCTGCACTATAGGCCACTTTCAACAGGCCACTTCTGTCTTTAGAGACCATAATCCCCCAGGCTTCCTTATATCTGAGGATCCTGAGCTCATTGCAAACACTAGGTGGCGAAGCCTCACCAAACCCCTTGTGAGACAGGTAAGCACAACCCCATCCGCAGAGATAGGGTGGGGCTATAAAACACATATAAAAGACCTGTTTAGAGCAAGTGCCAGGGACAGTCCTCTCTTTTGGGGGACATCAAAAGGTGAGCAGCGGCATTGAGAGGCAAACTGACCTCAGTGCAATCTAAGGCCTGGCCTACACTACAGAGTTAGGTCGACACAAGGCAGCTGACGCTGACCGAACTATGGAAGCATCGACACTTAAACGCTGCTCCCACCCCACATAACCACCTTAACAACCACCTCCACAAGCAGCCAAGAGTCAAGAGCAAAGTACTTAGGTTGACACAGTGTCAGCGTAGACACTGCGTTGCTGACATCGACTGTTACTGGCTTTCTGATGCTCTCCCACAGTGCCCCCACACTGACAGTACAACTGATACAAGCGCTCCTGGTGAGGACGCACACCGCCGACACAAGGAGCAAAACGTAGACACGCACGAGCGATGTCATTACCGTGGCGGCTGCACACCTAAGTTAGGGCAACTTCATTTTGTAGTTTAGACCTAGCCTAAGTCAGAGAGACGGTGACTAGCATGTTAGCGCCCCTCAGCTGTGATCAAATGGAAGGGCATCTGCAGGTGCAGCGGTGTTACCAGAGGCATGTTACCCGGGGCATACGCTGGACGCCATCAGAAAGAGGAACCCAGTGGAGTGGCCTGGTAAAGTTGGACAGCCGGCATGGCTGAAGCAGAAAACCTGGTAACCAGAAACCTGGGCAGCACGCCTGCAGTGACTCAACGGGGGCAAAGCTGGAGGACGGTAACGTCGTCCCATGAGGCAGCTATTTAAAAATACTAAAAGCGTCTTCATTGCACAAAGGAATTAGGAACTGCATTTCCTCTGTTCCCCACATTTCACAATAGCACACCGAGAACAGCTGCCAACCAAATGCTCCAGCAAAGCTGGCTGGCTCTAGTTAGCGCTTATTTGATTACAGGCCCCAGGAGTGGTTTTCTACCAGGAAATGGCTTATTTTTTAAAATTAACTGCTGACTACTTGGAGCCTGCAAGATGGATGGGTGTGTAGCGAAGTGGGGCTCTGGGCACGCTAATTATTGAGAGTGGTTCCCATTCTCTCTGATGAGCTTATACCTGGATTTAGGTTTTTAATGGCGACCAGATGTTGTGTGAATGCTAATCGGGCCTTTCACTCCCATCTCTTTTCATTTCCCTTGTGTGTATGCGGGTTGAATTGTTCCTACCACATCTGCAGGGCAGCTCTCACAAACTACGGCCAACGACACAGACGGGAGCGGTGTGTACACACACACACACACACTTTGGTGGGGCGGCCAGCCACAGATCATATGGTTCTCTTGAGCTCCCCAGAGTGACTACACAGCCTGGGCCATCTAATGTTACTGCCCAGATCTCCCGAAGTCTTGGCCCCAACTCCCCAGTCATGGAAGGTACTGCCGACTACACTATAAGGTCAAGAGAGGTTTAGGTGCAGCTGATTTTAAAATCATCAGTTTCCAGCTTCCTTCTAAACAACCTTTCCCCAGTGATCAGAAAGAACAATATGAATATTGTAACATGGAGCAACACGAGGACTGGCACCATGCCACTGTATTGGAAAGCACTAAAATAGGAAAACCAAGCTAAGGGGGAAATTCTCCTTTCAATGCACATCTCATCCTCTGAGGGAGGAAGGGCGTGCACAGAAGAATGAACTGGGACTCAGGAGAGGTGGGTTCTAAGCCCAACCCTGCCACCAACTTCCTGTTTGACCCTGGACAAGACACTCAACCTCTCTGTGTTTCATTACACACACACAAAATGGGGATGATGCTTCCCGGGGGGATGTGAGGATATAGCCAGTAATGTTGGCAAATCGCTTTGAGATCCTAGCAGGATAATGTCTGCTGGTCCGTATGGGGATGGGTTCACTAAATGAACCTACAGAGAGGGATACGAATTGGCAAGGGTTAGCTCTCATTGGCATGAATGAGGATTCCATGGGTGGAATGAATGCAGAATACAGAGATTTGCAGGGTCGATCACAGAGGAGAATTTTGTCCTGAGATCATTTGTTCTCATGAGGCTCCATGCCATGGAGTACAGGAAATTGTAATAATTCACTACAAAATCTGCCTTAGAAGCTGCAGCAGCAGCCAAAACCTCCAACCGGCCATACTGAACTAATACTGAGAAATAGGGCTGCCAATTTTGGTTGGACGTATTCCTGGAGGTTTCATCATGACACAATCTTTAATTAAAGACGAATCTTTAATTCCTGGAGACTCCAGGACAATCCCGGAGGGTTAGCAATCCTACTGAGAAAAGACAGCCCTTGAAGGATCCGCCAAAGAGCAAACGTGGTCCTGTGGTTTAGAGAAATGGAGGAGAAGTCTGGGAAAAACCAAGGAAATGTACGATACCCTCCAAACACAGGGAAGCTCACTACAGGAAAAGCTCTGTATTTCCTGCAAATGACCACATGTCAGCACGACATCATCTTAATGGGTGACAGAATTTCACTGACACTATGATTTGGAACATACAGGGACCATCTGGCCGTGTGCATGAGCTTCATCTCAGAACCCATTATTAATTATTATTAATTACTTGTATTGCAGGAGCATTTACATACCGCAGCTGAGGTCAGAGCCCCATTGTGGTAGGCACTCTAAAATAAAACAGTAAGAGCGAGACTCTGCCCCGAAAACTTACAGCCTAATAGACAAGACAAAGTATGAGAGAAGAAATAGCGAGGTGAAGTGACTGGCCCAAGGTCACGCTGCAGGTCGGTGGCACAGCCAAGAACAGACCATGTCTCCTGAGTCCCGACCCAGTGTTCTATCGCACACCCACTCTCTGAAACAAACTCTGAAGTGATCAGGCTACACTCACAGCAGGTTCATCTTGATGTCTCACTCCATTGGCAGGCACATTCGGGGGAAGGCAGTGTTAGGTCCCCAGCACAGGAAACAGGTAGTTTCGCTCAATAAAATGGGTTTTCAAAGCCACTTCCCATGATGGCAGCTGAGCCTTGATTTTCTGCTGATTGGAGAGCGTGCTACATACATATCAAGTGATTGTGCCAAATCAGAGCCACACACCTTAAAAGAGACGGGAGGCCAAAATGTCTGCTCTTGGAAGGGAGACATTGGAGCTGCCGCACTAAGGTCAGAGTCTGGGCTCCTATCCTGGAGCCCAGGCCTCACAGGGTACGTCTGCACAGCAAGCAGAAACCCGCTGCAGCAAGCCGTGCTATGTCATTCAATTGCTGTGTAGACGTGCCGGCTCCAGGGCCCGAGCCTAAATGTCTACACAGCTAATCTTAGCGACCCGGGCTCCGAGACTCACTGCTGTGGGTTTCTGCTTGCCATGTAGCCGTACCCACATACAGGGGTTATTTTATACAAAGTGATTTTACAAATCCCTCATACTAATGAAAACATTTTTAGCATTTTGTTTAAACGCCCCTGTGTAGTGGTTTTGTTTGGATTCAGACATCCCTCTGTGGTATGTGCAACACAGATGCTACCGCACTGGGCTGGTGCATGAGAACCAGAGCATGAAATCTGACTAGCTTGGGTGAGCAAAGTGCAAAGAGAAAAGACAGAACGTAACTGGTGAAAAGCCAACTTGAGGTCTGGAATTCCTTCAGGTTTAACGATGTATGGCTTTTTTAACACGGGGCAGGACACTACGCTTTTTAAGTGCAGTATAGTGTGTAACCTGGCACCTTACGCTGCTGGAAAGGAAAGACCAATGTTCCCGGCTCAGAGAACCCCAAAGTAAGATTCTGGCAGCTAAAGGTGGCTTGCGATTGAAAGGAGATTTTTTGTAGGTGGCAGCTGGCAAAGTTCCATGATTATTTTCATGCCACTGGGCCTGGGTTGAGGTACTAATTATGTGCTATGGTGCCGAAGGCCTTGCGTAGTCATCCTTTTTTACATTGAAATAAATACATAAAACATCCGATGAAGTGGGTTCTAACCCACGAAAGCTTATGCTGAAATAAATTTGTTAGTCTCTAAGGTGCCACAAGTATTTGACTTTCTTTTTGCTGACACAGACTAACACGGCTACTACACTGTAACCTAACTGGAAAGCCGTATCTAGGACTTGATGCTGCAAATGCTCGCTCCCTCCCACACTGACTTCAGTGGGATTATGGTCAGTATTAAGTACCTGCAGGACTGTGCTTTTAAACTATATATTGGGACAGGAATGGGCACATGGCGAGTTCACAGCCTTGCACTTTAAAGGCTCTTCTAAACAATGCCCAAATCTGCCCGACTCCCTGGCCTGTTCTGCTACAGGTCCCTTTCCCAGCCCAGTCATTTCTTGCACAGAAATGATGGTTAAGCACAAGGTTGCACCCCTCTCCCCCTTGCTCTGTCTTGCTTTATAGCTGCCACTGAGAGTCGACAAAAAAGGATGGCAGGGGACTCGAACTATGAAATGGGTGTGGAGACAGCTATCCCTCTGTCGTTCTGGTAAAGTATTTTCATAACCATGGACTCAGTAGCACTCAGTCTTCCTTCAGAGGCAGTACTGAGCCAACCCACCAGCATGGCGCAGGGGGTTCTGTGCTGCTGGAAACAGCGAACAACCGTGACATCAAATATTTCACACAGGTAGGGATGGTAACCCTGGCGTCCTAGGCAAAGTCCAGCTGGGAGGCAATTATAAATTGCTGATTTAAAATTCCCCCTGAAGTTTTGGGATTAGTATTTTTCACTCTCTTCCCTAGAATGTTGTGCAGTACTGCTGCATGTTGTTAACAACAGCTGTGTTCTACTCCAGAAGTGGCTGCATTTCAGCGGTATCCCCACCCCGCTTCCCAGTCTTCGTCTCTAACCACTAACGCTGGTTCTTTTTATATCCCTCTCTCACCCTGGCTCAACTGCATTTAACATCAGATGGACAGGACGTAAATTTACCAACTGGATTATGTCAGCTTTCTTTAGCTTGTAATGAAAAATAAAATCCTATTTGTACCAGTGGAGACTAAACCATTTAGAAAATCAGATCTGTCAAATAAAATGTAATTACAAATACCTTACAGGAGGGAAAGCTCAAGACAGTCTATGGGAAATTTTCCCACTGACCGTATAAAAATAGTCCCGACTTAGAGCCCCACAGACAGCTTCAATGGTCAGGCGGTGCAAAGCTACAGGATGTATTTTTGTTTTGTGGCTATGGTCAGCATTTTTATTTTATTTCTTGCACAGGGAAGTGGCTTTGAATTCTGGAAGCTGGGCTGGCTGTGCAAAGGCCAGCAGAACGGGGCAGGCGCGAAGTGGGGAAGGAGGATTGCTTAGGCAGCAATCTGGAGTAAAGTTCACTCTTGAACTATCACAGCATCAAGAGGTGAACAGATCCTAAGACAGTCCTGCCTCACGAGACTCAGCTGGTGGCTCACTTGTCAGGGCTGACGACATTGCCGAGTCACCCAAACTGTGTAAAGCAAAACAACTAAATGTTTAAAAAAACCCATGATTTTCATTCTCTCCTCCAGAGGTCTAGGACTGGTCAGGATTGAGATGTACTGGCCATGTGAGGTGCAGGGTTGGAATAGCAGGGCGGGTCTTAAGGTCAGCCTGAGATTCACTGACAAATCTCTGGGTGGGCCCAGATTGACGTGGCCAGGATTGTGGCAAGGGAGCGTTAAGGTGTATTGTGAGAATCGAGAGTAGGGGACAACACTGAGATGTAGACTGGGATAACTGTGCATTGGCTGTGTGAGATCCCCAAACAGACATGGCAGAAATGTTGCTGGTCAGATTGACGTGCACCTGCCGAGCGGTCAGCGAGGAACATCAGGGAGTGAGGCACGTGGAACGGGTTGAAGTGCAGAGGTTAGGTGCAGGGACCAGAACAAGCAGGGGTTACGCCAGGACATAAGAACGGCCATCCTGGGTCAGACCAATGGTCCATCTAGCCCAGTTACCCTGTCTTTCAACAGTGGCCAGTGCCAGGTGCTTCAGAGGGAATGAACAGGGCAATTTATCGAGTGATCCATCCCGTCATCCACTCCCAGCTTCTGGAAGTCAGAGGTTTAGGGACACCCAGAGCATGGGTTGTGTCCCTGACCATCTTGGTTAATAACCTTACTGACAGACCTATTCTCCAGAAACGTATCTAATTTTTTTCTGAGCCCTGGTATTCTTCTGGCCTTCACAACATCCCCGGGCAACGAGTTCCACGGGCTGGCATTGCATACTGTGAAGTACTTCCTTGTGTTCGTTTTAAACCTGCTGCCTCTAAATGTCATTGGGTGACCCCTGGTTCCTGTGTTATGTGAAGGAGTTAATAACAGTTCCTGGTTCACTTTCTCCATGCCAGTCATGCTTTTATAGACTTCTCTTAAATCCCCCCTCAGTCGTCTTTTTTCTAAGCTGAGCAGACCCAGTGTTTTAAATCTCTCCTCATATGGAAGCCGTTTCATACCCCTAATAGTGTTTGTTGCCCTTCTCTGTACATTTTCCAATTCTAACATCTCTCTTTCGAGATGGGGTGACCAAAACTGCACGCAGTGTTGCAGAACGAGGTATTGGCAGAGCAGCGTGCTGGAGGCCCAGACTTGAAGCAGCAGAGGTTCCTGCAGGCCAGAGTAAGATACAGCAGCAGAGCTGCTGGGGGATGGAGTGGGGGAGGCCGGGACAAAGACTGGACCAGCTAGAGGGACGGTATGGAGTAGGATGGACATACATCCGCAGAACTATATGGGGAAAGTTTGCACAGCATCTGCCCCCCAATAGTTGGCACAAGACACGGATATTAGCCTCTCATCCTCACCCACCTTTCATAGCCCCTTAAAAAAAAATAGAATAAAGTGGCCTTTTGAAATTCTCCACAGATCGTGCTACAGCAGCAGTTTATAAACACCTCTCACTTTGGTGCTGGCTGGCACACTGCTTGCAGAGGACGACGGACAACATTTTTAATGCTGCAGAGGCTGGGAGATGTCTCTTGGCCTTCGAATACCGAGCCCCAATCGGTCCAGCTCGCCTGCTTCCTGTTCATTTATCCTACCAAGACCCCCACCCACCAACCCTGGTGGAATTATGCATCACTAATTCTCTTGAAATATGGCTTGCTGGGAAATATCCCTGATCCCTAATACTTTAATGTGCTGCCGCCGACAATCCCATTTCATATAGGGGCAGCTGCACTGTATTATGTGTGTAAATACACCCTAATTCAAACTCAGCCTGGGCATTAAGGAACTACATTTGCAACCAATAACCTCCCCCCGCCTTCTCACCGCTCTGCTTTTGCAAACTGACTGCTCACTAGCACAGGCTCAAAATGGTCTACAGGGGCCTGCAGGCCCCCAGGGCTCCCTACCCCCAAAGAAATGCCCTGCTCTGTAATATGAGGAGCAGGAGTGAGTAAGGATGGTCAGGTTTCAGGGGAGACATAGTTGGCAGGGATACCAGGGGCTCACGAACGCAAGCCAGGGCCAGGCTGCTACCCCAAGCTCTAGAGTAGCGGTGTCCAATACGTTCGCCACTAGCTACATGGGGCTAATAGGCTACTGAATTGTGGCGAATGCACGTGGCTTTTTTATAATGTGGCTAATAAGAAAAATTCAAAACCACAAGTGTGGCTAGCATCGAATTTCTATTGGACAGCGCTGCTCTAGAGACTCAACATGCTTCATAAAGATCTCTTGTCTACAACTCGGCCCGCCTCGTCACTTATTGCTAATGAACCAGGGCCCTTGCAGAGCTTCTCCTTCTCGGGGACGAGAAAGAGCCAAATCCTCTGTGATGTCCATTAGGGGCCTCCTTTGCCAACCTAACCTGAGACGTGTCCAAGTACCACAGGGATGGGCACCAGCGCAGAACCTAAACCAGAGACAAGTCCCAGTCGGCAGGGACTGGCTTTGGAGCCACAGATTCACCTGGGAAGGCCCCAGTGCTGGAGGGGAGCGGGACCCGGAGATACAAGCAGTGAGGATGTGGGTGGGAGCCGGGGGCCTAGCCCCAGATGCCCTTCACCCACACTGTCTAAGACTCCTTACAATGCCACGCTAAGCAGCAGCAGAAGGCAAGAGGGACATGCTCGTGGCAGGCTCAGTTGTGGGGCCCACCAGAGAATCTCTGACATCGCTTCATGCCGAGAGCAGAGAAGACCATCCTCACCCACCCACAATGCCCTGGCAGTGCCAAGTGGAAACAGCACACGTCCCAGCTATGCAGCCCACTCTCCTAGCGTTTTCCTGGTCTCGGAGGCCTTGTGCCTCCAGGCCAACACCCCCTTGAGCCAAACTCCCTACAAGGTGCGGAAACATTCGGGTAAGTGGCTTCTTTTCACTTCTGGTTCTCAGCTAGGCCTGGCGATGCACCAAGGACGGCTCTCCCCACCGTCCCCCATCCAGGGCCAGAATCACTAGCAGAATGAGCCTGCTCTCCCCAGCAGGGAACAGATTCTGCAGGGGGAAGAAGTCAAGAGAGAAAAGAATCTAGCCTCTGTGGCCACTTCTCCAAGCTGAATTCTGCTCCTGTTGAGGCTGACCTCTCTGGCCAGCCCTTACCTGCCCAGGAGCTCCGGAAGGAACACAGAATTTGTCATTCCGGCCAAAGAACAGCAGGGAACTGAACACTTACAGCACTGACGTTTCCATATAAATCACAGCTGGAGGGATCACACTTTGATGCACAGGTGAGTGACATTCTTTTGAATCCAGGCAGGATCTTCCATCCTGCTGAGCTCCTTTAAAGGCTAACATCATTCCATGAGCTACAGTCCATAAAGAGCTTTTCCCAGCTGTATGCCACATTGCCCCAGTTTTCATTCTGAGGGGACAGAAGCTGGTTCTCCATCCTTATGCCAACATATCCAATCTTCGACTTTCCTGCAGCCGAGTCGGGTTTTGCTCCTGCTGGAGAAGCATGCCAAGGAAAGGCAACCTCCAGCTTTTTATTGTAAAGAGCTGGCATAAATCCAAATACTGGAATATTTTCATTGCTACTATACCAAGGATAAGAATTCAAATTAAGCTGGCACAGGCCGTTTCTTTCCATCTTACCTAGGGTATTTCTAATGCACCCATCACTGCAGTAGGCTCTGCTATTTGTCATGTAGCATCCTCATTCTTAAGCTTCACATGGAGGCGTGGGGGTGGGGGCTAGTGTTCGTAAAGGAATTTTCAAATGTCTCTTCTGCAGCAAATCAATTTCCCAGCCCTGATAATGGCTTTTCATCCTGTGGCTGTAACAGACGCACGCTAATTCCCTTTCTAAAATAAAAGTAAGCCAACCCCTAATTGGCTACATCACCGAGGACAACTGCAGAAATTAATTCCATATAGCAAAAGTAGCAAGGGCAGATGGAGTGCATGAATATGGCTAAAGAGAATGCCAGTTAGGACCAAGGCTCTAACCAGCACCCGTCTCCTAGGACAGTGGTTCTCAAACTTATGTGACCCGCGCCCCCCTTCTCTGGGTCTGTAGCAATTTATGCCCCTGCCTCTAGGGTATGTTTCATCAGTCTCGTTTACAGATGGGGAAACTGAGGCACGGGGGAAATGTGACTTGCACAAGGGTCACAGAGTGAGTCCATGTCAGCACAGGGAGGAGAGCTCAGGTTCTCCGTGCTGTGCTTGGGGATCACAGGCCTTTCCCCCAGTGGATTAGTAATCCAGAACACTAGCTCCCTTTCCCCTGCTCTGTTAAAACACTTTCCAAACACAGGCTTCATATAGCTCCTACTGGCTTCGGGAAAATGCAGCCCGTGAGTCTATCATAAGACTTCCACCTTCATTAAGAGGAAGGACCAGGATGCTTTGAGGGACCCGGATATACCAATAGCCCACCCCCTGCACACATAGGTCAGGTAAACGCTGGATTGACACTAATGAGCTGGATGCTGGAGGCTGTTCATGTCATGCTCAGGGGAAATTAGGAACATTTCTAAATGCATTGGGGTCTGTTTGAGACTTTTCGAACAAGCAGCACTGGGGAGGATGGTCTTTTCTCCAAGCCTTCGTGCCAGCTTTGTTCGTTTCTGATCTGAGTGCACCATTAGCTCATGTCCTCTCCAAGTAGGACTGATCATGTGCACGTGATGTGAATTCAGTGCTGCTCTGTTTTCCCAGGAACATGCCGACCTCTCTCACACACAGCCTCATCAATCTGCAGAATGGCCTGTTAAAGCAGAAGGCCTTTAACTTTTTGGGTTTCAAAGGACCCCCCGCCACCCCTCCCAAGGAAGAGTCTGATCCACAGTATCCATCACAAGTCACGATCCAGGATGCCTGGTCACTTTCAGTCCTTGTACGAGCTCTTACACAGTGCTTAAGGTCACAGGCCTACCCACCCTCAATGAGCTTGGAACACAAAAGGCGCGACTGCATTCCCCCAGCATCTGAGACTCCCCTGGAAGCCAATGGGAGTTTTGGATGCACAAAGCATGTATGTCAGGCACAAAAGGACAGCCTCAAGGCTGCAGCGTGGAGTATTCTCCCAGCAGGGGGAGGGGCACGACATCCAGTCACAGCAGTAGTGGTTTGTGGGAATTTCATAGTCCTCGTAGTCCGAGTTCAAGCAACCCCAAAAACTCAGCCCTACACTCAGCTGAAGTGGCCAAACTCCATTTGCTGGGGATTTTAGCCGCTCACCTCTTTCCTGAGAGCCGTCTAGATGAATCCACCTGTAAGTGGTGGGCAGGGCTGGCTTTAAGCCGATTCCACCGATTCCCCGGAATCGGGCCCCGCTCCAGCGGGAGGTTTTTTGGTTTTGGGGGGTTTTTTTGCTCGGTGGCAGCAGGAGGGTGCGGGGTCCCGCCGTCGTTCTTCGCATGGGGCCCCGCACCCGCTAAAGCCGGCCCTGGTGGTGGGGCATCTACCCACCTCTCCTATCCCTCCCGGAATTAGCAGTTGTGCAGCACTGCATCCAGTTCTGGAAACCATGCAGGGGTGGGCCTGTATTGAAGAGTCGCAAAACACTCACTTGGATTTCCTTCCCAAAAATGATGAAAGTTTATTTAAACGAAAAGGTTTGCAAGAAGTAAGAGCGATTGACTCTAACCTGCTGAGAAGACAGTATACGTTTCCACAACCCCAGCCTAAAACAGGTGTAGGCTAAACCATTAGTTGCAACAGTGCATTCTCTTTTGGCCTTTACCAGTAGCTGGTGGTCAATAGGGAAAAAAAAACAACCTAAACAGGCACCTGGTGTTCTATTCAACCCATATTCAAAAGAATCAGACAAAACCCTTTAGTTGCTGGGTTGAATTATTGTATAATGCAGGTATCAGAGGGGCCAATGGAAAAACCATCATATTGTGTATGGTTAGAGGGAATTTTTTTTTAAAATCCAGATATTGCACAGACTGTGTCCCATTGCCGGAGAGGAACTGAAATGTGGATAATATTGATAGCAACACAGAAATAGCTTACGGTCACAAACTTTATCCAGCTCACTAGACTTGTTTGATTTGGTGCAAGTAACAAGCAGGACCAGGGCTGGGAAAACAGAGCCGTTTCGGTTTGCACGGGGTTCGCGAGAGCATTCTCTATTTTTACGTGTGTGGCATCCACTTTTCGCTTTGAGACCGGGGTTTGGGCAAACCTGCCTCTTCTCTGAATATGTAATGTAATCACTGTCCCATCCATGACTGCTTGGTCCAGGCAAAATCTTAGCGTGATGCTAAGTAACACAATTAGTTAGTCGCTCTAGGAGCAAGAGAGCCAAGGAGAACTACGGGGTCTGTGTGGCCAGCAGCTTCAGTAAAGAATCCCCTATATGTTAATTACAGCCGTGTCATAGCTTTTCTCTACTATGGGGGGCGCAGTATTCTCTCTCCTGCTCTTATCTTTACACTTTCTGTGCCCCCAAGAGAGTAACAGCCTCTCACTTCTCACACACCAGCACTTCCTCTCCGCTTACAAAACACTCCGGAAAACCCATTTCTAACCAACCCTCCTCCACTTATCTTTGCACCCAGAATCCTCAGTGCATGCGATGAATTGCAGTCCTCCCGAGTACCCTTTTTCACCTGAAACAGACCGTCAGCTACTCTGAGCAGGGACCTACCTTGCTACATGTTTTACAAAGCAGCACTGGCCTATACAGAAACAAGCATAATACCATCTTTTCACATGATTCCCCTCTCAGATGCATTGGTAGCCCACACTGCAGGCCTTTGTCCCTCCCTAGTCAAGAGGATAAGAATCCACTACAGCTGCTGGCTAATGGAGCTGTTCCTTCAGCTCCAGGGGCTAGCGGCTACAGCTGGTGAGAACCTTTCCCCCCCCCCAAGTCAATGAATTTCTGTCACACCGCTGAAACATACTGGCTTCAACAAGGTTTTCAAGAGGGACTCTAGCTCTGAGGCTGGGGGTCTGGCCTGGGAGAGTGGCATTCAAATACCTGCTCTGCCCCAGTCTGAGCATCCCAGCTCAGCTGAATCAGACACAGCAGGGGGCTGGTTCCATCGTAAGGTAGGTGTGTGTGTGTCTGTGTCTCCTTCTGAACCGGGGCTAGACACCCCAGTGCCCGGGAGAAGCTGCTTCTCCCCTAAGCCCGTCTGGCCAGAGCCGGGCGCTGCGCCTTTGGGAAGATCACGGGCAGCGTTTGCTGACAGCCGGCTCGGGTTTTGACGAGGCGGGTTGACCCCCGAAGGACGCGAGCGAAAGACCCGCTCCCGGGGCGCCTTTCCCGCCGGGGCCGCGCTCCCGGAGCCCCGCACGGAAGAGAAGCCCGGTGTCAACCGGCTCGCTGGGGCCCCGCGCGCCCCGGGGGTTTCGCTTTGCCCCGGAGTCGCCGGCGGGGCTGCAGAGGCGCCCCCGCCGGGGTGGGAGTCTGCGGGCCGGCGGCCCCTCCGCCTCCCCGGCAGCCCACAGCTGCCACGGACGGAGCAGCGATTAGCCAGCGCAAAGCAGGGGGGGGACCCCGGCGGCTTCACCGGCGAGCTGCGGCGCGAAACGTCGCCCGGCCCCGCCGTGCAGCCCCGCGGCGCTCTACAGCCCGGGAACTTTTCCTCTGTGTCCCCCCGCCCAGTGATTGCAGCGACACAAGAGCCGGGAGCCCGGCTCCGGGGCGAGCCGGGTGGGCGCGTGCACCTCTGCAAACAAAGCCCCCCAGCTCACCTGGAGTAGAGTCTCTGGGTGGCACAAGTCTGGATCTCATCGCTGGGCAGAAAAGCCATGAAAGAGGCAGCTCCAGCCTGACCCCCGGCCCCCTCCTCCCAAGGAGAATTATCGGAGCAACAGCAGCAGGAAAACCCAAACCCGGGGCGCGCAAGATCCACTTTGCCCCTACAGCGGCTGCTCTGCGGAGTATGGCAGCAGCTAGGAAGTGATGTATAGTAACAATAACTAGCCGGCAGGCCCCTCCCCCCTGCCTGGTGATGTCAGCCGGAGCTAACAAGTCCAGGGGCTTAAAGGGACTTTATCCCCCCCCCACCCTTGATTTCAGCCGCACACTGGCCCCCGCGCCTGGCACGTCTCTCCTCTCTCTCTGTGTGTGCAGCTGGGCTGCCCCCTCTCCCCCAAGCGCTGAATTCAACAGTTTGCTGGCATGGGAGCGCTCCAGCTGTTTGGGCTGAGGAAGGGTGAGCGCAGGGTGTCACCGTGGAAAACTCCTGGGCCGTCCAGGAGAAAAGCCGAAGTGCTGAGTGAGAGTGGATCTGGGAAGGGAGCAAGGAGGACAGCTGCTCTTTCCAGCAGGCCCTGCCCTAACCACCTCTCAGGCCCAGGCTCTGACAAGGGGAAAGCAACACTCCTTCATCGGGCGCCCCAACTGCCCTTCCCCTTCGAATGGGCACCCTCACTCCTGCTGAGTAGCCCCCTGTGCCTGGAGCAGGCCCCTGATTTGAATGCTACGGGCGTAAGGAACAGCAGTCTCCCAGGAGCGAGGGATCCAGCAGGATGAGGGACATCACAGTCTGGCCTACAGCAGGTGAAGCTTTGTGCCTTTTCTATTTATTGCCAAGCTGTGGATTTCAGGGTGTTACCCATCAGGTGTCCAGAGATCTATACGGATTCAACAGAAAGGCCGGGAGCCTCTGCTCAGCTATCTGGGCCACCCCTTGGTCCATTGCAACAGTGCTTCTACGGGGGGCCAGGCACACACTGCCTGGCCAGCCAGCGTCTCCTCCATGGGGTACAAGTGCAGAGCCTAAATTAGTGCTGTCTATCCCGCGTGTCTGAGATCCTCCAGGCCATCCCGAGAGGTACATGGCCTAAACTGTGGCAACTCCCAATGTTCCCTCTAATTTTTGATAGGCCGTGTGCGCAAAAAATTTCTTCTGTGCAAATTGTTGTGCTTCTGTGCAAATTTTTGTGCGTGCGGTGTTTCACTGTGTGTGCGGGGTTTAGGATCTGTGTGCACGCTCACACGCGCATAGCTAAGAGGGAACAGTGATCAGAACCATACATTGCAGCAGATTCTACCAGCTCTCTCCACTCGCATTCGCACTGGGGACTCCCTGGGCAGAAGGACTCCAGAGACGCATCCTGCTTATTACCGTTTTTGCACTCTTGGGAAGCCGTTTTATTCCTCTCTAGAGGACGCGAAGATCCTGCTCAGTGCAACACGGGACTTCAGAGACCTTGAACATCGTCCTGCTGGCTGAACCGCAGAAACCGCTCACGCCACTCGCTAATTGATTGAGCTTTAAAAACCAAACAAAACCAACAAACCAGCATCCCCACAGTCTAATAATGTGCTTGATTCAGCCAATAAACCACAGCAGCGAAACCTGAAACCATCACACCTAAAGCCTCAGCAGCAGCAGCATTGTCCCGGGTGCATGCCACTCCGCTTGATTAATGGGAGTGCACACTGAACCAGGAGGAAAGAGACACCCCCAGGGCCAGGATGGCGCGCTGGGACTCACACCGGCCAGGGCTTACTCTGGATTCCACTAAAACCAGTGAGACTCGTCATGGGAGCAGCTCTTCATCAGGAGGAGCGAGCACTTCGTAGGCTGGCCCTAAGAGATGTCGGGACTCCCAGGGCTTTTGGGCTCCTCTCCCCCCTGCTTCTACTGAAGAACTTTGGTGCTGAGAATGATAAACAGCTGCTGCTGCCATTGGCTGCAGCCCTCCCTTACCCACAGGAGACAGAGGGTGTATTGCCAACCAAGCACTGTGGGCCCTTTAATGATTGTGGGCAGCTGGAGTAATCACCCTGCCGAGGAGCAATGCTGGAGTAGGGAGCAAGAGAGAGGAGGAGGGAGCCTGACTTCCATTTTGGTTTGGTGCCAGATGAATAGCATTCCCCGCTGAGCTGAGCAACGGGTCGCCCACAAGTTATTGATGTGGAGGTCATGGGGTGAAATTCCATGGCTTGTGCTATGCAGGAGGTCAGATTATATGACCCTGAAGGTCCCTTCTGGCTTCAAAAACAATGACTCGGCACTGGATAATTTATCATCTGACAAACAGCTGCTTTTTCCGCTTGCAGGGCAGTCGCGAGCAATTTGCACCAAATTTTAATTCATTAATCAAATGTATTCGGGGGGTTTGGTGTGGGTTTTGTTGAGTACTGATGCTCGCCGCAAGTATTCAATGCACAGCCAACACTCCAGCACGGTCAGTTAGCTGCAATTAGTCAGATAAGTCACATGGTGGTGTTTCTGAACCCTAATTGGACGAGCATGTAAACATTTTCTGTACAAATACTTACACGTGCAAATGAGAACATTTGCTCTCCGGGACTACCTGCAGGCAAGCCAGTGACACTGCCTGGTCCTGCAGGCTGAATACTAAAGGCCTAGCAGGAATTAGGAATTCCTAGGCATAGGAGCTTACTGGGTTGCTAACGTTTACATGAAACTATTTGCAGCACTCGCCCAGCTCTGCTTCTGTGCATCTTCTCTCTTGCAACACTCCTTTACGACTGACAGACAAGTCCCTTATTTTTCAGTGGTCAGTAGCCATGGCAAGCTACGTTGCTCAGGCTATGGCTTTATCTACACCATTGCCTCTCAAGTTTTACCATCCTTGGGTATCAGTAGTAGGAGCCCTACTGTAGACCTCTCACTGGATTCTTAACCAGCCTATTAGCTAGACCTGCTCTGAGAATGGTTAATCACCGTGGTGATAGAAATGTCAGTGGCAACCAACGTTAATTCTCCCACCATTGCGATCGCTGGTGGAGCTGCGACAAAGAAGGCCTGGAAATTCCATTGAACTAGGGACACTGTGGTGCTGATGACTGTTTATTTCTGCCTAGCAAAAGTTTTGCCTGGATCACAGTTTGCCAGTGAAGGGAGAGAGAGAAATAAGTTGGGGTCAGCATCTCCCTCCACTGCAGTTCATGTTCTGTGCTGCTGACGATAACATAAGGGTGGCTTTTAGAGTGAACAAGTGTAAGATACAGTTCAACAGATTCCTCTGTGTGACGGGCCAGAGGTCAAGAAGACAGAACGGCCTGGAAGAACACATGGGCAGGCATAACTGCCGCTGCAATGAACACTGTCATGCCATTTAAGTTGGGCAAGCTCCTGAAATAAAAATCTGAATGCTGTAAGGGCATGAACACCTGCTGTCTGGCTAGAGCTCTCTGTCAATCGCGTTAATAGAAATCACGGGGTGGTGGAGTCATTTTAAAAAATAAAACAAAGCAGTGCACATTCATACAGCACCTTTCATGCTAAAGAACCCCAAGGCACTCTCTGAAATTAATACAGAGATCCCTTCACCCCCCACTTGGGAGAAACATGGCAGCTGTTTAAAGCACACAATCACTCTTTTTTCATGCTATTGATTGTATTGTGTAAATATAAACACCTGAGTTGCCCAGTGAGGTATTATTTTCATTTTGTAGATGGGGAAACTGAAGCAGAGAGGGCGGATGTGACATAGCCAAAGTCACACAGCGAGTCAGAGAACCAGGATGACAATTCAGGACCTCCTGATCCCCAATCCTATGCACATTCTTCTAAATCACATGACTTCATAGCACCATGCATCCATTGAGAAATGAAGGGAAGAAGAATGCAGTGTGAAGAAGAATATTCTTGTGATTTTACACGAGGCTTATGATGTTTGGTGTTTTTCTTTAATCCCCATCTCCTGGAGTCAAGTGAACATGTGAGAATCTCAGGTACCACAAGGGAAAAAATAGTTTCTAGCCCTTGAGTTTGCAAAGAAAAGCTTGAAAACATGACTTGTGTACACCCTAAAGGCAAAAAAACAGAAGGCAATGAAAAAGAACAGCATTTTGAGGTGTGGGGGGGAAACCCTCATGATTTTTTGGAGTCTCACTCATTTTTGAATGCTTGAGGATGCCAATATGGAGAATAACAAGGAGTCCGCTGGCACCTTAAAAACGAACAGATTTATTTGGGCATAAGCTTTCGTGCATCAGGTGCATCTGAAGAAGTGGTTTTTTTACCCACGAAAGCTTATGCGCAAATTAATCTGTTAGTCTTTAAGGTGCCACCGGTCTCCTCGTTGTTTTTGTGGCTACAGACTAACACGGCTACCCCCCTGATACTTGAATATGGAGAATGCACCAGCTTGAAGCAGCCGTTGGAATTTGGCTAGTTCTCCTTTCGGCAACACCACCACTTATGAAAAGAGTCGTGGACTCTTTAATGAATCAAATGATCAGGAGTTGGGGTTTACACACCTCCCCGATAAGCAGCATCTCTAACAGCCTGGTGTTCCTTATATCATAATGCAGCATTAGCTCATTTTGAAATTTTTTGGAGGTCTCCAAGTGCAGACGCAAGCACAATGTTGCTTGGCGTACAAGCCCAAACAGGATCATGACACAAAGGGGTAGGGTTGCAGGAATCTTTCTAATTTTTTTTTAATTCCTATCCAACTCTACCACACCAGACTACCAAGCAAGACCTCACAATAGTAGTGTTTCTTGCCATGTTGATTAAGAGCTATATTGCACAGGGTCAGTGCCAGAAAATAATAGAAATGGTACCCTTTGGAGGTAAAAATATTTGCACACATGTAAGAATCATGAAAACAGCACGCTGTAGGAAAAGTCAGTTCTACAATAACCACAGAATTATGATGTTGTTGGTCACTATGTTTTTGCCAATCATGTGCGGACTGGTGGCAAATTAAAAGATCTCCTGAGTTTCTCGTCTAGGAATGCTAAGGATGCAGGAACTCACTCCAATCGTAGGATGTCTCTGTAATCAGCAAGTAAGCTTGTTGTTTTGTTCATGAAATGTGTTGCTGGTGGCCTCTACTGGTGAGTGTGCACATAAGGAGCACTGTCATTCAGACTTCAAAAGTTCTGACATGCTCCGGCTAAAATCACTGCTGACTTTGCAACCCATAATAGCTACTCGTCACTCCATAGTTAGAGACACTACATTTGATTTTTTAATAACTGACTACTTCCAAAAGGCCCCCACAGCTGGGGTACAGCCCCTGATAAAATAGTATGTCCCAATAGTTCTTTCAAAAAATTCCTTTAAAGGGGTCAGAGAGAGGCAAACCAAGCAAAAATGCTGACAAGGGTAAGGCAAAAAGTGATTTGAGGTAAGCAAGACAAAAAGAAATGCAAAAGGATTGGCTAGTAAGGTGTTGGTGTGGGCACATTCTGGGCAGTCAGACCTATGCATGTTGCTTTTAGGTGTGAACAATAAAAATAGTTAAAAAAAATTAAGACATTAACAGGCCATGAATTAAGAGGATCAACAAGAATGTTCTGAGCACAGAATTCATATCCAGATCACCTGAATTCTAATCCCAGCTGTCACATGGAACGACTCAGCGGCACCAGGCAGTTCACATAACATCTCAGTCTTGGTTAGCAGACGGAGGGAGCATTAGTTAATGGTTAGAAGTGCTAGGTCTGCTACTGAGCTGTGAACAGTGGTAAGACTGCGGGGTGCTTTGGGGCAAGAGAAAAGAAAGGCCGCCCAGAGGCTGGGAAGGGCAGCCGCAGGCCTCCCGCTCTGTCCCCCACACAGTCTGTCTGAACCTGGCAAGCTCTCTTTGGCTTTGGGATTTTTATAACAGATAATTACATGAGAGCTGCAAAATCAGTTTCCTTGGAACCACCCTGGGCCATGCAGGAAACTCAGAGGGGACCAGGAGAGATTTCAAGAGCTGCTAACCACTCAAGTTTATTTAAAACAACATATTAAGAGGGACCAAGTTCAACAACGTACCATGGGGAGGAAATCCTGCCTTGGCCTAGGTGATCTCATAGCGCTTTGCCCATCTAACCTCTAAGAAAAACTCGTTCTTGCTCCCACCCTGCCAAGCTTTGCTCAGGAACCTGAAGAGCTGATTGTCTTCAAAGGCTTTCACTGGCTTATTTCAGCTGATTCCAGTCCCAAGGCAATAAACTCCCCCTTCTAGGTGGGGGGAGCTGGTGAGAAGCTGTTATTTCCCCTCCTAAGTAGGACGAAAAAGGTTACTACAACCTGCAAACAACCTCGAACTGAGCCAGAAAGATTATTCAGATCAGAACTAAAGAGGATAATATGGGACTAAAAAGCTGCTTTGCTGGAGTGGATCATCTCTTTTAAAAGCACCTGGAACACAGGGGCTCCAGAGTAAATCTCAGTAATGAGATTCTCTGAATAATTCAACCCCGTGCAGCATGGCCGAGAGCAAGCCTGTCACGGCTGAGGAGCAGAAACCTCCCTGGGGGGGCCAGATCCTGAACAGGACTGAGCATCTGGAACAGCCTTCGGCTTCAATAGGACTTGCAGCAGCTCAGGATTTGCCCCTTCTGGTTCTATACGTTTTATATTTCCAGCTCCTCTGACCTCGCATTTCCTTTTCATTAATTCTCTTCCTCCCATCCTTGCCCAGAGGCAGCTCTCATCTGCCTCCCATGACTCTCAGACGGGGCTGGAATCTCTTTACATAAATAGCAAAAGCCCCTGAACGTACACCCATTCTCTACACCCGCAGGCTCTACATGACTGTTGCATGAATGGGTCTATGCCACTATTTCCAGGGCTGGCTTAGGTTCCTCTAATGAGGTTATTCTTAGAGCCCTGCATCCCCTTAATCTGCACTTCCACGCCCTTAAAAAAGGACCCCTTCTAATCCCTTTGCTTTCATTTGCTCCTTTTTCCCTGTCCATTCTATGCATCCGATGAAGTGGGCTGTAGCCCACGAAAGCTTATGCTTAAATAAATTTGTTAGTCTCTAAGGTCCCACAAGGACTCCTGTTCTTTTTGCTTTCTCCCTGTGTTACTTTCTGCCTAGCCCTCCCCCAGGCTCAGGGGCACATGTTTCCTTTTCCCCAATCCCGAGCCAGAGGTCTGCTCTCTGGGCTGGCTAACAAGGTTCACAGCCCTGCGGAGGAGTGGAAGAGAGTGTTCAGTGTCACTGACCCAGGAAGGTTTTATGGTTTCGGATCGGAAGCTCGCGCAGCCCCGGTCTCTGAGCCTCCCCGCACTGCAGGATGACTGGCAAGAGAGACAGGGCCTGCCTGGTGTCTGGGTGTTTCCCAGGTGCAGGCCAGCAGAGAGTGAGCTGGACTTTTCTACGCTAGCTCCAGCAGCAGCTACTAGCCATAAAGCCAGGCCTGTGATGCCGGCTTGCCTGTCAGCGAGCCAAGCCTTGATGTTCAGTTGGAAACTGCAGAGAGAAAGGGGAGGAAATTCTCTCTCTCAGGTGCCTGTCACGCCGGCATCCTGCCCTCCCGAGCCTGGCTGGCTGGGAACTCCTCTGCAGCGTCTCAGCCCAACGGTGGTGATTCAGGCAGTGGGGTAGCCAGGTTTAGAGCACAGCGGGAGCGGAGCTAAAAAAAGGCGTCGGGAGCAAAAAAAATTGCTCCGCTCCGGCTGCAGCGCAGGAGCAAAAGACATCGGAGCACAAAAAAGGCGCCGCTTCTGCTCAGTGGGGGAGCGGCCGCTCCCCCTCCACCCCCGCTGGCTACTCTACTGGATTCAGGCGGATCAGCTCCAGCGTTTGGAGCTGCCCAGCCGTGCCAGTCGCTCGAGCTGTGTTTTTTACAGCCACTCTAGATTAGCTCTCATTGAACAGTGATTAGCAGACAGCTGTGCTAATCGGGGTGAGGCGAGTCAGCGGGCTTGTGACTAAGGGAGAGGCTCCGATTGCCATGGCGCTGCCTGGCTGAGGAGGGATTTCGGAGGCTACTTGCCAGCGGATACACCTCCACTTAGAACAACATGGCGCTTTGTACGTGCCTCAGTCATTCGAGATGGCCTTAGGATTTGGGAGGCCTCCAGCATGAACATAAGAATGGCCACACTGGGTCAGACCAATGGTCCATCTAGCCCAGTGTCCTGTCTTCCGACAGTGGCCAATGCCAGGTGCCTCAGAGGGAATGAACAGAACAGGGAATTATCAAGTGATCCATCCCCTGTCACCCGTTCCCAGCTTCTGGCAAACAGAGGCTAGGGACACCATCCCTGCCCATCCTGGATAACAGCCATTGATGGACCTATCCTCATGAACTCATCTGGTTCTTTTTTTAACCCTGTTATAGCCTTGGGCTTCACAACAGTGACGTAAGTCCCAACCCCCCTCTACCCCGACTCCTGTCATGGCTTCCTCTTCTAGACCTACTGCTCATCCAGCTGATTAGGCCTACGCACATGTTGCCAGATCTGGACTGGATCCTGAGAGGAACACTCACAATCCCCATGGAGTCATGGAAACTCAGCACTGCTCAGCTCAGACACCAGCGCAGTACCCCAAAAGTACCCCCCCCCCAAATGATTGCTTGTACAGCCTGAGTTTTAGCATTGTCCTGCCTGATGGGGCATCCTATTAATTTCCTAGGCCCAGCCTTACCTGTGGGCCTAGAAGGCTGCTTTGACCAGACATCTAGAGACAAAGAATTTAGGTCACATGCAGAAGATGGGAGACAATTGCCTGAAATGCTGTGACAGTGAGAAAGACTCGGTTATGTCTACACTGCATTGTCAACCTGGCTCTGTGGGACCCAGGCTTGTGGACTTGGGGTTTCCAAGCCCATGCCTGAGCATCCATGTTGCAGCGTAAACCTGGGTTTACAGTAGTTGGAGCTGGGTCTCACAGCTGGGCTAACGCGTCCATACTGCCCTAGGCAGACCTTCTGACTCAGGTCTGTGGCTTGAGCTGTGTCCACACTGCAAAATGACAAGGCTTGGACCTGAATCACAGTAGGGCTTGGGTCTGACCCACCCCCCTAGCAGATCCTAGGCTAGCATCCTGAGTTCTTGCTGACCTGAGCCAGACTGATTTGTGTGTGGACAGAAGTGAGGCTTGGGCTCAAACCTGAGTCAGGGCCCAGGCTTAGAGTGCAGCATAGACACACTCTTAAGTGTAATGGTAGATAATCAACTAAACAGAAACCACAGTATGCTGTAGTGAAGGGAGTGAGCATGATCTGTGGGGACATTAAGTAGGAATAGGGAGGTGCCTTAGTGAGACCATTAGTGGACACTGTGTCCAGTTTGGGTGTCCGCACTTCAAAAAACACGTTGAAAAACTGGAAAGGGTTCAGAAAAGAGCTACAAGAATGGTTGGAGGTCTGGAAAATATGCCTTATAGGGAGAGACTTAAGAAGCTCAATCTATTTAGTTTATCCAAGCGAAGGTTAAGAGACTTGATTGCGGTCTAGAGTTACCTATATTGGGAAGAGATTTCTGATAGTAAACAGCTCTTTACTCTAGCAGAAAAAGGCATAGAGAGATCCAATGGTTGTAAGCAGAAGCAAGACAAATTCAGACAAGAAATAAGGTGCACATTTTTAACGGTGGGGGTAATTAAACATTGGAATAACTCACGTAGGGACACAATGAATTTTCCATCACTTGAAGTCATAACAGGCATAAGGCAGAAACGATGGGGTCAGATTCTCTGGGCTATTCTATGTGGGAATTCAGACTGGAGGATCATCATAATGGGCCCTTCTGGCCTGAAGATCTATGAATCAATGAAGTCACTCTTCCAATTTTATCTATTGATTAGATTTTTCTGGGTTGACAAGTCTTCGTATGATGCTTATGTTGTGCCCGTTACGTTTTTATTGTAACGTGTGCTCTAAATATTGACTGTTCTTGGTTTGTGCAGAGTTGTATGCAATAGGCGCACTGTTCAGTTTAGAGAGAAAACCAAAATTAACATCAACATCTATTCAAGTGGTCTTTTAAGATAAAACACTTGTCTCCTTTGTTGACTGGGGCTTGAAGCCTGCACTGGCCTCTTGAAACAAAAAAAAAAAACCCGGTGACATCTCTGAAAGAAAGCCCTGAGGGGTGACAGAGCTCAGTGTTAATTCACTGTCACTACCCCCTCTGCTAACTTTCTCTAGAAAAACAAATGGAACTGACGTAGCAGCTCAGCTCTGCAGCACAGCTATGTCCACTGGCTGAAGGCAGCTTTTGGCTTTCAATGGAGAGCTGCTAAAGGGTGTTGTCATAGAAACACAAAAACAGCATCTGGGGACCTTGCCAGCCCTGTTTGCACGGAGGAGGGCAGCACATTTCATTTGCATGCATCTGGATCTTTAGAAACCCATTCCCTTTCTGCCTTTGTGTTCTACTAGAACTCTAGATTTTGGCACTGTCAGTTTAGATGGCTCTGGAGTCTGCTCCCGTACCCCTTTACTTAGTTCTCGCATTCAATGGCCACACTCCCATTGTCTTCAACGGATGAAGGATCAAGCCCTAAAGAACATGCATCATCACCCAGTGCATATTCCTCAAAGACACCCCTGGCTTCATTCCTTCCCCCACTGAAGTACTTCCATTGACTTTGCTGGAAGGAGGCACAAATCAATAGGGTCAAATGGTCTGCTAGTGTAAACTGGTGTAGTTGTTTGCTTTAATGGAGTCGTGCTGGTTTACATCAGCTGAGAACTTGGCCCTCAAGCCTACAGGGTGTTTATTTTCTAGTGGAGGCTGGTAGGTGTGTAATACCTAGCGTCCCCCCTGCATTCAGCAAGGGGGAGATTAGCTTGGTGAATAATGAGACAAACGTTTGCTGTTTTATATCAATATCTGAAGAGGAAAAACTGCCCAAACAAGTGCACGGCTAGGCAGTCGCTGTCAGAAACAATCTTGGGTTAAATGGATGCATCTCCCTAGCAGCCTTGGAGATCAGTGGCAAGTTTAAGGACAACCCAGGGTGATGGAATGTGATGGGGCAGGAACCAATCCTTCGTGTTTGCTTACCATGTAGTTCACCGCGCAACATTAGTTCAGATCAGGGCTCAGTGGTAAAACAAATGCAGCAAGGAGAAATCAGGCGAATGGTATTTAAGAGCAAAGAATGGACACCCCCAGGGGTTGTTCTTCATGAGTAGGATGTAAAAAGCGATTTTGCTATTTTGGTCTATCGTAGACCCCGTACTGGAGCGCCAATAAGGAACAGGTTCAATCAGATCCGATTCAAGTCGTTTTACCCCAGAGGTGAGTTTGTCCTTCTGTGTCTGTACTTTGGCAGAATACTCTAGCCAGTCCAAGAGTTACAGTCTATCTAGGTATTTACACAGAGCTCCTCCTCACTACAGCATCTGCAGTTTCTGTTGCTGAATGCAAGTAAGAAGGTTGCTGTCCTAGGGTGGGCTGGTCCTTTGAGGGGAGTGGGTTTAGACCTACTTAGGCCTAATTAGTTGCCTCCCAGGTAATGGGTTTCAGGCCAGAGATCAGGTGATAGCCCTGCAGGCCGCCTGGTCTTTACATAAAAGAGCAGCAAGCATCCCAGTTAGGAGAAAGAGGAAGCATACCCCGGGAAGAGACTCAGGTCAGAAGAAAGTATGGGGAGCGGGGTGCCTCATGAGCTAGGGGGAGACCTGGCTGGAGATACCTGCTCTGGGGTTGGGATGGAAGCTTGTGAGACATGACTTTAGGAGGGGCCAGGCAGCAGGTCCCGGTCGATTGGTTTTGATTTAGGTTGGATTGTTTTGTTTTGGCAAATAAAATCGTCCCTGAAAAAAGGGATCGAAATTCTACAGCTGTGGGGAGCTTTGTTGGATGCATGGGCTGGAGAATTGGCCTCCCTGGCTTACGACTGTACTTTAGGAGGAAGCAGTACAGAGCAAAACACAACCCTGCGCCAGGATAGAGATGTGCAAGAGGCCCAGCATTTTTAGCACCTGTGATTCTCCAACTCAAAAGGAATTTTCTCTCTTACAGAATGAGTCAGAGGATTCTGAGCAGAATTACTGGAAATGACAAAGACAAAGAGGCGACTTGCATTGATGTGCACAGTTCTGTAGGAACTAAGGAACATGCAGGGCCCTGCTCCATGGAAGTCAATAGAATTTTTACTGTTGATTTCAATGGGAGCCTACTGGAGTGGTGTGCGCTGTGTGGCGTGGTGTGAGTTAACGCAGTGTTATCACTCAGTAATGTATGGTGATGGAAGCAGCATCACAAAAATAATATTGTTGCCGCTATCTCATGCCACTCCATACATCATTGTGCTCTATAAAGTCAATAAAGGGAAGATTTTGAAGCCAGTAAATCGCTCTGTACTCATCGGATACCATCCTTTTTATGAAGGGCTGCTCGCAGCTCACGGCATAGTCTCCTTCCGCTCTGGGGCTAGTGCATTTCGGTATTAGGGCGTACGCTTTCAAAAGGGACTATGATTATTCCACCCCTCAGGGGAATGCTGCTCCATTGATTCCCAGTAGAGCACCTGCCAGAAAATCTGTTGTTGCCAGGGGACAGTACCTCCTAGAGGGGCTCTTCCCCAGCTCCGACCTCCCCCTGGACCACAAAGTCCTGACAGTAAGGCGTTCATGTGGGGCAGCTTCGGCCATCTGAGGGACTTGGCGAACAAGCCGAGTCGGCCGTACACTTACTCTCCCCTCTGTGTTTGCTGGGCACAGCAGGTCCGTCATTGCACTGGGTTGTTCCCTTCTGGTGCACAATGGCGCATACAGAACCCGGTCCAAAGCCGATGGGAGTCTTTATGCTGACTTCAGTGGGTTTTGGATGAGGCTCATAAGCCACAGGACCATGCTGTCACATCCCCTCTACCTTTTTCATTTCACAGGCAATTGAGATGTTGTGATTATTACAATGAAACGTGCTGTTTTACCTGGAAATCCTCCATTTAAATTGCCTGGTCCCAGCTCTGGTGCTATAAATCCTCTAATATAGATGAGGAGCCACATTTACTATAGCCAGTTACCATGGATACTCCATTCTCTCCCCCCCGTTCGATGTAACACCATCGGCAGCTAGTCCCTGGGTCTTTCAGTTAAGATTCCGTTCACATATTCCCTTATTGATAGAAGAAGAAAAAACAAGCAGTCCATGAATAGCTAATTTCGACCTTATCTCTCCACTGCTGTTGCAATAACTGAATGGCTTTTTTTTTTTTTAGTATATATAAATGATACTTTGCTCTTTCCCATATTTTATTTGGCACGCAACATACAATCTGGAGGGTTAAAGGTCTGTTTCCCTCTTGATGTACATAATTCTCATCGTTGTAGAGCACCAAGCAGTAGGGTGACCAGATGTCCCGATTTTATAGGGACAGTCCTGATTTTGGGGTCTTTTTCTTATATAGGCTCCTATTACCCCCCACGCCCTGTCCCAATTTTTCACATTTGCTGTCTGGTCACCCTACCAAGCAGAAAATACAGGCTTCAATTTACAGGCATTCCCAAATGAAGTCAGTGCAAACAAAAAGCTACATAGGACTTTCATTTGATGGCAGCTCTCCTATTAATTTCAATGGGTCCTTGCACAGATTCAGGGCTGGACAGGGGTAGCCTAAAAATCTTTTCAGCTTTGCCTTAAATAACAAGCAACGACCACCTCTGCGTTTGCAGGATTCACCGCCCAGCACTTAGCTCAGGGAATGCTTAGGGGATACAGCATTGAAATAAGTAGGACTCTGAACTCGACACTTCGCCAGATCAAGCCCAAATCTCAGTTTATTAAATAGAGTGATCCGTGCCCCTATTGAGCGCCCGTGGAGTTCTGCCATTTTGTTCAATGGGTGCAGGATCAGGCCTTTGGTTGTCAGACTTCAGAGTGGCACACTTCACAGCTCTCTTTTCCCTCCATATGTTTATCACACAATTCATGTCACATCCAGTTTGCAATTAAAGCCTGGATCTGTGCTTTGATTGTTTGCTAACGAGGAACTGCTGTGACAAATGGGGTTCCGATGTAAATTGCTTCGCCAAACACTCCAGAACAATAAACAAGGAGCATTTATTTATTCTTTTTCCTGCACATATTTCCCCGAAGTGAGGAGGTCCCAAAACTAAGCACAGACCAACCAAAAGGAGAGAGTGGAGAGTTTTATCCATATGCCATAGCCTGAAGGAGCAACAGAACTGCAAGTTGCATATTCTGCCGCCATCTCTGCTTATGATCCCTGGAATTTAATCGCTAGAACTATGGAAATCAGTTGCTTCGGATCCCCTAGGCTCAGGACGACTTTCCCCTTTGGTTCATATACATGCACATCTCCTGAATTTGGTCATGCACTGTGGGTTATTGGTTTCATTTCCCAATCAGTGGCAACGCGCTCTAAGAGAAAACAAAGACAGAGCCAAGCTTGCAATTTGAACAAACTCGGATAAACCCTCCAAACTCAGAAGACGCTGCCTCACAAATATTCAGCCGTAATGCAACCCAAAGATCACTGAGTTATAGAAATATTACAGGAACACCTAGGTCAATGCTCCTTTGTGCAAGTTCCCGCACATACACAAAGTAAGGGCCAGCGGCACTCCATGCCATGATGAACATAGAGTCTAAATAGAGAAGACAGATGAAGGAAACCCTCCTCATTTCACAGATGAGGAACTGAGGCACAGAGAGATTAAGTGACTAGCCCAAGGTCTCACGGGGAGTCTGTGGCAGAGCTGGGGCTAGAACCCAGATCTCCTGAGTCCAGCCCTTCCTCTCAGACCTTCATATTCTGCAGGAAGGGAAGGACTACGCAGGCACTGACTGAAATGGTAGCTAGCAAGAGCTGCTGAATTGCTCGTTTGGATTCAGAGAGTTGCAACATTCATTTTGTGGGCTAATGCCATTGAGTATGGTATCTTGCGAATCTCTCAGCAGGTCCATAGCTGCAAACAACTTGCAGTGATCTTTCATGGAAGGGCTTAAAATGGCTATTCTCTGCTTTATGGCCCACATATCCCCCCGACACTCCAGGGGCCGCATTGAGTGTTAGGAGAGAATATGGCTTTTGATGGCTCGTGCAGCATAGAGCTGGATGATCTAAAGCACAATGGGCCAAATTCTGCCCTGGATGACATGTGAGCAATGCCTATTGAAGTCAGTGAGGCAAATTCTCCTCTGCATCATGTTGGTGCAGATCTAGCATGCATTCACTTGAATGGCTGTGCTTCTGCATGGCAGAGCAGAAATCTGGCTCACCGACTTGGGTGTTACGCACATGCTACTACAGGCAGGATTTGGCCCAGTGTCAGGTGTCACTGCCTCACATCTTGACAGATTTGTGGTCTAACACTCTGCCGTGTGTAGCACAACACGCCGGGCAAGTGGCCAATCTCCTGGCTTTCCTCTGCACAGCCAGTCTGCTGAGGCTTTGCAGTGCTGAGAGAGATGGGAGCCAAATTTGACACCTGTCCAATCCTAGTGCCTTCAGTAGGATTGTACGGGAGCAGCTGAAGGCACAGCATGGCATGACGGGTGTATCCAGGGCTGCTGTTGTGAGCAATGGCTTGAGGTGCAACCGAACAGAAGATGACTGCGGGGGACCATGAGACTTTCCCCGCACTCTTGTAAGATTTCCAAGATGTGGATGTTTCCAACCTCAAGGTCTCCCAGTGCTGGTTCCTTCTCCCTTCCCAGTGCTCAGGCCCATTATTACAATGGCTTGCTGTGAATTACGAGATTGAATTTAAGACTCTTATCACTTACATGCCCTGAGTGGCTGTGGTTCCAGTGTTGGCCCAACTTTGCATTCTCAGCACTGGAACATCTTAATCAGGCCAAAATGTGGGTTTGGAGCCACTTGAAATGGGGACTTTGGCTGCTGTGATCTGCAGCTGGGGAATTCCTAGCTGAGTTAGGCTCCAAACGCTAAAATAGTTGAAACATTTGAGCCTAGGCTGAAAAGATGTTTATTAGATTGGGGGAAGGGTTGATACTCGCTTTTCAAATCAACTTTTGTACAGACCAAAGGAATCCATGTGCATGAAAGGATGTTGTTTGTGTCCGTATTGAGTTCTACAGTGCTGGCACGGCCATTTAAACACATCTGACAGCACTTTCCAACCGGGAAAAAAAACCAGAGGAAATAAAACAGAGGCAAGAATCAGGCTCAATGTAAATCTAAAGCTGAAGAAAGAGTACCTCAGCCTGCCCTGGAAAGCAGTCACTGTGGCACAAAGAATGGGATACGAAGTGTCTTATCTGCAGGTTACTCATTGAATTCCACCCAAAATGGCAGATGTTGGTAGTCATTACTGCAGTTGGGTCAGAAGAAGTTTTCCACCCATATTTGGTTGGTTATAAAAATCAATTCACTTCTGTTATATTTCCACCACTTTGTGTTTGCTTTCTATGTGTATTTGAGCCAATGGATTTACTGGCTGGCACACCCACGGAAACAGCACACGTTTTAATCTATATTAGAGGGTATTTGTGGGAAGCAAATTTCAAAATCATAAGTGCAAGAATTCCACAGGAAACCAGGGTCTAAAAATCATCCAATCAAGAAACAGAAACATTGCCAGCAGTAGCGTAGCCAGGGGGGGAGCAGGGGGAGCGGCCGCTCCCCCCTGAGCGGAAGCGGCGGAAGCGGCGCCTTTTTTTAGCAGCACTAAAAAAAGGCGCCGCTTCTTTTTAAGCGCCGCTTCTTGCATTCACCCGGCACCGCTCTGGGTCTTCGGCGGCATTTCGGCGGCGGGTACCACCAAAGACCCGGAGTGAGCCGCTGAAGTGCCGCCGAGGACCTGGAGCGCCGCTGGGTGAGTACAGGGGGAGGTGCCTTTTTATAGCGCCGCTCCTCCTGCGCTCCGGACCTGGCTGTGCTACTGATTGCCAGATGATCTGAGTCCAATATCCCCAATTGGAATCCAGCTCCCCTGCCAATCTGTTGGAACCAGCTGTTGTGTCTCGTCACACTTAGAATGTAAAATCTTCTGGGCGGGGACCATCTGTGTACAGCGTCTAGCACAACGGGGATTGGAGCCTGTAAGTGCCACACTGCGATACACATCATTAAACGCCATCATCAAAACTAACAAACACACAGCTCCGATATCAGCTACTCTCAAGAAACTGCTGGCTAGCCATCTGCAGATAAAGAATTAGACATGGAAAGAACTGGACGAATAACTTCAAAGCAATTAACCTCAGAAAAATCTGAAGCCGTCACTTGTGGACAGTTTGCAGACAGAAAGAGAAGGAACTCAGCGGATCACTGTGCAGTGTTTATACGTCTCTGGTCAGAACCATCTGGGGCGCTGTGAAACGAGTGGCTGCGTCTCAGCCCAATGCCTGGGAATCCCTATTGCAAACCCAGTCACAACCAACGGCTGGCCCCCCGTCGTGACAGTCTCAGAGGACAGGCAGAAGTGAGCCGTCCTCTCTTCAGAGCAGAGGGGATACACAGTCCAGGAGGAAGGCATTGAACAGGGATATTCTCTACAACTTTCCCTGCTCCTTCATCCACGCATGCATCTGGGCAGAGCTCCCCTGGGTGGTACCCATTGATTTCCTCATCTCTTTCTCAGGGCAAGGGCAGTAGCGTAGCCGGGGGGGAGCAGGGGGAGCGTCCAGCAGAAGCGGCGGAAGCGGCGCCTTTTTGCTAAAAAAAGGCGCCGCTTCTTTTTAAGTGCCACTTCTTATACTCACCCGGGAGCGCTCCGGGTCTTCGGTGGCATTTCGGTGGCGGGTACCACCGAAGACCCGGAGTGAGCCGCCGAAGTGCCGCCGGGTGAGTACAGGGGGAGGCGCCTTTTTCTAGCGCCACTCCCCCTGCGCTCTGGACCTGGCTGCGCTACTGGGCAAGGGGCATTTTCCAGGGTTGTCTGTTGAGTGTCTCCCTGGGATTTCTTGTTTTAACCCTTTGACCTGCACGCCCCGTCCCTGTGTTCCATTTTTTGTCCCCTGTAATCACTTCCATTCTGGGTTCTGTAGCCACTCGCATATCTAAGGGAGCAGGCCTTGTATTGTTCTGGGGGACTCCCCCTCCCGCTTCCCAGGATTCAGATAGGTCAGCACCTTTCCTGAGCACTACATTCGCATCATCGTAATGAAATGAACCAGAATGGTGTGTGTAGGGATGGAGCATTACACCAAGGGAATGAGTTCAGAGCTCCCGGTTACAGGTTCTTAAATCTGGGACTAGACTATCCAAATCCAGCCAGCAACCTGGCTCTCACAGTGGAGACTGAAGAACTCATCAGCCCCTAAAGCACAATCCCACCTTTCTTTCTGCAGGCTGAGTGCGCCATCTGCTGTTTGCCGAACAATGGCTGTTCCCTCCCTTTGGTCTGAAATGCTGGAGAGATTTTAAAAGGTCGATCAGACTGCTGAGTACTGCCAGTGGCAAGCGTTCAAAAATCAGGTGCCAGGCCCCCCCAAAATCATGATATTGGCTGAAAAATCATGATAAATAAATTTGGGAGTCTCTTTGCCTTCTAATTTCTGTGTCTTTAGGGTGCACTCATGGCTCAGCAGCCATTTGGGCTAGAAACTGATGGTTTTTTTCTACATAAAAGCTGAGATTCTTACTCCATGTTTCTCCAGGAGCTGGGGATTTAAATTAGACATCAAACATAACAAGACTCAGCAGTGCCAACTCTCCTGGTTTGTTGTGACAAACCCTCTCATTCTTGTCACCAAGGAAGGGATCAGAGTTGAGACAGGCCCATAAAAAGAAGCAGAAGAGGACTTATTTTTGAGATGGGGACTTGTTCCATTACAGCCAGGATTTCTGGGGGTGCATGGCTCATCCCAGCCGGTGCTTGGGCAAATTTCCCCAGGCTGAGTGTGAGGACTGAAGCAACTGAAATCAGATCCACCTCCTGAGAGTGGGCAATGATATTTTTGCAGCCACTTTTTCATAGCAGCGGCATTCTCCATTACCCTGAAGTCCTCTAGGCCAAGGTTGTGGGGTTTGTTATTCGAAGCCCCCTAAGAGCCCCACCCCCACCCTAGTGCAGTATTCTCTGTCAGTCTGAAAGCTCCAGGCCTGCTGCCCATCTTGGGCCCAGAACTCCTGATTACCTCACAGAGAATCATGGACACGTAGGGCTGGAAGGGATCTTGAGAAGTCATCAAGTCCAGCCCCCTGCGCTGAGGCAGGGCCAAGTAAACCTAGAGTCTAGCCCATCCCTGACAGGGGTTTGTCCAACCTGTTCCTAAAACCCTCCCATGATGAGGATTCTACAGCATTCCAGTACTCCGGCTGAGCCTCACCAGTGCCGAGTGGAGCGGGACAGTTACCTCCGATGCCTTACATACAACACTCCTGCTAATACATCCCAGAATGACATCAGACTTTTTTGTAACTGCATCACATTTTCGACTCCTATTAAATCTGTGATCCACTATCACCCCCAGATCCTTCTCAGCAGTATTACCGCCTCGCCAGTGATTCCATTTTGTAGTTGTGCATTTGATTGCTCCTTCCTAAGTGTAGTACTTTGCGCTTTATTGAATTTCATCTGGTTGAATTCAGACAAATGGAGAATTTGTCACGGTTGTTTTGAATTCTAATCGAGTCCCCCAAAGTGCTTGCAACCCACCCAGCTTGGTATCAACTGAAGATTTGACATGCATATTCTTCACTCCAGTATCAAAGTCATGAATGAAAATATTGACTAGTACCAGACCCAGAACTGACCCCCTGTGGGACCCCACTAGATGCAGTTTGACAGCAAACCACTGATGATTACTCTGAGTCGAGTCTTTCAACGATTGCCCATCCCCCGGGGGCAGTGGCAGGGCCTGGGCGCTCATCACCGGCAGGGTGCCAGTCTTTGTGGGTGGATAACGACTTCTAAAGAAAAGCCCTTGGCACCCTGCCACATATTTGCAAGCTGAGATCTGCGCTCGGGCCGCGCTGGAGTCAATGAACAGCGTTGCTGTTTGTTCTCTCGTAGCTCCCTAGAAGCCTGGCATTCTGCTGTCACTTCTGTCCACCCACCAAAGAAGAGTTCAAATAAAGGTGTGTGCCCTGGGATCCTGCTGCTCTGTCTCTCCCGCCCCTTGTGGCGCCCACACAGGAGGGGCCGGGGGCGGGACTTGGATTTCATTTGTCAAGTTTACCTTTCCTTTCAGCTTTACACACCAAGTGGCTGGCTGGGTCCATGCAGAACGGCAGCAGGTGAGCTCGGCAGCTGCGGGACAGGCAGGGGAGGAGCAGCTAGAAAAGAGAAGACTGGGGGGCTTTTTCTCCCAAGCCCTCTGGGAATGGGGTGCTGGGGTTCATCAGGCTGGAGAGACGAGGAACAATCTCCAAAGTGCTTCTGTGAATGGCTGGAACGAAATGGTGCATTTGGGATGTAATCTCGGCATACCTCCTGGGCAAAGAACCACAAAGATCCCACTGTTCATGGAGCTGTTACAAGCTTGAGTGAAGTTACTATAGGCAAGTAAGGTATCAGGCTGGTTAACTGGGGACTGGTTGGGTATATCTGAGGGAGGGAATTAAGTCCCTTAGCGCCATTGCTTTGGAATGGTGGCATAGTTTAGTGACTAAAGCAAATAAATGGGACACCTGATTTCTAATCCTAGCCCTGCCACTGACTATCCATGGTATCCAGAGTCATTTACCCTCTGTACCTTAGCTTCCCTATCTGTGAAATGGGCACACTTGCATCCCTCACGAGGCACTGAGAGGATTAATGAAAATAGTCATTGTTTGCAAACACCGTAGAGGTCTTCAATGTGTTCTTTAAATGCGAAGTGTGGTTACTGACGGTCAGCAATTGCAAACAAGGGGAAAAAATTTAAGCATATCCAAAGCATAGAAGTGTTATTAATGGTCATCACTGATTAGCATGTTCTTGTGAATGCTCCAGAGGTGGACGCCAGCTAATCAAACTTGCAGCATGGCTTTAAAAGTGGACTGCAGAGTTGCAGCTGAAGAATCAACCCCGCTAGCAGGTAATTGGTTTACACATTTCCAGGGTCTGCATAGGGTAACAGTGAAAGACAGGTCAATTTTTTTTGTAAACCAAAGATTTTTACTTAAGCCTGTGGTGTTTAGTTACCATCATTAATATTTACTAGATAAAGACAGAGATTGGGTGACAAAAACAGATTTCTTAAATCACATTTTATAAATCCTTTTTACTGTTTCACCCTCTCCATCGGGGTTGTGTCTTCATTGCAAAAGATAGGTGTGTTTTTATACGGAGATTGCTATCCAAGTGTAAAATCCTAGTGCAGTCACGGCACTGAAGTTTTTACCTTGATGTAACTAGTCAAGGTCAGCCCCAAGTGCATGCGGTTGGGAGGGAAGGAGTAGAATGTTGACCTTACTTCAACACCGTTTTTGTTTTTGTTTTCAATTGATGTACTTTTTCGGTAATTAGATGCAGGGCCTGCACACCTGCTTTCACACAGGTAGCCCAATGAGCATCAAAGTTAAGTTCAACCCAACAGGAATAAGGGTGGCAAACTCAGCTCAGTTTTTACACAGCCAAAATTCCCCATTGACATGGGGGGAAGTTTTGCTGAGTGAGCATTTCACCAGCTGGCCCAGTGAGCATCAGCTCAACAGAACTAAAGCGTGTTTAAAAAAATATAACCTAGCAGCTACCAATATCCTATATGCACCTAGGGCACAATTCAGTGATCCAAGAATTCTACAGATGCAACAGTCAGTGTTAAACTGTACTTCAGGGGAGACGAGCTCTTTCAAGGACAGGTGTTCCTGTGGGCTGTCGCATCACTGGCATCTTTATTCTTTCCCCAGATGTGGCCTTGGCATGGAAGAGTCTTCACAAAGCCAAAGAAGTGGTAAGGGAGGTTTGTAGCACGCTGACTCTGACGAAAAGTGCTTCTGGTTACGTGAAGTTTTGCCTAAATGATGGCTGAAATCCTGACCCCACTGACTTCAGCAAGGCTGGGCTTTCACCCTATATCTCCAGCTCTGTTCTCTTTTGCTATTATGGCAATGATCAGAGGTGACGTGTGGGGGAGAGTGGGTGCATGCATATGGGTCACACGCCCCCCCTCCCAGAATTGCTGCTTGTCTTGTCCTGAGCATGCTCAGTAACATCTGCTGAAGCCACTGCCCTCACTCTGCCTCCCCCCGACCCCCACTATCAGCAGGTACAGGTCCTCTGCTAGGGTTGCCAGTTTTGGTTGGACATATTCCTGGAGGTTTCATCACATGACATACTCTTTAATTAAAAGAGTAATCTTTAATTCCTGGAGACTC
This sequence comes from Macrochelys suwanniensis, assembly GCA_033296515.1. NCBI lineage: Eukaryota > Metazoa > Chordata > Testudines > Chelydridae > Macrochelys > Macrochelys suwanniensis. The sequence continues at coordinate 6,026,916 of CM065790.1, read as the reverse complement.
CAGGGCAATCCTGGAGGGTTGGCAACCCCCACTCATCTCTGGCAATAGTGAAGCATGATATTAGTAGGTTAGGCCCAGATCCTGCACGCACTTCTGCATATGTTTAACTCTAGTGCCAGTGACTTCTCTGAGACTATCTCGCCTGAGTACAGTTATGCATACGGATAAGTGTTTGCAGGATCACTGGTATCATCACATTGGTGTCTGCCGTAGAACTATTCCTGATTCACACAAGCTGGATGAGAACTGGGTTTAGCATAATACCCAGATCTAGACACACTCTTTCTTTAACCTATGTATTAGATAATTTTAACATTAGCTTTAATACATGTTTTTAAAATCTATTAGGCCTACCAGCGTAGATAATGGAGAGAGGTGTTTTTGTCTCTTATCTTCCCAGTCAGCTGCATTCCTTCCAACTGTAGAAAATACCAAAAGTAACATGCCTAGACATGCCAGTGTTTACACGCTGAGTAGCTGGGAGGAAAAAATTAATCAGAGAAGCAACATATGCCAGCAAAAGGCTAACAGAGAAATCCAGCATATGTCCCTTTTGAAAGGGAAATTTGCCTTTTTACAGTTACAGAGGATTGAAAACAAATTTGACCACGAAGACTGGAATTATGCCAAAGCTCAGAAAGCCAGGAAAAAGCTACAATGTGAAAGGAGCCCCGGTGAGTTCTGATTTACTGGAGAAACAATGCTGGGATAGATTGGCTGATTGTCTGCAGCAGGGAGGGGAACACAAAGGGGAAAGCTACATAGCTCTTAATGAGAAAGGACTAACTGGGCGGGGGCTGTAGCTAAGGAGGTGAATCCTGGTGGATGTAAGGTGCAGGGAATCTGTGGAGGTAAGGCACAGGCGGGCAGTATGGTGTTAATCTCAAACAGCGATATCAAGATAAAAACTACCCGTGACTCGTCTCCATTAGGATTTTACAGCAGGACAGTTATCTCCGTGTCAATACACACTTTTATTGCAGCAAAGACAGTCTTTAAAACCATTCTCTAAAAGCCAAAAGAGGCTAAGGAATAGGGTGACCAGACAGCAAATGTGAAAAACCGGGACGGGGTGGGGGGTAATAGGAGCCTACATAAGAAAAAGACCCAAAAATCGGGACTGTTCCTATAAAATCGGGACATCTGGTCACCCTACTAAGGAAGGAAGCAGGGAGTTTCACCAGATCACTGATAAAACCAAGTGACAAGAACTCAGTTTGTTGGTTTTATTTTCACATTCACAACTGTGAGTTTATTGGCAGCAAAACCTTTAAGCTGACGACTCTCCTGTCTTTATGGATGCTGTTTCTTCCCAAAGCACCAGGGCGCTGCACCAGTCTCAAGGTGACAGCTTAATTCCTAGGCTCTTGTCTTGTTAATGGGAAAAGCAAGAGAGGCACATGGAGCCGATCTGTTACAAGGGAAGGGATGCTTTGCCTTGCCGACTGTTTTGAAGAGGAATTTCCTTTCTTTTCCAACAAGAGTTAACATTAGACAGTGGAAATGAGGATTCAGATTCAATCCTGGGGTTTAACTGACACCAAGTTCTGAGACTTTCCATCACTGGCTTCAGCATTAAAGCCCAGAAGTACGTTGACCACAGTGTGCCAGCAATGGAGGGCAAGATGCATGTTCCATTGAAACAAGCAGAGCAGTCCTCCCTCAGGCCCGGATCCTGCATTCGGAGCTGCGACGGCAGACCCTACTCCACACAGCGCCCTGCTGATGTCAGTGGGCTTCACACGGGCCTCTCTGCGCTGCTCTAGGGGACTGAGAAAGCTCACAAGGAAAGGTTTAGTCGGGATGGGAGAGGAGGGTGAACCAGGGGCAAAAATGTTCCCTACAAACAGCAGATTATATGCCTGAGGCAAAACCCAATGGGCGCCTTTCCGCACACTCCAGGGAGCTAATTCTCAGGCCCTGTGTTGCTTGGGGCTGGGGAACACTTTGGGGTATATTAGCTGCCCCCCTTTGCCTAGCCCTAGACCAGAGCCCTGCCCAGCTGCCACGCAGGTGCAGAGGCGACCCCAGAAATCTTTCCCATCATTAATCCCTGTACAGCCATCCCTGCTGCAGCCGCTGGCCCCAGGGCCTTGCCCGCCAAGTCCGCCCCAGGCTCAGATCCTGCCTTTGAGCTCGGCCTGCCCAGGCGCTGTGTCCCTCCCCATCCATCAGTGGGGACGCAGGCTGCTGGAAGTGGGGCAAGGCCCAGCAGGCCTCTGCAGGGAGCCCTGAAGCAGGAGCTGGCCCCACAGCGGTGGCTAGGAGCAGAAGCACCAGCCACCCCACTGCCCAGTGTGCTCATTCAGATTTGGCCCTGCAGCCCCTCTGTCATGATGGCAGGAGCCTGAGTGGGCAGTGGGGTAACCAGCGGGGTGGCTAACACTGCTCCTCCTTGCTGCTGCCCATGCTGCACACTGTGTGTAAGGTGCAAACCGCTGCAGTGCCACTGCGCAGGTGCTGTAAAAGGAGGAGACTTTATGTGCTCTTTTAGTTTTATGTTTGTACAGCACCTAGCACAGTGAGGCTCTGCTCTGTGAATGGGGTCTCTAGGCACTATCATTGTACAAACAACGAACAGTGATGCCTACTCTCCCACTCCCACCCCACCTCACCCTCTATTTCAGGGGTTCAGCATTTCACCCTCATTTTGTGGAAGTTGCTCCTGAGAGCCTGGGAAGAGTTAACACCCGCACACTAAGTGCTACAAACACTGAAACAAAGTTCTGAGTAGCGCAGGAGAGATATTGAGGCCGTTATTTGCCAAAACACCAAAGAGCAAACGGACTCATGTGCAAACCCAGAAACAGCCCCGTCCAGAACCACAAAGGCTGGGCCAAGTCAAGACTGGCCCATTCCAGGGATTTGTTACTGTGTACTATTCCTCACCGATGAAACCATTGGTTTGTTTAAAGGGCCCAGATCTGGTCTTGACAGAGCTCTCACTAAAGCCTATTGTGTTCTCTTCAGCCAAACAAATATTAATTCAAGAAAACCCTCAGACTCTCATTGATTTGGTTGTGTTGTGCTATAGACAGTAACAGAGGCCAAGAGGAAACCGTTTCAAATGAAATCAAGACTGGGGAGAGCTGTCTATCCTGCAGGTAAGTTACACCCAATATCTGCTCCTAGGGCTGGGGGTGGCTAATTAATACAGATTCTGAACGTGCTTTCAGGTCCTTGGATGCAAACATCCGTAAAGAGAAAACGTCTCTCAAGCTCAAAACTTTGTGGTGTTTTTTTTTTAAAGAACTAAAGCTACTAAATTGGTTTGCCCTAGGAAGTCTCACCAGCAAGGCCAGTGGTATACTGAGCCAGCGTGCTGATTTACTAGTGAATCTTCCTGATGAGCCGACCTGAATAACTTAACCCTGGTTTATGATAACCCCACCCCTCCTCTGCTCTTTTGTTGTTGTTGTTGTAGATTCTCCCACTGCTCTTTGCTTTCTTTAAGTTGCAAATATTGAACTTAGCAATAGATGTGCACTACTGCTTTCTCCTGGAAGCAGGGCCGGCTCCAGGCACCAGCAAAAGAAGCTGGTGCTTGCGGCAGCACATTTCTAGGGGCGGCATTCTGGCACCAGCCATGCCGCCCCTAGAAATGTGCCCCGGCCGGCCGCCCCAGCTCACTTCCACTCTGTGCTGGCGCGGCTGCCGCTGGCTTCTCCCCGAGCAGCGGCGTGTGAAACAGCTGTTTCGCGTGCTACTTCTCCCCTTCCCTCCAGCCTGGGAGGGAGGGGGAGAAGAGAACTCGAGCGGCAGTGGCGCGCGTCTCCCCCTCCCTCCCAGGCATGCCCCGGCGCTCCAGCCGGGGAGAGCGGGGGCAGCGGGCATGCCGCGCTCGCTCCCCGCCGGCCGGGGAGAGTGGGGGCCGCGGGCATGCCGCGCTCGCTCCCCCCGGCCAGGGAGACGCTGCCCACCGGCCGGGGAGAGTGGGGGCCGTGGGCATGCCGCCCATGCTCCCAGTGGGGGAGGGGGTTGTTTCAGCGGGCGTTGGGGTCTTTTTGTTTGTTTTGTGGGGCGGCGTTTAGGTTTTTTTTTTTTTTGCTTGGGGCGGCAAAAAAGTTAGAGCCGCCCCTGCCTGGAAGGAGCCGTAACTGTTCAGTGTGTCAGAGACCCAACACTGCCCATAGTTAATGGAACTTGCCCAAATCCTCCTAATCCAGTGCACATATCCCCTTTTTCTCAAGTGGTAGGGATTTGTGCACTGGGTTAGGAGGACTGGGCATTCTCTCCGTTGTCACTATGAAGTGAGTGAGTGTTGCCAAGCGGTCAGAGCAGTGACCTCTGGGATTCTATTGCTGGCTCTGGCACAAACTTGCTGTGTGATCTTGGGCACGTTTCTGATCTGATGTGCCTCGGTTTCCCCCTCTGCTATATGGATGAAGGAGGATTGTTGTGAGGCTCTGAGAGCCTCCACTGGAGGGAGCGGGGGTGATAGAAACTCAACTCAGTGTTGAAGAAAGACACGTAATTAGCAGCTTGATCGTTCAGTTCCCCAGAGTTCGGTGCGTTCAGGCTTTTTCTTCTCTCAATACAGGGGAAATTGTGCAAGTGTTTCTCTTGCTTGGCCAGAGACCCAGTCCTGTGAGAGCCATGCTGTGAGGAATGGATCCGCCAGAATGATGCATCAGCCTTGCAGCAGGGAGCCAACCTCTTCAACACGCAGCCCCGGCAGAATGGAAGTCCAAGGCGACAGAGCTGCGGCTGCCACTCAGTCTGCTCCAGAGACTCTAAGCGTACTGAGAAGCAGGGGCAGTTTCAGTGACCAGGTAAACACAGGCAAGAAGAGTCCCAGAGAACAGATGGAGGGAGCTCACTGCTCCCCACAGCGTCTGCCCTCTTCCCCTGAGGACAGCAAGCAAGCTGCCCCCTGTGCAGTCTGGAGCCACACTCCTGTGTGCCCGTCAGCCCCGCCTGCCATGTGCTCCCTTTCTCCCTGCAATAGTCCCATTGCTCAGAAGCGGCAGGGACTGAGGAGACGATCGCCCGACAACAAGCTAGAGCGACTCAGAGAGAGAATTCGGGAGCAGAAGCAGCGACACCAGCGTCTGACTCAGGAAGCGAAGCAGCCCAGTGCCAGCTACGCCAGGGAACGGCTGCATTTAGGGCCCCTGAAGAGGAAGGTTCGCAAAGTGGCGTTTGCTCCTCCCGCACCAGTTTACAGAGGTCAGTGCCAGTCTAGTGCCTACGGAGTGCTGCCGGAGAAGAGGCACATGCCGTCTGGGCGGCAGCCTGCAAGGCCCAGCACCCGCTAGAAATAGAAGCTTCCCCCTTCCCAGCACTTATTTCTAGCGCTGGGAATGGGGGTGGGGCCCGTGGGGCCAGACTTTAGAACAGGGATAGTTACCAAAAAGGTCAATTCTTGGTGGTGTTTTATATTGTAGTAGCTTTTTCTCTCTCCCGTTGAGCCCTGCGCTTTTGGACTCCTGGTAACGAAGGTTTACAGGCCTTACAGGCATAGGGATACACAAGAAATGGACCCAGGAGCAACGACATGTTATTGCTATCAGCATTTGTTCAGGATAACTGCATAATTAACGCCCTGGCTTCCACACCATCCCATCCTGTCCACATCACACCTCCATGTACTCCATTGTATATACCTTCCTTTCCCTCTCCCTTCCCCGCCTCGAAACTGGCCACCTGCCCATTAATCCATCTATGAGCTTTACTTTCCAACATGCCCAAGTCTTTATGTAGCTTTGAGTAGTCAGGACTTAAATCAAGAACCTGCCACAAAAATGTTTCCTTCTTTTCCCCACAAATACAGAATCCTCCTTCCACCAGCTTCACACACAGAGTCAGTGGAGGGCCACCACTGACTCACTGGCCCTTCGGTTTCACAGCTTTGCTCGCAGGTAGACATAAGAGAACTTGCTTAGGTAGTTGCCTCTTTTGGCTGGCCTAGTGGATAGAGTATTGGAAAGGGACTCAGGAGAGCTGGATTCTATTCCTGGGTGATTGCTTTGCTAGGTGACCTGGAACAAGTCACTTCCATGCCCCTCAGTTTCCCTGTCTGTAAAATGGGAATAATGATACTGACTTCCTGTGTGAAGTGCTTTAAGATCTGTGGATGATGAGTGCTAGACGTGAGCTAGGTGTTACTAAGAAATAATAGAGGAAGGGTCAGTCCACTGTATTGAGGATGGAGGATCCTCTCTTCCTTACCTGCGAACGATATCAATCTTTGTCAGATAAAAAACATGGAAAAAGACTCCTGCCATGCATGAGAATTGGCAGCACAGCAGCGTGGAGGGGGCATCACAGAGGAGTTAAAACAGGAGCTGCACAGTTCAGAATGCACCACTGAGGATTTAACAGCTGGTTCAGCGGAACTAGAATGGTTCTGAAAGCAAATTTTAGCCGCAAAGCTGGGACAAGGGAGCCTAACTTGGCCTTAGAGGATTGTACACCGTTAATTGTCACTCTGCTTTGGAGTGATTGAAGAGGTCAGGTTTCTGCAAGTGAACGATGGCCCAGACTCAGCAGCAAGGAGGCTTGTGTGTTTAGATTAGCCTGGCTGCTGTTTCAGATGATGGGGAATATTAAGGTTACATCAGAATATAGAAGACAGGCTGGAAAACTAAGCACGTCAACCAGTCTCATTCATACACTAATACTTTCCCACTGCTAATGCAACCCAACAATTAATTCAGTTTGTTCAGTTATCCCTATGCACTATCCTAGGGTTTAGCGCCCCAGCCCCATTGACAGTCACTGGTGTTCCCAGAGAGCTTTCCCCAGAAATAGCTGTTTACATCGTGATGCTGTTCAGCGGCCTGCATGAAGTGAGGTGCTGGGTCTCAGTCCAGTTCCCTGTAGACAGGTATCGGCATCCCAAAAACCAAGCCTGGCAACTGACACCAATTGCCCCCTCTGTGGGGAACCTAATCTACACAGGGGCCAAACCCAGGGTCTTTCCTGAGCCTGCATTAAACAGAATTTAAACCAGGCCAGACTGATAGTTTTAATCTCGCTTGGTCTTGTCCACAATGAGGGATCACACTGTGTTTTAAACTAAGTCGTGAAACCAGGTTGCCACCCCAGGAGCAGGCGGTGCATAAGTCAGATATGAGCTGGAATTGGCTTTGATAAGTATGTGTCTACTTTCAACAACTGCATGAACATATTGTTATCGGGCAACAGCCCTTGTGTGTCGCACTGTAGAGTGACTGCTTTTAATTTTCCATTTGTTTAGGTTTTAGTGCTGCGAAACTGAAGGCTGCTCATTCTTCTGTGGATGAAGAGACTGGACTATCAGAATTTGAAGAAGTGGCCACCACCAGACAAAGTGGGGATTATAAAACCAAGAGTCCAGGTTAGCACAACAGACTATTTGCTAAAGGGGATTTTGCATGCATGAGATCTCAGTTCTGCAAATGAAAATTTGGGCTGAATATCCAAAGAACCTTTCCACTGGTCAGAGGTAATACTCTTCACAAAGCAAGTGGTGGAATCCTCCCAACTTGGGTGGTTTAAAATTAGAGCAGCTGAAGAAGAGAGGAAGGATGGTCCAGTGGTTAGGGTGCCAGCCTGGAGCTGCGATGATGTGGGTTCAATTCTCTGCTCTATCAGAGATTCCTGTGTGACCTTGGACAAGTCACTTAGGGCGAGTCTACACTCCAAAAGCTGCAGCGTAGCACTTTGGTGAAGATGCCACTATATGGAAGGGAGAGTTTCTCCCGTCGGCGTGGTTAATCCACCTCCACGAGAGACTGTAGCTGTGTCGATGGGAGTAGCTCTCCCACTGACATAGCGCTGTCTACACAGGGGGTAAGTCAGTAAAACAGCATTGCTCGGGGGGGGGGTGGACTTTTCAGTGTAGACCTGGCTTTAGTCGCTCTGTGCCTCAGTTTCCCATCTGTACAATGGGGACAATAGCACTGCCCTACCTCACAGGGGTGTTGTGAGGATAAATACATAGAGCACTGTGAGGTGCTCACTGTAGTCAAGGGGGTGGTGGTTGCGTGTGCTCGCCCTTGGAGCGCCCCCTTGCAGCAGTGTGGGGTATTGCCACTATCGTCCATGTTTCCTGCCTGCCTTCAACTCCAGGTCTTCTGTGGCGCAGCCCGGCGACCAAGTTACGAAACTCGAACCCCTTCTGGGGTCTCCCAAACAAGTCCAAATGAATCTGGATAATTCTTCTGCCCCCATGAGCTACTGAAGTCCTCTCCTTGTGCTTGCAAAACCTGTATCTCAGGGCTTCCCTGGCAGGAGCCTACCCTGCCCCTGTAGTGCACTGCCTCCATTATCTGTCTCTTTCCCCTAGCCCTGGGCTCCTTGCAGCTACAGAAACCTGTCCCCTTTGCAGTCTGTCTCTCCCCTCTCAACTGAGCTTCTTCAGTCTACTTACTGTGATTTAGCTCTGCCGGGCAGCCAATTGACTACTCATCTCCCCAGGTGCAGTCAGAGCATGACTAATTGGGTGTATTCATTAGCCTTGCAGGTTAAGGGGTTAAGCCCCATCACAGGGATCATATAAGCACCTAAGGTAGATAGATAAAGCAAAAGAAATCCTGGGGGCAGAGGCCCCAGCCGCGGCCAGGGTGACCTTAGTTCTACCTCTAGAATTCTATGAAAACAGATTCATGGCAAATGGCAGTGAGCGATTGGGTCCCTGCACTGTCATGAAGCCATAGCATGGACCCAGGGCTCTGCAGACGTAGGTTTAGATCAGAGCTCTTGCTTTTGTCCTCTGGTCTGGCAGCGTGCTCAGCAGCAGGGGGTGCTTTCGCCACTCAAGAGGCCTCTCCAGCCAGTTAAAGACGGTCATGAATAAGTTCAAAAGGGCTGGTCCTTACACCTTGCCCAAAAGCAGGATGGCAGCAACATGTGGCTTCAAGAATAGGGAGGATGAAAGTGAAATGATGCTAAAAAATGCCTGGGAGGGGATCAGTGGACAGACTCCCCTTCTCTTCCAGGGTGAATTGGATCGGACTCCATCTTGCTTTCAACGTTGCAGCTTCGTACTACATTAATTCTGAACCATTCTTCTACAAAGCATGGCACAATAAAACAGTGAAAGCCAACTAGTTATCTTTACAAGCTAGGAATGCAGCTGGCAATGAAAAGACAGCTTGTGGAAACCTGCCGCTAATCTGACTGTCTAAAGCTTATCTGTGTTCATTTCACAGTGTTTGGTATATCAGCAAAAGGGGTCATGTTTGCAATTTGATTGCATTTCTAAGCTCAGTCTTTTCTGTCTTTTCTGATGGGTCAAGATCAAAGAGACAGACGCATGACAAGCAGAAGTCAAAGGCACAAGCAAGAACAGAATTCATCCAAATCTTCTGTTCTCGAGAAAACACTGAAAGAGAAAGGTAAAGAGGCAAATTATTTGGGATGAGACAATGACAGGGATTAATAGGGGGGAAATGGACAAAGGTGCTTAAGAAAATGTTCAGCTGGCAAAATCTTATGTTGTTTATTTATATTGTACATTATACACATGAACTCCTGGGAACCACAGTCAAGGATCACGGTCCATTGGGCAAAGCGCTCTACAGAGAAGTAACAAAGGCAGTGACATAATGGAACTGGTGACCAAAACATCCAAATGAGGTCGGGGTGAAAATCTGGTGGGGGGAGGAGGAGAAAACAGCAATACAATAAATTGGCAGAAAAGCAGAAGTCTCAGCTTCAGTGGTCCGTTGATAGGAAAGCAGTGTGGTCTAGTAGGTAGACTGGACTCAGGACTGTGCTGCCGGGGTGCATCTGGGGTTGACAGTGGACCACAAACCGAGTGTGAGTCGTCCGTGTGATCCAGCTGCAAAAAAAAGGCTAATATGATTCTGGGGTGTATTCACAGGAGTGTTGTATGTAAGACACAGGAGGTCTACTCAGTACTGGTGAGGCCCCAGCTGAAGTATTGTGTCCAGTTTTGGGCATGACAATTTAGGAAGAACGGGAAGAAATTGGAAAGAGTCCAGAGGAGAGCAACAAAAATGATAAAAGATTTAGAAAATCTGACGTATGAGGAAAGGTTGACAAAACTGGGCATGTTTAGTCTTGAGAAAAGAAGACTGAGGGGCAACCTGATAACAGTCTTCCAATGTTATAAAGAGGACAGTGATCAATTGTTCTCCATGTCCACTGAAGGCAGGACAGGAAGTAATGGGCCCAATCTGCAGCAAAGGAGATTTAGGTTACATAGAACTATAAGGGTAGTTAAGCTCTGGAATAGGTTCCCAAGGGACTCCCTATCATTGCAAGCATTAAAAACAAGGTGGACAAAGCCCTGTGTGGGATGGTTTAGGTTTACTTGGTCCTGCCACAGTGCAGGGGGCTGGAATTGATGACTTCTCGAGGTCCCTTCCAGCCCGACATTTCTAGGATTCTATAAAACTTTGTAGGAAACAAGCAAGGGTACTGGATGTGCAGATTATTGAAAGCAGAGGTATTTAACACCATCAAGAGTACAAAGTATGTGACTTCAGAAAAAAGCAAAAGGATCCCCCATCTAACACTATGCAGATGAGGTTATGAATGTAGCAGTGTAGTGCATTCTGTTACCAAAGTGCTATTTAAAATGCATGAAATATAAAATAATTTTCTTCTCCCTCCGTTTTTTGTTTTAATGGATTGCTTGAAAAATGGCTTGATCTTCCTCAGAGACTGGGTCATAATAAGACCATGCTATATGAAACATTCATCATTGTAACTGCCAGTGTCAGGATGTCTTTATTGGCCATTAGTTTCTGTCAGTGAAGAAGCCAGGGCAGGGCTAAGAAGAGATGAATGAGGGGTCAGGGGTCAGAGGCAAAGTACTTGGGAATTTGATGAATTATAAATTTGCTGTAGTTAACAAAAAGTTAAGTCGCAACGGCTATAAAATATTCATCTGTTCATAGAACGCAAAAAAAAATTGCAGAATATTTAAATTAAGATGGTTTCCTTCTGGGCAGGCACTTCCATCAGGGATTCAATCTGTTCTCAAATTTTGACACAAGTTTTTGTAGTTAATAAAAATTGTGCAGATTAAACAAAATAAAGATTTAATTGAAATTAGACATCACTGGGGGAGGGAAAAGTGCTTAGAGCCCTTTTTAATTGTTGTCTGTTGCATTTAGAGAAACTCTAACATATTTAAGTTCTAAAACAGCATACTAACATCCACCACCTGCATTTCTATTACTGCAAAACTATACAGAGAAATAGGCCAGAAAGTTGATTCATTCAAAATATCGACGAGTCTCAATCCCCTGGCTGTTGCTAGAGTTTGCAGGTGCCACTTTGGGTGGTCTGGTCAGTAACTAGATTGGAGCCTTCCAGAGCAACTACAGGGTGCGGCAGGAAGTGATGTCAGTCATTCTGCGGGTGGTGCTCTTCCTGTCTCCCTAGCTACATGGTCTGCGACATTGTGCTTAATGTCATGTTAGTTAAGCAGATTTGGTTTCTAACATGACCGAATTGTCTAGCAAAGATGAGCCCAGGAGTTAGTGATGCCCCCGATGCCCCAGAATGGTGCTAGGGGTTGCAGTGTGTGTGTTGCAGATACAGGGCCAGAAGTTCTGCTGGTGTAGGTGGGCGTAGCTCCATTGAAATCAATACAGCTGTGCCCAGTTACGCTGGCCCAGTGTCTTGCAGTTGATATTTAAGCAGGATAGCTGAGTGTGCTAGCATAAATCCCTTAACCAGCCAATCTCCCCGAAGGCTGCTTTAATAACGGGCCAGATTTACTTAGTGGAATTTATAAAGGCAGCTAGGCTCCTCCTGCCTCCCACTGAAAGCCAGTGGGAGTAAGATCCTAACTCCCATAGGGTAGGTCTACACATGGAGCAGGGGTGTGATTCCCAGCTCGAGGAGAAATACTCAATGTAGCTGCAGCAGCATGACGGGCTAGCTGCCCCAAGTACATGCCTCTGGTGTCAAACGTACCCGGGATAGCTAGCCTCTCTCGCTGCTTGCTTCATCACAACTACTTTCTATTTTTAGCACGCTAGCTCAATCCGAGCTAGCAGGAGCAGCTCTCCTCCAGCCGGGAATCACATCCCAGCTCAAAGCATACATGGATCTGTGGATGCTTTAGCTTTTTGCAACTTGGCACCCCTCTGCATCTTTAGCTGCCTTTGTACATCTGGCCCACTGTCTGTTTCACCTTAACAGAATCGTTCCTTTCAAAGCTCTTCATTACTTTGTTAAAAACTTTTGTCTGTGGAAAACTTCAGGGGGTTTTGGCATGTGGAAAAAATACATCTGTTTAGCCCACTTCACACTCCGCTGATGAGGTGTTTGGTATAAATACATAATTATACCGGTGGAAGTATTGGCATCCCGTGAATATAATCTGAAATTATGAAGTAAAACTTTGATAAATGTTGTCTATTATGTGACACCACGTATTAAGGAAGAATTATTCATTTGTGCCTCATGCGGTATCATTTATTTTTGCATTATACACAGCTTCTCATGCTGTATGGCTCATTGATTCTTTCTATACTGTATCCTGCTGATCCTCACCTGTTTAAAAATAAATTAGTTTACTCTAGTGAGGTTGAAATAATCAAAAATAAAATCATGTTCCCATTACACACCTACGGTTCCCACCTCTGAGGTACAAAAAAATGGGGCATTCAGGATGATCCTAAGAACTTACAACTGGACATCTGGAAGCATGTACTGAGCACCCTTAACCCTTACAAATTTCCCCCGACAGCTGCCTCAAAAAAAGTGCTGACTGAGGGAAAGCCAGGACAGGTGGCAATGCTGTTAACACCCCCAACACCTTCTGAAGCCCATTGCGTCCAAGCCCCTGCTTCACGGGTCAATAGATATGGCTTGAGAAACTCTCACGCTTTTCTTTATCTAGTATCCTCAAGAATTCAGGGAGTCTCAGGTTTCAGCAAAACGCTTTTAACCATCACAGGAACATGATGAAAAAATAGGATTCAGTCTCATATCTGGAGAACCACTTAACTCTATCAGTCCCCAGGTCTCTCTCTAGCCCACTTCCTCTGACGCGCCTGCAGGCTCCACAAGATGGCACTGTGCCACACTGCAAATGGACCCTAATAGAGAGTGTAGGTCTAAAATTTGAGCGCCCTTACTTTTTTTTTTATAGTCTGATGAATGTCAAAAGGTTGATGAAAATTTTTGACTAACTCTAATTGGAATCTATTGTCCCCTGTCCCATCCCCCCTGCACCAACATCCCAAGTGTGGTCCCTTGAAACTGACTTATGAGAAAGTTAAAGTGCCCCTCCCCCCCTTTTTATTTTTTTACGAGAGAAAACCCACATCTGTATTTTGTTTTCCAGGATCCAAACTGATTGGTGCTTCTGCATGGCGAGAAGGTCAGAAGCTGGTTAAAAAGTTGCTTGGTCCACCTCCTAAATTTACAAAGCTGGGGAGCACATCTGAAGAGCAGACCCCTAAAAATGACTGTGGTAAGTTACCTGTAACTTCTGGATTGTAAGGAACAGGCGGGGGAGATCCTGGTCTTTTATTTGGGTAAAGAAAAAAAAAAGTGGCTGAACACCCCTTCAGAAACTAGATGAAACAAATTGTTTCTTCAAGGTCACTCTGAGTTCCTGAGATTAAAAATGGTTACAATTCCCCAGCTCTGCACTAAACAGCCCCACGGAACAGTTACAATGTCATGTGTCCATAGTCAGCTGGCACAATGACCCCACAGTGGTTGTGAAGATGTGGCCAGTTGATGGTGTCATTGTGTTGAACCAAGACCTTAAATAGAGTTGTTACAAAAGGCCCTTTTGATAAGGAGTCCGCAACTGCTCTTTTATGTATTACATTGTTTTTATGTGGAAGATCCATAATCCAAGATCCATAATCATTCATAAAACTGACCACTGCAATGTCAAAAAGAGCCCTTACAATTTTGACTTCTAGTAAAAACCTGCAGTGATTTTCAAGCTGCGCTGAGGTTTTACCGCTAAGTAACAAACCCCAGCAAATCCAGAGTTATAAATGCAAATGCTGACAGACCGTTAGCGGAAAGTAGGTTTTGTGACTGACATATTCGATACAGAAAATGATACATCCCAAAAGTAATAAACTAACTGTTGCTTTAAAATGTTTTCACAGAACCTGGTAAAGAATTGATAGCAGCCCCACAGGTGGAACAGAGCTCTAGAGAAAATGGTGTTCCCGGTGGAGGTGATCACGTGTGGACCAGCCCTCCACATAAAAGCTGTCAGACTACACCCGGCAATTCCATTGAAATTGCCAGCGATGTACTGACCAGAGATGCAAAGCAAATACTAAGGGATCTACATTTGCAAAACCAATCTTGTGAGGAATACAGAAGTACAAAGCCGCAGAAAGATACCACAACAGGAAAGGCAGAAGATCCAAAGCCATATCCAGAAACCCATCCTTCTTCAACTGAAATCAGCGGCATCACTCCCTCTGATTACAGCACAGACAAGACCAGGTCCTCGTTAATGAAAGCTGGAATAGAACCAAGAAATTGCAGCGGAGGAAAAAGTGCATCTCTTCCAAGAAGTAAGGGCTCCAACAGCCCAGGACAGAAAGTGTCAGAGAAGGAAAATGTTAACCAGTCTGCTAAGACGAAAGTAAACGTAGGGAAAGCCCACGCCTACAGCCCAGAAGAAGTGCATGAATTTATGCACAGAAAGGTAGAGGAAAGAAAGAAGAAAAACAGAGAAGAGAAAAAGTCTTTAAAGCAGGCCAGAGAAACAAGAGCTCAGAGATTGCAAGAGTTGTACAGGAAACAGAAGGAAGCTTTTGCAAAGAAATCATGTTCTGGGGTGGCACAGACTTTAAACAGGGGAACTGTTCCTGCAACACAAGGTTCTCAGCATAAACTTGCCCAAGTAAGTACATAAAGGAAGATAAATGAACAAGAATGGTGATAGAGTGAAAAAATATAAAATCCTGACCAGCTGTACCGTGTTTGGAGGTGATTTTAAGTGTTTATATAAATTAAGTCCTATCTGGGCAAATACAGGAATTCAAGTTCTAATGATGATGGTCATGGGTCATCATGGGGTTGGAACTCTTGATCTTTAGGTGCAAAAGCATAAGCTTCCACTGCTTGAGCTGAAAGAATAGCTTCATTACTTGGCATCTGTAGTAGACTCTTATCTGATTATGTAGGCCAGCTATTAGATGGGGTGAAGACCAAGCAGTATTTTATTGTTCCATAGTTATTTAGCAATTACATTAATAGTTATTCTTTCTTCAGGAACAGGCAATGAAAAGGAGCCTGGAAAGAAATTCTATGGAGTGGGTACACAAACCATCATGTGCTTTATTGAGAAGTGAGGAGCAGGGAAGCAGGTATTACATGAGCCATCGAGATACAAAAGTGCATCTCTTAAGCCCTTTCTCTAGCGTGTCCTGGAGATTTGTCATAAGTGTTCTGTTTTAAACTGTAATGAATAAGGTCACTGGTTACTCAGCAACAAGAAAGGACTTTGAGTCTGATGTACCAGGTGCTGTCAGTTCCCATATTAAAGTCTGCCTCATCACATACTATTGCAAGTGCAATGGTGGACATAGGGCACTGGGAGCCAGGCGTCCTGGGTTTCATGATCTGAAACTAACTGAATGTGTCTGTAGGAGAAAATGGCCTAATCTCTGTGTGCCTTAGTTTACCAGCCTGTCAACGGATGATAGTAATACTTCACAGGGAGGTCATAAGACCTAACTAATTATTGCTTGTAAAGAAAAGCCCCGGTGTGATTTGTTTTGCTGGTAGGTTCGGTCTCTCTCTCTTTCTCTCTCTCTGTTATAAGAATATTTCATTTTAAATTAGAGTTTTGTAGAAAAAACCAAACCCACGTCCAACCACGATGGTACTTTGCCCAGTGCACGGGTTGGTTCTAATAATCAGTGATTGGGTTATAAACACAGCATGAGAATCTCGTGCAGTCTAGGTATAGGCCAATATTTCAGCCTGGTTTTATGCTTCATATTATTAAAGACTTTAATTCTACAGCATTTAATAGACAAGCCTCTGAAACTCTGTCCTAGATGTTAGCACCTCACTCTACATCTTCAGTCCTGGATTTGTCAAGCATTTTCTAATCTATAAGCATCAATCTCTCTCTCGCACTCTGTCTCATGAGCTGCCTTATTCTGTGTCTGGTCTCTTTATCTGGTCTCCTTTAAAGATCAGCCTGACTTCTGTCACTGTATCTTACTTCCTGCACTGATGTGGGTTCCCCTTTGTATTTAAACAGTGACTTACATCCAAAGACAACTCAGCCACCTAAAGCAACAGAGACATTTGATTTTCCTTCTTCACTGGCATCTGAAAGTGGATTCCTCAGCCCTTTGAACCTTAAAGACCTGGCAGTCAGCCCTTCTCCAGTTCGGTACCTGCCTCCCCAGAGCTTTCTCCTTCCACTGAAAACTGCAAAATCTGGCCTCAAGGCCTCAGCTTCTGAGGACACTTCCAGCCCCCCTCCGTATAGAAATACACAGGATAGAGTGAAGGCCATTCACTCCCTCGCCAGGGAGCTTGGTGAGCGGATTGAGATGGCAACTGAAAGGCTGAGGGGAACAAGCAAGCTACAAGACTCTAATGACAATGGAGGAGAGGAACATATATCTTTAGAACCTCCTGATTGGTCTTCTTCACGGTCAAAGCCCAAGACACCTAAGAGTGAGGGAAACAGGACCATGGACATACAAACACTCCTGGGTGTTTCAAGTGCTAATGGCTTATGGATTTCGTTAGACCATGCACAGGATAGCACTCTCTACTTGGGTAGCCCCGAAGGAGAAGCCCACAAAAGGAAGGAGCAGATACAGGCTCTTCTGTCGGACACAGCCGCTGTTAGTGAGGAGTTGCCATGGAGTTCCAATTCGGTGATGCATGGGAAAGCGCTGAAGGATGTGTGGAAAGGTAGAGCGTGGTGACACAAGATGCAACAGGGTGACTGACATTAGCATTGCGGGCGGTTTTCAAAGGCATGAAATAGGAGTGAGCCACTCAGCTCCCATTGACTTTCCATGGTCCCTTTTGCCTTTGAAAATCACCCCTGTAGAAAATAGCAGAAACTGGCTAGACGTTAGGGCAATGTTCTGTTTGTACCAGTATGAAGTGAACGTTTTACCATATTTAGTAGAGGCTGGGGCAGTCTGGATCACCAGCTGTGAACCCTTCAGACTCTGGGGAAGCTCTTCACAGATCAGAACATCCCAGCTTGGGCCCAGCTCTCATAGTTACGTTATTTGTTTGCATAGCTATAGGCTTAGCACCGATAATCCTCCAAGTGGAGTCCGAGGGGAGGGAAATGTCTGGCCACCGGATGCTTGGAGCGCTCCAATACACCAAAATAAAGACCGTTCCTACTCTACTGACAGAGAGGAGGGTTGGGTGCATAAGGAATTCCAGAGATGGGGATAAAATTAGATTTCCCAACCTATTCATCGTGTGCTCTTCTTGTGCACACTGAGGAAGTCGTGAGACTGTGGGTGGGACTGGATTGAGAAGAAGTTCACTGTTTGGAAAACTGGGATAAGGCTCTAACAGGTTTATTCTCCTCTCTTTGCACCTGTGAAGCTACAGACCTAGGTTCTATTTCTGGCTTGGCCCCTGGCCTGTGATGCCATACCCCCACCTCATGCCTCAGTTTCCCCATTCGTACAATGAGAATAATAATGCTGACCCACCTTCCTGAAGTACCTGGAGATCTTTGGATCAAGAGAGCTAAGTGCTTGTACTTAAGTAGGGAGAGACGAACAGATGCCAAAACTGGGACCCTTTCATTCCTGTGAAGAGTGTATTTATTAAAAGCCTTCATTTGTCTTTTTTTCAAAGGTTTTACCATGAAGAAGGAATCGGACGTGGAAACGTGCCTATTGCGAGAAAAGCCGATCGCCAGCATAGCCTCTCCATCTCCCAGATTCCTCACTAGAAGGTAAACAAATCTGGTTATATTATTCTTTGCTAAATGCTTTGCCCACACATACAGTTAAAATAAATGGCACCAATTCAGCACGGAGTACGAGTGCTCTTTATTCCTTAGTCAGAGAATTGCCAAGTAGGCTGATTTTGACACAAGATATACAGAAATAGGGAGCCCCCAGTTTGTACAGATCAGGCAGATCAACAGGGAAATGTTGACAACAGCCTTTTCAAGAGATGGCCCTAATCCACAAAGTCTGAATCTTGAGCAAAACTTCCCTGGAGTTTAGGGGGGATTGGGATCTGGGTTTCTTCAATCTCTCTCCCCACCCCCACATCTTTTTCTGAAATGGCAACAATATTATCCCAATGCTCTGCGAGGTTCTTCACTGTCCTGGAGAATGGAAAAGGAGAAGGAAAGGTCCTGGAGAAGGAAAACTCAGCTGCAGAGTTTTGCCTGAATCCTATCAAGCCGGGGTTTGGGCAGAACTCAGCCCAGGAGTTAGGTTTGTACCACAAGGGTATGTCTGCATTTGGAACTGAGGAGGTGAGTCTCAGCTTTTGTGCTAGCTCCCATTGAGCTAGCATGCTAAAAACAGAACCTAGCCACAGCTGTGCTGGGTAGGTCCATCAATGGCTATTAGCCAGGATGGGCAGGGATGGTGTCCCTAGCCTCTCTTTGCCAGAAGCTGGGAATGAGCGACAGGGGCTGGATCACTCGATGATCACCTGTTCTGTTCATTCCCTCTGGGGCACCTGGCATTGGCCACTGTCGGAAGACAGGACATTGGGCTAGATGGACTTTTGGTCTGACCCAGTAGGGCCGTTCTAATGTTCTTATGTTCTCTTCCACCTTTCGGGGTCTAGAACCTGGGCTCCAGCTTGAGCCCAAACCTCTCCATCTCAGTTAAACAGCCCCTGAGCCCAAGTCAACTAGCGTGGGCCAGCTGCAGGTTTTTAATTGCAGGGTAGACATCCCTAAAGTGACTTCTTCCAGTGCTTAACTATCCTCAGCGTTAGAAAGTTTTTCCTAATATCTAACTTATATCTCCTTTGTTGCAAACTAAGCTGATTACCTCTTGTCCTCCCCTCCGTGGACATGGCGAATAATTGATCATCTTATGTTCTGTAGCTAATACTAGCGCTACCGGATCAGGTGAATGAAGATCAGGCTAGAGAAAGCCTCCCTTATATATTAGCACGTCAGGCTACTTAGAAAGTGGTGGGCCCAGTCTTGCAGGGTGCTGAGCACCTTTGCCTCTCATTGATTTCAATGGAGTTAGAGCACCCGACACCTTCCAGAAGGTATTGCAGGATTTGGCCCCACAAGGCTATGATCTTTCAGGTACAATTCAATGATTGCCCACTAGGGAGAGCTATTAATCTATTGAACCCTTTAGAGAGACTTTTCCCCGTTTGCTTTTCTATTCTCTTAGGTTTTGAAAAGCATCGTGTGCCAGGTTGTTTAAATTAAATTATAGACGGAAGATCCGTCGTTTCAGGGCCATCCTCTGAGGAGAGACAACACTGTGTGCTCTCGGAGGCCTCACTGTTCAAATCGAACACTTCCCCTGTGTGCTTCGCAGAAATGTGTCAGCTCTTTAAGCAGTTGCATGGTGAGGATGGAGGCCCTATGCTGTTAAGAAGCCAGCTTCTTTGGGTGACTGTTGACTCGCAGAGGCACCAAAATTTCAGAGTGCAGATTGGGGCACTATCCCAGTGTAGCTAGTTATCGCAGCCCACTTTGTAGTGGGGAGCACACATCCGACCCGACCCTGACTTGCAGCCCTTGGTCCTGATCCTGAGAGGTGATGAGAAGCACTCACAACTTCCCAGCTCCTCCTATCTTCAGGCCTCTTATGTGCAGTACCGGGTTTACAATGGTGACTCCCCCTTCTCCCCGCCCCCATGCAAGGAAATGCCTCCGCTGCTGTGGGCACCACCAGCACCAGGCGGGTAGAGCTGGGTGGGGCCCGGGGGATGGGGCCACTCTGTGCTCCCGAGCTTCAGCTGTCCTGCCCCCTAGCACTGTGCTGGGAGGGGGGATCCCTGCTCCGTGCTGGTGCCGCAGGGGGCAGGGCGTGGGGGAGTGGGTCTGTGTGTGTGTGTGGGGGGGATGCTGGGCTGTGAGGGGGTGGGAGGCACTGGGAAGTGGGGGAGGTTTGTGTGTTTTGGGGTGCTAACCAGGGGAGTTCTGTGGAGGGGGCATTGTGTAGTTGTGGTGGTGGTGGGGCTGTGGGTGGGGAAGGGTACTGGGCAGTGGGGTGGGGGAGATGTGTGTGTGTGTGTTGGAGAACTAGGGAGTGGGGGCTCTGGGTGGGGCACTGGGCAGTTGTGGGGGGCTGAGAGTGGGGGGGGTACTGGGCAGGGGCGGTGGTGTGCAAGGCGATGTGCATTTGTGTGTGGGGGGGTGCTGGGTGGAGGGGCTGGGTGGCACGGCATGGACCCGCCTGCGAGGGGAAGGGACATGCTGGCAGCACAGGGCGGGTGGGCCAGTGTGTGTGGTGACTGCCGGTTTGCAAACAGTGCCCTCGCACTGGGTGGAGCAGGGCCGCCCCCGCCATGCCATGCCCCATTACCCCTGGCCAGCCCCTCGCTCCGGGGACTGACCTCCCCATGCCATGTTCCACTGCCCCCATGGGGGACCACCAATATGTTTGGCGTCAGGCCCCCGAAAGATTAATTCAGCCCTGCTTATGTGTGCATAACGCCAGCTAAAACCAGTGGGAATTTGGCAGGAAAAAGGGAAAATAAAGGATTTCCTCCTCAGAGATCCCTGCAAAGACTAAGCCAAATTGTCCCAGTTACAGTCCTAACTTTAACTCACTTTTTCCTAGGTTTAGGAAAACTTTAATGCCAAGCGTACTGTTAAGGTCTAGAGTGCATGTATGTCGGTAGCTGATGGATCTCTGCTTACTGACCAATCTCTGTACTCTTAAGCCAAGCTTCTGTTTAGTAGGTACAGAAGAATGTAACTGCAGGCCCAATCCTGTGAGGTGCTGAGCATCCTCAACGCCGAATGATTTGGGGTGGGATTTTTCCAGATGCATTACGGGGCTAGATGTCCAACTCCCATTGAAATCCCAGCCTTGATCACCTGGCAGGATTGGAGCCAATGGGTCTTCCTTATCCAGGCAAAGCTCCTACTCACGTTAAATAATTGTGTCAAGTGTCATGAATCATTGATTTCCTCATGGTGATTCCTATGATCTAGGGGATGGAAGGGGAATGGGAGCATTTAAAACCAGCCTGAACAATGTACTATGACTTTTGTACTCTTGTGCCAAGCACCAGAGCCATACTTTGTTCACCGTGCATCATGCTTAGTTCTATAAATTAACTTCTGTCTAAAGACATTACTTTTAGGGTGTTATTTATCCCAAAGATTTTTAGAAAGGTATATGCAGATCTTCCTTCCTTCACCCCCTCCTCTTCCACAGAACACACATTGGTATAACATATGGCATTGACAGAAGTAGACTAAATTGATTATCTTTATGAGTACCTAGTTAAATCTCTACTGATCTCCTTTTTGCAGAGGATTAAAGAGTGGTTTAGCCAATTGGATACTATAGATTCATTTACAGTAATTGTTTTCACTCACTTTACTCTTGAAGTTTGGGAGGGTGGGGAAGAGAGAAATTATGATTACTGTAGATTTAGCTTTGAGTGCATATGTGTGTGCACACAAACATTTTTTTATAAAGTTGATTAAATTAATGCGGACTCAAATTTTCCCATCAGCCTTAAATTCAATGCAGGTTTAATGCAGATGGTGGTACACAGAAAACTCCTGGCTTGTAGAATATATTCTATACAGTGAGAGCTATTTGTATAAAGGCACTACATTGTGTCATCAGTAGGAAATTCACTGTCCTTTTTGGTCAATTTCACGGTCATAGGATTTTTAAAATCTTAAATAGCTGAAATCATGAAATTTACATCTGAACTGTCACGGTGTTGTAAGTGCAGGGGTCCTGACCCAAAAAGGAGTTGTGGGAGGGGTCCCAAGGTTATTGTAGGGGGGTTGCGGTACTGCTACCCTGGCTTCTGCGCTGCCACTTGCTGGAGGCCCTGCCTTCAGAGTTGGGCAGCCGGAGAGCGGCGGCTGCTGGCCAGGAGCCCAGCTCTGAAGGCAGAGTCACCACCAGCAGCAGTGCCGAAGTTCAGGTGGCATGGTCTGGTATTGCAGAGCTGGGCCCTCAGTTAACAGCCGCCGCTCTCCATCCACCCAGCTCTGAGGTAGCACAGAAGTCAGGGTGGCAATACTGAGACCCCCCTAAAATAACCTTGTGACCCCCCTGCAACTCCCTTTTGGGTCAGGACCCCCAATCCGAGAAACGCTGGTCTCCCCCGTGAAATCTGTATAGTATAGGGTAAAAGCACACACAAGGGCAGATTTCATGGGGAGAAACCAGATTTCATGGTCCGTGATGCGTTTTTCATGGCCATGAATTTGGCAGGGCCCGTGTCGTCAGTGTAGACTTAGCTCCTCAATCCCCACAGGACAGAGCACTAACAAATATACCCCTGGATTGGCCAGGGATGGACTAGGAGACCCAAATCTTGCCCCTAACTTGCAGTTCTCAGGAAAAGGGAAGGAGCTGGCATGGCTGAAGCAGGGATCCTTGAACCGGAGTGAGGATCAGAGCTCCACGTGCAGATTCAGCATTGCCTGAGAGACAAAGTCAGCATTTGCTTTTCCCATTCTTGACATGTTCCTTCTCCTTACTGGCGGAGAGAGGCAGTGCAGCATAAGCCTAAGGATCATATCCTGCGTTTTTCATTTGACTTCGAAACCACCAATCCGATGGGCCAATGTCACTCTCACTTTACAAAGATGTAAATGCAGAGTTATTGCATGAGGTGCTGGATTTACACTGGTGCAATAGAGCACAGTTTGGCTGTTTGCCTCCTCAGAGCCAAATTCAAACTCTCAGTGTGCGTATACTGGGAAGAAAGCAGAAGCAAGGCCATATTTGAAGTGTGTGGGATTGGATTTCCAGTGTTAGATTCTATTTAAATATTGAACTGCAGAAGGATGTACCAAAAGGGAGACCGGCTGCTCTTCACATGCAAGCTGCGGTCTGCCATTCACACAGTAAATGCCTTTAATACGGCACAAGATTCTCCTAAGAAGATTGTTTGATCAGTAAAACGGTAAACAAAGTAAACGAGAGAAATGGAAATTGGAGCGAGAAATCCGGATCGCTCAGCTTACTGAAGTTATGAACAGTAATTACTGGAATTACTGAAAGGTAAAACCTCTTCTTTGTGTGCATCACCCATGTTCACAAAGGTTGTACTGATTCCTGTTCCAGTGGATCAGTTGCAAGGATTATGCAGCAGTTACGTCACCCATGTACCGCACAAAAGATCTAGAAAACAAACATCCTTGAAGGGACGCAAGGTTGCAGGTGCTCTGCACCTCTTGGGATCGGGCCCATTAGCTTAAGAAGCTGTGGGGTCTGTTATTCTCCTCTGGTTGCCCTGGGATTTATATGCAACTCTCCTTCACGCTAATGGAAGTGAGGTACAGAAATCCCCCTGAATCCAGATGGGAATAGACCCTCAACTGTAATTGACAAACACCAGACAAAGTAGAAATAAGATAGATTGTGCTGATCTCCTGAACAATGCAATTACTGAGAAAGCAGAGCTCAGTTTGTTTAACAGGCAGAGTCAAAGTCCTTATGGCATCACAGAAACGCTTTCGCCAATAGAGGCCTTCACACAAAGTAACACATCCTTGTTGCGATCGCTGCCCTGAGAGATGAAAGGAACCGTGTACGTACAAAATATGGCTACAGTTGGACTTGCGGCATGGAAGGCAGGCTGTGGTGGTGGGTAACTCAGAGCTCAGTCCATTGCTAGCTGAAGAACTTCTAGTCAGGGCCGGCTCCAGGCACCAGTTAAAGAAGCAGGTGCTTGGGGCAGCCAATACTAAGGGGCGGCATTCCATCTGCTATTGGGGCGGCACGTCCAGGTCTTCGGCGGCGATTTGGCGGTGGGTCCCTTAGTCCCTCTTGGAGCGAAGGACTTGCCGCCGAATTGCTGCCAAAGAGTGGAGCGGCACGATCGCGCTGCCGCGGCTTTTTTTTTCCGCTTGGGGAGGCATAAAACCTGGAGCCAGCCCTGCTTCTAGTGATGGAGCTGTATTGATAATAGAGATGAAGGGGAAGAAGGTGGAAAATATAAAGAGACACTCACTCCAATCCTGCCTTATAGCACATAACTAAGCTCCTTCGTTTTTAGTTTAAACCGATTTTTACCAAAAAAATAAATAAATCCGGGTTTTACAAAAAATATTACTAGTTTTTTCCAATGGGCCAATGTCACTCTCACTTAAAATTTTCACCCTACTTTTGTATCATTACATATATAAAAAATAACTTGTTTTATTAGGAAAATACAATCCCTTGCATGAGATCTATGTATTACAATAATCTATTAGTCTGTGTGTATATGCAAAGCTGCCTGTTGACATAAGGCTATGTATTAGTCTAGAAGACACACAGAATAAACAAACAGGCACACATGCAAATTATGAAGTGCATACGCAGCTGAACGTACTAATGAATCTCACACCCATCCCGCACACATTTCAAGATAACGGTTTAAAGATTTGACACACTAAAATGGGGAGGAAATGAAAGTCTGTATCAGAATACCTTTCAGAACTCAAGGACGTATTAGAAAGCTTAAAAAAAACAAAAAACAGGAGAAAAGGATGAAGTTGAGTGTATGAGCTGCAAATGGTGTTGTCCAATGATTAAATGTAAATATTTATAGGCTAATGGATCTAAGTCTACAACAGTAAACTGTTTATTCAAATGAAAAGTTTTATTTGGGGAATAGAGATGCATTGTTTTCTTAAACTCACAGGTGGCATTGTGGTTTGAGTTCTGTTTTAGTTCTGTAACAAACCAAATTGAATTCTGTTCAAAGCATTAATATTTTCCCCCGTCCTTCTGTCCACCAAATTAGACCCCAATATTTACCCAGAAAAATTCATAGTTTTTTGCACCGATTTTCACCTGTTGTTGTTGTAATAAACACGGATAAATTCCCAGGAAAAATTAAATAAAATAAAACCCGAAAACGAAGGGCCCTACACACAGCCTAGGCAGCCAGTCTGTGTAGTGGGGAAGGAATAGCTCATGTGTAGCCTCTTACCCGAAAGCTTTTGGTCAAACCCCCTATAAACAGGGCCTTGTCTTCCTCTCTTAGCCAGTGGTGGACTAGACAAGAGGGGGAATCAGGATGCCTGGAAATCAGAGATGGGCCTAGTTCAAAACTCTGGCTCTGAACCACCCCAAACTTTGGACTGCCTGAAATCAAGATCCTAATTTTGCGGCTTAAGCCGATAGTACCAACACAGATTTATATAAAACAAAGAAGAGGCATCTCTTGTACACACAGTGATGGGAAGAATCAGTGAAGTGACGAGAACAGTCACCTTGCCCAGGAACAAGGGAATCAAAATTAATAGAGACCCAGTAGTGAAGGTCCCACTTAAAATCCAGGAATAATGGGAAGAATCAGGGAATTCATCTGGGCAACTAGGAGAAGTAGGAGGGTCTTGTACCCTGCAATAAAAGGAAGAGAACAAGAAGGGGGAAACAGCCCTGCCTAGATTACGTGCATGTGATTGTGGGTGGGAAAGTCGAAGAACATAATGGAGGAAAATCCTGGCCCCAGTCGAGTCAATAAGAGTTTTGCCCTGGACTTCAAGGGGTCAGCATGTCACCCAGTATCTTAGTATTCATGTGTTCGGCTGTTACTGAACTAGGGTTGGGTGAAAAATGACAAGCCGAGTTCTGCTTTCAGGGCCAGATCACGCCAGCGGTTATTTTTCAAGCTGAATTCCCTTTGAGTTAACTGACGACCGATATAAAAGCTTGAACTATATTTTCCATTAAAGAAATGAGACACCGTCTCCTACAAGCCAACATGTAGCAGAGAAGGGTAATTAAATAGACCCGGGCTGGTCAGAACTTTTGGAACAAACTGAGTCTAAACAAAAAGCTTTTTTCAAAAGTGAATGTTTGCAGGGCTGGATCCTGAGCGGGTGGAAATCAGGACAGTCCCATTGCAGAGACGTGCTGATTTACACGCGCCGAGGATCTAGCCGATCTGGTTTGAATAGGTACAAATGAAGACCTCTGGCTTTGAAGAGCTCCATTCATTAACAAATTACACGTCGCTTCCACAGGATTCGAAATGCCTCTTTCCCCAGTGACTCTGCCGTGCCGCTTGTCCCTCTGTGCTTGCTGAGATCTGTGCCCAGGGCTTTGATCCTGCCCTACGCAGGTGCAGCAGTGTGTGCAAGGTGAAAGACAATGAGCTGAATGGGGATTGCAAAGCAACCAGGCCCTGCATCGGAGCGAGGCTGCACGGTCACCCAGTCACCCCTGCCGAGCAGCGGGACTGAGGCCCAAGAGGGGAACACACACCTTGGTGCCTCATTAGTACAAAGGAGGGCTGCGCTGAAGTCCATGTGCGCTAAGACACACCCATTGGCCTATGCTCTGCCCCTTTGACTCTGCGCACAAGAGGCACCGGAACTGGTGACTGCTTAGCTCGGGCAGCTCCACCATAGCTGTGCCCAGGGCTCGTGAGTAGCTACCTGCACTTCCACTTGTTCTTCTGGAGCATGTGCTCTGCTATGGATCAGGCTCAAGGCCACAGTGGCAGGCTCCCCCATGTACACGGCCAATGCCAAGCGACGCTTTCCATGCAGATGGATGTAGGGTAAGAACCAGGAGAGATCACCAAGGGCACTTCTGTTCCCTGCTATCACTATATTCCCGTTAGGGCCTGATCTTGTCAACAGGAGTCTCTCCATTGCGTATAATGGGAGTTTGAATCCAACCCTTGAGCTCCACCCTCTCTGAGGCAGGATACATCCTTTCCCGAGTGATCCCTAAGGACGCCGTGGAGCCCGTTAAGAAACTGGCACAAAATGAAAATACAGAGACCAGGCCCCCAGGTATTTGTCAGAGACAAATATTCGAATTTCTGCCTGAGAAATCCCCTCCCACCTCTCCTTACTCCATCTTTGAACCCACTTTCTGAAGACAGCATCGAAGGCACAAGTTGGCCGGAGCTGTTCTACTCCTTTTAGCTATTTCTGGGTCATTCTGCACCAGGAAAAACAAAGAAAAGCTTATTAATGAAAAAAATGAAATGGGATTTCCCTAAGCTGATTGCTGATAAAAAGAAAACCCATTTCCACATTCATTTTTTTGTACAAAAACCATCTGTCAATATTTCAGTCTGCCTCGGTCTCCCCGCCTTGTTTGAACTGCTGCTAGATCAATAGGTGCCCATTTTCACGCGTTCCTTCCTAATCTTTTTAGCTAAGCTTTGTGCAGGGTTTTTAAAAACATTCCCAGTGGACCCTGTGTCCGTGTAGCCAACAGGGAATGAGCTGCTTTGCGCTCAGAGACGCGCAGCTCAAATCCAGGTTAAAAGTGGCCTGACTACTGAGATGTCGGACAGGGTTGCAGGAAAAAGCAGCTCATTGGGACTCCTAGGCTGCATTTTGACATGCTTCACCGTATTAAAGCATTTACGCCTATTGCAGGACTTAGCTCTGCCTTCACCATGCTCACCACAAGTCCTAGAAACGTGATACAGAGCGATACTGTGCATTTCCATAGCACCTGCATAAAAGCATTTCAACGAGCTTTGCAAACATCTAGGGTGAGGTTGTGCAACTCTGACTCATGGTGGTGGAACAAATACTCCTTAATGTGAGCATGGATTGCACAATCCAGCTCTAACGAATTAAGCCTCAAAACAGTGAGGTAGTTATTTCCATTTTCAGGAGTGCTGAAAAATCCAGCTCTGAGCAAGTAATAATTTGGATGAGTAATTAGGTGGCTCTTTAGCTTCTCCATCATCATCAAGGTACAGGAAGGGGGATTTTGTACATTGACAGGTATGATTTTTGGTCCTACTTTATGTGAAGCTTCCATTTATAAAAGAGCTAATAAACAAACAGACATTTTACTAAATGGTTAATCCACCGTTACAAAGTCCAGCAAATTGCTTATAACCATATCGAACACTTTGTAGTGGTAAGTTTATAGCCAACTATAAAACGCTCTACTCATATCTGTATCTCTGTTTATAACATTTGTTTGCTAATGAAATCTAACTGGAAAGTGTGACTTTTTTTAAACACCAATTGTGCCGGTTTGTTTTATAGGCGTGGAAGCTGACAGAGGTCAGGTGACTTTGCATAGATCACTCAATTAAACGGAGTTGGGAACAGAACATAGGACTCTGTCCCCCCAGTCCTTTGCTCTTCTCCTATAGACCAGGCTTCTTCTCCAGTCCTCTTCTCCTTCCCAGCCTCCTAATTGTTTTTCTTGTTGTTTAGCAAGAAGTGTCTTGCTGAACATTCAGAGCAAGCTTTCAGAATGAGGGCTCATAGGTATTCCTCTCCATTTTGTGACTCTGCACCTTGAGCAAGGTGCTTTACCTCTGCCTCAGTCTCTCCATCTGTAAAATGGGAATAATGATCCATAATGATGGTCTAAGGACTGTAAGCTCTTCAGGAGAGGGACCATCTTCTGGTTGTGTGTTTGTATAGCACATCTAGCACAATGGGGCCCCGATCTGGGTCTCTAAACAGTATAAACAGTAACATTCCTTATCTCACAGAGTTTACTCATTCTTTTTTGTAAGGTGCTTTGAGATCCTCAGATGAAAGGTGTTACAGAATCAAACAGTCTTATTGTTATTACAGCTTGAAGCCATTTTAGGCAGCAAGATTCTATAGTCATACAAAAGATTTTCTGCGTCTATTTCTGTATTCACTATTTCCTCAGGAGATTTTGTGTGGGATTTTAAGTGACACTACACATAGCTTTCATTCATTTGCTTCCTCAGGGTCCATTGAGAAATATAGAATCAGGCTCAGCATTGAATGGCAAGTTGACACAGTGGGAAAAATCCATCCCTGGTATAACTTTGATGTAATTCTAGATTCTATTGATTTAACCCAAGACAAGACAAATTTGGTCTACTTTATCTTGAGGTCAACATATAACCCTATTATATATTTTTTCTGGTTAACATAATAAGTGTTTGGAAAAACTTCTCTCCTTCACATCTGTCATTCAGCACATTTTTGTTGTTGGCTTAACACAGTCCAGAGAGAAAACCAGCAAATCAAAAGAATCGCTCCATATTTGATGCTCTTGCTGAAGCTCAGAGTCAAGCGGAAATTATTTCAGCCTCTCCTAGACGAAGTCTCAAAACATCTCTCAGCCATGGATTTGAATCCCACACTTCTCCAACCAGAAGGATTGGGATGCAAAAAGAATTTGACGACCACTTTGGTAAGACAGCATTTAACAAAGTATCACAAAATGCAGTAGTTATTCATTAAATTTCTAAGGCAGTTAGTAATGCCATCATATGTTCTCTTCTGTCCTGCATTAGAAGAGTATTATGGGGGTCGCATTGCCAGTTGTGACCAGGGATAGTCCGGGGGTTCTCAAACTGGGGGGTTATGACCCCTCAGGGGGTTGCAAGCTTATTACGTGGGGGGGTCGCGAGCTGTTAGCCTCCACCCCAAATCCCGCTTTGCCTCCAGCATTTCTAATAGTGTTAAATATATTTTTTAAAGTGTTTTTAATTTATAAAGCGGGGGTCGCACTCATAGGTTTGCTGTGTGAAAGGGGTCACCAGTACAAAAGTTTGAGAACTTTTGGGATAGTCAGACATTTTTTGAATTTTTGATGTTTCAGCTAAAATGGTCATTGAAATGTCAAACTTTGGCACATACACAAAAAAGGAAAAAAATGCATCTTTGCTGTGAAAAAAAAATTCCCTCCATCTTTTTAGCCAACTGTAGCTGTGACAAACGTGCCCCTGATTGCGATAGTCTATATTGTTGCCATATGCTTTTGTAACCCCTTGAGGCTTCATTTGAGGATCTTAAAAAGCTTTACGATTAACCCTCCCAACCCCCTCTTTGGTACATATGGGATATTGTCCCAGTTCTGCAGATGGGGAAACTGAGGCAGAGATCTTTTAACCAAGTGAACCAAGGTCAGTGGCATAGTCAGGAGTTGAACTCAGGATTCCTGGGGGATTGGCAGGAGGAAGGTTGTCACTTTAAATACAATGTTTGCATAGAGACAAGGGAAAGTTTGTTGCTGAAAGGGTTAAGGAGCAAACAATAGCAAGCAAGCCTTTGTCAGAGGAGACCTTGGCTTCCTTTTGCCAAACAGTAGCAGATGGTGCATTGTTTCGAGGGCTTTCCAGAGACAAAAGAACAAGATCAGATAATCTTTCTCCAAAGAGGGTACTTTGAAAAAGCCCTTGCTCTTATCAAGGATAATGTTGCCCCCACAAGATTTTATATACAATGTTGGATTTTTGAGGTGGGTGAGCAATCAACATTATTTATTCTGTCTCTTCCTCGGCCTCCAACAAATAGGAAGGGCAGTTCAGATGCTTGGACACTAAGTCTCTTGTCTGCAGAGTTTCCCATTGAACAAAGGATGTTTCACTCATCCGGTATTAATGGATAAGGGCCCTGATTCTGCAGGCTCTTGATCAGTGAGAAAAACACCCTGCCACATACAGTGTATGAGTCGAATGATAGAAACATCTGCCTGGCTTGTATACAGGAAGAAGTCTTTGCAAACCCCGAGCATTTGCAGAGGTTAAGAGAGTTGACTGAATCCAGCCCCAAGTTGATTGTAAGCAGGGTAGCCTCCAGCTTGTGTCACTTCTTCCTAAGTGAGGTAGGGTATTGTCATTTTGAGGGACAATATAGATATGAACTGCAGGGTCACAGAGAGCTCTTCTCACCACTGGTGTCAAATGGGGGATGCATATGAAAGACAGTATTAAATGCTCCCATAACTAACAACAACAATCAGTTAATACTGGTACACTCTTTTGCAGAAAAGCGTGCAAGTCATTTCTGCCGTGCAGATTGTATAATGAGGTGCAATTATATAGATCACTGCAAAATGTAAATATTTATCTTTAAAATATGTATGCATCCCCTAAGTACTAATTGCTACTGAGTATTTCCTTTACACGATAATGAAATCCACAAAGTATACAATAGAAGGCAGCAGAACAAGTGGGAGCTTGCAAAATATCTAGTATTTGTTCATATCTACCACCTAGAGTTAAGGGAAAGAGCCCCTCCCTGGCTCTTGACACTTCAACATTGTCTAATAAAAATAGACCATATAAAATCCACAGCCCCACTCAAATACAATGGACTGCCCACTTTATATATATAAAAGTTGTTCTTTGACAAACCCACACAATCTCCGCAGAGGATCACCGGAAAGCAACACACATTTTTAATAGAGGGGCATGCCAATCAGTTTAGGCAGAAAATATAGTTTAATTTAGTATTGGTCTGAGCTGGTAAGGAAATGTTCTCCAGATTCTGATTAACCCCAGCCACTCTTCTGTAGGGTCCTGGGCTGCCTTCTCCTTCGGCACAGCCCAGCTACAACAGAAGACTGAGGCGGGACCACATGTTAAAAGCGGCAGCCCCAAAAGTTCTGCTCTTTTTTTCTTGCCTTAGGAAAATCTCCCCAGCAGCTTAAATGAGTTTTGCCTGTATAGGCGTTGGCACTAGAATTGTTTATAAGATTTGTGTAATCCGCTATAGCCCAAATCTTGCGCCTGTCGAAATCAATGGGAGTTTTCATGGGGGTGGAAGCAGAATTCCACCTTAAGCGTGTGATCCTCCAAAGCTACCTTATATATTGGGGGAGATTTTGGGTGGTACGAACAGCAGTTAAGCACTTGTTTGTACTTCTGTAACTATATTGGGTTAGAAACAGATATGTCAAGTATAGTGTGCATGGAGATAGACTAACAGAAAGGGTTAGTTTATTTAATATCAGGGTTAACATGTATGCTATTTAACATAGCGTCTCCTAGGTGCCTGAATCCCTTTTGAAAAAGGGACTTAGATGCTGTTGGAAATCTTACTCTTAATGCCCAATCCTGTGTGACTGGCATGATGTTCAGTTAAGAGGACTTATGAAAGTGAGGTCGTCTCACATGACTATGGGTCACAGAATCAGTGCATTCTTGTGGTGGCTAGAATGAATAGTTTGGGATCTTCTGAGATGAACGATTGTGGGCTTTAAACTGAAATTCACTGTTGACCCAAGATTTCCCATTTTCTTTTTAATTCAAGCTACAGTACAGCAAATGTTTTAAATTATTTCATTAGAGCTGGGAAGAGAGGTGCAATCCAAGTGAATAGCCTTAAAATGTAATAATTTCACTGAAAGCACAAAGAAGAGGTATTTATACATAAAACCATTCCCTTCCTTTGCAGACTCTTATTCATCTTGTGTGTCACTAGAGGGAGCTAGCCTCTTGTTTGTAGAACATGGAGAAGTGATTAAATTAGGAGAATAAAAGCATGGCAGAGAATTGTAACATCACTGCTTCCATTAATTGTCCTCAGACTGATGAGCTTGGGATAAGACTCCTTTGGTGTTTTGCTTTAAGATCATATAGTAGAAACTGAAGCATCACCTCATGTATTTCACAACAGCTCACAACCTCGTTAACTAGCAAAGCTCAAACAAGTTTGGTTCTTTGACTTCCTACTGGCTTTAAAGTGTTTTGCAATGAGCCCCCTTTCAGTGGGGGGAGGGCATGGAAGTGTAGCTTTCCCCTTGACTCAATAAAGAAAACTGCTCTGATTCTCACTACTAACTTTCCCCTTCTTTGACACTGTATCATTCCCCATTGGAGAGGACTGTTTGCATTGTTCATTATCTGGCAGATAAATCAGACCATGACTGTTTGTTCAGGTCACAATTACTCTTCTCCCACGCTCTAGCATGCCACTATTTGAAACATCCCACTCCAGGAAGTGACCTGGGCACGCGTGTCTCCCCCACACTGAAGCAACCAGCATTGTCCTTGCACCACCGGTTGCAGATTAGAAGTGTAGTGGATTGGGAGAATTCAATCCAAACATAACTGGTGAAAAGTGAAAATGACATTTTATGGAGAATTTCACAACTTTGACCAGCTCTAGTTTAAAGATGGAATAGCTCATATTTCTCTGTCCCGCGTAAAGGCTGGAACCATAGCTAACATGCTCCAATTTGGAATGATCTCCCTGCCTAGCTCTGCTCCCATTAACTAGCAGCAGAAGCCAACTGCTTTGTCACTGTGGAAACAGCCGTAGGTAGAAATTTAGGCTGCCTCCTGGACTACTGTGCAGAGTTGCAGTAGGGGAGTTGAATCGGGCCGACCAGTGGAATTTTGGCCAACCTCTTGTGCTAGAGGATTTAAAAATAAGCATAAAATACGGCATGTCAGAGGACAGCGAGAGTAGGCAAAGTGATTCCCAGAGGTTAGCAAGCAGATAGTATGAAAACAAGCCAAAAATGTGGAAGTGCTCAGCGCCCAGGCAGATTTATTTATATAGGGAAACAGACCCAACATACAAAGGCTATAATTCAACAAGGTGACACAAAACTGCCAATAGTCCCGTTCATTTTCGTGGGATCAACATACATAACTTTAAGCATGCACTTAGTCACACGGGACTACTCACGGGCTTAAGGACCATGCTGAGTCAGGCGTACGGTTAGCATTTTAAATGCTTGGTTCATTTCTTAGGGTGTTTAATTTTTGCAGCTCTCTCAGCTTAGATCATGAAAGTAAACCAATCAATTTCACTTAGCTACACTCTGTTCCTAATCACACTCCCTCTCAGGCTCTCCCGCACTATGGCAATGTTGAAATGTTTGGGCTGCAAACAATGCAGAGGAGGTTTTCCCCTCCCCATCCCAAACTGTTTCCACTGGATTTTGATTTCCTTCACTCATGGAAACATTTATCGTCAGGCTGAAATTGTGAAAAGCTTGGTTCAAATTTGACCTGACTTTCCCCCTCCTCCTATAAGGTGACCATGGCACACGTGATTGGACGTTCGATTGTGAGATAACTTCTGAAAGGGATTTATAGAGTCTAAGGTCACTAGGGACCATTGTGATCATCTAGTCCGTCCTCCTGTATAACACAGGCCACAGAACGTCCCACAAATCATTCCTAGGGCAGATCTTTTTTAAAAAAACCCCAGTCTTGATTTTAAAATTGTCAGTGATTTGTCAGAGAATCCACCACGATCGTTGGTAAATTGTTCCAATGGTTAATTACTCTCACTGTTAAAAATGTACAACTTATTTCCGGTCTGAATTTGTCTAGCTTCTAGTTCCCGCTATTGGATTTCTTTGCTAGACCAAAGAGCCCATTATCAAATATTTGTATTTATAGATTGCAGTCAAGTTACCCCTTAATCTTCTCTTTGCTAAACTAAATAGATTGAGCTCCTTGAGTCTATCACTAGAAGGCACATTTTCTACTCCTTTAATCCTTCTCGTGGCTCTTCTCTGAACCCTCCCCAAGGTACCAACACCCTTCTTGAACTGTGGACACCAGAACTGGACACAATATGCCAGCTGCGGTTGCACCAGTGCAAATGTATGTGTGATCTTGGGCTGCTGAACCGCCTTGCAGGCTCTCTTAGACGGAAAAAGAAAGCTCTTCATAAGAATTACTCCAATTTGATCCTAAAGGAAAAAAAACACAGCGTGATAGTTAGCCATCTCCAAGTTGCACGTACACACATTTCAAGTTGCAGGTGCATATCTCTGTAATAATTGCTTCAGACTGATTGCTGACACTGGCAGAAAAAAAGGGAAGCTGTCCTTGAAGAAAGCAGCAGTAAGTGCTTCTGTCTAACTTCAAGTGATTAGAAAAATGAGACTCTGAGCCCAGCTTTTTAAATTATATCTAGTAGGGATTCTACAGGGTTTACTTAGATTATGCAGGCGCAGCGGTAAGTGAGTTCATAAATAGCCTCAGCGTACGCACACGCCGGTATGGTTTTTTAAACGCTATTGGACTAGAATGGAGGCTGTGAAATTTAGCCAGATAAGGGGTTTTTTGAATGCAGGGTGCATCAAGATAGAGCAAGATGGAGAACACGAGGGTGCTGGATGAGTGGGGTTTGTTTAAATGGGGTCCAATGTTATCTAGCTTGCATTCGTGCTGGGCATATGTAGACATTAGGTGCACTTGCATCACCTGCATCGGCAAATTCCCTCTACAGGTTCCATAGAACTGCATCTGACCCTGCTCCGTATTCATCCGCATGGCACATACCACTGTGAGGTTCTGCACTAAGCCGCCACCAAGCTTCCTTGCACACACTCTGCCAGGGAACGTCCCTGAAACTATTTAAAGTCAGGAGAGGGACAGTCAAGAGGGACAATACCATGTGCTTTAGCGAAACAATATAAGCTCCCAGTGAGTAATAATGTGACCTCACGTTAACCTTATGTTCAAGAGAAATAAAACAAGATGGAAGTGATGCAGCAAATCATTTATTCACCGTGGCCGACGTAGCATTTCAATGCCTCTAATCTATCTAGCAGTAACACTTTCAAATGTGAAGGATAAGCTGAGGCTACCTCACAGTCATAATTATATCCTGGAAAATCCCTTCTGGATTCAACAGTTCTTTTCCCTGCAATGTCACTAGCAATGTGAGATTCCGCTGCTTTTTGGCTAAAGTACCTTGGAACATTTCACCAGCTCAGTATTGCCAGCCCAAGTATGCAAAAGTCATCAGTTAGACCCCCAAAATCAGGAGATCATCTTAAAAAAAATAGAGATTTTTTTTTTTAAAAAGTGATGGATTCTTTTTATTTGCCTCCTGGTTTCTGTGTCTTTAGGACACATTAGCGTCACCTTTTCAAGCTTTTCTCTAGAACCAGGAGAGCTAGAAACATCCTTTTTTTTTAAAAAAAAGGAAGCTGAGATTCTCATGCCCTCTTCTCTTGACTCCAGAAGCTGGGTCTTTAAAAAAAAGCACCAAATATCATAAGACTTGTGCTAAAATCATGAGAGCAGGCGACGCCGCATGATGTCAGTGAAACTGATGGCAGAGCTCTTAATCACCTCGCAAAGTGGCAACAATGCTCCCGTAGGAAGCATGAATAAATTTGGGGCATTGACGTTTTATTTCCCCCACCTCTGTGTACACACGCCATGATGCTTTTTAGATCAAGAAACCCACACGCTTTCTGCAGCTTTGATAGAAGCCCCTACAAAAAAGAGGCTTTGGCATTTTAAAAACCTGCATATGTAAAGCTAGTATTGGGATTTGGGAACCTTTGGACTTAAACTATACCAGCATGATCCATCCCTCTTAATGCAAACATCCCTGAATTTCTGGGGGAAATGCAGCTCTGAAATCTATAAATCAGGCCCATTTCTACTTACGATGCACACAACGATCCATTTATGATGCTCATTTCTGACAGTGACGCAGCTCAGAGTAAATATGTAACCTGTTTGAACAGGCTTCACAAATTCATCTGAGAAGCTTTATATAGCCAAGAACATATAATTAGTAAACATTACATCACCTATAGAGCAACAGCCAGGAGAGCTATAATAAGGAAGTAGCACTGAGATGGGAGTGCCTAGAGTGAGAACAAGCGACAGCATCAATGTGCCGCGGTTAGGAGATTGTTCCTCCCTGACAAAGTGAAAGAATCACAACTGCAGTGCAGTGCTGAGAGAAGTGGGCAACATGGAGGAACAGGTGCAGCGCGGCTAGAAGTCTGAAACTGGCGGATCGAGGTTTGAAAGCTTTTATTCTATTTGATGTATGTGCATTCTGCAGGTGCAGCCCCGAGAGAGGGAGGAAAAGGTGGGATTGCCCCGCCTTTGTACCCGCCAGATTCCAGGCTGCTCCAGGGGCTGAAACAGCCCCAGGTAAGTTAGAGCAGCCCCCAGCTGCTCTAACTTATGGCAGCCAGTCCCACTGCCAGCACACCCCCCTTTGAAGTTCCACCCCTTTTCTCTGCCCCTCATGTTGCTAAAAGATTATCCAATAGCACAGAAGGGAGCAAAATCACCTTGAGCTCCGTAGGCTAGAGACATTTTTTCCCTGTGTATGCAGCACTGTTTCAGCCCTGGCTAAGCCCTCTCCCTTTTGTGGCTGGTCACCAGCCTTTGGATCCTGCCTGCTTCCAAGCTCACTAGGTCTGGGCTGCATCCAGACACTCTTTAATTCTGGTCTCTGAGGCACACTCCTGGAGTGCAGCCCCCCTGCCTTGCACCCCCTCTTTGGGCTGTGGGACCCGACAGTCCAGCTGCACTAAGCCTCATGATCAGCCCTGGACCCCATTCAGTCTCACCAGTAACTTATGCATGGCTCCCTTAGAGCCACAAACACTCACGTTATTCTTAGATGGTACAGGAGAGAGACAGAGCTATGCAAACCAACATCTGCTCTCCCTGAGTCTATGCTGACCCATTCCCTGAGTCCCCAGGCCCAGGCTGGGTGTGAGACAGGTAGGCCCCTCTTCCCCTTGCAGTCCTTCTGGTTCTTGGTGATATTTGGCTTGTGAGGGAGAGAGGGGGTGTCCGGTGCAGACGTTGCCCTTAAATTAAGTTTCAGTCCCCTCTGTCAGGCAACTCACTGGGCAGCTTCAAAGCCCTAGTCAGGTGGCTAAAGTCCCAGTGCCCAGGAGACAAACTGGGAAAACCAGGTTCCTTTAGCCTGGCCCTCCTTTTTAGGAAACACCCTGTTCTCAGAAAGGAGAGTCGTTCAAAGGTGAGGCCCCCGGGATGTTTCTCTCATTCAGGGTCGGACACGTAGGCCCCCTGACACAAGAGTGCAAGCCAACATGAGGGTTACAGGGTGCAGTGATAGCGTGATCAAGGTCACCCTCAAAACAGAGATAGAGTGTGGTTTTCACAGAATCAGACTGGGGAGTGCAGCGTAAACGCCAACTGTCACAAGCACATGGGAGGCACTACTGCTCTAATAAAGGCCGGAAATCCAACCAGGAAGGCCTCTGAAAGGAGATCCAAGGAGGTGTCAGTGGGGTGAAGCAGCTAGGGGTCATGAACACACTCTTCCTTCCTCCTGAGTAGCCACCACCTGCCCCTCTGGCTAAGTAACACACATCATCTGTCAGAATATGCGACATTGCAGAGATCGGGAGTAGCCGCCCCAGGATCCTGATGGAAAGTAGCCTTCAAAATGATGCTAGATTACATATCACATAACACTGACCAAAACCCCGATCCAGCCAGCCATCCCTGTTCAGCAGAGCAGTGACACGCAAGCGTTTCAGTCCCATTGACTTTGGTAGGACTTAAGCAGGTGCTTCAGAGTAGGATTGGATCGGGGCCCAAAGTCAGTGGTGGTTTATGGAGATTTAGTGATGTGGTTTTGGCTGAATGGAGCTGTTCTACCAGCAGCTGCAGATGCCTTAGGACATCCTGCTCCAGATCTCACTGCTTGTGGAGCTGGGACAGGCTGGGGGCGAGTGCATAGCACAGAATAAGCAGAGCAGTAACCCTTTCCTCTTGGCATGGCTCCCTGGGACAGCACTGGGGCTTGGTGGGTTCCTTGCTGGCACTCTGCGCCTTGCCATGGCTGCTGTGTGGTTGTGATCCTGGATGTGCAATTGTTGAAGGAGTACACCTGAAAGTACAGGTCTCAATACAGCTCTCTCAATACCATTCTCTCCAGCTAGTGACCCATTGACTATTTCTGTTAAAGCGTTGGATGCTTTCTCTAATACTTTCCTTATTAAAGGAGTACAGGCGGGTCCTATTCATTCTTCAGAACTAATTCATGGCTAAAAATTCAGATACTGTCTCTATTTTCCCATCTTTCATAGACAGAGATCCCAGATGCATAGATCCTGAGGAGAGATACAGGGATCACCTTGAAAATATACAGCAAACATCTCTGAGGCTGGCTCACAAACTGAAGGTACAGTGCGTACCCTAAACAAAATTAAATGTGGATTCAGTGCTCCATGGAAAGAGATGCAGGATATTCCCGTACATGCCTTAAAGCAGGTTACCTTCAGCTGGCAGTGTTAGGTCTATGATCTCTGTGTCGCCACCTCAGGTCAACTCCCAATGACACCTACACCCACCGTTAACTGCTAAGCCCAATTCCCCATTGGCAGACCCAATTCTAGCACCAACAGGCAAGACTGAATTGCCCCTGGGAGAGACAGTGTCCTCAGCTGCAAGTGGCAGTACCCCAACCTGCTACAGCCGAAGTCAATGGGAGTGTTGGTACCCCAACCTGCTACAGCCGAGGTCAATGGGAGTGTTGGTACCCCAACCTGCTACAGCCGAGGTCAATGGGAGTGTTGGTACCCCAACCTGCTACAGCCGAGGTCAATGGGAGTGTTGGTACCCCAACCTGCTACAGCCGAGGTCAATGGGAGTGTTGGTAGTGACTTCAAATGAGCAGGACCACACCTGTAGAAATCGCTCCATCTCTGTATTTTCCTCTGCCTGCAAAGCTGCACATTGGCCCCAGCTCCTGCTGTGTGGGAGGTGAGGGTCACTAGCAGGTCTGAAACACCAAAAGGGCAGAATGCAGCCATGACGTGAAGGCCACAGTGGTGGTGGGGATCAGTGGACCTCATGGGTACTTTTTCTGTTACCCAGAATCTCTACAGGTAGGGTGACCAGATGTCCCAATTTTATAGGGACAGTCCCGATTTTTGGGTCTTTTTCTTATATAGGCTCCTATTACCCCCCACCCCATCCCGATTTTTCACATTTGCTGTGTGGTCCCCCTAACAGATGGTGAGAGAGACCTTGATGCTATTTCTCCAGAATTAATTAGATTTCAACCACAGGAGACAAATTCTGCCTGGGTAACCATACTGAAGCCAATAGGGTTACATGGCTGCTCATGAGCGTGGAACTTGGCGTTGTGTGTTGAATTTGGCAAGTTACTTCCCACAGTTTTAAAAACGATTACGCATGATCATTTAAAGAAAAACCCCACACCACATGTTTGAAACTTGAAACTGAACTCCGCTTCCTTATAGGAATTATTTCATCCTTTCATCCCCCCAGCCACATTTATTATCACAGGGTTTCTAGTAAAAGCTGAGCTACACGCACCCACTTGCCTGCAGTCGCGATAGTGTAATAACAAGTTTTTCAGCTCTCGGCATTGTTAAGGTCCTTGTAAGGAGCTCTCAGTGAGGTTTTAAATTCATGGTAACGAGCTAAAAAGTCCCACAATTTTCTCCCAAACCCAGGCCGATCAGCTCCAACAGGAAGGGCGGCTGGCTATCCTGCGTGAGAAAGCAAAGCTAGAAGCTCAAGAGAGCCAGAGGTCTTTGGATGAGTTGCTCAAGCATCAGTTAGCGGTAAATCTGTGTGGCCCCAGCAGCAGGAAAATGGCACCATTCCAGACTTGGCACTATCATCTTTGGAGTCATTGAGACCTGGGGCCAGCACCTACCTGCCTCTCTCACCTGAATGAACAAAGAATGCAGACTGTCGATATATTTTCCAAAGTACTAGAGCCCAGATCCTCAGAGGTACTTTGACTTCCATGGGACTTGGGTGCCTATGGGAGGTAGGCACCTACATACCTTTGATGATCTGGGCTCATGTCTCTTAGGTGCTCAAATCCCATAAACAGTCGGTGGGACTCAGGCGCCTTGGAAAATTTTACCCCCGGCATCTTTCTGTAGAACCTTTCACTGTAGTGTCTGAGCACTTTTCCCCTGAAGGTTTGTAAACTATTGTTTCATGCTTTTATTTAGCACCCCATAGGCCTCCTATCTGACCAGAACCAAGGAGTCTCCTGTTAAAAAAAGAAAATGAATATGTGGGGAGGTTGGTGCACTGCTTGTTTTTCTCTCTTTAGGTCCCCAGGTCCTTAATTCAAGCAACATCCCACTGGTGTCAATGGGCATTTGCCAGAGTAAGGGAACCCAGGATTTGGTCCCATGTTCATGAATACAATGCCTTGGACTCAGATCCAACGTGCAGTCCCAGGGCATTGCTGCATTATTAAGAATGCCATACTTTGTACGATGCTTTGACCGCTACTTCTGTCCATTTCTAGTAGCGACCCTGGTGAAAGATAAACATCTCATTGGCTTTTTAAAAAGAAAGACCAGGCGATAACCACAGTCATATGGGACATGCAGAGCAGCTTCTGTGTGAGCTATTGTGGGACATCTCCATACGCCTACATAATTACTTCACTGCTAGCCTCTAACTCAGTGGCTCTCAACCTTTCCAGATGGCTGTACCCCTTTCAGGATTTTGATTTGTCTTGCATATCCCCAAAGTTTCACCTCACTTAAAAACAATTTGCTTACAAAATCAGACATAAAAATACAAAAGTGTCACAGCGCACTGTTACTGAAAAATTGCTGACTTTCTCATTTGTGTCATATCATTATAAAATACATCAATTGGAATATAAATATTGTACCTATATTTCCGTATATAGTCTATAAAGCAGTATAAACAAGTCGTATGAAATTTTAGTTTGTACTGACTTCGCTAGTGTTTTTTATGTAGCCTGTTGTAAAACTAGGCAACTATCTAGATACGTTTATGTACCCCCCAAAAGACCTCTGTGTACTCCCAGGGGTACACATACCCCCCTGGTTGAGAACCACTGATCTAACTCATTAGTCAAGACAACTCTTTAGGAGTCATTGGAATATGAAAGGCAACCCAGATTCTAGCCCATGAGGATTGCTGAAAGGTGACACCTTTTGTAAAGATCACTCTTTGTCACTGGGGGTTCATTCGGTTTTTACAGGGGCTGAATGGCTCCCAAGCCAGCTGCACGGTGAGGGCAAGACTGCAGCATGCTAAGCAAGACCAGAGAGCATATCAATTTGAAGGTGATCCCATAAGAGATGATACAGCTGAGGACAGGTACAGTAAGCAATATACAATGGGATGCTGGACTGTTTTACTCTATGATTTGTTCAGGTTCAATGACTCAGGGCTTTGGAGTGTTTGAACTGTCCATCGGCGAACTGTGCATCAGTAACATACTCCTGCTATGGATGTTCTACAAGGTCACAATGGGAACAGCTTGCTTGGCAGCTGCACTCTACATGGGCTTAGTGTCCTAACCCTTTTGATGTTTCAGTTCTCCATTGCAAACTATATGTCCTCCAATTGCAAGCTTTCTCTGGCCTGATTTTTGCCCAGATCCTGAAGGGAAACATCTCTGCCATGCGCAGCGAGTATCATAGGCTAGGGGAGGCTGAGCCTCCCCAAACAGCCTGGCATGGCCCCCGCCTGGCTGGGGCTCCGGGCACTCAGGCAGCCACTGGCCTGGTGGGGTGCTCTGGGCTGTGGCAGGGGTTGGGGGGGGCAGAAGAGGCCTTGGGCAGAAAGGGAGGGATCAGGGGCTAGCCCTCCCACCAATGGCCGGTTCACCTGCCGCCCATGACCTGGCTGTGGCAGAGTTGAAGAGACAAAACCCTTCAGCTGCTGGCTCCACTTCCCCAAAAATCCACAAATGGGAGCGACTATGCCCACAGTATGATGAATCCAGCGATATAGTCGAATATGATCTCTGCTGTATTTTCTGTGGCAGGAAAAATTTGCGTTTAGCTATAGATCAAAGATCTCATTTATTATTTTGGTGTACAGGTCACCAATGAGACCAATCAAAGATCTCATTTATTATTTTGGTGAACATCCTTTCCTCAGTTCTTTTGATTTACAGTCAGGTATCTTGGATAAACCATATATTGCTACCTGCTGAAGAGGAGTATTCATTTTGACCAGCATTGTGGACACTGCCTACCAGGAAGGAGCGTTTTTCTAAGTGCACATTTTAACACTCATTTAAAGTGGCATAGACTAAGTACTTGAGAATTGGTTCCAAGCTCGCACTGAGCTAAGTACCAGGAAATAACTTCTCATATATATAGAAGATCCACTATAGAATAAATATTACTAACGCGCTGTTATGAAAGGTACTTGAGATCAACTGAGGAAGTGTGCGCTGTAAGAGCTAATTATTATTGTTGTCCGTGGCAGTTAATACACCAAAATATCATGTAAGGATGTGTTTCTTCCCCCCTTCCCCCCTCTAGTAGCTTTAGGGCAAAGGCTCCAAAACAATCTGCACTGAAAACTGAAATCAACTGCAATGTGATGGATGCCATAAAAGCCACAAAGAGAAAATCCACTGGGGAAACGAATCTGGATTCCTCAACCCAGCAAC
The DNA here is from genome assembly GCA_033296515.1 of Macrochelys suwanniensis. Taxonomy (NCBI): domain Eukaryota; kingdom Metazoa; phylum Chordata; order Testudines; family Chelydridae; genus Macrochelys; species Macrochelys suwanniensis. Next base: position 5,983,985 of record CM065790.1, on the reverse strand, counting down.
AAGGTGACCATCCAGTTCAGTGATTCAGTGGCATTTGGGGGCAAATCTACAGATGCCCTATAGTGGCACCAGAAGTGGAGCAGCATTTTGGGGCTGAGCAAAGATTTCATCAAATTTCTTGCTACATCTTTGAAATTTTTGCCCCAAATGATTTAACTCACCATATATATTTATGAATAGTCAGAACAATATCTTTATATCCTCTAATCATGCTACAGACATTAACCCCGAGAACACCCTGGGAGTTAAGTCAGCTGGAGTCATTAACCTTATTTATATAACAGCAGGGAAATCAGAGAGAAAAAAGATTAAGTGACTTTCCTAAGGTCACAGGAGGAGTCAGTGTCAAAGCAGGGATTACAACACATGAATGTGTGGCGGGCTTCTGACCCTGTGCTCAGATTCATTCCAAAATTCTAGACAAAGCTAACTCACCTAGACCGCAGTATGAACTGATCTGTTTGGAAACATATTAGAAAGCTAAATTGTTTAGCTTTAATCTATATTTTTTACAAACATGCTATCAAGTTTAGAAATGGGGTACATCACTTCCTCCCCCCCCCCCCCCGATATGAAGAAATATTTTACTTACAGTGATTTTAATGTTCTCTTTCTTTAGGATCCCTGTCTGCAAAGCATGGTGACTCTTTGCACATACCTCAATCCTTGAATCCTTTGCCTCCTTCAGAAAATCAGCCCAACAGCAAGACGCTCGCAGCAGACGATTCAGGAGACAGCAGCGAAGAAATGGATTCCACAAGCCAGGTACTTGGGCTCCAGAGCTCCTCTCCTGCTAGTCGTTGCACATGGAGTCATCCATGTGGATTTTAATGGCAATGCCACACTTGTGGGACATCCAACGGCTTCCCCCTAATAAATCCAGCCCTCTGCTTCTGCCTTTAGTGGAGTGAAATCAGTCAGTTCTACGGAGGGTCCAGCACCTTTTGCCGGTTTAGTTTAACAATGGCCGAGCAGTACTTGAGGGAAGAAGAACTACGAGCCCGGCACCAGACTGCCCTCCTTCGGCTCCGAGAAAAAGCCCTTCAGGAGAAAACTAACGCAGAGCTGGCCTGGCTGGAGCACCGGAAATGGTGAGGCCATTTTGCGTACCCTTTCCTCAGGGCCGGCCCTACCTTTTTGGCCGCCCCAAGCAAAAAAAAACCAAAACCCACAAGCGCCGCCCCCCGCCCCCAATGCCGGCCAAAACACTATCCCCGAACAACGCCGCCCCGCCAAAACGCCGGGGGGGCCGGCGGGGAGGGCGGCATGCCCACCGCCCTGCTCCCCCTGCTGGTGGGGAGTGTGGAACGCCTGCCGCCCCGCTGCCCCGGCCGGGGCGCCAGCGGGAGCGTGGCACCGTGCACGCCAGCAGCCCCGCTCCCCCGGCAGGGGCGCCAGAGGAAGATTGGGTTTTTTTTGTAAATTAAAAAAAAAACCTTGAGGGCCGCCCCCCTCCAGGTGCCGCCCCAAGCACGTGCTTGGTAGGCTGGTGCCTGGAGCTGGCCCTACCTTTCCTTATTTCAGTACGTGCTGTCTGACTGCAACAGGCCAGTCAGATCAAGGCAGCTGGGCTCTGACCTCTAAGGGAGCTTATACCCCCTTCATGGTGGGCTCCCTTGTAAAAGCAGAGAAGGAAACATCCTGCCCCTTCACAGAGCAAATTAAGGTACAACAGGGCTTCCCCACAGCCGGAAGGGACAAGGCCCAGCTTGTTTCAACCATATCCAAAGCCTGGCTTTACTCCAGCTAAGCTCTTGTCTCTGGCTTGGTTCCCCCAGCAAATGTCTCCTGCAGTGGGCTGGAGCTAATTAATAAATTCCCCACAGCTGACCCAGCCTTGCAGCTCCTGCAGGGAAGGCAGATGCAGTTCTTCTTCTAACCAGAGTGACCATTAACCCCTTTCCTGCCTGCCTCAAGTCAGGCATACATAAGATGAAAGCCCCTCACTACCACTTTGATTTTGGGTTAGGTCTACAACATCCCTGTGAGTTAGGGAAGTACAATTATCCCCATTTCACAGATGGGGAATTGAGGCAGAGAGAGAGACATGCAAGGTCACCCAGGGTGGCTGTGGTAGAAAAAAGAATTGAACCTGTTATCTAAAGCCCAGGCTAATGCCCTAACCACTGCACCAGCTTCCATCTACAACATGGAGATGTCAAAAAGCAAAATATATAGGGTGTGAAAAATTGGGACATGGGATGGGGGGTAATAGGCACCTACATAAGAAAAAGCCCGAATATCGGGGCTGTCCCTATAAAATCGGGACATCTGGTCACCCTAAGAATATATGATAACTAAGGGCTGGGCTTGGGGGAAGGGCTCTCTCAGGGACTTGTGAAGGACTAAGCTTTACTCGCTGAAGTGGCTGCTCTGAGTCCAAGCTGGTAGTCACTGGGAGTTGTTACCACCTGGGGGCTGTTTGGTGGCCTGAGTGAAATACGTTTGCTTGGTGTCACTCCACGGAGTCGGCATCACAATGCACAGATATTAAGGGCCAGATGTCGAAAAGCGTCCAGCCCCCATTTAGGCATCTGAAATGAAGTGATCAAATTTTCAAACCAGTTCATCATCCAGCAGTTCCTACTGCTCTCCATGGGGAGGACGGAATCTCCATTGCTGTCAACGAGAGCTGCAGAATGCTGGGCGCATCTGGAAACCTGGCCGTCTTGCAAAGAGGTCCAAGGTGAAATGGGCTGCGAATACTGAAGCACCTTCTCATTCTCCAGATGGGGTTGAGATACAGGCAGGGCATCCTTGCACTGATGTACCTGTTCTGGGGGTAAAGACATCACTCCAGGCCCCAGCCCTGTCATGGGGACACCCGTCATGGGCATTGCATTCACACATCCAAACATCCTCCTGGTAGTGATTTTGGTCTCCATCCTGCTTTCAGCTGTCTGGATAATCTGCAAGACAGTGAGGAAGTGTCCGCCGTAGCTGAGAAGCAGCACAAAACCCTAACCAGGCTGAAGCAAGAGCAGGTAATGTTATTGCGGTTACACAATCCAGCTTTCTTCTTGAAAAACAAGGGGAAGATTTAACACTCAGAGCTGAGGAGAATCTCATGGACAGTAGTAAAGGAGTACGTAGTATTGTTGCATAGACTTCATAATATACTTCATTGATGTTGATTTTTATACCTCAGATAAGTTATTTCATGCCATGGGCTGCACTCTACACATTTTAAAGAAGCAGGAAACACCATTTCTCTCTGCTACTCCAGTTTTACTGCAGTTATCTACTCTACAATTAGTGTATACACTAGATTGTATGATGTGTTTAGGCTTCCATTGTTGAGACATAGGAAATTAGCCAACAGCTAGTGGTGGTCTTGTGGCTAAAACACAGCCACGGGAGTCAGATCTAGATTTGATTCCTGACTCTGCCATAGATTCCTCTGTGACCTGGGCCAAGTCCCAGGCAGTCAGATTTTTCAGACGTGGCCTGTCATTTTGGGGGCCTGCCCAGCCTTATATGCCTTGAAGGAGTCTGATTTGCAGAGCGTCTGAGCATCCATAGTTCCTAATGGCTTCATTTGGAGTTGTGGGAGCCCAGCCCGTCCGAAAACTAGGCCCGAGGTTCTCTTAAATTGGACCAGCAACTACCAAGTTATCCAAAATTAGTGGTCACCTTTGAAAAGTTGAGCCAAAGGCCTGACTTTCAGAGGTGCTTGTTTCATTAGCAATAAGTGTTGCAGAGAGCAGACAGAGTTGTAGGACAGAAATCTTTACTGTGCATGCACAGAAGCACGCTGAGAGAGGCCTGTGTATCTAATAGCAACCTGGCCCACCATGCTCACCTGAGCCCCTGGTGTCTCACCAACTACGTCCCTCCTAAAACCTGACCCTCTTTCTTCAGTCCCTGTGATACTACAGTGTTGAACACTGCAGTGCTCTCTGACTGAAACGGGATCTAAAGGTACTCAGCACCTTGGAAAATCAGGCCCAAGTGGGCAGTGGGAGTCAGTGGCAAAGCTTGAGTTTGAAGTGTGGAGTTTCTGGCTCCCATGTGCTACTAGACCATGCCTCTCCCAGCCCCCCAATTTTCTCTGCACGTGCTTTCATCAACATTCAGAACAGTTTGCCACTTTCTGATAACTCCATGAAACATTTCCTCTGCCTGTTTGTCAGTAACCTCGCATGTCTGGGCACAAGTCAGTGAGCACTGCTCAAAGCAGAGACTGAAAAAATTGTACACAAAAATGCACATAAAATAGCTATGTATATTGAATACCCAAAATGTACTTTAATTGCAATATTTCCACCTGTTACTAATTATAATAAACTGACCTGTAGGCCTTTTTCATGTGTATTGGTATTTTAATGTAACTTACGCTCCCCCTTCTTTGCTGTCTGTTCTGTGCAGGCGGAAATCCAGCACCTCCGAAATATCTACAGGGCAGCTCACCAGGAGAGAAAGCTGCTATTAAAACAGCAGAGAGAAATCTTACTGATGCAGCAGTCCACAGCGCAACTCCAGCGGGAGCTACATGGGTTGGCACAAGGGCCACAGGTTAATAGAACCCTTAAAAGGCTACAATAACATTTGTCACTGGCAGATTTGGGGGCATTACAGGTAGAGGAAAGCCATGGGTTTGGTATCTTATTAACTGCAGTAATGAAGGTAAAGCAACGGTAAATGTTGCTATGGTATTTACTCCTGTAGGAAAAGAGGAATGATATTTTACTTGCCCATTAAAAACATTACTTGCCTCAGCAAGCTGGTGAATGCAGTTTTGCAGAGTTGGTATAAGCTGCGCTGGGGGCCTGGCATGGGTAAATTTCACTCCACCCTAATGGTCTATGAGCATCAGCATATAAATGCTCTTCCCCACAGAATAGGGATGCCCATGTGATGTGACAGATTTGAGAGAGGAAAGACACATGGAATTAATGTTCTAGCCGTTTGCCTCCAGAATATCAGTACAAATGAATGTGACTCCTCATCATAATCGGGGAAGGGGGGTCCTTTATATTGATTATACTCTGCCAGTCAATCTGGCATTGGTAATACCAGCTTTGCTCAAAAGAGGTACATGCGCAAGATAGCAGATCTGTTGCCCATGCTCCACTCCCAAAAAGCCACAATACAGAGGATGCACACCCCTATCAGTGGGCTCCTGAAATCTTTCCCCCTCTATACAGCAGGACTGCAGGGGTTCCACAGTAGAAAGGGCCCTCCACACCTGCAGAAAAGGGCTCAGGATTCAGGACTTAACTTGCATCAGAACAAATCCAGTGTAACATCACTATCTTCAGTGAATGCAGATTTATACTGGTGTATCAGAGTAAAATTTGGCCCTATACGTATATTTTAAGGGTAGCATTTTCAAAAGCATTCAGTGTTGGCCTAACCTTGCTCCCATTAAAGTCAATGGGATTTTACCTGGGTTTCTTCAATGAGCGTCGGTTCTGATTTCAGTCATTTTCCATTCCAAGGGACGGCTGCAACCTCTAGTCCCTGCCTCTTACAGGCTGAAAGAACAACCAGTAAACTCTTCCTTTTAGTTTACAAACAGCTCAGCAGACGCTGAAGAAGCAATACAGCAGAAGAAGACTAGGACAATTTCCAGTCCAGCAATATCCTCCATGCCAGCAGAAGCTACAGCACACTCACAAAGGCCTCTTCTGTCAAGGAATGGAAACAGTTGTGCCCAGTTAAATAATACACAAAGCAAGAAATACAAGAGGTCGGTAATAGCTTTTAAATTCTTGTTTACAGTTATGGTTACTGATAAAACCAGCTGGGGAAAGGATGTGGCCTGCTATATCCCAAATAACTGACCACTCATTAAAGCGAGGCATTGAGACTCACTAGCATAGCTAATTACGCTTCCAGCACCCCTGGGAGATAAATAAGGGACTTGTCATGGTTACACAGAACTTGTGGGACACACTGCTACAGCTGCTGAGCAGCATACAGCAATAACACACAATAGGTTAGGACAGAAAGGGAGACGGTGCCCAGTTGATATAGCAGTGGGAGTTTCTGTAGGCAGAATGCAGTTATGTGAGTTGGAATTTGGAGATGAAGAAAGGGCTATGCGATCTCTAATGACAAACTATAGTAGGACCAGGTTATTATAGCTCATCTGAAAGATGTCACCTCCAGAAACAGTGTTGTGCATTCCTTTGCTGGCACATGGGTCCAACAGGCAGGTATCTGAACTGTCTTCATGGTCTCCCATCCAAGTACCTGCCACTCCCATTGACTCCAAATGGGTGCTCAGCACTTCTGAAAATAAGATCTGAAAAACACTCATGGGATTTCATACATACCCTCTGAACAGCAGCCTTCCAAAGCAGGCTGAGATAAATGTACACATCAAAACTAGTTTGCTTTAGAAAATAGGTATAATGTGTATATATATATAAATATAAAAATTACACCTCTCTCTATATAAAGGAGCCTCACTCATTATAACTAAGAGCCAGTCTAGCAAGCTGGTGAGTCAGTGCTGTGCATTTACTTAGCTTCCCAGAGGGGAAGGCTTTCAAATAAATCTCTGCATGAAACTGATCTATAATTCATGCTGTTATTGATTACAAGTCACAGGAATTGTTAGGAAGGTTTCTTGGCTGGACTTTCACTTCTTATTACTGACAAGTTTGCTCATAGTGGAAGAGTAAATATTAGCCCAAGTCCATAGCAGACAGGATCTAGTTGGGCTCAAAATGTACCCAAACTGTGGCTGCATTGTTGTATACAGATGTTTCACGTGTAAGACTACAGAAGGGTAAGTATGCTATCGGTTTGCCAGTGCAGGTGCATTCATATTTTATACTGATCAGGATAATAATTAAAAGCAATTAGCGTTCTCTGTTACTGTCTCAGAGCTGTTGTGGGGGTGGGCAGTAGAGCAACACTTACAAAATTAAGGCAAAATTAAAATAATGTTTCAAACTGCCCAAACGTAACAAGTAAATGCTGACATTCTGAAAGCACTCCTGCTGTTAGATTATATGAGTGGATCAGGCGGGTATCCAGGTGCTGTGTTCCAGAACTTATAAAGAGCCACCTGTGATATCTGACTGCATAACTTTCTGCTTCTAGGCTACTTCAAAACACCTTGCAATGTTGGTTCATTTGGAAAGAGGCTAAAACCATCCCTAGAGCTTCATCCAAACAGGAAATGTTGCAACCGTGGTACCCCAGTTTAATAGGAAAACATTAACAGCAGAGGAAATCCTATATTATTTTTTCAGCATTCTCCTATAAGACTTGGGGCCTGATCCATAGCTCATTGAAGTCAATGGAAAGATTCCTATTAACTTAAGCGGGGTTTGGAACAGATACTATATATATTCTTATGCACAGCAGGACTAGATATTGCTGTAAATGTAAGCAAATCTACACCACTTCCTAATGATTATTGCTTTTTCTCAATTTTTCATTATACTTAAGCTTTATTCTGTATAGTGGCTTTAATCTGAATGTTTTACACTGTTTATAATAATTATAAAAGGAAACAAAAATAATAAGAACAATTATGTAATCATGTTATATTGTCAAATAACAATTTTCAGCTAAGGAGTCAGATACATCTTCTGAAATGTATTTCCAATTGTAATTTTAAGCATTGGTGATATTAGATGCTTTATACGACCACCTAAAACCATTTTGTCCAAATTAAAAAAGAGAAAATAAAAAATATATATTTCGCAGTTATCCCACAGCTGATTAACTCCTAGAAGCAAAGATAGTTAGTTTTAGCCCAATGGATAACATATGAAAAGTGTTTCAGTGTTTTTGTAGTAAATGGCTAGTATGCACCACTGCCCTCTGCTGGGTGAAATCAGATTGCTCAACTATGTGTCATGGAGCCTGCACCGCTAACAGTTAATGGAGAATCTCCTTTCATTCAAATGGTAGATCTCTATCTATGCCTTTGGAGTAGATGGATATGAGTTCTATCTCCCAGTCCCTGTTAAGTTCAAAGCAGTTATGGTGACAAACGTGAAGTTCAAATGGCCACAGATTTGCTGTTAGATTTTTTCATATAAAATAACGGTTGAAATCTAGCAAATCATTGCTGACTTGAGTGGGAGCAGCCTGTGGGCATCAGGGGCTAGAATTTTGCCCTATACTTTGCTTTCCTTGATGCTGCTGATTTTTTTTTTAGTCTTCCACTGTGTATGGGTGAGAGGGTGGGAAGGCAAAATGCCATTTCTTTGCTAACTGTATTTGGAATAGAAAAATAAATGCTCTGCGCAGGTAGCATTACTGACTTCAATATTCTGCTGCTCTTTCTACAAACATACTCACGTAAGCATTCTCCCATCTCTAAGAAGGACTTGCAGTAGCCTTTGATACCTACCTTTATTGACTTCCCCTGGGTTTGTCATGATTAATTGGCCACCATGAACCCAACCTGAAATCATTAATTGCTTGTCTAATTGTGTACAGCTTTCCTACTGAGAAAGAGAAAACATCGCTGCAATGCAGGCAACAGGCAGAGGCGCCTCAGAGGTGGCAGCAATGGTCAGGTGCACAAGACCCTGGGGAGTTTGAAACAATGGCCAAGGAACCATGGGATTCCAGTGATCAAAGCACAGGCCCCCTCGTGATGGATAAAGACTCTGAAAACCCAGGTATCCAATACAAAAGCTTCCATGCCAGAACCATCCCGATTGAGTGGCATGACCACTCAGCCAAAACGAGCAAACACGGTAGAAGTTGAAAGCTGAGACCTTCCATGTAGCACTTTAAATGACTTATTAAAAAGGGGACAATTAATTCAAGGCCACAAGACTAGCTTCAAGCCTGAGTTTATGGAGGGGATGGTATGATGAGACTGTCTACAATGGCATGTAGCCGATCTGTGACAGGTGGTAGCAAATATCCCCAACAGCCGGTGATGGGACACTAGTTGGGGAGGGCTCTGAGTTACTACAAAGAATTCTTTTCCAGGTTTCTGGCTGGTGGGTCTTGCTGAAATGCTCAGGGTCTAACTGATCGCCATATTTGGAGTCAGGAAGAAATTTCCCCCCAGGTCAGATTGGCAGACACCCTGGGTTTCTTTCCCCCTTCCTCTGTAGCATGGGGCATGAGTCATTTGCAAGTGTAAACTAGAGTAAATGGTGGATTCTCTGTAACTTGAAGTCTTTCAATCATGATTTGAGGATTTCAGTAACTCAGCCAGAGGTTATGGGTCTGTTACAGGAGTGGGTGGGTGAGGTTCTGTGGTCTGCAATGTGCAGGAGGTCAGACTAGATGATCATGATGGACATAAAGTCTATGAGTGTAAGTCTCAACCCTCATTTGAACCAATGTAAAATATTTCTGCTGGACTAGGTTTGCTATGTTTTGCTATCCTAAGTAGACCTTGCCATAATTATCCATTTTTCGTCATCGCCAGATTGGATTTCTGGATTGTGGCCTACTCAAGAGTTACTAGGGAGTGTCAACCACTGCAGAATGGTTTCCCTTTTATAAACCAGTGTAACTTGGTTAAGAGGATAGATTTAAGCACTAGTTCTAGGGGAATTAAATCGATGTCAAACTGGTTTCTTCAGGGCCATGAAATCCCTGCATAAGAAGCTAAAGAATGCTGGAACCAGAAGACAGTATAAATACAAATGGGTCTTTTGCAGCCAGGCAATACACTTTACGTGCCGCATAGTTGGGTGCAGTATACAAAATGCAGCTTGATGACGTTGGGCTGGCAGACAGTCGATGTGCATGTCCAGAGGTTATGTTCCAGGTTTATGATGTTTCATAATGCACCTAACGTATTTTCTGTCATCTGCATTGCATTCAGAGGGTGAAACCCTGCCCCCATTGAAGTCAATGGCAAAACTTTCTTTGACTTCAGAAAGGTCACAATTGCACCCAGAAAGTGTAAAGCTATGGGGCTTAAGCTGGCCTTAAGTGATACATAAGTATTGGGTTAGCTCTCTGCACAGGGGTAAAATTTGCACCCAAAATGAAGATTTATACTTTGAAAGAGTATTTCACTTTGGATCCCAAGCCCCTGCACAGAGGTGTTTCACCCTGTGATAGCAGAGGTGACGTGTGGAGGGGGACATGCGGGGTCATGGGCCGCCCCCAGATTTGCTGCTTAGCTGAGCATGCTCAGTAACACTGCTGAAGCCAGCTGTCCTCACTCTGCACTCTCACTATTGGCAGGCACCGGTTGTCTCTGTTTAATAGTAAAAAAATAATAGAGGCTTTAAGATGTTGGCAAAGCTGCATCTAAGTGTTGCTGTAAATTATCTTTGTTTCTCCAGGCTGGAAATTTCATGGTATCTCCCATGGGAAAATGTGATCAATATTTTCTTACACACAAACACTCACTGTGCAATATGAACTCTTATGAGGGTTGACAATATTCAGGGGTCCTTTCCTTAATAGAAGAAATACTAGCTAAAAAACAGCTTACCCTATAAACAACCCATCCTTGAGTCTCACTTCCTGGCTAACAAAAACAGAGGTACTTTTGTTGAACCCCTAAAAGGAAGGATAGTTTTGTATAGCTGGAGATTGGTGCACTAGTAAATTAATGAAATGGATAGGATGGGTGTAAAAATAGCTGTGTGATTAGATAATTAATGTTTGAATAGTATTAAGTATTATTGTTAGTTGCTGCTACTTATGTTGGGGTGATTTTTATTCAGACAAGAAATATTTGGGGCAAAATCTTTTTTAAAAAGTTTACTTAAATACACTTTTTGTAAACCACGAAAAATTTGCACTGAATTTAACAAAAAACGAAAGTATAAGTTTACTTACCCGTGCATAAAAATACACTGTTGTAACTTTAAGAACTTCATGTCTTTCAGAGATTAATGATAGGCGTCATGCTCTCTTACATTCGGAACACACAAATTCAGCCGAAATGGATGAAGCTACACTCACCCCTGTTCCGATAGAAGACAAACCCCATCAATTTCTTGTAAGCACATCCTTCTTTGAGACCCTGTGTCCACTTATGACCACATGGCCACTGCAATAATTGTACCCCAAGGCCTCTGCACCAGTCCAAACAGGGATGAAGTGGTGCATTGGCTCCATACTGGCCCCTCTGCACAAGGGTGAATTCCACCCTTTAAGATCTTGAATAGCTTTATAAGCAGGCGCCCTTATCACCTGGTAGGTTAAATTTACTACGGGTAACTGGTTTGAAAATATGGCTCCCTTGTACGGTATGTTGTATATTTGAGACTTAAATCCTGTGTGGCCTAAGCAGCGACTTAACCTTCCCCTCCCTTGCTCCCAAGGGCAGTAAACTATTATGCGCTCATACCAGCAGATTAGTATCCCCACCACCCACCTGCAGCAGAAACACAGGGAGGCTGCATGGTGTGTGTGTGGGGGGAAGGGAGCGTGTCTTATGCCTCCTTATGTCTCTGTGTAGGCCTGGCCACTGTCTGGCCCTTAAGGGTATGTCTGCACAGCAGCTGGGAGCAAGCCTCCCTGTCCGGGTAGACAGACTCACACCAACTGTTTGAGCTAGCGTGCTAAGACTAGAAGTGTGGACGTTGCTGCCCGGGAGGTGGCTCTGGCTAGCCGCCCGAGTCCAAGCCTGCCCACCGCCCTGGGAACCAGCTCAAGTGGCTAGCCTAGGTTGCCACCCTTGCGGCAACTTCCATACTGCTATTTTTAGCCAGCTTAAACGGGGCTAGCGTGAATCTGCCTATCCGGATCAGGAGGCATGCTCCCAGCTGCTGTGTAGATGTACTCTGAGGTACGTCTACACTGCAAAGAAAAACGCGCGGTGCCCAGTCTAAGAGCCTGAGTCAATGAGTTCGGGGCTCAGGAGGTGGGACTAAAACCAGCAGTGTAGCTGTTCCCACGTGGGCTGCAGCTGGGGCTCTGACACCTGGCAAGGAGGGGAGGGTCTCTGAGCCTGGGCTCCAGCGTGAGCGGGAATGTCTGCACCGCTAATTATAGCCTCACAGCCCAAGTCAGTTGATCCAGGCTCTGAGACTTGGCACCGCAGGTTTTTCTTTGCAATGTAGACATAACTTAACTGGCTTTGTGCCAAATCTCCCAACTGCAGAGAGTCTGGGCTTGTCTTCACATACAGCACTACAGCCAGGTCCGGAGCGCAGGGAGAGCGGCGCTATAAAAAGGCGCCTCCCCCTGTACTCATCCGGTGGCGCTCCGGGTCTTCGGCCGCACTTCGGCGGCTCACTCCGGGTCTTTGGTGGTACCCGCCGCCGAAATGCCGCCGAAGACCCGGAGCGCTCCCGGGTGCGTGTAAGAAGCGGCGCTTAAAAAGAAGCGGCACCTTTTTTTAGTGCTGCTAAAAAAAGGCGCCGCTTCCGCCGCTTCTGCTCAAGGGGGAGCGGCCACTCCCCCTGCTCCCCCCTGGCTACGCTACTGCACTACAGCTCTGTCATTGTAGCGCTCTAGTGAAGACGCTTCTCCCATCCGTGCAGTTAATCCACCTCTGCAAGAGGTGGTAGCTAGGTCAGCGGGAGAAGCTCTCCTGTTGACATAGCGCTGTCTACACAGGGCGTTAGGTCAGTGTAGCTACATCACTCAGGGGTGTAGTCATACCGATATAGGTCTGTAGTGTAGACCTGGGCCTCCTCTCTCCCCTTTTACGATACTAACTCTGACCTTTGAACGTTTACATTCTAGGATTGCGATCATAAGGAAAAGAAGTTTGTTTCAAACCGAGCACTAGCCCCTAAAGACAATGAGGATATTCATTCCCATGACAGTGAGTTTACAATGAAAGGTTTGGGGATACTTTCCACTTGATGTAGCTTATGCCTTGCTCGAGTAGAAAATACTCTTCAAGGAACTGGTAAATCATATTTAATGCTATTATGTCCAATCTGTTTCAAGCGCTTCAATCAAACTTTAATATAGACAGAAAGAGAGACAGTCTTCTCATTTATTACCTAAGTGTCTTGCTCACTGTACTGAATGCATAAATCACCTTTAGGCAAGATGTTGGAGATCTGTCTAAGGGTTATTATGAGAGATGATTATACTGCTTTCTCAGAACAAAATCATAACTTATTTGGATTGTGTCATTAACAATTTACTTTCTTTTGAGGTATTTTCAAAATAATTTAAGGGTCTACATCTTAAAAGAACATAGATCAGCTGAAGATAGACTTTGACAGGACATACTGGAGTTATTTTTGTTTCCAGGTTTTATCTTCAGTTCATATTTCTTGCTCCCAGTTCAACTTATAACAAATAAAACTGGCTTTTTATATATGAGACAGTTATATCATTTATATAGTTCTGTGTATGCAGAGTCTCTGTATTATAAATATATATATATGGTCATATCAGTTCTCATTTGTATTATTTTTACTAATGGGGTATCTTAATTGCATCAAATTCACCCAGATCCCATGATGAGGGATGCTCAATTCATTTGTGTAATTATTTTTTATAACAATGATACAGATTACATAGGTGTAAGCTTCATTTCAACAAAGTTCTTAAGTAAGTGCCTAACTTTGAGCATGTGGATAGTCACATTTTAAGTGAGTGAAGTCGATGGGAGTGTTTCCATTGACTTCCATGGGGCCAGGATTTCACATTTAGTGTTTTGTCCTCATATGTATTCCTGTCCAGAGGCTCAGCTCTGTTTCATAACCTAGGAACGAATATGGTTTGCCATTGGTTAACTGTTACCACTTGTGCACAGGACAGGTATTTTGCTTTCTGCTAGTGCTACCTAGCTGGCTCCATCTGTGCTGACAGTGGAAGATTACCGAGGCTTTCTCAGACTTGGAATTAGAGCTGGTCAAAACATTTTTATTGAACTTTTTTCAAGAAAAAATGGTTTTTTGGTTAAATAGTTTTGTCAAATTTTGAAAAATACAAAATGTTTTGGTTCTAATTTTTTCTCCCTCTTCACTCCATTCTCTTTCCTTCTTCCTCTAGGTTTAGTCCCATCTATATGGGGTTGTGTCTTTGAGTCCATTTTTCCATTTCAGTCTCTCCTGATGCCGTTCCTTGGAAACTCTGCAGCTAATCTCATCCTTTTGTATAATATCCATCCATCTCGTCTGGGTCTTTCAACCCTTCTCTTATCCTTTACTCCTCAGTTTAACACCCTGTTGCCCATATCTTTTCACATGTCCAAATCATTTCTCACTTTTATTCCGTCCAGAAATGGAAAAAAAGGAGGGGAAAAAACTAAATGTTTTTGGGTTTTTTCCTTGAAAAACTGAAAATTTCCATGGAAAACTGTGAGTGGAATGGAAATTTTGTTGTTTCTTTCCAATGTTTCCATGGGGAATACCTAGCACTCTTCAAACATCACCACTCAGAATATATTTATCAATCCTGCCCAAACACTTGATGTAGGGCTTTCAGAAGCAAACTATACATAGTACAAATGTGTTTAGTAAGAGCTTGCATGGTTTTCCTTCCCAGTGTGAACAGGGGTAGTTTTTGTCTGAGAATCATGTTAGACTAGACCTGTTTTTTATAAAAAGAATGCCAGAGATATTACCTACATATCTGCAAGATACTTCAGTGATCAGTGCTTTACATAAGCCCATCTACAGATAGACACAGGGAACTAGAGGTATAACAGTGGTAGAGGACACAGTTTGGCTAGCACAGCTCTTGGGGGAGTAAAATATCCTTGCATACAATGGTCAAAACCCCCATACTAAACATCTGGCACCACTTTACATTCTCATGGTTAGAGCTAGCCTGGTGCTGCTGACACAGAGCACAGGGCCTTAGATTCTTCCCTCTGTGTCCCAATAATTGGTGTATTGCAGGTAATGCTACCTCATCCTCAGTGGACGAATTAGAGAGTGATACACTGACAATGGAAAAGGTGTACCGGGTGCAAGGAGGAAGCCAAGAGGCTGCAGGAGACGACGAAGGCTCATGCAGTCCATACAAGGTGCGTGGTAGGGCTGCTATTTATGTTTTGAAACTGGCTTTTTCCCAGATAAACATGCAACCAAATAAACCCTCAAAATCAGCCAGCATGACAGCATGAACTCAAGCTGTTGGCATAAAAGCTAACTCTTTGTGCCGGCGCTTTGTTGCGGTATGTTAACGTATGACCCTTAAATATGATAGGTTGGCTTCCTGTGGCAGTACAACTCTTCTACGTAGGGCCCTATCAAATTCACGGTCCATTCTGGTTAACGTCACAGTCATAGGATTTTAAAAATCATAAGTTTCACAGTTTCAGATATTTAAATCTGAAATTTCATGGTATTGTAACCGTGGGGGGTCCCGACCCCAAATGGAGTCGTGGGGATGGGGGTCACAAGCCCACTGGGGGGGGTGTGTCATGGTATTACCACTCTTATTTCTGTGGTGCCGCCTTCAGAGCTAGACAGCTGCTGGCCGGGCACCGAGCTCCGAAGGTGGCGGCACCGCCAGCAGCAGCGCAGAAGTAAGGGTGGCAATACCAGACCATGCCACCCTCGCTTCTGTGCTGCTGCTCGTGGTAGTGCTGCCTTCAGTGCTGGGCTCCCAGCCAGCAGTTGCCGCTTTCCTGCTGCCCAGCTCTGTGAAATCTGGTGTCTCCTACAATAGCCAGATTTCACGGTCGGTGACGCTTTTTTCATGGCCCTGAATTTGGTAGGGCCCTACTTATACAGCTCTCCGTTTATATTCTCTTTCTCCTACATAATCAGTGGGGCTGATTCTTCCTTTGTCTCTTAACCATGGTCCATGCAGGCTAATGATGGTGACAGAGGGTCAGGGTTGATTTCAGATGGACCCTCAGCAGTGGAAGCAGAGACCGGAAAAGGAAGGCGGTCAGAGGAACAGAGGTGCGTTAACCCCTGAGAGCATGGACTTCTGTCCCATATTCTGTTTCACTCACAAAGGATCAAAGCCTGCCCCAACGTTGAAGGTTTCAGAGAGCCCTGACCCAATGCAAGTGGTTCGTTCTACTGCAGAAAGGGGGAAGTAGGATATGGGGACCCTGCTCACCTTGTGTGCCATGGAACTCTGCAGGCATCCACTAACCTTTCCTCCCCACTGAGGGGAAAGCACAGAACAGCTCCACTGCTATTCTGTGGTCTGTGGGGAGGTCACGGGGTGGACTCATCTATTGCTTAGCTCCAATGGAGACCCCTCGTTCACTGAGTGACCTCTCAGGCTGTGGATTGACTCCCAGAGCAGTTGAATCACAGTAAATTCAAAGCAATGGATTGCAATATATGAAATCACAGCTGAGCCACAAGGGTGAATTATTCTTCCAGGTTAACAGACTTAGATATAAGGGGCAAGTTCTGCACTTGGATGCCAGTATGAAAATCCCATTGAAACCGTTGGGAGCCAGAGAGCCATACAGCAAAGGGAACATTTGGCCCTAATCTATGCTTATAGTATACACGTGTCTGAAGATCATATAAGATGCAACATAATGGGTCAGGATATTGACGGCATTAACTCCTCCTATTGAAAATGACAGTGTGTTTATGCGGAATTGTTTTATGGGTCTGATGAAGTAACCTTCACATAAGCAAAATGTGCATTGACTTCCAGTTTACATGTGTAAGAAATTACTGCTAAGAGCTGATCCAAAGTCCTCTGAAGTCAATAGAGAGACTCCTGCTGACTTCAGAAGGCTTTGAATCAGGCCTTCAGTGTCTGAGAACACAGTTAAAAAATAAGCAATACCGTTTTGTCTTTACCAGCGCATTTATTTATTGTGCGTAGACTATGATTGACATATTTAACATTACATCCAGCATTCATTAACATCACCCGAATACAGGGTGTAAATACTAATGGATGCCAAGCTCTTTCTAAATTCACAGGAAAGATACTTTAAATCCAGCAAGCGTGTGACTGTATTTTCAGGACAAATGTGGACTCCAAACGAGACTCGGACATCACTTACATGGGTGTAAAAAAACTGCCGGTGTCTAAAATCCTTCCATTGCAAGGTAAGAAAGAAAAGATTTTTTGCAATAAAGTTTGTGTAACACCATAGAAGGGTTGACTCTGGTGCGCCCCCTTATGGCTGGATATGCGAGTAGCAGACTCTCCTCCTCTAGCTCTCCCTGCCAACAGTTGCTCCACCCTGTGATGGCCAGCGTCTTCTCGCAGCTCAGCCTTTCAGTCAGGTCATGTTTAGTCTCACCCCTTCCATGGTAAACACAGAGTCCAATAAACTAAACTCAAACGAACATAACTCTTTGCTGCTACCCAGGCTCGCTCGTCTGTGGGCTCTTCACCCCTTCCCAGGCTCTGCAGGGATGTCCTTCCACTCTTTTGCGGTGATGCCTCCCCGGGCTTTCTCCCTGGAGGTGTAGCTCTAAACTCAATAGTCCTTCTTCCCCTTGTGTCAGGGTGTTTACACACCACCGTATCCAGTGGACCAGAAGGGGCCTCAGATCCTCCCTCTCCTTTGGGTTCCAGGCCAGGCAGGGACCTTGTGGCGAGCAGCTAAGATTTGCTGTCTCCCTGGATTTCATCCTACCTTGGCCTTCTTTCAGGCAATTTCCCACAGCCCCTTCCTAAGCTTGCTGCGCATCTGCCTCTCTCTGTAAGTCCTTTCTTCACTCCCTACCAACTAGAGATGGATTGCAGAGTTCTTCCCCTCTCTTCCAGCAGCCTCCTTCTCATCTGGGCTTCCTTCCTTTATGCTCCCCACACAGTTCCTTCCCAGCTGGGCTTAATACAAATAAATAAGAAGAAGGAAGAGGTGCAACCAGGTGAATTAATTGCTCTGTCTCCAGTTAACTCTTTTATTACTAGTGTGGGGTAAATCACAAAAACACTTACAGAGGAGTCACATCCCCCTTTAGCAGCCAGTCCTCATAAAAGGTAACAGCCTACTATTGCTACCAGGTAGTGGAATTACTCCTTTAGCTCAAATGAGAGAGGTCTATGCTTTAGTGGTGAAAATCCTGGATTTAAACCCTTCTGATTAACCATACTGGAGGTTGTTATATTTGCTCACTCATTACATTATTTAGCTCTTCATGTTATCTGGCCTATTTTAAATTTATGCACAATGTGATATTAAAAATAGTGCTTCCTTGACTGCACAGTTATTGTTATTGACTTTGAAATGAAAACTACAACTGTGGATAGAAGGTGTAGCTTGAGTAGGAAAGTACTACATATATATTATATTAAAAAATCAGTATTTGCCAGATGGAAAAAGTCAATTCCTGGAGGGTGAGAAATGTTATTTGCAAATTTCTAAAAGATTCTTGCAAACAGCAAAATGAAAAGAAAAAGAGAACAGGCCCCAGTCCTGCAGCTAGCTCCCCACAGGCACTCCCAAGTCGAGACTGATTGAAGTAAGGGAGAAAAAGCCCTAGGAGTAAAGGATTGCAGGATTTGAAGGCTCAAGTACTTGACAGTAACCATTTAAAATAAAACTAGATGACTGTCATGATTGCTGATTTTGACAGATGTTCCAGTCAACGAAGAAGAAGCGAAAGTATCTGCACCATATGAGAAAAATCCTGCTGAGGGCAACCAGTTGATTAAGCATGTGGACAACGATCCGTGTGATCCCTCTGATGAAGAGCCTGCTTTGAAAACATGTTCAGAGGGACTAGGTTCCACAGTATCATCCACTGAATCACACGACTCCTCTCTGAGATGTGAGAGTGTAAACTCGTACCACTCCCTCCCTGAATTTCATAAAGTGACTGCGGTTCGGATCCATGTCTCAGAAAGCTCAGTTTCAGACTCTGAATTAGAAGCTGAGGACACAGATATCAGCCTCCCTGAGGAGTTTACCATCCAGCAACAACCGTGTGGTGGCCATGATGCTGATGTGTTTCCTAACCCTTTGACAAAGGCACAGATAGCCGTAAGTGACGGAAATGAATTATTATCTAGTGATATATGTGAGGATCAAGTACCCCATGATGATTGCAATCGTGAGGCATCATCGCTCTTTCATGGCTCTGGAAAACATCTTGGAGATGTTTCAGTATATGAGTGTGGTTATGAATCACATTCTGTCACTTCCTCAAACAGCGAAAAGCCAACGCTAAGTGCCGCAGGAAGAGAAGAACCATTTTCCTTTCAGTTCGATAACACTGCTAATGGAAGGAGAAAGCCGGGCTTGGAAGCTTCAGCTCTACTGCCTTGCTCAGAAAACTGTGGTGTAAACAAGATCCCCTCTCAGGGAAAATCTGAGCAGGATTCAGATTCATCATCTAGCTCCTTATTGTACAATGATGACTTTTGTACTGAGGAGACCTTTGAACAACAGGGTTCTGCAGCTAGCAAAGCGGAAAAGGATGATGATTTATCTGTTGGTCAGAGTAAAGTAGCGTTCACCTGGTTTCCACCCGAAAGTTCCCTGAAGCCTCTAGATGCTGTTCCTGAGCAGTTCAATAACTGTGTATCGCTTCCACCTAAAAAATCCATGACAAATGATCAGATGCCATTGTTTCCTGTAGATTCTTCACTAGCCTTCAGAGACTTGTCAAGTTTAGAAGAAGCTAAAACTAATCACACAGAACTTTTAACGGAAGGACACGTCTCCAACAAACCAAATGGAATTACATCTCCACACTTATCAATGCCCAGAAGTTCTGAAGAGGCTCCTACAGGAGCTGAAGTCAGTTCATTTGACACACGAACCTTCCAAAGGGTGCTTGCACAAAATCAAAATAACTCAGCAAGAGAAGGTCAAACCTTCAAGAAACCTGAGATGGTGCCACTTGGTTCTATCGCCTCCAAAAAGCAGTTACCACAAGCGAGGTGCTGCCCTTCTGAGAGTGAAGATGATATGATTTTTATCAGTGATGAGGGCCTGCCTCCTATTGATAAAGATACCTTGTCAGAAATACTGTCTCCTGTTGATGAAGTGCTGTCCTATGGAAGCGTTGATTTACCATCATCAAAGAAAAAGGATTTGTCATTGTACAGTGAGGACCTTCCCACACCCCCAGAAGAGGTAGGTGGGTTAAAAAGTGGGGACATTAGCTTCAGCACAGAAGACTTCCCTTCTCCACCAGAACAAATGACATTCTCTGAGACAAGAGATTCACACTCTTCTCTGCATGAAGATGTGTCAGGACAAATGGACGAGTT
Source organism: Macrochelys suwanniensis (assembly GCA_033296515.1). Taxonomy (NCBI): domain Eukaryota; kingdom Metazoa; phylum Chordata; order Testudines; family Chelydridae; genus Macrochelys; species Macrochelys suwanniensis. Next base: position 5,964,014 of record CM065790.1, on the reverse strand, counting down.
TCCCTCATTAGGTGATAGCGCTATGCCTGAAGAATTGCCCCCGCCATCTCCAGAGTTAATGGATGTTTTTTCAGCTCAGGACGGGACTCTCTCTGGATGTTGTTGGGGTAAAGAAATTATTTCAGGAGGAAAGGACGACTTATTAGAACATGTGACAGCGGGAAATGAGACAACATTGCAGCCACTAGGCTCACTCTGTGCGTCAAGTCCCACTTCTTCAGGTCAAGCCATTCAAAGGCCAGAACATTTAAAGAAACAAAGCAAGCCATTTTTAACACTGTCCAAAGCTCAGGAAGATAATGATGACCCATTATTGTCATTTGAAGTTGGAGACAGAGTATTAGTGAAGAACATTCAGCCAGGTATGCTGATGTTCAAGGGATGTACCTCTTTCGATGAGGGTTATTGGGCTGGCGTGGCTCTTGACAAACCAGAAGGTGATCATGATGGAACTTATGGAGGAGTGAAATACTTTGTGTGCGCTAAATATTTTGGCATCTTTGTCAGACCTGATCAAATTTCACATCTCTTGGAGGATAATGAAAAGAGTTCTGATTACTCCAGGGATGAAGACTCATTCTCTGATGATGGATCATCCAGGGGGGACTACAAATGTGCTGATGATAACCAGCAGGGAACAGGATATACAGAGCGGAAACCTGAAGACACATATAGTGCAAGTGGTTCAGCATTGAAAGAAAACAAGTCTAGATCACACATGTCCATGCCATCAGGAAAAGAGCACAAAGGACAGTTTCCTACCGATGATCAGTATATGTCCAATGAATTCACTTGTCAAGCTTACTTAGTATGTTTAGACTCAGAGAAGGAAACAACAGAGCTAACACAGATAAAGAAAGAGACAATTGCAGAAGATGTGCTTCCAATGAGAAATAAAGACAGTAACACAGAAGAAGTAAACAAGAGCAAACGTATTAGTTGCTTGTTGAAAGATCAAGAAAGAAATAAACTGGCTGATGATATCTCAAGCAAACTCACAAAAAAACTTTTGTATGACACTTTAAGTGCATTTTCTGATACAACCGAACACAAATATAAGAGTGCCTTTGAAAGAGAACTGCGGAATCATGTTAAAGGCCTAAAAAGAGAAGGCAATCACAGCACTAGCTTATCAGAGCGATCAGCTGAAGTTTTGGATGTCTTACTGTGTGACTTTGATACACTTAGCATTCACGGGCCTCACACAACACAAACAGTAGCAGAAAAAATTGTAACTAAATTTGTAGATGATGCAGTGAAAGAATATAAGAAAATTAAAAGGAAACAAGGAGCTAAAGCAGACACAATGTTTCGCGTATCTTCTGAGATTCCTCAAGGCACTTTCCCAGTAAGTATAGACTCAGGAGTTTCTTTGTCTTCTAGATATATCTGTTTAGGCCTTGATCCTGCAGTTGGGTATCTGCAGGGAAATCTTTGTGCTTGTCAAGTTGTTTTTTCCCATCAGTAAGTTATATAATGTCAAGAGAACAACAATTAGGGCCAAATTCTATTTGGGAATGTGCAAGGGAATCCTGAGTCTGGCTCTGAGGTAATGCTCTGCCCAGGCAGGGGCATCCCAGAGAGGCAATTAAGGATCAGGGGACATGCTCAGCGTGATACTTGCATAGACCATGTTCACCCTGACGCAGAGTAACTCCATTACATCCAGAGTACCCCTGCAATCAGCAGAGGTGTGTGGGTGTGGTGGGTTGTGCGTGGCGCCAAAGACAGTTACAGTTAGCTGTAGCCCACGAAAGCTTATGCTCAAATAAATTTGTTAGTCTCTAAGGTGCCTCGTTCTTTTTGTGGATACAGACTAACACGGCTGCTACTCTGAAACCTGTCAGTTAAAACTTTTGTGCAGCATTAATGTACGTCTGCTTGGGGGTCAGTTATACTGGAATCTGGCTCTCAGCTGTTAAACTTAAATGGCTCTTTAAATATTAGCAAACTGAATACCTCTTAAAATTGTGAAAAAATACAAATGTAAATGCAATGGATTTTTTTCTTCTTTTTTTTTTTCATTCAAGTTCCTTATTAAGATCCTCGATGCTGGTGTTTTTGGAAGCTCTGAAGATTTTGATCAGCTCAATTCTATCCAACATACGAAGGAGATAAAAACTCAAAGGCAAACTCAGCAGAGATTAGATCACTGGCACTCAGCTCCTTGGAAGAAAACAATGGAGGTTCCTCTGGTGGTACCACATAATAGTTCACATGTTATGATACTGTCTGCACATGCAGTAGATAAACTATGGACTCCTCAAAACATTTGTTCAAATTCTAGGAGGATCAATGTGCCAAAGGACTTTGATTGTAATGACATCTCAGATGACAATCTGGAAGTAGAAAGCAAGAGGATTTACAATCAGGTATTTTTAAAGCATTAACTGCGGTTTACTTTTTCCAGGGTTTTTTTAAAATGAAAATTGCATTTTAAGGAGCACCTACCTTCAGTCTAACTGTACCGACTATAGCAAAGGGAGACCAAACCAGGTACAGAAAAATGAAGAATTAGTGCATTATTTTTATTAGGCTATTGTGAAATAAAATATAGATTGCACTAATCTGAGACAACCATTTTGTTGCCGTCCATTGGGACACACACAAAACCAACATGATTTTCAGTCCCTCCTGTTCACTATTACATGTAAAATAGCAGCAATGCCTAAACCATTTATACTTGCACATTAGGTGCTCAGACAGTGCTGTGCTGATAGCGACTAGTATTAGGGTTCATATGTTCTTTAGATTCTGGCCACGAGAGGGTGGCATAATTATACCCACTTTAGAGATGTCAGCAATGTAATTGTGTGTGGGAATCTTGCACTGAGTCTGGAGACTCCAGGGCTGTCTGCCTGGCTCCTTTCACCAGCCTTAAATTAACTTTTGAAAAAATAGCAGTGGCAGATTCAGTTGATTTTGCTATTCTGTTTCCTCTTTGTTCCAGGTTATATTTGATTTAACTCACGAGCTGCTACATGCAGAATATCAGGTGACAGCAAATCCAAATCCTCTTCCGTGGCTCAAAGAAAAATTGGATTCTCGCTATTACAGACCTATTTGCAGAAAAACAGATATCAGTGAGGTGAAGGTACATCATGGTGATTTAAAGGGCACAATTCTGAAAGTCAGTGTAGAGATCTGAGTGTGCAATGAGTAAATGGTAAGGGAATGTACAACACCTGGGCAAGCAGGGTGATAAGAGCATAACACAGGTGGTGATAGAGAGGGTTGATCTGAAATGCATGCATAAAAATAGAGTGAGGTGGGCAGCTAATCCAAAAATTCCCATAGTACATAGACTTTTAAAGCCATTTAATTATGAATAATTAACCTGCGAGCACATATTTTACAGCCTGGAGATGTTTTTATGTTAAAAGAAATGGGAACTGGGCCTCTAAATCTCTTAGTCAGCTTTAATCAGAGGTATAGCCTTTAAAGTATTCTCACTTTAAAAATGTATTTTTCAGTAATGATGACCTTGAGCCCAAACCCAGGATTCAGTACATCCCACACCAAACCCACAAACTTTGGGACATTTCCAGATTTTGAATTTGAATTTCACAGATCAAATCAACATCTCTCATTTGCCACTTCCACATCAGTGACGAATCTTATACACACAGCATTACAGTGCAGCCTTCTTTTTTTATTTCAAAGTCATTTATTCAGGGAGAAATTATTAAGATAATGAACTTGGAAAAGAACAGCTTGGAGATGAAGAGGAAACTCCTTAATATGACCAAGTATGGAAATTGTAAGAGGGACCGAGTGGATCTTATTCTGGTAAGCATAATGGAGATGTTTTATGTTTTATATATATTAAATCTACAATCCTTACTGACTCTTGTGACAGAGCTACATTTACTTAAACTAATGTATTGAATGTTATGACTCTCCTGTCTTTATATTTACAATAATAATCCAGCATTGTCAAAGCATTAAGGCTCAGGTGATGGATTTGATTGCATGTTCTAGTGGTTGCTTTCAAAGGGAATTGCAGTTACTCAAAAACTCCTAAGTTTTGGCCTTGAATTAGTTCATTTTATTTAGCTTTCTGTTTGAACGCAGAATTAAGTCTGCTCATTGGGCTCAATCCTGCAAGGTGCTGAGCACCCTGGCCTTGCGCCAGCAATGACTTTAAACAGGCGTTTAAGCATGTGACTTCTCCAATAGACTTCAAAGGAACTACTCATGTGCTTAAGGTAACATGCAAAGTTGCTTCTCTGAATAGCAGACCAACTGCTCAGCATCTTGCAAGATCAAGCCCTTTCTCTATATGTCAACATTTATGTCTATGCTATATTTTTAGATTCAGGAGCTCCACAAAGAAGAATCTCAGTGGACTGACTATGCTGAGGATGAATTAGCTGTGAAGATGAGAGTAACTGAAGACATTTTTGACAGCTTGGTCCTTGATACAATAGGAGTTCTTGAAAAGATCTCTCTCAAAAGAACTTCTGATTAGATGTTTTTCTTAGAGCCCATAGTGGTGGAGGTTTTAAGCTCTGTGAGTTTCAAGACAATGGTTCCATAAGCACATGCTTAAGAATTTTCATTCTGAACTTTGTGTCCAAAACCAGCATCTTCTGGCTAAGTTATATGTTCATGTTCACAGTGAAAAGGGTGCAAACAATTGACTTACAGGGATGAAAAAATATCACACACTCCTTATACACTATAGCTAAAGTCTTCATGGCAGCCCCACATATGCTGCTCCAAAAAGCCAAGAAGGGGTTAGCCTAAAGGAGGGGCCACCACATCTATGGTTAGGCAGATCCTATGACCCCCCTACACACCTATAGAGAGGCTGTGGCCATTGTGGCAGCCTACTGGCTGGAGTTGCAGTAGCAGAAGATACAGAGGGGCTCACCAGCAGCTTCTCACCCTGACCTTGGATCGTGGGAGTGGATTTGAACTCCCTAACCCTCTCCAAACTCTCCCCAATTTCTCAGGATTTACGTGGGTGGAATGGATTTCGTTCACATTTGAGACCAGGATGCCTGCTCTCTGCACTAATATCTCGGCCCGTGTGCCTTAGAACCATGTTGTCCCCTCTGCTGGTTGTGCTAAACCCCTCAGCTTCTTGAGATATTTAAGATTAAATTGGAGAAAGCAATTTTAGACTGGAGCAAGAACATATTGTACAGAATGATCCTGTGCTGGCTGGGGTAGGAAAATGACCAAGTAGGTACTGTATTTCTGTTTTCGTGTCTGTGCTCTTATGTAAATAAGACACATACCAATTTTATGTACACTGTGATGCACTTTAAATGGGATGCTTCCTATCAGCAGCCCAGTTTTATGAATGCTGTATATATTTATGAAAATAATTAGGTCTCTGGTATGCATTTAGCACATGTGAGTTTGTTTGAATTATTATAATCCCCTTAAAAAGAATGTATGCTGAGCATGTACAACTTGCCTTTTAATGGGCAAAATTGGGAAACTGAGGAAGTAGAGGAGGAAAATAGGTTGTTCACATTCCTTGATCCAGACAAGGTTTCTGTGTGTGCCCTGTACTTGCATTTTTTCATATTCAGAGAAGGCCAATGACTTTGTTACTGTTTTAAACAAACATTAGCCAGTAGAGACTAGGGGTCTGATTTGTTTATATATGATTTGTTAATTGGTGTTTTATTTAATTTACCAATATACAGAAACAGCTTATAACTGAGGAATTAAATAATTAGTTCAGCTGATTTATTAAATCCTACTCATTCAGGGAATCAAGATAATTAATTTAATATAAATTATATATAACTGTGTATATTTAAGGCACAATATTTAAGATTTGGTATTGTTGGACAAGATGTAATGCAAATATATTTTGTGTTTATATTTTTAAATATACATACTTCATACTGCAGTTTTCATATTGATTTGTTAGGCTTCTGAACAACTTAAATAAAACCTTTCTTTTTAAACTATTTTGATCACAGACTTGAATGGATTGAATACCATATGTTAATACATTTATATTATTTTATTAGTTATCCATTTATATCACAATAGTGCCTAGCAGCGCCAATAAGAGATTAAAGTCCCATTGTGCTAGGAATTGTGCATCCATAACATGAAAAGAGCTTACAAATGTAGGCAAAGATTTGTGCATGTCCTTAACTTTACACATTATAGCCCTTTTGCACTCAGTGGGACTGTTCAGACTGCATAAAGTTAAGCATGTGTGAAAGCCTTTGCAGATTCAGTCCCTAAGTAAAGCAAATAGTGGAACGGGCAATTCTGACATTCAACTGCAATATTAAAATATATTCAATTGTTCAGACAGTTCTGGTGAAATTAGCATGTTGTGGGGTACAAGTAGAGGCACTACCACAGCAACACGCATTCTAGGCCAGATCCTTAGCTGGCGTAAATCAGCATTGCTGCACTGACTTCAGTGAAGATGGCAAATTATACCAGCTAAGGAGGTGGCTGGACTTTCTTGTGTTTAAATTCTCATTCTTAATGTACCACCAATGGAGCTCTCAGTGAAAAGTGCTCAAGCCAGACTTGATGTCAGCAATGCACAGATGTTCACCCCACTGTGTGGATTGCATTGGCTCCAAACAAGGCTAACCATCATGCCACTCTCCTCCAATGCAATGCTACTGTATACAGCAAGTGCTGACGTAATAACCCCAGCAGGGCAAACTGCCCTCCCACCCTTATCCCAGAAGGCATCAGGCATTTCCCCAACCATTCTGTTGGTATGCAGAAGGAGTTGCTAAAGCTCCCACAAGTCACTGCTCTGGGAAGCTTTGATGGGAACTGTTGGATAGATACCAAGAGAGAAATTCACTGCAATTTTTTACTAGAGACCTATGTGTGAGTGCAAGATAGTACTTGCAACCAAAACAAGATGGCTGCCGTGGACTCTGGCACCATTCATGCGTGCCATCCTACTGGTTCAGTTACAGTGCTTAGATTCTCTACTGTAGAAATGAGCTTTGGAACCAGCTACCCTTTCCTGTCACCGCAGTAACCTGACCTCTGCCCTTCGTACCTATTGAATGAATTGAAATTAAAACTCCAACAGGCTCCAACAGAATCAAAGGGCAAAACCATCTGATGGAGCAAGAAGCGAGAACTGGCCTTTCGGCTGTTACCAAATGACATGAAGAAAGGAGGGGCAGAGGAAGAACAGAAGCAGCTACGTGCGCTGAACATTTTGAATCCCATTTTGAACATCTGGTTGAGGGAAGGGTGTCCCCGAGTCACTTCTCACAGGCTGAGGCAGCCTGGAAGAATGTTAATGCCAAAATAAATGTGATGGTAACCCACATTCCCTTCAGTGTGATGCTCTGGTCCCTAGCTAGTAGCAACTGGATCACGTATAGAAGTTGCTGAGCCTACTACAGCCTTGGCTAACAGTACAGTGTCTTTTAACTTGGGTAGAAGAGGCTCATGCTTTGATTCCCCAGGTTCACTCCCTGATGCCAGTGACCCCCCCCGCCCCCCCCCCCGGGTGCAGTGTTACCTGCCCTCTGCCCTTTTGGGGCAGTTAATTAACCTATTTTTCTCCTCATGGTAATTCAGCTCTTTGTTCCAACAACAAGGTTTTCTTATTGTCAGCATGACAGGGTGTGGCCTTCCACGCTTGTCTTCCTGCACAAATGGCTCCGACACCTCTCGTTTGTAACCCCTGTTGTGTATTTTATTTGTGTAATAGCAACCACCACCACTCCTTACAGCCTTATGCAGCAATTCTATTTACAGTGTCATAAAATCATCCTCCCCTTTTGACAGAGAGAGAAGAGCTTTCCCTTACCCTAGCCAGTGCTGGTTGGCTACACACTTCCCTTCCTCCCCCAAGCATTTCCTTCCTGTGCTCTTTTAAAACTACTACTGCCTGTTAATGGGCTAATTCGCTCTTTAACTTCCTAACAGGGCCGGCTCTAGGCACCAGCTAAGGAAGCAGGTGCCTGGGGCAGCAAATCTGAAGGGGCGGCACTCCAGCCGTTCTTGGGGCGGCACTCTGGATTTTTTTTCCCTTCTTCTTTGGTGGCACTGCAGCGGCAGCTTTTAAATTCTTTTTTTTCTGGCAGCACTTCTGCAGCAGCTTTTTTCTTTGCTTTGCTTCGGCGGCACTGCTGCAGCAGGTTTTTTTTTTTTTTTTTTTTTCTTCACCGCGTGGGGTGGCAAAAAAGGTAGAGCCGGCCCTGCTTCCTAACCCCAGTCTAGCCTAGTAATCAGGCACACCCCTGACCAGCCAGGCTTTCTCTGGAGGAACCTAATTGGTGCTAACAGTGACCAGAGTGTTGGCTCCATCTCCATCTCTCAGCACTCTGTCCCAGTCAGCTAGATGGGTTATTAACTCACAGTTTGCTCCTGCCCTGGTCTTACAGACAAGTTGTTGGGTACAGTAACATAGCTATGTATTGAAGCACCATAGTTTTCTCAAAGTTTACTTTCTTATTATTTAGTACCAGCATCATCAAGGATTCCTGTTATGTATGTTAGCAATAAAGAAGTATTTCTGAGTATAATTTATATATGTGAATGAGTGCCTCCAGGGCTTGGTTTATTTTAGAGTATTCAGATTGCAGGGCTGTATGTTACACTTGAGAGAGATGACCATTACAGCAGCAATCAGGAACCTAAGTGAAGCCTGAACCTTTGTAGGATAGCTATATATAGAAGAAGGACAAAGCTATAAAGTAACTGCTGCTTGATGGGAATAAAAAGTTTATACACAGAACATGTCAGACATGTTTAATATCCTCCACCATTATGTGTACAAAGCCTTAGACTTTGGCACCCAGATATATTGACCTGTTCAGGCAGTGGCAAGACTTCAATATCAAGATTACTTTATTTCAAGGTCTAATATTTTGCTTGCCTTGGTTTTGATCAATATTAACCTCCTGGGTCAATAAATCTTGATACTAGCCTCAAGAGAAGTCATTATCTTTCATAGAAAATGATTATTTCTCAGTTAAACCCTACATTTAATTTTCCTGTAATCCATCTCTTTCAGTCTCACACATTTAACAATTCTTCTTCTGAATAAAATGCACTCTAAAATATCTTAAACATTGCCGATTTAAATTGCTCATTAGCAGTAACTATGAGATTTTGGATTCTTTGATTAATTTAGACTCCACTATTGAAACAATCTCATTTTGTTGCATTGGATATACAATAAAAATAGAGACAGAAAATTCTTTGGATCAAATTAAAAGATGACCTAAAGAGTGGCGTAAGTTACAATTCTGTAAGTAGATGTAAAGGAACATAGACTGCCAAGGGGTGGCAAAGAGGTGAGTAGCAGGTGAAACAATTAACAGGAGAGTAAAGGATAAATCAAGGGGTGATACCAGCATTTATGTTATCTCTGAATTTGGCCTGTTGGATATTTATGGTACAGCAGCTAAAAACAACTAATATATAGCAAAAAGGACTATATGGAAATTTGTTCTCAACATATTGATCTAGCCAAATGCAAAACAGTATCTGACATCCCGAGAACTTTTGCTCATTTCTGTTTCAGTGACGATGAAACTTCAGTGTTGAACAATGTTTAACCTTCAATCAGCCCATAATGCCAGTCTCCACTGTCCACCTTCACACTTTCTCCTACGCTGCCCCTCATGCCATGGTAAACATCTGCAAAACTAACTCATTACCTTCCTTTAAATCTTTCCTTAAATTCTCCTTTACCAACAAACAGCCTACAAAAATTTTGACATGGGTAAGGCAGCTGGTGTGCTGAGACCGCGGCCTATTACACTGACCAATATTGTCTTATTGTTTCCTTGTACTCCTTGTTAGTCCATCTGTATCCATCTGTTGTCTCCTGTCTTATACTTAGATTGTAAACTCTTTGGGGCAGGGACTGTCTTTGTTCTGTTTGTACACCACCTAGTACAATGGGGTCCTGGCCCAGGATTAGAGCTTCGGGGCATCATGATAACAAATAATAATAATCATGTAGAGAACACTTTCAAATATGCACAATGAATTTGTGACTGGACTGAGAATCTCCATCCCTACTAGCCCTAATACAGTGGGGATTAGATTCCAAAATACATGGGGGGTTTGTGTATTTTTGTTGCTGTTTGGGCTACCATCACGCACACACCTGAGCTGGCTCTATGAGGAGTTTCAGAAGTAGTGGAAGGTCAAAGGCATGAAGCTCATTTATATTAGTTATTCTCCTCCTTCCTGGCATTTCTGTAATTTGTGGCTGCTTCTAAGGGGTGAAATTCACTCCTGTGCAGAGGCCAGCACAAGGTCTATGCCCTCAAAATAGGATGTATAGGCCCTCGTATTGGTCCTCTGTGAATTTTACCCAAAGTTGTTGGGTTTTTTTATTCTTTGGGCTTGACTATATGGGGAAATTGACCAGCAGCACTATAGTGGTATAATTATACAGCTATAGCAATGCTGATATCCCCCCTCCCCCACGTGTGGACACTGTTCTGGAGCAAAGGTCACTTTATTCCAGAATAGTGTGTTCACATGAGGAGTTATACTGGCATAGCTACAGCATTATAATTATGCCACTATAGTTCTGCCAGCCAGCTTCCTCATGTAGACAAGCCCTCAGGGTTCTGTAACAAGCGGCCTATCTTCTGAAAAGGTCATTTTACTGCAGAGTCAGAGTCCATAGTTTTCTTGCATTTACACAGCTTGCAGAGCCATATGTTTTCAGCCACATTATTCCCGATTCTTTCGTCTGGTCCATTTCACGTTGCTTCACTTTTTTGCTGCAATGAAATACATTCCCTTACCAAATATCCAGTCAAAGGACATTGCATGCACCAAATCAAAAGCATACAGACAAATACAAGCAGACAACCCAATTCTACACAACTCAGCATAAATAAAGCTGGCAGAAACTAGTCTCTGATTCTCAGATAAACATTATTTGTATATTTTATGTTATGTATTTGTAAGGTTCTAATCCCTGCTATAGAAATCATGTGGACATTGACATCAGTGTAAATGCAGAGTAAATTATCATGGAGGTAGATTTCTATTATCTGAATTTATTCTGGTGTAATTGAGATAAGAATCTGGCTCCGTATGTTTACTATTTTACCCTGAAGTGTTAAGAGGTGAGTTTGTCTGTACCCAAAAAAGGAAGAATTGGGTTTTGGGTGACTTCATTCTTTATTTGAATCTATGAGAGTTCTTAGAGTCCTTTGAATTCTCCCTCTGGGGAACATTCTCTCTTTCTCTCTCTTTGGTAATGTAATGAAAATCCTTAATCCTATATCTACAAATGAAAGGAGGCTTTGGTATGTTTGCTACTGCTACAGAAGGTGTTAGAAATGCATTACTAGCTCATAACCAACTTGACTTAAAAAGGACAGTATTTCAAAAGTCCTCTTTAGAACTTGGGGAGTTCTGGTCAGCCTTTTTATCATGTCCTGTGTGTTGAAAGAACTTTAAAGTACTGTAGTTCCATTAGTGTCTCTCTCCTGCTGAGTTCTACAATTTAAAATATGGTTCTTAGTAGGATTGATCCCAGCTCCTCACAGCCACAGTTTTAAACCGTTCTTCTCCATGAGCCAGGAATAAATGTAATGAAGTCAAAAACTTTTATTTTCATAATAAATGTATAATTTTTAAAATAAACCATAGAAATGTTTCTGGTGTTTGTTATAAAAATATATGGAGATATGCCTATCTCATAGAACTGGAAGGACCTTGAAAGGTCATCAAGTCCAGTCCCCTGCCTTTACTAGCAAGACCAAGTTCTGTCCCCTGACATATTTTTGCGCCAGATTCCTAAATGCCCCCCCTCAAGGATTGAGCTCACAACCCTGGCTTTAGCCGGCCAATGCTCAAACCACTGAGCTAGCCTTTCCTCCCCAAATTGTTCATTCTCCTACACTTCCATGACAACATATTTTGTTACTTAATTGTATAGTCAATAATTTTCTTGGAAAACAAGGTCAGGCTTTAGAATATGCAATTTTTTTTAGCTATTATTGCCAATGGACACACTAGTCCAGCCACTGTGGGGTTCTTAACTTGACCCCTCTGATTGTATATGGGGGAGTATAGGAAGTAGAACAGGCCCTGGAAAATTCTGCCAGTACAGGGGTGGGCTGGTGCAGGCAACCCTAGGACACTCCACACACAAACCTCTCAGGGTAAGGACATGTTGAAGGAGTGATTGAATATGAATGGGAGAATATCAGGGGTAGAAGAGGAAGTGTCTGGAATGCTGATTGTCAAGCTTTTCTGGGCCACTGAGTAGCCCAGTGGCAACTGTGACTGTAGCCACCATAAATTAGGGTGGATCCTAATTTGGGAGCAGGGCATTCTGCCCCATTTTGAAGTGTGTGTATGGGGGATTTTTTTTCAGTCAGGGAAGTATAAGAAGATTGATTTTGAGATACTTTTAAAGCAGCACCCCCTTTATGATGCAAGTTTTGGCTGTGAGTGTATGTTTCCGTGCAACATTTTACAGTGCTTCCGAGTCTCACCAGTGTAAGGGAGAAACTCAGCTTCTTTTGGGGAAGTAGTCTCCACTTCGTTTATATGGAGCTTTCCTTCATTTAGGGCGGACAGGACAGCTTCATTTGAGGGTACAAGATGCAATTTTTTGGTGGGGGACAATTCTCAGGGCAGCTCCCCTCTGTTTTCAGGGGGATACCTGTTCTCATTTTGCAGGGTCTCCCCTCATTTGAGTGATCGTTTCGGGGTGTCACTCTCCATTTTGGGGATGATTCCCTCATTGGAGTGAGTTTCTTTGAGTGACTCTCCCTCACTTGGAGGCAGCGTTCCCCAATTCTCACGATCTTATCTCGAGTCTCATGATATCTGGCATTTTTCTTAGTGCCAGCTCCTGGAATCCTGTGATTTAGGTGCAACTCTTGGCTGTCAATTAAAAAAAAAAAGCCAGTAAGTTTCTAGGCCTCATGGCTGCAGAGAAAGGCTCAGAGGCAGGATCCCCTAAAGGCTTGAAAGCCAGGAGGCAAATAAACAGAACCTACAAATTTATTATTATTTGTATTTCTTGATTTTTGAAGGCTTGGGGCTGGTAATGCTGATTTGGGGGTTACATGGTTGGGGGATAGGGTGACCAGACAGCAAATGTGAAAAATCGGGACAGGGGGTGGGGGGTAATAGGAGCCTATATAAGAAAAAGACCCCAAAATCGGGACTGTCCCTATGAAATCGGGACATCTGGTCACCTTATTGGGGGATGTTGATTCTGGCGGACCCCCAACATCTGTGGGACAAGGTGGAGGCTCCTGCGTGGATGTGGGTCTGACTCGGGGTGATTCCCCCTCATCTCTGGGGCAGTGTCAGCGCAGAAGTCCGAATGCGGGGGCAGAGCTGATTCGGGGTGACTCCCCCCTTATCTGCCGTGCGTGTCAATGCGGAAGCCCATAGGAAGGGGGTGGGGGGCTAATTCGGAGTGACTCCCCTCAGAGGAGGGGCGTGTCAGTGCGGGAGGCCGGGGGGAGGGGGCGTGTCTCGCTGGCCCCTCCCCTCCTGCGTGCCAACCCCAGCCGGGTGCCGGTTGCCGGCCTAGGCCCGTCTCTAGGGCCGGCCTGTTGCTAGGGCGAGCGGCGGCCGGACTCCCCCTCCCCTCGGCTCCCAACATGGCGGCGGGTGGTGCAGGCGGCGGCTGCCCCCCGGCCCCGCTGCTGCTGCTGCTGCTGGGGCTGGTGGCGGCGGCCGGGCTGGGCGGGGAGGCGGCGCGGCTGTACCGGCCCGGGGAGGACCCGCTGACCGTGCTGGAGGCGGGCACCGTGCGCCGGGCGCTGCTCAACTCCTCGGCCGCCTGGGTGCTGCAGTTCTACAGCTCGTCGTGCGGCCACTGCATCGGCTTCGCCCCGACCTGGCGGGCCCTGGCCGGGGACGTGAAAGGTGAGTCCGGGAGCGGGCCCCCCCCCCCGCACCTGGATCCCTTCCCCGGGGAGCCCAGCCTCCCCCGCACCGCCTAGACCGGGGACATGACCCTCTGCCCTCCTCCCCCGGTGCAGGCTCTGGCTGGGGATGTGCATGTAGATCCTCCCCCCCCCCCACCCCCCCAATTCCTACCCCCCCCACCCCCCCGATTCCTACCCCCTCGCCCCCACTGCAGCAGCTGGCCCTGGCTGCACCTGTGAGAGAAGATTTCAGTCTCTCCTACGCCCCCAAACCTTGTACCCCCTCCACCCACATCAGCTTTGCCCTGCCCTGGAGATCTGCGCTTTGGGATGTGTAAAGTAATGAGGTTCTTCCCCCCCACCCCCCTTATCACTGATCCTACCGCCCCCACAATCCCCATTCACACAGTTAGCCCCCATAATAAGCAACTGTCAAAATATGACACCGCACGTAGAGAGCTGGTTTTGGTTGGCAGATCTCAAAGCAATTTACTGCACTGCAGCCCCTGCCATCCCATCACCCATCCAGTCGCCCTAGCAAACCCACCTAACCTGTCCAGCTTCCATCTGCCTCGCTTGTATGGGCTGCACACCCACCCGCAGAACCCCAAAAAGGACATCAGTACCTACCTCAACATTGTACCCCAGATCCCAGTTTGACCTCACTTTATTTTATTTGCTTGTTGATTTGCAAAACACTTGTCACTGTATCAACGTGCTGCCCAGAAAGGAGCAATATTTGATAAATGGCAACAGTAGAAATAGTGGAAAATATTTTTAAATTAAGTTTGGGGAAAGAAAGAAAAAAGCAATCGCCTCTTCCACTGTCATGAAGAAGAGAATTACGCTGCTGGGGTGTTGTGTATGTGCAAATATCCAGTAGCTTCTTAGTGTACAAGTGGAAGCTCTAACAGCATATGTGGTATATTTAGATTGTAAATGCTTCCAGGCACTGCATCTTCTGTATGTTTTGTAACAGTGCCTACCCTATTTTAAGAGCTAAACAAATAACAAAATAAGTTTGATCTGCAGTGCACTCATTTAACTTAAGCTTTGTTAATATAAAAAGGAAGACTGGACACTTACATAGAGCTGTATAGAGAAACGGAGACAGAAAAGAATGAAGTACTATAAAAATCCAAACTGTTAATCTGATCATGTATGTCTTGAGAAGCCACCTTTATTTCCTTATTTATTATTTTTATACATCAGCATGGCACCTTGTTAATTTTACATACAAATAGCTTTCAATGCTTATAGTTAAGATGTATATTTTCTTACTAATAAATTTTTCAGCAACATTTTAAACTTCTCCAGTCCAGAACACTGTAATTTTTCATCAGTAGTCTGGCTGACTGGATCACCAACCACAAGATTTATCTCATCCTTGACATGAGTTTGCCTTTCCCGTCACATGAATTGAAAGACACGTTTGAGAACCGACTGGTTAAATGGATGAACCCTAGCCCAGTCTGAGACAGCACTGGTGGCTAATCTGCAGGGTAGGTCCATATGCAGCACATTCAGTGTATTTCTCGCATATTACTTGACACTAATGAATTTTCACCTGTGGCCTTCTGGAAGACTGACTCTTACACAGTGTGGCTGCTAATAGTGCTCTCTCTCGCTTCTGTGCTCTTACAGTTAATACAGACACTCAGGTCTTAGCACAAAGCAAAAATAAGTGTTTTATTCCAAAAAGGAGTGTTAGATAAGAATGACAATGGGAAAATAGGCAGACATTCTGTGTGTGGTGCGACTGCACAATGTGCCAGCAGTCATGACAGAATCATTTTGTAATAATCGGTATTTGATTTGTGTGCCAAAAGAGTTTTGTTACCCCGTTCCTAGCTGTGATGTGTATTTAGTCACTTACGATTTTATTATTGTACTATTTTTACTCATTGAGCTAGCACTGACAGTCATCTCAGAGCCATATAGAATATATGCCAGAAAGGTCGCTGCCACAAGTTGTTTTCAATCCAATACGATATTACTGATGACCAATCAAATACAAATACCTTTAAAAAAGAAAGCTACCTGGGCAGTGCATTAAGCTTGATGGACTGAATTGTAAATATGTGGTTTGAAGAGGAATTTGAAAGAGAGATGGTGGAAGCTTGCCTCTCTAGAATAGAGGGTCTTCCCACTCTTAATAGCAAAATTGGGTGATTTCCAGAGAAATCTGTGCATGTTGGGACTTGTAAGGAAAGAGACCTTTGTTCTTCTGTGAAATTCAGATTTTAATGGAACATCTTATTTGGAGCCCTTGTCTGTGCTTAACTCAGCACCGTATGGGTTCCAATTATTAGTTTTGAAAAGGGCTTTTTGCTTTAAATTAATCAGAGCTGGCAGCTCTTTGCAAATACAGCCTGTAGTGACGCAAGGACTCACTGCCGCGGCACTTCCTGCTGGTCATCCTGGGAATTAGCTCACTTCCAGCTCAGAGCACCTTCTGCAGGCCTCTCACCTACCGCTGGCCCCATGTCCCTCCCAGACCCCAGTGCCCCATTTCCTTAGGGTGCTGCCTCCTGGCAGTACCCCCACACTCTGGACCTCTCCTCCCTGGGGAACCCTCAACCCTCTAAGTCCACCTTACCTCAGTGGCTACTGCCAATCATCTAGCCCCCACTCACTGGTGCAGACTGCAGTCTGTAATGACCATTCATCCTTGGCAAGGGGTAGGACCAGCTGCCTTTGCCTATCCTCAGGCTGCCCCTCTGCAGCTCCAGTACCTTTGGGCCTTAAACAAGGCTTGCAGCCTGGAGGGTTTTCCAGGCCAGAGCACCCCAGCTCTCTTTGCCCTATTCCCCAGCACTGCACCACTTCAGATACCAGGAACCTAGGCAGCTAGGTCCTTGTCTCTCTTCTGCTAGAGAAGGACTCCCTGCTTTTAGTCCACAGCCCTCTTATAAGGGCCAGCTGGGCCCTGATTGAGCTGGCCACAGCTGTGGCTGCTTCCCCAATCAGCCCTTTCCCAGTCTAGGTTTGCTGTTTTCCCCAGCCACAGCCCTCTGCAGGGCTGTTTTTAACCCCTTCAGGCCGGAGCGGGGTGCTCACCCCGCTACACAGCCATAGAGTTCAACTCAGCAGTTCATAGGACTAGACCTTTGTTGAAACTTTATTTATATTATTGTGACCAATTGCAGGGTCGGGGGAGCGCCCTGTGAAAGGAGGGATTTGTGCTTCTAGCCACGTCTGAAAATTTCCCCCCTAAAAGATTTTCTCTTTTGTGATTAGCAGACTTTATTGCATTAGCAATTTGTCAGACCAAAATGGGCATTACTAACAATGCAGTTGGTTAAGGCAGCGTCTGAAGTAACTTTTCTGTCTTGGTGTCTGGAAAGGTTGGTGTTAGTAGGAGACCCATGTGAGCTGCCACAATGAGAAAGGAAATGGAAAATATTTCTCATGGGGGAGACTACTCAGATTTATCTTTCATGGGTGTTTTACTCAAACGCTAAAACTTGTTTCAGATCTCCTGGTACTTGTCCACATAATTAAATTGTACTGATTTAATTAAATTGAGTTAGGAATTTGATTTGTGAATTTGGTGCATTCCCTTTGTGTAGCTGCTCTTAGGGCTTGTCTACATGATAACTGGAACCAAAATAACAAATTGGTTATAGTTCACACGGAGTTATTCTGAGGAAAGTTTGAGTGTGGACATGCTTATTTCAGATGAAGAGTGCCATATTTTGACTTGTTATACCAAAATAGGGCACCTAAGCCAAAGTAAATGCCCCCCCACAAATTTACACTGAAATAAATAAGGATGTGATTTACAACCTATTTTAAGTATCTCAGTTGTAGTAACCACATTGACAAGACCTTATATGGATCTCTAAATCAATATAAGGCACTCTTACACAGAAACAGTGTCCACACAAGGGGGTTGCACTGATTGAACTAAAGCACTTTTTACTGATCTAGTTAAATTGGTACAGCTTTTCTATATAGACAAGGCCTGTGCTAATGTAGTTCACTTCTATTCCTTTTCTGAAGGTCTCAAATTCTGCAGTAACAATTGCAAACTTCAAAAATTGAAAGCAGGAACTATGGCTGTTTTGTGCAATGCCGCATACACTGATGGAGCATCAAAACTTATATTTTCATTTAGGTATCCACTCTTCCATCAAAATAGACATTAAAATTAATTTTGGAGTTGGTCCTGATGCTGCCCAGTTGCTAAAATACTCAATATTAAAACAGTTCCCAGGACTGCTGCTCTGTTAAGTTTACTATTGCTGTTTTTGAAAGACAATTAAAATTTGTCTGTAAAAGTTGCTTTGGGGCTGGAATTTTACATAATAATTCTCAGTGCAAAGATAACTGAAAAACCCTGTAACCACCACTTCCAAAGCTGGCGCTTATGTCTTCCTTCTTGTTTCTTAAATGAACGCCTTTTCAGGAGAAGCTGTATAGTTCAGGAATAAACTTTCATGCTAGTTATACAGCTGATCATCAGGGAATACTGATAGAGGGAAGCCCTGCAATGTCTCTCTTATCTGTTACTAAAAATTCATAATGGAGAATATTGCAGTGCCTGTAGTACATAAGAGAAAAAGATTTGTGAAAAGGTGTTTCCTCTTTAGTAATGTTTTGATGTTGATATGTTGGATACTTTAGAATATTAAGTGTTGATAGGTTTAATCTAAATACAGTCAATTTGACCAGCCTTTGAATTTTTTATCGTTTGTACTTTTATATTTGCAGGGATCTATAAGGGAGGAAAATCAGCTTGCTGGCTGGAAAATTCTTCAGAATTAGTAGTGCAGTAATAATCTTTGTTTAAATAATTTTACTGGATTTCCTTTTTCACACATTTTAGGATACACATGAGGTACTTGGAGATCCTCCGATGTATTCTGTATCAGAAATTGTTTTCCTTGATATCCCTAACTTTCATTTTTGGAACAATTTCCAGTATATTTAAATATATAGCAAAGTATTGCTGTTACTTTGGAAGCACTGGACTAAATTTGGCATGTGAGATGTGGCATGTTAAATTTTTAACTCTTTAGTAATGCAGTGTTGGAAAATCGTGGTACTATTTTTCATTCTGCATTAATTGAAATCTGTTTGGGCCTTTCCAGTAATACTAATATCACTTTAAAATCTAATCTGCAGTAGTGTTGTATACAATCTAGACTGTGTGTTACAGCGGTGAACAGAAGCATTGATTTCACTTCCCTTCGAAAACTAAAGGCTCTTTGAACAGAAGTGGATGCTAAACTGCATGCATCCCAGCTGGTGCTCTTTAACCCAAGTATTTAGCTAGTGATGGCCTTGCATTGTTGTGAAGTAGGCTATTTGCATTAGGTTTATAGTGCTTCTGTTCATTGTGTGTAGGGGGATCAAGACCGGTGGAAAAGGGAGGAGGAGTGGTAAAAGTTGAATGAGACAGATACCATGAAGCCAAACTTTTTTTAATTTTGCATTTTATTTGATAAAATAGACTGTTGTATCTTTTGTATTCCTGTGAATACATGCCCATCTGCTCTAGGATGCTTATAGTTACTGCTGGCGCCTGTTCAGCTGTCGGCATGTTCGCTACAACTGAAATTCTCAATCAGCTGCCCCATCCTTCCTGATAAAAATGCAGGAGTTCTTTCAAAGAAAAACAAAGGTCGCACTAAATTTCAAAAGCAGCCTGGCATAGAAATGTCGGTCAAGTTTTGAACTTAATGAAATTTTCATGTCCTTTGCCACAGAGGCAAGTTTAACTTCAGTATGTTTTTAAATTAAAGGAGTTTGTTGATTCACAGGAATTCGTAAAAGAAAAAGAAAAAACTTCCAAAGACAGCAGCATTAATAGAGACAGATGTATCTTCAACTTCTGCCAAAGCTGTTTGGATTCTTCTTTCAGTATTTTAAAGTAACTACTTGAGGATACTCCTTCGACATACTGGTGTAGTAGGGAGTGGCTTAAAAAGAAAATTCCTGAGTTCTTATGCATCCAAGAACAATTGTACAGATTAAGTCTTGTCTACATTCAGAGAACTTTGCTAGCTACAGCAGTGTTCAGAAATGGTGATCAGACACCAGATGTGGTTCTACCAGCACCACACTTGACAGCCATTTTCTAGCATCAGAATGAAAGCACCAATAGTATAGACAGATTTTTTGGAAATGATAGAATGGTGCTAGCAGAACCTGAGCTGTAAATTGCTTTCCACCCTCATCAAGTCCTGAAGCACAGTTTCTGAAAATGACTTATGTGTGGTGTGACCACCAAACTTTGTAAAACTGTGTCTGGCTGTGAATTGCTTTTAAAATATGATGAGCCCTACCAAGTACATGGCCTTATTGTTTATTTTTGGGAATAGGGAGGAAGAGCCTTAGCTTCATCTCCACACCTACACGGAAAAATAACTTGTAAGATAAAATTCACTATCTCCTACAGATGAATGCTTGCATTCCACAACTTTTTTGTAAAGTATAGCAGGATAGGACAGCAAGAAGGGAGGCGTATTACTGTATCTTATGTCTCTGAGCTGTTTCACTGTGAAACTGGAAAAATAAACATTAATACAGCTCTTCATGTTGAATATTTCCTAAAATGTTTTTTCCTCAAATAAGTGTTCGGTTGCCATCTGTTACACCAACTGGATGATAGTATTAACTATATTAGTTTAGTTATATGCAATTTGAGAATTCAGAATGATGTGATCTGTTGTTCCAGTGCAATTTGTGTGATATTGTTTTTATTAGGCTTTGAAATTACCTACTGAAGCTAGTTGGATTAAGCTGATTGCACAACATGACATGAAATGTCACTATGATTTTACTTATTGATCATGATGCAGACATTTTAAAGTTTTCTCTCCTTTTGTCCTTCATACTGTGTTATGCTTTATCACTAACGAAAAATCCCTGATTATTCAGAGATGGATACCCTATCTTCATAATAATAAAATAAATGTTTTATCCTTATAGAAGGAATAGCTTGGTGAGCACATCGTTATGCTGAAAATATTGATCTGCAGATGTGGAATGTATCAGCCATTCTAAGTCAGCAATATTATACAAGTTACTCTTTTTAGGAGAAGTGGACAATAGCTTTCTGCTTCTATAAAGAGGGAGTTTATAGTGGATTTATATTTTGGGAGTCAGGAATAAAGTATCCAGAGATTAGACTGTATTTCAGATAGGTCTTCAACAGTCAGTACCTGAAGACAAAAGAAACTATTTCCTGTAACTGTTGTTGCTTTTTCTCAGAGCTAGATGATAATTTTATGAGGATAGAAAGATTTAGAATTCTTGCAAGAAGTGCGTGAACAATTGGTTCCCAGTTTTGTAAGCTATGCTGTACCTTCAGTGCAGAGTACTAAAAACTTGTACCATTTGTGCAGGCATTTAACTGGGTCAGGGATTGCAACAACAGTAATTTCTTCTGCCTAGAAATAAACTTTGGGAGAGGCAGTTATTAAGACCATAACTTTCCCAATCTCACCTTTTTGACACAGTGAATGGAACGTCCTTTTTAAGTCTCTGCCTCTGTTGTCCTGAGGACAGCAAGCATGGACACTTTTTGTCAGACACGTTTTGGTGTGCTTTGAGAATACTGCGTGAACAATCCAGTTTGAGCCTACAAAACAATATTTGAGGTTGTCTGTTAAAACTGTTACTGTAGTCTGCCAGATGAAAATAGAATGGAATTAGTTATAAACAAATCCTTCTGGAAAATGCCTTGTTATGATACTGCTGTAAGTATTCCTCTGTCAGTGGTCTTTTGAATGTCTATCCAAAGAGAGACTACATCCTATTAAGTTATGGATATAGCCAAAAAAATTGTTTGTACACTTGTCTAGCAATTTTGACATGACATTATGGTTGCACTAATTACAGTAAAAGTTAACCAGCTCTTCTTATGTTTGCTAAGTTTAGAACTCTGGGGCGAAAAAATACTGACAATTCTAAAGTTCTTGATGCAAAGCTGACAACATGAATTTATCTCGTTTGCTTAAGTACCATACGTAGGCATAGGACTTAAATGTCAACAGTGTGTTTGAATACCAAAGGATCCAAAAGCTTGGATGCCTGTGTGAACTATCCAAGCTACATGGAGCTGCAAAATTGCGTTGGAAATCTCACAAGAACAGCTCGATTCGCAGCATTTTGGAATTTACACTTCACAGTCCCTGGAGGGCATATGTGGGCAAAAACAACAGAGGAAATAGGTCAAGCTGACATCTTTAAAAATATCTGAATAAAGTTTTGGATGAAAATTTTGAGGGACAATGGTTAATTTATCTGAGCCAGTTCACTCATCCCTAATAGGCGTATTCTGTCACACAACAAAGTGATAAATGAAAATGAGTGATAATATCATTTTCCAAATGTCAAGCCTTTTATCTTTGGCCTCCAGCAAGAAACACAAGTTTCTTTAAAGGCCACTAAAGAAGGATTAAACTGATGGTACAGCAAGGAAAAAGTGACATACGCTATTTCTTGTTTCCTATTGCGGGGGAGGACATGCTGGAGATGGGACCTTTTCAATGCTGAGGGCTGGCTTTTGAAGGTCTCTCCTTGAGAATGTCCAGAGTCAGCATAGCTGTATTCCAGACTTCTTTGGGTTAGTTAGGGACATTTAATGTTCCCTTGTTTCCTCCTATTATTCTACATAGGTAGGGGAGGAAGGTTGTTTAGGAGTGGGAGTTGCAACAGAACTTTATTTTTAAAAGGTTGAATATTTTTCAGTACAATGCACAGGTGTCTCTCAGCAATGAAGCTTAATACATTTAAATGTTTACTGGCAGCATGCACTTCACCATATTACCTTAAAATACAGATAAAGGGGGAAAGAAACAAACTGTTAAAGGCCTCCAAAGGTTTTCTCATCAAAATGGTTTGTGTAAGAATGTTTCACGCAATTTATCATTCGAAATATTTGTAGTTATTCTCAATAAAACTCTTTACAAAACTTGAAACTACACCCCAATTAATCTTCATGGTGCTGTATTTGCTCAGATATCTTCCAGTTGCATCCAACATGCTCTTGGACAGCACTTACACCTAAGAGCACCTTCATTAATCAAAATGTGAGCTTTGTGGTTTAATTAGGCATTGCACCATTTTGTAAGCCTCTGAATAAGTTACAAGTTCAGCAAAAAGCAGGTCTATGTTACCATCGGCTCTGATAGATTATACATCATCTATTTAACCATGTAACTGAAAGCCATGCAGATGGGTTATCATTATGTTCATCTTTGAAAACTGACATGAAGCATACAATTAACTGAATAATGAGCTTAGCTGACAGGATAAACCAGAGAATACAGTACCACTTGTTAGTGTTGGGTTGGGCCCTATTTCATCCACTTGGACTGAGTAAATGCCAGCAGACTTAGAGAGAAGTCTAATTGTTTGCTTTGGGTTTCTTTTTCTTCAGATTTGATGAAAATACTTCTCTCCATTGTGGTAGATGTCATCTTTAGTTAGGCCTCAAAACTAATCAGCCAGATTATTACTGAGGGTTCAAATGCAGGACAGATGTGGGCCGACCTACGACTAGATCCTACCCCATTGAAGTTGGTGAGAGTTTTGCCATTGACTTCCATGGGAGCCAGAGCATGACCTAAGATAGGATGCCTGGTCACCGCGGCACCAAAAAGTAAACATGTTTTTTATTTATTTTCAGACTGGGAACCTGCCATCAGGATTGGTGTGCTGGATTGCGGGGAGGAAGAGAACTATGAGACCTGTAAAGAATATGGTATTCTCTACTATCCAACTTTTAGGGTAAGTAGCACGATATACAGCATCAGGCAAATGGTCGTCATTCCATTTTGTAAAGAAATACTTGTTTTAAATCTCAAATGGTTTCTATTATTCCATGTTCCAAACTACAGCTATTGAACCTCCTGCCTGTAGTTAAAAACAGAGCAAACTTATTTACCCAGAATATTGTGTACTTGTTCTTGGATCTGGATGCTTTCTTTTTCTTCTGCAAAGATTCTTGTGATTATAATAAAAGATGCTTTCAGGCTCTGTTAATCAATAGACTGGAATAGATTATGCAATTAACTGAATCAGCTGGGTTTATGATTGTCCTAAACACTGAATTAGACTTTTTCAAACATAAGAGACATGGCACCAGGAAGCAATATATTCTTAAAAGCATTTTTGTGTCTCCCATCACTAAGGTATCTGGATGCAATATACTTGTTAGCTGTTAAACATGTAAAGATCCATATATAGTAAACAACATTAATAGAGTTATACATTTTGTTTCAGTTAGTGACATGAAGGTAAATCCAGTAGTTCAAAACTGATACATCAGGGACAAAAATGGAATCAAGTAGCTGATTTCATGAGGGACTGTGTGTTAGTTAGTCTTGTAATCTTTGGATCAATCCTTCACTAGCCTCATGTCATTCTTAACTTTTTACTTCACAGTTCACTTAAATTGAATTTAAAAATACTTTCTACTGTTTTGCCAAGAGAATCAGGAACTGTGTTTAATATGGAAATTTTGCATCTAAGGATGAAAATGAACTTGTGTTTTTGTCATATTACTGATCTTCCCTGTTGCGTGTAATCATCATCATCATTTACCCCATGTGAGAATAAAATGGGGGACAAGGAGAGTCGATAAAAAGTTTGTAGTGTGAGACGGGAGAAAGAGAGGTGTTATAATATAAAAACTGTTTGTTCTTCTGATGGTGGGAAAAACAATAGTGATTTTTTCTTCTATCATGTTGTGAGGCCAAAACCTGACTTATTTCTTCCCAAAGCACTGTATATTTTGCTTTTTAAAATAGGCAGAGGTTATGTTGCATTATGTATTTTGTTTTAACCACTAGAGGGAGTTAAGCATGTTTAGGGTGTGAGCAGTATTCTTTAGCACGTAGTCATACAAATGTAGGGCTGGAAGGGACCTCGAGAGCTCATCTAGTTCAGCCCTGCATGCTGAGTCACAACCAAGTAAACCTGGAGCATCCCTGACAGACGTTTGTTCAACAAAACCTCCAGTGATGGGGATTCCACAACCTCCCTTTGTAACCTATTCCAGTACTTACTTATCTTTATAGTTAGGTATTAGGATAAACTTTCTAACCTAAACCCCTTTCTGCAGATTGATTGCTTCTTGTCCTACCTTCAGGGGACATGAAGAACAATTGATCACTATCCTATTTATAACAGCCTTTAGCATATTTGAAGATTTACCATGTCCTCCCTTAGTCTTCTTTTCAGAACATGCCCATTTTTTTAACACTTCCTCATAGGTCAGGTTTTCTAAACTTCTTTATCATATTTGTTGCTCTGGACTGTTTCCTTAAAATGTGGGGCCCAAAACTGGACACAGCTGAGGCAATACAAGTGCCGAGTAGATCAGGACAATCACATCCTGTGTCTTACATATGACACTCTTAATAATACACCCCAGGATATTAGCAACTGCACTGTAGTGTTGGCTCCTATTCAGTTTGTGATCCGCTGTAACCCACAGCTCCTTCTCAGAAGTCCTACTGCCTAGCCAGTTATTCCCCATTTTATATTTGTGCATTTAATTTTTCCCGTGTAACTTTGCAGTTGTCTTTATTGACTTGCATTGTGTTGATTTCAGACCAGTTGTCCAATTTATCAAGTACATCCATCAGTTAATCGTATTGTTTAGTAAATCATCATTATGAGTCAACTTCTTGATCCTAACTTTGTCTATGAAGTTGGAGACTTCAGTTGAATTTTGTTTTTTTCTGGGAAAATCCATATGGAATTTTATGTTACTAGTTTGTTAAATTATAGACATTTTTTACTTGTAAGAGTTTGATTGTTTAAGGATCAGTGAGCAAGATCCACAGCTAGTGTAAATCAGCAACCGTTATACCCACACCAGCAGAGGATCAGCCCTTGGAATTTATCAGGCAAGAGTAAAATTTCAGTTGTATATTCTGCTTGTCTCTAAGCTAAATAACAGTGTGTGATGAATTAAAACTGTAAAAAGCAAGAACTCATGAAAATTGTTTTCTGCCTCTGAACTGAGCTTTCCTGAAGTACTTTTTCCCCTTGAGCCATGAGTTGTCTTCAAAGGAATATTTTTTTTCACCCCACAGTACTTCAAAGCATTTACAAAGCAGTTCACAACTGGGGAAAATTACAAAGGTAAGAAAACCCCACTCTAACCTATCTCAAAAGCATTTATCCTACTATCCCAGAGTATATTATATAATAAACAAGATTTCTTTACCCATCGATAAAATTCAGACATCCCTAAGAGCAGTAAGCAACTGTTTAGAATAGAAGGTTAAAAATATCCTTTGAAAATGAAACTGCTGGGGAAATTTTAGATGGCAGAATGTAATTGCTAGAGTTTACGTTTGTCCAGGACGGTAGAGGTAACACCCTGGTGCTCTTAAAATACATTGTAGTATTTAATTGTCACAAGTGGGCAGATCCTTCATTTTAAATCTCATTCAAAAACTACACGCCTTTCAGATTTCCACCTTCTGATTTACCAGCACTACTTTTCCCAACACCTGAATTTATTAGAAGTCCTTTATTGAAATGTTAAATAACATTGGACTTGGTCATGAATGGCTCTGATATGGTCACACCTTGAAGTAGTCTGACTACAGACTGAAGTAACACATCTTTTCAATTGGACTAACATATTAAAGGCCAGAGGTCAGAAAACAGACCACCTGCACCATTAACCCTTCTGGTAGAATATTATTGCAATTGCACCTGCTATTTTTAGGGTTTGGGAGGGGGTTGCTTTTATTGGCAAAAAAAGTTTAAGGAGTCCATTTTTACCCCACCCCCCCCCCCCGCCCCAATTTCAAACCTTAGGTTAAACTCAAAATCCCTTTATTATTATTTATTTCCCTTTGTGGCTGGTTGTTACCTTACCTGGGCCATTTGTTAAGAGCCTTACATCAGTGGCTCAAATTTTCAATGCTTGCTGTGCAAACAACAAGCGTTCATTTGGTCACTGAACATCTCCATTGCAAAAAAAGCTGCTTGAACTCTTGCCACTATAAGTGTTGTTTGTGTGAGTGTAGACCTGGATGAAACAAGATGATAGTGTATTGAAGATGAAACTGAGAGGCAGGTCAGCTGTTTTGAGTTAGAAATGTCTCTGGGTTTTTTTAAGCTCTTGGGGAAAACAACTTCTACAAAAAGTCAGAAAACTTAATCTTGCAAATAAAAGTACTTGTGCCCCCTCCTAAAACAAATATTGTCACCTAGCTTTTTAACTAAAAACCCCCTCAAAACTGAGAATGAAACAACCTGAACTTAGTGATACTTTTCTGTCTTCTGAATAGTTCTTTATTTATCTGTTTTTAGCAGGGTCAGACCGCGAGCTCCAAACCGTTCGTCAGATGATGATTGATTTTCTACAGAACCATTCCCAAGAATCAAGACCACCTGCTTGCCCTCCCTTGGATCCGATTCCGTAAGAATTTTGTTTGAAATAACAGAAAATATTGTACACTTAGTATGCTATTCAAATAAAATGTCAGGACTGTTTCCAAGGATAAAGAATTTTTTTTGTATTTCTGTTTAACAGATACTTAGAGTAAATTAATGTTGTGGGCAATGAGAACATTGAATTCTTCATGTGCTAAATAGCTTTTCTTTTCTTAAAAGGTCCAGTGAGATTGCTTCTCTTTTTGACAAGAATAGTCATCATTATACTGCCATTGTGGTTGAAAGTAGTAACTCCTATGTTGGGCGAGAGGTAATGTGTGACTTGTGAATTTAATCCAATATTTAAATCATGAATAATACAATAAAGGTTATATTTTATTCAGTCAGTGGAACTATTTGTGTGAATAAAGGTGCGACTGCTTGCGGGATTGGCACGTAAGTAGTGAAAGCCAGATAATAGACATTTAGAATATGGCTAATCCATGTGATGCCATGAGGCATTGGCTTTTACTTTAGTCACAGAGAGGAGTGTGTTTTTTAAAGAAATGCAATGTTACTTCTCTGGCTATTTGGATTCCTTTCATGCCTTAGTGGAAGTTTAGTTTATCCTCTTCAATATTAGCAAAATACTTCTGACTGTCAAACCTCACATCATCACAGGAAAAATATTTCAGATCATGAATGACATTGCTTTATCCCTATTAGAGAACCATTCATAAAGTTTGTTCCTTTTGGTCAGCTTTTGGAACATCGTTCTTTTACTGTAATCTGTATGATATACCGTGTGTCTATGTGGTCCATACACCACACTAATTAAAATAAAAAAGCCACCAAAACCAAGACAATACAGAATATTGTAGTAAAACTCTTGGATGATGATGATCTTAGCTCAGTTTATGCTGAGGTGTAGTAGAGATTTCAGGAATTGTATGATATTACATTTAGGGTATTGCATATCCTGTATGTTGTTATAATGTGATAATATGCAATGTTTTTCATACATATCTTATTGAATGTCTCAAATTGGCCCAAGCTGCTAATATATTTCTTGGAGTCAGGGCCTAATTGCCCGTTTAAATCTTATGACAGATTTCTGTGTGTGATTGATATCAATCAGTGAAGCAGTTAAATATGTCATTGTAGCAAGTAAGTGAGGTAAGAACCCCTCTGGGGTACTTAGCCTTCCTTGGGATGTGCCAAGTAAAGAACACAGCAGGGTCTTTTGCAGCAGAAAAGGGCCAACAACGAATTAACTAAACATGGATATTGGAGTGCTGAACAGGGAACAAGCATTTTATTTATGAGCAATATTGAAAGCACTATGGGATTCAAAATGCCAGACTGAAACAAGCTGCTTGGTGGGAGAGATCTAGATCATGCCAGTGCTAACAGTGTGCTATACAACATAGTCCTTGCCTTGAGGAGATGACAAGTCTACACCTGCATATAAATCTTCCTATACATGAATGGGGTAGCTTTATGTGCCACATTGCCTAATTAAATGTGAAACTTAAGGACACTTACAAAATGTTGTGCCATCATTCTAGTGTAGACTGGATAGTAAGTATTTTCAGCATCTTGAACTGTAGTATGAGGAAGTGGAGAATTAAATTTTTATGAAATTTGGTTTGGCCCCATTTCACAATCTAAAGAGCTACGGTTAGCCTACACAACTTTTTGTTAGTTTTCTACTATTGCCAAAATCTAGGACAAGTAACGAAAACAAATTGCTTGATTACTAGGCATAATCTATATAGAAACATGCAGTGTGTGTTTGACAGTTCTGATTACATTGGACTAGAAGCTGGCCAGTGGCACCACCGGAGTGTGGGGTGCTGCCAGCTTTGAGAACCATGTTCAGAAGCAGACTGCTTCCCAGGTGCTGGTTCACTGGCTAATTATGGAAAATAGAC
Source organism: Macrochelys suwanniensis (assembly GCA_033296515.1). NCBI lineage: Eukaryota > Metazoa > Chordata > Testudines > Chelydridae > Macrochelys > Macrochelys suwanniensis. The sequence goes on along the minus strand of CM065790.1, from coordinate 5,934,883 downwards.
ATTACTGAGAGACAAGGAGGTACCCGTAACAAAGCTCTTCAGCATTTTATTTTGTCCATTCTGTAGTCTTATTGCCTTCTGCACTCTGCCTTTCGAAAAATGGAAGATACTCCGATGGTATCTGCTGTCAAGAATGGAAATTCTACTAACATTATCTATGTTTCAGAGGGGTAGCCGTGTTAGTCTGTATCAGCAAAAACAACGAGGAGTCCTTGTGGCACCTTTATTTGGGCATAAGCTTTCGTGGGCTATAACTCACTTCATCAGATGCACCAGCAGCCTAGCTGTTGTCAAGTTTTTGTAGGCATCCCTGCGAAGGGGAGTAATGAAGCGGCTTTGTGGATGTATATGAGGAGTACCTCCCAAGCATGAGGGGCAACATGGGAGCATAGCAGAAGGTACAAAGCCAAGTGTGCAGAGGCGACAAGGGGGGAGTGAAAAGAGAGGATTGGGAAGAGCATAGAGAAGGGCAGAGTGGAAAATAAAAGCAGAGAAGTAAGCAAAACAAGATTATGGAGGACCTTGTAGATGAGAATGAAGAGTTTGATTTGATATGGTAAGAGTGAGCCAATAGACAGATTTGAGGAGGACAGTCATTGGAATGGCAGGAGAGGAAGATGGCTCTAGTAATGGGACTTGAATGACTGAAATGGAGGGAGAGTTGTGAGCCAAATGTTCATCAGAATCTTAACTGGGCCTGCATATTTGCAAGCATAATTTTGGCAGTTAATGTTCAAGAGATGTAGACACGCAAGTCCTTGATTGTGTCCACAAGTCAAACTTTGACATCTAAATGACATTTAAACTGTGGAGTCAAATAGTTGTCCCCACAATTATTTGAGCTCAGAAAAATGGAAGCTAGTGTCCGAAAAATTGGCTTTAAAACCCTTGTATGTATGTAACACATCATCACAAACCAGTGAGTGTGTGACAGATAACATCTTAGCTGTGTTTGGAGGCTTCTCCAGGACATTTAGTCACTCTCTCTCATGTCTTCACATGAGGGGGAGAAAAGTCAGGATGAGCTAAGGAAAAATCATGCAGCTCAGAAGACAAGAAAAAATAGTTTCCCCCAGTGAAGTAAAATTTCTGTTCAACAGAAATTGTTAGTGTCCATGTTGGAATACTAATAAATACTAGGGGTGTTGAGATATTTTAAAAAATTATTAATCGTGATTAATCGCACAATTAAACAATAATAGAATACTATTTATTTAAATATTTTTGGATGTCTTCTACATTTTCAAATATATTGATTTCAGTTACAACACAGAATACAAAGTGTACAGTGTTCACTTAATATTGATTTTTATTACAAATATTTGCACTGTAAAAAACCAAAATAAATAGTATTTTTCAGTTCCCCCATTACAAGTACTGTAGTTGAACTTACAAATGTAGAATTATGTACCAAAAACTGCATTCAAAAATAAAACAATGTAAAACTTTAGAGCCTACAAGTCCACTCAGTCCTTCTTCACATTCAGCCAATTGCTCAGACAAACGAGTTTGTTTACATTTATGGGAGATACTGCTGTCTGCTTCTTGTTTACAATGTCACCTGAAAGTGAGAACAGGTGTTTGCAGGCACTGTTGTAGCTGGTGTCGCAAGATATTTACGTGCCAGATGCACTAAAGATTCACATGTTTCAGCCACCATTCCGCAGGACATGCATCCATGCTGATGACGGGTCCTGCTCAATAATGATCCAAAGCAGTGTGGACTGATGCATGTTCATTTTCATCATTTGAGTCAGATGCCACCAGCAGAAGGTTGATTTTATTTTTTGGTGGTTCGGGTTGTGTAGTTTCTGCATTGGAGTGTTGCTCTTTTAACTCTTCTGAAAGCATGCCCCACACCTCCTCCCTCTCAGATTTTAGAAGGCACTTCAGATTCTTAAACCTTGGGTCGAGTGCTGTAGCTAGCTTTAGAAATCTCACATTGGTATCTTCTTTGCGTTTTGTCAAATCTGCAGTGAAAGTGTTCTTAAAACGAACATGTGCTGGGTCATCATCTGAGACTGCTATAACATGAAATATATGACAAATGTGGGTAAAACAGAGCAGGAGACGTACAATTCTCCCCCAAGGAGTTCAGTCATAAATTTAATTAACGCATTATTTTTCCAACAAGCATCATCAGCATGGAAGCATTTCCTCTTACATGGTGGCCGAAGCATGAAGGGGCATATGAATGTTCAGCATATCTGTCATGTAAACACCTTGCAATGCTGGCTACAAAAGTGCCATGCGAACACCTGTTCTCATTTTAAGTGATATTGTAAGTAAGAAGTGGGCAACATAATCTCCCGTAAATGTAAACAAACTTGTTTCTCTTAGCGACTGGCTGAACAAGAAGTAGGACTGAGTGGACTTATAGGCTCTAAAGTTTTACGTTGTTTTGTTTTTGAGTGCAGTTATGTAACAAAAAAATTCTACATTTGTAAATTGCACTTTTATAATAAAGAGATCACACTACAGTACTTTTATGAGGTGAGTTGAAAAATACTATTTCTTTTGTTTATCATTTTTAGAGTGCAAATATTTGTAATAAAAAATAATAAAATATAGTGAACAGTACATTTTGTATTCTGTGTTGTAATTGAAATAAATATATTTTAAAATGTAGAAAAACATCCAAAAATATTTAATAAATATCAATTGGTATGCTATTGTTTAACTGTGATTAATCACAATAAATTTTTTTGAGTTAAAATTGCATGAGTTATCTGCGATTAATCGACAGCCCTAATAAGTATATATACTTTGTGAATAGTAAGGTGGTTCTATCAACAGCTTAGTTTACTTTAAAGTATGGTGCACTCCCTATAATATACTTGTCCTTTCTTACAAGAATTGGATATTCTTGATCGGTGTGTAACTCTTGTGTGTTGTCTTCTCTTTACCCAGGTGATCTTAGACTTGATTCAGTATGAAAACATTATGGTAAAGAGAGTGCTGAATTCTGATAAGGCTTTTCTAGAAAAACTTGGTATTACCTCAATCCCTTCATGTTATCTGATATATCCAAATGGGTCCCATGGATTAATTAACATGTAAGTACTATATATCTGTAAGGGATACTTGCAGTACTTTGAGGGGTTCAGTTAAGCTTTAAAACCGTTGCCTTAGTTTCCTTGAATACAAGTTAATGTATTTGATAACCAGGTTTTATTTGTGTATTTAAATAAAGGCAATGTATCCCAATATGTGATCAGTGCATTTTACTGATTGAAGTTTAATGTTTAGACTCTTCGTATTTGAAGAGACTGACTATCTCAAACATTGTTGAAACAGCTATTCCATTGCGTATGAAAAATATCCCGTTCATATTTAATAATCTTGTACTTCTTGTACAGCTGACTCCAGGTAGGAGTTTACAATACATTGAAATGGACTAAGAGAACAAAAAAATAGATTTCTCCCTCATCTGGGAGAAAAAACAAAATGCTGTAGTGATTAGTTATAACTTCACTGCAGTGGTGAGTTTAGACTGCTCACAAACTTGCCTGTAAAATAAGTGGTAAAGAAGAATGCTCCATTTGTGAAATAGAAATTGCAGGCTGATGGTGTCAGTGCAATGTGTTCAGAAAATATAAGCTGTTGAGCAGTAGCTAGTGACATGCTGAAAGTCTAGTGATGTTGATAAATAGGATATCACTGAGGTTTTGGGAAGAGACTCTGTATTAGTTGTGTCTCCCACTGCTACCAGTCAGTATCACTGACTGATTATTGTGATGCCTGTGAGGAGAATATGTATGGTCTGGGACAAATCTGAAATAAAAATATTAAGTACCAAATCCCACAGATCCTACTCAATCAAATCACCTTTTGGATTCAGTGAAAGTGTTGCCTGCATAAGGTGTACAAATATGACCTGAAGTCTTTATGAAAATGGGATATTGCTGTTAGTTTGAATGGTATTGCAAGCCACTGGTCCTAATTATTTTTGCTCCTGACTTTAAAATTTGCAAACATGCTGCATTTTACCAGACAAAAAGTAAAGAAAACCAAATCCTGTATTTCACAGATATATTAAACTGTTCCTGTCAATCCTTTAGCTTGTGGTGATTTTTAACCCTTACACTGTTCTTTCATACGCAGTTTGAAGCCTCTTCGGTCTTTCTTTTCTTCCTATTTAAAGTCACTGCCTGGTGTGAGAAGAAAACATGTTTCACAACTGCCACTACCAAAAAAGCAAAGTAAACAGGAGGGCACAGAAATCAAGGCATGGAAGGAATTTGATAAGTAAGTGATGCTGTTGAGCTTCAGTTTAATGGTTGGTAGTTAAAATCCACAGTTATTATTGCCAAGTGGGAAGCTATAAAATAATTTATTTTAACATCTTACTGTAGCTGAAAGCTTTATTTGATTCCATAACTACTCAAAGGATACATCCAGAATTGAATAGCTGAACCACCACATGGTGACCTGCTGAGCAGAGCAAAGGGATTGTCTGTGAATATTAAAGGGATCCTAGCACTGAAATGTCTTGCAGATCACATTTTACGGCATTGCTTTCATTTGTTTTTTCAGCAGGATCCTTTCCACAATATACTAGGTATACTGGTAAATTAATTCAGCCCTAGCAGCAAAGATGTAATACTCTACTTAGTGAATGTACCTTTCTTGCAATTATGACTAATGTTTTAGGGATTTTAAAGAAGCTTCAAGCAATATTTTCAATATGCATTTGGAGCAAATGTCTGCATTTCTCTGGAAGAAAGTTCTGTTAGAGACTATTTTTATTTTAAGCACATGCTTTACTTAAAAAATCCAGGGCTCTGTTCTGCTCCCATTGGTGTCAGTGTGAGCAGGATTGAGGATCAAACCAGTATCTGATATGTAGGGTTCACTAGTTTATTTTTTATTGGAAAACTTTAGCTTGTAAATCAATATCCCAGATAAAAATAGTCAGTACTAAAAATTTTAACAATAAGCTTTTGGCAAACCTACAGTAAACAGCAACCCCAGTATTTGTATAATGGTGAGTCAGGACACCACTAGAAAGTGTTAGGTAAATGCATATACAGTAGAAAACCCTAAAGTCACCAGAAAATATGTTTATCAGACCAAATCCACTTAGGTTTATGTTCACCCTCTGACTGTTTGAGAGAAGGATACAAGAGCTTTGCAGTGAGATAATCCTTCAGCATCTTTAGCTGGAAAAGATGTAGGACTGAGTGCTTCCATTTTGTACTTATTTTCATTTTTTTTCACGGTTACTATTAAAGTGTCAGCCCTGTTTGTTTTTGACAGATGGCTATGTTATTTTCTTTTAACAGTTTCTATAGAATATTGTGTGTTGATAACTGATTTTTGTAGCTAATGAGCATCTTATTAACGTGAATGATTCTATCAATCTTGGTGCTTGTACAATACAATTTTTTATAAAATATCACTATATAAGTATCTCCCAGCTAGATTGTTTGTGTGCCTGATGATTTAATACTGACAGCTCTATTTAAGAAGTCAGCAGACCTACTAATAAATAAACTTTTTATAACTGTTATTAAGTGAATACATTGTTTACTAAAGAGATGACACTCGGCCACTCGGAATACGTCTGTAGTCTGTATTATTCCGAATGCATCTGTCACAGTTCCCAAGATACCTGTATCTCTAACCTCTTCATGGCCTCCATGAGGGGATGCCACTCGGGCCTCTAGCCATCACTTTTCTTGGGGTGGAAGCCAACATTCCTCCCCTTCCAGACAGGGGATTTAGGCTAAAATTCCCCCTGCAATTCATTGTGATCACCTTAGCAAGTCTGAGTTTAGTTCAGCACCTGACATCTTGCTCTCTCTCTCAGGGGCTATGACAGGGTCCAGCCAGCCTTCATAAATCAAATTATTTATTCGGAACCAAAAGCATTATAGAGAAAACATATCTTGAAAACAATACACAGCGTATATGCCTGCCTCCCTTTCCAGGTATCACCCATCTTCCACATGGAGACGCTGGTAGATTTCAGACTCTCTGCAGGGTGTGTCCTTCCTGTCACAGCCTTGTGTCAGTTCTTGAATTCAGTGAGAGTGACCGCCCTCCTGTAGCAGACTTGGCAGTTCTTTGTTTGGTAACCTCTTTCAACTAGTTCAAAGCCGGGTAGTCCATTTTCCTCATGTGTGGTGCCTTTCCAGACTTGTTTACGTGCCTAGGGATTTACATTAATTATTCCCCACTCATTTTAGTTCCTGATCATTCATTCATGTTTAGGTGACTTCCACACAGTCACTCCCTTGTCTCAAAAAAGAAATTAACCCCTACACACATGGCAACTATACGAGGGGGGAGGGGAAACTGAGTCACACTATTTTTCATAAAAATAAATCAGAAGTTTCCCAGTTCTCCACTGCAGCTTTTCATTTGTTTTTAAGTGTACTGTTATCATTTTGCAGCCATTGTTGTCTGAATAAGATGGTTTTCTGATTGATCGGCTCTCTTAAATCAACTGTTTAATCATGTGGGTTATAAGACATAAGGGTCCTCAGGATCTGTATCCAGTTCTGTTTGTTCTGCTGTGTTGCTGTATTTTGTACAAACTTGGGCTTGTAATCTAAAAGCACTAAAGGATACAAATTATATTTTGTTCAGTTGCTTGTCTATTGGTGGTGGTGTCAATATAGAAATATGTTCCATGATAGTTGCTGTTCTGAGGAAGGGAGGTGTTGATGTCTCATTCACCTCAAATGTGTGTTTTATCCATATCCATCAGTGGGTGACTGACTGTCACCTGTAATTGACTGTCTCTTAAATACTCTATAGTGCACAAGGTCTCTCTAGTGGGACTGCTGCATTTGGAGAGAATTTCTAAATTCCATCTTTCTTAATATGGGTTTATTTGCATTTTTGTTATTGTCCATTTCCTTGGCATTGTTCCTCATCAAAGATGCTGCTGTTAAACAAAAGGCTTTTCCCCTAACAGCCTGTTGTGACTTTTCTACACGGTTAAATATTAATAGAGAACAAGTTGTGACACCAGCAATTTGCTTGCTGACAGAATGTCAGCCTTACGATTTCTCTAGAGGGAGAAATTGGGCTGGGAGGTAGAAAGTTCTTACTCAAACACAAGATAACTTTTTATGCAATTGTGCTTCATTTGTCTAGTCTCTGAACTAGTGGCATAAAATTGCTGTTCTAAAATTAGAGTACTGTGGAAGTCATTAAACTTGACATTCACCATACTAGGCACTGCACTGTATATTCCTGCACTTGGAATAGGAGATACTGCAATCACTGTGGAATTGCAGATTATGAGGTTTGAATAGTGCCCACTACATATCAGTTTTACCTTAATGACTGGTGAGAAAATGAGTGAAAGAAAGCTGCCTCCATTTTTAACATTATATATGTGTGTTTTAGAGCTAAGCTGTACATGGCTGACCTTGAATCAGGATTGCATTACCTGCTCAGGGTAGAGCTTGCCACTCACAAGACGCTTGAGGGAGCTGAGCTAAAGACCTTCAAGGATTTTGTTACAGTCATTGCCAAGGTATACACTTCTAATCTTTGATTACATTCACTTGACTCTTACAAATATAATGTAAAATTTACTATTTGACAGAATATTTTATGCTTCTGAAAATGTCTTTCAGAGTGCCCTTAAAAATGTACATGTTTTGGTTTCTACAGTATCTTAGATATAGAAATTCTGTTATGCTTCTGTGGATAAACCTGAAGGATTAAAATGCACTTTATTGCATTGCATGGCTCAGAATAAAATAAGGATTCTGGTTGTCCCAGGCTTGCAGGACAGATTTGTGAAAACTGAGACGGTTGCTCAGATTTTTCTGGATAGGTAATGATTTTACCGGGCATAGATTATTCCCCACCCTCCCCTCCACTCACACTCACACTCACACTCACACACACTCACACTCTGGATTCTTGGACTTTTTAAAAGTAACTTTAAAATTGTTGTGCCTATGTGACCACATAGTGTCTAGAAAATTAGGTTGGACTTCTAACGATACAGCTGACCTTAATCAAGATTTTTGAACATAGCTGATGAGCACCGTATTTCAAAGACTCTAAACAGTGTCACCTCATGGGTGCTGTGAGGATAAACCCTTCAATGTTTGAGGTGCTCAGATACTGTGACGATGATGGGAGTTTAGTTGGTGCTTTGTTTTGGACTTATTTGTCCTAAAGTTTAGACATTTTTAAGGTGAGTCTGACATGAAGAAAATGTGACTTGGAAAAATTCTAATATTTTAACCGTTAAAAGTGACCCCCAGTTAAACACGAGCTGCAGTGTCTCTCCATATTTCGTTACCAAGTAATTAACAGATTGTATTTATTTGTAAACAATGCACGTCAATGGCTGTTTAGAGGGACAATAAGAGTTATATAACATTTCCAAGTATCTGGCATTATGTGAAAATCAGTCAGACAGGTTCTTACCCCCTATGCCAGTCAAAGGTCAGAAATCTCTAGCTGGCCTCATTTCCTTTAAGAAAGTGTAGTGCTAATCTGTCCATCATATTATCCCTAAAACAGCCTCTGTTCTTCCTGATGGATCCTGGCCAGCTAATGTAATTTATTTTCCTGGCTATTAGTGAATAAATGGGGAATGCTCTCTTCTAGGCAGCAGAAGGGTTTTTTCTTTTGTATTTTTTTAACGCTTTTTAAAAAAACATTTCTGATGTTTCACATTTTAGTCACAATTCTGATTTCTTTCCTGTATGGTTCTTTATACCAAAGGACTTCAGAAAATGTAGCATACTGCATTGATGCCATAATTTAGTTCATATGAGATGCATTTGAGGTTTTGTTTTTAAGAACTTAACTCCTTTTTAAACTAAATATTTTGTGATCAATTAATAAAAACATCTGTGTGAACTTCGATTTCAGGACTTTGTACACTAGCCTCATTTCTGAAGAAGAGCATTTACAGTGCTGCTAAGTCACTAAAGTCTGTGCTCCCATCTCCTGCTCAGGGATTTTCATTGTTGTAGGATTAGTTTCTTGGCTATTTGTGCAATTTGCAGTAGCCCTTTCTTTCGTGATACCTATCTCAGATCCCCTATTATGAGTGCAGCTAAAATGTGTTCACGTGCCATAGGCTGCTTTGTTTCCCCTGACGTTTGCACTGGTCAGCATTACTTTGGGAAGGTGTTATAACTAAGTGCATAGATATATCTATCATATACAGTATCAATATTTCAGTTGTGTACAGTTTACTGCTATTACGGTAGTTTATAGGAACCCCAAATCAAGGATTAGGGCTTTTTGTGCTAGATGTTATGCAGATAGCAAAGAAAACAGTTGCTGCTCAAGAGTTTTTCATTAAACCAATTAAGAGTGCTCTGGGCTGGGGGAAGAGCCAGAAAAGGAGAGCACACATTGGACCATGAATCAAGTAGTTGGAAGGAACTAGTTATCTGCCAGGTCCTATCTTATAAACAATTGAACAGAATGCAGAATGAACTTTCATTTCTATAGCATCTCCCATCCGAACGTTCTCTACATTTCTGATAAAGCAGATAGAGGGACAACTTCCCCTACTGTTGAAATGATACTACCTTTGAACTGTTTAAAATAGAGCATTTCTGCTTCCTGTCCTAAGCTGTTGTGTATAGACTCCTATATGCAGTTGAAAGAGCATGAGGAATTTAAGTATGCAATGTCTATGTACCCAAATTGAAATTGATCTGGACCAGTTGGATTGGGACCTGTATTCCTCATAAATAATACTGAAAAGCGCCATTGGCAAGCAACTCTCTTTACAACTCCTCAAAGACATCAGCATGGTGGAGTTTGTCTTGTCTTCCATCTGTGTCACTGACAGGAAATTTGTATCCAAAGTGTTGTGTCTGTACTTGTGGTTGAGGTCTTTGATGCTATATGCAATATAGTCAGAGCAGTTTACAAGTTTATGCATCATTGTCCATAGCTGATTTTTTTTAAACGGACAGTTCCCAGCAGAGAACTGAAAAGCTTTTGGAAATTAAAACTCCCCAAACTGTAATAAGATGAAAGTAGACTTACAAATTACAATATATTTCCAATTTTTGAAGTGACATTACATCTCAAATAAAGTAGGGTCAGATTGAGTCAAAAGTTTGATGGGAAATCTCCATGGAAGGCCTAGATTTTGTAGGAAGCATTGTGACACTTTTCCACTCGAGTCAGTATTGAACCAGTACTCTGGCATTATTATTATTTATTTGTATTAGGGCTGGTATCATTCAAGAGAGGTGTGAAAACGAGGTCCTGAACATTAAAAGTCCTCTGGAAGTGCCTGCCAAAATTCCATCTTGAGGTGTATTCTGCAGTTTGGATACAATTTTCTTCATGTTCTATCCTAAACTGCTGGATTGTATTTCTGTGTGCTGTAAAATACCAGCTGCATTTCAGTGGTGAGCAAAGTATGTGTACAGATGTTAAATTAATGCAAAATGGTTATTTACTGAAAAATATAGCAAGTGATTAATTCCAATTATATGTAACAAAAAATCTAGTATGGCAAGTTTAATTAAAGCTTTTAAGAAGTAAAAACATTTTAAAATATGAATTGGTCTCACTGTAATGAGTGCTTTAAAATCTATGGGTACTTTCTTATCTCTATTAGTTATTTCCTGGCCGTCAGCCCGTGGTGAAGTTGTTAGAGACCTTGCAAGAGTGGCTGGTGAGCCTTCCATTAGACAAAATCCCTTATGATGCTATCCTAGATCTGGTCAACAACAAAATGCGGGTAAGCTGTTACTAGTTTCCAGCATAAAATACAGCATTAGTAAAGGATAAGGTTCTGTATAAATCCAAGACACCACTTACTGATGCCTCCCTCGGGCATAATGCGGTTATAAGAAGGTTAAAATGGAAATAAAGTGAATTCATTAACCAGAAAAAAATCCCCATGAAGGAACTTAAATGAGAGAAACGAAGTACAGTGCAGCATAGCACAGCCCTCTGTGTATGCACGTGCAGTCACTGATCCTTCCTTTGCCATGCTCAGATAATTCAGTGTCTCTGATGAAAATGTTTGCTCGATATCCTTTAAAAGAAAGACACACGCACACACAAAATATGAACATCACTTTTCTGGCAGAGAAGGGCAGGATGAGACTTTGCAGCACAAATCAATTCCACACATTTATCGTATGTTGAGACACACCTCCTCTTTATTTCCTTCTCCTCTGATGAATGGGATTTTTAGGACTTTGAATTGGACCAGCACTGTGATTGTCCTGAAGGCCAGAGTTTAAAAGCTGGCAAAGTTAGCCATTGTGATTTTACATTAACCCTGAAGACTTTTCAGAAACTTATTAATGTACTGGCCTAGAACAGGTGTTAAGGAGAATTTTAAAAAAAGTATCTTGGTCTAGTGTTTTTATAAAGAATCTTGCAAATTAGGACGCCTAATACTTTCCATCCCACTAATTTATAGTGTTTAAGAGAAAAGTATTATGTCCTGTTTTAATGCCTACACAAAAAAAATATTTAATAACAATACATTAGAATAGCCCAGACTACTTAACAAACTCTAAGGGCTAGTCTACACTTACCAGCTCTGTTGGACGCGTCGGATCAATCTTCTGGGTTCGATTTATCGCGTCTTGTCTAGACGCGATAAATCGAACCAGGAAGTGCTCCCCCGTCGACACTGGTAATCCTGCTCCATGAACGGAGCAGGCAGAGTCGACGGGAGAGCCTGCGCGCCGCGATGTGGACCGGGGTGAGTACTTTGAAGTTCGAAATAAGATACTTCGACTTCAGCTACGTTATTTACGTAGCTGAAGTTGCGTATCTTACTTCGAACTTTGGGGCTAGTGTAGACCAGCCCTAAGTTCCTTTAAATATGAATTTAATAGCTTCAACTTAATACACTTTCACAAATGGATCATCTTTATTTTAAATTAGGATCTACTGCAATTCATTCACAGTAATGTTAACTAATACATTTGGAGGCTGATTCTGGAATGTGCTGAGTGTCTGCGGAGCACTGAGTACCCTCAGTTCCCTTTCATTTCAGAGGGAATTGAGAACTTCTTCATCTTGCAGGTTTGGGCCATTCTGATCTGAACTGAGCATTTAATTAAACTGTCTCTTTTTGGGGGGGGAAGGTGCTAGCTGAGAAAATACATTAAGGCTATGTCAGTGTCGACAGTGGTGTGCAGAGTCCAGGCACTGCGTGTGTAGCTCTGCACCACAGTGAAAGGCAGTCTGTGTCCACACTTGTCACTGCCATGTGTAGCTACACTTGGCTGTGGAACACTCCTGTATGGGGAGGCAGTGAGGAAAGGCTCTGGCCGCGGGGAGCAGCCAAAGCCTTTCCCTGCTCCCATCCCCTGGCCAGAGCCTTTCACTGTGGTGGGGAAATGCTCCAGCAGCAGGAAACTACACCACTAAAAATAGCAGCGTAGACATGGGAGGCATTGCTTGGGAATGGAGAGAGCAATGTAAGGCATGGAACCTAGGGGTTCATGCATTTAGGACATTTGTTCTACTCACCTATGTGTGTTTCATCATCAACACTGCTGGTGATTCCTGTGCTAGCTGGTCATGCAGTGTCTGTACTCCACAAACCACAGAAATGGAGACATACCTTATAGTTAACCAGAAGAAAATACTCGGTTAGAAGAACGTCCAAACATCAGCCTGTAATATCAGCATTGTACATGTCTGGCCGTATGGGTTTGCTTATCTTAGGCCCTTTTCTGCTAGTCACACGGGCGTAAAGGTCTGTTTCTTTTAACTGACTTATTGAAATTACCAGGTAAACACAACAAAAAGAGGTGCACACCTACCAGACCTGTCTCGTACGTTCAGGAGCAATTAACAGATGTGACAAGTTCAATAGGGAAGTGTAGTTTTCAAGTAATCTGGTCCCAGACTGGACACATTTTAAAGAATATTTTCTTTTCAGATTTCTGGAATATTTCTCACTAACCACATTCAGTGGGTTGGCTGTCAGGGGAGCAGACCAGAGCTGAGAGGTTATACGTGTTCCCTCTGGAAGCTGTTCCACACCTTAACTGTTCAAGCTGCAGTTCGACCAAAAGCCTTGATCAACACAGGTAAGCAGCAGTTATGCAGGAGAACTAAAGGAGGGGAGAACTTGATGTGGCAATCTAGCTGTGCATAAATTAGCATAACAAATACTGGATTTGAATAAATCTCTGCTCTGAGATCACACACACAGGCTTTAATACAAGATGCACTCCAGTTCCATGGAGGACGTTGACATCCAAGGCTCAGTTTTTCAGTTCTAGACCAGGAGGGGTCAGAGCATATCTGCTTTGCTGCAACCCTTCTGGTTGACTCAAGAACTGTGTTGATGGGCTCTGAAAGGAGCAACGGCCATCCCTTCTCTCCTGCAGGAGTGGTTAAGTGAGGTACATGGCCTTGAAGAGGAGTGGGAATGTCTTTGAAACACTGAACTGATGTTTCTCCCAATGGAGTGAGAGGGGGTATGCAAATCTATTTGTTAGGATAGATCATATCCTATATTTTTTTAAATGTGAATTAGTAGTGCAGCTAAACTAATTATAAAGCAAAATAATTGGTCATGAACCAATTCATGTAATTTTATAGATATTAAATCATAGGACTGAATAATTATTTCAATTGCATTTTCATATTGTAGACCACCATGAAAGTTTGTGTCCGTAAATGATATTTCTTGTTTAATAGAAGACACCATATAATTACTTGTCTTTTACAACCACAAGGTTGTAAATTAACATTACTGTTAATGACAGTAGATCCTAATTTAAAATAAAGATGATCCATTTGTGAAAGTGTATTAAGTATGAAAATTTGGTATTGATTCATATTTAAGAAGCTTATGTACATCGCTAGATGCACATTTTATTTCCATCACAGTTAGAAGACTGAATTATTGATGCTAAAATGAAATTTTCTCTATCATTTTGTATTTGACAGGATAGTATTTATTTATCTTTTATTCTTGCTCTGTTGTATTTTTAAAATATTTGCTCTGATTATAATGTCAAAGCAATGTAATGGAAGAGTTCTGGAAATGTTATAGCAAATGGATAAATTATGGAATACCTTTCAAAACATCTCTTCAGAAGTAGGGCAAGAATAATCTGAGATTGGAAATTACCCAATTACAATTAAAATTGCGGCAATTCATTTCCCTTAATTATGGCCCCAAATGCTCTGTATGCTAAGAATCCACTTTGGTTTCCATCAGTCAGGAGGGACTATTTGGTGATCGAGAATATGGAGGTTTGTACCTTTTGCTGATATACCTGTTTGAGAGAGACTTTGTAAAACAAATGGACAACTAGTCTAGGCAGAGCCAGGCTATAGGAAGCCTGTGTGAAATAACCCTGTGTCCAGATTGGTGGATTGGAGTTACAAAAACCATTTTCAGGCAAGAAATGTCCTTGAAAGATAAAATTCCAGGAAGAATGTCACCATGTGGTCAACGTCAGAAACTGGTTTAATTTTTTCCAGTTCCCATTTGTAACAGGCCAGTTTTTTTAAAAAATGGCTCTGTGGTTGAACTCACAAATTATAGGCACAAATGTTTGTGCAGCATTATTTAAGACACAGTTAAGGTTGCTTAATTGTTTTAGTTTGACTCCATATACAAAGTGGGTCTAACTGGCGGTACTTGTACATTTATACTTGTGGAACGACAGGTTGAATCCCTTTTAGAAGTTAACACCAACAGTGCCTAGTGAAGAGCACACCCTAGAGAGGCAGATTGGATGGCACTGTACTGACAGCTGGTATAAGTTACACCTCCCAGTGCTCTTCATTCACTCATTCCACTTGCCACAAAAATGCTGTAATTTAGCAGTGTGGGGTTTGGGTTTTTTTGTTCTCCATAATGTAACTATGCAAAATTGCATCTTAAATTGCTCCCACATTGCAAGTGTGTTTTCAAGGAAGGCAGAAATTTAAAGTATACTCTAGAACCTGAAAAATCTTCAGTACACTTAACGATCAATTTAAATCGGGGCAGATATTTGATGATCACTTCTTATGGCAAAAGAATTGGGTCAGTCTGAGACTGTCGGATTATGTCTTGGGAGGTTTTCCTCTCCTTATTGCTTGTTTAAATCCCATCTACTAAAAAGCATGATGCACTCCCTAATCCTTCCCACCACAGGTAGGGTTTTATGATTCTTGTCCACTTTAAAGATTAGGGTTACCCTGAATTGCAGTAGTTTGGGAGGAAAGAGAAAAGAAGGATTACATGTTGATACATGGCAGATGTTAATAGAAGATCCATCTCTGGGCTGATAAAAGAAAAACAAACAAAATGAGCCATTTTGCTTTTGGATTTTTTAAAAGCAACAGTATTTTCTTGATCGTTCTAGTTACTTGTAGCGTCTGATAGCTAAGGTGAATTTGCTCTAGTTTTCTTAACATATTGTCTCCTTCAATATATATTTGCAGACACATTGTTAAAATGTGTGGTCTGATCCTGCAACAGGATTGGTATAAAGGAATCTAGTGGAATCTTAGTGCTTAAAATCATTACAAGAATTCAATCCTGCAAATCCTTAGTTATAGGAGCTGGCCTGTTGAGATAAAGGGGCTATTCGCATGTGTAAATATTACACGTGTAAGGTTTTGCAGGATGAGGTCCTATATTTGTTTTATTGATAACATTGAAATTTTCTCAAGAATCTGTAAATCAATAAAATCACAAGAAACCCTCGAAAGATGAGCATTGTGACACCTGAGATTTCACAAATGTAGAATTTTAAGAGTTAATGCATATAGTTAAATCTGCGTGTGATTCTTTGCTCCTAGGTAAAGGGGCTAAATTTGCCAATAACCTGAAGAATAGTATAAACTGCGTTTTGTTTAAAAAAATTAAAAGATCAGTCTTTAAAATACTGTTGCTTAGTAATAGTTTTGTTTTGCCTGAAATTCATGTTGGCTTTCTAAAATTATTTTTCAGCCGTTCTTTTAATACTCACATTTAATCTGCTTTAATCTCAGTTTTTTTTTTAGTTATACATGTCTGTTCAATCACAGATATTGAATGTCTGAGTAGAGATTGTTCACCATTTATTACTTCTCTTTGGTTTTAAATCATTTCTTTTTATGTTTGAGCTTTCATGTTTACAGCATAATGCTGCTGTTTTGTTGCCTACATGTGTTTTATGAATAGACCCTTGTGCATATGTTTCTGGAGTACATAAACAGTTAATATTTTTAATAGCTTGTGCTAACACTTTTTCCCATGAGCAGTGCAGGAGGTTATAGATGCACTACAGAACTGTTTTGAAATTAAAGTACTTCAAATACAATTATATTTAACAATAGTATATGTAAATACAATTTTGTATATGCCATTAGAAAGATATATTCAATTAAATGCTGTAATCAATTATGGTAGAACCTTACTGTATTTCATCCCATTGCAGATTGTTGAATTTTTGTTCTGCTACAGTAGTTGCTAATTCAGTCAATCAATTCAGTACAGGATGCTACATCACAAAATGTACTACATTTGACACAGGTTTTTACGTCAATTATTTATGATAATTCATAGTATGCTAATAAATATACTACAGTATGTTTTACAGAGAAGTTAAGTACTAGTCAGACATCTCTACACTACGCTGCAATTAAATCTTTGAGAAGTACGGTAAGACCACTCTGTTTGCTGACGACGGTCCCATGGATTTAAATAAGGACTATTTGTAGAAGTAAACACTGTGTGCAGTCATAACGGCAGGATAAGGCTCTTCGTTTGCAGAGGTCTTAGCAGGTTTTCTGCACTACATAATAATGCACTCATGTATCTTCAGCATGAACCAATAGTCATGATTTTACCAGAAAATCATTCCAAAATTCTTATTTTTATAAGTGTTACTTAAGTAAAGTCACTGTATTAAATATACATATATGTATGCCTTTGTGTTTATGTAAAAGTAGTGAGAATGGGATATTTGTGTTCTTCAAACTTACGGAGAATATTAATGAAAGGTGAGAGGCAGATTGGG
The DNA here is from genome assembly GCA_033296515.1 of Macrochelys suwanniensis. Lineage (NCBI taxonomy): Eukaryota > Metazoa > Chordata > Testudines > Chelydridae > Macrochelys > Macrochelys suwanniensis. Next base: position 5,917,943 of record CM065790.1, on the reverse strand, counting down.
GCTATGGAGAAATCTTTGCCTGTTAGAGGGGTTTTGCTGTTTGGGGGTTTCTTTTAAATGAGGTCACCCATCATTATAATATCTGAGCTCAAATTTAATATTGAATTGACATTGTGTGTTCATTCAGTCATTGAAAGAGGTCTTGGAGTATATTCTATATTTGTAAACATCATTTGCTATATAAAGAAACTACAGTTGGCGTCTCAGTGCCAAATCTTATTCTGTGATCTGAGCTTCTGAGAAAAGTGTTTTACCATCTGTGTTGCACGGAGATCTTGTAGCTGCCTTTCTTCTCTGTATTGGCAAAATATCCTTTGAAAAGGGAAATTAGTGAACATCACTGATTAGCTTTTGATACTATATATAATGTAATATATAATCAGTACACCTTTGTACAGTCAAATATCTTTAACACCTCTGTATCGGTCTGTTATTTGTTTACAACAAGGTTTTATTTGTATAAATAGCAGTTTTTCTTAGGCAATAGAACTATTTATGCAAAACTGTTCACTGTCCACCTCAGTTGTGATTAACTGAGATGCAGTTGCTGTGTGAGCTCACTTGTACGATGGATATCCACATAAAGGAACATCTGTAAAATAAAACCAACATTCTAAATTTTTAAATCTTAGCATCATTGTGTAGAACCAACGGGGCAACATTTCTTTCCCTTCCCCCCCCCCCCCGCCCCCCATGATTCATTTTTATTTTGCTTTGCTATGTATCTTGCTTGTGCAGATGGAATAATGTTGGAAGCTGTGTTTGTTCAGGTGCTGCTAACAGGGACCCATTGCTCTTTCCAGGTTTTGAGGATAATCCCCAAGTGGTCCTACAGATCATGCGAAGGTATATTCAGTACTTTTTTGGGTGCAAGGCTTGTGCACAGCATTTTGAAGAGATGGCTAAAGAATCCATGGATTCCGTGAAAACCCTAGACAAGGCTGTTCTCTGGCTGTGGGAGAAGCACAATGTAGTGAATGACAGGCTTGCAGGTATGGGAGATCTGGCATAGGAACACGGACCAAAGCTAGCTTTGGTCTAGTGGCTAAGATGATAGTACTGCTAAACAATATCATTTGAACAAATAGTGATCTTAATTCTGTGGGTGTTCAAAAGTTGTTAGAACTGATCACAGGGCACATTTCCAATTCCAACAGAAATAACTTCTGAGTGAGTAAAACTTCCATTTAAAGCACACCGCTCTTCAGGTCACAATGGTTCAGGGTACAATAATGTGTGTGGAGGAGGCTCCATTGTTCTCAAGAGCATCAGTTTTTCTGAAGTTCCACCTGCTGCGTGATGAGATGATCCTTCCAGAGGGCAATTCAAAGCCTGCAGCCCAGCTACTAATCTGTGAATGAGAATAATTACAATTCTTTCCAGAATGTTTTAGATCACCATTAAAACCTGTTTTCATTTTGTTCTAGCTGGGAATACAAAAATCACTAGAGAAATGTAATTTAGAAGATTATCGTAATTGAACAGGATTCTGTTCCTCGGTGTAGAATGGCTTAAACTATTCATAAATCAATAACTAAATAAACTAAAATTATTCTTCAAACAAGATTTGTTTCCCTATAGAGCTTTTTTTATGACAATTGGACTAAAACACCACCAAACTATTAGGTTGTATTTAATCCATGGTGTTGCACAGGTGTCCTATAACTAAAAGCACTAAGGAAAATTGGTTTCTATTTGCACTTAGTACCTGTCTGCTGTTATGGATTAGTGTATGTAACATTGCTTACAATTCAAATGTGCAACATTGTGTTTATTTTCTGGGTAAGCTGCATTTCCAAGATATGTGAAGTTTTAAATATTGTTTTGAATACAAACATTTTGTCTTGTGCCTCCAAGCAGGAGACGCATGCAACATAAAATTTCCCCGTAATGCATGTTACCAGTGTATGAGGGGGTATGGAGTCTTTTTTATTTCTTCATGATAGGTTGCTAGGTATTGTCAAGATTGACCAATTGTTGCATCACTCAAAAACCAGCATCTTCGTAAACTGTCCAAGGAGAAAACATTTTTTTTAAAGTATTATATTGTTCTAAGTCCCTTCTAGTAACAATTTTGAACATGCATCGCAAATGATAATTCCAAATTATATGTGCTAAATTTGTTAAAATCTGTTTTCTCTTTTGAACTGTGATTTAGGATTAATCTATAGTGTGTGGTGGTTTATAGGAACTTTACAATAGGTAGGGCTCTTTCTAAAAGCCACTTAGTGAATTCTACAAATAGTTATTTCCTGTTGTGTATTAGCATAGTTCTGTGAAATCTTTGAACAGTAAATGTATTATCAAAATCAGAGGTGCTTGTATAGACTCTGTAGCCATGTTAGTTTTTCAACCAGATAAGGATTTTTGTTTTAAAATACCTCAACTGAAGTTTAAGAAGCTTATTCTAGAGCAGATAAAGTCCAACACTAGCTATGGAGGACAGCTACCACCAATTAAGACAGAATGATGGCTGCTGCTAAGAGAAATTGAAACACTAAAATTGAACCCAGTCCAAGAGAGAGGTTATACGTTTAAAAGTTAACAAGCAAACTTTTTAAATGTATTATAATGGTTTTTAAGTACTGAAAATGGTTTGCTATAGTAGTAAAACACACTTCTGAAATAAGCAGGGTAAGGATGGAATTGTTGCCAGTATCTATAGAAACTTGTAAATATATTTACAAGACTTTGAATGGCCTTGAAGCATCTTGCCAAAAACTAGGTTTCAGGACTACATAGTACTGTGCACAGAAGAGCAGTTCATTTTGAGCCATAACTTCAGTTAACTCCTGGAAATGCATTTGACTGAGTGGTTTTTATCATTGATAAAACTGTAGCATTTGTGCAGTGCTCTCCTGTTACAGGGAGACTGTCATCATTTAATGTTTGTGTCCTCCAAGAAAAAAGCAGTAACTCAGAATATGAACATTAACATTTCAGCAAGGAAGGCTTTGTATTGATTTCAAAATTCATTCTTGATCATTCTTAGATTAGTATAAATATATTGACTGTGGCTTTTTAAGTGTGGCTTTTATTGTTGCCCTTAAACTAAGCTTACTACTTGCATCAAATGGAAAATAGTCTCCTCAATCTAAGATGAGCAGATGGATAGATTACATTATTTTGTCCATTTATATTTTCTCTCTTTCCTTACTTAGGTGATCCGAGTGAAGATCCAAAATTTCTTAAAGTTCAGTGGCCAACTCCAGATCTCTGTCCTGAGTGCCATGATGAAATTAAAGGATTACACAGCTGGAATGAGGCCCAAGTGCTACAGTTCTTGAAGCATCACTATCACAATGCAAATATTCTATATAAATACACGGAAGGCCAGGTTAACTCTAATGAAATAGAACTTGGGGATGTGAGAGAGAGAAAAGACAAAAATTTACCCCAAAAAACAAGTGGAAACGAAGACAAGATCCTGAATCAACAAAATATGTTGGATTCAAAATCTAAGGTCTTAGATAAATTAATAGCAAATAACGGACCTGTCAAAGATAGAAGTAAAAATGCAATTGAATCAGTTATCCATAAAGAGACCAAGCCATCTGTGTCTTTCTTAGGGATTGGATTTTCTAACATAGACATGAGTCTATGTGTTGTACTTTATGTAGCATCATCCTTATTTTTAATGATAATGTACTTTTTTTTCCGAATGAGATCCAAACGGTGGAAGGTGAGGTATTATCGTCCAACTGTGTAGGATTTACCAGAAATTACATTTTCATTGTAAGTGGCTGATCAGTACCAGATGCAGCTTTAATATTTATGATCAGGGATTTTATACACAGTATTGTTTCAAAAGCCCTCCTTCCCAGCTCCCAACTCATTTCACCAGTGTTCTTACTTAGTGCTGTAAAGCTTGCTCTAGGAATCCCAATATTTGTCTAGTATCCAGGTCCATAGCAGTAACAAAGTGTTTACTAAAGGAGAAAGATTGAACTTTTCCATTAACATATCGTTACTTACTGTTTGCATCCTTTATTGGTCTCTAATGTAAAGAATTGCACTATGTAATTAGTTACTCCAGGTTTTGGAAAGAAACTGAATACTATTGTGTGTGTTCTGAAACAGCCTTTTAATTTTATCCTGAGTTGACTAAATAATCTGCCTGTCCACCCACTGCTCATTGGGTGAGATCTTGTTGTTGCCTTTGAAGAAGCCAGAATTTTGATTTTTTTTTCAGAGAAAGAAAAAATGTATTTTAATTGAATAAACCTTACAAATGTATTATGTTTTTTAAAAAACAGGAATATTTTTCTCCATTACATTTTTGCAGTTGGAAGCCATAAGTGTCCAAATACAATACCTCCCTCACCCCTTAGTTCCAACCAAGGGAATATGCACTTCCAGGAGGCTCAGTGATTCAGGATATTTGGATGATCTGAATAGTATACAAGAGGCCTGATTCTGATCTTGCGTATGGCAATGTCCATTCAAAAGGAACCCTGTTGACTTCAATGGAGTTACACCATTGTAAGTGAGAGCAGAACCAGGCCCAATTTTTTTTCCTGCCCCTCTATTCCAAGTTTAAGCAGAGCATTAAATAACCCACTCTTTATTTGCTAATTTATTAAGTAGGGAAGTAACTAAGGAATAGTTAGGGGAAATACCGTACTGTTGAATTACGCTATTGGAAGCCACTTCTCATAAACTCTAGTAAAGTGAAACTCCGTGCCTGGTCAAATAGACTGAAAGTCCGGAGTGGTTTCGGTGGGCCAATACAAATTGCAGTTCTGGTTACAGTGAATTTCTTACAACATTTTGACACATACAAAAAAACTTCAGTATAAAGGGTTCCACAATGTAAGCATTTCATTTAGAAATTTCCCATCCTGAGCCTGCGAGGTGGTGAGGAATCTTTGCTCCCAAATGTAAAGTTTTCTTGTGCTACAAAATTATGAGTGATTCAAGACAGTCTCCTTATGCATGTTCCTTCTGCTAGTGCATTCCACTGTTTGGGTTAAAAAACAACAACAGAAGAATGGTCATACAGGGTCAGTCCAGTGGTCCTACTCCAGTATCCTATCTTCTGACAGTGGCCAGTACCAGATGCTTCAGAAGGAATGAACAGAACAGGGCAATTATCAAGTGATCATCCTCTGTCATCCAGTCCCAGCTTCTGGCAGTCAAAGGGTTAGGGACACCCAGAGCATGAGTTACTGTCTTAGCTAATAACCAGCGATGGACCTATCCTCCAGGAACTTATCTACTTTTTTTGAATCCAGTTATATTTTTGGCCTTCACAACATCCCTTGGCAATGAGTTGCACAGGTTGACTGCATTATGTGAAGAAATTCTTCCATATATTTGTTTTTACACTGCTGCTTATTAATTTCATTGGAGCCCTGGTCATTAGAACCCCTGGTTCTAAACAGACATTTAGCTGCAATTGTGCTCATCATTTCTACTGCAATATGGGTTGTGGCAGTTTTTGGAACCTCGAAATTGCCATTCCAGATCAGACCCCCTGGTCCATCTGTCTAGTATCCCGTCTCTGACAATGGCTTGTGCCAGATGCTTCAGAGGAAGGCATAAGAAGCCATGAAGTGAACAATTACAAAATTACCAGCCCAAAGCAGAAGTTTCCTGATTTCAGCTGTCAGTGGATGGTTTATGGCGTGGAGCATGAGGTTTACAATCCTATCCAGTGTAACTCTTGGTGTTCTTCTTATCCATATAAATGTCTAATTTTTTTTTAAACCTGCCAATCGCGAGCCTCAATGTTTTCCTTTGACATTGAGTTCTGCAGATCAGTTATGTTGTGTAAAAAGGTATTTCCTTATATCAGTGTTAAAGTTAACTGTCAATTTCTCTGAATGTCCCCTTGTTCTTGTATTATGAGAGGGGAAATAAACAGTTCCAGGCTAATTCAATCATTTATTCCTTCATTTTATTAATTATTCTGTGTACTTCTATAATGCCCCCTTATTTCTACTGCAAGCCCTATTATAAAGTTAAAACTTTGCAGTAAAAGTGAGCTAAAACTTAGCACATACGTCTCAACAAGGACATGATTTTTTTATTAACAAATATGTAACAACTGGAAATTATAGGGAGTTGTGTGTCAAACTGCAGCTTCGTGTAACTTTAAAAGAAGGCAAATGATTATTCAAAGAAAGCTAGTGTAAAGGGACTAGAAGTGACTATTGCATATTTACAATAACCACTTCAAGAAATTTACTGTGCAGACATTTGTATGTGTCTAAAAATGCCTAAATCTGCATTCACACGACAAGAGCTGTGAAGAAACCATTAACTCATGTTTTTCTTAAGCTGCCTTAGGGCTAAATTTTGTTTATGTGCAAAGCCTGAATAAATGGGCTTTGCATGAGTGACAAACTCCACCTCTATACTTGGAGCTAGAGGGTGAGCACCCGGGCCGGTGTTCTGCATTCTGTCCACTGCCTGGGCCCCTTGGCAGTGTGCTGAGGTAGCAGAGTCTGCCGTAGGCTGACGGTTTTATGCTTGGGGTGTCTGTGAAGTTGTAGTATCAGAGGGGTAGCCGTGTTAGTCTGGATCTGTAGAAGCGACAAAGGGTCCTGTGGCACCTTATAGACTAACAGACGTATTGGAGCATAAGCTTTCGTGGGTGAATGCATCCGAAGTGGGTATTCACCCACGAAAGCTTATGTTCCAATACGTCTGTTAGTCTATAAGGTGCCACAAGACTCTTTGTCACTTGTGAAGTTGTAAGAATTTCTCCCGAAATGGATGTGAAGAAGCAGCCATGACGATTTCACATCAGTCTGCATTTTTCTAAGTAAATGGATGTTTGTAAAGGTTTGGTATGATGGACCAAAATGGCTTCCTTCCTCTTTTGTGGGATTGTTAAGAATCCCTGTAAGGTCTCATGGGGCTCATTTTTAAATACTCTGAAAGATGGTGAAACAAGAGTGGAAGTTAACAATTAAAGTCCTCCGTCTGATCAGAGCACATTGGGCTTTGTTATTACAGGGTTTCAAATAGTGGGAGCCCCAAAGGGAGGAGATTAGTTAGAACAAAGGCCAAAATTTTGGAACTTGGAGGTGTTAAGTCAGGCACCTAACCAAGTGCCCTGATTTTTTCGGGTAGACTTGACAAAGTGGAGGGAGCTCAGCATCTCTAAAAATTGGACACCTGATTTGGAAAATGTTGATCAGTCTCGGATCTTTGAACTTCCTTGCTCTGTTAGTATCACACTTTTTAGTATTAAATAACACTAGCTTATTTTTAACGCTGCTGGAGGTGTAGAATTGGGTTTGTTAGTTTTGTGTCTCATTTTATTTTCATCTGTATGTTAATTGAACCAATCGAGCCATTGAAGAATCATGGGGATGATTTTCCCCTTAGAACAGCTAGTGGGTGATGCATTGAAGAAAATGTTCTTTGTTGACTGCATAAATACTGCAAGCTTTCACTCTGCCTTTATGCTGTTTGGAACATGGGAAGTGGAACAGATACCCAAAGTTGCAGGATGGCTTTAGATGTAAACAGAATTTGGATTATCCAATCTTGGTGTTATGGCTAAGTGCTGCCATATAATTGGTACATAGCTTTCATTTTCATTGGTAGCAGTGCTCACCTCACTTGGAAAAGCTACCGTGAACTTTGGGTTTAGTTATGTAAATCTCAGTTTGTGCTGTTATTGTGTAGGTTTAAACTGACACGTGTTATTTCCTTTTGTGCGTGATGACTGTCATGGTGGATTTTCACATTCAGTGCTATAATGTGATTTTACTCATGGTTGACCACGTCTCCAGAAAGTGTTAAATGTCCGTCATGAGATAACGCAATGCTGTTTTAACATGCTGTGTTACAAATACCCTGTCATAATCTGGTTATTTCCTTTTATTAAAATGCCTTTAAAAGCACCTATTTAATCTTGGAATTTTGATTTTTATAATGTGCGAAGTTCCAAAATTTGCAAGGTGAGATAAATCGATACGTATGGATGATACCAAACTTCCATTTTCAGGAAGGAATTTTGTCCATCGTAACACACTGAAAGGGTTCTGTGCTATGTTTTCAGTGTGAAAATATTAAACTGCAGAAAAAAGTGAAAATAACAAATATAGGACCTACTAGGTCTAAGGGGGGAGGGAAAGCTACAGTGCCAAGAATGCCAAAATGAAGCTGTTCCCTTCAGTTCTAATTTTAACTGCAAATTGTGTGCGTTTCGTGTGACTCCTGTTTAGAACTGGATGTTAGTACCATTTTTACAAAAGGTTCAAATGTATTTTCGGTGTCTGAAAATGTTGACTACAAGCTGTTGAGACTGAATATAACTATTCAGTAATTTAAGTGTTTTATTTATTTTTAATTGAATGACTTGAATAAAAGAGAAAGTAGTGGACATGAAAATGTCAGTGTGATACCTCTCTCTAGCAGGGAAAGTGCCCATTTTGTACTAAACTGTAAATTAATGTGCTCATTTAAATAAATAAATTACAAACATTTTGGAAAAATGCATTTTTATTCTTTTTGTGGACTCCTGTGAGCTGGACTTTTAGTACAAATTGGGGAATGTTGTAAGAATAACTTGGTTAAAGTCCATTTCAACGAGCATGGGACATCATGTGTTGTTACACTTTTAAAAATATTTGGCCTGAACCCAACACTTAAGTTTAATGCTTTGAATTTCTAGATTCACTTCCCCTCAGCCCTCACCCCCGACTTCATAAAGCATTAATGTAAAAGGCATATTGGTGAAGCTGTGTCTAGTGGGGATGAAAATCTACTTTCTATATTTCACTTTGTTTCATGGTTCTCTTTGAGAGCTAAGACAAAGGAATGTACCGAATAGCCAAAGTATTTGCTTCCTCGCTGCTGCCACAGTTTTGGGCTGTGATTACACTAGACGTGTTAATTTCTCACCAGTGCATGTCCTCTGATGGTAGCAACAATGGGCGTGCTAAAGTTGACCCTCCCACCACTGTTTAACCCTGCTCAAATCAATTCTGGGCAACACTGCTGAGGGTGCTGACAGGAAGACTGCTACACAAGGGATACTATCAGTGGGAAATTTTAAGGAAAAAATTGGTTGTAGACAAGCACTTCAAAGTTCCAAACTTCCTTATGGAAAGGTGTGTTCCCTCGTAGCATGTGACCCTGGCTAGAATGCATAGGACTTGCTCATTAGCTGTTTGGAGGTTGGGTCCCCCCGGGAAACATGATGTATGGGTTCATTAGCTAGCCCTCTCAAGTGCTATGGAGCCATCCTGGCCCGCTCGTTGTAGAATTCCCCCCTGCCCCAACCCACAGAGTAACAAATGGTGCCTCCTTTAAAAATAGGTGCTGGGAGTAATCTGTGGCAGTCTTATTTCAGTACCAGTTAAACTGAGTGAAACTCTAATTTAAAACAGTTATAAAACCTATAGTGTTACATATTTGTTACCATAGGGACAAACCAGCGCAGCTTCTGTAAAGCAAAATTCTGCCTCTAATATTGAAGTTCTCTGAGCATGTCCACAAAACAGCAAAGGAGAAGATGTTGACATTTATTTGGACTTCTAAAAGCCTTTGACAAAATCCATAAGAGAATTAAGGAAACTAAGTTCTCCTGGATCAGAAAACAGGAATAGATGGTCAATTTTGATCAGGATTGAACATTAACAGTGGGTTGCCCCAAGGGACTTGTGTGTCATATGGACGGTGAGGTGGCTAAAATTGCAAAGACGATGTAGGTTAATCAAAACAAGAGAAGATTATGAGGACCTCCCAAAAGGGTTGTTACGGCTGAGGTGGGGTTGAGAATGAGCTTCCACCACCTATTAAATGCCTATAAAAAGCAGTGGATGAGGGGATATTTTTACTGGACCAGCTTCTGCTGGCGAGAGCTCGGTGTAGCTCGAAAGCTTGTCTCTCTCACCCACCTTGTCTCCCGAACATCCTGGGATGGACACGGCTACAGCAACGTGGCCTATGAAAGGTGGTGTCTAGAGTAGTCTCCGACAGCCAAATTCCCCTTCACATAGCAGAGGTGGGGTATGAAAGGTGGGTTCCTGGCACCTTTCAAATAACCAGACTGTTCAGAGCAGCTGGGGCCCCTTAGCCAGGGGAGGACAGCCTAACTGGGAGAAGGAAAACTAATCTCAAACCCAGCCCCATCCATGTTGGCTGGTGTTGGGCAGCAGTGATACCAGGATCACCTGTTGGCAGTCCACCCGGTCTGCAGCAGCAAGGTGGAAAGAAAGTGGGTGCACATTTATTTTAACTGGGGAAAGGCCCCCCTCATTGCAGTGTGCGTCAGGGAGCCAACAAATACACACTAGAGTTCTTAGTATAAGGTGACTGTTGGAGCAAGCAGTTTCCTTCTTTTTGTAGCAAGTTACCAGAGGGCAGTAGGAGATACTGGTTATAAGGAGGGATGAGGCTGGCCTGTATGCTTTTCTGCCAGCGACTACTACTAACTGTGGGAGGGCCTTTCAGCCCTAGCCCAGAAGTTCACCCACCTCAAGCAGGGCAGCCCTGAGCCAGTAGGATTTCTGGCGGCCAGTGTCTGAACTGTCCTCGAGAGCCGTGGTTCTCAACCAGGGGCACGCAGAAGTCTTCCAATGGGTAGATCAACTCATCTAGCTAGTTGCTGAATTTTACAACAGGCCACATAAAAAGCACTAGTGAAGTCACTACAAATAAATTTCATACAGACAATGAGAAAGTCAGCAATTCGTCAGTAACAGTGCACTGTGACACGTTTGTGGTTTTATATCTGATTTTGTAAGCAAGTGGTTTTTAAGTGAGGCGAAACTTGGGGGTACACAAGACAAATCAGACTCCAGAAAGGGGTACAGTAGTCTGGAAAGCTTGAGACCCCTGCTCTAGAGACTCCTATTACCCCCCAACCCCTATTTTTCACATTTGCTGTCTGGTCACCCTAGCAGTCCCTGAAGAATTGCTGGTGGTTCTGGGTGACGTGAATGTGCACACAGGCAAAAACAGAAAGGAATATGAAATGGCTTTCAGGAAATGCAGCCTAGACATATGAATGAGGAAGGGAAAGCCATATGCATTGCCAACCGATGGATGACAGCCAAGACATGGTTCCAAAACAGCGTGAGTTATTTGGTTCTGTGTATCAGAGGTGGAAACACACTCCAGATCAATATGATGTTGGTGAGGAAATCTCAAAGTGATACCTAGCTCGATGGTAGCATTACAACACAAACCCCTTGGGACAAAGATTGCAATAGAGCGTGGGGCAAGGAGGGAACTAAGCTGAAACGAAACAAGATTAAAGTAGGGGAAGTGCAGCAAAGAAGTTTGTGCAGTCAATACAGGCTAAGTGCCTGGGAAGAGATTTGGCATTGACTGAAGTGGAGTGGCACCACCTCAAAAGAATCGGGAGTGTGGTGGCAAAAGAGGTTTGTGGGTGATGCAGGTGGGAAAAAACAAGCGAAAGAGAGAAGTGGTGGAGGACTGAGGAAGTGCAAGTGTGAAGATGGTGGGTGCTTACACAACAACCTACCCTCAACTGATGGGATAAGTGACAAGAAGGGGAAAACATGAGGGACTTCAGGGGAACCTTAAAAAAACGTTGGTGGAGGGGCAGCAAGATGGTGGATGAAATCGAACTGTTCCTTTCAATCTGCATTACCTTGCATGTGTCAATTTGAAGTGTTCAGATACTTTGCTGGGTTCTAAAGATTCTGACTCACTCAAAGCCCGGATTGTATTACAGCAGTGCCTAGAGGCCCCAAACAAGATCAGATCCTTATTGTGCTAGGCACTGTTCAAACATGCAGTGAAAGAGTCCCGGCCCTGAATAGCATCCACACAAAATAGATCGACAGACAAAGGAGAGTAGGGTAAACAAAGGGAAGCACCTTGCCCAAGGCCAATGGCAGAGATGAGACTAGAATTTGTTAGCTGGTTCTCACTCCAGTGCCTTAGTCACTAGCTCATTGTGAAAAACTTAAAACTCTGCTTCGTGTGCAGTGGTAATCAAAGCAAGTAATGTTCAGGGTATAAGAAACCTCCATCACCCCTCACACCTGGCCTCTTGGCAGACAGAGACCAGGCTGAAGGGAGGGGGAAAGGATGGCCAAAATTCCAATGCAAAGGAGCCCAGAGAGAGGGAGAGAGACTGAAGAAACTTCTGCCTCTGCTGGAAAATAGGGGAGCAGTGTCTGTGCATTTCACCACGTGCACGTGTAGCGGGTGCTGGCAGAAAGAGGAGGAGAAAAGGATCTTTTTTCTACAACCAAGACTTGGAAAGAGAGAAAAGAAAACCAGCAGTTGCCAAACCGGAAGCCAACATTACTGCTAAAAAAATAACCTCTGAGACTCACTGCCCCAGGATGTCACTGAGGGCAAGAAAGGATCAGACACTGATATGAGCAAGGAGAGCAGCCACAATGTCACTCAATAGTCATGACTGTGGCTCCTCACTGTGACTCGCCCTTCCCTCCGCCCCATCACCGTTTCTGCTCACACCTTGCGCCCTGGAGAGTTAAGGAGCAGGTATGCTGGGCCCTTCGCTCACCACAGCTCCGATAAGAGCCCTGGATGGATGCAGGCTTGGTAGAAATCCATTTTACTTGAGCATGCAGCCTCCTTTCGTAAGGGCAGGAGGCCTAGCCTCCTTGTGTGCCTTGCAGGGTAAACCGCACAAAGATGGGCAGGATCGAGGCCTTATCACCCAAATGCATATCAAGGGCCATCCTTCGAGCCCTCTGATTTCTGCCTTGGGCCCAAGAGCAGCGCAGAACATGGATCATTCCAATCTTGTGAAGCTATTTACCAGGCAGTAATTTAATCAGCAAACATTTCCGCCCACCAGAGTGACGGCTGGACTCGGAGCATCTTTTCTGCTCAGCTCCTCACCTGCCTCATTACTACCCATTAATTTACTTACTAGGCTTCTGACTTACTAAACAGCTAATGTACTTTAGCTGTCCAGGTTGTGTTCCTTAAATGGTGACATGCTGTACCACCCCTGAGGATTGGGTTCCTTCCACCTGATAGCAGCAGCGCAGTTACCCACAGCTCTAAATCTTCTAGCCACACTGAAAAGGCAGAGAGTCGCCCGGCTGAGCGTGTCCTGTAGTGACTGACAGCCCAGGACTCAAAGCCATAATAAACGTTTCAGACTCTTAGTGAAGGAGACAGCTGGAGTCCAAGCCAATGAAACCCTGACTGACTTTTGCAAGGGGGTGGGGAGAGGAGGAAAATGAATCTTCCTTGAGGTTGGGGGCTTCCCGGAGTTGATATTGATTTGTGAGTGTCCCAGGCACAAAAGCAGGGTACTACATTTTTTTAAATAATCTGATGTTTTAGAATTTTTCTTGAAACAAAGATCAACAAACAAACGCAATGGAGATGTCCAAATTCAGTCCAGCCGTCATGATTCCTGGCCTCAAGACAAAGGCAAGCAAACGTACAAGTCAATTCGCTTGATGTTGCTGTTAGCTGTAATTTACCAATGAATTGTTACGCTACAGTTGCCTTTACATAGGTGCTGGAACTAGGGGTGTTGCTGCACCCTCTGGCTTGAAGTGGTTTTCATCACATACAGGGTTTGCAGTGTGGTTCAATGGGTCTCAGCCCCCCCTGTGCCTTTACCTGACAAATGTTGTGCCAGCCTCCCCCTTAGCTGGAGAAACACCTTCTCTTTGCTAGTCCTAGGTATCACCCTTAGAACTTGTCTCTCTCCTATTTCTCCTACCCCCCCCCCGCCCCCAACACACCCACAGGAGGTTACCCGCTGCATCTGTTCATGACTCATTCATGGGACTGGAGCCCTACTTGAGCAGAGCGGTTAGCGAGTGAATATTAATTAACTCTGTGGCTGCTCGAAAAATAGTCTACGATTTTTCTCCGTTAGCCTCTTTTCACTGTAAAGCTAAACCCACCTGTCTCGTCTATCCTGTTTTCCGTGGGAATTACAGTCACTCTGTATTCGTTTCGTTAATATAGCCGGGTGGGGGGGGAAAGCTAATTGGAGACATGAGAGTCCTGCTAATAGGAAGGCGGATGGGCTGTTTAAAATGGAAAGTTGCCTACAGAAAAGCAGGCTGCAAACAAAGCAAGTGTCTGGTTTCATAATTAATAATGAATGGTAAAGGCCAGGAAAGGGTTTTATCCCCTGAACTATACACAGGTGCTGCGTCACTGAGGAGGCTTTGAATTGCATCCAAAATGGAAGAGCCTCCTTGCAAAACTAGCCCCCCGCGGCTTGAACCTGCAAAAAGACACCGGCCTCGGGGCCGCGGCTCGCTGGGACGCGTTTTTCAGCGGCCAATGCGGCTCGCTCAGACCCCGAACTTCGCGGGAAGGATCCGTTCCGATCAATTCCTCATGTAAACAAAAGGGGACAGTGCGAAGTGGCCACAACACCCCGGGGTGACACGTTCCCCAGCAAACAAACAGGGTCAGTGCTTCAGCTCCAGGCGCCAGTGTCATTATTATTTTTTTGTTCACTATAAACTGACAAATTCGGAAACACCGTTGAAAAGCTGGAGTAGAACCGAAGCGGGTTAACATTAGCGACCGTTTAAACGCCACGTTCTGATTAACCTGCTCCGATTCGATCTCATTTCCGCACGTGAAATTGTTCACCATTTCGGGTTTTTCTTCACGATTTGGGGAAAAAAATAAACGGCCAAAACCAAAAATGCTCCCAGGACGGGGACCTGTTTTTAACCCGCGGCCCGGCCCCGCTCCGGAGCTAGTGGGAGTCCCGGGGCATCGTGCAAAGCACGGGGAAGTCCCTGACTGGCCTCTTGCTCTTGAAACTTGCTTCCCTGCTGGGTTGGTTGGTTGTTGGGTGAGGAAAAGCAGCATCCGCAGGAAAATGGCCCCCGCCCATTAGCCTTGTGGGGAACAAACTATCAATTGTAGCTAGATCTGAGCACAACAGGGAGACCGTTCCCGAGAATAGACCCCGCCGCCTGCAACTAAAACCCGGGGGCCAGCGGCCTGTTCTCATTCTTCTGGGGCAGGTCTGGGGTTTGCCCCCACAGAACATAGCTCACAGGACAGGCCTGGCTGGGGGGGGGGGGGGGGGGAGACGGGACTTTTCCCAGGGAAGTGCCCCTCTCTCGTTCAGGGGCTGGCGCAGACCCCTCTTCCTGCGTTTGATTCCCTGAGAACAAATTAATCCACCTTTTTGACCGTCCTAACTGTGGGCAACTTCTGTGCAATGGAACCTGGGCAGCTCAGCAGAGCCGCTCCCTTAGCCCTCGTCTACACTACAAGTTTAGGTCGCATTTAGCAGCGTTAGGTCGATTTAACCCGTTAAGGCGAATTCAGTTCGATCCCTCTCTCCTTTCTAGTTCGTTAGTTCTCCCCGCTAATGAAAGCGGAATGGGGGGGGGTGCTTTGCTGTGGCTGACAGGGCTCAGGGGCTGGGTTATTACAGCGACAGGGAAACTGAGGGCTCTGTCCCAGAAGATGAACTCGGTGGCCTTTTCCTCGTGGATTTTCGCGCCCCGTTGGATATTCGGAGCCTTTCCGCGAACATAGAGCGAGGCCCCGATATATCCTCCGCGTGTCCAATCCTCGCGGACATACTTCGTGGGGGGAGGGGGATCTCTGGGGTTGGCCCCTCTCCTGTCCCCGGGGGGGACTTTGGAAAAGCCACGCGACCATATGGGCGCGCAGGCTGCCCGCCTTAAGCGGCTGTTATTAATTTGTAATCCTCTCCGAGCAGGAGGTAAAGGGATTCGTTCAGCTTAACGGGCTCACAGTAACAACCATAATTATCAGCCGCTGGTGCTAGGGGGAAACACACACACACCAAGCGCTTGTGCTGCTTGTGTGTTGGTGAAACACGGCGGTCCAAGCCGAGAGGTGTGAAACACACCAGGTGAACCAGGGGAGATTCCCGAACAGAAGAGCCCAGGGCCGGGTCGGGGGGGGGGGGATCGTTCCGTCGGTTCCGGCCGGGCTCAGAGGACAGACCAGGGGAGACATGCCTGTGACCTATATCCGCGGGGGGAGCCGAGTGACCCAGCTCCAGGTGGATGCTGGAAAACAAAACAAAAACCCTCCAGTGAGCAGCGAGAGTCTCCTCGGCCAACCAAGCCCCGGACCGGATTTGACAAGTTGGACCCTTTGCAAAGTTTCCCCCCCTGCTCTGGCCCCGGGTGCCTACCCCAGGGCCGGCCTTGCGGCACTCTGCCGGGCGGCCACCCGTGCTCACTTCCCTTCCCGGCCCCTGCCCACGCTTCAAAGCTGGGTCTGCACTTGGGCTTTTCTCCGCTGGAAACTAAGCTAATTAAAGCCCCCCCCCCCCCCCCCCCAGCTCGAAAGCCCGGAGCGGGCCTCGGGAGGGCCAGGCGCGAGTCTTCACACCAACACTCGGCTAAATCGGCGTTTCAAAGCGCATTAGCTTCCCAAATTCCTTAACTCATTAGAAAAACAAACCATCCACTTTTAACCACCAAAGCTCCCGGGGACTGGGGGGGGAATTCCAGCTTCCGAAAAGGAAGGTTCTTCCAGGGAAATGGGGAAAGCAACTTTCCTTGGGAGAGGGGCAGATATTTTTGAATCAATCTTCGGTAAAGTAACGATTTTTTGGGGGGTGTGTGTGTGTGGGGTGGGGGAGGTAAATAGTAACTGGTCTGTGCTACCTAACGCGAAGCTGGATTTCCTCTCGGGTTATAGATTCCCCCTGGCAAAGCCAGAGAAGGTCAGAAACCGGGAAACTCCCCGAGTGGGAGAAAAAAATCTCCATGATTTCTGTAGCCCAGTCACCAAAAAAACGAGCATTTGCGCTCGTTACCCGCGCTACTGTTTGGCCTGGGTGGTTATTGATTGCCCTTCCTTGCACGAAGGTGGCTACTAACTTTGTAAATTAAGAGGCTAAATAATCCCTTGACAAGAAATATTTGCTTTTAAGCAGTTTCCCTTTTAAAACGCATCTTTGATGTGTGTCTCCGCGGCCTGGCCCTGGGGTAGTTAGTGAAACAGAAGGAAATTGTGACGGTTTGAAGGGCCAAGGTGCGTTTTTAAAAGGCAGCAAAACGGGGTTTTGGTAAACAAACCGAATACCGCTTTGTATTGATGCGGCATCACGTTTCTGTCCGGGCAATGATTGATTTCAGGCGCACGTGGGTGAAAAGACAATAGATTCCCTGGGATCGCCCCGCTTGTTTCTTGGGTGGGAATCGGTTCGGAAAACCGGCCCCCAGCCCCTTTCAGAAATGCTCCGATGCGGACATCCGACGGCCAGCCGCCGCCCCAAGCCCAGAGGAAGGGATCGCTCCTCCGCCGTGTGCCTGTGATCCGAGCAGGGGCGGAAACACCCGCAACTCGCCCCGTGAATGGCCCGAGGGAGACTTTTGTGGCGGGACAAAGGGAAATGCGCCTGAACGAAAAGCGGGATCCGCAGCCAGACAACGAGCCGGCGCTGGGGTCCGCCCAGCCCCTATTGTGCGGGCGGAAAGCTGGACACGTGTATGGGTATGCCTGGGGGGGGCGGGCGGGGAGGGGGAGACCACACGCCTGGCTGGCTGGGCGTCCTGTGTCAGCACCACGGACAGCTCCCCCTCCCGTGACAGTCCCTCCCCGGGCTTTGTTATGCTAAGGAGCGCACCGGTGGCAACGGAGGGTCAACCGACGCCAGGCACTGCGCGCTGGGAAGCCGGCGCTGACCGGGCCCCCTTTCCCGGAGCCGCTAGATGAAAAGGTGGCAGCGGCTCCCAGGGGCGGGGAGGCAGCTCGGTGGCGGGGGGCTGGGGAGGGGGGGTGAGTTGCTTTGTACCCGCGCCCACCAAGTTCTCCTGAAGTTCGCCCGGCTCGCTCCTTCCTCGCCCCAGCCCCGAGATGCTGCTGGAAAGAGTCCGAGCGAGTTCCGAGAAGGCAGCGGAGATCTGCCCCTTCGGCAGGACCCCAGGTAAGAGCCTCGCTCTCTCTCGCTCTCTTTTTTCCCCCTTCCCAATACCGGACTGCATCAAACCCCCCCCCCCCCCGCCCCCCAGCTGTTCACTGGCGTGGTGGTCAGGCATGACCCCCTCACTCTGCCGTGAAATGGGTCACCTGGCCCAGCAAATGTCGCCTTGTTCTCAGGGGATCGAGTTAAGATCAAAGGCCGGGGGGAGCCTCAGCTTGAAATAACAGAGTGCTGGGGGTTGTGGGGCGGGGAGAAACCCCTTTATAGGGAACCGGGAAAGCAGGGGTTTGTACCATGTGGCTGGTAGATCTCTGGGGTGGCTACACCCACTGTCAGTGGCTTTCGGGGCCCCCGGCGCCTGGCTGCTTGAGGGTGGTGATATTTGGCGTGGCTTCTACATCAGCCACTCGCCGGACTCGTTGGCAGATGTGTCCTTGCCTGGAGCTGCGTTCGCCGGTGTTAGTGTCCGGGGTGGGGCGGGAATAGACCCGCGGCAGGCGGCCTCTCCCGCTGGCTTTCTGCAAACAACGCTGAGAAAGGAAACACAACGGAAAGAAAAGAAAATGTGTGTTGGGGGGGAGGGGGGAGCCTCGCCTCGCCCGCTGTGTGGGGCTTGGCCTGCCACAGACGTTAGGAATGGCTAATGAGCGGCATTGTTAGGGGCTGTCCTGGACAGCTGTAGAGCGCGTGTCTGACCTGGCCTGTCCCCGCTCCTCCATCACTCACGGCTGTCATCTGCCCGAGACCCGCCGCCCCCCGCTCCGAGTCCTCGCCTACGGCCCAGGCCCTGCTCCGGCCGGGGTGCCCAGGTGAGCGCCCTGCGCCCGCTCCGCGGGGGTGTCAGCGCGCTCCGGACAGCACCGCGGGTGTTGTGCCCCGGGCTCTACCCCAAGCCGCGGGCAACCCGGAATAATGCTCCAGCGTCCGGGTACACGCCCCAGCCGGGATAGGCCGGACCCCACCTCAGTGCAGTCCGCGGGAGAGGTCTGGGATCCGCTCACCTGGGAGCAGGATCGGGCCCTGTCCACTCCAAGGGACAGCGCTGGCGGGAACGGGCCACGTGTTAAGAGAAACTCGACGTAGGCACACATCCCGCTGTGATAGCCGGGCTTTTCAGCCGCATGGTGTGACCCAGCGGATGCTGTGAACCGGGTGGCGGCTCCGCCCTGGGATGACTCGAGTATCTATTCACTAGAAACGGGAAAAGCCCCTCTGGAGTGAGAGAACCCAGACCACATTTGCCTTCAAATGGACTAGCCTTCCCGCTCTGAGTGAGCAGCGCAGGGTTCGAGAGAGCCGGATGCAGTGCGCTGGGATTCCTATCTTAGCTGGGGGGGATTTAAAATAAGAAGTAAGCAGCTACAATTATAAAACCGGCAGCTAAACTCAGTGTAGCAGATCTCCTCTCCCCGCCTTCCCCATACCCCGCACACCAGCAGCCAATATCGCATTCCATCCATTGCACATGCTTCAGCTATTTATCTAGTCGGTTAAAAACGGCCTCGTCCTTTAATAAATACCCAGGCCCGCTACAGCCTTCTCCCTTGTAATGGATTATCACCCACCAGGGCACCGAGACCCAATTCTAGCCGAACCCCAACCGCTTAGCTCATTGCAATGCACAGTGGATCTGAGCTGTAACGAAAGGGGTTGACTATTTGTTCCGGTCCGTTTCTATTGGAAGAAGGGTTTCTCAACAGGAGAAGGGAAATCTTGTCAGACCTAAGGAATGGGGTTTTTTAACTTCAGTCCATCCCTGGACATGTTTGGACATAGCAAGAAGAAAACCTGCCTGACTGGAGAGTAAATAATCCAGGGAAATCCAGTAGATTTTTGCCGATTCCTCGTCTGTTCATTTGGGTGATTAACTCTTAGACTCGGGGGAATCTCTCTAGTTGCGTAACCTTTTAAACCCCTTCTTCCACTGAGTCTAACGGGTATTTGGCTCCAAGTAGCCCGAGAGGTGCAATGTACTTCCCGAAGAAGTGAATGTACTTGCTAGCCTGGGTGGTTAGGGACCGAAAGGGAAGGTCGGGTGAAATCCAGCAGGAATGCACTTGTTTAAAAGGAACAGACTAAGATCTCGATATTACTTTCGTTTCTGCGTTCAGGTAATATACTTGGCTCTCTCCCGCCACCCTGGACCCTTTAGTCTGTTTCAACAAGGAAAGAAAAATAATCTGGAATTTTAATCCTAAAATATGTACTTCCTGTAAAGTACTTTATTAATTCGGGGTGGGGAAAAATCACAGCTGAATGGAGATTTTCAGAAAGCCATTGCTGCAAACGTTCTTTGGTGGTGCTTTATTAATAGAGAAGCCCCTTTAGACAAGAAATAAAAGGGGAGTTTCCTGTATAAACAGTGACAAATATTGTAGCGTTTCAGGAGGGCATCTAGAGTAAACCGCTAGCGGATTAAAATAGCGTTTGCACTCCTTCCGACCCTGCAAAACCACTCCACGGGGTTTGGTTATTTGGTGTAAATCTAGTCGGTCTGGCTGATCTAAAGCGCGAAGCAGCATTCAGCGATGCCGGGTGATTGTCTAGGAGCTGGTCCCTCACGGAGCGGACAGTTTGTTACACCGGCGGAAGGGCAGAGGAATTCCCGGGCTGGGGCTTTGTCGGATGCTAGGAGATCAGAGACCCCGGGCAAAAAAAAATCGGATCCTTCCCTTCCAGATTAACCCATAAACCAGGAGCGCACGATGCCCTCCCCGAGACAATTCCAGACCCCTGCATTTGTAGGAGACGCTAGTGCAACGCACGGTCCTAACAGCACAAAGTAGAGCCCTCCGCCCTCCCAGGTGACCCCCACGCCTGGGGGACAGACAGCCCAACGAATACAGTTCCGGAGCCTGCAGCTCGCCGAAGGGGAGCTGCTGCTAGTGCAATACCAGATCTAAAAGTCTGTCCCTTCCAGCACAGCTCAACCCACACGCCTTGGCTCCGCGGTGGTTCCTATCATTCCAGACCAGCGTCCCTAGTTTAGGCATGAAAAGAATAACCACGCACTCCTTTGTGTGGAGGCGAATTGTGCTTTAAGAAGCTGGGTGGATGCAAAAGCAGATCCCACCCACCCACCCCTTATCCCAGCCTAGCTAGAGCTATAGATTGCACCACATGCCCTTTCTATCACTCCTCGGGCATAAGTGTTTCTCATTTGATACCATTAGTGTCGCCCGGCTCCTTCAGAGAGGGCGATCAATAGGACATAAAATTAGTATTAAAGCTTAAAAGTTGGAAATAACATTGAAGCATCGCACACCTTTCACCAAAATGCGTTTCATATCCTCGGGAAATGCAGGCAAATGGGGCATTGATTTTGAATCCATCTGCAGGGGAGAGCGGGAGCACTACGCTTGATTTCCCCAGGCACCTTTTGCCTCTAAAGATCAGTGTCAATAAAATTTATCAGGGTGTTGCCGCACTTAACATTGTATTGAGCTGCCGATCTCGCCCAAAGTAAACAGTTGTCTTAAAAAAAGAGAGCGGGGGGACTGGACACCCTTAGACAGGCTTCTTCTGTCCCCCACGCCAGGGAAATGTCAGCCTGGCGTGGCCATGTCCTGGGATCCGGTGACACGTGGGAGGAGAAATAGACAGGTTCCTCTAGCCATTCTGCCGCCAGCTGCTCCCAACATTCCAAACGTGGCGGGCAACTTTGCAAGCTCAGATCCATGCAACTCCTGAAGAGCTTGGTTTGCCATGGGAGCCAATGGGAGCCTTCCCACGGGGTCCTGTTCCGAAAGCGCAGCGAGCCCGCTTTAAAGGGGGCTCCGCTTTAAACGGGGGAATCGAATTTCCCAGGGAGCAGGGGGAAATAGATGCATAGACATAATTATAAAAATCAGATTCCTGTTGACTCATCCCCTCATCCCCACTTGTCCCTCTGAGACCAACGTGGTCCAGAAGACGAGGCGATGTAATCCCTCCGCTAGATCTTTAGTCATTTTGCAGGTAGTTCCTATGAATTCATGATCTGGCCCATTTACTTTCAACCTTGGGACTTGTTCCCCACCCCCTCCCCCGCCCCGCCTTGCCTTCCCGGGCAAAACCCTCTTCCTTAACAAGAGCGGCTGTTTCGCAGACAGGAAGGCCGGTGGGACGCTCATGGATTAGAAGCTTTCCCAATATTTTGGCATCCTTGAGGGCAGCCTATTTAAATCCCGCCCCTGCCCTTGGTGCTGGGACCGCTGTGCAGAGTCAAGTCCAGTCTGGAGCGCGTGTGGAGCTGATTTTCCTCCCCTCCGCCTGGAAGCGAAGACTCCATGAGCCCATGGGCGCCAGCCTGGGCTAAGCTGCAGAGTCTGTGCCCGTGCTGGGGTGTCCTCCTTCCTGGGGGAGATGGGAGCTTTCCGATCGGACACGTGGACATTTAGCTCCCCCCCCCCCCATACACACATCAAACAATGCTGTTTCCTCAGCTGACTGTAGAAATATCTTCCACACGTGGCCACAATGGGACAGGAGAGGAACTCAGGGGAATGCCACTAGTGTATTTGCCAAATGAGCGGGGGAGGGGGGTAAATAAATAAAAAAGCAACACATTTTCTTGGGGGGGGGTTCTTTATTTTATACTTCCAGATTCGATGGGACCCCCTCCCCGCAAAGTCCCAGCTTCCCCTGGAAAGTAGGCCCCGGGCTTTGCTGTCCCTAGTTATTCTGTAAGGAAGGTGCTAACAAACTGCAGGAGGCCGTGCATTGCTTTCTGAAAAATAGACTCAAACCATCCCGGAGCTGCTCCCCCTTCTCCATTTGCTCCTCGCTTCCTTCTTACGCCCGGCCTCCCTCTGCCCGCGAACCCACCCAGACACCCGCAGGGCCCAGCAAAGCCAGCGTCAGATAGCACAATCCCGGGGAAGCCCCGGGGAAGTGTTTTCAGCGACCATCAGGCCCGATTCATTATCCCTCCCCCCTCCACACATCAACATGACGAATGGCTCCCTTTCCCCCCAGCCCAGTCCAGACCCGCAGCCTCCCACTAGCTGGCGGGGCCGATATTCCATCCTGCCGTGCATGGGATGAACTTGAAGTCGGCAGGGGAACTCCTCAGCCCCGTGCGCGACTCCCTCTTCCGCACCGCAAGCGCACGACACCTCCAGCGGGGTGTGGGTGGTGTGTGGACCCTGCATGGACTGGGGGGTGTCTGTGCAGAGCAGGCATCCGGTCCGCCGCTCCAGGCTGGCTTGGGGAGGGCAGGGAGCGCCGGAGAGGGCGGGCAGACCCGGGCCACGTTTGGCTCTGAGACCCCGGGGCGGGCTACAGCGCCCCATTTGCGCAGAGTTTGTGGCGGAAGGCGATGCAAGATGGATGCTCTTAAGGAACTGAGCGCGGGCAAGGATTGCTCCAATACAGAGATGCTCTTCGCTTTGCTGGCGCAGAATGAGGACGTGCGCAAAGGTACAGGGCTTTTTGGGGGGGAGGGGGAAAGCTGGCTTCTCAATGGGTCTCCAGATAGGTGATGGTTCTGGGGGAGCTTAGAACAGGTGCAGCCGGCAAGATCTCAGAGCCCTGCGCAGGGTGGGAAGAAGAGTCGGTGCAAATGCGCACCCCTGGATGTGTACGATTCATTATTACGAATTATGACCTCGTTTATTTGAACGCACTTTTTCCTGTTTTGGCGCCTCTGAACTTCTGACTCCACGGGAGGAGCCGGAGAAGTGGCGAGCTGCCCCTCCGCCATTTATTTATTACAGATCGAGTTAATTGTACGTCTGTCGTCATCAATCAGGGGAGACTTTTGCTGAAAAACGCAAAACAGCCTAAGGCGAATTAATGGTAGAAAGAACGGCATGAAAATGTCATTTATCTGTAATCCCGGGCGCCCATAAATAATATTTCGGCTGCCCTGGGCCAGCTCCTTGCAAACGACTCCGGCACCCTCGGTAGAAATATGTCCCTGGCCTCTATTGATCATCGTTCCGCCCGGCGGGGGGTAGGTCGGAAACTTCTCCGGGTGCTCCGCAGGGAGGCGCGCATCTAGAGCGGAGCGCTGCCAAATCCGACCCCGGGAGGCAAACGAAATCTTCCCCTGCGAGCTCGCCCCACGCGAGGCGCGCTCGGCCCTGCGGCGATCAGTCCGGTGGCTGGGGAATCGTGTTGTCCCCGTTGGAGTGGGGAGTCCCTGCGCCCTGAAATGGTTGGATCGTTTCTCTCGGGTGCCCTGTGGTTTCTTATCGCGGTAACCCGCGGGCCTATAGCTCAGAGGGCAAGGCATGAGGCGGGGCAGGAGAGGCGACAGGGAGGCATCGCCGACATATGTTTTAGCTGCTGCTTCTTATAAAAGCAAGACACGCGTGAGGCCTTCCCTGCCGCCTGGAGACTGGCCTCTTTCCTTATCTGTTCCTTCCACCAGCTCTTCGGAGTCACCGGGGCCCCTCTCCGATAGCCCAGCGCGTCTCTTATGTCTGACCAGGCCCGATCTTCCCTCCCGTCCTTCTCGAGGCAAAAATTCCCAGGAAGCTTGACAGAGGGGTTTTGCCTGAGAAAAGAGTGCGGGATCGGGCCCAAAGTCTTGGGACCTTGAAATTAACTCTCCCTGAGACGGTGACCTCATTGGGTCGGTTGAACCTTTGATCAGGTTTTTCTGCTCGATTGTTAATTAGCAACGAACATTTTGCTCGCTGGATGTTGTCATTTCATGCACTTTATTCAAAGTCTTATTGACACCCCGGGGGGGAAAGAAGAGAATTGGGGACCAGTTCCTGGGACACAAGCACGCGGGCGAGCAGTCGCCACGGGAGAGCTTTGAAAAGCGGGGCTAAAAGAAAACGGAGCGAGAAACCCCAGATTTTAAATTTTCTTTCCAAACAAAGCCCGGTCTCAAGAATGAATTGTGCCTTTCCCAGCAACAGATCAGAAAAGTATTTTGTCCCTAAATAAATTCATAATGTATGACACCTGCCTGCCCAGAGCCCCGAGAAGAGGGCCCTGCATTATCCTGGAGCGTGGACCAGCTGAGGTCTCTTCCCACCCTAATCTTCTAGGATTCGAGGCTTGCCTCGAACGGTTGATTTTAAAGGCATAATTCGGTTCCCTGGACAGAAGGCTGCGGGCTGAGATCAAGGAGCAGGATCAAAATAAAACGGCCCAGCTTGCAGGCTCGTTTCGCTAAGGGGGTGTTCGCACCTGTGTAATTCTGTCCCTTGCTCAATTCATTTTTGAAACACCCTTTAAAAGCCCTGCAGGGCACCAGGGCTTTGCCTTAGGGCCCTAACTCTACTGCGCATTACGAAGGGAAAACAGCCCAGCGGGGCTTTTCACCATTCGGGGTCAACGGGGTTTTATTCCCCGGGCTAAGGAGAGCTAGGCAAAGGGAGGTATTTTGGGGTATTTGTATGTTTCCTTGATTTGACCCTCTTCCGAACTAAAGCACACGTTGGCACAGGTGTATAAAGTTACATCACTGGTTCTTAGCGGCAACAGCCTAGACGCGCCCAGGGCTGGATTGTGCAGATGAGACATGGAAAGGCGACATCTCGGTGTTAATACAGCCCCAGAATAAAGGGGGGACACAAAAAGGCAGCCCCCTCCCCGGTCCCCTTTACTCCTGCACCTTGCTCAGGTCTTTTCTCTCTCCCGCCGCCGAGGAGAGGATCAGTATAAAAGCAGAACATTAAAGTTTTAGTAGAGGCTCACAATGCAAACAAAAGCTAGATGCCGCTTCAGCGCAGGGCTGGGGCGAGGCTGGCGGATGAATAATTGAGCGGAGAGCTCTCTACCTGGGCTCCTTGAACAGCCGGCCCCAGCTCCCTGCCAAGTTCGCCGGGGGACCTGCCTTGTTCATCGAGGAGGAGCGAAAATCTCCTCTTCGTTTTCGAGTCACTTGGGTACCACTTGGCGGAGGTTTTGCTAACGTTCCCCCCCCCCCCCCAGCTTAGGTTCCAGGTGCCCACCCCGTCAGTGCAGACCCAGGATCGGAGCTAATCTAACCGAAAAGAGAGTCCCTGCAGCAATCCACATTCACCCCCTCCCCCCGTGCAATGCCGAAGGGACTCTGAACCGGCCCCAGAGTCAGCCATAGGGGGTTGCAAATGCGCTTTGTGTTCTCACCAAATTCATTCCCCGAGGAGTGTTTGAATGTCCAGCCTGGTTCTTGTCTGAGACTAAAGGAAAGACACGTGCTTCCTAGGCCTGGGTTCTGGGCAATAATCGAGGGGGAGAGGACGATATGTAATCCTTACAGAGCAATCGCTCAGCGCTGGGGGCAGCCTGACTAGCACCCCCCGGCCCAGGGTGTGCGGCTGGATGGATGCCACATGTTAGCAGCGTCACATGCAATACACCCAGGGTATGGCCTACGGGCGGCGTTTGCCACAGGCCGGCCCCGGTTCGCGGCGCGTGTCCCCGCTGGAAAGCGGGCGCCCAGGCGAACTTTACTACGCTCTGGTGATGCACGGCTGGTTTCTGGCCGCCGGGAACTTTCATCCCGAGAGCAGAACCTTTCCGCAGCAGTAGGGGTCGCTGCACCCAGTTGGGGGTGGGGAGATCTATACAATTATGTATTTAATTATCCTTCTGATCGGAAGACAAACGTGTGTTGCCATGTTCAAGACGTGGCTCGGTGACTGAGAAGTGGATCGCCATCTTTGTGCTGTCAGGGGTGTCAGGTAGCAGAGCTCACCCCGGAGCTGGTCCGCACTCGGTGCAGGGGCATTGGATGGACCCTGAAAACAGGCGGCGATTGATGGCAAACAAAGCGCGACATTTGCTCGCGCATTTCTTCCACAAAGGGGTGACATGTCACAGCGCCGCCGCATGGGAGCTCGTACAAAACCAGACAGCCCAGCCGTGGGGAAGAAGGCGTTTGAATACACAACGGTTGCACCTTTCCCTGTGCGGATCGCACAGGCTGGTCTTTGACTTGTGTGGCTGGCACACACACACACACACACACTTGTTTCTCTGGAATACACGCACCACTTTATAGACAACTAGTGGCTTGCGCAGGAGGTCAGACTAGAGGTCAATTCTGGGCTTACATCTAAGACGCTACCAAGGACATGCCCGTGGGTTAGGTATTTGTCCTTCTATTTGTACAAAGGCCCGGGCAGCCCAGCTTTCCGGGCCAGGGGTCTTTACTGAGACCCGGTGGCCAATCTGCGAATGAAGGTATTTCCCTTGGCGAAGTACTTCAAGATTCCCGAGATAAATACACAATGAAACCCAAAGCTCGGGACACGGGCAAGCGTTGGCTGTCTCAGGGATCCCGGGGATGTTTCTGTTATACCGCTCGCGGTCCAGCCGGCTTATTCCTACAAAGTTCAAGCAGCAGCATCCCTCCGGCGTGGGACCTTGCAGCCAGTCCCCGGGCACCAGCGATTTCCTGGGGCTGAAATTAACCACCGTGCCCACGTGATCGCCCCCCCCCCTCTTAAAACTGACACCGACGAGAGAAGCTGAAGTGACCCAGGTCTAAAAATAAACTGATTTAGTGAATTAAATCTCTCGCTGTCCCCCCTCCCCCCGCTTACCGTACAGCAGCCTTGGACGTTTTAATTGGCAGGCGTGATTTGGAGAGAGATCCCGGGCGGAGGGGGGTCCTGATTGGTTGGGGGAAGGCTGCGACCAGGGATATTTGACTCAGGCCTAATTATAGAATGTGTAGCAGCGAGGGGGAGAGACAAGGATGGCAAAGCCGGGGCTCCCGGGGTCAAAAGCCGTTTAGATTTGGGGGGGGGGGGGAGGGGGAGGAGAGACCTGAAGGGCCACAAAGAACAATAAAAATGGGGGATCTGCCCCCGCATATAAACCCAGGGAGGATGCTGCGCGCTGAAGACACGTTTTAAGGACGTTTCCTCTCTCTGCTGGACTCACAATGCAACGTAAGGTTCTAGTCACTTAATAGTGTGTGTGTGTGTGTGTGTGTGTGTGCACACCCCGCAAGGCAGGAAATTAATTTCCATGAGGGTTGATATGAATTCAAGAGATTGTATTTTGTCTTAGAAAATCAGATTAGACGGCAAGGGGCAGAAGGAAACAATATTCTGTGGTTATGAGACGGTGATTTGGGAGTCTTAATCTTCCCCCCTCATCTCTCCCCCCACCCAGCTTGGGTCTTGGGGGTTAGACAGCAGCACCTTCTGTCTGACCTGAGCGTCCGTCAGCAGCTTGTGCGGAGCCGCTTAATTGGGGCTGGACAGTGGCTGAGAATATGGGATGCCAACCTTGGAGTCTGACGTTAGCTGGCAAGTTGTTTCTCTCTACTTGCAATGTCGTTGCTGTATTTTTAGGGGGGGGGGGTGGTCAGACGATCAATAATTGTGTGTTTGTTTCACGACATTTTTGCACGTGGCTTGTTTCGCAGCGGGGCGATATATTAGACCACACAACGAGCCTGTCAAATGATTGTGGTTACTGTGACTATTTCCCTGGGGAAAACCCCAGGCCTTTTTTTGGCCAAGGTAATTTGCACTGGTCGGTTTTGTGGCTGCTGGGAATGATATTCTCTGGGCAGAGACAGAATCGAAATCCCATGCAGATAAAACTCCCTTTGCTGCTCTTCTGTTCAAATGGCCGGGCGAGAACTCGCCTGGCTTCAGTCCGCCCGGAGCGCCGACAACTGATCTCGGCGGCGGGAGCATCTGTTTGCGTGTTGCTTTGCTGACAACCCGCCAGGCTCCCACAGCGAACAGCGACGGGGCCTCACACCAGGGATGGACTCGGGCCCCGGCACGGACCGTCTGACTTGACGATGTTTCTCTTTCTCCACCGGCATCCGCGGCCGGGTTCGGCTCACGCCAAACGCAGCGGGGCTGGTCGCGCGTGTCCAGAAACCCACTCGGGGCGCGTTCGCGGCCCGCCCGCGGATCGGCGATGTCGCGGCGTTTCCCTTCCGCGATGAACTCGGGGCGGGGGCGCCGGGGGGGGGGGGGGTGTTTGGTTTGAATGATTTGGCCGGATCCGGAACTTAGTCCCCCCCCCCCCCAAAAAAAAAAAACAACAGGCTTCTCAGGCAGAGAGCTGAACCAACTGCGAATTTAAGGACATCACTAGAAATAACCCGGCGCCCGTTTCCTCCTGAAGTAGGAAATCCGAACGAATTGCAGCCCCCCCCCCCCCCCAGAGAGGCATTTGAACCCGTTTCCACACACACACACACACACACGTTGCAGTTGCGATGGTTAAAACCAGCGTGGACTATCACGTGGTCCAATGCGCGGGCTTCCCCGCGTGTCTCGTGTGACTGTCGACGCCCCGGGGTGCGCTCTGGTCCGCGACCGGCGATGGTGCTGTCTGGTTTCGGTGTGTGGCCAGCACCGCGCGGCTGCTGGCGTTTCTGGGCCCCGGGAGGCGGGAGAGCCCCGGTGCGGGAGGCGATGGCTGCTCCAGGCCTGAAGAAGGGCCCGGGCCGCGCTCCAAAACTCGTCTCGTTCCCAGGCCGAGGCTGGTTCGTGTCTCTCCCGCGCCAGGCAGCTTCATTATGGGCTCGGGCCGTGGCTGTCACTCTGCGGGCGGATCCCAACCCCCACACGCGGCGAAGCGGCTCCCACAGAACCACCCCGTGCCTGCGTCTGCGAGCCGAGTTCATGCGCAACACGAGCCCGAGAAACCGATCGGGGGAGCGGGCCCGTGCCTGTGTGTGGACGCAGCACGATCCGTCGGCGCCTAATTAACCCCCCGATCGGCTCCAGTCCCGTTCCAGCCGAACTCTTCCCATTGCAAGGGGGGGGGGGGGGGCATCGGGCTTGAGCCGTGAGCAATTAAACCGCCTAACGATGTCCTTTGCCCCCCCCTCCCCCCCGCCCAGAAATCCCCCTCTGTGCAGGCTGCAACCAACACATCGCGGACAGGTTCATCTTGAAGGTGCTGGACAGACATTGGCACAGCAGGTGCCTGAAATGCAGCGACTGCCAGGCGCAGCTGGCGGAGAAGTGCTTCAGCAGAGGGGACAGCGTGTACTGCAAAGAGGACTTTTTCAAGTGAGTCAAAGCGACCCTTGGGGGAAGGAGGGGCGGGGCACGCGGCAGAGATTTTAGGGCAAGGATATGGGGGCGGGGGGTGTGACTAGCCCCCGGGATTCGGCCCATTCTCAAACATAACTCGGCGAGGATTAATCGGAGCAGGGCCCCACAGGGAGGGGGCCCGGAGAAGTGGGGTTATTGGTTCCCCCCCTCCTAGACTATACGGCTTCCCCGGGGAGAATTGTTGGCCCCTGGTAACTATCTGCACGCGGGACAGGACCGTGCCAATAAAAGGGAAATCGATGTTTTAAAAAAGAGTTCGGTAAAGGAGAGGGGGAGGGGCGGATTTGGCCAAGACCCTCAGCGGCCATAAGCGAGACCCAGCCCTGATACCGACACGGGCCCGGACTAATCCTTCCCCAGAGGAAAGGGGCCAGGCGCCAAACTCGCAGCAATAGAAGGCTACATCCTAAGCTTGGGTTTTGCATTTTAATCCAATCGGTGATTTTCAGGATTTGGTGGTAATGCCCCCCCACCCCGCCCATCACTCTTTTCCCGGTGTTATCTCGGTTGCACTCGGTAAAACCGGGCTTGCAAAGTTAAGGGCCACGCGCCATTCCCCGGGGCGATTTCCCTACACCCCACCTAAGGGGGGTGTACACCCCCCCTGAATTTCCCCAACAACCCCCCCCCAGTTTTGTGAACTAGTTACATGCCAATTTAGTGACACCCCCCCCCAGTAAACTCGAACCCCCCTCGCCCCCCCATTTCAATTCCTGGGGAGGCCACTGCCCGGGGCAGAGCTCTTCCACCGCGGGACCGGTCCCAAATGCGGGGTTTTTCTCCAGATTTTTGCACCCACAGCAAAAAGAGAGCGAGCCCTTTGCTCGGTGACCCGGCAATAGAAACCGTCCGCAAGGAAATCAAATGCGGAGGGAGAGCGGCTTCTGGAAAGCCCCGAATTAAACTCCCCGGACACTCGGGCTGTCGATACGCCGGAAGGGGTCTTTGGGGCCTCCCATTAAAATGGTGTTGAGCTAAAAGGGGGGAGGGGAGCAGTGATTTCCCTCCACCCTCCCTGCCCCGAATTTCCCAAACACCCCCCAGTTGTGTGAACTAGTTACATGCCAATGTAGTGACACCCCCCAGTAAATTCGAACACCCCCCCCCATTTCAATTCCTGGGGAGGCCACTGGAGGGGAGTGTCCTTGAAACCCAGAAGGATCAGGCCCGAACGAGCCCGCTGGTTGGCGGGGATTGGGCCCGGGTCCAAGGCTGCGTTTCGGGGGCGCTGGGAGCTGCGGGCGCTCAGCACCTGGGAAGAACCAGGCCCTCGGCCTTCAGCCCGGACTGTCGGGGGTAGGAACAACCATTGCTGAAGCGGAACCAAGAGCAGGTCACTGCTCTGACCGCTTCTCTGGGGCGGGACTGGGCCGGCTGGGAACCCCCCCCCCCCTCCTCCCAGCGCCGGAGAGCAGCAAGGGGAGGGGGATTCAGACCCGGTTCCACCAGCGTGTTCCCGGGGACTAGGCGCTCGGCGTGTCCGGGGTTGGCACGCGTGGGAGGGGGGGCGGTGCTGCTCCCTGGCACAGACCTTTGTCTCGCTAAACGCCAGTGACCCAGCCCCCGCTTTGAACTTAAACCTGCTGGGACCCCCCCTTCCCTTCTGATCTAAGAGCCCCCCCCCCCCCCAGCGAGCCCCTCGCTCGCCTCTCACGCCGCACGAGAGCCCAGGCGAGGCGATACGGTGCCCTTCCTTGGAAGGCAACGACCCCCGTACCCGGTGCCATGCAGACCCCTCTCAGCACCCCCCGGATCCGGGGATCTCCCTGGCTCTAAGCCGCTGCCTCGCTCCAAGCCCCTCGTGAGGCCTCGGAGGGCCCTGCCCTTAATGCCCGCTCCGCCTCCCATGCCCAGACAGAGAGTCCTTCCCCGGCCAGCCCCCGGGATTCCGGGGAGCAGGAGCCCGCTGTGATGCGATCGCGGATTCACTCCGAAGGAAAAAGTGAGCAAGTCCGACCCCTCCCCTGCCCCTGCCCCAGGGAACCTCTCTTTGCAGTTCAATAAATAGCAACTTTCTATCGGATTTATTTTTTTAAATAGGCGGTTTGGGACAAAATGTGCAGCCTGTCAACAGGGGATCCCCCCGACTCAGGTGGTGAGAAGGGCCCAGGATTTTGTCTACCACCTGCACTGCTTCTCTTGCATCGTGTGTAAGAGGCAGCTGGCCACGGGGGACGAGTTCTACCTCATGGAGGACAGCCGGCTGGTCTGTAAAGGAGACTATGAGACCGCCAAGCAGAGAGGTAACTGGGCAACGTCAGCCTGGGGTCGTCCTAGCTAGCACCGTGCCCCGGGGAATCTGGAGAGATGGGGGATTGCGCCTGGCCACCACCCAAATTCCTTCCCATACAAGCTGGTACATCAAGTCACAGAGCGAGATAAAACGGAGGAATCTGCAGCTTAGCGTGTCTCCTTCAAAACACAGGCTCAAGAAGACAAGGGGTTACACACCTGCACTGCTTGGAGAGATGTATTTTATTTTCCAAAATATAAAAGCCGTGAGAGACTAAGAACATACGAATGGCCAGACTGGGTCAGATCAAAATCTACCCCAATATCCTTCCTCCGACAGGGGTCAATGCCAGGTGCCTCCCAGGGAAAGAACAGAACAGGGACTCATCAAGTGATCCATCCCCTGTCACCCAATCCCAGCTTCTGGCAAACAGAGCCTAGAGACACCATCCCTGCCCATCCTGGCTAATAGCCATTGATTGACCTATCCTCCATTAACTTATCTAGTTCTTTTTTGAACCCTGTTATAATCCTGGCCTTCACAACATCCTCTGTCAAGGAGTTCCACAGATTGACTGTGCCTTGTGTGAAAAAGTACTTATTTTTGGTAGTTTTAAACCTGCTCCCTATTCATTTCATTCCGTGACCCCTAGTTCTTGTGTTATGAGAACTAGGGGGTCACCAAATTAGGGGTCACTATTAGCCAATTCTTAATTACTTTCATCTGTCTCCTACCTTATAGCAAGTACACCCTATTTGAGAATGCCCAGCACCGAAATAACTTAAAACCCGTATTTCAGCTTGAAAGGGGTCTGCATTTTTGTATCTGGGCTTAGGATATTTTTTCCGGGGGGGCCCATCCAGAGGCAAAACTTCTATTGACTTTATCGAGTTTTGCTTGAGTACGCACTTCAGGCTGATGCTCTAACATGGACGCTTGTGTTGCCATTGACTCCAATAGGGGCACCAAGAGGATTGAGAAATTGTGCTTCTAGGGGGTCTCCTTCCGAGTTGGGAGCTCTCGGGGTCTCTAAGGACCACACGCCAAAGCAATATCTTGATTTTGAAATTCATGCTAAGCACCGACCTATTCCAAACAAATGATCTTGTAAAGTCGGGTGAATTCCTAGGCCAATCATGGAAAACGCCTAAAATCGCACCCACTTTTAGTGTTCCAGATTTCCAACGGGAACGGATAGCCAGATAATTGAACCTTCGCTGGTTTAAAGTTAGCAACGCTCCATTTTCTGTCATGTAAATCGGGCAGCTCTCTGCTGTGGTAACTATCCGTCCATGCATCCAAAATCCAAACCCCATTCAAATTCGGACATTTCGAAGTATTAGCTAGTTATAGAGCGCACATCATTGCTGAAAGAGACCATACAGTGGGAAATTTTACAGACAGATCTCTTTTACAGACAAAAAATACAGACAGATCTCTGAAATAGATTGAAATAAATTTGTTAGTCTCTAAGGTGCCACAGGTATTTTTCTTGTTTTCTTTTTGCAGACAGATCTCTGTATTTCCTAGGGCATCAGCAAACAAAACTCTCTCTCTCTCTGTGCGTATATATATATATTAGGCACAGAGAGAGAGAGAGAGAGTTTTGAGGTGGTTATTAGAGTTTCAGGTGCAGATGTAGGCCAGATGTTTGCTGATGCCCTAGGAAAGCAGTTTGGCAGAGATCTGGGTGGCACAAAACAACGTTAAAAATCTCCCCCTGGATAAATCCATTTGAGATTAATCGTTAACAATTCGGTTCTAGAATAACAAGAGGGCTTGTTTAGCCACCGAGTTAACGCTTCCGCCGCGTGTTATATACATACATCGCAGGCTGAGGGCCCAAGATAATGGGATCCCAACTAAGGTGTTAGACCCTAATGTGTTCGCTAGGTGTTTTTCCATTCAGTCCTCCCGAAATTTGGCCAGCAGATTAAGCGTTGGACCTTTTCTCCCGATTACCCCAGGCTGTGAGCCACTGAGGTCCTGGGTCTCTCTCACCCGCCCCCCAGCAGGGGGGTTGAATGCACAGGGGTTTAATCTGCTGCTGGCTGGAATTCGGGATTTCAGGGGGAATGTGTTGCTCTTGTGTTCAGGTCGGCGCCCCTTAGCGGTGCCCGCTGGTCTGGGCGTCATGCCAATCAGATCACACGCAATTTTGCACTGTGAACTACAGCGCCGCTTTGTTTGTGCCTACCCCAGACACGCACTCCCCAGGCTCGCCGCTGGGGGGCGCTATTCATAGTCTGCTCACAGCCGGGGGGCTGGAGGCGAAGAAAGCAGAACAGTGAAAAAACCGGTGGGAATAATTCTCACGCGGGGAGCGGACCGCAGTGGAGCCTGGGAGAGTCGTTGTGAAATTCCACTCTCACTTTTAGCACGTCTAGTCCACGGCCCAGTGTTTGTGCCCCATGTAAGTAGGTCAGAGTGGCTGGTCGGGATATTTCATAGCCTCGCTCGTTCAAACCCCCCCCCCCCCCAGAGCGCACCTCTATTATTTTGCATCCCAGGAGAAGTTTTAATACGAATGAAGATTCGCGTCGACAGAGGAGCAATGGCCTGACAAACGGGCATTTCTAGATCTATTTATAGTCTAGCACCAAGCCCCCTCCCCATGATTGTATACGCAAGTCAAACCTTTATTTATTCAATAACTGTGTCTCAGCTTAATCGGCATCACTGGCAGGGCCTTTCTTGATGGTTGTCTTTTATTTGTGTCATTGGAATAAGATCTATTTACATATCCCCAGATCGACATTATTATTGCTTATTAAATGGCTACTTTCCCCTTCCCCTCCTTCGCTAAATTAACGCAGGAGAATAACTATATTACCCTATGAAACCATAGTGATTTTCGTTCTCATTTTATACATCGCGTGTCCCTTAAATACTGGCAAAGCGAGTACAGATTTGGTTTCCCCTGGATTCCCCCCACCTCCAGTCCCACACTAGTTTGAACGCGATCACAGCCAACCGGTGCACGAAACCCCGCTTCCAGATGTTCGCTCCTGGTCCCGAGCCATTCTTAAGGCGACTGGGACCATAACGCGCTTTATTTCTTGCCAACGTTTGCAGAGGCGGAGTCCACGGCAAAAAGACCCCGGACCACGATCACGGCCAAGCAGCTGGAAACCCTGAAAAACGCCTATAACAATTCCCCCAAACCTGCCAGGCACGTGAGGGAGCAGCTGTCCTCAGAGACCGGGCTGGACATGAGAGTCGTGCAGGTGAGATGGGGCAGAGCGGGCATCCCACGCAGGGGTCCCTCCCTGCCTCCTTAGCAAGCCAAGGGAGGCCACACCCCCAATCCATCGCTCTTATTTGTAAGGATTCCTTTTATATACAGGTATTGACTCAACAATCCATTTCAGCTGGTCAGATTGGATCAAGAAAACAGTCTTTTTTTAATTATTAAACCCCTATCTTGTGGTAGCCACCCTGTACAGACCCAGAGTAATGACCAGTCCTTGTGCTTTCAGAATGGTTTCAAAACACACACACACACACACACAGCATATTTGCCCCAGCTGGGTGAAATGCTCCCAATTTGGATTTTTATAATGTTGCTCAACATTTTAAATGTTGACCAAAAAACGGGGGTAAAAAAAAAATAATCCCAATTTTCGCAGATCCGCCCCCTCCACCCCCTTGCCTCTTGTTTTCTTAAAAAGGCCGGTTCTAAAGCTGGCAAAAATGAGTCACGTTTTGCAACGCAAACAAAGAAACCATCGACATTTTGAATTTTGACAAAGAAAAACAAACCTTGAAATCATTGTTCAGTGAAAATGTCACAGTTTCCTCCCATTTTTGGTGCAGACTAATATTTGCGTCTGATCTCGGTGCTTCTAGCTAGTCAAAGGTGCTGGTCCTCCAACACACCCTACTCATAGGGGCTTCCCTTGACTTCAGTCGGACTCTGTGCAGGTGCAGGGGGGCTTCCGTGCGGAATGAAGAGCTTGAAGAGCTGGCTGAAAGTTTTTGTCCTATGAAGAGTTTTTAGCCATTTCATTGAAAGCCAATTTTTATATGAACAAAATTCATTTGATGCAAATACTAAAACTGTTGTCATGCCTTCCCCTCCCCCACCAAAACTTTTCTCTAGAAAACTAGAAACGTCTCAAGTTGTTCCTTTAACCTCCTTTGTTTCGTTGGGCAGGTGTGGTTCCAGAACAGAAGGGCTAAGGAAAAAAGACTAAAGAAAGATGCTGGGAGGCAGAGATGGGGCCAGTACTTTAGGAATATGAAAAGATCCCGAGGGAATTCAAAATCTGACAAGGACAGTATCCAGGAGGAAGGCCCAGATAGTGATGCTGAGGTCTCCTTTACAGGTAAGAGGAAGAAGGTGCATGTTCTGGTTGGCACTACTGCTTTTCTGCGGAGATCACAAGAGTGTAATTCAAGGCGTGAGCGAGATTTCAGGGTGCATAGGCCTCATGCTAACCCCCCGGACAGGGGTCACTTTCACCCCAAGTGCATTTTTCACCCAGCATTCTTCCAAGCAAAGCTGTTGGTTTGGCATCACAGTTTCATTTCGTTCTTTAAATACCATTTGCTTGCTAAGCATTTCCTGCCATAAAATAATCAAAGAAAACAAATGCCCAATACAGGTGAATTAAACTGGGAACATAAACACAAATACGTGTCAGCAAGAACTGGAGCAACCCATGACTGAGTCTGCATTCTGCTAAGTAACTTATCTCCACTGTGGCTGCAGTGAGTGATTTAGAACTCCTCAGGGCAGGAGACAATTTGGACTCAATTGCATTTGAGAAACTAAAGGTGGAAGCTATTTTTTTTTTAAAATGGTGTCACATTTGAAACCATCAAAGGAAAAACATGAAGAATGTCACTCCGGATTTGTCTGGGCAAGTGACCTCTGACATTAAAGGAATACTTTTCTTTGAGGAACTTTATAAATGACAAAGATTTAAAAGCAAAAAAGTCCAGAACGATTGATCAGAATGTTTATATTGTAAATATTGATAGGAGAGTCTCTGCAACCCATTGGATTGTTTCTGGGGTGTTCATATTCCATGAGTTATGTTCTGGAAGTGTTTTTATTTCAACAATTTTTGGGGAGTGGGGGTTATTCCACTGAATTATTATGGGGGTATTTTTTATTTTATCTGCTTGTTTTGGGCTGTTGCTCTCATAGGATTTCAAGCTTCTTTGGAGGAGAGATGTTACGCTGTCATCTATACTGACAGACCTTCCCCCAAGCTTTGATAAAATAGAGCACTTAACCACATGTTTAACTTTAGGCAAGAGTGGTTGACCTTGACTTCAAAAGTGTTCTCCTGTTGTTCAGTGCTTGCTCAGTACCACGGACACCTCTTCTTCATGGCATTTCTTAGCACAGCCATCAGTTAACTGCTCCTTCCTGGGATCTAGTACCTTCTGCCAATATAAGGCACCGATATGGGCCCATTACCATAGTGTTCAAGAACCTCGCAATGCCAAAAGTAGTTTTGAGCCAAAAACATCAAGACTTTCCATTGTGAAAATGTTGAAACGTGAGGTTTGAACATTTTCAAAATGTTTTTTCCAATTTTTCAAAATGAAATGTTGTTGAAGTCAATGTAGTTTTGTAAAAAAAAATTGGTTTTTGTCAAAACAGCGTTTTCCAGCGGAAAACTCTTTAGATGAAAAATGTTCACTCAGCTTTATGCATAAATCTGTTTTAAATTTCAGCTTGTCTATTGATTCCCTAACATTGTATTAAATTTTCATGCCTGGTCCCACATGATCTTATGCAGCATCATTATTCTATATGAATATCCCGTTACACAATAACTACAAGTATTAAACACAACTATTGATAAGTTTAAGATATGCACCAGGTTGATATCCTAAATAAGAGCGTCATTCTCAGTTTTTATGAAGGGTCCAATAAATGCAGATATAATTTTGCTGGTAACTTGAAAATATTTTTCATTTTCAAAAATGTTTTAAAGTGATCCAAATACACTTCATTAACCTATTTCTGATTACCCAAAAACCATTGCAATTTTAATTCCTTTTCCTAAGTAATGGCTGGTTTTCCTTTAGACCATTCCCTTCTATCAGTGAGTATCATGGTAGCTTCTGAAATGATAGTGAAAATAGAGATAAATATAACTAATGAGGCCATAATAATAATTTAATAAAAGGAACACAGAACAATAGAAAGAGGCAGATCTCAAGAGCCTAGACTCACATCTTCCTTAAAAGATGTTTTTTAAAAATAAGGTTATTTCTTAGTATCTACATTTCATACATGTTTTTAAAAGTCCAAGTGAATTAGACTCCTGTCCCCATGATAAAAAAAAATCCCACTGACTTGGCTGAGATCCAGCCATAGATAGAAAACAGAGGTAATAAGGAATTAAGAAATTGCAAGACCAACATAGCATTGAAAAGCTGTGCAAAACAAGTCCTCTCTCTCTCTCTTTCTCTCTCGCCACACACACCCATCTAATCTATCCCTGGGTTTTATAGTTCCACCGCATTCAAGGTTTCTGATCAGATTGTCTCCAGCTAGTTTGCTTTCCCAATAAATCAAGCCCGTTTCCCTTTCAGATGAGCCCTCTATGTCAGAAATGAGTCACTCCAATGGGATTTACAGCAACCTAAATGAAGCTTCTCCTGCTTTGGGGAGACAAGCTGGGACCAACGGGAGCTTCTCTTTGGAACACAGTGGCATTCCCGCTCAGGACCAGTACCACGACCTCAGATCCAACAGCCCCTACGGGATACCCCAATCACCAGCTTCTTTGCAGGCATTGCCAGGCCACCAGCCTTTAATCTCAAGCTTGGTTTATCCAGACAATGGTTTAGGCATCATAGCTCAAGGTGGACAAGGCGTGCCACAGCCGATGAGAGTCTTAGGTGGGAACGGACCCAGTTCTGATCTCTCCACAGGGAGTAGTGGAGGGTATCCAGACTTCCCTGCAAGCCCTGCCTCTTGGCTAGATGAAGTTGATCATGCCCAGTTTTGATACAGGACCCACCACAATGTGGGGAAAAGACTTCAGGCTACTAAG
The DNA here is from genome assembly GCA_033296515.1 of Macrochelys suwanniensis. Classification (NCBI taxonomy): domain Eukaryota; kingdom Metazoa; phylum Chordata; order Testudines; family Chelydridae; genus Macrochelys; species Macrochelys suwanniensis. The sequence goes on along the minus strand of CM065790.1, from coordinate 5,878,901 downwards.
CATCATCTATGGTTGAGATTAAAATATGGGGCAAAAAATGACTTCTGAGGAAAAAGTAAGATAGTTACATGGAGAAAGAAAGGCAACTGTGCTCAAGAGGCTGGCCAACCGTGGGTTAGCAAAAGACAATTGACCAAGGAATCATGTCAGAGTGACTGGCTTAAGAAAAGTCCAAGTGAAACTGCTCATTGTGTCTTTACAGAACACTACTGAACACCAAGACTCGTGCTTTACAGAGCTGATAACGTATTTTGTTTTCTGTTGTCAGTTCATTCTCCAAAGCAATGACTTGCTTCATCACTTACTTACCCCTCAAGCTTTTTTAAAAATAAAGATCTCATCCGTTGTAAAAGAAGCGACAATGTCTATATTTCTACAGGAGAAATGTGAACAATGAATAATCTCTTCACAAATTCATGGTAGAAAACCATGTCCCTATTTCTCTGTTCTTCCAACAGGTTAAAAAAAAGCGGTGACAGAGTAAAGCTTTTTTGTTTTATTTTTGAATTTATATTAGCTTTTATAAATTTAAATGGTCTTTAATATGCCAATCATTTATTAATAATCAAATTTTCCTTTATACTATGAGGACCATATGTTAACTTTGCTTTTCACCGTTTTAATTCATAGAGTGCTAGCTTTATTCTTTCCACATAAACGTTAAACTGTGAATAGATGTATTTATTATCAAATAACCACTGTTTTCCAACAGGGTCAAGAAAACTCTTGACCCAAGAATATTGGTCTTTCTGGATTGTTAAATTAATGTTTTTCTTTACTGATTCCTCTATGACAACTTTATTGCAAAGCTTTTCAAAGTTGCACCTAATGTCTTGTTGCCAAATACCGTCTCAACATTTTGTTAGGCTTGGTTTAGTTACAACTGTTCTTCATATGTTGTTGGGGAGGCATTCCAATGAGCATACTTACGTTCACCACCACTACACTTTCTCCATTCTATGCATTTGTGTATTTCACAGCAGATATAGTGAAAACTGATTGTGAAGAAAGGCAAAACAATATGTATACTGTTACCTGTAAAATTGAATATTGAATTAACTGTAGATTGTGTACGTCCAGTGTCTTATTTCTATTCTCTCTCTCTTTCTCTGATGATCAAATACTTTATGACTTCAAATAAATTTGTCAGTTAAAGTTTAAATAAGTCTTTTGCTAAATTCACACTAAAAGCACCAATCTGGGTAAATATCATCTTTAAAATAAATAAAAAAAACCCTGAAGACTTGAGGCCCTGATTCAGCAAAGCACTTAAACACATGCTCCACCGTAAGCACATGAAAAGTCCCATTAACTTCAAAAGTACTTTGCTGAACTGAGGCTAAAAAAGATGGTCTCCTGGCTAACCTTTGGGAGCTATAAGCAATATTGTTAAATGATTGATGACTGACAGCCATTTTTGATGACCTAGGATTATTTCTTAGCACTTGAGATATGGGAAGAAATACCCAATAATGCAGATGGTTTGTGGTTTCCAGTTAGTCCGTGGCAACGCATTCTGCATCTCGAGACTGTAAAGTCCATACATTAAACAACGGAGGTCACAGGAGGATGTTTAATGGCGTGAACTGAAAAAAGGGGAAGGAGAGTTAGCCTGTTTTTCCCTCCCCCAGGCCACAGTTTTCAAATGTAGCTGACTAATGCAGATCAAGGCACCTTTTATTTAGGCTTCTACATAAATATTTAAGGCCCAAAGGGGGAGATTTTCAAAGGGGAAAATGGGATTTGAGTGCCCATCTCCCACTGAAAGTCAGTGAGAACTGGGCGCCTCGCTTCCCTTTGTGCCATTGACAATCTCCCCCAAAGTGTTCAGACTTGAATGTCTAAGTTTAGGCGTCCATGTCCGCCTGTAGGCAAGTAAATAAGACTTGCTGTTGAGAGATGCTGCAGAGATCGTCTTCAGCAAGCCCTGTATGCTCGGCCCTCGAAAGATCAGACCCCGCATCCAGCAAAGCACCTGAACACACGCTTACCTTTGTGCTTGAGGTGAATCCCATCAATGTCACAAGCTTTTAAGGGCTTTTCTGAACAGGGTTGGGCAACTGCCCTGGGGGCTAAGGTCCCAGTCCTACCCAGATGTGAACACATGCCTAGCTTTACTCATGGAGAGTAGTTGCATTAACTTTAGCATTCAAGTCACCAGAGGATCAGGGCTCATGTGCCTCACTTTAGGGAATGACATTTGAAAAAAATCTAGGCCTTATTTTTCACCTGGGATCTGCTGTTTAAATGTACACGTTCCTGTTACTAGCAAAAGGGTGAGTATTTTCTTCTGGGCTCTCTGGCCTTTCAGTAGGTGTGGCATTGTTCACTTATGAGTTAAGACAAAAGCAGGAATGTTAAAATGTTCTGTTCAAGGCTATTTGCTCCTGGCCTACCAGTACACATTTCTTTCACATGGGGGTGAGAACAACGGCTATTCAGAAAGTGGGCATCTTTTATCAATAGGTACCGGTAATACTTGGGACTCTGTCAAACAACTTCTCTTGAATTCGACACCTCACACTGGAGTCAGTTCTACACACAGATTGAGGCTTTGGGGAATAAAATTAAAGAAAGGAGGACAATAACGGCACGTGTTTCTGGACTCAGAAAAGCTCCTTGGCTCTATCCTCTTCTGCAAGAGGCTTCAGCTAATGGTTTCAACATGATCCAGGAGCCAAGTTTTCCTGAATTCTAATTCTGACTGAGTCCCCCTGTGAACAGAACTGCTTTTCCTCAGTTTCCCCATGTGTAAAATGGGACAAGTACTCATTTCCCGCATAGGGCTGTTGCATGGGTTAGTTAATGTTAGTAAAGCAGTTTGGAGAGGAAAAAATCCCAAATATGATTAGCAAAACCTTTGAGTCTCCTGCCTGCTGGGGAAGTGGGGGACGGGATGCTACATCACAGGCCAGCCCTAGACTGAACAGGTGCCCTCACATCAATTCTGTAAAGAAAGTACGTGAGGATGTGTCCACCATGAAGTCTCCTTCATGACCGATCCACAGAGGAAAGGGAAGAATAATACGTAGTGACTGGGGGCACATGCAGATAGTGCATATAGAAGTGCTAGGCTGGACCAGTTCTAGGTGTATATCTGCCTTAGGTACTTATATGCCCCCCATTACTGGTGTATCGGAGCACTCCCAATCTTTTTAATGTATTTATCCTCCCAACACCCCAGTGAGGGCAGGGCAGTGTTATTATCTCCATTGTACAGATGGGGAACTGAGGCACAGAGAGGCTAAGTGAGTTGCCCAAAGTCACACAGGAAGTCTGTGGCAGAGCAGAAACTTGAACCCAGGTCTCAGGCCAGCACACTGACCCCAGGGTCATCTATCTTCACTCTACAGAGCCCTACACCTACAAATGCATTTGGAACTGCAGGATTAAAGACAGCAGCACATTTTAACCTCCCTTTTAAAATTGCATGCAACTCGTTAAGACTTGTCCACCAACAGGGGGGTAGGATTCTGCAGTCGTAACTCAGACACTGGGCCTAATTCATTGCTGGCATAAACAGGCAGAGCCCCACTGACGGCTGCATGCTGAAGCCCTTCCTCAAGCTAGACTTTGGCACGCCAAGGCCCGGATGCAAAGTCCATTGAAGGGAACAGAATGACACGTTAGATATATTGTAAAACGGGGTCTTCCAGCCATCACTAAAAAGGCTGATAGGAAATCTATCATGATGCCGATTTTTCAGGTATGTTTTGGTTTCCCTGGCATGTAGCACTTCAACTCTTTAAGGGTTTTACTTCCACTGTGAAATCGGCAGGGCCAGCCAGGAAACAATTCCATTCCTCATGAAAAGTTTCAAGGTTTCAAAACTTGTTTTCATTGGAGCGTGGAAGGAAACAACATGTTTATTTTTTATGGAAAAAAAAAAACCACCCACCCATGCGCACACACCCTCTCTCTCCCAGGGGAGCAGATCGCTTGGTGGCTAGGACCTACACGGGGGATATGGGAGACTCAGCTTCAAGTCTCTGCTCTGGATCAAGAGCGCTGTAACTACCAGGCTATCGAGTTACAGACCTGATGTCTCCTGTTGGAGCTGATCCACTTTGTATAAATAATTAAATGTTCATTAAGCCAGAGAGAGAAGCAAAAAAGTTTGTTGAAAATTTTGACCAGCTCTAAAAATCAGTTCTAAGAGCCGCCTCTAATAGGCAACCGACTATGATAAAATTCTCCTGTAAAGTATGCCTATGTTTTTCAGTTCACCTTGGAGTAAATGTATCGACCAGGAGATAGGAAGTATTTTCAATGGTGAAAACCTTATTTTAAAAGATATTGCGCACACACCTTTGTGGCCTTATCCTGTGCTTCTTGCACAACCCGGGAGTCGCTGGGAGTTCTGGGTGTGTAAAATGGCAGGAGTGGGGCACCCCCTTCTTCAAAATCTGTTTCCCCCACTTTCAAAATCTAAAGTCACATTTTCTGCTCCAAGGTCTATGAGGGAAATGCTATTAAAAATTATAAGCAGTCGTACTGGTAAACATTTTCTGGTTAGTTCCTAAACTGGAGTCAGCTAAGGTCGGTAATCTATTTATTCCAGCCGAAAGAGCAGGAACGGCATGACCCAGCGTCTCCAAGGAGCAGGTGGGTAACCTGATGCAGGTGGAAAACTACTGAAGAAAACTGGTGACTGACGTGTCAGAAATGCTGCTAATCCCCCCCAGATCTCCCATCAGGTAGTTTCTAAGGGAGGTAAATCTTGACAACCCAGCCAAATGATGTAAACAAAGCAACAGAAACAGCTCCATGTGGACATGCAGATTCTGCGGGAAACAATAGGCAAGAGCATGGATTCTGGAACTACAGGTGCTGCCGCACACTCTGGCTTGAAGCGGTTTCCATCATATACAGCGTTTACAGGTTTGGGCAAAGGGGTGGTTTCATGCCACACAATGCAGACCTCTAGGTGAACTCCAGAGCTCATCAGCCAGTGCTGACAGAATCCCAGGTTTGTACCCTGAATAGCCAGTTTCTTCTCTAGGGGCTGGATTTCAGGACATTCATTCCTCTTGATGGTTGGAATACGCATATGGGCTGCACCCTGCTCTCCCCTGCAGCCCGTGAACATTGAGGAGCCATTCTATTGTGTGGGAGGGATAGCTCAGTGGTTTGAGCATTGGCCTGCTAAACCCAGGGTTGTGAGTTCAATCCTCGAGGGGGCAATTTAGGGATCTGGGGCAAAAATCTTTCAGGGGACAGTAGTTGGTCCTGCTAGTGTAGGCAGGGGACTGGACTCAATGACCTTTCAAGGTCCTTCCAGTTCTATGAGATAGGCATATCTCCATTGTGCGGGGGTGGAATTTGGGAATCTGTGCAGAAAGTGCACTGCGTGGCGTGGACTGCCCTCCCATGGGACCCTCGCAAGGGGATGATGGGAGAGAGCCATCCCATGGATGCTCTGATCCTCCACCCACTGTGGGGGCTACTTTAACAGCAAGGCTAAAGAAGCCCCCCCAGATCAGCCCTTCAGCCACTCACTGGCCTGCAGGGGGAGAATTTCCTCCATTGCCCTGGACAGGCATTAGGGTTGGCCATTGCCACAGGGATTTTGTCCATAGGGCCCAGCCCTGCTGGATTTACTCATTCAAAACCACCACTCGCAAGAGAGGAGTCCATGGCCGTTCGGGCTGAGAAAGCCGCACAGGATGGGGCTGATCGTTTGGATTTTAATATAATCCCCAAATTGTGGCGATGAATGTATTCTGTATATAGCATGCGCGCACACATACATACATTTGTATGCATATTAACATTATATAGAGAGGAGGAAGTATGGTCCTATATATATATCTATACAGGACCATACATCCTCCCCTCTATATAATATTCATTGTGCATACAAACGCACGTGTTTATGTATCTGTGTGTGCGCATTATATGCAGAATATATTCATCTCCGTATAAATAGATACTCTTCATTTTTATAGTGTTTTTAAATCCTTTGCTTTTCTCTGAAGAATCCCTTGTGCCTTTTGTTAGCTTGTTAATCTGTCGAATGAATGATGGCCTCGATTTCAATATATAAGTAAACTCTGCGAATCGCCACTCTGCCATTTTGTTCTTTTCCTTACATACGCGGATATTGACCTGGATGGGATTTCTCTGCCTGCAGGAAAACATTTTAGCCTAGAGAGAGAGAGAGAGTGAGTGTGTGTGTGTCTATATATACATATATAGGGGCGGGAGCATAGATAACACACTGGATTAGGATACAGGAAGACCTGTCTCTGTCACTGACTTATGTTAATCAGCACTTTGTGATCTATGGATGAAAAGTACTTTATAAAAGAGCCAAGTATACCTCTTATATATATATATAATACATGTACATCTTTCTGTGCACATATTACACACACACACACAGTTGTGTAGAAATAGTGTACAAATATCTATTCTGTCCCACCATGACATAGTTCATTTAAGATCTTGAATCATGCAAACCTCACAGAACTTGCTATTTAAATAGTCCTTTATTGGATTCTAACCAGAACGGCATTTAGACTGTTCATCACCATTCTTGTTTTAATTTTCTTTTTAAAATGGAACCACTTTCAAAGGAACAGAAAAATAAAGACCAAATTAGCCAGGCTTGGCACTTACATAGGAATGGATTCTGATGGTGGCATACATCACTGAGCAGGCAAGCCAAGAATACGAAAGCACAAGCTTTAAATTAACTCAGTCTCTGAAAATAAAGTTTTTTCTAGTAAGGGTAGGTAATACAATAATGTGGAAAAGGGATCTGGCAATTTTTTGTCATCACTGATGGTTTGAACAATTTGACGTGTGTGTGGCTTTAAAATCTTTGCTCGCTCTCTAAAGCTTCACCCTGCAGCAATGATCAACTAAAAAGACATTTTGGAGAAAATACATTTGAGAACTAACAAATTGCCCCCTTAATCATGGCTAACTCGGGATGTTTTCTCACACTTAAATTAAATGGATTCTCCTTCCCGTGCAGCGTCAGCAAAAAAGGATTTGCCTCATACAGTGAAGATGGTGAGCTCATGCGAAATTCAGTTCACCAAGCGTTATAGAAAATACTCTGTATTTTAACTGGCAGTTCTTATGGTGACTTGTAATATGGAGCCCACAGTATAGATAAACTTTTATCTAAGCAGTTATTATTTTTCCCCTGGGGGCTAGAGAGTTTCCCATCTCTAAGGGGAGGTTAAAGCCACTTGCTGCTGTCACCAGACTGAATACACTAATACAAATGACCACACCTGCCCATGCCATGGTCTCTTCCAGCTCGCACTGAGAAGCTTGTAAAAGTCTTCCAGTCAGCTGGAAGGGAGTAAATCATTCTTGACAGTTACATCTCTACAGAGCAGTTAGAATTAATGTAACAATTTGGTGCTTAATGAAGCAGCAACATGCTGGGCTGCAGAGAATGGCTGGGACCTGCTGCAGTCATGTTATAATCCCCACGGGCCCCACATGGCAGAGATTTAATCAGATGGTGACTTGTTGGGTTGAGAGAATTGCCATGTGGAAAGAAACCCAGCAGAGAGTGTGTAGGGAAAAAACCCAACAACAAACAGGCCCCAGCTAAGCCTGAAACAAACTCAAGGGGCCAGATCACTGATTTCAGGGCGGGTTCAGTTTAAAAAGATCAACGGCGTAATATGGTGTTTCAGAGACTATGGTGAGGTGTGTCAACCTAGAGAGACAGAACAGCCCAGCGGAGGTAAGCGTATTTCAGTTGCACAGCCCCCTTTGAATGGTCTGATAGCCTGAATGCAGTACAGATTAGATCCCCGACTGGTGCAAATCAGCAACACTCCATTGACTTCAATGGGAAGATTCACGAGATCAGCTCCTTGCTTTCTGACGCCCTTTATTTTGGGGTTATCACCACTTTGTGGATGTCTTATTTGTTGCACACTCTTTGGGTGTTTATTATTATTATTGATTTTAATCATCTATTGTGCTAGAAGTATTGTTCTTATTCCCACCATCGTCCTTCATGCTGGGCAAACCTATCATCATTTTATTGTCTGTATTGCAGCAGCGCCCAAGTGTCCCAGTTACAGACCAGGGCCCCATTGTGCTAGGCACCCTACAAACACAATCACTTACGGTAGATCTTCAAACAATCACAGGTTTCAGTGTAGTAGCCGTGTTAGTCTGTGTCAGCAAAAAGAAAATAAGAAAAGGAATACGTGTGGCACCTTAGAGACACAAGTATTCCTTTTCTTATTTTCTTTTTGCATACATAATCACAGAACACTTCACAGCTGATTGCAGTCTGTAGAGACAAGCAGTGTGTGTGCGCACTGGACAGTCGGTTATAGAAGGGGTTTGTACCAAAGCAGTTCTAATATATGATGAATCAGCATAATTCACATGAAAAATTCTTTGTGAAAATAAATTAGCATTTCATACGTATGTGGGTGGGCAAAAAAATAAAAAATAAAAATCTGCGGAACAATGTGTTTTGAGAATGAAAGACAACCTGATGAGGTGCCAATACTAGAGCGTCTCTGTCACAGGAGTTGCCGGTACTCAGCACCTCTTCAGATAAGGTCTTGTAAACATATTGAATGTTTTGGGTAGGGAAAAAATGCAGATGGGTTTAGCGACAATCCTCGGTTTCCCATGCATACAAATATGTTTCCAAAGCGCTGCAGTTTGCAGCAGCTTGGATGCTTTAAAATAAATCATGCAGCACATTATTTTTTTTCTTGTTCCTAAATGAAACTGCAGCACAAAACAACATCCCCTCACTTGCAAAAACATGAATGCTGATTGTGTGTGTGTGTGTGTGTACAAAACTAAAAGCGTTTGGTTGCAAAGCCTCATGGTCATCAGCTTTAAGGTCTTGACAGGTTTATAAAGTGCTAAGTGTCCCTGTGGGACCCTAGAACTGTTCACAGATAAGATCAGGCTTGCCATATCCAGCTGGTATACAAGGCAGAGGGACGTCTAAATTAATTCAGGAATCACTTCTGTTTTTCTGATGGAGGATATCATCTTTAATCTATGAAAATAGCACATCAAGAGAATACTTCTTAAAACAGGGTTTAGGGTACACAGGGCCTGATTCTCCTCACTTATACTGGTGCAAATCAGGAGTGAATCCATGGAAGGTAGAGTCACATTGCAACGAGGTAAAAGTGGCATAAATTATAGGATAATCAGGCCCAGTCTTGTAAACCACATTAAAGACTTTTCTGTGCTCTCAGCGTAGTCAAGAGGAAAAGGATCGGGCTTCTGTTAATATCAATTATATTATGGTACCCCAAAAAGACTACATGCTAGGTGCTGTTCAAACACAGATGAAGAGACAGTCTCTGTCCTGAGAGCCGAATATGTTAAAATACAGAGCAGATACTTAGGCTCCAACGGCAGGGTAACATTTTCAAAAGCATCTAAGTCCCACTGACTTTCAATGAGACCTAGGCTCCTAAATTGCGTTTGAAAGTGTGACCCTTAGTCTATTCACCTTGATTTTAATCCAATTTTAAATGCAACCATCCAACAAGAAACCTGGTGGTCTAAAAGTATACATTTAAAAAGATGAACTTTGTGACACAGTTCCATAAATAACAATATTTGGGGACATTGTGGAGTCCTGCTCTAACATATTAAACTTATGTGTCTTTTATCTTGCAATTCTTATGCACATAAAACTCCCACTGAAACCAGTGTCAACAGGTGGTTTTTATAAAGACTTAACATGAACTGAAAGCACATTACAAATACAGGGTTGTTTTCTAATTAAATGAAGGTGCCTAAAGTTTGCTATCTAAAGCCACATCTCAGAGTCTGGATACAAGTTTTAGTGCTTAACTTCAGGTGATCACATATTAGGGCCCTTTATAAAAGGTTCACTTTACTCAGTGCCTCCATCTCTGGAGTGGAGCCATTCCAGCGATGTCAAATATCTAGAAACTTTTGGGGCCTGATTTTCAAAATTTTGCACCCAATTATGTGCATAATTAATTTGCAGAATTAACACAAATTCACAACAGTACTCAGAGTTCAAGTGTGTGTTTAACTGGCCATGAGTTCATGCCAATATCCAACCGGCGCATGTAAATACCCAGTTTGTGGGTGTTCATTTGGTACTTAATGGCGCATACATGTCGTTTTGAAAATCAGGCTGTTTGGGGTCTAAACTACTTGAGTGTGGTTTGTAAATGAATTCATGAGGTGCTGTAAGTATTGGAACTACATGCTGGTATTGGGGTATTTATCAGCATCAGTATTACCAATAAGATTACTGAACGTTGCTTACTCTGTGCATGAATTAGATTGAAAAGGACACACTCCATATTTTTCATGTGGTGGCTGACACCTTAAATAACAAGCCCCATTCTGCATCAAAGATGCCCGGGGAACTTTTCCTAAGACCATTCTTCACCTTCCTGCCCTTGACCTTGTATGTATTTGGCAAAGCACTTTGGGATCATTAGATAAGTCGAAGGCAACATTATTGTTTAACTGCCAAGGCAGATAACTGATTTTCTGATTTGTATTTATTTACGGAATTTATTTTTGGTAAATTAACATCACAATAAAAACCTCACTACATCCTATTCCAAGATCGGGACCATGCTACGGTAGACTCAGGCTTATTCCCTCCTCTGCCCAATGGAGCAGCGATTCAGTAGGATACATATGTATTTCAATGTGAACTAGCTGGGAGCTTTAGTGAGATTTCCATTCGAATTAAACTTTCTGGTTAGGCATCTCCCTCTGCCCCACACATTTTTCATTTCTTTCCTGCTGAGGATTCCCCTTTTGCTCACACTCAGCTCTGGCAGGTGAGGCAAACGGTGAATTTAACTGACCAGATTGTAAGGGTTATCCAGGCCTGCTCACCACTGCAAATAGAGGCAATCGCTAGTGAATGAAGACATCTGATAGCCTGCCAGTCTTCATTTCCTGCAGCCGAGTGAAGAGGGCCCCATGAATAGATGGGATTTGGGTGCACCTTTTCCCAGGTTGCTGTTATTTACTGGCAGCTGGCCTCTCTTACACAACCAGGGCCTTATCCTACACCAGGGGAAAGACTCCCATTGAATTCAATGGGCTTTGGATCAGGGCCCAGGAGCAGACACCGATGAACTTGAGTGTATGTTATATAAACGGGGGCCGGAGGAGCTGAGGGTGGTGCTTTTCCAAGACTAGACTGCAGGGACGAATTTTCTCAAATTATAAGAAGTACATTGATTTGACCCCTGCAGAACTTGATGCTTTGTCTGCTTCAGGAGTTTGTCTTAACAGTTTATTCGGTTTCAATCTGTGTGAGGCTTACATCCAAGAGAATGATTTTAGGTTCCAATGAACAAGAAATCTTGGCATGACCCATGGTGGGAACAGATTTGTTTCCAGTTGGTTGAGTTTGTTTGTTTATTTATTGCAAAGCCATGTGAAATTGAATTATTTCTGCTTGATTTTGACAGAAAATCACAATTTGATCCAAGGTTGTGTTCAAAACTGAGCCAGGTTCATTCAGAAGGTTGCAATATTTTCAGCAATCATGTGGTCAAATCATGCTCATGTTGCCCCCAGAAATAGTCCGAGTGACATCCCAACAATAATGTGTGTGCTTACAGGACATTATTCAGCTGACCGAAGTCTCTGTGGACTGTATGCAGTTGCAGACGAGGCATGGTCCCTGGTAAACCTGGGAGATAAAGCTGGAACTTGAGCTGTGTGGAAAGGCATGTGTGTCTGTGCCAATAGTTTTTTTTCCCTTTTAAATAAGCACCTCCTATTTAAGTAGGTCAGACTCCATATATCAAGACACCAAAGGGACTACTTGTGTGAGTGAGCTGAGCAGCATGGGGCTCTATGTCCAACTTTCAAATCGTAATAAGATCTGAAACCAGGTGAGTTCCAAATGTGTTTGATTTAAGGCTAATTGAGCAATGAGAAAACTGAAGAGTGCTTTGGCCAGAAAATGGGGGAAGGAGGAAAAGAAAGTAAGATAGTGGAGCTTTTGCAACTGACCAATTAACTTAAAAAAAAATTCAATTGAATCCTTCCATGACTTGCTTGGCTGCAAACATGTTGTACACTTCTGATCCAAAGCCAAGGGGCGGTTTTGGCTAAACTAGGGAGGATTTAGAAATCAGACCTTCCCGATCGGGGAAAAAGCTTCCAGCTGGTTGAGTTTATCATTTTGAATTGGCTCCATATTTAATGGGGCTTTTTGAGACTCATTTAGAAGGATTGGAGCCAGGGTCTGCTACCGTTCTCTGCCACCAGAAGCACTTAATGCGGCCTTATCATTTTCATTTTCTGAACATAACCTGCTCACTGTGGCCTGTTTCTAATGGGAGGCTGCCATGATCTCCCAAATTAATTACTGTGGATGTTCCTAATGATTCTAGTTAAAACATCCCTTGTTATGCTACACACTGGGATTGGCTCTTGGGGATAACTGCTGGGTGATGAAGCCGGGGATGTGGGGAAGTTAGACGTTATTCTGGTTTTAATTTGTACTAATCCAATTATCATCACACATTTAGAAATAAAGAATTGTTCCCCCAAGCGCTTTTCTGGCTCATTTATTTACACGTGGATTAAAATGCAGGACACTAATTGTGCTCCTGGAATGTTGATATTAGCCATTCCACAGCAAATAGTACTACAGTATAATGATGCTATGCCCCATATACATCCCAAGACTCAGACTTTTAGCTTATTGGCCTTCAAAGAGTCATTCTTTCCAGTTTTTTTCTTATAGTTTTAAGCATCTTCTCTTACAGGGACATTGGGATTATTAAATGCATTTCCCCCCAAAGATATAATGCTTTTTTTTCTATTATAAAAGGAAAAAAATGATTGGCCTGCACTCACGTACAACCCTACGTAAACAAACCAATATGCACAGCCCAGTGCTCCTAAACAACCCTACGATAAACAAAGCAGTGTGTGCAGGTTTAGCTCTTACGAGCAAATTTATAACTAGGCTAGGAAGGATCAGAGGTTTTTTGGTAAATGTTGGAAAATGTCAATTTCACCAGACACACAAACCAAAGAAAAAATATTACCATAGATGATGCTAAAAATTTACAAATAGTCAAAGTAAGAAAAATGCTACTTGAGACATGGTGGAGTTTGATTTACTTTGTGTATTTTGACATGTGATATTGATGATTTGTGTTCTAATTGTTGTAAAGCTTTAACTTTTTGAATCTCAATGGCTATTGTCATTAAATCATTATTGTCTGACCCACCGATTGTCTGACCCCTTTATAATTTCCCATAACTGAACATTTAAACTAATAAAAATAAAAAGCTTAAAAAGAAAAAAACATTATCTCTTAAAATGATTGGGGAAAAAAATCAAATTCTTCCAAGCCCATGTCTAACAAACCAGCGTGCTCAGCCACTTGTTTAAAAGCAATGCTACAAAAATAACAAGTCACCTCACCCAGCCCAGTGTCCATAAGCAACCCTAAAATAAAAGAGCTGTATGTGTGTATGGACACTTGGGAAAATATTTCAGTGAAAACACACTTCAGTTTCAAACTTTTAAGAGTTAAATGTAATGAACAAGAGTGAAGGGGGGAGGGGGGAAAACAGCTTTGGACCAGACTGTGGACTATATTAATATGAAGTGTCAAAAGCATCTGAATACCCTGGAAACCTGAAAGTTCTTTGTTTTCCTCTAGGACGAGTATGTGGCCAGGATCCCTACAACAATTTGAAAATGAGTCCCATTAAGCTGAATGGAACGGCTCACTCCCTAAAAGCTAAGCACATGTCTGTGTCTTTGCGGCACAGGTACAGAGTAGTGTGATCTTACCCAACACACATATACACTTACTGCACCCTTGTGCCTCCACCCTGAGCCAGAGGGATCCCTTTATAGTGATCAACAGAGGTTGGATTTGAACGTTGGACCCAGCTGATGAAAGGTTCCATTCATAATCCTGAGTTTCTGGTCCTCAATCCCAGTAGGCTTAATTATATTATCCCTTAGCCTATTTGTATAAATAGATCCCTGCCTAGTAGCACCGCTAGCAAAGGGAGACAGTACAGGGGTATTGGCGAAACCCATGGAGTGGACTCTGTGTACCATGTCTGTAGTATTGCGTGTGTCTTTATCATACAGATACTTGGAGTTGTCACGGTTCCTTCCGGCCCCAGACACAGGCTGATTCAGCCAGAGCAGAAAGCAGTTGGAATTTGATCTTTTTTGTGGCTATGCAGATAGGCACAATGCTTGCCATTAATATTATACTAAGCCAAATGCAGATCACATTTCAACACATGGAGTCTAGCTGCAGCCTTGTGTTTTTATTACTGTGATACGATGATCCAAAAGTGGGGGAGGGGACGCACCATGTAAATGAAGATAGAATTTGGCCCTGCAACTGGAATTTCTTTAGCAAATCTGTTGACGATACATGAGCCAGAATGGAATCCAACTCAGTCTCCTGTAACTGCTGGCTGTGCAGGACAACAGACGGTCCAAAGGAAGTCCAGAGAAGAACAACAAAAATGACTAAAGATCTAGAAAACATGACCTATGAGGGAAGATTGAAAAAATTGGGTTTGTTTAGTCTGGAAAAGAGACGACCGAGGGGACATGATAACAGTTTTCAAGTATGTAAAAGGTTGTTACAAGGAGGGAGAAAAATTATTCTCCTCAACCTCTGAGGATAGGTCAAGAAGCAATGGGCTTAAATTGTAGCAAGGGCGGTTTAGGTTGGACATTAGGAAAAACTTCTTGTCAGGGTGGTTAAGCACTGGAATAAATTGCCCAGGGAGGTTGTGGAATCTCCATCATTGGAGATTTTTAAGAGCAGGTTGGACAAACACCTATCAGGGATGGTCTAGATAATACTTAGTCCTCCCATGAGTGCAAGGGACTGGACTAGATGACCTCTCAAGGTCCCTTCCAGTCCTACGATTCTATGAGGTGACCTATTGACACCTTTTCCCTATAATCAGCAGAAATGATGCTGAATGGCACACCGTGGGGGCCAGATTCTTAGCTGAGAATGGGGAGACTCTAGTAGCCCCCTTAATGGAGCTGGATCAATGCCAGCCCTGGTCCCACCATAGATTAGAGCAGCAGGGAGAGCTGCTCTAAATTGTGCCTGCTGATTATGGTCCGAAGGAGCCGTCTGCCATCCAGAGAATGACAGATTGCAGTGCACTCTTGCCATATCCCTTCCCCCGACCATGTTTCTCCCCACCCTCCAACGTGGCAAGGGCTGGGAGCTGGAAGACTAGAACAGAAGTTGGCTATGACATATCTACACCCACTAGGAGTTCCTAGTTCCTTTCTACGCCTGGCGCAGGCAAGGGGAGTGGGAGTGGCTCAGAGAACCTGACCTATAATATATGCATAATGTATATGTACTCTGTATTATATGATACCTGGATGTGTATATTATGGTACACTTATACAACTCTCCAGTCTATCAATGCATTGGCAGTGTTTATGCACCATAGAGTAACAGGTAGTTATGTAAATATGCCAGAGGCTTTATGAATATTTTTCTAACTTTATTTTTCATCTGATAGCGCCAGAACTCGAGGCTGCTGTCAGCTCTGAAAAGCAAAGGCAGAGACGCAAATGGTCAAGATGGAATATGTGCATGGTAAAAAATAACCGTCGATTCCATTAGCTCCTTTTTGGGGAGTTGTGTCACCTAACACAGATCATCGAGTCAAGCTAATGAGAACGCTCGGCATGAAGTCACCGTTCTGCCATTAATTAAAACCCCTTTGCATGAAAAGATGAAGAAGAATTGAGGAAGAGCTTTTGATGCAGTTACATTTTCCAGAGATGTTGCTGAGTATCCATTACGAGCAGTGAAAGCCTTGTCAACATTTTTCCAAGGAAGAATGAAAATGTAAATAACTTTAAAATTATTCAATGTCACTGTGGTATGGAAAAAGGTCATACTGCTGGATATCATTCATCTCTTCGCCGATTTAAAGAGCTTTTTTCCTATTACATTTTCTTAAATTAATGTTTTTTTAACATTACCCAAAGTAATGCTAACAATTATGGGGTTTAAGGAATTGATCATTATATGGGCTAGGATTTAGATCTGAAAAGATTTGTTTTGGTTTTTTTTTTAAGTGCCTTTTGATTTTTGCTTTACTACTTGTCAAAAAATGTTTATAGGATCTAATTCAAAGACAAAAAGTCCAACTACATTTCCAAGCACCTTTTAAAAGTGGAAGGTGATTTGGGAAAGAGCTGAGATTGGAGATTCAAAGTTGATGTAAGTCAGGTT
Organism: Macrochelys suwanniensis; assembly: GCA_033296515.1. Classification (NCBI taxonomy): domain Eukaryota; kingdom Metazoa; phylum Chordata; order Testudines; family Chelydridae; genus Macrochelys; species Macrochelys suwanniensis. The sequence goes on along the minus strand of CM065790.1, from coordinate 5,862,660 downwards.
AAGCAGGAGTATAAATGTTTGAAGGATCAGGGCCCTAGTGTATAGGGGATTTACTCAGAGGAACCAATCTGGGGCACCTTATAGACCAATAGACGTATTGGAGCATAAGCTTTCGTGGGTGAATACCCACTTCTTCAGATGCATGCAGTGGAAATGCATACCTGCCCCTGGGCATTTCCACTGCATGCATCTGAAGAAGTGGGCAATCTGGGGCAGAATTTCTGTCCATTTTCTTGATTTTTGTTGATGTTGGTTTTTTTAATCAGGCTGTGGAAAACTGAAAATGGAATGTGGCACGTTATTTAATAGGGTGAAATTCACCCCAGTGCAGGGGGGCCAGCACAAGACCTTTGAAACCTCATTTAACCTCATTATGGTACACTTATACAACTCTCCAGTCTATCAATGCATTGGCAGTGTTTATGCCCCATAGAGTAACAGGTAGTTATGTTATGTTCCCTCTAAGCTGTGAGCATGTGCGTGCGCACACAGATCCTAAACCCCACGCACACGGCGAAACACCACGCGCACAAAAATTTGCACAGAAGCACAACAATTTGTATAGAAGATTTTTTTTGCACACACGGCCTGTCAAAAATTTGCACAGAAGAAATTTTTTGCACACACGGCCTGTCAAAAATTAGAGGGAACATTGCGTTTAACCCTCCTCAATGGAGTTTAGAGGGGACTCAGTAGCGAACATGGCTTTGTGCTCACCCTGCGCAGGGCTGACTTTCACCCAGACCCAGAACATTAAATATAATAGACTATAATGCTGTGCTGCAAATATTGGCTTATAGGCAGAAAGAATTTACCAGTTCATAGGCTCAATGGAGTCCGTGTCTTCTAGAAGCACAATGCAATGATTCAGAATCCTTCCAGGTGGCCCAGGGTAGTGGATAATTAATGATTCTGTTATTATTAAATCTAGCAAACAGATGTGCAGGGTGCTTTACTGGCATGTGGAAAAGACGGTTCCTGCTGTAAAGCAGAAAAAGAGGAGAGAGAGAGAGAGAGGAGTTAGGCCTTGAAAACAAGAACCAAGACTTTCAAACTTTGGCTTGTCACTCTCTCCTTGAAAGGCTTTTTTACGCACTTGGGGGGGAGGGGCGGAGGGACAATTTTTCCTGCCAAGGGCAAAGATCTGGATGAGGGATTCAGTATCTTTCAACCACAGGTTTGAAAGAGTGATGAGTTTTAATTGGTGCTGATCCTCTCCCTGCATCAGAGCAGAACTCCTGACAACACAGAGGTCAGTTCTTACCATTGGATCCAGCCATACTGCAGGGTACAATCCTTGCCCGAGCTAATGTGGATTACAATTGTTTGTGGTTATGAAGGAAAAGTTGGATTTTTAATAGGCCTTCATCTATTTTGCATAGAAGAGGACTCAGCATTTCAGTAATCCAAAACCTCAGCTCCAACATCAATTTGGAACAAGGAGCTCTGTTCTTATCAGGAATGCTTGGCGTAGTGAAACAAGCTTGCGTTTGTCATCTCCACGCCCTCTGCTACATCGAGTATAAGGTAGTGTAGTGGGGAATGCCACAGCTGGTGCTTTGCATGTAATTTTCACCCTCTTGTTAATGACCTTGTAGGGATTAGCATGGCCTTCTCCATATGCCAGTAGATTATGTCTGTTGGCAGCTGGTAGTGCTGGAGCAAAATGGGATAGTTTTCATTAGAAGTGCTTGACATTCGGTTGCCCTGGATGTCGTCAATCCTAAACTGTCAGGGCCTTTGAATAAAGCAGCGTACAGATGTGATTTATTAAACGTGCTGCTGGTTTGCTGAAAATGTGACATTTTCAAGTCAGCAAGGTCTGGCAGAAGAAGTGTAAAGGGGAGCCTCCGAATGACAGTCTCACCCCTTAAACACGCCAGATCTGTCCAGCAATGTCAGATAGACACCCAGCTCTGAAAGGAACAAACAGGGACTTTGTCTGAGAGATGCAAATTGTGCCATGAACATGTTAAAATATAAAACATTGTGTGAAGTAGCTGCAATGACTCTGTGTGTGTGTGTGTGTGTGTGTGTGTGTGTGTGTGTGTGTGTGTGTGTGTGTGTGTGTGTGTGTGTGTGTGTACGTACACTCGTGCGTGGATGTCCAGTGCAGCCGTTCTCTAGCAAGTACTTGTGTGTGTATAGTTTAGGGCTGATGTCATGGTGATAAGCCCACGCTGGGGTTGTTTATTCCTAGGGTTGGGATCTGGATGAATCCTGGAGCCTTTGCCTCAGAGTCTTGGGGACATTTTAAAAAAGGTCCCAAATATACCTCTTGGTTACATTAGCCAAAACAGCGCTTCTCTCACACTGAAAATATAAGTCTCCTAGGAAACATACGCTTATTGAGAAATAATAACTATGACCCACATCCTTCCCCACAGATCCATTAACTGGGAGGGGAGGAAGAGGGTGCTGCCTGGGTCAGGGGTTCACATTGCAGGGGATGGATACAATATCGTCCCGCCCTCTAGCCCAGTGGAGGTTAAGCAGGCAAGATAATACACCCAGAAGCTGCCATGAAGTCAGAGGTTCCCAGGGCAGCTGCAGCCCTGGGCAGTCTTGTTGTCAGGGAGATGGGTTGAGGAGCATGTGGCTTCATGGGCAGTGAAGAGGCAAGGCCGGGGGTGGAGGGGATATGCCAGTCCTGAGGTGGGGAGGCAAACCCTGCCCCTTGCCACAGAACGAGTGGCTCAGACTCCATGAGGGGATCTCAAAGAGATTTTCTTCCCCCCTGCCCCCTCCCCACTGAGTTTTATTGTAGGGTTGGGAGAGGGAGGGGATGATCCCGGCCCCTGTAAGTAGATTGTCTGTATTTTACAAAGTTATTAATTCTCTGCTAATCCTGTTTTAAAGTAATCAGTTTAAAGATGATAGGCTCCAAATCTATGTCGTTCTTTCTATATGTTACAGCACAACTAAAACCTCCCGTGCCTTTCCCTCTTGAAAAATAAAGGTCCCCCCCTCCCCCAGCTCACAAGCGCCCTCCAGTAACAAGCCAGCCTGCTGAATGACAGGGGATGTATACTGGGGAAAGGAACATTTCATTCTGCATCTCACTCACGCTGGTGGAAATCCAAGGACCTGAGCCCCAGAGTCCAGTGGACGTTGGATTGACACCCATAGGACAGAGAGCAAAATGGAGCCCCTGTGTTTCTAGTGCGCAGCTGTTAAGCAAAACCAAGATAGAAATGTTTTAAATACTCATTGGGTCCGATCCTCATCTACACTAAAGCCGCTGTGCAAGGCTCTGGCAGCGTGAAGGGATGGGAAAATGAGCGTAAAGTACATCCGGACACCTTTGAGACCCTGCTTCATTGCCAGAGTAGCATGAAGTGGCCCTAGTGTGCACAAGAATCTGGGCCATTAAACAGATCCTATGGCCCGCACATGTAGTTCTGACTTCTGTGAGTAATCCTGATTGACTTCAACAGGGTTACTCAGGTGAGTAAGGCCTGGGTCCTTAATGGCCTTCTAAACAATACGCAGCAGAGTAACTTCTATGCAAACTAACTGTTCATATTTAATGGCACCTATTGCAAGTTCAATAACCACCAATTAATTATTTAAAACATGCCAGCGAAGGATTTACAGCTATGTAATATACTAGGTATGATTAATCCTCAATGACCATGTTCCTTATAATCAATGGGTAATTATTTCACATGCAATAGCTCTTATTAAATCTAAATTAATTATATGTGCGGGGACTTTAAATCAAAGTGTTAATGTAACATGAAGTGAATTTTGTTCATCATTTATTGCAGTATAAAAATGGAGCATTTCTAACAAAGCCACGCAGCCAGAACAGTGCTGGCGTGTGATACCAAACAGGCATTGCCAAAAATGGAAAACTGAAAAAAAACCTCTCGAGTTGTAATCGAGTTGATTTATTGGTCTGTGAAATTCTGAAGATATCCATAAACACCCTCTATGGGCAAAGCTCCCGCTGCGTGCACCAGTGCCTGACCAGGCCTTATAGTCTGATTACCTGCACAAAATCGGATGTGTGCATTACACATACACAGATTCCCAGAAGCCCACCTGCCTAGCCCAGCGTTCAGTAAGGTCAGCAAGGGGGCTTCTTAAGAGAAACTTGTCATGATCCCATGTGTCCTAGTGATCTAGCGGGAAGAGAACATTTAGAAGGGGAGGAATGAGGAAGACGAAGAAAGAAGCCAAAAGAGGAGAATGCAAAAAGTAATGGGAGGTAGATTCAGCCCTGATTTATCTGTTTACTTCAGTGGAGTTACACCAGAGATGAATTTGACCCAATATATGTTCAGTCTTAGAAATAGAATGGCAGCCTCAAATTTAGAGGCAAAATGAATGTAGATGGATTTTTGGAAAGAAGGTTAATTAGCAATGCTGACTTTTTAAAAATGTGATTGAATAATTAAAAGTGTGCCTGCCAGATACCTAGAAAACTGACCTGCCTCAATTAGTTTTTCATAGAGCCAGTACATTAAAAAAAAAAGAGCACATCTTACTCTCTGAGGATCCTCTTTGACTAATGTTTGTACAGTAGCTAGTGCTTTGGGACCCCAACATGGATAAACCCTCTAGCCATTACCATAATATACATAGTTAATAATGCTAATAAGAATCCTAGCAAGAGAGCTTTAGGCTCTAAGTAGCTGCGGAGTTTTTGGTCTGTAGGGGTTTGATAAAAATTCTTACAAAATGTGTACCATTTCATAACGTATGTAAGTTCAGTTACAGGACTATTCAAAAGCCAGTTCAGATCGGCTCTAGGTTGGATGTAGCAGTGGCTGTCACCACCTGATGGCTGTTCAATTAATTGAATTCACAAGTCACTGTCCAATTACAAGTGTCCACATAAAAATACACCACCATGGCATCTGTACTGACAAGCCCACTTGTTGGAAGTCTTAGCGAGGCCAAGGACCAAATGGGCTATGTGGTTTAAACAACCCTCAATTTCTTGAGATGGTCCTTCCCAGTCAGGGCTGAGGCACCTTGATAGAGCAGTGAGGGGTGGGGAGGGGGGAGGCTGCACTTTTACTGCCAATCCTTTACCTGTTCTGTGGCTCGCCTGACGACAGTCCCCAGGTCTGTCAATCTGAGATCTTCTCTGAATTCGACATCTAAATATTTTGGCCATATAGTCAGAATTGGGCCCTTTTGACAGTTTTATGAGGAAGACTAGATTCCCCCCCACCCCTATGAGAGACATTGCAAGAAATTCCAGGAACCAAAATCATGCAAATATGATCGTTAAATGCTATGAAAATGACCCGTTTCACAAATGGCCATACTGTTACCTGGACCAGCTTCTCTCCCCCTGAGCTGGCTTCTTTGTACCAAAGGAGGTGGAATGTGGCCCCGCTTGGCCAGATGAGAATTCCCCTGGTAGAAGAGGCGACAAAGTCGATCTACCTGGCTTCTGCACTAATCCGTTCCCAAGGCTGGAGTGTGTTGGGGACCTGAAGTGGAATGCGGCTGTGCACCACAAATTCTCAGCTGGTTTATGATCCTCTGGGCTGCTCTAACTTGAAACTGGCACAGATCAGACCTCCCAACACACCTGCTTCTGCACACAGTAGATCTCAGGGCAGGAGAAAATCTGGCAAGGTAATTCTTGATCTTACTGTTTACACCTTGGGTTTGTTACGGATTTTCTAGGCGTGTGAATGTTTCTCCTTTTTCCTCTTAAGGATGTGCTGAGAAGGAAATTTCTGAATACCTGGAATCAGGGTTGAAGCATGGTTTTTTTTTAAAAAAAGAAATGTACAACAGTTTTGTTTCAAGACTTTCCTAGTATAAATCCAGGATTCTTAGCACAGTGAATGGGCAATATTTAGAGAATCTGGAGAGTTTAAAAGTTCATTACATGGCTTCCTTTATTCAAACTTCTTTTTCATTAAACTAAGTGTCCTATTAGTTTAAATAAGGAGGATATTTATATACACACATATAGATTTATATATATACCTATATTGGTATTTGCAATTGCAATAAGACAATGAATAACCTTGATAGGGAAGTTTTATTGCTTGCTTTCCCCTCTTTCATTTTGTGCTTCTCATTAGAAATAGCTTGTTCCAAAGTTAGTTAATTATTTAGACTACTGAGTTAAGCCTTGCTGAAAACATTCACCTGACAACAGAAGTTTAAATCTGAAAGAAAACTGACATGAAAACAGCTTTGAAACATATTGGTTGTCATAGCCCATTAAATATATGATATGATTCTTGGCATATTTAATATTCAAAATACTAGGGCTACCATCTCATGTAATATGACATCAGCCCCAAATAGAAATATTAGCTGGTCGACAAGATAGCTCCTATCCAAGAAAAAAATTGAAAGGAAAAATGATGCCCATGATCACAGTTTTTAAGCTACAGTATGCAAAGAGCGTTTGAAACTTACTACTGTATGGCGCCAGTGACAAACTGGGACAGTGTGTTTTCTGAGAGCAGTAATTATGGTGAGTAGGGTACACCCACTTTAGATCATAACAGGACGGAGAGAACCATTTGGGTTATTAGAGGGTGTAAGTGATCAGAACCCTCAGCTCTTCTAAATATCTGATTCATGACCCCTAACAATCTACATCAGTTACTGCTGTGAGTCCTGAGAATACAGACATTATTGTAAAACAACAACAAACTGGCATGCAGCTCGTCACATCCATAGATCTAAAAGCAGGGAAGCTGAACATTGCTATCCCCAATTGACAGAGACCAAGATACCCAACGCTGAGATGACTTGCCAAGATTATGCTGCAGGCTAGGACAAAGCCAGGGGACAAGAACCTCACTTGCTTGGCACCTAGTCCAGGACTCAGTCCATTGGTCCATGCTGCTTTCTTTTTAGCAAATGTTTCCCACTATTGCTATTTCTGAAAAAATGATGGGGGTGGGGCTGGAAGATGAAATTAGGCTCAAACCATTACACTGACTCTGGATACCACAATTTCATACATTTTAAAGCTGGAAGGGACCATTACTATAATCTAGTTGGATTTTCAGTATTATTCAGGCCATACAATTTTCCCAGTGGTTCCTGCATCACCCCCAATATCTTGTGGCTGAATTAGAGCACGTCCATTAGAAAGACATCCAAACTCCATTTAAACACTTGAGATGATGAGGGAACTAGATCTGGCTCCTGATCTTGCAACCCAGAATGAATGTAAATTTAATGGGATTATTCTAATGGGGAAAGCTACCCACGTGGTAAGTGTTTTTAGAATCAATCCTTTGTGGTGTGACCGCTCCAGTTCTCTCTGTAATGGGCCAACCAAACCCAGAAAGTCAGAGACAGAACAGAGATATGGGCCTGTTTACAGAGCAATTTGTGTTGGCCTTTCTTACCAAGTACCAAAATTTAGCCTCATGTCTCCTGACTCCCTGTCCCCTGCCTGATCCATTAGATCATGTGACTTCCCACATTCGCTTTGCTAGTTAGTACCAATGTACTCAGACGGTACAGTACATCTATCCTCCCCCTGTACCTTTCCCCTTTGCAGTTAGTCTAAGCACAGTAACCCAACACAGCGTTGGATTTAACAAAATGGTGCCAAGCTTTGGATGTGCTAGTTCTGGAGTGCTCCATGGGGTCACAACCTTCTTTTTGCTAGCTTGCCCTCCTGGGACAGTATTTTGTCCATTGACTTATGTCACTGTGGAACTGGCCTCCTTCAGCAGCCTTTAGAAATAAAGCTCCAAACAATTGTGTTCCCCAAGGACCCTGTGCAAGACGCTTACGTTGCAACATTTAAAGGCATCCAGTTATTTTTTTGCACAGAGCATTCTGTGCTGTAAGGGCTTGATGCTATTCCCAATTAAAATAATGGTACTGGACCAGGAACTGGTGGTATACTAGAGAAAAAGCCTGACAATTAAATAATAGAGTCTCCGTCCTAATGAACTTACAGTTTAAGGGCCAGATCCAAATTCCATGGAAATCAATGGTTTTCTTTTTACTTCAATGGGCTTTGAATCTAAAGGTACACTCTAAAGTTCTGCTGATTAGCAAGAGTATTTTTTATTTTTATTTTTCTAGTTGATGCTATTATCTGTGTTTAATGGAATCTTTAACAGTAGCCTCTTAATTAAGTTTAATCATGAATGAGCTGAGAAACACCTTTGTGAATGTTTAGAATCAGTGGTTGAAAGAGTTCTTGCCAAACAAGCTGAAAATGAATCAGAGAAGGGGAGTTTGATTCCTGAATTTTTAAAAAATAATTTAGGTGCATGTCTGTAACCAGAAGACACTAAAAAGCAATTGCATTAAATCAAGGAATACATTTGACTTTATGGATTGTTTATGAGAATCTCTCTTTTATTCTTTATCCTTTAATATCATAAGGGATTTGTGTCCACAATAAATAATGCTAAGTTAAATTATATCCTCTTTGGCTTAAAATTTTAATATTCCTATTGCCCATCTCCATAAAGAAATTGTATTTGAGGTTGTTGCATATGTACAGCTGTAGTCATAACCCTAATGGAATTACTATTCAAGTGCAGACAAGATTAGTATGAACACCAAGAAACTACCCGTCTATCAGGGGAAAAGGTAAAAGTTCAGAGTTCAGCTTGCATCAAATTATTTATCTCCCTAATAACTTAATAGATTGAATATATTACTTGTCAGTGACCTTGATGTACAACAATAAAGACCCTTTAGTTATGTCAGAAAATATATGAGACTATAATAAGTAGTACTTATGTAGTGGAATAAAAACGAATTCTTTATGATAATGAAGACTCTTCCCACAAGGACATCACAAGGGCATGTTGCCATGTAAATAAACACAATGTAATATTCAACTGCAACCAGGTTGTGGTTTCTATCCTGGAATCCGTGAATAGGTTTTCATTTTAAGGGCTCAATCCTACAGACTCGCATACACGTGAGTGTCTTTGCTCACGAAAGTAGCCCATTGCCATTCAGCAAGACTGCTCGTGTGAGTAAAGGTACGCAGGGGTCCAGCTGCGGGATCAAACCCTTCAGCGTTTGCTCAAGTGGGATGCAGTGTGTACTTCTACAAGCCCTTCCTCAGAAGAGTCCCTTCCACATACAAAGAGCCCCACTGACCCTGGGCTGTACTTTGGCTATTTCCACTCTGGATCTACTGGCATTTAAAACAATCATTTCAATAAGTGTTTAAGATCAAATGTAATACTATAAAGAGGTATGTTGTAAACACATTTTAAAAATAGGCAGGTCATTTCCCTGAGTGCATCAGTCTCTTAGCAGTGCAACAACGCTGCTATTTCTCTGTATTTTAATGTCTATTTTTCCAGGCTTCACATTACCTTTAAAAAACCCCAGCCCCACAGGATCTTGTTCTTTCATACTGCCCGTGATTGTGGATTTTCTTTTCTTTCTCGGCATGCAGAGCATCACCATTAATAAACTCAAACGGAGTAAGGCTCTCCTCTTGAATAGACCATTGTAATCACATATGTGAAGTTGCACTCAGGGCAGTGGGGGAGGGAAGACAAAAAATAGGTACTTATTTGATTAAGCTAACATTTTCCAATTAACGTATGCTATGTGCAACCCCACTGAGTATTCACCGAGCGGAGTAAAAGCAAAGTGGTTATTGAACTGTCTGGCTCTCCCCTGTGTGATGAGAACGGTTCTCTTAATTTGCTGGGGATACACCGGGTGCTGGGTAGGGTTTGGATTCAAAGGAATGCAGTGTTCAGAAGCAGACAAGCATCTTTGAAAATGATCCGACGCTTTCAAGCTGTCTTTGCTGTCCCTCTCTCACCTGCATAATCCCATCTCCTCTCCCACTGGCAATCCTAGTCCTGTGGCAAAATGAACCTACAGCCCCCCCTCTTTGAAAATCCAGGACTCATGTCAGCATGCTGAGGCTCAGCCTGCAGGCTCCAAGCTTTCGGAATGCCTCCCCTAGCCATCAGGTTCATTGTCACCTTCCTACTCCCTTCAACCACTTATCCCAGCAGCCTCGTGTTTTTGATTGTATTTATGGCCACTTAATCTGTGCTAGCAGCCAGGATCAAATATATCTCCAAGTATTGATCAGTTTTAGGCTGATAGAAGTTCAAGCTCATGAGGTCTTGGTCTTTGACCCTCAAATAGGATATGAATCTCAATCCAATAGACTGATATTCACACACAGTGGCTGCCCAGAGTTGCAGACTGCAAGGGGGAAAAAAAAAATCAATGAAGAGTGCTAATGATTCACAATTTATAGAGCAGCTGCCATTTTAATATTAGAATAAATGTTATATTGCAAAGGGATGGGAACATAGGTGGTGGCATGGAAAATATTTCTTTAGAGTCTTTTCTGCTCGAAAATGATGCACACAGAATTTTATTCAGTGTAATTTATTGGCCTCATTTAGACGTATAATTTAAAACTCCTTATGAAAAAGATATTAACTAGAGTGGCTGGGGCAAAGAAATGGCAAGGACGGTACGGGCTGTCAGAGCACTGCAGCCCTGTGCTGGCTGGGAGCAGGTAGAAATATCGTAATACGGACGTTTGTAAACTCCTAGAGGGCAAGGACAGTCTTTTTGTGTAAACATCTACGTGGCGCCTTGCACCATGGGGCCCTGGTCTGACGGGGGCCTCTAAGCATGGGTGTAATCCACATCATAATATCCAATATACATGGAGTACGTTACAATTACATGAGATATGGTGTAGGAGTGGAGGATTATAGTGCAGAATTCTCCTCCAGTGTCTTGTAATGGGATAGAGAATTCTTAAGGCTACAGACTGGAGACATGCTGGCAGATGCATTTCAAACCCTGGGGCAATAAGTTGTCTCTGTCCACTTAAAATTCAAGGCACCTTACGTTTTCTTACACCTTTTAAAAAAAACCCCAATCGTGTTATGGCTTCCTTTTGCTGAGGTCTCTATACATAGCTCACGTGGCACGTAACTCTTCTAACCAATAGCAGAGAAAGCAGGAGTAACAGCAACAGCCATCTTGGATGAATGGAAGTGAAACCTGCCCTTGACGATTGCAGTTGCTGTCACTGAGATTTACCTGGAAATGTAGTTTTAAGTCTCTGTGTGTCCCCCTGGAGCCTTGGCGTTGGTCAAGGGCGATATTTATCTTCCTTGGCTTAGTTTTCTGCCACATAATTTGTAATTTACAGCAGAAGGAAAACGTCCTAAATGGGCACAAAATTTAGAATAAATGTAATCTCAGCTCCAGGATGAATTTGGGCATAAGCTCTTCTATTTAGGTCAGGGGGCCACATGACTGGGAAACAAAACCCATCACTTATTGACCAGCTAGCAGGCCAAATACTGCAAAACCAGTTCAATTCACACAGCAGTCTCTCATCTGACTGGATTGCCTTTAGCAAGCCAAGAGTCTAATAATTATATAGCACCTTTGCACCTGAAAGACCCCGCATACATTACAAACCCTGGCCCTGATTCAGAAAACCACTTGAGGGTGTTCTCAAGTGTCTTCCGGAATAGGGATAGATTTAAGCGTATATTTAACTTTAAGCATGTGCTTAATCATCCTTCCTGAATAGAGCTACTTGCATGAATCAGGACCTTATAAAGGAAAGCAATACTGAAATGCAGCCACCTCTGGGGTAGAGAGTGGCAACCAGCTAGCATCCTGCACTCTGCATAACAGTGGTAGAAGGGGAAGTTTTGACCAAGGACTCTTCTGAAACATGGTATGGGAGTTTTAATGTCCAGGCAGAAGAGACAGGATGACAGTTTATCCACAATATTTTGAAGGTTGAAAGAGTGAGTCAGTCCTACTAGGATTTGAACCTCTGGTATAGGCATTTAAAAACTTAGGTTTAAAACAATGAAGCCATCCAGCTTTCAAAGATACCTATGGACCTTCCTTCTTGCCCATGTTGGGTCTCAAACCACTTCCTAAAACACATGGTAGCACAGTGTAGCTGGCAAGGTTCTTGTACACAACAATACTTATCCCTACATGGATGCAAAGCATAAAAGACTATATATGCATGAAAATCTAGTCCTTTAGCACAGACATGAAGAAATGGAAACACTGTGTCGAAAAGACAATTTTGATGCTTTCCTTTGGGCTGTCCTTACATATAGTTTTTATAGAAATGAAAATAACTTAAATAATTCATCTGCTGAGAGCTCATAATTCTCTATCCCTCACAGAATATCTTTCAAATATCTCATAACCTGGAGCCCATTGACAAACTGTATGAAAAATAATAGCGCTTTCAGTTGCAAAAGCAAAATCCAATTTATTGATTGTGATAGTCTAAATGATAGCATTTCTATTGACTGGACGATATTTCCCAACCAGGATAAAGTTTATTTAACTCAGGGTATAAAGTGCCCCATGCATACAGTCATAAAACCAAAATGCACTTAATCCTTTTCCCATTTTGGTTACATCTACAACTGTGAGCAAAATACTTCACAGAGGAACATGCAGTAGAGACTTACTTAATGAAATTAAATCCTGGATTTATGGGGAAGAATTCCTAGAGTTTTGTAAACATACATTTGCTTTAATCTGATGAGATACAGCAAAGGTTTATACATATTAATATCCAGTGTAGTAATCAATAGGTGCTTTGAAATCTCCAGATAAGAAGTGCTAGCTGTAATTATGGTCATATTGTGTTTCGTGGCATTGGAAACCTCCATCCATCTCAGAGCTGAAATAGACGGGGTGCAGATTGAGAGGAGGCAGCTGGAAACCCACCTGAGTCTGAGCATCGAACTATTCCTTGGTGAGCAGTCCATCAAAATTCAGCTGTGTTGACCTTCCAGACATGCTACCGTCCCATCTGCTTTTGTAGGCAGGAGGTGGAGGAGGGGGAAGACTGGGTGAGGAGGTTGCCAGAGCGATTTGGCAGGGTTAGATAATTTTGAAGATCCTACCCATATAGTTTGGATCCATCCCTCTCTAGCTATTTATACCATGCTCATCCCCGTGGTATCCGAGTGCACTACAGACCAAGTTCCAGGTGTTGATCTGAACTTCCCCGAGGACCTCTCTTCTGACTGTAAGCTTTTTGGGGGCAGGAGCCATCTTTTCTTTATGTCCAGCACGTAGAACGGCGGGGCTCTGATACCTGATTGGGTCCTCTAGGTGCCACAGTAATACAAACAAACAAACAAAACAAACAGGGTTCAGAGTTGGTTTCCTGGTTCCATGATGGAGACCTGAGAGCTGTGACGTTTAGGATAGTTTGGTTCTGGGGTTCTAAGTTTGGGCTCATCGCTTTCTGCTGCTCTTGGCAGTTTTCCTCCTTTCTCCCACTCTTCACTTGATTGTCTCCCCTGCTTTGGCAAAATGGACTCTTTCCAACTCAAAATCACAGAGCCCTCCCCCTATCAACTGTTCCTATTTTAAAATGCCACTCTCTGTTCCCACCGTTTCATCCATTTTATCATTTAAATCATAAACATTAAACTAGTGGCCTAAAAGGTCCCAACTGTGTATTTTTACATAATGAAATTAGAAGGAGTCATATGTTACTACCATCCATAACCTTATTGCACACTTTACATAAAATTCAGATCGGGGTGGCTCTGCATGCATGCATACATATTTTACATTTTCAGCTTTATTAAAGAAATGAGCAGAGTGCTGGAAAGGTTGCATTGCCTGGTCGGGCAATTCAGATCCTGTGGGCTATAAATCTAAAAGCCTATGATTTGTTATTCTTTGCTCACAGTAAATTAAGCCTTTGTTGATGGAACGGCTGGCTGCATCCATTCCAGCTTAGGTCACTGTGTTTGGACAGATCTGTGGGCTGGAAGTGCAGAGAAGTGGGCCCGTACTGGGTCCAGCAAACCAGAAAGAATAGCCTCCATTTTATCAAGCCGCTGGAATGGAGTTGGACCCATAGCCAGTTTCATGACGGCTAGATTTCAAATCTGGGTAACCGAGTACAGCCGATCATTTAAAGATACAGGCCGATTGCATTTTAAAGACATTTGATGTGCTTTCCCTGGGGGTTTATCCCAGTGGGTGGATCAAAGGTTCAACCAATAGAGGAGAAACCAGTTATTGCAGCTGCAAAGGGAATTTGGGTTTATAGCAATTGCCAAAGGGATGCTGGAAACTGTGCTGACTAGTTCCGGGTTATTTATGGGGGCAGAACTAGCCGGGGTCAGTGGGACGTAAAACGTACTGAAAGCACATGGAAAAGACATCAATGCACACTGCATAATAAAATACTGTCCTGGTCATTTACTATGAGTTTGTACAGTGCCTAGAACCATAGAACCTGACCTGGTTGAGGCCTGTAAGTACTATGGCAATACAAATATTGATAATTAACAAATTAATAATAATAATGTGTCCATAATCACTCCTTAAGAACATTTACTTTAGTTTAGCCTGTAGGATAAATGCATAGGAAATACAAGTTTAATCATTCAAATATTATAATATATCATTTAATGACACATTATTGTAAGGAAAAGTGAAAGTTTATTGGCCTTGACATCAGCAATGAATTTGGTCCAATTTCACAGAGAGAAGAACTGGGGGGGCGGGGGGGGGGGGGGAGTGTGTGGGTTGGTCAAATAGTAATTTTTTTTTTCAAAAAGTAATTTCAGGGGTGACCAAAATTATTTGTGAATGTGTATCAAATGTGTCAAATAGTTCTGGACAAATAAAAATAAAAAAAAAAAAGTCAAAATGGCTAGTTTCAATAGTTCTGAAATTAAACTTTTTGCCATTTTGTTTTAAACCATTTCATTTCAACATTTATCTAGATTTGTTTCATTTTTTAAAACAAATGGAAAAAACCCACCTGGAAACAAAACAAAAAACGGGGAAAAAAATAAAACAAAAAAATTGTTATTGTTGTTGTTTTTTTTGTTTCAGTGAGAAAAATAAAAAACTGCAAATTTTGGTTAAAAAATGAACCAAATTTTTTTCCCAGATATTTTGGCTGTGTCATCAAACTCGAAAAATCAACTAGTCCTCAGCGCTAATAGTGTCCCATTAAAAGTAAAGTTAACAATCTATCATGGCTAAAAAACAAAATTTCCCCTCCTCATCTTGGTAAAAACTTTGCAATCAGGAGGAAAATATCCTTGCCTCTAATAAGGCAATGGCTATTTTATTGAAATATCATTTTGTGAAAATAGTCTCACGTGCAGCTGCAAAATAATCATTCTGCAAAGTTGAACCCCGGAATGACACCTGGGCTCTTCGTACTACAAATGTATTTTGAACCCAAAACTCTTTCCTCAAAACTGTGATAATTAGTGCATAAAAAACCAGACTGATTAGAGCAATTGTAAAAATACAGAGGAAGTGGAGAATTGTCTGCAAGCAGCAGCAGAAGTTACAATACAGTAAAGTGTCTGGGGTGATTTTTTGTTTCTAAATTGTAACAAAATCAGATTTGGAAGAGGTTCAACTGCAATACAAAACAATCTTTCTTCTACTTAGCAGGCTGCAAAAGTAACCAAGCATACATAAAGCCAAACAAATCAACTGATGAATTTGCACTTATTTTGTCTCCCAAAGATATATTATTTGGAAGCAAAATAATGCAGGTAAATACAAGGATAATTGCGTAAATACTCTAAAGTAATTTAATAGCTAATATTCCAACATCATTATACTTATTAGTGCATCACAGATAAGTCATTAGTTAATCAAACATAACAGATGTTTGATATTGTATAAACAAGCTATTTAATGGTTGATTGTGGCTTTATTTCAGGGATAGTACTTGTACATTTTCATATGCTGTAGCAAAAACAATTCAATACATGTTTTTTTTTTAAACCAAACACATTCTTCCTCTGAGCACAACCTGGCAGTGACAATGAAATGTATGTTTCTTTGGCCCTAAGATGGCGACTAAATTAAAGAAGATCAGAAGACTATAGTAGTTTTAGGGGAAAGGATTTTTCTGTTTATTATTAGGAAGATAAATTCCCCCTGCATTGTGAGAACCCCTCAACTCGCAATGTACTAGTAAGATGACAGTGATCAGCATGAAGACAAAAGGTAAAACTCCTTGCTAAACAGAATTCATTCTGCAGAGGTATTATGCTGATGCATCAAATACTTCCAAAAATGCACAGGGCATATTTGCTGATTGCAAGGATATATCATTTAACTCCCACAATTGCCCTGTTGAGAATCCACTTTTTTTGCATGTGGCTACTTTCACTTTATTAAATCTCTGCATACATCAAATTCTCACTTCCATAGCTCTTTTGCAAAGCAGTATTTTGAATGACCTGTGCACCGTGCTTGGTGATTCTGCAAGTCTAATGATCCAAAAATGTCCCTCAGCAAATTGTCAGTCTTCTCCTTAAAGATAGAAAGGATGGGCCGGTGGTTACAGCACAGGGCTAGGAATCACAGGGTTTGATCCTGGCTCCCCCTGAGGTCAAAGGGACCTCTTCCATTAACTGAGAAGGACTGGGACTCAGAAGAGCTGGGTTCTATTGCCAGCTACACCACAGTCTCCGTGTGACTTTCAGCGCCTTGGACCTGATTTTCAGAGATGCTGAGCAGTTACAGCTAGGACTGGTTGAATGTTTACCATTGACACTGTTGTTCAGGTGTACTTCCATGATGAATCTCCTTCTCTGGCCAAGAAGTGAGGCTAGTGTGCCTCATGGGAGGAGGGATAGCTCAGTGGTTTGAGCATTGGCCTGCTAAACCCAGGGTTGCAAGTTCAATCCTTGAGGGGGCCATTTAGGGATCTGGGGCAAAAATTGGGGATTGGTCCTGTTTTGAGCAGGGGGTTGGACTAGATGACCTCCTAAAGTCCCTTCCAACCCTGATATTCTATGGGAGATGTAGTCTGACCAGGGAGACGGACCTATAGAGTAGAATGGGAGCATGAGGCACTCAAACTACAACTCCCATTAGACACCTTTTGTGGCATTTCTGAACCTAAATAGTTCAGGTTTTGGCCAAAATAATTTGACTTTCCACCCTCACTCCATCCCCACGCCCCAAAGTTGAAATTTTCCATTGGAAAAAAAATCATTTTCCAATCAGCTCTACTCAGAGCACCTATTGACTTCAACTGGAGTTGTGAATTCTCAGCAACTCTGCAATTCAGGCCCTGGTATCTCAAGTTGAACACCCAGAAAATGAGGCACCTGCAATTAGAAGACATCCTTGAAAACATGGAGTATGAAGCTTTCTGGCTCTCATTCTCTTCAGCGATAAAATGGGGATACGGCCACTATGGGCTGTGTTGAAACGTAATTTGTACTTTACTTGGAAGGTGCTAGAGATGTGTAGGGTATTCTTGCTAGTGTATTATGATGTAATTGCCTTATGCTATTCTATTGTGCACTCTAAAACTTGAAGTTATTTAAGCACCACTAAAAGAGCTCAGTGACAGTGTTAATTTGAACACAGTAAAACATAAGCAGCTTACGTTTAATGTTTTCTGTCATAATACTAAAATATAAGAGTGGGAAGTGCCGTGGCTGTTGTCCAAGTCAGCTCTGACTCAGTGTTGAGTAAATAAAATACGTTTTGTTAAAGCGAAGATCATTCCGGATTAATATTAAAGCTGCTAGAAAACATCTACCCTAGAGAGCTGAAATACCTCTGCCAAAATGGCAGTACTGTCAAGTGTTAAACTGGATTAGCTCAAACCTGAGTTTCTTTTGCAAGCGGAAATCGAGGAAAATCCTGAAAATAAAATCAGATGTTTCCCATCAGTGTAAATCAGAATAAAAACAGAGTCATGATACTTGCTTCCTTTGTAAAGTATTTTGAGATTGAGGGATGAAAAGTGATAAAGAAGAGCCAAGGTATTAGTAATATTGTTCTTCTGTGTCTTACCTAGTTAGGACAAGCCTGTGATGCCTTTACTCTCACTGAATAGTTCCTTACACCTTGACTACTAGTGGAATAAGGAACTACTTGAGGTGCGAGAAGATATCACAATCTGGCTCTTAGATTGTAAACTCTTCAGGGCAGGGACTATCTCTTACTATGTATATGAACTGCGCCCAGCACAACTGGGTCCTGGTTTCATTTAGGTGCAAATGTGAAATGACTCCTAATATTTGAAAAGTTAAATTGATTCCCACCTAAGCCAATGCTAAAATGAGGGAGAAAAAACAAATTCAACTCTGCCAAACCCGAAAAGGTTGCAAATTGGAATGACTAACATATGCACAGATCACAGCCTCGTTGTGTGTCTTGTGACAACATCTCTCCTCCCCATGTAGTTGGAATGACAAGAAATGATAATGGGATCATTAGGGGTTATTTGCAAGATCGCCTCAAGACAGGATCAAGAAAGAGGACTATACAAAGGCTATAGGCAGGCAAAACGGATGTGTCCAAAGCGACATGGAAACTACTGTCAAGGCTGCACAAGCGAGTACGGCGCTGAACGGGAATCAAACCCGGGGTTTCTTTCCCAACTCTGCCACTGACTCGTGGCGAGTTACTTCAACTCTGTGCCTCCATCTCCAAACCCGGTCTCTTTCTGCCTTGTCTATGTAGATTGTGAGCTCTTTACTATGTCTTTGTAGAGTGCCTGGCACAATGGGTTGGTGGCCTCTAGGTGCTAATGATATGCAAATAATAAATTATATTAGACCCTCTTTGGAAGTTAAGGGATAGATCAGTTGACTGAAGTGTGGTAAATCCTGGCAATCAAGGAAGGGAGATAGAGAAGGCTCCATAAATCTATCACCCTCCAAGCTTGACGTTAGCAGTGTAGAGTACATGGTCGACATTGTTCATGAATCTGTGAAGATTTACTTCCAGTCAGGCTCCACCACAGGAAGATTGAGCTTTATAAATGTGGTCCCTGCTTAGACATGCGGTTCTTATTTTTGTTTTAAAGATCTAAAATATAGATATGGACAGGGCAGAAGCTATAAGGCAGGTTGCCCTCTTCTGCTCTGAGACTTCAGGAAACAACCAATTGAAAACCACTGGCAGACTGAAAACGCTGGAGTGTGTGGGGCTTCAGGGCACTGAGTACTGATTAAAGAAGGGGCTTTCTAATTTAGAGTCAAGCTGCTAAACAGTGGGAACTGGTGTTTCTGCCAGTTCCTTCCTTCCCTTCTGGTTGCTCAGAGCCTTTAATAAGACTGAAATCATAATCCTACACATCCACGTAGCATCTTATATCTTCAAAGAGCTGTAAGAACATTAATCCTCACACTTCATTCTGAGGTAGGGACTATTACCCACTATAAATGGGGAAACTGAGGCAGGTAGCAGTGATGTGATTTGTCCAAACCACACAGTCACTAGCAGACTGGGGACTAAAATGTAGAAGGCCCCTGACTTTTGGTCCTACATTCATTCTAGGCAATGCACCTTTTCCGGACAATAGCCCAATTGTTTCAAAAGGATTCTGATTCCAGAACGTTGCGCTGTATACTCATTCCCTGCTTAGGGTCGGAAGCGCCACTCATCCCGGGTGTGAAAATTCTAGCCGGCAAGGATTTCGTTCATTCTCACCCATTTGTTTCCCTTCCTTCCCTCTTGCAATGAGCATCCCAACTAGAACAAACTTGGGGGAAAGCATGTGCTGATGCATACTTGAGAATAGGCCTGATGCAGCGATCGGTGCAGCTGCAACAGAGCTGGCAGCAAAGTGGGCCTCATACGGCTTCATTGATTCAACCCCCTGCTGGAAATTATGCAACTCTAGTGACTGGTTGGAACAATGGTCCAGTGTTTCGGGAGCTAGCCTGTGCCATAGAAGATCCAGGTTCAAAGTCCCTGCTCTATCCCAGGCTTTTGGAGTGACCTTGGGCTAATCATTTAGGCTCAGAGCCTCAAAGGTATTTCTGTGCCTAAATCTCTTTGATTTCTGTGCCTCAATTCCCTATCAGGAAAATGAGGGTAGTAACACCTCACTACCTCACAGTGGTGCTGAGGAAAAATACGTTAAAGTTTGAGCATGTTATGCCCAATAAATCTGTTAGTCTTTAAGGTGCCACCGGACTCCTCATTATTTTTGTGGATACAGACTAACACGGCTACCCCTCTGATTAAAGTTTGAGTTACACCCAGATACTGTGGTATGAGAGGCCATATAAGCACCATACATAGATTGGTAGCAACTGATTGCTGAATTGGGGTACTCCCAAGCACAGGTAAAGTGTAAAAGCATCCCAAATTGATAAGGATCTTTCTAAAGGCCTTAACCAATGGTGCCCAATTGGGACTGTAGGATACAGACAAATGCCAGTTCTCTAGAGTGATTTCACAACCCTGATCTGAACCCCATGCTAAGGGCCTAAGCTAATGTTGCCCATTCTTTGTAGGATGCTAATTATCCAGACAGGTGTGATCCCGTCTGCCACAGCAGATGTTACTGTTAACATTGCAAGAAGAATGGGGAAAAACAAAGAGGAGGAAAATGGGAAACCTGAGATGCTACCTGCAAAATGCTTGCATACATTAGTGTATCCCCAGTTCCAAGGAAACCTTCCCTGACCTTAGCTCACTGCATACCAGAGGTATTAGCATTTAAGCACTTGACAAACTCTTCCAAACATTGGCCTGAAGTATAGATGAATTGCTTTTGCTGAACAGCGATTATAATTCCCCCTGCAGATCCAGATTTTGACAAGTAAATCTCATATTTTAAACACCAGATTAAAAAAATTTTATTACTACAGTGGGGATTAAGTAGAAAAGCCTCAAAATGTAAATCTGCAAAGTAGGAAACACAGGAAAATAAAGTGAAATCTATTGTTCAAAATAACTCACATTTAACCTTTTGTCACCTGGCACGGAAGCAGATCACAATCAGTATTGGCCCTAGTTATAATCAAGCAGCATTTCTTGTTTTAAACTTTCACAGGGGTAGCAGACTTGGAATTTTTCCTTGTTGTTTTTGAAATCCCTCCAGTTCTCGGCGTGGCCGTATTGCCACATCTCGGAAATAAGAGCAGCATTGAATGGCATCTGAACAAGAAATCCAAGCCAGCCAAGCCCTTTCGCGGCACTAATTTAGTCTGATTGCTGTGCCATTCATTTCCTCGGCTCGTTCTTTTTGAAAACAAGCCACGTTATTAAAAATTTTCACTGAAGAAGAATGGTAAATATAGCAGTTTATCAATGACACTTACACAGAGACGACATTCCAAGCCCAAGGACTTGTGCTAAGGGGGGGGAATCCTGGCCTCAGTTAAGTCACTGGGTGTCTTGGCCTTGACCTCAGTGGGGTTGGGACTTCACCCAAGCAGCGATGCCAATTCAGACATTTCTTGGGGGAGCAAATTCTGGTCCCCAGCCCCCCTCCTGGCAAGGGCCCCATTACAGTCTCACCCCCCACCCCCCTGCAGAGACTACGGGTCTCCCTGGGCCAGGGAGTCGCCCCTCTCTCTTACCCACACAGTGCACAAGCCAGATCCGCCAGGAGTCAAGTTCTGAGCAGACTGCCCTGCGCTCCGCCATACCAGAACAGACTCCCCGTGCGCCAAGTCGTGACACCATTGGCCTGGCCACCCCTCCATCTGGACTGAGGCACAGCAGGGCCACATTGGAGCGCTGGCTCTGTGGTCGCAACGAACACGGTCCACACCACTCGGGCAGTAGCTGTACTGATTTAGTATGGGACTACTGCTTAACAGTGGACAGGCCACGGCCCCCCTGGCTGCACGGCCTATGGAACTTTGAGCAAATGCAAAATCCTTGGTGGGTGGGAAGAGGGGTGTTTGCCCTAATTGGTGACACTGCATCCAAGGTGCCTAATTATGAACCTGGGCTAAAACTAATAAAAGGGAAGGATGCTCTTGTGAATAAAGCACAGGCCTAGGAGTCAGGAAGCCTGGGTTTCTATTCCCATGGGCTTCCTGTGCAGTCCCGAGCCTGTCACTTGTGCTCTGCCTATGAATCCCCCCTTTTATAAAATGGTGGGCAATGTTTCTCTACCTGTGAGATGGAGGGTTTAACTCATTAGTGTGCAGGAGGGGATTGGACATCCTCAGATGAAAGCTGCTATGGAATTGGAAATAATAATTCTTACTTGCCGATTTGGACCAAGATAGAATTTGCCACCCTGAGACACCCCAAGTTTGAAAACTGGACTCAGCGTGCTGTATATCTTCACTCAATGCAAATCCCTCGAACGCCAATTGAAAACCCTGGTATGTTTGAGCACTGAGAGTGGTGAGCAGTACCATTGCAGCTGAATCAGTATAAGACAGATGCATCTAATGGAAATCAGACCTCTATTTTTCCATGAATAGGGATATTACTTCCTCTGTATTCTGCCTCCCCCACCTCCAATATATTTTTGGTCTTCCTCTGAATTATCAGACATTAGCCACTGTTGGAGTCAGAATGGATACAGAGTGGTGCCCATCAGGGTAATCTGATTGTGGGCCATGAGACATTTTGCCGACGTTGACTGTCTGCAGGACAGCCCCCTGCAGCTCCCAGTGGCCACGGTTCCCCCTTCCTAGCCAACGGGAGCTGCGGGAAGCAGCGGGCCGCAGGGACATGCTGGCCCTCACCTGCACAAACTACTCTTCATACTCCACAAATCACCATCAGCGGAGAACCCCTGGAAAAAGTGGACCATTTTCCATACCTTGGCAGCCACCTCTCCCCAACAGCCAGCACTGACACAGAAATTGAATATAGGACCCGCTGTGCCAGCACATCCTTTGGAAGACTGCTCCAACGAGTCTTCAATGATAGGGATCTGCAAACAGGCACCAAGATCTTGGTTTACAAGGCTGTTGTCATCCCCACCCTTCTCTATGGGTGTGAGACCTGGGTAATCTACAGACAACATCTCAAGCGGCTGGAGTGGTTCCAGCAGCGCCGCCTCAGGAGGATTCTCAGGGTCAGCTGGGAAGACCGACTATGGTGGGGCAGGTGCCCCACCCCTTTGCATGAGTGGGCTGCAGCAGGCCAGTAAGCCTGCGTAGAAGGGCAGCCAATGGGAGGAGGTTTTATTGGGAGCCAGTCAGGGCCCAGATTGGAGACAGCCAATCAGGGCCAGGCTCAGCCCTATAAAAAGGCTGCTCAGCAGAGGAGCAGGGAGTCTCTCTCAGGCCTTCGGAGGGGAAGGTCTGTCTCCTGCTCAGGAGACCAGTACCTCAGCCAGCGCAGTGCTGGGCAGAGGCAGGGGAGCATAGGAGAGCTCCAGCCTGTTACCTGCCAGGCTGTGGGCCCTGACTGGAAGGGCCTGAAGGGTGCAAAGGGGTCAGCGGGGAAGTGACCTAGGGAGAGCGGGCAGACAAGGGGAGTGAAGGAGGGCAGGGAGGCTGCCGCTAGAGGGTCCCTGGGTCGGGACCCAGAGTAGTGGGTGGGCCTGGGTCCACCCCCTCCCCCCCCCCCCCCCCCCCCCGCTTCCCCCTTATCGTACATGTGGCCATGAGAGGTGGCCATAACAGACTGCACCAGACCCCTGACAGAAGGGGACAGACTTTGGAGTGTGGTTGGCCACTGCGGCAGGGGCGAGCCAGAGGACTGCTGTTAACCCCCCCCCCCCCCCCCCCCCGGAAGGGGGAGAGGGTGGACTAGGCACCACTGCCGGAGGGCAGTGTCCTGAAGAGGATGCTGAGAGCCAGGAGCAACGCGGGTCCAGTCGCCGGCAAGGCTGTGGCAGATGGGACACCACCGGTGGAGGGTGCTCCAGGACTGCTGTGAGCTAATTCCCAGACTGACCGGCAGGGGGCGCCGTGGTGGTGAGTTGTAACCCTGTCACACCGACGCACTAACATCAGCATTCTCTCTGCAGCCAACATCACCAGTATAGAAGCCCAGGTCATGAAACACCAACTCCACTGGGCTGGCCACTGTGTACGTAGGCCTGACACTCGCCTCCCGAAGCCAGTACTCTTCTCTCAGTTAAGTCAGGGAAGAAGGACTCGCGGAGGGCAGCGGAAGTGTTTCAAAGACGTACCGAAACTATATCTTATAAAGGGAGGCATCAACCCAATACACTGGGAGGACTCGGCGCGGAACAGAACACGGTGGCGCCACACCATACACCAAGCCACAGCTCACTTTGAGGAGAACAGACGTGCTCATGAGACAGAGAAGCGACAAAGGAGGAAAGAAAGGGCACCACACTCCAGCTAACAACTACGTCTCCTTCAAGATCACGCCTGTCACTTCTGTGGGAAAATCTGCAGGGCAAGAATCGGGCTTCTCAGCAACTTAAAAACCCACCAATCAACCTCCTTGGCAGACATCATCCTCGCATCGAGGGATAGCCAAAGAAGAGTATTCTGCCCCAGACTTTACTGAAAATTAATGAACATCTAATATCCAATTAGCTATTGGCTCCTCTTACTTGAGGTGAGGAACCTAGTAAAACCACAAGCACAATCTTAAATTGACTGGCTCTGAATTCCTTAATTTCAGCTGATGCAAACAGTGGGAAATCAGAGGCCTTTTTATGGTGTTCTTTCCAAATCAGTATTTTCTGCCTCACCCGTGAGTGCGTATTGAGTCTTTGACTTGTTTTTAGGATTAGCAGTGAACTGGCTGATAAATGCAAGTCTTCAGAGATTCTCCTGCTTTGCTTAAGGGAGGTAAATCTATCTAATCATAGGTTAATTACCAGCTATTTTTGTACTACCAGCACATTCTTAAAAAACAAATCAATGTCTAATAAGCGATTTGTGTGCATCCAATAATTAAACCCCTAATACAAAGCACTCACCAGCTTCCCCAGTGCTGAAATGGGCAGGAGGATGCTATTTTATTATAGTGTCAACACAGTCCTGGGTTTCTTTTACTCAGGCAGGTGATTCTTGCTTGTGGAAGTCAGATTATACCTCTGCATGCTCATTTAAACACCTACCATGGGAGGGTGCTAGCACCCTGAACTGAGATACAGAGCTATTTTGCTGACTCACCTAATAGTTTGGGTCCTATTTCTCCAACCCTCAGGCTTATGTTTTATTGTCCTCGAGTAACTTTAGCCCTTCCAAGGGCGCTTGATATGGTCCTTGTTAACTTTTAAACTGTCGTCTTTTCTAATTAAATTTAAATTGGCAGTGCATTCCAGCCTAGCCTGCAAGCCATTGTTTATTTTCCCTGTTGACATAAGTCAAT
This sequence comes from Macrochelys suwanniensis, assembly GCA_033296515.1. NCBI lineage: Eukaryota > Metazoa > Chordata > Testudines > Chelydridae > Macrochelys > Macrochelys suwanniensis. The sequence continues at coordinate 5,837,670 of CM065790.1, read as the reverse complement.
ATAGCGATGCTGCAAAGCGACAGGTGTCATTAAAAAAAAAAGTCTTTCTTCCACATAATTGATCAATGCTTCTGCTTGTTTACGTGTCTTCATCCCACAATGGAACTATGAAGCTCAAGACTGGAGTAATGAAATGCCTCTGGACTGTGCATTGCAGGAAACACTGGCCTGATTTCTCAGCACCTACCAATCCAACTCAGGTCAAAGGGAATTGTGGATGCTCAGAACTTTTGAAATTCAGGCACCACCTTATGTTTAAATCACAGAGAACAACTGTTCAGTATACAGGCAATCAGACACCATGCACATGGACCTGGTATAAGAATCTAAGTAGACTAGGCTAGCATAGCTGTTCCTTCAATTTCTTCCAGTGATGGCTTCTCAGTCAGGATTGGCTTTGCCTTTGGTTGTGAGTCAGACAGGAATGGCCTTCAAATTGGCTATAAATGGCACCTTTGCCTGGTAGTGTTACTCACTTAACTTTCCACTCCCTTGATTCACGCCCCAAACCAGAAGACCCTACCATTGTGGCTATTTCTGAATGCAAGGGAGCCTGCAGGCTTGCGACCTGGGATGTGCTTCTAAAGAAAACAACAATGCAAAAAGTTTGTTTTAAAATCAATGCAATTTTGCCTCATCCAAGTCTGACTTTAAAACCTGAAATAAATATAAAACATGTGGTCTGTGGTTGCTGCTCTGGATTGGCTCAGAAACAGATGGAAAAGAGGCAACAAGTTACTCCCGTTCCAAAGGAAAAACTTAAAAAGCTGCTAAACTGCGCAGGTTTGTATGTTAGGCATGCAGCAGGCAGATGTAATTTAATCCCCCTGCCTCAACTCTGTTTGCTCTGCAAAGTCCAATTCCCCCACAGGCAGGCCTGTCTCCCAGTGTCGGAGCCCATTGTGAAGGGAACACACACAGCAGTACAAGTAATTAGTTTCAGGGATTCTATTACTCAGAGGACTTTTGCAATTCCGGGAAGACTCGTTCAACGTGTGTGCACAGCATTGCTATAGGAACACAGGATCTGCAGCGCTGGATCAGGCTATTGGCCCATCCAGGCTGGTGTCCTCTGCATGCTTCAGATGGCATAAAACCCCACAAAGCGCCTCGCCAGCTCTGCAACACGGCAGATGGGGCTGGGCGGCAACTCCTTCAACAATCAATAGCCATCCAAAGCATGAACCGCCGCTATCTTAGCTGGCTTAGCTACAAGATGGGCTCAGGATGCAAAAGTCAGACCCAGCCACAGATTTCAAAGTTCAGGAGGGTTTGGATGCAGGCTTTCGTTTCAGCCCATCACATAGAGGCAGAGGCCATCTGCAAATTTCAGCCACGGAGCCATGTTTGGATCCCAAAACACCCTTCACTCTGGGGAAAGTTTGGGGTGGGGGGACTGACTCGGGCCCATCTGTAGGGCTAACGCTTCATAAGCCTTTTCAAAATCCAGCCAGGACAGGCAGCTCTAGAGCCCTGTAAATGTGTGCCCCACAGATTGATGTCACACAATGGGAGGGGGTGTGTGTGTTTTTCCTCTTCTTCTAAAAGTAGCTACTTGCTCTCTTATTATGGAAAAATCAAACCTGGAAGGCAGTACCCTGACTTAGCTCACAGTCTTTTTATTTTAATTAAAGACACGCAACAAAGAGCTCTATGTGGAATGGTCACTTCCTGAAAGGCAAGCAGGTGTTTTCAGGTCTATTTGTCTATATATCACTATATTGTTGCCCCTTTGGGCCTGAGATTAACCAGTATTCGGGGCCTGGCCAAGTTGTTTCTGTTAGTGGGAGAAAATGATGATACAGGTCAGGTATTTCTTTGGTGCAATCCTATTTATTTACAAAGAATGTTCACAAAGTCCCGTTACCTGTTACAGTAGAAACAAGCATCAGAAATCCAAGTCTGCCTTTCCAGGGAGTACTGTGCCCCAAAGCAGCTCTGTCTCCCATTTTCCTCTGCACTCAACTTCTCTCATTTTCTGATGTCTTTCTGCAGCTGTCCCACACAGTTGCAACAAAACACCCTAGCCCCAGTGTTTTATTGTCAGTCCCAGGGAAGCCCCTCAGCTCACATGGCTTGCATTTGATCAGCCTTGGCATACATCCCATCCATTGCCTTGGGCACTAGGTTCCTACTGGTTTCCAGCTACCACTACATCAAAGGGCATATAGTTGCTCCTTCCATTTAGGGTGAAAGATGATGAGCACACCCACCAGTTTTAAGAAGGACTGAGATTGCCTATTGATCAAACACCTATTTATGGCAGCCATTAACCTCTTCCAGCATAACACTATAAACAGCCGTTTATATCCCCTGATTTCTGAGTCTAGTGAAAAACCATTTTGTTCTTTATTTCTAGCAATGGTGAAAGTGGGGTTTAGTGTATGGGCTGATTTCAGAAGTGTCGCTAGAATCCCTTTTAACAGAGGGTGAAAGCATGTAGGATTCAGGAGATCTGGATTCAGTTCCCAGATCTGCTACAGACTCCCTGGGTGACTTTGGGTAAGTCACAATCTCCCTGTGCCTCAGTCCCCATCTGAGATAAAATGGGGGAGAAAGGAAGGATTATCTGCTTAGACTGAGAATGCTTTGGGGCGGGGAGTGGCTCTTACTAGGAGTTTGTACAGTGCCTTGTACCACGGGACCCCTGTGTTGGCTGGCTACTCCTGTAAGACAGACAATTAAGTAGATATGAGAAGACATTATTGCCACGCAACAAAAGGAGAATGTTGATTGAATGCTCAATCCATTGCATGGTTTTTGCTCAGCTCTTAAAGCAGAATGTGTTTCAGTGGCAGTTTTGCTTGGTTAAGATCTACAGGGTTTGGCACCATTAAGGGCACGAACCAAACATGGGAAGGAAAGCAAGGCCTGCGCAGGGTTGCCTCATAGTTGTTGTTAATTATACTCCCTCCCGGTCTTTACTTTCACGGCTGATTGTGATAAAATGCACTGCTTTGTGCAGAAAGCCCTACACCACAGACGACGGGTTCTGAGGGGAGTTTGTGTTACATTCGAAGGTAAACACGCTGCCACTTCTAAGCCTGTGGTAACGAATTTGGAACCGTGTGTGGAGCAGGTGGGCACGCCATTGCTGTGTTAACTGAGGTGACAGCTCCCCCCGGTAAGAAGAGAGCCTGCAAAATGGCATTTCCTGAAGTCGGGCATACAGGAGCATAGAGATGAGGCCGCAGTGGGTCCAGGTGTGCATGGGTTGGGTGACGCCAGCTGACCTCTGCCTATGCATGATGAGGCTTCCAGGGTGGGGAGCCTTATTTAAGGCAACCCACAAAGCCTCCAATTCACCTCACCACTGGGCCTGGCCGTATAGGCAGGGGGGCAAAGTAGAAGCCAACTGATGGAATGGTGCAGTCCCTGACGTCATGACAACAGGAGAGGCAGAGACTATGGCTGCAGGGCAACTCTGTCCCAGCAGACCAGGAGATGATGGGTAGTAGGGCCTCACAATGGCAGGAGCAGGGGAGGCCCTTTGAACCCAGCATCTCTGGGCTGGCTGTGGCAGGGAGGGTAGAGGGCTGGCTGGGGAGTGCTAGACTGAATCCCCAGCTCTGCCGTAGGCTTTCCTGTGAAACTCTCAGACAAGTCAACCATGCCTCGGTTTCCCAACCTGTAAAATACTTCCCTGGCTCGGCACCAGAGGGCGGTGTCGTGCGCTCGGGTGCGTGCACAGCCCTTTGAGCACCTCAGGCAAAGGCACTGAGAGAAGGTAAAGAAAATACATTGTAAAAGGCAACAGCAAAGGGACGGGCCTTGGGAGGGCCTGGCCCCGGGGACTGAGCTGGCTTCCTCCCAGAGATCAAACCCGTGGGATACACACGAGGATCGAAGGGGACAAAACATCCTTCAGAACATGAGTCTGCTTGGAGGAGACTAAACTGTGCAGAGCCACGAGACACAACGTGCTCTGCCCTCCTGAGGGAGGGCCCCCTGGGGTGGCTTTACTCAGGATGCAGGTGAATGGGGTGGGGGACGGACAGGGGGAGCTGCTCAGCATCGGCTTTACAGAGGCAGGTGGAGGGAGAGGGGGTTGGGAAAGGGAAATGACAATATGCGGAGAGCTGCCCTGAGCCCGGCTGCTGACAAGACTCCAGCCTGGTTGCTCGGAAATCCAAGGTGCTACCGGGCTGCTGAGTTAACCATCATCCGGCCACCGTGCTCCCCTCCTTCAGGGATGCAATAATCCTCTTTTCTTTCAAGGCATCTGGCCAGTCAGTGCTTTTTCCTCAAGGGCTCTGCTGCCCCCTATTGGCACACCAGTGCTAGTCAGTCCCCCCCCCCCCCCCCCGACGCCCCAAAATCTCTTCTAACCACTGCAGACTGGAAGCTGCCAGTTCTCTCCTCCTTAGCTAAGACTAGGGGATGTTAGGCCAAGCCTTATTGATCAGGCTATATATTACCCATGAATAGTTGCTCCCTGGGCCAAACCTTGGGATTTTAAAACAGGTTCACCAAATTGTCAATTAAATGCAAATCAATCCTTAGCCATTTATCAACGTGTTCATCCGTCCACGCAGTCCGAGGCGAAGAAAATCAATAGCTTTCTGTCACTGGGGACCAATCGAGGAGAGCTGGAAGACCAACATCTGCTGTATCAGGGCAATAGCTGAAATTTATAATCTCAGAGAAAAATTGCAGCTTGCCAGGAGACATTAGCAACTTCTGAAAGTTGCACCATTGAGACCGGAGAGAGGCCAGTCACTGAGAGTCTCACAGACCCCTAACGGAACCCTGTCAAGATTGCCAGGAGATTTCTGTGTGAGTAGCCTCTGATTTATTGAGGAGAGATAAATCAAGATTACTGTTAACAGCGCAGATCAATGTATTAATGCAGGCAGCTTCCAGGAATCCAGGGGGCACCATCAGCATCACGGCAAATATTATACAGTAGCTAAGAATAAATGATCTGCCAGCTGGATCTCAGCGTTATACTTATCGAAAATGAGGCGTCACTTTGTGCAATGAAAGAGCCAAAAAGTTGGTCCATATTTGGTCATAATTTTTTCATTCTTTTAGCAGATGAGTCAAAAATCTCAGATTTTCTCCACCGTTTTCTACATGACGTGTTTTTTGTTCTTTTTTAAGAAGTGCACATAAGACGTACAGGTATTCTGTCTGGCAGGAAGTATCATGGTCAGAGATAATGCGGAAACATGCATGTCTTATGGTGCACGTCTAAGCTTAAAGAATACAGTGCATTCTATTCCCCATCCGAACGGAGTGAAAGCATCTGACCATCTGAAATGCAAGACACACGCTACCTCCTACATTCATTCTAATTATTATCTGAATTGTGGTAGCAACCCCAGGCAACAGTCAGGACTAGAGCCTTATTGTGCCAGGTACCGAACACATACACAGAAAGATATGACCCCGGCCCCAAGACCTTACAGTGTAACCTAAGACGAGGAGCAAAACGCAAATAAAAAGCAACAGGAGAGGAGGAAGGATACAGGTAACAGCAATAAGAACATGCAATTCCATAGGCTAGCAGTGTGCACTGTTGACCAGACAGACGATACATACAATACAGGCCTAATCCAACATCCATTGAAGTCAGTATAAAGACTCCCATTGACATGATAGTCTATTAGAGTGGGTCCTGTATGAAAAAAAGAACTCATCACGGGTCTCTCCCCAGCTTGGAAGTGTTGTTGTATCAGCTTCTCTTCGCGCTTCTGAGTCCTGAACTTTGCTTAAACCGCCCTGTTCTAGTCTATTTTATTCAGGTTCTTAGCCTGCACTCATCACCGTAACATTGAGCACCTTTCTATAGTACATTAAGCAGTGTGACTAACATCTGTCAATTTTTGTTGGTTGTCTCATGCGCTCCACTGGGGGAGAAGCATGTGCAGTGGAGGGTCTTGTTTTGCTAGGATTTTAGTTGTTTCATTTGAAATATCCATGTTGCTATGTTAAGGAAGGCGAGGTCAAAGCAGCAGAAGGTGATAAACTTTGTGATGCAACAAGGTCTACATGTTATCATGCAACAAGACCTCACATAACAGGGAATACATGAGGGCCAGTACCCCCAGCGCTGTGGGATGGAAGTCGGGCATCTGCTGTTTGCAAAACTGCAAGCAAACAAAAGTTACATGAAGGGTTGGGGCTGTATTTAGCTGCCCACAAATGTTTAACTATGTGTCGCATACAAGAAGAGATCCTAACTCCTTTAGACAGTGCTCCTTTCTTATCTCTTTATGTGCTTTCTTTATGCTTGCAGTGCAGTTTTATTAGAGGCACTTCAGTTTTTCATTGCGTGTTATTACTTCTATCTGGGAAGTACTGTTCTGCAAGCCCTGCAGATCTCCTCTGTTATATGCAACGTCAGTTGACTTTCTCACAATAGTCTGACTCTGACCTAGTTATCAGTTCTACCGCAAACGATTCCGTGTCTAATTAGCCCATTTGTTTACTATTCAGGTTTGCATTTCTTAAGTTTTAATACTGGGCTCTCTAGCATAGTGGTCAATGGTCTCACCTGACAGCTGCTTTCTTGCAAATTGAAACAAGTGTATAGGTATCAGAAAAAAACCAGTCTTTGGGGAAAAAAGAAGGCTGGAAGAGATTAAAAGGACCTCTCTTTAGGAATAACTCGGAGTTAGCAGCATGGACATGAAGTGGCAAGTCTGGGCTTATCAGCATTGTCTCCATGGAGTCAGTATGGCCTGGTAGGTAGAGCAGTGGATGGGGGACTTCAGTAAGCTGGGTTCTACTCCTGGCTCTGCCACAGACCTGCTTTGTGACCATAGACAAGTCATGTCCTTGCCTCAGTTTCCTCCAGCTGCAAGATAATGATCATTGCTTTCTTTGTAAAGTGCTTTGAGGTCTATAAAAACACTAAGAGCTAGGTGTTATTGCCTCTGTCTGGTGGAAGAACAAGGAGGAGAAAAGCAAGGCTATAAATGCTGCACAATTTAAGTATACATTTTATTTTTCAGTCGTTCTTGATGTGAATAGTCACATGTAGAGTAAACAAGGTCTCACAGCACACGGCAGGGATGGATTCCATCCCAATGGATAACATATAAGGGTTTAGAGTGTCTGTTCCCAGAGCCTTGGTGGTGAAGAAATTACTGCCCAGTTTTGCAGACCTGTGACCCAGAGGAGACACACTGGCGTCCAGAAGAATATTTCCCAACAGGTCTACCAACGTAGAGCCTAGCAAAAAGCCCATTTTAAGTCAATGGGAATCTTTCCTTTGACTTTATTGGGTTGGAGTCAGCTCCATACAGCTCAAAGACTGACATTTCTAACACAGGAAAGGTTCTTTTTCCAGGAAGAGATTTCCTTTAATGTGTTTCTTGGAGAATGTCAGAGAAACATTTGTTAGAAATCATCTCTCCAGTGATATTTGTTCTCAAAGTCCTGCAAGATAAGAGAGCAGGGCACATTCACCCCTCATGTAACTCCACTAAAGTCCATGGAGTTATTAGTCAGGGATGAGAGGTGGGTGATACTGTGAGGGAGGTGAGTGTTTTTGCAATGAATGAAGTACTCTTAAAATGTACCCAGCTCAGTGTCCACAGACAGTTCCGACAAGGGCAGGGAAGCAACTGAGATTGGTTGTAGAGGCTTGATGGGAATGGTTTCTTCAAAGTTACCCAAGACAACACGGCATCTCTCTAATGAAAAGGGTGATCTGATTCTGGGAAAGCATGTTTGCAATACAACACAGCAGACAGAATAGGAGTTTAAAAGGGTTCAGGCTAATATGAGAGGGGAAGAAATGAAGAGGCATGACCAAGGCATAACTTTCCGATGAGAGAGGAAAAGAGGCAGAGTCAATGAGTTGGAGAGATACAGGAAGGTTGGAGTTGCAGGGGAGAATGCTCTTGCATCAATAGGCACCAAAGTACGGTACTACTTGGGTAAATGTCTCCTCCAATCATGCTTGGTTTAAGGTGTTCAGCTGGGAGAGGGAGTTCAATGACTGTCAATGGAATGAGAAGACAACTACCCTACACCCCATCCTCATTCTACAGCATATTGCCCTGTCTGTCTACAAACCAAGTGATACAAGGGGTGGCACCAGGAGGAATCTGCCTCTTCCTGTTTCCTTGCCTTGGCGACTGTCATGGCTGAGAGGTCTCAGGTTTCCAATACAACTTCTCCATGTGCCACTCTGCCATACCCATAGCCATCGTATTTACTAGGAACCCTATTTAACAATCTAGATCCGGATGGTTTTAATGCGGGTCAATGCTCAGAATATCACTTTGGTTATTTCTTTATAAGGCACCTAAACAAATATAATTGTATGTCATGAGAAATCTGCTCCACCATTCTTTCATGAAGCTATCTGAACTGTAGAAAGAACATTAGAATTCCCTTTCCAGAAGCCTACCCATGCGACCTAGCTTCTTCTGGAGAATTTATGGTATGAAGTGACTGTATTGGGGAATGCCTTTGATGTTCCCTTAAAGACATATTGAATGGAAAAACTGAATAATAAGTAGCAAGGATCTGAAGACTTAAAGCTTGGGAAGTGATTATCATCATCTTAAACAAATGAACAGACTGCTATTGCCTCTCAGAAGAAGACAGTCTGGTGGTTAATGCACTGGACTAGGAGCCAGGAAATCTGAAGTTAAGTCCAGTTTCTGCCCCTGAATTCTTGTACTTCAATTCCCCATCTGTCAAATGAAGCTCATAGGACATCCTGTCTGTCTTGTGTAATTACATTGCACGCTTTTTGGGGCTGGGACCATCACAATATGTGTATTTTATGGCACCGAGCACAATGGGGCCCTGATATTGGTTTAGGCCCCTAGGTGCTACTGTAGTATAAAGAATAAAAATAGAAACACAACTCACCAAGGTGAATTGAATCAGATGAGAAAACTCAGTCAAAACCACTGTGTTTTCCCCTCCTGCGCTGACTGAAAAATCTGCTCAGGTTAGTTCAAAACTGGACAAAGGTCAAGACATCTAGAGAGAATCTCAAATTTGCAACGAAAACCTGAAACTAAGCAAGTTTCCTGATTTTTTTTATCTTTTTGACAATTTTGCGCAGCTTTAATCACAATGTGCTCCAATATGAGGCTGTTCCATCACCATGTTACAACTCTGTCTGCTTCTGGTCAGGATTATAACTGATTAATAGCAGCCTTTCCGCAGAAAAGGAACAAGCACTGCGTCTGATCAGGGCTTCCACTTTAAGGAAGACACCAAAGACCTGGCAATAGACAGAAGGAATAGTCAAGTACAGCACTGACCCTTTTAGAAATATTGTTATATTTCAATTAAATAGGAAGGTTCTCACTGGCTTTTCTTGATAAGTCCACACAGTCCCTAGCTTTTGTATAAGTATTGGGGAGAAATGCATGCACAGAGCTTCTTGCTTCCAACTAATTCTGTGACAATTAAACAAAATAAAATAACATGGCATTTTCTTATAAAATCTGGTAAAATATATCATTCGGAATCAGGTTGGTTGGTCTTGGTTCCCAGATTAAGGAATTAAAGATCGACTAAACTCTTCTCAAGTATTTAAGAAACGAACCATCTGTATAAGAATCTAGGACAGATTACACTTAACCTTATTCCGAAGCAAGAGATTACAATGAGAACAGCTATTGTAATTAAGATGCTGCAGATGCTGTTTGCTAAATATTGAGCAAGAAAGGAGATGCCGGGGTCATATAACTGATGGGGTTGGGGGGTGGGGAAAAGTAACACAGGACTCTCCTAAATAACACTCCACTTCTTGTCTGTCAAAAATATCCCTCTCCAATAACTTCACCTAAACCATTACAATTAATGTCAACCACTGCTGTACTAATGCAAGTGATGGGCCAAATCCAGAGCTGGTTGATTTCAGTTGAATTGAGCTGATTTACACCAGCTGAGGATCTCGGTGGGGGAAGATCAACATTGGATAGATCTAAATTTCCTGACCATTTAGAGGAAGCAAATGCACAACTCATTGCAAGAATAGCTGAACAGTACTCAAGGTTGTGACTGCACCATCAGGTGATGGAAATGTTTTATAATTATTTTCCATTAAATGTATAATTCTCTTTGACATTCATGTTATCTTCAGAACTCTCAAGTGAGGCAAAGGGTGATATATTTCACAGTATAACATAGTATAAGCCATGGTCATTTTGCTCTAGCACAGCATAGAGGGTGCTACTGGGAGTGACAATCCCAGACAGCTATTCCAACTCAATTTAATTCTCAATTAGAAAAAAAATACAATGCACATTACGATGATCCTGTGGACATATTTTCTACCTTGTGTTCTTGAACAGCAAAATGAAACTCTGAATAAATAAAAGGTTTGATCCAACCCTTTCCACCCAAAGAGAACAGAGAGCCTCAGTTCAAGCACAGATATGTCTGTGTTGAGCAGATGGAGGACTATGGAAGGAAATTAGGAAGATGGACTTGAAATCAATGCAAAAGGGACAGTTTTTGAGAGTCTAGTCAGCCTTTCTTGTTCATAAAAGGTCCTTAAATTCTGGTGGAATGTAGATAGAATGGCAGATGCCAATTGAATTCCACTCCAGCTCACAAGCACACTTTCTCTTCCACACTTTTCAGGACTGCATTTTAGGACTTTAGAGGATGGTTATTGTCAAGCCAAACTTTGTGGTGTCCCACATGATGGGCTCTCAGCTCATTGGCAGCTGTCATCACAAGGGCCAAAGGCTAGAAGTTGAAGCCAGATAAATTCAAATTGAAAATAAGGAGGAGCTTTTGGACGGTGACAGTAATTAACTATTGAACAAGGTAGCAAGAGATGGAGTGGATTCTCCCTCATTTGAAATCTTTAAATCAAGATTAAATGCCTGTCTAGAACACAGGAGCTAGCTCAATGACAAGTTAGTAGTCAGCTGCAGGAATCACTGGGTGAAATTCTTTTGCCAGCATTATGTTGGAGGTCCGACTAGATAACCTCTTAAAAAAGAAAGAAAGAAAATCTATGAGCTCTGGTTGATCACTCCAGCTGAACTCCAGAGTCAGATGATATTTGGGATCCTTCCCTAGAGTAATGCTCTCCTATGGATGTGGGGGGTGTTTTTCTTTGTTTTAAAAGCAACTTTTATAATTACAGTACTTGTAAATACTACAAGAATCACGCACAGGCAAGGAATGTAGGAGATTAAGATGGTGGGGGAAGGGTGTCCATTCCTTCTCTCACTTTAAAGGTTAGTGGAATCAAAGGATTGTCCAGAAACCTTTTCTGAAGGGAAAGTAACTAATCAAATGACAATATGAAATACTGTATGTGGAGCATAGACTCCATCGATCTTGTGTTTTCCCTGAAAAAAGGGAGTCCTTATTAATGCCTATATGGTGCTTTCAGTCCTGACTCCTCCCAACGCCTAAGGCTTAGGCCTCTCAGAGTGTAGGTAGATGGATATTGCCAATTCAGGTTGCTGTTTTTTTATGGGTACACGTGAAAGTCATTTTCCTTGTGACCTTTATGTCTGGCAGTTAAGAAAGATTTTTGGCTATTGTGACTCTTGGGCATAAGATAAAATACCAGCGCATTAATCTAACTGACCTTAGGAAACCGTGAGCAGCAATTTGGTTCCCATTGGGAAGCACTTCCCTGGACATAAGCAGAGCTTTTCCAAGTGTTTATCTATACATCTTGTCGTACAGTGTCAGTTTGATACAAGGCCGGCTATAATGAAGTGTTTATTAGACAGCAAGTTTCTGAGGACGGCAATGGCTAGGATCTAAGGACACAGCAGTATTGCTGCACAGCAAGTTTCAAATGGTACAGAGAGGACTGGGGGTGGGAATCAACAAATGGAATTTTCAAAAATTTGTTTTCCTGGTGTCATTTCATGGATTCTTGCTCTGAATGAAAAGCAGGCTTTTTCCTCAATAAAAATGGAAGTGTTGGTTTTTTGTGTATGTGTAAAAAAAGCCCTGCAATAATTGAAAGTATTTGGCCCCATGAGTGTGAAATTCAGAATGCTCCTACCATAGTGGTGAAATAAGACCTTTGAGAGAGATCACAATCTCATGTCCAGAGAAATGAGCTAGGGCCCCAGCCCTGCAAACAGCTAGTTACACACACGTTACCCTGTTGGCACTAGGTGATCATGTCCCCAGTGGAGGGATTTTTTCAGGGGAGGTGGTTGCTACCGTTGTCCCACTTAAACAGCAAATATTGCTATTCATTATCATCAGGCTAAATCAGTTTCCTGGGTGATATTCCAATAGAGCAACCACACTGACTGAGTGAAGCGTACTGTAATGAGTTTCTTTGCACAGTGCTCGTCACCCTGTAGTGCTTTTCAGATTACATACACAGGGAATAAACTCGCTCAACCACCACTGAAATGCAGCCACCTCTGTGTGAAACGTCACTTATTTAACAGCACACATCAATGCCATTGTGTCGTCCCCCCAGCTGCCTTACATCAAAGTGCTGAGTCTTGGTAGTTGGAAAAAGAATTCTGATCTGTATTGATCATGTATGCACTGCATGTGTGTTCACAGAGCTCTGGCTAAACTCCTCAAGCCCCATCCTCCTCATGCACTGGGCTTGCACAGATTCTCTAGAGACAGTCTCTTGTTCAAAAGGTCTCATCAGAAATCAGGAGGGATATGTACAGACTATTACCCACTACATAGAAAATGTCCCCAGAAATGAACCTGCATTCTTTAAACACAGGAGAGAGCATAGCTAACCTCCATAGCTTTCACTCCTCTCTCCTGCCAGCCTTTTTTTTTTTCCCCTGGACCGGCTGGGAGTTGCTTATAAGTGAAAAACTGATCACAGCGAACTGTTAAAACTTGTTTGCATCAGTCTAGTTATTATTCAGATATTAAAATGCAAGGCAATGAGACGCATACCTACTCATGTGGAAGCATTTAAATATAAAAGCTTTGCATTTCCATCCCCAAACAAATTCTGCAGTGTGCCAACAAATGAGACTCTTCCTGGAATACACATAAATCATCTTGTTTGTGACAAATCCTGAAGAAGGGGGGGGGGGAAGGGGCAGAACAGAATCCCATCCTAATTCCCCCAAGCTGCTATTTATTGAAATTAGGCAGCAAGGATAAACTATAGCTGGATCAATAATTATCTGTCTAATATAATCAAGTGCCTCCTATGAGAGTCTGCTGGTAAGAACAGCTCCCTGGCCAGCCCCTCGGACAATGAACTATTCAAGGGATTTGAATGATGGGAATGCAAAGCAAGATGAATTTAGCTCAATGGAGAGGGGCACCCTGACACCGTTGACGGCTGCCCATTTTGGTTTGGGATGATGTTTTGGTAGCTATTATTTACTATTTGCATTATGGTAGCACTGTACAAACACACAGTAAGAGTCAGTCCCTCCCCTGAACACCTACAGTGTAGGACCCCATCCTGCAGTGAATTCATTGCGGTACTAGTGCCTAAACGAACAATCCCTCCCGTTAAATAGTACAAGAGAGATGTTTTTGTGCCTAATGCTATGCTGTCCATTCTGGCTGAAGACTGGGACCCTGTCAACTCTCCTGCACATGCTTACTCAAAACATGCACACATTTTAAGTAAGTGTTTGCAGGGCTGAGGCCTAAAATGATAGCAGCTGCTTTAAAAGACAGTAACTTAATACATAGGGATTATCCTAGGAGCTCAGTAGGTGCGCCTGAGCATGTTTTATTACTAAGGAAACACTCCCCGCAAAAAACCCAAATAACTAATAGAATGATGAGCAAGAACAGCTTCCTAACTCAGAAAGGTGAAGAGCAGAATCCCCTGCACTATACTCTATGGAGAAAGCCATACAACTGTAAACCACCTCAATATTAGGGTGACCAGCACTTTAGAAATACTTATGATTGGCCAGAGCTAATTTAAGTCCTCTGATGAGAATGAAAATAGAAAATAGAAAATATTCTGTCAGGTTTCTTCTCTAAAATACATTTCATGCATTTAGATGTCAATTATGGAGTTTCTTAAATTTCACAGATTTTGCACTCTGTGTTTGAAGTCTCCCCTCAAAGCTATTTGGATAGACATCCCTAGTTAAATTGCAAATTAGTCATTTACAAGCAACTTTTCTCTGTTTCTGCAGTTCAGCTGTGGAATATTAAAGGCCGGTAGGTGTTACTGATGGTCATATATTGCAGCAATAATGTGATATACTGCTATGAAAGTCACTGCAGAATTCATCAGTTCCATGACAAACAATTCCATGTGCGTGTATGTAAGTTCACTGCAGCGCTAGAGACTGGACTAAGCCCATCCTACTGAAGGCAATAGAAATAGATCACTTCATGATACCAGTGTATGCTTCCCAACCTTCATACGAAAATGTCTATTTGAAATACAGTCAAGCTTTGGCAAATTCACAGTTTCAGAACCTTCCCGCCCCACAGAGGCTGCATATGTCCTTGATTCTAGTTAATGACACACATAATTTATGGTCTTCTGATGCTTTATCTTTAAGATACACCCCTCCTCACCCCCGTTACATATAGAGTATTTTAAAGGTCTGTCCCTTCCTGTGCTGCCTCCTCTTTTCAAATTAATTTTCTCAGCTTGCTGGAGGAATCTACAAAGAAGGGTCACGTGTGAAAGTGACCTGGAGATTTGGGTGGTTAACATGGGGGGTTTTCTTTTTCTTTAGAAACTTCACATTTTCGATGAATATAAATTATTATAACATAGTGAAAATGAATTACACCAAGACAAACAACTGACTCAAATATTCTGTGTAGTATTCTCTGTGGGTCTTTCTGATCATTCTGAAGAAGTTCACCCGCAGGGCAGTTAGACATGAGGAGTAACTGAACAGGCGAGAGGTTAATCCAATCACGCTGTACCACATGTGTAAATGATTGTCTCTCCTGTTGACATTTTGATGTGAAAGTGGAGTCCTAGTGTTACCCGGTCAGAGTTGTCAGCTGATTGACTCACTTGTGGTCCAGTTCTTATCTCATGCTAGTACAACTCCATTGACTGGGCTGGCGTTACTGCTGATTAGAGAGAGGAAGAGGCAGGCCCATTGATTCCAGAATTACTTCTGATTTGCACCAACAGGTGAGGTGCTGATCAGGTCTTTCTAGGATTACCAGCATTATTCCTGAATGGCGTGCAAGTGTGGATACATTGGAATCTTGCTTGAACCTCATTGTCACAGAGATTTATCAGACCTTCTCTCCCACCTCTTTTAGGAATCCCATGTTGCATCCTTTGTTTGGCAGGCAATCACACATTTGCAGTGCATGGGCCCTAATGAGTGGGTCTTCTACAGTCCAGTCTTTCCCTCCCACACCGTAAGACTCACCCTTAAATGCTGTAGATTTTTTTTCTTAGTGTGAGTATTGTTGCTCCCATGCTTATTACCTCACCCCATACGTTTTCACCCGCACAACATGCCCTCACTCAGCTGTATCCATCTGAACTGGTCACTTTCAGTTACTTTGTAGATTTGTTTTTACTTTGTAGACTTGTTTTTATGAGCAACTTTTCCTCCGTTTCTGCATTTCCGCTGTGGAATATTAAAGGCCAGTAACTGGGGCTGGAAGTCAGACATTTGTAACAATAACGCGATCTACTGCAGATTTCCTCCACCCCAGCATGGCTCCTGTCAGACCCTTTATCCTCTGGCATTTTAAAATGATTGTGCAGCACCCAAGTGCCTCAGCAGGGCGGAGGGCAGTGAGAGTCACATCACTCCTCTCTCAGAGCTAGGTTCTGAGCAGCGCCATGTCTACATCATTCACTATTCACTTCATGGGATGAAACCAAATATAAATACAGTGGGAATCTCCATGTCTGGGGGTAGGGGAGTCTTCCATTCAATATTAGCATAGCTCCATGGCTTCCTGCTCTTTCACGTCACTCTACTAACTGAATCATCACATCTGGAAACATCACAACCTGATGTGTGTTTGAATCCTGCTCAGCTCTCCTGTTTCAGCTTCCTTGGCTTATGCCTCTTTTGGGCACCAGATCTTCTACCCCAACTGTTTAAAGACCCCCTGGGGGGGTGGTTCTTCTGCATGAAGCTGACTCCATTTGTATCATCTCTTCCCTCAGCCTCGCCTTTCCCTTCAATTTTAGCCTTACACAATCCAGTTCTCAGGGTCTATAATTACTGCCCAGACTAAAATTACGCTCCTAAACTTTGTAATGAAATGCTCCAAGTTTTAAACTGAAAAGTGTGCAGAGAGAAAGAGCAATTAAAACCAGCCAGTTGGAGTTATTTATCTAGGAAGGCTGAACAGAGGTAAGGACTGTGAGGAGAGAAGTCGGTATGTATTTGTAGGGTGTAAGCAGCAAGGAGAGAAAGGAATTAGTTAGGGGGATACTCCAGGGTGTGGCTAGGAGTCCTGGGATGACACCAGGATAATGGAAGTTTTGGTTGACTATCGAGGACAATTTCCTGACAGCAAGATGTGCAGTGCTATGGAAGAATCTCCCCAGGGAAGTGGGGCACACCCCATCATTGGGAACTTTGAAAGTTAGGCATGACAAAGCACTAGGAAACATCCTGCAGACAAGCTCTGCACAAGCAGCAGGATGGAAGAGATGATCTAATAACTATCACTAGCTTCTGCGATCTCCATGGAGCTTTAGCAAAAGCAGGGAGGAAGCCCCTTACCCCAGGAAACCCGGCACAGCTTTTATCTACGATGAAGTCAACCGAAGTTAAATAATTAACCTACGCCAACAGTCCTTGCTTCAGAAGGATCCTTACTAACAGATAGCATTAGTCCCATGGCATGACTTCTCTAAATATTCTTTCCAGAATGTCACTTCCTCCAACCGCCTGTCTATGTGAGACTCCAGATGTCACTTGCATAAGGTTGCAGCTTATTTAGGCTTTGAGCTTTCCTGACATGGTGTTTTTTCCTCATGTACAAGCTGCCCCATTACAAGTCATCTTTTCAGGACCTAGACTTCTTGCAAGGCTCGGTCTGCCTCACCACCCTTCCGAGTGCCTACACTGGTTCTTGCCTTGTTCTTTCTACCTGTTTCATGTTGCTAAGTGTGGCCTGTATAAAGTGCTTCACATGCCCAAAGCATGGTTTCAGTTAGTCTATATCACTGGCCTTCTTAGGCAAAGCACTTACTGAGTGCTAATAATGAATTCAGTCCTATGAAGTGTCCTTTAATTTGGTGCTTACTTCACTGACCACAACACAACCAGGAGCAACCATGGGAGTTTTCAGATAAAAATTTTAGTTAACTAGGAAGGGTTACAAGCTCTCCCTGAATTCCTTGCAAAGTAGCTTGTGAAACCCCCCAGATACAGCTCAAACATCTGATTTCCCTGGGGCAGGCGCTCATGTGAGTACTCAATCAACACTTAGGAAAATTCCTCAACCACACCCAGGCTAATGTCCCAAATGAAGAAAGGGAAAATCCAAAAGTCCCCCTTCACAGTCAGAATACACAAAACTAAATCAAAAGAACATCTCACAGCCAGGCTGTGCCCCCAACATAACTGACTCTAACATCAACTTGGCCTACCCTAAAAACAAGCAGTGCAAACTCACTCCTTTTATAATCTCTCAGGCCACTCTCCAGCTGAGTCACATTGGCCAACTCCTGACCAATTTTCTATAAGGGGTAGCTTCTTTACTCAGGAATGGAGTGTTTACTCTTTCTTAATCAGCTATTAGGGAAAGGTTCTGTTCCCTGTGCCAGAGAGAAGTATGACATGAAAAATGCTCACAGAGAATCCATTGTCTAGTACTTCTGATATGGAGGAATATTCTTAGGGAAACTCAGAAATAGAGTTTGCCTTTCCAAAAAGCACAATAAATATCCTAGATAATAACCTACATCGTAGACCATGCTAATTCCCCCAAAACATATATCTACAGAAAATCCAGTAGTTGAGCTGTGAGCCACCCGGGGTGGAATTTATCATAAAAGAGCCCAATTTTCCTGTAGGAATTGCTATCAATTGAAAGCTTTGAATTCAAAGAAAGGCCTGATAATGGGAAACCCCTGAGACAGAAAAAATCTGTCACCTGCTCAGGGATCTGGCTGCTTAGAAATAGTTTTCCAGATGATTTTGTTAAGGAATATGAAGAATTCCAAACATCTAGAGCTGTTTTCTGGTGTCAGTTACACCCAGGTAAATAAGTAGAGGTATCCTGATCTAGCCCAAATGTAAGATCAGAATTTGTCCCTAATTCTGTAGAAGTATGAGGCAAAAGTAAGACTGTTCCTGAGCCAGAAACCCATGTGGAGAGTGATTGCAACAATTGTGCTCATAATGAATTCATTTGGTGCTTGTGTGGATGTCACAGGCACTTTTATAAGTGTTCTGTTATAATTTAGCTTTAGCTACTAGAAGCTCTAGCAGCAAAGAAGCGTGCAGATCTTGATGGGCATCTACTGATTAAAAAGAAATAGGATTATAAAAAGGCAATTTATTCCCAGGGAAAAAATAAACTCGGATCTTGGGGGAAAAAAAGAGCAGTTTGACTTTGTATTGGTCATGTAACATCATGGAAACCTTCTCAAAACCGTTTGTAGTATTAATATTTGGTTCACACCCATCTTGGATTATGGCTCTGCTTCTTCTGGATTGGAGTTTGTGATTCCCCAAGTGGTATATAACTAGAATCAAATTCTACTTGCCTTCCTCATGTAAGGAGTTTCACTGAAGTCAGTGGGATTAACTGGTTAAGGAGAGAAGTATTTAGCCTCTGAGTTCTAATTATTGATGTGCAGAGTGCATAGCAAAGCTCAGTTTTGTTTAATAGAAGCTTATCCGGGTGGGAAGCAAACTGTGGATCTACAGATCATAACAAATGCATGAAATTAAACCAAAGATTCAATAACCTTGACATGTTATCTATCGACTGGGTCTGATCCTGAAAACCTTTATACACAGTAGTCCCACTGATTTCAGAAGTAACTGAAATCAGTGGGCGTATATGTAAAGTTAAACATGTATGTAAATGTTTCAAGATTAGAGCCTCTATTTATACTCTGGTGAACTCACTAAATCCAACGGGCATTTGACTGGGCATGGAATGAACAAAGGATATAGGCGTGTGGCTCATTGTTCTGTTCAGATTATGTTCATTTCCATCTACTGACTATTACTTTCCACATATATAGACTATGGAAACCAAATACTAATGTGGGTCTGTTTTCAGGTACCCCGTCCAACTGAGTTATTGATTGCCTGGACTTAGCGTATGCATGTTGTTAGCAAATCACTGTGGCCATATGCCTCTGGAGCAAAAGCTTTGTGCCAAGGAAACGTCAGAGGCTGCAAGTCCATATCTAAAAATGATAAAAGATGCTGGTGTATTCAGAGTACAGAATAAACTCTCCTAATAATGGCCAGAGCTGGTGCTTTGCTTCTTTTCGGTATTACTAACAGAAATGTGACCTCGGTTAAACAGGGAAGAAAAGAGGAAAATTCCTTATACAAAGAGATGCAGCATTGTGGTAGCCATGGCAGTCCCAGGATATGAGAGATAAGGCGGGTGAGGGAATATCTTTTATTGGACCAACTTCTGTTGGTGAGAGAGACAAGCCGATCTCTGCGTACCTTGAAAGCTTGTCTCTCTCACCAACAGAAGTTGGTCCAATAAAAGATATTCCCTCACCCACCTTGTCTCTTATATAAATGGAAGCATTGAAACACTAGAAACTGACCCCATGTTCTTTCCCTCAAACAAACATGCCAGGGAGGCTGTATACTTTCGTGATTAGAGCACAGAACTGGGATTCAGGAAACCTCCACATCCCTCTGTGACTCCATTGCCCCATCTGTAAAATGGGAATAAGGATAATCCTATCTCACAGGGAGTTGCAAAGCATAATGCTTTAACATTTGTCAAGCACTTTGAGATGAATGGTGCTAAAAAAGTGCTGAATCTGTACATCCCTGATATTTTCTCTCGCTGTGAATTTCCACAGAAGCAGGGTCCAAATCCGCAGTCTCATTTAGTAACAAAATGGTTCAGTATGTGAAGCACATGGAAAAGACCAGTGGCAGGTTTTGGATTCCTTGTCTCCATGTTTCTAGGTTGACTTACATAGTCCTTGTTTCTGTAATATCTAACCTCATCGCACCCTGGGAGACAGAAAAGCATTGTTCCCATTTCACAGGCTGGGAGCTCAGATCTAGAACAGAGCAAGTGATTTTTCAATTGTCACATAGGACATCAGATTGAATGAGGAACTGAACCCAGGTCTTAGCAAGCCACGTGCAGTGCCTTAGCTGTTAGACTACCCTTCCTCCAGCTTGCTTGTTGACTAGTGAAATACCCCAAGGTAATTATGAACCATTTAGGCAATAACCTAGGTCCTGATCCTACTAACACTTGAGCACATGCTTATCTTTATGCAGGTGAGTATTCCCGTTGAATCCAAGGCTCGACAGGCTTGGGACCTGGGGGGATTCTTTTACTTTCTCTGTTTTCAATGATGCACTTGATTGTTAGCCAGCAAATATTTGTTATTCCAACTGACAAAACATCTCCCATCAAATAACCAATAAAGGGCGGGACGAGAGCTTTATAATCATAAATAAAGATCAGTTTGTGTTGTCAGTGCTGCTAATCCCTTGCCCGTTATGTTGCTCATTCCTCTAGCTGAGCAGCAAAGCCTGCAAGGAACCAACTTGGGGGTGGGGGAGCCGTGCCTGAAACTAAAGGAAATCAAAAGCAAATTATTTTCCAGATTATAGCCCTCCAGAGCTGCTGTGATATTGCCCATTTTTCACAGCAGACAAAAACATTTTCCCGGGGATCAATTTAGCTTCCAGAAGTCTGCTCCTTTCAACCCATAATCCATCATATTTCCCCATTTGCAATCTCTCTGTGTCTCAGTGTTTTAAGTTTCCTATGAATTATTTTATAAAACGTATAAAGAGTCCTTTCTTCCTGCTGAAATGAGGGAGTTGCCTCTCTGCCCTATCAGGTCATATACCATTAGACTGGTGAGCAAGAGAGCACTCCCATCCATGCCTCCATATTGGCAACTGCCTTAGTAAGCTCATCTGTCAAAGAGATCTAGTAATCAATCACAGGGGTGATCAATATGCAGCTTATGCATTTATCATCCCTTTGCGGGGACTATTAGGATGAAGTTGTCAGTAAACCGGGAACAAAGGGAGAAATGTGCAGAGAGGGCTGGGGGTGGGGGGTGCGTGTTAGGGCAATGAGGGGTGGGGGATAATAGGAAAGGCAGCCCAATGGAAGGGGAAAGCATTCTGCATCTTCAGGAAAGAAAGTTTTTGACAGATTTATTCCGCTGCCCAGGAATGTGGTGCAGAAGGTGAATCATCTTTCAAGAGGCAGAGCGGTGTAAAAATTGCCAGACCTCTTGATTGGTCTGTCAGCATGATTTGTGGGCTGCACTGCCAAGGTAATGGGTAAGGCTAGCGACTGGGCACTGAGAAGCCAAGTCGGAACATATTGTGGGAAAGCATGCAAATGAAGCTATGGTGGCTGGGTGGAAGCGTGGGGACGCAGGGGGAGGGGAGATATTTATTGCGACGTACCTGCTTCTTTATATCGTGTAATCTGATCTCTGAAATTATTGCAAACACGGATTATGTTCCCCTCCCGCTTTAGCAATGTGCGGGCTCTCGCCAGAGCTTTTTGACAGGTATGCTTTGATACAGTCCCCAACAGAGCAAACACTGCGCACTAGTGAGCGGGGCGGCGCACCGTCGGTGACCACGTGCGTGTGCATTAAATCTACTCTACAGAAAGGACCAACCACGCAGCTTGGCCCTTACAGGGCTGGGTTCTGTGTACATGCTGACCACTGTGTCTACTGAGCTCCTGAACATATTATATTGCAGGTAGGATTTTGGTGAATTAGTGCCTAGAGGGCCAAATCCTGAAGACCTTACTCAGGCAACACATCCAATGGGTAGTTGACCCAGAGTTTATTAAATGGTGCCTTAGTCCCTTGGTTCTGCCTACATTCTGCTGGGCTGGTGCCCAGGAGGTTGGGGGACCAGCCTGTCCCCCTCTCTCCATAACAGCCAAGGAAGTGCTGGAAGAGAGGGGGATCTCTAATGTGTTCATGCACCATGTTCCTATGGGGTCAGTCTACTGGTTAGGAGGCATGTCTCTCTTTGTAACTTCCCAGTACTAGCTTAGACTGCCTGGCGCTCCTGTATGATGTATCAAGCACAAGGACAGTGTGATCCAGAGCACATACTCCTTGTCTGCCTTGAGAGAGTCTGCTTTTGCCTGGCAGAATTCCTCTAGCGGAGGGTGCATTGGACATTAATATTTCTACAGCGCTTCACCGTGCCATCTAGGGAATGATTTGGCCTTTGACCTACTTAACCTAAAGCTGTTCTGACTTCACTGCCATGTTAAGTCATAACATTTCAAGGATTTCCATGCTTTTGTCTTTCTTTGAGGAATACCCACCCCCAAGCGTAGGGGAGACAGAAAGGACCCCAAATTCAGCTGCATTCAAAGGTTAGTTCATCAGATGAAAACACAGAGGGACAGATGCTCAGCTGGTGTAAATTAACATGGCTCCACTGAAGTCAATACCGATTTACCCCAGGTAAGGACCTTGCCTAGTTAATAAACTAGTTTGGCAGAAGCTGAGAGCCCGGACTATGGTAGCTGATACAGAGATGGGATAACCAAAAGGACAGATGCACTGGAATGGATTTTGCCAGTAGCGGCGCCAGCATTTTTGCCGCCTTAGGTGGCGGCGCCAGGAGAGGCTGCTGCTAAAATGCCGCCGAGGACACCGGCAGCTGCCGAGGGACCTAAAATGCCACCCCCCAAATCCTGGCGCCCTAGACGACCACCTACAGTCGCCTAAGGGTAACACCGGCCCTGGATTTTGCCCATGGTTAGTGACTATGACCAAGACCCCGAAGAGAACTATATTGACCCGAATGCGGTAAAATATTGCTGCTGACAATTACTGGACTGTGCCTGAGGCGTTCAGGTACAATGGTGATAGGAACCATTACTAACACCTAGATAGACTCGGATTGTGGCCTCCCTGAAGTCAATGGCAAAACTTCCATTGACTTCATTGGCACAGGGTTAGGCCCCTAGATAGACTGATAGCTCCTGCTAACGAAAGGCATTTGGGGGAAGCTGATGGGAGTTTTGCTGGAGTGAGAAGAACGTGAGGGCTCCAGGCCTGCACAAATTGGCAGTAAGCCTTCCAAACAGCTTGTCCTTGAAAGCGCTACTGGCCCCTTTAGGCTAAGGACTAAGTGAGTGATGAAAGGAAAGGGTTAATTCAGCATGTGCCTCAGGAAGTTACAGGCTCACTTACGATTATTCCCTCCCCCGGATGGCAGTGCCGTTATTTAGTCGCCACCATAATTTACATTAATTGGATGTAATGCAAAACGAATTTATGAGACTGGGGCCAGGCTTCGCGTTAGCATGAAACTCATCATCGTGACATGCTGACCAAGCACAACTGGCTGAAACATGCCAGTCTCCAGGCAAGTTTCATTGGTGCACACTCAGCAGAGTACAGAATGTACCAGAGGAATACGTGCGCCAGCCCTTGACTCTAGGGGCAATATTACTATTGAACATCAGGCTCTTAGCAGGCCTTCCCTAGGGACAACGTGCAAGAACGTTGGGGCCTTTCCTGACATGTATGTTGATGAATACGTATCAGCAGAGATTGGTCAACAGCTCTGGAGAATGCTCACGGTGCTTCTACCAGTCAACACAAGTGGTTTCTTCAAGGGTCCTAAGGGTAACCCAGGGCACCATATCCCCAGCACCAAGATGAACAAAGTCTAGTCTTATCCCCAGCACACAGTGCCAGCCATAAAATTGGCAATTCAAAAATGGAGCAGCATATGCTGTATAATAGTTTGTATCTGTCTGGAGAACTCACAGCACTTCATATGTATGACCTAATCTGCCCCTTTCTAGGTGGGTAAGCATCAATATTTCCAACCCTAGGCACAGGGAGGCTAAGCCATTTGCCCAATGTTTGCGGAACACTGTAAAATCTCAGGAAGGGAGGTGCTCTTAAAATTAGGCACACTCCATTAATACTCCAGGATCAACTCTGTGTGCATAATTTGTGAGTATTAGTGTGGAGAGAACTATATGAGGAGCAGAAAATGAAAAGTGGCAAAGTGTAGCCGGAAGGAAAGATGGCAAAGACTTTCGAAAAAACTTCCCTGAAAGTTCATCTTGTTCAGATGATTGTGTTGCCCTCTAAGCCCAAATCATTTAAAAGTTCCAGTTCCTGTTTAACCCAAACAGACAGAATATACAATAAAGAACTGATCCGGAGAGAAAGGGCAGTAACTGCATTGCAATCTGTAACTGCGTATGGAAGTTGCACAGTGAATGAGCTCCATGCTTTTCTCTATCAGTCAATTGCACCAAGTGAATGTATAGCTGTTGCCACCACTTACACGGTTCAGTGGGAAAACAATTAGCTGCATTTGGTGGGGGTTTTTTCCCTTGGGTAAACATAGTCACTTTTGTTGCAAAAAAAAAAGTAAAACTAGAGGTAACCTGAGTGTTTGCCGTAAGTAAGGAGGTTCCCATCTCAGTCCATCCAGATAATTTCACACCCATGGTGAGCATAAGGCTGAGGGTGCATTTGGTTGCTGAGTTTTTGAACAAAGAGAAAAGGGAAAAGCCTGCAGCTTGATCCCTGACACTAATTAGTTCGACCCCAGCAGTTGTGTCTTAAAGTAACACTGATGACCTTTAACCTTGAGGTTCTTCAGTTATGATCTAATAAAAGTTTCTGAAATGAATTTTGCCTTTGCATGCGACCCCAGGGTATTTGTGTCTGTTAACTTATTTGAGAGGAACCTGGGAAACCATAGAATCATTACATTAACCATCATTTCCTTACTTTACAAGATACAGATTCCTTCTGAGATCTAATGGCTGTTAATAAAAACATCAGTCACCTCTGACCTAGCAGCCTTGTAACTGAGTAAATACACACACACAGCATGCTTTACAGGGTGAAGACTGAATGGACAAGGCAGATGCTCTACGATGCCCACCCAGGCAAAACTCCCATTGAAGTCCTACAGCTACGTTTTGCTACCCGTTACATGGGTTTAACTCCATTGCCTTCATTCCATTTTGACCATTGACTTCAATAGAGTTGCACTGGGACAACTGTGAGCAGGATTTAGACCTAGTTTGTTTAACTGCAGGTGGCCCTTGCTTTAGTATTTATTTGGGCACATTCTGAAAATGAACTATGTGTTATGTGCTGCATGCTGGATAATAATATGAGAGGACTCCATGCATCTTAAACTAAACTGGTTCTTTATTAAGAGAACTATAAGGAGAGATGCTGCAACAGCCGTTAGCATTTTAGCCATGTGGACACAGACCGACTTCCTAGTCCTTTCTCCAAACTCTTCCCTCCTGAAACCTGTGCTCCTTCTGCCAAGTTCCAACATCTTTCCTTTTAATTGTTGTTGTTGTGTCTTTTCTTTGCTGACTTGCTAGGACCAGGAGTTACTAGTGCATAGCCCACTGTAGGGACATGACCTTGATTGCCAGACCATTGTGGCTTCTTAAGCCTTGTTGTCTTTCAAGTATGCTAATCTCTGAACCAGTCTCCCATTTCTTCTTTCTGTTATCTCTAATAATGGGGGAATTGCTTATACCCTGTTGCTGCCTTCGTTCTGTTGGAGTGGCATCCTGTTGTTTCTCTGTGTTGTTCATATATCCCATTTCTCTAGCCTCTCCTACGTCAGTCCAGCTGAAGGTTGAGGCTTTTTCTAAGTTCTCTTTGACATCACAAAAATCCTCCACAAATATTTTGTGTAAATACATGCATTCTATGTAAAGTAAATAAATAAAATGATACATTTAGCAAGATATGTCAAGGACTGAACATAACCCATTTGTTGCCTCATACTAAATAGTTTGACTTCAATCAGTGACACTTGAAGCCATTCTATGATCTCCTACGGCAAGGCCATGTGACTCCTATATTAAAGATCAGGTCCACGCTGTCCCTGTTTGAACACACAAGTCAATGGGATTAGGGTGTAAACATGAAAATAACAGGCAAAGCTTCCAATAGAGGTTGAAGAACATGGTACATGACCTGCCTCGTAATTCTCCTGTGCATGACACCAGGCATTGAGATGAAAAGATTTCAGACAAGGATCCAGAAACTCAACATTTCCAGGGCAGTCGGGACCTGGTCAGGCACTCATGGGAAGCACTGAAGAGCCCGTCATTGGCTTCAGTGGGGCTTGGAGAAGGATGTCCAGGAGCAGCACTAGCAGAATCACCATTACTTGCAGGACATAGAGGCTAAGGGAAGCAGCAGAACCCCGGCCTGGAGGTATAAGTCCTTCCTGATTCCACAACGGAATAGAAGGAAGCAAAGGATCTGACGTGACACCCACCCCCCTGTGGTCCCAATAAATGGGCTAGAATCTGAAGAAGCCCTCCTATGCTCTCATTCTTTGACACACTGCACTCTGCGGGACAGAATCTTAATCTTTCATACTGATAATTTATTACCAAATTAAGAGTATTACACAGGGAACGTGCCCGTAACGCTTTGCCAGTATATGTACAATACTTTGTTAATTAAAAGTATTAGGCGATATAGGCTCCATTGTTGTGAATTAATCAGTTTAATTATGGGGATGATTAAATATCATAATTAAAATAATAGCTTTCGGTCTTATGCCAAGATGAAAGCTTTGGAGAATGTTTTTTTTCATCCCTAAATGATAATCCATTCCTGGTACTCATCCCCCCCACTCCTTCCCATGGGACAGGCGAGCAGGAGATGGCCCTGGTCTGAAGTGGCGGGATTACTGACAGAGTGGAGCACCGAGATAGTAGCGTAGCAAAGTGAGTGTGAATTAGGTGCCCATTTTCTTCCATGCTGAGCCCATCAGGGAACAAGGTACATCTCTTTCATTCTCCTGATGCAGCTGGGCCCACTGTGGTGCACTGATAGAAATTAGCACGGTTTGGCAGTTGCTGTAAATTATGCCACCTGGCTAAGGGCCTACGGGACTTTGCATCAGTTGTGAATTGGCATAGCATAGATGCATGTGTCCCGTGCCCATGTTCCCCAAGCCAAGGGTGTGTGGTAGGGTAGGCTGTTGGCGTGAGAGCCAGTTATGCCACTCGATGTCAGCTGAGAGCTCCCACACACCTGCTGGCCAATGAGAGTTGGATTCCACCATTTTGCACCACCTAAGTGGCACACTGTGGTCAGAACAGGGGGAGAAAATCTCACCTTAGATGGTGGGTGCTTATGGCAATTAGATGAGATGGGCCAAAACTGCTATTTTGGACCCAGAGCTGTATTTTGAACTCCTGCAATTCCTAGGGTATTTGGATCTAAGAGTTTTGGTTAAGACTATTATAGAGGGACGGGCAAAATCAGGATCAGCTGTGGGTTTGGATGTCAGCCCTTTGCCCCAAGCCAAGTGGTGGTTGGACCCAAGGTTTGGGTGAGATCAAAGTCCAGATGGTCCAATTGGTTGACATTGCCTTTCATTAAAAAAAAAAGACATTTAAATGTTAAGTGAGAATATAGGAAGAAAGCATCTGGTTTTCGTGAGCATGTTTCCAAGCATGGGTATTCTGCTGAGGAGATTTGGCTTGGTTAGATGCCAGTTTTTAGGGCGCTCTTTTTCCCTTGGCAACTTTTGGGGAAAGCTGCCGGGCAAAAGGAAATGTAGTTTAAAAAATGAAAGCGTTAAATATGTCACATGGGATTGAGGCTGTCGTCTTCTGAATGTTGTGGTTCTTTTGCTCTAGTCCAGCCTCTTTCAAATCCTGTAATAACAGCCAGAGACTTTTTTTATTGGAAATAATGGAAACTTTTTCACTCCAAGTTGAAAAGATCCGTTCACTCTCTTCCTTTAAAAAATGATTTCTTCTTCTTTTATTCCCAGTCGTAAAGCAAAGCCAGCCAAGGCTGTGTTAGGGGAGGCCACGATAAGGATAAAATGCCGAAGTCTGGAAATGTAAATAAAAATGGCATCTGAAGCAGATTCAAAGAGTCTCCTGGAACAGAAGATTAATTTCAAAGAACAATAACAGAATGGACTCAGTTAGGTGTAATGACAAACTCTCTAGCCTATGGATTGCAAGAGGCTCTGGTGGAAGGCCCGCTCTGACTGGGAGAAGGTTCTTGTGCATCTAAAGCTGTGAGGTTGAGGCTCCTATCGGCTAGATGGTTTATCCCACTCACTACAGGGCAACTGGCTCTTCCGCTGGCACAGAGCCTGGTGGAGCTGAGCCATATGCCAGCTGAATGATTGTCCTGACACTCACAGGCCTGTATGAACAGAACGGGCTCCTAGGGCCCCAAACCAACTCTCGCTGAGGTCGTTGGAAAGACTCCGGTTGTTTTCAGTGGGAACTGGCTCGGGCCACTTTTATTCCCTCAATTGCTCTGGAGATAAGCTCTGCCCAGACCATTCAAGCTGTGATGACGGCTGCATGTGCTGAAGTCTGTCATCAGGCTCACCGGAGCAACCCTGCTGACTCCACTGGCCATGGCACAGGTGTGAGTGAGGACAGAAATTGGCTCTGCGAAGGGAACGTTGACTCATTTGACAGACGGAAGAGCAAGGCAGCATTGTGAAGTAACTAAAGGACCACGTCTCCCTGTAGACACCATTAGGTGAGTGCTATTTAGGGCCAAATGTTTAGAAATAGGAGGGCTAGTTGCACACGCAGACATATGTGCAATTGTACGACTACACTTGCATGGGATTTTATCACAGCTGTGCACAGAGCTACCTGATTTGGATGAAGAAATGCCTGATCAGGGCACACACACATGAGGGCATGCAGCAGCAGAAACATTCCTAGGTGGGCAAAAAGTGGGTCACTGGCAATGTAAGGTGATTTTAAAAAGGTTTAGTATAGAAAAGTCTGGATTAGCCAATTCAGTCCTGGAGCAAGTCCTCTGATGCCAGTAAAGTTGCCACAAAGGTGAGTCTGGCATGAGCATGGCTTCCCAGGCAACTGCTGCCATTAGGAATGAAGGTAAGAAGGCAAAATGAAATTAGGAAGAGGGCTTGGATAGCTCATGCTCCAGCGAAACCGAGTTTTATGCATTACCAACGCTCGGCTTCCGTTTTACAGCCCGGCTGTCTTTGGCCAAATGCGCATGAACCTGTTTGACAGGCTCCCCGCAGGCTTTGCAGCGTTGGAGACACGGCTTTTTGTTCTGGGGGCTCTCGGTTTTGTGTTTGGTTTTGGGGAGGTTTCATTGTTTGTTCTGTTTTGTGTTTTGCTCCCATAAACAAGAGTGAACCTTCGCAGAGGTTAATTGCTGGGCTTTGCGTTTTTGTCTAGTGCGGCTCCTCTTAAAGCCCAAGCTCATGTTACACCAGCAATGCCATCTGCTCAGTGCCGCCTGGGCCCTGTGCATAATTCACTAGTTTCGCATGTTGAAGCTCTTATGAGCAATTGTAGGCTATTCATGAGGAGGTTACCTCTGAGGCAAGGATCAGGTGACTGGTTATCCGACACCCTTCAAGGCTGACTTCTGCTCTGTTGTCCTTTTGCCCTTGTTGTTCCTCACTCAAGGTTGGGTGAGTTAATGGTCACTGAGGAGCCAGGTGGGTGTTGACGGTTCTCATAAACCAGCTGGGTGGTCCTGTCATTCTACAAAGAAAAGGGGAAGCACCAACCATTTCCCCAAAGTGTGTCCGTTCAGGTTCCGCCTAAGGTTTGCTATAGGTCAAAACCAAAACTCCTCCTTCCTGGGAAGTTCCCCAAAAGTCTCCTAGTTTTTTCCCCTGGGAAGAGTGGCTGAGGAAAGGTCTACACAGGGTGAGAAAATTATCAGCTTCAGCCAATGAATGAACCCCACAAAGTTCAGAGGCCTGGAGAACAATAAATAATCAATAGACGTATTGGAGCATAAGCTTTCGTGGGTGAAAACCCACTTCTTCAGATGCATCTGAAGAAGTGGGTATTCACCCACGAAAGCTTATGCTCCAATACGTCTGTTAGTCTATAAGGTGCCACAGGACCCTTTGTCGCTTCTACAGATCCAGACTAACACGGCTACCCCTCTGATAATAAATAATCACTTACATTTATAGAGCTGCTTTTTATAGGAAGGATTTTTCCATTCATCAAGTCCCACAGAAATGCAGCCACTTCTGGGGTGGAGGGTGGCAATCGACATTGTACATAGCATTGAGGAGGTGAGAAATGTTTGGTCCAGGAAACCTGGTCAAAACTAACAAATTTATGAAAGGGCTGTGGGATCGTATTGATTGGCGTGACCAATCTTCAATCACATCTGAAAAATGCCCTAAATTTCACATGCACGTCTGACTCACTCCTGAACTTCTTGAGCCTGCAAACCTGGGACTGAGTTTAGCATTCTGCTCATCCAAAACGACAATGAACTTCGAGCTTTATTCTCCATTACTCCATTCCTAACCTAGGGGCAGGGCCAAAGGTGACTCTAAGATCTCTTGGATTGTGGGGCCATGCAAAGTGTAGGTTCAAGACGTCTCAGGCAGAGTTCTAATTTTATCTGAAAGGTTCCCCAACGCCCTCAATTTTCTGCCTAGCTGAGTGACCTTTAACATATATTGTATGTTGGTCAGTTCTGTAGTGGAGATAGGAGGTAGTGAAGAACTAGGAAGTTCAGTTACGCCCATTAGCTAGATGGAGCCCATGGCGAAATTCAGATACAGCTCAAGGTTCTATTTTTAAATGACCAGAAATAGAGAAATGCTAGATATGTTATTGCCGTTCCACACGCTCTGTGTCCAACACGCATGCTATGTGTATCTCATCTTTGATGTCAGAATGTATAGCTCAAGAGAGGCTGCTGCTGGAGATGAGTGAAGATAGCTGAGGTGCGTGGTGCGGAAGGTCATTGGGTGTGTTCAGTCTCTTTCAAATTAGCAGTTGGGTTCCAAATGAGTACTACATTATCAATGAAACAATACACTGCACGTGGGGGCTCTCTTAACAAACTGGCAGATTCAAAGCAATTCACTGGTGAGACCGTCTCATCTGTCACATTCTGCGTATCCGATAAGGACAGTAAACAGGGGGGCACTGTTCCCTCTAAGCTGTGCGCGTGTGTGTGTGCACACAGATCCTAAACCCTGTGCACACGGCGAAACACCGTGCACACAAACATTTGCACAGAAGACATTTTTGCACACCCGGTCTGTCAAAAATTAGAGGGAACATTGCAGGGGGGATGGAACAATTTTATAGTGGGGGTGCTGAGAGCCATTGAACCAAACTGTAAACCCTGGATATAATGGAAACCGCTACATTCCAATCTATAGCAACTATTTACCTTCCTCCTTAAAAATTCCACCTTACCTGGAAAACGCCTCATACTCTTTTAATAGCAACACATTCATGAAAAATGTTAAAGGCTTCTGAACCTGCCAAGACTCTAGTTCACATGATGTTACCTAAGTAATTAACAAGAAGCAATGGGCTTAATCTGCAGCAAGGGAGATTTTCAAAGGGGTCTAAGGAAGTTAGGCTCCTAACTCCCACTGAAGCACAATGGGAATTGGGCACCTAACGTCTTGATTCCTCTACATGGCCCTGGAGCAAAACCTACTTTCTACCATGCACAGTGAGGTAGGGAGCAATGTCATGAGCCTATAGAACACAGGTGGGTACACGGCTGACAGCGGCTGAATTGTCACATTATTCAGGATTCCTGACTACACTTAGCAGGAACGTGATGCAGGCCATTCCATGAAGGATTTTCCACTCTGCGCTAAGTACTGCAATTTATTGGTGTTAGCCAGGTTAATGTACTATTACTTTGCATATTTATAATATCTTATTACATCTGTTCTTAAGAGTGGTATCACATTGAGGCAACTAGGATTAATGGTGCCTCTGTGATATTTACATATTTACATGATTAAAAAGCAATATATCTTTTAGACAGCCCAGTGCAGGGGGTTTGCATGGCAGATGCAGTTCCCAAAACAGTCTGTAGCCTTCACGTTCCATACTTGTTCTGAACACTGGTGTTAGTCATTGGTATTGACTAAGTTTAACCTGAATAAGGGTACTGAAGTGGGATTCTTTTTCTAGAGACAAATCCTACCCTCCCTGAATTGCCTGGGGGTGGCATGGAGCTTATCATCATGAAAAATCCTAAAGGGACCTGGTCTCCTTGTAGATTGAGGGCCACCTGGATCCATCTCTAGCTATATCTGTGAGGTACTCTGGCTTAATATTCGGGTTATATCCATCACTGGTGATCTTATCGCGCAACTGAAGCTTTTCATGCTGACGTGATCGCTAGCCTTATAGTGGCATCCCTTGGCAAACACACTTCAAAATGTATTGGTCTTCCATCCTCATAATATGTCCATAACCAAGAAAGCTGCTGAAACCAAACCAGTGCTGATGGAGGTGGTTGCTGGGTTCTGCTATGAATCCTCATTTCTGACCTTGTCCTGTCACTGACTATGGAGCAAAGAGAGCTTCTTCAATCCCCTAGCTCTGATTCGGAACTAGCACTCGAATATTAGGATGGAGACCTACTTGGCTATGACATTTTCTGGGGCACCACAGCCCCTAGGGATTCTTCTCTGCTCAGTATGGGGCCCTCCGCACACAGCATGGATGGCTCTAGTGCTGTGCAGTGCAATCATTACCACTCCATGCTCCTTCTCCATTCAGCCCAGCATGGCCACCCCAAATTTCTGAAGTGCAGGATTTCACTCTATGCATTTAGAAGAACTAATAACTAGGGTTGGGCAAAAGTGCACCGGGCCTTTTAGGATGTTTAAAAAAAGTTTTGAAGACTTTTTAGCCCTTATGTTTGCACCAGAAGTAGCAATGCAAAACTAACCCGAGAAAAGATTTTCTCACGGTATTTCCAATTGGGCTGTACCCAGGGTTCACCAGAAGTCTTCCATGAAGACTGTTCTCCTGAGGTTGCAAGCCTGGCTTCTTAGAATGGAGTTTCTTGGACCTCATAATGTATATTACACCTTAACAAACAAATTTAGACCAAACAAGCTCAGATATTGGGATTAAGCCTGGGGCAGCCTCCCTTTACAATTAACTGACCGTTGGCAATTTGCCCATTGCTCACATTAATCATGTTGTCATCACCACTGCTGACTGGGATTGTCGTACTGCATGTGTAGGACTCCTGATGTCTTCTGAAGCAGAGGGTTTGCCAGGGAGGTAGGTTCAGCCGAATCATAGGCCCAAAACACAATGACTCTAATCTGTTCCTATAATGAGCTGAACCAAATCTCTTGATTCAAGCATCCCCCCCAGCCATGAACTGTGGTGGTGGCGGAGTGTTTTTATAAAGGCTTGGCTGTCTGGTCCCAGGTTTGGATGACAGATCACCATGAGGATTAAAGAAAACAGAAAATGCCTGTTCTTCACTCACCGCTGTTGAAATAGTAGCACCCAAAAGAGTTGAAGCAGAAATGACCAGAGAACAAACACAAGTACTACTGTGTATTGCACAAAGTCCTGATCCTGCTATAAAGATGAATGATCTTTAATGGAGTATTTTTGTAATTATCTAACAGTTCTCCCAAGAGAAATGAATTTCACTGCACATTTGTGCAGCAGGTATCTAAGGTAATCGTGATTGAACAGATCTGACTTTAGCTGTAGTATCTAAAGCACAGTGGTAAGACATCATGCAAAAAGGGCAATGATGTGACCTTTGATGGGAATTTTGCCAGAGTAAGTAGTACTCTGATCCCTAGTGCACTGATGTTCAGTAACTGGCATCTGAAGGCTTGAATCTCCTCTTACCCCAGTGTAACTCTGTTGACTTAACTGGAATTACTCCTTATTTTCACCGGTGTATGGGAGATCAGAATCAGGCCTGATATCTATGCTGCATGAAGATCAAGTCTTCAAAGATTAATTAAATATAAATTCCAACACTCCTGAGGCTGAATTAATATTTAGCATTTATGTAGGGATTTACATGTTCAAAGCACTGTAGAGATCTTAATAAAGTACTACTGAAAACACCCCTGTGAAGTAGGTGGGTAAGTATTATCATAGTAAAGTGAGGCAGAGCGCTGCAGTAACTTGACCAAGGTCACCTAGTGAGTTAGTGACAGAGCTAGAATTAGAACTCGTAGCTTCCTGATTCCCATCCCTGTGCCAATCCCACTAATTTTCCTTTATAATGGTCTATTTATTTATACTCTGGACAATTCCACTGTAGACAGTGTGGGCAAAATACAGATTCCTCTTCTCACTACGTTTGTGAATGAAAGGTGCCCAAACTTCCAGCTTCCTGCTAAATCCTCAGCCCTACTTATTGCCATGATATGAACTTCACACAGAACGGTTTAATCTCTCGGGATCTAATGGTGCCTAGTTGATCAGGAGAGTGTTAATAATATTGGCCTGATCCAATTAGACTAGTTCCTGGGTCCAGCAGAGAAAAAGGCAGCAGCCCTACTTAGTAGAGAAAGAAGGTTTCTTTCATGTCCTTTTGCGTGCATATAGAATGAGACTTGAAGATAATGAATGACGTGTTTGATCTGAGGCTGTTCTGTTCTCTGACTTTGCTAAGGCAGTTGAAGGGAAGAAAGTGGAAGTGGGCAGATCAAAGTACCTTTGTCCCTCTCCTATAACTCACTTCACTCCCCCCGAGGACTTAAAAGAAAGCATAGGTTCTAAATCACCTCTACCATCCCAAACTTAATTAAAACCGCCAGCTTCTAATTAAACCACTTAATTAAGTCCCACATTGATAGTAGGTAGAAAAAAGACAGAACAGACTTAATTATTTAACATGACATAGGGGAAACAAACCAAAACAAAGCATGATAGCAGAATACCAGATTTGGAGCATTGCTTATCCGGGGTCAGGACTTTCCCAAATGTACTTCCAGCTTCCTGCTATTCCCGAGCAGGGCCAGTGTTCCAAGGGTGTAAATGAGCAGCAAGGTGGTGATGTGCTTTGGGGAAGATTTTCCCTAGGTTCAGTCTTTAGTCCCTGATCCAGTGAAATGCCTAGGCTGGGATTTTCAAGGAAGTGACATTCATCAGATTTCCACAGGCTTTGGGTGCGTCACATATGCAAGCAGTCAAACTGACTTCCAGCACACCTACGGTACCCACCTGCTGCAGGAAGCCTAGGGACACCTGGGATGCACTGATGCACTCTGGGAAGCTACAGGGAAGTAGAGTCTGTACAGAAGACACAGCAAAACCAGATAATCTATTGATCTGTTTCACAAAGTACCTGGAGTTCCCATTTCAAGACAGGTGAAGCAACAATAAAGATTGTGGAAAAGAGCAGCTAGTGTCAGAGCAAGTAAAACAAGAGCAGAAAAGGAAATCGGTGCAGGTCTGTTGCTCTTGGCAACTCTTGTTTATTATCTGTACAAACATTAAAGCTCTTTAAAATGGAATGTCATGAAATTCCCTCCAGCTCAGGTGGAATTTCCAACTACGTTAAAAGCAGTGCTTCCCAGCCAAGGGTATGCGTACTCCTGGGGGGTGCACAGAGGTCTTCCAGGGGGTACCATCAACTCATCTAGAGATTTGCCTAGTATTACAACAGACTACATAAAGAGCACTAGTGAAGTCAGTACAAACTAGAATTTCATACAGACAATGACTTGTTTATACTGCTCTATGTACAACACACTGAAATGTAAGTACAATATTTATTTCCCAGGTGATTTCTTTTACAATGATATGGTAAAAAAGAGAAAGTCAGCCATTTTCCAGTAACAACGTGCTGTGACACTTTTGTATTTTTATGTCTGATTTTGTAAGCGGGTAGTTTTTAAGCGAGGTGAAACTGGGGATACGCAAGACAAATCAGACTCCTGGAAGGGGCACAGTCTTCTGGAATGGTTGAGAGCCACTAGTTAAAAACATCTGAGACAAAGAACAAGTCCCAGCCCAAATGGGCTTTCGAAAATCCCACCCACCAGTGCTAGTAACGTAGGCCAAGGTTTTCTAAAGTGAGCAAATGCCACCTGCATCTGCCCTTTGCAAATCAGGCCCTTCTGAGGTCTCAAATTGGGACCCCAAAACCAGACACCCCAAATCTGTAGTGTCTTCTGAAAATCTTTGGTCTTATTAATTACATCTGTGGAAACTCAATGTCTGTCCATCTCTATCTATCCCCATGTACATTTCTCTATCTGGCTCTTTCTCTGAGGTTTGTTAGAAATGGGCTGATCCCAAACTTCAGAATGGAACAAATTCCCTGACCTCTGTCAACTCCCAGAAATCCAAATTCCGATCCAGATCTGAATGTTGCAGTTGGACCCTGTATCCAATAGGAGCAGCCCCATTGAAGTCAATAGCAAAACTCCCATTGATTTCAGTGGGGCATCTCACCCCAGACGTGAACAGCCCTGAATTTTGGAGTGTGGAATGTTGCTTAAACTTGTTCAGTCTATAGGCAACTAGATAGGGAGATAATAAAAAATAGAGATAATAGCTAGATTATTATAATCTGTCCTTCACGTCTATCTCTTACCTATTTTCTCTATTTTCTCTCTGGGTTTTGACTTATCTGGACAAATTCTCATGTATGAACTAGAGCTGTAGTCCTAAGTGACCCATGGGCCGGCCTTCTACTAGTAAGATTAATGGCAAAGTCTTGTCAATAAATCCATAAAGACCCAAAGCCCAATGATGAACATTCAGAGGGAAAAAGCAATGGTTAATATCTTCAAAATAGGCCCCAGAGCCTTAGCGTACAGAGAAAGAGCAAAGCAACAGTGACCCTTGTTAATCTTTTTATTGGCTTGAGCAGCTATTGGCACCTTTCGTCAGCCTAGAATTTGCAAGCCTTCCGGGAGCAATGATTGCACAGTCAGGGGTCTCTTTGAAAAAAAAACAAACCTTTCACTCCGAAAATGGGGCCATTCTTCCAAATGAAAATTGACATTTTCGTTTGAACTTCACGACCTCTAGTAATCACACTAATGGCCGTGGCTGGGTGGAAGAGGGGGAGTTGGCTGTCTCAGGGCCTGTACGGCTTCCTGAAGGCTAGGGCGGGAAGGAGGATTTGAGAGGCTGCTAACATTGTGCTCTAACCGGCCGAGGCAGTGTGCATTATTTCTGGATGAAGTAGAGACGCTCCCCTGGCCTTTCTTCTGAGTCAGGCTTGATCGGGGATATTGGCAAAGGCATTGGGAAAGCAATCGCTGCAAGTTCTCTCCCTTCATCCATCTGTGCCGAGCCATAAAAGCTAACGAGCAGCGCATAGATCTGCCTGATTAGCAGAGAGGGTGTCAGGAGCGGGCAGCTGGTAGCAGCCTTCCGAGGCAGATGCCATGCGTTCATTCTAAGGTGTAGGGAGGGAAAACATAGGGGTCTGGAACCTGCATTCTCATTCTCTCAGGCCAAAGACAACACCCTGGCCAAGCAGCTCCAGTTCTGGGGCCAGCAAAGGTCCTTTTTATGGGCAGGTGGATGTCAGCAAGATCATCTTTCTCTTCAGTCTCTCTGATTAGGTCTCCAGTCCCTGCTCCTCTCATCTTCTCCCCCTCCAGCTCCCGGTGCTCTCCCAAACCTCTGTGAGATTGGGGCCTAGCCAGCACTGGGCTGGCTGGTTCTATCTCAGCCCAAACACACATACAGCAACATGCGGCTGTCCATGAATACTCCGTGTGTGCAATGGGACCCGGGGGAGGGGGCTATCCCGAATCTTTTACTCTCTCCTGGTTACCAACCTGACATTGGATTGTTTGTTTGTTTTTATTTTTGGCCTCTGAAGTTTTACCCCTCAGTCCAGCCCCTCGGCAGAGGGAAGCCAAAATCAGATGCTCAGTTGCGGCCTCTCTGAGGGTAAAATTTGGGACTAGTGGGGAGTTTATGGGCATAGAATGCTGATGGCGGCAAAAACCCCCAAACCTGATCAATCGAAATCCTTGTCTGCCCAGGGGATCTGACCCAATTCCAGCTGTGGGTAGCCAGCCACTGGGTCAGTGGCAGTGGTGCAAACCCGAGAGTAAACAGACCATGCTGCTATGAGTCACTATTTGGTGCAGTTTACCCTAGTTTCCGGTAGGGATAAGCTCCATTCATGCAAATTGCAGTTCATATTGTTTTACCCTAACTACACTAGTGGCTGGCACTGGGGGCAGGTAGGCCAGTGGCCTTGTCATGGACGGATGAAATCCTCAGTGTAGACGAGGCCTAAGTGGGTGTGTTGGTGCTAGATCCTTCCTTCCACTGGGATGGCACAAGGGGCACAAGAGAACATGGGCGGGGGAGAGATTTTTCTTCTAATTGTCCACAATAACTAAGTCAGCATGTGTACATATGTTCAATAGAACAGTAACAGCATTTCCACTTCCTTAGCACATTCCACAGGAGGATCTCAAAGCACTTTAAAACTTTAATTAATTTAGCCTTGCCACCCACCCATAAGGTAGATAGGTATCATTTTATAGAGTTTGTGAGTATTAAAAAAGCAAGACTGCTTCCTTTTAAGCAAATACACTTTTTAAAATATGCTTTTTAGTCTCTTTTAAAATGAAAGACAAACAGCATTGTCATCAATACAAGCTATTTCCTTACATGAGCCATTAACAAGTGGGTGTCAGGTTTACAAAATAAGGGAATACAGCAGAACTGAGACCATAAACATTATTGTATAAGTTATATGCAGATCCCATCAAGGTAACCTTAACTCCTAGGTTTAATAATCATGGTTAACGCTGTTTAGCATTTATGTAGTGCTTTCCAGCTTGAAAAGTTTAACTCCGGTTATACATCAGTTGCAATACATTACAGGGCTGTCCTGGGGGTTCTCTGACCTTCTGGGGCCAACCAATGAGTCAAGCAGTAAAGATATCACATCTTCTTCAGTGCACAAACTATCACGGGAAATCCAACCCACTATTGCAGCGCAGAGGACTGATGCATTCTATTTATAGCTCTGTGGCCATTCCAGCATTCAGAGATGCTCTATTTTTGGTAGTGAGGAAGATGAGATTTTCCTATAGGAGGAAGTAGGAATCTTTCAGACCCACCATTTTCTCCAGACATTGAGAAACAGGATAAGCTAATGAATGTTACTGAAGTCTCTTTATAACAGAGCTAGAGTGCCAGTGTGGCCAATGGACAGGGTATCAGCTTGGGATACAGGAGGACTCGCTTCTAGGTCTGGCTTTACTGATGACTTGGTATCATTGGACAAACCACTTCAGCCTGTTTCCCCATCTGTACAATGGGGACAATTGTACCTTCCTTTGTGAGATCTAGGCATGAAAAGAGCTAGGTATTATTACAGGGTAGATGTAAGGGCACTTTGAGAGAAAGACCAGAGACCAAAAGTCTGAGAGCTTTCTCCTTGGCTCAGAGACAGACAAAACTCTGATAAGAAAAGGGATGTCACAGCTGCATGTGTTGATATTGTGCAGTGCCTTACATTTAAAATGGAAAATATTAAAGTCCCTAAACTGAGAAGCAACATGGTCTGGACACAAGAGCAGGGGACTGGAAGTCAGGACTCCTGGGTTGCATAGTCCCAATTCTGGGACTGATTAACTTTGCGTCCTTGTTTGTGAAAGTACTTTGAATTCTCTGGATGAAAAGTTCTATATAAGTGCAAAGTATTATTGTTATTGGGAAGTTTATCATGTTTCAAATGAGTAACCGGATGCTCTCCAAATGAAGTGAATTGCACAACCAGTTAATAAAACTCCTTCAATATATACTTTGCACAGTGCCTGCCATTTCCAGAATCCTCTCAACATCTTATCTTACAATAAGGGAGAACTATCCTGGGCCCAGTACTTTACATTTTCAGAATAATCAGGTTAAAGGAAAAGTTCTTCATTCTTCCAATTTACACAAACCTACCACACATCAGAAGTCCCCGTCAATCAATCCCTTTAATACAACGGACTGATTTTTAAGTAGTATTGAATAAATTTAAATGAAGTTGCTGCTGTCTAGAGGTGTTATGCATTGCTTCTTAAACCAGTTCCACTAAATCTCCTGATGGACAGCTGCAAAAGCACATGACTCCTTCGGAAGAACTTGCAATTAAGCTTACATGAAGGCACGTCCTTCCTTCTATTAGAGTGAGAGGAAGGAGGGTCTTGTGGGTAAAGCACTGCACTGGGACTCTGGAGATCAGGACTCAATTCCTAGCGCTGCCTGTATGTGCTGGGGAAGTCACTTTAATCTCGCTGTCCCTCAGTTCCCAATAGGGGCTAATAGTAAGGGCTTGCTCCCTGCTCTCTTCTGTCTTGCCTATAGAGAGTGTAAGCTCTCTGGGGCAGTGACTGTCTCTCACTAGGTGCATGGACACGTGGAGGCTAGCTGGGGTCTTCAGATGCTGGTGAATACAATTAAATACTAACATCCAAATAAAGGGAAACCAGGAGTATAGGGCTATGGAACAAACTCTCTCTTGAGGGTTCTGCATTCCACACCATGCTCTCCTGCAGGGAGCATGGCTTTAAGGATCTGGCCTATTAATTATTGACCCAGTCTGAGAAAAAGACCACAGCTATGGCCAGCATGGAAATGACGCAAGGCTGACAAAACAAACCCTCCCTTCCTTGCCGTTGGCCTCACCACACTAGGTCCATATGAAGTCTGGATGGGCTGGCTGGTCTCAGGAATGCCCTGCTCAGCATGGGGTTTCCTCAAACCAATCCATTCTCTGTATCGCAGCAGCATGGGAGAACCTCCCTAAC
The DNA here is from genome assembly GCA_033296515.1 of Macrochelys suwanniensis. Classification (NCBI taxonomy): domain Eukaryota; kingdom Metazoa; phylum Chordata; order Testudines; family Chelydridae; genus Macrochelys; species Macrochelys suwanniensis. The sequence goes on along the minus strand of CM065790.1, from coordinate 5,797,078 downwards.
GGACCTGGTTAGGTTTCACCTTCTTTTAGACGAGCCGGATACATTCAGAGGGAATCATGGTGTTTTGCTGCACTCAGAGCAAGCTATCCATGTACTCTGGTCAGGGACAGTCGCTTATCATCAGAGATGGGCCTCGGATCTGGATCGAACCTTTCCCGGAATCTGGGGCTGTCCTGATCCGGGGTTTGGATGGCGTCCATCTCTATTTTTAATATGCCTTCAAATTGCAAACTGCAATGGCCTCCGAGCCTTCAACCCCATTATATGTCAATTGTTTCTCTCGACCTAATGTCATACAGAGAAATGTATTGTACAAAACCCTCTAGTTTCAGATAATGGGCAAAATTCAGACTTGGTATAAGCAGCTGGAAGGAACTCCAGTGACTTTAATGAAGCTGCATTCATGTAGTTAGCCCATTGTGTGGGAGGCAGGGTTGGCTAGTAGTCAGAACACAGAACTGGGCTCCTAAACACCCGGGTCTTAGTTGCAGACAGTTCCTCCATTCCACTTAGGGCCAGATTCTTATGCGGGGGGGACTATTCGTGCAGTACAGTGTTGCTACACCAGACTAATGGCACCATATTCTGACCCTTAACCTCTCTCTGCTTCAGTTTCACTAGTTGTAAAATAGGGCTAACACTTAGTTTTGTAAAAGCACTTTGAGATCTTCAGCTATAAGTGCAAATGATTATGATTTTTTGTGTATTATTGTAGATGTGTCAGCAATAGGCTGTAGCGAAAGATGCAAGATGGTTATTTTATTATTATTTTTAAATACCTCATTTAGTAGGTTAATATTCTGTGTTATTTTAGGCAGCTTTTTCCATACATCTGCCACCGAAGCCTGTACAGATGTTTTAGGATTCTTTAATCCTGACAAAGGACTTAGTGTTAAGGAAAAATAGGTTACATAAAGATTCTTATCTCCTTAAGAAATAAAGCATGTTTTGTGCATATTGTACACAAAACGAGACTAAAATAGAGACAGAATATTCTGGGGCCACTTACCAGATGTCCACATGTGAGGGCCTTCCTTTTTCGCTTGTATAAAGGTCTCTTTGCCAACGTTACAAACATGACTGATGCACAAATTCGGGAGAATAGCGAGTGGTCTGTCACCACTCTGAGAATAGAGAAAATGGGCCAAATGTGACAGATAAGTTGCTAGTAACAAATATTTGGATCAGTTCTACTTATTGGGCTAGATCCCCGGCGGGGATAAATTGGTAAAGCTCCATTGACTTCAATGGAATTATGCTGATTTACACCTGCTAAGGATCTAACCCCGAATGTTTAACCAAAGAGAAAAAAGAACACTCCCGTAGTCCTATGGCACTTTTGTTGGCTTGTTTTTCAGAGCTGCTGAATGTCTATTAGCTTCAATGCATTCAGTGTAGTTGTAGCTGTGACAGTCCTGGGATATTAGAGAGACAAGGTGAGTGAGGGAATATCTTTTATTGGACCGTTAGTGAGAGAGACAAGCTTTCAAGCCACACAGAGCTCTTCTACAGGTCTGGGAGTACCTCTCCCAAAGCTTGTGTCTCTATTGGCTTCAGTGGAAGTTATGGGTGTGTATTTGAGGAATGAATTGATTCCTAACTAAGCAACCCCCGCACAATACCTTCATAAGACAAAAGATATTATCTCTGTGTTACTGGTGGATAAACTGAGGCACGGACAGGTTAAGTGGCTTGGCCGAAGCAAACTCAGCAAGTTAACGATGGAGCTGAAAATAGAATCCCAGAGTCCTGACAACACTTCTTCCCAGCTGAGTAGTTTTACCTAACAGCAGGCAGCAAAATTACCAGCTGCAACATAAAATGGACGAATAATTAAGCACATATGACAATATACCTGACAAAAGATAATGTAACATTAAATTGGACCATCGGGTTGCCCAGTTCTCAGCGTTACTTTCCTCCCGCAGAACAGAACACCGTTTCAGAACATAAACCTCTTCTGCTGGCGACTCACTCCCAAATTACAGCCAGGCTCCCTGGGAAGAATGGCCCCTCATTATTTCGTGCTTGTTGTGAAATACGGCAGCGAGAGCAGGCACGGAAAGGAGGAGGGGTTGGTATGTAATCATAGGTGTTACCCAGCATGCACATATTGAGGCGGTTAGGCAGCCGACTTATTTTAAGACTTTAATAATCAAGGATATCCAAGGCTTTGTCCTGTCCCGTGATCTGCTCTGCTACAGATGCTGCGGGACATTTTAATCTAGCCAGTGACCTCGGATGCATCTCGAGTCCAGCTGAAGGAAACAATGGCAATCTTATGGGCGTGCCGCATATGAGGGAAGTATGCTTCCCGTCTGTGGCAGGGCTGCAGATGATTGGATTTTCTCTCACGCTTGAGCTATCAGAATCTCCTCGGAGAAGCAACGAAGCAGGTGTTCCTTCCAGTGAGGAAACAAGCCAATGGAGAGGGAGTCAGGATTTCCCAGTCTCCAGGGCACAGGCATGGAGAGCCCAACAGAGAAGCCAAGAGAAAAAAACGTGAGGGTGCTGGTATATCTATGATCCTGAGGAGCCTGGACATTTCCCGGCAGTGGAAGAATATCTCCAATTGGTCCAGGGTGCTCCATAGAGATGAGCCTAGGCCAGAAAATTCTGGGGGGCAGATTCTGAAATACATCCCCCCTCCCTTGCAAAGTGCCCAGATTCAGGAGTGGGGTTGGTTTAGGCCCTGTGACGGGGCAGACTGGCCCTGCACTGGCCATGAGAGGGTTAACCCTTCTCTGCTGGCAGAGGAAGCCACGCCCCTGAGGCCCTGCTGGGCATGCTCCAGCAGGGGGCCAGGTATAAAAGCCTGCAGAGCTGTTCAGTCAGGGCTGGCTGCTGAGGAGGAAGGACGCCCAGCAGAGGCTCCAGCCCAGGAGCTAGGGCCGCCCTTACTAGGGAGAGCTAAAGAGCCCAAGACCGGGACTGGAGGCCAGCCGCTACTGGAACCCCAGGAAGTTCAGGCAATTGAGGAGCCTGGGGGCTCAGAAAGCACATGGACTACTGCATCAAAAGAGCCAGTAGGAAGTGACCCAGGGGGGGTGCGGGAGTGGTACCTCCCACCCCAGTGAGGGCAACGTGTTTCGGTGGGATTCCCCGCTGACCCTGGCGGCCTGTGTTACCCGCTGTTAAGGCCCTGGGTTGGGCCCCAGGTCCCCTACCAAGGAGCGCCACCCTTGGGGGGACGGGCCCCAAGCTCAGAACTCAAGACTGCCTTACCTGACTGGGAAGGCACACTGAAGTAACTCAGGCCCCTAGGCCGTGCTATCCCTTCAGGGGAAGAGACTAAGGGGGACTCTGGCCATTGAGTCCCGCTGGACGGGCTGCCAGGAGTGGCATAAAAATCGGACCGGGAACTAGACAGGCAGGGTACCTCCTAGCCCCCTGCGTCTCAGAGGGGCGACGGAGTATGAACCCCGCCACAGGCCCATATCTGCATTCCCTGCCATATATAAGCAACGTATGAAATGCAGATCTGTGACGCTAATGTACTCATCTCTCTATAAATATGTCCTTATGATTTATCGTTCATTTACCCTTAACAGGCCTAGTTCTCAGAAGAGGGCTTTTTAATAGTAAAGTGCAGTATATCAGAGGCACACGAATTCTGCTAGGGTTTTAGTTCAAAGGCTGTGCAGGGGTGGCATATGCTAAATCAGATTAACAGGTAACAGAGAGAGGTTTTGACAACATACTCCTTGGTGCTCCTATTCCTTCTCCCACTGGGTGTATTGTATCTTGAACAGAGCACCAACCCTGGAGAGAAATGACGAGGATAGGAGCTAGCAACTCAGCAATGTTATGTTTTGGCCAAGAATGGGATTCACGTATCTCTCTAGCATCGTTATATTAATAATTTATTTATTATTGTTCCAGTAATGTCTAAAGGCACCAGCTGCTTTCAGGCCTCCTTTGAACAAGGCGCTGCACATACACAAGAGACAGTCCTTGTTGTGAAGAGCTTACAATTTAAGTAGATGAGACAGACAAAGGATGGAGAAGAGGAATGATTATTATCCCCATTTTACAGAACTGAGGTCCAGGTAAGCAGCTCGCCCAAGGTCACACAGTGAGTGAATTGAATCCAGATTCACTGAGTCTGAGTTCAATAGCTTATGCACAAGACCATCTTTCCTCAGCCCAGTGGTAGTTTCAAGGCACCCATCACTCTGCTACCTAAAATTCCTCCATAAAATCAGCCACATGATTTGAATTCAGGTTTTTTGCTTGGGACGTGAATTTTACTTGGTAACGGCCCAGACTGATGAGTTTTGTCTTGGTTTGTTGAGGGCAGCAAAGGTCATCCCAATCTATAGTGCTCTTTCAACAATGAATTGTTAGCGGCCCAGGATTGACGTACAGTATTTCATCCTGTAAAATTGACAAACTCCTCACATTTTTGTGACTCCCTGATTGATCCAGCCCCATGTGAATTACAAAAAGGAGTCACGAGCCTTCTGAGCCTGATGCAGAACATCAAACGAGCCCCGGCTCTTGCTGCTTTAATTAAAACTTAGTTTAATTAAAAACCTTGAAAGCTTTATTAGACTCAGTAATTGATTTAATTTTCTTGTGGAATTCTATTACAAAATACTTCCAGCTCACGGGCTTCTGAAGCCCAGCATCAAGAAAACTCCCCGCTCTGAGCATCTACTCTTCCTTTTCTAAGGTGTGTTGTTGAGAGTGCAATCAAACGAATACTTGGCCAGCAAAGCACAAGAGCCCCAAAGGTACATGACAGGCGATTCCTGACTATAAAAGAGACCTGCTTCAAAACTTTCAGCCATTTAAAATCCAGAGAGCTCCCCTCATTGAACAAACTGTGTGTGCCACCAGAGTCCTCTCACTTACACACATTATCCTGGCAATGCCATGGCTTATCACATATATACACCATGAATGGATTTATCCGAGTCACCTTTTGAAGTGAATGAACTCAGACATAGGCTTATTCCCAGAACGATGAAGACCACAAAGATTACTTACCGTTTGGAGTGGCTGGCGGGCTTCATTACTGACCTTCATGTGTTGAGCATGATGGACCAGTCTGTGCCTGGGTTGGCCAATGGAGTCAATGGACTGGAACTTGATTTGAGTTACCCCATAAATTTCAGCTTCAGTTTTCATTTCATTCATGTCTGGCTTGAGGCGTTTTATAGGATGTCCAGAAGGGTGCTGAGTCTGCGTGATCTGGACGTGCAGGGCCCTTCTGCTGATGTGGAGCAACCGGGCATATACTCATGGAGCCTGCCAAGGAGAAGAAGCCCATCTCCCCACCCTGAGAGACCCAAGATGGGTTTATCCCTGAGCTTTCCCTTTATGGGGAATGGTCCCTGAGGATGTTTCAGATGATCCAGGAAACTGTGCTCCTCTCTGCTGCCAGTGGATTAGCTCCTCTGGTCGGATGGGTGAACAGCAGCCAGAAGTTTCCTCTCTGCTTTTACATGCTAAGCAGGGCTTGTGCTGGGACAATAGTTGGATGGGAGCCCTCCAAAGAGCACATACTCTGGTGCTTTCACCAGAAAGTGATGGTGATGTTTAGTGAGTGGCCATTTCCCCAGTGAAATAGATCCCAGTTCACCATGTGCCTAACTTTAACTCATTAATAGACCCATTAAAGTCAATGGGACTGCTCACAGAGTTAGTTTCTCCTCGAGTACCTTGCTGAATCTTGGCCTTCAGGTTCAACCAGTAACCCAGCAAGATGTTAGGTGGCTCTGTGCTGCTGAATCTGGTGTCTTTTGCATGAGATCCATAACCACTGATTCCATAGTGCTTTCTGAAGGAGCAGAGAGGTGCATACCTTGGCGTTCTAGGCAAATATCATGGGGCTTTAATCTTCTGTCTCCCTATACAACGCTGCAGTTTCAAGTGGATTTGCTGCTTGCGGCTTTAACTAATGTATAGTGTTGCTGTGCACTGTTAAACAGCTGCCATATTTCACTACAGCAAAGGTTGCATTTGCATGGTAGGTAAAACGGTCCCTGAGAAGAGTTTAGAAATAAAATGCTTTGACATGCTTTAAGATGAAAGGTGCTGTGGAAAGGTCAGGGACTGTTATTCTTTATATGGGCTGCATTAGTTGGATATTTTAAAGTCTCATTATGCCCCACTGTTCAGCAAAGCACTTAAACATGTGCTTAAGTCCCATTGTCCGTGGGATTTAAGCATGTGCTTAAAGTTAAGCACATGCTTAAAGCCCGGATACAGCCAGTTATTTAAGGTTGCGCATAGCTTTAAGCATGTGAGCACTCAGGGACTTAAAGCGAATCATGTGCTTTGCTGAACCTGTGCCTAGTTGTAAAACTTTGCCCAGGCCCCAGCTTCCCCATGGCACTAGCTGGTTAATGCTTTAGACCGGGGTCAGCAACCTTTCAGAAGTGGTGTGCCAAGTCTTCATTTATTCACTCTAATTTAAGGTCTCGCATGCCAGTAATACATTTTAACGTTTTTAGAAGGTCTCTTTCTATAAGTCTATAGTATATAACTAAACTATTGTTGTATGTAAAGTAAATAAGGTTTTTAAAATGTTTAAGAAGCTTCATTTAAAATTAAATTAAAATGCAGAGCCCCCCAGACCGGTGGTCAGGACCCAGGCAGTGTGGAGTGCCACTGAAAATCAGCTCGCGTGCCACCTTTGGCATGCGTGCCATAGGTTGCCTACCCTTGCTTTAGACTCTGTCAATGAGATGCATAGCAATATAAGCTTCCTGGCCAGGACGACAGGAATCAAACGGGTAAAATAAGAATAATAAAAAGAAAGAAAGAAAGAAAGAACCACCCAGCACACAATGATTGTTTGATCTATATTTATTTCATAACATCCAGAATTAATAGGATACAGGAGTTAAAGCAACCATGGCAACTGAATGCAGAAAGGGGTGTCCTTGTAAATAAATGAATTCATAAATAACTCACAAGTGCCGATATAAAAAGTCAAGGGAACCTAATGCAATGCTAATGCAATTCAAGTTTTGCCTTTTTTACATGCAGTATTATAATATTAGGTATGCTGTGGTTTGCTCTGTGCTACAAGTGTCATTCCTAAGATAATAGAACTTGCTAATTGTAACTTGAGCTGGGGGGGATGATTGATGAGGGCGCTGGGGTTTTTGTCTTCTCCAAGCTCTCGCTAACAAAAAATGTTGCATCTTAAGAGTCGATCAGCTGTGAACAACTGCAAGAAAAAAAGTTAGGCTCGGATGAGTAAACCTTCCATTGCTGTGTGTTTAAATTGAGGATGTTATGCCAGAAAGGACATTTACAATCTGCAAGCAGGAATCTGCCTGAGGTACCTGAAATAATGAGTGGAGCCAATCGAAGGGTGCTATTTCAGTAGCATGGTGCTTTCTCTCATGTCATTTGATGGTTTGGTTATTAAGATGACTTGATCTATCATTACATCTCTCTCTCTTGTTTGGATCAACATGGACTTAGAGCCCCAATCACCTGAGAGATGCTTGTGGTATGTGTCCCGCTATCGAGGTCAAAATGTCTAGTGGTAAGTACAGGAGTGTCAAGTCTAGCCCTGTGTGAAACTCTGTGTTTTCCCTTCACAGGGGTATGTGCAGTCACTTCTATCAGTCTTCAGCCATGTAAGGTTTGCTGAGCCCTGGCGTTTCCTTTGAGTGTTAAGTTCAACAAATCCCACATCAAAATTCAGTGCACAATGTTACTTTTAATCTGATTTTATGGCAAAACTGTGAATGTGTACAGGGCCGGCTCCAGGTACCAGACAGCAAAGCACGTGCCTGGGGCGGCGCCCTGTAAGGGGCAGCAGTCCGGGGATTCTGGGGCGGCCTTTTTTTTGTTTTGTTTTGTTTAGGGGCGGCCGAAAAGCTGGAGCCGGCCCCGAATGTGTAATTTCCAGTTAGAGACAGGCCTGAGCATATACCTGGATCCAAACGCCCTGAAAGCATGAGCACTTTGAACGCCTCACTCAAAGTTGTAAATGGCACTTGTCTTTCTATTGGGCCAAATCAGCACCCCGGCACTGGACACCCTAAACTTTGGGCTGTATAAGTGCAGAGTCAGGCCTAGCAACTTGGGTGCCCAACCATAAAATCAGTCTCACTTCTTTTCAAACCGGCCCCAGATTTGGGGGTGAAGATTCAGGCACCTTCCAGTGAGCCTGCTTTGAGTTCTGAGTGTGGAACAAAACCCCGGGGGTTTAGGGTAACTCTGCAAATGTTTCATGCAGCTCAGCTCAGGGCACATGGGTTCTATTCCCCGTCTCTTCATAGCAAACCATTTAACGTCTCTGTGTCTGTATCCCTATCTATACAATGAGCATAATAACTACCTACTCCATGTGCAGAGCATTTGAGATCCTAAGATCATAGGTCCTGTATAAAATAATACTTACACTTGCAGACTGATTTTCAAAGGTGTCTAAGTGATTTAGGCACCCAATTCCCACCTACATTGATTGGACATCTCACTCCCTTAGGCTTCTTTGAAAACCCCAACAGCACAGCATAATTGCAAAAAATAGATTTTTAAAACAAATTTCAGATTTTTTAAAATTCTATTATGATGCACAATCCCAGAGTGCTTGTGGGGGGCTGAAGGGAAGTGTTTGAAATAAAATGGTTTATTTCTTATTTGCAGAACTGCACCCAAGCTGCGACGTTTGTGGCTGGATCCAAACTTTCCCAGAATTTGGAGGTGTTCGGAATCTGGGGTTTTAGACCAGATCTAACTACAGGTCAGGTTTCAGCACAGAGTAAGTATTCTCTGCCCAGTTACAAAGCCCTGACAAACTGGGTTAGTAGTGCAAGCATTGACATAGTCTTAGCAGCTGAGGTTTAGCATTTAGGGACAGATCTTGTACTGGCTCTCCCGTGGGAGTAAATTTACCTCTAAATCATTCCACTAAATTCAACGATATTGCTGGTCAGTAAAGTTGTGCGTTGGCTTGTGTTTGCAGGATCCAGCCGTTGGTAGTAAACATAGGTACATTTGGAGAAGTTTTTGTCTTATAAATTGGCCCAATGGATCTTGTATGTCCTTTTTCGGGACCACTTTTATTGTAGGACTTTGACGATAACGAGGCTGCTGAAATGTTTTTCCCCCATACAGAAGTTCTGCATGCAAATAAAGTCAAAGAGACTCTGAAATACGTTAAGTGACAGAACTTTAGTCTGTAACTGCTGTAGCCGTGTCAGTCCCACTATAGACAACGCCAGGATCCTGGACGAAGGTAGATGGGGCTAGTGCAGAAGCTCAGTAGGCAGGAACAACCTGCGGAGTTCAGAGTCAGTATCAGGGTCAATAGTCAGGCTGAGGGTCAAGCTGGAGACAGGTCGGGGATCAGGCTGAGGGTCAATACCAAGTATCAGGGGGTGTTCTAGGGTCTGACCCGGGAGTTTCAGGAACAGGGACTGCAGGGTGATCACGGCAGCTAGCTACTCAACTGCATTGTTGCCTGGACACTTCCTGCCCCGCCCCCTGGGGTTTATACTGGGTGGGGAGCAAATCAGGCACCATGAGGCTTCTGTCTGTCAAACTCCTGGAGGTGGGACTTCCTGTGGTCTATGTCCGCAGCGGGTTGTGGTTGTGGGTAGGGAAGCACAAGCTGGTTACAGTTGTGGCTGGGTGGTGGTTGCCGCCTGGCGATGCTGTGGCCTGGGTTAAAGATCTGTTGCACTTTACAGATAAGAAGTGAAGTAATAACTGGTATTGGATCAACTTCTGCTGGTGAAAGAGAAGTTTTCAAGCTCCATAGGTAGTCCAATAAAAGACATCACCTCACCCACCTTGTCTCTCAGAAATGTATTAGGTAAGGTTCCTTTCACCAACCAGCATAGCATTTTCCTAAGCTGCAGGTTGAATTGTGCCTGTAGCCAGTTCAGATTTCACCTGTGTATGTGAGGCCAAAATGTAGCCTGCCAAAGGGGCCAAGAGGCTAAAAATAATTTTCCCAGCAAGAGCCAGGAGAAAGCTCTTTTCACCTTCCTAATATTATCCCTGTATGTGATGTTGTAACAATCAGGGTTTAGCACGGTGGTTCTCAAACTTTTGTACTGGTGACCTCTTTCACACAGCAAGCCTCTGAGTGCAAACCCCCCCCCTTATAAATTAAAAACACATTTTTAAAATATTTAACACCATTATAAATGCTGGAAATGAAGCGGGGTTTGGGGGCGGAGGCTGACAGCTCACGACCGCCACGTAATAACTTCACGACCCCCTCAGGGGTCACAACCCCCAGTTTGAGAACGCCTGCAAGTCTAAGTTGATTTCTTAAGCCTTGCATTATATGTATGGAAAAGGGAACAAACTGATAACAATATATGTCGATAGAAAAGAGAGAGACAGAGGCTGAGTTTGTATAAATAAAGAGGACTATTGATATTGCCCAAACACTATGCTCCAGTTGAAATCTGCAGGTTAGGAGGATCCTGGAGCAAGCAGAAAGCACCCAAATGGGGGCAGCAGAAGTGAAGTTGAATGGGTGGCTGTGATACTGAGGGGATGGTCCATGTGGTCCACCAGGCTTTTGGGGATTGCTCACACGTGAGGTGCTGGAGGGTAAGATACAGGCGCCTGGAGTGCTCTCTGGGAAGGCTGACAGGCCTCCACTCTGCTCCAGAGACTCCATCCTTGGTCTAGGAACTGGAAGGAGACTCAGAGCTGTCCACACTTCAGCATGCACGGTGAGGACACTAGACCAGCGAGGGTTCTGGCATGCTGAAATGTAAGATATAAGGTTCCTGCTTCTGTTTCTCTTCCCTTGTATGCTCCTTTCCTGCCCCCACTATCTACCTCTTGTCCTCCCTCTCTCGGCTTCTGTCGTGATCTCAAAATCAACAGCACTGCACAGCACCAGCACTGTGGGTTGAGGCAGCCCCTTCCCTGGCTGAGGAGGACCAGTGATGAAGGGATCAGATGGAGACCAGTCAGATGGATCCCCAAGATCAGGGAAGCAAGACAGGGCTCAGAGATGCACCAGTTTGTGGTCAACCTACCTGCATCAATTCCCATGAACAGCAAACAGAAAGGTGAATCCCCCCCATCTTTACTACCCTATTCCCTCATCTCCCTTGTGTCTGTCTCTCTCTGTCAAAAGAAGGAATAATCTTAAACAGGGGACTCTGAGTTAAAGATCCTACAACGGTATTAACCTGTTCTCTTCTCCAAAAGGACCGTTTAATAAACAAGGGTCTCTAATTAATATCCACTCTCTAAAGAACTTTGCCAAGTCTTGGATATGATGGTCTGGAACCAACGCCCCTTTGTCCTTAACCTCGAATGTTTCATGCAGCGTTTTCCTTTCTTCCGTCTTTTACGTTAACAAACGTTTAGACTCTTGCAAGAATTTTGCAGCATGTTCACCAAAGTGACTGAGCAAATTAAGGTCTCAGTGCTCACAACCTACCCGAACCACGTTTAACTCCTTACTGCTGTTCAGCAACCTCTTGACTATTTGGCCCCATTTTTAGTCTGTTGGCAGAGCACACTCATCCTAGAATGGAACATCTTTTTGGCAGGAGCACCCCCTGGTGGCTCAATGTTAGAATGTCTTCTAAACAAATAGTTTCCATAAGTATAGCACATTTGAAGGGACTGCATTTTAAAAATAATTATGTCTTATACACATGGTAGTGCAGCCTCTTGAAAATATTTATGGCGTTAGTAACATAAGGATCGTGATCTTGGAGAAGTCAAAAGGGGAGAAACTTATACATGGAGGAAGAACTTCTGCCAAAAGTCATTGGTAGGATATTTGTTCTGCAGGTCCGATACCCAGGAACAAAGGCAAATGTGGCCTTCTGATAGGAAATGGACCAAAACCCAGGATCCAAACAATATCACATTTGAGAAACCAAACTGCGTCTAGATAGAAATTTTGCAATTAGCCCCGACTCTCTAATGATTTGAACTATAATCGATTGAAAATCTCAGACCCAAATACTCCCAAACTTTTCTATTCTATTCTCTATACGTTCTTATACCATATTCATCCCCATAGTATCCGAAAACCTCCAGAAGTGCTTTAACCAGTGTGACAGACATCTGCCATGTTTTGTTTGTTCACTCATCCTCTCTTCAGGGGGAGAAGCATGTATAGTAAAGCATCTAGTTTCGGTAGTTGAATGTTTGGATCTTTGCAATCTGGACCTGAATTTTGCAGCTTGAAACCATCTATGTTAACAACCTGAGCAAAACATTGGGAATCAGGAACCTCTCAGTTCTAATGCTCTCTCAGCCACTAATCCACTGTGTAGCCTTGGGTAACTCACTTCATCATTCCCCGCCTCAGTTTCCTCAGCTGTAAAGTAGAAATAGCAACATCAGTTTATCTGGATTCATTAGTTAATGGGCTAAATTCACTGCTGGTTTGAGTACACTGACTTCAGCCAAGTTACGCTGGCTTCTGCCAAAAGTGAGCTGGGTCTGATGCTTGTTAAATGCTTTTGGAGATGCAGTATACATGCTAAATTGTGTATTACTGATAAAATAACAGTGACTTTTTACACCAATGGACAAACAAACTTCAGTCAAAGCAAAGTAGGGTTGAAAGAAAATGTTCCCATGAAAAAAATGTTCAGTGGCAAATGGCTTTTCAAATGAAATTTAAAGTTTAATTTTTTAATTTCATTTGAAATTTTTCAGCAAAACACAAACAAAGTTCAAACTAAACTGTTCCAAATTTCAGTTTGGGTTTGTCCCTTCCCCCCCCATTTTATCCCCCTTTTTCCCACTGGAAAAGTTTTGTTTTCAAAAAAAATCTTTTCTTTGTTTTTGGTTTGGGTTTTTTGTTTTGTCGGAAATTAATTTTTTTTTTTCAAATTTTCCTGGGGAAAAAATTATTCACTTTTTAGCCCAGCCCTAATCAAAAGCTTCCTTACAGGATTCTTGAGATGCTGAAACCTCCAGTGCTGAAAATGATGCTACCATGAGCAATAATGGCAAGAGATAAGAGTGAGCACTGACTGATGCTTTCCCATAATGATGCTTAAGAAATATGGGCATATCCTGATTTCTATTGATCTCAGGAAAATTAATGCTATCTCTAAATTTGACATTTATCCAATGCAGAGTAGATGACCTTATTGATTAGCTTTGGGTGGGGGAGAATCAGAGCATCCTTAGATTTTAACTCTTGTGGAAATGCATCTTTTGCAATCCCAGGAGGTTTGTTCTGTCTCTCTTACCAATCGCTTTATTTTGCAAGGGGTCCTGCCCCTCTCCAAAGGTGACTGGACTAAGCCTTGAAAAGCAGGATGCACCATAGCATGATGTGGTGACACCCCAAAGATCAACTAGAAGACCTCAAAATCTGACACACCAAAGCCAGGGCTTGTGGTTTATCTCCGCCGCCAGGTATAGCTGATGGGAAGAAAACCATATTCGGGTTTGTACATTTGAAAGCAACCACGTGGTTCTAAATGTCTACCATTCAAACACCTGAAGTACAGAGGGAGCACAGAGGGAGTATTCCTTGGAGGTGAAGGCTAGAATCAACCTGAATATCTCAGTATCTGGGTTTGTGTTTCTCACTGGCTGTTTTTGCTACAGGGAGACATTTATGAGGACAAAATAAAGTGAGATCTGGTCTCATCATGTGTATTTGCACCATCTAGGGGTTAAAACCACCTGAGAGGACCAGATCTCATGTTATTTCACCCCTATATGTGACTCCCAATATGATCATTAATTATCATCATTATTTAGCTGCTGCTGCTGCTGATGATTTATTTGAGTTCCATTAGCACTTATGAGCCACACCCATGGGCCAGGACCCCCATTGTGCTAGGCGCTGTATAAGCACAGAACAAAAAGACAGCCCCTGCCTCGAAGTGTTTCCATTGTAAGCACCAACCCCACGCTGGGTGTACTCCCCCAGGCGTTACACGTTTTTCACAAGCGTTGAACACACAGAGGAATACTGGAAACACCAATGCAAGTGCTCAACGCCCTGGACATCCCTATTAGTGCAGGGATGGGGGGAAGCACCAGGTGTCAAATCCGAGTTCTGCCATTGATTCATTGTGTAAGTTCATTTTGCCAAGATGGCACTCAGAGGGCATCTTCAAAATGGATTAAACAGATAGATCTATGCAAGGGGTACCAGAGCAGTTCCTTTACAGGGTTCCGGGAGGCTGAATTAATGAATGGATGAGGAGTGACTGGAGACCCCCCCAATGAAAGGTGCTTTAAAGTATTGAAGTATTATTGCTATGTGTTCTTTTGGAGGAGCCTGGTGCTGTATTTGAGTGTGCCCAGTTCACTCGTGGGGAACTATTTTCTCGAGAGAAATAGGCACTAATAAAAGGATATTGCCCAGTGCAATCAGCCTGGCTCACTACTGTTATGTCTACAATGTATCTTCTCAAATTCTCCCGTTACCCTACTGCCAGGTTAGCTCCACCAATGGTACATGAAAATCACTGGGCAGACAAGGCTAAGGAGCATGATGCTAGTCCAGGAATAAGGGGCACCGCAGAAGACAATGCAAAAGCAAGAGTGGAGAAGGATGCAGAGGGGGTGGTTGGCCAGAGGTCTGGGCAAAGTGAAGGAGTAGTATGGAAAGGGAGCAGAGATGTGGGCAGGATGAGCGGGAATGGAACCTGGACTGAGGACAGGCAGCTTGTGACTCTGAGGCAGGCTACATTAATGGGGGAGGGGGGGAACGCCCGATGACTTCCGCTGGAGTTGTTGAATCTCAGCACTCCTGAAAATCAGTCTCAGGTCTGGACATCCAAAAATCAGAGGCCACTAGGGAAAATGTTGGTCTTAACATCTCCATCCTTCAGCCTCCCACTCTGTAAAACAAAGGCAATAATCCCAGCTTCACAAGGGTGCTGGGAGACCTAGCTCATTACTGTTACTAATGCACTTTTAGATCCATGGATGAAAGCCTCATGCTGAGCGCAGGGATGACTTCTGGCTGGCAAGCCATGCTTTTCATCACACTATTTTTTGCAGGAGGTAAAACTGAACTTTGCCCCTTCATAGACTCAGGGATCTGGACAGTGGCGTAGCCAGGTTTAGAGCACAAGGGGAGCAGAGCTTAAAAAAGGCGCCGGGAGCAAAAAGCGTCGGGAGCAAAAAAAGGCGCCGGGAGCAAAAAAAAATGCTCCGCTCTGGCTGCAACATAGGAGCAAAAAGCGTCGGGAGCAACAAAAAAAAAGCTCCACTCTGGCTGCAGCGAAGGAGCAAAAGGCATTGAGAGCAAAAAAAGGCGCCGCTTCTGCTCAGTGTGGGAGCGGCCGCTCCCCCTGCTCCCCCACGGCTACGCTACTGGTTTGGGAGCAAAAACGGACTGTTGCTAGATATACTAACCAGAATGCAGCTGAACTTGGCTAAGAAAAAACCCAGCCCCAGAGAGCAAGTGTGGATTGGACACTCTGGTCAGTCGATAATTCCAACAGCAAATGAAAACCCTTGGAGCAAAGAAGCATTCTCATTAGCTAACAGATGTAAACCCACCCTGATGCACTCCCATTGGCCTTGGGGTCTGTAGTCCAGGATTGTTACAAATG
The DNA here is from genome assembly GCA_033296515.1 of Macrochelys suwanniensis. NCBI lineage: Eukaryota > Metazoa > Chordata > Testudines > Chelydridae > Macrochelys > Macrochelys suwanniensis. Next base: position 5,781,581 of record CM065790.1, on the reverse strand, counting down.
GAGCCCTTTGCAAACTTCCTTGGCCACAGACAGTAGCAGCAACCTTCGAAAAGCCACAAATTGCTGTTAGGTTGTCCGGTTTTTGACTGGAACACCCGGTCGAAAAGAGACCCTGGCAGCTCCGGTCAGCACCGCTTCTGGGCCGTTAAAAGTCCAATTGGCAGCGCAGTGGGGCTAAGGCAGGCTCCCTGCCTGCTGTGGCTCCACACGGATCCTGGAAGCAGTGGCATGTCCCCCCTCCGGCTCCTACACATAGGGGCAGCCAGGGGGCTCTGCCCACTGCCCAAGCCCCAGTTCCGCAGCTCCCATTGGCCAGGAACCGCAGCCAATGGGAGCTGCGGGGGCGGCACCTGCGAACGGGCAGCACACAGAGCTGCCTGGCTGTGCCTCCATGTAGGAGCCAGAGGGGACACATGCTGCTGCTTCTGGGAGCTGCTTGAGGTAAGTGCCGCTCAGAGCTTGCACCCCTCACCCTCTCCCATGCCCCAACCCCTTGCCCCAGCTCTGATCCCCCTCCGGCCTTCTGAACCTCTCAGACCTAGCCCAGAGCACCCTCCTGCACCCCAAATGCCTCATCCCCAGCCCCACACCAGAGCCTGCACCCCCAGCTGGAGTCTTCACTCCCCCCCCCCACCACATCCCAACCTCCTGCCCCATCCCGGAGCCCCCTCCCACACCCTGAGCCCCTCATTTTTGGCCTCACCCCAGAACCTGTACCCCCTTCCACACCCCAACCCCCTGCCTCAGCCCAGAGCCCCTCCCATACTCCGAGCCCCTCTGCTACACCCCCCCCAGCCCACAGCCTCCTCCCACATCCCTGCCCCAGCCTGGAGCCCCGTCCCGCACCCTGAACTCCTCATTTCTGGCCCCACACCTGAGTCCACATCCCCAGCAGAGCCCTCACCCCCTCCCACACCCCAACCCCCGAGCCAGCCCGGTGAAAATGAGCGAGTGAGTGAGGGTGGGGAGAGCGAGCGACAGAGGGAGGGGGAATGGAGTGAGTGGGGGCGGAGCCTCGGAGAAGGCACGGGGTTTTAGAGGGGGCATGGCAGGGGCGGGGCAAGGGTGTTTGATTTTAACAGCACTGTTAAACAATAGAATACCAACTGAAATGTATTAAATATTTTGGATTTTTTTCTACATTTTCAGATATATTGATTTCAATTACAACACAGAATGCAAAGTGTACAGTACTCACTTTATATTATTTTTATCATTAATATTTGCACTGTAAAAATGAATAAACACAAGAAATAGTATTTTTCAATTCACCTCATACAGCTACTGTAGTGCAATCTCTTGATCGTGAAAGCACAATTTACAAATGCAGATTTTTTTTTGTTACATAACTGCACTCAAAAACAAACCAATGCGAAACTTTAGAGCCTACAAGTCAACTCAGTCCTACTTCTTGTTCAGCCAATCCCTAAGAGAAACAATTTTGTTTACATTTACGGGAGATAATGCTGCCCGCTTCTTATTTACAATGTCATCTGAAAGTGAGACCAGATGTTCACATGGCACTGTTGTAGACGGCATTACAAGGTATTTACGTGCCAGGTATGCTAAACATTCATATGCCCCTTCGTGCTTTGGCTACCATTCCAGAGGACATGCTTCCACTCTGATGATGCTCATTTAAAAAATAATATGTTAATTAAATTTGTGACTGAACTCCTTGAGGGAGAATTTTATGTTTCCTGCTTTGTTTTTTACCTGCATTCTGCCATATATTTCATGTTATAGCAGTCTCGGATGATGACTTTGCACATTTTGTTCATTTTAAGAACACTTTCACTGCAGATTTGACAAAATGCAAAGAAGGTACCAATGTGAGATTTCTAAAGAGAGCTACAGCACTTGACCCGAAGATTTAAGAATCTGAAGCGTCTTCCAAAATCTGTTTGGGACGGGGTATGGAGCATGCTTTCAGAAGTCTTAAAAGAGCAACACTCTGATGTGGAAACTACAGAACCCAAACCACCAAAAAAGAAAATCAACCTTCTGCTGGTGGCATCTGACTTAGATGATGAAAATGAACATGCGTTGGTCTGCACTGCTTTGGATCGCTATCGAGCAGAATCTGTCATCAGCATGGACATATGTCCTCTGGAATGGTGATGGAAGCATATGAATCTTTAGCACATCTGGCACATAAATATCTTGAAATGCCGGCTACAACAGTGTCATGCAAACACCTGTTCTCACTTTCAGGTGACATTGTAAACAAGAAGCGGGTAGCATTATCGCCCGCAAATGTAAACAAACTTGTTTGTCTGAGCGATTGGCTGAACAAGAAGTAGGACTGAGTAGACTTGTAGGCTCTAAAGTTTTACATTGTTTTATTTTTTAATGCAGTTATGTTTTGTACATAATTCTACATTTGTAAGTTCAACTTGCATGATAAAGAGATGGCACTATACTTGTATTAAGTGAATTGAAAAATACTATTCTTTTATTTTTACAGTGCAAATATTTATTAAAAAAAGAAATATAAAGTGAGCACTGTACCTTTCATATTCTGTGTTGTAATTGAAATCAGTATGTTTGAAAATGTGGAAAACATCCAAAAATATTTATGTAAATAGTATTCTATTATTGTTGAACAGCGTGATTAATCACGATTAATCGCTTGACAGCCTTAAATAAAAGGAAACATATTTTGTAGACTCTTATATTTTAGATTTTCAGGGAGGATTGATTACATCTAACACTTAAGGTCCAGACTTGACCTTAAATCTCTTTAATACAAATTCCTTCATTAGTTGTATTTCACCTTCATAGACAATGTCTTTTCAATACAATGAAGTTTAGAGGAGGTGCTGCTGGGGTTGAAGAGTAATTTAGGGTGCTGCTGGCAATGTGCAGGGAGAACTGATTTGGAGCATGCCATGATGACTAGATGGATGTTTTCTTAATCCTTCAGAACTTTGTCCAACTTTTAAGAGTAGCTCTTTGGGTCTCTGAGTCAAATTCTGAAGCCCTCACTCTGGATTCACTTCTTGGTACAGGAGATACAGTGGTAGTATATTATTATTTAGTTAGTATTTGTTATTACTTACTCGTTTCCAGGAGTGCCCACAATGTGCTAGGTGCTGTACAAATGTCAGAAGGCATGATCTTGCTCCAAAGGAAAGATGAAAAAATTTAAGGGTGACCACCGGAGAGAGTATAATTCATATTAAAACACTTTACAAAGATTAATTCATTCTCAGAACACCTCTGGGAGGGAGGTATTTTACAGCTAGGAAAACAGGCAAGAGGTTAAGGACCTGATTTTCAGAGGCATGATCAGGCACAGCTCTCCCTTCCTTCACATGGAGTTGTGAATGCTTAGCACCTCTGAAAAACAGGGTCTACGGCCTTGCTTATTGTAGCAGAAATCAGACAGATCTCTCATCAGGGGTAACAAGGGTGGAAGCTATTACACAGACAGGGGTCAAGCCTGTTGCTACGTGGCTGCAGTAGAGCTCCTCCAACTGAGAATTACAGGTTCCAATTTTGCCATTGTAGATGCAGCCTAAATGACATGACCAAGGCCAAAGACAGTATCAGAACAAGAATAAGAACTCCGAAGTTCTTGGCGCTTAGTCTGGTGCTCAGATCACCAGGCCACACCCATAAAATCATTCAAAAACAGAGCAAATGCCAACACTAACGCATGAAACATTTCACTTTTTAATTCATCCTTAAATAAAATAAAGGAGACGACCATATAGATTAACATACCTGACAGTAATTTATCTAAGTAGTGTGCCTCCTTGATAGACATTTGAAATCTTCAGTAGAAACAATTTTCCAGAAGAAATTATAGCAAAGAAATTGTTTCCGTTACAAAAGGGTTGTGGCATCTTAGCTGTTACTTTCTTTCCTCTCAACCTAGAAAGCATTTCTTGCATTCTTGTCTCAGTGCACTACCTTAACGTCCCTTAATGTGCAGTACCATAGTAATTCATCATTACCCAGCCTCCAAATTATTCTAGTGTTGATTAAATTAGTAAATGCAATCACAATCTGAAGCAAGTTAATTGAGAGAATTTATTTGGCCCTGACAGTTTTATGCATGTTTGATTAAGTATTATAAGGTTTGTTTTTGATTTTGCATAATTTAACTTTAAATCCTGCACTTGAGGGGGGGGGCATCAACTATTAATGACCAAAATAAACTCTTTTAAGATGCATATATTTATGATTTATTTCTAAATGCAATATCTTCCAGATTTTTTTTGTTCTGTTGCCAAAGTGACAAATATGTTTAAAGTAATATTTTGAGCCGTTCGGTTCACGCTATAAATCTTTGGAAATGTATACAATTCATTAAAAGTTTTGAAAGAAGTACAAGTTAGCATTTATATTGCAACAAGTGACATATAAATGTGTATGTTTGTCTTCTAAGCATGCCATAAAATATATCAGTGCTAGCCGGCCACTTTGACTAGTACTAATGGCCTGCTCTCGGGGCCAATGATAAGTTTCATCACAAATCTTCAATCCTGTCAACACAAAACTGTTCAATCAACAGGAATATGAGTTGTGTCTTTAGTAAAATTAGCACAGGAAAGAAATACAACCAATAGCCTCACCAAAGTGCGCGTGGTTTCTCTTTGGACTGAACTTACGAGTGTTTGTTAAAGATCTGATCTCTTATCTCTTTGAATATCAAAGCTTCAATTCCCACTTGGCCCTAGGACATTATATTTATGAGGACACTCATTCGTTTAAACAGCAAAGTGGCCAAAATACCACAAGCAGAAAAGTGGATCCTACTGTCTGCTTTTTGTAACTGAGACCTGAAAAATAAAAAGTTGCATTTTAAGTACATCACTGATGTGGCTGCTGCCAGGGGGTACCCCTTCTGCTTTCATTCTATTTTGGTTCCTGTAGTTGCTCAGTAGAACTGGCTGAGGACTGGACTTTTCTAGAACTTAACAAAGGCGTTTCTTAATCAGTCAGAGGGGCTGCTATTGGACATCAGGAGGACTGCCATCTCCCACCCCCCTTACAGCACTCAGATTCAGCAGCAGTCCCAGCATTTTCCAGATCAGAAGCTGGGAAACCAAGACTGGGATGGGACAAATCTATTTTCATAATTTTGTTGTTATGCACTAGCTTGGCTGAATTTTACTTCTCTCATTCCCTCACTGTGGGCTCCAGTTCCTGAGAGTTAATTCCAGGGAGATCAATGGAAGGCTGCTGTCTTGCTAATCTTAGTCATTGAGCAGATGTTTCCAGTTTTGTGCTATTGGGAAAATCTATGGACTTTGCACTTCCTCTTCTCTCTCCCACCAGAAGGTATGTGGGAGAAATAGAAAGGGCAATTTGCTAGGAGTATAATACTGCCCTATTACCCTGGCTATAATTTTTCCCACAGCATACATCAGGAACCCTTGTCTCTCTTCCTATATGCAGACTAAAACTACTCTCCAGTGTAGACATAAGCTAGAGAGAATATTGCAATAACCCACAAGACAGTATGCGCATTAGTAAGTTATTGTACACTGCTACAAAGGGTATGGCCCTGTGCTTTCAAATACCCATGCAGTGTGGCTGTAACCTCTAATGATTGACATGGCTGATTGGTATTAGCAGGTGGCTCACATTTTTCTTGTTCTTTGCCCTGTCCCATTAATTGGGGTTGGTGGCTGTTGTTCTTTGTCTCCAAGTGTTCTTGTCTAGTGTGTCTTCCAAGCTGACACCGGCCTTCTTCATGTACTCCTTTATCGTCTCAAACTAGGGTGACCAGACAGCAAGTGTGAAAAATCGGGACAGAAGGTGGGAAGTAATAGGAGCCTATATAAGAAAAGGCCCCAAATATCGGGACTGTCCCTATAAAATCGGGACATCTCGTCACCCTACCTCAAACCACCTTTTTCTTGGTCTTCCACGACTACTAGATCTTGTACTCTCTGGCCAACATATCCGCATCTCGTTGTCTCACATGACCCAGCCATCTTAGTCGATACTCCCTCAGCTTTTCCGGGATCATGGCTTGCACATGGCTCAAATTATTATTATTTAATGTTTACATTGTCGTAGAGCCTAGAGGATAACCAGAGCAGGGGACTGATGTGAGTTTTGTATCCTTCCATACTGGAAAGTAGTTCCTTTTTCAAGACTAGAGAAAATAGTAGGGAAGACATTTCCTTTTCCTACTGTTTTTAATATGGAAACTTCTTCTGACCATTCCAGTTGCACATAGACACCATCTGGAACCAGGCCAAGGTACAGCCCTACTTCTGAAGGCCTTCTTCCAGGCCACAGCACGTTGGTCAGTTCTTGAAATCACACGATGAACTGGACTGAATCTGTGCTTAAATGTATTGTGGTTTAACGTAGGTCAAATATCGGGCCTAATCTACTAGAAAATGGCTTTTCAATCATGATCTTTGTGATGCTTGACATTTCTGAATGGCTCTATATGCTAGGACAACTTAAGCAGTAGCATCCTACTTAATATTCTATCTAGTTTGCTCCTGATAGAGCCGTGCTTGGTACATAACAGGTTGTTACAAGGAGGAGGGAGAAAAATTGTTCTCCTTAACCTCTGAGGACAGGACAAGAAGCAATGGGCTTAAATTGCAGCAAAGGCAGTTTAGGCTGGACATCAGGAAAAATCTCCTGTCAGGGTGGTTAAGCACTGGAATAAATTGCCTAGGGAAGTTGTGGAATCTCCATCATTGGAGATTTTTAAGAGCAAGTTAGACAAACACCTGTCAGGGATGGTCTAGATAATACTTAGTCCTGCTATGAGTGCAGGAGACTAGATTAGATGACCTCTTAAAGTCCTGTCCAGTCCTATGATTCTATGGGGCCAGGCGGGTATCAATTCACTGGAAAGGCTACACCTATTGCTCTCTTTGGATGTGGCCAATTCCCTCTCTGCCCCTTGTCCCCCCGACAGTACTACATGTTAGAAACTCCATTAATTTAAATTTGAGTTATCTGTTGCCTCTTTCGCGTTGTCACAGGGCACATCATGTCTACATTTCCCCCCCTTAAAATGTCATGGGGTTGCTACCACTGGTACAGAATCATCAAAGGCAGCAATAGTGGGAGTGCTAATGTATTATTATTACTACTATTTATTTGTATTGCAGTAACACCTAGTAACCCCAGTCATGAACCAGGACCCCACTGTGCTGGGCGCTGTACAAACACAGACAATGAGATGATCCCTGACCCCAAAGCATTGGCATCCACTATCATTTTAACCACCATGTTGTGCAGACATGCACTGAGCAGCTTGAACACAACACACAGCTTAAAATGGCAGCAGTCATTGGAGCACTGCCTACACTAGCACTCCCACCACTGTTATGGCAGCAACAGTAACTGTAGCAACACTGTGAAAATTTAATTTAAAAAAATATTGTGGCATAGACAGTGGAAGAGCATGATCTGGCCCTTTCATACTAGGAGGAGGAATGTTTTTTCCCCATATCCATACATTAATTTTAAAACTCCTAATTGTAAGAAGTGTGATACAGTGAAAAAACAGGGGGAAACTTATAGCAGACATCCTTTGGCTCTCTACAAGTTGTACTGTGAATACAAAGACCTATTTGTGAGAGTATGAAAGGTCAGAATAGAGCCCATAGGAGTAGGACAGAGTTCCACCAGTCTTTGAAAAATCAAATATACCTGTTTTGGTTGGGTAGGAATATATGTTTCCTATCATGCTGTGGTATTGTATGTTTTAAGAAATTACATTTTATTTCATCTAAATTTAGCCAAATATGTTGTCCAGTGGGATCATTCTAGAAAATGTTTTGCTGTTGTTTGACAACTACAAACTTTACTGTTTTTCTTGGCCCTGCTCCACCAAATGCCTACACAAACACATGAGAAATACAAGCATGATAAGGAAAGATCCTGGGAAGTCAAAATACATTTTATTCTAGTAGTCACTGATGAGATGCATACTTTTATCTATGCCAGAATGGGGTCTTAAAGAGCATTGCATATATCTTGTTTTGATCAGAGGCCTGGGAATTTGTATGTAAAAGAACTTCCGAAACAACACTTCACACAAATCCACATTAGGAAACATGTGATTGTCAAATGAAATTTCATTTGACAATTTCCCAGAGTGTGGTTTTGGCTAAATAAGACTTTAGCAATGAAGCTTTTCAGATGTGAACGTACAGAAACCTGACGGCTCATTTCAAACTGTTCACTGGCGGAGGTGGAAAGGCTGGGTTGTGCGAAACTGAAAAAAGAGAAGGGGCTAACTGCATCCCTGGTGTCACGTGGCTGATTTAAACGGGAAAGATGCAGCCCATCGGTTTTGTATCTGTGTATTTGTAAACAGATGTCTGTATTTATGAAAAGAGGAAAACGCAGCGGTGTAACTAACAAAGAGTTCCAAAGACTGGGGGAAGTCCACTTCCCTGCGGGTTTCTCAAAAGACCCCCGAGTTAGTGACTTCACCCACCGCCTCTTCCCTGGGGAGCGGGGCCCGTGGGGGTCTCACAGGCAGCCTCGCGGCGGGGCCAGCAGGTGGTGCCGACGAGCTTCCCCGGAGCTCACGGGAAGAGAGCCCGGGAGAGGCGAGGCGAGCCTGGCTGGGCTCGCTCGGGGGGCAGGGCTGCAGCTGGCGCAGCAGCCAGCGCGGCGCCCCGCCCCCCCCGCCCCGGGCGGCCGTTAATGAACGCTCGCCGCCCGCCTGCGGGCCGGGCCCAGCTGTCCTCTGCCGAGGGGCAGCCCCGGGAGCCGGATAGCGAGAAACGGGGGGGGGGGCAATAGAATTAGCGCTCGCACCAGCGCTGCCCCCCTTGGCCCCCCAATTATTACCCTCCCCCCGTTATTGCCCCTCGCTCTTACCCACACGCCCCTCCCCCCGTTATTCCCCCCACTCCCCTCGCCTCAGCCATTATTACCCCCTCCCCGCCTGTTCGTGTCCCTCCCCCGTTACCCGGGCGACAGGCTCCGCCCACCCTCGCGGCTCCGCTAGCGCTGTCTTAGGGGAGGGGAGGCGCTCGATGATGACATCATCATTCCCCGCCATTTCCTCCCCCTCTTTAGTCGCCGCCGGTACCGGTTGGAGCCCGAGCGCCGCTGGCCCGCACATGCGCATAGCAGCGCTTGACCTCAGGCCCGGGCCGCCCCCCGGGCCCGGGACACCTGCCCCCAGTAGCGGCGGCCACTCGGCCCGGGACCATGGGCAGCGCGGTGAGTGTCAGCCCCAGTGCGCGGCTGCTGGGGGGGAAAGGGAGCGGGGAGCCCAGTGCCCTGTGGCCGGTGCCAGGTCCCCCCGAGGGGGAGAGAATAGGGCGATCGCCCAGTGACCCATCCCCCTGTCGGCCTGTCCCAGCTCCTGGCAGTGAGAGGCCAGGGACCCCGGGGCTGCGTCCCTGCCCCTCTTGGCTCATAGCCTCTCATGGGCCTTTGCAGTGCTGTTAGCTGACCACGCCGCCTTGAACGGCCCCCTAGACTGGGTGCTACCCCTCGTGCGAAACAACCTCTCCCCCCGGCATTCTGCCGGGACAGGCCCAGGACCCTCCCCAGACCCGAAGAAGACCTCTGCGTATCTCTTTCGCCAACAGAAGTTGGGCCGATAAAAGATATTACCTCACCCACCTTGTGTCTCATTTATGGACCAATCCGCTACGTGTGCAGTGTTGTTGTAGCTGTGTCCAGCCCAGGATATCAGCGGGACAAGGTGAGTGAGGTAATATCACTTATTGGTCCAACTTCTCTTAGTGAGAGAGGTAGGCTCTTAAGCTACACACAACTCCCTTTCATGAATTTATCAAATTCTCTTTTTGAACCCAGTTTTATGCTTTTGGCCTTCTCAGAGTCCCCTGGCAAGGAGTTCCACAGGTTGACTGTGCGTTGTGTAAAGAAGTACTTCCTTATGTTTGTTTTAAACCTGCTGCCTCTTAATTTCATCTGGTGACCCCTGATTCTTATGTTACGTGAAGGGGTAAATAACACTTCCTTATTGACTTTCTCCACCCCACTCATGGTTTTATAGACCTCTGTCATATCTCCCCATAGTTGGGAGGAGGGCAAGGGCCACAGAGAGAACTAAAAAGAGAAGGGAGGAAGAGATGGGAGCAAAGGGATGTGGAGGAAGGTAATGGGTAGAGCCTTGGGGTAGTAGATTGGGGAAGGTGTGTGTGTTGGGGGGGGGGGGTATTGTGTGTTAACCTTCTCTAGGGGAGGTGGCCCTGCCCACATCTGCTTGTTCTCTGGATGGATGTTGCAGTAGCTTCTTGCTCCCGTGCTGCTCTGATATCAGGCTACTGCTAGGAAATGTCGTTCTGTCCAGTGCTATGTTGTGGTTTGTGGCTGCACCAAACTGTTTGCTCATCTCACAGAACCTTCTTTGATGGTGTGAGTGTGCTCTGCCAAATCTGTGTGTGTATAATGTGGTGTTTGGTGTCTGTGTGTACATATAATCGTGTATGTCTATATATGTGTGTATTTGTAGGAATATACGCATTGCCAGACTGGATCACCCACAGCCCACCTAGTCTAGTATCCTGTCTGATAGTGGCCAGCAGCAGTTGCTTCAGAGGAAGGTGCAAGAAACCTCATATTAGGTACATGTGGAACTATCTGCCCCTCCCCCGCCATTAGATCTCCTAATCTCTTAAATTAGAAAAAGCATGAGGTTTAATATCTCTACAAAATTTTGTTAACTCCTGATCTACTGTCACTATTTTATACATTTTTATCATGTCCCCTCTTTATTTGTAAGGTAAATAATCCAAGTCTTGTAAAACTTTTCAGTTGAGAGTTTTTCCAGGCTACTGATCATTCTCGTCACTCTTCTCTGAACTCCTTCTAATTCTGGATTATCCTTTTTGGGGGGCAGGTGTGACCAATACTGCACACGAGACCACATCACTGATTTACAGAATGACATTGTAATACTCTCTGTATTCTCCATCTCAATCCTTATGCGTCCTAACATCGTGTTTTGATTTTTTGGCCATAGCTGCACACCGAGCCAAGGTCTTCATTGGCCACAGGCCAATGAAGGATCCCTTTCCTGAATTGATAGTCTTAATTTAGAATCTTGCAAGGTGTATGAGGAGTATAATTTTTCCCTCCAATGTGCATTACTTTTCATTTATCTACATTGAACTTCATTTGCTGTTGTGTTGCCCATTCACCAAGCTTATTTAGGTCCCTCTGAAGTCCTTCACAAGCCTCTCTGGACATGACTAACTTAAATAATTTTGTGTCATCTGCAAATTTTGCTACCTCACTGTTTACCTCCCTTTCCAGATCACAAATAAATATATTAAACAACGCTGGACATAATCTAGTGTGATTCTAGTAGAATTGGTGTTATAGGAGGTAATTACAGCATTTTCATCATGAGCACCCTTTGTATAAAGAGAGAATAAAATGTGCCAGCTTGATTGCCTTGGAGACTGATGCCTCCATTTACCCACAGAATGGGATCATCATGGGCAGCAGTACCACGGGCAGCACTTTACATGTGTGCACACGCATTTCCCCATCTACCTTAGCTAGCAGGGAAATGTCTGAAAGGGCAGAAGGGGACTCCGTTTTCACGACATTCAGATCTTTAGCCTGACACCATAGCAAAGGATGCCAAGGGTGGTGAGGGTTTTTTGTGTTGTGAGAGCCTGGATCCAGACTGGCACTGAGCCAGCCAGGGGATGGTCTAAGGCTCTGAGTTGAAATTCCGAGAACCACAGTATCAAGTCCAGAAAGGGTTGACTCAGCTTTTCATCCTTTCTTCAAAATAGGGTGCATAAAGTTAGGTATCCAAATCCATAGTTAGGCACTTAAACTTTCATTTGTCGGTGCCTAAATACAGATTTAGGTGCCTGGCATTAAACTCTAAGATTAACAGTTTTGACTCTGTCCTTTAGGGGCTGTAATGGGCATTAAACATACTATAGTAAGAGGGGGAAGTTGCTTAACAGTACCTGGGGAAAGTTTCCATTCTCCCTCTTTTGTGCGAGGTACTGTGCACCAGCTAGTTGATTTTTTTCTATCCCTGTGGCAGTTGTAATTTATGGAGGTGGATGAATTTAGGCCCATATTAGTTAGATCAATTTTAATAGAACCTTGCACCTGTTCTGAACTTTAATGATTTCGGTGGACCTTCCTTCACACAGATCCTGTAGCTTTTGGGAAGAAAGGTGCTATAGATATGTGAAACATAATTTGTTATATCCTTGCAGAACACTAGCATTAATACAGTGTTAAGACTGAGGCTAGCTCTCAACTATAAACTTGCATCACTATAACTATGTAATTCAGGGATGTGAAAAATCCACACCCCTGAGTGACACAGTTATACCGACCTAAACCATAGTGTAGACAGTGCTATGTTGACGGGAGGGCTTCTCCTGTTGATATAGCTACTGCCTCTTGCAGAAGTTGATAAACTATTTTGATGGGAGAAGCTCTCCCATTGGCATAGTAGTGTCTTCACTGAAGCGCTACAACAACACAGTTGCACCGTTGCTGTGTTTTAAGTGTAGACCTTCCCTGAGAGATCAAGCACCTAAAAGTCTACAATTTTAGAGTTAGGCCCTAGTCATGAAATCACTTTTGCATTTGCTGAACTTTAAGAGTGAGTGGTTCCTTTGAAGCTATAGCTGGAAGCTTGATATTAACTCTGTTCCTTGAGCTTATACCTTAATAGAGGTTTCTCTTTATAACATTATAAATTATTTGTCAAATTGCTACCATGTACAGTATAATATAAGACAGCCATATATGCAATAAACTACAACATGTATATGCTTCAGACTTGGCTTGATTTTTTTTTTAAAGTCTCAGTGAGATAAATAACAAGACAGTTGTTTCAGTAGTTTAGAAGTTATGAATATTTCAAGTCAGCAAGATGAAACATTTTATTTTTTAGATCAACTCAAACCTAGGAAGTTGTGGAGCTGTGAAACACCCTAGCAATCTTTTTCACTGTACCTAACAAGTCAGGTGGCACTGGAAAATGTCAAATATTATTTCATTGCAAGAGTTAAATGGCATCCAGAAAAGCCAACCGATTATTGACCTTTTGCTGAATGGATGGTTATGCCATTAAAAATGTAATATTCTTAAAAGTTTACATTTCATCTTGCAACACCCCCACCCCTCCCACAGCTGCTCCAGTGTCAGTGTTAATCTTATCTAAGAGCATGGACCCATTAAAAGTCATTTATGTTTACATGATGGGCACAGCAGCATGCAAATGAGAACAAGCTGTTGCTGTGAAATGACCCGGTCAGCTCAGCTGTTGGAGCAGATCTCCGATTAACCTGCTGATTGTTTCATGGGAGAGAATAACAACTCTTCCTCTATGACAAGGCTCAGACATAAAGCCAGTATCTTAACTACACCCCAGCATAATACCATGAAAAGGGGGAGTATTCATGGGCAGAGCAGATACAGAAATCGGGTTTTAATGCTCTGACCCTTATACTTACGAATGTACTTACTCTTAATTAGGTAAGTAGTTCAGTTGACTTCAGTGGGGCTACTCATCTGAGTAAAATTAAGTAGGTGCATACGAGTTTGCAGGAACAGAGCCTTAGGGAAGGATTTTAGAATATTCAGTAATGTTCCAATTAAAGGTATTCAAGAAGAGATTGTATTTTTATACAATCAAAAATTATATATAGAATGTTGATACTGCCATATCTAATACATGAATATACCAAGTTCTAAGTTTTGTAATTTGTCCATTCACAATATTTTTATTTTTAAAAAATCACTTAAAAGCAGTATAGTATGTGGAAGCACATTGTTACATATACTATCCTGTGTAAGTTTGTTATCTAGAACTACATCTGTTAGAAAGATACTTCATTTTCTTAATCACAAGATTAAGAATAATTCATAATTTGATTAGAATAGTAATGCTTTGCATCTATGTATTGTCTTTCACCCAAGGATCTCAAAGCACCTTAGAAACTTGAATTAATTGTATGTTATGGGCTTTTTCTGTAGTGTTTGTCATGATAGTACCTGAGCACTTTACTAAATTTGTTCCTATAACACTCTTGTGGAGTAGGGAAGTATTATTCCCATTTTATAGATGGGAAGCTGTAGCAAAGACTGGGGAGGTGACTTGTTTAGGGTCATATAGGATGCCCCGATAGACCCAGGAGCAGACCCCCAGATCTCCCAAATAACTTAACCACAACACCATTAATTTTCCTCTCTGTTAAGCCCCTGGGTCATACTGTGCATTGGTTATTAGGCAGAATTTACTTAGGATTTCACCTTAAACAGTGCAACAATACATGGCCCTATGAAATAGGTCAGGATTATTATCTCTACATGGTTAACTGAGGCAGAGAGTGGTTGTGACTTGCCCAAAGTCACACATTGAGTTAATGAGGCTGTTGTGAGGTTTGTAAAGTACTTTAATATCCTGGATATAAGGTATTATAACCTTATAATTAACTAATAGTAGCCTTGGTAATAATAGGAATTAGTTTCAAAGAATGCTCTAATAATAAAGTGAAATTTCTTGTTAGTCCTAGCAATGGTAGTATTTCTCCTTCAGCAAAAGAAAGTTCAGACACACAGGCCTGGAAAGTTCTTTCTCCAGCTGTGAGATCCAAAGTAATAACAAGAAGCAATGTTATGGGGTGTGGAAGGAGGCTAGGGAAGTTCCCCATTATTTAATAGCATTATTTGATTAGTGTATTGTCATCTGATAATTCCTGGAAATTGGCACATTAGAAACATGAGGTGAAAAAGAGAGCAGCTAACAGACTAATGCTCATCACTGTCAAATAATAAAGGTTACATGGAAACATGTTATGATTATAAATCATAAACACTGCGTAAGACTAAGGATATTTCATTTATCTTTGTAGAATATGAAGGGAGAAATAAGGTAGGTAAATACCTTTTAAAACTATGGAGCACAGGGAACTGCGATGACAGTGAGCCCTCAAGGCTCATCCAAGCGAAGGGAGGTACATCCTGTACAGTGTGGAAAAAAACACATTGCTTTGTTTTTCTTGCAAAATGTTCCATTGTTTTCATTTTGTTTGTTGGAAACATCATTCTGGGATGTATTATCAGGAGTGTTGTAAGCAGGACACAAGAAGTAATTCCTCCGCTCTACTCCACGTTGATTAGGGCTCATCTGGAGTATTGTGTCCGGTTCTGGAAAACCACATTTCGGGAAAGATATGAACGAATTGGAGAGAGTCCAGAGAAGAGCAACTAAAACGATTAAAGGTCTAGTAAACATGACCTCGGAGGGAAGATTGAAAAAAAAATGGGTTTGTTTGGAGAAGAGAAGAACTAGGGAGGCATAACAGTTTTCAAGTACATAAAATATTGTTATAAGGAGTAGGGAGAAAAATTGTTCTCATTAACCTCTGAGGATAGGTCAAGAAGCAATGGGCTTAAATTGCAGCAAGTTTAGCAGTTTAGGTTGGACATTAGGAAAAACTTCCTAATTGTCAAGGTGGTTAAGCACTGAAATAAATTGCCTAGGAAGGTTGTGAAATCTCCATCATTGGAGATTTTTTAGAGCAGGTTAGACAAACACCTGTCAGGGATGGTCTAGAGAATATTTAGTCCTGCCTTGAATGTAGGGGACTGGACTAGAAAATGTCTCAAGATCCCTTCTAGTCCTTCAATTCTGTGATTCTATGATGCTTAGCAAGGTTTAAAAATTAGCAGGAGCCCAAAATTGCTATTGTCTCTACTATGCCCTGTATCTTATTTGCACAGTATGTTGAAAGCCTCACTCAAATAGAGTGTTACTTATAAGTGAATAAGGATCAAATGACAATCCATGCATCAGTGGAACTACTGACATGGGTAAGGGCTGCTCATGTTGCAGTATCATGCCCTGTTGATTAAGGGGATGTGCTATATGTTAATCAAACTTGCAAAAGTGTCATGAAAATATACCAGCTTAGAGAGACAGTCCTCTTGCTTCCATTCCATTACCATAGTGAGGTTGATGATAGGTTAATATTAGAACCTAGATACCATGCTGGTTGGGTGTTTTGTAATCATCTAGTTAGGCAATAATGGAAAAAATTATATTTTACTTGCCCATCAAAAAAATACATTACCCCAGGCAAGTGAGTGAGTAGAGTTTTGCACGGTGGCTGTAAATAGCAGGCAGGTTGGAGTAGATCCACCAGAATCTTTATCTCCCTCTGGAGTTTTTTAAACGTTTTTTCCTTCTGTTCCTTCCTGCAGGCCTGTTCCTTCCTGGAAATTCAGCAGAAAGTTTTCATTCATAGGTTGCTGAATCTTTTCCATATTAATGGATGACATTTGGTATGTGCACTGCAAATCCTGCTCTGGGACTCTGTGAACTGTGGGGTGCCTGATGCCTGTAATCCCCATTCCCCGCCGTGTCCGTTCTTTCCACGGCCCCCACACAACATGTCTGCATTCAGCCTGTGGCCCAGTAAGGACCACTCACTTGGTGCGCACAAAGTACAACAACTTCGACATCTATCTGAAATCCCGATGGATGTACGGATTCATTCGTTTCCTGCTGTACTTCAGCTGCAGCCTGTTTACCTCCATCCTCTGGGTGGCGCTCTCTATCTTGTTTTGCCTTCAGTACCTGGGCATCCGGATCTTTCTGCGTTTCCAGTACAAACTCTCCATCATCCTCCTCTTGTTGGGGCGAAGGCGGGTGGACTTCAGCCTCATGAATGAACTGCTCATCTATGGAATTCACGTGACCATGCTGCTAGTGGGGGGGCTGGGCTGGTGTTTCATGGTGTTTGTGGATATGTAAATAAAGTGAGCGCATGTGGGCTCAGGAGGCGACTCTTACTCTACCCCAAAACATATATCTCCTTTGCCTTTTTTTAAATATAAATTTATTTATCACTGCTACTTTTTTGATAAATTCATGTACCTGTCTCTGGAATTGGGTTCATTTTTATTTTATTTTATTTTATTTTTGAGGGCTGAGGTGCTGCTTAATTCCAATCCCTGATTGCAAGTGGGCTACATTCGATTTTTGTTTGCACAGTGAAAACTACATACATTTCCTTTCAGTCCATAGGAGTCTAGCCTGCTGAACTATTCCAGTGGGCATGAAAAGGGCAGTGATTTAACTGGAGGAGGGAAGCCAAATAATTTTGCATCCTGCCCCTTTAATCCATCTGTATCCTCTTTCTAAAAATGTTCAGTGATGTCCTACGCAAGTAATATATATTCCTATCTACCCAGTCTTCTCCCTCTGTGTATTCTGGACTTTGCATTATCCCTTTGCTAAACATATTGGGCCAAATTCATCTGTGATTTCAGTAGACTTACACCAGGGATGTATTTGGACCATTTTGATATTTTATTTACCTCCAGTCTGCAGCTTTGATAGCTTTGAATGGCTTACCCCACTAGGCATTTAGGGTGGGATCTTCCAAGATCACTTGGCATTGACATATCATTCTCATTTGAAGTAATGGAAGCAGAGTTAGGCCCAGTGCTTAATGCTTTTGAAAATTCCACCCTCAGCAAATAAACCACTGGAAAATGATAGGCCTAGAGTAACTCATCTCCATCTCTTCCTTAATGCCCAACATATTTGGACCCGATTCTGATCTTTTTTACTTTGGGTTTACTCTAGTGTCTTCATGGAAGTTACTCCTGAATTGCACCAGTGCAAGTGAGATCAGACTAGTGTCCTTCATCTAGGGGAACTTGGAAACTAACCAAAATCTGAAAGTAGCATTGTGAATTCTTAAATATTATAGAGGAAATATTCTGGCTCTGCCACCAGTTGTGATAGGGGAAGGTCAAGTAATTAGAAACTTTTTCTGCCGATTTAATAATTGAGAGACAAGTTCTGATCTCAGTCACACCGATCTTAATCTGGGGTAATTCCCCTGAAATCAATTTGAGCATAACTGCAGCTGAGTTCAGAGCCTGGCCCAAAGTGTCTGTTCAGAGTTACCAGCATTTACTCAAAACAAATTTAGAATGTTGTCCCTTTCCCCATTTATCTGTAAGGAATTGCAGATTGATTTCTTACGAGAAGGTTGGCTACAAAGACCAAGACCTGTTTCTGTTTTCAAGCCATTGTAATTCAGTCCATTGAAGTCAATGGAGTCATGCTGATATAAAGTTAGTGTGAGTGAGATAGGAATTGAGTCACTAATGTATTGAAAAGAACATGTTTGTGGTCCAGTATTTGTATTGCCTTCAGTAGGGTCCAATACATACTCGTATGCAGAGGAAAAGGGTGCTTTTACATTGCAGCTTATGGGAACAGTGCCTTTTGGTGGTAGACGTTTTGCAAATTTGCGGATGCAGAGTAGGGATGCTTCTATCTGAAGCCTTAATCTAGAGCAAAACCAGAAATGATCTATACAGTCTGATAATCTAATAATAGACTGACCACAGGGTGCTGATTAAGGCTGGGTCCCGGCAGAATAAATCTTAGATCAGCACTGCAGGAGCTGAGAGATGTTTCTATGGGAGCAAAGTGGTTAATCTCTGTTGTGCCATGAGCC
Organism: Macrochelys suwanniensis; assembly: GCA_033296515.1. NCBI lineage: Eukaryota > Metazoa > Chordata > Testudines > Chelydridae > Macrochelys > Macrochelys suwanniensis. The sequence continues at coordinate 5,763,132 of CM065790.1, read as the reverse complement.
ATGTTCTCTTGATGCTCCTTGGTACTTGCCAGAACTCTGCATGTAACTGCTCCCCTTGGGCTTTGTTCTAGGAGAGCTCACCCAGCTGCTGTGTTTATTACATCTGCCTACCCAACCTGCACTCATCACCCTTGCGTCTGAGCACCTTACACATTCTTAATTTGTTTTACTAATATCTTATGTTTAAGGCTAAGATTTTGGCATGGGTATTTTCAGTAAAAGTCGGGACTTGCAGCCGCTGCAGCTCAGCCACTGCTTCTGGGGGGCTGACCCAACTTCGGCCTGCTGCCGGTCAGCTGTTCCGGCGGCCCTGGGGTTAGCCACTGGTCAACTGTTCCGGCAGCTGCGGGTTGAGCAGCCCCGAGGCTGACAGCGGCTCCAGCCCTGCCCCAGAAGAAGTCCCGGAGGTCCCGGAAACTGACCTCCATGACAGTATCACTGCCTTACTTATGTTTCTTATATATGAGTTTCCAGAATTGCTGGGAGGGAGGGAGATCCTCTGTGATACTTCCATTCCCCAGTCTTCCCACCCAAAATTCTGAGGCCCAGATTCTGGGCTCCAATGCGCAGACCATTTCTAGCAAAGCTGTATCGGGTCTCTGGGGAGGGTGGTTCCCCACGTAGGATAACAATGCCCTGTTATCTCCATTCTCCATGCAGCTCCCAGCCTAAGGGAGTAGGAAGGATTAAAGTTGGAGTACTTTGGGCACCGACTATCCTAGCCTCCCTGACAATTCATAGGGAGCCACTGCAGGCAATGTAAGTTACAGCAGCCCTGGAGCTGCTCTGACTAACACTGGGGGCCCCAGCAGCCCCCAAACCATCCAAAATCCCAGAGGTGCAAAAGTCAGGTAAAGCCACTTGTGCTCCTCCCCACTATGCCTGGCTGGCACATCACAGAATCTGGCTGTAAGTCAGGTGGAAATTCTTGTCAGAGGGGATCTCTTTCAGTGCTCATTTAAATAACAGCCAAAAGAGGGGTCAGTGGAGAGTGTGCTCTCTTGATTTCCCCTCACCTGCTCCAACGTCCGCATGAGCTGGCTACAGCAGTCCCAGTCCTCGTTGATCCAGGGAGCCAGGCACCAAACAGGCACCCCTGTGTTTCAATGCATTGCAGTGCTCCTAAAGCACCACGCTGGCCCTCGGTGTCCAAAATTGGATATTATGTATCAACTGAATGTCCTTCTAAAGGCAAGTAAAAGGGTAATGTTTATCAAATCAAGGAAAGGAGCAGTCCAAGTCAAGGATAAAGGTCACATAAAAGATTAAATGTAGATGAAAATGGTGCCCTGTGTATGAAAATGATCCCCCAATTTGTTCCCTACACCCAAATGTCTGCTGTCAAAATGCCCTAAAGCTTCACTTACCAAGACCTGACTTGAGGACTCTGATTCTCCTGGAAAGGTGGATAACTTGGAAGGCTGTGAATGCATGGGGTGATTACAGCAGGCGAACAAGTAGCGAGATTCCTAGGTTCTATTCCCAGATGTGTCACTGTATTGCTGTGAGCTTGGGTAAATCGCTTAAACCGACTCATTTTCCATATAAAAAATGGGGATAATACCTAACTTCCTTTGTAAAGTGCTAGTGATCTTTGGTTGAAAGGTACTAAATACACAAAGGGAAAAATATTATGTCACAGGCACCAAGCCAGTGCAAGACCTGTATTCCTTACAATGCATAGGTGATAGTGATGTTAACAGTTGCAGCTGGGGAAACAATGACCTTTGAATACCAATGTGGGCAGGTAAGAGGAAGAGGGAGTGGTTTTCAAATCATTTGTTTGAAAATGTGTCAACTTGAACATTTTAGGTGTATGTAACTAGAATAATATTTGGCACCTATATAGCACTTTTCATCTTCAAAGTGTTTTACAAACACTAGCTAATTAATCCTCACACCATCCTTAGGAGGTTGCTGAATAATTAAGATCTTGGTAACAATTTGGGATTGTAATCAGTTTTTTAATACAGGGATTTTGTTTTTAAGCATTTAAGTTTACTTTTAATTAAAGGTTTTTCTCAAGGAGTTGAGATGTTCAAGGTGACCTACAAGTTCAAGGAGGAGAAGGCGGGCTGTGAGGGGGAAAAAACAGTTAACCAAGCCAGAGCTATATGATGGACAGAGTAAACCACACAGTAAAGCATGTGCTTTCAGTAAGGAATTTTTTCTCATCAAGCTTTCTTCATTGCAAAAGTCCTTTTTTTAAAAAAAATGGAACAGACCAAATAAAACGGGTAGAAGTTGGAATTTATTCCTATGTCTTTAGGAGTCAGCCAAATAGCCAATTAATGTTAGTTGCCAGAAATATTTTAGCCCGAGCAGATATGTGCAAGCCCTACTCCACTGTGGAAATCAATTTTCCCTTGGATTTATTCCTGTTTCCCAAACTCACTCAGACATGAGAGAGACATGCTCAGATTAAAAATAATTAGAAAAAAAAGTTCAGCATTATGTTACAATTAACACCATAGATAATTAAAACTGAAATGATTTGAAAAATTTAATCAACTTTTCACCATTGGTGCTGTTTGCTTCACCTTTCCAATTTCATCTTGGACAATGAGAATAAACTGGTCACTTTCACTTTTGTTTTTAGTCAGTTGTTCCTTAATCCTCTCATGCTGCTTCTTTGGGCTATAAATACTGCGGATTAATGTTTATTTGGTTTTTAAAATGCTTCCAGGGGAATTTAAAAAGAAACTGTAGAAGCATTTCTATTTGTTTTAAGTTCCGAGAGAGATTAATTTTACCAGACCTACATTTTGGGCTGTATTTGATATGACAATGTCCCTTTGGGACCCAATCCTGCAGTCTTTGCACATCCAAAACTCCCTTTGAGATCTCCTTTTCAAGTCATTGAAGGTTTCAGATATGCAGGGAATGGAAGACCTTTATGTTTTTGAAGCAGGAACTCCCAGTCTGTTACAGCAGACTTAAGGGCAAGGATGTTTGTAGTGTGGTAACAAAGTCGCATTAGCTCTGCCCTTTAAGTGGTGAATGTACAAACTACAATGCAAAGTGTTTGATTTGCACCATGTTAACCTTTTGAAACATGGATACAACTCAGTGTCTTGAGTGCCTGTTGAGTTCTTTATGAAACGTACCACCTTCATTAAACGTTTTTTTTAAATGTCTGAATGGATTGGTTGTTTAAACCAATGGGAAAGTATTAGAGATACTGTTTTACAAAGATGCTACCACTCTCCTCTGGTATTGTTTGACACCCACATTGTACAGATGTCAATTATTACAGCAGGGGTGAGGCAGTAGAGAATCAGGCCCCATGTAATTAAGCCGCACAGACATCCTTGTGCGGTGAGTGTAATTATACCGATTTTTATAGCTGGGTCAATTAATGATTAGGAAGGTTAGTCACCAAGGAGTTATTGGGAGAGCCAGGAGTCCTGACTCCCAGTCCCTTGCTCTAACATGACTTGTGTCTTGCCATATCCCCTTGCAGGTGTGGAGTAACTGCACAGGTTGCTGTCTGCTGTCCCTCTCCTGTGTGGAGATGAGACTGCACTACAGCATTGTGATCACGATTCAGCAGTCAGTGTAGGCCGTGGCCAATTGTGGGGTTAATCTCAGTTGATGCAAAAAGTGAGACTGCCAGAGACTACATAACATCTACTAGGGACGTTGTTATTGTTACTGATTTTACATAGAAGGTTCCTCAGATGGTAGAGTGATGGGCAGCAGCATACACAGATCCAAGATAGATGCTGAACATGATTTATCCTGGTCTACACTGATTGGTCAGCATTGTGTAATGTTTTATAGCCAATGAAGCCAAGGGCTCCAGAGAGGCTAAGCATGGAGAGGGCGATTGCAAGCAGGAAAAGATAAATTTCTGGAGCAGCATTCATGTGGCTCCAGGAACCAAAAACCTTCCCATAAGGGGCACAAAGAGGCCGTAGCCACTACTACTGCCCAAAGGAGAGGAGGTTCCTGACGCAAAGCCAGATTACTTAGGTTTAGTGCAAGGATGAGTGGATTTTACCCTTAATAATACACGAAACTACACAAACAGCCTTGCATGCATGACTATTTGACTCATTGCCTTACACCCACTTCACAGAATGGTAAACGAGTACACCAGCTGCAAAGGCCTAGAGAATGTGGCTGGAAGGTTGTAAAGGGCTTTGAAAGCTACTGTGTAAGTGCAGGTCATGGGTGGGGTTTTTGTTTTTGTTTTTTGGTTTTTTTGTTGTTGTTGAGCCTCTCTTGATTCGAGAGGAAGTAGGAACTCATTTGCCCCTACTCCCAAAATCAGCTCAAGGAACCCCACCAATTTTGGCTACAAGAACATAGGTTTGGAGAAACTGAATGAGAATGATGGGAGCAAAATGGTGTACTGGCATCCGAGTTCTGTGTGTGAACCTGACCCATTCAGAGTCATGTACGGTGCAGGATGACTAATTTACGGAAAATTCATGAGTGTGCTGAGCATTTCACTTCTCAGTTGGTACATTTTGAGAAGCAGGCTGCTTTAATCGGCGATAATGTGCTATTTGTGTAAGAGAGCAAGCTCAGGCCAGATTCTGATTGAGTTACACCAGTGGAAATCCACAGTAACTCCACTGAAGGCACTGGAAATCCGTATAGGAGCCCTTCGTAAGTGCATTCATTGGTGAAAAGCTAATTTCATTCTGCCCCATGTTCTTAGACAAGTCATAACAACTTGTATTTATACAGCATCTATCATCCTAAAGCATTTGACAAACTAGTTGATATTCAAACTGTACATGGGGGACCACATCCTCAGCTGGTGTAAATTGGTGTAGCTCAAATGAAGTAAGTGGAGCTAAACCAATTTGCACCAGCGGAGGATCTAGCCCTGGGATTACTTCAATCATTTCCTTGCTGAATCCAGCTGCTACATTGTATTAAAAGACAGCTAAAAATACATGAACTATTTTCCTAATGTTATTCATCTATGCAAGCAAGTGCTGTAGTTGCCATAGCTTAGTTACGTGATGACAGATGGAAGATGCCCAGTCATCAATGGCTGGGGAGGTGCCACAGTGGCTTCTATTGAGACATGGTCCACACTGTGAAAAAGTTTGAGAATCCCTTCTCTGAAGCACCAGGTTTTGGCCACTTCTGGAGGCAGGATGCTGGGGTTGGTGGATCTTGTGTCTGATCTGGTACAGTAAATCCTTTCGTTTCTAGTTAGTAGATAGGGAAAGATGCCGTGTAGGGCAAGCCATACAATGGGATAGATAAAAGGAGGCATTTGATCGACTAATGAGTTTGGAGCCCTGTGGGTGTGCTTCATTTATAAGACTCTGTGCTTGAAAGCATGTTATCCATGGCCTTGTGACTCCCAAAGCATTTGAAAGATGCAACCATCTTAGTAACAACCCACTCCTTGTCATGTGGGATTGCTTACAAAAGCCCTGTATAGGCTAAGGAAATTCAAACCGTTGCAACCATGTTGATGTTAAGTCTACAATGTTGCAAGATCAAGCATCATTTGTGCAAGCAATGCCTTGCAATAGTGTCTACATTAGGGGTTAGCACTAGGGTAATTACGTCAGTGTATGAATTTCCTTTTTGTAGACATGGCCCGAGAGCCAGATTTCTCTTGTAGGCGTAAGCCGGAGTCGGGCTGTGTGGACCCACGCCAATCAAGCAAAAACACCAGGAGGTATTGCCACAACTGCTTCTGGAGCTCTTCTGCATGGTGTGTGTGTGTGTGTTTCTACTGCACATTCCCTTAGGAGGGTGCAGTGTGGATGGTCCTCCCTGTCACGTTTTGGGTGGTGGAGCCTTTGGGAGTGCAAACGGAACAGTCCCCGTGCTTAGAAGAGCTGTGATTTGACCTGACCCCTGTGCCAGGAAATGCAAGGGGGCTAAGGTTCCTTGTGCTCTCTCCTACTTGTTCATCCCAAGCAGGGCCAGTCTGGCCTGTAGCTCACCCCTGAGCTATCATTCCCATTGCAATTAACCCCCTGGGAGAAGCAAGGTTTGGGTTTTTTTCCCCCTAGAAGCTGTTAAAAGTAACAAGGTGTGTTTACTCCCAGGAAAGGCTTTTAGGGAGGCTCTTGCATATTGACACAGCAGTTAGAGTGAAGACATTGCTGGGAAAAATTAAGCCTTGTTATCTTTTAACATCTTTGTGTAGCCAAACAAAGTTTCCATAGCTCCAGGACAGCTATGTTGCCAGGGGAAAAAAAAAATTCTCATCTCATTTCTTCACCAGCCAACTTGCCGTGTTAATTTTCTCTTCCTGCTTCAAAGTAGTCCTCATGCCCAGAAAATGTCAGCTCAAAGCAAAGTTTTTGTCCAGTAATAAGCCAATGAAAATTGCAAAGGACAAGATATTTTTATTCAGCTACTGAAAACGGTGCTTAAGGGATATCAAGGGCTGGCGTTGTCAGGGTTTGCTCTGAATTTTTGCTGCGTTGGTGGCTCTAAATCAGAGTTTAATCCCTGATGCACACGAATTTGGGGTTTATCTCCATGCAAAATTGTACCAGTTTAACTAAAGGTGTGGTTTTAAAGTAATTTAGATAAACCCCTGGTGCAAACCCCTGTGTGGACACTCTTAAATCAATATAAATCTGACCTGTCAATTTATCTTAAATTGATTAGGAGTAAATTTAAAATAAGCCAGAATAAGCCACTCTTAAACCAAAATAAAAACATCCATCCAGGGGTTTATCAACTAAAGTGATTTAAAAACCATTTTAACTTAAACTAGTGCAGCTTTCTTGAGTAGAGAAGGCATAAGTCAACCCAATGCAACTTCTGGATGTAAACAAGGCCTTATCTCAGAGTTTGCCTAGTGTCTTATAGAGTAGGGGTGGCCTCTCAATGGCTTAACTTGTAACCTTCCTTCCATTATAAACAGTCTTAAGTCCTCAGAAAAGTCCTTTCAGACAAGACATTTGTTGGTGAAGGGAGCAGGGGAGAAGTGGGGGTGATTCAGAGCGGGTAAGGAGAGCCGAGTAAATAGCTGAACTGAACTAGCCTCGATAGATACCACATAAACCACTGGAGACAAATACTGAAGTCCTTGCCCAGTACTTACTCAGGCAAATCTCCCATTGCAAATCAGCTGATTGCCCCGGGAAGGGGGAGGAGTGAGGATGCCGTGTGCAGAGTAAAGGGGGAGGAGAAGAGGCGGGTTAAGGGTGGGGGCTTGGGGGAAGGGGTGCAGTGGGCGGGCCAAGGGTTGAGCCCCCTGCCACTGGTGCTTGCACAGTAGGGGAAGCTGCTGATGCACAAGGTGCTTCTCCTAACCTACGGCACCTTCAGCCTCCTTGCCTGCCTCATTGTCTGCAGTGCCAGTGGGCTGTGTCTATGTGGGGTAAGGCTGGGGCACCCCCCATTGCTTCCCACTCAGCAATGATGATTGTAGTATTAAATTGTTTGTTTAAAACGTATATAATGCGTTTTGTCTGGCAAAAAAAAAAAAAATTCCCTGGAACCTAACTCCCCCTATTTACATTAATTCTTATGGGGAAATTGGATTCGCTTAACATCGTTTCACTTAAAGTCGCATTTTTCAGGAACATAACTACAACGTTAAGTGAGGAGTTACTATACATACACCTTCATATTATATGGGGCCTATCCTGCTGCCATTGAAGTGTATGGAAAAACTCCTGCTGATGTCAGTGGAAGCGAGATCAGGTGGTCTATACTGGTCTTTGACCCCTGCTGTAGGAATGCACACAGGTACCAACCAATAGCAGAGGTGGAAAATGAGACCTGTAGAGCCTATGGATGAAATCCTAGTTCTGTTGATGTCAATGGCAAAACTCTCTCGGACTTCAGTGAACCCAGGATTTCATCCTGTTTCTCTCCTACAAAACTGCTTGTTCTCTGGAAGATCACTAACACTAATTTGTAAACTGCTCACAAGGTCAGATTACAGCATGCATATATTGATAGCCATCTCTTTTCATCAGTATATAGCATAAAAAGGAAATATTGGGCCAAATCTTGGAGTCCTTACTCCATTTTTACCCAGGCCAAACTCCCACTGACTGCACCACTGTTATTACTTGCACATTATTTCAGTGCTCCCTGATAATTCTTCATGGGTTTGGGGCAGAAAAGCCTGTGGTGTTGTCCTCTATACACTCCCGCAGATGGACACTGGAAGGGCTGGACAAAAACATTAGACTCTAATCTGAGATGGAAACTTTATTGGGAGTCATCTAGGGGACTGGATAATCCTCTGCACATACACTGGGTCTTCAGTGGGGAAACGGTTTTGCTATTCAAAGTGAAAAGTGATCCCACAGGGTTGAATTCAACTCTGCTGTACACAAGTGCAATTCCACTGTGGAGACCAAAGTCAAGATATAATAGAAGGCAGGTATAACCCAAACCTTCAAGAATCAGCCCCAGTGCCCAACCATGGAGGAATGAAAGTAGAGCTCGCAGCTTCCCCTCCCCTTTATTGTTTGGCACAATATAAGGAAGTTACTGAGGAGACAGAGAGATGGGGAAATTGTAGGGCTCATTCACAATTTGATATTGATGCGTTTGTGACCTTAAGCATCTTTTGTGTCCCTTGTAGCATATGTAGTAGGGGATGGCTCAGTATTTAAATGTTTATTCAGCATTTGCCACAGAGAGAAAACTTGCTTCAATCTGCAGAGATGCCAATCGATTTTTTTTTTTAATATTTTATTTTGGAAGAAAGCCAAATACTGGATGTTATGAAGTCTTTGGTGGCTGCTGCCTGCTTGTTCCATACCAAGCATAACTTTGTATATATTTTTATCATCAAACTCGGTCCCATGCATCTGAATGTGCAAACAAGGGCTCTGGCTACAGTGCTACTCCTCCAAGCGGGGAACTTGTTCATTTTCCTTGGCCATTTTGTTTTACAGCTTTTCACAAGCTAAGATGTCCTTGCAGTGCGAACGAGACAGCAATGCATGCAGTCAGCTCATAACAAGAATAACAAGTTAATTTGACTAGAACGGCAAAGTGGAACAAATTCAGGCTCCTTTAGTCCCTAATAATGGATCTTAACAGTGTTTGCCTATTTTAAAAGGTTAAGATGAATATGGGATATTACATTTGTTTTTCTTCTTTTGTGGCCATGGGACACATTGACTATTTGTCAATGAAAGGGTTAACCCTCTTCCCAGCACAACAGAAAGCCACTGGGCATGAATGTCTATCGCAAGGGTAACTCCATTGACTTGAATGGGATTGCTCCTGATTCAAGCCCTGCTACAGAAAACTCAAGAAAGCACTTCAGTGCATGCTGCATTTCTGTTGAAGTCAATCGGAGTTAAGCATGTGTTTTAAATGATTTCCTGAATAGGGATGCACTTAACTCAGTGCTTGTCTGAATTGAGGCCTTATGCTAGTGCAAGTGAGAGGAGAATCAGGCCCATTATCTCGGCTTAACTGCTACCCTCACAAAGCCAAGGATCAGTGCTAAAGAACAGGAAGATATCTTAGGAATATCTGACAAATATATGTACATTTGGGGACTGCAAGCCTTGAATTCATAATACAGTGCAATGTATTGAACATGACAGCGCTCTGTGGAGGATAGAATAGATTAAATACCCCTGCTGAGTCAGCAGATAGGACAAGCATTGAGTGGATAGCAAAGTTCAAACTAGCCTTCCAGGTCAGGTAAGCAGCCCATTGGTGGAGCCATTTGCATGTGTGGGTAGGGGAAGCTTGTTATGCAGCTGTGAATTCAGTACATTCAAATAGTAATCAATGGACTTTGAAAATGAAAAGAAAAAAAATATAGATTGGTTGAGATTTTCAATGGAAGCTCCTGTCAATATCATTAGGGGTTATGTGGCTAAATTCCTTTGCCAGCATTGCAAATCTGAACCACAGGATTTGGCTTCATGTAGGTTCAGCCAAAAGCATGATATATATTAATAATAAAATAATAATGAATATGGGTACAGTGTCTTCCACTGAAGGATCTCAAAATGCTTCACCCTCAATTATTACTGAATTGAACCTCACAACATCCCATTTAAAATAGGTATTGTTATCCTCATTTTACAGATGGGGAAGAGGCACAAGGAAGAAGGATGACTGGCTGGTTAAGGCTTTAGCCTGGGACATAGGACACCTGGATGTAATTCCTGGCTCTGCCGTAGGCAACTTAGATGGATAAGATTATTTCCTGTGCTCCATCCTTAGTCTGTCTTGTCTATTTATATTAGCTCTTCAGGGCAGGGACCGTCTCTTACTATGTGGTTGTACAATGCTGAGCACAATGGGCTCCAAATATCAGGTAAGGTCTCTAGGTGCTACAGTAATAAAAATAAATAACTAAATGACTTGCCTAAGGTCACACAGGAAGTCCTTGGCAGAGCTGGGAATAAAATTCAGACATCCTAGTTCCCAGCCCTGTGCCTTAACCACAAGACATTCTAGTTGTGTAGTGACCAGGAAGGCAAAATCGCCAGTCATTGTGCATGTAGGAGTAGCACATTCTTTTTTTTTCAGGTCCAAATTTTGCTCTCTTTCTGCATCCTGGTTTCTCCTTTTCTTTGTTTCTAATAAAAGCATCAAAAGTGACTATGGATGTCTTTTTAAATGTTTATGGTCATGTTATCCATCAGATACATATTTACAATCATTCATTAAATTAGGATGTAGGTTTCATTCCTCTTTCTTAGAATATTAATGCCTACTCGTGGCTGAAATACCGTATGAATATTCATTAACAAATCAATCAATTCCTCTGCCAGGAATGATGTCATCTGAGCAATAACTGGAGCACTAATCGAGCGCACTATGAAAAAGCAATGAATGCCATCAGATCTAATGTTTATTGAACTGCTTGTGGGTAAATCACAGTAGGGTTTTTGTCTGCTTTTCTGTGCATTAACTGGTACTCTAATTCCTAACTATCCACAGCCAGAGCATGCACGTTCCATCCTTACTAGGAGTGTATAACACTGCGGAGCTGCCAGGTGTTAAGGATTTGCTCAGCTACAATGAATTGATCTGCAGTGATTCCAGGGACTACTTGGCTAAAAATCTACCCTACAACAACATGGGCACTCAAGGAGAGCTTGCATTGCAATCAAAGCTGTTATATAGTAGGAAAGGGGTAGCATTTTCTTGAAAATAAATGGGCCTAAGTGTCCTTACAGTGGCATAACTCCATGCATTTCTTTGGACTTGCTCGTGGTTTAGAATATTATCCAAAGAGAATCAGGCCCAGTGCCTTGTCTTTGTTTCTTCTTGAGAGTAAAACTGTTGTGTCAAATACAGAATGTATACCACAAAGTAATGTGCTTTGACTGAACATTGTTATTCAAAATTTTATTGTAACAGAGTCATAATCAGAACGCTAGTGTAAATATGCATAATACCTTTGGCTACAGTCTCATAATAATGCCACTAATCGGCTGAGGATATGGCCCTAAATAATTAAAAGCATGCCCCTGCTCATGTAGAAATCAGTGAGAGTTTTTCCTTGACTTTGAAGGCAGCAGGGTTGGAAACTAAAGTTATGTGTGTCAGGGATCCCTTTAGAAACCTTTTCTTTTAAGGGTTTTTGAATCAACTTTTAAAAAGAAATGTTATCCTTAATATCTTCCTCTGATCTTGACCATTGCATTCAAAATTCCTCAGTCCCATAAAACCAAACAGGAAGAGTGAGTCTGATTTTAGCTAAATGTTTTTTCTGAGATGACTTTGAGATGAAAGTTTTTCACTGAAAAGAGCTATTTTTTTTCCTGGACAAAGTACAAGGCCACAAGGGGGAAATCAAAATGAATCTTTTGAAAAAGAAAAAAGCCAAAATACTAAAGATTTCCTTTTTATTTTCCTCTTGTTTTCTCCTTGTTGAAAGAAACAAGTAACTTGACTTTAAAAACGAGCAAAACTTTGGCTGGTATTGCGTGTGCCACATACATCTGGTCTTACTATTGTGAAAAACACTTTTAGCTTGACTGAGAGTAGTATTTTAAAAAGACTTCTGTACATTCTGATCATTCTTTTTTGGGGTGCTCAGATACTCTAGCGATGGGGATTGGGAACAACATAAGATCCATCCCAAATAGAAGGGCATTCTTAGAATGTTTTTATCAAAGACGCTAAAGTCAGTAGAGGGTTGACTGGATTTGTTATCAGCTTGATGGGATCCCACTTTTACAAAGGACTAGGCCTCAGGAGAAAACTCACCACTGAATTTCTTATATAGTAGGGTCCATTCCATGCATCTAGATTAGCTTCTTTGGAATTGTATGTGGGTGCTTCTAATTTTAAGACACATTAGCTTGAACCAAGTCTTTATTGCTACTAATATTAATTCTTAGCCTTTTATAACTTTAGAGCACTGTACAAATGTTAACAAATTCTCTCAATACTCCTCTTCTGAGGTACCACAGAAACTAGGAAAACTGAGGCAGAAAGGCAAATCACTTTCCCAAAACGACATGAAAATTAAGTGCCAAAGACGAGATAGGAGTTAGGAACTTCCTGGCTCCTAGACCCAGGTTCATTCCTCTAGAGATCATGCTTTCTGTGTTCAGTGCATCTCTAGTGTTGTTTCAATGTGCTTGGTACACCACAGCCTTCCCTTATGATTTCAATGGGACACTGAAACAGGAAGTTAGGCAGAAGGGACGTTGTCTCAGCCTAATAGGTGGTCTTGGAGCACAACAGCTGGATAAAAACACCAGCAATTAAATGACTGGCAGCACTTGTTATTTTCTGAACATCAGAGGGTCTGTGTCAGATCCAAATGTTAATTAAATGTGGCTTTTTGTAAAATACATTGTTTATCAGAGTACAGACAGAACAGGAATGTGAATTGATTGTACTGTTTGTTTTTCTAAACTGAACAATGTAACCCTGTCAGTTCCCTCAGATATCTCTATGCATAAACGCCTCCTTAATGAATATGATTGTCTTTGTTAATGCTGCTGAGCACAGCCGCAAAGAGCTGCAGAAGCGAGAGCCGGCCTCTGCGGAAAGCCATCTACCTGTATCATTATGCAAATATAGGCAAGGCACTCCTTTTTCCACTGATCATTTCTTTGCACTGGTTGTCTCTCTACTAAAATATAGCCATTTGGCCTGATCTTGTGAACTGCTGAGCACCCTCAGCCTCCCATAAAGTCAGTGGGAATTGAGGGTGCTTTTGGAGAGAGAAGCTGGGTAATATAATATCTTATATAGCTATTTATGACCCTGGGAAAGAATGCTTGTTTTTAAACCAATATTTCTCCTCCATGTACAGATTGGTTAGGCTAGATAGGCCCTGTTGAAACTGATTAACTTGGACAGAAGCTTGTTGTTCTTTGAATTGTGTCCATTGGAGTCAATGGACTTGCACATGCTTAAATCAGGTCTGAATCTGACCCATTAACTAACTCAGCCTCACAATAGCAAGTATTACTATCTGTTTTACAGAGGCGTAAACTGAAGACCAGAGAGGTCAAGAGACTTATTTAAGGTCACACAGTGAACCAATAGCAGAGTTGTGAAAGAAGTCAGGAGTCCTGATCCACAGGCTTTTCCTCTAATCACCAGACATCACTCACTGCAACTCTGTGTAAGGGTCCCTGGGACTGGAAACTGAGTCTGTGGAGCCTGTATTCCCACATTACTACTTGGAGGGCATGCAGCGCTACATCCAGGGAGGACTGTGGAAATTAGGTGCAGCAGGAAGTTCTGCCCAAAGGATCCAGAGTGAGAGTACATTGTGGCCCTCTGTTTGGCCCATGATCACTATTTAGCTCTGGAGGGTGGACCAGGAAGTTGTCTGGACAGTCACATAGACTTCTGGCTTGCTGTGACTTCAGACCACACTTTGGCTTCTGATCTCCAGTCTCTGATCCCATCCAACTCTGACCCTGGCTGTAGCCTCCTGGTTCCAGCTTGGAACTACCTCTGATCTCTGACCCCGCCGCTTATTGATCTCTGCTCTAGCGATTCCTCTGATCCCTGCTCACTGACTACCATCTTATAGCCATCCTTGATGTGTGGCTGCCTGCCCAGCTGGGACCACTAGGCCAAACTGCCTACACCATGGTCCCTTACACTCTGACAGTGTCCCCTTCATTTATTGTAAGAAATGGTCTTTCCTGTTCAACACTTCAGGGAATTCAAGGTTAACACTTTTCACCTCCAGTACTTACCCTGGAAGTGAAATGATTCTTCTGACGACAGCGATTTACTGCATCATCAGATGATAGATGTTTTGAACAAACAATGTTCTTTTAATGCAGCTCAATAAAATTAAAGGGTAACACAGGGTCTGATTATTTCAGTCTTTAATTTATGTGATAAGAGTGGAAAAATTAAGTGTGTGGCTTCCTTTCAGGTATTTTACATTAGCATGTGCTGGTGGCACTTAGCATTGTTGTCACCAAGACTGGAATGTCAAGGTAAATTACAACTGAAGGACACACACAGACACACATCTCTCCCATGGTTTTTTTTTGTCCGTAAGAACAGGAGAGCTTTCTATGTTTAAGAAACCCATTTATATTATTGCCCAGCATTGGAGCTGATGGACAGAATTCACACCCTAGAGCTGAAGTCACACCAGCTATGGAGTTGATAGTATTTGGAGGGCTAGTTTCAAAAGAATATACAGTAGAAGTACTAGATGAGGAATCTGAAGGGGGAGAAGGAAATATATTCTTCAAAACCCCTGTGGGTAGCTTACAGCTGTCTGGGAAATCTATAGCTAATTGTCACTTTAAAGGTGACTTGAGCTGCCTGAAATAAGGCTTTGTAACTATGTTTCCATGCATCTAAATCACAGGATGGTAAAGGGCTGAAAAGAATCAGCAGGGAGAGACTGAACACTATTTATGAAGTGGTCCCTTTTGAGGTACAGGAAAACTATTACCCTGAGTAGGAAAAAGCTTGGAAGAGTGATGGCTTAAGGGGTCCTACTATATCAAGATAACTGGGTGTAATAGCAGAAGAATCCTGAATTTTTTTTTTTTTAAAGTTCTGATTTGAGTGACTATGGTAAATATTCTGATCTCAGTCCATGCCTTAAAAACCCCATAAAAGTCATACCTGAGCTGGCGGGAAACACAGGTTCAGATACTGCCCAATTACATGCCCACATAATGCTATCTATCTGAGTTTCAAAATCCCCACACTCTTTGAAATGTGTGATCTCAATTACAACCTAATGCAGAAGAAGCTGAAATTGATGAGAATCATTGCCTGGTCATTGTAATGTGAATTAACATAATCAAAATGAACATATTTCCTTAGGGATTTTGTTTATTGTTTCAAAGTCTGCATCAAATTATGTAATAAACAACTTTTCGAAACTGCCAACATTATTCATTTTGCTGGCTGAACAAAGCCACCCAGATTAACCCCACATTTCCATCTCATGGGAGATGTGCAAGGTATTATTTATTTCCACTGCCTTTCTTCAGTAGTTCTCATCCAAGTATCTCAAAACACTTTGCAAACATTAACTAAGGCCTTGTCTAAACACAAACGCACACCAGTTTAGTTAAACCAGTGCAAACCTCTCTGTGGACACTTCAGTTTAACTGTGGCTTATTTCAGTTTCATTAATCTGTTCCTAATCAATTTTATGTGAAACAAAATAAGAGCATCTAAGACTTCCTTTTGCACCAGTTTAACTAAATGACAATTTAATTTAAACTGGTAAAACTTTGCATGTAGACATGCACTAAGCCTCACACACTTCTGTTGTAAGGACTTCAGGACTTGACTCATTAACAATTAATACTTAATGAATAAGTATTAGACTAGATTCTATCACCCATACTCATGCTGTGTAGTATCTTATTCTGTGAGTAGTTTTATTGAAATTAGTAGGGATTTGCATGGAATAAGGTGTTACTCAGGAAGTAAGGATGGTAGAATTTGACTCGATGTTTTTCATTTTCAAATTTAGTACTAATTAGCTGGACCAGGCCAAAGATTAGTATCGCTGGGGCTTTTGCACCAAAATCTACATAATGAGAGATATTATTTATCTTATTTGCTGTTGTACCTGTCATAAAAAACATTAGAGATTGCAAATAAAGCCTCCTTACATAAAAATCTCCATTGCATTCAGTGGGAATTTTGATTAAATACTTCAGGATTTGTCCAAATGTTAGTATGATTTTGACTTTCAGGTAGGATGACCAGATGTCCCGATTTTATAGGGACAATCCCGATTTTTGGGTCTTTTTCTTATATAGGCTCCTATTACCCCCCACCCCTTATCCTGATTTTTCACATTTGCTGTCTGGTTACCCTACTTTCAGGACTTCATTGGAGATGATCTGTTTAAAAAAACCAAACAGTTTATACTTCATTTAGTGTCCTATCATGGCTGATTGAGTCTGATAATAGCAATTTACTCATGTTACAAGTCTGTTGAAATAGCGGTTATCTCCATAGGAGTGTTCCTAGCTTCTGTTTGCCAGAAGCTGGGAATGGGTGGCAGGGGATGGATCACTTGATGATCACGTGTTCTGTTCATTCCCTCTGGGGCACCTGGCATTGGTCACTGTCGGAAGACAGGATACTGGGCTAGATGGACCTTTGGTTTGACCCAGAAGGGCTGTTCTTATGTTCTAAGGTCATGGTCTGGCTCAAAGAACTGAGACACCATCATAATGCCAATTCTGAATTTGGACCTCCTGTGGGGAATTCTGAAAGGCTGACCGAAACCCCCAAACAAAAACCATTTCTGGGCTGGAACTAGACCTTGTGTGACCCAAGACAGATTTACCACAGCAGGGTTAAAGCTTTCCCAGTGATGTCCTTGGTAGAAAGTCTCCCTAATGGGAGGAGAATGACATTCCAGAATGGGAAGTGAAATGAAGATATCACAAGATGGTTTGATAGGACACAGGCAAAAGACTAGCTGATAAAATATATAAGCACTGTGGAGATTGTAGGTAAGTCATTTAACCTCCATGCCTCAGTTCCCTTCAACCCTCCTGAAGATTATAAATAGGGCACACCTTTTTAACAGTGAGGGCGATTAACCATTGGAACAAACTACCAAGAGAAGTGGGGGAGCCTCCATATGAAGACTGGATGCCTTTCTGGAACATATGCTTTAGTAAAACACAAATTATGCTCTAGATTAACTTACATTATTGCACTGAATATGGGGGTAACTGGGTGAAATTTCATGGCCTGTGCTATACACAGGCCCTACCAAATTCATGGCCATGAAAAACGCGTCACGGACTGTGAAATCTGGTCTTTCGTGTGCTTTTACCCTATACTATGCAGATTTCACAGGGGAGACCAGCATTTCTCACATTGGGGGTCCTGACCCAGATGGGAGTTGCGGGGGGTGGGGGTGGGGGGGGGTGTCACAGTATTGCCACCCTTACTTCTGCGCTGCCTTCAGAGCTGGGTGGATGGAGAGTGGCGGCGACTGGTCAGGCGCCCAGCTCTGAAGTCAGCTCCCCGCCAGCAGCAGCGCAGAAATAAGGGTGGCAATGCCCTACCATGACACCCTTACTTCTGTGCTGCTGCTTTCAGAGCTGGGCGGCTGGAGAGGTGGCTGCTGACTGAGGGCCCAGCTCTGCAGGCAGCAGCGCAAAAGTAAGGGTGACAATACCATACCAGGCCATCCTTACTTCTGTGCTGCTGCTGGTGGCGACTCTGCCTTCAGAGCTGAGCTCCCGGCCAGCCGCCGCCGCTCTCCAGCTGCCCAGCTCTGAAGGCAGCACCGTTGCCAGTACCCCCTACAATAACCTTGTGGCCCTCTCCCCACAACTCCTTTTTGGGTCAGGACCCCTACAATTACAACACTCTGAAATTTCAGTTTTAAATAGCTGAAATAATGAAATGTATGACTTTTAAAATCCTATGACCGTGAAATTGACCGAAATGGACCATGAATTTGGTAATGCCCTAGCCATTCACGAGGTCAGACTAGAGGATCTAATGGTCCCATCTGCCCTTAAACTATGAAAAAAAGAGAATCAGTTCTAGGGAATTAGGGCTAATTATGGGCCATCCATTTATTGGCCCCTGCTGAAATGGCTTGCCAGGGTGGCAGGTATTGCCAATTGCTGGCTTATGAATAATGTCTGATAGAACCTGAATAAAGACCACTGCTGCTGAGCTCATCAAGGCATTTAACACAGGCCTCCAAGCAGTCAGGTGGAAACAACTGTCATTAAAAATGTGGGCTGGATTTAAATGAATAGTCCCACCGCTAAGGCTCTGGATAGAATCCCTGAGGCACCAACTCCTCCCCCATGGAAGGGATTTTAGTTTTGTAGGAGGACTTTAGAGATTATTTCTACTGTTTGAAGACAAAAAGTACCATATTGCACTTATAACACACCAAGAAACTCGTTATCCGGGCCAAGGTAGCCAACATTTCTTTTCATGTATGACAAAGGAGAAAACAAGTTTGTTTGGCTTCTTTTGTTATGCAGGTATAAGAGGATGAAGACCAGAGGGTTTCTAAATACTCTGCTATCTCATTTGCTGCTGATGGGGCACTGATCCTAATTAATTGTACTTGGCCAAACATAGATGAGATGTCCTCTCCACTTTCATATGAATACCAATTATTATTATGCAGCACTAATTAAATGTTCCATCAACATAAAGGTTTATCTTAGGGGGTAATCATCTTTCCTTGCCAGATTGCATTGCAGCTCAATACCAACCTTGGTTATACACTGTAGACTGCTGGCCTGTTTCTCCAGCCTCGGAAGGACCGACACTACACTCAGAATCTGGTTCAGGTCCTTTTTCTCAGGACTTCACATTTATTTCTTCCATATAAAACTAGTACAGCACATCAGTTGCCCATCCCCTTAAACTGGGGTCTTCTGCAGGAGCCTCTCTATTCCCAATAGGTTTCCACTCTGCAGGCCACTTGCTTTCGAGTCACACTGTGTTCCAGGGCTTGCCACAGGAGTCAACTTGCTGCCTATAGCTTTTCCCCAAGGTCTCCTGGAAGAACTTTCCTGCTCCCTGCAGCTTTCTCCCCAAGTGGCTTACTCGTTGGCTTTGATAATTACCTGATCCCTAGCTGAGTAGTCTCAGCTAGGCGGTAGCTGATCAGTCACAGATGAGGCCGGGCCCAGCTCCCCTTAAAGGGACAGCAACCCTGTGACGTATATCAAGCTAAGGAAGCAATATATTAACTACTTTCAGGGAGAATTTAGATCCCAAGTAAAAATGTGTCCTAACTTGGCACTTAGTCCACCTTCCAAATTCCTCTGAAGAATTGCTTATGAAACATGAAATGATTCTGACAGACACCTTGTCTTTCTTATAGCGTTCTATTCCCTAGCTACTTTGGTAGCCTGGAGCCATACTGCTATTTCACAACACAGTTCTCACAATTGCACAGTTTCTAGAGAAGAGTAGAGTGCTGATATACCATGTAACTTGCTAATAGATGAAAGAGATCGTCATGACTGTACCTCCTAAAATATAAGGACTGAGGAGAACTTGTAGGCCTCTTTACTTCACCAATTTGCTAAAAGATACATCTTTGTACGGTTAAAACCATGCCTTCAAGTACTTCCTTAACATCATTATTCACTTGGGTCACAGCATATCATTAACAGTTCTGGAATGTTCCTAGTAGAATATTTTCCAGTAGTACAGCAATATCTACTCCACAGGATACCTACCAGCTGGAATTTTGGTGTCTATCCCTTGCTAAGACCAGGCACCAAGGGTAAGAATGTACTGCACATTGAACCTATAAGTCTCCTCTTGAACACTAAGGGATGGTGCTTCAGTTACCTTCCTTGGAAAGTCATTCCACTGTAGGGTGACCAGATGTCCCGATTTTATAGGGACAGTCCCGATATTTGGGGCTTTGTCTTATATACGTACCAATTACTCCCCACCCTCTGTCTCGATTTTTCACCCTTGCTATCTGGTCACCCTATTCCACTGTCTAGTCAGCTTCACAGTTAGAAGTGCTGTCAATGTCTATCAAAGTTTCCCTTTAAGTAAGTTAAACCAGTCTCAGGTCATTACTCCTTATATCCCCTTTAATTCATCTAAAACACTTCTTCCTTTCCACTATGGTGTTAATATTCATGAGAATGTAGACAAAGAACTGAACCAGAGCTCCAGATCTGAACTCCCAGAGCTATAGACCCAAAGTTTGGACCCAAATCTGAACTTCACAGCTGGTCTCTATATACTTAGATTGTAAGATCCTTGGGACATGGACTGTCTTTTTGCTCTGTTTGGACAGTGCCTTGTACAATGGGGTGTTGGCCCATGACTAGGGCTCCTAGGTTCGTTGGTAATACAAATAATATATAACAACAAATACATAATGTGCTGAAACAAACCCCAGCTCCAAAATACCCTGGCATTTGAGAACATTCGGATCCACACCCAGACTCTGAGGAAGAGTCCATCTCTTTTTGGAATTCATACTGTAGTTAGTATTGCTTTGAAATGTTACTTGTCTGTACTCTATGTTCCAAGCTAATCCCTGGTGAAGTTGTACGGTTACAGTAGCATTACACCAGCATGAATCTTGCCAGAGAAGCCAGTAGAATTCATAAAATATGTCTTCTGTGAGCAGTGGCAGGGATTGAGAATTTTAATTTGGTTGTAATTTTTTTAATGTGCTTTCTCGTTGCTTTTTTACAGACTACATAATCTATCTAGACCATTGTCTAGAAACAGTAGTTCTTCCATCAGGCAGCTTTACCATGTAGGAAATAAAAGTAGGAAACAAGATGTAAAACACATCTTAACCATGTTAATGTCTTCAAGACTACTGATAACTTGGGGAAGGAATATAAATCTTCCTAATGTTTTGCAGTGAGTTGCTGACACTGAAGAAGTTGTACCCACAAAGGGGTTAATAATGGATGGCATAACTGCAAGATTATTTTTTGTGCTTCACTAAACTACTGTTTAGAAGAGAAAAGTTAGCTTTTCCACTGCAAGAATGTAAATGTTGGGTATTTTATCAAATTTCTTCAGCCCTCAAACCATTGCTCAATTTGAAATGCTAAATTAAAAACAAACAAACAAAGGCAACCGAGAAAGAAAATATTTTTCTTCTGCCCCAAACCACTTTGTGGACATTACAGAAAATGTTGCCTATTTTGTCTCCTCTAGTCTCTGAATCAATCTTTTGCATTAAGTTCAGGGCAGAAGTAAATAACCATATTTTCTCCAGCCTGGGAGCCATTCTGAAATATCAAACAGTACTCAAGGAATATTTCTTTGTCAGCCATAAAAGATTATTAAAATGTCCAGGGTTGAATGGAAATGAAGATTTTTTTTGTTGAGGCACAGGACTGGGAGTCAGAGCTGGTTTTTGTTCCCGGACACAGTAGATCTCTATGAGACCTTGGGCAAGTCACGTAGGACCAGATGTTCCAGTGCTGAGCACCCACAGTTGGGGCTACGCTTTCAAAGGCTCCCATTGAGGCACCTAAATAAGGACCCGAGTTTCAAGAGTGCTCAGATCCTCGCAGATCCCATCGTGACACTTGTGGCCAGATTTTCAAAGGAGCTCAACACAGCAGATGCTGAGCTCTGTTGAAAATACAGCCACTTATTCTGGTGCCTAAACAGGAGCTGAGCTCTTCTGAAAATCTGGCCTCTAGGGCTTGATTATCAGAGTTGTGAGCACTTACAGCTTTGTTTCAAGTCAAGATAAGATGCAAGTAGCTCAGCACCTCTTAAAGTCAGATCCTTAATCTCTCTGGGGCAAAACCACTTCATAAATTAATAGATTCAGAGGCCAGAATGGACCATTGTGATCATCTATTTTGACCTCCTGTGTAACATAGGCCACATGGAATTTCCCCAAAATAATTCCTAGAGCAGATCTTTGAGAAAAACATCCAACCTTGATTTAAAACTTGTCAGAGATGGAGAATCACCACCACCCTTATTGTTCTAATGGTTAATTACTCTCACTGTTAAAAATTGACTCCTTATTTCCCGTCTGAATTTGTCTAGCTTCAACTTCCAACCACTGGATCATGTTATATCTTCTCTACTAGACTGAAGAACATATTATTAAATATTTGTTCCTCATGTAGATATTTATAGACTGTAATCAAGTCCTTCTCCTTGTTAAGCTAAATAGATTGAGTTCTTTGGTTTCAGAGTAGCAGCCGTGTTAGTCTGTGTCAGCAAAAAGAACAGGAGTTCTTTGGGTATGTCTACACTGCAATTAAAAACTTGCGGTTGGCACATGCTGGCTGATTCAGGCTTGGGTTGTGGGGCTGTTTAACTGCAATGTAGATTTCCGGGCTCAGACTGAAGTCCGGGCTCTAGGACCCTGCGAGGTAGGAGGGTCCCAGAGCTTGGGCTGCAGCCAGAGCCAAAATGTCTGTGCTGCAATTAAACAACCCCACAGCCTGCAAGCCTGAGTCAGCTGGCACAGGCCTGCTGCAGGTGTCTAATTGCGGTGTAGACATACCCTTTGAGTCTATCACTAAAAGGCAGGTTTTTTAATCCATTAATCATTCTCATGTCTCTTCTATGAACCCTCTCCAAGTTATCAACATCCTTCTTGAATTGTGGACACCAGAACCGGACACAATATTCCAGCAGCGGTTGCACCAGTGCCAAATATAGAAGGAAAATAATTTCACTATTCTTACTTGAGATTCCCGTTTATGCATTCCAGGATCACCTTAGCTCTTTTGGCCACAGCATCACACTGAGAGCTCATGTTCACTGATTATCCATCACAATCCCCCAAATCTTTTTCACAGTCACTGATTCCCAGGAAAGAGTCTCACATTCTGTAAGAATAGTCTACATTCTTTGTTCCGAGATATATATATATATATATATATATATATATATATATATATATATATATATATATTTACATTTAGCTGTATTTAAATGCATATTGTTGCGTTTCCCCACCTCTGCAGCTCAGAGGTATGATGTAGCAGACAGATGTAGCTCTATTGCTTGGGGGAAAAGTGGTGGTATTTGTGGATCCCCTTCAGGTAGACCACACCTCCTTTTTACCATGGAGCATAGTGCCACAAGGGATTCCCGTATGACCCCCCGCAAGTGAGCAGAACTGGTGGATCTGCTGATATGTGGATTCACTTGCAATCCATCCATCCACCCACCCTCCCCCAGCAGAAGTGGTGGAAGTTTCCTTAAGAATTCATCCCCTTGCACCACTGGCCAACCCTCCTTGCATTAAGCTCAGCTTCTTTGCCAGGGTAAACGGCAGAGGAATTAGTCATCAGTCCCTCAGTTTCTTCATCAGTAAAATGGGGATAATACATACCTCACAGAGGTGTTGTATGGCTACATTAATAATAATATTAATGTATTCATACATATTGAGATCCTTGGATGGAATGTATTATGGGAGGACAAAATATTATTATATTTTGAAGGTGATGCACAGAAGGAACATTCCACTAATTGGCTTATCTCAGAACGAGATTCTGGGGCATACTTCCCATGTACCTTTTAAAAATACAACAACAGTTTTATCTTGCATGCCAAAGAAAGTGTGTTTGTCCTTGCCTGACACTGTTTTTTAAAGTGTTGGGTGTTAATGAAATTCCTTAGCCCTAAGCCCTTCTGAAACATCAAATGTTGATTTAAAAAATATTTTTTCTCCAGTCTTTAAAGTAGCATTAAAACTGTAAAGGTTTAAAAACAAGAGAGAGAAAGAAAAGAAACTTCCAGGTGCAAAAATGCTTTAACATGATCTCATATGCAAAATGGGGTGGGAGGAAGGATTATATTTTATTTATGTATGTATTTACATTTGGAACTCATTGTAATCATACTACTTTTGGCCAAAACTTGGTCACATTATTCACACAAGAAAGCTCATTGATTTTAAAATTCTTTCAGTTTTAGTAATATAGGGAAGCAAATCTAAATATTTTAAAATATGGAGTTAAATTCTGGCTCTGCTGAAATCAGTGACAAAACTCCCATTGACTTCAATAGGACCAGGATTTCACCCATGATTTGTAACCTCTGTCTTTCTTACAACTATTTTATGAGCTATTAACTTTGTTAGAGTTGCTACATAGATGGAAAATAAATTACATATTTTAGGCCTGATCTACGCTACACAGTTAGGTTGATATAAGCTGCCTTGCATCGACCTAGCTGTAGAAAAGTCTTCACTTAAATTTGGCTCCCACCGAACGTAAGTGCCTTTTTATGCTGATTTAGTCACACCACCTCCCCAAGCTGCGTAGAGTCATGGTTGATGTAATTAGGTCGACACAGTGTCAGTGTAGATACTGCATTGCTTACGTCAACTGTTACTGGCTTTCAGGAGCCATACCACAATGCCCTACGCTGACAATGCAATTGAAACAAGCGCTCCTGGTGAAGACATGCACCGCTAACACCAGGAGCTTGGCTTAACAGAGAAATCTTTGGTTTGCTTAAACACAAAAAGGAAGCTTACAAGAAGTGGAAACTTGGACAGATGACTAGGGAGGAGTATAAAAATATTGCTCGAGCATGCAGGGGTGTAATCAGGAAGGCCAAAGCACAACTGGAGTTGCAGCTAGCAAGGGATGTGAAGAAGGGTTTCTACAGGTAAGTTAGCAACAAGAAGAAGGTCAGGGAAAGTGTGGGACCCTTACTGAATGGGGGAGGCAACCTAATGACAGATGATGTGGAAAAAACTGAAGTACTCAAATGCTTTTTTTCCTCGGTCTTCACAGATAAGGTCAGCTCCCAGACTGCTGCACTGGTAGCACAGTATGGGGAGGAGGTGAGCAGCTCTCAGGGGTGAAGGAACAGGTTAAGAACTATTTAGAAAAGCTGGACATGCACAAGTCCCTGGGGCCGGATCTAATGCATCCGAGGGTGCTGAGGGAGTTGGCTGATGTAATTGCAGAGCCATTGGCCATTATCTTTGAAAACTTGTGGCAATCGGGGGAGGTCCCAGATGATTGGAGAAAGGCAAATATAGTGCCCATCTTTAAAAAGGGGAAGAAGGAGAATCTGGGGAATTACAGACTGGTCAGCCTCACCTCAGTCCTTAGAAAAATCATGGAGCGGGTCCTCAAGGAATCCATTTTGAAGCACTTGGAGGAGAGGAAGGTGATCAGGAACAGTCAACATGGATTCACCGAGGACAAGTCATGCCTGACCAACGTGATTGCCTTCTATGATGAGATAACTGGCTCTGTGGATATGGGGAAAGTGGTGGACATGATGTATCTTGACTTTAGCAAAGCTTTTGATATGGTCTCCCACGGTATTCTTGCCAGCAAGTTAAAAAAGTATGGATTGGATGACTGGACTATAAGGTGGATAGAAAGCTGGCTAGATCATCGGTCTCAACGAGTAATGATCAACGGCTCCATGTCTAGTTGGCAACCGGTATCAAGCAGTGTGTCCCAGGGGTTGGTCCTGGGGCTGGTTTTGTTCAACATCTTCATTAATGATCTGGATGATCGGATGGATTGCACTCTCAACAAGTTTGTGCATGACACTAAGCTGGGGAGAGAAGTAGATACGCTGGAGGGTAGGGATAGGGTCCAGAGTGACCTAGACAAATTGGAGGATTGGGCTAAAAGAAATCTGATGAGGCTCAACAAGGACAAGTGCAGACTCCTGCACTTAGGATGGAAGAATCCCATGCACTGCTACAGGCTGGGGATCAATTGGCTAAGCGGCAGTTCTGCAGAAAAGGACCTGGGGATTACAGTGGACGAGAAGCTGGATATGAGTCAACAATGTACCCTTGTTGCCAAGAAGGCTAACGGCATATTGGGCTGCATTAGTAGGAACATTGCCAGCAGATCAAGGGAAGTGATTATTCCCCTCCATTCAGCATTGTGAGGCCAAATATGAAGTACTGCATCCAGTTTTGGGCCCCCCCACCACAGAAAGGATGTGGACAAATTGGAGAGAGTCCAGCGGAGGGCAACGAAAATGATTAGGGGGCTGGGGCACATGACTTATGAGGAGAGGTTGAGGGAACTGGGCTTATTTAGTCTGCAGAAGAGAAGAGTGAGGGGGGATTTGGTAGCGGCCTTCAACTACCTGAAGGGGGGTTCCAAAGAGGATGGAGCTAGGCTGTTCTCTGTGGTAACAGATGACAGGACAAGGAGCAATGGTCTCAAGTTGCAGAGGGGGAGGTCTAGGTTGGATATTAGGAAAAACTATTTCACTAGGAGGGTGGTGAAGCACTGGAATGGGTTACCTAGGGAAGTGGTGGAATCTCCATCCTTAGAGCTTTTAAAGCCCGGCTTGACAAAGCCCTGGCTGGTATGCTTTAGTTGGGGTTGGTCCTGCTTTGAGCAGGAGGATGGACTAGGTGACTCTCTGAGGCCTCGTCCAACCCTAATCTTCTATGATTCTAAGTGTGCACACACACAAGCAATTTAATAAGTGCAGTGGCTGTATGCTGATGTAAATTAAGTTTACATACTTTTGTAGTGTAGACATGGCCTTAGTGTGGACTAGTTTAAAGCGGTCCTATCACCTGGAGAATTTTGCTTATGTATATAACACTTAAAATACACTTATGTCTGGGAAAATGTTATGGAAAGATAAAGTTATAGCTGACTTGTAGGATTAGCAGAGTCCTACATCTGGTGGTTATGTTCACTGGGCTAACTGCTATATTGATTTACACCTTGTCCAACCCCACAGACAACAACAATTGACTTCCCAATGGGTTTGTACAGGTATAACTGCAGATTTTTGCATACTTTGTGGGGGGCATCCTCCCTTGAGACTGAAACCTAGACCTTAAGGATTTGTAGACAATTTATTATCAGGGTCTTTGTCAATGGCAAAACTACCATTCACTTTAATGGGAGCAGGAATTCTATGAGGGTCTTTCCTCTGTACTAAGCTTGTCTCCACTGGAAGGCACTCTTTGCATGTTACAGAGTATGTTATATCATGCATACCTCCCTCTTTTTTTAATTGCTTTAGAGTTCTTTCACAATGTGATTTAGGGTTACTTACCAGACTCTAATAGAGAGGAAATCTTGCAAATTCTTACTCACGTGAGTAACCCCTACCGATGCAAGTCAACAGAACTAACAAAGGTCCTGTTCTTGCAAAACCTGCACGTGAATAGTCTCCTCTCAAGTGTGCAAAGCCAAGCATATTCAGAACATTTTGCCAAATTGGGGCCTAAATGAATAAGTGTTTACAGGACTGGGTCCTGTGATTGTACAGCCCACAGAGAATAAACACCAAGACGTTGTACGTGGCAATCTGTGATGAAAGGTAAAAATAAGACTGATAAGTGTTGAAAATCGCATTGTTGGCATTGGCCCACAGGTAGAAAGGAATAAGGCAGCGCCACAGGCATAGGCTCGTTCAGACTCCATACTGACAGTCAGCGATGCAGTAGATCTAAGGGGGAAGTTGTGTACACTGGAGCCATGGATAGGGATCGATGATAGATCTTTTCCATCGTACCATTTCTGAGCCAAATTCTACTGAATTTACTCACCAGAGTGATCCCATTGACTTCAACCGCATGGGGAAAGTGAATGCATTTGCCCCTTTGTTGTTGTCACTTATTTGTTTTGCAGTAGCACCTAGGAAGCCCTAGTCATGGAGCAGGAACTAAGTTCCCTCTAAGCTGTGCGGCTGTGCAGCAGCCTATTAAGCGCCGCGCAGACACTCAGGGCTGCAGTGGGGAGAGATTCCTCTCCCCCAGCTCCAGCCCAGCCCAGCCATGGACTTGCTGTGGCTAGGGGAGACGTGCCCCTCACCCAGCCCCAACCCAGCCTGGCCTAGGCCTGCCGTGGCCATGGGAGAGGTGCCTCTCCCCAGGCCCGAACCCAGCCCCGGCCTGGACTTGCTGTGGCCGTGGGAAAGGCACCTATCCTGTGGCCCCAGCCCCGGAGCTGCTGTGGGAGGGAGAGGCACCCCTCCCCCCAGCCCAGGTGCTGCTGTGGGGAGATCTGGGGGGAGTACTCTTGCCCCGGGGCAGCTTGCACCCCAAACCCCTCATCCCCGGCCCCACCCCAGATCCTGCACCACCAGCCGGGGCCCTCACCCACCCACCTCCTCCACACACACACCCCAACCCTCTGCCCCAGCCCTGAGCCCCTCATCCCCGGCCCCACCCCAGAGCCCATACCCCCAGCCGGAGCCATCCTCCTCCCCTCTGCACCCCAACCCTCTGTCCCACTCTGAGCCCCCTCCCACACTCCAAACTCCTCAGCCCCACCCCTGCCACATGAATTTCCGTATGTGCACCAATATATGGAGATGATGTGTCACACATCACCTCCATATATTGGTGCACATAACAATTCTTTCTGCACATGGGTGGGAAAAGTTAGCTGGAACACTGACCAGGACCCCACTGTACAAACACAGAACAAAAAGATTGTGCCTGCCTCAAAGATCTGACAATCTGAGTATAAGACAAGAGACAACCAGTAGTTATAGACAGGAGGGTACAAGGAAACAATATTTTACTTGGATTACACTGATAGGAACCTCTAACAATCAATTTTTTTTCTTTTAAAAGATGAGGCTAGGACAAAGAGTTGCACAGAAAATGTTCTTTGTAGTTATTGTAAACACGATAGGGTTGGTTTTTTAGATTTTTTTTTTTTTTAAAGATTTAGTAATTTTCTTTATCTTAATCTTCAGATCATAATTGAGTTCTGACAGCCAGATTCATCTGGCCAAGATAATAGAGTAAAGGGAATGTTCTTATAATATGAAATATTCCCATCCCTTTGGTGATTCTTGTAGTTCTTCCTTGAAATTAATATTTTGAATGAAATTTCTCTTTTTTGAGAGAGATGGGCAATTAAGAATTTGAAAATCTTGTGATGTAGCTGTCAGCAGGATTTCACACTTTAGATAAAAAGATTCAGAAATATTTTAAATGAAGAAAGAAAAAATATTAATTAGGCCTTGATATCATAAACATTTATGCATATGTATTACTTTACGCATGTGTCAAGGGGGCTACTCGGTTAAACATGTCCCTAAGCATTTGCAGAATTGGAGCCTTAGTGAAGTGATGTTTTAAGTCCAGGATAAAAAATCACTGAGAACATTTACAAGTTTTGGTTCAGAATATTATTCTGGATATTTAAAAAATAAAACAAATCCTGAATCAGCAAAAAGCTTCACTTATTATAGATAACTTATGTGCAATCCAAGGGGTAGATCTAGGAGCACTCACATGAACTTGAGCACAGGAAAATTCAGGCTCGATACAGGAATGCATTTCCAAACAGAATAACCCTATTAGACCATGGTCCAATCTTCCAAGAGACATGATAGAAGCCTCATTGCCTAGGACATTTAAAACTGGACTGTAGAGAATACTTAAGCATACACCATGGAAACAATTTTGTACCCACTAGGGGAACTGACTAGCTGAGCTAAGCAGGTATTTTTCCACTTGTTATTTATGAGATTCTATGAAAATGCTATTGTGCACTACAAACGCAGAACAAAAAGACACTCCCTGCCCCCAAGGAGTTTACAATCTAAGTAAAAGACAAAGGACAACAAATGGATACAGACAGAGAGGCACAAGGAAACAATGAGACAATATTGGTGATAGGTAATGGTCTCAGCACACCAGCAGCCTAACTAGACACGTTTTTATAGGCACACTGGCAAAGCAAAGCTTTGAGTGGGGATTTGAAGTTGGATTTTGAGGTTTCTTTGCAGATGTTTCTGGGGAGTGCCTCCCCAGCAAACGAGGCAGCATGGTAGAAAAAACCCAGGTGCTTTTTAAAAACTTAAGTTTTCATCAACCACAGTTTTTTTTTAAAAAAATATGATATAACTAAACTGCATAATTAATGCATGCAACGATAATGAGCACATTCATAGAATCTCAGGGTTGGAAGGGACCTCAGGAGGTCATCTAGTCCAACCCCCTGCTCAAAGCAGGACCAAACCCAATTAGATCATCCCAGCCAGGGCTTTGTCAAGCCTGACCTTAAAAACCTCTAAGGAAGGAGATTCCACCACCTCCCTAGGTAACCCATTCCAGTGCTTCACCACCCTACTAGTGAAAAAGTTTTTCCTAATATCCAACCTAAACCTCCCCCTCTGCAACTTGAGACCATTACTCCTTGTTCTGTCATCTTCTACCACTGAGAACAGTCTAGATCCATCCTCTTTGGAACCCCCTTTCAGGTAGTTGAAAGCAGCTATCAAATCCCCCCTCATTCTTCTCTTCTGCAGGCTAAACAATCCCAGTTCCCTCAGCCTCTCCTCATAAGTCATGTGCTCCAGCCCCCTAATCATTTTTGTTGCCCTCCGCTGGACTCTTTCCAATTTATCCACATCCTTCTTGTAGCGTGGGGCCCAAAACATTGTGCATGCCGAGGGCCCAGTTTAGCGATGGTCAGGGAGCGGTGAGCCTGTTGTCCCCAGTGGAAGTTCCCGGCCCAAGGGGCACGCAGCATGGGGCCCAATACGGCCGTGTGTGCAGTCCCTGAGTAGTCGAGGTGGGCACGTTTGACATCCGCTTTCCCCTCCCCTTTTAATGACCCCGAGAAATAATAAGCGCCACATGTAAAGCTCAAACCCCTCTGATCCCCGCCCTGCATGCCTCCGTGCACTGCCCAGGCACGGACCCCGAGCCCCCGCTGTCCCCAGCGCGACACGGTCCGTGGGGGACACGCGTGGCGGGCGGGCGGGGGGGGTGTCTGGCAGCTGCAGCCCCTGCCCAGGGCATGTCACGACGGAGCGAACGGGCGATGCGAGGCGGAGTCCCCGGCCCGGGGGGCGCCTGGCTCGGCGGGAGGCAGCTCCCCGGGCAGAGCCTGTGGCGCCCGCAGGGCCAGGGCTCCGCCAGCCGGCTCCAGTCCCGCGGCCCGTGGTGCTGGGGGGCTGGGCCGGGGCCCGCGATAAGCCCCGCTCCCCGGCTGCGCCCCGTGCCCCTCCCGCCGGCCCGGCCCGGCCCTGCCCGCGGGCTGCCTGGCTGCGGCGCTCGGCGCTGCTGGGCGAGGTCAGGGAAAGTCCATGTGAGGAGCCGCTGGAATCACTTCCTGCCGCCGAGCCGAGCGGAGCCGGCCGCCGCTAGGCCCGAGGGAGCCGCCGCGCGTCCATGGGGCAGCGAGCCCCGCAGGTAACCGCCCGGCGGGTCGGCCCCTGCCGCGGCCCCGGGGTTCGCTCCCCTCTCACCCTCCCAAGTCACCCCCCTTCCCCCCCCAACCTACCCCCTCGGGGTTCGGTCCCCCTAATCTCCCCTCTCCCCCCCCCCCGGGTTCGGTCCCCCTAATCTCCCCTCTCCCCCCCCCCCGGGTTCGGTCCCCCTAATCTCCCCTCTCCCCCCCCCCGGGTTCGGTCCCCCTAATCTCCCCTCTCCCCCCCCGGGTTCGGTCCCCCTAACCTCCCCTAACCTCCCCCCCCCCGGGTTCGGTCCCCCTAACCTCCCCTAACCTCCCCCCCCCCGGGTTCGGTCCCCTAACCTCCCCTAACCTCCCCCCCCCCGGGTTCGGTCCCCCCCCGGGTTCGGTCCCCCTAACCTCCCCCCCCCCGGGTTCGGTCCCCCTAACCTCCCCTAACCTCCCCCCCCCCCGGGTTCGGTCCCCCTAACCTCCCCTAACCTCCCCCCCCCCCCGGGTTCGGTCCCCCTAACCTCCCCTAACCTCCCCCCCCCCCCGGGTTCGGTCCCCCTAACCTCCCCTAACCTCCCCCCCCCCCCCCGGGTTCGGTCCCCCTAACCTCCCCTAACCTCCCCCCCCCCCCCCGGGTTCGGTCCCCCTAACCTCCCCTAACCTCCCCCCCCCCCCCCGGGTTCGGTCCCCCTAACCTCCCCTAACCTCCCCCCCCCCCGGGTTCGGTCCCCCTAACCTCCCCTAACCTCCCCCCCCGGGTTCGGTCCCCCTAACCTCCCCTAACCTCCCCCCCCGGGTTCGGTCCCCCTAACCTCCCCTAACCTCCCCCCCCCCCCGGGTTCAGTCCCCCTAACCTCCCCTAACCTCCCCCCCCCCGGGTTCGGTCCCCCTAACCTCCCCTAACCTCCCCCCCCCCGGGTTCGGTCCCCCTAACCTCCCCCCCCCCCCGGGTTCGGTCCCCCCCCGGGTCGGCCCCTGCCGCGGTCCCGGGGTTCGCTCCCCTCTCACCCTCCCAAGTCACCCCCCTTCCCCCCCCCCAACCTACCCCCTCGGGGTTCGGTCCCCCTAACCTCCCCTCTCCCCCCCCCCCCCCGGGTTCGGTCCCCCTAATCTCCCCTCCCCCCCCCCGGGTTCGGTCCCCCTAACCTCCCCCCCCCCCGGGTTCGGTCCCCCTAACCTCCCCCCCCCCGGGTTCGGTCCCCCTAACCTCCCCCCCCGGGTTCGGTCCCCCTAACCTCCCCTCTCCCCCCCCCCCGGGTTCGGTCCCCCTAACCTCCCCCCCCCCGGGTTCGGTCCCCCTAACCTCCCCCCCCCCGGGTTCGGTCCCCCCCCGGGTTCGGTCCCCCTAACCTCCCCCCCCGGGTTCGGTCCCCCTAACCTCCCCCCCCCCCCCGGGTTCGGTCCCCCTAACCTCCCCTAACCTCCCCCCCCCCGGGTTCGGTCCCCCTAACCTCCCCTAACCTCCCCCCCCGGGTTCGGTCCCCCTAACCTCCCCTAACCTCCCCCCCCCCCCGGGTTCAGTCCCCCTAACCTCCCCTAACCTCCCCCCCCCCCCGGGTTCAGTCCCCCTAACCTCCCCTAACCTCCCCCCCCCCCCCGGGTTCAGTCCCCCTAACCTCCCCTAACCTCCCCCCCCGGGTTCGGTCCCCCTAACCTCCCCTAACCTCCCCCCCCCCGGGTTCGGTCCCCCTAACCTCCCCCCCCCCCCGGGTTCGGTCCCCCCCCGGGTTCGGTCCCCCTAACCTCCCCCCCCCCCGGGTTCGGTCCCCCTAACCTCCCCTAACCTCCCCCCCCGGGTTCGGTCCCCCTAACCTCCCCTAACCTCCCCCCCCGGGTTCGGTCCCCCTAACCTCCCCTAACCTCCCCCCCCCCGGGTTCGGTCCCCCTAACCTCCCCTAACCTCCCCCCCCCCCCGGGTTCGGTCCCCCTAACCTCCCCCCCCCCCCGGGTTCGGTCCCCCTAACCTCCCCCCCCCCCCGGGTTCGGTCCCCCTAACCTCCCCCCCCCCCGGGTTCGGTCCCCCTAATCTCCCCTCTCCCCCCCCCCCCCCCGAGTTCGGTTCCCCTAATCTCCCCTCTCCCCCCCCCCCCCCGAGTTCGGTTCCCCTAATCTCCCCTCTCCCCCCCCCCCCCGAGTTCGGTTCCCCTAATCTCCCCTCTCCCCCCCCCCCCGAGTTCGGTTCCCCTAATCTCCCCTCTCCCCCCCCGGGTTCGGTCCCCCTAACCTTCCCCCCCCCCCGGGTTCGGTCCCCCTAACCTTCCCCCCCCCCCGAGTTCGGTCCCCCTCTCCCCCCCCCCCCGCCCGAGTTTGGTCCCCCTCTCCCCCCCCCCCCCGAGTTCGGTCCCCCTAACCTCCCCCCCCCCCCGAGTTCGGTCCCCCTAACCTCCCCTCTCCCCCCCCCCCCCCCGGGTTCGGTCCCCCTAACCTCCCCTCTCCCCCCCCCCCCCGGTTCGGTCCCCCTAACCTCCCCTCTCCCCCCCCCCCCCGGGTTCGGTCCCCCTAACCTCCCCTCTCCCCCCCCCCCCCCCCGGGTTCGGTCCCCCTAACCTCCCCTCTCCCCCCCCCCCGGGTTCGGTCCCCCTAACCTCCCCTCTCCCCCCCCCCCCCGGGTTCGGTCCCCCTAACCTCCCCTCTCCCCCCCCCCCCCGGGTTCGGTCCCCCTAACCTCCCCTCTCCCCCCCCCCCCGGGTTCGGTCCCCCTAACCTCCCCTCTCCCCCCCCCCCCGGGTTCGGTTCCCCTAACCTCCCCCCCCCCCCCCCGAGTTCGGTCCCCCTAACCTCCCTCCCCCCCGGGGTTCGGTCTCCCTACCCCTCCCGGTCACCCCCTTTCCCCTGCCCCAACCTACCTGGTCACCCCCTGCCCCCCCCCCCAGTTTGGTCCCCCTTCCCCCCCCCCCCCCCCAGGTTTGGTCCCCCTAACCTCCCCTCGCCCCCAGGGTTCGGTCCCCTCTACCTCCCCTCGCCTCTCCCCCCCCGGGTTGGGTCTCCCTACCCTTCCCAGTCACCCCCTTTCCCCTGCTCCAATCTACCTGGTCACCCCTGCCCCCCCCCTTTCGGTCCCCCTCCCCCCCGATTCACCCCCCCCTCCTTGGTGTTTGTCCCTCCCTCTTCCCCCCACTGGAGTCATCTTCCCCCCAGGGCTTGCCCCAGCCTCTCATCACCCTTCTTCCCAACCTACCACCCTAGACACCCTGCTCACCCCACTGGTGTTTGCCCCCCCACACACTTCCCTCTGAGTTATCCTTCCCAGGGGCTTGCCCCAGCCTCCCCCTCCCCCAGAGTCATCCTCCCTCCTCTGGGGCTCACCCTCCCCATGAGTCACCCCCACCCCTAGGGCTAGGCCCACCTCCCCTGGATCTCACCCCCCCACAAGTCACCCCCACCCCTAGGGCTAAGCCCACCTCCCCCTGGGGCTCATGCCACTCTCCCCCCCCCATCATCCCCCTTGCCCCACCTGGTGTTTGCCCCCTTCTATTCCTCCCCTCCAACCCCGGAGTCATGCACCCCCAGGGCTTCCCCCCCCATAAGTCACCCCCACCCCTAGGGCTAAGGCCACCTCCCCATGGGGCTCTCGCACCCCATCCTGCTTTGCCCCCCAGTGTTTTCCCCCTCCTCCCCTGGGGCTTGCACCCCATCCTACACCCCCCCCCCAGTCACCCCCTCGCCCGGGGTTGCCCTCCATCCTCTCCCCTGAAGAATCAACCCCTTTTTTCCTCAAGGGAGACTTGTACCCTAGCCTATTAGTTGCAGGAACTCCCCACCCCTAACCTACACTTGCCCCCAGAGAGTCACTCCCACCCCAAAAGGGGTGGGGATCATATTCCTACCGCTGCTAAAGGGCGACTCATCCCTCCCCTGCTCACCCTATTCATCAGACTTGCCTCCTCTATCCTCCTCCCACCCCCTCCTAGAGGGCAGCCATCCCACACCTATTCCCTGGTTCTTCTCTCTCTAGAGGGGACTAACACCCCGCCCCCACTCTCCCCCTCCCCCCAGGTCTGGTGCTCTCTTCCTAACCTACATCCCAGAGGGGATTCACCCACCTCCCACAGAGGCTCAGTCCCCACCTACCCTTCTCCCAATCCATGGCAGACTCATCATGAACCCCTCCCCACAATCATCCAGAGGATTTGCCTCTTCTCCCTCTGATGTTCTCTCCCACCCACAGGGGACTCGCCCCTGCTCGTCCCCCAACATGGGGATCACACCCTCCTCATTCTGCCCCTTCTAACAGGGAGCTTGCCCCACCCACCCCTCTCCTGCACGAGAAGGTCTCCCCCCACGTCCTATGCTGCCTCCGGGAGGAAGAGCTCCCTCCCAAACGGGACTCAACCCCAGCATATTCAGTCCACTCACAGGGGAATTGGCCCCACCGATTGCATGCGAGTGCAGTCCTTTAACAGCAGACTAACCCCTACCTGTCCCCACACAGTCACTTCTGCCAGTCACCCCTGAGGGATTAACCACCTCAGAGGTGATTCTGCCTGCCCCTCCAACAGGGACAATAACCCTCCCATTTCCCAAGAAGGGATTCATCCTTACCTCTCCCCCCAACATGGGGGTAGCGCTTGCCTCAGCTCTCTCACCCTCAATCCATGGGTCTCAGTCCCAACCTACTCCCCCATATGGCTGTCACCCCTTACTCCTCATCCACTGGAGTCAACTGCCCAGCGTACTCCCTTACACACAGTGGAGTCATCCCAATATCCTCATTCCAGGGGACCCGTCCAAATTCTCCTGACACCCTATCTTATTGGAGTCCCCCCCCATTCCCCCTGATCTCATTGGACTTGCCTCTGACCTAACCCTAGGAATTTCCCCTCCCACACCCTTTGCCCAGAGAACACATCTCCTGTCCTCTCCCACACCCTACCCCTGAAAAGCCACTCTCCAGTACTACAGCTGAGGCACCCCCGTATGCACCAGTCCTCTCTCACTGTTGCAGGGGATTTCTCCCCACCTCTCCCTCCCATATGATTCACCTATCCTCCCGAGGGAATAAACCCAGTCCTGAATCCCCATCTTCCCCCATGTCCTCCCTAGGAAATTCCTCCTGCCCAAGTAACAGCACAGAGACTTTTTTTTCACCCTGTCCATTGGTAGTGTTGTGTTTTGTTTTTTTTCTCTTCACCCCACATTCCTCTTCTCTAGGGGTATTGTCTTCTCCTTCCTTCCGCCCTGCCCTCAAAAGAACTGATAGTCCTCTGATGCGTTTGATAAAAGGATTGTGTCCAGTTGTACATAGTAATTCATTGTTCTGTACAATGCCCAGCACTCTGCTAATGTTTAACAAATAGTTACAAGAGGTATTTTAATCCACTCTCTAATATGGGGAAAACATATCCTGGACTTTGTCTCTCAACCTCCCCAAAAAATTCCTTTGAGGTTTTGCTGCTGTTTCCTGCTGCTGGCAGGTCCTGCTTTTAATACAGTTAGTTTATTGATTCAATAAAATATAAAAGAGTCTTCTGCCCCATGTCGCTAATTCAGTGAGCATTCTGTAAACAGGTTTTTCTTTCCCAGTTTTTTTAAATATAACAAATACAATAGATTTTAACCCTGATACTGAAAGAACAGGCACAGTAAATATTATAACAAACCCCTTAACCTTTCATGGAGTCATGGACACAAACATAAATTAATTACTTCAAATAACATGATGAGCTGTGCTGTCTTTTTCTTAATTTCAAATTGCAGTTATTTGGGGATCTAGATAAGGAAGTGTTTTGTTTAACAAGGGGTAAAGCATCCATTAATGTAAGAAGGTGGTATTTATTTTTCCTTTTCTTTTGTTTGGCTGGGGGTAGGGGATAAGTTACTAGGAGAGGAGGGGTGCTTTGGGAAGTATTGGAGCTTTCCTAGAAAAGATGCTGAATATTCTGGTAGAATTTGATTAGCTCCTATGGTCTTTCCAGTTCCTATTCACCTAGCAAAATGGATTTGAGAAATAGGTTATAATTAGAAACACATTAATGAAGTGGCTACAGTGCTTAGTTGATTTTAATTTCTAAGTGTTTGTACAGATGTTTGCACTCTTTCTTGGTACTGGAGGATTGTATGGCTGGAAGTAAAGGGATTTAAAAAAAAATGAACACCCAAATACATAGTTTATAAATAATGGTATAACATAATTTTTGCAAAGGATGCTATAATTCAAATGACTGCAGTTGTGGTTTTTTGGGGGGTTTGCGGACCAGACATGCATTATAATATTCCAGTATTATTTTATGCTATATCACGTGGTCAGCAAGACGCAGGATGGTAAGCAGCTTGCTGATGTATAAGTGTGGAAAATATAGTGGTACTTTATTGGTTTTTTGGGGGGCGGGAGCGGGATAAGTGCCTTTCCGAATGCTGGTGTGTTATGGTACGTACTGCAGTAGGCAGCATGTTGTAGTTAAAGTACATTTACTCTGTTCAAGGACTTCTCCAAACGTCGCCACTACTATAGGAAAATAAAATGACAGCAGTACATTCTGTACTTCAGTGCGTGAGACTTACCCATATGTATTAACAGGAAAAGTACAGGAACACTTAAAATGAAGTCTCCATTACATGCTGCTTCATTAATTTGAATATTTACTTGTGTGTTTCCTCCTTTCAAAAGGCATTTGTGAGATTGTGGGTAGCTTGATGCACTTCGTGCTTGCCAAGTGTTTGTCTTGTGTCCTGAGTAATTGATGAGCTGGCACGCTGTTTTACCTTTTCAAACTAAAATATTAAACAGTAGTAGAAGTTGAAATCGGTAAACAAAACTGAATTATTGCTGTCCTCAGTTGCATATTGGCTTCTAGAAGTTAATATTCCAGCGCATGAAGAGTGGGTTTCTGGAATCATGTCTCTAATGTGATTCTTGAAACAATCTAATCATACTTCGTACAAAGTGTTAGGATTCTGATGCTGTGAGATGCCGAGCACCCTCCAGGCCTATTAGATTTCAGTAAGAGCGAACAATGCTCAGAACTATCCAGAAGCAGTGTTAAAATGTATATATGAGTATAGTTAAAATGAAGCAAAAATACAAGCCCATTCAACTGCTGAATATCTACTTTTAAATAGCTTTAAACAGACTAAGGCTAAACATTTAGCTTTTTACTTCAATATATGTTGTTAGCCAGGCCTGGGACAGTCAGCACATATCCCCAAGCTATGAACAATAGAGGTAATAATAGCTCAACCTCTAGTGAGAGGCAAATCCAAGATAATTAGGGATCTTGCCCTTATTTTCCTGGGAATAAATGTCATTCCATGGTCCACTGAAGATTTCATGCCATTGGGTAAAAACAACAAATATTCTCACAATCAAGGTTTTATACGGGGTTATGTGAAAGTGAGGTGGTGGAATCGGAATGCCCAGGGGAAAGAATGAATTTACGGGAGTTGAAATCTTCTTTCCTTGCAAATTTTAGCAACTTTTTAAAGTAATGCATTTTCTTTAATGAAATGTGAATTTTTTTCTTTAGTTCAAAAATAGACAAAAGAGCATAGAACAGTATTAAAGGGACATTCAGGTTAAATGTATAATATATATTTCAGATAAACATAATTTTACAAAACAAATTTAATTATCCTAGTTAATAAAACACCGTGGATTCTAAAATCTCACTCATTTTGCACCATTAAGGTTTTTGCTTTGAACTTCCCTTAAATTGGACCGTTGCAATAAACAAACACACTGACCCAGTCTATAGGAAGTTTTGTCTTCTGGTTCTCCTGCACTTGCACAATACTACAGTGTTTGTTTTGAAAACACACTAGAGGAGCACTGAAAACCAAACAAAAACATTTCCATTAGAATTTAAAGAAGAAACTGCCAGACATGTAGACATTTCTGTTAATCATACCTTTTGAGAAACATTGTTTCTATAAGACTTAAATTTGTGGCATAAATTCACTTGATGGCCGCCCTTTAATGGATCTTGAATTGTGATGTATTAGAATATGTAGTATCTGAAATGTAAAATCTTGCTGTGGATAAGAGATGGGTGGAAATTTCCAGTACTAGAGTCCAATTTGTTAGCTTAATAATTTTGTTCATAGAGTTTAAGCTCAGTTGTTCCAGCTTCCCAAAGTTTGATCTTGGAAGAAGCCTTTCTGTGATTGTGTTGCTTATTACTAGCTACACTAATTCTCTCTCTCTTTTTTTTTTTTAAGGGTATAGAAGACATGTAAGTGAAAACCATATTTAGCATGTTGACAACATGTATGTATATATATAAAAAGTACTCCTCCACGTGTTGGTGACCACTTCACACTTACATATTTTTCAAGCTATGACAATGCCTTCCTGCAAAATGAAAGCAACTTCACTCCACAATTTAATAATAAATCTGATCTGCCTAGATTTTCCTTACCCTGGCAATCTTTTAGGCCTCCGACAGATTTCAGTTTATATGAAATGGTGCCATTAGCATCAACTTCATGTCTAAGCTCTGTCAGCCCAAAGATGTGAAGAGCACTATCTTATTGCATTAATTGGCCTTTTCATGTGGACTCTAATCATGGATGTTTAAACTGGTTTGGAGAAGATAATAATGCTCCTTCCCTCCGAATCTTTGTCCATTTCTAGGAAGTCAACCATTTCTGGACTAAAAACAACCTTTCTGTAAAGTTCAGTTTTTAGCACCAGGTTTCAGTTAGGATCAGGCAGCAAAGTGCCGAGAGACAAGATGCTGTTTTGTGGTATTTCCAGTTGGTTTTCGGAGAAGTGCCAGAAATATCACAAGAGAGCTTGTTCAACTCAGCGTTGCACTCCTGAAGAAATCTGGGTTTGCTTCAGAGAAACTTCCACACTTGTGTGTGCTTATCCAAATCAGATTGCAAACCATCATGGTGTGGAATGGAAATATTTATTTAAGACCATCTTCTTATAAAGTATGATTTCCCTGCCAGGTCTCCTGGACGGTTTCTGCTCTGCTGTGTATGTCTGCAGATATGTACTTTATTTGAAAGCTGGCTGTATTGACACGATAGTACTTAAATTGGTACATGGCTCTCTGACACAATAGGCTGATGTGTTGCTAAGTATTGTATGGAGTCATTGGATTGCAGATAAATTTAGCAAAGTAATCTTACAAAATTATGATGTGACTTTGCCATTGGCTGTCTCCCTGCAGTGTTTGTGTTTAACAATACCCAGGCCTGACAAAAGGAGGTTAGAATGGAGATTCAGCCATAACTTTGACTTTTCCCAGATTTTGAGTTTAAACTGAGGCAATCTGTTAGCAGTAGCTTTCTGTGGGGTGAAAATAGAGGGGTTTTAGTGAGGTAGAAAGGAATAATAGCTTCAGAGAGCTCTAGTGATTATATAAGTCACAAACCACTTCAAGGGACAGTTAAACTGTTTAACGTTTTAGATTGATTTGACCAAACTCACAGAGAGGTAGAAGAAAATGGACAGTTAAAGGCATGTCATTTCTTCTTCCCAAACACTGATATCTTTATTATTGATTGTTTCTTTTGATTATTTAAGCTTTCTAGAACACCTGATGGCCAGGGAAAGTGTTGTGCCTTGCTGTTGTTCAGTCCCTTAATCTCTGCTGGAGTCTATAATGCCGGCAGAGCAACTGCTGTTAATTGCAGCCTTACAGTCACATCTCTTACAGCCATCTCTTCTGCATTGCTTAGGGTAGTTCTGTGAAGTCTTAGCAATTCAGTTAACCTTTGCCCTTTATCAGAGCTTCACTAACGGGCTTGTCTACACTGGCAATTTACAGCGTGGCAACTTTCTGGCTCAGGGATGTGAAAAAACACCCCCCTGAGCACAGCAAATTTCAGCACTGTAAAGCGCCAGTGTAGACAGTACACCAGCGCTGGGAGCCGCGCCCCTCGTGGAGGTGGGTTTTTTAGAGTGCTGGGAGAGCTCTCCGTGTAGACTAGCCCATGGTTTGATGGAAACACCTAAAGTGTTTTTTTCTCAAGCACATTGAGAAATAGGTTAACCATGCTAAAGAGGGTGAGGCTCTTCATTTTCTCTCTACCTGACTTTATTTGCAAAGTGACAGGAATTTTGACAACCTTGTGTCTTTTTTAGCAAATCAAGTGTCATGCCACGTTTGCCTGTGGATGAGATCATTTGCAAAATATGTTTCCCAGCTTGCTTCAGGCATAATTCATTGTCAACTGTAATTGCTCATTTGCTGGGAACTGTGACTCGTTAGCAAGTTTTTAAGTTCAACTTAAACTTATTAAAAAAAAAATTAAGCAAATGTTTGGAGGCAGAGATTTTAAAAATATTAAATCGTGCACTGTATTTATCCACACCTGCTGTTCTTAACTTGTTAAATGACATGATCTGACGGAGGGATAAAGAATCATGCCAAGACTTCAGGTGTGAGGTATTGCACTCATTTTGTCATGTGATTTCTCTTAAATGGGGACAGAGGTAATAACATTTCCTGCTGCTCGGCCACATCATGTGACATAGATCAGTGCACAAAGGGAACTCTCTGAGCATGGGTCTCCCCCTTCCTTATGGAGGGAGACTCTTGGCATGTCTATACATGCAGTGCTGCAGCAGTGAAGCTGCACTACATCTGGTGAAGACGCTCTGTGCTGCTGGGAAAGAACTCTTCCGTCGGCATTGTTCACACTGGCGCTTATGTCAGCGTAACTTATGTCGCTCAGGGGGGTGGTTTATTCACACCCCCGAGCAACATAAGTTATGCCTACATAAGCTGTAGTGTAGACCCAGCCTCAGCCACTTCTGTGGTATCATGCCCTTTCTCACCCTCCCCCATCATTCCAGACTGGGTGGAGGTTTCTTCCCAGAATATAGGGTCTGTGTGAAGGGGAGGGTGGAAACTTGAAGGCCTGATGTGAGGAGTGGAGGAAGTGCTGCGTGGGAAATGGGGAAGCGTGCACATTTTCTCCCCAAACTCCTCATAGACTCTAAGGCCAGGAGGAGTCGTCATGATCATATAGTGTGACCTGCACATTGCAGGTCACAGAACCTCACCCACCCACTCCAGTAATAGATCCATAACCTCTGGCTGAGTTACTGAAGTCCTCAAATCTTGATTTAAAGACTTCGTTACAAAGACTCCACCATTTACTCTCGTTCAGACCAGCAAGTGACCCATGTCCCACACTTCAGAGGAATTCGAAACCCCCCAGGGTCTCTGCCAGTCTGACCTGGGGGAAAATTCTTTCCTGACCACAAATACTAGACCCTGAGCCCTCCAGTGCCATGGAAATTAGGAAAGATAATGCAGCCTAGAACTGTTATCTTTTTCATGTGGCTTACCTACTTGGGGATTCTAGGGACAGGGCGGGCAGAGAGGAGGTGCTGGCAATGTGCCTGCAAAGGAGTTACACTGCTTGGAGGTGCTTGGGGTCGGATATGGTATGGAAGTACAAGACCTCTATGTTAAAGGCCCTGGCTTCCCATATATTTCTGGATATGTGCAGGGGAAATTGCACCAGTACCACATTGCTGCCTCACATGGTTTTCACCATAGCGGGATATGATTTGGGACCGTGATGGGCTGTCAGCGACTCTGATTCATGGGAGGAAACAGGTTTTTTGGTACACTTACTGAGACTTAAAATACCTTGCAACCTTATTGAAATACTGTGTAGATAATAGTACTTGGCATGTATTTTGTGCTTTCCATGTTCAGAGTACTGTGCAAAGAAATAATCATTTTCTTAATCCTCTAAAGGGTCTGGAAATTTTACTTTTTAGAAACTTCCACGCAAAGTAAATTTTTATGTTTCCCTTCCTAACCAAACAAAAATGTTTCAGTGCATTTTCCCCCCCAGGTGCATGGGGATCACTGACACCAGTCCAGGAGTCACAAGCAACCCTATAATAACAAACCAGTGTGCAGGCTCAATAAATTAACACACTTTTCAGGAGCAAGAGAGGCTGATTTTAAACTTCCAAGAGATAATTATAAAATCTACATTTAAACAAAAGTAACTTGACACTTTTTTTTCTTTTATGTAATGACTTCAAAGTACTTTTAAAAAGTTTC
The DNA here is from genome assembly GCA_033296515.1 of Macrochelys suwanniensis. Taxonomy (NCBI): domain Eukaryota; kingdom Metazoa; phylum Chordata; order Testudines; family Chelydridae; genus Macrochelys; species Macrochelys suwanniensis. The sequence continues at coordinate 5,720,177 of CM065790.1, read as the reverse complement.
TCTTTGTGTATCTTTTCAAAATCTTTCCAACTTTAAGGGCGTGTTTAAAAGCATTAACTGGAAAAGGGGGGAGTTCATGGTAACATTGGGAGTCTGCTGACTTCTGGTTTAGTGGCAAAGTTCCCAAATACTGCCAGTTTGCTTTGGAAGTAAGTGCCAGGAGTTAAGGGCAGCAGAATGTAGGGGGAGGGGGTGACTCCATCAAAGTGACCATATATAGTCATTGGGATGAGATTAAATACTTTACCTCACAGTGACATCCCAACAGCAATAAAGCCAATATGGGGACCTATGAATCATTTGTAAAAACAGCAAAAAATTCACCTCACTTTGTAGCAACTAATTTGTAGCAATCAGGGCTCTTTGAGGATTCTATTGATTTAGGGAGAGGAGCCAGATGTTTTCCATCTTTGGGAGTCTGGAGGCAAAAATTCAGCAGCAAACCGAAGAATAGCATGTGCAAAGAATTGTAAGTTAAATATGACAGAGCCTGTGCTCTCTCAAGCTAGCGGGTTTGAACACTTGTATGGAAAGGGGTCGTGTTGTCCAGCGCCAGCAATGATTTCTTTCCATAAATGCTTTAACACCACAATATTCATTAAAGAGACATGTGGCAGCCTAAAGCTACATACTTTGTGTGCGGATACGTGTTTCGCATGCCAGTTCTCTATGCCACAGGATACTCTAGTTATGTGATGCATTAGAAAAACAGGAGTTAGGCTTGGAAATAGAGCCCCTTGTAGAGGTTTCAAAAAGAACATATTGTAGCGTCACTGTAACAATGCCAGAGTTATGGTCGGGATAGCATGTCTCTTCTGAGTTCCTGTCCCTGCAAGGTGCTGAGCCCCATATTCAGATTATGATATGACAGATACAATACCACACAGGTGCATTAATACATGATTGGAATTACAGAAATTTCTGTTTGAAAGACAGCAGCTGTGTGCTTGAAATCCTTGGTGGGTTATGTTGGTTTGATAGTGCTTAACATCACTTGGTTTTAAAAGCTAGACATAAGTAGGTTTGGCAAGTACTTGGATTAAATACCTCCAGGGGAAAAAGGTCTATGGAGCGTTGTGTGCCAGCCTGCTGTCTACAAGGTGCAGCTAGTCATTTTAGGGAGAGAACAAGCAGATTCTCCTTTCTGTCGGATGCAGAGGTTCATGGTTCAGTTCCTGGATGGAATGGAATCCTCACAAATAAGGATAATCCTTCATTGGATATTTGCTTTACCTGTCTGTATTTTACACTGAGCACATCAAGCTTTGCGACCTATATTTATTCCTGTGTAATGAACTTGTACATACCTGTTTTTATTATAGTTATGGATGAGATGGCACTTTTATTGAAAACCTGTATTTTCACAGCTTACACACAATTATAGTTTGTGCTGAAATTTCTCATGCTGATTTTCATCCTAGATGACTTTTGTTCTGGGGACTGGACATTCAGGTAAAGATGCATCTCTGAAATTTTGCACCATTTCTATTGCTCCAGTGTAGCTCCATTTGCACTATCAAACATTGGTAAGAATACCTGTTCCTGCTCTACGTTACTGTATCATCTAACCTTGGTTGTACAATGGAGAAAAGACCTAAGTGGGTGTGACTGTTATCTTTACATACTTAGAGATCATACAACAAGGAGAAATACTCAATTTACTTGAAAAGCATAATGTAATAGACAATAATAATAATAATAAAACTCTCATCCTAAGATGCTGCTCTGTAAATAAATTAAACTGTACATTGCAATGTTTTAACTGTCCCTTTTTTAACCTTAGGTGTACATATTGTAATACTACATGTCTTATAATGAACGATCTTATTGTAGTGTGTCTGTGAAAGGGACAGACTTAAAGTTGCAAACTTAACTTAGTTTTCATGGAAGAGTCAAGAAATTCAATCTCTACTTTAATGCAACATTAACATAGTTTTCAACATCTAATTCATTTCCCATTACAGCACTAAGTTCCTTCTGTTAAATTTTGCATGTTGATTTTTTGTGGTTGTCAGCAGTTTTTTTTATTCTATGTTTTCTTTACTCATATAAAACCATTACCGTGAAAGAAGATTAAAAAGATATACATTACAATTAAAATGTTAATGAAATCTGCATTGTACTACTTTTGAAACCATGTAGACATTAATCTTTGTTGGTCTTGTGTATGTTAACTTTGGTGATTTTTATTCTATACTGACCCCTGCTGAGAAAGTTGTTCTATAATTGGATTGTTTTTAAAAAGAGCAAAGCTTTTAAGAAAGTACTTGAGTGTATTGCTTTGGCTTTCTATATTACTCTCCATAGAAGGTAAACAAAGAGAAAACAGCTTCATAGCCAGTTATGTTACTAAAAAAAATATTTTGGGGGGTGTCTTCTATTTCTGTCCCTTAACTCTTCCTCAGCTCAGTGTTTTTCATTCTCTCCTTATGAATACAAGCTGTACCCACTACTTTACTAAATTTGCTTTTGATGAATGGGGCTATTATGACTTCTTCCCTAACTTCTGATTAAGAGAGAAAGCTTTGACTTTTGTTTTAATTCAGATTTAAAAAAACCCCAGAAATAATCATGTTTTGAAATGTAGCAGAGGGAAGGAAAAACCTTGAAAATGTTGTATAGCTTGAGATAATAGGTTAAATTTTGTTTACTAATTACTTGAGCCTGATAGGCACTGCTCACCCACAACACCTGTTAATCTCAATGGGAGATGCAGATGCCATGTGCTTCTTGGGCAAGGCCTAAGTATCCCACCAGTAAGTGTACAGCTCTTTTTTGGGGGGAGAGCGGTGTTCAGTGGCTGTAACAGAGGACTTGAAGTCAGAGTCCTGGGGTTCTGTTCTTGTCTCTGTTGTTGACTCTCTGACAGGACGTGGATCACTACTCCTGTTCTTCAGTTTACCCAAGTGTAAAATGAGAATAGTAATATGGAGTATGTGCAGATTGTTTGTAAATTGTTTTAAGGTCTATGGGGGAAGGTTATAATAGAATGGCAAAGAATTATTTGCAGCAATTACCTCATCTCTTCCTCCAAAATAGTGAGGAGTTTCAGTGTTTCTTGAGGTTTTACAGGAGCAGTGTTAAGTGATTATTAGGGTTTCTGCAGAGTACACAGTATTTGGAATGGAGCCATCTTTTTTCCTGTTCTCCAGAACAGACTAAGGAGTAGGATTGACTAATGTACAGGCTGTGTAATGAATCGAACCACAGAACTTCTTGACTTACCAGACAGTTCCTAGGAATCTTGCCATGTCCTCTTCAGACTGTACTTGTTCGGTTTAACATTATCAAGCCTCTAGAGCATCCAGAACACTCTATTGTTTAGTCCCAAATTTAAACATATTAAATTCTTAGAAGTTCTTTTGTGAAGTTTTGTTTTATATAATTAAGTCTTGAGTCATCTACACCTACTACAGGATATTAGAGAAGTAGTAAATACAGATCCTTTGCTAAAGAACTTGAACTGTCATTCTCAGCATCAGGACAGAGTATTGAATTGATAGGATGGGTGTGCTGCTTAATGAGGCAATAATGCAGTTCACGAGTGAATAAACTAGAGTCAAAGGATGAATACATCCTGATGAGGGAGCTGGATTATTACAGAGTAAAATGGAGCACTCAGCCCTGTTACCATTTATGCTGCAAGCACGAGTAAAACATCCTAAGCCGAAATCTGCAAACTATAGAAGAGGAGAACTGGTTATCTCCCATCTGCTTCGGGTGAAGCAGCAGAATCTCCTCACTGTGTCTTCACAAGCTTGTTTTGCTGCAGAAATAAATCTGCATTGAAGACTTTAAGGTTGTGTATGTTACTGTGTAATCCTCCAAATTAGGTGAGCAGCCATCTTGGATTTGCATGAGGCCTGTGACATCTTTAGGCCTTCTGAAGAAAACTTCAGTGATTTCTTGGAGGAGTGATCACGTCTTACTTGTGTGTTGTAATGTAATGACCACGTTGTTGGCATTTAATCCCCAGCGCATTTCATTTGTTAGGTATGAGTTATTGGACGGTTTGGGCAATCAGGTCTGGAGTCCAAAACCAGCTCTTCAGATACAACACTTAGACATTTTTTAATCTGAAAAAGGGGGTAGAGAATTCATTCATGTTAATTGGTCTCAAGTGCCAAGTAGAAAATGTGGGGAATTTGCCTAGCAATCTGTAATTTAAGGATTGTGGGTATAAAAGAGAATTTGGGACGTGGATCTTGAAGCTGCTTGTATTTCTTGAATGTTTGAGACCTTAATGGAATAAGGGAAGTTGTTCACTTCATACCCACTAACAGCAAGGGTGCAAAAAGGGGTAAGGAACAGGTACAGTTATTTGTTCTGCATCAAGAGTGCAAAATATAAGCTGAAAAGCAACAGGAATTGCAAGCAGAGTTCTGATACAAGAAATTCTCAGTTTGCATTGTGCCCATCCTATGTAGCTCAGCTGTTTAATTTTAGGCTTGCCTTTGTGGTTTTTTATCAGGATTTGAAATTGGCTTATGCCTGTTGTACTTGCTAAGGTTCTGGGGGGGATGGTTGATGGTCAAGGGAATTTATTTCCCTGACTGATTCTGAAGATGATACAGGCAGGCTCTGAGGACACTTGATTTCAAGAGTATTTATTGGAACTGTATCATTTTAAATTCTGCAGAATACAGTCTTCATAGTAAATTGAGTCTGAGGTCATTATATTGTACATAAAGTTAGAAATACAGTATATTTGTCCTGCTTTGCTAATAGTAGTATGTGATTTTATGTGTGGGTTAGTCTGAGGTAAGATTTAATTCTTGATGTCTTTCTGAGTGTGTATTTAGATTTTTACTCTTGACCAGGGAAGGTTAGTTCATTTTTAAAGTACTGGTTATGGTTATTAAATCTTAGTCTCACATTATGCATTTAACATGAGAATGTATTAGCTTCCTATTGGTGTGGGTTGACAGAAATACTTGTTCTGTGCCCACATCTGAATGGGATGTTGTCCTGTATGTTTGGTTAAAGAGCATCCTTCTAGAACTCTTCTTTTTAGGTTAAGTTCCTAGCCTAATGAGGTACATAACCATGGTGCTGGTAAGAAGTGTTGAGGTCTTTTGTGACTGGAGAAGATACACTTAACCCTTACAAAGAGGTTTGTGAAGCTATTTGCTGTCAGAGAGCATATCTTTTTTCCTGCACACATTGTAGTATGCATTTACACATGAGAGCAGGTTCGTTCAGTCGGAGGAAAGTGGTGGTGGTTGTGCAGTTTTAATTCCTCGTACTCTGGAAATGGTTTCATGATCAATTATTTGATATCTGGTCACATTGTCCACATTTACTAAAATGGTTTATTACACACGGAGAAATCTAAGGGACAGTGGCGAGATAAAACAACCTGGCTGATAGCAAGTAACGTAGGTCTAGATTCTGCCTCTCTTATTCAGATTGAGGAGTAGCCTGGTTTAGGAGCAGTCCCATTTAGATCAGTGGTAAGGTACTACTCAACATGAGCAGGGATGGAAGAATCTGGGCCTTAGTTGAAATGGCCTTGTATTAGATCTTAAGTTCTTGATCTTCCCTTAATTTATACAGTACATCGGAAGCTCTTGTGAAATCTAATGTGCAGTAGCATCAACACAGGAAAAAGCTCTGCCTTCTGTGAAGCCAGACTGTTGCAGTATAATTTGTTTTGTAAGATTTTGAAAGCCAGTGTTGCAATATGTAACAGTAGAATAGTGGGAAGATGGTCAGGTGGTTCTTAGGGCTTCAACAGACAGATTTCATGTCTGTGTGTTTTTGCAACACCTTTCTATAAAGGGAAACATAATTTAAAATATGATTACTTAGTGTTGTAACAGTCTTCTCAAACGTTTTTGCATTATGCAGAGATCATTATCAGAGGCTGATATTAACTTGCAAAGAATATTATGCAAATCATTCTCCTGTTCTTCTAAAAAGAAATTTCCTTCATAATGCAAAGCGTGACACAAAAAATGTGCAGAAGCTTTTGGCAAAATTACATTTAGAAGATGTAACAGTTTTTCTGCTTACTAGCACAATCCATTTGTGCCTTTCTACTGGATTTTTTCAACCCCAGATGATAAAGTATGAATTTTAAAATAGCGGGGGTTGGGATATCACACCTCTTGGAGCTGGTAATGGACAGGAAGTTTTTCCTTTCTAGGTGGTGGTTCTGAATCCAGCCCAAGTTGGTTCTGATCAAAAGTTGTTGTCATTCAGTGCAGTGGTGGGCAGCCCGCAGGCCGCAAGTGGCCCGTCAGGGTAATCTGCTGGCGGGCCGCGAAACAGGTTGTTTATATTGACCGTCTGCAGGTACGGCCACCTGCGGCTCCTAGTGGCCGCGGTTCACCGTTCCTGGCCAATGGGAGCTGCGGGAAGTGTCACGGGCCACAGGGACGTGCTGGCGGCCACTTCCCACAGCTCCCATTGGCTGGGAATGGTGAACTGCGGCGATTAGGAGCTGCGGGCGGCCGTGCGTACACACAGTCAATGTAAACAAACTGTGTCGCAGCCCGCCAGCAGATTACCCTGACGGGCTGTGTGTGGGCCGCAGGTTACCCACCACTGATTTAATGGCTGTTCATTGCTCTCGGAAATGATTTGATGGTTTCGGTCCCGTTCCTAATGGGCAGATGCCTGTATCACACCACTACCAATAGAGCATGTAACTGATCCATCTCTTTTTGTTACTGGTAAAATGTACTAGTACTATAAAATTAGCACATTATTAGTAGCCAATATTATTGTTATAAATGTAGCCCGTTTAAACTACTCTAAAGGCTGAGTGGTGGGTACAGTTTTAGTAGATCCAGCGCTGAAGCCCTAATACTGCCTTGGACTTTTCACAGTCACAGGGGTGTTCATGCACAGAACTTGTTCCAGGATTGGGAACTTGGGTTGCTTATGTTCATTTCTCAAAGGATCAGCACATTTTAGATGACATCCTGGCCTCATTGAAGTCAATGGGAGTTTTTCTATTGATTTCACTGGAGTCTGGTTTTCACACCTTATATTTTACTATAAATTAGCATTGTTCAGAGTTACTCCCTTTCATGGTATATGAACAAGAGTCTTTACTAAAATGAAAGCAGAGGATCATTTTAGGAACCAGACACAGAGTTTGCCCAAACAATAGATTAATGGCTGATTAAAACAGACTCTTTTTAACAAATACTATAAACTACTTAAATAATTAAAATCTCTATAGGCTCACAAATTACAGTGGAGATTGAGAAAATATTTTCACCGTGAGACCCAATTTTTCAGGCACTTAAAACTGTTTTAAAAAACTAGCTTTTGGACTGAAATTTCACAGGCTATTTCTCAGCACATAAGTGAGAAAGATCAGTAAAATTCTGATTGGCTGTTGAATTACCACATCATGAAAAAAAGGAGTGTTTTTTACCTGCCAAGAAACTTTTCACACTATTTTTGTGTGTATGGCTAGATAGTTTGATTTTAAAACATCGAGTTAACTTAAATAAATAGCCTGGAAATGATAACATTCATCAAGCAACTTCAGCTGAACGTTCAGACATTGATGAGTGCTAGCTCTAGCTGCAGAGTTTTTCTTGTTGTTAATGGATGAATACTAAACCTGGTTTATTTTCTGCTTTAATATACAAAGAAATAGGCGGATGCATCTGTGTTTGTATGTTTAAAAGAAACTCTTATTGAGAGAGCATCTGGATTGACTGAGGGACACTCTGTATGAACCACAGAGCTTGGCTGGATATGTGCACTTATGCCTTTTGCCAACATGAAATGCATATTTTGGTAGCACAGAAGAGAACTTTAATACCCTAAAAGTGGCCCCAGGGTGTAGATGTGATGTGATAATTATACTGGTGAGTGATTACAACAATTGGCTCTGCCTCATGCTTCCTATGGCCTGCCTTGGGCATCTCATGATAGCAAATGCACCCCTTGTAATGCATCACTGATTGAATATTTAGATATACAGTGGGACCTACATAATTAATTACCATGAAAGGAATAAATCCAGTTTTAAAAAAACTTTGTGTGGCAGAATGAATTAAGGTAGTGAGATGTTTTAACCTAAATACGGTGGCAGAGAGGAATTTTTTATCTTCTGGGTTTGTGTGTTGCATAAATGTTTCCTTTTATAGACTTTAAAGGAACACTGTTAAGCATATTTTAAGAGTTGAACTTTAATTCTCTCATGGCACGCTCATTGAAATGTTACATATACATTCCATTTTCAATATGACAAACTGTAAATCTTTCTCTGCTTCCAGTCACGCAGTCGACTCTGCCTTTGTTTGCGTCTGTAACACTGATAAGCAATCCTGGATATGACCAGCAGCCATACCATCAACTTTTATCTTTTCAGATCATAACTTAAGTGAGGTTCGATGGAAGGCCTCCAAGGAACATCTGCAGCAGGTGCTAGCGGAAGTGGTGTTTATGATTTTTTAGGTGGTGCGCTTTCCTCTGAATCAGTACTGAGCCAGTGCAACATCACTGTGCAAGGATGTGCGGTGTCAGCTAATACATACAAACTGAGGACCTGACTGTTACTTTTTAAACGAAATGCAAAGGGATATGTATTAGGTATTAACCTTGCTTTCCTGGCTAACTTCTCACTTAAGCAGATGATTTCTGCCTTCCTAAATTTGTTGTGCATTTTCAGTTGGATACAAAAGTCCCCTTTACTTTTCATAAGCTGTTGCTGTACTTTTGCAGTGCACCATTAAGCAGCTGCTTGTGCTGCAACCCAGAGGTAGTTACATTTCAGTACTGGGTACTTTGATCCCTGCATGTCCTTTACATTTTGTTCCTTCTAACTGCTGAAGCACCAGATCACAAAATGCTGTTCCTGCATACAGTAGCTGTTTTCTAATTTTCAAATGACAGTCATTTAAAATAAAAGTTATTCAGAACGCTAGATTATAACCGATTCTGACGGTCAATTTTGACTTAAAATACTGAACTTTTTTCACTTTTAGGGCAATCTGAAAATGTGCCAAGGTCCTTGACCTATATGAGGGAAAAGTGACTGCTCAGTTGGGTGCATAGTGAGACATCACGTTCTTTTAGTTTAAATAATGTAGTCATATTATCAAACACGGGGAAGTGGGAGAAGCAAAACACTCACCAAACCACCCTTGGTAGCCAAGGAAGATGTTTCAAAATTCTTTAAAAATACAGGTGGTATTTCCTAGACTCCAAATTTTATAAGTGGGGCAAATATCTGTACCAAAGACTGCAGCATATAGAAATAAAGTTTAACTTACAAGTATTTCTGAGAAGGGCACTTGCAGTGTTAATCATCAAACTCTTTCCCTTTGTTTTTCCCTATTTATGCTCCCCCATTGCCCAGTTTGCCAACACGCAGGCTAATAATGAGCTTAGTAGCCACACATACTTTGCTGCAGGGAAAATCATCCCATATCTGAGAAAACACGCTTCCAAGGAGTGGTTGTTACCATGCATCCGAAGGCCAGGTGATCCACAACAAAATATTTTGTTTGTGGATGCAAGGTGCTTTAATGGTAAATATCTCTACTTGACGCACAACAAAACTGAAGTGTAGACAAGCCCTTGGCTGCTATATTGTTGATTATAAATCCCTACCGCGCCTAGATTACAACTGCATATTTTAGATGCAGAGCTAGGTATCATACATCTAAAAAACTGAGGTTAAAATGAAAAAAAATTTTCCTTTTGTCTAGGGAGGCAGGCAAAGCTTTTCCTGACTAACAGAGTCCAAATCTCAATTGTTTATGCAAATTCTGAGCAGGATAAATAATTATTCCAGACCAGTTTAATTTGTGAGTATGCGTAATAAAAGGTGTCTTGGAAATGAAGTATAGTAATGTTTAGCACAGGTTATTCTATAATGAATTACAGTATGATGTTTCTAGAAGAATGTAATTACTTTTGTAATTTTGGAGTACTTTCCCCCCTGCCTTTTGGAGTCCTCTTTTTTGGTCAGATAAATCCAGAAAAATATATATATTTCACCGTTGAAGTCAGTGTTATTTGTAGTTGTATGAAAACTGCAGTTAAATTAACAGGATGACTACGATAGGTTCCATGTGAGATGATAATATGAGGGTTCCACAATCCACTATGAATGATTGTGACATGGAAAAATGGGTCTTTGCACAAATTCAGTGAAATTCTACAGTGGTGCCCCCACCCCACCCTGTGAGCTGTGTCTGCTCTGATGTCGTCTCAGTTCTCCAACTGCTCTTCTAATGGGAGTCACACATACGACTCCCTTGCTCTGTTTCTAATAGACAGTATATACCATTTTGTTTCTAAACAGCATAGAAAAGTAGCTAGGAGTCCATAAATCTTTACTTAAGAAACTAACCTCCAAATGCATGATTAAAGTTCAGCCCAAAGAAGGTATTAAAACCTTGAAGAATTGCCTACGACTTATAGAAAATAAAGTTTCAAGAAAAAAATGATCTCATGTCTGGCATGGTGGGGATATTTTGTTTAATATAAAATGTCTTCATTTCTTTTGCAAAGAATTAGATGAGACCCTTGGTTGTGGGTTTTTTAATATTTATTCTTGAAGTTATTCTTGAAGCATTAGAAAATAATTGAGTAAAATAAAATCCACAAGGTTTAAAATTACCTCTAGCTTAATGTTTTATTTAAAAGATTTTCTAACTGACATTGTGTTTAATGAATTAGGTCACACAGCTCTGAAGAGTGTTTGTTTTTTCCCCTTCTCTTTACATTTAAATTTGGGACTGCTTTCCTCAGCCTTCGAAATGCAGACGTTGCTCTCACGAACCATTGTACAACATTACCGTCTCCATTTGCTTTGTCACTCCTTGTCTCCCGAGCTCGGAGAATCTCACTCTAATTATTCTAAATCACACTAGTGCAAATGAATATCCATGTTTGGAGGATTGAGACTGTGTTGTCATGGCAATCGCTGTAAGGTCATGAGAAACTCATTGATATTGTTCACTGCCTCTCCCAGGAGACTTCTCATACACTTACACAAGACACCAAAATTCATAGTTTTGCAACTACTTTCAAGTAGTTTTGAGATAATTTTGCTCAAATGATTCTTTGATGAATAACATGCTTATTTCTTGAAATAATTTGTGTCAAAACCAGTTCTAGTGTCTGGGAATGCCCTTACAGCAGTGTCCCCAAAACAATTGCCATGTTTCAACAATCAGGTGCCCAGTTATGTCTACTCAAGATTATGCAAATTGTGCTCTTTACTACTGGGTAACTGAAGGGTCTACAAGTTCAGGTGAAATTAATTTTTGGCTGGATATCGTATGTCATGTGCTGACTTGTGATCTTTCTTGGAAAAGTAGAACTGGCCAGAGGTTGATACAAGTAAATGTTTTAGACTTTGTATATTAGGTGACTTCCTCTTCTCCCCCCCCCCCCCCCCCCCGAAGGTGGGCTGTTTATACATCACAAATACTACTGATTGTAACAGTTTGGTAAATGTTGGTATATTGTTGGCCTATAGGCCAGCTCTGTTTATTGTGGATTGTAAAAAAAATACACTGTGCTTTGTTTTGGTTGGGAGAGGCCTGGTTTAGGCATTTCTTTTTAATAGAACTTTTTAAATGATGCCAATCTATACCACTTTTTCATGAACTGCTTTCTGCCCAGTTTAAAAGGGCTTTAAAGGCACACCATGAACAGTAAGCTTTAAAATGACCTTTTAAAAAATTAGGTAGATAATGACTGTGGGAGTTTGTAATGGACTTTACTGGACTAGAGGTCCAATCCTGAATGTACTATGATTATCAGACCACTATTGTTTTTAAATTACTTACAATTAAACTGCCGGCAAATGCAAGGAAACCAAAGGCTAAAATTCTATGAGATCACTCCTCTGGCACGAGGTTTACAATATTCCTAGATACCATTTGGAAGTTCCTGAATTCCCAAACACAATAAGGTGAATAAAGGTTAAAGTTTCAGCCTTGAATCCCAATTTTCTTATTTTTGTGCCTTTAAGACACCTTCAAAGTTGTGTGCGTAAGAAATGACACTATTGAATAATGTAGCCATTATAGACTAATGCAAACAAGATTTTAAACAACATTAAATACATTTTATTATACTGGACTCTAATCATGCAGATGCTTCATACAGTTTTAACATGATGCCTCAGTGTAATAGTGGAGCTATTTAAACTTTAATTGTGAAAGCTCAAAGTACAGAAATAAGTGGCAAGACAGTTAAAAAAACCCTCACAATCTGACTAGAAACATTCCTTCTCGTTGAAATCGGAGGGTGGTGAAGCCACAAAATGTTTGATATTGAATCAATGATATTGATATTGAAAGAGAAGAAAAATAGATGGAAGCAAAGAACAAACAGGACTGCTGAACCAGGGTAAAAAGGAGGTTCTGGAGAAGTGTGTACCAGTCTCCAAATCTGGGTGGACTTTATTAGTAAGAAAGGCTAGAGTTCAAATTTCCACCATTTCAAAATTTATTTTAATTTTTTTTTTAAATTGGTTGTCCAAAAAAAATTCAAAACAAGTTTACATTTTTATATACTCCACTAGTTATAAATCTTATGCAAATTTTTCCATAAGATTTCAAAATACTAAGAGCAGTAATGACTTTTTAACATGTCTTTATAGTTATAAGACCGGAAGAAGATACCATTTTTAACATACAAAATGAACCGCAGCAGGTTCTTACACTTCATGAGCCATTCACCTAGCTCTAGTAGAAAAATGAGGATGCTGAAGAGGACATCGTTCTAGTAGTACAGCTTGCTGGCTGTGTCTGAAGCTTAATTGACAAGAGTACCAGGATCCGAAGCTAAAAGTACCACTTCAGCATTTATTCCATCAACCTTGGAAGAGTGGAGGAAAGGTCAAGTTGAAAACTAAGCTTCCTTTCTCAACTGAACTTTTGACCTAAAAGGCTCTCTAATTTGCTGCTGACCTTTGATACTGCTATTAGACACAAACTCTGTGTTTTAAGGAGACCATGTCTGAAATAGCGCAGGTGGGAGTTCTAATGGCTGAAAGATGACTTCCCAAAGGGGAGGTTCTTCGTCCTGGAACATGATTTAGTTTTTCCCTTCTGATGGCTGTCTCCTCCCCCTTTTTGTTTGTGGGGGAGGTTTTTTAAATTGTAGATCGAAGTCCTCCTCCAAACCTGGGGAATAAGCTGCCTCTTATGTTGTTTTCCAGTGCAAAAAAATACTTTTATGCAGGCAGCTGATTCAGAGCTGCAGAATCTATTGGGATGACATCTGATCCTACTTTACTGAAGAACTCGTTAACTGACCATTTTCCACATAGGTTCCTATCTGTGTCAGGACCTCTAGAAAGTGTAAGATCAGTCCCCCAGTTTGAGCTTTCCATAACTTCGCACCCATGTGTCCATTTATACTTCCAGGTCTTCAGCAAAAGTGCAGCATAGGCTCTTGAGGAGAGCTCCTAGCTGAAATGAATTCTGTGTCGTAAACTTTATCCCCTTCTCCATTTGATCTTATTCCCCTTCTCATAGTGAAGTACTTTTATTTTTAAATGCAGAGAATGAGTTGCTATATTATATAAGGAGATCATTGCCTCTTTCTAGGTAAGAGGAATAATGGAACCCTTGATCCTGGAAAAACAATTAATTGCATCTTCTGTAATGTCTGCATTTCTTTGTAAACCTCAAATTATTCCTTGCATTGTCTTTTGCTGATCATTTGATTGACTAATACGTTCCTTTCTGCTTTAGTGAAAATAACATGTGAGTAAGCAGAATGCCCAAATTTCTGAGCTATGTCTTGTGGTGATTTCCTAATTTCCTGAGTTGAGTGCAAGGTTCTTGGGGTTTTCAGTCCTGTGCCAGAATTACTATTTGCTCATACAAAGTTCTTCATTGTAACGGGAAAAAATCAGTTTGATTACTTTCATGTCAGCATGCATGTCTAATGGCTTAGAAGTTATTGCAGCCATAAAATATACAGTATCATTTCTCTCTCTCGCTCTCTTCCCCTCTGAAATTTGACAGGATTAATATAGTCGGCATGAAATCTTAGTCATAAAGTTGACCATAAGTGATAGTAAAATTAGCTGCTGAAATCCTCTGCTTATGGAAAGCATCTTCTATTTTTCCTTCTGGGAAAAAATATCAAGGGACTGGCATGAGAATTAGAATGGTAGTTTTCTGCATTTCAAACTCTAATACAAATATGTCTGTTTCATCTCCCTCTAGAAATGAGAAAGATAGCAAATGCTTTTAAGCTCTGTGATGTATAGAATAGCCTGGAGTACAATGGGTTTCTACAATAGTTAGGATTGTGTAGATTTATCCAATGAAATGAATAGTGGTGATGGTGCTGGTCTAATTCCATTTTCATTGGCAGGCTGGAGTCTGTAATGTCAAGTGCAGTGATACTGTTAAGATCTTGATTCCTTTCCCTGCCCCCTCCCCACCCACCCCCACCCCAATGTAAATCATTCTAATGCTTCTCTGTAACAGCATAAGAGAGGTTGTCAGGCTAAATTGGAATGTATAAAAACATATCCCCCTTCAAAGGTAAACTGCATTTGGTATTAGAAAATAGGAGTCTACTGGCTGGAGCTCTGAAATAATTCAGTGTACAGTAGCAATGATATTTTGCTGTATGGAGATCCTCTCCTGGAGTGAATGATGCTCCAATTTACCTCCTGGCATGCGGGGTCTTCGTTCTCAAAAGCAGTGTCTTTCCAAGTACCAGAGGGTGTGGTGATGAGGTTGAAAGGAGTTGAGATCCAAGTGAGTTGAGATGTGAAAAAACCCTTTTGAAAGGTAGCTTAATTGCCATTTTCATGGTGGACTGTAGAAGTGTTAGCAAAAAGAAAATCAAATACTTGTGGCACCTTAAAGACTAACAAATTTATTTCAGCATAAGCTTTCGTGGGTTAGAACCCACTTCATCGGATGCATGGAATGAAACATACAGTAGACAGATATTTATACAGTCAGAGAAACATGATAAGGTGGAGGTGCATAGACCAACCTTAAGAGGCTAATTAATTGAGAGGAACCATAACAGCAGGGGAAGAAAAACCTTTGAAGTGATAAACAAGATGGCCAATGTGGACAGTTGACACACAGGTGTGAATGAGGATCGTTAACTTAAGGGAAATAGATTCAATTAACGTAATGGCCAAGCCATTCCAAGTCTCTCTTTAATCCCGAGTTGATGGTATCTAATTTGCATATCAATTCAAGTTCAACAGCTTCTCGTTGTAGTCTGTTTTTGACGTTTATTTGTTGCAAAATTACCACCCTCAAATCTGTCACTGAGTGATTAGGGAGGTTGAAATGTTCTCCTACTGGTTTTTGAATGTTATGATTCCTGATGTCAGATTTATGTCCGTTTATTCTTTTGCGTAGAGACTGTCCAGTTTGTAGAAGTGTTGTTCTCCCTACTGTAAAGGGAAACCTTCTGCTTTTGATTCAGCAGCTTGTTCTACCATTCTCTACCACCTTTTTGGGACACGTAATGACCAGATTTATCAGGCATGAAGATGCAGCAGAAAATTGGAGTAGAAAACAGCATTCCTTCCAGCTGAGATGCGGAAATTCTCTGAAGTTGATTTTCCTTCTCAGTGGGTGCACTTAGCATGGCACTGTGGCCTTTTTGTAAATGCACTAAGTAGCTGGCCTTACAAGCCAGTCCAGCTTCCTTTTGGTCCCCCTTCCATCAGACTCCATCAGAATTGTTCTGGGAAGCTAAGGTACATTGCCCAGTTTGAACAGTTCTGAATCTGATTATACAAAGAGATGTAATTTTTTACTGTCTCAACTTTAAAACTCCTCACCAATGTTTGTTTTATAGTTTCTTATGCAATACAGAACATTTTATATCGGTTGTAACTAGTTTTTCCTCTGCATAGGTCTATTTCTGTAAATAATATAATGGCTCTTGGAAACCAGTAAGAAGCTAGGGGGCTTTAACATCTCTGTTATAAATCATAAAGTTAAAAGCAGGGAAGAGAGAGACTCTAGGTGACCTAGTATGATGGCCTGTTGCCCTGTAGTAAATTTTCCAATGCTCTGTCCTGCCTGTTAGATGCTGTTGGAGACTATTCCACAATCAAATAGATCTTAACCTAAGGATGGTTTTCCTGAAATTCTTCTATTTCAGTGAATTAATGTACCCATATTACTCCTGTTCTGGGCTGAACTTTGGCATAGGATCATTATTTTTTAAACGAAATTTCAAAATGTTCCTACTTACAAGCATTGCATTTTTTAAATAGATTTGCATTGCATACAAGCTGGTTGAGTGTTCTATTTTCTTTAAAGAAACATGTAGAGAAGTTAATCCATAATGTGCTCAGTTAGTGTTTTGTGTGTGAGAACTGCAGGATGAAGCCTTTAGTAGATTAAATGTGTAGCTTCATAACATTGCTATGGGTCTTTTTAAGCAGTTCCTGATAATCACTGATGCAGCTACATTTTTTTTTTTACATGTTTATAAGATATGGATTTATAACACACCCTCCATAAAAAGGAAAAATAAGCCAAACAATATGTCTGTGTTGTTTATTTCTATTGCAGTGGCGCCTAAGGACTCCAATTCGTACTGCTTGCCAGGAAAGGTCCCATGATATCTTCCAATCTGGTCATTTCCAGGACTAGCCACCCAGTCAGTCCAGAACCTTCTGGATTTGACCATGGGAGAAAAACAGATGTGTTCAAATTTGAATCTTTTAAAAACTTCAGAATTGCAAACTGATTCTGCTAGCATCAATACCTTGGTTCCTTGTCCTCCTGTTCAGGGATTTTCCACTCTTCAGACCCAGCCCTGCACACAAAACTTGATTGAACTGGTTTCCCGCCACAGGCAAAACTCCTTAGTATACCCATTGTTCAATGGTCAGAGTTCAGTCATTAAGCTTGATGACTCTCTATTTTCCCTGGTCTGGGGAATGTAAGACACAACCTTGACAGCACATGGCTGACTTCACATGTACCGAGGTATTCCGTGATACATCAATTACATCAACCAGCATTTATAAGTTATACATAGAGCGAGACAAGGTAGGTGAGATAATATCTTATATTAGACCAACTTGTGTTGTTAGAAGGTACAAGCCTTTGAGTTACTCAGAGCTCTTCAGTTCTGGGGAAGGAAGCAGAGTGTACCTTCCACCAACAGATGTTGTTCCGATAAAAGATATTACCTCACCTACCTTGTCTTTTTCATAGTCTGGGACCAACACGGCTATAACAATACTGCAAATAAGTTGGACATAAGAATGACCATACTGGGCACTCGGACTAATTGTCCTTCTAGCCCAGTATCCTGTCTTCTGACAATGGCCGGTGCCAGAGGCTTCAGAGGGAACAAACATACCAGTTATCAAGTGATCCATCCCCAGTCATCCAGTCCCAGCTTCTGGCTAATAGCCATTGATGGACCTATCCTCCATGAATTTATCTACTTCTTTTTTTAATCCAGTTATACTTTTGGCCTTCACAACATACCCTGGGAATGAGTTCCATAGGTTGACTGTGCATTGTGTGAAGATGTACTGTCTTATATTTTAAACCTGCTGCCTATTAACTTCATTGTGTGACTCCTGGTTTTTGCGTTATGTGAAGAGATAAATAACACTTCACTATTCACTTTCTCCACCCCAGTCATGAGTTTATAGACCTCTATCATATCCTCTCTTAGTTGTCTCTTTTCTAAGCTGAATGGTCCAAGTCTTTTTAATTTCTCCTCATATGGAAACTGTTCCATACCCCAATCATTTTTGTTGCCCTTCTCTGTACTTTTTCTAATTCTATATATCTCTTTGAGATGGGGCAACCAGAACTTTATGCAATATTCATGGGTATACCATGGATTTATACAGTGGAATTACGATATTTTCTGTCTTCTTATCTATCCCTTTCCTAATGGTTCCTAACATTCTGTTGGCTTTTTTGACTGCCTCTGCACATAGAGCAGATGTTTTCAGAGAACTGTCCATGATGACTCCAAGATCTTTCTTGAGTGGTGACAGCTAATTTAGACCCCATCATTTTGTATGTACAGCTGTGATTGTTTTCCAATAGGCATAGACAGATTCCCAAGATCATGACACTAACTGTTATACAATTTATCAACGTGATATTTCTGTATCTTTCAGATAATGTACTTGAATGCTATTTTATATATCTGACATAGATATTTGGTACTACTTCTCCTATAACACTGGTCTACAATTTTTGAGAAGTCATCTGCTTCAGAGATAAAATGTGCTATTTAGTATGTATTTTGATGTGCTGAATTCAAATGAGACAATTAAAACAACTGATTGGCTACTGTTTCTAAGATATTTAAGTTTTTACATTTTATGTCTATGTATATTGTGTAGATAGTAGAGTTTTAATCATAAATTGTAAACCTAGGTCTTTTCATGTGTTTATGGTTGCTTTACATGATACTATTTCACCTGTCCTGTTTATGTAACACTTTAAAAATCAGCAAAGGGGTTATATAAATACAATTTATTATGAAACAAAAGGCAAAAAACTATTATGTACATAGTTTAGTCCTATTCAGTGTCTACTCGGCGCTTCTTGGCTTGTCTCTTGTATTCATTAAATGGAGCATCTCTTGTCACTGTCCAGCAATAGTCTGCAAGCATTGATGGGCTCCATTTGCCCTTATAGCATTTCTCCATTGTTGCAATGTCCTGGTGAAATCGCTCACCGTGCTCGTCGCTCACTGCTCTGCAGTTCGGTGGAAAAAAATCTAGATGAGAGTGCAAAAAATGTATCTTTAGTGACATGTTGCAACCAAGGCTTTTGTATGCCTTGAGGAGGTTTTCCACCAACAACCTGTAGTTGTCTGCCTTGTTGTTTCCGAGAAAATTTATTGCCACTAACTGGAAGGCTTTCCATGCCTTTTTTTCCTTGCCACACAGTGCATGGTCAAATGCATCATCTCGAAGAAGTTCACGAATCTGAGGACCAACGAAGACACCTTCCTTTATCTTAGCTTCACTTAACCTTGGAAATTTTCCACGGAGGTACTTGAAAGCTGCTTGTGTTTTGTCAATGGCCTTGACAAAGTTCTTCATCAGACCCAGCTTGATGTGTAAGGGTGGTAACAAAATCTTCCTTGATTCAACAAGTGGTGGATGCTGAACACTTTTCCTCCCAGGCTCCAATGACTGTCGGAGTGGCCAATCTTTCTTGATGTAGTGGGAATCTCTTTGCACGACTATCCCATTCGCAGAGAAAACAGCAGTACTTTGTGTATCCAGTCTGAAGACCAAGCAAGAGAGCAACAACCTTCAAATCGCCACAAAGCTGCCACTGATGTTGGTTATAGTTTATGCACCTCAAAAGTTGTTTCATGTTGTCCTAGGTTTCCTTCATATGGACTGCATGACCAAATGGAATTGATGGCAAAACATTGCCATTATGCAGTAAAACAGCTTTAAGACTCGTCTTCGATGAATCAATGAACAGTCTCCACTCATCTGGATCATGAACGATGTTGAGGGCTGCCATCACACCATCGATGTTGTTGCAGGCTACAAGATCACCTTCCATGAAGAAGAATGGGACAAGATCACGAAACATGGAAACCCTAACATCACCTGCCAGGAGATTCCACTGCTGTAAAGCTCTGCCTTACTCTTGGGTAGTTCCAAATCCCTGACAAGGTCATTCAGTTCACCTTGTGTTATGAGGTGTGGTTCAGAGGAGGAGGATGGGAGAAAATGTGGGTCCTGCGACATTGATGGTTCAGGACCAGAAGTTTCATCCTCTTCCTCTTCCTCGTCTGACTCAAATGAGAATGATTCTGGTGCATCAGGAACCGGCAGTCCTTCTCCGTGGGGTACTGGGCGTATAGCTGATGGAATGTTTGGATAATGCACAGTCCACTTTTTCTTCTTTGACACACCTTTCCCAACTGGAGGCACCATGCAGAAGTAACAATTGCTGCTATGATCTGTTGGCTCTCTCCAAATCATTGGCACTGCAAAAGGCATAGATTTCCTTTTCCTGTTCAACCACTGGCGAAGATTTGTTGCACAAGTGTTGCAGCATATGTGTGGGGCCCACCTCTTGTCCTGATCTCCAATTTTGCAGCCAAAAGAAAGGTGATAGGCTTTCTTAACCATAGTGGTTATACTGCGCTTTTGTGATGCAAAAGTCACTTCACCACAAACATAGCAGAAGTTATCTGCACTGTTCACACAAGTACGAGGCATCTCTGCTCACTTTGGCTAAACAGAAATGTGTCCCTTTGCAAAATCAAACACTGACAAATAAGAGAGCACGACACTATGATTTCTAGAGCTGATATAGGGCAATTTGTTCAGCAGAGTGATGTAAGCTTCGTTATGATTGCATCCTCCATGACTTCTAGGAATAACATGATGCAATTCATATCATGTATGACGCAATACCAGCTTCAGATTGCATCATTCATTGTTTTGCCTAAAAAGCAAGTACTGTCCAAACCCAGTCATAGATTTATTCATAGATCCAGTCAAAGATGTATTTTAGTCATTTCTGGTTTAAATTGAGATTCCTTCCCTTTATAACTCACTTATCCTCCGCCATTCCCAAGTCAAGGGTCGTATATACTGACCCAATAGCATGTCTTGAAAACTAGAGCCAATCAACAATTTTGAGCATCATTTTTGTTCTCAGTGACCCAGAATTAGTAAACAGTGTAGTAGCCGTGTTAGTCTGTGTCAGCAAAAAGAAAATAAGAAAGAAATACTTGTGGCACCTTAGAGACTAAGAAATTTATTTCAGCATAAGCTTTCGTGGGTTAGAACCCACTTCATCGGATGCATGGAATGAAACATACAGTAGACAGATATTTATACAGTCAGAGAAACATGATAAGGTGGAGGTGCATAGACCAACCTTAAGAGGCTGGCTAATTGAGAGGAACCATAACAGCAGGGGAAGAAAAACCTTTAAAGTGATAAACAAGATGGCCAATGTGGACAGTTGACACACAGGTGTGAATGAGGATCGTTAACTTAAGGGAAATAGATTCAATTAACGTAATGGCCAAGCCATTCCAAGTCTCTATTTAATCCTGAGTTGATGGTATCTAGTTTGCATATCAATTCAAGTTCAACAGCTTCTCCTTGTAGTCTGTTTTTGAAGTTTATTTGTTGCAGAATTAACACCCTCAAGTCCGTCAGTGAGTGGTTAGGGAGGTTGAAATGTTCTCCTACTGGTTTTTGAATGTTATGATTCCTGATGTCAGATTTATGTCCATTTATTCTTTTGCGTAGAGACTGTCCGGTTTGGCCAATGTACATGGCAGAGGGGCATTGCTGGCACATGATGGCATATATCACATTGGTAGATGTGCAGGTGAATGATCCCCTGATGGGATTAGTAGATTAGAATTAGTAAAGTTTGGCTACATTTATTTCAGAAGCATTTTGGCTGTAGAGCAGTGTAACCTTTGAAGTGAACCCCTCTTCTATAGTTCTTTGACACCTGAAGGCTATTTCACCAGATTTGTAAGTAGACTAACATACATCAGTGGACACCAGAGGCAGTTAAGAGAGATAGAGTGGTAGACATTTCTGTGGCTCCATCTATACAGTAAGCAATGATGGGCATATCAATATAAAAAAGATGTCATTTGAACTGAGAAGTACGGCAGAGAAGAATAACAAAATGGGTTGAGGGTCTGGAAACCACTGATTTACAAGAAAAGATTAAAGAACTGAATATATATAACTTAGTGTCACATTGTGGGGGTGACATAATAATATATTAGTATTGGAAAGGTTCTTACACCAAGTAGGGCAAGAAATTCCTTGCGGTGGTCCAAGGCAGATAAAGGAAGGAGTAAAATGATAACATTTAACAAAATCAAAAATGTAGTCTGGAAAATTGGAAGAATTTCCAAATAATGAGGTCTGTTAGACTATGGAATGGTGATTCCACTTCTACCTGTGGGAGACTATCGCTCAAGTTACTGAGTTTTTATGTAATGTCTTATTTTGGAGGTTGGTTGATTGAGTCTTTTAAGTGGTGTCAGGCACCTAGTACCAGCATACCATGTTAATCTCTAATCTGAACTGGAAAAAACACTAAAGAGCATGCTGTAGAGCTGGGGATCGGGACCCCTGAGTGGGTCCCGAGGTTATTACATGGGGAGTCACGAGCTGTCAGCCTCCACATCAAACCGTGCTTTGCCTCCAGCATTTATAATGGTGTTAAATATATTAAAAAGTCTTTTTCATTTATAAGGGGGGGTCGCACTCAGAGGCTTGGTAGGTGAAAGGGGTCACCAGTACAAAAGTTTGAGAACCACTGCTGTAAAGAGCAATCCTGTATTGGCCATGATGCACAAAAATATGCGATGTCACTTCCTTCTCTGATTTCTGTCCTCCTTTGAACTTAGTTGAGATATCAGAAAAGTGAGTATCTTCACTGAAAGAATTCAAGGGTCTGATAGATGTGAGAAATACAAATTTTGTAGCACTGCTGATTTTTCTGCTTCCTAATCCATGTTGGGAATACATTTCCTTGAAATACCAGTCTGTGAACTGTATTGTGACTACAAACTTCATTTGAAACCAAGGCAATTTCTCTGTCTGGGTACTATGTAATAAACAGGTGGACATGACTCCTCACTGTAGCGATCATAGAAATGGTGGTGTACTTGGGAAGAGTTAATTACAGAATTGTCAAAGAATAAGGTTTTCCAGAAGGATGTGTTGTATAGCTCTAGTAAATGGTTACTGTCTGTAGAATGTATAAAACCTGTGGTACCTCAGACTTCAGTCCTACAAATGTTCCTTTCCCTCTTAAAAGAAGAAAAATTGCTGTAGGACTGTTTTTGAAATGTAGCTGCTATAATTTTTAAATTTTAATAATAAATTACCATTAGTACGAGGCTTATATAATACATACCTCATTATTGCTTACTCGGAATAATTTCACAGCCTCCTTATAGAACCGTGGAACTTTATTTGCTGAGTATAAAATATGCAGAAATGCATGAATAGTTTTAAGACTTGGTGCCCTAAACTAATACAGTGTGATTTTTTTCCTAAACCATGATTGAAGTCAAATTAACATATTTACCTTCAGTGCTCCCAGGAGCAGCATTAAAAAATTCAAGAGGTGATTCAGAATAGTCTCCCATTTACTATATTTAAAACTGGATTTCATTTCTCAATTAAAACCATGCAAACACTTGACTCCCTTTCAACTTAGCAGTCTGTTTTCTTCTTTTTTAATTCTTTAGACACTTGTAGCATTATTGGTAGTCTTATTATTACCCCCCAAGTTCCCAAAAGGTGATGTGTGGGGGTGGGAGGAGTGATTTAATGGAAATATTATTTGAAACCTTTATTACTAATGTATGTGTTTATTTATTATTTTAACTCAGAACAAGCGAATGAGAGTCAGGGCCACCTGGGTTTCAATCATGACTCTGATTCAGGGTGTGACCTTGGATAAATTACTTAACCACTCTCTGCCTCGATTTTATCCTTAGGTGGATACCTACTTCCCAGAGGGTTAGTGAGGCTTAATTTCTGTTTCTAAACCA
This sequence comes from Macrochelys suwanniensis, assembly GCA_033296515.1. NCBI lineage: Eukaryota > Metazoa > Chordata > Testudines > Chelydridae > Macrochelys > Macrochelys suwanniensis. The sequence goes on along the minus strand of CM065790.1, from coordinate 5,696,681 downwards.
CTTTGACATCCTCAAAAGAAAGGTGCTATGTAAATGAAACATAAGGGGGTGTAAGTTTATAACATTAAAACAATTTTTACTTGTTTTACAACTAAATAGTTCCTTTATTCTTCCTAAACATTGCCCAGAGGACACTAGTTGTCGTCTTGCTTTTGCTGTGACTTAGCTAGAAAGCTACAGAGTCAAGTGCTGCAAGAGTCAAGTTTAGTGGTGGAAGTTGGCATATCTAAAGGCAGAGTTTCCACGAAGAAGCCTTTAAGAAAGATGTTGGGGGAACAAGAGTTGAAAAGGTAGCCTGCACCAGCAAGACAATTCAGGGGCCATGCCCGAGAGTATAAAAAGGCAGAGGGGACCAGGGAAATCATCAATGTCTCTTACCATGACTGGAGAAGATTGTGAGGAGCTGACCTACATTACAGACATATCCTTAGCTGGTGTAAATTAATGGAGCTATGCTGAAAGAAGCTATTGTGATGTACACCAGCTGAGGATCTGTCTCACCATATGCTAGAAATGCTGCTATTTCTTTTTTCCATTCCTTCTGCCAAGCTGACATGCCTCAGCTTTGAAACCTATTTCAGCAGACTTTCTTAAGAACTGGGTTAATAATAAGTGGTAAGAATTGTGTGGCAAAAAAGAACTTATCTTTGTGGGGTTTTTTGGCTAATTGCCTTGTAAATATTACACAGTGTTGCAGCAAACTTTCCTGGATTTCACAATTGTAATGGGTCTTGTCTAACTGGCCAGGAAGATTTAAAAAATAAATAAAAGAGACAAATCACTCCTACTTCTAATTTTTGCAGTGATAATGGTTTCTTTTGTGGTGAAAAGGCTCCTTGAATCTAGGCTTTACCCTTCCTTCATTGACCCACATTAAAATTCTTTGCCTCTTGATCTAAGGATCTCAAAATGTGTCATCACCTTTAGTAAATTAAAGCGAAGCAGCCCTCTGAGGTAGGTCACTGTTTTAAAAATGGGTAAATTGAGGCACAGTGAAGTGATTTGCATAAGGTCACACAGGGTGCACTCCAATGCTTGTTGAAGTCGGAGAGTCAGTGTCAGCAGGCGGTCAAACACAGGAGTCCTGACTTAGTCTCTGCTACAACCACTAGACTAGACTCCCTGGTACATTTATGAAATGATCAATGTTAAAACAGGCTCCCCCTGCATAAATGAAAGTGCCCATAAGAAAATTCCTGTATAGGAATAATTGCATACTACTAGGAATATATATTATTTTTTTCTGACAGTTAAGAGGAAATGGGAACATCTTCATAAGTCAAAGCCCTGGTCATGTCATAGGAGAAGTTAAGAATATTATCACTGATCAGTTAAAATGTATGTGATCTCAACCCTGTCTTAGAAGTTGTGCTCTTTCTAGGGATGCAAAATAATTTAGGCCACGTGTCCTGAGCTTATGTTTTTCTCATGAAATGAATATTCAGAATCTGTTTGAGCTATTCTAATTGTATTGAATTTTGTGCTGAGGACCATTTTGTACTAATGAGTTAGAAGCAGCATCTGCTTAGCAGCTTCAAGTTTGATTCTAATGAGTCAGTCCAGTGGCATAACGTATTCCAGATCAAAAGTACATTTGTCATTGTTCAGTCTCCCCCTTTCACACTGTCGCATAATAAAAGACTAAGATTTACTCTAGGTTAATGGGCAGTAAATATAAATCAAAGGACATAAATGTTTTCATGCACAGGTAGTGTATCTGTGGAACTCACTGGTGCAGGTAATCAGAGTCAGTGGTTGGACTGAGAGAGGGATAGGATAATTTTATGATCAATAATATTTGTATAGTTATTCTTCCTACTATATAATAGGATAGTAAAATTGCATGCCTTATAGCAGTGTTTCCCAAACTTGGGACGCCGCTTGTTCAGGGAAAGCCCCTGGCACTCCCGGACGGTTTGTTGACCTGCCGCGTCCGCAGGTTCGGCTGATCGCAGCTCCCATTGGCTGTGGTTCGCTGTGCCCGGCCAATGGGGGCTGTGGGAATAAACATATGCCAGCCCTGGCCAATTCTTGCTTAGAATGTCATATAATGGTATTTAGACTGGTGTTCGTTTCTTATCACTGGACTATCATGTGCTAGAGATTCAAAGCGTGTTTTTTTATAGAACTAATAGAATTATTTTTCTTAATGCAGTATCAGACTTATGTTAGTGACTAATAAAGTTTTATCTCTTACATAAAGATGTGAAGAAGAGCTCTGTAAGCTTGAAAGCTTGTTTCTCTCACCAACAGAAGTTGGTCCAATAAAAGATATTACCTCACCCACTTTGTGTGTCTCCTACCTTGGGACCAACACAGCTACAACAACACTGCGTAAATCCAAATGAGAGCATTTTGTAGAAATTGGGCTGGGGAGCACCAGGAACTGGCCTCTCTTGCAGATAAGTTCTTCAGATCTTTTTTTTTTTTTTTTCTCTCCACATTCTTTTTACTGCATCCAGTCACAACACTATGATGCAATGACACATCACCGTATGACATCTAGACTTGTCATAATAGCCACCATTGTGCACAGTTCTCCTTTTATATTTTACTATAACTACTGCTTGTGGATTAGTGTCCGCAGCTGACTGTGAGGCAAGTAGTAGCAGTGAACCAAGCCCCCACACTATGACTTAGACCCAGTAAGGAGGTGGCAGGTATTATGGTGTAGCTACAGGGAAGAAACAAAAGAGGTCATTGGTACAACCCAGTATTTACTTAATGAACTGGTTGATGCAAGAGGTTCCATCAGAGAGGTGCCTGACTTAAAATCCTGGTTTTATGTACAAGTGAAATGAATGTAGTGGTCTCATTATTTGCCATGTGGGTAGAAAGTCAAACCAGAAGAATATTTGGTACAATTTGTTCATGTTTTCTCAGCACTAGAATAACAAGGAATGCTGGACCGGACTGTGCTGAGGAGTATGAGGGAAGCGGGTACAGAGTGTTGTTGCACCATTGCAGACTTTAACTAGTGCTTGTTGGGCTTTTATGAACAATTTTAACTTACATTTGGAAAGAAACTAGAAAATAAAAACACATGGCAGTCTCCTGTGTGGAGGAAAATACTGCAATAACTATTTTAAAGCTTCCCCATCTGAGCCCATTCTGCCTGTCTCGCTGTCATTAACAATAACCATTCGTGAACTATAGATATTTAGCTTATTTGTGTTCTCTTAACACCTTTCCGTTTCATAACAGTAATTACCTTTTACAGTTTTAGCTTAAAGGCATGTTGAACTAAGCGGTGGTGTCTGCCATCATTCCTTGTAATCCTGTAGTGAATCAAAGCAACTTTTTACAAAACAAGATTCTCTTGCTGTTGCAAAAGAGCTTTGGGGAAATCTGGTTTTTGTGGTTAAGGATCTTACTCTGATGCACAAGGAAAATTATGTGTAGCTTTTATTTGGCCCAAAGGATTCTTACAACATTATCCGTATTTCCTTTAATTTGTGGGATTTCTAGTAAATGGGCTTAAAAATAGGTCTGGGCAAAATGCCAGGGTACATATGAACAGCAAAAAAGCTTTGTACACTCTGAGCAGCTTGCTTTCACTTCTCTCTACATGCAGATTGTATTAACTGTGAAAAAAGGGGTAAATGGTCACCTTTTGGAGTGACTTGTGATTTCTCTTCTGCAGCTCCTTTAAGGTAGAAACTAAGAAAAAGATGTTCTGACTCTGATAAAATCTGCACCATTTTTAACTATACGTCAGTTGAAATGGAAATAGAAGTTCCAAAAGGAGGCAGGAGGAGGTTACTAGTAATAATCGTAACACAAGAACTTTGGGGGACTCAATGGGATCAAAGTCTAACACCCCCATTATTGATGAGGTTTCTTTGCCCTGGAAACAACATAAAATTGAGAAAATAGAAGAAAAATGTAATGAGTTTTTTTCATCTGTTAATTCTCAGCAGTGTCTTCTATCTTTTTTTCCTAAGGGTTAGTCTACACAAGCATTTAGTTCATGGCAAGCTGGGGTGGTATGAATCTAGTCTGCCATGCATTAACCGTCGGTGTGAAGCCTGATGACGCGCACTAACTGTGGTGCGCTTTTATCTATTCCCGGTTCAAAGCAGGGTAGCACATTGACAAACTACTGTTGTGCATCGGCAGGGTCCACAAGGATAGACAGCATTTGGTAGGCTAATGCAGAGTAGTTTTACACTCCAGTTTGCTGAGAACTAAATGTTTGTGTAGACAAGCCCTAAGACAGGGAAACATAGTGATGGTGATTATATTGCATAGATTCAATAGTAGTCTGACTTGAAAATCAGATTACCTTTCTCCCTTTGGTGATATTTAGCTTACTCTTTGCTTAGAATCAGTTAGCTGAGTTCAGATGATTGCAAAATGCTTTCTTTCTTGAGGACAGCCACTCAAAAAGCCTAAAATAATGGCATGGTGCACCAGTGAGTGGAGTCCCAGTGGTAAAATAAAGAAAAGTGAAAAAGTTACAAAGAATGTAGATAACACTAAACCATCTTTCCTTCACCTTGATCTGTCATGTAGTTCACGCGTTCTGCTGTTTCCTAAAATTTGTCTTGCGGGAAGTTATTTTTGTCCTAGTTACTGAGATTTGGTTGATTTGATTTTTAACTGGAGCTTTGAACATAGCTCTGTAAAAACATATTTTCCTTTGCCCGCCTTGGATGCTTGCCTCTCCTATAGCCACTTACTTTTGTGGACATTGAGGAGGAAGGTTTTGAGCTTCTTCAGAGCAGTAACATGCTATTAGAGTGCCTCCATCAGAGGAGCATTATGTGCCCCTGCATAGTAGCAAAGATAAAAATGTCACTGTGGGGTCAGGTCTGTGGAGATAGGATTATGTCTTTGTTTTATGGGTCACAGTTGCCAAGGAACTCTGCTTCTGGTGCTTTACATGGAGAAGAGTGTGGCTAAAAAGCATAGATATCTGGGTCCCTGAGGTCAGTGTTGTGCTAAAATCCATGCTTTTGTCAGTGATGGTCTTGGCCTTCCATAAAATCAAGACCCACTTGTGCCTGATAAAGGAGTAAGCTTTTAAAGAGAAATAATTTATGCCATTGACAGTAATGTAGTAATAATATTTTCTATCCAAGGATCTTGAATTGCTTTACGGATATTAAGCCTCACAGCATGCCTGTGAGGTAAGAAAGCATTGTTAATTCTGTTTTACAGACAGGCAAATCACTTCACCTCTCTTCCTTAGGCTATGTCTACACTACAAAGTTAAGTCAACTTAAGTTATGTCGATGTACAGCCACCGCTGTAATTAAACCGCTGTTGCGTGTTCACACTATGCTCCTTGTAGCAGCTCTTGCATCGACACAGAGAGCAGTGCACCCACTGGGCAACTGGCCGCAGGGTGTTTTGGGAAGGGTTTGCAATGCCTCCGGGGGGAAAGGTTCAGCATCACATGATGCAAGTTTCTCAATCCCATTATTCCATAGGCATCCTACTAGGTTTTAGCCGCTTTTCAACTGCCCTGGTAACCTGTGAGCCAGCCATCTCTGTCAGAAAGCCTGGAACCTGTGATGCTCTTCAGTATTGTGCTGTGTGTTATGAACACAAGGCTATAAGAGGAGCTCGGGGGGGGGGGGGGGGGGAGGCTATTCGACTGGGGGAGGCCTTGAAGGAACATTTTAACACTGAACCACGGTAATTTGTGTTGCTGTAGTGTGCTGAGCCTGGCATTGTTTGTGTGGACTGTGCTCTGAACCTTGTAATGATTGCGGTGTGTGTCCAACTATAACAATGCACAGACACCTATTACTATTGTCTTGAATATCAGAGGGGTAGCCGTGTTAGTCTGGATTTGTAGAAGCGACAAAGGGTCCTGTGGCACCTTATAAACTAATGGAGGTATTGGAGCATAAGCTTTCGTGGGTGAATACCCACTTCTTCGGATGCAAGCAATCCACTGCTTGCATCCGAAGAAGTGGGTAGTCACCCACGAAAGCTTATGCTCCAATACCTCCGTTAGTCTATAAGGTGCCACAGGACCCTTTGTCGCTTCTATTGTCTTGAATGTTAGCAGCAGCCACCATGTGGTGAAGAATAATAAAGATAAATTCAGTTTCCATAAGTCGATTTTTATTCCACTTCCATGCAAACGTACCTATGTAATGCAGAGGTAAACTTCATACATGCAGAGGAAAGTATCTTTAAAGGGGATGGAACAGGGAATTCAAAAACACATATGCTAACGATGCTCTCACAGCTGGGTGTATGTGCGGCTGTCGTGTTTAATCACCCGTGGGATGGAGTTAGGGTTGCCAGGCGTCCGGTTTTTTACCAGAACGCCTGTCAAAAAGGGACCCCGGCGGCTCCGGTCAACACCGCCGAACAGGCCATAAAAAGTCAGGTCGGTGGCGCAGTGGGGCCCGGGGCTAAGGCTAGGGTGACCAGACGTCCCGATAAAATCAGGACTGTCCCGATTTTTCCTCCTTTGTCCCGCATCCCGACCAATGCATGGTCGGGGCGCTATTTGTCCCGATATCGGGGCTTCAGGTTTTTTGTTGGTTTTTTTTTTCCTTCCCCTTGGAGATCTCCGGCTAGGCTCGGAGAACTCCGGCGGGGGTTTTTTTGTGTGTGTTTTTTGTTTTTCTCCTTCTCCTCGGAGATCTCTGGCGGGGCTCGGAGAAGTGTGGCGGGAAGTGGTTGGTTTTTTTTGCTCGGACAAGTCCTGATTTTTGGGTCCCTTTTGGATTTTCTGGTCACCCTAGCTAAGGCAGGTTCCCTGCCTGCCCTAGCTCCACACGGCTCCCAGAAATGGCTGCCAGGTCCTTGCAGCCCCTAGGCACATGGGCAGCCAGGGAGGCTGTGCATCCTGCCCCCCCCCCCCACACACACACACACCCGTGCCGGCTCCGCAGCTCTCATTGGCTGTGAACTGCAACCAATGGGAGCTGCAGGGGCTGACCCTTTCCATTAAACAGCATACTTACCCAGTCAAATACTTGTATTTAACTTGTCTTGAAAGGCTTTGCCGTGTCTTTTACCATTGGTGGGCACCTGCAACATCCATTTGTGTTAACTGGGCTCTGCAGCTCCAGAACTCCATTCAGGAACACTGGATTGACCTGATCCCACACGAGTGAGAGGCTAGAGCACCAGCTGTATCTAGATCCCATCATCTTTCTCTGGAATTCCCAGTCTCTCTTCCTGGCTATGGATGGAGTCACAGGAGCACATTCCTGCTGCTCAGTGAGAAGAGGAGAAATTTGAAATTAAATTTTTCATGTAAAATGCAGGAAAAAATAGAGGGGAAAATGGAACGTTGTATCTGCAGAGTCTCAGTAACTTAGTGGAAGCCGTGTTTTTCCTCTCACTCTCGCAGAGCTGAGAACCATAGAGTCTAGCAATCTAGGATACCTGTTTTCCCCTGAATCTCTTGCCTCTTTTGGTTTCAGTGAACATGGCTTAGCAGCTTCTAAGATCTTGGAAGAATTTTCTACCACCATTTCTGGGACTAACTTTTCAGTCAGGTCAGGGGTGGCCAATCTGTGGCTCCAGAGCCACATGTGGCTCTTCAACAGTTTGCGGCTCCTTGCATAGGCACCAACTCTGGGGCTGGAGCTACAGGCGCCAACTTCCCAGTGTGCTGGGGGGTGCTCATTGCTCAACCCCTGGCTTTGCCAGAGGCCCTGCCCCTACTCCTTCCCTTCCCGCCCCCTCCCCTGAGCTTGCCCTTACTGGGTCGCAACCCATACTGGGTCATGGAATGTAAGGCACTGGGTCGCGGTGGCTCTGGTGAGCACTGTCGACCAAGCCGTTAAAAGTCCCGTCGGCGGTGCACCCAGCTAAGGCAGGCTAGTCCCTACCTGTTCTGACACCGCGCTGAGGCCTGGAAGCGGCCAGCAGCACGTCTGGCTCCTAGGCGGTGGGGTCATGGGGCTCCACGCACTGCCCCCACCCTGAATACCGGCCAATGGGAGCTGCGGGGTGGGGGGCATGGCGGTGCCTGCAGGCAAGAGCCGTGTGGAGCCGCTTGCGCGCCTCCGCCTAGGAGCTGGACTTGCTGCTGGCTGCTTCCGGGATGCAGCGCGGTCCGTGGTGCCAGGACAGGCGGGAAGCCTGCCTTAGCACCCCCACTGCGCCGCTGACCGGGAGCCACCCGAGGTAAGCCCGCACCCCTGCCCCAGCCCTGAGCTCCCCGCAAACCCGGAGCCCCATCCTGCACCCCAAACCCCTCATCCCTGGCCCCACCCCAGAGCCTTGCCCCCCTCCTGCATCTCTGCCCCAGCCCTGAGCCCCTCATCCCCAGCTCTGTTGGGTCGTGGGCATCAACAATTTTCTTCAACTGGGTCACCAGAAAAAAAGGTTGAAAACCACTGCAGTAAATGGATAAGGCCACGTTGGGTGATGGGAGAAGATGCAAGTAGCTAACAAATGGCACCAACAGTCTCCACTATCCAATTCTCCTGTTTTTGGCAGAAGGTACAAGTCATTGGGTCTTTCTCCTGCTTTGGTGAATAGTGATGTGGAACATTATGGGATAACCAGAGAAAATAAAAGGGGAAACATCTTTTGTTTTTCCAAGTATACTAATGAAATTTGGCAAGGACACAGCAATATTGTTTACAGAAGAGAGTTCTGCAGTAGTACCTTAAATATGAACATAACTTCCTTTATTCTCCTCTTGCAAACAGCCGATTAGCAGCAAGCATTGTAAATGGCAATAGCAAAGGTTGCTTGACAATGGAAGGTTTGGCACCTTGGTAACCTTCAGCCTAAAGAATTGACAGTAACTACTAGGTAATTGAGTCCAACTATGTAGTTGCACATCTTTTTCCTCTTCCTCCCAAGGTTATAGCGTGAACATGTTAACTGGCAACTTAAGCCAATACAATCCCTCGTACACGTACATAGAACCCTCTTTGATTCTTCCTTTTACAGATAATTGGTTTTTTTAAAAAAGACTTTAACTGCAAGACAGCAAATTTAATATTTTCAGTATCTTGGATGTGTTATGATTTACATTTGATTTTAGGCATAATTAGAAATGCAAGTAGAGCGCTTTGTGTTTTACCTCTGCTTCAACTATTTATGGCATGATATGCAAATTAACCAAGCTATGAATATTAAAGATTAGAGTATGTTACAAAGTATCGCTGTCTTTAATGAGTTCAGTAATGGGCACAGGGCTCTGCACACATTTTAATATGGGCGTATTTTATCTTTGTACTGTATTCTCTGCTCTGCAGCTATTCATTGCATGTTTGGTTACATCCCAAGAGACCATGACCATTATTTAAAACATATCAAGTCCTGTATCAGCTGCAGTAGGTAGGTTCTATTTTCAAATGTGCCCATGACAAACACTGCTGCAGCTACAAAAGAGTTTAGATAGATTATTTCATAGAGGCTGTTTCAGTTCTTGTATAGGTCAATCCGTTTCATCTACTGCAGTGTTGTAGATGGATCTCTGAGAATATAAAAGTGCTTGCTGACCTTTCAAGGTGCTTTGCAGTACTGGAAGGGAATCTTAAACATGTTTCAGCAAAAATGGAACTGCTTCATACAAAAATCACACCAGAAAAAAATAATTAGCTGTTTTTCACCAATCAGACTCATCTACATAAAATTCTTATGGTCTTGTACACACACCGTAGCAATTTGAGAGAAAGTCTTCTTTAGTGGTTAGTGCGGGACTGGGAGCCAGGACTCTTGGGGTTTAATTCTTGGTTTAACCACTTACTCGCTAAATGGCCTTGGACAACTCAGTTCCCCTTTTTCAAGACAAAAAGATGTTATCATAGTTACACCAAAGGAGTTCTGTGTGGCTTCATTAATATCAAAGGGCTTTGAGATCCTCAGAGGTACCGTGTTATGTAGATGAAAATTATTAACCGCAAACACAGGAAGTGCCCTTTGGAGAACAAATTTAGGAACATTTAAAGTGTAAACATTTTGGCCCTGATTCTGCAAGCTCCTTTGCTTGGACAGTCTCCTATGTGATCATTAGTGTATCTTTGATCCATGTGGGCACAAGGGTCCAGCCACACACAGCAGTTTGCAGGATTGGGTCCTTAATAAGAAAGGGCTAGGAAAATACTGTGAGACTCAGAAAAGCTTCATTTTTCATGAAGAATGGGTGGGGGGAGTTAAGTATGCCACAGGGAGAGTGCTTTTCAAATCTAAGGTATTTAAATTACAAATTTGGGTGAGGAAGATTGTCAGCAGTATTCAAAACAGCACTTAAGTTCTTTTGAAATATTGTCGAGCTGTATTGTAATAGTTAAGAAGTTTGGCACACAAGGATTTGGCCCAGAGGCAATTTACATTTAAAAAAAATCAATTCATCTGTATTTGAATAATCGCACGTTTGGAGAAAAAAAAACCCACTAGGATTATACTGTTTTAAGATACTTTTATGTTTAGGCAAAATTGGTCCATAACATTTTTTTTGGTTGTTGACATTCAATTAATAGCTACTTAGCTTTTCATACAGAAGTGTAATAGGAATTTATAGTGCTTTAACTTGCACCTGCTCTTAAAACAATAAAAACCTTATTTAGAACATTATTATGATCCATTGGATTATTAATCCATGTTCAATCATCTATAAACCAAACATGATTTTTTTTAATAGGAGGTCAAATTAGTGTGTGCAGGTAATCTACTTACAATGTCAAATTGAAAGCCCGGAGATTTCCTTACCATTCTCTCTCCAATCTCCAGGGTTTTCTCTGCTACGTGGGGATAAAAAATAAAAAGTGTACAAATCTGATTTCAAAAAAATTAGAAAAATGTATCTCGTGCTTCAAGTAAATCTGAGCGATTGTAGGGCTTGCTCTGTCATTGTCTGTGTAGGTTTTCTCCTTCCCCCTTTATAAGATTCATTGGTACTTTTCATGGTGACAGGGCTTGTGGTCTTGGCATCTGTGGCACACCACGAAAAGTTCTCAGACTCTAGGATTACCTCCAAAATCCTGTAATTTCCCTGTGCCTTTTGGTAGTTACCCTGTGCACTGTAATTGTTGTTTCAAGGCTGCCTATGGGGTGCATTGCAGATATGTGTCTTGAAAATTTGTGCACTGAAATTCTGAAGGAGCCATTCTGTTCTGTTGGGTCAGTAGAATGTAGATGACAAGGCCAATGCATGTTCAAAACATGTAAGTGTTGTATACTCAAAACACAGAGGTTTGTAGTAACATGAACAGAAAAGTCAGAAATTGAAAGTTAAAGGTGACTCCCACCCTAGTCCTTGCCACTTTTACCTTGATCTTGCAGTTCACGTGATTCAAAAGCACACTGTGGCGATCCTTACAGTAACTAGGCATAGTAAATGGGAATATTAATCTTGCGTCTCCTAGCTTTTGTATGTAGCATATGTATCTCTCTACCCGTCTTTAACAGAGGCAATGTTTGTCTGTTACCAGAGTATCAGGGCTCTTGGGTTCTGTTACTCATGTAACTGGCAAATGACCTAACTTCTCTTCACCTATTTTGCCATCTAGAGGATGTAGATCATGTGAATGGCGCCATAATGTACATAGGCTTTTTAAAACTCTTTGAGATCATCTGGCTAAATGCAGTATGTGAAGCGTGAGGTTTTTGGTTGGGTCTCCACTCCCAAAAATCAGTACATAGGGATCCAAGAGAGCTGAACTCCTGTACTGTAGCACCAATATTTCATCCCACATTCAGTTAAAAATACCATCCTTGGAGGCAAACATTTGGATGTGTATAAAAAAGGTGTTGTAATTAACACTGTTCTAATAAGCTTTTCATATGGTGGTTTGCCAACTTGCTGTAATTTTGTACAAGGTGTGTCATAAAAAAGCTTTCATAACGTGGGTGGAAAGCACTGTATGTTCATCAGGTGCTTAGTACCTCATCTAAAATTTGGCACAGGTTTTACCATGTTTGCTATCAACTTAAATGCCTTTGATCAACAACCAGATGCAAGAACAGTCTTTGAAATAGCTCTCATATGACCATGGATGCTGGTTATGTGAACCTTTAAAGGCAAGCTTATATTTCCAGTAATGATCAAGCTCATATGTAGTTGTAGCTTCACTTTATAGAGCATATTAAAAGTTTAATGTGTAAATGCCTTCATTGGCCAAAACTTTTTGTCAGTGTTGTCTGCTTACATTGGAAATGGTACAAAAAGAGACAGTCTTAATTGCTTCAGAGATTTCTGCCCTTGAAGGGTTAATTATATTATGCCTAGTTGCTTTTTTTTTTGTTAGCGCAGAAAATAAACTGTAGCCAGAAGTAAGAAGTGATTAATTTCAGACACATATGTAAGCAAAGTTCCCTTCTTTTATGCAGTTTGGTAACAGTTGACTATGCAGTAATTGAAAAGTAAAGGCAATTGAATTACAGGCTCCTGTCCAAACGGAGTGCACTTTTTTTTTTTTATACAACCTCCATTGCATCAGAACTAGGCAGTATTCCTGATGTTCTCATGTGTGTTAATGCTGACTCACAGACTAACTTGCACAAGAAAAAAAAACACACAGGCAGCTCCACCATACTAGGTAATGAGCTCAAGCAAGAAGCAGCGTCTGATGTTTTGTAAGCTCTCTTAATTGACCTTTTAAGACATGTACTTATTTTAAGGTTTTTTGTTCCGTATTGCCATGATGGTAGAACTGAGTCATGCAGGATATATACTGCTTGCAAATGCTGTTGTGTAGAAGAAGTGAGGGTAATAAAATTCAGCATGACACTTGTCTTTGATGTGTTATGGATATGAATTAATGTCTGTAATGGAATGCAGGAAAGGCACACTTTTGCAGAAAGCATGATAATAGTAGACAGGGTTCTGAAGATGCTTATGGTTGTAAATTAGCCTGGGACTTCAGAAGCTTTGATTAGATTGTTAAAATTAAATTTTGCAAAATAATTTGTATTTATTTTTATATCTATGCCTTACCCTCTCCCTTGTAGCAACCTGCAAAAAATTAAATGTGTTATTCTCCAGATTTGCTTGTCTTTGATTTGATAAGCTCTTAAAATCTGCAGTGAATAAGAAAAAAAATAATTACAAAATAATGGAAATAGCATGCTTTGCCTTGATGAAATTACTGTACTTTTTGAGACCGAATTCAGTGTGAGTGTATGACCTCGAGCGTTAGTGTTTCATTGAGGCTGTGTAAGTGACTCACCTTGCAGTATGACAGATCTCTTCGTAAATTTAATGCATGGGTGTCAGAGGCTGCTGGTGGAGTGCTTTGTAATTTCAGGAGGAAAGCTCCCAGTAACTGTTATCTTGGGCTTCTTTAATAAAGGATTTGTGCCCACTTTGTTAGGCTAGATTACCAGCATTAATTTAATTAACTTCATCTTTTCCCCTCTTCCCCTGAGGTATGTGAACATCTAATGCATTCCTTTCTGTGCTCATTTTTTAAAATCATAAACCAAGTATATCTGTCCTGTGTGTTGCATATCTGTACTGCATGCACTGTTTGTAGGCTACTTATTAATATTTGCAAAATTAGTTTCCGCTATCTTAATAAACCAGAATTAATCCTATTCACCAATTGTCACTTGGTGCTACACTAAAAATAGGGTGGATTAGCATTGGTTACTGCTTCCAACTCAGCATTTCAAAATAAATCATTACTCCTTTTTAATGCTTTGAAGCTACAGAAACAAATGCAGCAAAAAAAAAAAAAAAAAAAAAGATTCTCAATATGACTGTTAGTTGATTACTGAAGATAACCTTGTTTTCCTTCTCCTGACAGGGACTGGCATTAAATTATACTGGCATTTGCACAGTTTCATGTTTGTGATTGAGTTCCTCACACCCTCTTCGCTGAAAAGACAGTGACTTGTAATTCATGTTCTTTGGGGGAGAAAAACAAAAACATGCAATGCTTTTTTATTTCCTTATTGCGGAGAGTGGTATCTCTGACCCTCTTTACTATCTCTACTGCCCCCGCCTACACGATACTTTTGATATGGGTATTCCCTTTTCGGTGGAGTTACAATGATTAGGCGCTTAGAGACTATAATTCAGCCACCAAGTGTTGTGGTGAACTGTTGCATATTTTTCCTTAGTCCTACATGGAAGGTATATTTCCTCAGAAACGGTGGGGAGAATGGTCCGTGCTTCTGTTAACCATAAGTACCCCTCCAATTGCCTTGTGGATTTTCTGAGGAATTTAGGAGTAAGGGACTTTTACACACTTCATTGGCTGAGGATGAGCCAAAGGAGAACCATGTATTTTGGTGACCAAGTTTCAAAAGGGAATTAGGCATCCTGCTCCACTGCTGCACCATTATGTGTTCGGCAGAGAAAATTCTGTTCATTTTTTCCTTCTGAAGCTGGTTCTTTTGTTCCTTTCAAATGTGCCTCTTCCATGTTAGAAATCCCCTAGCAGCCTTAAATCGAAGGGTGTGATTTTCTTTCTCTCTCCTCATTTACAGAAGAAAGGGAAGTTTCTTTTGACCCATTGGGGCCTTCAAGGGCAGGACTTTTCAGCTATTTTCTTTTGATGAGAGTTTTGGCTGGGGATAGCTGTGAAAGCTTTTCTGTAGAGTTTTGTTTACAGCCCTCTGAGGGTCACACTGAATCTTTTATTTTTCTGAAGTCCAGTTGCTTTTCAGTACACCTTACTTTTAAGAAAGCAATGATGACAAGGACCTTTCTTTTAAAATAAATAAATTGTGTTTCTGTTGTCTCTGAGCTTTATATGTTGTCTAAGGAAAAGACAATTTCAGTACATTATTTAATTACTTCTGCTTCCTAAAGGAGCTGTGATGATAGCATCTTGTTCTAGGTAGATAACTTTTTCCCCCTAGGGAAAGTTAGTGTGGTCCAGACCACTCGGGCATTTAAACAAACAAGTCATTTAGAAGAAGCAAACCTCCAGCATCCAAAGTGCGTGTGTAACTTCAACAGAGCAGTATTGGGATATTCACAAAACTGTAACATGCCTTATGTCAAATAATGCCTAAACTTTTTAGGAATGTGTTAAGACTAAGTCTACGGCTAAAAACATGTTTTAATATAAACTTGTTTTGATAGATGCCTACAAGTTCCCAACAAGGGGTTTTCAGCAAGAAAAGAAAATTTATATTTTTTTCAGTTGATTTTCAATGCATCTTAATTCTTTATTTTTTAAAAAACATCAAATTTAGTTAATTTTTTTCCCATTTGAGCTAAAGTGTTGTGCATAGGAGGTGGGGAGACTTTCTTGGTCTGATTGTCTTTTATTTAATCTAAAAGAGAGAAAACTATGACCTCGTGAAGAAGAAACTGTATTGCCCTATACAGTGACTATAACTTGGTTACACGGAAGTAGCTTCATTTGGTGCAGTATTGTGAACCAGTGATTTACACCTTTAACTTCTAAGGGTATTTTCCTTCTATTTCAGCACAGGGAACTCACAAGGTTAGTGTAGTATAAACCAAATTTTAAACAATTCAAAGTATTTATTGGTCCTCTTTTTCTGAACAAAGAGTTTGGAGAAAGACTAGCATTACTTTGGAAACATTAGGTTAAGACCTGTCAGATATAAGACCATGTTACGGTTATCAGAAACTCTCAGCAATTTCTTCAGGCGTGTACAGTGTCAAATAGTGTGTGTGGTTTTTATTCAGTCTTCCAAGATTACTTTGTTAGCTGTCTGTCCACCAGTTGGATTCACCATGGTAAGACGTGGGCCATAAAAGGGTGGAAGAAAGCCAAGGACCAGAAAACATTTTTCTGAACACTGGTCCCAGACTAGTGCTTTGAAAAGCTTACTGGTCCTGACAGCGTTTGCTTTGGTTTTCTCGTAATGTTTCTAGACCTGGCAGGTCGTGAAATATCAAAAATTAAAATGGTCATTTTGATTACTATCTTGCCTTTTTTCCACTTCAGTTTGAATTTGATTTCAGAAGCTTTTATCTCCTGAAAATCTAGAAGTAGAAACTATTATGAAAAGGCTGAAAGACTGAGTCCTAACTCTAGTGGTTTGTGAGAGTCGTAGCTGCTACAATAGGTAGAAGTGGAGAAAAGGCGAGATAGTAATCGGAATGGTGCGATTTTTAAATTTGGGTTCTTCATGAAACATCATAGCAACAAATGAATACTGTATATGGAATGCCACTGGAAGTACAGGTTCTCAGTTGCTTTCTAAGGGCTTGTCTATATTGCACCACAGTTTGGACAATGGAGGTGTGACTATCCGTGTTCATGAAAGTACTGTGCTGCACTTCCCTCTCGTGGACACTGCAGGTGCACACGAAAACCGCCCACAGCATGCACACGAGAAAATTACAGCACAGCACTTTGGTGTGTACTGATTTCACAACCCCATAGTCTGAACTGCTGGGCAGTGTAGACCTGCCTTAAAAACTGTTTCAAGCTCTGGCGATTCATGGTGGTTTAACGTGAAGTCTGGTAGTACTCCGTTTGTCTAGTTGTGTTCTTTTGGTACTCATTAAGGCGTGTATCCTGGACCATTGTGACCCTGATTCCCGGGGATAACAATGTGGTGGTATCTTCTTGGCACGACTTCTTTATTTTAATGGAAAATACAAACAAAATCCTATTCCATCATATCTAAACCCACCCAGCATTTCTAAGAGGTAACCAATATATTTTGAATTAAAATGGGGAGCAGACAGTAGGTTGAAATCTTTAACAGGCTTGTCATAGAAGATAGTCTAGAATTTCACTGGAAGAGTGCCGATTTTAACTTCTTTTATTTTGCACCACTAAAAGAAGTTACTTCCAGCTGATGTTATGGTAGATACAAAAGGTGGGTAGGCAACTGGGTGAGATGGCAGATGAGGAAAGTTGCATGTAAATGTGAAGCTTTCAGTGTTGTACTCCAAATCTGACTTGTGCTCCATTGATTTTTATTTTTTTTAAGGAAACTCTGCAGTAAGTTTCCCCATAAGATGTTTTTGTGTGTTAAGTTCATTCCATTTTCCATGCAAAATAATCTTTGTGTCTGATATCTCCACTGACTCCATTAATTGATTAACCTAATAATAGTGTTAAAGGAAAACAGTGCTTGTCTACTCCACAGTACCTTTTCTTGCACACTTCTCTTTGTGAAGATCAGCAATCTTTAGCTCTTTCCATTCATCTTACATTGTCTAATTTTCGGAAGCAGGGGGATTTTGATTGAGTAAAAAAACAAACAAACAAAAAACCATCTGGTACTTCCTAATCTCTCATATATCTCTAAGGGAGCTCTTACTATAAGAAAAGAGAGATCATTCTTGACCCAGGATTGGCTTTCCATATAGCAGTGGCTTCTTTCCTAGAAGGTTGAGTGGTAAACTTTTTTGCTTTTCATTTTCCATTGCATGAGGACCCAGGGTTTGATACCATCCACTGAGCTGCAGTTCTGCTGAGGTTTCGTCTAGCAAGTGGGCAACAACATCAAGAGCATCTGTTTTGCTTCCCTGGGTTAAGGTTGCTGTATAGTAATGAAATCTCTTATGAGACCATGATCCCAAACATTTTCTCTTCTCCTTTAGTCCCAGTAGAGGTGATGACAAGAGAGAACTTGAAATATAATTAGGGTGACCA
The DNA here is from genome assembly GCA_033296515.1 of Macrochelys suwanniensis. NCBI lineage: Eukaryota > Metazoa > Chordata > Testudines > Chelydridae > Macrochelys > Macrochelys suwanniensis. The sequence goes on along the minus strand of CM065790.1, from coordinate 5,679,207 downwards.
GACAGGAAGTGTGAAAAATCGGGACAGGGGGTGGGGGGTAATAGGAGCCTATATAAGAAAAAGACCCCAAAATTGGGACTGTCGCTATAAAATTGGGACATCTGGTCACCCTAAATACAATCAGTAATTTAGAGAGAATAACTGGTATGGGGAAAATCTCCATTTTTTCAGGTAGAATTGTTTTATTTTTAAAGTGATGGATAATTCTTGGAAGGGAAGAGGAGGACAGTGTGGTTAGCACATGGGACTAGGAGCCAGGAGATGTGGTGTCTGCTCCCAGCTGTGCACAGAATTGTTGTGTGACCTTGGGCACCATCTGTGCCTTAGTTTCCTCATCTGCAACATAGGGAAAACTTGCCTCGTGGTGTGTTCGGATTAAATTGTTAATGTCTTCTCAATGCGCTCTGAGATCCTTGGTTGGAAGGATTAGAGAGGACTGCCAAGTATTGTTATGAGGTTGCTAGTCCTGTAAATGTGTTAGTGTCTTTTGCTGGAAGGAAAAGAAAAGCCAGGCTTGCTTCCAACCCCTGTAATCTCAGAAGTGGCAGTGTTTTGCTTTGATTCTGCAGAGTTGAATTGAATGCACCAAATATACATATGAACAGTAAAAACCAGGCATGCACACCCTAAATAAGAAGTGACTGGGCAGAGCCCCACATATTTGCATTATCTATAGCTACTTTTGACTAAAGGTGGCCTGATTTAATCTTTTTTTTTTAAGTTTTGAATTTTATCTGTGACACCATACGAGCGGAGTAATTGGAACCAACCACAGAGCATTAATTGACAAAAAAAAATGTTCTGTGCAGGAAACAAGTAAGAAAAGCAAGACCCCACCTCCTTTCCCAGAAAAAGCACCAGCATGCTCAACAAATGTTAAGGTAATTTAAAATCTGAATCTGGGAGACAATGTGACTAGGATTTCATTACTTAAGCAAATGGATTTGCTTTTAGTGGATGCAGCCACAGACTGAGAAGCTTTCCCAAGGGGTAAACGTTTTCCTGTGTTTGAAAAGCTTTCTTGTGTGTTAAGGAAGGGGGAGGGGGGCCATGAATGGTGCTCCATATGCACTTAGGACTCTGGAGCATCTTTATTTAGTACTGATTTGGGCACCCCCAAATATGCATTTTTAGATGCTTGTTGTAGGGAGATTCTTGTATAGGTTTTAAACCTTTCCTCTGTTGTCGTGGGGCAGAGAGATTGGAGACAGAGTGAAGGAATGAGAGGCCGCCTTGGTGGGATGGGTAGGGTTTTTTTCTGGAGCAGATGTGCTTCCTTTGACTAATTTCTTCCTCACGCTGGAGGAGTTAAACAGCGGCAGTGCCAGCCCTGCAGACTGTTTGGAATAGTTTAAATGCTTTGACACTCTGGATGTACTAGATGGCAGAGGAGGCAGTTTACAGCGTAATTCATATGCAAAACTGCACTATAAATTTAAAACCTGTCTCAGTTGCCGTGGCACCACTAAGCATTTCATCAGCATACAGTACAGTATTTCTGCCATCTTTGTTTGCATTGCAGTGACTCATCAAAAGTCTGTCTTGTACCAACACTGAGAGCATTCCTCTGGCACTGATATTTCTCTGTTTTTAAAGCTTCGGTTTGAAACTGGCATTTACTTCAGGTCCCTAATCAAAGGGCTCTATTCATTGCAGAGAGCAGCCTGAATGTTAATCTGCATCCGGCCTATTCATTTAGATGCTATGCACTGCCGTCGAGATTTGACTTGGTAAAAGCTTGAGCTACAGCAGATACAAACGGAGGTTTTGATACTGTTTTTTTTTCCCCCTGAACGATCTCCGTTGCTGCAGTTAGTGTAGCAGACGGAGGCGATAAAAAGGGACTTAAGAGATCCTTCATTGAGCAGCAGTACCTTGGATTATTCGTTGTTTAAGGTATGTTCGCATGGTATCAGATGAGGGGGCATAGAAGTTCCTTGCTTTGAAGAATTCTCTTTTAAACCATGCAGATACAATTAAATTGGCTTTGAGCGTGTTCTCTTTTCTTCCTGTTCCTCAGTGGCTTTGCAGATAGTACTTTTTTCCAGCAGTGTGAACAGAGAAGTTCTTTGTAGGTTATTTTTCTTTTCAGAGGAGATTTTAAAAAAAAATTATCAGGCAAACTTCTTTGTATGCCGTTGTCATGAGGATTTGGTGCTAGTTAAACACAGTTTACTCAGTACCATCAAGTGCAAAGATAATTTGAGATCTTCTGTTCTCTTAAATGGGGAGGGGGGTGCGGATTGGGTGGTGGTGGGCAGGAGATTCTTGCGGTGTAGCTTTTATTTGGGCTAATAAGCACTGACTGGCTTTTCTGGAGTTTTATGCACTAAAATTACCTAATTTAATTTTACTGCTCCTATAGGGCTTGTTTCAGAGCTTGCCTCTTTCTGTACAGAAAAGGAGAAATTATTCTCATCCCCAAAAGGTGCCGATATCCTAAAACAGCACACCCTGTGCTGTTATTTGATGCAAAGTCAAAAGCCGGATAGGCTGAAAATATATATTTTTTTTTTTACTTGAGATTGTTCAGAGGCATTCTTCATAGTACTGTTTCTGATTTCAGAAGATGGGGTTGTTCCTATTACGGGATGCGTGTCTTGCCTTGGATTAGACTTGCACTATGTCACCTACAGAATCCCTGTTTAATATGACCAGGAACAGAACCTAGGGCACTTGCCAGAGGGGGACATATGTGGAGACTTGCCCTAGTCTGTATTTAAAAGAAAAAAACAAATGACTTGATGTTAAGTTTACTGCAGTGCCTTGGTTTTGTTTGTTTGGGCTTAATTACCTGGCTTAATTTTGATATTCTTTAAATGAAATGGCGCTTAGAATTCCACTTAGCAGTAGTTTAACTCTGAATATTTTCTTTTAAAAAACAAGTGTAGGGGCATCGCCTAAGATCTTTAAAATATGTTTTCATTACAGTAACTGCTTAGATAGAATGCTATACTTATTTCAGACAAAATGGCACATTGTTTTGTAACTATTTCATCTCAAGTTTCAGCAGGTTTTTTTTATCCATTTGCAAAGGTCTGTTGAATGTTAATAGGGCTACCTTACTATTCATTCTTACTCTGTTACCATCCATATTATCCTGTTTACTTTAAACTCCAGAAGAAAGAACCAATGATAATTAAAAAGAAATCTCTGAGAATATTTGAATATTTAAATACATTTTGAAAAAAAGTTTGTTTAAAAACAGCAATCAGTAATTTTATAAACAGTTGGTGTTATACATCAGCCCTTAGGGTTTAGTTTTGAGCCTTCAGTTGTGTCAGGTTGTTTGTTTTTGTTTTTATTTGTTTGTTGCAGAGAACTGTCTAAAAATGCTGTTTCTTTCTCCCTGCCTTCTTCATTTTTCAGATGTGCCCTACTTTGGATACTTCTGCATTGCATGTCTAAGGAGCTCCAACTAATCCCGAGCCATGTCACAGATGTTGCACATAGAAATTCCCAACTTCGGGAACACGGTCTTGGGCTGCCTGAATGAGCAGAGGCTGCTGGGGCTTTACTGTGATGTCTCCATAGTTGTCAAAGGCCAAGCCTTCAAGGCACATCGTGCGGTGCTAGCAGCCAGCAGCCTGTACTTCAGAGACTTGTTTAGCGGGAACAGCAAAAGTGCATTTGAGCTCCCAGGTACCGTGCCACCAGCCTGCTTCCAGCAAATCCTTTCATTTTGTTACACTGGGAAACTCACAATGGCCGCGAGTGAACAGCTGGTAGTGATGTACACGGCAGGTTTCCTACAGATCCAACATATCGTAGAAAAAGGGACAGACTTGATGTTCAAAGTGAGTTCTCCCCACTGTGACTCTCAAACCACCATGATAGAAGATCCTAGTTCGGAACCTCAGAGCCCTTGCAACCAATTGCAGTCCGCTTCTGTGCCCTACGTCATGTCCCCTTCCATGCCCATCCCGCTCCTCACCCGGGTGAAACACGAAAATCTCGAGCTGCAACCCACAGCTGTGTCAGGCCTTCCTGCCAAGCGACCCTTGGAAGCCAGCACTCGGGATAGTACAGGGGGGAGCGTTTCTAATGCTGCTCCGCTAAAGTTGTCTCGTGTTCCATACTACGGAATGCCCAGCTTAGCTACTCTCATCCCAAACATACAAGTGCAGTACCCCCAAGGGGAGCGGACGAGCCCAGGAGCCAGCAGCATTCCAACTACTGATAGTCCCACTTCCTACCACAATGAGGAGGATGAGGAAGATGATGAGGCTTATGATACCATGGTAGAAGAACAGTATGGGCAGATGTACATCAAATCCTCAGGAGGATATTCAGGTAATAAACCAAAACATTCATTTTCCCTAACCAGTTTGTTTTTCTCTTCCTCTTAGTTTCCACTCTTAAATTGTTGGTCCTTTTCTCCTTTGTCCAGAATATATTTTTTCATCAGGTTTTTTTTATATCTGTTTGTTTACGCATGAAGATTTGTGTTTGTGAATTTAATGCTGTTGAAAACTGCTGACAGCCCAGGAAACTTGAATTCTCTATCCACAGAACAGGTACAGCATGGGTAGAGGACAATACAAACTTCACCACCAGCATCCACTAATGTGCCTCTTCACGGAACTGGAGAGACCACATTTAGGGGTGAGAGTGTAGTACAGTGACCATAGTCTATTTAATCCTTAGCCTCTTCCTGTTGGCAGTCTCCGACAGGGACTCCATTTGTTTTGTGCTTTTGCAACATGGACACCTCTCCATTAACTGCTGAACTGAGAGTGCCAACTAATTTCACATCCAGCACGTCATCCAAGAGCTACCTCAGCCACTGCCCATCCCGGTTTGGATCAGAACAGGCAATCTGAAGGTGAAAGGCTTCCTATCCAATTGCAAATCACCTCATCCATTTATTTCCCCACTACTTCCTCCCTTTTTTACAAAAATCAGTTACAATGTATGTCTTGCTGTCTCCATCCAAATACCTCAAATAAATCAGATTTCTGGTAGATCAGAAAGAATTTAAACAAACCCTTCTCCCCCCCATCCCTAACACATATACCCTCGCCAAGATGTTTGTCTTGTACGCTGTCAGTTAAGTTCCCTTTTTCCCTTCAGAAATAATTGATAGGACTAGTTAAAAGTCTTCATTAACCTAACTCATCACCTGGTGTACTGCACTGTGAAAGCATCAGCTAAAGGAGAAGATTGTCCCGGCAATGAATTGCTAGACAAGGGACTGCTGGGTTCTGCCACCAAGGACACACAAGCATTTTGATTTTGCAGTATATGAGGCGACGTTCTCTTTTCTTCTTCCCTCACAAGCGATAAACTTTTCTGAAAAATAACCATGTTGGCCTTGTTCATCTTCAAGATTTTGAACTGACATTTGGAAATGTCTCTGGTGCCTGTTGTGTTTTGGCTTTTTTGGAGGGCTAGAGAGGATAGAGGCTATGTGGTAGCAAACACGTGGGGAATCCAATCCCAACTGCTAGCATTTCTCTCTCAGGCATTTCAAAAGAACGTATATTGGGAGATGTATGTTCTTTCTGCATGCCAAAAAGAGGCTCCTGGATGAACACAGTGGACTCTTAATTGGTGCTGCAGGTGTTTGAGAATGCAGCTTTGATTTGTATTCAGTTCCTGGGTGGAAACATATTTCATGGTTTTCTTGAGATTTGTCAAGCTGGCAACGCAGAATATTCTTTAGTCTGTGCCTAGTTTTCACTGTTACTATTTCCCGTTGTAATTGCTGGAACAAAAATGACTAATTTGAAAATATTAACTCTCTCACATATGCTGAAAAGTTTGACTTCTTTTCCTTGGAACCATTTCATTTTTAGAGATGGGTAGAAAATGTTGCATTAACAACCTCTGTTTGATCCAGTTATGTAATTCATGGTGGTGATAATTCTCAGCACCAAGACACTCGCATGTGTGGCTTTCAGAACCCCAAACTTCTGGTTGAATAGTAACGTCCTTGCTGTACAAATCTGTAAGTGGACAGATGAGAAGAAATCATTTCCATGTGTTTTACTGAAGAGGTAGGGGAAACTGTATCTTGTTTAAACTGGCCTTTCTACTCTCACAGTAAATACCGCTACTGGCAAATTTTGAGGTGTGTTTAAAAAAAATATTAGAACAGTCTCTAAAAAGCCAGTCTGCTTTTTCAGTTGCCGTTTCTGAGGAAAGAGTCCAAATTCCTCGTACTGACAGTAAACTTTCAGAAAGAAGTAGACTAATGTATTCTAGGGAATGCTGTGTGTGCTGTATATTTACTGTAAAGTCCTCGGCTGGCTAGCTAGTTGGTGGGATGGAGTGTGATGCATAGGATGTGTTTTAAAATTTCCATCTAACTGGACAGAGCTGAGGCTGTTTGCATGGATGTTTGTTTCCCCCTTCCCCCCCCCCCCCCCCCCCCCCACTGCAGAGCATTATGACTGAGTAGTGTTTGTCTTCACAGTGTTGAGCATTTCTAAAATTGTTCTTTAGAGAAACAGGATTATACCCTGTATACAATATTTTCTTTCTCAGCCATGGGGCCTATTTATATAATAGCAGAACAGAACAAATTCAGTAGAAACACAGAAGACTATCATAGGAAAAACTATAGGATGGTACAGTATGCGACTGCTAAGCAAACAGGCTATTGCATATAACTCTTATCACTGTGTAACATTAAAACAGAGCTGCTCCACTCAGAAAATAGGAAACTTGAACAGCTGACTTGGTGACTTTGATAATTTTTCAGTTGTCCAGCTTTAAGGTTGGATCTGATGATCCAGAAGAGGAGTAATATTTTCTTTCTCCCTATGCAGATTGTGAGTAGGAATCTGAATTGCTGGGTGAGGCATAGCCATGGGTAGTTGTTTGGGGAGGTAAGGGGAAATGACAGAGGAACTCGCACCAAGTAGAAGCTCGCATTGTCCCCATTCTGTCCAACTTGAAGGGCCAGCCAGCGACCCCTCCCCCAGGGTTATAATCTATAAAATTCTAGCTAAAACATGTCTGTCCTGCATAAGCACATTGAAAAAGGGTTTTCTATTTTAACCAAAGCCATAGTCCCAGGCTTCCCCGAAATTAGGATGAGAGAGGGAAAGAAAATGAAAATTGAGGCTATTCCATCCAAGTATGGGCTTGTGTCACTCTCACTGTGTTTTAATGGCTCTGAATAAAACCTTCCTTCAAAAGATGCAGGACAAAAAACCCTACAACATGGAAGAGCGAGAAAAAGCTAATCCTGCTCCCAGCATGTAGATCTTGACAATCTCACAAAAGACAGGGGGAAACAGTGTAAAATAGTGATTGCCAAAGTTTCTAAGAGCCTTTTGAGTCAAAACAAAAACAAAGCCAAAAAAAGAGCACACAGCCAGATCATGCATTGAATCTCATGGGAAACGTCCCCCCGTCCCCCCTTTTTTTCCCTCTCCTTGCACAGCTTAGTGTCATTCAGAATGGTGCCAGGTATCCATTGTTAGGGACATTTGTCTGGTTCATTGTAAGGGGACATTTTAAGCTGAAACTCAAGTTTTTGTTCAGTGTCCTCTGTCGTCTTCCATCTCCATGTCGGGGCCTGGTTCTGCAAAGTGCTGAATGCCAGTGATGAAGGCTCATAGGATGGTCCCGGCCAGCTCATTAGGCCTGTTCTGAAAGCAGTTGGGTGTTGTAGATTCTTGTTTATTTTTGTGTTCTCCTATATAAAAGCCTTTCTGAAAAACCAGACTGAATCTCTGAAACTCGGCACAAACCAAAGAAACGACATGCAAATTCATGACCTTGGCAAAGGGCTTTGATGGTAGAAAGTCAGAGTAAAGCTTAAGGGTCATTAAGTAGCTGACTTAGAAACCAATGGCACGGTGTGGTGAACCATAAGGAATGCTGAAGTGCAAAAGAAACTGAATATAAATCCAGGGGAAGGCTAACTCCCCTTCTAAAAAATATTGCAGATGTAAGAATTAAGTTTAGCTGTCATGAAAGAAGTCCCAAATGTTCAGAGGGAAATATAGGAATTGCCATTCTGGATCAGACCAGACTTCAGAAACTGACCATTCCTCACATCACATTCCAGTATGACGTCAGAGGATGTTAGGATTGTGTGTGTTTGGCTTTGGATATTATTATTATTTATTCATGTATTTATTTATTATCAGGATTTGCGTAACTTTTTTGTGTGTGCATTAATAGCATTTCCATATGATGGCTCTTTATTCTGTGAACAGGTCTAGTCTTGGAGAACATTTAGGCCTTAAAGAAACTAGTTAGTCTTCATATGGGCTCTAGCATTTGATTTGAGAAGTATGCAGCTAGGTAGGATATTAAACAAAAGCAAAGTACTTACCGTTTTAACTGTAGCACCATAGGTCTGATCCTGAAAGGATTTCAATGGAACTTGCAGATGCTCATCTTTCAATATCAAACCATATTCTTTTCAATCACCTTACTATTTAGCAGGTGTATTTGATTTTATTCCGTTTCAACAGGCACAAGTGAAATGGCACCAAGTGTCTTTAAATCCTCACACAACAAATCGCTAGAGTATAAAGGCTGGACCTGAAAGTTATGAAATACCAAACTGACACATGCACATTTCATTAAAAATTCATCTAAAATAGCTGTTATAGCATACAATTGCAGGAATTAGCTAAGAAAATAGCTTTCTCTCCTGGCCCTCTGATTTCTTGACAGTAAGTAAAGAGGGCAAGAAACAATCCAAAATCTTTAGTGAGAGGATACATAGCACACTGTATGAAGATGATCCCAGACCAAGCTTAGAAAAGATATGTTACAATTTAAACCACAGCCCGTAGCAATGATCCCGTGAACATCTTGAAACCAAATAACTGCAATCTTTATAAAACTGCTTGTTTTAACTGCAGTCATGGTTCTTTGATTCAGTTGCCTCTGATACAGATCAATGAGTAGTCTGATCATTAGGATCAGGCAGGAGGCAGTCAATTGAAGCCAAGAATTAATATATTTTCCAGGAAATATAAAAGAACATGAAACCAGGTACAAGCATAGAGGCGATGGAGAAAAATGGGTCTCTGAAATGAACAGGGCATCACACCCATCAGACAGAGCTGGTCTTACCTGTTCTTGGGAATCCTCTAACGGCTGCGAGGGAAAAGGGGGGAAGGTGTAATGCCGACTAGAGGGAAAATCTTTGGCTTCATTGGCACATGCCTCCTGTCTAATCAATGGGAATTGTTCTGAACTTGCATCAACCACAGCACAGAAAACAACTTGCAGGCAAGAAATTCTGCCTCTTATTAAGGACTCAGCCGCCTGAGGAAACTTAAGATCCACGTTGGTGTCATTCTGCATCAGACCTTTTTTGGCATTAAGCTTCTAGTCCCTGTTTCTTCACAGTAAAACACAGATGTTTAATTTTAGACTGGCAGATGTTTCACTCCTGTCTGAGATCTGAAACAAAGGCAAGATATGGGCATTTATAAACCAGTAATATTGTTCCTGTACTTCCAGATTAACTCTGAGTATAAATAGGACATACATCATATCTCTACATTTGAGTATACTGTTGCAAATAGCACAATTAGTAAAATATGTATGGTTCTATGGTGGACTATATTATCATTTTTTCTTCTTGTGTGCATGCACGTGTGCGTGTATTTATCTATAAACATACATACCGCTTGCCTGTAAATCTAAGAATCTGTGAAAATAGCTGCAGATGTTGGGTACTGTTTTCATGTCCGCTAGCTAGCAAGTATGAGATAGGGATTCTTGTAAACTCTTTGTTTGAAAGAAACTTCTGACTCTGTGGGGAAGGGAGGGCAACTAGGTGTGTGCTTCAAAACTCCAGTCATCCATGATAGGTGAGAAGAGGATGATTTTGTGGACAGGGCAATGGACTAGGACCCAAGACTTCTGGGTTCACGCTTCCTGTGTGACCAGAGTCAAGTAACTTCAGCCACTCTCTCTGGTCTCTGTCTGTAAAATAGGAACAATAACACTTCCCTTCCCTACCTTGCAGAAAAGTGAATGAGAAGAGAATCCAGATGAAAACCTCTGTAGTTGTGAACCTCCAAGGGGGAATTGGTATTTCTACTCTTTGAGTTGGCCAGAGCCAAGAAGATATTAAAGTAACTGGTCTTTAGGGAGTACAGTCAAGAGTTTCAAATTTGGATGCCTGAAATTAGACATCAAAATCTTGGCACTGATATTCAGAGGTGCTGGGCACTTGCAATGCTCATTAAAGTCAGTGGGAGGCATGGGTGCTCAGCACCTCTGAAAATGAGGTCACCTATTTAGGTACCCAAGTAAGCGCCTAACTGCATGATTTGGGCACCCCAGTGTGAAAATGTTGGCCACTGACATGTTACTGTCATTCTTTCTGAACGGATGCGTGTCCACTAGGCCCATTAACGGCCTGTCAAGACACATTTGAGGCCCTAGTACATTATGTTTGCTGGGGCTGCAGCCCCTCCCATTTCACCCAGTTACAGACGTGGGGAGGGGGCTGAGCTCGGGGTTCAGGTACAGTTGTTCCCCTTTTACCTTTCTTGTCAGCCCTGCCAGTTAACCTGTTCTTCATTGTCTAGGTAATCAGAATTTCATTTTTGCTTATCACTTCTACTTTTTTAAAGGTTTTTATAGGTACAGTAATTAATTTGTATTAGTTTTTTTAACATCACACCAATAATATTTACAAATGTATAGCCAGTTGGATTATTGTTTCTTACAACTGTGTTAATAAAAGGTAATAATAAAATACTTCTAAAGAGCTAATGGTTTGTAACAGCCCATTGTCAGCTAAAACAGGGATGCTTAGAAATGGAGGACCTTATGTAACAGACCTTTGCGAAGCAGAATGCATCTTAGGGGCGTATGGAACAAAGGCACTCAGCACCACCAAGGAGGTGCTGGAAGGGTCCAATGCCACAAGTTGTTGAGTGCCAGTAATTCTTATTAATTTCAGCCCTTCCCAGGATTTAGCACAATGTTTTCACCTAACCAGGTAGCTTTGAGGTAGTTTTCTATACTGAAATCCTGGAGGTATCCTCTTGTAGTTCAGTTGCTGCATGTTATGAAACCCTTCCAAGTTTCAGATTCAAATATATATTTGTGTATGTTTGTAAATAAAATACATTGGTGCTGCTTCATAGCTACCACTGCCTTTTTAATTATTTCTTGTTTTCCTCTGCACTAGCTGGTAAGATCCTTTCTTAGTCTAGTACAAAACTATATTAGACAATACTTCACATTGTTTGCCATTTCATTCAAAGGAAGAGGAGCAGCTGCCCTCTGAAGATACAAATTAATTAGAAGCGAATACTATCCTGTTCTTTAGAGCATAAAGGCCAAACAGACTTGCTTTCTTTGAAAACTTGGGACCAGAGTGTTTTGTACCCTGCTTTTTTATGCTCCAGTTCTGTATGCAGTGATTAATGTATATTGAATTGAAGTAGCATTAAAAAAGACCTAAATTTTTGGTAACGTTTGTTTAATCTTGTTTGAGTTGTACTAATTCTTTAACCAAAACAAAATCCACAAATGAGGTAAGTGTCCATATATAAATGAGAATTTTTATAGACTGAGGCAATAAGCAAGAGAAACAGTATTGAATTATATTAGAATGGATTAATCTGGATTGTACTGTGGGGGGGCGGTGTTTCTAGCACAAATTTTGGCTGAGGTCTCATGTGACATTTAGCTTCAGAAAAGAGAATGTTACTTCACCTATGGCCTTGTTGTTGGTTCCTATGTTTAAACACGGGGCACTTATAAATAAATCAGAAGAATATTTTTTTCTACCGAAACGTCACTGACATTTCCCAATATTGTGTGTGCGTGTATCTCCAAAAACACAATTTGGGTAGGTCAGTGTTGTCTGTACTATTAGTTAAAGTTGTTTTTCAGAAGAAGTAGCTGGATTTCAGGAAATGGGACTTGACACCAGCTTCAGCTGGAATTAGTTACTCTAGGAAGTTAACAAATACCGGGGCAGTACAGTCACTTGACTGCATTCTGTTGCTTTCTTTGCATTATTTATTATTGCAGTATCAAGACTGGCTAGCCCAAAAATTGACATACCTTCAGAGTCACTCTGTGTGACCTGCACAGAAACTTACAATCCACTGTCTGTCATCTGGTGCCGTTTGTTTGCTGGTCTGAGTGTTGTGTATATTGTTTAACTTCCTGCAATTACAAAAGTTAGTTTGAAAAAGAAATGCATAAAAGCTGAGCTTGGTGCGATGTACAAAATATAAGAGTTGGAGAAAAAGGGCCTGGGTTCTGTTCCCAGACTTGTATGACTTTAGGAAAGTCACTTAACCATCGTATGCCTCAGTTTTCCATTTGCCAACCTTTGTAAAGTTCTCTGAAATATATCGATGAAAAGCACTCTATACATGCAAATAATTATTGTTGGTTGTTAATTCATTTATGGGGGGGATCATATTTTAGCTCTGCCTACTTTTAAAGCTGTTAACAGACTTTATCTAACAAGATAAATTAAAATCACATCTATGTGATTATGGAAAATAATAATTAACCACAATCTCAGTCTAAATGTTTTTGTTTAGAATATATAAGTATTTAGATGTATGATAGTTAGAAACCACAGGGTCTGCCTTCTGTTGTGAAATGTTTGTATTTTTGCTCTGTTGGCTTCAACTGTTCAAGGATACTTTCTCTGCAAGTACACCAGCTTTTTAACCTTACATTAATTTTATTTTTTATAAAGACACTAACATGGAACCATTTTAAAAGCTTGTGTGAAAATTAATGCCAGTATTCACAACCTTTTTTTCTTACCCTTTTAACAGCTTATGAGCTGCCAGTTTTTAAAGTGACGGTAAATAGTATTTTGCATTTTTCACCCAAAGCCATTAATTAAAACAAAAATTGCATCTTTAAACAAATAGTGCAAGGAGTTTTGTTTGTGGTACTTCATGCCTTTGCTCAGCAGTATAAACCATGACTGTGTAGAACAGGGGTCTCAAACTCAAATTACCACGAGGGCCGCATGAGGACTAGTGCATTGGCCTGAGGGCCACATCACTGACCCCACCCCCTCGCTGCCCCCCGGCCCTGCCCCCACTCCACCCCTTCCATTAGGCCCCGCCCATTCTCCGCCCCTTCTCCGCCTCCTCCCCTGTGCGCACGGCTTTCCGCTCCTCCCCCCTCCCTCCCAGATACCGCGAAACTCTTCCCATGTGGCCCGCCGGGCTCCCCACACCCCCAAATATTTTTTTTTAAACCCTCAGGCAGTTCCTGCTGCCAGAACAGCTGTCTGGCGGCGGGAACTGCCTGGGGGTTAAAAAAAAAAAATTGGGGGGACAGGACACGGGGAGCGGCCCGCGGGACGCGTGTTTGAGAGCCCTGGTGTAGAAAGAATTGACAAGCTGCTGGAACACTTTCTCTGGCAAGCTTTCCCCCAATTAACACAAGCAATATGAAATCATATGGCCTAATCTTTATCCCCTGCTGTGGCTCTTGCATTTCAAAACCATTGTGACTTCACTAAAAAAACCTGGCTGCCCGCTTTTGATATCTGTTGACTCCTAAATAGGGTGACCAGAGGGCAAGTGTGAAAAATTGGGAAAGGGGGTGGGGGGGGGGGGTGTAATAGGAGCCTATATAAGAAAAAGCCCCCAAAATTGGAGCTGCCCCTATAGAATCAGGACATCTGGTCACCCCACTCCTAAACATATGCTATCCTTTTCTTGAACAGCATCTGTTAAGAACATCAGACATCTAACCTAAGTGACCCACATATCCCCTAATGTTGTGTATTGTATTTGTGCTGTACCTGAATACTTCCACGTCATAGGGAGTCCTGCAAAGGTGTACAGTATATAGTGTGCTTTCATGGGCTCTACATGGGAGAGAAGAACTAGACCCTTCTGCAAGCGGTGTTCCCGAACCTGTCCCCAGGATATATTTTTGCAGTGGCAGTTGTGATATTGGTGTGTGCTTATCTGAGCAATTTCGGCAAAACCAAAGGGACCGTAAGGAGACTAGAGTAGCTTTTGTCTGAATAGTAATGCTGGATAAAATGCTCTCCAAATCTTGATTTATTTAAATTAAATACTTCTAATATTTTTTCAGTTTAATATCCTTCCCTTCTCAATGTCCAAAAGCACTGGGAAGACACCAGCCCCTTTAGATACTTCCACCGCAAGAACCAGCAATTTCATTCTAAAAAAGTGCATCTGAATATTTGGAAATTCTCCTTATAGGAGCTTTGAAATAGAAAATTATTTCTGTTGGTGAAAATTTCTTATGTAAGTGAGCTGCACATCAGCATTACAAAATACTTGTACTTTGCATAGATAATCAGGCCATACTGGTAGGAGAAATTATGCTTTAAAATATCATCTGGATTGTTCTTCCACTGTTTGTTCCTCATTGCCAGGCTGTTATTCTGTGTGTACTGATACACTGAGATGATCTTGTTTTAGGAGATACATGCTAATGCCATGGTTCTTAAAACAAAACCTCATACCTCAAACAAACAAAAACTTTCCATTTTAAAAGGCTTGTCACCTAAGAATAATATTGCAATACATTGGTACTCAATATAGCTGTACATTTTTGTTGGCTCTTACAACTTTTTGTCCTATAATGTGCTGTCACATAATAATAGAACATTGCAGGATATGTCCTAGTTAGAACACTAAGTTCTTTGTAAAAGAGACCTTTCTGTTGTGGTAACTGTAGCAACAACTACACAAAAGTCCCCAGATTTGCTGTTCTACCTGAAGAATGGGAAACATCAAAATAATGAGAGTATGATACATTTAAGAGGCTAAGTGATTGCATGTTTGATCCAATGCTTTTGTCTAACTATTTTTTTTTTTAAAAGAATCATAAATCTACACCCAATTGTACTAAGGCCGTATTTATCCTTTTCAAGGAGCAGTCCTGATCATATGTATAGAGTTTGACATATGTTATCAAAACTTGTTGATCAAGGTGTAGAGCATTATACAGTTGGATGTATTTTTATAATTTATAAATGCTTAAAATATATTGTAGATGATGCGGTTGGCACCTGTGCACACCTGTATGAGTCCTGTTTTGCTGTAATAGGTAATTTTAAGCATGATAATGGACTTCCATTATAAACACGTTTTAGAAAGCTAATCCTCTGTATGTTCACAAAACCTAGCATTGTGCAGTGTTTGTTTGTAGTAAAACTCATTTGTTTTAGCTTTTCAGTATTAACATCTGCTAATAGGCAGTGGCAGGCCCCATCAATTGTATGTAAGGAAATGTTTCAAGGGAAATCACAGCAATATCCTAGTATTTCAGTGTAATTTTTTTTAAGCCAAAGCTGCTTAAAACCTTGGGTTTTTTGGTGGTGGTGAGATAAAATTTTAGACACTTAGAATTGGGAATGGGAGAGGAAAGGAAACCTAGGAATCACATTTTGATTTAGAAAAAGTGAATGCTGACGGATTATATCGAGTTGCTAAGATTAACTTTTGTTGGTTCAGCCTGTATATAAGGTTTTTCAGCAGCAGAAGATTAAAGAAAAGTAGTTATTATAGTGAAGTAGCCACTAACCTAATTGGACAATTTAAGGCCTATCTGGGAAACCTCTAATACATTTGCATAATATTTTATTTTTGGTTAGTTGCATACAATAGTTTGTGTCTTATCTTTAGAAAGCTAGTTCTGTATACTTGTCCACATTTAGACAGTGATCTCAGATGTTCAGAAATAGCAATTTTTCTAAACGATTAACACTTAAAAAAAATAAATGAAAGCACAATGAGGTTACACTAATCCCTCTCTCAGAATCCATTCAAGGCAAGGCTCCTGCAAGACCTATTCTTTCCGAAAGAGATCAGGAAAAAGGAAGGCCTTAGGTTTAAACTTCAGGACAAGAGAAGCTTCATTCTGAAGATCACAGATATTAGCCCTATTCCAGCATAACGGTGCCCATTGCCTCCCCGTATAAAATGATCATGCTTTTTAAGTAGATGACTGTTTTCAAGAGCAGTGCTGTGAAAAAGATCTTGAATCATCAAAATCTAGCTGTGTTCATTTGGATCCTGCCCCTTAAAAGCATTTCATGGTTCTCCCTGTTAATTCTTTTCAAAGTGACTCAAGAGAAGCCAGAGCAGATCCCGCTAGAGAGTCGTTCCTGTGTCCTCATTCGACGTGATTTAGTTGCTCTCCCAGCAAGTCTTATCAGTCAAATTGGATATCGGTGCCACCCAAAACTCTACTCGGAGGGAGATCCCGGAGAAAAACTTGAACTTGTTGCAGGTAATAACTTTTGTTTCTTTTTTACATTAGAATGATTGAAGATTAGACATTTTTCTTTTTAGAATGTACCCCTTATCTCCCTTGAACCTTAGTTGCAATCATAGATATTGTATGCAAATTTTCCCTTTTTGTATATTATTATGAACAAATGAACCCATCACTAATCAGTGGGAAAAAAAGATAGAACATCTTAAATTTCCTTTAATTCACTGTTAGAAGAATGTGTCATTAGCAGGAGTTATTCAATTGAATTAATTTAGCATTTAATTGAATTCCTTAAGCTTGTATTCTTCCTGATTGGTATGGGCTGCATCACAACTGTATTTTAATCTCGCTTCACAGGTGAAAAAAATTAGGTGTTTTTTAATCTATCAAATTTTAAGATTTATGGAGCAGTGGAAGTAGGATTTATAGAAATGAACACAAATTTAGACATTTGGGATTTTAATTAAAACAACAAAAACTTTAGTAGTGGGTAAAAAATTACACTGTTGGGCTTGTGGGTTTCTCCCTGGATATGAATTGCAAGAATCGATCCCTAGGGACACATTTGGTGTGTCTGTGGCAAGAATGAGGCTGTAATCTTCTGGCTAGTCACAGATGGAATTGGTCCCTTTTTGCAACCAGTAAGGCAATAGGATCCCAAGGCTGGAAACCAGTTGAACATTCTAAGGACAGATACCGTGGAGAGTGGGGGATGTTCAAGAGGAGGCAAGGTTTTTTGAAGCATTCCCCTCTTTCCACCAGATTCTTCTCAGTCTTCTCTAGGTTCAGCTGTATCCAGCTACTATTTATCCGGATGCATATTTTGGCGAGGCGTTCAGAAAGCTGGGAGATGGTACTGTTTAGGTTTGATATATTGGAGTTGTAGACCTGGATGCCAATATAAAATATGTAAAACTTAAAACTGTAGCCCTGTCTTTAGTGGCCATTAAATATGCCATGGCACTGTTGTGTAAGAGGCATGTGTTGACCTTGATGTCCAGAACAAATTCCAATTTGGGTAATTACAGTCTACCTCCCTAAATGCCCATTGCAGTTTCAGTTAGATATGGTATTCTTTTCCACTTCCTGCCCTCCACTGTTGTATAGTGTTATGAACTGCTGTCTTCTACCCCAGAAGTGACTCCATTCGGGTGATGTGAATCCTATATAATAGCCCTTACTAACTTCATAGGTTGTTGTGAGGATTAATTAATACCTGTGTTTTGAGTTCCTCTGATGGAATACGTTACAGAGGGGGAAAGTGAGTTAGCACTATCAATCCAAACCAGTTGTCCTTTCTTTCTGACCATTTTATATCTTGGATACAATACTATGAGTAGCACACATTTATTTTCAGGCTGTAGTGGGAATGTTAATTTCAAAAATTAGCTAGACAGGACATATATTTTCTTCAATGGAAGGCAGAAATAAAACGCACCCACTGTACAATAGCATAAAACCACAAGTATTTATTTTGTAGCTGGAATATTCATTTTGCATCTGCTTGCATTTTATGTAAGACTTAAAAACATCAAGTGGTGCAGGTTATTTTCACAGTGAGAGCTGCAAATTGGCTCAGGGCATCTTTGCTTGATTTACATTTTTCAATCTGGAAAAAAGTAGATTAATATCTCTGATAGTGGCTGCCTGGGTTATTTTTTATTTATTAAAGTGAAGTTACCCTTGGTAGCATCTGGCTTTCTCTCTGATGGCTTATCTCTTAAAATACTGTTACTGAATAAAGGCTCAGCGGCTAATTACAGTTTCAAACTTAGCAAAAACTGATGGGGGTGGTTCTGCCCAAAGCACATAAGAAAAATCTTTCAGTGATCGTTTAGTAACCTCCATATACTAAATACTTTCTTTCGTCTCAGATTTTTCGTGCCATAATTGATTCTGAAAAGGTTGACAGATTTCTCTAGAAATGATCATAGTAAAACAGATTGATAGATATAGTGCACTGAGCATGGAGAGAAGCTGCAAGATTCAGAAATCCCACAGTGCCCCTTGCTCTTCTCCCCTCCTTACCTTTATATTCAACAAATTTGTGTAAGAGGAAAGGAGCTAACCATCACCTGGTGGAAGATCAAGCAGTCATCTTACCGCCTGCGCTAGGACAGCACAGATGTTGTTTAGTTCTCTATTTCACCGCAGAGGAAAAGGGCCAAACTCTGATCATCTGCACTGTAAATCGGGAGTTACTCTATTGAGCTCAATGCAGTTGCTCCAGATTTACTCAGTCTGTCCCACTGTTTTTTTAAATATTCTTTTATTCTTAATTTTAAAGATAAGCATAGAACTAATCATCTGTAGGCTTTCCTGGAAATGCAAGAAGTAATTTTATTTCTCCTGTATATCTCGGCTTTCTGCAAGAACTTAAGTCTGTTGCAGCTCTAGATATGACCTACTATTTAAGCTTTATTTAAAAAAAAACACTTTTATATTGTAACTGTGTGCTTGAAAAGAAAATAAGCACTTCCACATCTTTGTGTAAGCAGGCAGATTCTGAGACATACAGTAGGTTTTGCTTTTGCAAGCTGTGTGCTATATAAAAGTGTTTGATAATGAAAGAGTAAGAGAGCTACCATAAAACACTGACAGTCTGTTTCCAAACCTCTGCACATGTAAAGCTTCCTTAGCAAGGTTGATTTCTCACCTGCAAACATACTTTAAGCCAATGTATTTGCATACTTAAAACCAATATATTTGAGACCCAGCAATTCCTAGGCACTAAAAACTAAATTCCCAGCAAACCAAAATTACCAGCGGGGGTTATGCTGTGTTTCTTGGAAATAAATGGATTTGTAAAATAAATATATATCTTTTCCATGCCAGCCTTCTTTTTTAGTCTAAATGTGTATTCTGCAGCTTTTTCCTTGACAGACGGAAAGGCCAAATGGATGGTTGCTCTGGAAGGATGGTAGTAGTCTATGGATCATTTTAAAAATGAAATAAATCACAGCACTGTGTGTCTTCTAAACAACTAGATCCTTTCACCAGACTGCAGTGGATCTTCTTTCTGTTTGGATAAAATCAGGAGATTATTATTATGGGCTGTGATTCCCACTAGACCCCGAGGGAGTGAGTGCCCATGTCCCATAGACCCCTATCTCACTCAGGCGTCTTTGTAAATCCCAACCATTATTACTATTCTTTATATGCATTACAGTAGTCTCTGGAGGATGCAACTGAGATCATGGCCCTGTTGTGCCAGGCGCTGTATAAGAACATAAGAATGGCCAGACTGGGTCAGACCAAAGGTCCATCTAGCCCAGTGTCCTGTCTGCCGACAGTGGCCAATGCCAGGTGCCCCAGAGGGAATGAACAGAACAGGGAATCATCAAGTGATCCATCCCCTGTTGCCCTTTCCCAGTTTCTGGCAAACAGAGGCTAGGGACACCATCCCTGCCCATCCTGGCTAATAGCCATTGATGGACCTATCCTCCATGAACTTTCTAGTTCTTTTTTGAACCCTGTGATAGTCTTGGCCTTCGCAACATCCTCTGGCAAGGAGTTCCACAGGTTGACTGTGCGTTGTGTGAAAAAATACTTTCTTTTGTTTGTTTTAAACCTGCTGCCTATTAATTTCATTTGGTGAGCCGTAGTTCTTGTATTATGGGATGGAGTGAATAACACTTCCTTATTTACTTTCTCTACACCGGTCATGATTTTATAGACTTCAATCATATCCCCCCCTTAATCGTCTCTTTTCCAAGCTAAAAAGTCACAGTTTTATTAATATCTCCTCATACGGAAACCGTTCCATACCCCTAATCATTTTTGTTGCCCTTTTCTGAGCCTTTTCTAATTCCAATATATCTTTTTTGAGACAGGGTGACTATATCTGCATGCAGTATTCAAGGTGTGGACATAGCATGGATTTATATAGAGGCAATGTGATATTTTCTGTCCTATTCTCTATCCCTTTCTTAATGATTCCCAACATTCTCTTTGCGTTTTTGACTGCCGCTGCACATCGAGTGGATGTTTTCAGAGAACTATCCACAGTGACTCCAAGATCTCTTTCCTGAGTGGTAACAGCTAATTTAGACCCCATCATTGTATATGTATAATTGGGGTTATGTTTTCCAGTGTTCATTACTTTGCATTTATCAACATTGAATTTCATCTGCCATTTTGTTGCCCAGTCACTTAGTTGTGAGAGATCCTTTAGTAGCTCTTCGCAGTCTGCCTGGAACTTAACTATCTTGAGTAGTTTTGAATCATCTGCAAATTTTGCCACCTCACTGTTTACCCCTTTTTCCAGGTCATTTATAAATACATAATAGGAGACCGCCCCTCTCCTGAAGAGTTTGCAATCTAAATAGGAAAACAGAAATGTTTTGTGTTGCATTCTGTAGTGGGATTTACACCTTTAGGGAAAACAAGGATGTGGATTTTAAACTCTGTACACTTTAACTCTTGCAGGCTCAGGTGTTTATATCACCCGGGGGCAGCTCATGAACTGTCATCTATGCGCAGGTGTCAAACATAAGGTTCTTCTGAGACGTCTTCTAGCCACTTTCTTTGACCGGTATGTTCCTTTTTGACAAAAAAATTAATTTGAGGCTTTTTCCCCTATACTTGTTTTTGCTTTTCTTCTTTATGATGGGTTAATCTGGAGCACGGACGCTGACTTTTGTTTTTGCCAGTGGGTGCTTTTGAAGAGGTGTGTGTGTTTGGGGGTGCTCTACTAGTTTTGGGGGTAAGGTTATTTTTGGCATATTTATACACTTCTTTCATATTCCAGTTATTGAATATGTGCCTATCATTGGTATCTTTAAAATGTAATCATTATTAAAATAGTAATGAACTACATAATTACATTATCATGAATTACAGTATATTAAAATATTGCACTCACCTACAAGTTGTCTTCACTAATGTCCCAGTTTAAAGACATTATGTCTCACTAACTTTTTGGATGGGAAACTGTCAACAACACTGTGGCTCATGGGTGCTCAGTACTGGGTTTACAACGGTGCTGTGGCACCAGGCCCACACGCAGTAGGGGCCCCAGCGCCCAGATTGTGTCCCTTCCACCCGCACTCTGCCCTGAAGCCTTGCCCCTGCTCGGCCTCTTCCCCCCCCCAAGGCACCGTCCACCGCTTACTCCTCTCCACCCCCTCCTCCCGCTCACTCCTCTCCGCCCTCTCTTCCCCCCAGAGAGGCATGTGGGGCTTCAGGGAGAAGAGGCTGAGCAGGGGTTGGGCGGAGCTGAGAGCGGTGCCAACAAAAAATTAATCCGGCCCTGCGCATGCAAAGCACCCCCTGTTTTTTTTGGTGGGTGCTTGAGTCTCAGAACACCCAAGGAGTCCGTTCTTATGAGCTGAAGTGCCAGCTTTTCTGATTCCTCAACTGAAAAATATACAGTTTGGTTGCTATCTGAAAGAGAATAAACTCAACAAGACAGTATCTCTCTGCATCACTTTAAGCGTTCACTCTTGAAATCCTGGGCATAAGATCTGCATTTCTCTCCCTTTCTTGCAGGAACACACTTGCCAATAGCTGTGGAACTGGAATTCGGTCCTCCACTAGTGATCCCAGCAGGAAGCCCCTGGACAGCAGGGTTCTTAATGCAGTGAAATGTAAGGGGAGAGAGATTTACCACTGCTGTGTTAGAACAGTCTGGCAAAAACAAAAGCCTAGGAAAGAGCTGAAATTTAAACAGGGGAAGGCCATCAAGAGTGAATAATAATTGTAAATCTATACATTGAAATTGGTTATGTGAACATTCAAATCTTTTCACTTTAACATTTGATGTTTTTAAAAAATACTTTAAATTTTTGTCCAAAGTTAGTATTTTGTGTTTGACAGCATCACAGTGTGAAACTGAACATTATTGTTCACATTATCTTGAATTTTGTTTGGTATTTTTTTAAATCGCTAATTTTGCAGTACAATACTTTTATTAAATAACGGGGGTTATTTTTCCATGGGTTTAAATGCTTGATAACTCTAAACTGACGGTTTCAAAGTGTGAAATAACTTTACTAAAGTAGGGCTCTGAGTCTGCAACCAGATTCATGTCGGTGCAGAGATCCACCCCTGCGGATCAGAGCCAAACCCTATCTGAAGGGGAGATTTCCATATGTGCCCATGGTGCTTCTCTGTCTGCTCCTCCTTGATCCTGGCCATAGTTGTGTCTGAAAGTTGCAGTGCTTTATGGCAGTGGTTCTCAACCTCTCAACTGTACCCCTTTCAGGAGTCTGATTTGTCTTGAGCACCCCCAGTTCCACCTCGCTTCAAAACTACTTGTTTACAAAATCAGACATAAAAATACAAAAGTGTCACAGCGCACTGTTACTGACACATGGCTGACTTTCTCATTTTTGCCATATAATTATAAAATAAATCCATTGGATAGACGTATTGTACTTACATTTCAGTGCGATACTGAGGCTGTTTTTCATTTGTGAGACTTGTTTGAAGCCCAAGACCTGCGGCCAGGGCTGAAGCATGTAACTTAGCTTTCCGGGGCCCCCTATGGCATGGGGCCCCAGGCAATTGCCCTACTTGCCACCTGTTAATGCGGCCCCGCCTAAACCCGTCCCAGAGGACCTCTAAGTACCCCCAGGGTTACACGTACCCCGGGTCAGAAGCACTGCTTTATGGCACACAGGTTTTTGTTCTTAATGAGTAAATTGGCCACTGAGAATTAGAAACTATGCAGTCTACATCAGAATTTAATGTGGATTAATCTATTTCATCATCTGGGTATAAGCATTTGTGTTTCACAGCCTATTTCCCTGAAAATGCTTGTTTATAAATCTTTTTTTTTTTTAAATTTTGTAAGTAAAGAAGGGAGTCTTTCTGCAAATAATTACATTTTCAAAGGGATATACATAAACAATAATAGCTTTTTTTTTAAATCATTTTTTAAACTTGGAAACTGACCAAGGTTCTGTATAATACCAAGCAATTTATCCAGCCTGTACATAGAGGATCTAAAATCCATTTTAGAGCTGCTAATGTAATAGGATTCAAGTGTTTTAAAAACAGAAACTGTCCCAAAAGGCCAGAAGGTAAGACTCTCTACGTTTTAACTCATAAATAATGCTCTTTAACTTCAGTGATTCAATGTCTGAGATACTAAGAACTAATTCCTGTATCTGTGATATCTGAATGCATAGCGCCAGCCAGTGGAGCCATGCTGATGGATACTAGCAGAGGACCTGGCCCATTTTCTATGTTCTGAATATGGGAAAACGAATTATCACAATATAGAAACCCTAATAGCGTTATCATCCTAAAAAAAAAAAGAATGTGTATACTTAAAAATATGTGCCTAGAAGGCACAAAACAAGTGGTTAAACATTTGCCTATTACAGTCATTCTTTTGAATGCAAGAAGCACATTAGTAGAGCAAATGTTGCTGGGTATTGACTGCAAGTGAGGAACTCTGTGGTTTAGAAAAAGCTGGTGTTTTAGTACAGTGAAGCCCATTTAATAGATGCTTGATGTGCAGTGCAAGCCAGTGTCCTCTCATACTTCCCCCTCAATGGATTCTGTCTGGATAGTAACTATTTACGTAAATAGCTCACTACAAGATGAAAGTGGAGTGAATTTTTTTTTTGATTTGTTAAATAAATCTTTCCTCGCCCTAATTGTTGTTCTGCTGCTGAACTCTGAGGGCCTTCTAGCCCCAATTGCAGATCTGTAGGGCCTGGAGGGAGGCGAAGAGGTAGCAAAAGACATTAAAAGTCAGAAATATTGGACTGCATTAATTATTACCCGAGCCATAGATTGTTCATGGTGCTTTACAAAGCAAAGCCCGAGTCCCTGAGAAGGAAGAACCATCCTACTAAAAGCTCAGTCTTGCACGGTGCTCAGAACCTCCCAACAAGCACTGGGCACCCTCCACTACTGTTGTAGGAGATGACAGCACTTTCCAGGGGAATTTTGATAAGTGGCCATGGATGCTCTGAAATCATAGTACAGGGCCAAATGGATTCTGGACAATAGGGCAAGACCCTATGCCCAGAAAAATCCTGGGGTTTTTAATCTGTATGTTACCCATTTAATTATTGATAGTTAAATGAAGGAATGAGTTGAATACCCCAAATATACAGTGAGATCTGAACGAAGTGACCTCCAAGAAGTAGTCACCTGATACAGACACCGATGGTGTACCTTTACTGTCCTGATAACATCCCATTCATCGCTGTTGCAGGACTCTCTCCTTCTCCCCACAACATGTTTAGTGATGTTTTACCTCTAAATAAACATCTAGTAAAATCCTGCTAGAAAATTTGGGAGCAGTTTAAGGCATGGACTTGCCTATTGGATAGTAGTGATACCATCTGGAATACAAACTCTCGTGTTTCCGTGTGTAAGCCAGCTGGTAACTGCCTGGGTTTTAGCAGTAAACTTTCCCTATGGATAAGTTGTCCCATAATTGTCCATAAAGGGATTTCTTGTACCTTCCTCTATAGCATCTGCTGCAACTACTGGAAACAGCATATTGCATTAGATGAACCAGCGGTCTCATCCAGTATAACAATTATGTTCTTGTGATAAAACCGTATGTTTTCTGTCAGCTATAACCGTAGCTGCATGTTATTGATGTCTTGTGGTGCAGTTCTGAGATGGGACAAAGGCTCTGATCACACAAACTTCTTTGTGTTGCTTACTGTAGTAGTCCTCAGTGAAATGTATCCCTGTCTTTGCAGTGTATTGTCAGAATTTTGCCCCAAGCTTTAAGGAAAGCGAGATGAATGTTATCGCAGCCGATATGTGCACCAACGCCCGACGAGTCCGCAAGCGCTGGCTTCCGAAGATTAAGTCCATGTTGCCAGAGGGGATGGAGATGTACCGCACAGTCATGGGCTCCACAACAAACAGTGTCCCCGTGGATTCGGAATTCCAGCCCAGTACTGCTCAAGTCTTTGAGCAGCGAATCTATGCAGAAAGGAGGAGTGATTCGGGAACTATCGTAGCTTTGAGAACTAACACAGTAAATGTCGATCTAAGCAATGGATCCAACCAATCATTTGAACAGAGTGAGGATGCCGAAGGGGCTGGCTCTGTTATACAGGAGGCAGCTGGAACAGATGCCACGGCGTCAGATGCCCAAAGCACTCCACAACCTTTTGAACAAGGTTCCGGTTCCACTAGCCGGCCAGAAACTCCAGTGAGAAGACAAGATGGTACTTACGGAGGGACTTTATAAAAGAGAGAAAACATTTTGTGACCTATAAGGGATCTGTAATACTAAAGCTGCTTGCATGCATTACTAATACAAAAAATGTGATCAAGCCACTTACCTACTGAACTGCTACTGTTGCCTGAAAAAAATGTGATTTTTATTCTGCTTGTATTTAAAATTTATGAAGGAAATAATCGCATTCGTTACACTGTAAATGACTAGGTCTCTGGTGACCTACTGAAAAAAAATATTGGGCTCCTTTTTGATATTCCTGAGATTAGCCTATAAGATTGTAGCTTTTTTTTTTTTTTTAAAAAAAGAAGGGGAGGAAAAAAGCTTGACGCTCCCCGCTGCTGCGCCGCATCATCACCACCCCATGCATTATTCAGCTCCGAAGTAAAGCCATCATTAGCTTCTTCCTCTAGAGAAAGTTTTACCGTCACTTCGCAGGAAAGAAAGATGTGTTAAGGCCGAAGTCGTCTGACTTAGTCATTTTTGTCTGTACGATTGGCTCTAACAAGGCAGGATGGGGAATTGCTAAAAAAAACCTCTTCAGTGTCTGTCCACTGATTTGTTGGTTTTTTTCAGTTGCTATAGGCTAGGGGTGGCCACACCTTTTATTTTATTTTTGTATGAGTCGGGAGGACTGCGTGGTAATTGCAGATTGAGACCCTGGGTGTGATATTCTCCTGCAGTTTGACTGCTGTCTTTCTCTCCTGGAGCTACTCCTTCTCCACCCACCCCTTGCCAGAACGTGGTGTAGCTTTATACCACTGGCCTTGATTTAATCCGCTTCTACCGCCTCCTGCCACCTCTGTCATCTTGTGCCAATGACAAGAGCGAAGAGTCCTTGGCCACCTCTTTACTAGCCTAATACTCCTTAATATTTCATTTCAGTCCAATCGCGGAGACAGATTGTAACAGTTTCAGAGAGAAACTGAACTGCAGAAATGGGAAAACAGATCTAGATATAGATAGATATGTTGTTTTTCCCCTTAAAAAAGGTATAGGCAAAGGTTGTAGGGGAATGATACTTGGAAGTAAGTGTAGCAGGCAGATGGAGTGAGCCTCAGTGAGAATTCAGCTATACCTGGTAATGGTTTGAATGAACTTAGTTTCCAGTGGTGTGCTTGTTAAATGGCTTGGAGTGAGGGAGCGATCTGATTTAACTTGTAGGCATGCATTAATAACCGCTATCCACTGGTTGGAATGCACCATTGATCACGCCCTCCCTCACATTGAGGTGTACATGATAGGGTTAAAGAAAATTAAGATTCCCCCACCACCCCTTTTAAAATTTAACTGCGCCCTGCAGGAGCCAAAAGTCTACAGTAGCGTTCAGGAAACTAGTTTTCCCCAAGCCACATAGCAGAATGTAGTTGTCAGCTTGCGAGGATGCATTCAGCCCCTCCAAAAGCAGTGTTACTGGCAACAGGAACAGAAAGCCACCTCACTCTTTCTTTTTACTCGAAACAACAGAAAACTTTGCTCCAAAGAGACCATACTTGCTTGAAATAGCAACTCTTCCTCCAAAGAAGTCTGGCAAAGTCAGACTGGCCTAGGTTGAAACACCTGGTTTCCTTGACAGCTGCCACAGTCTGTAAGCTCCTAAAGAGGCTTATAACCTGCCCTGTGTTTTTAACATTTAAAGTTTATTAAATACAAAGGGAAAAATTAGATTTTTTTTTCATAATTTTTGGTTCTATCCTTCCATGAAGTCCTTTTTCCTTCTACCCTCTCACTCCAAATACCTCTTCATGGAAAGAGTATCCAGGGGAAATACTTGATCACTTATAAAAGAAATCTTTTCGATGCACTTCTGGGTACATTTTATGGCACTTTGCCTTCTTGGCCGTGTGTCTAACAAGACACTTAGGCATTCATTATTATGCAATAACACACACTGTGTTACGTCTGACTGTTAGAACCGGGTGCTAAGTGAAGGGGCAGCTGGTATGTATGTAGGTATATGCGCAAGTCGTAATGGAAGTTTGTCCTCCAGAGCTATGGGTGGACATGTGTGCTCTCTCTATGTTAACTCCTTCTGAGTCCTTTCATTTTTTAAACTGAAGGTCAGACTAGATTGGAAAATCCCCAGAGTGACAGTAAACCTTTCCTGAAAGTAACGACATCCCCAGAACTTCTGAAAACATACAGAGCGCAAAGCATGGCACGCAGTTCCCGGATTGCGCTTCTCATTACCGTGCTTCTTACGTGAGTTCCATTATTAAGTTTGTACTACTTGCAGAGGCGAGCGAGGATTGCAAGGTTACCTGGGTGGGAGTCAGGGAGGCTGTGAGTATGTGCTGAGAGCCAGCATGGAGACAGTGGTGTATGTAGAAAAGGGAAATACCAGGTGCTCATCGGCAGGAAGCTGGTGCTTGATAATGCCAAGTTTGGAATGCTTTTAAGATTCGGGGGGAGGGGGAATGATATGAAAGCCAAATACGGCTTGTTTTTGTTTGTTTTTCATTTGTTTTTACTGTGACTAAAATGCCTGCTTTAAAGTTATTTACAATTCCTTGTAAAAGCAAAGTTTGAAACTATGAACAAGTGCGACGTGCACAAATAGTCATTTACAAAGGCGATGGATGGATGGCTATTTAGAGTTGGTTTTGGTAACTGAATTCACAAACAGCGCTTTGCTCAGGGGTTTACTCCTCTCTCTCTGTAAAAGCGGGGAAAAGGGGTGACCCAGCCTTTGGCCATTTTTTTTCTTCAATACTTGAAGCTGTGTGTTTGCATCTTACTAGCAGAGTTCTCCAACACTTAAAGTGTTCCAACCTCCTTCTCGATTTGCCCTGACTAAAATACACAGTGGGGTCTATTCTACCGTACATCTTGTGTGGCTCTGAATTGTGTATGATTTGAATCTGGCTCTCTTGAGATGTAACTGAACTGGTATTCTGCCCTCCCCAGTCACGTGGATTGGTGCCCTTAAGACCTATGCAAAGTTGTGTGGCTGAGTGGGTATTGTTTGTGTGTATTAAAGAGCAGGGCATTTGTGGGCCATATTGTCACTTTGCCCACCTCTGCAAATGAAAATTTTCCTCTTGCTATGTTTGAAATGCCCATTCTCTCCTACACGCGGTGCCCAGAGCTCACCCCGGGCTCTGTTTGCATGGTTTATCCAAGGGGCTGGCAGAATATCACACAGAGTATGCACCTTCTGAGCTGCATAGTAGATCGGTGCTTATGCATCACTTGTCAAGATATGGCCCTAGGAACAAATCTTACTAGGGACCATAGAACTAGACTTGCATGGGGCTGCTTTTTTCAGGGAATTGATTGGTCCAGTTCTTTAGCCATTTCACTGTCACCCCAGATAAATGCTGGGAATCTGTCTCGAATAGACTGACCCAAACCTCATGGTAGCACGTCCCATATGAAATGAGCCTTGGTGGGTCAGTAGTGTTCGCAGTGAGCCTCCCTTCTCACTGCAAATCCTTCAGCTACTTGGCAGAGTTCATTGCAAGTCAGCAACTTTCCTAAATCGGAGATTAAATGAGCTGGGAAATAGAGATACAAGATTTAAGTCTCTGCTTTACATACCTGCCCCTGGGGAGTTCAGTCCTATAATCAGAATGACAGTTTAAGTACTGACTATCCCTTTATATATTTTTTCAAAACGATACTAAAAATCCCCACCTTCTTTTGTGTGGCACTTTTAGTGTTTGGTAAATTTACTGAACCCTCCAACTGAGATTCACAGTTGGCTAAAGCGTCTCTGGACCAACCTAACTGCAAAATAAATGCACCTAATGCCCTGAACTGGGAGACCCTAGATTGAATTAGCAGCAGAAGTACTTGAATGATTTAGAATGGCTTAGGACAGAGAATCTGAAGAGAGTCAAGTTGCACAGTGAAAAAATATATATTTTTATATCTAGCACAACTTCCTGTAATTTCTTTTATTTTTTATTTTTTATTTTTTTTTTAAATTAGGAAGGCAAACTTTTCAAATGTGAAGGGTGGAGGTTTTTTCCTTATCTGGTAGATGAGGGCAAGCATTTTGCACTAATGTTTCCTGTGTGTGGAGGATTAATGATATGTTTGAAAATGTATATGGATGATGATTGTATTCTTTGGGGGGAAAATATAACCCCTTTAAAATACTGAATGTAAAGTGATAACAGAGCAGTCCATTGATTGTATGGGGCTTTCCTGAGTGCCTTAGAATTTTTTGATCATTTTTTCCCAGGAAAACAGATTAAGAAAATCAGATCATAACCAAATCCTCCCTCCTCTTTGTTTACGACACCCTGTTAAATCATAGAATTTGGGGCTGCTTTATAATGTGAATATGAAACTGCATTCATCTAGATCTGGTAGTACAAATCGAAGCATCAGTATTTATGGTATGTCTGCACCTTTATTCATATGCTTGACTACTAGCAATATTACATGTATATTATATATCTAACGTTATATCAAGCACCTTTTGAAAAAACTGAATGGCATTTAAGCTTACAAGTTATATGCAGTTGCCATATGGTGTAGGACCCGGACTCTCTCCTCCTTGCTAGCCTAAATTAAAGAGCAATGTCCTGATTACAGTTGCTGTGTAGAAGGGTAGCATGACCTTCTACTGTGTATCTATCCATCCTGTGTTAATACAGTGCGATTCCAGTTTTAGCTAAGCTTCAGAACGAACATGTTATCAACATATGACGGGGTTTCACGAACTGATAGGCAGTCACACTGTGCACCTTCTTACTGCAGGGTTGAATCAATGCCAAGCCTTTAGGTTGCCCAGTCTTTCTGGACCTGATCGCCTCCCATACGCCGGTGTAATATGTAAAGAAGTAGTAACTCCACTAAGGTCAATGGAGTTACACTGGTGGAAGTCCAATGAAAGTGAGAAGAAAATCAGGCCCACTGTGCTTTCCTAAGAATGCTGCTCTTTACGTACTGGAGAGGGGAAGACTAGATGACTAGAAAAAACTCAAAGAAATTCACCTTGGATTCTCAAAAAGCGAAAAATGGGTCCACTTTGTCATGTGTTGTGGACTGTTTGATACTTCCTTAGTGAGTGTGACCTTTTTGCAGTCTGTTCTTACCGAAGACTCTCCTAAGGGGGCTAGAATTATTGCTTTATAAATTCCCAATAGATTCATGCCCAATTGCATACACTTTAATCTTTCTCTTTCCTCTTATTCATTCTCTTGCATAGTGCAGTGCTTTTAATATGGAAAAAGAAACAAAGGGTTAAGCTCATCTTATTACAATCTTTTTTTAACAGCAATACAAAACTGGAATTGTTCCCTATTTAACACATGTTTAAAGGACCATAGCATTCTAGACATGGTATTCTGCAAAGGACTGATGCATTTCCTCAGTCATTTTACTGCTAAGGTTTTGTTCAGATTGCTTATTTTTATGGAAATACCTTGCTGCAAGTGGAGAAGGGTGTATGGCCCATTAACCAACTGAAAACTTATAGACAACCCCTGTTTGCTTCTACTGGCAGTAAATTCTAAACAGAAAATTGAGAGTTCATAGCTGTCTTGGGCTTCAACTACTGTTTCAAAGTGTTCCTGCTGTATAAATTCGTCATTATGTCAACAAGCAAGCTCCAGACATGATTATTACCATGCCCAAGATATTCAGGGCTTGCTACGAGATGGTTATAAAAACGAGGGTTTAAAATATATATATATATAAATGTTGAAGTCTAAAGCACTCAAATTGGAAAACCTTCAAGTGTTCTGATCAGTTTCTTCCATTCTAAGCATTTTGCACACGATTGTGATTTTTATGTCAAAATAAAAGCCAAAACTTGCAATACTATTTTTAGCAGACAAAAGACAAAACAAAAAAAACCTAAGTATAAATGTATAAATATTTTTGACTTGAACATTTGGATGGCACTTGATTCAAATAGAACATTAATCCTTTGGACAGAATGTTTGGAAAAAAGACAAAGTACAAGGTTGTTTTTAAAGAGTCTGTATAGGGTATTAAGTAGTACTGTAATTCATGACTGTTAAAAAAAACAAAAACTTTCTGTGCTGTAAGAAAAATTTCACAGTACCACTGAGTTATGTTTCTCAACTGTCTCAGCCACGAAAGACGCTAGCTTTTTAAAATTGTGCATTATTCACTAGTATTTATGTGCTGTTACTCCGTATAGTTAAGACTGTTATTTTGTAGCCATGGCTGACACAATATATC
This sequence comes from Macrochelys suwanniensis, assembly GCA_033296515.1. Classification (NCBI taxonomy): domain Eukaryota; kingdom Metazoa; phylum Chordata; order Testudines; family Chelydridae; genus Macrochelys; species Macrochelys suwanniensis. The sequence goes on along the minus strand of CM065790.1, from coordinate 5,647,703 downwards.
GGTAACTAAAAAAATAAATAAACCCCAAGAGTTCGGAGTGTGCTCATAGCTGTTTTCATATGATGAGAAATCCATTAAAAAAGAACCAGATGTGATCATTAATTGTAAAATTCACATTTACAAAATAATAAAGTAAAGTAAATTAAAAGCTCTTCTGTGCCTTATTTCCCCCTCCCCTTTTGGAATATGGACACCAAGGATGGTTCGTAATCATGAGTGGGTGGCTTGGAGGTAGAGAGATGAGAAATCTCTGATGACTGGACGAGGCTGCACAGTGGTCTTCTATGAATTTTGGCTTTGAAAAAATGACTGAGCTCTTGCGCTGAGAGGCAGGAAAGGGGTTAGGAGCTAATCAAAAGTGCATAGCGGAAAAGCAGCAAAATGACTGCCAGGTTTCTATGCCTGAGTATAAGTGTCTGATCCAAATCCATTGAAGTCAATGGAAAGATTCCCATTGACTTTGTATCCATCCCATAAAACCCTGCAGTAAGAAAAACAGTTCTACATTCTAACCTCTGCCTGGTTCTTGTAATATGCCTAATTCTAGTCTAAATGGTCCATTCTTAGAATTAAAAAAACAACAAAAAACTGTATGTCATCTTCACAAAGGCAATGACTGCTAATGGCATGAAGTTACAAAAATCCCAAATGTCTACAATCTAGCATTGCTGTGGGCCCACAGTAATTTATTAGAGTTGTACATTTGAGTGGGTGTTTGAGACCTGCTTTGCACTATGCAGGCCTATGTGGATGGGTATATGTAGGCTTGTTTAACTGTTTGTTTGCCGAGAGGCAACTGGCCAGAAGGGTGTCAGAAGTGTCAAGTAGAGATGACTAACGTTGCTCCATAAAGGCCTACAACAGTGGTGTTGACTGCATATTTTATTTTTTTAAATGGGCATTACAATATCGAATTCAGCACAGCTGGTATGTAAATAGGTTCTATTGGTATAGTACTAATAGAAAATACCTGTGCACAAAAGTTCCATAAATAGTATTACATGAATACTCTGAAATCCTAGTTAGACATTTCCAAAAGTAGCATGGTGTGAATCACATTTTTGGATACACTCCTTTGTTGCTAGTATTTATTATTTGTATTATACAGTCTGGGAGCCCCAGTCATGTGCCAGGACCCCATTGTACTCAGTATAAAAGGGCAGTTCATGCCCCAAAGAGATTACAAAGTGTAAGACCAGATGCAACAAATGGACTAACACAAGTGGGGAAGGGGGAGTACAAGAAAACAATGAGAAAATATTGGTCAGCACAATTGAGAGTGCACGCCCGCCATCTACATGTCACATTTGATGTAGGCAACCCAGCAAAGGAGAGTTTTAAGGCGCGGTTTGAAGGAGAATGTAGAGGTAGCTCTCCCCATGTTTACAAGGAGCTCCCCAAATGTGAGGGTCAGCGTGGGAGAAAGCACCAGGGAGCTTGTTTGAACATGTAACAAGTGGGCGATGGAGGCTAGGATCGTGGGCTGAGCTGCGTTCCCAGTCAGCTTATATGGAGAGATGATCAATAAAGGGTCAGTCTTGCCTTGCATACACACAAAGGAGTCGGACAATTCAGGGACTTTTGCTTCATAGAGCCTCTGAGGCTTGTTTTTGTACTGCACAGACAGGTAAATGGATAACGTTAGCTGACCGCAAACCGTGCCCAGATCTTTCACCACTTCAGCAGCATTGTGAATTTCCATTGCCCCACAGGGTACAGGGCTCACGTGATGTATAGAGCAGTGTACACACACCCTGCTTCCTCGCACCAGTAAGTTGAACTCCATTGCCCTTGTCCGACGCGTTGCTGGCTCTATCACAGATTTGTCTCCTCTGTCGTTCCAATGGCAAATTCAGATGAATCTGCACGTTGCATACCGTATCTGCCATTCCTTGTCCCGTAACACTAATGAGTTATTAGAATAACGTATTAATGGTACCATCCATCTTCATTTGCCAAAGACTGAGCCAAAAGAAATCCCCAGCGTATGCAGAACTAAGAGTGTGCACAATGAAGTCCCCCAACCAACCCAAAATTAATAAATTAAGGAAATGAATATCTAAAAAATCAAAAAGAGAAGTGCTACAGGCTTCAATATTGCTATTGGCTTTACATAGAAGGTACCCAGACACCCTGGTGATGGGCAGTAGTATAAAACTAAGATAAATGGATAGGAGATAGCAATATGGGAAAGCTGAACAAAACAAATTAAAGCTTTCCCCCATACAGCTGAGCTTACGTTGAAAGCAAAAAAGGGTTTCATTCGTTAAAGTACAGAGTAGGTGGTAGCACCCTGGGAGTGTCTCATCCACAGGGACCCAAGATTTGGCATTTTCTATGAGTAACAGAGCCTGGCAAAAGTTAGAAGGGGACGTGTCTACCCCCTCACCATGTGGCTGGGCTTATGGAGAATTTCAAAGATCGAAAATAACCAGCTGGGACCCTGGTCATGGGAATCGATAATGCTGGAGAAATAGTGCTGTTTGGCAAGGAGGGTGGCGGAACTGGAGGAGGAGAGAACAGATTTGTCTTGGAGGAAGTCTGCATGGTCATGAGGCTTTTAGACATTGAACGCCCCGCCCTCTGCCTCTAGCTGTATGAGAAGCTGGTAAATCACATCTCAGGGGCATGCGAGATCTGCCTCCTAGAACACATGCTTCTTCATCTGGTTTCTTTCAGGATAGTGTGTAGCTTGGTAAGATCATCTTTACTCCCGCCTGCTTTCAAAACCTGTTAGGGAAGGGGCAGAGCCTGCCAGGCACTTCACATTCTGGATCCAACTCACTTTTGCGCAGAGCGCCAAGAAAAGGTATAAGCGCCACATCGGCCCTCAAAATAGGGCTTACATGGGTGAATTTCACCCACAGTGCACAAAACAACACAGGAGAGATCATTTTCCTAGTCCGTCGCTTTGCCCATGTCACCCGCTCTTTGAATCACTCCACTGGCTCCCCCTTCTATGGCTCGCGATCAAGCTGTTGATACTCTCCTCCGATCTCTTCTGAAAGTGAATGGGTTCTACCTTCAATCCCCATGTAAGAGGGTATTTTCCAGTGAATCAAATGTGCTAGTGAGATGTTCCATTCAGCCTCTGAAAGTGAAGCACTAATGCTGTGTAACCTGTCAGCTGTCTCCCTTTGCCCCCCATAGCAAACCCAAATTCTACTAAGTCTTACCCAACCAGCATCCAGGATAGACACAGTGATGGGCAGTTTACTACCCGATGCACATAGGAGCAAATCGTATTGGTCCTGATATGGCAGAGCCTTTGCAGGGTGCATCTCGCATCATACCGCCAGCCTGTTTGGGAGTGATGGGCCGTCCGGTGGGAGGTTCCTGAAAAGATTGCCGTAGAGATGCATAGCTGTGAGGAGGAGCTTGGAAGGAGACAGAGAGCCGTATCATTGGGCTTTGGAACAGCTTAGACCAACACCAGGGAGGGCAGCTGAGAAATTCTTTCTCCTGGGGAAGAGTTTTCAGGACATTCTGCGATCTCGCTAACTTCATTTTTCTTTCATGTTGCTCCCTGTGTCCTGCTCACTACTGCTTTCCCTAGATTTCTTTCCAGTGCTACTGGAGAAAAGGTTGGTATTTTTCCTTATAGCTGCTTTCTGCCTTCCTCTCGAATCTGCCACTGATTCAGTGTGTGCCTGTTAACCTCTGTGTGCCTCAGTTTACCCTCTGTAAGTGATACTTCTTTTTCAAACAGGGTACTTGAGATTTGTTTCTAAAGTACTTCTGATGGAAAGGGGTAGAAATGCAATATTGCTATAACTTCCAACCGAAAGAGTGGCTTCTGGGTAACATATCCTTCCCGAATTTGGTCAGTCTCTTTGCTGTCTGCTCCTGGAGTTGTTTGCCAGGATTATCTGCACCACAAATCCCTTCTCTGTAACACCACAATGCAGCGTTGATTCCGATATTGAACTTTAAATTGCACCACTGCTAGTAAGTGCTGAGATTTTGTATTTTCCAGGGGGGGCTTTTAGGATCCAGTATGTATGTGTGCCCGCCTCAGGGAAATCAGTTTCTAGATTCATTTACAGGAGTTACAAAGGTGAGTGTACTACATGGTGGGAACCGATAAATGTGTCATGTTTGGTGGTTTTATATAGATTCCAGCCGTGAGAAACATCACCACAAAAATTAGCATTTGTCAGGTCAATGTTTCTCCAGACTTGGTTTTACTGAAGATTATCTCGAGCTCCCCTCCACATCACCGTCTTTTTTTTTTTTTATTTGCGGCACCAGTTTCTATGGAAATACCTTAAGCGTCAGAATCAAAAAAAAAATTTTTTTTTAAACAAGAAAAGAAGTCTCAACCCCCAAACCCGCTCGCTGGCTCTTTGTCAGATTCAAGTGCTGAGGTCAAAAAGGCTGCAGCGTCAGCCAAAAAATGTGGCGGCTTTGCTTCACTGAGCACTTTCTGCTGATTCATAAAGGAAAATGTGAAACATTTTCCAAAAATACAGGCACCTCAATTACTTTTGTTGGGGCAGGAGCAGCTTTTGGAGTCCCCTTAACTCCTCCATTGTCTCGTACACTGGAGACATGTGCAGGGCAAGCACTTACTGGATCAGTGGTGGAGAACACAACAGAGTCAAACTCAGAAAAACTGGAAATAGAGGGTTCTCTCTTAGGTCCTTGCCTTGAATTCTGGCCCAGGTTGGTAGTGTCAGAAAGCCTTTACCGGCTGATAGCTCAGTGTGCCCTGTGTGAAATGAATTTGCTGGGTCTCAGTGCAGTTGCCTAGTGCAGTGGTTCTCAGCCAGGGGTGCATGTACCCCTGGGGGTACGCAGAGGTCTTCCGGGGGTACCTCAAGTCATCTAGAGACTTGTCTCGTTTTACAACAGGCTACATAAAAAGCACTAGCGAAGTCAGTACAAACTAAAATGTCATACAATGATTTGTTTATACTGCTCTATGTACTGAAATGTAAGTACAATATTTATATTCCAATCTATTTATTTTATAATGACATGATAAAAATGAGAGAGTCAGCCATTTGTCAGTAACAGTGTGCTGTGACACTTTTTTGTATTTTTATGTCTGATTTTGTAAGCAAGTAGTTTTTAAGTGAGGTGAAACTTGGGGGTACGCAAGACAAATCAGCCTCCTGAAAGAGGCACAGTCGTCTGGAAAGGCTGAGAACCACTAGCCTAGTGTATAGGTAGTACACAATCGCTCATTCATATCATGCCAGATTAAAATGCAGCGGGCTGTAGCAACTGTTTATTAGCAATGGGTGGCAAAACGGAAATTCCTGCTATTGATGGCACTTGTGAATGCAACTCGGGCCCCCTCGTACTGCCTTGGGATTGGGAACCAGAGGGCTAGGTGCCCGATGCTGCCATGAAGGATGTTCTTGCTGTGAAAGATTAGGAGTTGGGAGATCTGGGATATGTCTCCAGCTTTGCCATGGCCCATGTGTTTTTCTTAGGGTTTTCTACAGCACCCAGCTCCATGCCTCAGTTTCCCCATCTGTAAAATGGGGATAATAATAATCTGCTTCATGGATATGGGTGCAGCTTAACTCTAATTTAATCATAGAGTCAGAGACTTTAAGGCCAGAAGGGACCACCGGATCATCTAGTCTGACCTCCTGTATATCACTGGCCACCAACCCCACCCAATGTGCTAATACTTGTAGAGCTTTCTGTGAACCTTGCAGGAGGGTAAGGCATCACAGTGCTACTTGGGGGATACGGGATGGAGACTGTGCGAGGGTTTCACACTGTTACTATAGAGATGTTCTCCTGTTGCTCTTTCCATGTCGCTAAAGCAACAACGGCCTCTAATGTGGAATCCTCTGGATCGTCTCACCATTTCTCAGGGAGGAGGGTTAAAAGTGGATTCCTATAATGACAGGGAATCAACCCAATTTGTCTGCGGCAGATCCCGTTAAAAAGACTACGAAGCACCATTTATCCCTACTCACTTTCCAGCAGTGTTAGGTGTAGTTAGCATTTCCAGTTCTACTGCTGCAGTAAGAGCAAGTGTGTGAGTGCTTCCTTGGCAAGGCATTCCAGTCACTTCCCTGGGCTCTGGGGCTGGCCCATCTGTGGGTGAACCACATGCAAGGTTTTCTCACCAGCCCGGCTGTCCGCAGTCATCCTGAATGGACCAAACATCCCGGCGTCACAGTTTGTTGAGTAAATGGGAAGAGGTAGAGGGAGGCCTTATTCCACTTGAGGCCAAAGAGAATTAATCCTTGTGTAACCGTGCCTCAGTGGGTCACAACCGAGGATGCCAAATTCAGGACAAACTGCTGAGAAATAGGGCAAACACAACCCAAAACTGGTGGTTATTCTTCCGTAAGATAGTGTCAGAAAGCCTTTACCAGCTGATAGCGCAGTGTGCCCTGTGTGAAATGACAAAAGTAAACTCCTGTTTCACCTCACTGGCTGACACAAAGTCATAAAAGCAGTTTCCTCGGGCATTCCAGTTCTTCTATCACCACCAAAAACACTGGATTTAATGGTGAGTGGTTCTTTACAACCAGTCTCATCAACTAAAAAGTTCTTCTGATCCCAAAGGACCAACCACACATCCAGGTCAATACATAACTTAGATCTTACCCAAAAATCACGCTGATGCCAATCCTTTAGTATCTAAAATCTAAAGGTTTAATCATAAAAAGAAGAAATGAAAGGTGAGAGTTAAAATTGGTTAAAGGATTCAAATACATGCAGTAATTACAAAGTTCTTGGTTCAGGCTTGTAGCCATGATGGAATAAACTACTGCCTTAAGTCAAGTCTCTGGCTGCTTCCAAATCATTGGAAGGACCTCAGTCCATTGCTTAGAATGCTCCAATTAGTATAGTCCAGAGGTTTGGACAAGAAAAAGGCAAAATGGAGGTGTTTCCAGGGGCTTTTATACTTTCTGCCTGTGGCGGACATCCCATTGTTCTTACTGTAGAAAATTAGAGCAACAAGATGGAGTTTGGAGTCACATGGGCAAGTCCCATGTCCATGCATTTCGCCTAATCACAGCTGGAAATTCCATTAAGTGTAGATGGGCGTCTCCCATGGTCCATTGTCAGTTAAATGTCCTTTCGATGGGCCACTCAATTTGAACAGTCCCTCCAAGATGTGCTGGCTAGCTACCTTGTGGGCGTTACTCCAGGAGCAAAACATTTGAAATCCAAGTCTAGAGCCAATACTTGTAACCTCAAATACAAAAATGATACATGCAGACAGATGGCATAATCATAACCAGCAAATCATAACCTTTTCATAGACACCTCACTTGACAACCTTTGTACAAGATTTTCTGCAACTATATAACAGTGGTTGCACCAATGATCTCTAGGGTCATATTTAAATCAGAGAATGTCACTTCTGGCATTTTTCGGAGTGGGACTGGCTGGCTGAGGGGATTGACGGGAATTGAGCCCATCGCCTCCTGCACGTGGCTTTCAGGCTGGTGCTGCTCAGCAGTTGCCATCGATTGGGTGGCCTAAGAGCAATGAGTTGATAGCGCTCAGTCCTCTTCCTAACGGACATCTGTCCACGTTGCTCATCCGACCCTGACACCTGCGGACAGCCTCAGTAAAGAAGCAGAGACTAGACTGGGTCACATGGAACAAACTCCTACAGGAACTGAGGGCCTCAAAACCTCACTGCCTTCCACTCCAAGTGCAAGGCGCACGTCCTGTGATCGGCCTTTTCCGCTACAGACACAGAGCAGCATCCCCATTGGACGAAATTACCAAAACAAAACCCTCCACTGCACACACAATTCTCTGCCTGGGGAGAGGATGAGAGAGAGAACAAACCACGTGTATTCAATGTTAGTCACATTGCTTAATGCACTGCTGGAAGGTGCTCGGACATTACAGTGATCATGGTGGTGGGAGAAAGAATAGAATAGAATGGAGACCGAACCAACCGAGAATCTTAAATCATTGCATTTGCTTTTCATGGTTTCATTTGCTTGTTTACTTTTTGCATTTCTCTCAGCTAAGACAATGGAAATCGAGGAAGTCAGTGTCACTTTTGTTTATAGTCAGTTGCATTTCCTGGTTCTTACTGTTGCAGAGGATGCAGGAGGAAATACTCATTTGTTTACAAAAACATCTGTTGATGCTGGAATTGTGAAAAGTCATTCCAAAGTTTCCACTGATCTTAGGGTTTTGTATAAGTCTTTTAAAAAACAAAATATAAATTGAGAGCTAAATTTCACAGTCTCTTTATGGATGGAGTTCTTATCAGACTAATACTTTGGTAGCCTCCTAGGAAGTTATTTTAATTCAGCTTTAATTAAATTTGCCATAGCGATGAAATACACAGGTACAGCAGTGCATGCAGTGCTCGGGTGATGTTTTACCTTGAAGGTCATGCAGTAAATATGTGTGAATTATGACAATCAGACTGTGTCACAAGTGTCTACAGAAATATTTTGGCTGCCACTTTTGTCTAAGCCCCTAATTCTGCAAACCTTCTGCAGCCAATGTGTGACAGGGTGGTTTGCCTGAGAGCTGGAGAGACTGAGGCTAAGCTGGCCCTGATTACAGAACCAGCCACACCTGGATGAATCGAGTGATTTCCCCATATAAAAAAAGCAGGAAATTGCCTTTAAAGGGGGGAAGCCCAGGAGACTGAGCTAAGTGTGGAGACACTGCAGGGAGCAAGACCCCTCCTGCAGGGCCCTGAGTCAACAGGGGGAAAGCTGAAGGAGTGAGTGAGTGGGAGAAAGCTCTCCAGGTAGGCAGGCCTGGGAGAGATGGTAAAGGTTAGATGGGCTGAAAAAATGTATGTTGGATTAGCCCAAAACAACATACAGCGCACAGAGAGAGAGAGAGAGATGCAACTGCGTTTGGGACCTAGAGGGCTTGTATGCACCAGAGGACTCGATACCTTGGACCCCAACAGGGAACTGTTTGAACGATTGTTGATATGAGTGAGTTCTTAAAGGGCCCTGAAGAGGGGGGGAAACTAGGGTTGCCAACTTTCTAATTGCACAAACCAAACACCCTTGCCCCACCCCCTCCCTTAGGCCTCGCCCCTTCTCCAAGGTCCCGCCCCCACTCACTCCATCCCCCCTCTATCCCCCCTCCCTCTGTCTCTTGCTCTCCCCCACTCTCACTTTCACTGGGCAGGGGTTGGGGTGTGGGAGGGGGTGAGGGCTCCAGCTGGGGGTGTGGGCTCTGGGGTGGGGCAGGGGATGAGGGGCTTGGGGTGGAAGAGGGGGCTCAGGGCTGGGGCAGGGGGTTGGGGTGCAAGGGGGGTGAGGGCTCTGGCTGGGGGTGTGGGCTCTGCGGTGGGGCAGGGGATGAGGGGGTTGGGGTGGGCAAGGGGGCTCAGGGCTGGGGCAGGGGGTTGGGGTGTGGGAAGGGTTGTGGGGTGTGGGCTCCAGGAGGGAGTTTGGGAGTGGCAGGGGGCTCAGGGCTGGGGCACGGGAATGGGGTGCAGGCTCTGGGAGGGAGTTAGAATGAGGGAGGGGGTTCTGCCCTGGGGATGGGGGTTGGGGTGCAGGAGGAGGTTCGGGGGGTGGGCTCCAGCCTGGCGGCACTTACCTCAGGCGTCTCCCAGTTGGCGGCACAGGGGGTTAAGGCAGGCTCCCTGCTTGCCCTGGCTCCACACAGCTTCTGGAAGCAGCAGGCATGTCCTGCTCCTAGGCGTGGGGGCGGCCTGGCGACTCCTCACCCGCAAGCGTTGTCCCTGCAGCTGTGGAGCCAGCACTCAGGGCGGGGGCAGCGTGAGGCGCTTCCCTGATTGCCCCTGTGCCTAGGGGCCACAGGGACATGCCGGCCACTTCCATGCGCCATGCGGAGCCAGGACAAGCGGTGCTGACTGGAGCCGCCAGGCAGCCCTAGAAAAACAGAGGCAGGGTGCTGCAGACCGATCTCCAGCCAGGAAGGGGCACTTGGGAGAAAGTTGCCTGTGCTGCATAATGGTATAGTACTACTCACAGTGTGCAAAGTTACACAAAGGAGGAAGTCTTTGCAGGATTTGGGCCTAAGAGTGCAAATTAGTAATGCTGTGTAAAATATCATTTATCAGGGCGGGGGATAATGTGGCATTAAAATCATAAGCACGAGCAGGAAAAAATAGGCTCAAACGTCGGTCTAGCTCTTGAAAAATGATTCCTAAATCAAGGCAAGCGTGGGCAGGAGAGGCTGTGAGGACTAGAATTCTGTTCTCTGTATACTTTGCCTTGTTTTCGCCTCCCTAGCCCAACTAACCACAAAATTGCTGAAATGTTGCATTTCCTCTAGTTATAAAAATATATATATTAAAATTAAAACCCACCCAAACCCACTAGCATTTGGGATTTCATTTAATCTCATCTCTGCGAAGGGAGAACACAAACTTGGATTCTTATGTACAACACATCCCGCTGAGTTATATAAACCATTTCAAACTGATTTATTCTAAATGAGTTGTTATAATCAGAATTTTCCTTATGAGCAGCTTTCTTGCAAACGTCAGTATTTCAGAAAAACCATCATATGGCTGCTCCAGTATTTCAAACTGATTACTTATAAACACCATTTCTAAAATTAGGTCTTTGGTGTGCGCTTTTGTCAGAGTGGGTGTATTATGATCTGCAGAGTATAAAAAGATAAACGAGTTATTTAACAAAGTAAACGATGTCACTGGAGAAATGCGGAGAGGGAAAAGGGGAGGAGGATGGCCTTTTTTAAACAGCGATATAATGTTTGTTTCATTATACTGTTGAAATTCTATAAGCTTGAAATGGGCTAGGCCAGCAATCCCTAGCCCACCCCAGACAAACTGGTGAAACCAACGCACTGCAAATAGGAAAAAGGTTCCATCCGTTTAGTATTATTGTTATGAAATGTCTGGCCTTCCTCTACCTGTCCCAGGGAGACTGAAGAGCTGTGATTTATGTAGACTGCGTAAGATTGACAATACCGTACCTAGTACCAGGGACGTAAAGCGAAAGGAGCAGATGGCAAATGGCCTTTCTTTTTTTTAATTGCATTTCAACAGCATCTGAAGGGGCCAGCCTAGATCAGAGCCCCATTGAACTAGGCCTTGTGCAGCTACAGGCCCTGCCTTGAGGAGTTTACAGTCTATGTAGACAAAGACACAGTGGGAAGGCAACTTGCCCAAGGGCACACAGCAGGTCAGTGGCAGGGCTGGGATTAGAACTCAGGTCTCCTGAGTGCCAGTCTACTGCCTTGTCTCCTGGACTTTGTTCTCAACAGGAGAACTGGGAGCCACATGAAACTCTTCCCATACATAGGGTTGCCAATTTTGTGATGTTTAAAAACTGGACACTCCAGCAGGCATGCCAGAACCTCCCCTTCTACACCCCTTCCTCCAAGGATCCACCACTGCCCCACCCATTCCCTCCAGGCCTCACCCCTGCCCCGCCTCTTCCCCCAAGGTCCCACCCTGGCCCCACCCCTTTCCCCAAGGCCCCACCCCCTTTTGCTTTTCTTTCACACACACTCGGTCGCTCGCTGCTCTTCCCCTCTCCTCTCCCTGCGTGGGTCGGGAGGGACTCATCTGCAAAGCCAGGGCTGGGAGCTGCAGCCACCGACCTGATGCAGGTAGGAGGCGGCCCCGGCTGAGTAGGGGCTGGTGCGGGTAATGACTCAGCGCCTCCCCTCCTCCCCGCCCGCAGTAACTGGACTTTGGGTGTCTGGTCAGCAGATCTGACCAGACACCCTCAGGTCCCCTTTTTTCAACCAGACTTTCCAGTCGAAAACCGGACACCTGGCCACCCAGTTCATAGGACTTGGGGCAAAATTTTTCGGTTTCCTTGTCCCCTGACTTGCCATCCCCGGAGCATTGGGAGGCACATGCCACCCACACCCCCAGTGTAAATTCAACTGAGCCTCCATCCATGTTAATTTAGCCCCATGGGACTGAGTGGAAGGATGATGCCGAAGGGAATATCTGCTGCCAGATTCCCTCTCCATCTGTAGACTTGATCCTTGCAGATCACCCACAGCAGGATGCCCTGGTGTTGGAGGGGCTGAGGCTCTGCATTTGGGCTTGAAGGATTTTCCCAGGAAATGTGAGCTCCTGGCCTCATAATTCTGCAGAACACAGCAAATATTTTCTACTATCACAATCAATATCTGCATGAATATGTATGATGTCACATTAAAATGATTCCCATGAATAAATTAAACGCAGGCAGATGAGTTACGAGAGAGCCCATCTTAAGGCTGTCCACTTGCAAATACTGTATTTCAGTCATTAGAGGTTTTTGGCACGGATGCTAGAAAGAGCAGATAGTTTATAACTTGGCCTGTCCCAAAAATTTATCTCTGTGTCCATGAGGCCACAAGTTCATAATGTTCCATCCAGTGGGTTGGGGTTTCCATTTTCCTCATCAGAAGTTATTGCTCAGCATTAAGACTCTATGATGCACTTGTTTTTCACATTAGAAGGCACTACAGACAATGAAACGTCCTCCCCACGGGCTGAATCATGTTTTCATGTGGACACTTTCAAGTGCTAGTACAGTCAGAAAAGGTCATGTAGAAGTGGCTGCCTCTTACTCAGCCAGGGTGCTCATTCTGTGCCGTCGGGGTCATGTTCACTGACGTCAATGACCAAAATTAGTTTTTATTCCTATTAACCTCGCAGAGGCAAAATAGCTACTGGACGGGGAGCTGGATTCTATGCTGGCTCTGGCAACATCATGACAAAACTGACTAAGTTCCCGATGCAGAATCTTTACCTTCAGATATGCAGCCACATGCCCCCACCACACACTGACTCCCCCTGTAATATACCTACACTCGTCCTTGCTAAATCAGTGAGAAGTCGTGTGTGTCAGGCAGATGGACCGCCTGTGTTTCACGGGACTCCTCCCTAGCTCCTCCCATTGGCATCTCCTCTAACTCTTCTTGGTGACTTGATCAGCTCAATTTCTGTGGCACGGCCTACTTGCTGTCACTGCCATGGGACTCTCTCCTAACACTTCACTTTAAAACTCCGCCTCCCTTAGCACCAGGCCGCTGCTGTTTTCCTAGTCGGCCAGTGAGAAACAGCTTTTCAACCCAGATGAACATTTTCACGGGTAACTCTTGTTTTGGTCAAAACGTTTCTGATTTTTGAGGAAAAACCAAACCTTTTTGAGGAAACATTTTGGGCTTTTTTTTTTTTTTGACATTTGAAACTTCCTTGAAAACGGATTTTTTTTCCTTATTGAAAAGTGTGGTTGAAAAACATCAGGTTCGGGTCTCATTTTTTGTGTAAAAAAACATACAGGTTTCAAAATGTCCTAATCAGAATCACTGGCGTGTTCCAACCTGCTCTAACCCCAGCTTGGCTGGGCCCGGTTTGCGGGTGACGCCGCGCGACACAGACAGGCAGAGCTCCATTTGCAGTGCTCAGACTGCTCCCAGGGCTGGCCGGCAGCGAAAACATTGTCACGTGTAAGCTGAACACGTGTAATCACGACTCATTGATGGAGCCTCACAGTGCCCCGCGTGGCCAAGCGCTTTCCTTGTACTGCAGCTGATGGGCCCGATCCTGGATCCTCCACCCTGCGAGGGCTTGTCTGCACAGGGAAATTCACCAGCACCACTGTCCTGGTATCATTATACCTCTGTATTATAGCGGGCTCATCCCCTCTTACTGCTTGTTCTGGTTTAGCTTATACCGCTTCCAAAGAGAAACGCGGCTTGTTCAATCCCGGCCGAGATCACCAGTTACAATGGCGCTTGTGGTCTGGGCTTTAGTTCCTAGTGGACGTCAATCAACGACTGTCCGCTGTGGTACGATTCCATAGGATGGGCAATTTGCAGGGTCAGCCCGCCCAGAAAGCTAGGACTCCCATAATAGATGGTAGTGCAGGTCAGCACTGAAGCTTATTGGCAGAGCTGGGGTAGTTTAGCAGGACAGTGGCGTAGGTTCAGGACTGAGGTCCATCAGCAGAGCTGTGTAGAAGCTAAGGGGTAGACTAAGAACATAAGAACGGCCACACTGGGTCAGACCAAAGGTCCATCGAGCCCAGTGTCCCGTCCACCGACAGTGGCCAATGCCAGGTGACCCGGAGTGAGTGGACCTAACAGGTAATGATCAAGTGAGCTCTCTCCTGCCATCCATCACCCCCCTGACTAGCAGAAAGGCAGGTTACTGTATGCATTCAGAGAGGTGTGGGGGGGTGTTTATGCAGTATCTGGTTTATGGCTATGCTAATATTACCCCTCGCTTTCTGTAGCACCAAATTCTGCTATAGATTTGATGGGGGGTGGGGGATTCTGGTTTTTTTAAGTGCTTTGCTGCAATTTGGGGGAGGGGATAGCTCAGTGGTTTGAGCATTGGCCTGCTAAACCTAGTTCAGTCCTTGAGGGGGCCATTTAGGGATCTGGGGCAAAAATCTGTCCAGGACAGTACTTGGTCCTGCTTGTCTAGGCAGGGGACTGGACTCAATGACCTTTCAAGGACCTTCCAGTTCTATGAGATAGGTATATCTCCATATATATTATAAATAAAAAAAAATCACAGTTGATTTACAGAAGGAAGGCTCTGAAGGTGAAAGACCTACTTCAGCAAGTTTTCAGTTTCTTGAGAATCCTTCCTGGTAGAGGAACTTCATCCACTAAAACTTTACACCGTCAGTTAACTTAGTTCTTCCACCACATCACCGTAGGCTTTTAATCACTGGAATCGTTACCGATCTATTCTAGATGCTGTTCGGTGTCCCTCTTTTAATACATTCACTAATGATAATGTAGTATTACAGCCATGTCTGAAATTACTATGCGCTGTGCTCCCGAGAGAACTTTGTAATTGACTAACAACTTGAGATGAAAGATGAGGAGAGATAGACCTGACATTCTGGAGATAAATTAGAGAACTAAAGATTCTTGAATTTCCAGGGAAAAAAATCATATTCACAAGGCTTGGCAATGACCAGTCATTCCCCCCCCGCCCCCCAAAAGCAAAATTGATTGGCAATTGTTCCATTCATTACAGCCTCTGCTCAATTGCAAAGATTTTGGCTGCCTCTTGTTTCTTTACTGATGGGTGCTCATCTTTTTGCCCAGTGAGGTGCAAAATCAGAGAGCAGTTTTGGCTTTGCAAAAGCCCAGGGTTGTCTCAGACTCAGATCCTTCTATGTCCTGAACATCCGGCGTTGGGGATATTTCTGATAAATGGACCTATCCCTAACTCTCTTGATGGTTCAGTCATCCAAAATATGTATCCGCTCGCTGGGTAGACAGTTTCTTAAAGAAGCTAATTGGTTGAGTTCACACTGGGAAAAATTGTTCCAGATCAGTTAATCCACCTAAAAATATGATCCCTTTCTACACTGCCCAGGACTGTGATATCTAGGGTGACTTGTAAATGTATAGACATCCCTTGCAATCCCCCTTTGGGAGACAAGGTGATGTAATACGTAGGAAAGTTAGGCTGGGGAACTTCTCGCTGTTATAAAGATGCTGGCCAGTGAAGAAACTGCACTGCCTGCCTTGCATCAGATGTTGTCTTCCCTGCACCAACCTGCTCCCCTGTACACCCTGCCATACCCTGGTGCAGCTGCCACCTACCAGATTTCACATGCCCACTCCAGTTACCCCAAAGTTCCCCAAAATCTTAGCAGTGGGGATGTCTGGTACCTTCATTTGTTCCTCTCTCCCACTTGTCTCAGGCTGTGACATCTCCATTTGACCCCGGGGTCTCTAGGTCTCCCCTCCATTACACACACGCCTCTGACATGAAGAGAGGGTGACTGCCATTTGCTTTTTTTTTTTTCACTCTGAATTTTGCCAGTCGCTCCCCTCCCCCGCTACATTCAGCTCACCTGTGAGTGATGGAGTCCGCATAGCTCATGAATATCAAACAGGCCTTATGCTGGAAGTGGCCATGAATTCTCAGAGAGGCACCAGCAGGTCCCTTGTTACATTGTTACAGATACATTCTTTATTTAAATGTGACTTAGAGGCCTTACTTTTTTTTAATGCCCAACTGATATTTTATTAACATGGTATAAATGTCTTATTTCATCTACATTAAATCCTTGTTTGAGACACGTCCTAGAAAGTGTGAATAAATTTGATTATATTTCAGCGAATGTTTACTTTGGCCCATCTCATTCTTGAGAACCAGATTTAAAATATAGGCGTGGCTAAACGATCTATAGCCGCCCTGTCTGTTACATGCCCAGACAGAAAATGGCCCAGCAGCCAATCTGAAAAGAGACCCAAAAAATGGATCTTTCTTCTGATCACTGCCTGGCATCTTCCTGCAGATTAGACTTTTTGGAAAACACGGAGACTCTTTGCAGTTTATTCTACGATATAAGCTCTGTTGTAATTATCTGGGGTTCCTGGTAGGGCTTAGGAACCCCAGCTGTGGCCTCACTGTGCTAAGCACTGTACAGAGCAGTAAAAAACAGAGTGTCCCTGCCCCAGAGAGCGCACAATCTAGGTATTGCACAGGATCCGACAGGTGGATGAAACAGACAAACAGGGTGGGGATGGGTAGAAGACAAGGTAATAAAACAGCGGTGGGTAAACTACGGCCTGGGGGCCGCATCCGGCCCTTCAGACATTTTAATCCGGCTCTCGAGCTCCCGCCAGGGAGCAGGGTCCAGGACTTGCTCCGCTCTGGCGCTCCAGCCAGGGAGCGGGGTGGGGGGCTTTCCCCGCTCTGCGTGTGCTGTGGCTCCGCGCGGCTCCTGGAAGCAGCGGCATGTCCCCCCTCCGACACCTACACGTAGGGGCAGCCAGGGGGCTTCGCATGCTGCCTCTGCCCCAAGCGCCGCCCCTGCAGCTCCCATTGGCTGGGAACCAAGACCAATGGGAGCTGCAGGGATGGCACCTGTGGATGGGGCAGTGAGCAGAGCTGCCTGGCTGCCCCTACATGTAGGCGCTGGAGGGGGGACATGCCGCTGCTTCTAGGAGCTGCTTGAGGTAAGTGCCACCCCGAGCCCACGCCCCAACCCCCTGCCCCATCCCTGATCCCCCTCCCACCCTCCAAACCCCTCAGTCCCAGCCTAGAGCCCCCTCCTGCATCCCCGGCCCCACCCCAGAGCCCGCAACCCCAGCCGGAGCCCTCACCCTCTCCCGCACCCCAACCCCCTGCCTCAGCCTGGAGCCCCCTCCCACACCGTGAACTCCTCATTTCTGGCCCCACCCCAGCCCACATCCCCAGCCAGAGCCCTCACCCCCTCCAGCGCCCCAACCCCAATTTTGTGAACATTCATGGCCCGCCATATCATTTCTATACCCAGATGTGGCCCACGGGCCAAAACTTTTGCCCACCCCTGTAATAAAACAAACAGCATTTAGCAGAAAAAAAAGGAGCCTCAGCCATTAGCTTGCTTAATCAATGCCAGGCAGGAGTGATTAGGAGGTATCACGGTTACAGGCCTGTTTTAAGGCTGGATTTAGAAAAGGACAGGGTGATTTCTAGAGTTGTAGAAACGCTGGTTTCTGTAACTCTCCTTCTTAAAAAGAAAATAAGAAAGAAATTCTTGTGGCACCTTAGAGACTAACACATTTATTTCAGCATAAGCTTTCGTGGGTTAGAACCCACTTCAGTTGCATCCAATGAAGTGGGTTCTAACCCACGAAAGCTTATGCTGAAATAAATGTGTTAGTCTCTAAGGTGCCACAAGAATTTCTTTTTCTTATTTTCTTTTTGCTGACACAGACTAACATGGCTACCACACTGTCTCCTTCTTAAGGGTCTGATCCTAGTCCCATTTAAATCGATGGGAAAATCTGAATGGGACTAGGAGCGGGGCTTCTCAGTAGCAATTAAAACTTTATTTTTAAAAAATGGCATTTTGATCCTTGGCAGATAGGAAGCGATAAGACTGTTGCAGAAAAGGAAAAGCTATAAATAGCAGCATGTTAGCCATACTCTGAGTTCTGGCTCCGGTAACATGCTGAGTATTTGTAAAAATATATAAATAAATGCAGTTCTGCTAGTGTTTACCTACATCGTTGTGGCATAAAAGATGCAGACTGAATGGCAACAAGGGGTCAGGGTGATGCGGGGGGTTTGGAGAAGCGACATAGGCAGCGCCAGAACTGATTCTTTGTCTTTAGAAACCACTTGGTGGAAGGGGAGACACAGGACAAGAGTTTCTCCCAGGAAGTCCACTAATGCACATGGGTAATTTGCAGTTGCACCTTCCGGCAATGCCCTACAGAGGGCAGGCTTTGCTAGCCCAAGTAATTGCTGTTGGCCTCTATTGCTTGGGGTCGGTTATTGTTTCCTCTCCTAATATTGTGATTGTTGGCTGTCCGTAGCTTTACTTAACACAGTCCAGGTTACATAGGTCTTGGCTCTAGATAGGGGAGATTAAAAAAAAAAAAAAGCAGCTGGCTGATTAGTCAGAGCAGTGGATGAATTTTGTTGATCACGTTGAGGAAAGAATCGGTTTGTTCTAAGAATCACAGAATCAGAGAAATTGTGCCAAGTCCTATCTGGCAGCTGAAAGAGATTAAGGGCAATGACCAAGGCAGAAGAAAGCGTTGGGTCCATATCCGCGGCTGGTGTAAACCAGGTTCGTCATTGGAGAGCTGCAGTAACCTACACCAGCGGAGGCTCTGTCTCTTTAAAAATAGCTGTTCCCAAGCCAGGCTGAGCTGTTCCCAAGCCAGGCTGAGGGCCCCTCCCCTGCCAAGTGTGCACGACCCCTGGAACAGTAGCTCTTTGTGGGGAAGATTGCAAGGTGGAGACTGATTCTTCTCCCTTTGATCCTTGATGTAGTCTGCAGCATAAACCGTTGTTGTCACAGGACTTTATCTGCCCATGAAAGGGGAGACGTTCAGCACTCAAGACGAGTTTCTTTTCTTTTTTACAATGCTGGGCATATTGATGAGAGGCTAAATAGCTCTGGGCAGAGCCAAGCATGGGGCAGGCAGATATATGGGTCAGCTCTGCCAAGGCACTTCAATCCTGACCAACAGCTCCCTGCTATTAGAATCCCAGACGGTCTCCGAGCTCTGCTGATACACCTCAGTCCTGAACTGCAGACCCCCAGCTGTTCCCATCCTTGTATTCACGCTACTCTGCCAGCGCATCTCGCTCTCCAGCTGCAGTTCCCACCTCTCCCCCAATAATCCCAGTCCTTGGCCTCTCCTACGTAAATGCTAACTACTGTGCGCCATCATCCATGCGATGTGCTTTGTTCCACAGAGAGGCACCCGTTACTGCCTCAGGTGAGATACCAGCACACTTTCCCTTGGGCCTCGTTGGACTAGGATCTGAAGGCAGGTCTGGGCAGGTAAAGGGGTCCTACACCAAACCATCTCCAGCCCTAACGTTCCCTTCGTGAGCAGGACAGAGAGCAGCTCGGCCTCTTGGAGAACCTTTGTGAGACAGGGAGGGAAAGTGCATTTGCAAATTGCAAATCTGCTGCCCTGTGTTCAGTACTGATGGAAAGCAATATCAGCTTCTCATTTCCTCCTTTGGGCTGGAGCTCATGAAAACATCCGAGCTCCTGTCGAAACCAGGTCTGAGCTTTGAATGTTGCCCTATATAAGACGGTGGCTCCTTTTAACACTGCCCCAAACAGTCTTTTTTGTAGACGGGTTGGTTTCTTAATGTAGAATCCACTTTATGAGGAACCAGAGAAGTTAAGTGTCTCCTTAAATTCAATGACTCTATTTGGGTTTCTACATGCAAATCCTGATTGTTTAGCCGGCATCATTAACATAAATGAAGGTGGCTGTGCCTAGTGACACTTGGTTGTGAAATCTCACTCTCTCTCCACCCCATTATGGCTTTGCCAAAGGCAACCCTCAACCGCTGTACAAAATTGAGGGCAAGTTCATTTGGCACGTTTGCTCCAGTGTGGGGGCCCTTTTATGGGATACTCTGCATGTGCGTGTAGCTGGGATTTGCCAACCCAGGAGACTGATTTGGAACGAGAGCTCCCAGTGCTAGGGGTTTCCATTATCTTCTCACGAAATGGCTGTGTTTGCTTGGGTTACAGTTTACAGCATGAGCTGGCCTGGGCAGGAGAGAACCATTCCTAGCTTTAGCATGGGGAATATTAATGATTCAAAGAGCACATTCTGATTCCTATGCTGGCACAGACCAACAATCAATCCTCTCCAGCATCCAGGCTCCAACTTGAGAAGAGCCACAACCCTTCTCCCCCACAATAATGTTTGTCATTGTTCAGTGCTATGCTGGGTGGAAGAATTCTTCCTCGCCTTCTTGATTAGTTTGAGAGAGATGGTTGGAATTTTTTTATTTTTTTTAACAAAAATGGCTTTTTGGGGTCTAAAATGGAAATTGCCACAGGAGATGTCTCTGTTCAACCAAGTTTTTTGGGGGGTTTCACTGAAAAAAGGAAAACTAAAACAATTTGGCTGAAAAGTAAACATATTTCCATGTTTAGCAACCAAAACCAGATTTATTTATTTTTGTTGCCAAAACTCAAACAAGTTTGGTTTTCTGCCACCATTTTTAAGTCACTGAAAACAGATTATTCTGGATTTTCAACAAAAATACGAAAACTTTTTTTTTACCCAAACAAAAAGTTGTAATTTTCATTGCGTTTTTTCAAAGGAACAAAAGACATTTTCCAAACAACCCTAGCTGGCTCATGCCCTGGTGTTATGAGAATCATTGGCCCTTTTCATTTTTCTGATCCTATGAGCTAGAACCTCAGCTGGTATAAATGAGCACAGTTCCATTCGCTTCAACAAAGCTACACTGATTTGCATCAGCTGAGGATCTGGCCCTTAAATTAAATGTTATTCTTTTTTCATATGAATGTCTATTCCTTTTCAAACATGTAATAAGCTATTTGCCTTCAGAATATCTTACAGCGGTGAGTTCCAGAAGTTAATTTTACACAGATGAAAACAGTGTTTACTCTCAGCCATTTAAAATACTTTGCCTTTTAATTTCATCTCTTCACCCTTTGGCAAAGAGCAAATAGTGGCACGGAAAAGGATTTTTCATTTAGTTTTCATTTGACCTCCTTAATGTCTTGTCCCCGTTCAATAGTTCATAAGCCTCTGTGCCTTCCAAGAGCATAAAACAGCTGCAACCAGTGGTGCTAGAAGGTGGGGTACTGGGGGTGCTACCGCACCCTATGTCTTGAAGTAGTAATAACAAACACCAAATACATGGTTTCCATCATCAGCACCCCCTCTATAAAAATTGTTCCAGCACCCTGGGCTGCAACTAGAGTAATACATTCCAAATAAAATAAATTAAAACACTGAAAACCCGATGGAGATTTGGGGTTAAAAGGATATATTAGGGGAAAAAAGGAAAATCTGTCTCTTTAAACCTGTGAACCTCATCACTTTCCAAGTTAACAATTAGTTAACGAGGCATATCGGCCCCGAACCTGCAAAGACATATCCATGTGTTTAACTTCAGTCAATGGAGCTACTCATGTGTGTAAAGTTAAGCACATGTCCAAGTCTCTGCAGGATTGGGGCCCGGCTTTGGAACCTGGACTGACTGTCTAGAGGCATGTTCTGTTTTCTGAGAGCTCGAATTGTGCCAACCTATTGGTGATGAGTTCAGCAATGTCACAGCTCCTGGCCTGAGCAAAAAAAAAAAAAAAAGAGGAGATGAGAGATTTGGAGTCTGACGTCCCCAGAGATGGCCGAAGTGGCAATAAACCTATGGGAGAGGGAACATTAATATTTTTATTGATATTTATAATACAATATAATCCAAGTACTGTACTCTAAGTCTGATTGCAACAATTAGTCAAAGGGAAACCACTAGTTCAGTAAGACAACCCCAGCAAACATTCGGTCTGAAAGATAGCGCTGGCAGTGGGCATGAGATCGTTGGAGAGTCTGGATCTTGGATGAGATCAGGCTTCTTATCACTGTTGGTATCACAATAGCACCTCGATGCCTCAACCAAGAGTTGGTGCCCACTGTGCAAGGTGCTGTACAGATCCTGCCCCAAAGAGCTCAAAGTCTAATTAGACAAACAAAAGGGGAGGAGCTGTGTTAGCTGTGTGTTACAGCTGGGGAACTGAGGCGAAGCGACTTGCCCCAGGGCATTTTTTGCCCCTATGGCTATTTGAGCCTCCAGTAGCAATGAGGAGTCCAAAAGAACCTCGGCGCTGCTGACTAACTTCGCAGAGGCCAGATGCCCTTGAGAATGGGCCATGCCATAGACCAGGCCAATGCTTTAAAGTGCTTCCTGGGGACAATAATACTTAGCCACCTTTGTAAAGTGCCTCGAGATCCATGAAAGAAGAGCGCCATGTAAGTGCTAAGCGTTGTGGGCCAGACCCTCAGATGGTGTAAATCAACATTGATTCAGTGGAATCACACAGAGTGACACCAGCCACGCAGCTGTTCCTAGAATTATTCAGGGTTTGGTATTTCCAAGCTTTTTCTTTCTTTGGTTTCCTCCCACAGAACTTGTTTTCTGGAGAATCCTTGTCACACAAGGCCCAGTCCTTCCTTGATATCTCAGCTAATGGCGAACCCGGTACCATCACAAACAGATATGATCCAGAGGCAGAAGCATGTGTACCTTTGACACTAAACGCTCCCTAAGGGAGGATGCTCAACTGCAAATCATAGCCTCGCGATCTGGAGGTGTCTGCTTCCTGCTGTCCTTATTTCTTGACATATGAACGAATTGTGAGATTTATGTCAGAAAGGAACATTGCGCAGACGCCATAAATCACCGCAGAAGAACGTTCACTGTATCAAAGGCTGGGGAACACTTCATGGAGTTCCTTATTTATATGCATCTTTTGCACCCGGCCATTTTATAATAGACTGTGGAGCGGCACTCCAGCACGAGGGATGGCTGATATATACCGCTCGTGACAGAAAATACAAACAAAGGGTGATGGGTAGGAGCCGCAGCATTTCCTAACACACACAGTTATGCCAATACTGTTCTAAGGCTGCAACTTGGACCCGTCCAAGCATTAAATTAGGATTGCCCAGGCTCTTTGTGCAGACAACACCTCTCCGATGCGATTGTAGGGCAGCTTGTAATAATAATGCCATGACTTTTGATAACAAACCGGCGTGCACATCTCAGTGATCATGACATCTGCAAACCGACAGTCACAAGCCAGCAGTACTCCTCATGAGCAACCCTACAATAACAAATGGGATCTGCTGCTGATTATGAATCTGTCTGAGCAACGCTACAAAAGCAAACCAGTGAATGCACACACCACACAGACATGTTGGGAAGGGGAACAGATGTCAGCACCAATGGAATAATTGCAAAGAGCAAGCAAAACTGATCATCTGATAAATGATAGAATGTTTCTTTATAATGTCTTTCTGAACCTTTTTGTTTTTAACAGCTGTCGGACAAGTAGTTAATAAACAACTTTGTCCTTTCTTCCTAGCAACTCTTTGAGACGTGGAATCTCACCATGTAAAGTTGCAGTGAGCGCTGTCTCATTTCTACCTCTAGGTCCAGAGCCCGCTGCAACTGTTATAATCGAATAGAATCTCTAGACCCACGCAAGCCAGCCAAACAACCCTGCCACCCTGACTTGTCTGATCCGACACGGGGCAGCGAGATGTTCAGATCTGGCCCACTGTTAGATTGAGGGAAATTTGGAGAATGTGACTGTCTGAGCGAGGTATGTGTTGTAATTGTAGGGTGACCACAATAGGCAAAAGCAGGCACATGAAAGAGCCTTGCCCCCCTCTATGGCCCTGCTCCTACTCCTCCTCTTTCCCCGAGTCCCAACCGCCTGCTCCTCCTCTTCCCTCCCCGAGGCCCCACACCCTGGCCAGGCTGGAAGCCAGAGCCGGGTCATGGTAAGAGCCACCCAGGGAGCCCGGGCTGCTGTGGGGAGTCCCAAACCCGCCACCTGCCCTGGTCTGTGTCCCTCCCCATGGGGCGCACCCCCGGGGCAGGTGGAGGGTCTGGGGCTTCCCCACAGCAGCCTGGGCTCCCTGGCCAGCTCTTTCTACTGCCAGCGTCTGGCCTGGCCGAGGGCGGGGCCTCGGGGAGCAGAGAAGCAGCAGCAGGTTGGGACTATGGGGAAGACGAGGGGTAGGAGCAGGGCCACAGCGGGGCCTTGTGAAAAGGTGGTCAGCCTACAATTACATCACCTACCTCAGAGAGTCACATTCTTCCGTCCACCTGGCTGCATCTACACGGGGTTTAGGTAGCCCAGCGATGGAGCACTGAGTGTGAATTTTTCACACACACCCACCCACCCCCCCCGAGCACCGTAGCTATGGCAACCTAACTTTTAAGCCTAGACCAGGCCCAGGTCCAGTGGCGCTAACGCCATTAGCTGGAGTGGGAAGGGCCAGGGTTTTTGAGGCAGGAACTCTGAGGGTGAAGTAGGGGTGCGGGGGTGGGGGAGGAGGGGCAGCTCTCTTACAAGAGTCATTTGGGACTTACATGCACATACCCAGGGGGGAATAAAAGCGTAATCGTTCATTCCCTCCCAAGCAGAGCGCCGATGAACGGGCTTTGGAAACAAAAAGAAGGCAAGCAGGACGCATGGGCATATACTAGGCCCTAGTGGCACATATAGGACTGGCAGCCACCCCTGTGTTAAGACTGCCAGCTCTGTGGGGGGGAGGACCGCCCTAGGTTATGCATGTGTACAGCCTTGACCCCTGACGGGGGCCTCTAGCTGCTACCGCCTTACAAATAATTAATGCCGGTAATTAACTACGGTCCTGCCCAGAATTCTGCAGACAGTTCGTAGCACCCCCATGGTGCATGGCTCTGCTGGGAAAGGGAATTAAATTGACACACGAAACCATGAAGCTCTTCATTAGAAATTCAAACACATTCGTTTTCAAAAGGAAACTAACCAGCAATTTCAGCAGCTTGATTTAGAGGAGAGGTTTGAGTGGGAGTAGTAAGGTGCAATACCATGAGGCTATAGACAGTCCCATGTCCTCCCCGGAGGGGCAGGTTATGGGTGTGAGGCAGGGTGTTCACGCCGCTCAAGCTTAATTAAACAAAGTAAAACGGGACGGGAGCGATTAAACGAGCATTGTTTGTTTGAAATTTCAGGTGCACATTTTTATGTTCACTTTAAGTCATCAGAACTGGGAGAACAAAACAACTTTACTAGGATCCCCTTTAGCTATTCCATTACTGCCACTCAGTGCTGGTAAGAGAGGCAGCTTCTGGGATCTAGTTAAAAAAATCAGTCTGTGGTTTGCTCCTGCCTTTCTCCAGCCAGGGATATTGATCCCCACCAGGAAGGCAAAACCAATAATGAGGAAGAGTTCCTCAGGAGAAGCCCCGGTAATGGCCACGTCCTCAGGTAGATGCAAGAGCCGATGAAGCAGGCAGTGGCGTGACAACAACTAACAAATGTATGAAGCAGATCTGCAACCGGAATTAAGGTAATTAACTTCTGGTCTTTCTCTAAGTGTCTCACACGGAAGGACGCTTCCCGGATGGGATTTTAAAAGACTGAGCCATGTAATTCCTGGCTGCATGTGACCTTTTCTCCTCTCAGGGCTTGATGGCAGCTTCCGCCTGTGCTAGCGGGAAGGGGTTCGGTGGGTGGAGAGGGAACACATGGACAGCTGTGCCCTCCCCCGGATCCTGATCCCGCCAAAGCCCCTCGGCTCTGTTGCGCTCTGAGGCCAGACAGGTGGGGAGAGTAGCTAGATGGGGGCAGATGGGTTCTACTGTCCTACTTCCACCTGCAACGTTTCTGAGCCTGTGTTACCCGTCCCTAGGAAGCTTTCACCTCTGCACCATGAACCCTCCAGAAAGGTGGGGCTTTGAGGGCCGCAGGCGGTTAGGAAGCCATTGCACCGGGTTCATGAGGGAAGTGGGCATAGGGAACATTGTGGGGGCACGGGGGCCTCTGGACGAATGCCCCAGCCCTGCACAGCTGTTAGCAAAGTTCATGAATGTCCCCTGGCTCTGAAGATGTCTTCCGGCGTGAAGGGTGTAGCTCCCCAGGTGTGGGGGATGGGAAAGGAGACTCTCTTCTTCACCCCCCTGGCTCCATCAGCTGGAAGCTCTGCAGGGAGGAGCTCCGTTTCCTGACATGGGGCATTTGCAGCAATTTCCACCCTCAGAACAACAATGGACAGTAATCAAGGAAAGCACCTGGATATTGTGGAAACTGGCTTGGCTAAGCCAGGCCTGAAAGGGGTCAGTCATCAGCTGACCCACTGTCAGTCCGCTCGCTGAAGGTGCAGCCGCTGCATTTTGTAGCCTTGGCTGCAATATGGCTCCAGACCGAGGCAAATGAAATCTGTGCGCTGATTAAGGAGATACAATGGCACCTTTGAAATGTGGGGAAGGGTTCTTTCTTTGCACTGTCCTGCTTGGCTTTCCCAGCTCAGCAGCTCTCAGTGAGTTGGAGTCAGGTGCGAGCCACCATCTACCTTTCTGCTGGTTTATAGACCGAGTGACTGAAGGCCAATTCCCTTCCTCTTTCTGCCTTCTTCCTCCTCTTGCCTTCTAACTGCTTAATAGTCTCCATCACCATAGTATCTGAACACCTCTCAATCCTTACAGGATATTATCCTCACAATACCCGTGTGAGAAGAATGTATACTCCCCAATTTACAGGTGGGGAGCTGTAGCACAAGGTAGATTAAATGACTTGCTCAAGGACACTCAGGAAATCTGTGGCAGATCATAAGTCTCCCAAATCCCACCCTGGACCATCCTTCCTATACCCTTTTTCTTTCAATCTGACAAAGTCTGTGCAACCTAACAAAGGTTGTGTCAACCTAACAAAGGTTTCTCCCTGAATTCTGGTCTGGCCTGTGCATTCAGGGAAGGGATTGCTGGTTGCGTTGCACAACCCAGCCAGTGAAAATAAGACATTCTCCACAGAGGAAATAAAATGAGTCAATATACAGAAGCAATTCAATTCTGCAATAGAAAAGTGGCAATTCTGCAAAAGGAAAGAGTGTTTTTGTGTCAAGGATAAGACTTCAACTGTGGCTAAGGAAAGGGATTCTTCTGACCTGATTATGTCTAACTGCTCTGTGATAGCTGCTTACACCAGGCTTTCTCTAGCACATTTAGCATTCCAAACCCCAAATGAAGTTTGCTTCCGTTTCAAAAAGAAATTAGATCAGTCTAATTCAATGTAACGGGGGGGAAAAAAAAGCCAAGCCACAAATTAAGAAGACAGATAAATCCGGGAGGGGATGTGATCCTGTGGACCGATACAGAAGTTACAATACATAAATTATTGCGCCTAAAAGCTTCTATAATTTAACTTCTATTTGATTCACCATAAAGTACCACAATGCCCTCTGCATCTCATCGTTTGATTATACGTTTGTGCCAAGACACAGCCTATGCTTAAAATAACATTACTGGAATAGAGATGGACAAGAGAATTCATTTGAATGGAAATCAATCTGATTAGAAAAGTAAATTATCCAGAGTATATGAGCAGCATGTTGCAGCTTTGAGCTTTTAAAAAAAAAAAAAAAGTGGCAGCAAAGTTTTAAAAACATTTTTTAAAAAGACACTTCAGGCAATGAATGGTCAGTAATTGTCTCAAAATAAACGACTGGGTCTGATCTTCCACTCCTAGTCACCTACACCTGTGCAACGTGCGATCCGCTCAGAACGTATTCACATTGATGGGAGCGTTACACGTCCACTTTGCACGGGTGTCTGTGTTTCTACAAGGTGCCAGGCAATGGGGCAGCAGGCTCTAGATATGCCAAATGGCCTGACCTCTTCTGCAGACAAACACCGAAATGGAGATTTTTGGTGACCGTGCTGGTCTAGTCCCCAAACTGACCCCTTGCTCATTGAGCAGATCTGCTCCCAGTGGGGACCAGAGTCAGAGCCGCTGACCTTACTGACTAAAATCCGCTTTCAGGGCTAGTTTCCCAAGCGGGGAGGTCACTTTAAGGCAGACTACTGCTACACGGAATTCACAGCCCTGAGGTAGGCACCCAGGCTCCTGGTAAGATGCACGGAGGGTGTCAGGTGCCTAAAAGAGGGATTCATGGAAGTCAGCACACTGTGTGGGGAGCCACCCAAGCTAGCCAGTAGAAAATGCTGGGGCCTAAGCCCCACCCCTCCAACATAGTTAGGTGACTAACTCTGCGCTAGGTGCTGTACACAACCATACTGAGACACACCCCTTGTGCCCCACAAAGCCTGTGATCCGAAATACACAAGGTAAAGGATGGGTGGGGAAACAGAAACCCAGAGATTGTCGTCTTCCATCTGATGAAACACCTGCCTATCTCCAGTGATCTTAATGGAGCATAACCCACTAGGGACTGTACTGTTCACTGTGCTTTGCAGGCACCTGCTCCGTCGGTAATACTGGCCTAGCTCTTGGAGTACTCTTTGCTAGTCAGCTAGCTAAGGTAGTGTCAGACCATGGCACGTTGTTTCATGTAGGTCCTGCTAATACGGTAGCTAATGTTTTTACATTTTTCAATGAGCAGTTGTGGGTATTTTTTAAAGGGGCGGTTTAATTCAAAGAGAACATTTTATAGTTATTGTTACAGCCAGTGTAAAATGGGATTCATGTAGGGTTCCTAACTAGCTGATCCTGCCTCCATAGCTAAGAGACCTGTGATATGAAAGCCCTCTTCTGTCACAGTGCTAATGATGTTGTAAATTAACGTGAAGGGGGCCCCTTCCTGCTTTCCAAGCAGGCGTTGGGCAGGACGAGTGAGGTATGACCGACATAGGGCAACAGAACTGACACTTATTTGTGGTACAGGCAACGAGGGAAAGTTTAACTGCAGCAAGTGGCACAAGAACAAGGACTCCCATGGACGATCAAAATGAAATTCCCCGACAGGTCCAAACTCTGCCCTCTGCTTCACCCATGCAGCCAAATGGCGGAATATCAGATCAATCAATGACTGTATAATGTAAGGGGCTTTGTCTGCAGGCACTAGTATGTACTTCTAGGCAAATAAATAAACAAACAAGGAATCCTCCTTTCAATGTGGCGCTGTCTCTCTAAGGAATCCACGCTGGGAAGACACCCCTGGGATGAGAATCAAGGTTCTCTTCAGCAGATGAAAACCTGCAGGCTTCTCAGGCTTTAGCATTCTTCAAACCCCTTTGTGCTAGATTAGACGCCTGCTGTCCTAGGGACAGATCATCTGCTGGTGTGACTCAGCCTAGCTCCCTTGAAGTCAATGGAGCTTGCCTATCTGCATTAGCTGAGGTTCTGGTGTGTGTCCCTGATATTGCTCAGGGCGAGAGGAGGAGAGAAGCAGTAATGCATTGTCAGGATGAAATCACTGGGAAGCAAACTGTAAAATGCAAAATAATCCGACGCACTGAAGGAATAAGCCCGGAGTGGAGGTTTTTCCTGTGCAGCAAAGCAAATGGTGCATGCCACACAGGGAAATGGATGACTCTGTTAGAGGGAAGCATTTTCAACTACTGCCCTATGCCAGTGACACTGTCACGGGCATCTCTGGGGCAGAGGAAATCGCATAAAGCCAGTGGAAATATATAGGTGCAGAACTGCTGCTTTATCTGGTGGGGCAGCAGGATCAGGCTGAGACAGGCCTCATTGGAGGCCAGGTCAGGTCACACGCAGTTCTGTGCTGTACTGATTAGCTGTGGGATCTGAGAACTACCTTTCCTTGCCTGGCTGGGCTTGAAGTGGCCTCTTCCTTCTGAGCTTCCAGGACTGTCTCAAGCACTGCCGGAGAATTGATGAATCCCCTCCCAGCTTTCTGTCAGCTTTTTGGCTGGTAAGGCACTTAACACGTGAGGCTAATCACAGGAATTACTGGTGCCTCTCTGTGACTCATGCTACCGGTTTCCCTCAGTCCTGAGTGTCATTGATCTGCATTCCCAGGCTGGAAATCTGGGTTCGAATCCTGGTTCCAGATTTCTCTCGTTGAGCGGGCTGAGGAAGGCAGCTTGTGAGGAGAGGGAGGCCGTGTCATCCCCTGCTCGATAGTGGCCACCCTGGGCAGCCGAGGTGCAGCATCCTCAGCTAGGAAGATGGCAGTGGTGTGGGGCAAAGGGGCCCAGTTGGGAGTGGTGGTTCGACCATGGGGCACTGATGCGTTCAGTGGGGCCTGCTGTCACTTTCACTGGCTCATCTGGCCAGTGACTCCTTCAGGTCTGCGAAGCCCCAGTCTGGGATGTTGGGATGGGCCCTGAAATCTGGGTAATTCCCACTTTTCAGTCACAACACGGTTAACCCCAGTTGTAGGCGGAGTAGGCAGAGGGATAACTCAGGCTTTGGCAAGGATGCAGAAGATGCCCCAGTGAGAAATGAGCTCACACAGGCTTGAGAAACCAAGTAACCTGGCTGCATGGTCGATGTATGTGCCTGAGCAGAAAGAGAACAGGGCTGAGACTCATGTGGAAGAGGGTGAGTGAAGAGGCCTGGGGCTGAACTTCCAGCATACGCCGATATCTGATGAAAATGAACCTTGGGCTTGAATAAAGGCTGCATGTGACATCAATAGCAGCTGATTATTAAAAGTGTGTTTATTCCGTGTCTGTTATCACGTAATCAGATGGTCGAGTTGCACGGTTTGCTGAGCGGCAATATATTTTATAAATGATCAATTGGTGTTTAAATCCCATGTGATAACTGTCTTATTAAATCTAAATTTAATGTGTATTTGGGAAATCCTAATTTAAAGTGTTTCTGCAGGCACCAGCTGGTGTGCTTTCTAAATACAAATGCAATAACATAATTCAGAATTACATCATAAAAGTAAGTTATAAGAGATTAAAATGCACAACTATGTTCTTCAGTCAAGGCAGCTTTTATGTTTTTTCTCCTTATTCAGACACAAATCAGAGCAGAAGCATCTCGTCCCTGATTAAGTGATTTTCCTGATACACTGGGGGGTTGTTTTTTTTAATGGCAAACAGGCATTCACTACAAGGAAGTTATAGCAGATCAAAAATAAGCAGTTGTCCCTTCTTTGATGTGCTGTGAGAGACACGTTAAAACCTTAAAACACCCCTGGAATTATTTTTGCACTTACTGAACATTGATTGCATAGTGGTACTGTAAGTACTTTAATGAACTGGTTAGTGTATGTATATGCTCATCACTGCTCCACCATGTGCCATAGGCACTATACTGCTAACAGTGAGTGAAGATTCTCCTTAGCTCAGGTGGGAGGGGGCCTTGGTTTTTGGAGTAGGAGGAACTGAGTTCTAAACCTATGGCCATAATATAAGCCACAAATGAGAAGCTCCGAGGTGGCAATGGAATTGTTATAATGCTGTTCCAACCTTACGTCAGTTTGACTTTATATTCACACTGGAATCCTCTTTTCTACATTTGCCTGCAGACAAACAGTTCTGCGGTTTGGTCCCCTCCTCTCCTCGCTGCGGGATGCATAGTATTTCTGGGAGTTGGCTGCATTTCAGTGATGGGTGAAGACAGGGCCGGCTCCAGCTTTTCGGCTGCCCCAAGCAAAAAATAAAATAAAAATAAAAACGGCCGCCCCAGAATCTTCGGACTGCCTCCCTTTACAGGGCACCGCCCCAGGCACGCGCTTTGCCATATGGTGCCTGGAGCCGGCCCTGGGTGAAGAGCGCCCAATAATATAATAATAGATCATCTTCCATCCCAAAGCATTTTGAAACTACCAGTGTGAGTGTATATATTGTGATTGCATCCGCATAGACGATCAAATTAGGCATGTCAGTCTAAACGTCTTACTCATTCGATAGCTGAGGGAAGGGCATTGTGCAAGTCTGTGAGGGAGCCAGGCAATGCTCGCAGATAGGTGCAGCCAGCAAATATGCTGCCTACATATTCCTACTGGCCACAGCAGCAAAGGGGAGTCAAGAAAGCCCCATTTACAGTCATTAGCCACACATCTGATCACTCCACAGCTGAAGCGACTGAGCTTTCCCCACAGATGGGTGGAAGGTCAAATCCAGGGGGCTAGACTGTTGGATCTGTCACAAGACAGGCACCGGTTATGTTTGAAGCTTGTTCTTGACACCTCATTCGCCACCTGGAGCGTAAGTGATTCCTTGTTATGGAAAATCTTCAACACTAACCAAAATGTCAGTTCCACAGTCACTTACCCAGGGAGCCTATAGACAAGATACCATCCCATTATGTCTAGCTCAAAGCTCTGGAATTAGAGGAATAGGTATGACAATGGCACGCACCATACCAACTTTTCTTTCAAACTCAGTCAAATATAAAACATATTTAAGTGCATCAATGGTCTTTTATAGCTGCAATAAATCTAATATCTTTACAGAGACCAGTATTTTCTCTCTACATTGAATGAAACATGAGATTCCTTAATAGAGAGGGAAATTAAAATCTAGTTTTATTGCAGTTCCTGTAACTGGTATCTAAGCTATTAATAATCAATCCATTCTTGCTTAAAAGCTAACATTTATCATGTCAGCTAAGACGAACTGACGGGCACTGTGGGGGAAGCACAATTGTCTGCAATTACACTTTGAAAAATGTGATCTGTGCTGCTGACCACCCCGGGATAAATGACGAGAGTGAGTTTGTTTTTTCAAGGGGGAGTTTTGGATTTTTTCTTTTCCTATAGATCGTTTAGATGCCAAGCTAATCAATACAAACATTTGCCATAAAGGCCCTACCCAACAATGGGTCTGTCCCCAGGAAAAAGAAGGATGCCCATTTGAGCTGCGCTGCTGAATAGCACTGAGTTTTATCTTCGGTAAACAGAAGTTAGGGTTGTTGTTGTTTTTTTAAGGAGAGAGTTGTAGCTCTTGGAAGCTGTCTCCGCTGGAGGTTACAATGAGTCCCTTCTCCTGAAAGGGTACCCACAGAAAGCCTGCTCCGAAGCCAGCATTTTCCACGCTTTAGCTTCTATTCATGACATCAGATAAAAGCTCTCCAAGCAACCTGTCCAGCTCAGGAGATTCTGAGCGCTGCGTTTATAGAGTGTGTTAACTTGGCTGGTAAGCAATGTGCCTGGAGCAAGTTTTTTTAACCACTTGGCACACTGCAGCAGGAGTCCTCCCAGATGGGCTGCGTTAGGGATTTTCCTTTTCTGTTCCCACGGGAGTTTGACGCTTGTGGATGTGGGGAACTAAGCTAGAGCCAGATGCTCTGACACCTTCCCCATGCAGCTCTGCCAAAGAGTTCCACTCCTGGCCCACGCCTCCTCCTGCAATCCCAGTCCTTGACCCCCAGGCCGCTCTGCCAAAACACCTCTAGCCTGACCCACAGCACTCTAGGGTGTTTCCCCCTCAGTCCCCGCATACACTGACAATTTACCAGCATCCTGACCTGCAACCAACCATCCTTTGCTGGCTTTTAACCCCCGACATGGCAGCTCTTCCAATGCACTTGGGTCTCACTCTGCCTGTGTATCTCTGTCCTGACCCCCAGCAGCCCCTGACATCTGATCTGAGTGCTGGGCCCTGCACACAGTTTTTCTAATGCACCTTCATTCCTGACTTGCAGCAAGCATCCCTTTGCCAGTGCAGAGTTTGTGATGTGGCCAGAACTCTATCATGGATTGAAATATGACCACTGCACTCTTTTTCCCGGGTGAGCACAGGCTGGATTGGAGCGCTGGTTTCGAGTGGTGAAAAGCAACTCTATTAGAACCACTGCACGCTCCAATGGCCACATGATCTCCTACAGCAAGAAGGAAAGACACCCGCAGATAGTGTTAAATGGTCTCCTGTACAACCGTTCGGTAAGGTCAGTATTATCAGCACTATTTAACAGATGGAGAAACTCGGGCAAAGGAAAGGGAAGTGACGGGCTCAAATGCAACAGAGCGAGCTAGTGTCAGAGCCAGGATTGGAACTCAGGTGTTCCTGGTGCCCTGGTACCTGATCTCTGGTCACCAGCCTGCATCCTTCACAGCTGTGGGCTTCAGAAATCACTGTGTTGCGTTTCACTAAAGGCTCTGGCTCCTGGCTGCGCGCAGATATTAATATGCATGAAAGTGTGGAATTAATTCTGCAGGCATCACTGCTGCGCAGAGTAAGGTGAATGAGCTAACCATGGGAAATAGGCACACAGAGGCCCTGATCAACATAAGTGACCTGCCTAAGCAATATAGGGTGACCAGATGTCCTGATTTTATAGGGACAGTCCCGATTTCTGGGTCTTTTTCTTATATAGGCTCCTATTACCCCCCACCCCGTCCCAATTTTTCACATTTGCTATCTGGTCACCCTAAAGCAATAATACCTTCTTGCAGGGCATAGATATGGGGCACTTGACTTGTGCATCCCAGGAGGCAGAATTCTCTCCCCTTCACCGCTTCATGCAAGCGAATCTGGGCACTGCTCACTTATGTTTCCAGCCATGGAGCTCTCCGCCGAAAGCTGTCTGCAGCACTCTGTAAACACCCACAGATCCGCGCAGCGTCAGCACTTTCTGCCAAGATCCTCGAATCCTTCAACAGCTTTCTTTGCAGCTTGGCAGGCGTGAGCTGCTGGAGCCGGACTAGCACCAACACGGGCTCCTGATTCTTCTGGCAGCGATGAACAGTGCAGAGATCAGGCTGGCTAGAAGAATGGTGGGGGGATGTTTCCTGGGGGGACCAATCCCTCCCACCCACTCATGCCCTTCAGGAATCCTGTGCAAGGTCCCGAATGCAGATGGGTTTGAAGGTCACTTGCTAAGCTGGGCCGACCGGAATGAAGCTGCATGTCCCAGGAATGACCAAGGAACCAGACTCTGGGCAGGTGCCACGCTGCCCATTGGAGAGTTCGCTTGGCTTAAGGAGGAAGAAACACACAGAAGTCCCAGTGCATTGTGGCCCAGTGGAGTTAGCTCTCTCAGGGTCTGTAACTCTAGGCTGTGCGAGCCCCTGGCCTCCCAGTCCTTTACTGTCCGTGATGCCAGCATCCAACCAGCAGGGCCGGGGCTAAGTGCTTCCCTTTCCGCCTCTCCCTTCTTCCATCCAACACTCCAGCTCAGCAGCCCACCCCTCTCTGCTCTGCCTTCTCCTCATTTCTGCCCGGGCATGTGTAACAAGGAGATGCAGACGGCCTGTGTTGAGAGCGAGCTTTGGCACTGGACTGTCAGTGAATGCCCATGAAACCCTTGTGCTAAGGCATAATAACGGCCATTCTGGGTCAGATCAAAGGTCCATCTAGCCCAGTGTCCTGTCTTCCGACAGGGGCCAGTGTCAGGTGCCCCAGGGGGAATGAACAGAACAGGTGATCATCAAGTGATCCATCACCTGTCGCTCATTCCCAGCTTCTGGCAAACAGACGTTAGGGACACCATCCCTGCCCATCCTGGCTAATAGCCATTGATGGACCTATCCTCCATGAACTTATCTAGTTCTTTTTTGAACCCTATTATAGCTTTGGCCTTCTCAACATCCTCTGGCAAAGAGTTCCACATGGTGACTGTGCTTTGTGTGAAGAAATACTTCCTTTTGTTTGTTTTAAACATTAAATTTCATTTGATGACCTCTAGTTCTTGTGTTATGAGAGAGAGTAAATAACAATTCCTTATTTACTTTCTCCACACCAGCCATGATTTTATAGACCTCTATCATATTCCCCCTTAGTCGTCTCTTTTCCAAGTTGAAAAGTCCCAGTCTTATTAATCTCTCTTTTTAAGGCAGCCGTTCCATATCCCTAATCATTTTTGTTGGCCTTTTCTGAACCTTTTCCAATTCCAATATATCTTTTTTGAGATGGGGCGACCACATCTGCATACTATGGATTTATATAGAGGCAATAAGATATTTTCTGTCTTATTATCTATACTTTCTTAATGATTCCCAACGTTCTGTTCACTTTTTTGACTGCCGCTGCAC
Organism: Macrochelys suwanniensis; assembly: GCA_033296515.1. Lineage (NCBI taxonomy): Eukaryota > Metazoa > Chordata > Testudines > Chelydridae > Macrochelys > Macrochelys suwanniensis. The sequence goes on along the minus strand of CM065790.1, from coordinate 5,612,114 downwards.
ATTGAGTGGATGTTTTCAGAGAACTATCCACAGTGACTCCAAGATCTCTTTCTTGAGTGGGAACAGCTAATTTAGACCCCATCATTTTATATGTATAGCTGGGATTATGTTTTCCAAAGTGCATTACTTTGCATTTATCAACATTGAATTTCATCTGCCATTTTGTTGCCCAGTCACCTAGTTTTGAGAGATCCTTTTGAAGCTCTTTTCAGTATGCTTGGGACTTAACTATCTTGAGTAGTTTTGTATTATCTGCAAATTTTGCCACCTCACTGTTTACACCTCTTTCTAGATCATTTATGAATATGTTGAACAGGATTGGTCCCTGTACAGACTCCGGGCAAACACCACTGTTTACCTCTCTCCATTCTGAAAACTGATCATTTATTCCTACCTTTTGTTTCCTATCTTTTAACCAGTCACCAATCCATGAGAGGACCTTCCCTCTTATCCCATGACTGCTTACTTTGCTTAAGAGCCTTTGGTGAGGGACCTTGTCAAAGCCTTTCTGAAAATCTACGTACACTATATCCATTGGATCCCCCTTGTCCACATGCATGTTGACTACTCTAAAAGAATTCTAGTAGATTGGTGAGGCATGATTTCCCTTTACAAAAAACATGTGGACTCTTCCCCAACAAATTATGTTCATCTATGTGTCTGACAGTTTTGTGCTTTACTATAGTTTCAGCAAGTTTGCCCAGTACTGAAGTCAGGCTTACTGGCCTGTAATTGCCGGGATCACCTCTGGAGCCCTTTTTAAAAATTGGTGTCACATTAGCTATTCTCCAGTCATTTGGTACAGAAGCTGATTTCAATGATAGGTTACAAACTACAGTTAATAGTTCTGCAATTTCACATTTGAGTTCCTTCAGAACTCTTGGGTGAATACCATCTGGTCCTGGTGACTTATTACTGTTTAGTTTATCAATTTGTTCCAGAGTCTCCTCTATTGACACCTCAATCTGGGACAGTTCCTCAGATTTGTCACCTAAAAAGAATGGCTCAGGTTTGGGAATCTCCCTCACGTCCTCAGCCGTGAAGACCAATGCAAAGAATTCATTCAGTTTCTCTGCAATGGCCTTATCGTCCTCTAGTGCTCCTCTGGCATCTCAATCATCCAGTGGCCCCACTGGTTTTTTTGCAGGCTTCCTGCTTCTGATGTGCTTAAAAAAAAATTTGCTATTACTTTTTGAGTCTTTGGCAGCAGCCCTTTCAGTGTGTGTCCCTAGGTGGTGGGTAGCTGTGCCTCAGATCGCCGCTGGGTATCTTTAAATGAGTTTGTATGTGGTGCCTGAGACTGGAGACAATGTGTGAGAAGCAGCCAGCTGCCAGCATGCCAGTGTCAGCTGTCTTACTCTTGAGTACTCAGCCCTGATGCCATTTATCGGCACCACAATTCTATTGCATGCAGCGGGCCAGATCCTCCCTGCTAACAAGGGGCGGGGCAGGGTGGGGTGAGGATTTGCACCTCTTGCTATCCACAGGGAAAGCTGCATCAGCCAGAGCATCACTTTGAGGTTCCACCCGGTTTAAAATTTGCTTCAGGCTCCATCAGCGTCCTGCTGGTGGAGGCTGCCCTCTAAAATAGCTCATCTCCAGCCCGGCCCCACCTTCCCCCAGGCCAGCCTGGCCCCATCCCTCCCAGGCCAGGATGGCTCATGCTGGTCAGCTGCAGAGTAGCTTGCACAATACACAAGTGAAGTGAATTTAGCATCATGAACCAGGCAGTGCATCTGTGTCTGCAAATCGCTCACCACATTTGCTGCTGTGTCCAGTGTCCCGCTGGCGGGTTATGGCACAGGCCGCTCGCCAAGAGCGAAGAAAACCTCTCCGGCTGCCTCACTAAACCCAGAGGCAAAGTGACGCTCAGCATCCAGCGCCCCCTTGGCTGTCACAGTGGAATGAACTATTGCATTTTACTGTCTAGTTATAACCACCCGAGGCGATTTTTCAAGGGGCTGAGGGTGTCCGACTTTAACCCGATCATAGTTCTCCACAAGGAGAGGCTCAGAAAGTGTCGCATGGTCACGGGAACCTAATGGGGCGTTTAAAACATAACCCAGGAAGCTATGTTAAGGTAAAGCAGCTGCATAGCACAGTGGAAGTTAAGTCAGCACGTTAGATGGGCCTCTGTGACTTGCCTTAATAGCGGGTGTGCACTTCATTTAAGGGCACTTTTGAAAGCTCCCCTGGGTGTGGCGAATGCTCACTTGAATCCAGCTGAGGTTTTAGCACCCCCTTCTGGAATGTTTCCATACAGCCTGGGGCAGCAGTGCAGCCGCCCTGAGGTGTATCTATCGATCAGACTCACTTCCAGGTACTAACTGGCTGAGAAGGGTGTCCATACTAGGACTGGAGGTCAATCTGTTTATCTGGGGGGTTGTTCTTTCATTTGTCTGAGCAGAGCGACTCCCCCAGGCTAGAGCTGTCCACGCTGGGATTTTATTAGATCCATGTCGCACCATGCATTTGTTCTGTAAAACAATTAAAAACCTGCGGCCATCTTGCTGCTATCCTTAAAGATCCTAGAGTCAACGGGTGAAATCCTGCCCCTGTTGAGCTCAATAGCACAACTCCCATTGACTTCAGGATGGCCAGGATTTTACCCAATACATCTCCACAGGAGAAGGTGGGACTGGTCCCTTCAGAACATTCCCAGGGCCTAGGTTTGAATAATTCCAGCAAGAGAGACTCTGCTTCTGCTTTGTGAGACTATCCTCACCGAACGCCTGTATGATAAAACTTGGTTATTACATGGCATTTTTCATCCAAAGAACACAAAGCACTTTACAGAGGTAAGTCAGGATTATTATCTCCTCTTCACAGGTGTGGAAACTGAGGCACGGAGTGGCATGACTTGCCCAAGGACACACGGTAGGTTAGTGGCAGGGCTGGGACTAGATCCCAGCTCTCCTGACTCCCAGTGCCCCAACTACTGGACCACGTGTTCAGTGGCAAGTCTCCTTTGCTCAAATCCATCACGTTACCCTCTAGCTATTCCTCCTGAGCCCACAATCTACAACTCGGTCATACTCCTGAGTTGCAGAGTGCTACCATGTCCACTCTTAGCTGTCACTTAGCCAGGCAATATATGTTTAGCCTTTCCTCAGCAGGTCTGTAGCTGCAAGCTCTTAACTATTTTTTTGGTTATCCTAGGTGGGCAGTTATTTAATACTACAGTGAAAAATCATAATCCTGGGCTCCGCTGGAAACCCCAGAAAAGCCACATGGACAAGAGACTGCAGGTAAGTGTCAGTCTTCCACATATTGCTCTGGCCTTGCTGAATTTGAAAATACCATGTTGCTTTTCCTGCTGCGTGGCACAAGCATGAGGCACACATGATTAACGTGATGCTGGTACTTAAATTCGTGCTTATTTTAAAAGTGTCTACAGAATTAAAAACAACAACAACAACACCCCCCCCCAAGTTCCTTTATCCACTTATCACACTAAAACTAAACTAAAATACTATCATTCTTGAAAGGTCCCTATTGTATTTACCTGTTATGCATTGATTAATGAGCTCCCAAGTCACTCAGTAATTTGTTTGTACAGGTGTTAGAGGGCTTTGTTTATAGCTAACAAAGAAGCTCCAAACCCAAAGTTTCTGGCTTTAGATCTATTGGTTTTAATTCTGTATTTTACAGAAGGTAGGAGGAGAGGGGGTAGGAATTGATTTGCTTGATTTAGTGGTATTAATGAAGCATCTGACCATAGATCTCCCGCAGTGATATTAAACTTGCTGTGATAATTCTCCAGACTCCAAACTTTTCAAATGAGTTTTTTGCCATTTAAAATTAATAATTGTTCTGTCTAGAACAAGGATAATTAAATGCCTGCTCATCCTCATTATCGTCAGCCTTGTGATTTGTTGTTTTCCCTGTAATAAAATTAACCAGTTTAACTAATGGATGCCAAAACTTGATAATTAGAGCTGAGCAAATAATTTGCAACAACTAATTTGCCCATTGGCTTTGGCTTTTTTTTTTTTTTTTTACTTGCTTAGGGCTAAATTGAGGCTTAGCCATAAGCCCCATATAAAGGGCAGAGCATTGTTGTTCTGCTCCTGGACCAGACCAGGAACCAAATTGTGACTCCAAGAACTCAATGATAGGAGTGTGGATGCAGGGCCGGCTCTACCCTTTTTGCTGCCCCAAGCGGCGAAGCAAAAAAAAAAATAAAAAAACCTGCTGCAGCAGTGCCGCTGAAGCAAAGAAAATAAAAAAGCTGCCGCAGCAGTGCCACCGAAGAAGAAGGAAAAAAAAAAAGCCGGAGTGCCGCCCCTCAGATTTGCCACCCCAGGCACCTGCTTCCTAGAGCTGGCCCTGTGTGGATGCTGGTTCCAAAGACTCCATAGTGCAACATATGTCACGTCACTACCTGGCATGTCCCTCTTCGTGCCTGATCCAGCTCCCACGGAAGCCAATGGAAAGATTCCCATCGACTTTAATAGGTGTTGGACCTGGCCCCTAGATTGCCGTCCGTTGCTCTCGTCCATTTGGTATACCTCTGTCCATCTAGCTTTTTTTTTTTTTTTACACAACACATAAGTAACTGTGGAATTATTATAAAGGGTGTTTTCCCCTCCTTACAAGGAAGAAGTTTGTTAAACAAAGTTGCAGCCCGCTGGTTTTACTGTGGCGGGCCGATTGGATAACGGCGGTAAACTGCAAGCACTGGCTCTAATCTAATGGAGGCAAGAGATAGAACAACTAATAATACTTCCACATCAATGCCAATATTTAGGAACAAAGTCATATTTCTTAACAACTGTGCTTGCATTTATGCTTGGAGAACCATTCAAAATCTGACAGTGACCTTGGATTGATATCGCACCTTTCATCCAAATAGATTTTCATCCAAAGTCCTTTACAGATGAGGGCCCCTGATTCAGGAAAGCACTTAAGCACATGCTTAGCTTTAAGCTTAAAGTCAGTGAGGTGTAAGCACATGCTGCTTAAATGCATTGCTGAGTAGGGGCCTGTTTCTCAACCTTTTTTGTGCTGGTGACCCTCTTTGGACTTAAAAAAAATGGTGACCTCCTTATATTAAGACTTGTAAAAATCTTGACCCCTGACCTTAAATATAATTAAGTAAATTAGGAATAATATTGGCCCATCAGCATTACTAAACTAATATTTCAAACCTATGCAAATATAGTGAGTAATATCAGTTCCTATACATTTTTATGTTAGCAGAGATTTCTTTCCCCCCCCCCCAAAAGAAATATTGGGTAATTAATAGTAGCAGTCTTCCGGCAACCATGTGACTTCCCGCAACCATGTGAGCTCCCTGCTGCTTCCTGTCCAGACAATGTTGCTGTTTTTTGCGGCTAGCAAATAGTGTATGTGCATTTATTTTTTTTGCGCTATGGATACATTTTTAGAGCGAGCTCAAGCAAGTACTTCACAGAATGAAGGAGCGAGGAAGGTGAAATGCAGCAAACACGACTGCAGCTATTTCATGGACGGCCTTACAACAATCGAAAATAAACCTCGTTGTGTTGTGTGCTGTGAAGTGCTAAGTGCCGAAAGCATGAAACCTTCCAACTGAATTCGGCATTTGGAAAGGAAACAGCTGCAGTTAAAGAACAAGCCTCTTGAGTTCTTTAAGAGACATTTGAACAGCTTGAATAGCCGTCGAATACAAATAATGTCAGTAAGCTCTTGAAGCTTCAGATCTCATGTTGCCCAAACATGTAAGGCACATACAATAGCTGAGAATCTCAGACTTCCTGCGGCACAAGACATGGTTACAAGCATGCTCGGCCAGGAAGAGGCAAATTAGCTTTAAGCTCTTCCTTTATCAAATGATACAGTTTTGAGGCGTATGAATGAAATGACTGCTGACATTCGTGAGCAGTTGAAAGCGAAGCTAAAACGGTGTGAATTCCTAGCTGTTCAGTTCGAACAGGCTCCGCACAGTTCTTAGCTTTTGTTCGATATAATTCAGATGCTCCTGTGAGGAAAACATGCTCTTCTGTAAAGCGCAACCTCACCGTATGACTGGCGAATGTCTCCTTAACATGTTTGTTGAAGCTGCCGAATATTTTGAAATCGATTGGGGAAAATGGATTGCTATCTGCAGTGATGGTGCCAAAGCAAGGACTGGCGAGAGCAGTGGGCTTGTTGCAAGGTTAAAAACCATTATGCTGCATGCAGTGTGGACCTATTGCTTCTTACGTCGGCAAGCACCCGCTGTGAAAGGAATGCCTTCCGGATTGCATCAGGTGCTTGATGAGTCTGTAGAAGTTGTGAATTTCATAAAACGCAGCTCGCCTGTTTGCAGCTTTAAGTGGTGCACTTCATAAAAGTCTTCTCTTGCACACTGAAATGAGGTGGAAAAGTGTTAAGCAGGCTTTTTCAGTTGCGAGCTGAAGGACTTGTGTTCCTACAGCATCAAGGGTCTCCTTTTGCTAAATTGTTCAGCGACCCATTATGGCTTCTTCAGCTGGCTTACTTAGCAGACGTCTTCAGTCATCTGGATTAGTTGAATATGAGTTTTCAAGGATGACACAAAAACATAAGTGTTGGGAGACAAAGTGAGAGCTTTTGGAAAGAAGCTTGAAGCCTGGTCCACTCGGCTTCAGAGTGGAAACTTTGAGTCATTTCCTCTGAGTTGCAAGTTCGTGAAATTGATTGCCGATGACAAGAGTGTGAAACAATTAAAAAACATTATGATTGAACATATATTTGAACTTAAAAAGCAGCTCCAGGATTACTTCCCACCTGATGACGAAGAATTTGGCAGGAGGTAGATAATTAATCTGTTCAACAAAAGAGTAGTTGAGTTTGCCGAATTTACAGAAAGCCTGCAAGATAAACTGATTGAGCTTTCATCTGATAAAACGCTTCAGTGTTCATTTCGTTTAGAAGGCGGGTGCACATTTTGGATGGCGCAGAAGCATGAGTATCCTGAACTTGTAACCGAAGCTTTGAAAGTTTCGATCCTGTTCACAACTTATGGGATTCTCATTGATGGTTGTGATAAAAACACAGCAATGAAATACATTATCTGTGGAGAGTAACCTGCTGCTGAGTGTTTCTTCAATTCAATCCAACATAAAACATTTTAGCTGGTACAAAACAAGCACAAATGTCTCATTGAAGGACTCTGTAAGACTCAGAGGGGTAGCCGTGTTAGTCTGTATCAGCAAAAACAATGAGGAGTCCTTGTGGCACCTTAGAAACTAACAAATTTATTTGGACATAAGCTTTCGTGGGCTAAAACCTCCTCATTGTTTTTTCTGTAAGACTCGTAATGTGTAAAAAGTGAACATATAGTTTGTTTCTGTGTAAAAATAAACTTTGATCTGGCACACAAATGTGCCTTCACTTGGGACCCCCTCAACCTGTCCCATGACCCCCAACCCCCAGGTTGAGAAACACTAGCCCTAATCCAAAACTCATTGAAACAATGGAAAGATTCTTATGGACTTCAGTGATCTTTGGATCAGTCCGTATGGGTCAGTGGGACTCCATGTGGGGGGTAAAGGTCTGCATGCATGTATCTGCTATAGCATCAGATCCCATCTATCTAAGTCTCTATCTACAGAGATTACTGCAGTGTTAACAAGCAGGCAATAAGGCTGGGTATCCTGTATGTCTATTATTGTTCCTCATGATAGTGTGTTTCACATCTTCATGCTCACTCATCCGCGCATATTATTTGCTGCTGTTATCAACATGAATGAACTCTCGAGCCATTACAGCTATAATTAGCAGGGTACATTCCAACAGGCCATGTGTAATAGAATACGCCGCACTAGCTGGGGACTGCACAGCAATTACAACTATGCAAAACCCAGCACTTTCTGCTCACTGGGGGTTGTATTGTTTTCAGCTAATGTTTTAAAAAGTGCTTTGCCGATGAAAAGTGCTCTCGGTCAGATCCTGACACCCTTACATGGAGAAGCACTTTAATCCCCAAGTAGATCAGTGGGACAACTGGTGAACTAAGGTGCTAATCACCAGGACCAATGGTATCACAATCAACCCCTGTATAAGTGCTAATAATAATTATTATTTTAACCGTTAATATCCGGATAGGTCAAACTCAGGCTTGAGAGAGGAAGGACGGTCCAGTGGTTAGGGTGCTACCCAGGGACTTGGGATACCCTGGTTTAATTCCCTGCTCTGCCACAGACTCTCTGTGTGACCATGAGCAAGCCACTTAGACTCTGTGCCTCAGTTTCCCACCTGTAAACTGCAGATAATAGCACTGCCCACCTCACAGCGGTGTTGTGATGATAAACACATTAAAGACTGAGCGGTGCTCAGATACTTCAGTGATGGGGACCAGATAAATACCTAAGATAGACAGGTTTCATGGATGAATTCATCCTTGCTGTTACTCCATCAAATTCAACAGAGTTGCAGCAGAGCTGAATTCGGTGCCTTTGATCTAGAAAGTGTTTAAACTTGCTTAACTACCCCCTAGAGGGTAAACACCTCCACTGCACACTGCAGAGCCCTGCACGGTCTCTGTGTGGTATTTTCATTGAGGTCAAGAGAGTCTCCTTGAGCAGAGTGAGCATGGAATACGCATTAGGAATCAGCGCTGTGAACTGGAGAGGAGGAATGTGTCTGTAATGAAGATTTGAAAGTATAAAATCATGGAGTAAATTGTCTAAAGGGGAGAGTCACCCGTCAGCATTCTGTTTATCACACTAACATCCTCACACTGAGAACTGCATGGCAGGAGAGAGAAGCATTCTGCTGGGTGTAAGAGTGCCTAGCTTTTCATAGCATGCAGCAATTAGAAGGAAGGAGAGATTAAATTAGCACTCCTGAATCACTTTCACTGGATATAACTGAACTAAATAAGATTAGTGAAATAATGCTACCCACATTAGGGTTCTGCGGTTACTCTTCGTTCATGCACAGCGTGCTAAAAACAGGAGACACATTTTATACTGATTTCAGTGGAGACACATTTAACTCCTGATTTCATTGGAGTTACCCTGAGGATGAATTTGTCCCGCTTATGACCTGGTATCAATCAGCATGGGCTTTCATAGGGCCAGCAAAAGGCGCCTCCTTAATCCGTGGGCTGTCCCTCTGCCAACTCTCAATGTCATGTGCAAGCAATGAAGGTGCAAGTGCTCTTCAAAAAATTATCTGAAGGATTATTATATCGTCAAGTGTAAGGCTTCTAAATACAGGGTCACTGCCATTCACCCCCAGGTAGAACCTATATCCTCCTAGCATCACAGCCTCCACAGAGATGAATAAGTAACATACTGTTAAACTTTGGTGTGTCTCAGTTACAGTTGATGTTCTTCTGCTTAACAGTTAGTTAGCTCTGATGATTCTCAGAGCAATCAGTGCAGCTGTTCACTTCTCTTTCTTGACGATTTTTGCAAGCAGTCCTGCAACCAGCCAACCTCTGATTTCTGTTTGAATTGCATCATGAATTTTGCATTGCGTCTGACATTTCAGCCAGGAAGACTGACGTAAGAAAGGCAAACCTACACACGCTGATCAAAATGGCAGAAATTAACCAGAGGAGCAACACGCACAACCAACCTAGGCACAGTCACTGAACAGGACTGAGATGCCTACAGTACAGCCAGATCATGTTTTCCGGTAGCAAACTCCTGGGTAAGTAAAGAAAAACTTGGCAAGAGAACTTTTTAAAAAGGCCACAGGTAAAACACAATTGGTTTAAGGAAACTATCTTGTGTGTTTCAAAGTTTTGCAAAATTTCACCTACTGGGCCTGACTTTTCCTGCAGGACCAGTGTGTAATCTGTACTTGACTTCATCGGAGTTAGTCCTGATTTATGCCAGTTTAAATGAATCCATCAGTAAATCACTATGAATATGAAGCAAGGGCTGTAGATTTAATTTTGTATCTTTCAAGAGTAACCCTATGGTATCTTTGATGAAGTGTTAACAGATGAGTAACCAAAGCTAGCAAGTCACTTCCTCACTTTTCTTGAGATACTTATAATTATACATTTTTAAAAGTTATTTATTTAATTATTTTATATATCATTTCTAAGAAAAGAGATTCCCTAAAAGGACTTTTCACACATGAGGAACATGAGATCAGTTGCTCATCAGCCGACACTTTGTAGGGTTATCAGTAGATTAGGAATGCTCACGAGAAATGACAATTACTCTTAAATAAATTCCAAAAGACGATATGTAAATATTCTAAACTTGGCAAATATCTAGGGGAGGGGGACATTAAAATAATGAGCTAACAAAAGAAATTTGGTCAGGCACAATCTTATAACAGGAATGGACTTTAAAATTACGGTTATTAGCACTGTTTCATTTCATAAGCAGTTAAAGAAGCTTCAGAAGGTGATGCAATTAATTTTTAAGTTTATATTACACATTAGAACACACGGGGCCATTAACAAGGCAGTGATATTAAATTTAATGTACTTGGAAAATTGGACAGTGTCTCTCTCCCTACTGAGTATATTCCCAGGTGGCAGATAGGGGAAATAACGATAGAGGTATATCTCATCATGTCAAAGAGGAGTAGTGGCTATTAGTCTATATTTGAAGGACTGGTGAACATAACTTTGTAGGCAAGATATTAGTCATCCACAAACAGTCGGTGCACATACGGGAAATTGTTAAAGTACCATCAGATGGATGATAATTCCCAAAATAAAAGGTGGAGCAGTGGGCTGATTGCATCACTGGACAACCATGCAAGGAGAGGATACAAAGACATCCCACTGAAATATTGCACGCTCCTCGGGTGTGCCTTCACTAGTGGGGAAAAAAGATGAGTTCTCACCTCCTGTTAACTAACACGAGGCAAAACCCTAATAATGACAAAGCAGTTTGTGGCTTTCACATGGGTTAGCAGGTGGAGGTAAAGACTATGGGGGACCCTGGGTTTACTTCAGTCTGCCAACTCACGTTAACCTACAATTGCCTTGTCCTCACTTCGATTTTACGTTGTGTTAGTTACTGTGTGTTAACTAACATGAGGTAAAAACACAGCTTTTTTCATGGTGAAGACAAGGCCCTAATCACGTAATGAGACTTCAGGTCTGAAGCAGACAGGAACAAAAGATACGTGGTTGTGAGTGGGCTTGTTAGAATAGGGGGAGGATTAACAGAGAGCAGAAGGCCGGAGGTACAGTAATCTCCTGCAAGAAGACAGAAAGCAGAACATGGAGATGCAGAAGAGCTCATGCTGAAATAATCCTGGTAGCTTTATGACTGCTGCTACTTATACTGGTGCCTATGCTACAAACCACCTCCCTTAAGCAAACCCCCTGCTTTAAATACAGCACCCTAAAATGTTCTCTGTGCTCCCCAATGTTTGATCATTAAACACCAACTCAACCAGTCAACACATTTTTCTTCCCTGGTCCCTTGTTTGAGTGATGGTTGCAGACAACATTTGCTGCATTGAACAAGTAGGTTCATTGATTGGTTAGTTCAGCCCTGTGTGGGATCAAGGGGAGGTGGGATGCAGGATCCAGTCAAATCGAACATTTGAGATGTGAAACCACGCATCCATGAGATGAAAGGTAACTTGGAAAGTCCTTTGAAATGCAGACCAGAAGGGTGGTCTCGCGTAGATCAATGGCTGGTGAGCAGAGTATCGGAGGAAGTGTAGCAGGATTATGGAAAAGACAATATTTAATGAGATGATATGACAGTGCAATAGTGAGAGATGTGGGGGAGAGAGGGAGAGATTGCTAAACACACAGCTATGCACGGCTCTTAGGGAAAAGATAAAGGAGGATGTCTGAAAGTGGCGCATCAATATAATTCAGACCGTCCTGAGGGAATATATAGTTACACAAAGAGAAAGTGGCTGGTAATGAGATAGTGCGGGTCACCCTCCAGGAAAGTGAGAACACAACCCACTGAACGTTGATCCACATCCGGAGCGGGGTAGCAGCGTTCACTGACTGTCGGTAGCAGGGATCTCGGACTCAGATCAGGCGTGGGGAAAGGGATGGAAGATGTCGGCCATGCGAGCAGAAAGGAAAAGGCTGTAACGGTGTCACGGAAGGCCCCTGGATCAGGTGGGTGGTATCATGGCTCTCATGTGGAGGGGATGGGCATGGGAGTGCTGAAGGAGAGGGCTCATCTGTCTATGGACAAGGTTTGGACAATCCAAACTCCCTGCACCCAGGGATTTAAATCCCTCCAGGACCAGCTCAACCCTTCTTCCTCCCTCATGTGGTTTCACTGAGTTCCATGCAATGTACTAGGGGCTAGATCCTGAACTCCTTAGACAGGTGGAAGTTAGTGGGGCTACTGGTGGAGTAAGAGTGTCAGAATCTGGCCCTTTGTGCGGCTATTGCAGGAGAGACCTCAAAACCAGCATCCCTGTCTGCTTTGCAGGGACTTTCCAGATCCCAGGGCATTTTTTCTAAGAGTTGTACCTTGCCTTGCTGTGTCCCCTTTCACTCAGGGTTGTGCAGGAAGCAAGGCATCCATTAGCTGCTGTTCTCCATTCCAGATGTGGGTTCTTTTCCCCGGAACCAAACACATATATGGCCATAATAATCTTCCTCTGCAGACTCTTTGCACAGATCTCCGGAGAACAATGAGAGCTCCAGAATGTAGCCCAGGACTTGCCAATCATTTTGCCATCAGTCATTGCAGAGGGGACATGCTGGCCAACTGCTCTACAGACATTTGTTGCACTAGTGCTTACGAACCTGCAAGACAAGGTGGACTCTGTCAACCAAAGGGAAGGGGTGACTCCAGTGCTTAGAGCACCAAAGGGACAAGTGTAATCACACACAACTGGAGTGGTGGGGGACCCAATGCCCTGAAGTTTCCCACAGGTGCTTTTTTCAAGAGGATGAAAAATCTCTCTTTGCCTCATGACACTTTGTAGTTCTCACACAGGTGGATGAAAGTGTTGAACTCAGGGATGGCCCACCAAATTCTGCGTTTGCTCACACTCATGTAAATCCTGAGTAACTCCGCGGGAATCAACTGAAGTACTCCAGATTCACAAAGTGGTGGGAATGACATTGGAATCTGGCCTTCAGACTCGGCACTTACGTACCCCCACTCTGGAAAGCTAACAGGTGACATTGTGTTCAGGGGAACAATGACAAGAACCTAACTTCTCAGCCCCAAATCTGCGCTGCAGCAAACGAGAGTCAGATGAATATAAGGAGAATATGAAGTGTCTCCTACCTATAACTTTAAATTAAAAAAGCAATGTACTGTTTATTGGTTCTTCCAAGTGTCTCTGGAGCGGCAGGCTCATAAAGATCATATTATAGTACAAGCCATTATGCAAAGAGTTTACTATATATACATTTCTAAATGCTTCAGCAAACAGCAGCCTACTTACAAGCAGAGAAGGATAACTGGTTCGTTTGGGGTAACAAATGATCCTTGATTTGATTTTAAATGCAATGACAGCAAAATTTATTTCTTATTTAATCACTTTCCTGAGCTGTTGAGGATGCGATGGTATTAAACTGCACAATGCAGTATATGACTACTGAATCAGTTGGAATAGGCATAAGAATATATTATGTTTATAGGGTAGAAAAAGATTGTACAGCAATGCATATAACTAAAATGGGTATTTTTGTCATTTATACAGTAGCTTATATCATTATTTCTTCCTGCTTCCAATTTTTGGTAATAAAAATACAGGGGATGTGATTCTCTTTGCATTACAGACAAACCATCTTGATTCTTTATTAAATATTTTTATTAATCTGAAGTACCACAAAGCTTTTGAATAGATAAATCAGGCTCTGAATAGTCATTTTCCCTCTGCTATGGCTCTATAAAGTGGATTCATTTATGAGTGCGCAATACCAGAAAAGAAGGCTTCCATATTCATGAATATGCTCCCCTATGTTCTTTTTTTTAATATCCCTGTGTACTGTGCAGAAGTGCTAGTGCTAACGAGATAGTTGTTCCCCAGAATAATATAGATTTTGGTAATCTGTTCCATAATCCCTCCCTGGTTTTGTGTCCAGTTTAATTAGGAATTACTGTACAGATATCATTCAAACAGCCCTTACTTTGGGAATGCAGTTGCTTTTTATGGGCTTCCATGGCTGGAAATATTGCTCTGTCTTTCACTGCAGCAATCCCGAGTACTGATGGGATTGAAAATCCTTTGTCTTCTGACAGAGCATCAAAGACAGTCTAATCTACATAGCCTTGTGCTGCAAAGGAGCCTGGGTAGTGCAGGGACATATCCTGCCCTGATTTCCACCCCCTCGCTACTTCGCTGGGGCAAAGAGGTAAGTAAGTCTGCACTGAAACAGCCCTTCAGGGACGTGTTAATGCTAGAGTCATTCCAGTAGGGACTACAGCCCCATTCAGTTCCACCGGGGGCTGTGTTGTACTCAACTGTATATTTCATAAACAGAAAGGCACCCAGCATCTGGAAGGATGTTTTCTTCAGGCCGCCGGTCCCAGCTCTAGCCCTGCTCCATGGCATGTAGCACACTGGTATTTTACTAGACATGATCCGAAGCGTTTGTGCAGGATTCAGCGACGTTGACACGGAGTGGGGGAGTAGGTGCAGTGTGTTTCCATAGAATCGTGGGCAGCGGAGATGGGAAACATTCATGGCCTCAGATAATCCATCCACCTAGTCAGTGCAGGATTGTTCCCTCTGTTATCTTCTTTCCTGCTGCGCGCAGGTTGGACAGTGACTGCAGTAATCTGCAGATGGATTTATTTGCAGATAAATCGCTTGTATCCCGCTGGAGGGGTAACCTTCCCAAGGAATATTTTTTGAAAATATCTGCCTTCTGGTACCATTTGGTACAGTCCATAGAATAATAGAATATGAGGGTTGGAAGGGACCTTAGGAGGTCATCTAGTCCTACCCCCTGCTCAAAGCAGGACCAATCCCCAATTTTTGCCCCAGATCCGTAAATGGCCCCCTCAAGGATTGAACTCACAACCCTGGGTTTAGCAGGCTAATGCTCAAACCACTGAGCTATCCCTCCCCCCCGAAGGCACACTGTTCAGAAACAGCCCCATAAAAGAGGTAAAGGGGGTAAAAGATCTATCTCTCTGGGAGGCCTGGCTTAGCAGTATCCAGGGAGAGGTCTGAATTCCATCTGAAGTAGGAAATTCACACACCCCACCAGCACTCTCCTCAACTTGAACCCTAAGGGCTAAAACAAACTTCAGGTGAGGGTAACGGTGAATCTCAGAAAGGAATTTGCCTTTGAGCAGAGCTTTAAATGACCCAAGCGATGGAACTTTCACCACGTTCATTGGTATACAACTATTCAGCCTAATCCCACTCAGCTTTAGGACACTTCCTCTGATGCTCACCCTAAATTCTGCAGGTATCACCACTAATTTCCTGCTAAGGGCACTGGACGTAGTTTTGGCGATACGTAAGGTGGCCAGATGTCCCGAATGTATAGGGACAGTCCCGATATTCGGGGCTTTGTCTTATATAGGCGCCTATTACCCCCCACTCCCTGTCCAGATGTTTCACACTTGCTGTCCGGTCACCCTAGCTATACGGGTCCCTTTAAGTACTATGCAGAAGGCAGTTAATCTTACAAACATTACTTAGCATCCATTGTCCTGATCTCATTTCCCTTTCACATTGCCCTCTGCCTTTGCTTGCTCTCACCAGCCACACACGGGTCATAGGTTCACCGTATTTCCATGAGTTGTCTCCTAAATTACAAGGCTGCCAAGAGAGGAGAGCTGGGAAAACATTTTTGGATGAATATTTTATTCACTGAAAAATGCTGTTGCAGGTCAACGAAAACGATTCGTGAAGCTGGGCCGAATGTCACTGAAGAGTTTCCACTGAAAAAATTGGGGAAAAGTATTTAAAACGTTTAAAAAATGTTTTGACTAAGGGTAAATAAACATCTGAAACAAACTGAAAAATAGTTTGGGGTCAAATGAAACATTTTGTTCGACCCAACATGAAATTTTTTTTTTGACTGGCCGCAGAATTGAAAAATCAGTGAAAATTCACTCAGCTCTACCAGGGAGTTCTTTCAATGAAAGTTTAACCCCGCAGCACTCATCCTTTAACAATGGATGAGTCATTAGTCATCAAAGAAAGCTGCAGAGAGTCACAAAGCAATTAAACCTATTTAAAATACAGCCAGGTGTGTAAACAAGTTTATTCTATTTTAACAGTTAATACATTAATCAAATGGACTAAATGAAGGTTACAGTAGAAGCAGTGTTATTTAGGCTCCTTGGGAGACCTGGCATTTTGGAGTCTGACTCTGTTAATGTTTACACAAACCACTAATCTGTCTGGTTTCTTTTCACTTGCTGTTTTTCCCCTGAGGCAGCTGCCATATTGACATCCATGTCAGAAAGGTGCAGAACGTATTGGTTTTGCTTCATAACGGGTACAATGCTCCTCGCTGACTTGTGAAGGTTTCTGCAATCTCTGCACCAAGGGGATTTGAGTTCAACGTATAATTTTACTGCAGCAGCTGACTAACATGTGTTTGCTTTTAAGAAACAAGAATTGCAGAGTTCAGCTAAAGACAGCATTCCTCAGGGAACTCCCGACTGCAAGTCCCCTCTCACCAAGTGTGATAAGCTCAGCCAATCTAAGGCTTTGTCTTCACTGGCACTTCATTGGCAAAACTTTAGTTGTTCAGGGGTGTTACCCCGAACCGACAAAAAGCGCCGGTGTGAACAGCACTTTGTCGACAGGAGCGCTCTCCTGCTGACAAAGCCACTGCCGCTCTTGGGAAGGGGTGGCATTTTTTTGTCGGCAGGAGAGTGCCTTTTAGCGGCACGCCTGTGTCACTAAAAGCCTCATAGTGTAGCCATAGCCTAAGACCCCAAAGTTGCACCATGTTACTTATACTGCATGGGGCCTTTTGCAATGAACGTGAAATTACGCAACATAATTTAGTGTAACACCGACAGACCCCGGTTGTCGGCATCAAACCTGAGACCTCTGTGCATGAGCCTCTACCACATGAGCTAAAAGCCAACCGGCTATTAGCTAAGGCTGTAGAGCAGACTCGTTTTCTCTCTCTCTCTCTAAGTGGTCTCAGTGCCACTAGATGGGACAGAACACCACACCCCAAAGGTGTGTGGGTTACATTAGCACCTAGAACTTCATGCCGCTCCATATAGAAGAGTGCTGGAAAATATGCTTGTGTGGTGGATTTAGCCATATGACTCTGTTTCTGTTCACTGCACCTTTACATTTCTACTGTCTGCAGAAAACCATTTGGATTTTGTACAGCACGTCGCGTAATGGGGTCCCAGTCCATGACTGGTGCTCCTAGGTGCTCCCACAATACAAATTAATAATAATAATATTGTGTTCATATGCCACCTGCTACAGAGGAGTCACACATGGTGCAGTCTCTTACAGAGAACTCCTGTTCACTCTTAATTTGCTTTTCTCTTAACATAAAATAAAGGGGAAATATGTAGAAAAGAGAGCATCTGGACGGCAAAACATAACAGGCTGGCTTCACAGCTGATTTAAACTGGTATCTTTCCACTGATTTCATTAGAGTTTTGCTGATCTCACACCAGCTGTGGCACACCAGCATCTTCCAGTTTCAACTAAAGGTGTGTAGAGGTGAGAAGAGTTTGAACTGACTCTTGCTGGTTCAAGTTCGGTGAGAAAGCCCAAAACTAGATGTGCAGCCATACTCTGATAACACTGCTGAGAAGCACCTTACTCCAGGAAGGGTTCCATTGATTTCAGTAAGGAGGGAGGGAGGTACTAAGAGGCTACATATAGAACAAGATCAAGAACCATTGGTTGAAAATCACTGGGTTTGTTACAGAAAGGAAACAGTGCTATGCTATGGTGCATCTTCATGTGTGTTGTGGGAGAAGCATTCAGCACTGGGGAGATAACTGATAGGCCAGCAAATAAATATACATTCTGCCACCATAAAATCACAGCTGTCCCCGGACATTAATTTTTCTCCAGTTTTAGTGCTGGCATAAAGCTAAATTATGATGCTTGTCAGCATTAGCACAAATGTTCATCCCCGTCCTCCCCATCAAAAGCACGTCAGCCAATGGCTCTGCTTTATTGGTTGGTGAGACCCAAGAGACTAGAACATAAGGAGGAGAGTTGGATCAACCCATATATTTTTGAAATCATGGGGGAAAAAAGGTTCTTAGCCACGTAATTGTTGAATGCCACTTTGTCTCTTATAGCCTGGTGTCTACTGGAAGCATTGGTACCTGTATTTCTACCTGTAATGAATTCCCATCCATTGTACAGGAATAGGTATGTCACCTGTAGCAATGTGAGCATTGTTTATGCTGGATATTGTCCCAAGGCAACATTGTAACCATCCTTGAATACTCATAAGTGGATGAACTGAGCAGCATGGTGTTTCTGTACATCAGAGGTAGGCATGGCCACCTCCAGCCTAGAGGTTCGTTTACAGTCCCTTTCATTCCAAGCTTTCAAAGCGCTTTGCAAACATCAATCAACGGGAGATTCACCTCCCAATAGAAAGGTGGGTGAGTATCATTATCCCCATTTTACAGATGGGAAAACAGGGGCACAATTAAATTAAGGCTCAGATTTTCCAAATTTCCCTCTAACTCTGATGTTTCAACTCGTGGGTGCCCAACTTTAGATACTGAGGGTCTGTTTGCACAGGTGCTGAGCAACCACAGCTCCCACTGACTTCAGTGGTTTAATATACGAGCATGCACTTGAAGACTGCCTCAACTCCTATCTCAAGGCAAGTCCGGAGGTGCAAAGGGGGATGGAGGGGAGGCATAAGAAACACTAGAAAGCCGGAGAAAAGATGACCCTGGCCAGTACATAACCTCAGTCCTTACCCCTCCCATGGGGCACAAAAGAGGTGGTACTGAAGCCCCCAGGCTCATGACCCCCCAAAAAGGGAACATGACCATAAATTGTAAGGGGTGGTGCCGGGGTGTGCACTACAGGTATGATTATGCCTGCTAAGAAAGAGAAGGGGGACAGGGAAAGCCCTGAGGTGTACGGAGCTATGGACATGCTTGCTTGATTAAACCCCATAAATATCACATTGCCTGCACTTCAGGCTCTGGTCTTCTGCTTTCTGCCTGCGTGACAAGAACCAAGGGAAACCGCTAACATTCCTCCCCTGAAAATCAGCCCCTAGTTTTCTAAAATAAGTTACACTCCTGGGTTGTTGAAGTTGCATGCGCCACACTCAGTGGAGAGCAGGCTGTGCAACCCACTAGGTTTCCACCCATCGAATGGAGAAACTTTTGTCCACCCCTCTAAGGGCTCCGTATGATTTCCACTGGCTGGTGCGGCTTTGAAGAGACACTCAGCTCATTCTTCCCCCTCTTCGCAGTCATTGCTGTTCCTGTCTGGTCTGTGCTGCGCAAAGGAGGTGGCAGCTGCTTTCAGATATAGCCCTTCCTTCAGCCCTCTCTCAGTGGCTGTAGGGGCTACTTGTTACTGCTGGGATAGACCCAAGAAAGAATCTAGCCCGCTGCATGAAAGGCAACGGGAGATCTTTGGATGAAAGATGCCGTTGTTAAGGCAAATTGTTATTAGTGTAAAGTGCCCTCCATTCCCTTTTCAGGACCAAAAAATGCAATTAAACACCTGCTTGGAAAGGGCCAAAAGCATTTTCTACCTTTTCAAAATAACAGTCAAGGAAATCGGCAGCTAGCGATTGTAATTGAGATGGATGAAAAGGCGTCTGACTTCCCCCAAAGCATTTCAAGCGACGTACTTGAGAAGAATATGAAGTGCTGCTGCTCTCTAAAGATCGCCACACTGTGGCTAAATTATTGATGCCTAGGAACGATTTCATATTTAATCTGCAGACTATTAATTACACCGCAGAAGAGCAGCACACCATCCCGAAAGCCCCTCTCACAAACTGAATAATTTAGTGATGGCCCATATTTTAACCTGATGTCAAGGAAGACAGGGACACATCCCCTTCCGTGAACAAACGGATGGCATTTTGGATGGAGATTAATGTCCCAAAGGTAAATGGGTTTGAGGACTTAAAGATTCTCAAGAGCTGGTGGTGCCCAGTTCCCAGGTGAGCTCTGGCTTCAAAACGGCTACTGTGGAACTGGTCTCTTGAAGTGGATCTCAGAGAAGTTCATCGGGAGTCATAGCTGGACTCTTGGGTTATTGAGTCATTTCCTCTTGGCCAGCACAGGAGAAGCTCTCCAATGGCAGAGATTGGAACAGCTTTGCTCATATCCATGGTACCGGGTTAGTTTATGCCAGCTGGGAATTTAGACACGTCTGTTCCTGATGCTGTGTCTGAGTCAAGTGATGGGCGAGGGAGGCTGTTCTGCAGGTTGAGTTAGTGAAGGAAAAGACCCAGTGGGCCCAAACCGGCGAGGTGCTCCATGTCTCCCTTGCTAAGCCATGAATATCCTCAGTTCCCATTGAAGTCAAAGGGGAATTGAGGCTGCTCAGTATCTTGCAGGAGCTGTTCAGTGTCTAGCAGGGCTCAGGGCCCTTGCTGGCTGGCAATCTAGGGAGCGGAGCCCTGGGTGTGCACTGCCAAGTGGGAGATCTGGATTCAAGTGGCTTTGCTCCCCAGACCAGGAGGTCCTGTACAGGGTGTAAACCTGCTGTTCTCATCCTGCAGTCCCCCAGGGCAGGTGCTACCACTAGGCGACCCTAGGCAGTCGCCTAGGGCGCCAGGATTTGTGGGGCGGCATTTCAGGTCCCTCGGTGGCTGCCCGGGTCCTCGGCGGCATTTCTGCAGTAGGTTCTTCAGCCACCCAGGGAGTCTTCCGGAGGTGCCGCCTAGGGCGGCAAAAAAGCTGGCAACGCTCCTGGGTCTCAGGACATCTTGCTGGTGGTCTGCAGAGAGCTGGTCACACAGTGCTGGCTCTCCTCCTTGCTTCCAGCTCCCGAATCATACCGCTGGGCAGCTAAAACCACACAAAATACACCCCAGCATTGCTTCTCCGTGAGAGCAATGGCCGCCGTCACCACCGGGACGGCATGCAGTCACCAGTGGGAAGGGAGGTGGTCTGAGCTATCAGTTCTACGAGCTTATCAAGCCACTGACTCCTGCTTCCACTCTGCCGATGGCCTCGTCTGTCGGGGAGGTTGGATCGCCTGCTCATTCGCTTCTCCCTCCAGCCCATGCTGCCCCACCCCACCTCCATCCCTGGTTCTCCAAACCTGTCTTCGCCGGCGTGCCTGCAGGTCACTCCTGTCCGGCACCGGTGAGCTGGGCCAGCAGCTCGTCTGTTCACCTCTGTTCATTCTGTTGCTGAACCCACCCTGTTTGTCTGATTTGTCCCCCTCTCTGTCAGGTAGATGGGAGCTCCCTGCAGCAGGGATGGTCTTCTTTGTTACATGACTCTGCAGCACCCTGATCCTTGACAGGGGTTCCTCGGTGCTTCCCCAAATAACAACCTAGTAGAGACTAGGCTGCCTCGTAAAGACCCACTTGGCCCACACATGATGTTTCCCCCATGGGTTTGACGGCTGCCTGTGACTGGCAGCCTGAGAAGAGACTGCAGCAGGGAGGTGGGGGAAGGGTGCTAAGTATCTCTGGTTGCTGTCAGCTAAAGAGAGAGAGAGAACAACCCCCTCAGTGATCTGCCGCAGGTCAACAGCTTGGCAAAGCACCAGCTGTACAGGGTGTTCCGGCTGAGTGGAGCTGTATTTATATGCAGAGAGGCTACCGGAGCAGTGGAGAGCCCGGGCTGAGTGTGCACAAGCACTCCCGCACAACACCGGCTCTGCTCCCCTCCCCTCATCTCATCTCAGTAGCCGGCTCAGGCCTGCTCTTTTGGTAGCCTGAGACGGGCAAAGCCAGTCCAGAGTCACGGTGCATTTGCGGTAAACAGTGAAACCGGGAGGAGGGAGTGGGGGCTGTGTTGCTTTGATCAGTGCTTCCCCCAGAAGCACCCATTGGGCATTGCAAAGACCAGGCCTCGCTCTAGCTTTTGTTGTAGCCCGGTCACAGAGTCAGAGAATTTAAGGCCGGCTAGGCTGAGCTCCTGCATATCACAGGCCCCCACCCCCACCCAGCACCCGCACGCAAAACCCAACAACCCAAGTATCACAGCCCGCAGGAGACTAGCCTACGGTGTGCCACGGGCTGAGAAGAGGAGAAACCGAGGGACACCAGGGAGCCTGAGACCCCGGCAATGGCAGGGAAATGATGAAGTGAGAGAGACCCAGATAATCCTGGCGAGTGGCCCCCCACCCTCACGCTGCAGTAGAAGGCAAAAAAACCCCAAGGTCCCTGCCAATCTGACCTGGGGGGGAATGTTCCTGCCCAACCCACCTAGGGCGATCAGACCCTGTGCTTGTGAGCAAGAGCCAGGCAACCTAGTGCCTGAGAGAGAGACTACTAAGGGCCATCTTAGAGCTCTGGCCCACCCCACCTAGGGTGACCAGTCAGCAAGTGTGAAAAATCGGGGCAGGGGGTGGGGGGTAATAGGAGCCTATATAAGAAAATCGGGATCGTCCCTATAAAATTGGGACATCTGGTCACCCTAACCCCACCCAATGGCCCATCTCCAGGTAGGGGTGGGCATCCCTGATGCTTCAGGGGAAGGAGATAAAAAATCCCCCCAGAATACAGAGCGGGCAGGGAGGGCGGGGGGAGAGACTGAGCCCTTCCTGATACTGCAGGTGGCCGGCTGAAACCCTTACTCACACCTCAGTCTCCTGGTACCCAGTGTGGTACAGGCCTTTCCTCACAGCACCCCTCCCCCCACCCAAAAAACCCCCTCCTGCAAACAAGAGGCAATGTTTACCCAGCCCCTGCACACTCATCCCCTCTCCCTTGGAGTGCCGGTATCCTCCCTGGAAGGACTGGGGGAGAGGCCGGATCAGGATGGGATGGAGACCTTATTGCACGAGCTTCCCTGCTTCCTCCAGCATCTCTGAACAGTAGCTGTGTGGGCTCCCTCCCAGCCTGGTCAGCCCAGCCTTAGCAAGCTCCCATGTGCCTCATGCTGGTGAGACCAGAAGGCTGGGCACCCTCTAGAATTGGGAGAATGGGAGTGTTACTTGAGCAGAGGCTTCTGGTGTAATCTGAGTGATCTCCTTGTCCAGGCTCTGTGTGTGCTGTGTAAATGCAACAGCTGGTTTCTTTTTTTTACAGATGTTTACTTGTCCGCTGTTAGTGTTAAGCTCGTGGATCACTATTACGGTGATTCTAGGGATGATCATTAAAACATGTAATGGGCTGTTTAATAATAATGCGTAGAGCATGCAGTTTGCTTCCCATTATGGGGCAGTTTAAGCATAAGCCCAATTAAGTCCCTGAATATGCCCAGTTGTGCAAACTATTAGGCAAACTACCGGCTCCCCTGGAGTCTGGCATTCTGCTAGCAAGCCACTTCTATCCTGAAGCCAAATTAAAATCCTATTGTGCTGGTGCTGTTCATATTTCATGCTCTTGTTTCCAACAATTAAATTGTGACATTTTGCCAAACTTTATGAGGAAACGAGACCACCTCCTTTACCAGCTGAGAGGAGAATTCCAATAATCCCTTGAGGCTCCTAGATACTATGGTGATGGTCACAATATAAACAGCTGTTGACTGGATTAGGTAAAATGATGGAGAAGCGGGGAGGGGAGTCTACATAACAATTATAAGCTTTTTCTGTTCGTTTCTTTATTTTTCAGATATAAATCATTGCACCGGATCCTCAGCTGGTGGAAATCAGTGTAGTTCCCCTGAAGTCAGTAGAGCTAAGCTCATTTACACCAGGTCAGAATCTAGCCCAAAATGTATTTTCTCCTGATCTTTCAAAGCAAAACGTGAATACTAATCCTTCTGACTTACATTACTGTACAGACACCGAGGACCTGGTTCTGCCACCCTTTCTCAGCTTGAGAAGGTGATTACTCCGTGAGAGTAGCTCATTGATTGCTAATTTGTCCTATCAGTCCCCACACTCCAAGTTCCTGTGACCTAGGGTTATTAATCCAGTTGGGGTTTTTTCTTTCTCTTTTGTGTGAATTCCTCTGTAGCCAAAGACAATGTACAGCCGCTGGGCAAGCTTTCCTGTGCTACCTTGCACGGCCTGGATGGAGGAAACCCCTAAGTAGGGGAGAGGGGTGTCGTGTCTCTCTGACACATTGAATCCATGGCCTCTCTGCTGAGACAACGGGGCTGGTGGAGTCGTGGTGACGTGGATAGACGTCTACCAGCAAGGTCTGAAAACCATGAAGCCCATGTCGCTAAGCAGCCACTGGATGGAAATAATGTTTGGTCCCAACCGTCCTGTACTGGATGGCAGCTGGCGAGATTGAAGGGAAAGTGCCGGCCACAGTCCCCTGTGCTATCCAGCCTCCTTTCTAACCCTGGTGTTTCCACGTGCAACAGTGGGTTTGGGCTGGAAAGATTGGAGTTCAAGCAACATCCTCCAGCACTTTGTATTTCCCCTTTCAAGCCTGGAATGTCTGGGGCCTGAATCTGATATCACTTGCAAGGCAAGAGTAATCCATGGCAGTCAGCAAGATTCATGCAGTCAGAGAGTTTAAGGCTGCAAGGGACTAACTGACCTCCCGCATAACACAGGCCCCCAACACCTGCACACTAAATCCAATTGTAATCCAGTATCCCCATGTTTCTTCTGATCACCATGAAGCGAGCCTCCTCCAAGCACCAAAAAAAAAAGGTGTTTAGGTATGGCACATGGGGTGTTACAGAGGGCCCAGACTCCAAGTCAAAGGCTTGCAAAGGCTGCCTGATTCCCCTTGCATGTTTTCGACTAGATGCCAGCTGTTCTTTAAACAATCTCTTCCTAAGGTAATAGGGCACACTGCTGAAAGGAGATTCTCTCAGATGAGAAGGGCAGAAATTGATATAAAATGATCTGTATTGCCTGGAATTCTGACTAGATAAAACCAGATGGGAGGAAGGGGGAAAACAAGCTTCTTTAAAAAAGAAATGATTATTTGGTCACTGCTTAAAAGTTGGTACTTAGAAATTCCATGAATTTTAAAATAAAGACATCATGAGATTTGAACATTCTTTGAATACTGCGGCATCTAATACCTTCCTTGCCCATTAAAGAGCTGTGCTGGAAAGCAGAGTATGTTAAGTATTATACTGATAGCGTAGTTAAACGGGATAACAGAACTGCATTTGTAAGGGCTGGAATCAAGGTGTAGCGACCATGCATAAACAAGGCCATTACCAGCCATGATAAGCGGAGAGAGAGAGAGAATTTCACGAATATCTCCACAAAAGGCTTTGTATATTTATAAAAATCCTGCAAAATTCAGTCAGAGGGCTCTCCGAATGATCCTGGGAGTTACATATCACGGCACAAATATGTTTTACATCATGTTGGAATCAGCCATAAAGCCAGCTTCTAGGGGCTCTGTGCCAAAGTGAGGCTGGAGCCTAGAGCTCTGCACCCCTTCATTGATGAACCAGAACGGGAGATGGCGAACGTTTTTGGGCAGAGCACAATGAAGGCAAATAGAAAAGGGTTTTGCGACAATGGGATGTAAAAAGAATTGTATAATCATCATGCTGATTCTTTATTTGTATTATGCCAGCACACACAGGTCATTTGTAACCGCATTGTGCTGAGCACGACACAAAGTCATACAACTAGAGCTGCTTGAAAATTTTCTCATGCAATGTTTTTCCCTGGGAAAATACTATTTCATGAAAACCAATTTTTTCCATGGGATTTTCAATGAAATTTCATTTGGGAATAAAACGTGTTTTGATAAGGTTGAAGCAGAACACTTTCAGCTCAGCCAAATGGAATACTCATTTTCAAAGGACATTTGTTTGGAAATTTATTTTTTTTATATTGTTACTTATTATGATGTTGTTTTAAAAAGTCCAAACTGGGGGCGAAAAAAGGTTTTGATTTTATTTAAATGGAATGGCTCGATTGAACCAAAATGAGATTTTTTTTTTTCAAAGATCTTCTTTCGTGAGACATTTTGATTTGGTTTTGGTTCTTGTTCCAGTTTGGAATGGAAACAAATTTTGAACTGTTGGGATGTTCCAGGGGACAGAAATTCCAAGTTTTGACCAGCTCTCGTCACAACATCTGTAATGATATCTCAGACACATAGGAGCTAGATCATCAGTGGAGGATTTATACAAGCTGAGGCTCTGAGTCACGAGAATCTCCTAGGAGGAAACATTCTGATGATCCGGTCCAACCTACTACATCACACAGGCCAGAGAAGCTCACCCAGTGGTTCCCTCATCAAGCCCCTAAGATTCTTGGTGTATTCTTTTCTGCCTGGGGGATCCCTGTCTCCTCCATGTGCAAACAGAGCCACAGACTGAAATGAACATGGTTTGTGTGTGTGTGTAAGTTTCAGTCTACTGTTCTCTGGCAGGTGGAGTAGGAAAGCAGAGGGAGGAGGGAGCAAGAGAGGATGGGCAGAGGAATGTATTCTTTAGCATGTAGGAGTGCAGCAGACAGAAGGATGCAAATGTCAGGAACCTCCATGGCTGGAAATCACATAGAAGGAATGAATTGGTGAGTCCACCCTCTTGATATTACCAAATGAAGATCAACCGCTAGTGGAGATGTGCCCTGCTTCCCAAGCTGAGATGCAACGTTAAGAGCAAATGAAATTCATGTCCCTTCCCCATGTTGTAGATGATGAAGATGACAAAAAAGACAGACTTTTCCAGATGGTTTGAAATGTAAATCGAAAATGGAGACATTAATCTGGGCACTTGCCACTCACCCATGTGTCTTTAACATTGTGACCCCACAGCCAAGTGAGAGGGTTCCTGCAAGACTCAGGACAGATACAGGGTATAAATAAAGTTCACAGCCAATTGATGGAGGCTGCTGAGACCTGACGGTGGGTAGAGTCTCCTTCATGACAGGGAGCAGACAGGACTCAGCAGTAATGAATATAGAGTAGATTCCTTCTTGAGGCTGCTGGATCAAGGCAGATCCCACAGTTATCTCTGGTTCCTTTTGTTACAACACAGGGTCACTGAGAAGTCATATAAGAAACTGCTGACTACATGACAGCAGCGTACAAAGATGCTGCTGAGATCCAGTGTACCAATGGTAATGCATATGATTTAAAACAGCATAGTCAGAGCAACCCTGTATGCCCTGAGGAGCCACCTCTGCAAGGAATTCAGACTCTGTGTAAAGTAATTGCAAGAGATCACCGTCCAAAGCATATTTATTGCTTTAATTTCAATAAATAGGTATTTTGTATTTACGAAAACTTTACTCTGCAACTTCTGCAAAATCTGAAATGAAGCGATACAGAAGCAGTGCGAGCACTATCCATAATAAAATGCTAATTGCAATTCATAAATTATATTGGGCTGCACAGGACTATTGAGGAGCCCCGAATGAAATGTAGTGTTCAATTTATCCTATGCATGCTGCCAACTATGCTGCCAGCCTCCTCCATGTCCCCCTGTGTTATTTTGTCATTTCTGTACTATCACCAATTCATCACAAACGCAACTGAACCCTCCGATGTCCACCCCCCAGGTGAGTGTGTCCTCGCTACTCTATGACTTCTAAATTAAATTGTCAAAACATATTACGGAGAAAAATATTGTGAGGGGAAAGTTCTTTACCCCTTTATCCCATCCGAGGAACAAATCCTGTTTGGGGGAAGACAAATCTGCTTCATTATCCTTTCCACTAGCATATTTCTTTACTCAAAGCCATCAGGAAAGATACTCAGTGCTGAAGTCTTGAAATAAATGATGATCTTCCTGCAGTAGGTGTGTATGCCACAGAGATCCTTGGCAATGGGTCCTCTGTTCTTTGCAAACAACTTTCACCTCAGACCTGCCAAACTCACTACACCAAACACATATCTTGCAGGGTATTTATCCATAAGGGATATCATGTGAGGTGTCTACAGAAAGCTCCTAACTTGTCAAAACTCATAATCATACAGGTAATATTTAAGGAACAGTGTGTTTATATTCAAGGTATGTTTTCTGGACTTGGAGTTGATGGTTATGGCCCAGTCATGCCACGGGGAGTTGTCACTCTGCCCTGTCTGGCCCATGATGCAATATAAGGTTCAATTGCTTAGCCTCTTGCAATACTAACACATTGAATGGGAAACCATCAGAGCCCATGACAAAGAGTCCAAACCACTTATAGGTAAAATAGAAACTTTGCCGCAAGACAGGGTTCTCCCTGTCTGTGACTAGAAACAATAGGCTGTTTCAGTATCACAGAGTGAGGGGAAGGATGCTCTGGATCCATTCACTGAGGAAACCCTCAGTGGGGAGCAGGGGTTTGAGGGGACATTCATGGATGCTTGGATCCTGGGTTGTCTGAAATCAGCCAGCTCTGCAAAAGACAGAACTTTCAGGGGAAAATCAGGTGCATTAGATAAGAAAGGAACCACTGGTAAGTGTAGACCCAGATTCACGTTCTATGTTTTGTTTTGCATTGTGACCACTTGTTTCCACCATTCTCCCCCTTTCTAGTGATTTCTTTATCCTTTCTTAAGTGATGTGTGGTTCACAGGAGTGGGGGCTTCTGGTGAAACTGGTAAATTGGGGCACACTGCACCTTTGGGGGACAAAGGATCTGGAAGTTCTGTGAGTAGCCAGTGACAGGGGCTGGATATCACAGGGGAGTGAGTCAAAGAGATTTGGGGGTTGGGGTGCACCTGTTGTTCACCTGGCAAGGCAAGGGAAAGGCTGGCCTAGCCCAGAGGAGGGTGCTTGAGTGGCTGAAGGGCTGGCAGTGTCAGGGAGCTGATGCTGAGCTACCACAAGCAAGACTCCCTCTTGCTGAAGGTGGGCGGGGGTGGGAGGTAACCAGGTGTCTCACAGTCCTGGGTACCCTGAGAACCATCACAGTGTGTGTGCGCGTGCTTAATCAGAGAGGGCACAAAAAAGGGGCCAATTCTCCCCCCATGCACAGACTCACTGTAAGCCCCTTGATGGGAATGCCTCACACATGGGGGAGTCCCCAGCTGGTTCCTACTCTGCCCTTCTTGGCGCATCTGGAACAGAGGGTATGTCAGGGAAAGGGAGCGGCCACAGCAAAATGCACTCTAGGTATCCTCAGCCAGTGTGTCATCTCTAGGGGACCAGAAACAGTTTGCAGCTGTTAGAGCAGCCCTAACGCTGCTCTGACTTGCACTTGGCACCATGAAGAGAATAAGGGAGGCATAACCAACTCCCTGACAGCTTCCCTCCTCTCTGTTGGGACCTTCGTAAGGTAACATCAGAGAATCTGCCCCAAGATGTGTAGCAATTATGGCCTGGATACCCATTGAGAAGCACATGGCATAGCTCAAGAGGGGCTTGCAAAGATTCCTTTGCACTTCCCTCTGTGCACATCTGGTCCCTTGATGTAATTTAGAGCAGCCCCCAGGCCAAATCTGAGTCCCATTAAATCAACGGTTTCAGTGTAGTAGCCGTGTTAGTCTGTGTCAGCAAAAAGAAAATAAGAAAGAAATACTTTAAATCAATGGACGCTTTGCAACTTTCTTTGGTGAGACTAGTATTTGGCCCACTCTCTGAAATCAAGTAGATTCTTGCTGCTGGAAGCAATCACCTAAAATAATTGAGCCAGAGACATAAAACAGCAGATGTGGATTCTCAAAGGAAAAAATACTTGGTTTCTGCCTTTCGTCATTCAAACATTTGGTCTTTAAGTATGGCGTATTGGTAATAAAAAGCAGGTAACACACTGTGTGCACTGTTTGGCTTTGGATGATATTAACATAATAAACATATTATGTATTTATTCTGCTACAGGGCAAATAAAGAAAGTAATGTCCCTCCTTTAAACAGACTATTTTTAAATGCTCACAGTTCTTTAGCCTTTATGATGAACTATCCATCAGTAGCCAAATTGCCCTATATCTGCAACTTTATGGGCACATTTTATCAAGCAAACAGGGGCTGCACTCAGAGCATGGAAATAAACCATTCAGCTTCAGTTTGGCATATAATATTCATGTGCGAAAAAATCCTTTTCTCTGCTGCGGTTCCACACTCCTCTCCAAATGCGCCTTAGCCCTTGTGGAGAAGAGGCTATGTTCACTTGAAGTTGTTTGATATGAGATGTTGTTCTAGGATAAATGTTGTTAAGCAAAATCGTATGATGGGGTATGTTGTTGGACGAAATCTAGAAGAACATATGCCGCAGGGTGTCGGGAGACACAGAGTCAGAGTCCGGGATGCAGGCTCCATCCCAGTTCTTGTTTGGAATTTTGCGGAGTTGAATTTGAAGGGTGGTCGGCTGGCTCCTGAGCAGAAAGGGAGCAGGATCACAGGGGATTAGGAAGCTAAACTGTGATCGGGAACGGAAGCACTGCCAGGTTTTATAATCTTAGCCTTTCCCTTTAGGAGAAGGAAGTAGAAGGGTCACTGCTCACTACTGTTACGTTTAATCTGGTTAAATACAAGTTTAGCAGTTTTTAAACCCAGAAGAGAGACATAGTAAATCAGTGGGGTTTTGAAGAGAGCTGCAGGGTCATAAGAACATAAGAACGGCCATACTGGGTCAGGCCAAAGGTCCATCTAGCCAATATCCTGTCTTCCGACAATGTCGTACTTCAGAGGGAATGAACAGAACAGGTAATCATCAAGTGATTCATGCCCCATCACCCATTCCCAGATTCGGGCCCTTGAAATACAGTTAGGAAAAGCAGCCAGAATCACCCGCTATCCACAGGAAAGTGTCCTGAGAGGAAGCTTAGTAGGGTAAACGACTGTACTCGTGACCCAGAGACACCAGTGTTGAAAAGGGTGTGTGCCAAGGAAGGGGTGAGTCATCACAGTTCAGCACCAAGGGCTGCTGACAACCTATGGTTGAGCTCACTGCTGAATTTAGCCCATTGTGGAAATCACCTGAGTGTTTCATTGTTTTTGAACATCTCCTAACAAAATATACTGGTTCCTCCTGGCTTAGGGGAGAGAAGCTGCGAGGACCTCAGCTAGCTGCATTGTTCGTTCAGAATCCAAATTTTCATCTTCTCCCAGGACTGTGGAACCCATACAAGTCCCATTGAAGAAATAATAATAGTAATGATAATAAAAGTATGACTGCTGGTTCCTTTCGGGAGGGAGATTGAGTCTGTTGCTGGCAACCACAAACAGGCCCGGCAGAGGCTGAGCCACAGAGGGGTAATTGCGGGAATGCTTTACGTTAGTAGAAAGTAGGTGTGAAGGGTCCCAGCCTAACAGAAGAACATCAAGGTGCCTGGGAAGCCTTGGGAACCAAAGGGCTAATCTACCACCCACTGAAGTCAATGGGAAAATGGAGACTGACTTCAGTAGGAATTGGATCAAGGCCCAAATGTGCTGTGGTGAGTAAACTGCTAAGGGTGGGGGAATGGGGCATGTGTTTCAGCACCATGGAGAGGGGCAGTGAGACATACACAAAACATCAAACTCCGTCCCCCCTCCTCCTCACACCCCTAAAAAGAAAATATAAATGAGCCTCTTCTGCTAAGAACTGCCCAGGTAAAAGCATCAGACTGAACCACAAGCAAAACCACAAAGTGCTTTTGTATCTATTATTGTTTGGTTATTTGACTTGTATCGATGAACAGAGACAATCTCTAATGAGAGAGGATTTCTGGCACTGTCAGCCAAAGGCATCATGAGTGAAGGGTGGTTAACCCGGGTATGGGAAGGAGGGATATAATACTGCAATGTCACAGCCCTTCCTTTCTTCTGATTTTAGATCTCTTTTGTTATTCCATTAATAATGGAGGGGATCCCTGTCAATTGATGTGAAGGGAAAACCAGGCAGCACATTCAAAAAGCTTATGGGGGAAAGCAATGGTCTTTCATATGGGAAGACAATCTAGTCATCAGCTGGAAGGCTCTTGCAGTCTCTCCCCAGAGTTGATGGTAGGTGGCAGGGGATCATCCAAGGGGAAATTTGCTCCCTCTTGTGGTCTGTTAAAGCCGAGATCTCAGAGGCTTTAGGATAGTACAAGATGCATTTGACTTTGTGACTAGGGCTAATAGCTGGATGGGTGTTTATTTTCTTGAGGGATATGACAGTAGTGGGGAACAACTAGTTAATTTTGGTTCCCAATCAAGTTTGTTTTAATTTCTAGAAATTTACCCACTTTTTTTCATTATGCATATGATACAGAATACAGTAGAACCCCTATTTTATGAACTAATTGGGGACTGAGGAGTTCATAAAATTGAACATATCCAAATTACAGCAGGTACTATGTATTATTTTTTTATAATTGTATTTATATATGATGATGATCTTGAGATGGGAGTCAGGCAGAGTGAAGATGGAATAAAAATGGTGTAAGGACTGCTTTGGCCATAATCTTTTCAAGACAAGACCATATCATCCTAAATATACACCAGTTGTTTAGCATTCTGATTTTTGCTACAGTCACCTTCACTCTACTATGTTATATATTCTGACTCTCATGACATGGTGGGGCAGGCTGATTGTAGCAAAATTGTCTTTAAAAGAAATAATTAATAATGATGAATAATTAAATCCCTAGCTCTTAGTGCATTTCATCAGTTGAGCTGAAAGAACTGATTGATACAGGTTTGGTGTGCAATCAGAAATGGTGTGCACCACAGCCAGTAGCCATGTGCATGAGTACAATTGGGGAGATACAATGGGCCTTTCAAAATCATTGACAAGTTTTGACCAGACCCCTTCCCTTGAGAAATAAATGTTCAGTGCATGAACCCACCAAGCCACTAGGACTGTTTGGATTTTTTTTTCAGAAAACTTCATCTGCCTGTCAGCCACACTTTATATTTCCAGTAATCCTTCTTTCCTTTAAAAAAAATCCTAAATGCAGTTTATTGTCTCCCCCCAATGGCCAAATTGAAAACTTCCTGGAAAGTCTCACAACTTCCAGGGGGTTTATAGAAGTAGATGCCCAGATGTTGATAAAAGATCTAGTTACATCAAGGTTTTTTAAAACAGGAAACCGATGTGCCTATAGAAATGGAAGAACACAAAAATAATATCCATTATTGCAGTGTTTCAAAGCTACTGTTTTCAGTCTTTTGCCCATCTCTGGGAATATCATAGTGCAAATGTAAGGTATAATTAACAATAATTTCAAAAGGAAATAATTAACTGTACTTTTCCTGTGTTTGTCTCATACTCTTCATCTTTTATTTTTTCATTTAATAACCTACATGTGTTTCTAATTGTCTTTTCTTCTTAAATTGGTCTGATGTCAATTGATTTAAGGTAACATTTTTTTCAAGCTTTATGTATTAAGCTTTATTTATTTATGTATTTAGCTTTATTTTATTCATTTATTTATTTCATTTAAACTGCTTAGCTGTGTTTAGAGCATAATTTAGCTCAACTTAGCATACTTTTTTTCATCACTGGGAAAATATTATTTTTTGTTTATCTAATCCATCATCTATCTACCTATCCAGGCATTTATACTGAACGCATCACCATAATATCTCATTATCTAAGGACAGGTTATTTTGTTCTGGGAGTCTGTAAGAACCAAAACTTCGGAAAATATATGGTAATTGAGTAATAAAAAGGACGGGTGATGTTTGTACATTTATAACATCTAGCTGCTATACATAATCCACAGATCACAACATCCTCCATCCTTCAGAAAGGAAGGTAAGTATTCTGTCTACATAAGGTACGTATACAGCCCCATTACTGTAATATCTTAGTGCCTTAGGCCTTACAACTGCCCTGTGAGGCTTGGAAGTATTGTTCTATTTGCAGATGAGGACTAAAGGCACAGAGAGACTAGGTAAAATGCCTGGATCACACACAAAGTACATGGTGGAGCAGGGAACTCAACCACACTCTCCAAAGTCTCAGGCTAGAGCCCTAGCCACTGAACTACCCTTCCTCTCTGTCTGTCCTAGGGTGCTCAGATGTCCTGATTTTATAGGGACAGTCCCGATATTTGGGTTTTTTTCTTATATAGGCTCCTATTACCCCCCCCACCGCACCCCGTCCCGATTTTTCACACTTGCTGTCTGGTCACCCTAGTCTGTCCATTCTACAGATGGGGAAACAGAGGCACAAACAGGTTAAATTACTTGTTCTGAAATTACATAGACTCGTTTACCACCTTCATTACAAAACATTGTCAAGTGGAATTCTCCTAAAATGACTTAATCTCTTTTATTCATACATCAACAAGAGGGAGACTAAAAGACTCAAAGGGCTGAGTGTTAGGGTATCTCTGACACCTAGGTCCCGGCTTTGAACCCAGCTGATTAGTGGTAGGGCAGATGCCTATGAGACTTTGTTTTGTAGTTGTGAGAGAAAAAACGGGGAGAGAGCTAGAATAGACAGATTACAGCGGGTTATTTCCTAACCAGGACTACACCTCCCATAATGCGCTTGTGGTTTATTTTTTTCTAATAGAAACTACTATTCCCATAATGCACTTGGGCTTCATTTCCTGTCTAAGACTACAATTTCCATAATGCACTTAGGGTTGTTTTTTTTTTCCTAATAGGGCCTACTACTCCCCTAATGCATTTGGCCCATTTAATTTCCTGTCAGGGACTACAAATCCCAGCATGCACTTGCAATTCGCTTGGAAGCCCCTCGTATTCAGAGAGAGGATGTGCAATTCCCACAATGCACTTTGCTTGAGTCCAACCCCCACAATGCCCTGGGACTGGAACTGTTTAGGATGCTCCAAGGCCCTTCGGGTGTGGGCTTCAACTCCCATCAGAAACCAGGAGGCCCCGCCCAGCCTAGGTAAAAAACTACAGCTCCCAGAGGGCATTGGGCTCCCCGCTGGAGTAGGGTTCCCACTTTTAGTTGGACATATTCCTGACGGTTTCATCACATGACGTAATCTTTAATTAAAAATAATCTTTAATTCCTAGGGGTTGGCAACTGGAGAGGGAGGTACATAGGGGATTTACAGCTCCCGACAGGCATCTGGGCCCGCACTTCCGGGGTTGTGTGAAGCTCTGGCAGGCAGCCAGGGCGAAAATAAAACTACAAGTCCCAGCATGCAGTGCGCCTCCCACGTCCGGAGCTGTGTCAAACCCCCGAGGGCGGAGAAAACCACACGTCCCAGCATGCAGTGCGACTCCCCCTCACTTCCGGTGCTGTGCGGCTCTGGGGGGCCCTCGGCCCGGACTGCGAGCGCACGCACGGCGGCGGCGGCTGTGACAGGAGCTGCCGCTGGAGCCTGAGGCGGGGGCCGCCGGAGGGAGCAGCCGCCATGGCCGCGGGCTGGTGAGGGCGGGCGGGCGCGATGTTCGTGCAGGAGGAGAAGATCTTCGCCGGGCGGGTGCTGAGGCTCCGTGTCTGCTCCATGGAGGGCGCGGAGTGGCTGGAGGAGGTGCCCGAGGACACGACGGTGGAGAAGCTCAAGGAGCGGTGCCTGAAGCACGTAAGGGAACCGCCCCCCCCCCCCCCGCCACCCCGCCCGTGGCAGGGGGGGGGGCCGAGGCCCCTGGGTATTTACAGACCCTCTGCCGGGGGGCGGGGGGCTGCAGAGCATCGGTAATAGGCCCCGAGCCTGCACGGCGGGGGGGGGGGGGGCTTCAGTTGTACCCCCCACCCCCTGTAGCCAGCCCTGGGGGGGGGCTCATAGTGCCGCTGCCTCTTTCCCCACACCAGAAAAGAAAACGTCCCGTGGCTGTATTGGGGGGGGGGGGGGTCCTGCAATTAAAGACCCTTTGACTGTCGTTAATGGTTCCATGCCCTTGGCGGTGGGGTTGTAACAATGACGTGCCTAGTGGGCGCCAGTACAGTCTGGAGGCTTCATACGCTCTTCGACCTCTCAGCCTGCTGGCCCAGGTAAATACTGCGCTTTGGAGTAAATAGTTCAGCTTCTGTACGTTTCTCTCCCCCCCCCCCCCCCCCCCATCCTCTCCCCAATGTCCTGTATATAGAGAGGAGTTTTCCATTCCGGGTCCCTCCTTTGCTGTGTCTGTAATTGTCCCCCCCAAAATTGAGGCATGGTGCGTTTCAGCCTATGAGATGAATACCTGCTTCAGAAAGTTATGAGTTCCGGGGCGGGGGGGGGCGGGAAATGGGGTTAATATGGGAATTGCTCCACAACCTTGAACAGGGTTAGGATTCATGGGACTCCTAGACTACATATTTCTAGCTCTTCTACTCTCACTATTGTATGGGTTGGCAGATGCACCTTGTTAGAAATTGCTGAAGTGGTTTTGGATGATTTCCTACAAGCGACTGCAATATTTGTTTGTTCCTTGGTTTTCTGTATTTTCAGAACAAACATAAAGAACAGGGGTAATAACTACAAGTTCTTTGAAGTTGGCAGTGGGGTGCTACTTTGTCGCAAGATTACTACCTACTACATCACTACTGCTTAATTGGTGCAGTAATGTTGTGGGTTTCATGTTCTCTTTGCCTTAAATCCATTAAGATTTTCACACGTCTCACAGTCCTTTGCCCTTTAGGAAACCGATTGCACTGAAAAGAGAACATGTAAAGGTGCCATTGGATGAAATTTGGCAGAAACACACAGGGTTTCTTCATTCTGGTTTGCTTATTTACCATGCATGTCTTGCTGGTGACAGGCTCTGGATCTGTTGATCATCAAGTAAATGGGTCAGTTTGTTGGCGGATCTCTTGGACTGAAATTCTAAGTTTGTAATGACTGTTATATTTGTCAGTAAAATGTGACAAATACAATAACCTATAGGATCTTGGTACATGAGACTGTTACCATGGTTTGCCCCAGAAGATGCAATTCCTGGGCCAAGACAGCATGTTCTAGTTGTCTGAGCAAGGAACTCCTGAGTTCTAATCTTGACTCTGGCACTAAATGGCTGTAACTGAAAATGGGGTGGGGGCACTCCTTGCCTGTTTCTCAGAGGAGAAAAGGATATTGTCTTGCAAAGCACTTCTCCTTTTCAAAGTGTTAGAAATGTGAAGCTTTGTGTCTCTTAGTAACAGTGTGTGTGTGTATATATATATGTGTATATATATATGTGTGTGTGTGTGTGTGTGTGTGTATATATATATATATACACACACACACACACACACACACACACACACACACACACACACGATATGAGAGCAAGCAGTTATACCAGGAGCCTATAATTATGGTTACACTTTATATTGCTTACATAACTTTTAAGTAAAGTGTTTTGTCTCTTAGATTTGTAGTCATTCCATTCCAGTAAGAGTGGCCAGTGAGCTAAACGTAGTACACAGAAATTTTGTAATGTGTCCCCTTGCTGTTTATTTTAAAATACGGAACCCTTAGAAGCTACAGGTCTCAGCATGCAATATTCCAACCTGATGCAAAGGGTCATCTGCTCAGCTCATATCATGCTAGTACCTGTAGTCTCCGCAGTCATATCTGTATTTGGAGAACAGTTTTATTTTATCCAAGGTGGGTGTGGCCCTTGGTAAGGTACCAGTGCAACCTTTGGTTGGGCAAAATTAGGGTGCCTCTGCATTATAGAATAGGTGTGGGACTACCACATCCTGCAGAGCTCATGGAGAATTATCATTTTGCTATCCTTATTCAGCCCAACTGAGTGATTAAGCACAAGAGTGGTGTGAGGTTTGCCAAGGCAGAGTAGTACAGTGATTGCATGCATAAGTGCAGATCTGAAAGACCTTTAATTTTCAGGAAGCCTAATTAAGGAAGTGCTTGTAGGTGATGTGAGTCGGGACAGAAGACAATTGATAACTAGGCAGTGGTGTTTCATCTCATTCTGTCTGCTTCTTAGTGGTAATGGTGTGGATTTGCATAACCATTATGGGTAATATATAACCTTATGAAGAGGAAAAATGGAAATGGAAAAATCTTGTCTAGTGATCACAAGCATATTGTAATGAATCTTGGTATCACCTTCGGATAACTGATGCAGCCACCTCTAATGTGATGCTAATTAATCTATTCCCCAAAGCCCCTGCAGTCACTATTGCTGTGAGTAGTTGAAAGTAACATTCATTACATAGTCCTACTTTGGATAAGGAAAGGAAGCATTCCATTTCTCCTCCCGTTCCCACTCCGGTAGCTTCCAAAAGGTCACTGAGCTCAAGTTGTCATTAAGTATCCTGATGTCTTTTCCGAACTAATTCTGCACTCTGATCCAGTGGCCAGCTCTTTATCCCTAATCATCTTTTCTCTTGGAGGGGTTTCTGTGGCAAGTGTTTGTGCCTACAAAAGGGAAGCATTTTCCCCCAGTTATCTGTGAACCAAGGCCCCAGTCCTACAAGCTGCACTGTGTGGGAAGATGCCTGCCCCGTGTGGAGCCCCACAAACTTCAGTGGGGGCTTGGTGCCATGGTCTACCTGCACACGACACTTTGCAAGATCAAGACCCAAATTTGCCCAGTTCTGGTTTTGAAACTGGCAGTATTTAAAGAGATTTTTTGAAAAATCTGTTCAACCACACACAAGTGGGCATAATTACATTGCACTTTAGCAGTTGGTAAGCTGGCAG
The DNA here is from genome assembly GCA_033296515.1 of Macrochelys suwanniensis. Taxonomy (NCBI): domain Eukaryota; kingdom Metazoa; phylum Chordata; order Testudines; family Chelydridae; genus Macrochelys; species Macrochelys suwanniensis. The sequence goes on along the minus strand of CM065790.1, from coordinate 5,573,848 downwards.
TTCAGGAAATGACGCTGTAATTGGTGCAGACATTTTGGAATAATTCCTATGAGCAGATGTTAAGCAAAGAGTAGGGTACATTAGTCTAACATGGGGGATTTGTCACTTTGAAGAGGTGAACAATATCTTCATCATTGTGATGGATCCCAAAGGGTGTAGCCTACTTGCAGGTCAAGCGCCTCCCAGATCAGTCTCTAGCTAAATCCTTAAGGTGGTCTGGCTGGATGTTCAGTCTTTGTCCCCGATATGTTCGGTGACGTGATAAGAAGAGTCAATGGCACACTGCAACCAGATGGCCCTGGGGTCAGATTGTAGGTGTGTAGGGAACATTTTAACAGCCCCACACTCTGTTGCTCTAACTAGAAAAGCAAAACAGAATGTTAAAGAAAAATTTATTGAAAGTAAAAACACACAAACTCCCAGCAATATCTTCTTGTCTACCAAGGAAAATAGCAGTGCAAGCAGATATTAAGGTTGCGTACTCACAATTTTGCATACTTTAAACAAAAATTTAAAGATTAACTGCAGCCCTTAGATTCCTAGCAATACGCCGGTATGATACCAATAGCTGCAAAGCTCTGTAGTTTAATCTATGCTATTTCCCCTAGAGTTATCAGCCCCATGTTCTTTCACGGAAGAGCCTTAATCCAAGGATTTGTAAAAGTAGCATCCCTGTGGTGTCCAGAGGTCAAACACACCACTGATGATCTCTTTTCATGCATTTTTGGTACCTCGTTAGATCAATTTTAGGAGTTTCTGATTGATCCTAGATTCTAATGCAGTCTTTGGCTTTAGATCAGCAGTTAACATGCTGAAGGACTAGTTATTTTAGCTCTGCTTTGCATACCAGTGATTTACAATCTCACTGCAGCCCTGTTGATGTGTTAGAAGTGTTCAGAAATAATTTAAATCAGGAGTTGAAGCCTTGTGGTGAAAACTGGTGCATTTTGATGTATAAGTTAAAGAACAAACAGTTGAGCTCTCTAATGATCACACTGAATGCAGCGCAGGTGATGAGATCATGGATTCTAAAAGCACTCTGAAAATCCTGAGTTAGATTAATACTAATGTTTACAAAGTACCAAAGAACACATTGAAGTCGATGGTAAATGCCTTCTTTTAGAGGGGAAAGACACTTGCAGAGAAAAGAGTAAAAATGCTTAGATAAAAATGTGTATTAAAAAGAATCTCAGAAAGCTCTGTTTTCATTTTTGTGAGCAACTGTGTAAGGTCTTGCTCAAGGTTGTCATTATTAAGTGTTTTGCTTGGCCTCAGTGAGCTGCCTGGGTGAGATGAGTGACTTTATCAATCTTGTGGCTTCAATGATTTTAGTTTCTCCCTTTCTAACGTTTCAGCTGTTACATTTTCTATTTCCCCTGGAACAAATGAGAAGCCTCTAGATACACTGATGTAATGTTGTTCTGGGATTCTATCACTCTGGGTCACTGAACCATTCTCGCGTGAAGATGAGCCAGTTCAAGCTGTGGATGGATTTGTATTTTGTGTCGCAATGCTAAAATAGCCAAGCAGGGTAAAACGCCAAGCTCCTTTCTAAAGCTCCACTGGGGTGGGTACATTCAGAGGCTAGATGCTTACATTTGCTGAGCTTACCAAAAGCTTAATCCTGTGCAGTCTTTCTTTGATACCTGGACAAAAAGGGCCAGATCCTCAGCTGGTGTAGATCAGCATAGCTCCATTGACTCCAGTGAAATTTTGCCAATTTACACCTGCTATGGGCCTTATGCACAGGCTTAGCTTATATACTTGGTGCTAGGGAACGGTTTTCCATATTCTAATCAGGTTTTTTCCTGAGAAAAGGAGAAATCCCTGGTTTTGTCAGGCTATGTAAATATGCTGGCATTGCTGGGCACTGTTATAATCTAACTTCTGACAGCATTTCTATGGCAAGCCCAGGGGTTTTGAGATTCTGGTTTTGTAATCAGAACGCAGTGACACATGCTGCAAAAATATCTTCAAACGATCCAGTACCCTACTTCTGTTTTTAACGGTTGGTGCATTTCTAGACTAGGAGAAAAACTAGACGTACTGTGAATATTTCTCAGATCAGGAAGAAAAGCTACAGAAAATACTGTTCAGTCTTGTGGTTTACAGCCAATACACAGACAAAAGGGAGTCTTGAGGCTAACTCTGTTATTGATTCCATCGAGTGACCTGGGGCAAGATACAGAAATTCCTTCTACATTTGTGTGTTCTTCTGTACAACAAGGAGTTCTTGTGGTGCTTAGTGTTTGCAAGTGCTGTGAGATCCTCTGGCAGGTGCAATAGAAGTGAAAAGTATCACTACATATGATAGTGTGTGAGCAAATAGTGATTGCTAGGTTAGGCAGAAGGCTTGTGCATTTAACGCTCTTTGTGAAGGAGACAACTGCTAGTGGCATTGCAGCCTTCAGTATTGCAAGAATGTTTTAAAAGCTCAGTGTTAGTTTTCTTCAGCCTTTTAACTTGAAGGCCTAATTGCTACAGTCTGAGCTGTCAATCTTCTCTATCTATCTATCTATCTAGGCCCTAGTGCCCAGAGATTGCACCCCTGAGCGCAGTGGGATAGAATCTGTTCTTACACCAGTGTAAATCCAGTCTATGTGGAGTTATACTGATGTACTTGAAATCAGAAGCTGGCTTACTGAATGCAGATCTTCATTAACTTCTACTGTCCTCACCTCCAATTCTTCTGGAAGTAGCTGCTCAAAAATGTCTTCTACTAAAAGTGCAATTGTTGGTTCAGCTTTAAAGCAATTTTCTTAGCAAACCCTTTCTATCTGTGGAATTAGGACATATGTTTGCTTTTATTAGTGATAGAAAAATTGCAAACCATCTGCATCACCCCAACCCATAGAATCATAGGACTGGAAGGGATGTCGAGAGGTCATCTAGTCCAGTCCCCTGCACTCATGGCAGGACTAAGTATTATCTAGACCATCCTTGCCAGGTGTTTGTCTAACTTGCTCTTTAAAATCTCCAGTGATGGAGATTCCACAACCTTCCTGGGCAATTTATTCCAGTGCTTAACCACCCTGACAGGAGGTTTTCCCTCATGTCCAACCTAAACCTCCCTTGCTGCAATTTAAGCCCATTGCTTCTTGTCCAATCCTCAGAGGTTAAGGAGAACAATTTTTCTCCTTCCTCCTTGTAGCAACTTTTTACGTACTTGAAAACAGTTATCATGTATGTCCCCTCTTGGTCTTCTCTTCTTCAGACTAAACAAACCCAGTTTTTTCAATCTTCTCTCATAGGTCATGTTTTCTAGACCTTTAATTATTTTTGTTACTCGTCTCTGGACTTTCTCTAATTTGTCCACATCCTTCCTGAAACGTGGAGCCCAGAACTGGACACGATACTCCCATTGCAGCCTACTCAGCATGGAATAGAGCGAAAGAATTTTCAGTAGCAAAATAACAGGGGTTATTCAGACTGAAATGAACATAGGATGTTATTTACATCTCAAACCTAGATTTCTCAGCAGTACATATTTTTTAAAAAACGCGTAGAAGCTCTGAGTATGCACATTAGGAAGGCAGAGGCTGCTAATCAAATGCTAGCAATTCCAGTTGAGGCCTACCACTTTAAAGCAATATTTCAGCATTGGCCTTATATATTTTTTATTAAATGTCTTAAGGATTTTTGGACTAATTTGTCACTTTTTAAGGAGAGCGGAACAAAATTAACCCTCTCCAATAATGTTAAATTAATGGTCCCTCATTCTCATGTTTTCCAGATCACCAGATTAAATACATTCTCATAATAAAATATTATATCTTACCAAATATTTCTACCTGACATTTCTCTTTATTTTTTGAGGCCTGATCCTGCTGTAGCTATTACATGTGTAGCCTACTGACTTCCAAAGGACCATCTGTACGTGAAAGAGCTGCAGGAACCTAGATATTGCTTTTTGCCAGCTTTTAATTTTAAAAGCATCACTATGATAGATCATCACTATATCTCCTTTTGGATATTTCCCCCTCACAGCCTTGGCTATGTGGAAATAAACCCATTTTCTTGTTCACTACCACAATGAGTACTGTTACATCAGGACTCAAACCCCCCTTTTTTTAGTGCATATTATACTCATTGCATTAGCCTCTGGCATATTGTCCTATTACTTAAGCTATTAAGAGACTGGTAAATGCTGGCACAGTTCAAATGTGGAGACTCCCTTCAATACGAGGTACAGTGATTAATGCAGTAGGCTTATTATTCCTGTCCGCTGATGCTTAGTATTTGTCATTTTCTCTAGTGTGTACCTGGGAGCTTAGAGGATCCAAAAAGCATAACACATCATAAATTGATCCATGCTACTTCAGAGAAGGTGCTGACAGATACAAAAACAGTCTTGGAGGAAAACATTCAAGATAAAGGTAGGAGAGCTCTATGATTAAACCTCATTCATGCAATTGTAGCCTGTAAGCCTAGTAACATGAGATTGTATTTAATTGTGAGGTGCATGCCAAGTTCTGACCTTAATGCCTATTCTGGGTTCTGAGACGAGGGCACTGATGATAAAATGGCTAAAAGGTATAGGAAATAGAAAGTGTTTAGACTCTCGTATGTTTTTGTTGCTTGCTGCAACATTGTTTTTTTAAAAGAAATCAAAACATGAATTATGCACACAGTAGTTGAGCCAGTAGATTAAATGATTTTTTTATTTTGTAAATCTGTTTTAACACACACACACAAAAAAGGAACTACAGTTGTAATCTGATAAGTCTAATAGGTTCATACAGTGCACAGCTTTTACCCTTTGCAATTGTGTTTGAGGATGGTAAACACAAATTAGACCATTATGAATACCACCCCATGCATAATTTTGTTTTGAATTGGCTTTTGGATATTTGGTAGGGCTGTAAAGTGATTAAAAAAATTAATTTAGTTTGGTCGCGCGATTAATTTTGCTTGATCATGCTGTTAAACAATAATAGAATATCAATTTTAAAAATATTTTTGGATGTTTTCTACATTTTCAAATATATTGATTTCAATTACAACACAGAATACGAAGTGTACAGTGCTCGCTTTATATTTGTTTTTGATTACAAGCATTTGCACTGAAAAAAAACAAAAGAAATAGTATTTTTCAGTTCACCTAATACAAGTACTGTAGTGCAGTCTCTTTATCATGAAAGTTGAACTTACAAATGTAGAATTATGTACAAAAAACCCTGCATTCAAAAATAAAACAATCTAAAATTTTAGAGCCTCCAAGTCCACTCAGTCCTACTTCAGCCAATTGCTCAGACAAACAAGTTTGTTTACATTTGCAAGAGATAATGCTGCCAACTTCTTGTTTACAGTGTCACCTGAAAGTGAGAACAGGCATTCACATGGCACTGTTGTAGCCAGTATTGCAAAATATTGACGTGCCAGATGCAATAAAGATTCATATGTCCCTTCATGCTTCAACCACCATTCCAGGGGACATGCGTCCATGGTGATGACGGGTTCTGCTTGATAAGAATCCCAAGCAGTGTGGACCAATGCACGTTCATTTTAATTATCTGAGTCAGATGCCACCAGCAGAAGGTTGATTTTCTTTTTTGGTGGTTCAGGTTCTGTAGTTTCCGCATCGGAGTGTTGCTCTTTTAAGACTTCTGAAAGCATGCTCCACACCTCATCCCTCTCAGATTTTAGAAGGCACTTCAGATTCTTAAACCTTGGGTCGAGTGCTGTAGCTATGTTTAGAAATCTCACATTGGTACCTTCTTTGCGTTTTGTCAAATCTGCAGTGAAAGTGTTCTTAAAACGAGCAACATGTGCTGGGTCATTGTCTGAGACTGCTATAACATGAAATATATGGCAGAATGCAGGTAAAACACAGAGCAGGGGACATACAATTTTCCCCCAAGGAGTTCAGTCTCAAATTTAATTAACACATTATTCTTTTAATGAGTGTCATCAGCGTGGAAGCATGTACTCCGGAATGGTGGCTGAAGCGTGAAGGGGCATAGGAATGTTTAGCATATCTGGCACGTAAATGCCTTGAAATGCCGTCTACAAAAGTGCCATGCAAATGCCTGTTCTCACTTTCTGGTGACATTGTAAATAAGAAGAGGGCAGTATTATATCCTGTAAATGTAAACATACTTGTTTGTCTTAGCGATTGGCTGAACAAGAAGTAGGACTGAGTGGACTTGTAGGCTCTGAAGTTTTATATTGTTTTGTTTTTGAGTGCAGTTATGTAACAAAAAAACTACATTTGTAAGTTGCACTTTCACGACAAAGAGATTGCACTACATTATTTATGAGTTGAATTGAAAAATACTATTTTGTCTGTCATTTTTACAGTGCAAATATTGGTAATAAAAAATAATATACACTTTGATTTCAGTTACAACCTAGAATACAATATATATGAAAATGTAGAAAAACATTCAAAATATTTAGTACATTTCAATTGGTATTCTGTTGTTTAAAAGTGCAGTTAAAACTGCGATTAATCGTGATTAACTCAAAAAATTAATCACAATTAATTTTTTTAATCGGGTGAGTTAACTGCGATTAATCGACAGCCCTAATATTTGGCTGTAAGTAAATAAAAATAATAGATTAAAAAAAAAAAGAAACCACCTTTATCAGATCAGGTCTCAACCCCACTATTTGACTTGATGTTGCTTTCTGAAGTTTTTATTTCAGCATCTCAGTTTTATAACGCTGTCCGCTTACGCTGTGCTTTGCAGACGTAGATCAGAATGGATACCTAGTACAACTCCGCTGGCTATAGTGGAATTGCGCCAGGTGTGTGTGTATAGCCTGTAGAATTAAAATGCAACAAGGCTTAATGTGAAACAAAGGAAGGTCTAAAGGTTAGAGTAGTCAGGTAACTGGGTTCTATTCATATTGGGCACTTACATTTTCAGAAATGCCCATTAATTTAGGCCTCAACATTCCTGTGTCTCTCCTCCCCTCTCTCCTCCCTCCCCCCCCATAGATTGGTATAGTAATGACCCACATCACAGGTGTACTGGAGACTTAATTAAGCCAGTGGATGTAACGCACTTTGAGATCTTTGGAAGAAAGATGCTTTGTAAGTGCAAAATATTAGTATGAAAAGCGTAAAGGGGAAGCATGCGATGCGATCTTTCAGACTTACCTTTGTCTGCCCAGAAGATTTGCTCCAGTTATAGCCATTGGTGGGTAGTCACCAGTGCAGACACTTAGTCTAAGCAGAGCGAACTGCTCTAAGCTGCCATTTGCACCTGTTTCAAGTAGGGGTAATCTTCACCACTGCAGGTAGTGGCTTTACATGCATATACTAGGGGTTTGCACTGGTGCAGCTATACAGGTGGCTGGCTACTCATGGCTATAATTAGGGCAAATCCCCAGTATGGAGAACACCATAGGTGGTTTGGCTCTAGGTTTTCTTTCCAGCCTCTGGTTTGGCAGGGAACGCATTGCGACTGGATTCTTACTGTGGTGGAGCAATTGTTGTCATTTTCGCAAACAGCACAATCCATTTTAGTGGATTTGGAGCCCACAAGGATCTCCTTTCCTGGGGCAGGCTGGGAGCAAAACTAGGGATAAGCGGGTTTAACATGTAGATGGAGTGTAACTAATGATGAGCCATGTTCTGAATTCTATTAGAACTGTAAATCCAGGATAAATCCATTGTTTAGATGTCAGAATTTGGCTGCAAAGGTCTGACTTTTTAACTGCACGTATTAAAATAAGCCATTTCCCAGCAATATCTCAGATTACAGCTGAAAGGATTGTTCAAATCTAACTTTTCAGCTTTTTATTTACTCTTAGTATGTCACTCCGCCTGACCCGTAGACCAGTCAGTTTAACTTTGTCCAGTGCTTTGTCAGTTAAATTTTTTGACTTTTATGCCCTAATGTAGAGATGCAGCAGTCGGATTGCTTGCACTCGCATAATGCTGGACTGCATGAGTTGCAAACAGAGAAGGAAAATGTTTAGATCCAAAAACAGTTAAATCTGGACAATCCCTGAAACTGTGCAAAGAATGCAAACAAAACCCCATTTCTATTAAAACCTTCATTTTACAATTTCTAATGTGACCGATGTTGCAACCACATGCAATATCTCTGAGGACTGTATTGTATTTATCACTGTGGGGCAGGGATTGTATGCAACTCCAGTGGGGAGGGTTGTCACATTCCTCCAGGAATCCAAAACAGTAAGGGGGTGACTTCGGTGAAACACCTTTGGAGAGGTGCCACCCTCTGGAACGACTGGTATATACTGCTGCAAAGTGGATTTTCCAGAGACCAACAAAGAAAGGGCTTGGGGCATAAAGAAGCTGCGTTTAAACTGACTCGGGCCTTTTTTCTGATCCAGCAAATGGACAGGACCTTCTGTCAAAGGGCCCCAACCCTCGTGGAAGGGTTGGGAAGATTTTGGCCCCATAAGACTGATGGGTGACCTCTGGTAAGCTTTTTGCATGCATATAGGAAATTTCATTGGTTTTTTTTGTTTGCTCTGTAATGCTTTTACCTCAAGAATAAAGGTGCTAGCTCAGAAAGAGCTGAGCGGTACCTTAGAACTGCTGGCATTATGCTGTTCATGGCCCTCGGGGGGGAAAGAGCAACGCACAGGAGCAGTTGGCAGTCTGTCAGGCAAACTGGCTGACTGGGTCATCACCGTGGATGGTGGGGGGCTATGCAGCCTTAAAACCCCAGTCGGCAGGGAGAGAAATACAGGTCTCTGCTCAAGAGAAGTGCCTCTGGGAGCTGGAAGCTCTCAGTGGGTGTCCTCAAGGGACCATGCAGGAGGAATACAGAAGCAGTTAGCCCAAAACTGACATCCTTCATTTTACAGTTTGTAAATTTTGGGTTTTAAATTGCCTGACAGTGGTCCATTACATGTTACTTCTAACATATTCCAGTCTCTTCTCTTTCTAGATGTCTTGTTGTTGGTAAAGAAGCGAGCTCCCCCTCCACCTCCCAAAATGGCAGAAGTATCAGCAGAGGAAAAAGTGAGTTCAGAAGATTTTCTAGTCTGCATTTCCCTCCTTTTATTAACAACTTGGAAAAGCGTAGCTGTGGGTGTTCACTATTTATTTATGGAGGCAAATGCATCCATTTAATTAAAGATTACATAAATTTCAGGAGGATTCATGTTCCTTTGAAACTTCCCAGAGAATACCATAAGCATTAGAACTGTAAATTAACAATAATGTTTGCCTCAAACAGGATATATACGCTCTGTGGAAATGCTGTAAGGTTGATCTTTGAATATCTAATTATTTTAGGTTGTGCCATGTTGTACCTTCAGATAGATCTGCCTTTTCGAAAGTTGTCTAGCTGCTCTAATTTCTGTCTTTAGCTACACCTGGTCTCTGGCCCTGTAACCGGGTCTCTAGGAGTTTGTCTACACTGGAGCTGGGAGCGAGCCACCCAGCCTGGCTAGACAGGCGTGCTAGCGGGGCTTGCGCTAGCATGACCAAAATAGCTGTGGGGATATTGCAGCACCAGCAGGGAGCTCAGATCCAGGGGGTAGAATCCACACAGCTATTTTTAGCACATTAGAGCAAGCACCACTAACACAAGTCTGTCTGCTTGAGCTGGAGGGCTGGCTCCCAGCTCCAGTGTAGACATACCCTGGGGTACAAGCATTGGCCCTGCTAGAACTTCAACTTTATCTCCAGCTGGGATAACAGTGGGTTGCTTTTTTCCCCCCTCGGGGTGTAATTGTTATTACAGTGGGTCAACGCTCCCCAAAAGGACATTTCTGCCCAGGTGGTGCTGTAGCTGCCATCATCTGCAGATGTACTGAGCTGTGCCTTTGCTTGTCCTTGTGAATTGCTGGAGGTCTCTGCTTGTATGTGCAAACCTTTTTTTTCTCTTCTGCCATTTGCTTCCTGTAGGTATCTGTATTTCCCTGTGCACTGCCCCTCTGGGGTCTTGCTGTGCTGCGTGTCTCACACTCTTCCTCACACTATGTCCTCTGTGCATCTGTCTCTTTGGGCTTCAAGCCTTCCATTTTTGGACTGTGTGTTGAAAATTTGGAGCTAGTCCAGGGCACTGTATTTCCCCACACTATTTCCAAACAATGCAGCGCTTTCAGTATTAAATGGCACATAAGGTGTTCACACAACTCACGTCTCCCTACTAATTTTGAACAGAACACAGATGCATTTGAAGAGAGTGCCCTACAGGGAAGGAACATTGTGAGGGGTTTGAACCCTTTGGGGTGTCATCTGATGTGCTGGGATGCCACTGAGTTAGCCTATCCTGCCAACTATGCCACTGTAACCATACCTCAGTGGGCCACAACTGAGGATGCCAAATTCAGGACAAACTGCTGAGAAATAGGGCAAACACAACCCAAAACTGGTGGTTATTCTTCCATAAGATAAACCAAACCAGCCACAAAAGTAAACTCCTGTTTCACCACACTGGCCAACAAGAAGTCATAAAAGCAGTTTCCTCGGGCATTCCAGTTCTTCTATCACCACCAAAAACACTGGATTCAGAGATGAAAGGATCTTCTGATCCCAGAGGACCAACCACACACCAGGTCAACATATAACTTAGATCTTCCCCAAAATCACGCTGATGCCAATCCTTTAGTATCTAAAATCTAAAGGTTTATTTATAAATAGAAAGAAAGGTGAGTTAAAATTGGTTAAAAGAATTGCAGAGTTCTTGGTTCAGGCTTGTAGCGGTGATGGAATAAACGGCTGGCTTAAGAGTCTCTGGAGTACATTCACAGCTTGGATGGGTCATTCAGTCCTTTGTTCAGAGCTTCAATTTGTAGCAAAGTTCCTCCAGAGGTAAGAAGCGGGACTGAAGTCCAAATGGAGGTGTTTCCAGGATCTTTTATAGCTTTTGCCATGTGGAGAACATCCCATTGTTCTTACTGTGGAAAATTACAGCAACAAGATGGAGTTTGGAGTCACATGGGCAAGTCCCATGTCCATACATTTTACCTAGTCACAGCAGAAAATTCCATTAAGTGTAGATGGGCATCTCCCATGGTCCATTGTCAATTAAATGTTCTTTTGATGGGCCACTCAATTTGAATAGTCCCTCCAAGATGTGCTGGGCATTACCTTGTGGGCAGTACCCCAGGAGCAAACATTTGAAATCCAAGTCTAGAGCCAATACTTATAACTTCAAATACAAAAATGATACATGCAGACAGATGGCATAATCATAACCCAGCAAATCATAACCTTTTCATAGACGCCTCACTTGACAACCTTTGTACAAGATTTTCTGCAAGTATATAACAGTGGTTGCACCAATGATTTATACGGTCATATTTTAATCAGATAACGTCACAAAACATATCATAGTGGTTAGAGCATGGGACTGGGAATGGGGATTCCTGGATTCTATTCCCTGCCACTGTGTGACCTTTCATGAATCAGTTCCCGCTCTCTGTGCCTCAATTTCCCCATCTGTAAAATGGGGATAGTTAGGTGAAAAGCACTATGTGGGCCTGTGGAGAATGTGGAAAACTAATTTATTTTTATGAAAAATATATGTGACATAGGAGGTCTGATTTGGTCTTGTGATTACAAAGTATTAGTGCTATTAACCAATTGCACTGCTGGTCAGTTCCCCTAGTCACAAGTTACTTTACAGCACTTGCTTGCCTACAAGAGAATATGAAATCAGTCAGCTATAGCATAATTTTTATTACTGCATTTCAGTGGATAACAAATTACAAAATCTGATCATGCTTCCTTTTGTTGATTAGAGGAAGCAGGAACAGAAAGCTCCCGATAAGGATGCTATTCTCAAAGCAACAGCAAATCTGCCCTCTCGCAATGTAGATCGCACTGTGACCCACCACAACATGAGGGATGTAAGTATGGTGCTTTTTATCTCATTTAATTTACATGCTAAATCTAGATTTCCTCCCTGTTTTAACCCTTCTGTAGCCCACGAAAGCTTATGCTCAAATAAATTTGTTAGTCTCTAAGGTGCCACAAGTACTCCTGTGCTTTTTATCCGTAGGTTAGTTCATCTTGTCTTGAAGACTTCACTGAAACTTGGGCCTATTGCTTATTTCTTTTGAAATAAGTGAAAATGTATGGTCCTTAATATACCAGTAGCATAGGTAATTTAAAACTGAACTTTAAGAATCAAATTAAGGTTTTCCCTGTTTATGCTGTGTGTTACTTCTTGCATTTCTCACTGGATGATAAAGCCTAGTCACTTTCAGGTTCTAATGCACTAGCACAGCAGTGCAGAGTTTGATTGGAAATACTGCAGGGGAATGGGTTTTTGTTGTTTGTTTTTAAAGAGAAGTATGATCTTCATTTCCCGGTTTTAGGGTATTCTCTCGTACATGGTGGTAATAGTGAAACTGCCCTATACCTGTACAAAATATTTACCCATTTTGTTCCATGTTTTCCACAAAGGAGTTTTTTTTTTTTTAAAGTACCTGATCTTTTTGTCTTATTGGTTACATATGTGGTTCTAATAAAGATCTTAATTAAAAAAACTGTGTGATTATAAACTGTGTTCCCCACAGAAAATAAACTGTTTTAATTCCAAATTTCTACTGCGTTTTGGGTTACATTAAGGTTCTGTTTATAAAGGATTAATGAATACTTAATGGAAGTTTCAATAAATGGGTTAATCAAATGTTAGTCTAACAGGTCAATGGGTTGCTTATAACCATCTATAATGCCTCATGCTGATATGCTTATAACATCTAACATACTTAATACATCTATTGATCATTTATTAACCCTTTATAAACTGTCAATGGAACCTTAACATAAAGTGAGACTGCGTTTTGTTTGCATAAACATTTTGATTATACGTGGAGTTTGAGGCAGTGAGTTTTCCTCTTGGCTCTATTTTCAAAGTTTAAAAATGCCCCAGCACTGTGCAGCTTTCAAAATGCTGAAGGACCTTGTGAGTATGTGTTTCAGAGTGTGTTCAACAGACAGTGATTTGCTTCATCAGGTTTGATACTGCCATGTGCATGAAGTTGCGAAGCCCTACGTGCATAGTACATGCTGTTAAATAGTCAATAAATAAAATGTTGAAAATTTTTCTTTACAAAAAAAAAGTCAGACGTCTTTAGCACTTACTATTAATTTAAAATGAAGCATGGAAAACTTAACATGTTTAATGATCAGCTTGCGCTGTTGTATATGGGATACACTAAAAATGTTTCCAGATGAAGGAAGGGAAGCCATGACACATCAATATGACAAGTCTCAGAAGAAGCTGGTCGTAGGAAGAAAATGACACCAGCCAAGAAAACTCATCCCTTAATAGAAACAGGGGTCCCCAGTCCTGAAAGGCGCTCCACAGCATCTGACCAGAGGCCCACTGACTTCTGTCTGCCCACACAAAGCTCCTTACAGGGTTGGGCCCTGTTTCCATTAAGAAATAAGCTTTCTCAGCTAGTGTCATTTTCTTATGGGACTAAAAGCAATGGAAGAAATAAACAACCCTTCCTGCATGGCAATTCTTGCTCTGTATAGCACTCCACGGGAAACATGCCAACATATTTTTGATAGGCTAAACACAGTGAAAGCAAAGCCATAATAAAGCAACTTTCTCTACAGGGGGCAAAGGCGTAGCATACAGACTCTAACAATAGATGCATTAAGTGAAGACAGCTATTGGTAGCTTCCTATCTAAATGTTTTGACAGTTTCCTTTCTTGCAGTTCCAGACAGAGCTCCGGAAGATCTTAGTTTCACTTATAGAAGTTGCGCAGAAATTGCTAGCACTGAACCCAGATGCCGTTGAATTATTTAAGAAGGCAAATGGTAAGAACATGTCCCTCATGTGTTTTATGGAGCCGTGTTTTGACTAGTCTTGTCAAGAAGTACCCAAACTGTTTATTCATCCTATTACAAAAGGCCTGTAGCCAGACCCACCTTGTGCTGTGATTCCGTCACATCTCCCAAGCTAAGCAGAGATGGGATAGGTCAATACATCAGTGGGACTCTTCTGAGGAATACCCAGGTGCAGAGGAAGGAAGTGCTCTTGCATATTTAGTCAGAGGGAAGAGTGTTACCTACTGATCTGTCTCAATTTGATGGCTTATTTTTAAAAATACGCCTGTCCTATACTTGGGGCCCTACCAAATTCACAGCTGTGAAAAACGTGTCACGGGCTGTGAAATCTGGCTAGTGTAGTGGAGGGACAGGGCTGGGGCCTCTTACTATGCACCAGTCTCCAGATGCTGGGGAGGGATGGGATTTTCTTTTCCCCTGCAGGGACCGCTCCCGGAACTGGGTCAGACCCATCTCTGGGAACCTCCCCCTGCTGCAGGTAGCTCCGTGGCTGGGAGCCCAGCCCTGAAGGCAGCCCTGCCACCAGCAGCAGCGCAGAAGTAAGGGTGGTAATACTCTGATCCCTCTGTGGCCTCCTTTTGGGTGGGAGCCCCACAGTTACAACACTGTGAAATTTCAGATTTAAATATCTGAAACTGTGAAATTTATGATTTTTAAAAACCTATGACTGTGAAATTGACCAAAATGGACTGTGAGTTTGGTAGGGCCCTAACCATTCCTTAGGGGGCACAGAGCAGCAGGATGTGGCATCTTTTCAATGAGACATAACCATAGCCAAGGTCTTGACAGCTCATGATCACTAGAGACCTTATGGCATTTTTCACAAGAGCAGGGGTCATAGGCCTTGATGTCTTGCCAGATTCCACTTAAATAATATTTGACCTCCTTAACATGCCATTTGGTTTCAGTTGGCTGCAGTATTTGTCGTCAATTGCATAGTGTTGCTATGGGCTATAAAAAAGCTGTTAACGTCCACTCCAGGTGTGTACACTTCAGTGTCAGGGAAAGGATTCCTGGGCTGAAACCCAGATCCCCTTGAAATCAATAGCAGAATTCTCATTGAATTGAATTGAATTGGGGAGGATTTCATCCCTTGTGTATTGGTTTTTGTTTGAAAAGCACTTTGGGATGAGAGGTACCATGTAAATGTAAAATTATTCCTAGTATAACTACTGGAAAACTTCACTCAAACTGCAGCTCTAGGGATGGTGAAGAATGCTTTAGGGTGTAGGGCACTAAAAGGGTATGTCTACACTGCAAAAAAACAAAAACAAAAGTATGTTCTTAACTCCAGTTGGCTAACCTGCATTAGCTTACTGGGGTTAAATAGCAGTGAAGACTCGGTAACTTGTCTTTTAACTTGGGTTAGCAGCTAGAAGTAAAGGCTATAGGGGACTGTAGGGTTGAACTCAAACAGCTAACCTAAATTGACATGTCTTCAGGGCTATTTTAACCCAAATTAAGAACACACTTTTTTTAGTGTAGACCTACCCTAAGAGTTAGGATTAAATGGAGAAAAGGAAAAATGTAGGGTGAATATAATGGAAAACTTCCTGACTCTGGGATTTATTAGGGCCTGATCCCACCACATTTTTCTCTCTCTCTCTCTAATTCTTTAACATGTCTCATAGAAGTCGGCAGCACTGTTTGCGTAAGGACTGCTCATGTCTAAATGCTTGAAAGCTCAGTCCCAAGTGGAATAGAATGTTAAGGGTAGTGAGGAAACCCACTCCCCATCATTTGAGATGTTGAACACTGTTCTTGACAAAGTCTTGGGAACAATCCAGCTTTAGTTGAGCTGACGGGGTTGAACTAGAAGACTCAATAGGTTTTTCTCTCGCCTTCTGATTTGTTAGGGTGGGAAAGGGAAGACTAAGGAGTCAAACTTAGCAGATATCGTTCCAGATGGAGTAGGGACTTATTTTGGCTTGACATCCTAACCTGAATCTGTTTTTTCTCTGTAGCCATGTTGGATGAGGACGAGGAGGACCGAGTGGATGAAATAGCCCTGCGCCAGCTTACAGAAATGGGGTTTCCAGAGAGCCGAGCTGTCAAAGCCCTTCGGTTAAACCAGTGAGTATATGCAGCACCCAGCGTACAGGATTGCTAATTACTGAGATAACTGGTGCACATTGTTATTTGGATAATAATGCATTTGCTGTAAACCGCCTCTTGGGACACCTAATTCAAGACTGGACAAAGCACTAGCACAGGGAACAGCCCTGCTCAGGGTAGAGGTCCATATGGGAGGGACGGGGATGTCAAGTGAGAGAACCTTACTCTGCTGCTGACTGTGCTGGACTTGTTCTGAGAATAAATGGAGGTCTGTATATTTGGCATCATTCATGAGTATTAAATTCACACTCTCAATTTAAAAGAAAAAAGAAAAAAATAGACCCAGTCCTTAAACTGCAGAAGAAACATTTCACACTGACTTCTAAAACCATTTTAAATTATTCATTTTTGTCCCCACATCCAGTGATATCAAGGACTGTTCTTTTCTTCTTTGGTTATAAAATTACTTGTGTGGTTGTGCCAATCCCATCTCTGGACTTTTCCTTTCTCTGCTTTCCCCAGGGCACAAATGGGGGAGTGATATGCTGTTAAACCTAGGGTTGTGAGTTCAATCCTTGAGGGGGCCATTTAGGGATCTGGGGCAAAAAAATCTGTCAGGGGACAGTACTTGGTCCTGCTAGTGAAGGCAGGGGACTGGACTTGATGACCTTTCAAGGTCGTTCCAGTTCTAGGAGATTGGCATATCTCCATTTATTTATGTATTTATTTATTTATTTACTTCAGATACCAAAATGACATGAGACACAGCAGATTATGCAGAGGTTTAAAATATGATCAAAGTGATCTCCTTGGGCTTGGCTCCTTTTCAGGGGAGTTCAAATGCTCATAGGCTCTGCTTGGTGGGGCTCAGATGCTCTTTTGGGCTCCAGGGATAAGTATGCGGGGGGGGAAAAGGGGTGATGCTCACCCAAGCACCATCCACTCCTGGTACCAAGATGAGCGGTCACTCATGGTAAATTGTGTAAGTGTGATGTGCTTGCTCGTCTCCTTATTTGCATGCTTTGATTGACAGTGAAACAGTTCCCAGTGTTGACATTTTAAATGATAGTCACTGGGTATCTGAATTAACACTCCATAGAAATGAACAGGGGCAGTTCACCTCTCTGGGTTATGGTTTCAGGTTCTGTGGAAACTTGGGCAGACATCACATTGTTAATTCACCCAAAAATTGCAAAGCGAGAGTTTCTTCTGACCTGTAAGGGGAAGAGTGACTTTCTATGTTGAAATGAAACTGAGGTTCTGGAAGCAAAAGCATGTTTGAAAATGCTAGATTGCTGCTTCAGCTCATCTTGAACCCTGGCTTTCCTCTATCTCCACCTCACCTCTCCTTTCATTATTAGCTCAGGAGAAATCAGTTTGTGGTGTCCATGGTATTTCAGGAACATCCTGATACAAACTAGCTAGTGAAGCTGAAAGTCCTAGGAGCAATAGCCAAACCTGTGTGGGATGATGATTTACTCACTGAGTCTGTCTACCCTGCAGCTGGGAGTAAGCCTCCCAGACTCCATTGGCTTGAGTGTAGAGGTTGTAGCTTGGGCTCTCAAGCCCAACTGATCCCCTGGTCTGAGCTCAGGTGGCTAGCTAGTGTCTCTGCTGGAGCTACAGTGTCCACGCTGCTAAGCTAGTGGGAGTCTGTCTAGCTGGGCTTGGAGGCTCGCTCTGAACGGCAGAGTAGAACATACCTGTTGAGCTTTGCTGACTCCCCATAATGGTTTCCATTAACTTTGTGTCTCAGTATGTCAGTGACGCAGGCCATGGAGTGGTTGATAGAACACGCAGATGATCCCACGGTTGATGCACCACTTCCAGGTCAAACCTCATTAGAAGCTGCCTCTGAAGTGGGTGCTTCCTCTGCTGGAGCAATTGCTGGTCCTAGTTTGGAAGCTAGTGGGGAAGAGCCCAAGGATGAGCTGACGGAAATATTCAAGAAGATCCGCAGGAAAAGAGAATTTCGTCCTGACCCACGAGTATGTCTTGTCTGTCTTTTACTCTTTACACAACAAATGTAATATGAAGGAAACACAGGGATACAGTGGACTCCAAATAACCATGTTTTACTAACTATATGCAACATATCAGGTCTGGATACCTATATACACTGCTGCTCTGGGAGGGTTCTGGAGACTTTTAAACACAGAAGATATTGAGGACCATTAGAGAACTCTTTAAAATATTTAAAAGGATACCACCCAGTACCTATACTCTACAGTCTCTAACACAGGTTCATCTAAATTACCAATGTTGTTAGGTCTGCCCCAGTGTTGGGGCTAATCTCTTGACGTAGCCTTTTGTAATCATGATTTGCTCTCACCACTAAAGCCAGAGGAAATAATGCAGTTGTGTGTATTGGTGAAGAAGCACCATAGGATATTAATTATGGTGCCCTGAGGACTCTTACCATAGAAGGGTATAAAAGAGCATTTAAGCTGAATCTTGAAGAGTTTGCAGAAGTGACGGTGAAACATCTTTTCAAGCTGTTTATCTGAACTGTTATAAATATCATGCATAGAAAATTTATCCCTGTTCAAAACAACTTATGTGATTATTTCCCCTTAAACTCACCAGGAGGTGCTCTTTAGAATTCAAGATAGATCTGCTTTTACCACTAAAGGTTTCCTGAGACTTTGACAAGATTCATCAACAACTTAATAGCTAATGTTAAGACATGAGTAAAATTAGTTATGTCTGAAAAAGACCTTTTAAAATATTCAGATACACAGTTCTAAATATTTAATGTGCACCAGGACTAAATCTAATTACTAGGACTTGCAAATGCACATGACAGCATGTGTTTTATTGCCAGAAAACCACAAGCCTTGGATATGGAGCATGAAGTACAAGTTTTAAAATCCTGTCTCCCATCCCCAGCATTCCAGTTATCTGGCTCTATACAAGATCATGGCTGTGTTCTCATAACTTGCATGGCTGCATTTCCAAACATGAAATTCCACTCCGTTGCACCAGTGGAAATTCATAGTAACTTCAGTGAACTCTAGATTTACACCAGTGTAGTTAAGAACAGAATTTGGGTTACAAACTCTACTTTCTGCTTCCCTTTAAATCTGCAGTTGATCCCTTGAGTCTTGCCTCCTCTCTAATATTTCACAATGCATTTCAGATTCTGCTTGCTCATTTCTTACCCTTTTCATTCCGCTGTTTAGTAGTCTAATCTAAATCATGAATATTACAGGCAATTAACCTTCTTAATAAGACCAAGCTAAATACACTTATTGTCTTGCCAATCTATATTTCGACTGTGCCCACCATTTAATGTCCTAATCACTAAATAACCTGGATTCAATTTGTCTGTTTGTAAATTTTCTTTCTGTGCCATGAGGAAGGTCACCTGTATATGAAATCTCAATTTGCCTATGTTGCAGTAAAATAATGTAGTGATGGAAAGTGGACTAGTTCCAGATCAATGTTTAGGAATCATTTGTGTAGCACCATAACATCTGGAGTATTTACCTTTGTAAGAACTGTTAATAAAGGAAGCCCCTTAACCACAGGAGTGAAATCCTGGCCCCACTGAAGTTAATGGAAGTTTTTCCCTGGTGTAGCCAGGTTTTTATCCTTGGGATAGAATCCTGGGTTCCTTTTGCCTAGGGCAGACTAGCTGGTGGCTGGGTTTCCCAAGATAACTGTTCCCAATAGATGTAAATACCTTTCTACTTTTCTGAGTTGCATACAAATAGGAAACCGGAATAAAACACTCCCATCTCTAGATACAGAAATGGAAACCAAAATATCTGAAGAGGAGTACGATGGGATATTAGAAATGACCGATCAAACAGCAGCCTTCCTTGTCCTTATTCCAAGGCTTGTGTTGAACCTGAAGGAAACTGCGGGCTACAACCAAATGCTGCTTAGTTACACAGCTGGAACCCTCACTGAAGTCCACCTGATTTGACCCTGTGTAACTGAGAGCAAAATCTACCTCTACAAATGCATAGTGGTAAAGGGGGAATGGAAGCAAGTTGATTCAAAGCAAGTAACTTTTGTCCTTCAGTACAAAACAGGTTACTTTCAAAACTGGATGTGAGAGTTAAAGCAAACCGTCCCATTTGACATGTGGTTTAGACTTTAACCTACTTCCTAAGAGACTCTCTCTCCTGGCTTCTGACCCATCACAACACTCTCCTAAATGTCACCTTGCCCGATCTAAAATTAGTGCCACAGCCTGCAAATGGCACGTGTACTATAATTGAACTCCTAACACTGTGAAAACCTCATTTAAAAAGAAGGCATTCTGATATTAACACGTCCTGATACAAGCAACTAAAGTGTGTGACCAGAGAAGAGCAAGAAAGGGAAAAGAACTAGTTCTTCCAGTGCTTGCTTGATGTGTAGGAGATAGGTATGAGGAAGTTCACCTCTTACCTGCTGGGGGCTGCATTTATATATATAATATAATATATATAATTTTACATTGGTGCTACTGTGTTTGCCCAGATGTTCCGTGTAAGTAGTAGGTGCAGGGTGGAAACTGCTGCCAGATTACCAGCAAAGAGAGGGAGAACAGATTCCTCTCACTAGAAGCCTCTCTGAGTCCCAAGGATATTGACGTGGAACAATGTTATAACAAGGGATCATTCAATCATTTCTCTTTCACCTGTGCGTTGGAACAGTGCAGTAATACTTAGTACTCTTAATCTTCAAACAGCTCTGCAAACATTTTTCCTCACAGTGCACTAGTGAGATAGGAAGGTCTGAGTGCTCTTACTGATGAGCGGGAGGGAAAATAGAGGCAATGGAGATGAGTGAATTGCTCATGGTCACAGAAGGAATCTGTGTTAGACATGGGAGTTCCTGCTTCCCATCCCATCCTGGGTTTTTTGGGCCAAATCCTGCTCCTGGTGACATAAATGGGATTTTTGACACTTCTTTTAATAGAAGGAGGATTTGGCTGCTGCTATTTTTTTATTATTCGCTTGTATTACAGTAGTGTCTAAGGACTCCAGTCATGGATCAGGGCCTGGTTGTGGATTGGAAACAGGCTACTTGTAGCCTGATGGTAGACCTTTAAAATCTCTGGAATCTCTGCAAGCCAACAGTTTGCACCCAATAAAAGCCTTTTAGGGAAAAAAAATAGTCAAAAGGGAATATAATCTGCTATATTCTCCTCTCAGTGACACAGAAAATCCCATTGGCTCCTCTACTGAGGAGAATTTGACTTAATAAAGCCGGTCGGGATTCTTAAAACTGGGACCGTCAACTTCTGCTCCTTCACTGTATGTGGAGAAGGAAGAGCTTTTCTACAGAAGGAGAAGGGATACGATTCATTCCTTGTGTGTGTTGTAGCTGCCATGGACCAAGCTAAATGCCGTGTGTAATAAGCTGTGTGTTTCTGATTTAGGCTGTCATTGCTTTGATGGAGATGGGCTTTGATGAAAAAGAAGTGATAGATGCACTCAGAGTAAACAACAACCAGCAAAACGCGGCTGTGAGTATCCTCTGTTATTTTCATTCCTAATTGCTATGATGATCATTTGCTCAGTTGAGAATTCTTGATCGCTGAACCGGATGGTACTTGGTCATATTTTTAATTCAAACTAGCCTCATGTTACACAGCCTTGCTCTTCGTATTCCAGCCCTATCAGTTATTGGAGTTGAAGCAAACATGATTCTATATTGTGCATCTTTGAAACTAGCTACGTACACCACTGGAAAGCAGTCACGTCTAGGCTAGAGCGTGGCAGTCAGTAAGCATCCTGCACAATGTTGAGGGAACTGCTTGCAGAGTGGAAATATTGAGATGGAGAACATTGGCCAAGGATATGGGAATTGTTTTTTGAGGTTCTCATCTGAAGGAACCCACAAACACACACATGCGCGCACACACAAAAGAATGCTCCTTTTAGCCTCTCCTGAAGGAAAAAGGGCTGAGTTGACCTCGCTGGGATTTTGAGATGTGCTCCTGGCAGTTAGATCAGTGAGCCTGTCCTCCAGCTTTGGATCTGGGAATCCTGGTGGGTTCTGGGGTAGGAGGATGACAGTCCTGGAGCGAGCTGGAGATTTCCAGTGTGATCTATAGAATGTCACCTCAGGTGGGTTTGAAAGCCAGAAATCACTTTTACTTCTGTATCAGGCTCTTCTAGTCCAGCTCCCGCTGGAGTAATGGGAGCCTTGCAGTTGACTTGGAGCAGGACCTAAGTGAATAGTAGTTAATGTGTTAATAGATACATGAAAGATTAGTCTTTCAAGTTGCATGCAGGGGTGATAAACTTTGTCTAGGATGTTCTGCCTTGTGCCTTATTTACATGCGGGATTGTAGTCTCACTAGCTTGCGTTTTAATGAAACTAATTATAAACTTGTCATGCCTGCTGACTTTTACAGTGTGAATGGCTGCTGGGAGACAGAAAGCCATCTCCAGAGGATTTAGATAAGGGAATTGACATCACTAGCCCTCTCTTTCAAGCCATCCTAGAAAACCCAGTGGTACAGTTAGGGCTAACGAACCCTAAAACGCTGTTAGGTAAGTACTGTCCTGGCTTCTGGCGAAGAAGCATTGCTTCCACAGTTGCTGACAATCAGAAAATACTCTATTTAAATAAAGCCGTGTGAATAAATGGGGAGGGTGCAGCCTGACTGCTCGCTTTGTAGTGCTGTGTATGATGCCATGTGGGTAACGGGCTTGGGAACAATCATGGGGCTGTCCCAGATATGACCCTGAATCTCTAGGGCAATGGTTTAACCTGCAACCATCTAGAATGTCATGGCTGCTGGCTAGAGTATCCATGTGGATCTAGGAGACTCGTTGCACCCAACTTGGCCAGAGGTTGGCAGGAAAAATGTAGATCTCTGCTTGGTATCCTGGGGTCCCTAGCTGCAAAAAATGTGGAAGAGAATGCATGCTGTAGTACAGCTCACTATAGATGGGAGTCTGCTCATTACTCAGAGGGCAGTGGTTGGCTGAGTTTAACTGAACTGAAAGCTGCCAGCTAAGGACTTGTGTGTGTGTCCTGCCAAGGCTGAAATAAGAGCGATGGACACATGCTTCGCCCTTTTTGGAGGTTTGCCCTCTAGAGCATCTGTGTTTTCTCGGTCAAAAAGCATCTGTGGCTGGGAAAGCCACATCACTCATGAGCCCAAAAGAGACTGAAATGTAAATCTGTGGTTGATGGTTCGCTCTGAGGAAACGCCGCACAGGGAGATATTTAGTAGGGAGAAATTTGGCCTTTCTGCAATATATAAACGTGCTTAATCTTTGGCCTCAGTGGTACCTAGACTTTTTATTTAAAGGCACATTTTAAAACCTAGATTGCATATGAATTCCTTTGCAGTGGATCTTTTGAACACTTACATTTAGTGTGAAGTTTCATGGTTTTAAATAATGCAGGAGCAGAACCTGCCCACCCTGATTTCTAAACAAGTGGCATCTTCGTTTCAGAGGGAGGGTTCCATGCTGCAGCGCAGGATATAAAAATAGAAAATGAAATGTCATTGTACACATGTATAAAGCTTGGATGAGCATCAGAGCACGTACTGTTGCTGATGATACCTCGGCTTATTGCCAGTGTCATGCATTTTAACATGAATATTTGCATTGAATTAGAAAATACCTAGTTATGAAAAAAAAGATCAAAAGTCCTTCTTTAGTTGAATATATTTTTAATCTCTCGCTTCTCCCCAAAAGAGGAGGAAGCATGGTCTAATGGTCAAAGCATGAGAGCTATATTTTATTCTCAGTTCTTCCAGAGACCTGCTTTGTGACCTTAGCAAAGTATTTATAGTCTGGCATTCAGAGGTGTTGAGTACCTACAGCTCTCGTTGACTTTATTGGGAGCTGTGAGTGCTTATCACCTTTGGAAAATTGGACCATTAACCTCTGTGATAGTTTGCCAGACTCTGTTATGTAAATTGTTACGCTGACCTTTAGGTGACTTCTGAAAAGGTCAGACCTTGTGTTTTGTGTGTGTGTGGGGGGGGGGGGGGGGGCCCATGAGTTCCAAATTTCAGCATTCTAACTCAGTGGGAAGCTAGATGTCTATCAGACACCATGTCTCAAGCATCTGTAAACTATTGGATTAAATGTTCTTGTTTCCTGCTGTATTTGCAACCCAAATCTTGCAGCAACGTGCTAGTGCATGAGAACCACACAGTGGCACTGACTTGTCTGTGCATCATCCAAGCTGAGTGAAATGCAAAATAAGTTAAAATAAGCAGTCAAAAGTAAATAAGTTGAATAAGCTTGGGATAGAGGAGTTATTTGACACAGGTAAAGAGAACTATTTTTAGCCATTTGGGCCTAGGTCATCCTTCCAAAATCTACAAATGGAGGGGACCCTTCCCCCTGCACACACCATGGAAGTTGGGGTCTGCCATGGGCTCCCTGTGCGACCTAGGGGCATGCCTCTGTGCCTTAGTTTCACCACCTGTAAAATGGGGATAATGCTTTACCTCACAGGGGCGTTGGGAAAGTAAACTCATTGCTGGAGGTGTTGAGATACTGTGATGATGGGCACCATAGGAGTACCTAGGTAGAACAAAACACAGCTGGCTTTTGTACTACCTCCGTCTCATCACCCCCAATAGCCACGGCCAGGAGGAGTCACTGGCAGTGCCGCTCCAGTGGAGTTGTGTTGCCAGGGAGCTTGGGTGTGGGGCGAAGGCCTCTGTGTGGGTGGCTCTGGCCTCCCAAGATCTGTCCTGACCGAGTTGTGGTGATCAAAGCAAGTCATGATTTCTACTGCAATTTAGCTTTTTATTTGTAAAACATCCAAAATACCCAATATTTTGCCAAATAAAACATCATGAACTGAGTTTTGCCACCTCTTTCTCTCGGCAGCCTTTGAAGATATGCTTGAAAACCCCTTAAACAGCACTCAGTGGATGAACGATCCAGAGACAGGACCTGTCATGCTACAGATCTCTCGAATCTTCCAGACACTGAACCGCACGTAGAGGGGAATGCCGATCCACTGTGCCACTTCTTGCTGTTTCTAGCTTCACGTTTCCTGAACAAGAGGGAACATAGATTTTTTTGGGGGGAGGGGGGGAGGAGGGAAATGAAGGGGGATCTGAGGGAAGAAGGTAGCAGAGGAAGCAAAATAGCTTTTTGTTTGGATAGGTACCTCTCAAATAAGAGCGTGTGTAGTTATGGCCTTCCTGAAGTTAATAGCCTTGTGGATTTAGTGTTAGTGGAAGAGGTTTGAAGACTTGTTCTGGGGGTTTTTTTTGCTTTCAGGTGGTGGGTTGAAAATGAAATATATATCCAAATACAGGAAAAAGCTTCGCGACCACAACTGAGTATCTGATTGGCGGAGAAAGTAATATGATGACATTGCCTCATGTTTCAATCTTCTTGCTCAAAAGGCCTATGACAGCAGTTTTACTAGCTAGTGGTTATAGCAACTGGCTAGTGTTTACAAAAGGTCACTGACCACTATCATAGGATAGTAATCATACTGTTCATCTCTATACAGTGTTAATTTATGTCTATATCAAAATACAAAATGATTTTTAAATTGATCCTTAGGAATTTGTTTTTTAAAATAAGTCCAGATGTTGAGAGAACATGGTTTTTATCCAGACTTGTTTGTCTTGCGTTCTAATTTAAACAGAATAATTCATAGATGGAATTTCTTTAATAAATAGCATTACTTTTTCCTATTTATTTTCTGTGTTAGTGTTGTTCCAGTCCTGCAGGGCTCATATGTTTGCAGGAGACCTCACTCAATGAGATTAAAGATGCAGTATCTCCTTTCACAAAAATGTAACTTGCCATTCCAGCAGTTTGGTTCTCAAGTGCTACAGTTCATAGGTTTGTCCTGTTTCAACATATCTTAGTTTGAAAGATGACATGTTTCCATGTAGTTTTCCATTTCTGATGTATATTTTAGGAAAGAAGGGGTTCTATTTTGCAGGCATCTTCCTTTTCAAACTCTGCTTGCAATGCCAAAAGCTACTAACTTGCTTCGGTTTTAATTGAAAGGTCACCTGCAAGATGAAACAAGAATCCATACAAAAATATTTAGGTTTGTGTCCTGTTTTTGCTTGCTTGTTGTATAAAACACCCTTGAAATGATTGCCCTCTTCCAAATAAGGAATTTCCCCCTACTTGTACTTGACATTCTTGATATTTCTAAGGTCAAGTCTTGTCTTCCCTTGTCTTTCTTGGAAGACTCGCTGGGTGTCTCAGATGAGTATTATGAGTTTTGTCAGCCTGCTAACTAAAGGAGTACATGCGTTGAATCTCACACACAGGTCTCTTCTTCCAGCTGTTTATGCTGCAATTTAGTTACAAAGGTGATAATAAAATTTTTAAGTAGTTGGACTAAAAATCATTTCCCTTTTCAATCAAGTTTCACTTGTTTGGCATCTGCAGTGTAATAAACAAATCCTCCACTAGTCTATACAGTCTGCCATGAAAGACAGGGTAAACAAGACCTGGATTTCTAATGTAAAAAGTATGCTGAGAAAATAAACCTTTTAAGCTTTCATTACACATCATAAAGGTGTGTATGTGTTTTGAGAGAGGATATTCTGCATAACTTTGCAGGTTACCTTTTAAAGCGATCTTACTGAGGGCATCTAGATTCAGACCTAAACCACACAACAAGTTTTGGCCTGATCTTGGCATCTGAACTGTAATATTATGCAGCTGAGACACAGAAGTTGCCAATTTCACATAATTAATGTGATGGGTGGGGAAGTCAGTCACTCAGATCTTATCTTTATGTACTATCCCAGTTTCATTTTTGACTTTTGTAATATCATTAACAGTCTATTGTTCTTAAAAAGATTTCTGTAAGGCGCTTAGATTTCCAAATCCAAAAGTAACCATTTTCAGCACCCCCGTTTTTCTTTCAACCCATTCTTGGCATCATCTAAACTTAATTGCAGTTTCGGTTTTAAAAACAAAGTCAGATCCTTCAACGCAATAATTACTTAAATTAGTCCTATTTGATGTCAGTGCAACTACTCACGTGAGTAAGAGTTATAGATATAATATTAAGAATAATATTTAAGCAAGATTCCTGATTCTGAAGGATTTCAGTTGTTCGATCGGTCTTTTTGTTTTGCAATGGTTTCCTTGAACTACTACCTGAGGAGGATGTTGTTTGAAGTTCTAAGCATTTGAGGCACTGATATGTATGGTATTCCCTCTTCCATCCAAGTACTTGTAAATAATCAGTGCTTCTTTCTACAGGACAATATTAGGTAGAACCACCATCATGTGATTATACTGATTTCCTTACTAAACAAGAATTGTTCCAGACTGCGGTTCTGGATGTATTGGACACAAGTTGAGACAGCAGCATGTCCTGTAATAACTTACAGTCTGATCATGTTCCCATTAAGTCATGTCCAAGCTTCCATTAACTTCCTTGCTGTATGATCAGACACTTTAAAATAATTTATAAACAGAGATTCCACAAAGAACTAATGTACTGTTTTTATCTACATATCCTTCATGCTTCAGCCTTCTCTTTCAAGGAACAGAATGGTTCACTTTTAGACTCTGTAAGTTCTGCTGCTTGTAGGCCTCTGCATTATCCCCGTGGCAATGGACTTGAGTTAGATTGTATGGTTTCATCACTGTCTGTTACTGAACAGGGTGTATTTGTTTCTATGTCAGGCTTATCAAGGTGCTACAAGTAAATGAAAACTGCACCCCTTGGCATATCAGAACAGGTTCAACACATCTTTTAAAATAGCTTTCAAGAGAATTGCAGTAGAGAAACTGAAATAAAGGCAGGCAAGAATGGCCTGTGCATCTGCTTTCCTAATAAAACTAATATGGCAACTGTGATGTAAGAAACCTTGTGATTAAAGGAATACTGCATCTTTAAAAAACTAAAGTTTGAGGATATGCAGTTTTAGACCCTATTATTTCAGAGCTTTACACCTGTACAGTATAACTGTAGAAGGAGAGAGGCTAGTTATCATTATAAAGTGTCCTCCAGCCTTGGTTTTTTCATATGGCTTTTTTATTTTTTAAATGCTGCTTGTCTTTTGAAAACACAAGTTTCCAGTGGCCAATATCTGAGATTAGTGGACAGTTACATGGATTTAATGTTTTTCAGCAAGATTTAGGTGTGAATAAAGAGGTATTTAACTATGTCAATTCAAATGTAACTTAGAATGCCACTTAAGGAATCAGTTGATTCAGCTCCATTAATATGACTGTCTGACGCTAATACATGCTGTGTGCTGCCAGTGACTCTGGGGCTAGAAATCCAGTGGCATGTCCTGTGAGCTGGATGGGTTGCTACTCCAACAAGGTTACTATTGCTTTTTAAGTCCATTGTGGTTGCAGTTGTGGCAATTCTCCTGTGCTTTCTAGAATTCTGAAAGCCTAAAGCTCCCTACATTGACTATTAAGCTGAGATTCAGCATTTGCAGGGGCTGGTCTCCAGGTAGTGTAATGATGAAAGGCTTGTGGGTTCAAACCTGCAAAACCACAAGAGTCATGGGAGTAGACACTTTTTAAAAATCAATGGGATTGCTTGTGTGAGTAAGTAGTACTTGCGTGAGTAAGGATTTGCAGGTTTGAGCCGTGTGCTTGCATGTCTGAAGGCCCGATTAAAGCTAGCAAAGAGATTAGCAGTGGTGCTGGCTTCATTGCAAAGTGTCTTATTGCATCATCAGAACTAGGTCAAGGGAAAAAGTGGCAGATAGATAAAAATGAGGAAATGGGCCAGGTAGGTGGATTACCTGCTGCAATATTGACTGCTTATAATTGTTATTATGCTAGGTCTATACTTGCCCCATCAGTTGACATAGACAATCTCTTACAGTTTGATATGTGTGACTCTTGAAAGCTAGCTAGCTATTTATTTAAATATATATGTGTGTGTAACTTATAATTTTGTCATCACAAAGCTTTGATATTTTTAATAGAAATGTTCTATATAGAAGTTTGTTCTCAGGGCTTCATATTTATACTATCTTTATAGGGCGATGCATTTAAAGGGATGTATTTGGGGTGGGGGGTGGAAGCCAGTTGCCACTTTGCAACTTAAACGTTGGTTAGTCCTGACCTGTGAGACCGAGCTAGCATGAGACTCCTCTGAGCCACCGTAATAGGCAAGTCCAAAGAATCCACCATGGTTTCCTCTTCAGTCTCTTGAGGGTGGTGGAAATGGTCACACAAGAATACACAGCAGCTTTGCACACCGTTGCCCTTTACACAGTTCCGTGGACACTTCAATCAATACACACACAGAAGAAGTGGAAAGCTAATTCACGCAGATTCTAGTACAGTAGTCAGTACACCTGCACTCTGCTAGGAGTGCAAGAACACCTGGCTGCAAGAGCTCTTAAGTTTCCAGCCCCACATTTGGCCACTTGCAGCCTGTCACAGTTGTTCCCCAGAACCTTTGACCCCAATTTGCTTGGAGCCAAACTTGACTTCTAGGGGTGGCTCTTGGTAGCTGAGAAATGGTTGTGTTTTTTCAAATGTTTTATAGTTGGAACAAGTTGCAGTCTTCTGGCATCATGATCCATGGGCTGAGAATCTTTGAATTAGTGCATTGGAAGCAACTGGGCAAATCGACACAACACCAAATGATGATTGTATTCTATCACTGTGTCAGCATATCTTGCCTATTGAGCAGGCACACAAGTGGTTCCCAGTAGTCTGAGTTCAAAAGTAGTATGTACAGGATAGTGAGAGTGTTATCCAAAAGAAATACCTCTTTTTTTTTTTTCTGCTAATTAGAGTGGCATTTTTTAATCAGTTACTAATATTTACTCCTAGGACTTTATAAAAGCTGATGGAATAACTGCATCCACAGCTGGACATTTACCTCCACAGGTATATTGGATAAGATAATTTAAAGGGGATATAAATCCTCATGCTTCGGGGCGTAACCCAACCACTAACTGCATCTTTATTTATGGGCAGCTTATTCCTCTGAAGCATTTGGTGCTGGCCATTGTTAGACTAGATTGCAGACTAGCTCAGCCACTAGTCTGGGCCAGGATGACAGATCCTATGGAAGAAAAGCAAGCAGTGCGTATTACGTTTACATGTACATGGTTTAAAAAGTCATGTTCACTTGCATCCCAACCTTTTGTCATTACAAAAGGCATGTGTTTAACATGTGGTGTACCTTTTGCTCTCGGCTTAAAGAACTTACATGCAGATCCCTGTTTGAAGCATACAAACTTTAATAAATGTAAAAGCATTAAATTCTTATTGAATTTGGGTATAGTTTTTTTTATATATCATGTTTTGGACAGGGAAAGAATTGTGCTAACATTTTAAACTAAAAACCTACCAAATGAAATGTGTGTTGTCTTGTTGCAGCGGGTAAGAAAGGCGTGTAGACCTTTTTTAATTTGCAAGTTTATTTTTATTATAGTTTAATGAACTGTACAAGAATGTGATTTGCCATACAGCACTGACCACAAAGTAGCACTAGTGAAGTTATACTGTAAGGTACTATGACTTAACACTTTTCATTTCATCTGTGTATAGAATGGGTACAGTACATAGTTTTTATATGGAATTGACACTGATGTGGCATGCACAGTTGTTTTTAAGATGTAATGTTACTTTTATGAAGTTTAACTTGGGTCAATATCAACAAACCTATAGAATTCAGGGTTCATTCTAAAACTTACTAGCATGGGTCAGTGATCTGCTACACATCTGCAGAAAGATTCGGCAACGACTAGTGCTAATACTAAACATTTGTCACCCATTTTTGCTTTAATACCAAAAGACCGAAAGAAAATCAATTTTGCATTGTTACTAATCTGATCCCTTTTAAACAGTCAGGCTGTTAGCCTCTCAAAATACATTTCCACAGATATCACGAGTGTTCGTTTGGTGTGGCTTTGCTGGTAACTATTACCTACGTTAGTATGGCTAAGTTGGACCCATGAGCGTGATTAGAATGAACGCTGAGTCTTTAAACCTACACACACGCACTCTGAGAATGATCTGGTAATGTGTGTTGTACATTTATAACATCTTCAAATAATAAAGTTTTTTCATTTATTACGAGCTGTTTATAAACCTTTTGAAAAGTATCATTGGGCTGACAAATCCAGGTTACTGACAAGTCTGTATTGGAAGGATTCTAGAGCTGGGTGCATGTTGGTAAGCGGTTCATTGACAGACTCTCTTTTTACTGACCAGTTCTACTAGTGAGCAAACCTGGAACAAAGAGTGAGCAGCAGTCTGATTCCAGTAACCATTTCTGCATCTGGGAAATATTCCTCCTCCTTCCTATCAACTTGGCTCCTTCAGGGTGAAATTCACCCTAAGGGCTTAAATGGAGCATAGACCTTGTGCTGGCCTTCTGCATAGTGGTGAATGTTTGCTTACCAGGGATTATCTTGAATCTTAGTTGATTTGTTGAGCTGAAAAAAGTCTTATCCAGCATGCTCTGTACTCCCGCAACAGAGTGACCGGAAAATTGTGGGCTAGAAAGAAATGGAGCTAAAGTAAATAGGGATAGTTTGGAAGCAAGGTGGGATGCATCAGTACGATCACTTGCATATGAATTACCTAAAAAGTTGCTCCTATTCACGTGGTACCAGTGCTGCTGCGGCTATTTGGGAACATACTTGAAGACTTTCTCCCTAAGTTTGCCTGTGTGTGGTTGCCTTGGAGGCTGCTGAGCAAGAAACGGAGCTGTGTCAGATGGTTACTCTGGAGAGCATCTGGGATTTATTAAAACTTTTACGAAATGTACAAAGGAGAGGAGTGAAGAGCATCTGCAAAGAAGAATTGGACACTGTGCAGTGTGTAATAAAGAGCCTGCCATAACCCTCAATACATCTTTTGCAGAAAGGAGATGACTTAGCTCCCAATTCCTATCAGGTATTCCTTCAAAATTCTTCCTCTCCTCTACCTATGCCATGTGGCACAGCACAGGTTAGATAGTTTGAGGTGGCTCCAGTGAGCAACTGATTAGGATTTTGGAACGATTTCCATTAGGAAGTTTACAAATATCCTAGATCATCTGGATTCAAGATAGTAACCTTGAGTAACTGTCTTGAGTTTGCAGATGACAAAAAAAAATGGAGGGGTAAATAAGGAAGAGGACAGGTCACTGATTCAGAGCAATCTGGATCACTTGGTAAACTGGGCACAAGTGAACAATGTGTTTTAATATGGCGCAGAGTAAATGTATACTTCTAGGAACAAAGAATGTAGCCCATACTTACAGAATGGGGAACTCTGTCCTGGGAAGCAGTGACTCTGAAAAAGATTTGGTGCGGGGTATGGTGGATAATCCGCTGAACATTAGCTCTGTGTGATTCTGTGGCCAAAAGAGCGAGTGTGGTCTTGGGATGCATAAACCGGAGACTCTCGAGGAGTTAGGGAGGTCTTTGGCACTGGTGTGACCATGGCTGGAGTACTGTGTCCGGTGCCCACAATTCAAGAAGTATGTTGATTTAAATTGGAGAGAGTTCAGGGAAGAACCACGAGAATGATTAGTGGATTAGAAAAGATGCCTTCTAGTGATAAACTCACAGAGCTCAATCGATCTAACTAACAAAGAGAAGGTTAAGGGTTGACTTGATTAGTCTGTAAGTACCTACATGGGGAACAAATATTTTGTAATGGGCTCTTCAATCTAACCGAGAAAGGTAGAGCATGATCCAATGGTTGGAAGTTGAACCTAGACAAATTCAGACTGGAAATAAGGTGTACACTTTTAAAAGTGAGGGTAATTAACCGTTGGAAAATTTACCAAGGGTCATGGTAGATTCTGCATTGATGACAATTTTTAAAACAAAATAGGATGTTTTTCTGAGTGATATGCTCTAGGAATTATTTTGGAGAAGTTCTCTGGCCTCTGTTAGACAGGAGGTCAGACCAGGTGATCACAATGCTCCCTTCTGGCCTTGGAATCTATGAACCTCCAGTTCTTCAATAGTCAGTTATTTAAAAGTCTTCAATAATCTTTTGACTGCTGTACATGTAGCACTTCAAACTGAATCTAAACAGGCACAGCTGGTTTTCTCACATGTAGCAGCTGGAATCTCAATAACCAAAGTTTGACTCCATATATGTCGAATGTTCATAAAGCACTTAAGTGCTGAAAATGGCTA
This sequence comes from Macrochelys suwanniensis, assembly GCA_033296515.1. NCBI lineage: Eukaryota > Metazoa > Chordata > Testudines > Chelydridae > Macrochelys > Macrochelys suwanniensis. The sequence goes on along the minus strand of CM065790.1, from coordinate 5,541,006 downwards.
AGTGCGATTATTACTAATGTTCTCAGCAGTGCTGAGCAGAAAAGTGATCCTCTCTTCTGGCCCCAAAGTCGCCGTGCGGCCAAAACCTGTGTTCTGCCCTGAAAAAGGATGGGAAAGGTAAGTGCATGCCATGCTTTGTTGAGCAATCTGAGCCTAGGCCTTATCTTAGGCCTTAGCGACAGCAGCAAAATTCAGACGCTAATAAGCCTTCACCCTAGGTTGGCTCATCCTAGGGTTACTCTCTGTAAGCCCTTTTTGCCCTTGCCTTTCTAACTGGTCTCTCTCTCTCAAGGGGGAAGAGAACGCTCCCCCACCTTCTTTACCTGGAATTGGAGCTAATGAGTAGAGATGCTCTAAAAATAAGGGGTAGAATCCAGTGTAAAATTGTTTGACCAGCTCAGCTAATGTACGCCGTCTGAACTGGGTTCAAGGATAGAGCAGAATGAGTCAGCAGATGCTGTCCCTGTGAGGTCCTGAAATCTAGAAGTCAATCATAAAAGAGGTCATGGATACAGTCCACTCAGAAGAGCATGTATCTCTAATATCTCATACTACATTTGATCTTACTGTTAAATAGAGCTAACTTGCGATAAGGAACATCCAGAGGACCGGAAAGACACAGCCAGTAGAAAACTGCTCTGAGATGAGGGTACTTCAGTGGTTAAGATGGGATTGCAATATCTGGGGTGGGGAAGGAGGATGGGTTGTCTTGGGGCAGAATAGGTGGTATTAACTCCTCCCCCACAGCCCACTCCATGGCCCAAAATTCCTAACTCCATATAAAACTTTGATATGTGTACTTGAACCTGGCCATAGCTCAAATGTCTTTGGCCTGGAAGGTGACTTTCAGCTGGAAAATATCTCCAGAGTGAATGTGGGCGCACTGGCGGAAGACCTGCCACGTAAGTACGGTGAGACCTGAGAATAGCCTCCTGTTGGCCAAACCCTTGTGTATCTAGTATCACTAACAATCCTGTGCCATTTTATATAAGCAGGCCAGAAGCAATGCAATGCATCCTTTGAGATGTAAAGGACTAGCCTGTACTCTACCAGAATACGAGTGGACGGTGTGGCTAATGTTTTCAAACCTCAGTGTCTAAACTTTGATGCCTAAACAGGGACATGGGTGCCTAATTAAGCGGCCTAATTTTCAAAGGTGCTGTGAACCCTTAGCTCCCCCGGAGATCACTGAGAGCTGTGGGTGCTCAGCTCTGGAAAATCTGGCTGCTTATTTTGCTGCTTCATGGAACAGGGTCCTTAACTTCAGGCAGCTGAGTTTTTTGCAGTCGTTGGCCTGTGAGTCTGTGCAGTCTGGATTAGGCCCCGGTCATGCGCATTGTTAAAAAGGTACAGAATTAACCAGATCAGTTATTCAATTCTCTGTGATTAGACAGTTCTCTGACCTGTTTTATTAGACCTAGCTGATTATTCTGAAGATGACACCAGTGACTGCTCTCTCATTTAGTCATGTACATCAAGCTGGGAGCTTGCTTAACTGGTTGACCTTCTGATCACTTGCCAGCATGTGTGCTCTGATGAAACCAACGTATGCCCAGATCATACTTCACACTTATTCTTAGCAAATGCTATTTAAATTGCATTAAATGTATGTATTTAGCTGTAAATATCCAAGTGCAGCTGCTGGTGTACTCCTAAAGCAAGTGGTTTCATCAAAGATTTCCTTCTGTTATGCAAGAGCTGATTGATAAAATCCATGGATCTGTGGCTGACCTGATTTTAAAAATGCACAAGGGCTGGTCCACACTGGGGGGGGGGGGTGTCGATCTAAGATACGCAACTTCAGCTACGTGAATAACGTAGCTGAAGTCGAATATCTTAGATCGATTTCAAAAGTACTTACCGCTGGTCCACACGGCAGCAGGCAGGCTCCCCTGTTGACTCCGCTTACTCCTCGCGCGGAGCTGGAGTTCCGGAGTTGACGGGGAGCGCTGCTGGGATCGATTTATCGCGTCTAGACGAGACGCGATAAATCGATCCCAGAACATCGATCGCTACCCGCTGAATTGGGCGGGTAGTGTGGATGTAGCCTTAGTGAAGCACTTGTCCTCAGAGTGCTTTGGGTTTAAGTATTCTCTTCAGCAACCTCACCCCCACCCCCCCCCACACGCACACAGCTTTTTATAGTGAATTATTTATCCTGGTGCTTTTGGACATCCCTCCATACTGCTGCCAGAAGAATAGCACCGTTTCTGAAAAGGCTATTTGAAGTAGTTGACTAACCTGAATAATGCCAGTGTGGGACTTACTAGATCTCCAATTTTTGCTCTGTCAAGGGCCGTGTATATGGGGGGGGGGGGGGGGGAGATTAAGACAATTTTTGGAGTCTTTGCTAACGGGATGTTTTATTTTTCTTCCCTTCCTGTGCAGTCCCTTTCTCTGTACAGAAAGGGGCAGCAGTAACATCGCAGTAGCCAGAAAATGCTCGCTGCCAATTCACAACCATGTGACTGAACTCCATGCAGCCAGTACGTGGAAATGTGGCATTTAGCTCAACTGTCCGAAGGACAAGGGAAATACTTTTAGTTCAGCCCTTCTGAATTCTCCTAAAAGGACACTGCGATGGATGGTACTTCCACATTGCTGCCGACTCTTAACAGCCCTGTTACAGCTGTGTTTCTCTACACACAGGCTTGTTGCTCGTGGTGACTGCTGGGCTTTAACGAGGTTTTCTTCTCTCTTTAATAATCTACAAGCATATTTACCTCTGTAAATCACAAAACTGTATGGATTTTGAACTCATTTGCTCATGTATGTTTCCTTCCTCCCCAAAATAAGCACCCAAGAGGGGCAAAATGCTCCATGAAGTCTGCTGTCGGTACAGTCATATCTGTTCAGAGCTCTGAAACTACAGTAGAAACCCATAAGTGATGGGAAACATTGTAGCATCTTGGTCTTTGAGGTTGCTTCTTTTCCCAGCTGTGTCCTGCGGTCATTGCTGACAGAGATATCACTGCCAGAAGAGGGAGGAAGAGGTCTCACTAGTTGAGATCCAGGAACAAAAAAGTTGGGAATTAGCTTAGATCATCTTCCAACTTGGATGAAAGAAAAGTGTGTGAATTTTTTTTTTAATTGGCCACCCATATATTTGGGAACAGAGGAAGAGAGAGAACGGCCTGGTGAAGTACACAAGGGAGGATCAATTTAGGCCCTGTTTTGCAATGGTCTCCATAGTGTTGGACCCGTGTGCCCCTGCTCAGCTCCTTCCAGGATCAAGTGTAAATTATGTTCCCCATTTCCCCTTGCTTGAGTGAAATGGCCCAAGAGTGAGATCCTTTATAACTCTCTGGCATTCATCAATATTAAATTTCCTGAGCTAATAAATCTATCAGGTTTCCATCAGTTACTACTATGTCTATATATAGCTTCCCTTTCTAAAAATAAAAGCTTATGGTACTTGAGCAGTGTTCTATTCCATGACCCCTGGCTTCATATGAAAAGGTACATAGGAAAAACTGCCAGAGGAGCGGAGAGCCATGCATGTAGGCGCTAGGGACAAGTCATTCATGTGTGTAATTCCTCATGCAAATGACTCTCTAAGAAATAAAAGCAGTTGAAATTACAATATTTCTTAATTTTTAGATTAGGTGGGAAGTCAGTTTCACTGCAGCTAACTAATTTCCTACCATCATTTTATGCTAAATGTGGAGCCTTGCGCCGAATTTTTACTCACTAAAAATATTTCTTGCTGTCATCTCTGGCTAGGAGATCAAGTAAACAAAGCCTGTGACTGAGAGATAATGAAGCTTCAGTATTTCTGGTTTTTATCTGATCTTCTAGAAGAAAAGTACTCACGGCATTGCTATGAGCAACAACTATTTGAAATGCGTCAAATCGTTATGAGAAATCTTTGTTTCTGAATGTAAAGTTAGCACTACATTTGCTTTAGAGTAGCACGTATGTCTGTGTATTAACATTTCTCTAGCATCTTTAGCCAAGGATCTCAAAGTGTTTCCAGACATAGGAACTGATCTGACCAGCTTGTCCACGCAGACAGAGCCTATAGAGCTCTGCATGAGCAAGATTCCCGCCTGCGCTGAGCAGACTTCAGGATTGGGACTCAAGCGCCTTAGTCAGTCTCACAATGCCCCTGTGAGGCAGGTGAAGTAGCTCGATGGTTAAAGAGAGGCAGATTCAGTCACTTGCCAAAGGTCAGACAAGGAGACAGTGGTAGAACTGAAGAGAGCGCTTGAGAGTCCTGCTCCCGGTGCTGTGCTTTAATCAATTGGCTCTGGAGATAGAATCACCCTAAGGCCGTGGGAGGCGTTCAAGGGCTGGAACATTGGGCCACGTCTACATTTCTAAGAAACGTTTTTTTCTGAGCTCTGACCAAAAGGTGCAACTATCTGATGACTAGTGTGTAATTAGTGAGTGGTCTGACTACAGGTCCTGACAGACCGGGCATCACAAATAGCCTCCCCATCCTAATGGGCAGAGATGTCTTGGAGACTGAACTTCCCCCTCACCTGTCCAGCACACGCAGCAGACTGGGGCACGTGAGGAAGCTTGTTCTGCTGGTCTCTCTAGTGAATGTATTTCAGGGCTAAACAGAAGGCTTCAGGTTCCACTCCCCTGCATGTGGCACCTTTCCAAAGCAATCAGTAGATCTTTTTTTTAAAGATGACGTGCCCAGGAGTTTTCAAAATAGAGCTTGGGCCTTTTTATTCTGCGGTGTCTGACAAAGGCTTGACAGGGTTTTGTTTAGGGTCGGACTGTTTGTTTTTACTTTCTGGCGAAGTCTAAACTATGGGCTGGGGGTACGATTCCCCTGCTCGTGTACGCATGTGCTAGCTCTCATTGAACTAGCCTGAGTATGAATAATAGTGACGCCACAGCAGTGCGACCATGGCCGAGCCAGATGGGTATGTACCAAGCACAGCTCAGCTGTGCCTCCATTGCTGCTACCACAGCTACGCTGCTATTTATACTAGTGCTTGCTCCATGAGAGCTGGCGTCCGTGTGAGTACGTGAGCAGGGGCATCGCACCCCTATCTCGGAATGAAGACACAGCCTTGGAAATATCGGGACGCTCAAGGCTGCTCTTCCCTTGTTTGGCTGGAGGACCCCGTGGGGAGGGGTGTGAGAGTGAGTGAGTGCATCTGTACAGTGAGTTCTTGCACTCGAGAGGGGTGGGGCTGCTCAATCCGTGACAGATACTTCCTCCGGAATGTATGTTAGTCATTGAAGTAAAGCAGGCACCAACAAAAACTAGCAAACCAGTGCGTTAAGCAGTCTGACTAACAATCCCTTGCCCGCTCAGCTGCTGTGATGTGCTCATTTCACCGTCATTCAGGACTGAGGAAACCTGAATTTCTAACACAAAAAACCCCATTGGGCATGGGGGGAGACAACTGCCTGTCAGGCCCTCTTTAGCCCCCAGAAGGAAGCATAAGCAAGGGATGTAAGCCCAATTTCCCACCCTTCTTGCAGGTCCCCTTTAAAACAGGCTGTGTCTTGACAGTGAATGTAAATGCTGGGTGTGTCTTGCAAGCATTTGCCCAGCAGGGGGAGATGTACTAGAAGAGAGCAAAGCACAGCAAGGGCAAAATAACACCCGCTGCTGCTAAATGCTAGCAAAGAAAAGTGATCGCTAGGCCAAAGAGGACGACAGGCAATGAATGGAACAAAGGTGAGCAGTGAGGTTGGGAAGTGATGCGTATGTAGTTAGTCAGGGGAATAATCCAAAATGCACGAGGACAGGGCAATCTCTCTCCTGTTGGACTAGAGTAGAGGACAAATGGCCCTAGACTGTATAAATGTCTAATGATCTGAATTAAATGATAAATTTAACTTCTCTACCCTAGCTCATAACAAATGCATCCCTTTATATGTGTGTTTCTCTCTGTACACAGGCTGAAAAACTAGCAGTGCTATGAAGATGGTTCTATTAGATATTTTAAAACAAAGCCCTTAAAAACTCAGTCCTTAAACTAGCCCAGATTTGTCAGTGAAACAAAGGATTAAATTAAGTGTCTGGGGACGTAGTCTGGTAACATTGACACTTAATACAAGGTACTTAAACTAACAGGACAATATAAGGGATTGGATGCTGATTACACTGCATAAGGAAAATGGAAATAGTCAATTATACTGGCATGGTTACAGAGCTAACTGCCCTCTCGGCCCTGCTCCCCACATGCTTTTGTCACCCCAGTATTTCTCATCAGTGGCGGCAGCCATGAGGGTCTCATCTCCCTGCGGAACAGGCCTTAGCCAAGCAATGCCTTTTGTAAATGAGGGGTCCCCAACTGTTGCTAGGTGTGAATCCTCAAACCTTCCCCTGAGCTGAATTCCGTTCTCTGCCCCTCCCCTGAGAGGGGCCAGGGTCCCCTCTGGTGACACCCCAGCTTCCCCAAGTGAGGGGTGGCAGTGGACTAGCCCTTTGACTGCCTGGGTTTGCACTCCGCGTGGAGGCTGTGGGGCCCCTTTGTTCCATATCTGCTGAGTAGAGGTGAGCCATCCTTCCTCCCCATCTGACTCAGGGACATTTCTGTTGGGGATCTGGCTGTATATACTCTCGGGGTGCAGCAGGATGGGTGCACAGAGAGCTGAAGTGTGAATTCAGTTGCACGTGCAGTACATTTTACGTCCCCTTTGGGGCTATATCCTCCTCATTAGCCTGCTGCATTGGAGGGCCAGCATCCCAGCCCTCCTCTGGCCTGAACATCAATATGCTCACCTGCCATGGCTCCATGCCAGTGGCTGAGCCTTGGGCAGTTGGCCTATTGGTGTCCTGACCCCTGGCAGCTGGAACACCTCAGATCTCTGGTCTATTTCCTCCCACCTCAATCCAGTGCTGGTCCTTGGTTCCTTTCCTGACCGTCAGAATGCACTGGATTAATTGATGTGGTCAGCTCTTGAGACTTTAGCTGCCTGTCTGCATAACTCCACCTGCTGACTTTTCTTGAGCTGCTTGTAACTCATCCTTCATGTCCATCTTTTCCCTATTCTCTTCCTGGATACGAATATAGGGCTGATTTTCTCTTTTATTTCTTCTGCAGTATTTGCTTTTGCTGCTCTTGGTACTTCACCACTGTCCCCTTCACACTGCTGCCTCTGTATATGTCCCAGTTACTGCACTAACTACATCTTCTGGTCCCTTGAAACAGCTCCCGCCCCAGGTCTTGGGCCTTTAGCCATCTGGAATCACGCAATTCTCTTGCGCTCAGAATGGCCCCAGGGTTGCCGTATATCAACAGTGATTATCTCAGCAGGTCTGACTTCGGTTCAAACCCTGCAGTTTTCTTCCCTCTAGAGCTATGATGATAGTATCCAGAAACCAAACAGCCCCCTTAGAGCAAACCATTTATTTAGAACAAAAGCATTTCAGAGAAAACAGACCTTAAAAACAATCAACTAGGCTATATGCATGACTGCCTTTCCCTAAGGCTTATCCTTCCCTGGATCTAGGATCCAATGCTTTCCAACTCTTCCAGAGTCTCTCCCTGGGCAGCACCTGACAATTGACCTCATTTGTCCTGAGGAAGGTTTTTTTAACTTTTTCCTGTTCTTTTGATCTCCAGTCTCCCAGCCTGGCAAAACAGCTGTGTCACTTTGGCCTGGAGTCTGGAAGTAGGCCATTGTCATTCAAGTGTGTGCTGGGGTATTCTCATCTGGGGAGCCATTTCCTTGCCTTCCTGTTTGTTCTTCCCAGACCATCTATTAAGCGAGATCAGTGCATTTATACCGGCAAGTCTTACTACCCACTACACAATAACTTCACTGACCAGGTCACCTGCAGTGTTCATCAAATTATTACATCTCTGTATGCTTAGATTATTATGTGGCAGCTCCTTGTCCATTTCATATAGCCACCTTTGCTTATGGGATCAGATTCAGTTAAAACTTCCTTGCCTCTGAACAGTTTATAATTAGAATGACAAAATAAACACTGCAGTGGTATTCATCATTGTACCGACTGGACAGCACATGCATACATAGTTACATACAATACACAGTAAACAAGCTTAGTTCTGGCTTTGGTAAAAGACTTATCAAAGAAGAGTATGTAAAATGCTATCAATAACCATTTAGAAATTTCATTATAAAGGGCTGGTGTATTATAGATACTTTGTATATTGGTGAACAAGCAGATATTACTCAAAGTAGGCTTGTATTATTACTACCATAATGACTCTTAACTCTGGATGTGCATGATGCGCTAAATCTTCCAGTGCTTCACTGGGAGTTTTGACTGTAGATGGACTGCAGGATTTGGGGACATAAGTCATGCCTAGGGCACGGCCTAGGAAATAGCCAGGAACAAACTGGTAAAATGTGTCATGTGATGTGACACTTACATCTGAGATCAAAAGGATTTCACGGCTTCTCATGTGCAAAATGATCCTCAGGGTAGTTTCTCACGAAAAAAAGATATTGTTTTAATCCTCCTTCATTTTAATGTCTGCTTAAGGAGTGATTTATCCATGGCAGGGTTTACCTAAAGCCTCCATTGTTAATGCTAAATCTTTCCCTTCATTATAACCGCTAATAAATATTTGATGGTGAAATTCACAAATAAGGTGACTGGGGCACAACAGATTACTTAGTTATTTCTCACCCCTGAGGGCAGAAATGTTAGATTGATGGAACCTGTCCTGAACAGATGGCAGCTTGTCTCAGCTCAATTTGTGAGGGAGGGAATATAACCCACCACCCAATATTATCAGGCTTTCCCTCCATTCATCCGATGTTATTTGCATTTTATTTTTCTTTTCTCAAAGGAGCTGGAGGACCAGGATTTCATGATTTAACATGCAAGACCTGCTGCCCTAACCCCTGCACATGCAGTGGTTGGGCAATTGGTGTTGCTAGTCAGGTCCCGAATCACAAAGAAGGAAAGCGGTAGGTTTTACAGGCTATGACAAATCTCTCTTCTCTTTTGGCCCTTTCTCTCCCCTTGGGGTTCGAGTCTAAGCAAAGGGAGAGGAGTAACCTTCACCGATGAACCAGTGTATGTCAGTTATTGAGTGACTGTCACTGTGGAACTGTTAGGAAGCCATCAATAGAGGTTGCTATGCTACCACCACTAGTAAGAGTCAGAAGAGGAAGGGTGTGGAAATAAAAGGACAATAATAGTAAGTGTTGATATCAACAAGGACCTGGGATAAGCACCTGCCTCAGCCTGGTGCATAAAATCAAAAGCCCTTAAGAAGACTCAGAAACATTTGGCCCCAGGTTAAGTTTCATGGGGGGGAAAAGTGTTCTAAAACACGGTTTTTAAATGTTAGAAGAAAATCTTATGATTGGACTTATGGTTCTGCTATTCCCCTGTAGCCAAGTATTGCAGCATTGTGCTAGTGCATGAGAACCAGAAAGCAAAACGGATGAGTCTATATGCACCATCCAACGTGAAGGTTGATTAAAAAGTCAAGCAAGTATTGAAAACTGTTTTGGTTGTTAATAACTAAAACTAGTGCTGGTAACATAGATAAGGATTTTTAAAAAATCTTCTGAATACACCTATATATCACATTGGCAAGAGAGAATTTGACTTGCTAATTGATGAAGTCATGTTTTTTTAGAGCAAACTTTAGCTTTTCTCATGAGTTCAATGTGTAATTTGTCTGTTTTACTTGGCTGATTTATCAGGCAACTATCACTGTAGTAATAACTTTCGACTTTCTTCACGTTAAGACAATCATGTCTTTAAACCATTAACAGCAGGGTTTCCTCTTTCTAGATATATGGCTTCCTAGTTACTGTTCCATCTAGTTTTAATCCTGTACATTCATTTCTCTAGGCTCCAGAAGCCATCTCTTGTTTGAAAGGCTAGAGAGGTGGCGGCGGCAACTTGTTAATAAAAAATTCCAAATTATGATCTGACATGCATTCCTTGAACACCTGAAGCCTGATTTTCTCATTGTCCTGCACCTTAGGTCGCCAATTATACTTTGCAAAATGGGTGTGAAACGTACCAAGTTAGTATGGTATTGTTTGTAAATGATGTAGGGCAATTGAGAACCAGGCCCGCAAACTCTAGTTAATTGGAGCAAATGAGGATTTGGGCTTGTCTGCCTGGGGAAGCTGACCAGCATTACTACTGGTATAATTATACCTGTATAACTTCCCATGTGGACAGCTCAGAATGTCAGTGGCCTTTTCTTCTGTACAAGAAAAACTGATAAAAGACCACTGTTATTCTGGATAAGTGTGTCCATGTGGGAAGTAATTGTATTGGTATAGTAATGCTGGTAAATTTCCCCAAGTAGACCAGCCCTTTTGTACAAGGAATACAGAATTAGGCCCTAGAGCTACAGAGAGAATAATTTGAGGCCATACTAGAAAGGTGCATTGGTTTAACAAATGGATATAAACTGGCCATCAGGAAGTTTAGACTTGAAATTAGACGAAGGTTTCTAACCATCAGAGGAGTGAAGTTCTGGAACAGCCTTCCAAGGGAAGCAGTGGGGGCAAAAGACCTAACTGGCTTCAAGATTAAGCTAGATACGTTTATGGAAGGGATGGTTTGATGGGATAACATGATCTTAGTCAAAGGTCAATTAATTGCCATCAGTGGTAAATAGGACCAATGGTCAATGATGGGATGTTAGAAGTTACTACAGAGAACTTTTTCCTGGGTGTCTGGCTGGTGAGTCTTGCCCACATGCTCGGGGTTCAGCTGATCGCCATATTTGGGGTTGGGAAGGAATTTTCCTCCAGGGTAGATTGGCAGAGGCCCTGGAGGTTTTTTTGCCTTCCTCTGCAGCATGGGGCACGGGTCACTTACCGGAGGATTCTCTGCATCTTGAAGTCTTTGAACCATGATTTGAGGACTTCAATAGCTGAGACATAGGTGAGAGGATTATTCCAGGAGTGGGTGGGTGAGATTCTGTGGCCTGCATTGTGCAGGAGGTCAGACTAGATGATCATAATGGTCCCTTCTGACCTTAAAGTCTATGAGTCTATGACTTAAAAATCGGTCCTGTTAGCATGTTCAGCTGCATTATTTGGAGACACTGGTCTGTCTGGAACTACGGATCAGCAAAATTATAATTCATGTAAATGAAACCTGCTTAGCAGTTAGATTCCCCCTCCTCCCCCCATTTCTCCCCTAGGAGGATTCAGAGTTGCCTCCTGGTAAGCCTTCTAGCTCTAGAGTTTACATAAGCTAAATCAAAGTAAGGTAAGGGTTAAACTGATTTAAGCGCATCTACATTAGGGGTTAGCACCTGTTTTAACAAGACTGATTTAGTTACTCCAGATGAGGCCTAAAACCACATATAAGGGGGAGATTATTTTGGCTGGTGTTTTATGGTGGTCTCTTCCCCCCCCCCCCCCCCCCCGGTTAAATCAGACCAGTTTCAATCAGGGGGGCTTGAACAGAAGATCTGTTATGTCAGCAGGGCTTATATCCTGTCTGCCATTGGATCCCCCATCCTAAATTCTGCCCTGGAGGTGGCCTTTTTGCAGCAGATTGAAAATATCATCTTGAGGTCAGCTTTTGTCAAGGAACAAAGCAGAAATTTAAATGGATTCAGTTGTTCTCAGCCCATCCTAATTATGCAGATGCACACAGAAAATAGAAATACCCTCCATGCTTCAGGAACTGGCTGGCAACCAAAATGTTACCCTGGGGGAAGAAAACAGAATTGAAATGTTGTCTTCAGACATAATGTTCTTTCTTTAATGAGCAAGGGGGGAAAAATCCCACCTAGCCACTTGCTGTTTTCATCCTCTCTCTACCGCAAGTGGAGGCAGAGGGCACTTCTCTGCGCTTGAGCTCTTCGCTGTCTCTATTGTGTGCATAACACACACAGATTGCTCTGCCTGGAAATACTTCACACACACCCCTTCCTTCCCCCCCCCCCCCACTCCTCTTTTGCTTTTTTGTGATGTCACCTTATAAAATTATCATGATTCATTTAGCGGTTGCCATGGCGATGCTTGCTATGCTCATGTGCTCAGAGCCACCACATTTGCAGCAGTCATTCAGTAGGAATGAGTCAGAGAATGTGGGTTGGAGGCCAAAGCCTGTGTCGGTGAGCAGCTGTGTGAAGCGTGGAAGACAGTGGCTGTGTTTGCTTTTGCAGGGAGTCACTTGAGTACCAGGTGATTAAGAAGACTGCAAAGATTCAGGCAGAGAAGGCCAAAAATGCAGTTACCTCCAGTAAGTTAATAGTGCAGGTAATTTACCCTGCTACAGACACTCAGCTGTACACCCCCTGTGAGATGGGGAGTATTACCTGCTTTTTGCAGATGGCAAAACAGGGCCAGGGAAGGTTGGGATGTGCCCCAGGTCTCTCAGATGGTCTGTGGCATAGCTGGAAGTAGAATACTGGTCTTGTGACTCCCAGTGCTGTCCTTCAGCCACAAGGCTACAGCTTGCAGTATCCCTGCTGCAAGAAAGAACAGGAAGGGGGAGAAGCGTGGTGCATGGAGAAATGTCATTCGGGCCTAGATCCTTCATGGAGAGCCAGGCAGGTGGAAGACTCGTGAAGTCAGTGAGCCTCCGCAGGGGTGCCGGCGTCTGACTGCCTGGTTCTCAATGCAGGATGAGGTGGTGACTTTGCACCTGATTTGCCTTCACATCTTGGCTTCTCTTCTCTAATCTTTCCCTGCCCTGTAGTTAAGACGAATAAACCAAGGGGTGGGGGGGAGGAAGGAGCTATTCTGACTTGCTCAAAAGAAAAACTGTTCTTGTTTTTAAACTGTGGCTTAACCTGATACTCATGAAAGTGCAGGAGCTAATAACATGGGTTAGGGGAAGGCATATCAGGAGTAGATGCTGTCTCAGAGTGTGGGGGAGTGTGACGGGGCAGAGCGGCCCTGCACTGGTGCTGTAGGGGTTAACCCTTCCTTCCTGGTAGAGGAAGCCCCGCCCCGGAAGCCCTGCTGGGCATGCTCCAACTGGAGCCCAGGTATAAAAGCCTGCAGAGCAGCTCAGTCTGGGCTGACCGCCATAGGGGAAGGAAGCACACCGCCAGCTCCTGAGGTGGGACAGTCAACGATCCAGGGGCCAACCCAGCCGGGACACCCTCTGCACCCCGGACAGAGGCAGCGAGTGGAGGAGATGGACCGGAGAACCCAGTCTACGGTAGGAAGTGACCCAGGGAGACTTTAGAAGCCAGCAGCGTTAAAGCTGCACTGATGCTCGGCGTGTTGTGGGTGGATCCCTGCCGAGCGAATCACAAGGGGGAACCCTGCTAACAGGAGAGCCCTGGGTTGGGACCTGGTGGAGAGGGCGGGCCCGGGTCCCCTGCTACTCCAGCCATTGGGCAGCACAGCCCTGAGCCTTGGGGCGAGTTATATGGACTCTGGCTGCTAGGCCGCACTGCCCTGAACCTCAGGGCGAGGTATATGGACTCTGGCCACTGGGCCACACTACCCTGATACGCGGGGCAAGTCACATGGACTTTGGCCATTGGGCCACAACCGGACGCCCTTAAAGGAGTGGGTGCAGGGACTTAAGAGTGGCGAGGCTCCGACACCTCAGCCCCTCCTGCCACAAAGGGGCGCTGCGATGCCGGATCCGTCACAGGGAGTAAGGGCCCTGCACCCCCCACTTGCTGCGATTCACCATGACTCTCAGCCAGCCAATAAAACAGGTTTGTTAGACGACAGGAACAGTCTAAAACAGAGCTTGATGATGAAAACCCAGGTGCCTCGAACCCAGAAGCTTTGCAGACATTTTTGGTTCCAAAACAGGTTACTTACCCAGAATGGAGGGGTCGCAACTGACAATCAGGGCCAGACCCTGTTGTCCCAGTGCGGGCACAATTCTCAATAATTTCCAAGGCCGTTTTGCCTGTATAAACCTCAGACTGTGCCATCTTGTTTATAACTGAGCAAAACTCTTGCTATTTTTGACTGTGAAGTCTCCCCTAGTGAAGGGAATCCATCTATTCCATTGTACTTCAGTGAGGGTTAAAGTTATAAGCACCTCAATAGTCTTCAAACATTGGCATCACTGCTTAACGAGTGTTAGAAGTGCATCTTTTCATGGGCCTTTCCCTCAACCTCTTTATATATAGTCTGGCTGTTTAAAAATGGGGAATGGAAGAGCCATTGAGCTAAAAGATTTAGCTGCAGAATTTTATTTGTTGGTGGTGGTGTTCAGATCTGCAATGGAATGTTTTTAAATACAGAGCAATATCTAAGTGTCCTATAACTAAGAAGGCTCTTGTACTACTCTGGACATGGACAAGCTAAGGCTGATAAGTCTTAGTCACTCGGCGACTAACGTTGCAAGTTAACATTTTCCTGTGGCAATAGATGCAACAGTGAAGGGCTCGGCCAGCAGCAAGCTGTCTATTGCAGTAAAGGTTTCAGAGTAGCAGCTGTGTTAGTCTGTATCCGCAAAAAGAACAGGAGTACTTGTGGCACCTTAGAGACTAACACATTTATTTCAGCATAAGCTTTCGTGGGCTTCAGCTCACTTCATCGGATGCATAGAATGGAATGAATATATATATATATATATATATATATATATATATATATATATATATATATATATATATATATATATATATATATATACATACACACACACACGTGTGTGTGTGTGTGTGTGTGTATATGTGTATATATGTGTGTGTGTGTGTATATGTGTGTATATATATATATATTCCATTCTATGCATCCGATGAAGTGGGCTGTAGCCCACGGAAGCTTATGTTTAAATAAAGTTGTTAGTCTCTAAGGTGCCACAAGTAGTCCTGTTCTTATTGCAATAAAAGAATCTGCAAGTACCTAATAAAGGATGAATATTCTGCCTTAGTGAATTAATGTGGTGGAGAGATGGCTTCAGAGTTTTCTTTGGTCTCCTGTGAGGCAGTGTAACAGATACAGCGGGGTTCCAGCAGGACATGTAAACTTACTTATGTCATGCTGCCACTGAGTCTACGCTTTGTGTTGGAAGGATCCACCTCTAGGGGTTCATTCTCAGGGACTCATTCAGTCCTTTTAGCTCAGAGTGCCCATAAGGAGGAGTCAGTGCTGTTTTTGTGATGACAACATTCATCGAGTGGAAGCTGAGCTGACCCCACCAAACTCAATTCACCCAGTGGGCTATCAAACAGCCATCAAATGGTTACCGCTAATCAGTACTGGCCAGGGCTTAATTCAGACCCATCAAGTTAAGGTGTAAGGTTCTATCCAGTTACCCATCCCTGGAGCCAAACCTGCCCTTCGGAGGAAAATATGTTGTTTGGTATTATATAACATGATCTGAAACACTGCAGCTCCTATTAGAGATCCTGCAGCAGCTAGGGCAGCTGCTGCCAAATACAGCAGTGTTTTTTCGCTAGGGTGTTCTCCCTTTTATGTAGTACCAAAAGCTTTATTACATTAATAAATGGCCCCAGAGCCAATTGAAGGCTCAAATTCATTCTGAGGTCCTTGCTTCTCTTTATAACCCACTTGAGCTAAACTCGCACACATTATGAAATCTATTGTTCCCCTGGAGTGAGCTCTACTCTTATGTTCTTGCTCCAGGGTCATTTGTTATCTACTATCTTATTCTTTGCTCAGGGAGTAATGGTATAATGTAGAAATGGAACCCCATTCTTAGAAATATTACATTCATATCCCAGGCCATTATGGAAACTGATTACAAATGTAACAAATGTCTCGGTCAAATAAATCATCCATGTATCTTGGAGCATGTGCTTTCCCAAGATATGCCTGGAAAATTCTGTCTTCATGCATCCCACAGTGAGACTGGAACATAGTGGCGCCAGTTTTGTTCCCATGCTAACACCCACCTCTGTACAGAATTCTCCAGTGACTGCAAAACATTTCAGTGAAAATAAAAATGTGGTACAAGCCTTAGAAAGATGTTGGTAGGAATCCACTCTTTCTAAAGGTAATATTTTAGTGCAGTTTAGACCATTGTTGCTGAGAATACCATGTATAGACATCTGATGGATGAGTGGGGTATATGTTGTTTAACTGGAACTGAAATGTGCCAATGTCCTGAGACTTGTCCACGAAAGAGGTACTCCTAAATTGGCATGAAGATGCTGCTGTGTATATCAAAACATGCCAATTGTTATATGCCACCCAGATTGGAATGGACCTGAGTATGGTGGGGGTGTAGCACTTCAATTAGATATTTGTTCTTATTCATTTTTCTGCCCTTCCATTAATCATTGCATTCCAATAATATTTAAATAGTATAAACGTTGGGAATAGTCATTTACAATATGGTGGAATTTTACTTTCCAAGGTATCTTTCCGGAAACAAGTGCTCTACAAGAAAACTATTTTTGTTTTTAAATATATAGTAAATGTAAAACAAATGAATAATTCCCACCAAAAAGCAGTTGAAGTAGGTGGGTTTTGTTTTGCCCACCTGAGAATTATCTGACTGTGTTTGATTTAATGTTTTTGATTAGATTGTGGCAACACCCAAAAAACTTTCCAAATGCACAGGGAAATATAGTCCCTGCACTGTATCTCTGGGGCGGGACTGGAAAAACAAGAACAAAGGCAAAGATAGGATGCTAAAAAAAAAAGTATGGAAATCTTTATGGTAAACCAAACTAGTTTGTAAGTACTGTTGCACCATTATACTCCTGAAAAACAACGTGATGTAACTCTGCAACTATAAGAAACACATGAACTGAATGTATGCAAGGTATTTTTATTTAATGCTGTCCAATTTTAATAAAAAAAATTAAAACCCACTGACTTCTTCACTAAAGCTTTAATTAAGTACTATCACAATTCTGAGTGAGAGAAAAATGGCAAATTCTTCACATTTGGTAAATCAACCAGGAGAGGTGAAAGAACTGGGAGGCTTAAGAAAAGAATTAGACAAAAATAGGAAAAAGGACAGCCTCCCTGCCAATAACTGATTGATTCATGTTGGTTAAGCTCTTTGAAGATAAGTGCTTAGTAGTAATATTACTTTGAGTAAGATGATGATCATATTGGTGCAGTAAACAATAAATGGGTAAGATGCTCCTTTCTGTAACATGTTCGTAGTCAGCACCTTCAGCACTACACTCCAAATTCACTTACAAGTGAAGTCAACTCCACTGATTTTCAATTAGAGTTAGCGTACAAGAGGAATGCTGGAGTGGGCCCATAGACTGCAACCTACAAACTGTCGGTGGGAAGTTCCACCAGGTTTAAAAACAGTGAAAATAGTTTTTTAAATCATAGTGCTACTATGACAACACTCTGAACTACAACATATTTAAAGTGAGGGAAAATAGCATGTGTCTAGATAACTATATGGGTCCCATCAGTGTAGTTTCTGGACTTTTATTTACATTTTATATCTTAAATAATTATTAAATGGACTAGCATACACTGTTTGTTTTGTCTGCATTATTCATAGAACATCATTCTATTTTTTTCTGCAAAATAATCTGTTTGTTGCATATGGTCTATTCTTATTTCCCCAATGCATAAAGAAAACACGCTATCATATATTTCTGATGCATTATGGACCTGAAGCTAAGTAATCACTGATAACTGCATTACACTGTAGAAACTGTTCCTGTGTTGTTAATTGCACTATGACTGTTCCTGTATTACTAAGACTATTATTCTGATCTCTCTTCCTAAAGGATGGCTACATAATGAACTGTCATGAGAGAGGATTTTGTACTTGGGGAGAAAAAGACATTTAAAAACTGTCAAGGCAACAGCTGAATTAAGGCCCTGCCTAATTCCTTATTTCATATTCACATCATATGGGATTATCAGGTCCCATTTGCCAGTGTGCTGTCTTAAATACCATATTTTATTTATTTAAAATGTCCAGTAAGACAATATTACTGTAATATTTTAATAGCTATTTTTTTGAGTATGTTTTAGTGTTGTATTAAAACCTAATGGCATGATCATGGAAAAAAACTGTTTTCTGACACTCTCCCATGCCATCCCCGACAGCATATAGGCAAGAACAATTGTGCAGAGATGAAGGCAGGGATACAGTTAAACAACGTCCCCATAAAGCTAACCACGGGCATGCTCCTAAAGGAGATAGGAGGATTGGCAGGTGCTCCCACAGAAATGCTAATGAGCCACACCAGCAGCAGACAGCTGATTCCCGGAAGGATGTGGGCTATAAACCAGCTGGAAGGAAGAGAGCTGGAGTATGAGACACCACCGTGGTTTCTCCTTCTTTGCACTGTGGCCAAGCTGCCAGAAGCAGACCAACCTTTATACCATTTATGCCTTGGGTAGGGAAAACCTTGATATATTATGGACCATTTTTTGAAGGGGCTGGGAGGAAAAACTTCCCTACTCAGCCAGTGACTGGCTCTGTTATTTTGGATTCCTTATAGTTCCTAATCTCTAAAATGGGGATAACACTTGCCTTTGGGGAAGTGCTTTGAGAGCTTCATATAATAGCCACACCTTGCTCTTATATAGCATTTTACAGCAGTAGCTGTTAAAGTACTTTAAAAAGGAGGTCAATATCATTATCCCAGTTTTACAGATGGGGAAATGGCCACAGAGAGGTGATGACTTACGCAAGGTCACTGAATAGAGCAAGGAATAGAACCCAGGTGTCCTGAGTCCCAGTCTTGTGAGCAGAAGCGGTGCCTTAAAAAGAGAGCGGCGCCTTTTTTTAGCAGAGCTTCTTTTTAAGCGTTGCTTCGTGCACTCACCCGGCGGCGCTCCGGGTCTTCGGCAGCATTTCAGGGGCGGGTACCACCGAAGACCCAGAGCGAGTGAGGACCCACCGCCGAAGTGCTGCCGAAGACCCGGAGCGCCGCCGGAGGTGCTGCCGGGTGAGTACAGGGGGAGCCTGGGGAGGCGCCTTTTTATAGCGCCGCTCCCCCTGTGCTCCGGACCTGCCTATGCTACTGCTGCCAACAAAGGTGCCACTAGTGGGTGGGGTCAGTTCATTCTGTCTCTGCAGCTGAATGACCTAGGACAGCGATATCAAAGATAGTTGCAGTGCGGCAGAAATACCAATGCGTTGCATTGTGAATTTACCGCCGAGTGCCATTGGGCTGGTACAAGTTGATATTTTTGCCCTTTGGGAGAGCCAAACTGGTTTGTGTTTTAAAAAAAAGCTCCAGAAAGTAAAAATCCAAGCATTCTTCCAAAAAGGCAAGGAAATCAAGAGCATGGTTCTAGCTTTGCCATCTACACTATCACTGGGAAAGGTGCCATGTTTTGATACAAAGGTAGCACATACTAGCTAATTATCTCAGAGTACTCCTGGAAAAATGAGTTGTACAACAGTCCTCAGTGCATATTTACACCCACCCTGACAAATGATAAAGAACTCAAGGACAGCATCATAATAGAAACATTATTTCATACGAAAAAGCAATACATTAACACTTTTCAGCAAGTAAATCTTAAACCAAATATTATAGTGCAGGACAGGGCTAGGAGCAATTGGTATGTGAATAATAACAGTTTGCTACTACTTAATGCTGCAGAACATGGGATAGTCATTAACATTCTCATGGCAAAAGCAAACACGTTTAACAACTCACTGATATCCCTCCCATTTTAAATACAGGCTTTTCATCACTTACGTGGTTTTGAGGATGCCAGCGTTACCAGAACATCAGGCAGTGTTAAGTGCTTGACAAGCCACTTAATCATCAGATCCAGAGCTTCAGCAAGCATCAATTTTGTTTCCATGTTAGAACACAAGTCCCCTAAGTAAGGCAATTACAAGATACTACCATGCAGGAAGAAGTCATAGTCCATTCGCATCAGGAGTGGACGACAGCAAGGGTAAAAATTGGGGTTGAGTACAAAGTAATGTTAGGGTAAGTGGAAGTTCAAGTAAATTATCTCCCATGATACAGCATAAAGTATTGGTCATGTCTGTACAACTGGACAAACTTCTTATTCTCATCATTAGATTTTTCCATAGCTTCAGTTTTTTTCTAAGCTTTTGAGCCAAAAGTTTCCATGGGTTTGTCCACAGAGGTGCCTGAGTTTGGTCAGATACACTTTGCTAGATTATCTATAAGAAGCAAGTGTTTAAAATATGCTTTATAACTCTGGAGTGAATTTTGTGCCAAACTGACAGATCTGGGCCCCGGAGCCCTCTATTTATCAATGCAATAGATACAGCAAGTGCAATAGCAGTTCAAGCTTCCCCTGCAAAACGTGCCCCAATCCCACCCTGAAGATATCCTCTCTCTGGCCCAGGGGTGAATTCTGTTTCTACAGCACATTTAGGGCACAATCCAATATTCTCTGAAGTAAATGGAAACATTCCCATTGATTTTCTATGCAAGTTAGGTCAGGCCCTTTAGCCTTAACCTAGCAACACTACCTATGAACCTACAGTATTTTAGCTTCCTGATGGGCTTTGATACAATTATTGGCTATAATAATTTTTTAAACAAAACAATATTGGCAACATTAAATTCAAAAAGCATGAGTCTGTTTCTAAAAACCATAAGGTTGGCTTAAGAATCATGATATTTAAACAAAAAAATGAAATGTTTTTTTCTTATTTGCATTCAGGTTTTTGAGCAGGTAGGAATCAAATTTTCCAGCTTTACTCAGCAGCCACGAGGGCTGCAACCCCAGATAAGGGGCTAGGGCTGTAAGAAAAACACCCAATATTGATGGAGTGGATGATGGGGCCTGGTTACACTTGGGCCACGTACTAGTCTGGACATGTTAAATTAAGTTTTTGGAACAACAATTTCCCAAAACCAACTTCCTTCTGAGTGCATCCATCACTGCAGTGCCCATAGCCATAGAGCCCCCATGCTATGAGCCACTGCTTGGGGTGGGGACACCAGGACCTGGGTCCCAAGGTCACCGCAGACAGACCCACCCAAAGGCACCTGCTAGGGACCATGTATGTGCCTGGGAAGGACGGAGACCTGAGCCAGCTCCTGGGGCACCAGACAGCTGTGCTGGCCAGTCCAGCCCCCATACTCCACCCCAACCCCTTAGCAGGATGGCAGCATATCTAGCTCAGAGTGGGCCGGGGCAGGTCTTTATATACAACTCCTCCCCTCCCCCTCCACCCCATCACTAGGGGACGGTTGCTGGGGAAGACGAGGCATCCAATGACAGGCTCTAAGCCCTTGCGCCTGCGCAGTGCCCGAAAGGCGGGGCGGCTGCCCACGCGAGAGCTAGAGCGCGAGCGCCGGTCCCGCTCCCTTTCCCCGAACGCGGGCGCGAGCCGCTCCCGCCCCCGCCCCCCTTCCTCGCTAGCCGGAGGCCGGCAGCGCGCGCGCGCTGTCTGGGGGGCTTGGGGCTGAGAGCGAGCGCGGGCGCGCGCCGGCCAGCCAGCCCCGGGCCGACGGCGGCTCCATACATCCGTGTGAGCGGCGCGCCGGGACCCGGCCTGTTAGCCTCCCAGTCCCCTCAGCCCGCGCGCTCTGCCCGGGCATGAAGCTGCCGTAGCCCTGTGAGGTGAGTGAGGGCGGCCGGGCCTACAGGCCGCGGGGGCTGGGCTGAGGGATCCATGGGGAGCAGCCGCCTGGTCCTGGCAGCAAGGTGGGTCGAGGGCCCCTGTCTCTCCGGCATCCTCGGGGCGCCTTCCCCGTCCACTGCCTGCCGGCGGCTGAGGCTGGGGGTGACGTCTCCTCAGAGCGGGAGGGGATGGTGAGAAATCTCAGCCCCTGAGTCAGTGCCTGGCCTGGGAAGGAGCCCGAGGTGCTGCCCCCTTTCCGCCCCCCCCCCGGCCTGCCCCCACCCCGCCCGAGGTGCTGCCCCCTTTCCGCCCCCCCCCGGCCTGCCCCCACCCCGCCCGAGGTGCTGCCCCCTTTCCGCCCCCCCCCGCCTGCCCCCTCCCCGCCCGAGGTGCTGCCCCCTTTCCGCCCCCCCCGCCTGCCCCCTCCCCGCCCGAGGTGCTGCCCCCTTTCCGCCCCCCCCCCCGGCCTGCCCCCACCCCGCCCGAGGTGCTGCCCCCTTTCCGCCCCCCCCCCGGCCTGCCCCCACCCCGCCCGAGGTGCTGCCCCCTTTCCGCCCCCCCCGCCTGCCCCCTCCCCGCCCGAGGTGCTGCCCCCTTTCCGCCCCCCCCCGCCTGCCCCCACCCCGCCCGAGGTGCTGCCCCCTTTCCGCCCCCCCCCGGCCTGCCCCCACCCCGCCCGAGGTGCTGCCCCCTTTCCGCCCCCCCCCCCCGGCCTGCCCCCACCCCGCCCGAGGTGCTGCCCCCTTTCCGCCCCCCCCCCGGCCTGCCCCCACCCCGCCCGAGGTGCTGCCCCCTTTCCGCCCCCCCCCGGCCTGCCCCCACCCCGCCCGAGGTGCTGCCCCCTTTCCGCCCCCCCCCGCCTGCCCCCTCCCCGCCCGAGGTGCTGCCCCCTTTCCGCCCCCCCCGCCTGCCCCCTCCCCGCCCGAGGTGCTGCCCCCTTTCCGCCCCCCCCCCCGGCCTGCCCCCACCCCGCCCGAGGTGCTGCCCCCTTTCCGCCCCCCCCCCGGCCTGCCCCCACCCCGCCCGAGGTGCTGCCCCCTTTCCGCCCCCCCCGCCTGCCCCCTCCCCGCCCGAGGTGCTGCCCCCTTTCCGCCCCCCCCCCCCGGCCTGCCCCCACCCCGCCCGAGGTGCTGCCCCCTTTCCGCCCCCCCCCCGGCCTGCCCCCACCCCGCCCGAGGTGCTGCCCCCTTTCCGCCCCCCCCCGCCTGCCCCCTCCCCGCCCGAGGTGCTGCCCCCTTTCCGCCCCCCCCGCCTGCCCCCTCCCCGCCCGAGGTGCTGCCCCCTTTCCGCCCCCCCCCCCGGCCTGCCCCCACCCCGCCCGAGGTGCTGCCCCCTTTCCGCCCCCCCCCCGGCCTGCCCCCACCCCGCCCGAGGTGCTGCCCCCTTTCCGCCCCCCCCGCCTGCCCCCTCCCCGCCCGAGGTGCTGCCCCCTTTCCGCCCCCCCCCGCCTGCCCCCACCCCGCCCGAGGTGCTGCCCCCTTTCCGCCCCCCCCCGGCCTGCCCCCACCCCGCCCGAGGTGCTGCCCCCTTTCCGCCCCCCCCCCCGGCCTGCCCCCACCCCGCCCGAGGTGCTGCCCCCTTTCCGCCCCCCCCCCGGCCTGCCCCCACCCCGCCCGAGGTGCTGCCCCCTTTCCGCCCCCCCCCGGCCTGCCCCCACCCCGCCCGAGGTGCTGCCCCCTTTCCGCCCCCCCCCGCCTGCCCCCTCCCCGCCCGAGGTGCTGCCCCCTTTCCGCCCCCCCCGCCTGCCCCCTCCCCGCCCGAGGTGCTGCCCCCTTTCCGCCCCCCCCCCCGGCCTGCCCCCACCCCGCCCGAGGTGCTGCCCCCTTTCCGCCCCCCCCCCGGCCTGCCCCCACCCCGCCCGAGGTGCTGCCCCCTTTCCGCCCCCCCCGCCTGCCCCCTCCCCGCCCGAGGTGCTGCCCCCTTTCCGCCCCCCCCCCCCGGCCTGCCCCCACCCCGCCCGAGGTGCTGCCCCCTTTCCGCCCCCCCCCCGGCCTGCCCCCACCCCGCCCGAGGTGCTGCCCCCTTTCCGCCCCCCCCCGGCCTGCCCCCACCCCGCCCGAGGTGCTGCCCCCTTTCCGCCCCCCCCCCCGGCCTGCCCCCACCCCGCCCGAGGTGCTGCCCCCTTTCCGCCCCCCCCCGGCCTGCCCCCACCCCGCCCGAGGTGCTGCCCCCTTTCCGCCCCCCCCCGCCTGCCCCCTCCCCGCCCGAGGTGCTGCCCCCTTTCCGCCCCCCCCGCCTGCCCCCTCCCCGCCCGAGGTGCTGCCCCCTTTCCGCCCCCCCCCCCGGCCTGCCCCCACCCCGCCCGAGGTGCTGCCCCCTTTCCGCCCCCCCCCCGGCCTGCCCCCACCCCGCCCGAGGTGCTGCCCCCTTTCCGCCCCCCCCGCCTGCCCCCTCCCCGCCCGAGGTGCTGCCCCCTTTCCGCCCCCCCCCCCCGGCCTGCCCCCACCCCGCCCGAGGTGCTGCCCCCTTTCCGCCCCCCCCCCGGCCTGCCCCCACCCCGCCCGAGGTGCTGCCCCCTTTCCGCCCCCCCCCCGGCCTGCCCCCACCCCGCCCGAGGTGCTGCCCCCTTTCCGCCCCCCCCCCGGCCTGCCCCCACCCCGCCCGAGGTGCTGCCCCCTTTCCGCCCCCCCCGGCCTGCCCCCACCCCGCCCGAGGTGCTGCCCCCTTTCCGCCCCCCCCCGCCTGCCCCCACCCCGCCCGAGGTGCTGCCCCCTTTCCGCCGCCCCCAGCCTGCCACCCACCCCGCCCGAGGTGCTGCCCCCATCCCACCTCCCCCCCCCCGGCCTGCCCCCTCCCCGCCCGAGGTGCTGCCCCCGGCCTTCCCCTCGCCCCCAGCCCGGCAGGGATTCACGGGGGGCAGCCAGCCAGGCGGTGGGACCAGCCTCCAGCAGCAGCTTGGGACCTGCTTGTATTGTTAGGCTGGTACCAGGCCGGGGAGGACAGGGTGTCTGCGGCAGGCAGGAGATGAAGGGTACCTTGTGAGAGGGCTAGAGACGGAGCCTCAGCTTTTCTTTATCTATACGGCTGTGGTGGATGTGGGATTTGTGCCTGTACCTTATTGATACGGGCTGTTAATTGCAAAGCGTGGTTTGTTTTTTAAGCAAAACTGAAATGCAGGGTTTAAAAAGAGGAGGTGGGCTTGCAGGTCTTTCAGTCGTGGGTGAATTTTCAATTGCCAAATAGATGGAGCCAATGAAAATCTTCTTAGGATCTAAAGGCCTGTGTTGTTCAGTCTACAGTATTGTGCCTGGTATGATGCATTTGAACGATCTGTTCAGGCAGCTAGTCTCTTGTGTGTTTTTTTTATTTATTTTTTAATTGTAATGGAAACCATGGCATTGTTTTTGTTTTAGATGGTGGATGTTGACGTTTGTGCCGTTGGAGATAGCACCAGAAGAAAAATGGATGCCCTGACAGATAGTGCAGTTGAGATTGTCCCTTTGGAGCTCTATGATTCAGCCAGAGCAAAAATAGCTGCTAATCTTCAATGGATCTGTGCTAAAGCCTATGGAATAGGTAAAATCACTTTAGTCGGGCAATCGTTCTTGTCTCTATTCTTGCTCTTTTCATCTCCCTTGCCATCCCACAAGTAATTAAATCAGGCTTAAATCACCTTTGTTTTCATTATCAATAATGTGTCAAACCTATTCCCCATGTAATCAGTGTTTCATGATGCATCTAATAAGAATAAACCAAAGAATCAGAATAAACTGGTGTATCAAGAAACCTGACAGTGAACGCTATCTGTTGTCATTATGAATGATTTGTACTTCCAAAATCTTATTGTTTTTAGTAAATAGGATTTTCCTAAACCGAGCTGTTTGTTACCACCTGCAAACCTTTAGCTCTTGTAGGCCTCAAAGGCTTTATCATGATTCCTTGTCTAGTCATCTTTGCAGATTGGTGCTAGGACCTTGATGCTGTTTTTTTAGCAGATTGTCGTGTGAACTTAAAATGAAAATAATAGAAGCTATGTCATTTATGAATCTGCTTGTAATGAGTAGCAGACTATTCCTTTTTTAAAAAAATGCGAACAGATCTAATGTATGAGTTACAAATGAATTTATCTACGTTCTAGAGTACAGGGGAGGAGGTAGCATGTGATAAAGGAAGGGAAGATACTTCTATAAACTGTTCTTTGTCAGAAACCATTGAAATCCAAAGAGTTTTCCTATGGCAATAATAAAGATTATGTTGGAACCTTGCAGTACTTTCATAGGCATCTGTATCTACTTATTTTTTGCATTTCATTAGACCTGCTTGTATATTGTGAATTTTTGCTTGCTACCATTTGAACAAAAATAGCCATGCTATATGTAAACTTGATAAAATACTTGTCTTTAGACAAAACATAACAAAAAACATGCAAAATCTTGTTTTGGAAAATTAGATAGCCCTGTTAATCTAACTCTAATTTGCCAAACTCTAATATGCTTACTGGATTAACACTAGCTTATTTTGTGACAGGACTGAGCAAAACAATACATTCCTGCAATTAAATATTTTAGACTGTTTTCAACAAGAGTATTGCTTTCTTCTAGTGTTTTCAGAACTGTCAATATTTTCTGTCGCTTTTGCATTTTTCTACAATGAAGAATAGAAAGGGGATAGTGATCTTGTTACTTTAAAATGTATTTTCCTTTCTACAGAGTGTGAAGTTATTGCATTTTATGAGAGGAGTAAAGGGTAAAATAATAAGTATGATTATCTAAACAAAAAAATTCTGATGCAGCCTTTGGGGGTGTAGATGTAACATAAATGTTGACTACTGCTACCACTATTAATAATTGGATACTCATGCAAACTAAACAGGCATTGTCCTGCATGAATATATTTCAAGTGCTTCAATTGTTTGTAATGTCTCATTAAAAACATTTTTAGTGAGTAGAAATAAAACATGCATTCCAAGTTAGAGGTTCATTGTTTATATTTTGGCTTTGTTTCAAAAGGAGGACCTAATCCTGCATTAGGATCCACTAGCATGGATCCTGTGGTGCAGAGGAAGGATGACTGACTGCCTCATGTTTACATTGGCATTAACCTCTGTGGGACTCTGTAGGCTCAGGGATCTGTGCTTATGTCTTAATCCTGCATCAATTTGCTAAATTTGTAGCGTATAGCAGTTAGAGAAATAGCTGTTGTTAAATCAGTTGGCCTTTTCTACACTAAAAACTTTGCCAAACATTCTTATTTTTATTAAAAACAATGCAGCATTGCCAGTGATAGACGTGGCAGGAACACTTGTGTAAAGAAGACTCCTGTGGGTGCTGGCGTTTTTTTCCCCACTGTCATTTAGACCTGCTTGGTTCAAATGTAAATAAGAATTAAATGTCAGCAACAGCAGGAGCATTATTTTAACTAGGGCTTGGTCTACACTAACCCCCCCGTCGAACTAAGATACGCAACTTCAGCTATGTTAATAACGTAGCTGAAGTCGAAGTCTCTTAGTTCGAATTTACCTGTGGTCCACACGCGGCGCGCTGGCTCCCCCGTTGACTCTGCCTGCTCCGTTCGTGGAGCAGGATTACCGGCGTCGACGGAGGAGCACTTCCTGGTTTGATTTATCGCGTCTAGACAAGACGCGATAAATCGAACCCAGAAGATCGATTGGACTCCTCCGACGCGACGGGTAAGTATAGACGTACCCTAGGACTTTCATTGTTGTTACAACTGGTTGGCTTCAATAGGACTAGTTGCACAGTGTAAAGTTAAGCATGTGTGGAAATATTTGTAGGATCTGAACTTGAGTGACTTTTAGTTAGGTTTTGCTATGGTCTCTCAACACTGTGATGATGATTTTTCACAGAATTATAACTTGCAGAAAAGAAAAACTTGATGGTCTGAAATATAGCATGCAGAATCTTTAATCCAGGGACAGATGTCTTTTTACAACACTTCTGTGGGAGGATTATTAAAAGTAGTAGTTTCAGGTGTGTCTCTTGCCTCTCTTAACTTTAAAACTTTCCTTTAAAACTGAATATTTGCAGGCTACCCCTCTATAATAGATCTGTGTCTTTTGGATTAGTCAGTGGGTTTTTGAGGGGAGGTATGGAGAGGTGAAGATAATTTCATTAGGAGTTTTGCTTTGCCGATCTGAGTTGTATATGCAGTATATTTTACATCATTCAGAGCAGTTTTGGTCAATTTGGTAGGAGAAATAAACAGTTTCCATTTGTAGATTATAAACAGCATTTTTTATGGTCCTGAAATCACTCAATAGACTTCATTTTTTTTTTTAATGAGTACTTAAGGAGAAGGTTTTTTCTGATGTTGCACATGCTTATGCAGGTGCTGAATTTTATTCACATGAGTAAAGTTTAAACACATGCTTAAATTTTTGCAGGATTCCAAATACTGATCATGTCATTTGTCACCAGTATGCTCACAAATATCAATTTTAGTTTTTATTTTCCAATATATATTGCAGTGTGTGTGTTTGAACTGATTCTTGTCATCTAAGTTTGCGGTGCTTATCAAAAATGGTACTTCTAAAAGAAGAAAATAACTTTGGGCGCATGACAGATAATTTGGAGTTCAACTGCACCTTTGTGCCTCAGCATTGAAGTACACATGGATCTTACATTACACCCTCTCATGAAAAGGGGGTGTGATTTCATGATGTACCCCTTCTGGAGTTTGCTTTTCACTGTTCCTCTTCAATGGAGGGGTTTGGGTGGCCATAGATCATAGCAGCCTATGCACTACAGTAATACTACTACTAATAGGAGCCTTGTTCTCGCCAACTCCATGCACCTGGAGCATTTGTGGGGAAAGGACTCTCCTTTCTGCAGAGGAAGGAGTTGAACTGTGTGGATTGTCTCCGCATTGCTGGCCCTCCTGTTTCTGACAGCACATCTCCTCCTAGTTGCATCCCACAGTGAAATTTGGAAACAGCAGGGGATGGGGCTGTGGAGGGTAGCATTTCTCTTGTTTCAGTTGTCCCAGGTGTCTCTTCCCTCCTCACAATTGGGGAGCAGTGTCTGAAAGAAGCCAGGATGTGGGTACAATAGTTCAGTAGTTCTCTGCAGAAATTCAGAGGTCTGTATGAATGTCTAGAGATGCTTTCTGACAACAATCCTAAGGATGCCTTATCTAGGTGTAATTCAGTGGATCAAGGCTGAAGTTTGACCTGAACTGAGCAGGCCTCAACTGGAGTATTGTGTCCAGTTCTGGGCACCGCATTTCAAGAAAGATGTGGAGAAATTGGAGAGGGTCCAGAGAAGAGCAACAGGAATGATTAAGGGGCTAGAGAGCATGACCTATGAAGGAAGGCGGAAGGAATTGGCTTTGTTTAGTTTGGAAAAGAGAAGACTGAGAGGGGAGGGATAGCTCAGTGGTTTGAGCATTGGCCTGCTAAACCCAGGGTTGTGAGTTCAATCCTTGAGGGGGCCATTTGGGGATATGGGGCAAAAATTGGGGATTGGTCCTGCTTTGAGCAGGGGGTTGGACTAGATGACCTCCTAAGGTCCCTTCCAACCCTGATATTCTATGATTCTATGATTCTATGACATGATAGCGGTCTTCAGGTATCTAAAAGGGTGTCATAAGGAGGAGGGAGAAAACTTGTTCATCTTAGCCTCTAAGGATAGAACAAGAAGCAATGGGCTTAAACTGCAGCAAGAGAGGTTTAGGTTGGACATTAGGAAAAAGTTCCTAACTGTCAGGGTGGTTAAACACTGGAATAAACTGCCCAGGGCGGTTGTGGAATCTCCATCTCTGGAGATATTTAAGAGTAGGTTAGATAAATGTCTATCAGGGATGGTCTAGACAGTAATTGGTCCTGCCATGAGGGCAGGGGGCTGGACTCGATGACCTCTCGAGGTCCCTTCCAGCCCTAGAATCTATGAAACCTTTTTGTCAGCTAAACCAAACATTAAAACTAAATTGTATTTTGTGCATCATGCCAATGATTTTATTGACATAGGTACTTTAACATTTCAGGATTAGAATATAACATCTGTTCATGGGCCTGCCTATCTGAGGATACTTAGAAATATCCTAGACTGGACAATTTGAAAAAGGTTTTCATGTTTAAACTGTTGTATTTCCCCATGCTTCTAACCAGATACTGGGCACAAAACTGACTAAGTGGTTAAGCTTACAATGGAACTTTGTCTTCATATGGTGATAGAAAAAAAGTTGCTTTGATTTTTTATTTATTTATTTATTTATTTTTGTTGCATTACTTTGCTTTTTCTTTCCTAATCACAATACATCCTTTTTTTACGTTGTCTTCAGTAACTGCTTTCCTCCATGGCTTTATCTCTTTCCTTACATGATGCTTGTTCTTTCTCTATTTTCCTATAAAATCTATCTGTATCATACTCCATTTCTAATTTTATTCCATTCTCCTCTACTCCTCACACCCACATGCTTATTATTTATTTGTGTTATGATGGCATCTAAGAGTTTCAATGAAAATTGACTTCACTCTGCTGGTGATTTAGAGATATGCAGGAAAACATCATCCCTGCCCCAAAGAGCTTAATTTTAGGGCTTGCCTACACGATGGGGTAACACACACAACAGAGCTTTGATTTCTAAAGCACACCGATGTGCTGTGCATTAATTGGACTGTGTAGACCTTGCTGGTGCATTCTAAAGTTTACTTAGTGCACTTTAACATAATGCTGTTTGGAAAAGTACTATGTTAAAGTGCACTAGGAACCCTCAGTGCACACCAGAATGGTCTACTCCAGGCATCGGCAACCTTCGGCACGCAGCTCGCCAGGGTAAGCCCCCTGGCGGGCCGTGCCTGTTTGTTTGCCGCGTCCGCCGGTTCGGCGTCCCAGGCCAATGGGGGCTGTGGGAAGCGGTGGCCAGCGTGCCGCTTCCCGCATTGGCCGGGAACGGCGAACCGCGGCCAGTGGGAGCCGCAATAGGCCGAACCGGTGGACACGGCAAGTAAACAAACCGGCCCAGCCCGCCAGGGGGCTTACTCTGGCAAGCCGCGTGCCGAAGGTTGCCGAGGCCTGGTCTACTCGGTTCAGTCAATGTACAGCACATCCGACCAGTTACTGTGCTTTAGAAAACACAACCCTGCACTGTTCATTATCCTACCACAATGACAATCCCTGATAAGTAAATGTAATAAGAAGTGGGGAGAGGGAAAATAACAGTGATAGGATTACACTGTTACCTAGGTTAACTATGTGCTTATGGTTCCAGATCACTTAAACTTTTCACATTCACATAAATGGAGCTTTAAAATTTACAAGACACCTACTTAACAAACAAACATTATATAAAATAAAGGGAGGCCCCACTAGCCAGAGGGCAATGCCCTACGTGAAAGCCAAGCCCCACTGCCTGCAAGCTGCTGAGATTTCTACCACTGCTGTTGCAGTGGCTCCTACTTTGAGATTCAAGTTTAGTGTTAGGCTGGCTAGTAGGTATGTGAGAAAGAAGAAGTGTACCAACAGCCTCCTCTGGCTGCCGAAAGGAAGGACCCCTCTGGCTGTGGGGACGGATTTGTGAAAAAACAAGTTTTCAGGTGAGGGGGAAAAAAACGTGTTTTTTCTTTTTGAACTGCTATTTCACTGAAGTATTTACATGAATATAATATTTGAGAGCGGTACTAAAAAAAAGTGCTCAGTTTTGTCTGAATATCAGCTGTAACTGTTCAAAAATTTTAAAAGGGAGATGTTGAGAACATTAAGATTCTTGTTATGCCTGTTCATCTTGTTAGGAAATAATGAGAAAGTTGTCCAACTGTCTAGAAGCATAGAAGGAAAGGGGAATGGGTGGAGTTGTTGGTCATTATAGGGGTGTGGCTAGTTGTTAGAATAAACTCATTGGATGTTGAAGAGGGGAGTAGATAGAGCTGTGAATTTTTATGGGGCTTGGCTTACTAGAATCTAGAAAGGTCTGGAAGGTGGGCAGGACATCTGACCACTTTTGTTTTATATATAAAGTTGGCATGGTTATCTTGTTCTTTCTTGCTTCTGTGTTGAATTTACAAGGTGATGATTTCTCAGTCTAACTATAGTAAACATGAAAGCCAACGATCAGTACTGCAAATGGATTATTAATGTTTCGTGATTACCAAATGTTGATGTGTGAATTTATCTGAATTAGCATAGGTAAAGTTGAAAGAATTGGTAGGAGAAAAATTGAATGGACTGAAGTAATGAAAACCTAATTTGCAAGTAAATGTACACACCATCAAGAATTAGATGGATAACAAAGAGTTTTGCTCATCTGAAAGTGCAGGAAATCTTTTTTCATATACTTCAAGATCAGTCGGGCTGTTGAATGAAACTTGTTGAATGTTCCATTGAAAGTGGAAGAGCAGAAAGTTGATGAGATTGTTCTGCAAGTGAGATCTCTTTATGCCATTGTCTTTAAAAACATAGCTGTGGTAATTTAAGCCCCTATCTTGGGCTTATCATTATCATCCAGGAGCAGTCTGTGATGGTCTTTGGTACCTAAAATATAGCAAAGATCAATTTGTGATTATGCCTTAAACTGACAGGCAAAACTCTAACTTGATAAGAAATTTTCAGCCTTTGTTTATGCTAGCACAAAATGAGCAACTAAAAAAAAAATTAGTGGAGCACTTTGCCCTTGATATACTCTTCCAGACTAATTTAAACTATCCGGACCACTAATAGAATAAGAAATAGGAAAAACAAAAGAAAGAACTAATAGAATCTACATTGACATTCATTGGTGAAATGAGGAATAACCCAATAATTGCTATATGCATCTATATAGGAAGAATACGTTGCTGTTTAATGTTATCAGTTCTTTAACAAGAAACTGGTAGAATACTGTGTTTCAGTTCCTGAAGATGTCATCATGAATGTAGAGTAGTGTAATAAGGAGATCTTCGCTATTTAACTCGAAGGATGTAAAGTTTGCAGTTGTCCATAAACTTCGATGTTTGGGTGTTCAACCTGAGTCACTCGGGTAGATCCCATCTTAACTTTCAAAAGCAATTAAGGAAATTTTAAAGGAACTTGGCAGTTTAAGGGTGCTATTTTTGCAGACTCATTGCTTGATTTAAACAATAGGCCATCTTTGTCAGTTTTACTTTACTCTCAGGGTTCTGAATAGCAGTAGTCAAAACTGACAAAATTGGGCAGTTTTCATTTAGCTGAATCTTGGAAAAACAATGAGCAGCAGTAAAGGTATTGGAGCTCTGCAGGTTTAGTAAGACAGTACTACATCACTTTACCTTTGGAAAGTTATCTTCATAACCCTCAAGATGAGAAGCTTTAAATTCTTAAATGAAAACTCAGAATGTACAAAATAAATGGAAACTTTCCTTGGTGAGTGCCTACTTGCTAAGGCTAAGTGCATTTTTTTCAAATGTTGGCCTATAAAAATGTCATCGCCTCTGTTTAACAGATGGAGAAACAGAGCCCCCAAAAAAGACTTGGTTGGGAGCACTGCAGTCTGGTGGCTTACTCAGAGGACTTGTAGGGGAAGGGTCAGACCTGGTTCCTAATTTTGGTTCTGGTACTAGTTGCTGTGACCTTAGGCAAGTCAGATAACTTCTGAGCCTTTGTTTTCCTGTCATTGAAGCAGCAGTAGTATTTACATAAATAATGTTTTATGGTGCTCTATAGGGGCAAATATTACTGGCAAACATGAAATGGAGCTTCTGGTTCCCAGCTCTATGCTAAATCCACTAGATCATTAGGCTTCAGAGGTGGCATCTTCAAAAATACAAATTTTTCAGAATATTTGTGAAATTACTACAATTTCATTGAAGTTTTACAATTTTAAAACATGCACATTTCATGGAGGAAGGAAGTCCACAATTAATATTTTACCCATGTAACTTCTGTATACATTTGTGGTATTCACCTTTTTAGTCTGAGCACTAAATGCCATACAAATTAACTTTTTTTTATTACATTTTGACAGTAAAATTGGATCTAGGTCCAGTCCACATCACTCTTGAGACTGTGATAGCAACATCTGTGTACAAGGTTTCTAGCCTGGTTTCCTTGACTGATGTGGGTAGGGTTTTTTCCCTCCCAAATAACATTATTATAGACGACTTAGAGAAGTCTATAATACGGTTCTATAATACAATTATAAGGACAAAAATCTCTTCTAATTGGTCAGGGAAACATGCAGGAATGACTTCAGACCATAATGTGGACAAGGTCTTAATTACAGAGCAGGAGTAATTAATGCCTTATTGCATTTTAGTGCGGCTTAAAGTATACACATGCAGGGCCTACTTAAATGATTGTGTAGACTTACTAATCAGTTAAAATTTGATATAAAATGAAATTCTTGTTTGGATGTTGGTTCTCTGTTATGCCAGGTTTTCATGGTACCACACCTCAAACAGCATTATACTACTACCAGCTTTTGTAGTTTAGATGACAAGTCAGATGTTTCAAACTGCTGTATTATTCCTTAACCATGGTGTGTGTGTGTGTGCGTATGCGTGGTGGTGGCGGGGGGGAGAGGGATAAGGAAATTGTATCTTGGGAGGAGGGGGGAAGACTCTGGAAAACGTATATCTGGCTGCTGTTAAATTTGAAGTTGTTTTAAAAGTTACTTACGTACCTTTTTTAAATGATCTGTTGTATACCAAGTGATTGATTTACACTTAATACTGCTCACTTTTGGAAAAAAACAGAATTCATTAGCATGTGTTAGAGTAAAATCTTTTTCATCAGGAATAATGCAGATTTACTTTTGAGTATCTTCTGTGAAAATAGCTCACCTATCTTTCTGCTATACTCACTGGAACAAGAGCAGTTCAGATTCTATGCTGCTGAGATTTGAATGTTAAAATAGATTATTACCTCATTATAACTCTTACTGGCATATCGGATTAATTGAGAGATCAATGATCTTCTCTCCATAGTGGGTTTAGCAGCTTGTCCATGTAGTTATGCAGACAGGTATCCCCCCTTGTGAGATTTGCATAAAATCAATGTATGAGGGAGATCCATTCACCTCTTACGTTTTAACGTAGCACATTGGATTTTTAGACAAGAGTTTTTACAGAACGTGCTGAGTAAGTGACTCGCCCCCCTCCGCCCATCTGATTTTTCAGATTGCACTCTATAGTTCTGCATATTTCTGTAAACAAACATTGTTTTTTGAGCACCTAAATTTGACTAAAACTAGCAATTAGGAGACTATGAAATCCTCTGCCATTGTATTATTAGGAACAACTGACCAAAAAGTTTGATATGAAAAAATAAGTTATTTGTGCAAAACTTTATATGTAGCATTGCTTGTTCCTTGAAAACTGGCAATTTTGGGGATTAATATGGTAGTATAGATTTTTTTTTTTTCAAATATTCTAAGTCCTTGGGACTTTTTGTTTTACAAGGGTATACATTAGTTATTAAACTAATGAATTCAAATTAGGATTTTTATACTGTGTCTTAGATGTAATTAACAGTTTTAGAGTTAACACTTTTGTATTTATTTTCAGAGAAGTCTAAGGCTTTGTCTACACTACCATTTATGCCGGCAAAATTTGTGTGTGTTGGGTGTGGAAAAAAAAACACCCCCGAGTAACATAAGTTTCGCCGGCATAAGTGCTAGTGTGAACAGTGCTATGTCAGCATAGCTACCACCGCTCATTGGAGTGGTTTTATTACGTTGATGGGAGAACGGCTTTTAGTGGTGCAGCTGCATCAGTACAGCTGTGCTGCTGTAAGCTCACTAGTGTAGACGTAGGCTACATGCATTCACAGTTTAAAAATGCTAATATTTGTAAAAGGACACTTAGAAAAGAAGAACTGGACTGTTTGGTTACCTAACTTGTACTTGGCTATTGTGTGTTGTTAAAAAGCTGCTTATGAGCACTGGAACACACTTTTTTTTTTTTTTTTTTTTTTTTTTTTTAAAGCATTGAATTTTGTAATGGGGAGGCAGAGTAAATATACATATATGGTATTTCAAGGTTTATGCCAATATATGAGGGGTTGTGATGGGAAAAGGTATCTTCAAATTTTAGAATGTTTTTTGTGTCGTTTAAGACTGTGCCAGTAGGCTGATTCAATCGTTCTAATTCTGTTAGCGTATTCCCCACATTTGGGAGGTGTATTAATTTTTGAATCCATAAATATTGTGTGTGGGCAGGGGAGAAGGGGACAGGAGGTGTTTTTGTTGTTGTTTATGGCTGTGTGCTACATTTAGAGATAATTGGCAGTTAAAGATGTGAGACTTGTGAGGTGATCTAGCCTGTCCTTTAAAATGGGTTTTGAACCTTAGAAGTGATGTTTGCTGAGGAAGACAGTCTCTTAGACCAGGGAATAAGTAAATGTGTAATAGTGTGATGTTGCTAGGAAAGCTTTTATTGCCATGTGTTTGAGATTAATACTTTACATGCAGAGCCACAAGGGTATTATTCGAGTCTTCTGAAACTTGTGGTAGTAAACATTATACCATTCATTCTGCATCACATTTTGTCCCTCTTAGGTTTTTTTTAGTTTCCAGATTTTCTGCTTAATTAATCAAGCTAGTTACTAAGGTTCAAGTATTTTTCCTATGGGCTTATTTTAATGATATCCACAAGAACAGTATGAAGTAAATCTGTATTATAAATACAAAAGCTTACGTTGTTGCAATTCTTAAGCATTGACTCTAGCTATGAGAGTTGCCAAACAAATCCTGTAAAATTGGTTTAAATTTATAAAGTAGCTTGAGAGATTTTGCTTCCAAATCTGTTATTACTAGAATGAGTGGTTAAAAACCCTGTTGAGTTGAATGGGTGTAATATCAAGTCCATCAGGAGTTAATGTTGCCTATCGTGATTATATGTTGTATGTTTCTATTTGTAATTTGTTAAAACTGTGATAGGCCTTAGCATTTAGGCATCTTCCTTCTAACTCTGATATATATATGGTACAAAAAATCTTAGAAAACTAGACTGGACAAACATTGTTGTGGAATTGTTCTGTAACATTAAAGAATAGCCGTAAACCTCAAATGATTTTTCGTAGTGATGTGCAGATTGAAATTATCTCTAGCTTTGACCTTCATGTTAATTGTTCAGAGCAGCAGACAGTGATGTTTTTGGATGGGTTGTGTACTGCGTACTATACTGCCCATCATAAACTGGGGCAAATTAATTCTTCCAATTTGCTTTAAAATATTTTTCTTAAAACTCAAACCAAAAATCTTAAGATGGCATTATAGAACGCTTAGGTAAACAGTGCTGCTGTACCTTAAATTGCTGAATATGCAGTCTCTTTATTCAGACGGGGACTGGAAGGGATATCATCAAATTGAAAACTACTCAGTTTCAAAAGTGAAGTGAAAAGTAGTTTCAGGTACTACACTTATTCTGGGCCCTTCTGCCAATTTTTGTGGTTGTATAGTCACCTTTTCATGTCTTTAAAATGTTTTTCTCCTCTATTGCCCTGTCAAAACCCACCAAAATTGTGAAGCTATCTATATAGGGCAATCAGTGAAAGGAACTATAAATAAAGTGCTTTCAAATGCACAAATAAAAAACAAGCAGAATTTTATGTAATCTTTTATAGTAATCTTAGATGTTACTTGTAATTATAGCAGGTACAGGGCCCAGTACAGTTGTCACCCAAATCTGTGTGAGGGCTCTA
This sequence comes from Macrochelys suwanniensis, assembly GCA_033296515.1. Lineage (NCBI taxonomy): Eukaryota > Metazoa > Chordata > Testudines > Chelydridae > Macrochelys > Macrochelys suwanniensis. Next base: position 5,504,124 of record CM065790.1, on the reverse strand, counting down.
GGTGTTGTTGAAATAGAAATATTAAGTAACGTTAAAACATTTTTTAGACAGAAGGGTTTTTTGGTTTTTTTAATAGACAGTGATCTTTTAAAAAGAAACATAGCCACTGGAGTGGATGTGAAATCAAGAGGGCTAGGGTGAATAATATCCCATTGTTTCCATCCACAAAACATTGTAGTAAAGAGTTCTGTCTATTACAGTGGTTCTCAACTGTGGTCCACCGCTTCTTCAGGGAAAGCCCCGGGCCCGCTGGCCATGGTTCGCCACTCCAGGCCAATGGGGGTTGCAGGACACGGCGCGGGCCGAGGGATGTGCTGTCCGCTGCATCCCGCAGCCTCCATTGGCCTGGAGCGGCGAACCGCGGCCAGTGGGAACCGTGACCGGCCGAACCTACGGACACGGCAGGTACACAAACCAGCCTGGCGCGCCAGGGGCTTTCCCTGAAGAAGCAGTGGACCACAGTTGAGAACCACTGATCTATTAGAATGCTAGAGAGAACATTTGTGTTTAAGCACAAACATCTGAATTAGATTACTGCGATTTCTGATATTTTTGTCCTTCCACTGGAACTGCAGCTCTGGGTTTTTCCTGAAGCTAGTAATCATTTTTAAATTGAGTTATGGCTCAACGATATTATAACAGTAGCCTGATAAGTGTAGACAGAGCTGAAATAATTTTAACTAGATTTTAAGTCTTGAATCCAACACAGTTTAAAAACTCTTCCTACTGTAAATCTGTAAATTAAAGGATGGATGTTAAAAGGATACTGTCAAGAAGATTGAAACAAAAACTTAATGTTAGTATGTTTGTTGTCCTTGGGAAAGCACTGAACTTGTGAGCAAATGCATTCTGAGCTATTGGGGGGAAAAAATAGAACTTGACTGCAGTCAGAGTTTTAGGAATGTAACTGAATAAGAAGTTGTTAAATCTGGTCACTTTTAATATAAGAATTATCCAACTTTAGACTTTTTTTCAGAGGGTCTTTAAGAACTATGTGATATGAAAAGCTAATAGAAATTTAATATTTTCCACTTTTTAATGGGACAGTTATTAAACCACTTGCAAATGCATTACTGCAGAGATTGATTTTTTTTTTCCATAATGTGGATTTGATAACTTAGGTTCACAAAGTATTCCTTTCCCACTCATCATGTAATGTCGCTGTGGAGACTGCGGAAATTGTTTAAAATAATATTAGGAAAGTATTTGAACTGTCTGAATGCGACTTAACAACTAGAAACAAGGAGAGCCAGCACTATGTGACCAGCCAACATGGCCTGTGGACCACAGTTTGAGAAATGCTGATTTACTGCATATTTTTATTTCGTCACTGGATATCAGATGCAGTTACATTTGTATAGTTGTTTACACATAGCACAAATTGAATTTTTTAAAACCGTATACATATTATGGATCATAGATAATTTGTGAAATCAAAATTGTTTATGGTTTAATATTTAGTAAAGATAAGAACTACAGATAGCATTGGGGGTGGAGAGTGTGAGTTCTTAAGAACTGGAAGAGTTCAGTGAATGTAAAAATGCATGTGAACAAAGTACAGAAATTCTGGAAACTTTGAGGGTATACATTTTTAAAATTAATTGTTGAAGTAAATATAGGGTGATTAAAAATAACATGAAATGCAATCTATATTTATAATAATGGAATGCCTGACTTTTTATTTATAAAACAAAACCAAAAAACTTTCAAGTTTAGAAATTGTCTTCTCTGGGGCTGGAGGCAATCCCTGTTACTCGTGGGCTATTTAAAAGTTGTTAGCATCCTATCCGGTGAGCCAGATTTAAGTTGCATGGATTAAAATGGCATATCTATATCTATATATATATATTAAAAATCTGTTTACTGCTATTATAGTAGCATAGCTAAGGCTGGGTGTACTGTAGAAATTTTTTTCCTAAAATTTCCCCCTATTGGTGCAGCTGATTCAAATCTATCATTGGTAGCAACACTAAGGGTATGTCTACGCTTACCCGCTGCTTTGGAGGCGAGCAATCGATCTTCTGGGATCGGTTTATCGCGTCTTGTCTAGACGCGATAAATCGAACCCGGAAGTGCTCGCCGTCGACGCCGGTAATCCTGCTCCGCGAACGGAGCAGGCGGAGTCGACGGGGGAGCCTGCGTGCCGCCGTGTGGACCAGCGGTAAGTACTTTTAAGTTCGAACTAAGATACTTCGACTTCAGCTACGTTATTCACGTAGCTGAAGTTGCGTATCTTAGTTCGAACTTGGGGGGTAGTGTAGACCAGGCCTAAGAGTAGTAGCGTAGGCAGGGTTCCAGGTGGCTGCAAGGATTTTAAACATTGTCATGTAACCCTTCGTAGACACAATGATAAAAATAGAGGTGATCATTGGTGTTTTGTCTATACTAGCACAGCACTGCTACTGTGGAGTTGCACTGATAGTAGCAAATGTAGGAATTTTAAGGGAAAAAATCCAACTATAGACAAGGCTGATGTCTTCTGCATTCATAATTTAAAATGTATGTAAATTACTTTGCTCGGGGTCCAATGTTGAAGTTTATAAAAACATTAAGATATCAGATGTGGAAACTGTGTTGCTTCACGCTAAAGGAAATGAGGTGATTATTGACAATCCCAGTGAAATAGCTTTTCCTTCATATATTTGCACTTAAATAAAAAGGGCTTCAAGAGTAGTATTGTTCTAGCTTCCGTGCCTTAATTATGTTGGAAAAAAAGGTTTTTTTTTAAAAAGTACCAAAACTAAGACTAATCAATTTCGTGAACAATCTATAAAGCAGCTGAGATTTTTATCATCAGATTCTGTGCTTTCTTGGTAGCTGGTGCTATTTAAGCTTTACATATGTTTCCTGTCACATAACCCTTAATCCTGGGGTAAACATTTTTTGATCCTCCTTTTTCATGTGATTGTGTTCATCCAACCGCTCTTAATAATTGAGCACTAAAATAATTTAGAATAAAGTGGAAACATCTTTACCACGCACAGATGCTTGTGGATGCTGCTTGAATTAACCTACAGTTTTGATTTGAAACTGTAGTTTGTACATCTGCGATTAAACTGCATCTATAGCCCAGATGCTCTGAATAAATTATTAACAATATTACTCTTAATTTTAATTGTAAATCTCTCCTGCACTACCCACCACGTACATGCACCTTGATTCAGAAGATCCTCCCTACTCAGGGAAGCACATGCTTAAGTGTTTAAGTCTAAATTAAATCAGTGTGACTTAAATATGTGCTTAGGTGCTTTCCAGAATTGAGGCCCTTGTGATTTAAGAGCGAGAACTAGAAGTGCATTGGTTTTTATTGTAACAGTATTGTGTATAGAAGGAGGGAATGATGTATGTTGCTACTTTAATCAAGCTCATGCTGTTAAATATAATTGAAAACTATTCGGCATATAAAACTACAGACTTCATTTTTTTCCCCATTCAGTATTTTTATATTTTGGTTGCAAAACAAGCTACCGTTTGTTTTTAATGTATATGTGTTTTCTCTCTTACGTTAGTTTTGAATTCAGGTGCAAAGTTTTCACTTTTGCTTACAGCTGAATCCTCTTGTTTGAGACTCTTCCTCTTTGTTTCAGATAATATCCCAGAAGAGCTGAAGGACCCATTTTACATAGACCAGTATGAGCAAGAACATATTAAACCACCTGTCATCAAGCTGTTGCTGTCCAGTGAGCTATACTGTCGTGTCTGTAGCCTCATTCTTAAAGGGGATCAGGTGGCTGCTCTGCAGGGACACCAGTCAGTGATTCAGGCTCTGTCTCGAAAAGGGATTTACGTCATGGAGAGTGATGATACCCCTGTGTCTGAATCTGATCTCGCCTGTGCACCAATCAAAATGGTTAGCTTAAAGTTCAGAGATGGATTTAATCATTAAATCTCACCCTTGACTTTGGGGATAGATAAAGGAGTAAAGAGCTTTTCACCTCTAGGTCGCTAGTCTCAGCAGTTTTTCATGCAAATATATTGTAAATACAGTTAGACTATGTAAAGGTGTTTGTTTATTGATGTATGTTTGACTGCAAATACTTTTTGGTTTGCTCCTTAGAGTTCTCATATGGCAATGATTGATGCTGTAATGATGGCATACACTGTAGAAATGATCAGCATTGAAAAGGTGGTTGCTAGTGTCAAACGTTTTTCTACGTTCAGTGCCTCAAAAGAACTACCCTATGATCTGGAAGATGCAATGGTTTTCTGGATTAATAAGGTAAAACTGATATTTAGAAAGGATTGCTTCTAGAAAATTGTAACTTCTAAAACTGATTGTTAAAAAAGGCTTGATCAGTGCTTTGTCCATGTTTTGTTAGGCTTCCATTGCTGGTAATGCCCTCTTTTGATATGGAAGAAAACTATTTTTAATTACTTTAGAATGTCTTGGCTCTGCACAGTGGCAGTGAGCCAGCCACCTGTATTCCTAGAGTTATACAGATAGTAGTTATTGCTTCCTTTTTGTGCACCTGCAGCTTTTTTAGATTTCTTCCTTCTTGGCTTCCTCATCCCCCTCCAAATGCAAATCAATATTTGCCAAGAGGAAAAGGACGAGACTAGTAGGGGAAATACATTTCCTTTTTTTCTTAGTGGCACAATGATAGATTTTGTTATCTTTTCAATATAAATTTAAAATTCACAGGATGTTTACTAATCAAATTAGAAAATACTGCAGTTGGTCTGTTTCCACCTAAGCTACTTGACAAATGTGGAAAAAATATTTGTTTAAAAACATTCGTGTTTTAAAATTGTAAATGGAGGTTAAACCAATTTTTATTATCAGGTTAGAATCTGCCAAATAGGATTTAGAAATAAAATTGATTGTAGATACTAACATATCCGATGATTTTTAGTAGTGGAAACTGTTGCTATTAAAAATACTGCTAATTAAAGATGCAATTTTAAAAAGTGTTAGGAGCGAGGGGTTTGGAAGAGATGGCCTATGTTGGTTTAATTTTTAAATCTGGAAGTAGTATATGCAACGTAAAAATAAAAATTCCTTTTCTAAAGGGAATCAAGTAACTTTGTGATATCATTTGTTTGGTAGGTGAGGAAAGCATATTGTTTCATGTTCACTAGCCAGACAGATTTGATTATATTCTACTTTAACCACTTATGAAACTTTTCAGAGGCTATCAGTTTAGAGTTTATGCATGAAATCCTTGAGCAGTAGTATTACTGTTTCCTTTACGTTCCACACTTCTTCCTCCCACAGATTTTAGTGCAGTACTATAAATCTTGTATTGGATAGAAAGTTAATAGTAAATCTGTCTAGGAATATATATATATATTTTTAATAAAAACAAATTTTCAAGAAATCAGGAAGCTAGTCTACATAACTGTTAAAGCAAAATTACTTCTCAGATGTTTTTATTTGCACAAAACTTTTATTGAAATGTAACTTCTCAGGTTATTAATCCACAACTTGTTCTAATAACCTTTGGCAACAGAGCACAATTCTGACAGAATGCAATGGGTAAGAAGTTCAGCTATATAGAGGAGTGGGAAGAGACCATTATTTAAGAGATTTGGGGACTAATCATTGAACTAACTGACCCCTGCTTTTGTTCTTGAACAACTTGTCTGTCTGTCTGGCTGCACTGAAACTATTTACAGAAAGTCAGTTTCTACAGTGCCAATTTTATAGTACAGTCAACCCCAACACAACTAGAAGAGAATAGACTCCTTTATTCTGTAACAATGGTATACACAATGAAATATGAAAGTTAATTGAATTATTATAGTTTATATTGTAGAAACATGCCTACCTCTCGTAGGAGAACTAAGAATGTAAATTTACACTTACTGCACTTTCATTTCTATGTATTTATTTAAAATACATTTGAACATTTTTTGGAAGAAATTACTGTGTTATGGCTATATTACTAATTAAGCAATTGTATTTGGAAAGCGGTACCGTATGTTGCTGCAAAACTTACCTGTATCAGTGGAATGTCAGTTGAATTTAGAAGCAGAGTTAAAAAACAACAAAATCATGGGTATTATGAGTCGTATTTCTACAATGGTGGGAAATATTGATCATTATGTTAAATGATTACTTCTGGAAATTGATATGCAATTGCATTTTTATTATCTCTTCCTTACTATTTTAGGTGAATCTTAAAATGAGAGAAATAACAGAGAAAGAGGTCAAATTAAAACAGCAATTACTAGAAAGCCCAGGTCACCAAAAGGTAAAATATATTTAATTTTCTTAGTAGCTGAATTATGAACATTGTTAGTTAAAACTGAAATCGTACTGTGGAATCGGATATAAATGAGTTTCAGTACTTTTTTAAATAAAATTGATATGAGGCATCCTCCCCAGTGAAATTCATTTGAGATTTTGTATTCTATTTATCTGCAATGCCCTTACTTCCCTTTAATCCTGTTAGTGCCTTTTGACTTATCTTTTAAAGTTTTGGTTAGTATTGAAATAGCTTGTTCAAACTTTGAATGCTATGATTTTGGTAAATACAGTTCAATGTTGATACCACAAAAAATTCAGCATTTCATGCACAGATTATTCGTGCATAAAATGACTATAGCAAGGAAATTCAGGAGGTTAATCTAACTCTAATAAGTATGTTCTAAGCATCGAATGGTATATTTGTGTATGTGTGCAATTTTTACCCTGTTCCCCCTTAACTTATGTCACAATGCACTAATGTTGCAAAGATACAGTACACTTTCATTACTGGAGAATGTAAAATGGATTTTCCTCAAATATAAATAAATACTGATGATCTCAATTTATGTCTTAATGAAGCCTAAAAAATAGCTTTCCCATACTTATCCCTCAAATTGGCACTCTTGAATAAAGGGATACAATTGTAATATGCATAAATGAGACAGAGATGTTTTACTTTCCATATTGAGGAAGAGTTACTATTTTTTCAGATCCTTTGACACAGAATAACATGCTTCAATTTTAAAGGTTTATGTGCTGTTTTTAACTTACAAGTGGTCTTGAGGATCCTGCTAACAATCTGGCTATCAGTTGAACATCTTGGATTTCATTGTAATACTTCAAAACTGATCTTTTGGACTAAAATCCCTCTAAAATATGAAAGTGTTTATTGCTTAAGTGCATTTAAGTATTGCTGTGTATAACTTGCTCTGCTGATGTTCCTCTCCTATTCCTACATTCCTTTCCTTGCTTCCTGAGCAGTCTCCTTCCAAATGGTATTGGAAATTAGTACCTGTAAGTGAACTACTTTTACACCAGTTGTCTTCCACAAAACCATTGCTTTTAAACTTTTTCAAAGTACTTGCTTCCATTAAAATGCTGGTTAGACAAAAAAGTTAAAAACCTTTCTAGTTAAGGTTTTTGGAAATAAAGTTTAGTTTCCATAACATGATTTTACATACTGTACATACAGCATAATCATCACTATACAGCATTTCAGAACTTCAGAATTGTGTTAAAAATACAAGAGTGAGGGATGGGGTGAAATAAGATTACAGTGTAAGAAAATTAGAAGTTGCAGGAATTGTGCTTTTTGCTCAAGGTAGACAATTATTTATTACAGCACTAAGGTGATATATAAACTGGTCAGTTTAAATTTAATAGGTACTTACGTTTTGTAGTAATTCATTAGGTGCATTTCTTGCACTCCCTCATATAACGCTTTGTAGCTACAACTTTGCTAAAAAAAATTCAAACTATTTATTAACTTTCTATTTATTTAACAATAACACCCTTAGAATCCTAACCCAATTAATAGAAGGCTTGAGCCTTCCCTTGCCGGTGTTTACTCCGTTGGTAACCCAGCAAATGTAGGACACCATTGTCCAGTGAGGTGGGTTAGAAGACATGATGGTAAAACACTTGAACACTAAGTTACTGCAGCTGGTGGAAGTGCATCCTTGGTGCTTTAATGAAAGTAGAGGCAACATACTAGGGAGAAACATATTTTTAGGCCTGATCCAGGGACACTTTCCTTCCACCTGTTGACAGAGGTACCTACATGAATAATGAGTTTTTAATGGAATTGAACTTCTATTGTACTCCTACTTGCTTTTGGCTAGGGTAGCAAATTATATGAATGGCCCCTACCGAATTCAGGGCCAGGAAAAACGCATCATAGGCTGTGAAATCTGGTCTCCCCCCATAAAATCTGGTGTTTTGTCTTCTCTTACCCTATACTATACAGATTTCACAGAGGAGACCAGCATTTCTCAAATTGGGGGTCCTGACCCAAAAGGGAGTTGCAGGGCGTCACAAGGTTATTTTAGGGGGGTCGTAGTATTGCCACCCTGACTTCTGCGCTGCCTTCACAGGTGGGTGGCCAGAGAGCAGTGGCTGTTGGCTGGGCACCCAGCTCTGAAGGCAGTGCCTTGGCAGCAGCAGCACAGAAGTAAGGGTGACAGTACCCTACCATGTCATGCTTGTTTCTGCGCTGCTGCCTTCAGAGCTGGGTGGCCGGACAGTAGCAGCTGCTGACTGGGTGCCCAGCTCTGCAGACAGCAGCGCAGAAGGGTGGCAATATCATATCATGCCATCCTTACTTCTGCACTGCTGCCTTCAAAGTTGAGCTCCCAGCCAGCAGACGCCGCACTCCAGCTGCCCAGCTCTGAAGGCAGTGCCACCACCAGCACAGAAGTAAGGGTAGCAGTACTGCAACCTCCCCACAATAACCTTGACCCCCCCCCCCCCCCACAACTCCTTTTTGGGTCAGGACCCCTACAATTACAACACCATGAAATTTCAGATTTAAATAGCTGAAATCATGAAATTTATGATTTTTAAAATCCTGTGACCATGAAATTGACCAAAATGGACGGTGAATTTGGTAGGGCCCTATATATTAACATTCTGTGTTCTCCTGTTCCTCAGTTCCTCCTTGGCTGTGATATCCCTTCCCTGTCTCTTACAGTATTTGCTTTGTTGTTCATAATTTTCATCATCTAGGGAGGATGGGAACCATCATCTTGGTTGTAAACTGGAAAGCACCAAATTTGGGAGGGGAGGGCACAGTAAATACAGTTGCTCATCCCTCAGTCATTCCTGTGTTTCTGCAAAGAACTGCTGGTTTGCTCAGTCCCATACACACCATTCCCATCTTTTATTTGTTTGAGCCAAATATGAGGTCCACATTAAATTATTTAAATATCTGAAATAAAGGAGTGTGTCATAGGGTGGTCAGATATGTACTTTTACCCCACACCCATGACTTGTCTGTCTGTACCACAAGTGACAGTGTAGTCAGGTGTTTACCTAGTGCTTCATACCCAGACTAAAATAATGGCACTTCACACTAATGGCTCTTTGTTTTGAAGTGGCCTGAAAAGTAAAATAATTTGAAAGATCCTAGAACAGGAAAAAGTATGAAACTTTTAAAACCTAGTGCTGATCATGTCTATAGACAATCCTTAGCTTTCCCTGAACCTAAGTAATGTGTCCAGAAGACTTTCTGAGCTATATTCTCTGGTCTGGACCAGAAGTGTTTGATGCATGTCCAAAGGGATGCACAAAGGTGGCTGTAGGTTCTTTTCCCCTTCCCAATCCTTGGTCTGCCAGGCTAGTTGCTGACAAATTAGAACGGCCTTTAGGATCAGCTGGATTCAGGGATAGGTGGCATAGGAGCGGCAGTGGCAATCCTAAATTCCCATACACTGGGAATTCTCCAATGGCTGGGTATGCTGCTTTTAGTGTTGCTTTATGCTACCAGACTTCATAAAACAGGCGGATTTCATAGGAAAGTTAGGGGCCCCTATTTTTTCTGCCATAATGTTGCAGTCACCAAAAAATAGATTTGAAAAATCCATTTCAATTAATTATTTTATCAGTATTTTCATTTTAGGATATAATATTTCATGCTTTAACAAACCGAATACGTGTTTGAATTTGACTGTGCTTATCGGAGATCCATGCTCTGGGCTGCATCGAGAGCAGTCAACATAACTATTTGTATTTCATTAATACCTAAAGGCACCAACTGAGATTGGGGCCCTATTGTGCAAAGCATTGTACAAACACATAGCAAGGAACAGTCCCTGCCCAAAGAACTTGCAGTTTAAATAGTCACGACATGCAAAAGGTGTGAGAGGAAACAGGCCCAGAGAATGGAAGTGACTTCCCCAAGGTTCCAAAGCAAGTCAGTGGCAGAGTGAGGAATAGAATCTCCTTGACTCCCAGTCCAGTGCCCTGTAGACCACCCTGGGCTGTGTGCCCTCCATTATGTCACCTTCAATGCTTTAATTGTATAGCAGGGATGCTCCACTGTATACTGAAATTAAACAGTCATTTCAGCACGGAAGACTGAATAAGAGAATAATGGATTGAAAATAATGATTTAGAATGGAATGGATCGTTCAGACTCTATTTTTTATTGTGGATGTATTGTCTTTCACTCCAGTAAAGGAAATGAGGACGCCTGTAGTTCGGAGTGCTAAGGATTGCTAATGACTGGCTCAAATGTAATTTAAAAAAAAAAATGGCACTATATTTAAAATGGATATAAAAGTTCACCATTTTAGTAATCTTAGGTTTAAACAGAAATCTTTGAAGTTCACCATTAAACTGCTTAACTCTACTAAATAATGTGTAAATAATACACTTTTTAAACTAACCAGATCACCTTAGTATAGGTACTCATTTTATTTGACTTAGCAACCACGTTTCCAGTGCATAATGGATTTGATTGTTTCATGACTCTGATTAATCACCATCATATATCTTACTATTTCTTTTGTGTAAGCCTGATCTGATGCATGCCCTATCGCACTGCATGCTGGAACCAGTGGAGTATGCGCGTGTGGTACAGTATGATTAACATTACATTACATATGTATGGAGAGCTCCAGGCTGGGGAAAAAAACAAATCTGCACCTGGTAAAGAAAACAAATGTTCTACCAAAAAAAATTAAGATGGCTCTGCATAAAGTGTAGCAAATATTGTTTACCTCTCTTCATACAATATAGATATTATTTAACAGACTTAAAGAGCTACATATCTTTTGCAAGAGAAACTTAAAAGCTAAACTTTATGTATTAAATAACTTGAAATATGCTGTCACCTAGTTAATTTCTTTCTTTTTAATTTGTTATTGAGTGACCTTTGTTCCATTGAACAGAATTTTTCTCAGCCGGTGCCATCCTCAAATAAATATATATGTATATATATAACGACACACCTTTCCTGAGCTGTCTTGCAGAATGTATAGTATCATTCAGAAAAAAATGGTTTTTAAAAATAAATGCATTTTATGTATATATTTAGAGTAGAATATAGTTGCATGGTAGACCAGATTATAGTAGTCAAAGTAGTTTCTCAAATGTAGATTTATTTTTTTTAGGCCCTTCATGTATAAATGAATATTTTCATTCTAAAAAGGATTTCTACTAGGATTCATAGTGTGTAATCATTTGTGATGTCATTCCATCAATTAGCTAGAACTTAAACAGCACACTCTTAAACTGCTGAGGTACCTTACTAACCAGCATGTGACTTCTTAATAATATTAACATTAAATAATTTATAGTTTGGAAAATTGCCTAGCAGCAGTTCCAAATGATTTTACTTTCTGTAGTTAGATGACTTTGAATAGTCAGCTCCTACTTCCCAAAATCTTTAGGGTGGGGTTTTCAGAAGTGCTCAGTATTGACTCGACTTGCTCATGCTGAAAACTTTGGGAGTTTTGCCACTGACTTTTGTGGCCTCTAACTTTGCTGTCATTCCTGAGCACTTTTGAAAATCCCACCCCAGTTTGTTTTTCTGCTGCACATAACTGTATGTTGATGAAATTGCTTATGGCATTCAGTATCAATTCAAGAGAAGTTTGACTCAGATCACTCATTGCCTCTGAGGTCTGGGTTGATATTAGTAGGGACAGATGAGAAGCTGACACCCTGGCCATGATTAAGTTTTGTCCTGGCTTTTCAAGTTTTAAGTGGGTTTGGCCTAGTTGACTTTGTCTTTTGGATTTGATCTGTTGCAGTCATACTCCAAGTGGGTGGAGCTTGACATAATATGCTTTTAGTTTCTAAAAATACATAAGTTATGTTTGGTGTTGGGGAGTGCTTCCAAATGTTATGGGAAAATGTTAAAAAGTAAGTATACTAGTATTCAAACTTGACTTCCATTGAGGGAAGAGGCTAACGTTCTAAATGATTCACAGTAAATATAACACATTAAAACTAAAGATGCACCATAAGGTATTTCAGTAATTATGCAGCAAAACATTGCACCTCTTATTAGCATAATATGACTGTCTTTTATTTAGGTGCGTTATCGACGAGACCATCTTTCAAGCAGGCAATTACCTTATTTTCCATTACTTGAAGATCTGATGAAGGATGGCAGTGATGGTGCTGCTCTTCTAGCTGTGATACACTATTATTGCCCAGAACAAATGAAGCTAGATGGTATGTGAGGAAACTTTTTAAAAAACTACTTTAATTAAAAAAATTCAACTAGAAATATGGTCAGATATAAAAATATATAATTGATACATACAGTTGGCCATTTTTTGTGCTGCGTTGTAGTATTTGTTAAACAAAATATAGCATAACCCAATAATTAATCTGTTGTCCAAAATTAACTTCGGCAAATACAAATTTTTCATAAGATCAACATTTGGTGTTTCTAAAACATCTTTTTTGTTTATTACTTTGCATCCAAAGGCATTTTGAAGAATATAATTACTATGGTTCCATATCTTATAAATTCTGATGTACATCTTTATTTTGTTTTACAAATCTAGGAACATCTGAGAATGTTTTTGTTAAAAGGAATCATTTTAGTAATTTGCCTTCAAACTTAGTCTCAGGAAAAGGAATAAGTATACAATTGTCCATTTATCTTTAATATTTTTGCCATTCATATATAATTTGATAACATTTGATTTATATATGTGGAGAAAATTTAATCAGACTTAAAAATATGAACTTTTTTGAAATGTTTCGAAATATACAAATCATAAACTTCCATATCTACCCTGAGATTTATTTTCCAGGTATTTTTTTCCTGTATGATTCATTTTCTTCATTGAACTATCCATATTTCTAAGTTTAACTCCTTTATTAAATTTTCTGCTCTCCTACCTTGCACCTTGTGGAGTTATTTGCATATGTGCTGAATGGCTTAAAATGCCATACGTTCAATTGATTCTTCCATTTTAATAATCCAATTCTTGGAGTTATCTCAATTTTATTCCTTTTTGATCAGTTTGTTCAAAGTAAAGAGTAATAACTTAATAGATAATGGCATATAAATACCAAATATTTAAAAAACAAGGTTTAAAAGCCAGACAGTAGAATGTATTCCATTTCTTTAAACTCTAAATTCTGGAAATAAAAATAAGGTAAAGATGATGTGATGGTAGCTATTTTGTTTAATAATTGTCAAAGTATACACAGTTACTTAGCTAACAATTTGTAAAGTCTGACAGTGGAGGTGATGCACTAATCTGACACTCAACTACATAGTTTTTAAATGTTCTTCTGCTTTAATACAATATCAGGGATTATGTAGATTTATAATAGAAACAATGTTTTTTTTCTTTGCAATAAAGTTTGCTGCTTCAGAACAGCTTTTTATTCAGTTGGCACGGTTGTGTGTTCTGCTTACTTTATTTTACTATGCCTATCACGGAGGTTTACAAACCCTTGTTTAAATGGGTGTTCCAAATTGAATACAAAACCATGTGTTATGCCTATTTTTGTTCCATCCTCCTTTCACATATATGTAACTTCATTATGATGGTTGATTTCAGTTTAAGACCAGTTCAGATGTGTCACCAAGGATTCCTCAACTTTCCATTCTGGCAACTGTTTTCTTCCAGTTAAATCTGTCTCCAAAGATCATTGTAGCAGTCATAACCCTGCTACACGGGTGCTTTTAAAGTCCATATGCTTGGTAGATAAATGTCACTACTGGTCCAAAGGAATCCGGTAAAGGGGTTCAAGCAGTTTTCTGTATTGGAGTCTCCTATATCCCTACTTTGAAGCTGAGGGTTCATTTTTTTTCCCCCTGCATGTATTGTTTACAGTAGCTATGAAATAAACTGTGAAGCCAGTATTCAATTCACCAGGATAGTTTCAATAATACTTGACTTTATCTTTCCCCACCAGATATCTGTTTGAAGGAGGTAACCTCAATTGCAGACAGCCTCTATAATATTCAGCTTCTGAGAGAATTCTCAAATGAGTATCTAAACAAATGTTTTTACCTTACATTGGAGGACATGCTATATGCTCCTTTAGTTCTGAAGGTAAGACATGTAATGCAAAACAAATTTTTAAGCAAAGTATAGGTAAGCCACTAACCTTAACTTTTTTATTTTTATTTTTTTTAAAGCCTAATGTTATGGTTTTCATTGCGGAACTATTCTGGTGGTTTGAGAATGTCAAGCCAGACTTTGTACAGCCCAGGGATATTCAAGAAATAAAAGATGGTGAGAAATTTTGACTTTTCGGTAAATATTAAGTCTGTATTTTATTTGTTTAAGCAAATATAAACTAAGGAAATTTCTTGTTTTTACTTAATTGTTCTCGCCATTGATTTCCAGCAAAATATTTTGTTCTTTGAAATTGCTTGAAAATTCATACATTTTCAAAAAAAATTGCCTTGAGATCCAGCTGTGGATTGAAAGATATGTAATTGTATCATCTGCTGTCATGTTTCACCTTTTTTTAATAGTTCTTTAGCAACTTCCAGTCTTTAAATGGAGAAGGATGTTAACATTTTTCCTCATTGTTAATAAGTAAAACTTCATAGGAGCACCATCAAATCAGATACAATGAAGATAAATTGACCACTAGATCATTTCCACTTATAATTATGAGTTTACATATAACTTTTTCCAGTTTTGGGGGTATTTTGCTTACTTTTGTTGTAGAAGTGCTAATAGCTCACTTAACTCCTTTTTTTGAAACTTTGGAGGGAGTTAAACTAGTAAAAACGTCAAATTTTAAATGGTGCAACAAAATCCTAATATAGTTTTTCCAAACTGCAGTTGAGGATTTATTTCTGTTCTCTTGAGATTTTTTTCAAAGGGCACAAGGTGAATTACTTTCATTCTTCATATCACGGATCCTCTGTAACTGAAGACCTAAGGCCTCACTTCTTTACCAGACTAATCTGAACCTCTGAATTCATCTGTTAGGTCTCTGTCATGTAATCATAACTTCAATGGAGTAAGTTGTGACTACTTACACCATCTGCTTATGCCTGCAGAAATGAGGCAAGAGTGCTTGCTTTAGGTCATTTCTTCTGCAGCATTGGAATCTTTTCCATTACACACCTGTTAAAAATTTCCTTGAATGTTCAGATGATACAGCCCTTTAAAAACAAGTGTAGTCATTCAAAATACTTAAAATTATTAAACTATTTTAAAGTTCTGCAATAGCAATTGTCTTTTTATGTTGGGTTCTAACAGAAGACCTTGATGTAACACATCTTTGCCTTCTGTGCTCGGTGTATTATTTAATCCACTGCTATGTGGTATAGCTCACAGTGACAGGGACTGTGCTTTCATTCCCCCTGCAGTTTGTTGGGTACAGTAGTCACATCTGTTGTGCAGTGTTCATGTGTACTCTTCAATAAGTGTTAGTCTTCATCTTGGAAATGGCTACATTTCATTAAGAGGTGGAATTATTACTGTATAGGAGGAATGTCAAACACATGACCCATGGGCAAGATCCAGCCCACAAGACATACTGAGATTGTGCAGAATCTCAGCTTTCATTTTAAAACAAAAACAAGTTCTTAGTACTTATGGCTGCAGAGAGTCTTCCAGATGTGAATAGAATGTAACCGATGTAGTCATGGTGAACTGAATCTGAAGACGGTCTGAAACAGTGTCTCAGAATTGAACTCCCCATCCTCTAGTAATCTGATTGAAGTGTCAGCTATAAAGCCCACTGGTGACATTTAGTTGCCAACATAACCATGTCATTGTTGGTAAGCTCAACAGAAGGAATGGGGAAGGAGGTGGTGGGATTGCAGTTTATGGGGATTGGGAACTGGGAGTTGCTGCAGGGAAGGAAATGCAGAGAAGAGAACAGAGAAGACTCAAAGACAGGGCAGAGGGAAAGAAACACAAAAGAGAATAGGGAAACAAAGGTAGGAATAACAGTGGGCCTAAAAAAAAAGCGCATAGTTTTTGAATGAGTCAATGCGGCAATAGGGCACTGAACAAATAACTTAGGTTCTTTTACTACATAAAAGCCATGTTCTTCCTTTGAGATAGAGAGCATTCTGCTGTGCATTGCATGGAGTATATAGCCCTGAATTTATTTTCCAGCCCATGGATTGTAATTAAAACATGGAATTCGACCCTCTCCTCTGAATGAGTTTGACACCCTGGTATACGTATGTGAGTTTTAAAGCATTTTGGGATGAAATGTACTGTGTAAATGGAAGGTATTTAATTTAAAATTCTCAGTCATCTTCCTATCAGTGACAGACTTAGGTACAGTGCTGACTTGAGTCCCATCTTTATTGAATGTCACTACAATTCTTCTTTTGTAATACAGCTTTTTAGCACGAAACCTTGTTCTCAAAAGTGCTGTTTTAAAATAAATTTAGAAAGTTTGTCATTAGTTACTTCCACATACAATAATTAAGGTCGGGTGCAGGAAGTAGTGGAGCTCTATCTTGGTTTTTTGTTTTGTTGTACCGTTACCTGGAATGCTTTAGAATCACGTTACATTATAAAATGCTGCTTCTGAATCTCATAACTTGTTTAAATTAATACTCACGTGGGCTTGTCTTCACTGAAGTATTAACTTCAGGTATAATCAAGTGTTGCTCACAACCCGACTCATGTCCACACAAAAATCTATAGCTTGAATTAAGTGGTGCTTTAAACTTGAACTAGCTGGCGCATCAGGTGGTATTGGTTGAAGATCTAGTGCTGCTGATGGTCAAGTTAGTAATGCAGTGGGGATGCAGCTTCAGGCTATTTGAGTTAGCACAGGTCATCAACTGCTAACCAGATTACTCTGTAGTTTGAATGTTTCACAGTGTGGCAGGGCTCACTTGAGCTAACTTGCAGTGAAAATGAGATGAAAAATGTGTAAGGAAATGAGAATTATGGTGAAGTTTTTTATTTATATGCTTAAAACTTAACAGAATCATCAATAATCTTTTTGCTGAAACTATTGCAATTGATACCAATTTTCTCATTCTCAAACCTTGTTGCATTAGTCTAAAATTTAGATTTTGTAACCTTCTTTGAGACTCAGAGCATAAAGGAAAATAAAGCAGATAACTGTATATAGTACTATTGCCTGTGAAGACCTGGATTCAACTTTGCATGTGTCTTATGTACAGTGAGTTAGGTAATTCATCCACAGACAAATATTTTTAATTAAAAAGCCACTATTTCAGTTTCCTCTAACTAATCTGACTTTCATGATTTCTCATCACAGTGTCAGTTTTCATATCTGTGTTATATATTTGGTTATTCTGTATTTTAACTATTCTGCATCATAAATGTTGCAAAACTAAAGTGAAATTTGAAGTATCCCAATGTTTTGATTCTGAGCTTCTGCAGTGAGGCTACATGATTTTTTGTACTACTTTGAAGTAGTGCTAACACTTCTACAAATATGTGCAGCTAAAACAGTGTTGCAGCAGAAGAGCAGTCGTCCACCAGTTCCTATTTCCAATGCAACTAAACGAAGTTTCATGGCTAGTCCAGCTAGTACAAGTCCAGCAGACCTTCAGCCTTCAATTCAGCTACCCCCAGAAGCTTGCAACAGGTATTACCTGCACCCTGAAGAATCTGACTATCTGTAAGTCTGTCTTTCTGTCTCTAGATTCATCATCTTGCTTCTATTTCCAGTTGGGTAATCTAGGAATTTCTATTACTGCTAAATTATCTGGTTTTGTTATATGTGTGTGTTTAAGGTCTTTGCACCCAGTCTCTAAAACATGCACAATTCTCACGTTTAAGGAAATATTTGACAGTGGTATATGTGATCTTCATAGCATGAGTGAAAAATTCTAATCGTGATAGCAATATCACTGTATTAGAAGCTGGACTAATTCTCTGTTAGGCAAAATTTTAAAAATTAAAGCTATTCTGGAATGGCAGTATTACTGGTAATTTCTTATAAATGACCGTACAGAAAACAAGCAAAACAAAAACCCAAACTGAAATCAGTCCACTGTATGGACAGAAGAAGAAAAAGAGAAAAGTAAGCAAGCGAAATATTTGAGGGGAAAAACAGACTAGTTTGGATCTCAGTTCTAATGTTGCTTCCATGCTGATAAGAACTAGAAGTCTTCTAATGGTTACTGGCAATTCTGTGGTAGAGAAGCCTTTTCTCCTCAAAAATGGTAGCATACTTAGCTGTTCTTCTTCGAGTAATGGTCTGGCTTCATGATTCCTATTTTTTGTAGAGGATGGAGATACGCCTTCTGGTGGACTGCCCTTATGAGAGGTAGTAGCATTATTCAGTACGGAAGAGAGTGGACTGAGAGAAGGAATTTATCTGTGCTAAAGCCTTAGGAAGCTATTAGCTAGACCAAGTAAAGGACTACCATCTCTTCACATGATGTTGATCAGGACACAAATAGGGGTGTAAAAATTGCCTTACTGGATCAGACCATTGATTCATTTAGCACATTATCATGCCTCTCAATGGCCATACAAGCTGCCAGAAAAAAAGGTTCAAGAACCCTGAAGTGGGCAGTTTGCAATAACCTGCCCACAGGGGACATACCTTCCTAATCTCTTCAGAAGTTGGCTTGTGCCTTGAAGCATGAATGTTTATATGCCTTCAAACTTTTTTCTTTATAATCCTATCTAATGTAGCCATGGATGTTCTGAGTATTCATATAAATGTCCAGTCCTTTTATGAATTCTATTAAGGTTTTGGCCTCAATGATATGTTGTGGCAATGAATACCACAGATTAATTGTTGCGTACGTGTTTTCGTTTCACTTTTAAAGTTGCAGCCTTTCAAATTCATCATCTTTTAATATATTGTGAAAGGGGGTAAATAGAACCACCCAGTTTATCTTTTTATTTTATACATTATGAACCCCCTTTGTTTGTTTCCCCTAAACTAAATGGTTCC
Organism: Macrochelys suwanniensis; assembly: GCA_033296515.1. NCBI lineage: Eukaryota > Metazoa > Chordata > Testudines > Chelydridae > Macrochelys > Macrochelys suwanniensis. The sequence continues at coordinate 5,485,088 of CM065790.1, read as the reverse complement.
AATCTTTTCAGTCTCTCTTCGTATGGACACTTTCTTTTCGTCTAATAAATGTTATTACTGTCTCTGAACCTTGTTTATTACTACTAAATCTCTTTTTAGGGAATTTGAAGGGTGGGGGCATACCAATGACACATTATTTTCAGTATTACTTTCCATTGTAATCCGTATGCAGCCTAACATTTTAACTTTTTTCACAACTGCTGCATGTAAAGCAAAGGGATTCGTAGAACGGTCCACAATGACAAGCAGGTCTTTTCCCTGAGTTGTTAGTTAATTAGAACCCACTAAATTGTATGAAAAGTTCAAATTATTATTATTATTATTATTATTATTTTATTTTAGAGAGAACTATCCATTAAGAAGTTGAGGTAGCAGAGCTGTGGATGGTAGCACTTTAGAAGCCAGTCTGTTAGTTCATTTTGTCTTTTGATGTAACAACCTCAAAAATCTGCTACAGCATGACATTTTGGTTTTGCCTTGTAACCCTGTAGCTTTCCTGACTACATATATATTATTTTCACATATTCATGACATATATTTAACTCTGGCACAGATCATATTGCAGATGGCTGTTTCAGTTTAACAGCCTATTCTGGATGTGTAACCGATTTGGGTTAAAACTCTGGTTTTCTTTTCTAATTCTCTATTCTCTTTTTAGTTTAATCTTATGATTATATCTTAATCTTAACTACGGGTTACTTTTGAAGAGGTGTGTTAAGAATATAAAATTACTCAATCTTCCCTCGCTCTTCTTTTTCTATTAGTTATACATGTATTTGTCTCCAATGTACTGTTAAATAAGTTACATATTAAGATCACTGCATGTGAATAAGTAAAACATGTCAATTTGATTTCCAGTAGTAGACTGAAATGTATAATACTGTAACTGAAATATTGATTTTAATTTTCCATACTAGAAAATTCCATATTGTCCGGCTTAGAATAACTTTCACCAGTTCTTTTATTTAGTGATACGTTTTTGCTTGGTAAGAATGGTAGGGTATCGACTATCAGGTAACTTTCCTAGTATGTCACTTTCCTTCTACTTTTTTCTAGAAAAGTATTTCTCATGGTAGTGATTAAGTTGTTTTTGTGTTTTTCCTTAGTGGCAAAGGAAGCCCTGCCTTTAGCCCATCCCATCCACTACTGCCTTTGAGACAGAAGCAACAGAAATCATTGCAAGGGGAGGATAGCTCCGGTAAACCTTCCATCTCAAATTTGTATGACACTGTACAGTGAGCCAAGTAGCCAAGGGCAATGTTTACCTTGAGGAACTAATATAGCATATTTACAAATATGATGTCAGTGTAAGCATTATTACATTCTGAATGAGTTCTCAAACATGATGATATTGATTATTTAGGTAATGTAGAAATCTCCATTTTGACTGTGGATTTAACTTTAAACATTCTAAATCAGAGGAACTTTAAAGATTTAAACTACTCACTCATAAACAAATTCGGGGGAAAGATGGGGAGATGAGTTGCATTTGTTACTATATGTGGTTCATAAGTGAACAATCTAAAATTGAATTAAGCAACATGCAGTCACTTATGTATCTATTGTGGTTAAATATTGCTTCAGAATTTAATGTTGACAATATACATTTCTTGATATTAAAGGGATTTTTAAGATGTCTTCAAGAAAGATATTGTAAGAGTGCAAAGTATTATCAATATCATTTGTTTCAAAAGTGAGTGTGCTCCTTAATTAAATGTACAAGTAATGAACACAAACAATTTGTGTTTCTTGGCACAAAAAGAAAGCAGCAGCTCATCAGAGGTGTGGAGAACCTTGACAAAAGGGTTAGGAAATAAGATGGCTGTCCATAAAAACAAATTTACTCAAAGTTCCAATGTGTTTTGCATGTCTGTGTATTGAGAATTATTTTAAAAATTGGCTTTATGCAAGGATCATGTTCAAGTTTAGCATTTATAATTAAAGCAAATGCTAAATGACTTGTTTTATAATCTTTGATATTAAAGATTTGTCTACCTATATTGTCTACAGTCATCCTAAAACACATACGTTTGTTGCAGATTAGCTTTTACTTTTCATATCTGTTTTAAATATTGAATTTGCCTTTATTTCTTTTTTCCTGCTTTAGTATACTAAGGTTTACCTGTTTTATGCTGCCATCTCTTGGTGATGTAGTTTATTGTATTTAATGTTTTTAAATGATAATATAAAAACACCATTTCCAAAGCTTTCAGTAAACATTTTAAAAAATATTATAGGTCATCGACATCGTTCTAATTCTTTGACACGAGTTGATGGGCAGCCACGAGGTTCAGTTCTTGCATGGCCAGAGAAAAAACCCAGGTAATTGCTCTGTTTGATGTCAGAACTTCCTTTGTTTAGAAGGGGGGCATTAGATTATATGGGAAGTTGACTGCAGTAGTGTGTAGTCTGAATTGTTTGGAGCCAGGATATTTAACTTTATTTAAACACACTGGCCTACATGTTCAGAGGTGATTGGTGTTTTGGGTGCCTCGATCTTTGGGTGACAATTTGAGATGCCTTAAAGGGATGTGATTTTTTTTTTCTAGAAAGTGGCGCAAACTGCCCAGCCTCTCAAGGTCAAGGCATCTCAAATTGCCACCTGGTATCATTAGTCGATCTTGATATAGGCCACTCTTCTCAAAATAAAGCACAGATTTTTATATGTTGTTGTCACTGCAGATTTTTTACTTTCGCACCAGTAGATTCTTTTTAATGGCTCTGTCTCTTCTAGGCCTCTGTCTCAGCCAACACCATTTGCTCTTCATCATGCCACAAGTAGCGATGTGGACCCTGGATCTGGTGATAGCATTAGCCTGGCTAGATCAATCAGTAAAGACAGCCTAGCTTCAAATATTGTCAATCTAACTCCAAAACACCAGTCTCATCCTTCATCAATGAAAACGAATGGGAAAAGCTTGCTGAACAATGTTGAAATTGAGGATGAAGATGAAGAACTTATTGCAATAATCAGATCTGATGAAATACCAGACCATGGTGACCTTGAACTGAAGAGTGTGTCATCCAGGGCACCTAGCCTAGTTGCAACCGCATGGTCTTCAAAAACACAAAGTGAGGCCATAGACAGCAAACCAGATAGTTTTTACTTAGAACCTTTAATGCCTGCAGTCCTAAAACCAGCAAAGGAAAAACAAATAATCAATAAAGAGGATGAGTGTGGCGAGGGGAAACAAAGGGGCTTCATATCAAAAAGGCTAAATGAGGGGCACCTCCCTATGGTCCGTAAAAAAGCAAATAGCAGTCTTAGTGATCATGATATCAATAGGACTTTTACTCCAATTTCTAGTTCTGATTTCACTGCAGTTGCAGATCCTTGTACTGCAGATTCATTGACACTCTCCGAGGCAGGATTAGAAGCTCCTAGTCCATTAGCTAGTAGCAGTTTAGATCCTTCATCTCAGGAGCAATCCACTGGAGGATTCTTCCTTCATACTGCCAAAGTTGAGGAAGATGTAACAAGCAAAGTCAGTGTCAGCTATGTGAAAAGTACTAATCCACATGTTCCCAGTACCACATGGACTATGGTGAGACAAGATTCTGATTCAGATCTGGATGCAGAGGTGGCTGAACAAGATTTGGTGGTAGTAGATAACCATCCGGTAGTCACTAAATACATAGGTGAAGAGGAATCAGCAAAGTTACAAGAGGATATGAAGGTAAAGGAACACGAAGATAAGGATGATGCCAGTGGACGTTCAAGTCCATGTCTCAGTACAATTTCTCAAGTTAGCAGTGTGTCCATGACTAGTGGGAGTGTCAGAATGACTAACTTTGCAGAACGGAAGCTCCAAAGACTTAATAGCTATGAAACAAAGTCCAGTACAAGTAGTTCCCAAAAGACCACACCAGATGGGTCAGAGAGCTGCCCAGCACCATTAACGACATGGAAACAAAAGCGAGAGCAAAGCCCCACCAGACAAAATAAAGATAATGCCAATCTCTTGGCTTCTGAACTGGTACAGCTCCACATGCAGTTGGAGGAGAAGCGAAGAGCAATAGAAGCTCAAAAGAAAAAAATGGAGGCTCTGTCTGCTAGGCAGCGTCTAAAGCTGGGTAAGGCAGCTTTCTTGCATGTTGTTAAAAAAGGGAAAGCTGTTGATGTTCCACAGCCCCTTAAACCAGAACACTTTGCAAAAGAATACTCTCGGAACAGTGGTGAAGATTTAGATGATGTTTCGTTGAGTTCAAAGTCTGAGGAATTTCTCGTAAAAGAGGAAGAGAGAGAAGAAATGCTTTATGATTCACAAGAAGTAACAAAAGTGAAAATGCAAGAAAACATAGCTTTTGTTGAGCTACACAAACCAAAAGAATCCGCTGCTATGCATGAAATAGAAAAAAGCAAGATTATTTCTGCTGTCCTCCTAGAAGATAATGGTGCTGAAGTGGTGGATATCAATGAATGTGATCTTTCCATTGAAAAACTAAATGAAACAATCAGTACACTTCAGCAGGCTATATTAAAGATTTCTCACCAGCAAGAACTTCTTATGAAATCTCCAACAGTACCATCACCAAGTACAAGAAATAACTCACAGGACCAAAAGGTAAAACCATCAATTCATTTTGTTGAACCCCTCTCTCCAACTGGAATGAGCAATCTTCGTAAACCACCTCGACTTGGTCAAGGGCGGAGTCCTCGCTCTGGAAGACCAGTTGAACTGAAAGTTGCTAAAGACAGATATCAAAACTCAACACGTATTAAAACCCCCACACAAAATGTAGAAACCTTACCACATTTAAGACCATTTCCATCTAATAATCCATTCAGGACACCAACAGAAACTGGTTTTGAAAATAGTCCAGATCATGGAAGTGGCTCTCAAGATAAGTTTTTCTTTGATAGCTATAGACGCCATGATGAGAGTAATCAACGGGCATGTGTTCTTTCCACTTCCAAAGATGCAAATATTATCTCTGAAATGAGCAAAGATGTGAATAGCAGCTTAAAAGAAGGATTAAATTCTTCAGATGGCTCAGGAAAAGAAAACGTCCCAGTGGATGAACCACTGAGAAGCAAGGTTAATCTCATAGAAGTAGACCTGTCTGATGTAAAAGCCCCCGATGAAGAAGGAGAAATTGAAAGCCAGGATAGCTCTACAGACATAATTAATGACGGTGATCAGAAGTCTGGGGTAGGGTTTTTCTTCAAGGTAAGCACAGGACATTTTCAGTTTCATATATATGATGCATCTTTAGACATTTGTTTAGTATTAGAATCTGGTGTGTCTGTTTATTCCTCAAACTTCTTTGGCCCAACTCACCACAGTGGGGATGCAGTTTTATGATAAAACTTGAATCTGAGAAGAGTTCTTTGTAAAGGAAAAAGTTCTTTAAACTCATGGGTGAAATCCTGGCCTAATTAAAGTCAATGGCAGAACTCCTATTGATTTCAATGGGGCCAGGAATTCACCCCATATTTTTTTACTAATATGTTCAAAGGATTTATTCTCTATATTCAGAAGATAAATGCAATGGGAAGAATACGTTGCTTGTATTACATATATATTTTATGAAAGTAACTTACTGTTGCTCATTTACCATCCTTCTCCCAAAAGTTGGGATAGGAAAAAAGGACTGGCTGGAATACACATTTCACTATGTAGTCATTAGATGGGTTTTCATCATGTGATGTATGAAGCTGGATATAATTTCAACAATCTTAACTTCATGACTAGATTCCATGCTACTGGAGGCATATTAAACAGTCATTTACTTCTGGTGATTCAGTTTCCAGACTTCATCTGATACTCTTCAATCTATGTAACTTGAGCCATGGTGGTAGAAATAATGGAAACAAAAGTTAAATATTTTAAGTCTGTTAAAGGTATATACCTTCCAGATACATAAACTACATTCTGTTATTTAAGGTTTGTTGTGGGATACATGAAACTGTCTGAGATGAATAATTAAAAATAACTGTTTTTGTTAATTTAAACATCCTGTCAAACAAATAATTAGATTCCCCATGAGATGATTTAAGACCAATCTGTCACCACCATTTTGTCTTGCATCCTGGGAACTCTAGGAAGCATCTTCAAGGTTGCAGAAATGCTTCATCTGCAATTTTTGAATTGTTTGACTATCTATTTGGTGTTCTGAGATAATTGTAGCTTGAAATATTTACCCGACACCAGGAAGTTGCAAACATACAAAAGATGAATGTGGTGGTTAGTAGTTCCTGGCAGATATAAATGCATGCACTAGTGAAAAATGTGTATGACATATGCCCAGCTGCTAGAAAATGAGAATTTTGATATCTGACAAACTTCTTGTGTCTGCCTCCTATTTCCAGTGAGTTGAAAAGGAGAGGGAGCTCTACGTCTTTTTCTCCTTCTTGTTTTCTTCCGTGCCCAGGCTGCTGGAAGGGGATGGAAGGTTTCTTTCCTCCATCCACTGTTGGTATTAAGAAAAAACTTTTTTGTTTATTGGTCTCTTCTATCCTAAATTTTCTGGAGGCTTTTTTCCCCAAAAAATATGTGCCTTTTGTGTCTTTTGTGTATTGAAATAGTTTCTCTGCTGCTCATCTGTTGAGCTGGACAGGGTATAGAATTATTTGCATAACTGGTCATGAAAATTTCAGCAAAGCATTTTTTATCAGAATTAGCCTATTCATCAAAATTAAAGCATTTGGCAGGACCACGTCAATTTCGACAACATTTTGACAGAATCATACCTCCCAGGCAGGTTTCAAAACCTGTCTGGTTTCCTGTCAGCTTACCAGCCCAGCACCTCAGCAGCTCTCATGATGGGCTGGATTTTCAGGCTCCCAGCTCCCTGGCAGCCTAGACTTCTATTCTCCTGGCTCAGCAACTGCCTGAGCTCCCAGGGCTTCCATGCCCTTAGGGCAGCCCACCACATGGGCTGCCTCAGCGTTGGGGCTGCCAGGGTCTCCAGCACCCAGTAGAGGTGTGCGGAGAATGGTAATTTTGTTACATAGAGAATTTAGAAATTTCCAGGTTTTTCTCCAGATCAGCGCAAAACCATATCTTGAAATCCCCTGCTAAAGGGAATTTCTATTTTCCAGCCAGCTCTAATTCCCTGTATTGGGGTACTGCATAGGAGCCCAGGTCCTGGACCAGGGGTCCATTGTGTAAGGCATTGTACAAACATAACAAAAAGATGGTTCTTGCTCCAAGGATATTAAATCTAAGTAATGTACTAACAGGCCTTCTTTGTTTCATCACTAGATCTGGAATGTAGAAGGGCAAGTTACTAGAGCTGAATTATATTGATATTTATAGAAGTACTAAATATTTTTCAAATGTAATATTCTTTGCAGCTGTTAAAATGTAAAGAAGCTACTAGGATACTGTGTGTGTGCTTGCGTTTCTGTATAGTATTAATTATAGTGAGTATCACAAGCATGGCAACTTCAGAATGTCTTTTAAATTCTAGTTAAATTAGTTTGAAAGAGAACCTGTTTAAACTTCAGTGATTTTTGACCTTTGCTTTGTTATAGTATAGTTTGGTAGTAAATCACTCCAGTAAATACATTCGTAGAATAGAATTACTGATACAGGATATCCTGGCCAATATGAGAATTACACTGCACAATGTAGTTTGCAGTTTAAGATCTGTTTCCTGCATTGTTTGTTTGTTAATGAAATTATAGTGGACTATGATTGAGGCTGATTTTCCCCCTTGCATCTCCATGAACACCAGATGTGTAGTATTTTCACAAGATTTTCTTATTGAGCAAAAATGCTGAAAACTACTTATGTAGTGCACAACTCTTAACTTCTTATATTGTGAAGTCTGGAAAAGTGTAGACCTCACAGGATATTTGGAAACTATTTTACACCAGTAAAGTAGATTATTGGAATGTAGTTTATACATTCCTCGAGGTACTCACAGAATAGAAATGAGCTTTTTGAAATTTCACTTTTGGCCTCAAGTATTTTTTGATGTCCAGTTTCATTTCCCTTCTACCTCCAAAGCTCTGTATCTTATGTGGAATTTCAATTATGCAGGATGAACAGAAAGCAGAAGATGAACTAGCAAAAAAGCGCGCAGCATTCCTTTTAAAACAGCAGCGGAAAGCTGAAGAGGCTCGGATCCGAAAACAGCAGCTTGAGGCAGAAGTTGAACAAAAAAGAGACGAAGCCCGGTAAATGTAACATTTACACTGTACTATGGAAAGGAATAATTTTACAACCTATCCTTTTCCTTGGGAAAATGGGAAGTTACTAGATTCTGAAAAACATGTTTGCCTTTCAGTCGCAAAGCTGAAGAGGACCGAATACGAAAAGAGGAAGAGAAGGCCCGAAGAGAACTCATCAAACAAGAATACTTAAGAAAAAAACAGCAGCAAATTTTGGAAGAGCAAGGACTTGGAAAACCCAAATCAAAACCCAAGAAACCTAGGCCAAAGTCTGTCCATCGAGAAGAGTCATATAGTGATTCAGGAACAAAGTGTTCTTCCACACGTAAGTATTTTTTTCATTCCCACTTGAGTCCGCAAACTGTTTTAGCAAAATCATATTTCATGTTGTTTTTTTTTCCTATAGCTGATAATCTAAGTAGTGCTCAGTCTGGTTCCAGCCTATCTTTGGCCTCAGCAGCAACTACTGAACCTGAAAGCATACACTCTGGTGGCACCCCTTCCCAACGGTAAATACAATTAAAAATAAATCTTATATTATGAAATAGGACTGGGATTAAATGTTGATGATATAATGAATAATTCTTAATTTATTTTATAAAGTTATTAATAGGCATAAAATGGCATATCTTCATCTGTTCTAAATTTTGGATCTAAATTTTTTTATAATACACATTACCTTGTATTCATCTTTTTAAAATAGGGATGATAGAAACTGGCCTTCTTTTGGGAGGAACAGTTATGCAGGAGAAGAATTGCTTTTCTCATTAAGAGAAAATACCTGGTGAATGTGAAATAATCTATTTAACAAAAAAACTCAAACTCGTGATCCTGGCTTTCCTCCAACAGAGTAGAATCAATGGAATCCTTACCAATATTGAGCAGAAATCCAAGCAGAAACACAGAGAGAGATTGGGAAAATGCGTCAACAGCATCTTCAATTGCTTCAGTGGCAGAGTACACAGGTAAATGCTTCCATTTTAGGTTAATCATTTCTAACTAACAAGTATTAAATAATGCCAAACAAATAATAAATGTTATGGTGTGATGAGTTGTTTCTGGAAGCTCAGGTGTGTCAGAATGCTTGAATGTTTCAAAAGTGCCAGTAATCTAATTTAAATAGTGAATATTAGATGTGTTTCATTTAAAATGTATTACTTTTTGCTATCAGTGCAAAATCCTTCAATATTTGGAGTTGCTGCAATAGGTAGGTAAAGTCAACGTTGTGATAAATTTGGGAGAAACTTTTTGCTAATTTGTTCCATAAACACAGTGCTTATAGTCTTGGTGGCTACTCGTGAGCTTCCTAGTTGTTAGCTGCTGAGCCAGAATGTTAGTTGCCTAATGTAGTTGCTGAGGGAATGGGAAAAGGATTTTAAAGTAGAAAATGGTTGCTCGAAAAGAGAGGGTTCCCCAGGAGCCTAAAATTTCCGCTAGAACTTTGCCAGCTTCTAGTACAGATTCAGGTACATATGTAGGAATGAGAAACTCCTCTCGGTTTATGCACTGGAGAGAGAATCCATGCATGGCTGTATTGAGTCCTTCAGTACATACAGAATAAACTTTTATTTAAAGTCACTTTTCATTTAGATTTTTTTAAATCCCTGATGCTTCCTTAATGAAGTGATATTTTGCATCATAAACATGTAAGCTGTTGTTCCCATCAATTTGAAACTGCAGCTCTTAGCTTTACATATTTATTTAATAGAATTAAAATTTAAGAACCGTTATTAAATTTACCTAGTTATAATATTTAGTAAATAACTTGTTTCTTATCTTTCTTAGGTCCAAAGTTATTTAAAGAACCCAGCAGCAAGTCTAACAAACCAATTATTCACAACGCTATATCCCATTGCTGTCTTGCTGGAAAAGTGAATGAACCACATAAGAATTCAATATTAGAGGCAAGTAGTTATTTGTTAAAACTGCAGTGTTAGTTTACTGCAGGTGCATTCATATCACCTGGAACGCTTATTTCATCATTTCATTAATAGCATGTTATCTTGAATGCTCTTCCCATAACATGCCTATGAAGTCAAGCATGTTGTTTTCATTAACACAGCAGACTGATGTTCTTCTTTCTTCCTCCCTCTTTATGCCTCCCTTCCCCAAATCTGCATCTGGAAGAATTTTCTGTATGCTCCTATTTAAACTATTAGTAAAGCTGAAAATTAAATTCAATTTTATTTGTTAAAATGTGGATGCTTCCATTGGCAACACGTGTGTTGTGAGTAAAACACATTCATTTTCTTGCAGGTGGTCAGGGATGCAAAGTTAGGCAGAAATAGGTTTTAAGGAAAGAAAAATGAACTTTAGTGTTTAAATACTACAATGATAATAAAGAAAAACTTAAGCTAGGTAGATTTGAAGGATGAGGCAAAAGGATAACCATTAAAAATCTTGAGGCAATTTCTTTTTATCACTAAGAAAAAAAGACTGCCCCAGTTTGTGGAAATGATGTTTCTATCCACTGTTAAAATACTGTTATGAGCTGGGTTCGCTTGCATCAGAAAGGGATCTCATTTGTGATTTCTGAGATGTCTCAGATAAATTCAGTTTTGTTTCAGATATATGTACACTGTCTTACACCATCACAAACAATAGTTTGCAAAAATTAAAAACATTTTTTTGTGAAGCAAGTAAATATAAATGCCCAAAGACTGCATTTCCAGAAGTCCTGATGTGATGTACATATGAGAGTGACTGCACCACAACTAAAGGGGTGCAGAGTTTGTCTGGGCTTACCCAAGGAAGGGCAGCTCTACTTTGTGGTGGGGAGGAAGGAGGTCATAAACAGCTGTAAAAATGGTGCTCGGTGGTTAGCTTTGCAGCAATGACTCACTCCCCCACCCCCGGAAGGTGCATGTAGGTACGAAACCTGGGTGGGGCAAGTCTCTTTGTTCCACGCAGCGAGGAACCCAGCACCCACCCTCCCTCCCCTAGTGGAGGTGAATGGCAGGCTCGGTTAGGACTGTGGACATTACGCTAGTTGCCTCTTTTAATAGGGGGCTGGAAAAGAATTTTTCTTGCACCCCCAGAATTGGCTTCGGTGGAGTGAGGTTTTTTTGCCTTCCCCACAGCAGGTGTGAGGGAGGACCTTTTCTGGTGAATAGAAAAGGTGGTAGGCCATATGTCGCAACTTATTTTGTAAGGTTGGGTGGATGTTCGGTGCAGGTACTCCATAGGGAGGAAAGCCAGTGACCAGATAAATGGCCTGGTAAAGGACTTAAAAGGAGGCAGATTGGGGGAGGGGGTTGGGGACTCCTATGATTGGTATGGCAGGGAGCCAAACCACTCCCCCCACTCCCCGCCCCTGTTCTCATAGCCCTCCTTAACCCTCTTACGAGGGCAGTGGATGTTAAGGTCCAAGCCATGAGTTGGTTGGGGGACCTTGATGGAAACAAAGTGGGGGGCTGGTGGAAGCCCCAGAGAATTGAATCTATGAATTGATTTGAATAAGCATGGATTTGCCTGCACTGTACACTTTATCTGCCGGGTAGTCCCAGACATCTATATAATCAAGTTGCGGCCTGAGTAAAACACATAACAAGTCTCCTGTCCTTCTTGTGGTATACCCAGACAATTATATTGTGTCTGGCTGATGGGTCTTGCCCACATGCTAAGGGTCTAACTGATCAACATATTAGGGTTTGGGAAAGACTATTCCCCCAAGTCAGATACGCAGAGGCCCTGGGGTTTTTTCACCATCCTCTGCAGCATGGGGCACAAGTCATTTGCAGGTTTAAACTAGCGTAAATGGGAGATTCTCTAACTTGAAGTCTTTAAATCATGATTTGAGGATTTCAGTAACTCAGCCAGGGGTTATGGGTCTATTGCAGGAGTGGGTGGGTGAAGTTCTGTCTCCTGCAATATGTAGGATGTCAGACTAGATAGATGATCATGATGGTTCCTTGTGACCTGAAAGTCTGAGTTCAATAATCCTGCGGCCCCCAACCCCAAATTTAGAGCCAGACTAATTTAAAGGGGTTAAAGAAAAACGCACATATTCATTTTTAAAAAAAAATGTATGCGCTCTTATACTGTGAAATTCTTCCTGTGATATTGAGTTGCAAAGCAAGATATTATAATGGAGACAGTGCAAGAATAGGAAACAAACCAGTGTTTTCTGAATTACTACTTTTCCTCCAAGTCTCTTTACAGTAAAATAATTCAGACAATATTTTGAGGTCTTTAATTTCTTCAGTGTTCCTGTTTTGGTTAGCATCACTTTCTTTGGCTGACATGGCTTTCACAGGAGTTGCTTGTCCATCTCCCTGAAGTATCCACTATAGCTAAACATAATCCTAAACTAGCTTCTGTAGAGTATGTTCAAGTATTTAAACACCTGTGTTCACAAAGGTAATTTGTAATTGCTCTGTTTATATGGGTTTCAGTGTAGTAGCCATGTTAGTCTGTGTCAGCAAAAAGAAAACAAGAAAAATACCTGTGGGACCTTAGAGACTAACAAATTTATTTCAGCATAAGCTTTCGTGGGTTAAGAACCCACTTCATCAGATGCATGGAATGGAACATGCAGTGAACATGTTTATATGGGGTTTCCCCTCTTGTGGCTCTTGTGATGGAAAATGATTGGTCTAGATGTGCTCCTAAGGAGCCTTATTTTTAAAACAAAATTAAAAAAAGATCACTTTTTCTGTTGTTCTCTTTCCATATTAAATTGGCAACTGCATTCTCCAAGGTAAAGCTTAGTGCTCCTCTATGGGTTAGTCACCAGGAGGTGTGCCTATAGCAAGAGACTGTCAAGTTTTCATCCCTGTAGCCTAATGTAATTATTGTATCCAATCACTGTATCTTAAGCAGTATATTATCATTGCAGTGTCGGGTTTCTATGCTGTTAATATCAAATACAGAAGAAATTCAGTTAATTAGATCACTGTTTGTATATTGGATGGCACTGGTATTTCCCATTTGACCCCCCCATCTGTGTAATAAGAATTTTTTCAGAAGTTTATTCTAAACTTAATGTTGTCAAATTTAAAAATAAAATAAGCAGAAGCGTAACAAAAATTGTTGACAAAGTGTGTTGTTCTGTCCCCAATCTGATGAGGTTTTTGCATCCCATTGTTTTTAGCTTGGCGATTCCTTTTAATAGTTGAGTTCTTTCTGTGTCATGAGTTCTCCTTATCTCCAATATTACATTATATTGTTGTGTGGCAGATCAGCATCTCCTGTGCTCTGTATTAGTGTTATATCTGGAAAACCCAACTTCCGATGTCAGAGGTCATGGGGAAAACAGCAGAAAACACTATTTTAAATGTTAACTTTTCAAAAATTCCAAATTAAGCAACGTTTAGTCTTCATACCTTTAATTTACTGAGTACCCAGTATTGTTTCATAGTCTTCTTTATGAACAGTCCTAAGCATTTTTCTTTTTTAAAATATAGGAACTAGAGAAGTGTGATGCCAACCACTACATTATTTTGTTCCGTGATGCTGGCTGCCAGTTTAGAGCACTTTACTGCTACTACCCTGACACTGAAGAAATCTACAAGCTGACTGGAACAGGGCCAAAGAGCATCAACAAGAAAATGATTGACAAGCTTTATAAATATAGTTCAGACAGAAAACAGTTTAACGTAATTCCAGCCAAAACCATGTCTGTCAGCGTGGATGCTCTTACTATTCATAACTATTTGTGGCAAGCCAAGCGACCTGCAGTGCCAAAGAAGACTCAGACTCGTAAATGACACTGAATTTTTGGGGAGAAGATTGCTGAATGGGATTACATTGAAAGAAGAAACGGTTATCATTTTCCTCCAGTTGGGTATGAAATGTGCAGAACCGTAAACATTTTTAAGAGGCTTCTAAAAAAAAAAAACCATGGATGCAAGTAAATAAGAATGAAGGAACAATGCCAGTGTTTTTTATGAATGATAAATCTGCTGTTACACCCAATGCTAACTACTGAGGCTTTCAAATGAGAGACTGCATGTAGCAAGATCTTTAATCAGTGGATTTCCTTTTACTTGAAGTTCTTCGTCGGTACAAATTGGGAATAATTTAGTTTGTTTTTCTCTCCACCTCATTTCCTCTTTTTCCCCATCACTCTTAAAGTTGGCAAGCTCTGAACTTCAGTAGAAGAATTGAGAACAGATCTTGGGTGGTCAGAGGTGTTTTTGGTTTTTTTTCCGGTTTTTTTTAATGTTCTTTAGGGGAAAATCATCCCATGAGAACTTTTCTGAGGAACTGTATGATATATCAGATTGTTGTACTGTATCTGCTGCCAATATTAAGTTCAGTGCTCAGATTTCTGAAAAAGCCCCAGCCCATGCTGCTCAGAACAAAGTTTACGTACAGTATCTGTTCACTATAAGCACTGAAAGATTGTAAAGTCTGTCTTTTTTAAAAATAACGTTTGCAAATTTAAAGATGAATATTTCTGGAACACAATCATGAAGAGGCATACAGGTGCTAATAGCTGAAATATGCCTGATTGAAACTTGAGGCAAGCTGAGTGGAGCACAGTTATCATTATTTCAGTTTCAGGTAGTGTCCTAAAGATTTGTTTGCTTTAATAAAGACAGATTCTGGTAGATGTAGAACATTTCCACTGAGCACGTTACTCCTGTATGATGGTGCACTTAAAGATCACAAATTTTAATGTTTTTATTACGTCATGAAATGTAATTCTACTTTCTTTGTCCTGTCTTTATTCTGAATGAGCAGCATGCTCTAAAATGAAGAGTGTGTACATTTTTTTAATTTGGGGTGATATATTAATATATATTGGTTTGTTTTCTCATTTAAAAGCCATTTTTGAACAGAAATTTGCATTTGTTTCAAAAGCCCAAATAAGTCAAATGGCTTTGATTTCTTTTCATGTTGAAATATTAAATCTTGAGTTATGACCTTAAAAATCTTTGTGGTGTTCAGCAGATCAAATTTTTGTTTGGGGGGGGCAACAGGGCATATTTGAAGTTTTATTTGTTAATGCTCTCATTTCCCTTTAATATCCATGCTTTAAAGTAACTAGAGTGCTGTAGCTACAACATAACTTATCCATTAGCAGCATGTTCCTACTACATCATACTTTGACACTACTACCTGAGGATTTTGTAGGTTTATAACTTTGGTTTGCACATGTTTACTTTATTTGAGGTGTTACTTGAATATATGTCTTTTAGTGCAGAGGGCACTATTCGAATCCTAGATATAAAACTGAAGCTCTAAAATACAGTACAGTGTAATTAAACTTTACAAAGAATGGGAGTTATAAACTGAGTCGTGTACATAAGGGGGAAAATAAGGTACGTGATAAAATGCTAGCTAGAGCAAAGTGAAGGTCTTCCATTGCAGTCTTCTCAATCCCCTCCCCCTCCCAATACTTTTTAAATAGGCTGCTGCAACTTTGTAAATTTTGTTAGATAGCTGGTTGCGTGTAAATAACTAAAGGCTTTATGATTTCTAAAGTGCTAAGTATTAAACACTATTATGAGTGTAATTTTTCTGTTACCATGCTTTTCATGCTTGTGCTTTATTTCTCACTGTTCGATATTATATACCATATTTATTTTATGAAGCACTGAAATTTAATAAAAATCATTAACTGATTTCCTTTTTTATTTCATGTGTACCTTTTGTTGCAACATCCTGTCAAAGAACTAATCAAGCTTTAAAGATGTGCTATTCTATGTTTACATATAGGTGAAGATTATTATAAGGCAGAAGTTGCTATAGTTATTGGCATAGTATCATCCTCTTGACCTTTTTCTAAACAATAACATTGGGCCAAAATCATATAGGGGCTTCCAGCAAAGCATACAACAGTTTTTAAAAAAAAATTCATACTCATATTAGGTTTCATTCAAAGCACTTTGTAAATTAGTTTAAGTATTTTATCACCAGTTCACATATAGAAAAACTAAGACACAGACTCTGAAGTTACACAGTGAGTCAGTGATAAAGCTAAAAATGAAATCCCAGGTCTCCTGTGTGAGTCTTGTCCCGTCTACTGGTCCTTGTTGCTTCCCCAAGTCATTTAATTTCTTTTATTATCATCGTACAGAATTTCAAAAGCACTAATATTTTCCCAAACTGGGCATCAGTGTTAATCTGAGAGATTATTTTGAGGCACCAGTTACGGCTCCATAGGTAAGGTTGAATTCACCCTCTGTTTTGTATGAAAAGTAAAGCATATCCCCCCCAAAACCACAGCCCTTATTCTTTGAGCATAGAATGAATTTTCTGAGACTGTACAGTAAATCCATTCATTAGTTTAGGAGTTAAAATTAATTTTAAAATGAGTCCTTTCAGACAGGGATTTGGAGCCATCAAATTTTTGAATTGCTCGGCTCCACTCCAGCTCCGGGCACAAACCTACTGCTCCGGGCTCCGCTCCAAAGCCCTGCTTTCAGAAATTTAGCATCCAATGTCCCACCTTTTTGTTCCTCATTATCTTAACGGAATAATGCAAACTCCTGTTCATTGAAGAAATTCTTTTTAGGTTTAATGAAAATTTTTCCCATTCTTCTTCATACCTCAGTTTCTTCTTCAGCAGAGATGGAAAAATAATCTTCAGAGAATTCCATGAAGAACTGCCCTCCTTCAGAATGGCTGTCATCTCCTATTGTTCTCAGTTCTCAGACTTCGCTGCCAATAGTAAAGATGACCACTGCCTTCATTCACCTCATTCTCCATGTCATCCAGTCTGCCTCATGGCAGCATACGTAACCACCATTTTTCCTGAGGGCATTTTGGTTTCACTTTCCATTGGGAATAATGGAAGGCACTGGCAGTGGCCATTTTGGAGAAGATTTTTTTTTTTCCCCCCTAAAAGGAGCATGTAATCTCAATACTATTAAGAACAAAAGGAAAAGGCTATTTTGAAAGAGAACTGCCGTTCATGAACCTCTCCGAAAATGTCAGTCTCTCGAACTTTCAGTTATGAAAAAATCAAATTATCATTAATCCTAAATATTTTCAAAAGCTTACCTATTGCATCAGATCCACTCAATATAGAGAGAGCAGGAAGGAAGGAGAAACTCGTTTGGGTTGGTGCATACAGGAAATGTAAGGGGTGCAGGTAGGAGGTAGAATTTGAGGGGCATGTATGCAGGGGCACAGGAAGTAAAGAAAACCTAGTGAGGAATGTACAAGGGAATGTGAATGCCATGTTGTGTGTGGGGGGGGGGGGGGAATACATTTCTTTACGGGAAACTTTTTTTTTTAAATCTGGGACCATGAGCTCTTAAAATCAAAACAACCCCCCCCCCCCTTCACAAAAACCCCTTAATCGTGTTGCTATTGCATGGTGCCACACAGGGTACAGTTAAGGTTGCTTGGGTGCCCTGGCTGCGTGTCTGTACTTTTTAGCATGTTTGAATTTCTTTAAGTTTAACCTTTAAGGCAGAATTTCCTGGGTTTCTAACATTTTGCGTTAATTACAATATCCTTAGTGTGTGACACCCTAAATTACTTACATTTATTCTTAACCTTAACTCTATTTTCAACATAGTCTTTTGTCTGGGAACATACACCCGACTTTCATTTTTATCTAAGAGTCATGGAAAAATTAAGCTTAAAACCCTCACTTTTTGTATATCAGGAGGGTCATTCCTCCTGAGCAGCTTTTTTAAAATTGTACTAAAGTCTTCCATTTACACACCTGCCCACTGAATCATCAACTGGCTTGGACACCGGGTTAAAATTCTGTTACACCTGAAGTCATTTGAAGTTTTGTCATTAAGGCCAAATCTTGCCACTGAAGTCGTAGTGTTTATCTGTGTAAGTCCTACAACTCAGCTGTTCTGTCAAGTGACTTCAGCTCTTCTGTACTTTGGGGCCATATTCTGCTCTATTACACCAAGGCCAACTAAAGCCAATAAAGCTACTCTTACCAATGTAACTATAAGTAGAATTCGCCCTTGCTAAGGAGAAAAAGCCTTCGGCATCCAGCAGTTCCAATCATGCTTCCATTAAAAGTTTGTGCTTCTTTGTCCATAGGAGTTTGCCACTGACATCAGTGGGAGTAACTTCAGAGCCGTAGACTTAGTTATGGTGTTTTCAGTTTAGGTACTATCCCCCCCAGGAGTGATAAAGCATGCAATAGCTGTCTCCAAAAAACCGAATCTATTTTTCACCAAATTTTAAAAGAAGCTAACACCTAAAATAGAACAATGTTCAATGCCTCTTTTGTAAGTGTCTTCGAAGTTTAGGTTGCACCTTTCCTACTTTCTCTCACATTTGCATTGAGACAGGAATGATTGGAGATGCAATGGTCTAGACTCTTTCTGTTTGTTTTTGTTTGGCTGCATCATAGAGATGCAGAATGTCCTGAAGGTTCCTCCCAGACCTATATTTACATCTTACTAGTTTTGTTAAAACGTGCTGATAAAAGTATAGACCCTTAGAATACGTCAAATGAGACTCACTAAAATATGCACTATACACTGATAAAACACAGAAAACTGCATTGCTCAAATGACAAAAGTGGTCACCTATTTGTAAAAGATTTAAGCTTCAATCTTGGCCCTAAAATAATTTTAAATAGCTTCTAATTGGATCTCCGACTTTCAGTTTAAAATCCATACTTGTCAATTTGTATTGGGCCTGGGTTGGGTGAAGAAGAGTAGGTACTATAAAATAAAACTACAGCCCACTTGTATTTTTGGTTAATATAATGCAGTACAGGTTGTTATAATTCTTTGAAAATACATATTTAGTCTTGCAGTTTTGTAAACAATAGGAATGTACATCTTTAAAGTGTTAATTTTTTCATGCCTTGATTTCTTTTTCAAACTCTAACATTGGTGCATTATGCATTTGCATATACTGTCACATTTGTAGTTCATGTCTTATGGTTATCCCATTTCCATAATGCATTTCCAGTACAATAAGAGTTTACTGCAGAATAACTGCAGCAATGAAAATATTGGTGTATAATTTTGAGAAATTTAACATACAGTATAGTCTAATTACACATGAGACAGCAGAGTGATGAAGTGTACAAGCTTGGAAGTTCAGAATAATTGTTTTTTTAACCTTGACATCATGTAACCCGGAGTGTCTGTTCCTCAGATCTTTTGGGAGTTCTTGCCTTCCAGGGACAATGATTCTGGAAATACAGTAATCCAAGAATGCTCTGAATAACTTCCTGGGATTTAAATTATCCATGCATTCCCATTTGCAGTGGTTTTCATCTTCATAATCCCAGTTTTCCCTCTCCCTCTAAGTAGCCATTTTGAAACTAAAATAATCTATGGCCAGTACCCAAAAGATATTTAATACAAAAAAACCGCACCTCCCTTCACCCCTAACTACTACCCTGAAAATATAGCATCCATGGTACTTCCTTGCCAGTGGACCAAGCACACATCTCTGCATCTCAGTCTCGTATCTGATTCTTCCGATACCATTACCTCTTGGCTGAAGGCTGAACTGCCAGCCAACCATCCAGTTCAACAGCCTTCAACACTTTAAGATAACTTCATTTTTAATGCATACTTAAGCAGTCTTGTGAAACATAAATACGTTTATGGTATGGTTGAAGATGAGAAGGAGAAATTGCTGTGTGAAGGTACTGTATCTGCAGCTAATTTTGGCTTTGTATGATTAAGAAGGCAATGAATAGGTAAATTACAAGACTTAAAAGGAGGGGCACACTTTTTTTTAAAGGCTGAAATGTTTTGTCTATTAACATCAAAACCTTGTCATCAGATGCGTAAAAATAACATGAAGGTGACCTGCAAAGGATTTTTTAAAAGATTGACTTGTGCCATTTTTTTGCTTCTTTATAATATACAGAAAGCCTGAAAGACTTTCATTTAAAGTTGCTTTTTCTGCTTCTGATTGGACATTTTAATGCACTTTTCATGAGAATTGTTTGAAGTGACTTAATTAATTTGTGTAGTTGAGTACTGCTGTAGGGTATAAACATTACATCTCTTCTTTGTTAATCCCAAAAGGAGTTAAGATCTTCCTTATGTTATGCTTTTGGTGCAAATATACCTCAGAATGTTTGCTTGTGTTCACAAGCTACAGTGAATTTTGGTTAACTATACAAAGAATTTTTCTTAAAAATGAATAATGGTTAACAAACCAACTGATGCCAAATGGGTTCTTTTCATACTACACCTTTCTAATGATCTGTTTAAAACTTCAATGGATTAGAAGAATAGATATGGTTACTATATTATACCATGAAACGGTTAAATATTATTGCCAGTGTGACAGAACCATGGAGATACAATGCAGATACACACTACTGGTCATCCATATGACTGCACTTTTAGCCCACCACTGTGGTACCCGAGGGAAAGTAAGAAATGAAGATAATCTAACAGGTCTTGGCTTGTCTTTTGACAGAAAAATGCCACGTGCATTCTTATGCTCTTTTATCACATGCAAGCTCTCAGGCAAAAGTTATTAGCGTTCCAACAAGCAAAAGTTGACCAGACCTTTTTAAATGAAAGGAAGAATTTGTACATCATGAAATGTAAGTAAATTCCTCATCCTACATTTAAAATTTTGCATTATAAAGTTAAAGCAGCATTCAAATAAGGGACTTTCATACTAGATATACTTACTGGTAAAATGTTGGAATAGCTGACTGTGAATCAAACTCAGCAAGAAGTGCCTAGTGAACTCAGTAGTGTAAAGCTTTCTTGGTATTATTCTATGAAGCCAAACTTTTGATTCTGCAAATGGAGGGTTTGGAGTTTGCCTTAAATATAAGCAAGGATATTTTAAGTCTTCCTCCTTTTTTTATGGTCAAAGTATTTAAATAATTTTGAACTAGGTTCTGCTGAATTTCTTAATCCATTAAGTCTGCAAAAACTTTAAAACAAAGCAAAAGTATCAGCTTGAGTTTCCTGGGGGACTATGTATGTAGGTAATCAGTTATGTGTGTTAATTTTTTTTAAAAAGGGAAATATTTCCTTCATGATTTTGTTTAAACATATGTGTCTTTGCAGTGATTTTTGAGCTTATTTTGATTTGGGGACTAATGAAGACTTCAAGATTCCAGTGTGTGCTAGAAAAGGAGTATTTCTGCTCTTCCATTCCAAACGGTAAGTTAGAGGTTTGTATCTTGATTACTGAGAAGGTGAAAGTCACTCCAAAAATTATACTTGTGCTGCAATGTTTACTGCTTAAGATTTCTTGGCTAGGAAGGCGTTTCACTTCTAATTTATATTCTGGACTCAAAAGTTGATATGTTATTTATCAGCTTGAGTTTATTTGATTAGTTTAATAGTGATGAGGTGGGATATGCTCCTTAGTCCTAATAAATGTCTGGTCACAGAATGATTGCGTATAGTTCTGGATGAAATTTTTTGGTCGAGAAACTTAATTGGAAAAAAAGTGAATAATAGTATTTTTTAAAGTTAATAATCTGTATTGCACCGTTAACCTATATTTGAGTTATTTTACTTCTGAATTCATTCATACCACTATATCTTTAAAATATTTCAAAAGAAACCCACTGATCGCCCGATGTTCTATTTAATTTGCTTTAGAACTTGTTACTGCTACTTGAGGAAAGATAACTTGTGCACAGTTAACAAATCAGTGATTAAAAGTTAGTACAATATGTAAGCATATAACTTCATTTTTTGTGTGTGAGAACTATGTATATATAGCACAGGTCATTTGAAAGTAGTGCCGACAAACTTTGTACTATACATACTGTTGTGCTATCTATATGCCACATTTTATGGAAAATAGTTTACAAACATTTTAGGACCTGATACAAAGACCACTGAGGTGAATTGGAATCTTTCCATTGATTTCATTGGCATTATCTCTTCCACCTCTCCACTTTTATAAAGCCAGTTGTCTTTGTTACTAAGCATCTAACTGCAGAATATTCAGAGAAAAATTAAATAAAAAAATAAATAATCCAGAATGATTTTTCTGTACATAAAAATGACCTGACTTTTAGAGACTAATCTCAGGGTCCAGGATTAGTAGCAAGTATTGTGTCCTGTTGGAAAAAGCTGGGAAACTCACCTTTCCAGCAGTCTAAACCTCTGTCAACATCTCTGCAGTGTCAGAGAAAGATAAATATAGTTCATTACATGGCTTTGCAATTTATCACATGGATCTCACTGATATTTTACTATAATTGTTGAGTAAGAGCAGCATGTAGCCTTTGTTTTCCAACTCCTGAAGTTTTTGTCCTGTGAAAGCCTTCCCTTTATTTATAGATAGTCCTAAAGTAAATATTTTATTCTTATCAAAAGGATTTACATTTTTCAACTATCTACCACTTTTAGGATCACACGTTGAGATCAAATTAGGGTTTCTTCACTCATCCTTGTTTCAAATCTTGAAGAGGGAGAAAAATCTGGAATACGAACTGGTATTGTCCTTGGGTATTCAAGCACATTTTTCTGTTTTATTCCCTAGATTTTCCAGAAGGCTTGACGTCTGTTCTATTTGTTGTAACGAAGATTGGGGTGATCAACTCAAGTGTTTTCAACAGCCCAAACTTGAAATCTGTCACCAGTCTAGCTTTAGCAAACAGTGGCATCACAAGAATTGAACCTGGAGCCTTTTACGTTTTCCATAGTCTCACCAAACTCAGTTTATATAAAAATAATCTGACTACAGTTATGGCTTCTTGGCTTTCCAAACCAGGACACTTAGAAAACCTTACAGTGTCTCAGAACATCATTCAGGAAATAGGCCCCCATATGTTGTCCAGTTTCTCTAACCTGACAACCCTTAATTTAGCTAACAACAGAATTCATATGATTGTGGGTGGAAGTTTGAAGAATTTGTCGAAGCTAACCTTTATTGATCTGTCTGGTAATAACTTATCTACCTTAACAAGAAATGTGTTCAATGGGCTGATGTCTCCAATAATGAAACTGGGGGACAATCCATGGAACTGTTCCTGTGAACTTCAAGATTTTGGATTTTTTTTGCAAGGTAATGTAAAGCGTAATTTTAATCACCCAGAACTCTTGGGCAACTCAAATACATTCAGATAACTGGGAGTCTGTAGCCAGATAGCTAATTGACGTGTGAAACTTGTTAGAAGTACTTTAGAATGTAAGGTCTGGCTAGTAGAGATTTGGGTGTTCAGGATTTCACTATATTTATAATAATTTGATACACCTTAAAGTATGTTACTGTAAATTATTTCCTTACTGTATTATTATTTATAGTACTAAGTATCAAAGTTGGGGCTACATTCTGTTGGGTAATTGTACTGTAGATCTATTTCTAAGCATGTCACCTATAGTAAATATTTTTTTTAAAGAGTAGGAGGAATAGTCCCATGATCCAAGATCATACCATGAAAACATAACACATTTGAGAGAGAGAGCGAGAGCTGAATTGCATAGTGCTGGTAATTTGTTTCATAGTGTCAGAAGTATATAAAAGGGGGATTGTGAGTAACTCTGGTAGTATAATATTGGGTCAGTGTGTGGAAGAGAAGATGGCATTTTCAATGAAAGTTGAATCAATTGCAAAAATATTGTATACAGTTAAAATATTACCTTCTTTCAGTTATTTCATACACTATTCCAGACCTTCTAATTACTGGTTCTTCTTGGCTAACAGCTTAGAGGCACAAAATTCTTAAATGTTTGGATGGACCTCATCAGCAAACACTCCAGTTTTCTAATCGTTCAGCTGAATTATGTCTAATGCAGGTGGAAATAGTGTAGTGGACAACAACAGAAACAATGCATTGTATCATAGAAATTCGAGATGGGAAAGACTTACTAGGTGATCTAGACCATCCCCCTCTGTCAGTGAAGGATTATTTCCTTATGATACACTTGAGATCAAAATCAGAGGCCAAAATTTTAAAACTTGAGTGCATGAAGTTAGATACCTGAATCATATTTAGCCACCTGCAGCTCTGGGTACTTTAGCAAGCAATGGTGAGAGCCCCGGATCTTAAGTGGTCACAGGTTAGTCATGCACATTTGTTTTTACAGAGCTGATGAATGCTTCTGTGTTGGAAGATGCTTCATCTGTGGTGTGTCAGAGCCCACAAGCCCTGAAGGGAATTCCCGTTTGGAACATCTCTGACTTTAACTGCCCACCTACTCCCCTATCACCATCACTTGAGAATGACTTCTATAAAGTTGGATTGCCAGTGATGCTTCTATGTTTAGGTGTGTTACCGTGCAATTTTCAGCATCTTATTTCATACTGTGAAATGCATTTCAAATACAGGCTCTTGAAAGGATTCCCCCTCCTACTCCCCCAATTACAGCAAGGGGTTACGCCCACATTGTGTGCACCCCTTTTCAAGAAAGAGGTTGCCTTGTTCAATGGAATGTTAATATGCAAGACAAACCCTGAAAAGTGTCACAATTCCATTGCAGAAATGATGACAGGGTTTTGGGTTTTTTTTAATTTCCTTGTCTGTTCAGAAAAAATAATTACTTTCAAATATACTTTGAATGTATTTCAGTACTTAATGCTGTAACATATACATTATTAGTATACTTAATAATGTAGTATAAGGTACTCCTCAAGTAAGAAATGTATTATTCCAGAAACAGATAGTTTGGGTAATACTAAGCCATTCGCCATATTACCCACAGAGATAATGAATAAAGCATATTTATTATTCCAGATAAAAAGAGGCTGGGGGAAGTTTTTAAAATATGAAACCTGCTGCAGGTGCAACTTAATATTTAATATATTGTGTAAGTTAAAAAGAATATGCAAATAAACCACCTGGAAGATTGGCTCAATAGAGGATGTGCATAAAAGCAGAACTTTATATTTACAATAAAGTTTAAAAAATAAAAGTTTTGGTGGGGGAAACTTACAAAAGAAATTAAATGTCTTTGCTTTAGATCAGTGGTTCTCAAACTTTTGTATTGGTGTCCCCTTTCACACAGCAAGCCTCTGAGTGCGACACCACCCCTCCCCCCCTTATAAATTAAAAAAAATGTTTTTATCTATTTAACACCATCATAAATGCTGGATGAAAAGTGGGTTTGGGGTAGAGGCTGACAGCTTGTGACCCCCCCATGTAATAAACTCACGACCTCCTGAGGGGTCCTGACCCCGAGTTTGAGAACCCCTGCTTTAGATTATTAGCTTTGGAGAAACCGTTCCATTCATATTAACACAAATGGATGTACAATAAAACACAAAAACATTTGCAGTAAGTTTTCTTTCAGTTTTGCCACTAAATTAGTGTGTGCATTTATAAACCACATCAATACCATCCTTTCTCAATCTGGAATGAATTGATTATACAATTCAGCTCTGTCTTTGTGAAAAGGACAAAAAATTCCTAAATTCTCCACTAATTTTTGATTTTTTATTTTTTTTTGAAAATTGTAACTGCCCCTCAGTTTTGGTGAATTTTAAAATTATTTGTTTGAACTATTTTTGCAGTGTTGTTTTCATTTCTTTTGCTGCTGCTTCTGCTCTGGAAGGTGAAACAAGATAAAAAGCAAGTGCAGCCAGGTAAAGAAGCTACTGTTGAAAATAGCCATGACAAACTAACAGGCCACGTTAGCAGGATGACAGAGAGACTGAGGAGCAGAGAACTGTCAGATGAAAAGGTACAGACAACAGTGAAAATTGACAAAACCCAACAAAATAGAATGCAGAAAACTCGTGCAAAATCTGCCTCACCAATTATGTTGAGAACTGAGTTTCAGCACAGTAGTTCTCAACACCATAGACCAACTGATGGGAACCAGGAGCAACCCAAAACCTCCTGTATAGTAATAAATGAACAAGCCTGCATGAAAAATGAAGACTTCAACAATGTTATGGAACTGTGGTATTTTAATAGCTTGCAAGATTGCAATAAGGCAGCTATGCATAGTCACAATGCAAACACTTCACCAACTGAACTAAGCATAGAAACCCCCCAAAAGGATAGTTCAGAACTGTTAAAGCAGTCATTGCAGGACCATGGAATTTCAGAAGTGTGTTGGAATGGTGAAATTAAAGGAAGTGGTGATACAGAGAACGCTGAACCTCTGTTGTATTTAAGTGTTGCTAGTACAACTGAAGAGTCACCCAGTGTACCTTGCACTGAACAAAAAGGTGCTGTGAGTAGAAATGTAAATATGAGGCTTTGTTCTTTGAGAAGAGTTCTTACTTGGCCATATGAAAAATGCAAAAGGGCCCAAAGTCAAAACACTTTAAATTATGAGGATTTTTTCAAGGCACATTTCTGTATGCCCACTGGTGATCCTGGTTTCCCAGCAGCAGTCAGGAAAACAGAATTCAAAGATGAACAAAATCAGTATAATCTTCATCTACATACTGTAAAGGAACAAAAGGCAATTCATGATTACAGCAATGGTAAACCTGACTTAAAGAGAGAAGCGAAACCAGAAAACAAATTAGTATCTCCACTTAAGAAAGGAGCCAAGCAAATAGCCACAGTGGAGAATGCATGCATCTCAGTGCCTGGAAACGGATTCAGAGGCTCTGAGACTGTAAAAAAAAATAAGAATAACAAAGATATACCTTCGCAGGCTGGATTCTGCAATGACGATCTTGACTCACCAACATCCTCAGACAAATCTGGTCACACCTCCTCCCCATGTGATGATACATTACTCAAAAATAATGAATACACCTTCATTGATCTTTTGCATGAAGTCGTGGAAAATCGTGGGAGGTGGACCCGGCAGAGGTGGAAGCAGACCCATCAAGTGCGAATTGCTAGCCACCCCCCAATGAAATCAAAGTAAACTCATTGCACTCCATCAAGCAATGTTCCATGTGCTATAGGCTGCCTGTTTAACCAAAATTGTTGTTATATAACATTTCAGTAGTGGTGAAACATGCCAGACTTGACAGTACTGGAAGCTGAAATCCTCTATTATACATACTTCAGGAGCAATGCAAACTGCTCCATTACTGCCCTTCCAGAATGCTTTAACCATGTTTTGGAAAAGCAATTTCTAAGGATGAGAAGGGACTTTTCTCCATGGCCCAGTCAATTTGTGGTGCCAAAAAAGGGTGACACATGTCATGAAGGTTTTTGTGATGTGATCATTTATTTACAGGGAGCTTGACTGAGACCCACCAAACTCCTTGCATCTAGGCAACCAAACAGCTTTCAAATGAGTAATGAGTTTTGATCAATAATCATTTAGGGTAAATTTTCCAAAAATGCCCAAGAGATTTACATACTGAAGTCCCATTGAAAGTAGATATGACTTAGGTACTTAAGTCACTTGGCACTTTTGAAAATTTTATCTCTAGACTGGTTTTGCACCAGGTATGTAGAGGACTCCAAATGCCATTACTCAACCCCCTTGAAATAACCCATTACTGGTTTTGATTCAAGCACTGCACTAAGTAGGCAAATTTATAAATTAGCCCTAGAATTTTCCAGCTGCCTAGAAACGGATAGTTCGTGGGGGTATGGAGCCTTTCAGCTCTGGTTACTGACTTGCTCTACTCATTGGCAGAGACTATTAGTATCCCGGGTTGTCAGTCTGGCACGTTCATGAGCATTAAAAATTAATGTAAAATTTTCAATTTACTTGTACAAAAAATGAAATGTTAACGTGCATCATGTCCTGCTCATGGGATATACCCCCTTAAATGGATTGCTAATTGCATGCTCTCGTGCGCGCGCGCTCTCTCTCTCTCTCTCTCTCTCTCTCCATCTATATATAATAAAATATTCTTATTAGTAATAATGCAAAGCTATCTAGTAGGCTACAGTGGTATTTTATATGCACAACACAATCTTTTTGGTAGGCTTTGCTAGGTTTTACACACTGTATTTTCAATTAATAATTTATAATATGGCTAATAAACCATGTAACTAGAAATGTTTGTCTACAGTGAACCATTATCTATGGCTGATCTTCTGTAACATTAGATCTTGTTCCACAATCTCTCATGGATTTTCATGTAAGTGAGAACTGCTAGTTGTTAAGTCTGTTTGCAATTACATCCAACAGACACCTGCTCCATTTTTATGCTCATATTTGCTCTGATTTAGGGCTGATGGCAAATCACAAAGAATTTATTCTGCCTGTTTGGATTTGTTTAGAAATATTGTAGTTCCTTCTTGTTATACAACTGGCACCTGCCTCACTTCCCTCCCCCCATTTTTTTTTAGTAAGGATTTTGCTGAGGCTAGATTTAAAGTAAAGATGTTTTGCTGTTAGGCTCACAAATGCCATTCACTCACATAAATTCATCAGTCTCTTTTCATTATGTAATAAACATTATTTCTGTCATACTGTAAATTTTAATTGATGTAAATTCAGCTTTTTGTAATCTCCTAGAATGTGAATTTAATACAAAAAACATAGGAACCACCATTTGCATGCTGCTTACATGACCCCAAATGTAAAATGCATCTTTGTACAAAGAGTTTATTCATAATGTAAAAGGATTAACTTCCACCAGCACTTATTAAATATGTGTAATCTCTAGCTGTAAATATCTCTTTCCCAAGGCAAGAGTTTTTCTGTGCTGTTAGTTATGGATGAAGTGTGGAATGTCATCTCTGCGTTTTTGTATTACGTTTTTTCTAATTCTTTTAAAATGTTACCACTAAGCTTTTTAATGTTAGTTTTGTAACAGTCTTAATTCAGGAGATGACCTGTTTGAACCTGCCTCATTTTTTGTTAATCTGTAATGAATCTTAACATGGATGACTGGTACAATTGGTGAACCATGTTTTCATGAAGCATAAATACTCTGACAAGTGACAGCTTATTGTACTCAAGGGAAGCTGAAGTTTTTAACAGTAAAGTCCAATGCATTTCTGAAGATGAATTGTAAGTTCCAACTTTTATTAATTCTAGCAACAAACATTGGATTTAAATTGTGCTAGCTATTCAGTGGGAAACTAGACTTGTCAGAAATCAAGTATTGCATAAATATTTTCAGGCACACTTTCTGTAAAGTAATAAAATGTGAAATGAGAAAGGAATGCTCTTGTGTATAAATGAGTAGTGTCTATCATATGAACTGAAATTATCAGGAAAAAATAACATTGAAATATTACAGTAAAATGTGAACGCAGAAGTAATCCAAAAGATTGCATGTCATATTTATGGAAATGTTACAATTTGTAGTGAATTCATTCTTGAGTTTCCCAAATGTTCTAGGTAGGAAAAACCTCTTCACCCATTCGGGAAAGGCATTCCTATTAGTCATAGAAGGGGTATATTTCTTTTTAAAGTAGGACTTACAATTCAATGCACAATTACTTGTGCTAATGCTTGTAATCTGGGTAATTGTGCACATAAAACATATTTGTGGAGTTGTAGTAACTGTCCTATTCAGATTTGGCATTCAGTTGCCAGCCCAACTTTTAAAGTTTGGTTGAGAGTGTAATCAATTTTTTTAAAGAAAGAATACATACATTTGCAGCTGCCTGAAACTGAAATCTACTTTCCACAAAACAGTTTTGCCTCTTCCTTTATAGTTACCCAAAATTTCTACAGTAAATATCAGAATCGACCTTCCTCAGAAAAATACACTGAAGATTAGAAATATTTTCAAAGGTGTGTGCATGTAGCTAGCTCTTTGAAAAATATGTGCAAGTATTAAACCTGACTATAGCTTATTTTGTTTTTGCTAATAATAGGGTCATATTTTTACTTGTAATATTTTTGAACAAGTTAAAAGATGAGTTTATAACCAGTGCAAATAAATCCCATGCCTGGAGTTATTCCAATATGTAGTCAGGTTATATAACACAAATGTAATTGTTCATATTCCCAGATGCTGAGAAAATGCTAGCAGTATGCTTTGGGAGAAACAATTGGCAAAATATATATAGTGCAAGATATGTGCTGGAACAGGGAATGGCTGGTGATATAGAAAACAATTCAGGAAATAAGTTAACAAAATAACATGTTTAGATACGTAATCTAAATATTTTCATGTTTCGTGATATGGTATCTGAATGTTTTCTACATCAAATGAGAAAATAATTTTTTCAAGAAAAATGATGTACTATTACAGTATATACAATCCCCATGTATGATGCATGACAGCAGCAGTCCACACAGAGATTGGCCAGTTATAGTGCTATTTTCCATTTTACTAGCTGTTACATTGCCTCAAGAGAGTTAAAAATACCTGAAATATTTCCTTAAAATTGATTTTCCATATAAGCAATTATTGTAGTTGCCGTGGGGATGTTATGAGATGGTAAATGGGATGACGAATGGGGCGGGGTGGTGGTCTGCAAGGCAACTGCTCTATTAAGATACGGTGCACACTATAAAATAATTTGAAAACCCCCGCTCTGTGTGCACATCAGTTAATAAACTGTCTATGAAGGGTGGTGATATTAATAAATACCATATGGTATTCTACACTATGAATGCAGAAACTTTCCTAGAAACAATCACCATCTAACTCATATTATCACAATGTGTCAGCCAGTAGTGTGTATGGCACTTAATGTTGCAGTAAGTTAAATGTTAAAAAGAACCTTTGTTTTTAAATTTTCAATACCCAAGGGCCCTTTTTAATTAAACTCCTTTTGTAAGCAGTAATTGATATTAAGGAAGACTAAAACATTGTTACAGTGAAATGAAAAGATGACAAATACTCCCCTTGGTGCATAGCCTATTAATCTATAGTATCCCAGTAGAGAGAGAGCAACTATAGGAAGCAAGTCAGAATACTGCAGGTTTAAGAAGATCCTCAAAAAGAACTTTTTCTAGAATATGTGTTTGTAACTAGATTTTGTGTGTGTAAATAGGTATTTTGGCTCTTGCCAGTTTTCTTTTGCTGATTTTCCTGGAAGTAGTCCAGTCTTGTCCTCCAATCTGTAAATACTGCTCCACAGGGCTAGCAGAATGTGAGCATGTCTCGTCGCTTCAGGAAGGTAAGCCTTTATTCCTCTCCTGTGTTCCTGTTGCTGCCAATTCGTAGACCAGAATAGTAGTTAGTGGTATTTTGAAATTACATGTTGCTTTTGGACAGTGGTGTTTTATATTTAGAAGAAATAGGTCTAGAAGTAAAAATATATTTGTTTGAAAAACTATAAAAAGGAAAAAGCAATTGCCATATAAAAGACACATTATCCAGTCCAGGTTGCGATGGGACCTGTGAATACAGTAGTGGGCCAGATGCCAAGTACAAAAGGATGGATACTTAGGAGAGCAGCACAGCAAGGTCTGTCTTTGGGTATATCAGTTTCAGTCTTAATGGTCTGATCCTCAGCTGTAGCCCTTTGTACTTGCCCAATGCAGTCTCTTCCCAGGGCTGGTACGCAACTTAAATTAGAGCAGCCTCTTGTCTTCCTGTAGTTTAATTCCTAACACCCTTTTTTGTACCTCAGTCTTACCAGGTTTGCCAAACTCCACAGAGAAAATACTTTTACGGCACGGAAACCTCAGCAAGATACCGCCACTGTCTTTTCAGAACTTCCCCCGGCTTCATTTGCTCTCCATAACTGGATTTCAGTTCTCTTCGCTTGCAAACCTGACCTTTGTTGCAAAGGACGTCAGCAGCCTGAGGAGTTTGGATCTCAGCAGTAACTGCCTGCTGAGCTGTGGGATTGAGCCTTTGGCTTTCTCTGGCCTTGGAATCCTTGAGGAGTTGAGTCTTACAAACAATGCCTTGGATACGCTGAAAAGTTTTTGGTTCTTGGAGATGACCCTGCTCACCAAACTCCTCCTTTCTGACAACAAAATTACGTATCTTCCTCCAAGGACTTTTGAGAGTTTGGCTAAGCTGAATGAACTCATTGTGTCTTCCAATTTCATTCAGTATCTTTCCATGGATACTTTTTATGGGCTACCATCATTGACCAAACTGGACTTATCAAGCAATGAAATCCTGTTTATTAATGACGATGTTTTCCAGCCTTTGCAGGCCCTGACGCATCTGTGGTTGTTTAAGAATAAGCTAACTGCGCTGGCCAGCATGCCAGACTCTCTTACCTCCCTGTCTCTTAACGAAAATCCTTGGACCTGCACCTGTCATCTGGTGAGCTCCATGCAGTTACTGAAGGAGAAAGTTCAGACACCCAGTGGCCTGGTTTGCAATAGTCCGCCAAGCCTGAAGGGACGCCATATGTTGAGTGTCGGGCCCGAAGTTTGTGCTTTTCCAACTCGCACAGGAAATCTACCACAGGAAAGCACTTCAAAATTTAACACTCTCTATGGCTTCACAGGTAAACCCTAGCAATGCAACATAGGTTGGAAGCTGTTTGTTTGCATTGTTCATACTTCGCATTCATCTAAAGGTGTAAATATTATAAAAAATCTTCCATTTTTATTTGCTTAGCCTGGTTTGTGGGACGTTTCTCATGAGCACCCAGTTGACAGTTCTTGGGCAGGAGAGCCCCAAGGCAGGAATGGGATTCATTGTGGAACAGTGGGGAAGGGGAGCTAACGGCTTGGAAGGGGCTGATGCTGATCGTTAGTGAAAGTTCAGGGGGTGTGGATGGATTATCAGGTGGTGCTGCAGAGCAGGTGCTTTGACAGAGCTGTGTGGTGAAAAACTTGCATGAAATCTGCCAGTACCGTGCTTGGTACTTGTGGATACTATTATTACGATTAAGCACCAAGTTCAGATATAAACTTAAAAAATAAAAGCCATGAACGTGGTCTGATTCTCATCCCGTCTCCTGCAGGAGGACTGTTCTTCAGTTTCATCATGTGCCTGATCGTCTATTTCATCACAAAACACTGGAAATATAGCAGAGTTACTAATCAGGCAGAGGATGGACACGTCTTACAGGAGGACTCTGTGGAAGAGTTCCCAAGGAGCATGACCAATGCCCCTTCAGTATCCCCACTTCCCCATCGCTGTGTGAGAAAAGCAAATAGGACAAGGGCCTTTCAGAAGGAAAGTGAAGCAGACACAATAGAAAAAGCACTGTGTGACCATTTGAGCAACGCGTCCGAGTCCAGCAGAGAACATTCCGAAACAAGCTCCCCAGTGAAGATGCCTGGAGTGGCCCTGCTGCCAGTCCCACAGGCAAAAAGATCATGACGATTTGTAAAGAGGGAATGGGAATTGGAAGATTACCTGAAAGTCCAGACAAAGACACAGGCCCGGCACTCCAGCAAGTGGCCAACAAAAACGTGGAGCGAGCAGTTGAAATCCCCAGATGTGTCAGTGCACCGGGCTCTCTTCCTAATGTGGAGAAACAGCCTTCTCCAAAAAGGGACCATGGCTGGCATTGCTCATCGCTGAGCCATGAAAAAACAATCCCGATGAGGGAGTGGATGGAGAATGGGGAACCTGGTAAGCTCAAATAAAGAGCAACCATGATTACTCAGACATGGTGGTGGGGTTTGTAGGGTGAGGAGGCTGGGCGTTCGTCACTTTGGAACGGGAAGAGGATAGGTAGCAATAGCTTTCATGTGTATATTTTGCTATAGTAGCCACTGCTGAGAGGCCCAGTGCACTGCAGAGTCTCATGGGGCCTGCTGCTGAGTGAGGTGGCTCATTGTAATGGAGGCTGCTGCACGGAATCTGCAGAACTAGCAAGAATTCTCAGTGATGGCTGCTGTACAATGGGAACACTGATTCACTGAACAGCTTCATCCAGCAGGATTTGTGTATTTCCCTATACAGTATTAGGGTAAAGTGCTTTCAGCTCCACTGGTGAGGCATTACTGAACTAAAAGTGAAAAAAATTCTAATTATGTCCTTATTTAAAAGAACATGACCTTTTATAAATAAATAATTAAAATAGTGCATGGCAGACACATACTTAAGTCCGTATAACAAATCTAATGTGCTTTCTGCATTTAGTTCCTGGGCTCCATTTCCAGTTCAGATGTGTGGGGGGCGCATGTGCTCAGTCTACACACTTGTGAAGAAATGCCCTTTCATCGGTATGCAGAGGTGTTTGGGTATTTCGGTGTTATCGCTCAGTGGAGAGAAGTAAGATTTGGGTGTATGATTAAGATATGTATTTACAATGTAGATAACTGCAGTATGTCAGTTTTGTTCCTCTGTTTTACAGCCTTGGTGAAATATTTTGAAACCCAGTGGGAAGAGCAGGCTTTGAGTCCCGTTACCTGGTTTTCTGGTTCTCAGTGTTCCCGGGCTTTGGTAAATGTAGTTTCTCCAGCAGGAAGTGCTACACATATACAAACAGGCAGAGACAGAATTCACACCCCCTCGAACAATAGAAGTCAATCCTGGAGCCCTTTTCACTTCAACATCTCCAGTCATTTAACAGCGGCTCATGGAGATAGTGCCTCTAGAGGAAATGCTGAAAATGGATTTGAGGCCAACTCGGTGCCTTCAAGAAGAGAGACAGACTGCGAGACTTTGTCAAGAACATTTTATAAAGAGAGAGTCCACAGATACCACTGAGGACAGATCCAAAGATCAAGGAATGAAAGAACCAGACTTGCAGAAAGACATCTATCTTAAGAACTGTTGCATTGCACCAAGTGAAAGCAACAATCAGAGAGAGACTACGAACACAAGGGATGTCAACCTCACTCCAGAACCTGAAGCACAAGCCGACTCCCCACTTTCAGATTTAGCCAGCCCTAAAGAACATGCTGGTGCCAGCAACGCAGATAATAAAGTCATCAAGCCTGCAGTGGAGGGCAAATTAGTTAGCCCCTTTCTTGGAAAAGAAGATATCCACCCCCAGTCTTTCTGTAATAATAATAAACAGAGAGAAGAGAGGCCCAGCTGTAGAATACCCAGGAGTGAGAAACCAGACAAAGAATCTTCCTTAAAGAAGAATAAATTAACAAAAGAGAGATTTTGGAAATACCATACAAATTGCTGCAATGAATACCAGCCCTGCCCAACTGCTCAGAGAGTATTAAAGGAGCTGAAGACTGCACTTCTGACTTCAAGAGAGCAATTAGATCTGTCCACACAGGCTCCCCCCTCTGACATGGATCTTCTGAAAGGTAATGATAGACTCACCATTAACCTTTAGGTAAACTTGCCCAGAGAAGGGAAAAGCAGAGGGCAAAGAAGCGGCCCTGGAAATGACTGGAGATTAGTCACTACCATAAAATGTAGCACGGCTGCAATACCGT
Organism: Macrochelys suwanniensis; assembly: GCA_033296515.1. Classification (NCBI taxonomy): domain Eukaryota; kingdom Metazoa; phylum Chordata; order Testudines; family Chelydridae; genus Macrochelys; species Macrochelys suwanniensis. The sequence goes on along the minus strand of CM065790.1, from coordinate 5,450,042 downwards.
ATATTCTATGCACTGCTGATTTGGATTAAATTTACACCTAGTTTTATGAAGAGGTTTTGCCTTCCGCAGCTAGCGAACATCAGTCTGTGGGACTGCTCTTGTGGCAAGGGGGATATGTGTGAGCGAATGCTAAGTAACAGTCTATGCCCTGTGCAGATGCTTGTGGCTGCTGACAAATGAAGCATGTTGCATGATAAAAGTCCTGGGCAGCAGTGAAAACAAGACCCTGCAGGCTTTCTCTGATTAGCATTATGCCTAAACTCACCCCTGGCAGCAGTGTGCAAGTGCTTGGATGCTACTTGCCATGTATAATGTCAAGAGCAGCAGAAATCAATTTTAAAATACAAGCTTTTAAAATGTTCATGCCATTCAATAGAGGTTTTCCCTTTTCCATTCTCCTTAGATCTGTCCGTCAGCTATAAAAAGGAGTTAACGTTTGTTTTAGCACCTTGAAAATGTAAAGCACCACCACGTAGGGAATTTAGAAGTATTTCACCTGTAAGTGTTTTTAATAAAAGGCAGTATATTTTCAATTATTCGGTACATAATTAATTTTTGGAAATAACTGCCAAATGATAATGTCCAGCAAACAACTTTGTGAAACTCAGCTATGAAGTATACAGGTAAGGATAGCTTCAGTTGTGATCTATTGTAAGACAACAGGGGCTAATCATCACTATATTTCAGCTACAGTAATTATCAGCTAGACTCAGGCAGAAAGAGTGAGATGCTTCAGAAGGAGACATAAAACCCTTTCAACTTGTGTGTTAAAATACTCTCTATCTACCGCCAGAATATTTGTGTGCAGACCACTGGTTTGTTGCTATGAATTGAGGACATGCATTCACACACTTGGTACCAACCTGTAGAAACGGTGAGAAGGGATTTTTAGCCGAATTTATGATGTCATCGTGTTTTGTATTTAACCTAAATCTTACAGAACAAGAAGTGACCACAACTTTCCTTGCCCAGTGTATAAACAGTGAGGAGCCACTAACAAACAAATGGGAAAAGGGAAACTATTGCACTTTGCCAGACATACATGCTTCCTTTGCTCCTGATGGAATTTGCCATCAAGAGTTGCCTGGAGATGACAGTAACATTTCTTGTGAACTTCCTCAGACAGTAACTCTGCAGCTGGGCCAACAAACCAATATATCTCACCAAGAAGCTGGTGCTGAATGCCAGTCTCCAAGTAAGACAATTGTTGAACCCATCAATGAATTTCAAGAGAGCACTGAGAAATGCATTGTAAAAGATCAGAGCAGGATAGTGGATAATTTGGAGCAACTGCAGTTAGGAAATTTCTCTGTTGGTGCCAATCATCTCCCATCCAGAAGATGCAAGAATGCACGTAATGAACACGTTGCCCAGGACTGGAAGTCTTTGGATGCAGAAACCGATTCGGATGCACTGACACAAACATATAATACCATCAATGAGCATTTTGCAGGAGGTGAAGAAGGTTGTGTTCCTGCATCTCTAAGTATTTTACACAGAGAACTCTGCCATGTTAAATCTCTACAACTCAGCGCTATGGCATCTGTCTATACTTGCCTCCCGCTCAGTGCGGATGAAAGCACCCTTGATCCTGACTCTCTAACTTCCAGTCCGAATAGTAGTAAAGTTTCTTTATTGGATGTTCACGAAGTTGAACGTAAAGGTGTAGCAGACAGGGAGTCCAGCCGTTGTTTGTCAAATGAGGTTATTTCGGTGCAGAAAATGCACATTTCTCCAAGTGAAGAGAAAAGTGTAGGCAGACTGAGAGCTGAAAGTGCTGATGCTGAATTCATGCTTAATGAAAACGAGGGAGCTCAGTTTAATATTGACGAGAAAACAAAGGCATTTCAATCTGACTGTACTGAGCACACTTCATATGAGGTAGTGAAAGTTATTAGCTCAAATGACACAGACGACCAAAAGAATGTTAGGGAGCTGTTAGCCCCTAGTGACATTTTGAGGATTGAAAATAATACCTGACATAATACAGACAACAATCCTTGTAGAAGCTGCTTGGAAAATGCCTGCAGTTCTATAGCAGCCGATTGTAATGAATGTGACGATGTTGGATGCAAAAAGGTAACTGGCCATGAATATCTCTACCAACCTGCGGCATCAAAAGGGTGCAGATCCTTTACAAATCCCTCTCTTACTGTTTATGAAAGTCAAGCAGAAGAAATCAGTGTTGCAGGCTATGATGGTACTGTTACTCACTTGTGCCAGGCCTCCAGGAATACAGGAATTCAGCAATTTGCTTGTAATAAAAAAGACAAGTTTCAGCTCCAGGATGTACAGGTAAATCCAAAAACAGAGAACGAACCAGATATGAAATATTCTAACTCTAAATACCACATGTTAGTGACTGGCAACACAGATGCCAAGCTTTGTGTAGCAGGAGACAAGCCCTCTGCCAGTCCATATTTAGAAAGCAGACAGCCCCTGGAGATTGGACTACACTCTAAGACCATTTGTCTGCCAGAGCAGTCTCACAGGTCTCTTCTGCAACAAGGATCTGCGCTTTCCGACCCAAGGAAGAAGGAATTAGAGCAACACTGGAATGAAAGTCCATCAGCAAAACAACTCAAGAAAACTTATTGTTCTGTTTTCAGACTACCTACCGAAGGCCCATCTTTTGGGAAGCTTTGCCAGAATTTAGACTGCACCATTGAGCCTCCTGATCTGAGCAAGGGAACATCTCCCACTACCCCCCTGACACCAAATCCATGTTTACTGGGACAAGAAACTGAAATACATGCAAATGGAGAGTCTTGGGCATTCAACCCTCAACCGATGGATAAAGCCACACATTTAAGTTGCCTTTATAATCCAAAGACACCGAGGAAACAAGCAAATGAACGAAGTGTGCTTTCTAATCTCCGCTATTGTCAAATTTCAGCAAAAGTATCCTTTGGTGTGGAGGAGGAGGAATGGAGATCCGTGTCACAGAAAAAAGAAAATGGCCCAGACCAATTAACGAGTGACCATCAATATAAACCTCCAGCTAAAAAAGAAGTCACCATAGATAGCGACTGATGTAAGTATACTAACTGATTTGAGGCACTAGACTTTGGTAGAGCTTTGCACAGCTAAAATGTAATCAACTTGTAAAATGAATGGGTTTGTGTATGTAAAAATACCACTACTGTATTGTTCTGTAGAGATACACATAATGCTTTTCTATTACACAGTGATCTTGTACATCACTCTGGCCCTGTGTTTTCAGTCTGTTGTCTTTCATTCCGAAATGTAGTTTCAAGATACCCATCTATATAATTTTTGATCTTGAACTAATCAGAAGTGTTAAACATCCCATGAAAAACATTTAGTGGCCTGCAAGTTTAGGCCTTACATTTGATGTACTCAGTGTAATAATGTACCTCAGCCAGGTGCAACCTGTTCATAGATGTTTTGGAATTAACAAAGCTTACCTGCTTTAAAGAAGGAAAGGGTCATGTTTAAAGATGATCGTGTATTTTTCTTAATTTTTAAACATTTTTGGAAGCCTGTGATTGTAAATGTTTCCACCTATTTTTTCCCCTCTTCCATTGTGGGTAGACAATGCTTTGAATGTTCTGGGAGATGGACTTTTCTCTTGTGTTTTGAACAAACAGTGAGTGGTTTCTTTGCCTGACAGAGACTTTACATTTGGGCTGACATTTGACTGGAACACAACATTCATTCAAAACATCATTAAGTTAAGGGAGGGAGTTTTGAAAAGATTTGAATTTTTTAAAAAAAATTCACAAAACCTCTCTCTCAATTTTAGAGCACTGCGAAATGGACTTGGTGGCCTATCTGAGCTTTGGGATTTTGGAAGATTTCTAATAGACTTCAAAGTAACAGCTCACTTCCCCTTTCCAGCCCCTTCAAAAACATTTACAAAAGTGTATGCTGCTGCTGCATGCAGCTGTTTTATTTTAACTTTATTTTTTACATACCAGTGTGAAGCATCTTCACATATATTTGTACCAAAAAAAAATCTCCAGTTGGCTGTCTACAGTGTATTTCAGAACATTTCACAAAAGAGGGTCCCATATGTGGAAAAACCTGGAATCGGAATATGTAATTGCTGATAAAAATGTATGCACTTGCTGACCTGGAGGAGTGTGAATTCCCTTCTAGGAAATGAAGATGTGACAGTTTTTTCATACATACAGAGTCAAAAGGGGTTTTTAATAGGAAGTACATATGCTCTGTACAAATTTTTGGCTATTCAAATTTCCCTTTAAATGTTGATCTACAAATTAAGTCCATATTTGCAGTATAAAACAGTAAATGGACATAGAACATGCAAGGAATTAATTTGTCCGTAAATCTGTAAATATCATTGCCATCTCTTACTTTGCTTATTTCTGCATTTTCCCCAAACTCACTGGTTTATGTTTGTTAAGCACAAACATACTCTTCAGAAAGTGGGTGGTGGTGGTTTCCTAGAGATTAGCCAAGCTAGTTCAATCAACTTCAGAGACTCTTTCCTTCTCACTCAGTAATGTTTGGACAACTGATGGGTAACCAAACGTGCACAAAACTCATATCCTGCAGTGTGTCTAGCAATATTTTAGATACGTGTGGTTACCCCAGCCGTGATGCTATCCCCAGAAGTGCCTGCCTTCTGGAGTTCATGGCATGTAATGTTGAGTGTTTCTGTCTATACCATCTGACTCTTTTCTGTTAATTTTTCTGAAATATCAAGTAACTAGACTTGCCCTACTCGATGAGTAGGCACACTTCTCACTCCTGGCACATTTCTTAGACCTGAGCTATTGAGGAAAAGAAAATTAACAAACTATCCTTCTGAAGACATTTGTATTTTCCTAAAGACTGACAATATTACAGCCTTCATTATAGGGTATAAATTATGTGTAAGAAAATTCATAACTGCTTTCTAAATACATAGGTTACTTAATTCCTCATTAATCATGCAGGCACCTTGCCCTGTTGTATAGTATTTTTAAAGAGACGGCCTTTATATAAAATTGTGCCTATGGCTGCCAACAACAGAAGTCAATACTGTACTTATTGGCTGTTGGATAAGCTATTTTTTCTTTCCTGAATACTTAGTTTTGTCTTCTAAATAAGAACAAAAATGAAAATAAACATCTGAAGCAATTCTATATAGCTGTGTTGTTCCATGCCTCAAACATCGGTCTGTGGCCAAGACCACTGTCAGTAGGTATGTCAGTTTTATATTTACTGTATGCCATAGACTATACTGCTGTTTCTTGCTTTCTGAACAACTGAAAAGCATTTGAAGCATTAAAACTACATACGAAGGTGGGACTTTGCCCATGATCCCCTTCTAAAACAGCCTTTTATAAGTGGACAAGTAATTTCCCCTTGGTGCCTTAACGTTTTCAGGAGCATTACAAAAATAAAATATTTCGGTTTTACATTAGTCTTGTAACCAATTCTAAAGAAATAGAAAATTAAACATTTGGTCTTAGAATTTCATCAGCTGTAGCTAAATATCTACAAGAGATTTTTTTTACATTTCATTAGAATGTATACCATAAATTTACACCATAGAAATTTGTAAGATTTTAATTTGTAAAAGTGTCATTCTTTTTTTAAAATACATGTATATATTAAACAAAATGAAGCATTGTCGAAGTACCACAGAACACTGTTAAGGTTTTTGGTATTATAATAAATCATGCATATTCTATATGTGTTGGTTTGGGTTTTTTCTTATGTTAACCATTATTATTTAGTATACTATATTTATAATTTTTGCCAACCTAACTTACTGTTCTGCTACTCAGCTGGGTTAACCTTAACACTTTGCCTTTTAGCACCCTTGAAATGTGATCTTTGATTTGGGTATGATCACTCAAACAAATACAGTACATCTTTTTTCAGTGTGCGTCGTGAATTCCTGTGCAATTAATTGATCATTCTTAAAACATACAGTATAATAAATCCTTTCTTTATGACAGCACACCCACAAATTTGCATGCGGCAGTAAATAACCCCTCGTACTAAGCGTCTGAGTTGTGATGGCTGTTTGGCACTTCCAACTAGATTTTAACATTAAAAACATGCATGGTTGCAGGAAGTGCACTTTATTGCGCTGTCCCCACATAAACTATATATTACTTCTCTCTATGTACAGAATCGCTTCCTATTTACACACCTTGTCAGCCTAGGGAACCAGTCAAATGAAAAGGAGCATTTATCTTGCGTGTGCAATAGGCAGAATTTATGCAGGTAATATGCCTAGGCTTGGAAGAATTTGATTTTTATCGGTAAATGTCAGTACACATCAATTTCACAGACAAAAAAAAATTCCATCGGTGGTAACAGAAATTTAGATATGCAAAATAAGAAAAGTGCTGCTTGAGAACTTACTAGAGTTTGATTTATATATATATATATATATATATATATATATATAGTGATGTGTGATGTTAATGACTTTTATTTTAACAGCAGCAAAGATTTAACTTTTTGAATCTGAATGTCTACTGTCGTTAAATGATTGTCTGCTCCCTTAGTTTCCTGCAACTGTGAATATTTAAATCAGTAAAAATTTTAAACAATGCTTAAAAACAAACTATTTTCCATCAAAATTATTTAAAAAAAAAAATCAAATTCTGCCAAGCCTAAAAACATATAGCAAGGCATCACCGAGTCAAGAGTATATAGAGTCAAGAGTATATAGAGTTGACCTGTAACTTCTTTTACAAATAGATATTTCTGTGTCTAATTATGGCTTTGTTTCGCTATAACCTGAGTGAAAAATAGGGATTGGGAACCCTCCAGAAGTTGGTAATTTAGAATTGGTTTAACATATTCACAGTTTTAGAGGATTGTCAAAACTATCTGAATCTCTTGAGTCTGCAAAATGACTTGCAAATCTCAGGAGAACAGGTGTGCTTGTGAGACATGTTACTTCCTTTCCGATATCCTGCAAGAACATCTTTTCTCATGGTACTTTGACACTTCTTGTCTCAGCGGGAAATAAATGGGAAGAAGAAAAACCCTTTTTTACTCAAACATTTCAAAACTTCAAAAATGGTTCTGTTTGAGTCTGGGTCTACCAATGGCTGAAGGTTCAGGGGAAAGCTTAATGCTGATTCCTTTACCTGCTGTAGATGCTACAGACTTTTCCTGCTAACTCTGAAAATTTACTCTTTTCACCATTGCGTGGATGAACAATTGAAATCTGCTGAAAACAACCAGAGTGTACCTATGGGCACATACCTAGATACTCCAATGAATGTAAACCCCTAAATTGCCCAACATTAGCCACGTTGTGTGTCGTTTGTAGGCTTTTCTCCAAAGACACGCAACATTGTACTGAGGGAACTCCAACCTGGAGATGAAGTTCGTTACCTTCCTCCCTGTGTCTGGGAAACACAAGGCTTGCAACCTATTAAACATTGCTGTGTGATTTCCATACACAAGTCTGTCTCATTCCAATTTTGATATGACAATTTAATTGAATTAGGAAACTGTATTAAAAGCTTTTTTGATTGACAGCACCAACTACACCGCACCCAGTCCAGGTTTTGAAGTCTTCCTACATGATACCTATTGATCTGCCTCTTTCTTTTCTCGTATATTTTAAGCCTCAGCAATCTTTGGGAAGGTGGGAAGATTTCCTTTTTAGAAGGAAGGGCTTAAAAACAATTAAGTGCATGGAATAAATCCCATGACTGAGGGGTGTAGCTGGAGAGAAAGAAAGCAGTGGTGCTGCCTAGTACAAGCAAATGTCACCACAAGGACACAGAGATGGGTAAAATGTATAGAGAATATGTAACCCAGCAAACATTCCTTCCCACCGGGATGCTACAGGGAGGGGTGCAGTATGCAAACTGGAATTGAGGATGATGTAAAATTGGCACTTTAACATATAGCATGCCAAGCTCTTTCCTTGATATCTGCTCACGTCTACAGGCTTTGGAGCACTCTGCCCTGTATCAATAGTCTGCAAAACTGGGCTGAAAAAGCCCTTTTGTTCATTGGCATGTTTCTAGGCCACACCAATGAGAGTGAGTGAGTTTGAACTACAGTGCTTGTCCTCATGATATTAAATTTCAGGGTCAGGAAGGCATTTAAGCAGGGAGCTCCAGCCAGAGCTTTTCTTCTTTTCATAATGTATTATTTAATGTGTGTCAATAATCACTTGAGAATAGCCTTACACGCTGAGTGTCTCTACAACGGAAGCTTGGGTGCCATTGGAATACCTGCATGAAATGGTTTACTGACAATGATACAAAATTATCAGAGTCAGGAGTGGAAGGCAGAGCTGGAGGAATTGTCTCATCTGTAAGGGAGAAATAGGTTTCTATACTGGTTACCCCATGATTGTAAACGCCTGGTATTAGGATTTTTCAGGAAATGAGTCATAGGTTAACACTTCACTGATGATTTTGGATTTCGGACACAGATATTGCTGGTTTTGCACAATTCTCTAAGCGCTAAATTGTATTTTTATTGGCTGTTTAAAACTCCAATTTTAAACAACACATTTAGCAAACAACTTTTATTGTGTGTGTCATTGGGATTGAATGGCAGATGTTTGTGAAAATAAACAAAGCTGCTGCATCCATTCATCTTTCAATCCCTGGTCAGCCAATCAGTGATGTCCAGTGGAACTTCATGACATTGTCATTGTGCTTTACAGGTTTTTCACAAAAATCTTTTATGTTTTAATATACGAATTTAAGAGTGTATAAAGTCAACAACTTTCTTAGTCACTTGTCATTCAAATAAACCATTTACACAACAGTTTAAAGTGTGCAAAAATAGGTGAAAAATACATTGTTTTTCTGCTATAGAAAGTTCTCTACCATTTAGTCAATGCAACTGTTAATAGGAGTTGGCCAGATTGTATTATGCTGACTAGTAGTGTAAGGTTATTCTGTACATTCACATCTTCACTGTAGGCAAAAGCTACTTGTACATATAGTTTTACCCAGTTATAAAACTATAGAAAAGAACTTTGTCTCTGAGGCTCATAACAAAGATCTTAACATTTTTGGTACCTCAAACGTTGAGGTAGCCTGAACAAAGTCTATTTCCGTCAGAGGTTGAGCTTGCAGTTAATCAGTAAACGAGTTAAGGGGAGTGACTGGAAAGACCCTTCTCAAACTTACATTGATTTTGCTGTTAAATTGTTATCTAAAAAGCTCTCCCCTATTTTAAATAAGAGACTTGTCCCTTAACAACAGCAAAGAATACCAGCACAGAAACCATATCGAAAATAAGCGACAGTGTAGCAACAGCAACACTAAATGTTGCATTTTGGCTTTAACGAGAATAAGCTTCGGCGTAATTCATAAGTGCTCTGGAAGTGTGGTCAAGGAGCATTTAATGCAACTTACAGGGAAACCAAAGCGGGGCGGAGGGAGGTATGTGGATGTGGGTACTGAGAGGGGAGAGGCAAAGATGGTTAAAGCCCTGTGTGAGGCTCCCAGCATCCAGGCCAGTTTCTGGGTCAATTAGAGCAGTTTTAGGGGGAAGCCAAGGACCAGAGAGGTGAAGGGCCTGCTTTGCTCAAGCCTCAGCAGTGCAGCTCTCCTGGGATTCAATGGCAGATGCAAGTGCCCAGCACCATTACAAATCCGGCCACGTTTCCTGAGGTGTCTGACTATGGACTGAGGAGATTGACTCTAGGCCCCAGTCTTCAACCTCGGGGGCTAGTCTGCATAAACTGTTCGGTTTTTTTTAATCTTGTTTTTTAAAAGGCAGGAGCTGGGCGGGGTGTTTGCTCCAGCACGTTCAGGGCTGAGGGAAAGCTCTGCAGTTTGTTCCTGAGCCATTTACCTTCTGTATTTGCTGGGCCAGCAGAGGCTGAGCATGCTCAAGAAGCAGCATAGTCTGGTCTTCGCCTACCAGTTTTCTCCCTGTTGCTGTCACCTGTCCAGTTCCCCCAGTGCTAGCCCCAGTTGCCATAGACAAGGTGCGGGTGGCTGCTGGTGTTTTTATGCACCATGTCCTATAGCCCCTGCTGTGAGAGGGGTTAGACAATGTGGTGCTTAAAACAGCTGTAGCTGCCAGGAGCCGCTGCTGGGAAATGTTTAGCAGAAACAAGGCGGATTGCAGGCACCCCACCAGCTTTCACCTGATGGAGAAATGAAGCTGATCAGCCACAGCAGGGGGGTGGGGGGGGTGTGTCTCACTACACCGCCATGAGGCTGGGATACTAAGGGGGCAATAAAATAAGGGTGTAGGGGGGGATGTTGAATTTCAGCAGCATCTTTCAAGTGAGCCTCTGTGACGACAGCAGCTGGACACTTAATGAAGGGCAAGATTTGGTGATACAGTAAAAGGCATTAAAATGACTCTACCAAGTTGTTTGTGACTGGTTACAGTGTGTAGCGTTGCCAGATGTCCAGTTCTGGACTGGAACAGCCCATTGACAAGCGACGGCCGGGCCCCTGCGGCGAACGGCTCTGCGTGGCTTCCGGAAGCGGCTGGCATGTCCCTCCAGCCCCTAAGCACAGGGGCAGCCAGGGGGGGCTCCGCATGCTGCCCCTGCCCCAAAGGCCGACTCCACAGCTCTCAGCAGGGAACCGGGGCTAATGGGCGCTGCAGGGGCAGCATGCAGAGGCCCCTGGCCCCCTTTGTGCCCAGGAGCCAGAGGGACGTGTCGCCACTTCTGGGAGACACCTGCCAAAGCGCTGCCCAGTGCATGCCCCCTGAACCCCCACAATCCCCTGCCCCAGCCCTGAGCCCCACCTCCTGCACCCCAAATCTCTCTCACAGCCAACAACTGAGCCCCCTCCAATGCCCCAGCCCCAACACCCTCCTGCATCCCAACCCCCTGAACCCCCTCCTGCACCCAAACTCCCGGAGCCCCCACCCCCTAATTGTCTCTTAGGGCCTAGTCCTGTAATGACATGAGCTCACTGGCATAACCTACCCACACGTGTTAGTCTTTGTAGACGTGGACTCACAGTTATGAAATGAGGCCTAGTGGCTACATGTTGGCCCAGCGTTGCAGAGTGACTTGGGCATTGCCTGTTGAGCAGTGCCGGGGTAACTTTTAAGCACCTAGAAAAAAAAAAATCGCTGGGCATCACAAAGGCCGGTTCGAAGCCTTGGCGCCCTAGTACAATGACAGGGAGGAGAGAGGCCCCCCCCCAGGAGTGGATGCCACAAAGGCCAGCACACTGAACCGGGACGCCACCGAGGTTAGGCAATGAGCGAGGGCAAGGAAGAGGGTGGCCTAGACCCATACCCCTCTCCAGGCGGTCAGGGCCTAAATCTGGGCTGCAAGGAGGTGTCTAGCCACAGGTGTGAAGCCCCCACTACAGGCAGAGCAGCCTCTCCCGCGCCCCCTATTTAGCCCAGTGATTAGTGCCCTCACCCAAGCTGTGGGAGACCCACAGCCCCCAGGGTTAACCCCCCCCCCGGTAGGGAGACGCGATTTGACCATGGGTGTTCCACCCCCCTGAGGCGCGTTCTACCCCCTGAGCTATGGGGCACGCTCATGTGGGTTCCCCACAGTCTAGCTTGTTAAAACCTGGTCCATTTGGGCACAAGTGCGAGAGACGGCTGCCTCGCCCCCTGCCCCCGCCCCGAGTGGGGGGGCGGGCGATCCCAGATGCAGGTCCTTTCAGCCAATGACGCTAAATAGTTCTCCAGCATGGCAGAGCGAGCAAAAGCCCCCCCCCCCCAATAGCTCAGTGTCAGAACACGCCCCTGCGAAATGGCAGTGCCCTGCTCCAAGCCTGTCTCCCCAGCAACCTGAAGCTGGGGCTCCCATCTTAGGGGAGTGGGCTAAGCACTGAGCTATAAAGCCGCACTCTGGCCAGGGAGCCACTCTCCTGGGCGCCCTCTGAGCCCCTACTAGCTTGGGCAGTGAGCTCAGTGAGGGAAGGCCTCTCTGCCTCTGCTTTGTGACTAGCATCCAGCACCCCAGAGTAAGGCAACAGCACCCATGCCCAGAGCCAGACTCTTAGGCGTGTGGGGGCTTTGACAGTGAAAAGTTAGGCACCGAGGGGGCTGAGTCCCCTACTGGCTCAGGCAGCAGCTGAGCAGGAGTTTTGTGAGGGCCCCGGGGTAGCTAAGATGGGACTTAGTGGCAGTTAGTGGCCTATGGCCCGTTGTACCTCCGAGCTTGGGAAAAGCTCACATACAGCATTGTAGCTCAGCCATTGCCGCAATTCCATTGGGCTGCAGTGCTCATTGACCCCCCACCCACCCCAGTTATGGCTCGAATGAAGGCTGGAGAAGAGAGGTGCTGGCCACATTTGCTCCAGCTGGCACTAACGCTGTACTTATCTTCTAGCTCGGTCAGAGATGCCTCAGTTCTCCTAACCTGTGTGGTAATACAGCAGCCTTGTTTGTAAAACTGCATCTTGCCCCACAGGATACATTAATCCTCAGCTCCGCCTGGCTGGAACAGGATGGTTGCCAGTTTATATGGTACGGCCTGCCAGCCAGAGCTGGTATGTGATAGGCGGGGATGTGGCAAAGTCGCAGGGGCCCAGCAGCACTAGCCTGTTGAACCAGGGTTTCCCTGTAGATACGAACACAGATAAACAGCACGGGGATGATTTCACAACTTTTGGTCCTCAGGTTGCCCCTTTACGAGACTTTAAAAGGAATGGTGGATTTGGCACAGCCTTTTGACAGAATGTTAAACTTAGACGGCTGTATTTCGACAACGGCTGTGGCACGTAGCCCCGCCGCCTAAGGACAAAACACACACTTCCAGCAGCCCTCTCGTTAAAGGGGTTTCTTGCCCCACCTCAGCAGCTTGCTGGAGCTTGCAATGGCATGATTTGCTATCGTACCAGAACTGGATATGGATGATCGAATGAGTGATGTCTCAGGCACCTCTCTCCCTCCCTCACTTCTCTTTTTCCTCATAATGGAAAACAAGGCAACAAACGCTGACGAACATGAGGACGGGTGGGTAGCCTGCAATGGGAAGGATACCATTGAAAACAGCAATAAAAAGGCTACATGATAATTATTTCCTCTCTTGCCCTGACACTTCCCCATTCCACTGGGTACAACGTGACCTGCAGTGTTTGGGGGGCGTTTTTCAGCCCGCTCGTTCTAGTCCATCAGGTTTCAGTTGTAGTCTCTGTTCACTTCGGCCATGTCTGCCAGTACCGCCGAAGACTGTTTCACTAGTTGCGGTAGATATTTTTTTTTAAAAAAGTTAAAAACAAATAACTGTATGAATCCTCGAGCCTTTTATTTGGCCGGTCATCCTTTAACTCCAAGGTTTGAGGCGCTTCCTTTCAAGGCATTTCTAAGCAGCTTGAAGCCAGGTTGGGCCTTACATTTTCTTAGTGCAGTGCGGAGGAATCTGCCAGCACATTAGAACCCACTGACAATTAGTGTTCACTGGATTTTTGCTGTTAAGTAGTCCACCTGGAATCCATTTTTGTCCCCAAAGAATTCATCCCCTTGGGTAAAGTTTCTAGTAAATTCTCTTACAATTCCATGCATTAGCAATATGAGAAGAAGCCGTGGTCAGTGGCGAGGTTGTTTAGAGCTGCGTTTCATCTCTGGTTTCGGGATTGCACGGGTCCAGCTTGTTACTGCAGCTGCTTTTTCGACTGTGGGAGTCATTGGCTACATGCGCTAGAGGGTCAGAGCGTATTAAATACCTAGGAGAAACACAGACCAAGCCCATTAGTGTTACATGTACGTGGTAGGCACCTAGCTCACGAGTCACTGTCAGTTCCACGCACACAGGCTTTCTTGGGGAAAGCTCCACAAGGCTTTCTACCCTCAGTTACTCCCATGTTAACTCTGGTGCCATCAGTGGAGTTACTCCAGATTTACACCAGTATAAACGAGATGTGATGCAGCACATCTTTAGGGCATAACTAGCTACACAAATAGAAGTACTATCACGGGGGGTGGGTATCACGGGCTTAGCCTTCCCTGGCGCAGCTACTGCTGCCCCGCCGCTGGACACCTGGGCTGTGGTAGAGGTTCTGCGTCTTCCCTTCCCCGAGCACTGCCTGCTGCTGCTGCTGCCGCCTGCCTGGTAAGTCTTCCTCCCCTCTACCTCCCCACCGAGAGGTTCCCGCTGCTCACCACGAGAACTTCCTCCACGAGAATGCCCCGTGTCAGCTAAAATCGCAAAAATAAATCTATAGCTATTCAGACGACGTTTAGCAATTTTCTCCCACCGTTTTGCACGGCCCTGCAAACACTCTGTGTTGAGCTGATACATACACTATATCATTGAGTTCCAGTCGTGTGTCCGGCGGCGGATTAATCAGGACATAGGATAATGTGTTCTGATGGTCATTCATTTCATCTGCAAGGGGTGAAAAACAGAGTCGTTATGCAGGGGGCTGGAGTGATCACTGGTAACTCTTGCCTGGATTAGTCAGGGAATATGTTTTTAATCGCACATGCGCCTGAAAATGGGGACTCATAGGGGCTATTGGACACTTCCCGATTCTTCCCAACACATTACAATTACAGCAGCAGATGTGCTAAAGAATATGTGTGAAGTGGGGCTCTAAAATCACACGTCCAGCGTGTCTGCCAGGTTAGCCCTATGCCAAATCCTGCTACAACAGTGCTTGGTGGCTCATGTCTCTTTTTGGCTTGGTTTACTTTACACGCCACCAGGCCTTCTTGGTTCATCCACGCCTGGCTCTAGCTATCCCAATGAAAGCAGCACTTAAAACAAGATGGGCTCAACCCAGTTTGCTTTTGTACCTGGGTGCCTCCCACCGGACGAGCCAAAGCCCCACTAACGTGCCAAACAGCACCACAAAAGCAGGTGGGGACAAACGGGATTGTGAGGAGCATCTTTCCTTTGGCGCCCATAATACATTAGTGTGTAAAAGCATTTGAACATCTGCATGTGGTAGCATGTTTGAAAGGTGCTGTAGGAGGAGAGCAGGTTCCCTTCCCCTCTGCATAGACCAGGAGACAGGAGGTCAGCAGGGGGCTGTAAGGTGGCCAGGCAGAATGGCGAGGCTGGTTTACACGTGGGAAGCCCTGCGACCACTAAATCCTCAGAGCACCAGTTCTCTCTCTGGAGAATAAGAGCCCCATCCCTAAAGCCAGGATTTAGCTCATAATTTGTGAGCACCCCAATCTGATAGCTGAAGGGCTCCCCTTCTGATCCTGCTCCTGGAATGGGCTGGGTCATGGACCACTGCTGAGCAGTCACTCACTGGTGTGCCTGCGTTTGAGCTGGGAGGGGGGTCATTCCCCGCTCGCGTAGACGTACCCACGCTAGCTCTGCTTGACCTAGCATGCTAAAAATAGCAGGGTAGCACAAAGGGCTGGTTGGGATAGCTGCCCAAGTATGTACCCACCTGGATCATACTCAGACAGCTAGTCCAAGCTGCCAGCCACGCAGACCTGAACACGAAGAGCCATAGGCGCCGACTCCGTGGGTGCTCCGGGGCTGGAGCATCCACGGGGAAAAATTGGTGGGTGCTCAGCACCCACCGGCAGCTCCCCACCAGCCCCGGGGCCACGCCCAGCTCCCCGCCAGCCCCGGGGCCTGCGCCCAGCTCACCTCAGCACCGGGCGATGTTGCGGGGCCCCGCCCCTGATGCCGGGCGATGGTGCGTTGGCATAGGGGGCGGGGCCCCGCAACGTTGCCCGGCATTGGGGGGCGGGGCCTCGCAATGTCGCCCAGCGTCGGGGGGCGGGGCCCCGCAACGTCGCCCAGCGTCGGGGGGCGGGGTCCGGCATCAGGGGCGGGGCCCCGCAATGTCACCTGGCGTCGGGGGCGGGGCCCCACAATGTCGCCCGGCTTCGGGGGGCGGGGTCCGGCGTCGGGGGCGGGACACCGGGCGACCGCACCTTCCCGCGGCGCCTGTGCGAAGAGCTCTGTGTTGCTCAAACGCTTGGTTCTTTCACCAGCAGAAGTTGGTCCAATAAAAGCAATTACCTCGCCCGTTTCCCCTCCGATAGAGCTTCCTGACAACCGTGCACAGAGCCTGTCTGGGGCCTCCTTCCCCCCGGGCTCCTATGGGCGCGCTCCAGAGCGTGCTGTCCCTCACGCACGCCACACGACCCCTGCAGTCGGTGAGCCTGATGCCAAAAGCTCTCGTCCGCCCCCGGGAATGAACTGCACATCTGCCAAGTCTATAGGCGTTCACCGGAGCACGGCCCCTTTGCTCCCTTGGACATGGGGGCTGGCTCCTACACTTCCAACCATCACTTTGTCGAAGCGCCAGGCTGCTTGAGCACATGCGAGCCCTTGATGGCAGCCCCACAGCTCAGGTATTTCAGTGCTGGACAATGTTAATGTCTATCTCGGACCATGTGGCATCGCTAAGGAACGTAAAGAACCGGTCTTACCTTGTTTTAATGCAAAGAGAAATGTAACATTACTCTTACTGCACTATGTGCACTCCAAAATGCTGTCCAGTGCAACTATAATACCCCTCAGCTGTATGATTTTTGCCACATTCTCAGGTTTCCCCTTGGTCGTTATTTTAATCCAGCGGCAGGATTTATTTACATGACTATTTTTTTCTTCTACCCAAAGAAAACTCATTGTCGTTTCAGAGCATATGGGACTGTAGCAAAGTTAGGTACTTAATGATGACAGAATTCAATAGCAAGGCTCTGAGTTACTAGCAAGTTCATCAGGACATAGCCATGGCCATCAACACATGCATATCGAAAATTACCTTGTAAAACATAATACTCCACAGAACTAGCCTCATCGATGCGGACAGCAAGATAATTGCATGGGTATATTTATTTGCATGGTCTATTTACATCATGTTCATGTTGCACAGAGTAAATATCAGTGTTCTAAATGGTAGCCCTGGCTTGTTTTTAAAATAACTGAGCAACAAGATCATGAGTGAAATGAATGCAAGTCCATCTGCTCAGCAGTCAAGAAAATTATGTTCATAAACGTGTAGCTCCGTAAGTGTAAATGGGATTAGGCGCTGTCAGACAAATAACAGTTGTCATACATTCATGGACAAGATGCGTTACGTACAGGATGGAAAAACCGGGATGACAGGTTAGTAGAGCGGTAAGTCAAGGGCAGCGTAATGACTGAGACAGTTACATGAACTCACTATAAGGCTTTTCACTGGGACTTCATTGCTAATATTAATCTGAAATACTTCATCATCACAGAAAACCATTCACTGTGCTTATTAGATTTTTTGCACAATTTTTGAAATCATAGTCAAGGTTTTATCTTAGAGCGAATGTTCAATGGCGCCATAGTCTTGCTGGCTTGCAATAGCAGACCTTCTCTAGACAGACGTTATCTCATGCATTTGTTTTCTCCGCTTTCTTCTTTCTTCTTCTATGCCTGAACCTCCCCCACACCACCTCAGTCTTTTCAATTCTTGTTACATCTCCCTTGGTTTTGATTATTACGATATAATTGATTGTTCCTTTAAAATGTGGTCTCCAGTGGGACTCTAGAAGATACTTTATATACCAGTTTTTCAGGAAACAGGCCAAGACTTCTATAAAAGCAAGTCAAGCAAAATATGAAATAGATTTGCCTGAGCAAACGGCCAAATGCGTGTGCAAAGATGCATGACCACAACTGACAGCAGATGTTTGATTTCCAGGGCAGATGTGCCAACTGAATTTACTCACATATAAATATGCTCACAGCAGCTTGTGCACATCTGGTCAGCACAGCAGCATTGCTCAGAATTGCATGTACACATAGTATGCAATTGTCCCCTCCTGGGATGCTGGGCCAAGTGACGTTGCAGAGTTGGCAGCACTGATGCCCTGTGTATGGATGTAATGATAGGCTTCCCATTGGCCAATAATCATTGCATCAGTGGCCTCCAAATGGGTATGTGTGTACAGCCCCTAGCGCTTGAGGCTAATGAAAAATCAGCTAAGCCATAACATTTATGCATTATCTGCTACTGTACAGAGCTTTGTGAAAACCAATATCTAGATCAGAGATTAACCCATGAACTGGTTGTAATGACTACACAGGCTAGCTATTCCTGTGGCATCACGAATAGCTTGTTTTAAAGACCCTAAGCCCCGTAAACACTCTGTTGTGCTATGGGCAAAGAATCGCCCTTTCACTCCCTCTACATTAGAGATGGAGATAGTGAAGCCTCAGGCTGAAGGGTTTAATGGCGCCCCACACTGCAGTCATATAAATCAAATCCCTCCTTCCTGACCCTTCTCATTCCTTCCTCCCATTCAGAAACAGACCCACGCAACCTGCCTGCCACCCCTTCTCAGTCACGGCTGTCAAGGTCTCCTTGCAATGAAAATCCAGGCACACGCTGGAGCTCCACGTTTCTGCTGGATCTGGGGCTGCGTTGTCTTTTTAACATCTCATACTCCAGGCAATTTGAGAGAAACAACCAGCCTGCAAAATGGCCACATGTGCCCCCAGGAGCAGAAAACGGTTGTGCTTTTATTTCCACAGCTTGTGAACAGAGGAGTCTCTAAGGAGCCAAAGGCAGTTGAGATCTGGACAAAGGGTATTGCTTAAAATGGGAGTCTAACACAGGGTCTCATCGGCGTTCCCCTAATAGTCCCCTCTCTGCCCCTAGGCGCACAGACAGCAATAGCCAGGAGCAACTTTCTTTCATCTTCAGCTGGCCCAGAGCCAGCATCCATTCCTCTCAGGTGCATCACAGCTATCTATGCCTCTTAGCTCAAGACTGGAGCAAAGCACCTTGGCTAGGATTAACCTGGAAGGCCACACCTTTAGCTAGTGCACTACACATGGCCACGATGCATAATATAAGTGGGCACCTTTTCAATAGCAGGTTACACCTGAGTTTCACTTTCTACACTGGCTGCCAATTCACTTTTGCATGGATGAAATCCTGTAAAGCGCTAAGTAATCTACCCTAGTCTGGTCTCCAACTCTCTGCTCCCCTCTGCCTCAGCATGTCTACGCCCAGAAGGAACTCTTCAGCTATCTGTCCTGCGGGCAAACGTAATGAAAGCCAAAGCACATTCTCAGGAGCAGGGCCCCATCTCTGGGATTCAATCCCACATCGTTTCCTCTTCGGGCTTCCCACTAACTGCTGGCCTTGGGGGTCTGATGACCATCTCCATGGTGATGAAGGAAGATGGGTCAGTTGCTATGGAGGGTTGTGAATCATGCACTCCTTTTTGGGAAGATGCTGTTTGGTACCATTCTAACCTATGTCCAGAATACCACAGCCAGGAGCAACCGATCAATATTTACAGCCGTCAGACAGTTTGGTTTTAGCTGATCACATCCCAATGCTTAGCCTTACAGTGAAAAGGGAGCAGAAGAATAGAAATGCCACGAGAGCGGAGCTAGAGACATTTAAAACTTCTTACAGCTTGGTCATTACAAATGCAAAGTTTGCCGTATGACTGGGGAAGGAGTGGGCATACCTTTGGTAGAGGCAGGTTCTCCTGCGCCATGGAAGCCGTTTTTCCTAGCAAAACCATGCATTAGCCCAAAGCACTGCTAACCCACCAAGTATATTGCCATATCGTCTTCTCTGGATCAGAGACACTGTTGTGCTCCTCTTGCAGATATATGCTCGCTAGACCAATTTAGAGAGTGTCCAAATATAAACTTGGTCTTCTGACTAAAAACCTATGAGCTCGTAGATAAATATGGAATTCAGATTGGCCAAAGAGCCAAAAAATAATATTAACATTAACACATTTTCTGTATGTATTTTTTTTCATTTCTCCTGGCTTATCAGGTTGTAAGTACGAATTCATAATGCTCTGACCATTGAGGAATCTACACCTTTTCAGGATAATAAATCAAAGGAGCTTCAGGCAAAAAAAAGTCACTGAGACATGGATTAACAAATATGGACTGACTAGCTGGCAATATACTGTAACTGAGTGGGACTTCCATGAAACCACATTTGGGGCCATTTCTCTGACGAAGCATACAATTTATAGGGACATGCCAACTTTTCACCTTAAGTGTTGTCTAATGAAGGCCTGAAATTCAAATAGGTAACACTGGTTTTTTTTTTGCTCCTCTTTGGGTTTGATTTAAAAGGGCCTTGGCAGAGGATTGCTACATAAAGATTTGCTTCATATTTTGTTTTGCTGTAGCCATCAAAATTATATGAACTTTGATGACAGTAATCAGTAGTTAAAATCCCTTCCCACAGGTACCTCTCCTGCTTATTCTTTCAGCATGGCCTGTTTTCTACAAAATTACATAGCATGGGCATGCTTCAGTCAGGGACTGAGTTACTGTTTAACCCAGTATGAAATTCGGCTCCCACTGAGAGATTTGAGTCAGGGGGTAATTGCAAATAAATCCCATTGGGCTGGAATGAGACTGTCCTCTTGGAGACTAACCAAGGTAAAATGTGGGTGCTAACAGAATTTGGTCCTTGCTCCTTTGAGTCAAGTCAAGCATCCACAGATGACTTGGGACTAACCATTAAGAACACCTAAATGGTTTTGTTACATTTTGAGCTTCTCCCATGGGAGTTTTGAAATAAATTAGCAACAAAACCTAGTAGAAAACAGTTCTTTAAAGAAATGATACGAGGCTATTCCATTTTGATCCCGGTACACATATTTTAAAAGAAGATAATGAAACATTTGCATTTCTATAGCGCCATTCATTGGACGACCCCAAAGTGCTTTGTAAACTGTCTCAGACTCTGTCTTTCTGGCAGCTGGGGAAACGTACAAGTCTGGGGCTAGTTAAATCCAACACTGAGGCCCATATTCCATAGCTTCCAGAGAGGTCGCAGTTTATCCCCAACCTGTTTTATTCTGCCAAGGAAAAAAAAATCTGGGTCTCAAATTCTCAGTGGTTGCAACAGACATAAATCGAGTTGCAGCAGCTCACTTTGGAAGGAGGGATTTTTAAAGGGGCAATTAACAGCTGTAATTTCCTTGAACACTTTCAACTAGAAAACAGTCACTGAATTTTGTCTCTGAGAGTTTACTGGATCTTCCTTTTGTGGTGCAGATACAGGAGGGTCCTTTCCCAATCCTCTCCCACAAATAAGTGCTTAAAAGGCTCAAATCGGTCTAAGGTGAAAACTGGCAAGAGGGTGTGGGTTAGACTTAATTGGCATGATCTTGTTATGCTGGGTGCAGCGAGTCAAGCTTGACTCCCAGGGAAAAAGAATTACCTTGCAAATATCCAAGGTTTACCCGATTCATCACATCACTGGCTGTTAAATTTGCTACATCCTCTACAGAACATACAGAGAAAAGGTACAGACATAAACAAAGAGAAAGAGAGAGAGAGAGAGAGAGATCAGCAAGCAGTGATTCGGCAAGTATTAGAGACGAGCTCCTGAGCTTTCATGATAAAATGGGCAAAAAAAAAGAATAAAAAAAATAAAGGAAAGGGAAAAGAAGGCAGACCAATACATTCTGTCTGTGAGGTCACGGATATTCAGACACCAACAGGTGATATGCTGTGATAATGTATTCAGAGCACTGTACCAAACATGACTGGTCCACTGACACATCACTGGGTCGACTTCGCAGCATGTTAGCGGCACATTTCCGCCTCCTCCTCTTTTATTCCTCTCCATGTTTTCTAAACATCTAATTGAACAGCTCCCCACTCTCCTCAAGCCTGGAAATGTAGCGTTCCAGCTGAACAAGGCCTAGGTGTTGCAGAGAGCTCTAAACGTGGACCCATCCTGCACACCATGTATGCTGCAGTATCTATATAGTATAGGATAAGCGGGGTATCAGAAACTCCAGAGGTTAGCCCTTGTCCCCACCATCCAAAATATCACATCCAATTATTTGGATTTCATTCAAACTCTAGGGTGCAGCATTCCACCTTGAGCTGTTATGAGTCTAACGGCTCCCACTGTGTGAGAGGGTCTAGTTTTTCCTTCCAGTTTACAAGTATTCACCCCCGCCTGGACATTTGGCTGCACTTCAGAATGAATCTCCAGCGAATGCTAGAGGGTTGTGCAGACCCACAGAAGCAAGCTGTAGAAATTCACAAGCGCAAAAACCCTAGCCATCTGCTAAGAAAAGGCAGATGTACAAGTGACGACTACCTTTGGGCACTCTGACCTGTATGACCAGCTCTTGGATAGCCTGTGTCTCAAAGTCATTCTGGCCTTTGGTAACTTTACTGGAACAGTCTTTCCATTGGGACATATAATTTTCCTGCTTGTCTAATATTAAAAGAAAACATGTTCTCTTGGTTCTCTTATTCCACTACTTGACACATGCTCTTGCTGCCCCTCAGGTAAGATCCCAGGGCATTACTATACTAAATCCATGTCAGTTATTCTGGATCTGCCTTGAAGCCTCCAGTGCTTGAAACGGCCAACAACTAGTGACCATCTACCACAGTAATTCTTTGAGCATTTGCATGTGAAGAGGAGGAAACACCAACATCTATGCTGCAGACTTTGAGCCCCGGCTGAAGGATGGGCTGCTAGTTCAACAGAACAAGCGGCAGAAACTCTTGGGATATTAACAGTGGGGGAACAGCAGATTGAGACGAATGTAGTGAGGCAATCCTTCAAACTTATTCTATCATGCTAAAATGGGAATCTTTGCATTGACGTCATTGGATATTGGATTAGATCCTTCATTATACATCTCTGTGCCGCTCTTTAAGGACACAAACTTGCTGGAGAATGGACGCAAGGAAACAAACTTGCTGGAGAATGAACGTTGCTCCTAGTTCTAATTGTGGGCTGTAGAAGCTCAGTAATGATACATATTACTGGCATGTTGCCAGTGAGAGACTAACTTGGACATCATTAACCTCTCTTACTGCAAACTCTCCATGCACACGCCTCCGTTTCCCGTAGACACAATGGCACTCAAGCAGATGACCTGCTGTGAGATCTTGTACGCGGGTAAACCAATTGGCATGGGGATGCCCGCTCCAGATGCAGACTCTAGATGCAGGTATGGTAGCACTTTGAGTGACAGGGCGTGAAGATTACGACCCTGCTGTCTCTGTAGCCACTTGGTTGCTCAACACAATGTCATTAATAGTCACGCAGATGCAGTGGTTTGTCTCCGTGTTTCTAGTAGCACTCTGATTCAGAGGACAGCAATAATCATATTCTCTGTGCTTGGTGATCACTCAGACTTTACTCTGTAAGGCTCTGACCCTACCAATGATTTCAGCGAGGCTCTGCACCCAGGCTCAGAATGTGCCCAATTACAGGAGTCTCAAGAGCCATCCCCTCTCCTTGTCTTGGTTTGATTAGCTACCATGGGAGTGAAATGAACTCATTGTGCCACCGGAACATTGCCCAAAAGCAGGGAGCAGAAGGAGAGAAGGGAGAAATGCTCCACAGTTCCACATCCACCTGTAGAACTTCCCAGCTCGTGAAGGGTCCCTCAGAACAAAACCTTCTTCCTTAACGAGCCTTGTGGAACTGGCTGGTGTATTGGGCAAATCTTTGTTTCCTGTCAAACCCCCACCCCAATTATTTTTGTATTTATTTCTAAGTTCTTTTCCTTCTCTTCCACATGTCTGAAAAGTTGCAACAATGCGAACGTAGAGACCAGAAATCTAAAAGCCCTCCAGAAATGTATTGCCAGGGTCACGCCAGCTCCACAATCCCACCGTGCACAACGGTCCTGGCCCGAAGGCTCCAGTTACACGGCTCTTGGTTTGCATGAGACTGGATTCCCTTGGGAGTGTGTGTAGGCAGCTATCTCCTGAACGTGAAGGGTAGAAGCTTTTGTAGCATGGAGGCAAACAGGCAGCAGCACAGGATGGCTTAAAAGAAAAGCAAACAAGCAAGCACACCGTGGGCGAAAGATTTCATCAAAACCAAGGGATGGATTATTGTCCAAAAATGGTGAGAGACACTCTTGGGTTAACAGCCAATTAAAACACTTGAAAAGAAATAATCCTTGCACTGAGAGATTCTTACATTATGCCAAAGTAGTATATTGTACAGTACTTGCTTTACTGAGAGTTATGAGATCATTAAAGAGTTATTAAGTTCTCCACACATTGAAGTGAACCACTCAGCTCTATAGCTACTGAAAAAAAATTCTAGGAGAGAATTTGCTGAAGGATTAAAAAAATATAATGATAGGAAGCCTGAGCGCTTTTCTTCCATGCTCTGCCAACAGGATAGAAGTCTCAGGCAATAGCATTAGCAACTATTACAAATGGATATTTTGGTCAGCTTCATGACAGAGTGGGGGCCAATATTTTCAACCGCTCCTTAGCCAGTCATCAATTTTGCAGGCACAAATAATTAATAAGTGGAATTTTGCTCCTGTAATTTAGGTCATTTAGACATTTATTTCCCTTGTTATACCTGGGACTTAGATATTTATTGCACCTGCAAATAATTACAGATGAGTACACAGCTCTTTGTGACTGCTGAAATAAAGGTCAGTGTCTGAAAACAAGCCCCTTACCATCTCAGCGCTGTGGGATTTATAAGGCGAGAGGACTGCAGGTTGATGGGAGTGCCGAGTTTGGATATACCACCCAGAGCTATGAACAAGTTAGAGGATCAGGCTTCCTTTTGGAATTTTTGTATACCCTGAATGTGTCTGGTTTGGTTCAGCTAGATGCTAAATTACATGATCAGCTTGTGAATGGGGCGCATTGTTGGTAAAGCCATTAACTGCAAGCAAGAACGAAACCTACTTACCATACCCAGTTGTAGGTAAACCCAGATGTTTCATTCGGTTTTTTACAAGCTCTGAAAGCTCTTGCCTCTCCGACCTCCTGTACAGACTCAACCTCTGCTGGCTGATCCACTCCGCTGTTTTGCTTGTGTGCTTGTTTCCTTTCCTACTCAGCCTGCGGGCCCACTGCATGCTTTTGCGTCGTAGCAGGGGGTGCTCAGACTGGTCACTCGAGCAGGAGTTCCTGTGATGGCTTGTCTTGATGTTCCAGTGCTCCTTGACATCTTTTGTATCCTCGCAATCCTCGACATTGATTGAGATCTGCGACTGGAAGTCCCAGCAGTACATAAGGGGATGCACGAAACACCTTTCCGTTGAAAACATGCTAAACACCTGACTTCACTGGAGTTGGCTGTGCCCAGCTCCTTGTAGGACCAGATAGTTACTTGGACAATGTGATCAGTTACCCATTCTTAAAAAGGGACTCCACCTTGATCTACACCTTTACACCAACGGCCAACTAATCAGCATTCCCCAGCATTATGAAATATGCATGTTGAGACTGCTACCTCCTGGATCCCTCATGATGCTGGGTGGCTCCTGACAGTTCGATGGTGACATTTCATTTTCCTACTATTTGGTAGTGTTCTAACATTCACACCAAGGGGCTGTTTCCCTATCTCCGAACCCCACCTCCACCCCACAAACCTCTAATACTAGAAGCTATGTAGATGGTGAACTTGGAAAAATAATAATAATAAATGCATGTAACATCACTGGCACAGAAGTTTTTATGGAATAGTGTTATCTCATGATGGCCAAACAGCTGAACTTCCATGTTTTCCTTTCATCCTCATGACAGATATGACAGCATATATCCATTATAAAATGCAAACCCTAATTGCATATATTCATTTATAGTGCTATGTTTTGCAGCACCTCTGACACAGAGGGTTTAACTAATTGGATTGGATTGGATTTGGAATTAGATTTAACTAATTGTCAACTTTCAGCTCCTTGCAGCAGTTTTCTATATGGCTTACAATTCATATTTAAGATTAAACATGTTTCAAAGTTAAGACTGAGTCACTAACCAGCTATGCTTATCTGCCCACGCTGGGTATTGCTGAATTTTTCACAGCAGTGGGTGATGGATACAGATTGTCATTACCTTGCTGAACATGAAGTAGGGCACTAAATTTTAAAGAAAACCAAAATCGTAACAAAGTTCTCACCGGTTCGATACAAACGTTGCTCACCTGAGTTCTGATGTCATGAGGCTGCATTGGAAATAAAACAAAATAAAGATGCAATCTGTGTTAGTGGTGAATACGTATCACTGAGTGTCCATCACATCCTAACTCTCTCTTTCTAGTCTCCCAGTCTGAGCCACTGTTTAAGACCTGTAAAGTAAACCTGTCCAGAGTTAACACATAATAATAATTAATGACGGCTTCTATAGCACTTCCCCTGTTCAAAGCACCACACAGGTCGTTAACCTGCCCATGGTCACACAATGAGCAAGTGGCAAGACTGGGATCCCATGATTACCCAACTCCAAACAGTGTTCATGACTTTCTACGCTAGTGCTTGCTTCACCTTCGCCTTGTCCAGTTACCCAGGCTCGGTGGTGCAGACCACAGAGTATGTGCGACTGGCACAACTTTTACAAACTGGTTGGCCAGGCCTGGTGTTCTTGGTTTAAACTTGGAGTTTTCCTTCCCCTAGGTAGCTGCCTGCCATGGCCGATGAGCCCCACCTGCCCTATTTCTGTGCCAATACTACATAATAATAAGATTGTTCAAATGGGTATTGTGGGAGTGCCTGAGAGCCCCAGCACAGGGCAGGATCCCCTTGGGCCAGGTGCCATACAAGCACAAACGCCTCTGCCACCAGTGCAGATTTGTCTTTTAACACAAGGAACATTCCCGCATACCCTTGTGCTATGTAGAAATTAGAAGAGAAGACAATGGAATCTGTGAGCCAACCTCCTTTCCAATACGCATTCCTAGCTGTTCCACACTGGGCTAGTGCATGCAAATGTATTACACCCTCCCCATTCAATCCCACTGCTTGGGCACCAACTCCAGTCAATTGGGAGCCCCCTTTGGCCGCTGGCAGCCTGGCCCAGCTGGTCCTGTAATGGGAATGTTACTCCATCAGCTGCTCAGATGGGATTTCTCCTTGCCTGGCTAGACATGATTGTTACTATAATGCAGTTCACTAACCGCTATAAGGTCAAAGCTGACAGTGCAAGGGACCAGGCTGACTGACACCATTGCACACATTTTGGAAGTACTTCTACACGTTATTCAGTGACTTATCCCTGCTGGGACCTTTCACACCAGGGCTGCATCCTGTAAGGTTTTCTGCACTCTCTGACCCCTACGTTTCTTACCTCGGAGGTTGAGAACATGTGCGATTCGGTTCTGTAGATCCCAATGGGAATTTCTGCGCTGGAAGAGCAAAGCTTCTGGAAGAGACGGCCATACGTCCGGATCCACAGGTCATCCTCGGTGATTTTCATCTGACCAACAGGGGGGAAAAATGTCTCTTTGCTACCTCTGAAGGGACCCCTCGGCAACAGGGCAATCCTGTCTTGATAAGGTCCAAAGCTGCAGAGCTTGGATCCTGTTTTAAACTTCTCCAAGGCTCAGGGATGTTGAGATCCAGGGCTTTGGTTTGATCCCACACGAAGGGCAGGGAGGGTCTGTGAGGTTCCTGTCTAACTCTCCTGGGACAGAGGTTGTTGTAAGGTTCAGTTCTACCCTTAACTCTTATTGCACATGACATGGAGAAACCAATACACTGGCCTAGTTGGTGTGATTTTTGTCTCCCTCTAGAGGCCAGCCCCAGTGACTACAACAGTCTGCTATTCAATGACAGAAGTTCTTCTTTACTGTGGCTCAAGAGGCCTGTGTTTGGGGGCTGAAAGTCCCAGATTCGGTCCCTACAGAACGTTCACGCGCAGACCCACATCCATGTGTGACCCTATCGCATTACAGCATGAACGAGACAAACATGAGCACTTACAGCACAGAGGTAGCCAGAACCCGGCGTGGTGTCAAGGCCCAGCAGCAATCTCGTAATGGTGATCATGTAGTCCTTCACGAATGACTGACAGGAGAAATTCAGAGAGAGATCAGGCCAGAGAAAAGGCTTCACTTGTTCAACTGTTCACTTTACTGTACAAATGTATTGACAAACTCTTCTATTTGTTTCTTATACTGTGCCCACAACCATGCTATCTGGGCACATTCCAAAGGTGAATTCAATGATGTGACTAACATCTGTCACATGTGGGTCCTTCCTTCTCTCTCTCTCTTCCTCTCCTATGGGGGAAAACGGCATGTGGATTTAAGTTTATTTGTTTTAACTCATGCTGTATTCGGTTTTTAAATGAGTCTCTAAAATACAGGAAACCAACATCATTAACAAGAAGGAAGTAAAATGTGCCCCAAAGAGGGATATAATGTGGGCACAATGTAGAGTAATGTATGTATCCAAATGGATCATGGGTCCCTAAACTAGACACTTACCACGTACCAGGCCAGGGGCATGCCACACAGTTTTAGAGAAGGGTACTAAAGGAGCGGAGGAAGCATGTGTAGAGCGAGGAGGCTGACGGCAGAAATGGAAGGGCCCTCTCATTAGCGCGAGTGAGGCAGGTGATGGAAGGGTTGGACCTATAGGCCTGTCTATTCGCCAAATGTCCCCATTTCGATTTTGCTTTAAGTTGGCAGGCGTTCCCGTGGGGAAGCTGATGGGAGCAGCTGCCATGTCCTAATTCACCCCACTTGGGCTCTAGCCAGCTATCAAACAGGGTCCTGAGGGTGAGTGAGATTGCAATGGATGTCTGGGGGACCACTGGGAGGTTTTACCTGAGTCCGCTAACACAGAAGACTGAAAGGAAGGAGCCTCTCCTGGGGCCTCTAGCTCTTTTCCCCCTGCACTAGGGTAAGACCTCTCTCTAGATGGGGACCCCATCTCGGATAGATAGGGATATGGTGCTGGAATGCCTGTTCAGCACCCCCACCCTAATACACCAGCAGCTGCAAGGCAAAAGCTGCTTAACCCCCTGAAGCATTCCCAGCAATACCACATAACCTGCTAGCGTGTTCTCACCTGATAGAGCAACGTATCCAACATGCTGATGCTGAACACTCTGCCGGCAGCAAACGGCAGCCGGAACATGAACGCCAGGTTGGAGCCGTTCTCTCGCTCTTTCTATGGACAGAGAAGAACACGGTGTGACAGTTTTTACCATTATGTTCACCACTTTTACACGACTATGATACATTTTGTACAAAGTATGTCTGGTGAGGTGGTATTTAAAAACTCATAATCTGCTGAACATTGTTGTTCTGGTAAAATGTGTGCATCACCATGGTATGTAAAGTTACAAGATACAACATTGCTGTAACATATTCCAAGTTAGAAAAGGAAGCCTTGTCATAAATATAAAGGGAAGGGTAACAACCTTTATGTATGCAATAATATAAAATCCCTCCTGGCCAGAGGTACAGAATCACTTACATGTAAGGGGTTAATCAGTTCAATTAACCTAGTTGGCACCTGACCAGAAGGACCAATGGGGAAAGAAGATACTTTCAAATCTGGGAGGGGGAAGGTTTTGTTTGTGCTCTCTTTGTGGGTTCTCTCTCGGACAGAAAGAGAGACCAGGGCAGGAAAAAACATCTCCTAACAAGATCCTATGAGCTTGTTTTGACCAGTAATGTGCTGGGCAATACAAGATGCACATTTCTGGGACTAGAGAATCCGCTGGGGTTCTTCTGCAGTGTCATTCACGAGTGGCGATCTAGTAGCACTCAATACCGTGTATCTGGGAGCAAGTTGCACGCTGGAGGGTAGGTGTTAACTGGCCAGGAGTGGCTGTTCCCCAGTAAAGCATTGTAAAAGGCATCCCAGGCCAGAGACACAGCTATTCAGCAGCCCAGATTGTACTCTGGGCAATGTCACATGCGGAGATGAGATGGTGAGAACGATGATGCCAAGGGGCACTGAAAAACCAAGAGGACCTTCTTGCAATGAGCTCAGAGAAACAAGCCACACAACATCCCCAGCCCCTGGGGATTCCAGCAAGAGCTCTGCCTTCTTTTAACTAATGCCATAACACTGAATTTAGTAGAGAGATGGTTGAAATTTCTTCAGCGATTCACTTTTTGGATGAAAAATGGCATTTTGATCCCAATGAACATTTTCTTCTTGGTAGGAATTCTCCATTTTTTTCCCCACTAAAAAACAAAAACTGAAAACTGGTAAAGTTTTTGGTAAAAAGTTTTTGGTAAAAAGTTTAGACTTGCAGTTTTCAATGCCCTTTTTTTTTTTTTTTAACCCCAGCACTGGTTTTTGAAAACCATAGGTCCTGGAAAGGGGGGAAGGGGTCCATTTGTATTTTTCATTGAAAAGCTGATTTTTTCCTTCCTTGCAGGAAATTTAGGGGAAAAAAAACAAATTAAAAAAACCCCACAAAAATAATTGGCCTCCTTCAGCCAGCTCTTGCATTTAGATACCTGGCTGAGTTCCCGAACCAGCAAAGCACAAGCAGCAGCAGGGGTGGTAAAGTGAGAATCAGAGAAGATTAGGGTTGGAAGAGACCTCAGGAGGTCATCTAGTCCAATTCCCTGCGCAAAGCAGGACCAACCCCAACTAAATCATCCCAGCCAGGGCATTATCAAGCCGGATCTTAAGAACCTCTATGGATGGAGATTCCACGACCTCCCTAGGTAACCCATCCAGTGCTTTACCACCCTCCTAGTGCAATAGTGTTTCCTAATATCCAACCTAGACCCCCCACTGCAACTTGAGACCATTGCTCCTTGTTCTGTCATCTGCCACCACTGAGAACAGCCGAGCTCCATCCTCTTTGGAACCCCCTTTCAGGTAGTTGAAGGCTGCTATCACCTTGGAGCCTACACACCAGCCCAAGCTCACGGCTAGCAACAAGCAACGTGTCTGGATGCCATGATCTGACGTTGGATCCCCTGCTGGTAGTTTAGCACCACAACCACCCTTTGGGGCTGCACCCTGGGGGCTCCTGCAGCAACATCCAGCATGGATGCATTCCCATTATGCAGGGTGTAATAGCTAGCGGATCTATGAGCACAACTTCACTGGTCAGTTCCTGCCTTGATCATCCCCCCAGCATGGAACACATGGGGGTGGGTTCTGTGTACTAGTTACACATTCTCCTCTCCCATGGTCAGTGAAACGTGGGGGTGCAGGGGAGGGTTGGGAGAAAGATTTTCCCCTTAAGCAATATAGGTTTGCAGTTTGTACAAATGCAGTCATCAGACCTGCCTTTCTAGCCCGATGCGTTCAGCATCTCAGATCAAATTTTCCTTCGAAGGCAACAGGAGCCATATTTTCTAACTCTGTAACACAACATCCATCACACACACACACCCTCCCCGTTGGATACCATAGTACAGACGAGGGCCTAGCTCTGGCATTTGCAGACATGGCTATCTTGAAACTGCGTTAACTTAATAATTACCTTTTACTCCCTGGGTGGCAAATTCTAGCGATGGGTGACAAATTTCTCTCTCTTAACACTGGGGCCATTCAGATAATTATTAACACCAGACCTCGGATCTTAAGACTACTCCTGGATCCCCTAGCAACGGGCTCTGAGTGCAGCTCAGAATTGATAGAAGCCGCTATCAAATCTCAGCTGTCCTCAAGTGGTCAAAGAGGGAGCCTTGTACATAGAGTGTAATAATGGTCAAGCAGGGCTGTGGATGGGAGAGAATCAAGCTTCTCATTTCATCACAGGGAACTCTGGGGATCAAAACACGAGTGCATTTAACTGTGAGATTGCAGTGTCCCTCATGTCCAGGGTCTACCTGCCATGAAATTAATAGAAATGTCATTGTATCCATTTGTTATTTTAAAAGAAGAAGAGTCAACGTAAGTTCCTGATACTTATGATTTGTATTGCTGTAATGTCGCTAGACCCCCCCCCCACCAGCCTAGGGGCTGCACACACACAGAGTAAGTGTCTGCCCCAAAGAGCTTATAGTCTAATAGACAAGACAGAGCTATTGTCCCCATGGGAAACTGAGGCATGGAGAGGCTAAGTGACTTGCCTAAGGTCACATGGGGAGGCCATAGCAGAGCTGGGAATTGAACTCTGGTCTCCAGTGTCTCAGCTATAAGACAATCCTCCTTCTCAACATGGCACGTGTCACAGCAGCCCAGTGACAGCACATTTCATTGCTGATGTATCTGCATCCCACCAAGATGGTGATCGCTCATAGTAAAGCCAGCCTCACACTTACTCCACCACAGAAGTCTGATTGATTCAGCTGGTTCTCCTGTGATGGAGAATCCATTCGTTTCCTTTGGCATCTTGGTCCATTGCTGAACTTTGGGTGTTTCTGTTTCTCTTGAAGTTCAGGATGCGCACGGAGCCCCTGCCCACTTGTCCTGTCCTCTCTGATCCCTGTGCCTTATTTCTAACATCGGTGTTCATTTGCAGAGACTTAGGTCTCTTCTCCGATGGAGAATCTGCCCATTAGAAACTGGATGGATGCTCTATCAGCCACAATGACAGCAAGGTCCATTATCTATGACAGATCTTTACAAACAGCCCCTAGAGCCCTTTCAATTCAGAGCTTGCCCACAGAGATCGGTCATTATGAGGAAGTTAGGAAAAAACAGAGAGCGATGGAGCGGCGGGTGGGGGGGGATATAGTTCAGCATTGAGTTTATGCTGGTTTCGATTCTCTCTGAATTGGTTCAACCACTCTTAATACACAACACCATGAATGCAGTACAACATACGTGTGTGCGTGTGCGAGAGAGAAAGAAACGAAAATCTTTTCCCTGCCCCGCAAGAGAGGGCACTCAGACCGTGCCATAGTATCAGAGATGTCAACTGTCCTGGTTTTGACAGGCACACACTCAGCAGAAGCCCGTGACAAACTATTATTTCTTTCATTTGTCACGGCTGTCTGACAGGGTCCATGCAGCATCTCAGACACTCACCCGGTCTGGTTCAGTTATTCCTTGAATATTTCCCCTTCCCACCAGCTGTTATTTCTACCCCACAAAAATGCCTAAGAAATATGTAATATAAACACTGAATGTCATTTGATGCAGAAGTCTATTCTCGCAGAATTGTTTAACCCACCACCACAGCGGGAGCATTGTACCGAGTAACTAAAATCAGACTGACAGCAGGGACCGCTTTGAAGAGTGCAGATGCTAGTCGCACTAACTAAGGAAACACAGAGCCCCAAAAGGTCAATTGCCTGCATATTTGCGTGTCTCAGATTATCCTGGATGGATGTTCATTAACTACGGTGCTTGCAGTGCACAGCAGGAGAGCGCGGGACTATGAAGAACTGTAAATTAATTACTCATGACAGTACCCTTCCTTCAAACACAGGCATGCAAGGAACTCGCCAGGCTTCCTATTAGCAAACACGCCTGGGAGGAAAAGCATAGACCCTGCTCGTGGCGAAGGGGCTTCCTTACCTTTTCCAGTTTGGAGAGGGCCAAGGAATAACTGTCCTTTGCTCTGAACTGCATGAACCTCATATTGGATGGGTGGGTCAGCTCGGTGATGATGCTAAGGCTTGGGAACAGCCTGCAATGGAAGGCAGACTCGTCAATGTCTGATGCTCACGCGTTCCGAGGGAGGCGGAGAGGAGGAAACTTTCAGCTTTGAAATATGGCCAAATAAAGAGCGGAAACGGCCTCGGGCCCCATCCAAGATCCGAAACAGGCTGGGGTTAGAGCACCAAAAGCTGTACAAGCCAGGCCGGCCCCAGTACCACCTCACGGATCCCCCTTTTAATGCTGTATATTACCTGGAGTGATGATAGGTGCACACCGACAACGTGGCTGGCAATGTGCAAAGTTGGGGACAGAGTGCAAGGATCCTCCTGATTAACTAGTATGCCTATCTCATAGAACTGGAAGGACCTTGAAAGGTCATGGAGTCCAGTCCCCTGCCTTCACTAGCAGGACCAAGTACTGTCCCCTGACAGATTTTTTGCCCCAGATCCCTAAATGGCCCCCTCAAGGATTGAACTCACAACCCTGGGTTTATCAGGCCAATGCTCAAGCCACTGAGCTATCCCTCCTCCATCTGTGCAAGGGCCAGACGCAGGCTGTGTCAAACACAGGAGCCCAGCCTGGGAACCCAGACCTAACATCTGCTGTAGATGCCTGCCCCTGCAAACCCTCGGTGTGCAAGTCCCCACTCACACCAAGGACAGTTCAACTCATTGCAAAAAGGGCCAGCTAATATAGGCACCTCCCATCGGATAGCTCACACCCTCTGCCTGGGGCCACTCTGAGAGAGGCAGGCGCAAATGACAGAGCAGAACCCAGAGCTGCTTCTTACCGGAACATGGTCTGGACGTTGACAATTGTTTTTGCGTCGGCCATGTAATCCTCCTCTGCACTCATTGTGCTTTCCTTATCCACAACCACCAAGTTGTCAGCATAGATGATCCCACACTGCAGCAGACTGTCTAGGCTGGAACAATCCCCCAAGACAAAAGGTTGTAGGGGGTTAATCCATTGGAAAATAAGATGCTGAGTGATAGTTTGGAAACATACCCATGTATTTGCACAGAACAAATGTCCGTGCAATCCTGTGCATGCAAAATTCTTCTGAAATAACCATAACCATTTCCAGTCCAGACTAACAAATCCTAGGAGGGGGGAAAACTTGAGATGAAGCCCAAACTAGTGTATAGTGGCAGGTTTTTAAAATGCGACCATCTCCCAACTTTAGCTGTGCCAGTTAGGGAACCCAAGAAATCAAATGTATGATATGTCTGCTAGGTAAGAAGGAGTCTAACCTAATTCTAGATGGTTGTGCTCCAATACTACAGTGATGGGAGTCCATATAACTACCCAGACACACAGATAGAAAAGCAGTGCTAGTCTTGAAAGTAGAGATGGAAAAGACCATCTCCGAAGTCCCCTTAAGCCCTGGGGAAGTTCAGCTTGAATCCAAACTTCACTGCTGCTGTCCATGCTTATAACATGGGGGTCAGCTAAGTAGGATGGGAGCAGCTAAGCACCATTGATTAGGCTGTATGAGGCTGCATGTGAAGCTGATTATTCTTTCTGTCCATATGGTAAATACTGGTCCTTATTGCCAGTGGCACTGTATGCCTGGTACTGGCAGTATAGCATCACTTTTCGTATTTATTTTCCTCTGCAGAGTCAGGGCTATTTTCTCCCTTGATTTGCAAACATTGTAAATACTGATAGCTGTAAACAAGACACCTACTTATCAATCGTGCCTTCCATGTAGTAAACCATGGGGAAACAACAGATGGCTTCCAAGAAGTGGTTTTCAGGCCTGGAAGAAGAGAGGCAAACAGCAAGAAGGTTCATAGGGGCATTTTCTTTTCCTCTTGCTTACTAGTATAAATCAGGAGTGAATGCACAGAAGTCAATGGTGAAAAACTGATGTGCCAGGAGAATCAGGCCATCAGATACACTAGATTTTAGGTATTATATTAAAAATGCTAAAATCACCCATTTAACTCCTCCCATATATACACAGTATGAAACACCCATCTGAATGCAAGGAAAGATCTGATGCAATGGAAAACAACTTTGGAAGAGTACTTACTTGTTGTCCAGTAGCAATACAATCGGGTTTAACTCTTTCCGGGACCTATAGTATGCACGGAGAGGGACGATGAAATTATACAGCCCATTCCCAGCAGTCTCTGCTGAAACGATAATCAATTTGTTCTTAAACCCATAGGCCTTGGCATCTTCGTAACTGTTGTGCTTGCAGCCCTGTGCAGAGACAGAAAAGCACCGTGGCTCAGTGATCGGTCCATAGAGCTGCCCATCTGTCCTGACACTGTTAGGAAAATAAGGATAAAGTGGCTGTTTTCCCCCAGGAAAGGGGAATCTTCTGACATGCTCTGAGCTGTGAACTGTGCAGACGCTCATGAGCACCCAGAGGGAGGGAATGATCCTGCAGACAGTTGATCTAGAGAGGATTTGGAACGTTCCCAAATTTCAACCTTCCGTGTCTGGGCCTGAGGGGTTCGATGGCCCCACGTGCCGGCTCGCTTTCACTAGTTTTTCTTTTTTAAGTTTTGAAAGTGAATTTTGTGCTGCTGGAAGGGATCAGACTAACCAGTCCTGGAGAGGTTAGCTCTCTACTAACCAGGCCTAACCCAATGCCAGCTCTCCCAAACTGCCCCACATGTGCCTTGAACCTGATGCGCAGGGATACTCTCCCAAAGGGAGTTCAGTCTCCAGGTCTATTCAATCCTTGGTCTCACAGATGAGACTTCTAAAAAGGAGGACCGTTATTATGGTGGGTTTAGTGCTGAGGACTCCTGCCCAGGATTCCTGCCCTGGTTGTCAGAGAGTAACAACTTTCAGTGACTGATGAACTGGGATGTGTTTGAACCAGTGACTTAGATCAGAAACATGAAGGTGCCTTTTTACATGACCAGTTTCCAACAGTGAAATCACAGCTGGTTTTGGGGCACCCTGCCAGGCATGCCCTGAAGTTCAGATGTTTCCCTTGTGGATCAACGCCCGGAGATCAACAAGCCTCTAACACGTCACTGAGACTAATTCTGAGTTTAAATTAAAACTAATATGGTTCCCCTACGCAGGGCTGGATCTTCAGCTGGTGGGAACCATCAATTCACCCCAGCTGAGGAGGTGTCCCACAGGTGTCTTCAACCTTACTTTTGCACTGCCCTTAATCGGCTGCTCTAACTTATGCTGGCTGCAAAAGACCAAATTGGCCAAACTACAGCTGAAGGACTGATGCATGAAGGTGTCCTGGCGAGTAAATTGACTCCATGCTGCTAGACGATCATGCTTAAATGGGGGTCACTCTGCCAGGCTCAGTCAATCAGGCTTTCAGACTAAATTTCACTGGCAAGGCAATGAAAAGCAGCCACACTGTACTAGTCTGGCCCCTCCTCAGAACGAGTTAGCTTATATTAAGGAAAAACAAGCAAAGGAAGAACAAAAGTAAAGTCTCACTGGGAGGGAGCACAGTGTCTGCTCTGTAAAATGCGGCCTCATCCTGCCTCACAAAATGGCAGCTGCCACGGAAGACACCAATCTGCTGGGAACTTCAAGTGCAATACACAGAAAAGAACCGGGTTATCAGTACAGAGCCATGTAATTATTGCTTAAAAGGAAAAGTTTACCCCAGAAAACTAGAGACGCTCCTGCATCTTTTCAGTAAAATGTTTCCAGCCCTCTCACAGATAACAGTGCGAGGAAAGCGAACACTCTTTACAAAGCCCCAAAGCAACCACCAGCCGACAGGCCAAGTGTCAAATCACAGCTGCTGCATGACTCATTCTGCTGCACAGGACTGGCCTGGCACATTTCGGATCGCGCACTTGAGCTGCTGCCGAAAAGCAGGTGTTTTCACATTCTCGTTTTCCCAAGTAAGCATGACATCTATTCCCCCTGCAGCCACCCAGGAGACACGCTGTGTGCTTCGTACAATGCCAACCAGCAGCATGGGCCAGTGCTATCACCCAGGGCGATGTGCAGATCTAGGGTCTATTCTCATCCCTTTTACTGACCCAGGGTAACTGCACTTCTATCTACCTAAGGTGCATATATGGCCCCCATAGCCATACTGATCGCCTCACAATCTTTAATGTATTTATCCTCATTCCACCCCTGGGACTAGGGAAAATACGAATGTCCCCATTTTACAGATGGGAAGTTGACACACAAATTTAGCGACATGTCCAAGGTCACATACAAAATCCGTGGTGGAGCTAGGAATTGAACCCTGGTTTCCTAAGTCCCAGGCTTGTGTTCTCACCACTGGAGATAATGATGCTGCCCTACCTTAGTAAAGTGCTTCAAGCCCCTGCCACGAATGCAAGTGCAAATAACATAATTGGAACCTGTAAATACGGTCACAGCAGCCTCTTACCTTGTCCAACCTCAAGCAGCAGAAAGGGGCTTTTACCGGTAGAAGGTGGCACAAAGTGGGAGAACTCCCAATATAGGGCGAGTTCGGGGGGTAGCCTTTCACATATCTGCAGAGGAGACAACATGCATCAGGGCACATGTATATTTTTCACACACACAAGGAACAATTATTTGCCCCGGCAAACACATTTGTCCACACGCAGACTGTTTAGAAACACTGGAACTTCATGGGTTTATGCAGATCACAGTAAGGATGTTTGATAAATTCTTCCAAAACAGCCTAGGAATGTTTCAAGATAAGTTTATTTGAAAATACTTTTGCCATTTCCAGGCTCGGGGAATATCTTTTAAAGACTTTGTTCTTGTGGACAGCCAAAGAACTAAGCAGACTGTGGAAGATAAAGGCATCTAGCAGCTTTTAACAGCAATGGGCCTGAACCCACATCTTAAATCTAAACATCACAGAACGGCATAGAGTTCCAAGCCCGATTCAGAGTCACAATCTCACAGCACATTTGTAGGTGGGTTTTTTTAAACATACTGGACCATGCTGTAATTTGTGTTTCTGATATAACTGAAGGAATAGAAAGCTTTTAGCTCACAAAGTAATTAAAAGTATATGTTAAATAATAAACCAAATACATTTGCGTGAGGGTGGACACATGCATCTGCACAAATTGTTTATCTTGTAAGATCCAACACACACAGAAACACAAAAACACACACATACACAAATGATTTATTAAAGCAATGTCACAAATGAATGCAATGCTGACTGCTACTTGAAATGAATATTTTTACAGCTGGAATCAACATTTTATTTCCCTAATGATGGAGAATGCAGAATACAATCCCTTCCCTCCCCTGAGGTAGCAGAGGAAAGGGACCTGGTGGGAAAATTCTGCTAAGTCCACAAAGTGCTTCTAGCTCAGTGTGACTTATTCAGAGGATGCTCCTCCAAAACTTCAAGCAAGGAACTGTGAATAAGGCAAAACTGCTTCACCGTCAGTGTCTGACAAGTTAATGTTTTGAACACACTGAACTCACCACATGGTGTTGCTGTAGCACCATTTTATAAACATATGAATCCTTGACATCCTTTCTGCTTGCCTCAGCATGTCATTGCTGATAACATTCAATCACAGTTTCCACAGCAATAGAGCAGAAGCAGAGTAAAAACTATTAACGGGAGGTTCATTTATGCAAACGGCATTCTAGTGAAGGG
Source organism: Macrochelys suwanniensis (assembly GCA_033296515.1). NCBI lineage: Eukaryota > Metazoa > Chordata > Testudines > Chelydridae > Macrochelys > Macrochelys suwanniensis. The sequence goes on along the minus strand of CM065790.1, from coordinate 5,411,410 downwards.
TAAAATAATTTCATTGGGTTTGTTCTTCCACTCCACTGGAAAATGCAAACTACCAAGATGAGCCCTGCTGGCTGTTTTAACAGGCAGCACAGAGCTGAGGACTTTTCCCAGTTCTCGATGGTGATTCCTGCATTGCACTTCAATACTGGCCTTGCTCTCTTTGAAGTCAAAGGTCCCACTGATTTTACCAGGACCAAGATCAAGGCCTTAGCAATGTGCTATCAATAGGACTATTTAACGTTCATAACACGGTAGTGCCCAGTGGCCTCAATCAGGAACAAAGCCCCGTGGCCCCAGGGGCTGTACATACAAAACACCGATTAACTGTTGAACTCTCATGCCTGTAGCTTATCAGTAATAAACAAAAGACAGACGCTTTTTCATAGGCAACAGCCGGGTGTGCCTAACCTGAAAACGTCCCCGATTCAAAGCGGAGTGGGATCACTACTCTCCCTTTGTTCATCTCAGGGCAGACTAATGCTTTCTTTGTGTGTTTCGTACAGGTGTAAATTAACAGCTCAAGTATGTAAGTAGGAGTCATGAGAAAAATTGACCAAAGGAAAATTTAGGCTGGATAGCAGGAAAAATTCCCTAAGGTTGAAGCCTAATGGGCTTTGTCATCCCTAGGGATTCCCCCCCCAATCCCTGCCTTCAGTCACTGAGGTCACCGCACTAGTGCAAACCAGGAAAGCTGCACTTTACAATGGTGGAGCTTAACTCAGGCTGGGTGGGTGGTGGCAAATCCTCAGTGTAGCCAAGACATTAGACTTTGGAGTGGTGACCCAAGAGAAGTGATAGAAAACCCACTGCCTGGGTCACCTGAACTAAACCCGAGAAAACAGTCGACAATACGCTGTGGGGAACAACTGTGCACTGGCTATGACTTGGCGGAGACAGCCTACCCCTTAGGTTTCCTCCATCCCTAATTTCTATTATTCAAGCAGCTGCCACACGAGATCATGTTATTGCTGTACGTTTAACTGAGGTGTCCCTTGATGAAAAAGAAAAACCCCACAGAACGCAATTCAGATCGCAAATTCCCTTATCTCTGATTTTATTGTTCCATAACTCCAATCCAGATAGGCAGGACGGTATGACTCTATCTTAGCTAGGGCCGGTCTACGCACAATTCCTCATTCCTTCTCCTTGCCACCCTGGGGTTGATCAAATGACCCAATGGCATCATACAGAGTAGCACCCTTCAACACAGGATCTTTGCTTTTAAAGATGCAGGCTCAAAAATTGCAGCTTGATGCTTTTATAGCTCCAATAGAGTTTATGCACCACAAATATTTTCTTCTTTGAATACCTGCCTTCTGCAAGGTTTCTTGCACCTTCCTCTGAAGCAACTGGTGCAGACCCCTGTCAGAAGCAGGCCACTAATCTGAGCCAGTCTGGCAATTCCTGTCTTTCTAAACCTCTCTCCTTTTAATTTTTCTTTCTTCTGAACAACCTGCAGTATTTACTGTAGCTCTAACATAGGCTTACAACTATGATCAATTTCCAGCCATTTCTGCATCTCTCCAACTTTTTTAAAGAGAGAATCTTTAATTCAATTAAATTGAGATTTAGATGAATACATGTGTGCCCAGTGCTTTGAAGAAGGAAGAGACAAGATCAATGGTAATGGTTATTATTAGATTTAGGGACAGGGTTATGTTAAACCCAGATGGATCGTTTACACATGATTATTGAGGATTAACAAAAACCGCAAAGAATGAGTATTTATAATTGTTGGGAGATGTCTCATTGTATCAACTCAGAGCACAGCTCAGAAGTGTGGCTTGCTTAGGTAGGTACAATAATTCAAATAAATAATAATAATAGAAGTTATTCCAATACAAATCATAAATAATAATTGTAGCAAGCTCACCAACTTTAAACATCACAGCTGGGGTTTTCAAAGGAACCTAAGGTACTTAGATTGTAAGCAATTGGAGGCAGGTGTCATTTTTGGTCCATGATCAGGACTCTTTACTCACTACCACAATATAAATAATGAAATAATAATAATAACGGAGTTAGTTGAAAGACAATGGTAATTGGACATATAAACCCCTTAAAGTCTTTTGAAAATCCCAAGCCACATAGAGTTGATTGCTTATGATGATGCAGTGACACTAACATTAAGAGATGGCAACTCACTCTACAACAGTAAGTCCTTCGTCATCTGACTGAGTCATCTCATCTTCTGACTGGTCGCTGAGCAGATCACAGGGCAGGAGGGAAGAGCTGTCTGCTAGCTCTAGGACTGGGGCAATGCTGGGCCGTCTGTTACCTGATCCATTTTCAGCTGGTAGGGTCAGCTTGCTGCTGTTAACAGGGCGACATTCCGTGTTCTGCAGGTCCATGGCTACTGTACCTGGAAAGGAAGAGGGAGGAAGGACATTATAAACAGCAAGAAATAAATGGTTCAACAACGATTCTGTCCAGTGTTGTATCCAATGGCACTGCAGGGAAGAAAGGACAGGAAGAACATCTGATCACACTTTGTATTAAGGTTCTATTTATAAACAGTCTACAAAATCAGCTAATAAACGATGAATAGATGGTATAAGCATGTTACCAACATCAGTAGGACATATTATTGATGGTTCTAAGCACATCAGCATAAGGTGTTGCAGATGATTCTAAGGAACCTATTGACCCATTGGACTCTATAAAAATTGGTTACCTCTTTATTAAGACAGCTATTAATAATTTATAAATGGAACCTTGATATAAAGGGTAGCCAAACACATATATCCCAAACACAAGACGAGGAGTGTTCACTACCTCTGCCATATCAATAGGACTGCTAGCACTCGTAGAGTTACGCATGTACTTATGTGTTTTGGATCGGTGCTGGAGTGCTCAGAACCTTGCAGGATTTAGCCCTTGTACTGACAGAGGCTTGCTATAGAGCAAAACTGAATCTGTGTTCATCAGGGTAATGATCGATATATAAGGTGTCCCCTTCACTGCACATCTGGGAAATTATTGCACCTCTCAGGCTGTCTGACACATTCACAATGACAGCCAAAGCCCTCAACAGGCAAGATTTCCATCCTTCATTGGGAATTTATAAAATTGGTCTGATTTATAAAAATCTTGGGGAAAAACATCTGCCAAAACTTGAACCAACCCAGTCTGAAAATGTGGAGAACATTTACGCCTGAGCTTACCCTATTCAATTCCAAGGGGACATTGTCTCTGAAGCCGAACAATAAACATGTAAACACACTAATGAACAATTTCATTGCTCAGCAGAGCTCACATGACAGGCAAGGGATGATCAGATTATGGAGCTCTCTTCTGAGGGAAGTCTCATTTTCGCATATCCCGGGGACATAGCTGGATTTTGGGGTGGGTTTAGGGGGTGTAACTTCTTCCCTCAATTTGACCCGTTCTTATTTGTGATTCTAATGGCTATTTTTCCAACGCACTGAATTCCCCGGATAGCACAATACATTTTCTTACTATATTTGAACTCAAAATAACCCATATTTGAGTGGAACATTTGAGGGCAACCATTGTCTCCCATAGTTTCAAAAACGGGAACGTTCTGTTTGCGTGCATGGTTGCTATAGCAAGTATTTTGCTGCTTACAAATATTTTGGAGTCCTAATAGCTTGGGTCAGAAAAATCACATCATAACATACAATGTGAAAATATCCCCGCGTGGCAGCTGCTCCCCTCCTCACGTGGCCTGGTTTCCAAGCAGTTCATTAGCAGATCTTGTGCTGTTTTTGGATGCTGAAAGCAGTGACCCCACGACGGAGCAAGCAGCCACTGGCATTATGGGCTATAACTAAGGCTGCGAGTCTGTCACAGAGGTCATGGAAGTCATGGATTCCACCCCCCCCCCCCAGAGCACCCGCGGCCCCCCACCCAAGTTTTAGTTAGGGGTATATAGTAAAAGTCATGGACAGGTCATTGGCCGTGAATTTTTGTTTACTGCCCGTGACCTGTCATGACTTTTACTAAAAATACCCGTGACGAAAACGTAGCCTTAACTATAACGAATAGTCTGCGCTATTCTTTTTCTGAAAAGTCTTAGCTGTAGAACTACAAGGCTTTTGGTCACCATACTGTTTATCATGGGAGAGATGATCAGAAACTGGGGGATTTAGGAGAGTAAGTCCCACTGAAATTCAAGTCTCTTAAATCCCTTACACACTTATGAATTACGCCCTTGCCACCTACATTTCTCACCAAAGAATCCTCAAACATTTAAGTTTGAAAGAAAAAAAATGTTTAAAACCTCTCATTTTCTTGCATTCATAAATAAGTTCCACATTCCAGGTTCACTAAACTATGTCCAAGTTCTTGTTAAAATGTGGGTGCAGCTTTGGCCATACTAGAAACCGGAGCAGGGATCCAAGGAGAATATTACAAGAATGATTGGAAAAGGGGTTTTTGTTTTAAACCCATGGAATAGTCATAGTCAAATGAAAATGACAGACACCTGAGAATTTAAAAAATATAATGAGACGTCACCGGCAAAATACCCATGCCAGACTAATATGTCTCATATCCTTTTATGTTTAAGTGAAACACTTTGTATCTTTCCAAATGTCCAGTAAAAACCTAGTTGTGTATCTGCACAATAGCTTGGATGGGTTGGATGCAGTCAGTAGCTGGAAAGGAGATTTAGGCCTACACTGTAATGTGTACAGTGGCACAGCTACACTGATCTAGGTATCCTGGCAAACCTCCTGTAGGAGAGGCAGTTTATATCACCCTGCAGCCCAAATTCATCTGCATCTCGGTGGTGGCTAAAGCGCCGCTATCAACACGTCCCTCTTACCAAGATCATGGGTGGTTGTGAGTTCAGATGCTTAGTTCACATTTGTTCACATTTGTAAAACATGGTGCAATCTGCTGATGGAAGGGCCTAAAGATTTTCGGAGTGGTAATATTAACACCACCATCCCTGGCTCTCCACCCACACTGCTGACGGCTCTTCAGAGCAGCGTTTGTCCAGAGAACTCCAGGATCATTTTTCTTAACTCTTTCAGCTTTACCTTCATGAATCTCTCTCTTTCCCAAGCTGTAAGTCATAGCAGCGGGGAGCTGTTAACCTCACTGATTCATAGCCTCCTGCTCGCTCACAAGGACAATGCGCCTCCAGCCCAGTGCTTGCTCCTCTTCCCTGCCCATTAAAACCCCTGTCGGCTCCATCCATTTTGTAAAATAAAATGTGGCTCAACGTGTGATGCCAAAACATGCAAAGCCGGAACAAACTGAGGCCAGAACGTTGCTCTGGAATGTTGCCATCTCATTAAATATTCAAAATGGAGAGTCTGGGTGGGATTTTCAGCCCACAGAAGAGAGTCAGGCACCCAATGACTTTCAATGGGACTTGGGCACTTTTCTTCCTTGAAAACATCTCACCTCTTTTCTCCTACCTACCTGGGCCAAGATGTTCAGAAGTGATTCTGGGTTCCTCCATTCTTTGGGTGCCCAACTGGAGACCCCATATGGGGGCCTGATTTTCAGAGCAGGGGGGAAGTGCTCAGCACTTTCTGAAAATCAAGTGCTTTTAAGGTGTAGTGAGTTGGCAAATCAACCTCAGCAGTCACTTTTGGAAATCGTGACCATCGGCTTTTCATGAGTCTTCGTCAAACACAAATATTTTTAAATAGCTACAAAAGCGGTGAATGCCACAGTGAACAAAGCGCAGGAGTTCGGCTCGCTCCCCCTTGTTGCTAGCCAACTAGCTGAATGCTGAGTGACCTACTTGAAGAATATCATTTCTCTCTCTCATCTGACTTTTGAAAAAGCTCCCACTGAGAACAAGCCAAGTAACAAGAACATCAGCCAGTGCTGTTCAGCGAGGAGCTTTGTGTCTTGCTGCTGGGAGAATCTTTGCAAGTTTATGCTCTTGAGTGTAAATGGAGAAATGATTTGTCTGAAATACAGTCTCCTGTTGTGCCTGCGCATCTCCCGACCAACCCCCCATTTCAGGCTGCCCAGAGAGAAGCTGGAAATAATGATTCATGGGATTTTGGAGAAAATGCACCACGCACTTCAGAGCAATCTGTGCCATTTGCCAATTATGCAAGATAAACATGATTTAAAATGCAGACCACAGAGCCTATTCTTCTGTCCAAGGCCTGGGCTCAAGTAACTTTAATGCTAATGGACGTGCTGGGCAGTAACACCACTTAGCACTTGCAGGGAGTATTTTCCATCCGAGAATCTAGAGGGGGAGAAGTAGCATTATCCCTATGTTACAGAGTCATCGGTTCCAAGGCCCAAGAGGCCCACTGTGACCATCTAGTCTGAGCTCTATAGCACAAGCCCGAGAACTCCCCCAAAATAAATCCTGTCTGACCTAGAGCAGGTCTTTTAGAAAAACATCCAGTCTTGATTTTAAAATTGCCAGTGATGGAGAATCCACCACGACCCTTGGTAAGTTCTTGCAATGGTTAATTACTCTCACTGTTAATTACTCCCACGGCCTGATTTCCAGTCTGAACTTGTCTAGCTTCAGCTTCCATTGGATCTTTTTATACCTTTGCCTGTTAGACTGAAGAGCCCATGATCAAATATTTGTTCCCTGTGTAGGTACTCGGAGACTGTGATCAAGTCACCCCAGAACCTTCTCTTTGTTAAACGAAATACTTGAGCTCCTTGAGTCTTATCACTATAAGGCACGTTTTCCAATCCTTTAATGATGCTTGTACCTCGTCTCTGGACCCTCGCCAATTTATCAACAAACTTCTTGAACTGTGGACACCAGAACTGGACACAGAAATCTAGTAGTGGTTGCATCAGTGCCAAATACAGGTGAAAAACCTCTCTACTCCTACTCAATCACCCCCTGTTTATGCATTCAAGGAGTAATCCAGCTATTTTGGCCTCAGCATCACACTGGGAGCTCATGTTCAGCTGATTATCCACCATGATCCCCAAGTCCTTATCCCAGGATAGAGTCCCCCGTCGTGTAAGTATGGTCTACGCTCTTTGTTCCTAGATGTATATGTTTACACGTGGCTGTATTAAACCACATATTGTTCGTTTGTGCCCAGTTTACCAAGAGATCAGATCACCCCGTGTCTGGTGCTGGTCCTCTTCATTATCTAAGACTCCCCCAAGTTTTGTGTCATCTGAAAACTTTAACAGTGATAGTTGTATTCATTGCCTGAGAGCCCCAGTCAGGGAGCAGGACCCCATTGTGCTCAGGGCAGTGCAAACCCAGAACAAAAATACTTTCTCCTCCCATCATCGTTACATCTAGGAGAGGTCGATCCAGCCAAGCCCTTTTAGTTGGGAATAATTCAATATAGTACTTAGCGATGAATTTTGCTGGCAAGGTTACAGCTCACAGAGACCAGGGAGGAGGATGAATCACAGCAAATACAGCAGAGCCTGCTCATGCCATGAGGTTGAAAAGCCGTCCGTGACAGAGCCTCACTGCTTTCCGCAGCAAACCAGTGGAGTTACTACACGCCCTGGAATTAGTCAGTGAAATATGGAGGCACAGCCTAAAACCAGAGGAACTGCTGAAAAGCTGCTGTCTGTCACCCTCTGCAATAATGGCAGAGCAGGAGAGCACCTCGCAGGCCAAGTGCGGGGAGCAGCCAAAACGCAGGCCAGGCCCACACCCACGCTGCGAAGGGAAGATTGCAAAAGGAGAGCAGGCGTTCCCTCCTGCCGGCCGCTGCTGCTCACATCTCTGTGACCGATTCACACAGCACCGCAGCGCAATCCTGTTGTCACCCTCGCTGTAAACCCTATTTACTGTGCAGAGCAATGACCCAGCCCCAGTAGAAATACATCCGAGGCAAACTAACACCCGCCTCAGCAACATCCTGCAGCAACTCCAGTCTCTCCCGGGCATGTTCTAGCACTTCACAAGCAAGGCCGGCCGGGCACAGACGTTACCACGGGTTCGACCGAACCCTCCCGCAAGGGATGGCTCTGGGAAGCCAGCGCTCCCACAGGCATGAGGCCTGTAGGGGAGGGAGCCCGGCCTTCCAACCCGGCAGATCCTGGGGACTCATGAGACAGGGGATAGAGGTAGAAGTAAAGGACAACTCCCACCTGGAATGGCTACCTCTCCTTGCCAGTGCGTGGGCCCCCTCGCAATGAGGCTCCCGCGGGAGCCAGGCTGCCATTGGAGGAGTCTCTCATGGCAGTGCAGTAGCAGAGTCTGCTGGACGCAGCATTGACTCCCAATGGGTGTGTCCCAGGGCCAGCTGGCCACAACGCCGTCTAGAGGAGCTGGTCCCTGGATCCACCCTTCCTAATTCCCATCGGGCACCCACAGAGGGGTATTTGCAGAGCACGGGGAGCTGCCGCAGAGGGGACATCAGGGCCCTAAGTATCCCCTGCTGCGTCCCCCTCTCCAGAGCTAGGAAGGTTAAACACACGGCAGCCTCCCAGATTTCCGTCTCTCCAGTGGGTGGAAGACAGAGAGCCCCATGCATCAAACCCTCGACCCAAGCCTCGCAGCTTTTCCCAGCACTCAGGTCGGCTACGACGTAGCTGTGAGCCAGGGCGAGAGCAGGGGCCAGCTGCACGACAGAAACGTAAACCACTTTAATAACCTGCTTGTGGCATTTCACTGCTAAGAGCAATTTCAAAACAAACGGTGGTTCACTAGGGGAAATAACAGGAAAGCTACATTCTAGTGCTCTGTCCCAGCGGCCTCTCCCTACATTCTCCTGCTGTAGAAGCGGATGGCAAGACAAGCTTCTCTTAATGATTTCACTTCGCTGTTTGTTGGGTCCCGACTGCTTTTCCCAGCAAGAACACGTATGATCCTGCACTGGCAGGGAGATGACGCAGGTGCAGTTCCCTCCCCAATACACTATGCTGCTTGCTTTTGCCAAAGGTAGGAACACGAATGCTCAAGACGCCACTTCAGGGAATCACTTTGTCTGGGGACTGAGGCTGAAGACCAGGAATAGCGTGCGCGAAAGGATGAGAGAAAAGAGCTCCCTTTTGCTGTCAGCACGTGGCCTGAGCTATTTCAAAAGGGTGAATACACAGACATTTGCTGTGCGGAGGGCCATGTGGGATTTCATCGCTGGCAATATTTTCAGCTGGTTTTTTCCTCCCTGCCTCTGTTTTCCTTGTAAGAAGCCAACGAGCTGAGTGCTACCGGCTTATTTATTTGTCATCTGCACCTCTGCAGAGTACAAGAGATCCATCAGTGCAGATTAAAACAAATTTGCCTAAGAGAAATTCGCTCCATTTCTCCAGAGACCAAGAAGAGTGGGGATGGATTCTCTGCAGAAAGTGAATTTCCCCTGTGACTCTTCGGCTGCTGAACAATAGACAGCAAGGGGGTGGGAGGAGGGAAGTGTCATACCGAAGAGTGTGGGGAGCGGCTATTTCTGCAGCAAAGGGACCTTGGTAACTTGGAAGGTAGAAGGGAAAGGGCGAGTGTCATTAATTACTGTAGGGAACAGAACTGTTTCCTTGGCAGCCTGGATCAGTAATAGGATCAATTCATTCCTAAGCCCAGTTTGCCCAGAGCTCCCAGTGAAATAATGAATGTGCAACTCAGGGCAGCATTTGTTCCTACTATATTTTGAAGTAGCACAATAGCCTGGATCTGTCATATTGTTATGACTACTTAGAAATTATTAGCAATTAGCACAACCAGGAAATGCTTAACAGCATGCACTCCTAGCACTTAAAGCTTTTTGCACAATTAGCTAAGCCCCAAGCTCTCTAAGAGGTAGGTGGTGTTATCCCATTATATAGATGGTGAAACTGCATCTATGCTTTCAAACTCCATAGTCACAATGATCCATCAGTACAGCTCCCACCCGTGATAGCAACAGTGGACTCAACAGGGTACATGTGTCTCTGAGCAGGATTAGACAACAGGGTGATACAAATGCACAAGCACAACTGGACCCTGCAGCCTCCTCTTTTGCTCTCAATGGAAGAGCAGTATTAGAGGTGAAAAACTGTCTTTGCCAGCAAACGGCGTAGCTATGGCAGAGAGGTTAAGTGACTTGGCCAAGGTCACACAGCACATCGCTGGCAGAGGCAGGAGTACAAGCCAGGAATCCTGACTCCCCATTCAATACTCTAACCATTACACAGAACTCCCTGAGATGACAAAGTAGCCAGATTTTTCCAGCTTTCACAACAGTTCAAATTCAGGTTTGGGTTTGGGTCTTGAGTGAAGTTTCTGGTTTCATCCAACCCAGAGGAGCTGGGTCATTTGTGTTCTGCAGAAAAAGGATCGCAGAGCACTCGCGCTTAGCGATGAAGGTGTTTCAGATCCCAGCAGCACCATGTGGCCACGTGCTCATTACCAGACGTCTACCACTCACAAAACTCCTTTGAGCAGAGGGCCTGGTTTTCTACCGCAAAAGGAATTCCCCACAGTGCACTCAACAGCAGTTTAAAAACCCCCCACCATGAAGAATAGAGTGAGGCGTGGGGGAGATATTATTATTATATTATTACCGTGCTGCTTTCCTCTCTTCCATTGGGAGGGCTAGAAGGACTCACCCATACTAGCAATTATGCTGTGAACAGGCAGCCTGGATGGGCCGTCATAGATCCCTCTCCCTGCAAACCCTTTCCTCTTTTGCTTCTCCTCCTGCTTGAATATGAAGGCAGAGTTCTCCTCCTTGGTGATGTTAATGTAGAAGCAGGTGTCAGACGCCGTCATGATGTGCCGCGGCCCAGGATTCAGCAGGATGCTTTTGTTCTCCTCCCTCCTGATGCCGATCAAGCAGACGCCGTACCTAAGGCAGAAGCACAAGGTGGACATTCAAGACCACTCGCTAGAAAAGACTCGGTTTTCTTTGGCAAAGCTGCTGAATGGGCCTCAGTGAACGTTTCACACCAGCGTCACTGACCCAGCACGTGGAAAGCAGAAGTAATGCAAACTCTCCTCTCACTTTGCAACTTTCCAGACCAATATTGGAGGTAACTGGATTAACCCAGTCCCCACTGCCCCTCTATTTACCAAGAGAGTTAAACGACCGCGACATGTGAGACCGGTACCAAAGGCCCCAAGGGATCCCCACGCCAGGGCTTCGAGGTACCGAACCGGGCAGGCTCTCACTTTTTGTGTGCGTGGAAGGCAGCGTAGGTGAAGCTTTTCCCTTCGTATTCCATGAAGAACTTGCTGTCCCCCATGCGGATGTGGTACACTTCGTTGCCTGAGCAGCGCCCGTACATCCTTTGCCACTGCTCCGGGGACTCCTGGCCTTCTCTGCAACCAGAGGAACAGAACCGTGCTCAGCCCCACCACCACGGTGCGATCTCACTAGGGTTTTCCCTCATCGCCGTGGTATGTGGGCACCTTCCTGGAAGGCCAGCCTGCTTTCCGAGCCCACAGCAAGTTGGGGAGCCTTGTTTAGGTGAAAGCTGTTCTTGTGAGAATTATGGGCCCAGTCCAGATGGGCCCTTTCAAGGATGTGTCAGTGGGGAAGCTGGTGGCCAGGAAGGGAATTGCAGGGGGGAACGGATGAGCCTGCGCCTTCAAAATCCATGCCTAAAGCGTTGTGCTTGGCAGGCCCTTTGCAGCGAGAGGTGCTGCCGTGGTGCTGTGTTTGCCACCCCAGTGAAGGGCATTCAAACACCTCTGCCCCCTCACCCAACGGCTCCATGTGTCAAGCCGATTATTGACAACAGCCTCCTGGAATGACTGAAGGAGACCCAAAGTTTGCTCTGCAGCCGTCCTGTCTCCCCAGCGCCTGAGCAGAAGGGCCTTCGAGTACAGAAATACGCCGGGCAGGCCAGAGGGCCCACTCTCTGGGCTAAGCGATGGGGTCAGAAAGGGTGTGAGGAAGGTAGCCCAATCTCTATTTTAACCCAATGCAAATGTTAGGAAGACAACCCAGAGTGAAGAATGTGCAGAAAACATCCCCGCAAACAGAAGGCCATTCAGGAGTAAAACACTAGCACTCACTGGCCCCGGGATGTGTGAACCAGCAGGGTGATGAGCGTGGAGGTGGCTGGGCAGACGCAGTTCAAAGCCAGCATGGCGTATTTGCATTCTTCTTCGCAGACCACATGATCTGAAATTAAAAAGACAGTGCGATGACTACCCTCTGAGCGTCACTTTCATTTTTCCGAGTTACACACCTCCTATAGCTGGTAATGTCCCATGGACGATCTTCTAGCTAGCCAGTCGCTACGCATGGGAGGATGTGGGGGAGGGGGTGCACAGCATGCCCGGCTATTTGAGGATGCTGGAGATCATTTGTTTTATGTTCCAGTCCCTGTGAAGTCAGCGCAGATCGATTAAGCACAGAAGGGGCCGCAGGGAAAAGCATCTTGTTTCCAGGACATACCATAGATGTATTCAACTAATCAAAAACCCACCCTGGATGACACATGGGGAGCAATGAAAACTAGAATAAATGCAGGGAGAAAAAACAGATTCACAGAATGGAAACCTGCCAAGCAAACAGAACCCAGTCCAGACCCCGACCCCACAAGGCAGAGTAAGGGGAGAGGGGTGAATTTCAAACCCCAGGGCCTGGTCCAGATTCATTCTATGAAGGACGAGGTATCACACTGACAGACTAATGAGCTGTACTCAATCTCCAGTGTTCTCTTTCAAGAAAAAAATTGATCATTGTCCAAAAAAATAATAATCTGGGAACATACTTGAATTTAGGCCCAGTCCTGCCGGGCAGAGAGATGGCAGAATTCACGATCCAAATTATATACATTTCTCATGGGGATAAACAAATGCTCAGAAGATAAGAAAAGCTCTCTCACTTCATTGTAATTGCCCTGATCACAGATTCTAAACTGTTCTATACTTTACAACACTGTCGAACCCACAATCCCATTTTGGGAGACTCCCCAGGAAAACACTGAAAAGACAAGGACCATACCCCAAACTACAAACACTACATTTCTAAAAGGTTTTCAGAAATGTTTGGCAAGGTTTAAAAGTTTGGTTGTATTTTGAGTTGGTAGATATGCCTCTGGCCTACCTCATAATGGCCCAGGGGGACTATTCTGCCAGTGACCTAAGTCTGTGATACATTAGCATTACTAGCTGTTAGGAACTTAAGAATGGTCATACTGGGTGACACCAATGGTCCATCGAGCATGGTATCCTGTCTCCAACAATGGCCAGTACCGGAGCTTCAGGAAGCGTGTACAGAACAGGGCAATTGGAGTGATCCACCCTGTCTTCTCCCAGCTTCTGGCAGTCAAGAGGTTTAAGGTCACCCCAAGCATGGTGTTGCATCCCTGGCCATCTTGGCTAATAGCCATTGAGGGACCTATCATCTATGACCATCTCTAGTTATTTTATTTTAACTGAGTTATATTTTTGGCCGTCGCACCATCCTATGGCAATGAGTTCCACAGGTTAATTGTGCGTTTGTGTGGAAAAAGTACTTCCTCTTGTTTTCTTTTATGGGAATGTGTAAATACCACTTCTTTATTCGCTTTTTCCACACTATTCATGAGTTTATAGACCTCTAGCATATGCCGCCTTAACCGTCTCCTTTCTAATCTGAACAGTTGAATCAGTTTAGTCTCTTTTTGTACTGAAGTCGTTCCACCCCCCTTGATCATCTTTGTTGCCCTTCGCTGAACTTCTTCTAGTTCCACTATGTCCTTTTTGAGATGGAGCAACCAGAACTGGACCCAGCACTCGAGGTGAGGGCACACCATGAATTTATATAGCGGCATTATGTTATTCTCCGTCTTATTTTCTATCCCCTTCCTAATAGTTCCTAACTTTCTGTTTGCCTTATGAATGTTAAATGTCATCTGCCATTTTGCTGCCCAGTCACCCAGTTTTGTGAGATCCCTCTCTTCACAGTCAGCTTTGGACTTAATTACCATGAATAATTTTGTAACATCTGCAAACTTTGCCTCTTCACTGTTCACCCCATTTTCCAGCTCATTAATGAATATGTTGAACAGCACAGGTCCCAGTACGGATCCTTGGGGGGAACCCCCTTGTTCACCTCTCTCCATTATAACAACTGACCATTTATTCCTACCCTTTGCTTCCTATCTTTTAACCAGTTACTGATCCATCAGAGGACTTTCCCTCTTCTCTCACAACTAATTAGTTTCCTTAAGAGCCTTTGGTAAGGGACCTTGTGTAAGGCCTTCTAAAAATCCAAGTACATTATATCGATTGGATCGCCCTTATCTTCACGCTTGTTGAAGCCTTCAAAAGAATTCTAATAAAACGACAAAGGGTCCTGTGGCACCTTATAGACTAACAGAGGTATTGAAGCATAATAAAACGGTGAGGCCTGTTTTCTCTTTATAAAAGCCGTATTGCTTCTTCCAACAAATTGCGTATATCTATGTGTCTGATAGTTCTGTCCCTTACTATAGTTTCTACCAATTTGCCCAGTCCTGAAGTTAGGCTTGCCAGATCGCCTCCGGAGCTCTTTTTTATTACATTTAATTCCTGTGTTGCAACAGGCAGAGGATGGATACCCTAAAATAGCAGCTAGAAGGACCAAGAAACTAGAGGAGATCACACCACCAGGGCAGTAGCAAGTCCAGCAGCGAGAGGTTCAGACTGGTGGCTCGAAGAAACACTGGTGGTGAGCAGCAGCGAATATTCGGGAACATCTGTAGATTGGTGTCTCTGCTCAGCAATAAGTCTCCCCTCGGGGCTCCTGGTCTGAGTAAGGCAGGTGCATCTGGCCTTCCGGGGGGAAACCCACATCTGCTCACACCAAACTCACCAGCAAACTTGACATGAAACTTGTTTTCAGGCTTGAGAATCTGAACGTAGAGGGGGCAGTTGGGAGCAAAATCCTTCACAGCCCAGGCTCTCAGGATGGTCTGATGGTCCTGATGAAAGAGAAAGGCAAGAGCAATGCTATAAGCATCTCTCTGGCAGCTCGGTAGGTTCCGGCACCTCCGTGTTTTGGGCTTAATTCACAAGCAATAGTGTGATCACAGAGAAACAAGCACAGGCAGGTTCACTGCAAACACCCAACCCTCCCAGGCTGTCCCTCCAGAACAAATGTAGAGTCTGGAAGCAAAACAGGAAAAATAAAAGGAGTTTAGTCTAGGATTTTCAGATTTTCTGCAGGGTTCTTTGAATAGCCCAGCATTAACCTATTGACATCCCAGACCGGTAACTGATTTGCTATATACACAGAATCTGATAAAGGCCATACACACAGGTACATGTTGGAATCTGGGTCGTCCCAATACCAGCATGGAGGGTTATCACCTGCCCACATGCCCCAGGGATCTGATGAGAAGATATGCCTGAAATCTTGGTAAATAATAATTCAATATGAACTATCCCCGCTATGTGAGGAGTGCCGCCCTCCACTGAACTTGTTCTGTTGCCACTATTCAAGGGCGGGTTCCTCCTTGGCTAAAGAAAACAGACCTACAAGGGGCCCTAAAGAGACCCTGACTTTCACTCTGCAGGTCACTTCCTCCCACATCAACCCGGCGGCGGCACTTTAAAGGGCCCGGGGCTCCCCGTGGCTGGAGCCCCGGGCCCTTTAAAGCGCCGCAGGGTGAGTACAGGGGGAGCAGAGAGGCACCTTTTTATAGCGCCGCTCCCCCTGTGCTCAAGACCTGGCTACGCTACTGCTCTCTTGTGGATAATCCCGCCAGCTGTGATCTAACTTTCCACCTGGTCTCCTTCCCACAGCTATCTCTGGGCCTGGTAAGAGACCCCACACTTCAGAATATGCATTTCAGAATCACTGGCAGATCCCTCGCTTCCTAATTCCGATTTCTTTAGGCCTCTCTTCTGGGGTATTTTTTTCTCGCTGCGTGCAGGGTGAGGACGTGTCTAGCTCACAAAGTTCAAGGTGATCCCCAAAGCCCCAACTCTGTCAATCCCAGCTTATGCACCATGAACACAAATGACAAAAGCATCACAAGGCGGCAAAATGTCACCCCGGTCTGCCTGGCTGGGGAGCGGTACACAGCCTGTTGCTGAATGCACCTGATGTTTTCGACACTTAGGAGAGAAACATCGGAATTACCATACTGGCTCAGGACTTCCTCCAGTCCAGTGTGTCTGTCTTCAAGAGCGGATGCTTCAGAGGAAAGAACAAGAATCCCTACCCTAGGAAGGGATGGGATAACTTGGCCCCAGGCAATGTAAATTAGTATTAGCATTATAAGTTTGTTAGCACCCATAACCAGAGGGCCATAGATCGAAACCAGACTCTGCTAACTGCCACCTCCTTTCGGGGGAAGGTTTTTGGCCTGGGTTATGCAGGAGACCAGACTAGATGATAATGGTCCCTTCTGGCTTTAATAGCTATGAAGCGCCAATAAACCCAGCCCTGTCTTACCGCGGCCGTGCGGTCCGCCTCGTTTCGACTGCTGAGAATGAAACAGGCCTCTCCGTTATCCATCCTGAAAACACAAAGGGTTCTGTGAATCACACACAGCCAGCGAGCTTGTTCATCTCACATGCACTCCGCAAGAGAGGCTCCTGGCCTGGTTTCTGGGTGGTCATAAAAGACGGCACAGGTGGGCGCTGCTAACGTTTGCCGGGAATCAGGTAACCAGCCCTGTCACATCACAAGAAGGAGCAGAGGTAACCTGCGAGAAAGCCATTTCACGCTGCTGCTAGTAAATATGTAGCAAATTACATACAGCAGAATGGGAACAGCGGGGATTTTATAAAGGGCCTGATCCCAGTTGTACCAGTCAAAGCGTGTGCATTCTGTTCCCTGGGGGACAGGGACTTGATCATTTCTGTGAGCGTCCCGTGTTACGGGCTGAACACCGCAGGGGACAACTCTAGGTGGCGCTGGGGTTGGTGCGTGTCTGTCACTAGCCAGCAAGAGACAACACGGTCAGCAGCTGGCGTCGCTAGAGGGTTTTGGTTTCAGGGAGCTGAGCTGCAGCGGGCACAAATGAGGCTGTTTCATGTGAAGGGCAGGTTGCGGCGAGGTGCCTCGCAACCCGGAGGATCTCTGGGGACCGTCACGCCGCCACCCCCGGAGGAAGCCGGCAGGGCTGCGAGCAGATGGCTAACTCTCTGCACAGGCGGGTGTGAATGCCACAGAAAGCCAGCCAGCATTTCTCCCCGGTTTTATTTCAGCGGTGGGAGGACCTGGCAAGGCTCAGGTAATTAAACAAGGGAGCTTCTGGCTCTGGCAGGCGACAGACGGGAAACACTTGGTGAACAACGGAAAGCGGCTCCAATCGCCATAGGTCATATCTCGGCATCTGTCTTGTCTAGTTCGGCTGCAAAGTTAACTCGCGTGATCTGCACACGGGTCGGAGCGCCCCCGTTGGGCTGGCCCGCGTGCGAGCAGCCACGCTGCAGAGCCAGACTCGAGTGCACCCACGGACTGCATCCGCACTCCCTCGTGTGAGGCACTCGGGCTTTCGGGGCCTATCCCAAAGCTCTTAGCTCTGCAGAAGGCTCAGCTGCTCTAGGAGTCTGTCCCAGTGAATTGTGGGAGAACGTGTCTGTCACATGGGTGGGGGAGAGGAAGGAATGTGAGAAGGCGCTCAAGTGGTTTAACCTGCATTTGCACTGCAAAGAGGGCAGGCTACCATGGGGTTAGCCTATACCCCACAACAGGCCAGCTAGCCTGAATGTAAAGCACCAGCACGCTCAGGGGAGAGAGTTTTGTGCAGTCAGGAGACTGATAAGGGGCTAAGCTGAAGTTCACTCTGCAGTGAACACATGCCCTAGGTCAGTGGCGTAGCCAGGTTTAGAGCACGGGGGAGTGGAGCTGAAAAAAGGCGCCGGGAGCAAAAAAAAATGCTCCTCTCCAGCTGCAGCGCAGGAGCAAAAGACGTCGGAGCACAAAAAAGGCGCCGCTTCTGCTCAGTGGGGGAGCAGCCGCTCCCCCTGCTCCCCCCCGGCTACGATACTGCCCTAGGTTTGTATAGTGCCGGTCCTCGGCCAGCCCCTAGGCACTGTTGTAATAAACACGATTCATAATGAACGTGCACCAGGCAGGGCAGCGGGGATGGGTCTTTGCTGCTTAACGTTCTGCTTTGGAAAGCAACTCTGCACCAGGCTCCTGCCCGGACTTGTCGGACACAGGGGGTTCCTTGAGTCACCAGAGAGGAGAGTCCATTGTATGGAGAGAGCCACAGAGAGCAGCACTGGGCAAAGGGACAGGCCTGCCGAATATCTACACAAATCTGCACAATTATATGTGCGAGAACGTGCTTGCTTGAACTGCACTAGGAGCCTCTGGAAATGCATTTCCCAGAGCTTGTCTGAACAGAGGATTTTTGCACTCGAGTAACTTTATCAAAGTGCTGCCCCCAACAGACGTGTTGTGCAGGTGCAAAAAGTGACTTGCACCTGTGTGGCTTACTCGGGTTTCAGGCGTGTCTACGCCAGCGGCTTGCCCCGGTGCAGCTCCTCTGGGGCAAAACCCCTCAGTGAGGACAAACCTCCAATCTCCCTTTGTGGCACTGCATGGACTGGGGCGGGGGGATGAACCCACACTTAAAAGACACACAGGTGCCCCTCCGCACACATTTTATCCTGGAAGAGTCCTGGCTGGGATCGCTCCTTGTAAGTGCTCTTGCTTCGGAAATGAGCAATCCACGTGAAATGCACAATATTAAATAGCGAAGAGCCTCCCTTCGCTTCTGGCTGCCTTCCACTGTCCCCTCTCCCAGTACGATCCTCCATGGTGCTTTCCGCTGCCTTTGCAGAGCGATGTCTTTATGAGGAGATAGAGTGGGACCACTTGTGTTGCCCTCTCTTTTTCTCCAGTTACCTTGATTTAAACAGGATTTCTCTCTCTCTGATTTTAATTACAATGTCATTTTCCCAAAGAGGCCCCAGCAGACACAGTGAACAATGTCCCTACAAAGCACGTTTACTCCATCGGTATTTTTAAGGCAATGGAGAGAGACACACAAACAGCCAGGAAAATTAAAGACCAGTTTCAGCGTTTCGAGGGATGTGTAAACTGTCCTCTGAGCAGTAAGTACATGCAGAGAATTTTAAAGAGATGGGGGGGGGCGGAGTGGGGGGGGGGAGGAAAAGGAATAGAAAAGCAAAGTAGGAAAAAGAAGAGAAGAGAGGTTTGGAAAGTGTGACTGTGAAATGTGCAATGTTAGAGGGGAGGGGGAAGACAAAGCCTTGTCTACACTGGCATTTTAGACCTTGGGGTAGCTGCGCCAATTTGAAATGGTTGAGCTGCGAATCGTGTTGCGCTGGTGTAAAACCTGGGCTGGACTCTCCGGCTTGCTAAGGCCGCTTTGGGCTGCAGCTGCAGAGGGCCAAATGAAGAAACCCTCCTGTGCACGGGAGCTCTGCTGGAGGAACTCCGGCGGAGGCGACTCACTGTGCCCTTGGTCTCCATCCCTGAGTAAGGGAAGGAGGGGACCCATTGGGGTGCTCTAGGGGTGGGGCATAGGAGAAACATGCAGGAGCAGGGGAGCTGGAACGAAGCTCTACCACATTACTCCATGGGCATCGAGTCCCCGTGCCCCACGCATGGGCCACATCTCGCTCTAGCTAGCAAATGTTTCCTAATAGTTGGACCAGGGGGCTCGGACGTGCACCTCCTCAACTCCACCTCTGCCCTTACTGCTAACTCAAATGTGTCCTGGGGCAGGTCACCCGAAAAATAAGCACAGAATTAATCTACCTCTTGGGGGCGCTGCGAGTCACAATTCATACTTGCAAAGTGCTTTGAGATCCTCAGATGAAACAGATCTAGAAGGGCAACTATTATTACCAGTGACTTTACTGGATACAGTTAGAGTTACACAGTTAGTAAAAGCAGATTCTTTGTGGGGGGGTTATTCTCTTTATTTCTCCAGCTCTTGGGGAGAAGGAGGCATTGGGCATCCAGGCTCTTGCATTTCGCAGATGATAAACCTGGGTTTCTGCGGCTCCTGCCGTCAATTTCTATTACTGGCTGCTGAATCCAGAAATAAGAAAAAATTTCAATCCATTATTCTAGGCACCTTAACAACCAGCTAAGTGCAGAGTTTCTTAAGAGAGTTCTACTGGGGTAGGATTGGATTCAAAAGGAACTAGTAATTGGCAGCCTTTAAAGAATTTTAAAGCCCCATTATTACATTTCCAGTCCACCCCTCAAGGCTTGTTATCCACAAAATGAAGGACACCTCGCTAGAGTTCAATAATCTGAAGTCTATTTTTAAGAATTTTACAGTGATGGCAGAGAAAATTGACATCTGTGGTGCACGAATCTTTCATGACTGTTTAAACTGGGGTCAGACTAACACGCCAGCCTATGAGAGCACGGTGACAGTGAGTTTTAAACGTGGGCTTTACTCTTTGCATGAGTTACTGTTATATCATGAGCCGTCAGCCCTGAAATGGAGTAAGGGCTTGTCTACACTTGAAATGCGACAGAGGCATAGCTGTACCGTAGCAATGCTCCAGACAGACCTACGCCAACGGGGTGGGGGTGGCGGGGCTGTCCCGTCAGCACGTTCCCCCCCCCCCGCACCTCCTCGAGAGATGGTAGCTAGGAAGAATTCTTCCAGCGACCTAGCACTGTCTCCACTGGGGGTTAGGTCGGCTTGGTGCAGATATTTCACACTCCTGAGTGATGTAGTTAAACCGACTTAATTTTCTAGTGTAAACCAGGCCTTAGGAAGCTGCTTTTCTTCGTGGCATCTTTTCACCTTTGCGTCTGTCCAAATGTTTAGGCAATAGCCTACAAAACAGCATCCATTTTAGCCGACGGTGGATTGCCGCCGCTGCTTGGAGCTTTGCACTGTAATGGCCAGCATTCCTCTTTTAAAAAAACGGTATTGTTTAGATTAGCTATTGGAGCCACCCACTAGTGGGAGAAGGTTCCCTGCTGGAGTGTTTTGGCTCTCCCATGCTGATCTAGGACGCTGTATAGCAGTGTAATCAATGCTACAGTCAGACACGCACCGTTCTTGCTCTGAATAACAGAGAACACATATGCTGGTAGCCATAACAGGAGTCTTGGAGGGCTATTCCCCTCCCCCACCTCGGTGGGTCTTGCTAGGATTGGCTCTACACTCACTTTGCTCTCATGAGATCCTGATCTTTCAGTGCAGACCCCTGAAGATATATCACTCGCTGAGACCACAGAGGAATCTGAAGGACCCGCCGAACTTGTATATCCATCTCGGTTGGACAAAGTATCACTACGTAGTAATCCTGAAAGAGAAAAGCCGGCGTTTGCGTGTCAGCCTGACAGTGCACGCTTGGTAAGATCGTTTCATTCACTGATTGAGCATGCAATTCTATACGGTTTTGGTATTACGCTATTAATGGTGTGATATCACTTTGCACCAGCGCTGGGATGTCACAAGCATTGGAAGCACACACAGAGTTTTCCCCCCAATCACGTTTGCACAATAGCTCTAACGTAGGCACATCTGACAATTGAATTATTAAAGGACTGAACATTTGGCTCAGAAAAGTGGGGCTCTGTGTATTTAGAGAAATTAGCAAGACTTCAAAAATGAAATCTCTACTGAGCCAAGGCTGACAATGACAGTGAAATCTTGATTGGTTCTTTGAATTAAATACAAATACAGGGTGCATGTGAGCCATCTTAATAGTAGTGGGGTGAAAGTTACACCCATTCACTGATAAACAGCGCTAATTAGACTTGATTATTCCATTTGGAGCTGGGTAAATCATCTGGGGTTCAATCAGCAAACATTTTATTTACATAGTATAAGGCATTCAATTTGGTAAACACCTTCTAACATAAAAAAAACCACATTTATATAAACATTTTCAATGTGCTTGGATACTACAGCAACAAGCGCTGCAGAAACACCCGAATTAGCCCCGAGAGAGTTTGTTCATTGTTGTGGATACTGCAGGTTATTGAATCTACCAGGACTACTACAATATGTATTTCTTCTGTGCCGTTTCAATATACAGATTCATGCATTCTATACAGTGAATTGAAACCAACTACCAGATTAGACTGAAGACTAATCTGGTTGAACTGATATTTTTTTACCTCATATATATTCCTGTCACATATCCTTTGCTTCCCTCTTCCATGTGCTCAGTGCCGGGTGGTGCACTCATTACCCACAGCAATGTCTAGCAGCACCGAGAGCTCAGTAAGGACACTTGTCCAACTGCTAACAATGGTTGCCCTGAAATAAGACACCCCTGCCGTTACCTGAAGCCGGGGATGGGCGTAGAACTCGTTCAGAAAGTCCATCAGGAGGTCGATCTTGAGGGAACTGACGCAAAGGACAACGTGTTTCTCGGTCTGTGCTCGGTGGCGGCTGTAATTCCCCCCTGATTTCTGACGTTCCATCCAGAGGTACACGAGCTCCTCGAACTGCAAACAAAGGCAGACCACTCCTGGGGTGAGACAGACTGTGGGGTGGGCCGAAGGCATTCAAAGATTCAGGACACTTCCACGGCTACAAACTGCACATCCATAGTTATAATGTCCCATGGTTAGCCACATACACCTGTGCAAGGTTCAGAGAGCTCTGGATAAAGGACAGTTGAGTTTATACATTGGCAATGTTGTGTGTAATATACAGGAATGTAATCTGTGTTTAATGCTATGGTGACAGGCATCATGCAAATGCCTGTAAGAGAGAGAGAATGGAGAAGACACAAATAGGCTAGACAGACTACACACATGTGTTCGCCTGTACACCCTCTTGGAAATGGGTTGCTTCATTTAAAAAAAACATTAAATGACAAACATCCTGGGATTTTCTGTAGTGTACATGCCCTGTACAGTGCTAGGCATGCCTGTATCGTCACACATACATATACTCAACACACATGTTAAAATGAACTCACATCACAGTATGTGAACATAGAGCATGGCACATACAGAGCACTTCCGCTTATGTTGGTGAATATCTCTTGTGCCGGGGCAATGGTTGAGATTTCTTTTTACTTATGGCCCTTTGTGACAAACTTCCTCCCCACAGCTCTCTCGCGTGCCATCTTAGCCATTTCTGGGTGGTACCTGCAAACCGGGACAATGTGTTTTCTAGCTCTCCTGCTAGCGAGCAGACACACACACACCACACACACACACCCTGCCTGTTCCGTTTAAGGACAGATGGGAAGGAAACACACGTTGGCTATTCAATCCCAGAGGAAAACCTTTTCTAAGAGCATCTCCCTATTCCCCTCACCTGACACGAAGCAGTGACAGACAGTGAAAGCTGCAGGCAACAGGCTGTCATTGCCACACCATGCGGCTGGCTTGCGGAGAAGGAGCACTGGCTGGTTTGCCCCGAGACGTGATGCATCAAACGCCGCGCGGCTCAGCCGCTGGTTGACAGTGCCTCAGAGCAGAAACTAAATTCCCTCCGTAAAATAGACTGAGAATTCCTCTGTCTCCTCTGGAAATCTCAAACCATGTTCCCAGTCAACTGACTAGTCAGGTGGAAATCACCCTCCTGCTGGTCCTGATCACGAGCCATGACACACCAGCAATGCTGCCATTTCTAAGCTAGGCCGAGAGCATCTTTTTCTTCATGGCGGTGTCGCTTACCTGGAGGGGCAGCACGACCAGGGCAACGCAAATCATTATAACCACCAGGAGCTGCGAGGGCCAGATCTTTGGGGTCACATCTCCATAGCCCACGGTGGAGAAGGTGACGATACAGAAGTAGAAGGACTTGAAGAGGGAGAGGTTGTCGCCTGCTCTTTCTAAATGCTGGATGCCACAGGTGCTGGAGGGAGTGGGGGGAAAGGGAGCATGTGTCAGTCAGGCTTTCATACGGTACTCCATGAACATCAGGTTCCTGATCCTGCAATGTGTAACGCCCTCCACTCCTACTGACGCCAGTGGGGGAAGAGTGGTGCTTGCAGGAGAATGCCCTAGAAGAAGCCTTGAACCTACCAGACTCATGGGCAGAATTCATCCCCAGTGTATCCCCAGTATTGTCAGTGGGATAAATCTGGCCAGCTTGACAGCACTTCTAGTTTCAAGGTTCAATTTGGCTCAGATAATCCCCCTCCCCCCGTTAACATGCTCATCAGAACATTAACCCAAACTCTTGACATCAGGTACCACACACCAGTAGCGCAACATCACTTGTGTAGGCAGCATGGAGTCCGCGGCCCTATGTTTCTGACAGAACCGAGTGGTGCAGAAAGGTAAACAGGAAGCTCGTTCCGTTCTTGATATGGCTCAGATGACATTAAGGGCTCTCAGTCTCATGACTGACTTCAAGTGAGGTTCTTCAGCAAGCACGATGCTGCTAATACATTTCACTCCCCACTCCACCACTTTTGTGTCTCTCTCTTTGGAAACACAAACCCTCTGGAACCAAGTAGCTTATCTCCCCAGTAGTCAGTCAGCATCACTTGAGAGGCATGCAGGTTAAAAGCCATCTTGGTGAGCCGAAATGACGTAGAAGTAGCCTTGGAATTGAATTCTAGTGCTATCAAACAGGCCAGGAAATACATACAGAGTCACAGAGGGCATGAGCCGCTAAAAGCAAAGTGTACTGTGGCTTGGTTTTATTTAAAAAGACCTGTCAGGATGTTTAGACCTGTCATACTCATCAGCTTCACTTTGTGTCCACTTACAGCTTAACTGGCATGTTACATTCAAAGTCTGGACCAGTGAAGATGTACGAAAATGCCACAAGTCTAGTTAGACACTAAATACCTAACAATGGAAAGAAGTCCATGTTGCTCTAAATGCACAGGGCAAAGGGTTCTGTTAATTAGCAGATGCCTCCATGACCCATTAGACAAATGGCTATCGAGCAACCATGGTAACCTCCTCCAGATGAACAGCATATTTAGGAAATGCAGTGGCCTCAATGTACAAGCCATCACAGCTGAATTAGTGTCCAACAAATATCTCCCCTTCAAAAATCACCAGCATCGTCCTGGACATGTCAGCACTTACTGCCCTGCTCTGAGCCATGAACACTTACATAAGCCAGCCATGATCCTGGCATGCTCCAATTAACAAGTTTCCGTTAAAATCATGTAATTAGAGACAATCATTGGCTCCTAAAATAGGAATTGATCTGCCTGACGCTAAATGTTCAGGAAGACAAAGCAAAATACGGAGAATCTCTGAGTCAGTGGAGCGCGTCTGATTCTTTTATCAGCCATCAGCACTTCTGAAGATCAGGCTTTAAAACAGTTAAAAAAAACAACAACCCAAAATGCTACAAAAAAAAGTGTTCTGAACATTTAGGGTCACTTCCAGCTGGTGTAAACTGGTATAGCTCCATCAAAGTCAAGCGTTGATTTACACCAGATCTGGGCCTTAATTCCATAAAACTAAATACTGACCCCATTGATACCAATGGTAAAGTTCCCCTCGGGCTCAGTGGACCCAGGATTTGGCCCTGTATAGTTTGTGATGGATGGAGATTCAAAGGTTTGGGAGCTCAGTTTGGTTTGGGTAAACAGCCCTAAACTTTGATGCTTTGATCAATATATATATTTACATAGTCCTCTCCAGGACTCTACAGAATCCAACTGGAATCAGACTGGAAAATTCCTGCTGCAGCCATGGGCAGAATCTCCTGCAAGTTTCCAAATCACAGTATGGGGTTTTGGTGCACTCCTCCAATGAAAGCCAATGGGAGTCAGGCTTTTAATCGATCCCAGCACCCACTCAGGGGCATGAGAATTCACCCCTACCCCAAACACTCTATTCTCCATTGTTCAGGTCAACAGGAAATAGCACCGACAAAGTGCACATGGTCACTTATAAAGTCGGTTTTGTTGACTTTTCCATTAGACCTTTGAGAGCAAGACAGCTTCTGATATGGAGGCCCCTTCAGCTGTGCTCCCCCCTCTCCTGGTGTCTCTTTGCCCCCAAGAGCACCACGTAGGAGGGAGTGTAACCAAGAGGGGGTGAAAACACCATTGAATCAATGCTGCTTTTAGTAAAGAAGCTTCTGTCTCTCCCCCTCTCCCCTCCCCGCCCCTTCAATAACAGAAGCAACAGCCAGTTAGCAAATCTGGACACTGACAACTTTGCCATCCAGAGGTGAACAATATTTCCTCCCACTGCTTAAAGAGGAAACAAATATTTTTGCATGGAGATGAAGAGAAGGGAAAGGAGTCAGGGGGAAAAAATCAATAGATCAGCCCTTCTGCCTTTGTGTCTAACTGCCAGCAGTGCGGCCACATGATGATTCTAACCACCTAGAAGAGCACTTGGCCTCAGATCATATCCACAGGGAACAGCAGTGTAATTGGTCTAGCTTGTATCTTGCCACATGTCATCCTCCGAGGGGCAATACTTCAAAGAGCGATTGAAAAACAATCTCTACTGGGCTGACTTGGTTGTGTTACAACAAAAACAAAAACACCTATAACACATCATGCATCCAACAGAGGTTTTTTATTTTCTTAAGTCACATTTACCCCATGCTCTAGGGAAGGAGAAAGCAAAGGACCTTGAAGGGCTGATGTTCTGTTTACGTAGATGGAGGAGGTGTGCCAGTTTGGGCGTGCAGCATGGCCCCACCTCTCACCTTGCCAAGGCCAAATGTGGGATAAAGACCCAGAACAGGAACCGCAGAAAAGTAATTGTGTTTGAAACGGATATGGGAGTAAGTGTCTAATGTGTAGATGCAATTCTGTTAACTATGCGTGCAAAGTAAGCATGCAGATATTTTCTCACATGATTTTGAAAATCTGGCCCTGACTACGTTGCCAACCAATAACATATTTGTATATGGTGCTCTCATGCCCTGTGACCCCAGTGCAATAGTGCTGTGGTTCTGCTAAAAACGTTAATGGAGCAGGAAAAAAATTCCTACTAGCCCCAGTTATTTGTGAATTTCAAAAGGTCTGGAGCTCAGTTTACGTTCATCAGATGAGCAACAAAAGTCTGGAGGCTTCTGTGAGTTTCTAGGCCGGATATCTTGAAAGGACACGAAAGGAACTGATGATGTTCAAGCCAAAAACACTGCAAGATGCAACTCTTTAAAGCCATAATAAACGTATGGTTCTCCCAACTGCTCATTTGAGCTAATTCCTTAGCAATTTTGCTCTCTCCTGTGACTTGGTCCCCTCCCCTTCCAGCACCACAGCAGCATGCAGCAAACAAAAGCTGTTTTACTGAAGTAATCTGAATGTGTGGCCCTACAATGGTGAGGACTGGAGCAGGGGGTCAAAAGCCTTTTTAGGACCTCTGTGCTCTCACTATCCTGAGAGCTCCTCTGGACTATGACATGGCTGAGTCTGTTTGTCGCATCGTACTTGGGGCTGGAGCTTCACGTCAAATGGGTGGGAAATTTCTAGCCTGCTATGCACCCTCCCTACACAACTTTCTGCTCCAGAGAGCTGGGGCAACCTGCAGTTGGAAGAGGCTGTAACATGGTTTTTCCTGCCATAGCAACAGGATAAAAGTAAGTGACACCCTCAGAATAAAGTTCTGCCTATTACATTTCAGTCCACCACAAACCACCACACTCTGTTAGGGCCCAATCTTGGAAACTCATGTGCATGCACATGACTCCTCACAGAGTAAAATGCTAAGCCCATACGGAAGCCTTTGCAGGATCAGGGCCTTTGCTTTTCCCTCGAGCTATTTAATCACTGCCTTACGTCACATTATTTATTTCACGAATGCATGTGGCATGCAGCCAGGTCAAGGGTTTAGAAAAACCAAACAAAACTCCTTACCCCGTGAAAACAAGACACAGCAGGGTACAAATCAGAATCAGCACCTGATTGAACATGGCGGATTGCGTCCTCTGTATCGCTCGGTGCAGGTCATTCTGCAAAAAGGAGAAGTCTCACTTGGCGGATGACTAGGATAAATACTTGGGTGCAAACCTACCCCTCCGTTATAGCCGTGCAACCTTGCTGACTTCTAAAGGGTTGCGTAGGAAGCAAGTCAGGCCGGAATCTGTCCCTTTTAAAAAGTATCACATGCATTTCTGTAAGGAATAAGTATTGCCCTAGTCTGTCCCCAAATCGGAGACACTGCAGAGCGCAGCTCTGAAAATGGCATCGGGCATTAGTGCAAGGGATGGTGCGGGGATGGTGAAGAGGATTAGTGCAAGGGATGGTGAAGAGGATCTAGTGACAGAGACTAGAGAGATCCTGTGCGTGGGAGGTGAGGAGGAGGCAGTTAAGGCCTAGAGGTAGCAAGCCTGGGTAATGAGGATGTAGAGATGGCAGATGAAGGGAAATGGGAAGATAAATGGGGAAAGCCGTTTCTGTCCTGTTGTAACATTGCAAGCTCTTCGGGGCAGGGACTGTCTATTGGTCTGTTTGTACAATGCCTGGCACAGTGGAGCTGCATTCTTGGCTGGCCCTTATGCACAGCCATAATAAACATGAAATAAATAAATAAATAAATAAATAAATAAATAATGCACAGAGAATTGTGCCACATGGCTAAGACTAGAGTACCCATTAACATGCAATTTAGAAGCATTCTGTGAACACAGGTCTTAAGAATTCATCTATAGTCCCCATGGGCAGAGCTTTCAGAAGGGGCATGGTTCAGGACGTCTGAAATTTACAGTTTCTCTCTCAATATTAGTGTAAAACAAGCCTCCAGAAAGCAATAGTAAGGAGACTGCCAGGCTACTCTTCCGGTTACACTAGAAGGGAGTGGGTGATCTTTGGCTACTCACTATCATGTTTTCCAGGGCATACTTGGCCAGCCAGCAGTTCAGAAAAACTGGAATAAACAAATTCCGTAAAGGGGACCAGAATATCTAGAAAACAATAGTTATTCGCAGGTTTACTTGAAAAACACTCACAAAAATCAACGCTCCTTTATTAAATAAGTCATAAACAGTTAGTCAATTATTAGCTCGCCTCCCTAAGAATCTAATTTCCAAAGTTTTGGCAGAGGAATACATGAGGATAATTGGCCTCAAAAGATTACAGAAACTGCCTGTTGCAAAGATAGGGTCAGATCCTCAGTTGGCCAGAAGCAGGGAATGGGTGACAGGGGATGGATCACTTGATGATTCCCTGTTCTGTTCATTCCCTCTGGGGCATCTGGCATTGGCCACTGTCGGAAGACAGGATACTGGGCTAGATGGACCATTGGTCTGACCCAGTATGGCCGTTCTTATGTTGGTGCAAGTTGGCATAGCACTACTGATTTCAATGGAACTAAGTTGATTTACATCAGTTCAAGTTCCAGACCTTAGACTAGAGCTCTCTTGATCTGCCCCAAGTCTCTGCAGCCTTGACTATACTACCCAACTGCATGGCTATAATTGGGCAGCATTGCAATCTAGGTTAGACGCAAACGCCTGAGACCTGTCTAGGCTATGTCTTCCAAAGTCACTGACACTGGTGGAGCTGAATCATGGCTACTAAGTTTGGCCATGATCTTGCAGTGAGCTCTGCGCCAGTGTGGGGGTCTTGATTACATCCTCCAGTATCTGAGTGGGTCACAAACAATGCAGTCTCTGGGCTGATGGCAGACAGACCGTCTTCCATAGAATCCTAGAGTTATGCAACATGTCCACAACCAACCATGGAACCAGGAGAAATGTAGCCGGTCCCGGGTTCTGACATGGAAATGAAACCAGGTGAATTCCACAAAAAGCCTTTTTGAACCCATCAAGACACTGGAAAATTTAAACAAAAATGAACATTTTCCACAGAAAGTCATTTGTTACTGAAAAAAAGGTTTGGGGGGAGAGGGAGAGGAGTTGACCTGCTCTTAACATTTCCTGTCATTGGACAGACGCCCATTAATCATGGTTTCATAATGACAACATCGTAGCGGAGCATTTATTGAAATGGGATTGGTTTGAAAATGTCAAGAGCAAACACTTACTGTAATTATAAAGGGCACCGTGTTGATCATTTCAAGGATGAATGAAATGCGAAAAATCTGCTCCCAGATGTTTCCCTGCAGAATGAAAAAAAATTAATTGTTTAATTAAATAATCCTGGAAGAATACTGAAAAGGACAATTGAAAAGGTTCTGATTTGGGTCATTTCCAGCTATGATGATGTTGTAGCAGCCAGGAGAATGCTGGGTATGTTACAGCCGGCAGAAGCAGCCTTTTCCCAAAGTGGAAAGCCTGGTCCTTTTCCCAAAGAACTTATGATCTACATTTTAGATAAGACGCGAGGAGCAAGCGGGACGGACAGCAGGAAGGGGATGAGATGGGGGAGGTCAGTGGATTATTTCTGAGCGAAGCTTAGTTTATGTCACAGGCAGCAAAGACCCCTAGGCTATCGCCTCCTTGAAGCAGGACCGGGTCATATTCTGCCAGAACACCGTCAGCACTCCCACAATAACAACGATGGAACGGAGACTACACAGAAGAGCAGGGGAACAGAGTGACAGTGCACTAGACTTCCACCTTAAAAGGAGCAGGTTCTAATCCAGTTTAGAGGCCTCTGGATTTCCAGGGAACCATTCTGCTTTCAGGAGCAGTTCTCCCAGCTCTCTGTCTTTTTCAACGTAACTAGAGCTTTTTAAAAGCCTCCCTGCAGTCGTCCTCCCTCTGCTGCCCTCTGGGGTGGGCTAAGCACTGGAAAAGAATGGGAAACGTCTATTTACAACAGAGCGCTGTTCTGACGGACCATTGTATCCTGCTCACTACCAGGCATTGGATTCTAACTTGGGAGGCCCCAGATTGTGGACAGCCGAGCTTTCCCAGGACTCCTCGGTGTTCTGTTTTAGAGACACTCCAGATTGTCTTTGAGAAGGAGTAAAATAAGAGCACTTCTAGGGTTCTTCCTGGCTGGCCACAGGAGATTTTATACTGATCTCTCTTTGGATTCCCCCTATTCCAAAATATTCTGTGCTCTGTGTGTCAGTCCTTCCTCCGGGTGGGTGCATCAGCAAGAGTCCATGGAGGGCTTAGGTGGGACATGAAATCAAATGTGAGCGAGGAAAAACTCCCTTTCTGCCCAGCTACTGCACTAGATTTACTTGAACTTGTGGTGCCTCAGTGAAAGATAAAGAAGAAAAGACAAAGAGCCTCTATATCGGCTGAACAATTCCCACAACAGAGGCGAGAAGAGAATTTCTGGGCCTGATTCCCTCTTGCCTCGTTTACATTAGCACAAAGTGGTTGCAAAATGCCACCAAAAATCAGTGTCTTGCACCCACTTTGTACTGGCGAAAGTGATGCAGAAAGGGCCGGCAATGGAGAATCAGGCCTCTCCTGTCTCCCTCTCTCCACAGCCAGCTTGCAGAGCCTTCCCACCAGACTGTAGAACCATCTGATTAAAGCGATAGGAGTTTAGGGATCAGCTCGTCCCCCTACAAGCCTGATGATAAGAGAGGGCATCCAACGTGCTGCAAACCTTATTGAAAACCCAGATCTGGTTCCTTCTAAAGGACACATGGCTGAAAACGCCAGTGCTGATACACCCAGCTACACAGCATGACTAAGCTGCCCAGAAGAATATCACAGGCTGGAAAGAACAAAAGAAAAATGCTCCAAAGGACTCTGAGATGACATTTATTGAGGCCTTCTTTCTCCGTGGGTAAAAGGAGCCAGAGTGAAAGCCTGTAGGTAGAAGTCCTCTTCTCCTACACAGAACAGATGAAGGAAGGAATGGTCCCTTCCATGCTGCCCGCAACCCTCAGCTGGTAGGAGAACCCCGATGGGTAAGAGGGTGTTTCTATCTCAGTGGCTTCTAAGCTGAGGCTGCCACAAAAGGTGGCGGTTATGAGACAGTATGAAACCAAATGACTCCGCCGCTGCACAGCCATGAACGGTAGCACTGGTGGCTGGGGGAGAAAGGGAGAATGAAGTTCAATCAACCGAATGAAAAAGAATATCCATGTTGTTTGAAAAGTGCCCCGTTTGTGCTATTTTGGAGACTCCTGTGTGGGAAAGCTCAGTAACTGATACAGAACATAATCCATCTGCCTGGGTTGTAATGAGAATAGTGGTGAATGGCTGTGCCGATGTGCAGGAAACTGGTCCAAGGGGGTTTCAGGCATCTGACAGAAGGGAGATAAAATGGCTCTTATGAATCTAATAGCTCTGTGGCAAAAAAGGGAATTTACAGGCATTGGCGCGTTCAGCCTCTCTTCTGAAGCAATGAAGTTGAAGATTTAACATCGCAGCTGAGTAGGGTGACCAGATAGCAAGTGTGAAAAATCGAGACCGGGGGCGGGGTGGTAATAGGAGCCTATATAAGAAAAAGACCCCAAAATCGGGACTGTCCCTATAAAATTGGGACATCTGGTCACCCTACAGCTGAGCCCCCGTCACAGGCTGGCTGTCCCTTTAAGGGGAGATGGGCTCAGGCTCACCTTCGACGGATAAGCTACCCACCCACAGCTGGTCCTGGCTGCCTGGGATCAGATGGTTGATTGGTTATCAGACCCAGCTGGGAGGGAGCCAGGTGATTTCCATACAGGTCTGGGAGAGCTCAGCTGGCGAGACAGTTGCAGGAGGAGGTTGCCGCCAGGATCTAGCCCTGAAGGGAGAAGGTGTCAGGAGAGAAGGAGGCTCCTGAAAAAGGCCAAGCCTCAGACAGGGGGCATGGAGGCAGACTGGGAATAAGGAGCCAGACTGGGGGAAGGACTCCAGGGCGGGGATCCCTGAGGTCAGTGGCTCGGGTAGGGGCTGGGTCCAAGGGACAGAGCTCCGTGAGACAGCAGAATGAAAGGTAACCCAGGAGAGTGGAAGGCCCTTTCATTTCCTTTGTTGAGTCCCTTTCCGGGGCGGAGAGGGACAGCTGCCGGACAAAGCCTCCCTGAGGGAAGGTAGACTGGACACCAGAGGGTGCTGTGGGGGCGGACGTCACCACAGTCCTTTACAAAGGTCTGTCCATTGGGATCCACTTCTTCTCAGATGTCCCACCCATTTCGGACCATGTCCCCAGTCTAGGGCCGGTTGCGGCTAGACTCCCCAGAAGCTGGGCATGGAAGACAGGGGAAGGTCACACCATGAGTGCCCTGTTCTGTACGCTCCCCCTGAAGCTCTGGGATGGGCCACTGTCGGAGACAGGATCCTGGACAAGATGGGCCATGGACTGTCCCCACATGGCAGCTCTTCTGTTCTCATGTACTCCACCGAGCACTCACGCCACTCAATCCTACAAGGGGCAGTACACTCTGGCCTGAAGAAAGCATACGACTGAAGACAGTGAGACTCCGTGTGAGCTTAAAGTCAGTCACTTGCTTCCAGGCTTTGCTGGATCAAGTCCACAAGACTCAGCACCATACAGGATGAATCTCTGTGACAGGACTCAGCAACAGAGCTGCATGGAGGTGTCGGGGGCCAACTGCTGGTAAGCATCTTTTATTTGCTGTATGAAACAAATTGACTTTTCTTCTCTTGCAGGAATATTTCCCTTGTGTGCCTACTGAAGAGTGTTTGTTTCAGTTCAGCGAGCTCGGTGATGAGTAAGAACGGGGAGACTTTCATGTGCATTAGAGGTGAGATTCAAGCTGCAGAATTCAGATCCAGGTTTTTAATATTCTGATATTCAGTGGGTACTTGGATCTGGGATTTGTTTGGCCTATAAAAAAAAAAAAAAGACACAGGCCATTTGCAAAATTCAGTCCAGGTTTGAATTTCAAGTGCCCACAGTAAAGCCGTGTAGGGAGTGATCTGAGCAGAGCAGCTGCTGCAGAGTGAGAGGGAATGAGCAAGGAACGACTGCCACTGATTTCAAGGAGTGTGTGATTGGGCCTTAAACTTTAAATCCATTACTTGGAGGGCTCTTACCTTGTAGCTGAGATAGATGAGAAGCATGGTCTCTAGGAAGCTGATTAAAGCTACGCTAACCTGAAAAAAATATCAAAGAATATAATTGCCTTGGGTTTGATCTGAAGCATCATCGAAGAGGTCTGAGGCTATCCAGCCATTTAAATGGTCTCGCCAACTAAGCATTCCCACCTGGTTTACAAACAACAAATATGAAAGTTGCCAACCACGGAGGCTGTGAGGACTTTACTGAACCCCAGGACAATATGGGGGTGGCACAGATTGGGGATCACAATGGGAAATCCTCCATTTCCCCATCACACTTCTTTTGTCAAGCTTCAAAGAGATGCCAGCCTACTCTAGAGACTTCTTGTATCAGTGCAACTATGCTGGTTCGGGGGAGGGGGGGATTATTTTGATTTAACAAATAATAACTATGCTGATATAGTCTCTAGTGTGGAGACAATTATTAAGGTGCCTTATACCAATATAGCTTATTCCCTTTATACCAATAGAGCTGCATCCACACTAGGACCTGTGCTGTTTTAACTGGACTGGTATAGATAAAGCTGTGCCACTTCGGGGTTACACAAATCCGTGGGCTGAAATCCTGGCCCCACTGATGACAAGAGGAGTTTTACGATGGAGCTTAATGGAGATGGGATTTTACCTTTTTTTTAAAAAAAAAATTAATCACAGGGACATTTTTCACCAATAAAATAACTCAGAGTAAAAATGGCCAAACATGTTGGACCCGTGACACCTTCCCTTCCCCCACCCGAAAACATCTAAAGATCAGAGATAAAAAGACTGGGGCAGTACTGGGGGAGGGGGAGATGAACCTTCTTGGAGGTCCTTGATCCCCTGAATCTTATTTGGCTCTACTGTAGACCCACATTATCCCAGGCTCTATTGAGCCAGGAGAAGTAGAGCTGTGCAAAACGCACAGTTTTATCTTCACAAACATTTGCTTAAACAGACTGTTATCTTTTCCATCGGCATTTGTAAGTTTCACCTAGGGTCATCTTGCTGCTCACAGCAGAAAAACATAATCATTTCCACTCACCAGGAAAATCTGTGTCCTCTGTTTATCAGTCTTCAAGGATTTGTCCCAGGAAGAAAGATGCACAGAGAAAGACTGATGACATAAAACAAACCTTGCACAAAATAAATATTGTATGCCTTTTGTGTGATGGATTTTCTGTGACAATGCCTTAGATTCAGTCACTTACCTGTATTGCCCATAATGGCATTTTTCTATCCACCCATAAGATTGGAGCCCTGTAAAGAAAATTCAAAATGGTCCTAAATTGGAATCTGGTTTAAACAAACCATTCAATGTTTTACCCAACAGGTGTAATGTCAACATTTAAGATTGGAGCCCTATAAAGAAAATTCAAAATGGTCCTAAATTGGAATCTGTTTTAAACAAACCATTCAATGTTTTACCCAACAGGTGTAATGTCAACATTTAAGATTGGAGCCCTATAAAGAAAATTCAAAATGGTCCTAAATTGGAATCTGTTTTAAACAAACCATTCAATGTTTTACCCAACAGGTGTAATGTCAACATTTAAGATTGGAGCCCTATAAAGAAAATTCAAAATGGTCCTAAATTGGAATCTGTTTTAAACAAACCATTCAATGTTTTACCCAACAGGTGTAATGTCAACATTTAAGATTGGAGCCCTGTAAAGAAAATTCAAAATGGTCCTAAATTGGAATCTGGTTTAAACAAACCATTCAATGTTTTACCCAACAGGTGTAATGTCAACATTTAAGATTGGAGCCCTATAAAGAAAATTCAAAATGGTCCTAAATTGGAATCTGTTTTAAACAAACCATTCAATGTTTTACCCAACAGGTGTAATGTCAACATTTACTGATCTATATCTTTATCAAGCTCATTATTACTATTCAAAAATGCAAAGTCTGCATCCAGATCTGAATTTCCTCAAAGTCATGGGTCTTTAAGCCTAAAGTTTGGTTCCAGCCCAGCTAATTCTGTGTCATTCCCTTTTGCAAAACTTCAGTAATAAAACTGGAAACCTGGTGAGACTCACTGCTAGAAATCCCAAACTTAGGCCAGATACATGAATGTGGGATGAGTTTTTGGTGAACCTGAACCAATGGATGGATTCAGGTGAAAACCATCTACGACTAAGCAGTTTGGGAGTGAATTCAGGTTTTGAATGAGTTGAATAATTCCTGCAGATCTCAGAGACTCAGGGTGCAAAGGGAATCAAACTGGAGAAGGCTGCAGAACCCTCAACAACTGTAAGTCTTGACATTCACAAAGCTCCAGAACAGAATGTTTGGTGAACTACAATTAGGCTCAGCCACCTAAAACCCTACGTGCTCCAGTGGGAGAGACTGACAGACTCCATTAGCTGGAGCCAGCAATTGCTCTCACCCCAGGACGACTTTGTCCATGAGACTTGTTTAGCAGAAACTAGACAGAATTTGAGCCGCAAACCTGTGTATGGAACCTCTCACAGGCTACGTGCTGGTTCTGACCCTAGACAACACAAACCCGCTTGAGGTGAAATTCATTTCCCATGCACATCCAGTCCTACCCTAGCAAGCAAGAGCAAGCGTGCTGAATTGTATGAGAGTTTTGTTAAACAGATTACTGAGATTACCCTCTGCATGGAGAATTACTCATTTCCAAAAGCAGAACAGTGGATGCTTTTCCAACTGTGCATCTCAATCCCTTTGTTACTGAGATTCATATTCTCTCTCTTCCTTTGACAGCTGCATCACTATGGACCAGTGGCTACAGGCAGCCACAAGCATCAGAAATTCATATTACCAGGTTCCCCAACAACGGGTTAGAGTGGAACAGGATTTAAGTGCTATTAGCAACTTACCAGTTTATTTCTGTAGACGACTGGTTGAAGGTTGAGTAATTCTGCTTTTCGCATTCCCAGCTAAGACAAGAGAAACACAAACCAAGAGGGAGACAGTCAGTATAATGCACCAAGGGGCCAGTGAGAGATAACGAATAGTCCAAGTCAGAGCCTGCCTCTTAACTTCATGAAAGTGATGCAGGTTGATACCAACGCCATTGTTCCCAAAAGGAGAAAGAGCCTTGAAGCTGCAGAAACCAACTTGGTTGTGGGTGCTAGCTGTGCTTTCAGCTGACGTATGCAGCACGGTCTCGTAATAATAATAATACCCAGCAATTAGAGTGGTTTTAATCCAGGGGGCCAGAGACTTCACTATGTTGCAGACACGCTGCATCAGTAAAGAACAGCCCCTAGGTGTGGCTAAAGCAGGCAGTTTTACTGCATCACTCTGCCAGACTAAAATCAGTCAATCAATCAATACAAGCCAACCAACCTCGTTTGTCCTGGAGGTTTTTTACCTGCAGTTAAAAGCTTATCCACCAATTCAAATTCTGACCAGCAGCACTAAAACTAACCCTCTGCTCCCAGCTCTCCAGAACAGTTAACCAAGAGCCAAGTTCAAGAGTCGCCACGATGCTAATGAGTAGAAACGGAAATGATTGCGAGTCGTCAATCATTCTGTTTGGCACAATGCAGAGTGACGATACTGCACAACCAGGAAACACAAGTGTGGGTGCCAGGTAGCCTGGCTCTTCACAGTTAAACACCCTGGACAGGTGGGTTGGGTGGGGAGGGAAGAAGACTGCAAAGCAGCAACACATGTTTCACATGGTACCAAATTGCTTTGCACAAGTCTGGAAAGGTAAAGTCGCCAAATGGGGAAAGGACTCTGGTATTAATGCTCAAAGTGAGCTACTGACTTACCAAGAGGAATGTTGGTCCAGTAGTTCAGTCACTAGCCATGCCCATGGGAGACTGCTCTGCCACAGATTTCTTGTGTGACCTTGGGCAACTCACTTGAGTCTCTCTGGGCCTCAGTTCCCCATCTCTACAATGAGGATAATAGCACTGCCCTACCTGAGGGATGGTGTGAGGCTAAATACACTGAGAGGTTCTTAGATACTACAGGAGACGGTACATAACACAAAAAGACCATTGGAAAGCGCTTTAAATAAATTTCTCCTGGAGGTTCTTAGATACTACAGGAGACGGTACATAACACAAAAAGACCATTGGAAAGCGCTTTAAATAAATTTCTCCTGGAGCAAGTCCCAGCTAAACCTTGGGCTTTCCCGCATAAAAGTGTGAAGCTAGGCTCATTAATCAGCTAGGCCTTTCATTACTGTTGGACCATCAGCTTGTATTTGTAAAATGTTAATCACTCCAAGCAAGATGCCATAAAGTGCAAGACACTGATGAACCTGCCTGATGAAGTAGGTTATTTCTGAGGATATTGTTCCTTTTATTATTCTAATGGGGACTTAAAAACCAGCTAAAAATTTAAAGTACAAGGTTGGGTGGTATAACATTAAAAACTGAAGTCGGAGATAAGTGTGTATAAGCTGCATTTCTTGGATTTGAAGTGCATTGCACTGAGTCTATTTGACTTAGTTAAAAGTTTTCAGCAAAACTGAAATGTCTCCTGGAAACGTATTGATTTTGACTCAGCTGTCATTGGGAAGGCAAGCAAGTGCCCCCCCGCCCCCCCGAATAGCCAATAGCCCAACGATTGGGGCACTCACCTAGCATATGAAAGCCTGAGCTTGAAGTCCCTCCTCTACCTGATTCAGCATAGGAATATGAACCTGGGTCTTTCAATATCCCAGATGAGTTCTCTAACCACAGGCTAGAGAGTCCGTTTTTTGTGGGTTTTTATGAAATATTTCAAAAGGTCTCGGTTTTGTTCCAATGAGAAATAAAAACAAATGTCAAAACCACAATTTTTTTGCTAAATGGAATATTGTTCTCCAGCCAGCCCGAGAAAATACCTCCCAAATGCCACTGTCTAGCAACACCATAGTAATGAATCTAGTATCAATATCCTCCTGTGACATGTTCGCATCTCTGAATATAATAGCCCTTCATCTCAAACTATGCCATGGGCTGAGTTCTGGAAACAAACATCAATTCATCTGTAAAGCAACAGCATCTAGAGAAACGTCTAATCAAGCCAGCATCTGTCGGTCACCACCCTCTACATCCAACTGGTCACACCTCATCCAAAACCAATCACCACCTGCCTTGGATCACAGCTTCTTGGGACATTCCTCCTCATGTCCAGAAAAGTCTAACACCAATATTTTCAACCAAGCTACATTTCAATGATGTATTCTGATGGCCTCTGAAATATACTCTGCGGTAGATCCTCAGCTGACATAAATTGTCATAGCTCCACCAATGTCAGTGAAGCTACTACAGGGAACACAAGCTGAGGTGCCCCCTCTATATACAAAGCTCTTTAAA
Source organism: Macrochelys suwanniensis (assembly GCA_033296515.1). Lineage (NCBI taxonomy): Eukaryota > Metazoa > Chordata > Testudines > Chelydridae > Macrochelys > Macrochelys suwanniensis. The sequence goes on along the minus strand of CM065790.1, from coordinate 5,372,627 downwards.
CGTCTTCCTGTTGCAGAGGACAGATGTGTCTTTCAACAAGAATTCAGTGTTGTTATCCAGTGGAATGCATCCTAGAAGGTCAGAAGAATTTTAAAGGGCCAACAACTCTTTATAGAAATTTATTTTATAAATAATACAGTAGATGGGTCCAAACTAACTATGCAAGAATGAAAGAGACTTTGGATCTTCGCTGAAATTCACCCCTGTACATTTTAGGGCATCCTTAGAAACCCCTGAGGGGGGGAGGTGAGTGAGTGGCAGGTGTGATTTCCCCTCTGGACTCATGTTATCTCTATTATCTAATTATGCTGAGGAATTCATGAGATAAAATTTTCAGACGTGCCTAACTCTCACTGATGCTTAAATCCCATTGAAAGTTAGTGGGACTTTGGGGCCCAAGTCACAGAAGTATTTTTTGAAATTTTACCCATGGCGACTTCGGGAGCGATCAGCAAATCATTAACACGGGCACTGAAACAAATCACGTGCCTACTCTCCACTGCCACTGATCCAAAATAAGTTGGCAGAGCAAGGGGGAGCTCGGAGTACCGTACTGATGTTCCCCACTGATGGCTGTTATCGCTGTAAAATGCAGCCTAGCAGAAGCTGCCTCTGAATTAATAAACAGAGGAGATCGCAATAGAGCCCAAACTCCTGAACTTTCATTTCTAGGACAAACCAGCCGCTCCCCAGAACAACTAGCCAGGTAGACAGCAGTGAAAGGCACACAAAGAGCACTGAAGCCAAGACTTCATCACACGCTATTACCATGGGAGGATGCAGCCATGCTGACCAGCGTTTACTGCACACATACCCTTGGAGAATGCAAATATAAATGACAATAAAATGCCTCTTTTAAAATCACATTTTGGCATGGACAAACAGATGAACTGTATCCACCTAGAAAGAGCGAGAGCGTCTTAAAAGACCAGGCTCTCTATCTGGCTGGGTTTTCACAGGCAAGAGAAGCTGGGATTCATTTTACTCAGAGACATGTGGAGACATTCTCCTTCTTCCGAGAGTCAATTGGTTTGCCAGCTTCCTAAGAGAACTGGCCTGATATCAACATCCCCCAGCAACCCAGATGGTGAAATACTGTCAAAAATAAGAGGCGTGGTCCAAACATAGGATGTGAATCCAGGAACTTCAGAGTTCTAGTTCTGGCTCCGACATGGACTCTGGTCGCTTCACTTTCTGCCTACTCACCTCCTTCACAGGGGTTGTGAGGGATAGGACAGAAGATGGAAAAGTTCTGTATTAGTGCGACATGTCAGATGGTTCTCCTTTCCCTGCCTTCACACCTAGGTAAGTAGCCTCCAGCCTTGGCAGACAGAAGAATCAAAATGCTAACTGACTTGCATTCTGTGGTGGGAGAAATTATATACAGATAAGAGGCCAAAAAAACGGACACCCGCAAATAAGACACATATTCAAATACTGAGCAAAGCTGACACATCTAATCATCTGTCAGTTCAGCTCTTGAAATGACAACGCTGATCTCCTCCCAAAAGACTTAAACAGGATTTAGGGTAGGTGCCTTCAAGTATGTCAACATATAGAAAATGTTTGCAGGCTACACTGAAGGCCTGAGCATTTGTCCCATGTCTGAAGGCAATTTGACCTGCGAGTCTGCAGCAAGGTGGTAGAGTAATTTTTAAAGCTTTTTTTTAAAATTTAATCTTAAAAGTCGCACGCTTTTGTCAGGTCACTGAAAGTCATATACAGGTTGGAGTTCTGTTCCTGGCATTTCTCCTAAAGTTGATGAGCTGCAAACACCATGTCTGTGGTCCCGCGTCTTTTGCTGAAGCCACACACTCTCAGGTAAGAGCCTTGTTCAATACGTTGCACAAGGCAATTCAGCAGAATGCTGGCGAGAATTTTGCCCACTACTGCTAACAAGGAGATGCCCTGATAGTTGTTGCAGGATTATCTGTTGCCTTTCCACTTGTACAAGTGGACAATAGATGCATCCAAAAAAATTCAGTCACTTTCAGAGCCATGTGTGAGCCTCGGGACTTGTAGACTTCTGCTGGTATAGCATCTGCTCCAGGTGCTTTCCCATTTGACAGCAGGTCAATCGCTTTCGCAGTTTCAGTCAGCGTTGGGGGATCAGCAAGAGAGATTTTGATATCGATCTGCAGCAGTCGATCAGTTGCCGCCTCATTAATAGATGATTGTTGATTGGGGATGTTGTTAAAGTGTTCTGCCCATCTTTGCAGTACCTTTTCTTTCTCAGTGAGCAGTGTGGTGCCATCGGCACTCAGTACTGGAGATGTACAACTCAAATGAGACACATTTCAATTTTTTAATTCAATTTACAAAAAAAAAGTTGCTGTTTTTCAGACAGCTTGTGGAGCAATCTCCATTTTTGAAACTCAGGTGAAAATTTTTCCCAGAGCATTTTGAAAATTTTCTGTGAAAATGTTTCTAAATTTCTCTACCAGCTTTATTTTCCAGTGCGTTGTACAGGGCTAGTGAATATACAGATTATTATATCATAGAGTTTCAAACAATGAGGCGAGGCAAGACAAGACCACTTGGGGCATCCATCCTTCATCTTTGCTGTAGTACTAACAAAATTTCACTATTGCGTCTTCTATTAACCATCTGCAAGGATGGTGACCTGACAGCTAATTGATAAAGTGACACAGTACACAGGTATCCACAGACGCACACAAAAGCTATTTCCCACTGCACAGAGTTGTTTGAGACAGTTCTTTATCTCTAGTTGTAAAGCTCACAGCTTTATTTTTCATCTCAGTGCATCACCGACATTTTGGCAGTTCTGATAAGATGATGAAGAGATGATTTTGCCAAACTACATCAGAAGTGTCGGAATGGATTTCTGACAGAACTTCTAGGGGCTCTGGGAAATCAATAGTGCTTCTAAGACTCGGTTTGAAATGTTGGCTTACAAAAAAAGGCCCCCTGGGATGCGCAATGGCAGCTCTGTTGCAAAATACATTTAGACTAATTGTTCTGTGTTAGTTCAGTTAGACTAACATGTGGAAACAGATCATCTTATGGACTGGGGTCCCAACACAACCTCCACCAGCCCCTTCTAGCCCTTCTGCTTTCCCCCACGGCATTCTTTGGGACCCATCACTGTCAACGGTAGTTTAAGGATAACAAATGTACACTAAAAAATACGCCACAACTTCTGAGAGTTTCAGCAATCCCACAAGAGGCCTAAACAAAATACCCTGCTTTGTTCCCTCTGCAGCTTATGCTAATAATAAATAATAATAAAAATAATAAAAGAGGCATTCAGAGCAGAAGAACTCAGCCAGATTTACAGTCCCCATCACTTCTATAAGTAGATGAATAAATAAGACAGAACAAACTCTGGGAGGTAGGCGGGGCAGATATAGACCGGTGGATTTTCATTAGTTTTGGTTTTAGGAATTCTCCATTCTATCAGACAAATTTGTTAAATCAACTGATTAAAAATGAAGAAAAAAAACAGAGCAGGAAGAATTAGCAATTTTTTGAAATAATGTTTACAATAGGCAGGGAAAAGACAGAAGGTGATAATATCACTCCTCACATATCACTGCTCATTGAATTGTTGTGAGACTCAATCAAGGTGGAGGAACAGGAAATGTTCCCGTTTATGTCCACTACTGCCCTCTAGTGGACAAAACGTGGCCTGCTTATATGTATGACCAGCAGGTTCCCTTTGATCAACAAGCTAGCAAGTTTGAAGGCCTGTGATTCTGGAGCGGGGCGTGAGTTCAGGTTTCCCCATGCCGCAGGGGTGTGACTAGCTGGTGATCACGTCCTGTTTCCAGCAGTATCCCTGTACCTCAAATTTTAAGTTAGCAGTCAAGCGTCCAAATGGAAAGGGGGTGAAATAAACCATCAGATAAGCGGAACAGCAACTCAGAAGAAAACACACAACAGCGCTGGAGAAGCAGCACTCTTTTTGCCTTGGTAAAAGGAAAAGAAGCAAGAGCAGATGTACGGCTATCGCCCGCAGAAATCTCCTGGCCTCTGGATAGAAACCACTCCTTGAGGGGGAAAGGATTGGTTCTCTATGTACTATTCCCCATTGCAACAACTTCTGAGACTACGGTGAGGAGGAAAGAACATGAGATCCCTTTATCTGAGACTGGACTATGGCAGAACTTCTGAGGGTATCGTCACACCCACAGCCACTTAATTGCTAGTAAACCGGCTCTAAACATTAAGAAGTGCTGTCTGGAGACCAATAACACTGAGAGATGCTTAGAGACAATCATGATGACAGCCTAATAAATACCCGATGATGGATTAGACTGACAGCTAAAATCCACCTTACTGCGTCTAATAGAGACTCACCATCCTATTCCCTCTGCTGGGTTGTCAAGCAGAACACGTACAATATAGAGAAGACAGGTGAGAAGCTTCAGGGAGAAGTTGAATAGCCGTATCCTTAGGCCTGCAATAGAAAAGACAATGGGGTAAGAGGCTAAAAAGAAAAAAACCTCCTCCTCCGACGGTGTCAAAGAACAGTACTGCAGGGCTTCTGACGTAGGATAGACACACAAAAAGATGCATATTCATCCAGAGCAAAAGAGTGGGGGTCATAAGAAAGTTGGATCAGACCAGCACAGCACCTAATGCACTATCCTGCCACTCACAGTGGTACCAGGTGCTTCAGAGGAAGCTGCAAGAAACCTGCCCACTAGGTAGTTATGGGATAACCAGCCATCAGGGAAAATTCTCTCATGACTCCCATTAGTGAGAGGCTGGCTTGCCCCCTGAAGCAAGAGGTCTTATATCCTCTTCCAAATATTTTAACCTTGATTGCTATAACTCTAATTACCCGCAATAACGTCTAATCTGGTTTTGAATCATGCTTAGCTCTTGTCCTCAGTTACACCTAGTGGCAGTGTGTTCCACAGGCTGATTGCGTAACAAGGGGAAAAGGATTTCGCCTTGAGCCGATCTGAATTCACAGCCTTTCCCTTCCAACAGTCATTTTTGAAAATATCCTGACTCCTTGGGGACAACAAAATCTCTTCTGCAGGGCCGGTGCAAGGAAGTTTCGCACCCTAGGCGAAACTTCCTTGCACCAGCCCTGCGCCTCCCCCACAGCTAACACCACCCCCCGCGGCAGCTGTTTCCCCCACCCCCCATCCCCTGCGGGCCGGCAGCTCAGCTCCCTGCGGAGCTGGGAGGCGGGCAGCAGCCGCGGCCGGCCACAGCCATCCGCCCCCTGCTCCCGGCTCAGCCGCAGAACCGGGCGGGCAGCAGCCGTGGCCAGCCGCTCCCCCCGCCCCCGGTTCCCAGCTCAGCCCCAGAGCCAGGAGGGCAGGAGGCAGCCGCGGCTAGCTGCCCCCGGCTCCTGGCGCCCTAGGCGACCGCCTAGGGTTGCCTAGTGGGTGCGCCGGCCCTGCTCTTCTGAAGTGTAACTGTGGTCCCCGTTCTGCCAGGAGAGCCACGTGTGAGACCGTGGAACTGTCACCGGGGCTCCACAGCAGTGCAAGGTAGATCCAGCTGCAGGATCGGGGCAATGGGAAATCATTATTATGGGACATATTTTTTTAAAAGCTGAATTCAACCGGGCATCTAATTTTGCAACCACAATCAACTGCAAATGATAGGAACATATCTAGCTAAGGAACTTCTATGGCCCCCATTACCACAGTTTCTTTACCACCTCAGAATCTTAATAGGTTACTGTATTTATCCCCACAACACCTCTGTGGGGCAGGGAATTGCTATTATCCCCATAGTACAAGTGGGGAACATGCACAGAGAGGCTAGGGTCCAGATTCACAAAGGTATTTAGGCACCTAATTCAAATTTATTTCAATGGGAGTAAGGCACCTTGATACCTTTGAGGATCTCCGCCTCACAGAGCAGGGAATTGAACCCACGCCTACTGAGTCCAAAGCTAGCTTCTAACCACAGGACCATCCTTCCTCTAATGTGTTAGCTCCTTTGCCTGTGTCAATGGCATGGTTCCACATTTGGGCCCTAGATGTCTGAATAAACTCCTACATTGTGTCGTTTCCCACCACAGTTGATTGTGCCAGGAACTGGTGATGGACACAAAATTAGGGGCCATTGGATATCATTTGGCCCCAAATCTTTAGAAAACATGCTGCCCATCATGGGGAGAGGGAGAAAAACGCAGCAGAGGTCCCATTAACGTCACTGCATTCTTGGAACATCTGTTTCAATAGTATTTAAACACCTATTATCCTTTAAGCATGAGAATGAACGAACACAGTAATTTATGCTGCTTATTATAGCATGCGTGGTAGGATGGGTAATGATTGCTTTTCTGGCTATTAGTACAGCTTGCAGGAGACCGGGAGTGCTGTATGAACTTTGCTCGAGGCTTGTATCCTACACAGCTTCACATAACTAGAGGGCCAACATAAATAACTAACTAAAAAAAGAGTCGGCTCTTTGCAAACCCCCTCCCCCCAGTATGGAAGAGAAGGATGTGGGCTGTTGAGGTTTTTATCCCCAGAGTCAGCTAGCACCCATTTAATAAGACTCGGACAACCAAGCTGGGGCCCAGTCTTTGCTCCTCACATGCTCAGTGGTTTGTAGAAGGAGGAACAGAACATTCACATTGCCACTTGATCTACTCCCTCCTCTTCGCAGCCAGTTTATCGGGCTCTTACTCAAATTACCAGGGAGAAATTCAGCACATTTCCATTAAAGCCCTCCTCTCCTGGGCACCCGCTCTCATGCCACACACCAGCTATTTAACAAGTATACGACCCACAGAGAACAAAAGAAAATGTGAAATTATAAATTAGCTCCTAGATTCCCTGAGGACAGCTAATGCCTTCCCTCAGACAGAAAATAAAAGCCCGATTCTTCCAGTGGAATTAATCTGGGGCATCAAAGAAAATAGGTGATATTTTTTAGATAGACTCGAGGAATCCATGGCCTGAAATGTTTAGAAGGGAGGGAGCAGCCGCAGCCTGCAGGTTCCTATCCCTAGACAAGAAAATTCAGGAGTTGGAGGTCACGTAGAGTTCCAACACTGGTAGAAGTTCAATCAGGGTGCCCTGGCCCTATAAACAGGCCACTGTTTTCCACAAAAATAAATCCAGCTTCACGCTCTATTGTATAATGATTTACAGCAGGTCAGTGCATTCTCATCCCACAAGAAGGCATCCATTGCCAGAACGTCCCAGGAGCAATCAATTCTTTTATCTTTGTCACTCACCATCCCATCTGGGAGACTTTCTGAGGCCTCCCTGGTGATTGGTAAGCAGCAGACATAATTGCTCATCCGTTTTGATGGACGTGTCCAGGGCGCATTCATTAATGTTTGTGCCAAGTTTCATAAAGGGTGAAAGAGGGCATATGACGTTGTGAGGGTATGTCTAGATGGCCATCACTGGGTGTCATGGCCGCTCAAGCGGATGTACCTGAGCTAGCTTTAAGCTAGCTAACTCGGATACCAGCACAGTGAAGCTGCAGCAGCCCGGCCTGTACAAACCTACCCAAAACTCTGGGTAATTACTTGTAGGGTTAGCCCGCGCTGCGTCTCACGCAGTTACAGCTTCACTCTTCCAGTACCTGAACTAGCCACGGTAAAGCTAGTCCAGGTAGGTAGGCATGACCTGCCCATTTAAACACTATTCTGAGGGTTTAAATAGGATTTAATTAGTGCACATACCTTGTGCTGGTCTTTCTGCACAGGGGTGAATTTCACCCACACAGAACAGAACCTCATCGAGACAACCTAACATTTGCAGAGCTTCTCTTTGCAACATGGCATTTAAGACAACGCACCCACAATGTTAAACCATCCTAACACGTACTGCTCTCTCGCATGTACAAGAATGTATAGCTTAAAGGCGGGGGGAAATATGTGGAAGATCACCGCCTATTAACATGGGAATCCCTGCAGAAAAGACACTGAAAGACACAGGAGCCCTGAACTGGATACTAACTTGTAGGTGTACACAGCAAGGAGAAACGAGAGCCCCATCATAGCTTTAAAGGGTGCAAATTTATTACAAGTTCATAATGAGTTTGTCAGCAAATGCATTTCAGAGTACTGTGTCACCCGGCTGTATCATCTATACAGACTCTTGATTTGTGGTTACCATCATGAGTGAATATGAAGTGACGTAATATTGAGGTTCTTGCACATCTGGTTGCCCATATCACCCTTTTAATCTCGGTTACATTAGATCTACGAATGGTCATTACTCACAGTAATTATCAATTCGTTTCCCATTCTGCTGCCTCTGACCGACATGAAGGCCTCGGCTTTAATAAGAACGGGACAGACGTGGTTATCCTAGACAACTGGAGTAACCAGTTAATTACAAATAGCAAAGAGACGGCTGGCGGACCCCTGGCTGACACTGCGAGATAGTGCCACGGAACGTACGGACCAGCTGCCATGAATATTGGGCCTGCTGACGTTAAGCCCGGTTTTGAAGGTGCACACGCAAAACAGAGTGCATCTGACTTGGATACGGCTCAGCTTCACTGCATGCCCCTTGATTCACACGTACGGGTATGTTCCACCCCAGTCACTCCCATTGTACACATCACTGTGCCACCCTGATGGCACAACCATCAGATGTTGCCCTGCCCTGCGTGCAGATTGGGTATACGACCCAGGGGAGAAGCAATGCAGAGAATAAACCGCTTCACATCTTGCCCTGCGCCACTGCCACCCCCTGCAATATTCACTCTCACTGGAACTTGCCCTGCTCTGTCCAGCCTTTCTGCTAAGCTGCCAGATCTGATCTCCCAGTAACGAACGCCTTAGTCTTGGCTCTCCGTCTAAGCTGTGGGCATCGTAGAATAGTGACTCACTACGTTTGGGTAGACACAAGCTTTCGAGCTACACAGAGCTCTTCCTCAGGTCTGGGAAAGGTACTTAGAGTGTCACAGCTAAATACAAGATCGAACAGACAGAATATCTGCTAACTACTTATGCTAAACCAAGGGACCATGCAAGATGAAGTGCACCATTAACACCCCTGTAGTCATAGGACAAATGGGGGGGTTAGTGGGTTACACATTGTTGTAATAAGCCATAAATCCAGTGTCTTTAAGACCATGATTTTTATTGTCTAGCAGAGTTATGAATTTAAGCTCTCAGGCTCGTCTTTCGAAAGTGTTGTGCAGGTTTCCTTTGAGGATGACTGATAGGTCAGATAGAGAGCGATTGCTTTGTGAAAAGTGCTCACCCACTGGTGATAGGGTGGTTTTGTCTTTTATCATTTTCCTCTGAGAGTTCATTTGGGAGTGCAGTGATTGTCTGGTTTCACTCACATAGTTGTCATTGGGGCGTTTAGTGCATTGGATGAGGTACACCATATGTTGTGATAGGCATGTGAAGGACCCACGGATCTTGAAAGCTGTGTTATGGGGGGTGTTGCTCATTGTAGAAGTGGAGATACATCTGCAGGTTTTGCATCTGTTGTTCTGGCAGGGTATGGTGCCACTTTGAATTGGTGTCCTGGTCTGTGGGGAGCTCACTTCTGATGAGCTTGGAGAGGCTGGGGGGTTGTTCTAATAGGAAGAGGAAGTGCTTGAAAATGGTGCAACTCGAAAACGTCTCTCTTTCAACAACAGAAGTTGGTCCAGTAAAAGCTATCACCTCCCCCACCTTGCCCCAATACCCTGGGACCGACATGGCTACAACAATACTGCATACTACAGGGGGAGTCAATTCGCTTGTAAATCTAGAGGCACTGAGCATCACCCTGGTAAATTGCAGCCAGGTGCCGTAGTAGTGAACACTCTATAAATGCCTGTGATGCTGACAATAGAAATATAGGATGCTGCTTTCCTATCCTCCCTGTGGAGTCACGTTCTTCTAAAGAAAGGCAACCCAATCCCACACCAGTCGGCTTTCCCAGATGAAACTCATTAACCCAGCTCCATCTAAAGCTAACACGCAAAAAGATACCCCTCGGTGCTGGGAAACGGCACTTTGAAAAATCAACATCAGGACACAGAACCCTTGAGGCAGCGGTGCCAAGGGTACGGTGCTGAAGTGTAGCAACCACTAGATGGCGCTTGCTTTCCATCCTAGGACTGATGGAGACTGGTCAATGTGAGCAGCAATTTATTGCTCAAGTTAATAAGTATGCAAAAAAATGTATTATCCTACACATTGTTATCCATCACCTCCAGACAAATATTGCTCCAACAGATTTGCTGTGGCTAATAGACCTGAGAGAGAGTCTTTATATTTTGTAGCCAGTTAGATTTTTCTTTTTTCCCCCTCATTCCTTTCATTACAGACACCCTGGTTATTATTGTAATTACCTGGGAAACAAACCTGTCATGGAGCGTCTTGGTACAAACACTTACTTGATCTTTGGTTTTTGATGAAGAACAGCTTGAGACGTTCTTTAAAGGTGTTTTCATTTACATAGAACTCAACCTGTACCCTGTGAGCAGAAAGGAAAGAGAACTGAATTAACTGGGGCTGTAGTTAGTAAAGGTTTCATCTCAAAATCTTCCCACCTCTAAATATGTCCCACCTCACCAGGTGCTGTGTCTATATTTCTCACCCACCTTTTCCCACAAGGCAGCCTGTGAACAAGATTTAAATAAGAAACCATTAGAATGCTGCACAGAGCAGTAACCAGATGTTACTCTGGGGCCGATCCCAAGCCAGATTCTGGTCAATCTGTGCTGCTCCTAAAGCACAAAAGGGCTGGAAAGCAGCCAAAAGTCCTACACCAACATTCACAGCCGAGAAATAGAAGATGTGCCAGGGCGTAGCAAGGTCTGGCCTGGGGCTACTCTGAACTATGCTGGCCCCAGGTTTGGGAAGCCGCGGATGGCCCTCCTGCACCGATCAGCTCCTGGAAATGAGACCTCACAGTGACAAAATGCAGCCATGATATTAACCCGCGTGCACATACTTTAAAAAGCCATAGCAACGCATTAACCAGTATCATCCCAGGCAGACGACTGCCTCTTAAACAAGCTGTGTGGTTAACCCAATCACCCCGCGTGGGTACAAGCCACTCCATCGTGCCCTGTAGGACAACAGATTCTAGCTCCTCTAAGCTAGGGGGCAGAGCAATTCCCAAACAACCAAGTTCTCCAGCGAGAATGCCCTGAGTCCAGCCCCGCAAGCTTTCCCTCAGCAAGTCAGGATGAAACTAGGAAGATCCACCTTAATACCGAGCGTGGCACCTAGAAGCTGCTGCATTCAGAAAATTGGTGTGACCAGCTCCTTGTAGCCATCACGTCACAGCAAGTGGGCAGACACGTTCGGCACTCACTTGCAACTGCCACGGGATCAAGGGGAGCCTCCCGCAGGCCACCCTGCAGTGGCCTAGTCTGGCAGGCACAAAGACATGGCTAGCCCCGCTGGAAGCGCTCCATAGGCCCTACAGAGGAAGGATCCCTATGTGGGGAGATCTCCTCCTCAGCTGGCACAGACCAGCGTCGTCATGACGATGCACAGGGCTGAAGAGCCGGCCCTTAGTGTTTATAAGGATAAAGTTTTAACGTAACCAGAGAATAAAGAAAGACCTCCCTGCTGCGGCGTGGAGCCTGACTTTCCCAAAGGCATTCTCCACCCTCCAACAGCCCTCTCACACCCCATTCTCCGCCCTCCGACAGCCATTCGCTCTCACAGCCCTTTCCTACAGCACCTGGGCAAAGAGCGTGACCACTAACCCCTCACTCCTTGGCAACCTGTTAGAGACCCTGCACCATGTCACACATCACAAGGGCCGCAGCACAGAGAAATGGCAGTGGTTGCCTGACAACTGGCAAATGAAACAAAAATGGATGCATTTGTCAACCAAAGCCACCTGGGAATCCAAAAGTTCCCCATAACCGTTAACCCCGCTCAGAGGAGGCGGCTCCCATTCCTGCCACACCCTGCCATTACCTCTCTCTTCTCTGGCGCGAACTACAACAGACTTCCGCTTGACCAAGCCCTTCCCGCTACCTGAAGCCCTCTGAAACACAGCACAGTACATCTCCCCGTGAAGTCATCCAGCCACAAAGGGAGCTACTGCAGCATCAGTGGGTGAGAGGAATGTGAGAGAGGTTCTATAGACCCAGCCCTGTGGATTTCACTGGAGGATTTGCCTGTGTGAGGATTGCAGGTTCAGGTAACAATACATTCATGTCTTGTTCTCGAAAAAGAAAAACACATGCCATTTTCAAGTTCCTAAGAGGATACCCACCAGAGAGCTAAAACTGTTTTTAAAAGGTACTTGCCCATGTTCCTTTAGGGCTCCCGGGTGAAAGTATTTTATAGTTTAACCAGAAAATTGCACCGTTACCCAAGCTAAGTAGAGCAGCTGCCGCCTTTGCTGGCCATTTTCAGCATTACTGAAGTTAACATGTTAACTTCATTATGGAAACACAATTAATGTTTAGTCTGTTGAGATTGCTCTGCCCAAGAATGGTATGTAAATCTCCAATGAGACTGGCTGGATTCCGTGTCATTATATTGTTGCTTGTTCATCATATAGTCGGTTATTTTATCTACTATTCAGTCCATTAGGAGGTTGTTGCTTCAACTCACTGTATGCTGTATTTTACCACGGCACGTTGACAGCGGATCTAATCTTGTTAAAGGCCACCAATAACTTGTTTTCTGTAGAAGCGACATGCGACTAACACGGCTACCCCTCTGATACTTGTTTTCTGTGTGATGTTCCAGGGATAATCCTTCCAAATTCCAGACCAGAACTTTGGGGCAACCAAAGAAACATTGCTCCCCTTGAGAATTTTCCCCATGTTTTACACTGAGCCCAGTACAAGCTGGGAAAGGATTTTAGGAATTGAGTGAGTGCGGTGTGAATAGCCACCCAAGATTTGAAGCGCCTCCAGGAACTCAACAGTCTACAAGAAATACCAGACCTCAAGCCAAAAATTTGAAGCACTGAGGCTTCGCACATCACTGACATCCAAAGTATTACATATAAAATATGAATGTCTTTCTATTTCGGGTAGAGTGTGGTGCATGGTTTTGCATCATGACTTTCACCCGTGTAAAACTAGATGGGGCTTGGTTTGTTTCCTTTTCACTTTATTGCAAGATTTACAATATTCAAATCTTCTCCAAATAGCTTCAATTCCATTACAACCTCCCCAACTCAAACCTCATCTGTCCTAACCACCCAGCCTTGCTCTGCATTCTGAGTTAGCTCCCGTACACTCGAAGCTGAAAAGATTTAGGGGGGTCTCTAACCCTGTCGCTATTGCAACAGAACAAGAGCGGTCATGAGGCGTCAGAGATTTGAAAGAACATCCTCGTACGTTGAAAGGCAGGGCTTGCCCCTTGTAGCAGCTACGTTCAGCAGGACTGAAGCTGTTAAAAAACAAACCCGGTCTACAAGGAGACAAATTACCTCTGTTGCTAAGATACCTTATTTGACCATTCCAGCCAAACCTCCAATTGCTGCCAATTGCCTCTGAATTTTACTTGACATTTGGGTATGTTGATGGTTTATTGTATCAAGGGAATAACGCTTGACAGGCAGGGAGTCCCTGGGGGTGCTCGAAGGCCCTGAGGGGAAGGAGCAGCAATTAACATTAAATAAGGCCCAGATTCACCACAACTGCCACTATTCTACTGACAAAACTCTTCCTCTCAGGCCTCCTCTACTACCCCTGACAGACTCTTCCTCCAAATCCTACCTCCCATCCCCACCTATAGACTGGCTTCTTTCCCACTTGGACAGTCCTGGTCCACCCCAGCTCAGCTCATGTGGGCCTGGCTCAACATCCTCTGTTTCTAAGTCTTACGGCGAGGAGAACTCAGCGGATGGTTCTGCCTCATGACAAAGGGAGATGGAAGCACAAGGGCATCAAATGCAGAGATCAAAGCCAGGCAGGTCAATACCTAAGCACCCAGAAGTCGTGGGAAGGAAGGTTTCCTTTCAGTTACATGTGTTATTTCAGAATTAATAAGGCCAAAGTCCAGCCCACAGGGCCGGTGCAAGGAAGTTTCGCACCCTAGGCGAAACTTCCTTGCACCAGCCCTGCGCCGCCCTCCGCCCCCCACCATGCCGCCCCTGCCCCATCCATGCCACCCCCTACCAGCCAGCTCCCCCGCCCGCGGAGCTCAACCTCCCCCCCGCAATGCCGGCCCCCCCCCCACAGCCAGCTCCCCCACCTGCGGGAGCTCAGCCTCCCCCCGCCTCGGGTGCTCAGCCCCCCCCCCGCCCGCGGGTGCTCAGCCCCCTACCACCACCCGCGGGCCACAGGAGCTGAGCGGGGAGCCGGGGGCAGCAGGGCGGCTCGCGGCGGCTGCCCCGCAGCTCCTCTCTCAGATGCTGAGCGGGGGTGGGGGGCAGGAGGGCGGCTCGCGGCAGCTGCCTCGCGGCTCCCACTCAGGCGGCTGAGCGGGGAGCTAGGAGGCAGCTGCCTGCCACCCCCCATATCTTGGCACCCTAGGCGACCGCCTAGGGTCGCCTAGTGGGCACGCCGGCCCTGCCAGCCCAAAGCCAAGGCTCAAGCGAAGTCTGAATTTTATCCCAGCTCCTTGGCCTAAAGATCAATATGGCAACTCAGTGAACTCCCTGTACTTTAGCCATTGTTTGTGGCTGACTTTATAGTCACCTGAATAAATGGCACAATGGGGAAAAGGGAAGTGATTTTAATATGAAGTGCAAATCTCTCACCTGGATGCTGGTGCTAAAACTGAGCCTGGCTGGCAGAAGTCAGAGTCACGCCTAAGAACCAACCTGAGGGTGCAGATCTGGAAATCCATTGCGCAACCAAAGCCAGTCCCCTGCCCTGCTCCTCACCCTGCAATACCTGCATGACAACTGCAACAATTTCCATTTTTGGCTGCAGAAGTAAGGGAATTGAAATCCTAGACTTGTTGTTCTAAGATGCCCAAGGCTGTGTGTGAAGCAGAGTAAAAGTATCTACAGGCCTTTACAGACACTCTCGAAGCACCTCTCTTTGGCATTACTGCAGCTTCCCAGGTTGTAAATTACAGTTAGACTTGCTAATCAGAGCATAAAAGATTGTTCTGCAAATTAGCAATGGCTCTGTGTTTTATATTATAAGCAAGAAGGAACCCATTAGTTACTATTAAACCTAGCAAAGCAGCCAAGTGCAATGAATTAGCAATCGCCGTGCTTTACTGCACGCTATCTTTAGAATAACTGCTATCATTATTATTATTTTTTAAAACAACAACTAATTACCAGAGATAGCTGAAATATGATTGGGGAGGAGGAATGAAATGACCCGGGCATGAAAGCTGAGTTGTCATGCAATCCTCCACTGTCCCATTCCTTTGCACCTATGTAACCGCCTGCACATATGGGGTTAGCTCTCGCCAAAAATTCAAGGCTTGGCACACCCTGGCCGGGAAGATGATCTAAAAGGAAGCCGGGCTATCAGCTCTAACAGCAGGGACAGCTAAATAGATACTTACTAGGCAAGAATGCTGAGCTGCTGAAACAGTGGCAAGCGAGAGGGGTTTTTAGAAACCCCCGTCATTGTTTCAGAATCCCTGTCCAGCCAGAGGGGTCTCCAGCGAGCACTGGCATTTTGCTGTTACTGTCCCCGACCCTTCTGCTGGGAAGTCACCAGACGGACGGGACGCAAAGGTCACCTTTGGAGTGAATGAGAGATCAGCTCTTCTGAGCTGTTTTCTGGTAAACGCTCTTACTAAGTTAAGAGGATTTTTGGTTAACTGATGACTGTTCAATCATGTATAAATATAACTGTATGAATGGCAAGATCATCACCCCCAGTTATAGTAGCCAGGATGAAAATGTGGAAGGGATAGAAAACCTTACACACTTCAGGTCATACGCCAACTAACTTCCTGGGGCCAGGAAGAAACTTCCTTCCCTCTCAGGAACGTTATGCATCATCACTTCACACCTTCCTGTGAATGATTTCGGACTGGCGACTAGCACAGACAGGGGACTGGGTGGACTGCTGGTCTGGTCTAGGATGGCAGTTCCTTTGGCAGTGACTGGGTTATGCCACGTGGAAATCAGGCCCAAAGAGAGTTAAAGGCATCAGGCCTCAAGTTAGACCAAAGCACACCGCTACTAACCCTGCCACGTCCCCAAAGCTACTGCGGAAGAGACTGCACTGAAGGCAAAGCCAGGGGCTTCTGGGCCACCCAGCCATGTTCAGCTTCAGATACCAAGTCACTGTGCGACTGTGGGCAAAACACTTCACCTCTCTGTGTCCCTCAGCCAAAACAGGTGGAAACAGGGGGAGGGGGGTAAGCAAGGACCTTACAAGAGAGCAGACGCTGTTTTCCTGGCTGAGCTAATTCCAGAAGAAACACCCTGCTAGCTTGCCTGTATATACACTTGTGACTCCCGTGATGCTGGCAGAGACACTACGCAATATGTCGTTTCACTGGCAGTGTGTTACTGAAAGATGGGCTCCATAGCACAGGTGATAATACACAATAGACAGCGGTTAGGCGATCTGGCATTCACGCCGCTCATACTGCAAGGGGGGACGTGCTCTCTAAGACAGTTTGCAGGTCTCAGCTTTGGGTGAACTGAGCAACTGGTGGAAAGAGATTTGAACAGACATTTATACCCCCACAGGAGTAAGGGCTGGAAAATGTACAGCATTAAGCAAGGAAATCTGTAAGACACACAAAGAGCCAAATGCACCTGTGCTGTAAGCCCATGGAGCTTCTCCCGGGGTACAGCAGGCCCAAAATATTAATGCCCTGAAAGAAGGCAGGAGGAGAAACGTACAGGGCTAGCTGCGACGACAAGCACCATGCACGGCTCATCCTCCACAATCAAAGCTGAGAGGCTGGAGTTTAGAAAGCAAACGTAATTCCTAGAAACTCCAGGCAGTTTGCAGTTTTATAATGGAAAGAAGGATCTGAATCGGACACAGCTGGAATAACAGACGCTACCTGCAAGCAACTTTGTCCTAAAACCCATTTTGCCTGTTTGTCAGTTGCTCACACACATTAGAAATGGAGACAGGGAACAGACCAACAGCCTGCAATGCTCAGATGGCGCGATACAATTCTGAAAAATGTGACATCGCTCCCGATGTAATGGCTTTTTTGAGATGATGAATATAGCAGAACTCTGAGAACCATATGCTGGTAAACAACATGCACACAGAGAAACAGCCGGGAAAAAATATCAGCAGAATTTCTGAAAGTATTTACATCGGCACAGTCAAAATGATGTTTCAGTTCCAAGCAGACATAAATGAGAAGCTTCGTAAGAAAGCTCAGGCATGTTAAGATGAATTATTTCCAAAGCTAGACTCACAAAATAATTTATCTGTGTCAGGGCACATTTTTTACAAATAAATCAGATGGCTGGAACTTCTCACTACACCGCACACATGAGCTCACTGCTCTCTGTCTTTGTTAAAACTGGTCTTAGCGCACAGCAAGCGACTGGCCCCCAGCTAGGTACTGATCAGTATATGCTAATTCATCAGAGCTGCAGAGAATTAAACACATCAGTACAAAAGAGACACTTTCCAAAAACATGGCCTGTCTTACAGATACATTTGCATTAGTAACGAAAAAACGAACAGCAATATCACTCTTGGGTTTCAGACAGATGGCTAGCTGATCTATGGCAGTACTAGTCACTTAAAAATTATGAATATAAACACTGATAGATGAAAGCACTGAATGATTATAGAAGATATTTCTCTATGTGACAAATGACTATGTATTCATCCGTTATAACTGCAACCATACAAAGAAATGCTCTTAAGGCAAGCTAAAACTGCAAGATCTCTGCAGCAGGGACTGTTCTTTCTTGCTTTCTTGCTTTCTTATAACAAGACAAAAGAAAGGCAGACAGAAAGACAAAATCCCAGGGTCTTACACTCTCATTCTTTGGGTCTGGAACCAAATGTCACAGCTGACTCTGCAATGCTCCTAAGTTCCTGAACCAAAACCCCAAGTGCCCTGGGAAATCAGCACTGGCAGTTCGAGCGCCTCTCCGTTCTTAAATAAATAGAATAATTAAACTGTATCATTCAACAGCTGAGTTGTTTAAAATGCTCACAGGACCCTTCCCTCCCCCTTTCATGTCTGCACCAGAAGCAGAGAATTTAGAAGTGGGGTAATCAGAAAGTTATTGACATAATTATGGGAAAGGGGAGGAGGTGACAGCTGAAAGCTCAGCACCCCAACCCTGCTAGACAAGAGGAGGAGAAGGCCATCCCAGCAACCCACACAACCTGGGTCAGGCAGCACCGAGTGTGTTCAAATATATAAAGGGAAATGACGGGGATGAGGTGAAGGGACTCCACACAGGCTTTGGCAGAGATGGAGTTAAAACCCATCCCAACTGCTTGTGCCCCCTTAGACTCTGCAACCAGGGATGGATGGATGGATTAGCAGGTGCTCCCACATAAATGCTTGAGCATCATGGGCAGCAGGAACTCAACTCCCTGAAGGTGTAAACCTGCTGGGAGGGAGACGGAGCATAGAGGAGAAAACAGTGAAAACAGACTCCCAGAGTGGCTCCCAGAGGGCCACAGGTGCACAAACTACCACTCTTTGCTTCTTGCGACATTCAGCACAAGGTTGACAAGTCTGTTTAGTAAGCATTCAGGTGGGTAAATAAATGAGAGGCGTCACCTCTGCTTGACTTCACTTAAATCCCTTGCAAAGGCAAAGGTCTCTTGGGCAAACGATCCCCTCCACCCTGACCCAGCGGACAAATCCTCACATGGGAACTCTACACACACTCAAGCATGCGAAGGGCAGCAGCCCCAGCAAAAGCATCAAGCTTGGTCTGACCCAGAGCCAGGTATGTCCCAATTTGGAATAACGCAATTGTAGGGTTCACACAATTTTGAGACACAAATACCACCGGGCACAGTTTGTGCTGCACATTCAGCAGGCATTTTCAAGCACCTCAGCAGTTAGCCGGAGGGCCCGATCAAGGCTCTCAGGCAGCTTCTTTGTTCAAGGAGTCATTTGCACACAGGGGATTGTTCAGAAAAGATTTATTTTGGGGGGCTGGGAAGACAGAGATATAGACCCACCTGAGCGATATAGAACTACTTGAGCTTTGCGCTGCAAACGGTTCAGGGCAGAATGATGGTGGGAGTGGGGTTCCCATCACTGCCACCTCTGGCTGAGAAAAACAATGGAGCCATCTTTCGGAAAGAAAGAAGGTGAAGCCCAAGATGCAGGAAGGAGGAAGGTTTTGCTCCAAGTCATCACGCCTCTTCCACGGACAGGATTTGCCAAGTGGTGGGCGTATTACTGATGCATTCAGAGGGAACTGGGGGCAGCCTTCCTGAAGGTGAGTTAGCATGGCAAATAAAGCAGCACGTTATACTCAGGGCAAAAAAACCAGGCCCCTCTGTTAAATCACCCGGTGCTATCAGACTAATGCACCCACGGATACGTGCGCGGTCTCGTGCTACCAATTCAGGTAGGAAGCTGCATGTCACCCCCAGCAGCTGCAAGTTGGCAGGTTACCAGCCAGCAGTTACGTAAGTGCCCAACTCGAACGAATGGGCTGCCGCTGCCACAAGGTAAGAGCTTTACAAGGGAAAAGGTGCAAAGTCCTATGGGTAGCTCAGTGTAAGCCACCGTAAACGGCAGGAACTGCTTGGCTGCCTTTCCCCTCTCACTCTGCCCCCTCCTTTCAGCAGACGCCCTCGGGCCCAGTCAAAGAGAGAGCGCTGAGTGAAAGGGACCAGTCATTGCAGGTGCCTTCCTCTCTGGGCACCCAACTTGAGGCATGGTAAAGGGGACTGATTTGCAGAAAGGGCTGGGTGCCCTCCTCTACCCCTGGCCGGATGGGGTAAATACCTGTAAGGGGCTGACATTTACCCCAGGCAAGACAACCGCTGCAGTCCCCAGCTAAGCAGCATCAGGAAGGCTGAAGCACTTAATTCCTATGTAAATCAGTGTCTGACATCGTCAACTTGAGCTGGGCATCATGTGGACAAGCACCCCGCAATACAGACCTACTAATGAACCTCAAACTAGACACGCAGTCCCCCTGCCATCGCAAACCCACAGTGTTTTCCACCCATGCAATGGCTTTTTGATGTAGATGCATCTAAAGATCTGGATACTCTCTTTCACTTGTTGACCAAGCAGAGTTTGAAACTGACCCCATGGAGATTTTATTTCTGGGAGAAATCTTGCAGCATCTCCCCCAGTTTTCCAGCCTGGATGCATCCTAGCTGGACTTGTTTTGACCCACTCTGATAATCATCAAAACAAGCCTAGTTAAAAGCCGATTGCTTGGAAGTACAGTACTGTAATTACTGCCATTATGCACTTCATAATGCCTGAGCAATTTCATTTTCGTAGTACACTGTTGGTTTCTTTTTCTTTTTTCTTTTTTTGTACTTTACTAACCTAGGATCACAGGCAATTTGTTCCAAGAAGATGAGCTTCCAACAAAGACATTTACTTATCCTAACAAGTACAGAACACAAGCTAAAAATGAGCACAGCTCCAATCTCAGGAACTAAAAAGGAGCTGTTTGGATAGCTAGGAAAAATAAGCAGTTTCATATCTCTGCATTATAACTGTATCATCCCTAGATATTTCAGGAGAAGGTGAAACAAAAAAAATGTAGCCCTCTTTGCTAAGAAAAAAATTGGGCTGAAAAGTTAATACAAATTAATATGCAACACAAACAATAGCAGGACACAGCACATAAAGCTACACAGCAGAGCTCCTCCGGGTGAGATGGGAAAGAGAGGGTTAAAAAGAAGATGCACCGTTCCAGCAAAAAAAACATGAGATCCAGAATATTTTATTTCCATGAGACTTACATGGATATTTCAGACTGGAAACTCTGCTTACAAACTCGTCCCACCTCAGGCCCTGCGCCACGACTGACTGGCAGATCCGCACAGCACAACCCTCCTCAGATTCCCTTACCACAACGACAGCTGGGGATGTTTTGAAAACCTAGAAGGCTCCAAAAACTACTGACCAATCAAAAGAGTGGGGTTAATATAATGCCAGCTCGCCTTGGATACCGCTGCCATCCAGATGCTTTTTAAAAAGACAGGGGGAAAATTCATCCCTAGAAAACCAGTGGAGCTGCAATGGAGTTAATTTAATCTCTAGTTTATGCTGTTTTCTCAATTCAATTTTTATAATACTCTCAGAGGAGGAAAGAGGGTGTTGAGTGTAAAACACAGGACTGGAACTCAGGAGATCTGGCTCTGCCACTAACTTCCTGTGTTACCTTGGGCAAGTCACTTTATCCCACTTTTACAGAGAGGTTATGTCACTGGGGATTGTGAAGCTTAATATCTGTAAAACTCTCTGCCGTTCTTGATTGGAAGGTGAGAGGGAAATGCAAAGAATCATTATTGTACCTTAAAAGACTCTTTCCCCCCTCCCCATTTGGCAAACACTGAGATTTTCCTCTCTCTAGTTCAAACGCTTCTTCATATACACATGGCTGTTTAACCACAACACAAACTAGCAGCTCACACAACATCTTTCTGCAACAAATCATCCCATTATCTCACCACGGTCATCCTCTGATATTAGCAACACGGTGAATCTGGGAATTGTATTGGTTAGTTAACCGCTGCTGCCCAGCCGGGAAGGGGGAGCAGAGATGCATGAGGCTTTGTGAGTGTGTGGGAACATGGGACATAGGACTGGAAGGGCTCTCCAGGGGCACAGAGTCCAGTCCTCTGCTATCACAGGCAAACCCGGCATATCACCCAGTTCTAAAACTGACCAAGCTCCACCCTAAAACCAGTTAGGTTTCTTGCCCCCACTTCTGCTGGGATCCTGTTCCAGAACCTCACTCCTCTGATGGTTAGTAACCTTCTGATTTCCAGTCCAAATTTACTCATGGCCAGTTTATCCCCATTTGTTCTTGTGCCAACATTCCCCTTTAGCTTCAATAGTCCCCTCCCCTCCCACGCCCACCCGGCCTTTCCTCCTCCCCCATGTATTTATAGAGACTAGAGAGCAATCATATTCACTCTCATCCTTTGATTTGCTAGGCTAAACAAGCCAAGCTCTTCCACTCTCCTTTCATATGAAAGGATCAAGGATCTCTGTTCCCTTGGTGTAAGAGGGCCCCAGTACACCTCAGCTTAACCATTATTTAAACGGCTTTATTATTGTTTCTTCACATGATTGAAATTTGTTCCCTTGATACACACTAGGTTGGTTGGTTGGTCTGTTTTAGCTGTAATAATTGTGCTGTTTGCACTCAGTCGGGGAGTTGCTCGCTGTATACGCTGAGGCTTAGCAATGCACTTGTTACACCCTATGCACGCGAACTTTAAGACTCGCCTCAAGTTTGCAACTACAGATCACAACGGAGAGCTTGTTTGCAATGAGCTGGAGCCACCCAGCATACAGCGGCATGGCAGCTTCTTGATATTACCAACATCAGCGGTTCCCCCCTTTCACACAGCAAGCCTCTGAGTGCGACCCCCCTTATCAATGAGAAACATTCTGTATGTATTTAACACTATTATAAATGCTGGAGGCGAAGCAGAGTTCGGGTGGGGGAGGCTGACCGCTCGTGAGCCCCCACAAAATAACCTCGCGACCCCCGGAGGGATCACCCCAGTTTGAGAACCCCCAACCTACACCCTGCTGCAAAGCAACAACTTGCAACCCTGTTACTTGGGTCACTGTTAGTCAAAGCCAAGCAGCAGCCACCCAGTTCTAAATATAAATACTGCAAAACCTGGCAAGTGCGTGAAGCGTAATCTGTTATTGTCTGATCCGTGATGGGCTGCAGCTAAGGCTTCCTCTCACAAGCAAAGGTTTATAATGGTTTGTAAATGCCAGGGGAAATTCCTCTTCCAGGCACGTGATTCCCAGGTTTGGAAGGGATTTTTGCCTTCTAAAAGGCGATTTGATGGGTAGAGCCAGGTTGTTTTAGGTGGAAATGAGGATGGAGCAGAAAGAGGGTCAGACCTAGTCAGACCTCAAGAGAGGCAGCTCAGCCTACCCCACAGAGCTCCATTAGGGAGCAATCTGGTCACAGCACGTCCATCTACAACAGCAGCGGCTTTATCAAGTGTCAGTATAACCCTCCATGAAGCCCAACATCATCCGCATGCTCTAACTCGAATAGAGCAGCTGGTATGTTCTATCTGACACTGTCACTGCTAAGCAGTGGCTCATAATCCCAGTTTAACAACAGGGGACAAAGAAAGACAGAAACCTCAGATGTCTCAGACTCCGGCTGGGATCGGATTCTTCCAACCTTAGCAGGGATGTTCACCTAGCACTGGCAGTCTAATTCAAAGGGGAAAACACAAAACATTTGGAGAAATATCGTGCGTTTTTTATGCTTGTGAAAGGCCCCAGCTTGGCAGCCTATCACCTGAGGTCCCGTCCCACCACTAACACTCTGTAGAGAAGCTTGCCTTGACCTTCTCTGAGGTGAAAAGGTAGTCTCCATGCCCATGTATTATTTCGCTTTGGTGGAGGCCGCCATGGAAAATGCCAGTGAGCGTCAACTACAGTGGAGATTTTTGGGATGCAAGCACCAAGCCAAGACACTGAACCGAAGATATTGGCTGCTAGCCATCACAGATCGGCTCTGGTAGGCAGTTTCATTATACCATCCCATAGCAGAACATGAGGGAGGAGAAAAAGCAGGAGGAGAAGCTCAAGACGTAAGCTGAAACGTTCAGAACCCACAAGGGGATTGCCAGGGACATACCAACTAAGCCAAGTCTTATGCCAAGATGTATGCTGGGAGGAGGACAAGCTGGGAAATTGAGAACAAGAGACATTAACCCAGAGGGAACGGAGTGTAAGGGGGAAGACAGACAGACGCACAAGCCCCCGCAATCCCACCCTCAGAGTCTTTTGTTAAACAAGCCTTTCCAAATTCACATTTTAAGACTTAAAAGGAAAAAAAAAAAAGCCTTCAAACCTGGGAGCTTGCCAAAGCTTAAAACACGGGTGCAGACTGCCCACACTTTAAATAAGCAGTAATTGAACAATTATTGAAATAAAAGAGGCTACGCGCTTCAATGAAATTACATCAGCTCGTTATGGTACAACTTCAAATCAAGTGTCACTGAAAAAAAATGTAAAAGGGCAAACTGACAGAAGCAGTGGGACAGAGGGTACATTTTTATTAGGTGTATTATAGTAGCACCTAGAGGACCCAACCAAGACGAGAGTCCCACTGTGCTTGGAGCTGTACAATTCTGTAACCAGAGACCGTCTCTGCTCCAATGAGTTTAAAATCTAAACACCCAAGGGTTGGGAGCGGAAACAGTCCCAGAGAGGGGAGTGATTTGCTCACCATCATCACTGGCAAAGTGGGGAATAGAACCCAGCTCCCCTGAGCCCAGCCCTGCACCCCATACAGCAGCCCACACTCCCTCCCCTGTGTCAGGAATTCATTCAGCCTTGGTATCTGGAGGCAGCAGAATGTGGCCTTACCTGCCTTCACTATGCCCCCCTTGAAGGTCATAGGAGCCATCAAGGAGAAATATAAGGGTCTGACCCTGTAAGCAGATTCACATGAGCAGTCCTCACTCACACAAACAGCCCCACTGAAGTCACTGTAATGAAATCCATGGGCTTACTTCCGTGCTGAAGGGTTTGTCGGATCAGGCCAATATCCATTGTCCTTTCCCCCGCCCCGGTGCTGACTGTGCAGCCAGACAGTGCGGACTGAGTGGGACCTGGAGGCATGCAGGGAGAGATCATAGAAATTACTCCATGCCTCCTAAGCTCTGTGAGGGTCCTGCCTAGAGGGCTGCAGCCATTACCAAGGGCGGAGTAGCCCCTCTGCGTAGGGCTCCATCGCTCAGGAGGCCCAGGAACCTGCTGTGGTTCAGTTGTTGCAGAGTACGTTGTTCTGCTAGATCAGGTCCTTGGCGCACAAGACTTTTCACTCTCTGAAGCCCCGGAGTGTGACACTTCACGCCCCTCTTTCTGGAGTGCCGGTGGTTGTATTTTGCAATTTTAAAAATAATGGAAACAGGTGTGATGCATGGGTTTGCTCTGCTCGCCAGAGAGCCTGGAGAGAACGGCGTCTGTGATGAACTCAGAATCCCTGGCTGTATCCTCTCACTCAGTGAACTATTTCACCCAGCAAATAAACTGATGTACATTTCCCAGACCAAAGCCCTTTCCATCAGCTCTGAATGTCCCGACTCCTAGAGGATTGCCATAAAGAGGCCATAACATTTCTCACTGCAGCAGTCTCTCCACTGAATCTCTGGGATGCAGTTAAACAGTATTTAAAACACACACGCTGCAAACTGAACTAAAGGGAAACTTACAGCGGATGCAAGTATCCAAGCCCAAATGAGCTCATTCAGCCCAAAGACACAGCTCCTCACGGTAACAGACATGCTACACGCGGGGCTTCCAAAGACAGCTTTCGGAGGGGATGGTCCCCCGGTGAGGGCACCAGCCTGGGGTTCTAGCAGGGGGGTTCAGTTCTCTGCTCCACATGCAACGTGAGGCAAGTCACTGAGCGTAACATCCTCCAAAACACTTATGAGCCTAAGCCCTGGTTTTAAAAAAGTGACAGGCAATTTAGGAGCCTACTGGAACTCAATGGGAATTTGGCTCTTGAATCCCTACATTGCTTTTGAAAATAGGGCTGCGGCTCATAAACCATTCGGGTGCTTTTGAAAAACGTTACCCATAATCTCTCTGGGCCTCATCTCCCTATCTGTACAATAGAGCTCATGGCACTTCCCGACCCCACGGGGCCTTGTGAGGAGAAATACCATACAGGTTGTGAGGAGCCCAGACACTCCAATAATGGCAACTGTACAAGTACTCTCGCTAACTCCCAGGCATCATGCAGCGATAGAGAAAACAGCATGGTGAGTGCTTGTTATATTTATACTAGAGTCAGGCTTGATGCAAAAAACTGAATCCAAACAGCCTGTCCTTTCAGAGGCAAACTTTGCAATTCCAACCCCGACCTAAGCAAAAGCCCCTTACTGGGCTGTGGGTCTGCATCCAGCAATTTATGGTGAGTTGTATTCTCCCACTCCGCACCCCCGGTGCATATTCCTTATATTACTTAGATTGTAAACTCTTTGGGAGTTGGGACAGCCTTTTTATTCTGTGTTTGTACAGCGCCTAGCACAGTGGGATCCTGATCTATGATGGGCTCCTACGTACCACCGCAAAACAAATGAATAAACACAACAATAATAATAATACAGTAATAATAAAAAATCCTAAAATTCGATAGGGCGAAATCCTGGCAAAACACCCATGGGCCTCAATAGGGCCAGGATTTCACCCACAGGCTATTAGTTGGCAAAACCACATTCTATAGTCTGCAGAGGTGCCGCCCTCTCCTAATCGGTTGCAATTGGTATTTGCTCCCCTTCTGCACAAGCAAAAAGATCGGTGCATATTGACCAAATATCAAATCCAGTTAGTTTAAAAAAACAACATTGGCGTGATTAAATAACTAGCCTTCATTGTTCTGTTGCATCTCTAGGCTGCTTGTGGGCAGAATCTTATTATAAAGAAAGCTATAAGGCTATAAAATGCCTTTTATTAAGTGATTATTCTACAGGGGGGGTTGGGGGAGGGAGGAAGAGACTTTTGGAGGGGGTGCTCAGAGAGCAGAAATTGCTCCTTTAAACTCCAAACCTCCTGAGCCTCATAACTGACAGCTTTGGGGCAGCTCTTCCTGAAGAGTTTGAAAGTAGTGTTCCTTTCATTTTCCCAGCTAACTCCCTGTAGATTTTTTTTCCTAAATCCAACGATGGCTCCAGCCATCTAGCACGATGAATAATTAGGTTTTGGCAAACGCCTGGGAGTTCTGCAGTACTTTAGAGGAAAGAGTACATTTCTGTGAACCAAGAGATCAAAGGCTATTAGATGATCAAATAAATGTAAACCAGTGGTACTAAGCAGAAGATTTTGATGTTCTACATTGACTCGCGTGTGCTCAGTATTCCAAAGCATCTGCAAAGTAATAAGTCAGTTATAGGCAGAGCACTGGCTGAGAACAATGAAGATGTTATACATTCAGGAATTCATCACGCATAACTTTGACCATTGCACACTTTTTAGTAAAGGAAGAGAATATTTGCCAGAATTCATGGTTACTCTTCTTGGAAAAAAACCCTGAGGGGGGGGGGACCTGTTATTTCCACCTGGAAAGGCAGAAGGGACCTCACTTCAAGGTCTCATTGGACTCTAACATGATGGCCCATCTATCTAAATTTTTTATAAGGTC
Organism: Macrochelys suwanniensis; assembly: GCA_033296515.1. Lineage (NCBI taxonomy): Eukaryota > Metazoa > Chordata > Testudines > Chelydridae > Macrochelys > Macrochelys suwanniensis. The sequence continues at coordinate 5,345,529 of CM065790.1, read as the reverse complement.
ACCCACCACCATGGTATGTGAGCATCTTTTGAGCAAGGCACAACATACGAGAGAGAGAGAGAGAGAGATTTAATTAAATCCATACATAAAGTTGTACAAAGAGAACTCCTACACAGTTTTTACTGGAATATTTTTGAGCATGTGCAAGCTTCATTAATGGCAAGTAGCTTCTATATTAGAATGTCAGTTCAATTGAGACATGGGAAACACTTCACCTTTTGTAAATACCATTGAAAACTGTGGACGTAATTAATATTGCAGGATGCCTTTGGAAATGCCCACTGCAGACATTGATAACTGACCACATACTTGTGTCCGGTTTCCTAGAGCAAAGGAAAAGCTATAGAATTGGATTTAGGCTTTGTTGAGGATATAACTTGTTACTCTTAAAGTGCTTCTTCTGTATACTAAAGATAAAAGCTTAGACTGTTGTAGTCAGGCTCACAAAGTAAATAACTTTTAAGGAAGGAAAACGACATTCTATGCGTTTGACATTTTCTGTTACTGGAGATGAATTTCCTTTCTGATGAGAATGATAAAATAGTTCCATTAACGCCGGGCCCTCTGTTCGCAAACAGCTCACGCTCGTCTCAAAAAATATTACCCCCCATTTAAATATTTAATGCGTTTAGACAGCTATATCAACTGCCACCAGCCATGTTTCGCTGACTGCTATATTCCTTTTTTTTTTTTACCAACTGTACACAATGCAATCAAATTTCTGCATCTTTCAAAGCATTTCAAAGGCAGCTTCCATTAAAAAAGTCACTCTATTTATAATAAAGTCCTTTACATGCCAAAATATTTGTTTCCTTCGGGCAGAACAACATCAGTCACCAATATTGTGCTATGTGTCCTAAAGCACTTCCCTGCACCAGACAGGGATGCAACAGCTACTTCACAACACAGAGCAACAGTTCTGGACAGGAAGTGAAGTATCCAATTGCTACTGCAGGTGGTACCTAAGGGAGCAAAACACAATAGGAATTTGGTCGGATCACTGGGATCAACAACTCCCTCGCCCCTGCTTTGTTTTTAATGCCATAAGAGCTTAAAGAGAACACTTGAAAGTATGCTCCCAGCACTACCTTACCTCCTCACTCCATGCTTGGCCAGTATTTTGGAAGTAAGATTGCTACCTACCGGGTCATCGGTGTAACTCCCTGCAGACCTGGACAATTCTTTCCTTGCTGATCTCCCTTGCAAATACTGACCTGGCCAGGCTCTGCTTAGGTTGTGTGAACTGACATTACAGCCAGGGGCATCATGGTTGCAGCTCACAGATATTTGCTTAGAGTACATACTGTGGTTCTGCACAATAATCAAGTCTATAGATGGAGAAAAATAATATTTCCATACACTACAAAACAGCAATAAAACCGAAGATCAGGACAAGTATGGTTACTTCACGGGATCAGTCTTGAAATAAGAGTTTCAACTTTTTTATCGAAAACCCTATTCAGTCCCCAAGTAAGATGAGATAAATATACCTAAAGGGTTAAATTAGCTTGACTAAAAAGTAGATAAGCTTTGCACCCTGCGTAAAGTGCAAATAACTCAGTTGTGGAAAGGCCTTGAAAGATGGTATGCCTGATTGGAAATAGTGGCTGTTAAAATAGGAGGAAAGTCCTTGAAGAAGAGGCCCCAATTATCAAGGACAATTCTGAGAAGTAGTGACCATGGCCACATAGGTTCCGATAAATAAGGTATAAAAGGGTGGACACTTAAAGGACCCTTCTTGCTCCTCCTCCTGTCCAGCTGGAGATGCCAATATGAGTGTGAGCTCCTTGGGCCTAGTTCTGTTGAAAGTACCTGATCAATACCTATCAATGCATGGTGTGATGATTGTTTACGTGCTTAAGGCCGAGTTGGAGCAGCTGTCTATATGCCAGTCAGCCATTGGATTTAATAAAAGGAATTTATGGTTAAACTGGTGTCGTGGTGGTATCTTGCATTATTTATTATTATTAATAATAATAATAATTCCAACACCCCATCAGCAAGCAGTAGCGATATGCCAGTGCGTTTCACAATATTGATTTTATTTTACTTACTGCTTGGGAGCTGAATAATTTATTCTCAATTTAAAAAGCAGAAAGAAAAGAAATGAGTGGATAATACGATGTGGGATTTTTGATTTACTTATTTTGAAATATTACAGATTGACAATTGGGAGCCTGATCCAATAATTGCTACTGCTGATGAATCCAGATTGTGTAATTAAAGTTGGAGTGTGGATCTATTCCCTTATAGATAATCACCAATTTGTTCCAAGGATGTTACTTTTTTGCCCCCAAGAAGAAACTCAAATATCCTTGAGCACAAAGACACATCATCCACCATTGCGGGAACTACTTTAACTTCAAGAGGTTTTGAATATCTTTGTTGCTGAGCAATTATCAGGAATAAAGTAAGTCTTTCAACTCTATTAAAAGCAGAATAATCCATTTCAAGCTGTTAAAATTAAAACTGACCATTGCTGCGTGCAGTAGCTATTACCATAAACACTTGATTGAGCAAAGAATGTGCAGACACGAGTCACAAGGAAAACCACATCAGCCATTTCTTTTCTATATAGATATATTTTCACCACCTGAAATGGCATAGGTTCAGTTGTGTGGGAGCACAAAGCACTGGCTGTTGAGGGCAAAGAGAAGCCCTGTTTTGGGTGGCTTAATGTCAGTCAACTTTCACACCAAATTCCCAGGTAAGGGGAGTGAAAGGCACACTTGAAAAGGAGACTAAAATCCCGGGTTTCTTAAACACAGCTCCCACATGGCCAAGAAACTCATGCAATTCATGCAGCTGCAAACTTACTGTGAAAGTGAGGAATCCATACTGAAATCTTCTGCATGTGGCCTACAGACACAGAGTAAAAGCATCATAACAAATGAGACAAACATCAACTATACCATAAGGGTTACCAGGGGGAATGGACAGGGCTGAGGGGTACAGACCTGTTAAAGGAAACTAACATAAAACAGACAAAACCAATCATTATAATGGGCCAAATGCAAATATATGCTATCAAGATAATGGAGCTGCATGCAATTGTCCGGGGTAGAACCTGACCATGTGTCTGTTAATATCCTGATCAACATACTATTTACTGTGTATTGGATGTTAGGCATCAAACAATATTATGTAATGAGATTGGGGGGGGGGTTACTTTTTTTTTTTAAGGCCCAGCCATACTATATTCCTACACATGAAAAAAATAAAATGTTATATTTTTTGCAAATTATATTGCTGCACTATTTTAATACAATGTCACATCTGTTGGGAATAACTTTGCCCTTTTTGGTGTTTCTCATGGGTTACATACTGGGTTGATCCTGAATGCATCTGTTTTTATTTTACATTCACTGTGCATTAGACAAAAGGAAGACAGACAAGGAACAGAACAAAGAAGAACAATGAGGGTGGTATTAATGGCACTAATGACAGAAAGAGGAGATGGGGTAATAACACAAGAAGCACGAAAAAAAGAGTAGGAGTCAAAGGAAACATCGAGTTCCAAACAGCCCTCATGGGATTTGAATGTTCATGTACTGTCATTTCCAAAGTGTAGCTAAGCACTATCTGTGCCAGTTTTCAGGTACCCATCTCTCTTTTTGTAACGGCTAAGCGTCTTGGTTCTGTTTGTGGATAAAGGAGAACGCACGTGAGTATTTGTGTATTACCAGAGGCCACTGAGCCTCTGGCTTGGGCTTCACGACCAACGTATGTCGGTATAACAACGACGCTCCGGGGTGTGGAAAATCCAGACCCATGAGAACGGTAGTTATACTGACCTAACCCCTAGTGGAGACAGCGCTATGTTGATGGGAGGCCTTCTCTCGCTGACAGTTACCGTCCCCTGGGGAGGTGGATTAACTATGCCGACGGGAGAAGCTGTCCTGTCAGCGCAGGTAGCGTTGTCTGTACACAAGCCCTCTGTTAGGCAGTAGATGCCATTGTTGGTTGAATGATCCATCTACTGATTCATGCATTCCTTACGCTACACAGCGCTAGCTCACAGCTGGTTTGGATAGAAATTACCTCCCGGCCCCACCACCTCCCCTTTCTTCTGGCAATGCCTGGTTGCAAGTTTTTTCCCCTAGGCTTAAGCAAGCAAAATGACACAAAACAACAGACGATTTTATCTGGAGACCGTCTCTGATGTGAGCACATATACAAAGTGCTGGACAAGCAGTTTCTAGCTTTGTCCCAGACCTGGAGAAGAGCTCGGTGTGGCTTGAAAACGTGGCTCTCTCGGCAACAAAAGTTGATCCAATAAAAGATATTCCCTCACCCGCCTTGACTCTCACTGATGGCTGAACTAGCTGTTTGTGTTTTGGCATCCAGCCTCTTAGTAAGATGAGTACCTATGTGAACTATTTATAATTTAAGTGCGTTAGCCAGGAAGGGCCAGCATTTCTCCTGCCTGGGGCCCAAGTTGCGACTTCTCTGTTAGACAGATTCAAACGAGGTCTTACAAAGACTAAAACTATTTTACAGATAGCAGAGTGGGTGTTATTTGCCAGCAAGAGAACAGACAGCCCATTGGGCTCAGTGCAGCAGGCCAAGGAACCTGCTCCTAAAGGCAAAAGAGAAAGAGTCACACGAGCAAAGAACATGCAAGGATCATGCCTAATAAAATATACTTGCATATTCCATTCACTGATCTTTGCATTCTTCCATTCTTGCCAACTTAACGTTGCCACTTCACCCCAGAAATACAGGACACGGATTACAATTCCATCCAACAAGATTCTATACCATTTATGGGCTCTGCTCCACTTCTGAAAACCTTCCACATCATTTCCCTCCAGCAACATATGGTCACTGTTTACCACCCTCTAATACCAGAGTCCTTTTATCTTATGCACGAACAGCTAATGTCCCACTGAGCCCAATGTGATGCAACCCACTGGAGTCTTGGGAGCACACAAGTGAGGACTAACCAATGCCTAAGGCGGTCGGATGTTCGGATGACCAAGATCTATAAAACCTTAGTGACCGCTCACTGCCTTGTCTGCCATGGAATAGCTCCAGCATCATTCAGAACACAGACCAGTAGGCTGCAGGACTGACCCTTGCTACAGTGGCATCCCAGACTCTGTGGATTAGGAACCCAGCCTACATCTCCACACTGTGGCTCTCCCTTACTCTTGGACATAAGAATCTTCATGATTCAGACTCAGCAGGAGTCCTGGGTTAACTCCTCCTAGATGGTAACCAGAGGTAGGTAGAAAGGACTCATTTTTCATACCGCATTCAGAGGCTGACACCAGCAGTACAGCATCCCAGCAGGTGGCAGTGGGAATGAGCTCAGTTCCTTGCAGAGCCCTTGAACCCAGGACCTTCAAACCCAACGATGAGAATGCTATGACCTGAGCTAAGCTGCTGTGCGGAATGATTAGGAGTTGTAGTCGCTTACAAGAGAGAGAATAAAACCCAGAGCTGGTGTCAACACTCATTAGTAACCCTAAATGAGCATACAAAATAATTCGTGTCCCCCAAACGAGCACGGCATGAAAAGGAATTTGAGAGACATGTCAAGTCATCTTGTTTATGCATACCTAATTGTACTGACACTTCGTTCCGGCACAGCACACACAAAGCACTGGATATTTCAAAGGTAACACACAGCAAATGAGATGGAGTTTGAATACACACCCCAATCTAGGGGTAATAAATTCAGAGCCAGACCTATACCTCCTGCTTGCTTGTGTCCAGGATATGGCTCAGTAACACCAGCATCTCTGACGGCCACTGTCGGACTCCTCAGATGGCCTTTTTAACATGGTAACGGCCTTATTAAGGTTAAATTAAATGACAAGGGGATGTTTCTAGATCTAGGTGCAATAAAATCTCTATACGAATCACAAATCTGTCTTAAGGAATTTTTTTTAATGTCATTATCACTTTTCTATAGATGCTGTTTTAAAATAAAGCCCCCAGAGATTTGGATTTATGTGATACAACATGTACCAGAAGAGATTAAGTGTATCCAACTCTAACTCTGATTCCGTTTGCCAGCTGCTCTGTCATCCGTTGTGAGGTTACATCAGTTACTAGGGAAAAGGATTTTTCTTCCATGAAGTGATCTTGCTAGGACTAAAGAGCACTCTATACAGATCACCTGGTTCTGTATGCTTTAGATGTCTGGGAAATAGCAGCCAGTCAGCCATGCTCTCATGGATTTCTTCATTCCTCCTCCCTTAGGAGAAAATAAGAGAGATTAACGGCAGATAACAGTATCATTTTTTTTCGCCTGTCTATATTTTACGTTGTCAATTTGCACCATTCTACTTTCTGATCACCACAATGCACCATTAGCTTTGCAAGTACATTCTCCTGTTGGCATTCTTTCATGACAAGCTGTGATCATTGCAACACCCAGAAGCATGCTAGATGCTTTAGACAAGACAAGGTCCCTGCTATGAAGAGCTTACGCTATAATATTACATGTGATACAAGAAGTGAGAGTGACGAACAAAAGACCAGGAAGGGCTGTGGGGAAAGAACTAGGGTTGTAAGTGCTAACATCAGAGAGTTACTCAGTTCAGTTATGGGTACCTCTAGATGGCTCTGTTACTGTATAACATGCACACGTGCATGTTAATTAGCTCACTTCTGATAGGGAGGAGGAGGAGTTTTTAGATGGGATCTGAATGAGAAGAGGTGGGTGGCCTGGTGAACAGGATGGGGGAGGGTGTTCTGGGCATAAGGGGCATCACAGAAGAAGGTACTGAGGTGGTTTCGGGAGGAGGAAATGCCAAAGACATCAGGGTTTGTTGTTCAGACAGTGCTCGGAGTTTCTGATGAAGGGGACACTCCAGTGTCCCTGGAACATACAGTGCTTAGCAGAAAGTCTGTTTTTCTATAAATTGGGTGCTTTCAAGAAGGTACTCCGCTTCCATCTCCAGAAGAGCCACTTTGTGACTGATCCAAAGCCCGCTGAAGTCAATGGGACGGTGCCCATTGACTCTAGGAGGCTTTGGAGCGAGCTCACATCTGTGAGAAATTGACAGCACAAGGTTCCCCCATATGGTCCTCTATGGCTCAGAGAGGCGACACCCATGAAAGCTTATGCCCAAATAAATCTGTTAGTCTTTGAGGTGCCCCCGGACTCCTGGTTGTTTTTGTGGATACAGACTAACGCAGCTACCCCTCTGATACTTCATCCCTCCTTTAGCGTTCTAAACTCCTGCAAGCCCAACACCGCAGCCTGGGTGTCTGAAATACAGTGATTCAGGCTATAGGGAAAATTAGTTCTCTTTGCAGAACTACACTCTCGTCAGTTTAGTGAGGAAAAGAAATAGACAATTGTTTTTTCCTGAAGGAAGAAAAAAAAATCCATAAGACTGTGGGGAGGGCGGGGGAGTTAGTTGATATTTTTTAGACATCTCTTGTCTGTGCAAAAGCAAGGACTGTGCACTGTTCTCTGCTGGTTCCCCTTTCATCATTCTCAGTGTGACAATCAATATTGGAAAACGCTCTTTATTCCGTTCCCCCTACTGAATAGCCGTACCAAACACACGACAGACCCATCAAGGAATATAACAAGAGAGGACACGACAATGCCATTTGGGGGAGGTGTAATGTAGTTGAGTTGTGCTTTAGGAGCCATTCCCTCTAGCACAGTTTAGGCTAAACAACAAAAAATAGAAAGTTGCATTAAAAAAAAAGACTGAGTCAAAGGGAAAGATAATAGCTTCTTCAGCTAAATGGAATCGAGGGATGCTAGAAGTGCCCCTTGTGGGTTAATTTAGCCTTCATGATGCTCCCTGCTTGCCAGCCATGGTGACAGCTATTAATTCTGGTGGCTGGAGAGTCACTATTGCTGGTATGAATAGTGGTGATTTTGATCACGTGGGTAACAATCACTGACAAGGCAACAGATGCTGCTGTAGCAATTGTTCTAAAGGCAGATATTCCTGATGCGACAGGATGGTGCACTTGACTTAACATCCTCAATGATCAGGCTGTTGGGTGACGAGGGACGCTGAGGCTTTAACAACCCGTGAGTCACAGGTGGTGTAAGACCTTGAGTAGCAGACCCCAGGGCTGCTGAATGGGTGTTTGGTCTAGAATGGATCTTCCTGCCTTGCTTTTTGGCTGCTGGCGATGAATCTTTCCACCAGACTGCTGCCATATCCCCAGCTTGATTCCAGTGTATTGAACCAGGCAATGCTCGAGGAACTTTTTGAATGGCATGAGATTTTCCAGGCCCTCTGGGCACCGTGCTGGTGCTTTCAGGGACTGGATGCAGGAAGCCAACGGACATGGAGCTCTGGGGTACCAGATCCAGTTAGACAAACCAGCCCACTTCTGCTTCCCTCAAGACACTCAGAGGCCCCCCAATATTTCTGCAGGGGGAAAAAAATGTCTGCCAGAAATGCTGTACCCTGGTGTGGCCTGCTGGGAGCTAGCGCGGGAGTTTAGGCACAGCCCTGAACAAGGCTTGGTGCGTGAGCTGCATTGCCCCAGGAGTAGCCCTGGGATGCACTGAGCCTCACACACCTGCGTAAGTCACAACTCCTGCCCCTGTTTTCTCCCTGGTGATACCAGCAGTAATCACCATTCTCTCCACGTTGGCTCAGCTACTCTGGCAGACAAGCTGGGTGGAGACAATTCTCTGCCCATCCCCCAACCCTCCCCATCCATCTGCTCTGGGGAAGGAGGAAGTGGGTGGCATAATGCCACCTACTCCTGTGTGCCCAGATGCAAGGTCCATACAGCCAGAGTGGAATTAAATCATCTTCTCTCTTCCGCCCTTCCCTGGGTATGTTACCAGAGTAATGATCACAGGGAAGCCATTTGCACTGCTGAAAGCTGGGACCACTGAAAGGCAGGTGCTGGAATGAGAACGGACACTGAAATGAAAACAAACAGGGAGACAACTGCAAACACTTGCTGCGCTGACATTTTAGCTGCTTTTGTTAAGTGGGGCCTTCAGCGTTTCCAGTGTCAATGGTTCCGTTCAGAGCAACGCTATTCATACCCTCCGTGCTGTGCTTGGAATAACCAAAGCACTTACGCACATGCCTAACTTTAAGTACGTGCATAAGCCCCATTGTCTTGCAGCAATCAAGTACCCGCCTGAAGCTAAGCACCCGCTGAAATGCTCTGCTGAACATGGGCTTTAAAAAGCAGCAGTGGCCTATCACCGAGTAATAACAGGCAGTGGCCTCTAGAATCTCAGGCCGATGATTGACAACTGGATTTGAACCCCTCTGCCATCAAGGGGAATGGTTTGTCAGTCTCTTGTTTCCCTATTCCCAGAATCGCCAGCAGCAGCCATCAATGTCTTTACATTAAAAAGCAAGGCAAATATATACAGCAAGTGCCTGTGTTATGTAGGTCTCTGCCAATGCCTGCAGCATTTAAGTGGCTGATTTCATTTAATCAAAAGCTATTGAAAACAACTCATTGCAATGATGCATGATTTGGAGCTGGAGGCAGAAAAGGGAGCACTATCTTGCCCTGGAGGGTCATCACTTCAGCCCATTTCCAGATGATACTACTACTTAATAAAGCACATTCCAAAACTTAAAGGGGAAGCTACCGGGGCACTGCTGATGGCTGTATTACAAGAGGCTCTGGCCCTTCTGAAACGGGGGAGCAAAATCCCAAAGAGTGGCACAGCACTTCTCAAACTGTTTCCAGGCCACTGTCAGGTTGGAGCTCCACAGGTAGCTGTCCAGCAAACGCCTCCTGAAAAACTGCGGCAGCAGCAGTAAACGCTAGCCAAGAATTAAAACATGATCCCCCCAGGCCCACCAATCCTTCATGGTGCCCAACTGCACTGGGATAACAATACAGCGCTCGAACGTCTCATTCCATAAAACATTTGCAGCCCATGGCAGTAGCCACCCAAAATCAGTAGCACTTGAACATACCATTTGAATGATGAAGTTCTGCAGTGCCTGAAGCTGTATATTAGGTCCTGCCACCAATGTAATATTTACTGCATTGACAAAGTCATTCATCATTAAGTTCCATGCACACACCAGCCCGTGCTAATCAAAACTTCTCCCGCAGCCCGCATTTCCAAAGCTATATCCAGGTAGACCAAGAGCAGTCAAACTAAAACACACACAAATTAATTAATAAACAGGAAACTCCAGACCGCAAGACCCATCAACGAAAAAAAAAAACTAGGGTCCTTGAGTAAAGGGCATTTAGGGACACAAAGTTGGAATTATGCTGGTCAAGAAGTCAGTCAGACTGAACAGCTTTTACGGAACAGGATTCCCCAGGCAGACCGATCAGCTCAAGTTCATCTAGCTCAAAACTATGGGCCTGGTCCAGTGAGGTCCTGAATGCTGAAGTCAATGGAAGTTGAGGGGGGATGGCACTTTTTGGGATCAGGCCCTAATTTCTCTTCTCCTGGGAACTGCTTAGTTTATTGAGGGAAGGTTTTAGTCTTTATATGATGTATAATCCACAAACAGAAGTCAGCAGAAAGTTTAATCTCCCCAAATGCCTTTCCTGTGGTAAGCAAACACACCGGGTCAATTATTCTTTGTGATGTTACAGAGAACACCAGACACCCTGATCCACGTCCAAAGGACCCTCTTTGCACAGAAGTTGCAATTATTTTTCCCCCGGACAAACAAAGCTTCCTTTATCAGTCCCAGATCTTCTGACTTCCTCTGGTGCAGATCTCCTAACTCCAAGGCCTTACCTACACTACCAAACATTGTAGCTATAATTCTGCATTAGTGATAAGTAACAATGGTGGAAGCTGTAGAATAGGCAGGGCTCAGGCATTGTTACCCCTGTGTAAATACTTAAACTCTGTCTCCACTATTTCTAGCACTGATGGAGAACTGCAGCGATGAAGTTTCTCAGTGTAGATGCGTTAAAACAGCTGTGGAATGGCCACTCGATTAGCCTTGGTAACTAAAGTAAGCTATTGAGAGGTGAAACATTTTTCACCAAGGAAAGCAGTATTGATCCATTCCTGATATTTTAATAAGTTTTCCTCTGATGGATTTCAACGTACAAGAAAAACAAAACAAAAAAAGACAGAGCATCCAATTGCCCCCATACTCGACTAAAGATAATTTCTCATTTTCTTTAGTAAGTTGGAAGATAGTAAATAATGTCTGGCAGTCATCATGGAGATGACTGGCCACTGGCCGACATAACAATTCCAAAAGGCTTGGTGTTCATCTCTCAGCTGGCATTTTTGAGGGCAGTCTCCGAGCAAGAGGACAGGAACCTGGATTCCCCTGTTGTTTCTAGAGGTAACTCCCATGCACATCAGTGGAGACACATGAACAAAGCCTGAGCTGTTTTTACACGTCTCATTCAGTCCTTGAGCCTGTGAATCCAGCATCTTTGGCAAATACAGTCACATTGACAGAACCATTTTTCTGCCCTACGCAGCTGAAACACTAGCCTTGCTGTTGTGATGCTCTAAGAAAAAGTACTTTAATTCATATCAAAAATTGGCCTTTTTAGCGACTACTCACAGAGATAATAAACCTAAGTGTAGGGTTTCAGTAAACTACCAGAGCACTCAAAGGGGAACCATAATTTGTTAATGAGAAGCAACATAGAATTCCCCCAGCTGTAAACAGAGACAAATACACGTGTATGAAATGATCCAACAAGCTCAGCCACCCTCATTGCAAATTAAATTGTACACATTAGCGGTGAGGGTCTATTCCAGGCCCTCCGTTTGTGTTTGTTTTTCCAATGACTTTTTAAATTGCCACAGGGACACATTTATGGGGACAACACAGCAGATGATCTGGTTTTCTCCAAATATATTCCTGGATGATTAATATGCGATGAGAAGACTATAAAACCAGAGGATTATATCAGCCCTAGCTTTCTGAGGAAGGAGAAAAATGCTCATAATCAACCAAACGCAATCGAAAAAAATTGAGAACCCATATGCCCAGCCCTGAGGCAGATCCAACAGAATAGCAGGATAAGCCATGACAATTGCCAAGATTTCTCTACTAGATTTGACACATATGCACATTCATCTAGCTGCCATGCAGCTTTATTTCCAATACAGATCTTGATTTAACGACTCCCTTCCTCTCAGCATTATTAAAGCCTAACTCAAGCCACTGACCACCACTGTCCAAATCCCAGACAAATGGAGATGGATGACAATTAAACAAGTAGGAAAAAAATCTAGCAGGAGTGAAATCATTCTACAAACTGCAAGGAAATACTGACACTTAAATAACCTGAGGGAGTGAATGCTGAATTGTGAAGTCCTCTCACATACCACCAAGGTGTGTGCGGGGGAAGGCAGTGGCAGAAATTATCCATGACAGTTCGTTAATTCTACTTCCAGCTTCTCGAATGTGAAGGCCTTGGCCAGGTGCCCATTTCCGTGAGCCTCACAGAATGCCAACTGGAACAGACCCACGAAGCTAGAGAACATCTTGTTTAGAAACTGGCACCTCTGAACAGGGACTTGAGTGTAATCGACAGAAAAGTAACTTTCTCTGGGATTGCTTTAGCCACTTTTCTCGGGGCAAATTCTGAGACCACACGTAGGTTTAAAAATACAGAAGCAAGACCCTCCTCTCCATCTAAAAAATAGGTCAACATTGCACTGGAAAAAAATACTGGAAAATATTAGGGTTGGTTGAAAATTTTCCATCAAAACTTCCCCCACTATCTGAAAATTAAGTTTTCAGCTAAATAAAAATGTGGATGTAAAAGTGTCTTCTTCCCTCAATTTTTTTTTCATTTTTCAGCTGAGGTTTTCCAGTTTGGGGCTACAAACTGGCTCTTTTCCTCCCTTGCAGCTGTCCCAGAAACGAATCACAACGGATTCTCACAGCAGCTCTGCAAAGGTAGGTGTAGCAGAATAATTCTTGTTTTACAGGGCGAGGAAACTGAGGATACAGGAGACTTGCTCAAGCCACTCAGCAAGATGATCTGGGAGGTCTTTTCCCTCTCTAGTTTATAGGATCCTACAACTACCATTAGCCACATCCAGACCATGCCCAAATGAGCCCTCCAGATAAATGCCCTGAGCAGTAGAATTCAAGGGTGGAATTCTAAATAGCAAGTCTCGCAAGCTACAAAAATAAAAATAAAATCCAGCCAAGAAGCAAATTTAAGTTCCATCTTGGAATCACCAGAGAGAAAACTATTGTGAAAACAAAGGGGATTTTTCCTTTGGCTTGAATTCATCAGCTCTGTCAAAGATTTTGAGGACAAGCATTATCTAGCGCTGGTGAGGGAACCTTATCCAGCTACTTGCTATTGCCACAGCTGCCATGTTCTGCAGTGTGGCCACTATTAGAGTATTGTGTGCAGTGTTGCTGTAGCTGTGTTGGTCCCCGATTATTAGAGAGACAAGGTGGGTGAGGTAATATCTGTTATTAGACCCGAGCTCTGTGAAACTCAAAAGCTTGTCTCCCCCACCAACCGAAGTTGGTCCAATAAAAGATATTACCTCACCCACCTTGTCTCTTGTTAGAATACAGGATAATTGTTAATTCTACATCAGGCACAGCCCACCTTTGGAGATCTGCGGGAGGTAACACTGGGCATTCTTCTACCCCGTGCTTCAAAATTAATTAGCATTGCTGGATAGAATCAGCAGCTCCTAAACACTCAAACTCAGGGTTGCCAAGAAGTCATGGGAGAACATGAATGCAGTTTGAATTGACTGGGTTTCTGTGCCACCTGCCTCCACCCTTCCATACCTGCAGCCTTACAGCACTATCAGGAAAGAAAAATAGATGCGCCAACCTGTTGGTCCCTTCTCCCTTGCCACCCTGTCAGCCAAGCCCAGGTCTCTGCATCTGACTGGAGTGCACGAGATCAAAACCTGCTCTTCAGGACACAACAGAGGGAAAAGCTACTTGAAAGGGGCCCATGGCTTGGAGTAAGCAGAAGGCATCGTCGCTTCTGAAGCCATTGCTGATGAACATTTAAAAGATTAATTTGGAGCTACTGGCTGACATGAGAACCAGTTAGTGGATGAAGCCACAAGGGCGGCGACCTCAGAGAGAGGTCGTAAAGAGAGACTGCTGCCAGCAGCATTGCGAAGGGCAGCCATTCGCAAGGCCAGGGATTTACTATAAGCTGAAAGACAATAACTAGGTGATTATTAAAACAAAAGGGAACAATTAACCTCACTTACGGATGAGGAAAAGTAATTGCACCGCTGCCCACACGGTAGGGCAGTATCTCAGTGTCTGGGAGCCTTGTACGGTCACTAGTGCACTGGGGTAATTCTGCCCCTATGGGCATGTCTACACGACGATAACAGACTCATGGCATGGTCTTGGCTGGCCCAACTCAGCCGGTTCGGGCTCCCAGGGCTTGGGCTACAGGCAGGGCCAGCGCTAGCACTAGGCGACCCTAGGCGGTCGCCTAGGGCGCCAGGATTTGGGGGGTGGCGGGCGGCTGCCTCCTGCCTCCCAGCTCCCTGCTCAGCGGCTGAGCAGGGAGCCAGGAGGCAGCTGCGGCGAGCCGCCCCCCTGCCTCCCAGTTCCACGCTCAGCTCCCGAGGCCCGTGGGCGGGAAGGGCTGAGCTCCTGTGGCCCGCGGGCGGGGGGGCTGGCTGTGGGGGCGGCATTAGCTGTGGGCGGGGGGGCGCAGGGCTGGTGCAAGGAAGTTTTGCCTAGGGCACGAAACTTCCTTGCACTGGCCCTGGCTACAGGGCTATAAAACTGCAGGCCTGATCTGGAGCCCAGGGTCTTAGCCCCCGCCAACAGGGAGAGCCCTGCCTGAGCAGAACCAACATGATTCCACAGCTCTGGGGCAGAGTCGAGGCAGCAGGGAGAAAAGAAATTCCTGCATCACAGAGCCCCACTTTGTGGGTCCCTCCACATCCAGGTTTGTGGTGATAGTCAAGATGGGAGCAGCAGCAGGGTCCTACCTTCCATGTCTGCTCTGAACAGGGCTAGTTGACATGATGGTCGCACCACGGCTAGCCCTTGAATATGTACACTCCCTCTATTGCAACATCAGTAGTAGCAACATGGGGACTTTTCTGTTTAAAAAGGCTAAAGGGAGACACTCCTTCACTAAAGGGCAGGTGATCACTGAAGTGTGACTCTGTAGACTTGGACTATATTCCTGGTCCTGGCCACAAATTACATGTGACCTCAGGCAAGTCACATGAATCTCTCTGGACCTCAGTTGCCTACCTCATAGGGACATGTGGAGGCTAAATTCCTCACTGTTCTTCAAGTGCTTTGAGATCCTACAGAAATTCAACGTAGCAATCACAAAACAAAAATTAATTCCCAATATATGAGGAGAGGCTCAGAGAGCAGTAATCTGAAAGTCCCGCTCCAAAGAGTCAAGTATTCAATCCCAGGGATGAATCTATAAAGAAGCAGCGCTTCAGCTAGGATGAGTCAGTGTCCTCAAGGTTTCTGCTCCAACATCCTGCCCATTGGGTACATTTTAGTGGGCTAACTTTGGAGCGTTTGGCTTTCTTTCCATCTAAGAAGGGGGGGAAACTGGAACATCTGTAGTATCTTTTTGCAAACAGACAATGTTTGCTCTTGTTCAAGAAGGCTGTTCCCTCCTCGGATACATTTTCTTCCTACTCTGGAGGTTCTCCACTCTCCTAGAGATGCTCTAAGAGACATTCTGGTAAATTCATTGCATTCAAAGAGACTTCTCCTGCAGAACCACCACTCTCCAATTTACTGCCTTCGTTTCAAAGAAGACATTTACACCTTGGTACCCCTGGTACTTTCAAAGATAAAAGCAATTACATGAGAACCCCAGTGCTAGTTTCAGAACCGTGCCAGTCAGGTCGTAAGAACTCCCAATCCTTCTAGGCATACAAAGGTTGTGGGAATACTGCTCCAGTGTGGCGGAGGTGGGGGGGGGAAGCACATGAAATGTGTTGCTTTCATCAGAATGCAGACTGCCTACAGCTGAAAAACCCATTTCCTTAAAGCATTAGATGGACCATGGACCGCACCATGTTCTGAGCCAGTAGTTTGTCCAAAAGAATAGCTTGGTGTGGGATAGAAGATGACATAAAAGAAACGAAAGAGGAGGATGAGGGAAACATCTACAAGGAGGGGATGTAGAATACAGTCCTTTGGAGATGTAATTCTATTGGCGCTCAGATTCCCTGCAAAGACGTTCATTAGAGACTTCCTCGGTGCCCAGCCCACCCAGATCCGCGGGGTGTGGGCTGGCGAGAGGATTTGGCCCTATGGAAGGGGCTTTACACGTGACAGGTTACACGGCTGCCATGAAACGAGGCTTTGTTTGAGACACGTCCTCTTCAAAGGGCATGCTGATTCACACGTCCCTGTGCAAGAGACCTCACTCTGGTGCACCGCTCCCTAGTCAGAAATGCATCGCCTCAGGTGCGCAGCTATCATTTCTGACAGGCGCATGCCCCTCCGGGCTAGCGGAACTGTACACCATCAGGCCGTGTAACAAGCTAGGTTTACAATACATCAGTCAAGTATGCTGACAACTAATGGAACAAAATGAGAACGCGCTGATCATGTTGAGAAGTGTCAAACAACGATCAGCACCAGCACCAAAACACATCAATACAAAGTACCGGGGGCAAGACAAGGCTGTATTACTGCCACAAAATGCTGACGTTTCTATATTGAAGTGGTCAGAAATTTGTCCTTTTCCTTGGGATTCAGTCATAAATGTAAATTACTACGCAAAATATTTCATGTCAATTCATTTTTACAAACAGCATTGTGCAAGGTAGCCAAGCAAAAAATTATGCTGCCCAACGCTCTTGGAATGGTTTTGAATTACTTTGCAGAAAGGTCTGGCTCTCCAAGGTTTATATGAACTTGCCAGTGTTGTCTTCAATACTTCAGTTCATTACCAGATTCTGTTTACTAGACAAAAGCCCCAGTATAGAAAATGGCACTATTATTATGCTTACCTGGCAGGATTTTTAATTGAACTAAGCACGTTGCCGTTATCATAGTTATACCAAGAGGAGGGGGAGACTGATCCCAGAAAGGAATCATGGTCCAGTAGTCAGGGGGCACTAGCTTAGGGCTTGAGTTTAAGTCCCTGCTCTGCTACATATGTCTTGTGTGACCTGGGGCAAGTCCCTTAGCCTCTGCCTCAGTTCCCCCTCTGTAAAATGGGGATAGCAGTATTTTCCTACCTCACACTAAAGCAGGATAAATTGATAGTATTAGGGGCCATGTAAGTACTAACAGATAAATCACTGAGCCTAGGTCCAAATCCTCAGGAAGTTCAGAACCACTATTTGGCCATAAGAACATAAGAATGGCCATACTGGGTCAGACCAAAGGTCCATCCAGCCCAGTATCCTGTTTACCAATAGTGGCCAATGTCAGGTGCCCCAGAGGGAGTGAACCTAACAGGTAATGATCAAGTGATCTCTCTCCTGCTATCCATCACCACCCTCTGACAAACAGAGGCTAGGGACACCATTCCTTACCCACCCTGGCTAATAGTAAATAATAAATTCATCCATGAATTTATCCATTTCTCCTTTAAACCCTGTTCTAGTCCTAGCCTTCACAACCTCCTCAGGCAAGGAGTTCCACAGGTTGACTGTGCGCTGTGTGAAGAAGAACTTCCTTTTATTTGTTTTAAACCTTCTGCCAGGTTTCACTTGGTGGCCCCTAGTTCTTATAGTATGGGAACAAGTAAATAACTTTTCCTTATTCACTTTCTCCACACCACTTATGATTTTATATACCTCTATCATATCCCCCATTAGTCTCCTCTTTTCCAAGCTAAAAAGTCCTAGCCTCTTTAATCTCTCCTCATATGGAACCCGTTCCAAACCCCTAATAATTTTAGTTGCCCTTCTCTGAACCTTTTCTAATGCCAGTATATCCTTTTTGAGATGAGGAGACCACATCCGTACACAGTATTCAAGAAGTGGGTGTACCATGGATTTATATAAGGGCAATAAGATATTCTCTGTCTTATTTTCTATCCCTTTTTTAATGATTCCTAACATCCTTTTGTTTTTTTGACTGCCGCTGCACACTGAGTCTTCAGAGAACTATCCATGATGACTCCAAGATCTTTTTCCTGATTAGTTGTAGCTAAATTAGCCTCCATCATATTGTATGTATAGTTGAGGTTATTTTTTCCAATGTGCGTTACTTTACATTTATCCACATTAAATTTCATTTGCCATTTTGTTCCCCAATCACTTAGTTCAGGCCACATATATTTGAATATCCCATATTGTTCTCATGCAATGAATTACATAATGAGAGGATGCACAGGCTATGCTATATGGAAACGTGCCCATTACTAGACAGCAATGAGGTGGATATTAGGTGAAAGCCAGACTCATAATCGAGAATCATTTAATAGATACCATAAACCATTGTATTGTATATGCTCGTCAATGGCAGGTGATGAAATCCTTCATCTTATTTACTAACTGCTTTTAGTGTCAATTACTATGGCTGACATCTTTCTCTGCTTACTGCCAGAAACTTAGACCATCTGCTATTCATTACCACCTACCAGTGTATACACTGATATTGTA
The DNA here is from genome assembly GCA_033296515.1 of Macrochelys suwanniensis. Taxonomy (NCBI): domain Eukaryota; kingdom Metazoa; phylum Chordata; order Testudines; family Chelydridae; genus Macrochelys; species Macrochelys suwanniensis. The sequence continues at coordinate 5,327,054 of CM065790.1, read as the reverse complement.
ACTGGACTTTAGACACCGAGCATCTTCTTCATTTGTGTGACAGGCCTACCTTCAACACAGCAAACACTTATTCAGGGCCCAAAGTCTGGCCTTCCTATGGTCTCCAGTAGTGCTCCTGCCCAGAACGATTGGGGTGAGACATGGGGGGAGGAAATAAACAAGCATCTGAACTAAACTTACACTGATCCTAACCCGGACGCCTGGGTTACTCTGTCCAGAATGAACAAGTCGCAGAGAATGTCAACTCCTCAGAGTTTGACAAAGCCTGGAACTTGGCTGCCCCTTTTCTCACATTTGCCTGGATTGTAGTGCTAACTGTTCATAGGCGCATTCTGATTGGCTACAAGTATTATCACTGTCTGCTGATGTCATACCCATCTTTTAGCTGCCTCTGCCATACGGGTATGACATCAGATGGTTTAGATTCAAGGTGGCAAGCATGCACCAGCAAATTCGTTAACGGTGACTAAAAAAGTTTCCACTCTCTTCAATTTTCCCAGTGGAACTGGATCAAGTGGAATTTTATAAGAGCCGTCCCACCCACTGTGGAAAAAATGGTCTTTAAATGCAGCATTAACATTCAGCCTGTAAACAGAAGAATGCATATGAACACTAGAACAGCTCTTAATCCTTTGCAGCAGCAGACGCAAAATGCTTATAAACATCCTCAGCATTCTATGGCCCCTGAGGGGTCTGATTGCCTGAATATTCATCCTCACAACACTGTGAGGCATTTTACAGATAGGAAACTGAGGCATAGAGGGACTAAATAACTTGCCCAAGGTCATGCAGGAAGTCTGTGGCAGAACTGGAAACTGAATGTGGGAATCCCAAATCCAAGGCTACCACCATAACCACTGGGGTGTCCTTCCTCTCCAAACTCCCTTTGCCAATATCCCTGTAAGGTGGAGAAATACTTTTCAGAGGTGGAAACTGAGCTGCAGAGAGGAATAGCGGTTTGGTCCAAGTTCACTCAGTGAGTCCATTTCAGAGCCAGGAAAAGAACTCAGATTTTCTGATTCCCACTGCAGGGGTTTAGCCATAAACCCATATCCTCACTCCTGGCATTGTATCTGGAAGGATTAGAAACTTTCACAAGGGAAGAGTCAGTGATGGAACCTGACAGAGACCCAGAGAAAGTCTGACACCATTAGGAATTAACTCCTACACAAAAGCTTAATTTTATAATGGTAAATTAAAAATATTTTTAAGCGTGATGGAGTTGAGCTGCTAAATTCAGTTCTGGATCAGGAGTTGGAGGGCAAACATGCACCCATACACACCACTCATGCCCCCCAAATTCAGAGCTGTTTGGATCCGGGCTTTGGGATCAACCCATTGTTTGCTTATATAGGTCTAAAAAGCTCCATAGAGACCGTTCTTTGTTCCGGGGAACCGTAACAGAAGGCTGATATGTTCAGCACAGCAATCACATCATACAATAAAACAAAGGGGGAGAGGCAAATTCTCAGGTAACCACAACCAAATCCATGTTGTAGGTTAGACACTATGGGAACCTGCTTAAATTCCTGCCATGGAGAACCCACTAAGGAAGCAGGCTACAACATTCTGTACTCGCTTCCGTTTCTGAGCAGCTTTGCGGTGTTGCCACATGAACAGTGCATTGCAGAAATCTCATCTTGAGGCGGAACAAACCTGTGTGATCGTCCCTGCGTCAGAGGAAGGGCTGCAGGGTTCTTGTCTGACACGGATATAAAAAAACCAAGCAAATAAAAAAGCCATCTTTGTCACAGCCTTGATCCAGGGCAGTGCTGGACCCGGCTCCAAAATCCCAATCAGGGCTGTGATTCCAACATCCCCATTCCCCAAGCTCAGGAGGGTGGGTTCAGACCAGTCTCCCATTGTCTCAAAGCCCAAAAGATCGGAGGGGGGAGGGGAAGGAGCTGAAATGCCAAAGACACGGGAAGAGAGACATGATTCTACCAGCCAGGTGCAGCTCAGTGAACGTGACTCAGGAAAGCCAAAGCAGGTGCGTATGGTGAAGTCTCATCAAACACAGGGTCAGAGCTGGGATACACAACACCTCCTGACTCGGCAATCTAAACATTGCTCAGGGGTAGGCATTTCAGTCCCTCTAATAGGGGTAGTGGCCTTGCTCTGGGGGTTCCAAAGAGTAGCTCTTGCATGGGTCTCAGTCGCTGGATGTGAACCCCGTAACGTAACAAGATACTTGCTGCTCTAAGTGCCCGTCTCTAGGGAGCTCAGCAGCTGATCTAACTGTGTGACACACCTGTTACAGAGTCCCACAAAAGCTGGAGATAGGTAAGGGGCAGGGGAGGGAGCTGCCAGCTGCTGCTGATCCCGTTTCTCTTTTCTGCACAGGACGCTCTAGGCTGATATTAAAAAAGCCAAAGAGTCCATTTAATATATTGCAAATAGAGTTCAATCTTACAAGGCCACATTTGCCGGAGAACACCTTCGGCTCAAGAAATGATACACAAAAATAGCTCTGAGGGTTATTACCCAAAAAAGGGGAATGTTAACACTGACTGTGACCTGGAAATGTGTTTGACAGCAGGTGGAAAACACGCACAGACACACACACACACACACACACACACACACATCTACTCAGCAGCTTGGTTGTTAATATAAAAGGGCTTTAATGGACTCCACAGTCACAGTGGACCTCTCCGCTGTTCTAATTGCGTTGGGGAGCCTGCAGAGAAGTACAAGCCATTTGTTAATGCCTGGCTGCCCCCCCGGGGGAGGAGTCATCACTGGCTGTTTAGAAATGATGCTTCCCAAACACTCTGGATGTTCTCCCTCCCACTGATGTGCTTGATCTTTAAGGGATATCGAGGTTAGACTGTTGCTATGTTCCTCGTTGGGGTGCTGGGAAGACGCCAGCCAGGGATCTCGCTGTTTTGCTCATGGTGCCAAGTGCCCAAAGCAAAGCTCCATTTCCTTGTTATTTTTGTTTGAAAAAAGAAAACAAGCAAATTTTTGCTTAGAATTTAGCTTTTTTTTTTTTTTTTTTTTTTTTTAGAAAAAGGGGGTTAAACAATGGCTCCTCGGGTTCAATTCACAGCTGCTTCTGCTCAGCCCTTTGTGCTTTTCAAGCCAATAAACTGAGCTCTCTGCAGTGTGCCATGGGGAGAGAAGAGAGGGTGTTTCAGAAGAGGCCTTAAAAACTAGCTATTCTGAGTGCACATTTTTGATCTCCTAAGATTGCCCCAGGGCAACCGGCCAAAAATTCCCCTCTTTCCCAGCTGCATGCGTGGGGTCTGATTCTGTTGCAAAATTGCCTTTTTGTATTTAAAAAAAAAATCCTTGTATCTGGTATGTCAGAGATATCAGTGGCACATGGAATTGGAAGGTACATCCAAGTGCAGGTATTTTCATGTCCTACAGCCTGCCAGCAGCTGCCTACCAAACACAGCTGCCTTATGCCTGCCCCAGTGCAGTAAGGTATTTAAAGCATGAACTAAGTCGGAGTCTTGCTGTGGCTTCTCAGTGTTGTTTCCTATCATACGTTCCCTTCTGTGAAGTCCTCCCTGCACCATTAACTCCACTCAGTACAGAAATGAATGGCTGCAGCTGAATCTGTTTAAAGTTCCCCCATTTTGGTTTCCATATTCAATAGCCAAGCTCCCCAAAACCCTCTTTCTAGGAACAGTTAAAGACATGTATCCTAGACAAAGCCAGATTCTGCACTGTGTTCCACCCCACTGGGCTCAGGGAGGTTGCCCAGGTTGGAATACAGTCAGCCCAGATCAGCCCTTTGAGACATAGAAATAACTCCAATGGCTCTCCTATGTACCTAGGGTGTGAACTGAGCCAATCCTTCGATGTCCGAATGAAAAGTGCTCCGAGTTCTGTACACCAGGGGAAATACACGTCTCCCGCTTCTTCACTTTTCGATGTTCAAATATCAAACACCTGTAGAATGTATTATTTTGAAACAAACCCACCTCCATTTTTCTGCACTGGACCCCGAGCCGCCACTTTTTTACGGCTGAAATAATGAAATGTGAAATATTCAGAGAAAAATAAAGCCTACGAGTCTAAGCCATGGGCTTCAGTCGCACCGTGAACTAATCTGCATCCCTGGGAACAGTCTGTAATACTTTTTTTTTACTTCCACCACCACTTTATTATTTCAGCTCAAACTCCCAGCAACAATTCTCATCACTCGGCTTAGTGGGACTGCCAGGGACTGTGCAGCGTCTGCCTTTGGAGGAGATGGAATATCTTAAATAAGCCATTCACCACTTCAAAGCAATCTTCCCTCTTTTGTTACCCGTAAGCGGCAATAGTGATGTGTAAAACTCTTGATTCAAACTGCCAACTCGGTTATCAGGAAGCGGCACACACAGGAAGGAAGCAAATCAGTGACAGAATTCAGGAAGCCGCGGTCAGTTCAGGCCCTGAGGGCTAGACCCAGGTTCAAGAGATCAATCCAGTCTTCCCACAGGCTATGAGCTGTTTCCAGCTAATACTTCGTGCTCCACATCCAACCTACCGAATGTCAAAATCACCTCTTAGTTCACATCAATGGCATTGCAGCTAAGCCCTTGTTTATACTGGGATTTGAGCCAGTGTGACTGGCAATGGTGCAGGGACCCCATGCCTACCTTAGTGCACCAGCTGCAAGCCCGCTGACAAGGCCTACAAGGGGAACTGGGTCCAACATGTTTTGTTGCTGTTCCCACTCCCACTTTCCCAGAGGCAGCGCCCCCACAGATAGCCTCTGGAATGTTGATACATGCGATGGTCTCCTCTAGAACCCTTGTAGTTTCATTGATTCTGCAATGGCTCTTTGCCCCCCCAATGGGAACTCTGGATCCTCCCCACATTCCTTCCTTGTGACAGGTTTGCCCCAAAGAGGGGTGTGGCATTAGTGTCACACAAGGAAGGAAGCGTTGGGTATCTGGTCTTGGCTTCCAGCCCTGGGCAGGCAGAGCATTGGGTCCCAGAGCCTGGCAGAGGGAGGAGGCCCCTTGTACTTCTCAGTCGGTACCTTTCTGGCTGAGTCGCAGCAGATGGGCTCCTAAAGGGAGTTCCGGCAGTAAGTGCGAGGCCATTTAAGGCCACAGTACAGTGTAACCTGAGAGTCCCACCACCATTGGGAAGAATACGCTGGCAGGGCATGAACAGCCGCAGAGAGTGAAGCTAGCGGCATTGGCAGCTCTGCCAACAAAGTATCAGCCCTACCCACCGTTTAGGTGCACTTCCTGCAGGACTATGTATCATTCAGAGCTTGTAAGCACCTTTGACGAAGGGGGCATCAGGCAATCAAACTGGAAGAGGGGAAAGAAACGATCCTCATTGCACCACCGAGGGCTTGGAAGAACGGTGCCAAACGAAGCGAGGCTCACATGGCTACAGTGTGCTGAGACCACAGAAGCGTGGCCTGCTTTGGTACTAATCTACCTGCAGGTTGCCTATTTGCAACTTCCCAGCTATTTGAGACCATGCCTCACGACGTCAGATGGCAAAGCCCCGCTAGATCACCAGGTGGAGGGCACCTGTTCCCGTGAGAGGGAACGTGTACAGGAAGCCAAGATTTGCGCTCGAGCTCGGCCAGAAAGCCAGATGCTGAGCATTCCGTTCCAGACCCTTGGGAGTGCAGCATGCACACAGCACAGTTCTCTATGGTATCCCCCATCCGCTCATGCCACCAGTGAGAGGAGCACACCGATTCCAATGCCTTGCTTCTAGGGCACGTTCCTTTCTCCATCTGTTCCAACTGGGACCACAACTGCTAATTCCACAAGTGTTGCTGTTTCCCCCCTTGCCCAACGGCATATGGGGAGAGGCTGCTTCTGAAATGGCTAATTCCTCCCAAGCAAACGCCAAACAAGTAAAACCTGACATGGGCAGAAGCTTTCCTACCATGACTCATTTGCTTTGGAAGGCTGAACTAGAAAAAGCACCACATTACACACTGGGAAATACAGTACATGACCAAAGGTGAGATAACCCATTTGTGCTGAGAAGGAACAGAGTGCCGATGGGGTGAAAGGTTGAAAATAAAGGGGGAATAAAAGGAATACAAAACAGAATAAACAGAACAGGAAGTGAGGGACAACATCTGCATCTTTACAATAATCAGGAAGCACTATGGAGGAAGAAGCCAGGAACTGAATAATGCAAGTGCAATATAGAATAATATTCTGACCCATCTAAGAAATGGCTCATAGCTCCATGCACATAGCAGCTGTGTGCTTACTGAAAGAGGCTGCAGCATTTGTGTCTGCAAGTACTTTGATTATTTTCCATGTGGGATCGTACATAAATTATTCCTCAGATGTGGGATCATGCATCTCGGATTCTAGTTCAAAATATGGTGCATAGGCACAATGCACAGTATTGTGTTATCACCGTAAAATAAGCTTCATTTTTATACTGCACCAATAATGTGCAGTGCAAGTGAACAGTTTTGGATAGCAGCACTGGAGGTCTCAGCGCTGCCTTTCAGATCTGCTTTTGCTATTCAAAGAGACTGGAGTGCCTATAAAATTTTCAAAAGCAACTGGCTTTCTCCTGATCCTGCTGCCTAATTCACACTGGAACATTAGGGTTTGGGTGGTTTAACATGACTACTAAAAGCAATGTGCTCCACTACCCCTCAGAGCCACTGATTGCACGGATTTGTTCCTTGTATTTAAACAAAAATGTGCCACCGCCCCCACCCCTCTAAACCTCATGCACCACTGCAGTCCTGCAATACCTTTGTCCGACATCACTCCCCAAGGATCCCATCCTCCGAGCTGGTAGCAAGGGGCTGACCCCATGGACATCCTCTGTCGTTGCTGGTGGGACAGTTTTTACATGTGAATTGATCTCGGATGGGGAATTCTTCAGCTTGGCTCTTGCCATTCGAAGAGCTTTGGCTGCCTCCTACTTCCTCCTCTTTTCCCCCTGAACTCTCTCATACATAGCAATCTTCGTACTGCCTGCAGTTCAGAGCTGTCGGCATGTACCACCTCCTTCCTCTAGTCACTCTCCCCACTCGCAGCTGCTCAGTGGAACAATCCTGCCCTGTAGATTTATCCTGGTAGCGAGGGAAATTAAGGAAAAGTCCATGGCCGTGCTGCTGTTATGAGTCAAGTGCCATGCAGTAAAACAGCAGAGATGACAAGAGATTAATAATGCAGAAGCCTGTGTAATGGTTTCACTTCATAAATGAAAAACATATTTGTGTAGTGCAGTATATCCTTTACCGTGGCTGGCTGATTAAAATGACTGGGTTGGTTTTATTACTGCACCCAAGACAGCAGCGGCTTGTGGGGCAAGGGATCACAGAAATTCTTCTCCATTCCCGTACGTGGGAGATACTATTCCGCCCCCCCCACCCCCTGTTTCTTTTTGTAAAATGTCTGAGTGTGTCATTTACCAGCATTAAATTCAGTCTCAGAGGCTGAGTCCTCACACAGCACAGGGGAGCAGCAGTACAGGCTTTCCTCACATTGCCCCGTTTACACACCTCAATCCTGACTCAGAAGGAGCACCTCTGTAGGGGAAGGGGAAGTCCATTCAACATGGGCCATTAAGTCCTTGGGCTGGCTACTGAGACAGCTACCATTCATTAGCACCCATCATAGCAGTGGTTTTGGCGATGTGGGCACTATCCCCATGAAACTGGACTTTCACTCGTCAACCCCACTGCTCCTTGTCCCTTGAGCTACCATCAGTTGCTAACAGCTTTCAGACACTCCTGGTTTAGGCTGGATTCAAACCAGTGACTTTTAAAGTAACTGGCTCTTCATCCCACTACCAACGTAACCTGTGCTTCTTTGGTTAAAATACAACTTTGTTAGGCAAGTTCTCCAAGGACGCTGAAAAGTAAATAAATCTTAATTATTCATAAAAAATGTCGCTCACATTTTAGCTATCACCCAGGAGGTTCCCCACTGATATTCCTCACTTCATATCAGTCTGCAGCACATCAAACAACAGGGGAAGGAGGGCCTAGTTGCCTTCAGGGTTCTATCAAAGAACTCTGACCGGGTTAGTGCAGAAATTATATATTTAGGCCAGCCAAGCGTGCAGTGGGCGTTTCAGCACCAAGGACAGCACCGAGGGCGCCTACTGAACATTTATATGCTGTTTACTTTAAACAAATATTTAAGCTGATATGTGGGAACAAGACTGAGGCCGTACACTATCCTGTGTGTTGCTGAGCTGCTATCAAGATTCCACAAGCTAAGTCAGGTTAATGCAAGTCAAGTACTTGGATGGAAGACCTCCTAGGAAGACTTAGGCGCTGCATGAAATATCCTTGAGAGAGTAGATGGTGATCTACCTTCTGAGTCGGTGTTGTGCCACTGCGACATCACCATGCTAGGGCGCATTGTGCTACAGGAGGTGCTTTTCTGGAGAAGACGTAAAACCAGCTTGTGGTCATTACAGATTCCACTTAATTTTTCATTCATCCACTGTCCTGGCCAAATTCCCACTCTGGTAATTCCACTGTGGCCACCTAAAGTTCCTTTTGCCATGTCAATGTTATAGCAAGTTATTCTACACTCCCTGCCCTGAAACCATTGTGCCCTGTGCTGGTTGCATTGGCAGTCCAAATGATCCCTCCTTCACAGGAGTGTTGAGGGGCTTAGTCCAGTCATATCTGAAAAGATGAGGAGAGAGCTTGAGAAGGGACAACACTGCAGAGGCCATCTTTCCTCACTCACCTGTAGCGACTGGAGGAATGGGTAAGGTTGGAGAGCTGCAGTGTGGAGCTCTGGTGGAGATTAGATTTCTTTTGTCACTGCAGGTGATTTGCAGGGCTGGTCGAAACATTTCAAAAGAAAGTTGAGCTCCCAAATAGCCAAGAGTTTTCACAATAAAGTGTCTGCTTTCCCCAGAAAAGTCTGATGTTCAATCAAATATCTAAAAACTCAACACACTGAACCTTGCTGTTCTGACTGAATGTTTTGTTTGCTGTTTTTCAATGAAAAGTCAAAAATGTGTTGGGGGGACATTTCCCAGCCAGCTCCAGTTATTGGATTTGATCTGAGAGTAATAAAGGAGTGTTGATCTAGACATTACTTTTGAAGGACTGACCAGAGCTCCCACCACTGTGGATTTTCACCAACCTACAACAGATCCAAATGAAACCATGAGAAAAATGCAGACTCTAACCCTCCTTCCCTTACTTCAGTAAAATATTAAACGTAAGCCCTGGTTATTGTTATTCCTATTATTTTGAGGTGCAGAGAGGCTCTTTACCTAAGATACAAAGGGATGTATGTGGCATAGCTGGGACTAGAGCTCAAATCCCACGAGACCACATCCCCATTCCTTAATGGGACATCACTATTAAGGATATTCTATAAAAGTTTTTTCCCCAACATAAAATAGATACAAAAGTAACACCAGTTACTGATGTGCCAGCTCTTAAACAGCCCCATATACACCTTGATCATCCTTACACGGTAATATTTTGGTTCAAGCATTGCGATTGGTTTCTTACACTCATACTATCTCACTCATTCCTTACATTAATTGATTACATACTCATAAGCATGAATACAATTGGTGATATACCCGCTTTAAGCAGGCACCTAACATCAACGGGGACTTCCGTTACTGTTTGTGGTTTTGACAGGAAACTGTGCAAACTGCACTTCAAGAGCAAGGTAACTGGCATAACAGGAAGCTGTTCAGAGTGCTTGAAAGGGCAGATGCGGGGGGGAGCGCATGGGCTGCCCCTCCTCCCCACGGAGTAGGAGCTGCTGCTGCCTGGGGCAGGCTAAGCCATTCTGCGGGCCGCGTCCGGCTACACTGCAAACCAGGGATTTAATGCTTAATTATATTTTGCAAGCCCACTACAAACTGCTGATTTCTCATTTCAACATTCGCATTAGCCTGAGACCACTGCTGAGTAGCAGGCTGGAGCAAGGAGACGGAATTGTTCAGAAAAAGTCATGGTGGGTATAACAGCTGCTGAAAATGTGACTGAAAAGACAGGATTTCTCATAAGATTCAACTGAATCCATGGCAAACGCATCGTTTAATATTTTCTTTTTGGTTAAGTAGTTTCCAGTATTGGCTCTCAAAACTCCTTTCATGCAGCCATTCAACGTATTAATAATAAATGTGATCATCCACGTTAGAGCTATTCAATGAAACAAGAGGGCATTACAAATTACTATGATAAATGCATTTGGTATTTTGAGATATTAGCAAAAGCTGTGAGAGTGGAGAAGTGCTCTAAAAATCAGCAAGCAGAGCAACTACAAAATAAAATTAAAATATTTTAATTTTAAAAATATGGAGCTCTAAATAAGCTATATAGCCCATAGCAAAACTTTAAGCAATAAACAAAGAACTTTTCTTTAGACGCTACATTTTGCTAGAAAACTTTTATGCAACTGAATTCATTAGTATTTAACGTGGGGACATTTATTTTGCTCTTACGTGTGCTTCTCCATGGAGGGTGGTTGGGATCTTTGTCCGAAATCAATAGATATTACAAACACTTAAAGAGATACTCTAATGAGTCATAATTAGAGTAACTTATCTGAAACTGAAAACTGGCCTCACGCCTCACTTTGAATGTAAACTCTAATGATCAGCCGGAGAACTGGATTGTTTCCCCCACCCAAGGCCCATTGCTACACTGAAATCTTCCTTTGGCTCTGCTCAGAGGCACGTGCCTGGCTAGCTAGAAGTGTGCTCTGTACGAAGGTCAGTATGGGTGACATCTCTGGTCTGGAGGCACGAACAAGAAAATGGAGCCACAGGAGCCAGTTTTCTTTTGCAGCCTTAGGTCAGCGAATGCGCCCAGACACAAGCACAGCCCTGACCAGATCAGCAGCTCAGCCCTGGAAGGAGGGACGTAAAGTAAAATTAAAACATTTACACACCGTTTAAAATAACTAATTTGGGGAGAAAAAATAATCAGCAAATCTTAAGATTCAGGCTGACCTCCGACAAGTCACCTGAGAAAAAGTAAACTCCTAATCTGTCGCGTAGGACTGCTGGTCCTGGCACTGGGAAGGGGACGGGCACCTACCAGCGTTCCAGTGCAGATTTATTTGGAGTGCAATGTGGTTTGTAGCAAGAATCCCCTGCAGCAGTGAAGAAAAATCCAGTCTGGATTTTTACCTACAACAGTCACAGCAGTGTTTAACTCAGGACCTCCTCCAATGCCCATTGAAGTCACCGAAAAGATTCCCATTGATTACAATGGACTTCAGACCAAACCCAACGTCTGCAGATCTCCCTTTATATGATCATTCGTATGGAATGAGGCAGACAGACATAGTGATTTGAATAGTCTCATACCATTCCTGCTCCCACATTATACGAGTATTATTATGTCTTCACCCACACACAGCAATCTGCATTTACAAAGAGTCAGCACGGAACAGGTAGCTGGTTTCATAGCACAGGGCCTACAAAAGAATCCATCACTGTCGACTCGTCTTCATACCGTCACTTCTGAATATGCGACATGCACAACCATCGCAGTCAATCTTCTTTGCGTTGGCATCGTATTCATGGAGAAGGTTTTGCCTGGCTTTGCTGCACAACTGCACATGATTTCACTCAACCGCAAGCTCTTCAGCGCAGGAAATGCGACTTACCTCTGTTTGCAAAGTCCCTCAAATTTAACAGTAATGTGCAAATACTTAATCACATTTAAAATCACTACAAATATTTCAAAAGCTGGCCTAAATCTTTCTGTGCTACCCATTTGCTCAAGAATTTTTCAACAAGTACACATAGGGCGACCAGATGTCCCGATTTTATAGGGACAGTCCCGATATTTTGGGCTTTTTCTTATATAGCTACCTATTACCCTCCACCCCTTGTCCCGATTTTTCACACTTGCTGTCTGGTCACCCTAAGAACACACCATACTCTACTGGCCATTTATTGACAAGGAATAGTATCCTGAACGTTCAGCATATATTTTGCTAAGAGTTTTTCAAGCTGTTTGTGAAATAGGGTACAACCCTGCAAAAATAACTACAGACTCTTATCATTTGTGCTCCAGCTACTTGCCGGCTGGGTTCTTCAAGTAAGTTTGCAAATGAGGAACTGTGCAAAAGCACATGGTATGCGCAGAGAAGAACAGTCTTGGCTGAACTTGCAGAAAGCTTCCCACTCAACATGCCAGCATTTCTGTGCCTACTTCGCAATAACTTTTGACGCCACATCTGATCAATTCCAAAATGTCAGGAAATGTTCTAGGCACCAATGGCCAGAACTCCATTCATTGTTTTGTTGGTGGTGGTTTTTCTTTGGGGGGGCGGGGAGGGCGAGATCAAAAAACTGAAAAGGTGGAAAACGCGTGGGGGGCATATGGAACAGTCGTTGCTTCAAGCACCTTTGCAATTGTCTGGATACCAAACACAACTGGTGGATGGCACCACTAACGCCTTCCAGCATAACAACATCCCTGTTTATCCTCCCGATTGAGGTTATCATGTTGGACACTGAATTACTTACTTCCCAGACAAAGAAGAAAAGGGAGCAGAGGATGTGCACACAGCTCCTGGCATGGGGGTGGGGGGAAGAAAATGGGGGACCCTGGTCTGGGAGAAGGCGGGAATGGGGAGCATACAGAACCTTTAGCACAGGGGTAGAATGGGGGACCCTGGAATTGGGCAGAGGGGCATTGTGGGCACACAGAACCCCTGGGGGAGACTGGGGATCCTATTATGGGCATGGGGGCAAGTGGGAATGGGGGCACACATACGGAGCCCATGCCATTGAGGAAGAAGGGGAGAAATGGGGTATCAGGAGCGAAAGTCACATTTTCAAAAGTGACTTTGGCACACTGTTCTTTACGCACTGAAAGATGCCGATAGGCAGGCACCCAGTAGGATTCTTGCTGTTTTCAGTATGGAAGATGAAACTACGTAATAAACTCCGGTGAGTTTTGCAAACTTGGAACTCAGCTCAGGATTAGCAAAAGCTGAAGCAGATCTAAGCCACAGAGTTTGGATGCAGAACTAAGCCGCCACAAAGTTTGGGGGTACATGGATCTGGGAATGGGGTTTGGGCCCCATCTGTAGTCAAAACATTTGCTAAAACCCATAAATCTTTGGTGCAAGCCTGGGGCTGGTCAATGCAAACATTTAGGGGTAGTGTCCAAGCCAAGTGAAACTTCCTTTCGCACATGGCTTACCCATGAGCCACATAAAATCTGCTGCTTCCCCTGGGTTTCAGTTGGAGGTTTTAGGTGCATTCCAAAATGAAGTGACCAGATTCTGAACTGGTGTAAACCAATATCGTTCTGTTGAATGCAGTTATGCCAATATATACTAGCTGAAGATCTGTCTCCAAAAGCCAGAGTGAAACTTGGGAGGGGAAAGGGGGAGCGGAATAGAGACAAAGAAATAGTTGGCCTTAGAGAAGCTCATGAGTTCACACAGCTCTAGTGCTGTTGTCATCCCAACACATCTCTGGGGTTAACTAAAACCGCTACCACAAATGGAAGTTTCTAATAGGGTGGAAAGGTGGTTTTCTGGCAGTAAGAAGCCTGGGAACATTAAGGAACCAAACTTTGGGCTGAGCTACTAGGAAAATCGACACCCAGACAATGAAAATCTTTGGTGAATGCTTGTACTTTCCAAGATCCTGACCAAATAAATCAAGGCTTATCATGGTAGTAATGCAACTGTTCTCTGGCTTTCAGCAATCAGGCTAATAATTGCTTAAAGTACCACACTCACTCTGGTATCACTTTAACCCCTGAACTCGAGCTGGTTATCATCTGTATGATAAAATAACTACAAATGATTCGTCCGTGTAACAACATTTTTCCTCCTGGTTACGACAAAGGAAGCACAGAACCGACTGACAGGAAAAAATGGTGCACAACATAGTCAGAAATATGCAATTCATCAGCAGCACATTGTAAAAAGCTGAACCTGCTAAACAGCACAATTTGCAGAGATGCCTAACGATTGCAGAGCTCTATTACTGCAACATATACATTGGAGCCCTTGCACTTACCTCGCGCTGGAGAATGTGTTATCAACAGGCAATATCCTCAAATGTGCTAAGGACCCACAAAGTCTCCTCAGAATCTGACCCATTTGGCATAAGAATCCTGGATTCATGCAATTATTTTTTTAAACGGCTATAGGGCTCTGTCCTCCTATGGATGCCGGGCATAAATGGAAGAAAACCCATCAGTGCTTCTTAGATTACTGTGGAAATACTTTGTCTCCTTGGAATAGATTATTGTTTTTAGGAAAATAACAGCAGCCCTTGCAACATCCAGAACGGGAGCATACGTCACCCGTTTGCTGCACTAGAAGACTGTTCTCTCTCTTCACGCTGGTATGTGTGCCACTTGAGTGGATGTTACAGAGTTACTAGTAGCATGTATTTTAATATACGCAAGACACAAAATTAGGACAAGCCCGGTCTTTAAGAACATTGTGGTTTGCATTTGGAGAGACAATCTAAAGCAGCAGCAAAGTTACTGTCGGTATCTATTAATGTGATGCTCTGCCACGGACAGAAATGAGTCAGCGTTCTCATTTAGAGATCCTTCATTTCAGTGTGACGAGTTGGGGGAGGTGGGTGTGTTTTGTGTTTTAAAGTACAAACCTCAGTGTGTTCGCTTGTGTAGTAGAAGGAAAGATCACTAGGAAGTTCTCTGTTACTTGAAATAAAACTATGTTCTAGACACAGCCTTCGTGCAATTTTCCACCTCCTGCTGGAGCATCAAGAAACTGCAACAAAATAGCACTAACTACATCATAAGCACAGATCTACCTAGCTACTCCAGAACTGTCGCCTTCTGGCCAAACTCAAATCTCTGCCCACCTCTCTGACATCTCTTTGTGGACATCTAATAGCCAGCGCAAGCTCAACATGGCTAAAACAAAGCGCTACGATACCACAAATAAATAACAAACAGCAATACTACTCTGTATTCCTGCAGCATACTACCTCCTTCTGCAGTCCCAGGAACATCAGCTAGTCAACTCAATCTGTATCATAATACTCTATAAATCAGCATTATACCACCTCCTATTGCAGCATCAGGGAACCATCACAAATTCATATGATTTGCACCACAATGCAGGATGTGTGTGCGTGAGACACGGAAACAGAGAATGTCCATGGCCTTTGATGTTCCTGGAAGTTGCGTGGCTACTCAGCTGGTGAATGTGACTTTAGGAGAGACTTTCTTGCCGAGATGCTGGTAATATTTATTGGCAGAGAAATTTAACTAACTGCTGTGAATATCTGATAGGGAAGGAACCGCTCACGAGATTCTGCAGAACATATAGCCTGCAATAAAGAAGCTGGCAGTGTGAGAAAGGATTGATATAAATCAATGCAAAAGGAATTTAAAATAAAGCAACATCTTAACGTTGCAGGTTGTAAACGTCCCTGCATGCACTGGGTGTGTGCAGAGCAATTGTTGGGACAAAAGGTTGGAAGCCTTTGTTAAAGAGATACCTCCCACAGAGCACGAGACATGCCCTCTTCATTTCTTATAAACCCTACATTTCTCCTCACTCTCTTCCCCCCCATTCTTTACTCACACAAGACATGTGCCGGACACCAGGATCACAGCTTTGTAAATTCATTGGCCCCAGCTACTTACTCCCCACAGCAAGACGGAGCACTTGGTCATATCTAACTTGGCCAATTCCTCCAGAATTCTGCTGGAGGAAAAACTGTAGCTGGTGTTGTCGGCGCTGAAGACATTTGCTAATGGGAGCAAGTGGCTGCAGCGAGTGGTTTAATTAGTATCCGCACATCGTTTCAGATGAAAGTCAATTCTAAGGGAAATGAGTACGCAGGAGTAAAAATCTTTACCTCATTCTGTATCAGCATCTTAGCAAGGATTCCATCCTACCCTTGCAGCGGAGAGAATCAAGCTGCCTGCTGCTTAGCAGGACTCCCTTAGCAAGTGTACACATGCGTAGCTTAACGATTGCTTCCGTCCCCTGGCTCTAGCAGGGCGATCTGTGGGGAATGAGAGAATCTTCTTCATATCCGTGGTAAAGAACAATCCTGCCTAGACTAGGTATGGCGGGCATGATGCGGGGGAGGAAGGAGAAGAGCGAATGCCCAGGATTGACATGGCGTGGAGTCATAGGTGCTGGAACTAAGGGTGCTGCTGCACCCCCTGGCTTGAAATAGCAGGACCAACCCAAATACATGGTTTTCCCCTTCAGCACCCCCACTATAAAAATTGTTCCAGCACCACTGTGTGGATTGCTATAAAGCGTACGGACATGAACCTTGGGGTGATGTCATAACCCACACTTCGCAGCCAGGAATGCACTGGGGCAGCTGGGAACATGCCGTGCAGAAGAGGAGAAGGCAAAACCAGAGTCACATCAATTTGCCATCACCCCAGTTCTTGGGGGCCACTGACAGGTGTTACCTGAGCAGACTAGCGAGCCCCAGGTTATGCGTGTGCACGTAACAGCAGCAGGAGGGCCCTCAGCAAACAGCCTGACACCCACAGGACAGGGAGTTTTCACAAGGACCTTTCAGCTGCCATGTGAGTTATGCAAATGTCCCCAAATTGGCAGCAAAAAAACACCATGTATTTGAGTATGACACACAACAAGTTCGGGGAAAGGAGCAGGAGTGAGATAAGAAGCTAAAATGCCCAGACAGAATAGCTAACCAATGATTCTCAACAGGACAGACCAACAGAATCCTGCTACTGCTGTGGATTTCAGAGTGTGTCAGAAAAATCCTTTAGGACAAGGAAGGCAAATGACAAAACTTTGTAGCTTTTTATTTTATTTAAAGTGAATTTATGACACCACTGTGTGTTCGGCTCTGGTGGCTATGGTTTCAAGCTCAACAGAGTGAAAGTCACTCTGCTACTTGCTTCAGAGTTAGAGTCTCTAGGAACACATAAAGCCCAAGGATAATGACCACACAGACATTTACAAGGTCTACCCTGTTTTACAAGTCTTATTACAGTTAAAGTTATGATCACCCAAGCATACAGAACGGCTAATCTTGTGGCATAGGGTCACAATTCTAAACCCCGTAATCTTGTGGCATAAGATCATTCTTTGGTCACTTACTTATGTCAAGCATTTCTTAAGCCTATGGGCTAGTACGGCTAAGTTAAACTCATACAAGCCGCAGCTTGTTGACCTTGCATTTCAGCCAGCCTTACTTAGATACCCAATACATAGTTGGCCTTTGAACTACTGATAATCTTATTCTTCTATAATCCTACAATTTAACTCTATTTAGCACACAATGATTATATATGACGGAGCATGCTAGTTAATCATAAATGAACAATAAACTAAAATCATCGGCTATGGCTTTGACCCAGTTTCCTCTCAGCTCCAGGCACGTTTAGGGCATTGTTTTGGTTTGTTATTTAAAGTACTGCATGTGAACTGCATTTAAATGTAAGCTACGCTTTATAGCTTGTATTCACTAGGCATTGCCATGGCCTTTCACTGGGCTGTGCTACTAGGGCTAGATCCAAACACCACTGAAGTCTACAGAAAAACTCTCATTGACTTCAATGGCCTTTGGGTCAGATCCTTCCTGTGTCCCTAGCAGGCAGTCTTGAGCTGAATCCATGTCTTGGCAGCTTACCTGAATCCCAAATTTGTATTACAGTAGCGCCCAGAGTCCCCGTCAGGAATGGGGCCCTTCCATGCTGCGCTCTGTACAAAGATGAATAAAGAGCCAGTCCCTTCTCTGAAGTGCTGGGACAGAAATGCAAATACTACTAATAGACCACAAGAGCGAAGGAAAGGAAAGACAAGGGTAATTGTACTGGGCATGTGGGGGGTAAACTAAGGGTACAAGGGTGACTGGCATCTCGTGGTCGTCAGCCTGTGGCTCAAGGAAATAGAAAAAGCAATGACACCGGAGATGTGTTCTGGTTCTTAACACATTGTGCAATGAGCAGAGGCAGAAAGGGAGGCACAGACAATGCGCTCAAGGTATTTCAGTCACATCACTAGCCAGCAGAGTCCATGAACAGTTGCACTTTTAAAGGGCTGCTCTCTCTTTAAATTAAAGAATATATATACACACTTCAATGGCTGAAAGTGCAGCTTCCCCCCGGTGCTCTGCCGATCATGCCAGGCTCACGGGAGTGAAGATTATGCTCTCTGCTGCATTTGTCCCTACACTTCCATTCTCCCACCGAGCTGCCGAGGCTCAGTACATTTCTTCTGCACAACAGGCCACTAAAAATTCACCGTAAACCAGAGGGGTCTCTGCCCATTGTGATTTGCCCTCTGAGTATGGCCCTTTCCCCTCACATTTTCCATCTAAAAATCAACACCACCCACACTAAGGGTTGACTGATTTTACCGGTTGTAATTATGCTCTCAAATAATATCCCACTGTTTCCTCATCAGTGAACATGGCGGATAATTGTTTTTATCCACCCCTGCGGAGCACTTTTAAGATCTATGGGTGGAAAATTCTGTATGAAGTGCAAAGTATTATTCAACTGCCATTAAAAACATTTCAGGGGAAAGTACAGAACCTTAGGAGTCAGCGATTAACCTGAATGGTTGTTGCTAAAAATATGAACCATATTAGAGACTTGGGTTTCCATTTAGCAGCCTACAATGGTTCTGTTTACTGCACGGTTAAATGCTAGGGCCTATATCTAGATGCCCTTTGGAAAAACAATCACCTTTAGTGATTTGCACTCTATGGTGATTCTCCTCCTACAGGGACACAGCCGTAAACCATTCGTGGGGGAGAAGCTAGTCATGTCACTTAACGCCCTTCTGAAACACAATCAGATACTGGTATAAGATGCTAAACAGAACAGAATCGGTAACTTGATGATAATAATAATCTCCCACCGTTCTGAAGCACTTTGAGATCTTTGGATGAATAGCACCACACAAGTATTAAGGCGTTCAGGACAGACCTTAATGCAAGCGGCAACTTAATTGGCTAAATGGCATTCGTTCACTTGCCCTATGTACTTTTCTGCAGCTTATTCTGACAGCACAATTGCAAAGCCCTCAGAGAACAACTTTAAAGAGAAAGCACCTGGCTCTTGCCAATTGTAATGGGGCGCTACATTGTGAAACCTGCTTTCAAGCACTATAGCGTTCCATTACATTTGGTTTAATACATCTTATCAGTGGATTTTCAGTTACAGTTTGAAATGATGTACCAGTGAATAAAGGTTTACATTTCCTGCAGGAATACCACAAAACAGTTATTTGAGAAGACAGCATCAATACCTAATGAGCTGACCACAATTGAACGTTATTACAAGAAATGGCAGAAGACTTAGTGACTAGGCCCTTTTAAAAAGTTTATAGCATCTGCTGCCCATTCTGGCTCTTAGACTTATGAGTTAGGACAGCAGGAGCTGTCAGGGCCACCCCCAACTAGTTACGCAGAATCATGTATGGTGAGAGCTTTCCCACAAGGTGCTGAGCGTCAGGGGGAGTGAACCAAAGCAGTACCAGCGATAGAGGGGGGCGAGAGTTACACCGACAGAGCAGAAAAGGCTGGATCGGGCTAACACAAGACTTACATCGCGCGCCTCATTGGATCTCCATCCAGGCAGAGAGGTCTAGCAAACTGGGCTTGAGTCCAGGAATCAGAAACTCCCAAACTCTGTTTCCAGCTCTGCTGCTAACTCAGTGGATGGCCTTCGGCAAGTCACTTCCCCTCTCCGGGCCTCAGTTTCCCCCAAACCAGGCACCACACTTATCTACCTCACAGGGGTGCTGGAAGCAGTAATTCAATGACGTACGTGAAGTGCTTTGAGATTGTCGGCTATAGAGTGGCAGATGCCCATTGATGTTAATACTTCAGCACTTGGAAACAGCAGACCGCTATATAAAAAGAGTCTACATTTTAACATGACATATAATGTGTTGGCCAAATAACCGCTAACATCTGTCTTCCCCGCCAGGGAGTTGCACAGACTGACCTCCAAGGGTAACACCTTGAGATCATTGCGATTAGCATTGCACTAATGCCGAGGGGTCCCAGTCCTGGGCCAGGGCCTCACTGTATTAGGTGCTGTATAAAAATCTCCCCAGCCTTCATTAGCCCACCACTGTCAACCTGCGTAGACAGGATTATTTGCAAGTTCCCCCAAGGGTCACATGCATTTGGTCAGAAACAAAACACTTCAACCAAGAACAAAATACTGGATCAGAGAAACTTGGAGAGAACCCCAAAGAGGTCGGGAGGACTGAGTCATTTTCCCTAATGCTTTTCAAGCTACATTTATTCAAAAGCATTTGGGGAAAAAATCCCATTCACTGCAACAGCCATTTGATCATGTATTGACATTATGCATCTCAAGTTAGTGCTAATGAAAAATACATGAGCCATTGCAGCGTGGGTTCTGTGCAAAGATTGCCTCTGGATCCAGATCAGTTCTCTTCCGCTCTCCTGAGACTGCAGTTTGTTATGGCTATACTGCTATTCTACTCACAGTGAGAAAATCCTGGCCCCTCATCCACAAATTCATGTGCAATGTTCTACAATGTCAGATCTTCCCCAAAACATCCAGTGCTCCAGTTTCTAACCATGGGGAGGAGAGCGGGGGGCAAAACAGTGAGAAACTGACATTCACCCTTTCTCTGCTGCTGCCCCTGGAACATTTCACCGATCGCAGCAGCAATGCCAGTGGGAATTGATATCAGTGGAATGTCAATGGGCAGCACAGCAAGGAGAAATCTGGAGCACTGGAAGGTTTGGGAAAGATCGGACATTTTAGAAAACCTGGGTGAGGTTGCAAGGTTTATTTAGTGAATGCAAACGGAGCTGGAAATTAAAGGAGGCCTCTGAAGAATTACGTAAAGTGAGAAAATGTATACAGAGTGTGCAGATAAGCAGGAGGGAAGGGTGTGTCTGCCAGGAGCAGAGCTTCTGATTTGAGGTGCATCTTGCTACTTACTCAGAGTTCTCCACACAGGTATCTTATGCTGTTTCAGGACTTTTTCTTGGCGGGGGAAAGACCATCCCATTTACAAAACAGGGTTTTCCTAGCAATCCAGTAATACAACTAGGTTTTTTACAGCTTCATTCATGTAAACAATATCCTAGCACATTGTACAACATCCAATAAACATAATCACGGAGCTAAAGTAATAAAATAGCAGAGACAGTGCATGCGTAGGCAGTTTCTGCAAGGAAGCAACGATGTTCTGAGCCAGGATTTGAAAGGAAATGGAGAGTCTATGAGGTGAAGTGATACAGGGAGGCTGTTCTGGACATTGGCGTTGCAAAGGAAAAGACTCTCACTCTGTCGGAGCTGAGGCTCTGTCATGGGACAGAAGAGGTGAAGTTAGCAGAGTAGAGGGGGCAGCGAGGCGTAGGCTGAAGAGTGCATCTACACTGGCAATCTAAGAGTCCCAAAGGGATAGACAACATGATGGTAACAATACTAGAACATTGGTTGCCTGGTGGAAACCGAATGGTAGACAATGTGCCTCCGTATACACCCAGGGGGATCAAATCTCTAGGCAAAATGACAGTCCAGTCTCCAGATCTAATCAGGCATTTCTGCTGAGGCCACCTATGCAAAAGAGAGCCAGTTAGTGCTTTCCGAGATGTCAAGATCTGTCCTGTTAGGAACCATGCCAAGACCCACAAACCCATCTTCCATGGCTCCCTGAACAGTCACTAGAGGGGCCAGGTTGAGCTCTGCAAGCTCACAGCTCACGTGTTTTTATGAATGTACCCAAGACAATCCTCATCGCTCCCGGATGTATTCATTGGAAGAGGGCCTTGCCTCCCTTCCCATGCGTAACTGAGAGCAGGATTGTATCTCATTAAAGGCACTGGTGCTGCAGAAGCTAACAGATGACTGAATTTAGCTATTGCGGGTGTGGTACATGCTCCACTTTCTAAAGCAGCTCCCCATCTAGCAGGAAAGTTAGAGAGAAGTAATTATGTAACGGAGACGCGAGTGCCCTGGGTATTGAATGAATTATGAACACAGAACCGTCATCACACCCATTACAAATGCATTTGTGCCTTCTGGAGTCTGGCTCAACAACAATGCACATAAAAGCTGTGAAATAAGTATATAGGGCTTGGACTGGTTTAAAAAAATCATTTGTGGGGGAGGAGGGGAAATAGACAAGACCCACCTTATGCGCTAGATAAAGATCCACTACAAACTCATGGTGACCCAGACAATAGCTTCCTACTTTTATAATGCATTTGACATAATTCCACGGAAAGCACTCGGATCTCAGGGCTTTGCAGTGAGTCAAAGATCTTCCAACTTTTTCTTAACAAAGCTGCTGACAGATCAATGTTGGTGGAGGGAAAAAATAAATAAAAGGAATGATATCCAGGCAACTGTCAGAACAAATATCTGACTGCACAGGGGAAAACAAAGAGCCTTGGGGTAAAGCCTAAATATACATCTGCAAGGGAAGTAAAAAAAATATTCTCTGTGCTATCACACGAATAATGCAAAGCAGTCAAACATTGCCAGTTCCGCACAATTACAGGAGAGCAAATAAAAGTCTCATTAACAAAGGAGAAGGATTTAATTATGTGGAGATGGGGACTCCATCAGGATGGATAGGTGAATCTTTGCATGCAGCGATGTAAACAGGTTTTCAGTCCCTCTAGCCTAAATGGCGCCATGAAACTGAAGCGTAGAACTGTGATTAACAGGGAGATAGCTCGATCTCAGGTGTGAAGGGCAGGATAAAAAAAACAAAGCACATTTATAAGGACCAACCGTGCTTCACAGAAAGAATTGTAAACATCAAAATAAACCAAAAAGATCCAGGGCTGCATCTTCAAGGTAGGTAAATTGCCTATATTCCCCTGAGCTCCAGGGAGCTCCTGAAATTTGCACCAGTTTGCGATCTGACTCTAGTGTGTAAGCCACAGGGTGGGTAGCACTCAGCCGGCTAAATAAATACAAAGGTGCTTTTTCATCTCTCTCCCTTAGCCCCTTCAGCACCTAAGGGCACAGGACAATAGTCACGAGACTTAGCACGACTATCGATTTTAAATTTTCAAAGCACTTTGTAAACATGAATAATAAATAAGCAATCAGCCTTCTCCTCATCACTTCTTACTCCTGCCAGTGAGGCAGGTATCATCTGTAATTGAGAGCGAGAGAAACCTGAGACACAGAGGTGAGGGGGCAGATCCTCCAGTGGTGTAAATTGCCATAGCTCCAGAGAAGTCAATGTTTAGCCTTGGAGTTGAAGCTAATGGAGCTATGAAAATTTCCTCCAGCTGAAGATCCCTGAACAGCTTGCTCTCCCATCAGTGGCAGCACCAGGAACAGAAGCAGGACCATTCACAGGGGTGCCTCGTAGCAGAATGTGCAAAAAGTCCCACCAGCTGATGTGGGAGGGGGAGAAAAGTTACAAATCTGTAGTACAAAATGCCCCAAACCAAGAGGCAATGTAGCCCTCCAAACAGGGCTTCAATGGGACTTAGATGGTGGCCATCTGCTGGTTCTCTGCACGGAGGTGGATTCCTTCCTTTGAGCAAACCCTCTGTGCCGGTTGAGAATACACCCCTGTGACGGGTTTGGTCACAGAGACCCCCTTGGGACTATCACCTGACGTGCTGAAACGGCCTCTGAGCCCGTTTTCCCTGCCAGCCTGGGACTTCCAGAACCCTGCCTTGTTGATCTAGACACACTAGCCAGCTGCAACACAGACCCAGGGTCTGAAGCATGTCCCCAAAGCTGCAGGCTTTAACTGAAAACCACTCTGCAGGTACTCCTGTCTCCAGCACCCAGACACCCAGCTCCCAATGGGATCCAAACCCGAAATAAATCCATTTTACTCTGTATAAAGCTTATTCAGGGTAAACTCATAAATTGTCCGCCCTCTATAACACTGATAGATAAATTGTCCGCCCTCTATAACACTGGGGGAGCAAGCAGCTGTGCATGTCTGTGCACAGCTGCTTGCTCCCCCAGGTATGAATCACTTACTCTGGGCTAATTAGTAAACAAAATTGATTTTATTAAGTATAAAAAGTAGGATTTAAGTGGTTTCAAGTAAGAACAGACAGAACAAGGTACATCACCAAGTAAAATAAAACAAAACACGCAAGTCTCAGCCTAATACATTAAGAAGCTGATTACAGGTAAATCTCACCCTTAGAGATGTTCCAATAAGATTCTTTCACAGACTAGACTCCTTCCTAGTCTGGGCCCAATTCTTTCCCCTGATATAGTCCTTGTTCCAGCTCAGGTGGTAACTCGGGGATTTCTCATTACTGGCAGTCCTCTTTGTCCTGTTCCACCCCCTTTTATAGCTTTGGCACAAGGCGGGAATCCTTTGTCTCTCTCTGGGTTCCCACCCTTCCTTCTAAAAGGAAAAGAACCAGGTTTAAGATGGATTCCAGTTCAGGTGACATGATCACGTCACTGTAAGACCTCCTGCTTCATAGCCTAGTAGCTGGAAGACAGGTACACAGGAAGGCTGGCAGGTAAACAAATCCATTCACAGTTCATTGATTCTGAAGCACCCTTAACGGCTTCCACTTAACACATTTACATTAGTAATACAAGTTTATATCTTATTCTCCTAACTCCAGACATAGAAATAATACATGCAAATAAATCGGATGAACACACTCAGCAGATCATAAGCTTTGTAATGATACCTTACAACAGGCTTTTTGCGTAAAACATATTCCAGTTACATTATATTTACACTCATAAGCGTATTTCCATAAACATATGGAGTGCAACGTCACAACCCCCAAAGAATAATGCTGCATGCTAGCCCGCAGAGCTTCTAAATGACTTACTGCTCTCCATAGCTATGGATGGAGAAGCATCTAACAGTCATCTTTGTGGCCAAACAACCTGCAGTTGCAGTGCTTAAAGGGGGTCTGTAAAAAGGGGAGGAGTCTATTATAATCTGGGAGTAGCGGCTTTGTCAAAACAATGCTTAAAGAGCTAACCCGGCAGTGACCTGGCTCAATTTTTCATTTTTAGTTTTAGTCTAAATAAGTCTAGATAAGTTTTGCCAGGTCTGTGACACCTTGCGGCTCTCCCCTTCCCACGTACATATACAGACACTTCAAGCACTTTTATGTGGAGTCAAAGCAAGTTATATCTCAATGCACTTTAAATCAGCTCCTTTCTGAGGTTAGAGTCTCTGATGCAAATGAAGACACCCAACCTGCAGAAGCATCCAGAAGCTAACGTTAATTCAACATTACCTTTAAATGAAGTAGATCAGAATGGTTCCAAGTGCAATAAATTTAGCTGTGCAAGAAAAATTCCTCCTTTGTGTTCTGTATCTTATGGTGAAAATACAAACAATGGCATGAATATTTCAGTGAGGATATCTGTCAGGACCACTGCAGCATAAGATGTTATTAAATCTTCCAAAACATATTCCCATTATATTCTCCTTAATGCACACCATTATGCTTCACTCATCCATTACCATCAGTGGATTCAAAAGCTACATCTAAAAATTATTATTTAAAAAAAATAAATTTACTGGACTGAGCATCTGTGTCAGTCAGGGAATAAGAGATTTAAAATAGGATCATTATTATTATTAATAATAATTATTATTATTATCTATATTACAGCAGCACCCTGAGGCCGCAGTGTATTAGGCACTGCACACCCCCACAAACAATAGGCAGTGCCTTCCCAGAGGAACTTGCACGCCTAACAGATAAGACAGAGACAGGTTTGGAAGGGGAAAAGGCACAGGGAGGGGAAGTGACTTCCCCAGGTATCCCAGAGGCAGAGCCGGGGATAGAACTAAGATCTCATAACTGCCAGGCCAGGGCCCTGCCTACCCACCGGACCGCTCTAATGGCACAGTGCAGGCAGTGAGCCACCATTGGTAGAAATGCTGGCAGTACAAGTGTGGCCAGCGCTCCTGGGGGCGAGCCCATGCTACCTCACCCTGCTGAGCGCTCTGCGGCCATGGGAGCGTTTGGCACTGCAAGCAACGGTGGGAAACGCTAACAATATTTGCCTGAGTGTAGATAAGAGCAAAGGGACAGCACGGCTTTGGGAAGGTCAGCCTTTGCACCTTGTTCACTTTCAGATTATTCTCGTATCTTTTTGTTTTAAACACTGACCTGGAGGAAAACACCCTTCTGGAGGAAGTCTACAGAACTGAATAGGGATGAAATCTATCGGTTTTATGGACATTTCATGGGATAGCCTTACAAACTACAGAATTATCCCTCTTCTAACCATTTCTGTGTTTTTTAAACCATCCCAATAAAATAGAAATGTGACCTTTAAAACCTGCAGGTAGATCCTCAGGTGCTGTGACCTGGGAAAAGCTGCATTGACTTCAGTGGAGCTATATCCATTTACACCACAGGTCTGGAGCAAACCCCTGGACTTTTCATGTGTCATATCTGTCAGCCAATACAATAGGCTTTTGTCAACTCACACAGCGCCCAGCAGTTGTGGATTTTATGGGCCAAGCAGCTGTGACCACTTCACACTACAGTACAATCCTATCTTTTCTGTCCACCATTGCATGGTAGGAGGGGATCTTCCTGGGGACAACACAGCAGCTCCTGCGAGCTTTGTGAACCCTTCTTAATTTGAGTCTAATATCAACCTTGGATATTTGGGACCTCGTGGTATGAAAAATGAAAGCGCGTTTCAGCACACCATCTGCACAGATCCACTCTTCATGGGACACCCAGACCGTTAGCAACCACATTTGTGAGCAGAACGATGAATCTCTGAATGCACTGGGGAGCCGATACGCCATTAAAACTGAAATGATGCTCAGTCCATTTGTCTCTCCGCTCTCTGTGCAGCCCTGCAAACAGCTCACTGATGGGACGCAGGGGCAGACATTACCGCTGATCACTGGCATCCTGGAGATTGCCAGCAAGTGAACATTTAAGTGTGTCTGTTTGGGGCTGCGTCTGAATTCAAACCTCTGCAGTCTCTCTTGGAGGTGAGCAGACCCCTGCACCATTGTGTTCAAATCTTTGGCTAAAAACATTTGTGCCCGGAGTCTATAAGACACTCTACACACATTCCCAAATGCACCATGTATTATTAGGATTTGCAAGCCTGAGGCATCTCTCAATAGCCTGAACAAGTACATACTATAATGTGCCCACATTGGTGCACAGCAAAAACTTCTTCATAATTGTCACCTGCAATCTGAGCGGCAAGTTCTCCCGCTCCCTCATATTTCCATGACACTGGACCTCCCAACAGATCACAACAGCGCTCCTTCCCAAAGGCAACTGGACTGACCAGCAGCCCATCAGATAACGGGCCCTAACTACTATTAGGGAGCAATTCATGGCCATCCATGCAATAAAATTTGTTTATACTAAGCATTTCTATAGCACCTTTCAGCCAAGGGTCTGAATGCACTTTGAAAACATTAACTAATTAATATTTACAATACCTCTGTGAGGGATCTACAGAAGAAGCTTCACTTAACCCACCACTTAACTGCAGCCACCTCTGGGGTAGAACCTAGATGCGGTTTAACAGCGCACCGCTTGCTGCACTGCTAGAGCACACTTGATGATAAGCAGTGGAGAATACCATAGCCAGTGGAACAAATGCAGAAGAAATGTAGAGAGGCAGAACGGAATGATCCAAGTTAGAACTTGGCCAGGACCACAGGGTTGACATTCGTATTTTATTGGACGAAAGCTTATGCTCCAATACATCTGTTAGTCTGTAAGGTGCCACAGGACTCTTTGTTGCTTCTACAGATCCAGACTAACACGGCTACCCCTCTGATACATAAAGAACATCAAATGACCTTAGAGGGGCAGGACCTGGCTTTTGTTCAGTTAGGACAATACCTAGCACATGAAAAGCCTCCTTGAGGCAGCCTTGGTGTGCCCCACACTGGTTAGTCCTTGTTATCCTTAGAAAATCTACCTGGAATTCCAAAGGTCAAACAATCACGGGTCCTGCTAATCATTAGGAGGTAATAAAACAGCGTTATAACTGACTTTGCAGTTCTGTAAAGCCTTTCATCCAAGGCTCATCAAGCATTTTGTAAATACTAATTAAGCCCCACATCTCCCCTTCCAGGCAGGTACCTTGGACTTATCGCCAATGTTTTACAGGGGGGTGACCTGAGACCCAGACAGAATAAAGAATGAAGCATACACAGCAAGCCAATAGCTCAAAAGTGAAGAGAAAAAAGGAGCTGACCTCCCAGCTTCTTCTTCTAACCACTAGGCCTCAATGTCTACTGATCTAACTAAATCTGAATCTTTACATACAAAAATAAATAAATCGGGAAACAAAAGGAGGTTTTACAACGCTCTCCAGACGTACGTCCAATATCTAGTAACACAGCTCCTAGGGGATTGCTGTAATATAAGGGGAAAATCCTCCAGCTTTGCGGAGTGACTATAACAGAGGTTTCAGGGTGTGGCCCCTACTGCTCTGCGGTAATAACACACTGTACCACGGACACAACGCAGAGAGCGTGTGCATTCATAGCCCCCCGCCCAAAGCGCCATCTGTGCTTCCCGCTTCCTTTCAGAAGAACAGCACAACGGCAAGGCTACTCAGTGGCGGCTCAGGGGAAAGCGGTGTTGTGCACGGCCCCCGTACATGTTAACAGTGACCACAGCTCTGAATGACAGAGACCCTTCGAGACTGATGAACTCGTAAAAGTACTAACCTTACTAGCTCACCGAACAGATCTTGTGGGACATGTGCTACAAACCAGGGCTAACCTAGCCTTCCGTAATGTGCTCACACCTCTCTACATTCAGTGTTTTTGCAGTGTTGGGCCCAGGATATGACAGAGACAAGGTGGGGGAGATCCTGGAGCTCACAAGCTTGTCTCCACCACCAACAGAAGTGGGGCCAATAAAAGATATTACCTCACCTGCCTTGTTATTCTGCTCCTAGGGCAGCCAGCAGATGGTACTCATGCATTACAAAGCTAGCACCGGCTTAGGGAGAAGGATTTCTGCTCTCCCCCATCCCCCAGGGACACATCCCAGCTTGTCTCAGCTCATGTAACAAACAGCAAGAGCTGTAAATATCTAGCATATTGGGCTGCGGCATTAAGCTTTCTCACACAGCCTCTCTCATTAACTCCTATGACACTTTGCATTTTCCAGGATGCCAGCGAAGTGACTGCTTAGGAGGATATGAATGAAGGCTAATCAGATCTTTAGGGGTGATGATTAATATCAGCTGTAGTAAGTATGCAATTGACACAGGCAGTTTGTTTGAAACTACTTAAATAGCCCATTAAAGCAAAGGGGTAGAGCTGGTGGGAAAAAATAATGTCATGAAGAATTTCAAAATATCAAAGTGGCTTCCATTTCGCAGAGGACACATTTTCCATTGTTTAATTAAATCTGCAGTGATTTGCACCAAAAATGTTATCATGGTTTTTTATCAAAAACAGGTTTTGGAAGGGCTTTTGAATTAAACTAAGAACCAGATTTTCAGTGGTGATTTTGATTACAAGGCTTGTAAGTTTGGGGGGGGGGAGGGGAGGGGAGAGTCACAAGAAATGGAAAACTTATCTTGATTAACTTTTCTTGAAAAGTTGCTTTTCTGAAAACAGGCCAATTTTCAAAGAAAAAACTTTATATTAAAAATTTTAAATCAGCTCCAGTAATGGTAGTTAGACATGTACATTGGGTCGCAGAATCTTCAGCTTCCTTTCCAAAGCACCCCCCAGCTCACTAAGTCTAGAGTCCCTGTGTTATTCTAGTTGCCCTCTACTATCCGTTCCCCATTTCTATAGTAATTCTTTTTTAATTTACAGTCTATAAGATATAGAAAGCAGCAAACCCTTGCAAAGAAAAGCCCACAGCATTCCACAGAAGTGACTCATAAACACTCCAGTTAGCAATAGTTTTATTAGCACGTTTTGGGGCGGATCGTTTGGGTTATTTCAAGGACAGAGCCGTACAATGAGTTGTGATTGATTTTTAAGCAGAACTCACCTTTTTACATCAATGGAGAAATTCAGCATTAAGATCAATAGCACAATATGGGCTGATTTTCTGCTACCGGTTGTAAAACAAAAAGTCATTTAATGTCTGTAACTTGCTGGATGCCTCTAAAAAGACTCTAGCAAGGCCCAATCCTGCCATGAGCTTGGAACAAAGGGATCCTGCATAGTCAGCTCACTGCAGGCTCGGGGCCAGAGGAATCAAAGGGCAAAAACACAGTTTGGGTTTTCTGTAATCTTACTGTAGCCACGTAAATCATCATCAATATGTAATTACAATGGACCTTACTTATAATACACGTCATTCCAATGACTTTTACAAAGATTAGGTCTCTTTAAAACTTTTTGTACTCTCTTAAAAACCCATGAGTTTCAAGTGATCTGTTAAACCCATCCATTAAGTGTTAGACACACTTACACCTTGTCTGCTCTTGAACACTTTTTAACCTTTTCAGGCCATTTTCAGACATCACAAAGCAAAACAAAAAACAAACAAAAACCCCACCAGCGCAGGCTCAACTTCAAAACAAATCCTTTGCAGCTCACCTTTAAACATCAGCTGTAAACACCCCTAAACCTCTCAATAACTCTCTCCCTTTCCTTTCATTATATTAAACAATGAGAAGCATTTTGGGGCAGAGATTGTAATAAAAGATACATGCCAAGGCTCTGATCCTGCAATTGGATTGTGGGGGTGGGGGTAGTACTATTGAAAACAATGAGGTATCCTATGGGCACAAGGATCTGTGTGTGCAGATTTGTTTATAGGATCAAGGCCTATGTTCTACTGTCATGTCAATCATTTATTTATTTGTGTTCCATTATTCGCCTAACATCTGGCTGTGGGAAAAGAGGGCAACATGAAAGAAAACTGTAAAAGATGTTAAAGTTTGCTCCAATTTCTTGACAAGCTGTTTAAAAAAACCCAGCAATCACCAATACTGGGTTCAGCACCAATGTTCACTCATTAAAATGTGGCCACATCCAGTGTGCATGTCCCAAAGCACTGCCATCACTTAAAAGAAACCCAGGTTTACACACTGTGAAAATGTATCTGGCACTAAAGGTTTTGCACCCACAAAGTTAAGAGGGTTTGGGACACATCTGAACGTGTTCTGATCTTGCTTTTTCCATAATTACTACAATTCATCCCCAAGAAAAATGGATTCCTCTCATCCTTAAGATTTCTATTGATTGTTTTGTTTATGTTAACAAAGTAAAATCCCTCTAGATGTATGTAGAGTGCGCACACACACACACACACACACACACACACTCACTCTGCAGATTTATCCCTGGGGTTGCAGATTTCAGTTCAATTCAGCAGGCCAAATTTATGCCTGGTGCAATGCCATGTGTTTCAGTGCAGTTATACCTCAAATAAAATGTAGCCCAGCAAGTTCAAAGCCTGGATACCCTCCCCACCCCACCCCCGCATTGGCAGGCACTGGGAAGAATTTCATCTTCCATAGAGCCGTAGGAGAGAAGCTTCACATTACAAACAGATTTGACAACTATTTTCCGAGCTCATGCAACCATGGGGTTTCCTGCAGTAGAAACGCTCAGCAATCTGTCCATGAGAAGGCTGCCTTGGAACTCATTTTGTAAACCGATCCAGACGTTTTACTGGACTCTTTCTTTCTCCCGCAAGTTCTGCCCTGGCCACATCTGAGAAGTCCATTGAGACGTCTCCCCAGGCCTTGACTCGCAGCAGAGCTCTCTCCCTGACTCACTAATGCCAATTCACCGACTCACAGGGTACAAAAATCTTCCTTCTCAGTTCAACCACCTCAGACCATTTGAATGTTCCCAAGGTGGATGGCTGGCATCAGCAAAAAAATGTCTGCTGCCCCCGTTTGGTCAGTTGGCAGAGGGCACGCCTTGCCCATCTGTTAGCATGGCTTTTTGCCTTTCCACAAAGCTGACTGCCATTTGGACAAAGACAGTTCTGACTTGGGCAGCTTGTATGACATGCGTCACAGTCATGTCTTCTGCGGGAGGTCCTTCCCATGCGCTACCTCCACTCACTCCTTCACGCCTGCTGTCATTGACATGAGACGCCATCCACAGTGGGGAAAAGGTCAGGAGCATTTCTGACTGCCAGCAAAAAGCTGTTTTGCAGCCGGGGAACGGGAAGAAACACGTGGGCCCCGGACACTGGGACTGAGAACGCTCCACCCAGGTGCCTTCTTTCCTTGCGTCCATTTTAAAATATGCATCAAAGTACAGACATACATAATGCATCTTATTGAGATCCAGCACCGTACGTTACTCTTGGTAGCACCATTCGGCTCACCGCTCTGTTTTTCACTTTAATTCCACAAGCCACATTTAAACTGGTTGGTGACTAGCCTTCCTTGCATCACAGCCCCGCCATCTGGAACTCCTTCACAAGAGCTGTCAAGGGGAGTCTCCCTCTGTGTTAAAGGGCAAGCTTTTGCTTTTTTAAAAAATTGCGTTGATCACAGAGTTTTGTTCTCTTTCCCAGCTTTGCTCAACTCATGTTATTGGGAAACACCATGCAAAGGGCTTTAAGACCAGCAGACCCTGCTCTGAATACATCTGCGAATGGAAACCTTTGGACATGTGAATCCTTTTTGCAGGAGGGATAGCTCAGTGGTTTGAGCATTGGCCTGATAAACCCAGGGTTGTGAGTTCAATCCTTGAGGGGGCCGTTTAGGGATCTGGGGCAAAAATCTGTCAGGGGACAGTATTTGGTCCTGCTAGTGAAGGCAGGGGACTGGACTCGATGACCTTGCAAGGTCCTTCCAATTCTATGAGATAGGCATATCTCCATATATTAATGCTCCCAGTCATAAAGCATTGTCCCTTGACCCAAAAACACATTTACAAACAAAGAGAGAGATCTCCTGTTTGAGACCAAAACTCGCTTGTCTCTCAGTTTTGGCACACTAGCCCCAGACAGCCAACCTCTCAACAGATGTTGGGCAATTCTAAGATGCACATGTGGCGTGAAAACAACCCAAACAAAATGACTAGATTGAGCTTTAAAAGCACTTTGGGAAAAGACGTAAAGGCAGAAATATTGAACATCAGCTCTGAAAGAGGATTGAGGTCTAATAGCCCCTCATTTCATCATATATTCATCACACAACACTTTCAACGATGGGGTGGTTATAATCTCTCTCCCCGCAGGGAACTTCTCCACTCATGTTAATATTTGCAAACAGACTCTTTGAGATGGCAGCAACAACAAATTATTAAACCTGGCCTGGGCAGAGACTGGAAATTGTTTCACAACAAGGGATAACCCCCCCCCCAGCTGCTAATTAGACCATAACAGAGATGAAGTAATTTATGTACATAACAGTGAACTTCAGTAGAGTGATAGGTGAAATGGTAGGTGAGGGAAACATATGTAAGCGTTCAGAAATCTCTCTCAGTTCTTATACTACACCGGTCATTGCCCCAATAGAGAAGGATCGAGTGTAGTTCATTCTGCAGATATTTGAAGTCATATGTAGCCCCATATTGGAGGATGCCCAGAGTTGTGGCAATGTGCATTGCATTTCACTTTATGAAGAGTACGCTAGGGAGGCAGCATGGAGTAGCACGGGCCAGGACACTGGACAAGGAAGCAGGAGACCTGTGTTCTATTATCTGTTCTGTCATCTTTCCATGCAGCTTTGAGCAAGTCATTTAACCATTCCGTGCCTCAGTTTCCCCAAAACAAAGGAAACAAAGGAATTACATTGACCTATCTTTGTAAGAGAGGTTGAAATGCAACGATGAAAAGCACTTGCAAGCCACTCACACACACACACACCAGGCCAGATCCCAGCTACCATATGCACAGGGAAGAATGAAATGCACAGGCATTCTCCCCCAGTCAGGTGTGTAACCATCAGAGCTGTGCAAAGCTCACTAGTTTGGATGTGTCCCAGATTCCACCACATGGACTCAGGGCCAGCTCCAGGCACTAGCAAAGGAAGCAGGTGCTTGGGGCAGTACATCTGAAGGGGCGGCATTCCGGCCATTCCTGGGGCAGCACATTTCAAGGGCCGTTTTTTTGTTGTTGCTGTTGTTTTTTTGCTTCGGCAGCTCCGGACGCAGCTTTTTTTTTTTTTTTCCCACCCTGGACTGGACTAATCACCCAAACGGGATTCTCTTATCAAAACTCAGCACAGCTCTAAACACCACCCAGCTCCCTGCAAATATTTGGAAGGAGAGGGCCTGTGCCCCTTTTTTTTAATTGCTATTTAAAAACAGTCACACAGAGCTGGACTGGCTTTGTATCACTTCTTATGAGATGCAATAGGATGCTGTTATATGCCATTTCTCCACACAGCCCTCAGTTTGATCCTGGTTACTGAACAGCGCAAATTAAATGCTGAAAAGCGAAAGTCACCTCATGGCTGCAAGAGACTCAGAGTCACCCCATCGATTCTGAATTATCTGAATTACAATAGCACTGAGGGGCCCTAGCAAAGGATATGGGTCCCATGGTGCTTGGGGCTGTAGTAACAAGCATGGGATGGGGAACAGTCTCATGACGGCGCACAATCTAGATTCACGAAAACACACAACGTGGGAAACAAAACCAGCAGGCGCTGGGAACATGAGACCATTTGTGAAAATTGAACTTATGAGACCAGGAGCAAGGTGCCACTCCAAGCCCTTGCCTACACTTGAAATTGTTTGTCAGTATTTCTGTACTGGCATAGTTATGGCAGCAAATCCTTCGAGCGTAACATACCTAAGACCAGCGACAGAGCGCTTTTGCCGGGATGGCTTTTATCAGTTCGCCGAATGAAATACACTGTATCAGCAAAAGGATTTTTTTTGCCAGTGTAGTCCAGCACCTGCAGCTTTCTCTCTCTCTCACGGACAATGACTGGGTTATCAGTGACCAGCCAGCTTTCACAGAGCCAGCACCACATAGAAAACAACTGGCAAACCAATAAACAGCCTAGGTGCATGCTAGCTTACCACGCGTCACCCCACTTCCACATGGAGACCCTGGCAGGTTCCATTTCTTCAGACCCGTCCAGCAGGGTTTTGCCCTCTTAGTTACAATCGCATGTCAGTTTGGGGATCAAAAATGAGGGACACTCAGCCAGTTCAGGCTGCCTCTTTATATCCTAAGCCTCTTGAACCTGGTCTGAATCGGTCTATGCAATTGCCTCCGAGTGGCACTTCTTCCAAATTTTTTCCCTGTCACAAACTGTGCCATAATTCCCCCGGCCTTTGATTTTATTTCTTGGGAGAAGCTGGGTCACCCTCCCCCACGGCGCTAGCGCACGATCCCGAGCTCAGAAAGACACCAAGAACATTTATAGATACAGACATTTATGACTAATCCTGGTGCCTGTGATGTCTGGCCCATCTCAATATCATCGTTTTTTGAAGTCTCCACACGTCCAAGGCCTCGCATCTGCCACGTAAAGCACGTTGACACTTGTTGCCATATTCACATTGCTCACTGGAGAGGCCACCAGGCACGTCCGATACACAATAGAAGCTAAACTGCAACTGGAGCAAGACCACTGTCCCACAAAAAGGTTGTTAAAACAAAGCCCACCTCAGTCACAGCCTGTTTGAAAAGCCGCTTCTCCCAATGCGGTGGAAGAGGAGACCAAGATAACAACCCATAACCAATCATGTATATTCACGTTGTGAAGTGCTTTCAAATATACAAATGAAAAGCGTTATGGGAAAAAAACATGACACACAAACCCCCATTGAGTAAACTGTGATTATCCCCAGTGAAATAAATGGGACTATTTGCTGAGTAAGGGACTATTCATCTTGAGTGGGGGTATCATAATCTGGCCCCAGAAAAAGGGCTAAGTATTATTATTCCTGGAGGAGTACAGAGGAGAAAGCTGGCTGCTCTACCAGAAGAGACGCTGATGTCATCTCACTGGGTTATCTCCCAAGAGCCACTAACATTTCAGGGGCTACCCACTGCCTAACATTTACATGCTGGAGTTGTGCAAAGCTACAACCAAAACCAGAAAGATGTTTCAAGATGGCAGTGAGTCAGGCACACTATAATAAAAATCGCAATCTTCCTACAAATTCAGGGAGCTTAATTAAGACGTGTCATGTCCACATCTACCTCAAGAGGGCTCTGTCACCGTAAGAAAGAACAGAGAGAGAAATAATTTGCAACAAAAATTACAACTGCAGCAGTAGACATGAAATATGGTTAAGTAAACTGACCTTGTTAAGGTGCAGAGACAGAGCAATTATATATGGGACAGGTGACATATGATCAGAGCAGTGGTGCCTCGCAGGTGAGGCTGGACATAATATCTGCAGACCTAAAATGTCAAGCTGGAGTTTAGCTACTAAAACAGTGACAGCGGGGATACATTTTGAAGATTAAAAAAATAATCAAACAACTGTGCTCGGTGTGAGGGCAAGTGAGTAAATGTTTATACAGGGAGGAAGGATGCACAAAACAAATGTGAGCATGGGGGATTTGTAAGCTGCCCACACTCTGAGTCAGCTAACAGCGGTGGCATCACTACAGAGAAAAGCATTTGCTTCCGGCCGCAGCATATAACTGCATTTTTGTCCAGTTATTCCTAGAATGTAAGAGCAACTGAGCATATTCCTGGAGCTAGTCAAGGGGACAAAGGAGACATTTAAATAGAAGGAACCTCAGGCATGTTTAGGAGAACCGTCGAACCAGACTGGGGGCGGGGGTGGAATATGCTCAAGCCCAGTTAACAAATAAAAGGCATTCATGAGCATATTTGCTGCTGGCAACAGGACCCCTATCACTGTCTGGAACAGCTCAATTGAAAGAAAGGGGAGCTGATTCACCACGGCTTTATTCCAATTTTATATTGGTGCAACTTCATTGATATCGAGGGAGTTTCCAGTTTCACCGTTGTGGATCTTCATTTAAATTAATGGTGTCAGACTGGAGTAATGTCACTCGGATTTCAGGAGTGCTTAACCTTAAAATCTGAAAAGGAATGAGCAGCAAAGTTTGGCAAAACAGAAGTTTATTATTCATATGACAGTAGAATAGAGAGGCTGAATAGAAGAACCCAGATGCCCTAATTCACAGTATACCTGCATAGAACTTGAGGGATGAGCACACGCTGAAGGAGGGAAGAATTTGGAGGAGGAACCAGGAAGTCAGTCTGTGTCCACATGGTTGGAATGCTGCAGTTCCAGCATCTGTGTAAACAGTTCTCTTAATAAGGTGCCAGTTCAGTTTTAGAAACATGGAGTCCTTTCTATATAGTAAGGAGACCATTTTTAAAAAATCTTGGCTGTTTCGTGTACTGTGTGCTGGGTGATAACATTAAAGGACTCCAGAAAGAACACACAAAGAAACACTAACCCAGGAACCAACCCCTGCAACAAACCCCGTTGCCAACTCTGTCCACATATCTATTCAAGGGACACCATCATAGGACCCAACCACATCAGGGGCTCCTTCACCTGCACATCTACCAATGTGATATATGCCATCATGTGCCATGTACATTGGCCAAACCGGACAGTCTCTACGCAAAAGAATAAATGGACACAAATCTGACATCAGGAATCATAACATTCAAAAACCAGTAGGAGAACACTTCAATCTCTCTGGTCACTCAATAACAGACCTAAAAGTGGCCATTCTTCAACAAAAAAAACCTTCAAAAATGACTTCAACGAGAAACGGCAGAACTGGAATTAATTTGCAAACTACAAAAAATAATTTTCCCTCCGTTGATACTCACACCTTCTCATCAATGGCTGCGAATGGGCCACATCCACTTTGATTGAATTGGCCTTGTTAGCACTACAAAAAGTAATATTCCCAGGAACTCTGGAGTTTAATCCTAGTGCCGTCAGTGACTCACTTTGCACCCTTAGGTAGATCACTACCCTCTCTGTGCCTCAGTTTCCCCTGTCTCTAAAGCAAGGATAATGACCCAACACACAGATATACTATGAGGATTAATTCTCTAATGTGTCTACGGACGTTATAAAATGCAAAGTGTGTTGCTTTAATTTATTGTGAAAGTGTTTGATAACTGTTTACTAGATTTCTGCCAAGCAAATCAGAAAGTTACACCCCAGCCCAGCGTTCTAAAGCAGTCAGATAATTTACTGTAGCTGCTACTAATCAAATTTAAATTAATAAGAAGTCCTTGTATATAGTGCAGCAGAAGAGATTCTTAGTATAGCACCATATTTGCTATGCAAAGTAATAGCGATGTTTTTGATATTGATCCAACTTGGTGCCCCTGGAATCAAAGGCAACCGCAGCATGGAAATGGAAATCTATAGTAGCTGCAAGGATTCAGCATGGAATAAGTTCTCTTTTCTCCTGCTGAGTGGAGCTGGAATCAGTTTTAGACAAGCGGAATATTAATTCTTTGATTATTATTAGCTTGGCTTCCTAGAAACACTGGGCCTTTGATTCAAATTATTTGTCCTCCTACCCCTCTACACATGCATGCACCGGCACCAGGTACAAGGGCTGCACGCTTCTCTGCAGAGGGAAGGGATTGGGGTATTTCCTCTAGGGCCAGATTGTGTCTCATCCCAACATGGCTGCACAGAGGAGTAAGGGAGAATCAGACCCATGCGCACACACATCCTGCATGATGGTAGTAGGGCTCCCCACATCTTCAGTCAAGGTGGGAGTGGGGTGGAAGTTCAGGTGCTGCATAAGGGCTACTCACCTCCCCTGAACAGGTGGTTAGGGAGGGACCAGGGCCTTGGTTTTCACTCCCGACACACCAGCCAGCAGATCTGAACCGCTCAGTAGGTGGGGGAGTAAGTGCCACCCTTTTCACAGCTGCGACAAATTACTTTTCCTGAGAACACGTTGGGGGGCAGGATAGACCTACGAGTTAGAGTGAAATGGGGGGAGGAAATGGGCTTACACCTTGGATTATTCCCAGTTAGTAAGAGAAAAGTCTAAATTAGAGCTACTGCCACCAAATTGCCTTGTGTACCGCCAGTAGCATAGCTCTCCAAGAGCACTGGAGTCCTGGGATGAAATTCTACCCCGACTGAAGTCAATGGCAAAACTGCCATTGACTTCAATGGAGCCAGGATTTCACACGCTGTTGAAAGGGCAAACGCCGAGGTTTGTCCTTGACACTGTGGATATGGCCTTGTGCCCGGGATTCTTTTATGGCACAAGAGAAGCCTGTCACACCTGGCCATTACAGATCTGCACCGCGACCTTCTGTGCAACCATTTAAGCTTCATTTGATAGGGTAGCTTGTGTGGCTACCTTTCATGCCTCGAGGACGAAATGTGCCACCATCCCCTATTCTTTGAAGGCAAGTGAAACTGCTGTCATTCAAACTGCCTCAGGTCTGACAAGCCCCAGAAAGAAAGTCACATCTTATAACAGGAGTGTGCACCGCTGGACCGAGTGATTATACTCTCAATGGACTGTAATCACATGCCTAAATCAATCGAGGAAGTCTGGCATTATTTAACTGCTATGCTATGTTTGACCTTGGGGAGTAGAGCATATGTCTAAAAGATTTCTTTGCTGTCAGTTTTCATTCCGATAGTTTTGATGTGCACAGTGATAGCTGGAGGACACTTGGCTACACTAAACTCTCCAATTAAAATATTCTTTGTACGTTATATAAAAACCAAGGGCAATAAAAATCCCAATGTTGTTCATGCAACATAGATTAGTTTTTACTGAAATAAGACATACAATAACCACTTAGAAATGACATATAACAGCAATGTTACTTCACAAGGTTGCCACCTGACTCCTTAGTACTTCTAGCATCAAAAGTGCCCTTTGTCCATATCTGATCTTTATCACTTTACTTCTACGACTGTATTCTTTTCCTTCAGCCCTTCAACCTATCAGATCAATGGGCGGGGCCAGATCCTCATCTGATATAAATTCAACAGAGCTATGCCAATTTACCCCAGCTGAGGAGCAACCCTTCTGTCTGCCAGTATTCTACGTCTAGACTATTTGAGACATGCTCTCAATTATACGTAACATTAGATTTTCATTGGGGAAAAAAACAAATTTAACATAAATTATAAAAACTAAAATAATGTTAGACGTACAGAGAATATACACCATGGAAAGAGGGAAATTCAAGCCAGTTAGGTTAGGTCATACTAACCAACTGAAAATTAATATTCTTCCTTTTCCACATGGTATATGATGTATATATGGTATCTCTCAAAGGACAACTTCCACTCACTCCACTGGACTCTGTGTTGCACTTATTCTCAGTATCTGGCCCTTGCTAGTAACAAAAGTGTGAACAGTATTCATGAAAAGAATAATGGTATCTTGTTTGTAAAAATGTTATATATAAATATGAGCAAATGGCACTTCTATTCTTCATCCATTAGTTTAATAAATTTTACTAATATTCCTACAGATAACAACTGGGTTCCTAATCTAAGAGAAATCTGGCATATTCAGTATGTATGCAGAAAATATCAATTAAAATGTTTTTGAAATGGCATTTTCAATTAACACAGTCAGTAATTACTACCTGAACCCGTCACAACAATTTATAAAATAAATAGCAATTAAGAATGCCATGTATTCATTAAAAATCTACAAACCAAACAAAAATATCCTTTTTCTGACACCGTCCCAAACTGTTATACACCTGCTTAGGAGAGAATCACAATGACTTGTTGAGCAATTTTAGCCTCATTTAGTATGTGTGTACACAACACATAGACTGCAGTGGCAGTCATATATTCTGTGCCCAGTAGGAGATCTTGAAATGACTCATGACTCCATTAGAAAGAATCACCCGTAGCCCATATTAAATGTATTAATAGTTTTGTATTTACTCAGGATAACAGCACAATTATCCCTTCTCACCACCATGCACTTCTCTCCGAGGAAGATTAATGGTGAGGGGTGCAAGATTAGTATGTTAAATGAGGCACAGATAAGAACCTCATTGCTGGAGTTTGAGAAGGAGCTGGCAAAAGGTGGGAACCCTGATATCCAAGCACGGGTAATAATAGAAGCGATAGAAAACATCACAAGTGGGAGAAGGGTGTAGACGAGAGGACTGGTAATTCTGGGAGACTGAGCCCCACTGGGGAAAGGCAGCTTTGAAGACTGAAATTGAGGCAGAACTGAATGGGAACGCAGATATTAAGTTAAATGTGAATCTCTAATATGGAGACAGAGAAGGGTAAAAGAAAGCTCGATAGTAAAAAGTTTACCATATGAACCTAGCACTGTGCGACATAGAAATATGGAGGGGCATCTATTTGATTCAAAGGCAACATTACTGGCCTTCCATGACCCCATCTTAAGCTCTCAATTATTATTAATTATTTGTATTTTAGTAGCACCTGCAGGCCCCGAGTAAGAGGAGGCTCCATTGTGCCAGACAGAGTCAGAAAGAGTCCCAGCTCCAATCTAAATAGACAGACAAAGGGTAGGCACAGACAGGGCAAGTGATTTGTCATGACGCAGGTTAACATCAGAGCTGGGAGCCCAAGATTCCCCAGTCCCTGGCCTGTGTTCTATCTGATCCACCAACCTGCCCTAATATTCTAGTCACACCACAAAACGTACAGTACATCTCACAACGAGATTTTTCTTAAAATGTGTCTTAACTTGTATTCCTGAGACACGCTGTGGCAGGTCAACACAAGCTGCTGAGATCACCTTCTCCCCACTCCCACCACAGACGATAGCACGGTACCTTGTACTCTTTGTTGGGTACAGCAAATTACTGTACGCCCTTGGTATTACTTACAGCAAGATAGACAATGGGTGTATTTTGGGAAGCTTCCTGACTGCTTGGCTCCCATTTACATTATAGTTGCAGCCACACTGAGGAATCCATTTGCAACATAGATGCACTCATAACACAGTTTGATTTTGCCTGTGTTGGTGGTACAAAGAATGCTATATCCAGTCACATGAAGAGAACATAATGCAGCCATCCAAAACATCCAATAAAGACTTCTTACCATGCCATCAGGAATTCCTTTTGCATCTTTGAAAGGATGCTAACATTAAAGTTACAGTTTGACTAACTCTAACTGCTTTGTGGCTTGTTGTTGCCAAGAAGGCCAACGGCATATTGGGCTGCATTAGTAGGAGCATTGCCAGCAGATTGAGGGAAGTGATTATTCCCCTCTATTCGGCACTGGTGAGGCCACACCTGGAGTATTGTGTCCAGTTTCGGTCCCCCCACTACAGAAAGGATGTGGACAAACTGGAGAGAGTCCAGCAACAAAAATGACTAGGGGGTTGGGGCACATGACTTATGAGGAGAGGCTGAGGGAACTGGGGTTATTTAGTCTGCAGAAGAGAAGAGTGAGGGGGGATTTGATAGCAGCCTTCAACTACCTGAAGAGGGGTTCCAAAGAGGATGGAGCTAGGCTGTTCTCAGTAGTGGCAGATGACAGAACAAGAAGAAATGGTCTCAAGTTGCAGTTGCAGATGTCTAGGTTGGATATTAGGAAACACTATTTCACTAGGAGTGTAGTGAAGCACTGGAACGGGTTACCTAGGGAGGTGGTGGAATCTCCATCCTTAGAGGTTTTTAAAGCCCAGCTTCACAAAGGCCTGGCTGGGATGATTTAGTTGGTGTTGGTCCTGCTTTGAGCAGGGGATTGGACTAGATGACCTCCTGAGGTCTCTTCCAACCCTAATATTCTATTATTCTATTTTGCTATGGGTTGTATCAGAAGCTTGTTCACAAGACTTTGGAAACATTAAGAAATATAAGCCATACACCACTTCACTTAAATTGGAAATATCAGGCAGTTTATTATTACTAATCAGAGTTGCTTAATTCTTTACAGTATTACTCCCTTGCTAGATTACTGTCAGCCTAAGAACCTTCTCAACAATGTAAGGATTTAGGAAAATTAATCTCAGTTATTAATAAATGTTCTAAATTTTCCTTTCCAGGTATTTAAAATGCTTCTATTAGCTTTTTTGCAAACTACTAATTTTCCCTATGAAATACAAACCTTGACATTATTAAAAAAATGGTGTCTCAATGCACAGTTGCCCTTCATTCTTCCCTTTAATTTTCCTCTCTTTGGGGAGGCTAGCCTGCCAGGTGACCTCCTGCAGTTCCAACTTCTAAAATGTGCTGCCTGTTATGTTTGATAAAATGCATCATTCAGAAACAGCTGGAAATCAAACGTCAGTCTTAAGTGCAGTGATAGATACAAGCAATGCTCTCAACTTATTTATGTTTCATTATATGACAGCTGTTGAAAGTATTTGACCAGTTACTAGATAGCAGATAATTTTTGGCTTAGTGGGAGTAGAGTAAATTTAATCTCATGCGGTGTGATCTCTCCACTCTATGACAGCACAATGTGATTCGAACTATATCTGAAGATCAAGAAAATATGATCTTACTGTTAATTCGGTAATTTGTATTATTTTTATTGGTATAAGAACAGGATTTAGGGGTCTCAAATGAGACTGAGGGCCCACTGTGCTAGGCACCATACCAACATGTTATAAGAGACAGGCTCTCCCCTGAAGAATTCATCATCTAGACAAGAGGTGGGAGAGAGGGAATATGAGCCTCACTTTACAGGTGGGGACTGAGGCAGACAGGTGAAGCGA
This sequence comes from Macrochelys suwanniensis, assembly GCA_033296515.1. Taxonomy (NCBI): domain Eukaryota; kingdom Metazoa; phylum Chordata; order Testudines; family Chelydridae; genus Macrochelys; species Macrochelys suwanniensis. Next base: position 5,283,668 of record CM065790.1, on the reverse strand, counting down.
ATTGCCCAAAAGGTCACGCAGGAGGAGGCAGAGCTGGGAATTGTACCTAGATTTCCTGAGTCACAGTCCAGGGCCTTCACCCTAAGAGCATCCTGCCTATTTTAATACAAAAAGGACATTAACCAATCAGGAAGAGGCTGCACATTCTGAAGTACTGTTAAAATGTAGCTTTGTAAGTACCGTTCAGTACGGTATCATCACAGAAATAAATGTCATTCACTTCAGGATATATTTCAGTATTTTCAAAGGAGCATTTGTATTCTCTAAACAAGTCATAGAAATTTGCCAGTGTGCCTAGTGACAATCACGTATACACAGGATAGCTTTAGCTACAGAGAAAATGAGTGAGGATTCAGAGCAATTGGTGGAAGGATAAGGAATTGTGCAGTACTGTACTCTGAATGATGCATTCAAGAAGAAAATAATTTCCTTGTTAGGGATAACTTGCAAAACTGCAGAGTGCAAGAGGCAGATCTTTTAGTGATAGGGTGTCCCTGTAGAGAGATAAAGGAATCTATAAACATAATCTGGCCCATGATTTAGACGTAGCACTTAGTGACAAATTTAAAAGCTGGAATGTGGATAATCCCGAGAAAAGAGGAAGAAAATGCATCACAGACCCATTAACCTGGAAGAACAAAATGAGAAGAGTTTGCCTGTTGTTAAATCCCTCTGAGCAGTGCTATTTCTTGATTATCCAGCGGGAGAATCTCAGATTCAAAACAGAAGATGCTGAAATCTTTATATAGATGGCACTGCATATCTTCCACACATGAGCTGTTATAAAAATCCTTGCATATACCAGAAGGATTCTTGGTATAATTAGATTCAGAAAAATACATTTAATCAAAGTGACAACCATTACTTCTTGCTACTGTAAAATGGGCCTTGTGGCTCTCTGTATTGATTTTCTGAAAATATCTGCAGACTATTTAACTTGGGCAAAGAACATGATCCTTATGGACCTGCTTTCCAGACACAGTTCTGATTTTATTTTTATTTTTGCTTTTTCCCACTCCCCCAGCTGTCAACTCTGCCCAGTGTAAAACTGACAAAGAGTGGGGTGTTGGAGGCCAAACACTGATATAGTCAAGAGTACAAAGGTACAGAGGGAAGCTCTTGTGTCATATATCCATATTTTTCAGTTCTGCAGATGTGCTTTCTCCGCGGCCTTTAATCAGTAAATATCAATTTCACTTTAGAACCAGAAACTTTCATTATAAATCCCTATCTTACATCAACAATGGATTGTCCCTGCTCCTCTCCTCCAACACCCCAACTGGCCATGCTCCTACATACACATGCTTGCAATATCATCTAGCAGAGGATTCCAAGTAAAGCGGAGTCAGAACTTTACCAGGTTGCCAAGTTAGTTAAAAGGCAGCAAAACATAAGTAATGAGCATCCCCCTCCCGATTTCACTTCAACTCCTTTCAGGTTTTGCCCTTTTGGCATTGGCTCAAATATAAACGAGCTCTTGTTTTATTGCACAGCTTTATTATATTCTGATTGCTCTGAATGCCTGCGTGGCAACAAAGTATCAGTGAGTCATAAACCAGAGGACTTGCCATCCCAGATCAGACCAGGGATCTGTTTACCCCAGTAACTTGTCTCTGACAGTAGCCAACGTAAAATCCCTCAGAATAAGGTGTAAATGGGCAATTAGGGCCTGACCCAAAACCTATTAAGGTCAGTGGAAGGGCCTTCATTGAGCAACCTACCCAAAGAGGAAATTTCTTACCTACACCTGTTAGCGGTTGGCTTGTATGCAGAAGCAGGGGGATTGTATCCCTTCTAAATTAAATGTAATCCTATATTATGTAATTGTGGATGTCCTAATTATATATATAAATGTCTAGTCCTGCTTTTGAATCCCACTAATCTTTAGGCCACAATGATACCCTGTGGCAATGAGTTTCACAGATTAATTATGAGTCGTGTGAAAAAGCATTTCTTTTCTTCCATTTTAAATTTATTGCTTTTTATGAAGTATCCTCTTGCCTTGTGCAGGAGGAGAAAGGATACATAGGAGCACTCAATTCTGTATCGTTCATTATTTTCTCTACTTCCATAATGTTTCTTCTTATTTATCTCCTGCTTGATTTATCCCCATCTTCTATCAAGGCATATTAAAATTCTATTTTGCAATTATGGTTTCAACCAGTTTACCTGTTTGAAGGCTTATTGTGTCGAGTTTGCAGCTTCACCCCCTCATCTCTTTCTTAAAAATAGGTTCAATATTTGCTACCCTCCAATCTGGTAGTTGATTTCAATGAGAGTTGCATACATTTGTTATCAGCTCAGTCATTTCATTACAAAGTTCCTGCAGAATTTTTGGATGCAATCTCTGCTCCTACTGCTCTTTAATTTAGCTACGTAGTTATTTGCTCCAATACCTTCTCTTTGGGTGCCTCAATCTCATCTTTCTTATCTAAATCCAGTGTAGGTGTCTCTCCAACATCCTCTGTGGTGAAGATGGTTTAATAATTCTCCAACCAACAGAAATGCTTTCTAATAAGACAGAAAGCTAATTGCTGGCTTCCTTTCTAAGGCAGGGTATTCATAGCCTTTTCAAGTTGATGCTGCTCCACAGGTGCGCATCATTTTTTGAAAACATTAACACTCTGGGGGAGCTTCCAAAAAGGCAGATCCTTACAATGCTAATCCTTTGACTTTGCTCTTTTAAATAAATCAGAGAGTTTATTCCATTGAGAGTTTGCTTTCACACTCCAACTCCCTAAGACCAGGAATGTGGCCTGCATACATCATTATTTAAATTGTTTACAGTGCCATGGGCTGTTCTCATAGGGACTTTTCATCAGATATAAAACACCACATTCCTGTCAAAATTATATCAAAGCATTTCAAGGCATATATTTGAACTGCTTGGTATTTATGAGTAAGTATAGGAATGCCAAAAATGTTTTCCCACTTTGCTTTGCAGGACTGGGCACTATCAAAGAAGTTAAACATTTCCAAATGCAGTGTAGAGTTTTCAGTACTTCCAGGTTGAGGTGGAAAGCCAAACAACTGGATAGAACAGCACCAAAAGCAAGTGAATTAAAAACATCTTGAGAAACAAAGCTAATGGGTTTGCCAAGTTAATACAGAAACATCACTCTCAAGCTAGCAGCTTCATACTAAAACTCAAGCTAACTTCTGATTCCGAGACATCTGTATCCAGACTAAAGCAGAGACTAATGACCAATGCCAAATGAGAATAAAGAATAAACACAAAATCTGCAGTGACTCAAAAATTAAGGTATTTCATGTCCATGATTTAAAGATGGAAAACAGCAGAACTGTAATGATCATCCTTATAAAAATCACTGTCATATATCTGAAATTCAGCTATTTTATTGTGTGACAGTCTATTTCCAATCAAATTCCCATTTTCTCTGAATAAAGTCATCTTAATGGACACAATACATCTACATCAGTTTTAACCAGTGATTTTTAAGGCCTTTGAGTTTCAAAACATTGTGAACCAAGCATTCATTCTTGAGAATTACCCGTTCTTCTTAGACAGCTATTATTTGATGGATATTGTTTTAATTGGTTATTTAAAATATCATTTGTGAATTATATGTATTACACACCAGCACACACCCTTTCCCTTTTTGACCTCCAAAATAGAGCTTTATATATTTAATCTACGGGTTTGAAAGAAAGCTTAAACACTGTTTGAAAGAGATTTTAATTCCCAACATCAGACATTAGTAAGTTAATTTTGTTGCCTGATAGTTTCACTTCTTAAGTACTTCAGGTATTCCTAGCGGCATTGTGACATGCTGTAGGGCTGCCTTTAAAAAGGTAACACCCAGTTACACATAACTATTCAAGAGTTAGCAACCCAGCAATGTAAGATTTGCTTCGCCATGGCAGGGCGATCTGTTTAGACATTCAACTAATTTGTGGGAATTACAATATTGCAGTTTACCACCCTGGCATTATAGCTTCTTGATTCTTATTCCATAAATACGTTTCACTGGAGGGCAATTCCTTATTCATTTGTTTTGACTGATACCCTTAAGGAGACCGCTTACACCTTGTGTCTTTTCTTCGTTTTGGTTTAGCTTTGCCAACCTGTTAATCAATCACTGCGAGTGGGAAGGAAAAGGAAGCTTTCAAATAAAATCCCAGAGGCCATATCCCAAGCCACTCCAAGAAGCAAACAATTTTGCCACATCACCAGCAGTCCTTTGCAATCGCTCGGTTCAAATTAGCATCACCGCTGCAGACAGAGCCTCGGAGTTAAGTGCAGCCAGCACCATAATCTTACATACATACAAACTCTTCAACCCCAGCCACTCTTTAATAACCGCGTGGCCTCCAAATCCATACACCGGGGGATCTGCGCCCACAGGGAGCACCTGAGGGAGCTCCCGGAACCTTCGCGCGTCTCCATTGAGATCCCCCCACAGAATCCCACTCTCAGTGGGTCAATGAAAAGAGCAATCCCCACCCCCCACCCCACACACACTCTCTGCTGCCCAGCTAATCCCCCTTCGCCTCCAGCCGCTCTGCGGTGCTGCCGCTTAAGATTCCCTGTGATGGGAACGTGCCTTCAGCACCCTGGAGAGTTCCCTGGGCGCAGCCAGCGGTGGGGAGGGGCATCACCTAGGAGAGCCGCCTGAAGGCAGCCAGCAAACCCCCCCTCTTCCTCCCGGACATGCCCTTTGGGCCAGCACCCTCTCCTCCAGCACCCCCCAGCCCAATGACCTTTGGCAATGCTCCCTCGGCCCCCCGCTACCCTATGGGCCAGCAACACCCCAGTCCTGCTCCCTCTTGGAACCAGTCCTGCTCCCCCCATCCCCTGGGGGCTAACATGCCCTGCCCACCCCATACCCCCTCTGTGCCAGCCGCCTGCCTCCCCGCCCGCTGCCCTGGGGGGTGACACCCCCTGCCCCCACCCCCGTGCCTTGGGGACTGACACCCCCATCCCCCCGCCCTGGGGGTTGACACCCCCTCGCCCCCCGTGCCCTGGGGACCCCCCTACCTGTCGTCGGTCTGGAAGGCCTGGTCCCCCAGCAGCAGGTCCCGGAACCGGTAGCGGGGCGGCAGGGGCAGCACCTCGGACTCCAGCTCGTTCATCTTCAGCGAGGCGATGTCCAGGATGACCCCGCTCCGGCTGCCGCCGCAGCCCCCGCAGCCGCCCGGCGACGAGAGCCTGCCGGAGAGAAGGGGACGGATGGAGCCGGGCGGGAGCCGGGAGCCTCTGCCCCAGCAGCAGCGCCCGGCCCGGCGGCCACCGGGCACCGAGCCCCCTCCCAGCCCCCGCAGGGACACTCGCCTGCCCGGCCCCACGAGCCCGCCTCGCTCGGAAGCCCCGGGAGGAGCCGGGACAGCAGCGATGTAGGATTGGACGGGGCGGGGGGGGGGGGGTTCTGGGGAGGGAGTTCGGGGGGAGGTTTCTGGGGCGGGGGGGAGCTCGGGGGGCCCGGAAGGGGGGGTTCTGAGGAGGGGGGTTCTGGGAAGAGGGGTTCTGGGGAGGGGAGGAGTTCTGGGAAGGCGGGGTTCTGGGGAGGGAGTTCGGGGGGAGGTTTCTGGGGCGGTGGGGAGCTCGGGGGGGGTCTGGAAAGGGGGGTTCTGAGGAGGGGGGTTCTGGGAAGAGGGGTTCTGGGGAGGGAGTTCGGGGGGGTTCTGGGGAGGGGAGGAGTTCGGAGAAGGGAGGGTTCTGGGGAGGGAGTTTGGGGGGCGCAGGCTTCCCCCAGTCCCCCGCTCGGCACGGGCCCGCGGGGAGGGAGGGGAAAGTGGCGGCGGCTGCTCAGGTCTGTGTGGCTTTGCCCGCCCCCGGCACGGCGAGCAGGGCAGGGCTTCAGTGGACATCAAAAGCCTCGCCAAGGCCGCCGGCCCTAGCTGCAGCGTGGGAAACAGGGGTGCACTTTCTCCGCTGGCACGTCAATCACCCGAGCAAACCAGCATCCAACACACCCGCATGAGTCAGTCCTCGGGCCCGCTGCCACCCGCCCTGGCTAGGAGGATGTGTTCCCCCAGTTCCTGGCAGCCCGCTGCCTAGGAGAACGGGGGAGGGGGGTGGGGGTTGCCCTGCGGTTGTTTGGAAGCCAGCTGACTGATCAAAAGTTCTGGTTCTATTGAGCGTGCAGTAAAATAGCTTTCTGAAGGAATGTGCTGCAGCTAGCGCCAGATTACACACAGGGGAGTGTGTGTGCACATAAATAATGGGTGCATGATACCTATATTCTACACAAGCTCTCTTCCCCCCATCCCCCTCCAAAAGGTTGAGGAAAAAAACTACACCGGGCTTTTTAAAAACAAACTTTGGGGATAAAATGAGGGGGATTAAACTGCTCTCCATTCAGCTGCGAGCTGCTAATAGCCTGTTAAAGAGGCTGAGTTGCAGACACTACAAGAATGGTTAAACCAAGCAAAAATTGTTCCTGGATTTTAAAAAGTATGTCTATTATATCATGTCTGTCATATATATATATATATATATATATATATATATATATATATATATATATATATATATATATATATAAAGCATGTCTAAGCTATGTGACATTGTCATTTTAAATCAGCTTTCCTGAGGAAGTCACTCAAGTTTCATGGGCTCTTTATGGAGGCCTGGAGGAACAGGAGAGCCTTGGAACGTTAAGGAGGGAGACCTTGCAATGGCGTTGCAGGACGTTTATTCCTATCCCTCTCATCCAACATGCAATTTTAGGGCTCAAAAATGACAAAGGCCGAATGACACCTGCATTGTTACTTAGGTTTATAAGGGCCTGATACAACACACACAGAAGTTAATAGCGAAACTCCCACTGACTTTGAATCAGGTCCTTAGCCCACAACATGCATGACATATAGGAATACAATGACAGACCCTCAGAGCATGAGTCTAATTTGGCATCTACAACAAGACAGCTGGGAGGGCTGGCCAGGCTGCAGAAAAGCATTCCAAGGTCCTTCACACCCTCTCATAATTTTGTTTTACACCCGTAGTAACTCAGACTCCTCTAAGATAACTTGCCCCTGGACTAGGTTCTAGAACTACTACGTGCTGCAGTTCTTACGGGTGTAGAGAAGCAAGTGGCATACAACATTTCTGCTGAATGCAGCCCAAGAAACTAATGGAACTCATTCCTCAGCACTTTAGATCAGCATCTTATGCGTTGCGTTGACCACAATCAGTCCTATCCCTTAATTCTATACCTTGGAATCAAGGGCTGTCCGACTCTTTTTACCTGCCGCACACACAATGAAAGCCAAAGTCTGCACTGATTTGCACTCCATGCAATCTCTTGGGCCTCAGGAGGGGAACATAAGGGTATAAATCAATTCTGAATTTGGCCTTGTATATTGAAATAGGTTGAAGTGAGAAGTGGAGCCAAATTCCACCAAAATCAAGGAGTCCCTCCAGGTTTACACCGGAGTCAGAGCAGCCGTTGTTCCAACTTCTTTGATCTTACACTGTAAGGAGAGATCTAATTAGAATGGAATGGAAAAGCCCCAAGCTGAGGCTTTCCTACAAGAAGAGTTTCACTCTGGTGTTCTGCGAGTTGCTTTTATTAGGCCACATCCTATCTAAATTTAATAATTATAGGGTGAAATCCTAGCCCCAGTGAGACCAATAGCAAAACTCCCATTGCTTTCAGTGAGGCCAGGATTCCACCCCTAGAATGGATGCTAAGGGAAATACTAGGGGGATTGAATTTTTCATCTCTACATAGGATAGTGTACACATAAAAATAGAGGAGTCAAAGCTCTCTCTTCAGTCATGGAAGATTACAATTCTACCTGCAGGGCATTTCCTCTCTCCAAGGGTGAAATCTATTGAACAACAAGTTCCTATTTAAAGGAAGATGCCATTCCCTTCCTTAGAGGGCATATAAACCATTAAGGCTCCAAGACCATACACAGAGCCATGCAGAAAGGGAGCATTCCACTAATTAATTTCCAATGGGCAAATAAAAGCCCCAGTCCTGCAAATACTTTATGCACATATGTACTCCCGTTGAGTTCAACTGGAATATATGAACTCAGGGAATTACTCACATGTGTAAAGTTACTTATGTGTGCAAGTGGTTGCAGCTCTGAGCTGGTGCAGAACTTACTCCTGGGGGGATTCTGCACCACTGCGCATGCACAGAATATCCCCCTGCATATTTCTTTGCTTTCCTGCAGAAAACTAACTTTCTGACAGGGAAGCAAAGGGAAGCCACAAGGTCATGCGACCCTCCCCAGCAGTATGTTTTGAGTACCAGGTCAGCCAACAGAGAGGTAAATCACTGTGGGATAGGGGACTGGACTAGGGAAGACCTGGCTGGTGGCTCCTACCCTGCACCGGGTTCAGCTGCTAGTCCCGCTCAGCTAGGGAGGACGGGACTTCCTCTTCCACTACACGGCATCTGGGGCTGGGTCAGACCCACCCCCAGATTTCTCCCCCAGCTGCAGGAAGCTCTGCAAACTCCCTCCCCGCACTTCCTGTACCCATTGCTCCTCAGTTGCAGGGGGAGAGATCCCTGTACAGGGAGCTGCTCCCCCATCTGCCCAACCCCTGTGCATCCAGACCCCTTCATACCCAGACCCTCCTGTTAAGCCTCACCCCAGCACTCAGAACCCGCCCCTCCAATGAGCCCCACTCCCCCTGCACCTGGACCACCCCAAGCCACCCACACCCGGATCTCCCTCCACCCAAACACCACCCCCTCGCTGAGCCCCAACCACCTTCACCTGGGCCCCCTGCAGAGTCCCATTACCATGGCACCCAGAACCCCCCAACAAGCCCCTGTGCATCCAGATCACCCCCTGGCAAGCTGTGTGCATCTCACTGTTGGAGAGAGTGCTACTAACACAATACAAGAGCTTTCTAGACCCAAGGATAACCCTGTCAAGGTCCATTGCATAACATACATAAGTATAAGGAATTTATAATGCCGGTCTCTCCAGCAAGTTGGGAATTCCACAATGTGGGGATGTCATAAAATAGCCAAATCGTGTTCCAAGTTCTAGTAGAGTGTAACATCAAAGTGCCATAGCCAAGAACATTGATTGCCTAGCAGTTAAACAGCAGTGGAAAACAACTTAACATGATTTATTGCGGTTTAATTTCAATCCTTGCTTCCAGAACTATGCGCAAGTTAGAATTTATGCTGCATGCAGTGTAAGGAGTTATAACAACATCTGTTAATGAGACTTTGTAATTTTGCTCCGACTCACAGTCAGTTTACTCCCCAGCAGTGATAACCTCACACAAAGACTGGGGATAGAGTGCAGCTGGAGGTCCTGAGAGCAGGGAGATGGCTGGACTGAAGCTAATATGATCAGTGAGAAATTAATCTGTTTTATTGTAGATCTGGAGCTAGACACAGTCAGTCATTCTCCTGTAGTTGTAAACAAGGATGATCTTTTGGAGTCTGGATTTACAAGGAAGCTGATGGCTGCATCAGCCTTGGTTTTCTTCAATAACATTTCTCACATGTGGGCTGGCAGAAATCCTGCTCTTCTCTTGCTGTATTTAAACACAGGGCACACACAGCAGCTATGCTGCTGACAGCACCATCATCAGGGACTGAAAATACATACAAAGGACCACATGCATCCCCTGCAGGACTCCAGTGACTTCTTTGGAGCTGAGCCAAGGATATTCTGGCCCACAGAATGTTCATCCGAAGCATCTGTGGTGCCAACAGGAGCCCTTAAAGTGCTGTCAAAGTAGCACTGAGCTTGTCAGGACCCAGTAGTCCAAATTTGTTTGTAGGGAAACTTCTCAGGGCTCAGACAGTTGTTTTAAATACATTTTAAAAGCCATTGATTCTTTTGGGGGCACAGAGAAGTTTTTTGACCTAGCTGTCGCACTGACTGGTAACAAGGGATGAAGGCAAGGGTAGTGAAACAGGAACAATCCTTGACTCCATCTCAGTCAATCCTTTGCATGGTGTAAACCACATGCAGTGTGATGTGCACTCATGCTCCAGGGCATAAACCAATCACAAGCTGCCTAAGGTCAGGAAGGAACTTCCTCTCTTGACAGATGCCATAATTGTCCATTACAGGGCTTCTTGCACTTACCTTGAAGCATCAGGTACCAGCCACCACCAGGGAAAGACCACCACACTATATGGGCTACTGGTCTGATCCATTCTGGCATTCCTACTTCATCTACACAGTAAACAGACCCACCTCCTAAAAGGGGCTGACCGTCTCTAACTCCACTGATGTCCATGAACATTGCAGGTTGCTCAGCACCTCTCAGGATCATGCCCATTGTTGGGACATGCTCCTAAATCCTCAACAGCAATTTAGGGCCTGGGGATCCTGCAAAGTGTCAAGTGCCCTCTCCTCACTGCTGTTAAATAAATGCACTTCTGGGTCCGCCTGACAAGATTTAAAGTGGGAGCAGAAAGCTCTGAGCACCTCACAGGATTGCCCCCCCGCCCACAAGAGCCAGAGGACAAACAGAACAGAGGATGTTGCCTCCTTCTAACACCACTCTGGACTTGAGTCTAAGGCAGCTGCCTAAATAACCCTCTGCTATGATCCGGTTTAGTTTGGGAGCTTAGAGGAACAATACCAGTGTTTTGTGGGAAACCAATGCCCAGCACTGAGGCTTAACCAGCCTTATCTCACTGGGACAGCACGTACCATCCTCTAGCCAAGGGAGAGGGGCCCTGCTCCATCTCCCCTCCTCCAGCTTCAGTCCAAGAAGTCTGTGTGCATCCGACAAAGTGAGCTCCCCACACCTGATCTCGTTACTCCAACCCGGGTCTCCTTAGTCAAAGCAGAACCGTTGTCTTTGGCTTCATTCCACTGTGCACGCTGTGAAGCCATGGCACGTTGCGGGGTGTCTGTTGTCACCCTCTAATGGCTGGCTGTAGCCGACAGAGAGACAAGGCTAGTCACTCATGACTGATGGTGGAGCAGTGGAGGTGTCCGAGTTTGGAGCCAGACAGCTTGGCCTCCATCCCTGCTGATGACAGACATGTTTATGTGTCTGCAGCACAAAGGGCTGTTCCAGTTGGATTCGCTGGTTTGGCTGGCAGAGCGGCTCTGCTAGGAGCGATCAGCTAGGCATAATAGGTACATTCATCAGATGTCTACCCAGTGGGATGAGATGTAAGGGGCTCACACCCCCATTCACAAACTGCCCTTCTGGTGTCGTCCCAGGACCCGCGTCCTAGCAGCTGCTGACTCTTCAGGGCAACGTGTCCAGATTCCCCTCAAACGGCCGGAGAATATCCTCTTTGGACTGCCTTTCCCCAGCTGCAAGCAGCCTCTGCAGGCCTCAGCCCACGGACAGCACAGAACAGCTCACTCGGCTGTTCGCCCGCCCTTGGCCCGCTCCTTTCCCCGTGCAGAGAGCGTCTCTTTCACGTTAGCAGGGCGAGCAGAGATATGACCTCGGGGGTCCCTCTCAAAATGGCCAGACCTGGCTTTAGGACAGCAGCTGCACCGACTTCTGGTAGAAGCCCAAGACACCCACCCACCCCTCTTTTAATCAAGTGGCTGTGGAAGGGTTCATGTGCAGGGCAGAAGGCCATCTTCCACCTTAGTCTTTTCAGAAGGAAATACTAGGCTGAACCTTGAGGTAGGGCATCCTTCCAAGGCTCTGGTTCCCTTTGGCTGGCCTCCCATCGCCCCTCACAGCCATGGCCTTTCAAGATGGCTTTTCAGCCGGCCCGCTTGCTATGGCTGCCCTCCCCACACTCTGACACCTCCTGGTGACTCGTTTGCTCTCGGCCCCAATTTCAGCCAATGTGTTCACTAGACAAACTGCCCCTCCAGCTTTTCCCTTCAGTCAGAGAGCAGCCATGTCAGTGGGACCAGAGATCACTCAAGCCATTCTGATCCTGCACAGCAGAAGGGCTTCTCCATCACCTTTCATAGAAGATTAGGACTGGAAGAGACCTCAGGAGGTATCTAGTCCAACCCCCTGCTCAAAGCAGGACCAACACCAACTAAATCACCCCAGCCAGGGCTTTGTCAAGCTGGGCCTTAAAAACCTCTAAGGATGGAGATTCCCTCTTCCGGTCTTTGTTTCCAACCACTTCCATTCAGGATGGGGGGGTGGGAGGGTCTTGTGGTCAGTGCACAGGCCTGGGGCTCAGGTAACTCACGTTCAGTCCCAAACTCTGCCAGTCCGTCTGTGTGAGCTTAGGGGAATCACTCCTCCCTGGATCTCAATATCCCCCCATCTGTAAAATGAGGCTGATACCGCCCTCTCCCAAGAGAGGTGTTTGTGGGACACTTCGGTATTGCAGCGATGGGCCCAACGTCCTGTGAGGACCTACGAAGAGAGTCACACCAACGCACCAACCCTGTCCTCTCCCCACATGCGTATCCTGATCTGCAAAGATGCTGAGCAACGCCAACTCCTCTTGAAGTCACCCGAGCTGCAGATGGTCAGCACCTTGGTACGCGAAACCAGGTGAGTCTTGGCCTTATTGGAGTGGCTTCCTTCTGGGTCCCTCTTCTCCATCGTCACAGCAGAGGCATCTCTCACTTTCCACCCACTCCTCGCTCTCACTTCTTGGTAAGAACAGATCCTCCAGGTGCTGGGCTCTCTCAAATAGTCATCATTGGCCCTGGCCTCTCTGATGAACAATCCGCTATTCAGGAAATTCTGCCTCCCCGCTTTTAATTTTCTATATGTTTTAAACAATACGTACAAATCACCATCATTCCTGGCTTCTCCTCCCACAGCTCTTATGGTTACCTGGTTACAGTTGCTTTCCCCCTTCCTTTTGAGTGACATCCCTGTGGGGGTCTCTCAGCGGCCAAGCGCGTAGGGGAAACACGTTCCTTCACAATTGTCAGGCTGGAAACGAGACAGCACCCTCCTCCTGTGTAAGTGACACACATTTGCTAAAACCATCAATGCAGGCTCCTTGGCAATGAATGGAGCAATGAGCAGGCATGCCAGAAGGCAGTGGGGGTGCACCAGCCCAAACAAGGGGAGGGGGGCAGAGAAGCTTGAGAAAAGCAGCGCACACACACACGCGCACACACACACACATACACATACACACACACTTCATGAACGGAAAAGTCAAGTGTGAAAGCTAGACTAGCCCCTTGGGCTGCTATAGTTTAGCCCCAGCATGTCACCTAGGCAGACACTGACCTTGGCAGCTTTATGGGAGTGAGATTTCCACAGGGATCACTGCTCAGTGAATAATTCCTTACAATCATTTTGGGCACAAAGAGGTTTCCTCTGTCACTGTCTTGGCGGGACATGTTCTTCCACCTCCCTTTTTGTTGTTCAGAATGAGGACTCCAGTCTCCACTCGCACGGCACTTCTCCTGTAGCTGTCCCCCAGCAGCTAGGCGCATTGGACTTCTACAGCGGTCCCACAACACACCCGAGCACTGAAGCACAGGAATTAATTCCACGCTCTTATCCTCACTGCCTGATTCCCCTCACCACCTCCAGTGCCAGGCAGGGCTGGATTACACAACCCTGTGTGCCGACAGGTGCAGCTGTTTGTTTGGGGGAGAGAACGAAATTGCTTCTTCCCCGCCAGTTTCTCTTCGAAGATCCAGAGTTTGCCTCTTCTCCCATCACCCAGCAAGCGCTCGACAAGACGCAGCGCAGACAACATGAAAACACAGAGGCCGGCTGAGCATCAGAAGTGTCAGCATCAGGTGCGTCGGCAGAAAGGCAGCCTGGCTCAGACAGCTCTCTTGTCTGTAGTGCATACAGACGTCAAGCCCATCGCTGGCTCTCGCGTGCTGCTGGAGCCGGAGCACGGACGGCTGCGTGGATGCCCTGGGCTATGGAGTTCATTTGCATGGTACAAAGCTTCACGTCCGCATGGCTCAGGTCCAAGAGTCACGCAGTGGTCAGTCAGCCTCCCACACAGATGCCTGGTCGCCGGTGTGTGCTCTGAAGGGCTGTTCTGATGATGGCAACGTGGCCAGCTACACCGGCCCTGCTGCTCAGAACTTATACACAAACCATGGAGATGCATCAGAGGCCAATACTGTGGCCACCAAAATAAGACAAAATAAAAGGGAAGGAAAGTCTCCTCCCCTGTGCTGTCCTCTACCCTGAATTCTTGAAACGGATTAAAAAACTACCTAGAGCTGAAAAGCACAGGAATTTTAAAACCACGCTGATATATTACATACTGGAATGGAAATGAAATCCAGCCCCCTCTCGGGCAACGTTTTCCTGTCTATTGGGCAATTCAAACAACTGCGGCTTTCCTGCCTTCTCCCCAATGAGCAAAACCTGTTTTTATTAAAAAGAGGGGGGAGGAATGTAAAGGCGCCGATTGAAAGTGGGGTGTGCCTGATGAAGATGTTCCTGCAGAGAAGTCCACCGGTGCCTTGATGCTAATGCTGCCACCAGCACTCTATTAGAGGAGGTCTTGAAATATTTAAAGAGCCATAATTAGGATTGAATATAAAAAGCTACTGAGCTGAGCACATTCCTCACTTCAGGAGAAGTAATGCGCTCATTTTTCATGGCCACCTACTGTCTGAGTGATAAGGTAATTTACTGCACTGTTGCGGCAGTTAGGGTCTGCCTAGGTACTTAAACTGCCCCGTCACCACTGTACCCAAGCATCTCCAAAGCACTTAGGGATTTGGCCTCCCAACACCCCTCTGAGGGAGGAACGGCTCACCCTGCCATTTACAGATGGGGATGCGAGCCACCCGCCAGAGACTTGTCTAAAGAAATCTTTGGTGAAGCAAGGAATCGAACTCTAGATCTCCTGGATCCCAGCCCAGTGCTTTGACCCCAAAGGAATCCTTCCACCCCAGCTCACTGTTAAATCACCCCAATGACAAAATGCACATCCATAGCAGCTTTCATCTAGGGATTTACAGGGCCATCATCACAGCAGTATGAGTGCCTCATCTCAAAGTCCTTCATAAAGCTATTAATCAAATCTCCCAGCAGGTGAAAGGAGCATGTCAGTATTATTATCCCCATGTTTCCTAGGGAAACATTAAACCACAGTGATATTAAGCATCTTTCCTGGTGCCCATCGCCCCCAGGTCACAAAGTGAGTCCATTACGTAGCCCGGAATAGAAACCAGGAGTCCTGAATCCCAGTTTCCGCCTCTGCCTATTGCACACTACTGTCCCTCTTGCCCCTTCCTTCAAAGAGAAGGAAAAAAAATACCCTTTGCCCAGTTTTCCATAAGAACGCACAATATTAAAAAGGTGCCTGATCTGTTTTCTATGCGCACCACAACTCCCACTGTGGCTAAGGGACGGTCCATGCATAGTGGCAGCAGACTGGACTCTTCTCTTTAAGAATAAACAGCTCCCCACTACGACAGGCAAAGGGAAATGGGCAAATAAAAAGCATGCCCCAGATATGGATGAAAAGAGTGCTAATCTGGTACACAGCCTCAGAGCATTGTTTGGAATGAACGGAGGTTCACCCCGGGTATCAGAGCGGACTAAGCCAAGGAGACAGGGAAATTATACCTGGGGTTTCCCAAAGAGAGAGAGAATATGTTAAAAGACAGGAATGGCCCAGGCACCCACATGTGGTATTTGAGAATACTGGGCGGCGGGGGCGGGGGAGAGCCAGGGAAGAGAGTTCTCCCCAGGCCTCCCAGGCAGATATGAGGGGGCAGCCGCAGAGAAAGCAGCTGGGTGTGGGGAGGAGAGGCGAGGCAAAGCAGATGCCTCTGCTGTTCTCCAAGAGCCTCAAGCCTAGACACCACTGAGGTCAGCAGACTGAATTCGAGCCATTCTTTCCTCTCTGCTGATTGGCGCAAACAGCGAGCCTCCTTCCCCCTCCAATACGGGCAGGATCAGAGCCTAAGATGTGCCTGTTAAGTGGGACCTACACACAGGCACCCAGGTGTAACTGTTTTGGCCCACGCCAATTACACAGTGCAGTGATTTGGTGCAAGATGCCTTCCTGACCCCACTTGTGCCCTGCAGCATTCGGACTAAGTCTCATCATTATCGCGGCTGACCTCACTGTACATGTCATAGAATGTCAGGGTTGGAAGGGACCTCAGGAGGTCATCTAGTCCCACCCCTTGCTCAAAGCAGGACCAATCCCCAACTAAGTCGTCCCATTATCCACCTCATTAAGGACATCCCACCATGGGAAATCTGCAAGAGTGTATAGCCGCAGCAGAGTGTTACTTGGATGTGTAATTGCCATGGAGATAGTGGTTACAAGGTTCATATGTGTTTACAGGTCTGATATTGGCACTGCATGCACCATCCCCACCTCTCTGAAAAGGTTCTGAACAGCTCCCATGCCCCCAGCAGGAACCTCCACAAACTGCTTAAAGGGGCAGATTCGTGCTCTTGGGGAGAAGACATTTGTTCCGGTGGGTGGATAAAAAGCATCAGGCAGCACTGGAGCAGTGGGAAATACAAACTAGAGAGCACACCCGGAGCCCGTTCCTTGATGGGAGCTGCGGACGCAGTTCTGCTGCCCAGTCAAGAGGCATGCCCTGGAATCAACCCAAAGGGCTTTGGCAATTAGCCAAGCAATTATGAAAAGCCTCCTGAAAAGTAAACGACTCTGTGTTTTAGTCTATGCTTGGAGGCGTTTCTTGGTAGGAAAGCACTGAAAGAAAGGTCTAATGGTTAACACTGGGGACTAGACATTGGGATTCCTGGATTCAATTTCCAGCCCTGCTGATTTTCTGGAGTTGCCGTTTTAATTCTCAACCTCTTTGCTTCTGTGGCTCAGGCCCAGAATGTCATTTGACTATAGTTTGGGGAGGGAGGAAGGAGTCGTGGTTAATTTCTTCCATTAGAGAGATGGAGCCAAATGACTGAGCTTTGGAGACATTTGAATCTGAACTTTCCCACACTGCGTATTTTACATAGATTCTACATGACCCTCTTGGGGTGGCGCCCAAAGGTCCCAATCAGGATTGAGCTCCCATCATGCTGGGTGCTGCCCAAAATACGGCCCTCCCCCAGAGAGCCTGCAACCTAACAATGAAACCAATGCCCAAGGACACATACCGGTGCAGTGGCTGGGAACAACCTCTGGTCTCCTGACTCCCAGCCCTGTGTGCTATCCACTGGACTATACAGCTTCCTCAGTGTACTGTTAAATAATCAGCCAAACCTCCATCCCCCAGCCTCCCAGGAAAGTTAATGACAGAGTGAAGCAAGTGCCTAATACAGTTGATCAGAATGACAGGCAGACAATAGAGCATAATGGTTCATTCTTAATCATTATAGTCTATTGTGTAAATATGCAAATACAGTGCAATTCAGTTTAACTGATCAGTTCCTGCACCCTTATTTTCCTAAGGCCACATTCCTTAATATGTTTGTCCTTCACCCTCCTGGGTCAGATTGGAAGGGACTTCTCCAATGTCTTCACTTTTGCAGCTGAGCGGAACTCATCTGGAGTGGAGCTATCTTGCAAGGATGCTAATTAGAGCCAATTAAATCTTGACTGACCTGCCCTGGCACTAAAACGTGCCTGGCAGAATTCACTCTGTCCTTGAAAGGTCGAGATCGGGTTCTGTGCACGTGACTCGGGAAGCTCATTGTTTGTGCCACAGATCTGCATACAAGGGTCATTCCGGTATAACACTCGGGGTGGAATCTGCCCACAGGGGTCCATACAACCAACCTCTCTGCCGTATAACAGAGAGCACCTATTCCCCCATAGGGCCCACACCAGCAAACAGCGTAAGAGCTGCAGCCACCAACCCCTGGTTTAAAAGGGAAGCATTGGGTGGCAACATGTTTCTCAGGAGAAGACTTTGACTTTGGGATTCATTCCCAAAAATAACCTGGACAGGCTGCAAAGACCATTTATTTCTCTAGGCCTTGCAGCAGGAAGAGGGAGAGAGTTCGGGGGAAGGGTTTGGGGGGGGGGGGTTGTTACAGTCTGGCTGGTAGACTGGTTTGCTGGGTTTTTGTAGTGGAGCGGATACTGTAATGACAAGGAGCAGCTAGAGCTTCAGGCCACAATTCTCCACAGTGACTTGGGATTCCAGGTGCTTCAACTGCGGTTGACCCCAACGCAAGATGCCGTAAAAAGGGGTCTGATTTTCAGATGGTGCCGAGCCCCTGCCCTGAGGTCCCTTTGAGATGTCCCAAGATGGGCCGCTAAAAACAGAAGCACCCAAAATCACTAATCCTTTGAACATCTCAACTGTAAAACATCCTTTCATTGGTTAACGATAGTGAAATAAAAATACACACAGTCCACAGCTCGTGTATTTAGGCAAAAAGGTGACTAATGAAATGCACCATGTATTGGCACCATCACAGACTCGGCTGTGTCTATCCTAGGTGTCTTTTTCACATGGAAATTTCCCAGCAGGGGCAGCACCAGTGTAGACCACCTCTAAATCTGAATCCTTCCCACAACATCACACATTGCTTAGGGTATCACTAAGGCTCCACCATCCCCGCCTATCCTGAAGGCTGCATCTTGACGCAGCAAAAAGGCGCGTGTGTTCCCATGACCCTGAGAGCTAGGAGTTTTAACTCCGGGTAGGGCCACTCAAGCCAGACAGGTCAAAGGGAGGACCAAGGGACAAGCAGGCTGAGCAATAGGCCAACAACCGGTGTTCCCTCTACGGTGCGCGGCTGCTGGAAATGCCCACCCCAGAAGCCACGAGTGCCACTTAAGTGTTCAAATAAATCTGCTTTTTTTGAGCTTACCTGCTGAAATGCAGGCTGCCCTGGGCACAGGGCTGTGGCTCTACGTCTTTTCCAAGCCGCTAGAGACCCGTGCATGCAGCCCTCTTGTACAGGGCAAGGGGCCTTTGTTCGCAGCAGGGGAGTCTGGTTTGTAATGAAGCCAGTAGGTTTGTACAAGCTCATTTTAAAAATAAAGAGCAGATTCCCAAGGAACCATGTGCGGGCAAATCCTACAAAGGATTCACATTGCTGCAACTGAAAGACAAGCCGCAATTCGCCACGCTCCTCACCAACAAGCTCTTCTCCAGACCCAGTTTAACCCTAGAGAAGATTTTGACGGCTGCCAGACCCTTTGAAAATCACCAGGGTCCAGAACCAAAATGCCACCAGGCCTTTCGCTAGAGGGGTGCTAGCATGCGCTGCTCTAATAACAGGATTAAGTTCCATGCCAATCAACTGCTAATGAATTTAAGCCCTAAACAGATGATTAATGTAAAAAGACAGCGATTGGCATGTCAGAAGCTTCTGATAGAGCCTTGGCACAAATCTCAACCTTTATGCTGCCACTACCTGCACAAGAGGATAAAGGGGATATCAATCCTATTAGTGATACAGCAATTTCCCACCAGGCCAGTCTCTCCTTGGCCTTCCTATTTACATCCATTTTTCTGACTGGTCCCATCTATCAGAGGTGTTTACAAACACACCTCAAAACTGGTCCCTTGAGTCATTTATTCCATGGGGACTAAGAGCACGTCTGACTTCCCACAGCACAGAAAGCATCTTGCCTGTGCCCTGCTTTTTTGAGTGGGGTCATTTGCTGCAGTAATATCTGCCAATGCACAGTATTATTCAGACACACAGAGAGAAGCTATAAAGTGCCCATTCCTGTGACTGTTCTGCTGGGAAAATCCTTCTCTCTCTGTAACCACATAAAGATGGGGGCAAGGAGCACCAGGCCAATGCCTCAGAGTTGCAGATGCAGAGTGTGCGACCTGTTCCAGTAAGCAAAGGGCACTGAAAGTCAGCGCATAATAGAGGGAAATGGGAGGGGGGAAGTGCTTTCCCCGAACAGGCGTGTGTGTTAAGATTTACAGCAAGGAACAAAGCTGGGAAGAGGTGGGAGGCTGGCTTTCTAACCTACACATAAGCCCAGGAAGTTGCCAGAGAAGAATGAATGCATCAGTCTCTCCAGAGTCCTCTCGGGCTGATTTAAAGGCATCACTGATGGGCTTCAAAGAGAATCTCGGGCAGCCCTCGAAGGCCAGGGTGGGAAGACATCACTGTCATGGAGAAGTGGGAGAGTGTAAAATATTATCGCGGTCCATAACCACTCCAAGCAAGGGCAGCGTCCTACTTTGCTGTTCTTCTGCAAGACCATTCTGGAACCCAACAATACTCAACAACTGGAACCTAGCACGTTTAACGCCATGGAACCAATATGGCGAACGAAACTCCATACGAGGGAAACCCCAGAAGTCCTTTCCCGGAGATATACATGTGTGTTAGGATGTATTCCATTTTCAGCCTCAACAGTTCCATCTACTGGTGAGCTCACTGCAACGTGAATATCAGATGGCTCAGGTGGTCTCAAGCATGACTGAGAAAACCAACTCGGGCAGAAAGGACCACAATTCCTCTTTATCTCTGCTTTACAAGCACACTTCAGCCATGACTGGCCTGATAATTTTATGGAGTTCTCAACAGCTAATCCCCTATGTTGCAATTATTTCTGAAGCAAGAAAATGCCAAGATTCCATTCCAAAAACTGAGATCCCAGCTGCCAGCCAAATCTTCCTTTATGTTTTAAATAAAGGTGCAAGCAGGTAATTATGCCTGGAATAGTTAGTTACTAACAAGTAACAGAGTTTAATTCGGTGCAAGTTCTACCAGGTGAACTTTGCCCCACTCAGAAAATGGGAAAATTAAAGACCACTGAGTGTGCCTTCATCCCAACTATATACACCATTCAGAGGTGCTTATTACACAATCTATGCAAGACCAGCTGCATTGTGTCCCAGAATGTGAGATACACCTCAGTAGGAGCAGGATGGCTTCCTAGGAATATCTATACCTCACTGCACAGCCCGGACACCACAGCAGAGGGAACCTATAAAACAGCTGCTTTGGCCCACCTAACCCTCAGGCCCCTGGCACAGTGCTGACTCCAAGTTAGATAAATATCCAACTAAAATACAAAGTTCTGGAGGCTGCGTGGTCTAATGAACTGGGCACCAGAGAGTCTCTTCAAAGACCCTCACCCATAACTTCTGCATCAAGTCCATAATTTCTGGTTGAGCTACGGCAGATCTTTCAGAAAGATGCTCATTCTTGACTTAAAGATGCAAGTGATGGCAAAATCTCAACTACAACTAGGAGAGCGGGCAAACAGCTTCCTCGGGGTCCATAATTAGCCTTGCCTAGATGACCCAGGAAATTCCTAATGAGATATGGAGCATTTTACCTGAAGGTCACTGCTTTGAATCCTACCATGGTCACGAATGAACAAGAGGCATAACCATCTACTGGCTGCTTGATGATCTACGTGAAATAAATGTAGTGGGTTCCTGTCTGGTTCACGGTGGCCGAGTGGAAAAAGCCAACCACAGCCAGCATTAATAGGCACAACCATCAACCGAGACCAAAGAATGGAAGAGCATACAAGCCAGCTGCCTTCTGGCTCCTAGAAGCAGACCTCTGAATGAGGGTTAAGCACAGTGGGAAGGGCACTGCTGCATCTCTTCCGCTGATATGGAGGGTTGTTTAATCAGCTAAACTCACTTCACAAAACCAAACCAAACCAAAGAGAGGAAAAACCTACCACGTGTTTTAATCTAATCTTCATCTGTGCTTCTGGGGGAGCCAGGACCATTGTAGTCAATAGCGCCATTCTCAGAGGTGCCGTTTCAGTAATTCTTACAGGCCTCTCTCATTGCCGCTCTGGGACCTAGTTCTCAAGCTGTTACTTTGGCACAGTTGACTCAATCCGTACAGCTGCACGCCTTCCCAAAACACCCTGCTCCCCAAGCTAATGTTTCGTATCTAAACCAGCCCAATTCTATCCTTCCTGAATACACACAGTTCTACCTAATGTACGCCAACTATAAACAGTAGCATCCAGTGTTCCCAGAGACGTATCAGCAAAATCTTCAGGACAGACTGACATATCTTTGGTTAGAGAGGCTAAAAATATGTGAGTAGACGTGAAAAAAGCCACATACGTCTTATGCAAAGATACAACTTTCCTAAACAGCTTCTCCAGCAGAAACAGCCTTGGCTTCACCACCTGTCACAAGTGTCTTCTTGTTCCACCTCTTTCTTCTGAAATAAACCATATGCACTGGAGGTAGTATATAGAAAAGCCAACTCTCCAGTTGCATGAGTCACCCTCTCTCTCTGGTTCTATACTTGTGGAGGTTATTTTTGTGTGAGCCCTTTCTTATTACTGGCTCAGTCCTCGTCACTACTTACCCGAGTTCCCTTCAGGGCCGGTGCAAGAAAGTTTTGCACCCGAGGCGAAACTTCCTTGCACCAGCCCTGCACCCCCCACAGCTAACGCCACCCCCCACACACACAGCAGCCAGCCCCCCCCCCCCCGCAGCTCCCCACCTCCCCGTGGGCCGCAGCAGCTCAGCCCCCCGTCCGCGGTAGCCTCCCCCTGCCCGTGGCACCCCCCCCAGTTCCTGGCTCAGCCGCAGAGCCGGGAGGCAGCCACGGCCAGCCGCACCCCTGGCTCCCGGCTCAGCCGCGGAGGCGGGAGGCAGGAGGCCGCCGCGGCCAGCCGCCCCCCCCCACCCCGGCTCCACCGGGAGGCAGCCGCCTGCCACCCCCCAAATCCTGGCACCCTAGGCAACCACCTAGGGGTGCGCCAGCCCTGGTTCCCTTACATGGTCAAGAAAGAGAAAAGAGTTTCCAACCCAGAGGATACAGTGCACTTCCCTGGCTGGCTGGCTGACTGCCTCGCGGTACAAACATTCACAACATTTCCCGTGAGACAGGAAGGTGAAATTTAAGTTACTTATGCCCTCTGGGTGCCAAGAATTGCTGAGCAGGATGTTCCTGGGCAGGACATATTTTACAATTTAAAGCACACTTACAATTAACTCCTTGCTTTCTCTTTGGAGGAATCTCGCAGGGCAAATACCCTAGGAAGTATTGCAGTGGAATGGGGTTCTAATCCCATTACTGTTGCACAAAGAGGAACAAAAAAAATGGGTAAAGACACACACGCACACAGAGGGGCATGCAGGATAGCATTTGAGACAGACATTGTGAGAGAGAGGAACGACCAGTTTCCTCACGTGCTCTTATTTTCCTCTACATTTCAAGCCAGTGGGGAAGAATTTGGGCAGGTGTCTGCTGTTGACCTTAATGGGGATGGCATAGCCAAAGTCCATTTAGACAGGAGTGTGTTGACACGGGGTTACCTGGTTTAGATAAAGGCTCAAGAAGACAAAGCATTCCTGGTCTAACTCCGTCATGTAAATAAAGGAGACGGTGATTTATAGCACACGGGGAGTGCAAAGGATCCTTTCCTTGCTGTTCCAAAACTAAATAAGAGAGCTGGTGGGAGGGAGGCGCCCTGCCAGTGTTTGATCTCTGTGCACAAATACCCCGGAGCATTTACGCCAGGGAATTTAAGAGAAATCTAAAACTCAGGAGGGGGAAGACAGGCATGTTAGGCCAGGAGGCTGCCCTCTGCTCCTAAAACATCTTCCCCCTTTCATTCCCCTGCACACACAAGTGGTAACGAATCTACAGCCACCACAGCAGACAAATATGCCACAGCGTGAGACAGGGAGAATGAAACCAAAGACCCTTTGCTCCTAAAGGAAAAGAATGCAAGGTAAGCTCTTTGAGGCAGGACCGTCTTTTGTGCAGCACCTAGCACCAGGCGGCCCTTGCCCATGACAGGAGCTCCTACATGCTGCAAGCTGCATGGAAACTATTTAAAAACACCCTAATAGAGTGAAAGAAAATCTCCCTGACTTGTTATGAGCAGATGTGGATATGAAGAAATCGGTCCTCACTAATGATAAACCAGGAGGCACAACACATCCAGACTTCCTTACCCAATTAGAATGAATTTATATGCAAGTTTAATGTGCCTAATTAACCTGTCATCTGATGTGTATAAGGCAAGTTGAATAGCAATGCCAGTAAATATTTGTATCTATGTTATCAGAATGGATCTGCCAGGAAAAGGTAGAATGCATCAAGAACAAGCTTCCGTTCCAGTGAACATATTTACCACACACACACACACACACACACACACACACACACACACACACACACACACACACACACACACACACACACACACACACACACACACACACACACACACACACACACACACACACTTTAGCATAAAAATTGTTCCAAGCAAAAACTTGCCCCAGGAAGTTATTGGCAAAAAGGCTGCATTTTCCCCCCTCCGTGGATTTTAACAGCTGCTGTTCTCTTAAATTGTGGGGATTCCCAAAAAGGAAGTTACTTTGGCTTTTGGGGATGTTCTGTGTTCCTCGTATATTGCAGCTCAAACAGTGCCTTTAAATAAAGTACTGCAAGCCATTAGCTCACAATACGGACCAAAGCTTTTAATTCACCATTCAGTATTGACTGTGACACACGGTAATAGCAACTTTCTCCATAATGACTCCAAGGATGGAGTTAATATGAAGGATCCCTAGAGACTCTTTCCCACTTCATCTGTATGTAACAGTCTGCCAGACTTGCTTGTCTGAGCACTGAAGCAGAGGAGTGCGGATTCTTATAATCTAAGCTAAGAGTCCCCAGTAGAATAAATCACACTGGGCATTTTATGAGAAGGAGCTGAAAGTTCTTCATACCCTGCAAATTGTCTACATGGGCATTAGCAGGACGGTTAAAATCCCTGGGTTTTAAAAAGTCAAGGTATCTACCCCTTCCCCTCACTAACTGCGGTGAGCTCTGCTCCGGCCTTAAAAATAACCCCCTATCCCTAAATGGGAGTTTATAGAAACAGTCTGCAATCTGTTTGCTACAGAGCATTCCAGACCCCTCCTTCCCCTCTTCTTCTTTTCTTTTTTTTTTTTTAATCAAATTCAGAGGCAAAAAATGTCCTCGTTCTGCCTTAAGCCAACCAAAGCCAAGGCGCTGACAGCTAAGACTGAACCTCTGTTGCTAACTGATAGCACTGGACCCGGTTCTGCCCTCCCTTACACCTACACGACCCCCTGGAGGTCAGTGGTGTAACTGCAGGCAAGGAGGTTACACAGGGGGAATGAAGGATAGAATTTGTCCCACAGCACCTGCAGCTGATCTGTGATTGGAGCCTTAAGCACTACCCTCATACAAATAATATTTGTCCCACCACATCTACAGCTAGTAGGGTCCTTTTTCACAAGGACTTAGAACCTGGGTGATATTTCCATGTAACCAGATGCAATTCCTATGCTAATATCGTCTGTGTTCTTCATCCCACTGGAACAAATCCTGCCCTCAATTTAACCCATACAATGCCTCTGGCTCGATTTACCCGCTGATTTCAATAGGATTTCACAGGCATAATGGAGGGCAGGATTTGGTGCACTATATCTAAACTCCCTTGGATTTCAAGCTTTTGTTTTCGTGTGTGGACAGTGCTCAGTCCATTCTAAGTGCTACCAGAAAATAAATCCCAACTATTAATCCTTACCAGATGCAATTCTGAGGCTCAGAGGAACAAAATAAGGGTGATGTCTCAGTCTTTCACCCTGATTCTTAGTGTTAAGTACGACTGCCCACAGCAAACAGCAACTTCCCATTCCTCTAGCTCCTTTCACCCTGAAGTGCTTTCCTGACTGTTCTGTATGAGGGCTCACTTCTCCAGCCATTGAAATGCAGCCTCCTCTGCTGTGGAACATGGCAGCTGTTTATATATTTAAAAATCAAAAAAATTCCTATGTCTAATATATAAAACGTAAGACTGCAGATCTCTGCTTTAAATAGAAAACAACTCAGCCTTAGCTACGGGGCATCAACCAATGCCTGCACAACATTAACACTAAAGGCAGAAAGGTGGAAAGGGATGGGGGCATTTTCTACAATTGAGGCAACTTTTGCAGCCCAGGGCAATGGTTAGGAACCAATAAGCAGTTAGAGATCCCTTGCATTGCAACCCTAAGTGTGTCCTGCATGTCCCTCAGGACATGCATGTCTTAGGGCAGGTTGTTGCAGAGAAAGTGCTTATTGTTTGGGGGCGGGGGGGTTAGTTTTTCTGCCTCCTCTTGCAAGCCACATGAGTCTGGCTCAGCAAACGCTCAAATTAAAAGAGAACAAACCAAACAAACTAAATACACCCCCAGCAGGGGCTTGCAGCACTCCTTACAAAGACGAGGGGCTCACTCCAAGGAGGTCACCTGTGCTACTGGCGAGCTCGGGGCAGTGTTTCTCCACGACCGGTCCGTGGACCGGCACCGGTCCCTCAGATCTCCCTGCCACAGTTTAGCAAGGCAGCAAGCCGGCCCCTGGTATCAAAGAGGTTGAGCTAGAGAACCAGGCATGGCTCTAGGGCTGGGAGGGTCTCTCTAAGTCCTGATGTGGCTTCCCGGGTTCACTGCTCGCCCGAGTGTCCAAAGCAGAAGGGAAACGGGGCAGCAGGGGAGTGGCACATAGACCCGTAGGGTTAGAAGGGACTGCAAGGGACATCTAGTCTGACCCCCTGCCAAGGCGCAGGATGCATTAAAGAGGCTACCTGTGGGAGCTGCCATCATCGAAGACGAAGGTCTGGTTAGTGTAGCACTCGGCGCACACAGGCGCCCCCCCGGCTGCCAGGGCTCGCCCGTCCTGCTGCTGAGCCGTCGACTTGTAGACCCCCTGAAGGCTCCTCTCTTCCCCTGAGAAAGGCATCTGCAGAGTGGCGAGGGTGCCCGGCCAGGCGACGTGGAGCCACGCATGGGAGTGCTGTGTGGCTGGAGGCTGCCTAGGGCTACTGTTTACAGGGAGAGTCCGGCTGCAGGTGAACCATTGCCCCTGGTCACTCGCACACCTTACCCGCCTCGCCTGGTAGATTTCATGGTGCAGGCAGTGCCTGGGGTAGCAGCTCTTCCAGTCCCGGTGTCTTCCCTGCCTGGGTTTCTCCTCGCGAAGCAACAAGTAGCATAAAGTTGAGCCTCATTTAAATTTAAAAATGGACCAAAAAACCAACGCAGGGATCAGGCTGACTTCACTGCCTTAAACGCAATAGAGGATCCAAAGCTTTGCTCCTAAGCTTGTCTCCCGTTTCCCCTGGGGTGTCTGGGAGAGCTGCAGGCTCAGCCAGGAGAGAAAGTCTATTGCAAGCAGCGGCTCTCACCAGACAAAGCAGGAAAGGAGGCGGGAGATACCAGTTTGCTCCTTTTCCCCTGAAATATTTGTGTGTGTGGTTTTTTTTTAACAAAATTGATTCTTCTCCCCTCCTGTTTTCACAGCTTTTTCAGCTGCGTTTCTCTCCTGCCCGATGGCACCATCTGCGGGCCACTGTGAGAATCGCAGAGGCCACAAAGTCAGCATCCCTTTGCCATCTCTGCCAGGCAAAGCCCAGTGGCCTTTCCCAGCTCACGATAGACCCTGTTAAATATATTAACAGAGGTTTCTGATAAATCACGCCCCCTACCAGGGTGGTTTTTATCAGCTGCCTTCTCTGTGGGGGTGGAGAGTGGCCTGTTGTAGCCCTGGCCCCTGCCTCCCGGGTGGAGGTTGCTGAGGGGATAGGGAAGGAAGAGGACTACAGAAATCAGCTCCATTTTCCCCTCCTTTCTGGACAGTGTGGAACTGCTGTCACTGGGACGACTTATGGTTCTCCCTGGAGAGCTATGCAAGATCAGCCACTGAATTACATCCAGCAGCGCTTAAGGGGCCGGTGTAATGGTGTCTCCATGCCACCCCACACTGTCCTGAGAAAGGTATATTTTTATTTAGAGCCTCGCCTAGCATTTTGGTCAACACCCCGTCCCTGTTTCCCGCCCCCCCACCCACCCACAAAAAAAAGCTGCTAGACTCCTGAAGAGCGTCTCTGCCTTGCTGTGGGACGTAGACAGAGGATTCCTTTTTGAATTACGTGCTTTGTGTGAACACACAAAAAAGAAACCCTGGAAACGAAGCTACTTTCAATCAGGAAAGGGTTAAAGGCTCCAATGTAAGGGCACCTGCCCTCCAGCGGAAGTTCAGACTAACACGAACATTGCTGCGGTGCCCAGTCTGACGTACTGACACTCAGTGAGCAAAGCCACCTTGGAGAAGTTGCTCGGTCTAATTGGCTTAAAATCCAAAGGCGTTTGGATGTAGTCAGACAAATCTTGCCCTCATTGTGCCTGTGAGACCTGACTGAAATCAGCGGCTAGCTGCAGCCAGTGGCACTGTATAGGTGCCGTTGAGGGCAGTAGTAGTAGGAAGAACATGGAGAAGCACAAGAATTGCAGCTGGTTACTTGGTAATATCACTCAGATTCTAAGTCCTTGGGAAAAGGGACCCTACTACTGTACATGCGGTGGGACAAATATTATTTGTATTAAGGTAGCACCTAAGGGCTACTGTGCTAGGCGATGTACAAACACAAATCAACAAGATGGTCCTTGCCCCAAAGAGCCTACAGTCTGAGACTCATCCCTTAGTTTAAGAGCACGGAAAGTCTCACCGCTGGACCTGAGCAGCTGCGAGCAAAAGAACCTTCCCAATGCTGCCAGCCGCGAAAGGCGCTTGCTCCAGCGCTTGCTTACGGTGTGTCGGAGTGACGCGCAGGGAGCTGTCTGGAATGACACGTGGAGACGAATAACGTGGCTATGCACGGAGGAAGATGGCTGCAGGGAATTGTTGCTATCGAGGGGCAGGAGTCACATAGCCAGGGGAGTGAGAGAGACAAGCAGTCAGAGAAGGGAGGGGGTGTCAGGGCATTTGAAGAGGTGAGAGAACTGTAGCTGAGAAAGCCCATTTCAGATGTAGCACTAAAAGAGCGGTGGTGTCTAGTGGTCAGAGCAGGGGACAGGGAAACAGGATGGCCAGGTTCTATTTCTGTCTCAAGCATAAGCAAGTCCCTTCACCCCCCTGTGCCAATTTCCCTGCCAGTAAGAAAGGGGCTAAAGCTACTTCAGTTACTCTCCCAGGAGCATGGGTGCGTTCACAGCTGTAAGGCACTGCGAGATCCTTGGGTGCACAATTAGAGGACGAGCAATGTCCATTTCAAACCGTAGCTTATTTATAATAAAGAAAAAAGCCCCCACAAAGTTAGAATGGCTCGACAACCACTAAACTACCAAAGCAGCTTAAATACCAGCCCTTCCTGCCCCCGCTTCCCAGTACAGTTACACCCAAAGAGAAAAAGGCTGAGACAGAATTAGGCCTCCGAGCATGCTCCATCCAGACCGTCAGGCCAGGAGTTGTGGGTCTGCTGCTGCAAATGCCCTGCAAACCACGCCTCTTCCATTTCACCCGATGGACTGCCAGCTAAAGCATTGCAACCCATTGCACTTTGGGATTTTCCTGCGGCCTTCACCTTGGGACATTGCCGCAGCAGGATAATCCCAAAGCATGCAGGGCCTGTCGTTGCTTGTAGATTTTTGCCAGGCACCAAAGATATCCGGCCTAAGGAAACATCCAACTAATGTTCTTGGAACATAATGTCTGGGAAGCAACAGCAACCCCCCTAAACCTACCTGCGTTGCCTTCACGAGGGTAGTCTGGGACCATGCGCTCACGGGCATCTTGTCCCGCGTCAGAGCATCAGCTTCCCATCAAGAGTGACACGGCATCATCCTCGTTCCTGAGTTTTCCAGTAAGGCAGCCGTCCCGTACTCCCAACATGCATCAGCCACTGGCTCCAGGGGAAAACACCCACGCAAATGCTCTTGGGTTGATGCATCCTGCTGGGACCATACATTGCCGCTCTCTAATTTGGGCCAGAAAGGAAAAGGCATCACCGCTTCTCTTCTTCCTCCTTCCCCGCGGTATGGGCTCTCTGACACTAGGAATAATGAGAACGAGAGAGAGATGTGATTAACGCTCCGTTGCCAGCCCAGCCGTGCGACACTTCCTGCCCCATCATTCGTTTATACGTCTTTCCCGGTGCTTTGCTAATTGCGACGATATTCTTCATTCGCCAATTGCCTCCCATTCTCACGTGCCAACTGTTAATGTGTTGATGTGTGAGGAGAGGAGGTGAGTAACGTAGCGGCTTATTAATGTGCAAGGTGATAACAGAAGTGGAGGCGGAATTATTTAAAATGGCTACAGTGGGGGTGGGTAGGTGAACAAGAACGAATGGCTGGAAACTAGGAAAAAAACAAGGAAAACCCAGAAAACTCTTGCACTCAAATGTTGACTCTCAAGTCATCAGGTCAGTTACACAGGGGAATAATCTCCCATGGCAGGTTGCTTAGGTGCTATAGAGAAACCTTACACAGATCCCGGAGCCAGCAGCTCTAACTGGATTTAGATACAGTTTAAGTAAAGATTTAGAACCTGATCCAGGTCCTGTTGAAGTCAATGGAACGACTCCCACTGGCTTCAGTGGGAGTTGGATCAGGCCATTTGTGCAGGAGATTAGAGGCTTGTGCTGCAGTAGACAGACTGGATGACCCAGGTGGTGTGGTCTGGTTTTCCCTGCTATGAATTATCCCCAGGGTCATTTTTGACTGCGAAAAATCCCATGTTACACAGACACACATCTTGGTTCGGTGCACAGGACACTGGCTTAGGAGACCTGGGTTCTGTTCCCAGTTCTGCCACTGGGTTGCTGAGATGCCCTGGACAAGTCACTTCCCTGCTCTGAGCCTCAGTTTCCCCATCTGTAAAATGGGGATAATGGTGCTGCCCTCCCTGATAAAGTGCTTTGAGATGTCTGGACAAGAAGCACTATAAAAAAAGCAAAGCATTATTCTCCCTCAGTCTGAGACTCTCTCGTTGCCATTTGGGTATTCTCTCCCACTCTGCTATTCTTTAAGGCCGTACGGTGCATTAGGGCTTATGTGAAAGATGCTCCAGCAGAGTAGGCTGTGTTGTTTTGCAGTGGAAGAGCAAACCTCCTTCCTGCTTTTCATTCTCTGGCATCTTCTTGTTTCATACTGCGAGGTCACACCCAGACTCCATCACGCTCCCAGCTTTCAGCAATGCCCCGTTGCTAGGCACAGCCCATTCCATTAACATCTTTAACCTTGCAGTAAGAATTGGCTGCCACCCAGACCTCAAAAGATATAATTTAGTTAGGAATCCAAAGGGAAATCACCCACTGACCTATACGAGAGGATTACACAATGAGAAGTGCTAATAGGATTGTAGTGCATCCAGTTCACACTAGCAGTGCTCTGAATCCGAGTAGCAGTCTGGTCAGTGCATGGGTGTGCCCCCTACCTGTGACCGGGACTGTCACTCACGCATCAGACTCAGCAGCCATCAAAGAGCTCACCGGCCCATGCACCGGGCTCTGTAAAGAGCCACAGTGCCATTGTATACAGCTCAGACGGTGTGGAGAGCAGTGCGTTTCTGCTGCGCAATTGGAGGAGGGGGAGATAGATTCAGCCTGGCTCGCAAGGTGGCTTGACAAAGGGAGGCAGTGGGTGGGGGTATTTAACGTGTTATGCTGGGGAAGTGCAGTGAAAACAGTCACCATCTCTGCACTGGCGGGATGCTAGCGGGCCCGGCCCCGGTCCAGGAATGGCTTTATTTCCGTCAGCGCAGCGAAGGAGTCGAGCGGCTGTTGTGTGGAAATGCACCTCAGACCCCTCCTTCCCCACCCAAAGAGATCCAGGGGGGGAAACATGCTCGTGAAAGGGTCCCAAGCCAAAACCCATCCAAAATCCCGGCTCCCCGTTTCGCAGCGTGATCCCTGGCTCCCCTCGCCACGTCAAGTCAGAGTGGCCCCTTCCCAGTGAATCCTGATCCTCACCACCCCTCCCTACACTCCCCACACACCCCAAGTGGCTCTGCCATGCCGGCCGCAGGGGTTCAGAGTCAGAACATGGGGGAGGGGAGGGCTCACGAATAGGGAGATGCTCGTACACAGATATAGGGTAACAATGGGTGGAGATTGCCTGTTCCATACCAATGGGAGGGGAAGCGGTGACTTGCCCAGTTAGGCCTGTATTAGAGGGAGAGGCGACACACCCCGGGGGCTGGAGGACTGAATTATTCCTACAAATAAACCTTCCAGGGGACTCAGCTGAGCAGTCCAAATCCACCGCCCCAAACAAGCCAAGGCAAAGGGGAGGGAAAAGATGAGTGACGAAATCCCACAGGAAAAGGAGCCTGTAGCAGTGCTGGGGCCAAAGTCAACGGGAGCCACATGTACACATCATCAAAGGGCAGAACTGGCCCACAAAGTCCAATTGCCAGAAGGAGGGTCGTGCCCCTAACACCAAACATGGTGTAAGCAAGTCCGTTGCCCTGCCCATGATAGGTCTTGCCCGTAACCATACTTGACCATGATTCTGAAAATTAAAAGCCTTCCCAGAACCAGTCCCTAGCCTTCGAAGAAGCCTGCTAAGTGACCGTAATTCAGCTAGCTAATCAATTTACTACAGGAATCGAATCTCTACAGGAGAAGCCACTTGCTTTACAGTACCCTTTGTTGCTTTACAATGAGAGCCATGGGACTTCATATTAGCAGCTTCCCATCTACCCACTCCTCCTTTCGACAGTTCGGCCTCTGTCTTGCTCAGACATACCTTGTGCTTTGCTTGATATCCTTCCCACCCATCCCCCATGTCCCTAGAGTCAGTTTGTTTCTCCACTGTCAAAACTTTTCTACACAAATTTTGGCTCTTATAAAATAACATGGTTTTGTCATGGATATTTGAATACTGTGTCCAGTGCTGTGTCCACACTTTAAAAAACATGTCAAAAATTGAAGAGGTGCAGAAAAGAGCCACAGAAATGATTCGAGGTCTGGAGAAAATGCAACCTATTCTGAAGAATAGGTCTAAAATTGACAGTAACTGAAAACCGTGGCATACATTGAGTGATTCCATGATACTGCTCTTCCAAAGTGTGAAGAGGACTGATTTATTGGTAAATATTTATATCCTGACAGCTGTCTAATTGTTTGGCCAATTACCTCAGTTAATAGTCCTATAGTTACTTGTTATTTCTGTAGTTGTTTATATGCAAGAGTTTGATTTTAATTTAAAATAAACTTATAGACTGAAATCAATCATTGGGGGCTTCGGTTGGTTGGGAAGTCTGGTAATTTGGGAAACGGGCTGCAAATCAGGACTTCTGGGTTCCCATCTCAGCTTTACCACTGAGCAATTTTGGGCAAGGCACAAACTCTCTGTGCCTCGGTTTGCCTCTATGAATCTATGAGTTAAGATCAGAAGGGCCATTCATATCACCTTGTCTGACCTCTTGTGTACCACAGACCATTAAATAACCCGTGTTTGGCTAAAGCTTAACTTCCAGAAAGGCATCCAAACTTAAATTCAAGACATCAAGGGGTGGAGAAGCCACCAATTCATTTGGTAGTTGTTCCAGTGGTTAATTACCCTTACAGTTTGTGCCTCATTTCTAATTTGAGTTTGTCTGGCTTTGGCTTCCAGCCATTGGTTCTTGCCATGCCTTTCTCCACTTGATTAAAGAACTCTTTAAGATGTGGCGTTTTCTCCCTAGGAAGGTATTTATACACTGACATCAAGTCACTTCTCCATCTTCTTTTGATTAAAGAGCTCAATCAGTTTATCACTCACTCCATGGCATTTTCTCCAGACCTCGAATCATTTCTGTGGCTCTTTTCTGCACCTCTTCAATTTCTAACATCCTTTTTAAAGTGTGGACACAACACTGGACACAGTATTCAAATATCGGTCTCACCAATGTTGTACACCGAAGTAAAATCACCGCCCAGCTCCTTCGGACTACTCCCCCATTTAGACAGCCAATGATTGCATTAGCCCTCTATGCCACAGCATCACATTGAGAGCTCAGAATGTGAGACATACTATGACCCCCTAAATCCTTCTCAGAGTCTCTGCTTTCCAGGATACAGTCCTCCATTCTACAGGCCTGGGCTGTAGTTCATATTTCTAGATGTATAACTTTGCATTTGGCTGCATTAAAACACATTTTGTTTGAATGGTTACCAAGCAATCCTGACCTCTGTGTCTCATTGCCCTGTCCTCACAATCATTTACCATTCCTCCAAGCTTTGCATCATCAACAAAGATTATTTATCAGCAGGGACTTTGTAATTACATCCAGATCATTGTGAAAAGGTTGAATAGAACCCAGCTCTGTGGAACCGCACTATACGTTTTGAGTTCCATCAGTTAGCCAGTTCTTAATCCAGTTAACATGTGCTCTATTGGTATTGTGTAGTACTCTTTTTCTAATCAGAATGTTGTGTGGTACTAAGTCAAATCCATTACAAAAGTCAATGTATATTACATTTAAATGTGGGTACCCTGCTAAACGCAAAAGAAAGTATAACTGGAGTGCCAAGGCTAAAAGACGCAACACCACTGGTACTGGTCGTATGAGGCACCTGAAAAATGTCTACCGTCGATTCAGGAATGGATTCCGTGAAGGAACAACACCTAATTACATTTACAGTTACCTTTATTAGCCAAATTTGTAATCTCAAAGAACGAAAACAGGTTTCTTTGACAAGACCTCTTTGCCATAAAACCTTGTAGACTGGCATTAATTACATACCTATCCTTTGATTCTTTGTCAACTGATTCCTGTATCAGGTTTTCTATTTATTTTGCCCCAGACTGATGTCAGGCTAATTGGCAGACAGTTATCCAGGCCATCCCACTGCTCCTTCTGAATATTGGCACAACATTATCACTTTTCCAGTCTTCTGGAATTTCCCTGCTATTCCAAGATTTGTTCAAAATTAACATCAGTGGACTAGAGATCTTCTGAGCCAACTCTTTGAGGATTCTTGGATACCAGTTATTTGGCCCTGTCCATTTAAACATGTTTACCCCTAGTAGATGTTGTTTAACACCCTCCTAAATTACTAATGGTCTGGAAAGCACTTCATCTTCACACTACCCATTACATATTACAATATTTACCTACTTCAGAAGTAGGCAGGCTTAATTAATGTTTGTAAAGCACTCTGAAAGCCCAAGATGAAAGGACTACTGTATGTGCACATTACTATCATTACCCTGTTTAAATAATTTAAGATCCTCTGGGCTTCTGGACGTATTTCATCTCTGGCCGTAATGATTCCTCTAGCTATAGAGTCCAAGTATGACTCTCAAAGTCATTTCATTAAAATTAGGAAACTCAGACGAGAGCAGACAAAATGCATGTGGTGAAAGCACAGTTCAAAGTCTTTACAGAAACTGTTCAAGCTGAGGCATAACATTGGATGCATGCAGCTGCATCATTGCAAAAGCTCTTTGAAACCGTAATGAGGGTACAGCTTCTTGTTTCCGAACAATAGGCATCTCGTTAATAAAATAAAAAACAGGTCACTTGTCGTATTTACTTTGCCCACTCCATGCTGAGTCTCCTCCTTTCAATTTGTTGCCATCTCCACATCTGTGCATCTCTTTTCCATCAGGAAAAAAAAAAAAAATCTCAAAATCTGCTCCCTCACGCCTTGAAAGATGGCGTTTAAGACGAGGCCGCTTTGCAGCCTCACAGTTACATGTTGCCTCCTCAGCTTCGGGGTAGTAATTCATACTTTGTCACAACTCACAACTGACCTGCGTTTTTTGTAACGATCAAAAGCATTTTAGCAAATACGCAGAGGGAAAGGACAGCAACTACTCTAGGTCCAGGCAAACCGGCATGTCATAAAAAAAAAAGACATGGAAACCTATAAGACAGCACTGTACAGCAGTCGACAGACTATAACAGGGCACGTACGATCATTCAGCTCAACTCCACACCTGTCCCCCCACCCTCTCTTCCCCGCCCTGTCCCCCTCACTCCACCCTTCCTTCCCTTTTCCTCACCCACATATCTTCACACCCCCTCTGTGATCCAGGGAGCTGGTATTATCCGGATTTTACAAATGAGGAATTGAGGCACAGAGCGATGCAGGCCCAAACTGTCGGAAGTCACCACTAATTTTGGTGCCCGATTTGAGACACCTGGGGCCTGATTTTTCAGCGTGCTTCGCACTCCATCGCACTCTGTGTGTTCAAGGCAGTTCCCAGTCACTTCACTTGCAGCTGTGACTGCTCAGTACTTCTGCAAATCTGACCCCCAGGTACCTCAAAGTGGGTCTCCGAAAACGAGGAACACAAGCAGGGGCCACCTGAGAAAAGCTTTGGTTTAAATGCCTCGCCCAGCATCACACAGGAAGTTTGTGGCGGAGGCAGGAATAGAATTCAGTTCTCCAACGGCCTAAACTGCTAGACCATCTTTCTCTTCCAACAATTGTTCCCTGCACAAACTTCTGTAATCGGTGAGGCAGGAGTCCTACGTACAATAGCCTCCTTCACTAAATAACTCAGATTCATTTCCTGAGCACCAGCCATTCTGTGCGCTGAACGAGGCAGAGGTCTTGTGTGTGGGGGGCGGGGAAATAGTATGTGATCACATAAGACGCTCTCATTATGCACAAGTACTGAATTAGGGTCACACAGGTAACCTCAGTTCTGACATTTCCTAGTTTTTGAGTGCTTGGGCTTTGCAGCCTTTATGTTCTTTAACTGTTGCTTTTTAATTTAGTTTAGTTTTCCAAGTGGGTCATCAGCAGAGTTTGGACCTTTAGACCCCACCCCCATCTTCCCCTTCTGCCCTTGCTCCTACAACATACCCTGTCTCTGCCCCATCCTTCCTCCCCAGCCTGACCCTTTGCTCCCTCAATTCCCCCCACCACCAGTTTGTCTGAGCCCCCTCCCCCAGACCCATTGCCGCTTGTCTCCGCCCATCCTCTCCACGCTGTCCTTGCCCTCACCACACCCCTCTGCATTCCAGTCTGGCTTCTTGTCCTTGGAATCAGCTGAGGGCCACTGAGAGCACAGGAGAGAGCAGGTCTCTCGAAAAGGTCTGAAAGGGAGGCTGTCCCAAAAAGGAGATCTCCTGCTGAACCAGCTTCAGGAGGCGGCGTCCCTGGATGCTAGCCAACTCCAAAGCAACAAGCAGAATGAGGTCAAGGACAGACACAGGAGGCAAGACTCTCCTACACCCCGTCACTCATCCCTGCACACTGCAAGGGCCCAAGAGAGAGGAAGTCTGTATCCCTGAGGGGTTTATTCGAAAGTCAGTCTCTGCCTGGACAGTGCTGTGTGTAGGTAAAGGGCCCCTGCCCCTACAGCCGCAATGCCCAGAATCTCCAGCTGAGTATTTCTCTTTGAAAATAATAAACTTCTGACAAATCTGTGAAAGCCTTTAATTAAAAACCAACGTGATGAACAGCACATTGGCCTGGCCCTACTGGAGGCCCAGAGGGCAGGGAGCCGTTTGTCTTGCTGACCATAGTTATCCTGCTATTTTGCTGACTTTGAAAAACACCCTCAGGAAGGGATGGTTGTTACACTAGGCTATAAAAACAGTCAACCCAGCTGGACATAGATGGCGATTAGCAGGAGTGCGGCTGAAGTTATGAGATGTATATTATGGATAAACATGTTCTCTCTTAACAATTGAGAAGCAGGCTGTACATGTCCAAGTAACGCTTTCCTGGCCTGAATCCCCTGGTAAGTGAAACATGGATCGTGGCAGGGGAGATTAATATCAGTACGTCCTACACATGGTCTGCATTAGGAAATGAATGCCATCAGCTGCAAGCACCTCTGCAAACTTCTTTCCATGGTCGATGGATGAAAGGGTGAGCTGGCTTCGCATTGGAGAGGACCATGAAATACCTGCAGCTGGTTCGCAAGCTCTTCCCAGCAGAGCAACATTCAACTGTAAGTGAGAAAACAAGAGCTTTCCTAGTTCTGCTGGACCCCACAGGCATGTGCTAGCAAATAAAAGCCTGGGGGGCGACAATACCACCCCACTCCTCTCCTCTCCCTCCACCCCACGCACGCACATGCGTTCACTCCCCTGTGGCTCCACCATGGCCATTCCCCTGCTGGCCATGTCCCAGGGAAGCGGCACCATTTGGCACTTCCAGGTCCCACTTTTCCAAAGTAGATGAGGCCTCGGTGTCTGGGTCTTGTTTGGGTTTGATTTTTTACCCTCACAAAGGCAATCGGTTATAAGGCTGTCTCCACTCTTTGGACTCAGAGCTCCCTACGCTCAGCAAAGGCCTCTGAACCCCAAGTCTACAACACCACGGGCTGCCTGCATGCTTGCAAAGCCCCTTCTAGGCTATGGGGCAGGACCGGGAGTTGCCAAGCAGCAGCAAACCAATGGACAACAAACTGTCTAGTGAGCAATAACGACCCTCGAGTTAGAGCAAGGGAAATATTAAGATGTAGACACCTTTGTACAACTAATCTTTCTGCAGTGCTTCAAGGACACAATGCTAATGTGAGTGCTAAGGATTGCTCTTCTTTAACGTAGACAGGCTCCGTTAGCACCTTGGTTTCGCTTTTATGATCTGTGTATTTTTAAATGACAGATTTTAGCTCCCTCTGAGGAGATGTGTCATAAATTGCAAAGAACGCTGATGACTGACAATATTGGCAAACCAGTTCCAAGAGGCAATGGAAGAGAACCCAAAACAAATACATAAGGGGGAGTATAACTTTTCTATACAATGACTAGTAAGAATTTCTTATCGTACGGTAAAAATCCATGGGGCGCAGTAAATCACATTTAGTTTAGCAAGCTAATGCTATAATGATTTTGGACACACTTTTGGAGTTATTTAATTTTGCAAAATAAATTGAAGAGTTCAGTGAGATATTGTAATTCCTGAGTTTGGGAGCTCAGCAGGATGCGACCCAAGCCCCCTGCGCTTTAAAACATACTGTATATTCTCACATGGAGGCCACAGTAAAACTGGTCTAAAATAGTACCTGTTGCCAACTTCTATCTTTGTGCAGGCAAAAGAAGTGGCGAAGTCATACCCCAGCAGCTTCTGTGACTAGCAGGACTATCCATGCAGGCCCGGGACTTGGTATCAGGCCTCCAAAGACGCTGCAGTCCCCTTAGAGAGAGGTTTGTCCAGTTGCTTTTCAAAATAAGATTTCTTCACCACCTCAGGAATGTGGGGGCGAAATGAGGGATGTAGAATGATTGCTAGGCAGTGTCCCTGAGTTAAACACTGAGCAAGCTCTCAGCAGAGGCAACATGCCGTTCTCTTTAATCACTAAAGTCTTTGCCAGCCTGGCGGTCATTACAGGGCTCTGACTGATGCTTGGCCTGAACAGTCACAGAAGAGAAATGCTTGTTTTGTTGAAAGCGGACTCTTGCCGACCCTCGTGTTCTAGCACTCCGTCTCAGCTCTTGCCTGGTGTGGGGTCTCACCCAAGACACAGCAGCAATACGGCAGCTTTGCAGCCGCACCGGCAGAAGCTGGAGTGTAGACACGGGACAGGTGAGTTCGGGTATTTTTACCACTGACACACCTAGCCCTGTCATGAGCCTGGTTAAAATACCTGCAATCCGTCTACACTACAGTTACCACTGGCAGAGCTGAACCCACTGGGAGTTGACAGGTGTATAAAACCTTCGTGTAAATGTAGCAAGGACAGCAGGAGCACCGTTCTGTTAATATGGCGATGATATAGTTCAGGCCCGTCCGCACAGAACAAGCATTGTTCTAACATGGCCCAGGGGTAACAATGTTGTAAGCCAGGGCTTATTCACACAGGCCCCAAGAAGCGCACAGTTGTGCAATGTGTTTCCTTTAGTCTTGAAAGCTTTGCATCCATTTCCCATTAAACTGCACACGGCTTTTCTAATTCTTCTTTTGACTTCAGTCAAACGGCATCTGGCCCTCTGTAGGTAAACGTTGCCCAGTTGGTTGATCAACTAGAACAAACAGCTTCTGCTATCAAGTTGCAAGCTTTGGATACACTGACACTATTTACTTTTGGTCGCTGTAGATTTTAAGCCCAGAACAGTATAAATGGTGTATAAATATCCAACGAAACGTGTAGTTTTTCTTCTTAGGAACTTTCAGCTAAATGAATTTGAGACAGATGTCTAAGCTGTGGTGTGCTTCAGCAAGGTTAGCTGTCTCCTGTAGATGCAGCTTTATAGAATCAGTGTTTCCTAAAATGATTTCAAGTGTATTATTTGCGGTGCTAACCTCATTTCCTTCCCCTTCAGCTTCTCATTATTAATGTAATAACTAACTGGCTCTACAGTTTTA
Organism: Macrochelys suwanniensis; assembly: GCA_033296515.1. Lineage (NCBI taxonomy): Eukaryota > Metazoa > Chordata > Testudines > Chelydridae > Macrochelys > Macrochelys suwanniensis. The sequence goes on along the minus strand of CM065790.1, from coordinate 5,243,925 downwards.
TTTTTAGCTTCAGGTAAGGATCATGTTACTGCTAAAAAAGAATGACCCAGTTAGATATTTGGCTGTTGCCAAAGAGCAAGCTTTGGATGCAGGTTCTCTACATCAGCTGTTTCCAGACCTAGAGCAGTTAAATTTTCAAGGTAGGATCATTATGGTTTTTTCCCCTAAGGTATTAGCTTGTTTTTTCTGATCTCTTGCTAGTTAGGACCAGACCTAATTAATCTTGTTCTGCTTCCTTCCCAGACATTATAGCTAAATGCTAGTTTTAGCAATACCCTGCATGTCTAGAGTACCTTTCAGTGGAGCTCAGACACCTCTATATTGATACTGATCAGGGAATTGAAGCATAGCCATACAAGCCAATGGCAAAGTAGAATCCAAGCATCTTCCCTGCTCTAACCACTACATTTTGTTCATCCTATACGATGTCCTTGGGTAGAACTGGTATTTGTTTAACAGGAAGTGACAGGCTGTTCTGGAGGGCGGCAGTGACATTAACAGCACTTTTAATTTCTTACTGGGTTTGTTTAACCAAAAGGATGGCAGTTTAACTTTACCCACATTAACAGTCTTGCAATAAATCCACGTGTTTGCTTGTAATACCACTATCAAAAAAGTTACTGCCTTTTGAGCTTGTTACTCTCAATTAAAGTGTAGCTAGAATCTTTTTATATAAATATACATAAAACAAACTACTGTATAAAGTTAGTACTCATAAAAGTGAGAGTAGCTAGAGCCAGAGATAGGTCAAATGTTACCTACGCTGCTCTGATGGGTGCCTACAATTTTTAGTCCTAGGCTTCTACTGCCTAAAGACAGACAATTCCGCCAAATGGAATAATGTTTTTCCAACATGGACTAGCATAGAACCACTTTGCTCACTCATATGGACTTGTGGCCTGCACTGGGATTTGAAGCCACATCTCTGGAAAGAGTAGAGTGAATCGGCAATCCCATTTGGAGTAGGTGAAGGGTATTGCTAATTTAAAGTATTTTGGCTTTACCTTGATTTACTTTCAGGTGTATAATACTTACGCCGCCTATCGAAAGAATCTGTGAAAATCATTAAGTAAAGCACCCTGACATGCAAAATATTAATACAGACCCTTGTGATGCAGCGTAGTTCATAAAAATCTTCAGAGTACACCACACAGCCACAAATATTTTCAGTCTACATAAAACAAAACCAGCATGGTTCTTAAGAGCTACAAAAATTGAGACTCGGGGCTCTTTTGGATTAAAATTAGTAGAAATTCTCTTGAGCCTGAATAGATTGTTTTTTTCATCTCGAAAATCACACCAAACAAGAAGTTGAGTAGCTGCACAGAGAAGATCCCTGCTCTTGGGAACCTAGCGGACATTCCCTTCCAGCTTGGTACAGTGGGACCCAGAAGGACGTGTCCCATAGAACTGATGTGTGTGTGTAAGGGCCCTATTGCCCTCTCGTGGGATGAAGGTGTCAGACAGTGGCGTAGCCAGGTTTAGAGCACAGGGGGAGCGGCGGTGCTATAAAAAGGCACCGCTCCCCCTGTACTCACCCCGGCGGCGCTTTAAAGGGCCAGGGGCTCCAGCTGCTGCGGAGCCCCTGGGCCTTTTAAATCCCCGCCCGAGCCTGGCTCCGGCAGCGGGGCTGGGCACTTTAAAAGGCCCGCAGCTCCCCACAGCGGCAGGAGCCGCGGGCCTTTTAAAGCGCCCCCCTCCCAGCCCGGCTCTGGCAGCGGGGCTGGGGGGGGTGTGCTTTAAAGGCCCGGCAGCTCCCCGCAGCGGTGGGAGCCGCAGGCCTTTTAAAGCGTCGCGCCGCCCCCAGCCCAGCTCCGGCAGTGGGGCTGGGGGGGGCTCTTTAAAGAGCCGGCGGCTCCCCACAGCGGCAGGAGCCGCCGGCCTTTTAAAGGGCACCCCCCCCAGCCCGGGTCCAGCAGCGGGGCTCGGGCAGCGCCTTAGTGCCTCTTCTCTTCACAGGGGGAGCGGCTGCTCCCCCTGCCCCCCGCCCCGGCTACGCTACTGGTGTCAGGGCTGCTAATCAGTTTCCTTGACTGTCCCGTGGCTTAGTTGCCCAAGTAGTAGAAACCCAGTGTGTGCACGTGCAGCCAGCCACCAGGGATGGGATCTGTACCGCATGCAGCCAGCGTTCATTATACTCTAAGTGTATTCACTGTAGGACAATCATTTTTGAAACTGATCACTATGAATGGGGTGAATCATTCAGCGCCATTCACTGGATTCACATGCTGTCCACCATAGCGACGGCACGAGGCTTAGCTGCTACTATGCCGACTTCTGTGGGCTCCATCATGCATTAAAACCCACACTAGAGGGGCTAGTGAAGCAGTGGGTACGTCTGCTGCTGCAATGAAACCAGGGTTCTTGCTTGCGTAGTTCCCTGCTCCGTGATGAAGCCTCGCACTGGCACTTCAGATGAAACCCCTCTGGTATTAAGAGTCCCCAGGGCCGGCTGGGAGCATCGTGAGCCGTTTTACAGCCCGCTGGAAGAACCTGCTCTACCCTCTCCACTGCAGGAGCAGTCGCCCCTCCCGAGGGCAACACCCCAGAGGTAACTAACCCCTTCTCAGCATGCCTCGGAATCTGCTATCGAGGAAGATTTGCTTCCCTCCAGCCCCGCAGCAGGCTTGAGGAAATCTCCTCCTTGTGGACTGATGCCCCACCCCCCATGCTAAATGTCAGGTGCACACATGAATAGCCAGGTAAAGCATCAGGACCACATGCTATTAGCCCTCGCCCCTGGGCTAGGAACAGTTTCCTGGTATTTGTCAGGGCGGCATACCTGAAAAGGGTGACGGATACTGAAACGACAGATACCAGGGAATTTATTCCCATAAGAAATAATGGCATGCCCCCCATCCATTCCCACCCTGCCCCCCCCATTCCCACCCTGCCTCTTCCCGCCCAGTTCTGCTCCCCCAGCCCCGCTCCTCCCCGTCCCGCCCAGCGCCTCCTGCACGCCGGGGGAAGCACCCAAAGAAAAGCCACACAAAAGGCGACGCAAGGGATATGTGGATCGGGACCAGTGTGAATCGGAACAGGTTCCCCTATTGATGAGCAACAGATGGGCGAAACAATGGATAAGGGGGAGACGTTTACCAGGGACCCCCTTATAGCTAATAATGGTGCATGAACACAATATTGCTGCCACCTAACTGGAGTTTCAATGTCCGTTTCCAGGGCCGGGGTTCACATTGGCGTCAGGAGGGGAGCAGCTTTCCAGAAACTCACCTCACTCATTTACTACGGCAGCCTAGCTCAAATCCCCATAGCAGCCAGCAGGATTAATCCAGGGTTCAGGACAGGTCCTGACCCTTTCTTTAAAGGACCGATACGATGATTGAATGGGAAACTGGGAAGCCAAATGCAGCCCTGCACAGCTGGCTTCTCAGGAAGCCATGGAGATGGATTTCCCAGCTGTGTTTAAATTTGAAATATAACTGGGATAAGGCACAATGGAAGCCCAGGTCACAGGGTTACCGTTAAACGTTGCTTGTCCATGGAAGGTTTGTGAAACACGTTCTGTGGCAGCTTTCTGAAAAGGGTCAAAGATTAGTCAGTTTTGCAAAACGTTCTGAAGGCGAAGAGCGTTGTTGTGATAATAAAGAAACTGCCTCCCTCTAGTTCAAACAAGTAGGTCATTCCCTCACCCTGGCTGTCCAACTAGGTTACGTCTCATGCAGTGTGGCGGGGACAGGTTTTTTTCATTTCTATGTACAGGAAGAGAAATAGATAAACCTGTGGGAGGCAACGGTGAGGATGAGTCAGAGGCAGCAGGGAAGGAGTGAAAGTAATTTTCCGAGGAGCTAATTGATGCTGTTGGAAAATGCAGATTTCGAGCATCCCTCAGTTCTTTGGAACTGAATAACTATTCGTATAGGGATGGTTTCGGTAACCTCACTAATTATGGTGTAATTAATTCCTGTGTGGGTTTACGGTGAAGCTTACCCAGATACTATATTGTCCTTTCTCCTCTCACAAGGAAGGAGCCCTCTGATGGAGGAAAACTAGTGTGTGACCATCGTGTTCGACAGGAGAAAGACGTGCCATCATCATGCAAAGGGATTGGCCGGAGGGGGAGCTAGATGAACTATTGGCTCTAATAGCAGTACGAAGCTTTCCACTAACTCTGAGCTTAATGCTGGGGCTTTGCTAGAAGGAAGGGCCACTGGAAAGGTTCCTTAGCTGGGCACAGCAGGGCTTCCGATTTCAGCTAACTAATGAGTGCAGCAGCGATCCAAGGAGAACTTTTCCGCCTCCCTAGGCATATGCTTTACAACGTGAATTTCCAAAGCCCTATTTACCTGCAGGGTGTCATTGAAGGAGAACGGGAGACAGGAAGCTCATATTTCTCCTGAGAAAGAGGAAGATTTGTTTCCTCAAAGTCATACTCCATGCCTGGGCAGCAGCCTGGGGCATTCAATCAGGTTAATCATGTCCGCAAGCATGACTGAAGCAGGTAGAGATTTTCTGCAGGGAGAATAACCTCTGCCGCTGTCCCAGCACCAGTTCCATGCTATGCCAATACTGCAAGGTTAGCTCCCCCTGCTACACATTACCCAGCAGCCCCCACCCGTATAGAGAAATGGATAGATATTAGCACACCCTGGTACTGATACATTAGGTTTTTGTTCCTGAAACATCTCCCCGCTTTTAAAAAAATCTGGCTCTCCGCGGAATCAGAATAGCGCTGTACTATAATAAAGCCAAGCGTGTTAAATAGCTGTTTGTATAAAAAGCACAAGGGGGCATTTTTCCTTGCTAAAAATTGAACAGAAGAGAAGAGCAGGGGGGGCTCTTGAAGAGCTCCAGTGGGTATTATTTATTAGTTGTATCACAGTAGCACCAACAGGCCAATGCCAAGATCAGGGGCTCCAACATACCAGATACTGAAGAGAAATTAATTAACTTAACCGAGATCACACAAGAAATTTGTGGCAGAGCTGGGAACCAAGCCCAGAACTTGAGGACCAAGTCCAGAGCTTTAACCACATGGCTCTTCTTCCTACCGAACAGCTACACTCCATACAGGCGGAGATACATTGCAAAGGAAACTGCTAACGCCACATCCTGGCATGATGATCAAAGCATGAACTCTTTAAATGGAGGCTCAAGATGACCCTGTGCTAGACAGTCCCCAGGCATAAACTCCCCACGTCTTATGGAATTCCCATAAGCATAAAAGGATTAAGTAACTCACTGAAGCATCCCATTCCCCATCTTATCCACTGGGCTGCTGCTCCCTTTCCTCCTCTCTGGGGGGAGGGATAGCTCAGTGGTTAGAGCATTGGCCTGCTAAACCCAGGGTTGTGAGTTCAATCCTTGAGGGGGCTATTTAGGGATCTGCGGCAAAAATTGGGGATTGGTCCTACTTTGGGCAGGGGGTTGGACTAGATGACCTCCTAAGGTCCCTTCCAATGCTGAGATTCTATGATTCTCCTGCTTACACTATCATCCCACAAAACCATACTTCATCACTGGTGTTCAGCGCAGGATGGTCGGAAAGTTCTCAGCTCCTAGGTGGTCATTTTCAGCACAGCCACGCCTCCATCAGGATGACTGGTCTTGGTATTTCCAAAGGGTCTGCAACAAGAAGAGGCCACAGGATATTACACAGTCTCTATTCAAGAAACTACGGGCCAGATCCTCAACCTGTGTCAAGTGACAAACCTCAGCTCAGGTCAATGGCGCCATGACTACTCACAGCAACCGAGGACCTGGGCCTTTGCACTCTCTCCTTGCCGCTCATTGTTCTGGGCAGCTATTGGAACAAGTGGCTCCTGTCTGATATTTCCCGAACTGGTTACAAAGTCCCGCACCTGAAACATACTTCTCAGCTGTGTGTTATCACGGTGTGGAAACCTCTGATCACAGTCAACGTGGGGTCGAGAGTGATTGTACGTCTATCCTAAAACAGACCGCATCATTGTAACGCAGTGAGTCAGGATGGTGCTTCAATTTCACTCCATTTTAAATGGCCACTGGTGGCAAGGCCACATTCCCATGCAGCTCATGTTTACGAGAGTTCATATCTGGCCCTTATAAGTAGCATCCAAAAGCTGCTGCGCTGCGCCAGGCTGTTCCAGGGTGTGGATCCCCAGGGTGTGGATCCCCAGAAAGGCCCACAGAGCGATGGCACACGGAGCACGAAGGTTCCTCCAACGCCTGCAAGGGTCCACCTGGAACAAGGCTGAGGCCCAGGGGCAGGATGGTGTGTTAGGGGAACGCTGTGCTGACGCCGCCCAGGCTGTGCCTGTTCTGCACAGAAAAGACTCCAGGGTTCTTGTATTACGGGTCTTTCACGACCACTAAAAATAATGCCCCATGTGCGTCATGGGACTATTTTAAAACCCAGTGTGGATCCCGTCAGCTCCAGATAATTAGTTTCTTTGTTTGGAGCTAGCGTTAGGCCATCTACAGGCTGTCATTAATTTTTTAATCGGTGGGTTGGAGGGTCATTAACCCCCGGGGTTTCCGGAGTGATTCAGATTAACAAACCCGGGCTGTAAATCCAATTGAGTGAGTGTGAGGGCGGTTAATTGAGCAGCAAAGGCTGATTTAAATAATCAATGCGGCATCGATTTACCTCCACTTGTTGGCATCCAGGTCAAATGCTTCCACCGTGGTCACGTGCGTGACGCCGTCGAACCCCCCGATGGCCAGTAGGTATCCATTGGCTGCCGCAGCTTTCACCTAAACACAAATCCCCGGGTTTCAGAACTGAGGATGAAAGGAACAAGCCAGGAGGGGCTTAAAACTAGTCTGGTCTCATGGGGCTGAAGAGCTCTAGAATATTTTCACACTGTGGGCAGAAATAAATGGAAAGGGCGAGGATGAGACCCTGAAAACTGGGCTGTTTCCATCCGTAGAGACTCCTACAGCTGTTGATCTTCCGCAGTACGATTGTCCGTGCTGTGTTCAGCAATGCACTCCGGCTCTGTTGGTATATTTGAGCCTCTCTGCCCAGAAAGAAAATAAATCATCCAAAAGCAGGTTTGGCAATTTGAAAAGGAAAAGGAAACAGGCTTGGCATTTGCTAGGAGTGAATGGAGTTTACTATCCCGAACCACTCAGCTCATGGAAAAAAGGCGCGGAAGTGACAAGGGCAAGGATTGGGATGGAAGAAAAGGGGTAGAATCTGCTTGAGATCTGCCCACAGTGCCCATGTACTCTGCCATCTCTATTAAGATGATCAGCAGTGAAATGGTGAACATCAGAACTACTGGCATTCGGCTCCATTGAGCGGAATAGGGCCGTTCATCCATCTCTTAGCGCGATCATAGCTCTTTGCAGCCTCAGCAACGCAGCCCTGCTTCTTCACAGACAGGTGGGCAGACCCTCTTGGCGTTGAAAAGGGAAGCTTAAATTCTGCAGAAGCTGAGGAGAAGCCAGACAGTACCACTGAATGCCTGCCCAGCCCATCTTATGAGCACACCGTGATGATCCTGGATACAGAGAGTCCTCTTCCCACCCCATCCCTCACTTTTCAGATTTTTTTTTTTAAATAATCAAATTCCAGCCGTTGTGTAGCTCTGTAATTGCGCAGAGGTTGTGCTTCTCTGAATGTGGCACTTTCGAACACAATGAACATGCAACTAGCAGAGAACGCTAAGAAAGCGCTCATGAGGGTGATGCCACGCCTATTTTCAGAACGACAATACATTAATCTTCGCTACAATACATTAATCAGAGTTCGCGTACTTCATCAGTGCATATGTTACCATCAGCAGGGGAAGGCCAGAAGAGAAAATACTTAGGAACAAATATCCTTTCCCCAGCAGGGAGAAAACCTCAAAGTAACCTCATTTGGATGAGGTAACTAATACAAAATAAACGTATAAATAATTAAACTCACAATATTTCTTGCTGCTTCTTCCTGGGCACTGTACTCCATACCCAATTGTTCAGTTGCATTTCCTATTGGGAACACACACTACCTGCCCTCTGTGTCCCAAAAACTGGCTGACCATTGATCTCTGAATGAAATTTGAGGACTTGGGGGTTTATCTGCACCCTGAATTATTTGGGTCCAGGTTACCTGAGCTACCATGTCTCCAAATTCAATAGGAGATGAGAAGGTGCTCTTGGGGAGGGAATTCATTCCTCCAGCCTTCTTGGTACACAGCCAAGGTCTGGAGATCTTCAGGTCATGCACACCCTGTCTGTTTCTCTGGCTTTTTCCTGAGGAGGAGGGTATGTCTGGCAGGGTGGATGGAGGTGGAGGGGCGTTGGACTTGGGTGACATTGTAACATCAACACAAGAAGACTGGCCCAGTTTTGTGTCTATCTAATGGGCTGGAAACAGGGTTCTGGCTCTGACTTTGTGTGCTCTTGAGCAAGTCAGTTCCCTGCTCTGTGCCTTGGTTTCTCCATCTTTTGCACTTAGATTCCCATGCTGTCCCAGCACTGTGATATCCACACCACACTGGTGATGTGGGAGTAATAATGAACTAGACCCCATGGTAAAGCACTACAGGATTCTTGGATGGAAGCTTGAGGAGTGTAAGAGACTGTTCGCATGCAATACCTTATTCCTCTTTGATTTCATGGGCATCATCGGTGACCATTCATTGGCGACTGGATCGAACCGCTCGGCGCTGCAGAGCTCCGTGAGGTCATCCCGGCCACCGAGAGCATAGATTTTCCCTTGGAGCGTAGCACAGCCAAAATTCTCTCTGCGGGTGCCCAAGGGAGGGCAAGGGGACCATGCATCCTCCTCAGGACTGTAACGTTCCACTGGGAGAGAAACCAGAAGAAAGATGCCCAGGAAAGAGCCACAAGATCCTGGGTTCTAATCCCAACTCTGACCCTTGTGACCCTTGGATTTACTTCTGCTTGGGCCAATCTCTCAAGAGTGGTGCCTCCGTTTCCCCAGTATCCAACAAGGAAAACAAAACTCGTCTACCTCACAGGGGCACTGCAAGGACTGGGTCAATGATGGCTGCAAAATGCTTTGAAGATTAAAAGCACCCAATTGCTGAGCTTTGTTACTGATGCACGAGAAATTAACAAAAAAATTACACACACACACACCCCGGGATCAGACAGCTAGGAGGCTGCCCGCCTGGGCCTCCGTTAATTGGATTGAACAGTGGAAAGGATTCATAATTGGGGAGCAGCAAAGGGTGGCCAGGTCTGAGCATGGGCAACATGGAGCCATTCTCTGGCTCCAGGCTGGAGGGGTCACTGGAGGGAAGGTGGGGGTGGCGCAGCGGGCTCTGCTTGCTTGGGCCAGCTTCCTTGTTCTCTCCAGGTGGCCGAGGGCTCCCTCTGCTTTGGGAGGGAAGGGCAGGGAGGCAGAGCAGCGGAGAGAGACTAAATTGCCACAGAGCCCCAAGGCCAAATACACTGGTGTGGGTGTCAATGGGAATCGTACACTCATCTTAGACAGAGGCTCATCGCTGTGCCAACTTAACTCTCCCGTTACCTGAATACAGTGGAGACCGGCCATCTGAGCCCCCGATTGCATAGAGGTAGCTGTCTAGCACTGCCACCCCTAAGCCCGTACGGTGGCAGGTCATGGGCGCCATCCTGCACCACCTGTTCCCACGAGGATCATACCTAAAGCCAGGGGGAGGCCGTCATGAGTGCGGGAGAACACCACGGACTGTACCAGGTACGGCACATGAGAGCTTCTTTCTGGGCCAAGTTACGAGCAGGGTGTCTGGGATTCAGCCTGTCTCTATATAAGGCTCCCTGAGAACATGACACATACGTTTCCACTCACAATCTTTATCGGGCAAGTTCTATTTGCCCTCCTCTGTCCTTTGGCTGGTAGATCTGTGCCCTTTCACAAATCAAAACGTGCGAATTTAGCGCTGGCAAAAGGCGTCCGATTAAAGAGCCCTGGAGACCGAAGCCTTCTGTCTACAGAACAGGTTCCGCTCAGACACAGGCAGTGCGAGCTTTCCCCGCACTGCCCCCCTCCAACGCTTCGTACCCTGGCAGGAGAGCAGGCTGCTGGCCATCTTGTGAATTACAAACCAGAAACCTCCAGGTCCCAGCTCCCCTGGTTGGCAGAGACTGGGAGCCTCGCGGCTGTGGAGTATCGAGTCAACATTGGCACCTCTCTCCATGTTAAACAAAAGCTCTCGAGCCAAGACGGCAACCTCAGTGGCTGTAACTAATCCCAGTTGTTCGCTATGAACTTCGATATTGGCAGTCCTACAGAGCACAGTCCATGGAAGTTATGACCATCCGCACACAGGTTACGATACCTTTCCAAAGTGCTGAGGCATACCATCCCATCCCAGCCTCCTACACAGTACAGATAGCCTCCCAACTCCGCCAGGCCCATGTCTCGTTTGCCTTCGCTCAGGGGGGCCACGTCACGGCTCCATTCCTGTGTCGTGGGGTCATACCTTGTGCAGGGAGAAGAAGAAAGTTTTGTTTTGGTTTTTTTTAAAGGTGACAAGGCGGCAAACGTCTCACATGCCATGCGAGGAAATGTGGGGTTAGAAACGACACATTAGACACTAATTAGTGCCTGAGTTTGGACTCCGCTTTCAGATGGGAGCGAGTCCCTTGCACTGACTATTCTGAGCAGTGTGTAGGTGCCTGCACGGAATGGGAATTCAAGAGGGAGGACAGCCTTGGGATGAAGGCCTAGACTGGGAGTCAGGAGATGCGAGTTCAATTCCCAGCCCTGCCACAGACTCCCTCTGTGACCTTGGGCAAGTCCCTTCATCTCTCTGTGCCTCAGTTTTACATCGGAAAAACAGGGTTGGTGAAAATGAGGAATTCAGTACAGCTTGCGAAGGGCTTGGTACTGTGCTGATTGGGAGATGGTCACATGTGTACATGGAGCAGCCAGTCAGTAGGTGTGCATCTCTCTGCTATGCATACAGCAACGTTTTCCGCAGGGAATGTAATGTTTGTTTTAACATTTGCTGGGTATATCACTGTCTCTAACAACAGTGCATCTATAATACAGGTAGTGTGACCTAGTGGTCAGGCCCGGGCATATTACTTAAACTTTCTCTGCCTCAGTTTCCCCATATGTAAAGTGGGGGATATGATACTGACTTCCTTTGTAAAGTGCTTTGAGATCTGCTGATGAAAAGCCCTTTACAAGAGCTAGGTGGTATTATTTTATCAACAGCGCTCAGTTTTATTAATTTAAAAATTCTTAATTTAAGAAATGATCCTGTATTTAAAATAAGATGCTTACATGGAATACAGATTTAATAGCATATGGTATGGATCTAATTTAAGGCAACGAGGAGGAAATTAGGGTGCAAAGTGGGATGCTTGGTATGTTGCGGAAATTAACACAAGAAGTGGAAAACTCTCGCTGTATATCACTAGGTGGGCTGCTTTTTTGGCAAACGGATATCTCGGAAAGGAGACAGCCCATCAGGAATAAACTCACCTTAAGGGGTTTTCAGCTTTAGAAAGACAACTTAACCCATTTCTCACATGCTAGCACGCTCTCAATTCAACTTATATTTAGCTATGTGTTTCAGAAGCTGAATGTAACACTTATGGAATGAGCAGAGGGCTTAAAGCAGTCTTTATCAAGCGGTAACTGGTTGTCAACGCTGTCATTAAACTCAAGTAGTAACTACAACCACCAAAGATATAGGGGAGATTCTCTGTTCCCAAGAACCCTGTATGCCAAGTGCAGTTAAATGCGAGGGATGCGGTTATAAAAGCATGTTGTCAGCTCAGCCCTAGCCACTCACTGAACATATAAAGGAGATATTTCTTCTATTACTAATCTCAAACTCACTTGTCTTTCATGTGTCAGCACTTTTTATTAATGATACTTTTTAAAAAGTAAGTCTTCAATTTCCATTCAAAATAGGTCTAAAGATAGCAAGAGAAAGACAAATTTTGTACAAATTCAGTTAATTAAGCCATCTCCTTCCACTGTCTCCCAACCCAGCTGGAGGCCTGTGTGTTTAGAGAGGCGGTGTCACAGTTTTAAGAAAGGACTTTACACCTTTGCTGACTACAAGTGAAATCATTTTTCACTGTCTAGTTTACTTGTCGCCACTGTTTTAAATGTAGCAAACAGGTTCAGACACATCCCTTCCTAGTCCCTTCCACCTACTGGTTCTTATCCACTAGCAACATGCAGCAAAGTTTGGGCTGCAAGCACTGCAGGGGGTAATTTATTGCTTTGTAATGATCTATAGTCCCTGTGTGACTTTGGGAAGTCGCTTAGTTTCTCTGGGGCTCAGCTGCCCATGGGTAAACGGCAATAGACCCTTCTTTCCCCTCCCCTTTGTCTGTCTTGTCTATTTCGATTGCCAGCTCTTTGGCGCATGGGCGGTCTATTACTATGTGCGTACTGCAGTGCGTGTGGGCCCCCGATCTCAGCTGAGTGCTCCAAGCGCTATTGTAATACGAACAGATAAAAAGGTGCAGTGTAGACATACCCGAGGGATTGCTCCAACACTGCAGCATATTAATGAGCCTACCCATCTGTTGTTAGTGGATGCAGTCACAGAAATAAAGTGAAACAGAGCAAAGGCTTTAGGGCAATTGCATATAGCAGCTAACACCTTCCTGCCTGAGCCAAAACAGCTTTCAAATATGACATCAAAACTCCCCTTTGCAGGAGGAGCATTCTAGGAGAACTCCGGTTCCACCTCCCCTAATCCTGAGAACCACCACCCCCGTCTCAGGCCTTTCCTTAACTTGTGGGAATCAAGATTGTTCAGGCTCCAGACTGGCCTGACTTTTGTCCATTTCACAGATTAAAAGTTCCCTCTCGTTTCTATTCATCTTAATGGGATCAAAGTCTTTCCATTAACGCTGAAAGCTTTTCACTTTTGCAAGCTGAAAAGCAAGATGATATCGTTACAAAACGCATGCGAGTTGCATACTCCATTAGTCTGAACCCTTGATTTGCATGGGAGATTTCAAAACTATCTAATCCTCAGAAGCGAACATTATATGCATCATACTTAGAACACAGTTATTTTACCCTTCAGCATTCATTTCTGCTCTTCCTCAGATTTCTAACTTAGTAGCTCAGTGAGACTATTTAGATCAGGGCCAGCTCTGGCTTTTTTGCCGCCCCAAGCAAAAAAAACAAAAACGTCCGGAGCGCCACCGAAGCAAAAAACAAAAACAAAACAAAAATGGCCAGAGCGGAATGTGTCGCCCTAAGATTGGCCTGAATGCCACCCCTTACAATGTGCCGCCCCAAGCATGTGCTTCCTAGGCTGGTGCCTAGAGCCAGCCCTGATTTAGACAAACAGAATCGCCACATTCTAAGAGCTCAGCGTGTGAGCAATAGGAGCTGCAGATCCCTAGCATCAGCTTTCAGCTTTGAGAAGGAGACATTTGAGAGCTCAGAAATGAATTGTACTTTAACTTCTGGTTTTCTCCCAGTCAATTGGGATGATGCCTCTTTACAAAGAATGGAAAATAGAGACGCCAGCTAGGAAGAACCAAATTAATGTTTAAATTTCTACCTGACATGCAATGCATCAAAGTTAATTGCTACAAAGATTTTTGGGACTGCTAAATAGGGTTAAAATAAGTAGCAGAGAGTAAAAGGAAAGTTAAGACACTCAGATGTGTGTTTATTTTATACTATAGTAAAAAAAGACCATGACTTCAAACCAACAGATGACTTGGAATGTCATTTAGTGCCTGCTTTGTCTGAGAGCAATGCAGTTTTCGTTTCTAATTTGCAGCAGGATTTGAATTCATGACCTATGGGACAGACCCAAATCAAACCCCCAGATCTGAAAGTTCCACCACATTTGGGTCTGTCTGGATCAGAACTTTGTGGATGGACCCCATTTGTGAAAGGGGCTGAACCAAGAGTCAAGCATCTCTCAAACTTTGGGAAAGCTCAGAGTGAAATATGGATCTGAACTCTGTGGCTCAAGGTTGTCTCCATCCTGATGTCCAAACATCTTGGGTCAAATTTTCAAAAAGGGCAGCCTTCCATTTTCTGGCATAATAGACACCTGCCTTTCTCCACATGCAGGTGCACTGCGGATGGCAGCCCAGGTGCTTCCTCTGCCTACCTGAGCACAGGGTCAGGGGCCAGCAGGGAATCCAAGATGTACGTAGCCTGGTTTGCACCAGAAATTCATTTGCAGAATTATAAGGGGGAAATCTGCAGGGGCCATTTGTACCCGCAAAAACAAACACCAGGCTTCAGCCCTTTGATACATTCTTTTGTGCCTAACCCGGCAGATTTTCTGTTGCACAGACAAGTTTAAAACGTCTTAACCCTGCCGACCCCAACGTTTCCTAGTCCTTCTGCTCTACTCATCTGTTTCATAGCACAGCACGTCTGCTGGATGCAGGGTTACCTCTCGACGCTACTGAGGCAGGTTGTGCCATCATAGCCACCGACTGCATAGATGAAGTCGTGAAGAGGAGCCACGCCAACACCGCAGCGATGTCTAGAGACTGGGCCCAGCACTTTCCATTCATGGTCCAGGGGGTTATAACATTCCACACCACTGATATGGTCATTGAGGGTCCAGCCTCCAACTGAAAGGAGAGAGATGGCACCACGGCAGCAGGAGAAATAGTACTGATGCTGATTTTAAAAGTCTGAGAATTAAACAACTATCTACACAGTGGGGTGCAGGGCCTGCATCAAACCAACAAGCCCTGCATGGTCATGGATGTCCCACCCTCGTGTTTCACTTCCCTTTCCTCCCCCTCCCCACCTCTGATGGAGGGGCCATGGGCCAAACTTGAGGGGCTCTGTGACCCCCGTGCACCAGGTCGCAATGCCATTCACTGAATTTTGGTCCCGCCACCCCATCACAATGGGCCAATGGTACGCACCATGGGTACAGCGGCAGGAGCCACTGTTCTGAGTGCACAGCTTCACCTCTTGGTCACCTAGCTTTCTTATGCATTTAGAACATGCCCATCGCCATGGTATCTAGGCTCCCCATGCACAGCTTTAAAACGTAGTGTCATGAAAGAGGCCTCACTGGCTTCCAAAGGTGTTGCTGTTGTTCATAGCTGTCATGGGGATGGGTATATTATCGCCCAGGAAAATAAATCACATACAAACTCCACAACACTAAAATTCTCTTTCCCAAATTAAACCAATTACTGATGCCTCAGGTGGGGAAAAGCATACAGGCAATAATACTGCTTTGATCTGGGGCTTTGGGGTGGGTTTTGCTGACACCCATCTATACAGCCAGGGACAATTCAAAGACAGATAGGAAGCATTGTCAATTTATTGACTTTTTACATCTACAGCATTTTCTGATGGGCCATCAGCAGCTGTTTACTGACAGGCCCAAAGCAGCATCTTCACTTGGGTTATTAAATTACTATTGCAGTGACTGTTTGGAATGATTACTACAATCACAAGGCAATTTAAACTAAATTATTTCACCACTGAGTACTGCAAACACCACACTGAGGATAATTGGAACCAATTGCAACCGGGAAGATGCAGTCGTGAGTTTGATTATTAATGTTTTATAAATACGTAAGTTACAGTGCCAATATTTTTTTCATGGAAATGGTTTCGAATGCTACTCCTCATTTGCTCAATAAGTAGTTTAGCAGGGGGTTGGAACTTCTGCAAGGAGGAGTAGAGGTTTTCAGAACATATTATGATTTTTTTTTTTAAATGGGAAAATATTTTCCTATTAGCTGCTTATTTTTAGCGACAGAATTTAATGGACACTTTTCATGCTGATTGCCAGCTTGCCAAGGTACAAAGAAACTTCTCTAACAATTATGAATTTTTTTAAGGTTGAGCTATTAGGTGCAGCCATTCCAACTCAGATGTAAATAGTATTTAGAACTAGGAAATCTCCACTTTAAAGTGGACCTTCATTGAAACAATACAGCTGCTGCATACACTTTGCCTCTTCTCAGAAAGCCAAGGGGAAATGTTATATTAATAAACTTTTCACACCCTTTTGTGCTATGAGCCATCTCTCCATTCTAGAACCTGGGACACAGACAACTCTTAGAGCAGAAGAATTAGCTAGATGGGGAGAGGGTATCTTCCTGAAACCCTGTTCATTACAGTCCTTCATTTAGGATTAAAATATCTCCCCAAGAGATGTTACAGTTCCTGTGTGTGCAAAGATCTGGGCATTTACCCACCTATTGGGGGATTATTTGGTACATCAATCAAGAAAAACACAACAGTTCAGGCAACATGGAGGCAATATCACAAGCCCACTCCTGAAGTTCCTAAATAGGCAAACTCACCTGCAAACCAACTCCACCGGCACACTGATTGCATACAAGCACTGCCTTGCACTTAGGGAAGCAGCATGAAGACTTGTAGGTAACATATTCAGTGCTTACAGAAGTTAGACACAGGACTGACCTACCTGAGCTTTAGATCCACAGTTGAGCTCTGGATCCAAAAATCACCCCAGAATTTGGGGAGCTCCAAAGCCAGAACCACTCTGAATGCACCCACCGTTGAGATTATGTTTATTTTTACATGCCCAGAACTATGCCGGGTGCCTGACAGTGCAAAGGGCTGCATAAGGCCCTTCCCTTACGAGCTCACAATCCAAATGGAGACACTGTTAGGATTCAGCCCTGCGGGCACCAGAAACCCATTCTGTGGCCTTAGATAAATCAACACGGTGTGCCTCAGTTTCCCCAGAAAAACAAACATCCAACTCCTTCAGAAGGGCAGGGGGAGTACTAGTTAGATCATAGAATCATAGAAGTGTCGGACTGGAAGGGACCTTGAAAGGTCATCTTGTCCAGTCCTCTGCACTCAAGGCAGGACTATGTAATAACTAGACCACTCCCGACAAGTGTTTGTCCAACTTGTTCTTAAAAACCTCCAGTGACCGAGATTTCACAACTTCCCTAGGCAATTTGTTCCAGTGCTTAGCCACTCTGACAGTTGGGAAGTTTTTCCTGGCTATGGAGAACTTTGGACATGAAAAGCAGTAATAATATTTAGTACCAAGTATGATTATATACAGTGCAGATTATGAGCCACATTAGTCCCTGGTGCTATATTTGTAGAGCTGGGGATATATACATACTAAGAGAGAAACCCCTTTCCTGATAGCACCTCATGTCCCTATACGACCTTTTCTTCTAGAATGGAGGATATTTAGGACTCAGTTCAGCGCCATTGACTCTGGTGGGAGTTGGATCAGGCTCTTAGAATACAGGGCCCTTTTCCACTCTCAGAAATGCTGTACTCTGTAGCCTTACACTGATACCTCAGCCTACATGCTCAGTGCTGTCTCTACTCCATGTAGGGTGACCAGATGTCCCAATTTTATAGGGACAGTCCCGATTTGGGGGGCTTTTTCTTCTATAGGCGCCTATGACCCACCACCCCCGTCCCGATTTTTCACACTTGCTGTCTGGTCACCCTAACTCCATGCCTCTTCTACCTTTGTATTTTTAATGCCTTCCCAAAACACAGTGGCCAACCCAACGCATCTCGGACAAATTCAACAGAAAATGGAGACAGGACAAACTTCTGCTTACCAGCAAAAATGAGCTCAACTTGCCAGCTTGCTTTGTAAGATCCAGACTGAGTGTCCCGGGTAATCGGTTTCCTTTGCAATTCAAGCTGCTCCCTGAGGCAATGCAAATTCCCCAGTCACAACATTATCCCAGAACAGCTCTGCAACCCCGACAGGGCACTATCACATCCTGGGGGAAACTTTAGTGCTGGGCAAGCACACAATACAGGAGAGCTAAAATAGCATTAGGAGACCTTAAAAACAGCTGCTGCATCACCCATCCTGATACAGCTTTAAGCACAAACACATACAACCCTAATGACCCAGAGAGGGGCTTACAGTGTCTTGCAAGATACAGGATCCAGGTGGCAGAACTTCTCTTCGGACTATAGATTTGGGGGGTTTTTTTATTTCACTGGCTTCATTAGCAGATGGGGAGTTTTGGAGTCAGGTGCCCCCTCACAGACCGAGCAAACAGAAGTCCATGAAAATCCCTGACCCGGACAATGAAGCCTGCATCACAAATGTTGCTGAGGGGTGAGCTTTGTCATGTTTGAGGTCTTCTGAACCTAAAGCTCTTTTCAGGATTGCAAAATTAATGAAGACCTTGAGTTCCTTTTTACCTTTTATAGAAAACTCACTATGGTATTTAGTAAGGATGAAACTAATAGGGTTTAATAAGTTATAGAAATTTAACAGGGGTCTGTTAAAAACCTGTTAAGTCTGTTCAAAAACCTACAGAACTGTATAGAAAACAAGATCCTTCTAGAGAATCCTAAAGCAGGGAGAGCATTCGCTTTTTAATGGAGGCCTATAAAAAGGTTCCCATTCTCTGTTGTTCCATGGGACTTTAACATGTCTTCTTCAGTCTTGTAAACAACTCTCTCTTGTCCTCCTTTTCCAAAAAGGGGTTTGATATTTTTAAAAAACTTTTTTTAAAACCAAAAAGGAAGCCCGGTTTCTGTAGTAAGGGAGAGAAGAATCTTCCCCAACCCCAAAACTAGGTTTGTATGAGTGAAAGCCTTATATGGACTGCATTGGTTACCCGCTCTCTTCTTCACAACCGTTCTGTAGTCACTCAGCCCATCTTCAGTTAATTTTTCACCCTGTTTTTCCATTGATTCCCCCCCCTCTATTCCTAAGCAGAAATAGGAACCCAACAAAATTCAAACCCAAGACAAACTTTCAAACAGTGTGTGTGAGTGGATTCAAATTTACTCCAGGTGAGTTTATTCTACTATCACTAAAACACCAGTGCCTTCGAATGTGCAGAGCTGTAGTAAGTGGGGTCAGAAGAGAAGAAGATTATGGCGGAGAGGGGGGAGGAAAGGGTTATGGCTGCTTTAAAAGCAAGTATTGAAGTCAAATTAATAATATGCAAATTGAGTGCTCCTCTCCCACATTAGCCTTTCATAAAATCTACCGTACTCACCTTTTATCTTCATACACACCCATCCCTGTGCACTGAAGGAGCTCCTGGCACAAAGAAGAGGGCTGGGTTGACCACATCTAGTCCAGATGAAGCCTGAAGACTTATACGTCAACCCACAAGCCAAAAATAGGAATACTTTGCATGCTTCAGACCACAGAGCATGTGACAGCACTGAAATTCCATTCAATCCATTGTTCCCCTTTGCAACAAAACCAGATGGCCTCCTATCCCAGGAAGATTGCTCACCATGACTTTGGGCACCTGATACCTATCAAGCAGCAACAGAATCCATCGCAACTACTTTCCTCATTTGCCATTAATTTAGTTCTTAACCGAGCTCTGCAATTATTTCCTCTCTCCTTTAAGCAAGTCAGGTGCAGGGGAAAACTGAACGAGGCTTAATACACTGTATAAAATGAAAGACAGAATGACTCAAATTGGCTTATTTCAGCTTGACATCAATGGTCCGAGTTGAGGGCTTTCGGCACCTCAGTGGATGATCAGACTAGATGTGACCACCGAGGTAACACTTGCAAACACACCCTGTTAAACATACACTGTCAGGCTGCTAGAACTTTGGGAATTCTTGATTCCAAGACTATAACATGCAAAAAGAGAGAAACCATTTAAAGGAATAACCCTTAAGACACATTTGCTGCCCAACCCAGGGTGAAACACAACCAAAATCCAAACTGGTAAAGAATGAAATTGTGCAAACGTTTGCATACACCGAGTCGCTCAGTACGAGAGACTTGAGAATCCTTGGGGAACTGAATGAATATTAAAGGAAGAAAATTTGCTAAGTCACCTATTTTCTATGTACCAAGACTGAATTATATTCTTTCCTTACTGTTTTCTCTTCCAAGAAGCATATTCACAAATCACTTTGAGCTAGGAGCATTTTTGAAGTGCTAATACAGAAGACCTCATCACTTCCCCGACCCACAGACATTGGATTATACTCCACTGCAACCCCCAGCATGATCTGGCTGACATCAATGTAACCACACTGATTCTGGTGGTGTTACTCCTGTATACCACTCGCACTAGCGGAGGAAGCCAAGTTATGGCTTAGCAAAATTGTATCAGTCAAAACTAAGATGAGAGATGGTTCTGATCCAGTATCCAGTTTATCTGCATAGCTCATCGTGTGTGTGGCAGGGTATCAACAGCAACTGGGTGGGAAATGGATTTCCCGTCCCACAAAATTTTTCAATATATTTCGAAAAAAATTCTGATCCCAAATTGGGTCAAAAAGTCAATCTCAAAATTTTTCACAAACCAAAATTTTTTTTAAAAAAAATGGTTCAAAATCAATCAAAAAGTTTTGTTTGGATTTTGACCAATTTTTATATTTTGTTTTACTGCAAGTAGTTAGATTTCAAAATTAAAAGTAGTTTTGAACCAGAAAACTGGAATTTTTCATTTTGAAAATATTGAAACAAGATGATTTGACAATTTAAAGAGAAAAAATGAAAAAATTTCCAAGTTGAGAAATTCATCAAATCTGACTATTTCCTGTGAAAAATTTCAGATTCAACAAACTGGCATTTTTTATTTAAAAAGTTTCATTAAAAAATTCCTGACCAAGCCTAGCATGAACCCACTTCTTCACATGCTGTTAGTATCTTTATAGACAGGACACTATATTGTGACACTCATGTTCTTCTCTTCCCCAACCCCTCCCCACAGTAGCTGCTGTAGGTGACATGTAGCTTATGAATTACTGAGCAGAATCTCCATCAGATGTTACAACAGAGTCCAACCCTCTTCCCATCAATGGAAAAACTCAGAAGCAGGATGAAGATTTACCAATACAGCAAATGAGACACATCATTTGATCTACCCCCTCTGCCTACTGGGTGCAGCCGATGTGTTGTTCAGCGTAAGTTTCCTATTAAAACTCACTTGTGATGGACTCTCACCCTGTTGGGGGTTGTATTTTGCCCTTTGGCTGCACTTAATCCCAAAGAAGAGTTTTTCTGATGGCTGCTATGGAAATTGAGTGTGGTTAGGTCACAGGACTAGGAATGGAGATTCCTGGGTTCTAATCCCAGCACTACCAATGCCTCCTTTTATGGATTTGGAGAAGTCGTATATCCTCTCCGAGCCTCAGTTTCCTACCACCTGTAAAATGGGGTGCACAACAAATCTGGAAGGCTTAAGTAAAGTGTGTAGTATGCTTTGATGCCCTCTGATTAAATGCATTGTGCAAGTACAGAATATTATCTCCACATCAAAGACAGAGAAAGAACATTCCTGCTGCCCCAAGTAGGGCTGAGAGAAGATTCTAGAGGAAAGTCACTGTGGGGTTCAATACCCAATGGTGACAGTTATTAGATACCATCTGTTTGACTCATTGCTCTAAGAGCTAAGATACGACAGTACAGATGATGGGCTGTGTGTCACAAGAAGAATAAAACTGCAGTGAATATATCCAAAACCTCTTAAAGGACAAAACTGAACATAAAATTAAATGGCATGGAATTATCTCTACTCAGCTGCTACAGAACATGATACTTGCTGCTTCAACCTTCTGTTTATGAGAGTCATAGATCTGAATTCCAGCAAATGGATTCCAGAAGCGAAAAGCCATAAAAATCTAGGGGAATTTCCAGACCAGCTACATCAGGCTGTTTAGAAGCAGACACTTGCAAAGCAAGTTATCACTGGACTGTATGATTAGCATCAGAACAGATCAGCCCAAGCTTTAGATAACATTATACATTGCGAAATGGGGAGAGTAATTAAAAGGTCAGTAGGAGGTCTGAGGTCACCAGGGCATTCCAACAGGGAAACATTCACCTTATTGGCTTCCCATTGCCTGCTAAATGGGACAGGGACATCACATTCTGATCAGCTGAGCTACACTCATGGATTTCTGAAGCTCTAATCACTGCTTGGGTCCAAGCAGCAGGGAAAGAGCCATTTACTTTATGAGTTTTACCTTTTACAGGCAGGAAATTGTGTTGGTCGCTCTGCTCGGAGCCCATGCTGACCCCAGTCACCTGCACATTAAGGGGCTCTGAATTAGTGTATGGGGGGGCGGGTATGTGCCATCTTTCAGACATGGCTTAAAGCAGACGTATTAATTTCATCCAGGCTCCACCTCCACTCTTTGTGAGGGACATTCCCATGCAGTGCTTGTCACCAGCAGCTCCTCGGTGAGGAGCACTGCCTACCTGGTTTGGCTCAGATACTTTAGTATCTTCCCCGCACCGCCTCTGTGCTGTGCGTTAATTGCATCTATCCTCCCTCCCCACTGCCTCTGCTGTCCATGAGAGAGAACTTTGCTGGTAGAGTTTAAGGAAATTTACCCCGATCAGAGCCACGTTTGGGAGCCAATGCCCTCTCACTGTAAGAAATCGTCTTCTCTAAAGTATTTTTTAAAATTTTAATTATTTCAGTTAAACCACTAAGAGTCAAGAGGGAACAAATGTGGGCTGGCCTCTGGGAGCATTGAAGTGAGAGACTGGCAATAGGAAGTGCTTCTTGCAGGGATATCAATACAGCACAGGTAGGATCACTGTAGCCTTTCTTATCACGTTCTGTGGTAGTTTGGTGCTGTGGACCCACATCCACTAGGCACCTGTGATCGGGAGGTGTCGTGGGCCTAGCGGTCACGGTTCACTATAGCGACCGTCCCGCCTAGTGGCAGTAGTCCAAGGCGGCGGCAGTCCTGCCTAATTGTTGCTGCCTGGGTGGGAGCAGGGGAACCAGGTGAAAGTGGGCCCTCCCTACTCCACCGGGTTCCGACCCAGGGCCCAGTGAGGCTGACTCGGCTGCTCACCTGTCTTCATGTGGTGCTCAGCTTCCCTGGGTCACTTCCTACTCCAGTCCCCCTCCCATCTGACCACCGCCCAACCCTGGGGAACGTTGCCTTCAGGCTTCTGGTCCATGTCTCATCCGGTAGGTGCTGTGGCTCCCTTCACTCACCGGCTCGATACTGGCTCTGCTTCAGTCCTCCATGAGAGCTCCCAGGGCACATCCTGCTCCCTGGCTTGCTAGCCCCAGACTGAGCTGCCCGGCTGGCTTTTAAATCTCTCCTCCCGTCTGAGCATGCTCGGCAACGGCCCCTTTAGCCCATAATTGTTACTTAACCCTGTGATCGGGGGGGTGTTGTGGGGGGGCGCCTGCCTAGCAAGGGGTTCATACACCCAATTGACAGCAAGCCACAAAATTCATTAGGGCTTGCAAGCCTAACCAGATCAAAAGGCAGCTCTGCAGAGACCAACAGTGAATACGGCAAACCACCAAGCCACCTGAGCCCTAGGTGTTACCCCTATAATCAGGCCAACAGAGATTCATGTTTGGCCAACTCAGAACTCCTGCAGCTCACTCGCGTAAAGCAGTCAGGGGAGATGCGTCTCTTTCCCCATTAAAGAAGTAAGATTGTTTAATCATCCATTTCCTGCAAATGCACATGCACCCTCCCTGATGTAGCACCAGCTCATGAACCAGAAAAATAAGCTGTCCTAACGTTTACACAGGGTTATCCAAGACCAAAGGACCAGCAATAAGAATCAATCAAATATGCAGTAACTCTCAGTGCCAGAAGGTGACCTGAATGGGCCATAATACTTAATGGCCTGTATTCAAATCTAATGAGGGAAACCTATCTCCTGAAGTGCTTCTGCTCAGATATAAAGGAGTCTGTTAACGATACTTTAAAGATCTTGCCAAGCATGTATTTGGCCATTGGCTAAATTAACTAAATCTTGGGTTGTTTGACATGTTCCCACAGCCCATTTGCAAGAGCTGATGGTATGGGAGTATCATTGCTGTTACTGAACTCACCACCAGCGACAGTCAAAACATGCTGAAAGGATCAGAGACTGAATGCCAGAAAGCATCACTACTTTGAGGGGGGAAAAAACTGTAGCATAGAATCAAGAACCATGGGCAGGAGCAGGAGATCCTAAACTTACCCAGATCCTCAAGAAACCCTTCCCTTAGCTTGTGCAACTTCATCGCAGCTCCACTGAAGTCTCTTGGACAAATTCAGTCCAAATTCATGCCGCACGGTAAGAGACTTCCCCAGAGCCTGGGCATAGCAGTATCCACCCATATGATCTGCAAGGAGAGCAAGTCAGGAGCCTGCCCTATGCAGCTGAAGGTGGGAAAACGATGACTATTTTTCCCCTGCCCCACGGTACCCTACTCGCTGCCTGAAAGCTCTACCCAAAATTGGGCAAGATATATAATGCTTATTAATATTAAATAAGGCTACTATGCCCTTAGGTTGTGCTTTGCATGTTGAATCCACAGATCTTGAGAAACAGACACAGGAGTGTGATCAGTTTCGGGCTAGGAGCCAGCAACCCTGAAGTTCTAGGCCCACTTGTGACCCTGACTGCTGCAGACTCAGACAAGTCCCTTGAGGATGCATGAGCCAGAACAGAATCCAGCTCCCTCACCTGAAGCTTTGTGGCTCTGTAGGGACAACAGGCATAATTCCCTCCTCACATTTTTTTTTTTAATTGCTGAAGTCAGCAGGTCTGACCGAATGTTCCCAGGAAACAGATCAGAGAAGTAAGAGGGGGGCATGGTTACACTCACTTTACTGAGTATAACTGGACCTCTGCGCCTTGGTTTCCCAATCTATAAACAGGGACAGCAATACAGATACATTCACCTAAGGGAGATTGTCTGGGGATTAACTAGTTAATATTTGGACAGTGCTTTGGAGACTGAAAGTGCTAGGGAAATACTCAGAATTGTGAAGCTTTAGCCTTTTCCTTGGTTCCTTCCGCCCCGGTTCAGTTTCTTGCATTTACAAAGCACTGGAAAGACATCCCCCAATTTAAAACGCTTTCCATTTTTCACTCCTCTCCTCCTCTGCAAATCTTGCCTCACCCTGCTCCTAGACTGAATACATAATAGGCCTAATTAAATAGCAATTAACAATAGGGGAACCATGAAGGAATCATTCACTATAACACTTTTGGAGAGATCAAGCAATCAGCGCAGCTTGTTACAACATAAAAACACATTTCATAATACGTAGGTATGTTAAGAGCGTTAACACCGGGCGTGTCGTTACAGCTCCACCTCCATTTGCCTGTGCTCATCAGAACCTTAAACAACAGGGGCACTGCTGTCAACGCCACAGGACCCCGCGCAGCTGTTGGAAAATGCAAATCATCACGGCTTCTGAGCACACCCAAAAAAATGGAGCACCTGTGGGAAAAGATCTCTGCCACATTCCAAGAGGCCCAGACATTCTCTCCGAGCCATTCCTTCCATGGGACCAAATCAGGAGGGATGGTGTTGAGCCATCTGAGTAGCTCAGCTAGCAACAGTGGGAATCAAGGACACATCCCTGCTCTTACGAAAAGACCACTGGACCTTTAAGGGCTACAAGTTACAAGAACTTTGATTTTGCATCTTAAAAGATCCTGTGTCCATAGGGTCAAGGGCCAGTGTGCATACATTCACTGGGAAAGCAGACCCGTTATACTTTAGCCAAACACGAGTTACTGGGCTCAATACAAGGGTAAGTGGATGAAACTTCACGGCCTAGGCTATCCAGGGAGGCCAGACTGGAGGATCTAATGTTCCTTTCTCACAGGGTCCTAGAGCCCAGGCTCCAGTCCGGGCCCGAACATCTGCACTGCAATTAAACATCCCCTTAGCCCGAGCCTTGCAAGCTGGGGTCAGCGGACATGGGCCAGCTGCACGTTTTGAATTGCAGTTGCAGACATATCCTCAGGGTCCTTTGCAGCTCCATCTGCAGCAATCCCAGCCATGCCGACTTGACTGGGATCCTTATAGTCTCATCTTCCCATGAGCCAAGCTCTGGGTTCCACAGCCTGACGCGCTCTCACTCTCTGACCCAGGTAATACAGATCCACTTCACTTTGCTTTTATCCCCAGCCTTAGGTGTTATTCCAGCCTCACCTCTTTGGGGTCTTACCTGGGCTTTCCATTGAGACAGCCGTTCTGCGCTGCATTATGAAACACTGCCCTCTGCTGGTCACGTCTCAAATCACATCACCGTTCTTTTTCTGCGCTTCCATAGCCATGAGAGGAGCGTATTCGGAGATACCAATGCATGGGCACCTGACTCGCAAGGAGAGCAGTAAGTAATGTACCTCTGTGGTGCTCACGAAGGCAGTTATCTTAGATTCCAGAAACTGGAGGAGATGATGAGGGAGAGATGCTAGTTTCTGCGCAGTTAATGTTGCAGGGCGTTTTCCATTCTATGCCCAATTTTGACTGCCCCCCCCTTACCAAAAATCAAATCAAAATCCACCCCAAAATTCAGACATTATTTTCTGCATGTGTAGGCGTGCCATTGGGTGGCTGGAGGAACACACAGAAGAGGCCAATCAAAAGAATCCCTCCATCGAACAGCACTCAAAGCAAAGGTAAAAAATGATGGGGACTTAACACAGAGGACATGCCAAGAGTGGACCAGGATAGACAAGGGTGCTGGTGCCTAGTTCATGCTTTAAGCAACATCTAATGCCATGGGAAGGACTCATTTCTGGAAGGGTTGAAGCAAACTAGACGGTTGGAGAGTTAAGAGCAGCCAAGATTTAAAAAAAATGAAATCGGATGGTTCACTTCTTCGTTTGGGTTTCTCCGCTCTCAGGAGCGGCTTGAGCTGGGAAATCCCATTTCATTTTGTTCACATGGCATTACCGAGAAATGGTGCCTTTGAGCACCCTTGGGGAGTTCATTATTTAAAGTCAAATTCCTCCCCACTGATGCAGCTCCCATTGTCTTTATTAGGAACTGCATCCATGCATGTGGGTGTAGAATTTGGCTTATAGTTAGGAACGGTACCTGCTGGCCTTTATAGGTCATACAAAGCCTGCACTAGCCAGTGCAAGCTACGTAAAGCTCATATCCATGCTGCACATCCCCAAGATGTAGGGCTGAGAAAAAGAGAGATGTTGCCGAGGAAATTATGGCACCCGAAGTTGGACCATGACCAGGATACAAGGTTGACTATTGTTACCCTTGCGAAAAGCATCATACAATGAGCACGAACTGCCAAGGTTTCACTTCTCTGTCTTAGCAAACAGCAGCGCCTGCAGCAGAGCCCCCTGAACACCACTCTGGGACATCGGCTCAGTATTATTCACCATCCTCTCAGTCACCAGCTCCACTGTGTGTTAGAGGTGCCGCCCAAGCACCGACCCAACCCAGCCTGTGAAGTAAGACAGGATCACACCACCAGGTGGTAGGACAAGAACAGAAGCTACAGCTACACTTGGACATTTATGTCAAAGGCTCCAGAGCCCAGGAATGACAGAAACTGAGAACTTCTTCACCAAGTAAGAAAAAGACAACTACAACATGAAGCTGTGCTCGCATTGCCTTAAACTAGGAAATGGGAAGTGGGTCCCTTTCTTCCATCGGTTTTGCTCTGCAGCAACTACACAGAGTAAAGCTTAGAAAGCAGGTGGGCAAATCTTATTGATCAGCTTGTTTACAGAATCTAGCACCCACATAAAAGGATTCTCACAATGCAGATCCACAATAGCTCTGTGTGAACAGAGCCATGGGCCTTTCATGAACTCATCCTCCACAGACACAGTATTGATCACAGAAATTGCAGCAGAATAAAGTAATCATGTACAAAGGACTTCCTCTAAACATAAAACCCACACAAGTTGGGCATATAAACACACAACTTTATTGTATTAGTACTAGTGTAACCGGATCTGCTTTACAGTGTTCATGTCAATGTTGCTTTATTCTTTTAGGAAGGGTGTGCCTTTTAGAGAGCAAATATATTTCTATTCAGGTCCTCCCTCCCTCTGTGTATCAGAAATTAATAAAGGGGATGGCTAGCATTCTAATTACTTTGGGTTTTATGCAGCTGCAACATGCAGATTGTCCCGGATTGTATTTCCGTTCAGTTGGGACGTAAAAGGCGCAGTGGATCTGGTTACTAGCAGGTAACCTTAGCCTGACAGACCTACATACAGCCCTGCTGCTTCTGTTTCAGACGTGGAAATACTGCTTACAACTGTAAAAAAAATAATTTAATCTAAAAAGGCTCCAGTGATCCTGACAGCACATAGAATTTACTGGTACCATGCAGGTAAGGGCTTTCTATCATTTAGCTACAGTACTCAGTGTGGGAGGAGACCATTTAGAATTGCAAATGTTACCTTGGGTCATCAGCTACAACAGGACTGCGCTGACTCCATCCCTCTTACTAATGAATATGCCAATAGTAAAGTAACTGGAAAGTCAGTTAATTTTAGTTATTTATGCTAGAAACCATGACTACAAAAAAGAATGAAAAAGCAAGTCCATATCTACTAAATACAGCTTGTACAATTGTGTTAAACTAAGAGGTGGACGTCTAAAATGATCAATGATTTTCCCAAGGTAAATAGCAGAAGCCCCATCCCTTGGGATATTTAAAATGAGACCAGGCAAAACATTGACACAGATGTACAATAGGACACAGTCCTAATTAGGAGGGAGATCATCTAGATGAAATGATCTATTTCTTCCAACTATAATTTCTGGCAACCTGAATGAGAATGAGTCTTTATAACTAACAAGTCACAGAGACTTTCCTCTTTAGTTCACAATAATTTTTCAAGTTATGGGCATTAAAATGTCACAAAGACGCTGCTGCATAAAGCTTTTAAAATTATCCAACTCATGCTGGAGCACACTGCGTAATCTCTTGGGTCATTAGGAAAATGGACACCAATAAATTAGACCAAATTCAGAAAATATTAGCATGTTAATGTATGTTGCTACCATTTCCATATGCTGTAGGCCTGACAGACTAACAGGCTTATTATCACACTTTTCATCCATGGATCTTTTAGCCCTTCACAAAATGTGGGCATCATTCTCTATTTCACAAATGGGGAAAGTAAAGACCAGAGAGGAAACATAATTTGCCCAGAATAGCAGAGCAGAGAAACAAAATCAGGCTGTCCTGGCTCCATACTAGCCCAGTATCTTCTGAAATAACTACCTGTATAATCAGAGGTAGAAGTGAATGTCCATCTCTTCTCCAGGTGATGTTCTGCAGGCTTCAGACACATCGCTGGTGTTTTATTATATTCAACATCATGCTTTTCCATGCTTTGCTGTTTGGAGGAGATTTGCTGGAGGAATACTTTCTACATTCGCTACCTGTCACCTACACGGACATGAAAGTTCTCAAAATCCGGGAGAAGGCCAGGAAATTAGACATGGATCCCCTAAAGACCAATATGTCCAAGTCTTACATCATCAGCAGTTCAGAGGTGTGCTCAGATCAAGAGGTATTTCTGCTTGTTATTGCATGCAGCAGCCCAGAAAACAGGACAAGGCGTAACCTGATCAGACGAACATGGGGCAATGTGACAGGCATCAGGGGGTATGCTGTGCTTATTTTGTTTGTTTTAGGAATGCCAGCTTCAGAAACCATCCAGTTAGACATCAGTGAAGAATCTCAAAAGCATGGAGACATCATTGAAGGAAACTTCCTTGATTCTTTTAAGAATCAGACACTGAAGATTGTGATGAGCATGGAGTGGACTATAACATTCTGTTCCACTGCAAGGTTTGTTCTCAAAACCGATGAAGAAATGTTTGTCAACATTCCAAGTTTGGCTGAATATTTGCTTAGCTTAAGAACACATCGTCTCGAGGATATTTATATTGGAAGGGTCATTCATCAAGATGTGCCTGACAGAGACCCTCAAAGTCAGAGCTTTGTTTCTCTCAGTCAATATCAAGACGAGTATTACCCAGATTACTGTAGTGGAACGGCTTTTGTCATTTCCCAGGATGTTGCTCGGAAGATATACGTTGTTGCCAAGGAAACACCAGTTTTGGTTCCTCCGGATGTCTTTGTTGGAATCTGTGCTAAGAACGCTGGCATCATACCCATTCAAAGTTCTAGATTTTCGGGGAAAAAGTACATTAGATACAATCGATGTTGCTACAAATTCATTTTCACCTCTTCCGAAATGAAAGATGAGCTATTTAAAGAATGGAGGGAGATAAGTGATGGGAAAGACTGCACTTTACTGGAAACTTATTATGGGCTGGTGTCCTGCAGAGTCCTGACCTACTTTGACAAGTTTAAACATTTTAACCTAGAAACAATAAAAAAGGAGGCTTTGCATTTTACCAATTAAGATTTAACTTCTCTATGTGAAGAAACTCTGTACTTACACCTTTAACTGTCATTTTTCCTGTTAGAAAGTTTATCTTGTCTTTCACCTTTTGCTTTGAACATTTCCTCTTAAAGTTAGTTTTTAAATGTGAAAGTTCCCCCCACCTCACCCTGTTCTGACAGTGAATTATTCCTGATGCTAAAAAAGGATGTGTGTTTCAATTCAGTGATTTAATTTATGATAATGAGTGCACTGGATGTGTTTTTTTCCACATAATGTAGAACTGCATGCAATTCTTATTGTCTAAGTAAAAACTGTTTTAAAGAATTGGTGTGTATCCCGTTTTTTCATGTCATCTAGTTGTTTGCCCCTCTATGCAGCAACTACTTGAGTAGTTTTGATCCAATTTGACTGAGTGATGCATCATTCAATCCCAAACTACTTTGCAAAATACAGGAATCATATCACTCTCCAGTGAAACGTAGCTACCTCTGTGTCCGTTTAACAGTGTAGGACAGGAATGAAGAATAGAGCATCCCCTTGAAACTACCAGGGGAATAGCTTGATAAGCAGATTTTACACAGGAAACCCAACCTAACTGTCCTATAGAACTGCCCTGTATTTAATGATCACAAGCAGTCATGACCTCAGTTTATATTTCATTGAGAAGACAGGGCCTATAGCAGCCCTGTACAACATTACGTTGGAATATGGGGGTCAGCATTGAGTCAGCAGGAAGAATGCCACCTCATGTCTGCCACCACTTCCTGTAAAGCCTTACGCTCTCTTTGGAAGTCTCTCATTCAAGTACTGGCCAGATCCAATCCAGCTCAGGCTATGGTTGCTGACAAGATCACAGCATACCATGGAATGGCTGTGAGCGGCACAGCATATTTCCTGTT
The DNA here is from genome assembly GCA_033296515.1 of Macrochelys suwanniensis. Lineage (NCBI taxonomy): Eukaryota > Metazoa > Chordata > Testudines > Chelydridae > Macrochelys > Macrochelys suwanniensis. The sequence goes on along the minus strand of CM065790.1, from coordinate 5,213,093 downwards.
GAGCAGAGAAACTCAAAAAGCCATTGAAAAATTGTAGATTTTTGGCAGGTTTGCAGAAAGTGCCACGTTATAAATTCTCTGGATATTTATACCACACTCATCCTCCTGGAGTAAATGAGATTCATTATACCATATATAATTGTACACACTGAACTTTCTCTTACCAAATTCAACACCAGAAACGTTGAAATGGACTAAGGATTTTAACTTTATGTAACACCACATTCATAGAAGAAAGTCAGTGTAATTAACTCATGACTTTGCCAGTCCCAAGTAAACCAAGACCATTGCAAATGATGCATAGTCCAATGGTTAGCAGAGAAGACTCAGTGTCAGATATCAAGAATAATGATGGACAGAAAAAACAATCTTCCCACACTCTAGCCCATGCATTATTTATAGATCTCTTACAGATATCTTATAGATCTCTGCGACAGCCACACCTTTGCCAAACTGGGCACCCAAGTGGATCGGTTTTTTAAAAAGTAGATAAACCATTAAGTTTAAACAGTACTTTAGAATCAGATTATGAAGGTCTCTGCCCTGCTCTGCCTAGATAAAACAAGACACTGGAGAACAAATCAGATGAGACAGCATGGGGATTATTGAGGATGAGAAAGTGAGTTCAGATTTTATTTAAGGAGGGAAGAGAAAGCACTTAACGACAGTTGCAGACAAATAGTTTGTTATGGTAGGAAACTTTAGGCAAAACGCCTCTCCCTCTTTCAGCTCTACTGGTGGGAACGCTAGGGTAGACAAGCTCCAGGAGGCATTTAAGCAACTGTCATCTAACTTTGCTCAGAGCAGCTCTAAGCAACAGAATGCTTAAGCAAAGCAGCTGGGGAATTTGTGGCAAAAGAGCCTAATAAAACAAAGATTCATGGACTGTGAAATCTGGTCCCCCCCGCCCCCAATGAAATCTGATCTTTTGTGTGCTTTTACCCTATACCAGGGGTCTCTAACTCAAATGACCACGAGGGCCGCATGAGGACTAGTGCATTCGCCCGAGGGCCACATCACTGACCCCGCCCCCTCGCTGCCCCCAGCCCCACCCCCACTCCACCCCTTCCATTAGGCCCTGCCCCTTCTCCACCTCCTCCCCTGAGCGCACGGCTCCCCGCTCCTCCCCCCCAGAAACCATGAAGCTCTTCCCATGCGGCCTGCAGAGCTCTTCCCTGCGGCCTTCCGGGCTCCCCGCAGCCCCCGCCCCCTTTTTTTTTATACCCCCAGGCAGTTCCCACTGCCAGAACAACTGTCTGGCGGCGGGCACTGTATGGGGGTTTAAAAAAAAAATATTTTTTTTTTAAAAGGGGGGGGCGCGCGCGGGGAGCTCCGTGGGCCGCAGTTTGAGACCCCTGCCCTATACTATAGATTTCACAGCGGAGACCAGCTACCCTTACTTCAGCGGTGCTGCCTTCAGACCTGGGCTCCCGACCAGCAACTGCTGCTCTTCAGCTGCCCAGCTCTGAAGTCAGCGTCAACGCCAGCAGCAGCGCAGAAGGGTAGCAGTGCCACAACTCCCCCTACAATAACCTTGCGACACCCCCCCCGCCCACTCCTTTTTGGGTCAGGACCCCTACAATTACACCGTGACATTTCAGATTTAAATAGCTGAAATCGTGAAATTTGCTATTTTAAAAATCCTATGACCGTGAAATTGACCAAAATGAACTGTGAATTTGGTAGGGCCCTAGCGATGACCAAAGGGAGCAGCAGGATAAAAGTTGTGAAGCTAAGGGAAGAGCTGCACTCATATCTTGGACTTAAATTGCCAGTTTTGTTACAGTGGTCTTGTATGATAAGTTGGTGAAAAAAATTCCACTGAACCTGCTTGTTGTCAAAACATTTTTCAAGACAAATCTGCTTTGGGCCAAAAACTTTCAGTTTTTTAATGACGGCAAAATTTTCTATGGATTTTTTCATTGATATTTTTGATGGTGAAAGGGGACCCCCTCCTTTCAGACACACACACAGTTTCTCAACAGTTCTAATAATAAGCAGGCAAAGAGTGTGTGAAAGAACACGTTGAGTCCTCAGCTATTAATTCACTGCAGTTGCTCTGGCTAGAAGGAGTGTCAGAAATTTACTTTGGAGCATTTGAAAGAAGAGGGCTGTGGGAGTTTGTGCTTTACTTAGGGCTCATTTACATGGGGCTATGCCAGAAAATGAAGCCCCTTTATGGACAAACTTCAGAATTAAAATAACCTTAATTCAGTTTAGTTTATTTCCCTTTGAAGTGAATTAACTAAAATGAATTAAGGCCCTTTTAATTCTACACTGGTGCCTAATGCAGTTTAACTAATCCACTTTAAATTCACACCTTTAGTTAATTCAGTTTAAGTTTCTTGAGTGTCCCTATGCAGACAAGCTCTTAACCTCTGAGATTTTGCCAAGTCATTTTCCTGAATTCTGATTGCATCATTGGTCTTTTTTTTTTCCTTTATGTATCTGCCACCACTACTTTAACCCCTGAGTAGAAAAAATAGTTATTTTTTTTCTCATCTGGTCACATTATAGGCTATCAGCAGCATGCGAGCCACATGGCTTTGAGGAAGGAGTACAGAACAGTGCTTGAGTGGCTAGCGGTAACTCGATGAAGGATCAGTCTCTGCATTTGTCAGAAGGGAGAAAATATATACCTTTTGCTCAGAATAAAAGCGAGTAGCAGCTTTCAGTAAAGCTCACCTAAAAAAATGTATATATACAAACATGAAAACACCTCTGTGGCATTGTAAAATATTGCATTAGACAAATGTAGCATATGCAGCCACTGTTCCCAAACACTGGTATACACAGTAATTTTCATAAGTGACAATTGCACATGCTCACACTTATTACATAAAGAAAGAGACTTGTGAATTGTAGAAAAGTTTACTGAAATGTCAGTACACTGCTAAGATAGCTACTAACATACAAAAGCCACTTAATATGATAAAGTTAAACTAGCCAGCCCAAGTGGAAGGTACATTTAAAATATTAAAAATTATGTTGAAAAGAATGTAAAGTTTTTCCACATGCAGGATTTCTGACATTTTTGGTGCCTGCACTGTGACAATGGAAAACAGTCATTAGCTATTCCCACATGAAACATAGTTAATATTGGCCAATACAGTCTGTGCAGAGGTAATAATATCGAAGGTAGTTATTGGGCACCTACAATCATAGGATTTATACGCCACTATTGGTATAATCTTGAATGAAATTTTTTTTTTAAATTCCAGTTCATAAGAATAAGTGACAGACATGTTGCATAAAAAGTTATTCTGCATTTAAATAGTACATTACTCATTCCCTTTCCTCTCCCGCCCCCTAACACTCTAGCTTTTCTAAGTCCTCTTGCACCTCGTCTCAGCATTAAAAGGTCGTGCACCACAGCAATCATCTGGCAGCAGACAGCTGGATGTTGTTTCCTCTGCAGCCCAACGCCATTTCTCCCTGGCTCAGCCAGAAGGGTGCTGCAGTGCAACCAAGGCATCCTATTCATTTGCCCTGGTTTGGGGGGCAGGGAAATGACCAACTACTTCTGTACAGATATCCAACTTGATATTTTTATTACTACTTCCTGTGGTTACCTTAATTTTCATTTAATACATTTTTCAAGTATTCCACAGATGTTATTTTTCATCCTTGGAACTACAATAATACGTAATTCATGGTCTAAAATAAGACAGAAGAAAAAAATATATAATAGTCTTGATCTGTGTACCAAAATACATTACATGGCCCATCTAGTCTGGAATCCTGTCCACCATAGTAGCCAAACTGTTCTTCAGAGAATGTGTAAAACCTATGTGGTATACCAAATTATAACAGGCTATAGCAGGAATCGGCAACCTTTGGCACGCCGCTCACCAGAGAAATCCGCTGGCGGGCCAGAACGGTTTGTTTACCTGCCGCGTGCGCAGGTTCGGCTGATTGCAGCTCCCACCGGCCACGGTTCGCCGTGCCAGGCCAATGGGGGCGGCGGGAAGCAGCATGGGCCGAGGGACATGCTGGCCGCCGCTTCCCGTAGCCCCCATTGGCCTGGCACCGCAAACCGCGGCCAGTGGGAGCTGCAATTGGCCAAACCTGCAGATGCTGCAGGTAAACAAACCCTCCCGGCCCGCCAGCAGATTTTCCTGGCGGGCCGCATGCCAAAGGTTGCTGATCCTGATTTTATTTTTTTTTTATATCCCTGGGCTATAGCCATGAGTTAAATTTAGCCATGGGGGAAGTTATGTCCTTAAACAGAAGGCTTTATGCTCTTATCACGTTTATTCTAACATTACCGAAGTTCAGATATAATTTAAAAGTGATAACTTTTAAAATTAAAAGAGATCAATTTTGATCAAAATGATAGTAAAAATCTATTTAAAATTTGTTTCCCAAGCAAACAGATTGTATGAACCACGGTCTGTTAGTCAATGTCCTCTTAAACAAATTATCTTCATTGAAGTACAAAGAAGCAGGTCCCAAAAAAATAAGAAAAAGAAAAGCAGCTTCCAATTTGGTTTAACACTCACTTTATCAGACAGTATCTTTAAAAATTTAAGATTTTTCATGTTCACTTTCCCCATAAGATGTAAAGAATATTCAGAACTGTTTGTTTATACAAGACTTACATCCAGCAAACCAAACGGGAAAAAAACAAAATTCTTTTTGCACCATCTCCTGTAGGCAGGAAAGCCCTCGAAAGTAGCTAATGTAACTGTAATAAACTAGATCAAGGATAGTCATGATCAGTTAACTAAAAACACACTTTCCATTCAGGTGCCATGTCAGAAAGAAAAAGTTACGTAGCATCTGATGTTTTGAAACTGCTTTTTTTCAAGTGCAGCTCAGTGAGAAAATACGATGGGATCACCAAGCATCAAACAATCAATTTAAATAAAGACCAATAATTTCTGCAAAACAAAATGCGTATCAGCTGTTAAACGGCTTATGCCAGTCAATTAGACAATGTTATTTCAAAATAATATAATAAATGTACAGGAAGCGGATTTATGTACACCATGTTACTTTAAAGTAAGATATGCTGTACCCTATGGCTGTTTGAGATTTACTCTCCTGACTCTTGGTTATTTTCGGATTAAAACAACTGAGTCAAATGCTTTCTAAAGTTTCTTTCATGAGGTTAGAGCCCCTAAACTGAAGCCATTTTGGACCAATCACTTCTCCAGTAACACTGGATTGCTAAAAAGGAAAAATGCGATGACGCTGATATTATTCTGCCCCTTCCACAGCAGTAGTAGAAACAGCCTTAACGTAATAAGGACCTTCATGCAGATAAGCCCTCAGCCTTAAGTAATATTGGTTTCCAAATATTTCAGCTATTGTTTTGGAATTTACAAGGGCCTTAACCAATTCATATTTGGCATCCTTTGAAGCTTTGTCAGGTTCCACAGATCTGTCTACAATATATTCCACAAATCCTGGACTGTCAAGCATCAGTTTCTGTGCCCATGGTTGGTTTGCAATAGCCTAAACATCAAGAAAGAAGAAAAATAATCAGGTTTGGATTTTTTTTAATATGCTAATATAATGCACTGATTGTTAAGCTATAGTCAGGAACGAGAATACAACTGAAATCGGATATGTAGTCTGGGCAACCGGAGGATGGAAACTAGAATAAGAAATTGTGGCTGTCCAATCAAGCAGTAGTATTTTAATACTAGACACAGATTCTAGAGTTATTTTTCCCCTTTAGATTATAAATGAATTATGGATCATCACTTTTGTGGCACCAAACAATGAGGCGAGGCTAAAACAATTCATTTTTTAGTTTACAAGAGGATATAAACTGCAGACCAGACTTGTTTGGTGCCCAGTTTGGATGCTATTTGGGTTTCGGTCTGATGTGTGAGGGTTGGACACTGAAGACAAGCTGAAATATCTCTCACCATAGATTTGTATACAGAAGTCAGTCTACAAAGATAATATTTACATCCATTATAACAACTTGATGCTATCACTAGGAAAAGAATTTACAACTTCTGGTCTCATTTTTTAAAAAAAAGGGAAACTTACGGTAAACACTCGTAAAGCCCCACAGTGGAGATCAGGGAATGGCTGAGTACTAATACTCCTGAAGAGTTCCAGTGGCTGGCTAGATAAGGCAGCAAACCAGGATTCAGTCATTCCTAGCAGGTCTTCTGTTTGCTGGTCTGGCTACATATGGAGAGAAAGTATGAAAGAAGCTAGAAACATAGTGATGAATAATTTTTGCATTTTTAATAGTTATTCTCAAGAGTCAGGAAAATTATAAAGGAAAAAACCAATTTAAAACTAAGTCACCTAGCTAATAGTAGTTTAAACAAAGAATTTTAAGTATTAAATTTACTTTTCCTCACTTATGCAGTTCACTTTTTGTATTTCACTCAGTTTGGAGGGTAGAATTTTCTAACGGATTCTTAGGAGTTTGACTACTACTACTGCTGGAATTCACAAAGGCTGCAGGGGAAGTTTAAATGAGGATGCTTCACTCAAATGAAAAAAATCTTGAAACTATTTCTATTTATGTTAAGTGCGGTGGGTTACACAACCTAACTATTACATTCTGGTCTTCAAGTAGTTTTACAATGTCCCTTTAAGCCACAAGTATTACACCACATGCACTTTCCTTTTCATTGTAAAGTTGTCCTATTCTGAGCAAAGTGACAATTTCACGGAACTTTAGAACTTTTCATTCTGAACACTGAAAACAGCTATTATTTAGCAGAAATGTTATCATGTATCTGCTAAACACACACACTTCACTTACATGAATTAAAACCACAATGTTACTCTTCTCCACTAGCAAATAACAGTATTTTTTTTAAAAAACGTTTAAAGAGTTCATTACAAAACAGTAAACTATTATGAAACCTTGACTTAGCCGCTACAAAACACATTTCTCTACATTTCAAACAACTTACTGACAAGTAAAGAAGAGATGATATGGCATCCAAACATCGAAGTCTTAGCTCCGCTGGAGGATTCTTTGCCTGATGCCCTATTCTGTTTAACAGATGTTGAAATCTACTTCCTTTGAAAATACAAACATTAAGAAATTGTCATTTGTTATGCATACTCCCAACGTACTAATAAAATCTCCAGTAACTTCTGTACTATGTCAAGTTATCAATATTACAGTAGACTGAATTAAATGCTAAAGAAGAGCGCTGGTATGCACAGCCTGAGCAAGAGCAGTTCTAGATATACTATACTGACAATACATAGAGCTGCCATCTGTTGGTATGGACTTTCATCAAACTGGGTTAGATTTGAAACAGTAGTAAAAAAAGTTCTGTATCACATTTCGAATCCTCTGGGCCATTTTGGTCAGCCAGCTCATCTTATACTAAAAGAAGTCCTATAATCTTCAAAAACAAAGTGATGTTACCAGGAGATACATAAAAGCATATTCATCTATGTCTGTAGGCAAAAGATGTATATTACATGGCTGTATTTTCCTCGTCCTTTTTAAGAAAGCATATCATCACGGAAGAAAGATGAACATCTCCTAAAATTCCGGTGTGTTGTGGACTTGGATTATGCTGCTCACTGCAATACGAGGCATTCCAGAGGACAGCCCAAGCTGCAGCTCTGAGAGACACACACACACACAGACACACACTGCTTTGCAGCTATTAAAACAAATAGAAATCTTATTTTAAGGTCCCTTTCCCCACTCCTGAGTGTGACAATCCCTCAATAAGCTCCCCTTTGTCTATTAGAATATAAGAGAAAAAACTTGATGCAAACCAGCTTTCTGTAAAACCTGTTTTCCTTCCACATTTGATCCCAGGATTGCAAGCGTGTCCACAGCCACTCCAATCATGGTTGTGTCATGGCCTTCAGCCATTCCAAATACTTTTTCCATAAAGACGGGGTATCGTTCACAGATCTGCTGTGGGCTGTCTACAATAGCCAGATTTCCAAAAAATTTCACAAATCCTACCAAAAGCAAAGCAAGAAACATTTAACAGACAAGAAAAATAACTTCAGTGGCATAATTTCAAGTCAATAACCAGGAAAAGATACCAAAAGACTTTTACCCGAATGGCATAATTAAAGAAATGTGTCGAAGATAAAATTGTTCAGCTGTAAAAATGTGATATGACTGTGGAAGGACACCACTAGATAAAGCCAGTATTTTTAAAACAAATGTGTATAGCACAAGCAGAGGCAGTGCAAGCTACTCCTAGATGCTCAACAGATATCTAGATAAGGATAAGAAATTTTAAGTGCTGTTTTTTTAACCCTGTTACCCAGCCTAGACATGCCCCCACAGTTTACGTCAACTTTGCTTTAGAAGTAAGAGTTCATTTTCCATCACCCACTTAATCCATCACCTCTCTGCTGAAGCTGTAACAGCGCAATGGCTTCCTTGCGTGTGTGAAATAGACACCTGTCTACTAATAAATGGGCTGATCCAAGCACCACCGAGTTCCACATAAAAGTTATGCACTTATAGGTGGTTGGAGCCTGAATTTCAGATCAAAGTTGCAGTTGCTTAATATTCAAGCAGGATTTAGTTCATTCATATTCCCCACTCTTTTCCTGACCACTACCCATTTAAAAAGACTTGTACCTCCTTTAAAAGAGACACTGTCAGGTTAAAAGTAATATTTAAAAAAATAATTTCCTTAAGTCACTAACACCTTAGATATTAAAATTACTTATGTTTGCTTCTCATTTCAATCACCTTGGACAATAAAAACAGGACTTAGTCTCATTTTCTGATTCTCAAAAAAAAAAAAAAATCACAAAAATGTTTCACTCAATAAAAGTTCAGGAGAACATTTCTATTAAAAGGGATATCCCAACTTTAAGAGAAACTAAAAAAAATCTTCTGGTAGAAATCATTTTAAGACCTTCTTTTACTGCTAGTATCACTTCAGATTACTATAACTGAAATATTAGAGAAAATGTAGGGGTGGGGGTTTTTTGTTTTGTTTTTGACTGTACACAAAAGTTTTGTAAGATGCAGAGTTTCTCCCGCTTGTGCAGGAGTTTTACACAACAGAGGGGAAAACTTACATTTTAAAAAATAGTAAAAATAGAATCGTTAGTTTATGGGCAGTGGAGTACCTCAAACTTCTTTGAATTTACATTTTTTAAACTGACTAGGTTTCAAGTTGTTGGGGTCATTTTAATATCATTTTTAGCGAGACAACAGCAATGCTTTAACTATGTGCCTACTATACCTGACAGCATCCCTGTAACTTTTATCTTTTCCCAGTGCCCTTATGTAAAGAAGGCAATCACATTTTAAACCATTCATAAGCATTTCAGGTACATATAAATTTATAACCTTCTTACTATCAAAAATACGCATTTCCTCTCAGGACAAAAGGCTCAAAGCCCTTAGTTTAACAGTTCATTAGAGGTGGACAACATTACACAACGCTGGAAATAATCAATGCATAACATCACCTGGCAAATAGAAGCCTGAGAAAGGATCAGAATCTGCCCCAATGATTATATTGGAAATTTTATCAATGATTCCTTGCTGGGCAAGATATTGACGTCCATGCTTAGTGTATGCCAATGAGGTCACCATCTCTATACTGGTAGCTCTATAGAAGATAAAGAATAAATGCTCATCTGGCCTATTTCATATCCTTTTTAAAGTAACCTAAATATCTAGATAATCTCAAGAGATTGATAAAGAAAATAATATGTTTTAATCTTTCACAGTTGTCATTTTAAAGGTAACATGCTCCTAATATTTATATTGCAATAGTACCCAAAGACTCCAATCAGGAACAGAGTTCTAATACACTAGGCGCAGTACAACCACAGAAAGACATGGCCATATCCCAAAGAGTTTAAAACAGAAGTATTAGCACTTTTTTTTTTTTAAATCTTCTTCCAACTAAATTTTTAAAAATAATTGACCTGACTTGTGGGGATGTGGGGGGTGAGGACCTGCATGCATCTCTGATTAACTGATCAAACTAAGATAATCAAAGTGAGACCCCCAACCCTGAATCAGAATCAACTTCTCTCCAGCACAGCCTCTTGTGCTTGTTTGGACTAGCAGTACAAAATCAAATAAACTTGAACAGAGTTATGATTTCCTCTTTCCCCTCTCCAGTTAGAATACAGTTGTAATCCAACGCCTTTTACATTTTTGTTATGGATCCTTGTCTGGAAAACAATTTAAGTACAATCTGCTTTTGAAAACAATCTCACTGTCAACATACCTGACCAGCACATCATCTCCAGTCAGTTCTTCAATTAGCTCAGATATTAGTCCACTGTTTGCACAGTAATTCAAAGAATCTGCAGACACCGAAGAAATCTCAACAATTAACTAAAAAGTAATCACAGGAAAGGTAGGTGTATAAAAGCATTTGTGTAAGACTTTGAGTGCTTGCATACCGCATGATGATTATAAAGTTATGCGGACCTACACGTTACATATTCCAAACAGAATTTTTTCCTAAAAAAACTTTACTAATTAACTTCCATCCTGCTTTAAAAGCTTATTTCACTGATGAACATACTACAATCTGAAAACTTATTTTTTTGCTTTCTTCTTGCATCCCTTTTTTGTTCCCTTTGCTCTGCTAAAAATGCCAGCTTCTCCACTCCCTTTGTTTTTTCCTTACACACTTAAGCTTTGTGACTGCTCCTTTGCCACCCACGTACCTGAACTTATACTCCTACTCTAATGCATCTAGTAGGGCTGTCAATTAATTGCAGTTAACTCACACGATTAACTCAAAAAAATTAACTGATTAGAAAAATTAACTGCGATTAGTCACATTGTTAAACAATAGAACACCAATTGAAATTAAATATTTTTGCATGTTTTTCTAAATTTTCAAATATATTGATTTTTATTACAACACCGAATACTAAGTGTACAGTGCTCACTTTGCAAATATTTGTAATAAAAATAATATACTGTAAAAATGATAATCAAAAATTGTGTTTTTCAATTCACCTCATACAAGTACTGCAGTTCATTTTATCATGAAAGTGTAACTTACAAATGTAGATTGTTTGTTACATAACTGCACTCAAAAACAAAACAAGGTAAAACTTTAGAGCCTACAAGTCCACGCAGACCTACTTCTTGTTCAGCCAATTGTTAAGACAAACAAGTCTGTTTACATTTACGGGAGATACTGCTGAACCCTTCTTATTTACAATGTCACCTGAAAGTGAGAACAGGCGTTTGCATAGAACTTTTGTAGCCGGCATTGCAAGGTATTTACGTGCCAGATATGCTAAAGATTCATATGCCCCTTCATGCTTCAGCCACCATTCCAGAGGACATGCTTCCATGCTGATGATGCTTGTTAAAAAAAATTATGCGTTCATTAAATTTGTGACTGAACTCCTTGGGGGGGAGAACGGTATGTCTCCTCTTCTGTTTTACTCACATTCTGCCATATATTTCATGTTATAGCAAGCTCGGATGATGACCCAGCACGTTTGTTTTAAGAACACTTTCACAGCAGATTGACAAAATGCAAAGGTACCAATGTGAGATTTCTAAGGATAGATACAGCATTCGACCCAAGGTTTAAGAATCTGAAGTGTCTTCCAAAATCTGAGAGGGACGACATGTAGAGAACGCTTTCAGAAGTCTTAAAAGAGCAACACTCCAATGCGAAAACTACAGAACCCGAACCACCCAACCTTCTGCTGGAAGAATATGACTCAGACAACGAAAATGAACATGCATTGGTCTGCTCTGCTTTGGACTATTATCGAGCAGAACCCATCATCAGCATGGGTGTATGTCTTCGGGAATGGTGGTTGAAGCATGAAGGGACATATGAATCCTTAGCGCATCTGGCACATAAATATCTTCGGATGCCAACTATAACAGTACCATGCGAACACCTGTTCTCACTTTCAGGTGATATTGTAAACAAAACGCAGGCAGCATTATCTCCCGCAAATTGTAACCAAACTTGTTTGTCTGAGCGATTGGCTGAAGTAGGACTGAGTGGACTTGTAGGTTCTAAAGTTTTACATTGTTTTATTTTTGAATGCAGTTATTTTTTGTACATAACTCTACATTTCTAAAGTTCAACTTTCATGATAAAGATTGCACAACAGTACTTGCATTAGGTGAATTGAAAAATACTATTTTGTTTTTTTACAGTGCAAATATTTGTAATAAAAAATATAAAGTGAGTATTGTACACTTTGTATTATGTTGTAATTGAAATCAACATATTTGAAAATGTAGAAAACATCCAAAAATATTTAAATAAATCGTATTCTATTATTAACAATGCGATTAATAGTGTGATTAATTTTTTTAGTCATTTGACAGCCCTACTGTCTAGCGCTCACCATCTTAAATCCATGCCCCTCCCCCCCAAAGAACTCATTTCCACAAGGGCTTCAAATGTTAACCTATGGCAGTAATTTACCATCACCACTCCCCCCCATTCTTTTTTTAGAGAGATGCACCTGTATTTTTTATATGATTTATAGTAATATCTATAGGTGTCCATTCTAGGCTCTGGGCCTCCATCCACCATAATTTAAAAACAAAATACAATAGAGGACAGCCCATAAATATTCTCCAGACCTTCAGCCCACCCCATTTCAAAAGCCTTTGATGTTGGGGGTGGGGGAGAGAAAACTGTGATTCATAATTTCATAAAGAATTATGGTGTGCTCCTTTCCCATCCCCACCCCATCTTTCTTCCCTCCAGAAATGTACAAAGTTGCAAGTCAGTTAAAAATGAGAGATATGTTCCATCTCACAAACACCCCATTCCGAATTACAATGCACTAGACTCATGGTGCCCTGTAACTTAAACACCAAGAACTACATTGCTCTTACCTCATATACTCTGTATCGTACAACATCACTTGTTGCCATGACATTTTTCAAGTCAACCAAAAAACTGCTTGCAAATAAAGCCTCCAGCCCATCTTGAGTCTGTGCTATTCTTGACAGTGATTTAATAGCCTACAAATAAAGGCAGTGGTTTGTGATAATACAGACACACACACACACACACAGTAGCAAAACCAACTGTGGAATGAAAAAGCAAAACAAGAAGAGTCAGTTGAATTGTTCTTTTCCAATAAGCTAAATAATACATAATACATCTAGAGCTATGCTTTATCAATGGGAGAAGACTGAAAATTATTGGTGTCTCTGCTGAGACTGGCAAGAGTGCTAGTTATGCTGGTTTCTGTGATATGAACAAATCCTTTAGGAATCAGACAAGAGTCATCAATTCACTTCACAGATGAGGGTTACCAGATGGCAACGACACGGGTGTGTTAGAAGATTTTACCTAGAGTGACTGCAGAACCTAAGACACTTAGATGTTTTTGGAAGTTTTACCCCAAGGCTGATCCCGGTCTCCTGAGCTATCCAAGCCCCCACTTCTCTATTAACCAAGAATAACCAAGGCTGCTAACTCATACACTGTAGATACAACATAAGATACTTTGAACCTGTCAATTAGTATGAAAAAGAAAAAAGCATTTATTGTTTGCAACACTCACCTCTTTAGCTACAGCTATTTTCTCTCCACCAATGCAATAAATGATTTGCCTTAGTAATTCAGGATTATTGAGAATTTCTCTAACAGCATCTGAATTTTCAACTATTCTTCCAACCTAAAAATTCAGTTGAACATATAGTAGTGTTAGTCTGTTTCCATCAGATGCAAAACATCAACATGAAAAATTTCAACAAGTCTATGTAGGATTTCTAACTAGAATCTATATACAAGTAGCAATATGGTGCTTTTGTCCTACTTTGGTACTGGGAGGTAAAGAATTAAACTGTAATATAAAAAAGTAGTAATAGATTAAAACTAGCCAAGAATGGTCAAAGATCTACCCTACTATTTACTATTTGAATATAGGAGTTATGGTCCATACCTGAGCTACAGTAAGAAGTTTAACTGAATCATCAGGATGAAAGAGTCCTTTTTGAAGTTCTTCTCTAAAGTTCTGGATTACATACAATGGATCCACTGCCTGAAGAAACCGCTCCAAGATAGAAACACATAAAGCAACCTGTTCTCTGTTTGCAAGGGAAGGAAAAACACCCCTTAGCTCAGCGGTCCCCAAACATTTCAGAGTCACGCAGGCGCTTTTCAAACAACAACAACAACAAAACCAAATCCCAACCTCCTTATGGAGTATCAGCCCCATTTTACAGATGGGGAAACCACGGCAGAGAGAAGAGATTTGCCACAGGCCCAACAATCATTCAGTGCCAGAGCCGTGCACAGAGGGACCCCAGGGCTGTTGCAGTGCCGGGCTCTGCACGCATGACCCTGTCACACAGTGACACCCAGCACCTCAGGCTGCACGACAGCGGGGAGCAGAGCAGCACCCCCACTGCAGCAGCATGTGGCACCGCGGCCTGGTCCCCACCTCGCATGGCGCCCCCCCCCCATTACAGCCCCCGGCCCTGACACCCAGCCCCAGAGCGCTGCCCCGGCCCCCCACCCCGTCACCACCACACCGCGCCCCAGTCCCAGGGAGGCAGCCTGAGGTGCCCCCCGTACCTCAGTGATGCCGCGTCGCCCAGCCCGAACGCCAGCCCCCTCCTCCGGGTGCCCCCATCGCCCAGGCCTCGCCCCGCCCCCGCCAACCTGTCGTTCACGTCGAGCAGAGCGAAGAGGCGTCCGAGGCGGATGTCGGGCGCCCGCTCCCTCAGCGCGCTCAGCGGCAGGGCCTGCACCGCCACCCGCAGGGCCCGCAGCTCCTCCAGCGGCTCCTCCGGCCCGGACACCCGGGCTAGGAGCTCCAGCACCTCCTCCGCCATCTTGGGACCCAACCCAACCTGGGCAGGGAGCGTGCGAGTAGTAGTCTCGCGAGAACTCCCCCTAGCAACCACGCTGGGCGTAACTACGAGGCTCCTTTCGCGTCCGCCGAAATGTAAACAAAATGGCGGGCCTCCGGCACCTTGCTGATTGGCTGCTGTCAGGCGAGGGGCGGGACTAGTCCGGCAAGTGGCCTCCCGTGAGCGGGCCCAGGGCGAAGCGGTCCGCCGAGGGGAGGGTGGCGATAGAGGAGGTGGCTAGGCCGTCCGGGGAGGGGCGGACGAAGACGTCTCACAGCCCCCCGGTCACTGTGGGGTGTTAGTGACGTCACGCCGCGCCGGTGTCCGGCCCCTTGCCGAGGGTGGCTGCGGGGAGCCCCTCAGGGCCCGGGCCCCGGGGCGTGGCACAGAGACAGGTACACCCCGCCATCATGGCAGCCACCGCAGGGAGGTCACGTAACACGCCCGCCCTGGCTTCTCCGGATGCTTAAAAATAATCCCACCGCCCACCCCCGCTTTTAAGTCTCAAAAATAAAAGTCCGGTTTTGAGCCCGCTCACCACATTGCTCTGGCGTTACCTCCGTCAACCAGACAATCAACCAGAAAATGAGGGCGCGAGCGTGGCTAGCATCGAATTTCTATTGGACACCGCTGGTCTAGCTTGCCCTAGGCAGCATTGCAAAGTGATGTGCAGGGGTATAGACTTTCCTTACGCAGACTCTCCACACTGCCCGACCACATCTGTGCAGTGTAAGTCGGACAGTTCTGTTGTGCTGGGGATGGGCTGTCCCTGCAGGGGAGATCAGTGTGAGAAGGAAATATATCATCTTTCAATCTACAGGGAATAGGCCAGGCAAATGAAGTTTAGCAGATACCTGAACATTTCCATTTTGTAAAGGGTTCTGAATGATCTATGATATTAAATATCTCTAAAAGGCCACTAAGAATAGCAGAGTAATTTGGCCTTCATCCTTTGCCCGGGGAATGATAAGATGATGATAAGATGATAAATGGAGATATGCCAATCTCCTAGAACTGGAAGGACCTTGCAAGGTCATCGAGTCCAGTCCCCTGCCTTCACTAGCAGGACCAAGTACTGTCCCCTGACAGATTTTTGCCCCAGATCCCTAAATGGCCCCTTCAAGGATTGAACTCACAACCCTGGGTTTAGCAGGCGAATGCTCAAACCACTGAGCTATCCCACGAGATAGTTAGCAGTACTGTAATTGTAGAAAGTTTTGGTCTAAAGCTAGACTTAGACTGCTGTGCTAAGAAGTTTGCAATGATCTGCTGATAAATACATTTTCTAGTAGCTTGAGAGACCTGACAGTAACATAATGCAGTGAGAGTTTGAGATAGTACCACTGTCTCTAGTCATGTGCAGTTGAATCCTTAAAGGGACATTGTCAAAAAGTTTTAGGGCTGAAATGCCTAATATTACTTTTCACATTTATAGCACCTGCTATCTGAGGATGTCAAAATGCTTTAAATTATGAATTAAGCCCCAGAACACTCCATTGTACAGATGGAGAAAACATGGCACAGATGTTAAGTGACTTGCCCAAGGTCACCCAGCAATTCAGTGGCAGAGCTGGGAGAACTCAGCTCTTACTTCCTGCCCTTTAGCCACAACTACACGCTTCTTCCAATAAGCTTTCTGTTTAAGGAAAAAAAAGTTTTACAGAGCTATTATTAGATTTTTTTTAAATCAAATTCAATTTTACATTTAAAAAAATTAATTTTAAAACTAAAACAATCCCTCGCAGTGTAAAATCCAAAACATTTCCTGATGCTTTTACATGGGAAGGAGAAAATGAAACTGGCTAGAGATAAACGTGGAACAATTTAGGCTAGATGTATTGTCCCAACTGACTGAAATGGTGCAGATACACAGTGTATGAGATTGTTAACCCTGAAATAACTTTTAAAATCTACAGGAAGGGTTGTTAACAGGTAAAGATGTAATTAAAAGCTAGGGAGACTTTGTTTTTAAATGCTTCGTAGTTTTGTGCACTTTCAGCACTTTTCTTTCTTCACATTCAAATATCTTATTCTGGGAGGTAGGAGCTAAAAACACCCTCGTTTTACTCACATTCAGATACCACAGTGATGGGCATAATAGGCTTTGGCCAAGTCCAGTGAACGTCACAGTGTCAAGTTCCCCATATTTTAAATGGCATAATAATAATACTTACCCTGTAATGTAGGTGTTTTGAGGATTAATTAACTATCCAAACCCTGATTGATTTACTCACGTGAGTAGTGTCAATGAAGTCAATAGCATGACTCACATAAACCACAGAAGGAAATTTTTTAAGGGGCAGAATGTCTTTTCCCAGCACGGAATATAGCCAGGACTCAGGGAGAGTACTGTGGAGTCTCCAATGACCAAAGATTAGTGATCTGTCCCTAAAACTACAAATCAAAAGCTTCCCCAGTAATCAGATTCTTCGGTGTCTATGAATGGGCAGGGTGCATCTCCCAGTGCATCCTCAGTACCATTCAAGGGACTGGATGAGATGATCTCTGGAGGTTCCTTCCAGTTCTACGATTCTATGATTCCCTGAGCCACTGGCCCCCAGCCCACACGTAGGGTGACAATCCCGCCTATTTTGGCAGGGACAGTCCCTTTTATAAACCCTGTCCAGGCAAACCCGGACATGTGTCCTGTTTGCTCTTGCCAACTTGATCAGACAGGACAAATGCCCTTTTGTCCAAAAAGTGGAGTGCGGAGGAACGGGGGGAGGGGGGGGGGCGGGGTAGCAGCGATGCCAGCCCCGCTGGATGGAGGGCAGGCAGGGCTCGGGTAAGCAGCGACACCAGCCCAGTGTGGGAAGGGGCAGCAGGGCTCCGGGAGAGGCTGGGATCAGCCCTGCGCAGGGAGCAGGGCCCCTTGGGCTACCTTCCCCCCACCCCGTGTCCAGTTTTCCCTTACGGAAATATAGTTTCCCTAACCGGGGGGCGGGGTGGGGCTGCAATGCATTCTGCAGAGCGAGGAACAGCCTGGGCAGCCCATGATCCTTTCCTGCAAGGGAGCAAATCCCAGCGACGGGACCCTAACTCCGGGCTGCTCGAGAGCGGCTCCCGCTGCTCTGTGCCCGCGCCTGGCCCAGCCGGGCGGCAGGTAGCACCCGAGCCGGCTACCAGCCCCTCCTGGCAGCGGCAGCAGGAGGAGGAGTTTCCGTGTCCATTGCAAACACCCGCCCCGGACCCGCCGGCTCTGGGCTGCGCAGGTGGAGGGACGGGCTGGGGCCTGCAGGATGAAGCTGGACTGGCTAACTCAGCGCTGCCAGCTGCCGGCCCCCCAGAGCTGCTCCCGCCCGGGATGCTTCACTTTGCTGCTGGTAAGATCGAGCCCTTCGCTGTGACCCCTGCAGGCTGCAGAGTCGGTATTTCACCTTGAATGGTCCCTGGGGCACTCAGCCGCCCAGCCCGGCAGGCCAGGAGCCCGGGGGAGCTGCCTTGGGGGGAGATGAATCTGTGAGCAAGGCACGCGGCATCTCACCTGAGCACCCCCCGCGTTCAACTCCCCACATGCGGCAGCGCAGGGTGCTCGTTCCCGGGACACTAACTGCACGCAGCTGAGTGCAGTTCCCAGCAAACCTCTCCCCGGCTGTGCGAGAGCTGCACTTAGCAGAGTACAAACGTCTCTCTCCGACTTGGGCCAGTGCAGAACCCAGGACAGCTTATGCTTTCACTGTTTAGAAAAAGACCCATGCAAATGCCAGTCTGTATAGAGAGACATTCCTGATGCCCAGGCATCTAATCCAGTGGGTGATTACTGAGATGCAAAGATGGGGGGCAGAGGGGACATACCAAGAATTGACCTGAGAGAAGAAACACACACATGGAAAATATTCCCTTGTGGACATTTTCAGACGTCTCGTTTGATTGGCCATGCGTCAACACTAGAGTTATCACAAACATTGAATAGGGGGATTTCAAACCCAGATCCAAAACCAGTCCTAGGTTGATAAGATTTTGCAAAATTGCAAATGTCCTGGATTTAACCATCACTTTCCAGTCTCACATTTCTCAGTGATTGAATGGAGTGTTGGTGGAGCCCCATGGGTCCCACGATATTAGAGAGACAGGGTGGGGGAGGTAATATCATTTATTGGACTAATTTCTGTTGGTGAGAAGGCAAGTTTTCGAGCTACACAAACCTGAAGAAGAGCTCTGTATAGCCCAGAAGCTCATCTCTCTCATCAACACACATTGATCCAATAATAGATATTACCTCACCCCTCTTGTCTCTAATATCCTGGGACCAACACAGCACCAACAAAATAGCATATTTTTCAGTGATCTCACTGAATTTAGGATCCCACAACTGTGTTTTTTTAATCTAAGTCACTTTAAATATTGACAGCTCTGGGTGTATCCAGATTAACAACCCAGAAGTTTTCAAATTCAAAGTTTTCAATCCAATTTGGCCTTCACTTCTTGGACAAACCTGAGTAAACAGTTGCATTGTTGCATCAGATTTCTCACTTCTTGTCCAGGGAAAAAACAGGAAGGTTGTAAACATTGCATTACTCTTTATTTAAAATGTTGCTTGCTGGGACAGCCTCATGGCATGCACATATAACTTTCATGAAGGTTCATGATTGCCATGCTGAACAGAAGGGAGCATATATTTCTCCCCCATAAGGGGAATAGAAGCACTGCTCTACTTTGGCAAATACCCATGCCAGAATTGTCTCTGTTTTGAGTTAAATGTAAGTTGGCAATGTTCCTTTAACCTTAGCGTTCACACAACCAAATTCATCCATGGAATAGCTCTATACTCAGATGTAGTTATTCCAGGGATGATTTTGACCCACAAAATTAAATACACAGCTGAGATAACAGTGGAGACTGTTGGGTTTCAGTTTTGGTGCTTTTAAATCAGTGCCTATAACAACCATAGTATGCAAATACGGTGTGAGTGATTTATGATTTCCTTCTGTAAATATGTTTTTGCTGTACTTGTCCATAGTGGAGACAAAGACGGCAATTCCTTTTGCAATAAATTGGATACCAGGCTTGCATAAAAGTCTGATTATCTTCACTCTCTACTGTGCAATTTCTCATAAAACAAACTGTCCGATCAGCCAACCAACCTATACATTTTTATCTTATTTGTATATTAAGGGCCCACTCTTACAGCTTTACTTCCCTTCAGTATCAAGTCTGAAATAGTTTATACTGAAGGTCAGTTCAGCTTTTTCTTGGTTTTGTTTAAAGGATGGAATGTAATTTATCCCACCAATGAAGTACTTTCTGATTCTAGTTTAAATAAAAATTATAAATGGTTTTTAAGGTTATACAGTAATTTTTTTTGTACATGCAAGTTTTGAGCATGATGCTTGCCCCAGACTCCTAGGTTCTGTTCCAGACTCTGAAACTGACCCATTTATGCACTAAACCCACTGCTCTAATTTTGGATTGAACCCATTACTGCAGAATGTTTATTTGTATTGAACATTGTTTCTCTGAACTAAAATAATAAGCTTTATTGTAATAATGGCAACACAAAGAATGGAGACTTTCTTCTTGGATCATACATGCTGTTAATGCTTGGGGTTTCTTTAAAATACAACCTAAATTTGAGGGACACACTTAACCTGGCATTCTCACTGTTGTATTTTGCATTCTTTAGGTAATAACTCTGTCTTTACTGGTGTACCCAGTGCTGAAGAGTCTAGGTCTTCAGCTGCACTCTGCAGTCACTGGCAGCTATCTCTCAGGAACTCATTCCATTGCTTTCATTAACTGTCCCAATGAACAAGTTGCAAAGGATATTGCAAGGTACGGTGTCACTTTCATTGTTGTTGTGCTTGAATAATTCAAAGGCTGGCTGTCATGAAGTAATGGGTTGTTAGTTTCATTTACAGTAGATATTTCTGAGGAGGAGGGTTTCTCCCATTTTTTCCACGTGACACACACTTTCTCTCCCATTCATGCATTAACTCTCTCCCACAAACAGTTCCGTAGAGTAGGAACTCAACCTACTAAAGGAAAATTGTACAAAAATAGTCTATCTAGCTGGTGCAGAATACAGCTGCCTGTCTCCTTCGAGGCCTAGGCTAATGTGAGCACATCAAGCCCCTTCTCAAATTCCTGCACTGGATCCCAGTCTGTTTCAGATGCCAGTTTAAGGCCTCAGTCCTAATTCTCAAGCTAGTTCATGGCTCAAGCAACCCCAGCTGAACTCCTTTGAGACAATGCAGATCACAAAGCTCGGCAGCAGTGCATGAGAGTGGAGGGCAAATCATTCTGGGCCAAGGGGATCTGGCTGTGGAACAAACTTTCAGGTGAGATTAGGTGAATCCAGAGCATGACCACCTTGAGGAAATGTTGCCAGACTTTTCTCTTTCAAAAAGCCTTATCGCCATAGCAAAAATGACACTTACAACACTGACACCCCAACTATCCAAACATCCCTCCAGAAAAAAAAAATCCTGTAACAGTCAACCAACCAACCCGAAACAGAAACCAACAAAAAATAGCCCAAGCAGAGATTCTACCCTAGAAAGGGTAAAGTGTCAGAGACTCTGATGAAGTCCACTTGGGACTTTGCTATTGCTATTGACTTTATACATAAAGTGCCAAGATGCTACAGGGATGGGTAGCAGTATAAAAGCCTAAGATAGATACAATAAAATAAAGAAAAGAAAACCAGGTCCAAAAAAAGAGGGGGAGACAAAATCTGCCACTCAATGCCCCTCCCTACTCTAATGTATTTTGCAAGGGCTTCAAATACATCTAGATCTTTTTTATTTTTAATGTACCGTAGATTTGTATGATGAACACTTCACAAATTCCTAGCTACATGGCTAAATAGCTGCTCTGTTCAGAATACTGGAAATGTTTATAGAGGACCGTTAGGTTTCCTGCAACACCTCTTATGAGCTCTGTTCCCTGCTAACTCTCTGCTTGCCAAAAACTCTGCCTCTCTTCCCTAATAACAGAGTGTTCCCAAACAGCTATTCAGGAAACAATGGGCTACTAAAAGGCATTTTGTGTCACCCTTAATATTGCAACTGTATCAAGTGCGTTACCACTTGATGTGTATGACAAAAAAGAATAACTGCATCACTGGTGAGAAGACCATTTAGTCTCTGAAAATGCTACACATTAGCAGCTCTGCAAACATTTTCTGTATTTGTTCCTTCTCTTCCAGGGAAGGGAGAGGAAATAAATCACTCCCTGCAGTTCATGCCCATTGCTGAGATTTACATGTATTTGTCTCACATTTTTCTTGGTATTAATGAATTAAAGTTGAGCTCAGAGAAATTTGGATTAAGTGATAATGGCTCTGTGGATAAAAGCTTATTTTCCAAACCCCATTAGCTGCTAGTATGGATGTCTTTATCCTTCTCCTAGATTGCTCACTGAGGTACTTATTCCCAGACTCCGGTTGCAAGAATTTTCTTTGGTGTTTGTAAAGGCAGAAAAGGGTTTCAGATTTCGAGGACTGCTCACCTGTAAACAAATACAGTTTCAGGGCACACCAGTTAGAGCAAGTTATAACCTGAGTGACCTGCATTGCTATTCAAATTGATACTTAGTAGAAGTCTCCCAGTCTTTACAAAATGGAGATTTTGCTTCTTTGCCTGTGTCTGATTTGGGAAGTTGAGTTTTGTGGGTCCAGAGGGCATGATCGGGCCCTGGAGCATTCTGAAGGTGACCTCACAAATAATCTAAACAAAAAATATTTCAGGCTGATCATTATCTTTTATGACGATAAGACTGGGTTACACCTGAATATTCCATCAGCCCCCAATTTTGCCTTGTATCTGTGCACGTCTTTTTCTTTACTTTTCTGCTTATTTATATTTCATCTGTCTAGAGTGTGAAGACAAATGTGCGTAAATGCTGGGACATGAGAAATACACATGAAATATCCAGCCCAAAGCCATCATGGAGTATACAGCCATTTTAAGCCATCCATCTTCATCTTGTTATAAATATTTGCATTTCCCCCAGGGTCCATGTGTTCCATAGATCTCAGTTAATCGGGGGGGGGCTGGGGACCAAACAATATCCCAGGAATTGTACTTTGCACTTCTGTGGTGCTTTAAAAACTTGAAGTTTCACAACACCTCAGTATTAAGTGATTATTATAAGCTCTGCACAGCAGTGACCTCCTGCTCATTGGTAGAATGACCAGGACACTGTTGGTACTCTTTAGAGAACAGTCCCCTTCACACAGGAATTGCCTTACAGGATCAGACCCAGGATCCATACAGCCCCATACTCTGTCTCCCACAGTGGCCAATACCGGCTGCTTTGGAGGAAGGTAGAAAGATTCCCGTAAACTGCTCATAGTTGATGTTTCTGCCTTGCTTTCAATCAGTTAGTGGTCATGGCAGCCTGAAAGTTTATGTCCCTTTTATTTTTTATTCTGGTACGTTACCTGTTGTGTGGATTAACAGAAGGCTGCAGTCTCCAGGGCTGTCAATCTGGCATGCATCAACTTGATACATTACATGAAAAAAGTTATGTATCAACCACATTCTCTGAGCGGTTCTTTTCAATTGTGTCTCACCTCTATAATTCCTGTTGACCTTAATCTCAGACCCAAGACTTTTAGAAAAAAAATAAATCTGATTTTCCTCCTAAACTCTCACACCTCTAGTAGATCATTAGGACTGGTTGAAAAATTTATGTCAAAACATTTCTTGATGGAAAATCGGGTTTGACAAAATGAAAATTTCCCCAGGAAGTACCTACTTTCTTCAAAAAAAAAAAAAAAAAAAAAAAAAAAACTGAACATTTTTGAACTTTGGCTGTAAACTTTAGTTGTTGGCTGTTCGGGTTTTCAACAAAAAGTTGAGATTTTCCATGGGAAAAACCTGCATTTTCTCATCTGCTGTATAGATCATGTTACAAGTACTAGGGGGTTACAGTTGAAACTAAGATCTTGTATGTACATCACTGAATCTGAAGACAGTGGTTTCCCCTAATATCCCTTCATTCTCCATCCTCTGCATGCTGAGGTGGCGTGCATGCTTTATACAGTTTTCCTCTCTATTTAATGCCAATTAAAAGTATTTTTCCCAAGTTATCGGGTAGTAATTTGATATTAACACATCTGAGTGATTGTCACGTCCCTCTTACAATAATTATGGAACCATCCATTCAGCTCATCTCTCTTTTAAAATAGAAATGGAAGAGTTGGAATGTTGGACATGTTACAGCCGTCAAACTGGGAACTGCTTCCTATCCGTTGCAAGGGGCTAGTTGGCTTGGCTTTCCGCCATTAAAATCTTCAGCTCAGAATCTGTTCCTGCTGAAGTGTTAATGTCACCATGTCCTCATGCTTCTGTGCTGTATTTTCCCCCTCTTCCAGTCAAGCTGCCAAACAAGTTTGCTCCAGAAACTGCTCCTCTCCAGGAATTCCCATCACTGTCAACTGTTGCCATTAAGCTTCGTTCGATGTCCCTCAGGGTGTCAGACAGATAGGGCAGTGCTAATAATGCAATAATAGTGCTACCAAAATATAAGTTAGAGTTCAATATAATACCTGTAGTAAACAAAAATAACTTATAGGTCAGTGTAAATGTAGCGTTTTTACTGCTATAAAATATGCCAGGTAGACGAAGGCCTGAACCAAAACCCATTGAAGTTAATGAAAGACCCCTGGGGTTTGGATCAGGCCCATAATTCAGATACAAAATCGTTGTTTGTGTTCAAACCTTAGCCTGGTTTAACAGCAAAGAAATATAGGATTAAAGAGCTAGCTCTATGTCCAGCTCTTCCCAACCAGAGCAATGTGCACAGCTTCCTTTATGTGGAGGATCTATAAAAAGTAACATTTTGTTTTCTTTTAAGCAGTAATCACATTTTCAAGTAACTAAACTTGACTAAGCAACACATTTGCAACTAGAATGAGCCACTTTCAAACTGGAACCTGAGCCTTTGGATAGGTTTTTGTGGGATTTTTGGTAAAGAAGCAAATCATTTTGCTATGCAACATGCATTTTTAAATGCCCTTTGTCTTCTGAAATGTTTCCATCTCCAAGTGTTCTTGGTTTGTGCCAGTCACCAACACTTAAACATTCATCAGCAGTTGTGAAAATCAAGCATGAAAAATTGTGTCATGCTGTCTGGAGACAGGTTATCGCCTAAAAAAGCTTTTTGTGGCTACTTATAGATGCATAAGTACTGAACATTAAACATTTGATGTGCATGAGCCACAGTTTAAATGGCTCCCTAATGGGTACCATTTCACAAGAAGTTATATTGCATTCCCTGTCTTAGTCTGTGCTCCCCAGGGACCAATTTCTGACCTGCTCATTTGTGGCAAGAATTCTGGATCAAATCTCTGCAGGAGGGACATAAATAATTTCCTTAAAGGGACAGCATCAGAAGTTTCTTATTCTTATGCTTTCTCTGCTATTTGCAATTTTCTGTTAGAAGGCTGATACAGACCTTATCCTCCTGTTTTTTCTTTTTTCATATGGCAAAAATGGATTTTCACTTTCCTGCTCCAGTTTATTTTGACACATAAGTCAATATATCTTTGCTTTGTTTACATCCTTACTTGTGTCAGGAATAGTATTTATTAATTTGTGCTCCCTCTGCTGGCCAACTGATTGCTGCAACAAAGTGAAATATAAAATCTTGCACAAAAATTGTGTGTCTTTTGTTTTAAAAGAGATTTTTGCAATCCAGGGGACATTCTTTGTTAGAGGAAAGCCCACGTTAGCCTTCAGCATTATTATTATTGCAGAGGACTCCACAAAAGCCATATAACTTCCTGGGAAATGGTCACCCATTACAGAGATGTCACCTGAATATAGGAGTAGTTCCCAGGAACTCCTCGGTTCTAATCCCAGCTCCAATAGTGTCTCCGTGGGAGGTTTGGGGTATGTCACGTAATCTCTCAGGGCCAGCTTCCTCCTCTGTAAATTTGAGATGGGGAGGATAAATTCTTACCTACTTTAACTGGTTAAGAGGATGAATTAGTGTTTTTAAAGCACCTTGAAGAGAACAGGGCTAAGTATTATTATAGCAATCAGCAGCATCTTTTGAAAACTGTCCCCCCTTCTGTAGTATGTTACTGCTTCTTCAAATCACTAAGATAAAACCGTATGATCTTGACCTAAATAGTAAAACTGAGTCAGTTTCAGCCATTCACTGGATTGCATCATTTCCCCCCTTGTGAGATACTCTATTCTGTGTGAGATATAGGCACTTCATGGCTAAAAACTCAGATCCTGGGGCCACCTGCTGATAGTCTCTCCCCTATTGTTCCACTGAGGAAGAGGTAAGGTTATTTGACTCTCCTGTGGGGTTTGGCTCCATCCCACCATCGCCCACGGCTCCCTCAGACGCGGTGCTGCTATACTGTCGTTGGTAGTAGCTGCACCGTTCCTCCAGGAGTTTGTAGCCACAGAGGAGAAGTAACTGCTGGGAACCAGCCGAGACCCAAGACAAGCATGGCTTGGAGAGCAACTGCACTCTGGCATCTCACCTCCCCAGTGCCCGATGCTATGCCACGGAGGGGATTTCCTAGCAGTGGGGCTGCTTTTCTCCCCCCTCCACGGGTCTGTCCCTTTTCCTTCCTGCTACTAGAGAAGAGGCCAGTCTGTGGTCCTGCATTGTGGCCGGGAGGATTGTAACAAGCCGCCTCCATTGTCTCGTGGATCTGGCTGCGGACTGGGTAGACAGACAAAGCAGGTCTAATAATAAAGATGTGAAAAGAAGCTTATGAGAACCCAGGCTATTGAAATAGCTTTGCTTTGTGGGTTAGGTGCCAGATTCCCGAACCGGTTACAGAACTGCATACTGGTACTGTGGCCTGGATGTCGTCAGACAGCGGACATGTGTTAGTTACCGTTTGTGCTGATTTAGGTTGCATTTGGGGCAGGTCACCCTGTGATGTTATACAGTCCTCAATCTACATGTGGTATTTTCACAACTTGTGACATGAAATCCTCCTTTAAGAATAAAAGAGTCACTAGGGCGATATAGTTTGTTTCATAATCCCACCTAGGATATATTATAATCTGGATATAAGGGTGATATTTTTAACCTGCTCAGAGCCAAAGCAGGTTTGTTTTATTTTGTTTGACATAGCTAATAGTGTACAAACATCAGGGTTGGTTTAATCATCAAACCCACCGAGGGTTAATTCCTACAGCTGGGTGGATTTATTCTTTCATTCTCTATTCACTCCGAATGTTGAGGTCATATATTTGACCCAAGTGTAATTGCTAGGAGATGAATGTATTCATTGCCATAGCACTAAGTACAAAACACAGGCCAGAGTTAAAGAAAAACAAATTACAAGCCTAACAGAGCCATGCCTTCAAAGAACGTTTAACGCAATTTGGGGGCAGAGGGTGCAAAAGAAACAAGCTCGATGGTCTCTCCAAAAGCGTAGAGACACTGGTGAGGTTAGTAGGCACAACATTGGACCTAGAACTCCTAGCCCTCTTCCTACCCTCCCAGACAATTGCTTCTGTGCTCACTTCTGCCGGCAGCCCTGCAATAACAAACTAGTCCACAACCAAAGGGGGGAAATTTCAGAAGGAATGGATTTGGTGTTTCAGATTTCTAATAACTTCCTGGTATGAAAAGGCCAATGTTGTTAAACCGTTAGTACATTCGATGATGTTTAGTCTGCTCTGCATGCAAGAAGCAGAGTCTCATGGTGTGAGTTTATGACTGGGAGTCAGGGACTCCTTTGTTCTAATCCCAGCCCCGATTCTTAATCCCAGCCTCAGTTTCCCCACTTGTTTAATGGGGATAAGACTGATACATCTAACATTTGAGACTGCCATCTGTGCCATACGAGCCCTGCATATGACCCCAGCACTGACGCTGGAACCTTCAGGGTCTATCAGCAACAACCTGGAGGGACCCTCCCCCTGGCTGAGCCAGTAGGAGCCACGCTGAGCTAATCTCTGCTGGAAACTGATTAAACACTCATAACTCGTGCCTCGGGTGTCAAGGCTTGTCACTGGAGGAAACAGCTCAAGGTTAACATCACAGCACAAGGTGG
Source organism: Macrochelys suwanniensis (assembly GCA_033296515.1). Lineage (NCBI taxonomy): Eukaryota > Metazoa > Chordata > Testudines > Chelydridae > Macrochelys > Macrochelys suwanniensis. Next base: position 5,185,362 of record CM065790.1, on the reverse strand, counting down.
AGGAGGGTGCTGGGAGTGGCGGAAGCACAGTTTATGTACAAACTCACCTTGTCTGTTCTGTTTAGGGCCATTATGGATAAAAAGCTGGCTGCCTGCGTGAACATCCTGCCAAAGGCCTCGTCTATGTGAGTTGCACTGAACGTTCCTTGAAAGGACGTACAAATGCTTGTCTGCAAATGGAAGCCTAAGCCAGGAATAGCAAACCCCAGAGGTGCCGGAGCACCCACAACTGGCTCAGGACCTCTCAGGATTAGGCCAATGAAGGGCATGTAACTGGGAGACCAAATTCTTTGCAGAAGGTAGCACTGCTTTCCAATTGCTAGACAGGGAGATTATAAGAGTGACCCCTGTACTGCCACAGAGCATGAAGCATATTAAGAATAGGGGGTTGGATGGTAGACAGGCCTGCCTGTGGCCATTTGTTTATTGGTTACTTAGGAATAGAAATCTTCGCAAAGAGGATTTTAGCCTCTCTCACCATGATTTAATGGGGGTTGTTTCTTTCATGGGACCTAAACGTATAATATTAATTGATGTCTTCATACGGGAGGCAGGGGCAGCCCTGGGCTCTGGAATACGGAAACAGCAGTAATAGAATGAAGCCCGGGACGCATTAACCCTCATTTCACAGCTGGGGAACCGAGGCCTGGAAAGGTCACACACACAGAGCCACGACTTGGCAAAGATCTTCCATTTCCAGTGCCTTTAGCCACAGGACCGTCCTTCCTCTCCAAGGGCCTGCCCCCAAGCCCAGTAAAGCCATCCACTCCAAGGCAGACGTCTGTGGGCTCTGGACCAGGCCCCAAATGCACCGCACAGCTCCCCACCCGCCACAGATCTGTCTGGGGCCCTCCCCACCCTTTCCTAACCTGGCTGGTAGAGCCGAACAACAGCGCTGGTCCAAGCAGTGCAGTTCTCTAACATTTCTCCCACGCCACTAACCCCCCGGGAGCCCTGGGCTCCCCTGCCCCATCTCAGGAGGAGTCTCTGTTCCTACTTCGATCTCTCGCCGGGCAGTCCCAGTCGGGGTGATGCCATTGAACTCGACGCCTGCAGACCCATCCTACGAGTAGCGCCTCCCTGTTTTCGGAACCGTGTGTGCTAATCCGTGTTAAGGCCGGATCCTGGTTACACATACGCACACGCAGCTGTTTTAGCCTCCTCCTTCCCAGGCCAACTGAGCCCCTAGCCGCTGCTCACTAGCCACTCTGACGCCTCCCGATGACTTCTGGCCTGAGGCGCCAGGCACATGGGCGGCAGGATGGCGGCGTTCTGCCAAGAGACTTGTTCTAAAAGGGCGATCAAGGAGATTTGCTCTTTGTGAGTCAGTGAGAAAGAAGAGGGGCTGGGATCAGTTACATGGTTCCTGGGGAAAGCCATGTCTGCAGAGAGTTCTTCCCCCGGCCGCCAATGCCTAGGGTTCAGCCAGAATCATTTTACTTCCTTTCTAGATTTCCGAAAAGAAACACTGATACAGCCCTGGTTAGCCTGGGCAGGTGCCATGCAATCTGCTATCCCCAGAGCTGCTGACCTGTAGCATCCCCGGTTATTCCAGTCCTGGAGCCCCAAAGAGCCCCGGCAACACACTTTGCTGTTCCCTTGCCGGGCCACACCCAGCAGAGCTCTGCCAACTCACCTCATGCCTGACATTCAGACGCCTCTCCTAATCTCGCCCCCCGCCCAGTCCTGCTGAGGCACCTCACTCCTGACCCATGGTAGCCAGCTCCAGCCGCTCCAACACTACAGACTCTTCCTCGTCTACACTGTATAGACCTAGCCCCAAGCAAACAGCCGGACATTTTCCAGGGTGATAAATGTTAGTTTTTCATAAATGCAGCGATTGCCCTCGAGATTGTCACGTCAGGGGGGGCGGGGTCGGACATGGAAGTCATTTAAAATGCTGACAGGCGCCTGGTACCTCAGGGACTCTCCCCACGCTTGGGGTTTCCAGCTTGGATCAGCAACAGGCCGCCAGATGTGTCCTTGCTCTGCAAGCACGTGGCTCAGGCGGATGATCTACCCCTGAACGCTCCACCCTTAGTACATGCTCTTAAAGCCCACTAGCGTGCTTGGGAAGCAAGCCTCTTTGCCCGTAAATGTCATCCAAGGAGTTCATTCCCTACCGTGTCCAAACAGCGAGGCTTAGTTCCCCAGCTTGCAATGCACTCTGCTTGAGCAGACCCCTGTGCCAGCATAGAGCACCACTGACCTAAGAGGGGCTCCACATGGCTGCAAGGGTCCACCTGAGCTGGACCAGGGCCTTACTGAGCACGGGAGAAAGCGTTTAGCCAGCAATCTGTCGAGTTTGTGACTCCCCCTGTTCGGTCAAATCCCCAGCAAATGATTCGAAAACGGGACATTTCTAGAATGACACAGAACAAAAAGAAATGTGACCTTGTGGCATGCACCGAACAGGCAAAAATCACACACAATAACAATATCTAGCTCTTACCGAGGACTTTCCTGCAGCAGATCTCCAAGCACTTCACTGTCTTTAATGGATTGTAATGCTGAGCCAGTATAAATGGGGCTGCAGTCATTTACTGTATTTCTTTCTCCTTCTACATCTAGGTATTTTTGGAAAGGGGAAATAGAAGAAGCCACTGAAATACTTCTAGTAAGTGTCTGGTCCTGTGTATCTAGTAGAGACACACGTTTCGAAGAGGGGCCCCGTTTCTGACACTCCTCTACGTTTCATTCAGACATCATGAGGATTTGCAGGAATGGCTCCAGCTCAGGGCAGTCATGGCCAAGAGTTGGTACCAGCTGAGCACTGCGTGACATGGATTTGGAGGGTCTCTCTCCAGTTCCTTGAGGACAGGGGTCCACATCACAGAAACCCCCAGCAGAGACCCTGGCCTCAATGAGCCACAGTAGGCTGGACTCTCACTTTGGGAAGGCTCCATTCAGGTCGGGGCACAGCATCTGGCAAGGAGGGGGAAAACGTTTACTTTACTCAGCAGGGCCGTCAAGCCAGCATTTGTCCTGCATGTACGTGGCTCGAAGCAGCAGCCCCATTGTGCTGGGCACTTTCCAGACACATAGAATGAGCGAGTCCCTCCTCTGAAGAGTTTACAGTCTAAACAGACACGGCAGGGGAATTATTCCTCTCCCTGTTTTACACACAACACCGAGTTCTTTTATAATGCTTTTCATCAGTAGATCTCAAAGCACTCTACTAAAGGAAGCAATTGTCATTACCCCCATTTTACAGTTGGGAAACGGAGGCACAGAGCAATGAAGTGACTTGTCCAAGGTCACCCAGCCGGCCAGTGGAAAAAAAGCTGGGAACAGAACCAAGGTTTCCTGAGTCTCAGTCCAGTTCACTAGCCACTAGGCCACACTGTCTCTCAGATGGGCAATGGAGGCACAAAGAGATTAAGTGATTTACCAGACAGCCTGCTGCAGAATGTGCTGGTGTAGTTCAGACATCTCCCAGGGGACTCTAGCTCAACGTTATTTGAATAATTTGCATATGCCATAATATTGCTATGAGACTTCCTAAGTGACTTTAATTCCCTCACAAGAAGTAAAGTAGATGCCGTCAGCACTAGTGTGGAAGCATCGTGTGTGTGAGAACAATTCAGCTGTCCCAGATTACATTTCTCTCTTTCTTTTACAGTTAGTGAAAACAAGGACGTCAAAAATAAGTGAATTATCGGACTACATCAGGTGAGGCTCCTGCCTGTTGCAAATTATATTATCCCCCTAAACTAAATTTGCCATCTCTAACTCAACCAGCCAGAGGGCACAGTTACTTCCTCCTGACACCCATGTGTAGTCGTGTAGCTCCTTGACTGCTTCTGCATGTGCCAAATATCACAGACGCCGTATCAATTCAAAGCTCACCCTAAAATGAAAAACTAGGTAAAACCCAGCTGGTTTCTAGTTGAAAGTGAGTCCACATACCTCAAAAAATCTCTAAGGTTCACCAACGTGGACGGATCTTCAGCTCTTGTGTTGTAGCCATAGGGAATTCACAGAATCAGTGCAAAGCTAGGTGAAACAGAGTGGTTTGGTCTTAGTCGTACCGTTGAAGGAAATATTTTTCTCACAACATGAACAATTAGTCTGTGGAACTCACTGTCACAAGAGATCACATCCATTTATCACACCCACTGCATACAGTCCTTAGAATCCCCCAACATCTAGCCCATCGGTGTAACACACATCACAGTCCAGCATCTTCCACCACACCAGGCTCTTCTTCAGTCCTCTCCTGTCCAGCCAGAATGGCCATCCCAGTCCTGCCAGCAGGAGTGCCACTCCACTCTTCCCAGTAGGGGCCCACCTGCCCTCAGCTTCTCTGCTGGGAGTTCCTCTTCATCAAGGGAGCATCCACCACTCCCTGGTTCCATTAGCCTCTCATCTCAGAAAGGCCAGCAGCTAGGCCCTTCCATTTCTCCCCTGGCCCTCAGCCCCCTCTGCTTCCAGCTCTCCAACGTGCAGACATCAGCCGCTCCGCTGATCGCCAGCCTTCGGCCTTCTTTGGCCCTTGGCTTCAGCTTGGAAACCAGCAGGCAACTCCCTCTGCTGCTCTCCTGCCTTCAGTCCTTTCCAGCCCTCTGGCCTTTGCTTTGATTTGGAGAGACCAATTGGCAAACCACTCTGCAGGCAGCCCCCTTGTTCCCCCCGTCCCATAGCTTCCATCAGGGACCTCCCACAGGTCCTGCCCCATTCACTTAATTGGTCAAACTGGCAACAGCTGTACTGGCAGAAAGGCGCTGGACCACCTTAATTTAAAGGGGCCAGCCACCCTTTGATGCCGTGTCCACTTAAACCCCAAACTCACGGCGAAAAGCTCATGGATTTTTGAATCTACGTGATCTGAAGAGAAGGGCCACAGAACTGCTTTGAAGTCAGAGGCAGAGCTCTGGAGGCCCTTCTTGAAATGTGCTCCTGTGAACTGAACGCGCCACGTTTCTTGGGGCTGTCAGTAAAATTGAGCTTGTTCCTACAGCAGAAATGATCCGCTCCCATTGCGGGGGGCTGTGTGTGTTTTCCATTTAGATCCATTCATCCTTTTGAGATTCCTGAATTGATCAGCCTGCCTATAGACCAAGGAAACCCCCTCTATTTCAAATGGATTGAAGAAGGTGTCCCCGATGACTAGCTGGAAAGCACCATTCTGTCCTTCTCCAGACATCCCCAGCGTTTCCTTTCTGCGAGGGGTAGAGGACATTTGCTTTGGCGCTCTAGTCTTCTCTCACTGCAGGTAGGACTGATGCCTACATACCGAAGGGAGATAAAACCCCAAGGGAATGTAGGTAGCACAAGCGCCTGGGATTTGGAAGTTGAGTCCTTGAAATACAGTTTAACGGACACTCCTCGTTTGTGTAAACCTACCTTTTACAGAGCATTTAGCAACACATCGTAAGTGGAGCCCGAAGGGGAGAAAGGGCACAAGTTGTCCAAGAATAGTTCCAAAGTTGTGACCAGCAGGGTTTGCAAAGGTGTGTGTGATGGGACGTGAGCTCCTATGGAGACTCTATGGCTATTTATAGGACCACGGGGTGACAATGCACATAATAGGGCCCCGGCAACCCAGTCCACGGAGAAGGACCAGAGTTCCAGTCCACTGGCTGTCCGGGGTTGGCTGCACTGCAGAGGAAGCAAGCACAGCCAGTGACGGTGAGCAGGGCTGACCATTGGTCTGTCTGCCTCCTGAAGAACGGTTGCCGCAAAGTGGGGGAACCAAAGATGGGGAAGGTCCTGCAGAGCCCTCTGTCCCGCCTGCCCAAATGAACGTAAATCGGGATGCAGCAAAACATCCCATGATGCACCAGATCACGTCATCTCCGGCTGTGCAGCACCGTTTGCAGCAACGTGTTGCTTTGTGTCCTGACAGGGCAGCAGAGACAGTTTAAAAACGGCCATTCAGAGTGCTGCATACTGAGCATTTGTGAAAGGATCCCAGGCAATGCAAACAAAGACCCACTGGGGTGGGGAAAAAGCTGGACTGGGGGGAGGCAGCTGACAATAGCCGACTGCTTCTGGGAAGAACACAAACAGTTAATGCTCCGCAGAGCATAGCACGATGCCTAAAGGCAGCAGGGTCTGTGCCATGCTGCACAACATGGCCAGCCTAAGGAGACAAACTCATACCTGGGCCCAACAAAAGCTTCCCTCTGGCTGAAGCAAACACTTTCTCCCGTGGCAGCAGGTAACACTGCGAACAGAGGCACAGGCTTTTCATAGATTTATTTTATTATCCTGTAATATGTAGTAACTGATGTGTCCGAGCCGTTACTAAACAGACGTGTTTCTTACTCCTGATCCCGGTTTGCACTTGGACGTTTGTGGTTATGAAAAGGCCCGTTGGGCCGAGAGGGACAGCCTTGCTCTGGCACTGATCTAATGGGGAGGGGGTGGATGCTGCCGCACGCTCTGCCCTCGAGTCTGTGGGCCCATGTTTGCGGGGAAGCCGCCAGGGAAGAGGGTTCCCATTGAGAAGGACTTGGACTTTTGGCCACTGTACTGCCGAAATGTTGGCTGTGGGTGAGAACTACAGCCTGGGCCTGCTCTTGCTCCCATTGGTCAGCTCTGCCAGTGGTTTATTAATTCACATAGGGCCGGATCTAAAGCTGATCAAAGCCAATGAGAGTCTCTCCCTTGGCAGCAGTGGGCTTTGGCTCAGACCTGAAGTGCTGCCGGTGGGTGTAGCACTTGGCAGGGGACAGTTGATGTCCCTGCCCTGAATGCAAAGTAGACAGCTAGCACACACAGCCGTTGGCATGCTGGGGGGTGGGAAGACGATGATAAAACTGAGGGAGGAAGGGAAAGGGGTCTGTAATGGAAGCAGAATAGGGTCACTTGAAGCTGTGTTTAAAACCAGATTAACCCGAAGGGAGACGGAACAGGGCTGGCCTTGCTGCAGTTGCTTGGCAGATGCTATCAGGGCTGAGGCGAAGGACGCAGTGCAGGAGAATGACTGACCACTGGAACCACCGCTGCATGCATCTGCCACTCAAAGAGCACTTTAAATGAAGCCTGGCTCTAGCCCCTGGAGGAGACGGAGAGCCATCCCCCGCTCAGCACTGGAGCAAAGCGTGTTTCACTCCCTTGAAGCCAAAAACATATTAGAACAAGTCAGGGGAGGAAACGTGCACGGTCTGAAATTAAATGAGAGATGCACACAGGAGTGGTGACGTCACTCTCCCTGTGCTCATTATCACCTGCAGCTGCTCCTACCTAATGGCGTCACTCAAGATTTCTCTGGCAGTTTGCTGTGGTTTTAAATGGGCCCCGGCTGTGCTAAGCTGCGAAATTAAAGCTAATTTGCAGAAAAATGGTCGGCAATCAGAAAATGGGCGAGAGATTGATTAGTAGTGTTGATGGGCAGATTGGCCAGGTCCCTTCGTTTTCTTAGTATCAACTTATTTTTTAGGTCCTGTGAATGTTCCAGTGCTAAATGTACTTAGTGGGAGCCTGGCAGACCACTTGGATACACCCCTGCTCCTGCAAAAAAGGAGCCATGAGCTCTTTCATGAGCACAAGTGGACAGGATCGCTGGTTGACATCACAGCCCAAGTAAAAAGTCTGTCGATACCGTGTCAGATTTGAACCATGAACCCTGCAAATTGCCTTAGAATTTCATGGTGAACTAAAATGTCTTAGGGCCAGGAGATTGTAACGGGAGTCATTGAATAGTCTGACTGTGAGGAAATGCTCTGGGGCACTTAACTGACATAGGAGGTTTGCAGGACGTAGTGAAAGAGCTCATGGTGCATTCAGGCAGCATGCCAGCCTCACAGCACGTCAAGGATGGACTAGACCAGGGTCTCAAACACGCGGCCCGCGGAGTTATTTCCTGTGGCCCGCCCTAGACACCGACTCCACTGGCAGCCAAGCTCCAAACATTACTGAGTGTTTATCTTTTATTAACCCCCCCACCCCCCATTCTGAAGCCAGTGAGGATGTCAGACTCCAGGGCTCTCAAGCCAGCAGCTCAGGCCAGAACGACTTCCCTGCCCTGTAAAGAGTCGCCCTCTGCCCCATGCCCTAGGTACATATTAAAGAAAAGCACAGAACTGTCTGAAATAACCTGGGGTAATTCTTTCTCCCTAGCTCCTGGGGTCCAAACGGGGTGTGAGCCTACTTTGATTTACACTGTTTACCTTCATCCTACTCTTTAAACTCAGCATGAAATGCTAGCTCTTTAATGGTTAAAATACCTCAGCTACATTCAGTTCAGTGCTCCCTTTAAGCTTCTCTTGCCTAATGGTCCAGTGCAAAGGATTTTCCACATTTCTTAGCCTCTTGGACCAGAGCTCTGCAGACTAATCCTGTTACAGGACAAAGCACACGAGTGCTGCTGTAAATCAGAGGCCTCATCTCCAAAATGCTGCATACATAAAGTATACAGGATACTGTATCAGAGTAGCAGCCGTGTTAGTCTGTGTCAGCAAAAAGAACAGGATGATAATTCAGGATAGGAAAAAAAAATGCATCTCTCGTCTGCTCCTTTTCATCAGCTGACAGAGTTCTAGCTCACCCACCACAAGGAAACTGGGCTTATGTTTCTTTTACTAGGATATGCGACGGCAGTGTTGATTATAAACATAGAATTCCCCCAAGCTGAGAACAAGGTCGTTGCACCCTGGCCTTTGTTTTACAGCTAGAAAATACATGAACAGCAAATTAAAACAGCATATTTAGTAATACTGGCTATACCCCCTTGTGCTGCTGGAGACCTGTCAGATTTCACACCGCTAGGCAGGGTCGGGCTGGGTCACAGAACTACCAAGGACCCTTTGGCGCTCCGGGGAGCGGTGCTGGAAATTCAATGGGTGGCACTCCATCCTCTGAGTCAATGTGCCATCATAGTGAGACCGCTGGGCTGCTGCTATTCAGATGGATCATAAAACCACAGTTCTGACCACTGGTTGTAATTAAAGAGCCCATGACCCTTTTTGTTCTAGCCCTAGCGTCCTAGCCAGATTCCAGTCTGGGTTCCATCGGATTTTCTAATCCCTCCAGCTGCTTCTGTTGGACTCTCGTATACTATTTTTATTTCAAAAAGTATGTATTCATGAGCTGGTGGCTGCAAATACATGGACACTTTTAAAAATGCCATCTGAAAAAAATCTCTAGCCACCTTTATCTCCACAGTAGAATTAACCCTAGGTTAATCAGCTGTTTATTGCTAGAATAAACTGGTTGTTACATTCTGGCTCCCTCAATAGCCCCTGTAGAATAAATTGGACATTAGTATTCTTTATGCCCTAGCCTGAACAGTTGTGCAATTTATGCATTTCACCCAGAGATGGCAGCATGTCACTGATGGGGAAGTAATTCCTCTAAGCAGTATACATAGCTTGCAAATATGCTCTCTCCATCCTTCATATGCCCGCTTAGCTCCAAAATAAAAAACTTTCCTGAGTGGGAATATAGAGAAAATTCATGAACCAGCCAATTAAATATCCCCAAAAAGCAAAGGAGGGTCTTCGCTCCATAGGTAAGTGCATTTCAATGTATGTGATCAATTAAAAAATGCCCCCAGGGGACACATTAGCTAAAGTAATGCTATCTTTAAAAACAATGCATTCTGTTCCAAATCATTACAAATGCCTAGTGTTATCTATCCACATTCAGTGTCTCATAGTTACTAAGAGATCCAGCATCCTACCAGCCCAACCAATACAGATAAAGTAGTGAACAAAGAAAGGAAACTTCAGAGCCATCTGTAGCAATGAAGAATGACACTTTCACCTTTGTTATTAGAAAACAGGCACCAGGAAAAGTGTATAGACACTGACCGAGCTTTTAGAATGCCCAATGTGTGTGTCCAATAACCCCTGAGGTCATTTGCTCATAAGAATTTTAGAAACCAAATTACCTTTTAAAAGTGCATGTTGTTTCTTTACTTGGCGCAGCATAAGTAACTTGGCCAATAAAGAAATCCTGGCCAGTGTCCGGTTCTGGCTCTCATGCAGTAGCAGAATGCAGCAATGTTCAGTTTGCAAATGCTGCTAGGGAAAGAATTGACTCAACAAACAAGCAAAGCAAACATTGCCAGTGGGTTTTTTCCCCACCTATGCACAAAACCTAAATGTCGGGCCAAACCTACCAGATAGCATCTTTTGGTCCAGCACACCCACCCACCAATGCAAGCAGACACCCAAGAGTGCTTTAGGCAGCAAAGGCAGGGAGGAAAAGCATACTGTAGGTGAATAGCCAAAGTCATGCATGGCCTTGACAATATTGCCAACCCCAAGTATTCAAAAAATAAATCACAGATCAGACCCCCAAATCATGATATTTAAAGAACAACCACCACCATGGGGTTCTTTGCTTTGCTTTCCTGGTACCTGAGTCTTCAGGCTGCATTCAGGACAAGTTTCCCTGCTTTTTCCCCCTCCCCAAACGCAGGAGGCCTAGAAAGGAAAACAGATTCTCACCACTCCAGGAGACGGAGCTTTAAGTAAAACCCAAATATCACATGACTAATGATAACACTGAGTTGCCAATGCCCTGAGAGCCACATCATGTCCTGTTGATCGGCATGTGGCTATCCATGCAGCTAACCCTCCACAGCTCGAGATCCACAAGGAAGGATCGAGTAGGTGGCATATTTTCCCTGCACCCTGTAGGAATCTCTGGGAAGAAGTGTAGCTGGGGCCTCCAATGGAGCCACGGTGCCATTCTCCCTAAGAAGCAGAGGACGTCCCCGTGGTTGACTCGGTGCCTCCAATGGATCCGAGAGCTACAGGGCTTTGGGGTAGGGCTCCTTGCTTCTTCTGCAAGACTGACCCCACTCCCCAGACAGAAGAATTAGAGGAAAGGTTTTCTCCCCCCACCCAAGATCACCTCCTAAAGGTTTCTGTGGGAGAGGGCATCCGGCCTAAATTAAACCACATTGACCAGGTAGCCCAGCCACAGCATTGTGCATTGCTCCGCGGGACTGGGGAGCGAGCGTCATTACCATGCGGTGATCCTTCGAGGAGGGGAACGATACTGACGGACTTTAAAGGGAGCGTTCTCTGGAACAGTGCTGATCCACACACGGGATGCAAGTCAGGGAGGGCTCAGAGGGAAGTGCAGGATCTCCAAGAGGGAGAGGTTCTGGCCTTGTCCCATATTCAGCAGCTCTGCTTCTTCTGAGAACTAGGCACTTCAGCCTTCAAATGCTACATGCCCCTGGAGGAAAGCGAGCGGAAGCATGCTGAAAAGTGCCAGTCTGCACCTCAACCCTGCAGTTCCCTTTCACTCTGGGTTACGCTGGTGGCTGGCCTTAGAATCCCATAAGCCAGACAACAAAACCCATCAAGTCATGCTCGGTTGGGCCCATTTTCTAGGGTTCACGACCACATGATTAATAATGGATACTATAAAGAGCCGGTGATGTTAAAAAAGACTTTTTAATTGTACATCAGACATATTAATTACAACTTGAATATAACAAAAGTTGGTTATTAAAAGCAGCAACTTGACATCATAAATCTTTAGAAGGTGCACAGAATTATTATAAGATCTATTAGAACTAATGCAACATCCTCTGGAACAAAGCATTTTTAAAGTCTTCACACATTCCCCTCTCTGGAATAGATGCGGGGGTGGGGAAGATTGGTTGGTTTGCAGGGCCTGAAATAAAAAGCGAACATCCGCAGCACACTGGGGCACGGACATTCCTGAAGTGCGCAATGGCATTCCGAGGACTTTTGGTGTCACTGCGCTGCCTATTCTGCAGCTTCCAAAGGGGGGAAACACAACTGAGAGATGAACAGAAAGGCCTCATCTGGCAAGATCAGGATTCATTCATTGTGCATCAGCTGATCACTCCACCAACACCCAGAGCAGACCAGGGAGCTGTGTCCCTCACACTGCTCTAAGCCAAGCCTGAGCCCCCGGACCCCAGCTCTGCAAACCTCTCAGTGACACTCACTGAAGTCAGTGGGAGAGTTTCAGGTCTTGGTAGGTAGGTAAAGGAGGAACTGACTTTCAGCTACTGTCTTTTCCAGGGGAATTGCATGCAATTTCAGCACGCACATCTATTCTGTTACCGATTTAAGATCTTAAATACTAACTCCCCGATCACGTTATAAGCTCCATGCAGGCAGAACCTACTGAAGTTGCAGAGCTCAGGGTAGAGTCAGGGTCTTGTCTCTTTCACTTCCCCTCTGAAAGGCGATGGGTATTGACCCAACTCTAATGCCTACATTTCAAATACAGGAGGAATGGGGCTATGTCCCCACTTCCCCACCCCAATCATTTCTAAACCAAAAGCCTCAAAATCTCTTGGTTACCCTGGGGCTCCTGAATATGGGCTGAAAACAAGGAGCAGATTCAATAAAGGGTCTTTTTCATATTGCCTCTTTGGCTATAAAGATGCATTCAAAGCACTTACGTATTTCACAGGACATGCAATCGCTACAGTACTTCGAATCATTAAAAAAAGCCTAGCTTTTGGAAACAGCAAAACACCCGCAACTAGCTTTTGTGCTCAAAGGATGCAAAATTATCTAGGGCCTGATCCAAACTCTGCTGAAGTCAGTGGAAAGACTCCTATTGATTCCAATGGGGTTTGGATCGGGTCCCAGGAGCCCAAATTAAAAAGAAAAAAAAAAAAAAAAAAAAAGCTACCATGCATAGAAAGCCCCCACTCCTACAATTGGATCCACACAAGCAGACCCATGGGCACATGCCTACACAGATCTGATGCAGGTTTCACTCACAACCTGTGCAGTTAGGAGAGTCCTTTAATGCTTTCTATGCACTTGACTAAGGGCTTGTCTACACGGACAGTGCTGTCGCAGTGCAGCTATGTCACTGTAGCACTTAGCGCTTCTCCCATTGGTGTAGATACTCCACCTTCCTGAGCAGCATTGGCTCTGTTGACAGGAGCAGCTCTCCCGTCGACACAGCACCATCTACAGCGGGGGTTAGATCCATACAACTGCATTGCTCCGGGGTGTGGATTTTCCAGCCCCCTGAGCGATGGAGCTATGCTGACATACGATAGTCGTGCAGACCAAGCCTCCGTGGTGAGCTGTTACTGTAACAGCAGAGATGTGCTACAGGCTGACTTTTAAAAGTCACGGTTTCCAGTCACTGGATTCGAATCCAGTCTCAACGACAGACTCCACATTTTACAAACAGGTGGCAGCTTTTCCACCAAGGTGTTGCTAGATCATTTCTGACAGATTAATTAAAAGGCTTTTTTTTTTAAATTAAAAAAAAAAACAACACCTGCTACAATGGATGTTCAGACTAATCAGCTGCTGTAGCAGAAGCAGATAACAGGCCAGATTCTGATCCTAGTTACTCTGGAATAATCTTGAAAAACTCCACTGACAGCAATGGAAATACTTCAAATTTACACTGGTGCATCCAGTCAGAATCCAGCCCAAATCTCTAACACTCAAAGGACAGCAAGGAGCTGTATGCACTATTCTGGGTCTTAGCCATATAATCAACTCAGGCTACAGAAGTACGGAGACCTTAATTCAGATTTTTTTTGAGGGAGGGACATAAATTTAAAAAAAACAAACAACCACCACCTGGATTATCCGCAATGTTATTTGGAGAGTGATGTCAATGGGAGTTTTACTTTGTTAAGGATCACATAAAGTGGCCTTTGGTTTGTAACTTTAACCTGTTCAGTTAAGGTGATATTGTGCCATTCATTTGGATGTCAGTGGGGAAGTGCTGCTTTTATTATGGGATCTCTGCTTAAAAATGGAGCTTAGTTTTCCTCTCACTTGTTTTTAACTCTCGATTTACACCCATGTCAGTTAGGGGAGAATCACACGCTAAATGATTCAGGATCTTACAGTTTTTTCAATAAAATAAGCTTTTCAGTTCATCTTGCAACAGCAAGGTCATAAAATCATATACATTGTTAAAACCATGTCCTTTAGGGATTATTAAAGGTGAAAGAATTTGCAAACTCTAGTTTGCTTTTTTTGCCTTTATGATGATTAAATTTTTGCACTTCACTCAGTTTGGACAATGAAAGGAGAGTTGTCAGTTTCACTGTTTATCCACAGTGTTGTTGTAGCCAGGTTGGTCCCAGGGTATTAGGGAGACAAGTGGGGCGAAGTTGTATCTTGTATCAGACCAACTTCATGTCATCTAAAAAAGACCTCTATACAGCTCAAAAGCTCATCTTTCACCAACAGAAGTTGGTCCAATAAAAAGATATTACCTCACCCACCTTGTCACTTTTGTTTATTGTCAGTTTCACTCTTGGTTCTCAACCACCAGGCTATAAAGTGTGGATAACTTTTCACTGAATGTTTAAAAGAAAAATCTAACAAACATTTCTACTGATATTAGAGTTTGTAAAAGTATAGATATATTTTAAAACCACCTAGATTGTGTCTAAGCTACCTGACAATATCACTTTATATTAGACAAGAGTGGCAATTTTTTATTATTAGGTAGGCAAACTGAATCCCAGAATTCAGCTTAGCAAGTCACTTTCTGAATCCCAATAATGGAAAACATGGCTCGCCTTCCAATAATTTATTACATTCGTTCTTCTGAATCTTAAGTTACTGCATTTCCTCTCCCTTCCTTGCCCTGCAAGGCTACAGCCTCGTCTTCCACTATATATGCAAGAGCAACAAAGGCAGAGATCATGCAGTGCTAAGTAGAAAGATTTGGTTCAGCTGGTATATGTCAGGTAATACAAATAGCAATATGTATTGTTATGTATCCAAAAGCAGCAGCAACAGAAATTCCCTCCCCCTGCACAAACATTTCTCTTTCATTCACAGAGATACAGCCACTTTTCCTTTGTTTTGCTTTTTGTTTGGCTGGTTTTTTTGGCTTGTCTACTCATTTGGCAGCATTCAACACAATGATCTTTACAAAAATAAATGCCCATGGCTCCATTTCAGTTAAGATGCCCTCAGTGCAAAGCAAGGCCCTCCTTGGTTTTAAGGCAAGCTCACGCCATTTGTCGGATTCATTCCAAGACTGTGATTGTCAAAAGAATAAGCAAATGGTGCTGCTGCATCATTTTACATCTTAATGTCATGGGACAATAGCAACCGTCATGTACATTTTCCTGTGGCTGGAAAGGCTGGAAGTGAATGGCCTAAAAGTGTGTGTGTAAGTGTGTGTGTGTGTGTGTGTGTGTGTGTAAGTGTGTGTGAGAGAATATATCCCATTAATGAATGGGTTTATGATGAGGAGGTAAATACTATATAATTGCTTTGGCAAGAATCAGCTTGCCCACCATTTTCTATCAGCACAAGAATGTGATATTTGGGTGCTTAGGCATTATAGAACTGGTTACGTACGTGCTTTCTGCTTCAGTAACAAGACCAGTTGGGTCTGTTATTTAAGGCTCGTATGTGATCGTAAGACACTGGTGGACTTAGATGTGGTTCTTCTGCAGAACAGCATTTGTATTGTTACTAGAGGGGATGATGGTTTGCTCTATACAGATTGGTTTTCCTTTCTCCACTCAAACTTCCTTCTGCTTTCCTCCCACCACAACAGCTGCTCCATCAGACATGCGTGCGCGCTATCAGCCAGACGCTGGGTGGTTCAGACAGGCCTACCATGCCTCTATGGCGCCGCAGAGTATCATAATGAAAAGCCATATCACTAATTGCTCACTTCCACAAAGATGGCTCCTTTGGCTTAGCCAAAGGGTCCCTCAGGAAGCGTACCTAGGCGACGCCAGTTGTATATACATGACCAATAAAATAACCATCATTAAAAACAAGAACTCTATCAGTTTTAGCCACCTGATGCCGTGGCTCACAGTAAGTTTGGATGTAATCGCTGTGTCCAACTGCCTCTGCTATACCCTGTCCCAAGTCCTTCACAGTTCCCTAGAGATCCCCTGCTCCAGACCGTTAAGTGTTCCTTTCAAACCTCGCCTGCACAACTCACTGTAAGCGTAAGGAGAGCTGTCAAAGCTCTCCCCCATCGGTGCACGGCCAGCGCGGGAGCCCTGCTCATCCACAGCCCTTGCCTCCTTTGGTTTAGGTCATGGGTTTTGTTTGATTGATAGATCTATTTAATTCTAGGAGAGGTTCCCCAGGCTGGTCCAAGCCAGACGGATCAATATGGGGTGGTGCCTTCCCATTCTACCAGGTATTGGACTTTCCCCTCTGGAGTCACCCTGCGGGCTAGCACCTGGTACTTCTCCCCACACACCAGCCTGCCGGCTGCTCCGAAGTAGTTGGTGATGGAGGACTTGAGGTGGGAGAGGGAGGAGTCGTCCTCGCTGATGCTCTCCAAGGTGTGGCTGTCGATCCCGTCATCCTGGCGCTCCGGGGCACAGGCCGCCTCACTGCTCTCTGAGGCACAGCCGTTCAGGGGCCCACCTTGTTCGATGCCTTTTCTCTTCCCCCCTACTGGGGCATAGGCTTTAGCCGCCAACTTTCGTTTCCGGCTGCCCACGTTCCTTCTGCTAGGGGAGAGAAGGAGATGGGGATATGAGAAATGCTGGCAAAAGGAAACAATGCAGCAGCGCTGGCCCTTAGACATGTGCCTGGTGATATCAAGGGCTCCTGACCCACAGGGCCTAGCACTGAGCCAGCCAAGTCGGGAGCTGGAGGATGTTTGCTAATGAAAGCGAGTTTTGAGTTTCCCGTCCCAGCTGCTGTGAGACTTTACGTGCACCAAGAAGCAAAGTGCCAGGTTTCAGGCCATTAGCCACCCTCCAGGAGCTAATAATCCAAGGCTCAAATTAGTAGGAAGAGAGGCAGTTCCCCTTGTTACGATAACTCTGTTGGTGCGTTACAGGACAGGAGGGCATGGTCTAGTGGTTATCGAGGCTGGCTGGCTATCGAGGCTCCTGGGTTCTAGTCTTGCCTCGGATTGTTTATCGTATCAGACTCTTCTCTGACTGGGGCTCACAACTTCCGTAACTCGGGCACTGGAGGAAGGTTGAAGTTACATGGTCTTAGACTCCCTAACGCTGGTTAAGGGTATGTCTCCACGGCACAAAAAACATCACAGCAGGAAGTCTCAGAGCCCAGGTCAACCGGCTCAGGCTCGCAGGGCTAAAAACAGCAGTACGGACGCTCAGACGCTGGCTAGAGTCTGGAAACCCAAAGAGAGGGGAGAGTCTTGGAGCCTGGGCTCCAGACTGTGTCCGAACATCTACACGCTTTTTAGCCCTATACTGCGAGACTTGCGAGCCTGTTGACCCAGGCGGAGACTCGCTGCCATGGGTCTCTTTTGCTGTGTAGACATATCCCAGTACTCCTCTCCGGACATGGCCATCTGTGCCTAGATGGGCCCATTTCTGCGACGACGCTAACGCCAGCTTCCCATGGGGCTTGCGAGCGTTAATCCATTTATTTGTGTGAAGTGCTTTTGCCAAATACTGCATAGCCACAAGAGTCCTCATGCGCAGAGCTGACTGCAGGGTAGGAGACGTCCCGTGGAGATGGCTAGGCAGAGCGGATGGGTTCAGTAAAGCTGCCAGTTCATTAATAACGAGGCTTTCTGTCCCCATGAGTGTAAACCCCCACCCCCCCACCCCATCATCTCCAGGTAAGCCAAGGGTAGTTTTGCTTACTGAGAAATGCAGGGCCAGTCCTTTCTGCATTAACCACCGTGCTTCCCTCATCCCACCAAGGAGATGGCAGGAAAATAGGCAGTTTATTTAATGACCTCAAACAGGCACTGAACAAACTGGCCGCCAGCTGTGGGCATCAGCTGTACAGTGGGCGGAGTCCCCAAGACAAGGGGAATCCTTATTGCCAGATGACCAAAGACCACCTGGGACCAGCTTCTTCGCAGAGTATCCATGTGAAGAGATTTAAAAAAGAGAAGCTGGGTTTTCCTGCAGCCAGGCACGTATGTCTAGTGACGGTCTCCAGTTAATCAGTGTCCGCTTTGCAGAGACAGAGGAGGACGAGCAATACTTGAAAATACTCTGGGTGCAGAGCAGTTGGGAGGCAGCATGCCCAGCCCTGACAGAGACTGCAGGGAAGAGAGGAGTCCAGGATAACTTCCAATGGCCGATCATCATCAAGAGCTAACTACCTAAGCCAGAGGTTGGGAGGACGGGGTGAATGGAGAGTTAATGAGGATCACGTCAGGGGTTGGAAATACACAGGGGATTAAAAGCAAGCAATCAAGTGCAGTCAATGCAAAAATCAAAGGGCAAGAACCTGGTCTCAGCCCCTCCCCGCCCCTTACCTCGATTCATAAGACAGACTCGTCGTCGCAGAGCCAGACGTGCTGGCAGCATCTGTGGAATCCAGGTCAGAAAGGAAAGTCTGCCCTGAGCTGGCACTGAAAGGGAGAGAGACCAAAGTCAGTCCTGGCCAGACCTCAGCCGCTGTGCGAGCTGCGTCAGGACCAGACGTCCTTCTGGGCATGTACAGGAACCAGCTCCAAACGGAACGCCAGCTACAACACGCAGCCTGTTCGGGGACATTCAGGAGAGCAGCAGCATGCGTCTCTATCAGGACAGCCGGGGGGCCTGCACTGCGTTAGTTAAAAGCCCAGACATCAGACAGGAACATAGTAACCAACGCAGACCCCTAGGACTTCCAGAGCTGCCAGGACGGGGCTTTCACCAGCAGCCAGCAGGGGCTCCCCGACCCCCAGCTTCCATTTCCCAACAGGGCACAAGTAGATTAGCTGGTGCCCACTGAAAATCTTGATTCCTCATATAAACCTGGGACTGGCGATTTGTCCAATTAAGCCCCTCAAACATCTTTCACCTTCGGGCACCTCTCCTCTCCCCAGCATGCGAGGGAGTGAAGAGGGCAACCCCCGAATCACGGTGATGGCTACCCCTGGCATGGCAAAGAGTGGAGACACATGCACAGAAAAGCTGGCGTGGTTTCTTCTTACCCTCAAGCATTACTGCCCCCTGGGACAGATGTGCCGTTTACCTTTTTAAGCTCTGAATTTCATCCAGTGTAAAGTCAAATATGCTGGCCAGGTGGTGGTTTGTGCTCCAAGCCGAGGTGAAGTCACTCTGCATTGCAAAAAGGAGTATATTCATTAGCGGACAGCAGGCCATGACTCGGCGGGAGCAATCACCGCCAGCGTTTCCTACCCCCATTGGCCGCCAGCCTCCATCTACTGCACGCTCTGAGATGACCTGTGCTTTGGACAGTCCCTTCCCCCTCTGCAGAGTGGGTATGCAGAAGGCTGCCGTTCGGAGCTGGGCGCAGTTGGAGGGTGGCGGGGAATCCCATCCATTCTTTTTCTAAAAGGCACCTTTTTCATTAAAAATAATAAACTGTCCCATGCCAGCTGAGGTTCCGTTTTCCCTGGTTCTTGTCTGTAACTGAGAAGCTATGAGGGCATTTGGAAGGATGGGGGACAATGATACTTGATGAATCTGAGGATGTCAAAGTCTTTTACAAGGGTTTAATCAATTTTTACACTTCCTTCCGGGAAACTAAGAGGCAGAGACCAAGTCTCTCAGCACGTCAGTGGCAAACCCTGCAACAGACCCAAGACACCCAGAGCAACTTTCATCCCAGTGCTCTAACCACCTTCCCATCAGTCTTCTTTCTCCCCCGAGGACACAGATTAAACAGACGTATTTGGAACTCCCTGCTCTGAGCCTCTTGTTACTGGCATCAGAAGGCTGGTGTGTGGCCAGAAGGGCAAACTTTCAAATTGGCATTTTGATCCTGCCTTTATTAGTCATCTCTGCCCGGGGAGTGCGCAGGCTATGCCAGATGGAAAAATGGCAAATTGGGGAAAGCACTCAAGCCTCCTAAATGCCCGTTGGTAGCAGCAGCACAGGGATCGTGCCCAGATCCGAAAAACAAAAAGCAAACAACTTTAATAATTCAACCCTGAAAAACAACATCATGGACAGTAACAAAAGAAAGAGTAGCAAGAAACTAACACTGGGAATAGCATCCTCCAACAAAAATTTTGATCTTTTTCTTCTAGCAACTCGCCTTTTCTGCTGTTGAAATTCATGAGGCAGCAAACTGTGAAAGCAAAGAACAAAACACAAACAAAGAACAATGAGAGTCAGACTTGCTGGGAGACTGCAAATCATGTAACAGGCCTGAGGGAGGTGTATAGAAAATGTCTACTTTGGTTCCAAACAGCTGGGGGTGGGGGCTGAAAACTGTAAAATTTACGAGCTGTCATTTGAAATCCTAGTCCTGCTTGCAGCCTAGGGGGCTCTGGAGAGAAGTGTGACACCAGGGCCTAGTAGTCCGTTTGCAACAAGGTGGTGTGAGTTGTGGCCTCTCTGTTTTATGGAGCAGCCTGGTTTGTTTCTCTCTGTTTTGGGGTTCTTGTGTGTTCTGAATTCTAAGGAATAAAATAATGTTGCACTGCAACTGTCCAGCAAGAGTGTCTGTTTTTAATCTAATTTCTCTGTTTGTATGCTGTGAAACAGAGACAATTATCAAGAGAGCCCAGGAAAACTGCTTTACTGTAGTGGCTGGGACAGGGGAAATGATGCATTACCAGGGGACCCCATGACTTATTTCTGTGTCAGAGTTCAAGACAGAAGCAGACATTCTATGGAGGGAAAGCTCAAAGGGTTTATGGGAAAGCCAGTTTTCTTAAGAGGACAGATGTGGAGGAGGAGGAGGAGAGGATAGTGTAAAGTGAAAGGGTGGACACAGACCCGTTTTTATGGGCGTATTTGCTTTTTCCTCTCTTCTTCAGCTCAGAAGCTCCATTCTCGCCCAAACCTGGTACTTTCTCTGGCAGGAGCTTGCTTGGGGGGTTTGGCGGGACACGAATTCGCAGGCGAAAGATGCATTTCTTCTTCTTGATTTCCTTACCGCACAGAAACCTAGAGGGCAGAAGATACAAATCCCCTCGTGATCTATTGATTTTTAAGCTCTGAATGGGAGTCTTTATGGACAACCCTTCCCCTCTCCCACCCATCCTACCTAAACATTTAAATCCTGCAAACCCAGTCATTTCAGCCCCTCCAACTTCCCCACACCTGCTGAAGCTGAAATGTTGCATCAAACCGTCCCCTCGCCCGGACTCACCTGCTTTTGTAGCTGTTGAGTGCATTGAGCAGGTGTGGAGCGCGTTCGGAGGCCGGAGTGCTGGTCAGCTGGGATAAAGCATTGGCCAAAAGGTCATTTCAGTAACGTGAACAGATGATCAGCAAGAGCACACGCTGGCTAGAGAGCTCATTATTGTCACCGGGGTTATTCAGAACTTAAACAAACGGGGGAGCCCACGCTACAGTTTTCTGCTCTGGTCTAAGCAGGTTTGATCATAAAGCTCAGAAATGCACAGCCAACAAAACCCCATAGACCTCCAGGATGCAAACACTCAGGCAGTATTTATTGTTTGGACAGCAGCGCGCTGGGTTTTCCTCACCTGTGTTCCTAAGACAGTTAAAAGCCCTCCTCTTGCTCTGCTCTATTTTTTTTTTTTTTTTTTTTTTTAATTAAAAACAAATGATGGTTGCATTTACTTCCTGCACTTCACTGGGCCTGGACAGCAAAACTAGCCTTGTCCATTTCCCTCTAGTTCTCACACACCGCCACAAGGCTGACACGGGTAGGTCAGGACAGGGGTTCTCAACCCTTTTCTTTCTGAGGCCCCCCAAACATGCTGTAAAATCTCCACGGCCCACCTGTGCCACAAGAACTGGTTTTGTGCATATAAAAGCCAGGGCCGGCATTAGGGGGTAGCAAGCGGGGCAATTGCCCAGGACCTCATGCCACAGGGGGCATGTGAAGCTAAGTTGCTCAGGGCCCCAGACTTCAGCCCCATGCAGTAGGACTTAGACTTGCTGGGGCCCAGTGCAGAAAGCCGCACACTGGGCCTGCTTGGCGGCTCCCCTGAAGCCTGCTCGCGGCCCCCCTGGGGGCCCCGGACCCCTGGTTGAGAACCACTGGGTTAGGACACATGGCAGCTTTGCAATGGTTAAGCAGCCCTTCCCCAGGATCTTTGGAAAGCTACCAGCCGTGCTGCCCAACAAGTCAGCTGCCATAGGGACACCAGCAAGTCTACAGTCAACACTGTCCACCCATAAAACCCAGCTCCTCTGCCGGCCTGAGATCTGCCGGATGGAATCCATGCCAGGGAGCTGGCAGAGTGGGCAGGCCGAATGAGTGTCAATCTTGCAAGCTCTGGTAGTGCCCCAGTCAGATGCCCTCTGTCTCCCCCATTGCCCTGCACACCGTCATTGACGAAACAATTACCACAAACCCCGCAGTGCCCGGGCACCTTGTACAAACACCTGCTAACGATTTGCTTCTAAGCAGGCAACAAACCAAGTCCACCCAGAGCCACAAAATCCACCCCACTGTGGCAAACCCCTCTGGACCCCCAAGGCAGAGTCAGGCAAAGGCGGTTTTATACGTCCTACACGGTGCCCCTCGAGGAAGCACATAGAAAGGCAACCGTCCCCGCCCCCTGCTCCAATCCTTTGCAAACAAGCGCCATTCCAATGCATCCTGCGGTTTATGGCTCCTTCCCACTAATAGAGACACCCATAGGACAAAGAGACACAGCTTGTCACCACAGGATTTCACTATTAAACACACCTGAATTCACCTCTCTTTCTGAGACACACTCGTGAGCTTCCCCTTTTGCTCTGAGCAGACAGGAACAGAGGCTCCCAAAGAATCCCGGGCTTATTTTCTTTGGAGTCAGCCTGGCCGCATTCCTGGCTTTAAGGGGTGGATGGTCCCTGCGTCACTTCCCCTGCAGCCGCCTATCCTTCCCTCTGAGCTCCCGTCCCCCCAGCCGATCCCAGGCCCCATGGATTTACCTTTCCGAGCTGTAAAGGATCCCAGTGGTGATTTACAAAGGCTAGAATTTCCTCAAAGTCGAAGTACTTCTTTTTGCTCTGCACACCCAGATTATAGAGGGCCAGGTGGACAACGTCGACCCTGTGGAAGCAAAGGAACAAGAGCAGCTGAGACCCTGCAGGCCCCACTTAGGCCAGGAGCTGTTTTCAGATGCATTTGCATTTACTTCAGGTTTGCAACCCTGAGCTTCCTGTTCTGGCTTTGCCATCGCTATGGCAGCTGCCTTCTCCCCACTCCTGCCATTTTCCTCTGCTCCTACTCCAAGTAACCCCTGGGATGCTCAGGGGGTCTGATGGATGGGTTTCTACGTGGCTGATAGCAGAGCAGGGAGAGAAAGTCGCCTGTCTCTTCCCCGGAGCTGCCAATCTGCAGGCAGTAGCAGATATGTCCTCTCCGTGATCCGTGCGCTAGACACAAATGGAAACCCAGTGGTGCATCCTGCACTATGGAGAAGGCTTGAGAGACCAGCTTGTGTTAATCCGCAGCATGGGATGCTGGCTAGGACGTGGACAGACAGCCCCACTGTAGCTGCTGTGCAGGTCTGGAGAGTCATAGCAGGTTTCATTGTATTTGCACGTGCACAAAAGTGGATTAGAGGAATAACCAAAGGGCTGGTTTAAATCCGTCAAAGGGGAGCCAGGAAAAGGAGGATTAAGTGGCTGTTAGGTTGACCTGTTTGACAAAACCCTGCAAGGGGCTCTGCATGTGGGGAGATTTGCCACATGCTGAAATACCCGAGCCCCACCGGGTTGGCGAACCTGCGAAGTGCCAGGATTCAGTCCTAATTTCCTGGCTTTTTGTCAGTTTCAGCCACAGGCTCAGTGCTACAGTTCATAGAATCATAGAATCTCAGGGTTGGAAGGGACCTCAGGAGGTCATCTAGTCCAACCTCCTGCTCAAAGCAGGACCAACCCCAACTAAATCATCCCAGCCAGGGCTTTGTCAAGCCAGGCCCTAAAAACCTTTAAGGAAGGAGATTCCACCACCTCCCTAGGTAACCCATTCCAGTTCTTCACCACCCTACTAGTGAAAAAGTTTTTCCTAATATCCAACCTAAACCTCCCCCTCTACAACTTGAGACCATTACCCCTAGTTCTGTCATCTTCTACCACTGAGAACAGTCTAGATCCATCCTCTTTGGAACCCCCTTTCAGGTAGTTGAAAGCAGCTATCACATCCCACCTCATTCTTCTCTTCTGCAGGCTAAACAATCCCAGTTCCCTCAGCCTCTCCTCATAAGTCATGTTCTCCAGCCCCCTAATCATTTTTGTTGCCCTCCGCTGGACTCTTTCCAATTTATCCACATCCTTCTTGTAGTGTGGGGCCCAAAACTGGACAAAGTACTCCAAACGAGGCCTCACCAGTGCCGAATAGAGGGGAATGATCACGTCCCTCGATCTGCTGGCAATGCCCCTACTTATACAGCCCAAAATGCCGTTAGCCTTCTTGGCAACAAGGGCACACTGTTGACTCATATTCAGCTTTTCGTCCACTGTAACCCCTAGGTCCTTTTCTGCAGAACTGCTGCCCAGCCATTCGGTCCCTAGTCTGTAGCAGTGCATGGGATTCTTCCGTCCTAAGTGCAGGACTCTGCACAGTTACGGTAGTGGGGAGGGGGATTCCTAGCTGATCCAATATTAGCTGAAAAATGGAAGTGCAGGAGGCTGACGGCTGGCAGCAGAGGCTCCTAGTCACATAAAAATAGGCCCTGGCTGCATTTACATCCTCCCTCCCTGGAAACATATCCCCAGTTATAAACGGTATCCCTCTAGTCCAGTTCTAAACCAGCTGCACAGTAGGGGCATACCCTGTTAAACAGCTACCGTATTTCACCCCACAGGAGGCTGTATTTCAGTGGCTGGTTAAACAAGGTTTGCATCTCCTTGACATACTTCACCACGGGGGATTGATTCATATAAACATGTAAAGCATTTTGAGATCCCCAGATAAGAAGCACTAGAGAAGGGGAAAGTGTTATTTATCCTCTGACCTAGACTGTCTCTGCTATATACACTTGCACTTAATCCCTTAACTAAAGAGAGAGACATGTGGCCAGATCACCTGGGTGACTTATCTGCTGGTAAATATGTATTTTGGCTCACATACAATAGGGCAAGCATGCAGCGTGGATCCAGCCTCCTTAGGAATCAGTGCCACACAGCTGGACTCCCGGAGCAGGGTGTGCTCAGGAGAAGCCCTGGGCTGGCTCGTAGGTCAGAAAAGAGGCTCAGAACAGAGCTAGCCAGCGCCCGTTCAGATGATGCCTCCAAAGCTGCCAAGATCCTGGCAACCTCCCTGCACCAGGGAGAGGGTGAAATGCCAGTGTGAGGCTTCTGCTCCAGTACTATGCAGGATGATAGACAAGCCGATTCCCTTTGACCAGGAACTCCACGGTTATGGAGCCCAATGGAAGGTCAGGAGCCTCCCCATTTAGGGCACAAAACAAACCACCCTCTTTCTGTTGAATAGGAAATGTCCATCCACTAGTCCCTGACTGACTCCACAGACACCTGCACCAGTTTTAGGTGCAAGGCCTGTTCCTCTACGGGACTGAACCACTCTCCAGCTTGCATGGCATAGGTTGATCACTGAAGATCACACACGGCATCCCAGATTAGCTTGAGCCAGCCATGGAAATAAGGGGTGCTGAAAGTCAGCGTGAACGGCATCAGCAGGATTATAAGTGAGGGGCCTAGGACTGGGACAACATGGGTAGCAGTTCTGCAGGTTGGGATTAAGGGGCATCAGCAAAGCTGTGTGTGGAGCCCTGGACCGGGAGAGCAGGTCGGGGCAGAAACACTTTCATGCACCCCAAACTATAAAATAAATCATGGGCACACCAATAAAATGTAAATGGCCCCTACACAGATTCCCAAAGCTTGGGGAGGTAAGGGGCCCACGCCCAGGGTCGCTCCCTAGGCTGGAACTCAGGACATGGTGAGCCGGACGTTCGGCGGGGCTGCGTCCGTTCACACTGGGTGGGATTCCAGCTGCTCGGCTCCTTTCAGAGCCAGGCCAGTTGATTTTTAAAAACGTGTGAGAGATCAGGCTGCTGGGCCGAGTAACTGCCTGAAGACGCCGCTTCCGTTCAACGCGCAGCGTAGGTGGGCATGGGGATGCCATTAACAGGGGAACCCTGGGGACTTCCGCATTCAGCACTCATCCTCCTCCAGCGTAACCCAGGCCCTGGCTGCATGCAGGACAGAATGGGGGGAGCCAGGAGGCCCAGAAAGGATAAATGGTGCCTGATTCTCAAAGAGCTGGTCAGAGCCAGATGGGCCAAGTGGGGGTTCTGTTCCCACCCCCGAACGGCACAGAAAGTCCCCAGAGGAAAGCGACAGCTGAAGACACTTCACTCTGCTCTCAAAGGGGCACCAAGGGGAAAGGAAGCTGGACGCTGGTTGCTCTCTGGCCTTCTCCCTGTGCTGATCAGGGGTTCTCAGCCTTGTTGCTGTATAATCCACTCCATCAAGTACAGCTCCTCTCAGAGATGCCGGCCTCCTGTCCCTCTCAGTGCTGATCCCACCCTTCCTGCAGCGGCCGTAAATAGCGCTCTGGTATAGGGGAAAATATCAAGGCAATGACCTCGCCCTGCGGCACCACGTGCATCTGCTTGGCTACGTCTCTTCCAAGGGAGAGTTACAACCCTGGGCCACGTAGAGGCGCGTCAGAGACCCTGCAGTTCCAGGGACAACTCTGAAAGCCGCGGACCGAGCGAGAGAGAAACTCAGCTGGAGGCCGGCAGCGCAGGAGTCCGGGCTTCGCCAGGGAGCCCCAGGTTCCAGCCCTGAGCTCTTGACCCCAAAGCAGCTACTCGCCAACTCTTACCATCTCAGGGGCAGGCGCTTGATGTATTCTGGCCCCTGGTTACACACCGCACAGAAAAACACATAAAACCTGAAAAAGAAAGACACCCAGGGTAAGGTGGGGGGCAGCTCAGAAGGGGGACGGATTTGGGATCATCTCGCCAACAGGACAGCCCGAGGCTCTGGCTTGTGGAGTGGCAGCCACCAGCCCATCCGCCCCGAAGGGCAGCAGGTCTCAGCATTGCAGCAGGATTGCAGGTGTGCCCGTGTAGGGCAATGACTGTGGCAGAACCCATCCCCTGCACATACCCGGACTGGGGCCAGTCACTCCGCTCCCCCGGGCAAAGCTTGCAGGCTTCACTCCCTCCTCCAGCCCCTTTCGAAGTCCTGCCCCTGTCCCGTTCCCTTCCTCAGCTATAGAGCCCAACAATTCATCCCTTTGGGTCAGCCAGAGGGGGTCGCTAGAGAGGAACCGAAGCTCCCCTCTGCCTGCTGGGCTGGGTAGGCAGAACCCAACCCCAGCATGGCACTCTCCTCTGCCTACCACACATGGCCGTGAGATGTGCCACCAGTGCCCGGGGTGGGGGGTGCGGGCTAGTGTGCCTGCCTCCGCTCTGGTGTGGCGTGGCCCATGCCATCTGGGCACTGCCATTTGCTTCAGACCATCGGAGCAAAGCCAGTCTCCCTGCTGTGCCTGGCAGAGTCTCCTGGCTGGCAGGCTGCCAGCCAGAATGCTCCCGGACTGCACCGGGTTGGGGGGTTAGAAACGAGTGAGGAGCCATCTCCCAGCTACAGACCCGCCCCGCGCACAAAGGGGCAAGGACCCCTCCTCCCCCCTTCCCCACACACAGCCAGAGAATGCACAACCTGGGGCTTGTCCACCCGCACAGTTACTGCGCAGCAAGCGGGGTGCAGATCTGCTCCATGTTAGCCGGCCACGCACCACGTGTCCACGCAGGCCCCGCTGCTGCACACAAACCGTTCCCCAGGGTGCTTCCCTATCCCACGCGGGAACGGTCCGTGCGCAGCATCAGGGTCCCCGTGGACATTTAGTGCCCGGCAGGATAGTGCAGGGCAGACGTGCACCCCAGCTTGCCACGCTTTAAGTGCCCATGTAGACAAGACAGAGAGAGGCACTCGCTCAGTCAGTGAACTCAACCTGGCAGCTCTCCCCGGACCGCTGCTTGCTGGAATCCAGCAGCTCTTGGCCAAGCAACCAGCCAGGATTTCAGCTGAGCAGCAATTCCCAGGACACCTGAAGGAAGCCCGGGAGCCTGGGATGAAGAGACACAACCCCACTGATTCCAGCTGCTCCCAATGCATCTGTGAGCGTGTTACCAGTCAGCTGGGGGAGGAAATACAGACTGACCAATACACAACGCTGGCTCGCCCCCCAGGGATGCACAGAACAAAACAGGGTGAGCTGAGGAAGGACGTACCGGTCGCCAAACATCATGGGGTCGCTCAGGCACTGCGTGCAGGCCTCGTGGAACCACTGCCTGCAACTGTAACACTGCAGCATCTTCAGGTACCACCTGGGAAGAGAGACCAGATTTCAAACACTCTCAGAGGTGGTCCAAGGTGCACCAGGACTAGATCACCTTCGCTATACAGGCTGCCCTACAGGTGCATGGAGAAAATGCTCGATTGTGCGGCATGTTGGGCAGGGGTTGACACCAGGGCAAAGCAAGTGTGAAAAACGGGTGTGCAACGCTCCCCAAATGGGAATGGCAGAATTTCATACCCACTCGACACTGGGGGAAATGCCGGCACGAGGCGCAGGGCAGTGGAGAATCAGGCCTGCTGGGCCTGGGGTTGTAATGTTGCAGGGGGAGTACATTAATGTTGTAATGTATTTGGGGGGGGGAAAAAAAAAAGCCACTGACATTTACATTAAAAATGGAGAGCGGGGGGGGTCCAGATGGAGTTTTCGAAGGAGGCAAAGAAGTCAGCCAGCCCCACTGAACTGCAATGGGAGTTGGGCACTTAACCAGGAGCCCCTTGGAAGATCCCAGATTCTACCCAGATCTGGATTTCCCAACAATATTTTTTAGCAAATGTAAGTTTAGTAACTGAAGCTACTTGGTCGCAGCCTTTCATGCTGGATCAGGTTTTGATCACACTGATAACCTCACACCTCAGCAGCTTGCTGGAACAGCTGGCTTTCTTAGCAGCCTCTCCCAATTAAGCACACAGGAAACCTCGCTGCAAATGCACCATGCAGCAGCTCTCTAGATGGTTATTTTGGGCATCCGTGACTTTCCCCAACTGGGTTATTTTCAGATGGGGGATTCCCGCCTGCAGCTTGTTGTTACAGCGAGGGGAAAGCAGCTCTTGCATCCCAGAGCCACCGCATCAGCGCTGAGTAAACTGCAACCCATCGCCTTCCTCCCAGGGACGGGGCAGCATGCTCAGCCGCCACGTTCAGGGGGAATGGGAAACGCTGCACCATCAGAACCTGACACGTGCTTACGGGGTGACAACTGCACCCCCAAAAAAGCCTTCCCCGGGAACTGACCTATCTCACCCTTGCCCTAGGGAGAGCAAGGATGGCCTGGAGGTTAAGGTAATGGACTGGGACACCGGTCCCAGGCTTTGTAACAGTCTTCCTCTGCGTTCGTGGGCCCTAGCGCCCCATCTCTACAGTGGGGATAATGACGGGTCCTTTGCCCGTCTTGTCTATTTAGATTGGAAGCTTCGGTGTGCCAGGCTCGGTCTCTCCCTATGTTTTCGTACCAGGCTTGGCACAACAGGGCTCTGATCTCAGCTGCTGCCATGATACGAAGATCAAGAATAGCCCGGGGAGGCAGTTCACACCAGCTAGCTCCGTTTCTCTCCCTCGCTGAGCCGAGGTGGCGTTAGACGAACACTGAACAGCCCAGCTAGTGCAGGCTCAAGTGCAGTTTGAGTCTAAACAGGGATTGAAATCGAAGCAGCCCTGGTTTGCTTCCTGGGCGTATTTGGTCCCGCCCTGGCCCTGCTCAGCAAACAGTTATGGGAGAGGGAGCTGGGTTCTCGTCTGTCTCCTGCATCAGCCACAGAGTGGGTAAGTAAGGCCCGGATGCTACCATCAGAGCCGCTAGCAGAGATCCCTGCCGCTGTGCAAGCCCAGCTCAGCCCACTGGGACACGGCTGTCTCGGTTATACCAGGGGAGGGGGCATGTCACACCATTGGACGTCTGATCTTTGATAGCCATGTTCAAACCCTAGTGCAGTGTAATAAGTCTGGGGCCTTACTCGCCAGGCCCCCCGCAGTAACAGTAACACTGCTGCTGATTGGTCCTGTGCAGAGAATCCCATTCCAGCTGCTCCGGGTTGTAGGACAGCACCATCTTGACGGCTTGCAGCGTTTTGGCGATGGCTCCCTTCTTCAGGGCACCCCCTTTCTGCAGGACCAACCAGAAGACAGGGTCAGCACACCCGGGCACGAGGAAGCTTGTGACTAGGGGCGCGAGCCTGGCCCCATTGAAGGCAATGGGCATTTCGCCATCCGCTGCGAGGATGCAGGCTCAGGGCCCACGTTTGGTGGCAGCATGGAAGGAGCTCATGGTCAGAGCAGGGGGCTGAGAGTCAGGGTGCTCTGCCACTTGACTAGCCCAAGGCTGCCCAGCAGTCACTTCCCCTCTCTGGGTCTCAGTTTTCCCACCTGCAAAATGGGGCTCATACACAGTGCGAAGTGTGGAAACAAATCCATGAGGGTAAAGCCCAATGAGCCTCTTCTAACAAAGGTGCTGAAGGAGCGCTGGGCTGCATGACCACACGCCTGCCAGACACTCACGCTGCTGCTCCCCTAACGTCAGCTCAGCCTCAGCTGAAAACAGGTCCTCTTCCCCGGCTATTGCATTCCTGAATTCCCCAATGCTCCACTTCCAGTATGTGCAACCCCCTAGTGTTCCATCAGCCTGGGGTTCACGTCGGCTGATGCTCACCAGAGTGACAACAGCTGCAGCTGTCTCCACGGCTGGGTTCCCTAGCAAGAGATTCCTTAAAAGGGCCCGATCTGCACAGGGCACTCTCCAAAAAACAGGCCCCTTTAAAGGGCAGCAGCTGGGCGGGCCCCCCCGCAGATCACTAGTCACTTTTGAAAATTTAGGTCTTCTCCTCCAGGCCCTTAATCCCCGTGAAAGGTACCGTGTAAATCAATCAATCATGGAATACAGCCTACTGGGGCAAAGAGAAGTGAGAGCCAGGGAAAGCCTGGGATTTGAATGTCTCTTTAAACGGATATAGGCCTGGCAATGCTCCTCCCAGAAGTCTGAGGGTGCAGGGCTGAGCTCTGTGGCTTAAGCCCATCTCGGCTCTATAAGCCTGACATGGGAACCAGTAGCAATGAGGACCACTCAGGAGGGCTTTCTGCCCGCTGACGCCCGCTGGCAGGAGCCGGGGGCTGGAGTGAAAGGGAACAAAGCTGTGGTATAGGAGCATGCCCTGGAGGCAGGGGACGTGGGGTTACGTCCCTTTCCCCTGTTACAATGGGCAGGTCCAGGAGTAACCGTCACTTTTTAATGTTCTCCAGGATTTTCCCCAGTTACTTCAGCCGAGACCTCGACTGAGCTGCGACTTCCCCCCTGCACCGCAGCTGCCTTCTGCCAGCTTGGCTGGTGCAAAAGGGCTGCCCTGCCCCCCACTGGTAAATTCCCACAGTGCAGCAGGGCGCCCCCACGCCAGGCACAGACAGCTAGGGCAGTGCTGCAGGAGCGCTCCCTGCCCCCGCGTGGGAGGCACAGCCAAAGGGAATCCTTATGATTCCGTGACCTGCCATGGCCCATGGGGCACATGTTAGGGTGGGCTTCCAGAGGCAGCCCTCGAGCAGGGACGATGCAAGCTGGCTCCCTTCTGTCCCTGCACAGAGGGGGTGATCCCGCCCCCTTGCCATCAGCTACAAAGGATTTCACCCCTCCCTAGGCATGCAGGGCTCTTCTGCCCAGTCCCCCTAAGCGAACCCCTGCACGAAGAACCAGGGTAACAGTGCAGTCAGCCACCCACTGCAGAGGGGATGCCCAGCAAATGTCACCCGGCAGGGCAGGTTCTTGTCGGGGTCGGCAGCCCCGGGAAGGGAAGGAGTTAACTTGTAATCGCCACCCCCACAGAACCAAACCGGACCGAGACCTGGCGAGCAGGACAAGCCTCACTCACCCGTACAGCCAGGGCAAATATACATCTCCGACAAAACCAGGGCGTCAGCACAGGGCCGTCGCTGCTGTCCACCACCGGGATGTGGCACTGCTGGTGATAACCTAGAGGAGGAACAATCTGTGTACAGCGAGCCAAGAGCCTTCCGGGAGCACAGAGACTAGCTGGCCAATGAGAAGGCAGTGGTTGTGTGTGCACAGGTGTGGCACGGCCACAAACACACCCAATAACAGCAGCCGCTAATGATCGGCCACGGGTCGTGGAAGGGGATGAAACGGTATCCCGTAGCCCCGGCTGGATAACGCCAGGTTCTCCCTGCCAGAGAAAGGCCAGCCTGGAGCTCAGCACGCATCCAGCATTAACGACACAGCTCCCCTGCAGCTGGTGTTTTAGAGCCATGGGACACCTGGGGGATTTCAATGAACCGCGAGGAAACATTAGCTGCATCCCATCCTCCGTAAACATACACCCCCCACGCACACCCATTCACAGCCCCACTCATCCTGCCAAATATGTACATACCCACACAGGCCCTCCACTCATCCCCCACAAACACCCCTACCCACTACACCCCCACCCCATGCACACTCATCCTCCCCAAATGTACACGCAACCCCATGCAGCCCAATCATCCCCCCAAACATACACACACTCAGCTCACAGCCAAATACGAAATGGCACGTTACTCCTCGGCTGCTTCCTGGGGTTCTAACCAGTCTCGCAGCGGTGCTGGGACCCCGGAAACCAATGGGGATTCTGCCTGAGAGAGGCCAAGCCTGGCACCTGGCTTTCAGGGACTGCCACGTGTTTTCACTGTATGTCAGAGGGACGCATGGTACCGTGCTAGGGAAAGTGCCAGCTCTGTTCATCAGGTATCCCTTATCAATCAACTGTATCAGCTTCGTGTAAAAGGGGAGGAGCGGATCCCCTGCTCCTCCATCCTGGTCTGCTACTCTGTGAGAAAAGGTCTGCCAAGTCCATGTTCTCCTTCCCTCCCGAGCAATGACCTCATGGCCCTTCGGTGCCAGAAAACACAAAAATGAAAGCCGCCGTCACTGCCAGGGTCAGCCAGCGATGTCGAAGTAAGGCAGCCGCGCTCTCTCGCAGCACAGGGCCTGCAGGAGGGGGAACCAGGCATGCTGGGCCCCTCTCGACTCTGAGAAGAGCATCAGAATCTGAAGCAGTTTCCACCATCCGAGGGGCATCACACTCCACCAGGAGCAGCACTTGCTCTTACCTAGCCCACATTTCCCACAGATGAGGATCTCGTTCAGGGGCCCGGATGTCTTTCCCAGGCAGATGTTGCACTTCGGCTCTTCGCCGGGGACACCAGCTAAAAAAAAAAAAAAAAAGAGCAAGAGAGCCGTGGGTTCAGAGATGCCTGATTCATGCAACGTCTTGGCAGGAAAAACCCAGGAGAGGATGGGGAAGAGGGTGTGCCGGCAAAGTTCTAGTTATACCCTCAAACACACATGCTCCACGTTCTATGGTTAAAGGAAAGAAACTGGGCAACTCCTAAGTTCTTTCCTGGCTTGACCACAGGCTCACCAGCAGTTACACCTCTATGTGCAGACACATATGCAGGCTAGACCCTAACCCAGAACATTCTACACGGGGAACCCAACCCAGAATCCCCTTGGACACCTGCACATCCTTCTGTTCAGCCACCACTCTGGGTCATAGAGAATAGTTTCCCCTCCCAAGAAGGATGATATTTGCTTTGCAACTAACATACGTTCCCAGGTCTGTCTGGGAGGGACATCTGTAACAAAGCAAAGCTTGCTGGCATCTGCAGAAACTCCAGCTAAGAACTGACCTGTTGGATCAGAACCAGCAGATTTTTGTCGTGGCCCCTGCACACGCCAGACTTGGCAAAATACTGATGAGTGCGTAGAGCTTAGCCAGAAAACTGGGGTGAAGAATACATCATTCCCATGACATGCGCTTGTGAAGATACATCCAAGAGCAGGATAATTTATAGCTTTTTTTTTTTTTTTTGCCTGTAGCAAAATCAAGACTTCTGTACCAAGGCAGCCCATAAATAGGCTCTATGGGCTGGACTCTCATCTCACTCACACCAGGGTAAATCCACAGTACATCCATTGGGTCAATGGAGTTGTACTGGCGTGAGAAGAGACGGAGGCTCTAGCCGCATTTATATATTCAGAGTGCAACTCCCATTCACTAAAACAGAGTCAGGATTTCACCCTTTGTCTTCGGATCAGAAATAAAGTGAAAGGTTTAAAGACTTGCTCTTGTCTCAGGGACGTTTCAACGTCAGCCTATTTCAAGATAATGCTGCTAGGCCGTATTTCTCTTCCTCAGTTTCGTCTTGCTATGATGAGGTGCATGGAACTAGGGTCTCTGTTGCATCCTTCATCCAAATGGATGGCCAAGTGCTTAACTTACTGAGTGAAAACAAACTAGAGGCTTGATTTCAGTGGAAGCTCATCCTAACCTTTATTCATATGCACATTCACAGCCCACACCTCATGAGCACACAATCACCTGATGGCAGATTCCATCACTTGCACACAGAGGTGAGGGACTGCTCCAGGAGGGCATGGTATCCTCCTTCACTCCCTGTCCTAAAACGGAGGTGTACGTATTGCTAGAGGCACATCAAACACCTGCCCCAACCCTGTTTCATTGAAGATTAAGCTATTCCTGCACGTTTTGTTCACCCCATGGCATTCTATGGGGTGAACAGCGCTTTATAAATGCCACGTTTTATCCCAGAAGTGGAATGTTACATGGAAGCTGGTGCAAAATCCTGTTATTTAACCCCCACCCCCACCCCGCAAATGCTAAACTGGATTCTTTTCAGCATTTCTGCTGAAGAGGGTAAACAGAGCTGCGATGAAAGTGTTGTTCTTCTGCACAGGGCAGGGGGGAATGTCGCCCTAGGTGGACAAAGGCACCAGCGGAGGCATCTGCTTTCTCTAGACTAGAACTATTCAGCTTGATTATCCACATGACATGGCAGCGTCTGAGGCCAGTCTGATGGGATTGTGAGCATGGCTAGCTGCTGAGCTCTCCATTGCAACACGTACGAGACCCAGGCTTGTTTCCCAGTTCCAGGCTCTCATTCCTTGGGCCATCAGTGGCTAAGGGATCTGCAGGTACCAGACATACAACCCCTGAGAGCAGCAGGAGACGTGCCTCACGAAGGAGCACACCCGGCCCTTGGGAAGACGTGTTGGTGGCCTCTGTTGGGATTCTTGACCCAGCATTCCTCGACCAGTAGGACGAGGAGTATCCCCATGGGAAAAATCCAGGCATATCGGCAAAATTCACAGCTCCAAACAAATGGAGCTAAATGATCACACAGGCAGGACATAAGCCAGAGATAAGAGTCCTGCCACTGGGCATGACGCAAGCACCAGCCAGAGACAAGCCCAGCCCAGCGAACCATCATTAGTCTAGCCAGAACATCCAAACAGTTCTTGTTCCTCCTAACATTTTCCAGATCGCCAGTCAAACAAATGGCCCCAAGGGGTTAAAGGAATGCTCACTCAGACAAACAGCTCATTTTCCGGTCAAACCTGCTGCTCTGGGCAGCACTGAAAGGGTTAAAATGCCATCTTTTTTTTTTTTTTTTTTTTTACATGCAGTGATGCAAAGATATCCCACAGATCCCAGCAAGGTACATTTGGAGCCTTTATCCAGACCTCGCACATGGCACACCAGAAATATCAGCCCGTGAACGGAATGACTTTAGTGACATTTGCATTGACCTCTTCCTCACGCAGCGCAGAGTGGGGGGCGGGCAGAAATCCTACAGACAGGGAATAGGGGTGCAGCAAGAAGGGGACCGGTGGCTAGGTGGTATATTTCCATGGGGCATTCCCTCGCTGAGTCTGGGCAGGGGAGGCGGAGTCATGCTGCATCGCACATATGTTATCCCAAAACTTACCATCTACCTTGGCACCCATGCTCGGTGACCCACAGTGCAAAGATCCCAGGAGCACTCCTGCCAAATGGAGAGCCAGCATAGGGCAGAAAGGAGGCAGCTGGGAGCAATGGAAGCAGATGTCCCAGAGCTACCTTTGAATAAACTGCGTCCAGGTCTCACGCAGCTAAAGCCACTCCAGCAAGACAAGGGAAAATGGCAAGTTCGGGGGGCGGCAGGGTCTTCAGATCCATCCTTAGGAGCAGAAGGTGCTGAGTCCCTGTTGGGATTTGTCCCGGTCTGTTTAAAAACCCCCAGGGCAGCAGAAGAGACCAAAGCTTCACTCACCGTGCTGAATATCCTTCCACAAGACCCAGTACTTGGAGTTATCTTCAAAGGTCACAAGACAGCTCTGTTTGGAGCCACTCACCTGTGCAAACAAGAGAGACGTCAGGTGCAATTTTATCCCCCTCCCTTTAAGCCTTTTTTTTAAACTCAGGACATTCTGACAGGAACTCGCCGCAGCATGTGGATTTTAAAGGAACGTCCAGTTACATTTTGCTTTGGTGACGGGGTGCCAGATGAACAGCCCTGAAAACCAGAGCTGGCCGTGCTGCCACCTACCAGGTGCATGGGCAGCACCAGTGCCCACCCCTGCCTTGGAGCACCATCGAGAGAGAAGAGTATTTGTTCCCACACTCATCCAGCCCTTGGCATCTCTGCTGAGGAGCCCGCTAACATGACGATCTGCTTACCCTCTAGAGCAGGGGTCTCAAACTCAAATTACCACGAGGGCCGCATGAGGACTAGTGCATTGGCCCGAGGGCTGCATCACTGACCCCGCCCCCTCGTTGCCCCCAGCCCCGCCCCCACTCCACCCCTTCCATTAGGCCCCGCCCCTTCTCCGCCTCCTCCCCTGTGCGCACGGCTTCCCACTCCTTCCCCCTCCCTCCCAGAAACCACTAAGCTCTTCCCATGCAGCCCACGGAGCACTTCCCTGCGGCCCGCCGGGCTCCCCATGCCCCACCCCCCCATATTTTTTTTTACCCCCAGGCAGTTCCCACCACCAGAACAACTGTCTGGCAGCAGGAACTGCCTGGGGGTTAAAAAAAAAATAAAAA
Organism: Macrochelys suwanniensis; assembly: GCA_033296515.1. Classification (NCBI taxonomy): domain Eukaryota; kingdom Metazoa; phylum Chordata; order Testudines; family Chelydridae; genus Macrochelys; species Macrochelys suwanniensis. The sequence continues at coordinate 5,148,719 of CM065790.1, read as the reverse complement.
AAAATTTAAAGGGGGGGCAGGGGGAGCTTGGCAGGCCGCAGGGAAGAGCTCCACGGGCCGCATGCAGGCCGCGTGTTTGAGACCCCTGCTCTAGAAACCGGACTGAAATCCATCAACTCATTTCACCAAACATCCATCAAATGAAATGATTTCTGGTCACTGCTGAGATGGGCTGGATGGAAACCAGCAGCCTAAGAATGAGTCCCCAAATCTTAACCCCCTGTTTAGCATCTCAGAACAATCACTGGATGTGCCCCACTGTCCCTGGACAGCTTTCACGAGCCTATTTCTTCTGTTAACACTTAGCCAGCATCTTCCACGGAGGGCTCTCAAATTACTTTACAAAAGTTGGGCGTGTGTTAAGGACACCCCCCCCCCCCATTTTACAGGTAAGTAAACTGAAGCACAGAGAGGTTAAGTGTCTTCCAACATTACACAGGAAGTTGGTGGCAGAGTCAAGACTAGAACTTGTGGGAAATAAAAAGTACAAATGTTGCCATAAAATTGCACATGAAATATGTTGCTGTTGGTTTTTGTTTGTTTCAGGTAATTTGATAAAATGACAGCTTCCATCAAAACTATACAACGTTGAAATTCCGACTGTGTTTAGTAAGAAGGGAAGGAAGACCCACCGCCCATGCCCAACATATGTGAAAGAAGCTGTTCTCGGGGGGCCTGGAGAGAAGGAGAGAGGACTGGGGACTTGCATACATGGAGGGGGAGTTGCTCTTGGAGTCTGACAAGCCTCCAAAGAGATTTGCAGGGGTCAGTCCCCTGTGAAGCAAACTGCAAGGCTTAGCCTGGGAAGCCCTTAGGAAATGAGCCCAGGAAGGTTTGCACAGGTCTAGTGTTAGCAGAGAAAAGGGGCTTCTGTTTAGCCCTTTAAAAAGAGACGGATGCATTCACCCAAACTGGGACCTGAATCCGGATTTCAAAACACCCAAGGTGTGGGGGTACTTGAAGGCAGGATTTGGGTCACTCCCATTATTGAGATATTGGGATTGGGATCTGCTGGGAAGTTCAGATCAGGATCCAGGTTCAGATTCCACACCCTTCCCCCCCATAAAACTTGAGCATTTGGATCTAGGCTCTGATTCAAGCACATCTCTGGTATATAAGTAAGTAACAGAGAACCGGGTTAGACTGCATAGAGCTTTGAACGCCTACTTTACCCTCTTGATCTTTCCAATGTAATAGAGTCCATCAGTCCACCGGCAGAGCACATACTGCCCCTCAGTCAGTTTGACCATCAGATCTTTGCAGCCACTCCCGTTTGCAGAAGAGTTGACCGCTGCTTGTTGCAGGTGGCTGGCAGCTGCATAGACATCTCGGATGATTGGGTTGTGTGTGCCGTTCTCCATGAGCCTCAGACGACACTGCCAATAAAACACACGCTCAGTGACTTTGCCATCACAACATAGGGAAAAGCTAGGTCTGATCATGCAAACTCTCCATTGGCACCAATCTCACCATCCTTAATCAGGCAAAGCTCTCACCCACTTCATTGGGAGTTTTGTCTCTCTAAGGCGGCTAATGTTGCAGACCTTATCACAGGATTATTGCTAGTGTAACCCACCCAGTGTGGCATTCTGTTCCCCTACAGTAGTGGCTGGGCCACAAATAGAAGTTGATGAACCTGCTTCAGCCTTGGCCAATAGCCACTTTTTTAGCTCAAGCTGCAGAGGCGTATGCTTTTAGAACCAGAGGTCCCAGTCTATAGTTGAGAAAACGTAAGTTATATTAGCCTTCAGTTAACAAAACCAAGGAAAAAGGGGATACAGCTAAGATCATAATGAACAAAGAAGAGTTCCTCTGGTACCACTCATTTCAGAGGGCTCCGTCAGGTCTGAAATACTTCGTCCAAAAGGCATGCATTCGAAGGGTTGACAGAATTTACTTTTTATTTCTGTGAATTGTAATTCAAACATTTCTCTGCACTTTTTAATAAACCCCCAAACCCAGCAGCACTGGACCAAGGCACCAGCATGAAAATTAAATTGACTATAAACAGAAAGTGATACTGACCCGCCGAGTTTCACTCTCCTAGAGGAGTGAAGAGCAAAAAGTAAACAAATGGCATCAAGTAAATTTGATTTTTAAAATACTTTAAGTTTTAATAATCATTGCTATCATTAGTAAACACAGGTATAGAATCATAGAATCTCAGGGTTGGAAGGGACCTTAGAAGGTCATCTAGTCCAACCCCCTGCCCAAAGCAGGACCAATCCCCAATTTTTGCCCCAGATCCCTAAATGGCCCCCTCAAGGATTGAACTTGCAACCCTGGGTTTACCAGGCCAATGCACAAACCACTGAGCTATCCCTCCCCCCATCATTGAGTGATATAGGATTTTTATCTTGATACTGTCCCTTTAATTGCAACATGCACTCCTGCCTTAGTTTATGCCCTGGAATTGATTTAAAATATAAACAACTCAATGTGTTTTACCCTTGGGACTTTGCACGCAAACATGAATACACCCTACAAACTACCAATAGGATTTACAGCTTTGGTGAGACAAATTTTAGTGGTTAACAAGTCTCTCAACTAAAGTTAAGGCAAGTCTGTCCAAATGTAGCCAAGCAAAGCAAACCCCACAAAGAGCATGATCTCTGGGCAATTACATCAGCGAGCTGCTACATGCCACTGAAAAATGCAAGTTACCCTCTGATTTGTTTTCATATTAAACCAGACTATGATACTAAGACCTGTTTCAGTTTCCCCTTAAGTCAATGGGAAGTCACCCACTGACTTCAATGTCAATTTGGTTTGGCCTTCAGTTTAGTAAAACAAGTACTATTATGATTATTATTCTGAGACAGACGGTAGGTACCAGAGTTACAGAGACCGAAAGGCTAAAGCAGGGGAGGTCAGGGCATTTGGAAACTCCCATTCACGAGTAGTGGGCAAACTTCATTTTGAAGGTTTCTCTTCCCAACTATCTTAAACCTCTGGAATCCACAGAACTAGGCCGGAAATTCCTAGACAGCAGCCTCACTCGCTCTTGGTGTCTGTGCTCCAGGACAGAACCCGGTAGTGCAGAAAGCATGCAAAAAACAACATTTGAATGGGGAAAAAAAAAATCAATCTTCTTTCCCCATCCCCGGTGCATAAACGTCCAGCTTCAGGGGAAATGTTCAAGTAATGTATCCGGACCGGTTCTCCCAGCTCTAGTCTCACTGGGCCCTCCTCACTGGACCATTTGTGAAGTAAGATGCTACCCAACAGGGGGAGTATGAGAATCCAGCCTCTAGCTATTACCGCCAGCTAATCATCAAAGGCAGCCTTCACTCAGGAGAGGATCCCTCTGACATCAGTGGGAATTTTGCCAGAATAGGGACTGGAACCCCTAATTCTGTGTAATCTTCAGGATGAACTTTTCTCACCCAGGCCCCTGGCATTGCCCGATACCCCCACGCAATGCAAATCTTCCCTGCGGATTCACAGGTAAGTCTAAATCGGGAACTTTTCTCACCCAGGCCCCTGGCATTGCCCGATACCCCCACGCAATGCAAATCTTCCCTGCGGATTCACAGGTAAGTCTAAATCGGGAACTTTTCTCACCCAGGCCCCTGGCATTGCCCGATACCCCCACGCAATGCAAATCTTCCCTGCGGATTCACAGGTAAGTCTAAATCGGTAGGACTTGCGCTCCCAGTGGGCCGGAAGAAGCCGCGACAAACACCAGTTCGCACTCCCCTCTGGATTTGGCCCTATTCAAGGAAAGCTGGGCTGCGCCTGGGAAAGGACACACATTCCCAGCTTGTTAAATATTTGCTAGAGAGCAAGGCGCCTTTCCAGGCAAGCCCAAGGCAGTCACTCCCAAACTGAAAATACCTGGCGTGTTTGCCAGACTAATGGTTGGACTCGTATTCATTTTGTTTGCCCCTCAAAGAGTCGCTAGCTCAGAGAGGAAGAGCAGCCGGCCCAGGAACACCCCGTCTCTCCTTTCCCTGTGTTTGCATGCGGGCCCCCAGCCGGAATACGAGCAATGCCGCTGCCGCTCGCGCCAGGGAGCCGGTCTTTGGAAGATGGAAAAATCGCTGCCAGGCGGAGGAACGTCAGAGACGCTCCCGCATTCCGGAGACATGAATCCCCCTTTCGGGAAGGGCCCTGTGGCCTCTCGTAGGAAAAGCTTCCTAAGCGAATGACTCAGCCCTCCCAAGGGGCAGCCTCTGCCAGGGCCCCCGCCCCAGGAGCCAGGGGGCGAGGCACCGATGGGAACCGGACGGGCACACAGCGGGTCTGTGGCCGGAGCCCAGGCGAGGGAGCGGAGCGGCCGGGGCGGTCACACGAGCCCCCGGTCCCGCGCGGCTCTTGGGGCACGTCTTGCCCCCCCCCTCCCACCCCATCTCGATGGGTGGGAAAGAGCATCAGGTGGGGGCGGGCGCCCGCTGTCCCACAGCCGGGAGAGAAGGGGGCAGCCCTGTAAATTGGGGGGGGGGGGGGTGCACCCAGCTACACTCACACCCTCCCCGATCTCCCCTTCCTCCCCCCAACCAGGACCCGCCCCCCCCCTCGCCGCTGCGGGCCCCCACCTAGGAGCCGGGCGCCCACGGGGCTGTGATTGGCTGATTCAAAAACATTCGAAATTAAATCCATTTTGGGGAGGGGGGGGGGGGACACACACGGTGCCGGTCCAGCGGCAAACGGGTCCCCGGACAGGGCGGGGGGCGGCGAACACAAAGTCACGGACACGCGGGGCCCGGACTCCCGTGGAACGAGGCCCCGCCGCTGGAGCGGGTTCCCGGGTTCGCATCGTCGGACGCGCTGCCGGGGCCGGGGCCAGGTTTCTCCCCGCTCGCTCGCTCGCTCGCTTTCCGGCGGCAGCCAACGTGCCTGAACTAGCAATCGCGTTGGGGTGAGGGGGTGGCTCTAATTGGGGGGGTTTGTTTTAATTAATGCAAGAACCCCCCCCCTCCCCCGTCCCTCCCCCCGGGAGGAAGCAGGTTCAGCCCCGGCCTGGGGGGGGGGGCGAGTGTGTCAGGATCCGCCAAAGACACCCCCCCCCCCAAATCTAGATAAACCTACAAAATGCAAAAGTCCGGGGGGGGGGTTTCCTTCTCCCCGGATCTCCAAGCGCAGACACCCCCTCCCGGAGCCGGCAGCACCCCCCCCCCCCGCACCCTCCGTGCAAACTTTGCGCGAGCCCTCGCCGGGTGTCCGCGCCCCCCCCTTACCGCTCCGCCGGGTCCCTGGGGCTCCGCGCCGGGCGGGGGGGCGCTGCCCGCGGCCGGCTCAGCGCCTGGGGCGCGGGGTCCCCCCCATGCCGCCCCCGGGCTCCCCGGCTAGCAGCGCTGCAGGCGGGTGAGGCGGGGCGCCATCTTTTTCACTTTTTCCCGCGAATTATTTACGTTTTGCTTATGCAATTAGCACGGGCCCCCCTCCGCCGCCTCCGCCCGGCTCCATCCCGCAGGAAGCCAGGCAGCGCCCGGAGCCCCGACAGCGCCCCGCCGGCTGCATTTAAAGGGGACACGCGGCCGCCTCGGGCCCGGGGGCTGCCGGGCCGCCCCCACGCCACGCGCAGCCCGCACGCGCCCGGCCAGGCAGCGCCCACCCGCGGATAAACCCCCCCCCCCACACACACACGCACACACACCCCGCTATACCCTCCACAAGCACACCGTGCCCCACACGTCCAGCAGTGCAGACACACACCTTCCCATACACCTGTCCACACCCCGAGCCACACACCGAAACCCCCTGTGCACACACACCTAGGCACGAGGCAAACACAGAGCAGATATACACACAGAGCCAAGCTACCCACCCAAATGCACCATCTCCTCCACTCAGACCTGTTCCTCCACCTGACCCACACTAACCCTGCGGTGTGGGATGGAGTCAGGCGAACTCTGGTGCTTTTCTCTTTGGAGATAATTTCTTTTTTTCTCTTCAACTTTCCTACATGTTGAAATGTAACCTGGCCAGTCCAGGGAGGATATGAGTTCCCATCTCCTTGCACCCCTCTTCAAAACACACACACACTTGGCCTGTGAGTGGCCAGGATGCAGATGATCATGGAATCATAGAACTGGAAGGGACCTCGAGAGGTCATCTAGTCCAGTCCCCTGCACTGGTGGCAGGACTAATTATCTAGACCATCCCTGACAGGTGTTTGTCCAACCTACTCTTAAAAATCTCCAATGATGGAGATTCCACAGCTTCCCTGGGCAATTTATTCCAGTGCTTAACCATCGTGACAGGAAGTTTTTCCCAATGTCCAGCCAAAACCTCCCTTGCTGCAATTTAGGCCAATTGCTTCTTGTCCTATTCTCAGAGGTTAAGAAAAACAATTTTTCTTCCTCCTCCTTGTAACAACCTTTTACGTACTTGAAAACTGTTCTCATGTCATGTCCCCGCTCAGTCTTCTCCTTTCCAGACTAAACAAACCCAGTTTTTTCAATCTTCCCTAATAGGTCAAGTTTTGTAGACCTTTAATCATTTTTGTTGCTCTTCTCTGGACTCTCTTCAATTTGCCCACATCCATCCTGAAATGTGGCACCTAGAACTGGACACAATACTCTAGTTGAGGCCTAATCAGCGTGGAGTAGAGCGGAAGAATTATTTCTTGTGTCTTGCTTACAATACTCCTGCTAATACATCCCAGAATGATGTCTGCTTTTTTTGCAACAGCATTACACTGTTGACTCATATTTATCTTGTGGTCCACTATGACCCCCAGATCCCTTTCTGCAGTACTCCTTCCCAGGCAGTCATTTCCCATTTTGTATGCGTGCAACTGCTTGTTCCTTCCTAAGTGGAGTACTTTGCATTTGTCATTATTTAATTTCATCCTATTTGCTTCAGTCCATTTCTCCAGTTTGTCCAGGTCATTTTGAATTTTAATCCTATCCTCCAAAGCACTTGCAACCCCTCCCAGCTTGGTATTGTCCACAAACTTTATCAGTGTACTCTCTATGCTATTATCTAAATCATTGATGAAGATATTGAACAGAACTGGACCCAGAACTGATCCCTGCGGGACCCCACTCGTTATGTCCTTCCAGCATGAATGTGAACCACTGATAACTACGCTCTGGGAACGGTTTTACAACCAGTTTTGCACCCACCTTATAGTAGCTCCAATTAGGTTGCATTTCCCTAGTTTGTTTATGAGAAGGTCATGTGAGACAGTATCAAAAGCTTTACTAAAGTCAAGCTATACCACGTCTACCGCTTTCCCCCCATCTACAAGGTTTGTTACCCTGTCAAAGAAAGCTATCAGGTTGGTTTGACAGGATTTGTTCTTGACAAATCCATGCTGAGTGTTACTTATCACCTTATTGTCTTCTAGATATTTGCAAATTGATTGCTTAATTATTTGCTCCATTATCTGTCTGGGTACAGAAGTTAAGATGACTGGTCTATAATTCCCTGGGTTGTCCTTATTTCCCTTTTTATAGATGGGCATTATATTTGCCCTTTTCCAGTCTTCTGGAATCTCTCCCATCTTCCATGACTTCTCAAAGATAATCACTAATGGTTCAGATATCTCCTCAGTCAGCTCCTTGAGTATACTACAATGCATTTCATCAGGCTCTGATGACTTGAAGACATCTAATTTGTCCAAGTAGTTTTCAATTTGTTCTTTCCCTATTTTAGCCTCTTCTGATCCTACCTCATTTTCACTGGCATTCACTACGTTAGACGTCTAATCACCACCAACCTTCTTGGTGAAAACTGAAACAAAGAGGTCATTAAGTACCTCTGCCATTTCCACATTTTCTGTTATTTCCCCCCCCCTCCCCCCATTGAGTAACGGGCCTACCCTGTCCTTGGTCTTCCTTTTGCTTCTAATGTATTTGTAGAATGTTTTCTTGTTACCCTTTATGTCTCTAGCTAGTTTGATCTCGCTTTGTGCCTTGGCCTTTCTAATTTTGTCCCTACATACCTGTGTTATTTGTTTAAATTCATCCTTTGTAATTTGACCTAGTTTCCACGTTTTGTAGGACTCTTTTTTTATTTTTAGATCATTGAAGATCTCCTGGTTAAGCCAGGGTGGTCTCTTGCCATACTTCCTATCTTTCCTACGCAGTGGGATAGTTTCCTCTTGTGCCCTTCATAATGTCTCATTGAAAAACTGCCAATTGTCTTCTATTGTTTTTCCCCTTAGACAACATCAGGTAGAGGCTTGGTGAGGGTGTGGGCAGCCCCCCACTTCCCCTGAAGGAGAGCAAGTGAGCAGTTGCTTTTGACAGGAAGATTACAGCGCAGGGGGCTTTGGAGATGGTCCATAAGAACTTTCCTGGAGTTGAAGGCAGGTTAAAGTGCTGCCCCTTTTGGAGGTTATAGATACACTCAGCACAGGCAGTGCAGATCACCTTCCCATTTAATTAACATTCCGCCCCCGTCCACCCCATGGTTTCATTTAACATGTTGCTGATCTTGTTATCTAAGTCCAGTCTTGAGCATAGGTTGCAGGGACACCTCAGTGCATTTCACCTAGCACTAAAACAGCCTCTTCTGCACAGCTCTGTTCCCACGGTCCTAATGCAGCTGTCCACTTAGAGGACATTTCCCCTGCGGCTTGTGAATGGCATGCTGGTGTGTTCTGGAGGTGACTGAAACTTGACCATTCACTTTATGGCAGGAGGGGTCCGAGGATTCAGTGCAGTATGTGGGCTGGGAATTCACACCCAGGTTTACAAGAACTAAACCTGAAGTATCTTTAAGATATAGGGAAGTATCTTTAAGAATCGCTACTTAAAAAGTAAAAGTATCTTTTAAAGTAAAGTATCTTTAAGTAAAGTAAAGTATCTTTAAGTAAAGATAAAGATACTTTAAGTAAAGTAAAGTATCTTAAGTAAGTATCTTTAAGTACCTTTAAGCTACAGGGAAGATGGCATCAACTATAACCTAAGGCCAAAAGTGCATTGATCTCACTGAGATGAGACTTGAGATGAGACTTCTTACAGTTCTGTTGATTTTAAAGTACATTAAATAAACACAATAATGGTTGGTTTAAGAAGTAAAGGTGCAGCAGAAGAGTGCATTGTTTCACCCGTCCCCTCCTGCGGCACCCTGTGTGATGTTTCAATTTGTGTTTATCAGAATTCCTAGAAATAGGTGAAACTTCCATATGAATATACAGCCCCAGACTGCTATAAATGCTATCGTCAATACCACGACGAAGTAATAAGGATTTTTTTTCCCCACTCCTTGCATCCGAAGAAGTGGGTATTCACCCACGAAAGTTTATGCTTCAATACCTCTGTTAGTCTATAAGGTGCCACAGGACCCTTTGTCGCTTCTACAGATCCAGACTAACACGGCTACCCCTCTGATACTTAATAAGGATTTGCTATTTAATGGAAATCGCTGCAAAAAGCAAATATTTTCAGAAGCACCCAGACAGTGTTATAACACTGACCTGAGGATATTAATTTTTTGTTATTGTTACAACATTTGCCCCATGATCAGTTAACATGCAGGTATATTAAAAACTCATTGTAACTACTGTGTGTAATGGATGTGAGATGCCTTCCAGTAGAAAGCTGATTCCTGACTTACAGCTTGATCCAAAGCCCTCTGAAGTCAGTAAGTGACTTTATTGACTTCAGTCAATGGGCATTAGAACAGAACACATTAAGTATGTTTTTCTCCAATATTATGTATTCCTTATCACATTAGAGCAAACATGTGCATTTAAAACAAATAGTTCCTCCAGGAATGATTAAAATGACACTGGAAAATGTCATTTCCCCCCTGTATTTCTGTGATCTTAGAACTAATTTATAAAAAGTCAGTTTTTCTACAAAATACTGGACTGCAAACATTACTCAATGCAGGTGTTGCCCTTTTTTACAGGTAAATATTGAATAGTGTGTATGCAGTAAAATAACAGGACAAGCTTTGTTTAAAGTTTCACAGAACTAAGTTACAAAGCTTTAAAAATATTTATGATTTCAGAAGTTATAGTAAGTAGACTCTAAAACGAAGTACAGTAATATTACAGGCCATTAAACATCTTGGCAAAGGAAGATATCAAAGGAAGAGGGGAAAATTAAACCCAACCTTCTTAATGATTAATCACATTTTAAACATTAGGGATGTAAAAACACTAAATCAACAGTACTGGGGATCAAAAAGAGTAAGCATGTTATCCACAGAACTTAAACACTGCAATATAGAATTTTAAATCTCATTCAGAGACACTTTTAAGACCTCACAAACAGCCTCTTTATTACTCTTTTGAGAGACAAGAAATTCCTTGCAGTCATTCTAATTAAAAGATAAATATTTTTAGTGTCCTCAGACAGCCTAGATTTGTAGGATATAAAAGAGACACAGAATAACCTAATGCAATAAACTCTGTTCTAAGTGTTATTAATGTCCTTCTCTAGCCAAAGTGGCCTTAGAAAGATCAGGAAAAATATGGATCCCACAATCAATAGTGTATATAAAATAATCCCTTGCTTGTTGTATAATTCTTTTCCTGTCTAAAGCTGAGGCAAATAGTACAATTACAGTGGAAGGACCACTCGGTATAGGTGGTAATAACATCTTATTGGGTAGCATGAGCACCATAATGTCCAGAGAAGTGGGTAAAAATATATATAGGTTTTTACAAATATAGATATTAATTCAGAAATGTCTTCCCCTCCAGATACTTCAGGTAAGTGCCACTGCCCTAATAGTGCTTGCTTTAAAGTAATTTTCAGAAATCCACATTCCCACATACCTAAAGGAAGTCTCTGAGCTCACTAGAACTGTATGTTTGTATTTTAAGTTGTTCCGATTCCAGTTCTCAGTGTGAATTAATTTTTCTCCCTGCTTCTTCTGTCCTGTTTTCTCGCGTGAAAAGTTCGGTCAGAAAGTGCCTCCAGCTTAGACTCAAACACAGCTGATTCTCCCCTACCCCGTCCCTTGAGCAAAGTGAGTGCAGAGCAAGGGTACAGTCATAGAGCCTACTGCCAGAAGGACCCACCAGTGTATCTAGTTCGACCTCCTGGGTTACACAGGCCCCCAACCCCTAACAAGGGTAGGATACCGCTGCTCTGATTCGTTAGTGCTTTGCACTCACTTTGCATTAATGTAAATGACTGCTCACACACAGCTAAACAGTAAATCCTCTGCCCAGGGCCCTGCCTGAGTAGCCAGGCCTGGCAACTGGGCAACTGCATGGAGGGAGGAGTGCAGAAGGAGGACATTCTGCCTTCCCCTACTCCAGATTGCAAACTTGTTGAGGACCCACAGCATGGAGGCTAATTCTGGAGTAGCCTCCAGGCTCCCTTATGCACCTATTTCATAAAGGGTTGGACACTGGAGGATCTGCAAAGCAGCTCACCCAGGCCTGGCCCCCTCTTATCTCCTGTGTGCTGCCATGTCAGGTGTCCCCTGGGAGCTGAACTCTGCATGACACAGTGGGATGGCATTGCCCCATGTGCCTGCTCCCAGAATCATGCCTCACCTTTATGCCATGGTGGCAGGGCCAGGATTAACCCCTATATGCTGCACAGCCTGTTCTCTAGGGATGTCAATCAAAATGTTCAGCCGATGATTTTGCCAGTGAAACAATAGTATAGTCGAGGGTAAATGCGGGTAAAAGGAGTTTACCCACTTCTTATTTGGGGAATATGGTGTTTACCTACTTCTCATTAGGAATAAAGCATTTACTCACACCAGCTCTCCTGTGATAAGCAAATCATGGCTCCATGACCATGCAGTTTACGCGCAGCAATGGATCAGTTGCAGAAACCGTGGCCAGTAAAGCTTCTGCGATGAGTCACCAAGTGCTACTGCACGTGTGAATTGACGAAATACCTGTACCAGCCATTAAAAAGCCCACATCATCCATGTTTTAACAATTCTCCATAATTTACTTATATTCTGTAGAAAGTCTCACCAAATCAAACATTCTTTGTTGGGAAGAAACAAAATAGTTCCTCAACAAGTTCAGATTTGATTCCTGAAGTTTCCATACCTATCAGAGCATGTCTTCACATATTGTTGTTATTATACAACTGATCTTATAACGATGCACCACACCCTTCGTGCCTACCCTGCCACTGCCCAGCCTGGGACATCAAACCGTTTAGTTTAGCCACTTCTTTTTTTCACCACTACACTACTACAGTGAAACATTTGAAAAATGAGAGAGGCTCATTTCCCCTGAATTGAATGCTCCTCCTTTGGGTTCACAGGGAACCGGAAACATTAGTAAAACAGTCAAATGATTGAAATTCACAGTGAGTCATGATATATTAGCAGTGAGTCACAGCTGTGTTAAAAATAACACTTGCACCATATTCCTCCTCATGAAGGAAACATAACTGTTGATTTTACCACATTTTGTGGTTCTTATTTTGCTCAAATGCAGGAAAAACGTGGCCTATTGAAAGCAATTTTGGATCAGAAATTTTACCCCAATGCTCATTTCTACATGAGCTTTGTCAAGCAATAAACAATACACTCCACCCTAGTTAATATACAAAGCCTCATGTTTACGACAGCAGTCTGTTGCCATGGATATAAATATAATGTCACATATTCAACACTATAGACCAAATTTGTAAGTGGGTGTAACTCTGTTAAAACCAATGTAACGGCATCCAGTAACTCCAGCAGTGAATGACTGCAGAGTCCAGGAGATGAGGTGTTGGCTTGTACTTACGAAGATCCTTTTATGAAACACATCTCTTTGTTAAGTAGGAAAAGGGGTCCTGGAAAAACAATGTAACCCACCAGAACGGTGAGCACACTGTATGATGCATAGTGAAGTTTCCCTGGAAAGAAAGCCCCTCTGTCAAGGGAAAAGGACTTTGAGATCCATTTTCTATACGGTACCTTAGCCCCTAGCACAGATCCAGTTAAGCTATTATATTTGCTCCCTTTTTCTACAGAGCTGCTTTGACGACGTCCCTGGTCAGACATTCTTGTTTCACTTGAAATAATTTAGTGAAGAGCTCACAGCAATTATTGAGCAAAACACATCAACAAAGTGCATTCTTCTCTAGCAATAAGCCTGGCTTTTCCTGCTCCTCTTTTTATCGATCTGCGGGAGGGGTGCCAAACTGCTTGTTTCTTTGATGTCTGATGGAAAATAACAAGGGACGAAATTCCACCTCCTGTTACACCGAGTCCCGACTGTGACCGAGGGCAGGCTTTGTTGCCGTGGGTGAAATCCTCCTATCAGTTACACGGGCGCAACCCTAATGAATACACTTGGCCTGATTCTCCTCTCCCTTAAACCAGTTTCATGCCAGTGTAACTCCATTGACTCAAATGGAGTAACTCCTGATTTACATCAGCGTGAGAGGAGAACCAGTAGAGTTTTTATAGTTTATTTACATACAAAGACTTTTTCCCCTTTAAACTGAGAAGCGAATTTGGTCCACTGAGCCTGACTCTGATCTCACACCAGAGTTATGCCTGACTTATTCCAGGGAGAGGAGAATTTGGCCCAATGAATTTTCTGTTTGAAATGGCCCTTGTTGAGCTGAAGTGGAACTGAAAGGGTTTGATTCTCCTTTCTGCTACGTCAGTGTAAATCAGGAGTAACCCCAATGAAATCAATGGAATTGCACTGGAAACTCGGGCCCAGATAATGGGCTAAATCCTCAACTGGTGTATATCACCAAGACTCCATTGGAATCAACAGAGCTAGGTCAGTTTACACCAGCTAATCACCTGGCCCCATACATGTTCATGAAGCCAAATCAATATTCCATTTGAAGGGCTAGTGATGTTTCCATGCTGTGTTACCTGGGTTAAAAAACGTTGCCTAAGAATCTTATTGTGAAAGGCTGGGTAAACAAAGATGGAGGAAGAGGAGACTTCCAGGTGGAATGGCTGGATGTCCAATGGAGTTCCAGAATAAAAAGGCATAGCCACATAGGGGTGTCGAAGAAGTTAGGCTTGTCAGACCATGGCATTCTTGTTCTGCCACTGCCTAGCTTCAAGGTAACACTCCAAGCTGACCTGTAGATAGTGGAACAATGGATGGTGGAAATGAATGAGAGGCAGAATGAAGTAGCAATTTAGAAGTAGACGGGGCATTTTTTGTAAATAATTTTGAAAATAACTGTCTGGCAGCTCAGCTCAGTGACACCAAAGAGATTTGCAAACTTACAGTGACAAATGGCTCCATGATAAAACAGAGTGTTGAACATCCCCCTTTTCTTCCCTTGCTGGTCAAATGAATAGTTGAAAGTGTCAGTTGTAACCAGATTCAGAACCTGCATCCAGTGACTGTAAATTACTGACTTGTTAGTATTGAATTTCCATGTAAAATGGTGTTTGCAAATTGTTTTGAATTAAGGGAGGGTGCATTGGAACGTTTAATAAAAATTAAACGACTTGCACTGGCAGACCACCAATCAGCAAAAGAATATGGGCTGGCAGTCTTTGTGCACCTAGAATTGCCAATGATTTCAGTGGGAGGTGTTTTGCACGAGTAGAGTCTGCAGCCCAAGCAGTGTTGGCTCAAAAGTGCCTCCAAAACGTAAGTTTTACTTGGAGGATGTTTTTCAAAATCTCCTAGAAATCAGCAAATTTCTTTTTCCTTTTTGTTTTTCTTTCTGGGTAAATGGGAGTGGGAGGAGGGTTTATACACTGGCTTGTAGTCTTGGCAACCAAAGCATTAAGAAAATTATACTAGTGAATGAAACCCAGTTACGAAATTGACTATAAACCAAAGCCTGATTCTGAGATATGATCTGTGTAAGTGACTTCCACAGACTTCCATGGTGCAAGATCAGTACACTGCAGAGTAAAACAGAACTGTGTAGGGTTAGCACTATATCATATCATTTGTTCCCATTGAAGGCTGGGCACAGAAAGACTGCAAGCCCATATTCTTACCTTTCACATACACCTTTCATTAATTCACACCAATTTGAAAATGCTGTTTTCCTTTGGCAAGTCAAGATTAGCAAGTTAGTAACACCCACTCATTGCACGTTAGTAAAACTGGTTACAGCTAATGTCATTTGCTCACCCATACAGATCAATGAAACATGGAGCAAAGAAACCCAGTTTGGTAAAATGGAGCTCTATTCAGTTTTCCTAGGCAGTTTGGTTCAGATCAAATAACTTATTTTGACAGTCATTTCCCCAACAAAAGTGATTTGTTGGATCATTTAACACCTGGTCTTGTTTTGATTTTCTTTGTAAATATAATTGGTTTCCTTATCGAGAAACTTATGAGAACTAGATGAAAATCAGGAATCTGTTTCAGGAAAACACGAGTTGGAAACACAGCCTCCTGTTTGGAATACACCACTACTCAATGCATTCCATGTGGCCAGGGTAATGCAGCAGACATGGCTTTATGTACTACAGGATAGGGTGAACTGTTTCTTGTTTGAATCCTTTCAGAGCAGAGTGAGTGATATAGGGAAGGGCATATTACAGCAAAGGTATGGTTATAATTAGAGCCAGTGTAGTTAAATCTGACATTCAGCTGTTTTTTTGCCAGCTGTGCTTTTTTAAGGAAGACCATTTAGGCAACAGATTTTGTGTCTTTTTATTGTTTATTTAATATGAATTTAATCCAGCGCCCTTTTTTTAAGACTTAACTTTCTTTGTGCGCAGTTATGCAGTTGCAAAAGACATGAAGAGCTTGTAAGTGCCCTTCCAGCTGTGCAAGGTTTATACTAATGCAGCCGTTACATAATTCTGACACAGATACATTATGTACACGTCTGCAGTTCCTGTGCAAAGCTCAGAAAGGCCATTTCAAAATGGAAAAAAAAATAACCGTCTTTCTGTTCCTGGAAAAGCCAGAGTAATTACTTGTGTTTAATAGGTCAAGTTTGGGAGGCTTCTTAGCCAATTATAAGCTTGCTGTACGCTACTTAATTAATTAATTGTATTCAAGTAGCAGTTAGAGGCCCCAACCAAGATCACGGCCCCATCGTGCTACACACTGTGCAAAAGTAGTTACAGTCTCTGCTCCAAAGAATTTAAAATCAGAACAGACAAGACAGATAAAGGAAGGATTACGATCCACATTTTACAGCGGAGGCGCTCAGATGTGGAGAGAGAAAGTGATTCACCAAAGGTCACACGAGAAGTCTGTGACAGAGCCAAGAACTGAACACAGATATCCTGAGCCCCAGCCCACAGCCTTAAGCACAAGACCAGGCTGAATTCTGATCTCACGCCAATGTAAGTCTGGAGGAACGCCTCTGAAGCCAATGGAGTCACTCCAGATTCATTCTGATGTAAGCTAGGTCAGAATCTGTCTTCAGATGTCTTGCAGAGACACATGCTAGCACATGGGTGTCACTCAAGAAACCATGTAGTTTGCGAGCGTGACGCAGGGGATGTCCCTCGTGGGCTGGGCCAGGAAGGCAGGCCAGGGGGTTCCTGGCAGAGCTGTGTCTGGGGTCCAAAAGCTGGACCACAGCCTGGGATTTCTCTCTCCCAGAACTGGCCCTTGGAAGAAGCACCTGGTTTTCAGGTTATTGCCCCACGCCCTACATGCAAACACAGGCAGCAGTAGAGGGGATTCGGGAAGATCATGCAAAAGTTAGCCCCGAGTGACCTAGGAGAGCTCTCCTCCCTGCTCCCTGGGTTGGCTTCCCCTGGGTATGCTGCTTAGTGTTATTTATACCTGGCAGATTAGCAAAGGATGAAAAAATACTGGGGTGGGAGAAAGGAAAAGCCCACGGCACCATCGCTGATCCTTGTCTTGCCAACAGATTATCCCTGCGCCCCACCAGTTCACACGCAGAGGGGGACCTCTGCTCCCAGCTCTCCCCTGCTACCTGCGGCCAGTTAATAGCTTCCTTCCTGGTCCAAGAGCTCTCCAAGGGGCCAGGAAGGAGCCTGGAAAGAAGGCAAAGGAGGCAGGTGGCAGACAGTGCTATTAGCACTGTCTGCCCCCACCCCCTAGAAGAGGATCCCTCCTGCCCTGAGGGAACCCCTTGAGAAGGAGATCCAGGCGTAGCAGCCAAAGGTGGAAGCCCTGGCAATGACCTATGGGTTCTGGGCACCAACCTCCCTGGTTGTAACCTCATAGCCCTCCCTGTGGAGGAGAATCCTCCCCTAACAGAGGCCTCCATCCCGGCAGTCCCAGGCCTGGGAGGGGAAGATCTGGCCCATTAAAAGGAAGAAATAAGATGGGGAAGGGCAGAGCTAAACTGGAGAGAGTTCAGTGTCTGTGAGATGAGTTTCCCTGTATAACTGAAGCAGCTGTGAGAGGCTTGAACTCACTGCCCCAGGGCCTGTCCATCAAGGCAGAGCATTCTCAATACAGGGGTCCCCTCTTGGTCTGACAGAGCACTTCCAGGGCCTGGCAAGGCCTAGCTACCCGGCCTTCTCCTGAGTGGCTGGGCGGGGCGGCCGGGCCTCGTCGGCTGGGAAGAGCATCGACATCTTTGCCCGTCTGTTTTGTACCGCGGGGTTTGAAACGCCGATCGCTCAGGCGCCTGGCGCTTTGTGCTGGGCCCCTGGTACAGAGGAAGAAAATAAACTTAGCTCTTCCCCTCAGGGCCTTGCCCCCCCCCCTCCAGGTAGCCCCTTTGCAGTGAAGCGGGTGCTGCTGGCTATGCGCACCACTGCACGCCCCTGGCCCTCCAGCTGCCCTTTCCACTGCCAAGCCTCCAACTAGCAAATCTGGTGCTGAGCCGTCAGCGCCAGGGAAGAGGCCAAACGCTCCCTGCCGTGTAGGAGTGGCCTTGCTACAGCGACCGAGGACTGCGCCCCAGCACTCATGGACACTGTTTCTCTGTAACTCGCCGGGCAGCCTCCAATTACCGTTGTCATGTACCTTCTCCTGTGTTGCCAGCTCGCTAAGCCTTCCACTCCCGCCCCGACTTCCCACCCACGATGGACTTCTCAGTCCAGTGCAAAGAGTCATATTCCGTGTACCTGAGCAACGGCAATACACGCCCTCGCTGGTTACATCGCTTGGATCCACACCTGGGAGTCACTACTGCCTCATCAAACAAGCCGAGCTTTTACAGTTAGTCAATTGTCTGCCTTCCCCCCATGCAACTGGGGCTGGGATTGAGTCATCAGGAAATGTGTGTGACCAATGTTACACGAATGGAAAGTGAAGCACCTAGGTCCAGTGAGCCGGATTCTGCGCTGATTTACGCTGTGCAACTCCACAGCAGCCTAGGGCCGTGGGCAGGGGACACATGAGTGCAGGATTTTGCCCAGACACATCTGATAGCAAGGCTCTTCCGGGATTTAGCTAGATCTGGAGAGCCAGCATCTTGTTTTATGAAGCTCTCCTGACGTACGCAGCCATGTCTGCTAAAAAACATTCCCACGTCTCAGAAGTTTTATATCACACAGGGTAAAAAGGAAGCTAACCCCATCTAACCCACCATCAGTATATGATGTGGAGACTGCAAAAGCAGGCACAGTGGGAGCTGACCTCCTCCTGGACTGGGAAGAGTTTTAGCTCCTTTCCCATGGCATCAGAAAGGTATTTCCCCAGAGATTGCAGGAGTTTCACATGTGCCCTAGAACGTCAGTGTTGTGACAATTCCAGCCTTCTGGACAAGACAGCAGAGCTGAAAAGAATAACGTGTATTGGGAGAGGTGGAGGAGCCCTGGGTAGGACAGCAGAGATCCCAGGGTGCTGCAGGTCAGGATAGAACTGCACTGGGGAGAACTGGGGGAGGCAGTGGGGAGTCCTAGAACGGGAAGAGCAGGGGGAACTTCAGGTCACATTTGAGGGGCACTGGCAATGTTGCTGTGGGCTAGCCTGCCTAGGGAGGCAGGGAAACATTCAAGTCAGGCTTGACACGCACGGGCAGAGTTGGGCAGAGATCAGGGCTGAAACAGCAGAGGATGTTGTGGGTCAGACTGAGAAATGCAGGTGGAGTTGGGGGGTAGGGCGCAGGGGGACTGGAATAGAGGGGTGCTCTAGCCTTCACAAGCAGCAAACTGACACCAAGAAAACAATTGGTGGCCCATAGAAATTGGAGATGTTAAAACCCGATGAGCTCCTCCCGTCCATCCCATTGCCAGTGCATGATTTCTCCCCGCAGCACATCTTCTAGTGCATTATCCAACCTAGATTTAAAGGTGCCAGCCAGGTGACGGGGCTCCCACCACTGACCTCAGCAGACTATTCTGCAGACTGATGCATCTCCCTGCCAAGAGGTTTTGATGCATTTGAACCAAAATTTTCACTTCCTTTATTTCATCCCATTACTCTTAATTCACCCCCCAGCCCTACATACCATTCTTAACAAATCCTCTCCCCAGGGGTGCTTTACAGGATACAAGTATCTGTCCATGGTTAGCCCTTACTTAGCCAAGTGATTCGTACTTTGCTCTCTTAACCTTTCCTTCTAAATCATTTCCATCTGCCCCCTAAGTATTCATTCTTGCTTTTCTCCAATCTCCTTCTAATTCACCAATATTTCGCTAGGGCTGAGGTGCCCAGAACTGTGAGCCATATTTCAGGAGTGCTTTCTCCAGAATCCTAGAGAGAACAACCAACACCTCCTCTATGCCACATGATGGGAGGTCTCAACTCATGCAGCTCCAAATCAAATTGACCCTTTCCACGGCTTATATTGCATTGCACGTTTGTATCCCAGGTGCTTCCTCTACTGGCCCTCATTGCTGCTTTCCAGTGGCTCCCTTCCACTGAATATTTGGTTCAGATTATTTTTCCTTGACATCTGAACCTTCCTTTGTTATTTCCTGCCTGTTTCTAGCCTGTTTAGCCCCCATTTTGTAATTTCTCTGTCTTCACTGGTGTTTGCACCACTACCCTCACCCACATTGGTAACATCTGTGAATTTCATGAAGGTGCCTCCTCTTCCAGATAAAGGATGTTGATCTTACCCAGGTCCAGACCAAACACCTGACACCAGCTCCTGTGACACAGCACTGGAGGCCTCCCTAAAACTCCAGACGTTGCTGCTTATCATCATCTTTTGTTTATGATCTACTGGCCCTAAGGCTGCTCACTTCCAAGCCAACTGGAAGAAATTATGCAAGGCACTAGCAAACCCTTTGCTAAAAGCCAGACATGAGACACCCACCGTGCATCCTTCCAGCCACACTCACTTTCCAATTTTGTCCAAAGTCAAAGAAAAGAAATCATAAAATCATCAGGCTATTGCAACATAGCCTCCCCCCACCTCTTTGAAACATAAAAAGCCATTCCCATGCCATATTCATTGGTTTCGCTACAAAAAATAAAAAAATGTTCCTTTGGCACTTTTTAGTGTAACTATGCAGAAGCTGTATGTTGTTGAGTTTGCTCTATACATCTTCCTTTCCCCAAATCATTTTATTTCTGTAATATGTCCACCTAGCCTTTAAATGTCTATACAGTACTATTCCTTCTGGCCTTACAAAGATCTCTATCCAAAAAGTGAAATACTGAAAGGTAACCACTTATACAAAGGAGTAAATTAGAAGCTGGTGAACTGCATGCATGTGAGAACAGTAATTCTTAGCATTTTTATAATACTTGCATAGTATTTTTAACCATCAAAGAGCTATACAACTATGTTAACGCTGTGTGGTAGGTTTTATCCCCAGACAGGGAAACTGAAACAGAAAGACTAACTGGTTTGCTCAAGGCCAAAGGGCTGGAGAGCATCAGAACTAGGATTAGAACTCAGGAGTTCCCATCCTGTGCTCATACCACTAGGTAAAGGTTATACTTCTGGAATCTTAAAACAAACTATTAATCCAGCTCTTGGGAGTTCTAAAAAAATGTTGCTAAGATACATTGTGGTTCAGCTGCTATTTCATTCCTATTTTTTCCTTCGTGGATTGGGTATTTTGTGCTTCTTTGATGTAACAGAGCGCTCACAGTCAGACTCCAAAGTTCCACATGAC
This sequence comes from Macrochelys suwanniensis, assembly GCA_033296515.1. NCBI lineage: Eukaryota > Metazoa > Chordata > Testudines > Chelydridae > Macrochelys > Macrochelys suwanniensis. Next base: position 5,127,950 of record CM065790.1, on the reverse strand, counting down.
AAATGACTGACAGGTCTTGACAACCATGATCTGTCTTGCCTTAAATCTATAGACGTCAAAGACAGAATGGACGGTTATTCCAATGATTCAGTCAAAAGTCCGACAATGTTTGCGCTACATTGATTTCCTTATAATGTCAAGCTATCACACAGCGATGTCCAGGGCTTGACAGTGGCAAATCGCTCATCAGTTTCCACCTTCCCTCCACCTCATTTCACAAACATTTACCCCACATGGCGATTTCTCACCTCACCACCGGGGTCAGTTCTTCAGCTGGTGCAGATCAGTGTTGCTTCATTGAAGTCAACCGAGTTGTTACAATTTACACCCGAGGAGGCCTGACCCACAACGTAATGAATGCCTGTTTACTATATTATTGCAAAAGTTACCCTGAGGACCTGCACAGTCCCACAAGCATGGGATGATATTGGTCTCGTTGCTTGTGATTTTTAAATTCAGGATGCACAGGAAGCATGCTGTAGAAGCCATGCTTCTACAAGTCAATATGTGCCAGCCATTAGAAGCCACAGCGTGATCAGTGCTGAGAAGTTAAACAATAAATACACGCTGAATATGCAGCCTGATAGCTTTTCCTGTGTGTTAAGTCCAAGAGCACACCCCAATTTGAAAACTGTAACTAGAAGTCAAATTAGAACGAAAATGCTTCAACAACCTAACTTTTAAAATTGTTTTAAACTGATAAAAACTGAAAAATACTTCGGACATTAATTTAAACCCCCAAAATATACCTCTGGAAAATTAGCCAAAATAAACTTTGAGTTTATTGAGAGAAAAACAAACATCAAAACCTAGAAGCCTTATATAGCCTATTTTGTGCATTGCTTAGATGTGACAATTTATGACAGATTAAAAGTTAATCAGCACTTTATGAATGAACCTGGCATGAACTTCATTTAGTTAGAAGAAACTGGAGTCTTTTAATGTTCTCTTGGGTTTTTCATGGGCTCTTCTAGGAACAGATTACTGTGCATCTCACTCCCATCTCCCACGCTGCAGTGATGAATTATATTGTTTCAGCCACTACAATCAGAAATGAAAGGATGTAATTTATTTGATTCCTTGGGCCAGGCTATCCTGCTCCTGTGGTGTGAAGCTGTGGAAATATTCATGTGGGGTTTGGGGGGAAAACAGGTCAACATGCATCAGCTGACCACCAAATGTCCAGAACGCCAGACATGTTCTCCCCCTGTTGAAGTGAGGCAGAGTTAGGTCTGGGCACGAGTGGCAAGTTTCACGTCACAGGAGACAGGCCCCCTTACATCTTGACCACCACCCTTCTAAGTGGGGAGTAGCAGCCGATGCTCCCTTGGGGACTCACCCCCTGACCTCTCCCTACAAAAGCATGCAGAGAGCCACGGCTGAGTGCCACACATATGGGCTCCCATGCCCCTGCCCACGTCCACTCTGTGGGTCCTCCACACCCACAGAGAGGGGTCAGGGTGGGAGGCAGCCGAATTTGCCTCTACAAGCAAGTTCCTTTGTCTCGTCTCATTTATACACTGAAACCTATGGGGTTGCTTTGGTGTGATAGGGCAGAATCTAGCCCAGAGGAGTCCCAGCATACCACCTCCCACTCTCCGGAGTATTTTTTCAGCTAGGTTTGGATGGCCCCGCTCTTGCAATTTGCTCTGTTTCTGTTTGATTTAATCTCCAATCTAAAATAATTCTAGGCTCCTGCCATTAACGGAACACTCACTGTTTAATAAAATCATACGAGGCAGAGGCTCAGAAATTCCAAGAAGTCATTAATTCTCTACTCTTTAGAGTCTATCTTGTCACATGCACACGCACCGGTCACTTTGCTGTTTCTTTTTATGCGGACAGCTGTCCAGGGGAAATTTTTAAAAAGTGAAGTTTTTTTAAAAAAGGCATAAAAAGGCAGCAAATCCTCCCTGAGAAATGACTGCCAACTCTTCGTAAAAGCAGCAAGAGCAGCTAATTAAAAAGCCCTGGTGCAGAAGTAGATCCCTAATCAGTGAGGGCGAAGGAAGGCTTACACAGGTATGGAGCCACTTCAACTCCCATGGCAACCAAGCAGAGCTCTGCCATTATCTTACTCTGCAGTAATTCTTGTAGGATCAACTGCTTCCCCCTCTCCCCCACCGTCTCTGCTCCCACCACCTTTTCAGTCTGCAGCAGTAGCAAGGAGGTTCTTACAAATATCCTGGCAAAGCCAAAGCCTGCAGTATTCCTCCACGCAGAACTCACTGGACCAGCTTCTCCTCGGTTCCACCTGAGCAGCCATATTGATGTAGGTGGGGTTACACTGATTCACAGGAGAATGCAGCGCTTCTTGGGTGGGGAGGGGTATTTGCCTGAGTAATGATTTGTGGGCCGCCTGCTCCCCTATGTGCCCGTGGCCTTCAATCTGAACAGGAGGCCTACGGGAGGGGAGACAGCCACCCATGCAGCATACTTTCCCCTCCTCCTCAATGGACGCCTCTCTCCAGGGTGCTGGCTCCTTGGGGCTGGAGGGGGGCATGGCAGCAAGCTGGGTTATTCCCCTCCCACCAAACCGGCCAGGGGAACATGTGGAAGTCCGTACACGATCAGCCCTGACTGAAGCTGGTTCCCCTCACACTGCTGAGTAAAAGAGAGACAGACACAACATATGACCCTTTGTAGCTTTCCCAGAATTGTATTAGCTTAGAAAGACACAAAACATTTATATTTAAACGTATCCAATATTGCAGCAAATAAAAATGTTACATGTTGGACAACACCCTCCTGCACACCAATATCCACCAGAGAGGAAAAGACAACCTGTCATTAAGGTACTGGAATGGGACTCTGGAAATCTTCTGGGGTTCAGTTCTCAACTCTGACTTCCTGTGTGACTTTGGACAAGTCACTTCATCTCTTTGTGCCTCGATTCCCCCACTGCAAAAGGAGGATAAACAACACTTCCTTTCTCCCACTGACTGTGTGTCTGGTTCATTTAGATTTTAAGCTCTTCAGGACACAGACGATCTGTTTGTATGTCTCCGTGCAGTGCTGAGCATAACAGGAGCCTTACTTTGGTTGAGGCCAGTGGGTCCTACTGCCATATAAATAAATAATGACAACATGGGTGCTGAGCTGTGTCTGTAAACAAACTGCTATAATAGTCGCTGTCATTCAGTTACCCCCATTTTTTAAATCAACCCACACATTTTTTGAGATTAATTAGTTTTATTTAAGAAATAAATAAACAACATGAAAATATGGATGGCTGATGTAAAAACTCCACTTTCTAAAATTACACAGGTAATTACAAAGAGTAATTTTTGTTCCACATACTACTTCACAGTGGTCATATGGACTGACATTCCAGGAAAAATACTTTTCTGCCTCTAAAAAAAACATTTTTAACATGCTTGCAAAATATTAAGCCTAGAAAAGAGAGAGCGAGAGAGACAGAACACCCAACTCCTTCATAAGCAAGCTTATTCAGTTATTTGTCTGTAGTTTTTGGAAATTTGATATTTCATTGCAACTAATTATTGAAAAGAGCACTGGCAAGATAAGAACAAGGGATTTGAAAAATCCACCCTGGGTCAGCAAAAACACTTTAGATTATTAAGAGTAAAAGGACTTTTCACCAGTTCTGCTGCATGTCTAACTACGGTTTGCATTTCACTCAGCTTGCACAATGAAAGCAGACTAACAGTTTCACCTGCTTCTCGCGAATCAGGCACAGCACTGGGGTATCTGGGCATCCAGCACTGCACAGGAAAATATTTTGGCATGAAAAAAGCTTTCAATGATTAAAACGAATAAAGCAATTTAATGAAACCATTTCACTCTCTTGGGCCCTGATCCTGGAAGCTGATCTAATTCAGGATTGGGGGCTATTTTATGAACTCTGTTCCCTTCTCCTGCCCAAACTCACATGGTAGGGTGCTGACACGATCTCTTTAAATATTTTGATTTGCATCTGAATGATCTGAAAACCATTTTCTGCAAGGAGTGAATTTTAAAATCCATTTCTATAAAAAGTAAATGGCTCAGATTTTCCTCATAATAATATTAACACAAGTTTTTTTAAATTACAACTCAGAACTATTTTTTCTGCCACCCTTCTGTCACGTTCCTACACACTACCAAACATTCAGCACTTATAGGCAGTATTTTAAAGTCCATATTTTAAAATAATCATGTCAGGCAGACTCAGTCCTTATAAATCACATGTAAAAGAGTGCTGCTGGTTTACTGTGAATGAAACAGGTTATTCCAGAGCGGCTCCAGAATGTCGGCCATTGTATACTTCTTTAGTCTACTGAATACAGATTTCTCTGTGGAACCGATTCACTAGATTAACTGATAAATGCATGACAACTTCCAAGCATCCCAAGTGCAGAGATGCTACTTACCATGTGTAACTTGTTACAGAGAAGTGGAGGTTGCAAAGAGATCCCATAGGAATACTCACTGGAGCTTTTTAAAGGCTATAGTCTGATGTGCTTTGGCAGTTTGCTTTCTATACTCTATTCAAAGATCTATTGTCCTCTTAACAAACATTTATAACTTCCGTCAGTGTTAAAGGCAATTATGACCCTACATCTAGGAGTGCATTTCATAGAATTATTTAATTGTCGGGCTGGAAGGGACCTTGAGGAGTCATCTGGTTCAACCCCCGGGGCTGAGGCAGAACTAAGTATAGCTAGACTATCCCTGACAGAAGTTTGTCTAACATGGTCTTAAATACCTCCAAGAATGGGAATTCTACATCATCCCCAGTAACCTATTCCAGTGCTTAACTATCCTTCATCCTCCTTCCCTTCACTAGTACTGTAAATAATGCAGTGTCTATTAAGGCTTATTACATTGCGCTTTAGGATTGCTTTAGTGGAAACTTGACTTGCAGAGTTCAGAGGCACTGTAGAAATCAGCAATAGAAAAGATCCATTAGTTTAACTATAGTCCAGTCTCCTGCTTGTGCCAAATTGTTCACTAGAAGATATTGGCAAATGCTAGTTTCCAATGTCCCAAGCAATAGGTCTTTGATATGCTTCTCTTCCTGCTTTGTAGCACAATTCCTGTCATCCTTTGAAGATTTCAGATTCAATGGCAGATCTTTGAAATTACACTTCAGTATTCCAACATTTTCCTTCACAATCCCTGTCCATCAGACGTCCCATGAAAGAGGGTTAAATGACGTCAGAAAGATTTTCCCAACACTTCTGACTTGTACAGTAGAAGTTAATTCCCACAGCCCCGCGGATGTAACAGGAGTGCACTGCAGTACCAAGCAGAGACCCCTTTGCTGTGGCACCAGGAGGTCACTTGCAGTATTTGGGCTTTCAAACAATTTGACTGGGACATGAGCTACCACTGCAGTCTTGTGAGTTACAGCATCAATCCAAAAATAATTCACTGCTCTGCAACCTATTGGAGAACTGCAGTCTCTCTCCTTCTCTTCCTCATCTTATATGGAATTGTCTTCTCTGTTTCCCCTGGCCAATTGCTACCATGTAGTCATTCTTTTTTCTTCATTGATGTTTTGTTCCCTCACTCCATTCTTCTCAGTGTCCGGTTTTCAGTTTGCTCTAGTCAACTGTAGCTGTGAGAGGGTCTGTGAACCCATGACAGGATTTAATCAAGGGTTAAAGTGTACTGGGTTCAAAATCCTCTCAGTGGTCCACTGGGGCTAAACTTAAACACAAGAGTAATTTTACTCATATGAGAACTCCCAAAGACTTCAAAGGGGCTATTCATGTGTAAAGTTACTCGTGTGCATAAGTATTGGCATAAGTCCCAAGTGCTTAGATACTACAGTGATCGGTGCTACAGAAAACCCTAAGATAAACAGACTGCAATGCTAGCATGGTTTTGGCTGAAAGTTCAGGAACTCATGCAACAAAAGCAAAAGGAATTGCACTGAATCCACCCAGAATGGCCCGGAGGAAGGGAAAGCAGGTGATGATGAGGCTATGAGGTTAGGGGAACAGGGATGGAGAAAGAATGGGGTAGAGACAAAGGGGGTGTTTGTAACTTTCTCTTTGGGATAAAGGGTTGTATTTCAACCCTACATACATATTATATAATAGCTGCCAGCCTTCCCAGCTTTACAACTTTTGTTATTCATTCCTTAGCTTTATTTAAAAAAATAAACGCCACAAACTTTTCTAGTGAGCATTTCCACTGCAACGTTTTAAAAATTACTGTGACCCAGAGGAAGGTCCCACCATCAGAGCACATTAAAAAATCAAGAAAAAAGATAAAATAAATAAATATTGTACAATAAAGTCACTTGCCCTGGAGTTTCAGAAAGTGATTGAGCACTTGAAAACCCCACAGATGCAATTTATCTGCTGCTTGAACTAGTGGATGTGGGGTTCTTGATGCAAGTAGGAATGTGTTGAGGGTCCCAATGGAAACTCCCTCTTCTCACCTACTTGAGTCAAACTCCTCCCTTTAGTAAGAGCAAAGGCGTACTCACATGATGCAACGTAATGATTCATATGACACAATAAAACCTGGCTGAACCCAACGATCACACGGCTAATGTGCATGAATATTTATACAGTGTACAAAATAAACACCAAAATCATATCATACAGTGTAAGGAATTCAAGTTATGAACATTCAGCCACAAGCCACTGCTTTCAAAGTTACACACCCATTTACGCTAGCTGATGCGTGTGTCTCTGTGTGTGACTGATTGGAGAATCTGAATCCCAATGCAATGACGGACAGAATACAAATCTTTGGAGAGGGTACAGCATACTCATTTCTCTACAAAGGGCACGAAGTTAAGGCTCAGCCTTCACCTCTTCCTCTCCAGAAGTCTGGCAATCATATGAGCACTAGAAAGGAGCAAGGGCTATGCTCCACCAGGAATCTGGCCAGCCCCTTGGACATGTGTGTAGAGGGAGAGGAGTGGGCAGGGGAGAAGAAGAGGCTTGCTCCTTCTACCATCCCCACACCTGTGCTGGGACTGATTAGAATCTGTCCCTCAGTTTGGAATTTAAGAGAATCAACTGGTTTTTTTTTAAACACTATTTTGATCATTTTCAACAACATACTCCAGGACACTTGTACTGGTGGCACGAGGCAATGTGCCTAAGACACTATGGAGAAAGTAAACACAATGGGGAGATCTGCAGCTGGTGTAGATGACTTCAGTGGAGCTGCAGGATCTGACTCACTGGATTTTGTGTGGGCACGAAAATACACACAAGGATTCAAGCAGAAGGCTCTCCCTAGACAGACTTTGCATGGGTGTATTAGCAAGCACCCTCATTCCAGGGTTTATGAATTTGTTTCTATAATACACTTAAGGAAAAGTGTATCTTCTTTGACATAGGCATATTTGGGTGACTGTAATTTGCACAAAGGGAGGAACATGGGACAGCCACTTGCAACATTCATGTCGCTCACTGGCCTTTGAAATGAAGCAGAAGTCAGGTCTGGACGAAAAGCATCAATTACATGCTCTCTGTTGTTTTGGTCAAGCATCATAAATGTGACCTGAAAAATAATTGAGGGAAGAAAGGAACAATAACGATTTCTTGCATTTCAAAACAAACAAACAAAAATCAAAGACACAAAAGCATTCAGACCTGTGCATTTTGACAAGTGCAAATGTGCTGCAGAAAACAGCTGGATGCTCTATCGAAAACTAAACGCAAACTAAACTGAATGTTTCCCAGCTGGCAAGGTCAGCTAATGAGAACAAGGGAGATTATAATGGTTCCCAGATCAAATGTTTAAAACTTTGCCATTTGTAAAATATAATTAAGTCAAAAATTCTGTCTAGGTGGAGAATTACATGATGCAAAGACTTTCCCTCTCCCGCCTCCCCTGACAATGTAAACAATAACCCATGAGTTTTGTTAAGACTGTTAAAGTAACTCTATTATTGTGGTTTGGATTTGAACTAGACAGCTCAACTTGCTGTGTGCAAACATGTAGGAGGGATGAACAAAGTAAACAGTCTAGAATTTCCCCGGCTCATTATTACTTTTATTAACTTACTGTCATTTAGCTCGAAATATAAAATATAAAAAACACCTTTTAAAAGTTATAGGAATTCCGAACTTTGATTCGTTAGTCTCTTTGGCTGGTTGGTTGGCACTATGGCTATTTATAGAACAGGCTTACAGAACTATTGCTACATCAGAGTCAATGTTAAAACAGGGATCAGAATCTCTTTACACTTTTTCTCTCTTTCCTTTATTACTGTTGCTGATCATCAAGCCGCATGTGCAACTGGGGAAAATAACACACAGAGTAGGAAAGGGACGTGCCCAAGGGAGTTTATGGCACGGATGGAAACAGAACGCAGATCTCCTGACTCCTGCTTCAGCCACTTCCTGTACTATCTAGGTATATGGAGATATAGAAAGGATAATGATAGGCTGTGGCTTAATCACAGACAAAGCTTTACATACAACAAACCCAGAGTTTCAAGATCTATTTGAGATTCTGGGTTCTTGCAAATGGTACAGAGCAGAAGCACGAAATCTCAATAGGAGCAAATCTCATTGGGTGGTATCCCAGCCTGCTTAAAGCTGAATTCTGCCCTTGGATTAGCGCATGGTTTGTAGTGACAGGAGAGGGGAATGAGCAATGCTTCAGCTGCACTGAACTCAGTGGAAAGACTTTGCCTGACATCTGTGGGAGCTGGATTGAGCTTCTAATGTGGGATCAGGTGGGAAGGCTGCTTTATCCTTATGTTCTACACAGCAGAAAAAAAAACTGTGATACCCCACAGCAGAAAAGCTGGTGAAGGGGAATTAAGCATCTCAGCATATGAACAAGAAAAGTACGTTCTTTTTACCTTGTGTTTGAAAGGCCATGGAAGCAGAGCATCATACTCCCCTTTCATGACGACAAAGAAGAGCGAGACGTGTGTTCCTTTCCCCGTTCCATCGCCATTCAGATAAATCCTCAGACAGACTTTGTAGCCATATTTTGCAGTGTAGAAAGCTGAAAATTAGAACTTGTGGTTAGTCAGGCCAGAGCCTACCAACAGTCTCTGAAAAAAAATCTGTATTCCTAGGCTCTCACATATGTAAAAGGGTTAAAATGCAACAGGTGCTCTGAGACCAGGGTTATGAGCATGGCAGATTAAATAGAATACCCTGTCGATTTCCAGCTGCAAGCACTGAAGGTCCAGTGGGGAATGACTGGACTCATACGTTTTTAATGATTCATACGTTGGTGAAGCTGATCTGTAATTACCCACAAGAGCATGTTTTATTTAATCACTTCGTTTCCCGGGGGGAAATGATTGCAGTAGCCACTCAAGGCATTCTCAGAGTGACATCAAATGACTTTACTTGGGATGAAACAATGCAGATCCAGCAGATGTCACTGTAACTAGCAGCAGTTAGAGGGCAAATAAACTGAAATGAAAGCAATGTACAATAAACAGTGCAGCAACACAAGAACTTGTGGGCACTATCAGGCTGTACAGCATACGTTTCACAACCACTTCTTAGATACTTTATTTGAAGACATCAGATCCAGCACTGTCCATATTATTTGTACCCTTTTATTTTCTGAACTAAATACTTCTAGGCCAAGTTTTTCAGCTGGGCTAGAGTGTGGCTTCCCTTTTTACAGGTCCAAAAGGGGCCCACAAAATTCCATCGACATTTCTTCTGCCAGCACAAATATCAGCAGTTGTATCATTAAGTAACTGACTCGTGGCTGCAATTCAAGCTGTTTCCAGCCCCACTGCTATTATTTGTGCCCGCGATGTAAGAACAATTTTTTGCAGAGGGATTTTAAAAAAAAAAAAGAAATCCCATTTCTACATATGCACTGCTCTGGCTAACAGAAAAAAAACCGGTGAGGGCAGAAGCAGTTGTAGGTATGCTAGCGAAGGTCAGCATACAGGCCTTTTAAAATTCAGCTATGGTCGGACCAGTGACACAAGGCTGAAGTAGCCTCTGGAGAGTGGCTGGACATCCACACAGCCACCCATGCTGCACGTATCCCAGCATCAAACATGGCTGCTTGCAGGGGCGGCTCTATGTTTTGTGCCGCCCCAAGCATGGCAGTCGGGCAGCCGTCGGCGGCGTTTCTGTGGAGGTCGCCGGTCCCACGGATTCGGCGGCGTTCCTGCGGGCGCTGTCGGCGTTCCCGCTGCCTAATTGCTGCCGAATCCGCGGGACCGGCAGACCTCCCACAGAAACACCGCCGAAGGCTGCCTGACTGCCGCGCTCACAGCTACCGGCCAGCCGCCCCCCTGCGGCTTGCCGCCCCAGGCACACACTTGCTGCGCTGGTGCCTGGAGCTGGCCCTGGCTCCTTGGGTTAGGCACTTGGCACTGTATTTTGGCCTTTGGGCACCCTTCCCTTACAATCCTGAGGTAGAGAGGGTCAAACTGTAACTACAGAGCAGAAGTTGCCTTCTATTATAAACAGACAGAACGAGTGTGTCCTTTTATAAATAGTCTTAGATCTGGCCACTTTTTAAAGAACCGCTGGTCAAAAGAGCAGATAGGAGCATCACTCTTGAGACATCAGCTGGGTTTTCAAGAGCTGGATTTTACTAGAGTGTGTATACTTGATGTTTTTTACCTGGGGAAAATAAACTGATTACTCTTCCAGTCACAGAGTCGTGGTACTTTCTGCTGACATCTGCAATTTTCCATAAAAAGACTCCATCGTAGGATGCTTGTTCGAAAGATTGGAGACGCTTATGGAGTTTGCTCAGGCCTGCATCTTTCTGTGTCAGACATCGGTGCAGCTCTGTAATCTGAAAAAAATAATTTCTGTTCAAACCCACGCTGTTGTCTCTACAGGACCTTCTGCTACAGAGGCAGTTCAGTACTGCAAGGACTGTCACACTATGGAGAGTTGTGTGTGTGCGCACGCTTTTTTTTTTAAACCTCACGTACTAATTATTACAGAAGGCGAAAACACCTTGATAGGTAATGATGGTTTAAGAGGATCGTACGGTATCTGATTCAAGGTGCCTTGCTCTCTTATGAGCTGAATCCAAGAAATGCTGAGCACCCATAATTCTCCATACCTTTTAGGTGCCTAAACATGGGTTTAGAGGTCTACTTTAGAAACCAAGGTTTGAAAACTTTACCAAAGCTATAGAGGGAGTTTTGGAGATGGGATTAGAACTCAAGAGTTCCTGGCTCCCACTCCTGTGTTTGGATCATGCCTACCCACCCTCCGTGATTTTTGTGCATATGTACTAACTACACAAACTGTACAGACACATGGTCATAATAAATGTTTACCTTCAATTCCAGACTTTGTATTGCATCTTGATCAAGTCCACTCTTCCTCCGAAAGGCTGCGATCTCTAGGTTAGAGGTCTCCACCTCCTTGTTGAGCACCGCCACAATATTCTCAAACACGTGCAACTTGTTTTCCAGCTCAGAAATCACTTTCTCCCTTACAAGCCGTTGCAGAAGTGACTCTTCCTCACAAACAGATGAGCCAGGAAAACAGTCCACTTCCAGATCTCCACTGACTTCCAGGGCCCCTTGGATCTGGAGATCGGAGACTTTTCTTTCCAAACCCTTCACTTTAGACTCTGCTTTGGCTACGTGTGGGATGATGCCATTTGCAGCTCCACCAGCAGGGCACAAACTGGCCCACAGTTGCTTTATATGCTGCAGCATATAATATAAGTGGATCCCCACTGCAGTCTTTTCATGCTCTTTTGTCTTCTCTTTGCTGCCCTATTGGGAGGAGAAGACCCTGTCATTGAACTAAAGTAACTGACTTAGGGCCAAATCCTCATCTAGCCTTTATTCAGGCAAAACTCCCATCAACTTCATGGGAGATAAACCTAAGTAAGGCCTTCAGGATACAGGCCTGACTCCATAGCACTAGACTTCAAAGGAGAGCAACAGGCTGCCTAGCTCCTGAGAGGTTGTGTGTATGACATGTACATATGCTACATTAACAAGAAAACAGTTGTTCAAAATCCCTCCACTTAACAAGGTGCCATGCAAATAAACAGCTAGATTCTCAAGTCAATCAATATTTAACACACACACACTGCACACAAAATATATGAGACGTATCTATTTACAAGGCAGTAAGAGCACACTAAAATCCAAAGCAGATTTTAGAAACCAGTTAATGCTGTGGGGGATACAGTTACCTTGCAGAGACTGTTTGATGCATGACAGAGTATCAAACCTGATATAGCTGTAGAGTTATAATAATTACAGAACCGTCCCATTTAATCTGAGCGGAAGATACACTGCAGGGGAAAAAGTGTCCCCAGCTGAATTTCACTCCTATGAATTGTGACAGTCAAAAGCCAGTTCCATGCTCTTCCCTTCTTTTTTGCCAGAGGAGGTTAAGTTTTACCCCTTTACCAAAAAAACAAAATAAAAAACAAAACAAAAAAACAATCAAATGAAGCCATCCTTGGTTTAGTGCCTAGGCTGGTTCATGCCAGCAACTGGAGTGTAGAGACTGTACATTACTGGAGACCTTCCAGAATAGGAGCAGGCAGCATTTCACTCACCCTAAACGAACAGCCGATCTCAGAAAACCGACAACCGTCTTTGCTGTTCAATGGCGTTGAACGGTTCTGTTAAAAACAGCCACAAAATAATAAGTACCAATTTCAAGGGTTTAATTATTTACTACAATCCACTAGGCCGGATCCTCAGTTGGTGTAAATCAGGGTAGTTCCATTGAAGTCTATGGAGCAACCTCACTGAGGGTCTGGCCCCACACTGTATAGCAAAACCAAAGGTAATTCATGTAGATACTGCCGGACAAATCACCAAGTCTTGAACTGATGACCAAGTGATTTTGTCATGCACTGCCACGTGTGAGGCCTGGGTTCCATCTCTAGTCACCAGTGTCCTGAAACCTGAGCAGGCGGGTTTGAGACCACCTCATATCTAGGTCATATCTAGCCCATGCTGACAGTAATTTGGTGGATGCCTGTAACAACGGCCGGCCCTGCAAGCTTCTTAAGCAATGTTGATTTTATATATCACTATGAAGGGCCACTTTCCGCAGCACTCAAACCTGGGAAATCCATTAACACATGGGGCAAGAGGGATGATGGTGGATTGCCCTCGAGACAGACTTGCGTGCAACCAAGTGCCTATTCAAGCCCTACGTGCTGTACACACATTAAAAACAAAACTAGGATAAATATCCTTAATACAGATATAAAGACTCCAACCCGAGTCTCAGTATAACACAGACCCCAAAATAATACAATAAAACCACAATCATCAGCAGGTGACAACTGCTGTATAATACACCCTCCACCCCCATATTAAAGAAGCCCACCACAAAGACTAAAACCCCACACCCAGTAACTCAAAATTCTTCACTTCACTCTTCACAGAGGAGGCGTGTGCCTTGCAACACGCTCTAAAGGGTGACCCATTCTCTATCACACCAAGGGGTCTGAGATTAGAATCCTGCCCTCTCCCTCTGCACCCAAAGGCATGTGTCTTTTTAAGAAGTTATTTAGTGTCGTCTGTGTTGGAACAGCCCTTGTATTGCTCACCAGGTTTCCCCTGAGTGTTTGAAAAGGAAGTAAACAAACAAACAGAACTTCCAAGATTCTAAATAAGGGGGTGACGAGGGGGAATCAGAACAACTGATCTTAGGATGTGAAAAGCTCCTGGCTACTGTTGCCACATGGAGATGCCGTGAAGTTGTCTGGGTCAGCCAGATGAAGAGCTGGCACTCTAAGGAACAGAACAAAAACAATACATCGCCCTTTCACATTATACCTACCTTTTCCTTTGATGGTCCTTCTGTGCGCATCCGTTTTTGTTCCTTCGATGAGTTGCCTTCACATGTATGCTTCTGTCATTAAAGTAAGAGGACAAAGTGTTGGGTACAATGCTAAAATCATGACATTTCCTTATTTAGGTCTCTATAAAATACAATCTCTTTGTGTACTACGTAATATTATCCCCATTTCACAGAAAAGTGAGCTCTGGTGAAGTTACTTGCTGGGGAGCCTCCGGTCAACTGAATCAGGTCTGAGCTAGCAAATACGAGTTGCACATTCAAACCCTGTTTCTGGAACAGATTTACTAGGAGGCCTCAGGCAAGTCACTCAACCCTGCACAGCAAAATTCAGCAGCGGTATGCTGGCAGTAACTTAGATCCCCTTGCACTCATGGAGTCTTCCTTAGACCTACCAATGCCCACACATCTGAAGCATACGGGAGTCTCAGGAAATGTAATTTACATGCCAAAGAGCTGGGGGGAAAGCATAAATTAAAATAGTATTGACCCCTATTCACTTTCACATGGTTTGAGTGGGTTAAGTAGGTCTTAAGGAAACTAAACCTTTCTCCAAAGATCAGGGAAGTCCATTGACCTTAAGAATATGCTTTCACTGCAGAATTAACCTGGGCTCTTATTCGGGTGTTGCGCCTAAGCCACCCTCCCATCCACACACAAAAACCTCTGGCTCGAGTTTAGTGGTACATTCAGCCTGAGCTAGCTGGCCCGTCCTAGGGTAGGCTGAAGGCCGGGTGAGGCTCTGGTAACCTGCCCACCCACTGTGCAAGCTTCCTACACACTCTTTCCCACCACTAATTTCATATTATGGGAGAAAGATTTACAAAACCTTTCTGTGTATCTCTGTAGAGTTCTCCAGCTTTTCTTTACAGGGAATAATGTTCAGAAACTTGGGACTAAAGAACTAATATTAGTTGCCGCTGTCCACTGTATGATAAACTGCAGACCTAGAGATTTCCCAAGCTAAACTGCTAAGCCAATTACTCTTCTTCCTAGCAGAGTAGGTATTTTCAGTAAGGGAGCTCCAGATGTGATACCTGTTAAGTGAAAGTACAGAGTGTGATGTTTCACATGTGGGGCCCAGCACTTTCAGAAATGACTTACAGATGCCTCACACAGTCTTCCTGGAAAACTCAGTATAGCCAATGTATGAGTCTCACCCAGTTCAAACCCTAATAATCACATTTATATGCAGTGACATGCAGGTGAACTGTGGACCAGAAAGCAAATATACATATAAACTCTCCATGCATTGGCTTCATATAGCTTGGGTTTACGTGCAGGGCTGTCTCAGATCTCATTCACTAACACACGGAAGGCAGGAGGCCAAATTTCCTGACATGATGTGCTAATGCAGAATGCATTAGTGCTAACATGAAACTCCCTGGCCCTCTTGGCTCAAAAGAGATGGAGAAAATAATCCCCCGCCGCTGGTTCATACCATGACTGTAGTTTGTGTATTTTAACATAGCGACTCTCAAGCTTTCAGTTCAAACCATTCAGAGGTTTCATCTTTAATCTTTATAAATGCCTTTGCTCGCCAGTGCGTTTCCTTTAGCAGTCTGGAAAGTTCATATAGCATTGCAGTTCCAGGAACCCACAAAGTATCTCCTCTGCAAAGCGTCCTGAGGTCTCCATTTCAGCTCCGCCAAAACACATCCAGAGAGTTCTTTCCTCTCCCCTTGGCCCTTTCTGAGCACTCTATATCTCAGACATTATTTATAATGTACCTTTGTTTTATCTTTATCCTAGTCTGTTTGTTCATGCAACTTTGTCCTTTTCCTGTTTCTTTTTTGATATGGTGGAACCCAAAATCAAATGAACATAAGATTGACATACAAAAGCTGCCATTAACACAAGTCTGAAACATGCTTAATCGGGATGCTAAGAATTATACAGAGGAGAAAGTCATGTATCTGATAGGGTTTTCTATCTGCTCCTGGAGTATTCTGGGTAAATGAAGTTTTGGCAAATAAACAGAGCTGTCATACCACATAGCCTCAAATTTAGTTAATCAGAACATATAATCTGTGAAATTACAATTTTATAAGCACTAAACAACAGGGTTTCAAAAAGCAAATGAGCCTGGTTCATGACGTGGTACAGCAAACATGATTTCCCATAGGACTGGTCTGTAGCCAGATCACAAATACTGTCTCCATCATTCCAGTAATAGATAGAGGTGATGGAAATAGGAAGGGATTCGCTACTGTAGATCAGATCATGGGTCTATTCTGTCCAGTCTTCTCACCTCATATTCAGGACAATGCCTGATGTTTCAAGAGCAGATGAAAAACACCCATGACGCATTAGGACAATGACACATTGTTGTGAGCTGGGTTGGCAGAACACAAATCTCCCTGCAACTCTTCCCTCCACTCATGGCAAGCAGTTCACAACCTAAAGCAGGGGCTCTGAAGCCGCGGAGAAGCAGAGCATCCCTCTTCCCCCGCCCCCATTTTAATCTTTTAAAGCAGGATTCATGGAGTGTTGAGCTGCTGACTGCTCTGGAGACTTGGGCACGCTATTCACAGATCAAGCAAAGCACGGATGGCGGCTGAACAAGTGTCCATACCCTGACCTGCCTATGTACCAGCTCCCTGGCCCTGGTGGGACCACCCCTCCCAGGCTGAGAAGGCATTCCAGTCTCCATGGCTCATTCATTCCTTGAGTTCTTTGCTGAAACTGACAAAGAGGCTGTCATTTGGGAAGGCATTTTTGGGCTAGGGTTTAAGGGCATTAAATTCACTTCATACAGGCCACCAAGGAGTCAGCAAATGGTAGCAACGTTTGGTTGCTACTGACCTGCATTAGACTAGGCAGAGGAGCTCCTATTTTATATTCCCTGTTGTCAATTAGGGTAAAAAATGGATTCCAGCTGCACTGAAATTGTTTTCAGTGGAAAATACTCCAGGTTATACAAATAAAAGAGATGCAAACAGCTTCTTCTCCTAGATTACAGACTTGCGAAACAGAATACGGGAACTACTGATACACGGAAGGCAACATTTCAAGGCCAGTCTCCCTACCAGGTTGCCAAGATTTCCTAACAAAAAACCATATTAGATAACAGATTAAACAGGACGAGGGAAATTAAAACAATTCTTCACCACGGGAAAAAGAAACCAAATAACCTCTGAAGGCAAACCTACTGTATCACACACATCTGAAGAGGAGCAAGGTGAATCAAAACACCGTGCTCAGACCTCTCTCTCCAGGTAACAGACTGTCAGTATGAACACTGCACTTTCAGAAGGGTTAAAGTGGTTAGATGTTTCCACTTCCAGTTATTTGCTCTTTTTGAAACACACACTGAAATAATAGTGGTAAAAAGTGCCTGTTTGACAGCCCACCAGGCTGAGGTCAGCTATTCTCCCCCCTCGCTCCCCCGCCGCCACGGAACTGGTAAAAAATGAGCAGCAGCTGTGCAAGCTTCCTACACACTCTTTCCCAGCAAGTGTGCCTCATTCCTGCCATGGAGAGACCACTTCCATAGCACTGAGAGGGGAGTTGAGTCTCCATAACCTGTTCAGTTCTTGGCAAGACTGCAAAGGCAGCGAGCCATTAGTGACAAATGTGACACGGAAACTTGCCCATCATTCTTTTCCCCCTCGCTATCCTGTTGGAGCATGCCACATTACAACTCTCCCACCACCTCTGTCGACAAGGCCGTCCTTGCAGGATGTAATTCCTAGCCTGCCAATGATTCTCCTTAAACCACCTAGAGGGTCAACACTTTTCAGTCCTCCATTCCAACCTGAAAGCTGAGTCAGCATTCCTAGTCCATAGGCTACGAGATCACAGAGTCTAAAACTAGAGAACTGAACTGCATTTTGAGAACTTTCAACTCAAATCAAAACACTTACTGCAGCTTTAGCGATGATACTGGTGTGACATTTCTTATATATGCTGCTACTGCTTTTGGCTTAGGAGTTTTATCATGAACTTTTACAATGATGATAAGATGTGTACCAGCTAAGCTATCTCAGATAAAATCCATCTGTATATATCAGCAAATATTTTCCCATCCCTTTACCTCCACCCAACTACACTGTTTCCTCCTTCAGCAACACAGTGTACTATATAGCAGCTAGTATATTGTTCTTAGGCCACTGCCATCAGCACAACCTACAATATTGTGGTGCACACACAAAAAGGATGGAATCAAAGGCACTGGGATAATTTTTTAGAATTAAAAAGAATGCAAGAAGTCCTTACAAAGCCCAACTCATCAGTTACGGGTCTGATATAAGGTTGCCCTATTGTAAGAAACTCTAAGCAGGAAGTGAGAAATGCATTTCAATTAGAGTAATAGCAACCTGCATGGAGCTGGCAAAGTAATCAAAAAAAAACAAGTGATCGGTTACCACTGGGGCAGAAAAGTTTTTGTTGTGTTTTGTTTTTTAACATGGACTGACTTTAGATAGATACATCTGGTGGGGATGTTGCAGGGCAGGTACAAGGAAGTTTCGCGCCCTAGGTGAAACTTCCTTGCACCAGCCCTGCGCCCCCCGCCCAGCTAATGCTGCCCTCCCCCCGGCAGCAGCCAGCTCCCCCCCCCCCCCCCCCCCGTGGGGGCTCCCCACCACCCCGCGGGCTGCAGCAGCTCAGCCCCCCACACACGGCAGCCTCCCCCAGCCTGCGGCGCCCCCCCCAGCTCCCAGCTCAGCCGTGGAGCCAGGAGGCAGCCGCGGCAAGCCACCCCCGCAGCTCCCAGCTCAGCTGTGGCGAACCGCTCCCCCCAACACACCCAGCTCCGCTCAGCCGCGGCAAGCCACCCCCGCAGCTCCCAGCTCAGCTGCGGAGCCGGGAGGCAGCCGCAGCGAACCACCCCCCGGGCTCCCGGCTCAGCCGTGGCGAACCACTCCCCCCAACACACCCAGCTCCCAGCTCAGCCGCGGAGCCGGGAGGCAGCCGCAGCGAACCACCCCCCGGGCTCCCGGCTCAGCCGTGGCGAACCGCTCCCCCCAACACACCCAGCTCCCAGCTCAGCCGCGGAGCCGGGAGGCAGCCGCAGCGAACCACCCCCCGGGCTCCCGGCTCAGCCGTGGCGAACCGCTCCCCCCAACACACCCAGCTCCCAGCTCAGCCGCGGAGTTGGGAGGCAGCCGCCCGCCGCCCCCCAAATCCTGGCGCCCTAGGTGATCACCTAGTGGGAGCGCCGGCCCTGGAGTGCTGAGCTTTAGTCTTCATTTTATATGTATTGTAAGGTCCTCAATTACAACAGTGCTAAGCATAATGTAAACATATAAACAAAATGAAATATGCCTGAACATGCTACAGATAAGAGAGAGATTTCAGGATGAATTTACAACGTATTCACTGCACTGGGCTCTGCCTGGGATCCACTGATACCGTTGATTCCAAGGCCAGAGGGGACCACTGTGATCATCGAGTGTGACCTCCTGTATAAGGCGGGCCACAGAACTTCCCCAAAATCAAGTTAAAGCTGATGGCATCTAGTATAAATATTGTCTGAATAAAAACTGCTGTACAAACTTGCCAATATATCGGCCAATTTTGTATTAAGTTAAAAAAAAAATCTATATTCTGGATCTTTCTGTGGTTTCTCTGGCTGCATTTCTTGTGCTCTTCACACTGAGGTGTGCTGGTTGAAAGGGGAGCTAGAACATGGCAAGAAGTGCTGCCCTCCCCCTGACTGAAACGTGCGCACACATATTTTCTCTCTTTCTCGTAGCACCACATAAGGATGGTCAAATACACCCCATTGTTTTTCCAGCAAATACATCATGGAACATTACACTGAAGTTGAAAAGTTAGCAAGGTCAGAAAAATGAAACATTCTCCAGCTACATAACTTTAACGAAACAAGGAGGAAATATTTAATCAGCGAGCTGTGAAAGCTGTGGAGTATTCAAGGTACGATTATAAAACCCTTGTTTTGTTTTAAGGCAAATAAATCTTCTTACTTGGTACTCGTTACTGGATAACCTCTGTTTACATTTCTGGCATGTGGTCATGTTATTAACACATCCATTCTCCAAATGATCTGCAAGTTTCTTTCTCATCACCATTTGTCCACAGCCGGTATGGCAAAGGATTAAAGCATATTCACATAGGCTCTGATGGTCCTGAAAGTTGAAAGTTATAAAACAAGATGTAACCCTGCACAGATACACGTGTCTACAAATGCCCTCCATTCTGCCTGCATGAATCTTTTTTGCACCATGTGGCCTCCGTGAATAGGCAAATTCCCCACCCCATTGTCTGACACACAGAACTGGGAGCGTGATTCCCAGCTTAAGCTGATGTACTCGTAGTAGCTCTTATCAAACTAGTGCACTAAAAATAGAGGTGTAGCTGCGGTATCTCGAGCGGCAGCAGCACAGGTTAGTCACGCCCCCAGCACAAACCCCGCCCTGACCCCATGGATACATATTCAGGGCAGCTAGTCCATGCCACCACTCCCCACTGCCTGTGCTACTATGGCTACACTAGTACTGTAGCTAGCATGAGTGTGTCCAGCTCCAAGTGTTGACATAGTCACAGCCAGGTTAACGTCCAAAACTCACCTCGTTCCTGGGGCTTTGCTTTATTCTTAATTTAAAACAAGACACGCAAAGTTTAGTGTGAGCTCTCTCCTGAGCTGGCTCTTTTAAGGGTCTACCTTTGTCTCAGCACCAGCCTATCTCCTTGCCTTAGAGACTCCCTGGCTTTTATCTTCTCTAGTCAGAGAGCAAATGAGCAATAATGAGATCAAACTGTTCTCGATGGCAAGATGAGCCAGCAGAATAGCCCTACCCCTCTATGCAGGGTACATGAAAGGACATCCTGTCACGGCCTCCAGCACACTACTGGGTCATGGTTCGTAAGAGCATTCAAAAGAATTCTTAAATCAAGTTTATTTATCGCTATTTGCACTTCTCTCAGCTTATACAATGAAAATCAATTAAGTCTATTTAATTGCTGTCTATAAGGGAATATTTAATTGTTTAAAAAATATAATGGAAACATTTTTACTGGCCTGAAGTTCTGTAAAATCTTATTTTACAAAAATCTATATGTTGAGGCCAAATGTGATCAACAGCATCCTTTTAACATTACCCTGGTTATAACATCTCACTGCAACAATCACAAACTCAGTGCCTGGAGCAAAAGGGCGCCGAGTAGAAGATTTTAAGTCTATAATGTAAATAGTTTGAACTACTGGAACTTTCAGTAACTATAATGGAGAGTAACAATAATTTATAAGGGGCCTTGCGCCCAAGGCCTGTAAAGCTGCTCAGCTTTAAAATAATCAAGTGTTTTTGAATTTACAATCAACCTGGCTTAACTGTCTAAATCAAAAACCTTTTAGAGCCAGATCCTCCACCGATGTAAATCAGTGTAGCTTTATTGAAGTCAAAGGACCTATGCTGATTTCCACCAACTGAGAATCTGGCCCTAAATGTTCCATACTGATACAAAACGTTTATTGTCTAGACATTATGGCCCGGTCCGATAAGGTACCAGTGACTCCAGAGGAAGCTGGCACACTCAACACATCCCTGGATGTGCTCAGCACCTCACGGAATTGGGCCTTACACCTTATTTTTCTGATACTTCATCCAGTGTTGAAGCAGGAGTAAAACTAGTTTATTACAGAAGCGACAAAGGGTCCTGTGGCACCTTATAGACTAACAGAAGTATTGGAGCATAAGCTTTCGTGGGTGAATACCCACTTCTTCGGATGCAAGCCAAGTTTATTACAGTCTTTCACTGAGGCTCTCACACTGACCATGTCACAAATGATTTTTTTCTTAAAAGCAAGATGACTGTTCCAGCAGTGATCTCAGAAATGCCAATTTTAATCACATGCCTTGTTTTCAAATCCATTTTTCTGTGTATTCATGCTGAGAGAGGTCCTGGCACCTTTTGAACTCTCAGAACTATGGCCCTGAGCAAAACGGGGTAGAGTTTTCTTGAAAGGAGAACAGACAAATGGAAAATGTGTGCAAAATTAGCAAATAAAGGAAAAATATGAGAGCAGCATCTCTGCAGCTCCTCATATACAGAGACTGACTGCACATCACATCCCGCTTCTAAACTGGGTGCAAAGAGGCCTTTAGCTACAGCTCCATTTAACTACAAAGCCCTCTTTTGTCCTCAAGATTATGCAGAGAGGGTTAAGCCCCCTCTGTGCTATTTACATATTGGCTTGAATTTTCTTTTTTGATTGTTGTACACATAGCAGATTCTGAAACACTGTCTATTTCACCTTTATCATTTCACATCAATATTCAAAGAATGACTGTAACGTACTAAATAAACAGGAGTCAGACAACTGTGTTTTTCTTTCTAAGTCTATTTTCTGTTTCCTTTGTTGTGTCAGTATCTCCATGAGCACTGCCTCCCAAACATTACCCTCGGAGATTGCATTACCCTTGGAGATTTATTTTTCTTACAAAAATATAGGAAGCACATTACTTCTAATAATAGTTTGGAGATCAGGGTATTATGGGCTTCATTGAGGGTTACTTACAAGGTCCTTGCCCATAATGTTATACTTAAACCTACTGGAAAAACTATAGCTGATACATGCATTTTTAGAGAGACAGGGTGGGTGAAGTCATGTCTTTTGTTGGACCAACTTCTGTTGGTGAGAGAGAGAAGCTTTCAAGCCACACAAAACTCTTCTTCAGGTCTGCAAAACGTATTCAGAGTGTGACCGCCAAATACAAGGTGGAACAGATTGTTTAGCATAAGTAGTTAACACATATTGCAAGGGACCATTCCAGGTGAATATATTACCGCACCCACTTTGTCTCTCTAATGTCCTGGAACTGACAGCACTACAAAAACACACATACATTCATTTTTATAATGTGTGCTTCCCCATCATTCAAAACATGCTGGGTCTGATCTAAACCCCATCGACATCAATGGGAAATTTTCACTGACTTTCATTCATCACTGGATCAAATCCTCAGCTGGTACAAATTACTACAACTCTTTTGAGCTTCAACGGAGCTTCATTGACTTACACCAGCTGAGGATCTGGCTTCAATCTCTTTGTGACCCCAATACAGGAAAACACTTAAGCACATGCTTAACTTTGATGAATAAGGATGGACTGCGGAATTGGGTCCTAAATCCCCACGTTCTTCTAACATCACATGAACATGCCTCCCTGACACAATGTTCATCCTCACTGGCAAAACCTCACTGCACACTTATGAGACACAATATGGAAGAGGAAACTGTCATCTTTAAACTTACTTCAAAATTTTTCATGATACCAGACCAACTGCATCCAGCGGTCCCACAGCGCACTTTGAATTCAGAAATCTCTTTATTGATGGCAGCATCACTGAAAGCCTGGAAATTAACAACGAGATGAGCAGTCAAACACTGGTCAATAAAATGATCCACACAGCAGCTATGAGATGGGAACAGGCTGGGACTTTATAGCTTCATAAACCTTGATTTTTTTTTCTTTTACGTTTAATCTTCTGCACAAATATTATTTGGTTTAACGAGTATATAGGAAAAGGCCAAAGGATTGTGAAATCCTATTATTTGTTTCTTATAGCTCAAAAATTAAATGATTTGAGGTGATTTTAATGTATTAAAAATAAAAATATGCCCTTCCCAGTGAAAACTTTCAGTATAGTTTTTTCCTACTCAGAAACCTGAAAATAGGTGTATGCAAAGAATGTGCTGATGGAACCTTAACTATAGAGGGCACTACCTCATGCCACTCTAATGCAGGCATTTAATTACTGGGGTCATTAACACCTCTTTTACCTGCTGCAGAGAGAATTTAAGACTCAACCTGAATGAGGAGCATGAGGGGGTACACCCTCTCAGACTCAGGCTGTTTCCATTTAGTTTGCCTAGTGTCCTAGAGAAATCCAAACCATACACATGCATTTTTTCCCAGCACTATACAGTTTTTTCTTGCATTAACTGTGAAGAACTATGCAATAAATAAATAAAACATGAATCACTGCAGCCTTTTAATATCACATCTTGCACAAGCAAAATAGCCACAGTAGAACAGAGACGAGTATTAAGAACACAATATGGAAGACTGCAGATTCCCCACAGATCAAAATATGGAAAATCCAGGGGAGGGAGTGCACATATGAAATAGCTCATCACTATACTGAGAATAATGAGAAGCCTTCCCTGCTTTCTAGAGAAAAATTACTCCTGTCAGCCTACAACATCACTAAGAGACAGAGAAGGAAAAGTGCCACCAGTTCATCTACTTCTTCCCTCTTGATCACTATATTCAAACAGCGCTCTATCGCATCCAGGTTTAATTAACCCAAGAACAGGGCTTTCACCTCCTCCCTTTGGAAAGACCCTTAGAAAACAATATAGCAATAACAAAGCTCTAACCTGTGCATTATCCATGAGCCCAGGGAACAAAATTATTTGTTCATTTGGTAAATCAATCAAAAGAAAAAAAGTCACCAGTTCAGAAACGAACTAAAGAGATCTGGACTAAGATTGAAATGTCAAGAAACTGTGGAAAATACCGAGGGGCTCACCCCTCATTCTGTAGCAATTAGTTTTCATGCTGTAATTGTACTGTCCAAGCTGTGTTATAACCAGTTTTAAAACACATGGTCCTTACACAATGTCTTTTTAGACTGGTTATAAGACAGGTATCATTACAAAAGAGGGAATATTGGGTATTGAAGTCAGCACCAGAATAGCAAGAGTGAAAGAGGTATTCTGGAAGAATAAACATCTGATGAGAAAGGACATAAATTTGAAGACTACATTCCAACTCTTAAGAACTTACATTTGGGCTGTGCGGTGGTCTGTGTTAAATTACGGCTGTGAAACATGGACATTCAAACAATCAATGATAAAGAAACTACAATCCTTTGAATTATGGTGTTACAGAAAAATTCTGAAAATATAATGGATAGATCACGTAACCAATAAAAAAGTATTGGAGATTATTTGAACTCAGCAAATACCAGTTAGAGATTTTATGAAAAGAAAGATTCAATTTGCAGGGCACATTTTAAGAGGTTCAGTGAGCAATGCATGTTTACAGGCACTGGAAGAGAAACCTGACAGCAGAAGAACATAAGGCAGAAAAAGATGACCTGGGATGGATGAGGTGGTATCCTGGGTGGATCAAAAGGTCTAGTCATCTACAAAGAGATTAGCAGAGGATCCTACAGAATCGGCTACCATGGCTGCAAACCTCCAGTAATGGAGATGCCATGTAAGAAGAAGATAAGATGGTTTAGTTCTGTCCACACAGGTCAAACCAATGTTAAAGAACTATAGTCAATTTCATCGAATAGTAACAATTACTGTTGTGAGACTCATTTACATATAGATCTTTGTAATGATTAATATACCAGCAATGCATTGTCAGAAGTTGAAAAAAATCCTAAAAATATTAGTAAAGTGTTGAGTCCTTTCATTTTAGAAAAAAATCCATTTATATTATTTTACATATAAAATATTTTTAGACTGCAATCATATTCAGTTCCCTTTTCTCTTTGCAGACTCCACACCTTATCCAGCAAGCTTCCCTAAAAGGCAAACACTGACAGTGTTAATCTCTGAGCTGCAGGTAGAGTGTATGAAGGTTGGACCCATGATCAGCTCTCATGGTCTTTTTGTTGTGGCAGGGAAGGGGAACTATTTATAAGTTTGAAACAAAAATCTGAAATGGTTCCTATTCCGACATCCCTTTTCACTAATGCAGTTGACTTATGACACTTTGATAATGATGTAACTGGCAAAGTAGGACTCAATCCTGCAACCACTGCTCATGCATGTATCCCCATTCAAGTAAATGAGACTATTCACTTGAGTAAGGCTGCAGAATCGGGTCCCAAGCTTGTTAATATTGCTCAATGGCACATCGTCTAGAGAACTACTTTCTGCCTCTGCTTCCACTTATCACTTCTGCAAAGGAGTGGGGAGATATTGTCTTGCTTCCCCTGTTTCAGTTTCTTGGGCAAAATTACATCAAGTCTAGCACTCCTGGGTCTAGCATTTTACAGATGGGTATTGTGGAGCATCAGCAAATTTGGTGACTTAGCCAGGGTCAGTCAGTCAGTCAACAGTAAACCTGGAAACAGAACTCAGGAATTGTAACTCCTAGTTACTTGCTCTAGAACATTTACACTAAAAATCTTTATGCTTCAAGGCATAAGATGATCACTAGCTGGGGTTGGAGGGAATTCTCCCTTTTGGAAAAGAGCAGCGCAATTAGGCTTATGATGGGGGTTTTACACTTTGTCTCTGAAGCACAGAGCATTAGCTGTGGTTGGAGACAGGATTCCAGACTTAATGGAAGATGGATGCTTTCTGGCATGGCTGTTCCATGTCTCTTGGATGAACAGTGCCCTCATAACTGTAATTATCGGATTAATTAGTTACATTTTCTTTGGTAGACTATTGGTTACATTATTACTGAACCCTGCAATGTCAGGCTTTTATACAGACAAACCAAACTTTATAATTGGGGGGAAATGAGTGGATTTAATCAGTACAAGCAACATTTCAACAACCACCTCCTTGAAAATGACATTAATTAGTTAACAAATAGTCACAGTCTTTTAAATATTCAAGAATTCCAGTAAGGGGGAAAAAATTAATTTATCGGGATATAGGGATTTTTGCATTTTGTTGAACAAACATATTTCATGCTGTTTGTTTTGACCTTTGTCTGGTATATGTTCTTACACATACGTGTATTTAAGCAAGAGAAGCAGTCTGTGCTTGGGTCTGTGTGCATCTGACATCATAAATTGTCCTGTAGTGGTATGGAAATCAGCCATTGCTTGGAAACAGAACTAAAAATAAAAGCCTCAGTGGAATCTATTCCATGAAAAAAAACTAGAAAATCTAGAACACTTGTACCTTTGTCTGTACATTTAAAAATAGATGCTTACTGGTCAGTTTTCAGTCTGCTTGTAATACATAATCCAGTCTATATTTTATAAAAAGATGATAGCTTGCAAACTGTATGTTCAGGTTCTTAAGAACATAGTTTTTCAATAGTAACACTTACCATTTTCATTGTTTTTCATTTTCAAGGCATTTTACATTGACTAGTAAACCATCAAACAACACCTAAAGATATGTAAATATGAGTATCCCCATTTTACTTGCACAAGGGCACTGATCAAGTTATTGTCAAAAATGGAGTCAGAATTCAAGAGTTCCTGGCTCCCAGTCCCATACTCAGCCCTCTAGGCCATGCCACCTTCAACAGAATGTCTATATACGAGCTGTAGTAGACTCTGCATTGCATGTATATAAAGCAATCGTGTGAATTGCACAGGTGTGAATGAATGCAGAATTTGGCCCCAGTTGCTTAATGTAGATTTTAATTCAATATTACAGTACAGTGCAATTCAATACAATATAGTTACTCCTCTGAATCAACCAGCACTGGCCACTGAAGTCTTTCAGTCTAGTGCACAGCTGGAAAATGACCAAAACCAAAGAAAAGAAAAAGCAGGTTAACAACCCCACCATAGATTTTTTACTATGTCAAAAATAAAATAAAACAAAACAAAAAAAAACACAACTTAAGAATTTCCTGGCATTACAGAACAGATTATTATAATGGTATCTAACTTCAGAGGGACAGTCCTGTGACACATGGGTTTCTCTAATGGTATGTGTGTCCTGTGTGCTTTCTGTTTCACTCTCATATTTGTTAATCATTATGAACACAGCTCAAGTAAAGGAGCTGTGCCTGAAAGAACAGCAAAAGCAGGGGGTTCTCACCTCTTCTTTTTCCACCCAGGCCACTCCCTCACATGATCATTCACTTGAACCACTAGCTCTCGCCCCCCAGAACATCAATGGAAAGCCTGTAAACAGCAATACCAACACAGAACTTCCCCACCCTCACCAAAGGGCCTGATCCAGAGCCCAATGAAGTAAATGAAAAGAGTCCCATTGACATCACGGGGCTTTGAATCAAGTCCAAGGAGAGAGAAACAGTCTCTTCTCTCTCTATTTCATTATGTTATGGTTAACCATCTCTTCTCTATCATTCTGGCCAACTGACAGCAATAATGTTCACTAAATCTTTGGTTTGACTCTAATTCCGCAGCAAAAGCTCTTAATTGCCTTGACAGCGCTTTCATCTCAAGCATCCACATTTATGAACACCAAATATACTGAAAAGCCAATAAAACTATTCACTAAGGGTAAAATTCACCCCTATGCAGAGGGATACCACGAGGCCAAAGTATCCACCATATTCTGCATAACGGATGACTTCCATCTTAAGAGAAGGAAAGACAGGCCTCAACCAACCTACCCCAGACCCAAATATACCTCAGAACTTGGAGGAAGTTCTGATCCAGAGCCAAATGTCACAGTCGTTCTCTTTTCTGCAATGAGTCCAAACCAAAATCCTGGACTTATTCTACAGGTCCCACACAGCTGGGTCCCAGCGGGGTCCGGGGGTAGGATCCTGGCTTCTGCCCAGCCCCCTGCAGCAGGGTCTGGAGTCCAGGCAGCCAGCTGCTGCCCAGCCCCACAGGTCCTGGGATCTGGGCAGCTGGCTGGTGGCAGGGCTCGGAGTCTGGGCAGCCAGCTACTGCCCAGCCTCCTGCGGCAGAGTCTGGGCAGCTGGCTGCCGCCCGGCCTGCACACCAGGGATCAGGGTCCTGGTATGGTCTAGGGTTAAGGTCCTGGATGCCCCACAGCCAGGTCTGGGATCTGGGCAGCTGGCTATCGCCTGGCACCATACAGTGGGGTCCGGGGTCCTGGTGGGATCCAGGGTTGGAGTCCAGGCTGCCCCCTACCCTGGCACGGTAGGGGTCAGGGTCCCCACGCAGCGGGGTCCAGGGTTGGGGTCCCTACCCCCCGCCCCATGCCCAGCTCTCCGCTCCTGGCCCCATTCTGTGGAGGGGTCTCTGGGCAGAGGGCACTGAGTGTAGGGGTTTGTGCAGGGGTTTAGGTGGGGGACAATGTGGTTCTCAACCTGCGGCCCAGCTAACACTAAATAGGTTGAGAACCACTAGACTAAACCAAAATCTTAAGAGGGAAAACCCTTATCGCTGTGGGAAATCCCCGCAAGATACTGTGCAGGCTTATGTCCCCATTTTATATAATGTCAAATTTTATTAAAAAGTAACCTATCCTATCGTCTTACTTATTCCATAAGTGTCTTAACCATTTGATATACCTGTCACATTGGAAAATGCCTTTTATGGTTTAACAGTTGAAAGACAAAGCGAAGGGGAAAATAAAAAACAGTAATATTAAAATCTCACGGGTATATATAACTTTAAAAATACATAGGCTATTGGTTTCAGAGTGGTAGCCGTGTTAGTCTTTATCTGCAAAAACAACGAGGAGTCCTTGTGGCACCTTAGAGACTAACAAATTTATTTGGGCATAAGCTTTCGTGGGCTAGAAACCCACTTAGGCTATTGGGTGCTTCCTGGTACCAGTCAGATAAAATACACAGGGGCCATATTTTTTTTTGCATTCGCTGCACAAGAAAAATGGAAGGCTTGTAGACCTTTTAACAGTCTCTGTTTGATGGAGAGGAGCAGATGTCACTGGACCTCTGTTGTCACATTATTCTCAAAAAATCAAAAATCCTGCTAACATGTAATGTTCAGCGCAGTCAGTTCCATGCCAGAGAATGCAAACACAAATGGTATTTTGACATTACTTTAAAAAAAACCTAAGAATGCTTAGGGGAGTCTCATGTCTTAGCCTGGATCCCTTCCAAATCAAGTTTTTAATTTAACGAACAATTTTGAGAAAAAAAATCCAACACTGCACCTTTTATAACTCCAGTCATGGAAAGAACAAGAGAAAAAAAAATCAAATTTGTATTTTAAATACTTTTGATCTTGTTTCAACATTACCAAAGTTCTTCCTGGGACTTAGGCAAATCAAACCTAAATCAGGGGATCTTAACACACCCACTCAGAGAAGGAAAGTTAATCAATGCCAGTCCCCACGACTTTTTTCAGGGATGGGGTCCAATTCTGCTCTCATTTACCCCCTTGTAACTGCACTGAGGATAATGGTGTTCAGAATAAGCATCTGGCTGGAGAACTAGGCCCCACATTCTTATTTCCAATCAGCGTATGATCATATATTGCATGGGTATAAACGAGAGCTAAATCTGGCCCAAGACTTTTACGGTCAATTCTAGCCTGTTCCTATGCAGCTGATAATGAT
This sequence comes from Macrochelys suwanniensis, assembly GCA_033296515.1. NCBI lineage: Eukaryota > Metazoa > Chordata > Testudines > Chelydridae > Macrochelys > Macrochelys suwanniensis. The sequence continues at coordinate 5,098,086 of CM065790.1, read as the reverse complement.
CCCTATAGAGTGGAACCAGTACAGTTCTACTGCCCAAGGAGGGCAAGATGTAGGGGAGCCAGGTGGGGATGTGCACCCACGGCACAGGGTAGAAGCCTGTTCCAGGTGAGCCCCCAGCGTAGCAGTGTGTAGGAGATGGCAGCAGGTATAGGGGGATGCCCTCAGATCCTCCAGCTGAATTCAATAAATCATGCAGCTGTTCAACACCTCTCAGTACCAGGGTCTAAGGGTATGTCTATACTTACCTCCGGGTTCGGCGGTAAGCAATCGATCTTCTGGGATCGATTTATCGCATCTTGTCTAGACGCGATAAATCGATCCCGGAAGTGCTCGCCGTCGACACTGGTACTCCTGCTCCGCGAGAGGAGTACGCGGAGTCGACGGGGGAGCCTGCCTGCCGCGTGTGGACCCACGGTAAGTACCTTGTAGTTCGAACTAAGATACTTCGACTTCAGCTACGTTGCGTATCTTAGTTCGAACTGGGGGTTTAGTGTGGACCAGCCCTAACTTAGCTGTAGCACAACGAGGGTCATCAAACAAAGGGTGCATAGGGCAAAGAATCAGCCCAGGAGGCCAAAGGTTACTACAGTAACAGATCATGGAATAAGCTATTGTTGTTGTGTGGAAAACTCATTTCTCATATTATACACATACATACACACACACAAACAAACTAATAGTATGCGGAGCAAAGTCTGACAAAGACACAAGAGAGGTGGAGTGGAGGGCCTTGATAAAGGACAAAAGAGCAAACCTGCTAAGGAGTCTATTATTCACATTGTTTACAAACCCCAGCCCTGCAAGCTGATTCACAAACAGAATCCTTAAGTCTGTGTGAAGCCCCACTGAACGTCCGCAGGACTTTGTGCAGGCTTTAGGGTCTGCCCCTGTGGATCAGCTGACAAGACTGGTTCCTTGGTCACCACATCCCACCTACAATTTTGCAGAAAGTCCCACTAACAGTTTTATAGAAGTCCCATACTAGAGAAATCCCGAGGTTTTCACAGAATTGATGAATATCATGAGCAGTACAAAACAGTTTCGTTTGTACATAGGCTTATACCTGGGCCCCATGTACTCTGCAATACTGTATCTGTGGGGATTTGCTGCAGAATTGGACATTTTCCCAAGATCCTATAGAATTCAGCATTTTATCTCAAAAGTATCATTTTATGGGTGCCTTGTGCCCAGTACTTTGTGCTCTTTTTACCTTTCCCCACTGAGACCTGGCTGCAGATGCCTTTTGCTCCACATCATTCTCCACAATGGAGATTTAAAGCATGCTTTCTTGCACTGTTCCATGAAACCAGGCAGGAGGGGATTTGGGAGCAAGAGCCAAGGTCCAGTTTGTAGCCACAGTGTAGGAGAGTGAACTGGTCCCCATGGAGAGTAGTGCAGCAGCTGTTATCTGGGGCGTTGAACCACTGATACCAGCTATGAGCTTCCCCACACCCTGGTACACATGAGGGAAAGGAGATTCTGAGCCAAGCTGTTCTGAGAACATTTCAGGAGCCCAAACCCAAAATAGAGTGAAAATATTCATCATCAAAAATATTCTTAATTAAAACCCCCCTGAAAATTTGTCAGTGAATATTTTTGTCTGATTACTTTCAACAATGAGTTTTTTGTGATGTTCTTCATCCCCCCTGGCTCCCACAGTTTTCTCCAGGCAACACAGGCTAGGCAGTCTAGTCTATTCTACTCTTTTCTATACAGGTTCTCGTACCACATTCATCACCGTGTTATCTGAGCCGCCTTCCAGGAGTGTGTTAGGTAATGTAACTAACATCTGTCATGCATGGTTTGTTCTCATCCTCTCCCCAGAGGGAGAAGCGTGTGCATTGGAGTGTTTTGGTTTGGTACTGGCTTTTTTTTATATGTAAACATATCTATTGCTATGTGTTTGTATTAGAGAAGGCAGGTCAAAGAAAGGCACCTTGCACGTGGAACAGAGAGTTGGGAGGTAAGTGATGGTCCTTAGTTCTTGGGGGAGTTCATTTCACAGTCTTGGATCAGCCCCAGATAAAGTTTCGTCTCCCACCTGCATTTCTGCCTCCTTCTATTCCCTGGCTGGCTTTGGTTAAGGCATGGATACATTTTTGTACAGTGCCTAGCACAATGGGGCACTGAGCTGGCTGAGGCTTTTAGGTGCGACCAAAATATGATGTTAAGTAATCATACATCATAATAATAATAATTGAGGCTGTGTGTTTGGGAGCGGGAAGATGGGAATGAAGGGTATTTCATGCCCATAGAATAAGTTAACTTTGCAGCAGATTTTAGGGCTTCTTGACGCAGAACTTGGTGGAGTTCACAAGGCACTACACACATCCAAAGACTTTTTTGATCAAGAATTGAGGGAAAGTCCAGGATGTTAAGGTATCTAGGTTAATAGGCACAACTGTGGAATCATTCACTATCATTTTCTTTATTATTCCCTCTTTTAAAAAATAATACTTTAATGACTCTAGCATTAGCCCAGAGAGATAAATGAAACATTAATACAAACATGATTACATACCCTTTCTTCTGTCAATAAGCTTCCTTCATTTACAGTTCCAGGATCCTCTGCATTACATTTCTGACAAATTGGGTTTTTGTTGTTTCTGGTAGGAAAAAAATTAAAAAAAAATATTTGTGAACTGTAGTTCAGAGAGCCTCTGTTTCAAGAATGACAAATTTTTAAAAAAAACAGAAGTATTACTTTCAGCTCAAGGTCAACACGCTATATGGTAAAAGGGCCAAATCTTGGTCCCATTGAAAGTCCACAATTTTTAACCATCTATCTGCAAAATCTGAACCATCATGGTTACTCTGCTCTACAAAACCAGCAATGCTAGGAATCTACTTCTCTCAGTGAGGTAGGCACTAACGCCATGTAGTGTACAGTAACCTGAAAACTGACGTCTTTTTAACACAGAAGTGATGTCCTTTCTTCTCTGGCAGGTGGATAGGTTTTTAATTGCCAGGATACATCTCAGGGCTCAATCTTCTCTTCATTCCCTCAGGCCACCATTGTTGTGTTGACTTGTAAAACTGGCTATTGTGTGTACACATGAAGGGCCATGGCATAGCTGATGCAGGAGTGAACTCTGAAGTGGCATCATCATACTTTCCAGAAACACAGCCACAAAATGCTTTGGTTTTAATTTAAAATATTTTTTAAATTAGCATTTAAACTGTGTAATTAAAGGGAAAAAGCAAAGCTTTTCAGGAAGAGGCAAGCACTTTTGTGACACTGCAATTACCATCCAGCTGAGTCATGTATTAGCTCAGTTCAAGAAACTCGGCAGAAAAGTGTCCTTATGACCAGACGAAGAGCATGACATTACTGCCTTCAGACTGTACTAACAGGTTTGCTTGGTTCAGTTTCCAGTTGCATTACAAGGTTGTCATGAGAAGATATAAGCACACAGAGAAAATTCTGTTCTTACTTTCAGGAGTGCAAGTCCTGAGTGACTCCACTGACTGCAGAAGAGTTACTCTGGATTTACACCAGTGAGAGCAAGCAGAATTTAGCCCAGCAGGCCAAATGCATTCTGTGTAAAATGCCATTACATTGTAGTGCTTTGACCTGCCAATCACATGTGGCTGGCTAGCTGACCGACTCAGCTTTTCGTTACAGTTTAATCAGGATATATATTTAGGACTTGTCTACACTGGCAATTTACAGCGCTGCAACTTTCTGTCTCAGGGGTGTGAAAAAACACCTTCCTGAGCGCAGCAAGTTTCAGCACTGTAAAGCGCCAGTGTAGACAGTGCACCAGGGCTGGTAGCTGCGCCCCTTGTGGAGGCGGGTTTTTTAGAGTGCTGGGAGAGCTCTCTCCCAGCGCTGCGCCGCAACCACACAAGGCACGGGCAGCGCTTTAGCATTGCCAGTGTAGACTAGCCCTTAAAGAGGAGAGGGGAGAAGCAGCTAATTAATTAAGAACAATATCCATCTATCTCCAAGCAAAAAGGCTGAGATTGTTCTGAGGGTTGATTCCTCACTGGGCATTGACCCAGATTTTACATCGTTCACTTTATAATGTTCTAAAATAATAACAACATTTTAAACATCCATAGCACCTTTCATCCAAGAATTGCAAAGCATTTTACACATCTTAAAGTAACTTCACAATAGCCTTCCTATGAGCTCTCAAGATGATTCTCTCCCTTTCAGACTGGGAATGGAAACTGAAATATAGAAACAGACTTCAAAGAGAAACTGCAGAGCTACAATTCATTTGCAAACTTAACACCATCAATTTGGGCTTGAATAGGGACTGGGAGTGGCTGGCTCACTACAAAAGCAATTTTCCCTCTCTTAGTATTGACACCTCCTCATCAATTATTGGGACTGGACCACATCCACCCTACCTGAATTGGCCTTGTCATCACTGATTCTCCACTTGTAAGGTAACTCCCTTCTCTTTATGTGCCAGTATATTTATGCTTGTATCTGTAATTTTCACTCCATGCATCTGAAGAAGTGGTTTTTTACTCACGAAAGCTTATGCCCAAATAAATCTGTTAGTCTTTAAGGTGCCACCGGACTCCTCGTTGTTTCTGTGGATACAGACTTACACGGGTACCCCTCTGATACTCGAAGTACAGAGCGGTAATTTGCCTAAGGTTATACAGCAAGTCAACAGCAGAGCCAAGAGGAGAAGCTAGGAATCCTGACCACTAGACCACACTCGAAGCCTATAGACATACATTCTGAAAATAATACCACTGTAAGGAAGTATATACATGGATGATAAAATTACTACTATCAACATCCCAGGTACTCTCAAACTCTACTCTAGCACTTTGTCTCTATTTAGTAGATTATCACATCAGCTCATCCTACTAGGTTTGCAGCTACAGAATCAGCCACTTGAAATCTCTCTGTCTTCTCGGAAGAAATGCATGATCACGTGATCCCCTGTAGAAAGAACTTACCGTACAACCCATGACAGGCAAGCCGAGCAGTATCTATGTCCGCATAGCGTTTGCTGGGCTTTCTTCAAAACGTTATTACAGCTGCTGCACAGGTATTTGTGATCAGGCACATTCTCACAGATGCTGGTGGGATAACCAAAGGGAAATTCGTTTTCGTCAGGAGATGAGCCAGGGCCATCCGGAGAGACTCTGTCTGCCCTCTCAGCCATCTGAAGTAAACTGCTGTGGAAGATGTGGAACACACTAACTGCTGAAACAAGCAGACACCCGCTCCGGTAGATGTGAAATAATACATTGAGCATCAAAGTCCACAAGGCAACTTCAAACCTGTGTAGTAATCTAGCGATCTGTTTAATTAAATCTGTAGCTGACATGTGTGACTAAGTGTCATGGTGGGGTTTGACTAGGTACCAGCAGGAAATTACTGTACAGATTTAAAATTCCCCTGAATCACAAAATGAAAACAGATGCATTATAATCAAGGGGAAGCTGGGGGGCTTTGCATAGTTTTCAGGTTTGTTTTCAGGGAAAAGTAAATATTTCTGTTCTTTTTAAAACTATAATTCCACTGGTCAATATTGCACGGCAGAATTATTTCCTGTAGAGTAAATCCCCAGTCTCAGAACTCTAGTTCCCATTTCACGCAAAGCTTGTCCCTGATTGCATTTTACAGATGTGGAAACTCCAGAACAGAAAGGTGTTCCCCACAGTCATAAAGGAAGATAGAGGCAAAGGCAGGAAAATACAAGTCCACTAACAACTAATGCCATGCTCTAGCCACTACACACATTGGGCCTGATTTGCTGAGCACCTCCAGCTCTCCCCCTGTAGTTAATGGACACTGCCTCTGGAGGACTCAAGAATGGTTTGGAAAACTCAGGGTTTTATTACCTGAACAAATATAATTTATAATTGTACCCTTATAAATCACATTTTTCTCATGACAGCACTAACACAGAAGTACCCGTCCTGGTACCAATGGTGACATTAGCAGAAACTGTTATTAACTAATAATCTGAAAAAACAGAATCAATGTTCATGTTATTAGCTCAGAGACCAGAATGCAATTTTTTCCTGCCCTAAAAACCCACACAGGCTCTGATCAGCCAGGAACCTAGAGGAATATAATACTGTACAATTATAAGGCCATCTTCTAGATACTCTGCACATTTTTCTGTGGTGATCAGTGCCCTAGATTAGATATCCTGTAATTCTTGGGCAGGAAAGTCTCCCATTGACTTCAGAGGGACTTTTGCTTGTATAAACAGCTGTAAGATTGTACTGCTTTCTTTTCTCTGTGGTACCTTGCATGCATATTGTAACCCTAAATGTGTTACATCAGTAAAGATTAATACAGAACTCCTAAGACAGGGAGGGAGATTCTAACAGGCCTAGGCATCAAAAAGCTAATTTCTGTTAAGATATGAAATAAGATGAAAAGTCAACAAGCTGGAGAAATAAAAGAAGAGCGTTCCAGACAGTAGAAACTGCAGAGAAGATGATTCTTGCACCAACAGTGGCCAGAATATACACAGGGGCATTCAGGAGTGTTTAACTCAGCCAAGATGTTTCTGTAACCTAGGCCAGATAGCTAAATTCTCAAATACCTCCAAATCAATGGCTTGCCTTTGCTGGATACCAGCTGCATTATTATTGGGTTGGCCAACACCTCCATCGATTTCCCTCCCCCCCAGGATCTCATATAACAAATGCACCACCTAAAGAGTGTGTCACCGAAACCATTATTGGCTTCTATACACGCTATAAAGGTGGCTTTACAAGATCTGCACAGGGCTTTTCCTTGATAGGGAGGGAGCGGATTATTTCAGTCGGTGGGCCAGAAAAACCCACTCCTGACTTTAGTGCAAGGAGAAAGCCACCTCTCTCTCTGCAATGGCCCCCTCAGAAGGCACGTGGGGGTGGAGGACAGAGATGAAGGCCAGGAGGGAATGGGATCCCAGATCTAGTCTGGCCTCCCGGATATAGGGTGACCAGATTTCCCGATTTTATAGGGACAGTCCCGATTTCGGGGTCTTTTTCTTATATAGGTTCCTACTGCCCCCCAGCCCCTGTCCCAATCTTTCACACTTGCTGTCTGGTCACCCTACCCGGGTATCACAGGCCACCAACACCCCCCAGCACCTGCCCGCTAAACCCAAACCGGCTCAGGCCCAGGGCTGAAGCTGGGCGCCGGGGGGGGGCGGGAGCAGGATTACATCGCCGCTCCCCTCTCTGATTCCGGCCGCAGCTGCCCCGGGGAGGGGGCTGGGCTGTGGTGGGGGCGCAGCGGGGTCGGGGCCCATGCCCGGGGGGGTCCTGAGGTCCCTGGCCCATGGGGGGCGGGTCGGGGGGGGGGGGGTGTGCCGGGATTTCTGGCCCGCGCTCGGCTGGGCGGCCGCGGGGTCCCGCCCGCGGGGGGATCAAGGCAGGCCCGCTCGCCCAAGCCCAGCCTGGAGGAGTCGGGGGGGCGGGGATCGTGGCCTGGCCCGGCCGGGCCCGGCCGTCCCCAGCCGCCAGCTTACCTGAGCCCCAGGCTGCTGCAGGGAGCCCCGCCCGGCGCGCAGCTCCCACTGGCCGGGGCCCGGCCCGACCCTCCAGCTGCCGCTCGCGGCGCTTCCCTCCCGCGGCAGGCTGGGGCTGGGGCTGGGGCCGGGGCGGGCGGCAGCGAGAGGCCGGGGCCGGCTCTGTTCAACCGCAAAGAGAAACCAAAGCAAGGGCCTGAAATCCCCGGGGGCGGGGGAGTCACAGGGATCCCCGGTGTGTGTGTGGGAGTGGTGGGGGCTGAGGGAGCTCACAGGGATCCCCGGGGGGTGGGGGAGCTCACAGGGATAACCAATGTGGGGAGTTGGGGTGCTCACAGGGATCCCCAATGTGGGTGGGGGGGGGGGTTGGAGGAGCTCACAGGGATCCCCAATGTGGGTGGGGGGGGGGTTGGAGGAGCTCACAGGGATCCCCAATGTGGGGGGGGGGTTGGGGGAGCTCACAGGGATCCCCAATGTGGGTGGGGGGGGGGTTGGGGGAGCTCACAGGGATCCGCAATGTGGGGGGGGGGGTTGGGGGAGCTCACAGGGATCCCCAATGTGGGTGGGGGGGGGGTTGGAGGAGCTCACAGGGATCCCCAATGTGGGGAGCTCACAGGGATCCCCAATGTGGGGGGGGGTTGGGGGAGCTCACAGGGATCCCCAATGTGGGTGGGGGGGGGGTTGGGGGAGCTCACAGGGATCCCCAATGTGGGTGGGGGGGGGGTTGGGGGAGCTCACAGGGATCCCCAATGTGGGTGGGGGGGGTTGGAGGAGCTCACAGGGATCCCCAATGTGGGGGGGGGGGTTGGGGGAGCTCACAGGGATCCCCAATGTGGGTGGGGGGGGGGTTGGGGGAGCTCACAGGGATCCCCAATGTGGGTGGGGGGGGTTGGAGGAGCTCACAGGGATCCCCAATGTGGGTGGGGGGGGGTTGGGGGAGCTCACAGGGATCCCCAATGTGGGTGGGGGGGGGTTGGGGGAGCTCACAGGGATCCCCAATGTGGGTGGGGGGGGGTTGGGGGAGCTCACAGGGATCCCCAATGTGGGGAGCTCACAGGGATCCCCAATGTGGGGGGGGGTTGGGGGAGCTCACAGGGATCCCCAATGTGGGTGGGGGGGGGTTGGGGGAGCTCACAGGGATCCCCAATGTGGGTGGGGGGGGTTGGGGGAGCTCACAGGGATCCCCAATGTGGGTGGGGGGGGTTGGGGGAGCTCACAGGGATCCCCAATGTGGGGGTGGGGGAGCTCACAAGGATCCCCAATGTGGGTGGGAAGTTTGGGGGAGTTCACAAGGATCACCGGGGGGGGGGGAGGGGGGGGTTGGGGTGCTCACAGGGATTCCCCAGTGTGTGGGGGGCTGGGGAGCTCATAGAGGATCCACAATGTCAGTGTGGGGGCCGGAGGAGCGCACAGGGGATCCCCAATGTGTGTGGATGGCAGTGTGTGGGGGTGGGTGAACTTCACAGGAATCCCCAATGTGTATGGATGGCTGGGGGTAGCTCATAGGGGATCTCCAGTGTGTGGATGGCAGTGTGTGTGGGTGAGTGAACCTCACAGGGATCTCCGTGGGAGGAGGGGGGGCTCACATAGATCTGCAGTATGTGGGGAGTTGGAGGGAGCTCACAGGGACCATCCCTGGCCTGTGTTTGTCTAACTTATTCTTAAAATCCTCCACAACCTCCCTTGGAAGCCTGTTCCAGAACTTAACTGCCCTTATAGTTATAACATAAAAGACATTACCTCACCCACCTCGTCTTTTTAATATCCTAGGACCAACAGGGCTACAACACTACAAACAACGTATAGATAGAACACTTTTCCTAATATCTAGCTTAAATCTTCCTTGCTGCATATTAAGCCCATTGCTTCTTGTCCTACCTCCAGCAGACATAACAATTAATCACCAACCTCCTTATAACAATGTCCTCCCTGGGTCATCTTTTCTCAAAACTCAACATGCCCAGTTTTTTTCCTTTACCTTTTTTCCTCATAGATCAGGTGTTCTAAATCTTATCATTTTTGTTCCTTTCCCCTGGACTCTCTCCAACTTGTCCCCATCTTTCCTAAAGTGCAGCATCCAGAATTGGACATAGTATTCCAGCTGAGACCTCACCAGTGCCAAGTAGAGCAGGACAATTACCTACTGTGTCTTACGTATGACATGCCTTTGAATACATTCTAGAACAGTGGTTCTCAAACTTTTGTACTGGTGACCCCTTTCACATAGTAAGCCTCTGAGTGCGACCCCCTTATAAATTAAAAGCACTTTTAAATATATTTAACACCATTATAAATGCTGGAGGCAAAGCAGGGTTTGGAGTGGAGGCTGACATCTTGTGACCCCCCATGTAATAACCTCATCACCCCCTGAGGGGTCCCGACCCCCAGTTTGAGAACCCCTGCTCTAGAATGACACTAGCCGTTTTTTCAACTGCCTCCAATTGTTGATTCTATTTCAGTTTGTACTGCACTAGACTCCCCAGATCCTTTTCAGTGATTTCATTTAGACCACGTACCTAAGAACGTTTCTTTATAAGAAGGGGGTTCTCTCCTCTCCCCCCCCCCCACCCCCCGAGGACAAGTTGAGAGAAGAATCAAAGTGGGAATTGAGGGCACTCCATACTTAGCAGGACTGGACCATTACAGAGAAAGTAACATGCAAATACTGCATCGGACCAGTGGTCCATCTAGCCCAGTCCTGCCCAAAAGTACGTCTTTGATTCGGCATGTATTTTCTGTACTGCTTTATAGAAAGGCTGAAAGAAACATTTAGGTAAGATCTTGAACTTCCTGCCTCCCACCTTCCCCCCATTATGTGATAAAACAGTTATATTCATGTGTTTTATGAAGAGCTCAGAAACATTCATCCGCTCCACTCACATGGCTGTTGTGTGACTCAGCTCTTTGGTTGCCTGCACAATGTAGTAATGTTCTTTTTTTCAAGTGTTCTATCATCTGATACAGGCAAGAGAAAACATTCCCAAAAATCTTTCCATTAAACTCCCACTGTCTTAAATAGACTGTCAAGTAAGATAGGAAAAAATAGTATTTGTTATCATCTGGGAGATACATTCTCTAGATTTCAAAAAGAGTAGTTTAGTTTAAAAATCAAGCACGGTTGGAGAGAACTATATCTAAAAAGATAGCCACTTTTTATGTATGACTTACAATATTTATTCTCTCCCCAGAGCTACACTAGTGGTGCTCATGCACTCACAAACGGACCATTTTCGCAAGCACCCACTACTGTGAGTAGTGTGCACTGTAAGCACTGCTCCTGGTACGGTGTGCACAACACAGCCTAGAGAAACCATGATTGTTTTAAGAAAGATAGAACAGGAAATGTTTGGATGAAATTGTTGGAAACAAATTTTATTTTCAGGCTTTTGAGAGGTCAGCTGAAAACAACAGGAAGTATTAAACACACACTGAAAACCTGCTACAAAATGGACAGGGTCTCTTTATGTAACATAATAGATGGGCAGCTGCTCAGTTTTCTTTACCATTTCAAGCTCTGTTATCCGTAACAGAAAACATTTTAGCTTGTTTTGTTTCATGGCCCAAGACTGTTTTCAAATCACAGCTGTCAGCTAATCTACTCATGGAATTTAGAGATGAATAACTAGCATTTTGTGGTGGGCTGGTATTTTCAGAGAGAAGGGTCAAATTCTTTTAGGAGTTCAAGCAGTTGTTCCAAGAGGTTTCCCATATTTATGTTCTCAGCCCTTTAATTTTGTTCGTTAAAAATCTCCTCCTTGGACCAAATTCCTCTCTCAGTTACACCCATACAATCTTACTGGAGTCAGTCGGGTTTCAGGAATGTCACCAAGAGCAGAATTTGGTCCTTTGCTTTGTCAGAAAATAATTAGCAGCTAAATAAAAACAAGAATGAGGAAAAGGAGATTAGGGTTACTAAGCTAGGTAAATGTAAACATCACACAGCGTAGTCTTATAATTAGAGCAGGAGACGGGGGGTCAGAACTTCTGGATTCTAATCCAGCTGCTGCCATAGCTTTCTTGTATGGTGCCAGGCAAATCACTGAGATCTGTGTACGAAAGGTGCTGCATACAAGCTAAGTATTAATTACTATCGTTACACACACACATGGCTAATTATAGCAATGTGGGTATGCAATTACCCGATTTGTGCATGCAGTCATGGTAATTGCATGTGTAGCCTTTTAAAAATCAGGCTTCTAATTTTAATAATATATTTGATGGTGAAAATGTGAAAGTGGCCACATGATCTAAGTTTTGGTAAGGTTAATGTTTAAACTGATGGCCTTAAAAATAAGGGCCACTTAAGTGAATGGGAGTTTGGGTTGAGTAACAATTGCAGGATTGGCCCCTAATACCATTCCATCTATACTACCCGCTTCGATGTGGTGCAAGCTTATTCACAGATGTTCTGTTTTCTGATTGCGGGATAGACAGTGTCACATACCATAGCATTGTCCTTTATGCTACCAAAATTAAATATGGAAACACTGACACAACCAGAACTCGAGTGGTGTGAATGGCTAGTGGTAAAGATCAGTCAATGTTTCCATTATAAACCTCTGCTTTCAGAGTTTTAGAACTAGGACCATAAAATTCACATTGGGTTGAAGTATGACGCAGAAATTCTCAGCCAGGGTATGAATTACTTTAAGAAAATATGTCTGAGTGTGGCCAGTTTTAAGTGGGAGTGCAAAGAAATAGAAGTTAATGGTTTCAGAAGGGAGGCCGTAATACAGTTGGGCCAATTTCAGTTTCTGAATGAGAGAGACACAAAAAACCTCAATGTGCTAACAATACTGTATGTCTCTGCTGTATGTTAAGTGAGTCTATTCCCTCTCTTTCGCCTTCATAGTTCTGTAAAATATTACACCTTTATCTTAAAAGGCACTGAATTACACAAAGAAACTAAAGATAAGTTTTTGGTACTTTCCAAACTTGAGATATTTCCTCTGGTAAATTTCCCCCACATGAGATCAGTTAACCGAAAACAGGATGTGGCTCAGAAAGAGATTAAGATTTGAAGCTTAACTATATTATAGACCCATTGCACTGATGTTGGCTTTGCAGGGGCTGTGTATTACTATATAGGGTGGCTTATCAAATTTATATCCATGGGGAAAATGTAATGCAGGGACATATTTCGATTAAGGGTAAAATTTCCATTAGCACCTAAATTACTTAAAACTTTCAATGATCCATAGGTTCCTAAGTGCCTAAATCACTTTTGAAAATGGGATTTAGGCTTATAAGTCACCTTTAGGTGCTTTTGAAAATTTTACTTCAAGTATCTACAACATTTTCTGGGCTAAGAGTCCCAGTTTGAAGACAGACACAAAATGAATGGGATCTGGATGCCCATTCAATGCACAGATAGTTTTAAATTCATATAAAATGGCTGAAAATGTAGGTATGCAGTGGGAGGGACCCTGAAAAATCGTTAAAACTAGAAAAAACCCTAAGTTAATAAAACAAGGTCAGTCTCTCAATGAGACGCAATACTTCCAGTAGTTACAGCTGAGGACTCAAAGTCAAGATTCTTGACTGTATTTCTTATTCTGCCACTGAGTTCTTTAACTTTGAGTACATCACCTCTTTGACTGACTTTACCCACTTATACAATAGGGGTACTAATAATTATGTACCTACCTTCCAGAAGTGTCATGGGGCTTAACTACTTAATGTTTGCACTGTGCTTTGTGATTTTCAAATTAAAAGTGCTGTAAAAGAGTAAAGTATTATTGGATGCCAATCCAGAGCAAAGTGACAGCTTTGCCACCATCCCATGTCTGATCTCAGATGCATTCTTTTAGGTTGCTTTTGTTGTATTTTTTTTATAAATGGAGATACGCCAATCTCCTAGAACTGGAAGGACCTTGAAAGGTCATCGAGTCCAGTCTCCTGCCTTCACTAGCAGGACCAAGTACTGTCCCCTGACAGATTTTTTTTGCCCCAGATCCCTAAGTGGCCTCCTCAAGGATTGAACTCACAACCCTGGGTTTAGCAGGCCAATGCTCAAACCACTGAGCTATCCCTCCCCCAACTGTACTTACTGCTGGTTTTACCTTTTGTATTTTGCCTTTACACACTGTGGACCTGGTCCAATTTTGATTGAAGTAGATGGAAAGATTTCCACTAACTTCAGTGGAAGGTGGATTGTGCTCTGGCACAGACATTGGGAATCAATATTTTCCCCTTGATCCACACTCTGTATTTTTCCAGTTTATATTTACTGTAACATACTGTTATCCTCAGTTTACTAGTGAAGAAATTAATTCAAGGAACAGCTGTTTGGAAACATCACTTTGGCACTTGTCAAAAAACGTAAGAAGTGTCCTCTGCTGATCTTGTTTTAGTCATTCACTAAAGCAGTTTCCATGATACAAACCACGGAGTCATCTTAGGCAAGAGAAGGTCCAAAGACTAAAATGTGCCTCCTTGTCATGATTTGCTCATTAACTTTTGCAAACTATGCTATTGCAGGACAAAAATTAACTGAGAAGAGTACCCAGCCTGCCTCTGGTTTTAAGCATCATGATTATTCAAGCCCTGTCTACTCTAAGGAAATCCACAACAATGTGACTGAATTGCTGTCACTACTTCAGTGCAAACATCTAATGTAGACATACCAAACTGGTACAAAGCTGGGCTTACGCAGTGCAGTTTACGTCGGCCTCTCACCAGATTACACCATGCTTTGCTTTGGTACAGCCCATCTACATTAGGGTTTTTTGCTGCTGTAACTATATTACTGTTGTTACTTTAATTACATTCACTACATTAATGTGTTTACACTAGTGTGACTTTCCTTAATATAGACAGAGCCTGATCCAGACTGGAAAATTCTTACCTGCTCATTTCCTTTCTAACTGCTTTGGAGGAAACACTGGGGACGTGGCTATGCCTACCTGGCAGGCCGTCAAAGAGTTCTTCCAAAGCTCTGGAGGTAACACTTGGAAAAACAAGCTAAAATTTAACATCTTCTCACTGTGAAACAGATGGCAAAATATGAACGTTCCATCTCTATATACAACAATTCACTATTTGCTATGGAACCCTGCATTAATATAGGTAAATTTAGTGCCTTTGGTGGGACAGATTAGTGGAAACATTTACAGGAGAAAGGAAACGAGCAGATAAGACATTCCCACTCTCTTACATAATGTCTCCATTAATCCTTACTGAAGGGAAGCAACAAGAAACAAATGGGGTAGACGGTGAAGGCGATAGTAAACCCAGTGGGACCCTTTATATTTAGCTGACTGGACCCTTGTCCTCAAGGAGGCAACAGCGGATGCTTAAAAGATGAGCTTGTAATCCTTGCTGGAAATAGGAAGAGAGAACTGTGTTGCAGCCTTGTATCTCTCTTCCACTGAGTAGCTTTAATGTCATTGGGATTGGTTTTTCTGAGGTTACAGCTATGCAACAGAGTATCCAGCTCTCAATAGAAGGTTTAAAATGATATTTGACCTTTGCATGTTGGATGCTATGAGAGAAATCATGCTTAAGCTCCCTTAAAATGTATCTAATTATTTTAAGCAGTATAAGGCACCTGCAGTCATCCAAAGCATGCCAAAATATTTCTTGAGGGAGTTTCTTTTCTAAACACTTGTATATTGTCTAATTTTTAACTAAGCTCAATACAAACACCTGAAGTTAAAGTGAATCCACCTGATTCCATTGTCTGCTCAGCAGGGCTGTTTTTACCACACAAGGAGAACAGGATATTGCCCAGGGCAGCAAAGTGTCTAATGACTGTTTATGTGAGTGACTGAGTGCAGACCATCAGGAATGTACACATTGTCCAGTTAGCCTAGGGTAGCAACTCCTGTAGAATCCCAGCGCTGGCTTCTCAGTTCATCAGTAAATAACTCAGCTCACTACAGATTCTCAGCCTTGCTATCTGCAGACCACCCACAGTGTGCAAAGTACTAACTAGATGCACTAATCACACTCATTGATTTCCTTGCCCTTTACTTTTCTCAGCTGAAGCAAATAAGCAAGTAAGGGCTAGTCTACACTGGAAATGCTAAAGCGCTGCCGCGTGGCTTGTGTGGTCGTGGCGCAGTGCTGGGAGACAGCTCTCCCAGCACTCTAAAAAAGTCACCTCCACGAGGGGCGCAGCTCCCAGCACTGGTGCACTGTCTACACTGGTGTTTTACAGTGCTGAAACCTGCTGCGCTCAGGAGGGTGTTTTTTCACACCCCTGAGCGAGAAAGTTGCAGCGCTGTAAATTGCCAGTGTACAGAAGCCCAAAATCACCCCTCCTTGCTCTCTTCAATCAAACACCAACTTCTGGAAGAAGCCACACCCAGATGCTTTGATTCCTATGTTGTAGGATCACTCACTCTGGTAACTCTATATATTGTTCTGTGAATAATGGTGACTTATGAATAGAGCCAAGATCTGCTAACATGGGGAGCCCAATGTGAGATGTCTTACTGTGGCCTGATTTTCAGGAGGCAGGTGCTGAGCATGTTCTGAAAATCCAGCTCCTTTAAAGAGCGTTAAGCTGGGCTCCCAAAACTGAGACACTGACAACCACTAGAAGTGACAAAGAGTCCTGTGGCACCTTATAGACTAACAGATGTTGTCGCTTCTACAGATCCAGACTAACACGGCTACCCCTCTGATACTTGACAATCACTAGTCGCTTTTAAAAATGTTGGACTAGATCTTTATTATTATTATTATTATTGATAGATCACCTATACGCTTGTGTGGCACTTTCCAAAACACACAGAAAGACATGGGTCCATCCACCTGCAGCTTATAATCCAACTCAAATGTCAGTGGCACGTCTGCAGTGCTTTCCATAGGAGGATCTCCAAGTGCTTTACACACATGACTGAAATAAGCTCCACAACACCCTTCGCAATGACTATTATTATCATCATCCCTATTTTACAGATGAGGAAACTGAGGCACCGAGCATTTAAGTGCATTGCTCAAGGTTGCACAGGAGGACGCTTGCACAACTAGGAACAGAACCTAGGGTTTTTTCCCCTCCCAGTCTACATGATCATGCTTCTTCCCACATACAAGCACAGAGACGTGACTGAGGTGAGGAAATCAAAGTCATGAATATTCACAGAGTAAAAGAACTTTAAGGAGGAATTTGAAGGAGAAAGTAGGGTGCTTAGTGCTTGCAAAAGAGGAAACTTTTTCAAGCATGGAGTGGCATGGAGAGTAAAAGTGAAAGTGGGAGAAGGTGGGTGTGGAACAAGGCAAAGCTGCATCTTGTCTATGTGCAAGCTAACTGTCTCCATGTCTAGATTCTGGAACAAAGTCATCTTGTGAGATCAAGTAACTCAGCATCTTTGTCAATGACAGGCTCAAAAAGTACATCATTGTACACAAGTTCCCAGAAGCATCCTTGGAACGCAGCCAAGGAAACAGACCTTGAACCTCCATGTGGAACATCTGCCTCTCGAACTGGACACTGGAACCCCAGGGCAAATGGATGGGACACAAAGTATTTGGGAAATGAATGCTTCCGTCTGTTCCAGTTCGGTGTCAATGGGTCTTCCTGGAAGACACAGAAACACAGACATGTTGCACAATCTAAAGCAGCAATATTTTATCTCTATAATTAAAAGCATACCTAACTCTTTCCACTATAATTAACTTTTGCTTTACAGGCTAGGATTGGAAGGTATCACTTCTGAACAAGCTTATGGGAAGGAGTGCCCTCTACTGGGGCTGTCTCTTTAGGGAGCTGTTCAGTTCAGAACTAGTGACCAAAGGAGAAATAACAAGCCGCATGTACCAGGTATGAACAGAGTTGTATGAAACTTGCTGGTTTTGGGTCATGAGGATTTGGTTTCAATCCATGTTGGCTCAGACACCCTGCCCTAAATTCACCCTGGTGTAAATCTATTTTCTCCAGCTGAGTTTCATGGGGGATGAATTTGACCTCCTGAGTTTCACTTTGAATTTTGGATGCTAACCCCAGACTCAAAGTGAAAGTTAATTGATTCTGCCAAGTTTCTCCTAGTGTCATGTGGAAACTGAAAAATGGTGAATTTCACTCAGCTTTGATGAGAAGCCACAAATGGCACCAAGATCATTCAACTGATTCACAAAGAGACTGGCTCGAGTTATTTTTGCATAACCACAAGGTGGGCAAGTTTCATACTGTTTGGGGTTTACTTATGAAAATGTTGCAGGGCTCTAAATGGGAGAGGGTGCTCCCTACGGTAAAAGGAGCTATGTCTCATCCCTTCCCTGCAGCCACCATGCCCTGTGAGATCCATTCCAGGGGTCAATGTTTCTGTCACAAGAAAATCCCAAAAGTTTTGTTATGAAAAACATGATTTTTACAAGAGGCCACAGGTTCTGGCCTCATAGAATCATAGAATCTCAGGGTTGGAAGGGACCTCAGGAGGTCATCTAGTCCAACCCCCTGCTCAAAGTAGGACCAACCCGAACTAAATCATCCCAGCCAGGGCTTTGTCAAGCCAGGCCCTAAAAACCTTTAAGAAAGGAGATTCCACCACCTCCCTAGGTAACCCATTCCAGTTCTTCACCACCCTACTAGTGAAAAAGTTTTTCCTAATATCAGAAGGAACCATTCCAAGATGGTAGCTGCCAGCACCTCCTCTTCGATGTCTAGATGTCTTTATACATACCACAACTGCTGGGAATAATAAATAATACTTGCCCTACTATAGTGCCTTCCATCCAACAATCCCAAAGCACTTTGCAAACATTAATGAACTGAGTCTCACAATAACCCTCCTCCCCCCAGTGAAATAAGGCACAGGAAGGTTAAAGGCACAGGAAGGTTAAAGGTCAAAAATGGCCTCTGATTTTGAGTGTCTCAGGTTTGGGTGCCCAACTAGAGAGACTTTGGGCTTGATGTTCAAGATGCTGAACATTTACAGCTCCCATTGACTTCACATGGAGTAGCAAGGGCTCAGTACCCCTGACAAGCAGGCCCAAGGTGCCTCAGGTTGGGCACCCAAAGTCAGAGATCACGGATGAAGATCATGCCATAGACGACTTGTCAAAGATTATGCAGTAAGTCTGTGGCAGAACCTAAGCCTCCTGACTGCCAGTCCTATTCTATAGCCACAAGATATGCTGCTTCTCAGGAGGCCCAACCTTCAGCCCACAGAAGACAATGGGAAACATTTGCTAAAACAGCTTTTCAATACACAATAATATGAAGATCTTAAGGTCTGATACATCACAAGCTAACCGGTATAGAAACTATTTCTAATCCTTTTAGGACTTTAAATCTGTCAGTGGTGTAATTTTGGGGAGAAATTTCTGATTTGGGAAAGACACATCAGGCTGATTTTTAGAAATAAGTAAATAAAATAGTGGCTCTTCAAGAGCTACTCACGCTCTGGCAGAGATGGATCGGGGGTAAAGTGTGAGTGAGATCAAAGGTGCACGATAAATGCGTTTGTCATATAGCACTGCAGTGTATTACATGGCTGTGAGCAACACCTATGTGGTCTGTGTGTGTACTGAAAGTCAGATCCCCAGCTGGAGTAAAATGGAATAGCAGAGCTGAGGATATGACCCTGTACGTATGTATAAGTTTTGTAAGAAAAAGTTTTCCTTTCAAAAGAGATTTCCAAATTACTTGTGTTTTTGTAAATCAGTAAAAGAAGAGTTAGTTACAGGGCCAAATCCTCAGCTGGTATAAATAAGTACAGTTCAATTAAAATCAACGCAGCCCCACCTATTTACATTAGCTGGCTGGGGATGTGGTCCATAGCATTTCAATATACATTTTAGAGAGACTGTAACAGCCTGTGGGAAAAGAATGTACTGTTGTGTTTACTCTTGTAAGGCCAAGCTAGACAATGCAGGTCCATGAGCGAAATTCCTTGAAACCGACTTACAGCATACTAGAACCAGACTCCCAGTCTTTCTGTTTCTCTTGGAGTTTTATTTTACCAGTGCCAGCAAAGTTGCTGTTATTAGGAGTAAATTGATTTTCCATTGTAACCCCCGGTTTCTGTGGTTTAATATCTCAGCTGATTCAAAATGCGTCCGATGTAGTGTAATTTTATTTTTGTATTGTTTTTGT
The DNA here is from genome assembly GCA_033296515.1 of Macrochelys suwanniensis. Taxonomy (NCBI): domain Eukaryota; kingdom Metazoa; phylum Chordata; order Testudines; family Chelydridae; genus Macrochelys; species Macrochelys suwanniensis. Next base: position 5,078,595 of record CM065790.1, on the reverse strand, counting down.
AATAAAAACAAACCACCTAGTTTGGGATGTTAGTTACTGATTAGCAAATAAATGAATCCTAATTTGAACCATAGCACTGCAGGGAAAATATGTATTTAAACAATATCGGTAAGTATAACTATTTATCGGTAAATAGCTACCAGTATATTGCCTACTACTGTAGAGAGAGGGCTGGATGTGGCAGTTTTTATTTAGAATTTCTCTGGTATTGTTGGTCTAAACTTGATGTTCTTTTCATGTAGATTATGGGGTTTGAGTTAAGTTAGTGTTCTCCAGGAAATCAGTTGCTGCTTAGATTTGTATCCAAATTCATTCAGAACTTGAAAAGCAGACTTTAACACAGGGAATGGAACATTGTAATGACTTGGCAATTGGCAAAACCAAACTCCCAGCTCCCAAGAGAGTGAAAAAGCCAAAACCAGATATTTTTTCCTAATTAGAGGTGAAAACATTATTAAATATCTTAAAAATTGAAAGCATATGTTAACTCCAATAAGTTGGTTTTTTTACTGGAAAATTACTAGTGTCTTTGCCAAATTTCAGTGAGTTCTGACATAGGATTCCAACAGGAGATTAAAAAACAGACATACATAGTCGTTAACATTTGGATAGGCTGTAGATAAGTGTCTATAGGTAAGATTGATAGCAACACTGAGCTGGCAGCCTTTGGTGGTAGAATGATTGTAACAGAGTGGTGCTATATATGTCTTTAAAGATGGTGAACAAGTACCTCCCAAATTTTTTTGTCTATATTCACTCAAATAAAAAAAATAATAGTTTGCTGAGTCTGAGTTCACTCACCTTCCGTGTTCATTCCTGCAACTATTCTTGTGAAGGAGTTTACTGGCAGGAATGTTTGTGGAAACAGCAATTTGGTAATATTTATGGAAAGTGAATTTTGATCTTGTAAACATAAGAAATTTCACTGGGGCTGTGACTCTCAGCCCAGGGCTACACTAGGGGAGGGGGTCGATCTACGATACGCAACTTAAGATAGATGTTCATCTAGCTAGGGTACAGAATCAACACCATATATATGTGTCCAGTGTAACCTAAAGAATGCAGCTTTGATTATGTATGGCTTATATACACCATCTACTGACCAAATATTATTCACAGAAACTATTTGGTGAATAATTTGGAACAATGAATTAATTTGAGAAAATTGTAAGGTACTCGTGGACAATTCATGAGCAGAAGAAAGAGACTACATGAGGTGTTGAATAGGCTATTCACTATGAATTATTTGCTTAGCTCTAATTGGTAAAGAAAATAAAATGAAGAATTAGAATAATAAAGGATAATATAATATTTTACATAGTGGCTTCATCACAAAGTGGTAACATTCCCCCCTGTGCAGAGAGTCAGCACAAGACCTAAGTACTACTGAAGACTACAGCACTGAGCTGAATTTCAGCCAAAGGCATTCAAAGAACTTCTCAAATTGCACCAGTGAAACACAGCCAGCTCTGGAGCAGACAGCAGTAACCCGCATACAGCTCCCTACAAAACAGTGGAGAACCAGAATACTGGAGCAAACTTCTGTTCTACACAAAGTGCCATGAATGTCCATACAGACCAAACTATGCTTCTGTAGTCTTACCTGAAGGACCTATTCACACACATACACAGGAGAGCCTGAAACATAGACACTAACATTAGTTATGCAGCTAGAACAAACAGTGTCTAATATTCTATTCCTGCTTCTTATCTCTGCATGAACAGGCTGGAAGTGTTATAAAGGTAGCATGCACAGAACCACCAGTGGGATCACCATGGATTGTTCTTTATCAACCTCTCTTATTTCACTGTAAAATACAACACTGATTTTACCAAAAGGGAGAAGAATAAAAAATTAAAAAGAGGAAGGTGGGTAGGTGATTCGTTATTTGTTTCAGGGACTTGGGCAGCAGAAAAGTTATATAGTCACAGAACTATTGGAATTTGCCCAACTATCTGAACCCTATTTCTTTCACAAGTCATCAAATCCTATTTACTGGGACAGCCGCTGAATCACGATTCATACTTTATGCACTGTATGACCCTGCAAGAAATCAAGCCATTCGGGAAGAAACCCGGAGCAGCATGTTTGGTGAAGCCTTGCACATGCAGTTGTCCAGTGTCAGGCAAAGAAGTAAGAGCTTTGGGAAGTGGACGTATTTTCCTGAAGTAATGCCCATGATGGATTTTGGTTTTTGCAGCCACAGCCTCGTGAGGAGACAGGGAAGGAAGAGGGGCTGTAGCACTCAAGGGATTGTGTCTTGGGCACCATGGCTATATATAACAAAGCCAGGCAAAATTCCACAGGGAACACTGGAGGCTCCTGTGTTTAAAGGAGTAGTATGTGCTCCCTCCAGTTAACTGCTGCCTAACTCCGGCCAGTATAAGAAAGGGGAGGGGCTTTATCCACACCCTTCTCCTGGTTGGTCATTTCCCTGAGGGCCAGATAGTATGACTAGGCTCCTTGCTCAGCCCCGAGCAGAGTGCTAGGGCTAGAGTCATCCCTATGGTGGTGCAGGAACGTTACAGTGGGAAATGTTGAGAACAAGTGCAGCCTAGGCAGTAAGATGCCCAGGTGTTGAATTACAGATGCAGCTTTTTGTGGATTTGAACCTCTGGCCTAGCCCCCTATAACAGCATTATCCTAGTTACAGACATTTTAGAATGAGCAGTATTCAGTGTGCTGTGGAGTTTCCTGTCAGTGCAGTTTATTTGTTGGCTACAAGAGTCTTTTGGCCAGCAGATGACAAACATTACTAATCTCTCTTTTATATTTACACTGGCACATGGCCAAGGTCTTCAGAGATTGTGATGATAAAGGGGGTTCATGTAGTGGGGGAGGATAGAGTAGTCAGCTGATAAATGCCAAGGTGATAAATGGTTATAAATACCACAGATGGATGGTTAGTAGGACACAGCTATGAACAGCTAGACAGACACTTTGTCACCAGTACCATCACAAGGCAAAGTAGGCAGCCTCTAAGAGTGTGAGGGCAAAAGTAACATACAAAGGTGAGATCAGAAACCCTTGGAAGCAGTAGGTCATGGCCGTACTTTATCTGATTCCAAAAGGAGAAAGCAAGCCGACCGCGCTTACCCTGAAGAGCTGCCACTATCACACATATATACAAAAGAATCATGGTGCATTGTTCTGGTTTTGCATTGACCCAAGAGCCTGGAGAAATAGACACCAATGAAAAGGTGGCCATTTCTCTTAATTAGGGTGAGCAGCCGTCTAATTTTTAAAGGGACAGTCCCGTATTTAAGCCCTCCTGCAGGTGTCCCGACTTTTTCTTAAAAACGGGCAAATTGCCTCGTATTTTCTGTCTCCCTCTTCCCCCATCACTACTGGGGGGCCTGCTGCTGACCGGATCCCTGCTCGCCAGCCGCCCGCAATGAGTGGCGGGGTCCAGTGGCCAGCGATGAGGGTGGGTGTGCCAGGCTGGTGTGTGGCAGGGCAAAGCTGCAGCACGCGGAGTCGTCCGCTCCCCGTGCTGGTCCCTCAGCGCAGCCCCCACTGCGTGCTGGCTCTCGGCCAGCAGGGCCGCACCCCCATCCCGTTTCCTGCTGGCTGCGCGCTGCAATCTGCGGTGGCTGGTGAGCGTGGGGAGGTGCCAGGCAGTGGCCAGTTTCACGTCACCTCTGCTGCCCACCCATTGGCCCTTTATGTGCTTCCCCTCTCACTGTCCTCTCCCTGCTTTGCCCCTTCACCCCACCTCCCCACTCCTGCTGCTCCTCCATATCCCCCTGGCAGGGCGTGTCCTGCTCCCAGCACTGTGCGGAGAACCAGCCCCTGGTCAGAACGCTCAACTCACCAATCGCCTGGCCGGCAAGCTCCTTCCTTCCACCACTGCCTCTGGCTGGGCCAGCACCCTGGGAAAGCCCAAGACCCTCCAGCCCAGGGCTGTGGGCAGGAGGAGCCGAGCTCTGCATGTGCCAAAGCCCCACACAGCGCTGCCCCTCTGCCCCTCAGCTAAGCTCTGGAGTGGCGGGTGGGGGGAGGGGAGGTGATTTCCAGTCTGTTCATGCTCCACAGCAGCCCCCTGGGCAGGGAATTAGCACCCTCTTCATCTGCCCCTGCAGTCAGACTCCCTTGGCCCTGGTGCACAATGCATCCTTAGGACTTAACCCGTTCCTACCTGTGCTGTAGTCGGGGGACAGATGGCAGCTGGGTTATGTGGATGGCCAGCAGCAGCCTGGAGGTGTTAGCTGCCTTTTGACACTGTGCAGGCAGGAAGGGACAAGCTGCTTCCAGTCACAGGGAGCAGGGTGGGTGGGAAGAGATGAGTTCTGCAAAGACACGGGCCAGGTCATTCCTTCCTCCCTCCCGCGGCTGGAAGAAGCTCCCATACCTTCCTTCCCACACAGTGCCGAAAGGCTGCTGCTGGCCACATTCTGGTATCAACCCTAGCAGAAATCTGGGAGGGGGGGCATGTGACCCTGCGTGGTCCCCCCACGTGTTGCCTTGGGAAGACACGGTGGCAGGTACCAGGAGAGGTGGGTCCATTCCCGGGGCTCAGCAGAGCAGGGAGCGCCAGGCAGGGCGGGTCAGGTCGGTTGGGGGTGTGGTGTGGTGTGGTGTGGTGCGTGTGTGTGTGTGTCCTCTCCCCATGTGAACCCTAAAGCCTTAAAGATAAGAAGGTAAATAAAAAGAATTCAACTACGCAGTATTTCTTTTTAACGGGCTCAGTCAACTTGATGTCAATTTGAACGTTCGTACTGCATAATTCTGATTGATTGCTATTGAAGTCGTTTGAAGGAGTAATTTTACTAGGTGTCCCATATTCAGCATAGGGAAATATGGTCACCCTACTATTAATTCCAGATGGTCTCAGATTCCTTTTGATTCATCACAACAAAATAAAAATGATATGGTAGCTTAGACTTGAACCCTACTGTCTCAGACAAGCAATTTTATCCTTTAACTGGCACTTGGTCATGACATATATTTCAAGATCAGTCAAGAAGGAATGACAATAGTCATGTAAAGACACACTAGTTTAAAAAGCAGTGACTGTTCACTTGCAAATTGGATCGCATACTTTTCTTTTGTTATTGCAGGGGATTCTGTCATTCAAAAAAAGTTCTGATATTGCACTGTGCTAATCCTAATTTGATCTGCGGAGGAGCCAGAAAGCGGTTAAATATACAAATGCTTTCCGCAGTGCTGGATGAGCAAAGGCTGAAAGAGTGGGAGGAAGTTTGGCTTCTCGTCCCTGATTTGTCATAGTAGCTAGACCCAGCAGAGTAACATTCATGAATATACCATGGAGTTTCGTATGTCACTGTGCACAATTTGGTGGAATTTGGTCTAGTCAATTGTATATTAGCACGGGGCCAACTAGATGAACTTGTTGAATGTGCCAGTATGAAAACCTCTCAGAATGAATGGTCTGTTTAATAAGTCATTAAAATACAAATGGGGAAGTTCTAAAACAAAGATATAAAAATGAGGACTTAGAGGCTTATGTTGTATTAATCCTTAGAGATATTATTACCTCAGTGATTCAGCCAATTCAAACCTAACATATCTGCCAAGAGAATTCAGTGTGAACCAGTTTAGAAAGGTCTAAATCAGGGGTCTCAAACACGCGGCCCACGGGCCACATGCGGCCCGCAGAGTTATTTCCTGCGGCCCTCCATAGGCAGCCAAGCTCCAAACATTACTGAGTGTTTATATTTTATTAAAACCCCTCTTTGCATTACAGTTTTAAAAAAGTTAATACATTGACTTTTAATAGAATACTCTATTACCCTTCATTTTTGACTATACTTTTGTATCATTGTATGAAAAGGTTTCAGTGATGCGGTCCTCGGGCCAATTTACTAGTTCTCATGTGGCCTCGTGGTAATTTGAGTTTGAGATCCCTGGTCTATAGACAAATGGAAAAAGTTTTCACTCTTAAGCTATCTTAGAAATATATAAAATAAGGATTTTAAAACAAATGGCCCAAATTCTGCTCTTTCTTACAACCTCATTATCTTCAGTGGGACCCTTTGTTTTCAGAGATCAGTGCACTTAGAATCATAGAATCATAGAATCTCAGGGTTGGAAGGGACCTCAGGAGGTCATCTAGTCCAACCCCCTGCTCAAAGCAGGACCAAACCCAATTAGATCATCCCAGCCAGGGCTTTGTCAAGCCTGACCTTAAAAACATCTAAGGAAGGAGATTCCACCACCTCCCTAGATAACCCATTCCAGTGCTTCACCACCCTACTAGTGAAAAAGTTTTTCCTAATATCCAACCTAAACCTCCCCCTCTGCAACTTGAGACCATTACTCCTTGTTCTGTCATCTTCTACCACTGAGAACAGTCTAGATCCATCCTCTTTGGAACCCCCTTTCAGGTAGTTGAAAGCAGCTATCAAATCCCCCCTCATTCTTCTCTTCTGCAGGCTAAACAATCCCAGTTCTCTCAGCCTCTCCTCATAAGTCATGTGCTCGAGCCCCCTAATCATTTTTGTTGCCCTCCGTTGGACTCTTTCCAATTTATCCACATCCTTCTTGTAGCGTGGGGCCCAAAACTGGACACAGTACTCCAAATGAGGCCTCACCAGTGCCGAATAGAGGGGAATAATCACGTCCCTCGATCTGCTGGAAATGCCCCTACTTATACAGCCCAAAATGCCGTTAGCCTTCTTGGCAACAAGGGCACACTGTTGACTCATATTCAGCTTTTCGTCCACCGTAACCCCTAGGGTTCACTATATGCACTTCACTATATGCACCTTTTTTAAATGTTAGAAACCAGTTTGACTTTAATGTGCTGGCATAGTGGGGTGTGATTTTTAGAAAAACTCTGCTTATACAGCATCCTAGTCATCCTGGCACTTTTGATGGAATCAAGTCCAGTCATTTGCTTTCTAGGAGAGGTGAGAAGAAATTTTGACTAATTTATACAGCTTTCCGGGCACGGTGCACTACATGTAATATGTAGGCAGACTGGCAATCATGCACGCGGAGGTTGGCACTCGGGCAGAGTACAAAACTGTCACATTCAGATGCCTGTTTCTTTGGAACCATTGGGGCTGGGATTCAGAGTCTGAAACATCTGGAGACTTCCGGTGGCATCTTAAAGACTAACAGATTTATTAGGGCATAAGATTTTGTGGGTAAAAAACCCACTTCTTCAGGTTTTTTACCCACGAAAGCTTATACCCAAATAAATCTGTTAGTCTTTAAGGTGCCACTGGACTCCTCGTTGTTTTTGTGGATACAGACTAACACGGCTACCCCTCTGATATCTGGAGACTTGCACACCCTGTATATAAAACCACCAAGGAACATACAAATACTTTATGTGACTCTGGATACAAAAGGGTCTCTCTGATGTTCAGAGTCCACAGTAAGAGTAAAACTGTAGGATATGTTTCAAAATAAATTTCCATTTCCTAATCCAAATGGATCACTTTGGGCACTGAATTTGACAGAATATTTCATTCTCTAAGGGACCAGTCCCTGGTGCTGAGCATGCCCACAACCTCATTGACTAAGGCCTGGTCTACACTTAAAATTTAGGGCAACATAGCAATGGTGCTCTGGGGTGTAAAAAATCCACACCCCTGAGCACTGTAGCTATGCTGACCCAACCCTCAGTGTAGACAGTTAGGAGGACAGAAGAATGCTTCTTTTGACCTAGCTACCATCATTCGGGGAGGTAGTGTTCCTGTGGTGACGGAAAAACCCCTTCCATTGCCGTAGGCTACGTTACACTATCGGATTATGTTGGCATAATACATCTCTGTAGCTATGCTGCTATATTCCCCATAGTGTAGACATAGCCTAGAAGTCACTGGGAATGGCTGGGGATCAGAATCTCTTGGGATAAGTGTCTGAAGTCACTCAGCCTTCCTCGCCTAGCTTAACGAGCTGGAGACTATGGAAATTTTCTCATGTAATTTGCTCATTTTGAATGCATGAAGAGATGCATGCTAGTTCCCCCTGCACTACATGGAGCTGAAGATGATGACACTTCTTTCTGGGAAGGTCACTTCCCCTAGATTTGCAAGGTTTCAGATGTATGCTTTTTCAAATGGCTCACTGGCTTTACTATGCATTTAGAGGGAAAATACTGGGTAAAAATAGAAAGCTACGAAGATTAGCACTTTTAAAAAGTCAACGCCGGACAATTATACTAATCCTGAAGGGGCAGCTGAGCTATAAACTCGGGGGACAGTTTTCAAAAGGGCCTAAGGGTCTGTCTACACTGCAATGAAATAACCACGACTAGCCTGTGTCAGCTGACTGAGGCTCACAGGGCTGTAAAATTGCAGTGTAGAGGTTCAGGCTTGCAGGGTCTCAGAGTTCAGGCTCCAGCTCGAGCCCAAATGTCTACACCACAATTAAACGGGCCCATAGCCCGAGCCCCCTGAGCCTGGGTCAGCTGAAACAGGCCAGCCGCAGGAGTTTAACTTCACTATAGACATGCCCTAAGTGGCTTAGGAGACGAAGTTTTATTGAAAGTCGAGAGGATTTAGGCTCTTAAGTGCATATGTTACTTCTGAAAACAAGACTTCAGTTCTAATGTCAGGTGCTTTTGAAAACTTTGCCCCGAGTTTCATTTCAGAAATTAGACTTGCGAACAGGACTGCAGCCATCTATTTTTTTCCCCCATTCCTTCCTTCCTTTTGTTTAGGGAGGCAGTGTAGTCCAGTGGATAGGATGCCCGATTGGGAATCAGGAGACTGGTTAATTTCCCTACTCTGCCACTGACCTACTCTGTGACCTTGAGAAAAAATCACTTAACTGCTTTATGCCTCAGTTTCTTCAGCTGCGAAATGCAGAAAATAATTCTTTCCAATCTTTTTAAGATCTATAGATTCATGAACACAGTAATGTGGTAGTGCTGGTAGGATGGGGGTTGTCAGGTTAAATACTATGCACATGACAAATCCTGCCCCTGCGGGCGCGGGAGGGGATGTATAATGCTGAACCTTATGCAAGGATCATTGTGCACAATGGAGCGGTGTTCTGTGACAGTCATTATACTCCAGCCTATAGACTTTTGGTCATGGGGCCAGGGGTTCTAAAGCTCCATATTCCCCTTGCAGAGATGATCTAGAGGCACTGTAGGAAGCTACTGCAACCCTGAAGTTTCAATAGAGGCATGAACAGGCTTCGAGGGAGGATTTCTTCCCCTTGGTCGTCACAGAACTCCCCAATGCACAACTTACTGTATTTGGCCCTGCAGTATATACATTGGTTAGAACATTCTGTTGCAAACAAGTTCATGCTCTTGCAGTGTCACTTCTCATAATCTGTATCCTTATTTCTGACATGGCCCTTTCTTGACTTTAACAATCACTTACCTCATCTGGGTCCAGTGGTCCAGACTGAAGAAAACCCTCCCTCAAACCCTTGATTGTAAGTCTTTCAATCTCCTTGCTCTTGACTTCATCTGGTTTTATCTGTAGCACAGTATGATGATTGAAATTGATAAAGAGAATGATGTAGAATATAACATTATATATGATCTGATTGCAATTTACATTGTGTAACCAGAATACTCCGAGGCAGGCACACAGCTTCAGAAATAGGGACAATACAGGTGAGGAGTGAGAAAACTTTTTAGCGATAAGAAAAACAAGTAACTGGCCTTGTGTTTTCAGGACAGCCTCAGCATAGTCATGCTATTTAGTTCTTTCAACATAATATCATGTTAGCAGTCTCAATCACTAGCATGTATTTTTGCTTAAAATGCAAATGCATCAAGAACGTTTGTGTTATCAGTACCCATGAAATGTGCTGGTCTAAGGAAAGTGTAGTCTTCTAAGATTTTTAAGAGATATTTTGTATTGTATTTGAGATTTATGTAATTATCTCAAAAACCCAAAAGTCTATCAAACGATACTGCACCTTCCACCTGTGGCACTCAAAGCACTTTACAAAAAATCATCCATTCAGCCTCACAGCACCCTGTAAAATAGGTAAACACTGTTACCCCCATTGTAGAGAGGGGAAAACAGAGATGGAGATTTTTATAGTGACTTCCCCAGGATCAAACAGCAAGTCTGCTGGCGGAACCAGGAATAGAATCCAGATAATCTCATTCCCAGTACTGCAACCACAATACTGTTGTAACTTTCCTATATAACATGATAAACCGTGCAAGATCCTCAAAGCTTGTCATCATCATACCGAGTCCACATAAGCTGTTCTTTCAGTGTACCAGACATTTACATGTATAATTCCTAATACTGATAATTTGGCTTATCCGTGTAGCTCTGCCACAAATTTGAGGAGAAAAGGTGAATTAGTGTGCTGATTGAAATGTTCAACATTATCTGTTTCCAGGAGATGACAGCTAGATTTAATATATACTTAATTAGGATATTACACACACACAAACACAATGGGAGTTGCACTTACATCCACAAGGGCTGAATTTGGCCCAGTGATCTTAGTCCCCTGCAGAGTTTACCTACAATGCAAGTTAAGGGCAGAACCTGTAGTTAACTGATATTTTAGCGGTGTGTGCCACAGTCATAACGTTATTTGGATATAACGTGTGGTGCTTTTTATATATTAATTTCAATATGCTTTATACACATTTTCTAGGTTGTCATGTTAGAAGGGATGACTGAGTCAGTGTTTCTGAGGCTTTAAAATCAGACGTGTGAAGAAGGAAGAGGAGTAAGGTGTCTGAGAATAGTCATCATCACCCATATGAGAGAAATAAGTCTCTAATACCCAGTTACGTTCACACAGCAACACGTTAAACACCGCAGAAATAGAAAAGGAGCATTCAAAGGCAGACTGTTTAGACAATCCCATCAAATATTTTAATTGCAATTCTCTCTGCCATTTGAGTTTATATCCTGGTATTACTGGGACATAGAGTTTTCTTCTTATGTTTCTTAGAAAAGCTTTAGGGATTAATGAGCAAAATTACTCACAGAGCCGAAGTTAAAAATTGCATCAGCAGTGACTATTTTCTCTCCACACAGTAAGCACTCTGGATCAGGGATGTTTCTGAGAGGGGGGGGGAAAAAGCAATTTTAAAAGTAAAACTCTTGGAAATGTCATTGCATTTGGGCAGCTAGTCAATGAAAATTAAAAACTCATAAATTCACACTTTGGGCCACATTCTCCTCTCAGTTTTATTGGCGAATCAACTGGGTTGTACTAGCACTAGTGAGAAGGGAATTTGGCCCTTCACCTACCACCACTGAGGGGAAAAATTCAAGCCTGATAACTAAGTTATACTAGAGATTGATTGAGCCCACTCTGCCTTAGAGCACAGCTAATGCAGTGTACAGACCTGGCATGATTTGGAACTGTTTGCAACAACCAAGCAAAGCCTTAAAAATATGTATTAGTGACAGTTTAGCATCCATGGAAAGGAAGTGGAATGACAGCCCTGGAGAACAAAGTCCTCTGTTTATCCATAGAACGAATAGCAGGGGCACTGGAACGACAACATTTTCCACGTGGCCATGCAAATGTGATTCTACCCTAGCATAAAGGGACGACCTCGGGGGTGCGGAGTCAGGCTGCCTTTGTGCCTGTTCAATCCCAGCCTCTCTGCCACGACTGAGAAGGAGGCCATTTAATGTCAGTTCTGATGGTGGTTTTTAGAATGTGGACCCGTCTGGAAACTGGGCTGAGACCCAAACTTGTTTTGCACACCATCAAGCAGCCATTACATGATAAATGCTTTTGATAACTACCAGCCTGGATATGAAGGGTGACCCAGAGGTGAAATCTTCCATTACTAGTCCATTCAACCTGTCAGTTCCCCAAGGTACGGGTTGGCATGGGTATACACATGGGACATGTGGGAAGATGAGACTCTTGTCATCCTTTCCTTTTACTGAGTCTCCCACAAAACTACCATCAAACTTTCTAAAGGAGGAAAAAGATCTTGTCTTTGCTCAGAAAGCAAGGCATTAAAAACAAATCACTAAACAGCTCCCCATGGGCCAAAAAAGTGTCTGTGATTTTATGTGCTGCAGAGATGCTGAAGAATAAGTTTCTCATTCTTCATGACCAGAATATCTCCACTTATGCCTACAGAAGTCTGGCCAGCTGTCTAAGCATTCATACCCTTGGTGATGCCAAGAAGCCATAAATTATACCAGATTTAGTAGGCAGCTAACAAACCAGGTTTTTCAGGGCCATTCCAGATTTGGCTTCTAGCCATGCAGAGCAGAAATTAACAAGCTGTATCATGAATTTGCTGACCCCTGTGGTGTCCACCAGGAGACACAGGAATATGAGAAGGTTGGAAAACTATTCTGTACAACAGAATCGCCTCATAAGCAAGTCAATGATCATCTTTCAGTTCATTATTGATTGGTTATATGCCCTGTTGTTGGTATCATTTACAAGACCACCTGATAAATTAATACTCGGGTTCTAAGAGCCCCTGATCCTCCTTTTCAGCGTTCTGGTGTTTGCTTGGAGGTTCCTGAGAAAAGTTTTCCCACCTATAACAAGGCTTTGAAAACTGCAGTTGTCCATTTTTAGGCCATTTTTGCCGTTTCAAACAACACAATCAAGCTCCTCTAAGGGACTGAACCTGAGCCATCATGGAATCTTCACAATGTTTCTGTCTCCCTGAAAAAGATGCCAATGCCACTAAAATGAAGACTATATAGAACAGCATGCTCTGTGCCCCCAGTTTCCCTTTTGGTTACCCAGGCACAATCCCACTGACTTCATGTGATCTGTGTGAAATTCACAGGGGCGGGTGAGGGGAAGTCATATACAGCTCTTAAAGCTGCAGAATGAGTTAAATATATTCAGCAAATGACAACGCAAGGCATGGAAATAAGAGCTGTATATGACTTCCCCTCACCCGCCCCAGTGAATTTTACATAGATCACATGAAGTCAGTGGGATTGTACCTGCGTAACCAAAAGGAAAACTGGGGGCACAGAGCATGCTGTCCTATATAGTCTTCATTTTAATTGCATTCTCTAGCCAGAAAACAGATACTGGGGGGAGGGGGAGGAAGGGAGAGAGATTTTCTCTGACTCCCCTTAATCCCCACCTCTTCCTTTATATAAATCACTGGTTTACTGTTGTTATTAGACAGAAGCAGAATTCAAACCCTAGATCCAAACACACACGCCAACTTTGTCCAAATTTGAACTGTGTCTGAGGCCCCGCTCTACAGCACCATCCCAAGACTGAACCTCATTGCCAAAACAAAATGACATCTTTGCAGTCCATAACCTGTAATCAGACAGTGAACAATTTAAAATGAGACTGACTTAAATGGGTCAGTGCAAAACAAGGAAATAAGGCAAATGCGATATTGTGAGAAGCCACATATTTAGGCTCTGAGTAACAAAAATTCTATATTTTGGACATCGTAGTGAGGTGGTCATAGTTGAAAACTGGGGCTGCAATCTAATCAAACAGGAATATTTGCTTGGGAAAGAAGTATAGATAATGATGCAATTTTTCATGCAAATAGAAATAAAAAAAGAAAAATCCCCAGTTTTGATCAAGTCATGGTCTTCGCTTCATACTAAGGAGATATTTTAATCACATTTATGTAAATACCAATTCCAGAGATGTAACAAATTTAAAATACAATATTCATTCTCTTTCCCTCTCTCCAAGTATGGACCTCAAAAATAAAAAGTAATATTAAAACCCCACCATCTTCTATAATAATTTGTCCGCATGAAGATTGTATTAAAATACTCTATCCAATATTTATGTAGGCTGGGATTTTGAAAAATACTCAAGTCTCATTGGCTGTCAGCCTGAATGAATGAAAGCCAATGGAAGTTGTGCTCCTAAATTACCTGGACAATTGTCAAAATCCCATCCTGAATCAATATCCAGTTCAAAGCATGGCATCATCTAACCCCTTAGGGATACTGAAAAATATAATGTGGTATCTTAATTAAAAAACCTACCAACAAGGGGCCTAATCTCATAACTCTCACTCACATGAGTAGTTCACAAGTGTAAGGATCACTTCAATGAGATGAGATTTGTATGACAGGGCTCCGAGATCTTTTTTTTTTTTCCCAACAGAGACAGTTTTGCAGATATTGGATCTAGTTCCAGGTCAGTTTTGCTCATGAGGGCTGTAGTGATACTACCCAATCACAGTTACTATGTTCAGTGTAATAGGATTACCTTAATAACCATTCAACGCAGGACATGCAGTAGTTGTGACCACATGGCACCTGTGCTGGATTCTCCAAAAACATTTTGCATAGAGGACAAATATATTTAGAGGAAACATCAGCCATATACTTCTCCAGAGCCTCTCCAGAAGTAGGTGAGCTACTCATAGCCGATGTACTGATGCCTGATGCCAAATCCTCCAAATGCTGGGGCTCTACAGTGTGTTCTGCCATGAAGATGGTCTGAAAGCTTCAGTCTAAAGCTGTTCCCATTATTCGTGTACAAACTTCCATCTAAAACTGCAGTCTTGTAGGTAATAATTCTGAGAATACAGAAAAAAATACATGAAAGTGTATTTTGGGAGTGTTTTTTCCCCTCTGAATTGCTTATTGTAATGATGAACTGCAGTCAGTCAGTCAATCAATCTAAAGTATAAGCATTCAGAGAGGAGAAAATATTTCTGGATTACAGCGGGAGCCTGATTATCTAAACTAATTAGATAATGGGTCATTTAAGTATAAGATATATTCGGAAAAATCAATAACATACTGTGGAATTTTACCATGGATAAGGCTGCTGTACTATTTTGACCAAAACTGAGATGTGAAACACTTACAACTCCTCAGGGCTTGTCTACACTACCGTGTGGGGTCGATCTAAGATATGCAACTTCAGCTACATGAATAACATAGCTGAAGTCGACGTACTTAGATCTATTTACCGCGGTGTCTTCACTGCAGTAAGTCGACAGCTGACGCTCTCCCATCAACTCCACTTACGCTTCTCATTCTGGTGGAGTACTGGAGTCGATGTGAGAACGCTCAGCAGTCGATTTTTCGCGTCTATACTAGACACGATAATCGACCCCCTGTTGAATCGATCGCTGCCCACCGATCAGGCGGATAGTGTAGACAAGCCCTAAGTCATGCTAAAATAATAAAGACGACACACAGTTAGGTAAGAACACGGCTTTAAAAAATGTTTTCCTTGTGAAATGGGCAGCATCATGTTGATTTAGGACCCAAATTTAACTTTTATAAAGACAAGGTTTCACAAAATCAATAGAAATATTTCCATTTTAAAAAAAAGTCAATGAAAAATGTGCATTGTTTTAATGCATGACCATTCAGAAAATGAAACGGACTCATCTAGTCTATTTTATGGGCAGACCAGCATGCTACATTTAAACAAATCAACAGGAATGAAGAAAAACTAAATGCTTTCATTTTTTCATTCTTAATCATCTAAATTATTTCATAATACAGGTCATGGTGTTACAATTTTTATTTGTAATCCAACAATGCCCTTTTATTAATATTTTTTAAAATTAAGGGATACGGCTCTGAGGTTTAACAGATAGAGCACAAGGGTGGAAATCAGAAGACTTATGTTCCCGGTTCCACCACAAACTTATTCCTTGACCTTTTGTAAATTACTTCATCTCCGCATGTCAGATTTTTAAAAGTGTTTAAGTGCCTAAATATGCAGATAGGAGCCTAGACACTTATCTCCCATTGATTTTAATGGGAATTGGGAATTAAGCATCTGGACACTTTTGAAAATCCCATTAGGCATCTGTCTGCATCTTTAGGCACCTGAATGCCTTTAAGAATCTGGCCCCTAGTGCTCAGTTTCCTCGTGTGTTAAATGGGATTGATAATGCTCACCTGTCTTTGCAAAGTGCTTTGACACCTATGGATGAGAAGCGTTCTAGAAGGATTATTATTAGTGCTATTCATTTGATAAAGAAAAGACACTTTCACCAGTAGAGAAGCCAGAAACTCAAGAATGAACATTGTCTAGGGGGTGACAGCACTTCTGACCAACACCAGTTACAGAAAGAGCTACTCTCCGAACGTACACGTTGGCATCTCACCCTATAAACGTGCTGACTGTAGACACTAGAGCCTCAGACAAGCCTTTAAGGGTATGTCTACGCAGCACGTAAACACCCATGGCTGGCCCGTCAGCTGACTCTGGCTCATGAGGCTCAGACTGTGGGGCTGTAAAATTGAAGTGCAGATGGCAGGGCTTGGGCTGGGGTCCAGGCTCTCACAGGGTCTCAGAGCTTGGACTCCAGCTCGAGCCCAAATGTCCAGCACAATTTTACAGCCCTGCAGCCTGAGCCTGTCAGCTGACACGGGGCAGCTGCAGATGTTTAATTGCAGCGTAGACATACCCTAAGTCTGGCTCAGGATTCTTCTTCAATATAACTCCTCCGCCGATAGCCTTGGAAGGCAGGAGCCCCTTGGGCAGAACAGCAGAAAGCAAAACTAAAGACTCATGACGTGGCTCCTTCGGTTTTAGCAGCAGACTGCACTTCCACTGCTCTGGATTTTGTTTGACTGTTTCTCAGTTCCTGTATCTATCTCAGACAGTTGGTATCATTTCAGGTGTCATTTTCCTTGCCAGCTAATTTTCTAGGTTCATACACTCCCTTTTGTAAGGATGTTACACCATCCACTCTTATTTTCTAAATACAAAGGCTTCATGTGGTTTTTGAGAACATGATCCTTATTTCCCCATCCAGCTATAACTATTAAGGGCCAAATCCTCCACTGGTATAAATCAGGATAGCTCCATTCAAGCCAGTAAGGTATTATCCAAAGGTCTAGGCACTGTTGTATCACTGATCAAGACCTTTGTGGGTTTTCGGTCAATTATTTTATTGCAAGACCAGCAATTCTGACGAATTCACATTGCTGTTCTTGGCAGGATGTACATAGCAGTAAAAGGCTTTTGAAGTGAGCTGACTTTGTATAAAATTAAAACCACAGAACAACCTAATTTGCTGAAATATCATTAAGTGTCTGTGCTAAACCCACAAAAGCCAGGAAACTCTAAGATGAAAGAGGAAAACTACCGATAGACCATGCTTTAAATCACGCATCATGCCCAGCTCAAGCAATACTTACAGCCAGGAACATTACCCAGTGCTCAAGACTTCTGCAACACCTGCTCATAAAAGGAGTAAGTAAAGACATCTGGGATTTTTTCAGCCTTAATTCTGAATTTCCTGGGTTTTGTGATTTTAAGTTGCAATTGGGTAAGCTGTTTCAGCACAAGGGAGCCAAATCAGGGAGTGATGGGCAAGTGCACCAACGAGGAGTTCCAAGGCACCGAGCCTCAGTGAGGAGCATGGTAGTTATACCATCTTCAGACAGGGTGCAGCTTCCCAATCGACTGGCAGCAGCACTTACACTCGAGACTACGACAGCCATCAGAAAGCTCTTTGCACCCTATATAGGGGTCGGCCACTCTCTTGCCCATTACTTTAACATACAATTATAGTTCCTATGGATAGTGTTAAAAAAATTCACTGCCAAGTAATTTAGATCTAAAATCTGACCCATCCACCACCATCCTGCCTTGAGGAATAATACCTACGTCCGAAACAGAGCTTTTCATCAGTAGATCACAGAGCTTTACAAAGGAGGTCAGTATCATTATCCCCATTTTACAAAGGGAGAAACTGAGGTTCAGAGAGGTGACATGACATGTCCAAGGTGACCCAGCAAGTCAGTGGCGAAGCCAAGTATAGAATCCAGGTCACCTAAATCCCAGTCCAGTGCTGTATCCACTAGGCCAATGATACTCAGACCGCAGTGGTTCAGGAGCCAAATTAGCAATCATCATTACCCAAAAGAGCCAGAGTAGTGAGAATTCATTGTTTCATTTACTATTTTATATATATTTTCTTGGTTATTCTAAGTATTATTATTTTATCAACTACAATTAGTTAATAACATAGTAAAAGCATCCTGATTTAATTATTAACCAATCACACAGTGTTTTAATATCATGTGTTACAAAGGGCCACAGGGGGACACATTGAAGAGCCATGGAGTTAGAAAAAAAAAGATTCCTCATGCAGGAAAGGTGAAATTTGAAGGATCTAGCACTGTCCCATTAAAAACAAAATGAACAAACCCTTTGCAGTCTGGCAGGCAATGACCCCAGGAGTCTCAATATTTGTATGTTTTTAAAAATCCTTCTGTTTTGAGAAATCTTTTTTTCTCAAAATATTAACTGCTATTTTTATAGGACCTGCACAAAATAATGTCCTTCTGCTCCCTCTGCTGTTTCTGCTACAGCAACAAGCAAAGAAGCCGTGATTCAAAAGCTGTACACATTCTTTTGGACACTGCCACAGACATTGGTGAATAAACAAAAAAATCGCATCATGTTTCTCCAGTAGAACTGAGGAGAAATCAATATTTTTCAAAAGTAAAAGGAGAAAAAATGTGTTTTTTTTAAAGCCAACCACACAGCTGAGAAAAAAGCAATTGGCAGCGTCTCTCCAAAGAGTGACCCATGTATACAGGATCTGATGTTAAGAAGTACCGTAGTGACTCCACAACATTTCTACAATCAAGGATCCACCCTCAGGAGTACATTGATTCATTCTTTTCTCTGTTCAAGTACTTCAGCAAAATTTAATTGAGCAGGAGTTCTAAATTTTGTTATTGTTATTTAATCAATGCTCTTATGCTATGAAATATATAAACACAATTGTTGAAAAAATTTCTAGTAAGGATTAATAATACCTAAGACAAAATCTGCTCTGTTTAAATACAAGGTGTAGGAAACATTTTTCCTAATTTTAAAATATAGATTGTTCCCCCGACTCTTCCCACAAATTGAAAAATATAATCAGCACTATTTATCAAAAGAAATATGATATGCAAGAAGAAAAGAATAATGTAAAAATTGGTTGAAAGATCTCTATGTAATAAATAATAATGTTTAAAGACAACTTACCAAACGGGTTAAGAACTTAAAATTCTTAGCATATCACCAGCAAGAGGAAACACTAAGTTCAATTTCTCTCTAAGTGGGATTCCCCTACATCACATGTTTGTTTTTTCATTACAAGCAGCATGCCTACTTTTTTTGCCTTTGTTTTGCACTGCTTTCTTTTAATCTTTGTACTAGGCACAATACCAAACCATGAAGTGACCTTTCTTGTCCCAAGCATTCTTCTTAGATTGCATATCAACTCTAAAATGTGATACGGGATTATGAATAACCTATACAGTATTTTAATGCTCAGAATTTAAAAAGCCACATTTTACTGAGAAGACTACTCAGAAATATCATGGGCAACTCCATTTTTTTGAAAGTACTATCTTTCTCTATATTAGTTTGCTGTTATTTTAAATGTAACACCTATAAACACGAACACATTGATTTTCTTATTCAGTATTTCAGAGCCTGATTTGGGCTTGTGCATATATAGGGATAACTGAATATCTGAAGATATCCTTCTGTTTAAAGTAAGCAAGAAAACCAGGTTGCAGACTGCCTACTTTCTTTTTATACACAAAATAGGCTTGACAAAATATTCAAAAGTTAATTGATTTAGCCCCTTGAGAGCTTTTTATACTGTTAGTGTTACAGTGGAAAAGTAAAATGTGAGTTAATAATGTGTGAGGCTGTTTTAATCAAAAATAGCTCTCATCTTGTAGCACACCCACAGCATGAACAAAAACATATTAGAAAAAAGCCGCACGACACATTACACACGCTGCAGGTGTTTCTGTCATATCCAAATCCTACTGGGTGCTGCTGTTTTAAAAAATGTGTTATGCTTCTTGGACAGGTCTATGAATTCTTCAGTGACCCGAACAGTGCTGAACACGCTGTCAACACTTTCCAGATAAGAAATAACTAGTTGTGCAGATTCAAAAAGCGTCTAACAAAATGTGACACACAAATCTGCTTGCTAATAATGACATTTTACAGAGCCCCTGTCATTCAAAAAGATCCCAAAGTGCTTTACAAACTACAGTATAGTCAGTGCACACAAGCATCACTTCACAATTTATTTAGCGTGTGCAGTCGCCTAGCCAAGCGATGGCATCTGCAGTGGTGTGATGCAGTTCTTCTAGGCTACCGCTGAACCTAGTCAGCAGGCTTTCACCAACAATGTGCATCATCGTCTGTGTCGCGCTGCAGCTGCACAAAAGGCAGTCACGAAGGCCTGAGCGATATTGGTTGGCTGCACAGAGATCTTGCCCGGTCCGGAACCTGTTCAACAGGGACCATAGGCGATGGGGCAGGTCAAAACCAAGCAGGCAAATAGTGGGGTCGGCGACAAGGGATTGGTTGGGGATTATAACAGATATTCGTTCCTCTCGCCAGTGTGTTTCCGCCCAACATCCTGGTGTGGCGGATGAGACCATAATGGGTGACGTGACGGCAAACATGCACCTGGTGGTTTTAAAAGGTCATTGTGCAGTGGCAGGCTTCGGCTGGCGCGTACTTTCTCCAGTAACTTGCCAGTGGCAACCTCTCGTCTGATATGAGGAGGAGCGATATTGCTCAGAACTGGGAGCCATGGGTGTGGAGTCAGACGCAGGGTGCCAGAGATGATGCTCATGGCGGTTTGAGCAGTGGCCTGCTAAACCCAGGGTTGTGAGTTCAATCCTTGAGGGGGGCATTTAGGGATCTGGGGCAAAAATCTGTCAGGGAACAGTACTTGGTCCTGCTAGTGAAGGCAGGGGACTGGACTCGATGACCTTTCAAGGTCCTTCCAGCTCTATGAGATATATGAGTACTTGGTCGCATGTGCTACAGGCCAGGCAGGGGTGGGCAAACTACAGCCCACAGGCTACATCCAGCCCGTGGGACCCTCCTGCCCTGGGAGGCTACCTCTCGCCCCCCATCTGCTGTTCCCTCCTCCCCCCAGCCTCAGCACGCCCCGCCACCGGCGCAATGCTGTAGGTGGCGGGGCTGGGAGCTCCTGGGGCAGCGCAGCTGCAGAGCCCGGCTTGATCCAGTGCTCTTTGCTGTGCGGTAAGGGGGCGGGGAGCAGGGGGGGTTAGAGGGCAGGGGAGTTCAGGGTGGTGGTAAGAGGGCAGGGGTGTGGATAAGAGGTTGGGGCGATCAGAAGGCGGGGAACAGGGGGGTTGAATGGGGGAAGTCAGGAATGAGAGGAGGAGTTGGATGGGGCAGCAGGCGGCAGTCAGGGGACAGGGAGCGGGGTGGGGGGGGGTTGGAAGGGACAGGAGTCCCGGGGGGGCGGATAGGAGGTGGGGGCCAGGCTACGACCCCCTCCCCTAACCGGCCGTCCATACAATTTCCGAAACCCGATATGGCCCTCAGGCCAAAAAGTTTGCCCGCCCCAGTGCTACGGCCGCGGTAAAAGCCGGCTTGGTCAGGGCTCAAAATTCTCTCCATGTGAGGTAATATGCGCTGTAGGACCAAGCGCTCCAATGTCTTGAAGCACACCGACAATAATGATATGGGACGATAGCTTGATGTTTGACCTGGCTTGACTTCACAATTGAAATTCAGCCAGTCACCTTTCAGGTGCACGGTTGCAGTTGGATGAACTATTGGTACACGCACCATACAGCACAACAGTGGTGTGGGGAACATTTTGACCAAGGACAGCATGTTAACTATTACTCCTACAAAAGGTGTAAACAGAATACTGAATGTTCACATAGAGCATTTGTCAAACAGTAAATGGCATGGAATTCAGTTTCTATGCCTCAAAAGGATAAAGAGTTAAATTATTCCTTCCCAGATTTGTACCTAAAGTTCTAGAGAGGCTTCACTTTATATTTCAAATCTAATGCTTATTCCACTAACAGTATGTATTTCAGTGCATATTGTCTTCTTCACTTCTTGTTATAGTATGTTTTGCAGTGCACCATTAAAACAGCTGTATTCCACCCAAGAGATGTCTGCATTTCAGTGTTTGGTGAAATGATTCCTATATATACACATGCAGATATTGTGCAAAAGCATTTTATGAGCCTTCAGGCTAGCAGACATGATATAATTTATGAAATTAACAAATCCTCATAAGGATTGTTTACTTGAAAAATAAAGCCCAATATCAAATACTGTTACATACAATTAAAACATGACAGTCTCTCTCAAATTAAAAGGCCATTATGCCACTTAGCTTTCTGATATGTAAACACATTTTTTGTAATTTACAAATTATGATGCTGCTACATAAATTCATGTCCCTCAAGCATTAATTTTCACAACTTTCTGGTACGTGATTTCAAAATTTTCTAGTTACTCCCTATCTGAGCATCTGGAAAACCTTAACTGTTACTAACCATTCAGCAGAGAATGTGCCCCTCATTTGCTGAGCTAGGTCCTAGATACTGGGAGTGAGATTCTCTGTTCCAACTAAGAGGTGCAGCAAAGAACTTACAGGACAGGGGGAGGGGTAATTAAGGCGGTTGCATCCTGAGTCTGGGCTGCTCGGAGGGCTAGTGCAGTCCCCAGCATACTTTGAACAGCCTTATGACATGTCTTCCACCGTTCCTGCACCAGGGGAATCTTCCCTGGCAGGATCCCGGGCTTTTAGAGCTCCTTTATACTTCACCTAGCATAGTGAGGCTGGTGCAGGGTGAGGAACTTACCCTAGGTACTTACGTAGCATGGTGCTGGACCTGCTATAAACCTCAGCAGACAGAGGTTAGATAGAAATACGTTTAATTTAAAACATAAACCCATTTTTAATAATTTTATCCCATAAAAAGAGATTGTGTGAGATGCAGCACTGTATATTTTAGTATCAATTTGTATGACGGAATATAAATGAAGAAAAATACAGTTATAAGAACAGTATCTTATAAACAAAAATACAAGGAAAATAAAATTAAGGAAGGAGTATGTTTTAATAAGATATTGCATTTCAGTGGGTCCAACTGTTTTGGCACAAAGCAATATTTCTCTCTCTTTTTTAAAAAAATGGTGTTCCATTTAATTTCATCTGACTTCAAATGTCTTTGCAGTATTTCTGGAATATTCCCCCTATCCCACCTTAGTGTCAATGCAAAAAGTTACAATTCTAAAATAATTATCTTATAAAAACAGATGCTGTTAAATATAAGCAAATGAAGCTTTCCAAGTAAACCTAGCTATGAATGTTAAAGTTTGGAAAGAATTACTAAACAGTAAGAATACATGTTTTTAGTGAGACTCAATATGCAATTTTTACTCAGCAGAATTCTTCCAAGGAAGTTAACAGCCATTGATAAAGAGATCTTCAGAAAATTCTTCCATTGTATCTACAAACTTTTTACAAGATGTACAAGCTGTATTTGAAGGCCACCACTCAATCCAAGTAATAGAGTCTAATGGATACTGGTATCTACACAGACAAAAGAGAAAGCTCATTAGTACATAAGGAGTGAAAAAAAGATAAAAACAAGAGTAAATTCTAATATTAAATGGATTCCTTTGTGCTTATTTTCCTCTGTTTTAAATGTGGACAGCTGAAGCAGTGTATTAGCATAAAAACAATGAGTAACACAAAATGGATTAAACAAGTCCTTAAAATATTGAATCAATTACAATAAATAACATGACCAGAGGTGTACAAGCACTTTTCCACTTTTGATGAGAATGAAGCATGTCATGCTCTGGAGAGAGCTCAGCACATTCTGATAATAATTTACTTACTTGAAACTGAAACCAACTGTTATCTGAAAGGCCTCTTTTCCCATGATCAAATACTGATTTCCTGGATTCAGTCTGACATCAGTACAAGTCTTCTTTTTAACAAAGGTGATTGCAGTGTTTTTTGGGGCAAAAGCCTCTCCTGGAGTTGAAGGGAATGCAGTTATTACATTGGAAAATTTCACAGAAAGAATGATTAAAAAAACAACTGGCTTCAATTTTTCAGGGCCAAACATGTTAATTAGGCATAACATACTGATTTGGTTTTACTATTTATCACAAGAGGACAAAGCCAAGTCATCCATTAGCCACTAACTATGTAATGGGGAAATTTAGATAAATCAAAACATGGATTTCCAGCTCTTTGGAATCAGTCTAGAAACATTAAATAGGTGGCAATTTGACTTCCAAAAACAGCCTTATACAAACCAAATGTGTTTACCAAGATAATTGCAGATGCAAATGGTAAAACATGAGAAGACACGCAACTCCCACTGAATTGCTCAGCTAAATCTCTGCCAACTTTCCTGCATCCAAATTCTACTTTATAAAAGCAAGTATTATTGTTTCCTTTCCTTGAACCATTGTCTACTTGTTTGCCTGCCTAGATGTGAGATCCTCAGCACAGGTGCCACCATAAACAGTAGCAATAATGACAGTTTTAATAAAAGCTTAAATACAGTGAAACTGGTGAAAGACACTAGCCTGCAAATATCAACCCAAAGAATCACAGAGTACAATTATTCTCTACCTTTATTAGGAGATCACTTAGCACTGATTTTTGTCTGCTGCTTGAGTGGTCACTAAAGGGAGTCTTCATTGTAAACAAAATAATTAAATACATTACAATTAGAACTCTCACCTCTTTTATAGAGATCCAGAAGAGTTGCAGTATACTTAATAAAACTACCTTCTTCACTGGAAGACAAGATGTTCACCTTATAGACTATAAAGAAAAAAAAACACGTGCTACTGTTTTGGGCAGAATTCTTCCTTTTGCTTTGCACTACGTCCATATACATCAACTACCAATGCTCAGATGGATAATATTATGAGCATTTGTAAAATGTGTTGTTGGTCAAACTGAAACTCTTATAAAGCTAATCAAATCTCATGTTTCAGCATATCAGCTGATTGCCCATGGATGGATGCACACCTAACATACAGCATTTCACAATGAAGTGCAAGGTTTTTCCCCGTGGTCCTCTGAAGCATCTGGCACTAGCTACTGCCAGAGATAGGCTACTAGATTCAATAAACCAGAAAGGTAGTTCCAATGTTCCTAGATATTTTCCAGAAATCAACACAAACACACATATAATGCACCCTAATTAATTAATTAGGAGGGTTTCATTTATTTTTTGTATTACAATGTACTGCTACAATTTTACTAGGACACTGCATCTTTTGCACTAAAGAATGCCAAGAGCTTCAAACACACACACACTTTTTAAATCACAATCAAGGTTTTTTTATGCTGCAATTCTTTAGACTATTCACATGTCATAGTATTATTCATCCAATGTCATTGCTCTAAAACTGGACTTGATTGTAAGTCTCCATTGCGTCTAAATTCATTCAGACCTCTGCTACTCAAAACTATGTCTGAATTTTTAACCAATCATTAACAAACATGCATTACAACAGTGTTTTTATTAGGCTAATAGCTGAAGTAATTTAAAAATTCTGTGGACATATAGATACAAATGAACTGAAGTAATAATTTTCACATATTCAGATCCAATTACAAAGGATTAGTGTTGGGGGAAAAAAAACTAATTGTTTTTGCCAGGGACAGAGAATACATGATTTAACATTTCACTTAACACTTGCACAGAACTGTGCTAGCTACAAGCATATTTTTTTAACATGAATCTAGCATGGATTTCCATAACTAAAGTGGAGAGGATTTTTTAAATCTGAGAACTGCCTTATAGAACCATGCTATAGACTAGCAAGAGGGTAGATGACAGGATAGTGTGGTTAGTATATTATCAGAAAAATACCAATTTCACATAGGTCAGAAGCCATGCTAGAATGCTGCTAGTCTAAAACATGGTTAAAGTCAAAATCCTCTTCACATGGTTCTGATCCCAACACTGACAAGTCTTTAAAAAACAAAAATATGTTTAAATAACTCTATGGGACATGTTCCCTCTTTTTGTATTTTGGGGGTAACATTTAAAAAGCAAACAACAAAAAATCAAAGTCTATGTGAGAAGAATGTTAGGGATTACATTATCTGCTTTTAACCAACAAATTACAGGAAACTCAGTTACATCTGATACTTTGTTCACAACTTGCCTTATGTGCGCCTAACTATTAGAACACATTATACAGTACATCAAATCATCACTGTTCAGAGACCCTTACAAAACCCAGAGAAACACAGTGTATGTGTGTGAGCGAGTACACTGTCCTCTGGGATTAGTGTAAAACTGTGCTTCTAGTTTTGATTACCTTTTTTAATAGGGGAAAGGTTTCTCGCACCCTTTCCTGCCTAGTTTGGCAGGCAAAATGCGAAATCTATGTGTTGTATAGTTTCAATTCTAGTGTGATGCTGCTCTTTCACAGGAATGAAACAAGATTAGCACAGCCTGTAACAAACCATCAGTGCTGCAGACATATCTGAAAAGGGGTAATTTACTTTGCAAAAGTTAGCTGAAAATAACCAAGGGCTTTGATTTTTGATTCTGAAAAAAATATGTGTTTGATTTTAAAGAACACTCAGTGAAAGATATATATTGAGGTCTGTCTTTACCCCAGTAGATCTTCAGGCAGTCTATGATAAAGTACTGGAACCAATCCTGAGAGGTATTCAGCAACCTCAATTCCTATTGATTTGAGCAGGAGTTGAGAGCCCTCAGATCTTCTTAAGAGACAGGCAGCTCTTCAAAGATTGGGACCACTAACTCTATGTAATTTCCACAGAAGTTGCCTTTTCCTAGGTTGAATTATTTTAATTTACAGGCACTAATAGGGGTATGGTCACCTCTATGAGTACATGTTGTTGTTAACAAGAGTCACATGCCTCCAATGTTCTTACAGGTATATTGAAAAATGCTGAATCTTTCAAAGCAACATATATAAAAACATTAAAGGCGCACTCTGTAGCATCTCATCATCACTCATCATACAGTGTTCATTTGTTTTTCAAAGTAATATGTACTGATCATTCAAATCTTACCATATGCAATGGCCTGCTGGCATGCAACTTCTCTCCTCCTATCAGCAGTTATTGTCAGATCTAATTTCTTTTGCATTTGACTGCATTCCGCTGTGTTTAGTGAAAGACATATGATGTTAATACTAGGAAGCAACATCAGCACCAGCCCTCTTTTAAAGTATAATTAATTTCTATTTGCTCCCGGCAATCTGTAACACAGAAGCAAATTTTCAAATAGCAGCAATGGAGTTAAGCTACTCAATTCCCATTTAGTCAACGGAATTAAAGTCAATGAGAGTCATGCAGCTAAACTCATACATCTTTTTTTAAAGTTTAGAATGTAATGAATGTCTAATTTATTGCAAAGGCAACGTTTGCTGTTCTGAAATAGAATATATAGCTCCTTTCACTGCTATATAGTGCTCTCATCCACAAGGATCCCAAAGCATTAAGCTGTATTCTCCAACTAACTGCAACAGAATGGCATTTTTCACAACGTTTACCTTCCATACATTTGCACTCAGCTCCTTCACACAGTCTCAGAAGTTTGTCATTTCCATAAGGGTTATAAAATATGGTGCACTGTTTATCTACAGAATTGAATAGGAAAAAATAAATGCATGTAAAAGTTGAATTCCAAGAGAGTACCATCCAGACTTCTTCTGCCAGAAAGATGGTGACTGTGACATAAGTCTTAATATAATGTAGGTTAAAAGTTGTGGAAAAGGGAGAAACTGTTAGTTTCTTAATAGGATTCAAAGAGCCTTCTGAGAGCAAAAGATGAGAATTTGAAGAACTGGAACACATACCTGGTGCATGATATTCATACACAGTGAATGGGGCAGGGCTCCGCATTCCAACACGGTAAATCTCCCCTATTCGGAATGCAACACACATGAATTTATTAGCTGGCACCTGTTTGAAGAATGCATGAATTAGAAAGACACCAAAAGGAAGCTCTGTGTTACCAAAGAAATAAAATAGTGCTTCCGACTGTGAATAATAATAGGAAATAAAAAAGATGATCTACCGAGTCTATCTGTAGAACAATATGTCCATCTTTTATCTCATAATTTGTTATCAACTGATCAACTCCACTTGCAAGCTAGGGGGGAAAAAAGAGAAAGGTTTTTATCAGGTAATTAACAAGATTTTACATGGTCTTCCATAAAAGTTTTATGTTTAATGGTTTTAGCACAGTTTTGAGGAGTAAAACATTTTCTACAAATGGATTGTCAGTTACTTTAGTATTGCCATGTGATCCTAGTCATGAACAATTCCATACTTTAAGGGAACTGTTCTTTCATCCCCTTGGGATAAAAATAACAACAATAATAATTAGAGATGTACTAAAACTATGAAATCTCAACATTCTTGAACTTTGGTGAAGTCTGAGTCCGGATCCAAACTTCATATTTGTCTCCCATTTCTCTAGGGCATTGACTCCCATTGACTTAACTAGATAAGGCCCATAATGGGCAAAACCCAGACTCAAGACTCAGGTACACTATACCAATTAGTATGAGAAAAATGCTTTGCAATAGGATAGCGACAATGATGAAAATCTGTGCTACTACCATAAAAAGAGATAAAGCAGAAGGACAATAAATACTGTAGGTAAAGATAAAATGTTCTTTAATATTTACATTAGATAAATCTTCTGTATTTGCTTCCAGTCCGCTAACCAAAGTTATATCCATCACTGCATGGGAAGACCCTGACTGTGGTTCTCTCTCACTAGGCTTGTACCTAAAATGGACAAAAAATTGAATATAGATAGAACCAAAACTTAGAACTTACAGCAGGGTCCTCAGAAAAGCCTCTGGGTAAAGTCTACTCGTACTTATGCCATTGTAAATCCATAACAACTTCACTGACTTCAGCTGATTTACTCCAGATTTACACCAATAAAATCAATAGAGATTCCAATGATTATTTACATTACAGTAGTGTCCAGAGGCTCAATCCAAACATAAAATTAAAGGAGTCCCTAACCCAGAGAGTTTACAATCTTTGACCCTGATCCTGCACATGCTTATACACATGCACATAAAAAGGGGTATAAAGAGGGAAACAAGGGTCACAGCAGTAGTAACACAAGGTGGCAATTATTAGCAAGTGGATGATGAATGTTTTAATTTCTTTTTCCTTCTAATTTTGTTTTTCAAAAGTGAGGGAAATTAATTATAAAAGTGTGTGCTAAAGTAAGTTAAGGCTACAGTTCTGAACATTCAGAAAACAGGAAATGCACAAGTAACCTCTTCATAGTAACCCTTGGCACTGCTCCAATTACTTAAGTGCCAGCGGGGAATTTCACCCCTGTGAGGGAAATCCTGAGTAGGGTAGAGCTAGGAACCCAGGAAGTTTAGAGTTTGGATTAAGCTTAAAAGATACCCAGACATGTAAAAGTATTGAAAAGCTCAGTTATGTCACTGAAAAATCAATTGTACTTACTTTGCGCAGGCCTCTAAACGTTCAGGTTGGTCATCATCTTGTTTTCTTTCACCTTTTGTATGTTAAATAGAACAAATAATTTATAGCTCTTCAGAAGCAGCTGTCCAGTCCACAGCATACTTATATGAATGGGTTCTCATGAAATATTTTTGTATTCAGAAGACAAATACTTTTCAGAATTTTTTTCAGCCAATTTTTAATGGGAACCCATGTTTTATTCATGAACAAACAACATAATTTTTCATTTATACCTTAGCCAAAATTTTAGTTTTTATAATCTGAACTAGCAAAGCACTTATACATCTGCTTAAATAAATGAAACTCACATAGGTTAACTTAAGTGCTTACATTCACGGTACTTGCAGAATTGAACCCACTGACCTCCCCTCCCAGATCTTTCTTCTGAAAGATAACAGCTGTGCACTGTTAAATTAACAGCTACGAATGACATCAGATAATGATTGGGTTGAAGGTAAAGCTATGTGCCCAGGATAATACTGACCACTTTGTTAATCAAGATGCATTTTCTTGTACAGTCCTGATTAATTTAAAAAACAAAAACATGTTTTTAAAAGTCACCACTAACTCTTTACCTTTATCTGTCACTACATTAACCTTCAACTCAAAGTTACATGTCTCCTCAGAAGTACTGAATTTATGATATACAGTCCTCACCTATAAATGTACAAATAAAATAGACAATTAACAGAAAACATGCACAGCAAACAATTCTCAAAATTGATAAGCGAGTGTTCACGTTTGGAGATGATCAACGGCAGACAGTCATAAGCAGAATTAGATATCAGTGTCTGGGGGCTTATTTGAACCTTGGAAATTAGGTTTGTCAGGGTCATAAACCTTACCACATGTAGGTAAGCTTTGGCTGTTCTGGCAACCAGAGAAGCCCCTATGAAATCAAAGTATTGTAGTGTACTGTGATCAAAGTAGACTTTTTGATGTTGAGTTGAAGACCTAACCTGTGGAATTGTTGATCTGTTCTGTGGAAGGAAATTCATCATACGACTGGCCCTTGAACAGCCAATCATTGAGGTAAAGGAAGACGATCATACCTAGTTGCCATAAATGAACGGCTACCACCTGCCATGACTTTTGAGAACATTCTGGGGCGGGGGAGGACAAAAGGAAGCACTCTCTACTGGTAGTGATTCTAGTCAACTGTAAAATGAAGAAACCTCTTGTGAAAGGGGTGAATTGTGATGTGAAAATATACATCCCAAAGGTCAAGGAGTGCGAACCAGTCCCCACAATCCAGTGATAGAATTATAGCTGCGAGAGTCACCATCCTGAAATTCTGTAATTTCACAAAGGTGTTTATGAGTCTGAGATCTAATATTGGTCTCCATCCCCCATTCTTTCTGGGGACCAGACAATACTTTGAATAGAATCCCTTGTGCTGGCTTGGAACTGTTTCTATGGCCCCTATGCATAGGAGACAGATGAATTCCTGTCTCAGCAAATGGTTCTAAGACAGATCTCTGAGAAGAGGAGGAGGACAAGGAGGTGTGGGACAGGAGGGAATAGAGGTAAAATAGATGGCGTAACCTGATGTTACAACTTCCAGAATCCACTTGTTCAATGTAATCTCTTCCCATGCAGGTAACATGTGAAAGTCCAGCTCTGAAGAGTAGGAGGTGGCTAGGCTGGGGCAGCTGAAGATTCACAAAACGAGGATGTTCTAGATCCCTGACCAAGCCATGCAAATTGACATTTGGTCTAAGACAATGATTGGGTAGTGATAGCCGTCATGGTAGGAGGTCTTTTCTTTTGAAAGCTTGACCTCTTTTTAGGTGGTTCTGTAGATCTACGATAGGTAGAAAATTGAACCGGTCACTGTCTTTGTGTGGTTTGAGAGCTACTAAATTTCCTCTTATTTGGCAGGTGTGTAAATGCCAAGATCTGAGTGTAGCTCTAAAGTCCTTCAAGGTGTGAACAGATTCATCTGTGGATTCAGAAATGAGTTTCAGTCCATCGATGGGGAGGTCTTCTACAGTGTTTTGGACGTCCCTAAGAAATCTGGTCATTTGCAGCCATGACACTCAATGCATGATGATGTAAATGGAGACATATCGAGCTGCAGTGTTGGCTGCATCTAGAGAAGCTTGAAATGACACCCCTGCTAAAAGCTGACCCTCTGTTATGATGGCCTGGAACTCTTCTCAAAGTTCTTCAAGAAGTTTTTCAATAAAATTGTTGAAGTTACTGAAGTTAGAGTGGTTGTATTTCACCATCAGACCTTGATAATTTGTGATCCTGAACTGCACGGTCACTGAGGAGTGCCTCTTATGCCCGAAGAGATTGAGAAGTTTCTGGTCTTTATTGTAGGGCATTGCTTGCCATGTTCATTGACAAGCTTCCACAACTAAAGAATTTGGTGGTAGGTGAGTGAACAAATATTCTGAATTTCTTGCTAGGGCATACTATTTCTGCCCATTTATAGTAGGTGGTGCTGGGGCAGGAGTCTGCCATATGGTCTTAGCAGATTCTGGTAGAGCTTCATTCACAGGTAGTGACACTGTCCAAAGGTGGTGTAAAATAGCCAAAAGCTTATGTTGTGACTCTTGAGCCTCCTCCAAAGGAATCTGGAATGAATCAGCAATGCATTTCACCAGCTCTTGGAATTGGTTTAAGTCATCCATCAAAGAAGGTGGTGGAGGCATTACAGCCTAATTAAGCGATGATGATATGTTTGAGGTTTCACTGTCTTGTCTGCTCTGGCCTCTTGTTCCTCAAAGATCTTCTCCTGGGGTTGAGGAGGACTCAATGGAGCAGAAAAATATATATTGTTATGCTCATCATCAGAGTAGCTAGGAGCTCTTGAAAACTGCTGGTGATACAGAACTCAAAGTCCCAATATGAGTATTGAGGGGAACCGTAATGTAAAGGAGGCAGCATCCAGTGTTGGTCATAGCAGTGAGAAGAGGCTCAAAATTGTTTCTCTCTTGCAACTTCCCTCTCAGAATGGATAATCAGGGAGATGTCTCTTCTATGGTAGGTAGGAAATCCCTGAACAGAGATCTGGGAATCACAGAAATCATCCTCAAAATAGTCCAATGGTGGGCAGACAATGAAGCTAGATGTCTGTCCGATGAGATAGGTACCAGAGAGCTGGGAGTCACTGGTGAAAGATAATGTCTTGGTGACGCAACAGATCACAGTAACAACAAAGGTTCAGTCCCCACTAGCAATGGAGACTCGGGTTCCTCTGAAACAAAAAAGTCCCTGAAGTATCTTGTGGTAACAGGTGTATCTGAGCCAAGGTTGAGTGAGGCCCTACAACAATTGGCTTCAATACCAAGGTTTCCGACTGCTTTGATGGTGCCTGTCTAGAAGATGGGTGTTGGCACCGGAGGCGCTGTTTGCTTCAGAGATGCATATCTAGTGATCGGCGTCAGTACTGGAGATGTTGATGGCTTTTGGCGCACTGGCATAGCAGTCTGGGATACCAGTTTGGGTACCAAGGTGGATGTTTCCAGTTTCCTAGAATCAAAGTGCTTGGGGATCATAAGCGCCCCAGCTTCCTAGAAGCAGTGTACTTATATTCTCTGCTGGAATTATCATGTCTTATTGGCACCAATGTCAATATTGAAGCATGTTTAGTACTGCATCTCTTGAAGAGCTTGAAGTCTTTGATGAGCTTCCAGTAGCAGAGCATCATCTTGGAGCCTCAAAGGTACTCTCTCTGGGACCTAAGGTCTCTGAAACAGTCATTCTCTGAGGTGACTGAGATTTCTCTGAAGAGGGCTCTGGTGGGAGATACAGAACTCCTCTTCTTTGGAGCCCGTTGGCACCTTTGGTGCCTTTATCCTGTGAAGATCCCAGCACATGGGATATGGAGGTCAATGGGGCACTAAGTGCGCTTGAAGACCAGTGTACAAAGGGTTCTCTGAACCAATATCTGATGCTGGTCTTAGGGCTTGCTCCATCATAAGCAATCTAAATTTGATTTCTCTGTTTTCTCTAGATCTGCTTTTTAAAAAAGTGCAGATCTTACACTTTGCCAGTATGTGGCTGTCTCCCAGGGAAGGCACTGAGAATGTCCATTGCTAATGGAGATGGACTTCCTGCAGAAAAAAGGCAGTGCATAAGGCCTGGGGATCCTGGCATAACAAATGATTACGACCCCTAAGACAGAGCCATTCAAAAGTGGAGGAGAACAAGGATGTTCAATTTAAAAAATCCCTGATAAAAATGGGGCTACCAGACTATTAAAGTAAAATAAACAAACTGGTAAACTAAACTATATGAAGACTAGGATAAAAAGAGCTAAGCTACTGCTAGGCTGAAAGCAGGCATGCTAGATGCTCTGTCTGAGGCCATAGGGCAGCTAAGAAAGAACTGAGGGTTGGGTTCACTCATGCAGTTCTGTGTATACTCTGTATGATGCATGAACATGTCTGGTGTGCACGCTGGGCCGAACAGGCACTGTTACAGAAAATTACTGATCAAAGGTGCATGGGGCACATGCGTCCTGAAGTGGCACACTCGTAGGGACACTACTCGAAGAAGTAGTATACATCAATATAGCACACATGCAAGTTAATATATGGGTGTACAGTAATGACTCCTCTTTGAAAATTGCAGAGGAAAAGGGATAAAGAGATGGCAGAACAATTGAAACGTACATTAATCCAGCCTATGCATATGAGATTAGGTTGTGGTCCTGTGTTTATATTATAAAAGAATAACAAATATCAACCATTTTACTGAAGTGCCTTTGTGAGTTATGTATTGTTCCATTCCGAAAGGTAGTAATCAATTATTTATTTGTAAAATACCTGGGGGTACAGAAGCCAAAGGATAAATAGTATGTCATAATAGCATTGTAATATATTTATAAACAATAATACAAAGCACAGAAAAATAGATAAAGAGAAGGCACATTCTCTATTACAAAGTTATTGAGGCAAAGTTTTTCAAGAATGTTCACTACTTTGGGGGTTCTCCATTTTTGGGTGCCCAACTTGAGGCACCTAGAAATTGGCGTGTCCAATTGCACACTCCAAATTAGTGAGCACTGTTAAAAATTTTGGCCTAAATATTTAGAACTATGGAACAGATAAGTCCGGGAGGAGAGAAGAATTTCCATCACTTGTCTCACTAGAAATAAATCACCTGAGGTAATCTAATTATTTTACTGCTGTCAAAATTTTCCAATATTAGACAATATACTTTGGGAGTCACATGACTTAAGACAAATGAGTTGAGTTGGTATAAAAGCAGGTGTAACTAATGATTTCAAATGGAGCTGCACCTTCTTACACAAGATCTACACGTATCCCAAATGGCTTCTGCTACTTTGGTCCAGGGAACAGAAGTGGGAACGTAGAGGAAACCTCTCTCTATCCCTTTCATTGCCCATATTGACAAGACCAAAAAAAGGCTTTGTTTCTTTAAAAGTGTTTGCTTAACCACTTACATTTACTGTTGCTAAGCCAGTGCTACTCCCAGTGCTTACATATATGTCATCGTACAAAGGTACCTAAAGATGTAAACATAAATATGATTTGACATTAAATATAAATATTTGCAAAGTAATAGTTAAGATACTACAATTAGTAGTCCAATAGGTAGAAGTCACATGGATCTGATGATCTTTTTTACATTTCTGATTATAGGCAAAGGGCCAATCCCACTGTTTACACAAGCAAATTGACACATTTGTGTAGTCCTACTGAATTCAATGGGACTACACATGTAAATAAGTGTTTCGAGGATGTGGTCCCGAATCAGTGAAACCTTTAATCCCTCGCTGTATCAACTAAATCTGGCAGATGAAGACAACAGTTAATCAAATGGTATTTTTCATAGACACGTTCTTTTTTAAAATGTGTCTAGACTTTATTTCTTTCTAAAAGGAATTTTTGTAAGTTATTAATAAGATTTGTTTTTCTAAGGTAAAACTATTCACTCACTTCCAGAGGCCTTCCTATGTAATTTTCTTCTGTCAGTTTATAGTGCTGCAGGTCTCCATAATTCTTGTAAGCCACCTTGACATCCATGTTTAGCGAAAGACGTTGAAGGAGAATGGAATATTCAGTCAGGGCTTCGAGGGCATTAATTGTGTCCTGTCAAAAATCAGTTAGAAAGAATTACTACTGAAATGGAAACTAAACTGTAACAAAACTGATTACTAAACATTTTACTCAGACACTTATTTAGGAAGACAGATAGTAGTAACCCTAACCAGCTAAGCATTTGAATAGTGCTTTATTATACTCTTAATGAAACAATAGGATATTTAACACTACCTTTGTGAGCATTTGTGTAATTTATTGTTTTATTAAAAGTTTGTAAATAAGTGCACAGCTGCTGGAAACAGATGTTTTAAAAGTAAGCAAGCTAGTAAATAAACTATTGCTGTGCAAAATTGCTATATCATCATTTTTCACTTCACAGATTTTTTTTATTTGCGAAAACGGAGAGTTTGCAAGAATTAGCAAATTTGGTCAAGGGTGACTTTTTGTCAGAAAGCATATGGGAAAACACTGAAATTCCACTAATCATTTTTTAAAAACACAAGTGAATGTGCTGTTTTTAATACAAAAAGTTTTTCACGTGTAAATACGGCTTTTCATTTTTTGTGAAAAACTGACAAATTCAGTGTCACAAAATATATTGGTTTTGTGGAAATTTTGATCAAAATGAGTTTTTTCCTGGTACAGTTTTTTTCATCTGGCTGTATCTAAAGTCAATGGAGTGAGCCTGCAGATATACAAGTAATAATTTGCATGTACTGCTAAGGAAGTAACATTCCTGCAGCTGGAGGTCATGTTACTCATTTCCTTTGATTCCCACCCAACATACAGGACACACAAGTTGTCAGTTTGGCTCACGTATTACCCTACTAAGGCTTCTCTGATTTCATCATCTGAGGCATGGGAGAGAAACATTTAAAAACACACCTGAGTGGAATAAAATCCACCACCATATCTTTGCTCTTCAGACAACCATCTGACAATTGGATTAGCATAGACTTTGTCCCCACTCAGCAGAGTGGTTAGCAAGGCATAAGCAGTGGTTTCAACAATCTGCGCAGTGCCAGCATTAGGAACATATTTATCTAATTTAGTGAAAGTATCCTTCCAAAAACGATAAACAGGAGCATCACCTGGAAGAGTAATAAAATATTAGCAGGGGTTATAGTAGATTGTAACAGGAGGGGGAGCTCTCACCACACAAGCCAAGCTGGAGGGGGAGTACTGCTTACCCAAGTCAGGGAGAGAAGGAGGAGCTCTCCCTCTGTTTTTATCACAGATGGAGTTGTGCTCCCTTTATGCCCAAAGGCTATTTTAACCTCTGAATATAACCTGACCTGTGCAAAACACAATTTCATTCTCTAACGGGAAAGGTAGATGCTATTCCTTTGTTGCTACCTTCATTGTGAAACAGATGGTGGTAGATTTGTGTTCTGTTGATCTTGGGAATAGAGGAGTTTGATGTATTATAGGATATTTATAAACCAGTAACAAGTGATTTTTAACTATATTACCATTAATTTTCATATTTTATACTTATATGTTGTACACATTAACGGAAACTAAATAGTAAAAAAATTGTTAAGATCAGCAACTTGTAGTGGAACTGAATTGTGCATTTTGAAATCAAAATGCTGGTGAGGACCACAAGGCAAGAGAATTGCTTGTCTAGATCCTCTCTGCATCCCATTGCTTTGTTAAGACAGCCCTAATATCATGTACATTCAAATCACTATAACACTCATCAATCGGCTTTTACACTATTCAATAAAACCCCCACACTGAATTTCTTGAAAGGAGATGGAAACTTTATGGTTATATAAATTTTTTAAACGAACAAAAAAAAAGGTTCCCTACCTTTCATAACTGTTGTTCCTCAAGATGCATTGCTCATGTCCATTCCATTGTAGGTGTGCGCATGCCCACGTGCGTGGTCATCAGAGATTTTGCCTTAGCAGTACCCATAGGGCCAGCTGCGGCTCTCCCTGGAGTGCCGCACTCATGCTGCGGTATATCAGGTGCCACCGGCACTACGCCCTCTTCTTCTTGCTGACTACTCCGACAGAGGGGCAGGAGGGCAGGTAATGGAATGGACATGAGCAACACATCTTGAAGAACAACAGTTACGAAAGGTAGGTAACCGTTTTTTCTTCTTCGAGTGCTTGCTCATGTCAATTCCATTCTAGGTGACTCGAAAGCAGTAACCCCAGAGGTGGGCTTGGAGTTCACAGTCTTGCAGATTGAAGCACAGCTCTGCCGAAACCAGCGTCATCTTGAGCTTGCTGAATCAGCGCATAGTGCGAAGCGAATGTGTGGATGGACGACCAGGTCATGGCCTGACAAATTTCTTGAATCAGCACCTGAGCGAGGAAGGCTGCTAAGGATGCCTGCGCCCTAGTCGAGTGAGCCGTCACGATCGCCAGTGGGGACACCTTCACCAGCTCATAACAGTAGTGGATGCAGGCAGTGATCCACAATGATACTCTCTTGGCAGACACTGCTGTGACAGCAACGAACAACTGCGTTGACTTACGGAACGGCTTTGTTCTATCTGTGTAGAAGGCCAGTACCCTTCTGACTCCAATGAACTCTATGCGTTGGACGCTGGCGTTAACGTGGACTTTTCTGTGTTTATTAACAGGCCCAGTTCACTGCAGGTGGAACGTAACAGATTGAGGTTCCTTTGCACCTGCTCCGGAGACTGGCCCTTGATGAGACAGTGATCGAGATATGGGAAGATCTGGACTTCCCGACGTCTCAGGTAAGCCGCCACTGGTGCCACACATTTTGTGAATACCCTGGGGGCCGAGGACAGGCCAAAGGGGAGCACTGTAAACTGGAAGTGGCATCCAGCCACTATGAAACAATTAACTATTTACAGCTAGAAGCACAAGGCTAGGATAGAAGAGAAATCGGTGGCCGCTTGCGAAGCCAGGAACAGAAGCGCTTCGACTGACCACCATGGGTGGTAAGAAGGAACTGAGAGGGCATAGGGCCAGCGACGCTTGATATACCGCGGCATGAGTGCGGCACTCCAGAGGGTGCCACAGCTGGCCCTACGGATATCTCTAAGGCAAAAGCCTCAGACGACTGCACACATGGGTGCGCGCGCACCTACAATGGAATCAACATGAGCAAGCACTCGAAGAACATGTATTATAACTTATTAAATATCTCAATTCATCTGGAAGAATCTTTATGGTCAAGTCCATCTGTGCTGCAAACGTTGCTCACTTACCTACAGACCATCTACTTCAGTAACAGGTTCTTTAGGTTGAAGAGATAGTTTACTGAGTCATACCTTTTACAAGAGCTTCCTTCTTCAGTGCAGAGAAGGCTGAGCGTGTACCAGGATGGTTTGAATCCATGAGAGCTAAAGCATAAGCAGCTATTGCCAAGGTAAATGTGCTTTGGGCAGCTTGCACATTTTTCAGCAAATACTCTTCTGCTGCATTTTTAGCTTCTTGGATTTTCTGAATAGGTGAACAGGAGGTTATATGTATTGGAAGGATAATCATCTATCGTATTACCAAGACATTATGTATTTATACAGTATCTTCTACAATCAAATCCCCAGATAAATGATCTGGTTTGTTCTTTTGCTTATTTTGGAAGCTGCATCACCACTGTGACTCACTAAAGGCTAGATCACCATGTATATATTAACATTGACACTGGAAGTAACTCTTACAATAAAAGAAAAGAGCTTTGGTTTCTGGGTGGTTTGGATTGAGAGAGAATCATAGATCCTCATGATCAATCCTGACTTGCCTCTGGGTCAGAGCTAGGGGAAGAGTGAAGGAGAAGGGGGAAATCTAAGGACAGCAGAACCCGACAGCAGAAGCCGAGAATATGATTGCCTGGGGCCTCATTGGAGAAATGAAAGCATTACGTACCTGTGTTGGGCATAAATGAATGGCCTTTGCAAGTCCAATAACAGAAAAAGCTGTGAGATACAAAGTTTTTTCTTTGGCTTCTTCAGGCAAAGTACCCTAAAAAAATCCAAATATGTAAATAAAGTTAGTTAGAAACAATGCGGTCAATTGATAAAAAATATTTTACAGATTAGGTGAGCTGAAGAAAAATTTCTGTAAGAAGTCCAATAGCAATTTTATTTTTACACTGAAAAGAAGTCTTCTTTTGTGAAGAGGTTAATTTATTTTAAAAATACAGACTAGACCAAAAATACATGTAAAAGTAATGACAAGCCAATATTTTTTCAGGTCTTTTATAT
Source organism: Macrochelys suwanniensis (assembly GCA_033296515.1). Lineage (NCBI taxonomy): Eukaryota > Metazoa > Chordata > Testudines > Chelydridae > Macrochelys > Macrochelys suwanniensis. The sequence continues at coordinate 5,039,221 of CM065790.1, read as the reverse complement.
CATGATTAGAAAAAGACAATATACATGTTGCTTTCACAGTACCTAAGAAGTAACATACAGGTATCTGTAGCTGAAAAATATAGTGAAGTTTGAAAGACTGCGCTACTGTAAAAGTGATTTTAGAAGGAGAGATGTGTGAACATGTACTAGAACTCAGTGAATTATAGCAAAATTATCTGTAAACTTCTGATTCAGCATAGCATTTAAGTACTTGCTTACGTGCTTTGCTGAATCAGGGAGTAAAACAGCTGGTGTGTCAAATAATGGAGTACCTTACAGCAACTTCAGCCTTTAATATATGCACAAATAAAACATATGTTCACTTGTCATACCTGTAGTTTTACTGGCTGATAACTTGAAAGTTCCTTGAATGACCCATCTGTCATTTGACAATTTTCAATCAGCCATATCAGTGAATTACAAACAGAAATTTGATCCAGAGTTATATACAGACTAACTTGTCCAAAAATCCTTAAGGCAAAAGCTGTCAACCTGTGAAGGAAATTGAGCAAAATATAGATGTTTTGTTCAGTGTATGGGGTGATTTTTGGGGGGGGGGGGGGGATAGTTTAAAATACCAAGATAGAGAGCACCTATTTAGGCACACACTTGCATTACTCAAAATATGGGTTTACTGTATGTTGCCATGGGTCAATTAAACCTTGTTGCAGCCCTTTCAGAATGGCTGGACAAATGTATGACTGTGACCGGGAACTCTGAGTAGCACCATGGTCACTGATGTGGCTACAGCATGAAAAAGGCTGCAGGCTAGGAGCCTGCACTTTCTACTGGGGGATTATGAGCACCTGTAATCACTGGGCTAATGATGGGAGGATATAAGTGGAAGAAACAGGAAGCAAGGGGGAGCTCAGAAGGAAAGCTCAGGGGCTGAGCTGTCTGGTTTGTTGGGGAAAGGCATCCACCTCTTTAAGGGGTGGAGAGGCAAAGAGTGACTTTTGCAGCAGCCGCAAAGCAGGTCAGTGTGGGGACACTGACCCATCCCCCCTCCACTCCCAGGGGATGGGTAGAAGTACAAATTGGATAGGTGAAACGCTCTTTTACCCAGACCTGATGGAGAAGCACCCACTCTCCCATCCAGGGAAGTGGCGAAATACCAGGTTTGGTCAGGATCCGCTGTGGGCACTGCACTAGCTGTTCCTTTCTTGGGGGGCTGGGAAGGAATCTTCCCCTCACCAACAGATTAACCAAGGCAGAGAGTGGTTTTTTTTCCACCTTCTCCACAGCAGGTTCAGGGGGGACTTAGCTAGGGCAAACATGGAATGGGAGTTAAGCTATAATGCTGCAATTCATTATATAAATATGGGGTGGACGTCCAATGCAGATACTCCATGGAGAATGGATACAGTGATCAGATAAAGGGATTAGTAAGGGATTTAGAGGAGGTACGCGTTAAAGGAGTGGAAACGGGAGTGTTCGGGGTGCCTATGGCTGGCACGGCAGGGAGCCAACCCCCCCTTCTTTATAGCCCACCTTAACCCTCATTTGAGGGGGGGCATTGTAAGGTCCCAGCAGTGGGTTGGCTGGGGACCAGGGTGGGAAGAGGGTGGGACTGATGGAAGCCCCCAGGTGTATATTAAAATGATCATGGAATTACCCGCACTGTACACTTTTAACTGCCAGGTACACCCAGAAAATTAATAATTAAGTTGTGACCTAATTAAACCACATGCACTGTCTCCTGTCCTTTTTCCAATATAGCTGGACAATCAGACTGGGCTGAAGAGTGAAGGCTGTAGGGAAACCTCCTCTTGCTATAAGATTGCAGTACACTGTTATACTTTGCAAGGAAGGAATAAATACACATCTGGTGGTGAAAAGGTAACAACCTGGCGTGTGTGTCTGTGAGGCCACATGAGCTGGCCAGGCAGTGAGGTACACTGGGTAGCCACCGAGGCACCCTGTGGCAATGATCAATAGTATTTTTAAATTAGCATTGTAAAATAAAGTTAATCAAATCTCATGCTGCAGTGTGCAAGCTGATCTCTACAGAGCACAGGAAGGTGATTTTTCCTTAAATACAATACTGTACAATAGTCTTGGCGTATTGTGGGAGATTTTCCACCCTTCTCTGAACCATCAGGAATTAGTCACTGAGAGTCACTTCATCCTTTAAATACTTAGGCAAAAATGTTGCCCATGATCCGTAAGTGGAACTAACAGTGGCATTGATGGAGTACTGTGCACATATTAATGGCAATACAAAATATGGCCCTTAAACATTAGTCATTGTGGAAACACAGGACTGAATCAAACCTTTCAAATCCACTGTAATAAAATAATCATTTTAACTCACCAAGTGCTGGATGTCCCGTCTTTCCACATGCTGTAAGAGAAGTCTCTGTTTCTGAATGACAGGATGCTTACAATACCTAAGATATACATAAAGCAGACTTAGTGTTTCTGAAGCACTGATTTCTATTCAAATTACGTTTCTTCACTCAGAAGAAAAATTAACCTCTCTTTGATAACTGGCCTTTAATTGTTTTGTTTCTAAAAAAGCAGCAAATGGTTAATTTCCAACTCAAAAAGATAATATTAAATTACCCTAATTGTGCATGTCACCTAAAACTTTACTGCTTCCCAATAAAATAAGATCATAATGTATAGGGTTTGCAACATAGGTATCAGTTCTTCGAGCAATTTTGTAGTTCAGCCACTACAGAAACATTATGTAAAACACAGTTATCCCCACAGTTTTAGTTAAAAATATTTTTTTAAAAATACATTAGCTTTATTACATTTTCATCAAATATTAAACATTAACTTTCCTATCCAACAGTATCTACAAGTCCTTAGAACTTTCAAATGAAACCAGAAATTGGAGACCACATTTTTCTACCTTCTTTCATCTTCCTCCTCATGTTAACTCTTGATGTTATGGTTTCAGGGCCAAGTAAATTCCAGTTATCGGACTTTTCCAGGTAGTGAAAGACATAAAATACTGGAGCAATACTCATGAGCTCTGCCTCTGCACTGCCCTTGGGCAAATTAGTAAGAACCTGGACACCTTCACGTTTGAGAACAGCAGAGATTACCTCACCTATAAGCTGTCCTGTGAAGAAAAACAACATGGTTAATTGCTGCTTCAGAAATACAGGCCTAACTCTTATTGACTTAATTGGGAGTTGTGCAAGTATATCTGAGGGTAGAATTTGGCCCATAATATTTAGAGATACTGTAATAATTTTCTATTAAAATCTATTAATAAAGATATAAAACAATATAATCTCTAAAGAGCTAATCTAAATAGCCTTTTCTCAAAAGAAAGAGAGAGAACCTGAGAGTATAGTCAGGTGGGTAGAGCAGAAAAAAAGGAAATTAAGAAAGAGAGCAAGCACGCGTATAGAAACTAAATATAAAATACTGCATAAATTTCATTCCAATTTACCTTTTATACTCACAGTCCTGTCAATTTTTGTTTTGGGGACCAGATCTAATGGTGTCCTGAATCGAAATTCTTGTCGTCTTCTCATTATACCTACAATTGGAAATAAATACATATATATAACATATTTATAGTATTACCCATGTAATTGCAGAATTTAGACCCCAGCAGCCCTGCTGGGTCAGATTTGAGGCCACAGCTATTTGCCAACTCAGCAAACAAACACAAAAAATCATGAAAACTAGAGTTGGGTCTAAAATCCAGATCCAAACAACTCTAAACTTTGAAAAAGTTCAGATCCAGACCCTAATTCCACAATAAATTAAACTAATACTTGGATCTTTAGAAAAGTTCTAATCTTGATCAGAACTTTGGGGTATAGATTCATCTCTGATTAAACTGGATTATTTTCTAGTCTAGGGAAAGCAGCACTTGGTAGTTGGTTTTCCTGCATAACTAAATTTAGAAAAATCTCAAAGTCTGCATGCCATATAAGATATGAGTAAATGTTCCTCTAACCATTCCAATTAATCAAAATCTTTAAAAAAAATGCTTAGCTACTTTGAAAGGGACTCCATTACTGTGTGCTAGGGCATGTAATTTCACAGTACAGATATGTGAACGTTGCGCCATGAAGAAAAAATTATTTTGTTGTTTGTCTGAGATTGCAGAGTAAAAGAACAAATAATAAGATACAAAATCACTTTCCATACCATAAACACCTTGTGGATCCAGAGAAAAGCCTGCATGAAGTTCTCTTTTAATACCTTCTGGCTGCAATCAAGATGAGGCCAAAATTAAGCAGTACATCGAAGTACTTTGCTTAATTTAACACACTGACTAAAGCAATAATTTTAAAATATCATACAATCAGACCCACATAATCTTTGTCTAATTCTCAGTTTAAAGGTTTGCTGCTGCTGCTGCCAGCAATTTGTCTTCAAAACAAAATCTTCAACCAAAATTAGTACAGATGTAAATAAAGTTTATGGGAATTATAAAACTATAATAAATATATCTTTACAATAAATGTATTTGAGTATTTGAAAAACTGATTCAAACTACATCATCAATATTCTATACTCTATTTGCTTATTTTAAATTACAAGCTACATACATCATATTTACACCTATTTGCCTGCTAGTTGCCAACCACTGTAATCCATACATTTTAAAAAGTAAACACATAAGGGCCCAATCCTGAAGTTGCATCATGGCATAACTCTCAGTGAGAGTTTTATATGTGAAAGGACTGCAGGATCAGGCAAATGTTTTATGCCTTTTATATGCACATCAGAATGGAGATTGTTTAACAACTACTGCTACTGGTAGATCTGTTAAACAGAATGATAAGGCTATTTGCAGGTGTATTTTTTGTTATTTTACAGCACCCAAAATAAGCACTTTTAAACACAAGTAAATTGCATATGATCCCTGGATTTCATAAATCAAATGCAGTCATGATCATATTCTGATTTCATATATTTATAAAATACCATCCATTTATTATGACTGAATCTATCAAAAAAAGAGAATTCTAAGGCAGGTTTTGGTCTTACCACCACCCGCAATGTTTTCACTAAAACTTCACTGTTCTGTTCAGCCAACAATGTAAAGTTGATTGTATGGAGACCTAGTTCCAGAGGGAGTATTCTGAATGTAACTGATGTGACAGAATAGCCATCTAGGTTCTGTAATTTACAACTCTGTAACCTTCGTGGAGCACTTGCAGAGCTTTCGAACAAACAGATTCCATCTCCAACTGTTGCTTTAACACAGAACTGAAACATCAGAGAAGATTTTAAAAGATTAAAATAAACGTTACATTGAGTATTAGATAACACTAAACAATTTTACTATTGTTAGCAATGTGTAAGGAGCCATCTTTAAAAAAAATATTTTGTGCACTGTACTTTTACATGAGAGAAGGTGGATGCTACAGAAAGAGAAAACTTTATAATGTTGCTGAATGCTTCTTCTGCTACTACTGAACTGACCCCTTCTTCCCTGTCCTGTCCAAGAGTCTTTCTACCAAAGTGAAAATAAGAAAGAAAAACTTGTAGCACCTTAGAGACTAACAAATTTATTTCAGCATAAGCTTTCGTGGGTTAAGAACCCACTTCATCGGATGCATGGAATGAAACATACAGTAGACAGATATTTATACAGTCAGAGAAACATGATAAGGTGGAGGTGCATAGACCAACCTTAAGAGGCTAATTAATTGAGAGGAACCATAACAGCAGGGGAAGAAAAACCTTTGAAGTGATAAACAAGATGGTCACACAGGTGTGAATGAGGATCGTTAACTTAAGGGAAATAGATTCAATTAACGTAATGGCCGAGCCATTCGAGGTCCTTATTTAATCCCGAGGTAATGCAATCTAGTTTGCATATCAATTCGAGTTCAACAGTTTCTCTTTGAAGTCTGCTTTTCGAGTTAATCTGTCGCAACACTGCTACCCTCAAGTCTGTCAGTGAGTGATTAGGGAGGTTGAAGTGTTCTCCTACTGGTTTTTGAATGTTATGATTCCTGATATCAGATTTATGTCCATTTATTCTTTTGCGTAGAGACTGTCCGGTTTGGCCAATGTACATGGCAGAGGGGCATTGCTGGCACATGATGGCATATATCACATTGGTAGATGTGCAGGTGAATGAGCCCCTGATGGTGTGGCGGATGTGATTAGGCCCTGTGATGGTATCACTTGAATCGATATGTGGACAGAGTGATTTTGCCCCATAACCTCAGCCGTGCAGAACACAATACCATCAACAGCCTCAGGAACAACTCTAACATCATAATCAAAAAGGCTGACAAAGGAGGAGCTGTCGTCATCATGAATAAGTTGGAATATGAACAAGAAGCTGTCAGGCAGCTCTGTAACTCCACATTCTACAGGCCTTTATCCTCTGACCCCACTGAGGAGTACCAAAAGAAACTGCACCATCTGCTCCAGAAACTCCCTGGAAAAGCACAAGAACAAATTTGTACAGACACGTGCCTAGAACCCCGACCAGGGGCATTCTATCTGCTACCCAAGATCCATAAACCTGGAAATCCTGGACGCCCCATCATCTCAGGCATTGGCACCCTAACAGCAGGATTGTCTGGCTATATAGACTCTCTCCTCAGGCCCTATGCTACCAGCACTCCCAGCTATCTTCGCGACACCACTGACTTCCTGAGGAAACTACAATCCATCGGTGATCTTCCAGACAACACCATCCTGGCCACTATGGATGTAGAAGCCCTCTACACTAACATTCCACACAACGATGGACTACAAGCTGTCAGGAACAGTATCCCCGATACTACCACGGCTAACCTGGTGGCCGAACTTTGTGATTTTGTCCTCACCCACAACTATTTCACATTTGGGGACAATATATACCTCCAAGTCAGTGGCACTGCTATGGGTACCCGTATGGCCCCACAGTATGCCAACATTTTTATGGCTGACTTAGGTGACGAGAGCTGAGGAAGCGTTGTTCTAACACCCCTACTCTACTTGCACTACATTGATGATATCTTCATCATTTGGACCCATGGAAAAGAAGCCCTTGAGGAATTCCACCATGATTTCAACAATTTCCATCCCACCATCAACCTCAGCCTAGACCAGTCCACACAAGCGGTCCATTTCCTAGACACCACTGTGCTAATAAGTGATGGTCACATAAACACCACCCTATACCGGAAACCTACTGACCGCTATACTTACCTACATGCTTCCAGCTTCCATCCTGGACACACCACACGATCCATTGTTTACAGCCAAGCTCTAAGATACAACCGCATTTGCTCCAATCCCTCAGACAGAGACAAACACCTACAAGATCTCTATCAAGCATTCTTACAACTACAATACCCACCTGCTGAAGTGAAAAAACAGATTGACAGAGCCAGAAGAGTACCCAGGAGTCACCAAGACAGGCCCAAAAAAGAAAATAACAGAACACCACTAGCCGTCACCTTTAGCCCCCAACTAAAACCTCTCCAGCGCATCATCAAAGATCTACAACCTATCCTAAAAGATGATCCCTCACTCTCACAGATCTTGGAGGACAGACCAATCCTCGCTTACAGACAGCCCCCCAACCTGAAGCAAATACTCACCAGCAACCACACACCATACAACAAAAACACTAACCCAGGAACCTATCCTTGTAACAAAGCCCGATGCCAACTCTGTCCACATATCGATTCAAGTGACACCATCACAGGGCCTAATCACATCCGCCACACCATCAGGGGCTCATTCACCTGCACATCTACCAATGTGATATATGCCATCATGTGCCAGCAATGCCCCTCTGCCATGTACATTGGCCAAACCGGACAGTCTCTACGCAAAAGAATAAATGGACATAAATCTGATATCAGGAATCATAACATTCAAAAACCAGTAGGAGAACACTTCAACCTCCCTAATCACTCACTGACAGACTTGAGGGTAGCAGTGTTGCGACAGATTAACTCGAAAAGCAGACTTCAAAGAGAAACTGTTGAACTCGAATTGATATGCAAACTAGATTGCATTACCTCGGGATTAAATAAGGACCTCGAATGGCTCGGCCATTACGTTAATTGAATCTATTTCCCTTAAGTTAACGATCCTCATTCACACCTGTGTGACCATCTTGTTTATCACTTCAAAGGTTTTTCTTCCCCTGCTGTTATGGTTCCTCTCAATTAATTAGCCTCTTAAGGTTGGTCTATGCACCTCCACCTTATCATGTTTCTCTGACTGTATAAATATCTGTCTACTGTATGTTTCATTCCATGCATCCGATGAAGTGGGTACTAACCCACGAAAGCTTATGCTGAAATAAATTTGTTAGTCTCTAAGGTGCTACAAGTTTTTCTTTCTATTTTCATTTTCCTGACACAGACTAACACGGCTACTACACTGATTTCTACCAAAGCTAACACTGTAGGCCCTCAGGTCTGTGCCTGACCAGTGGGAGGGAAGGACTAAATAAGGAGTGAAGAAGATGCAAAGATTAGTGCATTTCTTGATGTACAAAATTGTTTATTCTTCAGTCCTAACGTTTTTCCAGCTTTGATCAAGAGCGCTGCCCTCTCAGTTCAGGAAGCTAATATGTAGAAACTCCATCCATGATTATGTTCACTAGAGTCCATTGGGAGCTGACTTCAAAATTTAGTGCAAGTCATTTCATGTGTCAGTTCCACTTATGCCATTTTGGCTTCCCTTTATCACCATCTCCCACTGAGAACTGGCTAGGCCACACACCAGGACATTCTACAAGCACAGCTATTGTTTCTGTCTGGGCATAGTTAATTTTTTAATAAAACTTTCAAACTGTGCCCAAATACAGTGTGATGGGCACTACAGGAATAAAATAAATTAAATTATGAAGTACAATGCTGCATTTTGTAAGAATTGGAGAATCCTGACTCAAGCATATTGACTGGATAATTGCAGAAACAAATACTTTGTCAGTTCATCATAATACTACTTATATAAAATTCAGAAAATCTACAAATTACCATCGTTCTGAAATTTCTGTAGTTGTAAACAGATCCTTTTAACTCAATTTGTTCTCCACGCACAACAGAATAAGGTATATGCATGCTCAGGAAAACATCTTTTAAAACCCGCACTTGGAGTGCATCAGCAACACATATACCTAGGAAGAATAAAAAACATAATATCACAATATGATATAAGCAGAAACACACATTTTATGCAAACTATTCTCTCATTCCAAGAGAGGCCCATATCACTCCTCACACCCTTGTCACCTTTCTGGTTTCCTATCAAACTACAAAATCTACTTTGAAATTGTCAGCTTGGGTTTTCTGAAATCATCAGGGACTCGCTCCACTTTCTCTTTTTAAGTTGCTATCTGCCTAATTCCTTGTGCTCACTCCAGTCCTCCTACTCTGGCTTCTTCTTAGTTCTCTCCTTCCTAGTGCTAGGATTTTCTCTTTCAGCTGTACTACCCCATCTATCACAAACTCTCTGCTCCTCCCTCTCTTCAAACAATTAAGTCATTTCCTCTCTTAAGACCTTATTGCAGAATTTTCTTTTTCTCTTTAACCTCCTATATGACAACTGTAAAACAGAATCACAGTGAAGGCAGAAATATTAACATTTTTTTAAATTAACTTCTGAGAAGTACATAACAAATATTCAAACAAGCATATTAAAAAAAAAAAGTAAACTAGATGACATGATTTAAAATCAGATTATTCTGATTATGGTCTTTCTTTCTGGCCACCCAAAATTAATTTCCATGATGCTTTTGCATAAAAGATTCTCAGATTCCTAGTATCAAAGGTTGATGATTTATTCCATTTGACAAATAGGATTAGAAGTTTTCAGACGGGGTATAAAATTGGTTCTGGTGCTTACAGTTTTACAGCTAGTGGTAAAATCAAGCCAGAATTAAACAAAGAGTAAAGATACAAGAAGGTAACCAAAGTACGATGATTTTAATGTATGATATTTCATGAACCAACAGTGCTAAAGAATACCACTCTCTTGCAAATACTACATAGTATTAGTTTCTGTTGCTGGAGTTCCAAGAGCTATCTGGCCAGCAAACATGAAGGCTATTTATCAGATAGGCCAGGATGCTTTCAGCATTCCAAGCCTCTAGGACCAATTTTCCCATGATACTGATGGTCAGCTAAATTACATATTAGTGGGAAAGGAAACGAGAATCTCGGATCTCTCGAGACATCTAGATAGACTTATGTCTAGTGCTAGGGAGGAGCTGATGGTCGTGGTACATGTAGGTACTGTGGCAAATTGCCAGCACTACTATGATGGGTCCCACACTTTCTCTTCTTGGGGGGGGGGTTTCAGGGTGCCATTTCTTGCCCCTGAACTGGGGTAACAGCTATCCTACTAGTATCCCAGGGAAGGGGAGTGGAGAGGGAGGGACCCGGGCCCGCCCTCTACTCCGGGTCCCAGCCCAGGGGCCCTATGATAGCAGGTGAACCACTTGTACCAGTGATTCTTTCCCCTGGGCTACTTCCCTCTCCTGACCTTCAGCTTGTGGGGCTTCCTGCCTTCCCTCTGCACAAGCCAGGTGTCCCTTTACCTAGGATCTTGGTCTTCTTAGCCCACCGCAGCACTTCTCAAAACTCTCCTCCGCTTTCCTCCAAACTGCTCTTTGTTCCACCACCAATCCACTCTGCTTCACTCCTCCAAACTGCTCTCTGCTCCACCACCAAACCGCTCTGATTCAACTCCTCCAAACTGCTCCAACTCCTCCTCACTCTGCTCCAACTCCTCCTCTGGCTGATTGAAGCAGGGGGATTTTATCAGGTGACTGGCTTCAGGTGCTCTAATTGGTTTCAGGTGCTTTTAATTAATCTACAGGGAATAAGGCTTCTCCTCATCCTAGATCACTCTCCTGCTGCCTTCTGGCCATGTTGTATCACAGTACCAATGACATAAGGAAGGATAGGAGAAAGGGCCTGAGATTGAAGTCCAGGACCTCCATGGTAGCAGTCTCTGAAATATTTCCAGTTCCACGTGCAGGGCCAGTTAGACAGCCAGAATTGCAGGGTCTCAATGTGTGGATGAGACGATGGTTAGGAAGGAGGGATTTAGATTTATTAGGAACTGGGGAAACTTTTGGGAAGGATGGGCTTGATCTAAATCAAAACGGAACCAGATTGCTGGCACTTAAAATTAAAAAGGTCATAGAGCAGTTTTTAAACTAAGGGCTGGGGGAAAGCCGATAGGTGCGGAGGAGCACATGGCTCAGACAGTGACATCCGTCAGGGGAGGATCTACTGACAGAGATTCTCTATGTCCTAGTAAGGAGGAGAGGAAGGAAGATAAAATACGGGTAGGATCTGATCAGAAACAGTCAAATGAAAAAAGTCCTATTCTCAATTACATCATGTAATGGCAGAGAGTTAAAAGTGACAAGTTTTTGAAGTGCTTATATACCAATGCTAGGAGTCTAAATAATAAGATGGATGAACTAGAGTGCCTCGTATTAAATGAGGATTTTGATATAATAGGCACCACCGAAACTTGGTGGAATGAGGATAATCAATGGGACACATTTATACCAGGGTGAAAAATATATTGGAAGGACAGTACAGGTCGTGCTGGTGGGGGAGTGGCACTATATGTGAAAGAAAGCGTAGAATCAAATGAAGTAAAAATTTTAAATGAACTGAACTGTACCATAGAATTTCTATGGATAGTAATTCCATGCTCTAATAATAAGAATATAGCAGTAGGGATATATTACCGACCACGTGACCAGGATGGTGATAGTGACTGTGAAATGTTCAGAGAGATCAGAGCAGCTATTAAAATAAAAAACACAATAATAATAGTTGAAATCCCCCATCCCCACATTGACTGGGTACATGTCACCTCAGGACAGAATGCAGAGATAAAGTTTCTTGACACCTTAAATGATAGCTTCTTCTTCTTGGAGCAGCTAGTCCCAGAACCCACAAGAGGAGAAGCAGTTCTTGATTTAGTCCTAAGTGGAGCACAGCATCTGGTCCAAGAGGTGAATATAGCTGGACCGCTTGGTAATAGTGACCATAATATAATTAAATTTAACATCCCTGTGGTGGGGAAAACACCCCAGCAGCCAAACACTGTAGCATTTAATTTCAGAAAGGGGAACTACACAAAAACGAGGAGGTTAGTTAAACATAAAAAAGGTACAGGGCCAAAAGTGAAATCCCTGCAAGCTGCATGGAAACTTTTTAAAGACACCATAACAGAGGCTCAACCTAAATATGTACCCCAAATAAAAAAACATAGTAAGAGAACCAAAAAAGTGCCACCGTGGCTAAACAACAAAGTAAAAGAATCAGTGAGAAGCAAAAAGGCATCCTTTTAAAGTGGAAGTTAAATCCTAGTGAGGAAAATAGAAGGGAACATAAACTCTGGCAAATGAAATGTAAAAATATAATTAGGAAGGCCAAAAAGGAATTTGAAGAAGAGCTAGACAAAAACTCAAAAAGTAACAGCAAAAAAATAAAAAAAAGTAAAGCACATCAGAAGCAGGAAGCCTGCTACACAACCAGTGGGGCCACTGGACGATGGAGGTGCTAAAGGAGCACTCAAGCACAATAAGGCCATTGCGGAGAAACAAAATGAGTTCTTTGCATAAGTCTTCACGCGTGAGGATGTGAGGGAGATTCCCAAATCTGAGCCATTCTTTTTAGGTGACAAATCTGAGGATCTACCCCAGATTGAGGTGTCATTAGAGGGGATTTTGGAACAAACTGATAAACTAAACAGTAATAAGCCACCAGGACCAGATGGTATTCACCAAAGAGTTCTGAAGGAACTCAAATGTGAAATTGCAGAACTACTAACTATAGTTTGTAACCTATCATTGAAATCAGATTCTGTACCAAATGACTGGAGAATAGCTAATGTGATGCCAATTTTTAAAAAGGGTTCCAGAGGTGATCCCGACAATTACAGGCCGGTAAGCCTGACTTCAGTACCAGTCAAACTGGTTGAAACTATAGTAAAGAACAAAACTGTCAGACACATACATGAACATAATTTGTTGGGGAAGGGTCAACATTTTTGTAAAGGGAAATCATGCCTCACCAATCTCCTAGAATTCTTTGAGGGGATCAACGAGTGTGTGGACAAGGGGAATCCAGTGGATATAGTGTACTTAGATTTTCAGAAAGCCTTTGACAAGGTTCCTCACCAAAGGCTCTTAAGCAAAGTAAGCTGTCATGGGATAAGAGGGAAGATCCTCTCAAGGATTGGTAACTGGTTAAAAGATAGGAAACAAAGGGTAGGAATAAATGGTCAGTTTTCAGAATGGACAGACATAAATAGTGTTGTCCCCCAGGAGTCTGTACTGAGACCAGTCCTGTTCAACATATTCATAAATGATCTGGAGAAAGGGGTAAAGAGTGAGGTGGCAAAATTTGCTGAAGATGTTGTGAAGGCCAAGACTATAACATGGTTCAAAAAAGAACTAGATAAGTTCATGGAGGATAGGTCCATCAATGACTTTTAGCCAGGATGGACAGGGATGGTGTCCCTAGCCTCAGTTTGCCAGAAGCTAGGAATGGGCGACAGGGGATGGACCACTTGATGACCACCTGTTCTGTTCATTCCCTCTGGGGCACCTGGCGTTGCCCACTGTTGGAACACAGGATACTGGGCTAGATGGACCTTTGGTCTGACCCAGTGTGGCCGTTCTTATGGAAGGAAAATGTCTTGCAAAAGAAACCTAATCCAAAAGCTCACTAATTATTTTGGTTACCCATAGTGAGGTCCTAATGCTTACCTTTATCTGAAATGCCAACACCTTGTATTTCCCATGTAGTCAGAGAATCAGGCAGAGTCACTGAAAGGGCCTTTGATCTATATTACAAATGGTTTTTGAGAATTAGCAAATTTTTATTAATTTGTATTACTTTGTTAATACCAACAATTGGCTCAGCACTATACAACACACAGGTAAAGACTGCCTCTGCCCCGAGGAGTTTGCAGGGTGAAAGGTTCAGGTAAGCTGTACAGGAGACCTAGAGCTGTTGACTTAGAACACTGAACACATTTTTGTCTGATTAAGCTTGGTATTGGTTGGCCTTGCAGAAACCAGTGAGTTTTTAGAACTAATCTGAATAAAAAGAGAGCTGGGGCCTGACACTCTGGGAATAGGTGGTCAGTTTCCTGCACAGGGACATAATGGAAAAAAATGTCAAGGAGAGTCGGACCCAACCTCACCTGTGATTGATCATTTACCTTCCAACTGAGACTGATCAAGTGAATATAAAAGCCAGCAAGTGGCTCAGTTGGGGAGAGGAACTGTGGAAAGGCGGGTGATGCCGCTAGCTGGCACTGACTGGAGAGACATACAAGGAAAGGACTTTGGGATCCAGCAGCCTACTTTGGTCAGGGGAACAGATTTGTGTTCATATTCCTGGAGTGGGGAGACAGGCCATTAGCCTACAGTTCTTATAGTTAAGGGAAGTATCATAATGCATATGCACAAGAGGATAGAATTTAAGTTGCACAGACTATCTTAATTCTGGCATTTCCTAACTTTGGAGTTCTTTGTTTTGAACCTTTAATGTTCTCTTAACAATATTTTTAAAAATGGAATATACAATTCTAAAAAATGATATAAGAATTCAAATCATGGGACGGCAGGAAAATTAAAAAAAATCTCTTTAAAAAAATATGGTCAGTCTAAAAACCCTGCATATTCATAGCAAAGGTATTTGCCCCTTTGTGAGTCAATGTGAACCCTCTACAGCGAGGGTATGTCAACACTGCAAGTGAAAGTGTAATTGTAGCACAGACAGGCATACCTATACTAATTTTAATCTAGCTAGCATGGGTATGCCTACCCATGCTTCAATTACACCTTCCACGAGGACTGAAGTAGGCAACATGATCACTTCCCTCAATCAACAGTAGGGGAGTGAATTAGGGTTTCTTTCTCTGTATTGAGAAAGGCTTTCAATAAGAGATGGATATCCTAGTTCAGAAAATGGGGCACCTCAGATTCTAGGCAACAGCTGAGCTCTTGCAAGTCAGATGACATTAAATAGTTCAAAGTATTGTACCCTGGAGGAACTTGGTGGACTTCCCATAACCAGCTTTCAGGGAAGTAGCTTCGAATCTCTGGCTTGTCCAGTCCCAGTAGAGCCTTAAAATCTGAAAAGGAGAAACAAATAAAGCAATTCAGAGATTCCTAAGGCTTTATACTCACAACCTCAAAAATCACTGTTTTTGACTTCTGTGATTATACAGCCTAGAATCTTTGCTTCTGTTTTTCTTGTTAAATTAAAAAAATGGGTTTTAATGTTTGTACAAGAAGGCTGCCATTATCCTAAAACAACCATGTACACTCTCATAAATGTATGTATACATTCACAGACAGTTTGAAACTTACGCATTCTTGCCAATATTAAAACTTTGTGGGTCTCACTCTCCCGTAGTTTTGTTGCAAATTCACAACAATCCTTGAATGCTTTTGTGCACCTAGGAAGATTCTTAATACGCTCAGCTCTCTGATCGCAAGTCTCCTCGAGAGAAGATTCTTTTACTCCAGCCATACAGCACTTCCGAATCTCTGGATGCAAATATCTGGATGCTGAAATGATAATAAAATATCTTACATAATCCCTTCCTTGAGATAAAATACTTTTAAATGAATGGCTGTAACTGGTCATACTGAAGTAAATTTTCAATCATTCGGGCAATCATGTACAACCATGATAAAGGTGTAGCTTTCAGGAAGAAATTAAATTTGTCATTTTTAAAATCCCAGTGTCAAAGTGACCTCTCCATATTATTGTGAATCAAAATTTTAAAACAAATAAGGAAAAGGATGGAAATGACATTTCAAAAGAAAAAGTCAGCCACAAAAACCATAACCACGTTTTTCTCCCTCTCAAGGCCTATGTTGCATGAATTGGTGGTCTCGGTCCAATCCTTAATGGATCGTATCCATATTAGAAATGTCAGCAGTACAACTGGCAGACCTGTGAGCACAGAGGCCAAAAATTTAAAAGGCAAAAGGACAAAAGCACTCTTCCACCCCTACGAGTAGGTCAAGGTTCGGACAGATTGTCATGCTGTTGATTTGTATTGTGGCCATGATTCAGCAAGGAACTTAAACAATTGCTTAAGTTTTAAGAATGTGCTTAAGTCTCACTGACTTCAAGTGAAGCATGTGTTTACGAGCTTTTCTGAATTGGGTCCTCTGACAAATCTGAACAATGACATTGCAATCTAGCTCTTCATGTGCACACTCAAAATTTAAACCTTCATATTTCTGATTTCTAATGTACAGCCTCTTTTTTTCATATATTCAAACAAAACTTTTGGAGCACCTTTGTTTTGTATTGCCTCTTCAAAGCTGGATCTTCTTGGTCTTACAATTGCTTTACAACTTTCATCTGTTAAAAAAAACCCAAGAACGTGTTATAATATTTTTTCCACTAACTCATCCCAGCATTAAAATAAACCAGTGAAAGTACATTATAGGATTAATCTGTGAATTTGGCAAGTTTTGTTTTGCAGAACCACTAACTGTGGTATGTAACCTATCATTTAAATCAGCTTCTGTACCAGATGACTGAAGGATAGCTAATGTGATGCCTATTTTTTTTTAAAGGCTCCAGAGTCAATCCTGGCAATTACAGGCCAGTAAGCCTAACTTCAGTACCAGGCAAATTGGTTGAAACTACAGTAAAGAACAAAATTGTCAGACACACAGATTAACATAATTTGTTGGGGAAGAGTCAACATGGTTTTTGTAAAGGCAAATCATGCCTCACCAATCTACTAGAATTATTTGAGGGGGTCAACAAGCATGTGGACAAGGGTGATCCAGTGGATATAGTGTACTTCAGGGGTCTCAAACACGCAGCCCGCGGAGTTACTTCCTGCGGCCCACCATAGGCGCCGACTCCACTGGCAGCCAAGCTCCAAACATTACTGTTTATATTTTATTAAAACCCCTCTATCCATTACAGTTTTTAAAAAGTTAATACATTGACTTTTAATATAATACTATATTACTCTTCATTTTTAAAATTTTTAACTATACTTTTGTATCATTGTATGAAAAGGTTTCAGTGATGCAGCCCTAGAGCCAATTTACTAGTTCTCATGTGGCCCTCGTGGTGATTTGAGTTTGAGATCTCTGAGTGTACTTAGATCTTCAGAAAGCCTTTGACAAGGTCCCTCACCAAAGGCTCTTAAACAAAGCAAGCAGTCATGGGGTAAGAGGGAAGGTCCTCTCATGGATCAGTAACTGGTTAAAAGATAGAAAACAAAGGGTAGGAATAAATGGTCAGTTTTCAGAATGGAGAAAGGTAAATAGTGGTGTCCCTCACGGGTCTGTACTGGGACCAGTCCTGTTCAACATACAGTAACTCCTCACTTAAAGTCACCCTGGTTAACGTTGTTTCGTTGTTAAGTTGCTGATCAATTAGAGAACATGCTCATATAAAGTTGCACAATGCTCCCTTATAACGTTGTTTGGCAGCCACCTGCTTTGTCCACTGCTTGCACAAAGAGCAGCCCGTTGGAGCTAGCTGGTGAGGGCTTGGAACCAGGGTGGACTGGCAGCCCCCTATCAGCTCCCCGCTCCCCTAAGTTCCCTGTGCGGCAGTCACCCAGCAGGCTATCAATTGCCAGCAGTTCAGCTGTCCCTCCCACCACTGCCATGTGCTGCTTCTGCCCTCTGCTGCTTCTGCCCTCTGCCTTGGAGCTGCTCTCGGGAGCCTCCAACTTGCTCTGCAGAGGTAGGGGAAGAGGGGTGCTAATGTCAGGGTATCCCCCTCCACCCTGCTCCTGCCCCTCGCTCCTTCCTTTACCCCATCTCCATAGAGCGGGGAGGGGCACGACAGGGCTCAGGAAGGAGGGAGCTTGCAGCTGCTGTCTCAACTTGCTGATCTACTTAAAAAGGCAATATACTTAGAGTGGGGTCAGCATACTTAACGAGGCAATGCGCAGCTCTCTCTCACACACAGGGTGTGTGTCTCTGTCTGCCATGCTGTCTCCCCTCCCTCCATTTGTGCTGCCTTCTAAAGTGTGAGGCTACAATAATAACAATATGTTAACCCTTGAGGGCTCAGCCGACTGCTAGTTCATCATTTAGCAGTAAGGCATTCCCTGAGAAATATCCCATCCTCTTAAAACTTATACTGTGTGTGTATATATAATAGTCTTTATTCTGGCGAAAAAAGTTTTCCTGGAACCTAAACCACTCCCCCCGCCCATTTACGTTAATTCTTATGGGGAAATTGAATTCGCTTAACATCGTTTTGCTTAAAGTCGCATTTTTCAGGAACATAACTACGTTAAGCAAGGAGTTACTGTATTCATAAATGATTTGGAAAAAGGGGTAAAGAATGAGGTGGAAAATTTGCAGATGATACAAAACTACTCAAGGTAGTTTAAGTCACAGGCAGACTGTGAAGAGCTACAAAAGGATCTCTCAAAACTGGGTGACTGGGCAACAAAATGGCAGATGAAATTTAATGTTGAAAAATGCAAAGTAATGCACATTTGAAAACATAATCCCAATTATACATATAAAATGATGGGGTCTAAATCAGCTGTTACCACTCAGGAAAGAGATCTTTGAGTCACTGTGGATAGTTCTCTGAAAACATTCACTCAATGTGCAGCAGCCGTCAAAAAAGTGAACAGAATGTTGGGAATCATTAAGAAAGAGATAGATAATAAGACAGAAAATATCACATTGCCTCTATATAAATCCATAGTATGTCCACATCTTGAATACTGAGTGTAGATGTGGTGACCCCATCTCAAAAAAGATATACTAGAATTGGGAAAGGTACAGAAAAGGGCAACAAAATTATTAGGGGTATGGAACAACTTCCACATGAAGAGAGATTAATAAAACTGGGACTTTTCAGCTTGAAAAAGAGACAGCTAAGGGAGGATATGATAGAGGTCTATAAAATCATGACTGGTTTGGGGAAAGTAAACAAGGAAGTGTTATTTACTCCTTCCCAGAACATAAGAACTACAGGTCACTAAATGAAATTAACAGGCAGTAGGTTTAAAACAAACAAAAGGGAGTATTTCTTCACACCATGCACAGTTAACCTGTGGAATTCCTTGCCAGGGGATGTTGTGAAGGCCTAGACACTAACAGAGTCCAAAAAAGAACTAGATAAGTTCATGGAGGACAGGTCTATCAATGGCTATTAGCTAGGATGGGCAGGGATGGTGTCTAGCCTCTGTTTGCCAGAAACTGGGAATGAGAGACAGGGGATGGATCACTTGATGATTACCTGTTCTGTTCATTCCCTCTGAAGCACTTGATATTGGCCACTGTCAGAGGACAGGATACTGGACTAGATGGACCATTGGTCTGACCCAGTATGGCCATTCTTATGTTCTTGTTTATAACTTCAGTTCATTTCATAACTGCAATGAGGCACCCTAGGCCCTAGAATCTAAGGTATGTATTTTTTTTACCATAATTACAATCCTTAGTACATGTATATTTATGAGACAATGATTCCAACATTATTCTTCCTCATTGTATAATTAAGCTCCAACATAATAATTGTGAGCTAAGCTACTTGTAGAAAAACAGATTTGAACTCTCATGTGTAAAGGATAAGTACCTGCTACTTTAGAGTCATCTGCATTAGCATTGGTTAGAAATGTAAGCCCAGCTAATCGGAATACATCAACATTGTTCTGCCCTCCTCCAGCACCACATCCAAGATCACTCTTTTCCAAATCTAACAGTACCTGTTGAAAAAAGTAAGCCAGGAGCTAATTTCAATGTGAAATATATTATATGACTGAAGGGAGCATTATGTACCTGTGAGGATTAACAAGTCATTTAGCCAGTAAAATGATACAAGACTGACACAGAAATACATTGTAGTCAGTGGTTTCAGTGTAGTAGCCGTGTTAGTCTGTGTCAGCAAAACGAAAATAAGAAAGAAAAACTTGTAGCACCTTAGAGACTAACAAATTTATTTCAGCATAAGCTTTCGTGGGTTGTTACCCACTTCATCGGATGCATGGAATGAAACATACAGTACACAGATATTTATACAGTCAGAGAAACATGATAAGGTCGAGGTGCATATGCATATGCACCTCGACCTTATCATGCATATATGCATATGCACCTCGACCTTATCATGCATATATGCATATATGCATATGCACCTCGACCTTATCATGCATATATGCATATATGCATATGCACCTCGACCTTATCATGTTTCTCTGACTGTATAAATATCTGTGTACTGTATGTTTCATTCCATGCATCCGATGAAGTGGGTAACAACCCACGAAAGCTTATGCTGAAATAAATTTGTTAGTCTCGAAGGTGCTACAAGTTTTTCTTTCTTATTTTCGTATTGTAGTCAGTGTTGTTATAGCCATGTCAATCCCAGGATTGGGTGAGGTAATATCTTTTATTGGACCGACTTCTGTTGGTGAGAGAGAAATGCTTTCAAGCTTACACAGAGCTCTTCTTCAAGTCTGGGAATCTTACGCACCTTGTATTTAGCTGTGACACTCTGAGTAAGATTCCCAGATCTGAAGATGAGCTCTGTGTAAGCTTGTCTCTCACCCACCTTGTCTCACAAAAATACATTGTTATTTTTCTCTTCTTGTATTAAACTGTCATGTAGTGCTGTTGTAAAATGTTAAACATCTGCTACATTTCACCCCCGAGGTGGGATTCTTTCAGCTGCAGGTGAAGTGAATTCTACATAAATCTGTGAAAACAGAAAACCTAGGGTATCTACTGAACAAGAACATTACATGTGACAGCAATATGAGCTCCCACCTTACTACTCTACCAGTGTGCCTTAAAAACCTGACCTGCAGAAATCACTACTAGGACTGAGGAGGGGAGTTCAGTCTCCATGCCTATTCAATCATGGAGCTCTCCAAAAACAGAGCCAATCACTGTGGATTTTTTGATGACAGGAACCGGGCTAAGCCCCACAACTCATGTCCATAGGGCAAACAATAATTGAAAGGCAACTATTTTTTGATTACTACTGACCTCAGCGGGATTTGAACTAGTAACCTAAAGGTGAAAGGCTGTAAATCCCATCACCAAGCATTCTGAATGCATGCAACACAACACAAACTTTTAAACTACCACTATATTTTGTGAATATTACTTAACTCTTTCCATAGACTTTTTTCTTGTTCCTGTGATTCCATATATTGCCTTGTCGATAGATGACAAAGCAACAAAAGAACTGAACTGGGTTTTCATGTTAATTGATATAACCTTGCCCGGCTTATGAGAGTCTTCTTTTGATAACAACTGAACCTATAAAAGGAAAACAAATATGGGTTACTGAGACGCATGGCCAGAAAGGGTTAAGAATCCTGCAGGATAAATGACCCAAATTCAACCTTTAGAGACACGTTAGAAAAGTATGTAAATGGTAATTAGGGCCATTCCATGTCAGATAGGCTAGAACTTTGAAATGCAAACCTGTATTGTTAGAAATTAGAGGTGATACTAATTGTATGTGTGTACTTATATCTTGTTAGAGATTAACAACGTAACCAAACAGTCCCTGTCCATGCTGTATTCTGTTAATTCAGAGATCAAAAGGAAATCTTACCATTTAAATCAATATAGTAATATCACTGTATTCATCTTTCTTTGAAATGTCTAGCAAATCACCTGCGAATGGTGGAAAATGGGCAATTGCCTTATGTTAATCCCTGTAGCTAATTACTAGTGATGCTTAGGAAATAGGTCTACAGTAAGTCCTCGCTTAATGTTGTAGTTATGTTCCTGAAAAATGCGACTTTAAGCGAAATGATGTTAAGCAAATCCAATTTCCCCATAAGAATTAATGTAAATGAGGGGGTTAGGTTCCAGGGAAATGTATTGTGATACAGCATGGCCAGAAGGCAGCAGGAGAGTGATCTAGGATGAGGAGAAGCCTTATTCCCTGTAGATTAATTAAAAGCACCTGAAACCAATTAGAGCACCTGAAGCCAGTCACCTGATAAAATCCCCCTGCTTCAATCAGCCAGAGGAGGAGCTGGAGCAGAGTGAGGAGGAGCTGGAGCAGAGTGGTTTGGTGGTGGAGCTGAATCAGAGCGGTTTGGTGGTGGAGCAGAGAGCAGTTTGGAGGAGCTGAATCAGAGTGGTTTGGTGGTGGAGCAGAGAGCAGTTTGGAGGAGTGAAGCAGAGTGGATTGGTGGTGGAGCAAAGAGCAGTTCGAAGGAAAGTGGAGGAGAGTTTTGAGAAGTGCTGCAGCGGGCTAAGAAGACCAAGATCCTAGGTAAAGGGACACCTGGCTTGTCCAGAGGGAAGGCAGGAAGCCCCACAAGCTGAAGGTCAGGAGAGGGAAGTAGCCCAGGGGAAAGAATCACTGGTACAAGTGGTTCACCTACTATCATAGGGCCCCTGGGCTGGGAGCCGGAGTAGAGGGCGGGCCTGGGTCCCTCCCTCTCCACTCCCCTTCCCTGGGATACTAGTAGGATAGCTGTTACCCCAGTTCAGGGGCAAGAAATGGCACCCTGAAACCCCCCCACAAGAAGAGAAAGTGTGGGACCCATCATAGTAGTGCCGGCAATTTGCCACAGTATTTATATACATATATATTATATATAGACACACAATATAAGTTTTAAACAAACAATTTAGTACTATACACAGCAATGATGATTGTGAAGCTTGGTTGAGGTGGTGAAGTCAGAGGGTGGAAGAGGGTGGGATACTTCCCAGGGAACGCCTTACTGCTAAATGATGAACTAGCAGTCGGCTGAGCACTCAAGGGTTAACACGTTGTTATTGTAGCTTCACACTTTACAAGGCAGCACAAATGGAGAGAGGGGAGACAGCATGGCAGACAGAGACACACAGTGTGTGTGTGTGTGCGTGTGTGTGTGTGTGTGTGTGTGTGTGTGTGTGTGTGTGTGTGTGTGTGTGTGTGTGTGTGTGTGTGTGTGTGTGTGTGTGTGTGAGAGAGAGAGAGAGAGAGAGAGAGAGAGAGAGAGAGAGAGAGAGCGCTGCGCATTGCCCCGTTAAGTATGCTGACCCCACTCCAAGTATATCGCCTTTTTAAGTAGATCAGCAAGTTCAGACAGCAGCTAATGCCAGCAAGCTCCCTCCCTCCCTCCTGAGCCCTGTCTTAACCAGGAAGGTATTATAGAAGCTGTTTTGTGCTGGTTTGGTAAATCTAAGTATAGGCTTTCCGCTAGTTTTGGAGATTGTCTGCCCCATTCTTTGCAGTTTGCCCGAATTGAGTAACCTCAGTGCAGCTCCCCTGGGACTCCAGTCACAGTTATTTAAAAAAATTAAGAGATTTGAAGGCTGACACTTTAACGTTTTGGGAAAACATCAGAGAATCTGCGCAGCTCAGAGTAGAATTTTGATGACAAACAAACGCACCACTTAACTCGAGAATGTTTATGGAACTTTTAATACACCGGCTCATACACTCACCTGGAGGCTATTCCCACACTTCTGTTCGATATTCAGCCAAACTGAATCAGCTACTAATTCTGCAGTTTCCTCTCCAGTGACAATGTAGTAGACAAGGAGACGGGCTGAAGGAACCATTTCTTGTGTTAGCTGAAAGCTTAGATTTTCATAATCTGAGCTCATAATCCTCTCCTGAGTTCCAAAGCTTACTATTTTCCCTTTGGATAAGATCTATAAGATGTGGGTGGAGGGAAGAAAACAAAAAGAAAGAAACTAGTCCCAGCAAGTGTTCCTGACTCCCTAGAAAGTCACTTTGGCAAAGAGAAAGGTTGTAGATAATATACTATTTGTGTATCTTAACTGGTGAACAATAACAAAAAGGAAATTTAAAAAGTTAAATCTTACTTTTAGAAATACTTTTGCCCTTTTGTATTTATTTTTACATGAACTCAAACCACTTTGTAAACATTAATTAAGCCTCACAACAGCATGTAAAACTGGCAACTTTATCTTGAATTCAGAGCATACTAAGAATCAAGCATTTGAGATGTTTTATGTAGACTGCCTTAAATTAATGTAAAAGAGAGTTCTGTCTATTGAAATAGTATTGTTTGTTGTAATATGAAAAGATTGTAATAACTGAAAGTAGCACTTTTTTATACTGTACATCATCCTATAAGCCCTTAGATACAACGTAACAGTGTTCCTGAAAAAAAATTAGGAGTCTAATACGTCTAGTGTTTGTTGGCAACATGGGGAAGTTTATCTTCCCCTATTCAATGGACCAAATTTAGACCAGTGCAAGAAAAAGGACATAACTCCCCATTCCCAAACAGAAGCAGATATGCCCTGCAAATGCTGTCTTGATGTGTGCCCATAATCTTGCTCTAATCAACCATACACATACACACACAGAGTTCCTCAGAAGATTCTTGCTGCTGGGATCATGAACAATTTCCCTACATGAGTGTATGACTTTCAAGAGAAGTAAGCATGTGTCTTAGTGTTTGCTGAATGAGGGTCTTCAATCAGGAAACTACCAAAAAATCAAGTCTACAAGCCCTTTGCTGCTAATCACTGCTGCATTTCTTGTCTGGTGGTGCCATTCTTTGAAATGTTGGAGTTCTGTGAGACACTGACTTCACAAGGGACTTAACAGGTACTCCAGGGTGCTGACAAGCAATTAATACAATGCTGATACAAATGCAGACTGATTTTTCCTCTCATTTTCATAAATTCTCTCCATGTCAAGATTAAGGTATAAGAAGCAGTAGGGGAAATTTGTGTTGCTGTCTGAGAGGAACCTGTTCTACGGTTAAATATAGGACTTTGATCTCTCTAGTGTAGTCGATCTGGCACCTTTTACTAAATTACAAAACAATGTTTTAATGTGAAAATACATCTGTTACTTACCAAATAGCTGTAGCGATGTATTTTATGAATATAGTGACTATGTGGATACACTTTAATGCTTATATAATCCCCTACATGTAGTACTTTATAGTTTGAAGCCCAGTCAATGTACAGATAGCTTTTGCTGAGCGATGAGTATGCTTTTGCTTCATAGTTTCCAGTTGCCTGATTTTCTTCTGATAGACCTGAATCTGCAGTTTTTACCTACAAATGATATAAAGTGCATAAGAAGATTTAATACCAACAAACATTCTGATAATGTTTTGTACAACGCCTTTTATCCAGGATCTAAAAGCCCTTCGTAATTAATCAAATAAGCCTCACAATACCCCTGTGAATCAGGAATTATTAAAGTCATTTTGTAAATAGGTAAACAGAGTCCAAAAGAGGCTCATGGCCTGATTTCAAGAGAACTAAGCACCCACAGCTCTCAAGTCAGTGATAAAGGAAGGATCAGAAGTCAGGCATGCTGACTCCCAAATGCATTCTTTAATTATGAAATTATACTTCCTCCTATTAAATAAATATTAAAATTTAATATAATATGTATACAGGATGGATTAAGTGGTTCTGATAAAATGACAGCCAACTCCAGCTTTTGTCTGAAATTTACCTCTGCACATTCTGGTTTCAGACAGATGCTTAAATCCCAAAATACCATCAGACACTATTTTGTCCCTCTGTTTGAGATGGTGAGAACAATGAACAAATGGAAATTCTATGAGAAAGCCTGCTTTGGGTAATTTCTAGGCCGAGATAAATGGTTCATGTGCATTTAGATAACCAGTATCTGAAGTTTTGGGTGTTTATATGAACTGAACCTTTTGAATTAGATGATCATCTTTAATATATAGACAAATCAATTTCAACCATTTCACATTTTCTTTTACAAAAAACTGTCAAATCCAAATAAGTAAAAAAACCCAAACCAGCAGTAAAGATTTATATATGTGTACATATTAGTAGAGAGGAAAAGGTCAACAACATACTGAAAGCTACTGTCATTTTGATCAGATGTCTCCAAAATGAGAAAAGGCACTTTGAGGATTTTTATTGTTAAGCAATTCATTTGGATTTTTTAATTTTCATTTTAAAAGTCTGTTACAATTAATTAGGATACACACCTATATCTGTATTTGGATTTGTTTTGTTTTCATTTCCTCACTGTTTTCAGTAAGGGATTAGTTTCAAAATAGTTTAATACACAAGTAACTTTCCTCTAAAGCAGTCATATTTGGTAGTACTGAATATTTGTCACAATCCCCGTTAGATTATAAAATTGTCAAATTTTCTAATCTATTGGTTTCGTGTGTAAAATCTTCCCATCTGTATTGCAGACTGGCCAAAGTGAACAGTCAGAGAGTACATACTGTGCAAGAAATACAGGAGTCAGAAGAATTTAACTCACTTGAAATTCCAGTGCTTTGCTAGCAGATGGAATATTAACTACAAATAAAGCAGTTCCGTCATTCATGCTTGTTTGTCTTGTCCCAGCATCTGAGCCTTCTGGTATCAACTTAGTTGAATCCATTTGCTCATCAAATACATTTGCACTGAGAATTACAGGGAGGTTCCCCACAGGCTGGTCCAATGTATCCTTTACCTGAACCTGTTCATTAAAACAGAGGAACTTTGCTATAAAATTATTCTTTAAATGTGAGCATGAGCAGGAGTACCTTGGCACCTGTCACAGTACTTCCACAACAATAAATGGAACCAAAACTGAATAGATAGTGGAAATCAAGAGAGTAAATGGGCAGGCAGATCTCAAGTAACATGCATTAAAAAAACATTATATGTTATAGCATACAACCATATTGCTTATGTTAACTAACCTTGATGAAGAATGGAAGACCAGGCTTCACAAATAGAGGCGTAGCAACCAAGTTCAATTTGTAGGGAGATAGCGCATATCTGACTCCAACAAATTCACTTTCTTCACTAAGTCCACCTAACAAAAAAATATTTTTCTTTTGAGAAAAGGGATCCCATTTTCTCCCTCAAAAGTCCTATTTCAGGGCAATCCAAGCCATTTGTTATACTCAGGCCTGAGGAGTCATTGCACTCAAGGATCAAACTTTTACCAATATGAAATTAAACGAATAAAAACCTTAAAAGCTTTTAAAAAAACATGTAAAATTGTGCTGGTGAAGTTAAGTCATCCTTCTCAAATCCTTTTGGTAAAGGAGATTTCTGAACACAAAAGAAGATTTTGGGCCAGGAACCATGCCTAAACTTTGTATTTTATTCAGATTTTCACATAAGTATGTTCAAATGAGGGACTAAAAAACCCAAACCCCTACCTGTAGATTCCAGCACTGTTACAGCAATATACAGGTATGACCCATCTAACTCTTCTAGGCTTTGGTAGCCTATTTCCTTAACTGCATTTTTACTGTTAAAATCGATCTCTGCAACTCCATCAACTATCTGGGAATAAAACAAAAATAAAGATAAACAAATTATGCTATTGTGCATAGTTTAAAAATAATCTCCAAAGACATGGTGTACAGTGTCTGTCTCAGATGTGGACATGCACAAAATCTATTTACAGCAGAGACCAAGGATAAGAAATTCTAACAAAGGAGAACAGAGTTGCTCCCCTAAAAATTAACCAAGCAATAGCAGATGTTGTAAGTTGTGTCCCTGGAGCCAGCAAGAACTAAGAGCACTACATGTCCAAACAATCTTCTCTGAGATCCTTTCTGTCCCATAAGCAAAGGAAGAAAGAAGGCAGAAGATTCTGGAAATGCACCAAGAACTAAGTAAGTTCAGGGCTTTGGTTTTGTGGATCACTGGTCCACCTTCTATGAGGAGAGGGGGCTGTATAGTTTGGATGGCCTCCACCTCAATAAAAGGAAGATCAATCTTCTCAGTGACAGGCTGGCTGGAGTAGTCGGGTGGGGGTTAAATTAATAACAAAAGGGAAAGGTAAGATATGAGCACTCAGAACAAAATCAAGATATTGAGAACAAAATTAATCAAGGAATCAAAGGACATCAAGAGAAGAAATTTTTGAATTGCCTATACACCAATGACAGGAGCCTGGGAACAAACAAGAGGAACTGGAAATGCTCATTTATAAGCATAAATTTAATCTAGTTGGTATTACTGAAACCTGGTGAGATGAT
Source organism: Macrochelys suwanniensis (assembly GCA_033296515.1). Lineage (NCBI taxonomy): Eukaryota > Metazoa > Chordata > Testudines > Chelydridae > Macrochelys > Macrochelys suwanniensis. Next base: position 5,011,351 of record CM065790.1, on the reverse strand, counting down.
TTGCATGACTAGAATGTTAAAATCAACTGTTATAACCTATTTAGGATCAAGTGGGCAAAAGGGGAGGGAGAGTGGCACTCTAGGCCCAGGCTGTTGTGGGGAACTGCAGACCCACCACCTGCCCTGGGCATGGGCCTGGGGTGCAAGAGCAACTCCCAGCCCGTGTACCCAACGCCCAGGTCATGCCACCCAGGGCAGGTGGAGGCTCCAGGGCTCCCCACAGCAGCCCGGGTTCCCTGGGTGGCTCTTACTATGGCCTGGCTCTGGCTTCCGACCTGGACAGGGGGTGGAGCCTCGGGGGAAAGAGACTGAGCCAAAAAGCTAGACTAACCTGAGAGGAGAATGGCGATTCCAAAGGATATCTGCTAAATTTGGAGTTGTCTAGGTCTTGTTAAAAGATTAATATTATTACAATTAATTCTGTATTGAATTTCCTTCATTTGCTTTTTAATCTTCAGTGTAAAAATTATTTCATGGAAAGTTATATCCACACATTATTTACGTAAATGTCCAATTGAGCCAAACTGAAACAGCATTGTCTGTTTGAGACATCGTTCGCTAAGTTTCAGTCCAAGGTGAAGTTTTATGCCTCTGATACCAGGGGTTTTAATGGATGTTAGGAATGTAAATAGGGTTTTAAAATTGTAACCGTTTAACCTATTAAAATTCTATTGGTTAAATGGTTAACCATTAAGGAGTTCACATAGGCAGGAAACTAGGGGAAGGGGAGTGCTGAAGCATCCCACGTTTTATGTGGGGCGCCGCTGACACCTACGCCCAGCATCCCGGCCCGGGTCTCTGCTGCCTCCCAGTGCCTGGGGTCCCGGCTGCCCCAGCCGCTTCCCGGGGTCCCGGCCTGGGTCTCTGCTGCCTCTCCGCGTCTGGGGTCCCGGCTGCCCCAGCCGCTTCCCGGGGTCCCGGCCCGGGTCTCTGCTGCCTCTCCGCGTCGGTGGTCCCGGCTGCCCCAGCCGCTTCCCGGGGTCCCGGCCTGGGTCTCTGCTGCCTCTCCGCGTCGGTGGTCCCGGCTGCCCCAGCCGCTTCCCGGGGTCCCGGCCTGGGTCTCTGCTGCCTCTCCGCGTCTGGGGTCCCGGCTGCCCCAGCCGCTTCCCAGGGTCCCGGCCTGGGTCTCTGCTGCCTCTCCGCGTCTGGGGTCCCGGCTGCCCCAGCCGCTTCCCGGGGTCCCGGCCTGGGTCTCTGCTGCCTCCCAGTGCCTGGGGTCCCGGCTGCCCCAGCCGCTTCCCGGGGTCCCGGCCCGGGTCTCTGCTGCCTCTCCGCGTCTGGGGTCCCGGCTGCCCCAGCCGCTTCCCGGGGTCCCGGCCCGGGTCTCTGCTGCCTCTCCGCGTCTGGGGTCCCGGCTGCCCCAGCCGCTTCCCGGGGTCCCGGCCCGGGTCTCTGCTGCCTCTCCGCGTCTGGGGTCCCGGCTGCCCCAGCCGCTTCCCGGGGTCCCGGCCCGGGTCTCTGCTGCCTCTCCGCGTCTGGGGTCCCGGCTGCCCCAGCCGCTTCCCGGGGTCCCGGCCCGGGTCTCTGCTGCCTCCCAGTGCCTGGGGTCCCGGCTGCCCCAGCCGCTTCCCGGGGTCCCGGCCTGGGTCTCTGCTGCCTCCCAGTGCCTGGGGTCCTGGCTGCCCCAGCCGCTTCCCGGGGTCCCGGCCCGGGTCTCTGCTGCCTCTCCGCGTCTGGGGTCCCGGCTGCCCCAGCCGCTTCCCGGGGTCCCGGCCTGGGTCTCTGCTGCCTCCCAGTGCCTGGGGTCCCGGCTGCCCCAGCCGCTTCCCGGGGTCCCGGCCTGGGTCTCTGCTGCCTCCCAGTGCCTGGGGTCCCGGCTGCCCCAGCCGCTTCCCGGGGTCCCGGCCCGGGTCTCTGCTGCCTCTCCGCGTCTGGGGTCCCGGCTGCCCCAGCCGCTTCCCGGGGTCCCGGCCTGGGTCTCTGCTGCCTCTCCGCGTCTGGGGTCCCGGCTGCCCCAGCCGCTTCCCGGGGTCCCGGCCTGGGTCTCTGCTGCCTCCCCGCACCCAGGGTCCTGGCCGCTGGCCCATGCCCGGGGTCCTGGCTGCTGTGACCCTGGATGTGGGGGGGCAGCAGAGTTTAATCGTTAACCGAAACCGATAAGACTGTGCTTATTGGTTAACGGGTTAAACTTTTACATTCCTAATGGATATGTTGACTTTGAATAACTGACAATGCAAACCACTGCATTGGCCTGCAAAGGCCTGCTCCAACTCCCATTCAATTCCATGGAAAGACGTCGATGGAAGCTGTATCAGGCCTGAACTCAATAAAAATGGCTTGGCTTTTTCTTACCTCAGTTACGTACATTGCTCTTTTCATCATCTTTTTTTCAGTTCCTTCAATTATTCCAAAACGCATATAAACATCTGCCCTGGTGACCCTCTTGTTATAAAAATACCTTGCGAACAATAAAACAATAAAAATACTCTGTTAAGGTTGTTATTGCAATGGACGAAGAAAAGTTGAACATAAAATATCATAGGCACTTATTTTTAATAAGCAGTCAGGCTCTGAACAACAGGTGGCATGGGAAAGAGATGGTCTTGTATGTATCTCTGTCAAACCCTTCTGACCAACATACAAACCACTGTTGATAAGTATTGAAGGAAAGTGCAGCTGTTTGGAGGAGTGTCCCTCCTCCATTGCAGAAAGGACTTCAGTGATACGACTTTTTGAGGAAAAGGTAGTCAAAGGGAAAAAGATGGGAGGACCTTTCAGGTACATCTAGCCTGCAGCTGGGGCCATACCCCTCAGCCAGGGTAGACAGACATACTCTAGCTCTGCTCAAGCTAGTGGACTATAAATATCAGTGTGGACACTGCAGCATGGGCTTGCCACATAAATATCGATCCAGCAGGTCAGGCAAGCTTGTACTTAGGTGGCTAGCCCCTGCTGCAATATTCATGCTGCTATTTTTAGTGCACTAGATTGAACAGAGGTAGCACATTATCTACCCAGGCTGGGCAGCATGCTCCCTGCTGAAGTGTAGACATACCCTTACAGACTGGGGGATTCCTTCCACTGAAATGAAGAAAAGACAAACAAAATTAAAATCAAGACCAAATCTCCTTACCTAGCATTAATAGTAATCCTGAATGTCTCAAATTTCTCAGAACTAATTATATTCTTTTCTGGTTCTATGGAGATGAAAAAGCTTGGCATTGCTGAAAATTAAGCAGAAAGTTAAATATAACAACTTAAATGTAATTTTAAATATTAAGCAATATCAACATGAAAAGATGTCATTGAAAATGGTCCAAAGAATCAAATATATGTTTACAAATATTTTAATTGCATACTTAAAGGGATTGAAAAATAAGGCTATTACTTTCTTACTTAATATTCAGAATTGAAAAACCCAGAACAATCATATTACCATATTCTTTGACTTCAAATTTTGCAACAGCAGAAGTTGTGAAACTCTTTTTGTACTTGGCTTCAATTTTCCAGACACCATATCTATAAAAAAAATTATGACATTTTAAAGATGAGAATTAATTTTGTCATCCAATAATATAGTTTTTATGTTAATAATTCTAATTTAGAGACTGCTTCAATAAATAATCTACAGTTTTGAGTGTTTTTGTGTGAGAGGAAAGCCTGCACAAAGCTGCACATATGTTCCTATCCTAGTCATGCAGGCAAACCTTGACTAGGTTCCTTTTTAACCCATGTACTACCGCTGCATTGTCTTCAATAAAGTTGTAACAAGGGTTAGTTACCCAGTAGCGGCGCCAGGGTTTTTGCCGCCCTAGGCGGCAGTGCTCCTCCGCCGTAATCAGCGGCAGCTCCTCTGAAGCTGCGTTCTTGGTGGCATTTCGGCGGCTGCTTTTCTTGCCGCCGCGAAATGAGTCGCCGCTGAAATGCCGCCGAGGGTGGCGAAATGCTGCCCCCCAAATCCTGCCACCCTAGACGACCACCTAGGGTCGCCTAGTGGAAGCGCCAGCCCTGTAGTTACCATACGTTAGTTTCAGATGGGTTAAAAGTACATCTTTCCACTGCCTTAAAATTTATCTACACTAGATTTTTTATTTAGAGTTGACTGATTGTTAATTAACTTGAGGTAGTCGTAATCTTTGTAACCGCTAGTGTGGACACTCCCCAAATGCTTGCACTTTATCCTGGAACAAACATTTGGGGCTAGGGCTGGACCAAAGGGTATGTGTTAAACAAACATTTGGGGTTAGGGCTAGACCAAAGGGTATGTGTTAAACTGTATCCATGTCTACACCAGGAAAATGTGTATTGTTAACACATGTTAAAATCATAATGTAGATAAGGCAAGTTGTAGTTATAACATGGTAGCTGGTTGAGATGTTAAAAATACACCTTTTTTCCTCATGATGACAGGGTCTGTGTGTTGATCTACTAATAAACAGCTCTTGTAGAGAGACTGTGTCTTAAACTGCAAGCTGTCAGTTTTTGGGAAAAGATGTATTTTTAACATGTTATCTGATCAAGTAAATCCTCCAAAGGGGACTTGTAGAACTCCAGCTGGGTCTGGTACATGTCCGGGGCTCGCAGACACTAACACAATACAAACAAATAATTAATAATAATAAGTACCGTAGAACCTCAGTTATGAACACGTCAGAAATGGAGACTGTTCGTAGCTCTGAAATGTTATGGTTGTTCTTTCAAAAGTTTACACCTGCACATTGATTTAATACAGCTTTAACCCTCAATTTAAACTAAACAAGCACAGAAACAGTTTCCTTACCTTGCCAAATCTTTTTTTTAAACTTTCCCTTTATTTTTTTGTAGTTTACATTTAACACAGCACTGTACAATATTTGCTTCTTTTTTCTTTTTCGTCTCTGCTGCTGCCTGATTGCTACTTCCGGTTCCAAATGAGGTGTGTGGTTGACTGGTCAGTTTGTAACTCTGGTGTTTGTAACTCTGAGGTTCTATTGTACATAAAATCAATGCCTGAAATCATTGGGGTCTATGTTACCCAACCCAAATGATGTAAGGCTAGTGTTATGAGAAACCCAAGACCTGACAGGGATGTGAAATCAGTTTTTTAAAATGATTGAAAATACTGTTCACTTTTTCTAGTGGAAAGAAAATCAGTTAAAAACACTCTGCTCTAAATCTCTACTAGTACCACTTTGCCCACCCAGTGTACTTGCAGCACCCCCTACAGGATTCAAGGAAAATGATGAGACATTTATTTTGGATTTTATTACTGCAAAAATATATCTATTCTTGCCACATAATATCTTTCTATCCCACCTATACACACAGAGGTTATATAGAGAAAAAACAACAAATTCCCTGTTTAAATGTTCATACTCTTACTTTCAAACTATAACTCACACTAGTGTTTGAGTGTATCTAAAAGTTCTCCCTCCTGGAAATTGTTGGGTCTTTGACCTCATGCCTGACTCAGAGTGGAGAGAAGTCTATAGTTTTTTTAAATTTTCTCAGGCATTGGAACATGACAAGCCTATCATTGTGCTATAATTGCAGCTTTATCCATCAATATCTTCAGCTGCCACTTCTCCCTACTCCCTGTTTCCAGTGTGGCATTTTCCTTATATATCAGAAAGACCAGAAAGTGATCCTCCTATATGGCTACTGTTAATGTTGCTTTCTGATTTGACTGATAGGAAGAGAGAGCATGGCTATTATTGCCCTTATAGCATGGCTGATATACACAATACCAAGAACTCCTTCCCTTCCCAGTTAGCAGATTCCACCTCCTAAATAAATTCACTCCCCCCCAAAACCCCCCCCCTGCAGAACTAACATGACATTTGCTGCCATCATATAGTTCACTCTGCTTATGTTACAGCCATTCTCCCACACAGTCTGTCTCGTCTATTTAGACAATATTGTCTCATTATTTCCTTGTACTTCTGTCTGTAGCCATCTGTGGTCTCTTGTCTTATACATAGATTGTAAACACTTGTGGGCAAAGAGTGTCTTTTTGTTCTGTGTCTGTACAGAGCCTAGCACAGAGGGGATCCACGTTTTGGGCTCCTGGGCACTACAGTAATATAAATAATAACAGTAATAATAATTATTAGAATTTTCCAGTTCCATGTAACTCAAGTACCCTCCATATCAGCAAAATGCAGTTTCAAAGTCTTTGAGAAATGGCATTAACAAATAATGTTTAAAACAAACATAAGACTACTTAGGATTAGAAGGAATCTTGAAGTCAGGAAAAGATAAAATTCCAGTAAAGTCTTCCTCTTCGATAATATCCACTTTTACTCCTTCTGGATCCTTTAGACCAAAACAGAAACAAAAAGTTACAGACAGTTGAACATCACATGCTCATATGGCACATTTAGAGGAGAGTTAGTCTAGTGACTTCAGTGGGAGCATGATCAGGCTCATTTTTTCTTCAGATTTTGTCCATTTCACAGAACAGAAAACAAACCTTTTCTGAAACAATTCATATGCTGAAACTGCATCTTAATTTTCTAGACTCTTCCACCAACATGTAGAACTCCTCAGTCTGATGCACTGAGATTTTAACTACACAAAATTAAGACCTTATTCCGAAAAACAAATGCATACGAATAATCTTACACACAAGGGTAATCTCACTGATATTAATCGGACTGCTCCCCTGCATGAAGTTAATCATGTGCTTAAAAGTTTTCAGGATCATGCCCTAACTCTGAAATTGAATCCTCTGCTAAAATGTGTGATACAGGAGTTAAAACAGCAGTAAACTGTGAACTTGGGAGTGACTAACTCACCAGAATTTGAAACTCTGGCAAAACATCTGACTGGGGCGCCAATAATTAAATTAATGTAAAGATAGTTATATCACATGATGCTCAAACTGTGGTAATGACACTAAAGCAAATATTGAGACTATTGATTCCTTTGCATTTGAAATGAAAGAAATGGCAAAACCAAAAACAACTTATGTGCAATGAAAGCTCTCCCACAAATCCTTTCCTTAGAGATAAGTGGTAAATCAGTTTTTTCCTCTGAGGCTACTCTTGAGATAAGACTTACAAGCTCTGTCCAACTGTGCCAAGTCACTTATAGTACTTCCAAAAGGTTATTAAATTGCAATAGCAGTTCCCTGACAAGCACTGTTAATTTTCTAAAGTATGTGGAGATCAATCATTTTCCATACTACAGTAGAGTGGTTTACTATTGAACTATAGTCTACTTATGGTCTCCAAAATGCCAATATTAAATTAAATTGCAACAGACTCACCACAAAAGTTAAGACAGTTTCTCTTCGGGCTGGCTTCAGTTCTTCATTCAGAGAATAAACCCTGACTTTCACTGTAAGAATTATTTATAATAAATTTTAAAAAGTTCAAATAATCTTAAATTTCTATACATATTTATTCCTAAAAATCTTTAGTATTAAAAGGATATTCTTGATTTGTTGCATATCTGAAACCCCATTATAGAAATACATTGAGCCATTTATTCATGCTATCAACATAAATAGATTTTGAACTGACAACTGCTTCAGATTAAATCATTAAAATCCATAATAAATTCTTTAACTTCCATGATCCCAGCATTCCATTTTTCTGTGGGAGGAGACTGCTATAAAGTCAATCTCTACAAAGATAGTAATCCAATTCATTTTTTTAATGAAGTATTTCTTCAATAATATTTTGAACATATTTTCAGCAAAGATCTTTCTCTTGTCCTATGTGCCTCAGTTTACTCATTTGTTAAACACTTCAATTCATGGTGTAAGGTGGACGGTGGGACTAAAGGAAGGAATTTATCAAGTAATAATTAGTTTATAAAGTGCTAACACACTGCAAATTATTATTTTGATGTTCAAATAGACTGTCTGCTTAGATAGCAAGCAATTGGTGAAAATCCAGCAATGTGGTTGATCGTTTAAAGTCAATTTAAATCCTAATTCCTTGGCAACATAGACTCACTTTAAAGCTTTAAGCCAAACAGAAGAAACAGGCATCACTGTACCTGACTGATCAGGAGTATAAATGGGTTTGTCCGTCTGAATAAAGAGAAATCCATTTTTATAGGTAACTGGCATTTTTTTCTCTCTTGTAAAATGTGAAGAACTAGCTTCCAGATACACATACAGGACTGAACTCGCTGATCCTGGCAAATCTTTTGGTTGAATCTGCCAGGGATTGTGTGGAGAGACAAATAAATATTGGTAAATATTAAAATAATCAAACTATGACTTTCCCCTGCATTTTTTGTTGAATAGAATATCTGAATAATAATTAGCATTCTGCTGTTAATTATTTACTAAATACATTCGTCAACACCAGCATCATGAAGGAATTTCTTCTCCATGTACACACTGTATAAATGGTCATGAGCATTACATTGGGGTTCACCTTTTTCTGAGGCACCATTTACTGGCCATTTCCAGAGGTAAAATACGTGACTAGAGGGACCAACATAGAGTTACTGTATAACTCATTCAAATTCCATTTCACTCCAAGAGTGAAATCATGGCCCCATCCAAGTTAATGGGAGCTTTGCCATTGACTTCAACAGGGCCTTAATTTCACTCCTAAACTAGTCAGCATGTTTTCTTAGATTGCGCATACAATTAATCAATCTTGTCCGCACCCATTGTTTCTCCCTTATTTAACTTTTCCTTTTTTTCCTTTTTAAAGGTTTAGTTAGTTGGATGCTTTAGTATCTCTAATACCATTAGTTCAATAAAAAATAAAAAAATATAGAACACATGTCTGTCTGGTCCATGGAAACAAAGAACATGTTTGGATAACTGATGTGATCAGCATGGTAATTAGACAACAGAGAGATATGACCATAGGTGTTAAAGATAATTAAAGCAATAAAGCAATATTCTTTTGGCGCAATGATTCCTATACTAAAACTATCAGAGGGGTAGCCATGTTAGTCTGGATCTGTAGAAGCGACAAAGGGTCCTGTGGCACCTTATAGACTAACAGAGGTATTGGAGCATAAGCTTTATACTAAAAGTAATTGTTTTTTATATTAAAACTTGAACAAACCTTTTTTCTTGCTGATTTTTTTATCTCCTTGTGTACAACTGCACCAGTGGAAGAAAGGGTGTGACTACACTACAGAAAAATGTCACTTTGAAAGAACAAAAATTATATTCATACCTTTTTTCTTATTTTTGGCACCTTATTCTCCACTCTATTATACTAGTTTTACACTTCCATAGCTGAGGATTTCAAAAAAATTACACTTACACAAAACGGGTGTAGCAGATTGGAGAATCAGGCCCCTTCTCTGCACAATTAAACTGGATACTCATCATAGTGGAGTCAATCCACCCTATTTTTACAGTCAAATGCAAGCATAAGAGAAAACAAGAACTGTTTTGAATACATACTGTTAAGGTTACAGAGCCTTGGAATTTGTTGGCTGGAGATAACTGAATGCGGCCAGAAGCATAAGTAGTATGCTTATCTGGAAAACTTTTAATAGAGATGCTGACAGGAAACGCAGTCTCATATCCAAAAGCTTGAATTACCACTTTCTCAGATGCTAAAACACGAAAGATCTTTGGTGCTGTAATAACATATCTATAAAAATAAAAAAAACCCACACAGACAATGGAACTGTCAGTTTCTTTTGTACTTATTATTTTCATTTAAAATTAACGTAAAGGTATACAGTCAAAGCTGACAGGCTACAGATTTGATCTTCTATTTATACTGACATTTTCTATTAAAAATGTTTCCTGGATAGTAAAAAAACCCTACAAAATAGGGATTCAACAAGAGATCCACATTTATGAAGAGTTATCATTTCCTTCAGTACGTGCCTGGTTGTGGGAAGTTCAGTATGCTTATAACATAGCACACAGCTAGTTCTTTCTAAAAAGAAACCCCTGACACAATTCTAAAGTTCACCCCTGCTATCAGACAAAGCCTAATCATTGTCATCAGAAGATCTAGTAATTGCTGTAGATTCTATTAATTACAGACAGGAACAATGTTTGAAAGGCTGATCTCCTGAAAACATTTTTTTTAAATGCAAATTATTTTTTGTGATGGAGATTCCTTCAGCGAGTTTGAAAAAGTAGATTGTATATGTGTCAGACAAAACTATTCTGATTAGAACTCTCTTTGTTTCAAGTCAATATGAATTGAAATATTTAAAATAACCCGGTAAAATAATAGGTGCAAAAAAACCTCAAACAAACCCTAGTCGTATTCTGTGAAAACTTACACACATGATTAACTTTACTATTTTGAATACTCCTGTTGAAATCAACGAAATTATACTTGAACATGTACATAAATGTTTGCAGAATCGGTACCTAAATTCATACAGTTCTTTTTAAATTGGAATGGCTATCATTCCAGAGCAGCACCTACAGCATTCAGTGTATGTAAGCACAGTAAGTCTGTTTATTGAGAATACTTCTGAAGTTTGTCGAACAAATATTCTATGCATGCACAGTAGTCATCCCTTTGTTTTAAGTATCAAAAGCAGTTGGATTCACTGCTTTTTTTTTTTGCTTTTTTTTTTGGTAGTTATCAGAAGTCAAATAAGCACTACAGTGTATAATTTTTAAAACATATTTAAATAACAGCTTACAAAAAAGAGTGCAGTGAAATGTTTCCATGTACTTTAGACAGTCGGGCAAATATTATCTTTAAAATTATTTAAAATTTGCAGCTCTCTGGGATCATTCTCCTGTCAACACAGGCAGAATCCACCAATGTACATGAAGAGATGAATAGAGCCCAAATTCCGCAGTCCTTTCTTAGGCAAAACTCCAACTCAAATCAGCGTTCTGGCTGAGCAAGAACTGCAGAATCAGGCCCACATAATGCTTTTGTATTGTTTTATTGATGGCTACCATCATCAAGCAATATTTCCAGTAAACACACCGTGTTTTACTTACGTTTGCTCCTGACTCAAACTTCTTCCACAAAAAGCCAAAATACAAATGAAGCTTAAAATATTCATGATTGGCACAAGCATGAAACCAAAGACGCTAGTGAAATTTAAGGCTTCTGCTTCACTCAAGTATGTTTGTGTTATCTGTATTTATCTAAAGATTAATCATTAACACCAGATCTCTGAAAATGCTGCTTTATTAAATACTATTTCCTCCCTCCCTATCCTATGGCATTAAAGAACGTTAGCACAACTAAACCCCCTAATTTAGGACTTCATTCTGCTTTTAATCTGTGCACAATTACATGGATATCAACATTTTCAGAATGGAATGTTTAAGACTGTTTTATTTAAAAATGACGTTTGGTTTAGAAATTTATTTTATATTAAAAAAAGGTCAAAATCAGAACAAAAATGTTTCAATTAACGTGAAATAATTTTTTAAAAATGTCATTTCTTGGGAAATTTTGAAATTTGACATTCTGTTCCAATTTGGAATGAACACAAATTTGGAAATCGCAGAGTATCCCACAGAACAGAACATCTTGTTCCTGCACAGCTCTAGTAATTTATTACTAATAGCTACTTTTGATTGCTACAGTATATGAACACTGTCAATTGTCTTATTCTGCTGACCTTTCCAAGAATATAACAACCAAACGAATGGTGTACCACACAATGAAGAAGATTTACAGAAAGAGTTCCTTACATAGAGCAATAAACTTTATTAGGATAAAGGAAATAATACTATCAATCAAGCTACTCTGTCTCTATCAATTTCATGGTAGAGCTTCTGCCTACACCAGTTGTGGGCAACCTGCGGCCCATGAGACATTTTGCAGACCTTGACCGTCGTCAGCAAAACATCTTGCAGCCGCAATCAGATTATCCTGATGGACCGCATGCGGCCTGCAGGCCCCAGATTGCCCACCACTAGTCTAGACCCTTCCCCAGCCTCCTCCTACAAATGTAAAGAACAGTGCACATATCCTCACATCCCCCTTTTTTCCCTATAAACAATCAATATTTAATAAAAAATAAATATATATCAACACATTAATGATTCAGCTGAGTCACCAGTTTAAAAACTTATCTGTATTTGGTCATCTCCTCGCCTTGAGGCAGGTTTTGTTCGGTTTATTCAATGGTAGTATTAAATCCTAAAAGTGTAGATTGTGACAGATATGCAGTTCCTGCAATATCTTTGGGAGATCTTCCTGTATTAAGCTTTGTATCATTGCAAGCCAGGGACTGTATGTAATTCCATGGGGTAGTGGTACTACAACTCTCCAAGAACTAGGAACAGTGGTGGGTAATTAGGCAAATTCACTCAGGTTGTAACACCTCCCAAGAGGCACCACCACCTGGAGAGACTTGCATATACTGTCAAGTATCAGAGGGGTAGCCGTGTTAGTTTGTATCCACAAAATCAACGAGGAGTCTGGTGGTACTTTAAAGATTAACAGATTTTTTTGGACATAAGCTTTCGTAGGTAAAAAACCACTTCTTCAGATGCATGGAGTGAAAATTACAGATGCAGGCATCAGTATACTGACACATGAAGAGAAGGGAGTTACCTTACAAGTGGAGAACCAGTGTTGACAGGGCCAATTCAATCAGGGTGGATGTGATAACTGAGGAGGTGTCAATACCAAGAGAGGGAAAATTGCTTTTGTAGTGAGCCAGCCACTCTCAGTCCCTATTCAAGCCCACATTAATGGTGTTAAATTTGCAAATGAATTGTAGCTCTGCAGTTTCTCTTCTAAGTCTGTTTTTGAAGTTTTTTTGTTGAAGTATGGCTACTTTTAAATCTGTTATAGAATGTCCTGGGAGATTGATGTGTAATTTTCACTCCATGCATCTGAAGAAGTGGGGTTTTTACCCACGAAAGTTTATGCCCAAATAAATCTGTTAGTCTTTAAGGTGCCACCGGACTCCTTGTTGTTTTTGCATATACTGGTTCAAACTGGATTCTGTAGAGACCAGCAGACAAAGAAAGGACTTTAGGATAAATGGCCTAAGTTTAAACTGCCTCAGGGCCTTCTTTCTGATCCAGCAAATGGACAGGACCTTCTGTCCAAGAGGAGGGACCCAATTCTTAGGGAAGGGTTGGAAGGACTGACACCAATCAGAACCCTTGCTACAGATGGGAGGGTGGGGTGTTCTCTGGTAAGCTTAATAACTTGTGTGTAGGGTTTTTTGTTTTTAATCTTTTTACCGAAAGAATAAATGTGCTTGCTTAGAAAAACTGCAACCTAAAACTGTGGGTAGTTACCCTCTTCATAGCCTTCAAAGAGAGAGCCTATGAGAGATGCTGACATGTTTAGGCACTCTGTCTTGCTGGGGATATCAGTGTTGGCGGTGAGCTGTGCACCCTGGAAAAAACAGTGAGGAGGGAAAGAGATGCATGTCTCTGCCCAAGAGATGTGATATCTGAGAAGCCGGGAGCCTTGCCGGATCACAAGGGGAGAAATGCAGGTGCAGTTGCTTCTGGAATACCAAAACAATAAAATATCCCTTTTAAACTTTTCTATTACTTGTGCATGTAATCAGATAGGTATATCCTTTTTCTTCATAAAGTTCTATCAGGCACTGCTGTGGGCATGAGAGGTTCTTTGAACTGTATCTTTCAACCCATTATGTATGAGTTCGCCAGGTGTTTTGGCCCTAAACTATGCTGGGCCACCCCACTGAAGTTTTGTCTCACTCCCAGCATTCTGTGAGGCCCTGGTGTCTCTCATGTTTCCTATTCAGTACATCAAGCTGCAAGAACTATGGGACAATAATCAAATAGTTTCAGAGAGATTCCCCCCCTCACTGCACAGAAGTCTCAGGATTAGGGTGACCAGAAGTCCTGATTTTATAGGGACAGTCCCGATATTTGGGGCTTTTTCTTATATAGATGCCTATCAGCTCCCACCCCGTCCTGATTTTTCACATTTTCTATCTGGTCACCCTACACAGGGTAGATAAAAGTCCCTTAAAAACTAAGTATTCCAACTATCTATATATATAATAAAAACAGTAAGGCATGTATCTATGCCAACAACCCCCGACCATTGTGATATTAGAGGTAACAACCAATCATCACCCTTACCCTACAGCTAATTTGCATTCAACAATTTCATTGGTTGTAATGAGTTCATGATATAAGGAGACTGTATAGATGATGGTTTACTTGCCCAACTGCATGGTTCTTCAAAGGTTAATTTGCCACCCATACAACTCAACATAATATCCTACAGCACAACCCCACAGACACAAGTCAACACAACTACCCACACAATACCACTACTATCACACAGAATAAACCCAAAACACATAGCCACTCACAAGAGCACATACCCCTCCTTCATCAGCTTCACAAAACAATACAAATCTCCCATCACAATCCCCTGCAGAACAACACAAATCTTGCAGAACAACTCCACACATACAAATCAACACAAGCACCCACAGCCAGGTCAGCACACACAATAATCCCTCACTGCAGTACACACATCTCATCCGCCACTTGCACAAATCAAAACATGTCTCCCAGCACAACACATGTGCTCCCCCACCCTTGCTCATACTTATTATAAAATCATAAATTTGACCGGTGGCTTTGCTGCTCATCATTAATATCCTATAAACATGGATACAGCTTGCAGATTTGTATCAATGCTGGTGGCTATTTTAACCAGTTATGATTTCTGTAGTAAGGCTGGCAGGTCACTCAAAAATCATACATCTGCCCTGCCCCTCACTCCCCTCCAAAATTGGGTGATCAATAGGGAAATCTAGGAAAACAGACACACGTTGTTATGAAACAGAAGGCATCTGCAGAAGCTGCTGTAGACTTGTAGATGAAATAAAATGCTAGTACCAGGGATGTGGTCAACATACAGTTTAATTCAGTAATAACTCATTTTATGAATAAGCAATACCATTGTTTTAATTTCTAATAATCACTCTGTCTTGATTCCACCCTAGACTTTTTACCAAATTTCCAAGTATAAAAGGCAAAATACAGTTATTTGCAAAGTTAGAAATATCCTCACCGGCCAGTGATGGGATTCTAGATGAGTTATTACGAAGAATTTTTTCCCAGGTATCTGGCTGTTGGGTCTTGCCAAAATGCTCAGGTCTAACTGACTGCCATATTTGAGGTTAGGAAGGAGTTTTTCCCCAGGTCAGATTGGCAGAGACCCTGGGGGGGTTTGCCTTCCTCTGCAGCATGGGACACTTGCAGGTTTAAACCTGTGTAAATGATGGATTCTCTGCAACCTGATGTCTTTAAATCATGATTAGAGGACTTCAGTAACTCAGCCAGAGGCATGGGCAGTGGGTATAATAGGGCAGGGGAGGCTCTGCCTCACCCGGCGCTGCTGCTGCACCCCCGGTTGCAGGGTTTGGCAGCGAAGTTTTTACTTTATTATGTCCCATGCAGGTTCCGGGGCAGCGGAGGAGGCATATACCGCCTCCTCAGTTGCCCTGGAACCTGCATGGGGCATATCAAAAAATGTCTTCTACAGACACTTTTTCCCTGGGTGGTGGGCAGGTTGGGTCTGGGGAGGGGAGGTATGGCACGGCTGCAGACAGCCCCAGGCTCCTCCAGGCTGGAGGAGGCTTGGCCCGGGGCTTTGGACAGCTTGGCTGGGCTCCTCTGGGGCGGAGAGGGGGGTTTGGGGCTCTGGCCGCGGGGTGGGGGGGGCATAGGGGGTTTCGTGGCTCCGGTTGTGGGGAGGACATGGGCGGAAGGGGCAGAGCTGGTGGCTAGCCTCCCCAGAGTGGGGCTCCACCCGCCGCCCATGGCGAGAGTTTACGGGTCTAAGAGTGGGTAGGCAGTCTGTGGCCTGCAATGTGCAGGAGATCAGACTAGACAATCATGATGGCCCTTTCTGGCCTTAAAGTCTATAAGTCTAAGTTCTAAAGGTGACATACATCTAAAGTTTCTAAACTAAGCATGAGGGAGAAAAATACTTATTCTAAATGGTTGTGGTGAAGACAGAACCTTTACTTGCCAGTCCATCTGTGTGCAATACTTGAGCAAACAAGTCTATAAAATAGTCAAGCTAGATAAAAGTTGTGCAAGATTTTGCAAGTTTAAACAAATACTGTAGCCAGTATTTACAGGAAAAGATGTTTACAATAGGTATCTCTGATCAGTATAACAAGAAATTATAAAAAGTATAACATGCTACAATTACATTTCCACAACAAGAGTAACTCTAATAACACTCTTGGGAGGTAACCATTATCTGGAGATAATATTTAGAAGTTATGATGTTTTCAATTATTATACAAAAATAAAGCTCATATTACTTATTATTAAGAACATCAAGCTATGATGGTCCATACAATAAAATTCCATGGGTAGATAAGCAAATAAAAAACATCGATGAACAAATTTTTACAGGTTCAGAGTGGTAGCCGTGTTAGTCTGTATAAGAAAAAACAACGAGAAGTCCTTGTGGCACCTTAGAGACTAACAAATTTATTTGGACATAAACTTTCGTGGGCTATGTGATGCAGCAGGGAGTGGGGCAGATTGGATTTGGGAAGGTGGCCGGGGAGTTTCATTGGGGATGGAATGAAGCCTGAACCTGCCTGTAACCTAAGCCACGAGGGGGATGGGAGAGGTAACACCTATGCCCAGAAGACTAGACAAAGGCTGGAGGAGGAGGAGCTGGAGAGAGAGGGGTGATACGCTAGAGGAGTTTCCAATTTGGGAGTTGGCTGGGGAAAAGGAGGATGCCCCCAGGTCTGGGGTCTATTCTCCCTGCCCCCCAGAAGGGCCCGACTGAGGGGTCCTGTTTGTACTTACAAGCTCTGGTTTGGACTGTGTTCCTGTCGTCCCTAATAAACCTTCTGTTCTACTGGCTGGCTAAGAGTCACGGTGAATCGCAGGAAGTAGGGGTGCAGGGACCTGACTCCCCCATGCTTCGTAACAGGCTAGAACCCACTTCATCAGATGCATCCACTCCATGCATCTGATGAAGTGGGTTCTAGCCCACTAAAGTTTATGCCCAAATAAATTTGTTAGTCTCTAAGGTACCACAAGGACTCCTCCAAATTGTTACAGTTCTGTCTTGTAATACTTAAATCTTTCAAGTACTGTAACTGTTTTTAAATCTATGGTAAAATCTAATGATACTCCTTTCCCCTATTTTTTTTTCTGATTTTGTACCAATGCTTGCTGTAATCAAACACAAGCCTGATTTTGAAACCAATGCACAAAAAGTCACGTAGATTATTTTAAATGCTGCTATAAACAAGGTAGCAATTTAGAACCAGATACTGCAATTTGCTTTGCACAGGTAGAACCTTGCATGTACGGCCTCAGTGTCTTCAGGATAGAGGTACAGAACTCCATAAACTGCAGAATATATCCTTGGTTACTTGCCTTTCTAAAGTTATTTTAAAAGTAATGAGAATAAAACATTTTTTTATCCAAGTAGCAGGATACTGATGAAGTATAAATACTTATAAAATCTCACTTATCTGAGGTACACTTCCTTCATTTTGGTTAATTTGGAGACTAGAGAAAGTGCTCCATTTTCCTCATGATGAATTACGTTGCATATTTCAAAGTTCTATTTCAAATCACCCACACTATAAAAAGCATCCACTTCCAACTTTACAATGCTTTACTCAAATGTAACATATTAAGTATGGAAAAAATTACTTATTACAGAAAGCAACAATTTAAAATCACTTCACGTTGTCATAGGTGCCAACTTCAGTCGGCGCCGGTGGGTCCTCCCCCGCCCCAACTCCATCCCTTCCCCAAATCCCCACCTCCTCCCCCAGGTGCACTGCATTTCCCCTCCACACCTCCCCCCCAGGCTTGCAAGCCTGGGAGAGAGCAGGGAGAATCAGAGCACCCACCGGCAGCTCCCCACCGGCCCCGCCCAGCTCACCTCTGCCTCCTCCCCCGAGGCTCCGCTGCTCCGCTTTTCCCCCCTCCGTCCAGGCTTGCTGAGCGCCAAACAGCTGATTCCGGCAAGCCTGGAATGGAGAGGGGAAAAGCGGAGCAGCGGCACCTCAGGGGAGGAGGCAGAGCGGAGATGAGCTGGCGGGGGGAGGGGGGTGCAGAGGCACCACTCCCTGCCCCAGCCCCGCTTTTCCCCTCTTCCTTCAGGCTTGCCGGAATCAGCTGTTTAGCGGGCGGCAAGCCTGGGAGGGAGGAAGAAGTGGAGCAGCACACCTCGGGGGAGGAGGCGGAGCGGAAATGAGCTAGGTGGGGGGGCCGCCAGGGAGCTGCCGGTGGGTGCTCTGCACCCACCAATTTTTCCCCGTGGGTGCTCCAGCCCCGGAGCACCCAGAGTCGGCACCTATGAGCTAGACAACTGGTGTGAATTATTCTGGTAAAACAATTCAAAGAGATTTCCCTTTTTAAAGACAAAACCAGCATTCACCCTACTCCCATAACGAATGCCGCTGATTTACTTCACTTGCATTTCCCACTGATTTCAGTTGGAGTTGCGGATGCTTGTCACCTCTCAAAGTCAGGCCCAATGGTTCCACAATCCTGCAGTGAATTCTGCAAGCATTTGGAAAAAAGTTTCTTGTCTCCATTGTTGCAGAGAAAATCTTTAAAACATGAACTGAGTGCACCCTAGAGTCTCAGACACTAGAAGGCAAAGAATACAAGATTACTCCTGAGGGCATTCAGCGTCAAAAAATTAAAAATTCTGCACACATTTTAAAATTCTGCAATATTCTGCAAATTTTGTCAAATAAATGTGGATGCTCCGGCATGGCATTGGGGAGCAAAGGCCACTGGCTGCACAGAGGTGGGAGATCACTATGCAGCTCCCGCCCCAGGGACATGGACTCAGTGGTGAGGCTGCACCCAACCCTGACACAGAGTAAGGGCCAGGCCTGCCCCAGAAACACCCCGGGCCCTGCCCCTCCATGCCATGTGCATTGTGGGCAGGCAGGCTCAGCAAGACAGGATCCAAGTGTGGAGAGGCTCAGTGTGTGGGGATCCAGGTGGGGGCTGAGAGGGTACTGTGTGGGGCAATCTGGGTGCGGCCAGCTCAGTGTGGGATCCAGGTGTGGGGGGGATATGGATGCACATGAGCTTTTGGGGGGGCATTCTGGGTGCAATGGTAATGGGACTCTGCAGGGGGTGAAGGTAGTGGGGGCTAAGCAGGGGGGGGGGGTCTGTGTGTGTGTGGGGGTAGAGCTTGGCAGGGAAGTCTGGGTGTGGGGGCAACAGTGAGGCCATCCAGATGCTGGGGAAGCAGGGCTCAGTGGTGTGGGGAACAAGGTGCCACTGATTGGGGCTCAGTGCGGTGGGATCCCGCTGTGAGTGGCTCATCAGCGTGGTGCAGGGCGAATGGGGCTCATCGGCGGGGGGGGGGGGGGGAGTTCTATGGGTAGGGGAGCGAGGCTTGGTGAGGTATGAGAGGGTCTGGATGCACAGGGGTTGGATGGATGGGGGAGCAACTCCCTGTACAGGTATCCCTCCCCCTGCAGCTGAGGAGTGATGGGTGCAGGAAGCAAGAGGTGGCAGGGAGGGGGGAGAGTTTGCAGAGCTTCCTGCAGCTAGGGGAGAAATATGGTGGGTGGGTCTGATCCAGTCCCAGATGCCATGCAGGGGAAGAAGACGTCCACAGTGATTTACCTCTCTGCTGGCTGCCCTGGGCACCCAAAAATACTGCTGTGGAGGGTCACATGATTGCTCTTGTGGCTTCCCTTTTCTCCCCCCCTCAGAAAGTCATTTTGCTGTGGGGCAGCAAAGAAATCTGCGGGGGGGGGGACATCAATACTTCACATGCACAGTATCCCCCCGGGAGTACAAGCTGAGCTCTCATGATCCTAGCCTGGTTTTTGACCGAGGGGGGTTTGGCACTTCCTGCAGTCCACGCACGCCCAGGGTGAAGATGGTTCCTTACGCCCCCAGCAACGCCACCATGTTAACGCGGCTGGGCTGGAAATCAACGCGGCTCCCCAGCTCGACCCACGGGGCGGGAGCGCCGCACACTGGCCAGCCCTAGCCACAGGCCAAGCGGTGACCGACCCACTCACCCACCCCCGGCCCGGCTCCTCCACCGGGCGCCGGAGCAGACACTGACAGGGCCTCGGGCTCTGAGGCCTCCTCTGACAGAACCAGGCAGGGACCGCTCAGTTCGCCCGCGTCAGCCCGAGCAGGGGCACAGGCCGGGCCGGACACCTGGGTCCCACATAGAGTCCTACCGGGAGCCGCCTCCGCGAGAGCCCCTGGTTTGGGGGTCACTCAGCCCCTCCCGCCCTGAAGGGCCCCGCCCCCCGAGGCAGGGCCTGACCCCGGCCCGGCCCCGCCTCCCCCTGCGCCGGGAGGGGTTGCCGCGCTCTTCCATGATGGCAGGGGGAGGCTGTGGCCGTTGGGAAGGGGCGCGGCCACGACGGGCACCGCCCCTTTCCCGTCAGCACCGAACCGAAATGGCGATGGCTCGACTTCCAGCGCCGGGCTCTTAAAGGAGCCGCTGCACCGTCAGTCTCGCGCCGGGGGCAGCAGCCGTCGTCGTGCCCGGCGGGGGAGGGGGAAAGCGGGAAGCCGGCTTGTCCACAAGAGGGCCTCAGGCTTGCCCAGGCCCAGAACGCCGGGGAAATAGCAGGCGGCGGCGGAGAGGCGTTACCATGTCAACCCAGGTAATCAAAGCGGAGCCGTGGGGAACTACCCGGGGCGGGGACCGGGATCCCCAATCTCTGAGACGAGGCCGACCCCGCAGCGCCTCAGGTGAGAGGGGCCCGACCCCTCACCAGCGCCTCAGGTGAGAGGGGCCCCAGCCCCCATCCCTCCCCTCCACCGGCGCCTCAGGTGAGAGGGGCCCCAGCCCCCATCCCTCCCCCCCACCGGCGCCTCAGGTGAGAGGGGCCCCAGCCCCCATCCCTCCCCCCCACCGGCGCCTCAGGTGAGAGGGGCCCCAGCCCCCATCCCTCCCCCCCACCGGCGCCTCAGGTGAGAGGGGCCCCAGCCCCCATCCCTCCCCCCACCGGCGCCTCAGGTGAGAGGGGCCCCAGCCCCCATCCCTCCCCCCACCAGCGCCTCAGGTGAGAGGGGCCCCAGCCCCCATCCCTCCCCTCCACCGGCGCCTCAGGTGAGAGGGGCCCGACCCCTCACCAGCGCCTCAGGTGAGAGGGGCCCGACCCCTCACCAGCGCCTCAGGTGAGAGGGGCCCCAGCCCCCATCCCTCCCCCCCACCGGCGCCTCAGGTGAGAGGGGCCCGACCCCCCATCCCTCCCCCCCACCGGCGCCTCAGGTGAGAGGGGCCCCAGCCCCCATCCCTCCCCCCCACCGGCGCCTCAGGTGAGAGGGGCCCGACCCCCCATCCCTCCCCCCCACCGGCGCCTCAGGTGAGAGGGGCCCCAGCCCCCATCCCTCCCCCCCACCGGCGCCTCAGGTGAGAGGGGCCCCAGCCCCCATCCCTCCCCCCCACCGGCGCCTCAGGTGAGAGGGGCCCGACCCCCCATCCCTCCCCCCCACCGGCGCCTCAGGTGAGAGGGGCCCGACCACCCACGACTCCCTCCCCCCACCAGCGCCTCAGGTGAGAGGGGCCCCAGCCCCCAGACTCCTGTCACCAGCGCCTCAGGTGACTGGGGACTGACCCACCCCATGTCCTGGCTGGTCTCAGCCACAGGGAGGTGTGCTGGTGTATGTAGCTGTGCGTCAGTCAGAGGGGAGCAGAATTGATGTGCAGTTGTCATGTCACAGTGCCCTGCGACATGTCATTTCTGGGAATTGTTGTTTACTGTGCAGTTGTGTTGTGTAGAACTGCTGGCTGCCGGGGTGCAGGGGTGTGCTGATTCTGAAGTCCTGGTGATGGGGTGTGGAGTTACATTGATGTTGTTTTAGTGTGGCCACATGTGGATGTGCAGTGTAAAATCACATCACTATGTCATGTTAGTTCATAAAATAAAACAAATAAACCCCTCAATTCCTCTCATCTGTCTATGAAGAACAAGCTTCTGGCTGTTTTGGAGCCTTGAGGTGGACCAGAAAAGTGACATTTATAAAATCATGGCAGTTATCATTCCCTTTTGAATGAAGAAGTCCCCAAAGCTTTGTGCCACGTGAGTGATTACATTGTGTCTAGCAAGAAAAACCCACAGTAAAGACCATTAGCCTTCAAAAGGCAGATGCTCTCATCTTGGCTTTATGCAGAGTGGACCAAAATATCCTTTTGCCTCCTGGCTTGATTATGTAAAAACCATTCCACAGTGAGGATGTGGGTTTATGGGCTTCCACGAACAGAAAGAATACATAGAACCTTTAGTTAATGAGTAGAATTAACCTAGAGTAAGTATATTTTATTATGCAAGGCATTTTATTTAGGTACAGATAATCAAATGCCTTCAGACTATCATGAATATTAACAGCATTGGCTTGCAATCTACTCCCAGATGCATTAAAGTCAGCGGAAGTAGAAGTAGTGTGTGTTTAGTGGAAGGTCTCCAGTTGAGGAATTTCCTCTTCTTGCATTATGGTTCATCAGGGCCCAAATTTACTAACTATTAGAGAATGAGGTAAGATGCATCTTTTTGTCAAGGATCATTGCTGAAGTGGTTTTTCTTAGGATGGCAGAGGGGGGATTTTTTTTTAACTCTGTGTGCCATCTAATATGGTATTTTTGGAATTTATATCAAACACAGATACCAAAACAATGTGTGCATAAACATCATTAAATAAAACAAATATACAGTACTTTAGTTTACATCTAAACAGTTTCAGTAAGATTTATGCACATGTACAGTCTATGACAATCTTGAATATATACTTTTAGTCTTACAGATTTTTGCCAGATGACTGACTGCATTCTGTGCAATGAAGAAAGGGTCATTACAAAGAACATCACCCAGAAAGAGACAGATATCACTCTTTCGTACGCCTAGTCCAATGTCGACTGTCACTTCAAGTACCAGATCACCATCTCCTCTTAGCAGGCAGGGCACACCTGCTACTTACAAAACAAGGGGACAGAGGTATCAACAGCTTGATGTTACAGTAGAGAGTGATGTAGGAGCTTCTTTTGAATATCAGATTGACAAAGGTATTGTGTAAATAATAACAATCAACCCTGAATGCATTTTAATATTGGCAGAATAAAATTAGCTACGTTTGTCTATTATAAGGTGTATTAAAGGGCATTGTCACATATTTTAGACCCCATATTTAACCTACCCAGTAATAAATTGTATTAAATTGCTTGGGTATCATCCAGATTCCAAATATCTACATTACATATTTCTGTTTTAAACCCCCGAGAACTGTTTTATACAGAGCATACACCCTCAGGCACCAGAGGGGGCATAAATTAACTAATCACCCCTAATCCTAGACCTGTGAGTTATCATCAGTGAAAGGTGATGTACAAATATGACAGTAAACAAGACATCTTTGTTAGTTTCAAGTTCAACTGGAAATCAAACAGCTGGAGAAAGTCAGTCAGTATTTATTACATAGACAATATTAAATAAGAGGGGCACTGATATATTTAAAAATACATATGTAATAAGTCAGTGAAAACATTTTACATATTATATGTAATATTAATATTTCATCTGAAAGACTAGATGAGAAAAGATGTGGATTAATATTTATTTTGCTCTATACATTTGCATAGTACTTTATTATGATTTGTATTAAAGTAGCAATTAGTGCCTATCACAACAGGCCCTGGCTGCTATACCAATATATAACAAAGAGACAATCCTTGACCTGAAGAGCTACATGAATAAAAGACACATGATCCATGCCCCCAGATTTTATAATCCAAACAGGAATTGATGATGATGGGAAAGGTGAGGAAACCTAGAAATCTCACTTAATCAAGCTCTTGGCACGCAAGGACTAGGGCCCTCTGATAACAACAGTGACACTAGAAACTGTACAGGGGTAGCAAAATGAGGTCCTGGCTCCTTTCATGCTCATGTGCTAGACAGTGGAGGTGGACTGGCACACAGATAATGCACACTACATCTTGTCAAAGGATTTACCAGATGCCCCTCCTCAACACTCCCAGAGGCATTGTACTTTCCTCAAGCACAATGCTTCTTGGAGCTGCTGTCAATGTGTATCTCCTTCTCAGCTTCTAGGCAGGTTTCCCTTGTTTTGTTGTGCTAACTAAGCAAAAGTATTACACTTTTTTCTTTCAGTGCTAATTGAAATCACACTTTTTCTGTTATTTGCAGATGAAGACTGTATTAGTCCAGGAGTTAGATACATTACAGAATCGCTTGTTAAAAACCTGTCCAAACAGGAAAATTTGACATATGTAAACTCACTGAATCTTTCTCTTGCTAAGGATGGGGGCAAGAAATTTAAGGTGGGTTATTGCATGCAATTTCTTATTAACTATAATTCACAATAGTATTAAAGTTCAATAATATTTTAAAATATTGGAAATATTGGTTAGGAAAACACTTTAAGTAGATGAGAAGAGCCATAGTCTACCTCTCTGGGCTCAGTTCTGCAACTGCTACTTATGAAAGTAAGAATTACAGACTCAAGCCTCATCATTGTACAAATTACCATTGACACCAATGAGACTTTCACATGTGGAACAAAGCTAAAATATGGCTATATGTTTGTGTAATTTCTCAACTTCTGGGTAGTGCCACTTTGGGATTTATTTTAGTTTATTTTATTTTTTTTGTGGAAAGTAGTCCTTTCTGTAGCTGAGGCTGGTCTACTGCAGGGCTACTAGCATCTGTAGTTTTCCACTCTTGCAATATGGAAAGCTGCAGGTGTGTTCAGTTGGTTCCAGTGCAGAATTTCAGAGCTCAGATTTGCAATTCTGTGGTAAAGGGCATAATAATGATTTGTAGTGGCTTTTATGAAGACATGATTCTTAAAAACATAAACCTGCTGTTCTGAATGCAAATATATGTACCATATGTATTAAGAAACTACTATATATAATTTGTTTTTTAGTATATAGAAAACTTGGAAAAGTGCTCTAAATTAGAGGTATTAAATCTCAGTAACAATCAAATAGAGAAGATTGAGAAGTTGGATAAGCAGTTAAAGCTACATGAACTCAATTTGTCCTACAATAAGATCAGGTAAGCAGACACGCTGTTCTTGGTGTGGGTGGAGAATGTTACTTATTTTTAAAAATTTAAGTTATTCAGATTCTATGGTCAGGAGTATGGTATAAAAGTTATACTCATTAAACTCCTATTCTATTTGGCACAAAAGGGCAGTTTTCAGAGTTTTGGGAGGAAGTTACTCTATTGAAAAAATGCTGAGGGGACAGTGGATGGGATGAAAGAGAACTTCTCCAGGCTCCCCTTAGCTTTACCACTGGTAAAGTAGGCTTATTAATTCCTTCTATAGGAGGCTTGCTATACAAGTGCAGTAACCACAATAGCAGTAAAGAGGTTAATAAAGGAAGTATGCAGAAGACTGACTAAATAGTATTTCTGCATACTGCAGTGATGCAACTTCCTCTTTCAAGAGGGTTAGAAAACAAAAAGAAATAATGCCATAATAGTAAAGAGATATATACCTATAAGATTACATTCCATTTTTGCTTGATTACAATATACATAGCTTAAACGACACCTTGGTTATGACTTGTTTTTATATTGTTACTATGTATTTGAAACATGTATTGCAGAACTAAGGTTAATTACAACAATGATTGTTTGGGCTATTGAGGCACTTCTCTATTGGTGGCCATTCCTAAACATATGGTAGTCAAAAGAATAGGCACTGCAATAGTAACCAGTGTAGGTAGCCAATGGTAATGATGTGACGGCATACATTTTTCTTTTATGTCTATGGCACCATAAAAAACAAAACCTCTTGTATGTTCTACCTATTTGAAGTTGTTCAGTATCCTCATAAAAATGTGTTCTTCACACAATAATGTCTTCAGGTAGTGCAGACAGCCAACTTGCTGTGTTTCCAAAATAAGTATGGAAGATATTTGTATTTACACTATTAAAAACCAGGTGAAAGGTACATTAGTGTTATCTCATCTCACACATTTCTTTGCTTTCACTGTTTTTTGGCAAACTAGTGTGCTCACTGACAGACCTTTCAGTATGCCATATGATCACTTAAGCACAAAATATTACACAAATTATGCAAAGAGTCTAAATATAAAATTTACCAGAAATGAATGTGTATTACAAACCATTCCACCCCTTGTTCAGCATGATTGGTTAATGTAAAGGGATAACAGCAGTGTCCGTAAAGCACCATTATGTATGGCAGGTCCTGTTGGGCCTCTTCTTCCTCTCTTACTTTTGTTGATAAGAAAAGCCTTTTTAGTGTCTTTTTACATCACATACATACTTGGATTTGCAAAATATAGAAATGCTTTCTGACCATGATTCTGACAAGAAAGTGAAACTCCACTGTGGAAAAAATGCCAGTTATATATATTGAGGTCAATTGAAAAGTACTTGCAAACAAAGGTCATTTAGTTATATATCTTCTAAAGTTGATTTCTTTCCAAAAGATAAACATTCTATTGATAACTTTTTCTTTATACTGTACATATTCGAGAGGCTACAAACTAGTCACACCTTTATAATCAAAATTATGGTGTCTGGTTTTTCGCCTCTGCTTGATTCATGTTTCCTAGGGCTGATTCTAAAATGTGAGCGGGTAAATGAATTTATTAACATGAAGCTCAAGATATTTTCATCATTTTAATTATAGTGTTAAAATAAGCTATTTAATGCATATTACAGAGAAACCTGCAATAAAGTCCGGCTACAATAGGCAACGTCTGTCTTATCTAACCACTTTAAAATATCTCCAGGTTTTCAGTACAGTTTTGTTTGACCACCTTCACTGTGCAGCCATTTTTGCTGGTTTCTTCGGTGATCAGTTAAGACAGGTTTCACTGTACAGTACCCCGAGGTCATAGCTACACTGTATATATGATTTGCTTCATGTCTAAATTCTATTTCTCTTCTTGTTTCCAGTAAAATTGAAGGTCTAGAGCATATGCAGAATCTACAAAAGTTGAACCTTGCAGGAAATGAGATTGAGCACATTCCTGTATGGGTAGGCAAGAAATTAAGGTCCCTGCGCATCCTTAATTTGAGGCAAAACAAAATATCATCAGTAAGTGACTTTAAGTAGGAGAAATAATTGTTAGAAATATTTTATTTTTTAAAACTTTTTATAGTTAACATCTCAATTAATATGATCAGCAACATGGAAATTACAGGCTCTCTAAGAAAAAGATATAATAATACAGATTTGCTGTCTACATAACAAGGTTACTCACTGTTTATCAGGAAAACTCTCCCTCTGTCACAAAGCACTCATGTCATACAACTATTATTAGTCAGGGCAATGTAAGGCTTTGCAAGCTCAGGAAAGACTTCATGGAAGACTTCATGGAAGCGTCTCCCAAATTGTGGGTTCCATTTCAGTTCTTCATGATGTGTGCCCAATTCTAATTAGCATAAGTTAGTTACATATGTGTTTTGTGCAAAGAATAGAAGTGATAGGCATTTTAATCTAATCATGTCTCAGTTAAGAAGTTTTTTTTAATGTCTGTGGTCCCCTTTGTGTACTCTGCAAGAATATGGCTGTGAGTAGGGCTCATTTTAGTGGTAGTATAGCTCCTGAAGGAACCATGCTGTAGGAGGCAAGATGGTCCAGCCCTCTCTGAAGACAACTTCACAGGATTGGTGTTCCATTTCCTCATGAACCCCAGGGGTGTCTGGGATTGGAAGGCTGTATTTCTTCCCCTCCCCCAAAGCGCCCCTCCACCTGAGGTGACATCTACTTGGAATTTCCAAGGTCAAGATTCCATAATTTTCTGTCCACTTCCCATGGGTTTCTCCCATAGAGAACACTTTAACTCCATAAATTTAGTTCACAATTTGAGCTCTGACACTGCTATATAATTTTGATGGGGGCATCACTTTTAGAAATTACATTGTTATATAAACAATGAAATGTAGCACTCACTTACATTAAAAATGTATTTTATTTAAAACGTGGAAAATGGATGGCAGGGGAGTGATTGTCTTTGGGAAGATGTCTAATCATTGTACCTTTCTCTTTGATTTAGCTCCATGACATAGCCAAGCTGAAGCCCTTAAAAGATTTGACTTCTTTGTTCCTGGCAGACAATCCAATTGTAAACCTGCCTCATTATCGCCTGTATACCATATTCCACCTTCGCTCACTGGAAAACCTTGATGGACAGCCAGTGACAAATCATGCTAGGCAGGAGGCTCTTGAGAGGTTTAATTTAGGTAATCATGATGATATGTTTGAGCTACTGTGAACTATACCAAATTTAGAAGGTTAGATTGAAAAGCTTTGTAATTACTGTTGTCGTGATTTGATATGGATTATTAAAATTAAGGTTTAGGTACACTGTTAAAGTTTACTGCCAGCTTGTGATGTGACCAGCTATGTCCTCTAAAAACTGTTCAGAGTTCTTCCAAGAGAAAAAGGAGGATTTTAGCCTACTAAGTGTCCAATTCTATTGCAGACACAAGAAGAATTATCTTTTATTTAAATTAATATTTAAGAAGGCTGACTTTATACATCATAAGGTCACAAGCTATGTTTTCTTCTCATCTCACTTTAAATTATGTCACATACAGAAAATCACAGCATAGTGGGCTTGATTCTTGGTAACTCCGTTCCTGTGCTTGGGACAGGGATTGGGTGGGCAAGACTGGTGTAACTTAAACTTTGCTTCCCTTAAAAGCAAATAAAAGCTGAAGTGCAGTGCACTCTAGCTACACCCTTGCCGTGCTCCTAACTTTGGAGGTTGTGAGAAGGCCAGCGTATAGCCCTTATACCAGCTCTTCACTGGCTAAAAAGATTCCCTGCATAAAGGATATTTTCAGGGCAACATTTCCACCCACACTGTGATCCTCTTACACTGCCAGAGTGGTATAAAGGAGCCTTAGTGTAACTGAGACTCATTCTTTGTATATGCACATAGAGGTAGCTGACCAAAAAAAGAAGCTAGAAAGGGTTTGAAATTTTGGTTTAATTGAAGATGCCTGTTTAAAAACAAAAGATTTCAAAGGTTGTAGATAAGACATAATTCTGACTTACATCTAAAGAACAAGACTTACATGTAAAGCACAATATAAGTAAAACAAGAATTATTTCAGGAAGTTCTCTTAGGTATTAATTTCTGTAACAAATTAAGGCAATTCGTATATATACACTTTTTAAAAAAAATGGAGAAGCATCCTTGCTACCAAGTTTCAGATTGAAGAAGCAAATGGGAAAATGTTTGAGTGTTTGGATTATTTTGTTTTGCAGAAGAAATAGAAAAATTAGAAAAAGATTTAGAGAAAACAATAAAAGAGATGGAGGACCTTAAAACTAAACAGTTCGAAGTGCTTGAACAACTTCAGCATCAAGATGAGGTGAACAGATCTTTAAAACAAAAAACCCTGCAACAGAAACAAATCTACAAAGAACTTGAGAGGGACCTGGACACCAAAAATGAATTGGTAAATTAATAATTTGGGTTAAAAATAAATACTGAAGAAATGGTTTTGAGAATCATTTTGTTTCACTAACAATAAATGCAATATAATGTATGTTTAAATGCTTGGGGATTTATGTTTAAATTTGTATTTAGATGGCTCAGTGGATTGGAAGTAGGATATGAAGCTTTTCTGGTACAGGGCAATGCTTCAACTCCAGGCAGACTGGTAGTGACCAATCCACATTCAACTGGTCTCTGGTATTTTGTGTGTAGTGAGTTAATGATGTTCTTGGACCAGTTCCTAGTGGGAAAGAGCCACATTACCAAAGCCACCACTGTCACAACTGGTAATCTTGGGGTGGAGGCCAAAGATGGAATGGGGCATAGAGAATTAACTCACTAATTAATCTCACCCTACCTGGGTTAGGCAGAATGGTGAAGCTGCCAGGAGAAGCTTACACGTCCACTGCCTGTGCTGTATCTATATTGTGGATAAAGACAAGACCTCAGAGTCCAGGGTTGTTAAATCTGGCACCTTTCACAAGCACTACATTCATAAAGTCAACAGTCTGCTCAGATTGCTCCAGACTTATGTGAATGGTATTCTGTTAGACCGAGAACCTGGAGCAATTTACATATTTAGAGGTGGCTGACTAGGAATTACTATAGCGTTATCTCTGGGGAAAAATTTTCATCTACATTTTACAGCACCCCCATCTGGGGAAGAAGCAGGAATAATAACTGAAACTGATCCAATCCCGCACAAAATATTTGTGGCCTTCAGCAGTATAAGGCTTTTCTAGGGCTTCTTTGACTAAGAAGGCCAGCCAATGCAGCATAAACGCCCATAAACAAAACCTGTCAAATGGCCAATAGTTACAGATGCCTGCAAATTAAAACTTGATGAGTTACAACTTGAATGTGCCATGTGTAGATCTTCCCTTGCTGACAAAGCAGGGGGTTCTGCCTTTTTACCATTATCTGTATCTCCATTTACCAGAAAATCCTCCCTGGGATTAAAGATTTTGTGGCTTGGGTGTGGGCAAGCAGAGTAATATATGCTGTATCCTTACCCACTTCACAAAGAATCAGAACAAAACTTAATACATCCTGAGGCTTTATTACAATTTTGTATGCATTCCTTCTGTGTTATAGAGCTATTGGTAAGCATAGGATGGTTGTGGTTTGAGGGTATTGTCCATGGACAGCATAAGGCAGAAGTTTCTCTGGCAACATGACTATATTGGCACTGTAATACTAGGAAGCTGGAGAAGAAACATGGCCTTTGCACAGACTGCTCTGGCCCCTGGCAGATCTCAGCTCTTTAGGTTTTGGGCACTGAACTTTCACTGACTTAAGTGAACGCTATGGGTGCTCATCTCGTCTGAAAATTGGGCCCAAGGTATCTAATATTGGACACACAAATTGAGGCATCCAAAATGAGTAGTCACTTTTGAAAATTTTAGCTCTAAATTCTCTAAAAATATTACCTCTGTAATTCTATCCAGCATCTGCATGGATTCCTCCCATGTGCCCAAGTAAATTTGCTAAACAGCTTTAATTTGTAAACCCACATTTCAAAATGTACAGATTTTTCATTAATGAACCACATCTCTTTCCCTCCTCACTTACATTCTTTGCCCCATTTTCTGCTCCTGTAACTTTTTATCCTGTGTGCAAGTTGAGTGGCCCATTGAATACCAAGAAACACATGGACATTTGCTTAGTTGTCTTTTAATTTAGTTTGCCTGGAAATAGGCAGTGTGTGATATATAGATTTTTTTTTTTCCTGAATTAAGCCTTTCAAGTTATAAAATTTTATGTTTTCTATCACTTTAGTATTTTAAAAAAGCTAATGGTTGTTTGCCTCTAGTCACTTTTTGTTTAAAACTTTTTGTGTATTAGTAAGCGGTTAAGTTACTCATGGCTGCTAAATTTCTAGTGTACTGATGATTCTTCATTGTTTAATTTTTAAATTGCTGCGGTAGTGAAGAAAAATAATCCACATATACCTTGTGATAGTGAAAGGTGTTTGCCACTGGGTTCTTGTTCATTACTGTTATTGTAGGTCATGTCCATTATTTGCTTATATTTTGCTCATATCATCTTAAAAGCCTGTATTTGAAGATTATCTTATCTTCCATTGCTGGGTGTAAAATGTAAAATTATAAATAATTAATTAAACTTATCATTTGATGTATACACTTTCATTAGGCATGTCTGTGAAATCTTATTTATTTAATATTCCCTTTCAGCTAAGAGATGAGTAGAGCTATACATTTGTACAAGTATACCCAGTATATTTTCTACCAAACAGCAGCATATTTCTAAAATGTAGCTTTCAGTATAGTGAGAGTTTAGCAGCATATATTTTACAACTTAACCAACTGTTATCCTTTGGATGACAAACTTTGCTTGCTTCTTTCTTCCTTTAGCTGGTATCTTGGTTTGTCACAGTTCCCTTTCCGCTGAGCCTTTATTCCTCACTAAAGGTAGTCCCCATGTACAGCTGGATTGCACAATTTTGGATTTTTGCATAGGATATGCTTGCATGATGTCAATAGTGTCAAAACATCTTAAATAAAAAAAGTTACAATGAGACTAGTCATTTGCTTAATCTGCTATAATTATTCTTCCTCAAATATTTTCTATTCTGAATGCGATTAAAGTTTTGCATGATACCAAATACTTAGATTTCTAAACTTTTCATTAAGCCTTTCCCTTATTCCAGTCTATTCTATATTTCTCTTCTTTTCCTCCATTAGTCCTACATTCTGCTGTCTATTGGAGCCTTGCTGCATGCTCTTCCTCAGGTATTCAGCATGAAAAGCTGACCAAAAAATAAATAAAATCACATGATGGACCTTTGCTAAAAGTTTAAGTAACAACATAGAGTTGATATACAATGTAATACATTGAAGTTGGCTTTAACAGTACTGCAAATATCTTCATAACTAAGTCAGTTTAACATTAGGAAACTATGGGTGGTGTATTTCTTGCTAAATGTATCACCATTTGATAGCACAATTTAAGTTCTCTCAGCACAAGAACATAAAAAGACAAATGTAAGAAGAGTGGTGTATTGTATTAGTAGCCTTATCATTGTTCACTAGTTAGCACTCTTTAAAACCTAAAGTAGTTTAACAAGATGCACCTGAAACAAAGTTTCTTATTCTGGCTTGTTAAACCATTACTTACAGAAAATTGACATGGTTGATTGATTAGATGTTTGACTAAGTTAGTTATTGACATGCCTGTTTCTTGAGACTTTTAGTACATTGAGTAGCTATATTTGGGTTGTCTTTTTTGTGAGGAATATGAAATATAGATTCAAAGGACCTTCATGTGATCATTTGTGTTACAGCAGTTGTTTGTTTTTTGTCTGTGTCTTGTTTACAGTAATTTAATTTTAAGGTAAATAAATATTATGTCCTTTGTTACCAAACCTTCTCATAACTGTTTTCTTGTCTAGAGGCTTTGCATCACTATACAGTTAATGCATACACTGATAAGTGCTAATGTATGTAGTAATTCAATATGGTAATTTGCTGGTGAAAGTGACTCATTGTGTTTCATACTGGCATTAGCTAAAGCAGAAGACAATGGAGTTAACCCGAGCATGCCAGAAGCAATATGAATTGGAGCAAGAACTTGCTTTTTATAAGATTGATGCCAAATTTGAGCCATTAAGTTATTTTCCACCAGAGGTAATTATTTAAAAAATAATGATTTTTTTGTGTGTGTCCCCTCTGTTGCTTTGCATTCTAATGAAACTAAAAATGAGGCAGGGCATGTTATTTACTGTAATTTTAAATAGATTTTGCTTTCTGAATAGTTACTGCTTGTCATTTGTGCAAATTAAACTTTGAAATTGCAAATTATATATTTTTCTCTGCATGTTTTCTCGAAAGGCTTAAAGTCAATATTTTGTAATGTTATTATTAAGTGGCATTTAATATTTAAATATTAAAAATGTTAATAGCTATATATTTGTTTTGGCTGAATAAAGCTAGTGAATAGATCATTCATTCTTACTGATAATTATACAATGGATTTTCCCCACTTTGAGCCTGATTCTGTAGCCCTTACTCACTCTAGGTGAAAATCTGACCCTACTGAATTCAATAGTAAAACAGGATTTCTACTCATTATTTTACTTACAGGAATAACCCCTATTTGGATTGTAGAGTTTGGATCTTCTCCTTTAGAATGGAAGGAGATATCACAACAGATGTCTAAAAAGATCATTGAATGTTAAATATTCCTGGTGAACTACAAATGTGTAGTTTTTGAAATATTCAAAAGAGTACAGTATAAGTAAAGTTAAAGGGCACCATCA
This sequence comes from Macrochelys suwanniensis, assembly GCA_033296515.1. NCBI lineage: Eukaryota > Metazoa > Chordata > Testudines > Chelydridae > Macrochelys > Macrochelys suwanniensis. Next base: position 4,977,775 of record CM065790.1, on the reverse strand, counting down.
GTTAAAATCACACTTCTGCCTGAATTTATATTTTTAGTGTTACAAGTATAATCTAAATTACTATAACTGTAAGAGATTAGCAGTAAACAATTCCTTCAGTTTATTTGACAGAAGTTTTTATATGGTCAGTTTCACCAAAGTGTCTTCAGGATTGTAGCCATAATCATTTTTTCCCATGTTGTTTGCGTGGCAGTGTGTCAGTGAAGAACTCTTCATATATTTTTAAACTGTCTGGATTTCAGGTTGATGGCCCATTACATGTAGGTTACATTCAAGTTTAAATGTACAAAATCATGAATTGCTTTTGAAGGCTCATAAAACAGTTACTGTGTATAAAAATAATTTAATATATTTGTTCTTATGGTTCAGGATGTTGAACTTGATGATGTACCTGGTGAAAGCCCTTACATTGGTAAAGCCAGGTACAAGAGAAATATGTATACCCAAAAAGGTTACATTGCTAATAAAGCTCAACAAATACAAGTTGGAAACATTGAACTAGATGAAGAAGATCTACATAGGAACCAGCAGCTTAAATTGAAACTTCATCAAACTCTAGATGTTCAGCTAGAAGATAAAGAAAAAAAGATTCAAGCTGGTAAAGTTTTACATTTTCTCAAGCAAAAATATGAAACCAGTTCCCTTTATCTGATGTCAGTGGAACATTTTGATTTATGCTGAACTTCCCAATAAACTGCTCAAACTTTAGAATTAATGTGATATCTACATTTAGCATTTGATTGTGTATTTTTAGTCAGTGTAGCTAAATTTCAAAATTACCATCAAATGACAAAATGAGGACTGCAATAAATTCCTTTGAGCATGAAGGGACTTGATAATAAAATATTCTTTGATGTTTAACTTACAAAAATGTAGTGTTAAGGGCAAGATTCATATGCAGATTTAAAATGCATTAGAGAGCAGATTTCTCCCTCTCTTATCCCCCCACCTCAACTAAGTAATGTAAGGTGAGTAAAACTGAAGTGGGAAAAAGGTTAATGCCTTTGTATTGCAGATAAAATGCTGGATTGTCTCCTTCCATGGGCAACCCATTGGCTGGGGAGGGGGGCAGAGAACCTACAACACTTAGCTCACAAATGTGAAACTCACTATCTGACAACTGTTCAATCAGAACAGGTTCTGGGGGATCAGTAGAGGTCCTCCCAACCACACAGAACCTCCAGATTTTCAGGGGCTACAAAGGTTTATATCTAGACTGTTCTCAGTGGTAGAAGATGACAGAACAAGGAGTAATGGTCTCAAGTTGCAGAGGGGGAGGTTTAGGTTGGATATTAGGAAAAACTTTTTCACTAGTAGGGTGGTGAAGCACTGGAATGGGCTACCTAGGGAGGTGGTGGAATCTCCTTCCTTAGAGGTTTTTAAGGTCAGGCTTGACAAAGCCCTGGCTGGGATGATCTAATTGGGTTTGGTCCTGCTTTGAGCAGGGGGTTGGACTAGATGACCTCCTGAGGTCCCTTCCAACCCTGAGATTCTATGATTCTTTGCACTGTTACTTTTCCTTTTACCTGTATCAGCATGGTTTCAGCAAGGGTGTGGCTGCCATTGCCTGAGCCCCTCACAGCTGTGCAGTAACAGCTGTGGGGACAGCAGAGAAACAGACCTGCTTGATGTAGCATTGGTTCCCAATGGTACAACTGGAATACCAGCCAGGAATGATGCCAACTTAAATAGCCAGTTCAAAGTTCAACTCCTATCCTTATCCTGAAAACACATCGAGGGTGAAGAGATAATGCCAGGAGGTTCCTTTTTTTTCCTTTCCCACTTCCATGTCCTCAAGGAGTTCTGCCTGAGTTGGCTAGACCTCTGAGTCAGTTGTAGAGTTTATTAGGATAATCAAGTAAAGCAATATATTGTATATTTATCAAACATACTAGGGAGAAATCAAATTAAGAAAATTGTTACGATTAAGTATATGGCAAAAAGTAATCGTGAAAGATCTTATTTACGTGATGCTTTGAGATATAGCAACTTTGTTCATCAGGGTCTCACTTAGAGTATGTCTACATAGCAGCTCAGAGAGGGCTTCCCAGTACAGTAGACTGACCTGCACTAGCTCTACTTGAGCTAGCACACTTAATAGCCGTGCGACTGTGACACGGGCTAGTGGTGGCTCGGGCTAGTCTCCCAAGTACCTACCCATGGGGTCAGGCAGGATAGTACTCAGGTGGCATTCATATCCTCAGGGGGACATAGTCTAGAGAGGATATGGAGGAAACAGATAATATATATCAATGTTATACAGAAATCATTAAAGTGTGTTTTGATTTTTTAATTATTTATTAATTTTGCAGCCGAAGGAAGATTAGCAGAACTACAAAATGAAATAGTAAGTGCAGAGCAACACGTTTTAAAAGCAAAGGAAGAACTTAAACAACTGCAAGACACTGTGGCTCAGAAAAAAGTATGTAACAGCTAACAATACTGTGAAGATCAAGAATAAAAATGTTTGAAGCAATGTAGACATAGAAAATGTAATAATATGCTCCTCCCAGTTTTGTCAAGAAGTCTTATTAAGACGGGATTTTTTTTTCTTCCTTTCTTTACTTTCCCTTGGAATTTTTAAAATACACTTAAATGAGGCTTTTAAAATAAATATTCAGACACCAGGTCTTGGGGGTTTCCTGGCTCACTGGGCCAAGGTTACACAGTTCGGAGATTCTAAACTGTTAGTTGCCGGAGAGCTAACAACATATTCCTATTTTCATAGCTAATTAGTGAGAGAGTACTGTAAGCACTTGTCATCTGAGCAAAATAACCAGAAACAAGATGTCAGCAAACGGGAGTTCCTAGTTTGCATCTTAATTTAGGTTAATGCAGACTATAATAACCCCATGTTTATCAACTATATCTTTCAAAAAGATTCTGAATCAGCTGTATATTTCCAAGTTTAATTAGCTGTTTTTCCATGCCTCAACTCCAGATTTCAGAAGCAGAAAAGGAAAGTCTTCAGCAGCAACTGAGTGGCAAGATACTTCTCCTAAATCAGCTACGAGAGGAAGCTTTGGAACTAGAAAAACAGATGGAAAAACAGAAGCGAGAAATAGGGAATAAGCAAAAGGAGATTGAAGACTTGCAGAGTTTTATAGATTCCGTAGATCCAAAAGATCCAAGACACGTAAGTAAAATACTAAAAAGTAAATATGGAAATCTAGCTTTTCTATGTCAGGTTTTTGTATTAAGGTATACTTTTTTTGTTAGTTAAAACTCTGAATAAATATTTAACTAGAATCTCGTTACAGCTAATTTTATAAAACATAATATGCTCTTCATACTATTTTAGCAATATTTTTAGCTTATGAGCTACTTATAAGATAATTGCTTCCTTTAGTTGCTTGGTATTAAAGATGTGTAATTACCACAGAATTTAAAATTGGCTTCCACCTTTATCAAATATATTTATGGAAGTAGGATCCAGATTCTAAAAGGTATTTAGGCACCTAACTCCCACTGAAATTAATGGAAACTAGGCATCTTTTGAGGATCTAGGGCTAACTATTCAACTAAAAGTGTTTACTTTGTTGAGGTAACCCACATAAATATTAAGTTATAAGATGTAACTGTTTGCATCTGTCGAAATTTAAATATTCCAGACAAGTTACTAAAAGTCATAGAAGTTATGGCATTATGTTCATTTTTACTATGTGCTACATTGTATCTGTAGATCCCAAGGCCCCAGTTTGGCAAAGAGATGTAGTCAGGGAGACCCCTTGAAGGCAAAGAGGTTCCATGCAGGTGCAAGGGTCTACCTGATTGCATCTCTTTGCAGGATCAGGGCCCAACTGGTTAAGCCACTGAACTAATCTATGTTAAATAGGAGGTAACTGTTGCGGGTCCATAGTTAAGGCCTGGACCCTGGAATGAGTTTGCACATTGGCATGGTGGAGTCTGCCTTTGCGGAACATCTTGTAGGACTGGGGACCAAAACTGGAACCAGGCTTCTGTTAAAAACTCTAATTTTGACAAGAGTGAGGTTTGTCTGATTAGTCTTCGGAAGGACTATATTTCTCTCCTGCCTTCCACCCTCCCTTAAATGAAAGTATTTTCAACGTTTTACCACAATGGTCAGGTGTCATTAAGGGTTTTGTGATAATGGGAGGGAGACAGAACAAAAAAAAAAAAAAAACAGTAAAACTAACTATCGCACACTTGTATTAGATTATTGTTCTGAAATATTTGGAGAACTTTAGGCTTGAATATTTTTAAACTAAGAGCCTATTTCTTCACTAGGGTGGTCAGAAAAAACCACCATTGACTTCAGTGGGCACTGGATTAGACCCTTACAGTCTATGGGACAGATTCCAGACCTGTCTATGGCTCCTTTAATGCAGTTCCAGAAGGGCAGAATCAGGGCCTTTCCCCCCTTTGCAGTGGTAGTACAATTGACAAATGTCCTTTGCTACAGTTGGCTGGAGAGGGAAACAAGAGGAGTAGAAACAAAGTTTCCTGACTTTTTTTTTTCTCTCTGCCCTTTATTTATGCATGCTTCTGCTTTCCTACAGCAATGCTGGGGGTGGCTGTGCAATAGGAATGTTATGCAACAGAGAGGTTAATACACAATTGCCTTTCCATTTCCTGTACCCCTGCATGGACCATGTCTGTGCAAGATTAGTGTTCTTTAGCTTCCGTCCTTCAGCAAGGAGAGCATAGAGATCTGCCTTGTTGTAGAAGAAATTTCAATTCATTAATGCCTAGAATGCAAACACTGACATTCCAAGAAATCTATGTGGATGAGCCTGTTTCTTTTTTAAAAGATGATCTTTTTAACCTCATACTTGTGGTGTATAACTTCAGTGACTATTATGTACAGCAGGTTTAAATTAGACTACAGTGAGTTTTTTAAAATAGTCCTAAAAATCAAATCTATTATAAAATAAAAGCTTTTCAGATGTGCATTCCATATCTATTGTCCTTTTAATTGACTACACACAAAAAGTATTCCCATGCGAGGCTTCTGCTTTCATCTGAGACCCAGGCTCCTTTTTATTTTTAAAAAATAGATTTTAAATCTGCAGTTAAGAAAATAAAATAGAAGGATTGTAAGAGTCTGTGTTTCAGGGAGGAAACTGCTTTCTCAAGATGACAAGCCCAGCCTCTTGGGGAGTAGACTGACTGTTACTAACTCCGTAGTGGATTGGCTGCATACACAGCTTCCTGTGTTGTGATTTAAAGCAAACAGAACAGAGTACAGCTTGTGGAGACAAGTAGAGCTTGGAGAGCATGCTACTGCTCTACGGTCATGTCAAAAGCTCTAAGTCTCTGCAACTTCCCATGGTTTCAAACCACATTCTTACCAAAGTGTAATCGTCAAATAGAGAAGTTTGGAGGAAAGAGAAGACAGAAGAGAAGCCATGTTTCATTTTAAGCTGCTGCTTTCAATCATTTAGATTTCAGTTCATCATTAAAATGGATTCTAAATTAGGGGTGGAGCTTTTTGCACATGACTTCAAAGGAAGAAAAGACAAAGCTGTAAGTGTTTGTTTTTAACTATCCTGGTGACATTCAACAGTTGTAGCAAAATAATAATTCAACAGCAGCTGTGCTTAATCTTATTAATTGGAACTGTACTTTGGAAGTTAGAAATTAAGTTAGACTGGATTTTTTTTTAAATAGGTGACAATGATGAGTTACAGTAATATGAATACTGAGAATTGTAACTTTATTTGCATACTTTTAAAAATATATTGAGTGATGTATTCCTTAGACTGGAGTTTTGTTTAAAAGTAAAGCAGATATGAGTTAAATAAATTGTATATTGCTGTAATTATAAATTAAAATGACTTGCAGTAAAACAGCTTTCTAAAACATTATTCTGAAATGTTAGCAAAGTTTTAAGACTTTCATATAATAGTTAGATAAAAGTGAAATGTATGTTTGGGGCAGGGGCATAAGATAAATGGTTTTTAATAATAAAACAAAAACTATGCATTATTGGAGGCTTTTGACATCGTATGAATTGTGTTTGTAAATGTTTCATACCAATGAACAGTGTAGAACTATTGTTATGGTCTTTTTTGTTTGCCACTATGCTGCCAGGTGTTTCATTAGTACATTATGGCCAAATTCTAACAGATACTGAAGACATAAAACTGTGGTTGAAGTCAGCAGAGACTGCAGGTGCTGAGTACTCCTCAGGATTTGTCCCCATGTTTGTAAATCAGACTGTCAGATATAAACTTACTATTTGAACAGAGGACAGTGTTCGAACAACTAGAATAAAGTATCCTGTTGTAACTCTGACTGCATTCAACTCTGCAAATAGTTTACACAGCTCAAGTTAGGGAGAGACTTCTGTCAGTGTTTTTAGTTGATATTGGGCCACCACAACTTAAGTGAACATATCATGTTGATTTAGAAAAAATATTAAGATCCTCTATGGAGCTTGAAAGCTTGTCTCTCTTAATTAACAGAAGTTTGTCTAATAAAAGATATTACCTCACCCACCTTATCTCTTTAAAAAAAAATAAAGCTATTCAGAGGTCAAGCCAAAATTCTTAGATTATGTGAAGCTTGGCTGGCTTGCTAGTTGTTTTCTGCACTGTCTGTTAACTAATTTCTTCCCAGGCCATAGACTGCTAGGGCTGTGGAGGTAGCTGCTCAGCCCTAGGGGAAAGAGAGAATGAATTAATAAATTCCTTGTGTTCCTCAATTACTGAAGAGTAGTGTTCATGGGTTTTGAAGGGGGTCTTGTTTGTACTTTCTTGGCTGAAAGAGGTGATGAAGTGTTGAGAGTTAAAGTTGAGGAAAGGGCAGTTCTTGGAATTGTAAGGGATACATATGACCTTCCCACTCTAGGGAGGAATGTGCTGGGCGGGGGGGCGGGTGTTAAAAACAGTTTGCTATAGAGACTTCTTCATCTGTCTGAGATGAGTGTCCAATGACTGTGCCTTTGGGGGCAATAAACAGGAAATAAGCTATGGAAGGTACAAATTGTTGGTGCAGCTCATTTCCAGTAATGGGACACTTCAGGAGCAATGAGCCAGATAACTTACTTAGTTTTAACAATATATTTTTTTTAAATTCTTACCGATAAATATGCAAAATGTATCCATTTAACTGTTATCCACAGGCTCACATGACAGCTCAGAAAGCAAGTAAAGAACAACAGCTTGACATGATGAACAAACATTACAAACAGCTTGAAAGTCGCCTGGATGAGATGCTTTCTAGGATTGCTAGGGAAACTGAGGAAATTAAGGATCTGGAGCAACAGCTTACGGATGGTAAAGAGCACTGGTTTTGTTTGTTTTTTAACTTTGTTTCCTTAGGAGCATTGAATCTGTATTCTAACATAACTGAGATACAAGAGATGTAGGAAATAGGGCTGTCAAGCAATTAAAAAAAGTAATCGCGATTATTCACACTGTTAAACAATATTAGAATACCATTTATTTAAATATTTTTGGATGTTTTCTACATTTTAAAATATATTGATTTCAGTTACACAGAATACAAAGTGTACAGTGCTCACTTTATATTTTTTATTACAAATCTCTGCACTGTAAAAAACAAAGTATATTTCAGTTCACCTACTACAAGTACTGTAGTGCAATCTCTTTATCATGAAAGTTGAACTTACAAATGTAGAATTATGTACCAAAAAAATTGTAAAATTTTAGAGCCTACAAGTCCACTTTGTCCTACTTTAGCCAATCGCTCAGACAACATTGTGACATTTTTGATGTCATGTATTCAGAAGAGTAACAGTATTCAGAAACGGCACTGGAGGATTAGGAATGTCTATTTTGTTCCATCTTGTATTCCTGGCCCAATACATTTGAAATAAAGAGTCGTCTTGCATACTCAAATTCCATTTTGTACCTTTGTGCAGGTCAAATAGCAGCAAATGAAGCACTGAAGAGGGATTTAGAAGGTATTATCACTGGGTTACAGGAATACCTTGAGAGTGTTAAGGGTCAGGCCAGGCAGGCCAGTGATGAATGTAAGGAGTTGCAGAAGGATAAGGAGGCTTTGCTGCAAAGATTGGCTGAACTGGAGGAGGAAAGAAATCAGCTGGAAATAGTTGCCATGGATGCCGAAAACATGAGAAAAGTAAGATTTAGGAATACCTGTGTCTTCCCAGAGCCAGATCCCTGGGAATAAAAATAGAAATTGAATTCTGAACTGCAGAACAAAATTTCCCTGGGACAAATTCTGCTCTCTTATATGGTAACTTCAGTGGGAGTTAAAACTGTAAACTGAAAACAGAATTTGGCCTGTAATATTTAAAACAAATAGCATACAGCAAATAGAGATTATTCTAAGGGGCAATCAATGTGTATTTTGTATATTTTTCTTATGATGGAACTCCCAGAAATCCAGACTTAGCCTTTGGTCTGAGGAGCAAAAGTCTGATTTACATTTACACTAGCACAAGTTGCTCCAACACTAGTGTGGCACATCTACACTAGGGTTTGCACCTATGTGGCTACACTGTTGAAAAACAAACAAGTGTAGACAAAGTCTTAGATTGAGAATACTGTACTAATTTATTCTAGCAACCACCTTTCCTGCTCGCTCTATCTCTCTTTCCACCTAAGGAACCCTTCCCTTTTTAAATTGCACTTTGTACTTCCCTCTCTCTACCAGTGGGGTGTGCAATTAAGTACCTCCGAGGCAGGTATCAAAGGTAGTCAGTGAAACTACCCCACAGGAGATGCTCTTGGAACAACAACAAGTGCTAAACAATCATTCTCAAAGCCAAAGATAAATGACCACCACAGCTGAGCTTCCTCAGCCCAGAACTGATAATTCCCATACTCAGGTTTTCCACACCAAATAGTTACCACCAAGCTGATGGGTATGTCATCCAGTTGTTAAAGACCAATTTTATTGTCCTGCTAGGAGTAAAGTTAGACTTAAGAGAAACAAATGTCTGTTGCTTTAACCTGGAAGTTCCCTTATTTGTACTGTGTGTGTGTGGGCTTTGTACAGTAGACTCTACTCATATATTTTTAATCTATAGCTATATTTGAATGCCAACTACAACTAGCTCTAATTGTCCCTGACTATAGTGGTCATGAATGGTACCCTTACTTGGCTCTTCTAGATGTCAGAATAATTGTTAATCCCTGGAAGCCAGGAGATAGGATTTACTGAAGTACATTCCCTGGCTGACAGTTGAATATGCTGCATTTGCTAGCATCAAGAAATTAACTAGAAATATGAACAGAATCCTATATAATATGTATATTTCTAAGTTGAATGTGCAATTTCAGGAAATCGCAGCGCTTGAATGTGCACTCCAAGAGCAACGAGAAGTAAATGAATCTCTTCGAGAGGCACAAGGGGATCTCAGTGCATATGAGGCTGAACTGGAGGCTCAGCTTAAAGTCAGAGAGGTTAAAGCCAATCAACAGAAGGAAGAATTGGAGAGACTAAAACGACTGAGTCAGGTGAGACTAGAATTACTGTGCCGTCATAAGTGGACTTTACTCAGTTTATATTTCTTTTTTAGATCTAGAAATACTTTTTTCCCTTCTGAGTCTGGGAAGAATGAAAGTTCCAGGGAAGCTGTTCTTATCAGCTGTTTGGTTTTTTTTAAGCCCTATATTCCATGGAGAATATACTCTGAATAAAAATAGACTAGCAATTGTGGCTTTCCAGAAATACAGTTGGAAGAATATTGGTTACCCAAACATAAAAATGTCATTACCACAGTCTTATGAAATTTAGCGTAGGGCTTGTCTGAAAATTGTTTTTTCAGAAATTTCCTCAGCTGGGCATCCTGGCCCATAGAGAATGGGGATACAAAAATGGGAACTGTATTTGGCTTCTTCAAATAAAAATTTTGAGTTTTTTGCTAAAAACTGTAGAACTCCCTTGAAAATGTTGACAATTTTTTTTTCCGTTAGAAATTTCAACAAGGAGGGGGGGTGGGATTTTGGACCAGCTCTAGTTTAGCACCTTTTATAATTCAGTTAATTTTGTTGTTTCGAAAAGTATAACGGTTCTGGGTTTTAAATCTGAAAACTTTGTTATTCTAGATGGAACACTCAGCCCTGCAAGCTGAACTTGAAAAAGAAAGGCAGGCATTAGAAAATGCTCTTACCAAAGCACAAATATCAGAAGAGAAGGAACAGGAAAACAATAAGCTACTCTCCCAGCTCAAACAATTGCAGGTTAAATACTTATTCATTTTTGTCTCAGAATTCACCTGGTATCTGGGATGTTCTTTTTTCCTCTAAAGGAAAAATAATATGGATTTTCCTCCTCTATTTACTCTGCATCTGTTTGGTAATCTTAAGTAGTATCTCTGGCTTTTCTTTTCTCCCTAATGTTAATACTCCTAACCCAAAAGCCCCATGTTGCAGTCATCATCCTTCTGTTTTTGAGGTCTGAATTGGGCTATCAAGACTGCTCCGTGATATTCCAGAGGGATTGGTTATTGTTTTATGTAAAACATGTCCTTCCTTCCAGCTCAGTGCATGTGAGTGAGAAAGAGGCTTAGTTATTCCAGGTTTCAGAACTGCTGAGCACACTTGGTTCCCATTAAAGTTGGAGAGAAATATCCTGCAAGAGAGAAACTGAATATCAAGAGTCTGTTGGAATAGGTTCTAGTCAAATCAGAAATTAAATTAAATTGGAGGTTGATTTACTACCTTACACTTCTTGTTTCCTGGCTTAGGGATAATGTGGATATGTGTATTTGTCCTTCTGTTGTCTGAACAGGTATTCCTTAGGGGTAGCACAACAGGTGCAAAAATAAATCTCTGCTCTCCAAAGTAAATAGTCAGCAACTCAGAGCCTGACAGACAGACCACAGGGATACAAAAGGAAAGGTCCATTTTTGAAAAGTGCAGACTGCTCCCGATTCTTGCTGAAAAGTAGTTATGTTGGCTTAATGGAGTAATTTTGCTCTGTGTATTATCTTTGTACAATTCTAATTGTTGAAATTGGTGGCTTTTCTTCCCTGAGAAATTTCTCACTGTTAAGCCCTTGAATGAAATGAGAATTCTATAGTTTGCTTGTGTTATCAGCTCCTTTATGGCGATAGGCTTAACTTACACAAAGATATATTTATTACCTCATTGGACTGCTAAGAAGGAGATGCAAGCCCATTCTTGAACTGGCGTCAAAATATTTTCAACATTTAGGAGTAATTGTAAGGAAAGATGCATTTCATAGTGGGAAAATATTTGTCAGATTCTAAAATACTGGAATTTGATCCCTTAAATTTGGTTTTACAGGGAGACAATAACCTTTTGAAACAACAGCTTAAAGATCTTCAAAATCAGCTAAACCATGCAGTTGACAACACAATTCATCCTGAAGAAGTCACAGCTCGTGTAAGTGAGCTCAAGAGAAAACTGCAGACAGGAATTGGAGAAATTAGGTGGGTAAAATAAACTCATTAGTAATGTGATTAAGTGAGTTGGTATGCACAGATCTAAGTATGTAAGAGTAACAAGATAAACACTCTTTTTCTCCACCTTTGTGTCAGAGTAGAGCTCTGACACTGCCCATACATAACCCTGTTGCCATGTCCTGCATTCCATCATCACAGTTACACACCCTACATCAGTATTGTTAAATATAGTAGGTGGGGTATCCTGCCACAGAGCAGGAAGTGACAGCAATCCTTTGCTCCACATCTGCTTAAGTATCCTGTGTTGGCTCAGGAACCATGGGACCAATCAAAAAGGCACCACTAAATGAGTGCACCAGTTGGACCACTTGCCCCTAGATCTAGTGAGACCCAGCTGGGTAGGGTGTAGGTGAGCAAGATCTGCTGCTTTGCCTCTAGCCACGCAGAGTGGGAAGAGGAGCGATGTAGATAGGGACACACCTCTCCATACAGTCTCAACCATAGGGCTGGGCCACTATTGAACTGTACCCATTTGTATCAGTCACCTTAAGTTCTTGCACTAGTATATTAGGTTGGAAAAATCCCAGCATCTAACACCAAGAACTAAAATTATTGCTTTCTTATGATTTGCATTGTCTTTCTTTCAGATGCCATCATTCAACTGATATTGTAGGGAAAAGCCTTGCAGACCTGCAGAAACGATTTAATGAAATCCTTGCTCATTCACAGCAAGAAAAAGAGGAGGCATGGGCTAGACAGAGACAGTTACAAGAAGAGATGGCTTCTCAACAAGAGAAACTGGGAGATGCAAAGGAAAAATATAGACAGGCCTGTAACAAAGCTGCAGAAGCAAGAGTAAGAATTGCAAGTTAGCAAATGGAGAACATTGAATTGGAAGCACAAGGATCAAATTTCACTCCCTACATAGCACTATAGCACTTTTTAAAAGTTCTTGATTATATAGGTGAAATATGTGTTTGTCTGGAGCAGGTTTGGGACAACTGAAATGTAGAGTGAGACATTACTATTCCATTTCAGATCTGATAAGATGGGTTTGATTTTTTCTTTTTACTATATGTAGTATGGTTCTGGTTTTCACCTGATTGCAGCAGTGCATATTTCTCTTAAGTTGTTACTATCCATTAAAGGGAAATGATATAAACAGTTGAGAATTTAAAAAATTTCTTCAGAAGTAATTTGACAGCTCTCACACTTTAACTAATTTCTGGCCACTGTAGGGAAAAATGGATGCATTTGGACACTTCTTTTGTTCTCATGTCTCACAGTAGACTTGCCTTACTCACAGACTCCTTATTAATTTTGTTTGCATCAAAAATATGATGCAAATGTATGGAGATGCTGTATCTAGAGACAATGGCTTAATACAAGCATCTGTGCGCTGATATGCTGTGTGCCCCATTGTACTCCGAGATCCTTTATAGTATAGAGTTTGCAGGTGGTTTTCATTTTTGCATAAATGTCTAAAGATTTTTCTCATGCTTCCAAAAATGAATAGGGATAGCCATTTTCTGGTGTGTGCATCCAACAGCTGTGGAGTTGATTGTGTGCTGTCTTTATGAAGTGTACTTGATTATATGCCTAGCCAGTGTTCGGACTATAGAATATATGGGGAACAAAGAAAAGTAAATACAGGTAGAAAAAGTAAAGATTATGGGTAAAAATTTCAAAAGCTCTGAAGTCCCATTTTCAAAAGTCACTTAGGTTCTTTGAAAATTTTACTCTATTGAAACCGTGATATGGTGTTTGTCAATCTCTCTTTGATAAATAGCATTCTATTAATTGCATGTTTTGGGAAACATATTTTTAAACTTCAGCAAGATTGTGGATCAAAACATGCAGTGTGTGCGCTTCTTTAATGCTGTTCATTGTAATGTATTTAAACTGCAGATTAAATCTGAGAAGAGGCAGAATGAGACTAGAGTTCATCAGCTAGAGAATGAAATCCAGCACTTGCATGCAAAAATAAAGAGTATGGAAGAAATACAGGGCCTTGCAGATCAACAGCTTCAAGAAGCGGATGAGGAGAAGGAGAAAATTCTTGTCCAACTGGAAGATTTAGAGAATAAGGTGGGAGGTGGATAAGCAAGAACAAGCACACACACTGAACTCAATTGCCTGAAAAAAACCCAACGTTTATAATTGTTTTGGCAGTTTTGATTTCTAGGACTTATGGTATGTTACCTGGGACCTCAAGTGTAGATGTTGATTGTTACCAGTGATGTTAGTTTGATTCTGGCTTTAATTAAAAAAAAAAATTGATGCAAAGCATCTCAAAAATACTTTTAAATGAAAAATAATATAAGATAACACTATACAAATGGGGCATAGGGACTCCTATAGGCTGTAAAGTAAAATGTCCTACAGAGACACCAGAAGAAAGCTATAAAATATTAACAATGTAAAAACAGTACAGGATAAAAACTTTTATAACAATATACATATTTCCACTATTTCAGAAAAACTTAGACGATGCCAGGGCACAAAAGCAAATTCTTGGCCTAGATAAAGAATTGAAGGAATTAAAAAGAGCAATAGCCACTTCAGATAAACTGGCAACCACAGAGCTCTCCATTGCCAAAGATCAGCTAAAGTCTCTCCATGGAACTGTTCTAAAAATTAACCAAGAGCGAGCCGAGGTGATTCAACATATAAATAATACATTTATATAATGTTTACTAATGTTGTTATAATTGGAGGGTTCTTGGTATTTCCTTTATCATGTGGAATTTAAGGCTCAACCACAAATCCTCACACTGGACTGAAACTTGGCGCACACGGTCTCAGTCTGGGGGCAAGTCTTATTTATTGTAAAATATATAAATAGTTGATGTAGCCTGGGATGGTGGTGTAGGTAATTTCCAGGCTGGATAACTTGTCTCATTACATTCTGAAAGATTTTGAATGTGTAATTTTTACAAAGATTTGAATAATAGCCACTTAACAAATGAAAAATATCGCAATAATAATATTGTGACTTAAGATCAAAATAAATTAGCAGGAACCGATACAATGTAAGTAAATTCTTAAGACTTCAGGTTATTCAGGTCAGGAACCTTGTCTCCATATTTATAAAATACCTACAAGTGTGAGTATTTATATAATGTGTTTTTTTTAAAAAAGTCTGTTTTTTCATGTAGATAATAGGAATGAAGAAAAAGGAAATAAAGAATCATGCTGGTCTGCTTTCTGTATTACTATACTTTTCTCAATGCTGTATGAGGCATCAGCAGCTCTGTAAAATAAGCTTTTAAAATTAAAGGTTTGCTCTGTTTATTGTTGTAGGAATTTCAGGAAGCAGAGAAGTTCTGTATGCAGGCAGCTAATGCAGCTCAGGATCTTGCCCAAGCAGAAGCAGAAATAGAATTGTTGCAGAGACTTTTAAAAGAAAAAGAAGGACAGGTAAATTGTAGTAGGTTTTGCTGTACATCAAGATATGAATGCTAAAGGGGCAAGAGTGAAATATGCAGAGATTAATTTGAACACAGGCGCATGGTTAAATGAATATCTAAAACAGTCTAACATAATGAATTAGTCCTGCCACGTCTGCAGGGGATTGGACTAGATGACCTCTTGAGAACCCCTCCAGTTCTATGATTATATGATAACGTTTTAAATTACTGACTTCCTAATTCCAGTTTTAGGTTTTTTGGAGTGTTTTATTTTTTTAAACTTAGTACTACTGGGCTTTTCCACATGCTCATTTCTGTTAGTCCAGCTGATTTTCTCTTATGATTATCATTTAGTAAAATGTCTATGTAGGTAATTGCATAGTCATTATTTGGGAGGAGAAGGGGAAAATCTTTTACACCAAATTAATTCACATGCTGAGTTTGTGAATTTTTTATTTAATGAGATGTGTTTCTAGAATAGGCTTTATAAATTAGACTGAGTTTTGATTTAAAAAAATTTTTTTAATAGTTTCAGTATGAAATGGGAAAACTTGATGCCGGAGCAGTTGCATCAAGTTTTCAGAAGTTTGAGATTGATAAATTAAACCAGATTCTGAAACGTCAGAGAGCAGAAATTGACCGACTGAAAAGCTTATTAGACAATGCCAGAGCAGGTAATACTTTCTTCTTTTGTCTCTGCACCTTGCATTCTAACACAGGCTTAGAGGAAATGGGGGAGGGATAGCTCAGTGGTTTGAGCACTGGCCTGCTAAACCTAGGGTTGTGAGTTCAATCCTTGAGGGGGCCATTTAGGGATCTGGGGCAAAAATTGGGGATTGGTCCTGCTTTGAGCAGGGGGTTTGACTAGATGACCTCCTAAGGTCCCTTCCAACCCTGATATTCTATGATTCTAAATAAATTTCTACCCCATGTTTCTCACCATCTGCTCGCTTCAAATACCTGGGGATGTATTCAAAACTCTAATAGTCCATTCTGTGAGGCCTCTAAAGCGGATTTCTAAGATGCACACTTTGTTCCTAAATGTTTTTTGTTTGTTTGTTTTTTACTTCCGAGGGAAGGGGACGGGGGAAGTATGGGTGTATGGAAATGAAGTGAGCAGGATGTAGTAAGTTTGCACTTCCATAATGTGCTTATCGTGCATGTAATGCAGTTATGTAGCTTCTTTCATCTTGATTCTTATGGTATTTTGCAAATATTATTGAATTAAACCACACACCCTGCCTGTGATATAGGTGCATATTATTATCATCATCACACCCACAGATGAGGAAATCTTACTTAACCTCTGCAACCTTGACCAAGGTCTCACAGCACATAAGTGGCAGACCTAAAAAACAGTCTAGGAATACCAATGCCCAACTTTAATGACCAAACCACATTAACTGTGTTACACATTCAGTAGATATTTCAGAAACGTACCTCATAGCTGTGGGTGGAGTGTGGAAATCACATTTCACAACTGGTATCCGAGGTCTATTCATGACCAAGTGTAATGACAAAGAATGAATTTAGAAGCATTTTAAGTAATTTCAGAAGTCTTAAAGTTCCCTTTGTACTTAAGTACTAAATTACTGTTTCTGATCTCACATTTCCTTCATCTAAAGAAGAGTCTGGTGTTTATCTGAAGTGCTGGGTAACAACTTCAGTATATTGTGCTATTGGTACAAAATAATACAGAAAGAAAATGTATTTGGGTGTGGCGGACTTTAAATTGGCATTTTAATTATCTTAAATATATAGACCTGTAGGTACCTCCATAACTATAATAGAGCATTCAGCTTTACTGAAGTATGTTCTAAGGTTGTGAATAACCATGTTATTCTTTTACAGGTAACAAGGATGAAATAGACAATTTACTGGATGAAATTGCAGCACTCAGACATGCCCTTTCTTACCAGAATGATTACATCACCGGTATAGCAGATCCATTCAAAAGAAGGGGATATTGGTATTATATGCCATCATCACCACAAGTATGAAAACTAACATGGGATTTTGTGGAAAGTAATTGGATATTGAAAAATTCTATTATGAACTTCATTAATATTTGGAGGAGGAACTAGAGGGAAAGCTGATGGGTGTAAAAAAGACAAATGTTGGAATACCAACATTAACCTTTCACACCTCATATTCTGTACAAAATGTATGTTCCATAATACAGCTGCTTAGAACCTTGTTATTTTGGATTTTTGTCTTTTCAGCACGATAGTTGATGTTTGCATATTTATGTTGGCATGTTCTGTCCACGCCACACATGTGGACTAGTCCTTATACTACATTGAAGTATGTGCAGTCATGCACTGTCTTGTCTCTTACAAATCAGCTCTTTGCAAAATTCAGTACTTTGCAAAGGGCTTCACAGTTACTCATACAAATTAGCAGCATTCCAGTGCATGTTATAGTGTTTCAGGGTTTAATTTAAACCACTCCTGAGACAGCAAGGAACATGTAACTTTAAAGGCCAACTGTCAAGATTTTATTTAACAACAAACTTTTGAAGAATCCCAGATTAGCACAGAATCTAAACTATACACTTATTTAATTCTAGGACAGTTCTCAAAATAGCTCGACTGCTGACTGCATTCTTCTCAATTTTGTATTCAAATTTCATTTTAATGATTTAATTAACTGTTTTGAAAGCTACTGAACATTCCAAGCAGAGCACACCTCCTTTATTGTTAACCTAGTAGCCCATTTAAATCCCCATATAACTCAATGTCAACTTCACTAACTGAAGTAATGGAGAAACATCAACAAAAAGCTTAAAATAAAAAATAAGTTGTGTGGGGATTTTTTTTTTTTTTTAAAAGTTGCTGACCGCCAAATCTAGTTGTTAATCACTATTCCTGCCCTAACTATTGATGATAGGAATGCTATTGTAATAGGCCATATCTAATAAGACAAGTTCTCAGACTTTCATAATGCAGATAATTTTTGTACAGACATGGTCTTGTTTGTCATCTGCCTTCCAACTTGTGATCTCATAACCACCCTATGGCAGCCACACCAGTTGCTTACATGGACATAACTAAATATGCCTTAAATACTTTCCTATCTTTTAATGCAGTGTAGCAGCTGGAAACAGTAAAAAGCACCATGTGATCAACCAGTTCTGTGAAGACCAGTTTGCAAACATCTGTAGTCAGATGTTTATTTTTCAATATTTGTTACTTCTAAACTTTAAACTTGTATTGCTCATTGGGTTTTTAGGTCTCAACTCCTGGTTCTCACAGCACAAAAGACTCTGGAGTTGGCTTACAGTATCCTGTCTCATCCTGGCATTGCCAGGGCAGGCAAATCAGGAAGGAAGACTGTGTTTCACCCACTGCAAGAGGATGCTGGGTTTATTCCCCAGTCATAAGTGGGTTGTCCAGGTCACATTCCAATAAAGGTATGTTAGTTTGATCATACTAAGATGTTTAGGGAAATACAAACTGCTTATTTATTTAAAGTTCAGAGTGAATTTTCTGAGCATCAGTGACTGAATTTAAAAATATATATATTTTATTAGTGTTGAGCTTTTTATTCAGTCTGAATACTTAACTGTTGATTAGGGCCTTTCTTTTGGAGATAAATAATTAATATTGTTAACTAAAAAAAATTACAATTTTGATTTTTCTGTCTTTAGATGATGAACATGGAGAAGATAATGGAGATGGTGAAATGAATGCTCCCAGTGACTCTCCGTTTGTAGCACCTCCTGGTTCAGTTATTTATACTGTCCTTCCAGATGGTGCCCCTGTACCTCAGGGGACTGTAGCTTATGGACCTCCTCCTATACCAACCAATGGTAGACCAGTTGCTCCTGGAACAGTTATCTTTGGACCACCTCCTGCTGGAGCTCAGATTGTTTATGGCCCTGTACCTGCTAACTTTTCTGTCCCTCTCATTCCTATTGGAGTGCTTCACTGCAATGTGCCTGAACATCATGACTTGGTACGTGTATGGCACAGGCCCAGCTCTATACACTTGACTCAATATAGGTGGTAGTGGTTTTTTAGTATCCTCTCCTGTTTGGTTTTGAAAATAAATTTGTAAAACTACACAAATATTACTGACTACTTACAAACCTCTCTAACTTTTCCCCCTCAGCATTTTTTCTCTAGCTAACAGTGTTCATCATTCCATCTAATCATTTAATGGATTACAGATTTGAAGAACGTAAAAAGGTTTCACTAAATCCATATGCTCCTGCAGAGTATCATCTTGACTTTAAAAGTTTACTAGGAGACAGTTCCTAGGGATATGTTTTTCAAAAGACTGCATAGGAATTTGTTGTGTGGTGTCTGTTGAACGGAAGATATACAGTTGGAGTTATACAGGTGGAGGCTATATGGTCCAGCAGATAAAGGCACAGGCCTGGAAGTAATAAGATGTGACTTTTAGTCATAACCTGTAGCTAGATCACAGTTACATCTTGGGTAAATCTCTTAATCCTCAGTGCCTTCATTTTTCCACGTGTTCTGAGATCTACAGATTAAAAGTTTTATATAGTCCCACCGCATAGGAATACAGCAGCTCCTCTAGTTTTAAACAACATTAGCTTTGCCTTGATACATATTTGTTATGGAGGATTGTTGTGGAGTGTCAGTCTTGTTCTAACTTTGTATTTGCGTGCATTCAGGAGAAGGAAATCTCAAGACTAGAAGATACTGTGTATCGTTTAAGGTCTCAGAGATGTGAATATAAGTGGACAGAAGTATCTGAGCATAAACCTAATAAAGAGATGGAAAAATTGCATCAAAACATTGAAGATCTCTTGCATGAAAGAAAAGAGCTGGAGCATGAAGTAGCAGAGCTACGTAAGACAGCCCAGAAACGCCGTAAACGCAAGTAAGAGTAGTATGTTATATGCATTTAAAAGTGTGCCTGTTAAAAGATTAATAGACTTTTCAAAATCTATTCGTAAAGATGGTTCCACTGTATTACTATGCATAACTTAGGTTTCTGTGGTCTTTCTGTAAGAGTACATCTTTTGAAAGATTGGTCAGATCTTTTGCTTTTGACTTTTGAATTAATTGGTTTGTTTATTTCCCCCCTCCCTTTCTTTTAGGGACTTCATTGAAGGACATGTTGACAGTCTTATTATAGAGCTAGAGTTAGAAAAATCTCTCAAACATCATGAAGACATTGTAGATGAAATTGAATGTATAGAAAAGACTCTTAGAAAACGACGGGCAGAGCTCCGGGAGGCCGATCGACTTCTTGCAGAAGCTGAAACTGAACTTGAAAGTACCCGGGGAAAAGTAAATTGTTCTGTATTGTATCTGGTTTAAGGAAGATTTGTGTTGAAGTGGGTAGAATATTCATTTTCATGGTGCAAGGCAGATGCAGCTAAGTATGATTAGATCTAAATCTAAAATTGTTCATTTGCTTTGATGAGAGGGAGATGTGAAGGCAAGTTCTTATTCATTATTTTAAGTATAAATGGCAACTGTCCGGGTTTCAGTGAAGAACTTTAAAAAGCTTGGGGAAATTTTCATTTTATGACTTCATTTTATGACCCCTCCCTCCTCATTACTAATAAACTTCCCTCAAACCAAGTGTGCCAATTTGCCATTAGATAGTAAGACTTTTTTTTTTTTTTTTTTTTTTTTTTTTAAGTAGGGTGACCAGATGTCCTGATTTTATAGGGACAGTCCTGATATTCAAGGCTTTGTCTTATATAGGCATCTGTTATCCCCCACCCCCGTCCTGATTTTTCACATTTGCTATCTGGTTCATCCTATATTTAAGTGACACCACCAAATGGAATTGCTGTGAATCTCATTTCAGTAACTTAAAAAAATCCATTTCTTTTCTAGACCAAAGAAACTATTCAGAAGTACAATCATGCCAAGCAACACTTGTCTCGTACTGAAACTGATGCTGAGGAGCTAGAGCGAAGAGCTCAGGAGATGGCTGTTAAGCTTGTGAAAGCAGATCAGCAGTTAAGGTACATTTGGTTTATATTTCATATTTTTGGTGCTATGTAATGTAGATTCATGAAATGGAAGGAACAAAAGAAGGTGTGTTTCATGTTTGAAAAAGGTGATGTTGCTTTCGGAGACCTAATGCTGTGATATTATAAGAAATAATGACTATTTCAGGTTACTTCAGGCAGATGCGAGGGATTTAGAACAGCGCAAGACTAAACAAGAAGATATCTTGAAAGAAATCAATAAAGTTGTATCAGCAAGAGATTCTGAGTTCCAGTCCTTAAGCCAGAAGATAGAAATGTTGACTGAAAGGTAAATATTTAATTTAAACATACGTTTAGTTTATCTAATGGCGAAGTGAAGAGACTAAGTGTTCTTCTTGAACATATTTTAACCCTAAATTTAATCATTAGTCTTCAGAAGCTGCAGGAAGATATTCAGGTCGCAGAAGGTAATGAAGATCATCATCTCCAAATTCTTAAAGAAGCAGAAAATATTCTTCAAGGCAAAAAAACCGAGCTGGAAAGATTGAAAGATCAGGTAAATTTAGAGGGGAAAAAAAATCTACCCGCTCCATGCACTGGAAGTAGAATCCATTATGTTCTGGTTTGTTTGTTTTTTGTCAGAAGCACCTAATTTTGTAGGTTTATTTAAGTGTCAATATCTCCTCAACATGAAGTTCATATTATTTTTAAATGGCTAGTCAATACATATTACAAATTAAATACTATATGCACGTGCTCCTAAGAGTATTCACTTATACACCAGTGCATTGATAAATGCATTTTCACTCCAGCCAAAACCATTTTGACGTGTACATGACATACCCATTCATTCTGCACTCTTTGTTGTCAAGTACTTGTCAAGAAATCAGAGCTGAACTTATAAAACTTATCTGTAGAAATAATGATATAGTCCAAATTTCCTTTAATCTCAAATTTGAATACATTAAAATTTAAGATATGTTCTGTTTTTGTACCAAAATTTTTTTTACAAAAATGTGGTGTTACTGTATTACTTGGTAGATAGCATTCTGTCTTACTGTATACAGTATTTGCAAAAAATATGCTGTAAAGACAACAAGCTTAATGTGACAGTTGAATATATTACTACTTCCTTCTCTTCCACCGGTTGCTTCTAGTAATAACTAAGGCACATCCCACAAACACTTGTGCACATAATTAGTCTTGGTGAGCTCTATGGGACAACTCATATGCATAAAAATTACTCCTGGGCATAAACATTTGCTGGATTGGGGCTGTAGATTACAAGCTTCTTGGGTCAGGGACTTTTTTTTTTTTTTTTTAATAAACTGTCTGTACTGTGCCTAGCACAATGAGGATCAGGGCTCCAACAGGTTCTGCTAGATGCTGTCAGAAATAATATTTTGAAAACTTTCCAAGAAAGACACCTTCTTTAACAATAATTTGACAGCCTGGCATATTTTAATATAGATGTGAAAGTAGTTTAGGCAGAAGATCTTGTTGATTTATTTTTGTACTGTAGATAGCGGCTAACCAGCAAGAGCTGTTGCTCTTGGACCGACTATTGGGTCAAAAAAAAGAAGAGTTGCACCTCCTTCAAGATGGCATTGCTCAGAAGAAAGCAAACCTCAAAGAAGCTCTTCGAGACGGGGAGATTGAAGTTACTGATAAACGACGACAAATACAAGTACATTTTCAAAAGTCTTTTACAGTTCTTAACTGTTTATCTGTGTAGTTTAGTTTAGTGAAAGGAAAAAAGTTAAAATATTGCATGAAGTTTTCAAAAAATGTCCCCCATGCCCTAAAAAATATTGCAGTTTTGATAGTATTAATGCATAAAGGGCCTGATCGGGATCAGTTAAAGTACAGAATCAGTCCCTTGGTTACTTTTTGGTAGTGGGTGTGTGTTTGTTATTAAACAGAAATGTCTGGATCAGTGGTTCTCAACCTATTTACCATTGTGGGCTGCATCCACATAATATATATACTACCTGTATGGCCCTGAGGATGTCACATGGGATGCAGCTGTGTGCTGATTGGGCTGCAAGTGGCCCATGGCCACAGGTTAAGAACCAGTGGTCTGGATAAATGCAGCTAGAATTTCTGTTGTTGGGACAAATGGTTGGTGAAGAAAAATGAATCTGGCCAGTTGGTGTAATATATCCCATATACAACAAAAAAAAAATCATTCTTCTGTCCTCAGTTTTCTGGAAGAAAATTGGTGATACTAGGTATATACATTTCTGGTAGAAAGAAAAATCTTAGTGGCCCAGGCTGTCAGTTATGCTCTGGTATTGTGAAATTAAAATTCAGCACCAAGACTGATATTGTAAAGCTTTTTCTTTTTAAGTTTATTTAAGAGATATTGTTAGTCATGTAGGTCTGTAAAAATCAAAAGTTTATAGACTTCAAGAGCAATAGAAATGTTTTCAGTTAAAATATTTCTTCAAAAAAGATCTGCAATTACAACATTCTTTCATGTTTGCAACCCAAAATCTGCAGCATTGTGCTAAAACATGAGCTAAAGTGAAACTGACTAGTCTATATTTTTATTATACAAACTAAATTAAATGCAAAAAGTAAACACAGCAAGAATGGTGATTTTAAAAAATTAATTCAAAGTGAATTAATCTCTGTTAGCAATACAGCTAAGGATTTTTTTTAAACATGATTTTAACTTGGCATATTGATATAGGAAGTAAGGTCATTTCTGGAACAGCTGAATGCTCAGAGAGGAGAACTGAATGCCCAGATAAATGAAAAAAGAACACACCTTTCCCTCATAAAGCAGGACATTGGAAAAGAAGAAGAAAATCTGCAGGAAGTACTGGGGCAAATAACTAAACATAAGACAGGTATGTCTCTGATGCCATGATACATTATTTTGTACAGGCTTGGAATGTACAGAGATTTTTTTTTAAGAACACTTAAAGTTCTGCTTTTTCTTTGCCAGCTCCTACTGATTTTTAAACTGTTTCAAGTTATTAGCATTATTTTCAGACACTTGTGAAAGAAGTTGCTTAAAACACACTGCTTTACATTTTTCTGGAATGAAGTCAAAATTTGAATTAAAGTTTTTATTGAAAACCTGTCATGGGTTAAATATCTTTAGAAGTTTCAGAAGTGAAAATCCTGTTCCCCCCCTCCCCCCTTCAATTAAGAATGGGTTTTCACTAAACGTGTGTGTGATGGTGCACTACCCTCAAGCACACCTCCTCCCCTTGTGGCCCTACACTTACGCAGCCCACAGCACCCTCTTGGCAGTTGGAATCATTTACTCAGACATGAGTTCTCAGACCAAGATTCACAATGTGCGGAGTCTCATTAACACCTTTTATCGTGCACAAAACCCCCTCCTCAAGTCCAACACTTCTTTTGACCCTGGCGCTAATAATGACAAGCATCCTTTCCCAAGTTCAAGAGTCCCCAGCTCTCCTCCCAGAGCTGGCTTATCATTCAAAGAGTCTCACTGGCCCAGATCCACAAAGGGACTTAGGCGTTTGAGCACTGAGCATCGCAGCACCTAGAAAAATCACAGGAACTACACTGATCCACAAAGCCTGAGTTAGGCACTTAAGCTCAGTGTACAGTGATTGGGAAGAAATAGGCACCTTAGAACACAATCCACAAAAGCCAACATGCTAGGTGGGGAGCTGCCTAAGCTAGCCAATGGAAGATGCCAACAAGAGGGATGTATCATAGGCCTCACCCTTCTCATAGAGGGGCCTAAGTCTGGGCTTCAGAGAGGTGCCTATCTCTGCTTAGTGATCCCTGAACAGGAACCTGTCTCCTAGAGTCAGGCAGCTTAGGCACCTAAGTAGTTCCTTGTAGGAATGAGTTAGGTACCTACCTCATGCCACACAAAATGGAGAAGGGGCAGTGAGGTGAAGTGGTGGTGCCTGGTTTATAACTATTAGCCCTGTGGTCAGAGCACTTGATTGGGATGTAGGAGACCCATGTTCAATTCCCCCTTCTCTGTCCGAGGGGGAGAAAGTATTTGAACAGGGGTCTCCCACCTCTCAGCTATGAAATAGTTTGATGTGGGGCTCCTTCAGTCTCTCCTATTGAAGCTGTTCCACTGTGGATAAATAATGAAAATGGGACTGGAGCAAGGAGACTTGAACCCTGGGTCTCCCACCTCCCTAACCACCAGGGTACAGACTTATTCCCTTCCCCTCCCACTGTATCAGACCCTGCACACAAGACTCATCCACTTATCTTCTCCAGTTTGTGAACCTGTGTGGCCTAGGTAGGAGACAGGCATCCAGACACCAGCCTGAGGCAGAAACTAGGCTCCAAGGGCATTTTTACTCCAAAAACTTACATGCCAAGTCAGTTTAGGCACCTACAGAGTTTGCAGGAGTTCTTTGGTTCACAGCAGAGCCTAAAAGTGTATTTAGGTGCTTAAGTACCTTTTGTGGACTGGGGCTTCTCTCTTTAAATCAGGAGTCCTCAGCTTTCCTGAAGCTGGGTTATATACTTCAGACCAGTTGTAGCCCTCAGTCAGCTTTTCTGCAGGTATTCTCTTTTTACTCACTCCTTTCACCTGGCAGCTTGGAGAGATTAGCAGGCAGTCATCATCATCCCACTAGCATCTCTAAGACGTCCCCTCCTTTGGAGACCTTTATTCAACTGACTGTAGTAGCCTTTTATCAGGCTCGGGTGCTCATTAGTCAGCTAGCTGACAGTCACCAGGTGGACCAAGATGGGCGCATTCTCCATAATGAATTCCATCATAAGTAGACTAGGCCCTGACTCCCTTTAAAGGGCCAGCCATTCTGACAATCGATACAATATATTTGGAATTATATATAAAAATCACCATTTAAAGAACACTAATTGCAAAATTAAGCACTCAAAAATTAGAAAACTACTGTGCATATACATTGTAATAGTCTCTTATTACATTGTCAATGATTGTATTTTCTCTACTTCACTCAGTGCAGAGAAAGTGTGCCCATTGATGTTTTTAGAAGTCATTCACACTCTGAATTCTTAAAAATTCTAAAGTGGATCCTTTAGCGAATGGGACACTCTTGGCAACAAAGTTCATTTAGGTGAATCCTGTTTTTAATGCATTTTTGCAACCATAGTGTTTTGGTTTTCCTATAACTGACTTGATTTTATTTCTTTCCATTAGAATTGAAGCACATTCTGGAAATGTTACAGCTTGAAAATAATGGACTGCAAGGTCTAAAACTACAACATAGCCAAAAAGTTAATGAATTAGAAAAGACTCAAGTTGCCGTACTAAAGGTAGGTGTGTGGTGGAGTAGGTAACTGAACTCTGGTCTCCCAGGTTTGTGCCCTAACCACTGCACTATCCTTCCTCTCAAAGAACCTAAATTAAATCTGACACAATGAACATAAGAATGGCCCTACTAGGTCAGACCAAAGGTCCATCTAGCCCAGTATCTGGTCTTCTGACAGTGGCCAGTGCCAGGTACTCCAGAGGGAATGAACAGAACAGGTAATAGTGAACCATCCCCTGTGCCTCATTCCCAGCTTCTGGAAAACAGTGGCTAGGAACATGCTGTAGAAAGTGTAAGTGTGCAGTTTATATTTCATGCTAATTTGTGAAATCACAGGCTGTTTGCCTTTGTGTATAGTTTAGTGAAAGGAGTAGTGACTGCTGTATATGGAGGCTGCAATGAATTCTGGGAAGTTTGTGGATAAAAGGTCCTATGCAGATGTACAGAAAGGTGGTGTTAGCTTGGTTTTATTTTTTTTAATATCTGCATGTTGCACACATACTATATTTGTGTCTTATTTCATAGGAGAAACTAGAGTTAGAGAATCTCCAGCAACTGTCCCAGCGTCAGAGAGGGGAAATGGAGTGGCAAAGACAGCTCCTTGAGAAAGACCAGCAAGAAAATGAGCTGGTGGCTTCTCAAATGTGCACTCTGCAAAACAGCACTGAATCTTTGAGAAAAGAAAAGCAACAACTTGAAGAAAACTGTCAGAGTTTGGAGAGAAAATTGTCTCAAACTAAAAAGTGGGTGAAAAACTTTCAAAGATCAGTGACTGGAGAGCCTTAGTTCTCTAGAATTACTGTTTACATTTATTGTCATGAACAACCTGTTCATTTTTTTAAAAAAGGATAAATGACTGTACTATCCATTACTGTGGAGGTGTCTTAATCATTCCCACTTTGGCTTGTGGCTGTGTTTAAAACTTCAGTTGAATACTTGCTACATCAATACTGTGGCAGTGTAGTAAGAGACTATTTGAAAGCAACATGTTCAGTCTTGAAATGAGACAGGAGATATTACTTTCCATAAAACCGGCTGTAGTAGTATAGCTATTTTTTTAAAAAAAAAATCCTTGCCAAATATTTTAAACAGACCAAGAATGTGTTGTTTTTTCCCCACATTTTACAGAAATTTAACTGCTATTGAAGATAGTAGCAAAACTGCACTGTCTAACGTAGAGAAAATGGACTTAAATGTCAGAAAACTGCAACAGGAAATTGACCAACTAAACAGACACAAAAAATCACTAAATGGAGACATTGCAGTAATAGAGCAGCATTTTCAAGGTAAAGAAAAGTTGTGAATTTTGTTTGTGACAATTTATAGCTTCATATTTTTACTTAAAGCCACAGTGTATGTCAATCGGTTATAGCATGTAGCATGCTAAGTGATATATCATGGTTTAAATTAATTTTCTATTAGACTCATTCTTTAAATATTATAGAAAGTTCTTTCTGTGTTTATGTGCATAACGCATAACACACACACACACACACACGTGTGGGGTTAATTCATGGATTGTCAATTCAGATTATTTTCTTTTTTTACTTTCTTTTTTCTGTAGAAAAAAAGGAAGAGCTGGATACACTTACAGGTGAAGTGAGTGACTCCAGGCAACAACTTCAGCTGGTAGAACAGGTTAGCTTTGCTTAAAGATTAAATATATGCTTAATCAAAAACTAAAAACTACATTACAACATGGAAACACTAAAGCAATAAACCAAGGGATGATTTTTCTTTTATTTTTTCATGTATGTATTGTAATGCAGCCGTTTTCTAGACCTGTGCATATTAGCTCAAGGGTGTGGGACTTAGATTGTTTAGATATTTTAGACTTCCATCAGGAGGAAAAAATCCTAAATGAGCTCAAGTCACTTGGAGTACAATACCATTTTAACTAGGTTCCTAGATTAGTTGTTGTTAAAACATGGAAGGAAGGGTGACCTGTGACAATGTTCATGTCTAAAGTATAAATTTCACAGTTTAAGATATGTCCTCTTCCAACTCTGTAGTGATTTTCCCAATCCTGCAAGGAGCTCTGCAGAGGTGGAGACCTGTATCTGCATGGTACTTTTTGCAGGATATCAGGGCCTTCAAATTGATACCTTTTTTAAGTTGCATTTAACAGTTCTTAACATTTTAACCCATTTAACCACTAATTTTGGACATCAGCAATAAGGTAACATAAGGTTGGCAGAATATGGCCCAGTGAGAGGATTGTTTTGTGTGGGATATTTAGAGAATTTATTTTGAGCCACTATTCACATGATTTTATATTTGACCTATAATGCAGGATCTGAAAAGTACCACGAGGCATCAGGATGAGTTGCTTAGAGAGCAGGCAACCCTAAAAGAAGACATCAGTGAATGTTTAAAAAAGTATAAGGATTGCCAAGAGAGACAGAAAAAGAAGGAGAACCAACTGCAGCAGCTTCAGAGAGAAATTGAAGCGAGGGAACTAGAACTAGCCAAACAAGAAATGGTAATGAGACTCAGATTCTCTCTCTCATCTTTGCATGACTGGTGGAGACACAGCTTCTATGCTTCTAAAATTACTTTGGCAAAAAGAGTATAGGTGTGAGTGTAATTTAATACTTCTATCTACTTTTTTTTTTTAAATTTCATTTGGTGAGAAATAGCAATAGAGCATGAGATTTGACACTACAAAACAATGGCAATCCATTATTAACAACAAAGAACCAGATTCTCCCCTGTGGTGTGACCACTTTGTGATGAAATGCAGCACAAAGCTTTCTTAAAGCAATGGGAAGATTATCCCAGTGTAAGGGGATCTTTTATCTGTTCCACCCCACACCTACCCTTCTGGCTGCAGGTGTAGATGGTATCTCAAGGGGAAATGGATCATTGCTGAGGTTTCTTTGCACCCTTCTATCCTCAGCTGTTGATAGCTAGCTGTGGTGGGCCTGGCACCACACCGCCCTTTTGTGGCAGGGGTGGGATGGGGTGTTGGAACCTTGCCACTATCAAGTTCCCATGCTCCAACGTGGCCTACTGACCTCTCTCCAAACAATCACCCTTTGGGCGGGGTAGTGTTCCCTAATGGCCAGAGTCCATATAACTCCCCCTTTGCAAGCAGGGTAGTACAGCCTAGCGGCCAGAGTCCACATAACTCGCCCAAGTGTCAGGGCAGTGTGGCCCAATGGCCAGCATCCATATAATCACCCTCCTCAGACAGGGTAGCATGGCCTAGCAGCCAGAGTCCATATGATTCCCATGCGGGGGGGGAGTGGTGGTAGGGGGACCCAGGCCCACCCTCTCCACCAGGTCCCGACCCAGGGACCTGATAGTGGCAAGTTCCCCTTGCCACCAGCTCAGCTGGGATCCGCCCAAAACATGCTGAGTGTCTGTGCAGCTCTAATGCTGTTTTCCTCTAAAGTTCCTCTGGGTCACTTCTTACCATAAACTCCGGGTTTGCCACTTTGGGAGGGGGACAGGGAGTCCTCCAGTCTTTTCTCTTCCTATGACATACTCAGTCTGTGCATCAGGCTGCGTCCCGGCTTGGCTGGCCTCCGGATCCTGGAGCACAGGCTGTCCCTCCTCAGGAGCTGGCAGGATGCCTCCTTCTCCTCCAGCAATCAGTCTAGCCTGAGCAGCTCTGCAGGCTTTATACCTGTTCTCCAGTTGGAGCATGCCCAGCAAGAGCCTCAGGGGCGTGGCGTCCTCTGCTAGGAAGGAAGGGTTAACCCCTGTGATACCAGTGCGGGGCTGCCCTGCCCTGTCACACTAGCATAACTTAAAGCAGCTCTTAAGCTGTTCTTACTTTCACCAGGGAATTGAGCAAGCATATTGCTGATTTGGGATCGTGGGAACATAAAGGTGGGATAAACTGAGACATGATCAAAATGTTGAGTTTCAACATAAATTTAAAAATTTTTAAAAATAAACCAGGAAAAATGTTAATGACATTTTCCCTTTCATATTTTGACCGGCTATAGAGCTACTTAAAATTTGATATATGTTGAAAAATCAATTTTTTTAATTGTGAATTTTTTTTCTTTTGACATCAGTTCTATTCAATGCCATATTTTACATCCCTCTCCCACACCACATTGCTCATCACTGCAGATGAAGATCTGGGCCTCTGTGTGTGTTACAATAAGAGTAGATAACTAAAACCAATTTCTCATATTAGTTATTTTTTTCCATGTGAGGAAGCCACAATCTTACTGAAATAAACGATCATACTTATAACAGTTGTGTTTCGTGAACAGCAGTTTTGCATCTGGGAGAATGCTATTAGTGATGGTCTGATGAGTCAACAGTTAGCATATTGGAGTGCTATATCACACATTGATATTGGCAGTGGCTGGATGCATCTGGGAGACTCAACATCTATAGAAGAGAACTCTGAGTACCAGTGTCATATACAAACATCCATCTTTGTAGTATCTAGCCTAATGAGCAGGAGTACAGTTTGAGGGGAAACTGAACTTTTGTTAAAGATTTTATGTAAAAAGAAAACTAAAACATACCATTTCATGGGAAATTTTGAAATAAAAAAAATATTGAAAAAAGGGGATTACCCGTTTTCTTAATAATTAGAAGTTACTTTATCATAATTAAAAGCAGGATTAAATGATGGAGAAATGCATTTGTCTAGACATCCTTTAAAAGTTAGGAACAAGAAAAAGAAAAGCTAAGACACTAGCTCATATTCATAAAGAAAATCATTTTCTGTTTCTCAGATTGATTGCTAGTGTGAAGATAATAGAATTGAATTGACATCAGTTCTGACTTTGCTGCCCTGTATTTTTTTTCTAATATCTATGGTGATGGTATTTGCTATTATTGAGCTGATACTACCCAACTGTCTCAACAAAAGTTAACACTTGACATTCTGTCTTTGTAGATTCTTCAGCACCTCAAGGCAGACACTGAGCGTGAAGAAAAAAAATTAGAAGAGTATACAGCTAAACTGAAAGATCAGAAACAACTCTTGGAACAGGAGCTGACAGACCAACGAAGTAAATTTGAGCAGACAATTGCTAAAGTAAGATTGGCAGAAGAAAGGGTTGAGAAACTGGAAAAGGAGGAGACCTGGTATACAGCACTGGAAGAAACAGTGAGAAAAACCAGTAAGATACTTCTTACATATCACTATATATGATATGATATGTGGGCTGATCCAAACCCCATTGAAGTCAATGGGAGTCTTTCTATTGACTTTGCTGGGCTTTGGATCAGGCCACTGAAGCAGATTCTTAATCAATATTGATTGAGCTTCCCTACTTGGGGATGGAGAGTTCCCAGGTTGATTTCGCTAGACCCAGTTGTTTTACTGTTTGTTTAGAAGACCAGTGTTTATGAAAATGAGAAAAATTGCATGGTAGTCATTTTCATAGGATTTGATTTTGATGGCATGAATATAACAGAAGGAAAAAGCGATTCCTCTTCTACTTTGTTAACCAGCAAATCAAGTGTGAAGAACTGTAAAACTAAACAGGATTGAAAAAGGAATTTCATGATCTCATAAAGGGACTTAGTGATAATTGGAGAATAATCTATCTGAATACGATTTCAACCACTAAAGACCAATGGAATTTCATTTCAGTGCCCTCTTGAATTTTTTAGTGGCAAGAGTTTAATATGAGGGGTTTCTTTTTAAGATAAAACAGAAGTTAGTGTCATCAGTTTCAGTCTTGCTCAGTTTAACTACCATAAAAGAACCAGTTAGCACAGCAGTATGGAGAAGTTGCGGGTCCCTGAAAACTGAAGAAACTATAGGTTTTGTGTATAGAAACTTTAAATTAAGGTCTTCTAGAGCTTTTGTTGCATGTTACATCCCCCCCCAGAAGTGCCATACACGCAGTGTGAGTGGATACATTGACTTTCTGCTGATTAAAGTGTTTTTTTTTAAATTAAATTCCAGGACATCAGCTCTCAGAAAAAGAAACACAGTTACAAGAAAAAAAACAAGAGTTTTTATCCCTCCAGAAAGAACTGGAACTCTCAAAGGCTGAGTTAAACCACCTCCAAGATCAGATCATATCAGAGAGGAAGAAAGCAGAAAAGCAAATCACAGGTCTGAAGGAAGCAATCAAAACCCAAAGGACCCAGCTTGAGAGAGCACTTAATGTATGTTTTCATTGTGTTGCTATAAAAAGAACAATTTTAATTACTTTGCATTTTTCTTTAGAGAGAAAAATCCTTTGTCCTTTTGAGCCTACAGGATACAATTCAGGCAATCAGCTCAGAAGTCACCCACCCACCCACACTCTGCTGTTCCTATGATGCCCTGCAAACACTCTCTTAGTTGATCCCATTTAGAGTGTACTAACTGTTCACAACACCACTATTTTAAGTCAGAGAAATGGTTTTATATTTACATGTATGTTTGTTTGGTTTTTCTGAAATGAGTTTGTAAAAGTACGAGTACAAAGTAAATTTTCAGCAATTTTCACATTTATATCTTAGGAAAAAGAGCATGAAAATAGCTTTTTGCAGAAAGAAATGGCATCAGTAGAACAAGTGGCACATGATAATCATGAACGAGCAAAACGCCTGATTAAGGAGCTGGGTGAGATCCAACAGGATTATTTGGACCTCAAGTCACAGGTATAGTCTAATACCTAACCAGAATTCCATTTTTTTCAATGGGAAGTTTTTGCATGGAAATCATGTATTTTCTAAACAAGTTCATTTTCATTTTTAAATCTGCCTGTGTTCACTTCTATTATTAGCATAAATAAATGCATTTAAAATGTCCAAACAGCTCACAATCTATTGAGGGCCTAATACTTGCATTGAAATCATGGACTACAGGATTAGTTACTAATTGCCCTCAAGAATAATCAGTGTTTTTGTAAATTAAATTGATGTGATTTGGGAACTTGCTTTTATTTATTATGTGCACATCAACGGAAATCCTAATATCTCTGTCTTTCAGTCAAGCTAGCACTAGTAACATTATCAAGCACACTTTTTGACTGGTTTGGTTAAAAACTCTAACACATTAAAGATTAAATAGAGCCATCTGTTGAAAGGAAACTATTCAGTGAAATGCTTATAGCATACCTCAAATGGAGTGTGCTCTTAATGCCCAGCATCAATTACCGATGCATGGCTAGGTTTTAGAGTATATTTGGAGTATAACCATGCAATTACTTTACAACTCTGGAAAAACTGAAGCCTCATTAACTGTCAGTCATGTCACGTATTTTAGTAATTCCCATTAAATACATGCATGTGACTTTTTATTTTTAGATGTAATTTTCACAATCTCTGTAGAACTTTTTGTCAGTTTCTAAAAAATGATTGCAGTTTTCAGGTCATAGATACACTGTCTTTTTTGTACTTCACAGATTTGAAAAGTGTGCAGTAATCCCACACAAATGCAGTCTCCCTCTTATTTTATTACTTAGTTTAGATTAAACTGTAACGTTCAGCCAATAAAATTGCTGTATTGGTTGAACTATCCTAGTCCACTAATTTTGACTTGAGAGTGCCTCAGAGAGGAATGCTATCAGTACCTATACAGCAATTCAGGAGGACTGAGAGAAGATAGGAAATGGAATGTTCTTGTTTTAATATTACCAGTCTGCACCTCAAGGGAACTTCAAAAGTAGTTTCCAGCTATGACAGAAGTTCCCTTTTGTTTGAATTAAAGATGCGTCATACACACATCAGGATAAAACTTCTTAGCTTGGTCTTACGGCCCAAATTCTAAATTGTTTAGAAAGCTACTACTGTTCATTTTTAACAGCAGTAATGAGAGCAATCTACAACCACGCAGAACTGTTCAATTAGAATGTTTGTTTTAGAAGTAGGCACGGGTTCTTCATGCAAAAAGACCATAGGTTGGTGCTTTAACTTTTAACAGTAATTTGATGGCAACATTTTGAGATATCATCCCTCTTTTAGAGCATAAATCTGTCTTTGTACTGCTATTTAGATTAAAACTCAGGAAGATTTGGAAAAGAGACAAAAGGAGATAAAAGATGCAGTAAAGATGCTAAAATTGGAGGTGAAAGATGAAATTAAAACTGGCCTTAAAGATGTAAGCCAATCTCCTCCGGAGCTGTTGGATGATCTGGAAGCTGTTTTTGAAGCAAAAGGATGTCTGGAGTGTGAATTAGAAAACTTAAAAGAGAACTTTCCATTTGCAGCTAATGAGGAAAGACAGCTGTCATTTGAAGAGAAGAGGGATTTGTCCAAAGTCCACTTAATGGTAAAACACTTTATAAATACAATCAAAACACTGCATCTATCTACACCAGGGTTAAATTTGGCCCTATTTATTTAAATTGGCCACTTGATTTGTATTTTGTGTACTCCATTTCACTATTCTCAATCTCACATGCATAACTGGATACTCCTAGTAATCTCTCTCTGATTAAAAATGGATTGCTTAGTTGAGCTAAAGTAAATTTTTCTGGTACATCTTTTTGGTTACTAATAATCAATTCAATCCTGCATTCCTTACACACACCAAACTTCACTGATTTCAATGGAAGACTTGTATGTGAAAGGAATGGAAGATTGGTCCCACTACATACTTAAATTTGTGGGTTTTTTTTTTTGTAAACAGATTTAAAACCTTGTGTTTTGGCTGTTGAATATAATATGATTCTCTTTTCTAAAGGATGAACAGTGGCGTGGAGAAGCACTCAGAGAAAAGCTGCGTCATCATGAAGATCGGCTCAAGGTTGTATCTCACACGCTATATAATGGATTTATTTATTTATAAGCCTAGCAGGGCTCTATTGAAAAATTCTTGTCTTTTTTCCTTTGGTTCTTGAACCATAATTTTATACATTTTAAATAACCGTACAGTACCTTTTGCAACATCGTAGCTCTTTCCATTGGGTTGAAAAGGAAGGAGAGGAAGGCACTGTATATTTTCCAGTGTAAATTAATAATTTATTGCTCAAAGTTCATGTTGTTTAAACATGCTTCCCTTAACACTACTTTTCCAGAAGGGCTTTTGTATGTGAATGTTGTCATAATAATTCTTTGTTAATTTACACAATGCACTTCGTTACCAATGTGATAGCCTGTAATTCAAGTCTAGCCACAATCACAAATGGAACCAGAATTCAGTTAGCACACAGCCGCTGTTGTTCTTTGAGTAATGTTTTATGATGTTAAGAGATACCATACAAATATTGCTTTTCTGAATGGTCAGGACAGGTAGAAGATTATTAGAACTGATAGGCAAAACAGCTTCCATCATATTGTGTAAACTTTTTTTTTAATATTCTGGCCTCCACTATCCAAAAAAAACTGGAAATGAAGCAGAAATTGGATATAAGGAAATAATTTAATTATTTTATTAAGGCTCAACTTCGACAATGCATGTCCAAGCAAGTGGAAGTATTAATTAAAGGAAAACGGCAAACAGAGGGCACCCTGCACAGCTTAAAGAGACAAGTTGATGCACTAGATGAACTGGTTAGCAGCACCGCTACAGATTCACTCTCTCTGTCCCAAAGCTCATCAGGGCTAATGTCCTCCCTTCATGATCTTAATGTTACACAGAACCAGGTAACACTTTAGAGCATTTTGCAATACCACATTTTCAAATCATTGTGATCTGTTAACTCTGATTGCCACCCTGCCGTAGCCAAAGATACGCTAATGCACTTAGTGTTTTCACAACCATAATCTTATGCTGCTGTAGAATTGTCCTGGAAAGTTTAATACAGATATGACAAAGTGTTTTGAAACACATGCATACAAAAATGGTAGTCTCTCCATGTACTCTCTTAACTCTTTTTGATTTGTCCCAACTCTAAAATGGCTGGGCCTGAAACTGAAAATTTAACTCATTTTGCTTTTAATATTAAGTCCAAGAAACAGTAATTTGTGTACAACAGGAACTGGGGAGCTTTTAAAGGAATACCAACTTAAAAGTTTCTGCCTGAACCTACCTATATTGGTTACAAGTAAACTCTTAAGACAATTGTAGCCAAAACATTTGAGATGGGGGGGTGGTCCGTTTTCCCCTTTTCCCTGTAAAGAAGAAGACAGGAATGTGACTCTAAATCCACAAAAATTGGCAATAGTAACAAACAGCTTTAACTTATTTTTTTGAAAGTTACTAGATAAAGGGACACAGTTAGCTTAAACTCTGCCTGCCGGTTTTAGAGTTTAGGAAGTTTGTACCATTGCAATACAAGATTCCAAAGCTACATGGCAAACAATGACTTAACCAACTATACCCCCTGTGAAGTAGGCAAATATCCAGGCTTCCATTTTATAGATGAGGAAGCAAAGACATAGTTTACATTATCTATTCAAGGTCAAATTAAGTCATGTCTGAATCAGTAGTAAAAACTACATCTGCCCCATTTCTCTCTTGTACCTAAATCTACACATCAGTGTGCCCCGTCAGGGAAGTTACATCTGTTTCTTCTGTAAATAGGGGCTACCTACCTTTTATATACTCACTTCCTGGTTCTTAGCCTTAATGCAAAGATGGCCCTCTAAACTGACAAATGAGAATAGCAGCGTGAGGTGAATAGTCTGTGGGAAAGAATTTGCCTGTCAAGAGATGTGGATCTAGTTTCTGACCACTGACTGAATTGGTGTGCTATTAGGAGGAGGAGGAGTGGGGGGCGGGGGGGAGGTGGCAGCTTAAACTTTATGTATTTATAACCTTCATGCGAAATTCCACTATAGCAAACCTTTTGTATGTATGGGACTCTTACATGTATGCCTTTTTCCACAGTAAATCTGACATTTTGTTTAAAACACACCAACCTTTGGAGGTAGAAGGTTATCATAAACTTGAAGTTTAAATTCCAGAGTAAATGGGTATTTCAGAGATTAATTTGAATTTGCTCATTACATGCATTAGCTTTCACACATTGTTTCTCAAACTGTTTTACTCTTTTTTTTTCTAGGTTGCTCTGACAGGAGTTGTCAGATCTCCTGACAGGAGGTCAGCAGCAGGCATTTCATCTCTATCTCAACAATTCCACCAATATCATACACAAGAAATAATCCCACTAAACCGTGGAGGTGAGAGATTTGAGCCAGATGTTACTTTAAGTTACATAGATCCATACAGACAAGGTTAAGCAGAACTTCTCCTTGAAGACTCGTGTGTAGTAGGGCACAGCATACACTGCATCTTCTCAGAAAGAAGTTAGGTAGCTAATAGTGCTTGCTACTATACTGATACATGCTACTACTTCTTGGTTCCACATAAGTGCTTTATGGACCTAAACCAGGCTGCCCACCTGTGCAGCCTGTGTTTGGCTCAAATCAAAGTACCTCATTAAAATAGGAAATAATCTCCACCTGTGTTTTAAATTCATCTCCCATTTCAAGTTGTTTTGGCTAATATGTTTGGTGAAAATACCCTTCCCTTCTGTGTTGGAGCACCCCTTAACCCTCCAGTTTAACAGGTTGTACATTTTGATAGGAAGCAGGGGGGGTTGTACTTTGCATTATGGATGCCACTTTTCACAGGGGCATTTTATCTTTAAGCTTGTCAACAATTCAATCTGGCAGTGGCTAAGGTCTAGCTGTAAACCTGTGCGCTATGTTTTTTCAAGACAACTTCAATGGTAGGTTCTACACTGCCAAAAATTCTGGCTTATATTGAATGCAGATCCCTCATCAGTTAATGGTGCTATTTTAATGAGGTACTTTGATTTGAGCCAAACATTCTTACTCAGCTCGGAGTAATCACTTCATGCAATAGTCTCCAATAGACTGCTCCACTGGAGCTATACAAAGAACTGCTTTAGAGCAAATTCATGCTGGCCAGTTTGTCTGCCAACAGGTAGCCAGTTTTTTCTATACCGTGAAGCTGGAAATATGCATGTCAAGAAGAATATAACGCACAACGGCATTTTAAAAAAGCTGGCAGGATGTGATCCATTGGCTGCCCTGGCTATCTTTGCTCTTCAAGCACAAGAGAGCAACATCTTGCATCTAGAACAAAATATCTTGCACGTGGTGTTCTAGCAGAATCACTAACTTTCTCCAAACTTTTTTTTTTTTTGTAGAAGAATGCTGACATTTAACAACGCTAACAGTTGTATGGCTGGGAATTACTCTTTCTAGCCCCTGGTCCAAATATACAACCTGAAGACTGCTACCTCATTAGCTTGCAAGTCTGGATAACCAGACACAACATACAGCTACCTGTCAAGGCAGCATAGTCTACCATTCCTAAATATTTTTTCCATGTAAATACTGGCTGTAAGCCTGTCAGTTCTGTATGGTACTGTAACTTAAGTTACTTAAGCAAGAGATAATGGTAATATTTATTATGTTAAAGCCTGGTGTTAGAGAGAGAGATGAACTTTTATTCTGGGGCACAAAGGTTGCAACAATTATCTCAAATCTAACAAATTTAATTAAAAAAACACAAATTTCAACTTCTGTGGTATTGACACACAAATCTGGCAATATAGTTCCTTCATCTGCTGTCAAACAAATGCCATTATTCCTCTGTCTATGCACCATTACTGTGAATGGAGTATTTCTTACACAAAATAAAGTTTGTATTGATTCTAAGATGTTACATGTACCATTACGTTGTTTTTCCATGAATTTGGTATTTAACTTTTCATAAAGAGATCATATAGCTGTACTAAAACCTGTACCACAAAGTTGAGAGTTCCCAGTGCCACACGTTTGTCTCACTTAAATACCAGCAGTGTGAGAGGTTGCTATTAAGGCAGTGTCTAGGGCAGGGATCTCAAACTCAAATTATCAGGAGGGCCACATGAGAACTAGTAAATTGGCCTGAGGGCTGCATCACTGAAATCTTTTCATACAATGATACAAAAGTATTGTCAAGAATGAAAAAAAATGAAGAGTATAGTTAATGTATTCACTTTTTAAAAACTGTAATGCAAAGAGGGGTTTTAATAAAATATAAACACTCAGTAATGTTTGGAGCTTGGCTGCCAGTGGAGTCGGCACCTATAGCAGGCTGCAGGAAGTAACTCCACAGGCCGCATATGGCCCACGGGCCACGTGTTTTAGACCCCTGGTCTAAGGCTACAGGCCCCAAACTCCCTTCACCCCAGAGATTTTGTACAGAAAGAAAAGCACAAATAAAACTAGGATTGTGCAGCTCTCTGGTCTATTTAAAATTCCAAGGATACACGGATACAAACAGAATGTGCACTTTCACTTAATTATAACAGTTACTGGCCATTAAATTGGCTGTGCTGTTGGGGGTGGCCTGGATAAACTGTTGTGTGTAAACGAGCATTACAGGGACAGGAATTCAGATGTAATAAATCCAGACATGTTATGGAAATAATTAGGCACCCAGACAACCTCAAGTCTGCTCTATAAAGATAAATGTCTTAAAGTGTTGTGGGGTTTTTTTGTTTTTTGAGAGGGTCCAAACACTAAAATATCTTGATCTTAACTGTTTCCTGAGTTTGTAATACTCACTCATTTCTGTATTCAGAGAGAGGAAACCCTGACAAAGAATAGTACAAGAACAGCAAGGTGCCTACCCTACAGCTGTCTTAAGATTATAAATTCAATATACAAAGTTTTCTAGGACTCCCTTCCTCATATTAAATGACTAGTGAAGTATACACCTAACTTTCCCCTAGCAAGATTATAGAGGCATTGCGCACTAGTTAATCTTCACCTATTTGAAGAATGAAATTACATCCCAAGTACAATGGTAGCATGGTCCAGGCTGTTAAACTTACAACTAATTGGAAGTGCCACTTGAGTACTTCAGCCAAGCTTCCTTTTGGGTCATTCTACAATTTTAAATCCACACTATGAATCCTAAGTCCTCAGACAGTAGGTGTCCCACTTAGCAACGGGCAAATGTATCTATGTACAGGTTGTGCAAGCGATGTAGCTGCTGAACATTTCTAGCACATTTATCAGTGTTTTAGACTGAACAATTCTATGCTTCAAGCCAGATTAAGACAATATATTTATCTGCTGAAAGCATTTCATGAAAGCCATGTTGTATTTGAACTCTGCTTAGGAAACTAATACTGCTTTTGTGAAATTAAAGGCTTGTGGGTCAACCCTTCCATTTCCAGTTTACTAGCTAATGAATGGTCATTAACCCAAAGGCCCTTTCTGCAACCCTAACACTAAGTAAGTAAAGAATTTTCACCCAAGTTATATCAGATAATACTTTTCCAAAACACAATGGATTAGAAGTATGTACATAGCAGCAAAATTCTGGTTGTTTGGCCAAATAATGTTTTTGACGGCAGAGGGACACTTTAGTACTCTTACCAGAGCTTTAAGAGTTGTGGGAGATTCCAGGAATAACTGGAGGAGTGAACACATGAATAAGACCACCTGCTTAGTTAGAACAAGAGAAATGGAAGCAGCAAGTACTGCTTTAAAAAGCGAACATATTGTATTATATAGAAAGCTTTCCACCAGCACAATTGCTTTTATAGGAGCATGACCTAGAACTAGTTTACAGAGCAAGCCACCACCATGACTAAATCCACTAGGTGTTCAAGACCTGCTTTCAAGCTTTATAATGCAGCTAGATAGTAGGTGTAGTTAACATAAATCCCACTCAATGCACTAGAGTTAAGATTTTTTTTTACTGCTGTACAATCAGCACCTGTTAAGTGTTACTGACCAGATTCACTTAACCTTCAAGCACATTTTGTCACTTCAATGACTTATTACAGAGGTGCGTGTTCTCTATTCCAAGTATTTGGATCTACTTAAGAGTTTAGAAAATTATTTGCCTTCATGTTTAACTTAAAGGGAACTAACAAGCAAATGGTTTAAGGCTTCAAAAGAGGTTCTTGCACTTCCAAGCAGTTGAAAATTAGCCAGTGCCCAGCAATCACCTGTGGGATACTCCACCACTCGACAACAGCTAAAGGCAGAGGGCCCTTCTTCACTAACAGAGTTATAGGTACTGAGAAATTCAAGTTTTGGTCATTCTGAAAAAACCAAGTTCTCGGAAATGAGATCCATGTGTGAAGTCAGTTTGTCTGGCTACTGAGATTATAGGAGTGCAAAGCAAGAAATGGAGTGAAGCATCACTTACGTAAACCAAGCCTTGTCAGAAGCAGCAAGACAGATAGAGTATTTTAATTTCAGATTCTGAAAGTCCATGGGATGACCTAACCAACTCAGGAAAGTTTCAAATAAGGCAACCTACTATACATTTATCTAGATACAGGTACTTTATTTACAAATATTTAGATTAATAGCATTGTTACACCAAATGAAGAGTACAGCAGTCCAAACAAGTCCTTTCTGTCACAGAAACAATGAGACCTACTGTAACTTACTTTGGGAATAAGGGCATTGCACCTCAACAAGCTGTAGTCATTAGAATGCTGTTTACTTCACCCACATTTTGTTTCATCAGCAGGTCATGGTCCCTGGGCAACCGCTATGCGGTGCAACTTTGTTTTAGCAAAATGCATCAGCCATAAATTTTTAACATTATACCAATCTACTTTAATAATCTTAGGTTTTAAAAAAAGACTAACCAGACAAAAACAAGGGACAGTGCACAAGTTACCCAAATTCTATTGTCTGCACATTTCAGTTTTGGCTTTTATTTAACATTGACTGTACAATACTCTGGTACCAGTTTGCTTACAAGTCTGAACATTGGATAGTTTCTCTTAGTGTCTGTAGAGAGGGATTTTAAGACTACTTTGTATTTTAAACACTGCAGTTTGACTAAATATTGAATGAATGGTAGGTGCAACAAAGCATGTTCTATCTTTCTTAGCCACTTATTCTTTCCCTCTGCCACCTCTAAATCAAGTCTGAAGTTTCAGAAATGAAAATTTGATTTCATGTGAAGCATGGTACTGTGTGTAGATTTAAATACACTGGTCTAACCAAATAGAAAATACCACATGTACTTTAACAGTCTGCATATGCCTGGATACTATCTGAATGCTCTGATTTTATAAAGAGTACTTTCAACATGTGTAATTTCATGAAGGCAGCATTCTAAATGCTTTTAGTAAGAGGGGACCCTAATTGTTTTTAAAAGTTTCACTGTAGTGTAAATAAAAATGCAAAAGTAGTTAAAAATCCCTCGAGAGTTCTGACTGTCCAGTTCAGAATCTGACCACTCCAAAAAAGGTATAAAAGCATAAAATGTGTAATAGAACCAGCCATTCTATACAATGCAAGGCAGGAAATTAAGCCCAATGCAAAAAGCTTACAAAAAGAGAGAAGCAGGTTAGCACACTGTTGATTGCACAAAAACAGGGTTAATAAAGAGGCCTAGATATACCACAGTGCAAAGATGGAACAAAGACAGATATTCCACTAGTGTTAATATTGTTGCATTGGGAGTAGAGTTCCCCCGCACAATGCCCACTGTTGACACCAAGGAGTTAAGCCTATGTTAGTGAACTGCAGTTACATCTATTTTTGTACTAAATGGGGCAACGTGGTCACATGTAGATCATACTGTACAAACTGATATTTTCTTATATACTGTTCTAATGCCAGTAATCAATTTATTTTCTTCATTAAAATCATATACACAGAATGTATTTAACTGTTAGCTCAGTTCCTTCAAATTTTATACATATTTACGTTCTGTTAACAAATGTAAAGGATAAAATGGCAAAAGATGACGTAAAGCTACTGAGCACAAGAAGAAAGAGTGGACTGTTTTCCCTGTGCTAGGCTAAGACAGAAGTTGTATACTCCTGCAACAAGCTATCCCACCAACATACACACCCGCCACAGGGAATTCCTCCAACAAAAGCACATTGTTATAGAGCCCCTTTTCTACCATCAAGTCATTTCACAGCAAATAAACATCAGTTACTATGGACAGATTTAGAACAGTTACAGATGGGGAAGGAAGGCTGAAGAACCATAAAATTAAACCGTACAAGAAAAGGCCCTGCAAAAGTGTAAAATCATGAGTCCAGCATCAGTGCTCAGTTTAAATCATGTATTGGTGACACTATCACAAGGACAACTGGAAAAAAAAAACTTCTAGATTTACCATGCAGGAGAGGTTTTATTACTCTACTTGCCTTTGATAACCTGATTACATCTAAAGTTGTTTAGCAGTTTAGTACTGTGTTAAACTGTTGTCTCGGAGTTTAATTAAACCCAGTAAGATGTACAGAAGACAATGAAGCAGTCAAAAGTACTGCTTCCAACAGAGGTGAAAGGTCAAAAATGGAGCCATGGAATAGAGGTCACTAGCAGCCACAGCCTTCTCTCTGGGGCTGGGGTTCACTGGTTAGTCGACCCCCCTGCGGAGCTGACGGTTTGTGTTGTACACCTGACTCTGCAGCATTCAGATCCAGGCTTCCATCTTGGATATTCTGGTAGATTTTCTTGGCAGCCTCCAGGAATGCATCTTCAACATTCTCTCCTCTTAAAAAGAAGCAGCAAAATTAATTTGAGTTGCACACTACATTACATTCTACACTGAATGAGAAATCATGAATGTGCTTGGCCTACCATCCACCTCTTTCGGTCACTAGCTGAGATTTTCTAATAGTAGCAATTGTGCATTGATTATATGTTCTGTAAGAACAGCTTAAAAGACAAAAGCTGGGTACAGTCCAATGTTCCCCACCTGAAGCAGCTATCCTCTCAGAAGATTTTGAAAAAGTAAACTGCCTAATGAAGTCTTTTACAGATTACCAGGCAACAGGGACAGTTTTAAGATGCTATCTCAAGTTTTAGGGGGAAAGAATCAAATGTCAGTTCACCCTTGAAATAGATTAGCCATTAGTACTGTTGGACTTCAAAATACATCAGTTTTAAAATAGGCTACACAACAGAGATGGGCTTTCCCCCCCAAGCATTTTCTTATAATGGTTTTGACAGTTATAATAAAAGGCACAATAATGAAGATCTGTGGTGATAAATTAATAGAACAGTTGATGCAAGTTATGTAAATCTTTCTAAGTCAGGGGTTTACTTGCTTTTTGGGTTTGCATCATCTACCATAGCACCTTTACAGCTATCCTGTTGCATAGCACTGATCTTTGTGAGAGGATACCACAGTTGGCCTCACTACTAGGCTCAGTACTAGCAGCTACAGATGGGCAAAGAATTGTAGTTCTGGTTTGGAGGATTTTGAGATTTCAGAATTTGGTTTCATTCTAATTTGAAAGAAAAAAGTTTCAAAATTCTCAGCAAAAACAGAATTATTGTTCTCTGCCCAGTTCTACCAGCAGACCTGGCACTGGAGCAGTGTGCCTGATGGCCTACACTGGAGCGGGGGGGACCCTGGTAGCCCAGGTTGTCAAGCTGCGAGCCTGAAGCTGTTCTCCCCAGCAGGCAGGATTTCCAGCTGAATTCTGTCAAAACAGACAAGATCCACAAAACATTACAATTCTGACAAATCAGCAAGTTGCAATGAACTAATTTTTTTTTAAGTTTTCCAACCAGCTCCATTAGCAACTGCTAGAGAAGTTTTACCAGTGTGTACACAGTATAGCATGAAGCCCGTATAATCTGTACAGTGACATGCTATTAGTGAAGCCTCTGAATTAAAAAAACAAAACAAACTATACTTGTTAGTGCTGCAAGGTGCTATGGTAGGCCTGGTTTCTATTAAGACGGTTGCTAGACTTGCTGAGCCATATAGGCTTACTGCACGGTGAGAACACAAATATATAGGTCAACTGGATCTCATAATTCCTACAAAAATAAATCATAGAAATCACAGAAATGTAGAACTGGACCTTGCTAAGTTATCTAGTTCAGTCCTCTGCACTGAGGCAAGATTAAGTATTGTCTTGACTAACCTGTTCTTAAAAGCCTTCAATAAGGGAGATTCCACAACCTCCCTAGGTAATTTGTTCCAGAGCTTAACTACCCTGACAGTTAGGAAGTTTTTCCTAACGTCTAACCTAAATCTCCCTGGCTACAATTTAAGCCCATCACTTCTTGTCCTGTCCTCAGTGGTTAAGGGAAACAAATGGTCACCCTCCTCTTTTGGGGAGGTCAAAGGGAAACCCCCTACAG
This sequence comes from Macrochelys suwanniensis, assembly GCA_033296515.1. Lineage (NCBI taxonomy): Eukaryota > Metazoa > Chordata > Testudines > Chelydridae > Macrochelys > Macrochelys suwanniensis. The sequence continues at coordinate 4,932,949 of CM065790.1, read as the reverse complement.
CAGCTTCTAGCAGCACAACATCCCCATCCAGCAACAGCGCCTGTCATGCAGCTGCACAGCCTTGTACAGGTGCAAGTGCTCTGCATGCTCCATACAGGAGAAGTTTCACACACTTCTAGTCTGAACTCCGACCACCACAGAACTAGCAGTGTCATGGAAATGAGGAAGCTGCACAATCTATTCGACCAGCGTAATTTAACCAGTTACAGTCAGCTTGCAGCTTAAAGCACACACAATAAAGTGCTCCATTTTATCAGTGCAACTCTGATGGAGGAAGTGTCGAGTGAGGTCTTAAGTGAGATTAGTTCAGTAGTTTCAGTTTCCAATTGGAGTTTGTTTTTTAAATGTCAGTCCATCACAATTCAGCAACTATTTGCTTGGAAGATGGCCCAAAGGCGGACTAACAAGGTGGTTGTTACAAATTAAGGTTAAGATGAAGCAAAAATGCTAGGCATGCTCTATTCCCCCATCTCCTGATATTTTTACTGCAATCTAACCTGAGAAATCAAGTTCACTTTCACCCACAAAACCACAGACGAAGTCCCTCTATGAAAATGTATACTAAACTTCAGAATGTCTCTCTGGGAAGTGAGATTTTATTTTTTTATTTTTTTTGGCTTAAAGAGATTGGTTTCCCTGGACTTCGACATTCTAGTTTCAGATAGTAGGCCTATCACTTACGTTTTTGCACTTGCTTCAAGGAACAATAACCCTATTTAGAAACAAAATTGAAATTGTTAGGATACATGAAATACTTCAAGAGAACCATATCGTAGTCACTGACGTTTGAATCCTGAGGTAAACACGTGAGGGCCCACTGAAATTTCATGCTAAAACTTTCGAAAGTATTTAAGGATTTTTTTTAAGTAGGTCATCAATAAGCAAATTGCATTCCTAGTACTAAAGTAGGCCAAACTAGCAGATTTGATGCAAAGTAGAAGTTTTATATACAACTAAGTTACTTTGAAAAAGTGTGCTTTAAACAGCCTCCAGTTACTAATGCAGAAGGTACACTTTAAAACCTCTAGCTTCACTGAAACGTAACAGCACAAAAGAAAAAGCACACACACCATTTTCTTCTGCAAATTGTTTGGCTTCTTCATATGTAACATCTCTCTGTGCTTCCAGATCTGCTTTATTTCCTATGAGGATTATCACCTAGTTCAGAACAGAAAAATGTTAGCCAGGAAAATAGTTCAACTGCCTTTTAACCCCCACCCCCATTTCAAATTACTATTAAACAAAGGTTTCCTCAACAAGGCACGAAATTAGTATAATGGCAGCTCTCTCACACACACCCCGCCCATGATAAATGGGAGTGTGCTATGGCACTCACAGGGCATCTCTGGGCACGTCTTCACTGGCTTGTGTAGTTGCGGCACAGCACTGGGAGAGAGCTCTCCCAGCGTTCTTAAAAAGAACAAAAACCACCTACCTCCATGAGGGGAACAGCTCCCAGCGCTGGTGCTCAGTCCACACCAGCACTTTACAGCGCTGAAACTTGCAGCGCTTGGGGGGGCGTTTTTTCACACCCTGGAGTGAGAAAGTTGCAGCACTGTAAAGTGCCAGTGTAAACAAGCCCTAAGATAGCCAGCTAAGCGGTAGGACGTGCACTTCCTTCTCTCCCCTCCCCCGCCCGCCAGCCAGGGAAAAGGAAGTGGATACAAACTCTCCTAGATCAGAGGGTCTGCAGATCTCCAGGACCTCTGCAAGCTTTCACACAGCATTGCTACCGCTGTCCATCTCTAAACTACGAGCAATCCCTCCCACAAAACACAGACAGACCCATTCGTTTGATAGACAAGACTCAGTAAAACTGAAGACACTGCCCAAAAGTTTAAATGACAAGTCACCCATGCACAGTCCCTTACTCTAGCAAGCAGGGCAGACTAGGGATAGTATCTTGTTTCTCTAGCGACAGCTCCACCATGAAGACAGGAATGATAGGAACTCCAGATGCCACATTCAACCCTTCTCCATTATAGGATTCCCATAGCTTGAGGGCTTGTGAAAAACAGTTTTATTCTAAAATGTGACTATATCAAAGCAGTCCTATCTCATACCTACCTCATGTGTATTCAAGAGTCATCTGCTGATTTGACTTGAATGCACATTTTAAACAAAAAACAAAAACACAAACATTGCAGAGGCAACACAAGAGTAGGAAAGGGATTGCTCTGCAATCAGACATGCACTAACACAGAGAACATGGCTTGACTTTCAGAGTCAGACAAATATGAAGTCTTAGGTCTTGTCTACACTACCAGCCAGATAGATGGGCAGCGATTGATCCAGCGGGGGTCGATTTATCAACCGCAGATTGCTCTAGTGTTAACTCTGGTACTTCACCTCAACGAGAAGTTCAAAGGGGAAATCGATGGGAGAGTGTCTCCCGTCGACACACTGGAGCGAAGACACAGCGTTAAGTAGATCTAAGTATGTCAACTTCAGCTACGTTATTCACGTAGCTGAAGCTGCATAACTTAGATCAATCCCCTCGCACCCCGTAGTGTAGACCAGCCCTTACAAAGCATTTTAATTAGAGGCACACAAAATTAGAACCACACTACAGGAGCTGGGAAAGTCTTTTGGCCTCCAAGAGGAGCAAAGAAGACCCTGGGAGAAATCCAAAGGAACTACCCAATGTCTAAGATTTAAACCCATGTTCAAATTTTGAGAAGAACAAAATAAAGTTATTACTAAAGTAAAGGACAAGTTAAACTTTCAGTTTTAAAGCAACAAGATGTGGTGAGAAAAGGGGCAGAAGAACGTCAAATGTATGTTCAATATTAAGGTCTAAAGCTAGGAGTAGAAAAACTAGAATAAAATCATAGCATGCCATATAGCAAGGACAGCACATTGTAAGCTTTATTTTAAAGATACATTACCATGTATCAAGGAAATAAAGGTTGAAACTGAAATGTGATTTCTTGCTTTGGGATAAGAAGTTATTTAAACACACAAAAAGCAGTCCAACTTACAGTATTTGGATTGGTGAGGTTCCTCGCATCTGTCAACCAGCTGCTTAAATGGTTATATGTGCTTCTTCTGTGAAGAGCCAAGTGAGGAGAATTTAACTATAGTAAGCAGTTACTCCCAATGGTACACTTTTCAGCATTTTAGTGTTTAAAATAATTTGTCCCAGAGATGAAGTGATCTGTTCTGAATTCAGAACAGAACTTCAGCAACGCAGCCATCCCACGAAGGAACGCGAACGCTGGAGAATAGGCTAACTACTTCAGATGCAGTATTACTGCTTTCCATGAGGGCAACATGTTAAGACAGTGTTGTATAAAACTCATTAAAGGGTTTCCTATCTAATACTCTTAAAGAATACTGCACTGGTAGAAGATTGCTTAGGTAACACTGCACAAGATTATGCATTCTTTAAGACTTATTTCCAGCAAATTAGAATGCATACATAAGTGTGCATGAGATGGAGAGAACGTATAAGGCGGCAGAAAAACTGAACACTAAACACCACACTTAAGGACAATGACGTGCCTTCAACTGTTCCCCAAATGTAGGATTTATATTGTGCAATGCCCATTAGTTTGTTCTTTGCTTAGAACACAGGCAATACCTCCAGGTTGCTTTTTCCCCTAAGCCGGGGAGGGATAGCTCAGTGGTTTGAGCATTGGCCTGCTAAACCCAGGGTTGAGAGTTCAATCCTTGAGGGGGCCATTTGGGGATATGGGGCAAAAATTGGGGATTGGTCCTGCTTTGAGCAGGGGGTTGGACTAGATGACCTCCTAAGGTCCCTTCCAACCCTGATATTCTATGATTCTGTATTAACTATTCCTTTAAAAACTGATAATTAAAACAGTTACTGTTATCTGACTGTATATTCTTCAGCAGATCAATAGCAGAGCTCGCTCAAATCAAGGGAATTAGGACTGACAAGGTGGGGGAGGCAATATCTGGTATTGAACCAACTTCTGTTGGTGAGAGAGAGAAGCTTTAATGCCACACAGAGCTCTTCTTCAGGTCTGGGAAAGGTACTCCCAGCAGCACCACTAAACCCAAGGTGCAACAGATTGTTTAGCATAAGTAGTTAAAACATATTCTAAGGGGCCATTCAAGGTGAATTGGTTCGTTAACACCTCTGCACTCATAGGACAAAGGGGAGGGGGGGTAAATGGGTTACAGATTGTTGTAATAAGCCATAAATTCAGTGTCTGCTAGACACTAAAAATCATGGACTGAACAGAGTGTTATGAATTTAAGCTCCCAGGCTCATCTTTAGAAAGTGTTGTACAGGCTTCCTTTGAGGATGAGGACTAATAGGTCAGAGAGTGACTGCTTTGTGAAAAGTGTTCATCCACAGGTGATATGGTATTTGTGTGTTATTTCCCTGAGAGAGTTAGTTCAAGAGCATAGTGATTGTCTATTCTTACCCATATAGTTATTGGGGCGTTTAGCGTACTGAATGTAGAATACCACATGTTGTGTTAGGCAGGCATAGGATCCATGGATCTTGAAAGGTGGGGTGTGTGGGTGGGTTGGAGGGGATATCTTTGTACCAGTAGAGATTTGTCTGCAAGGTTTTGCATCTTTTCTGGCAGGGTCAGGTGCCGCTTTGAGTTAGTATGTCCTGGTCTGTGGGGAATTTGGATTGCAAGTGGAATCAAAGCCATGAAATGACAATGACCTCCTTTGAGTGAATCTAATTGGTGTATGCCTGCATCCCTGCAGGGAATGAGCAGATTTTTGGATGCTTTGCTCTTATTTTGGAAAGAACTCACAAGTTCTTCTTACCCTGTGAATAACCTATTAACCATTTCATAAAGAAGAATGGCTGTAAGAAAACACCTTGCATTCCCATAGCTCCTTTTAGAGGCTATCCTCCAATCATTTCTACATGGCAATGCAACTTAGTTTCAAATACAGCTTCTCCACGCATGGTATAATTTTATTCATGGTTATAAAACCCACCATCCAGGACATTCATTCATCTGCAACCTGACTGAATATTCAGTTGTGTTTCCATATACTGAATCTAATATGCTGATAAAATGTATATTGTTGGTATACCTACATGCAAGTCAATTACAGATTATATACCAAAAAGAAAGATAGTTGCAGTTATGACTATAAGTTAAGACTCTGAAGATATTTAGTTTTACTCTGACAAATAACTTCAGTGACAGGGAAGTTACTACATCTTCAAAATACCAAGTCTTTGCTATAAAAAAAATGACTAGCTGGAGTTTGAGTGTGTACAAGCAGCTAGCTACTCACTATTTATTGTATTCCTTCCATTCAGGGAAAGCTAGGCCACCTCTGTTTGAAAGACTACAGATAAATGGGAGAGTTCAAGAACAGGCCCGAAGCTTTTCAACAGATCTACGTTACAGAATGCCATATCCCAGAATTCCACCGTATACCATCCCCAGGGGAAACCATTTGAGACTGGGAATATTCCCATAATTGAGGGAGGAGAACGGGGGGGGGGGGGGGGGGGAGAGAACCACACCTAAATTCCATACCCTGAAATCTTGAGACAAAGAACCGCCTTTCAGATAAAATGTTTCAACTAAGTTGGCAGAATGCAGTAACACCACAATGCCTGAAGGGGGAGAGTCAATAAAGGAAGTTTCCACGGAGAAGCTTGTTTATGCAGGACTTGAAGATTCTGAAGTTTCACATTGATTAACCAAAGTCAATTTGAAAGTAAACTACCAGTGCTTTACGGTTTAAACAGCAGTTTATTTCCCTCCCTTCTATAAAGGGGAAGCTGCATAAGAAAGGGTGAAAATCCACTATCCAGATACCTGACTAGTTTAGAAAACCAAGAGGACTGAGACCCAGAGAAAACAGTCATATACAACGTAGTGACATCGTAAAGCAGTGTCCCAAATAGGCTTGGAAATAAATTGGTAGTCATACCACATGTTCTATTTTAGCTATAACTACAGTTGACAAAAATCAGACAATATCTTACCTAGTAATATCATAGACCATGAGAGCTCCTGCTGCTCCTCTGTAGTAGCTTCGTGTAACAGCCCTAAATCGCTCTTGTCCTGCTGTGTCCCAGATCTGCAGTTTAATTTTTTGGCCACTAACTTCAATTATTCTTGTACCAAATTCGACTCCAATTGTGTGGGGACAGTCAGCCATAACTGTCACAGAAAGACAAAATCAGAGGTTCGCATCTTTCTACTAGAAGTCTTCTCCCTCTTACAGAAGAAGATTTTAGTAATTCCATCTTTCATATTGAAAAAACAAATCTAGATCAACCTGCTTTCCAACAGTAAATTGTTTTTAATGTAAGTAGCACTGAATGATTGGTTATTTCCTGAACACGATAGTTTTAATGCACTGCCAAGCATTTAAGAATGGCCAAGTCATAAATCAGAAAATTCCTAATGGAAGTTGCAAAAGTACACATCATTGATGTGTTTGGCACTACAAGTTGAGTACCTGAGTCAGTTTAGATTGCTGCAGAACTGACCCTTGTGGAAACAACTTTAACTTGAAGGCTTAGAGAGACTAGACATGACTTGAAAGAATTCAATTAAGTTTTTTATATATTTCCAACAGATGGTTAAACACACTACACATGACCATAGGAGTGATCATGCTGGATCACACCAGAGATCCATCCAGTTTAGTATCACACTTTGAAGACTTGCCTGTAACTGATGTTCAAGGAAGGTTTAAGAAACATGTCAGAAGACAGTTCTAGGATAATCTGTCAACAGGAAAATCTTCCTACTCCCCATTAGAGATCATCTTATGCCCTGTCTTTGTGCTCAAATTTAAGTTCTATTTCTTCAAGTTTATAGAAATTTTGAGGAATTACAAATACTTAAAAGCATTCTCTCAGAGAACCTCTGATGGTCTCTTCAAAAAAGTCAGGCCACACACAAGAGATTGCTTGGTATTTCCAGTGTGAATAGGTTAAATCAAAGGTAAATCACTTTCAGAACCCTAGTTCTCACCACACAAGCACACTTTAAAGCTGTGTAACTATTTTGCAAGCCCAAGGACATGAAAACTAAGCTACATTATCCACTATAAGTAAACTGCATGGAAAGGATAAGACAGTATTAAGAGCCACAACAAACTTTCACTACCACCAAACAAAGAAAAAAAGAAAAAGAAAAAAAACACAACTAGAAAAGCTTCAGACCTGGTAAACAACATTTGAGTCAATGTTTATGTACCACATCTCTAACACCGAAGAGAAAAAGGATATATAATAAAAATAAAAAATACAAACACACACACACACTCCTTAAGGAGCATGTATCATTCAGATACAGCAGCTGTGACTCGTGACAATCAAGCTATAAAATTAACTCCTGTAAGAGGCTGCCTTTGATTTTTAGCAGTTATATCCCACTTTGAATGTCAAAAGTACTAACTCCCCTCAAAGTGAGCTTTTGCATTCCAACAGAGGTTCTACTCTCACCAAATACCAATGCAAAAAAGTGTAGGAATATTTTTAAAGTGGTTTTTGTGATTGAAGTGTAGTAGCACGCTTTCGGAAGCCATCATGTAGCAGGACCTTTCCCAGCACCATGCCCATCACAGATATATGCTTTGGGAATGCTATAACCTTTATTTCACAGAAGTCACTCTCCAGACACATGGACAGACAAACGACCTGACAGGCAGCTATAACTATTTGTTTCTATCTTCATCATTCTGACTATGATTAGTCTACATATTTGCTATGGGTGAAGCACCAGAAGAAACTCATGCATGCTGGAAAATAGCTTTCAGAACTAGGGAAGCGGGAAAAAGAGGGAGGAAGCATACCACCAGTGAAAACAGAGGCTCCGAATGAAGATACTCACATTTCTTTTCTGTGAATTGGTGAAGTAAGCAGGACTTTCCTACACCCATGTCCCCTGTTACAGAAAACATAGTTACTGTACTGGTAACAATGGCTTCAATTTAAAAACATCTGACAAGCTTTACATTGAACACACAAGTGCCTTGCTGGACCATGCTTTGCTATGCCTGTATGCACACGATGATGTTTCACAGTGCACCTGGTAACAGTACTTTTCCCTATAGCTTTGTTCACAGGCATTGGGTAGTAGAGGCATCCAAGGAATAAACAAAAGGAAAGTTCAGGTTACAGCCTCATGCAATATCACTATTTGAGGTTTGCAAGGTCATACAGAAAGCTGACCCTGTAGGCACTGAGGGGGAGAGATACCAAGGTTATTTGCAACTTTCATAAGGACAACAGAAATTTTAAATTCCATACTGACAGACATTAGAGCAGAGACCTTTAATTATAAACATTTTACACCAGAAGGTAGGCATTTCCCAGTAGCTGAGCAAGTGTGAGGCAACTGCTACACTGTCATGTTAGTCCTGTATTAGGCTTCAGCCCAATCATGGCAGTGTACTTCATATATAACAGAACTAAATGATAAATTGTTTTAAACAAAATCAAGGATCTCATAGCAACCTTGATTTGCACACCTTTAAGGCAAAACTACCCACAGATTCATCTACACAAAACCCTTTAGAGTTGTATAAGCAACACAGTGAGCCCAATCATATTTTGATAATCATAAAAAGACAAACACAGGGCAGGAAGAAGCATATGCTAGTCCATTCTCCTGCACTGAGGCAGGATTAAGTAAACCTAGGCCAGCCCCAATAAGCATTTGTCTCTAACCTGTTTTTAAACACCTCTAATGACTGATTCCACAGCCTCCCTTGATAACCTGTTCCAGCATTTACCTAGCCTCACAGTTAGAAAGTTTTTTCTAATATCCACCTAAATCTCCCTCACTACAAATTGAGAGATTACCTCTTGTTCCCCATATCTACTGAGGGTAGAATAATAGATAACTTAAAAGTTGCTAGAGGACAGTTATTTGAAGACTTCAGTCCCTCCTCAGCCTTTTCTCTTCTAGACTAAACATGCCCAATTCTTTCAACTTTTCTTTGAGGGTTATATTTTCCAAGCCTCTTATTTTCATTGCTCTCTTCTAGACTGTCTCCAATTTGGACACACCTTTCTTAAAAGTGTGATGCCCCAAAACTGGACACAGTATGCAAGCTGAGGCCTCACAGTGCAGAGTAAAGCAGAAAAATTACATCCCATGTCTCAACATTCTTAACACCAGCATGAGATCTGCCTTTTTCACAACTACATCATATTGCTGATTCATATTTATGTTCCACTAACTCCCAGATCCTCTTATACAGTACTGCTGCCTACAATGGGGAAAACTGGTTGTTTTTGTGCATTTGACTTTTTTCTTCTTAAGTGTAGTGCTTTGCAATTGTCATTACTGAATTTCATCTCTAGTTCAGATCAAATTCTCCAATTTATCAAGATCATTCTGAATTCTAGTTCTGTCCTCCAAGGTGCTGGCAACTCCTCCCAGTGTGGTGTTGTCCGCAACTTTTGCAAGCCTACTCTCCATCATACAAGTTGTTAATGAAACTGTATAGTACTCTATCAGAAACACCCTTGCAGGACCCCATGGATATGTCCTTCCAGTATGACAGCAAACTGCTGGTAACTATTCTGAATATGGTCTTTCAACCAGTTATGCACCTGCCTCATGGTCATTTCATTTAGATATTTCCCTAGTGTGCTTATAATTTTAAATGCAACAGTATAGATAACCCACAATACTCCACACATCTCTCATGGTCAAGATAAGGTGCTTGTAGTAAACTTAATTTTGACATTATGCAGTCAAAAGACACCCCAGGAGTATAGTGCCTGCAATCATATGTCATCAAGCAGCTGCCCCCAGAGACTATGCAGCTTAATCTCTCAGTTAAGTTTTTTATAAATGAAAAGAAACCATTTGTTTTTGGTGCTGTAGGTTCCAAGCTCAACTGACAAACAAGGATTTCCCTCCCCACCCTGCCCTCCTCACAAACCCTAACTGTGCCCTTTTTATGCAGCTGCAGCAGCGTAAAGTATTGGAACAGCCACTTAGCCAAGGGAGGATTTCCCTGGCATAGGCACTGCCATACCAGCCTTACACAGAATGTTGCAGGCTTTGGCATAAGGGGTATACCTAGGGTGAGCAGAGCCTCCAGAGCTGCCCAAATTGCACCAAGGACTGCACCAGGTCACCAGAATTTGAGAGAATGAAGGAGCCTTAAAGACACTGTAGCCCCTCTTATCCCCAAGTTGCACTGCACTCATTCGTACCCATGGTAATTTGTATGTTCATATAGCTTTAAAAAAAAAAAAGAAGAAGAAGAAGACAGGGACATTTAGGAGCAGCAGCATATTTCAAAGAGGTTATAGAAATCATTACTCTGATTTAACCATGCACTTGCATAAGTTTGCCTGTGCAATCCTGGAACTAGGCCACTCAGTGAAACCCAGCTGTACAAATACCTCACATGAATTTGTTACAACAAAGTTTCACAGGTAGCACTGTAAGTGTGAACAGGATGTCTCCCACTGCAGGTACATAAATTCACTTCGTGTATTTCTTAGTCAGACTGTGATTGCAGACTAGTTTTTAGTTTTGTTTTTTAATTGGTCAACTCTAAGTACAGAGTGCACAAAAGCTTTCTCCCAGACTGAGATGAACGCTAATTTCCTAATAAAGACAAGTACAGGCTACATCAGAATTAAAGACAATGGCCCAAATTCTGAATTTTTCCATCTAGATGTGGATACACCTTTACCCCTCCCAAATTGTGGACTGTCCGTAGCTTTGTGGTCTGCAATACAAATTAGAGCAGTTGTGGGAGCTGATTTCCAGCATCTTTCCACATCCAGCCAGGATGGCTTTAAAATTTAAAAATAAAAATAAATACTCCCCCACCTTTATTTTTAAAGGTATTTTAAAATTATGACAACCTGTATTAAGTCCCAAGCTTACTATTATCTGCTAAAATCATTTAAATAAAAACCAATGTTAAAGCAATACACAATCGCTGCCAAAGCTTTAAAGAAAGTCAAACCACTTGAACTGGTAGAAGTCACTGGCCAAGAATCTGGAGCCAGAGTTTGTTGAAGTGCTAAACCAATTTTGACAGCATTAGCCTCTTCTGCAGGTGCAGAGAGAATGTTTTCTTCATTTCTGTCTATTCAACTAGTTCAGTTTTAAGTTGAGAAACCAATTGTAGTTGAAAAAGCTTGTTTTCTCTCTTCCCATCTAAGAATAAAAATGACGTGTGAGGATGAGATTTACTAGTTATAAAATCTTGAAGGACACAGTTACCAAAAACATTCAATTCACTATTTTTGTTTAAATAAAATCAGCTTTAAAATGTAAAATGTGTTTTGACAAGAAAAAAGTTCCGGTATCCAGAATATGTAAAGTAATTTAATAAAAAAAACAGTTTTAAAATGTCTGTATTTAATTGAATTCAAATTTTTGGCAAATGCAGCAACACTAGTAAAAAATTAATCTACTGAATAAAAATGTATCATTCATGTTTCTAAAACAGTAAAAACTAAACATCTGAGACGTATACACTAAATCTGTATACTTATTAAGCAATTATAGTTTATCCTCCTGGTCAGCAAGAGTACCACCAAATTATGCCAACCAATGAGAATCAACCCCTATTTAGGGAAACTGCCGGTAGAGATGCTGATTTAAATTGATTTTAAGCTTGTTTTGCAAGGAAGAAACACGGACTTAATTCATGATTAAAATCAGTGATTTAAGTCAGTCATTCTACCCTTCAGCCACCTACACATGGTGGGAGGGGAAAAAAAAACAAAGAATCTGGCTACCTTCAAGCTCTTTACACCGTGGAAGTGTATACTGGAGACCAAGGGTGTGTCTACACTACATGCCGGATCGGCAGGTAGCGATTGATCTATCAGGGGTTGATTTATCGCGTCTAGTCTAGTCCTCCCCGCCCCACCCAGTGTAGACCAAGGCCAAGAATAGCAAAAAATGGGGGCTACAGTCACTAACCCTTTGGGATTGACAAACATTTCAGTATTGTAAGATTGCACCAGAATACAGTCCCACCCTACTAAGGAAATGAATATTGAACTTGCACTCACTCCCTGCTCATAAACGTGTCTTCCTTGGGAAGAGTGTGTCTTGAGTGTAGTGCTTTCTGCTGAGACAACTACATTCAAGTACCAAGTATGCTTTTGTTTCAATGGCCTTGTTTGGACTGCTCTCTTCTCTGGCCTTAGAAAGCAACCACTGTGCATATCAACCAACAGTAGCAGGATGATCCAGCTACAAAAATAAAGCAGATTACTACAATTATACCAGTCCTGTAGTAATATCTTCATTTATTTTAAAGCAGAGCAAGCAGCAGACTGGCTGAATGTTCTCTGTAGAAGTGAGTTTGCATGCTTCCCAGATTCCCCCCTCCATCCCATAAGTAGTTAAACTCCATGTGGTTTGCAGCACAGCTTTTAACAAGCACCAGGAAACCAGGTATACACAGAGCTAAGTGTTGTGGCCTTAGAAATAAGGATTTTAGGAAGAGGTATAATGAAATGCAATTAGAACTACGCCTGGTAAGCGGTGCTCAGAAAGCAAAGATAGGTGGATTTCAGTAAATAGCGCATATTTACGACTTTAACTTTAAAGCACAATATTCCATAGATGAAGTTTTGTGGTGCTAGAGAAAAAGAGTAGAAACGATAGGAGATGCAAGGTGAAGTGTACATAATGAAGAACATTGCTCTAGATGCACACTTAACAGGAAGTTATCCTTTCAGTGGGAACTCACCCAGAGTTCAGATACAGACATTCTAAAGTGTAAGCAAGTATCCATGTATATACGCAAGTATTTATCCCAACATCTGTTTTTAAAGTAAAAACATTTTCCAAGTTCATACTTACCAATAATGATGTACTTAAAGATGTAAGAGTAGTTGTAAGGTGCAGTTGCCATTGTGGCACTATATAAAAAATAAAAATAAAAATAATCGATCAGCAATACAGATCAGCCATTTAAAACCACTGATTTAGATATATCCCTTCTCCCTGAAGAGTATAAAATGAGTGCATGTTTTTTCCTGAGCTATCCTTTTATTCCAATCTCAGATTTCTACTGCATTTCCATTCAGCCAATGGATTAAGATATTCAAGTATTCGGAACACAAGACATCCAGTAACAGGCCCTTCCATGTCAAGTATTAGGACGCATTGTATGCACTAGGGACTTTCATGAACAAATTCTCACCAGTGCAAATACTAGTCTAGCCGCTCCACAGAGAAGGCTTGAGCAGCTTCTGGCACTAGGAGGAGTGTATAATATAATCAGATTCTTTAGTGAAGATGGTTTGACAGAAAATAGGACATTCCAACTTCCACATTTGCAGAGAGACGCCTCAGTTTGACAATATAATGCTAGTTACAATTTAGAACACCTCTTTTGGAATCAAAGTAAGTCCCAAAAGCTTTTCTAAAAAAATGCACTTTAAGATTTGAACCAAAGCCATAAACACCATTTTGCCATTACAAATAACTTAAATTTCAGTATACCACAGAATGTTTTCCAAAGAGAAACACTACAGATTTGCATATTTTAAGTCAGCTAACTTAGATCACTCTAGTTTATAGGAAAGAGTGCTTCAGGCCTGATGCTCTGTCGAGTAAGAAGTCTAGATTTCCTACACCCAGGTCTTGAGAGACATAAGCCACAAGTCAGATGTTCAGGAAATTGGTCAATAATAATTGTTGCTTTGTCAGCCAGACAGCAGTGAACAAGCCTCAGTAATTTGACTACTTTTACATGATTAAGTTTCTTGTATGAACTGATCATTATCTCATGTTAATTTTTTTTTTTTAACTTAAAACTTTACTATAAATGGTATACTAAGTAAGATAAGGTGAATTATTCTGGGAAGTCTAAATACATAGGAGTAAGGAATGCTTAGTTCTGTCTAGCCTGACAAACCAAGTCATTTCCATTATTTACCTTTAATATATGCAATTTTTGAATCCAAACTTAGTTTATTTCAGATACCTGCTTAAAAACTGGAACTATAGTTCTTGTGAGTTTAAAATTTGTGAATGACTCCTCTGCCTCACTGAAGACTCCTTTTACTACTTCAAAGTACAGCTGTGTCTGAGTTCTACTCAGATGTTTCCTTGGCAGCCTTGTCCCTTCACTAATTACCTTAATTCACTTCTCATGCATCTTATTTCCTACCACCCCAGCCACCAGTTTAAAATGACAGTGCTGCTCACTCACATGAGTGAATGTTAAGTGCTATTTAAATGTCATGTAGTCTCATTAGTTCAACATCTTCTGTACTCACGGTTTCTTTTCCTCTCCCCCTCCGCCCCACCCCAGCCGCATGCCAGATAACCACCAGTTACATAGAGGTTCTCCCCTTTATAAGGGATCTGGATCTCTAGCCCACTTAAGTCACATTACAATTTAGTGCAACTTCACCTCATGAGACAGGACAAGTGAGTTCATATATTAAAAGAATCAGTCAAGTAAAATGAGTGGGGAACACTATAGAAATGCTAACAGTTCAATGGCATTTTGATATATACCATAGTAAACATTTCTTCTTACTCACCTAAAAAGGAAACTAATGACCACTCAAGGTAAGAGGGGGGGGGGGAGGAGGAGGAGAGATGATGGAGGAAGAAGAGGGGGGAGAAATAGTTTAAAGGTCTTAATGTGTGCCAGGCAAGATATGGCAGTACCAGTTACTTCCCCCTTCCCCAGCTGTTTTATTCAGAGGAAGCGCCCCTTTCCCCTCTGTCCAACCAGACACCACTTCTCTACCTTTCTCAGGTCTCTTGAATTAGGCAATTTCCACTCCATGTACCCCAAGCAGCTAAGCAAACCATCTAAAACATCGTAAGTTAAATTCTATTAGGCCTAAACTAAGCCTAGATAGCCCAAAGGAGTTTTTCACAAAGAGTTATTCTGGTAATGTAATAGCAAGGTAAGTTTCCATCATGAGATACTCTGCAGTAGCTCAGCACATGTTTGGCACTATTGGGGGCAAGGGATGGGAACTGGAGAGGAAATGATGGTCAGGACAAAAGTTTTCTTCCCCTTCCACCCCAGACTATTGTTCTCAGAACAAGCCATGGGATCTTTAGTTCCCCCTCTAGAGACTGTATGAAAGCAGTGCAAGAAAGACAGTACTGATGTAGGGCTGTAACTTCAGCATCAAGCTTTTTCCTTCCACATACAAGGTTCAATCAAGTTCTTTCAAACTTACACCACCAGTTGCTAGATGAGCAGTGATACTTCTTGCTATATTCCTGAAGATCTTCATCATATTTAGAAATAAAGATTACTTCAGTGTCAGATGAATGTTAATGCTCCAAGTACATAAAGAGTTCAATGTCAGTGCAGCTTTTCCAGTGTGGACACACACTGATGATGCAGATTTTCTGACTACATCTTCCAGGTTTTATATGCTGGAAAGTAAGCAGAATGAGACCCAAGAGCAATACCATTCAGTGTCAGAAAAACCTTAACAGGTTTGCTGAACTAACAAAATCAGAATAAACTTAAGTTTGGCTCCTGCTTTTTCTCCCATTATAATATATAGGGACAATATAAAGATTTCTCTATCAACCTAGATGCATCTATATTGGGTGTTAGGTCGACCACAGCACTCAGGGCATGAAATTTCACAGCTCTGAGCAACTTTGCTAGGTTGAGCTAATTTAAGAGTAGATCAGGCCTCAGGCTTTTGCCAGCATAGTGATGTCAATTTGGGGAGCAATTCCCCCCCACACCCACACACTTCTAACAGACAATCATGCCACCAAAATCATTACATTTAGACTAGACCCGAGATAAAATTGTAACTCCTAGTTTTTAAATCTTTAATTGTTTGGAGCTTTCATCAAGAATAGATATTTCAGAAACAAAGCCTAGGTCAAATATTTCTTGAATGATCAAAATATTCCTTAAGATTTTTAAAATTCAGTTGTAATAAGTTAATGCACAAAAGCATTTCTTAATCTACATTTGTGCTATATCACTTCAAAAAGTCTATGAAGCCACAAAACTTTCAGATGCATACTGTGTAACATGGTGTTTCACATCAGTAACACTACAAGTGTCTAATCAATACTGAAATAGTACACTACATAAAGTAGCTAAAGAACTGCCATTCCAATTAATACTTCTGAATGTACAGTTGAGATACTAAGTTCAAGATCTTAATGACCACTCAAGAGCCTACCAGATCAAATTTAAAAGATCAACCCAAGTTCAGTTAACCATTTCCAGATGTCTGAAAGTGTTTTGGTCCAATAAAGGTAACTCCAATTTGACATTAGCATCTCATTTGTTGAGGAGTTATATAGTCAGTTTTATACAACTAAAAGTTAGATCGCTACTTAGAACATAAAAGAGTGCCCTACTAGGCCAGTATCTTATCTCCAACAATGGACTATCAGATACTTCAAAAGCTGTAAAAATCCCTATAATTAATGTTGATAAAACATGCTAGGGGAAATCTTAACCCCAAGCAATTAAGCTATTTTAAGTATATCAAAAAATTTGTCAGGCCATAAATTTTATCCTAATAAGATTAACTACTAGTATCGATCATGATGTCTAATCCTTTATTCCTACTACACTCTTTGCCAACGAACAAAGACAGCATTCCATAGATTAGTTTTATCAGCTTTATCATGTGTTATGCCTCATATCCCCCGTTGTTTAGTTAGTACTAGTCTTTTTAATGCCATTCAAAAGACTGTCTGCACCTCTAGTCATTGCCATTCCCAGGACTTTTTCTATTTCTACTATGTTCTTTGGAATGGCGTAAACAAAACTTCAGACTACCAAAGGACTAAGAGTACCAGCAATTTTATAGAATGGCAGCATGTTTTCAATATTCTCTTCCAGCTTAGAAAAGAGGCTAAGGGGAGGAAGGCAGATATTCATGATTTTATAAACCTCTGTCATGGTATGGAGAAAGTGAATAGGGAACTGTTATTCGCCCCTTCACATAACACAAGAACTAAGGGTCATCCAATGAAATTAATAGGCAACAGGTTTAAAACTAACATAAGTACTTCTTAACAACACACGGTTAACTTGTGGAACTCATTGCCATGGGATGATCCAAAGGCAAAAGTACAACTGCGTTTAAAAAGAATTAGATAAGTTCAGAGAGGATGTCCATCAATGGCTATTAGCCAAGATACTCAAGAACGTGGCCCTAAAGCTGACTGCCAGAAGCTGGGAGGGAAAGGGGAAGGGGGGGGGGGGGATGAATCTTTCCAACTGCCCAGTTCCGTATGATCCCCCTGAAATTCTAGTAATGACCACTGTACAAGACAGGATATTGGGATAGACAGACCAATGGTCTGACCAAGTATGGCAGTTCTTATGACACTTCCAAACAAAACTGCTTCAGTGTTAACAATGAAAAGTTGTTCAAACACAAAACTGATGTGACAGGATATCAGTGAGGCCCTAAACTTTCTTCAGCATAGATGAGAGTTTTATGTGAAATCTGTCATATTAGACAATCTATGAAATCTGAAACTTTACTAACAATTAAGGAATTAAACAAGTACAAAACATCCATTTTACTTCCCATTTTATTGTCTTAAATCGATAAAGAACGAGCAACATGCAAGTCAAACTCTAAAGAGAGACCCAATTAAATATAAAGTTTGTATTGTCTAAGGCAGTGGTTTTCAACCTGGGAGTTCACAGACTATGAAAATAAAGTTTCAGAATCCAAAAGAGGCATTCTGTTTTTCTGATCAAGAGTATGTGAATACCCCCACTTACAAGTCAAAAACACAGAATTGTCATCGTCACCATAGAAGCCCACAGTTCAGCACCCTTTTCTATGCTACATCAAATGCCATGCCAAGCACATACAACATTTATAGTTGAATTCTGTTCAGTCAGTTTTCTAAGACTCCTATGTCAGGGGTCCACACATCACAGGTTGAATTTCCACAAGAGGTCTGCACCTCCATTTGAAATATTAGGGGTCTGCAAACGAAAAAAGGCTGAAAACCATTAGTTTAAGGCAGACAATTTTTTTTAAGAGGAACGAATTTATATAATTAGGTTGCCTCATCAAGACTAGCTGATTGTCATACTTGACTGCACTGTAAGTAGTCTGAAGGTATCACAATGTACATTGGAAAGAACTAATCATACACAGAGATAGACCTAGATGTCACTGCGAATAATAATGGCAAAAGCGCAAGATATTTAGGGGGGGGGGGGGGAGACACATAAAAACAGCTATATTGGGTTAGACCAATGGTCTATCCAGCCCAGCATCCTGTCTTTTGACTTTGGCCAGTGCCAGATGCTTCAGAGGTAATGAACAGAACAGGGCAATTTTGAGTGATCCAGCCCGTTGTCCAGTCCCACCCTCTTGCAGCTGGAGGTTTAGGGATACTCTGAGCATAGTGCTGTGTCCTTGACAATAGCTACTAATGGACCTATCCTCCATGAACTTATCTAAATTATTTTTTGAACCCAGTTATACTTCTGACCACCACAACTTCCAATGGCAATATATTCCATGTTAATTGTGCATTGTGACACAGTAGTTCCTCATGTTGTCCTCTTGTATTAAACCTGATGCATATTAGGGTCATCAGGTGACTCCTTGTTTTTGTATTGTGGGAAAGGGATAAAACTAGGGATGTAAATGTTGTTTAAAAACTATAAGTGTTTAAATTATATCGGTTAACGGACTCAGGCCTCACATGCAGGCACCTCTCCTCATTTCAGGCAGGACCCTTGTTCCTAGGATGGCACATCTCTCCCCCATTGCCCCAGATAGATGGGGAAGGGCAGCTGAGCTCATACCAGGGGTGACACAACAGGCCTAGCCAGGAGAGCCTGGGGCAGTTGAGAGGGCCCAGTACCCCCTTTGTATGCTCATTACCCAGGAAAAGGGAGAGTGGCCCCAGGTACCTAGTTTGTTCCAATGCGGCCTCCACAGATGCTCCATGCCACCCCAGCAGCAGCTTCCCTTCACTGGGCAGCACACTGTCCACCCCCCAAGTCTAAATGCACTCCCCCCCAGCCTGGTACACTGTACCAACTGAATCACCATTACCCTCATGCTTGTTGACACCCTCAAAGAATTCTAATAGATGGATGAAGCATAACTTCGCTTTACAAAAGCCATCTTGATTCTTCCCACACAAAAAGTGTTTATCAACATGACTGATTATAGTAAAGAACAGAATTAGTATTCTATTTGCCCTGAACCGAAGTTAGGCTCACTGGCCTGTAGTTGTCAGAATCACCTCTTCTGATACATCACTGTGGGGCAGCACTTCAGATGTGTTACCCATATTAGAGCTATCCTTTTGGGGCATCTACATCCTCTGCAGTGAGCGCCAATGCAAAGAACTCATTTAGCATCTCTGCTAAAACCTTGTCCTCTTTGAGTACTCTAACACCTTGGTCACCTACTGGCCCCACTGCCTGTTTGACAGGCTTCTTGGGATATAGATCTACACTGCAATTAAACACCCACAGCTGGCCTGCATCAGCTGACTCAGTTTCACAAGGCTCAGGCTGCAGGGCTGTAAAGTTCTGGTGTAGATGTTAGTTTGGGCTACAGCCCAAGCCCAGACATCTATACCGGAATTTTACAGTTCCGCAGCCTGAGCCCTGCAAGCCCAATTCAGCTGACATGGGCCAGCTGCAGGTGTTTAATTGCAGTGTACCCCATATAAAATAAATAAAATATATTGCATATAATTGCATATATATGCAAAAAAATAAATAAATAAGAATTTCTCTTTAGCAAGCTGCTTCTCAAGTTCTTGTGCACCTTCCAATTAACCTCACTAGGATCTGACTTTCAATTTTTAAAGGATGCCTTTTTTGCCTATAATGGTCTCTATTACTCTGCTGTTTAGCCATGGTGGTACTCTTTTGGTCCTCTTACTGTACTTTCTGATTTAGGGTATCCATTTAGTCTGAGCCTCTGTTATGGTGTTTTTAAGTCGTCACCATGCTGCCTGCAGACCTTTAACCCATCTGATAGCTCCTTTTACTTTCCATGTAACAAACATCCTCATTTTTATGTAGTTACCCTTTTTAAAGCTAAATGTTACGATGGTGGACTTTTTCGGTATTATTTTGGATGCTAACATTAATTACATTATAGTCACTGTTACCAAGTGGTTCGGCTATAGTTATGCCCTAAAACAAAAACCAAGAAAAACCCAAACAATTTTAGCCTTGAACCTGCAATCACTTATGCATGTGCTGATCTATAAACACAAGATTAGTCCCACTGAAGTCAAGTTATGTACCTGCTTAAATGTTCACTGGATCAGGGCCTTAATTTTTAGTATTTTGGGTTTTGCCTATAGCAGTATTGTACTATTCAAATAAGATATCCCACTAAGTAATGGCATTTAAAAATGTTTATAATTCATAATTATCTATAATTGAAACAGCATAAAAATTAGGTGAATTGTTCTCCTCTGCACTCTTCCTGTACCATATGCTTTTTTCCTCATCTTTCCAAGCTTAAGAAAAAATAAAAAAAATGCAGAGCATCCTCATCCTGTTGAGACTCCCCAGCATCTTCTTGGTTCTAGCTCCCCATGTTAGTTCCTTTATTTCCCCATCATAGACAAGAATGTTGCTACATAGAGTGACTTCTAGTTTAGAAGAGAGGCATTTCCCTCAAAGAATATCTATTTTAAAACAACTAGTAGTTTCAAGACCTGAAAGACCAGGGATTTTTTGTCCTGCAGTTATCAATTCACATGGTTTAAATAAAAAAAATAAAAAAATACAAGACGAAGTACCCAAAAAGGCTTTTTCTTACAATCCTGTTGAGAAGTTTAATTCAAGAGTTGTAAAGTGTTTGCTAAATCCTAGAATAGAAGTGAACAGTAAAGTATTTAACAACTTATCTGAGTACTGTCTTCACTTTTTTCCCTTGAGGATTTGAGGTCTACAGGTGATTTACACTCTCCACCTACTCAATTTATCAACAGTAGTTTTACATGGACACAGTTCAATGTAAAGTCTGTTTCTCCAGCTCCCACTCCCAAAAAACTACTCTAAAGAAACCTTAAATATGCCTTCTTGTCTTTGTGCAATTTAGTGCTATTTAAACCCCTTTTACCTACATAAGTGTTGCAACATTTGTAGTTACTATTTACACCTCCTACACTTTGAAAG
The DNA here is from genome assembly GCA_033296515.1 of Macrochelys suwanniensis. Classification (NCBI taxonomy): domain Eukaryota; kingdom Metazoa; phylum Chordata; order Testudines; family Chelydridae; genus Macrochelys; species Macrochelys suwanniensis. Next base: position 4,911,886 of record CM065790.1, on the reverse strand, counting down.
TGGCCTACTCGTTACTCTCATATTAGGGCTTGTCTACACTGGCACTTTACAGCACTGCAACTTTCTCACTCAGGGGCACAGCAAGTTTCAGCGCTGTAAAGCACCAGTGTAGACAGTGCACCAGCGCTAGAAGCCGCACTTGGAGCGCTGGTAGCTACACCCCTTGTGGAGGTGTTTGGTTGTTTTTGTGTGTGTGTTTTTTAAGAGCATTGGGAGAGCTCTCTCCCAGCACTCTGCTATGAGTGCACAAGCCACGTTAAAGCGCTGCCGCATCAGCACTTTAATGTTGCCAGTGTAGACTAGCCCTTAGATACAATCAGGCTATGGAAAGCTATAATTGAAGCAGTATATTTGAATATTAGTTATAATCGATGTGCTTTAGACATAATGTTGTCTTAGTAATTATGTTCCTACAAGTGGTACAGGTTCCCATCAGAGTCATGTAAACACACACCTGCTTCACACACCCCTATAAGCTCCAGAAAGCAACTATACCCTCCAACTATGACTATAGCATTATAATGCACTTCTACTCTGAAAAAGTGACATAAAATGGCATCATGGGTTTTCACATGTGTTTCTTGATCTCCAAGCAGAGTTTGCTCTGTTTAAAACAAAACAAGAAATTAAACTGGCAGTCATGGAAACTCATCCTGAGCTCAATGTGTCAAGATTATTCTTCTCCATCTTGTGTACTACCATTAGTAATAGTTTCTGCAGACCAAACTAGGCCCTTATTTATATCTGCACAACTCCACTGCCCTGAATGGGTTTGCATGGGAGTAACTGGTACATTGTACACAATTCTGTTTATGTACATGATTGAACAAAAGAACACTTGCTCTTAGTATTGAAAGCCAAAACAGCCAACAAGAGTAAAATGCAAGCAGTAACTTTGTCACTGGAGTCAGTAGATGTGAGACTACAAGAGGAACAGATCTGATGAACAAGGTACCAATTTTTAACCTAGTCCCTGAGTAGAGTCAGTGTGAGTAGTTCATGAGGTTTTTTAAACCACGTTTTATTCTCGTTCCCCTCATCCTCACAGAAGGTGGTACTGGAACAGCCGGGTGCAAAAAGATAACAGGCTGCAGCAAACACTCTAAATACATTGCCTCTGCAATCTTACTAGTACTACTCAGAGCAAAGAGGAAGTATCAAGGTCACAACACATTATTACACAGTGGCATATGAATAGTACATAGAGCCATCAGAATCAACTCCAAGTTATTACTTTTATCAGAAAACATCGCATTGCCTTCAATTTTCTGGCAACATCACGGTTGGTTTTTCTATTGATGGGAACTTCTCACTACTACTAAGGATTTTATATTTCTGCTGTCAGACATTCCTCCATAAGAGAAAGTGAGTCTTAAACTTAACCAGCAGAAAGTATGTCAGATCACCTGATCTGCATTCATCAAATCCCTATTAAATAGTCGTCAGGATGTGCCAAAGCAGGAGTGACTGTGTTTAAAGAAAAAAATACAGAATGACAGTTTAGTCTACATTGCTAATGATCATGCGCCATTTATGGCCACTGACTAAGTTTTGTTTCATGCTAGTTTTCTTTAAATTCCTAACTAGAAGAGGAAAAGAAATGATATTTCTTTTGACAATGTTCTTTAAGGTTGTTGGTTTTTTTCAGCCAACTAGTTATATATGTGCCTCTACCCACCATCCCCCTCCTACTCCATCTAATGACAGTGGGAATCAAACTGCAAGCATTTATGAACTATTTGATATAGCAGTAGTTTAAGGTTTGTTCTCTCTCCCCAGTGACATCTGGTAGAGTTGTACATGAGTACTGAACTGATGGCACTTATGTGTTCCTTAATAAAGAAAGTTTGAGGCTTTTTGAGAAAGCAGCATATAAAGAATGAAGTCTGATTGGTAAGATTTAAGCTGTGTCGAAGTTTCACACTTAACTCTGTTGATTTAGAGTGCAGTTCTTCTGTGACAGTTCTTCTCCTGAAACAGCAGTTTTTCTTTTCTGATTTTAATCATCTATTTTATTGACAAATAATCCAATGATTTTTACCTCTTTGGCACTGTAGAGCCATAGCAACTAATGTTCTTCCTTCCTGGTATCAGTTATACCTTTGCAACCAACCTAAAGGCTATGAATTGCATGCACAGGTGTCACCGAAGACAATGTTGGCGTAATTACAAGACTTTAATATGCATGGATGATGTGTTATCCAGCAAGAACCCAGGCCGAGACTGTAGAGTTAGTAGTTAGGAAAAATGTTTCTAACACTTACATGAAACAATTTTGATACAGATTCACTGACAATTAATAAACCCTACAATCCCTTTAACTAAAAATTGTGTTGGACACTACAACCAAGCCTTTATTGCCCATTGCGTCAAAATAATGACCAGAATATTACTCTGCACAAAAAATTGGGGGGGTATGGGGGAAAAGAAGGGTGTACTGGATGTCTTCTCTCTGTGTACAGAAGTCTCAATAGCAATGAAACTTCATCTTGTGCTTATGAGTATGACCACTCAATCAAAACCAGAGATAATGCCCAAGGTAAAACACAAGTCACTTAAAAACACTCCCTACCACCTTCAGAAAGCTACATTTTAGCAACCACCTTGAACCAAGAGAAAATTTTATATTCAATCAACTGGATATGAGGCATTTCCTTTCACTGCTTGTTTAGCAGCAGAGTCAATTCTCCCATAGATATCTACTGCAAGGTAAGCCTGAACAGGCAAATCACATATTACACCAAAAGTTTTGGTAACAACTAGACAGATAACGGAAAGTAGCTATAATTCTCTAGCAATTAGTTACTGGGCTGTTTAAGTTACCAGCTTGATACAATACATTCTTGATCAGTAGGGAAAGTGAATATTTCACTGGTTCAGGAAGATGTGAGGAGAGAAAAGTCTTGAAAGCCCACTGGATACACTGAAGTATGGAAAGAAACTTATAAGATAACTAGATTTCTAAACATATTTCAAAACCTCTCATTTTAATTCGTTAAACAATTCCATATTTTTTTCTTTAATGATGGCTTCATTCAGGACAAAACGTATCCAATACGCGTGTAAATACCATGTTTCCCCAATTTCAAGATCCCCAACAAATCATAAAAACATGAGACTGGAGTTTCTTACCATAGCTCTGATTTAAGTGGTTTCCCAATCCTTAACAGGGGTTAGTAACTTACCTTTTAATCCATATACAGTTAACATCTAAAAGTGTAACTAACTCCCCCAAGCCAGAAATTCTCTTACTTATGTCTGTAAATTGCTCAGCATAACATAGACCCAATCCCAACCCAGGACTTTAAGTAATACAATAATTTCAATGTTTACTTTTTTTTGTGGCTAAAAAGTCTCTAGCAGTTTTTAAAGCAAGATGTTTCAGTTAACATTTATAATACAAAAAGATGACACATCCACTAAAGAACCAGTTTCCAGTTCAAAACCCAATACAAAGAATTTTTTGAATTACCTGTCAATTTTTAAGTGTAGACAAATGCCATTTTCATATTGGCAGGATAGTCACAACTAAAAATTCTTCTATAAGATCTTGTATCTATATTTGTGTCCCTCCATCCCTCATGTAGCCACTCAATTTAAGACTATTAGAAAGAAACTGAGTAGCAAGAAAGGTCACAACAGTATGGACCTGAAAGCAATACAACTGTAGACAGACCCTAACAAACACCTTTCCTTGCTTCACAGAATTAATGAACCCAGTGTTTTTGTTGTCACAAACTTGTTCCCAAAATAAGTCATCCACCCACTACAGAATATCATTAAATTCAGAAATGTGATGAAGACAGACAGGCAACAGACACAAAACAACGATCTGAGTCTTTTCATCCATTTTCCTGTGCAGCATCTAGAATAATTTTGTCTAAAAGACTGAACTATAGAGTGTTTTCGGGGGCTCTCAGACAAAGATTTGGAGGATGTGTTGTTATTCCTATATGAAAGATTCTCTATCATAGTTTCACGCAACATAAATATTAAATATTGAAGTTACGGACAGCAGAAACAGCCTACATCGCAAGCACATACCCTACTGTATACAAACCCTGGGTGCACATAGGATACACACACGCATGTGTGCAGTCACACGAACTATGCAGGGGCACATACTGCACACATACATAAGGGGAAGCGAGTGGGCAGCAGCGCAGAGGAGGCGGAGACCAGAGAATCAGCGCAGCCGAGGCCTAGCTCCTGCCCAGCCAGCCTCACCCTACCTGGCCGGCACAGCCCCCAGGGCTCGGGCTCTTTCCTCTCCCATTGTGCCTCATCGCTACCGATGGGCAGGCGGGTGGCGGCAGGGCAGCAGGCGAGGCGGCTTCGGGCCCACTGATGCGGGGTGCAGGCAGCATCCGCCTCGGGCCTCCCAGCAAGGGGAGCGGCGCAAGGGAAGGCCGAGGAGCTGGAGCAGAGGCCCCAGCGAGGCCTGGGCACTGAGTGATCACCAGGCTAGGCCGCGGGTGGCTGTGGGGCGGGGAAGGAGGCACCGCTGCGGGGGCTGAACGGCTCCCAGGGCAAGGGGTCCAGGAGAGGGGGCTCCGAGGGCAGCCCTAGGATGAAGGAGGGGTTCCGGCCGGGTTCAGGGGGAGGCCTCCCTAGCCGGGCCTCGGTCGGATCCCCGGGCGCCGGGGTGGGGGAGGGCTCTCTGGGCCCGGCGTTGTGGAGGAGGTGCCGCCGCTTCCTTGTTACCTGGGCTCGGGGAGCTGGTGGCTGTGCAGCTTGGCTCTCTCGGTGGCGGCGGCGGCAGCCCGGTCCCCTCTGGGCGCTGTACGGCTCTGCTTCGGGCTGGGAGGCGGCGGCGGCCGGGCTGGGTCTCTGCCTCTCTCCGGGGCTCCCACAGGTTCAGCTCTGACGGCTCTACTGCGCCCCCATCCCCCCCCTTATCCAAGATGGCGGTGCCCCGTGCGCGGGGTTTCCCCTCCCACTCTCAACGGGCCCCGGCCGCACAAAGCGGCGCGCAGGATTCGGAGCGCGGGCCAATCACAGAGCAAGCGTGCCCCAGCGAGGCACTCCTAACTGCACGCGCTGGGCGGTGCCCAAAGCAGGCGGCGGCGCGCACGTGCTGGGCAGGGGTGCGCGCGCCGGGTCACGCGCTCCCTCCTGCCCCCTGGCGCGTCCTGAGCCTCGCGCGCTGGCTGGGGCGCGCGCCGAGTGGGCGGGCGGGAAAAGTCTCAGCCTGGGTCAGTGAGACGCCAGTCCACGCCGCCCGCGCCAGAGGCGCGGCTGCTCCTTCTTCGTGCCACTCCCCCATCCTGCTGCCCCTCCTCAGCCAGTGCCCACCGGCCCCTAGGGGGGCAACCCATCTAAACACCAATGGAGCGTGACCCCGGCACAACTGCTCGGCACCCAGGCAGGCGTGGAGGTGCAGCCTCAAGCAGTGCAGTGCCGCACAGTGCGGGCATCTGTTCCCTGTCTACGGTGGTGCACTGCTGAGAGGAGGCTGGGGACCCTGAGATGCCCGGGCTAAGAAATGGCTGAGGGCACATACTCGGCACGCACACAGACACACAATGTCCTGGCACCGTAGTGAGGGGATCTGGCATAAACCACCTCAGCCTGCCCCGACCCACCCTCACAGCGTCATGGCAATTGGTTGACTGCCTCAGGGGTGAGTGTCACAAAGTGACCCTGACAAATTAACAAGGGGTCAGGAGGCAAACACTGGCACAGACACAAGGGGCCACATGGCAATGAGGATGGGTGCTGTGTTTTATGACCATTGGTTGGCCGCTGGGGTAGCAGGGCGCAAATGTCCCCCCCCCTACACAATAATGAAAGGACACAAGGAAACCCACACAAACAGCACATGTAAAGACACCAGCCACTCACAATAGGAGGTAGCAACAACACAGCCTGCCAGATGGCAGGGGGCCATAATGCTACACTGAAAAATGATAGTTTGCCGATGGCTTCCATGGTCAAAATGTGTGACCTCCTCACCCTTCTCCCCCCGCCCCTCCCCTGCACACACACATTAATCAGATGACAAAAGAAAAACACAAATACATTGTTTCATAGAGACACTAGTACATCAAGAAGTTTCACAAAGGGACTATGATTTGCTGTTGTGGCCTACTGAGAAACTAAAAGTGACCCATGAGTAACACGAACAAGGTGTCCCATAAAGATGCCAATGCAATATGATGAGATTAAATTATGATACTATGTCTACACAAAATCAGCATGTCATAATGCAGCATCACAGTGTAGCATTTTGATGGTCCCAATGGGTGACACTCAGACCTCAGCTTTTGTGGCAGATTTCTCAGGCCAGCGGGGCTGGCTGGAAAATCTCTGGAATTTTGGCAGCACCAAAGATATGGGTGCTACACAAAGTAAAAAGAAACTGAATAAAATAGAGAATGAGCAGAGAGATAGGCTCTAACCATGCAGACTGCAATAAAAATAATGGTCAACTTCAAATAGTACAGAGGGAACGGGTGAGGAGGTGTTAGCCAAGAGGAAAATCTTAGACTTTCCATTTTTCCATTGTTGGCAGGTATGGTGATGCTGCTGGAATCCCCCAGTTGGAAAGGGAACTATATTTGTGTTTCTGGTTACAGAAATTATGGGGTTTTCCCCTTCAAAAAAACAATTACTGCAACCAGACTTTAAATTAAAATTGTTATTCTCAGTGAGCCTACAAAAATAAACCAAGTGGATTTTCTCCCTAAGAAAACACGCTGTGCACCTAGCTCAAAGATCTTCAACTCCACTATATCTGTAACCTCCAGTCCTTCAATCACACAGGACCAAAAACAGCATTTTTCATGTGCCTAGAAATAAAGCTAAGAGAAAGTGTTTGTAATATGCACACACCCAAAACCCAGCTGATAGTTGAAATTTTGAGTCTAATAAAACTTGATGGTGTAATTTTATTGTAACAATAATATAAAGCATAAACAAACAAAAGTGTAAAGAAAATTACCTAAGGCATTCAAAATAGCCATGACCTAGAAGGCCATTAATGACATAGAAACACATCAAGTTTCCCGCCTTCCTTCAGAATTCCCGTAGCGCTGTTATATGAATGCAACACATTATCAGTATTATTACTTCAGTAAAAAGTATCATTTGAACCAGAGTAAGGTTTACCCTCATCAGGCATTCATCCATCCTAAGCAGAGTTAGTATCTGACTCTGAAAGATGAGGGAGATGTTTCCAGGTGCACTGGGTTGTCTTCTGATTGCTTTGTTACCCACTACACTCTTTGTCTGTTGTAGAGGGGGGGAAATGGAAATTTTCTAATTTATTAATATTTTTCCTGCTATTCCCAAGATTTTTTGTCCTTTAAAAGGAAATTGTACATATATTTAGTGCTTATTGGGGGGGTTGGATATTTAAAGCTATTTTTAAATGGCTGAATAATACATTTTTAAAACTTATTACCAATATGTGCACACTGAAAAAGTACTTAAGAATTTGAGAACTTAAGAATGGCCATACTGGGTCAGACCAATGGTCCATCTAGCCCAGTATACCGTCTTTCAACAGTGGCCAGTGCCAGATGCTTCAGAGGGAATACACAGAACATAGCAATTTATTATGTGATTCATCCCCTGTTGTCCAGTCCCAGTTTCTGGCAGTCAGAGGTTTAGGGACATCAAGAGTGTAGGGTTGTGTCCCTGACCATCTTGGCTATTAGCCATTGATGGACCTATCCTCCATGAATTTATCTAATTCTTTTTTAACACTGTTATACTTTTGGCCTTCACAACATCCCCAGGCAATGAGTTCCACAGGTTGACTATGCATTGCGTGAAGAATTACTTTCTCTTGTTTGTTTTAAACCTGTTGCCCATCAATTTAATTGGGTGACCCCTGGTCCTTGTGTTATGGGAAGGGGTAAAATATGTGTATTCACACCTCAAGAGTTAATAATATGATTTCAGATTGCACTAAATGCTATAGATACACAAGTTAGACCAGAGTGTTGGGTCTATATGTTGGGTCAATAATACCCCCTATACTTTAGGGTCTAAGTGCAGATTATACAATATAAAAAATTCTACATGCAGATTTACACAATGTAACATTTTCATCTACGTTAATATAATGAGCTTTAATTTTCCTAACCAATAGCACAGATCAGAGGTCAGGAGTCTCATAGGATGACATTATAAGGGAAAATGGATGTTATATGGATTTCAATTGGAAATTGGAACAAAAATATAATGTCCTTATATTAGAGACAATCTCTTATCAGTGGGACCAGGAAGAAGGATGCTCTCTATTGCAGCTATGGAATTTTGTCCATTGTGAATTGCGACCCAACCAGGGTATAAGTATTCATCCAAGTGGATGCCTTGCAGGATCAGGGTCCTTAGAGTACATGCCCTCCTATCAACAAATCACCACACAATACTAATAAAAAAGAGAAAGAATGAACAAAGTCATAGCAATTATTACCTATAATCAGTTGATGGTCATACCAGGTCTTCTTGCAGAAGACTTACTTCTAGAAAGATCTATCCCATGAATGAAAAACACTCAACAAAGTACCTTTGCATATCTCCAAAGACAGATGAGAAAGGGATGTGTTCCTATGGTTAAAACAGTTGGAAACTGATAATATAGCCAAATGAGAATATAATTGAAATGAACAATAGTAGTATTTCTTTTCCAGCTGGAACAAGGAAAGTAGTCTTAATGCAGTATATAACATTTGTATTCACATATTTATGTGTATACATTAATAAATCCAAACTTTTTCCCAGATAATTTGGACAGAATCCCTTTATGAGTATATATAGATTAAGAAAAAAGGTTTTTGTTTTGTTTTGTTTATTGTTAGCTATTATGTTTTAACAAATATTCTTTAAACCCCTAATATAAACAAGAAAAGTTGTATGTCAACACATTAGCTGGCTAAGGTGAACCCTATGCTCACCCAAGGTCTAGACAAGGCTGTGTTGCAAGCTCTTACAATTTTATCACAAGCTTTCAATAATTGGCGTTTTCCAGCTCCTGGAATGATGTGATTACCTGAGGCTCTCATCTTTCATTGAAAAAAAAAGGAAGTTTCTAGCCATCATGATTGTGGAGAAAAGCTTGAAAACATGAACTCTAAGGGCTTTAAAACCAGAACACAAATAAAAAGGACCCAAAATTATTATTTTTAAAGCCTCATGATTTTTAAATCAATTTAATGTTGTTGTTTTTTGGTGTGTCTCAGGATTTTTGAACTTGGGGCTGGCAATATCGATGGCCTAAAAGTACAGAAAGCTACAACATGTGGAATAAAGAACACTGAAATTGAGTGACTCAAAAGATGGAGACGTGTGTCAAAAGTAACCTTATGGAAGGATTCTATGTGTTTGTAGTTTAATAAAACTATAATCCAAGTTATTAATTTTAATTATATGAACACATAAATTATAGAAACATGTATTGTCTTCAGACATTAGAAATCAAGATTAATAGCATTCAAGGCTAACCTTCATAGTAGCACTTTAACTATAGGTTGTATTTCAGCTGAAATTTCTTTAGGATTGCTTTGTTTAGAAACCTTTAGAGACTAGAAAACCTGTTAAGAATAGTTGCATCTCTACTGAGAGAGAGATTCTTACAATATCTGCTAGAGGGCAGCCATGTGGCATGGTTTCAGTGCATGATTTATGATTCTGAGAATGAACAGACTGCTTTGTCAGCTTCATTGCGTCAAAAGCAAAAGCCTCAATTAAGGCAGGCAAAGAGATTCCATTTACTAGTTTTAGGATTAAAAGTTCACTCGGTTTTAAATGAGTTTGGAAAGAGCTAATGGTTCTGCATGTTAGAACATATATTTGATAATAAATCTAGATTCTGTAATTTTTATTCCTACCAAATTATTGAAGCATAATAAGGGCTTAATTCTGATCTCAGACATACAGAACCACACCAATGTGTATTCTGACAAATCAACACACTGTGATGATGGTTCCTGTACAGCAGCATATTTTTAAAGATATGATGGTGCACACCATAAAGAAGATACAAATCCAGATTTCCCATAAAACATTAATTTGAGATCCTGGCTGCTCATCCAGATGAATAGTAAAGATCCCATGGCAATATCCTATCCTTCCAAGAGATCTATTGAGTATTTTCCATTTCTAACTACTTTGACCCTATGAATTCCTTTTCCTCAGTGTACAGCTGTGTAGGAAATCCTCCTTCAAATGAACTGACCTCTATCAGCTGTGAAACAGTGGGTCCCTGCTCACAATTCAGCCTCTCATTGTGCAGGCACTGGAATTCCACTGCCAAGAATATGTGGGCAGAGGTTATGGCATGAGTCTGAAAATAACTACATGAGAAATAATATGTTTATTTGTTTTTTACATCTATAGCAAAAATAATTACAAAATATGTATGAACAATAAAAACCAGATACCACAGTGATAGGCACATTTGAAAAGGATAGATAGTCTATTACATTTGTACTACTGATGTCCATCAACTTGTTTTCTTCACAACTGTTATGATCAAGGCCCTAACTATAGTACTTCAAATACTATGGTGATGAGTACAGTATAAAAATATACATAAATAATTTTAAACAGATAACACAGGTGCAACAGAAAAAAATTTGAATGTTGCAGTACCATATATGGAATCAGTTTTGCTAGAAATATAATTGAAAACAAAACACTAGGAAGAATTTCCACAAGAGGGAGTTTCTCAGAGAAAATGACTCAAAGCTCTTAAAGAGATACAGTGGATGAGGTAATATATTTTATTAGAACAACTTCTGTTGGTGAGAGAGACAAGCTTTCAAACTTAGTGCTTCTGTTCACCTACAGTGCTGCAGCTGTGCAGCTGCACCAGTGCAACTGTGCCATTGTAGCACTTTAGTGAAGATGTGTCTCCCATCGGCATAGTTAATCCACCTGTGCGAGATTAGGTCGCTATAACTACATTGCTCACGGGTGTGGATTTTTCCACAGGTTGGCCTAAAAGGGGTAGCATTGGAAAGCCCATGCTTATTTGGGGCACCCTAGGAACATCAAAATGAGGAACCGCACATTCTTCTCAACATCATTAAAATAATGATTTAAAAAATCAGTATTAATGAACAAACAAATCATGAATGAAAAAATTACAACTAGCCCACAGAACCAGCTGTAGCCCATTGGTTCTCTGGGGTTGAAAAAGCAATTCTTATTGCAAACACTGAAAGTAATGTCTTGGTAAAAAAATCCAAGTAATTGGGTACACAGTAAAGCTACCAGACTTAAAAAATGATTGTATTTTCTTGTGTACATTGTGATACAGCATGGCCATAAGGCAGCAGGAGAGTGATCTAGGATGAGGAGAAGCCTTATTCCCTGTAGATTAATTAAAAGCACCTGAAACCAATTAGAGCACCTGAAACCAGTCACCTGATAAAATCCCCCTGCTTCAATCAGCCAGAGGAGGAGCGGGAGCAGAGTGAGGAGGCGCTGAATCAGAGTGGTTTGGTGGTGGAGCAGAGAGCAGTTTGGAGGAGTGAAGCAGAGTGGATTGGTGGTGGAGCAAAGAGCAGTTCGAAGGAAAGTGGAGGAGAGTTTTGAGAAGTGCTGCAGTGGGCTAAGAAGACCAAGATCCTACGTAAAGGGACACCCGGCTTGTGCAGAGGGAAGGCAGGAAGCCCCACAAGCTGAAGGTCAGGAGAGGGAAGTAGCCCAGGGGAAAGAATCACTGGTACAAGTGGTTCACCTGCTATCATAGGGCCCCTGGGCTGGGACCCGGAGTAGAAGGCGGGCCTGGGTCCCTCCCTCTCCACTCCCCTTCCCTGGGATACTAGTAAGATAGCTGTTACCCCAGTTCAGGGGCAAGAAATGGCACCCTGAAACCCCCCCCCAAAAGAAGAGAAAGTGCGGGACGCATCATACTAGTGCCGGCAATTTGCCACAACACATTAACATATCAGCCCGTGAGTCAGGGTTGCCAAGAATATATTTTCTTTTAAAACTGAAAAAAATAGTTTCCATTTTTATGAATTAGTTGAAATGAAAGGCAAGTTTCAGTTGTATGTCATCCTGATAAGAGAATAAGACCTGCTTTGTCTAAGAGATTGAAGTGTGGGTAACGAGTATTGTTCCTGTTTGCATCAGGAATTTACTATCTAGCCTTTGTCCTTCTGTGTCATTTTTACAATGCACAAAGATACATATGTTTTTTCTTTTTAAAATGAGTAACCAGTGGTGTAAGTAAAGACAGTGCTTGAGCAGACAAGGCTAATTTAAAAGAAACATTGGGTCACTAAGAATCAGAACTTCAGAAAATGACAAAGTCTTATGCTCCAACTGTTCACTCATGCACAGAACAATAATAATACTTTGCACTTACATAGGACATTTGGATGTGTGTGTGTATGAGAGAGAGACCATACTGCTTGCTAGTGATTGGACCCACGGATATGTTAAAGGGCCTTCTGCAAGTTTAATTGACCTTCTTTAGTTCAAGCGGTAGCGGACTGTGCTTTTAGATCTGAAGTTTCAAGGGTCTAATCCTAACTTCTAAAGCATATGTGTATGATTTATTTAACGATTTTGTGTGTTGTCTTCAGCATAAGGATTGATTACACCTTCAACCATTACATCACAACTGAGGGGAACAAACAAACAAAAAACAGGACTGCCTGAATATTTCTGTTTTTATACAGTTTGGTTATCCTTCCCAGAACAGCTGATTCCTCCTGATCTTTGTTGGTCTTGGTCAGGAACATCAGCTATTGAAGAATAAAGGAAAAAACATTCGAACTGACCCCACTCTGCCACAGTGATTGGTAGGGAAAGCAGGTATGTAGCATTATTAATTATTAATTCTTTATTAAATGTTCATTATTAAGTTTACACATAACATAAAAATGAAGGTTCAGGTGCATGATACTTGCTGAAAAGAATAAAGGAAAAAACCCTCCCAGGATAACCTGAGACTTCATAGGGCAGAGGGAACTGCCCTTGACTGATTCCTCCTAAATAGAGGGCAAATTCTTGAAGATGAGGGGGATATTGCTTGAATAAAGAGTAGAAGATTTGGTCTTAGGAAATTCAGAGAAGAAAGAATCTCTGATGAAGACTACAATCTCTAAATTGAGGGGTCTGGCTACTCAGGTGGCCTGATCCGGCAGTTCTTTAACAGGCAAACTCTCAGTGACTCAAGCAAATACTATAAGGTCAGGCTCAGACTGTAAATCAGGCCTGCACAACTCGTAAAGCGGTGAGGGCCATATTACTCCAAAGAAAACAGCCGAGGGCTGAGCAAAAAAAAAAATTTTTTTTTTTTGCTCTACCCTCACTCCCGCCCCCCGGCCCGCGGGCCGTATGTTGTGCAGGCCTGCTGTAAATATTCTAAAATATAATAAAATTCTAGCTCTGAAGCAACATCCTTGTTGGTCTTCTGTGGAAAAAAGAGTTCATTATAATTTAAAACTAAATATGAGTTTTGCAAAGTGCATCAGCACTTTGTATTGTGCTCAGCAAGTTAGAAATAATAACCAAAGGATACTATTACAATGTTGCCTATATTTACAGATAAAGTGAATGAAAAGTTCAGCCTCTGACACAGAACTAAAAGACAGAAATCACAGTTAATAGTTCACAGCTGCTTGCTTTGTAAATTGTATTATGTTTTGTTGACTCTGTACTGTAAATGATTAATCATTAAGTAATACTACAGCACTTGAGATGCAAGATATAGGGCATCCAGATTTTGCCCTTCTGAAGGCTGCAATGGCAATTCTATACCTAAGGGCTGCATGTGTTGTGTATAAAAGGGGCTTCACGGGTTAGCTGTCCTCATTTTAGGCATAGCCTGTGAAGAGTTCAGATTACATGGATATACTATGGGAGAGAGAATCTAAATAGACTAGATGATTTGCCTTATCTTGTGCCCCAGTGCAGAGGCCAAATGCAACCCCAGTCATTAATTCTGGCAGAACAAGGCCTGCTTGAGAATAGTGCACAGGGTGATCCTGGCTTTCCAAAGGGAAGAAAACAAGGCCTTTGCACAGAGGAGAAGAGCTGGTGCACCACTGAGACAGCATTTGTTTTCGTCCATGCAATGGCTATAGCAGTGACCCTTTTTCCCCTGCTCAGGCACACTGACTTCAGGAGCACTCGCTAGGTCAATGTGTCTCCAACACCTGCTAACCCAAGAGCTTGTGTCCTAAAGGCATATTCTAATCCCGAGGATGGAAACTATTTCTAGGATAAAAATTATTAGTTACTCTTTTTCAGCAAAGGGGGAAATCAGAACCATTTCTTTCAGTGGGAGCAAGATCAGGTATTTTACCTGTAACTCAAACCTTTGTGATTACTTCCCATTCAGTCCCCACATGCACCTTAGGCCTGGTCTGCACTGCAAAGTTACGTTAACTGTTGATGTATATCACCTTGCATCAACCTATTTAGGCGTGTGTCTACAGTCAAATTTGTCTCCAGCTGATGTAAGCACCCCATTACAGAGACACAGTAAAACAACTTCTCTGAACAGAACAGAACCACAGTCAACTACTTTGGTACACAGTGTGAGTGTAAACACTACACGACTTGTGTTGTGTCGACTCTTAACAGTCCTCCAGCCACTGTCTCAGTCCCTGCAGCAGTAACTGCTTTGCTCACAATTTTAAACTCCACTGCCAAGAACAAACCCTGTGTGTTTTTTTAAATGCCCTTTCCTGGTTGCCCACCTTGACGAGCACACCTAGCAACTCACCTTTGTTGCTTGCTTCCAGCCAACCGTGGCTCCATGCACACACAGAGGTACTAGACATGCTCCTGTCCAGAGCAGGCAAGAAGTATTGGATCTCCTGGGGCTGTGGGGAGAAGAGGCTGTACAAGCATAGCTATGGAACATCCACAGAAGTGTGGACATCTATCAGCAGACGGAGGCATGGAGGACACAGGCAAGGGGCATGACAGAAATCAGCAGCAGTGCAGCATGAAAGTGAAGGAACTTCTCCAGGGATACCACCTGGTAAGGGAGGCCAACAAAACATCTGGTGTTGCCCTGCAGACCAGCCTCTTTTACAATTAACTGCATGTTATACTTGCTGAGACTGACAAGTGCCGCACAGGTTTGTGGGATATTTAAAAAACTGTGAAAATTATGGGTTGTGGAAGGTAATATGGGATAGAAAACATTGCATTCTGGGAACTTGACTCCTAGCTCCCAGAAATCCCTGAGTGAATCATTACTGTCCCATAAAGGACATTGTACTGGACCACGGCATGCAGCACACTAAGGGTACGTCCACACTACCCGCCCGATTCGGCGGGTAGCAATCGATGTTCTGGGATTGATTTATCACGTCTCATGTAGACGCAATAAATCGATCCCAGAAGCGCTCCCCGTCCACACCGGAACTCCAGCTCAGCGCGAGGAGTAAGTGGAGTCGACGGGGGAGCCTGCCTGCGCCACGTGGACCCGCAGTAAGTACTTTGTAATTCGATCTAAGATACTTCGACTTCAGATATGGTATTCACGTAGCTGAAGTTGCGTATCTTAGATCGACCCCCCCCCCCCCCCCCCCAGTGTGGACCAGCCCTGGGATAGCTACCCATGGTGCACCACACTTTACATCAACTCAAGCACTCCTGGTGAGTACTGTCACCATTTCAAAGCAACTGCTCCTGTATTCCTTCTCTGTATTCCCAGTTAAGCTTCCAGCTCCAAGCCATCCTGTCTTTTGGGTGGAGACCTGCATCTCACTCCCTTCTGATCGAGGATTTTAAGGCTATATAGCTTTCTGCCTTACACTGTGATATCCCCAGCAAACCAGACTGCCTAATAAGCCAGTGCCTGCACTTTGCTTTCTCTCTGAGGGCTACGACCCCTGTATTGGTCACAGTTATAAGTTACCAGCCAGCTCCTTGTAAGCAAGCACGTTTATTTTTAAGGTAAAAGCATTACAGAGAAAACATTAAAACAATAAAAGAACACATACTAAAAAGGTCACCAGAGGCCAACCCAGCTTCAGCCTAGGACTCTGGTAGATTTGAGTCCTTCAAAACCTACAAGTGGGTTTTCCCCTTGGTTACAAATTCATCCGTCTTAGATCCCAAACCAGCACCCAGACTGTGCATGTCAGCTGTTTCTTTATACAGCTCAAGCCTTTGATATTGGCTTTCTGTAACAGGTAATAAACCCCCTTTCCAGAGTTAGGAAATTTGCATTAACCTCTCCCTAGGGATTCCCCAGGAAATCCACTTAACAGTTATTCTCCTAGAAGCCCATACTTGTCTGGCACATTTTCGATATACTCTTTTGAACTCCCAGGTCTTATATCTGTCACAAGTACACACAGGGCCAATGCAAGCAACCACGTCTGCATGCATCTGAATGATATACAGTACAAGCTTCAGCAGCTGTATGCTGACGTTATTTGCATCAACTGAAGTTTATAGTGTAGACATGACCTTTTTTACAACAAATTGTCATATGAGATAAGGAACAGTACAGATTAGCTTTACATTTCACTTTCCTTGTGTTTGTGGATTTGAATTAGACATTGTTTTTGTGAACTTTTATCCAGTATTTAAAGCACACAAAACACATTTAAAACACCCCAAAGATTGAAAAATTGCATGCATTATTTTTCTTTTGACCTGTTTGTTCTAATATATTCTTGAAAGCCTGTAGAAGTCTTGTTAACTGAAGTTTTCAGAAAAGGCTGACTTCAGCCTACTCATTCTGGACATCCGGGACGAACCTAACAACAACAAGTAAAATCCACCCACAGAATATGTTGCTCTACCCTTCTCTGTGGATTGCATATTGCAACAGGAAACTTGTAATTTGACTATCCAGAAGGAAATGCTATATACTACAACAGAACAGCTAATAGTGGAAATGTAACAAAGTCTTGTCTAAGTGTTTCATCACTTACAAAGAGGGCAAGAGGCAGAATTTAGTGGCTTGTATGGCGCAAACTATTCTAACAGGCAGTGCAGGAATTCAACATATCAGAAACAGAGTTCACAGTAGCAAGTAGAGACTGTTCAATTATGTGTCCTGCTTTATGTAACTACTGCATTGTTTAAAAAATATATTGTCCAGTAAAGATAACAGAAATCTGAAAGTACAGACTATGCCAAATACTAGTTCTTTACCCATCATATGTATGTAGGACAAGGGAAATGATGTCATTCTTTTCGACACTTTGTTTAGTTTATGTAAGTTTCTAGTTCATACCTTCAGAATACTTTAATAATAACTATGGAAAAGTTACTTTTAAATAATAGGTTTAATTTTACTTTTTTTTCTTGTGGTGGGAGGGAGGGGAAGACATATTTTGTAGTTCTACCACTGCATTTACATGTTAATACAACAAAAATGCAGATACCCTTATATGACTCATATTTAATGTCTCACATTTTTCTTTTTAAGCATTATACACATTTTAATTTCCACAGCAATAATAATATAATAAACATAATAAACTCTAATAGTAAAGTCAATTTTACCAACTATCCAAGTATGGTCATTAATATAATTACTTGTAATATATTAAGCAAAATATTTTCAGGAATTAGTATACTTTTCTGAGAAAAATACTTTAAATGCAAATGTCTAGTAACTTATAACCTATTGTCAAAAAATACTATGTCAGCACCATATTTGATATATTGTTGCAGAAGATGATGCCAGGATATGTCTAAACTAGGATACAAGATGGGGCTTTGTTTGTTTGTTGTTTTTAGAATATTTTAGCTACCACATTCTAACTAAAGGTTTTTAATCTCTAGTGTAAACAAGACAAGTTGTACTTTGGCATGTGCTAACTGGCTAAGTGTTAACTGCTTGGGCCAGGAGAGCCAATAGAGTCAAATCTGTGGCTCCAGTAAAGGGCTTCCTTTGCCAGAACCATTCTTGAGTGGTTGAGGAGGGGAGATGGGGGCACCTGACTCACAGGGAATTCTCCTGTTTGGGTGGGATTTTCAGTTAGGTCAACACTGAGTGCTTTTGAAAATCTTGTCCTATGTGTCTATGTTTCTGATGTTGCTGAGAGAACCACACCTAAACTGTACATATTCCAAAGCTCTATTTTTAAACTCAGGGCTCCAGTTACATACGCATTGCTCTCTTTCTTTTCTCACCACAAACCCCATGAAAAATACAGCCTTATATTTGTACAGTTGGTAGAGGGCTTTATTTCAAATATATGTATATTATTTGTTTCCCTGTTGTAAAAGTCATGTTGATTGTATATTTTTTTTAATGAATGACTATTTAAAGTATGTGCCAGTATTTGTGAAAGATGTGGCATTGAAACGGGTGGAGACTGAAGATCCCTACTTATCCAAAGAACATTTACAACAAGGAAAGAGGCACGGGAAACCTTCCTCACACTGCCATGTTACTGTGCCTGAACCCCAAACAGAAGGACTACCCCAGTGAAGAGAGAGTAGTTTACTTTCTGTAATTTATTCAATCCTTCCAAATTCTGCTGTCAGTGATACCAATGCAACCCAGTGAAATGCAAAAGGATTGCCTGGATGTTCCTGAGAGCAAAGTTCAGTCCTTTAATTCCATGCAGTTGACCCTAGCACAGGGGTCTCAAAGTCAAATGCCCACGAGGACCGAATTAGGACTAGGGCATTGGCCCGAGGGCCTCATCACAGACACCCACCCCCACTCCACCCCTTCCATGAGGCCCCGCCCCTGCCTCGCCTCTTCCCTGCCCCCATTCCAACCCCTTCCCCGAAGTCCTCACCCCACCTCTGCCACCTCCCTGACCCCGGGGGTGCAGGAGGAGTGCGGAGTGTGGCAGGGGGTCAGGGTGCAAGGTGTGGCAGGGGGCTCAGCAGGGAGTGCAGAAGGTGTGCATGGGGGCTCAGGGCAGGGAATTGGGGTGTGCGGTGCAGCTGCTCGCAGCGCCACGGGGTAGGTAGAGGGGCGGGCGGGCATGGGGAGTTTGGCGGGCTGCACGGAAGAGCTCCGCAGGCCGCATGCGGCCCGTGGGCCATGAGTTTGAGACCCCTGCCCTAGCACCTGCTGTAGCTAGAGGAGATGCAATGCAGTGCATATTTCACACACTTATTCCTGATGAGATGTGAGGAGAAGGGCCATGCCTTTTTTCAGGACTTCAGGGCTCCTCTTGAAGGTTGGCTCAGAGCATTCTTCCTGCTAAAGAGTAAGGGAGTGTGCAAATGAAAATTGCAGGAGGTGGCCAGCATTCCACGTTGGATTTAAATATAAATAGAATTTAAAACAATTGCACTCCCAAATAAACTGCTTGATCAACCATATCCCTTAGTTCTTCAGGAAATAGATGCTGCAGGCTTCCAAGACAGAAGAGAACCACAATGTCTGTTTGATACCAACCCCCAAGAGCAATATTTAATCACCCCTTGGAACAAAAGGCTTTCAAATAAGCCAAACAACTAAATCCTAGATGGAGTTGTGGTTAAAGGACAAAACTAGGATCAGACAAGCTGTTCTACCCTAGCCTGGTGACATACTTGCTGTATGTCAGTCAGCAAATTACTTAAACTCTCTGCAGAACAGTTTACCCAATTATAAATCTGTGATAAAATATTTCTTTGATGAGGTGTTGGGAAACGTATTTAATATTTATAAAGTGTTTTGAGATCCTAGAATGAAAGATGATATAGACGTGCAAAGTATTATTATAGTTTGGAGAACTATGTTTCATTATTTAGTTAATTCCATTTGGAGTGAGGTTGTCTGAATATGTACTAACATCACTCAGTGCCTCTGATGGCACCCGCTCTAATGCCAATAATAGCAGCTGTATGGCCATAACACAGATATCCAATATTAATAACACAGTATTGCTTATTCCACATTAAGCATCCAGTTTCTAGGTGAAAGTGTTAGGGTGTAACCTGTTGTTAACGTAGGATACTTATTCCTCCCTTTCCTTGTTATAATACAAGTGATCCAAAAGGACAGCTACAGAAAACTTGACCATTGTTGACATTTGTGAAGCAATATAGGATTCTCATTGCCATTAACACACTCATTATCAGTTCACATAAAAGGAAAATTAACCTAAATTAATAAAAGCTTGGAGATAGTTGTAGTTATTAACTTGCTGCTGTTAAAAATCATTAATGAAAAAATTGAAAATATTCTGAAATTTGATGCTTGTTGAAACTCTGTCTCTCTTCTTCTGTCTTTGTCTTCCTGTGATTTTGTGTATATATGTACTGTATATATAGACTGCTAAGCAACGAGCAACCACATGATATTTCAGGAACTATTTAGAAATAGTAAATGTGGAAGTTACTTCTGCAAGAGTTAATCATTTATTTCTTTCACACCGTTGAATCACTCTGAAATGACTAATTGTTTGGCATTTCCTTCTTTTCTATTTTAAGTTGCTGAGCTTTTCCGCCATTGTTTGGCCATTTCAGTTTTGTGGTTTCTGTAGGAATTTTCTTCTGTAGCTAATTTTAATTTTATTCCTCTTTCTTGGTGTAATAGTTTATTCTCCTTTCTAGTTCTTTCATTGCTGTACAGTAAGTGGGCCAAATTGTGTCACCATTTATGACTATGCAATCGATAGACTTCAAATGATAGTAAATAATGGTATGAACATATATGGACCAATTTCATTCTTGGGTAAGCAGATGCAAATCCACTGAATTATCTCAGTTAATAGTGTAGCTCCACTGAAGTCAGTGAAATAACTAAGAGCAGATTTTGGCATTCTCTCTCCCTCAGCATTGGCTAGCTTTTTAACTTTACCCTCAGCAAATTGCTTTCAAATGGTCTCCCTTGAGGGGCAGGAGAAGCAGTATGAGCTACCAGTATCTAGCTGTCTCCGCTATTCATTTTCCCTCATGTCTATGAATACCTCAATATATTCCTGTGTCTATTGTTATTGTGTCCATTGCTTTTCTAGATCATTAGTTCAAATCAAATATGCTTGGCCTATGGAGATTCAGGGTTGTTCTGGGGAGAAGTGGGGAAGGTAGTATATACTTTCTCCACCCCTGCATGGCCAGCCATCCCCCCGGCCAGTGCATAAGGGAATGGAACCATGGCTTTGCTTACTCTTTGCCCCTCTCCACCATCATGGTTTTGTTTTTTTAATGAAATTTGTTTCTCACACGGCACATCTGGGTCAAAAATGAACCCTCATGAACCTCACAAAGCCTTACAGGGCTCATGTAATGACAGCTTTTAAGGCAACTCCAGTTTTATTTTGTGTCTCATCACACTGGATTCGGATAAAACTGAATCTCAAAGCCAGACTCCAGGGATAGAAAACCATACAACCCAAACTGATTCCAAATTCCCCATGAACCAAATAATTAAAAGTGTTTGTCTTTGAGACCAGTGTATTCCTACCTTAGCTTAAAACCTTAACACTAGTTATGCTCTCATGCATCATTAAGGAAGTAGCACTGGAAGTAGCACCACAAAAAAGACCATTGCAACACTAGAACTATCTGCAAAATACCACAGAGTTTTCCTTTCAGACAGAAGAGAATTTCATCATCTTCCTGGATGATGTGACAACACCTCTGCAGACCAGACCTTCTCAACATCTGTGACAGAACATATGAGTGAGATTCTCTTGGATGAAATAAGACAAGATTAGTGTAGTGTTTTCCAACCCATCAAAGGACATAGTGGAGGTAAACAGTGGTGCCAACAGATATCTGTAATTTAATTATTCCTTCTTATGATTTATTTTAAATATGCAAACTATCTCCATCAGTGCCTGTACCTGATATTTCAGTCATCATATAACACATAATATCAGTCTTCTCTATGAATACCACTGAAAGGAAATGTATGTGTGTGCACAGATTTGAAAGTGTTAGCTACTTCCTTGGCAAGGAGCAAGGATATAATAATTGTATGTACTGTTGTTGTAGCTTATTAGAGAGACACGGTGAGTGAGATAATATCTTTTATTAGACCAGCTTCTATTGGTGAGAAAGAGAGAAGCTTTCAAGCTTCCACAGAACTTCATATTTTCAAAGCACTTTACAGATGTTAAATAATTAACATCACCAAGTTCCTTTCCTCTTTCATTTTGAATCCTTTCTCTCCTGACACTAGCTGCTGGATTCAATTCAATGCTTTTGTCAACACAACCCTTTGGGATGGCTTCTTCCTGAAAAGTAAGTGACTCAGCTCCTTTAGTGTTCAAGGTGCAGTTGTTTGCCTCATGGGGAGTAGAGCAGGTTGAAAATTTTACAACATAAGGTTTCTCTGTAGGAAAAGGCTGTTGCATCAAAATTGAAAATTTCTGCCTGAACATGTCAATTTCAACAAAACTTCATTTAAAAAAAAATCAGTACGAAGCATTTCAATAAGGACCTTATCAGAATGGAACATTTCAATTTTTCATTTTGAAACAACTTATCATTAAGACATTTTTGCTTTATTCCCATTTGGAACTAAAACAAATTTTGAAATTGCAGAATTTCCCACAGAATTAAAATTCTGGTTCCCAGAAAGCTCTAGTCAGAAGCTTTTTTTACAGCCAGTCCTTTTACTCCTTACTCGGGTATAACTTCTAGAGCTGTCTGTTTGATACGACTAAAGAATGCAGGATGTAGCCTTGCTTTTCCAAGTGTTCCAATGAGTGAAAATCCAAAGTTCACCACTTTTCATTTTTCAGTATGTGTCCAGCCAAAACACCATCGGTGATTACTGTGTTTTCAGTAGAATTTGAGACTTTCAAATGAAGAAGAAATAGGTGAAGCAAACCAGGATCAAAGAGAGGGGGTTGCAGATATCTATTGAGCTGGGCTATGTGGGTCTGGCATCTAGATTAATAGCAAGGCAAACGAGATAGAGATGAAGTCTCCCCTCACAAAATACATAAATGAAAGTCCCCTACTATGAAAGCAGAAATCTGTGTGTGTAGCTCTGTAACAGCATTAATACCTGACCTCATAGCATATGCTACTGATATGGCAAAGAGCCCCCAACTGCCCTGGTTCATACACCATTACATACCAGGTTGTAAAATCAAAATGAAATGAAACCTTTTGCTCCCTGAAAATACTCTGGCTAAAACATTTTTGCTTAGAATATGAATTGTACCCTTTTTATTTAGCGTCAATGATCACCTAAGAGAAACACACTGGCAATTGTTTTTTAACGTTAGCCATGGCCTCATTACATTTTTCTACAACTCCAGCAGTTATAGAAGGCATTGTTAATGGAATACGAATTGTTTTGTAAATTGCCACACCATGGTGGCATTGTGTCAGTTTATCGCAGTACAATGCTTCGGTCAGGGTGGGAAGGCACACTTCCCTGATGCAAGGTGTAGAGAAAGAAAGAAAAAACACAGCCAGCTGTGTAGGTGTCTGTCTGCCTGTGTCATATTTGCCATCGCACAGTTGTGGCAGGTAAGAAAAGCTTTGCAAAAAATGCAATTAATTAGAAATTAAATGTTTTTGAGAAATGTTGAAATGTATCAATAGATCTCGTATATGTTGCTATGTTAAACATGTCACAAAACTCAGATTAGAACTAATGAATTTCAATAGGCCACATTCATCCCTAGGGTATCAATGGAGTTGCATGAAGGATGAATCTAGCCGTTTGATTTATAACACAGTACAGAAGAATAATAAAGCAATGATTCCCTTTGGATACAGTTGTAAACTATCTACTGCTGAAATACCTCAGAAGTTAAAAATCATGTTTCATTTCTCAGGGGGTCAAGTAAATTGCCCAATAAATAATAATAGCTTACATAGAGCACCTTTCATCCTGAACGACCCCAATGTGTTTACCAAACTGATATACAAACTATGCACAGGGATCACTTCACCCACCACTAAAAAGAAGCAACTTCTGGGGTGAATTATAACAACAGTGCACAACAGAACTAACCACCCATTTAGATCAGGAAGTGGAGAATAGCTTTGCCATTTGAAACTCCATGGGGAATTAAGATAGGCAGAATGTAAGTACCCAAAGCCAGGTGACTGAGGTTAAAACCTCTGTTCTTGCAGCAAGTTGCAATCTGATTCTTTTCCTGGTACTACAATGGAAGCAAACCTTTTATTTTCAACTTGTGTTTAAAGCTTTCAACCTTGCACTGCAGCAGGAAAATACACAAAGTCATGATCACTGAGTATAGAAGAATGAAACTGTTCATTCAGAAATGGCTTGGTAGGGTTGACAAAACCAGTTGCTGTTTCTGCACCACTGGGTGGAATTAACACTGACATCACCATTACCACAAGTAAATCAAATGTCTGCCTTTGATTTTTAGCATAGTGTTTCAGAGTTTGTTTTAGATTAAGCTAGAGTTCTAAAATTTGGAGGTAAGGTGTAGTGCTTTTTCATGATAATAGTAACAATACTTATAATTTATAAAGGAATTTACATACAGTACCCAACAATTGTTATCCCATTTTAACTATTATTATTAATCCCATTTTAAACTGACCCAGAAAGATTAAGTAACTTGCCCAAAATCACAGTCACTCAGTGGCAGTCTCTCTTCAATGCTTAGCTGAACAGTTGGCTATAGCGATCATTTGCCATTTGTTCTGTTCCTGCGCGGCTTCAAGGGCTTGATGGCCCAAGAGTCCAACATCGGAACAGACTTGATGAACCCATGTAATAGGGTTTTGACTCAGTGGCAGTGCTCAGATGAAAACCCTAGATACTCTGACTCAAAAGCCAATGCTCATAAACTGCCTCCAATGTAGGATGCTTAAAAGGTCACTGCCAGGTTTGGTAGGCTTTAAACTGAACCTATATTGATAGTTGCCCCTTTTATAAAATCTTTCCATAAGGACTGAAGGATTTTTTTAAAAACTGTTTTAAATTGTTCTCTCTATAACAGAGATATAACTGTACAGATCTACTATAGATTAGGAGGTGTATTTTAAACATACAGTCTGTTCTGGGCTCTCAGATTGGTTGGTTGTTTGTTTTTTAAATCGAGTAATTTCTTGAATTGAACACCAAAGTCTCATAGCTCTTGCAGAAAGAAACAACATGTTAACTCTTCTGGTAGGTATGCTTGGTGTGGGGAGTGGCAGGTCAGGACTGACATGCATTGGTAGAGTCAGGTGAAGGACTAGAATAGTATATGGAATTGCCATCTAAGGAGCCTTTTAGAGCTGTGCATGTGTGAATATTGTAAAGAATCTGTCTACTTTATGCCTGGGTTGAGCTATTTCTACTGTACCTTCATTTACATGAACAGAAAACATTATTTATGAATATACATTTTCACCCAAAAATGTTTACAAAAACAAAACAAAACAAAGATTAACAACATTTTTTTTGCAGGATGAGTCTATTCTGTTAATTTAACATTTTGGAACATGCGGGGGGGGGGAGGGAGAGGGAAATTCTCTAATGACTGAGATGTAGAAGTATAAATAGCATCCATCCAGTGTATACAAAATAATCATATGTCATGCATGTGCAATACAACTTCTCATGCAGTTTACCCAGAATTGTTACGACATCATTACACAACATATTTACAGAATGATGTGATGTGATTATCTAACAATTCTTAACTGTATAAAACTATGTTATCACTACATTATTAGACAGGGTTTCTGTATGTATAGACCCAATGATTAAAAGTTACTTAACATCAAAGAACAACAAAAACAAATAAAACAAATTCCACATTAAGAGAAAGTTAAACAGTATTTGAAATTAGTAATTTGAAGCAGTAGGAAGATGTGGCAGAAATAAATTATTTTTAGGAAGGCCTAGGGGAATAGATTGAGAAATATTTATAAAATATCTGCCATCTAGTGCAATCTGGCTCACTTCACAGGAAAAATAAATAAAGTAAATAAATAAATAATATTGTTCTTTAGAAGTATTTTTATGAACCAGAGATAAAAGTAATCATCCATGGAGAAGTGTTCTAATCTGGAGCTGGAGTAAGGTGAAGCAAGGTTCAGGCTTTATTAAAGAGACAAACTGCTTAACACCTTACATGATAACTGCATCCATACTAGATAAATTCTGCCTGGTACAGAAGACATAAGGTGTCCGCATAACCCAAACACCATAGAAAATACTTGAGTCAGATCAGGATGGAATTTCCAGGAACTAGACCAATGACATGCCATCTCAATCAGTGCTTAATGTGAAATGAAAGAGGTGCTGTGACTCAAGCAATTATGAGCTGGGGCTCAAGCAATTTTTTTATATTCATAACTGATGCATCCAGCCCAGAGGTGCCAAGGCTATGAACTGCCAAGCCTGGAGGTGCCAAAGCTCAGCCCCGACAAGCCCTGACACAGATTAAGCCCTGATCTCAATGTGAGCTTACTTCGCCTCACTTAGTCACTTGCCACTTCTTTTGTATTTGTTGGTTGGTCTCCCAACCCTAGCATTCTTTTAATGTAATTTTGTATTGAGAATTTAGAACGCAAGGAGAGCTAAATGTAAACCCTAGAACAGAGACACTGACTCCATTTTAGGACTACAGTCCCCCCACTAAGTAACTGAGCAGCACTGATAAAAAAAGAAATGGACATCTGATTTGTTTCTCATACTTTATGTGTACATCTTCTTTCATTCAGGAGCAGAGATACAATACAGCTGGACAGTGTGTGTGGGGTGGAGGTGGGTTTTTTTTAACATTTTCCAGGATAGCAGCCAAAAATCAGAATTGTGTAACTTTTATACTGCAGCTGTTGTGTCATATTTATGCATAACTGCCATTTAACTTGTTGGTGTTTTATATAATATATGAAAAAGGGAATGTAGAAGCCACTTTTTTTTTTCTGCCAGTAATCTCCAGATTGAAAAAAGGCAGTAGCCACATGAGGGATAGCTCCCACTTAAGAACGGGAGCCAGGCCCCATGTAACTTATTTGTAAAACCTGAGGTGTCAGAGGAAGCCATGCAAAAATTAGTAAACTGCAGATTGAGGTAAAGAAGAATATGTAATAAGATATTAAGCAAATGATAATGCAAACTACAGACAAACAAGTGGCGGAAGAGACCCACGTTCCCTGGGTGAGAAGTTATTTAAATTATAATTATTAATCTAGCACCACCAATACCCACACAGCTTTACAGGAAATGCCATATGCCCCATGGCCCTCATTCCTTGGCCTCTCTGGTGATGGCGCCAACAAAAGGTCCTGATCCTGCAATTGACTCTGCATGGGTGGATCCCTGAACCAGTGCACAGTCCCACTAATTTCAAATACATGCAGCTCGAATGTGATAAGCTGGAGAGATAGCATGTGATAAGATGGACATGCCATCAGGAAGGAGATCAACTTAGAAAGACTTCACGAAAGAATTAGAGGGGTTTAAGGAGGAGAAGAAAGGAACTGGCATTCTGCATGTTGGAAATTATTCCAAACATGGAGTGGTAGGCATGAAAAAAGACATGGCAGACAGACGTTCAACATCAGAGGATTTCCATGTCTTCCCTACCTCCACATCCCCTACAAAGAAATCCCTAGGGTGATACACTATACCAGTCAGAAAATGAAAAGTTGGTCCTCAGTTCTTTTGCAAAATCTGTCAGACTATTTAGTTTCAAGTGTCGACCTTGAAAAACAGCTGAGGCTGAATTTAACTGGTTCAGACTGCTACTTGAAATGATCAAGGTTCTTTGGATTCTGTGGTCAGTTTGTTTTCATTTCATTTCCCATTTTGTTCCACCGTCACCCAGTTTTGTGAGATCCCCCTGTAACTCTTTGCAGTCTGCACTGGACCTAACTTGAGTAATTTCGTATCATCTACAAACTTTGCCATCTCACTGTTTACCTGTTTCCAGCTCATTTATGAGTATGTTGAACAACACTGGTCCCAGCACAACTCCTTGGGGGGTCACCACTAATTCCCTGTCTCCACTGTGAAAATTGACCATTTATGCCTACTCTTTGTTTCCTATCTTTTAACCAGTTACTGATATAGGAGAGGCTCTTCCCTCTTATCCCATGACAGCTTACATTGCTTTGGTGAGAGTCCTTGTCAAAAGTTTTCTGAAAATCCAGGTACACCACATCTACTGGATCACCCTTGCTTGCATTTGTTGACCCCCTCAAAGACTTCTAATAGATTGGTGAGGCATGATTTCCCTTTATGAAAGCCATGTTGACCCTTCCCCAATTCACCACATTCATCTGTGTGTCTGATAATTCTGTTCTTTACTGTAGCTTCAACCAATTTGCTAGGTACTGAAGTTAAGCTTACTGTCCTGTAATTGCTAGATCGCCCCTGGAGCCTTTACAAAAAATCTGCGTTACATTAGCTATCCTCCAGTCATCTAGTACAGAGGTTGATTTCCAGAGATAGGTTACACACCACAGTTTAGTAGTTCTGCAATTTCATATTTGAGTTTTTTCAGAACTCTTGAGTGAATATCATCTGGGCCTGGTGACTTATTACTGTTTAATTTATCCATTTGTTCCAAAGTCTCCTTTCTTGACACCACAGACTGGGACATTCCTCAGATTTGTCACCTAAAAAGAATGTCTCAGGTGTGAGAATCTCCCTCGCATTCTGGGCAGTGAAGACGGATGCAAAGAATTCATTTAGCTTCTCCACAATGGCCTTGTCTTCGCTGAGTGCTCTTTTAGCACCTCCGTCATCCAGTAGTCCCTCTGATTGTTTGGCAGGCTTCCTGCTTCTGATGGACTTAAAAAAAATTGCAGTTAGCTTTTGTGTCTTTTCCTAATAGCTCTTCAAATTCTTTTTTAACCTGCCTAACTAGACTTTCACACTTGACTTGCGAGAGTTTATGTTCCTTTCTATTTTTCTCAGAAGGATTTGATTTCCAATTTTTAAAAGACATCTTTTTTCCCCTCTAACTGCCTTTTTAACCCCTGCTCACAAGCTTCATTCTTGACCTGGATGATCCATCAATCCCCATGGTCCATTCAATTCTTGGTCACTGCTGATGCTTCTAATAAGGCAGCCAATTAGTGCCAAATGTAGCGATGGTTTTAGTGGCGTCTGGGACTTGTAAAAAAGTTTTTCAGTTGTTTCTAGTTTGTACACATTTGTATACAGTTGTTCTCCAAAATTACAGATCCCGACAGGACCATGAAAGAGCATGTGCCAGGCAGGTGGCTGCTTGGGTTGTTGGGCATTTGAGGATCCCACAGACAACTTCCTCGCAGGTCACAACCCAGTTCTCCCTCCTGTAGTGGAATCGGCCAAGGCCCCACCAATGCTAAGGCTGGCCCTGGATCCAAGAACCATTAGGAACCTAGATGAAGCGCATTCATTTATCTACTCAGACCACTAGCACTACTTGCTAACGCTAATGCAAATCATCCTCAGCAGCTGAGTTTACACTGACATGAACTGGGCTCAAATAGTTCACATCCAACGAGCTCGGTTGTTGTGTCCTTTTGCTTCTAGGTCCACAGGGAAGGGCTGCGGTTGCTGACCCTGTATCTCACAGGCCAGGACCCTATTAGCATCTGCTGCTGCTGCTCCAGCATCCTCGCAGCCCAGCCGCTGCACACGGAGGTGAAGAACACGTCCTCTGTGCTTATGCACCTAACCTCGCCGGCTTCCTCCTGTTGCTTCTGCATACGCGCAGCCAGCCCCACCGCACACCCGCTTCGCGAGCCTCCAGCTCCACCGCCCCGCCTTGCGCACCCCCAGAGCCGGGGACAAGCCCTGCCCCACCCCAGGATCCTCCCCCTGCGGCTGCTCAGTGGAGGACAGAGCCGCGAATCGCTCGGTGCCCACGTGCAAGGCCCTGCCCGCCCCCGCCCCAGTCCCAGCCCCAGCCCGGCCCGGCCCACTCCGCGCCAGCTCCCTTCAGCCAGCCGGGCGCTGCAGCACCTCGCCAAGTCGTCCCCTGCCTTTAAGCAACAGCGGCAGGTAGGTCCGAGGCGAGAGCCCCGCTGCGGGGGCTCAGGGGCTGCTCCGGGCTCGTCTCCATCGGCCGCTCCCTGCCGGAGACAGCCCCGGGCGGGGCGGCGCGGGGACGTGTCCGTCCCTCCTCCCCAGCTGCTGGGGCGGAGGGAAGAGTCGCTGCAGGCCGGTCTCGGGGGGATAAGGGCCCGATTCCGCCGCCGGTGGGGACAATGGGAAGCCCCGCCCGGCGGTGGCCTCCCCAGGAATTGAAATGGGGGGGGGGGGTTGTTCGAATTTACTGGGGGGGGGTCACTAAATTGGCATGTAACTAGTTCACAAAACTGGGGTGGGGGTGTTGGGGAAATTCGGGGGGGGGTACACCCCCAAGGGGGGGGGTGTAGGGAAATCACTGCCCCCCCGGACGCCAGCGCGTCAGGATGGAGGCCCGAGTTGGCTTTGACACTCGCCAGCGTCCACAGAGGGGCGGGAGCTGGGATGCGGCCGAGCAGCGGGGTGCGGGGAGCCCCCGTGTGCCCCCGGCCCATGAGCGCCCTGGACTCCGGAGACGGGGGTCCCTGGGTAGCGGGGAGCCGCCGCGCGCCCTGGGTTACGCACCCCATCCCCGTGATCCCCTCCTGATGCGCTGCTGGAGGGTGCGGGGGGCGAACGCTGCCGCCCCTCCTCCGGTGGCTGCTTTGATGTGTCTCATAAAAACCCACCTACAGTAGCCCACGGGTGCCCGTCCAGCCCCGGAGGACCGGGCGCTACCAAATCCTGGCAAGGAGCTGGGTGCCGTCCACGCTCCCTGACTCCCAGAGGAGGGAAAGGTGCGCAGCAGCCTGCCGGACCGGGCCCTACCTTCTCTTCGGAGGCATCGTGAATTCTTACTCATTAACCAAGCAGGGAGGTGGATGTTGGCATTTAAATCAACTCTCCTTCCTGAGGCGCTGGCCCTATTTCAAAATCTAGAACAAGGAAAGCGCCTGTGCAAACAGTTCAACACCGCCCCAAGTTACTGATGGTGCTCTCTGCAGCGCTGACTTTGCTTTTGGGTACACCGCTGTTCACTTAATGGTGAAACTTAGGCTCTGCCTCTAAACTTAAACAGAGTGACTCATTGGAATTGAAAGGCTATTTACATCTAATTTTAAATACCCTAGTAAACAAACCTGTCATTAGTAGAGGGACACTTAAAATGTAGTCAGTTGTACAACTGTTAACAGATAACATTTTGTTTTCAATCTTGGCAGCAGAATGGACCCGGCTGCTTTTTAGATGTATATTTGGGGTGTTCTTTTTGGTAATTATGTAGTAGCTTTAGGGTAATAGCTGCTGCTGTGAATTTTATATGGTTGTAAATTCTAGCAGACAAGATGGAAGGTCACTATGAGTCATTGCTTGCATATGCACACACCCACATCAATGGGCATTACTGAAATGGTTGGGATGGCAAACCATAGTGGAAATGGAAATATAAGCCTGAAGCAGTTTTTTTGTGTGTGCCTTAAAACAAACAAGCAAACAGAATATTCTCCTTTTGAGAAAATATAGTAATAGCGCACGGCTGGTTGAATAGCTATGGTATCATTTCACCAACTGATTGATATTAATGGCTGATCAGTGAGATGATTTCAGAGGCACAATATTTCCTATCACTACAGCGTTGAGTGCAGTATAAGTACCTAGATAGATAGAATGGGGAGAGCTCAAAGAAATTATTAACTGTAGAAAGGAGCTGATTCAAAATAGAAATTACTTTTTTGTAGTCTGCTGAAAATGTACACAGCCCTGTACAGTACATGGAATAGACAAGCTCTCTGTCCCTAGAATCTTACAATCTAAGAGTAAAGAGAATATATTTGCTTAGGTAAAACATCCCCTTGCATGAACAGAAAATGTATGTTCAAAATCCCTGTGTTTTGTGTGGTATGTGAGATTAATGACAGGGCCCCTGCTGTGTGATTTGGCATTACATAGTCTAGCAACACATCATCATATATTTTGTGATGTCGCTACATGATAGTTTCTGTTTCAAGGAATTTAACTTTGTTTTTTTAAATTCTCATAAAACCACTGACAATGTTGTTACAATTTTTTTCAAAATACTGAAGATGTATGTTTTTGTTGCCCAGAGGCAAAAATACCCTGGTGTAATCTGATACAGAAATCCTGGAGAAGCTTCTACTCCATAACATCCCACTGCTGTTCTTGGATATCTTAATAAGAAACCTGTGAAGACTGTATTGGTGGATTTGCAGAGGAGATCAGCGGGTAAAGGGTCATCTTCCTCTGCTTTACAACTGATTTAGGATAGATGCCAAACACTGGTAAAAATAGCACAAGTCTGTTCACATTAGTGCCGGGAATACTGGGGGCTTTGTGTTTTTTTGTTTTTTTTTTGCCTGGAGTATGTATGTTTTGAAAACACTATTTGAATAGAAATTTCAAAGATGTATACACTTAAACGTATTTAAAATGTTTCCTAGGAAGAGAGTTAAAAAAGTTATGGGGATGACTTGTTTCAAGGAGGCCTCATTAGTAAGTAGATCCTCTTTGAATAAACTGCTTTGAATGTTAACTTGCTTTTGGATGTAAAAATCCAACTTTGCTAACAAGGATCCTACCATGATTCTTTTTCCTGAGTCTGTTATTTCTCTAACTGATAATTGCAGTTCTTTCCCTCCTCCATAGCCAGCTTTATGCATGATGCAGGTTTATTGGCAAACAAACTTCCCTTTGCTGGGGCATGGCATGGCTCAGCACAGGGTATTCCTACTTTAGGATAAAAAGGGGAGCTTTTATAGCATCTTTCCTCCTCTAAGTTTCTAAAACTACTCTACAACGTAATGAGTTAAATACTGTCTACAATGATTGTCGAGGCAAGTGAAGCCACATTTTTGTGACCAGGAATAGTTCTCTCACAACCTTAGACATTGCTTATTAATTGTATCTATGGGAAAGTTTGCACCATAGTCCCTTCGATAAAGTGCCATGAGCAGAAGAGATCCCAATTTAACATGCCCTCCACTTGATGGCTTCTAGCATTTCAGCAGGCTTCTTGCAGAGTGCTGCAACGTACGTAGTGGCTATAGTCTTAAGTTTCAGAATGGACTCCACACTATGACCTCCAGACCTGGTGGTGAGAATGCTGGCCACTGAGTCACAGTGACGCTATATTGAGTGTGAGCCATTTAAACTAATTCTTTCATTTCTACCATCTATTGGCTTAATCATCCCGTCACTGAAGTCAGTGGGAGCTTTACGATGGATTTCAGTGGTACTCAGCCTGAAGACAGTTTTGCTTATCTGGAAGCACTGTAGTCCCAGCAGAGTGTGGGATGTTGTTATACCTCATTGAACAGCAATGATCAATCAGAGAGTTTGAAGGTGAACATTTTCATATGCATCTGAAAGTTACTGGGGAGATTTTCAGAGACACAACTGGCATTGAATTTCACTGGGGAGCTAGGTACCTGTCTGCCACTTGTGTCTTTGAAAAACTCCCCCATAATAAAGTTTAACTTGTAAAACAAACATGGCAGAATGAGTGGCCATTTTCCACAGCCTGATGACAATCCATGTGTTGGGAGGGAAGAGGGGGAACCTGAACCAGAAATCAAGACTTACCTGTTTCTAAAGGACCAAAGAGCAGAAAGGCAGAAATTAGAGAGTTCTGTTTGTTTCAACTTTAATCTTAACATAACCTAAACTCAACCCTTGATCATCATGAGTGTTTTAACCTGGGACTTTCATTACCAAAGCACAGACCTCTACCAGTTGAGCTGAAGGAGAGGCAGCATTAGCCAGTTGCAGTAGTGGGCAGTTGTCCTTTATGGAGTAATTCCTAGAAGGGGGAGGCAGCATCTACTTTCAAGCATGCTACAAGCTAGTTTCATAGTACAGAGGTGTTGCATTCAGCTCCACCTATAATACAGGCAGTCTAACGCTTTCCATTATAAAACCTTGTTTTATAAATATTTTGTGTAAATATATAAGCAAATCTCAGGCAACTCACAAATTGTTAGTGTGTCTGCCAACATCACAAAGTTGGATGTGACTGCTGCAAAAAGAGAAAAGCTAACAAGAGTCGTCTGACAATACAGAAAGCAGTACTAATATTTTAAAGAACCACCTCGACTGAATACTGCCTTATAAGGGTTTGAATACAACTTTTTTTTTTTTTTTTTCTGGTGCAGGAAAGTGGTCCGATCTAGGGACTTTTGGTGGGAACCATGCCATTCCTAAAATAGCTGCCATGTATTGGGTGGTTACATTTGTTTTTTCATCCTCCTTACAAACATGATCTTGCTGGTTTATAATCCAAGTCTGAACATAAGTGCAGCTAAACAATTGCTGGGTAGCGGGGGAGGTGGTGGGGGTGTGCAACTCAACACACCAGTGTATCCCCACTTTTACTCCTGCCTTAAGAAACAGCTTTTTTTGAAATGGGGCAAGAGTTACCAAATTGCGTTTAAGCCAGTGGAACTTTTTGAGTCCTTCATTCAAGTCAAATGCAAATAACTGTTCAGCTGAACTGTCAAGTAACTTTTCTAAGACACTGAGTAACACTGGACAGGTTACCTAAGGATTTTGTGGAATCCCCATCACTGGAGGTTTTTAAGACAAGGCTAGACAAACCCCTGTCAGAGATGGTCTAGCTTTACTTAATCCAGCTTCAGCATGGTGGGCTGGACTAGTTGACCTTTTGAGGTCTCTTCTAGCCCTACATTTCTATGATTATGTTCTACATAAAATCTCTATCATTTGTACATTTTCTGCTTTTCAGTTTCATTGGCGGTCCCCTTTTTCTTGCATTATGAGAAAGGATAAGTAGAAGTACCTGATTTATCTTTTCTGTGCAATTAATTATTTTGTATACTTCTGTCATGTCTACTCTCATTCTTTTCTGCCACATAAAATTAAAGTCCCAGTCTTTTCAAGCTCATCATACGTTTATCACTCCAAACAAAAGTATGAACAAACAATTTTAGGAGGCTGAGGGGTAGAGAAAAAGAGCTTAAAATGATTATCAGCTTCTCCATAAAGAGATTTAT
Organism: Macrochelys suwanniensis; assembly: GCA_033296515.1. Classification (NCBI taxonomy): domain Eukaryota; kingdom Metazoa; phylum Chordata; order Testudines; family Chelydridae; genus Macrochelys; species Macrochelys suwanniensis. The sequence goes on along the minus strand of CM065790.1, from coordinate 4,877,083 downwards.
TTGCATTTGGGTCCTGTGTTAATTGGAAATGATACCAGAGACTAGATTTTAAAAAAGAAGACTCCTTGAATGGGAATGGCCCACGTCCCACGTGATGTTTTAGTATGTCAAGAATTTTCACAAATCCGATATGTTTTTGATGCAGAAGGGTCCACAGGACAATGATCATGTTAAAAGTTAAACACTTAATGCTCAGGACAAGATGTAGCTAGTTGGACAAGTGCAGCATATAGTTCAAATATATAGTATTAGCAGTCTTACTATTTCAAAACAGATTCTGCAACCTGTGTCATACCCTCTACCCTGACCAAGACCTCAGAGAGGGGTATCTATATTCATTAGATCACAGTTCTGCGTCCTCCAAGACCCATCTCAAAGCAGCATCCACATGGAACTTACTGGACATGTCCACTAGGAATGCTGCCGCCTTAACATACAGCCTGGGTCACTTCTTTTCCCTCTCGCATGGTCCACACTGGAGGAGTCAGGCTGCTCCTCAGCAGTCAGGCAGCACAGCCTGTGGGGTTTGTCTGAGTTAAAAATATCCGTCTTCCCAAAATAGTTCTCTGAGCAGAAAATTGCTTTTAATGCAGCACTGCGAAAAAGAAAATGGAGGGTAAGACAGAAAGCAGGGGAACTGAAATGCAGAGTGTTGCCCATTATACCTACGCTGCTTCCTACACCGATTTGCTGCTCACGTCTCCATTCAAGGCACAATTCTAGAAAAGATGGAGGAGGAAAGTTTTGTGTTTTTTTTTGGGGCAGGAAAAGTAAAAGCAAAAGGAGTCAGTGGGACAAGCCACTGCACAGACTCCATGCAGAGCTGGACTTGGGATTCCAGAGGACATCCTCCTGGTTCACCCCCACTTCCGGAAAGGTCATGTTGGAAAGCATATGTTACTTACACCACATCATGCAATCTCAGATTTCCTGATTGGCAGAGTATGTTAGTCAGGCTTTTTGTTAGCACAATGCTAGATCATGTTGTTTACTATAACTGCACCACTATGTTTGTGTGTGCTCCTTCATTTGTGCCTGTTCAGCCGGTACCTGTTCCAGCATACATTATTTATTTAATTTTTCTATTACACCAGAGGCTACAATCAGGACCATTGTGTAAAGTGCTGTACAAACACACATGAAGATGTGAACCCCGCCCAAAAGAGTTTACCATCTTGTACCTTTTCTACTAGTACAAATCTGTACCTGTTCGGTTTGCAGAGTACTGTTTTTATTAGGATTATTTTTCAGGGTGGGTTCTTAACAGGTGTATTAGTAAATTAACTGGTTTTCCAATGCCCCCTAGCAGCATTGTCAGGCACTTAAAATCCTAGAGCACCTATCTCAAGGGTACCTAAGCTATAAGCATTTTTAAGCACCTCTCTCTAGAATTTAACTGTCTGTTCTTTAACCTGATTCATTCAGATGTTGAAGGCGTGCCTAGTAATGGTATTAAGTAATAGCAGCCACCTTGGGGGTTATGCGTACTCTGCATCCAGCTAGGGAAGGCAACAGGTTGTCTAGTATTTGTACAAACATTAAAGTCCTAGGGACACACCTTACCTAGGTAAATAACTTATGAGACTAGCACAACGCTAGGCTGAGAGGAAAGGAAAGCTCTAGCATTTGTCTGTCTTCCACAGGGACTAATCTGCCTAATTGCAGTTCTATCAGCTCTCTTAGGGGATTCGTTGTAGCATATGTCACAAGGTTATGCTAGAAGGACTTTGTGGAGCAGTATGGGAACTCAAAACATCACATCAATCCAGAGCTAGTCAATATCACATGCTGGAGTGTGAAGGGTAGCTTGCTGTGGTATTGTATATAATTCTGTCTAGACACAGTTGTTCTCTCCATTTGGAACTGCGATGAGATGCATCCAGTTAAATGTGCATGCAGGATATTCAGAGGAGGAGTCAGTGACCCTGACAGAACTCTGAGAAGTGATGGGGTGGGAGAAGAACTTGCTTCTGTGGATTCTCAAGAAAACTGGTTCTTTCCTACCTAACTGGAAAGAGAGCCACCTGTCCTGGACGATCTGGGTTTTTGATCACCCTCCTCCCCTAGGACAAGCCTGGAGAATCCGAATTGATCTCAGGCATGGAGGTTTCTAGTCTGTGCACAGCCATCACTGGAGAGAGACTTGCTTGTCTTTATTAGGAGCTAGTTGGTGAGTCAGTGGGAAATCATCTGACGTTTAAACATATGGGTTTAGTAAACGTTTCCACACAAAAAAAATGATAGCTACAATTCAAAACCAAATATATAAAATGCAGGATGAAGTGAATCATCCACAAGAAGCCAGATCTTTCACACTGGACAGAGCCCCAAATACTAGCTGAAATCAAAATCATTAGGGCATTGTTCTCTCTTGCTTTCTGATCTGAACAACACTTTGGTTCCTCAACACCAAAAGTCTGAATCACGTTAAAAAAAAAACAACAAACAAAAAAACCCTCCAGAGCTCTCTGTAATCACCATAAAGAGAACTTTACACACCTTAATATGAAGAGGAATTAGGTAGTATACTGTCTGCATATTAATGATATTGCCTTCTAGTGACTGGCTGAGATTATTAGCTAGCTGGTAAGGAACTACTTCTTTAGCTCGGGTTGTGATAGACTCTCTTTTTGCAACTAAACAAGGGTTCCAGTCCTGGCTCCTCAAATGTGTATGATGAATGCAGTAGTTGTGTCTAGTTTCGTTATATCAGGGGAGAGAATTGATAAAATATGCTCATATGGTCCTTTGTATTTTCAGAGTGGCATGAAAACGTTAATTTTATAAATCACCACAACAGCTCTGTGATGTTTGACTGTCCAAATGGAATGAAATGCAAGATGTAAACAAATAGCACAAAGGCTGAAAAATAAATTAGAATGTTACTTTATCTTTTACTAATGTCTGCTACTGGTAACAAAAGTTTTTCAAATGTGAACCTGATTATTTAAAAGGATACATTCTAACAAAGTCAAGGTTTTGGTGTAAGTAATGTGATGGAGATAAACAATAGACTTGTCATATATGTCAGTATGTATTGTTAGTAAAAACACACCACTTACTGTCACGGGAACTCAAGAGCCCACAGAGCATTTAGTTTTTGTCTTTGTATCTCATTGTAGGATTATGATTTTGCCCTGTTAGCCAGCTACAATCTGGGGAGATTAAGTGGAAAGATAAAATTGGTTTACATGCAATGGACTGGAATCCATTAATCCTCTTTCTGAAAGAGCAGGCTATTTAATACCATGTCTATACTACAAAAATAATCAGGTCTAAAAATGTTGCCCATCTGTTTTGCAAGAGTGTTATTTACTCGTGTGGACAGAAACCTCCCCAAACATGTTAAGGAACGCCATTTTCATCAACGTATGCCAGCAAGTTAGTGTCATTTCTTCAAGGGCTAAAACATGTTTTTCCTTTCCACTCAGGGTGAGAAAACTATGCTATATCATGTTTGGAACACAACCCTGGATCTCATTTGTGATTGAGCCGATTTTGTAGGCTAGAGGGGTTTGGAAAAGAGCAGAGTCACCTTTGACTTTTCATTGGTGGAAGATTCTTCAGCTCTTTCTAAAAGCACATCTGACCTCTTTTAAAGTTCTGAGCGTGGTTGTTCAGCAAGGTCCCCGGCTGTGAATTGGGGTGGAAGTCAGAATGTGGGCTGAACCTCTGATGTTCCTGCCATTCACCATTGTCCCAACCATTGCAGTGAGTGGAAAAATGAGCTGACAGATGAGCACTGTTTGCACTGAAGAGCCAGTATAACCACATTCCCTTGAAGGAGGGGCGGTAATTTAGGCTCCTCCCCACAAAGGCCTGAAAATGTTTACTTTCAACTTTGTTTCAGGAGCAATGAGCCAGCCACCTGTTCTAAGGATTAACAAAAGCTAACCTGCAGCATCTGGTTTACAACAAAAGTTGTTTGTATTACATTTTAATCAGAGGCCACAGCTGAGATCAGGGTCTCCATTGTGCGAGGCACTGTACAAAAACAGCAAGAGAAAATCCCTGGTCCAAATTGCTTACCAACGAAACAGGGGGGAGGGGGGGGAAGAGGCACAAAGAACTAAATTGACTCACCTGAGGTCAGTGGCAAGGCAGGCATAAAACCCAGATAGTATGAGCTGTGCCTCAGACACGGTTCAGTAGACTACACTGCCTCTCTAGTGACACTGACTACACTATACAGCTCTTCCAGAATAACTCCATGTGGAGACAAACCCTAAAAAGCAACTGGGTAAATCCTGGCCCACTTTTTAAATGCTGCTTTTGAGGAAGGAAGATCCTGCAGCAAAAGCAGGGACGATGAACCGAAAGGATCACTTGTGTGTGTGTGCTCTTGGGATAGGGGTTTGAGAAATGTTTGATTGGTAGGCAGTCTGTCCGTTTTGCTTATATTTAGAGCAGTGATTCTCAACCTAATTACCACTATGGGCCATATATGCAGCTCTCTGTGTTATGTAGTCCATGTCCTATATGCTACCTGTATGGCCCTAAGGATGTCACGTGGACCACAGCTGTGTGCTGCTAGGGCCGCAAGCGGCCCGCAAGCGGCCCGCAGGTTGAGAACCCTGATTTAGATGAATAAACCAAAAACTAAATACAAGCACCGAGCACTGATATAGCGGCTGTTTTAATTCTTACCACATGTCCCCTGCTCAGATCAATCCCCAACCCTCCACTACAAGAGACTTCTTTTGGGTTTTGAACATATATAGGTTTGAGCTTTATTAAGTTAATAGTTTGTGTACGTTCAGTGCTGCTTTATGTATTGTAAAGGTCTTTAAGAAGAGGGAAGCAGAACATTGGATGGGGACAGTTTGGGGCACGGGTGCTAGCTGAAGAGGTGGGAACCGATTAGCGAGGTCGTGGCCTTCACCTTGAGTGTCTGCTGCCGGCATTATGGCAGCTTAAGGTGCGGGCACAATAGGGACCATGCACTAGCGCTCAGAGCTGGGCTTCTGCTGGAATACGACAAAGTTACAGCTAAATGTTTTTAATCACAAATAGATCTTCTACAGATGTAACACGCGCTTATACTTCTCTCCCCCTTGATAGGCCGGTAACAGTGGCTTGTTGTCAGAGCTCACAAGTCTGAACAACTTGCATCCATTAGCTTTGTGTTTTATGCTTCGGTTACTGTGAAGAGCCCTGTTTTGGGCCTCTGCAGACTGCATTTCATCTCACTCCTCATTAGGGGCACTTCTGCTATGGTTTCCAGTTCCCTTTTTTTCCTTAGGAATCATTTATTACTTGTTCGTTGATTCGGTCAGCAGGTTAGCGACTCGAACAAGAATGTCTGTGTTGCTGGGGGGTGTGCAGCATTGCAAGCTGTACTGGGCCAGGAGAGCAAGTAGTCGCCTGAGGCTGCAAAAGATTGCTCCTGTTTGTGTTGTGTGACTGGGGGCTGGTGGGATGAACATGTGCCAGTTTCCCTCCAGCGGATGCTGTGTAGAACCTTGGCACAGGTCTCCTCCTCCTATATCAACATCTCAGGAGCTTTTGTTTTTTTGCTATTGCCGCCTAATCTTAGAGTGGTTTATAACATGGCAAAATTGTTGGCTTTTAACATGGAGAATTGTGTCTCACTGGGTACATATATTTTCCTCCAAGACGTGAGCTATTCTCAGCATGTTGGCAATGTGCATATCTAGGTCAGTTGTGCATAATCTGTCTGCAGTGCAAAATCATCCTGAGCTACTAAACCAAAGAGAGATTCTTGTTTGCATACTTACCACAGCGGGAAGCATGTAAAAAAATAGCTCGGTTCTTGTAGAATAAATAGCCAGGTCTCCTGTCCTTTGGAGAAGATGCTCTGGACAGATTCCAGTAAGATGTGTTTACACCTGTAATCAGGGACAAACAATTTTAAATGGACTTGTGTGCGTGTGTGTGTGTCTTTGTGTGCGCACACACACTCTGGGAATGCAGAATAACTGTTCAGCATGTGTGTGGTCTGGGATCTTTGAGTGAACAGAGATCCACACATTTTTTCCCCTTTAATAAACATATTGACGTGTGTGCTTCATGTGTAAAGGGGGTAGGATTTGATATTCACAACCAAAGCAATCACTGATCACATAAGCGATTGATGAGGCACTAGTGGCCTGCTTGAAAGCTAGAATTCAGCAAGTGATGCCGAAGGAAGGGAAAGAAGTTCTTGAGGGCCTTTGTACAGGTCTTTGAGATCAAGTCAGGAGATCTGGCCTCTCTTCCTGGTTCTGCCACACCCTCCCTTTGTGGCCTAGGGCAAGTCGCTTGGGCCAAAAGTGGCCACTGATTGTCAGAACCTCAGCTTTTGAGATGCATTTTCAGAGGCGCTGAGGAGCCCTGCCATCAAACACACATTTTAGTGACACTCCTTCAGTAACATGGGCTCTGTGTCAGAGCCCTTCTCTTAGCTGACTGAACTTCTGGTCCTGTAGGAAATCATCTGCATTCAGATAAAAGGCAGTATTAAAATTTCATGGTCAGGGGCACAGGATCAGCTCACAAGTGATAATGTTTAGAAAGTATCATGGAAGTCTAAAAAATTGCTGAACAGAGAACCTTCCAAGTGGGGAGTCTCTTTGAATTTGGAAGACAATATGGAAAACAATGGGTCTGGTTCTCCATGGACTTCCATGTTGTGTCACCATTTCCATCATGCCACGGTAGGGTAAAACGTCACAATTCTGACTTGGGAGCTTCATACTCACTCCCTTTGCATACGTGCAAATGACCACACAAAATGCAAAGTAGTGGACAATGAGGACCTCCGTCTCTCTCAGCTCTCCTAAAAAAGTTAAGTTACAGGCTCAGTGCAGATTGAGAACACCTGTTTACCTCAAAACTCTGCTTTGGCAAGATCCAGACTTGCACAAAAATGTTCCTTCCTTCTCCGAAGAAAGAGCCAGCTCTCCTCTGACAGATTGCACAATGCCTCAGCAGCTATTGTTAGGACAGGCAAGAGCACTAAAGCAGGTTGCAGCCTCTTCTCATTGCTCATCTTATACTAAAAAGATGTGACATTCCCGTTTCTGTGTAATTGCACCAGGCTGGTCACACCTATTGGCCTGTGGGCCAAGTACCATGTCATGCCTTTTGTGTATCGCTTAGTGACTCTGTTTGCGAGAACTAGAACACCTAGTCAGCATTTTAGCACTGGTTTACATTTGAATGCAATTTAGGATTTCTTTGCTCACAAATAAAAGAAAGCAGCTGGCTTTCTGAAATCCATAGTGGTGTGTGTACTGTGCATTGAAGAGAACGACAGAACTCCTACTTATTGTGTTCACTAGGGTAGGGCTTTGTGCTTGAGCCAGTAGATTCTCAGCCGGGTGCGACTGTGTCAGATGTATGCATCTCATCCTATATGTGGTCCTAGAATGTTCACAGAGGATCTAGTTCTTTTCTCCCATGCCAACTTCAGGGGAGTTGCTCATAATTTATAACAGTGCAAGTGGGAAGAGAATCAGGCTCTTAAGCTGAGATTTTAAACATTAGCACTTTCTCCTGAAACCTTGTGTTTAATAGGTGGGTCTTACTTAAGTGACTAAAAGCCAGCAGGAAAAAACTTGTAGTTGTTGGAAATATCAGAATAGAGTTGGAATTGTTAATCATGAGGCAAAGAACATAAAGGCCAGACTGGGTCAGACCAAAGGTCTATCTAGCCCAGTATCTTGTCTTCTGACAGTGGCCAATGCCAGGTGCTTCAAAGGGAATGAACAGAACAGCTAATCATCAAGCGATCCATCCCGTCACCCATTCCCAGCTTCTGGCAAACAGAGGTTAGGGACACCATCCCTGTCCGTCCTAGCTAATAGCCATTAATGGACCTATGTTCCATGAACTTATCTAGTTTTTTGAACCCTGTTATAGTTTTGGCCTTCACAACATCCTCTGAACAAAGACTTCCACAGGTTGACTGTGCCCAGAATATGCATATAATAATTTGGCCTGTTTCACCTGGCTATTCTCATTTGTTAAAAGGATTTCACAGGGAATGTTAATCTGTGAATGCAAAAACCAACTTTGCCCATGATAAAGATATTGCTATACTTTGGGGGAGGGAAATTTTAACCTGTTCTCTACAGGATCTAGTTTTTAAAGTTGAGGGAAGAGCAGTTATAAGAACACTAGACTTGAACCTTGTGAGCTTCTGATAAAGCTGCCTTTAGTGAGTGTCCTGAATATTGTTTTAAGTGTACATTTGTACCGTTCATTTTATTTATATTATATATACAAATAAATCTCTCGCTAGGTGAAAAAAATACAACAAAAGTTTTGGGCTGTGTGTGCTAAAGGAAAAAAGTAGTATTGTACTTGCTCCCAACCAGAAGGGTGGGTAACAGTTAACTACTGCTAGCATGCGTAAGTAGCAGCCAGTACCATACTAGGAACACCATTAGCAATGAGGTTCCTCAGAGGGCAAGACACAAAACTAAAATAGATTATGGAGTCACCATGGTTGTCCTAAATATGCTTTCTTTACAAGCCTCTCAGTGTGGAGATTGTTTTTAGTTGCGTGTGTCTGAATTTAATGCTGCCTGGAGACCAAAGACCGCTCTAATCTACTGTTTTAGATATTTTTCAATGCTTGTCACCTTGGTGATAAAGCCGAAATAGACCTTGTGGCCTTTTCAGTGGCTGACTTAAGACTTAGTCACTCATGCTATATGCAAATTTGGCAGAGCTAAAAAAATAATAATAAGGACAAATATTTCTGACTGTTTCCAGGATGCAGTGTCATCAGCGATTAATATTGTACTGAATTGCGCTCTCCCAATATACTGTCTTGTGGGATGTCACAGGGTTTCTTTAAAGCTGCAGAGATGCTTTGCTGATCCCACAAATTCCCACCGTTTGTGCAAATTCATCAAGACTTTTCACCAGTCACAAGTGTAGAACGGATGTGAGGAAAAGAATTTTTAGCATCTCAGTGATTAGATCCGGAGAGCAGCAGAGTCTTGAACCTACCTAGAGACTGAATTATGGAAAATAACCCAGGCTAGATGCCTGTCAAAATGCTTGCTAAAGCATTTCCTCTTATGTGCCTTCCAAACTAGCTTGTCAGTTGCAGCTGGAAGTACTGAGATAGGCTGCTTGTGCTTTTTGTTCTTGAAGCCTTTTATCTAAATAACTATTTATAGCCATGCAAAGAAGCATTAGTTAGTAGACAATAAGTCTGAAGCCAGCTAGGGGTTATTCCCAATAATGGTGCCACGCAACACTGCCCTCCTGTCTTTCTAGAGGAACAATACTCTTGTAAAGAATGTATGTAAACCTGTAAGGCGAGTAGAAACCAATGTGCAAAGTATGGACTTTTCAAGTAACAAGGCAAAATTGGAATGCAGCAGAGGAATTACTACAAGCAAGGGTTACTAGCAGGATGTTAGGCAATGTAAAACAACATAGGATCTGAGTGTCCGTGGAACAGCAGGCTCTATAGACATTTTATTAAAAGAAAACACATTGCTGGTCATAAGTAATTATGTGTGTGACATGGATGGCTTTTCAAGAGCTTTTCTGCTCCCTTTGGATAAAATGGATCAGCCAGATTGTAAAAGCATTTACTAAGCCAAAAGGAAAAAATATATAAAACTTCCAGAATATTAGCAAAGCCATTCATGCAAACATGTAATTAAGGCTTTTTTTCCCCCAATGGGTGGAACATGTATAGGACAGACAAGAACATAACCGCTATTACCTCTCTTGTGTAACTAGTTTGAAAAAAAAAATCCCTCTTTTAAGGAAACATTCTGTGAGGATTTGTCAGGCAGGACTTTCAGACAAGTATGTTTGTTGGTGCAAGTCACCTTTTTATTCTTGAACTGGTAATTCACAGTGCCAGTTACCGTTATTATTTTAACCAGGTAGTTACTTGTATTCTTCACAATGCGAAGTGCTAAGTGATGAAAAAAAATGTAATGCATGATTAACTCACGGTGAGAGCTCTGTGAAATGTTTCAGCCAAGCTCAAGACATTGTGGTTTCAGCTTTTATTACAAACTCAGACCAGGTTCCTCAAAAGGTTTCTAGCAAACCTGGTATCAACTTATGGACTTGTGTTAACACTATGCTGATCTCACTGGTTCCTTGTTTCAGTGCAAAGCCAGGAGGAAGGCAGTGGGTTTGGCTGAATTTTGAGTTTGTTTTAGGGTTTGTTCCAACATGCAACTTGGAGTAGAATTTTCCGATCCGAAAAGCCTTTTTTTAGTACAGGTCTGCTCGTCCTGCCCACAGACCCATTGCTTCCCGTCAGATGGGATGCATGCTGGAAAGACCCCACTTCTGGTGGAAAAGAATTAATAGACTCAGAGCCCATACCAGATGGATTCAGGCTATGTGGCAGAGAGAGAATGCAGTGACTGTTTCCCATTAACCATCCAGAGTGGCTCTCTTAAGAGACTTTCCAATGCACTGACATGGGATTGTCACCCGGAGGGTGCACAGTGCCCCAAAGGGGGGGTGAAGATGAGGTGGGGCCATGGCTCTGCCTCCCCTGCACACAAGCTGCACGGAGGGGTTTGCGTTGCACTCCAGAGGAATATGCGCACCCAGGAGCTCCCTGAGACACAACAGCCCCTAAGGCTTCCGTGGGTGTGTGCATCTCTGCACTGCTCCCAACCCAGGGCTGTGCAAATGTTGCCCTGTGAATTGCTGGTGCTGTAATGTGGGAGAGAGAGGGAGGGAGAGAGAACAAACTGGCTCACTGCAAAGGCAGGCATAGGCCTTCTGGGTGCAATGTGACCTGGTTCCCAGGGGAAGTTACTACAGCACAAGTGTTGGTTGTACAGCTACTAGGCTCGCTGTTCACTATTGGAGGGGTTAAATCTCTAGTCTGCTGCCTGCCTTGCCTCCCCTCCCCAGCTTGTGCAAATGCCAGCCTTGACAGCCTGCCCCAGGGAGGGTCCTCTTCTGTTCGGAGCAGTCAGGCCTCTCCTGAAGCTTGCGGGTAGAGAAGCCACAGACCCAAATTAAGTGCAGAGAGAGCACAAGGGATGAGGAAGGCAAGAGTGCAGATGTGACGTGTGTAATTCACTTCTGTGCTGGCTGCACATTCCCTGCGATTCAGCTTTCTTCCAGCAGCGAGCGAGGCCTCCTTTATCATCTCGATTTAGCCAGCTTTGATTTCTGGTGATCCCACTTTGGCTAGGGGAGTTCAGTCTGCATTTGTCTACATTAGAACCAGACAGTGGCCTGGTTTGCATTGCTTATAGCACAGCTTTAACAAAACCAAACCCCCACACCCTCAGCTTCCTCGTTATTGTACATCGCTTCTGCAGTGCAAGGAATTCGAAGGGTTTAAGGGCACAGTGTGCTGGTTTCTTTGGGATGTTAAAGGAGAAGCTGGCTGCTTAGCGAGGAGTTAGTTTCTCTCTTTAAAATACAAAGCAATCAGCTTAGCTAGACTGCAGCCTTCCCTCTGCCTGCAGGGCAGACTGTACAGGAGTCCCACGTTTGAAACAGGACACTCCAGTTAAAGAAACAGGCAGCCTAAAGAACAGCATATTGTAGCAGATCTTGTGCAGACTGGACAGCATGCTTGGTGCAGACCAACCAAGCCAGCTAAAAAGTGGTTTTAAAATTTACCTGCTTCCAAGTTCTTCACTGCAAATGTATAGGCGCCAAAATTTCTGATAGCCAATTAATTAACTTAATGGAAGGGAAGTAATTTATAGCACTTCCTCCTTGCTAATGAGATACAGCAATAAAGCTCAGGTGGAAATAAATTGTCTGGTTAGCCCAGTTACTTTTCAGATTTACATAAAGCCTGCTAGGACCAGTACAGAGTAGTGTTTTCAAAATCTAGAAACAGTTAAAATCCAAGTAAAGAAAAAAAAAAAAAGTAAAGTGATTTTCTAAGAGTTGTTTGTACTTTTGTTTTAAATATTGTGGGCTGGCCTGTGCTGCCCTCGGCTGGCGAGCTTTTCCTGACATGGGTAGTCCTAGTGGCTTGCCACAGCAGAAATGGTGTGGTAATTTCCTCTGTCTCCAGCTGCTTGGAGTAACCAAGCATGAATGTTATCAGAGTTGGGTCTGCCCTTTCCTAAGGAGATACGCAGCGATTCATTGTTTGGGTGCATTATATAAAGAGGTCACTGTAGCACCCGGGAGAGCAGTTATCATGCCTTGTCCATAATGCACTAAAGAAATACAATCTGTACTGGAACTGACATTTCTTACCCCCCCCCCCCCAAAAGTTAATTTTTTAAAAAAAGCCCCTACAATCCTAGAAATGTAAAGAACTAAGAAGCAGACATTTTAGAGGTTTTGTGATATGATGGGGATCTGTGTGTACACTAGTCCAATTTAACTGGACACCCTAAAAATCCTGCTTTCTTCAAATGCAGTGTTTCTCTCTTCAAAAAGGTCTGTAACAACAGTAGGATTGGCATAGTAATGTAAACTGTTGCACAAAGCATTTTAACTCTAAAGGAGTGTTGGTTCCCCTCTCTCCAGTTTATTGTTTAAGAAACACAACTGACTGTTTTCCTACCTATTTGGGAAAAACTAATTTTGATGCTCATACCACCACTTCCAACTTTGTTCACATACAAGTAAACACCCACCCACCCTCTCTCTTTCTGAAACACAGAAACTTCTCTCAGAGCACATCTGTTTGGTGTATAGATTTAGCTTTCTCCCTGTTTCACACTGTTTTTACCAATAATGTAATTTAGAAGCAGATGTGGAACAGTAGTCCCCCGCCCTGCATTATAAGTAAATAAAGGCAGATAAAAGCCTTAATCTTCATGGAATGGCTGAGATGTAGAAGTATTGTCCTTCTAGTCTTACAGCTTTCAGAGTTGCAGCTGTTCTGAGGAAAGACCGGTGTGCAAATGTTGTTTGTTTCTTTCTTAATAAACCTGAATATTTGGCTCTTTGAATAGCCAGTCCTCTTATTCTAGTGTAATTATTAAACTGGAATCTCACTTTAGTGAATTTTAATTTGGAAACTGTTAGAATATTTTTTATTATTTTGCACATATTGTGCTCTGCAGGGCTCTGGCAATGCCACCAATCAGTTGATGTTTTGGTAGAATTTGTGCATTCCTTAAGCTTTGGTGAGCCTGCTGGAATGTTTGTGGTCGAGTGTAAATCAGAAGCTTGAGCCTAGTGGAAAACTATCTTGTTTCATGCATTGGCTGCAGCATTTTCCCCTTTCTCACTGAGCACCAGATTCTCTTGTGCCTGTTACCACCTTTTAAAAGGAGGTTTTGGATAGCAGCAGGAGAAATTGTAGGTGGTGTTTGCGGTAAGGCGGTGTTTGAATGAGAGGTGCCAGGGTAGGTCAGACTAGAGCAGGGGTAGGCAACCTATGGCATGTGCGCCAAAGGCAGCACATGAGCTGATTTTCAGTGGCACTCAGACTGCCCGGTTCCTGGCCACCAGTCTGGGGGGCTCTGCATTTAAAATGAAGCTTCTTAAAACGTTTTAAAAACCTATTCACTTTACATACAACAATAGTTTAGTTATATATTATAGACTTATAGAAAGAGACCTTCTAAAAACGTTAAAATGTATATCGGCACGTGAAACCTTAAATTAGAGTGAATAAATGAAGACTCTGCACACCACTTCTGAAAGGTTGCTGACCCCTGGACTAGAGTCATTGGAAAGTCGATTCCCTGTAATTGGCATTGCAATGGGATACAGCAGGGAAAGTGAGCAGATGTGAGTCTGAACTACACGTGCCCAGGGATCATGTCATGGATCTGGGCGGTGATAGCTCTTCTCTATTCATTTTGTTTTTATTTGCATAGCTGAAGTACTTAGGAGCTCTGGTGAGACCACTCCTGGAATGTCACATTCCGCTCCATACAAGTTACCAGAAACAGAGACAAGTTAGAAAGAATTCAGAGAAGAGCAACAAAAATGAGTAAGGTGCCAAAAGATCAGATTTATGGGGGTCAGTGTGAGAGTATCCTCACTGGAGGATAGATCCACCAATGGCTATTAGCCAGGATGGTCAGGGATGCAACTCCATGCTCTGGTGTCCCTGAACCTCTGACTGTCAGAAGCTGGGAGTGGACAAAAGGGGATGGATCACTTGATCCAGCCACTGTCGGAAAGCAGGATACTGGGCTAGATGGACCATCGGTCTGACCCAGTATGGCCATTCTCATGTAGCTTGGCTGCATGACAGCTGAGTGTGAAGCATGCCAGTCTGCAAATATATGAAGGGCTTAAATACCCAGAGAGAATTATTTAGGCAGGTCAAAATCAGGTATCATTAGGAGTAGTGGGGTGGACTAAAGAAAAGGAACTCTTCGGTTGGATACTAGGAAAAAAAACTTTACTCTGGGGAATTGTCTCCGGAGAGAAGTGGTGGGAGCTGCGTCCCATAAGAGTTTTGAAAGGAGACTGGACAGCGTGCCAGAGAAGATATACGGTAGGGGGGACATTGAGCCCATCCCCCTCAATCAGTGAGCTAACAAGTGTTCATTACATCAACTTCTAGGATAGGTCAAATTTTTTTTTACCAGAAGGGACAGTAACATTGTAACCGGAGTCCTGCATTTCCAGTCCAGTCACTAGTGCACAGACACCCACCCCATAGACTGCCCCACTGCAACTGGCCCCCTGGTTCCTAGCCACTAGGAGCAGCCAAGAATTAAGTGGGCCCAGGAGACTGAATGCCCCTTTCCTGGAGGGAGTCTGTTCAGAAGAGAATTAGGGCATGCTGGCAAGGGCAGTGGTGGGGCAGAAAGGAGCCTAAACTGCAGCACTCTGGTGCTCAGTGGAAGCCCTCAGTACCCAGGGCAGCCAGCCTACCTTTCAGCAGCAATCACGCTAGCGGCCCCCATCTCACAGCCGGCTGTAGCATAACAGTTCTTTCCTCTCTTGTGCCCCAGGCAATGGCCGCTGCAGTGGTCTGCCTCTTCTTGCAACTCAGCCAGGTCACATTTTAGTTTCACCCTCCTGGGGTAACAGCAAGTCCAACACAAAAATCCCATATCCTCACATCTGGGCCTCAGACCCACAGTCCATACATGCTTCTCTCAGGGCTTTAAAGCATCCTTATCCCTCTGTGTCAGGGGCTTCACACCAGCTTCCCAGTGGCAGAAGGAGGAACCCAGGCCCACCCTGCACCGTGGGTTGCAGTCCAGGGACCCCAGAAGCTGCCACAGTCTGCTCTATCCAACACCTTGCCTCAGCCTCCCTGGACTCCAGCCTACCATAAGCCTTTCTTCAGGCCTTTTCCCCAGCCCCTTGCTGGGCTCTTTGTACTGAGCAGTGCCTCCCCAGGGCTTTTCCCCAGAGGTTTGCTTTCTGCCCTTGTATCAGGGTCAGCTATAGGAGCTTGCTCCAGTCCTGTGCCTTCAGGTATCTTTCCCCACACAGGCTTCCTCCTTTCCCTGAAGGAGTGTTTCCCACAGCTCTTGCCTGTCTCTAATTCCCAGAGAGCACCTGCACAATTCTTCCCCTGCAACTCCTTCTATGCCAGACCTTCTGTCTTTGTAGCTCCACTCAGCTCTTCTCCAGCTGGACTTCATCTTTCATTAGGCCTGGGGCTCCCTCCAGGTTCAGCCAGGTGAGTTAATTGTCCTTTTGGGTCCACATTAACTCTTTCACTACTTGTGCAGCGTGGACACCTCACCACAGTTCACTGAAAACTTCCTTTGAAAAAGCAAACTCTAAACTGGAAGACTGATGTAACCTGCCACTGAGCAATCAGACAATTAAAGCTTCCTTGTAGATGTTACTTTTCATTCCCTATATGTCTTGGGCACTGTGGGCTGTAGTTAGTGAGCATATCCCCATAATTATCTCAATAGGAAGGTACACATTTATAAGACGTTCTTGAATAGACCTGTAATCCTTACTGAGATGTTAATCACATAGCTGGCTTCCATAATAAGCAGTTGTCTTCCGCTGTTTGTTCAAAACACAGGGGCTTCTTTCCTTAAAAGCTTTTGTTTTCATCCCTTAGCAGCCAAGCCTCGTTCAGATAATTCCCCAGCATTGAAACTGTGTATTCAGTGCCCTGTGTTTATGGAGCTTTGCTCTCCTGGAATGCCTTTTCTGTATGTAAGATGTTGGGTTTACTTTGCATCAGTTGTGAGGATGATTTGGATGCATTTGCTTCACACCACTTCTTTGCCATGCTTTCCACCAGTGACATCTTCTTCTCTATAATCTAGATATTGACTTCTACCACTTGTCAGCAACAAGCTTTGAACCCTTCACACCAAAGCTGAGTTTTCTACCATTCCAGTTAAAGGCGTAACTACATTTGCTGACAGCAGTAGTAGGCTGGACCAGCCACATGAATATTACATGTACTCCTTATGTCTTAAGAGCACCATAATTTATTATTTGCTCACTATGTTGGTCACATTATTTTCATTTCATTCTCCTTTCCTTACCCCTTTCCTTTGTCTACCTTCATGCTTTGCACTTGTCTAATTGATATTGTAAGCTCTGCAGGACAGGGGCTGGGGGTAACATTTTCAAACCCACCTATGTGACTTAGGAGCCTCAGTCTATGGGATGTAGGTGCCTATGTCACTTTTGAAAATGGATTACTGAATTACTTAGGCACTTTGCCCTGGGTCTTTTTCTCTCCGTCTCAGTGGAGTTGCATGCAAAGTTTTGGCACGGCATAGATGTTTATGAATAAATATTTGAAACTATCTTTCCATCTGCAAGGGACTTGTCTCTCTTTCCAACATTGTTACTAATTTGTTTTTCAGCATAGTCCTCTGGATTTGGGTGGACCACAGATGGAACAGCTGTAAGAGCCATTCAGTGATGGCTTCCCAGCACTTCTCAACTTGCCTTGGCCAACACTTACGATTCCAGCAAATGTTTGCTGCTTTTCAGACCCTTGATGCTCTGTGTGAGCTCCCTCCCCAGGGACAGGAAAAAAACCCATCCACGCCCAGCCAGATGAAGAAATTGTTTTTATTCTCTGTTAAAAATTGAGAACTTCCAAGGAAATTTTGTTTTAATACTTATTGTCAAAGGTCTATTAACTGAGCAGGAGCTTGCCAAGATCTGAAATACTTAATAGCCAAATATCCAGACACAGAGCACCAACTCGGGAACTATGGAACGAAAAACACAGAGTTCTAGCAAAAGAGAGAGAGATCAAAAACGATTCTCATGAGGAGAGGAGAAAGCTTTCCTGTGTTGCGGTGGAGGGGGTGTGTCCCTCATCTTGCTCCCATTGAGGTCAGTGGAAGTTTGGCCACTGACTTCAGTGGGGGTGGGAGGAGCAGCAGACCCTTGTTTAAGTATCTTCCCAGAAAGTCGGGTAATGAATCTGAAGATTCCACTCAGTTCCGCTCTAGATACATGTAGCCTGCAATATAAACACATACAGAGATTCATTTCCTCCCTACCAGTGTTCTCTCTCTGGTCTCCTAGGGTAGACATACCATCACAGACTGTACAGCATGGTTACTACAAACCTCTGCATGGGTTTTCAGTAGTGCTTGAACCCAGAACCTTCAGCACCACCTAAGGGCTTGGAACTCTAGGAATAACTCCATCACGTGGTAGCAGTAGTAGGCTATTATATTCTAATGGACTAGCCACCTGAGGGGCATATGACACACACAGTTCTAATGTGGCCCAGTGGTGCAATCAGTGAGAAATCTTAGTATAGGGCACTTATTGTTTTGTACGCTACTTGGATGAAGCAGGCTCATTGCTGGCTCTGTTCACCTCATGGCAGGAGACAGTAGGCCTGGTTCTCGAGTCTTTTGATGCCAGCTCTACACTGTTATGGTTGAACTCAATAAGCCCAAAGACTGCTAGATGCATGTCAGTTATCTTGCTAAATCCCTAAAAGCATACAGCGTGAAATTATTGAGCTAGCTTTTGCTCTCTCGTCTTGTCTGACAAGGAAAGTCCTTTTGCCAGCAGACGAGTGGTCCTTCGTAGTTGTACCTAGAACTCCTCTGCTCCACACCAATTTCATTGTAGCTTGTGTAGAGGCTTAAATCCATGTGCAAGAAACCCAAAGCATTTGCCAAATGTTGCTTCTTGCTTATCTATATGTGCAGGGAAATATGAACACATCATCCTCACCCTCCGATCACTCAGCCGGCTCCCTTTAGCACTCTCTGTCCTTTCCCACACTTCACTGACGTTGGTATGAGAATCTTCTCCTCCGCAGGCCTTGCCATCTGGAACAACCTTTTTGTGCCTCAGCACCTCATCAACTCTCCGTCTATTTCCAATTCTCAGCTGATACATTTTTGTCTACATCACTGATGCCTCTCTCTGTTATTGGCCTTTTGACCAAATATTTAGTTTATTTGTCCATTATTGCACCGCCCGCTGTAATGAATACCATATTGTCCTGTATCACTGTCTTTTGGGATTGAGCCTCCATAAATGACTGTACAGAATAAATCTGTGTAGTCTCCAAGTGGACCGTGTGCATAGGCATGTTACGCCCTTATATTTCAGAGGGAGCTGGGTGTGTTTCCTTGTGATAAAGCACCAGCTTATGCAGCACATCTTTATTGACAGGGAAACAGAGAAGGAGCTGGGACTCCTCAGTCCCTCTTCTGTTGGAGGTGAAAGAGTGAAGAACCCCTTTGCTGCTAAAAACGCTTCTTAAATTCCAGTGCAAACACGGCTAGAGTTACATTCTTCTCACAGTTTTTTGTACAATGGCTCTGAGGTTAAGCTATGCAAGCTCTGTGTCTGTGGCAGGGCTCGGCTGTCTCGTTACAGCAGCTGTTCTTCTTTCAGCTGTGGTAAGTGACCAATCATATAATTAAACAATGTAAAACTTTTCCTCTGCTAAGAAAATACTTGCAGGGGTTATGTTCTCCTGCGTGGTTTTAGGCTTTCGTAAAAGGCTTCCCTAACTAAGCTGTGCAGTCAGTGGAGTGGAAACTGTAAGAAGGCACTGTTTTAAGGATCCATTTGATGTCAGGGTTCAGTTTAGATACGGATTCAGCAGCTAACTTGCCGTATTGCTTTCCAGTCTGCAGCATTTTGTATTTCTGCCTTGTGAGCTGAGCGTACATTTTATTTTTGTCCATTAACTGCTGTGAACTTTCCTCTTTGTCGAAGTACTGGGTGCTTATGATGTAATATTATTTCTTTCTTCTTTGCCTTTATTAGTTTATAGTACTCAGAGGCATGCTAGGCCTGCCCTGGTAGAGGGACACAGGCCCTTCGTTTAATCTAAAATACATCGGGATTGGTTTATTTCTTTTGAATATTGCTATCCTGAATTCTTTCTAGTTGTAGCCATAGAACTTTATTGTCTCAAGGGAAGTGATGACACATTGTCTGTGCTTAATACATAATAATAATATAAAGGCAGCAATGGCAAGTTAGAATTGCAAAGTTTGCTAGGGACAGGGTAGTTTGAAGGGAGTCAACAGCTGTCAGGAGTAATGATTTATTAGTGTAATTCCTAGAAGCCACATAAAAGCATTGGAGTAAATAGTGCATCATAAGATCATAGAAGCATAGACATTAGGGATGTAAAAGTCCTGTTAGGTCACCTATCCATCTCCCTGGCAATGTCAGATTGTTCTCTGTCATGGTTTTCCCAGCCTAGCAGTGATAGGAATCTCAGCATTTGCCTGTGAGAGACTAATAGATCACACATGTTTTAGGCAAATATAACAGTGATTTTGCAAACCACGTAAAATATATAGATGAAAGGAAAAAATATATATATTCCTTGGAGCCTGCCAACTTATGGAATGTTTATATAAAGGAACGGATAGAAAGGGAACTTCCGTGTCTTGCCTCCATCCTTCCATACAAAGAAATCACTAAGCAGAGAAGAAAGAACTGCAAAGCTGAGTGGATAGGGAGAAAGTAATCAGATAACGGAACAGAGGCAAAAAGAGGCTAGGAAGGAAGTCAGGAAGTGGAGCTGGGTGAACATGGAAAGTAATAAAGGTCAAGAGGGATTTTCCTTAGATGATTTCAGTGCGAGAGCCAATGGAAACTTCCCAATCGTTGTTTGGAACCGCAGTAATTAGGAGTCCAGAAGCAGTCTTAGTTTAACAAGAGCTTCATGGTACTGCACAAGCCCAAGAGAATTCTCTGTTTCATTTCCCTCTCCCAGCCTGTCAGCATGGTGGAACACGCTGAGTTTCTGAAGGCTGGAAAGGAGCCGGGCCTACAGATCTGGCGGATTGAGAAATTTGATTTGGTACCTGTGCCAAAAAACCTGTATGGAGACTTCTTCACCGGAGATGCTTATCTGCTTCTGAACACCGTCAAACAGCGGAGTGGGAACCTGCAGTACGACCTGCATTTCTGGCTAGGTAAGATCCGAGGGGCTTGTCTCTGTCTTAATGGAAATGGGCAGTTCTTCCAACTCCTGGAGCTAAACCCGGGAAGGTGAAAGTTCTTGCACAGTGTCGATGCATTAGTCGATGCCCTCTCATCCCAAAGTGTTCCACACTTTCTCCGAACACTGCCCTACTGACATGCAGCCACCTCTGGGGTGGAGGGCAGCGACTAATCATTGCCCTCCACAACCACAAGAAGGGAAAATTTTGTTCGGACTCTACAACAAACCCTTACACTTTTGTAAAGTGCCATGGGATCTTTAACGCCCACATAGAGCAGACGGGACCTCAGCTGAGCTCGCATACAAAACATGCACCCCCACTGCAGCTCTGTGCGTTGTCATATCTATGTGGTAGCAATGCCAGATCTCCTGAGAGAGGGATCCTCAAAGCTTCCTGACAGTCTGCAGAGCCAGGCTGCTGATGCACTAGTGTCCCCTATGGGTCTGCTAGATTGCCTGACTTTTGGGCAGACTGAATGCATCTTCTTGCCAAGTCAGCTGGCCAGGCTGTCAGTGGTATAGCTCTTATCCAGAGCTTTTCATCTGCAGATCTCAAAGCACTTTACAAAGGAGGTCGGTTTCGCTATAGCTGTTTTACAGATGGAGAAACTGAGGTACTGAGACTCAGTCCCTGCCTGGCTTCCTCCCAGGGGAAAGGAAAATGTCAGAAGGAAAGAAACTGAGCCTCCTTACCTGGCTGTAATCAAATACCTGTCAGTGGAGGTTTTCCAGGAAACAAGCCCTGCAGGGAATTGTTTGCATAGGGTGAAACAGCTGGATGAGAAGGCAGAGTCCCTGCATTCACTCTGCCCTGTCTTCCTTTGATTTCTAGGGGATTTCTGTAGTCAGGATGAAAGTGGTGCAGCTGCCATATTCACTGTCCAGATGGACGATTATCTTCATGGAAAGGCTATCCAGTATCGGGAGGTACAAGGGCACGAGTCTTCAACTTTCCTGGGATACTTCAAATCCGGCCTGAAGTACAAAGTATGTAATTGCGGGACATCCAGCCTAGCAGGTCTGAATCTCAGTAGAAAGGTTTTCCTGCCTGTTCATGCCACCGAGGAGAAGTAAGAATTGCCCTCTTGTCAGTCACAGGGAATAAATTCCTCACCAGATGTTTTCACTGGCAGGGCGCAGAACAGCAGCTCCTAGCAAGAGAGCCCGGGCTGGATTCAATGAGACAGAAATGAAAGCCCCAGGCAACTGTAGGGATTAGAGTTTTGTTTTTCTTGGAAGAAGGGAGCTGCCCCAAGGTGTCTGCAGCTGATTTGGGAAATAGAAATCTGAGTTAATGGCAGATGCCTTGCCCTGTGCGTTGATTGTACCCCTCCCCATTTACCCAACTAGCTATGGATTTTCCAGTATCTCTATTTCCATGCCCACCAGAGTTCCTCTCCGAGTTCTCTTGGCATTTATCATCTGTAGCATTACAGGAAGGTGGGGGAAAGCACTGGGGGATCATTCTTCCATAGCGGTGCAAAATGGTGAGATAGGATGGGGTGGACTTAGACTGTCCAGAAATAGTCATCCACATTAGCCATCCACCGGCACAAGCAAAGCAACATTACGCCAGACTCTTCCGCAGTTGGCTATTTTTTTCCTTGTCCTGGATTTTCCTACAATTTTTTTATTTGCTTATGCATAACCCTAGTATTTTCCGTTCCTTTCTCGTTTTAATTTGGTTTCACTTTTGGGGGAATGGCTGAAACCTGCTGCTTAAATTGTCCAAGAATAGAACAGAAGCTTCTGCCAATTATAGACCTTTAATCTGTGGATGTATCATTTTTGAAAGTGTTTTAAACCTCACCTGGGACAAATGCAGTGAAAAGGACAGGTAGCAAAAAAGTGAGTTTTCTCTTCCCGTGTGCTGTATGGAGAGTGAAAGAATGTGGGATAGGCAGGTGTCCAGAGACAGACTGCTCAAAGGGGGGCAGCGTGTTTTAGTGATTAGAGCAATGGGCTGGGTGGTCAGGGAGTGTGAGCACTATTCCCAGCTCAGCCCTCATATGGTCTTTGTAACTTCCTCTTTTGAATTCACTTTGCTTTCTGTTCACTCTTTCTCTTAGCAACAGTGAGAGTGAATGATGGAGTATGGGTAACTGGGAGTAGGCGAATGGGCATGTTACCCTAATACACTGCAGTAAAAAGGCCAACACAGACCAGGCTTCCTCCACTTCCCGCTCACCCCCTTTATATTCATATTCAGAGGCTTGCGCTACACAGCTTGGGTGTGTGCCAGGATCCTTTGCATCTGTTTCCCTGGGTATGTTGGAGAAGTTGCTCTGGGGTTTGGCATGGTGATTGATGTAGTTATATGTGCAGACAGAGAGACTGGGGACTAGCTTGCCCTCTGAGGCAGCTGTGGGTGACCCCTTGCCCTTGGGAGGCGAGAGCCTCTGACAGAGACACAACAACTTCAGACCCTCCGTTCCTTCAGAGCACGCATGTGAGTAGGAGTTACCTTCTTCTTTGTTCTTCTAGGCTGGTGGAGTGGCTTCTGGCTTCAAGCATGTGGTTCCCAATGAGGTGACTGTCCAAAGAGTCCTTCAGGTCAAAGGCAGACGAGTGGTTCGAGCTACTGAGGTCCCTGTGAGCTGGGACAGTTTCAACAACGGAGATTGTTTCATCCTTGATCTGGGCAGTGTAAGTCTGCTAGTTAAACGCACGTTCGGCGAATCTTCGGGGAGTGGGGGATGTCCTGGCGGGCCATTCGTTTTTCTTCCTAGTCTGTGTTAAGCTGTGCGAGGCTCCCCCAGGTCACCAGTGATTTCATAAACCGCACAGCCGATCTATTAACTCTCCTATTGCCACGTTGGAAAGTGAGCTGTATTTTCCTGGTCTGCTGAGCTGTGGGACTCCAGCCCCCTAGATCCACGCTTCCCAACCCCTCACCAACTGCTGCTGCAGACTGCCCCTTCCTCCCTGCATGAAAAGGCCCTAATGCACCTCTGCTGCTTAGCCCAGGCCTGTTAACCCAGCCATTGGTTTGTTCTTTGCATTATGCTGCCTGGGATGGGGCTCTCTGAAATGCCATGCTGTTTGTCTGTGCCTTGCAGGACATCCACCAGTGGTGCGGCTCCAAGAGCAATCGGTTTGAGCGGCTGAAGGCCACCCAGGTGGCCAAGGGGATCCGGGATAACGAGCGGAGTGGCCGTGGCAAAGTCTACGTCACGGAGGAAGGGTCAGAGCGGGAGCAAATGCTGCAGGTCACTTGCTTTGTATTTTGCTGAACGTCCCAGCAAAGTCCTCTCTGTGCACTCAGCTGCCGGGGTGATGAGTGGGGGGTCCGGATGAAAGGACTTGTGCAGTACAGAATGTGTGTGTCGATATACGATAGCAGCAGGAGATGCGCTGTCGAATGGCTACAGCACAGGCTTGTGAGTCACAATATCCAGGTCTAACTCTGGCCTTGCCACTGACTTGCTGTGTGGCCTTGGACAAATCATGTAGCCTGTCTGTGCCTCAGTTTCCCCACCTGTTTCCCGCACCACAGTGTAAGAATTAATGAATGTGTGTGAAGTGCTTTGAGATCCTCAGAGTGAGGGGGCTACTCAAGTGCATAGTACTAGTGTTATTTCTGCTGGCCGTTCTCTTGTGCAAGGGACAGAAAACAGTGGGTGTTGAGCCCGGTTTGGAGATCGGAATGTATCAGTTTTGATGTTGTTGACCTACAGTTTTCTCTTGTGTGTGTGTGTGTATGTTTTTTGTTGTTTTTTTTTGTGGTCAGAGCATCTGGGGAGCAGAAATGCTCTTGGATCAACACACATAGCTAGCAGATTGTTTTCCTCTCTCTCAGGTTCTGGGACCTAAGCCCGATCTGCCAGAAGGAGCCGCTGATGACCTCCAAGCTGACGCATCCAATAGAAAGCTGGCTAAGCTGTATAAGGTAACAAGAAGCAGATGGCTCCTGACAGAGGAGCCCTGCAAAGGGTGGAATCATAGAATCACTGAAATGTAGGGCTGGAAGGGACCTTGAGAGGTCATCTAGTCCAGCCCCCTGTGCTAAGGCAGGATCAAGTACACCTAGACCATCGCTGAAAGGCGTTCGTCTAACTTGTTCTCACTAAGCAGAGCAGAGGTGCTCTGATTCTCACTCGTGTCACTAGCTATTTATGAAGTGTTAGCAAAGAATGTTTATGCAAGACCATCTAAGTAGCCACCATCGCTTTACTGCCTTGACCAGGCCTTACCGACGCCCATGTGACAGCTGGAATTGTCAGGAACTGAGGTGAACTGTCGCATATGCCAGCCCACCGGGAGAGCTTGCAGCCGCTGTCAATGAAAGAAGGAAGTAATGTGAAATGAATCAGTGTAGCAGCTGTATTTAGTGGGGGAAGAGGGAGCCCTCCTCTGTCCTGTCAGGGAGATGTCAGGAATGAACTAGAATCAATGAGCTTGGGACCCAAACTCTGTTAACTCCTCTGCCCCCATCATGCAGGCTGGCTCGACAGCTCTGGAGATTCAGTGCTCTGGCTAGCCACAGTGTGGGCAACAGCAGGGCAGACTGGCCCACAGGGACCTGCAGTGTCCCTCAGCCCTGCCCTGGAGAGACCACTTCAAGGGGCGAGAAGGGAGTTTAGTGTCCATGGCCATTCAATCCGCTGGCGGGTGATTTAGTAAACAAGTATGGACGTGGTTTTGTGATGCCAACACTTGTCCGTGAGTAATGCTAGAGTCTGAGTCCACCAAACGCATTTGATGTGGACCAGCAAACCCAGCAGTGGCTTTTCCTCGGGATAGTCATCAGGATGCCAAAATAGCCCTTTCTAGTTCTTGGGGCACAGGACAGTTCTTCTGAAAAGGGCTCTTTGGCTGCATTTGCACTGAGGACATTGGAGAGATGTGCCACCATTTTCTGTAGTCTCATAGGAAGCTGCAGGGGTGGGAGATATCCCTGAAATCCTTGGGGCAGACCGCCCCTTTGTATCACATCACGGCTGTGCCAAGAACATCACGTGTGAAGGCCAGGAGGCGCGAAGGAAACCAATGCACCCAAGTCATGATGTCCGCCTCCAACTGCTACATGTAGCTGTGGAACGTTGAGAGGAGAAGGACTCCAGGTTCTTCCACAAAGTGTCTCTGAACTGATCCTCGTGTTGCATTATCCCAGGTCTCCAATGGTGCAGGGAACATGGCCGTCTCTCTGGTGGCAGATGAGAATCCGTTCTCCCAGGCCGCACTGGACACCAACGACTGCTTCATTCTGGACCATGGCTCTGATGGGAAAATCTTCATTTGGAAAGGTACCCTGGGGAGGGAGGAGAAGTAGATAAAGGCAGCGGCGCGCGGGATCTATATTCGATTCTTGGTCCCAGCTTCCTGCAAATAGGGGGTGGGGAGGGAGTGCATGGTGCAGGTCAATTGCAGCTCCTCTGGGAAATTAAGGAACAGCACACACGGGCTCAGAAGGGCACCTCGCCCATAGCTCCTCAGGTGGAGGGATGGCTGCTGCAATGTGGAGCTCAAAGGGAGGGTCTCAGGAGGGAGACTTAGCAGAAAAAGTTAAAAAGTTCTGAGTGGAAGGGAAGATCATTCAGATTCATGGATACCAGTGCAGGGATCTTTGTGTAGGGTGCCCTTGCAGGGATGTGGGTCTGCATGTGGCAGTGTGGACGCTCATGTGGAAATGGTTCCCCCGTTAGCGATGCCAGTCTCCTCTCTCCCTCTACGCAGTCCTGATGCCTGAGCACCGGGGGAGAGGGTCTTGCTGACTGTCCCTCTCTCGGAGCCTGCAAGGCAGGGTGTAGTCCGTGCAGGATCTCTGGCTGTGTGTCCGTCAGAGCATTATAAACGTTTGACTACAGGCCACTGGGCTGTGGATCATGGATGACTGGGATGGTGCAAGGGGGAGGGTTTAGATGGTGTCACTGGGCCATATGCTACAGGACTTGGCACATACAATTATCGAGTCATAGAGTTCAAGGCCAGAAGGGACCACGAGCCCTCTAGTGTGACCTGTACATCACAGGCCACCAACATCGTCCACCCACCTCCACACGCAGACCAGCCACCAGTATCAGACCAAAGTCTTACAGCCGTCAGGAGGCTAAACTAGCCTGTGCCACAGCCAGAGGACAGGAGGGACCGAGGAGCTCCAGTGCCCAAGGCCCCCAGAAATGGCAGAGAATTGGTTGAACGAGCTATCCCAGGAGATCCTGATCATTCACTACGTCACAGATGGTTGTTGTTTTCTCCGCGACGTCACCTGCGGGTGGAACCCTACTGCAGTGCAGCAGTGGAAGGGGTTTAACTTGTGCACTGGGTGACTCGCTTTCCCCTCTGGGCATGAAGGAAATCGGGGGGGGGGGGGGGTTGTTTTTAAATCAGAGCGTATTACTGAACAGTCATCAACGCTGCCCTTTTTGTTCTTATTAAAGGCAAGAAGGCCAACTCCGAAGAGAAGAAGGCAGCCTTGAAAACTGCCTCTGAGTTCATCTCCAAGATGCGGTACCCCAAACACACCCAGGTAAGCAGCGCCGGCAGGGGCGTGGGTGGCTGCATGCCCTGCCCTCGGGCTGACGCTCAGACACCATTGAGGGTGCACCTCAAACTCTCCTCAGCCAGACACCTGGGGGTGGTGGTTCAGCCTGTCTAGGACAGCAGGAAAAACAGAGAGAAACTGCCCAGGAAGGACTCAGAACAACTCCCATTGGGCATGAAGAGGCGCTGACCAACCTGTCCCTGTGGGATGACTTGCCCCATGGCTTCTCCAGCATTTTCTTAAGAGAGATTCCTCCTCTCCCAGCTCCACTGTGCGGTGGTAACCCGTGGAACACACTCTTGAGCTCCATGATTTTATTGTGGTAGCACACATAGGCACCGACTCTGTGGGTGCTCCGGGGCTGGAGCACTCACGGAAAAAAATTAGTGGGTGCTCTTCACCCACCGGCAGCCAACCTCCCCTTCCCGCCCCACCTCACCTCCGCCTGCGCCTCCTCCCCTGAGCGCCCCGCGTCCCCGCTCCTCCACCTATCTCCCAGCGCTTGCTGCCGCCAAACAGTTCAGGGCTGCCCCGGGATTGCTCTTTGTGGCTGAATCCCTCCCTGGGGCATCTGCTGTGGAGTCACCCTAGGGATTTATATGGCCCCATGTCATCCTGAAGCCAGTGCCTGAGTTACAGCTGGGATTGGCTAGAACTGCAGCCCTGCCAGGCTCAGGTCAGGACTCCCCCTGATGAGCCGGCTCCCTCGTTTCAGATCCAAGTCCTACCCGAGAGCGGCGAGACCCCCTTGTTCAAGCAGTTCTTCAAGAACTGGCGGGACAAGGACCAGACAGAGGGGCTGGGGACAGTCTACATCTCCAGCCACATCGCCCAGGTCGAGAAGGTGCCTTTCGACGCTGCCACGCTGCACAACTCCACAGCTATGGCTGCCCAGCACGGCATGGAGGACGACGGCTCTGGCAAGAAACAGGTAGGGGGGTGGCGTGGAGAGAGCATGGTGGCACCAGCACCCCAAGGGGCCAGTTTGCGTCCCCTCTTGATTCTTCCATTATCTGCCTCCTGGCGGGGGAGGAGGGGAGGGTGACGGTCTGGGAGTGCATTAGGGGCAGGGGGACTGCCCAAGAGAGCTTCTCCCCTCTCCACCTGGACTCCTGGGTTTGTGCAAAGAAGCCATGCTGAGGTTGTGCTCAGAAAGGCTAAACGCCTCTCTGCTGCGCAATCCCAGTTCTGAGCTGGAAAGAGGTCCTGGCCAATGCTTGCTCCTTTGGAAATCTGCGGGGCCAGCCCAGCTGAAAGCCCAGCCCAAGGTTGCCCTAGGTTGGAGAAACTCTTGGGTGCCACCAAGCCAGCAAGAAGACTTGTCACCCAGCCCACAGGCACTCGGCCCTGACTCACATTTACCCAAAGGGCTCTGAGCCTTTTGGTGCACCTGGCCCAGGTTTGGGGTTTGTGACGAAACCAGGCAAGTTTTGCCTTGATTCTGGGCCTCCCTGGAAAGGTTTTGCACAAGGCTGCAGGTCACTGGCTGTGGGAGGGGCTCGTTGTTTTACCACCTTTCCCCAGCAGAAAGAAAATAAGAAAGAAATACTTGTGGCACCTTAGAGACTAACAAATTTATTTCAGCATAAACTTTCCACGGAAGCTTATGCTGAAATAAATTTGTTAGTCTCTAAGGTGCCACAAGTATTTCTTTATTTTCTTTTTGCTGACACAGACTAACGCGGCTACTACGCTGAAACCTTTCCCCAGCAGGTGGCACTGCATTGCCATGACTTGTAGGAGGTTTGACTATGTGAAGTAAACAGAAAAAAAAAGTCCCTTGTGAATGTAGCACAGTTTGTTCTGTTCTCACATTTCCTGGTTTGAGGTATTTCCCCTCCCCCTTCTTGCTGCTGGTTTTGTAGATCTGGAGAATAGAAGGCTCTGCTAAAGTGCCTGTGAATCCTTCGCTGTACGGCCAGTTCTACGGAGGGGACAGCTATATTATCTTGTATGACTACAAGCACGGTGGAAAAACGGGACAGATTATCTACACTTGGTAAGAAGGATTTTCTGGAGAGAAGCCAAAAAGCAAATGCCCTGCACTATAATTACATGGGACTGGAGTCCACTGCTGTGAGATCATATCATTACGGGCTGCCGCTTACCCTGGGATCCAACTGGAATTAGATTTCTCCCTGGAGAGGCTTCCCCTGCAGGCCAAATGCTAGTAGGGGGATAGCAGGGGGATGGGGAGCAAGAAGGGGTCAGTGCAAAAAGGAATCGGGCACACAGTGATTGGGCCCTCCAGGCAGTCCCCAGTGGAGCCGAGAAAGCAGCAACCACAGCCAGGGGAGGATAGCTCTCTCCTGTGGCTTACACACTATCATGA
This sequence comes from Macrochelys suwanniensis, assembly GCA_033296515.1. Classification (NCBI taxonomy): domain Eukaryota; kingdom Metazoa; phylum Chordata; order Testudines; family Chelydridae; genus Macrochelys; species Macrochelys suwanniensis. Next base: position 4,847,995 of record CM065790.1, on the reverse strand, counting down.
GCTGTGTAGTGGAAATCTTAAGGGAGTGGGTCACCGTGTGGGGGTTGAGTGTGTGGCTCCTGCTAACAGCTAACACCGCAGCTGTGTTGTTAAATCAGCTACCACAGGATTGGGCGCAACGGAAGAATGTGGATACTTAGAAAACCCTGCTCACCTTGAAAAGGTATCGATCTCCCTGCCTAAACATGTCACTCTCGGTATGTTAGCGGATTCCCCTCCACACTACAGTGACATGCTGTGCAATTGGTTAACAGCCAAGAGTCCCTTGCCTTTTCCTGACCTCTCGAGGGTGCAGGAAGTTTCACTGTGACCTGAGGACAAGGCTGTTAGATTTTGTTCTGTGTTTTTCAGGCAGGGTGCCGATTCCTCCCAGGATGAGATTACAACCTCCGCATTCCTCAGCGTCCAGCTGGACGAAGAGCTGGGAGGCAGCCCCGTGCAGGTAGATAAAATCACTGCTTCTACACCGAATGACGTGTGTGCCGTTGCCATGGCAAGCCAGTTTCCTGCACCCCGCTCCGTCCTTCTGCGCCTCACTGTTAGTAATGCTCAGGGGTGAATACACGTCGCACCGTGACAGTTGGTGCAAAGTGGCGGTAGCTGACACTGCTTGCTGGCAGGGAGGAGAGAAAAAACCTTGGATATATTTCGCTTCCCTTTCCGTAGGCCACTGTACTGATCTGAAGTGCAAACTTCCAGAGTCAGCATAGACATCCGTTTTGATTCTTGGCTGTATTTTAAAATCAACGCGCAAGGGAAAAGAAATGTGAGTGAGAGGAGAGCCCCTGGCACCAGAGGGTAAATGCAGGGGGGAGAAAGAGGCAAAGAGCTCCCAAGAGCCGAATAAATTCCCCAGGGTTTCTAAGCTGGATCTACAGTGGGGTTGACCTGTCCAGAAGGGCCGTATCTTTAGGAGATGGTACAAAGGCTCAATGCAGCATCTCTCTCATATAGCTTAAGTTTGGGCTTTCTGAAGTGCATATTTCTGTACCATATGGGTCCTGTTCGGGGGTTCTAAAGGGCAGTGCAGACAGCGTAAAGTTTGACAAGCCTCTTCTCTACTGCCCCCCAAGAGTGAAAGGCCTGAGGGGCTCAGGGAAGCGACTGTTTTGCAGCAGGAAGCTTAACCACGCAGTTTGTTTGTCTTTAAAGGGGGTGGGGGAGGGAAGTGTGTAACTCATCAGATCCCTGAGTGCGTGGTTCGTAGATTTTTCCTGATTCTAAAGGAGAGGTGGGGACTGAAATCCATCCCAGGATGGTTTCAGGATCCTCCTCAGAGCAAATGTCACGTCTGTGGTGAGGGTCGGTCTCCCCTTATGATACTGGATGGCAACAGGCCTGATTGCACGTTCACTTCCCCGTGCCGTTCTCTGCCGCCAGACCCCAGCAATGGTGCAGCAGCCGTTGCACACCCTGCCCTGCCAGAGCTGCTTGGAAGAGGCTTTGTGCCAAGCGAAACCAGGAGCCCGACCCACGGACTAGTAAAAGTTATTGACTCAGCCCTCGCCAGCTTGGCTTCCTGTTATGATCAGCTGAGTTCCTGTTAGCCTCTTCTTCAGTGGCTGTGCGAGAAGCCACCTTTTCAAGTGGTTTCTGCAGTGTGACGAGGGACTTTTATAGCTGCATCTACGTCAGGTGGCCCCGGTCCCACTAAACGGGCTTGACAAAGAATAGTAAAGATGAGGTGGCTCTTCAGCTGCGTAGCTAGAAGGCACCTAACACTCTTTTCACTAGTGTTTATTGCTTCTCGTTGGGGCAGGCTGCCGCATGTGGGGTCCCTGCTATGCAATTTTGAGGGCCTAATTTACCCACAGGCCAGTTTCTGGGTGAGAAGCGGCGGTTTGGTTCCCCGCTCCCAGTGGGGGCATGCTCGGAGGGAGAAAAGGAGCAGCCTGTCTGGGAATCCCTGGCTGCTCTGCATCGTCTCATATGTGACTCTGAGTTTCCTTCCCCCCAGAAACGAGTGGTGCAGGGAAAAGAGCCAGCTCATCTGATGAGCATGTTTGGCAGGAAACCTTTGATTGTCTACAAGGGTGGAACCTCCAGGGATGGTGGCCAGACGGCACCAGCCGCAACACGGCTGTTTCAGGTCCGGTCCAGCACCTCCGGAGCCACCAGAGCAGTGGAGGTACGTGATGGGGAAGCCAGCTAACCCCGAACACTGGCTTCACACATAGCAGTGGGAATGTACGATCTTATATCTCGTCACATCACGTTCCCTCTGAGAGCAGAGGCAAGGTCAGGTTAAACTTTCTGTGGGACTTGTGCTAAATTGAAACAAACTTCGGAGTCTAGATAAGCTATCGAGAGCTTCCCCTTTTCCCATGGGTAAGTAGCAATAATCACCCTGTTCCCATGGATAAATAGTAATAATCACCCTGTTCCCATGAGTTCATTAATACCATTTTATATCATTAAGGGCTTTTCGCCAAAGTTCCCAAAGGACTTTGCATACTAATATAAAGTGAGACTTTCACCCACCATTGAAGAGCATCAGCCTCTGGGGTGGGATGCAGCACTTGGTTTTACAGCACGCAACAACGGTACTTAACAGCTAAAGGCAGGAAGTGACAAGTATCTTGTATCCAAATAGAATTTGAGCCGGGACTCAGGTTCATCTCCCTATTCTTGCAAAAATATATTTAAAAAACCTGCTCGTTAGTCATAAATACACGGTGTCTCCAGCAACCTCCTAGCTCTGTGCTAGGGTATTGGTTCATTACTGACCCAGGGGAAAAATGCCAACTACAGAATCACCAATGCCAGCAGCATGGAGTTTGTTCTGTGGAGGTCTCCCCTCCAAGTACTTAAGTATCCTGCTATCGTTTGTGAGATCTGGCAAGATTCCAGCCCTATTCTGCTGCAGGTCATCACACGCCCTCACACACACACACACACACACGCTCACACACCTGTTTAATCTTCTCATGCTGGTTATAGAATCTTTCCACTTCAGCAACTTGACTGCAGCTGGCAGCGTGAGTGTTCTCCCTGAGTTACCGATGTTTGTACGGTGGATGGTTAACGTTTGTTCTGCAGTGCCAGGGGCGCTGATCATAGTCCTTGTATAACTGTCAGTGGCAAAAGCGCCGACCCGTTTGATAGCGATGGTGCTGTTGCTTTCCAGCTGGATGCTGTTGCCAGTGAACTGAACTCCAACGATGCGTTTGTCCTGAAAACTCCCTCCACTGCTTACCTTTGGGTTGGCCAAGCAGCCAGCGACACCGAGATATCTGGGGCACAAGAGCTGCTGAAGATTCTGGGAGCTCGTCCAGTACAAATTGCCGAGGGAAGCGAGCCAGGTGAGGGAGGCCTGGCAGATTCCTTACATTGTAGCTGCAGTTTCTCTCTCCTTGGCAGTTGCCCAATGGGCATTTACTTTAGGCTTCCCACATCAAGGCCAATCAAAGAGGTGACCAGCGGTTCCGCCTCTGGGAAGCTCGTTCTTCTAGGCTCTGCACTGAAAGAAATAAGGGTATGTCATACAGGAGTGAGTCCAGCCACTCAGCAGGAGGTATTCAAGTTAAGAGGCCTCTGGCTTATCTGGGAGAGGCAGTGGGAGTAGGAGCGGTTTTTAAATTGCACACACCCGAAAGAGGGAAGGTTCCTCTGGGGACCCATTGAGCACCCGTTGTAAGTTATCAGGTCACTTTAGCAGACTGGGGCCTAAATATTTGTTTCACCCCATCTCATTGCTGCTAGAGACTGATTCCCCTCCTGATGCCTTTGGTAGCCACTAGGGGATAGTCATGGCTGGAGCTGATTCTAAACAGCCAGAGAACAATCGGGACAAAGTCAACCGCACCCCTTCCCTGAGATACAAATATTCTAGCCTCCTGACTACATGATCAGTGTGCAGGCAGGAAGCTGGGGATATCATGTGCTCCAACTCTGCCGTACTTTGTGATGCTTCCCTGTCTGTGGCACTGCCCTCCCACATCAAGGATCCCGTGTGATGCCCTAGGCTGCTTTAGCGTCATCGCTACGTGAGGCTGCGTCCCTCACAGATGTATTCAGGAGCAGATGTGCCACGGAAGCAGCACCATTGCATACGTCACTGGAGTTCATGATCAGACTCTGCTGTAGTCCCTTGCAGTCCGCGGGTGGGCAAGAGCTGTACCTTTGATGTCCCAGTGTTTTGGATAAAGCACATTATAGGGAGCATAGGAGGTGTCCTTCCCTGTCCCCCGCCACTGCAGCCCCAAGGTGAGTCGCTGGGCACAGTCTGGTGCATTGCACAGACGCAGAATGGCTACTCCAAAGTACCTTCTTTACCCTCACGTGTAGTGCCCACTGGGGATTTTTGCTATAGGCATAAGAAGAGCAAACACTCCTGGCCATGCTCTGTGCATGAGCAGTATGTCCCTGTGTCCAGCCAGGTCTCAGACAAGCAGAGGGGATTAGCAAGGGCCCAGTGTGGGTAGCGCCCCCAGTGGCGTGACAGCGGGTGTACATGGAAGGAGCGTCAGCAAACCTTTCTCTCTTGCAGATAGCTTCTGGGAAGCTCTGGGTGGAAAAGCAGCGTATCGCACCTCCCCCCGGCTGAAGGACAGGAAGATGGACGTTAACCCCCCTCGCCTCTTTGCCTGCTCCAACAAGAGCGGGCGCTTCATTGTGAGTATGTGTTGGACTAAGAGGCGGCGTTTCGTAAGGAATCAAGCCTCCAGCTGCCAGGACTGGGGAAAACCCATTTCAGCCAGGCAGTAGGCTATAGTTCTGCCTCCCAGGCCACTCCCCGATAAATGCACAGGGGGCTCCTCCCCAGGGGTCTCTGCAGAAGGAATGTGTTAGTGCCACTCTGCTGCAAAGAAAGCAGCCAGCTCTAAAGCCTTGTTCTCACTACACCGAATCCCGGCAGCATCAAGCTAGGTCTCCTTTGCCTGAGGCTTGCAGTCGGGCTGTTTTGGCTTCAACTCCAGCACTTGCTGAGTGACAGGTGTTAGGATTAGGAGTATGGGGTGTGTGAATGACTAAACAGCACCAGGGCCTAAACTCTATTGTTAACTAGGTGAACTGTGAATGAACTTGTTTCTATGGAAGAAAGAGGCTGCTAACACTGGCCAGCTAGGTGCTGTGTGATCAGGTACCATGCAAATTCCCCCTCCTTTATATGCTAATGCACCTTGTCACTACCAGAGCACCCCTTTGGGCCATGAGGCGGCATTGCCGGGCTTCTTCTCTAGTGCCGCACCCTCGTCATCTGTCATCCTGGGCTGTAGCAGCTTCCAGCTCCAGCTTCCATGGCCTGGCCTTCTGGGCTGGTCTTCTCTCAGTTCAGCGCCCTCTGGGGTAACAGGAAAAAAATCAAAGCTAAATGCTCTGTATGCCAGGCCTTCAGCCCCCATCTGGGACTAATCTGTCTTTTGCCTCTTTAAATCCTGATGCTTGTGCTTCCTCTTGTTGGCCAATCCTTTTGAATAGTACGTGTAGTGATGGCCAGTTGATCCGAAGGTAACACAGTTCTTGTCCCAGAATCAGGTGACACAGAACTAAAACCAATGAGTTCAATAGCTCATAGGGACCCTTTGGGAATATAGCAAGGACACGCCCACTGAGGGCAAAGCCAAGCCTTAGAGACTTGTATTAAAATAAGGAATAAAGCCAGAAAAGCGCCAAGCCACATAAACAGGTAGGAATATTACAATATTGGGGAGGTCTCTGGTATCATTCTTTGCATAAGCTCTCAGATTTGCATAATTACACCCTTCCTGGAAGCCTTGGTGGTAAGAGACAAAGCACCAGCGCTGTCGCTGGCATGCCAAATGCATCTGATGGTCCAGATTTCTCAATGCCCAAGACTGGTGGTAGAGAACAATAGAGTAGAAGGGGCAAATGATGGAACGCCGACAGTGATGGGAAAAGCTCCCTTCTACATGGTAGTTTGCCCTAGTATAGGGTCTGAACAGCATCACGACTATTCATGTGCAGACTTAGCCTTCCATGCCCAAATCTAACTTCCTCACCCTCACAATACTGGGGTTACTCATCCTATAGGTTAACATATTAATACATATTAACGCCATTTAACTCACTATATTAGTCACCTCTTGCGCAAGCAGATTTGTAGTTATCAATTCCATGAGCTTGCAGTTGCCGTTAGGTTTCAACTCCTGCTATTAAGCAAACTATTCCTAGTTCCCCAAAATCTAAGCGTTACTATTAGGCCATTTATCTAGCCAAAGGTCACAGGCTTACTCTACCTGACTATACTTCTGAAAACTTGCTTAAACTACTGTCTGACAGGATACAGGCCTGTAGTTTCCTGGTGTTACAACAAAGGCTAAGCTAGCCCTATGGGCTACACTCGCTTACTGGGAGAGAAGGGGAACTTACCTTCTCTTCCAGGCTCCAGCCCAGGGACCCTGTGTTGTGCAGCTAAGGGCTGCTCATTCCAATCCCCTGCCACTTCCCTGGGCTGCTTCTACCTTTTCCCTGTTTGTCAGTGTCCCTCACAAGGCTGCAAACTCCACTGTTCCCACTCAGAGCTCTGTCTCCTCATGCAACTTCTTCCCAACCGGCTACCGAGGGCTTCCTGAGGCCCTTCCCAGCTTCGTTGGCAGCAGCTGGGCTGTGCTTCAGGGAGGCAAGTAGCCTTTTTCTCTCCCTTTCTGTTTCCTTAGAACAGGAGCCCCCACCCCCACAGTCTTCCCTTGGAGCTGGGGTGGTGATTTAGGCCAGCTGCAGGGCCTTAGCCAGCTTCTCCTTCAGCTGACACCTTGCCCCCAATTAGACCTCAAGATTGCAGGATTCGGCAGGCAGCTGGGCCAGCCTTCTCCCACTAAGTCTCCCGGGCTATGTGCCAGGAGGCAGCATGTATGCTGATCCCCTTCCCAAAGCTCATCCCAATTGGCTGGGAGAGAGGGGCATGTTGCCCCGCCCACTCTGCAGGGCCTCTGGTCCCAGACCCTTAAAGAGACAGTAATGGGTTTTCTTCCCAATTTCTATTTATTCCCAGGACCTCTTCCTGTCTTCCAATATTTCCTAGGTCCTTGCACACCTCTTCTTATGTGCTATGTCCATTATTGGAGGTTTGTAACCATGGTAGCCCATTCTGTGCGATCCTCCGCTAATCTCTTTGTGGATGAATACACCTTTCGATTCACCCAGGATACCACATTGTCCAGCCAAGATCATTTTCTGCCTTGTGTTCTTCTGCCATCAACTTTCCCTTCCAGTGCCTGTAAGCATGCATCGCCCCCCTGAACCTCTTAAAATATGCCCTACAAATCCCAGTCCATTTTAATTGGTTATGTGGCCTATCCATGAAATTTTCAGAATTCTTCCATAACACCCTAATTTGAAGGCTTGTTGTTTCTTTATTATTTGGTTGCTTGAATGTCCATGTTTCTCAGCCATAATTTAACACAGATCGAATGTACATTTTAACACCTCAGATGTCCCAAAATCTTAAAGGGCCAGGCCACATGACTGGGGTGGGCCGACGCTTAGGCTCCACTGCCTGTAAAGGGACAGTCTGTACCATCACACACCTCATTCCCCAGTGGTATTATCAGCGCCTCCATGAACTGGGTTCCCCATGTGACATAAAATGATGCAAACTTGGGTGGCTCCCCCTGAAGGATCTGATCCTTCTCTAACCTCATTCTTTTCAGATTGAAGAGGTTCCTGGAGAGCTAACCCAAGATGACCTTGCTACAGATGATGTTATGATCCTTGACACATGGGACCAGGTACCTCTGAATATATTTACTAGGAGGGAAGCAAAGAGAGGATATTGCATATGGGCCATATGGCTTTAGGCTGAGAGACTGACAGTCATAATAATTAGAAAGGAGAATCCACCCCCCTACAAGTTTGGGACCAAGTCACCCAACAGAGGATGGATCAGATATTAAACTATATTCATTTTAACCAAAGGTTGAGGGTGGCGTTGGGCTCCTGCCACTTCCTTTGGTCAGATGATGGACCAAAGGAGATAGGCTATGGTGGATCCCAGCAAAGTCTGTCGTCTCTCTCAGACTGTAAGCTCGGGAGGGGTTGGTCCCATGCCTTGTCTGTATATGACTGAGCATGTTGTCAGCATTCAACAAATAATTATATTAGCTACTGTTTTTTTAAGGAAAAAAGACGGCTTCTGGGTTGCCTTGCCCCGGTCAACCAACAGGCAGTCTGGAGGGGGAATGCTGACTCTGTTCAATGTAAAGATGCAGTTCAAACACCAGCTGATTCTCCCATGTATCAGATTAGCATGTAATTGTTCCCACGTTGGAGATTTATTACCATCCAAAAGCTCTCTCTTACACTTCACCAACAGTAGTATTCACTTTGTTTACCAGGATGAGTAATTCAGTCAAAGTAGCATGGATTTATTCTAGTTCTGTATCATGCGCCCTGAGACATTTTCCAGACTTCTGTTTCACTTCAGATAGAGGCTGATGATGTTTGTTTGATTTTTAATCCATAGGTCTTTGTCTGGATTGGAAATGAGGCTCATGAAGAGGAAAAGACTGAGGCCATGACATCCGGTAACTATCACAGGCCCCCTCTCCTAAATAACTCTTCTCTGTTGATCTTCACCTCCAGTTCGATCACGTGGAGTAGAGGGTGGAACGTTTTGAAAAACACAAGTCTTCATGACAGCATAAAATTGACAGCCTAGTACATTTACAAGGAGTCACTTATGTCTGTAGGAGTCTGGAAGGATCCCTGTAGCTCTGCCTCATGAGCTACTGATTGTCATACATACTGCACTCAGCTTCCAGCAGTGACAAAATAACCCTTAGGATACATGAATGATTTTTCTTAGGACCATGAGAGAACCCATCATTTTCTGTCTCAGCGGCCTGCCCTTTAAGCTCTACACCTACATGCACAGATGAGCCGTAGAGTGGGTAAACAACTGTTCTCAATGGAAGGTTAAATCCCTAATGGGAGTTAAGTGATCATTTTGTGTCTGACAGGACAGGATGGTGCTTTGCTGTTTAAATAGTAATATTCATTAGGGGGGCAGCCATGTGAATGTCATGTGAAAAGAGCAGTTTGTATCCCCCATTGAACCCTGCTAGCTGCTTGGCTTGCGGGTGAAAGCAGCTCCTGGGACAGGTGGCCAGTAGACCTAGATACAAACCAACTAGCAGCATCACCTACTTAAGAAACATTTTCGAAACTCGACACAGCCTGACATCCTGCCTCTCTTTGGCATTTAGCTTTTCCAGAGCCTCTTTCCCTGACTGTTCCATACGGAGATGTAGTGATTTGATGGGCTCTTCTTACTTGTGTATTTGCAGCTAAAAGGTACATTGAGACTGATCCTGCCAGCCGAGATAAGAGAACTCTTATCACTACCATCAAGCAAGGATTCGAACCTCCCACCTTCTCTGGCTGGTTCCTGGGCTGGGATGACGATTACTGGACTGTTGATCCTCTGGAGAGGGCCATGGCAGAGCTGGCTGCCTAAGTAAAGAGGATCCTTTTTTAAATAGAGCAAGTTTGGTGCCTTCAATGCCTACAGAGCTACTTCCTCCTGCAGGAGACACATTAATGTGGCAACTGTTTTTAATAGCCAACTAGCTGTGCAATAATTAAAGAAATTCACGATGCGTCCTACCACTCTACCCGCTGCTTTGAACGTGGTATTTAATACAATAAAGCTTCCATGGAACATGCGAACACTAAAAACGTTCCCGTTTGTTTTGTTTCAGCTACTTGGAAGAAAACTGGGTTAAACAGAAACTGTATAGCAGTGTGGGTCTAAACTTTGGACTAACTTGAAATAGAGACTTAAAACCCCCCAAACTATCTTCCTTGTTTCACTTTCACAAACGCATTAGCTGCCACTGGTGAGGTCCCTCTGTTGGTGCAGATCTGTTACTAATGTTTTTTTATTGCACAAAACTCGCCCATGATTGGGAAGCAAATTACGGTCTTTTTAAAGTTTGTTTTTATTCCAGTGCTTTTAAGGGTGTGGAAAAGGACTGAATTGGTAGGAATATATTATGGAATGCAGCAATAAACTAGAAGCTGCCTCTTTTGTTTACAGTATATCATAGAAGCAACTGAGGTTTGGCCCACTTCCTTTAGATGTTTTAATGAACTAACTCTAGATCCCTGCAGGAAATTGTTCATTTTAGTAACCCATTGCCATTAGCACTAAACGCTAAAGCATCTTCATGTATTGAATGAAACACTGAATCCCAGGGCTGAGGCTTGCACTGTGCAGACAGAACAATACCATGCAACTACACCCATGGATCCGATGTGTTGCTACTCAATGGTACTCCCAGGAGAGCTGGTTTCATTGCCATAAAATGCTGCATGCTCTTCCTCTACTGAATGGAATAACCACACTGGCCTTATTACTAACTGAGTGAGACTGAATTATCTGAGCTGGGCTTTTTATCATCAATAGCTGTTAGCATCACGCCCCTGCAAAAGCATGTTGCTGTATCTGCCACAAGAGAGACGCTCTGCTGGTTTCAGCCTACAGCACTCTGGTATTACAGAAAAGGCCTCTTAAAAAACCAAACAAACAGCATAATGGTTCCATAAAGAATGTGCCATTGGGGGAAATCTGTAGCAAGATCTCTGGTGGAAGAAAAAGTAGAGGATAATGCTAAAAGCAGCTGCTGATAAAATCAAGGCTAGGGCAGCATCTCTGGATAGGAAGTGCAAATAAAAAAGTAGCCAAGACCGTTCAGTTAGAGAGAAAGGAATGGTGCTGCATTATCATGGCTCCCCTTCACACAGCTGGTCTTGAGTCTGTAAATGCAAAGTGTCCTAGCAGAATATTAAGTGGAGGGTAGGCCAGCATGTCTGCATGGATGACAGTTTCACTCAGGCTGTAATTGCATCAGACTGCACACTCCCCCTCAATTCTCAAACGAAAATCTATTCTGTCATTTTTTACATGAGAACAGTATAAAGTCCCTATAAGGTTTTAGTTTTGAAGGCAGATACACCACCACAGTTGGCCGTTGGTTTTTAAAACAGGATAGTAACTGCTACTCAGCAGAACTATATTCAGCTTTATTGGGCCTGTGTTTCCTCCCTATTAAAAGAATGATCTGGGCTTCAGCTCACTGTAAAACACAGAAAAGTTGTGTTTCCTTACAAGTGAAGCAACTCGTTTGTTGGCAGCAAATTAAGAGGGTATCACCTCCTGGTATCAACTCATACAAGAAGTGGTTTATAGAGAGAGTAAAAGCACCTTTGCCCTGGCTCACACTCCTTTCGGGAGTACAGAGTACTTCAGGAAAGGAGCAAGAGCTTTTCATTTGTATGAAACAAGAGTGAGCTAAGGGGGACGGTGCAAGCAAAGGTTCATACCCAGCATTAGTACAGAACTTTGAGCAGTGCTGGTTAGAATTAGGCACCAAGTTACTGTCCATGTAATCATGCAGCCGCTCTCTGGGTCTTTTCACAAATCCCTAAAAACCTTTTCCCAGCTGCCCACAGTGATTTATCTCACTGGACTCCAGAGCTAATGGCATCCCCCACCAACTAGCCAGGGCAAGTAGAGCTCAACTGCTAATTCTTCCAGCTGCAGAACAAATGCCAGGCACTCAAGTGGCCTGAGCATTCAAATTAGACTTGGACTGTTTGACTTACTAGGATATCGGAACATACAAAGTCCTTGAGAAAGTGAGTGGATACATCAGAGAGGAATATGGCCTTTTTTTGTGTGTTCAAGATGAAGACTGAGTTGTCCAGCTCTTGTCAACAGTATCCCTATGGGTGGCAGTCTAAAATGGCAGTAGAAAGAATTATAGGCTCACATCTGTATTCCCAAAGGGTTAACATCAGCTGTGTGGTTCAAGTCACTTATGTTGTGCATTACCAGTGAAAGGAGCTGGTGCATACTGCTCAATTACACGGTACCAAAACTGGACTATTCCACCACAAGCACCACTGACATCGCCAGAATTACAGCTAATAAGCCCTCATGAAAGGAGTGCCTACTACCTTTTGTCGTACAGGAAATCCTGACTCATAGCATGTAGGTATAAGTACAAGACAGACCAGTAGTCGCACAACGTAGAACAGGGTGCTGCAGGAACGGTTCTTAATGCACATAGATTGTGGTACAGTGAGAATTCATCCAGAAAATGTTGGTCAAGAACAGAAGGTGCTTTTTGGCTCATCATTCCATTACTAAATAGAAGTGATGTAAACACAAAATGAATCACACCTGAGAAGTGATTAAACAAGAAAATACATACTTTATTAAGGGCAGCGTGATAACAAGGGCACTTCTGGAATCCATCCATCATTTTCTTTATGTTTGTTTTTGTCCCCCACTCCAACTACCCATGCTTAAAGATGAGGGGCCCAGTTTAGTGGAGCTGTTCCAGTGTAGAATCTCGCTCGACAGCTCACCGCAATCTCCAATTACATCTGCTAAACAGGTGCAAGATATGGCTGTGCATTTCACAGATATGCACATGAAGGCAAGGATTAGCAGAACTGAAGAAGCTATGTGCTTCTGGTTTAGCTATATATGCAAATCACTGTGAGAATTTTTATTTCCTGTTTGCTCTCTCTGTTGTGATCATTTGCTTCCAGTCAGATGAGACAGAGATTTGTACAACTAGTAGCACTGCACAGAGCAATATCAATTGGAAAGATCAAAGCAATGAAACTTCTAGTATTACACTAGAAAGGGAGTCAGAGGGAATCCAAACTACAAATAAGTAATCCAATAGAGATCAGAAAAAGGGGAGTTGACTGAATTTTGAAATAGAGGACCAAATAGCTAATTCGCTTTTCTTGCATCATTCTTTAAAACTGGAACACAGAAATGTTTAAACTTGTACCACACATACACTGCACTAAGATTAACAAGGCAAAATGTAAAAGGTTATGAAATCTTCACATAGTATGCAATCACAACTGTAAGTGTTGAATGTTGCTTTTCAGCAGCAAACAAATAAAAATAGTCACCAATTTCCTCTAACAGAAAAGCCGTGTATAGATCTTTTATAAAAAAGAAGTACAAGACTTTAAATTACCTTATTTGCAAGAAATGCAAGTCTTAGGACTAACATATAGCACTTCAAATTGTTTACAAGCATATTTAAAATCAAGACAAAAAAGGCTACTTATTTACAAACGAAACTCAGAATTTCTTTTAAAAAGAACATTCCTTTAAAAGAGGATGCACAAATAAAGGCAGATCCAGAGACATTTTAAGTGCTTTAAAAAAGGCATTAATCAATACAGACAGACACACAAACCGTGACAATTGGATAGCGTATACAAACATTGTATCCATAACTACAGCGTGCTCATACTTTTTCCGCTGTTACAGCAAGGCAGGGGTGGAAAGTTTCATTTCAGCAGTGCTGGCAAACTGCTGCATCTTGCAAGAGGGAAGAAGACTTCATTTTAAGAAGCCACTGACCTGATTTTCAGAGATACCAAGTATACACATTGTTTTACTTTAGCAAATGGGCAGAACTGAAGGAGCAATCTGTGTGGCTACCAAGAGATTCCAGCTTACAAGGCTATTAGCTACAAGGCAAGTGGTAAGGGGCCATTTTCCCTCCACACCCAGTGCCAGGGACCCTTTTCTCTAAAGGGAACATCACCTCAGGGTGTGTGTGTGGCTGATGAGAGGTAACCACTTCTCTGGCATGTGATCATCTCACAGCCTTTCCAAAAGTGAGCTCTTCACACAAAGTGGTTATACCATTTGCAAATGGGATGTATGTGCAGGTTATAAAAGCTTGTGACCCACAGGAACATTAAAATAAGCATCTATTTTAAATTAAGAGTAGAGTTCATTTCTATAAATCGCAGAAGATTTTGATCTGTCACATTCACATACATACTCAAGTATCACACAAAAAAGGCCCCTTTAAAGATCCCCTCTGCTAACATTGCTTTAAGCTTTAGCAGCTAATTTGGTTTCACAGACCAGCCCTGCTGGGGAAGATCCCTTTTCCACTACGTCCCAACAAGTTTAGCGTTTTGCACCCATGATGCCCTGCAGCATGTCTATGGGCAGGGGGAAGACGATGGTGGAGTTCTTCTCTGCAGCGATGGTGGTCAGCGTCTGTAGGTAGCGAAGTTGAAGGGCAGCAGGGGACTCTGAAATAACTATAGAGGCTTCTTTCAGGGCCCTGGAGGCGTTCATTTCACCCTCAGCTGCAATTACCTGAGAAAGAAAAATGCATTGAAACAGCAGATCTACCACAGTGCTAAAATGGAGGCTAGTTTGACTATTTCAATCTCTTCAGTTGTAAGACAACAGTGCTCAAATAAGAGAGCTTCAAATAAAAGTTTTAGGCACCCTTTGTGCAGATTTGGTTTACAATTTAAGAGATTTGTAAATTCACGGTCCATTTCGGTCAATTTCACGGTCCTAGGATTTTAGAAATCATAATTTTCATGATTTCAGCTATTTAAATCTGAAATTTCAGTGTTGTAGGGGTCCTGACCCAAAAAGGAGTTGTGTGTGTGTGTGTGTGTGTGTGGTGTCACAAGGTTATTGGGGGGTGGGGGGATTGCAGTACTGCTACCCTTACTTCTGCCCTGCTGCTGGTGGCAGCATGGCCTTCAGAGTTGGGCAGCTGGAGAGCAGTGGCTGGTGGCCAGAGCCCAGCTCAGAAGGCAGAGTCACCGCTAGCTCAGAGCATGGTATGGTATTACCACCCTTACTTCTGCGCTGCAGGGCTGGGCCCTCAGTCAGCGGCCGCTGCTCTCCAGCCGCCCAGCTCTGAAGGCAGCAAAGAAGTAAGGGTGCAATACCGTGACCCCCCTAAAATAACCTGGCAATTCCCTTTTGGGTCAGGACCCCCAATTTGAGAAACGCTGGTCTCCCCTGTGAACTCTGTATAGTATAGGGTAAAAGCACACAAAAGACCAGATTTCATGAGGGGAGACCAGACTTCACGGTCTGGGACGCATTTTTCATGGCTGTGAATATAGTAGGGCCCTACTTATGAAACAGCTGCCAGGACCCTGCCAAACAACCTCCTTCAGCATCCAGCAGAAGGGACTAGAACACATGCTGCTGCTGCACCTTGTAGGCACTTCCTGTGGGTATCCGTGGAAATTGTAGTACAGAAACCTGAGCAGCGGGGCCAATTAAATCTGAATCCACTGCTGTGCAACAAAGTTATACATTAAACATGGCTTCTACTGTAAGCTAAATCAAAGCAGCATGTTCACTGACTTTACTGCTACAACCTGGGGGAGGGGCATGGGATGGGGTAGAGAGGAATAAACTTATCTTCATATTTCAGTGACCTAAGATTCACTTTGAATATCAAGTTATGAAACAAGCTGAGAGGTAGATATAAAGTGGCTGTCCTCAGATTTAAGGGTGACTGCAACATACTAAACAGCTAAACCAACAACATCAGAACTCATAGACCTCACCGGCTACTAATCCCACTGCGGGTCCAGATCTGAGACTGTGCATCAATACCAGATCCCTTAAATCCACAGAAGCCAGACTGGATAGGATGAGGGTGGTGACATGGTGAATTATAGCGTACTGGTTCCAGAGTGGGGCAAGGTAGGTATGTGGAGGATACTTCTTTCTATATAATCTAGTCCATGATTACTCTTGCAATGGTTCTCCATCCTTTTAACCATCAGACTAAGTTAAATTATTTGCAGATTTCATACTGTTTAGCTACCCCGAAACGGGTCTAGGAATTATCATTTGGAACAGATAAGTTATTGCCTAAAACCAAGGCCTCTTTCTAGCTGCCCTCCCAAGTTCACCTTCCATAACTCCTAGCACCTGGGTCCAATGAAATACAGATTTTCTCTCGTTTTTATTTCCCCACAGAAATATAAGAGCGTCTGAACAATTTTAAAACAGGAACATACAAGTGGCTCAAGAGGTCTCATTAACTATTTCCCTAGGGGTGAGTCTCCGTCTGTATATGATAATTAAGGCTGCGATTTAATCATGAGTATTTTTAGTAAAAAAGTCATGGACAGGTCACGGGCTAAAAACCAAAAAAATCACGGCTCCTGATCTGTCCATGATTTATACTAAAAATACTCACGATTGAATCTTGGAGGGGTCCGCTGTGGGGGGGGGGGGGGGGGGGGGGGGAATTGGGGCCTGCTCTTGGAGGGAAGGTAGGGATTTCAGGGTTCACAAAAGTGAGACAGATGGTGTGACCCAGGATGAGTGCTGGCTTCCAAAGACAGCTCTACCAAAATCTTGCCCTGCATACCCCATGCTATTCTGGCTGAAGATCTCCATCCTCAGAGAGAGCTTCACGTTATTGATGAAAACGCAAAGTATGCTGAAGCTACTGTATTACCTTGGCTCTTGCCTCCCGGGCAGCTTCGGCTTCAGCAGCCATTGCTCTCTGTAGCTGGACTGGCAACTTCACATCCTTAATCTCCACACGTTCCACCTTAATTCCCCATTCATCTGTTGCCTCATCGAGTGTGACCTGTTAAAGAGGCAGGACAAAGATGCTAGATTCATTTACTTGGCTACATTACAAAAATCATGGGTAAAAAATATAACAGTGTTTAAACAAAGACACAGAAGACATGAATTGAGAGTCAATAAATAATATTAATACTTGGACATCTCTTTGTATCTGAGGATCTCGATGCACTTAGCTGATTGTTGTGTCATCACTGAACCATGCAATAGCAAACATTTTGAGAAGGGTGCACAAGCTGATGGTCATCTCTTCAAACTATAACATAGGCCTGAAATACTGGTACAACCCCCCCCTTCAGGCAACTGGCATCAGCACAGTGGTCCTCTCTGGGTCCCAAGATTCTGTCTACATCAAGCTGGGGAGGGTCTTCTCAAGGGTCCATGAACACGATTCTAGCATCCCTCTGCAGCTGTCTTCACAGCTCAGGGCAGGACCTTTTTATTAGTCAGGCAGCAGTTTTGCCTCTTTCGGATTATTGTTCTTTACTCCAAGCTGCCACCTACAATTTTTAAAGCTAAAAACTAGCTCTCATTGGCTCACTAGCCCATTATTTGCTCCTTTTTAGATTTGTATGCTGTCACAACAGTTTTCATAGAAACTTTATACAAAACCCTAAATCCAAGGTTCACCTAGATATGCTCGGCTCTTCTCTGTACTGGTGTACAAGCCTGACCCTGCAAGGTGCTCACAGCCCTATAGTTTAGCTTTTCTGATTAGAGAAGCAATGCACCCAACACTGCTCATACCTGCATGCTGTGTGCAATTTCTTCTCGATCAGACAGGATCTGAGAGAGGTTCTTGGTCCCCAAAACATTCCTCAGGGTGGTTTGTGCCAGGAGCCGGGTGGCTGAGTCAGCATTTGTGATATTTGCAACAGCAAGGGTGGCATTCTGAACCTTGTAATAAACCACTCCATCCACGTTAACTGTCACAGAGTCCTTGGTAAGGATCTATAGGGAGGTAAGAAGTCTAATAATTAAGCAGAACAACGACGAATGAAAAAGACAACAGAAGAAATTCTAAATATACTACTATGAGAGAGAAACGGGCCTATTTGAGTGAGGTCTAGTCTACACGTTTCTATTTTCTTTAGGTTCTGTAAACTTTTTCTTCTTCTTTTAAGCTTAAGTAGGATTTATATTAATAGAATCTGACAGGCCTTTTGCTCTGAGATGACCGTCATCCAATCAGGTCACCAATTGTTAGCGCTCCAATTCTTTGCCAGCAAAAAGCCCAGAATATTTTAAGGCATACTAAGAGAATGAAATATGGATGAGTCTAAGTATGAGTGAAATAAGAAACAAGAAGCTATTACATCACTGTTCACATCTAGAACATGTAGAAACCCAGAGGTACTCGACAATCTGTAACTCCCCAGACAAGGTATAAAGTATTGAGCAGAGACAACATCCTCCGGTTCCCTGAACTGCAGTCCTGCCTCTGATGACCAGTGAATTAAAGAGTCACTCTTTGTTTTTTATTTTAACTTTTTCTTTTTCCTATTGTTGTTTGGCAGGGAAGCCTATCACCCCTAATTATGATTTTTCCTTTAACACTTTCTAAGATGTGAATGAGCAAGTGTGTGTGTAAGAAATAGCACATGCATATCCAAATTCTAAGTCCTACTTTAAATCACTTTGTGTTAACATGCACAATACAAATGTGTCTGTGCAAACTACTCTGCTCCCAAAGGGAACTTACGGGTTGTTAATCACTACGTATCATAGTAGAAATAAACTGGTCAGGGAATGAGTCAGCTGTAGAAGTCACCTAGTAACAGGGCACTCCTTAGGTTTCCAGGGAGTGTACGTATAAAACTGATCATGTGTTACATTAACTTCATGAGTCATGTCTTGATTGTGTTCATCCAATGAGCTGGTGAATAGTTGATTCCATTCGAACTGTAATTTTTATTTGATATTTGTGCTGTTTAATCCTTAATTAGTTTAGTAAAAATTACAGTAGTTAGTAGTTTTGATTTTAAGGTTGCCTTTTACTAATTGTAATAAAATCCATAAAAATAATAAAGCTGTTTTTTCTTTCAAAATTGCAACAAGAGTCAACATTTTCCCCAGGTTTTTAGTAAAGTATTTAAGAGCTACTCAGTTCTGAACCTAAATTAATATCTTTATCCCTCACAACTATATGCTGGTAATACCATGCGGGGAACAATCCTGAGTCTGTCAGGAGTGGGTAGTCCTAAAACTGTAGGTTGTTTCTATCTCAAAAAAATACAATATGTAGGGGTACACATGTGTATGTATATTTATATATACGCATATATGTGAATGAACCATCTCAGGCTTAAACTCCTTTAGACTAGGAGGAATTTGGGGTGAAGCCGCTTGTCACTGAAAAGTAACTTTTTGCTAGGTTTGCAAGAAGGTGTTATTGACCTCAAGGTCATTAGGTGTTAAAAATCCCCATATAGGTAAACAAACAAACAAAAAACAAACAAAACCCTCAGTAAAAAGAGAGATTTACACTAAATATACCTGTCCTGCAGATGGGAAGCTTTGCTAGTTCCAGGATATTTCCCAGAAGCAGAACAGATTTATCTGTCATAAGCAAAGTGGCAAGATAAAAGGACAGATACCATATATCAGAGCGTGGGCAAAAGCTCATATTAGCACCCTGGACTGAATAGTAGTGTGAGGCAGTGTACATCATTGAGTGCCCAAATCCCTAGGTCCTTCTGGCAGGGGAGGCTCTGAGAACATTCAGAAAGCAATAGGGTGGAGAATACTCCAAGGTTTTCATGTTTTTGTTTAAATGCAAAGGTAGGAGTTTGGACCATTCAATTTGCACATGGTTAAGGATTGCTCTCTGGTTAAGAGAAAAAAAAGCAGACTATCAAAATAATGCATAATGACCGCTGACTTGTTTGATATTTGTATATGTGGGGAGGTCACTTATAACATGGGTGCCATCTCATAGCAGATATAGGGTGCTTGTGATTTTCACATCCATGGTACATTACTTATGAGACCACACTCATCAGATAAGATGCACCTGACTGTGTGTGTCAATACATAAAACAAGAACAAAGTAGGTGACCTACTTAGTAACCAGATAGGAAAAAAGGAAGTGATATTTTCACTGTGCTCTTTAAAAGGAATGCCTCAAACAGGAATTTCCATGTAGGTGTGGGTAAAACAGAAGATAATGTCATTAGTCAGTGCTTATCTGACAAAATGGAAATGGCCATATAAATCAATCTAGCCTGCGACCCTGTCTCAGCAGTGGCCAATGCCAGCTTCTTTAGAGAGAAGTGTAAACCCCCCAATAAGATATCTTGCCGTATAAAGTTACACAATAGAGAGAGGTTTCTGCCAGTTAATGCCCAAGGCACTGATAATCCTTGCAAGTATTTCCCCAATATGTGCAACTGCAGATGCTTTTCTTCTGAATAATCCTTTTTGCACTCTTATTGCTGTAGGACACTATGCAGACAAATAGCTTAATTACATGTTGCATAATCCAGCACTCCAAGTATAGCAAGAGGCAACCAATTTACGTCAGTTTATACCACCACCATCACCTACTTAACACAGAGAAAGGACTTTGATGTATTCCATTCTACCCTTTAAAGCACATGTTACAAAAGTACATACGTAGGAATAGGAAGGCTCAACCCAGTACTGTACTTAACGTTGCTCTTTCCTCTCTTAGAATAAAACAGTTTTGGCTTTGGCTGGATGCGGAGGTTTTAAATTGCTCTACTATTCTATGTGCATAAATACAACGTAAACTGCACACACTCATACGATAACTTAGCCAGACCCGGGGCAGAAGCCCTTTCTCTTCTTCAGGACCAAATGTTTATATCCCTTCTTAACGGGTTCAAAGGAGAGAGGAAAATACTGTGGTTTGTCAAGGAACACAGAGCTCTGCATTCAGATGCCTCCACAGAGATGAAAAGAGTAGCTGGAATGGTGCTGCTTAAAAGCAGCACTTCCCAAGCAGCAGCCAGCCTTAAAAAAAAAAGCAAAGAAAACAGAAGAGGTAAATATGGCTCTTCAGGGGTTCTGTGGGATCTTTCCAGCAATGTGATCTCGCTGAATAGTAGGAACAAACTGCAGCAAGGTTAGGACTTTTTTTTTTTTGTAATTGTTAAAGCACTGAATTCGGTTCTCCTGGTAAACTGGAGGAATAGGGAAAAACACTCCAAAACTACTCTAGAAAAGCTTGTGAGGAACCACTCACATCACCTGGCTACTTAAGAAATTAGTTTTGCCAGCGAGAAGGCCTAATGGATTTCATCTGGCCTGGCACCAGCTTTATTTATTGCTTTTCTTATGGCTGTTGATAGCTGAATGAGACATGGATTTGCCGAGCATCCACTGCATGCTTTTAATTGGACTAAGATGTCATATCTGGATTGCAGTGGGAATGGTACGCTGCAGAGACTTTCCAAGCCAAGTTCTAATGATCTATTATGTTTGTATTTAATATTTGTAAGCAGCACAAGAGACATGCTTGGCACTTAATTGAGAAAACAAAGACACCACCTCTCTCCACGGAGTTTATAGTCAAGGATAGATACAACAAAGTGTGATTTAGGGAGAGATGATCACTGGCAAGGGAAAATGACATACAAAATAAAGTCATGAGGCTGCTTATAATGTTAGTTCCTTTCAAGATGATAATAAAAACACATTGCACTGTGCCGGGCTCGGAAAAGTAGAGCCCATGTCTAAGGGATTGTGGCCTTTGACAAGGGTCATAGAGGAGGAGGGGGCATGTGGTCTGCTTGGCCAGCTACACTTGCTGCCCTTACACCCCAGAATACATTAGTTACAAACTTGTTGGAGCAGTAACATCATAAGGAAAGAGTTTTGAATGTGTCAGATCACACTGCTTAGAATCCAAACACACACAGTTCCACTGGCATGTCTTACAAAACTGATTTGGTCAATACCAACAGATTTTAATAGGGCAATAGCTGGAGAGAATTCCTTGGAAAACATCTCCTGGCAAATCAGGAAGTAGGAAGGGGGTTCACAGAACCTTAAAGAGAAGAAAGGGGTACAGAGTGTTGAACGCTTCTTTACATGTTATCAAATGTAAACAGACACTTAAAAAAAGGGAAAACTTACCTCCTGGGGAGGTATATCAAATGAGATTGTCCTCATATCCACCTTGATAAAGCTGTCTGTGCAGGGCAGGATAAAGAATAGACCTGTACACAAAAATCCATCCCACACAATGAGACAGCAGACCATTTATACAAGTTTATTTTAGCAGCAATTTGTGATCATCTCATTCTAATTCAGCATTTCTAGATAGTGCTGCTATACTTGTCAGGATCCTGGCAGCGTTTGATTATTTTACTACCAGGGTTTTGTACTGCAGTTAGTGGATTTTAAATTGGGTTCAGACATTATCAGGAGACAGATTTTCAAGAGCTTAGCACTCTTACTTAGGATTTCCAAGAGATATCAACAATGTGTGACGATGCATTCAGCTCTTCTGAAAATCTGACTCTGGTTAAGGAAACTGAGCTCTTCTGAAAATCTGGTCCCAAGTGGCTACTTGTAGGAACTAGTTCTTGGAGGCAGGATTTATCAACATTCTGTGGCACTGGGGGGGATGTCATTAAAATTTTTTACTTCCAATGTGCCAGATGTGGGGAAACATTCCAGAAACACCAAGATCGTGGGATGATATGACAGGAAATTAGTGCTTCCGCTGCTCATTCCCAGCATTAGGCTTGAGAGCTCAAATCAATGTTGTAATTCTTTAAGGTCTTGGCATCACTTCTAAAGTACGCAGATAAAGTTTTCAAAAGTGCCTAAGTAACTTAGGAACCTAAGTCCCATTTTCAAAAGCACCTAGGCTCTTAAGTCATTTAGGCATTTTTGAAAACTTTACCCCACATATTAATTTTCAAAAAAATGCCTTAATTTGATTAGATTGCTTGTTTCAAACATTGTTCCTTTTCTCCCCCTAAAAAATATTCATAGGCCAAGGAGGGCTGGATGAGACTCACTTTGTATGGAGGAGAGAGGGAAATTAGGCAGTCACTGTCTGTAAGATACTCCTCACTGGATAAGCAGAAGCCTTCATTCTCAACGGCTATGAATCCAGTGCCTTTCACCAGCATGTAATTCATTTAAGTTAAACTACAAGGACTCCTATTTTATTACTCCGTACGAAATTAGAACAATTTCTAATTTTATGTATTTATTAGGCATGTTAGCCCTCAGACCCTGAGCACCCTAAAGGTAGAGCATGTTCTAAAAGAAATCACAACTGGTGTAAAGAGTAGAATACTATATATCCAAATAGCTTGGGGAAATCTCTGTATAAACAAAGAACTATTCAATTTAACCAATGCAAGTTGAAGACATTACCTCTACTAAATATAATTGGGGCTACTTTATAAGAGGAGTTTTACTGAAATTAGTTTGAAAGACACGTCCAACACCATACAGTCCCTCCAATAAATTAGAGAGGGAAATAAAAAAAATTTCAGTTTTGCTCAGAAAATTACCACCATTAAACTCCAATTTATATTGAGGGGACCTGACATATAATATAGTTTTGAAATATTTTATTTTCTAAGCAATTAACATTTACTTTAAGCTAAGATAGGCCACCCAATGCTTATTTGTTTGAGTTAAATTTCAAAGAAATCTGTTCATTCATTTTGGTGGGTCAATTTAAAAAAAAAGTACCAAGCTAATAAAATGCCTTTACACTGCCAATGAGCTTTCATCTTGCAGATCACCATATAACTGAATCACATGCCTTATGCTGGATCCTACACAGGACTGACCTGGTCCTTTTGCTCCCCCCTTTCCGATGCGTCCAAGTCTAAAGATGATGGCTCGCTCATACTCCTTTATGATCTGTAATGAGAAATCAGATGTTTAATACAAAAGTCTCCATCGAGCATTTAGATAATATATTTGGAAGCCAAGATATTATAAGGATAACTCTGAACAGTCTCTGGTCTTGCAGGACATAACATGCACACTTTTCATGTCCTCACCCCAGCTGTTCTAAGCAACAAATACTAAAGGGGGTTATCTGTCAGAAAAATATTCGAAAGGATTAAATCTTTTGGGGAGTGGAGTAATTGTCCAAGGATAGAGGTAGCAGCTCTGTCACCTGGACGGGGACAAAACATTGGAAATACACTATCAGGAGCACTACTGCACTGAGGCGGGCAGATGGATTAGATAGGGTCTAATGGCCTTTCCATTTCTAATTTTTCAAGTTGTGTTGTCTTTTTTTCTTTTTAATAAAAGGTTTATAATTTCCTCTGCCCCAGTTGAAATGCATTCAAAACATTTATATTAAGCCAAAATATAAGCAGAAGTTAGCATTTCCCCAGCGTCCAGAAACCCCAGGCTCAGGGAATTGAGTGATGACACAACCTTGTAAGTGCTTTTCATTCCATTATAAATGTAAGGAGTGGCTCCTCAAAATTAATGACTTGTTCTTGCTATTATTTTGACCTTCCAATGCAGTTTAGACAGGGATGAAAATCTGGGATTCCTTTCTCCTCCCGCAGCCTCTCAGCGTTTTCCCTTTCCTCTTCCTTCCTACATAGCAGTAATTGAGATGCCACTTCCTACAGAGCAGTAATTGAGATGCCCTTCTGACTGATATTACAGAAACATGGCAATTCTTGTGTGCTTTGGCTTGAATACACCGAGATGTTAAGGATTTTCCTAAACCATGTATTATGATCAAAGTAAGAGGGATCAGGAACAGCTGGATTTTGAGACAAAACAGCAAATTGGACCATGTTGTTAAACTATTAGGAAACATCCTGCATCTTTTAAACTTTAGATCAAGCTTTCATGAGAACGTCTTTACCTTTATGCACAGCCAGATTGAGATTGGAAAGGTAATAAGGACGAAGAAGAATGAAAAGATCACTAGCAGCCATCCACACACACCAAGGCCATGGTCGGTCTCTTCTGGAAGAGAAATGTAGATATTTTAACTATTAAAATAGAACCGTCTTTGTTCTATTAAATTATTGCAATTTAAAGATACAACTACACATTCCATGCTGTAAGTCATCATGAGAAGCATTCCTTAGGACAAAGCCAAACCCCATTAGAATTAGAGCATGTTGGCCACATTATGGATTTAATTCTGCTTTTGCTTCCACTGACGTCACTAAAGCTGCATTTGGGCCAATGAAAACACACAATTGAAGTATGTTTAATCCACATACCTTAAAGATATGAAGATATAAATTTAAGACACTGCAATATTTTACCCAAATCAATTTCCTCTCTCTCTGCCAGGAAAGACTGTGAAGTAATAGTAGAATCCTGTCTGTCAGGCTGATTTAGAGGCAAGAAGCACACATTGCTATGCTTGCCCAAGAAAGGGGTAAAACACCAGTTGCTTCTGCAAATAATTCTAGTGACTTACACCACTGATTCCTGAGTAACCTATCACAGAAGGTGCAATGTGCTGCAGTTGTCCCCCACCCCCAAAATCACCTGAAGACCTGAGAAGATGCCCATTCTCAGAGCTGTCCTATCAAAAATAAATTCTAGAAAGTAGGATGAGATACAATGCTTAGGGAGCTAGCTTGGCCCCTCAGCAAAGGACATGTTCCTGCTCAGCACTTTCCTGCTGAAGGGTCCTCATATTAGAGGAATACATGCTAGTCCTCTGCTGTGAAATGGCTGCTCTCTCATCAAGATTCCACAAGAAAGGTTTCCTGGAGCAAAGAAGAACAAGAGCCAGTAGTTCTGAATGGTTCAGAGCTTGAGAAGAGTCTGCCAACTGCCATCAGGGTGATGCTGAGCTGTCAGGTGCAGACAGTGAAAATGGACACTCATTGAAGAGAATCTTAGCTGGAATGATAAGGAACTTCCTCAACTAGTGGCCAAAAGGCTCGGTTGCCAACTGTAGAGTTCCCAGGGTGAAACTGATCACGGGCAAAGGCTGCATTGATACTGGGGATTAAAACCATCATCATGCCACTAAAACTCATCCGCACCCTCACCCCAACTCCTGAGCCCTTTAAAATCCTTAAAAACAAAAGTTCTGACATGTAGCACAAGAACATGCATACAAAAATAAATAATGAAATAAAATTAAAAGAAAATCACAATGCTAAGATGGGTCTGAACGCAATACTTTAACATCTAAATTATAAGACTTTCCTTTGGACCATGCTTCTGGGTTTTGCTATATTCCACAAACATCAAGATGCTGCATGACCAACTGTAAACAAAGTATTTTTATCCTGACATAATTGCCATTCTACGCAAACTCCACTTTTCAATCCAGTTCACAGGACCTGGGATTTATTAAGCAATGGACTGTGCTAACCAGATGTTGGGAGTTCTAAGAATAGTGGTCAGAGAACCTATCAGGTTCAGCTGGGTTTTATTTGAAGACTTCTGTTTCTTTCCCCTCAGAAAACACACAACTGATTATTTTCTGTACTCAATAAAATTACAATTTTCTATATATAGTTCCTACAGCAAAGTAACTCAACTGCTTCACAAAGGATTAACCCTCATTTTCCCTGGTCTCCGCTTTATCAGGTCCTGCAGGTAAGCATGGTTCCCTTTCACAGGTGGGGACACTCTTAGCCCTGGTCTACACTACGAGTTTAGGTCGAATTTATTAGCGTTATTTCGATTGATCTGTGCACCCGTCCACACGACGAAGCCCTTAACATCGACTTCTAGGGCTCTTAAAATCGATCTCGCCACTCCACCCCCAACGAGGGGATTAGCGCTTAAAGCGATATTGCCGAATCGATGTAGGCTTAGTGAGGACGCAATTCGACGGTATTGGCTTCCTGGATCTATCCCACAGTGCAACATTTGACCGCTCTGGACAGCAGTCTGAGCTCCAATGCTCCGCCCAGGTAGACAGGAAAAGCCCCGCGAACTTTTTAATTTCATTTCCTGTTTGGCCAGCGTGGTGAGCTGCAGGTGAGCGCAGATCTCATCAGCAGAGGTGACCATGATGGAGTCCCAGAACCGAAGACGAGCTCCAGCATGGACCGAGCGTGAGGTACGCGATCTGATCGCTGTATGGGGAGACGAAACCGTGCTAGCAGAGCTACAGTCCAAAAGAAGAAACGCCAATACATATGCCAAAGTCTCCAAGGGCATGCAGGACAGAGGCTACAACAGGGACGCGCAACAGTGCCGCGTGAAAATTAAGGAGCTCAGGCAAGCCTACCAAAAAGCCAGAGATGCAAACAGCCGCTCTGGGTCAGAGCCCCAGACATGCCGCTTCTATGATGAGCTGCATGCCATTCTAGGAGGTGCAGCCAGCACTGACCCACCCATGTGGTATGACTCCGTATGTGGATCATCAGAAACCACAGAGGAGCATGATGATGATAATGATGCTGAAAATAGCGCCCAGACACAGCAAGGAAGCGGAGAAGCCCTTTTCCCCGACAGCCAGGAACTCTTTGTCACCCTGGAGCCAGTACCCTACGAACCCACCCAAGGCGTGCTCGATGCAGGAGAAGGGACCTCTGGTGCCTCTGGTGAGTGTACCTCTGTTAATTAATACATGTTTTATAAGCAATCGTGTTTAATGATTAATTCGCGGCCAGTACAGCTACAGCTACTGGAAAACTCTGTTAACATGTTCGGGGATGGAGCAGAAATCCTCCGGGGACATCTCCAGAAAGATCTCCTGGATGTACTCCCAAAGCCTGTGCAAAAGGTTTCTGGGGAGGGCAGCCTTATCCTGTGCTCTGTGGTAACACACTCTACCACGCCAGGCCAGTAGCACGTAGTCTGGAATCATTGCTTTGCAAAGCATGGCGGCGTATGGTCCCGGTGTTTGCTGGCATTCAAGCAACATCCATTCTTTATCTGTCTGTGTTATCCTCAGAAGAGTGAGATCATTCATGGTCACCTGGTTGAAATAGGGGAATTTTATTAAGAGGGGCTCCGTCCCTCCTGGGCTGTTTGCCTGTGGCTGAACAGAAATCTTCCCCGCTGTGACCCACGCGGTGGGGGGAGGGGGAACAGTGAACATCTTGGATGTGTGTCTGTGTGTGGGGGGGGTGTCGATTAGGTTCGCGCTGCACGTTAACCTGAAAACCGCCTCCCCTCCCTTTTCAATTGCCAACCAGTTTTAAATTGCCAGCCCAAAGGCTGTTTGTTATGGGAAATGAGGGGGTTGCTGTTTGAAAACATTCCCACATGTTATGAAGGTTAAAGAAGCCTATAGACTGTGGCTTACCATGGCTGTGTGCAAGCCGAATTCTGTTGCCCGCCAGACCTGCTTGTGTGATCTCTCACACCAAACCGGCAGACCCTCAATATAACAGGCAAAGTGCAACCTTGGACCAAATGCACATGTGATATGTAATGTTTGGAGCATTGTTCTCTAATATGTGTCTTTTAAACTACTCCTCTCCCGTTTGTTTCCTCCCGCAGCTGCAAATGTTTCAACGCCACCCCCTTCATCACCGTCCCAGAGGCTAGCGAAGATTAGAAGTAAAAAAAAAAGGAATCGAGATGATATGTTCTCAGAACTCATGGAATCCTCCCACACTGAAGCTGCCCAGCAGAATGCGTGGAGGCAGACACTGTCGGAGTCCAGGAAGGCAGATTTTGATCGCGCGGACAGGTGGCGTGATGAAGAGAGTAGGTGGCGTCAGCGTGCAGAGAGAAGGCAGGATGCAATTCTGAGGCTACTGGAGGATCAAACGGAAATCCTCCGGCTTATGGCTGAGGAAAGGCGTAGGGTTCAGGAAAGGCCGCCTGAGCCCAGACCGCCGCTACAGCCCCTGTGTAACCAACAGCCCTCCTTCCCGAGCCCCATAACCTCATCCCCGAGACGCCCAAGAACGCGTTTGGGCGGCCTCCGTGCACCCAACCACTCAAGCCAAGAGAACAGTCCAAGCAAGAAAGGGCTGGCATTCAATAAGTTTTAAAGTGCTGTGTGTCCTTGTCCTTCCCTCATCCCCTCCTCCACCACCCATCCTGGTGCTTCCCTTCCTCCACCAGCTATCCCGGGAGACTGTGGCAGTTACCCCCATAGTTCCCCCTCTTTGTTTTACGAATTAATAAAGAATGCATGATTTTTAAGCAACAATGACTTTATTTCCTCTGCGAGCGGTGATCGCGGGGGGGAGGGCAGGGCGGTTTGGGTAAAGGGAAGTAGAGTGAATGAAGGGGCGGGGCTTTTCATTACTGGGGAAAAACAGAACTTTCACACAGCATCCTGGCCATTCATGAAACTGGTTTTCAAAGCTTCCCTGATGCGCAACGCACCCTGCTGTACTCTTGTAATAGCCCTGGTGTCTGGCTGCGCATAACCAGTGGCCAGGCGATTTGCCTCAACCTCCCACCCTGCCATAAACGTCTCCCCCTTACTCTCACAGATATTGTGGAGCGCACAGCAAGCAGTAATAATAATGGGAATATTGTTTTCGCTGAGATCTAACCTAGTCAATAAACTTCGCCAGCAAGCTTTTAAACGCCCAAATGCACATTCCACCACCATTCTGCACTTGCTCAGCCTATAGTTGAAAAGGTCCTGACTACTGTCCAGGCTACCTGTGTATGGCTTCATGAGCCATGGCATTAAGGGGTAGGCTGGGTCCCCAAGGATAACTATAGGCATCTCAACATCCCCAACGGTTATTTTCTGGTCTGGGAAGAAAGTCCCTTGCTGCAGCAGCCGAAACAGACCAGAGTTCCTGAAGATGCGAGCGTCATGTACCTTTCCCGGCCATCCCACATTGATGTTGGTGAAACGTCCCTTATGATCCACCAGTGCTTGCAGCACTATTGAAAAGTAACCCTTTCGGTTTATGTACTCGCTGGCTTGGTGGTCCGGTGCCAAGATAGGGATATGGGTTCCGTCTATCGCCCCTCCACAGTTCGGGAACCCCATTGCTGCAAAGCCATCCAGTATGAGCTGCACATTTCCCAGACTCACAACCCTTGGTACCAGCAGCTTGGTGATCGCCCTGGCTACTTGCATCACAACAGCCCCCACTGTAGATTTTCCCACTCCGAATTGATTCGCGACTGACCGGTAGCTGTCTGGCGTTGCAAGCTTCCACAGGGCTATCGCCAGTCGCTTCTGCACTGTGAGGGCTGCTCTCATCTTGGTGTTCTTGCGCTTCAGGGCAGGGGAAAGCAACTCACAAAGTTCCATGAAAGTGCCCTTACGCATGCGAAAGTTTCGCAGCCACTGGGATTCATCCCAGACCTGCAGCACTATGTGGTCCCACCAGTCTGTGCTTGTTTCCCGGGCCCAGAATCGGCGTTCCACTGTATCAACAAGCCCCATTACCACCATGATGTCCACCTTGCGGGGGGGCCTTTTTTGAGAGAGGTCTGTGTCCATGTCCTCATCACTGTCCTCAGGGCGCTGCTGTCGCCTCCTCGCCTGCTGTAGCTCTAGCAGCTCCTGGTTCTCGTTCTCCATATACTCCTGGACAATGCGCGTGGTGTTCATAACGGCGAGAACAGCCGCGGTGATCTGATCGTGCTCCACGCTTTCCCTGGTATGCTGTTTGCAGGACAGCAGAGTGGCAGCAGAAGCGGCGGGTGGATAACAATGGAGTCAGCAATATGGCGCCCATATGAAAAAAGGCGCGAAAGGATTTTTTGCTCCCCCCTCAGTTGCTTTCACGGAGGGAGGGGGGAGCAAGGGTTAGGCTCATTTCCTTCTAGCAGCAGATGGTACAATATGCGGTGAGCAAGGGTTAGGCGCCTTCCCTTCTACCAGCAGATGGTACAATATGCTTGATATCCATCATCATCTCCTGGCCCCCTCACGGATTGAACTCGCAACCCCGGGTTTAGCGGGCCAACGCTCAGACCGCTGAGCTATCCCTCCGCCCGTGTTCCAGGCAGTACTGAATCTCCCTTAAACAAAACGTAAAAAAGAGAATGACCAGAGTCACTCTGGTCACTCCCATTTATGTCCAAGCGCCCCCGGCCAGCCACACCATAGGCCGCCGGCCAGGAGCACACGAATTTCAATCATATTGTACAATCTGCAGCTAGAAGGCAAGGAGCTTCTGCTGTATGGTCCCGCGACCATGACCATTTATGGCATATTGCACCATCTGCAGCTAGAAGGCAAGGAGCTTCTGCTGTGTAGTCCCGCGACTACCAGCCTCAGGCGGAATGGCCCCCTCAAGGATTGAACTCGCAACCCCGGGTTTAGCGGGCCAACGCTCAGAACGCTGAGCTATCCCTCTGCCCGTATTATAGCGTGACTGAATCCCCACTAGACCTAATGTCCAGGCGTACGCTGGAGATGTACGGTAATTGTGAGCTGAGCAGGCTTCCGTAGCAAACACGGAAACCCCGGAAAAAAGGCGCGAAAAATATTGCTTTCACGGAGGGAGGGAGGGACGTTTGATGGCTTGACGACATGTACCCAGAACCACCAGCGACAATGTTTTCTGCCCCATCAGGCTTTGGGATCGCAACCCAGAATTCCAATGGGCGGCGGAGACTGCGGGAACTGTGGGATAGCTACCCGCAATGCAATGCTCCGAAAGTCGATACTAGCCCCGCTACTGTGGACACAGTCAATCGACCTCATGGTCTTAATGCTCTTTAGTGGGGACACACACAATCGATTCCATAAATTCGGGTTTTAAAATATCGACTTCTATAAATTCGACCTAATTCTGTAGTATAGACGTACCCTTAGAGAGGTTAAAGCCTATATTTTCAAGAGCTGACCACGGATTTAGGGCACCTAACTTCAGACAACTAGGGCCTGCTTTTTAGAGGGGCTGAGCACCCACAACTCCAATTGAAATCAGTAAGAGCTGCATCTATTCAGTGCCTCCAAAAAATCATGCTCCAAGGGTCTCAAAAACTGAGACCAAAAATTTAGGCCTAGACTGATCTGACCAACCTCACACAAGAAGTCAGGAGGAGAAGTAGGAATAGAAGCCCTGAGGCTTAGTTTCCTCCTTCAGTCAACAAATCAGCTCTGAGGTATTCTTTGGCCTTTCAGCTAAGACAATGTAACTAGCTTGCTCTTGAAGGGGGATGGACCTCACAATCAAGACAAACTGATTAGCCTCCTGTCCTTAGCCGAGAATGAAAAGAAACATCAAAGACAAGTTAGCTCAAGCTCAAGAATGTGCTCAAAATACCAACTCAGGGCTTCTTGAAGGAAAGACCCCATGACCTGTTGCTTAGTTGCTCTGAGTAATAAGGTTATTTGTGGGTAATGGGGACATACAGAGGACAAGGAAACTATTGCTGCAATTTGGTAATCAAGAAAATGATAAACGAGTGCGCACAAAACTATTAAGCAAACAGCTGTCAGAACCTGGTCATTCAGTGTGTGTTCACACTGCAATTTAAAACACACAGCTGGCCCATGCCAGCTAACAAGTCTCAGGCTCAGGAGCTGTTTCATTGCAGCGTAGGTGGTCAGGCTCGGACTGGGTCTTCGGGACAGTGATTTCAATACCATTTGGTGGCACTAAAGTCACTTGGGGGAAAAAAAGAAAGATGATATTGTAATATGTTTGGTGCCCCGTCTCAGCCCTGTGCCTTTTGCTTGGACAGACACTACATGTCCTCAGATCAAGTAGATGTAAAAAAAAAGATTTCACACAGCTTTAAATACAGCATTCACTCCTGGTCTCAGTCCACCTTCCACCCACTTTTAACAGATTCTAACTACAGTACCGTAGTGCTTGGCAGAGCGTGACAAAGAACAAACTCATTCTTTTCACTAGATGCCCACCAAATAATTGACAATAGAATTGCTAAAAAAAAAAAAAAAAAAAAAAAAAAAAGAGGCGTGCAGCATACCAGGTTCCGGGATGAAAGCAGCAGCAGATGAATAAAGACACATGTTTTGGTTTCAGAACAGGTAACTGTAGAATGGAGTTCCAGTTCCACTGGAACAAGTGAATCTGATCAAGACAGAGTAATAGAATGAGCTAGAAATGGGCAGAGAGGAAGAATGGTTTGTGAAATGAACTGGGATTCTGAGAACTGGGTTCTTTCTGTTCCTTGTCCTACCACAGCCTCCCCGGTGTGACTGAAGGTGCCTTACTTTCATATCTGTAAAATGACACACCTCCCATCCCAGAGGCATATTGTGAGGATTAACCTGTGGGTCCTTGAGATCATCTGATACTACAGCAGTGAGCACCATATATAAGCTCACCAAAAACAAATTATTATTAGTTGTATTAATGTAGGGCCTAGGAGTCTTAGTTATGGACCAGGACCCCATTGTGTTAGGTGCTGTACAAATACAGAACAAAAAGAGCCTCTGCCCCAAGAAGCTTAC
The DNA here is from genome assembly GCA_033296515.1 of Macrochelys suwanniensis. NCBI lineage: Eukaryota > Metazoa > Chordata > Testudines > Chelydridae > Macrochelys > Macrochelys suwanniensis. The sequence continues at coordinate 4,815,356 of CM065790.1, read as the reverse complement.
AATCTAAACATAACGTAAGAGTCAACCGATGGATACAGACAGGGGAGTAGAAGGAAACAATATTGGTCAACATGATTGGCAGTGGCCTCAGCGCATAGCAACCTAACCTAAAATAAAGGATTTAGGTTTATCATACAAAATATAGAAATCCATACTTTAAACCTCAGTACAACAGAACCCCATTTATCCGATCTAATTGGGACCAGGGGGCCAGATCGGATAATCAAAAATCCAGATAAACTGGAGAATCAGAAAATAAATTGCTGAAATGCCATCTAGCGGCCACAGGAGAGATTACCCGCTTCTGGCCCTGAAGTCCTGGTTATCCGGTTAGTGCAGAGAGCTGGTTAATGGAGGGTCAGATAAATGTATTTGTACAGTAATGGATTTACTATAGCTAGTAAATAAAAGGGAGTCTCTCCCAAACAGAAACAGGTGAGCAGAGAGAGACGGAATTCTGCAAATTCAGAGCAAGTTTATCTTTGTTTCCACAAAGTAGTTCAGTGAAATCTGGTTTATGCAACCAATCAAGGAACTGACAAAAACTGGCTGCTTAAACAGGAGGTGGAAAAGAATTCTACTCAGTATATTTTGGGCCACATCTTATACCAAGTAGTTGCCTAATAAGGATAAGTTCCTGTACAGGTGTCACTGTATTGAACTTCAATATTCTGCTCTCCCTACACATTTGGAACTCCTGTGAGAGGAATGCCAAGGGGATTAGCCCCTGGGGATAGCCACTCTTGCATAGGGGGAAGAGGGGGAGAATACCAAAGGGGAGTACTATCATATGGATATGAGGAGGATTTTGCCTTAGATTCTTTCCACAAGCTGCCATAGATTCCAAAATCTGACAGAAAACACACAGCTAGAAGCAGATTTTTACAGGTTTGTGGTCCTCACACCCACACATAATCACTGCCACAAGTGTATGTTATCTACAATGCTTACTTATTAATTGATTACATAAATCCCCGCTCACTATGTCAAATTATGCTGAATACCTTAATTTTCAATCAATTTGTAAAGCTGGTGAATTTGATTATCTGTTCTATTAAGACAGGGAAGGTGGGGAAATCAGCTTGTGAAGTTTTGTTACTCTATTTACTATATTATCACTTTAGTTATATATTGAGAAGTAGGTTACCAAAGAATGACTATAATATATATCCATATGTTCACGGTCATTTATGTCAACTTACTGGAGATGCAGAACTGGATGTAGCTATGATATATGTCAGCAGCTAAAGTGCTGCATCTGTATCATGGAAAATTAAGAACAAGCTGTCCTTCTTAAATGTGGCCCTTCTGGTTCCTAAGAGCCTTCAAAATGTAACATCTGCATCTTCCTCTTCCTTCGCCTCCACATAGAAATTGTACATCGTGGACACAAAATGCCTGTATATTCGGGAAGGAAATACAGTTGCCAAACCTGAAAACAATTTCCTGTAGTTCTTGGACAATCACTGGGTTATTCAACTGTGTCATGACCCAGTGTATTTAGTCTTTGCTTGTGAGTATTCAGATTTTGAAAAGGCTCATAAAAGGTTTTGGCTTAAGCCTACTAAGGAGCAATTGGGTGTTGTATAGAATCAGATTTTTCAGTGGCTAAACAAGTTTTTACCCTTCTCAAGTTCCAGGAAACTTTCCCCACAATCAGACTTCCTGTCCCACTGCTGCTTCTCAGAGCTACCGATAAAGAGGTAAATGGAAAGATCTTTTCTGGATGGAAGTTGTTTAACATGTGTTTGAGAGTTCAGCCTCTTTTTAAAAAGGCATTTAAAAACAGAATGTTTCAATTCACTTATCCAAAGTCAAACCCAAAATAAAACTGGGTAGAATATAGCTCTGCAATGCTAATGGAATTCACATGAACAAACACAACTTTATTGTGAGAGCAGAAAGGTAGTTTACGTCAGTATTTTATTGCAGTATCAATATTTAATAGCATATTTCAGTGACAGGATATTCATGAGATCACAAGAGAAGTTGTCAGGATGAGCTCAAGAGGCCATTCAAAACAGAGATAGTTCATGCCCTGCTTGGCTTTTTACACCCAATGAACTCTACAGAATTAGCTCATTTAGGAATTCCTAGCATTTATTATAGAATTCATCAGGAAAGGAGTGCTCTAGAAACTAATCATATATTTCACAATCATACACAAATTTCAACAGCATTTCATATGAAATATTAGTAGGAATGAACATTTCCATATCGCTACATAGTCAAAACTGACAGGGACAAATATTGTCCCACTCCATCACAGGAGAAGAAAAAGTCATCCACGCACACTGCATGATCCCGAACATTTGTTGCTCAGGATACATATTTAAGCTTTAATATACAGGAATCTTTTAGGCAACTGCTGAAAAACGGACGTTAATAATCACAAGAGAAAATCCATTAGATAATTCCTCCACGGTAAGAGACTCGAAAACTGAGAGTAGTGTTACATGCTGGTAAAAATGCCTGAGTCCCATCTACACTACAGCTTCCACCACTGCTTCCACTTACGGAATTGCATCATTTTTCAGAGCCGTAACTCCCTAGAGCGGTCAAGGTCTACAAAAGTCAGTACCTGTATTACAGCAACTACCAGCAACAGTTCAGCTGCCCCAGAAACAGCAAGCTGTTTACCACAGTGCTATCTAACTCTGCTCGGAGCAGGTTTTCATAGGCAGAAATATCTGAGTCCCATGTATACTAGCAGCTTAGCACAGGTGAAATTTCACCTATTGTTGTAATACAAATTCTAATTCTTCTGTGTAGATACATCTTCGGCATGTGAAGAGAAAAAAAAACTTGTCAAGAGTGCACAAATCTTTGAAAGGCAGATCCTGCATGCCCATGAAATAGCTTCTGGGCCATACCATACCACAGTGGTTCTCAAGCTTTCCAGACTATTGTACCCCTTTCAGGAGTCTGATATGTCTTGCGTACCTCAAGTTTCACCTCACTTAAAAACTACTTGCTTACAAAATCAGACATAAAAATACAGAAGTGTCACAGCACACTATTACTGACAAATTGCTTACTTTCTCATTTTGTCTGTATGAAATTTTAGTTTGTACCGACTTCGCTAATACTTTTTATATAGCCTGTTGTAAAACTAGGCAAATATCTAGATGAGTTGATGGTACCCCCTTGAAGACCTCTGCGTAACCCTGGCTGAGAGCTACTTCCATACCATATCACTTGTTTAGCATTCTTAGCTTGCCCTTGATGTCTACTGTAACTTTTCAAAATACATATTATTTATAAACAATACCATTTGTTTTGTATTTTATTTCCTTCTATTGTTTATTACAAGAGACATTTACAAGAAAACAAGGTCTGTTTCATTAACAGTTGGTCTTCTGTTGCTTAGTCCCTATTTAAAAATCGGTCATCCTCCGTAACATCACAACTGGGTTTTGTATATAGAGTTATGGGATCCTAAACATGATTAAGAACTCAGGTCACCATTCAGAGATCTAAGGATCCCCTCACAAACAGAGATACTCTGACCACTAGACAATATAGCAAGTTTGGCAGTCTCAGTCCAGCTAAGAATGGAGAGTTGTCCATATCGCAAAAGCCACCACCAATTTATCCCCTTAGCAGCAAGGCAGAATAGAAAAGTGAGGACTGAAGGATCCACTCATACCTAAAAGAAAGTCTGTCTATAAGCCAGTGTTGGGGCAGAAACGTGTATTTGTACTGCCCATGCTGTACCTGTACTTAAAACAGATGACTTAACTCTCCAGGTATGTCAGTTCAACACATTTCACTAACATCAATTAAAAAAAAAGTTAACAGGATGAGGACTGAGTATCTGTCCCTCTAGGATGCATCCATCCTATTGGGGCACACCCACTGATAACTAATAAACCCACTGGGTTTATTCTTTGTTCCCTTATGCAAGTTTGTTATTCTGGTCTCTAGTGAACTATTAGCCAGTTGGGTAGGATCCTGTCAATCAAAAGGACAACGACAAGTTTGTAGAGCCAGCAACAGACCTTTTACACAAGCTTCTCTACTTCTCTTTGGTTACAATTAAGCAACTCTATCTCCTTATAAGCAATTAATACCCCATTCTGCATTAATGGCTGGAGCAATGAATGGATTTAATGATGACAAATTGTACTGAATCAAAATAATTACAGACATCAGTAAGTCGTATCAACTGACTGTATAAATACTTCATCTACTATGGCAAAAATAATTTACAGCCAGTATCTTAGCCTCCATGAGAACATAAAGCAGACAATAACTTCTGAATGACTGATAATGACTTGGAATGTGAAAAGGTAAGAGAGAAATTCACTTAATCTTATTCCAGGCACTTATTCAAAATGACTGGTTTAGTTATTAATATCCAAGATACACAAAGAATGATATAGATTCTTTTAGCGGATACCAGAACTAGGCGTTGGCCCCATGCCTAACAATACAAACAGGCATGCTGATATTTACACAACACAAGCTGTTCAACTAAACCTTTATATTTAAACTATCTTATGAATAATTCCCTCCACCACAAACTGACTACAGTGCAGAACAAACCCATATTTAGTTGCATTCTGGCTGTCTCAGTCTCCATTACATTATGTATTTAATGACAAAATAAACTGGTTTCAGTAGTCAAATTAGTATTGTAGAATGATAAACATGGAAAATATCTGTTATATTGAGTTCATCCTCTGAAAACCAACTCCGAGAGGTCATATGAGATGTTAAAGTGATAAGAACAGACAATACATGACATCCAAAAGACCAAAGAATGTTGGATAGTCTAACTTTTTCTAGTATAGTCCAAACTGCTAGTATAAAGCACCACTGAGAAACAGAAAAAAAGTGGAAATTGAAGAAGACTAATCTGTCTCTAGTAATGCAGGCGTGCATGTGTGTACGTACAAATTAATATTTGGTTAAAATAAAGTTGTATGAACTTCCATTACGATTATTTTGAAATCACAACCCACTAATTCTATGGAACCATCAGTCGCTTCCTAAATTATAAGCATGTGATGCTATTTTCACCATCTCATCTTTAATAAAAGTTTGTTGTTTTAAAATCCACTATTATACTGAACAACTTGGTTAGTCAGTATCATTCTTCTAATATTTTGCTAATACCAAACGCATTTAGTGGAGTAAACAAATCGGTTCTTCTTATTCTCATTTACAGTTAGAATTCCCTAAGGGCACTAGTTTTGTTGACAAGGATCTTAATTATATGTTGAGTTTCACTTCTTAGTAATCCAGCCATGTTATTTTCTGTCCAAAAGAAAACTGCACATCTGGCACATCATTCTACTTGGTCATTTGCTAATGAAATGAATCCCCTTTCTCTACCATCTTATTCCCATTACTACAAGTTGACACCTCATACAAGGAACTGTGAAAACGTTAGACTTGTTTAAAATTTTAACCCAATTTCAAACCTCCTCCTCATCCATTTTTGCTGTGTACCCCATTCTGAGGTAGCCAATCTTATAAGAGGCCTGTGCCACACATTTTGTTCTTGGGCATACAGTCAGGGCTGGTGCTATCACTGGCCTAGGGCGCCAGGATTTTGGGGGTGGCATTTCGCCGCCCTTGGCAGCAGGCGGCTGCCTCCTGCCTCCCCGCTCGAGCTGGGAGGCAGGAGGCAGCCGCCTGCTTCCTCGTGAAGCCCTACTGTGGCGAGGGCTGTTGCCCTACCGCTGGGGCTCAGCAGGGCTTTGCGGGCGGCTCGCCGCGGCTGCCTCCACGCTCCGCTCAGCGTGGAGCCGTGAGGCAGGGGGCTGCTCGCCACGGGCGGGGGAGAGGCTGCCGCTGCGGGGGGTGGGGAGCCGGCTGCTGCGGCCCGGGGGGTAAGCTGCCGGGGGGGGGGGGGGGGGGGGGGGGAGCCGCAGGGCTGGTGCTAGGAAGTTTCACCTAGGGCGCGAAACTTCCTTGCACGGGCCCTGCATACAGCAGAACCTCAGAGTTACCAACACTTTGGGAACGGAGGTTGTTCGTAACTCAGAAATGTTCGTAACCGATTACAGTTCTTTCCAAAGTTTACAACTGAACATTGACCTAATACTGCTTTGAAACTTTACTATGCGGAAGAAAAAAAAACTGCTTTTCCTTTATTTTTTTTAGTGCTTTACGTCTATAGTATTTGCCTTTATCCCCCGTCTCTGCTGCTGCCTGAACGTGAACCTCCATCCAAACCAGGTGTGTGGCTGACTGTTCATTTCCTAACTCTGAGGTTCTACTGTAGGGTGGCCGCTGGGCTCCTGTCTAGCTTGGCTTGTTTTAGGCCACCAGCCTAGGGTTGCTAACAGTGATTTCCCTACACCCCCCCCCTGAATTTCCCCAACACCCCCCCCAGTTGTGTGAACTAGTTACATGCCAATTTAGTGACACCCCCCCTCCCCATTTCAATTCCTGGGGAGGCCACTGGTTGCTAACCCTGCAGCACTGCCCGGGAGTCTCCAGGAATGTTTAATTACAGAGGCCATGGGAGGATATGGCCAGGGATATGTCCAGCCGACATTGGCCGCCCTGCCAATGCACAGGGGGGGCGGAGAGACCTGGCTGGGGCAGACGCCGCTCGCAGGATCGATCGGTGCCCGGAGTGGGGGGGGTGGGAGCCGGAGGAAAGCCTCCAGGCTGGCGACCGAGGGAAGGGCGAGCTGGGTATCGGGACACAGGGGGGCGGCTCGGGGTTGCCCTGCCTGGGAAGCTGCGGAGAGTCTGAAGCGAACTTTGCCCTGGTTCAGCCCCGCCGTGAGCGGCTACCGGCAGCAGCCCCGTCCCGGGGGGGGGGGGGGGGGGGGGGGGGGCGCGTGCACAGCCCGAGACCCCCCCCGCGGCGCCCTGGCAAGTGACCCCGGGCCCCCTCCTGCCGGGGCAGGGCGGCGCCCTGAGGGGAGGGGCGCGCGAGGCTCTGCCAGCACCTGGCTGGGCCCTGAGGGGCCGCTCCCGCCTCCGGGGGAAGGGGCGATTCCCGCCTCCGCCCCGCCGCGCGCCTTACCGCTGAAGGTGTCCGGGACCCGCCGGCTGCGGTCGGCTCTCGCGCCCTGCTTGTCCGCCATCGCCGCGCCCGCTGCGAACCGCTACCCTCCGCCCCGCCGAGTGGCCGCACCCCAGCCGCCAGCCCCGCGCTTCCCCCCGCCCTGAGCGCCCCGGGGCCGCCCCCTGCGCCTAGGCCCCGCCCCGGCCCCGCTCAGCAGGGCCCCCAGGGCTCGGGGCGGAGCTCGGGGGGCCCCCTGGTTTCCGGCTGCCTTGGGGGGGGGGAGCCCCTCATTTCCCCCTGGGGTGAGGGGATGTGCGGGGATATAGAATCATAGAATATCAGGGTTGGAAGGGACCTTAGGAGGTATCTAGTCCAACCCCCTGCTCAAAGCAGGACCAACCCCCAATTTTTGCCCCAGATCCCTAAATGGCCCCCTCAAGGATTGAACTCACAACCCTGGGTTTAGCAGGCCAATGCTCTAACCACTGAGCTATCCCTCCCCCCCGTGGGGAGTGGATATGGAGTGGCAGAGGCACAGGGGTGTCAGGGGAGAGGGACATGGGGGCGTCAAGGATGGGGGGGCAATAGGAGACGGGGATATGGGGTGACAGATACAGAGCTATGAAGGGCAGGGATATGGGGAGACAAAGATACCAGGATATGGGAGGCACGTACAGGTGGCGACACTGACAAGACACAGGGTTATGGGGGCAGAGATATGGGTTACAGGGATATGGGGCTTACAGCAGTGGCGTAGCCGGGTTTAGAGCCCAGGGGGAGCGGAGCTTAAAAAAAAAGGCGCTGGGAGCAAAAACCGTTGGGAGCAAAAAAAGGCACCAGGAGCACACACACAAAAAGCTCCGCTCTGGCTGCAGCGCAGGAGCGAAAGGCGCTGGGAGTAAAAAAAAAGCCACCGGGAGCAAAAAAAAAATGCCCTGCTCTGGCTGCAGCATAGGAGCAAAAAAAGGTGCCGGAAGGAAAAAAAGGCGCCGCTTCTGCTCAGTGGGGGAGCGGCCGCTCCTCCTGCTCCCCCCCTGGCTACCTACTGGCTTACAGGGGTACGAGGGGCATATCCTGGGGGCTCTGGGGTTGGGTTTGAAGCCGTGTCTCTGTTAAGAGTTATCCCTTTTGCTTTTCATTTTCCGAGTTGGGTAGTCACCCTCGGTGCCCGGTGCAGGGTGGAAGGGAGGGTGGGGCTGAGACAGGTTTTCAGGGAGCAGCCAGAAAGAATCAGAAAGATGGGAGGGTAGATTAATACTAGGGTGACCAGACAGCAAGTGTGAAAAATTGGAATGGGGGGTAATAGGAGCCTATATAAGAAAAAGCCCCAAATATCGGGACTGTCCCAATAAAATTGGGACATCTGGTCACCCTAATTAATATCCCCTTTTACCCCGTTACTGTTCACACTGCAGGCGGTGCACTTGGGGTGACCGTTGGCCCTGTGATGTGAGAGGGATGGAATTGTTTGGGCCAGAATGTTCTGTGGCAGTTACGATTCCCTGCATGGGAATTGGGCAGAGGGACCCTGGGATGTGATGGGGGAGGTGACAGCTAGTGAGTTAGCTGGGAAATGGGTTGAAGGCCTATAGGGCATGGTAGGGAGGTGACACGGATGAGGCAGTTGGGAAATGGGCTTTAAGGGAAAGGGAAGAGTAGAGGCATATGGGCCATTAGAAGAGGAAAGATTCTTAAGAAAGTGCAATGACAACAGCAGAGCCCCCTTGAGGGGTGAAAAAAGTGAGATAAATTTTACAGGGTGTAAGCTTAAGTGTGTGAGAGGAGCAGAGTCAGGCAGGGACACGAATATGAGGTGAAAAGAAAAGAAAGGGAGAGGACAGAGAAGAAACCAACCAATCCAAAGAGAATATGAGAACACTCTAAGCAAACAGGCTGTGAAATTCCCTAGGAAGGTAAGTGAGCCTCTAGTTTGTTTAATATTGTTACCGAAATATTGGGTCCGCCTAGCTGAGAGCCAATAACAGCCAGACAGGGATAAGGAAAGAAAATTACTTTATTCTGCAGAATAAGGGAAGTCTGTGCCAAGTGACAGGACTCCAATTAACACAGAAATTACAGGTTTTTTATACACACTTAGACAAAGCCCTGGTGTGTTAACATTTGATTGGTGCATGCTAGACCTCGGATGTCTGCTATCTGGTCAGTAAAAACTGGTATAGGATAGCTGTCTCAGCTGAAAACCACTATTCTTGTGTCAGCGAAGGACAACTGTAAAAATGCAAGGTTTTGCGTAGGCGAGGCATCTACTTCCACCTAGTGGCCTCTGGTTGCCATAGCTGCTGTCTGTTAAGGGGGTTCACCATAGCTTGTTTGTTTAATATGAAAATGAAAATTTCTGGGTGTTTAATAGTAAATGTTGTTTCCAGCGGAGGGATAAATGGGCTCAGGGGAGATATTGCTAGAAGTAAGGTGTTTCTGTGGGGGCTGGGAGCCGGCTCTAGGTCATTCAGTCCCTCTTTTACCAAGAGTCCATGGTCATTTAGGATAGGATTTTCAAAAAAAGTGCCCAGCATTGTAACAGTGTTCCTGTTGAAGTCAGTGGCTGGGTGGCGAGAGGGGAAAAGAGTTTACCATTTTCTTAAATGGGAGGAGAGTTAAAGCAGCTTGAGCACTTTTGAAAATTCCACCTATAGGGTCTTGGCCATAAGTGGCCCATGGAGCTCTTGCTGCTTCTCTCTCTTACTGAGATGCTGCTGGAGATGCTGCTTGCTTAGCCTAGTAATGTGCTGATTCTATATCCCCCTCCTTTTTTTTTTCTTCAGAAAACAGAGTCATGATCTTTGCAGCTTTCCTATGAGATTCCTCCCATGGTAACAACAACAGAACCATAGAAGCAGGTAATTACATACTCAGCTACTGCACTGTAGCAACGCTGCTGTACAAGGTGTCACACCTGTAAACATTTCAAGGCTGAGTTCTGGCATTAAAAGTTGTTAGAGGGCTATATGTGACCTGTGACTATTCTTTAATAACTCTTTGATTATGGGGAATAAACATTTTCCACAGCTATGAAAGTGGGGAAGAAACATACACATATATTTATTGTGTGGCATCATATTTACAGTTTATAATCACTAGCTTACTGAGTAATTTTGCTTCATTTTCTCCATCTGCAAAATGGAGATAATGATACTTAGCTCCTTTGGAAAGTATTTTGAGATATATGGATGAACAGTGCTATATAGTGGTGAGGTGTTACTAGTGTAATTCAGAGGCTTAATGTGAGCTATAATATATAATAATTCCTCTTTGTTTGAATCTTCCCTTGGAAATGCCCTGGCTTTTGCTTTCCATCATGTGATTAATAAAGCCATGGGGACTAGAGTTTCCTGTTTATGTAGAGTGATTTGTAGCTAAGTAAAACAAATGCATGGTAAGTGATATGTGAGCTTCTCTATATTATGGGCAAAGGAAATTACATTCTGTTTTAGTTACAATGAAAGATTTTTTTTGTCCACTACAACCTTATTTCAGAAGCATGTGAATCCCAAGATGATATGAACAGCATCACTGCAACAGCATAATGGTAAAACTCTTTCCCACTGGGCCTAAGACGCCTGATAAACAGCCCTTCTCATCATCAATTGGCATGAATTTCTAATTGCATCACTTTGCTAGCAGATTCCAGACTAGCTCTAAGTATCAAAAAATCCTCAGAACAAGTCAGGGATAAATGAAAACAAAGACCAAATCTATTTTATGGTCCTTGAGTCCTGATAACTTTTTTGAATCTCCCTTTTCGGACTATCACTACTAATATGTTTAAGAATATTGTCTGTGAAGAGCTGGGATTAATATGTTCATAGGTGTTGTCACCTAGGGAGGGTTCTCAAGCTGGTAGTGCTTCTATGCTTTGTTTTTCATTTTACTTCTGTGTAAATTTACCTGTAGTTCTTCTTGCAAAAGATGTCAGACAAACAACCTTGGAAACTGTATGTCTCTTTATCCGGAGAGCAGCTATAGCAGGATATCAACACGAGGTAGTCAGATGCCTAACAGTTTAGGGCAGGGAGTTCTATGACTGTGTTCATCTTTAATATGGAGACCAGAAGTCCCAACATACATTACTGCATCTTGATCAGAACAGATCTTACAGCAGACTGGAACACTGCATATTGGGGCATTTAATATCAAGAGGCTACACCACTATATTCAAGATGAAGGAGCCTGCAGTCTTCTCTATTTTGTTTGTACAAATTAAGTGCAGTCCCTTGGACTTCTGAGAAGTTGTCAATGCTGATCTCTTTTGAGAAAATGGAGCCATCTCTGCTGTAGGGGATCACTGTGCTGAAAGTGTTGTCTAGTGGTAAGGACATCTCCTAACGGTAACCTCAGTAGGTTAAGAGGTAAAGGAGGATGCCCCTGAAATACAAGGAATAGATACTGTGAGCTGATGGTTTACTTTAGACCAAGTTTCAGCAATGAATAGTAAGCAGATAACTGCTAGCCCCTCTTAAAATCAATATGAGTAGTTAAGGCTTGGGCATTTTCACCTTAGTAAAGCTAAAAAAATCACTTCATGAACACTAAAGTATCAAGCTGTTGTATGGAGTCTCATTAACATCTCATACGTTTAGCTATTAAACTAACACATATTACAGCATTTTGCTCAAGGTTTTTAGAGTAGAAAGCCTTTCATCTGATTTCTTAAAGAGGATTTCATCCCGTTCCTGTTAAAGTCAATGGGAATTTTGCCATTGACTTCAGAGGTACTCATTGGTGATGGAAAAACTTGGGGATGAACACAAAGGTATTGTTGTTCTGTGAATGGTTGCTGCCATCGAGTGACCCCTACCATGCACTACATCCATGTAATTGCTAGAAAGTTAACCAGTCGAATCAATAGTTAGTATATGTATGTATATGTTTTTTCTTTAAACTGTGTAGCTGTGATTTATGTTATCATATTCGTCAAATATCTTGTTATTTTCATCCTTCCTAAACATATCATACTTAAGAGAGGCATGCAATAATAAACATGTCCAGATACTTTCGTCTATCTATACATAGGCCTTTCTTTCAACTTACACTTTCTACTTAGATTCATTTGAAGAAGGCTGCTGATGTTTGTAAGTAGGAATTATTTTCACTAAAACTGATTTTTACAAATATAAATATTTCAATTTTAAAAAGAAACTATCATGTTTTTTAAGTATATATGTTTTAAGGCCATATTAATTAGTATTAAAAACTTACTGTATGAACTAAAGCATTCAACAATCTCTCCAAAACCAAAACAATTGGCAGAGTACCCTGAAAATCAACAAGTCCACCCAGCTTCCTTCCCCTCCCGCCATTCCTATGTATTTCCTCACCTGTGGCTCTTGTCTCTTTCTCCCCTCTCCTATTATCCACCCTCTAGCTTCAGCCCCCTCTCCACCCTCACTCCTATGCATTCCAGTAAGGCTGCTTTCTCCTAGATGCTGTCTGGGAACCAGTAAGCATGCTTCATCCTTTTTCTTTGTGCTGGTGGTGCGGTGGAGTGGTGAGACCATCAGAGAGTCAGTCTCCCTGCTGCATTTCCAGTACCCAGTGTCATAGCTGGAGGAGCAATTGCAAGGAAAGTCATGTTCTGCCCCCCGGCAGCCCCAGGATGGAGCATACTCAGTCCAGTCACACATAGGCAATGTGAAGAGTTAAGCATGCTCAGTTCAGACAGAATGCTCAGAGAATCTGGCTGCTAAACTCTAGCATATCTCTGAGCATGTGTGAACTGAAATTTTCAGAAGCTCATATATATGGCAAATTTCCAGTCATAGAGGCACTAGAATTTTTCAACAAAATGGTTGTAAGAATTTTTTAACATGGCAAAAAAATGTATTTTTCCTTAATCTCAGTCTGAGAAGCAGCTGAACAGTTTTTGCTGAAATTTTCCAAAACAATTCACTCCGAAGCAGCCCTCTGACATAGACATACCAGCTCAAATGGTTAAAGTTTGGCAACCGAAAAGAGGGTCTTCTGCAAAGTTTTGAGCAACCTTAGCTATAGGCCTTGCTACCTGCACCACCTACATTTAAATAATCCTAACCCACTTAACTGCTCTGAGACTGGAAAAAAATGGTCTTTTTAAAAATCTGAGATTCATGGAAGACTGCGGTATGAGAAGGAAGCTCCCCTTGGTTAATATTATTATTATAGAGTATTGGAATTGGCCAACAATGTTACTACTCTTCACTCACTGATATCCAGAAGCCCATTTGTATGATGTGAGGGGAGCCTTTATGGGGCAGATATGCCTGGAATTGCTAAGCTTCAAGGGAATTTGTTATGGCTGTTACTACTATCAATTTCAGCCCAGAAAACTTGGGTCTAAAACAAATACAACATTATGGGAGCTGATTTACAAGAGCGTGAGTGAAAGCTTTTCACTTCCAGTGTTCACCTAAAAGACTTGCTATCTGGCACAGATGATGTTTGTCCTTTCTGAGTAAGGAATAAACCAGTGCTAAGCATAGTTAATTGGCCCTGTAGAGCTGGATGTGACATAATACAGATTCTGAATTCTTGTGGACATTAAAGAGCCCATGGCTCTTTTTGCTAGTTCAGAGGTGTTGGCTCTGGTGTGCAATCTTCGTGCTGAAATTCCTGTTACTTTGATTAGATATAGTATTCTTCTTTGAGTGTCCCTAAACTATAGAATAGTGTTGCTGCTACTATTATAGTGGTATCAGGTCTCATCTCAGTTACAGCTGCATTTCAGAAGTAGTGCTTTTTGCACATATTAGTCCAGCAGACACTCTCGTCAATCTTGGGTCGATACAAGGTTTTTATGTGGATTCTGTATCTCAAGACCATACCTTGTAAGAATGAGCCCGATGATACTGTCACTGTTGAACATTTTGTAATGTCAACATTTCCTCCCACCCTCACTATGAACCCTTCTCTCCCTCCCACCGCCTCCATCATCAGTATGAGTTTGCATGATTTGGGGCATACAGAGTAAAGGCAGAAGAGCTCTAATACATGAAATGCATGTATGTAACATTTGCAATATCACTCAATAAAAATACCTACATATGTAATAAGGTGTTTCTGTAGCACTGTAGGTGTGTGCTGGTTTATAGCTCGGTATAAAAAAGCAAGGTGCCCCAAAAAGTGTACAATCTGTTAGAGTATGTCCACATGCAATTAAAACCTGCAGCTGGCCCATGCCAGCTGACTCAGACTTGGACTAAGGGGCTGTTTAATTGCAGTGTAGACATTGGGGCTTGGGCTGGAGCCTGGCCTGTAGGACCCTGCGAGGTGGAAGGGTCCCAGAGCTTCGGCTGCAGCCTGTGCCGGAACCCACAATTAAACAGCCCCTTAACCCAAGCCCAAGCAACCTGGCATGGACCAGCCACAGGTATCTAATTGCAGTGTAGATATACCCTTAGAGTACAAAAAGGGACACAAACAAGGGTGGACGGGCTTGGGAAGGACATAGGTAACAAAAGCAAAAGATCGTATGACTGCCTTCTTATTTTATGTTAATATGTAATTATTACAATATGTAGGAAGCAGTGGTGGAAGGCTAATAAAAAGGATCTTTAAGGAGGGATGCAATTCAGTGTGGGTAGTAGTTTTTATATTGATTGCATGTCGTTGCAAGACACATAATGAGTGCCCTATATAAAGTAGCACTCCATTTATTCGACCCTCAATTATCTGCCTCTCGGTATTAACAAAACAACCACGTACACAGGCCCAGAAGCAGGCAATCTCTCCTATGGCCACTAAATGGCACTGCAGCGTCACACTTTCCCATTCTCCAGTTTATCTGAATTTTTGATTATCCAATCTGGCCCCGGTCCCAATAGGATTGGATAAATGGGGTTCTGCTGTACTCCAAATATTTTATGATTGGCAAAGGGCAGTACCTAAAACCAGTAAACTAGGCTGGTAAGATAAATTGATCTTTAAGTTTTATATATAATATAGTGCACATCATCTATAACTTAGCCTCTAAGCAATGGCCCCCTGCATTTTACTGGACAAGATCACATCTTTTTGAACTCTGGTCTTTTTGTAAATTTTATGGTATTAGCCAAATGTAGGGAAATTTGTTCTTGAGTGTGTCTGCATGGGGACACTCAAAGTTAAGATGAAATAACTGTGGGTATGTCTACACTTGTAGAGTTTTTGCGCTGTAAGTTTCACCGGTGATAGGAAACTGGTGAAAGTAAAGTGCTGGTTTGTGTACTCACTCAATTCCTCAGGCGTCAGCGAGTGTTTACACTAGCAACACTTCCATTGCCAATCAGAGCAGCGCTGTAGGGCAGCTATCCCACAGTGCAGCTCTCTCAATAGGTCTGTGGGAGGGGGCGTGAGTGGAAGGCATTCTCAGTTCCCCTGTGATGCACTGTTTCCTGTCCCAGCAGCCCCCTTACTTCCTTGTTTCTTTCCCGGCATTTTTTAAAAAGCCCTGCTGGCTGGCTGCTTTCCCCACCACATCTACAAGCAGGAATGGATCCAGCACTGCTGTCCACTACTCTGATAGCTGTCACTTGCACATCGGGCTTGGCAGTGCAGCTGTTCTTAAACTTGGAAAGAGAGCTGCAGTCAGAGATGCCTGATGAGCTGCCTGAAATTGAAATAAGCAACATTTGATTGCTTTTGGCATTAACTGAGGAGCTGTGCACTGTGGAATGGTGTTTATGGGCTAGGGAAACGAGCTCAGAGTGGTGGGATTGTATCGTTATGCCTGCCTGGGATGACAACCAGCGGCTTCAAAACTTTCGGATGTGGAGAGCTACCTTCATGGAACTGTGTGCTGAGCTTTCCCCAGACCTGCATCGCAAGGACACCAGACTGAGAACTGCAATCACTGTAGAGAAGCGTGTGGCAATCGCATTGTGGAAGCTGGCAACTCCAAACAAACAAACAAATTGGTTGCAAACCAATTTGGAATGGGGAGATCAACCGTTGGTGCCATGGGTAACTCAACTGTGCAAGGCCATTAATCACATCCTACTGTGCAAGACCGTGACTCTTGGTAATATGCGTGACATTTTGGATGGCTTTGCAGAAATGGGCTTCCCTAACTGACAGGGCCGGCTCCAGGCACCAGCTTTCCAAGCAGGTGCTTGGGGCGGCATTCAGAATGGGGCGGCAGTCCGTGTCCTGCGGCTGCAATTCGGCGGCAGCTCCGCCGCTTTTCCGGGCACGGCAGCAATTTGATGGCGGGGGCAATTTGGCGGTGACTGCTTGGGGCGGCAAAATTGGTAGAGCCGCCCCTGCTAACTGAGGTGGGGCGATAAATGGTACGCACATCCCTATTGTTGCCCCAGCCCACCTTGGTACCGAGTATATAAATCGTAAGGGGTCCTTCTCCATGGTTTCGCAGGCACTAGTGGATGGCCATGGGTGTATCACTGATATTAATGCTGGATCGTCCAGAAAGGTGCATGGTGCACGTATCTTTAAAAACACTGGCCTGTACAGAAAGCTGCAAGTGGGGACTTTCTTTCCAGACCAGCGGATCACTGTTGGGGAAGTGGAAATGTCCATTGTGATCCTGGGAGACCCAGCTTACCCATTGATGTCATGGCTCATGAAGCCATACACTGGAAACCTAGATGTGAGTAAGGAATGTTTCAACAACAGGCTGAGTAGGTGATGTCCAGAGAACAGCTATAGCATAGGCCATAGCAGTGCAAGTTTCCCTACATCACTCACTGCCAAAGTGCTTCAATCTTGCCCTAGAGTGACCACTTTTAGGCATGACAGAGTAGTTCAGTCTCCATGGCTATTACATTTTGTTCCCTCTGCCATGAGATTGCTAGTAAGGGTATCAATTGTGATGGAGATTCTTGTGGTGTGAACACCTGGTCAAGTCAGAAATGGACAGTGACCCAAAAACTCATGGCACATAGGACAGACAGCCATCAGGTGATCGTTTACAGCTAATCGGTCGTACAGGTCACCATCCACCTCCAAAAACACCTTTTAGCAGAAATACACAACCACCAAACTAACAATTTTTGATAAAATAAGAATATTTATTAACATTCAAGATTTACAACAAAATAAAGCAAATCATTTAAAAACCATTGCCAATTTGTATTTTAGGAAGAATTTTTTAAGAAAAGCTACTTACATTCAGTAACTGTTAGATCTGGCTATATGAATTTAAGGGCTTAAAATCATCTAACACTATATACAAAACTCATTATCTCAAACATACCCCTCCCTGTTCCAGTCCCAGAATGCCAGTGTTGAAGGTGTTTCTGCTTCCCATCACTCCATGCTTCTTATTAAAACTCAGATCCAGTATTTTTAAATACTTAAACAAAATTTTATTTTAAAATTTTAAATTAAAAAAAAAAGGTGCTCAGGTACTATGGTGCTGGAGGCCATACAAGTATCTATATACACAGGAAAATCTCTCAACATGATTCTATTTTAACATTGTACATATCAGCCTTCTGGACCCAATCCTGCAAGCTAGTTAAAATCAATGGGAGTTTAGGGTGCTCCACATCTCCCATGAGGCACTCAACAGTACAGAATTGAGTCTTATATAAGATGCCGGTATTGTGAAATAAGGCCTCACTGTGATGCCATTTAACAAAGAAAGAGCATCCCCAGAATCTCCCAAGAAATTTTGTAAAAGGAAGTAACTTCTTTACTTAGCAAAAAACAAAAAACTCAAGTTCCACCACAAAACAAAATAAATATTATATCCTTCCCATGTTTCCTAGTATTCAATTTAATAGTTTTGCTAGGATTTCACAGTTTCTTGGTGATAAAAATAATTACGCAATATAGTATATAAAAATACAATAGTATGAAGTCATCACATCAACTTTCTTACTGTCATTTTCTGAACCAGGGCTAAAACAGTTATTTTTCATACAATGATCTCATGTTCAGCTCCTAATGGACCTCTTCAAATGTGCCTCAGTGTCCTTTGCACTGATTCCCACAACACTGCTTGTGGTGTACTTCTGGCGTATGAAGAGAATCAGTTGCAGAGTCCAATTTAGTGAAATGATGGAGCCAGGGAATGGAGCAAAGGCTCAGTGAAACCTCCAGAGAGCTGATAGCAATCTCTCTGCTGTTGGAAGCTACAGATATGGAATGCCTGTTCTAGGCAAACATTCTATGAAAGTAGAGAGAAATCCAGCTGCTTGTGCCCTAACCTGATGGACTATAGAAAGAACATCACTGAAAGAAAAACAGACACTGTAGCCTGTTTCTGGATGGGTTAGCCACTTAGGAGTACATTTTCAAAGTTTCAGAATGGGGGGGATACCTCAGTGGTTTGAGCATTGGCCTGCTAAACCCAGGGTTGTGAGTTCAATCCTTGAGGGGGCCATTTAGAGATCTGGGGCAAAAATCTGTCAGGGGACAGTACTTGGTCCTGCTAGTGAAGGCAGGGGACTGGACTCGATGACCTTGTCGTTCCAGTTCTAGGAGATTGGCATATCTCCATTTTTATTTTTTTTTAATAACAGCCGTGTTAGTCTGTGTCAGCAAAAAGAACAGGAGTACTTGTGGCACCTTAGAGACTAACATTTATTGCAGCATAAGCTTTCATGGGCTACAGTCCACTTCATCGGATGCATAGAATGGAACATACAGTAAGACTATATGTATACATTCAGAGAAACGTGAAAAGGTGGAAGTATCACACACACACACACACACACACACACCACACACACCCCCCTCGGTGGGTCCTGCACTTATTGGCAGAGTTTTGTTTGCCTCAGAGATCTTCCCCTCTGGTAGAACCCATTGTCCAGATCAACTCCTCCTGTGACAGGAGTTTGGGAGGTTTGGGGGGAACCCGGGCCCGCCCTCTACTCCGGGTTCCAGCCCAGGGCCCTGTGGACTGCAGCTGTTTAGAGTACCTTCTGGAACAACTGCATGACAGCTACAACTCCCTGGGCTACTTCCCCATGGACTCCTCCCAACACCTTCTTTATCTTCACCACAGGATCTTCCAGCAGTACGCCTTCTCACTCTCAGCTCCTAGTGCCTCTTGCTCCCAGCTCCTCGCACACAACCTCCTTCCACAGCTCCTGACATGCACCCCTCACTGAGAGGCTTTTGACTAGTTTCAGCCAGCCCCTGATTGGCTGCAGGTGTCTTA
This sequence comes from Macrochelys suwanniensis, assembly GCA_033296515.1. Classification (NCBI taxonomy): domain Eukaryota; kingdom Metazoa; phylum Chordata; order Testudines; family Chelydridae; genus Macrochelys; species Macrochelys suwanniensis. The sequence goes on along the minus strand of CM065790.1, from coordinate 4,796,286 downwards.
ATTAACCTCCCTGCCTTCTGGAAAGTTCTTAATTGGCCCCAAGTGTCTTGATTAACCTGGAGCAACTGCCATAAGGTATCAGGGATTTGTTTAGCCTGGGGCTAACATACTGGTTCCTTACCACTTTCCTATAGCCCTCTGGCCTTGCCCCGTCACAATATATATACACACACACACACACACACACACACACAAGCTTATGCTGCAATAAATGTGTTAGTCTGTAAGGTGCCACAAGTACTCCCATTTTCAAAGTGTTGTGGGTGGAGTTTTAGGATCAACATCAATAGGAGTTATGTGGTTAGACCTTGTACTACAAGAATCTATCTACAGTGGTTACTCTTCCCCTCCACTGCACTACACCCAATCCCCCTTTAGCTGAATGGAGGTTGATACAGGGCAATCATTTCTTCCATCTCTTTGGTGCCCTGTTCTTGTTCAAAAGAGGAGATGTAATAGTGCCTTTGAAACATCAAATAATCCTCAGCATCTCTATGAGGTAGGTATATATTGTAATATCCCCATTTTACAAGGGTAAATTGGAGGAAAGCCACACAGCAAGTCAGTAGGAGATCTGTGCTTAGAACTCAATTGCTTCTTAGTCCCTGATCTGTACTCAGGCTGTAGAGTCTAGACCACGTAGACTATGCCACCACTCTGATTATAACAAACAGTAGAACACGTAACTTTCTAAATAGTGTTATACTCCAGAGACATCAAGAAATCACACTGTAGTCAGACAATGGATAACTGCAAACTCAGAAGCTGTATGACAGCTTTGCTTTTTTGAAAGATTTCTTCTGTTGAGTCAAAGGCATCTTCTCCTTTTATGAAAGGAAGAGAAGATGTGTAGAAGACTTGGACAGCAGCAGTGGATCTAATCAGTGTAAATATTTTACCCAGCATTTTCCTTTCTGCCTTGCCCGCTAGCATAAATTAATTTTATTAAATCAGATTTTTACCAAATCTCCACTGGATGTGTTTTTCATGATAAACAAGGTCCAGTGTTTTCCATCCCCTACCAATATATTATAAAATTACTTTATATTTACATATAATTCTCCAGCATCAGTAAATTATTCAAAACAAATTAGGAATACATTTTGGCTTATCTTGCAGTTTATGGAACTACATTTTAAAAAGTGTAATTTTTTTTCTACAACCTATTGGTCATGTCATGGTCAGACCTTGAACTCCAGTAGATAAGACTTTCCAATGCCAATGCCACTCTCTCTCCCGGGATTCTTTATAAATTAGGAGTTATTTCTGACCTCGTCATATTCCTTTGGCATCCATGATAACTTTACATTTTTTATATCACTGTTTTTGCCAATTTTGTAATCCCAGCAGTATTCGGGAGATAACAGTTTAGTAGGCTTGTTTGTAAGGTAATATTTGTTTAAGTGGCTTTCATCATGCCATTTTGCCTCAGTGTTCCTTTCTTTGTCTTTTATAATCCCTTCATAACATTCCCTGGTAAGGTTGAGAACATGAAGAGGAGTACCTCCAAAGACAGCAGCATGATAATAATAGTCCCCCTGCGTCAATGGAATATAAGCTGTTGACTCGGGACGTCTCTCATAAGTGAACTTCTCTTTATCTTCCTTATAAAACCAAGCTTGGAGCTGTGCTACAGACTCATCAAGTGTCTCCAAACCATAGTCACTCTGGAAAACTTGATCCACATCCATACAAAATATAAAGTCTACTTCATACTTGATGTGGCTTTCAATAAGGTCGCCTATGATCTTCATGCGCATCATACTTATATCTTGCCATCGGCTTTCTTTATTAACTTGGAATACTTTAAATGTCCGCAGACGTCCCAGTTCTATCAAAGGTATTTTCGAGAGATCATCCACCATAACATAGAAAATCACTTTATGGCCAACCATGAAGAAGTGGTCTGCAGACATTAGGAAGGTTTTTAAATACTTATTGAGATACCTAGAAAAAAAATGGGAAAATCATTAACTTTCTTTATCTATAGTTGGGGAATGAACTAGAGTGAAAGGGCCAAATTCATGTTAATGTAATCCTAGTTCAAACAGTATTCCCTTAGAGCAGTGGTTCTCAAACTTTAGCAACTCAAGGACTCCCATATTGATTTAAAATTTTGCCGCAGACCCCCAACCCCCCTGCTCAGCCCCAGGCCCTGCCCCCACCCTTCCCACAAGGCCCCAGTGCTGCCTCATCAATTCTTACCCCTCCTCTTCCCTGCCTCTTTACGCACCCTCCCTCAACTCCTTCCCCTTCGTCCCAGCGCCTCCTGCATGCCGTGGGAACAGCTGTACCCTGGAGTACCCTCACGAACCCCAGTTTGAGAAACGCTGCCTTAGAGTACACTTGGGAACTTTGAGTGCACGCCAGCAGGGTCTGCCAGGTCCAGTTTAGTGCATAACACAATAGTGTGCACTAGAATTTACACTCCTCTGGTGCAGACTAATGAACCATGTTGACAATCCCTTCAGCTCCTAGAAATGATTTTTCAGAGTATTGAGCGTTATATAGCACTTTATATGTTCAAAGCACAGCTTCCATTGACTTCATTTACAGATGTAAGTGCTCAGCACTTCTGCAAGTCAGACCCCAGCATCTCAAGACAGGCACCCAGAAAATGAGGACCCAACTGAAGCAAGTTTGGTGTAAGAGAGTTGAATCACACAAACTCTGTGGTAAAGGCAGAGATAGAATGTAATTCTCCCAGGCCCCATTCAGCTGCCTTAACCATGAAACTGTTCTCTCTCTTCTTGCAATACCCTGCCCCATTCTCTCCATATCTTCCAACTTCCAACAAATTAGATTGTTGCCTGTAGGCCCTCTATCTCCTTTACTAAACAACCCTGGTTCTTCCCTTAAGCAGATCCATCCTGTGTGCCCTGAATGTAGTAGGGGTCCTAGCATTTCTTAACTGCTGAGTCCCTGACTTTGCAACCTTAAGAATGTTCTTTTCATGTAGGTTGTGTGTGTAATTTCCTAGGTATTTAAAAAAGCAAATTGAAAAAACAAATTCCATCATTGGGCATCATATTCACACCCTCATGCTTGATCATTAGAATTGGAACCTTTAGATCCACCACACAGAACTCTGCTATTTGGTCTAACAGAGTGACTGATGATAGTAGATCATCATCCTCGATGTAGACCAGCACTAGAGGCGGATGAGACATTTTTGCCAGTGGTTTTCACAGTATTTGCTGACAGCAGAACACCACTGAGAATCACGGGTTCCATTCCAGACTCGTGGGGAATGCGTTTTAGTGGGCACAGACTCTTATTCCCCTTCGCCCCAAAGCTTGACCTCTTCTGTCTCAGTCCTGTCTCTTCGTTAGCTGGTCCCAGTCTCCGCTCTTCAGGCTTCTCATCCCAGTCCCCTTGTGCAGCCAGCTCCAGTTCCTCCCCTTTCAGCTCCTAATCTGATCTGTCCTGTCCCCCTATCACCTCCTATTGACATTCCCATTTCTCGTCTCAAAGTCCCAATCTCAGAGTCCACTCAACTCCCATAAGCTCCTTGGCCCCATCTTTTTGCCCAACCAGTCCCAATTCTCCCCCACTCACACACACTCTGGCTCCCTGTTAGATTTATTACCCTCACTTCTACCCCACTGGTTCCCAGTCCCACTCTTTGCCCAGCCAATCCAAGTATCTCCCACCAGTTCCTCATCCAATCTCAGTCGTTTGCCTCCAATTTCCTCCCTTGGCTTCCAGCCTCCCCCTGACTCTCAGATTCCTTTTCTACCCACCCCAAGTTGCTTGTCCCAATCTACCCCCGATCTGGCTCTTTTCAGAGCCAGAGAGTATTTCAGTGAAGCAACTTCCTCCTTCTCAGTGCCCGGGTGCCAGCTGGGGACCACTGAGAACACAGGAGACCGTTTCCCTGCTTTCAGCTCATGGACCAGACCCAGCTTGGCCTACAGCTCATCAGCCACCTATAGCCCTGGTATGCAGCATGCTCAATGTGACTGAATCTTCAGAGTTTTAGCTGCAAAACTCTAGCAAATCTCTACTGAGCATATGCGAACTGCAGTTTTTCAGAGGCACATAACTTGTCCAAATTTGGATAGATTTTCATGGATTAGCAAAAGGCACATCCCTGACACAATGGCTATCTCCTGCCAAATTTCAAGCTCCTCCAAACCATGGACGTGCTAGAGCTTCTCAAAGAAAAGGACACCAGAATTTTTTAACATGGCGAAACAACATTTTTACCTAGCTTCATTCCTGGAAACAGCTGAAACATTTTGGACAAAATTTCCAACTGGCATGGGAAATTGCAGCCCAAACTGTTTAAATTTGGTAAAGTTACATGGTACTAAAAACGGTGTCTTATAATGGGAAGTGTTGGGCAATTTTATTAATTGGTGGTTTTACCAGTTCCACCTATAATGTCATACTGTTAACTTATAACTTAATTATTAGTGTTAGGGTAGTTAGTGAAGTAAATTGAAGTTACATCATCATTCTACTTTATTCTTATTAAACTGTAAAAATTACTATAGTTTTAATTACTCCTCTTTGGGATTGTTCTGCTCTTATTCATACCAATTGGAAGAGGATAAAGCCCTTTATTTTAAAATGTATCTATAAATGTGTGTAGCTCCAGAAAAAGGGCTCAGGAATCATATGTCTTTGACCTCTGTTCTCTGGGAGAGTGGCTCATTGGAACTACAATATAGATTATTGGGACACAAGAGGCCCTGCTTTCATACCTCACAATTTCCAAGAACAAACAACTCTTTTTAAGGCAGCAAACTTGCCATGTTAAAATGCAGGCATCAAAAGAAACTGCCAGCATCTGCAGCCATCTCCATTTGAGTCCCAACAGCATCCCTGAACTTTAAAAAGCTCTTGCAAACCATTTTTAAAGGGAACATGTTGCCTTTATGCTTATGTATATTCAGAAAACCACTTCTGCCATTGATCAAAAAATTTAATGGCTTGGCTTGTAGCTGAAAAATACAGACAGAAAAGTGACTAAGCCCAAATTTACAGCAGGTGGGGGGATAAAATGATTGCAGTCTGCAGATCTTATTAAAGAGTTTGAATTATCTGCTTAATGTTAAAATGGATTCCTTGGAAACAACCAGAGAGGGTAATAATAAAAGAATGGTGTCCATGCCAGAAATTCCTTGCTAGATGGAGTAGGAACATTTTAGGAAGAATTGGCTACTGGAAGATTAGAAACTTATTGCAGTGACAAACTAACAACTCAACAGGATTTTTTCCTCCTTTAATTACACACTTGATAAGTGTGACAATTTGGGAAATCTGTCTGTACTTGTGATTTCTGGTTGATATTATGAAGGTGCTATTATGAAAATTGCTGCATCACTGAAAGCCTCTATGTAAATGTGGAATCCACCACCGGCTGGCAGGGTCGTGTGTGTCATGTCTCTGCCAAAGCAAGGACAATGGTGGGGCCATCAGCTATTCAGAGGGAAACACCTTGGGGACAATGAGCTTGCTAGTCTGGAGAGTGGAAATTCTCCAAGCAAGACAAAAAGAGGTGACAAAGTGGAAGGTTATTAAAAGGACTCAAGGGGGAAGACTCAGAGCCACACAGGAAATTTTGGGCAGGAGAAGAGGAGGAGATGGGCCAATCAAAGTCACAGAAGATGAGCTGGCTTCCTGTTTTGGAAGAGAAGTCATGAAGCTGCTGGGGAAGGATCTTGGATCTCAGAGAGGACCCTGACACAAGCCCAAAGAATGCTCTGAATTGGTGAGGAAATTGAAGCAGGAAAATTCATAATGTTTATTATTTTTTATAGATGTCTCTTTCTTTCACTATTAAAGAGCAATAGCATGTTAGAATGTTGTGCAAAGGGTCTTATGTTTCACATTACACCTATCACATAGCTCTTGAAGTTATAAATGGTAAACCAGAAGATTCACACGGTTGGGAAAGCAAAGCTTTTGATACGGTCTCCCACAGTATTCTTGCCAGCAAGTTAAAGTATGGATTGGATGAATGGACTATAAGGTGGATAGAAAGCTGGCGAGATTGTTGAGCTCAAATGGGTAGTGATCAACAACTTGATGTCTAGTTGGCAGCCAGTATCAAGTGGAGTGCCTCAGGGGTTGGTCCTGGGGCAAGTTTTGTTCAACATCTTTATTAATGAACTGGACAATGGCATAGATTACATCCTCAGCAAGTTCACGGATGACACTAAACTAGGGGGAGAGGTAGATATGCTGGAGGGTAGGGATAGGGTCCAGAGTGACCTAGACAAATTGGAGGATTGGGCCAAAAGAAATCTGATGAGGTTCAACCAGGACAAGTGCAGAGTCCTGCACTTGGGACAGAAGAATCCCATGCACTGCTACAGGCTGGGGACTGACTGGCTAAGCAGCAGTTCTGCAGAAAAGGAGCTGGGGATTACAATGGATGAGAAGCTGGATGAGAGTCAGCAGTGTGCCCTTGTTGCCAAGAAGGCTAACGGCATATTGGGCTGTATTAGTAGGAGCACTGCCAGCAGATCAAGGGAAGTGATTATTTCCCTTTATTCGGCACTGGTGAGGCCACATCTGGAATATTGCGTCCAGTTTTGGACCCCCCCACTACAGAAAGGATGTGGACAAATTGAAGAGTCCAGTGGAGGGCAACGAAAATAATCAGTGGGCTGGGGCACATGACTTGGGAGGAGAGGCTGACGGAACTGGGTTTATTTAGTCTGCAGAAGAGAAGTGTGAGGGGAGATTTGCTAGCAGCCTTCAACTACCTGAAGGGGGTTCCAAAGAGGATGGAGCTTGGCTGTTCTCAGTGGTGGAAGATGACAGAACAAGGAGCAATGGTCTCAAATTGCAGTGGGGGAGGTCTAGGTTGGATATTAGGAAACACTATTTCACTAGGAGGGTGGTGAAGTACTGGAATGGGTTATCTAGGGAGGTGGTGGCATCTCCATCCTTAGAGGTTTTTAAGGCCCGGCTTGACAAAGCCCTGGCTGGGACGATTTAGTTGGTGTTGGTCCTACTTTGAGCAGGGGGTTGGACTAGATGACCTCCTGAGGTCTCTTCCAACCCTCATCTTCTATGATTCTATGGGTGGAGTTCTGCGAGAGGGTGTTTTTAAGAGATTGGGGGTGGGGGCAGTCTGAGGGCTCAGCACTGGTTCCAGGGAGTGACCAGGTCTTCTGTTGCACCCCTCCTCCCCCGCCCCCCCCTCCCGAGAGCTGCAATCCAAGAATGTGCTCAGACACTCTAAGAGAGGGGCATTGCCTTGGTGCCATTAAAACTCTGGAGGCTTAAAACATGAGATTCAGCAGCTGGATCCCCTCACAGCTCTCTGGCAAGAGGCCAAGAGTGGGTGCTGGACTATACCTGTAACAATAAGAAACAGAAGGAAGCCAAGAGACAAGTGATGTTTTAATTTTTTCCATGGTAAGGTGAGGATAGATTTTGGTGGACAAATTTACAATTTTTCTCTGTCCTTATCTGCTTTAAAAATTGGTAAATAGAAGCAGCCAAGGGGCTGAATTTTAGCATGTTTAGAAGGCAACTGTGGGCTATTAATTAAGTTTCATTAAATTCAATCCTTTGTCCTTATGAAGGCAAAAATTCCATTGCGTTTGAGAGATTTGCCTTCTGCAGAAGTCCAGGTCATACCCATTCCCAAAGCTGAAATTCTTGCATCAGTACTAACACTCCTTTATGTCCCTAGTAGAGCCTGTATTTACATAATCTTTTATTGAATTCTGATATCTCTACTTTTGTTTTTTAATAGCTTATTAGCCACAGTACTGTGTTGAAGCAGAGTGTTCTGGAGCCACTTTGTCTCCTCTCTCAAATGTAGTTACAGCCCATATATAATCTAGTAGAGCTATCTGATCAACATGTGGTTTATAGATACCAATTGCTGTTTCTGTATTGTCTTAATAAGTATGTGATTGCTGTTTGTAGATGAGTTTTCTTCCCCTATGAAGAAAACAACGAGGACAATTTGTGTAGTGGCCACTAGATATTAGCAAGAGGTTAGCCAGAAGCCTTCTTTGATGGCAGATGATTTTCTTGCCTGAATCGGGTCTTTGTAGGCTTTGGAATTGTCCTGTGGACAAACAATTTTTCAGCACAGTCCCGTGAGGGAAAGTGCTGTGCTGGAGTTCTTGGGGGTAAATTAATTTCAGTCATCTCAGAGGGACAGTGCTAGCTTTCACAGTTGTATCATTTGTGATCATTGGAATATAATGCTCATGTTCATAAAATAAATACAGTGGAGATTTAACCCTGCACTCTCAGCCAGATTGTCTCATTTGGTTCTGCCTAGAAGGGGGAATCCTTCCATTCCACATGGAAGGGCCTCTGTCAAGTTCAGAGATGTGTGGCAACAGGGAGTGGAGATGGTGAAGGTGCTGCTTTGTATAGCACTGTGCCATACACAGTGCAAGATTTCAGCAGGTTAGTATTGTCTCTTTTGATCTTTACACAAGAAACATGACAGGAAGAAACCACACAGGCATGGTGGGATCAAAATAACAGTGTTTACCAGCTATATACAACATGCATGGCCTAATTACATAGAACCCTGCCAGAGCAGGAGTATATGAAACTTAGAAGACACTGTACCCCTAGAAGGTTCAAAAACAATTTAAAGGGATATTACCCAAGTCATATACATTACAGGAAATAATGGTGAATTACTTCTCCAAAGAAGAGCTATAGGGGGCCCCATGCAATGTTAGCATGGCTCCTGCTACAGCCCGTCTGTCTGGGAGGAGAGGCAGACAAGCAGAGGGGCAGGTATTCCTGCAGGATGACTCCTATCTCCATGAAGACCTCTAACATTGGGAAAGGCCATGGCCTCCAAACTCCTCCAGAGGGGATAGGTATAGAAAAACAAGGGGATTTTGGCAAGGGGAAGGTTTTGACTCCACATTGACTTTTCTTACACCAGTCCTGCCTTTTTAAAAATCACTTGGCTTTAATAAAGTTCCAGTTCATGATTATGGAACCATGACATGGCTCAGAACTACTGGACTGTTCCTATAAAATAGTATTCGAATAAAGTTAGGGGAAGAAGGATGGACGCTTGATCTTACACTTCAAATAATACAGTTTTCCCCGCTCATCTTATTTTACAACTTCAGTGTGCTGCTCGTGCTACAACTCCACCCTTCTGTCTTCTCAGTGTAAGTTACATCATCTACCATTTGTCACTTCTGAATTTGGTCCAGTAATATTTTATAATAAACTCCAGGCTGTGCAGTTTGAGAAAATTAAACTTGGGTGCTTATGATTCAAGATTGTCTCAACCATTGCATGTCTCATCATGCATTTATATAAAGAGTGGGTGTATATGTATGTACATAACATAGAACTGTGTGCTTGAGAAGTGTTACATATTCAGTCTGTTAGCATGTTGACATGGATAATTACGAAAACTTTCTTAGAGCAACAAGAAAATAATAGTGGAAAATAAGCCAGCAGTTAGGTTCTAAACTTTTAGAAGTTTGAGCTTTTTGGATTTTTTTAAAAGAGGAAATAGTGGTTGATTTTTAAAAATGGCAACCATATTTTGAATAAATCAAAACATAAAAAAAGGAAAAAACCATTGGTTTCTGAGTTAGAGCCCTATAATGCAGAATTTCTGAGTAGAGAAAACATTACAGTTTAGTTATAATTACGTTCTAAAAAATTGCTATTTGTAGTATGCTAACAGGAAAATACAATTTCGTTTTAGACAATAATATTTAAGAAGTGGGGTACATGCAAGTGCTGTGCATACTCTATACAAAGGAAATCTCAGAGTTCTACCCTACGTTTTTCATCAGATGTTCTTCTGACATGCCTGTTGCACATAAGCTAATATAGACAGATGGTTCTAAGGTATATTATGGGAAATATGCTTGTATTCTCAATAGGAGCCCCTTAGGTTATTGCATTAACCATATCATGTTGGCCATCTCTGCTCCTGTACTGATGCCACAATAAGTAGAAATGAGATTGAAATCTTTTTACATTATGTTGTGAAGAAAGAGGAAGGAAAAAAGTGAGCCAAACTTGATGCAGTCTTCAAACTTGGGCAAGCCCAATGAAGTTAATAGGGGTTTGTCAGCATGCAGCCTGTTATGGTCCAGCATGCAACATTCAGTTTACTCTGACATGGCGAGGGATTCAGCAATTTTTAAAAAGAGACTAAGATTTCAAGTCAACTGGAGAAATGCCTTAAATATTAGGTTTCATTTTCCCTATATTAATGTATTTATAAAATATTAAATGACAGCGGGAGCAGTAATACTGAGTCCAATCGTTGTGTGTGTCAAAGGGTTAGATAGATCATTACAGATAGCACAAGTGAAGAGTTAAAAATCTGGATTTTTGAGATCATGCTTTGAGAAGTGTCTCCTCCACATGGAAAGTGGAGGGGGTACCTGCAGAACTGCAAGAGGAGGAAGGGTATTGCTTGGCTACTCTGGACCATGCCACACTGGTTCAGAAATTAAAGTTTTGGCTAAAGCCAAAGTATTTATTCTGGAAGTGCCGTCCCTAGTTTCACTTTCAATAATTTACTTGCTCTTTGTATTATTAGCAAAAAAAATGTGTAAAGTTGTATAAATAGCAATTTCAGAAAGAAAAATTTCAGCAGGTTTCTCTAATGCTGGCAGTGGCAACTTTATGGGCAGTTTATGTAAACTGGACAGTGCTCAAACAAAAAAAACCCAACAGGCTACTCTCTCTATGAGCTCCGAATACAGCACAGGATGGAATACCAAGAACTCCTGAGTTTTAAACTGAGTTCTGATACCCACTCTTTCTGTGGCCTTGGGCACTCACAACCTCTTTGTCTCCATTCCCCTATCTTTGAAGTGGGAACAATCATCCCTAGCTTCAAGGAGTATTGTAAGAAATAGCTAATGTTTTCAAAGCATTCTGAAGTTGAAAAGTGCACATATATTCTAAGTACTGTTATGAAAATATAGCACCTTAAACTTGGAAGGTTACATGTAGACTTTAGTCTTCTAAATATTTTTAACACTGCTAGCTGTCAGCTCCTCGCCTAGCATGTTACTACCACCTCTTCTCTCATCTCCCATCACTCCTCCCAAGCCTCACTGCTTCTGTTCTCTGCTTTTCCCCTCACTCTTTCATGCTGGAACAGGGTCCCTCCTCTTGTACTTCCATCCTTTCCTCCTTAAAACCTACTTCTTCCACACCCCTATACTGCTCTTTCATCCAAAGCTGAATGCTGGCCCTGATATTTCTGTTCATAACCTTATATGTTCCCCGCAGGTGGGACCACGTCACCTTGTTTGTTTTAAAAAGTGCTGTGCACATTTAATTATTTTAGAACAGTGGAAAGGCTTCTAATTTCCTTGCTGTTAATTACAACATGCTGGTTTTCTATAGCAATCCCAAGGTTTAAAATAAGTCCAGAGTAGTAACTAGCAGTACTTACTTCCCGATGGCAAAAACTGTCAAACCCACCGTGACTTTTCGCTTGCTATAATAGTCTTCTAGCACAGATCTCTTGAATGTACCATCCCATACAATTGGGGCAGACCAGTCAGTCGAAGTTGATACCTCTGGTCGTGCACTGCATAAAAGAATGAAAGGACCAACAGATTACCAAGTTAGCAGGAAGTGAGTTACCCAAGAATATAGATACAGGTGATTTCTGCATTCTATCTTCATTGTTTTCAAACATGTTTCTACAGTACCCAGTTCTGCAGCCTTAGGATGGGTGGCAAGACATGATTGTAGGTTATGCATTTTATTTATTCAGGTTCTGTTTATATTGTATTTGTTATTCTTTCCATAGCACCATTCAGGTGGGCTAGGCACTTTAAAGATATGTAAGAAAAAAAATAGACAGCACAGAGGGCAGTGGAGAATGCAACATAAAAGCAAAATGATTGGGCAATTGAGCAGCACCCTCATTTTATAAATTTCAAGGGGCTCTGTAGTTTAACATAAGCCAAATTAAAAAGAAAGTGTGGAAATGCTAGCCCACGGAAGAGTGAGGTTGCTTGGCATAATGGAAGAGTGAGGCTTTTTCCGGTTTGATGAGGTTACAGATTCTGTGTGTGTGATGTGCCCAGAACTACGGATACGTCCATTTTAATTAAATCCTTATCAATCCATTCGCAAGAACTGGTGAGAGAGCCAAGAAGTAGGCAAGGGGTTGCCCCATATAAGGCTTTTATGGTGAGACTGAGTTTGATCTTGCTGAAGAATGAAACATGAACCCAATGGAGAGATTTGAGAACTGGGATCCAGTAGGTGAAGTGGTCAGTGTTGGGCAAGATAATTTTAGCTGCAGTATGTTGAATGGGCCAGAACGGGGGGTGAAAATAGATCGTGTGGCAAATTGCTGGCACTACTATGAGGGTCCCGCACTTTCTCTTCTTGTGGGGGCATTTTCAGGGCACCATTTCTTGCCCCTGAACTGGGGTATCAGCTGTCCCACTAGTATCCCAGAGAAGGGGAATGGAGAGGGAGGGACCCCGGCCCGCCCTCTACTCCAGGTCCCAGCCCAGGGGCCCTAGGTTAGTGGGTAAACCACTTGTACTAGTGATACTTTCCCCTGGGCTCCTTCCCTCTCCTGCTTGTGGGGCTTCCTGCCTTCCCTCTGCACAAGCCAGGTGTCCCTTTACCTAGGATCTTGGTCTTCTTAGCCCGCCACAGCACTTCTCCAAACTCTCCTTTGCTTTCCTCCAAACTGCTCTCTGCTCCACCACCAATCCACTCTGCTTCAACTCCTCCCTCCTCCTCTGCCTGAAGCAGGGGGTTTTATTAGGTTCCTGAGAGGGCCTTAATTAACGGCAGGTGCTCCAATTAACCTGTAGCCACCTTCCCTAGTCTCCAGGGAACCATGCCTTAATTAGCCTAGGGCTTATATATTTCACCTCTCACACTCTACTACTGCTGCTCCCTGGCCCTCCTGTATCACAATGTGGAGATCAAAGAAAAGGCAGCACTATTTCCTTGGCAGATGACTCACCCTGACCGACAGTGAGATTCCCCCTCCCCTTCCTCCACTAAAAGTAATTTGCTGCTTGGCATTTATCCTAAGTATGGTAATCCATAGTTAATAGGATGACAAGTGTGAGAGTTTATAGGTAAACCCTGTTTCAGCAAGGTACTTAAGTACTTTGCTGAATCCAGGCTTTAGTCTCTGCAGGGCAGATGTTCCTGCATCACAGGAAGCATTGGCAGTAGGCCTCTGTGCACATAATTTAGGGACATGAGTAACAGTTTTATTCATAAACACATTGCCTGGAATTAGTTTCCCCTAAAGCATCAAACTTGAAACAAAACCAGAATGCTCATTTGACTAGCATTTCTCAGTGTTATGACTGACTGTACTTAATTTTAGCTGGATATTTTTATATTGCGAGATTTGTTTCCACTGAAAAACACTATTTTTCAAATCAATATCAAGATAGGAATGTGCTAAGAGTAGGCCCATATACCAACATTCTGTATTTGTGACCATTTTGCTCATAGGTCTATCTAGCCACAGATACACATTGAAAGGTACACTTGTAAAATTTCTTATTGAGCTGCCAGAAGCGGGGGAAGGTACATGTGCATGTTCTCTCGCTCTATAATAAAACACTTATTGATCACCTCTAAAAATGCTTTACAAAACAAGTATTTAGAATCTACTTTGCAAATGAGGAAACTGAGGCACCATGCTGACAGGTAAAGTTTTCAAAATTATGTAAGGGGCAGGTTTTTAAAGGTTGTCTAAAGATGCAGATAAATGTCTTGTGAGATTTTCAGACTGCCTAGGCACTGAACTTCCATTGAAGTCAATTATAGTTAGGGTATATAGGTGCTATTGAAAATTCCACTTGGCACTATCTGCTTCTTTAGACATCTAAATACAGTACCTTCAAAAAAATCTAGCCCTAATTAACTTAGGCTTCCAAGTCCTATTGACATTGGGTTTCATAGTGAGCAGCTGAGAACAGAATCCATGTTTTGTTATCTCCATTTCCCTCCTTTAGTTACTAGAGCATACTGCTCCTCTCTAGCAGGGCCGGCCCTACCTTTTTGGCTGCCCCAAGCAAAAAAAAAAAAAAAAAAAAAAACAACCACACACACCCCACAAGTGCCGCCCCCTCCCCCCAACACCACCCCCCCGCCAAAATGCCGGGGGGGGGGGGCAGCGGGGAGCGCAGAACGCCTGCTGCCCCGCTGCCGGCGGCGAGCGGAGCATGCCCCGGCCGGGCGCCAGAGGAAGATTGGGTTTTTTGGTAAATTAAAAACAAAACAAAAACAAAAAAACACCTTGAGTGCCGCTCCCCTCCAGGTGCTGCCCAAGCACATGCTTGGTAGGCTGGTGCCTGGAGCCGGCCCTGCTCTCTAGTCTGAGCTCTTCAAAGAGAGACTGGATCTCAACACCAGAAGAATTCCAACAATCTCAAACAATTTTCTCCAAGAATATCCTGGCAACTGTCCCCTCTCTTCCCTCTTGTATTCTCCAACTTTGCCTTTTTGTCTATTTGAGCCTAGGATGAGCAGCTATCTTGTGTTTTTGGGAGATCATACTAAAATGACAAAAAAAATAAATCACAATTCTGTTATTAAATAGGAGAAAACTGCAGTGACTCGATCAACACAGCCGATAACCCCTTTTCCAAAAAAACCAAAAACATCCTTCTTTGCTGAACTTTGCACTCTCCAAACTCTCGGCCAGCAGTAGCTCAGGAAAATGGACAGTTCAGTTTCTGGGAAGCATTTTTCATGTAATATTCTGTCCTTGTTGGAACGGTGATGCAGTCTAATCTAAACAAGTACAATGCCAGAGAATTGTGTGCATAAAAAACAGAATGTGTCTTAATTGCCCAACCACACTAACTCCTCTGGGAGCTGATCTAGTTGATGGATGGGGTTCTTAAATACATTGCCTCTTTCCCTCAGTCAAAGGGGTTATGTTTCTGTGTACATAGAGAAAACATGATCAGTCTAAATGATTTATTTTAGGTTAAGAGAATACACCACAAAAATAAAGTGGGTAAAATATTCAAGAGTGCCTAAGTGACACAGGCACTTGGGTGAAATCTTGGCTATGTTATTGTAAATGAAAAAACTCCCATTGACTTGAGTAGGATTTCACCCTATGTGCCTAAGTCACGTTTGAAAATTGGAACTTTGGCTCCTAAATGACTTAGGAACTTTTAAAAATTTTACCCAATATCTGTAAGAGCTCACAAAATGCACTTTTCTTTTGTAACAATCAGCACAGAATACAAAAAGGCTTTCTGTTTCTAGAATCTGAGTCCTTAGAGATTTAAAGGTGCATTCTACAGAAATAGTCAAAGTTACATAGCTTTATATATAAGAGAGGGAAAGATTTGAGATGTCAGTACTGTTGTATTAATTTAGATGGAATAAAGGGAACCAGAAAGTCAAAGGTGTTAACATAACCTAATCACTGTCCAACATTAAACAGTGTCAAACAAGAGACCTCAGCCTGCTTAGTATCATGGCAAATACAGCATACAAATCTGTTTAACCTTTCAATAAGGATACAGAAAAGAAGAAACAGTTAAAGCATTTAAAATGTAAAGTATTAAGTACAGCTAATTTTAACAATATCCTTCATTTCCTTTCATTAGACTTGTCTTTAGAAGGTAAAAAAAAAAAATCCTCTTTATTTGAAGTCTTTTAGGTGGTTAATTTGTGCCATGAGGCTTGGCAGTTCATAGCCCCAGCACCTCTGGGCATGATGCGTCAGTTATGAAAGTAAAAAAAATTGCTTGAGCCCCAGCACCTCTTTCATTACAAATTAAGCACTATCCCTTTTGGGGGAAGAGTTAGCCGAGATGGGCTGGAGCTGTTATTACTCTTGTTAAAGTATGATCCCATTTCCTAGAAGACAAAAAACAAACACACACAACAAGGGAAAGGAAAGAAAGAACAGCAAAGACAGAAAATGCAGCTGCTGTCTCTGGTGTTGACTCATTTGCAACCTCACTGCTGGGAAAAAACAGGCACAGCACACTGTCTTCTCAGCCACTTTGAGACCTGGCAAACTCCTTTCAGCATTGGACTGTTTAGGGCATTGCTTTCATCTGCCTTTCTAGGACAGGCTTACAGCAGTGTTGTAAAATATTCAATCTTGGCTGATTAAGGCAAATTCTTATTATACAGAAGGATAAAGGAAATATAGGAAAAGAGAAGAAATAAGGTAGGGACAGGGCCTTCCCTAGCTATTCTGGGGCCCTATGCAGCCCTCCTCCCGTGGGTGTGGGGCCCCAGGCCTCCATGGGGGGGGAGGGGGACTGGCTTGGGGGGCAGAGGGGAACTGCCCCCCAGCACTCACCGTTGGCACAGCTGGGGCCGGGTCGCTGAACTTCCCACCACCAGTGAGTGCTGGCCTGACCCTGCTGCAGTCCTCAGGGGGAGGGGGGGACTACAGAGCAGGGGTGGGCAGAAGCAGGGCTGGGGCAGAGCAGGGGCGGGGGCCCTGGGGAAGAGGCGGAGCGGGGGCTGGAGCAGCATGCATGGTGCCCCAAATTTCCTGGTGCCCTACACAGCTGCATACTTTGCATATGGGTAGGGAAGGAAAAGGACATGTGGAGGGAGGGACGAGAGTCTCACATGCCTGATGGTGTTTGGCATTTCGCTGGAGCTAGTGGCAGTGTAACTTGCCTCCCTCTCTCTGGTCAGGACATCTTCCAAAATTGGAATGAAGGTTGGTGTGGGGTCCCAGGAGACTGTGGGGTGGCAGTCATGATGGTGAAACTGCAGGGGTGAAAGTAACTTACAGGACTTACCGGTACGCCGGAGTCCTGGGTGGGGGCGTGGCCTCAACCGGAAGAGGCTATTTAAAGGCCCCGGGGCTCTGGTTGCAAAATATGAACTGTGAAAACTGCACTTTAAATTATGCAACCTAATACATACCTAAATATTTTTTAAAATACAATATGTAGGCCTAGCTTGACATGAGTAATTAAATATGTATAAACAACGAGGAGTCCTTGACTAACATTTATTTGGGCATAAGCTTTTGTGGGCTAAAACCCACATCATCATATGTATGGAGTGGAAAATATAGTAGGGAGATATAAATATGTATGAGGACACATTTCTCAGAAAGCATAGGTAGGGAATTAAATGGATCAATAGGCTAGAGATAGGATATCTGTACTAGATAAGATAAGGAGGAACAACTTAATACTTTTTGTAATAGACAAGATAAGCCTGGAATGTAGCATGAAGTAAACAGTAGGTCACTTGCACAGCATGTGGACGAAGCATGCTTTACAGAGATTGGTTCCTACAAAGTAACCAAGTCAATCCCCAAACTGCAAAATGTGTGATATAATGTATAGTAATGCAAAGTAAGTATCTAAAGGAGGAAGATTTCTGTGTAACTTGGGATCTTTGATGTACCCCAAGCATTTGAGTCTGATCAACTCAGCGTAGCTTTGCTGTATGCTGAATAAAGAAACCTGACTGATGAAATCTGAAGTTGAACTGAGTTCTTGGGAAGCCAAGAAGAAGGGGTCTTGGAGGGAATCCCGACACAATTAAAGATTTATAGTTTGAGGGATGCATCCAGATAATCACATTAAAGTTCCTTATTCCATTATTAAAATGGAAAACATTTTAAAAATAAACTACATTTACTTTCCACCATTTATACTATTTTTACTTTTCTTGTAAGTAATTCAAATTTATTTTGTATTTTATTTCATCACAGAAAAACAGGAAAAGGAACTACATGAGAATTGAGAGTACTAAGTGTTATATGGGATAACAAGTAAAAAGAAGAATGTTATAAGCTACTCATTATTCATGAATGTTGAGTTTAGTCTTTTTGCAAAGTGGAAGGCAATTTGGGTGAAAGTGATCCTGAAATGATGATTTAATGCTTCTAAAGAAAGGAAAGAATGAGTAGCAGAATAAAGACAATGGACTTAAAAGAAAAAGCAGATATCTACCAGTTCTAAGTTTTTTGATAAGGTCCCATGGGAAGAAAATCTAAGGGGAAAATGAGTTCAGGAGAGCTCCTGGCAGTTTCTCAAGAAGACATTATTAAAGGACATCTGCAAACGATCCTGATGTGAAGGAAATGTAGGAAGAATAGTAAGAGGTCAATATTCTGGGATGTATTAACAAGAGAGTGTTGTATGTAAGCTACAGGAGGCAATTGTTTTGCTCTGCTTGGCACTGATGGGGTCTCAGCTGGAGTACTGTGTTCAATTGTGAGTGCCACACTTTAGCAAAGATGTGGACAAACTGGAGAGAGTCCAGAGGAGAACAAAAAAATATCAAAGATTTAGAAACCCTGACCTATGAGGAAAGGTAAAAAACTGGGCATGTTCATTCTTGAGAAAAGACGACTGAGGGGCTATCGATGTCTTTAAATATAGAATCATAGGACTGGAAGGGACCTCGAGAGGTCATCTAGTCCAGTTCCCTGCACTCATGGCAGGACTAAGTATTATCTAGACCATTCATGACAGGTATTTGTCTAACCTGCTCTTAAAAATCTCCAATGATGGAGATTCCACAACCTCCCCAGGCAATTTATTCCAGTGCTTAACCACCTTGGCAGTTGGGAAGTTTTTCCTAATGTCCAACCTAAACCTCCCTTGCTGCAAGTTAAGCCCATTGCTTCTTATCCTATTCTCAGAGGTTAAGAACAATTCTTCTCCCTACTCCTTGTAACCACCTTTTATGTATTGAAAACACAGTTAGGTCCCCTCTTTTCCAGATTGAACAAACTGAATTTTATTAATCTTTCCTCATAGGTCACGTTTTCTAGACCTTTAATCATTTTTGTTGCTCTTCTCTGAACTTTCTCCACATCTTTCCTGAAATGTGCCAAGAACTGGACACAAGACTCTAGTTGAGGCCTAATCAGTGCAGAGTAGAACAGAAGAATTACTTCTTGTGTCCTGCTTACAACACTCCTGGTAATACATCCCAGAATGATGTTTGCTTTTTTTTTTTTTTTTTTTTTTTTAAATATACACAGTGTTACACTGCTGACTCATATTTAGCTTGTGATCCACTATGACCCCCAGATCCTTTTCCACAGTACTCCTTCCTAGGCAGTCATTTCCCATTTTATATGTGCGCAACTGATTGTTCCTTCCTAAACGGAGTACTTTGCATTTGTCCTTATTGAATTTCATCCTATTTACTTCAGACCATTTCTCCAGATCATTTGGAATTTTAATCCTGTCCTCCAAAGCACTTGCAACCACTCCCAGCTTGGTATCATCTGCAAATTTTATAAGTGTACTCTCTGTGCCATTTTCTAAATCATGTTGATTTCACTGGGCACATACAAACTTGTGAAAAATATTTCCACTGATAATCAGAATTTACAAATACACAAAAATGCTGCTGGAAAAATTTAGAGTTTGATTTAAGGCTAATTTAAATATTTATATTTTGACATGTGATGTTGACAATGTGTGTTTTAATGGCTAGAAAGCTTTAACTACTTGAATATTAACTCCAAATTGTCTAAACTGCCATTTGTCTGAACCACCATAATTTCCCACAACTGCAAATTTAAATACATAAAAATAAAAAAATGCTTAAATATAAACATTGATATCTGATTTTTTTTTAATGATTTCAACATTCTTCCAAGCCTCAATATTTACATATGCACTCATAGCATGTGCTTGAATTATTGGATGCATTTTATGGAGTGATTGTTTCATGAGAGAAAAAAAAATGTAAAAAACTTGTCCTATGTGTTTTTCCCAAAAAAGCTGTGTTTAGCACAGGTCTGTAAATTGGAATGTCGAGCTCCATGTCTGTCACCTGACTATTGCAAGTGGCCTCAGTTGCCATTATAAACTTTGCTTCCTAGGACAATAACCAGCCCAGATAAAGTGACAGAAATAAAAAGGGGGACTCTGTCCACATGGACACCATCAGATTTTCAAAAAGTTAACATTAGTTGGTATCCTGCTCAGCCTTAGTAAACTGCTATGGCTGGTGACCAGCATACTTGGAATTTAAGATGGCTGTAAAATGTGTTCCCAGGATTTGTCCTTACCTAGCATGAAACCAGTCATCTAGCTGCAATGTATCTGGCTCTTTATCAGCAGTATCTTGGCTTCTATAGGTGAAGACAAAAAGAAAGAGATCGTAAGGTTCACAAAAATAAATGAAACATTTAGGGCTGTTGATTAATCGCTATTAACATTAATCATGATTAATTACAGTTTTAATCACTCTTAAGCAATAGAATACCAAGTGACATTTAGTAAATATTTTTGGATGTTTTTCTACATTTTCAAAATATTGGATTTAAATTACAACACAGAATACAAAGTGTACAGTGCTCACTTTATATTATTTTCAATTACTAATATTTGCACTCTAAAAACAACAAAAGAAACCGTATTTTTCCAATTCACCTCATACAAGTACTGTGGTGCAATCTCTTTATTGTGAAAGTGAAACTTACAAATGTAGATTCTTTTTTGGTTACACAACTGCATTCAAAAACAAAATGTAAAAATTTAGAGCCTGCAAGTTCACTCAGCCCTACTACTTCTTCAGCCAATTGCTAAAACAAACAAGTTTGTTTACATTTACAGGACATAATGCTACCTACTTATTATTTACAATTTCACCTGAAAGTGAGACGAGGCGTTTGTGTGGCATTTTTGTAGCAGGCATTGCAAGGTATTTACGTGCCAGATATGCTAAATATTCATATGCGCCTTCATGCTTCAGCCACCATCCCAGAAGTGTTTCCATGCTGATGATGCTTGTTAAAAAACTAATGCGTTAATTAAATGTGACTGAACTCCTTAGGGGGAGAATTTTATGTCTCCTGCTCTGTTTTACTCGCATTCTGCCATATATTTCATGTTATGGCAGTCTCAGATGATGACCCAGCATGTGTTTGTTTTAAGAACACTTTCCATGCAGATTTGACAAAATGCAAAGAAGGTACCCATGTGAGATTTCTAAAGATAGCTACGGCACTCAACCCAAGGTTTAAGAATCTGAAGTGCCTTTCAAAATCTGCGAGGGACAAGGTGTGGAGCATGCTTTCAGAAATCTTAAAAGAGCAACCCTGATTCTTTTTTGGTGGTTTGGGTTCTGTAATTTTCGCATCAGCCTTCTGCTGGTGGCATCTGACTCAGATGATGAAAGTGAATGTGTGTCGGTCCGCACTGCTTTAGATAATTATTGAGCAGAACCTGTCATCAGCATGGATGCATGCCCTCTGGAATAGTAGTCAAAGCATGAAGGGATATATGAAACCTTAGCACATCTGGCATGTAAATATCTTGTGATGCCATTACAACAATGCCATGCGAACGCCTGTCCTCACTTTTGGGTGACATTGTAAACAAGAAGCGGGCGGCATTATCTCTCATAAATGTAAACAAACTTGTTTGTCTGAGTGACTGGCTGAACAAGAAGTAGGACTGAGTGGACTTGCAGGCTCTAAAGTTTTAGATTGTTTTATTTTTGAGTGCAGTTATTTTTTGTAGATAATTCTACATTTGTAAATTCAACTTTCATGATAAAGAGTGCATTACAGTGTTTGTATTAGGTGAACTGAAAAATCTTTTTAAAGTGCAAATATTTATAATAAAAAATAAATAAAGGGAGAACTGTACACTTTGTATTCTGCGTTATAATTGAAATCAATATTTAAAAATGTAGAAAACATCCAAATTATAATAAATGGTATTCTATTGTTTAACAGCGCGATTAATCATGATTACATTTTTTAATCGTGCAATTTTTTTTTAAATCGCTTGACAGCCTGAATAAAGACCAAACATTCAACCAGTTTTGCAGTAAATCATTTCAGTGCTAAGATGTTTTAAATGTATTGTGGATGTTTTTTTAAAAAAGTGTGGTGGATTATGGATCAGAACACTACAATGTAACAAAATAATTTTATGAAAACAATCTCATTGAGCACTTCCTCCCATAAGTGAGCTCTGGGATCTGGAATTTTTGGTGCATAAATGCAAATGAAACATAGCTAAATGAAACTTGAACAATACAGAGAGTAGATTGGCTGTGCAAATTCCTTTCAGAAGTGCTACTACTCCTATTTCAAACACTTCACAGAAGCAGATGGCCATCTGGAACTCCCACACCCATAATTTTACATGGTGCTCAACTTCGAGCCCAGCAACCCATCAAGAAGCCAGTTACTTTTCCCTGATTCTCTGCCCTTACCATGGCCCTAGAGCAGGTTACAGCTGTCCTCTGGAGCAGAGGCTATGGGGAGGATTTATGCAGGAGCCAGCTATGCTGGCTCTGTGCCTGCTAGTGATTTTCCCATGCTATGGGAGTTAGGAATGGAGCAACGGTGGGCTAGAAAATCTGGCCGTGTTATTGTTACACTAACTGCATAAGCTCTCAACCTAATGTAAGTAAACACTAGAGCTGCTCTCAGAGTTCCACGAGAGGTTTTCCACCTGCATTTCCTTACACTCTGTCACCACCTAGGTCACTCATGTGTATATAGGTTTTAGTTGCCTGTTATGAAGTAATTTTACCTGGAATTGAACCCATTTGTCAGCCAATGTTCCTTTTGATGTTTCAATATAGTGATGTCAAGGCTGATTCCCCACTCTGGCACTTTGAGTGCAGAAGGTGGGGGCCTGCAAGGATTCTAAAAATTAATACTGGCCATTCCAGGCTTGTATTAAACTCCCAAGGTTATAGTTTTTTTTCCTGACAGTGGCTGGGTAGATGCTGCCACCACCCAAGTACAAAACCCCTTTGAGAACCCAGGAAGGCACACTTGGGAATTCCTTCCTGTGGGGTACCCTCAAGCCCTTTCACCCCTGCTCCCCCCCCCACTTCGGGGAAGAGCTGAGAAAGAAAAACAAAGGAAATCAGCTGTTGCCACCAGATAATTAAACAGGTGCACAAACCTCTTGGGACACAAAAAATCCAATTCTGCTCTTAAAAAAGGTAAATTTTATTAATAAAAAAAGAAGAATACACATCTGGGCACTTAGGCTTTTTGCTAGATTTAAAAAAAAACACTACAAGAATAGCTCTCGAGGTCCAGCTTAAAGGTTACAAGCAAAACAAAAGCACCTGCGGTTAGCATAGAGGAATCCACAAGCCATAAAGAAATAAAAGGATAAGCCTAATTGCGTCTTCCTAGACATTTCCTGATCTACTTACATATCTGGTGTTTTAGAGGAGTAGTTTCTAGGTATGATACTGATGATTTTTCATACCTGACCCAAAGCTTCTTACAGCTTCTTACTGCAGCCCTGTCTGCCTCTTCCCGAAGAACAGACAACAGACAAAAGGGATGGCTTGTTTCAATTTTAAAAAGTTCTAGCCTTCCCATTGGCTCTTTTGGCCAGGTGCCTACTTACTTCCTTTTACCTATGCATAGCAGTGAGACTTTTTAACCCTTTGCAGGTAGAGCAATTAGAGAACAGCTACTAAGAGGGATTTTATAGCTACTGACTGGCTGGGTGTCCATAAAAGGGAGCTACCCCTCACCCCCTTCATTTATCACAAGTGATTTCTTGGCTTCTGTATGAATAACACAAAAGGAAAATTAATGTTTAACAGAACCAATGCCACCTTAGGTAGCAGAGACAACAAAACAGACCCACTAGAATAAATTCAAAGCCAGCCAAGTGTCTTAAAGCAGTGCAGTATATCACTCTACAGGAGACCCAGGTTCAGGAGAAACCCTTGCATTATGTGTCACTGAAATGACAGGCTTGTTTCACTGAAGAACTTGTCAAATGTTTCCATAGTCCCTCATGCTAAGTAATCACACTGGATACTCCTCATAGCAGAGAAATGTCGCTATGATACTGACAGGCTTGGAAGAAGGCAGCTGGCTGTATAGTAAGGGGAGATGGTGCTACTAGAATGAAGGCATGTTAGAAGGCTGCAGAACTCAATACATTTACTGTATACAGATTCAACACTGATCTGTTCCTATTTTAAAATGCAGGAAATTATATTGAATCTGCTTCAAACCAAATAGACGAAAGCATTAGTATAATTTAAACCTGTTCACAAAGGTCCCAAAGTGTCTCTCTGAGGGCATTTTATGATTTATAGTACAGATACACATATTTCTGACATACTGTGGCTTATCCAAGGACACATGTTCAATCTTCTTTATTGGATTAGTAAGTGGACAAAGCGATTTGAAAGGAAATGTAATCAACATATTTAGTACTTCTCTCACTAATGACTCAGGATGAAATTCTCCTGTGTGCAGAGGGTCAGCTGCATTGTAGCCTAGAAAGGAGTGTATCAACTTCTCAAATTAATGCACTGTACAGCAATGCACCTGGTATAATGTATTTTTCATAGTAGCATGACCTTGGCCATTTGTATAAGGAAAAATGTCAAGTCAAAGAGAGACCACAGTACCAATACTTTATAAAATTTTTACATGGCATGCACTTACTTCTCATAGTACGCCCTGAGGAAGGCCCAGTCTCCCCTAAAACAAAAAAAATAAAATAAAATTAAGGAAGAGATCTGCCTTTGAATCTCTTCCTTTAGGCACTAATTTAATACTACTAGATTACATACATAATTTCCCAACATTACTTTTCCATGTAGCAATTACAGCAATTGCCATAAGGTTGTATGTGATCATGAATGGGAGGGGAATTAACCATTGTGTTCTATTATTCTTTAAAACATATTTAAATATCAAATATAGGTGCAAAGTTTCCAGATAAATTTTTTTTTTTAGAAAATTTTATCTGGTTGTTGGATATTAAATACACACACTATACAGGTCTGTGTGGGATTTAGCAACACACGCTTATTGGATATGACAGAGAATGAGGACTGATTCTTTGTTTTGAGGACACGAGTTTTAGCAAAGATATGAAAAGCTTGCTGTATCTACGGTTTCACTTTGAAATACAACTAAAACCGCACAGACTGCAAAATAATTCCAAAGAGCCAAATAAATTGGCAACAAATATATGTCTAAATAGGACATCTGACACAGGAAGTAAAATAGGGAACTGAACTGGGAAATACTAATTTAACACAAATGAGAAAATGGTTACAGAAAACCATGAACACCAGCCTAAATTAAGATTGGGAAAAATTAGAGGGAACACTGTTGCCACACACGTGCAGAATGAATTTTGTTATGTGCACCACTATGGAGGTGATGTGCAACACATCGCCTCCATAGTGGTGCACATAACAAAATTAACGTGGTGGGGGTGGGACCGAGGGGTTCAGAGTGTGAGAGGGGGCTCAGGCCTGGGGCAGAGGGTTGGGGTGCAGGGGTGTGAGGGCTCTGGCTGGGGGTGTGGGCTCTGGTTTCAGGCCAGGGGAGGGGCACCTCTCCCCCAGCCGCAGCAGGTTGGGGGCCGGGGGAGGCAGCCACTGCAAGTCTGGGCTGGGTTGGAGCTGAGGGAGGGGTGCCCCTCCTCTAGCAGGTCCTGGCTGGGCGGGTTCTCTGTGCGGCTGCGCAGCGCTTAATAGGCTGCTGTGTGGCTTTGCAGCTTACAGGGAACGTAGGTTTCCAACCCTCTAGGATTGCCCTAGCGTCTCCAGAAATTAAAGATTATGTCATGTGATGAAATCTCCAGGAATATGTCCAACCAAAATTGGCAACCCTAGCCTGAGTGGGGCTTTTATTTGTGATACCTGCAAATATGTTTTTATTACTTTTTGAAATTTAATTTGTGTATCTACTTCCAGTGGATACACACCTCAAACCCCCCCTCCCCAGTCCTTTATAACACTAGTGCTTTACAAGCTTCAGTAGCATTCAATTCTCTTCCCTACTCACCAATTATTTTTCTTTTGTATGTATCTCTGCCCTTCTGAGTTCCAGATAGGACTAGAAACAGGAATTAAGTAAATGCAGGTAGCAAGGGAGGGAACAGTAGAAGAGATTCATTTGAGCATGTCCAATATCTTTTCTGTTATTGGGAAGAAAGGAAGAGCTCCCCACCTTGTCCCGAAGCGATTGTGTACTGGTGTTTCTGGTTGCAGTGGGAACCCAGAAGAGCAGACGGAGCCATTCAAATGAGAAATAAAAGTAATCACACATCTTAAAGGGTCAAAACGTGTGTGTGTGTGTGTGTGTGTGTGTGTGTGTGTTTTCCTCAACACCTAGGATCAGATCTTTTGCTTTTTAGATGCTGGCGAGTCCCCCAGTGGTACAATAACACATTTAATTCTGGTTTTATAGTTAAAATTTACCTGTTATAATAAAAAGAGACAAATCCAACCACCAAAACACACGTTAGAAAGATCATTCCTCTGAAGAACATTCTTATCTAATGGGAGAAAAAGAAGAACTTAGTAAAGTTTATAAGAGACTGAATTAAGCAAAGGATGCATTAAATGTACAATTATGTCTAAAGTCTGAGAGAAATTGGTCTCTCTCTCAACAAGGGTAAGTTCACCAGTGTAACTTAAACTGGGTTTTAAACCAATTTAGTTAAACTGGTGCATAAGGCTATGTGGACCTTTATTTCAGTTTAAAATGAGGTTTATTTGTGGTTTAGCTTAAAACTATTCCTAATTGACTGGAGCTAAACAAAAAACCCTGCAAGCATAAAAATACCAGTCTTAGAACAAAAAAAGTTCGTCCACACATAGCACAAGCTAATATACAAAACAAATTTACCTCCATCAAGTCTGGGGATTACAACAGTTGAGGGGTCTATATCTGACATTCGATATTTGGCTTCAGTTGACAGTCTTCAGTTCTTTGCTCTATCCTGTAAAAGAAAAAAGCTCAGTTTCCCTATTCCCAGTTTCCATTCCACAGCTTCTTCCATTTCTGCCCTTAAAATCCCAGACTGAGTTATTTTTCTGATTAAGACAGAGATAAAGTGCTGCTAATTCATGTCAGTTTGAAACTAAAGCAGCCAGTTTCTGGCAGCTCAGCTACAATTTGCAGTTGCCCAATACGCGATCAGAACACTTGCATTTTCTAAACGAG
This sequence comes from Macrochelys suwanniensis, assembly GCA_033296515.1. Taxonomy (NCBI): domain Eukaryota; kingdom Metazoa; phylum Chordata; order Testudines; family Chelydridae; genus Macrochelys; species Macrochelys suwanniensis. The sequence continues at coordinate 4,769,411 of CM065790.1, read as the reverse complement.
TGCCTCGGAGGGTGTATATGCACTGTTATTTACAGTCTCCAAAAGGTTACCGTAATTAGGTGGAGTTTACCCTTGGTTAATAGTGCTTTTCTCTATTCAGGTGTCAATATGTAATCTGTTTACATAAATTATGCCTACGGTCATTTTACATATCAGAAAGGAAAATCAAAGGAGGCTTCTTAGTCAAAGGTGGTAATTATTATATAGGGCCATATATTACATTCAGAATAAGTCTAGAATCTTGCAATACAATTCAAACAAAAAAGCAAACATGGAACAACAGTTCAAGTATTGAAGGATGCAGAGATGAAAGTTAAGACGGATCAATGGAAGATAGGAGGTGGGACACTACCAAGCATAGCAGCAGCAAAAGCGAAAGTATGAAACCAACAATTCTCAGGAAAATTCTGGATTCTGGGGAGCCCAACTGGAAGAGATGTTTTCCTTAACACTTAAACTTTCACCTGAGTCTCTTTCAGTCATTATTGCCATATCATTCAAGCTGCTTTAATGGAACTCGGAAAAATTCCCTCTGAGCTGAAATGTGACAATGCAAGGTCCCAGTCAAGGGTAGTGACACTTTCAGTCATTGGTGAATAATGGAAATGACATGCCTGATCACTGCTGCATTTTAGGAATTACACTGTCAATAGGCCTTTGCAAATGCCATAAATGCAGGTTCTGCCAGAGAACGCTCCATAGATGGATGGCAACTTGGAATCGGATAAACTCCACTGGATACTCAATAGTCTAACACAAACAAAGTCTACTTTAGTATTAAGCTGCAAAGAGCCCTGTGCACTTCAATAAAGCAGCAACATGTATGTTCACTAGTTAGATACCATAGTGATAGTTGCTTTAGATATGCTGCAGACAGCCCCTTTTAAGACTACCACCAGTCTGAAGAGACTGTTGGAGTGATTTTCTTACCTCTGAAGGAGGTCACTCCCTTGCCGGATATTGCAATATGATCTCTGCTAGAAAGGACTCATCACTGGGACTCAAATGTATGAAGAGCAAATATTTTGCTTTTATAATGCACCAAGTATTCCTAGAAACTCTTCCACAAAGAAGATGCACTGGCCCCACTACAAAGTCTTCATTTACACACAAAACAATGTACTATACTATCAATATTCTCACTCTTTCCTTCCAGAACAAAGTAGAAACACTTGCTGTAAATGGACTTGGTAAGTATGTTGGCCCAGTGATGTTGCTTCCTTCATGGTGTGTGTGGCTGAGAAAACAAATATTTCCTAGACCTTCCCTGACCATCTTCCTGGGAAACAGGGTTTAACCAGAGGCTTCTGGATAGGGTGTTTGTGGGAATCCTTTCCTCAGATACTGACAGCACATCACTGAGCAACAGCACCACCACTCACTGCCCCGTCAGTCCAGAAAAGTTTCCCCATAACACACCCTATCACCTCTTGACTTCACTTCTAGTAAACTTTCTAGACCCCCAAATCAGCTCAAAATCCAAATCAGAGATGGGTCCAAACAGATCTTCAAACCTTGGGGAAATTCAGATTCAAATCCAGATCCAAACTTTGAGACTCATGCCCATCTCCAATTTTAGATAAAAACCATTCACTTATTTCTTGTTAAAAATAAACAAAATCAGCTTTCTACACCTGTAGTAGCACAAGCTCCCCCTGTACTACTCCAAACTTGCAGTGATCCCAGCTGCAGACAACAGGAGTCGGAAATTTTAGTTCCGTAAAAAATTTGGTGTCTGTAGAAAGCTACCAGATAGGAAAGGAAATTGAAGCCTGGGCAGCTATCCAGTACTGTAGCACAATGAACAATTAAGGTCCTCTATGGTTTATAAAGAAAAGATTGAGACTAAAACATGGTATCACTGAAACCTGAGCAGATGGCAAAAACTATTTAAAAAAAATTAGAGAGTCCAAAAAAATAAGTTTTTAATAGCAGTTTCTATCTGACATTCATTCACTCAACAGCTCTTAACAGATTGCAGAGGATAAATAACTTCATAGCAAGTATCTACTCCCTTTTGTTTGGGACCTGTCCTGGTGAACAGGGCAAAAGTTAAAGTTCCACTGATAAAATACCTAAGTGTTTAAGGAATTTGGCAGAATAAAGTAAACCTGAAATGCAGCATTCCATGCCACAAGGGGAAGAGACACTGATTTGCCAGGAACAGGTGGAAGAAGTGTGGAAATAAATTACAAAGAGCTGAGAAAGAGCAACATGCCTCCAAGTTTTGCTGAAGATAATTAGGTGTTCAGCAGAGGCTCCAGTTATCTTTCAAAGGTAAATTACTTTGGGAAACATAAGGCCCAAAGGCTTATTTTATTTATTTTTTATAACATTCATGAACACTGACTTAGGGAACACAAGGGCTTTCTAAAAACATTTAGCACAACTGAAAGGTGAACTGTTGAATATGTAAAAGCGCCTTTATAGGAAAGAGATGAAATGAGAGGAAGAGAGGAAGCACATAGTTCCAGAATGACAAACCTTTTTATAAGCTACGTGGATGGACTGACCCATGATATTTGGGTGCCTAAATCCTTTATTTTCTTTTTTTAAAATCCCACATACAGATGTCTTCCCAGATATAACAAACCATTTATAAAATATCTTTTCTAGTGTTCATTTCTTACAACTCAGTGTAACTGAGCGTACAAGGTAGAAAATGAGCCTGGGTCTATACTACCACTGTATGTCAGTTTAACTACATCACTCAGGGATATTTTTTTTTCATAGATTCATAGATTCTAGGGCTGGAAGGGACCTCGAGAGGTCATCGAGTCCAGTCCCCTGCCCTCATGGCAGGGCCAATTACTATCTAGACCATCCCTGATAGACATTTATCTAACCTGCTCTTAAATATCTCCAGAGATGGAGATTCCACAACCTCCCTGGGCAGTTTATTCCAGTGTTTAACCACCCTGACAGTTAGGAACTTTTTCCTAATGTCCAACCTAAACCTCCCTTGCTGCAGTTTAAGCCCATTGCTTCTTGTTCTATCCTCAGAGGCTAAGATGAACAAGTTTTCTCCCTCCTCCTTATGACACCCTTTTAGATACCTGAAGACCGCTATCATGTCCCCTCTCACAGTCTTCTCTTTTCCAAACTAAACAAACCCAATTCCTTCAGCCTTCCTTCATAGGTCATGTTCTCTAGATCCTTAATCATTCTTGTTGCTCTTCTCTGGACCCTCTCCAATTTCTCCACATCTTTCTTGAAATGCGGTGCCCAGAACTGGACACAATACTCCAGTTGAGGCCTAACCAGCGCAGAGGAGAGCGGAAGAATGACTTCTCGTGTCTTGCTCACCACACACCTGTTAATGCAGCCCAGAATCATGTTTGCTTTTTTTGCAACAGCATCACACTGTTGACTCATATTTAACTTGTGGGGATTAATGTCACAGTTATACTGATCTAACTCCCGATGCAGACAGTGCTATGTCCAGGACAAGTTTTCTCCAGTTGCCATAGCTACTGCCTATCGGGGAGGCAGAGTACCTATGGTGTAGGTAGAGTCTTCACTAAGCGCTACAGTGGCACCGGTGCAATGCTGTAACTCTAGACAAGCCCTGAGATGCTGCTATAGATTTTTGGTTATAATTGGTTGAAACATAGGGTTGATGATCTTATCGTAAGTTTTCTCCCTTTCCTTTCCAAGAAGTAAAGAATACAGAGCAATGTTATCAAACCAGATAAAATATATACAAAAGCATCTTCATTAAAAACATGTTCAATTTTGATCCAGTCCAGGAATGGAGATTTCAGTTTATTAATTTTTTTTAGGTTTAGAGCACCACCAATCCAACACTGATGGGGCTTGTGCTTTCTGGTCATTCTGTGAGGTACTTCCAGCTTCACTTCTTTCCTTTACAGGAAAATCGTTACACATTTGAAGTTTACAATATAAAACTTTGCAGCTATTTTTGATTAAGGCAATCAGAATGAATGTAAGGATGCATGGGAAGACTTGATATTTTGGTGACTCTGAGCAAGTGCTTTCCAACTTTTTCTACAAACAGTCCACACACTACATAAAGGCCAAGCTCAGCCTCTCCCTGGGTTTTGGCTTTATTAAAAAAGAAAACAACGAAATATCATAAGGACTAGCTCAAACCTCTGCAACTGCTCCTAGTGTTCCTCCTTTAGGTAGGGCCGGCTCCAGCTTTTCGGCCGCCCCAAGCAAAAAAAAAAGAAAAAAAAAGGCTGCTGCCGAAGCAAAAACAAACAAACAAACAAACCAACAACAACAAACGGCCACCCCAGAATCCCTGGACTGCCGCCCCAGGCACGTGCTTTGCCTTCTAGTGCCTGGAGCTGGCCCTGCCTTTAGGACTGCTCAGCTCACATCCCAGATCCTTTTCCCCACAGAGTCACTCATGTTTCACATTGGAGTGGATTAACCAATCACCGGCCCCCAAACAATCAGCAGAAGTCAGAATCCTTTCTTAGCAACATCAACACCTGAGTAGGAAAACACTGCCAGCTAATAACCATCAAGATTTATTGTCCCTTCAGGCAAATACTGATCATGAGACGATACTGAGATTCTCAGGGCTGTACATTTTGATAATCGCAACAGAAACCTGTATCTGATAATTTACAAAATGTTCCAGGTCCAAAAGGGCCCCTTTCTTGGTATACTCATTACCCTGTCCAACAAATTGGTACTGACTGACCAGCTTCAACTGAACTAAGTCCCAAACTTCCTTTTAGGCTTGCATCACTCCAAAGATTTTTTAATTTAATTATTTAAAAGAAAATTTTTAAGGCAGAAACAAATGCTTGCATTGTTGGGATGTCTCTAGCCATCTTTATTAGAACAGAAACAAAAATATCTTGACAGGGAGAAAGGTGTCCTACCTAATAGAAACAGTAAAGAGTCATACATTGATTACCTATCTACAAAGGCGTCTTTGATCCCGTACAATAAACCCATCATAGATTTGAAAGACTATTAAATCAGCATATGGCAATCTATACCAATTAGTGTTTCATTGATATTTTACGTGTAGTGACAGACTTTTTACAGTTCATTTTCTGTTGCAACTGGTGTTTGCATTTCTAGTTTGGTTAGAGTTAGACTCTGACCTGAGCTGTCCTGGCACAAATAGAGCTCAGAGGGCATAGCAAGTTTTCACCCTTGTGTCATGTTCCAGCCAAGAATCCCTCCTTAGCTTTCTCCTTAGGCACTCTCCTGAAAGCTATCTAATCAGCTGTGTCTTGAAGGGAGTTTAAGAGCACGCCCAGAGCAATGTAGAGTATCTCCTGTTGTCAGCAGCAAGGGCTAGCTGAAGATGTATACAGCTGCTGCTTTTGAAAGTAGCAGCAAGCTATATTAATGTGAACGATAATCTTGATAACTGTTAATGCCACTGAAATGACTGCAAATGTAGTCAGTTCTGGGACAGACTGCTGTTTGACTTTTGGTGCCTGATAGCTGGCCCAAAGAATCTTGATGCCACCATTTCTTAGGATACTGTTGTTTTAAGAAACTTTTTATCTCACTGAGTTTATACTTCAGGATAAAATAAGAAATATATGTGTTTTCCACAGAAAGGAAAGGCTCTAACTCAGACCCCAGAATCTGTACTCTTAGCATGCGCTTATCAAGTCAGTACAGCAAGCAATGGCCACTTTCTGTTTACAGCAAGACTAGCAGGCTAAAAAAAATTCTACAGCTATTAAAAACCATCTCTATCAACAATTACCCCACCCACCTTGTCTCTATCAAATGAGTCAGTTTTAAGGCGTGGGGGAAAAAAAAGACCTTGAAGGCTTACATTGCCCCCCCTTAACAGCACAGCAAGAAAGTAGTATATAGAATCATAGAATCTCAGGGTTGGAAGGGACCTCAGGAGGTCATCTAGTCCAACCCCCTGCTCAAAGCAGGACCAAACCCAATTAGATCATCCCAGCCAGGGCTTTGTCAAGCCTGACCTTAAAAACCTCTAAGGAAGGAGATTCCACCACCTCCCTAGGTAACCCATTCCAGTGCTTCACCACCCTACTAGTGAAAAAGTTTTTCCTAATATCCAACCTAAACCTCCCCCTCTGCAACTTGAGACCATTACTCCTTGTTCTGTCATCTTCTACCACTGAGAACAGTCTAGATCCATCCTCTTTGGAACCCCCTTTTAGGTAGTTGAAAGCAGCTATCAAATCCCCCCTCATTCTTCTCTTCTGCAGGCTAAACAATCCCAGTTCCCTCAGCCTCTCCTCATAAGTCATGTGCTCCAGCCCCCTAATCATTTTTGTTGCCCTCCGTTGGACTCTTTCCAATTTATCCACATCCTTCTTGTAGCGTGGGGCCCAAAACTGGACAGTACTCCAAATGAGGCCTCACCAGTGCCGAATAGAGGGGAATAATCACGTCCCTCGATCTGCTGGAAATGCCCCTACTTATACAGCCCAAAATGCCATTAGCCTTCTTGGCAACAAGGGCACACTGTTGACTCATATTCAGCTTTTCGTCCACCGTAACCCCTAGGTCCTTTTCTGCAGAACTGCTGCCCAGCTATTCGGTCCCTAGTCTGTAGCAGTGCATGGGATTCTTCCGTCCTAAGTGCAGGACTCTGCACTTGTCCTTGTTGAACCTCATCAGATTTCTTTTGGCCCAATCCTCTAATTTGTCTAGGTCCCTCTGTACCCTGTCCCTACCCTCCAGCGTATCAACCACTCCTCCCAGTTTAGTGTCATCTGCAAACTTGCTAAGGGTGCAGTCCACACCATCCTCCAGATCGTTGATGAAGATATTGAACAAAACCGGCCCCAGCACCGACCCTTGGGGCACTGCACTTGATACTGGCTGCCAACTAGACATGGAGCCATTGATCACTACCCATTGAGCACGACCATCCAGCCAGTTTTCTATCCACCTTACCATCCATTCATTCAGCCCATACTTCCTTAACTTGCTGGCAAGAACACTGTGGGAGACTATCAAAAGCTTTGCTAAAGTCAAGAAATAGCACATCCACTGCTTTCCCCTCATCCACAGAGCCAGTTATCTCATCATAGAAGGCAATTAGGTTAGTCAGGCATGACTTGCCCTTGGTGAATCCATGCTGACTGTTCCTGATCACTTTCCCCTCCTTTAAGTGGTTCAGAATGGATTCCTTGAGGACCTGTTCCATGATTTTTCCAGGGACTGAGGTGAGACTGACCGGCCTGTAGTTCCCCGGATCTTCCTTCTTCCCTTTTTTAAAGATGGGCACTACATTAGCTTTTTTCCAGTCATCCGGGACCTCCCCCGATTGCCATGATTTATCAAAGATAATGGCCAATGGCTCTGCAATCACATCGGCCAACTCCTTTAGCACCCTCGGATGCAGTGCATCCAGCCCCATGGACTTGTGTTCGTCCAGCTATTCTAAATAGTCCCGAACTACTTCTTTCTCCACAGAGGGCTGGTCACCTCCTCCCCATACCGTGCTGCGGAGTGCAGCCGCCTGGGAGCTGACCTTGTCTGTGAAGACAGAGGCAAAAAAAGCATTGAGTACACTAGCTTTCTCCACATCCTCTGTCACTAGGTTCCCTCCCTCATTCAGCAAGGGGCCCACACTTTCCTTGACTTTCTTCTTGTTGCTCACATACCTGAAGAAACCCTTCTTGTTACTCCTAACATCTCCGGCTAGCTGCAACTCCAAGTGTGATTTGGCCTTCCTAATTTCACTCCTGCATGCCTGAACAATATTTATATACTCCTCCCTGGTCATTTATCCAATCTTCCACTTCTTGTAAGCTGCTTTTTTGTGTTTAAGACGAGCAAGGATTTCACTGTTAAGCCAAGCTGGTCGCCTGCCATATTTACTTTTCTTTCTACACATCGGGATGGTTTGTTCCTGCAACCTCAATAAGGATTCTTTAAAATACAGCCAGCTTTCCTTGACTCCTTTCCCCCTCATGTTATTCTCCCAGGGGACCTTGCCCATCAGTTCCCTGAGGGAGTCAAAGTCTGCTTTTCTGAAGTCCAGGGTCTCTGTTCTACTGCTCTCCTTTCTTCCTTGTGTCAGGATCCTGAACTCGACCATCTCATGGTCACTGCCTCCCAGGTTCCCATCCACTATTGCTTCCTCTACTATTTCCTCCCTGTTTGTGAGCAGCAGGTCAAGAAGAGCTTTTCCCCTAGTTGGTTCCTCCAGCACTTGCACCAGGAAATTGTCCCCTACACTTTCCAAAAACTTCCTGGATTGTCTGTGGACCGCTGTATTGCTCTCCCAGCAGATATCGGGGTGATTAAAGTCACCCATGAGAACCAGGGCCTGTGATCTAGTATAGCATAGCATATAGTGTATAAGCAGAGCAGAGCAGAGCAGACAGACACGCAAAACTAGGCTCTTAGCAGAGCCAATAGTGATATTAAAATCTCCCTACAAGGCAGAAGAATTTAGCAGTTCAACTAGATACATACCACATGGCTGGACTTTTCTGTGCAAAAAAATAACCTATTGAGCTCTGCATTTGCTGAACCAGGCAGTACTGAAATAAAAGGAAACAAAGTTCCAGTCCTTTCTGACAAAAATAAGCCCTATTCTGTTGTTTGAGGGGGAATTTCTCTCGACACAGCATTTTGAACATTTCTACAGTAACCCGCTGTGCCGCAGACTGGTTAAGTGAAGATTAGCCATCCTGCCTTGCTTGATACAAAATCATGAAAAAACAGGCATCGGAGTTACATATTTTCCGGTATCTTACATACCACATTTCCTGTTTTTTGTTTGCAAAAAGTGACAAGTTACGTTTCTGTTAATGCAAATAAGATAAGTGGAAAAGAAAAGCATTTGAAGGTGGCACCCCTTCCCTTCTCATATAAAATATTACATTGGCTGGTAGACTTTGGTGAGCTCCTGGAAAATACGTTTTCAGGGGGATGCTTTTAGTTTGTTTTCCAAGAGATGCTTTTGGTTTTGCTTTTGCCTGTTCATTCTTTTAAAAATTTATTTACAGAATAAACCAACAATCTTTAAAAGCCTAATCCTGCAAGGTTCTGAGCACCTCCTACTTTGGGTACCGAGCATTTTCAGTTTTCAGTGATTTAAGTAGGAATGGAGGGCTCTTGGTGCCAATTAAATCTAAAGAACATTTAATCATTAAAAAAGAAAAAATATTACTGATCAAATTTGGCTATTTTTTTATTTTTGCAAAATCTCTGGTTTGGTTTTGCAAATGAGGTGATTCCTCACTGGATCCTGTTTTATTCAAGCCCCCAAAGTTCAGACAAATGGGGGAGAGCTTTAGACATATTTCTGTCTGTGAGCCCATTTATGATTACAACTAAACTACACATGATCTCACAGGTTATCACTCATGACAAAAAAATTCTAAAACTTCAGCTTGTTACACTCTAATATAATTTCACTTTATATATGAATGTTTAAACTATAAATCAATTTATATTACATAATTTGCTATAAAAACTTGTGTTTAAAAATCCAATTACAGAAAAAATATTAAGAAAAATAATAGGTGCAAAATTCAAAGGAGGGGGATAGAGCCCAGGAGGGAAAGAAGTAGGCAGAAAGGACGGGGCGGGGAGGGATGGCAGCGACAGCCCCCAGGGGGAGGGGGGGGGGAGGGTGTTTCATTTAATAGGATCATTCAGATACTTCCAGGAAAGCATCCTGTATCTCAGTATTTTTACTTGGATTTCTGTTTTGGTATAGAATTCTTTCCATCATAAACTAGTAAAGGATTATTATAAAACTAAAGAGACACTGCAAAGTATATTTACGTTTTATAAAATCTAAGATCAAAAGAGGTTTCTACCCTGTGTTTTTCTTAAAATTCCAGTAGAAGCAGGTTTTCCGTTTGAGTAAATATTTCTATGCAGGATATGTGACCCAAACATTACAGCATTGTGCTAAAGCACAAGAGGTAGAAAGCTACCTAAGGCTTATAGTCAGATTTACCTAGGGTGACCAGATGCGAGAACCTAAAAATCGGGACTTGTCCTCTGGGGTTCTCCTGCCGGACTTGTTGAGTAAAAAAAAAAAAAAAAAAAAAGAAAGAAAGAAATGGAAGAAGGAAGCCCGATATCGGGACAAAAGGCGTCCCGACCATGCATCGATTTTTTATCGGGATGTCTGGTCACCCTATGATTTTCCTAAGGCCTAGAGTCAGATCTGCAAAGGCACCCTTTCTTCCTGGCATAAAATGCTATTGGGACTCTATGCTAGTACAGGAGTCTGCCCATGTGCAGCCAATAATACTTTAGGAAAGGAAGGCAAAGCACCAGTGCAAATCCAATTGCAGGACCAGGGCCTATGAGAAGTGCAAAAAATTAAATGAACATTAATAATGAAATCAAATTACATTTTAAAAAGTATATTATCTAAGGCGTAAGCAAAAGGCATTACTTAATAGAATACGATTTTTAACTTGGTAGTGATCTATACTGTTCAGTGATTAGAGTTTACTAGGAAGAGTAGAAAAAGAGCAAGCTTAATCGAAGTGGTAATACATTTAAGATCTTGAAATATATTATTTTATGTTGAATAGTAGCAAATAGGTGGAAAGGCCTTCCACACAGCGTGGAATATGTAGTGTTTAAATATTTTAACAAACATGGGATGATTATATGGACTTTAATAAATTAGAGTATCTGCTAGTTTTATGCTTGAAATTAAATTATCTACAGCTGAAGGAGTTTTTCACTGCTCATGCATATTTTCCCCAGACTGTGTAGTGGCTGGCTGCATAGAATTGGTTTTGTTATTGTTTTTCCTCCTTCTCTAGCACAAAAAGTTTAAGAGTCTGTAAATCATGGTAGCAAAGTTCTAATCAAGGTGTTCCAAGTTCTGGTCCTGTACAAAGGAGAACATAGCATATTCCACACAGAAGGATCCCCAAAGTGACTACTGGATCGAGCAGGGAGAGAGAACAAAGCAAAAAAGAGTCATCACTTGTTCTGTAGTGCTAAACTGGCAGTCATGGTACATATAAATTAAGTACAAAGGGACCAAAAAGTCACTTAGAGTCAGTAACTTTTCTTAGCTGCCCCATGGCTTCAGAAAATGGAACTCCTCCACAACAGTGCTTTTTGGATTGGGATTAAAAAAAAAAAAAAAAAGAGCATGGTGCCAACTCTCAGCTTTAAATGGCAGTAGACTAAATACTTCACAATGAGAAGGGCATTTTTTGCTGCTTTTACTGTTATGAGTTAACCATCACAGAGAGGACTGATTGCTCTAAGATAGAGTCCACTGAACAAAACAAAAAAATTGAAACAACCATTTGAGGAAACCCTACAGAATATCATTTTGCCAGACACACAGGTAGATACTAGAAGCTGATATCGTAGGTTTTATTTTACTGCAGCTTTTAAAGAAGCTTTCAAATCCAAGAGCACAGCAACAATCAGAGATCTGAGGCCCCAATCCTGCAAAGACTTACATCCATGCTTAACTCTACCATGAGTAAGTTTAATTGATTTCAGTGGGACTGCTCATGGTAATAAAGTTAAGCATATGTGCAAGTCTTTGCAGGATTGTGGCCTCTGTAGGTGAGGTCTTCACTCTCATCCTCTCAAGCAGCATGCCTGAGCACCAAGGAGCCAAACATGGACCCAGTTACTTAAACCCTCCTCAATGTGGGGTTTTTGGATCAACTGAACACATATCCAACTTGTCCCATTTCTGGATTTACAAAGGCAAAATGCAGCCCCCAAAAGTCTTCTCCTTTGTCCTTAATTATTCTATTATGATATTTCACAAGGCTGCACTTTACTAACTGCATGCTGTGCATAGTAAGATTTGTGGCTTGGCTTTCTCATACATTTGCTTCTGCCTATTGTGACTAGTAAAGTTGGCTTAATTTCTGTGTAGATATTTCCATTGGCACGCTCTCTCTCTGTAACATAAATGTGAGCAGGAGAGCACAACAACATGTATTGAATCACTTGGCCATTCCAATTCGCTTCACATTCCACATTCTTGGCTTTGGAAAATTCCCAAAGTTAAAAGGGAAATTACTTTTTTTTTTCCTTGCACTAACATTTGTTGGAAGAGCTGTTTTTCCTTCATTAGGACCAATAATGGGATTGTCCTATTTCATAGACTCATAGAATATTAGGGTTGGAAGAGACCTTAGGACAGGGGTGGCCAACCTGAGCCTGAGAAGGAGCCAGAATTTACCAATGTACATTGCCAAAGAGCCACAGTAATATGTCAGCAGCCCCCCGCCCCATCAGCTCCTCCACCCAGCTCCCAGCACCTCCCACCCACAGGCAGCTCTGCTGATCAGCACCTCCCCCTCCCTCCCCACACTTCCCGATCAGCTGTTTCATGGTGTGCAGGAGGCTCTGGAGGGCAGGAGTGAGGGAATGGCAGGTTCAGGAGGGGGCAAGATGGGGTGGAGTAGGGGCAGGGCCTGTGGCACAGCCAGGGGTTGAGCAGTAAACACCCCCCGCACATTAGAAAGTTGGCGCCTGTAGCTCCAGCCCCGGAGTCAGTGCCTATACAAGGAGCCACATATTAACTTCTGAACTCCAGAGCCACACGGCCACCCTTGCCTTAGGAGGTCATCTAGTCCAATCCCCTGCTCAAAGCAGGGCCACCACCACCTAAATCATCCCAGCCAGGGCTTTGTCAAGGCACGCCTTAAAAACCTCTAAGGATGGAGATTTCCTGCACCCTCTCTGTCTACTAGAGGTTGTCTTTTGATTTGTATAGTCTATTTGCGGTACGCTGGGTGCCCAGAGGCACCTGTTCACAAGGCACTTCATAAAATGGAGATATTTTATTAGTTCTAATAATGAATTTTATTTTTCAGCACTAACAGCTAGAGGGCACTAGAAAAAAAAACAGTGCAAGGAAGTGTCCTGTATTGGATAAAGGGGATTAAATATTCTAATCAGTATTTTCCATTCCCTATTAATTGTATAGCTAATCGGGTGTAGGCACCTTTTCTAATGAACTCAACATTACAGGCGGGAAGGACAGTGTAACTCACTTCCTTTTGGAGTGAGTGGTAGCTTAGAGACAAAAAAGTAATAAGATAACATACTGTAAATCACTGGCCTGCCTCCCCAGCCCAGGAAAGACTAACACCACACCCAAAAGTCACTTCAGGCTCCCCCGCAACTCCACCCCCCGGCCCCGCCCCTTCCCCAAATCCCCACCCCTGGGAAAAATTGGTGAGAGCTGAGCACCCACCGGCAGCTCCCCCCGCACGCTCGCCCAACTCATTCTTCACCTTCCGGGTTCCCTGCACGACCAGAGGCGCCTCCAGCCATGCAGGGAACCCGGAAGGTGAGTGAGTCGGGTGGGGAGCTGCCGGTGGGTGCTCACACCCCCGGCCCTGGCTCCTCCCCCGGCCGTGCTGCATTCCCCCCCACCCCCCACCCCAGCTTGCAAGCGGAGGAGAAGAGGGAGAGCAGTAGAGCACCCAAGCACCCACCGGGCCCTGCAGGCTGCAGCTCCCCACCAGCCCCACCCCCAGCTGCTCACCAGTGCTCCTGGGCTGGCATGCTTCCCCAGGAAGTTGCGCCTTCTTCATCGCTCTCAGGCTCCTTCCTCCGGCAGCACGCTGGGGGCGGGGGAAAGCACAGGGGAGGTGTCTCCGGCCGCGCAGGGAAGGCGAGTGAGTTGGGCAGGCGGGCGAGCACGGGGCTGCCGGGGAGCTGCCCACCCACCGATTTTTCCCCGTGGGTGCTCCAGCCCCGGAGCACCCACGGAGTTGGCACCTATGCTTCAGGCCCCTTTTTTCAGGGCAATACTTTGTTCTTCATGTACAAAACTGACAACATAACACAACTATTCCCTGGCAAAATCAAATTGCAGGAACTTCGAGGCTTTTCCCCTTGCATCTCTACCCCTTAGTCCACAACCAGCAACAGGCACCCACCTGCTTCCTGTGGTTTTCCCCTTCAGTGGGGCTCTCTCAGTCCTTTATAGAAATCATCTGATCCTTTTCCAGCTGCATCTGATAATTGAACAGACTGGCTGGCCCCAGGCCCTTAAAGGGGCAGACCACCCTGTTACATGTGGTCAGCTCAAACTTCCCCTTCTCTTTGGGCTTGGCTGCTCCTAGACATGCTTCCTCTCTCAAAATTGCTCAGCCTGCATACCCTCTCTCCCTTTCCCAGACGGATGCACACCTGAGAACAGGACTGATCATTTCAGACAAACACTGCCAGCCTTTTACACCAATATAAAGCAAAAGCAGAAAAGAAAAGAAAAGAAAAGAAAAGAAAAGAAAAGAAAAGAAAAGAAAAAAAAAGCATGTCTGGTTGCCGGGTCACTCCCTGGCTCCAATACACCCCTATGCTCATCTGCTTCAATTTCTGTCAGCTACATTTCCCTTCTGATATCATTTAAAACCTGTTTCCAGATCTCATCAAAACCTTCTGCTTTGTTTACTAGCGTATAAATTCTCTCTCCCATAAGCAGACATTGCTGTCAATCTGCAATCCACTCTCTCTCTCTCTGCCAACATATCTATCCGATGCAGAAATATATTTTGTGGGGGAGCATTGGTGTTATCCGGTGTTAGCCTGGTTAGCATTTTCATAAGAAGTCTCTTTTTACTTCAGAATGAAACCTTGCAAAGAGCCTTATTACTGAGTGATTCTCACATGAATGCATTATGTATGTTAACAAGAATATTTTGCCTGAAAAGCATGGTATCATCTGTGTTTATGTAGATAAGCAATGTCAGGGTGGACATACGCACTCTCTCTCTCATCCCCACCCCCCACCCCCACACACACAATCTGACAGACTCTTCCCTCAAGCCCCGATCCCCATGCCTCAGAGCAGAGACTTGTCTTCCTACCACTCCTGAATCCTTGATCTTCCTCCTAAATGAAGCAGCCCAATCCATCGCAGCCAGCTGCCTGCTACTTTGCCTCTGCTGCTCAGCTCCGTCTACATTCTGATGTGAGGCCTGGATCCCAAGGTTCCTGCCTTTAATCCTTCCCCCTGCAAGGTGTGGTTACTGGCTGCTCCTCACGAATGAAAATGAGATGTTGTAACTCATGAGGCTACCCTGGAGAGCATCGTTTTCCATAAATAAATAAAATCTTGGAAGAAGTGCCACGCTGCATAGCACCAGGTGTCTGAGAGTAAACAGTAACTAATATCCTGTGGGTGGGAATTCACACAATCCACAAACTTGATTATACGAGTCTTATTCATGAAACTATATAGTTAGGGCCCTTCATTTTAAGTTTTGATTTTATTAAATTTTTCCTGGGAATTTATCAGTGTTACCACTACAACAAAAACAGATGAAAATCAGTGCAAAACTCTATGAATAATTTTTCTGGATAAATATCGGGATTTATTTTGGTGGACAGAAAGACAGGAGAAAAAAAGTATTCAGTAGATTAATGCTTTGAATTCTGTTTATCAATGTAGTTTGATGCAGAACTAAAACAGATCTCAAACCACAATGCCACCTCTGAGTTTAAGAAAACAATATATCTCTAATCCCCAAATAAAACTTTTCATTTTAATAAATAGTTTACTGTTGTAGACTTAGAACTATTAGCCTATAAATATTTACATTTAATAATTGGGCCACAACATTTGCAGCTCATACACTCAACTTCATCCTTTTCTCCTGTTTTTGGTTTTTTTAAATTTTTTTTTATTTTTCGAATACTTCCTTGTGTTCTGAAACATATTCTGTTACAGACTTTCATTTTCTCCCCATTTTAGTGTGTTAAATCTTTAAACCGTTATCTGCTAACAGCTTGAAATGTGTACATGATAGGCATGAGATTAGTCAGTAAATTCAGAGGCATACGCACTCCCGAACTTGCATGCATGCCTATTTGTTTATTGTGTATCTCTTCTAAACTAATAAAGAGCCTTACTTCAAACAGGCAGCTTTGCACATACACACAGACCAATGTATTATCGTAATACATAGATCTCATGCAATGTATTGTATTTTCCTAATAAATCAAGTTATTTTTATATATTTGAAGGATACAAAAGTACGGTGAAAATAAAAAAAAACCTAAATAATACTTTTTGTAAAACCTGGGAAATTTTTTTTGGTAAAAATCAGTTTAAACTGAAAAGGAAGGGACTTATATATAGTGCTTGAGGGTTAGAGAATCCACCCCAACACATGGGCACGGTGTAGGGTATCAGAACCTATATAGAATAGAATTGCTCTGCAGCCTATGTTCAGCAGCTATTCTGGGCCCTATGCTGGAATGACATGATGACCCCCTGTTGGGGGTTTGCTGCCCCCACTTTAGGCCTCTTCTGTGCTGGGCTGCATGGAAGTGGCATAGGGGCCCTGCTAAAACACACAGGGCATGGCTACACTTGTGAGTTAGAGTGCATTAAAGCAGCCCCGGGCGCCCTAACTCACGACGCGTCCACACTGGCAAGGCACGTAGAGCGCCCGGACTCCACGGCTGGAGCGTTCCTGGTAATTGACCTCGGCGAGTGGAATAACATTTGATGCGCCCCCACTGGAGCTCCTCAACG
Source organism: Macrochelys suwanniensis (assembly GCA_033296515.1). Classification (NCBI taxonomy): domain Eukaryota; kingdom Metazoa; phylum Chordata; order Testudines; family Chelydridae; genus Macrochelys; species Macrochelys suwanniensis. Next base: position 4,752,967 of record CM065790.1, on the reverse strand, counting down.
CCAGTGTGGACGCCCTGGTCTGTTAATGCGCTCTAGTGTCCCACAATGCCTGTTCTAGCCACTCTGGTCATCACTTTGAACTCTACTGCCCTGCCCTCAGGTGACCAACCGTCAGACCCGCCCTTTACATTCTCTGGGAATTGTGAAAATCCCCTTCCTGTTTGCTCAGCCAGGCGTGGCGTGCTCTCAGCGAATCTTTCCAGGTGACCATGCCTCCACGCGCCAGGCGATCCCCAGTATGGCGCAATAGTGAGGTGCTGGACCTCATCAGTGTTTGGGGGGAGGAAGTTGTCCAGTCCCAGCTGCGCTCCAGCTGTAGGAATTATGATACCTTCGGGCAGATATCAAGGGACATGATGGAAAGGGGCCATGACCACGACGCAGTGCAGTATTAAAGTGAAGCTGCGGAATGCCTACCACAAAGCCCGTGAGGCAAACAGCCACTCCGGTGGTGCCCCCGCGACCTGCCGTTTCTACAAAGAGCTGGACGCAATACTTGGGGGCGACCCCACCTCCACTCCGAGGACCACCATGGACACTTCAGAGCCCAGATCAACAAAGCAGCAGCAGGAGAAGGAAAGCGGGAGTGCTGAGGAGGAGGAAGACACCCTGGAATCCCTAGATGCATGCAGCCAGGAGCTGTTCTCAAGCCAGGAGGAAGGTAGCTAGTCACGGCAGCTGGTGCTTGGGGAAGGACAAACACCAGAGGAGGTGCTTGGTAAGCGGCTTTTATTTTGGGAAGGAAGTTATTTGGTGCGGGCTCTTGGGACGAGGAGGGTTAGGGCTGCATGCATGCCTAGATGCGGAATAGGGCGTTGATGTGCTCGCTCACATCACGGTAATCAGCCTCAGTGATCTCTTCAAAGGTCTCATCCAGAACTTGGGCAATGCGCTTGCGCAGGTTTCTTGGGAGAGCCACTGTGGTCCTTGTCCCAGTCAGGCTAACATGTCCGCATCACTGTGCTGTGAGGGGCGGGGGAACCATTGCTGTACACAGGCAAGCTACATATGGGCCAGGGCGGAAGCTGCATTGTAGTAGAAGACCCTCCCTTGCTTCCCAGGTCACCCTCACCAGCGAGATATCTTCCAGGATGAACTCCTGTGGAAAATGTGGGGACAGTGTTCAGTATAGGGGTTCCCTGCAGCTGTTGGCTCTCCCCAAGGCACAGAAACCCAGAGGACGGTACGGCCAGTCCCCCTTGACCCTGTGCTTAGTCACCATTTTCGGGCTCCCATGGGTTATGTGCGCTTGCTTTGGGACGGGCAAATTATGCTATTGTGTAGACTGCTTACCCTCCTTAAGTACGGGGAAAATCTTTGCTCTGTCTGGTGTGAACAATGCTGCCTCTGTTAAGTGTTGCATTTTGCTTTTACAGATGCAACCTTGAGATCTCAGCCGTCTGTGTTATCACCGTCCGAAAGACTCCAAAGAAGTAGGAAGAGGCCACATAGAAGCAAAGAAGACATGCTGCATGAAGTAACACAGCAGTCCCTTAACAAGAATCTAAAAGCGCAGGAGTGGAGGGAGAGTGAAAGGAGGATCTGCCAGCAGAATGAGGAGCGCCGGCACAAAAGCGTGGAGCTACGGCAGCAAAGCACGGATCGGCTGATAAGCATCATGGAGCACTAAGCGGGCTCAATCCAGGCGTTCGTAGCCATGCAGGCGGAGCACTACCATGCCCGCCCCCGCTGTAGCCCTTGTCCCAAAACTCTTTCCCTTGTGCCCCCATGTCACCTCCAACCCACTTTCCCCAACATCTGGGTTCTTATCACCTCCAACACTGGTAGCTTCACCACCCAGCCCTGAAAACTACGACCCTTACCCACTGCACTCAACCCCCATCACCATGCAATATAGCCACCCTAAAGTGCAGCACTCATTGCACAGCACTCCAGACAGGAAGGCGGAGTATGATAACAGGACATATGCAAATCTGTGATTGTCCCGTTCCCCACCTCACCCCCTTGCCCTTTCTGTTTCCCAAGCAGTTGTATTTCTTTTCAATAAATGGATTTTTTGGCTTTGAAAGCATTCATTATTATTGCATAAAGTAAAAGATACCTTAGCCCAGGAAAGCAACAGGCACTGCAAGTCAGCGTAGCAAACACAGATTCCTACTAACATTGGGAACCACTGCACTTCACTCCCGTGGAGGGCACCAAACATTACTGGTGGCTTTCAGCTTCAAATTGCTCCCTCAAGGCATCCCTAATCCTTGCAGCCCCATGCTGGACACCTCTAATAGCCCTGCTCTCTGGCTGTTCAAATTCAGCCTCCAGGTGTTGATCCTCCGAGTTCCATGCCTGAGTGAATCTTTCACCCTTCCCTTCACAAATGTTATGGAGGGTACAGCACGCGGATATAACCGTGGGGATGCTGTCATCGGCCAGGTCCAGCTTCCCATACAGAGAGCGCCAGCGGCCCTTTAAACGGCCAAAAGCACACTCCACAGTCATTCTGCACCAGCTCAGCCTGTTGTTGAACCGCTCCTTGCTGTTGTCAAGGCTCCCTGTGTAGGGTTTCATGAGCCACGGCATTGAAAGGTAAGCAGGGTCTTCAAGGATCACAATGGGCATTTAGACTTCCCCTACGGTGATCTTCTGGTCTGGGAAAAAAGTCCTGGCTTGTAGCTTCCTGAACAGGCCAGTGTTTTGAAAGATGCATGCGTCATGCATCTTTTCAAACCAGCCTGCGTAAATGTCAATGAAACGCCCACGGCGATCCACAAGCGCCTGGAGAACCATAGAGAAATACCTCTTCCGATTAATGTACTCGGAGGCTAGGTGGGCTGGTGCCAGAATTGGAATATGAGTCCCATCTATTGCCCCTCCGTTGTTAGGGAAACCCATTTGTGCAAAGCCAGCCACAATGTCATGCACGTTACCCAGAGTCATGGTTCTTCTGAGCAGGATGCAATTAGTGACCCTGCAAACTTGCATCAACACGATTCCAACGGTCGACTTTCCCACTCCAAACTGGTTAGCGACCAATCGGTAGCTGTCTGGAGTTGCCAGCTTCCAGACTGCAATACCCACCCGCTTCTCCACTGTCAGGGCAGCTCTCAATCTCATGTCCTTGTGCCGCAGGGTGGGGGTGAGCTCATCACACAGTCCCATGAAAGTGGCTTTTCTCATCTGAAAGCTCTACAGCCATTTCTCGTCATCCCAGACTTGCATGACGATGTGATCCCACCACTCAGTGCTTGTTTCCCCAAGCCCAAAAGCAGCGTTCCACAGTGGTGAGCATGTCCGTGAATGCCACAAGCAATTTCGTGTCATATGCGTTACGCGAGTCAATATCATTGTCGGAGTCCTCACTGTCAGTTTGGATCTTAAGGAGTAACTCGACTGCCAAACGTGACGTGCTGGCGAGACTCATCAGCATATTCCTCAGCAGTTCGAGCTCCATTCCCACAGACCGAAAGGGAAGACAGCGTGCAGTACAAAAAACATTGAAAGATGGCGCCAAATGTGGACGGAAGCACAGGGATTGCTGGGATGCGAACTGATGCATCACGGGGTGTTGGGACAGGACCCAGAATGCCCTGCATCCCCCGCACCCTTCCCACAAGCCACAGAGCCAGAATGGGAAGAGGTGCTCTGTGGGGTAGCTGCCCATAATGCACTGCTCCCAGAGCCTCTGCAAGTGCCGCAAATGTGGACATGCCAGTGCACTTGCAGCTGTCAGTGTGGACAGCCTGCAGCGCTTTCCCTACTACGCTCTCCGAGGGTTGGTTTAACTCAAAGCCCTCTACATCTGCAAGTGTAGCCATGCCCACAGAGAAGATGTGGAGGCCCTCTGTTCACAGCAGGCCATCTGCCACACAGTACAAAGACTGTGCTTCTGTTGTACGGGAACGAGGAAAGTGTTGGAGCCCCTGCACATTGATAGGTGAATTTCACCGCAGATACAGAAATGCCCAGAATCTCATGTCATTACAAATCTAATCTATCCACCTCCCAAGCCTTACCTTAGACATATCCAACTCTCCTGATCATTGATGCCAACAAATGAAATCTACAGCATAAGACCATTATACAAATATAGATTATTAACGAGAGAACAAAAAAGCACGCTGTTATCAGGAAATAAAAACAATAAAACCCACCTCAATACACATTATTGGCTTGCATGCTGCAAGCAGATCAGAAGGTTCAATTAACAAAATTCCTACAACCCTATATTATATTAAAATTTTTATACTAAAATTTCCTCCTGCTCCCAGTCCCTAAATGATCCTCTGAATTAATAAAATATAGCTGTCTCACCTAGGCATCCTTTTACCAAAGAGAAGTCACAACTGTTCTGCTGAAAATGAAGACTATTGATTTAGAGACCTCAGGTCTGTGTCCTCTGTGCTTGTCCTAATGTACTTTGGAGATGTGTAACATTCAAGCGACATTGGCTCATTCTTTCTTTGAAAGCCAGTACATTCATAGTTCTGAGGAATACCATCATATTCATTTTGTGTTTGTATCTCTATATTTTTAGCCAATAAAACCCCAGATATCTGTGTTATTTAATTTTTTTCCCCTATTGGTATGATAGAAAGCACTAATTTTAATTTTAGACAACCTCAGTGTTTCATTGGTGATGCAGCATTATTCAGTCTCTGTCTGAATGCTCTATCGGGGGCCGCTCCTCGCGTAGGAGCCAGAGAAGGGACATGCCACTGCTTCCGGGAGGTGCTTGAGCTAAGCACCACTCGGAGCCTGCAACCCATAGCCTCTCCCCACGCCCCACCCCAGCCCTGATCCCCCTCTGCTCTCCAACCCCCTTGATCCCAACACAGAGCATCCTCCAGTACCCCAAACCTCTCATCCCTAGCCCCACCCCAGAGCCCGCACCCCCAGCCAGAACCTGCACCCCTTCCCACATCCCTGCCCCATCCCTGATCCCCCTCCCGCCCTCCAAACCCCTCAATCTGACCCCAGAGCACCCTCCTACACTCCAAACTCCTCATTCCCACCCCTCCGGCACCCCAACCCCACTTTTGTGAACATTCATGGCCCGCCATACAATTTCTATTCCCCGTTGTGGCCCTCAGGCCAAAAAGTTTGCCCACCCCTGGTCTATACAGAGCTAATGAACCTTCACTAAAGTAGAAGTAGGCTACTGGCACAGAAAGTTGACAAGGTTTGGAGGAGTAAGCTTCCTTGGGTCTCCTCCAGGGGAACCCAGACCCACCCTGTATTCTGGGTTCCAGTCTAGGGACCTTCAAACCAGCAGCTCAGCTCTGTACTCTCTGCCTTTACTGCTCTTTCCCAGGACTTCAATAGGGTTGGGTTGTGGTTTTGGTTTTGGTTTAAACAGCCCCTACACTCTGCCTCCTTTTAAGGAGCATGACTGCAGTCAGCAGCTAGCCTCAACTCCTAGGCTTTATAGGAGCCCCACCTGTTCCTGCCCTGTGAGCTTCATTCTTAGTTAGCAGCATTGCCCCTTAGATCCCCAGCAGGTGCAGCCTATGGCTAATTGGCCTCTCCTGCCAGCTTTAACCCCATTAGTGCTGGTGTGGAGTGAACATCCCCATCACACCAGCAAATCCTACATTAAAGTGCTTTTAGAAAATCCTTTTTTGTACTAATAGCAGCCCTGATCCTGAACAAAACGGGTAAGAATAACCGGGGGAAAAAACCCTCAAGTCTATTCTTCTTACCCATATTTAAGCATGAAATTGAAACGTGGATACTTGGAATTTCACAGTAGCAACAATGGAAAGTTCTTAGATCTTCTTGTTCAAAAAGCACAGGCCTCTGTCATATCAACCAAATGAGATTATCCTTTAGCAATACAGGAGCTACGACATATGACAGAACTGTTCTAACTTCATCCAGTAGAGGCCAATGGTATATAGACCCAATAACTGCTACACTGATGTGTTTTATAGTAAAAAAAAAAATAATCACACATTATTCCTTAGCATATTTGCATTTTCCTGACCCACATCCAAATGAATGTCAAGGTCAACATATAAATATATTTGGAGTCTCCAAAGGGTTAAAATAGCAAAAATAAACGTAGAAAGTACACTGTTATTATCACTATTAGTAGTAGTTTTGTAGTAATGCCTGGGAGGTCCAGTCATGGCCCCGCTCCAGGGTGCAGGGCTGGGGGCTGCACCACGCGGCTCCTGGAAGCAGCCGCGTGGCCCCACTCCGAGAGTGGGACCCGCTCCACATGTAGAGCCGGAGAAGGGACATGCTGCTGCTTCCAGGAGCCACTTGAGGTAAGCGCCACTCGGAGCCTGCACCTGTGAGCCTCTCCCTGCGCCCCAACCCCCTGCCCCAGCCCTGATCCCCCTCCTGCTCTCCAAACCCCTTGCTCCCAGCATGGAGCACCCTCCCGCCCCCCCAAACCTCTCATCCCCAACCCCACTCCAGAGCCCTTACCCCCTCTGATACCCCAACCCCAGTTTTGTGAGCATTCATGGCCCGCGCTATATTTTCTATTCCCCGATGTGACCCTGAGGCCAAAAAGTTTGCCCACCCCTGGTTAAACCAATAAATAGTCAAAGGTTCAGACCTTCTGGGTGTGGGCTGAGCAAACATGCAGTCTGTAACTCAGATCTCTTGGGTGTGGACTGAGCAAACACACAGTCAATAGCTCAGGCCCTTTGGCCAAGGGTTTTATCCAACCCCGAATGTGGGGAAAAGGGTAGGGGGAACTTGGCCCATCCTGCTCTACTGGATCCCAGCCTAGGGCCCTTGAAGATGGGCTGGTGGGGAAACAAAGAATCATAGAATCAGACTTGTAGGACTGCAAGTGACCTCGAGAGGTCATCTAGTCCAGTCCCCTGCTGGAGGTTGCTGCAGGGCCGTCCTTACCTATAGGCAAAGCAGGCAGCTGCCTAGGGCACCAGAAGATTTGGGGCACCAACTTCCTGGTGCCTTGCGCAGCTGCACGCTGCTCCGGCTCTTCCCCAGGGCCCCAGCCCCACCCCCACTCCCCTGAGCTCTGCAGCAGGGCCAGGCCTGCACTCACCAGCGGCGGGAAGTGTAGCGACCTGGCTTCAGCTGCGCTGCCAGGGCCTGCCCTCCCCCCCTCCCCGCAGAGGCAGGGGCCAGCCCCCCCCCCCATCCCTCCCCACACCTCCCCCACAGAGGCCTGGGGCACCACACACACACCCTGTGCGGGGGCTGCCTAGGGCCCCAGAATAGCTAGGGACGGCCCTGGGTTGCTGGCTCACATCTCAGCAACGCAACAGGTCCAACGTCTCATTTACTTGGGCTGCTTCCTACCGGTGTCTGGTTGGGTTGCTCCACAACCGCTAGAGCCTAGTTCCTTGTCTCCACGCTGAGCGGCTCCCTCTGAGCTTCCTCTGTGTTCCTCTGTCTCCTGAGGCCACGGCTTGCCTTCTCTCCAGGCTGGCTTACGAGTGTCGTCACCTGCCCCAGCTGGTCATGGGCTCCACAGGTGGTTCAGCCCCCTGGAAAGGATTTCAGACTCTTTCCTTGGTCTAACCTCAACTGAGCGGCAGAGCCCGGCCTTTATGATTCCTGCCGCGCCTCCACACTTCCTGCGAGTGGGATGGGGCGGGGGTAACTGCGTCCAACACGGTGAATTAACAGACAAAATGAGGCCACTACATCTCATTACACAAACACACCCCTTAAGTCAATCTCTGAGGCACTGGAGATGGCAGTTTTACCTTCCCCCACCCTGGAAAAGAAATCTGCATTTAGGTGTGCCTTACCAGCTCAGTGTCAAACTGAAAAGGTGAATCGTTGAAGGGTCTATCTCATAGAACTGGAAGGACCTTGAAAGGTCATCGAGTCCAGTCCCCTGCCTTCATTAGCAGGACCAAGCACTGTCCCCTGACAGATTTTTGCCCCAGATCCCTAAATGGCCCCCTCAAGGATTGAGCTCACAACTTTGGGTTTAGCAGGCCAATGCTCAAACCACTGAGCTATCCCACGCCCCTCATGGTACTTGGTCTCTTGTGTGATATGCAGCCAATTCAATGGGGTGTGGTCAGTCACTAGCATAAAAGGGGCTCCCAGCAGATAATACCGCAAGGCATCTACAGTCAACTTGACAGTGAGGGCCTCCTATCACGGGGTGCTACACCCCCTCGACTTCTGGGAAAGGACCACTCCCAGCCACACCTCCGAGGCATTTGTTTGAAGGATGAACCTCTCAAGAGAAGACAGGGCTGAACAGCACAGGTTCTTGGTACAGGCAGTCTATAAGTGCCTGGAAGGCTCAGATGCAATCTTCCATACAGTGACATTTGTTGGGGGCTGTCCTTCAGAAGCTTGATAACGGGGCTGCGAGCAATAAGAAGTTGGGGACAAAGTGGCAATAATAGCCCACCAACCCCAAGAACTGTCGCACCTGCTTCTTTTTTGGCAGTGGTAGATAGGTCTGTAGGGCCTGGACTTTACCAACAAAGGGATGGATTTGACTGCGCCCCAGGGTATATCCTAGATAAGTTGTCTCTTCCCAGCCTAGTTTGCATTTCATGTGATTTGCCGTGAGCCCAGCAGTGTGTAAGGCTCAGAGGATGGCCACCACTTGGTTGGGATGGTCCCCCCCAGTTACTGATATGTACAGCCACATCGTCCAAGTAGGCAGCAGCATATGGTCATATGGCGCTATAAAAAGGTGCCTCCCCAGGCTCCCCCTGTACTCACCTGGCGGCGCCTCCGGCGGCACTCCGGGTCTTCAGCAGCGGTGGGTCCTCACCAGAGGTGAAAGTAAGCTGGTACGGTCAGCAGGAGCCCCTGGCCTTTTAAATCCCCGCCCAAGCCCAGCTCCGGAAGCGGGGCTCGGGCGGTGCTTTTTAAGGCACCACTTCTGCTCACAGGGGGAGCAGCCGCTCCCCCCCCCTCCGGCTACGCTACTGCCCATCAGGTTTCGGGACCAGTATGATGGGGCTGTGCCTCCATTACCCCTAGTTCTATTATGGCTCAGACCTCCTTCTTCACTCTCCCCTGCATTTACCGCAGCAGGGGCCAAGTGTTCTCATGGACAATCTTCGCCAGAGTTGTCAGGATCGTGTGCTGCATGAGGGAGGTTTGTCCTGGTCGGGCTGTAAAGAGCTTGGGGAAGGCTTTCAGCAGACTGCTGACTTGCTTCTCTTGTTCTGGAGTTAGGCTGTCTCCAATGTGGGGTTTCTCAGTGTCTGTTGGGACTGGGGCCTGCGGACCCAATTCTGGTTCAGTGCTATATGAGGCAATCAGAAACCCTTCCCGATCCCACCAGGATTACAGGACATTTCCTTGATAAATTTGTTGTTTCTTTCTCTTGGCCAGCTGCTGGTTCTCACAGTTAACAGGCCCCACTTGGTGGATAACCTCCTAGGGTCCCTGCCCTGGGGTGAATAGTTTTGAATCCTTGGAGGGGAGCAACAGGAGAACCCTATCCTCAGGTTCAAAGGATAGGGCAGATGTTACAGCTGAACTGGAGGAGGGACAGAGTGAAATCCCAGAATTAAATTCCAGGAAAGTGTATAGATCAGGGAGCTGAATAAAAATAGGCACAGGGCCAGAGAGTTCAGTGGGTAGGGGCAGAAGCAGGCAAAGCAGAGACTTCTGCACTTGGAGAGAGGGAGTAAAATGGGGCCCAGCCTGGGCCACCCCTCCCCCAGACCAAAACTGTGCAGGACACTCACAAACACACACATAGGATTTGGGGCACTAGGACCCAGGAAGTGCCTCCCCACCCCCATGTGGGCTGCAGAGAGAAGCCAGCCAGAGACTCCAGCCAGGAAAGGACCTTTGGACCTCCGGACATTCAGAGAACTCTGCAGTTTGATGTGGACTTTCTCTGCCCTGTGCTAAGTGGCTGTTTGCTCCAGCTCTCCTGCTCCTCCTCCCTTGCAGTCTCTTCATCTCAGCTTCACTCCTCATCTGCCCCTCTTACCCTCTTCTTCCCTGCACTGATTTCCTGTCCCCCAACTTTTCCTTCCGTTTAGCTTATCCCGTTCCTAACTAACCCCACCAAAACCAACAACAACAATAGTGACAAAATCGTGGAACTAGCGTGATATTTGCTGCCGTCACATTGTTCACTCTACTTGTGTGTTATTCCCCTCCCTCAACCTGTATCTGTCTTGTGTATTTAGATTGCAGGCTCTTTGGGACAGGCACATCTACTACTTTGCATTTGTACAGTGGCTGGCACAATGGGGCCCCATTCGTTATGGGCCATTACGCTCTACCATAATAAGCATGTTAAATAAATAATCAAAAGTATTTGTCCTTCTGGATCTGTTGGTGATATTTCCTACTGCTGACCATGGCATTCTAGTATCTCAGCTCAGAAATGGAGCCCATGTTGAGAGGCTGACACAGGATTCTCACAGAGAATGGCATCTGTACTTTTACCTCCTAAATACTTCCCAGTGGTACTCCTAAAATGCTCAGTCTTCTCCCACATCCTTTTAAATGTCTTCATGGAGCCAATGGGGGTCTTTGTGAAACACAAGGTCTCAAATCCCTCAATATAGCCCCCCACTCTGCAACTCTTTTGTCTCCAACCTCAATTGTACCATCTCCCTACTGTCTTGCTTAGAATCAGCACTTGCATGAAGCTGAACCCAGGCAATATGGAGATGATATTGGAGGAGAAGGGGAATTTCTTGGAAGTCCTAGCAATCAGTAGCAGACCACCCTCCACTATAGGGGATCTACTCCCAGACTGGGAAATCAGATCTCCTGAACTCCTTACTGCTGCTGAGCACATAGGGCCAGATTTTCAAGTGTTGAACATCTACAATTCATGCCAGATTTTCAAAATTGCTCAACATGTTGGGTTTCAAAAATGTGTCCTTGATTGTGGATGATGAACTTTTGAAAATCTGTCCCAGTCAGTGCAGAAGATAGCAGCCTGCATTCTCAGCAACACTGGTGAATGAAAACACATCACTTTGGAGCTCCACTCACAACACTGGCTCTGCACAGAACACCAGGTAAATTCAAGGTCTCACTGTTAGTCTACGAAGGCCTTTCAGGGTATCTCAGCATACCCGTCTCCTTCTGTATCCTCCCCTTCCACTAATAATTTGTCCCTTCAAATATATATGAACTATAAAGCTGTTCACCTCAAGGGTGAACTCATGAGGGAGAGGAGCCAGGGCTTTTCTGGAACCAGCGTCAATGCTCTGGAACTCATTAGTGGAGCAGATATGAATATGCAGAAATCTCACAGCCTGCAGAACAAAGTGTGCAACTCGCTTCTTTAACTTGTCTTTCCCCACAGCTACAGATAAACACAGTGAGGAAGAGGAGGAAAAAGTGGTGAAGGCCAGAAAGAAGAGAGAGGAAAAAGAAGGAAAATTAAGAGGGGAGAGGAAATTGAGAGAAAAAAAAGAAAAGAAACGGCAGTGCCCTGATTATCTTGGGGAAGATAGGGAGAAAAATTAGATGACAGGCTAATTGTAAGCTTGGTTATGATCTCTGGGGAGGTGCTCGGATTCTAGAGTGATGGATGCCACTGCCAGTGTCTCTCTAGAGAGACAGTGGGCGGGTGAGTCAGAGTTTTGCCAGGAATTCACATTTGTGCTCCATAGGAGCCCTGTGAGGGAAAGCAGCTGATGACAGATGTTGCATCAACATATCTTCTCACTGCCCCTTTTCCATCAGCACCTCCCACTTTTGGGACAGCTCTACCTTTTACACCCCTACATACTGTAAGTGCAGTTGTGGATGCTTTGCGCCCCCCAAGGGGCTTCCATCACAGTTCTCACCAACACAAGTCTTTCCTTCAGAATTTACGCTGGCAATGAATTTAACCCCACCCTGTAACCTGTTTCAGTGTTAACCAGGGTTAACTTTCTTGTGTTCCCCCTCTGTCTGTCTGTATCCACCTGCAGTCTCTTGTCTTATACTTTAGATCAGGGGTCTCAAACACGCGGCCCACGGGCCACATGCGGCCCGCGGAGTCATTTCCTGCGGTCCACCATAGGTGCTGACTCCACTGGCAGCCAAGCTCCAAACATTACTGATGGTTTATATTTTATTAAAACCTCTCTTTGCATTACAGTTTTTAAAAAGTTAATACATTGACTTCTAATAGAATACAATATTACTCTTCATTTTTTTCATTTTTGATTATACTTGTGTATCAGTGTATGAAAAGGTTTCAGTGATGCGGCCCTCAGGCCAATTTACTAGTTCTCATGTGGCCCTCGTGGTGATTTGAGTTTGAGATCCCTGCTTTAGATTGCAAGGTCTTTGGGGCATCTATTTATTCTGTGTTTGTACATCACCTAGAACAATGGTGGTCTATGACTGGACCTCCCAGGCAATATCACAAAATTACTACTAATAGTGATAAGAACAGTATGCTTTCTATTTTTATTTTTACTATTTTAACCCTTTGGAGACTCCAAATATATTTATATGTTGACCTTGACATTCATTTGGATGTGGGTCAGGAAAATGCAAATATGCTAAGGAATAATATGTATTTTTACTATAAAACACATCAGTGTAGGAGTTATTGGGTCTATATACCATTGGCCTCTACTGGACAAAGTTAGAACAGTTCAGTCATATGTCGTAGATCCTGTATTGCTAAAGGATAATCTCATTTGGTTGATATGACAGAGGCCTGTGCTTTTTGAACAAGAAGATCTAAGAACTTTCCGTTGTTGCTACTGTGGAATGCCAAGTATCCACGTTTCAATTACATGCTTAAATATGGGTAAGAAGAATAGACTTGAGGGTTTTTTTCCCCAGTTATTCTTGCCCGTTTTGTTCAGGATCAGGGCTGCTATTAGTACAAAAAAGGATTTTCTAAAAGCACTTTAATGTAGGATTTGCTGGTGTGATGGGGATGTTCACTCCACACCAGCACTAATGGGGTTAAAGCTGGCAGGAGAGGCCAATTAGCCACAGGCCGCACCTTCTGGGGATCTAAGGGGCAATGCTGCTAACTGAGAATGAAGCTCACAGGGCAGGAACAGGTGGGGCTCCTATAAAGCCTAGGAGTTGAGGCTAGCTGCTGACTGCAGTCATGCTCCTTAAAAGGAGGCAGAGTGTAGGGGCTGTTTAAACCAAAACCACAACCCAACCCTATTGAAGTCCTGGGAAAAAGCAGTAAAGGCAGAGAGTACAGAGCTGAGCTGCTGGTTTGAAGGTCCCTGGACTGGACCCCAAAGTACAGGGTGGTCCTGGGTTCCCCTACTTGCCCCTATGGGAGTGGTGCAGTCAGCACAGTGGCTGTGGAGACTGGCTGAGACCCTGGAAGGGGAGGATAACTGTGGCTTGGCTGGAGGACTAAGTCATGAAGGGAAGGTACTGCAATTCCTAGCGAGTGAAAGAGGGGCTGCAGAGCAAGTGAGGGGCACAAAGGGCTGTGAGTAGCAGACGTCTGTTACAGCTGGATTCAGTCAGGCCAACAGCCCCTCACATTTGGTATCCTGTCTGTAGCAAGATCGGATATCTGATGTCTTATTCAGTTACTCTGCAAACCATTCCTTGCTGCAAAGACTTTACAGTATAAGGACCTCATCTTATTCTATTGATTTCCCAAGTCTTCAGTTACAATAAGGTCCACCCCTCAGGGCCCAATCCTACAAGGTGTTGAGCCCTCTCAACTTCTCTTGAGAGAACTCATAAGATTGGGCCTAAAGAAAAGACAGTGTTCCTCACAGTTGGGAAGTCCTTTATTTCTTTTCTTCTATAAGTTTCATTCTTTCAACATATAGAATATCTCACTACAAATACTCAGTACTCGCCTCTGTTTTTTCCTTGTAACCTCCCTTCTGGTTTATTGTCTGTCTGCCATGGATCCTAGTTTTCCAGATGTTTGTTTACTCCTCGTCCTTGTTCTTTTCTGGTTTTGGCAGGTGTACTGGTGCAGACAGGTCTGCCTTCCTGTGTGAAGCAGTATGAATGGAGAAGGACAGTCTATCTCTGTGTGATTAGTGTAATCATAGCTAGCAGCTTATCCCTCTTTGTACCCTATAGCTCCTGAAGGACTTTGCCTAACAACCTCTTACCACTTTCCTGTTCCTGTTTGAATTTGTGATGTCTGCCTGGTGTATTTGAAGTGTATTTAATGACGGTTGCTGGTGGAAAACCAGCATCATTGTAACGATGGACGGTTACTAGATTATGCCTGACAGCTGAAGAGGGTTTTGGCACCAGTCTTTTGCTTGTGATGTTTGATTTAGCTTTTGTTCCTCTTTTTTGGACTGCCTGTAAAACCCCTGTATATTTCTCTTCCACTAAATTGGAAATGTGAGATAAGCTCTCTTGTGTTCTTGGCTTGCGTGGCACTGATTTTTCCACAATGATGGTTCGCATGAGACTAAAGTGCCCCTAATCTTCAATACAGGATCTTAGGTGCATAGGGGGCTTGATTCATATCCAAATAGTCACCAAATTACGATTGCAAGCAGAGGGGAGAAACAGTTGTGTTCTCCAGAGGGCATAGTCCTCTGTCCTTCCAGTTAGGGATCTGAATGATTTTGCCATCAACTTTAAAGATTTGTAACATTCAGCAGTACTGCCAGTACTTGGTACCACAGGGGAGGGAGGGGTGTTACCCTCCATATTGTATACATTGATAGTAGGGGGGCACAATTTCATGGTTCAGCCACCCCTTAAAGAGCTTGAATCACAGCCCCCCCTTACCCAGAGGTGACACAACTGGTGGTGGTGGTGGGAATGTAAAGGTTTGGTGGGCTGGGAGTGGGATGTGACCATCCACACCACCTCTGGATCTACAAAGTTTTTCAAATTGTGGGGCGTACCCCCCTAGGAAGTGTGGAGGAATGGTTTAAAAGCAAATGAAGTATTTATTCATACAACACACATTCAACCTGTGGAACTCCTTGCCGGAGGATGTTGTGAAGCCCAAGACTATAACAGGGTTCAAAAATGAACTAGATAAATTCATGGAGGGCAGGTCCACCAATGGCTATTAGCCGGGATGGTGTCCGTAGCCTCTGTTTACCAGAAGCTGGGAATGGGCAACTGGATGGAATGTTTGGGGGGCAAGTGGCGACGCCATGTGGAGATGACACTCCCTCCCGAGTCCTGCTGCGTGTTGGGGCTGGTTAGCCACGTGTGGCTTGGGGCGGGAGCACCACCTCCACCCCCTGACTTGCTAGTTAAGTACCACTTTTTTAAAAAAGAGGAAATTAGAGCTATACTTATTAGTATTAAGTGCCCTGCCCCCCACAATATAGAAGTCAGGCTATGCCTATGGTGCCACACATCAGCAGATCAGGTGGCAACAAGCCTGCATGTCCGGCAGCAATCACTGTTTGGGCAGCAGCACTGCAGAAACAGGAGCTGGGGGTTATAGTGAATATGAGTAATGCTGCAAAAAAGGCAAATGTCATTTGGGGAGGCATTAACAGAAGTGTTGTATGTAAAACAAAGGCAGTAATTGTTCCACCCACTTAGCTGGAATATTGTGTCTAGTTTTGGGCACCATACTTAATAAGGATGTGAACGAATTGGGGAGAGTTCACAGGTGAGCAACAAAAACAGTAAAAGGTTTAGAAAATTGTGCATCCATAATGTAAAAAAAGATGTCTAAGGGGGAACATGATAGTTTTCAATTATGTAAAAGGTTGTTTTAAAGAAGACAACGATCAATTGTTCTCCGTGTCCACTGAGGGTACGACAAGAGGTAACTAGCTCAGTTTGCAGCAGGAGAGATTTCGGTTAGAGATTAGGAAAACTTTTTTCAACTACAAGGATAGTTAAACACTAGAACAGGCTAACAAGGAAGGCTGTGGAATCTCTGGAAGTTTTAAAGAAAAGGTTAGGCAGACACCTGCCGGGGTGGTCTAGGTATAATTACTCCTGCCTCAGTGCAGGGGGTTGGATTACATGACCTCTTGAGGTCCCATTCACTCAGACATTTTTGACTCTGGGATTCTGTTATGCAGCTATTTTCAGTTCTCCAAATGTTTCCCAAGGATTGGTCAGTCATGGTGACCTAAAGTCTCTGGCAGTGTCAGAAAACAGCACAGCCCCAACTAATGAACAACCATAAATACAAAGATAAAATCTCAGTCACTCTTAGGAACCCTGCTCCTTAAGAGTTCTCCTGTAGCATGTAGCAACCACATCCTAACTTCCCAACTGCTTGAAAACCGATTAGGCCAAATTCTGCTTTAATTATAACACTGAAATCTAGATTAACTTAATTTCACCTATGTTAATGGAACTACTTTTGATTAACACTAAATTCTTCCCTTACTGAGTACAGCACTACCACCTGCTTCATGCTCCTATTCTGACCTTTATTCCTTCCTGGTAAGAATTCAACCAACCTTGCTTCTCCAAGGCTAGCACGCTCCTTCACCTAACTAATTATTCATCTGTTTAAAATCCCTAAGATATTAAGAGGGGGTTTCTTCGAATGTATAACAAACTACTGCATCCCACTTGCACATCACAGCACCCTGTAGGTGAACTGGGCTAGAAAAACAGATTGGGAAAGAACTCTCTAGTTTTCTCTAAGGGTTATTCCTGGCGTCTCTCAGCTGCTATAGACTTTGCTGCTGGTCTTCAGTCTTTCCAGTTTTCTATAATTTCCTTTGGCAAGTTCTGAGTGAATAAAGGAAGAGAAGGTAATAGTTAGAAGGGGAGGTAGTTGGCCTAGAACAGGAAGAGAAAGAAAGGTAAAACACAATTGTTGAGAGAAGAGGGCCTTTCCTGTTGCCCTTTTCCCACAAAAAGTCCATCCCATGGCTGCTTGACAAATATGCTGGCTGTGCCAGGAGAATGGTTGTAACAAAATGGAGCTGCTTGCCATGAGATCTAATTTTTTTGGTCTGTTGCGTCTCTGCAGTTCTTTGCCAGCTGACTACTAATTGGTTAGCTGGGGAAGAATAATCCATTTCTGTACGAGAACGCTGAAGGTGTTTGTGACAATCCCTTCAATGACATCCCCAGGAAGCCCGTGATTGACAACAGTGAAAAAGTTGGTCAGACTCCACACCTGAGAGTCGGTTGTTGTAGATAGCTCCAGATACCTCAGGCAGATTTCTGTGGCAGTTGGAGACTAAAAAATCCCTTAGAACTCCAGAATGGCCTCCATGACACTGGCGCTCAGAAATCTGAGCTTTCAGCTACTGGCTAGCAGCTATGTGGAATCTTATTTTCTGGATAGGAACCCTAAGCCACTTATCTCTTTTGGCTTCTTAAAAAGACTCTACTTCTATTCTGGAGGGCTAAGACTTGCATTTTCATTACCCACCCACTGTTAATTCAGTTTAGTGTAAGTGTAGCACTTTGGGACTGTAGTTTCTTAGGCTGGAATCTATTTTTAAAATTCAGTCAACTACCAAAGTAGTAGATTTATGAATCCCATGTAATACTGAAAATGAAGTGCTAAAGTATGTTAACTTTATCAAAGCTTTAACTGTATGTTTCATACCAGTGGTTTTTAATCTGTGGTCTATGGACCTCTGGGGGTCTGCAGGCTAAGATTTCCAAAGGGATCTGCACCTCCATTCAAAGTTTTTTAGGGGTCCACAAATGAAAAAAGGTTGGAAACCGCTGCTTTATACACGTCTGTACCAAACAGACCAACTATGCAGAAAAATTGCAAAATAGCTTTCCAAAAAGACTAAAATGATAGCCAATCCTCTCTCAATGTATGGTAAGCAATATGAAGGCAGGGGGACAGTTTTTTCCTCATTCGAGGAGGGTCTCATGGTCTTTCAATAGCATCTATATGGTGCTCCTCATCTTAAAGCATATTGTAAGCGTTAGCTGATCCTCACTATATCCCTGTGAAGGTGTGAGAGAGTCATCTCCATGTTACTGATGAAGACACTGAGGCAGAGAGGTCACAGATGTTGGTATCAGAAGCTTAGATGTTTGTGGCTTCAAGTCCTGACTCTGGATGCTACTGTAATCTAAATTAAGGAAAGAGAGATTGGGTACTATTCCAAAGTCCCTAATGTAGACTGGAGCCTAGCTCTGCTAATTTCTGCACAAACAAATATGAACACTGTGGCTTAACAACCTCACTATCAATGTAGGCAAATTCTAAAGCTACAGCGACAAGAAAGCATTCTAGCTGAGTGTTTTGAAAACGTCCAGTAAAGCCACGTAGAACTTTAACATTACTTTCCTTCTGCATAGTTCAACAATTTTGTTTCACATTCAATGTACCCGCTTCATTATAAATAATTATGGCTATCACCATCAAACTGCAAGTTTACAGTATAAAGCTTCATCCAGAGAGCATCCATAAATGACTAAGTATCTGCACAGAAGCCCTCCCAATATAGAAAATATAACTGAAGGGAGAAAACACTGGTTTGCAGAGACTTCTGCTTTATGTACAGAATGCTGAGTAAACAAGCAAATAAACTTTGACCCTTAATCACATTAATGGTTCATTATTCTAATACTTCTATTCATATAAACAATGGTTCTCCCCCTCTTCCAGATCTCCTTCCCACTTAGAAATATGGGCAGAGTGGCTGAGACCTCCTATTGGAATATACTAGAATGCTTATAATGCCTGAATGTGACATGTCCTGGGGCAGAGCCTCCTCAGTGACAGGCTCTTGACGCAAATTCATTTTCCTCAGTCTGAATAGCTGTAGCTAGTAGCTTTTGGTTTTTAGACTGCATATACTGTAACTTAGATAGCTCTGTGACCAGGATGAGAAAATAAGTTTGCCTTATGGTATCCATAGTTTATGGCCTTATTTGGCATTTCTTATCCCTTCTCACTTTTCTTATTTGACAGTTACCAGAATCTTTCCTGCATCGCAGTCTGCAAACAGGAAAAAGGCAGCAGTAGATTTTTAAAAACATTTAACTCATGTTTTGTAGCATGAGTTAAAAATATCACTGGTTGACTGTATAACTTCTGCAGCAGTGGGTGGAAATGTACTGGAACAAACTTTTGCATTCAGAAGTGTATTCAAACTTCAGCACAAAATTGACAATAACAAATTCAACTTTATCAAGTCCAGTGATTACACAATGTATTTGTTCCACTTACAGTACTCTCTGATATCTTCACATCTGCTTGCAAAACTATTTCAGTAACTGGTTTATTAATCTGCTACTGTATTTAAGGCAGTGTTTAAGTAAAAAGTCACTTAAAAAAACCTCTTGAAACCAGTTTCCAGGTCAGCATATGAAAATTGCTATCAACCAGCTGTTAACGCTGCACCACTCCCTATTAATCTCCAAAGCTACATGTAAAGATTCTCATCACTCATTTTAAAACCTTGCATCCTCCCTTCCCAGAGTAGTTTCTGAATCTGGAGATCAGTCTGCATCCTAGAAGCTCCTGCGTAGTTTAGTGGGCCCTCGTAGCATCTAGGGTGAGGTGGATCCTCTAGTCACCTCAGTAGATGATGGTCTCAGATATATCCTCTGTTAGGGGAATATATCCTGCTATGGGAAGGGGGTGAATTTGAGCTAATAGGTCCTTTCCATATCTTGCTGCTCTAATCGTATAATCCTGCTGTACAATCCTAAAGGGTTAACTGCACAAACAGAAAGTATTTGAGGTAGTGAGTCAAAGCCATGTTAGTTTTGTTTTTGTTTTCTGTTCACATCAGTGTCCATGCCGTGATTTGGAAGTAACCAGAGTAGAATACAGCACCTAATTTCCAAACACACATTTTACTCTGTTTTTCCTTGATGGCTGGGCTCTAGAAAGCAGAGAAGTGGCTCATTCAGCAGCCTTCTTTCATAGGGCTGGGTGTGTATAATATACTATAAACTTGATATAAAAATAAGACTCGTTTGTTATAAAATCAGTCACAATGTGAATCTACTTTATTTTTATAAGTGCTGTGGTATTTGATTTTGATGCTCTTACCCGATAAGTTCTCTTCGGGGTGAGTGTCAACTCTTAAATCCATTTTTAAAAAAAAAAATCACAGTTCAGGGATTCAAAGGAAGAGCGCGAGTCATCACTGATTAGGCACTGATGGTCAGTCAGTTGACAGCAATTTGTCAGGGCCCAGTAGGGTGACCAGATAGCAAGTGTGAAAAATCAGGACAAGGGGTGGGGGATAATAGGCGCCCATATAAGAAAAAGCTCCAAATATCAGGACTGTCCCTATGAAATCGGGACATCTGGTCACCCTAGGGCCCAGGAGGAGCAGCCTACAACTTCAGAGAGGGATCTTATTTCAGTGGCAGCAATGTCAAGTGTGAGATCAGAAGAATCTAGAGGTGTTAATGAAAGCACTTCCTACTTTTTTTCTTTGATGGGTGGCATTGGAGACTGTGGAATGGACAAAAAGAACCCCAGATGCACAGAATAAGTGCACACCTCGCCTAGACTGCTCAAGAAAACTCGTAGGGGTAACGAAGCCCACACTGCATGTGGCCAGCTTTGCAGATGATGAGTTTGCCTCAGTGGTGGGAGAGTCTGAGGCAAGATTAGCCTTTTAGTACAAGCAGCAAATGTGACTGGGCAAAGAAAGGAGGCTGAGGCCTTGGCTACACTCACGAGTTACAGCTCAATAAAACTGCCTGCAGCGCTGTAACTCACTAACTGGCTACACTTGCAAGGCACGTGCAGCGCTGTATCTCCTCAGATAAAGCGCTGCTTGTACTCCACCTCCCCGAGAGGAATAGCAACTGTTGCGAAGTGGGTGGAACGCTGGTGCTTCAGTGTAGCCGGGGAATTCTGCAGTTACTGACCTCCGGAAGCTCCCTTTGTTTTGAAACAGCACTTCCGGGTTGGAGTTCAGAGCTCCGTTCTTGAGCTGCTTTACAAAAAAATAAACACAGCTACTGTTTGCAGGGGGGGGGAGGGAGGGGGCTCCGTTAGGAATGCCGGCAGCAAAGTTGCCTTGGACAGAGACGGCGGGGTGGGGAGGGCTCCGTTTCCCCGAGTTCTCTTTTATCTGCTCTTTAAAAACAAACAAAGCCCCTGCTGTTTGCTTTCAGTGATTGAGAGAGAGGCAGGGGATGTGGAGGTGTGTAAACTTAGGAGATAATGAGCTGACACTCTGTGGAGACTCCAAAAATCCACTCTCTCTCCCAACACACTCCCTGTCAAAGTCCCCCTCAACCCCCACATTTGAAAAGCACGTTGCAGCCACTTGAATGCCCATAATGCACCGCTCCCAATACAGCTGCAAATGCCTCAGATGTAGCCACCTTAGTGCGCTGGCAGCTGCCAGTGTGGACAGGCTGCAGCGCTTTCCCTACTCAGCTGTACGAAGACGGGTTTAACTCACAGCGCTGTACATCTGCAAGTGTAGCCAAGGCCTGACTTGTTTTTTAAATGCAGAATTCTTCCCATTAGTGGAAGACCTGGAAGATCCACTTCATGATGTGGAAGGGGAGGTTGGTAAACGACCCTACAGAATATCAGGAGTAACTAGGAACACTTGGAATCTCCAAAATGTATCTTACACACTTCTTCTATATCTTATTAAAAACAACCCCCAAACCTTAACTGAACTGCTGAAAGGGGCATGTTCCTAAACTGAGCAACCAGGTAACTATCTTACTGTAGCCGTCCTCCTGCTCCCATCTGTTACTGTTGTTTCATGTCATGACAAAGCCTGAGACTAAGCTTTTGGGGACTTTCTAGATTTTCCATGAAGTACCCAGAACACATGTAGGTGCTATAAAATTCATGCTTTTTGTTATGTTAAAAGCCTCACATGCTGGACTGTTGTTTCTTGTTTGCTCTTGAACTATGCTCGGGAACTAATCTCAATTCTGAACCTATTTTACAACAAGTTTTGGGTTAACCCAAAGGGCTACAGGTTCTCTCCTGGCCCCTTCCATACACTCTGCCATCCTGTTGCCAATAAGATTTTTTTTTTAAAGAGGATTACTGGATGTCCAACCCTTAAAAGATTCAGCACTAAAGGAGACAGTTTACTAAGAAGGGTAATGTAACAATTACAGCTCTTCAAAATATTTGCAAGAAAATGTATCTAGTTTTGGAGTGAATGCCACACGGTTGCATGTTTGATTAGCAGCTCTCACTAGGGCCAGCAAAGGGTTCTTTAGTATGTATTTGCATGAAGTTATTTCACATCCTATCCAGTAGTTATGACATCAAATGAGGCAAAACTTGGGGAGGGGAGTGGATAGACAGTTTCACGCTGAAATTGAGTTGGTTCTAACCTAAAGTTTGCAGCAAAATCTAGGTCTTATGACCAGACTAAGTATCTAAACAGCTGAGACTGTTCCCACATTCTTGCAAAAGTACACTATAATTGGGGTGGTGAAGATGAGGGGAAAAAAATAAAATGTGTCATTAGGTTGAGACAATAGAGGTTGTGGGTTTTGTATCCGTTGCTGGTGAACGTTGAACTAGTAAAACTCCATTTATAAGTGTAGTAGAAAAGAACTCATACTGTTTCCATGCACTTGCTGTGTTTGGACTGCATTTCTGTTTATAGTGAAACTTTGCCTAGAACAAAGATCTTCTACTGAAGAAGAAAAAATCCCATCAGAGGAGGAGGGGAGGGACCCATTTCATATGGAAAGTTTTCAGGGTTTTTTTCCCCTGGGCCACTTGTAATCCTCCCTAGTATACATATATCTAGTCTTTTTTCATTTTTCACCACCACGTCCAAAGCTCTCACTAGCTCCTGACTATATATCCAGCTCAAACATTGGGTTCAAACACTCAGACCCACTGACTATTCATAGCTGAGCTAAGAGGTGGAGAGAAATACCTTTCCAACCAGTCAAGGACTGAAAGGAAGATTTGTTGTTGAATGCTGTTGTCTTGGAACTGGCTTCCTGGCAGGCCTTCCTGATCATACTGCCAAACATTTGCAATTGGAAAAGGTCCTGCAGCCTCCAAAAATATGTAGCACTGTTTGGAACAAAGGAATGGGGTGGAGGGACCCATGTCACTCCAGTCTCTGATTCCACATAGGATGTGTTCTAAGGGTAGTAGAAAGTTCCTGAAGAAAGGGTTGGCACTTCTCAGGGGATTGGGAAAGTGCCCGTTTTAATCCCCAGAATGGACTCTACTTCTCCATTTGGGAAGGTGGTTGTCCCCTTAAAAGGTGTAGATTTTTTTCCTCTCCACCATTCCTCCAAATCTGCTAATAAAAGCACCAAGTTCATATTGAGAACATCTTGAGTTAGTAATTTGGCTTTGAGGAACCTCTCAAGTCACTTGACTGCTGTCAGAGGAGTTTCCGTAACACAGCCTCAAGATTGCAGATCTGATCTCGCCACCACATTTTTTGTGTAAAGTGCTTCTGGTCAAATGCAAACATCTTTCTTGGGACATAGCAGTTCTCAAGCGGAAGTGACTAAATACAAAGTTAGAGCTTTTTCTCCTGGAGTAGCCTGCTTGGCCAAAAACAGAAAATAAAGACTAGTGTGGTGGAGGCCTGGTCTGCAGTAGAAAATTAAGTCTGTTTTGCTACATTGTTCAGGGGCATGAAAAATCCACACTCGTGAGCGGTGTAGTTAAGCCGACCTAACCCCGGGTGTCAACAGAATTACGCTGCCAGAAGAATTCTTCCATCAACCTAGCTGCCACTTCTCGAGGAGGTGGATTATCCATGCTGATGGGGGAACACTTCCTGTCGGCGTAGGCAGTGTCTACACTGAAGTGCTACAGTTGCACAGCTATGCCTCTGTAGCGTTTTAAATGTAGACATACCCTTAGTATTTACAGACTTGCAGCAGCCATGATTAAAACTTTGGTTCTCAGCATTTCCAGCCCCAAATATTCAAAAATCATGAGTCAGGCTCACACAAAAAATCATGAGACTGGCTTTAAAAATCATGGTTATGTAAATAATAGACTTGGTGTTTTATTTGCCTTCTGCTTTTCGAGCCTTTAGGGCATACTGGGAGTCACATTTCTACAGCCACAAGGACTAGAAACATACTTTTTCTTTAAGAATGAAAGCTGAAATCATCACACATCTACTTGACACCAGGAGCTGGGGCTTAAGGAAAACAATAATGATCATGAGACTGTGACAAAATGAGAGTTGGCAACACTGCACCATTAACACATTGTGACCCTGGGCAAATCACTTCCGTCCTGCCTTTTTCTGTAAGCTGGGTGTGGACTGGCTTTCTGTTATATGCTTGTACAGTGCCTAGAACAGTAGAGCTAATGATCTGTGACCGAGGCCCCTGTGCATTATCATATTACAAAAAAATAATAAGTGACCTTTCTTCATCAAGCACTTTGAGATTATCCAATGAAAAGTGCAATATACGTCCAAAGTGTTATTGCACTTACAACGTTATCCTGTCAGTCAGGAAGTGAACTGCTGAGTTCGTGTAAATCAAAAATAAACCTTATGGATCACTAAGAAACTGCAAGATGCATTTTGCAGAACATGAAACATACTGTATATAAAGTGCTGCACGCTCAGTGTGACATTTTGGTAAGACTTTGGTGTCTTCAGTTTCAGAAAAAAGGACTTAAACAAAGCGTGCTCTCTAGCTAGTTAGGCCAATAATATCAAAAGTAAACAGGATGCTGTTCAATAGCTCCTAGTAATGGATTTTTAATCAGTCAAAACAGATTATGTAAAATCCCAGAGTAGATACAAGAATTTCCTTTAAGAAGTGCTGTGTAAAATATTTATTTCTGCAGAAATTGACCACTTTGTCCAGTAAAATCATCAAGCCCTCCCACAGCTGGAAAGCTGAACTGTTTTTTCAACTTTCCCTTTATTTTTTTGCTTTTCAGTTTGTGTTAGAAAACCACGCACTGGGAGACGCTTGCCAAGTATGTCCTGTGGAGGAGGAGTTCTGCTACAGTGTGTGTCATGCCCCTAGACTTTGGGAAAGTTTGGGATTGTACTTCATGACTCAGTTTTGTTTTTCCTATTTCTTGCATGTGGGTCACTTGGTGTTTTGCAATATTTGGAGTTTAGTTTTTTGCTGAGGAGGGAGGGAGGAAGTGTATTTAAACTTTCTCAGAAATATTTCAACACTTCTCTGAATGCAGCAGTTTGAAAGCTCTTGGGGTTTTGATTCTTTGAGGAGGGAGGGATTGGTGGGGGTTTGCACACCACCAAAGTTACCTAGGCTGGTGTTCTCTTCTCTCCCTGATCCCCCTTTCCCTACCCCCCCCCCCCCCCGCCTTGCCCCTAGACTCTGATAAATTAGCTTTTTGGTTGTTCTACTCCCCTCCTTGCCCCACCCCACTGAAGCTAGTTAAATTTCTGCAAGCTGAAAACTTTCCTCTCCCCATCTACTCTCCCCTCCCCTCTTTTTTTGGTATGTGGAGGCCCCCCCCCCATCCTGCCCCATGGAAAACTTGTCCATCCATCTCAGTTCTGCTCTGGTTCTTAATGCCTTGTTCAGCTCTAGGATTTCTTTCTTCAGTTCTGTGATTAAAACTCTATGAAAGCATTTGGGGTTTTTCTACTTTGCACCTCATATTCCCACTGCCCCCCCCCCAATAGCTCTGTAAAATATGTTACACTTCAGAATAATGTTTTATAAAGAAAACCTGTTGCCACTGCCCACCACAGCTCCAGAACTCCCCCCTCTAACCGGAACATGTTGCAGGATTCCTCCCTGACTTAAAAATGAAGGAAATAAGTAAACCAACCTTACAGAACTTCATTGCAATACCTCCAGCCATAAAGCTCTTGTAATAACACCATAATGTCTCCGTGCACAATGGAAAATATCCATCCACTCTCAGCAGCAGATAACTCCAGTCTGGGTGCTGTGTAGCTTGTTTGTTGGGTTTTGGGTATTTTTTCCCCCTCTTCTCTGTTATTCATTACTCAATCCTATCTCCTCCTCCTGCTCACAAATATGTCTCAGCACACTGAGACAGAACCTTGCAGTGGCTCTGCTAGTCATAGTACAGAACACTGTGTCCTGTTGATAATTTCTGTTCACTTTGCAAATGCTACCATTCCAGACCACAGTTCTTTTTGTTTTATTTTTTCCCCCGAAGGCTGCAGCCCCACCCCCACTCAGTATCAGTCAGGCGTAAAACATCCAAACTTAACAATCTACTTACCAGAACTGTCCTTAACTTTCACTCTTAATATTTGATCATTGAGGGGTCTCAACTTTAAACCTCAAAGCAGGGCAGAAATAGAATTATGAAAGGGGGGAAGCTATGGCGTTTCCTGCTGGGGCCGCCTGTTCCGGTATGAGAGGGCCTTGCTTTCTGACATTGTGCAAAAGCATGAAACGGAAAAAAACTCAGTGCAGGTATGGTTGTGTTTTATTGGGGGGAGGAAACAAGACGACAGGCTTTCAGTCCCAAATGAGGATAGATTCCCATAATCCAACCTGACACACAAGTGAAACTAGACAATCTTATTTTGAGAACTCAGTGGTGCATTAGTATTCTAGCCTTTCCTTTCCAGGGCCTGAACATGTCTAGCAAAAGGATAAAGTAGAAATTTGGTGCTCTGTTGCAACAGCATCTCACCTTTCCAGTGGCAGTAATTGTCCAGGAAACAAACATCTCCTCCGGCAGGATATGACTGGCTTTAAAACCAACAATCCACAAAAATACCCAGATGCATTCTTGATCTACCACGCCTATATGATTCAGGCAATCAAAAGAGAGCTACCATCTTAGAACTAGCTGTGGCTTCTCTTTTATATCAGGTAGTCACTCTAGTCAGAGCGATTTATCATTGTAGCAAGTGCACTGGGATGGGGATCATTTTACCTTGAAACTGGGAAAATCCAGATTTAAAACAAAGTTCGGGTCACAAGTGCAGATGTACTTGGCAAGCTCATGCTAATCTGTTGTTGAGTTTTCTTAGAGAGCATGTGGCACAGTTGGGAGGCTCTAGTCAAGCAAGACCAAGGAGTCTAGCAGCAGGAAGTGTTGCGATCAGGATTGAGGTGCATTGGGTGGGAAGTTTTTACACCACTTGCTCATGCTCTTGGTTGCTATGAAATAATAATTCATGGGATTCTTTTGTTAAAAATCTCATAGCAGTCTCTTTTCTAGGGTAGTGGATTTGGCTGTAGTCAAGTGCTCCCAATATCTGACTGTTCACCTTTGCATCGGGCCTAGGGTGACCAGATGTCCCAATTTTATAGGGACAGTCCCAATTTTGGGGTCTTTTTCTTATATAGGCTCCTATTACCCCCCACCCCCTGTCCCGATTTTTCACACTTGCTTTCTGGTCACCCTAATCGGGCCAATCTTTCAGTAGTGTTGCAAATTGTTCCAAGATACAAAGCGAAATATGCATAATAGTAGCCAGTAATACTTAATATCCATGACAGAATACCTGTTAGTTTCTGTGATGTTGGGTTTATGTCACAGAGGAGGCCTAAAACAACTAGAGTTAAGAGCAGCAACCAAAAGAATTAGGTAATACTTTAATGTGCTTTGAGATTCTCAGAAGAAAAAGGTCAGAAATGAGTAATAAATCCTCTCAACATCACTTTGAGCTACATAAGGAGAAGAACTTGTACAAGTAGAAGAAATGGCCTGGAGAAGAACTATGCAGAACAGAGAGGAACTCTACACAAACCTGTAGCAGAGCAGGAAACAGAATGCAGAAGTCCTGGCTGCTCCCAATCCCATTCTTTAACCATTACATAACACTCAGTTTAAATTGTTCACTTTTAAATGACAGTTAAAACCGCTTTGTTGTCCTTCCACTTTGGAATGGAGGGTAAAATGCCAGCACTGACCTGTTGCTGACAATCTGTGGGTATATCTACACTGCAATCAGGAGGTCAGATTAGAACATCTGTAGACATTCCCAAGGACCTAACTATTCTTATTCCAGAGCAGGGGCTGGGGGACGGGGAGGTGTCTCATGTCCCAGGTAAGTGCCCTAACCAGTGGGATAGTGGACAAAATTGGGGGCAGCAGTATCACAACTTCCTTATCTGGCTATGTGAATGGCACCGGAATCTAGCCTGAAAAAAATCTAAATGTTTCACTTTGAAGACATCAAAATGAACCATTTTGACACTTCCAATTTTCTTTCTTTCATTTCAACTGAAACAATTCACTGAGATTGACATGAATTTGCAAGATGTTTTGTTTGATCTGCATTTTTCAGAAAAAAAAGTTTGGGCTGAAAAACTTTGCGCAGCTGTAGATTGATGATAGTGTCTCCCACTGACCTCTGGTGATTCTGTTTTGATAAATGTAGAATAGCCAGTGCTCAGTGCTTCTGCAACTCACTCCTTCTGGTGGTTCAGTGTCAGTACATGCATTTCTGCAATAAATTATGTCCAAACATATTTCCGACTCATGATCTGCCAGAAGTTTCTTTCCTACAGTATGTTGTGTGTTCAGCCAGGATAATCGTCAACAAATCTGGCCGTATATCTCAGCAACAGATGTCAAGCAATTCCACCGTTCCTGTCTTTCCGTCCCTAATGCATTCCTGATGCTGTTCTGCACTAAGGATGGCAGTAGATGAGAATAATCAAGGCTGGACACGTGGAAGGTTGAAAATTATTTTGGAAAAGCAACCAATACTTCTCCTTTCCAAAAATTGGTTTTAACAGCTATGCACAGACCTCCATATTCCTTGAAATAGGAATAGAGCCTTTCTAGCAAGACAGAGCTGTGGTAGAAATATGAAAGGCAATAGTGTCAGAGAGACACAAGATTGAACAAATGGAGGTGCAAGACAGCTTTGAAGAGTGTGAAGAAGCTAAAGTGACCATGGTATGGCCATATTGCAAACAGACTTATAAGGTGGTTGGAGGCCCATGACCAAATAAAAAACGTATAACTTAATGCATATTAATGTACAATAGGCAATTTACCAAGCCAGTGGAACTCCTTCCCCTGGCCTGCATGGTTGGTTTGGAGTAATGTACAATCCTACCCATATTGGGATTTGTAACGGAGTAGTCTGCCCCTTTAAGGACAGGGGGGCTGGGGCCAGCCAGCACTGGTCAATTCTTAGACCCAGCTGGGAAGAGAGGAAGTGATTATAAAAGTCAGCAAGCCCCAGCCTCAGTTGAGGGGGAATTACAGGAGGATGGTGTTTGTGGTAGGTCCCGGAGAAGGATAACTCCTATGCTGTTAGACTAGAGGAGGGAGACAGGTTCTTCAGTAGGGACTGTGAGCAAAGGTGAGAATCCCGTGGGAGCTGGAGCCCAGGGTGTGCTGGGAAATGTCTGAGGTTTTGACTAAATTTTATGTTTGGTTAAGTGACACTGAGTGTGCAGCGAGTCCTTCGTGGGATGGGGAGACAGGCCAGCAGCTTACAGCTTCTGAAGAGAAGTCCTGCCTCCAGAGTTACTTTACTCATGGAGTTCACGCCAGATCAAGGCACTGAAGAGCCCCACTACTGGAATCTCTCCTGCCCTCCTGGATACCCCCTGCTCCCCATCCAGGGATCTGGTTAAATCAACTACACTTCAAAGAATAGAGGAGATGTTACCTTATAATCACTCTGAAGCGTGCTCTGATTTTTTGCATGCTTTAAATGGGACCTGAATTCTAACTCTGCCCAAATCATGAGGTTGGGCAGAACAATGCTGTGTTGTCATTAAGACAGCAGCCTCCAATGAGAACCCCATGTGCTGGGCAAAGAGAGTAACTTTGTTCCTTTCAGCTGAGGATCTCTGAGCTCTTTATGGGGATTTTTTTAGGCAGGGCAGCATGCGGAGCTAGTAGTCAGAAGGTCTGAGTTCTACTCCTGACTCAGCCACTGGCTCATGGTGTGATCTTGTTACGTCAGCTCTCTGTGCTAGTTCCTCTGTACCATGGAGGTAATACCTAACCCACACATGGAAGATGCCTTCTATATAGTAAGTGATGTATGCAAATGGGAATTTTTGTGCAAAGGCTTATTCATTTTTATATAGATTTTTGAAATACTGATCTATATAGCCCCAGAAGCATGAAATACTCTTCAGACAAACAAGATGATTCCCTTACCCCAAAGAGCTAACCCAGCTGCAACGAGTGGGGGTGGGCCTGTAGAGAGAGGAGGAGGAGAAGGATTACAACCTGCAAATCCTTGGGTCACTGGAGTTAGTAATATGAGGGGTGAATGTTTTGTAATTGGAGTCTCAGTACTGTAACTTTCCACTGGGAGTCAACGAAACTGTGTTTGAAAGCTACTTGTGGCGGTAGACTGTGGCCTTTAACTCTTGGATTCAGTGTGACACCCTTCTCTCTATGTAACGCAATTTCTTTTAAAAGCCAGACCCCATTAGTTCAAAAATTTCAGGGACTATTTTAGGCATCAAGGGCCAGAACAGTAGTGATTGAGGAAAACCAAAAGGGGGGAAAACAGGAAACCCCTCCATCTGTTTAGCATAGTCACTGCTTCAAGTACCTCTGCTGTTGCCTATGGGTCAAGCACCTGGTGGATGGCACCCATTATTAGCACCGTCTAGCACAGTGGTGGGCAAACTTTTTGGCCTGAGGGCCACATCTGGGTATACAAATTTTATGGTGGCTCATGAATGCTCACGAAAATGGGGGTTGGAGTGCGGGTGGGGGGGGGGGCGTGAGGGCTCTGGCTGGGAGTGCAGGCTCTGGGGTGGGGCCAGAAATGAGGAGTTCAGGGTGTGGGAGGGGGCCCCAGGCTGGGGCAGAGGACTGGGGTGTGTGTGTGGGGGGTGAGGGCTCTGGGGTGGGGCTGATGAGTTTGGGGTGCAGGGGTGTGTGTGAGGGCTCTGGCTGGGGGTGCAGGCTCTGGGGTGGGGCTGGGAATGAGGGGTTTGGGGTGGAGCAGGATGCTACGGGCTGGGACTGAGGGGTTTGGAGGGCAGGAGGGGGATCAGGGCTGGGGCATGGGGTTGGGGCGTGGGGGGGCTCAGGGTTGCAGGCTCTGGGCAGCACTTACCTCAAGCAGCTCTTGGAAACAGCGGCCATGTCCCCACTCCAGCTCCTACACGGAGCCATAGCCAGGCAGCTCTGCACGCTGCCCCGTCCGCGGGCGCCACCCCCGCAGCTCCTAGAAGCAACGGCATGTCCCCCCTCCGTCTCCTACGCGGAGGCATGGCCCTGGCCATGTGGCTCTGCACGCTGCCCTGTCCTCAGGCACCGCCCCTGCAGCTCCCATTGGCTGTGGTTCTGGCCAATGGGAGCTGCGGGGGGCAGTGCTTGGGGCGGGTCAGCGCGCGGAGCCCTCTGGCTGCCCCTACGCATAGGAGCTGGAGGGGGGACATGCTGCTGCTTCCAGGAGCTGCGTGGCAAGCCCCTCACCCCATTCCCCGGCTGGAGCACCAGAGCGGGGCAAGCCCCCAACCTGCTCCCCAGTGGGAGCTCGGGGGCTGGATTAAAAGGCCTGATGGCCTGGACATGGCCCACGGGCCGGAGTTTGCCCACCCCTGTTCTAGCATGACAGTACCCCATCTCATCTCTACCTATTTCCCAGTAGAGTTTATCACGTTGATGCCTCTACTAATGACTTATCTCCCAGACACCACAAATAATGGGGGTGGCAAGGGAATGGTGACATGCATACTACCTCTGGGATGGGGCTCTGGTGTGGGGGAATGGGACACAGTGCCTCTAGCATGGAGGAAATGGGGGTTCTGGCTGCAGCGTAGGAGCAAAAGGCGTCGGAGCACAAAAAAGGCACCCACTTCTGCTCATCTCCCCCCCGGCTACGCTACTGTCCCTCTGGTAAAATCCCTCTGGGGTGCACATTTATTTAGACAAAGCCCTTCCTGGCTCTCTTAGAGTTCCTAAAGTTGGGCTTTTATAATTGAAAGCTCAGTGCCAACAACCAGGTGAGCTAAGCCCTCCTATTACATAACTGCAATTAAGCTTTCATGAGATCCCTATAAAACTGTACCAGCTGCTCTCAAAGAGCCTCTGGCTCACACATGCCACACATTTCTAGCTGTCCCTCTAGTCCAAATTGTTGAGTTAAATATTTTCCAAATTGGATTACAGGAGAAAACTGTAGACACGATGGCCATGCCCTCCAGACAAGCTGCAGGGAGAGTAAAACCAGAGTTTCTAAGGGATCATTCTACACCAAGCACTTGGAAATTAGACCCCCTAAAGAAATCTACAGAGCAGGCAATGCTCCTTTTCCTACTTAGCTATGCCATCTAGTGGCTACCAGCAATGCTTCTCAAATACATGTCAGTCCATTCTAGGCTTTGAAATAGTGGCATATCTTAAAAGCACCGTACAAACTATACGCACATAGGAATGACTCCCCTCATGACCTGAGACCCAACACCCAGCAGTGTGGAAGGAGCAAGGAGATCTTTTGCAAAATTCACTGCTGCTAACCTTTGCTGTCATAAAAACTTCTGTGGGATCTTTGTCAATGGAGAGCAGACATCTTGGTTTCTAAGGTCTCTCTTGTCTGTGTTGGGCAAAAGTGTGCCTCAGACTATTGACTGGAACCCCTCGAGGTTCCTCCACCTGTACAGTCTGTCATGCTCATATGCAGAAGAGATTTTTCTAGTTCTTGTTATGCCAATTAGTTGCAATGCTTGTGGTGAGGTCTGGAGCTGTGGTCTGGCTGAACCAGTCTAGCCTTGTCCCTTAAAAACAGACAGAGGCAGAAGAACAAGAGAGCCAGTTCATGAAATGAGTGTTTGAAATGGTGTCTCATCTAGTGCAGATCTACTCTTTTTGTCTCCATTTTTTAAATGACTCAGCAAAGCAGGCAGTCCCAGTTGGAGCCAATGCTAAAAAGAAAAAAGTTATGCGAGTTATCGTGATTTCTCATGGTTTTTATTGTAGACGTGCAATCACAATAATTGGGCTACCATATTGATTTTCCTCTTTTAGCAGGTTCTGGGTGAATTCTATTTCATAATCTGCTTGCTGTCTGCTCTATATAAGCTGCTCCAAAGCCCTGGTGTGGTGAAGGAAAAAAAAATCTTTGTTTATGGTGTGCAATATGTTGAAAAAAAGACAACCTTGCTTTGTCTGCATTAAAAATATTATTTATCAGCCCAGTGGTGCTATTGTTGAGTAAATACATTTGAACCTTTATAAAAAGAGAAATCTGGTGATAAAAGCAAGCAACTGGGAGCTCTTGGTTTCTCCCCCCAGCTGTGCTACTGACTTGCTACATGACCCTGGGCAAGATACTTAAAGCTTTCTATCTCCTCCAGCAGGATATGACTGGCTTTAAAACCAACAATCCACAAAGAATGCATCTGGGTATTTTGTTTTACCACACCTACATGATTCAGGCATTCGAAAGACAACTACCATATGATAAAAGAGAAGCCACAGCTAGTTCCATCAGGTACTCACTCTAGTTAGAGCAGTTTGCCCTGGTAGCAAGTGCACTGGGATGAGGGTCAGTTTACCATGAATCTGGGAAAATACAGATTTACAACTAAGTTCAAGTCGCAAGTGCAAATCTGTTCGGTTTTTTTTTTTTTTTTTTTTTTTAGAGCATGTGGCACATCTCGGAGGCTCTAGTCAAGAAAGACCAAGAACTCTAGTAGCAGGAAGTATTGCAACCAGGACTGAGGTGCATTGGGTGGGAAGTTTTCACACCACTTGCTCATGCTCTCAGGTGCTATGAAATAATAATTCATGGGATTCATGGTTTACTCATCTGTCAGATAAGGGTATCAATACTCATGTGTTTCCCAGAAGTGTTGTGAGGTTTCATAAATGAACATTCTGCAAGGGACAGGCAGATAACAGGACAGGTGGACAAGAGAATAGTGTGCTGCCTTCCCAGAACCAAGACACAAGATGTCACTCTAAGATTGGATAGGCTTCTGAAGTCTATGGGTAAGGATCCATTAGTGATTCATACTGGCACTCATGACACTGCATCAAGGATTGTCTGGTAGATAGTAGATGACTTCAGGGAAGTGTGCTGAAAAAGACTTTCCAAGCAAGACTATCCTCTCTGAGATCCTTCCTGTCTCATGAGCAAAGGAAGACAGAAGGCAGAAAGTTCTGCAAGTGAGTTGCTGGCTAGGTAAGTGGTGTAGGGTGGAGGGCTTTGGTTTTGTGGAACATTGGTCCACCTTCAAAGGGATGTATATAGTTTGGATGGCCTCCACCTCAGTAGAAGGGGGCCCAATCTCCTCAGGCACAGGCTGACTAGACTAGTCATGGATTAAACTAACAACAAAAAAGGAGTGTGATGGGGTGGACTAGGTCTGGAGGCCCCCTGCTGGAGGCCTCATGGCCTTGCCTCACCCTCCTGCCCCCCAGAAAAGAGCAGAGGAAAAGTCCTCCAGACAGCCTAGAGTGGCTGCAGGGGAAGCAGCCAATCAGGGGCAAGAAGGGCCATATTAAAAGGAGCAGCAGAGTCAGAGCAGTCAGTTGCTGCCTGAAGCTGGAAGAGGAAGAACCGGTTGGAGGAGCAGCGGGACTTTGGACAGCTCAGTGCAGGCAAGACTGAGTCCACAGAGGGCTTCTGAAGGCCACTGAAGCTAAGGGGGGCTTTTGGCTGACTGAGGGGACCAAGCAAGGCCGGAGCTCAGAACCTAGCCAGACCAGGCAAGGATACCGTGATGGGCCCTGCTGGTCTGTTTAAAGACTGAGCCCAGGGAGGGATGCTGAAAAGGACATACCAACTGAGAGTACTGCGATGGGCCCTGTTGGACAGTTATAGAAGGCAGTGTCTCCAGGGAGGAAGCCTTCGTGGTTCTGCCCCACACCAAGGTTGTGAGAAAGTAAAGAGTATATACCCTGGAAGGGGTTGGTTTGTTCCATCTACAGACAGTGTATGTGACTCAGCCAGACAGCTGAAGATCTGCTGAAGAAACCACCAACCAGAAGAGGGGTGCCTGTGAGAGGTGGATGCCGGCCCCATTACAGGGAGGATAAAAAGAGGGATGATATAAGCACTCAGTCAGCACAAAATTGAGATGTTGAGAACAAAACCAAAGAACATGAAACGAAGAAATCCTTAAATTGTCTATATGCTAATGTTAGGAGTCTGGGAACAAATGAGGAATTGGAACTGCTCATTTATTAGCATAAATTCAATCTAGTTGGTATCACTGAAACCTGATGAGATGATTCGTACCACTGGAATGTTAAAGTCAATGGTCCTAATCTATTTAGGAAAGATAAAGTGGGAGTGGGTAGTACTATGTCAGAAATGGCATTACATGTTTTGAGTCACTGATAAGATCATTTTCTTCTGAGTTGAATGCTTATGTATCATTGTCCTAACCGATAAAGTGCAAGATGGGGTACTAATTGATGTCTGCTACCAACAACCAAATCAGCTATGGAACAGGATAGGTGCATATGTAGGCGGTCATCTACAATGTGTAGGAATAAAAGCTGTGTGATCATGGCAACTTCAACTTGATTGACACATTAGGAGGTCTCATGCTGCCAGTACTAAAACATCCTTAGAATTTCAAAACACTATAGATGACAATTTCCTATCTGAAAAAGTGTTGCTACCAACATGGGGAATTATATATTAGACCTTGTCCTAACAGATAAAAAGGAACTTATCACAAAACTAAGAGTTAATGATAGCTTAGGTACAAGTAACACTGCTCTACAGCCAAAATGCTTCTGAAATAAATGTAGTCAAACTTTACTAATTCTGGGTCACTGAGAACGAAAATGATGCTTAAAATTGTTGATTGGCTCTAGTTTTCAAGAGATGCTATTGGGTCAGTATATATGACCCTTGACTTGGGAATGGCGGAGGATAAGTGAGTTATAAAGGGAAGGGATCTCAATTTAAACCAGAAATGACTAAAATACATCTTTGACTGGATCTATGAATAAATCTATGACTGGGTTTGGACAGTACTTGCTTTTCAGGCAAAACAATGAATGATGCAATCTGAAGCTGGTATTGCGTCATACATGATATGAATTGCATCATGTTATTCCTAGAAGTTATGGATGATGCAATCATAACGAAGCTTACATCACTCTGCTGAACAAATTGCCCTATATCAGCTCTAGAAATCATACAGTGTCGTACTCTCTTATTTGTCAGTGTTTGATTTTGCAAAGGAACACATTTCTGTTTAGCCAAAGTGAGCAGAGATGCCTCGTACTTGTGTGAACAGTGCAGATAATTATACTTGATTATATTTATAATGTCAAAGCAGAATAAAGTCCAGAACAGCAATATATATATTTGGTACTTTAATAGGGCCAACTTCACAAAGCTGAAAACAATTGTGAGCTAAATCAGCTGGGAGGAAGAACTTAATTAGAAAAATGTGAATGATAATTGGAAATCATTTCAGAATTCCTTAGTACAAGCCCAAAAAGCCAGAGTCCCACAACTGAGGAAGAAAGAGGTGTTGGTTTAAAAGCAACTGAAGGCTGCTGTAAAAAAAACCCCTCTTATTTATATAAAATTATAACAAATGGGCAAAAGGGGAAGTTGATCATAATAAATATAAATCAGAAATTTGGAATTGTAGAAAATGAATAAGGGAAGCCAAGGACCACAAAGGAGAAATCTGTGGCCAACAGAGTTAAGAATAATAAGAAAGAGGTTTTTAAAATATTAGGAACACAAAGAATCCTGACAATGGTATTGGTCCATTACCAGATTGAAATGGTAGGATTATCAATAATAATGTGGAAAAAGACTAGATGTTCAATAAATATTTCTGGGGTAGGGGGGAGAGATAATATAGTCTAACCATATGGTGATAATTCTTTAACATCCTCCAGAGATATTAGTGGGATAGAAATCGAAGCTACTAAAGTCAGACATTTTTAAATCATCAGGTCCAGATAACTTGCATCCAAGTGTTTTAAAAGAGTTGGCCAAGGAGCTCACTGAACTGTTTTTTTCTTTCTTTTTCCAATAAAATTTGGAAGACTGGAAGAAAACTAATATGCCAAATTTTAAAAAGGATAAGCGGGATGACCTGACTAATTATAGTCCTGACGGCTAATGAAGCAGCTGATACTGGACTTGATTAATAATGAACTAAAGCAAGGTAATGTTGATTTTTTGTTAATTACGGGGGTTTATGGAAAATGGATCTCGTCAAAGTAACTTGGTATCTTTTTCTGATGAGATTACAAGTTTGGTTGATAAAGGTAATAGTGCTGATGTAATATACTTAGGCTTCTGCAAGGCATTTGATTTCGTGCCGCACAACATTTTGATTAAAAACTAGAATGATATAATTTTAATATGGTACACATTAAATGGATTAAAAACTGGCTAACTAATAGGTCTCAAAATGTAACTGTAAATGGGGAATCATCATTGAGTGGGTCTGTTTCCAGTGGTGTCCTGCAGGGATCGGTTGTTGATCCTAAACTAGTTAACATCTCTATCAATGACCTGGAAGAAAACATAAAATCATCACAGATAAAGATTGCAGATGGTACTGATGCAACAGCTACTGGAATAGTTATGTCCAGTTCTGATGCCCACAATTCAAGAAGGATGTTGATAAATTGGAGAAGGTTCAGCGAAAAGCCAAGAGAATGATTAAAGGTTTAGAATACATGCTTTACACTAGTATTAGACTCAAGGAGCTCAATCTCTCCAGTTTAACAAAGAGAAGATTAACAGGTGACTTGATTACAATCTAGAAGTACCTGCAGGGGAAACAGCTATTTAATAATGAGCTCTTCAGTCTAGCAGAGACAGGTAGAATGTGATGCAATGGCTGGAAGTTGAAGCTAGACAAATTCAGACTGGAAATAAGGAGTAGAATTTTTAACAGTGAGACTAACTATTGTCACTGTATGCCAAGGGTTATGGTAGATTCTCCAGCGCTGACTATATTTAAATCAAGATTAGCTGTTTTTTCTAAAAGATCTGCTCTAGGAGTTATTTGGGGGAAGGTCTATGGCCTGGGTTGTTCAGATGGTCCAACTAGATTATTACAACGGTCCCTTCTGGCCTTAGAATCTATGAAGTGCTTTGAGATCCTCAGATGAAGGAGACATGTGAACACACAGCCTATAATAAAACAAATTCTTTCATGTTTACGAGTCCCTCTGTTATCAGATGTTTGTGAGAGGGAACCAAATGGCAAGCAGTGCCAGACCTGAAAAACAGCTCTGCATAAGCTCGAAAGCATCTCTCTCTCACCAGTAGAAGTTGTTCCAATAAAAGATATTCCCTCACCCACCTTGTCTTTCTAATATCTTGGGACCAACACAGCTACAACAACACTGCACACAACACTGGGGTGTTGTAAGGATCAGTTCATTAACAGTGAAGCACTCAGATGCTACAGTGATGGGGCCATTGGAGAATCTAGCTAGACTCGATGGTATTCCTCCTCCCCCACACACACTTAAATTCAAGTGGAGAAAAAAGTTGCAGGAGGACAATGAACAAACAAAGATGTGTCTGAGTATTTGCAAAACTGACTTTGAGTAAAGTTGCAAGTTTATGTACCAATTTTTTGAAAGGCACAACGCAAGAGATCCAGATGAGTCACTATGGAACTAGAGTTTAAGACTCTATCTGATGGGTTTCTAAGAGAACAATCTGTCTCTCCTTTTCTCATTTGGGTAGAGAAGGTATAAATACAGCACTGGCAAAATCAATATTTGAGTTTGCATCTGAAGAAGTGGGTATTCACCCACTAAAGCTTATGTGCCAATACGTCTGTTAGTCTATAAGGTGCCACAGAACCCTTTGTCGCTTCTACAATATTTGAGTGTTTTCTCAATGTACAGTTAGTCCTTGGAGCCGAAAGCTGCCATATAAATGTCGGGTGACAATCCTTTCTTAATAAATACCATTAGTGAGCTCCTTCTGGAACAGTGTCTGGGATAATGCTTTGGGACCTGCACCTCGGTCAGAAAGGCTGTACATTTCCATTCCATCACTGTTCTGTTGTATAATTTATTTATTTACACTTTGTGTGAAAGTGAGGGCACAATATGCTTTGCTAGAGCCCATCATAATGCATGTAGGTATTGTGTAAACCTCCTATGTGAAACTCTGCCAATTCTCAGTCCTGCCTGCTCTTCCGGCTCCACCCCCTCCGACACACCTCACTCCCTGCTGTTCCAGTCCTAGGCCCCGACAAAGCTTTGCCACCTCATTTGTGACCTACAGCAGCCCCTGCTATTCCAGTTGTGGTTCTTTGTGAAGCAGACCCCTAATGACGTTATACTATATTGTGTGATGTGCACAAATTGTGATATGGAAACATGTCTGCTAGTGACTCTCAGCCCTGGGCTACACCAGACGGGGGGGTCAATCTACGATACAGAACTTCAGCTACGTGAATAACGTAGCTGAAGTCGGCGTATCATAATCGACTTACCTGGCCATGAGGACGGCGGCGAGTCGATCACTGCCGCTCCCCCGTCGACTCCGCTTCTGCCTTTCACCGAGATGGATTTCCGGAGTCGATGAGGAGCGCGTTCGGGGATCGATTAAGCACGTCTAAACGAGACGCAATAAATCAATCCCCGATAGATCGATTGCTACCCGCCGATCCGGCAGGTAGTGAGGACAAGCTCTTTAACTCATAGATTGTGATATAAGAAAACCCTGGTTTCCAGAAATGAAAGTTGTGACCCATTAATTCATTTTGCTATTTTGGCCCACATTTTGACCTCAAGTTTTTACCTTTTCTGATTTAACTCTCTCAACAAGGACCAGCTCACATTCTTATAATTCATTATGTGCAATCTATTCAGCCTTACATCCTACCAGGTTCTTCAGCGGTTTGTAATAAAAACTGATCTTCATTTAATCAACTATTTGTTCGGAAGCCAGTGGCACCTCGTGCTAGCTGTGATAATTCCTTCACAATTCCATGGGCCATACAAATAGCTTCATTATGAAAATAGCATATGGTCATGCTTACAATTGGTTGAGGCTAGGCTGTCTTTGACAGTCTTCTAATACTGGCTGTCAGAGCAAATGAAATAACATATGTACTCACACTTTCATTCTAACGAGGAAAAATATTGAATTAAGAATAGCTGAATACTAATGGCTGCCATCTATTTTCACTCTTACAAAAGAAATCATGCCCATCTGCATGGTGCCAGGTTCTGATAAAACAACAAATGGGTCTTGCAACCAGCAAGAATGAAATGCCCTGGAACCTGATTCACAGGCCTGTCTTCTGCACTTTTTATGTAAATGGTGGATTTCCATGTGCAATTTAAGTGTGTACAGAGATAGAATGGGAGGAATAGACCTTTTGGGGTACAACTGAGTGTGGATGTGGAGAAACTGCTCTGTTTACCCAGTATTGCTTTATCTCTGTCTCTTTACATAGATTTGAGCAAATCATTATTTTACAAGTGAAATGGATTTGGATATAAAATAAGAATCAACCCAAGGTGTGAACACGTCCCCTTTTTGGAGAGTTAAAGAAGTTAATTAAACTCATTCTCACGTTCCTATTGTTTTTCATTTTCTGTACTTATGTGTTTCATCAAAGGGAATGTAAGAAAGAAAATACTGCAGGAAAAGTTGTGAAGGTGGTATCTGGCCAGAAGCAGGAAGTTGAGAAATCTTAGGGGGTGGGGGAACCCTCTTCTTGAGATTTGAAGTCCAGTTTTAGAGAGCTCAAAGATTTAGATAGTTTGGAAAAACAGCCAGCAATGTGGGTGCTCTTATTTGTCTTTGTGTGTGTGTGTGGGGGGGGGGGGGGTTTCATCATTCCATGGCTTCTACTGGGGTTTCTTCAAAGCCATACTTTTACCTAGGTGCCACTTCAGAAAATGCCTAAGATTAAGCATGTGTATAAGTGGTGTCTTGACAAGGGATTCTTTCCTTAATCAGGGCCTTAAATCTAAGAATGATTTGCAGAACAATAGAAATTTGGTGGAATAAGACCTTTATTTCTTTCCCACTGAGGATTAGAACAAGAGGGTGACTGCAGCATCTTGGCTCCCCTGGTT
Source organism: Macrochelys suwanniensis (assembly GCA_033296515.1). Lineage (NCBI taxonomy): Eukaryota > Metazoa > Chordata > Testudines > Chelydridae > Macrochelys > Macrochelys suwanniensis. The sequence goes on along the minus strand of CM065790.1, from coordinate 4,712,352 downwards.
AGTTCTTACAATTAAATAAGAGATTCAGAACCAGAAAGTATTTCATTAGAACTGTTGCTGACCACGTCTTGTTTGGCCTCATTGCTGGTGAGAGACTATAGCATCCAGCCTTATACTTCAGCACTAAACACAGTAAGGACATTCACTCTCAAACAGCAGCTAGTGAGCCAGCCTCGAGTTTTCATACTAAAAGTTTCCTGAGATGCAAGGTGAAAAGTTTCTGTGAATCAGACCATATCAATGCTATTTTAAATAGAGCAGGCGGCTTATTCCAGTGGTTGGGAGTTGTAACACACAACACCAGCCTGTTGTTATTAATTCTGACTTTAGTCACTTTTAAATTAGCAGACATGGTTCAGTGAAAGGCAGTTCTATGACTTGCATTGTGTAAAAGTGAATGGCAGTGTCTCATCATAAACCAATGACACTGCCTTAGCTAATTGAGACTGGTCTACAGGCAGTCATAGAATCATAGAATCATAGAATCTCAGGGTTGGAAGGGACCTCAGGAGGTCATCTAGTCCAACCCCCTGCTCAAAGCAGGACCAACCCCAATTAGATCATCCCAGCCAGGGCTTTGTCAAGCCTGACCTTAAAAACCTCTAAGGAAGGAGATTCCACCACCTCCCTAGGTAACCCATTCCAGTGCTTCACCACCCTATTAGTGAAAAAGTTTTTCCTAATATCCAACCTAAACCTCCCCCTCTGCAACTTGAGACCATTACTCCTTGTTCTGTCATCTTCTACCACTGAGAACAGTCTAGATCCATCCTCTTTGGAACCCCCTTTTAGGTAGTTGAAAGCAGCTATCAAATCCCCCCTCATTCTTCTCTTCTGCAGGCTAAACAATCCCAGTTCCCTCAGCCTCTCCTCATAAGTCATGTGCTCCAGCCCCCTAATCATTTTTGTTGCCCTCCGTTGGACCCTTTCCAATTTATCCACATCCTTCTTGTAGCGTGGGGCCCAAAACTGGACACAGTACTCCAAATGAGGCCTCACCAGTGCCGAATAGAGGGGAATAATCACGTCCCTCGATCTGCTGGAAATGCCCCTACTTATACAGCCCAAAATGCCGTTAGCCTTCTTGGCAACAAGGGCACACTGTTGACTCATATTCAGCTTTTCGTCCACCGTAACCCCTAGATCCTTTTCTGCAGAACTGCTGCCCAGCCATTCGGTCCCTAGTCTGTAGCAGTGCATGGGATTCTTCCGTCCTAAGTGCAGGACTCTGCACTTGTCCTTGTTGAACCTCATCAGATTTCTTTTGGCCCAATCCTCTAATTTGTCTAGGTCCCTCTGTATCCTGTCCCTACCCTCCAGCGTATCAACCACTCCTCCCAGTTTAGTGTCATCTGCAAACTTGCTAAGGGTGCAGTCCACACCATCCTCCAGATCGTTGATGAAGATATTGAACAAAACCGGCCCCAGCACCGACCCTTGGGGCACTCCACTTGATACCGGCTGCCAACTAGACACGGAGCCATTGATCACTACCCGTTGAGCACGACCATCCAGCCAGTTTTCTATCCACCTTACCATCCATTCATCCAGCCCATACTTCCTTAACTTGCTGGCAAGAACACTGTGGGAGACTGTATCAAAAGCTTTGCTAAAGTCAAGAAATAGCACATCCACTGCTTTCCCCTCATCCACAGAGCCAGTTATCTCATCATAGAAGGCAATTAGGTTAGTCAGGCATGACTTGCCCTTGGTGAATCCATGCTGACTGTTCCTGATCACTTTCCCCTCCTTTAAGTGGTTCAGAATTGATTCCTTGAGGACCTGTTCCATGATTTTTCCAGGGACTGAGGTGAGACTGACCGGCCTGTAGTTCCCCGGATCTTCCTTCTTCCCTTTTTTAAAGATGGGCACTACATTAGCTTTTTTCCAGTCATCCGGGACCTCCCCCGATTGCCATGATTTGTCAAAGATAATGGCCAATGGCTCTGCAATCACATCGGCCAACTCCTTTAGCACCCTCGGATGCAGTGCATCCGGCCCCATGGACTTGTGTTCGTCCAGCTTTTCTAAATAGTCCCGAACTACTTCTTTCTCCACAGAGGGCTGGTCACCTCCTCCCCATACCGTGCTGCGGAGTGCAGCCGCCTGGGAGCTGACCTTGTCTGTGAAGACAGAGGCAAAAAAAGCATTGAGTACACTAGCTTTCTCCACATCCTCTGTCACTAGGTTCCCTCCCTCATTCAGCAAGGGGCCCACACTTTCCTTGACTTTCTTCTTGTTGCTCACATACCTGAAGAAACCCTTCTTGTTACTCCTAACATCTCCGGCTAGCTGCAACTCCAAGTGTGATTTGGCCTTCCTAATTTCACTCCTGCATGCCTGAACAATATTTATATACTCCTCCCTGGTCATTTATCCAATCTTCCACTTCTTGTAAGCTGCTTTTTTGTGTTTAAGACGAGCAAGGATTTCACTGTTAAGCCAAGCTGGTCGCCTGCCATATTTACTTTTCTTTCTACACATCGGGATGGTTTGTTCCTGCAACCTCAGTAAGGATTCTTTAAAATACAGCCAGCTTTCCTTGACTCCTTTCCCCCTCATGTTATTCTCCCAGGGGACCTTGCCCATCAGTTCCCTGAGGGAGTCAAAGTCTGCTTTTCTGAAGTCCAGGGTCTCTGTTCTACTGCTCTCCTTTCTTCCTTGTGTCAGGATCCTGAACTCGACCATCTCATGGTCACTGCCTCCCAGGTTCCCATCCACTATTGCTTCCTCTACTATTTCCTCCCTGTTTGTGAGCAGCAGGTCAAGAAGAGCTTTTCCCCTAGTTGGTTCCTCCAGCACTTGCACCAGGAAATTGTCCCCTCAACAATCTCAACTTACGACGACAGTCTCAACTTACGACGACAATCTCAACTTACGACGTAAGTCCTCAACTTACGACGAACAGCACTTACGACGTTTCTGAATTAACACCCTGATTCAACTTATAACGTTGGTTTCCACTTTAAGATGCTCAGTTCCGCAATGGAGTGGATTGCAGTTCCAAGCTATGACGTTTCGACTTATGACGCAATTATCAGGAACTAATTGTGTCGTGAGTCCAAGGACGCCTGTATTTAGCTGGCTACAGTTGTCCCAGTGATGGGTTCTAAATTCACAAGAGAAGACAAGCCTGCAGAGTTTTATTACATACTCTCCATGTTTGTAGTACTACCGCAGGTGCATTTTCTTATCCCGTCTCCCTATCGTCCAGGATACTAATGCAGAATGCTGGACAAGCTGAAATTCTAGCCAAATGTTTGAAAGAATCAATTACACGAATGAACTGAAAGAGGGCGTTTTTTCCTTCCTTGACTTATAATCTAATTTTTAGAGACTGAGACCCTGAGGGTAATCAGGACCCTGGAATAGTTCTTGGGGAAGAGAAGAGGCCAAGGAGCTAGAGCAGGCAACATATGCATGTCTGAAATCTGACCCACTGAGGTCACAGATGGGTTATGGGAGATTTTGGTATATTTTCCTCCTTTTTTTTTTTAATTTCCTCCCTGCCTTAGAAGAAACTGGACAAGCTCATAAATCTTTTCAGCAGTCCAGAGATTGCAAGATAAACCCTTTCCTCCTATAATTACCTCCTGACATGTCAGGACAAGGAGAAAAATCTGTCATGCAAGGAAACAATTGCAGTTCAAAGGTAGCTTCCTTAATTCCTTCTCATAAATTGGTTAAACTCAATAGGAAGCCTCTCCTCAATAATAACAGAACCATCTTGGCAACGTGTCACAGATACTGATGAGGAGGAAACAGAGATCCAGATTCTCTGCAGACAGAAAACCCCAGGAATACGTAATTGACTAGCATGGTGCTGGGCACATTAGAAGTGCACTGAGGAACGTAGGGGCAGTGCTCCCATGTTCTCTTTGATGGCATTGTAGTCAGATGCTTTGGGTTCTTGGATGGTTAGGATGTGATCCCAGTCTGTAGTACGAGACACCTTTAGCTCATGCTTGGAACCTCCTTTAATTCACTTGCTCTGCTCTTTTGTTTGCACTGCTCTGGGAAGATTGCCAGTGAGTTTCTCTCTGCTTCACTTTGCTCTGTTGACAGGAGATAGCCAACATCAGTAGTGTCAGATGGTGTTATCATTCATGCCAGAGCAGTGGCTGTGCAGACCGGCAGCATTTGCTGCTTTTTCCAGTGGAAAAATGTCCCATGACAGGTCACTGTCACTGATGGGTCCATCAGCCCTCACAGAGAGAGCGCCGATCACAACACATCAGATGCGTTGTTCTAGCCAGTCCTCCAACTACCTGCTGGCCAAGCTGTCAGTAGCACTGGACACCCGACTGACATAGCGCACAGCAGCCTAGAACTCCTGAGCGATCCACCAACCGCAGCCTCCCGTGACAGGTACAATACAAAATTAAGAGCATGTTCCTGCCTTCTTTGGCCTCTTCTTGAGGAGTTGCATAGGATGTCAAAATGTCAGGATTCATTTTTTAAATCTCTGGTCTGTCCTGTGTTGCTGTCTCTGGCTAGCCTATATTTGAAATCTAAAGAAACCTACATTCTTCCATTTGGGTGAGGATGTGCTTCCAATATCTCCATAGCTACTGGATGCTTATATTTATCATTCGCTCCCTCACTTGGTGGCTGAATTGTGATATGTCAGCCTTCTGGGTCCCTCTAGGAGGGAGGGATAGCTCAGTGGTTTGAGCATTGGCCTGCTAAACCCAGGGTTGTGAGTTCAATCCTTGAGAGGGCCATTTAGGGATCTGGGGCAAAAATTGGGGATTGGTCCTGCTTTGAGCAGGGGGTTGGAGTAGATGACCTCCTAAGGTCCCTTCCAACCCTGAGATTCTATGATTCAAAGCACTGGGTCTGTCTGCAATAGCAGCTGTCTTCCGTGTGTGTTTTGAAACTGGCTTTACCAGTTAGAGGAATCCCCCATCCAGTAGCTGGACTCTCTCTGCATCCTGCAGGTGTTGCAACTGAGACAGCAGCAGGATGAGATGAGCAAAAATGGAAGCTCCTGTAGTATTTAAGAGGCAGCAATGCTGGGTCCTTCTTTGTTATGCAGTATTTAAGTTTCATGACAATCTAATAGTCTCACAACCTTGTATAAACCTAACAGAACATTGCTTATTGCTTATTGATATTTATTGTTACACCTCCTTCTGGGGTAGCTGGTACTGCTTTGTGTCTGAGTGGAACACGTATGTCTATGACCCGCTACACAGAGAGGGCAAAGGAGTCTAGACTACTACCAGTTAAAGAAGTTGTCCTATACAGGGCCGGCTTTAAGCCGATTCCACCGATTCCCCGGAATCGGGCCCTGCACTCCAGGGGGCCCCGCTCCGGCGGGAGGGGTTGGGTTTTTTTTGCTCGGCAGAAATAATTGGCCGCGGAAGGTTGGTTTTTTTTGCTCTGCCGGAAGGATGCAGGGTCCCGCCGTCGTTCTTCGCGTGGGGCCCCACACCCGCTAAAGTTGGCCCTGGTCCTATAGCTCATGATAGCTGAAGGACCTGGGATCTAGGCCCAGCTCCCCAGAGGTGTCTTTGTGATCTCTAGGCTAATTGTGACACTTCTCTGTAATACATTGGCTCATTGCAGTTCGAACTGCATTAACCTCATCTCTTCTGCTACCAGAGCTTGCTTATCTAGCATTTCTCACCATCGTTCCTTATTCCTGCATTTGGACTTTCAGACTTCAACTGCAAAGTCTAGATCTTCATGGTGTGGTTCCTCCAACTCGCCATTATGTCAGGCTTTGGCAGGGCTTTATCCAGGCTTCCATGAAAATTCTAATGCTTTAAAAACTTGAACCTCAAAATTCTGCAACCCATTCTTGCAGCAAATCTAAACTTTAGCAGGAAGAAGCCCCTCTTGGGTTAGTTACCTTTGACCTGGCACCTCTGCGATAGGAAGGGGAAGCCGGTTGCGAATGCAGTGAGGAATTTACTGTAGGCAGCTGCAGAGTTACAGGTCTCGCCAACACTGAAGGTTACAGTTAGCTCAAACTGCAGTTCTATTATAGTTGTCACTGCTGAAGTTACTGTTGTTCCAGCCTCATGGTGACTGAAGAGAAGAGATTAACTGTTTTATTACGTACTGGTCATTTTACAGCATGGGCTACAATTAGGATTGGGAGCAGAGCTTGCCTTTTAAGAGCATTTCCAGCCATTTGCTCCCCATGCCCCTTGCAGCCTACAGACAGTGCCATAACAAATGGTGGAGAGGATTACAGCCACCACCTACAGCCCCTTTCAGTCTCTTGGGCTTCACTTTATTACACACTTGTACAATATGCCATTGGATCTGAGGATCTCCTAGCACCATACAAACAGTAATGAGTACAGCCTCCCACCTCCCCTGTGACACAGGCTTTATTATACCCACTCTACAGATGGATAAACAAAACTTCAAGTGACTTACCCGAGTGCACAGCAAATCAATACCAAGAATCCAGTCCCTTGCTCTCACCACTAGCCCACACACCCTCAATGGCCAATGTAGTTTCTTAGCCGCTAAAACTTCCCTGATAAGTTCTAAAACCTCTCCATCAACTCCAATGAGATTGAGACGCTACCATACACACAAATATATATATATATAAAACTAGGAGTTGTGATGATCTGCTTAAATTTTTCAGTTACAATCTAGACACTACATACCAAATATATAGTGTGTAATGTTGTACTGCGTGTTAAACCAGAACCCAGCAGAACCAAATAAAGTGATATGTTTCTTTATGATCAGCAATGATATTATTTGGAAGGCAAATAGAAATGATTATTTAATCAAATGCGGTTGCCTCTGACAACTTGTTTGGTGAACAAAGTAACATTGGCTCGGTGACTGGGTAAATTTGGCACAAGTTATAATGAAATAACTACATTTCTTGTAAAGGGAACTCTTCAAGGGGGATATTGATGTACACCGTAAATCTCACTAATGCAGCACTGCTTCCAAGAGCTTTTAATTGAGCTTTCTTTAAAACTGTCAAGATGGCTCTTTAGTCCATGACGTTTATTGCTTGCCTTTGTGCAATGTGCATTGTGCTTGTATTATCATATAATCAGCTGCTTGGCATCCAGTATGCTGCATGAAACAAACGTTGCATCTTATTTCTATTGCTTCAGCAAGACAATTTAATATCCAGGGCATCTGTTCTCATTATTCCTAGCTGAAGTAACATAAAGAACCCACAAGAAACTGCACCATAAAGGGATTATATCTTGAAGTTCCTTGACAGGTAAATTGCTTTATGGTTTCCCTATAGGGCTAATTTTTTGCCATATTTTCAAACTTGTTGAGCGGGAAGCCTTTATTTTAGGGTTATTACAGCCAAGTGTTTTACTTAAAACAATTAGAGATTCTTTCCTGCTTTACAGTTTTACATAATGACAAGAGGGGAGTTTGCCAAATGCATAAAACTGAATAATCTGACGGGGGTGCTGTGCGGTTCTCTCTTAGTTGATTTTTAATCAGTGTATGTCAATCAGGAACTGTTGTTTTATCTATGATGTGCTATCCACATGTCCCTGAAAGTTGGCTCTTTTTTACCCTCTGATACCTTACCTTGTACTGTAGTCCCATCAGATTTCATAAAGTAAGCAGACTTGGGCTGGGTCAGTGTTTGACAGAAGACCTCCAAGGAACACCCAGTGTGCTGGGGAAACGGTGCTTGAATTCAGTATGAGAGAGTCTTCGCTCAGAGTCAATAGTAAACCAATGCCTGATATTATAGGGAATCTGCTGGAGCTGCTGTCTCTTGGTGGAAATGTGAAGCCGAGCTCCTGACCTCTCATGCTGCACTTAAAGATCCCATGACATTTTCTTGGAACACATTTCCATGGTCCTGTCCGAATTCCAGTTCAGGTAATTGCACCAGACTTCTCTAGATTCCTCTGACGGTATCACTTGAATGTCCTCACTCACTCCTGCCCTAAACAGTTGGATGCTGCTCTGTGCCATTAAGCAATTGCTACACTTCACCCCAAGTTGGTGAAGTGATTCCTGTATAGCTTGTACTGAATTAAATCTGTAAAGCACTATGGGATCTTCTGGAATAACAGGCACTCACTCTGTCAACGTACCATACCACGCTATATTTTTACTTTAGTACCTGTAGCCTGACTGGAGCAGAGGTGTAAATAGCAGTGTGGAATACGGCCAGCCCACTGTCTCCTTCCCTCCCAGGGCAGATCTGCCATTACCCACAATAGACTCCTTTACCTTCAGCAAAACTCCCATGGAGCCAGTGAGTATTTTGGCTGGGCAAGGAGTGTAAGATCCTACCCAAGTTGATTACAACCCAGCAGGGCAGCAGGAGAGAGTTGCTGGTGTGTTTGATAAAAGGTTTGATGAGGAACAAATTGTGGAGAAGTAGACCCTCCCTGACATGGAGCCCGGCCCTAGGATGAGGGCAGAGGCTGTGTCCCTGCTACACAGACATTCCTGTCGTCGTGTTTTCTTTTGTTTGTTTGTTAAGCACCCACGTTATACAGTGCTGAATTCATTATTCATAGAGCACCCTTTTTGCACAGAAATTCATCTTGATCAGCTTTCCCAAGCCATGTATTATCACCTCACGACCAATCTCCTGCTTTAAATACCTTTCAGTCTCTTCTATGCCTCTGAAAAAACATTCTGGCACGTTGGAAGATTTCAGGATATTTTCATTGTTCAAAATAGTCTGTGTGTGAAATGTATAAAAGATTCCAGCTTAGTAAAAGGAATTTGCTTCGGTTTAATGAAGCTGAATTTTCCACAGCTGGTTTGAATTTAATTATGAGACAGATTCTGTGCAGGTGAGTCTAGAAAGTAATGATAGGCTCAGCCACTTTGGGAGAACAGAAGTTCCTCAACTACTGCCTCCTGATGAGCTGAAGGAACAGCTATTCTAAGTGGATGCTGCCCTTTTGGTGGCCAGCAGAGGGCACTATTGTCAAGGACCAGCTGGCCAAGGGCATGATCCTGCAGTTTTTTCCCAGACTCTATTCCCATTGTCTTAACCAGTGGTTGTGCATTGTAAAGGGAAGGAACTGAACTCTGAGGGACAGCTGAGAAGCATCCCAGTCCCCAGCTGAAGCCCTGAACTACCAAGACTGTGTAAGCAGAAGGCTGGGGCCACACTCCAAACTGAGGGGAAAACAGGGAAGATAGGAAATGGCCCAGGGGAGTGATCTGGAGTGGCAGCCAGTAGGCACTGAGCCAATCCTCGCCTCTGGGCACCTGGGACCTGGTGAACAGGGAAGGCCTGGGTCCCCCTATCCTTTCCCTGGCCTCCTGAGAGAGCCTGGAGGACTCTGGGGTGTATGGTGGTAGGGGTGACAAACTGTGGCTTGGCTGCCAGGCCCCTGTACTACCTGGAAGAGCCACCTCCAAGGTTTGGAGAGACAGTTCATCTGTGGCCTGACCACTAGACCTGCTGGCCTCCAAGCAAAGCCATGACAGACGAATTAGGATGTTAATGCCCATTCTCTTACAACAGATGGCGCTACATTTCCTCCTTCCCTCCCCCCTTGCTCCCCCATGCCTAAAACCTATTTTCTCTAATCCACTGGCTCCGTGAAGAACAGTAACCTGCAAAAGTAGTTTGCTTTAGTGGTTTGATCTTGTTCCTCATGAAGTCATCAGTACAACTCCTACTGACTTTAATGTGAGCAGAACTGAGCCCAGGATTATACCTGAGATGGGCGAAATAGCTCTGCCATCCTTCCCATATTTCTCTCTTTGAGACTAAATCCCAATGGGAAGGCTTTTTGAACGTTCCTCTGCTAGAGTCCTCGTGCATTTGGAAAAGATCCTCTTTTCCATTGCTCAGCACATAGGATCCTTCTTTGGCTCTTTCCTTCAGTAGTTTAAAAATAGCCCCAAAGTGACTGAACAGACTGAGAGGCCCCAATGCTGAAGCAGTTAGTATCGTGCCAACATTTCCATTATAAACTGCATTTCTTGGGGTTTTATTACTCAGCTGCAGTAGTTCGTTGTTGTAAACAAGGTGTCCACTCAGGAGTAAATTGCTTTGAAACTTGTTTTAAGGAGTCCATTTGCCCATTTTTGAGCTATTATAAGGCAGGGGGAGGAAAAAGCCTGAATAGTTTGGCTGACTTTTAGCCCTCATGTACTGCAGAGAAGCATATTATTTTTCTCTGAAATTATGCTGTTGCCAATATCTAAAGGATCGCGGTACATTTGGCTATTGTGCTTAATATTTCTTTCTGTTGCAATTGCACACTAATAAAAACTAGAAAAACTGCATGCCCTGTCTGAGTCAAAGCTCTCTTCCTAGTGGTATGTACTAAGATGGACTTTTAAATACCCCTGGACATTGAGCTCCCCGGTGTACTCAACAACCAGTGTGAGGGTACATGGATGTTCAAGCTAATATTTGGCAAGTGAGAATTTTAATGCAGGAAATACAGCTTAGGGTGCCCCTTGCTCACAGTGTATCAATATTCCAGGCATGTGCAGTGGAATCTTCAAATGGCTTCCTTTGTGCACTCTGCTGCAGAGCCGTAACTAGGAATTTCTGCGCCCGAGGCAGGGGCGCAGAAATTCCTAGGGGCTTACCCTCCGCCGAATTGCCGCCGAAGCCGCAGCACCGGCGGACCTCCCGCAGGCAAGCGGAAGCAGCTTCGGCAGCAGAGCGGAAGTGCTGCTAATAATACCCTCCGCCGGCTTTGGCGGAGGGTATCATTAGCAGCACTTCCGCCCTGCCGCCAAAGCCGCTTCCGCTTACCTGCGGGAGGTCCGCCGGTGTCGGCGGCAATTCAGCAGAGTGGGCCTTCTCCACACACACCGGTGGACCTCCCGCAGGTAAGCGGGGGCGACTTCGGCGGTGGGGGAGGACGGGCGCGCCCCTGGCAGCAGGCTTTTACGTCCCTGCCAGCAGTGCGCCCCGAGGCGAGTGCCTCACTCGCCTCGCCCTCGTTACGGCCCTGCTGCAGAGGGCTTAGGTGACAGAGATGGGGTGAAATTTACCCCTTCCAGTACCTGGCCTATGAACTACGATATTGCTCTAATTAGGGCATATGAGGGGCATTATGGTACACAGGCTTTGTGCTGGCCCTCTGAACAGGAGTGATGCGAGAGTTACTTATTTGGCTGCTGACATCTGTGCTTGCTCAAGCAAGCTATTGTTGCTGGTTTCCCCGGGGTGGTATTCTCTTTCTCATACCATTGGCTGTAGGAGGAAACGGCAGCACACTTGTAGCTAGTTTGTGCTGAAGCCCCGTGTAAATCCTGCATTAGTCTCTCCTAGCAATCTAGTTCCTTCCCCTGTATATATATCCCTGTACTCAGCTTTTACTATAGAGCCCATTGTAGGTGGCTGGATGAACTATTCAGTATCTATTGTATCTTGGTTTATTTAGCCAAGGTGCATGGTACCAACAGAGCAGAAATTAGCTTATGAGGCTCTGGTAAATTCTACTGCGTGACATTGACAATCATGCCTATGTTCCATTTGCACCTACAGATTTCAACTTCTTGCTATAGCCATTTACATTTAGTGTCAAATATTAGCTACATGATACCATCTGCTATTCAGCAGCTCCACACTTGAACCGTTTACAGGCTTTCATTATTTACACGTTGTCAGATGGGGTTTGCACTAAGAGCACCAGTAATCTGCTATTCCCCTAGGCTGTATGGTAAAATTTCATATTAATTTCCTACTCTACATTACCAGCTTCCCAAGGAGTAACATTGACCTTGGCTGGAGCAACATCAAGTGGATTCCCCTCCTGGCTGAACATCTTATGCAGCAAGCAGGAAACTAAAGTAAAAATGTAAGTGCAAAACATATGAACAAGAGAAGGAATCAGTTCTTGGAGGGAAACTCTATGGTCTGAACTTTCATGATGTGGGGAGAGGGGAAAGAGCTCAGAAGACTTTTTGTACTTCTGTTTATTATAATACTCTCTACATTATCATCTCATCCATTGGAAGGTCTTCATTCTCCTTGTATGTGTCACTTCCTATGTAGCCAGTGACTTCAGGAGAGGAAAGTCAGGAATGATGATCAGTTAGAGCTGGTTGGACAATAGAAAAACAATTCTTGAACATTTTAAAAGTTGCTTCCCTTGCACATGGATTGAAGCAATTTAATTTTTTGCTATTTTTTAACTGACTCTTCAGAATTTTGAATCTTCATTTTCTCCCACTTCCCCTTTTTTCCTTAGGATAATAGTGTATAATGTCCAGGATTTGTTCATTTTTTCACTTTCCTTTTTCTACTCGGTAGCTTTTCAAAATTTCTCCAACTTTGGAAAAGCTACAGAGGGGCAAAGTAATAGCACAAAATCCTGGCCCCATTGAAGTCAATGGGAGTTTTGCCATTGACTTTAATAGGGCCAGGTTTCTACTCTCAGGATTTTATTTTTTGTTTTGCTATTCTTTACTTCTTCCAAAGTTGAGAAAGTTTTGAAAAACTAGAGTGGAAAAAGGAAAAAAGTCGCTAGAAACCCCCCGACGCCAGGGATCATTCTTTTGTGTTCAGTGGCAAAAAAGAGGGGGAGACAAGAGGAAGGAAAATATCCAAAAACGGATGGATTTTTATAACTGAAATACAAATTTGAGCTTGAAATGAAACTTCTCATTTTAAAATTTCTTGTAGAAAAAATGTGAAATAATATCCAACTAAATGCCAGTTTTCAGCAGGAAAGTTTTTTCAGCTGAAAAACTTCGACTAGCTCTGTTAGCAGCAGTGACATCCTGACATATCAGGATCTATGATCTCAGGGATCTCAACTTATGAGTACAAGATTCTTGTAAGATACAATCTAATGCTACTTTCATGTTTAGCCTTAAAATGTCTTCAACATAGCACATCAAAAGGAAAGCTATAAGCTGAACTTATTATTTCTGCTTTTTTATTTTACTCTATGCAGAATAATGCACTCACCACCTGGATCTGAATGCCTGTTTATTACCCATCTGTCCTTTCTTTCTCTGCCACTCAGTGGTTGCTTCCTCAATCCCTGACCATTCCTACTGTGACAATAAAAATGAGCTTTAGGATAAGATTTTCAAAAGTACTCGGTATTGGCCTACCTCTGCTCTCTTCAAAGCCCTTGTTATTGAGTAAAATGCTTTGTGTTTGAAAGCCAGGAATCATTTTTTCTACCACCCTATAAAGCAGAATTGCTGTGCTAACTCTCTTTTACTGTATTGCCCAATGCTACCCAGAATAGACTTAAGCTGCCTAGCTTGTTTTGTAAACATTAGTTTTGCCTCTCTTAAACAATGGGAGAATCTGCGTTTAATTAGTCAGGGAAGAAGCTCATACACTGAATAGGTGCCTACCTATAAGAGTGACCAGGGTACTCTGAATGCTACTGAGCTAAATACATTTACCACATTAAAACAATGTAAGTGCAGGAGGCATGATTTTCTGATGCTCGCTGAAGGGTTTATTACTGTAAGCAGGGGCTTGTAAGTACAAAAAGGAATAATCAAATGAAATGGCCCCTGTGTGCAGTTCAGTACCTATCACAGGAACAACTGACAGTGTTAACTTGGACTTTAATAGTGTTCTTGTCAGCAGCAACAACCTACATAAATTTGTGGTTATCATCAGATCTCACATACCCCGGATCCTATTAGGAAATGAAAACTTCTCTCTCAACACTTCACACGCACCATTGTTCAAAATATAGGCAGGAATTGTTCCTGTAAGTAGAACAGCATAAACACCAGGTGTGCAGCTAGCCTCATGAACCGGAGTAGTGGGCATTGCCCTAACATCATGCCACAGCACAGGTGGAGGACACCTGGCAACCCTTCCTGGGAGACCATCCACATCTGCATGAGTGTTGACGCTGACAGCAACAGTGTAAAGTTCACACAGGTCTTTCAGGACCTAGGGAGGAGCCCTAGAGTTCTCACCAGTGGTGAGATTCTGTGCAGCACCCAACACGTAGCCAGGGGGAGGAAATGCTACAATGGCTTTAAGCCACCTTTGTGCCTTTCTGATTCTGGGCTGCTCTGACAACTGGAGTGTGACCCTTGGCTTAGCTACAGCAGTGTCCCCAGCTGCCCTGTGTCTGGCTCACTGCCATGCGCAATATATTGCCTTAGTAACAAGTTAAAATTCATCTGAAGTGTGCCTGCTTGGAACAGGTAATATCTTTGTGGCATGCCTGTAGCTGAGGGAACAGGGTCACTACCTATCTTCTATGTGAGGGAAAAGAGCAGAAAAGGAGATGTAACAGGAGGGTGCAGGGCACGGAAAGAGTGAAGAATGTGACTTCAATGAAGTATCAGTTTGCCAGTGAATAAGCATAATATTTTGAAAGGCATCCATATATTTAAAATCAGTTGTCATTTGAGAAGAAATTATCCCATTAAATCTAAGTGTTTTAAAAGCAATATTGTCTTGGTTTTCTAGTAATCAGGTACTTATCACAAAGCTTTAGCAATTAGGTGACAGATGAATACAGTAGCAACACGGAATGCTTTTCCAAGTGCATTTATACTGTCGCCTTTGTACTGTCTCCTTACCAAAGTGTTATCCTCTCACCTCTCAGGATATATATTTTGACAGGTGTTTAGCCTGTTCTCAAAACCTTCCAATGATGAAGGCAGGGGCAGGGGCAGGGGGAGGGGCGTCCTACAACCTCCCTAGGTAACTTGTCCAGCACAACTATCCTTAGAGTTGGAAGGTTTTTCCTGGTATGTAACCTAAGTCTCCCTTGCTGCAAACTAAGCCAAACATGTCACTTTAAAACAATGTCTGTTGTCAATGGCTTGTCAAGGCCAAGTGTGTGAACAGAGCTTAGAGCTGTGTGACTGGGTGGGCAGGGACCATTCCTAGATGTTTGCTGCTTAACCCCTTTGGTTGTGTCTAGTGCTTTTTTTAATTAGTTCGTTGGGCAGCTTTCATCCTGAAGTGGCAAATGTGAAGCAATGTGTAAGGAGGGGCTAGCTGCTCTCCAGACTCCACACACACATCAGCCAGTGACACATCTGGACATCTTTTCCCTTCCCTGCTCTTCTTCTCTTAGCCTTTAGATGGAGGCAGCTGTCTTACTGCGGGACATCCCTGGTGCTCCCCAGCTTAACAGCTCTTCCCATTACTCACTTCTGCAGTACTGTCAGCCCTGTGTCTGAAGCACGTGGAGAAAAATGAGGATAAATCTTGGGTGATTGGTATTTCCAGAGGAATCCAAGTGATTCCTCGGCATACACACACACACACACACACACAGAGTCAGTTACGTGGCTGTTCTAAACACACACACACACACACACACACACACAGAGTCAGTTACGTGGCTGTTCTAAACTCCTTAGCAGGATGAGAGAGTCTATGTTCTTGTCAGTATCTTCTCGCAAACATTGAAATGGGCACACTTCGCTCTCAGTTTCATCATGTTTCCTGAAGAAAATGAAGGGAGTTCCTTTAAAGTTAGACCTCTTTCCAGTGTACTTTGAGCAAAAGGTGGCTTTGAAATGAGAGCTTTGACATGGTGAATTTTTGCATGTTCTTGTTGCCACAATAGCCATGTGTCAAATGTCAGCAAACACTGAAATTCAAGGGACACAAAATGAAACAGCAAAAACGTTCCTGCAAAAATTAGTGGATTCTCATCCTCTGCACCGACAAATCTTCCTACTCGTTTGCTTTAAACTCACGGAGGAAAAAATATACCATAGAGAAAAGGGACAAAGTGCACGGGCACTCTGACTGCGTCCTTACATGCAAATTCTGTCTGTCAAGGCAAGCATATGTCTCGGTGTCCTGTGATCAAAAAAGAAGCATTTTTATGCCACTAAATACATGAGCAGGTGCTTACTAAATGATGGCATGAAGCCACCTTGCATGTCCTGAAATTGCTTTGTGATTCAGAGCACAATACAATGTGGGCTCCACTGGGGCGAGGCACTAGCAAGCTTGAATTTGGCCACCAGCTGGGCCTGGCCAAAAGTAATTTTGAGTCAGGAACAACAGTGTTCCCAGCTCGTGTGACAGGAGGTGAGGAGAAAGGACTTGAAAAGAAAAATAATTTAAGTGGGTGAGTTGTCACAGGCTAGAATAATCCGAACAACGAGCACAGGCCAATTACACTGATTTGGACAAATTTTCCCAGCAGGTTTATTCCTGCTTTAATGGCCATCATTCACTGTCAGCAAACGCCATCTCCTTAAGATGGATATAATTACTGAGGTGTAATGTCAAACCCGACAAGCAGCATTTCACATCGAGCACCATCTCTAACTCTCCGTGTGCTCCCTTCACTGCCTGTCCTTCAGCGGCAGGTGCCTAGCAAGGCTTTGCCATTACATGCCAACCCTGAGCCCATTTACCCTGTTGCAACGCCATCAACTCCAGTGAAGCGGCTCTGGTGCTCCAGGAGCAGAGTTTGGACCACACCTACTGTACTTCCATTACTGGATTTCATTGCCTAGCATGTGTGTAATGCCTCCCTCATGGGTACTGCTCCCTCTGGGCATGGGGACCACTCCCTGGGCAGCAGTGCTCAGTGTGAAGCTGGAGACATGAGTCTGCTGGCACCATGTGGGAGTTCCCTAGAAGAAGTCTGGTTCCAAAGTGAAGAATGAGTGAAGTGGGGGATCTCTAGGGACAAGCTAATGGTTACAGTCTGTGTTGTGGCAAGGGGATTAGGTACGTAACTTGGAGATTCAGAAAAGCAGGATTTACCTATATATGGCTGGAATCGGATTAACCCCAGGATCAGACGTCCATCACCTCTCTGCCACCATGTTCATCAGCTACATTTTGGAGAGTTTATATCCTAATTTATTGTAAATCAAATACGACATGTTAACTTAAATAACATTCACTTTATAAGTGAGAATTGATTGACGTACTTAATGTCAGAAAGATCCAAGTTAGTGCAGCTTAGCTCTTTTTAATACAGTTTTTAAGAGCTCATTGATTTTTACATAAGTACAAATTCTCCTTCGGCAAGTCCTGTCGTACTTCATGCAGATTCAGCCCAGCATCAAGTTGTAAGTTTTAGAGGTAACTAATCATCAATTAGTCCCATGCTTGCAGTTTTAAAAAATGTTTCCAGAACTAGGCCCTGACTGAGCAAAGCATGTAAGCATATAATATATGCAGATATGCCAATCTCCTAGAGCTGGAAGGACCTTGAAAGGTCATCAAGTCCAGTCCCCTGCCTTCACTAGTAGGACCAAGTACTGTCCCCTGACAGATTTTTACCCCAGATCCCTAAATGGCCCCCTCAAGGATTGAACTCACAACCCTGGGTTTAGCTGGCCAATTCTCAAACCACTGAGCTATCCCTCCCCCCCTTTGCTCAAGTCTTATTGACCTCAGTGTGATAACAGCATGTGCTTAGCTGACTGGGGTCGTAATGAGAGGGAGTGAGAGGTGGATCCTCACTGGTGTAAATTAGCATTGCTCTATTGGCTTAGGCTGTGACCTTCAGTGTCCCCTTCAGCACTCCCCAGCAAATGGGACCATGGAATGCTGAACAAGAGCAGTGGGAGCAGGATCAAGCCATGAATGAATCCTCACCAGTCCACCGTGGGGGTTGGGAATTAAATATTGTTATACCCATTTTACAGTTAGGCACAGAGAGGGGAAGGGACACACCCAAGGCTGCATAGCATGTGACTGTGGAGACAGAACCCGGGAATCCTGAATCCCAGCCCTGCCCCCAGTCCCTTCTAAATACTGAAGACATGTAATGCACCCAAACAAAGCGTGCACAGAATAACATTCTTGCTGCACACAAACAAAGCAAAGCAGGGTGATCTTCCGTTAAAGCTCTTAAGCCAACCCTCCTTTTTTTTAATGTCCCTCTTTGGGGCCAGGAATTGCCAAATAAGGGTGGTTCTACGCTTCCTATCCTGAGCCCTTAAGGAGAGACTTAAGCTGGAATTCTCATGCCTTCTGCTGGGTTTAACCACTCTGCTGCAGGATTGTGCTGTGTTAATTCTCCAGGTGAAACTTTCAAATCATAGAGCTGGATGAAGTGCTTTTGGATGTACTTACTCTCCATAGGGCCCAGTGCACCTAGAGAGGTTGTTCCTAGCTGCTAATGGCATGTTTCCACCAGTCAGAACTCATTAGCTGCCTGTTCTGTGTTTGACAGTGTATTTGGTGCATTAATAGTCTTCAAAATCAGCCTTAATGCTGGGTAATCATTGGAGCTGAAAATAAAATGCAGCATCTCACTGGGGAGGTCACATTGTTACTCTTCTAGGAAGAATCTGCGGCTCTCATCTGAGCAGGCCAACATTTTTTCATACTTCCAACACTTGCAACAAGGAAGCTGTATGTCCTTCCCACTGGGACACAGGCTGTCCAAGGACAGTGGGATGTTGTGGGAGCTGCTTTGAAGCAGGGATAAAATGTCGCCTCTGTTGTACCAATGCCTGGCCCCAACACATTATAGCAAAAGGCATTTTGTTATAGGTGTGTGCAGTCAGCTTCCCTGATGGAGAATTGCAAATAACTGCATCTGTGGTGGGTTTCCTCATCACCGCAACCTAAGCAGCAAGGGATGCCCTCAGTGTTGTCTGCGTCACACAACTTCAGTTCCAGCTCGGGGATGGGATCCACAGATGATTCCCCTCTGAGATTCTCTCTTGAATCACAAGTGAAAGGGAGCTCGGGTGTCTTCCACTGAGGTTCTTTGCAACCTCACTACACAGTTCAGCCCAGTAGTGCTTCTCTGCTTTGCAAGATGCCCAACATTATACTGGCACAAAGTATAGGACTCCTATTATACTGACAGGCAACATGGAGTTCCGTTTGTAATTGGAGAGCATTTTAACAGCTATAACCTTGATCAGCTGAGCCAAATAAAGACACTCTGATCCCTGTAGTGCTATGAAACTTCATTATCAGAAAGAACTCAAGATAAAAAGGGCATTAAAGGTTTATTTTTATGGATGGGCTTCGGAGCTAGATGTTTTCTGAACTGTATACTCTGCCTTTGCCTCCTTCTCAGGTCTTCTGTGGCCATCCCCTGCCATCTCGCTGTGTTGGGTAAACCAAGTCACCCAGGATGTACCGTTGTTAGCTTCCTGGCATGGTCTTAATGAGGAGCCAGCATGCTCCAGTACATTGCATGCTGGACTGGGATTCAAGACCTGGCTTTTATTCCACTGACTTGCTAGATGCCACAACCTTAAACAAGTCATTTTAACCTCTCTGCCTCCAATGTGTATCCCCCATTGTACAATGCTTTGAGAGCTGTGGACGGAAAGCACTATGTAAAGGGACTGCAATTATTTTATTTCTATACAGTACTGTAATAAAGATCAATGGGCAGTGTCACTTGGTTGCACCAAGCTGTTTTGTGGTTCAGTATGTCTGCAATAAACCACAAAACCTCTTCATCACTATGTAGGTGCAGGTGAGTTTCTACAGTGAATGAATGTTTAGGGGCTGTGTTGGATAATAGTTCCTCAGGACAGGTAATGCTGTCAGCTTTGAATCACACTGACTTGTAGAGACTGCAGAGTGGTTAGTTCTATCTCTGTGGTCCATTTCATCCTTAGCCTCGCTTCATGTGATGTGAGGTTGAGTTAGAAATTGGTCTCTTACTATAAACGCTTACGCATGCATTCCATAGCAATGTCCCCGAACTCATTTAAGCATACAGTGAGGTCACCTGTGTTTAGAGCCGTTGCTGTAGAGTAGTCTAGGGTTCCTTAAATGTTGAGCATGCGCTCTCTTCTGCTCTACTTCTGTCTCCTTCCCACATCCCGGTCAGCCCTCACCTAGTCTGCAATCTCTACGGTACCCATCGGAAGTGTGCTTTGTCTTTTTATTAAGGGCGTGGAAGTGATGCAAAACTCTGAACAGATTTGGAAACGACTTCCTCCGTTATGAAGAGAGGATTTTCTGCAGTTCCCCACAAGAGGGAGTTTAAGCCTTTTCCAGGAAGAAGATAAAGGGATAACATTAATTTAAAGTGTTCCATGTAATGGAGCAGTAACTAATGTCTGCAACACTCTGTTAAAGGGCCAAATGAATGGGTTGTCCATGATCACAAGTCCCAAGCGGACAGTGTCATTAGATGCTCACACAGATGCTGTACATTAGCAGGGGGCTCTTTCTGAAATGCTGCCTTCCTGGTTTTGTCACTGTGGCTCACCTTTTGGGGGGGCTCCATAATCCCCTCATTGTGCTTGCAGGACCCCATGCACATTTATAGGGGGTAGTGCACTGAGGGGAGATGTGACCTTCTGGTGTGCACGCAGGAGCCTGTTAGGGTGACCAGATAGAAATTATGAAAAATCAGGACAGAGGGTGGGGTGGATAATAGGCTCCTATATAAGAAAAAGCCCCAAATATTGGGACTGTCCCTATAAAATCAGGACATCTGGTCACCCTAGAGCCTGTTGGAATGTTCTGCCATTGTGCTATAGCTCTGGGAGTGCTGTGGTCTGTAGTTTGTGTGGGAAGGACCAAATCACTGCTCAGACATCTGCTCATTCACCACTTACTTCATCATGTAGCCGGTAGAGGGGGCACCGACCTCCTCCTCCTCTTCTCTGAAATAATCCCACATTAACTCCTTCACTGCTGGTCCACCACTGCATCTGCTGTTCTGTTCCCAGTCCACTGAAGTCAATTGACTTTCCGCTTTCCCTTGCAGAGAGCCAGATGAATCATGTCGGTAACACAACCCCAGCACATTAGAGTCTCAGTTTTGTGAGTGGACTGCAGTTATCCCATTTCTAACCCTCTGGCTAGAACAACATCCAGCAGGTCTTAACAGACTTGGAGGTGAGAGGTCTGAGATGGAGGGGGAAGAGATAACTCCTTTTGTGAATTTGTTACATTGGTGAGCAGTCCTCATGGGGGGGAAGGATAGCTCAGTGGTTTGAGCATTGGCCTGCTAAACCCAGGGTTGTGAGTTCAATCCTTGAGGGGGCCATTTGGGGATCTGGGGCAAAAATTGGGGATTGGTCCTGCTTTGAGCAGGGGGTTGGACTAGATGACCTACTAAGGTCCCTTCCAACCCTGATATTCTATGATTCTATGTCATAAATGATTGGAAATGGTTCCTGGAAGCGGCTGGACGGCTGAGGGAATTGTCAGTGGGATAGGACTCCTTTAGATTCTGGGCTGTTAGGTTAAACCCCACCAAGATTAACAGTGACTGAAATTTATCACTTGCTAGCTGCTTGGTAGCCTCTGTGTGCAATGAGTTTGGTGGATCTCGGTCCAGAGAACGTGTCAATATCATGAAATACGTCATCACACTTGTTGCTAATTGGCTTCCTTTGTGGCAGTGGCATCACAGAGGGCAAGGACTGAATGGGTTTGCGGGACTAAACTCCTGTCTCAGGGTAACCAGTCTGCATCAGCAATGAGCCGTGTCAGCAGGTCAGTGTAAGGGAAGCTTGCAGCACAACTTTCTCTGCTGTACCTGTTTTGTGATGAACGGGGGACTTTAATCTCCAGGCCTGTTCATTTGGTACCTTTTATGAGACCGGCAGCCACTCGTCCACACGGTCAGACAATTTAAAATGCACTCATCTGTTAGGCCAAAATGGGGCGACTTGTTTTGTTTATGTATATCAATTTACCCTCTGTAGCATATCGCCTAGTGGGCCTTGTAAGCATCCTTTCTACAACACAGAGGCTCCTCCACAACTAAAATGAGGGACTAGAGGCATTCCTGGGCTAATGTGAAATCTTACTTTTCTTGATCCTGGCTTTCATCTAATGATGCCTGGCTGGAATGGAATGCCCACCCGATTCGCCTTGTAATTTACTCTAGTGAGACTGGTCATAGCTCTGTCCTTTCCACCAGCTCTGGCGAAGTGCATTATGCAGACTGTGTCCGTGTGTGATGTCAGCATCTAGTTTGGAAATAATAATCACGTACCTGAAACGACACCTGGCCTCCCAGACCTGCTGTCATGTGCCCAATCCTTGGTTTTGCACCCACCTGCAGTGTGTGATGCTTAGGGAAATGATCTGGCCTTGTGTGTGAGGAATTGGCAAATATCTAACATAATAGAATACGGGCCTCGCCTCAGGTGCTCCTGGCGGAAATGCCTGGCGTAGCTCCGTGGTACTGGAATTGAAGTGGCAGTTCTGAACTTGGCAGTGCTGAAGAGTCATTGCTTCTGGCCATGCTGATTTAGCCTTTTGCATGACCTTTGGACTAGCAATGGGAGGTGCAACCATTCCCGCCACCCCTATTCCCCACTACCGTAGTAGCAAGTGTGAAATCTGACGCTAGACCTGCTAAATGGTGACACTTGATAGGTCTGACTCTGAGTAGCTCTGCAGGTGACCGTGTGTGATGTCAGCATCTAGTTTGGAAATAATAATCACGTACCTGAAACGAGCCTGAGAGGAAAGTGCTCAAACTTGTAATGCTATGGGGGGTGGGGGAAGGGGGCTCTCTAAAGTTCTCCTGGTGATAGTCTTGGGCTTCCAAATGCTCAGAAACCTAGCCTAACACTAGCAAGTCCTGAACTTGTGCACTGCAGGCGGTTTGCCTATGGCACCTGTTGGGTAGGTGTGTGTCTTTCATCTCCAGGCAAGAGGGAATTGTTCCAGCGGCTTGGCTCAGTGAGAGGAAAAACAAGATGAATATCAGTGACCTTGTGGCCTTGCACTGACAAACCAAATCAATGATGCTGATTGAGGCTGAAAGTCTCTGGTGTGTAGGAGCCAGCCATGGGCTCACTTTTCACCCTTTACCTGCGGCTGTTCCCTTCTTCTGGTAGTCTCTGTGACGCTTGAAATGCTTAGGAGGGTGAATGCGGCAAGGGAAGGCTCTAAAAGTTACACTATGCAGTTGACTGTGAAAACAGAAGTTACCCCCTTGATTAAAATGTAATTTTTGGAGTCTACAAATAGCATGGCAGAGTGGGGCATCACGCCAGCTTCTCCGTGTTTGAGCTGCAAGTTGCTAAAGTGAAAATAGAAAAATTAAAGAACTGTGACTCTTATTGAAACTGTGAGCGATTTCTCCTGGAGATGAAAGTAAGGAATACAGAGAGAGGCCTGTCTCTATCAAACTTCTCTGAAGCTGTGGATTCAAAAAGGGGGTTGCATTAATAGAAGCTAGCGGCTTTTAATCTATTCTAAGACTGCACTATTATGAAAAACCTTCTGGCTGAATTATACATTCATTTATCCTTAACCAGAAAATCCATTAGAGGCATATGGGCCATGGAACAGATCTTAATTTAAGATCAGATAAAAGAGAGTCCAAGGCAAAGGCACCCAGAGCATGTGGCAAAAGCTTAGAAAACTAAGTTGGCGGGATCCAATTAAGGGCCTTCAAAAAGATGTGAAATATTAAAGTTAACGATTTAAGGGCTGAAGGAAAGCCGTGATAAACTGATCGTGTTGCTGGTGCCAAGGAGGGGGCAGTGGGCAGGCTGGGGAAGCTGCCACCTCCAAGTGACCTGCAGTGAAGAGGGGAAATCATCAAATGGGCCCTCTGCTGAAACCCACGTGACTCTGGAAGCAAAGCCCCATGTTTAGTTTTACCCCGAATAGGCATTCCTGCTGCCAAGGGAGCGATGGGGGCCCTTCTCTTTCCATCTTCAACTCTGGGGTCATGGACAAAGATTTCTATCCAAACCGCTGCAAGTAACTGTGCACCTTTTTGGTGTACATGACGGCCTGCACTGAGGAAAGACTCCACAATAACCTCAGGTTCTGTCACCTGGAGACAAATGCTACCACTTGCAACAAAGTGTCCTCACTGTTTAACCCCCTGCTTATCGTCGAGTTAGGCGAATGGCTAATGTATGTCAGCTATGTCCCCAGTAAGGAGCTAAACCATATTGCTTCAAACCTAAGGATTACGAAAGAGGCTTGCTGCTGTTATATACGGGTAAATCATGCCCTCACAACATCTGCTGCGCTGGAGAACAGGGGGACCAGATGCAGGGAACTCAAGCAAAAGGGTCTGCATACAAGACATCTGCACTCCGTGGGACTTTCACTCTGGCAGGGTGGAATGGTCTTACAGGGAGATCTGCAAGTATGCAGCTCCACAGTGAAGTTGTGGGGTAGAAGGGTGAGCTGCTGCAGAGAGGCAGTGGTGAGGTTCATCAGTTTGAGTATGTGTCCTAGTTCTGTCTCATTGCTATATGGTTGTGGGGTGTTCGTCTGCTTCCTAGCAGCTAGAGGGAAAGATTTCCACATAGCACCCTTGCTCTCCTTGTTGGAATCTCCACAGAGGTTCAAGATCAAATGGGCTGTGGAGACTCTGCTCAGAAGTGGGCTCTTAAGGTAACTGAAGACATGGTAGCAGGGTGATGTAAGGGAGGGTCACCTTGCTTCTGCCCATACTCCCCTCTCCAGGGGTGTCCGTCCAGCCCCTTTCACTAGCAGGAAAACTCACCATCATGAAGTTAAACGAATAGCTGAATTGTCCCTATTGTAACTGGCTTCCACTCATTCCTTAGAGAGCTCTGCAAATATCTCCATTTCTTTCTACGCTGGCTGCAAAGCTTGATGCTTTTATTCAAGTTCTTTTAACTCTAAACCCCAGCCTGGGTGGTGGCGTACGGCGTCGTAAATTGCATTGTCCATCTCCTCAGCACCCGGAGATGCACTGAAACCACCCTTTTGTCAGGAGGGGGAGTCGAGAGTGGGTTTTTTCCCCATTAACAGTCGAAATAAAAGTGGGGTTTTAAAGGCTCTGAGGGATTGGAATCTAACTCAGTGGGAGGCTACTGTAAGCAGCAGAAACGCGTCATCTTTGCTTTGAGAACCGATTGTATGACTACTATAGGCAATGCTTAAAAGACCACTTCGGAGCATTTAGAGAAAGGGAGAAAGGAAATGCCATGGAACTGAAGTTATTAATTAAAAATGTGGAGCGGTGATTTCTTGCTGACTGCTCTGAATTGTCCTTCACTGGCATAGCAATAGCTGGACAGCAGTTAAAATTAAAGGGACTCGTTGAATAGTCCTTGCCCCTTTGTCTGCATGCCAAAATTGGAGACTGCAAAGGAAGGTGTGTCTGACAGAGAGAGAGAGAATAGATGGTGGTGTGGCATGGTCTGAAAGTTTTTCCCACCTGAGTTTGGAATGGTAGCAATACCGTGAGTGAGTGATTCAGGGCATGCTGAACAAGTGCCGGTACAGCCTTTATAGCACACAGCACTGACAACTGTTCTGTACAAGAGCCATTTTACAGAGAAACCAAGCTGCCTAAAGCCCAACAGGAAATGCTTTGGTTGAAGAGGAAAATTATAGCAATACATATATATTAGCAAACTCTAAAGATGACCTAAAATAGGGTTTCTAACTATAATGTTGCCATGGTAAAACCCGACACCTGGGGACCTAGCAGGGTTAGAAGCTAGCGCTCTGCGTCCCATTAGAAAGCTAGGAGCCTGCCCAGACCTCAAGTATAAAGTTCCAACTTCTAGCCTTGCTGGCTCACAAGGTACCTGACCTTAGACCTGGCGCTGGTGCAGGACTCAGTGGGTACATTTACGCTGCAAAAAACCCCAACAAACCTGTGGCAGCTAGTTTTAGAGCCCAGGTCAGTTGACTCGGGCTCATGGAGCTCTTGCTATGGGGCTAAAACTAGCAGTGTAGACATTTCCACTCAGGTTGGAGCCCAGACTCCAAGACCCATCCCTCACACAGGGTTTCAGAGCCCGAGATCCAGCCCAAGGGGAACACTGTTATTTTTAGCCCTGTAGTGCAAGCCTGAGTCAGTTGACCCAGGCTCCGAGACTTGGCGAGGGTGGGGGGGTTTGCAGTGCAGACATACCCAATGTTTCCAGGCCAGTCAAACATAAGTTATTGGGCTCAGTACCGGAGTAACTGGATGAAATTCTCTGGTCTGTGTTATACAGGGGTGTAACATCCCCCAGGGTACCAATCTGGACTGTTGAATCATTGTGTCCCTTTAACTCTCCAGCCCAAGGTGCCTTTACACTGCTTTGCTAGTGAAAAGCAGACCTGTCCAGGCTCTGATCACTCTCAGCCATTAGCATGTAAAGTCACTCCCAGCTAAGTTACACGAATGCTCTCCCAGCCATTCATGAACTACATCTAGGCCAGGGGTCTCAAACTCAAATTACCACGAGGGCCGCATGAGGACTAGTGCATTGGCCCGAGGGCCGCATCACTGACCCCGCCCCCTCGCTGCCCCCAGCCCCGCCCCCACTCCACCCCTTCCATTAGGCCCCGCCCCTTCTCCGCCTCCTCCCCTGTGCGCATGGCTTCCCGCTCCTCCCCCCTCCCTCCCAGAAACCGCAAAGCTCTTCCCATGTGGCCCGCGGAGCTCTTCCCTGCGGCCCGCCGGGCTCCCTGTGCCCCCTCTGCTCCCCCCCTTTTTTTTAAACCCCCCAGACAGTTCCCGCCGCCAGACAGTTGTTCTGGCACCGGGAACTGCCTGGGGGTGAAAAAAAAATTTTTTTTAAAGCGGGGGGGCGGGGGGCGCACAGGGAGCCCGGCAGGCTGCAGGGAAGAGCTCCGCGGGCCACGCGTTTGAGACCCCTGATCTAGGGCAACACCCGCAAATTCTTAGTCCCAGCCTTGCACCCGAGAAATGTATGTCTCGCACTGTCTAGTGCACTACTGAACAATGCAAGCTTATTAATAGTCCATCCTTTCATCAGAGGAAATGAATATGCACCACGCTTTGTTAACCTGAGTAGAGATTGCCCAAACACTAAATCAAACACACTCGTTTTGATAAAACAGCAAAACAAGTTTATTAACTAGAGAAAGATAGGTTTTAAGTGATGGCAAGTGTTAAGGCATAAATGTCAGCATTGGATACAAAGGAAATAAAATGATACAACTGTAATCTAATTCCTAACCTTTACCAAGCTAAATACGCTTTGAAAGCAAAAAGGTTTCTCTCACTCAAAACCTTACAGCAGTCCGTGCTAGCTGGGAAGCATTCCAGACAGGACCCTCCCCCATCGTTTAATGATGCTCCTATTGTCTTTCAGTGCTCTTGCTGCTGTGACTAGAATGAGGGGAGGGAGAGGTGGCCTTTTCCCTCTTTCTTACGTTCTGACCCTTTGTACTGGAAAAGTCTTTGCTGGGTCATGGGGTCAGCAGTTCCATTGTGTACATGCTCTGCCAGCTGGCCTTCAGGTGACTTGTAAATACTTTGTTTATAACTTCCCTGCTGGTGAATCTCCGATTAAATGGATAATGGCCTTTTAGCATCTAGCTGGTGTGTCAGTGGCCTTTGTCTTTGAGAAAATGTTTTCCCAGAACTACAGTATAGTTCAGTAAAAGTCATATGTAAAATCCCCTAGCTCCACATACAATGTGGATACACACATTTTAACAGGACAATGATGTTCAGCAGATTATGAGTGTTCAAATGATACCTCACAAGGCATTCTTTGTACAAAATATATCATAACCATATAAAAGTGATGTCACATGGGGCACAGTGTGTCACAAGGGGGTCAGACTAGATAATGAATGGTCCCTTCAGGCTTAAAATCCATTAATGAATCTAGGCTGGGATCTTGAGCAAGGGTAATTGGGGCTAACTAACTTTTCAGTGTGAGCCAAATTGTAAAGCTCAGCGGTGGAGCTGAACTGTCAGTGCTCAGGTTTTAGGTTTTTGAGTCTGGGCCATCTGTAATAGTCTGGTGCTCCAATCGGGTACCTTACAACAGCGTTACGTTTTCTTTCTATAAACAAAACCCAATTCCCCATTCCTGTTGCTGGCTCTGGTGCCAACCAGGAGAATGTTCAGAAACACCCTTTTAGTCAGCTCTCTGAATACAAATTTTGAAATCTGAAACAGTGTTTTCCTTGGGCTTAGAGAACAGCCAGTACAGATTTTGTAGTAAGAGTTTCTGAGATTTGTCCAGAGAGTCTGTAACCCGGCAGTCAGTGTAACTCACCATCTTTTCTCATTGTTCAAGAGCAAGCTCCAACCCATGAGTTAATTGAAGCTGAATGAACTCTGTGATGTGTTCATGCCGAATACTGTAAAAGGGAATATTGAATTGTTCCGTGGAGAGGCCCCTGGGCACAGTGTTCTTTACTGAGATGCAGATACACTCCTGTGTGTGTCTGCAGCATGATAACGTCTATCTGAGCTTTGTTCAGCAGGGGGAGAAGTGAGAATGGGGGTAAGGGGATTCCTGAAATTTATGATCACTATTTGGGGGTGTGATTGTATCAAATCAAAGCGGGGGGGAGAGAGATAGCTCAGTGGTTTGAGCATTGGCATGCTAAACCCAGGGTTGTGAGTTCAATCCTTGAGGGGGCTATTTAGGGATCTGGGGCAAAAATTGGGGATTGGTCCTGCTTTGAGCAGGGGGTTGGACTAGATGACCTCCTAAGGTCCCTTCCAACCCTGAGATTCTATGAAATGATGGTATTTATAATGTGCTGTGTGTGGAAGCCTGCTTAGATACCCGCTGACAAAGATTGGTGTCCTGTGTATGTATTCAGCCTGGTTTATGCTTCATTGTGCTAATCCATGGTGCAGCACAGGAAGTGGTGGTGAAAGAAAATACTATTGCTATGCACGACTCAGATCATAACATGGATAGGGGGTGGCCTGGAAGGGTTGAAGCAGCAAGCACATGTGCTGATTCCCCTGTTGGCATCATAAATAAAGACTGCTCCCCCACTTCATTGGCAAAAACCCCAGGCAAGAGTACGGTAATGCGGCCTGCCTTCCTTTCCAGTTCAGGGGACGCGGCTGGTATAGGAGCTGTAATCATCACTATTGGCAGTGGCCCATCATGTGTCATTTCAAACTGTGGAAAGTCCTTGTCTGGGGAATGTTGGAGCTAGATGTTTGGAGACAGATTCAGGAGATGGGGGAAAGTGGCTTGTTCTTTAACCCTCTCATAAATCAGTCAGATGACAGGATTTGCTTCATTCCTGTGCTGAAAACCTGTCCTGTTTTGTTTTTCTGAAGATCTTACTCTGAAACTGTAGAGCCTTGAGAGACCAGAGCCCTTATAAAATCGAAATGCCAGAGGATCCCATGGTGACAGCAGGACCCCAGCAGAGTTTAGAACAATTCCCGCAGTACCACTTTATTGTGATTAGCTTTAAAAAGGCATTGCCTAGTCTGGAGAACAGACTGCACCTATTCAATGAAAAACATATTACAGACTGTACCATGTAAGGCTCCCAAAGGTAAGATGCCTACCCAGAGCCATTTAAACATAGAGAGAAACATATTCACTGTAGACCAGAGTTTTCCATGGTAACCATTCCAACAATAACAACTTACTGTTGTCTAAAGATTCATGCAACTTAACCAGTAATGAGAATTACAGTCCCCTCAGTACACTAATATCATTCACATTGGTATTCAATATGTATGGAGAATAATTAATCATTCACATATACACAGACAGACATATATATCAGTGTTATGGGGAGCTGGTAGCAATCCCTATATTTAGATTGCTTAACACGTTTTCCAATCAAAAAGATTTTTGCACCCTTTTCATGAGACGTTCTAACACTTCCATTGCGTGCAGCAGGCCTTTGTAATTCAGCAAGGAGAAGGCCCTGGGGCCAGAAAAGTGCCTTTTTTTGGTCCCATGAAATTCTGTTCAGACTTAGAGGAATTGCAGACTGCTGAAAAATGGCTACTTCCCTTTTCTCACTTGTGTTACTCGGGAAAACGTTGGCAGCGTGCCAAAATAACCGCACATAATCCTTCTACTCAAAGGCTGGACCGACACAACGGCCAAAGCAGCAGGAGATGTAGTAGCACTTGCTGTTCTAGGAATCCCGTGAGGAGACAGCCCAGCCAATGCCAGAGCAGCTGTAGCAGGAAGAGGTGGGCCCTGGGCTTTCCCCCAGCAATTCGCCCAGAACCCAGTAAATGACCCCAGTGGTCCATCCACCTCTCCGGGGGCATCACATGGGGGAGATTACCTCCCATTTCCTGGAGTGGGTCAGAGTGGGACTAGGCTGGGCTCTATCCACCCACCCGCCCACAGACTCAGCACATGGCTGCATTTCCCCTCTGACATGACATAGCCTCCTCTGGCTGCTGACTAATGTAGCAAGTCCTGAAACTCAAGTGGTAGAAAACTGCTGAAGCTTCAGGGTTCAAGCCATAATTATGAGGTGGTGGTGGGGAGGCTGGGGAGGGGGGGAGGCTTACAGTTGCATATAGCTGAATTAGTTTTTACCATTTTCCTTTCCTCAGAAAGACAAGGGACACTATTCTGTGGATGTCTGGCTTGTGAAATTAGAAAATGCAGTGAGAGATGAGCACCAACTAGTCTATGGTCTGAGCTTGCTGGTGCTTCTGTGCCACTGGACACTAGTGAGATTTCACTGTGGAGCGATTTCTCATGAGGATGGGGTCAGTTTCTTTCATGGCACAGCCATTGTTTGAAATCCAGGTCCAGTGATAGCTGAGGCACCTGAACCAGGAGCCCACGATGGACAATCCTCAGCGACACACAATGAAGCTGGGTGGTAGTGTCATTTGGGGAACCCGAACCAAAGGGACCTATCACAGTTTCATACCCAGTTCAATGACAGCCAGTCATGGCATTGAAATCTCCGAGTCCTAGCAGGGCTTCTAGTGCCCTAGTGTCTTTCTGAGGATCCTGAGGAAGCTGTGAAATACACACAGGCCATCAAAGATCACATACTTAATCTTGGTACCCACTTGGATGACGTGGAGATCACCTGGAGTGGTATAAGTAATGCTAAATTACTGGCTGCCACTGAAACAATCAGTTTCAGACGGTTGTACAAGAAACCTTAGCTTTCTGAAGAGGACTTCGAAATATTAGCGAAAAAGACAGAAGCATGCAAGCAGGGAGATGTCCAAGAACGTAAATGGCTGAAAAGCATTTTCCAGGCCAATGCAAAATATGACTGTGAGATCTACGTCAACTCCCTGGTTGACAAAGCAGAGGATGGCCTAAAGCACAACAATCTGCATCCTGCCTACAGAGTTATTGAATGTCTGGCTGGTAGCCATAAACAGACTTCTAACGTCCCCATCATGAAACTAGATGACTCTCCCTGCTCGTCAACAGACTAGGTCCCGATTAGATGGAAAACACATTATGAAAGCGTGCTGAACCATGCACCTGTTGACGACTCTCCAGGGTTATATGACCTGGCAGACCACATGGCTGCAGCCCCGGGGACGAACACTGATCCTTCATCACTTGAGGAAGTACAAAAGGCCATCCAAAAGTTACAGAACGGATGTGCTGCTGGACCTGATGGTATTCCACCAAAGCTACTCAAAGGTGCCTTGGAATCAGTGAGCACTGGCCTGCATCAACTGTCCTTAAAAGTGAGGGTATCAGGTAGAATAGCAGCAGAATGGAAAGATGGCATCATAGTGTCCCTGAACAAGGGCAATGGATCTCAAACTGAGTGTGGCAACTACAGGCCAATCTCATTGCTATCCGTCCCTGGAAAGATCTTCACTCATGTCCTGCTTGGTAGGATGCAGCCACTCCTTAATAGACATAATCTCCACTGCAATCAGGTTCACTGCTGGGCAGCTGACCATAGACGTTGTCCTTGCCCTCCAGCTTCTGGCTGACCTGCACTGACATTACATCTCCAGCTTCATGTGTTATATATTGACAACAAAGTGGCTTCTGATTTGGTTGACAAGTCAGCATTGTGGCTTGCACTGAAAGGAGTTGGTGTCCCAGATGTTCTGTCGAATCTACTGTGCGATCTTCACACTGGAACCACACTGGAAGAGTGCACATTGGTTAATGGCTTTTGCCATGTTTCTACACCATCGTGTGTACAGCTGGGATACATTCTCATCTGGCACTAGTCCATTGAGCCTTTTGACTGGATATTAGGTTTTGCCACTTCATGTGTTGGAATCATGTTTGGTCAAGAAGTATTCACTGACCAAGACTACACCAACAATACCGCCTTGCTAGTGGAGACGTCAGAGAATTACAGCTCCATCTTCCAAGTTCTCGAAGACACCACCCATCCTATGGGATTGAACCACTCATGGAAGAACACCAGGTTCCAGAACCTTGGAAGTGGGCCACCAGACCCCCGGTGCAGGTGGGGGTCCAGTACTGTGGAGAGTGTTGATGAGTTCCTCTATGTAGGCTGTAAGCAGAGTTCAGATGGCTGTGGCAAACCAGGTGTCCCCCAACGAACCGGTCTTGCTACCTCCTGCATGAAGTCAGTGTCTCATTTATGGATACAAAAGCGTCTTTGTGCTGAGACAAAGTCCAGGACCTATCGAACCTATTTATTGCCTCTAGTGCTATACAGGTCAGAACCCCACACCCTTTTACAGGCAGACTCGGAGCAGCTAGAGGCATTCTGTATGCTCTGTCAGCCCCTAATCCTGAGCATAAAGTGGTTCGACTTTGTGAAGAATGCCATAATCTTGCAGAAATCTGGCCTTTCTTCCATAGCTCATCATATTGAAAAGCGGCGTTGCACGCTCTTCAGCCATGTTGCTGGAATGGACAAAACACTCCAGCACACTGTGCTCTCAAACTCTCCATTGCTGTGCAAAAGGGTGCACACTCCAGCATTACCTGATAATGCCTGCAGGGCTGGCCCAGAGATTCCTGTATTCGCAGGATTCAGCCAGATCTAGGAACTTCACTCTACAATGCCATCAACTGTGGTCATTCTGGCTGGCTCAACGGTCCTCATTAGTGCTATGCATGTTTGATTCTGCTGTGATTTTCCTTTGATTAAAAAGATCCCTAGAAAACTAAATACAAAAATCTACATGAAGAGTATTAACTGAGGTTACAAAGTCAATCACTCAAAAGTTAGTAAATACCTAATTTATGGTTGCCTATGTAACCTTAATTTGCCCCCCACATGTATATGCATTATGGTAGTTCTTAATTACATGATCAAATTCTTTTTCCATGGGACTTCCGTCTCATTCAGTAACCACATGGGACCTGCTCTGGGGACAGAGCAGAGTTGTGTACTAAGGAATCTGTTGTCTATACGACCCCTGTCTCACTTGTTTCAGAAATACGAAGGTGTGTAGTGAATGAGGCAGGATTGCAGGAGGAGAAAGGATGGTCCGTTTTGCAGAGGTGCTAAGCACTCACAGCTGCAAACAAAGTCAATAGGGGCTGTGCTTTGAACATAAAGTACTATCAATTGTGAAGTATGCTTCAATTGGGCACCCGAAATTACTTGACATTATTCTCTCAGTGCCTCCATTCCCCATCTGTAACATGGGGGTGATTTTCCCCCCACCTCACTTCACGGAGAAGCTGTGAAGATAAATTATTTAAAGTTTGCAAAACACTAAGTACTGTAATGAGGAGTGCCATAGAAAAGCCCATGAGGAAATTAAGAATTCTATATTCAGATTCGGGTTTGAACAGTTTGCAATAAAGGAGGCCTGTGTCCTGTGATGGGGTGTGTACCCCACACAGGCAATGACAGGGCTCAGGTGGGCCTGAGAGGCCAATTATGCTACCTGGCTGCACCTGAAGAGTGGGCCAGGCTTAATTTAAAGATGAAAACAGTGATGCCTGTAAAGAAAGGAAGCATAGGTTAAAGGAGCTCACAGGGAGAGAGGAAAAGGAACTCTGCCATTAGTAGAGAGCAGAGGAACTTCAGGAGGGAGTTTAGACCCTGGTCCTGATAGGAGAGGGTAGCAGGGGTGAAAAAGATTCCTGAAGTGGGCTTGAGAGAAGGCCAAGCCCCATGCAGATGGTCTTGGGGGTATATGGGAATTGAGGGTCCAGACTAGGGGCAAGACTTCAGGGAGGTAACTCCTGGGAATCAGCGCTCTGCAGAGGACAGAGCTGGGGAGGACCCAGGATGCACTCAAGTTCAAGCCCAGGGAAGGGGCAGAAGTTGCTTTTGGTGTTTAATTTTGCATTTGAGTTTGGTTGAGAGCCTCCATGGAGAAGCCCGGTGTCCACTCTCTGACAGAAGAGTGGAACAGAAGAGGAGCCCCGGAGGGGTGGAAGATGTTAGATGGATGACTAGTGTTTGCGTGAAACGTCTGCTTGGAAGTTTGAAACCATGGAAGGGGAGAGCCTTCAAAGTGACCTGGTTGGAGTGTTGAGTCAACAGAAGAGGCAGACCCCCCCGCCTTAGTCCAGTGTTGGCTGCTCCTAGGAGGCATTAGAGAAGGTGAGCTTGTCATGCTGCATTCAGCCATGTGGGGCTGTGCCAGCAGCCAGTCCACCTTTCTACAATCCATACACTGAACATGGAGGAGGAAAATAAAATCTTAAATAGCTGCTCATTAAGTGATCACTGTCCATTCTGTGCACCATATGAAGCATGGTCCTGTGGGGGGAAAATAGTATGTTGTCATGTAATTAAATAGTGCCTATGCACAAGGGGGCCCAATTAAGGTTGCATAGGCAACCCTAATAATTTTGGTATTTTTTTAACTTTGGGTCCTTAACTTTGCAACCTCGCTAAGGTACTTTTCATGTAGGTTTTTGTGAGTGTGTATAATATAGATATATAAAAAACATGGAGCAAATTTATGGCTGCTTAATGCTTCTCGGTGCCTCAGTTGTTCCTATGCTGTTCAAACTTCACCACAACAGAGCTAGAAATCTGATCTTCCTCCAAAGCAAGAAGCCCTAACAACTAAGTTAAAGGAGATTCTCCTTTATTAGACAGCAGTGTAGAGCCTATGGCACACAGATGAGCAGATTGTAAGAGTGCAATAGGGTACATACAGAGTTTTTTCATAGATTCTAGATTCATAGATTCTAGGGCTGGAAGGGACCTCGAGAGGTCATCAAGTCCAGCCCCCTGCCCTCATGGCAGGACCAAATACTGTCTAGACCATCCCTGACAGACATTTATCTAACCTGCTCTTAAATGTCTCCAGAGATGGAGATTCCACAACCTCCCTGGGCAGTTTATTCCAGTGTTTAACCACCCTGACAGTTAGGAACTTTTTCCTAATGTCCAACCTAAACCTCCCTTGCTGCAGTTTAAGCCCATTGCTTCTTGTTCTATCCTCAGAGGCTAAGATGAACAAGTTTTCTCCCTCCTCCTTATGACACCCTTTTAGATACCTGAAGACCGCTATCATGTCCCCTCTCAGTCTTCTCTTTTCCAAACTAAACAAACCCAATTCCTTCAGCCTTCCTTCATAGGTCATGTTCTCTAGACCCTTAATCAGTTGTCAGTACATTATAGTATTTTATATCACTGTTGTAAGTTACTTTTATAGCAAGAAGTATGTCATTTGTTCAAATGTTTTATCAACCTTGTGTGAAATGTATGCTCCACGTATCTCAGATGGTGAGAGGTAGTTTGATATTATAGTTAGAATAGGAAAACATTCTTACCATTCGAGTAGTTATCCTCCCTTCCCCCCACCCCCCAGCCCTCTTCTCCCTCTTCATCCTGCTTGGAAATTATACAGTACCTCTATATAACTGAGATAACGTTCATGAGCATTTCAATGGGCAGTGATGCTATCAAGGGCTGCAGTGCTGCTTCCTACGTTACATTGCTAAGCAACATACAATATAGCAGCGCGTTATCCACCTGCCGTTGAGAAGACGGCAAGCTCTTATATCTAATCAAATCTCTTTCTAGTGGTGGGCTTTTCTTTCCTGTCAGTTTGTTTCACCACAGAAGTCAGGATTTGCAGTAACAGTAAAAAAAAAAATTCCCAAATAGGTGGTGGGGATTTCATATTTCCTTTTGATTCTTCCAAATGACTTGGTAAATGTAATTCAAATTGCTTTAGATACATTAATAATCCTTCACCTCAACCACCATGAAGCTGGTAAGTAGTATTCTCACTTACAGATGGGGCAAATTCCACTGACTTTGATGGGAGCTGTACTTGTTGAAGGCACCAATTCAGCAAAATCCTTATGGGTCTGCATAACTTTAAGCTGGTGAGTAGACTCATTAGCTTTAGGCGATCTACTCACATGCTTAAACGTATGCACATGCTTAAGTACCTTGCTGAATTGGTGCCAAACGGAGGGCAGAGATGGGCCCTTGGACTGTATATCCAGAGCAACCAATATGCTTGTCTACCGTATATATGTCTATTGTACACACTATTGTATCCGATGAGGTGAATCCTTAATTATCTCATTTATTTCAGATTGCTCAATTTCAAACCATGATAATTGTGAATCTGAAAATATCTGATCTCTGATAGCTTGTGAATCAACATATCACGTTGGATAGCAGAGAGCCTTCTCCCCAGCCTCCCTTATCTCTAGATGGCCATTTCAGTGCAATTCTTGTGACCGTCTTTGTTCCAAATGTTAATTATTTTTAATGCTTTTATTTAATCTCTGCATTGTAAAAGACAGTGTCTGTCCAAACTACTTAAGATGCTTCACTGGATCACAAGAGAGAATTTTTCTTATCTTTGCAGATCTAATAAGGCCTTTCCTATCAGAGGTTTGGCATTGCCTTTTTAAACACCATTAATATCAGCTGTGATTACCATGCCCGGATACATAAAGCCTTCAAATTGCTGCTATCAAGGGCTGTTTAACATTTTTTTTATTACCATTAGCCTCTCCAATGGACATCAAAAGGGACTTCGAATAATTAATCTCCTATTTTAAGGACCTGGAGAGCAAGACTGTAATCAATGTTATTTTGGATAATAACATCATGTGCCGTGTAATATCATGTAAACAACGAGGGAGGAACTAGTTCCGGTGTTTCAAAGGGTTACAGCTAAGAGCAGCTGTGTTGGTCCTGAGCAAAGGAAATATTGGGGCTAACTTGAGCTCTATTTCTCATCAGGGAGATCGGTTCAATTGAGGAATAGTCTCTATGGCTAGTTGTGGAAACCATGATTGGAGCCATTGGGAATTCTGCTCCTTCAATAGCCAGAGGGGTCACAGAGGAGTGATGCAGGAGCTCCCTTTCTCTCTGGATGCCACGGTGCTTAATGCCTGGTGGCTACCCAAGGAGTGAGAAGCAAGGTCCAAACCCAGACCTCTGTCCCTCTCCCTTCTCCATTCCCATGTTCTATCTCATTAAAGGAAGAGAGAGGCTTTCTGGAGTTCTAAGCATCTGTCAGAGTTTGAGGATGATTGTCTCTCTAGGAGGCATGAGGCAGAAGACATAGATTTGGTGGATAAATAACAGTGCACATGGGGGTGAAAGAGAGTAGCTCAGTGTGTGATACATTGGTTTCATTTGAACGGGGAAGGAGATTGGCTGATCATGCTGAATGCTATGCAATTTCCTTTGAAATTAGCAGATGGAGTGGGAAGGGGATACAAAAGTGAGAAAAGAGAGAGAGGCTAATGATGAATGCTGCAGACTGGAAACAAAACGTTGCTGAAACATCATGAGGGAATGAAGGCTCAGTGCTGAAGTGGAAATGTGACCATTGGTCCATGAAGGCAGGGTGAGGCTGCGAAGCTTTGAGCCCATGTGCTGTGTTCCAAGGGTGGACATTATGTAACGAGGGTGAGAGAGGAGTAGGGAAACTCAGGATACCCCCTGTGCTCAGTGAATTAGCAAGAAGAAGGGTCAGCAAAGTGAGGGTCCCAGAGCTGGCAGCAAGCGAGGGAGGTGCTAGAGGATGTACTAGCCCAGGCAGACTAATCACTGGCCCAGAAGCAGCTCCAAGTGAAGAGCAAGGAAGAGCTAGCTTTATGTAGCTCTGAAATGATGGAGCTGAGCTTAGGAAGCTGTTAGACCTCCTAGGCGGGATAAGAAGGGGAATCAGGGCATTCTTAAAGCAGATGAGAGCTGTCTTCCACAAAGAAAGGGGGAAAGAAGAATTTAGAGCACATTTAATGGGGACTTCAGGTCATGTTGGCAAAGCTAGATAAGGAATTAGTATGAGGGGAAGTGTGTGTGTGTGTGTGTGTATGTGTGTCAGGGCTGGGGGGGCAGTATTGCACTGGACAGATAATACAGGACTCTTGCCTTGGAACAGCCAACAGGATTAGGTAGTTGGAGCTAACATGCAATGATCAAGTCCAGTGAGCTGGACTTGATCATTCCAATTTGATACACTACAATTATATCAGACCTGCGGTATTCACAGGAACTTGTTTGCATGGACATGGCATAGAACAGTCAATTAAATAAGTCTATTTGCATAAATGTAATTTGCTTGTAAGGTGTGTAGTGTGTGCCTTTCTAGTGGTAAGACTACTGAGGATAACAGGCTACTTCTGCTGGTTAATGGAGGTACTCCTTTAGCTCAAGTGGTAGAAGTCTATGCTTTAGTACAAGAGGTCCTTGGTTCAGAGCCCCCCGTGACTTACGGTAAAAATTGTTTCATAGGTGTCATGTGAGGTGAGTATTTATGGCACCACCATACAGACACCCGATGTATGTGTGAGCATACGCACAGAGAGAATTGTGGCCTGCAGAGCAGACATTGTAACATATATATGCACCATGCATGCTGGTCTCTGCATGAAACTTAGCTAGCTGTTTACTAGAAGCCTTTGGTACAGTGGGGGTCTAACAAAGACGATGTGGAAGAATGAATGGGGAGAAGTTGACAAGAATCAACTCAAAAAGAAAATCAGTTTTTGGAAAATGAGGAGGTGTTGTATATAAAACCCCAGATGGGGATGATGCACTCTATTATCATTGAAACAAAATTAAATTGTCAAAACAACAAAAGCAGAAGCCACTGTGGTTAACCAAGGACCATATGGGACAGAAATAAAGAACATGCAAATGAGAGCATTATTAAATAAAAGTGAAGGCGGCTTAAAAATAATTAGAAAAGCAAAAATGAAAAATGAGCATCAAGCAGAGCAATAATTTCCAGCTAAGGTACATTAGAAAGGGTCCGTAAGCGCAGCTCCTGGGCAGCTAGCGAACGAGATTTGTCATCGCTGTTGAAGAAAGATATGGGGGAGGCTGGAAATGAAGGTTCAAGAACGACTGGAGGTATTAATTATTTTTTGCATCAGTCTTGCAATGGGGAGGGAAAGCATTTGCCAGCATCAGGAAGCAGATTTTGGTGAGAATTGGAAGCAATACAGTCCAGGTATTATTTACAGATATTATTTATGGGCTCAGGAGCTTTGAAAATAGATAAGGAAACAAGACTTAGAACCTATAAGGCCAAATTCTGGTCCCATTGACCTCAATAGCAAAATTCCCATTGGTTTCAACAGGACCAGGCTTTGGCCCCATATCTCAGCGTTGAGTGAAAGGAAGGAGAAACTGGAGAAGTGTCAGCAGCTATTTACTTACATGTTCGCTGAGAAGCCTATTTTCCTAGGGTAATATTGAGCTGTGTAAAGGGCCAGCACAGCCTAAACCTTACTGTGATTAACCAGGGGCACAGGGCTTTGCTGGCCTTCTGCAGCACATGGATGAATTTCACTCCTAGTTATAGGCCAGACGCAATCCCCACAGATCAAACACCCCACAACCAGATCCAGGCTAGGCAGCTGGCCCTCACACTCTGGAGAAGTTTGTACTTAGGGTGGAAATGTGCAGTTGCAGCCCATCTGTCATGGGGTGAGCTGCACCTGTAAGGGGTTAGAGCCCCAAGCTCTGGCTGGTGCCTGAGTCAGGTGACCCAGGGTCACGTGATGGCAATCTGAAGATGGTGCCGCCTGTAAAATGGGCAGCCTGGGCCCACAGAAAGGGAGAGCTACAGGCAGTAGGAAAGCTCTCCTGCAGCAGAACCAGCAGGGTGACTGGCTGTGAAAGTTTGCTATGATTTAGGCTGGCCCTTGGAGAGAGAGCTGCGAGGAGGCCTGCAGAGTGTTCTAGGAGGCAAGCCATGATGGTGGCCCAGGAAAAACGGTCTAGGAGAGCCAGGAAGCTTTCAGCTGGAGCTCTGATACAAGAGCCAAAAGGATTTGGGGTGAGAAGCCCTGCTATGGGGGCGAAGGAACTGTCTGAGGCCAGCAAAGGGCTAAGGGATTGGTTGGTTCAGGGAAGAGCCAGCTGGTAGCGGGAATAGGGAGGGACCCTGCGGCCTTGTTCTGCTAAGCCCCATGCTGCAAATCACACACGCGACCTGTTAAAAGGAACTTGCATAGAATGACATGTGCCGGGAAGGGCCAAAGGAAGTGATTATATCATGGAACCAAAATGGCTTTAAAAAACTGCCCCCGCAAGGGAGAATGTTACTGAAAATGCCTGGGTGCGTACAAACCGATTCACTGAAGGAGAAAACTGCGGTGCAGGTGCATGTCTCAACAGATTATGCTGAGCTGACTCTAGACATGGAGGAGGCTATCACAGCATGCTCGGGAGCGTGAGGATACAATGTGCTTTCTAGAGGTGAAATGCTTCCCAGGGCCTAAGATGATATCCGCCTTTCATCTTAAGCAAGCCATTCATAAGAATGGCCATTCTGAGTCAGACCAAAGGTCCATCTAGCCCAGTACCCTGTCTTCTGACAGTGTCCAGTGCCAGGTGCCCCAGAGGGAATGAACAGAACAGGTAATCACCAAGTGATGCATCCACTGTTGCCCATTCCCAGCTTCTGGAAAACAGAGGCTAGGGACACCATCCCTGTCAATCCTGGCTAATAGCCATTGATGGACCTATCCTCCATGAACTTATCTAGTTCTTTTTTTTAACCCTGTTATGGTCTTGGCCTTCACAACATCCTCTGGCAAGGAGTTCCACAGGTTGACTGTGCATTGTGTGAAGAAATACTTCCTTTTGTTTGTTTTAAACCTGCTGCCTATTAATTTCATTTGGTGACCCCTAGATCTTGTGTTATGAGGAGGAGTAAATAACATTTCCTTATTTACTTTCTCCACACCAGTCATGATTTTATAGACCTCTATCATATCCCCCCCTTAGTCGTCTCTTTTCCAAGTTGAAAAGTCCCAGTCTTATTAATCTCTCCTCATATGGCAGCCGTTCCATACCCCTAATCATTTTTGTTGCCCTTTTCTGAACCTTTTCCAATTCCAATATATCTTTTTTGAGCTGGGACGACCACATCTGCGTGCAGTATTCAAGATGTGGGAGTACCATGGATTTATATAGAGGCACTATGATATTTTCTGTCTTATCATCTATCCCTTTCTTAATGATTCCTAACATTCTCTTCGCATTTTTGACTGTCACTGCACATTGAGTGGATATTTTCAGAGAACTATCCACAATGACTCCAAGATCTCTTTCTTGAGTGGTAACAGTTAATTTAGACCCCATCATTTTATATGTATAGTTGGGATTATATTTTCCAATGTGCATTACTTTGCATTTATCAACATTGAATTTCATCTGCCATTTTGTTGCCCAGTCACCCAGTTTTGCGAGATCCTTTTGTAGCTCTTCGCAGTCTGCCTGGGACTGGTGAGGGACCTTGTCAAAGGCTTTCTGAAAATCTAAGTATACTATATCCATTGGATCCCCCTTGTCCACATGCATGTTGACTACCCTAAAAGAATTCTAGTAGATTGGTGAGGCATGATTTCCCTTTACAAAAACCATGTGGACTCTTCCCCAACAAATTATGTTCATCTATGTGTCTGACAATTTTGTTCTTTATTATAGTTTCAACCAGTTTGCCCGGTACTGAAGTCAGGCTTTCCGGCCTGTAATTGCCAAGATCACCTCTGGAGCCCTTTTTAAAAATTGGTGTCACGTTAGCTATCCTCCAGTCATTTGGTACAGAAGCTGATTTCAATGATAGGTTACACACTACAGTTAGTAGTTCTGCAATTTCACATTTGAGTTAAAAGCCATAAGAGAGCCCACAGTCTGGTAGCGTTTTAGTCTGGAGAAATATCCAGGTTTTGGGGTGACTCCCTGCACCTTTTCCCCTTCTCTAGGTCTGGAGGACAGTCAGCACACAGCATACAAATGGCCAACACCCCTTTGTGACATGTTCATTGCCTGGCTCTTACACAGTAGCAGGTGGTAAAGGAACGCTGCACTTCAGTGGGTTAGGTTGAAGAGGTTAAAACCCCCACATAATTGCATTTAAGATTTTCTCTGTGATTTCCCACCCACTGCCCCTTTCCCCCTACGGGGTTTAATAGTCATGATGATTAAGCAATTGTGTGAACCTTTGCAAAATGTCTACGAGGGCATTGTAGAAAGTAATTGCAAAACAGCTGAAAGGCAGGGTCGAGGAAGAGTGCGTGCACAACCAGTCAGGGTCATCTCCTGTAAGAGCATTCTCAGATGAAGAAAGCTGACAGTCTCAGTCGAAATAAACCCTTCATCCTTGCAAAGGGAAACATCCCATAGGGGGCGCAGGGAGAGTAAAAAATCAGGAATCTGGGTGGGAAAGGGGCAAAACTCCTCCAAGGAATATTCTCTTTCATTACCCTGCTTTCTGTGCCATCCAAGAAAGTGACAGATCTTAGCTTTCTCTTGATGAGCTCTTTCTGTGTCCCTTTGGCAGCCACCCTCAGGGTGAGGTTTTTTAAAGCAGAACCATTGGGGTTGGGGGGAGGGGGCGGGACCTAAGTGAGAAATCAAACTTGATTAGGTGCGAAATCCTTGAAATGGAAAGAGACCTGCTCTAATAGAGAAAGGAACTCAAGACACTCTCTGAGATGCATGGAGAGCTGCTGCAGGCATAAGAAACAGTAGGTGAGAGAGAACTGAATGAATTCTGAGGTACAGTGAATGGAGGATTGGTGAGCCCCCAGGCACTGACAGGGGAAAGCTACCTGGAGAGATCATTGCTGACAGTGGAAAGAGACTAGTTTATTTTGGTGGAGCGTGGACAGGTTTTGGGTACTGTGGAGGGTGGGGAGGAACTGAAGAGCACAAAAGTGAAACTTCCTTGGAAATAGCATGTGCCCCCATGTGCTAGGGGTGCTATGCTGCTCCAGGGTCGTCTTTTGGAGGAACCATAAAACCCAAATCCTGACCACTTCTGCTCATTAAAGTTCCCAGGATGTTTCTTGTTAGGATTCAAGTGTTAGATACACTCCAGTGTGGCTAGCTTTATTTTTACCTTCCTACATTTCCCCTCTTCTTCAATTGAGTGTGGGGGTGCTCTTCATTTCCTATGCTAGGTTTTGGTGCACTTTTGTGCATGGAAACAAGCATCTGAAAAGTGCTTTGGAATCCGAAAAGGTGTTATCCATGTCAGATGGCTGGCCAAACCCTGTCGTCCTTACTGAGTCAGCACTCCTACTGGCCTGTAGAACTGGATCCAATAGTCTGATTATTTTACTATTCCTAAACTCGAAAGAGCATAGGAAAAGTGACTGTGAAATCAAATGTAACAGACAACAAAGGGAGAGAACGACAGAGGTACATCCGAAAAAAAGGCTTTGTAGAACTATTTTGTGTGAAATGATCTGGAAACATGAGAAGATTTCATCTCTCTCACGCGCGCGTTTCTCTCCTTTAGTGCCCAAGCAATAACGAAGCAACAAACAGAAAAGCTATTTTGAGATCTTTGCTTCTTGGTCTGGGGATGTCACATAAAGCGAGACAAATATGGAATAACGTAACCCAAAAAGGCTCCTGAAGTGAAGAGCATCGTTGATCCGGAAGGACAACTGGCTGAATTCCAAAACAGAGAGAGGGATCTGCAGGAAATGGCAAATGGAGCAGAGAACAGCTCAGTGCAAGCAACCCAGCAGCCTATGAGGTTTCAGAACACATCTAATTCTAGGTGAGGTGGCATGTGCATAAATATTGTGTTGGATTTTTCCTCCATAAACAATGTGTGTTTGTATAAGTGTCTATAGAACTTGCATATGTAAAGCTATATTTCCTTTCATTAGCAAATTCTCTAGCTGTGTGCCCTATCTTTCAGGGACCCAAGACTCCAGAGGGGGAAGAAATCTAGATGCAAGTTTTCTCTTCCAGTCCCACATCTGAGTTGCCAACTCAGCCCCCACCCAAAATGCAAGGCCCTGAGTAAGATACTTGCATCACTTGTAACTAAGGCCCATTTTGGGTGATGTAAGTAATCAGTCGCAAACAAATCAGAAAACCTCTTATGAAGGATATTAGCACAAATCTACACGAATGAATGGTCTGCCCAGAGACCTGGGCACCCTGATGCCAATTGAAGAAACAAAAACAATAATTAGCACTCACCCCATAGCAGAAAACAAACAACATATAGTCAGAATGACAAGCCTATGTCTGGCGGAGGGAAGAGAAGATGAAATGGGAAGGGATTTATATAATATACTCTCCCACAGGGCTATTTCTCCTACAGTTGTTGCTCAGGATGTATGAATTGGCTTGGCTGGACAGTTATTCTAGCCTGAACCTTCACCCAAAACTCAGACTGAACCTCTGTCTAACTTCAAAGAAACTTCAGTTAACTTTCTGTTTCCACTGTTGGATGGAAGCACCAAACCCCTGACACAGCTGTTCTCATGGCTATTCCAGCCCAATGCAGGCAGGAAGTAACCAGCTTCATTTCATCACAGAGCATGCTCTGGTGATACCTCTGACCCAGTTCTGGGAGCCCCTTGTGCAGGGCCGGCTTTAACTTTTTTGCCGCCCCAAGCAAAAAACAAAACAAAACACAAAACAAAACCAAGCGCTGCCCCCCCCCCCAGGCTAAAAAAAAGAAAAGAAAAGAAAAAAGAGCGCCGTCTCGCCACCCCCAGTGCCACCCCACCGAAACAACGCCCCCCTGAGTGCCGCCCCGCTGAAACAAAAACAAAAAACCCCTGAGCGCTGCCTGCCGAAACACCCCTCCTCCCCGGAGTGCGCCCCGCTGAAACAAAAACAAACAAACAAACAAAACCCCCGAGTGCCGCCCACCGAAGTAAAAAAAACAACAAACCCCGAGCGCTGCCCTGCCGCCCCAAGATTGGCTGCCCCTTAAAAGGTGCCGCCCCAAGCGTGTGCTTGGTC
Source organism: Macrochelys suwanniensis (assembly GCA_033296515.1). Classification (NCBI taxonomy): domain Eukaryota; kingdom Metazoa; phylum Chordata; order Testudines; family Chelydridae; genus Macrochelys; species Macrochelys suwanniensis. The sequence goes on along the minus strand of CM065790.1, from coordinate 4,667,729 downwards.
GGCTGGTGCCTGGAGCCGGCCCTGCCCTTGTGGTTCTGGTAAGTATCCAAATGTACGGATGGGTGCCTCTGTGGACTGCGAACCTTCCCTTGCTATTTATTGTTCATGCTTTCATTAACATTATCCCATTACCTCAATGGCTGCTGTGTTTATCTAGTCATCCTATTGTCAAACAGCAGCCCTTCCATTAGGACTGTCTATCCCTCAAGCAAACATGAATTTGTTGCTGATGGATCCTGAGTGTGGGGAAAGCTGCTGCAGATTTTTCTAAATGGCTTCCTGTTCCAAAGAGATAAATGCAGAAAAATAGTTAGGAATCTGTAAAGTCAACTAAGGTGAAATCTCAACAGACAGCTCACTAAATTGTGCACAACTCTCTGCATGTTGCAAACCTTTTGTTATCTTTGCCCAGGAGTCCGTTTGGTTTCATTTTCCTCCCTTAAATTGCCACTAGGACTCCGCCAAAGGCGTTCAAAGATATTTACCGCAGTATTGATGTGTACGGTACCAAGAGATAACATTTCCCTCCAGCTGTCCTGGCTTTCACTCTGACCCCACAGCATTATTCATTTTCCCATCTTAGAGATGGAGCTTGTTTCTCCTCAGCCACATCCAACTGTTTTGTGGCATCCTGCGCAGCATATATTTAATGTTCAGTCCTCCCGAAGCGGTAATGGCATTTCTCACTCACGCTTTCCATGAGCCTGTAGCTCTGAGGAATGGGGCTGCCATGAGAATTAGTACTTTGGCACAGGAAGCTTGCTCAAAGTTTTGCCTATTCTGATGAGGAAATCTGAGTCCCTGACAGAGGCTGGTACTTGATCTCTCCTTGTTTGCTTTGTGGACTTCTGAAGCTGAATCATTTCAGGGCCTTCTTTCTCTCCGGACTCAGACGCTGAAGATGGCGCAGGGAGGTAGGTGCCAGCTTGTGGGTGTGACAGATACCAAACCTCTCTGCTCCAGAGGGAATATTTATAAACTCCATCTTGCACTGACTAGCAGAAGAAACCTCACAGAACATATAAAGAGCAAGACGTGCTAGAGCCTGACTTCTTTCACACAGGGAGAATGGTGAGGCTCTCTCCCGCAGGTGCCCCTCTGATGCCATCTTTCCAGGAGGAGATGGGCTTGGCTGTGTTCTGGGTGGAGTAATGTCACCTCAGCTCCGTTCTACCACGGAGTCATCACCCAGCTCAGAGAAATTCAAGTCATGTTACCTTCAGCCTCATTTTTGTGCCTCTCCCAGCTGTGGCTTTAACAGCACCATGCCTTCCATCTCTCTAGCTGAAGGATCCATGCAGGGCAGCTGCTCCTTTGACTATGCAATGCACATTCCATTCAGGGGACCCAGCTGCACAGGATTTCATGGTGGGCTCAGGCACTGCATTGAACAGCCCAGCAGCTACAATGGAGGACCCTTGAGAGCCCTTGACGAGTAACTGTTCCTTAGACACGTGGTCACGTTCATCCGCCTAACACTGAGCACTGCCAGGCGCAGACATTTCGCTGTATGGAGAGACTCAGCAAGCCCCTGCCTCTAAGACTAGGGCTTTCCAAAATTCCTAGGTGCACCTGATCCCAAACACGTGTCTAAGCTGCCATCAGTCCCCATTGAGGCAGCAGGACTCTTCCCCCAGCTAAAGTAACCACAGGCACTTTGTGTCCCAATTTGTCCCTGAGTCATGATCCAAACACTTATAACAGACAGTGATCAGGCAGGAGTCCTGCCAAAGTGGGGCTGTGGTGTGAGGTTTGGGGGGGAGCGATTACCCCTGTTCCTCTCACCTGGGGTGGCTCTAACAATTTTGCCGCCCCAACCAGGGGCAGCGGCCCCACCCCCGACACAGGCAGTCCCAGTCCGCGGCGGCAAGGGGAGAGCGGCGGACATGCCACCCTGTTGCCACTGCAGCAGGCGAGAATGGGGCGGCAGTCCGAGTCCCGCCGCGGCAATTCGGCGGCGGGAAGAGCGGACCTGCCGCCGAATTGCCGCCGCGGGACTCGGACTGCCGCCCCATTCTCGCCTGCCGCCCCAAGCACCAGCTTGGAAAGCTGGTGCCTGGAGCCGGCCCTGCCTCTCACCCATGGGAAGATCAGCAGCATCTTACTGGGAGGAGGCCCTTGCTGTCACCTGTGGCTTTGAGAAGTTGCCAGGTGATGTCAATGCTTTTGCCCCCTCAGTTCCGGGAACCCTATAGCTGCTTTCTCTGTGGATTGTTATGCAGCCCTTACAAAAGAGAAGGCTACGATGACACCCCCAGTAACCTTGGCAAAGTGTTTTGTTAAGTAGTTCTGTGCTTCGCTGGGTTTTCAGCTCATATGCATTCATCACTCCCTCCTACGTATGAATTTACATTTCTAAGAAAGACTGTGTGGTGGCAGGCAGCGGTAGCATCATGCTGATCTTTTACACTGGCTAATGATTGAATCAAACACCAAGCAAAGAACTGTCCTGCGCTCTCATTACAGAAGGGGAGAACCAAACCAGAGCCTTTCCCTCACTCCTTTTTCCTGATCACACAGCCTGATGTTTTCTCCTTATTTTCAGTAACGGCGAGCTCTCCATTCCTGCCCTTTTCCCCACACATGCTGCAGCTGGGCATGGGGTGGCACGCAGAGAACAGATTGGCAGCACTCGGTGTCCGTGCAGGTACTAACACCTCAAGTGCAATTGCAGCCCGGTATCCAGCACATCTGTTCTCCATGTGGGATTCTTACTGTAGCTGGTCTCAAGGAAGGGCAGTTAGTTATAGGCAACCTGCTTCAGCAGAAGCACCTGGCTGACATCAGTGTTACCATGGGCAAAACTCATGCCTGGGTAACAGGGCTTAATTCATTACTGCTGGCAAGCGCGTTGGAATCCTTACCTGGCTGGTGCAATAGCCGTGGAAAATAATAGTACACTTCACTTTGGTAATGCCATTCTAGCTGGAGTGCTGTCTCCGTAATAGTGTATCTTGTGGTATAGGAATACCTGTTCTAGTCACATAATTGAGCTGAAACAACAGAACCGCAGCCCCAGTTACTCTTCTGTTATAAAGATTGATTGAGAGATTCCAGAGGCAAGAAACAATATTTATATAATACATCTTTTAATCTATCATCCTGGGGACCACTGTAAAAGACCCTTTCTCATTATACACCGTAGACCAGGTTGGCCACCCGTCATAGACCATTACACTTATACTGTACCCAGTGCACTTAGGAGTGTCTAGTGAATAAAGCTGGGAGTCAGGATTCCTGGCTCTGAAATTAAGGTCATGTGTGTGACCTTGGACAACTCACTTCACTTTTGTGCCTCAGTTTCCCAACTGAAATGGGGATATTTACCCAGAGTGCAGGGGATTTGTGAGGCTTAATTAATGCTTGTAACACATTGTGGGGTCCTTGGATTATTAATTAGACAGGTGTACCTCATAATAGCAGAATGATCAGTTACCAGGTGAAATATAAAACTACTAACACCTACCTTGAGGTGTCTGTTCATGTCTGGAGGAGGAGAGGCTGTCACCAGAGCCCTGGTGCCTCTGCATGTTTGTACATACACATGTTCCCTGGTAATCTACCTGCTAAATGTGACCTTTAGGGACTCTACATAATATATCGAGCACTGGACCAAATTAATCCCTGCTGTAAATCCACTGAGTGCAAAGGAATTCCACTGGGGTCAGTTTGGTCCCCTATTAGTAATATGCTACCTTACACTTACAGTACATAGTGCTTCTCAGCTGTAGAGCTCAAAGTGCCATACCAAGAGGGGCAAGTGCTGTTATCCCCACGTGACTGATGAGGAAACCAAGTCACGGAGGTGAAGTGACTAGGGAGTCAGTGGCAGCTCTGCAAAGCAAACCCATCTCTCTTGATTCCTAGTGCCAGGGCCTTGGTGTGAAATGATGACTAGGAGGAGCAGTGACTTGTCAGTTAATGAAGATGTCTGGCTGGCTCTGTTATGGAGAGAAACGCGAGTTAACCAGTAAGTGACTACACATTCCTTCTTACTGAGCAGTTACAGGGGACTACTTCATGCTCAAATGCGACTGCACTCCAATACAAAAAAGGGTGAAAAACTCCATGCAGACATTAGGCAATTATACCTAATTTCCTTCATTCAGTCACTCTGTCTCAAACTGGCCTTCTAGGGAAGGGAACAGATACTCTGATTAGGCCTAGCCAGAATACATTTAATTTCTATTTCTGTCCAAACTCCTTCCCTGCAGTCAGCTAGCCAAACTCCAGGCTGAGTGTTGTATGGAATCTCCTAGGTATTCCAGAGAACATGCTAACTAGACCTCTGTTCTCGCACTCATTAGTACCGTGTGGGTGGCTCCTTTTCTAGCATTCAGTCCTGAAAAGCCAATGACCATGTAGGCTATTTGACTGTGTGAAAATCACTTCCCTTCTTTCTTTTTGCAGTTTCTTCATCCACTGCCTGAGTAATTAATCTCCCTCGTGATCAAAGTCCTAGCCTTCCAGCTGGCACCTTATCTTCAAAATCATGGCATGAGCTAGTTTTCCTAACCGCCCTAGGTCTTTAGCTGTGCTTTAAATTAAGAGCACCTGACAACTGCTCCAAACTGTGTCTACTGCATTGGCCAAAATATTGACATCATTCCTCTTGGCAGATAGAGGATTAACCCTTGCTAGGACCACCGCTAGGGATGAGTAAAATGAGAATCAACTCAGTTCTCAAATAGAATTTTGCTGATGTGTAGATAACCATTACTTTTCACTGTCCCCTTCTCTGCATTGCCATGCAATGACAACGACAACACATGGTGACCGAGGCTCTATTCGAGATACTTCAGGCCTTGCCAGAAGTGGGAAATACTGTTAATAACATAAATTTCCTCACAGTGCTGCTTCTAGCCCATGTTTGCTGACTGGAGAGGATCAGCTAAGCAGCCTAACTTTTAGGGTATGTCTATACAAACAATTAGACTGCAGCGAACTGGTGTGTGAATGTACCCTGCACTAGCCTGCTGCGCTCTAACTGTGCCTGTGGACTCTGCTGCCGCGCACTAACAGTTTGTTAATGCGCTTTGAGCTGGTTCCATTTCTTATTTCAATCAAACCTGAATTTGGAACTTCTTCATTTTACTTCAGTATGCGCCAATTACTGATGAATTTTGCCTTCCCTTTGCCATAAACCTTGGTATTTTTCTATTCCAAGCCCTCCTCCAGGCCTCTGCAATGGCTTTGACTAATAATATGTTCATCCTTGAAAACACAAGAAATGGATTTTTCTCCCAGTCTTCCTTTGCTTTATAGTCACATAACCGCCTGCAATGCTAACCAATGACTAAATTCCTTAGGAATCTAGGCCAGGACTGGCCAAACCCAGCCCACACCTGTTGGCCAGTGTGGTGTGGGGTGGTGCATCTGCTATACTTTTCTCTTCCCAGCATTAGTGCCTGAAGAGCACTTGGAAACTGTGCGTGAGAACGCAGGGCATGGGGTAATGGCTTTTCCAACATTCACACTCTCTCCCTGTGGCTTGTATGCAATGAAAACACATAGGGCACAACAGGGTAGAGGGAGAGATTAGATTTTACAGGAGAGAGCGCTCCAGTGAAACATAGTGTATGCGACCATTTTTCACACACCAGGTTTGGAGCAGGGCTGAGCCTGTTTGTTCTGCTTTAAACAAAGGGACGGGAACAGTTTCTTGGTCTTGGCCAATCTCGTGCTCACGGCTTTCATTGATTCGGGCTGTGCAGCAGCACCCAGATTGGCTGTCACGCTCTGTGGTGTCCAATAGCCTCCAGCTACAAGTACATGGGCTGCCTTTGCACAGAGCAGTCAGGCCCTTAGTCAACAGCCACGGGGTCTTTCTCTTAGAGAGGTTTGGTCAGTAGGGGTCAGGGAGGGCCAAGACTACTCCAGAAATCGATCTCCAGAATCCATATCACTCTATCCTCAGACATGTTCACCGGCTTCCCATTCATTCCAGGATCCAGTTCAAAATCCCCCTCCTTGTCTTTGATCTTCCTTTCTATGCTCCATGATCTAACCTAGAACTAGCTTCCTCTCTGTTCCTTCCCACACAACTTTGTCACGGTTGGTGCAATCCCATGCAACTTTGTCATGGTGTGTGCAAGAGTCCTCTCTCCATCTGCTGCCATTTGGTAGCCTCCCTGTGTCCCTCTGCCTCATGATCTTCCCATTTGCTTTCATACCTCAGCTAAAATCATCTCCCTCGACTTTACTGTAAGTTCTTGCTGCCTCGCTCCTATAAGTTATTGTTTAGTTCTGCAAAACCTGTTGGGGTGATGTGAATGCAAAACACTCTGCCAAGTGAAGCTGCATTGTATGTGGCATTTTACTGGCTGACACCCACTGTTACTACACGGGCAATTGAGAGTGTGACTCCAGATTCTGCTGCCAGCTCCTAGGCTCTGAGCTCCATGGGAGAGAAGAGACAGGGCATTGCAAGGCTGAATAACTTTTGGATCCTAAATCCTGATCTAGTCAGCGGAGCTGGGAAAGCCCCATGGAAACTTCACAGCCAAAACTGCATAAATCATGCTTTGTGGTAGAGGGGGGCCCTAGATAATTCAAAGCTTTGCTGGGAAATTTCTTCCAAGCACTTAAAGTATCAGTAGATTTTTTTGAAGTCGCATCCTTGTCAGAATATCTTGTATCTGTCCTGTTCAAAGCAGGAGTTCGGAGGCTGCCGCGAGGTTGGATTTTGGGGGGTCACCATTGTCTCAGGTACCGTACTTTGCTGCTCATGCAGTTTAGGGGAGGAGGGTAGCATGTTGCAGATGCATTCCTGGAACCTGGGCTCGGTGTAAGGAGAACATTTGGCTCTGCTCCATTGTGATGTTTTCTCAATGACAGTGTGAGGAGTGGGCATTACGCCTGCTTCAGGTAGTTATAGAGGCGAGATGAATCCAAGCTGTGAAGTCCTGATCTTCCCTTACCCAAATTCGGGGGGAAAGGAGAGGTGAATCCAGGGACTTGGTTCAATCTCAGTTCTGTAATACAGCAAGGAAACTCATCATTAACTAATGGCTCCGGTTCTGCCTTCATTGCCATGGCACCTGTCAGCCCTTTGGGGCTTCTTAAATCTTAGTCTGTGGGCTTGGGGCTGGTTTATTCCTGCTTTCACTGCAGTGAGAGGAGGGTCTGGGCAAGTCCCTTCACAAAGGGAACAAAATATCTCTAATGTGGCTCCAAAAAGCAGTTGGGTGCATTGTGAATCAGCGCTGCTGCACCATGGAGGATCACGGAGTGGGAGTCATTCCTCTCTCTGAGCTCCGGGTCTGCTTGAGTGCTGCTTAGGGACCCTGTAAGCTCCGGAACAGTGCTGGTCATGATGGTCTGAAGAAAAGAGGGTTTCAAACCGTGACTGTTGTGGGGCTGGACAGAATGTGGTGGTGATTGCCATAGGGACGGTGGTGGGGTCTGTCTGTCTGTCTGCAGACACTGGTTAGGGAGAGATGAGAACTCCATGGATCCCCAAGCCTCTCCCAACCCCTTCCCCAACCAGCCTCAGGATTTGTCAGGGCAGTGTGGAGAGAGCCAACAGACGGGTCAGTCGGATTAATACCCCTCTTCTGTCATGGATATGCAGGCCAGGATTTGGTCCCGACGACACGCAGCAGGTAGAGGAGAGTTAAGAGGCAGAGTGGCATGTTCCCATAGGTGAAGGGATACTTTCCAGAGGAGGTGGGCTGGGGGAAGGTGGAGAGAGGGAGGTGGCGTGGTCTACGTCAGTGAGTGGGAGAAGAAGAAAAGAACAGTAAGGAGGGAAGCTGTGAGGAGCGTAGGGAACGTGGGAGGTTAGAACGAGAATATAGGGTTCGCAGTAACATTATTTAGACCAAGGCAGAGATCATTAGCTAATAGGGGCCATATGCTGTGTGAAGCTTATCAACAAATAAGTGGAAATGTGAGGGGAGTTTTTGCTAATATGGCATACGCCATGAGAACAGCAATGAAATGCTTCTTTGCAGGGTACAATTACAGTACAGTCACACCAGCCTAGTACATACAGAGCCGTGTGTTTTTCTCCCTTCAGCCAGCCATTCATTTGTCCGCCTACAGCATCCAGCACCAGGACTCGATAGCTTGGAAGCACTGGTTACACGATTGTACAGCATGTACTACGAGGATTGCACCCCGCAGAAGCATTCAAACCTAGGGAGCCCACGGTATTTATCCAGTTTCAGAGTGCCACGGCTACAGCCTTACCTATTCCCAAGGGCACTAAATAACTATAGACACGTAGAGATATCCTTGCCTTAGATATAGGCAGAAGCCTTAAAACAAGAGGAGGTGGGGTTTGCTTGATGTCTCACGGGGAGTTTGAATTCTAGGATCCAAGTAAAATGGACCCTGTAACTCTGGGATTGCAGAATTGCCCCAGGTTTAATCGTGCAGGATCCATTGGCCGAAATTCCAGTGAGGTTTGGGCAGCACGAAATTAGCTCTCTGCCAAGCAGCTTGGTACACACACGTTGGTTTTTTTATTTTAATATCGTTTTTCAGAGGAGGTCTTGAGGGCCAGTGAACCATTTGTAACTCCCAAACAGACAGCAGGGTCCATGTAGCCCTTGTACCAAAATACAAATACTTCGCATTTTCCCTGGCATCATTCATCCAAAGAGCTTGAAGCACTTTACCAACATAACTGTTGAAACTTCCCAGTGTCCCTGTGAGATAGGTATTCCAGTACCCGTATTACTGATCGCTTCTCTACGCCTAGTTTTCCAGTGTGAAATGTCTGAGGTCTCACAGTGGCTCATTGGTACAGCCAGTATCAGAACTCAGGAGTTCTGACTCGCAGTCCTGTGATCTAACCATTAGACAGCATTGCCTCAGCTGAGACAGGCTGCAGTTGCACTGGACTAGCCTGCTGCATGATTTGAGCATAGCCTCTTCTCACTTCCAAGCCTGTTTTCATTAGGCTCTTTGAAGAGCCAATTTAGGAGTAGCTGCTGGCTTGCCAAGGGAGGTGAATATAGGTCACTGTAGAAGGTCCCTGCTGCAGCGTATAGCAACTGCCCAGTGCTGTCGTTGAGTTCCCTCCCTGCTCGACAGTGGCTGCTCTATTCATTGTGGAAACAGCCCCCTTCCTTTCCAAGACAGCGCATGGACACGGGGGAACGGCAGAGTTCATTGTAAACGGAGTCAGGGAGCAGGCGATCGCTGGATGAGATCCAGCATTCCAAAAGATTGGAGCGGGGCACTCACTTTGTGCTTGAGTGGCAGGGGCTGGGCACTGGCATTCCTCAAACCCTGCAGACCTTTCCTGTGCGGTTTGGTGTGATTCTCTGCCGCGCGTGCAGTCCTGTGGCAAACCCCACTCGCTTTTTATTGTATCAGTCATTTTCTTTATGCAGCAGCATGAATTGGAAAACGCTCGCAGGTCCTGCTCTGAATGTGCTCCACTCTCTGCCAGCTCAGCCTAGTGATGCTGCTTTAACTTAGTCCGAGGTGGGGAGGGAGGAAGAGAGGGGGGAGAAAAAGGTTACTGCTACTTTAAATATAATGCATTAAGAGAATGCTGGAAAGGGGCCTGCATGCTGTAATACCCAGCCATCTAGTTGGAAAAGCAGCCAGATGTAATACAAAAGAAGAAACACAGCCTCTTATGGATGCAGCACTAATTCATAAATCAGGTGAATCAGCTTAGGCAACTGCTGTGTTTTTATGCCTCTGCTGCATGGAGAACTGCATGTTGGATGCTTTTATTTGAAGTAATGGAGCCAGATAATCCCTTGGACCAAGACAACTCCAATGGTAAGGAGTAGAAAACACACAAAAGAAAAGGGAGGAAGAGTGTCTGAGATACACATCCTACTTCAGGCAGAGGGTTAAGCATGTGTTTTTTACTATCGTCTGCATGGATCAGGTGGAGAGGATGGGGTAATATACTTCACTTTCTCTTAGAAATCTCTGTTTATGGGGAGGAAATGTTGGAGGTAAACATACAGTCTGCTGAAAAGTGCAGGATACTGTACGAAGCAATAGATCAAGCATAATCTGCTTTTTCTTATCAGCCTGTGTCCTAGACACTTTGCAGATAGAAGAGGAACTTACACACTACATTATGCAGTTTGGAGGAATTTTTGCCAATTAGAAAAGAATGCAACTTTGTACCTTCTGTTCTGTCAAACAGAGCATTCACAAACTCTGTCTGCAGGAAGCTTTGCTAAAGGCAGTACAGTGGGTAATTTAGTTAGGAAGATAAATTTAGATGGAGACCAGAGGAATTTACCCTGGAATTAAAGTCTGTGGTTAAAACTGCAACCATTCTCTGGATTTATAGCATCCCACATGCTGCATATTATTGTGACTGGTACCTTGGAAGGCAGATGATCTGCATAAAATTGGTGTGAAGTTGTTTGCTACTGCAAACGATTTTTCTCCTTTTAATAGAATGGATGCGTTGCTTTGAGCGCTACAGTTTGTTTGCCATTTTTTTTAAAGTTGTTTTTTTAAGATGGTGATTTTAGAATAAATTCATTTGTGGCTTTTTAATGGACATTTGGTACCTTTCTGGATACAGTTTGAACCCTTCACTCCCTGCTTTTTGCAAAAATATGGTTCAAAGGCTAATTGCAGATTTTCCTTGGTGTGCTCCCTGGGGAAAACTGAGTCCTCAAGGGAGACCCAGCTGCAGTATTAATACCACAGTGGCCCTAAAATGCTATGGAAGGAATGTAGTTAAGGGAATGAGGTAATATTTAAACTATGCAAGCAGTCGGCTGGCCAGATTTGGGTGGGCAATGGTGCTTTATTTGGGACTCTGTGCCACACTGATGTTGGCTGGTCTAAAATCGTCAGGGACTGACTGCAGGGATGTTTCAAGTGGTGATAATTGCACTTAAAGATTATTGGGACATAGAACTGAATCCAAGTTTCCTTCCTTGTAGTGGAGAGTTTGAAGATTATAGAAGTAATACTGAATATTTTGGTCTGTGTTAATGAAAGTATCGCAAGTCTTCTTGCCTTTCGCAGCGTTGGAATCTGGGCTTCAAGAACCACAAAGAAAATGTCCCTAATTCTACAGGAAATATGACTTTAGCTCTGTTTTTTCAGATAATGTCAAATATTAATTTCTTACATAATAGCTCCCTAAATATAGACTGAATATATTAAGATGAACAATATTCTCATTCTTCTCTCCAGAGACGTGTAAAGTGTTTTTGTCAAGTTCTGAAGAAAATTGTTTTGCTACAGAATATTTGAACAAGGAACCAGTCACAGGGAAGTGTTCACAAATTGAGGAATTAGGGACTGTTAAGCATTCGTGGCACCATACAAGAATGTTTCCAGAGAGAATCCTAGACTGCCAAAAAAAAAATTACCCACTTCTTTTGCTTAAATTATTTCCAGTTACTGTGATTCAAACTGTCCTGGCTGTAGGGTAAAGACAATGGGGTAAGCCATGGTCTCGGTTATGAGGTCAGGGACAGGAGATCTTGCAGTGCTGGTTTCCCCAGCTGTGGGAATGACACACAAACTATTTACCAGGACTTATGGGGTAGTTAGTTACTGTGACATACCATGCATTACTCTGCACGAACTCCATCAATAGCGACTCCTCAAAGTGCTGCCAGCAGAGTGCTTGGGAAGAAAGATTTCTCTCCTTTGAGAAGTTTTTCTTGTAGCCATAATTCTTGGAAAGGCTCCTTTGTCCCTTTCGTTCTCAAAAACCAACTGAGCTGCTATAAATTTACTCAGACTCTGAAAACGAATGTGTTCCCCTTGCTCATGTGACACTTAGTGCCTCAGGAAGCAGTCATAACTTGGACCCCTCTCTGCCTCTCTCAAGTAAAGATGTCTCTTTTGGCACCAAGAATGTTAATGGAAAACCCTTTCATCCCTGGAAGAAGGGAAGCTGTTTTGGAATCACCCGGTGGTCTTTATCAGACAAGTGTTAACCGTCTAGAGCACTTTAGAATTCCAGGTGAAGCCAAAGTCACTTCATGATTTAGTCATTTGTTTCCTGCCCAATTTGTGGACCATTAATGGCAGGAAAAGCCAATTTGAAGAATACATGGGAAAAATATCTTCTTGAATTGATCTTGTCGTTCCCTGGTAGTGCCAGGGTGAGTTAATTTAGTAGGGCCTGGATGGGATTGTTCCGCAGAGGGGAGTCTGCTCTCTTTTCCTCTCCCACATATCAAAGCTGCTTTTGAACAAATTAGGCTACTGGCTTCTCAATGAAGAGTTATTACAGGTGTATCGTTCCTTGTAATTGAAACTCCTGAGAAGGGATTGTCCATTGTGATAATGCCCTTAGAAAGGAGCGTGTTAAGGAGCCGCAGCATAAGAGAGTGAGTGGAATAAAATAGAAACTAGTGAGTGACCCAAGTTACTTACGTCTGAATTTCCTCTATTGTTCTCCATTCAGCTGTAGGACTTGCTGTACTTTGAACATATGGTTGATACCATCTCTGTGGTTTGTGTAGAGGGTCACAGAGTGCTGTAACATGTTTGTTACGCTAGCGTCCGAAGTCCTACCCATGAGGCTAGGTGACTTGAAAGTGCAGGTATCACACACACACACACACACACACACACACACACACACACACACACACACACACACACACACACACACACACACACACACACACACACACACACACACACACCCCCCCTCTCTCTCTTTTCTCTCTGGAACTTGGGAACCTCAAGGATGATTTTGCTGTTGCCATTTGCTGTTGGTTGCTAGTTCTAGCTTTTAAACACACTGAAATGGTTTTCTGCTTCTTATGCAAAGAACTCTGCTTGGAACATACGTTGCCCTAGGAATGTGCTGATTCTGAAAACATAACCCTACATTGTCTGTTTGCCAGAGATGGCAGGTCAGTGTTGCAGCTCCCCGTCTTGGGCTGCAGCCGTTTGCAGACACAGGAGAGATTGGCTGCCTGCAGCTACACGCACGAGTTGCTGAAGATTTCTGTATGTTATAGCTATGTTATTGTTTGCAAAGTATCTGAACCTTGTACATTCATTACAGCTTCTGATTCTGTGGGTAACAGTTTATGAGGCTACACTGGATAGTGGTACACCGGTTTCATCTCTCTGAAGTTGGAGTCTTGGCACTATTTCTTTGTGTGTTACTAGTTCAGTTTTTAAATACATTACAATTACATATTTTTACGAGTACATTTTAAACAGCCTTGTGGGCAAAATTCAGCCGTTGGATTCAGTGGAATCCAATTCACCCTGGGTGAATGTGGCCCATAGACTTAAATATAAGCCCACAAAGCATGGAAAGTCAGACTACCACAACCACTGTTCCTAGGTATTGAAGCACACACTATCTATTGCTTTTCTTAGCCCCCTGAAATACACACACACCTGGGCGTACTGCATGACTAACAGCCTTGACTGAACTTTTCTGCTATTCTTAACTTAACTTAGACTCTTCAAGCCTTTCTTTAGGGCCGTCATGTATTCCCATCCCAGGTGACACTCGGTGATGCATTCATAGAGCTGGGGGTGGGCCCAAAGACTGGAAAAGCAGAGGTTGCTGCCAGTCAGGACCGACATGGAAACCTGTGAAGGACTGGAATAGTAGGGATACTGTAGGTGAAGACTGAGATGTGTTTGGCAGAGCTGAGTGGGGGATTGAGACTGGAACCGAAGGAGGTGTTGAGCTTTAAGGCTGACATGTATTTGGCAGGGCATTAGATTTGGGGTAAGCTTACCCAATGTCTCCCTACCCAGTGCCAGATGCAAGCCAGCACTCCTGGCCCCTCAACTTTGTGGACGCTGAACTCACTTGTGCATTTTACAAAAGGTAAATGTGTTATTGACTCCGACGTGATCTTCTGCTGGAGGTGATTGATTTGGAGAGCTGGGGTGAGCTGCCAGTGAAAGGCCGATGGATTGGTCCGACCTAAAGCAGCCCTTTTAAAGTGTGTGTGCGAGGATGGAAGAGCAGCAGGTGGGCCAGGGGGAACTTTCTGCTGATGGGCTTCCAAGGACGGAGCAGAGAGGAAGTGAGCAGAACTGGGGATTTCCCCCCACAATCGCACTGTCAAGCATCTGAGAGTGAGGGAGAAAGAAAGGGGGACCAACACACTCATCCCCAGACCAATACATTTAAAACCACACTGTTTTTTTTGTTCTGTGTGGTGGTGGGAGAAAGTGATAAACGTTGACAGGGTAAACTCCTCCTCATCTACCAGCAATTGAGAATGTGCAAGCCCCAAAATAGCTTGTTTAATTTGTATCACTGTGATGAACTAAACTCACTCTGGAGCAATCCTTCCTCAGCTCTGAATTTCCTGGCTCTGGGGAAATTGCATGCAGCCTCTAAATATTATGGGTTTTGTGTTCTATATGCACTTGTCTGGATGTGCTAGTTTTGCCATTTCGTGTCGGGTCTGCCATCCTGGGATGTGGCATAGGGAAGCAACATTATTGTGACAGAACATTTGTTTATAGCACCCTGACTGTGGATGACTGTTTTCAGAGAGAACAAAGACACGGCTCGTGCTCTGAGGGGTAGGAAAGTTAGGTTAGATTTAGATCCAACACAGCGAGAAAGGCCATTAGATGGAAGGGAGGGGAAAGACTACACAGAATAAGGTTGTGAGTTAGTTTTTACACAGAGCACCTTCATGTTTGGTTCTTTCTTTCTTTCTTTCTTTCTTTCTTTCTTTCTTTCTTTCTTATATATGAGTTAGGAGCCTGGCATTGCCAGAGAATGTGGGAGAGAAGGTGGAGTTAGACGTTGGATTTGAGAGCGGTTGCACATTCCATGGGATCTATTAACAACTGTGCTATAATTCTCTAAGGGTGGCACAGTATTCAACTTTATTCTGCATGAAAGCTGGTTTGTTGTTATAGGGTTACTTATGGGCATTGGACTGTGCATGCTGGCTTGTTATGGAGGCTTGTTCACAAATGCGAGGCTGCTAGCTAAGATTTTTTAAAAGGGGATAAAAGCACTGAAATATTGTTCATGGGCAAAACCCCACGTCCAGGACAGTATGCTCTTTTCAAAATGCTATAAGAAAACATAGTTATGTGAAATTTGGGGCTTCTGATCTTTGACAGTGTCCTTTGAACATGCCCTATATAATGTAAGCTTAGGGCTCAGCTTTTGTGTAGAATGGACATTGGAAAGGAACATTCTTAGGAGCTAAATCCCTTTCTTACATATTTTTAGAAGTTCAGTTCTCAGTATTACCTACAGGGCTGAGAGAAAAATGGGAAAAAGAAATGAGGGATGGCAGCTGAAAGAATAAGCATGTTACACTAATATTGAGTGATTAAATAGTGCTGTAATGTGGCACTTGACACAGATCATTAACAATTGATCCCCCCTTCCATTTATAATCCCTGCTTTTGTTTGTTTGCAGTGGACTCTTTTTTGCATAAAACATTAAATATTGCAGGAGAAATTTACTGAAGGTATTTCTGGGAAAATTTATCAAAGTGCATGGTTTGCTGATGTTTCATTATCAAAAGCATTACAAGATTTAGTTGCGTTTTTCTGAAGAGCCATCTTTAAACTATTAAAACATTATTACATCTACGGGTTCACATTGTCAAGGCCGAGGCAAGCAGAGAACAATGAAGAGTTGAGACAGTAATGCACGGTTTCCTTCTGTTCAGGTTCTAATACCATGTACAGCATCTGTTGACTCTGAGTACTGGGAGAGGTAAAGAATCGTATGCATGAGGGTAGGAGAACTGGAGCAGAGGAAGTGAAGACACAGTTTAATACTCAGAAGACAAATGAGCAGAGATGATTAGTGTTATGTGCACAAGAGGAACTGGTATATTTTGGGAAGCATATTTTTTGTGATACAAGCATCGTTTAGAGAGAGAGAGAGAGAGCAAGAGCGAGCTATAACTGTCATTACTTCACCTGGCCACAGCCCCAAATAGGTCCATCTGTAGTGTCCCAGTGTACTGGTTCCTTCTTAATTGAAGGCCCAATCCTACAAAGTCTTAGTGTCCCCAACTTCCATCCAAGAGAATGGGAGACAAAGGCCCTCAGTGCCCACAAGATCAGGCTCCTCCAGGCACTAAAACACAGCAGTAGCCAAAGTAACTGTTTTACCGAGCGACTCTGCATGGCTGTGAGATCTTTGGATGAAAGCAATATCAATTGATTATCAGCATGGTGTGTATGGAGAGGAAATGTCTGGCTTATAGGAATGGCAGGCTTGCACTCAGGGACAAGATTGAAAGGGTTAAAAAAATTCCCACGGAAAAGTATTCTAAATCCCGAAAAGAGGCCAGTCCAAGAGAGATGCTGGGTGTTTGCCGACGGAAAAGACTGGTGACAAATTTAAATGCCATCACCATGTCCTGGCTGGGGGAATGTTTGTGACTGTCTGAAATAGTTGCAGCCTGACCACTAACGGGTGTGTGTTTCTGGACTAATACTAGCCCACTGTCCTACGTTGCTTGCTGAGCAGCTAAGAAGTTAACAGGCCAGTTTGGACTTACTCCAAAGAAAAGAACCAGGTATGTGGCAAATAATAGAGGCCAGTGAACGTTTTGGGAGAGCAATCGTAAGTAATTGTTCTGAAATGTCTGTGAGTGTATGAAAAGGAGAACAAAATCCAAGGCATTTCAAAAAGACAGGAGGATGTAATTGGAATCCTTTATTGTCCCCAAACTCCAGTTGGCAACAAAGAGAGGAATTTAAAAATAGATATGAGCAATACCTCCTAATTTCAGTATAATTTACAGTATTTGGTAAAACTGAAGTATCCATAGTAGTTTTATCAAAGAAACAGAGAACTCCTGGGAAGTGTAAGAGACCAGGAGTTAGGGAGATTACATATATAAAACAGTGTGTGTGTGTGTGTGTGTGTGTGTGTGTGTGTGTGTGTGTGTGTGTGTGTGTGTGTGTGTGTGTGTGTGTGTGTGTGTGTGTGTGTGTGTGTGTATCTATATATAGCTGTATAGAGCTATATATCTATATCTAATCTATATCTATATTTACATATATAATGCCTCCAGAGCCTTTACAGAATTACAAACAGCAATTAAACAGAGGGATTACTTCCCTTCACGCACCACTGAAATGTAGCTACCTAGGAGCAGGATGCAGTCACCATTATAACAGCACCCTTGGCAGATTATGGACAAGAAACAAAGGAACACTATATATGTTAAAGCAATGAGGGAAGATGGGTGGATGGAATATAATCACCCATACTGGGATTTGGCCAGACTACCAAGGCTAGCAGCCTCACTCTTCTTGGAAAAACACCAACGGATCTTTAATAACTAGAACTCGTCCAGGCCTCAGTTTTATATGTCATCCAAAAGATAGCCACTCCAGCAGCCTGGGCATTGCTTCAAGTCTGACGCAGAGGGAAGAGCATCACTACCGAGTCCCCCACAATAGTTGCTACAGTACATGTTCCCCTGCCCCCGCGGGCTGCGGCAGGTGGTGGTCTCTGGATTCAAAATCCCAGCATGGAAGGGGAGAGCATCCCCTACTGGCTGTTATGTGGATTACTGATTACTAGACCCACACTTAAGTGAACAAAACCAACAAAATATATTCCAATAATCAAAAGGAAAAACCAGTCAGTTGGTCTCCACCATCCAAAAACAGCCACTAATGTTAGCTAAGGGTGTATGTTATAGGTGGACATTGAAAGGAAAGCCTCCTCCAGAACAATCGTGCAGAGAGAGTGAGTGAGTGAGTGAAGGCCTGAGATGTCAAACATTCTTGTTCGTGTGTCTCTGCTAAATGAGAGAGGATGGGGATTTTCTGGGAACCTAAGATGCCGAGGAATTAGAAAGCCCACAGCTGACACGCCAAGGTCTTATTTATAGATCAGAAGCTTTTCAACTGATAAGGCACCAGGCTCAGACAACACAGACAGAAACCGGAGAAGCTGCAGTAGAAATTTTTACGAGTCCTCCTTCAGGAGAGAGCCCTGAAGCCTGGCAAAAGGCCAGACAAGTGTTATTTTTAAGGAAGGGCAGGGATATATGAGATGATTAAAGACCTTCAGACCTTTAATCGAGGGTTATCATCATGTACTGCGCATAGCAAAGATATTGGACAACAGCCCCCTTCTCCACAGATGGCCTGAACGGCTGAATGCGGCTGGTGGTTTTACTTCCATCTCTGGCAAATGTGCCGTACACTGGGGCTGTCAAGCAAATAAATAGCTGCTTAGCTCGAGACAGTGCCCCATGAGATTCTTTATCGTGTTTGATTAGGGTGTTTGCCAAGGAGGATTCTGAGCACAGGAGCTGGGTTATCCTGTGGGTCGGAATGTTACAGTGTGACGAACTAGGACTGTTGTTAAGGTTTCCCTGAGTACTGTGTGGGTGCCTCGGTTTCCCCTATGCAGTGCTTGAGTATCTAGGTGGTGGGACAACGGTGCATGATTGTTACAAAGCCCTAGAAGGCAGGGGTGGGCAGAGGCCTGGACACAGAGAATGGCCCTGTCTCCTGGTCACCGCCTCTTTGCCAGGGTCGAGCCGCAGCTCCTCCGCCCCTGGGTCCACTCACGGCACCCCCAGGGGAACCCTGTCACTGCAAAAATCCTTCTCTCTCCCAGGGCCAAGCCGCAGGCTCCTCCGTCCCTGGGACTGCTCACTGCAGCCCCCAGGGGGACCCCATCATTGCACAGTCCTTCTCGCTGGTCACACACTCCCAGGGGTTAAGTGTAGCTCCTCCGCTCCCCGAAACCGCTCCTCTGTGAGCCTTCAGCACACCTGGTCCTCGTTAGCCCCCCTTCGTTCTACTGCTCCCCAGTTACTTACTGCAGGAAGCGTCTTCCATGGGGTGCAGTACATCCCACCGCTGCCACCAGTTGTCACGGAGTGTGGGGGAGTCCGGCGCTGCATCCCTCTTCCCCGGATTCACTGGGAGTCTCAGCCAGCCAGTAGAACAGAAGGTTTATTAGAGATGCCAGGAACACAGTCCAACCAGAGTTTGTCAGTACATCCAGGACCCCTCAGTCGGGTCCTTCCGGGGGGCAGGGAGCTTAGACCCCAGCTTGGGGCTCCCTGCATTTCACCCCACAGCTCCAAACGGGGCAGGGAGGCCAGACCCTGTCTGCCTCTCTCCCCTCCTCTCCAGCCAGTTCCAAACTGAAACTCTCCAGCCCCTCCTCCCCCTTTGTCTCCTTCCCGGGCCAGGAGGTCACCTGATCCCTTTGTTCCAACACCTTCATCTCTCACCTTTGCAGGGGAGGGGCCGGGCCATCTGTTTCCAGGAGACAGGGCCATTCTCTGTGTCCAGGCCTCTGCCCACCCCTGCCTTCTAGGGCTTTGTAACAATCATGCACCGTTGTCCCACCACCTAGATACTCAAGCACTGCATAGGGGAAACTGAGGCACCCACACAGTACTCAGGGAAACCTTAACAACAGTCCTAGTTCGTCACATACAGTAACAATGTTTTCCACTTAGCCGCGCTCCCATCCAAGCATCTGCAAGGACCTTAATGGCTTTAGCTGCAAAACACCCCTGGTGAGGAGGAGATTAGCAATACCAGGACTCCTGTTCTCCTGACTCCCTGTCCAGCGTCCTCTCCATGCACCATGCTGCATCCATAGCTAGGTAGCTTTGCAGATAAGGAATCAGACAGAGCAGGTTTTTGCTGGAGCTCCACACAGGCTTAAGGGGCAGGAGGGTGAAATCACAAAGGAGTTTGTTGGAAAATGCGACTAATGGGCAATGAAGACAGGCAGGAGTCAGGTGGGATTCGAGGCGCAAGTCAACAGCTCTGCATCATACAAGAGATAAAAGGTAAGGCAAGACTAGGCCATGAAGGGCCTTAAAAGTGAAGACAAGTAGCTTGGGGGGGATTCGGGGGGACACAGAGGGGGTGACATGGAGCAACTAGCCAGGAAGATGTTTGCAGCAGTGTTTTGAATGGATTTAAGTGGGAGAAGGTTTGCTTTTGTTGTGGCTGTGAAAGAAGAGATTGCTATTGTTGACACATCAGAGGGCATGGATGAGCAGTTGCTATCGGCTAGAGAAGGGAAGGAAAGTAGACATGAATGAATATGGGGTATATGGGAACTCTCACAGCAAGCAGTGGTCAGAATGGTAGAGCACCAACTGTGAATGGTGAAAAGTTACCGACTAAGGTCTGCAAGGCCCTCTTGCAGTGAATAATTGTTCTGCCCAGTAATGTGTGATGACTTACAGAGCACCTGTGTCCCAAAAGGCGCTGCAGAGTTAGATCGAAATGTTAAGAGTTACATCATCCCTAAGAGCAGATACATGGAGATGAGATTCTATGAGTTTTCAGCTGGGAATTTAAATCAGGTGGAGAGTTGATGGGGTAGAGAGATACAAGAGAGCTGTTCATGTGGCGAGGCTGATCAGCGGGAAGCTCTCCCACCAGCAGTGGGAAGACTGTGGGGGACAGAGCTGAGGGTCATGCTAGAAAAGCAGAGGGGATGGGGTAGGGGTGGAAGGAGAGCATGGGGTGTTCTGGGAGGCAGACAGGAACAAGCTCAAAAAACAGACCTGGTAGGAGAGGGTGGGGGTTTTTTAGCAGAAAACTTTAAGGTTTTGCCAAAAAAGTCAAAAACTGAAAATTTTTGGTGGAAAAATTCAATGTTTGGGTTTTATATTGACAAAAAGTCAAAGATTTCTGCAGGAAGCAGAAACTCCCCATGAAGAGTTGCATCTTGTCAAAACATAAAACATCTTAAATGGGAAATTTTTGACCAGCCTTATGAAAGATAACAATTTCCAACTGGGTCTCGGAAGGAATGGGGAGCCCACAAGAGGTGCCCCAGGATGGAAGGTGAGGTGGCCCCTCCTCAAGCAGTGTGTGAAGCTGGGCGTCTTTATCCTGGAGTTGGACACTTCATTCATATCACCCAGTTTGCCATCATTGCATAATGTGATCACATGTCTCCCTTTGAGCCAATGGCCGAGCATGCAGTCAAACCCAAGCCTTGATCTAGGAAAGTGCCCTGCCTGCCTGTCTGTTACTTACATCATGGTAATGAATGCCTTGTTCTCAAATGTACAAATGCTAGAACAGTGATACTCAGACCTCAGTGGTTCAGGAGCCAAATTAGCGATCAACATTGTCCAAAAGTGCCACAGTAGTGTCAATTCATTGTGTCATTGACTATAGTACTATAGATTCATATTTAAACAGTATGACAGGGAAATATTTAGTTATATATATTATTCTCACAGCCAAAATGTCTGACCAAGTATTATTTTATCAACTACAACTGGTCAATAATATAGTAAAAGCATCCTGATTGGTTAACAACTTGGATTGCTTGATAATTAAATTACACGATGTTTTAATATCATGTGCTGCAAAGAGTCACAGGAGACAAATTATAGAGCCACTTGCAGCTAAAGAGCCTCAGTCTGAGTATCACTGTGTTAGAACATTAAATAATGATGAACAGTGCAGTCAAAGATGAATTTAAATCCTTTAAGTACCTGGGATACTAGTACCTGGGCCTCAGGTGTGTGGCGGGGATGCATTCTCCTCACAGCACTTTTCTGCTGAGCTATCAACTGGATATTAGGACTTGCCACTCCACATGTTGGAATCAGGGTTGGTGAAGAAATGCGTACCAACCAAAACTATACCGACAATGCTGCTTTGTTTGTGGAGAAGTTAATGAATTTCAGCCCCGCCCTCCAGGGTCTCTAAGATGTCGTCCGCAAATGGAGCTGAACGCCTCATTGGAGGAGACCAGGGTCCAGAACCTTGGAGCTGGGCCACCAGAACCCCTGAGGTCAAATACCACAGAGAGTGTTGACGAGTTCATCCACCTGGGCTGCAACCCGAGTTCTTGGACTAATACGTCTCGTGGCCTCCTGCATGAAGTCCTTGTCTTGCGTATGGATGCAAAAACGTCTTTGCGTTGAAACAAAGTTCAGGATCTATCAAACCGGCGTACTACCTGTATTGCTACATGGGTTAGAAACCTGGACTATCTTATTGGCAGTGGCTACGGGCATTCCATGTGCGCTGTCAGTGCCAGATCCTGGGCTTAAAGTGGTTTGACTTTGTGCGAAATGTCACAGTCTTGCAGAGATCTAGCCTCCTTTAAATAGCAAAGTGTATTCAACAGTGGCCTGGCCAGGGGGAGGGTGGGAGTGGGGACAAAATCACCCCAGCACACCGTGCTCAAGCGTGAAAGGGTGCACACCCTGGCCCTACCTGATGCACCTGTGGGGCTGCCCCAGAGATTTGTGGATTTGCAGAATTGAGCCAGATCTTGCTACGCCATCAATTGTGATCACTGGCTGGTGAAATGGCCCTCTGCAGACTATGTGCATTTGGTGTTAATAGATGGCAGAAATAGTATACTGTAGATAAATGGTGGGGGAGGAGGGGAAGAGTCTTGGAGCAAAAGAGGAGAGACTCTGATGAAGGGAGAGGGACTGTGCTAACGATTCTGCCCAGGAAGGAGACTGGGTGCTTGTGGTTTTATTTGATGCGGCCAGGAAGCAGCTGACAAAGGGAGAGACAGGATGTTAGGCTGAATTAATCATGACGTATATTATAAAACGAAAGAGATTGTTGCAGGGCACTGGCTGTTCCTAACCTGGAGGTCTAAATGCTACAATCCTTACTCAGGCAAATGCACCTGAATTGATCATGTTTGCTAGCTGAGATAACTCAAATGATCAAAGATGGATGGAGAGATCTTTGCTAGACAGCATACAATCTGCAAAGGGCAAATTCCCAAAGATATGAACCTTGCAATGCAGTTCTTTTCTAAACACCTGCTTAGTGAGCCAGGGAATGAATTTCAGGTGACTGTCATTAATAACAGAGACCTTTTTGTCTGGGACAGATGCTGTTGGGGCAGATTTTCAGTGGATCTGCAGAACTGCCCTTGTAAAAAGTCCCCATCGGATTCAATCGTTAGAATTACTTGTCAGCTCCTAATGCCCGTGAGACTCCCCATTGAAGTCAATGGTGAAAGTCAGATTTAATAGGCCACAGACAGACCTGGCATCAGCAAGTTAATCTCCCATGGAAGTCTCTCCTCCAAGTTCAGTGGGGAATTGAATCAAACAATGGTATTAGTCACACTCCAAGTAGCCATGGTATGCAGCTTAATGACAACTGCAATGGCCTATCTGGCTACTTCTTACAGCGACATACGGGACGTATATACTTTGAAGGAAGTGCGGGGGAAAGGGCAACAGAGGGTTGGAAGGGATCAGAATCTGAATCCCTGCATCAAATTAACTCCTCCACATCAGGAAGGCATCTCTCTGCAGCCCACAAACCTGCCCTGTCCTAGACTCAGCGTGTGGGACATTACAAATTTTTTAAGCTCTTTTTTGTTACAAGCACATTGTTAACTGCACCTGAAAACTCTGCTGCTGCAGGCCTTATGCAGAAGCACATTACACAGCAGAATGGAGGTTGCTAAATGTGTACAAAATAAAAGGTCTTGTGTTTTATAGATGAAACATTCTACAGCTGTGCTAAGTGATTTGTTTGAATTGGTAGCAAAGGGAAGTGTGCTCAGTTAAATCAGGTGGCAGGATTTGGAGCTTTTTCTTGCTAACTCTTAGTGTCCGTTATTAATCCTTAACCTTTCACATTCAATCACAATTGAAAACATTCTTGATCTAGGTCTGAGATGGTTGTGAATATGTCAGAGCCACCTGTGACACACAGAGGTCAGGGTGTTAAACTCAGAAAACTAAGATCATCCAGTCATTCAAAAATGAAAGATTGGGTGTGTTTGAGGGGGGAGGATGGAAGTGGTTGGTCTGGGGCATTGGGAAATCCAGCCCAGACCAGCAGTGATTATTATTTGTCATAAGTCTGACTGTGTGAAATGAGGTGGCAGGTCCAATTCTCATTGGCCAGGTATCCACAGCACAAGGAAACCCCACAAAAGTCATCTCTCTAGCTAGAATCAACAGGGACTCAAGCACTGGATGGATGGCCCTCAGTACTGTAATGCTTCTGTCCACTGGCAGGGAGATCACCGAGTCATTGTTGACGTACATAGGTGAGATGGTGCATTTGGGATGCTAGCAAGGAGGAAACCTGTGCTGTACCTGTTTGGTGGACTTCAGACATGCTGGCTGCAAATCCAGGCCCTTTTGCCTGCACTAAATTCACTTTCGAAATATGTAACAATGTAAAGTAGACACAGAAAGTGGTCAGCATCCTCCTGCTTTGCTGTGTCAGACAGACTTTACCAGCCATATCTCAAAATCCTTCACAGAGTTAAAATACAAATAACAACAGAGGAGGTGAGAGATGCTGAAGCGCAGACATGGGAGATGTTTCCAGCTGAGATTTGCAAACAGCTGCGGAGTCAGTGAAATGCAGAGTGGCAGGCCCCCTGTTCTAGATGCTACAGAGGAGGTGACTCTTACACCACTAGTAGGGAAACTGCGTGAAGAGCCTGGGGCAGGAGGAGGGGGAGGAGTGATGAGCACCAAGGTCTGTGAGGTTGCAAATCCTTGGAGATCCTTGCAAATCTCCTCTGTGTCAGTCTACTGTTTTCTCCATTCATATAGGACACACTCAGCTTGGATTGTTGGGCAATGCAGCACAGCCATCATCAATGAGATGAATTTGCATTTCCTCTGAGTCAGATATCAAGTTGCAATTTTTCTCCTTTTCTAAATTGTGCAGAATTTTACCTTAACAGGCAATACAAGTCCTGCCCAAAGAATGTGTCCATAAAGTATTCACTGCTCAACAGAAACCAGCTGAGCTCTCTGGATGTAATGTGGGTGGACACAAATGACAGTAACCATCCTTAGTGCCTTGATTAGTTTATAGCTTCTGCCTGTGGGGTGCACATGGGCCTTTTGTCTGTGGGGCTCTCCAGGCAGAGTGTAGGATGCTGCCTTGGGGGCGGTGGCTTTCAGCCGCAGGCATGTTCCCTGCCGTCTTTATTGGAGCAGGTCAGTTAACTGAAAAATTGATATTCTGGTTCAACAATTTTTTTTTTGAAATCTTTAGTCGTAAAGATGCAACCTACCAATACATGATGGGACAGGAGTATCAAAACTGGTCTGTTCTTCTTCGAGTGCAGGTCCCACATGGTTTAAAACCTTGGCCCCGAGGAATGCCCTGGAGCCGAGGGAAGGAAAGGGATAGGGTAGAACCACGGTCCCTAACCAAAATTGTAACTCTAAACTATGCTGAACTATGAACTGAAACCTAAACTAAAGGTAATGAACAAGCTAAGGGAAGCACTTGCGAGGCAAGCGAATGTTGTTCCAACGACCGTCACGGGCGGTAAGAAGGAACTGAAGAGGGGTCGGGTCGGCAGGGTCATATATTGAGCACCATAAATGCGCCACTCCAGGGGGCTCCATGGCTGACCCAACGGATGCTGCTAAGGGGAAGCTTTCCGACAATCATGCATGCAGCGCGCACACACCTGATTGGAATGGATGTGAACAACACATCTCAAAGAACAACAGTTACGAGACGGTGAGTAACCGTTGTTGTTTTTTAGGTCTGACCACATTGGTCAGCTGCCCTGGAATACCACTACTTGCATTCTTCCTCCTAAGCATCCACTGTGCCTCTGTGGCTTTTCTGTTTAAACATGTCGAGCTTTCCATTTAATTCCTAGAAGAGTTTGTGTGATGTAGAAAGAACTCTGAGCTTCTCTGACTGAATCATATTCCCTTGCATTTATAGCAGGGCAGAGATTGGTCTAGCTGCCACTCTGTTCTGAGAGAGCACCTCATGGTATTAAAACTAAATTATATCAAGGTACCTCTGTTATTAGCAAAATGATTTCATATGATTAGTAGGTATGGCCATGAATTCTCCCTACCAGCCCAACTTCAGCTGACTTACTAGAGACAAATAGCTGTACAGGAATTGTGGGCTCATCTAATCACTTCTTTATGGAAAGTGAGTATAGTAATTACGTTACTGTCTCACAAGAAATCACCTCTTGTGATCTTGGACTGAAGTGACCTAAACTTGGAACATGCATTGTGAACATTACCTGGTCTGACGCACCAAAGCTTCCAAGAGCTGGTTTTGTTGTTTGGCTTTTTACCAAGGACTTGCCACATTCTTCATTTAGTGTGGTGATGAAGTGTGCAACATAATCACAATCTCCTTGCTCTCATTATGAAACTTTACTTGGATTGTCTTAATGAAAGCTACAGGAAATTACAAATGCTTGAAGCACGTGGCCTTGCACAGTGATTCAGAGAGTAATTTCAAGCAGCTTGATATTTTGCTACATAATAAAAAACGCTTTCATGAGGGTATGAGTCTCGGTAAAATTCTCTCCCAACTGATGGGCTTTTGCATAAAGTGGTGTCTGATTAGAGCTCTGCTCCTAGGGGTTGTTTTTCTGAAATAACTAAGGGCCCGATCCTGCAAGCTGATCCACATGAGACCCTTTTGCTTGTTAAGTTCATGGGTGCTCTGGATCTGTTTGTGGGTCTGCGAGCTTTGCATCAACTTGCCGGATTGGGACCTAAGCAGTGATGACACAACATTCCCACTATCCTGATTGTGCAAGCCTTCATGCACCGCTCTCCAGCTGGAATTCCCACAGGCAGGGAGTACCCATGTCACTTGTTTTAAATGAAAGTTAATATTCTCCCATCATTATCTCACTCCAGGAGCTGGGGCTGCAAGAAAAACAGCAAATATCAGAGGTGGCAATGTTGTGTTAAACTTCTGCTCCACTCAAACATCGCTAGAGAAAGCACATAGATCTGTTCCTGGAGAACCCTCTCTATAGGAAACATCCATCAGTTCCTGTGTATACAGATCCAGAGAAAGTGCCTTATCCCACGTCTCTAGCGTGGGATAAGGCTGCAGCCCCAAAAGTGACAGCATCAGCAGCACCAGTGTGTCGGATTATCCTCCTCACCTCCCCTGAATCCATGACGGTTTTGTGCAGAGCTAGGTGGCTGCTCTTTTAGGACTCACTAGTGGGGTGAATGTAGCAGCTGCTGTGAATAGAAATGGTTGGAAATTCCTTCCAAAATGAAGTTTCACCAAAAAAAAGGAGGAAAATGTTCAAGCAATGTCAGTTTTCCTCCAGCTATGATTCTATTTTCTGTGTACTGCCCCTTTAAATACCTGCACTGAGGCTATGGGGCAGTTCAAGGCAGCAGTTGCAGGAGTCATGCACACACTCATGAATGCTTGTATTTATTTGGTGTTTGTGTTTTCCTTAACCCAGAGGGAGTGCACACTGTGTGGTGGTTAGGTGGTAAAAGGCTCCTTTGCATGGTTAAAACCCAAACAGCAGCTCCATGCCTCTACATCTAGATTTGGCAGTGGACAAACATGGAAGTATTGGGGTGTTTTGGAGGAAGGAGACCAGGGAGTTAATGCCATTGTCTTATTATTTCCAGAGAGGAAAAAATAGGTATGTGACCTAACATAAACAAACAAATAAAGCTCACAATATTTTTCTGGCCATACAACTAGTCCTGTAGTTTACAAAAGTGCGACTACAGCATTACTCATGGTGGAAAGAGAATCCCTAAAGATTTTGCATGGTTCTGGTGCCAGAAAGGAATGCACAGGATCAATTTACAGCTAGAGCCAGGGATCTGAAAATGTCCAGGGAGATCTTGGGAGGGAGCATGCTTCCCACCCCAAACAACTTTACTGATTTTTGTAACTGATTCCACTCATAACACTGCAAAGATAGAATTTCTGCAGGGATCTTATACACCATGTTATTTCCTCGTAACCTCTTCTGAGGTTACATAAGAATCTAGAGAATTTCAGTAATGTTTTGGAAGGGTCGTGAGGGCGTTATTGTCTGCAAGGGTGAAACCTGCCTGTAGAGTAGAAATCTGCTTCCATGAGTAACTTTGCTTTGTTTAGCAGGTCATCCTTTACTGCTCAGCTGCGGCTGTCAGCACAAGCTAGGAATTTAGTTTCACAGCTGTATCCCAAACTGATCACTGGGTGAAGGAGGGTCTGCATTGGTTTACAAATTAAACCCTGCAGCTGAGAATATTCTTGCGTCTATTTGTCCTGCTCTGGGGTAGCAGCACTACCAGTTGTGTTCTGCCCTAGTCTGTGCTGCACACACACACAAGAGATTTTTTTGAAGATCATTCCCAAAGTAATAGAATCTCCTTAAGGAGTTTCAGCTGAATGTTTGTAGTGAGAACAAGGCTTTGTTAATTCATTAGCTCATCTGTTGTATTTGTTCTTTTATTTATTAGTATTGTATTTTATAATATCCATGGTCAATCTTAAACAAGATTGAAGGAAGCATTGATCTGCCCAGGAGAGATTGTTTTGCAAATAATACTGCTTTGCAACAATGGAGAGAAAGTAAGGCCTCAATCCTGCTAACATTTATACTTGTGCCTATTTGTAAACATATGAATAATCTCATTGAGATCAAGGGAAGCACTTGCGTGTGCAGTTGAGCATGTGTGTAAGTGTTTGCAGGATTGGGGCCCTTAAGCAGCCTCTCTTACCACTTAAAGTGAGTGTGTGACTTCCCAGGCTTTTTGGAAGCAGTTCTTGAATGCATTGTGTGGAACAAAATACACAGGTTATGCACTGACTGTGACTTTACTAACTCAAGAGTCAGTTGAGAAACTGCAGCAAAAGGCTGGGGAAATGTGATGGCTGTTTGGGATTTACAGAAATAAAACAGGTGCATTTGTTATCTTGAAGTCTGCACAGAACCCACCCAGCATTGTTGAACTGGCAGCTTGTGCCTCTAAACTGGGGGGGAGGGAAGGGTGCTTTTACTTTGCATGCTTATTCATTTTCTGCAGTCATTCATCTGCTCCAGCTATTGAAAACTATAGCAGAGACAGAGTCTGGGAAGTGCTTGGCTTTTGAGTGCTGCTCTCTGATTGGTCCAGGGAATGCTGCTGTTGAGTATAATGTGTGAATACCATCTGCTGTGAGGAGTTGAGAGGCTCAGTAAATTTTGCTTGGAGAGGCACCTTTAGCCAGGAATACAAACAAGGGGGAACAAGCTTTTCTTTCTTGTTTCTGATCCAGTCTCTCAGTTGGGGCTGGCTTTTTCTTTTCCTCTCACTGCGAAACTTTTCTGCTTAGTTGGAAGAGTGAGGCGCTTGCACCTCTTGTTCTCTGCCTGGGATTCTTGCTGGTTTACAGTGTGCACAGAGTGGGGAAACCAATACAAGGCTGCATGTCTTGAAAACTTGTTGAGTTTGGCTCCAGCCCTCAATATGAAATGGCTGAGTTACAACGGGATGTTCGTTCCAAACATCTGACTTGCTTTTAAAGGTAAGTGATTGGGAATCTCTGTATTTTAATGCTAGCCCCCAAAATGCACGAGGTTTTGTCTGTTTGGGGAGAAAAGCCCCTCATATGTAAATGAACAGTTGCCTGCGGCAATGGCTGAGTTGATCAAATAGCGTGTTTTGCCTCAGAACTTGTGTAATCAGCTCTGAAATGAGCAGGACTGGAGTGATAGCTAGCTTTGTTTTGCAGTTTTGTTCTCTTGCATAGAAATTGTTGTGTTGAAGGTCTTAAAGAAAAACCTTTCTCTAGTGAAACAATAGTGATTGCTGATCACCATGTATATTCAGTGTCCATGCAAAGAAAACTGTCTCAAGACTTTTTGCTTTTGTTGTTTTAACAAAAAATGTGTTATATTTTCAAATGAAACATACCAGTAGGCACTAAAAAGGTTGGATTTTCAATAGTTTGAAATCAAACAATCAACTTTACTCTGACTTGGAGAGGGTGGAATCTGTGTGTTTGGGTTTTTTTTGAGCCTTTACAATGCTGAATAATGATGACCTGCTTGTGTGGACTGATAATCGCTAAAGATCAAACTGCAGCCATCTCCCTTTGCCTGAAACCACAGGCTTGACCCTAAACTAACCTGGGAGTGAAGGTTATGGCAGGCCCCCAGTGCACTAAGCATGCTGTTTCAGTTCTACATAGTGCTGCCCGATTTTTTTTTTTTTCTACACTCTAATTAGTAATCTTTGTGAAGGTAGAGTTCAGCCAATCACTTGTGCCGGACAAGGCAAGGTCAGCTAAGGGAGCATTTGAAATATTGACCTTTCATAAAATCCCTGTGTTCCTCCCCTAACCTAGATTATGCAATGTTACTGTCATCTGCCTCTAGTAAAGGCTTTAAATGGCAACCTGCAAAACACTGATAGCATGTACTTCTAATGCCTCAGGTTTGCTGCACACTTTAGTGTAACTTTTCTTCTGACAAATAGCCATTTTCTAACTACTCTTCATTGCTTCTGTGTTACACTTTGCACTGTGTTTTAAGCTGTTTGTCAGAGTACATTCATCCATCACTATATATTTTAAGAGAAACTCTAAAATATTAAAGCTTATGAGATGGAGGAACAAGGGGTTTATGTATTTGAGACTTGCTCCAACCTATGCTTTTCAGAGAGTCCCTTTTGCAATAAACAAACAAGGAGGGGGAAATCCTTTCCATCCAAGGTCCCCCCCTTGGACACAAGTCCTTTGAACACCCATCGTTTTGAATGTAGCCTGTGACCCACTGCAGTTTCAATCTTGACACCTTTTAACTTTTTTTTTTTTTTTTTTTTTTTTTTTAGTGTAAATTTAATTCTTTGAGTGGCTCTGCATATTCCCTCTTAGGGGTAATGGTCAAAGGTGCTCTGGTCAGCACATTACCCCAAGGTCAAATCTGCAGGTGAATCTCAAAGAACTCTGGTTATAAGTGAATGACTTTTTTGTGTTTTGAAACAAAATATTGTTTCAAATTGGAACTTATCATTTTGAAACTGTCAAAACACAATGTGACAACAATTTTGAACCTTTAAAAAAAAAAATTTAACTCCCAGGATTTGATGAAACTGACTTTCCTGTGAACAGTTTCTGTTTAGATGAATCTGTCATTTTCTGATTGAAGGTTTTCTGATGAAACATTTTTTCAACCAGTTCTAACATTCTCAGCCAACCACATGCAGCTGATGACAATATTTTCACTTGCTATTTGCCAGGTGCATATATTGCTCCTCCTCCTCCAGCGCGCACAGTAGAAATTTTGCCTTCATGGCCATGGTACTCTGTCATGGTTTAACTCAGATCTGCCTCATTGCATAGGGTAGAGCCTCTCATTCTGGGAATCGGGATTCACACCCTGTATAGAAGAGTGTGCTCAGGTTTTCCACCTCTTCTCCAAGAATTCCTGCGATAATACCCCAAAATTCACTGTTGGTGGAAAATCCCCTTTTTCCTCGGTGGATGAGGAAGCAAAACGCTTCTCGTTCTGTTTCTGAGGTGGCTCCGTATGGCCCTGTTACCATAGCATGTGAGTGTCTCATGGTCTTTAATGTATTTACCCTCACAAGACTCTTGTGTGTTAGGCACAGTTGCCGACTTTCACGCAGTAAATAAGCACCACAACTTTCCCAATAAGCCAAAAATCAAGCCAATCCCTAAGAACCCCAACACTCTATGACTAGATACCCCCCTCCCCCCCCACAGCGTTCAGTCTGGGACTGTAGTGGACCTGCTGTGCACCCCTGACTCTTCCCCCTGCTTGTTTCTTATCCCTGCTTCTCCCCACTTGCCGGGAGCCAATCCAAATAAAAAAAAAAAAAAAAAAAGAAGCAACAAGCTACAAGGCAAAAACTAGCCAACAAGCAACTCACAAGCCAACTAAGCCAAAACAAGCCCAATTTCTGTGGTGTTTTCCATGTCTGGTGTTAGGGCTGTGCTAGGGAGCTGAGGTCCAGAGGCCAAGCTTTTTAGAGGTATTATTTAGGTGTTGGTGTGGCAGTGCCTTAGTCTCCTTTTCAAAAGTGGTTTAGGCCCTTAGGAGCCTTTCAACTGTCAATGGGATTTTGGCTCCTAAGCCAGTTAGACACTGCTGTGTTCAGCATTGCAGTGCCTAAATACCTTTAAACACTGGGCCTGAGAGAATAGGGGTGTGTCTACACTGTACAGCGAGGCTGGGCTCTGCCTGGGGTTTGAACCCAAGATCCACCTGCAGATCAGTACTGAGGACCTGGATCCTAGGACCCTGCTAGGTGGGGTGGGTCAGAGCTCGACTCCGGCGGTGACATGGGTCCAAGCCCTGTCATTTTGCAGTGTGGACGCAGTTGAAGGTCTGTGTAGTGCAGTATGGATGTTAGCACAGCTGTGAGACCCGGGTCCAGCCACTGTAAGCCCAGGTTTACAATGCGGTGTGAATGCTCAAGCACAGGTTTGGAAATACTGATCAGCCCAGGTGCCACAGAGCTGAGTCCACAATGCAGTGTAGTCACACCCTGGGTGACTTGCCCAAGATCCCACTTGGAGCATGTGCCACGCAGGGACTTGAACCTGCATCTCCTGAGTCCTAGGCTAATGCCCAAACCACTGTGCCATCCTTTTGGCATCATTGCTGTTCTATCCCCTCTCCTTCTAATTTCCCCCAAAGAAATCTTCCTTCTGGGAGCAAACATGCCATTTAACTGCGTGAAATGCCTGTAAAAATGGTCAGTCTCAGAGTCATGTCTTTTTTTGGGCAGACTGACACTCTTGTCTGGTGTCAAGTATCAGAGGGGTAGCCGTGTTAGTCTGGATCTATAGAAGCGACAAAGAGTCCTGTGGCACCTTATAGACCAGGGTCGGCAACCTTTCAGAAGTGGTGTGCCGAGTCTTCATTTATTCACTCTAAGGTTTCGCGTGCCAGTAATACATTAATGTTTTTAGAAGGTCTGTTGCTATAAGTCTATAATATATAACTAAACTATTGTTGTATGTAAAAAAAATAAGGTTTTTTAAATGTTTAAGAAGCTTCATTTAAAATTGAATTAAAATGCAGAGTGCCCCGGACCGGTGGCCAGGACCCGGGCAGTGTGAGTGCCACTGAAAATCAGCTCGCATGCCGCCTTTGGCACCCGTGCCATAGGTAGTCTATAACAGGGGTAGGCAAACAGACGTATTGGAGCATAAGCTTTCGTGGGTGAATACCCCCTTCGTCGGATGCATGACAAAATTTTGTTTTTCACCACAGGAAGCCGTGTTGTCTGGTTAAAATGACAAGCTTGCACATGCTCACCACAATGCATGTTTATCATAGGTGTATATTCTCAAAGCGAAGCTCAACAACTGTCATACGTACTCATCCCTCCATCACTGTTACCATATGCTCCCAGAGGCCTTTCTGTCACTTGAACCACAAAGAACGTGGGTCCTTCTATGCAATGTTTAGGGCCAGGAGCCTGTCTCAGTACATTACACTGAATTGCCACTTAGGTTTTGGTATTGAGAGACGGGGACTGTAGTGGCAAGCGCAATGAACTGGGACTCGGAAGAGTCCTGGGTTCTATTGCCATCTGACTTGGACAAGTCACTTCCCGCTTCCGTGCCCCTGTTTTCCCTTGCAGCCATTGTCGTATCTACTTTAGGCCCTTCAGAGAGATACTATTTGTGTAACTGGCTTTTGCAGCGACTAGCACAATGGGGCCTGAATCTTAGTTGGCTGGACGCTATCAGAAGACCATAACAATAAGGATTTATTTATGTTGCTTACAGCCTTCTGAAAGGGTTCCTCCAAACAATGGTGGCTTGATGTTTGTTTGTAAGATACATTATGAAAAGATACTCTGAGCTAGAAAAGGTAACTTGTTTAGCAGGCTTCATTAAAATCAAACTTGATCCAAACTTGAGAGCTTTTGTCAGTTGTTTTTGGAAGGGTTTTTTGGTACTTTTCAAACCAGTACATAATGCGTTGTACTGTAGTCTGAGAGCTAGATGGGATTGGTATTCGTTCCAAGGCACTGACTATGTTTGCACTCTGCCTTCTGTTCCTGTCTGGATGCCCTTGTGATTGGCACTGTCAGAAATGTAAGGCAGCTATCTAAGCTCTAAAGGCTGTGTCTGGGTGTTGTGCCAAGAGCAACAATGGAAGATTAACCAGCAAACCATGTTAGTGACCCTCTCGACCGTGAACTGGAGACTTACACATCCTTTATGGTGTAGAATTAATTTAGGCTCCAGAGTGCTTGTTTCTGGGCCTCTCTTAACCAAGACTATTAGTTGCCAGACTAGTGTGATGATGGCCAGGGATGGGAGCTGATGCTGACAAGGGTAATTCCATTAAGGCCGTAAACCTGAAGTACAGTGCAGAATGGAAAGCCACTAAATTGCAAAGTGCTTCTCTGAGGATGGGA
Source organism: Macrochelys suwanniensis (assembly GCA_033296515.1). Classification (NCBI taxonomy): domain Eukaryota; kingdom Metazoa; phylum Chordata; order Testudines; family Chelydridae; genus Macrochelys; species Macrochelys suwanniensis. Next base: position 4,633,694 of record CM065790.1, on the reverse strand, counting down.
GTTGAATAAGACCAGTTTGCTCAGGAAAACTACTGTGTGCATCAGGGCCATCTTTAAGTGGAAGATGTGCATGGTACAGTGCAAAGCATACAAAAACAAGGATGTTTCAAGGGTTTCTTATTCAATCCCTTTCCCATGTGCGTAGCTCTCCGATCTCCATCTGCACAGCTGAGAAATATGATGGCGTTCATGAAAAGAGGCTTCCCTGTCTTTAAATTACACAAGTTATACTTTCTATAACACAGAATTTAAGACAAAAATACTATTCTCTGCAAACAAGATGCATTATGTAACTGCAGTCTCTGTTCATGTATCTGCCTGAACGAAGTTGAAATGGTTCTCTGACAGGAGCTGAGCTTATGGAATTAGGTCAAACAACTTGAAGCTGGGCTGCTGCAGAGGACATGTAGAGGCGAAGTATCCGAAGAGGGCAGCCTTTGAAATACCCCAGTGTCTCAGTGGAGAGGGAGGATATGGGGGTGGGCTGGTGGTATTCTCGAATTGAAATATGCAGTGTGGCTACTGCCTGTATCTATACCTTACGGAGTTTCACAGAGTAGAATTCTCATAATAGTATTAATTGGGGGAAAAGGTGGTGATTATGGGATTCAAAATGAAATGGACTGGTGGTGGTGTGTGCATGACCAGTGGTTTTCATGTGGTTTAATTGTGTGGGTGGAGAGGGGAAATTCAGGGAATTGAGGAGGCAAGAAATTTGCTTTTAAAGAAAAGCGCCTCCTACGAAAGATCCTTATCTTGGATAGTATAATTTCCTCAATTGCTTGATAAAATTGCCCTGCCAAATTATACAAGCAGCCAGTTTTATCTGTAAAAGCAAAGGATTGAGGGGAAAATATCTGGCAGGTGTCAGAAGACTTAAGTAAATTTCCCTCTGAGATTGCTGAGCAAAGCTATAGTGATGGAAGTTCTAGGTAAGAGGTTGTCTACACAGTCTGACCTGCAGAGCACTGCTGGCTCTGAAAAGAGACTCGGCTTGGTGAGAGAAAAGGCCCCCAGGCAGAGAGGGCAGGTTGGCAGCTTCATGGCCTGTCCGCTATAACAGCTTGTTAAGGCTGAAGAGCTCCATCTCGGCTGCAAGTCCCTCTAAATTCTCAAGCCTTCAGGTGGACATCGTGAGCTCACTGAGCCTGGAAGAGCTAGCAGAGTTCACGCTGTTCTGACTGCAGGAAGCAGCAGGTTCTGCAAGGGAAGGGGCATCCAACGTGAGCTTGTTATGGTCATGAGCTTATTGCCAATGGACTTTTCCTAAATTGTGGGAATATGTGAGAACCTTCACATACAACTGTGATAGCAAAACTGGGAAAGGGACACGAGCAGGGGATGGAGGAAGCACATGGAGCAAGCCCACAAACAGCTTATTAAAATACTTTTTAGTTTTGGTCAAGGAGGATGATAAATCTTGATGATCCTCAGTGCTAGTAAGTCATTATATTAAGATTAGATTTGAAGCCCCAGGCTCCCTGTTTGCAGGTGGGATTTACTCTTTGGCTTTTGTGGCTGCAAAATGACTGATGTTGAGTGGTTGCCTCTATCTGCTGTGCCACCTGCTTGGTGCCTGTGATCAGGAAGTCAGAGGTGCAGCAGAAGCGTGGATGCAAACTGTCAATGAGGGCGTCACCCCCTTTAAAAATGTTCCTTTTGTTTTGATTTATGGGAAGTTATGTGGGAAGTTGGGATGGATAAAGAAGGTGCAGGGGTGTTGTGTTTCTGAGTGCTGCCTCACCAAGGACCATGAATAGTTAAGGCACATTAATAAGGCTTTTCCTTAGTGACAGATGCATCTTAACAGATGCGGATAAGCCCTTAAAAGCTGCATAGCAGCTCTGTTCTCCAAACTCTTAGAGCTTACAGAATAATGCTGCTCTCTTGAGTTGTCCTCTCTTTCTGGAGGTCCTCTGACATTTCTGCTTCATACCTGGCTGGATCCTGGAAGAACAGAAGTGAGAGAATTAAACTGGAAAAAGTTGTTAGGTTTTTTTTCCAAAATTTCAGATTGTTTTGGTCAATTTCAGTCGGGTTTTCATCTGAACTGAACTCCCTGAGATTACTCACTCGCATGGGTTTGGTTGCAATCAGTCTCTGGGCCTAATTGTGATCTTGCTCACTGGTTTTATATGGATGTAATTCTACTGACGTTAGTGGGGTGCTGCTCGTTTTTAAACTAGTGTAAATGAGAGAATTGGAGCCTCAGTGTTTATCTTGGTGCAGTTCCATCTGCTCAGCAACTGCTCCAAGGTATTAACCTCAAATATAACAAAATTAAGAAATCAAAGCATGGAACTTGAATGATTAGAGCCACCTCTCTGGATTCCACACCTCAACACTCTGCACAGATGTCAATAGCTTATTTGGAGAGGTGTGCTACTTCAGCTCCTCTCTCTGATACCACTAGGTTTACTGCCACTGGGCAACAGTCCAGCTGAAGAACACCTCTTGCGAGAGTTTGTAAATGTTCATGCCTGTCTCAGCAGTTACTACTTTATGCTGGGTTGCCGGTCCTGCAAGCTGTTTTGTACCAGGTCGTACTGGGTTTGGAAAGCATTTGTGTGTGAGATGAGTTACTAGGGGAAAGCATTTATTTTCTCATGGTGTTTGAAGCCCAAAAGGCAAGGGGGGGAACAGTGGTGTGAGCTTCATTCAGTAGTCAGTCAGGAGCATAACTACGAAGCATCTACCCAGATAGCAATAAAAAAACTCCCATCTGTGTATCCTGCTTCAGGGAAAGAAACCATAATTAAAAGCAATTACAGAATTTCTGGATTTAATTATTAAATTCCACACTCTATAGATGTTGCTTACTTCCCAACTATGCACTCTGTATTCAGTGCAAAGGTTCACTTTCCCCTTGGATGTATTCTCAACATGTACAATGACCCCTTCCCCCCCCCCCTTTCCCCACCAGCCCTTCCTCTGCGTAAGTACATTTGGACGTGAGACACTGAATCATTTGTAATACAAGGTTTGAAGTTTTGTCTGCATTTCATTTGTCTACTTTTTGATAAGAGGCATCATCATTCCGAAGGGACATTATTGCCATATTGACTGTCCCTTGCATTGTGTTGCCATAAACATGAGCGCTATCTGGAAAAACAGAACTAGTCAGACTCATGCAGGCTGCTCCGAAGTGCACTATTAGCTTGATGAGATCTTCAGTCACAATTCTAATCTTGTGACTTCTTCAAGCCCTGGGGCACTTTGTCTGTCTGCACGAAGCTTAACATTCCAGCACCTCTCTGTAAAGATGGCACCGCTTAATGCAGAATCCCATTTTACAACCGGGACGCCATCCCCCTTTTCTTTCCTGTATTGTGCTGACACAGGACTGTGCCTTTCTCACTAAGGAGGGGGGGCACATGAAGGACTGCAGAGTTGTGCTTTCTCCTGTTTGCTATGAAATAAATGTGGGGTATGGGCTTTTTTTTTTTTTTTCCTTGCAGAAACTCAGTTCCTGAGCAGTCCGAAGATTTAGAATACTTTTTATCTTTCCTCTAGTCTCTTCCTATTGCTGTGTTATTAGCCGAGATAAAGATCTGCTTGGGTCTAATTTTAAAGCCCAACCTGGCACAGCTAGCCCAAACTTGACCAAGAGTGTCGAATCCTTTTCAGACCCAGCCTGATCCGGACCCAACACTTTCCCCTGAACCTCTATCCACGCCACCAACTGTTGGGGACTTGGCCTGGTGGGCTTCCTGTGCCTTGTGCCGGCACATCTCCAGCTGTCTCCTGCTGGTGGGGTCAGTATATCCGCAGCTCTGTGTCCTGCTCATGCTGTCTGCCCCCTGCTTTGTTGCACTGTGCATGCCGTGGAGTGAGATGTGCTGCAACTTGTCAGCAAACTTATTCTGCAGTGCACATGCTACAGTGAAGTGGCCGCGGCTGGCAGGGGTGGGGCATGCGGCTGCTGTGCCAACCCCCTGGGCAGGAGGAGGTCAACAGGGACAACCAAATCTGAGCCAGAGAGGATCAGGTTGTTTTCTGACCTGACTCAAACGCGACACTTGTAGTCGGTCCCGATCGCGTTGCAAGGCTGTAAGCTGAGATGGTTTCTTACTTTGAGGTCCTCTAAGGCCTTTAGCCGAAAGGAGCTATCCGTGTAAAGTATAGATGTTTGCCCAAAAGTACAGCAAGAGATTTTATTTTATGTAATTCATGCTGAAGATTTTCAGTGTACCCTCGGAGAGTTATAAATTATGCAAATCCTTGAGACTGTCTAAGATATAAATGTTGAAAATGTTGACACTTTGTCAGTAAATCATTTCTATTCAGTCCTGGTATTTCAGTATCGTGTTCCTTGGAAATGGGTAGCATCAGGAAATGTCCTTAAATATTTAAAGCTACTTACATATGTACATATTTTGGTATAGGATGGAGATGAAATATAAATCAAAAACCAACATACAAACATATTCCCAGCTGGACAATAATTAGCTTCTTTCCACTGTACGGAACTTAGATCCAAGCAGAAATAACATAGGGACCACTTGAAAATACTGTAATATTTGAGGGTTAAAAGCCCATCTCCTAATGCTGTGATATATTCATTCTGCTTGATGTTCTGTCATGATATAGTACTTCTCTCCATCCTGAATACTTTAATAGTTACAATAACGCCCATTTTTATGGCCTGACAATAAGGGACTAACTGATAAGTGTTCACCTTTTTTTAACCAGAAAAGAAAGTTGTCATCCATTTGTCAGTTTCTAATCTTTTCAGTGCTCCTTGAACAAGGGAAAGTGTCTCTCTTCAACCATTTCTTCTTTTATTACCTGTAAATCCCCATAGGGATATTATCTGTCTCTGTGAATTGTTGAATGTATTTATTCTGAGCCTCCCTACCATCTTTCTTGCTAGGTGTGTGGTCTTAATAATTCACTGTTTTAAGACTGTTCTTGAGGAGGAGAATTTAAATCCCATTTTGGTATCTAAAATTTTGTTTTGAATTTTTTTCACTTCTTCTTGGACTTTTGGTCATGGGAGAATCTCAGATTGTTCACTAGTTTGCTTTTCTCCTTTTCAAAGAGACTTTCAGTCTAGCTGACGTTTATTCTAGATGAAATTAAACTGTAAAAAAGAGAGAGAACAAATAGCAAATCTCCATACGAGCAGAATGTGTCTCACCTCATGATCTTCTGTCTTGACTCCTTTCACAACTTCAACTTCCAACCGACAGACTTCTTACATTTTAAGAGGTGGTGTGCAGGAAACAGAAACATGGCTCCCTGTAGTTTGGGTAAACATCCCAGCTTCTCTACTTGAGATTTACAGAAGAATCTAGACAGGCACAAAAATCATCTGACCCCTCCATCCCTTTTCTTCTCTTCCCCCACCCCCCAAGGACAGAGAGGAATGGAACAGGGGGTATAAATAGGAGTAATAGGATGACATTAAGAATAGGGAAAATGAGACTTAAGTATCAGATAAAATCCCTGGCGTGGAGCAAGTGCTCTTAGATATCATAGGAGACTATTAGTGGTGGAGATTTATCTCCAAGACCAGACAAAGCAATAGAGGAAATATTGCTGAGAATAATCCTGCACTGGCACAGGGTTGGACTAGATGACCTATTAGGGCTTTTTCATGCTTGGTTTCTGTGGTCCTATATAGTAAGGGAGAGTTGGGAAACTAAAGCAGTGTAGAAGATATTGAAAGCACTTATCTGAGGTTAAAAAGGGAATACATAGGGAATTCTGACTTAATAAAGCCCAGTTATGAGCATGGACTGTCCCAACAATCTGCTCATTCATGAAGGAGCAATGTTAGAAGATAGATAGGGACAGGTAATAGTCTAGAGGTGTGTGTAATCACAAAGTATTGCACAAAACACGTGTTGAGTATGATATAAAAGTAGGGTGACCAGATAACAAGGGTGAAAAATCAGGAGAGGGAGTAGGGTGGGGGGGTAATAGGCATCTATATAAGACACAGCCTCCAATATCGGGACTGTCCCTATAAAATCAGGACATTTGGTCGCTCTAGATATAAGCGTAGCCATGGAGTGTATAAAGAGCAGGCCTTGACAGAAGTGAGGGCAGCTCCAAGTGTGCTGACACCAATGAATACTGAATGTCAATAGTTTTAGAATTCAGATATCTGTACAAGATTTAGTGCTTCTCTACATAGCTTGATCTTGTGAAACTGGACTGAAACCTGCTCTCATTAGACTGTGTCTGAGCTTATCAATACCTGGTCATGGTTGAGGTACCACCAGCCCAGCTTTTCCGGAGGGGTTCCAGCAGCTTATCCGATACTGCTCATATCTGGAACCAGAAACTGTAGAGAGAGGGTTAAAATAAAAACACATGACTATTGGATAGTTAACCATCTATTTTTTTAAAAACTCTAACGCCCATGTCCCCAAAAAAGTGGGGGAGAAAAATAGTTGATGTTTTGGGCAACTGATTGGATTTGACCTCAGTTTATGTGGAATGCTTTGCTCATCTCTAGGTGCTAGAAGTGGAGAGGACTTGGTGTCCCCCTCAGGAGAAATGAACCACTGCAGAAGTCCTTTGGAGGAGGAAAACCCTAAGACTCCCTCTTTGTATTGACCCCACTGTCTGACACCAGTGGGGTGGCAGGGCAGAGGATATTAGTCACCCCCTCTCTCCTCCAATTCCCATAAACTTTCCATCTGGTTTTGTGTCCAACCAGCTCAACAAACCCACCTTTCAATAAAATTCTTCTTCTAAAAGTGTGTTTGCAGCACAGATGTTTGCAGATCCAAGATGTGCTTTAAAATCCTTAGGACTGGCTGCCAAAAATTGCTGTTCCCCTGTGACTGAACTAAGCTTGTTTTCATGTTAGTGGAGTGACACCATCAATGCACGTGCACACATCTCTTCCCCTCCCCCCATCCTTTGAGCCCAATTGTGTAAACGAATGATTTGCAGACTTTTTCCTTGGCTTAATTTGAAGGGCTGGAGCTGATTGGTGAGTTGAATTCCTAGTTAACTCCTGGTAATCCAGGGTCATTCTTTTGCTCTTGCCCTTCTTTGTCCTTGTGGGGGAACTTGTAGAAACTTTTAAAGAACAACAGCCATTAATTAAAACCAATTATTTATCATCTTGGTTGTCAACCGTTTGAAGCCCAGATGTTGGGGACATCAATATTAGAGCAATGTAATGAGGGTACTCTGCCAGCATTGTTAGATCAAGATTATGAGAGTCATTTGAGGGCTCAATATGACTCTAGAGCTTTAATTTGAGACAGGCAGAGTAATAAAAGGGGCGCAGGGAAATGTATATCTTCAAATAATGGATCCAAAGGTACCCTGAAGCTGAGCTACAAATAAATAAATCTTCTGGGCACAAAAGGACACCAGTAGTTTGTCTGTTTGTCGGCAGTTTCTAAACCGTTCATCATCGTTGGGCTTTCAGTGTAATTGGCTTTGGCCTGTTGGCGACCAGGCACGAGTCCTTCCAAAGCCCAGTGTTAGATGTGTGCTGCGGCTCTGGAAAACGCACATGGCTTGTAAGTCTTGCAACTGCTTTGGTTGTCTAGGAGCGAGGCTGCGGGGTGTTCTTGTGGGGAACAGTGTTTTGCAATTAACATTCTGAATGAAGTCCTTAGATTAGTGGGATAACGTTGGTGTCTTATTTTCTTTAGGACTGTACGCTCTTTGGGGCAGGCGCTGTGTCTTCCTTTGATTTGTACAGTGCCTAGCGCAGTGGGACACCAATTCTGATAAGGGCCTTTAATTGCTACTACAATACAAAGAACGATGGTGACTTCGATGGGCTCTGAGGTTGCTCAGCACCCTTCTGGAACAGGCCCTCGCTTTTATTTTTTAAACTAGTCAGAATGCTGCAAGTCAGTAGCGGTATGAAGCACATCTTGTGCTTCCTTGCTGCCAGTGTGCATCAGACCCAATGATTCTATCCACATTGATCACTGCATCTAATAGAAATGAAGTCCCTAGGATGAGTTGTCACCGGATCAATGTCATCTGCCTTTTTATTCTCTGTTTCCCATAAATGCCTTGACATTGATCTAGCACCAGGAGACCATTATCATGCCACAAAGGGCTGTTCCATTGGCATTGCTCATAAATATAACATCATCCTGACTGTTTGAAAATGTTACAGACGTGTCAATAAAGCCAGAGCGATAACAATGCGGCTTTAGCGTTGGGACCAAGATCAAAATTAGAAAGTGGGCTGGTGGAAAGTTTAGTCATGAGAGAGAAACAGAAAACTCTGTTAGCTCAGGCTTTTAAAATTGCTGCAAAACTTGTATACAGAAGAGCATCATCAAGCACACACTAAAACCCAGGTGTAGTTCCCCCCGCCCCTTCTTCTATCTTCTCCACCCCAATTTTTATTCTTAAAGTTTATAATCAGACCAAACAGGAATGAAATTCTTTGAGTACATCCATCTTTTGCATGTCGGACTGAACGCTCGTCGTTGTTGTTCTGTGTTTTTCACAGACCTCCCTTAAGGTTTAGTCTTCATGCTGCATTTGTGAAATATTATATAGCTAATGTTCTATCCTCAAATACTAATACTGCATTTCTAATGCACACAGATGACTAGAAAATTGCTGAAACTCAATGAGGATTCCTTCACATCAGTGTCTCCAGCAAGATGCTTCAATGGGAGAGTTTTCTAGGATCTGCTTGCAGGAAAAATAAGGGTTTATACCATTACAAAAATATACTGTGTTTGTTCAGACTGCAACTCTTCTTGGGTTCCCCATTTTTGATCCTTTAATTTTTTTCTAAAGCAGTCTTGGTTTGGGCCAAATAAACAACAGGTGGGTGGGATTTTCAAATGCCAATTAGAGCTTCCTCTGAGCTTCACTGTTTATAGTTCTCCACTGCCCAACATGACACTTTAGGGATCTTGTTTAATTCTATATACAGCGGAACCTCAGCGCTATGAACGCCTCGGGAATGGAGATTGTTTGTAACTCTGAAATGTTCATAACTGAACAAAATGTTAGGGTGATTTGTTCAAATGTTTACAACTGAACATTGACTGAATACAGCTTTGAAACTTTACCATGGAGAAGAAAAATGCTGGTTTTATCCATCTTAATTTAAATGAAACAAGCACAGAAACACTTTCCTTACCTTGTCAAATCTTTTTTTAATTTTCCCTTTATTTTTTTTTAGTAGTTTACACTTAATACGGTACTGTATTTGTTTTTGTGCGCGTGTGTGTCTGCTGCTGCCTGATCATGTACTTCCAGTTCCAAATGAGGGGTGTGATTGACCGGTCAGTTTGTAACTCTGGTGTTCGAAATGCTGAGATTCTACTGTAACAATACAGGGAGGGGGAGTTGGAAGGAGTAACCAGGTGTTTAGGATGCAGGAGCCTGAATGTGTAACCAGCTGTGAGAATCTAGAACTGTGTATGGAGATGCAGCGCTATTCTGCTGACTCTTCCTAGTACCCAGACCAGGTCAGTCTCATTAGCTCCATTCAAGAACTGAGGTGAGAGAGCTTGCTGGAAGGAGAGGAGGAAGCCGAGGGAGGGGTAAGATATGAGAGGTATAGACTGTCCTGTGTTAGGGCTTTGTTAGCTCAGATGAGAGAAAAGGCAAATCCCAAGAAGAGGGGATAAGTTTGAACAATATGACTTGTGTGCGCACCGTGAGAGAAATGTGATGGGGACATCACCCCTTTACAAGTGGCAGTAACATTTCAGCTACTGGGCTTGGTCTAGTTCTGGTTGAGGAGTTTAGTGGACTCAGCTGAGGCTGCTGCTTGGTTTTCTCTCATAGCATTCAGTATGAGGGGCAGGCTTGGTGCTCAAGAGAAGCCGTGTTCCAGCTAAGATGCATTGGTCCAGCCACACTGGAGAAACTTGATTTGTACCTGGCTCTAACTAGTGCTGTCAGTCAGTGCCTCATTTTCGTAATCAGTCAAATTCACACCTTCAAGTTTAAATCTCCGTTTGTCATGGATGCAGACTAGTATGTGGCAGATTTATTTCATTCCCCAGATTTATTCCTTTAATGGTGTCAGATGACCAGTCTGCTTTAGTGTTTGAGGTGATGGATCTTTTTTATTTTAATTCCTTTAGCAGGAAACTGGCGTTAAACATCCTTGCTATCAATACAGCCCAGTGCCCAGCAAATTTATTCTTTTAACGTATTTATTTTCATGTCAAGTGGGCTTCACCGCTTTGTGTTCAAATCAAGATTTGCTCAGAATTTATTCTGTGCTAACTGTGATCTGTGAAGTGTGATGACAAGAGTGTGTTTTGCAAACCAGTCTGTCCAGCGTGGGCTTGGAAGCCTTAAAGTAATTGCGGTTCAGGATCATAAGCCATATGATGCATTTGATAACAGCTATCACGTTTTATAGCCGTCACTATAATCCCCTTGTTCTTGTTAGGCATCTGCATTGCCTGCTTGTGTTCTATGCAAACGGCAGAGAAAACAAGCGCCTAGTTAATGCTGGAGAGCCCATCAGCCCTGTTGATGTAGTTCTGGGTGTGAAATGTCTCTGCTGTTTAGTGACCAGTGCAAACAGTTTTGTGAAAGCCACAGAGAAATGGCCCATAAAGCTGTTTCTCGGTGGCATAAAGCAGGATGCTAATGCTCAGGACTGTGTCAGAACTAGCAACGGCCGAACGTCAAAACATTCAGAGAATCAATCAAAGGTCTGGGTGCTCAGTCCAGCAACTCACTGGGAGAAATTTGCCACGCAGGTAGATGTATGCTTGCTAGCTTTGATAGCAGTGTAACCACAGTGGCATGGGCGGTGGAATGGGCTAGCTGCCTGAGCACAATCCGTCCAAGACCTTTGTTATATACACAAGTGGCTAGCCCATCCTGCTGCCCCTGCTGCTGTGGCTATGCTGCTATTTTTAGTGCTCTAGCTTGATCAAAGTTGGGATGTGTATGTCTGCCTGAGCTGGAGATCTCACCTCCAGCTCCAGCGGAGATGTACCCACAGCGGGATGATCTGAGTACGGGCCTTGGAGTCAGGAACTCCTGAATTCCAACAGTGGCTCCCTCTGTGGCTTTGGACAAGTCAGTTAACCCTTCCCTGCCTCTGGTTCCCCATCTGTAAGGTGACGACAAGGTATCTCATTTGGGTGTTGGTTTGTAGTGTGGTGAGTCCCTCAGGTGCTGTAGAAAAACACAATATCATTAGAAGTGATGTTTAAGGTTCTTCCTTGCCTCCGCCCCACGTAGGAGCACAGGGTGGGATTTTCCATAGCACTCGGCTTTTCCCAATTCTGCTCCTATTGAAGTCAACTCCCTTATTTGTCTAGTACAAGCAGAGTTTTACCATTGACTTCATTTGAAAGCAGCATTAAGCCAGTGCTGAGCGCTTTGGAAAATCCCATCCAAAATACCTGAAGTGAAACTTAAGTCTGTCGTCGTAGCTTAGCCTTTACATTTAAAAAAAAATCATAGCTTGCTTTTAAAAAGTTAGAATGAGTCCTGTTGTGGCTTGGGTTGCCAGGTGACTGGGCTGTTAAGTCTGGTTGGCAGCGCAGGCAGGCTCCCTACCTGGCTCAGCGCAGCTCCCAGGAAGCGGCCAGCGTGTCCCTCCAGGTCCTAGGCATAGGGGTGGCCATAGGGGCTCCCTGCAGTGTCCTCACCCTGAGCCTCGGCTCCCCAGCTGTCATTGGCCGGGACCCCCTCCCACACTCCGAACCCCTCGGGCCCCAGCCTGGAGCCCCCTCCTGCACCCCAAACATTCTCATCCCCAGAGCCCACACCCTTAGCCTGGACCCTCACCCTCTCCCACACCCCAGCCCAGAGCCCCCTCCTGCACACTGAACCCCTCATTGCTGACCCTACCCCAGAGCCCACTGCCCCAACCCCGATCCCCCTCCTGCCCTTCAAACTCCTTGGTCCCAGCCTGGAGCACCCTCCTACACCCGAAATCCCTCAGCCCCACCCCAGAGCCCGCACCCCTAGCCGGAGCCCTCACCCTCCCACACCCCAACGCCCTGCCCCAGCCCGGTGAAAATGAGTGAGTGAGGTTGGGGGAGAGCAATCAATGGAGGGAGGCGGGATGGAGTGAGCGAGGGTGGGGCCTCAGGGAAGGGGTGGGGCAAGGTGTTCAGTTTTCTGCAGTTAGAAAGTTGGCAGCCCTAGTTGCAGCAGTTCCTTGACAAAGGTTCTGCTCTTGCAAGCTGATCCACTGCCTCTTCATTAAGACTCTGTGGGTGGGCAGGTTGTGCCTATGCATCACAGGCTGTATAGTTACTGTCTGATCTAAGACCCCTTCGGTGCTATCCTGGACTCACCATGGAGAGTTAGAGAGGCCGCCAGAATAAAAATAACATTTTAAACCATTTGTAGCTTCTGCTACTGTCACTGTAGGTTATTAAAAGAGACTTTAAAAGCGTAACTTACTTTTCATTAGTTTGACTCTCATTTTTAGGCTCTACGCCATTCACACAATGAATCTACACTGTTCAGTTTTCCTTCCTCGCTCTCATAAAACTGATTTATTTATTTTTTGTTTGGGTTCACACCACTACGTTTAAAGGAAGGGTTTAAATTCTCCTTTAAAAGCTGTTCATTTGTTTTCCATGTAAGATTAGCTTGTACTGGGCTTCGTAAAAATTGTGCAGCAGTTCAACGTTGGGCTGAGGCTCTGAGAGTGATGTTCCATTAAGGACAAATTGGCAGCCTTAAGTCTGAATTTCCTTGCTTTTGCTAGCTCAGTTCTACTCCAGTGTAATGGTAATAAAAGCCTTTGAAGGCTGTGGATATGTACCTTTGTACACATCATCTTAACCATTCAGTTAGGCATTTTCCAGACTGCATGACAATTTTCTATAACAGTGCATCCAAATTTACTCTTTCCTATTCTCCATCAGTACTGACATTTCCCTCATTTGTATAGTACAAATAGGCCCTGTCTCTTCAGGGGCCCATATTATCTTTGGGAAGACCATGTATTTTTTTTATTATTATTATTATTTATTATTTTTTTAGGGAATCCATTTAGAATTACATGATAAATCCCACTTCATCTCCTGGATATCCAGCCTAATTAGTATAATTTGCATCTCCTTGTAAAAGACAATGATTGCACTGGGTGATTATAACAGTCTGTTGGTCTTAGTTCTATGAATGTTGTGCTGATTCTAACCTCCCTGGAACAATTTATGTAATTTGATCAAGTGCTTTCCTAACCTGCTCTAACATAAAGTCTACATCCTGTATAGACTCAGAGTCCACCCCTTTCCTGTGTTTGGTTTCATTAACAAAGAAGTTTAATGATCCCAGGATATAAAGTTCAGCTAAAGCCTGGTCTCCAGGCTTGGCTGCTCCTAGAGGACTATTCAGCCCACACACTAGATCCTCCCTCTCTAAAGGGCCACTACCTGCCGTCCTGTAAGCAGGTGGGATAATGAACCACCTGCCCCAGAGAATCAGTAAGATCAGCTTAACCCTACCCCAGCAGACATTACATTTGCTTACAGGGTGGGATGTCAGGCAAACACTGATACATAGATATAGGCCCTTCTGATCATGAATGTCTTTAACAATGATAAAACCCTGTACTTGAATAGCTGTTTTCATCCCTAGATCTCAAAGCACTTTTTAGAAAGGGAGGTAAGAACTATTTCCCCCCCCTTTTACAAAAAGGGTAAACGAGGCCCAGCAAGATTAATGGACTTGCCCACGGTCATGCCGTGAATCTGTGACCGAGTCAATAATACAGCCAAGGTCTCCAAACTCCTAGCCCTGTGCAGTCCCTTCAGGAGGTCCACAACTGCCCCCTTCTAATGCTTCCACTGGTCAGGGCAGAAAAAACACCCTGCTGGGAGTGCTCTGTTTTCAGCATGCAGCTTGCTTGGCTGCTGAATGGTTCTTTTGCTTTCCTAATTTACCTCTTTCCGATGCTTTCTTTTTAAGTTCAATCAGTGCTGCTGAAAGGGCTGGACTGATGCCTGGAAGTTAAAATCCCAGGTTCACAAACTGGTGGACAGCATTGGCACTGGTGTCTGTTTCCCATGCAAGAGAATATTCACAGCTCACGCCCATTCCCTCCCATCCAGACTTCCCCACAGGGGAGGGGGATGCAGCTAGCTTCGTGTCCGGACCCAGCATCCTGCTGCTTTGTGTGGGGTTTAGGGCCGCACTGCAGAATGCGTGGAATTACCCCCTTTGTCTTGGGGAGACTGGTGCTTATCGTGGGAAGGGGGAGAGGTCTGCCATGATCTAAGGTGGCCTAGATTCTGGTGGGCAATTTGAAGGGCATCTCCCAGGGAAGTGCCAAGGGCAAGACCTATCAGCACTGAATTCCAGTATGGAGGCTGCAGGGCCTGCTACAGGTTGTAAAGGTAATAGGACCTGTGAAAGGGTGAGAGTCATGGAGGGAGATATGTAGGGTGACCAGATGTCCCGATTGTATAGGGACAGTCCCGATTTTTGGGTCTTTTTCTTATATAGGCTCCTGTTACCCCCCCCCCCGCACCCCCTGTCCCAATTTTTCACACTTGCTGTCTGGTCACCCTAGAGATATGGGACCTTTTAAGTGGTAGGGAAAGCGCCTGGAGAACTTTTCCTCCTTTGCTCTTGCTGATTCCAGGCTAGCATTAGACTTGCCAGGTTCTTCCTGGCCTGAGCAGAAGCAGTGAATACTGGAAACTCCTCTCCGATTACAGTCCAGCTCTGCAGACTCAAGAGGTTTGGATCAATACCAAGACATTTGGGCCGCTTTGCTGAGCCTCCAAACTTTGAGCGATTCTCCTGTCACAAATCCAGGGAAGTGGCCTTAATTCTTTAGATAGAAATGTATCTATTTTAGCAACATTGTTGTTGCAGCCTACAGATCTTGGACAAACACTTCAGCCCGGCAGTGGCCCCAGCGTGCAGATCGGAGTGGCACAGTTGACCTCCTCCAGGAGCACTGCTGGCCATTTCTTTGAAGTCATGTTATGGAAAGAGTCTCTAGATAATAACGGCAGTGTGAACCAGTTGGGCATGTTTTCAAGGCTTCCTGTATTTTGGGTAATTAAAGCCATGTTTTATTAGTAATGAAAGCAGGGGCTGTTCCCCCCGCCCCCCAAATGCCGGAGCAGTAAAGTGTGACTCAGCAGACAGTTAAATCCTGGTGTAATGTTACTTTTGCAATTTATCACCTGTCGGTATTGCTTATTCAATGTATAAAACAAGTTTATTGGTATTCAGCCAATGGCATTCTAAAGCCCTGTATTTGTTACCCCTTGAAGATATGTCGCTTCAGACAATTTAATTGTTTTTTGCAAACAGCTGGCTGGAAAGCTCTGCTGTTGCATCTCTTCTTTGATGCGATCTGAATATATGAAGTTCCCTTTTAGCTGGTCTGAACTGCATAAAGTGATTTTAATGAAGAAACGTGTGTGTTACAGCCTGTTGATCCAGTAACCAAAGGCTTTTATAGCCTTCCAACAAACTTGAAATTACTCAACTGCTGCACTTCTTGAATGCAGGGTTTAACCATTGTACAGGTGGGCTGTTTATCTGTGTGACTGTTATCTCCTGTCCTTAGTCAAAGAGACAGAATGCTAACACAAGATTAAACCTGATTTGGAAGAAAATGACTTTGCTTTTGATCTTTGTGCAATTTATCTGACTGCCATTCAAATCCTAGCTTTAGAGGTTCTTTAAGTTAGTTTAGGCACAAATTCAGATTTTTTTAGGTGATGGTTGTTTACTTTACAATAGTGATCACACTGTGATACGGTTTGTCCAAACATAAAGGAAGATGCAGTCTCTGCCCTGAAGAGTTTATAGTCTTAAGTGAGATCAAGTGGCCTTCTCATCTGAGAAGGGGCTGCAGAATCAAAGCCTTCATTGGGCCAAATCCTGGAATACTGATTCAAACAAAATTCCCACAAAAGTCGAGGAAGAATTATGTGAATTGGACTGTTATGAACAGAAGTATTTTCATTGATACAAAATCAAAAATCAGTCGCTGAAGTTTCTTTTACACAGCCCCTTCTTCCCATGGGGTTTTGCTCTTATTTACTGAATTTTGTAGTTCAGGTCTTATTGTGTATTTGCTTTTTTAAATAGATGCTTTGACCTGTATTAATAGTGGCAAGTGACCATTTTGTGCCATATGTTGATGTTAACTGCACCTTTCCGTTATTTGGCTATTCTTTCTGTTGGTTTATAGTTGAAATAGGCATTTATCTCATTGCTCTGGGTTGAGCTCAGTAATAGCAGTAGACATTCTGTTAGCAGATAGAATCAGTGGTTCTCAAACTTTTGTATTGGTGACCCCTTTCACACAGCAAGCCTCTGAGTGTGAACCCCCCCCCCCACACACACTTTGTTTAAATATTTAACACTATTATAAATGCTGGAGGAGAAGCAGGATTTGGGTGGAGGCTGACCGCTTGCAATCCCCATGTAATACCCTCATGACTCCCAGTTTGACAACCCCTGAGAATAGGAGTGACTTTTACAGTAGCTTATCGCCAATGAAAAATTACCCTTTTTTGTTCTGTTTTCAATTTGGTGGTAATTGGAGTGTTTGGAAACCAAATGACAAGAGCCCTGTGCTAGTGCAGGAGAACGAACCATGAAGTTTGGTTAATATCCCCCACTTTTGTAGGAAACAAGTTTGCCCCACTGCGCCTTACATCTGAGGCCCAAACTGAATTGATTCCCTTCATTTAAAGTTAAACAGTGAGGTGGACTGCTTGTGCCCACTTTCTATTCAAGCCCTTGTTTCCTACCCAAATAGCATACAGATCCTGAATTAAGGAACTCTTACCCAGGGGAGAGCAAGATTTTCATATCAGCCACTGGTTCCTACCGTAGTGAATGTTCTGAGCTGCATCTGATTAGCATCCTCTTTATACGATGAGGCTAGAAACAACGGTGCATAGCCAGGATTGGAGGTGGAGCATAGAATACCACCTATGTATATGAGACACTCAGACACCGGAAGTGGTGTGATACTGAGCCTTAGTGCTCATGAGAAGGCCCCCATGAGTTTTATTCTCAAAGTGCTGGTAGGTGAAGAGACTGGAGTACATGGATTCCATGGGCAATTGTGAACTCTGCTTATGACATTTGTCTTCTCATTTGGTACATCACCATAGTCAGAATCTTACATTTCTATTGCACCTTTTACTCCAAAGCACTTAACAAACTACATCCAAATCGCTCACCCGCTGCTGACCTGTGCAGTTGTTTGCATGAGCAGCAACAGCACAGCTCAAGACAGTGGGTAAAATGAACAACATATCCAACTAGAACTGCAGAGAGAATTAGGGGGGCTGAATGTAAATATGGGAGCTGGATTTTGGCCAGGGTGTTGGAGTTAAACGTCCGATTCTTACACAAAGTGACTATGGGATCAGGTGTACAAAAGCTTTTTCTTTCTTTGTTTCAATTAAAAGAGCTTAAGATCTCTGATCATTAATGATATCTATGCACAGGCTTAAATATGACAAGTGACAACAGCATAAAAACCAAACCCTGTGTATATAATTTCTTCCTTAATTTACCTGCCTGGAGCTTCACTCCAGATGCCCTGTGTTCCCTGACTCAGCTTCCCAAACAGAGCATTTTCCAGCAGTCTGTGTGGGTTGTGGTTTTCCATCTGGTAATCTACTTACTCTGGGTTCCAGTCAGAGTGAACCTTGAAGCTGTGCACAACTTGTCGGTTTTAATTCCCAGGGTTCTGCCGGACACTTACATCATATTCAATTTGCATCAGTTTCTGGCTGCAGCAGGTGAAACTGCTGCTTATGCGTTTTTGCTTGAGAATGGACTTGACAAAGTTGGCTCTTTATGTCTAGAGAGTATCATTCAATCTTGGGAACATGCGTATTTTAAAATGGGTAATTTACTGAGCGTGTCCTCTCCGTTTTGAGTTTGCCCAAAATACCCGTCATTACAGGTGGCTGGCTGCCCGTAGACCTTGGAGACTGCCTTCCTCCTGCACTGTTTGGTGAGGACCCTAGTCATGCACAGTTGGCTTCACCAAACCACTATTCGTCACCTTACTTTTTTTACACGGTGGGTTTGGTTCTACAGGCCAAAAGCAAAGAGGTAATGAGAAATCCCCTAACTATTAATCAGCATCTGTCTCCTGCTCTATTTCTCAAGGTGCAGAGACCCCATTAGTCTGAGTGTCTGCAGCTGGCCCCCATGGGGCCAAACACAGTCCTAATTGATTATCTGAATTGCTCTGCTTTAAGGGTCCCACAGTTACTGCTCAAGTTCTGCTGAGTTATTGCACCGCTTTCGGCATCAGGATTTTACTGACTGCGGAGAATAAATTTGCTGTGCTTTATAGAACACAGAGGAGCATATTTTCTAAATTGTAATTTTCTTAATAAATCGTTTTAAGATTGTGCTTTGGTAAACCCCAGGAAATTAATGAGTGCAATTCCAGCATAGAGATTATCAGAAAGGTACAAAGCTAACAGCACAATTTTCGAAATTGGGCTGAGGGAATGTTCTGGGTTTGCAGAGACCCCGGATGGGGTTATACAGCCATTCACCTCTACCAGTGTTTCTTGGACACTGATTCCAGCTGCCTGTGGGATCTGCCTCCTCCCAATGGGAACCAGCAGGGATTTTACTGTTTCTCTAAACATCGCTATATGAAAATAAATCCTAGGCCCAGATGATCCCCCTCTGCTTGTGTGAGCAGAGGGAACCCGGCTGTTGTGGGACAATGGAAAGGAAGGGAGTGTTGCTCCTACAACATCACTGCCTCTCCCTGAGACCTTGTGCGTGCATTGTGGGGATCTGACTTCTAGGGTTTTTTGACATTCTCCATATGGCTGTTTTCTGCTTCCATGCCCATGAGGGTTCCCTTCCCATAATCCCCTAAATCCCTTCTATGTGAGGGGGGTGTTTCCCAGGAGACTGAGATGACCCCTTCCCCTCATTGGGTGTGAATGATTCATTATATGTACCTAGAGTCACACTAGCATACATTTAGGTGGATAAGACCTATTGGGTTCCATCTAATCCAACTCTACTCTTTTCAGGTTAGGGTTTTTTCCCATTTGGGGGACACTTCTTTTTTCTTTATTGAGTCGAACTTTTAAATGTCCTGAGCATTTCCCCCTCCTTTTCCTTCTCCTGGTAGAGGGGTACAATTGGTGACTTCCCCCGTCTTCCACTGCAGAGGGAGAAAAATGTTTGCTTTAGTTTAGTGTTGACCACACCACCAGGGTTCCTGGCCCTTTACAAACATATAATGTAAAAACAGTTCAGCATGCTTTTGTATTCAAAGCATTTAGTAAACATTAGCTAATGGACCCTCACAATCTACCTGTGCAGTAAACAAAATTTATCCCTACATTACACGGAGCAAAATGGAGGCAGGGAGTTTATAATGTGCTGAGATCAGAGCAAGAGTTGATTTCAAAGGTGGGGATTCCTGGCTCCCTGTTCCGTGCTCAGAGTAGTAGCTCTCCTGGTGGAAGGGAGAGAGAAGGCTAAGTCTGAGGAGGTTGTCACAAAAGGATATACTGTGTCTACCGAACCTGAAAGAGTGAGAAAAAGACTGTTACAGAATATCAAGAAATCCTGCTGTGTAAGTCTGAGAGTGGGTTTCTTTTCAACTGCTAACTTTCAAGCAAATCAGAGGTGCTTGCTGCATCCGAAAAGAGAGTTTATTTATAGTCAGCAGGTGGTTTTTCAATATTCTTTCTAGTTTGCCTTCAGTCTTCCTTCTTCCAAACAATTTAAAGCAGCAAATATCCTAAAGTGACCCATGCAGAATTCAGTGCTCATCAGCTACCAGTGGGGATCTGAGTCCGAGAGAGATGAGAGCTCTTCCCCATGTCTCTATTTTCTTTAAATAAAACTACTCATTCAAAGAAGTTCCTCTCTTGGTTGAAGTGAGGCTTTGATGCCCAATGACAGACTTTGGAATCGAATTTCACAGTGATGAGGAAATACTTACGGAGGAAACTGAATGGCTAAAACGCAGGGATTGTGGTAGCAGCATTTTGCATGGAGCAGAGTCAGATTATTGCCCTGGCTCAGTCAAGATTAAAATAGGAATAATAGCCACCCGATTCAGCATTTCTTCTCTTAGATGCCTTCCTTGGTATACTTTCCAAGGGTGCTACACTCCCCATTTTATGTGCTGATTTGTAATTTTTGCATAGTGCTGCATTATTTTTTTTGTTTTGTATGGCCCCAGCCATGTGCTAGGTGCCCTGAACATTCACATCATTGTTTCAACTGAAAATAGCACATCAGTCTGCCATCAGGTACATTTCCGCTGAATAACTCCTGCGTTGTCTGTTTGGTACTTAATTGAGTGAATCTTCCAAGGTCACTTTTATATGATAAAACAATAAGAAAGGAGCCTGTAGGATAAACTATATTGTGATTGATAATGTTCCTTTCATCTATTGCCATTGAAACATCTGCTCTGCTGTTTGGGGTGAAGCAGTATGCAAGTGCTTGTAGAGTAGCAGTGAGTGTGTCATTAAATGTGGAGTGAGGCAGGATTAATGGACCATCTCTGGGTAGCAACAAATTAATAAGGCATCAACAATATCAAGCATCCTATATTTAAAGAGCTTTGGATTAAATGGCAGCATCTCAGCATGCTTTAGCCTCTGTACTGCACTTGTCCCTGCAGTAACTGGAGAGAGCATGTTATCCTCAGAGAGGGGAGACGAGGGAGAGGGAATGATACTGGTATCTATTGAGGCTATCACTTACTGTGAAGTCACTGAACAAATGAAGTTGAATGGACAGGAGGGCTGACTCCAAGAGATTTTTCCTCTGCAACTCATCCTGCCACAGTGTGACCGGATTTCTTCATTGTTCTCTAGCCCATTCCCTATACATCTCAAACACTGGATTGCTCCACACCCCATTGCCATCTCCTCACAGACCGTGCTAAATAGTTTTCCCACACTACCCTGCACCATCTCCAACAGCCTTCTCGTGCCTACTGGGATTCTTGATGCTCTTCAGATTCCATCTCCAGACTCTTCTGTGGTCTGACTCCTAACTGCCAATCCAATCCTACTTCTCAGGCCTCCCAGCTTCCCCGTGTTCAACCATTCTCCATGTTAGTGACTTTTTTTGTGTGTGCCCTCTGCCCCTGCCCTCCGGTACAGGTATTTTCCTGTCTAGAATGTAACCAGCTGTGATCATTTGATGATGCTTTTGTACGTGAAAGACTGAATTAGGGAGGAAATCCGCAGCAATGACACATCTTGCTGGTGGGCGTTCTGAAGGTAGAAATGGTGGGAGAAATAGAGCTGCCAGCAGCAGTTGAGACAACTGTGTTCATGGTCCCTAACTGCTTCCCGAAGGAGCAGTTTGCAAGACATCTAAGTTATGCTGAGTTGACTTTGATGCTGTTGGGACATAGCATTGCGTGGCGATGTCGGTGCTCAATGGCTTAGTGGTGAGCATGGTGTGAAACCCTAGATGGGAATGTAGTAGTGCTATTCAGCAGTGCGGTTGTTGCGTCCCATAGGATCAAAGAACGGTTACAATTAATGATTGTTACGCTTCCTAAGGCTTGTCATTTGGTTAGCATCCAAGTCTTATCGGAAGGATGAGAACATCTTGAAATGAAAGACCCAGACTGCAAGTCTCACCAGACCCAGCCTTTTTTCTGGTATTTTGGCACTGATGGTTCTGGTCCTGGCTAGGAACCCGAACGGGGAGGGGAACGATCTGAGCCTTCATTTCAGTTCGTGATCAGTGCAGAGCAGGATTGGGGAATGTTAGTTTACATACTGAGTCCTTGCTGATGCCCCGGGATGAGACCCCCTCTGCTGCTCTAACCTGAAACGCTGTATTGAGCAGCTCTGGTGATTGATGAGTTTCCTAGTGGTAATTACAGATGAGGAACAGCAACCAACACGTCTCGCCTCACAGATGTCTGAATTATTGCGAGGCGTCCTCTGTAGTCTGGCCAGCAGATCCCTCTAAAATCGAGAGGCGCTGAGCATGGGGCTGCTTGCCTGTTCTTGCCTTATCCCAGCCTCTGAGCGAGCCGTTCTCTGTCTAAATCAATCCTTGTGTTGGGAATTGAGGCGGTGGAGACATGAAGCCTGCCCGTAGCCACATGAAAGATGCGTCATGGTTGCAGTTTAGGGGGCTGTGCTCTCAAGCAGCTCTCCTGAATTCCTCAGTCCCAGCAGCCCCGGGGAAGGGGAGTGTGGCGCCCATACTTGGCTATGTGGAACTTCTTGCTGCTAACATCCAGTTGAGCCCTGGTGGTCTGGCTCCGAGCTAAACCAATTGGCTGGGCATTTATACTCTCTGCATGCTGTAAACGGATTTAACAGTGGCTGGCTTGGCAGATATTTTTTGATATGAGACAATTAAAATAATTTGGCTGCCAACCATGCTGAATGTCACCAGATTGTATAAGACCCTGTGACTTTTCTGGGCTAGACCTACTCTGGGGATGGGAATTTTGTCAGAGTAGGGAGGTCGAATCTAAACATGGAAGCCAGGAATGTACCATTTCTAATCTGTGCTCTTGATATTTCCTTCCGTATGTGGTTTTGGGGGAAAGCCACTTAGCCTTCCTGCCTCACCATGCTAAGTGGGGTTAATGGTATGTCACAGGGCGTTTGTGTGCTGAAGATGAAACGTGTCCAGTATTATCTTAAATCTCTAGCTGCAAACAAATCCTGTATTTGTTCTCTTTGCTGGGATGTCCGTAGTCCTGGGTTATTTTTTACATTCTTCCACATAAGATTTCTCAGATACACTCAACACAGTAACTTGATAAGCCCCTTTAAAATGCATCTCCAAAGTCACAGCTACCAGTTCAGCACGCAGTACATTTGATTGGGCTATATTCATGGGGGCCTTTGCATTCCATTGATTCGTTCCAACACGCTGATTAATTCCTTAAAAGGCCATTGTCCTGGTTCTGGGATCATAAAATCAACCTGCTTCTAATGTTCTAGTTTGTCCCAACATCAGCCGTATATAACTTAATTTAATTGATGCATCTGGGACCAAATTATGGGGAAAAAAATCTAAACCAACGCAGCTCTTAGCCTCCGTCGTACATCTGTGTTAATCTGTGCACATGTGCTGCAAACAAGATAGCACTCTTGGACAGATTTGTTTGTTTCCATGTGAGCCAAATGCTAAATTTTTTTGGTTCTGTTATTCATTCAGTCCTAGAAGAACTGACTTTGAAATCCCACCGGGCTGAGATAAGACTTAAACCCCTGTTATCTGCAGTTTTACAGGGCGGTCAGTTTATGGCCTGAATGTGGTGGTGAGCTTTGAGATAGAGAGAGCCTTTTACAGCGAAGTGGAATGAAAGCCCATGTTGTTTCAGTAGTTGGCAGTGGTCAGACTCTGGTTCTACTTACTGATCCTTACACAAATCTACAGGCTTCAGGTACTGGGTTCTCATGGACTTTTTTCCATCCTTTCACTTTGTACCTCTGAGTCTGTCTTACCGTTTCGGTTTAATTCAACCCCAGTATAGCAAAGGCAAAACAAATGAGTTGCTTTAAGCTCTGTGCATTGCAGAAGTGTTGTCCTCCTGCGCTACATATGGGGCTGTGTGACTCTGCCGTCTAGTGGCTGGCCAGTAAAAAGGATGCTGCTTACTTGCTAACACCAATCCCAGCTAAGGGAGCTCTCCTGTAGCTAAAGTACTGGGTGCGGGTGGTCTTTAGAATGAAAGAACCTATGTTCTAGCCCTTGAGCTGTGTGTGTGTGTGATTATTAAAGAAATTGTGTGTCCGAAGTACATGCATTCGTTACACTTTTCAGGAAACCCAAGTGTCACTTTCTTTATGGAACCAGGAAATTTAGTTTGGGGGCGGGGGGATGTCCATGTCTGGAGATCGCATAAAAGAAAAACTCCTAGGGCCCCAAGTGCAGCTCGGCTGATTTGGTCGCTGTGTTCCAGTTGCCAGCAAGCAACGTTTCTCCAGTTTTTGGGTTCTGGTGTGATTGGCTCTTTAGAACCTCCACATTGAGTGCCATTGCATGTGCAGATGAGGTAAATGGACTTTAAGGGAATCTTCCTAGCATGCTTGTTTTGATTACTTCATTCTGGCTGTATACAGCTCCTTGGTCGCAGAGCAGTGGTGTTAGCATAAACTCCTCTTGCCAGCCTCCTGTAGCAACATCACTCGCTCCCAGAGACGGCAACAATTAGCATTCTTTTTTTCAAAAAGCAAAAAACAACAAAAAAACCCCACCCACTCTTATCTTGGAAAGAAGGGAAACCAAATAAAAAATTTAATGCTGAAGAAGAAAGGCAAGTAATGTGGTTGCCAAGGAAACTCCAGAGTATAAGCAGAAACTTTCCAGCAAAAAAGAACTTGAGTGCAAAGCCTGGGCAGGAAGCCAGCAGCCTCCCCCTCCCTCCTCCTCCTCCTGGGCCAAGATAGTGAGTCTGTTTCCCCTCTCGGTCTCTCTGCCATGGTGTGGCTGGGAAGTGAGCTGGGAATACAAGCTCAGAGCTCACAGTGAGAGAGGCAGCATGGAGCACTCTAGTCTGTGCCCCCACCAGCTCCCAGACAAGGCAGCAGCTGTCAAAAGGTGCACTGTGTATGTATCCGCTTAGTTGCTGTTCTCATTGTAGGAGAGGGGAGCTGTCTGCACCTCTGTGGGTTTGGGCGTTAGCCCAGAGGTGGGGGATGGCGGAAGAAGCTGGTCAGAGTACTGAAGAATGTCTGTCTGCTGTTCTTCCTAATACTGTGCCCTTCACTAGCACAATCAATCCAAGGCTCTCAAAGTACATTGCAAACGTTGCAACCCCAGAACTCGCTGTGAACCAGAGTACTACTTGGATCCCCATGTTGGAGATGGGGAAACTGAGGCACAAAGACTTGTCCCAGGTCACACTGTGAATTCATATCCGGGTCAAGAGTGGAATTTGGGAGTTTTGGACTCCAAGTCCTGTAATCTCCTCCCCATATCACACGTCATCCCCTTTTAGTTTGGCCATAGGACTTCGCTGTTTGTCAGGTTGGTGGGGCGCTTGACGTGCGTTTGGAAACACAGGGTACCTTTAACCTTTTTGAGCTGTAAGTAAAATTGTAGCTAAGTGGTCTGCCTGTAGTTAGTGTGTTACTGTCAGTCATCTGCTGCTAGGGCCTGTAATCTTTGGGTTACCTACTATCAAGTCTCCAAACATACTTTATTTTGGGGCTACAGTGTGTGCCCAGGTGGTGGTGTATGTAGGTGAGGAATTAATGTTGGTGAAAGGTTTTGAGAAGGGAAGCAAATCCTCAGTACTCCAAAAATGGGTGGCAACCATTTGTCACCTATCTGGGTACCCTCAAAGCAGAGGAAGCTAGTCCTTGACTCCTGCAGGTTTCTTCAGCAGCTGTTGGTGTCTGTTCTTGAACCATTTGCTTATCTGGTCTCAGGGGGTATGGTTACATAGCAAAGAAAAACCTGTGGTTGGCCTCAGCCAGGTAAGTTGGGCTAACAGAGCTTGGGCTGAGGGGCTGTTCTCTTGCTGTGTAGACTTCCGGGCTCTGAGTCCTGTGGACCCCTCAAGGTCCCAGAGCCTGGGGTATAGCCCGAGCCCAGAAGTCTATAGAGCAATGAAACAGCCCCTCAGCCCAAGTCCCACTAGCCCGAGTTGGCCGGTACAGGCAGCCGTGGGTTTTTCTTTGCTGTGTAGATATACTCGGAGACCTGGATGAGGTGAATATACGTTCAATAACGATAGCTTAAATATAGCCAAATCTCCCCAACTCTGTCCCCCACCCCTCACCCTTACCCCTCACCCAGACAATTCAATCTAGTGATGAGTCCCATTCACAGATTAGTCTCTCAACCCTGCCCTCCAGTAATTGCAGTATTAGAATATTATGTCTTTCTGTTTCTATGATGAAGTTTTGATTTCTCTTGGGGGAAAGGAACAATGGAACAAATATATTAAAAAGCTGTGTGTTGTATTTTGAAAAATGAGTAAATTTATTTGATGGGCTATAAATCACTGGTCTGCAAAACAAAATATCCTAATAAATAAATTTCTGGGCTATTACTTATTCAGGTGGTGGGGGGGAAAATCAATATCCATGCCGGTTTTGAAATCTGCTGATGTGTGGCTAGCCAAGATCAAATAAAGTAAAAAGGAAAGGTGGGACAGGCCTAGGGTATTGGATTTGGAGACCATTGGTGTGAAGGACGTTTTTGGGAGAGAAATCAATGCAAATGCAATAAACCTTGTGTAGTCTCTCAGGGGAGCAAGCTGCCTGCCCTAACCCCAGTTCAGTAACAGCAGGAACCCGAAAATACTCCACAATGTCCTGCTGCTGCAGTAGCTGCTTACCTTTGCTGCCGTGCCCTGGAATGCACCGTGCTGATAGAATCCTGAGTAAGGAGGAAAAGTTGCCATTGGTGGTAGAGGAACCTGGAAAAGGTTGGTAATTTTCTCTGGCTCAGCATCCCTGAATTTGCAGGCTTAGCCAAATGCCACCTCAATCTTTTTTTGGTGTAACCCACTCCTTCTCAAGTGACTTCTGGTTCCAGCCATGTTACAAATGCTCTGAGAACTCCTTTTGCTAGGGCTGTTTAGAGAACCAGTGTGCGAATGTGAAAACGAAATACAGTAATAAACAGAGTTTTAAGGGCATGAGGGGCCATTAGTTTATCCCGTTTGTGTGCAAGTGAAGATGGACGGCCTAGTGTGGTTATAGCCGATAACACAGGCTGCTTCCAAACTCTCTCATTCATACTCCTGTATGACTATGGAAGCTGTGGGACTGGTGTACGTGCTTCCTCCAGCCTTTACATTCATTCTACGTTTCTATCAGTCCATTTACAAGTATTGTTAATCTGTCGTGCAGTTTCCCATCACTTATTTTAATGACCGCACACGCAGTCCATGGGTCGAACTGTTCGTCCTTATGATATTGTCGACCAACCTGTCAGTAGGAACTGGTGTCTTGTTAAACCAGCGAAAAGCTATTGGTCCATGTGCAGAATGAGAACCCTTTCAAAAGGGCTGGTTCTGATGGGTGTTGAACATCTATCTGCATCTCCCCTGGCTTCAGCAGGAGAGGAGGCAACTGAGGGTCAGGCCAGACGGGAGGTGATGGGGAAACACTGATGATGATTTTTTTCATTACTAATAAACTTTAAACTTTCAGCATTAGAAGACTTAAGATTTTATTTTAAAATATTTTCTCGAGGGACTAAATGGCTCCAAGAAATGTCCCCCGGATGCAGAACTTTTACCTCTAGGTCTCTGGTTCCAGTTTGAAACTGGAGGCAGTAACCAGAATTAGGGACTGTCTGGGGACCATTGTCTGCATGGAGCATTACCTGCGTGGAGCAAGGTGGGAATGGATAGGTGCCTGTGTTAGATGGATTTGGCAATGTCAGCCCAGTGGCTGATGTCTGAATGGGTTATAGAAGCTCAGCCTTGCTCATCCAGGTCCCTCTGGGTCAGGGTTGGGGCACATTGGGTGGGGGCAGCTTATGCTGACGCTCTCGTGCTGTAGTTGTTCTGTGCATAAAGAGACACTCAGTTCTAGGGCTGTGAATCCACCGTTGTTCACCAGTACGAAATTCACAAAGAATCATTAAAATGTCATTTGCTCCATTGCCGAGGGGCTGTCGGAGACCAGCATGCAGCACTTATGGACCCTGATGTGCTCTACAAACCACGCAACTGACTAAAACAATAGCACCCTAGTATTGTGCTAATTCCCCGATTTCTGAAAACCCCAGACTGAACAGACCTACGTCACTTACTAAATGGAAGCCTCCTGCTTAGGGGCAAAGAGAGCACAAAGCAGCCAGGCCAAAGCAAACAGCACTTATGCAAAAGCCAGCAGCAATTGCGCCTACCTTTCCCCTGCCTAAGTTTGGTTTCTGCTTTGAGAAGGAGATGGCTCTAGGAATGAAAATGGTCAGGCATTAGAGGCCTGAATGGCACAGTATCTTTCCTGCGTTTGGTCTTCTTCCTGAGTTAGAACAGAAATGGAATGGGAAGAACTGTGATCCAGTAGCATATGGAGAGTTGAGAGAACTCGCTCCATTTGGGGGCCTATAACAAAGGACACAAGCCTGTGAAGCTTGTCAAGGGATGGATTAAAATCAGCATTTCAAGAGCCTCTTTCCTCCCATTTCCTGCACTTTTCAGAGCGGTCTCAGCCGTATCCTGTCATATTAGAGCACATCCACTTCTCTGGATAAATACAGGATAACCTATATTACACGTTGAATCGTGACAAAACACTGTCCAATGTACCTACCAACATGGCTACACCTGTACTGCCTACAGTGTACCTGCCTGGCACGGCTTTGCTGACACAGCATTCAGACCAATGATTGTTGTTTGCTGCCATCCCTTCCGGGCTGTGATGTAGTCAGTTGTCACGGGCTAAGCAGAGTTGGGCTTGCTCGCTTGGCTGGGAGGCCTCCCAGGGAGACCTAGGTACTGCAGGTAGATGGGTTGGTGACTCAGCAGGTGGCACTCTTCCAAAGTCAGTACCAGGGTGGTTCTCGGGTGCTGGGCTACTGCAAGTCTCTTGAATAGAGTTGTCTTGACTTGCTATGCCAAGTGGCTGCTGCATTGCTGTGTATAATTATAGAACTGTCAGGTTTCACCCCAGAAGTGGCTGCACTTCATTAGTGGGTGGAATGATGTTCCTATGACTTGTAAAATGCTCTGCACCACTGAGAGGAAAAGAGCTGTACAGCTGCAAAGTACGCAGTGGTGCTGCTGGAACCTGCTTTGTTAGTGACCGTGTGGTGAGTAATGTCAAGTCTGCCGTGGGCAGGTACCAACAGATCAGTCGGCGTTTGTGTGCTCATCTCCTGATGTATCCTACACCCCTGTGTTGAATGCTGAGGGGGAAGCTGCCTCTTCCCCCCCCCCCCCCCCCCCCCACCGGATCTATGTGATCACCAGGTTTGTTCTTATGTTAGCTTTAGTTCTGGGGCAGCTGCTGTTCTTCGCACTTGAAGCAGCCAATCACTGTTCTGTCCTAACCATCTTTCCTCCTATGCTCCAGGCTATTGGGGGAGAGGGTGGGGGGAGGGTCCGGAGTTGGTGTTTTGCAGGCCCACAGGGAAGTTACTCTGAGAGGTGCTCAGTGTAGTATAGACACTCCCACCTTTTCATAGAATCATAGAATATCAGGGTTGGAAGGGACCTTAGGAGGTCATCTAGTCCAACCCCCTGCTCAAAGCAGGATCAATCCCCAATTTTTGCCCCAGATTCCTAAATGGCCCCGTCAAGGATTGAATTTACAACCCTGGGCTTAGTAGACCAATGCTTAAACCACTGAGGGGGGAGGGATAGTTCAGTGGTTTGAGCATTGGCCTACTAAGCCCAGGGTTGTAAGTTCAATCCTTGAGGGGGCCATTTAGACCACCTTTTCATGTTTCTCTGAATGTATAAATATCTGATTACTGTATGGTCCATTCCATGCATCCGATGAAGTGGGTTCTTAACCCACGAAAGCTTATGCTGAAATAAATGTGTTAGTCTCTAAGGTGCCACAGGTATTTTTCTTGTTTTCTTTCTGAGAGGTGCTGTGTCTCTTGAATTTCTCCTTTCTCTCCCACTTGCCTCTCTTTCACCTTGTGCCCCTTTGCCTCTCCGACCCATGGGAGACTTTCCCCTGCAGGTCTCCCTAGAGCTTGGGGGGAGGAGGTAGAGAGGGGCCTGTGGCTAGGGTCTTTCCCCAGGGCAGCCAGTGAATAACGTTCTATGCTTTCTCTGCCTAGGACAAAGAAAAGTGGCTTCCGATCCAAATATGTTAGCAGCCGGCACCAAGTCCTAGGTAAGCACAGGAACTGTCCTGCAAACTTAGCATGAGCACCAGGTCCGGGATGGAAGTGCCTTCTGCAGTGGGTTTTGCGTGTCCCAGATTTGATGGCTCCACCTGGCAGTTCTCAAGCACCCTGGCAATTCTGCAACTTTATTCAGTTCCTGTTCCGGTTTGAATAGCATGACCTTCCTCAGATTCTGACTAGGTTTCCAAAACCCACTCTCCAAATCTGGGCCTTCTGTGTTCCCTTGGTTTCTGTCTGCCAAATCTGTTCCCAGCCCGTTCAACCACAAAGGGATCAAGCAAGCAGCAATGACCAATCCCTGGCTTTTGAGATTTGTATGGCAACCCACCTGGATCATTGCTACATGTCTTTAGCAAATGCTGCTGCCTAAGATGTTGCATCATTAAAAGAATCTAAAAGCATCCTGCCTGCTTGTGCTAGCAAGAATATTTCCTTCCCTGCTTCACCTATGTTGATGTTGGGCCTATAGCCTGTTTCTGTGTATTTTTATGTACATTTATTTCCCTGTTTTGAATTTGGCCTTCATTGCTAAATTTCTGGTAATTTTTTGAAAAGGACAATAATTTCCTTGTGGGTTGATTTTTTTATTTTTTTATTTTTTTCCAAAGTTGCATGAAAAATTTGCAGTTTTGTTCCAGGCTATTTATTTATTTTTACTTATTTATTTATTTTTTGGCTTTAAAATGTTTGTTTGTAAAATTTGTCATTGAATGGCTGGTTTTGTGCTACAGTGTGAAAATTCAGCGTATTGCATTCAGAAATTTAAATGTGGTGGGGAGGGAATGGTCTTCATTTGAAAACAGGCTTGTTTTGAGGGAGAGAGCTTTACATTTCAGTTTTTGGCAGGGGAAATGTATATATTTTTAGTCTTGGACTGGAAGGCTAAAATGTAAACTTTCGGCGGTTTCCTGACTTTGTTGGGAATGTTTTGCACAGCCCTAGTTTACTTATTTGTAGTGTATCTGAAACGTGCAGTTCTGTGATTGGCCTGCTGCACACATGTCTTTGGCAAATGATATTCGAACCTCTTGGCAAGTTTGCTGACATGTTACCATGCAATAAAGGCATTTATCATTTGTCTGAGACAATTGAAATGTAGCCACGTGCAGCAGCATCTGTTAAAGTTACAGACTAGCTTGGTTAGCAGTTTCCTGCTACGTTTTGGTGTGAGCAAGTCAATGGTAAAGATGTAATCAGCCGGAGGGAACAAAAAATGAATACGGCGCTGATTTAAAAGGCAAGATATAGAATTAAATATGGAGCGCAAGTCTTCCTGTGTCAGTGGGAGACACGTGCAGCTAGGGGCTGATTCTGCTCCCATTGACTTGAATGGTGCAGAATCCCAGACACTTAGAGACAGGGCCGGCCTTAGTGAAAATGGCACCCTGGGCGAACATGCATTTTGGTGCCCCTGGCCTCCATGGGTACGGTGCCCCCCCATGGGCTCCCCACCCTTCCTTCCCCCCCCCCCCAACTCGTGCACTCCCTGTGCCCCAAACCCTGCACCCCCTTCACTCCAACCCCTACCCCATCCTGTGCCCCTAGCCCTGCACTGTGCCCCTTCACCCCAACTCCTGCACCTCTCTCCTGTGCCCCCTTCATTTCTACCCCTTGCATCTCCCTCCTGCACCCACATGAGGAAATTGACCCACCTGGATGCACAAAGCAGTCGGCATTGCTGCTCGCTTCCCCACTGGACTGCTGCTTCTCTGCCCCGTGCGCCCGCTGGGCTGCGTAAGGGGAGGGCAGGAGAGCAGCTGATGCCTCAGCACAGCCCAGGTGGGGAAGTGACCTGGATGCAGGGAGCCCTGGTGTGTGTGTGTGTGTGTGTGTGTGTGTGTGACCGTATGTGGTGTGTTGAGGGAAGTGTGTGTGTGCCTGAGTGTATGAGTATGCTGTCTCTTTAAGAAAGCACTCAAGGTCAGGCACCTGAAGGCTTGTGTTCAGACACAAGCATCCACCAGCAGCTCCGGACCCAGGGAGGCGGCGGCAGCAGCAGCATACCCAGATTCACCCTGTCCCATCGCCCCAGCTCAGTGGAAATCGGGTGCACGGGGCGGGGGAACAACCCATCAGTGTCGTCGTCCCCCCCCCCCCCCCCAGCAGACAGGAGGATGCTCCCAGTGACAGTCTGGGGTGGCCAGAGGCGGCTCCAGGGGCCCGGGACAGGAACAACAGCATCACCTGGTCTGAACAGCTGGTCGTCTAACTGCCCCCTGTCGCTCGGGGGTCCCCCCTCCCCCCCCGCGCTGCTGCTCACCTGCCGCCTCCGTCAGCCCAGCTGGCTCTCGGCAGGTCCGGTGGGAATCCAAACCCTGTTCACGACTCCCTCTTTGGCAGGCCACCCTGGCCAGGGGCCCAGACGGCCCAATCCAGAGGCCGGCCCTGCTTAGAGAGCAGTGGATGAGCCCTTCGGGCTCCATCCTGCAAGATGCTGAGCACCATGGCCCCAATCCAGCGTGACCTGATTAAAGTGAAGCACATGAGTAGGGCCCTACCAAATTCACAGTCGTGAAAAACACATCATGGACTGTGAAATCTGGTCTCCCCTGTGAAATCTGGCTAGTGTAGGAGGGACTTCTGTGCTGCCTTCAGAGCTGGGCGGCCAGGGAGCAGCAGCTTATGGCCAGGTGCCCAGCCCTGAAGGCGGCACCACCGCCGCCAGCATCAGAGAAGCAAGGGTGGCATGGTATGGGGGGGTCCTCACTTTGGGGGGGCAGGGCTGGCCTTATGGATGTGTGACGGCCCAGGGCCCTGTGGTCAAAGGCCACTGTGGTCCCAACTTAAGTTCCCTCTAAGCTGCGTGGCCGTGCAGCAGGTTATCAAGGGCTGTGCAGTTGCAGAGGAGGGAGAGGCGCCTCTCCCCGGGCCCTGGGGCTGCTGTGGCGAGAGAGGACTAGGGGGGGAGTCCTCTCTCCTCGCCGCAGCCCTGGGACCATCTGCACCCAAACCCCTCAGCCCCAGCCCCACCCCAACCCTCTGCCCCAGCCCTGATCCCCCTCCCACACTCCGGACCCCTCTGCCCCACCACGCCACACGTCAGCTCCATATTGGTGCACATAACAAAATTCATTCCACCCATGGATCTAAAAAATTAGAGGGAACATTGGTCACAGCAACCCTACCACCCTTTAGCTCCTGAGCGCTGGGCCTGGAGCCAGGGACAGACTGGGCTGGGGTGCCCCAGCTGGGGGCTCTATTGTCCACTGGGCTCTAGCTGCTAGTCCTGGCTGGGATGGGACTTCCTCTTCTCCTGCAAAGGCCGCTACCAGGGCTGGGTCAGACCCAGCTCTGGGAACCTCCCCCGGGTGCAGGAAGCTCCACAGCTGCTGGCTGGGAGCCCAGCTCTGCAGGCAGCACCACCGCCAGCAGCAGGCAGAAGTAAGGGTGGCAATACCATGACCTCCCATAGCCTTGTGACGCACCCCTCTGTGTGTCTGAGTTTCCCCCTCAGTGAGATGGGGAGAGTAAGTCTCTGTAAAGTGCACTGAGGTCAGGGCATGGAGATGGCTATCTACAGCAATGCAGAGTGTGATCATTTTGTGTTTGTTTTCATAAGCTATTCTTAATGCCTCCGGGCATCATTTATTCAGCTCAAATAAGGAGAGAGATCTCCGCTGCTGATGGCATTTTCGTTCCTGAATTCTGACTTCTTTTTTTATTTTTTTAAAGTTCCTTCTTTCAGCTCCCCAGAATGCTCTGAGGCATTTTCTTAAAGGGGGGAAAAAAGCTCCCAGAAAAATAAACCGGGATATTTTGGCTTTATTCGGG
The DNA here is from genome assembly GCA_033296515.1 of Macrochelys suwanniensis. NCBI lineage: Eukaryota > Metazoa > Chordata > Testudines > Chelydridae > Macrochelys > Macrochelys suwanniensis. The sequence goes on along the minus strand of CM065790.1, from coordinate 4,600,232 downwards.
TTCTTGCAGAACCCAAATGTGAGGGTGTCTGGAAACCAGATTCTGTGTCTGAGCCAAGCTTTCTGGAGGAAATAAATTGCTCCGAAGCAGAACAATAGGGAACCCCAGTGTGATATATATAATTTTTTAATTAGAGCATTTCAAGGATTAAACACCTGAATATTCCTGCAGGGGGCAGCAGAGCTGCAACTAATGGCCACAGCAAGCGGTAGCGGGGAGAAATCCCTGCCGGGCTGAGAGGCATGCAGCCGTCCCCATGTCTCAGCTTGGGATGGCGTTCGTCTGCAAGGGCCTGTGTGTGGTTTGTTTGTTCTCTCCACGGCATATGGAATTTCAAATGAGGCAAACAACGTGGTGGGCTTGTTATGTGAAAGTGTGTTTGCTGCTGACATGGAGTCAGGGCCCTACTAAAGAGAACGACTCGGAAAGACTGCACCCCTTGACCGTGAGGCTGCAGCTTAGGAACTTTGGGGTTGTGCGCCTGGGGGGCGGTATTAAAGACGCCGTAAAGAATCAATGGAGTATTAGCAAGAACTGTCTCTGGAGCTGCTTGAAGCCCCTTGGATGTCCATCTGACCGTTCTCTCATTATACATGAGCATCATACAGTCGTGCTCGTAGCATTTTCACTTGGACACAGTCTTCATCTCCTCTGTGCTTGCAGTGTGATTGGCAGTGCCTCCCGAGTGCTTGGGACAGGCCAGGACTGCTGGGTTTTCTCCATTGCAAAATGGTAACATGTTTGAGCTCGATTGTCAACTATCAAGTTAAAGGACACCCTGTCAGTCACAACTTAACAGTCAGGATGGAGCAGGGCTGGTCTCAAGTTTTTGTACAACTTTGTTTTGAGGGTCTAAATCAACTTGGCTGCCATTCGTCAGAATGTTTTTAGGGTTTCCCTGACAATATTGCAACTCTGTATTTTAAAATCCGTTTTAACTTTGTAGGTGCTGTGAGATAAGATGTCCAGCCATTCCTGGTTGGTGCAGGGTCAGGAATTCTGCAGGAAACATTGGGCACATTGCTTTGAGTTTGGGGCAAAAGTCTGAGGCTCTTCTTGGTTTTCTTTGAATCCGTTTGTCCATCCTTAGTTACAATAGCCGGGTTAACGTGTGGTCCCTGCAAGAGAACCAGCCAAAGAGGGACCCAGGCAGAAGTGGCTGCAGGTTTGAATTTCAGGTTTAACCATCCTTCACTACCCCATAATTGCACAAATCTTCATCAGTTAAGTACAGTTTTCAAAGGGCCCTTTTCTGTGACTACCAGGCTGTTCTTTGAAGTGGAGATGCTTTCCTGAAGTTGTCCTGCTGCTCTGGAGTGCTTAGCAGTGTGGATTTTGTGTCACAGGCGGTCTCTTGGGCAGGCCAGACAAGTTTGGAGCCACGGAGTTGGGGTGGGCTTAGGCGGCTAGCCTGAGACGCTGCCAGTGTTGCAATGTTCACATCAGTCGTTTTAGTGCGCTAGCTTGAGTGGAGCTAGTGCGAGTCTGTTAGCTGGGGTCGGAGGCACACTCCCAGCTACAGCATAGACATAGGCCACCATGGGTATATGCACAAAGCTTGGGAAACCTGCTCCCATACAGATCCTTCCTTTGCAGGATGACGGCTCAACACTGTTCACGTAGCAGCTATCCATGGCAGAGAAATGGGATGAAAGAGAAATATCCTTGGATTTTCATTCGTTCCACTCGAGTGGGGCAGAGCCCAAGTTTTCTCAGAGGTAGAGCTTCCCTGGATGCACATTTGTCCTTGCATTGCCTACCATTTTATCTTCTTTGTTGTTGGCTTCCTTTTGTCTGCAAGAGACGGTGGGAATTGCAGCCTATGATGTAGATGGTTTGCAATCTCATGTGACTGAATAGTCCAATACTGACTACTAAATCCTTCAGACCCCTTAATGTCTGTAGGCAACAGGTTCACGTCCACTGTAGAACAACAAATGCAGGGAATCAGGTGAGCAGCACCAAGAAGGGGAAAATAACCCAAGCTGCAGCCAGAGGAGAGAGCTTTGGCCTCTTTGAGCCTCTCTCATCCAAAGAGCTCTCAGTGATTTCAGTGTTGGCTGAGGCTGCAGAATGCCCCAGGGGCAGGGTGAGTATTCTGTCCACTTACACTTGGACAAATGGAGATACAGCATTTAAGTGACTTGCCCAAAGTCAAACGGCAAACCAGCGGCAGACAGGATTTGAACCCAGATGAGACTCATCCCTTAACCTAACCAGCAGACCGTGCACCCTCCATGTAATGTCCTCTCCTGTTGTCTAAAGTTAATGAGAGGATCCTTCGTGGGAGCTGGGGAAACAGAAGCACTTAGAGGTGTTCCCTCTGCCTGGTGTATTGGAATGTCTGTACTCAGCATGGCTGTGAGCAATCTGTTCTTTCAGTTTTGTCCGTGTTGGTCAGACTGTCTCCTCCTCTAAACAGAGTCGCTGTGCTGTCTGAACTCCGGCTGGGGAAGAGCTGTGCCTCTGACCCTTCAAAGTTCTGTTTGGAGAAAAAGGTCCTTCGTACAAACAGCTGAATGGGAACTCCTCCTTGAGGTGAATGGGGCTTGGAGGGGTTGGGGGTTGTTGCGTTTAGCTTGGCACGGTAAACACGGTTTCTGCTCTGTGTGGGGCTGTCCGAAGAAGGAGGAAGATTTGCAGTGTTCCACAGCTGATTATTCACACTCCTTGGTCAGCTGCAAAAGATGAATGCGGTCTGATCCTCTCCTCTATGGGATACGAGGAGTGTGGCCTCCCTCGTGCTCCCTACCTCTGCTGTGAGTCTGCATGCTCACTGGCTTCCCCTGGTGTAAACCACACTGACACCGGCTGAGGCACTGGGCTTTCCAGATCAATTTGTTCCAGCGATCTGCATCACCCGAGCCCTCTGTGCAGCCTTGAGTATAAATGGTTCCTGTGGCTTTCCAAGCTGTGAGTTTCAGAAAGCAGGAGTATTTTTCAGCTTGCATTTTGCTCTAGATGCTCCAACTTCGACCTCTCAATCCTAGGGTCTCCCTCAATCTCCTATATTGTCGGAGTTGGAACTGAAAATTTCAGAATGGAAAATGTGGTCTTGTCAGGCTCTTCCTTAAACCCCTAACCCCACCATCTGGATGAGCTTTGCTCTGAGCACTGCTCCAGCTCAGCATCCAAGCTCGTTTAACAGTCTGAACAATCCAAAAGCTCCAGGCAAAGGTCAGTTTATAAATACACTCTCGCCCCATCCTCCCCACAAACTGCTCCTGGAAGGAGAGACGAGAATACACGGGGAATTCTTTGACCTTGTGTAGTTTTTAGTCCGGTGTTTATCATCCGCTGGCTATGCGGAGGCCCATGCACACCGAGTTTAGCCAGTCTCTGTCCACTTTCCCTTGAGCAGCTGCACACATCCCAAAAATCACCCCCAAGAGTAGCACTGTGGCCTTTCTGCGGTCTACCTCTGGGCATCAGGTAGTGAAACTGACGCTGAAGGTGGGCTGTGAATAGAAGATCCAGCTGCCCCATTCATATTGGAAGGTTTGGCCAGTATGACGACTCTCATCTTCTTGTATTGAGGCTTCTTGCACGCCCTGCCCCTTTTCAGAGTAGCTGGTTAGGTCCAGTCTTCATGCTGGGTTTCTGCACAACCCCCTCAGGGAGAGCTTCAGGGGTTAGCTCAGAGCTGCACGACAGAGCATGACTCTTGGTATTCTACTCTCTGGATACGCATGCAACTCCTGTGGGAGAAATAAGGTTGAAACAACCAGTGCTTTTTGCAGGGCAAGCTTCCCTGCCTCGGTATTCTCCCTGCATATTCTGTTCCCTCTCTCTTGTGAATGTTCTCCCTTCCATGCTGCTCACGCTTCCTGCATCAACCCCCTTCTTCCCACCATTGGGTGAGGAGACTGTTGGAGTTGAGTAGCAGCAGGCATCTCAGAATGGAGTTTTACCCTCCTTGTCCTTAGGCCAGCGAAATAGGAAGGAAAAGGCTCTGTTTTTTCTGTGCAGTCTCCTCTTGGCCTGGCGTACCATTCATTTCAGTAATAAAGTGTTTCCTTTCATTCTCAAACAGTCGGGCCCCTGCCAGAGCCGTAATTGTTCACAGATGACTCATTTTGGCTGCAGGATCAAAACTAGGGAAAAGTGCTGTTTGCACAGGCTTTGAAATGTACGAGATGGGAAGAGATGTTCACGCTTCATATTTGTACCATATGTTGTTTCCAAATTTCAGTAGAGCCTTTTGCATTTCAAAAGAAATGCCAGTCCTGTCCTGGGGATGAGTTAGTAGGAAAGAAATGGCCAGAGCTGTGAGCAAGCCTGCTAAGCTGAGACCAAAATTGCATGTGTGCTCTCGACTATGTGGACCACTCCAGCATTGGCTGGACTTCAGTGGAGATGATCTAATACAGTAGAACCTCAATGCTACGAACACCTCGGGAATGGAGGTTGTTCGTAACTCTGAAATGTTTGGAACTCTGAACAAAACATTATAATTGTTCTTTCAGAAGTTTAAAACTGAACATTGACTTAATACAGCTTTGAAACATTACTATGCAGAAGAAAAATGCTGCTTTTAACCATCTTAATTTAAAGGAAACAAGCACAAACACTTTTCCTTGTCAAATCTTTTTTAAAAAACTGTCCCTTTATTTTTTTAGTAGTTGGTGTTTAATATGGTATTGTACTGTATTTGGTGTGTGTGTGTGTGTGTGTGTGTGTACACTTCCAATTCCAAATGAGGTGTGTGGTTGACCAGTCAGTTTGTAACTCTGGTGTTTGTAACTCTGAGGTTCTACTGTAGGTTTCTCTCTCTCTCTTTTCCCCCCCCCCCCCCCCACCACAATGTGTCTTCACAGACAAGGTCAGCTCCCAGGCGGCTGCACTCCGCAGCACGGTATGGGGAGGAGGTGACCAGCCCTCTGTGGAGAAAGAACTAGTTCGGGACTATTTAGAAAAGCTGGACGAACACAAGTCCATGGGGCCGGATGCACTGCATCCGAGGGTGCTAAAGGAGTTGGCCGATGTGATTGCAGAGCCATTGGCCATTATCTTTGACAAATCATGGCAATCGGGGGAGGTCCCGGATGACTGGAAAAAAGCTAATGTAGTGCCCATCTTTAAAAAAGGGAAGAAGGAAGATCCGGGGAACTACAGGCCAGTCAGTCTCACCTCAGTCCCTGGAAAAATCATGGAACAGGTCCTCAAGGAATCCATTCTGAACCACTTAAAGGAGGGGAAAGTGATCAGGAACAGTCAGCATGGATTCACCAAGGGCAAGTCATGCCTGACGAACCTAATTGCCTTCTATGATGAGATAACTGGCTCTGTGGATAAGGGGAAAGCAGTGGATGTGCTATTTCTTGACTTTAGCAAAGCTTTTGATACAGTCTCCCACAGTGTTCTTGCCAGCAAGTTAAGGAAGTATGGGCTGGATGAATGGACGGTAAGGTGGATAGAAAACTGGCTGGATGGTCGTGCTCAACGGGTAGTGATCAATGGCTCCATGTCTAGTTGGCAGCCGGTATCAAGTGGAGTGCCCCAAGGGTCGGTGCTGGGGCCGGTTTTGTTCAATATCTTCATCAACGATCTGGAGGATGGTGTGGACTGCACCCTTAGCAAGTTTGCAGATGACACTAAACTGGGAGGAGTGGTTGATACGCTGGAGGGTAGGGACAGGATACAGAGGGACCTAGACAAATTAGAGGATTGGGCCAAAAGAAATCTGATGAGGTTCAACAAGGACAAGTGCAGAGTCCTGCACTTAGGACGGAAGAATCCCATGCACTGCTACAGACTAGGGACCGAATGGCTGGGCAGCAGTTCTGCAGAAAAGGACCTAGGGGTTACGGTGGACGAAAAGCTGAATATGAGTCAACAGTGTGCCCTTGTTGCCAAGAAGGCTAACGGCATTTTGGGCTGTGTAAGTAGGGGCATTTCCAGCAGATTGAGGGACGTGATTATTCCCCTCTATTCGGCACTGGTGAGGCCTCATTTGGAGTACTGTGTCCAGTTTTGGGCCCCACGCTACAAGAAGGATGTGGATAAATTGGAAAGAGTCCAACGGAGGGCAACAAAAATGATTAGGGGGCTGGAGCACATGACTTATGAGGAGAGGCTGAGGGAACTGGGATTGTTTAGCCTGCAGAAGAGAAGAATGAGGGGGGATTTGATAGCTGCTTTCAACTACCTAAAAGGGGGTTCCAAAGAGGATGGATCTAGACTGTTCTCAGTGGTAGAAGATGACAGAACAAGGAGTAATGGTCTCAAGTTGCAGAGGGGGAGGTTTAGGTTGGATATTAGGAAAAACTTTTTCACTAGTAGGGTGGTGAAGCACTGGAATGGGTTACCTAGGGAGGTGGTGGAATCTCCTTCCTTAGAGGTTTTTAAGGTCAGGCTTGACAAAGCCCTGGCTGGGATGATCTAATTGGGTTTGGTCCTGCTTCGAGCAGGGGGTTGGACTAGATGACCTCCTGAGGTCCCTTCCAACCCTGAGATTCTATGATTCTGTGATATGATTCTATGTGAGAGTCGGTCTCTTCCACTGTCTGAAATTATGCAGGCCCCCAGCTGTGATTTGAATCAAAGCCAAGTTAAACTTTTTGTTCTGTGTATTTGTAGAAGCTGTTTTGAAATCTTGAGTCGTAGCAAGTGTTTGCACTTTCTTTTCTGTAACAGAAATAAAATGAACATGTGTAGAACCCTCACTGTGGGTTCCATTGCTCTTGGAAATGGTCACTTAAGTGGAGGTGAGGCCGTGTTGGCACGAAGCCTGCACTGTTGTTGCCTGTTACGCATCTGTTCTGTAGACAAGGTGATGGGTTGTATGAAGTTGACAGCTGTCCACATGGCAGTGTCCCCAGGCCACCAAACTAATGTCATATGAGTCACCAAACAGGCATCCGAGTCCTGCACTTAGGACAGAAGAATCCCATGCACCGCTACAGGCTGGGGACCGACTGGTCCCAGCCACTTACAACTTGGTGTCAGGGAGAAGCCAGTTATCCCATAACTGTCCCCGGGGGGCTGTGTGGCTCTTTGTGGGTAGTATCTTCTCTTGGAGACAGGATCTTGACATAGATCATTGGTCTGATCCAGTAGGGAAGTCCCTATGTTCTACAGATACAGACCTGGCTTGATAGAATTTGTGACCTAGCAGTGGGGGGCTTTATATCTCTCTGCCCGTCTCATGAGACATCTGCTTCCCACAAGGAAAAAGAACGTTGGATCCTCACTAGCGTCACCCAGCCAATCTTGTGACCTGGTTGATGCTACTTGCCTATTTCCTGTTTGTTGTTCCTTCCCCTCTGTTCTAATGCTTCCCTCTGCGTGCTCCTCGCTGTTCAAATTGCACTTGGCATAAGCAGTGCACCAAGGACAGGCAGTGACCCTTTGGAGCCAGCTTGTAATCATTAGAGTCCAAAGGCATGTGAGTCTTCTGGGTTTGCCTGTCACACTGTTTTTAGTTCATCAAGAATAATTGCAGAAGCTCCCATTATAAATCATTTTGAATTGACAGCACTTTGCTGAAGGAGTGACTGTACCGGGCTTGTATTAGACCAAAATATTCACCAGCATTAAATCCCAGCCCTTTCGGATTAGTGTATCATTTCAACTGATGAATTGTACAAACCACGTTTGTGGGTGATCTGCCTTGCATGGTCACATTCAGGCACTAGGAAAAGCAAGACTAGTTTAGTTTGTCAAGCTGTCCTCAGGCGGTTGAAGGAAGGAGGTGGCCAGAGGGAGAAATAACAGGACACTATTGAGCAAAGGAAACTGCTGAATACTGGGAAACAGTGAGGCCTGCTGTACTGTGGAGTAGTCGTCCCAAGGGGTGTGGGGAAATTGCTTTGGGTGAATGAAAATGGGACTGGACGTAGCACTACAGAACACAGTGGAAGGCTTGGTGGGGGAGCTCTTCTCCTTAAAAGTTAGAGATGGAGCTATTGAGAGAATCTGTGCAGTGGACATGATAGGTGCTCCCTTGCTGCTGTATGGGGAGGCTCCTCTATGCACCTAGATTAAAAAAAAAAGATGTCTGGATTTCAGCTGACAGTCTATTACCACTTGGCAAAGTGCTGCACTGACACCTGGCAAGCGCGACTTGATGACCTGCTAGGTATTTTTCTATTAATGACTTTTATGAATATATTGGGGGAATGAATTCACTCTGTCCCAGTCTCCCCAGTGGCACCCCAGTCTGTAGGAGTTTGTTCTGGTAGCCCTAGAGTTGCGAAGATGTGCTAGACCAGAAGAGCCCTTAGCCTGGAGGAGGTGAGATGTAAATTGTTGCTGTTAATCTTTACAGTATTAATTTTAATTTATAATGTTTCACCTCTTGTGTTACTGATTAACTGTTCAGTTATTCTCCACAGATGGAGGCTGGCTGTTCAATTTTGGCATTTCACTGCACTAGGATGGTGAAACAAGATTGATCGCTTTCCCTTTCCACTTCCACACTAGCATTGCGCTGTTGTGTTTCCATCGTCCGCACTATGTGGGAAGGCTTTAAATCAAAACAAACAAACCAAGTTTCGTTGAAATTTTAAAAACGGATGAAAACTTTTCCATTTGGTTTCAGAAAACTTTTAAAAATCATACTTACATTTCAGGTCTAATCTTATTAACGGGGTGCCCATTTACAAATGTCTGATGTTTTCCAAAAGACACCGTCCCATCAGACTGCCGGAGTGTTGGTAGGGTTAAAAGTTTTAAGAGTTTGTTTGCAAAAAAATTCCCCAGAAGTGTAATGTGATGCCTAGAAGCAAATAAAACTTGGCCCTGAATACAACCAACTCTGTCTGCAGGGTAGCTTGTACATTTTGTGGCAGGGAAGGGGGAAAAGCCATTTATCACATGAAAAATTAAGTTTGTATTGTGTACATAAGCCAGTGATTTGTTACATAAATGTGAGATCATTATCAGGCATTTACACGTGAATTGGAAGTGTCTAATCTATTAATTAATCAGTAATTAAGTTTTACACAGTATATGTAAACAATTTTAATCTTTCATTTCACTTATCAGCATGGATGCCAGTTTCAGTGTGATGTTAACATGAGATGAAACACGCAGGAGAAGTGCTGATTCATGTTGCTGTGTGCCCTTTCACTGTACTTGGGAACCGTCTACACAGCCAGGAGATGGGTGTGAAAGTGGAGATTTGTATTCCATCACCACTAGCTTCCCTGGATTAATAGAGGTTATTTAGGCAGGGAGCAAATCCTTAAACTTCCCCAGAACACCTGTGAACTTTTTTTTTTTTTTTTTTTACCTTTAGCATTTAAGCAGAGTGGATTTCCAAGCAGACAAGGATAGCAATGCCCTGAAGCAACTTGCAGAGAGGTTGATCATTTTTCCTGACCTTTCATCACACCATGTGAGGAAACCCCTCTGAGAGCGCTCACAACTAGCTGAAAGATTTCTGCTAATAACAACGAATACATTTGTCATCTCGTGTCTGTAATGCAGGATTTTAACAAATTGCTCATTCCCTGCAGCAACCTGATAGCAAGGTTAGCACTGAAGTACAAAGTAAAAAAGACTATTTTTAAGGGGCTGTTTTTCATTATTATTTATTACATGATTTTCTGCATCAAGGTTAGTGCGGAGAAAACAGTTCTCATAATTAGGTTCCTCACCTGGACTGGGTGTGACTGTTGTACTAGGACTCTGCAGATCACAAAGTACAGAAGAAAGAGTTGAATTCTTGTGTGAACAGCACTGGCAGGGATTGGCATGTTGATGTGTCACTGGCATGAACACTAATAACTAGCGTTGTTGGCATTTAATAGTAGAATTTTTTTGATCTACCAGAACATGAGTTCCTCACACATCCTCTTTCTCTCACTTCTGAATATTTGCTATTCCTTCCGAAAAAGGGCAGCCTTGCCAGCTCCGTCTCATGGCTGTGTTTTAGTCTGGTATGAGCCTAAGAACCCCTGTGCCCAGGAGTCTTGTTCCATTGCTTGTTGTTGGGAGTAGCATGATGAAATAAGTGACGGTGCATCTTGCGGGCATAAAGGAATCTATTCAGATACAATAGCTGACCTATCCCCGACCAGGAAATGTACAAACTTTGTGCCGAACCTTGTTTGAGGGTCAGCTTCTGGTGAAATCTGAAACTCGGCGCCTTTCAGCTGCTTCGGAGTTTCATTGTGCATGTTTCAGAGAGCTTTGGTTCAGAGGTCTCTGGAGGGAAGTACAGGTGTGTATCCAGCTGACCAAACCTTTTGAGCTTTTCCTCTTGTTAACTTCAGGTTTTGTTCTGGCCATTGAGAAACTTTCACTGACTCATTTTTCTGCTAGGCCACCCCTCGTGCATCCTTCTGCTACAATGTCACATCATTCCATCTTTGGGGTCTCTGGGCATCTGAGCAGCACAGCATCTGTGTTCCACCTGGATGTCCCCAGAACGTAGCAGAGGAGCCCAGCAGTTCATACGAGTCTGGCAATTAGAGGAGGAGGAGACTCGTGAAGTCAGAGGGCCCACTTACCTGTGCAGAGCCAGGCCTCTGGGGGTGCCTTTGAGAGCTGGTCAAAAAAGAGTAACTATATTTTGTGAAAAATTTCAAAGGCAATTATGATTTTTCATTTTTTTTGGTAGCTTGTGACATTTAAAAAAAACGTGTTAAATGAAAATGTTCAGAATTTTGAACACTTGTTTTGGTGGGAACAAAAGCACTTTGTCCCTCACCCCCCTTTTTTTCTTTGTACCCCCTTCTCTCCCCCAGTGGAAAAGTGGTGGGTGAGAAAGCAAGAAAGTCTGGCTTATTTGATGGTTCTTTCACTGAAATTAAAACAAAATTTGTAATCACAAAACAAAAATATTTGATTAAACCAATATTGCATATATATTTGGTTACAAAGGATTTTTTCCATCAAAAGAAATTTCAGTGGAAAAATATTGATCAATTCTAGGCCCCATATGGAGGACATCCGGGCTGATAGTCTCAAAAAGGCTGGGAAAGTTTCCTTTGTTGTCCTATTTCTTCCCATAGTTGTAAATAATGTATTTCTGAGCAGCACCATTACAAGAATGAGGAAGTAAGTTGTCTCTGACTAACTGAGGCAACTTTCTTCAGTCTCTTTTCAGTCTCTGAAGTATCAGTCTTTTGCATCAGTAGCAAGCAATATATTTGGTGTCTATTACATAGTTTCTTTTGTGCTGAGTGAAAAGTAGGGTTGGTATCCTGTATTAGGAGGAATTCTTTATGCCTGGATCCTTCTGCTTAGAGACAGTCTCTATTTTAGTATGTTAGCTAGTCACCCCTGTCAATAGCAATGTTAGCTCAGCTGGGCTGGGGGAATGAGTAAAAGAGTTTTTCAGTGAATACATTTAAGTTGGCTATAAATGGAGTGCACTGCAAACCTCTTGGCTCTAATTGCAGAGGTCACAAAGAGCTCCTGCTTTAATTTTGTCATGGAGAAGGAAAGGGCAGATACCTGGAAGCCCGGAGCTATAGGTTCCCCATTAGCCATTCAGAGGATCAGTGTTTTATTTTAGTAATAACTTCTTGGTAGAGAATGATCAGACTTCAATAAACCCCTAGAGCAGCCACTTGTGGAAACCAAAAGGGCCAGGAAATTTGTGCACACAGCAAATCTGCAGACTTTTCACTTTGAATCTTTTTTCAATATTACCAAAACTGTTTTCTCTGCAGCAGGATATTTTCTATGGTAGTTTGCTTCAGACCGGAGGTTTATTGTTCTTTGCTTCTGGCAAGAGCTCTGCATGAGAAATAAAAACATCTTGAACTAAGTTCTACAATAAGACATTGCACATGTTTCCAGCTTCATGAAGGTTGATTGGACTCAGATCTTAGGATAGACATTTTATTAGTGTCAGTAATGGTCCGGATACAAACCACGTTATCTGAGTCCAGCTTCATATGGTGTTAGAAATGCATAGCTCAATTACTCTAGATTTCAATTTTATCATTTAATCCACATCTCTCCTGGCTGGAGTTCGAAGTTTGTCCCAAACAGGTTTGTTCTTTAGCTCTATTGTTCTATTGGGAAATAGTCAGGAAATATGTCCGTGTTTTGAGGTCAGCCTCTCTTTCTGTCCAATTCTTTGGCAGGCACAGAGTTTATTAGGTTGCCAAGGAAATATCTCTGGTTGGGTTCTCAGACATGCTGACTCTCCTCAGTGTTACTGTAACCTATCTGGTTACTGAGTGACGCTTCCTCTGGATCACTGTGGTGGTGGTTACCATGCAGTGAATAACATGTTTGTCAACTCTTATGTTTACCTGTCGCATTCACTGTATTTGAGCTAGTATGTCACATTGATTGAACTCCTTGCTTGGGAAGGAAGTCTGTGAAATGCAGAAAAAAAAGGTCGGGTTTACAAAATTAACTTTCTGAGGGAGGGGCAAATTGTCAGCTGATGAGATCAGACCACTTGGGTGTCAGGACTCCTGGGTTCCACCTGCAGTCCTGCTGCTTGCTTTTTTTGTGGAACATTGAACAACTCACCTAGCCACATCTTTCAAATGTTCAGAGTTAGGGGGGCTGTGAGTGATCAACATTTCTGAAAATTAGGCCACTATTACTTACATGCCTAAAGGTGGATGTAGGTGCCTAAATGTAGGCACCTGAGTTAAAAAATATATTGGAGTTATAACCTGTCTGGAGAATGGGAAAGATGTTGTGAAGCTTAATTAAATGTTAAAAAAGCCCTTTGGGGTCTTTGGATGAAAGGCACTCTGCAAGTGCTTGGCATCATGATGATTTTTTTTTCATTAGGAAAGGATTGTCTGGAGAAGAAGGCTCTAGACTGGGACTCAGAAGATCTGGGCTCCTGGTGTGACCTTGGTCAAGTCACTCTGTTCCTGAATATTTCACCTGTAAAATGGGGATAATTATTCCTGGCTCCCACCATGGACCTGCCTGGTTTAGATCGATTGTAAGCTCTTCAGGGCAGGGACTGTCTGCGTGTACACAGCATAGCGTGACCTTGATCTTGTTCAGGGCCTTTAGGTGCTACCATGCTAACATTAATAATGATAAAACCCATATAATGAGCATCAAAATACAGACAACACAGCAGGTGTCGTGGTTGTAATCTTGCTAGCAATAGCTCCAGTGATTAAATGATAAGCAGTAAATGCTACGTCTAAATTTCAAGTAAAGGATTGTTTTTCATTTCCTTTTCTAAACCCTCGTGCAGTATTGCCATGCAGCTATCAACCGGCTGCCACGTTCCAGCCCAGAGGTGACTGCATTTCAGTGGGGGGGGGGGGGGGTGTATGCGGCCTATTATAAGGTTTTTGGTTTTGTGTTCTAGAGCTCATCAGAAAATGGTAATTTTCCATAAAACATTTTTTTAAAAATGATTTTTTTCTCACGGTTTGTTGTGTGGAAACTTTCCTGTATATTGTTGTTGGAAAAAATGAAAAGTCTGAAAAACTGGATGTGGGGAAGAGGTTGGTTGAACAACAAGAACATTTTGGAAGAAAATACATTTTTTCTGAAAAAATGTCTGATGGACTAGATTAGTTTCCAGCGGATAGATTAGATACTGAAACATTCAGTCCCCATCAGGGTGAAAGGCCCTACAGTGCTGTAAGTGTAAGCTGCGCCTGCTGTTTTATTATATTGATTTGGCATCTGATGTTCTAGCCCGCCTGTGACATTGGACACATTTTGCAGAGCAGCCCTAATTACTTCCTCAGCATTTGGCTTAATATTCTGATTTAATTAGTGAGTGTTCTGAGATGGGAGAGGGCACAAGGAATTAGTCTGACAATTCTTCCATTGACCTATTTACCACCTTTAGGAAAGGTGAGTTTACTACAGTGATGGAAAAACCACTTTTTTCACTGTAGTAAACGTCTATGCTACAGCAGAGTAGCTGCGGCATTGCAGCTGTACCTCTGGAGCGTTTGTAGTGTAGACACCCTTAGTCTTAGTGGGTCACCAACATTTAGTGGCCTTTTGAAGATCATCGGCTGCTTCGTGGTGAAATGAAGAAGGTTGGTGCCTCAAATTTGTCTCCAGCCTTTTTCTGGTTAGAGAATCCAGACAGAGTGGAAGCTTCATCTCGGTGCTTAGTCAAAAGTAGTTTGTGCCTAAAAGTTGTATAACAGTAGAAAACAAGTTTACTGTTACTAGCTTGAGGATAACTGGGCCATTGAAAAGCATCAAACGAGGAGGAGCAAAAAAGGCCTTGTTTTCCAAAGTCACGTCCAAGGAAAGACTTACGGTCTGGTGGTTGAAGTGTCTCAGAAATGCTGTTGTAGGCAATGGTAGAGAGAGCTCAGTACTACAGCCAGCAGAAGCTGATGCATTTGTTGAAAGAGTAGTTCCCTCCTCTTTCATCAGCTGTGTTTTACATTTCACCTCGCAAATATACGCTCTGCTTTGTACTTCGCTCCTTATGACTCACTTAGAATTGAATTAAAACAGGCACACGATGCTCTGGCAAACTGAAGCACTTACCTGGCCTCTTGGTTTTATATAGTTACCGTTTTCTTTCTAGGACAATGTAGAATGTGGTAAAATGAAGAAGGGGACCAGCCTGCTCCTGATCTGTTGATTACACAGGAAAGCCAGTTGCTTTGATCTTTTTTTATATGCGCGCCCCCCCCCCCCGCCGGGTTCTTTTCTCACCCAGAAACTCTGATAAGGAAAAGACTACAAAGAGATGACAATTGGAGGGCCTTTGACCCCTCTGAACATGATGGTTCTGCCAAAGAATCATGGGCTTCATGATGTTTGGCCTTCCCCATCCTTTTGTGAAAAAAATCCCATGGAACTGGGGCAGCGGGAGGAGAAAAGAAAAGACCACCCAATCAGGAGGCTGTGGGAATCAGCCCTAGAGGAGTGGCAGCTAGCTGGCCCTGTCCCTGGTCTCAGAGAAAGGGACTTACAAGTCTTTGTGCACACTGGTGAGGCGGATAAGTAGAGTCCTGGTGCACACTGGTGAGCAGGATAAGTAGAGCCCTGCAAATGCGCTGGTATCCGCTTTGTATCCATGGACCATTTCTGTGGATAGCAGCATGGATACGGATACAAATGTATCCATGCAGGGCTCTGACGGTAACGGTAAGATGGGCAGGCAGCTGTGGAGAACCGCAGCACGTATCCTCCACCTGCCCTGGAACTGGGAGTCAGGAACACTGGGCGGGGGGCAACCTCACCCCCAATTTTTATTTTGTCCCTGAAAGCATAATGATTAATGCTACTGCTGCTGAGGCTGAGGTAGGCAGTGTATCTGTTTTAATGATCCTGGACCTCTAGATCGTTGGTTCCACATGGATTGTAACATCACTGAAACTTATCTCCATCTCGCAACTCTGTACTGTCCAAGGAAAAATTATTTGTGGGTCTCAATTCAGTTCCTGGTGGACAGGTGTCAACTTAAAAAAATAAAGTTCACCACAGTTAGACTACCTGTAAAGAGGAAATTAGTACTAAGAACTGACTGGGCATGGAATCTGAAGTACTCGCATATCCTTGCCTATAAGGATCCCTCCAATCGTGGTTGGGGCACGGCACGCAGAATAAAGAAGGAGAGTGCCTTTCCATAGAAAGAGAAACAGTTGAGAAGGATGACAGTTCTCCCCTGAAGCCTATGGGAAAGCAAGACGGCTAACTGCTGAGGCTGTCTGAGGAGAATAGATTCTGGAGAACAGTGATTATTTTCCGGGCATAAATGAGGAGGCGAATGATAAAAGAAAACTACAGCCACTGGAGATCGGTGTCTGCCAGCTGCCATGGACATAAGTCTCTCTGTACTAGTAGAACCCTCAGGCAACTGCACGCTGCTCTTGCTCTCAAAGAAAACAAGCCAATCTTTGTGCCTCTCTGCTTCCATCACAGAACTGACTTTGGTGCCGACCCAACATGTCTGCAGACCCTGTAAGGTGTTTGTGTTTGGCTTCTTTTTTTTTTTTTGGTTTTTTTGCAAAGACGTGAAATAAACCCTGACTTATAAAGCTGTACAGAAAATACAACAGGTCTGATGGCAAATCTCATACACTGCTGAGGCCTAGGCAAATACAGGTGGCCAAAGTTCTGCTCTAAATTTCATCAGTGTAAACCCAGCCCACAGTTGTACGTGATAGCAGGATGGTACCGTTTGGTGGCAGTTCAGTGGTCTCCGTGCCATGAGTTGGATCCTACCCTTTGGTGGCAGTTCAGTGGACAGGTCTCCATATCACAAAAATCAGCACCATATTTGGCCCCAGTTGATCCCCCATTAGGAGCTTGAGCTCGTCTCTCCTGGAGATGGCCCCTCCCAGGTCTGGTTGAGGCACCTTGGCACAGCTCTGGTCAGAAAGCTTGCATTCCCACTGCATGTGCTATTTTGGAGATAAGTAAAAGGTTTTTTTTCTCCAAGGTAATCTGGCTGCTTTTGCAAGCACTAGATTCCTTCACACAAATGAGCGCTTGTGTCAGGACATGGCTTTCAAAAGAGAAAAAAGAAATAGCTCTGGAATAATTGGAAATGTCCAAACCAGTCTGTTACCTCCCAGCTGGGTCATTCATTTTGTTACCTGCTGCTCTGTAGCCGTCTGTACTTAATGCCTTCAAACCCTTTATTGAAGTGAGTGAGACAGACAGAGAGAGGCAGGCTGGCTAAACTTTAATAAAACTCCCAGGCTATTTATGCTCTTATTATAAGACTCCCTTCTCTTGTCAGGATGGTTTATAGTCCCTCATTAACTCTTCCTGTTTTATGGTCACCTGCATGAACATCTCAGTAAGTACTAGGGGAGGAAGAGAGGGGGGCGGGAATAGGAAAAAACTAAATACAGAACAGATGCTTAAGTGCACATGAATGGATGCAGAGCCATCACCACACACCATCTGATCACTTCCACCTGTTCCTAGAGGTTAGTAAGATCATCAAGTATCTCTCTTTCACTCCATCCCAGGTGGATCAAAGATGTGCCAGCTGGTTCTGGTTAAACAAGAACAAAGTTGCTGAACCTTATTTGGACCCTCTGAATTTGGGTAAACTTTTTATAGTAATTTCTCACTTTAAATGTTCATTTCCATCTATGCCTTCTGATTTTGGGGGATGCCAGAGGCATAAATGAGATACGGGAAAGGCTGTTCTCATGGCATTTTTAACTTGACCAAAACCTCTAGGTCCCATTAATCCTACTGGGAGGATCTCTTATGAAACTTCCTGCTCGCCATCTAGGGACCTGAACATTCAGCTGCTGCTCTGAACCAAATCTCCAAACTGAGCCTCCAAATAGTTTGAGATTTCTCCATTGCTAATTTAAATATGTGCCTCTCTCTCCTTTGAATTGAAAACACAAACCAGTCCAAGAGGAGTCGAAGTTCTTCTGGAAAATGTTTTAATAGTTTGTTTGCCATTCAGATGGGGAAAAAACAAACCGTTTCGCTCCTGGGTAACATGAGTTGGATAGAAGTAAAGCAACTGTGGCCTTTTTCTTTTTCTCCTGATCTGCTGTGTGAATTTGGTCAGCGATGGTGCAGCTGGGTGGAAGCCAGGCAGTGGAACATTGCTTTGTTATTGCATCTTGCAAAAGGGGGAGAGATTAGAGTCATCTGTTGTCCAGCTGTGACTTTGCCTACTTGACCTAAACTTGTCATTGCCAGGTTGATTGGTTCATTCCAGCACCATCTAAAAGTTAGTGTAGAATTCCTTAGGTATGGCCTCAAAACCAGGCCTGGACTTCAGCAAAGACTAAGACGTGCTGTTTGTCATGGACTGGACTGAAGAGCCTTTTTAAACAGAGAAGTAAAATATGTCTCTACTGCTCAGTATTTAGAGAAGATGGCTATAACCTATGTAAAATCCTAATGTTTCCTAAGCCCAGCTTAATCTGGGAAGTTTTGCAAATGTTGGAAGTAGGTGGGCAGCTGGTGGTGGCTGAGATCGTCTGGGGTGGAATGAAAGATTTTTTTTTTTTGTTTAAGTAAATGTAGTGCTAGCGAAAGGTGGTGAATCGAGAGCCCTGCGGAGTGGCAGCCTCTGCCTCTCACCAGAACAGGCATAGCACAATTAAGACAAGCTTCCGTGCTTTCCCAGAGATGGCCAACTCATGGCCAGGGTGGCTTTGTCCCCCTACCTTTTCGCTCCCCGACCTCCTCACTGGCATTGCCAATAGGTACATTTGGTGCAAGAAACTGGGAAAGTTAGCAATACCATCCACAGTGCGGGCAGGCCCCCTGCAAATGTCACGAGCCAGTAGCTCACCCCGCAGTCAGATTTTCTGGCTTTTTCACGAGCTTGGAGTGCAAATGCAGGTTTCCATAGGAGAAAGGGCTAGTGTATTAATTCCTTGGCCTCCAGGAATTCCATCCTTCTTAAATCCTCCCTGCCACTCTCCTCTCGGAGCATTTCTATGCCTGCAGCTGCAGGGGCTTCTCTGGGTGCCTGGATGTGGGGTTCTGGATAGTGCACCTCTTAGTTGAGCTTTTTAAACTGGAGACTTGGGAATCCATCCGGTTGGCCTTTATTTTCTCTCTCGCTGTGGTTTAAACTGTTAATTCTGCCCATTCAAATGTAATTATTGAGCCATATGAGCCAGAGGCAGAATCCCATGAGCTGCTGGAACCTGAACGGTACCTTGGTCTTTTTTTTAACTCGTGTGACATGCTATAATTTAGTTTGAATGTTGAAAGGAAAAGGGCCTCCGGGGGAGTCCAGTGCCCTGCTCGCTCAAGTTCTAATTCAAGTGATCCCCTCTCAAGTTTCACTTTGTTTTCTGGGGCTTTCACTCCATGATGATTAACATGTGTCCCATGGCAAGGAACTCATTACACCCTTCCCCGATCTCCTCTTTCATAAAGCCCTAGGAACCTCCTGTTGCAGATCCTGTTGGCTGAAGCTTCACCCTCAGAAAGATGTAGTGGCCAGAGGCAGGTACAAGCTTGATGGGATGCATAGCCATCCCCTAGCAGGGAGCTCTGCTTTTTCTAGTGTGGCTCAGGCAGATGTTGCTGTCCAGTGAAGACGATCCAGTCCAGGATTTCTTCCAGCCTTTTCTTCATATTTCAGGAGCCCAGGCCAACTCTGGCTTCCTATTCCAACTCCAACAGGCTTATCTTTTTGGGGGCTGGAATTGTTAGTACAGTGTATCTTGCCTGCTGCGAGTTCTGCCTCTGCTCAGACATGTGCTCTGTGCTGGGTTTGGGTTGTTTTTTATTTTAAATGTCACACTTGAAGAGCTCCTTTTCTTTTTCTCCCCCCTTCTACTCTAAAGAACCGGCCTCCTGTTAATTAGACGCTGCTTTGACGGGAGGGGGGAGTGAGTGAGTGAGCGTGCGTGTGTCTGTGTGAAATAGATACAAAAATGTCAGTGAACAGCAGGAAAAGTTCTGGGAGACCGTCTTACTACTATCGATTGCTCCGGAGGTCGCGACTTCAGAGACAGCGAAGCAGATCCCGGAGCCGGAACAGGCCACTTAGCAGGGGTAATTGCAACCAAAATTCCATTTAATTGAAAGTGCAAAGACCTATGTCGTATTGTTTAACAGGCAAGTCTATTACTATAGATGATAAAGACCAGTGTAAATGCTCCTTAGCATACCTGCGTGCTGCAAAGTTTATAGTGAACTTTAGAAACTATTTGTTGATTGTTCAATGCTGTGCTCAGGTAAAGGGGAGAGCATTGTCTAGACGCCTGGGTTCTATTCCTTACTTTGATGTTAAAATGCTGTGAGATTTCCATTAGGCAAGTCCCTTTGACTCTGTCCTCAGTTTCCTTACCTTTAAAATGAAGGCAAGAGTACTTCCCAAGCATACTAGGTTGTTTTGAAGCCTAATTGATGTTTGTAAAGCACTTCGATATCCTTAAATGAAAGATGCCTTCAAAGTCCAAAGAACTATTGTTATAATTTGCTGTTCTTCATCAGCTGGGCCCCTGGAGGGTCTACAAAATTTGTAACTGGATATAAGGCCTTGTGCTCCCAAGCCGCTAGTGAAAGGCAGTGGGGCTTGTGTGTTCATAAGCCACTTTGTCGATCTGAAAAATCGCACTGTAACAGAATGTATTTGTCCTGTGCAGCAGGAGCAGGGACCGTGGAGCAATGTTTCTTTTGGACGTACTCATTTGTGCCGTCCATTCATTCCACTCCAGGCAGCTACTGACCCAGATGCATTTTTTAAAAATAAGCTGCTCTGGCTTTTCTCTTGCAAGGTGAAACAAATGTTTGTTGCTGCTCGTGCCTAAAGTTAAAGCACTTGGAGAAGTGACCCTGTTCTGTTTTGTCTTGGTCATTTTGCAGTTGAAATATCTTTCCGTAAAAGGGGGAAGGAGGTGTGTGTGGCTGCCTTCCCAAAGCCATTTCTTAAAAAGAAGGGTAAGTTTGTAGTTGTGTGAGTTAAGAGGATATGTCAGAAGCCAGCCTCCTAGGGCCAGATGCTGCTCTCTAGGACACTGGTATGAATCCAGACCTATGCTGGCTTCACTGGCATTAGCCCAGATTTACCCCAGCATACCTGAGAGCAGAATCTGGCCCCAAAAGCTCTAGCTAGGTTGCAATGTTGTCTTCCTTCCTTCACTGACAACACACTATGTTCTGTAGGGAGACTCATTTCAGTGTTTTGAATCATCCCTTGGGAAATATTAAGGAAGCTAAATCAGTCCCTGAATTTCAGCTTTTCCGATAAGCAGACAGTGTATTTCTCTTTCCACGGTGTTTGTTTTGCCTGGCGGGGGGAGTGTTTGTTTGCAGACTCACAGGCATGTGGCAGTTCCTTGTTCCCCTTTATTTGTGTCTCATTCACAACCAAAATGTTTTCCTGTCACTTGAGCTGCTGTGACAAATGAGACGTGTTCCTTCCTGTGGCTAGACACACAGTACGGACTTACCACCATCACAAGTGTTGGATCCAGACTGAACTATTTACTGGGGACATGTAAGCAGATTGAGTTGAAGTGGGATGATGATAGCTTCGAATGGGTCGGGGTAGCTCTTTTTTCTATAGCACTGCTCATCTGTAGATCTCAGAGCACATTTCAAAAGTGGGTAAGAATTCTCCTCACCACACAGAAACCATGGCACAGAGAGGTGCAGTGACTAGTCCCACGTCACACACAGTAGGTCAGCGCCAGAGTGGAGACTAGAACTCAGAACCTGCGACTCTCCCAGTCCAGTGCCCTATACACTGGTCTGGGATGGGTAACAGAAGTGCTAGAATGCCACGGGACAGACGGCTTTCTCGAGATTTCTGTCCTACTTGGTGGACTTTATGATGATGAACAGGCAACTTCATGAGTTGGGGAGAGTTCCAGGCTAGCTTTGCCGGACATGAGGAGGAGGTGCTGAGCATTCAGATGCTCGCCATTAGCTGTTGTGAATAGATGCAGCTGCACCATGAGATTTTTTTCAATAGATGGTTCATCAGTTCCCTTTGATTTCTCATTTATAAGGTTCAGGGCTGTAGTAAAATTGTGCTGGCTCTCAGTGGTCTGGGCCACCCGAGTTCCCACAGGTCTCTGAAGGAAGACAATGGGTGGGTGACCATGCGGTTTTCTAAAGCATCTGTCGTACAAATTGTGCTTGAACTTTACAGAGTTCAATAATGTATAAAGGCAGCTGGGGAGAGCAAGTTTCACCTTCCGTAGGGCTGAGCTGCAGTGATACGGAGTATCTCGTGCTGCAGCGAGGCACCCCGGGCGGCAGGTATCCTCAGGGGTGGAAGGTTGTCATAGATTCATTAGCATGGTCCTCACGTTATGGGAAGGAGCTAGCTCCAGCAGCCTGTAGTCAGCTGTGCTGTGCAGCAGGCTTGTGCTTGACCATCTGCATCACCCACGGGCTTTTGTTGTGTCCCTAGATGCCATAGAGGCATCGTGGCTGTAGCAAGTGGCTGGATCAGCAGTGGCACATGCACCGGGGTGTTTCAGGGCGTATCCGGGGTGTCCTTTGGAGGAGCAGGGGTTGGTTTTGAGTTTGGACAGGAAGCAGTGGGGATCAGCCAGCTGTTACATGTTCCCCAGGAAGGGGGAGTTCTCTGCTGGCACCAGATTCCTGCCTGAGTCACTCACCATTGTCCACTGTGCTCCACTCCTGGTGCTGGCGCTGGGTGGGCATCGGTGCTGCCACCTGCTGCCAGTTTGGTTCTTATTTCTACAAAGCTGTAGTGAGCGTGTGGGAGCAGGACCCATTCAGCCCACGCACTTCAGAGCAACGGGTCTCTTGAAACGAAGAAAAGTTTCCCACTTCCCCCGCCAGCTCCCCCTCTAATGCCAGCCCTTTATGCCTCTCCTTCTGCCTTCCTTCCTGATGAGCCGCACTGCTGGGCCCTGGTGCGTGGCTGCTGCCTGCTAGCCATGTGTGTGGAGTCCAACCCGCCATGGAGCTGAACTTCTGAAGCCTAGTGAGGCTGTGGTGTGGGCTGGAGCTCTTGCAGCTGAAGGGAGGTGGTGGGCACTGGCTGGCGAGGCTGAGATATTAGACGGTTGCGGAGAATTGAGCCTCTGGTAGGGGTGGAGAGAGAGAGAGAGACACCAACACTCTCCACCCAAATGCTCAGCTGTGCTGTATCTCAGGAATATGTGGTGGTGGGGGGGACTTCTTAGTGACTAGGGAGGCAGGACCCGGAGCCGCATGGGCTCTTGTACTGGCGAAGCAGGGTTGACAGCTGTTTGCAAAGGCAGCCAGCTCTCAGTCATCCCGGCCAGATGAGAGCAGGTGATCTCTTGCAGCTTCCAGCAGGGACGGGGCTGGTAGCGACTTCGGCAAAGGGTGCTGCTGCTGGCCCTGTGTAAGCAGGGCTGGCACCTCTAGGTTCTGGGAAGGGCAACCCCATGCCAAGGCTAGGAGGGTCAAGGGAGGAGATGGGCTGTTGAGAGTGGTCCAGGTGGGGCATGGGGGTGGCGTTAAGCGATGGACAACTCCAGCTAAACATCAGGAGATGTTTCACCATGAGTGAGAGATCTGCTAGACTGGGGAATAATCTCCCAAAGCAAGTGGTGGGAGGCCCATAGGCCGGATGGCGCACTAGGCACTGTGCTGTAGGGAACAATCCTGCACTAGTCTGGGTGGGGAATGCACTAGATGCAACCCAGCAGGCTATTCCTGTCCCCCAGTGCCTCCAATATCATCACTGTTCCTCTGCCTCACCGAGGGGGGGCTGGAAGCAACACCCTCCAGAGGTCACTTGAGGAACTGCCCCTTTCTCCTCCCCCCGGGCCTGAGCAGCCCCCACAGTGATGCTGGCGCCTGCCTCCTCAGAGGAAATGTCCATTGCAAACAGCAGCATAGAGACGCTGAGTGTAAGGGTATCTCTACACAGGAGCTGGGAGCGTGCTTTCCAGCTCGGGTGGACAGACGCGTGCTAGCTCAGCTTGAGCCAGCAGGTGTAATATGGGCAGCAGCTCTGGCGAGCCTCCAGAGTACAAGCCAGCCCCGAGCCTGGGTACGTACTTACGCTGGCTGGAGCAGAGCTAGCGTGTCTGTCCATGTCTGCAGCTGCGGTGTAGTCGTGACCTAAGTATGACAGGATTCGAACGCGCTCCTCCGGAGAACCCAGCCTGGAGTGTCTCTTAACAGGGTCAGGCGTGCTTTGAAGAGGGCTGCATCTCATTAAGAATCCGACCTCTGCTTGCATGTGAGAGCGTCTGTAGAGGGGCTTTGGGACCAGGTATTTTATTACTGTGAGTAGTTCCTGTATTTGGTGACCCTGAGGGATTCCCATTAACTCTCAGCCATGGCCGTTCTGAGCCGTGTCGTAGATTCCAGCTTCTCTAAGCCAACAAAGAGAGCTCTCCGGGAATTCCCAGTCTCCCATCTGCTGGAGCGCTGCTCTCCGGAGTTCGCGTCACTCAGCCTGGTGTTAGAAGTGGGTGGTTAGAAGGATTCCAGCTGAGCACAGCCCTTCGCCACACAAAGCAGCACCCTTGCCACGCTGGACCAAATTCATCCCCAGCTTCACCCCATGGACCTGACTGAATTTGGGCTGGTGCGTGTCTCGGCGCGGCCCTTCTATTCCATGTAGACTGCTGCTCCCCGCCCAAAAGGTTTGAACTTGTGCTGCATCATTTACCTGCCTGAGGTTCCCCTGCCTCATCCCCACCGCTACTGCGAAAATAATGGTAAGTCCAATCAACCAGCAGCACAGAGCTGTCCAAAGCACCCCCCTTGCGTCCTTCCTGCTCTCTTCCGGTCTTGCCACCCAATGGGATGCGGATCATGGTGTTGGGATCCTTGGCCTCACTTTGGGCTTCAGTCGTGCACACAAGCCACGCCTCGCCTTGCGGCTTCCCCCCATAAGAACGTTGTTCCTGAAATGTGTGTGTTACGTGTTGTCCATCCTGGCTCGTCGTCCTATAGATTGAGGGAGCCACTTTCTAGATCAGACCGAGGGCCGGAAGGGTTGTTGGGTAGGGTGAGAACGTTTCCTCCTTCTGCCTCCTTGTCTAGCTGGTGCCCACTCTCTAACCTCGTAACCTACAGGATGCACTTCTGTTCCAGAGGAGGATGTTGTTTGCTATGGCGCCTGTCTGTGCCACAGCAGCTAGGAGCTCCGGCACTGCATCCCAGCAGTGGTGAGGCTGCGTTTCGTGCACCAGTGTGCTGCTAACTCCATTCTCGGAGTTTGAGGGTGTCCCCTGTGTATATGGCACACTCATCACAGTTTGGTACCATTAGGAAGCTGTGCTTTGGAGAGGCCCAGAGCTGGAATAGCTAGGGGTATTACACCCATGGGGCACTAGCAAGCTAGTGGGGAGCTCAGGCTGCCCTGGAATAGCAGGAGATGTGGTAGGTTGGCATGGGGGAAGCCAGTGCACTCAGTCTGCGCTGTGCTCAAGCCAGTGCTATTCAATTGCTGCTTAAACCAAAAGGCAGGTTTCCCCCCTGTGATTTAAGACGTGTTTGAAGGATGATGTCTGAAAGCTCCAGGTTCTGTTTGCCACAGGGATTCTGGACAAGCTGCACATATATTAGTTAAAAACCTCCGAAATTCTCTTTTTTTCTTCCGTGGGCCATCTGTCCGGTGTGGAGTTGTGAGGAATCCGTTCTGTAATTATCATACCTACCAGGTGATCTGTGTAACTGTAGTGGAAGGTTCTTGAGGGTCTGGGGTAAGGGAAGGGAAAACTCCCTATAAAAGCAGCACCTGGTTCTAGCCTCTGGCACTTTGGTCGCTAGCATGCTTCCTAGCATCTCTGTCTTTACTTAATTAGGGTCCAGAATAGAGGAACAGGTGTTGGCCAGCAAGTCTTGCAAAAGGGTGCAAATTCGCTGCCTTCCTGTAGTAACTTCATTGTGGAAGTGCTACTCATGGGTCCAGAGTTGAGGCTGAGCTGAGTTGTACATTTAATGCAGCGATTCAACCACATTGTTATGCGTGAAGAATACAACGTCTCTTCCCCAAAATTACAGCAGTTATTCCTCGAGTACAGAATTTATTTATTTATTTTGGAGAATTTACAAGCAGTTAATTATTTTGTGGCAGGGAGGATTTGATTTAAATCATGATTTAAATCACTAGTCAGGAAGACTCGATTTAATCATGGATTTCAACATAAAATTGCATTCTTGTTGGTTGTTATAACCTTAATACATTCTTCACAACTCAGAGATAGATGTAGGTTTCATTTTTAGAAGGTGTACACTATACATTTTTAAACAGTGATTTATTTTGAAAACTTTTCAGATTAGTTTTACAGCTATATCAGAAAATGAATGATTGTTTGGTTATTTCATTTACCAAAGGTAAATGAAGCAGATAGTTCACCTCCCAATGACTTCATAAATATCTCCAATTCAACAGGTTAATCATTAATATTTGGAGGATTTTCTTGCCATGCTGTATTAGGAGGAAAACATCACCAGACAGACATTTAAATTGTTTTATTTAACTAAACCAACAATGTTATGTATTCTGGATTTTTTTCTTCAACAGCAAACATAATATTTTAACAAAACAAGCATATGAATTTTTGAATTTAGTTAAACATTCATGTTTTTTAAAATCAGGTTTGTTTTTGTTAAAATTGTTTTTGTTAAATAGTTAAATGAAATGTGTGTGTGGTTTTTTTTGTTTTTTGTTTTAAACAAAAAATTAAATCGACTGTCAGCCAGGTCAACATGAGAATCTTAAAATATTGGCTTCTTCAGCTAACTCAGTTGTCTTCACCTTCATTTTCCTGTTTGTTCATAATCTGGAAAAGAAAAACAAGCTTTCCTGCTTTTTCAGGTCCCAAACAATTTCTCAATTTGGAATGAATTAGTCCAAAGGAAGAAAATATTCTTTCTACACCCGCAGAAGTTACTGCTGTTAAAAGTGAGATTATCACTTCAACAGTCTCTGAATCCAAGTGCTTAAGTGACTTTCACACCAGTGAACTGGTGGCTCTTTAAAACATCATCAGCAAACATATATTTCTTGAATGGTTCTTATTCCCAAACTGGGTCTCTTTTACGGCCTGCTGCCATTATAGGTTTTCCCTTCTAGTGAGAGAATGGTATGGTAGATCTCAAATCAAGGAAGGCTACACTCCGACCTCAAGACTTCTGGAATATGCTGCTCAAACAGTTTCACTTTTGTTTCTACTGCCTGTCCCGCCCTTCTCACATTTATCTCCAGACTTCTTCTCCTTGTCCACATCTATTCTGCCCCCAACAATCTTCTATTCATTGGATTTTCTGAAACTTTGCACTTTTAGAGAGAGGTAAGGGATTGACTCTGTGTACACAAATTTGCAGGGGGACAATAGGGTTGAGGTCTGTTATTTCTCACCTCTATATATTTATTTAAAAACATTTTTGCTGTTAACAAGCATGTTATCTCTGGAGAGACACATCCACAGTTTGAGAACGGCAAAACTAAGCATCTCTGATGGTATCTTCTAGACTGAGCACTGAATCCCATTATTCAGATAGAAAGATTATTTAGGTTAATCTACACAGAAGCCCCTGGAACCCCATAAAATTGGGTCCCTAATCCATGAACTATTGGAACTTGTTCACAAAACTTTTCTTAAACATTAAATGAATATATTGTCTCATATTATAGAATTAGAATTTATAATCCCTATTCCATGACGAGGTATCTTTGAGCTATAATGTATCTTAATAGGTTTTTTCCTCAAACATTTTATCAAAAAAATGCAATTTTAAATTTAAAAAAATGGATTTTTTTAAATTGATTTTTTTATCGCCCCTGTTTTGTGGGTTAAAATTCATTTTTAAAAATCCTGGTCCCTTAAGAAATTTTCATCTGGATCAGAGTATTTTCTTATCCCAAATTATCTTTAACGGAATAACACAGGTATTTCTCATTTCCCTTATTGTTAAAACTCACTGAAATCTTGTGTACAGGCTACATTTAAAGACATTTTTAGGGTTCAGAATAATTTTTCCCATTTTTCATAAGTTTCTTCAGCGGGGTCTGATAAATAATGCTCCAGAATCTAGACCAAAGAGCTCCATGTAGACCCTACCCTCTTTCCAAATGACTCCATCGCCCATTGTTCTCAGTAGGACCGAGGCCGCAGGCTGCTTAAATTCTCACTGGAACTAGTGGGAGGTAGTGGCCACCTTAACCGAGCGAGTTGCATTGAGAGCAATGGGAGGTGACAGCCATTTTGACAACAGGTGATTCTTGGTAGTTGACTTCCAGAGGACCCCCCCCCCCCCCACTCTCATTCCTGCCTCCTGATAGCAGAGGTCACAAATGGGAGGAAAGAACCTGCTCAAACTAGAAGATGGCTTTAAAGAGATGTTTTCGGATGTACCAAAATATTCAGAGATTTAAAACAGAAACAAAAATGCAGGTGCTGCTGCCTCCGTAGATGGATGCGGGAGAACAGTGGGACTGTGTATACTTCACATGAATGCAGTGTAAAGCCTTTTCTGTGGTAAGATACACCAGCACATTTCCCTTTGCTTAATTTCATTCTGTTACTCCTAGTTGATCCTTTTCTGAAAACATCCCTGACTTATTATCCAAGGGCATTGTCTCCTCAGACCTTCTTAGGCAGTTCTGTAACCCCTGCTCGTTGTTCCTTCTGCTTCACCTCTTACATTACTTTCCCCGGTGAACTTAATGTGAACTGGGTTCTGGATTTCCATCATTTTTACCTTCTGCTGTCCTTCTCCTCTCTTTGCAAACTGCCTCCTTGTCACTGTGGCTTCCTGCAGCAGGACTTTAAACCCTGGCTTGTAAAATGAGAGCCAACTTTGTGACCTAGTTGCCACCATGTGATAAAAGGCTTAAAAGTGGGCTGGCATTGGTGGGAGCTCCCAGACATGTTCTTATTTCATCAGTCTCTGTCCCATCCCTGAGTGCCTTGACAATTGTAAGCTGTCTGTGGGCACTGAAGACTTGGCGGCGTTCTCTCCTCTCTCTGGATTGCAATTGGTCCTTCACGTGAGTCCACTGTGGTGTTTGTTTTGTTTCCTGCTGCTGCTCTCTGCAGATGACCAGTTAGCTCCAAAGCCCCGGGAGTTTCAGAACATCGTTAGTATAAACTTTCTTTTGAAAAGTTGGTGTTCTGCTTGTGTCAGCTCCTTGGTCTAGATGTCTTGTCTGCTATATATTTATCACAAATGCTTTTCAGGCTGCTTCACAAAAATACTTTTCATTTAATATGCTTTTTTTCCCCTTTTCCTTTGAAGACTGCTGTGACGGGACGACCGTCTGATCTTCAACAAAGACCTGTACTTGGGCACACCAAACCGTGAGATCTTGGAAGCTAAGGCCAGCTTCTCTGCTTTCTGTCTTAGCACAGGCTGTTCAAATAAGTATCACTGTAATCTCATGAAAAGGGCCAGAATTCAAAGCCTCTAAGTGCCCTTCCCCTGAAGGACCCACAGTTGGAGTCTGGTAAGAAGAATCTGTAAATAGCTTCAAAAAAAACCCAAAAGGGAAAAGCCTAAGCAATGCAAGGGGTTAGCTGCTGTGTGATCACTAGCATATCATAGAGGTTAAAGTTATCTCTCTCCACCAGCCAGTACAGGATTGCTCCTTAAAATTGAATTTTCTAGTGCTTTGGTTTATTATTACGTGCAGGGTTGTCAGCCCTCCAGGATTATCCTGGAGTCTCCAAGAATTTAAAAATTATTCTTTAATTAAAGATTGTCATGTGATGAAATCTCCAGGAATTCGTCCAACCAAAATTGGCCACCCTAATTACATATCCCAAATGGTGGAGCTTCCACAATATTTTGTAGGAAACTCTGCCGTGGGCTAGGAGATCTCACTGTTGAGAAGTTTTTTGATATTTGACCCACATTTTCCCTGTTAATTTCTTCTGATTATGCCTAGCTAAGCCCATTTGCAATGCCCTGTTAGCAATCAATCTAAGATTCTAAGAACACGTGGAGCACTTCATGGGTACGATTTGATTAGATCACCGTAACTGCAGGAGTTTGTGAGCAACTTGAAAATCATCTGTTTTGTGCCATGATGCTCACGTGCTCTAATTTTGTAGAATTGCAGAGGGGGAAGTAACGTGTAGTGGTTAGCACAAGGTCCTCGGTGTCAGAATGTCTGATAAATGTCTGAACGTAGCCTTTCTGCTGTGTAAAGTCAGGTCAGTACTGGCCTACCTTAGAGGGACATTCCATATATTAACTAATGATGACCAAGAGCTTTGAGATCTGGGGATGAAAAAGTTAGGAGTGTTCCGCGTATGCCCCTTCGGTCGTATTGCCCCCATACTCACAACTCTCTCCTGGAAGTTCACACCTGCTGTGGGGCCCAGGATAAATAAATCATGTGTAGTCTTTATCGTGCTTGGCTATAAAATAGCTATCACAGCCCTTAATGGTATAGGGAGCTGCCATGTGATTGTGTTACTTTAGTCCTTCCCTTTCCTTATCCTTTCCCCCTCTGCTGTGTGTCACCCTTACTCCTGGGATTGCATCCCGTATTTTAGAGCATAAGCTCCTTAAGGCAGGGACCAAATGTCTCTGCTAAGCACAGAACATGCGTTTAGGTGCTTTGAATTGCTAAAGAATACTTTGTTGTTCAAGGAAGTTAATTCTACAGCAATGTGTAGGAGCTGAAAATGCCCCGTGTGGCCCTTGCAAACTGAAAGGTGCCCCCATGTTTAGCCCATTTGTTGAGGCGGGTGAGACCTGGAAACAAAACGTTTGCCACCCTCAGTTCCTGTTTTGCCATTGTTTCCTGAGTCATATCCTACTACATTTGAGAAGACAAGACGTGATCTTTCTGTTCCAGCACATCTTCCTCTACCCCATGACTCACTCGTACTGAGTGGCACAGCCTGTGCTGTGGGAAGTCAGGTCTAGAGACAGAGCCTGTATGACGAGTATAAGACTCTGCCTGGATTATTTTTACACTCCAAAGCAGCACTGTGCCGATTGTCTCCTTCCTGCAGGACTTTTGGTGGTTCCCAGCAGGAGGTAGATCAGCAAAACCCAAACAGTCAAGGAATTATGATGTAATTGGAATAACAGAGACTTGGTGGGATAACTCACATGATTGGAGTACTGTCATGGATGGATATAAACTGTTCAGGAAGGATAGGCAGGGCAGAAAAGGTGGGGGAGTTGCGTTGTATGTAAGAGAGCAGTATGACTGCTCAGAGCTCCAGTATGAAACTGCAGAAAAACCTGAGAGTCTCTGGATTAAATTTAGAAGTGGGAGCAACAAGGGTAATGTCGTGGTGGGAGTCTGCTACAGACCACCAGACCAGGGGGATGAGGTGGACGAGGCTTTCTTCCAGCAACTAACAGAAGTTACTAGATCACAGGCCCTGGTTCTCATGGGTGACTTTAATCACCCCGATATCTGCTGGGAGAGCAATACAGCGGTCCACAGACAATCCAGGAAGTTTTTGGAAAGTGTAGGGGACAATTTCCTGGTGCAAGTGCTGGAGGAACCAACTAGGGGAAAAGCTCTTCTTGACCTGCTGCTCACAAACAGGGAAGAAATAGTAGAGGAAGCAATAGTGGATGGGAACCTGGGAGGCAGTGACCATGAGATGGTTGAGTTCAGGATCCTGACGCAAGGAAGAAAGGAGAGCAGTAGAACAGAGACCCTGGACTTCAGAAAAGCAGACTTTGACTCCCTCAGCGAACTGATGGGCAAGGTCCCCTGGGAGAATAACATGAGGGGGAAAGGAGTCGAGGAAAGCTGGCTGTATTTTAAAAAATCCTTATTGAGGTTGCAGGAACAAACCATCCCGATGTGTAGAAAGAAAAGTAAATATGGCAGGCGACCAGCTTGGCTTAACAGTGAAATCCTTGCTCGTCTTAAACACAAAAAAGCAGCTTACAAGAAGTGGAAGATTGGACAAATGACCAGGGAGGGAGTATATAAATATTGTTCAGGCATGCAGGAGTGAAATTAGGAAGGCCAAATCTCACTTGGAGTTGCAGCTAGCCGGAGATGTTAGGAGTAACAAGAAGGGTTTCTTCAGGTATGTGAGCAACAAGAAGAAAGTCAAGGAAAGTGTGGGCCCCTTGCTGAATGAGGGAGGGAACCTAGTGACAGAGGATGTGGAGAAAGCTAGTGTACTCAATGCTTTTTTTGCCTCTGTCTTCACAGACAAGGTCAGCTCCCAGGCGGCTGCACTCCGCAGCACGGTATGGGGAGGAGGTGACCAGCCCTCTGTGGAGAAAGAAGTAGTTCGGGACTATTTAGAAAAGCTGGACGAACACAAGTCTATGGGGCCGGATGCACTGCATCCGAGGGTGCTAAAGGAGTTGGCCGATGTGATTGCAGAGCCATTGGCCATTATCTTTGACAAATCATGGCAATCGGGGGAGGTCCCGGATGACTGGAAAAAAGCTAATGTGCCCATCTTTAAAAAAGGGAAGAAGGAAGATCTGGGGAACTACAGGCCAGTCAGTCTCACCTCAGTCCCTGGAAAAATCATGGAACAGGTCCTCAAGGAATCCATTCTGAACCACTTAAAGGAGGGGAAAGTGATCAGGAACAGTCAGCATGGATTCACCAAGGGCAAGTCATGCCTGACTAACCTAATTGCCTTCTATGATGAGATAACTGGCTCTGTGGATAAGGGGAAAGCAGTGGATGTGCTATTTCTTGACTTTAGCAAAGCTTTTGATACAGTCTCCCACAGTGTTCTTGCCAGCAAGTTAAGGAAGTATGGGCTGGATGAATGGACGGTAAGGTGGATAGAAAACTGGCTGGATGGTCGTGCTCAACGGGTAGTGATCAATGGCTCCATGTCTAGTTGGCAGCCGGTATCAAGTGGAGTGCCCCAAGGGTCGGTGCTGGGGCCGGTTTTGTTCAATATCTTCATCAACGATCTGGAGGATGGTGTGGACTGCACCCTTAGCAAGTTTGCAGATGACACTAAACTGGGAGGAGTGGTTGATACGCTGGAGGGTAGGGACAGGATACAGAGGGACCTAGACAAATTAGAGGATTGGGCCAAAAGAAATCTGATGAGGTTCAACAAGGACAAGTGCAGAGTCCTGCACTTAGGACGGAAGAATCCCATGCACTGCTACAGACTAGGGACCGAATGGCTGGGCAGCAGTTCTGCAGAAAAGGACCTAGGGGTTACGGTGGACGAAAAGCTGAATATGAGTCAACAGTGTGCCCTTGTTGCCAAGAAGGCTAACGGCATTTTGGGCTGTATAAGTAGGGGCATTTCCAGCAGATCGAGGGACGTGATTATTCCCCTCTATTCGGCACTGGTGAGGCCTCATTTGGAGTACTGTGTCCAGTTTTGGGCCCCACGCTACAAGAAGGATGTGGATAAATTGGAAAGAGTCCAACGGAGGGCAACAAAAATGATTAGGGGGCTGGAGCACATGACTTATGAGGAGAGGCTGAGGGAACTGGGATTGTTTAGCCTGCAGAAGAGAAGAATGAGGGGGGATTTGATAGCTGCTTTCAACTACCTGAAAGGGGGTTCCAAAGAGGATGGATCTAGACTGTTCTCAGTGGTAGAAGATGACAGAACAAGGAGTAATGGTCTCAAGTTGCAGAGGGGGAGGTTTAGGTTGGATATTAGGAAAAACTTTTTCACTAGTAGGGTGGTGAAGCACTGGAATGGGTTACCTAGGGAGGTGGTGGAATCTCCTTCCTTAGAGGTTTTTAAGGTCAGGCTTGACAAAGCCCTGGCTGGGATGATCTAATTGGGTTTGGTCCTGCTTTGAGCAGGGGGTTGGACTAGATGACCTCCTGAGGTCCCTTCCAACCCTGAGATTCTATGATTCTATGAAACTCTGCCCAATCGCAGGCCAGGCCAGCAGCCTGCCAGAATGCTGAGAGCTGGACAGACTTGCAGAAAATTACAAATAGTAGTAACATGAGGATGGCTGCCACCTGCTCCATCTGGACTATAAGGATGCAGCCTTCAGCTGCTGCAGGGCCCCGCATAAAATGCCCTATCTTGGTCTGAGCAGAAAACCAAGCCAGGAGGGAGTACTCCATGGGCCACATCCCTGGCTTCCTGGCAGTGACCCACAACTGTGGGGTGCTGCATTCACCAGCCATCTGTTGATTGTGAAACCACGAATTGCCATTGGGGGGTGGGGGGGTGCAGGGAGAGCTGCAGGGCCTGAAATTACTTGTAACTTCTCTTTTGTTGTAATTGAGTAGAATTCAAGTTGTTGGTGGCCCTTTAAATGACTTGCTCCATGGGCGAGGTAGCGGTCGAGCTGGGAGTACAGACCAGTAATTGACACCCACTGACCATTTTCCCTCTCGCTTTCTTTCACTAAGAGGCCAATCCTGCGTCTCAGAACCTTGGTTCAACTGTTTAAAAAACCACTGACTAAGCACGTCTTGTGCTTGGGGCGGGGAATCTAGATTTATGGTTTTAAATGTTAGCGATTTGTGTTTTTTGTGTTTTGTTTTTTTTTCCCCCCAGAGTAGTGTCCTTAAATATCAGGAAAAGGAGAACTTCCTCCTCAGCACATTTTCATAATTTGTGAGAGTGATCTTTGCTTTGTTTTTCAAGTCTGCCTGGTGGCGTTTTCCAGCCAAACCCTTTCTCTAGCGGTGTGTCCTTTGGACTTGTGAACAGTGTGGTTGACAGCTGCCCATACAAAAGGTCTGAAAAAGTTTTCAAGCTCTGCTGTTTGCCGGAAATGTCCGCTGGCAGCCCAGGTATTTTTAGATGTGTTCTTGCTGAGGCTCTGCAATCTCTGTTCAATACTTAACTGTCCAATAAAAAATTGGCACGAGTGAATAGCTTAGGAAGCAGCCTATGACAGTGAGATTTTTTTCTCATGGATTGCTTTTAACATGAAAACAATGGACACAGAAATCTCAATAGATGTCTAATGAACAAAAATTCAGAGTGACTCTAGTGTCCTTGAAAGCAAAGGCTAGCTAGAACTGTGCAGAGGCGGGTATTGCTCGAGGTTCCCTGATGTAACTCTGCTGCTGTTCCTCAGCCTGACCTGCAGCCTCCTTCCCCCTCCAGTTCTAGGGTCTTGCACGCAGCTTGGAGGCACCTGCTGCTGACTTGCAGTATCCCCTTCAGAGCGA
Source organism: Macrochelys suwanniensis (assembly GCA_033296515.1). Taxonomy (NCBI): domain Eukaryota; kingdom Metazoa; phylum Chordata; order Testudines; family Chelydridae; genus Macrochelys; species Macrochelys suwanniensis. Next base: position 4,565,884 of record CM065790.1, on the reverse strand, counting down.
CGTCAGTGATGCAGAAACATTAAAAATCGGCATGCGTGTTCTTCCATGTGACGGTGGATTCCTGCTGACTTGGACGTGTGAGGCCAGCCCTTAGGCCTGGTGGTTAGCGAACTCAAAAGCAGGAGTTATTGTGGATACCAAGAATGAGTCTCGAGAGAGTTGTAGCCTCTCTGATGTATGCATGAGAGAACCCCTGTTACTAAGGAGACAATTGTAGCATAATGGAATCTACCAATGTCCCGGCGCATCTCCATCCCACCACCCTGAGCAGCGGTGTCTGCATTCCCTGGGATGGGAACTCCTGACCGTCCAGGTGATGAATGGTAACCATAGAGCAACACGGCCACCTACAGTGTCCAGTACCCGGGGAAGTTAACACACAAAACTGTGCACAATACAAAACTTTGCGATGTTGGCAGGCTGCAAGGTGTTGGGTTTTTTCGGGCCAGTCATTGTACTTGCCTTTGACAGGCTGAGTGAACTCCCCAGCTCTTTATTTCACTCACCCCCGCCCTTAACTGACAAGATCTCACTATTGTTGGGCTTCATTTATTCCTTCCTGGCTGCCCTTTGGTCCTGATGTGTTGACACTGATGTTAAATTTAAAAGAGAAAGCTGTGAAACTTGTGACTTGAGATTTCCAGGGCACGGGGCTTTGATGGAAAGATAAGAGGGGATGGGAGGGAAAAGGGAGGAAAGGAAGAGAGACACTGGAACACTACAGGGAATACTCAGCTTGCAGGAGAGGTTTATGCGGGGCCACGCAGCCAGCTTGATTTGGCGTCAGCTGCTGTCTGTGATTGCATGTAAGGGCTGAGCAGGCGATTGCAGGTCAGACTCTGGGTGCTGGAAGGAAGGAGAATTGGCAGAAGAATCTGGAAACTTGAAGTGGAAAAAACTTGGCTTTTCTGGCACCCTGTGTGTGGGTTGTGTGCCCATAAGAGGGTCTGTGGTGTAGCCAAGAAATGTTAAACCCTGGCCAAAATACCTGCATGTGTAACCAAAATACTCTTAAAATAAGTCCTTTGCTCTTCTGTAGCACCTTTCCTCTGAGGATCACAAAACACTTTATAGGCACTAATTAATGAGGTCTGACAACAGGTAGGTAGGACTTTGGCGGGGTTCACCCATCTGTAAAATGCCAAAAGTGACTGGCAAAAAGTCCCACAGGTGATCGGTCAGTGGCAGAGCAAGGTGATAGAATCCAACAGTCCCGTTCTCACCAGTGGGCCACACTCCCTGCCCGGGTCTGGGAGTAGAACCCAAGAGTCCTGACTCAGAGTTCTGCCATCTTACACACTGGTAGTGGAGCAACCCCATTTTGCACGGTCCTTGTGAAGGTGACAGTTGTAGAAATCAGACCATAGCAATTAGTCAATAATTAGCTGTTGGGTGGCCCAAACTCTTTACCCCTGCGGTATTCAGCCATGACATGGAGGAAATGTCCCTGTGAGACTTGAGGAGCTAAAAGGAAAAGGGGGGGGGGGGAGTCCTTGTATTACTTTGTATAATACCCTGGAAAAATCCTGTGGAGATAGCAATACTGCCCAAGTCCTGATCAGGTATCACCAAAATGTTCAAAAATCATGTCAGGCGGGGGGAAAAAACCACATGAGCTTGGCTAAAAAATAAATAATATATTTGGGGTCCTTTTGATGTGCCCTCTGGTTTTTGATCCTTTAGGGCTCATATTTTCTCTATAACTATGTGGGCTGGAAGCTTCTTACTTTGAATGAGATTCTTACCCAATCCCATGACTCCAGGAGTTAAGGCTTTAAGAAAAACACCAAATATTGTGGGACTCGTGGTAAAATTGCACGAGCTGGCAACACTACTTAGGAGCATTTCAAGAAATGACTGCTCTGGGCTGCACCCAATGCATGCTGGGACAGACATTTGGGAGATTAGCCAGTATGGTGTTAGACACCTGTGCCATATCAAAATGCTCAGGAAAGCTGATAGTTATGTACCTAAATACCAGGTTTCAGTGCTCTGAGTCAAGAAGCGCCCAATAATTGGGGGGACACACTGAGCCGCACACTTTCTAAGGCTGCCTCTGATCTTCTATTTTTGAGGGTTTTATTTTTTTGTCCCTTTTGTTCATCTCTAGTAACTTCAGTCAGTTCTACATAATAATATTGCTAAGACAGGCTGGTAACAAACATCAGGCAGGGAATGACTGGCAGAAGCAGATCCTGTTATCTAAAAGCCCTTGTTAATAATAAAGGAGGGATAGAGACATGCCGAGTGTCTGGGTTTTCTAAGCAGAATTGTTTCCAGAAGAATGTTACACAGAGTGCACTATGAAGCATCAGCAGCTCTTTAATGATCTTTAATGAATTAGAGTAAGTTCATCTTCTTACAGCTCTGGCAGGCAACACAGCTTACACACAGAGCTGTCTTTAAAGCAACACTGTTTTTTACATTTGTGTTGCTCTTGGAAGCCGTTCTCTGCGTGCCCAACACCTTAGGTTATTGCACTGAAGGCATTCTGTAATCCTTTAATTTACTCTTGGCTCAACAGAGACCCTGAAACGAGGCTGATCAGTTTCCTGTTGGGTCGTAGTTAATTTTGCTTTCTGGAAATCAGACGCTGTCTCGGGGTTGTTGCTAGGCTTTCCAAACTGCAGGGGAAAGTTTAAAGGTAGATTTTCATTTAAAAAAAGATGTGACTGCTCATTTCATTGTGTTTTGCAAGCTAAATACTGGATCTAAATGAAGCTGTCTCAGGAGCCTTTGAAGATCATCATACTCAGAACGAGGCCATCTTTTTAAAATGGTGAGTTCACCCCAAGTGTAGCACAAACGAGGGCCTGGAAGCCTCATCTCCATATGTTCATAGGGAACAAAGCCCATGATTAGGCCATCCATAGGAAAGTAAGAGCTTTTTTGCCATGTACACAGCATGGAAGTTACAGCCCTCAGTGAATGACACTGGCCAGGTAGATTTTTAAATAGCCCTTAGTTTTGTATCCAAGTCTATCTAGAATGACCTAATGGAAGCTTGATCCTGGAATCCAGTTCTGACCATTGTTTTTCCCACTGCATGCATGTGCACATTCTTCTATTGTAGGCTTGCTCAGGAGTGCTAGGCTGCATATGCTGCTTTGTTATGGGAGGCTTGCTTGTGAGTGCTGGGCTGCTGGCACTGGCATTGGGTAAGTATTTTTGAATGACCATGGAAGCATTTATTTTGGAAAAACGTGTCCCACACAACGGTATAGACTTTGTGAGCCACGATCAGAGTAGAAGATGACAAGTCAAAGTTTAGACTAATTAACACTGAGGGTTCTTTTTCAATGTCATTTTATTTTTTTCAAGAACTTTGTGTTTCTTTTTCTAGAAGCCAGTCTGCTCTAAGTGCTAGTTTCCTATGTACATCATGTTCTTACACATTGGTTTATGACAGTATTTCTACATGAGTGCGTTTTTCTTAGCATCAGAGGTCAAGCCCGAGCTTGTTCTGAAGTATCCAAATGTGGCAGCAGTGGGTGGATTGCTGTAAAATTCGGTGTCTGGACTGAAATTACAAGATGCTCCCTAAACTTCCAAGTTGCTATAGTAACAAAGAGTCATTCTTCATGATTAAGCAGGGTTCCTCCGTGGTAACTGAGCTAGCAGTTTTTAAATGAAATATTGTTTTCCTTTTGCATCTTTAACTATCAAAGGTTAACATTTATTTACTTTGTGCCATTAGATGGGAGAGAACTTTGGCAATTGTGTATAAAATGAGAATGTCCAGTGTTTCCATTTAAATAATATTTGTGCTTCTGGAGCCATCAGGCTGAATTTAGGGTGAATGCCAGGACAATATTTTTAACAGTGAGGTGTATTAGATTGTGGATTAATCTCCTCCAGGATATTCTTCACTTACTGTCCTAAACTGTTCGGTACTGTTACTGTGCATTGTTAAACAGCTGCCATGTTTCACTCAGAAGTAACTGCATTTCAGTAGTGAACGAAGAAATCCCTAAATGTAACTTGCATGTTTCTTTAGGATGAAGAATGCAAGTTGGCAACGTTAGAGGATAGAAGCGTGGTAGAGGGGTGTGTTTTGGCGAGCTAAAGGTCCAAGGTGCTAGTCCTAGCTTCCTGTGTGTGTAATGCCTGTTTGCAACAGATGGATTTTTCCAAAAACAGGAGGCAACTGACAATGGATGCTCTGTTGCGGCAGTATCTGAAGCCACATACCACCTTCTGTATATCTCCCTATAAACCCTCCACCAAACCCCAAATTGTCATTTGTGTCTGTATAGTCAGAGTTCCATTGCTGTGCGAGTAATGATCCATGTGACAAATAGGATTTTGATTTCAGAAAGGGAAAGAAACAATAAGAAAACTGTGATTTTGTTGGTGTTACACCTTTTTTTGTGCTAAGAAAGTTGTGTGACGAGCAAATATACAGAAAAGGGGGAAATAAATGGCAGTCAGTATAAATTTGCTATGAAGTGTAGAAAATTGATAAGGGAAGCTAGATACATCAGGAAAAAATTCATGGCAGGAAGGGCTAAGAACAAATAAAAATGTTGAAAGTATATTTAAGAGAAAAAATCCTAGCAATGGTATCGACCCATTACTAGATGGAGGAAATGCCTTGCAGTGAGAGACTTAAATAGTTCAATTGTTTAGCTTATCTAAAAGAAGTTGGAGAAGTGACTTGATTACAGTGTACTGGGTAAAAAAGGACTCTTCAACTTAGCAGAGAAAGGCATAAGAAAAACGAATGGCAGGAAGCTGAAGCGAGACAAATTGCATATAAAAATAAGGGGCAACTTTTTTAACAGTGAGGGTGAATAACCATTGGAACAAACTTAACAGACAAGTGGTGGGTTCCCATCTCTTGAGGTCTTCAGATCAAAACTTGATGCCGATCTTGCAGTTGTTTTAGCCAAATACAAATTATTAGGGCTGTCGATTAATTGCAGTTAATTTACGTGATTAACTAAAAAAAATGAATTTGCAATTTAAAAATGAATCTCAATTAATTGCAGTTTTAATGGTACTGTTAAACAATAGAATACCAACTGACATTTATGAAATATTTTGGATGTTTTTCCACATTTGTAAATAGATTGTTTTCAAAGTGTACAGTGCTCACTCTATTATTTTTTATTACAAATATTTGCACTGTAAAAATGGCCAATGGGAGTGCGAAGCTGGTGCTCAGGCCCAGCGTGGTGTCGAAACAGGTAGGCACTAGCTTGCCTTAGCTGGGCAGCACCGCTGACTGGACTTTTAATGTCCCAGTCGGCGGTGCTGACCAGAGTGACCCAGTGCCGGACATGCTGCGACCCAGTACTGGGTTGCAACCCAAACTTTGAAAAACACTCCTCTAAAGTTTTACATTGTCCTGTTTTGCATGGTTATTTTTGTACATAATTCTAGATTCAACTTTTACTTTACTTGAACAAAAGAAGACCAGAAACCACTTCTCTCCTCCCACCCACTACCCCCTCTCTTTTTTTTTTAATGAGGGTCTTCTCACCAAGGAAGAAACCTATTTGACTGTGTATACAAGGGAAACCGCTGAAACTAGCTATAAGCAAAGTGCTGTTAAATACCTGGGGTAAACAAACTCAAAAACCAGCAAAATATTTTGCTAATTCCTTTCAGTTATGGCACTCATAGGAGATAGGTGTAACTGTAGAAAGAACAACATTTTCAGTCAGGTCTGTGTGTGTGTGTGTGTTTTTCTCTCTGTTTTAGGAAATTCCCATGGGGGAGACTTTAAGTTGTCTCTTGGAGTTGCCGAGGAAGAGTATGAATGCCCTGCTCTGTGGAACTAGTTATTCTCCACCAAGCATATCAAATCAGATTGTATCCTAAGCATCCATTTTTACATCCTGGTCTCCAGTTTCCCAGAAGTACACTAAAGTTTATTCAAAGTTTAAAGTCATCTGATCTGACCTGGCCTAGCTAACTCTGGGAACTAAGAGGTTTGGAGACCATTATTAAAGCTGCATGTACTATATGAGCTTCAAATCTTAATGTTTGGTCTGTTGTGCAGATGGATATGAACAGAGATATGTATGTGACCTCATTTATTTCTCTAATGAAGTGCTGTCAATCGAACATCTGTTTCTTTGCCATTGAAAATCAAATCGGATGAATCCCACTTATAAAATATGCATTTATTTATTTATTTATTTATTTTTACATTTTGCCAACGCAGACCCGCTACTGCAGTAGCAGCACATGACAGCAAAAAATGGGCCAGTAATTAAACCGTGCAAAGGTTCCTGTCTGTCTTGCTATTACATCAGGTACAAAGCAAACAAACACACTGCCCGAACCTCTCAGTAGTTAACCTCTCTGAGCCAGCTGTTTCAAAGGGGGCGGGGTGGGGGAAGGGCAACACTTATCAGAGACCGATGAGAATCCTGTTCCTTGTGTTTTTGCATCTCCAATCTCATTGGAGTTTCCAACGTGGCATCTAAGCTCAGCAGAATTGCCCCAGCACAGAGGATCAGTTGTAAAGGGAGACTTTATAACACTAAATGCAAGCACCTTACAAACTGCCTTCTCATTAGAGCTCTGAGTGCCTAGGACCCTGGGGGGGTGGGGTGGGGGAAAGCAGGGATTACAGGTCGTTTTAACCATGAATAAGAGCTATAGAGAAGTTGAAATGAGAACCAGCCTGAACTTCCACCTAAACAAAATCCTGGACCTATTATAAATTTGAAAAATTTTGATAATTTGCACCTCCCTGTTCTTCCATTATCTGTTTAGTTTTCCACCTGTCTCTGTGCTTGCTGGTTGCAGCTGAGATTGGAAGCGAGTAGGCCAAAATACTAAAATAATGGTTCATCCTTGAAATCTTGTGAGATTTCAAGCTCAATTACTCAACTCCAATGGCTGTAATGAATCAGTAGACTTCAGTGTCAGCCATACTGCAGCCACTAGAGAGCAGTTTTGCCACACATGAGCATGGCTAATATTTCATCCCCCAGCCACTGTTACAATGCTCGGCTAGTTTATCGATAAAGGCTGGATAAGCATTCAGACTATATCACTGTCTGACTAGTATGTATGTGCCACCCCTGCCACATACGTTTCTAAAGTGTATGAGACTGCAGCCTTCAGAGGATACAAGCCATGCTACTACTGCAGCTCGCAGGGATTCCTCGTCCGCGCCGGTGGAAGAGACTTATGTTGTTGGTGCCCTGTTCCCGATGGTGCATGCAGCGGTAGAGCTGACGACAGTAATGTCTGTCTGTATGCAGCCACAGATTATAGCTCGCATAAAGGCTCCTTCTTTGTCTTGTCTTGTATTTGTGAACACGCAGCTGTGCTAGTTAAGTGCTTTGAGAAAGCAGCACGTTACCAATTTTGAATCTTTACTGAGATGTTAAGAGTGATGGATGAATCTAATTTAAATCTCCCCAGAGCTGACTTCTTGTTCTCCAAACTACGCGTAGCTTGTCTTTATCATCACATAGGAGAGGGCTGATGTTTCACTTTACTTTACCACCCCTTCCAGTTCAACCAGAATATTAGCAGTCTGCCCTGTTTGGACCCCGATCAAGCTTGAATTTCATCTTGTTCTGATGTATTTTTTAAAGCTGTGCTTCATTCACATTTCAGTGTTACCCTGGGGAAACGGCCTTTGATGATATGCTGCTAGGAGAAGCTGAATTTGTTCTCTAGGCATTGCATCAGAGCAAGATAAATATACATTTTACTTTGGAGACTGAGAAATAAAGAGTAAAACACCTCTAATCTCTCTAGCTTAAAAATACAAGGCAGAGTAAAAGCAGAGTTCTTCTCAAGCGGTTGCGGATGTGTATTTTGCTCCGGCTCAATCGGAGTGGAAAGCATCTCTGCACCCGCATCTTGAAGACCAACAGTTACTGAAGTGGTAAGTAACCGTTTTTTTCATATTGATGGCTGTTGAACCAGCCCCAGTTGCATATTACTTACTGAAAATTGAACCTTTCTTTTTTGGTGTCTCCAACATTCTCTTTCCCTGGTGCAGGATCTGACGCTGGGGATCGGGCTGGGGACTGTCTTTCTCTTGTACTCAGATCTGTTTTCCCCATTTTGTACTGCAGGGAAATCAAGTTGTAGGTTTCCTATATTCTCCTGCTTGGCCCTGCCTAAGGTCCCACCGCGCTCTCTCTCTCTTGTTTCTCTTTTCCCCTCTCTCCTCCTCCTCCTGATTGCTCCACAATTGCTCCCTGATGCATGGGTGTCTGATCCGCCTCTTATTAAAGTAAGCAGCAAAACTCCCATTGGCTTCAGGTGAGAGCGGAATCTGCCCCCAAATGGCTATCATTAGGCACCAGTAAGAGAGGCAGTGCTACCTCTTGGGCCATCCTCCTAGTCAGTATGAGGAGATCACTGGTGCAGCACAGCCATGACTATAGGCTGTATTCCCACCCCTGAGTGGCAGTGGGCTGGGAGAGGGATCCTCCGGGGATGGGACAGACAGTGCAGCAAAAGTCCCCCTTTTAACCTTAGCAAAGCTTGGCTGCTTCAAGTGCTTGCAACATCCATTCCATGTTAGGTGTGTGCGCGCCCGGCACACACAGTCCCCTCTGGAGGTACCCGTTGGGTCAGCTCTAGCACCCCCTGGTGCTGCATGCTCATGGCGCGGTATAAGGGGACCGGCCAACCCCGCACCCTCTCAGTTCCTTCTTACCGACCGGGAACTGCTCCTCTTGCTTTGGCAGGCAATTCTCCATGGTTCTCACTGTTTCTCTATCCCTTTCTTTTCTTTTCCCTTTCACCAGGTTTAGTTAGGCAGCAGGAAACCATCTACTAGAGCTATCTACCTTGCCAAGTGGAAACCTTTCTCCATTTGGTCGTCCTATCAAGGCCTCTCACCCGCTAGGTCACCTCCCTTTTTTTTAAATGGAGATATGCCAATCTCCTAGAACTGGAACGACCCTGAAAGGTCATCGAGTCCAGTCCCCTGCCTTCACTAGCAGGACCAAGTACTGTCCCCTGACAGATTTTTGCCCCAGATCCCTAAATGGCCCCCTCAAGGATTGAACTCACAACCCTGGGTTTATCAGGCCAATGCTCAAACCACTGAGCTATCCCTCCCACCTCTCCAGACTGTGCTGGAGTATCTGCTTCATCTGAAACAGCAAGGCCTAGCTATTTCATCTATTAAAGTGCACCTAGTGGCCATTTCAGCCTTCCACCCTCCAGTGGGTGGTAAGTCAGTTTTTTCGCATGAAATGTCCATTTTCTTCCTCTGGGCTTAGAAAGGCTATACCTACAAATCCAGGAACCCATTCCCCCCGGGGCATCATCCAGCTGCTGGCATCATGCCCTCAGTCTTGCCTTTCTGGTAGCGATTACCTAGGCCAGGAGGGTCTCAGAAATCCGTGCCCTTGCATCAGGCTCCTCCCCTCCCCCGTAGTGGTTTTTAAGGACAAGGTACAACTTTGCCCCCACCCTGTGTTCCTTCCCTAGGTGGTTTTGCAGTTTCATAGTAAGTAGGCTATTTTCCTGTCAGTTTTCTTCCCAAAACGGCACAAGAATAGGGAGGGAGCAGTGTCTCCACACGCTAGATGTTAGGCATGCCCTAGCTTTCTATATAGAAAGGGTCAAGCTGTTCCATAAATCCACGCAGCTCTTTGTGACAGTAGTAGATAGGATGAAAGGCCAACCCATTTCGGCTCAGAGAATTTCATCCTGGATCACTTCCTGCATTCACATGTGCTATGAGCAGGTGGGTGTCACACCACCTGCTGATCTAGGAGAGCACAAGCTTCCTCAGCGCTGTTCCTGGCCAGATACCAATCCAGAATGTTTCCAGAGAGGCGACCTGGTCGTCCGTGCATACTTTTTCTTCTCGCTATGCCATCACCCAGCAAACTAGGAATGATGCAGGGTTTGGTAGGGGAGTGTTGCAATCTGCATGTTCATGAACTCTGTGCCCACCTCCTAGGGTATTGCTTGGGAGGCACCTAACGTGGAATGGACATGTGCAAGCACTCGAAGAAGAAAAGACCGTTATTAACCTTCTGTAACTGTTGTTCCTAGAGATGTGTTGCTCATGTCCATTCCACGACCCACCCTCCCGCCCCTTTGTTGGCGTTAGCCAGCGAGAAGGAACTGAGAACGTACGGGGTCGGCCGGTCTCCTTATACCGCATCGTGAGTGTGTGACAGCAGAGGATGTTAGAGCTGACTCAGCGGGTACCACTGAGGGGAAAAAATTCCGGCAACTGTGCATGGGGTGTGCACACACCTTACATGTGCAATGCATCTAGCAGAACAATTACAGAGAGGTTAGCAACAGTCTTTGAGTGTGCGAGAGCCTGACTTTTGTGAAGCTTTTCAGTAATGAGGTGCCAAATGCAAACTAGAACACAATGCAAATAGGTATCAATAACCGTCTAAAGAACTCCCAAAGCCCGTGTGTTTTATATCTCCTCCTCTCTCCTAGTACAGCGTTCCCTCCTCCTGTTTGCTGATGTCTGCCCCACAGCTGCACGTCTTCCAGTTCTCTGTTGGAATTTTTTTGTTGCGTGCTTGAGCTATCCCTTACTGTGTTCTTGTGTCAGTTAGCAAAGAAGCTTTAGCTCCCTCTTGTGAGACAGCTGAATTACTGCGGTGTCATAGCACTGGGCTTTGCAAACTGGGTTTGCAAAGCCCAGCACCCTACAAAGTGGAAATGCTACGAATACCTGCTATCACCCAAAAATGGAGCAAAAATGGAAATGCTACGAATACCTGCTATCACCCAAAAATGGAGCATTTTTGCTCCATTTTTGGGTGATAGCAGGTATTCGTAGCATTTCCACTTTGTAGGGTGCTGGGCTTTGCAAACCCAGTTAGGAAAGAACTCACTGCCAAAACGGGGCAGCCAGTGCCCAGCAAAGGAGAAGAAATAAGGCAAGCAGGTCCCATCTGTAGGCTGCCTATAATAAGAATCTGCATTTGTTGTTGGTGAAAACAGCTCTCCTGATTGGTGATATTAGAATAGTGGGATAGGTAGTTGTCAAGCTTACTAAGCAGTAACATTGCCTACCTCTGGAGCTCTGTGACTAGGATTGAGAGACAAATACCAGTATCACACCAGCATACGGTATTGTATACTACACAGCTCTTTCCTTGTCTTCAACTGGTATCTTGGTACCTCTGATACCAAGGTAAGGGACATCAGCTGAGTACCCAGACAGGTTTATGAACATGCCTAGAGCACTAGGTGTGTGGGGCAGCGTTACTTCAGTTCCCTGTAACAAAAATAGGTTCCCTTTTCCCAGGGATCCTTCACCTTCTGTGACTAGCTGATGGAAAATTATTTTCCAAAGAATTTCTATGAATTTTATCTTTCCGTTTTCCAGCCAGGTCTAATCAGGGTCTTGTCTGGTTACACCCCTAACTCAGCTGCCGTTCTCCCAGTTGCAGAGATGGAACTCGGGCACCCTTCAATTACACTTTTATAGCCAGCTGGGGACTCCCCCTGTCTAGCTGAATGTGCTGCCTCATGTAGCGCTCTCAGCCACTGTGAGAGAGGACCGAGATCAGGGCAGGAATTGAGCCTGGCTATCATACTAGACTGTACAGAGTACTAACTGCTAGTCAACACAGCCAGCTACTAACTTTTTAATTGTAACTCATTTGTCACAGAGCATCATGGGCAATGTGTGAGTGTCCGTATAAATGAGGGTGTCGGACAATGGCCCGACTTTGTTCTTGTCCTGTTGGAATGGTTATGTGAAAGGTGTCGTTTTTTAAAAGGCATAGTGCTGCAAAATGCATCATTGATTGTTCTGAAAATATAGTGAAAGGATGAGAACGTGAAAGATGAAACCTCTGTGTGAGGCATTAAATGAACGGGGAGTGAGGTGCTGACTCCAGCATAGAAGAGAGACAAGATTATAGGCTATGAGCTTATTGTGCTTTACAAAAGGCCATTTACATTTTAAGGTTCCCAGAGGGGAAAAGAAATTTTATTCTAATATAAAAAGTGGCTGTGAAACCTTCTAGGAAAGGCTTTAATTATCGCTGGGAATATCCATTCCGGCTGTTCGTTAGCAGCGACTTCAGCTAAATCTAATTTTCAAGGGGAGTCTTTAACTGATCTAAACTACAATGATTTTCAGCCATTTTATATAAAAATCTATATTACTGCCCAATAAAGGGTTCAACTTGTAGCTAATTTTGTGTGGAATGAGGGTTACAATGTTGCTTTAGGGGATCTAGTGGAATCACCAGTGGACCGTTAAGGCAATGAGTGGTGTGTGCGCATAGATCTCTAGGGGATCGGGCAAGGAAGCTCACCTTGCATCCGTACAGTATTTCTAGTCTTGGAATATCCAGTTTAGAAATCATGATTGAAAATGGGCAGATCTTGATAACAGCACTTTTGAAATCCTTCATGAGCTCTTAGTTGATCCTTATCCTTTAGAGTTCAGACATTTTGTGCGTCCCTGCCTCCCATATGAAATTATTCCCGAATCTTGAAGGAGAGAGTTGACCCAACACATACATACTCATTTCCGTCTTCTTTTTACTCCCAGGGCATTCTGTCCATTTTAAAACTTCTCATGCATTTTTCCCCTACTGCCCTAACACTTCTTAGCTATGTCTTTAACATCCATCACCCCCCAGGTCAGACCTTAAGTTTATCTGGAGTCCTGGGACTCCTTAACCCAGAGAGATTCCCAGAGAGTTTCATCTCCCAACCCCTCTTCAACTAGTAGATTCTTATTCAGGATCACACCGATGCTAGAGACATCTTCTCTCAAGGGATCCCTTTCAACCAACAAATGGTTATCTGAGCCACTCTAAGTATGGCATTCTTTCTACATGTGCTGCCTTCTCTCTCCTGTTGTGGTTGGGTTAAAGAGTCGTTAAATGGTGCGGAAATTAGTTGAAGAACATGTGAGTTCATTAAGGTGATGAGATTGATTCAGCTGAGTGTAATTAAACAGCACGAACAAGAGACAGGTAATTCCAGTTCCCCCTGATTCCACAGAAACTCCACCCCTTTAAATCTCCAAAGCAGGTCATGGAGTATCAAAACATTCTGCCAAGGGGACAAAATGATGATGCATCAGGTGACCATAACAAACTTTCATTGGCTGATCATACCCAAAGGGCAAGAGGGTGTTTAACTCTTTCATGAGCATTACATAGACTGTATTTCTCATGTCCTTTTCCAGTTTTAATGGACTTCAGTAGTTCTTCAGTATTTCCAGATGACCTGCTGGAATTTTATTATCCTCTAAAGTCTCCATTCCTTAAAGCGCTTCAGCATTAGAGTCTTGGCAAAGACATCTCTCCGCTCCCTACCTTCTGCTGTGCCTCTCCAGCCAGCATTCCAGTCATATTTCACTTTCTTCCTGTAGAAGATGATGAAGTCATCATCTCTGCATCTCATCTTATTCCTGACTTGTTCGGAGTGTCATGGCATAGGAGTTGCTAACGATCACCGTTTCCTTTTGGTGAGTTAAGGGGAGGCGATTCTTATTGCTAACTTTACGGGCGTGCATTCAGATTTTGTGCCTCCCTTTCTTGTTTGAAGTCAGAACAGTTTCATATCAGAAAGTCCAAGTGAGAACTTGCTGGAAGTCTCTGCTTGTCGGTTAGTAATTCCAGCTTTTCCTTTGTTCTTACGGTCTGTCTCTTCCATCGGCTGGCTCCTGGAACCTTGTTCAGCGTGAATTGTATGAGGTTTTCAGGGAAATGAACTGAGAATGTTACACTTGAGCAAGTAGAAGTAGTCAGTAAATTTCATTCCTAACAATGGGAGAGTAATTCTGATGACCTCTTCTTGGACTAGCTGTAACCCACAGGAACAGGTGATGCTTCTGTAAAATAAGACTTGCCAAGTGGAAAGTGAACAGTATTAATATTGGTGCCATGTGTTACATGTGCTGTTTTGGTTTGAGAGGATCTGGGGTAATTTGAATTACAGTTAAGAAAGCAGCCGCCTTGAGTGGGCTGAGCATGAGCCTGGGACCCCAGAACTGCTGACACAGGCAGTTCTGCTGCTGACTTCCAGTAAGCCTTGGGTAAATCGCTTAACTGCTCTATGGTTTTTTCCTCCATCTGAAAATTGGGGATATAAAAACTGTGATGAGGATTAGTTAACTTGCTAATTCAAACACCAGGGATTAGTTAACAAATGAAATCCATTTGGTACAGTCTAGAAATAATCTTCAGAAGTAGGCACATGCCCGACGATCCTAAATTAATTAATGTTTATGAAGTGGTAAGTATTTTTTTATTATTATTATTATTATTATTATTATTATTATATTTATTAGAATCATCCTAATACTGTGGGTAGTAAACTTTGCTCGACAGTAAATGTTCCTACCTCCACTGCTTAAAAAAGTTTCATACACATGGGGAGGCAGATCATTTTATTTATATATATTTAATAACCTGGGATAAGTGTTTTCCAGTCTGTTTTTGTTTTTTTATAAATTTCAAGCAAGTTAGTTTTGTTTTAGATTATCTTCCCCGGCAGTGTTGCGAAGCCAAGCACATCACAGCCTTGTGCTAATGGAGAATGTAGGAGAACCAGAAAGTTGTTGTCGATTTGTATCTGCTTTAACTATGACGGTCGTTATCACTGCTCCATAATTACAGTGTCACATAGCCCCAATCAAGGACCAGGCTCTGACTCAGTTGACAGTATAGGTTTATGACAAGATGTTCCAGGTGGACAGAGAGGGAGGTGAGGGAGAAGGAGTTCAAGATGACAGCAAAAGGAGCATGTTTTTGCATAAGATGCAGTAGAAGTGAAACTGATGATGAGTAAAGTGGTCTAGCTATCACTGTTTGAGCTGAGAAACCAGCAGAAAAAAGAAGGAAGGCCTTCAGTGGTTAAAAGGAAATTAAATGAATAAGAGGTGATGTAGCAAAAAAATTCATTTTCGCCCCTGTGATTTGTATCCCTTTTCTGATATATCTAAGAGTTTTTAAGGGAACAGCAATGTTGTTTGTTAGGTCTGACCCAACTTCCCAAGAGCAAGTGCAGAAAATCTGCTTGCTGCTCATTCCAGTCGCTTTAATCTGGATAGTACAAGGAAGGTTGGTGAAAACATGAGTGAACACGCTTTCTTTGCTATCCATGTCTTCCCACTGGCATCTCTGCTCTATGATAATGTGGCTTTACCCATTACACCTAAGGAATCATCTTTCAGATCCAGTTTGCCTGCACGTATAATCCTCCTTTGTAGACTGTTACTTCAGTGATTTCTCAGGCCATGCGTGTCATAAAGGAGAGATTTGGAGGTTTTAAGTTAATAACCTGCTGAAGACTTTTGGACAGCAAATAGTGTCCCGAGATACTGTGTGTCTAAGCCCCCAAATCACCTCAGATCTAGAGCCAATAAATGGTCAAATGAAGGTATAATCCAAGTATTTCTACGAGCTGAAGGATGATATCCAACTTGCATAGAAACTGAGTAGCTAGTGAGAAGCGGGTGGCATTTGATAATACTAAGTACTTCTGTAAATGTCACTCTGGTTAGCTGCCTCTAATAACACACTCCTCTTCCACAGAATCTTTCATCTTCGGACCTAAAATGATTTCCAGACTTTAATTAATGAAGCCTTATAACACTGCTCTGAGATAGGCAAGTATTAAGCCTATTTTACAGACCGGGAACTGAGCAACAGAGTGCTTAACTGTCCAGGGTGACCCCATGAGTCCATGACTCAGCTGAGAATAGGACCCAGGAATCCTACTTTGTCTTGTGTGCTAAGACTTCACTCCTATAGGAAGGAATAACAGAACTGCTTCTTCTCCCTCCCCCCACTCCCCTGGGGATGGGAGAGGGGAAAGGGGCAAATCCAAACCTTCATGTGTTGCTTCTCTCCGCCACATACAATTGGTTTGCTATAATCTTCTGACAGTAAGAAGGATCCTAATCTGTCCGGGGGCGATTATCTCCTCCCAACAAAAACCCTCCCTCCCATTGCTGTATTTGGCCTCTCCACTGAGATCCGGGGAAAGCCCAACCCTTTGCATTTGCTGCGATACAAACAGCGCTCGGAATGCATCAAAACTGGAAACTTGGCAGCAAACCCCTTTGAAATTGGAGCTGGAGAATGTGATCCTAACCCATCTGTATGTGTTGGTTCTGGGCTCAGATCAGAAGATGGAAGTGGTCTGTGTTCTGGTTTTGGATTGTATGCGACGGAAATCTTGGGGTAAGATCTTGTGAGAACAGCTCATGAGACTTGGGTGCAAACAAATCTGGCTCCAAACCCTAGTCCTGAGTGGGCTTCAAGCCTGACTTCCGAGTCCTTGTTTCAACCTACCCCAGATCCAAACACAGTCTTCTTGGCCCACCTCTGATCTGCTTCCTTCGCTCCTAAGAGTTCGGCCCCGTGAGAAGAAAAAGGGAGACAGTGGTGCAGCTTGATCTGAAAAACCACGATGGTGCAAGTCAAAAGTGTTGAGACATTTACACAGAGCAACTGGTGCCATCCCTTTGAGCTATAGGCTCTGGAGGTGTGAGGCTCTGCAGTGGAATAGCAGCCCGAGGGGGAGGAGAGGGCAAGGGATTTCTTGCTGCTGTTCTTAATTTAGTCGTCCTACTCTTGTTCTCCAGCCATGTACATGAGAAGAATTGTTAATCTGTCTGTTCATAGTTCTGATCATTAAAAATGCAAAGCAGCCTCTTTGTTTCCATGTCGTCTTGAACCCACTTTGGAAACCACTATAATCAAGTGGCTTCTTCGTGACAATCCAAAAAAGGAGTCTGATCAAAGGAATCCTGTGAGAGCTTTCATGCAAAAGGGGATCACACCAAAAGACTTGATTGCTGCCTCTTGCTTCTCAAGGAAGCATTCTGCAAAGAAGGCAGCTAGCTAATTGGAAGCCTTGGCTATGGGTTCTGAGAGCAGCGAATTAGCTGCTGCTTGGATTTTGGCTGGAGGCACAGGTTGCGTGGCCAACACTCAGGAGCTCCATATGGGCACCCCCACCAATGAAGATGTCACTGAGCAGGCATTTTACCCGATTCAGGAGGAGACTCTCACAATCAGTCTCCCTGCAGTAGTTTAATATGCAGCTCAGCGAGCGCCCTCTGGAATTACGGCCGTTAGTCATTTCTCACGGATCCCAGCTGATGGCAGCCTATGGCAAAAGCAAGGAGAGAATCCTTGCCAAGGTTGGGCCCTTTCCAAGACCGGATTGCAGCAAATTGCAGATCACAGGTGTGCTAAAGGCTGAGAATTGGCAAACAAAGCACCTCTAAGTTACACTAGTTACGCGAGGCACATTTTCTCAGACATTCAAAAGTATAGGTTGTCCTAGCTTTAAATTTCTTTGCATGCTAATTTGCAAAGCCCTCCCCGTAACACCATATACCCTGTAATTTGCCTTTGCAGCAAGTATTTTTCTTTAAGCTACCTGTTGTTCCCAACCATGGTCTCAGCAATGTCGTCATATTGGTGAGCAGACATGTTGCTTGTGAAATATGGTATTTGAACAATATTCACAAATGTTTTTAAGCACCATGATTAGTTTCTTTAGTCTATCTGATGTTAGGGGGGGCGGGAAGCTGGTTTTCTGTAGCGTTCTGAAATCTACTTGTTTTTGCATGGGTCCTGTGTTTAGTAAATGCCACATAGCTCATTGAGATCCTCTCCTGTTTCAAAAGTGGTGAAGCACTGGGGGTTTCTCCAGGCCAGTGATCTTGATTAGCAGAGTCACACGAAGGACGTTCAGTGGTTCTGTAACGATAAACAACAGGGTGCAGTCGGGCTAATAGACGTTGCAAGCTCCCAAAGAATGTGAATAAATCAGCCCTGGAGATCCTAGGTCCTAATAAAATAGGAAGTCTGAGCTTTCAGTTTAGCCTCTGCTCCCTTGTGCTATTCAGTACCCGATGGACCTTCATTTGAGAGGCACTAGACAATATGTCACCTCCGCAATTGGAGGTGTGACTGTCGCCTCGCCCAGGGGCAGCCTGGGAGCTCCCTGGTGTCTCCTGGCAGCTGGAGCACTGAGAAGAGGCTCTGTCCTGCTAGCAGTGTGACACTTTGTTCATGATCGGGGCAGTGGAGTTGGGACGTTTGGGTTCTGTGCTCTGGCTGCTTTACTGCAGGCTGCCTGTGTGATCTCAGGCAGGTCCCCTTTATGCTAGTTTCCTGATCTGTAAGACGGAGCTGATGTGTTTGTGTCTCACAAGGCTCCACTCGCAGCGCTCTGACAGCCTGACTAGATCTGTAGGTTAAAGAGAAGGGCAGACTATTATTATTATTGCTCAAAACTAAGAGCCCGGGTGAAAAGGTGTGGAACCCGTGTAAGGAATCGGCCCCATCATGTGGCACTCTGATAATACGGCCACTTCCCTATATCCCACTGTGCTTTGGGTTATGGATTGTGCATTTAACTGAAAAAACACATTTTAATACTAACTCTGTGCCCTAATCTCTCTGAGATTCCCCAAGCACTTTATAGACACTCATGAATTTAGCCTTATCACTCCCTGCCTCTTCCCCGCTCCCTGTTATCCACTTTTAACACATCAGGAGACTGAGGTTTAGTAAGGCCAAGTAACTTTTTGTTCCCAGTCACAAAGCAAGTCATTGATGGAAGTAGGAAGTCCTGATTTTCAGTCTGTGCTTTATCCCCAAGATCAGGCTTGCTTTCTGCTTTAGGAGTGTCACAGCTGCGTTTGCATGGATCGCTGATTTGTGTACAGTTTGTATTTATCTGCTGTGCCTTTCCTTTTTACCCATCTGCAGAATGGGAATAATGATGACGGCTCCCTCGCGGGGCTGTTCTGGAGTTTAACGAATGTAGAGAAGGCACTTTGAGATCCTGAAATGGAAGGTTCTATAGGAAATGCCAGTCATAAGCAGAAAAGTCTGTTTAACCATGCGGCTTGGTGACTGAGAAATGTGAGTGGTTAGAATGGGCTTAAGTCAAGTCAGCTCATTTGCAAGTGTATCTCGAAGAAAGCTGCACCTGGGGCGGCCTTCCCCTGTCCTGCTGCTACTCTGGTGTTGGGGGTGTGTTTTTTAATTGTCCTTTGTCTTCTGTGCCCTTTGCAGATTCCCCCCCAGAGAGGGCCGGGCAGCGGCGCAGCATGCCCAGTGGGGTCATGGAGAAAAATCCCGGCATGGAGCCCACCGCCACGACGCCGTTCCGTGTCACGGTAAATGTCTCTCGCCACCTTAATTACCTCTCTGGGGTTTGACCAAGAGGAGAGTGTATCTGTCGCTGTTCATGCTTAGAGATGAGGGCCGTGTATGGAAATCTTCGATTGCTTATTTGTACATAAAGATGCAGATGCTAGTAGCTACTATTAGAATATACAGCTGTAAAGGCTGTCTCAGTAAACTTCTAAGATTTTAATTTAAACCAGGGACTGTCTTTAGATTTGTATGTTGTATCCCAGTGACTTCTGCGGAAGCGCAGATTCTGGGCGTTGCTTTGAAGATCAGGTCTGAGATCTTCATTTCCTTTTACATTAGAATTTGCACAGAGGTATTTGTTACTGCTCCCCTCCTCGCCCCGACTGAGTCAGCTATTCTCCATAGCGCCTCATACATTTTTTTTTTTTTCGGTAGGCGTTCCGAACAGATTGCATTATGTTCCACGTACAGGCCGAGCTTTCTGAAAGAATAATATGAAAGCTCAATAATTCCATGGGTCAGGAACACGCTCTGTTGACAAATGGGAAGTACAACGGTGGAAGCAAAATAAACTGTTTTAAAACTAGGCCAAATGATCCAGCCAAGAGAAGTCTTTGTTTTGTTTTGTTTTAGTATCCTCATCCTGGCCCCATCTGTAGCTAATGAAATGGGGTGTGTATGTTGGGGAATGCAGGATTCATAATCAATTGAGGGCACCAAGGTCTTTGGAGTAACCTTCAGTAGCAATAATTTACGAGGAAAATCTCTTCACAGCTCTCAGTAGACACGGTGTAAGCTTAAAGTGTAACTAGCTAGCGACTGATCCACCAGATCTGTGCACTGGCCAAGGCACTTAAAGAGGCACATTTTCATGAGTGGGGTATGTATTGTGCCCAGAAAATAAAGCTGCACACGGGGTTCATATGCATGAGACAGGCATGTGCTCTAGGAGCTGACTTGCACAGTATGTTTGTGGATTTTCTCTGTGTGCCCACACATACTATACAGGACCGGACACTACTAGCACTCAGATTGCATGCGTGGGAGGGACATGGTAAGCCCAGATATGCAGGGCCAGAATTTCAAAAGAAGTAGAAAGGGTACAATCTCAAAAATGCGAGCACACCTAGTTCACTTTCAAAAATCCCCACGGATTCATAGCCATTATCTTTGAGAACTCCTGGAGGACAGGTGAGGTCCCAGAGGACTGGAGGAGGATAAACAAGGTACCTCTTTTTAAAAAGGGGAGGAGAGAAACCAGAGAATTACAGACCAATCAACCTAACTTCAATATCTGGAAAGATACCAGAACAAACTATGAAACCATCAGTTTGTAAGCACCTAGAGGATTTGATATTGCTGTGTGTGAATACACAGCTAAATAATCACGTCACTGTGTCTTATGCAGTTTGAGGATATGCACAACATTGCACACATGCATGAATACGACTGTCCCCTTACTGAATGCCTTTCTGCAGGAGATCACACAAATACAAGTCCTATATCTAAACCAGTCAATCATTTCTACATGTCATGAATACACTGGGACAAGTAAACAGAGCTAAAGGAATCTCAGGGTATGTCTACACTGTACCCGGCAGGTATGATTACAGCACCTGTAGACACACCTGAGCTAGCTTTGATCTAACTAGATCAAAGCTAGCTTGATGATGATGATGATAATAATAATAGCAGTGAAGCCGTGGAAGCACGGGTGTTGGCCACACAACTATGTACCCGGGTCCTGGGAGGGTGGGGTTAGTAGATGAAAGCTAACTTGGATATGTCTACACTTGCTGCATTCTCTCTTCTTGGTTTGCAGCGTAAACATAACCTTAGACATCAACTAACTTATGCCAATGTTCTTAAAATCCGAAGCAAAATTAGTAACCACCAGGCTGCCCCATCTGAACTCTCTCTTTCTTGTGGGGGAAGTTCTCAGTTTGCTGAGCTGATCTCTTATTAGGAGTAGAGCCTAATTTTGTCTGTTCTGATGCTGGATTTCTAAATACATTTTTAGACTTTGGGTGTTGTGCAGAATGGCTTTGCCATAAATCCCTACAGCGCTGCAGAGGCCTCATAGGAAAGTCTTGGGGAAACTCAAAAAGGATTCTGCTGATTCCATATGCTGTGTTTCTCTTTCACTGCTTCCAATAACACAAGTAAGAAACTTGTGTTATTGGAAGCAAACAGAACCTTTTGTTGCTGCTCCTATTGCTTCTACCCCAGCTGAAGCCCTAATCCTTGATCTGTAGCACCGGTTGGGTGCAGTAAAAATAGCGCATTGTCACACCCAGGAGGATGAGCTCGGGTGAAGGGGGAATGAGCCCACTGGGAGCAGAACTCCTATGCAGAAATTCTGCTTCCATCTGCATGTCCTACCTTTCGCTCCTGCTCATCATCCTCCCTTTCAAGGCTCTGCACGACTCTTCCCCATCTACATCTCTTCTTTCATCTTTTCCTGCATCCCACTTCTCTCCTTATGCTCCTCTGCATCCTCTCTGCTAATTGCTCCCTTTGTCTTCATCTCCTTAGGCCATTTATTTTATCCCTTCCTTCTTTCAAATTATTCTTTAAAACCTACTACTTGCAAAGCCACCTAAGTTGTTTCCCTTGCCCGTTATATCCCTGCACTGTACTGCTGGCCTGCCTATCCTGGTTATCTGGGGTGGGGTGGGGTTGTAAGCTCTTGGAAGCCTGGACCTCATCTTTTTATGTGTTCTGTAAAGTACTGTGTTCTACAT
Organism: Macrochelys suwanniensis; assembly: GCA_033296515.1. Classification (NCBI taxonomy): domain Eukaryota; kingdom Metazoa; phylum Chordata; order Testudines; family Chelydridae; genus Macrochelys; species Macrochelys suwanniensis. The sequence goes on along the minus strand of CM065790.1, from coordinate 4,544,070 downwards.
AATTAATGGCAAATAACGAGGAGTGTGAAATACTAAACAACAGGTTGTGGGATGTTTGTTAGCATTTGCCAGGAGGCATGAGCGATTGTTAGCATCTGTGAAAATTATATTGTTAAAGGCACCAGGATAGTGTGTTCCATACTCGATCAGTATCTGTGTACAGAGAGCTCGGCATGTGTGAAAACACTCTCCCTGGATCTGGTTCTCCCTGCAGTAATTTTTGGCGTAAGTGATGTCCATCTTGCTTCCGTGCCATGAGGAGAACTAATTTCTTCTCAAAGACCTGCAAATCCATTCCCCTAATCGTCCACCTTCTTGCTGGATGCAGGCAAAAGGTTAGGCTGATTTAATCAACTTGCTGGACCATTTCTGTAAACTCGGGACATGTCCTGCAGAAGAAGGAAATAGTGTTTCCAAGAAATGGGAAGACCAGCCAGATAACCAGGTTACTACTTTCTTCTTCATTTTTATTCTAGAGTTTTTAAAACTGCGTTGATGAGTTTTATGAGCTTGTACCTCCTCTGCACAAAGGAAGCTGAGGGAGAGAATCTGAATCCATTAGGCTATTTGTATCCGAACCCAGCAACCGCCTCCGTCAGCATTGGTTTGATTTCAGCAGCTTTCTTTGGAATGGACATTATTAAGGTGGACGTATTTACCAAGGGATGCTGCTACATGAGTGACGATCATGTGGGTGTCAAAAGCTTCAGTGGTGTGATGCCGTTACCAAGGATGTCTATAGACTCATAGAATGAACAGCCAGCCAGGCCATCTTAAGGCCCTAGCTAGAGAGCAATCTGGATGGTGCTTGATCTGCAAAGATGCTGCGTCCCTCTGGGTTTTGCCTTGATGGTGATGTAGGAGAGATCTTTTCACTTATTCACGGTTGGTGGAAATAAAGCTTGATTTCTCCTCTTTCTTGTTCAAATGGAGTGCATCTACTGTGTGTTTCCAGAGGCGTGATTCCAGTCTTTAGCCGGTATGATGGCCTGTATGAGATTTGGTGGCTTTCTACCAAAACCAACCTGTGCGCCAAAGTCCATATGAAATTTTAAAAAGCGTAGTCAGTAAATACACCCTTGCTAGAGAGAGGTATGGCATTTGTCTTCTGCATTACACAGTATACGATCATCTAACTTCTGCTTCTTCTCAGCACTCAGAATGCGATTTCCATTAATACAAATGGCTTCATTACATGCATACGTTTTTCTGGCTGCCCAGATTTTAGCAGATGTCAGACAGGAGAAATATATTCTGCCTCACCTTCCTTCATTAACCAGAAGAGGAGCATTAGCAGTCAGTCCACTCTTGCCACTGGGAATAGTAATTAGTGCTTTAGTTTAGTGGTAATGGGATTATTACTTTTGAGCCTGCTGCTGTAGGTTTTGATGTCGTAAGCTTTTCATATTTTACAGCTGATTGTTTTTCCCTGACATCTCCATCATTGTGCTCTGGAGTCTCCAAGGGCCCGATGTGCTCAGGAGCCATTGAACTCAGGGGCTTGGGCTTTGTTGCACTTTGTGTTGCTTGCATTCATTTGCAACTCAGAGCGATGCAGCGTGGAAATGCCCCCTCCCAATGTAAAGGTCTGCCAACCTGCCTGAGAATGGAAGTGGTGGAGGCCCTGCTGTGGCTCTCGCAACATGTGGTGGTGAATGAAAGGCTGGTGGATGGATGCTGGGGTTTGAGGCTTGGAAGTGCTGAGCGCCCACAGTGCCTATTGATGTTGGGGACCTTTTGAAAATCAAGCCCGTAATGTCTCCTCCATGTGTCCATTTTTCCAACTGTCAGAGAGAGAAAAACTAGTTGACCTAATAGATCTTTTCCATCCCTGATTTTTATGCTTGTACGAGTCTGTGCATATACATCTGCAGCATTCACAGAGTTAACTGCACCCAAAATCATAGCAAAATCCTGTTCTGTACAGTGACATTTTTCTTTCCACCTTTATAATGTCAATATGATTTTAATAGAACCCGCTCACCCAGGACGATCCATATGCTGCAAAGTTCTTAATTTCCTTCTTTGTTACCCGTCTCCCCAACACGGTGCACTGTGGGAGCAGAGTGCAATATGATGCCATCTTATGAACCATGATCTGAAAGGCTTTGCCTTATCCAAGGGTCGTTTGCTGCACATTGGCGTGTCCCTCATAACTAATGCCATTCCAAATCTGTCAGGGCAGATTTGTGCAGTGTAGGCTGTAGAGATGAGTACAAACCTCTCCCCCAGGACTGCTAAGTTCCCAAAGTACATAGTGTGTTAAAAATAGTCTTACTGCTCACATCTGCTTCCTTGGAGACAGGAGCTCGGATTGCTCTTAATGGCTAAGAGTCCCCTGAATACTCCAATGACGCCAGTGAGGAATGTGGTCTGCAGTGTCCTAATGATTGGAAGTGGTTACAGAAATAAGATCATAGAATTTGGTGCACTGGGTATACTCTTGAACCAAGTCCAGCATCCTATCTCTGGCCAGCATCTGATTTAAAAAACCAACCAACCATCATGTACATTACCCAGCCAATTATGCAGTGCCGTATATGGAGTTGGGGATTCCTCCTTGTTCCTCGCATTGGTTAGCTAATGCCCATAAGCATGAGATTTGGTTGCATTATCTCCGCATACAAAGGGTGAATCCAGGCCCCGCTGTCAGTCACTGGGAGTTTTTTACATTATCTGACATGCTCAGGTACCCATGGAGGTTACAGACTCTGATCACTCCCCCAGTTAGCTGAAGAAAGCTACAAAGTTGAATAGTTTTGATGAACCCTTCTCTGAGTGTACGTGCGCTGACAACAGGCTCCTCGGCGGAGGAGGAACCAGCATATCCACCGTGAAAAGACTGTGTAAGGACGGGTCTGTTGTGCTCAGGTGCAGGTGCTCTTTTATCAGCCAGTTGACAAAACAAAATAGGGGCCAAAGGGATTGGTCATTAGTCATCATTTCAAATCCAGCCCAGCTTTGTGGTGACCAAGAGTTGTTCCCATCTGATGGCTGGTTGGTGGTGGGCAGGGGTCAATATTACAGATCCTCCTGCCACAGTTGGCAGGAACCGCTGCTGCTTTTGGCAGCCCCAGCAAACTAGCCGAGGGCTGAAGAGAGACAGACTAGACTCCTCTCCTCCCTAGAGCTGGCTCTTTGGAGTCCGTGCTTAGACGAGTTATCAGACAGGAGGTGAGTGAAGCCTGCGGTTGCCTGCAATGTACCTGTTCTGTGGAGAGAGAGAGGCCTTGGCCAAAGTCAAATTTTTCTGCATGGAATCCAGAGAGCTCAGCAGGTGGAGGGTTTGCCATTGAAACCTGCGTTATTGTTTAATAAACCAGCCAAGCAAAGGACCTGGAACCCGAGGAACTCCACTAGACACGAGATACTCTGCCTCTGCAGGGACATTGAGTGAGGGCAGAATAACTGAGTGTCAGCATGTAATTACATCAGTCCCATCTCATTAGCATACTGCCATCTATTGGCCACTTTTATTAGAGCTTGGTTTTATTAAATCCTCTCCCTGGCTGCCTACGTGTTCCTGGACAGGCAGCTGCCCTGATGGGGAGAAGTCTGACCTGCTGAATAATTCCTGCAGCAGTGAGAGAGTGGGCCGAGGAATTGGAATGATTTCTCACTGCTCAGTGACTTTGTGCTGAGGCTCACTTTCCGACAGGGTAAATTAATAGGTCAGATGTGTAATCTGGGAAGCTTTCAAAAGGGGTTTGAAAGCAACTCCATTAAAGTTCATACTCTGCTTTCCTGACTGGGCTGGGTGAAGGGTCCTCTCTCCTCGAGGCTGAATATCCCGTATCTCCATAGACACTCTCACGCCCTCCTCTACACCCCCCAAAACCCTGCTGTTGGATTTAGGCTTCCCTCAACATTCACCGCGCTGTTCCCCCATTCAGAACAGTGCCTGAATGTGATTCTCTGATAGGAGAAGTCTGACTTGGAGTCGGTTCTTGTAGACTCTGCCTGATATTTTTCCTTTCAGCAAAGAGCTGCTCCTAAATCTCAAGCCCGAAGCCTCATCGGTTGTAGACACGAAATATTTAGTCTGCAGGCCAGGAGCTTGGCGGAACATCCGTAGGGAGTGAAGAGGTTGGAAATGGACAGGGACCTCTTAGCAGAGCTCACTGGTGTAAGTGCAGCTCGCGCTAATGACTGTGTGCTGTCCAGCACTGTCTTATTGTTTCCGTGTCTGCCTGTATCTGTCCGTCGTTTTGTCCTGTACTTAGATTGCAGACTTTTAGAGGCAGGGACGGTCTTTTGTTCTGTCTGTGCACTGCCTAACCCAGTGGGGTCCTGGTCCGTGACTGGAGCTCCCACCCGCTACCATAATACAAATAAAGAACATTCAATTCGTGGTTTCTAAATTTGGGGTTGTCTGAACAGGAACTCCGTCACTGTAATGATGCCCCTGGGAAGTTTTCCTGAACCCCCGTAGGAGCTGTTTGGAGAGCCCAGCTTGAGGAACGCTGCCCGAAGAGGACACGTTGCTCTTCCCGTTTTGAATTTCATTCAAGAAGGGGCTCCAGCAGTTCAAACGCTTTCTGTGCCACTCAGGTCCCTTTGCAATGAAGCAATTGTAGCCCCAAATAAACCTCCCCAGGATTCCCTGCTTTGTGACCTGTTCACACCTTTAACCGGTCTCTCTTCGCTGATTGGGCCCAGGTGCGCTGGACGTGCAGCAGCATCTGAAATGCAGTGTGGTAGGAGTAGTTTAAAATTTTTACTTCCTCCTCGCTGGCTTATAACCCCGTGATAAATGAAATATTTCATTAAGTGCTAATGGCAGCGTTCCACTAAATAGAAACTCCCAGGGAGATGAAAGAAGCTCTCTCTATCCTTCTCCTCCCTTGAACATAATCTTAAACGACGGGTCCTGATTCATGCTGGCTGCTATTGACTAGATATTAAAGGATTTTTTAAAGTTTTTGCCAATGCATAATGTACACTATTTGCCATTTAGTTTCTAATCATTTTTCTAAATGCACTCATGTAAATTATACTTTAATAGCTCAACTTTCTTTGGAGAATTTTCCTTCTGATATTATGAGGCGAGCTGACTGGAATGAACTGGTGCTTCCCTCTGCATGCACACCCTATCTCTAATTGAAATGTAATTGTTTACTAAACCATTCCAACTAGAAGGGAAAATTACTATCATTTTGGTCTGTGGCTGCATACATTAGAGCACCCCTTTTACTGGGGATTGAATTTAAGGAGAATAGGAACATTATCACAGATGATATATAAACAGAAAGCTATTATCATTAAACTGTCAACTGCAACTGAATTTGGATAACGAGTGTTAGCAGCGGCAAGAAATTATATGTAAATTACTTTGAGGATTTATCTGTGGATTCAGTCACTGTTTTCTGAAATGGGACATGTTCTGAGGCTTTGTCTTTTGCGGCATCTTTGGGTTGGGAAACAAAAGTAAGGACACCTTGATGACCGTTTGTGGTCATTTATGGTCCAAGTGTCACTGCTTTGCAAGAGTTAGGTGCGGTAACCTTGCTGTCTGAATCCTCCTTAGGTGATTCTAACAATATTATACATTGCACTTAAATGGCATCTTTTGTCAGTCCGCAAGCTGTCTACAGAGTGGATATGTATCATCAGCCACAATTTACAGTTGGGGAATTTGAGGCAGCGTGCAGTTAAGGAATTTGGCCAAGGTCACCCAGAAAAGTCAGGAATAGGTCTCCTGAATTTATTTGCCTAATGTCTAACTTCCAGGCCCAGACTAACCACTCGTCTTAGCTGCTACTAATTATATCTTGCTTCTCTGAATTCCAGCTACAGTTTCTAGAGGATTTAGTATTCTTCTCAAACTCAATACTGGCCTGTGAAAATGAATGAGTGGAAAATCTGGCCTACCAGTTGTTTGTTCCCAGATCAGACACTCCCCAGCTTCCTTCACCTCTCTTCCGGTGGCCAGTGTCTTCAAACTTTCTGACTTGTTAAAGTCTGAACACTTCTCCTTATCTCTTGAAATCTACTCCCAGGGCCGGTGCAAGGATATTTTGTGCCCTAGGCGAAAATTCCAGCTTGCGCCCCCCACCCCGCACATAGATTCATTGAGGGGCAAATCCTAACGAGCCTTTGTAGACCCCAGGGGCCAGCTGTGCCCAGGGGCTGCTCCCCAGACCAGGTTACCCCCCCCGCCCCCATCCACTCCCTCCCACTTCCCCCCTCCCCCCGACTTCCCCCCTCAAACTTCCAACCCCGCTGCTCCTTGTCCCCTGACTGCCCCCTCCTGGGACCCCTACCCCTAACTGCCCCCCAGAACCCCACTCCCTACCTAAGCCTCCCTGTTCCTTGTCCCCTGACTGTTCCCTCCTGAGACCCCCCTAACTGCCCCCCTAGGACCCTACTCCCTACCTGTCCCCTGACTGCCCCTACCTTCTCCACACCCCCGCCCCCAGACAGGCGCCCCCCCCCCCCGAACTCCGGACCTATCCAACCCCCTCCCCCGCTGACTGCCCCGACCCCTCTCCACACCCCCGCCCCCCCAGAAGTCCTGACCCTTCCAACCCTCCCCCTGCTCTGTGACAGCCCCCCCCCCCCCCGAACTCCTGACCCTCCCTCCGCTCCCTGACCCTTCCAACCCTCCCCCTGCTCCCTGACTGACTCCTGGGACTCCCCTTACCAGGCCGCTGGAGCTGCTGGCTCCAGGTGGAGGTAAGACGCTGCTGCGGGGCTGCCATGTGCTCAGCCCCTCCCCCGCAGAGTGCTGAGGTAGTGGCAGCTCACACTCCCGGGAGCCCAGAACCAGAGCAGGGTGAGTGGGGAGCCGGGGGCGCGCCTGCCCGGGCTGCGGCCCGGCACCTGCCCCCCCGGGGCTCCTGCAGCAGATGCATGCGGGCGGCGGCCCCGTGCACCGCCCCGCCCCCCCCCCCCCCCCCCCCCGCCTTCCCCCTCGCTGCGCTCGGGCTCTGCGGCTCCGGGGAGCGTGAGCCGCTGCTGCTGCCCCTCCCGGGGAGCCGCAGAGCCCGAGTGCGGTGAGGGGGGAGGCGGGGGACGCACGGGGGCTGGCACCTGCATGCATCTTCTGCAGGAGCCCGGGGGGCGCCGGACCGCAGCCTGGGCAGGAGGGGCAGGGGGCGCGGCTGCTCCCTGCTAGCGGCGCTGCCGCCTTTGCAGGGCTGCTGCCCTCCCTGCACCGCGCCAGCTCCTCCATGGCTGGGGCCACCCCCCCAGCCAACACTTTTTGGTGCCCCCAACCACTAGGCGCCCTAGGCGACCGCCTAGTTTGCCTAGTGGTTGCACCGGCCCTGTTTACTCCAGTCATATAAATCTGTAGGCATATTGCACAGCTACTGCTCATCTCGTGTTGTGGTGTGCTTTTACAATATACAGGTCAAAAGCAAAAGTTAGGTTTTGTTTCAATAGAAGTTAAGACATTTTCCTTATTTAATGCTGGCATGAGAATCCAAAAATGCAACTGACCAGTCTAGAAACACTGTCCTTTGAGTGAAGTGCAAAACCTCCTCCAACTGAAGAACTAACTAGGTTATTTTACTTTTTATAATCTGTGGTGTAAGTAACAGGGAAAGAATCTTATTTAAAAAATGCATCAAGTAATTGATTTGAATCTTGCCACGTACCTGTAAAATTCTAGAAAGTAAACTTCTGGTTTCTTGCAGCTCTGGGAGCACTGGCAGCCAGCATGGTTCAGGGTATGTGGGACTGTCAGATTTCAGCACAGGGCTACTGCTGAATCCACTGTGGATTTATTCTGTGCATCGAACAGGAGACAGCAATGACAGGATAAAAGACATTGTGTTATGACCTGTTTCACTGGAAGGATGTTGCATGGCAGAGTATGGATTTTTTTTTTCTGTTTGAACTGAATATTTTCTGGGGAGGTCTCCTCATCGGGGTTTGCAGTTGTCCGAACGATGCTTTCGCAGAAAGGAAAAGATCCTAGGGCTTATTGATGGAGGCAGCTTAATTCACACATCAGGGCCTATTTATTTAAAGCATTAGTAACCCCCTTGTTTGGTGGGCGGGGCAGGGAGAGGAAACGTGTGGGTGCTGATTTGGGGATGACATCCCTGGAGACTGGCTTGTGGGGATTGGAAGTGGCCCAGCACTGTTAGCATCTAATGGCTCCTTGGTGGTCTACATCAAATGAGTTAACAGTCTCGGGTTAGTGCCTGATGGCTAGGGATCCGCGTTGCATGCTAACAGACCTGTAGGCTCCCTTCTTTATCTGCCGCTCTGGAAGCCTCAGCCCTGTGGCTAAGTGGTGAGCATGACCTTTCTCCTATCTGCCTGCTCCCACCCACCAGTGGGGGTTGAAACCCATTGCGGAGGACAACGTGTGGCTCTTGGTTTGCTGCTTCTTTTGCTGTTTAGTCGATGGATGCACAACAGGGCTTCAGTGTTTAAATTTTTTCTCACAACTAATTTGGCTGTGTGAAATTGGCCCCTTGAAAGCATCATGTGTGTGTATATATTACTGGTTTGGACTTTATTTTGTTTGACCATAACAAATGGAATCAAAGGAATCACTCTCTATCTGACCCGTGAGTCCTCATTCTCAAAGGAAACCTGCACAACACTTACAAAAGATGAGCCTGGGAGCTTAAATACATAACTCTGCTAGACACTAACAATCATGGTCTGAACAGACACTGAGTTTATGATTTATTACAATAATCTGGAACCCACTCGCCCCCTCTTTGTCCTGTGACTGCAGAGGTGTTAACGGGCCACTCTACCTTGACTGGTCCCTTACAATATGTGCTAACTACTTATGCTAAACAATCTGTTCCACCTTGCATTTTGCTGTGACTCTGGGAGTTCCTTTCCCAGACCTGCAGAAGAGCTGTGTGTGTCTCGAAAGCCTGCCGCTCTCACCAACAGAAGTTGGTCCAATAAAAGATGTTACTTTACCCTCATCCCCTTTTCTCTCTGAATGTAATCTAGTCATGTTCACTTGTACCTCCCACCTCCTTGTCAAAACCATTGCAGCCATGCCAGAAATACTAGCTGTTCCTGATAAATTACCTTTCAACCGAAAGAGTCCCTGGGGGGAGAGTTTCAAAGTTAGGGTATACGTAGGGCTAATAGGAAATGTTAATTCACATTTCACTCTTTTTTTGATCAGTGTGTTGAATCATAATCCACAATAATATTATTTGGCACTTCTGTGGCACCTTTCATCCAAGGCTCTCAAAGTGCTTTGGAAGCATGAATGAATTCAGCCTTGCCACCCCAATGAGACCGTTTAAACTGAGTTGTATGTATTTTACAGATGGGGAAACTGAGGCACAGAGGCTTCCCCAAGGTCGTGCAAACTGTCTGTGGAAGAGCTGGGACTTGATATCAAGGCTTGCAGCTGCCTGTTTTAACCAGGAGAACTAATTTACACAGTGATTTGAAAATTAATTAAAATGGGAAAAACTGTCTCTGAGAATAGGATATTTTTTTATTTTTGTGATGTTTTTCAGTTTATTATGCACGTCATTTGTATCCGGTCTGATATTCTTTTGGACTTCCAACACTGCATGGGATGTTTAAATCCTCTCCAAACCATACCAATCCCCTCCCCCAAATACCATTTCTTTGACACGTTTTTAAATGCTGTAACAATAATTTGATTCATATCAGTTTTTTAAAAGTTGTTTCATTTCCAAACTATAATTTAAGTAGAAATGGTTTTGTCTTTTCTTTTTTTTTTTCTTTTTAAGTTTGAATGTAAAGGTTTCATTTTTCTATGTTGATGGGATTTTACACTTTCCCCTGCAGTCCTGGAAACCCAAAAGCAACCACCTTAGGCAATGCATGAGAACCAGAAAGTGAAACTGACCAGGCTAGTTTCATTTCTCTAAGGTAAATGAAGTGCAAAAAGTAAACATATAGCATGAATGTTGATGTCTTTAAACTGAAAGCATTTGAATATTGTATAATATAAACTTGATATTGTTCCTTTACCAATAACCAAGAAATAAAGTTAAGTTTCTGAATTATGCTTCAGAAAAAAATCAGCACTACAATAAGGTTATCCACTTCCTCGGTAACATTTTGTAGCAGTGACATGCTTTCTGAAGACCTTTTTGAAGTCCCGTTGGATGATTCAGTAACTTGTGACCTGGCAGCTTAAATGTCCCATTTAAAAAGAAGACCATAATCTCTGAACTTTTTCCATTAGGAAATGGTTTATTTTTTCCTCCCGTTCCTATTAGTCGGGGCATAGGTAGAATGCCTTCTTTGCTACAGCAGTCATTGATCTGGCTGACAGTACTGCTTGGCTATACTTTTTCATGCTGAATCTAAAGATGATGCTCACTGTTTGTACCTAAATTCTAAAATTGTCCCTGCCGTAGCAAGACTGAGCGCTTGTCTTTCTAACAGCAGCAATTGCATCATGTCATAGGCTGTGATCTCTTTGACTTTCATTGGGTAAGGTGGGTAATGCTGGGTCTGTACGCTCTCAGGAAAGTCCAGGCTCTGTAGCAAAGAGTAGTGAAAGGGGAGCTCTTCCCTTGAAGGATATGTCTATGCGGTGATTGCAGCAAGCATAGGCATGCCTGAGTTAGCTTTGATCTAGCTAGCTTGCTAAAAATAGCAGGGAAGCCCTAATGCAGTGGTGCCCGTGGGCGCCATGGCGCCCACCGAGGCATTTATGGGTGCCCGCCGTGAGGGCCAGCGCCAAGGAAGGAAGAGGAGAGGAGCATCTGCCAGAGAAGCGTCGCCACTGAAATGCCGCCACGCAGCGCTTCTGGCGGAGACCCATCGCCGCCGAGAAGCGTCGCTGCCCGCCACGCTCTGATGAAGGGATGAATGTGCTCTTGGCCACAGAAAGGTTGGGGACCACTGCCCTAATTTAATTGGCCGCCTGTCCAAATACATACCCAGTATCCATGCGGCTGCAGCTATACTGATATTTTTAGTGAGCTAGCCCGAGCAAAGCTAGCCCAGATGTGTCTACGTGTGTTGCAGTCACAGCTCCTGACTGCAGTGAAGACATACCTTGAGTCAGTACTGATCCAGGGTCCTAGCTCTAGGCCACTGTGATGCTGGAAGTGTCCTAAAACTTGACACACTTCCAGGGCCGGCTCCAGGCACCAGCGTACCAAGCATGTGCTTGGGGCGGCACCTTAGGGGGGGCGGCGCTCAGGGTTGTGCTTTTTAAAAAAAATTATTTTATTTATTTATTTACTTTAAAAAATTTTAAACATTGCGGCCAGCTGGGAGAGCGGGCCGGGGCTGGGCTGGCCGCCCTGCCTCCGGCTGCAAGAGCGGGGCCGGGCTGGCCGCCGAGCTTTGGCCGTGGCCGGGAGAGCGGGGCCCGGGCCGGGCTGGGCTGGCTGCCCTCCCCGCGGAGCTCCGGGAGAGCGGGGCCTGAGCTGGGCTGGCCGCCCTGGCTGCGGAGCTCCGGCAGGGAGAGGCGCTGGCGGGGGGGAGGGAATTGTTGCAGCGCAACACCAGGGGTGGGGGGGTTGTTTTGGTGGGGCGGCGCTTGGGGTGTTTTGTTTTGTTTTTTGCTTGGGGCGGCCAAATAGTTAGAGCCGGCCCTGCCCACTTCCTAAGCATTCATGATCATGGCAGGCCTGGCAACACTTTCCCCATGACTAGGGCTGCAAAGTTAAAGCATCACCAGCACCGGAGTGGTCTCTTTCTGGTCGTCTTCCCTCCAGATCCCAATGGAGCTGATGCTCCTTAGCTTGGGAGATGTGGGGAGATCTTATCTCCAAGTGGTGACACTGCTGGGCCAAACCCAGCACATTTATTTGAGGCAGTGGGCCCAATTCTGATCACTTACGCAGGTTTTGCAGTAGCGTAACTCCACTGACGTCAATGGTGTTACTCCGAATTTACATGGGAATTGGGCCCCAGTGTCTCCTGAGCACCAGGGAAAGGCCAGACGGATCCTTTTCACTCCGTTCCTTTAGCACTCCCAGTCGAGTAACTTTTTATTGCGCCTGTGTGTGTGTGTGCGCGCGCATTAAAGTGACATTGATTTCTGCATACTATTTCGAACTCCAGTTGCTATGGGAACAGGATTCACTTTCCCCTTCATGCTGTGTCTTTCCCCAGCGCTGCCCTCTGAAGGTGCGAGCCGTATTTTTCCTCCTCTCCCTTTTTTCTAGAGTGCCGATAATGGTGGCTGAGACATCAGGGGTAATTTGACAAAATGATATGAGCCGTAATGCCTTTGGTGATGCACTCGTGCGGGCCCTGGAGCTCTGCCAGCAGCCAGCCTGTCTGTGTCTTGCTCCATAATTACACTGGGTCATATCTTACCTGTGACATTCTTCACAACATGAAGGAAATTAGTTCAGACACTAATCACGTCTTTATTTCCCAAATCTCTCTGAAGTGATGTATGCCACCTATTGTGCTAAGTGCAACCCTCCAGCCCAAATCTCTGGATTGCATCTGTATTTCTGGCCAAAGGAGAGGCACTTGGCCTCGCCATTGCTAGGGCCAACGAAGTCCTAAAGCCTTTACTTGCAATCCTTGGGAGCTGGGCGCAAGTTGGACTTCAGGCTAGGGTGGTTATGGTAGGGGAAAAGCTGTGCAGGTCCATGTCAAACTCCAGAGATCCAGAGGTCCCTTCACCTTGCCACATTGGGAGAGGGGTTAATGCCTGTGGTACTTGACAGCCTGCTCATTCCACAGTTTTATTAGGGACAACAGGTACTCTAGTGGCAGGCAGTGCCCAGGGCCAGTTTATACGGACATGGGTGCTGTAGGCACTGGTGGAGACCAGGGCCAGGTTTATTTCTTCATAGTCTTAGATAATATTAGATTATACCCTTGAGATTGTAAACTCTTTAGGTAGAGACCGTGTGTTCTGACCTGTCTGGGAAGCAGCATATGCACCTGTGGTCTGGGCATTAGCTTGGGAGTTGGCAGACCCAGGTTCAGTTCCCTGTCAGACTTCCTTTATGACCTCGTGCCTCAGTTTCCCCTCTGTAAACTGAGGATGATAGTACTTGGACACTATAGTACAGGAGCCATATTTAGACACAGTGATAATTTGCACTTCATCCTACAATCTCAAAGTAGTTTACAAGTATTAATTAAACCTCCCATTGATTCTGCGAAGTAGCATCCCTATTTTACAGAGAGGGAAAACCGAGGTATAATGAAAGCCTTCTAATCAGTAAGGTAGCCAGCTCTCACTGATGACAGCAAGGGCCATTTTTGCGTGGTTGTTTTCTGATTGCAGTATGACTTTAAATGCAGCTCTCTTTGATAATTAGCAAGTGAGCCGAGAACAGTTAAGAATCCAAAATAAATGAAAGGTAAATCACCTTGATAGATTTGAGAGTTTCCTGCTGGGTAACAAAATCCTGCTTTAAATATATCAAATCCACTGCTAATGATTAGGTAGAAAATAATCACTGCCGAAACCTAACAGTCTCTGCATCTCCTCCTGCCCTTCTCAAAATCTCTGCTGTTATTTTGCAGAGATTAAAAAGAGCAGTAACTCCATTTCAGTTTTCTAATATTTTGGGAGCTGGTGGGAAAGTCCGGTCACTGTGCATAGTGGATCTACCTTATACCACTGACAAGCTTTTCAAAGTGAATGTCTGGGATAACACAACTAATTGAAAAGAACATTGAACCCTAGTTATTATGGCTTATTGTTGCCTCACACCACACTCCTCCTCACCCTAACCAGGAGGCGGCGCTATAGGATATGATACAAGGGTCAGACACAGGGAGCAAAGTTAGGAGGAAAGGGGGAAAAGCAGGTAGAATGCAGGCTCAGTGTTAAGTTTTATTTGCATATAACTGGCTTATTAGATTTAAATATTTGTGGTTCAAGTGTGAAAGTGTATCATGAGCTTTCCTACATTAAGTGTGTGTGTGTCTCTAGATCCGATATGTATGGTAACGTGTATATATGTTGTCATACATATTTCTTGTTCCCTGGCCTTGTTTTAACTATGGCTGGATTTTATGGATTTGCATAACCACTTGGAGCTTTTGCACTTCTTATTCCTATCATTTAAAACCAATACGTTCCCCCCACCACCACCCACTCCGCCCCCAGATGGTTTCATTTATTTAAAAAACCCAAACTTCCCTACCCAGACAGTAGCCTGTGCTGTGTGGTGTAAAGACTAGGAGGCTGGCATACCCTGTATGTGTCTCATGTGCTGTGTTTGGTCTTTCATTAAAATTTTTCTCTTCCCTTCTCTGCTCTTTTTTTTTCTTTTTTTTTTTTTCCCGAAGTCTCTTCTAAGCAGAATGTGACTGGACTGACATTTGGCTTGAACTATTCAGTGACTTTTAGTATGGGCTTGAAATCAGGCCTGTGAGTTCTCCATGCCTAATATTAAGTGTTTTCATGATGTCTGCCCAGGATTAAATGCCGGGAAAGGTAGATGGTGGGAGATGTACAGGGCTGGTATCTTGTTTGATTTACACTGAGTTCACCTTACCTTTGCAAAAGTTAACATTTTTGTTTGATTGGAAATTAGCTGAAACACTAATATTGCAATTTAATTTTCATAAATCTGGCAAATGTGTTTGGAGCCACCAGCATCTGTCTGAGAATTGAGCTTCCGATTTGAATGAGGAACTTTTACTGCATAGCGATGAACTCTCGTGTACAAAGGATGACATTAGTGCTTTCTAAAATGTACTGTCCTAGCGGCTGCTTTTGTACCAATCATGTTACTAAAAAGCACAGAGGATTTGTCAATAAAATTCAAACAATTAAAACGCTGGTGCTGCCCTATAAACTTGAAATCAGTCGGCAAGACAGTGAAAGTGTGGGTCCCACTCTTACATTTTCAAGACAGAACTGGGCAGGAAGTAGCCTGATGGCTAGCTATAGCATGAAATCTGCGTGCTGTTCAGACCATAAATCAAGACCGAGGAAAAGCCTATAAAATGTGCTCCTTAAACGTTTTATTTTGTCTCATATAGTGAACGTGGACTTTAAAGGAGAACATTCATGTAAACTGATTTATGGAGACAGTCCTCTTGTCTCCCATATGAGTGTTATTGCACAGTTTGTGGAGTTCCGTGTATCGAGGCTTGGAAATATTAGATTTTTGTCAGCAAATGTTGGTAAACATCGATATACTGATAGACAATGCCTTACTTTGCCTACATGTAAAACGCTGCAGCTGCACCACTGTCATGTTTAAGTATAGACACTACAGGAATGGGATGGGTTTCCCTTCGCTGGAGGTAATCCACCTCCCCAAGAGACAGTAGCTAGGTCAACGGAAGAATATCAACCTAGCACTATCTATACCAGGGGTGAGGTTGGCTTAACTGTGTCGCTCAAGGGTGTGGATTTTCCCCCCCCCCCTCCCCCCGAGATACGTAGCTATGCCAAAGTAACTTTTTTTTTGGTGTTGACCACCCTCGGAATAGTGCTGCTTGAGAACTTCTTAGAGTCAAAATCCAGTGATTTAGTCTTAGGCTTGTTACAAATGGACTAACAAAAGCATTGTAGAAACAGGTACGATTGTTGATTTAAAGATAGTGACAAAGGGCCCTGTGGCACCTTATAGACAGAGGTATTGGAGCATAAGCTTTCATGGCTTATGAATTGTTTTGTTTTGACAATTGGGGCTAACTGTTTATAAAGTTTTTTTTTTTACCTTTTTGGATTAGATCTTTAAATAATTGCTCCCCTCCACAATTTCCTGCAGCTGTGAAAAGGTAAATAGAGAAAAATCTAAAGAAGACTGACACGGCTACAACTCTGAAACTTACCAATGAATGTTGCTGATATCCATCAAACTATAAAAAATTTGAATTCTGCCACGGCTACGTAGATAACTTCTGGTGACCATTTTTGTAAGTGGCAGTGTCGTCTAGTTAATAGTGCCCCAGACTGAGAACCAAGCAGTCGTGAGTTATAAAGCTGGCTGTGCTGCCAATCTGCTGTGTAGCCTTGGGAAAGTCATTTAACCTCTGTATGCTTCAGGTATATGAGGATAATATTTACCTGCCACACAAGGTTATTGTGAGCCTCGGTTAGCTTACACTGGCATGTTGCTACACGAGTGCAAAATATTTGTTACTGAATCCTAGAACTATAAATAGAGGAAGAATCTAGTAACTCATCCCGCCCATTCCCCTGGGGGCAGCATAGGGCTGTTCTCCGCAGTGCTTTGGCAGTCTCAGTTTAAATGTCCCAAACGATGGGACTTCCCTTGGGAGACTGGCCCACAGCTTCATACGTTGTGACTCTGTTTTAGAGGAGATGGCTTACTCTCCATGGCCCTGCTCTCCATGGCTTGCTACCACAGGTTTGACAGCGACCTTGAGTGTCTTGCAGCTGCACAGGTCTTTGATATTGCAGGTTGCTTCTGTCTAAGGAAAGTGTTTAGACAAATAATTTCTCCTTTATGCTCTGGGTGTCTGTCTGATAAGCAGAGATGGCTGCCCTAACTGAAAGCCAGAGCTTCATTTACAAACAGCAAATGTTGCAATGCTATCAGAGATCATCACCTGTAGTGTCAGAGAAGAATTGCCCTCCCCACCCCCCAATGCAAGACATTGCATGCCAGGTACTTTCTGGGTAGAGGTTCCCTCTCCTTTCTCTGAAGGGTTGTTTTTTGACAATTGCCAGAAGCAGGACCTGTGGCTAGGTGGCCCAGTGGTCTGTTTCAGTATGGCAGTATGAATAATTTTCAGTTCAGATTTCTCTATGCTAAATAAAGGTTAGGAGGTGGTACGATCCTGCGCTAGAAATGTTCTCCCAATTTTTGTTCCTCTCTCCCAGAAATCCTGCGCCTCCTTGTTCAAACCCAGTTTCTTCCACTCTACAGTCCTAGAGTGATCACCTCGACAACGCTGCCTGTGCACCCACCCACGCTTGACCTCTCTCGTTTCTGTCTTTGTTAGACGGAAATCTCGCTGGGGGGTGGATCTGTTCGTTGTGTTTTGAAAAGCACGTGTGTTTCTGGTATTAAGAATTCAGTTGGTTTTGTTGTGTTGGAAAGAAAACTTGTTTGTTTCAGTAAAGATGGTGAAGGGAGGAATTCTTCATTCGGACTGTCTGAGCCTTAGGAAGTGACAGTGTATCTGTCTGTTGATGGTCATGACCCTGTGGTGAGGGATCTGGTGTAGCTGGAGAGGGCTCAGGGTTCATTAGCCAACTGTAACCAAGAACATTTTATAACACAACTTTTGAAAGCTTCTGTGCTTAGAGTGTTGAGTGGGCACCTGCGGGGTGGGGGTCAGGCTATCTGTAGCCACATGCCTGGGTTGAGTTACTTATCACAGCAAGCAGGACAGTCTGAATGGTTAGATCGTGGTACCTTGTGCACTAGCTTTAAGTATTAGGACAGATAGGTGGTTCCCCTTGGATGCCCTCTATAAAGAGTTTGAGTGATAGAAACCATTAATCTTCGTAGAGTTTGGTTGCTGGTCGTGTCTGAGAGGGATCACCTAGAATCCAAATACACTTTGCTACCATGTCCTATAAATTCTTTATTTTATCTTCAGTGAAATCACAACTACATTTTAAAAGCAGGACGGACGTAATGATTTACAGCTGATATCAAGCGCTTAAGTCATTATTATGCTACAGAAAGTATTGTAGAAGTTTAGATTTATAGGAGTGTGAATAATTTTCTGTCAGATGGGGATTATCCCTTTTAATCTAAAAGGCACTCATTCTCTCTCTATCTGAGGTTTCAAAGACATTTGTCTGATTGGAATCTATTGCCCTCCATTGTAAAATAAATCTCCTGTGTATACAGTGCATAGGAGACTGTAAATGTGAATTTATTAGATTTATTGAAAGTCAAATACTCCGAACCCTTAATGTCCTAAACAGTCGAATCTTGTGAACACCATGGGGTATGTTTTCAAAGTGTTGGGCCATGTTTTAGCTGCTTATCTCTTGGATTTGAGGGCTTTAGCTCGGGGTGTGTAGTTATAAAGGTCTTGTGGGGCTAATCCTTTGAGGACATTTCTTGAAAACACAGATGGAGAATTGTAGAATTTCTCAGCAGTCAAGTAATTGGTTTTCTCCCTGTTGCCTTCTATCCTGGGCTGGACGGTTGCTGAAAAACGGCATTCCTCTCCCACTGATATGGTGTAGGATAGGCCTGTAACAGAGCTAAGACCTTTGAGATGCTGAGTCAATGCAGCTATTCTTTACACAGAGCCAGATTTTCAGTGGGCCTTTAGAACGGTACCCAAAATATTTGCAGGCACATGTACTTTTACAAGAACATGAATCCCCTTTTATGACCGCAACCCAGGTAATTGCACAACCCATGTAGTTCCCTTTGCGGGAATAAATGCAGGGCTTTACACAGGCTGCGGGCTCACTTTTAGAGGCACAGGTATCAAGAGTGTGTGTCAGGAAGATGCTGATGGAATGCGAGCTGGGAATATTGGGGTGGAAATGTTTTGAGTTCTGCCTGGCACATAAGGGACCATCCACCTCTACCTGTTTCTTGATCTCTCAGTTGTAAGTTCCAGTAGGCTGACTCTTCTGTGCATTGTTATAAATTTAATATCAATTGTTAAACTTTCAGTGCTTGAGGGGAAAACCACTGTGAGCCCAACAAGGGTGAATTCCCAAACTTCATGTAACAGTGCTCTCTCGCTGATGGGGTTGCCAGGTGTCCAATTTTTTGACCAGAACACCTGGTCGAAAAGGGACCTTGGTGGCTCTGATCGGCATCGCTGACTGGGCTGTTAAAAGTCCGGTTGGCGGTGCAGCGGAGGCCCAGGGCTAAGGCAGGCTCCCTGCCTGCCCTAGCTCCATGTGGCTCCCAGAAGCGGCCACCAGATCCCTGCGGTCCCTAGGAGCTGGGGTGGCCAGGGAAGCTCCGTGAGCTGCCCTTGCCCCGAGTACTGGCTCCGCAGCTCCCAGTGGCCGGGAACCGAGACCAATGGGAGCCGCAGGGGCCGGAGGCAGCAAGCACCTCACAGAGCTGCCTGGCCACCCATGCACCTAGAAGCCACAGGGACCTGGCAGCCGCTTCCTCAGAGCCGGGGTAAGTACTGCTGGGATCCTGCACTCCAACCCCCTGGCCCAGCCTGGAGCCCCCCTCCTGCACCCCAAACCCCTCCGGGCCCAGCCTGGTGAAAGTGAGCGAGGGTGGGGAAGAGTGAGCGACGGGGGGTGGGGGGGATGGAGCGAGCAGGGGCGGGGCCGCAGAGAAGACGCAGGGAAGGGGTGTTCTGTTTTGTGTGATTAGAAAGTTGGCAGCCCTACTTGCTGATCTTTGTCTCGTTTCTTCGTACGTCTCTTGCCTTATACGTAGATTATAAGATCCTTGGGACAGGGGCTGCCTTTTTGTTCTGTGTCTGTACAGTGCCTAGCACAGGGGCTTCCGGATCCATGATTCGGGCCCCTAGGAGTTATAGTCATGCAAATAAATAATAATGAGACGAGCCTGCTTCAGCCACTAAGGTGCTTCACGCCTCACTTCTTTGGCTTTCTCTTCGCAGACAGTGGGGAAGAATGGCCTTTTCTCAGAGTCCAGAGGATTCTCTTCCCTGGGTGTGCTCAGCACCACGTACGGGCAGCCGTTGGCAGTGGCCTCCTGTCTCCAACAGCGCCCGTTACTGGGTGCTGCAGCGGAAGGTGTGAGCTGCACACACACAGCATGTGTGACTGAGTGACGCGGTGCTATGGTCAGGGCAGATTCCTTTCGGCTGGGTGGTGACCAGTTACGCCATGTAGCATGAGGATGCTGAACTCTGTCTAATCTATCTCTGGTGGTTCTAACATACCTCTTACCATGGTCACTCCCCCTAGCTAGTGTACTAGTAAATGCTGTCCTTAGTCATAGAAATGTCTATTTTGGTTAAAGTTTACTAATCTGTTTGCTTCCATCTCCTGCCACAGCAAACTCCATAGGCTGTGTATTTGTTTTCTGATTATCCTTTTTAAACGGCTGCCCCTTTTTCGTGCATTAGCGTGGAGGTTTCATAGCCAGTATGCATCTTTGTTTAATGTTAAACATTGTATTAAAGAAACTGAGTAGCACCAGCTAGAATGGAGCATCGTTTCGGCAGGATCTATCCAGCTTCCCCTAACAGATCTCTGCCAGTGCACTTCACTCCTGACCTTCAGCATCTCCTGCTGTTCCATTTCTGAGCCCCTACATTTGCTTATAATGTACATGAAACTTGAGTCCTAGCAGCCTCTGCTTTTCCAGTCTGTCAATCATGTGAGACTGTGCAGTGCTTTCTGCGACGTGACCAAATGTCTGTTGGGGACTACAGTGAAACCATGACACCCGCTTTTAGCCTGTGACTCAAGCCAGGATATGAATCTCTATGGGCCATGTTCATAGTTGGTGTAAGCAGGTACAACTCCACTTGCTTCAATAGAGTTTCTTTGATTCATAAATTCTAAGACCGGAAGTGACCGCTATGATCACCTAGTCTGACCTCCTGAATAATACAGACCATAGAACGTCTCCAAAATAATTCCTTTTTGAACTAGCGCATGCAACTGCTTATGTCGGATGCTTTGGCTAACCGGCAAGAGTAGTACTGACTGCATCCCCTGTCTCCTCCATTCATGGATCTTATACAAGTGCTGTTTTCTAGTAGCAACAACCTGTCTCAATTGAATGTGTCTCTGTGACAGATCTGATTCCAGTCACACAAGGCAGCTCAGCAGTCCTTTTTGGTAGCTTTTTTTCAGTCCTTCCTTTACCACACCGCATGGCAATCCATTCCATAGAGCGTCACTGCTGCCATCTGTGTGTCCCAAGAATGGGCAGGGGTGTGGGCGTGGCACTTTGGCATGATAGACCTTTTGCAGCTCCCCATTACACTTGGCTTTCTGTATTGTCCATTTGCAATTGACATTGGAAGACTAGTAAACGGTTCCCTATACGGAGCTTCCTTTTGGGCTGAAGACCATTTCATCTGAAGAGACGTCTGACTAGATGTAATTGACCAAATCTCCTGGAGGAAATGTTCCCCTACTGCTTATTTACTATTCTGCTCCAACATGTTCTGTCTCCTGGTGTTTTGATTGTATCAGGAGACGCCTGGGAATTGTGACTGGTCAGTTTCAATGTACCAGACTTTACCACATAGCAAGGGAATATCCTGATTCTTGGGAAAAGTTGTAAGATTGTCATTTGGAATCAACACTTGCTGATTGACAGCTCCAGGCTTGCGGTGCGGGGAAGGAAGCTGTTTTGTTTGCATTTTGTGCCTGCTTTTCCCTTGTGGAATGAACTGTGTGGCTTTCGGGTGCAGGGAAGATTCCAGGTTGAGAGGCCTGTGGCCTGGTTTTTCCCCACCTGATGGAGACACCAGCCTGCTTCTCCCTGCTAGTTAACTGCAGCCCTAACCTGGAGGGACCCACCTGGAGGGACGAGAGGTTTATTTGGTCTCCTATTTAGAATGTCAAATGCCACTCAATAACCGTTGGATAGTAACCACCTTTAGGGTCTGTCTACACTGCAGTCAGAGGCGTCATTGCAGCATGTATAGACCTACCCGATCTAGCTTAGATCTAGTTAGCTCCAATAATGATGGCAGCAAAGCTGCTGCAGCAGGGAAGCCTGTCTGGGAACTTGTGTGCTGCTACCATGTTGCTGCAACGTCACAGATATTATTATTTGAGCTAGCTAGGGGATGGCTGCAGTCCTACCTCGCACTGCAGTGTAGACAGACCCTCAGTCATTCCTGTTCCTGAAAGGTGCTCTGCATGCTCCATTTGACTTTGGGGGTGGATGGTACTCAGCACCTCAGAAGAGGCACTCAGCATCTCACCAGGATCAAGTCTCTGTACTCACCAGAACGCGACGTGGTGTGCATATTGAGAGCTCATCTCATCTAGCACCAAAAATGATGAGTCGCAAAAAGTTTGGCAAAGGCAGTTTCTACTTTGTGAGAGGCAGCGCGCCGTGTCTGTGGGGAGGCTGTTTCGCCTTGGCGTGATACTTTCCTGGGCGATGCCTTCTCTGATTGCTCTTCATTTCTGTTCTTCAAGGTCACTCTCATCGTAGTTCCTGCATCGTTCATTGCTGATTGCCCAATTACCCTGCTCCTACCTTCCTTGGGAATATTTCTCTGCCTTGTGCGGCTATGAAATGTTGGCGGTATGCTAATCATGGAGCAGAGAACAAACAGGGCAGGGTTGTTTTTGTTTTAACAGAAGAACAAAAGAGGCCAAATTGAAGAACCAGGTGATCCCTCCCTAGTGAGTCCCTCCGGATGCAGTCCACACTCTGGCTGCTCCCGGCAGGGTCTTTCTCTGTCATCCAGATTCTTATATTGCCACCTCTCTTCCGAGTGTGAACACTTCTGCTTTGTAACCCAGCAGCCCTTACTACCCAAGGAGTGCAGCCATGAACTTGATTGCTCCAGTATAGGGCCTTGGCTTGCCTGAACTTTTGACAGTGACCTGCACCTTCCTGGAGGAAAGATGAAAAGCACAACGCACACTTAGCTTGTCCAATCCGTGACTAATATGGGGTGTGACAGCTGAGTGTGAGTACTTGGGAGGTGGCCATGCCAAGGCAAGAGGGGCATTACTTCCCCGATGCAGAGGGAAAGGTGCAATGGAATGAAATTGAGCAGAGGAACGTTTAGGCTGAGGATCAAGAAAAGTCCCTGGGGGAGGGGGAAATGTATTGGCAGAAATATATTTATTTATTTGGTGAATGCAGTCCAGTCAAGCCAAGCCACTGCGTTCTTATCTCTGATGTTCAAGGCACGGAGACCTCCCGGAAGTGGAGTCATTTTGGAGTCCCCAACAATGTGTGTCCTGGTTTGTGGCAGGGAGAGCCTGTTAAAGGGGAGTCCTCTCCCTAAGGTGCAGTGGAACACCTAGGCCTGGGACACTTAAAGCGGGATGGAGCAGAGCGCTGAAGAATAGACTGTAAATGGCAACCATGCCTTCGCTGGAGGTGGGCAGCGACAAAATGTGACCTGTTAGAGCTTTTCTTTCGCTTTCCTCTGTGACTGAATGATTCTTGCCTTCATTAAAATTCCCAGCCTCCTGATTAACCCCTGCTCGTTCTCACGAAACGTTCCCAGGTTTGTGGCCCTGGCTAGACCCAAGCTGGCTCCTAGGTGTCTTTTCTTCTGATTTTTCCAATGGACTGAGCCAAGTATTTCCAATGACAGTGCAAATTATATTCTCTTGCCATACAAGGCCATTGTTGCTAGGCAACCCTTAACAAGCTGCACTGTTTCTTGCATTCTGTGGCTGCTTTGTGGCCTGGCTCACAAATATACATGCCTGTGTACTCCCATATTGTGTGTCAATGTCTGCTCCAGGTGCTCTGCATGCCAGGGCCCACGCCTGGAAAGAGTGTGGGGTGATGGGTCTTTGACCTGCCATGATAAGCATCTGTCACTGGACACACGGAATGTTCTGGAAATATTTTCTCATGCTGTTGGCTTTCATCCTAATCCCGTGTGTGTATGGGGGGGTGGGGCGGTGAGAGAGACTTTCCTGGTCCCCTTTGGACACAGAGATTTTAACATTCCATGGGTCATTGCAACCTGGTTCCTCAGGGATGGACTCTGCTTGCCCTAGTCACCTGGCATAGGTGCCCCCCCACTTCACCTCGGCTGGACATTCCTCTATGAATTTACAGGGTGGCTGGGAATAGCAGCTGAGGTTGGTACATGAAAGCATGAAAAGATAAATCTGAGAGCTTGACACTCTCTTGTGTGTGTACAGGCTTTCTGCAAGGGTTGTGTGTACGGCTGTCTTAATAGACACACACTTCTCCAGGTCCAATGACTAGAGTATGTGTTTCTCCTTTTGAGCTCTGCTCCCTAATGCTCTGCTGACTTGTGAAGGGTTCTCCCCAGGATCCAGTGCCAAGCATGTTAGGCAGACTTGAGTTGGGCATTGTGATGCAATCTGAATCTGAGAGGTCCTTGCCTGAGAAGTTTGCAAGGATAACTTGTAAGGTTAACTTAATGGGAATTTTCAAGCAGCTGGTGACACCTGGATTTCTCAGGTGAGGCTCTGACAGATGTTTCTCTCTATACTAGCCACTAATATGCCTATGCAAAAATGGCATGTGCAGAGAATGCACACTCTCAGGAAGGTGACTCGACAGAGGCTGTCTGCTTTTTAAACTCATGAAATGAGCCCTTTGTCACTTCTGACAGGAATAGAATTGGATGGCAGTGGCGGGGAAAAGAACAGGAGTACTTGTGGCACCTTAGAGACTAACAAATTTATTTCAGCATAAGCTTTCGTGGGCTACAGCCCACTTCATCAGATGCATGGAATGGAACACACAGTAAGCAGATATTTATACATTCAGAGAAACATGAAAAAGTGGAAGTACCTATACCAACTTTAAGAGGCTGATTAATTAAGAGGCACTGTATCAGCAGGGGAAAAAACTTTTGAAGTGATAAGGGGAACAGCTTTTAACTTACAAGTTTAAATTGAAAGAGTCAACAGTAATAAATGATGTATGATCTATTCAAAAGAGCATTCCCCTTACTCTAAACAAATATAAAGGCACTTGATCTCTGAAGGTTACTTCTATACATGAAATTCACTTGCTTACTTGTATCAATTGAAGGAGTCTGCTTTATGGCTTGCTTTTCCCCCCTCAGACTTGCAGGATAAACTTTTCACTCTTGAACTTTCCTTTGGTTTTATCTTTTATCTTTGTGCTCGCTGGTGGAGTTGAATACAGACACGTTTTACAAGGCAATGGTGGGTATCTTTGTCATGGTAACGAGCAAATATTGAATACTGTCCAGGAAAAAGCTTCCATTTTATTTCAAATTCTGAAGATAACAACGATAACTCACTTTTTTGTCCATTGAAACTAATAATACTTTGCATTTCTGTAGCATCTTCCATCTGAGAATCTCCAGCTGCTTCACAACACAAATATTAATGAACTTGCCTTTGCAACATCCAGACAGTTCCCCATAGTGCTGATTTTGTTTCCTTCTCACTTTATAATACCAGTATCCAGCACTAGAGGTTGGATGGTGTCATTTCAGTGAGCCGCTGTTATCTCGTGAAGGCTGCCATCTTCTATTTCAGAAAATAAGATTTAATTTAAAAAGCAAACAAAACAGTTAAGTCTTTGGTCCTTATGGTTGTGAAGAAAACGTTAATGTGATTCAAGCATAAACTGGCATGTTCACCTGAGTATCCAGACAGCCTGAAACAATAGCTCTGAAAAGTGTGAACTGCCTATATTCATTTCACATGCATGTTAACTCTGAAGTATAATGATGACAACTGTCAGTATTTCATGGTTGATCAGTGTGCCAGAAAAGTGAAAGACAATAATAATTTGAAGCTCTATTATGAGTGAGGTCTCGTTTTGGTGTCTCAAGTGGGTGGAACTTGGCTTGTGCATGGAGCTTTTTTTTCCTCAGAGTTTAGAAGAGAATCACGACTTTTTTGCTGTAATTTGATCCCTTCCTGTCATGTATTTCAGTTCCTTTTGCAAACATTGTCCACTAATTTAGCTTCAAAGTAACTTGTAAGAATACTTATTCCTATTTTATTATCATTTCGTATTGTGGTAGTACCAAGAGTCCCAGCCATGTCCCTGAACCCCATTGTGCTGGGTGCTGTACAAACCCAGAACAAAAAGATGGTCTCAGCCCCAACAACTTAAATCTTTGCAAGGAGCTGAGATACTCAGAGAGCAAAGTGACTGACTGAGCATGATACAAGTCCCCAGAATAAAGAGAGACCCAGCCAGACCGAGAGTTGCCCATGGTCATAAAAGAAGTCTGGCATTTCAAGGACTAGATCTTGGGGTTGGTTCTCTAGCTTAACCACCAGATCATCCGTTTTCCCTAGAAACTGGACACCATGAGGTACAAAATACTGTATTACTCTATAGTAATGACAGGATGTTTATTTAAGACTGGGATTTTTCTATTTGCATGCAACACTTCAGCTGCAGTTGGCAATTTTATTACTGTGGGTAGCTAACACCTTACAGAAGATCTTTGAAAAATATGTAGCGAGGTTTTGCTTCAAGTCAACCATAAAACTAACACAAAACTAGGAAAAATAAATGCAGTGATTTCTCTGAACATGTCCGTATATTGTTTACTCTGTGTGTGGCTTTTGGATGGGACAGAGGTCCTGTGTGCTGTCATAACATTTGTGTGCGGCTAGATGGGCTCCTGCCTGGAGTCGACAGCAGGTCTTGGCTCTCCTGGGCCTGAGGGGCGAAGAGGCTATGCAGGCACAGCTATGGACCAGCTGGAGAAACGTGGGCATCTATGAAAAAACTTCAGGGGAGATGCAGGCAAAGGGATAACATTGATCAGCAGCAATGCTGTGTGAAAGCCAAGGAACTGTGGCAGGTGTACCGCAAGGCTAGGGAGGCCAACAATTGCTCTGGTGCTGAGCTGCAGACCAGCCTCTTTTCCCATGAGCTGCATGCCATGCTTGGTGGAGGCCCCACCAGCACTCTCCAGACTGCTGTGGATACCTGGGAGGGAGCCCTAGACCGAGACCCCTGCCCGAAGAGTGAGGAACAGGAGAAGGGGGGCTAGGGAGTCCTGCTATGCCACAAGCCCGGACTTGTTTGAGACTCCACCACAGTCTACCCAGTCATAACAGCTGAGCACGGAGATGTTACCCGAGGTTCCTTCCCCTTCGTTGAAGTGTGTGCATGTGTTTTCCCTGACCATGTTTCAATTTAAAGATGGCGCCCAGCCCCAAGCCCAGGCCAACATGGCACAGGTATCGACTTCTCATTGCTTTGGGGTTTTTTGAATGAGAAGAGGTTGCAGTACAACAAATGAAGATAGAGTTGGTATCTACTTTCCATTCCCCTTTAGTGTTAGGTGGGATGAGGGGAGTGGGTGGGCGCGTGGAGCCGTTCACATACATAGGGATGTCCCTTGTATCCTCCTGGAAGGTCTTGAAACTTTCATGGAGATATTCTGCAATCCTCTCTTGAAGGTGTCTAGGGACGGTTGCCTTATTTCTTCCTCTGCAGTAGGATGCTTTCCCATGCCACACTGCGATGACATACAGGCCCGGCCAGTTTCGGGATGCCGGTGGCAGCTATGCACTTTGTGACTTTTGTTACCCTCAGGAGTGAGATTTCAGCTAAAAGCACCACTGCCTGGGGAAAACAGAGTGTGATATTCAGTGGCTCCCCCATCCCTTGTGAAAGGAGAGCTCAGACTTCATGCTCGTCTTCCTAAATTTCTTCTCCTACCTGTGGGGTCTTAACTGCTTATGAATAAGCTTTGTCCAAAGGTGTAGGTAGAAGGAACCCAGACCACCTCTAGATTAACTGTCCTGTTTTGAAGTTTGCCTGTCTTGTTTTCAGAGGCGGGGCGGTGGATGCAGCAGCAGATCAGGGTAGCAGCCATTCCTCAAAGGAAACATTTGTTTCTTTTTCCCCGTGTTTTCTTATTTCAATCTCCTGTCCTGACTAGAGCAATTGCATTCCAGAAGTGAGTCTGTGTTTAGGGAGACAAACCAAGCACAGCCAAGCCCTTCCACTTGCAAAAGTTGAATTGCTTAGCTTCAGAGCAGGGAACCTGGACATCTTTTTACTTCTGGGCAATGGAGCACTGTGCCTGTGCTCCCTGTGCAGGCATTGGAACAGAGCGGGTCTCCGGGCAGCTTTCAGGTGTGCGCTGCAGAAATACGTCTGAGCAGAGTGGCTGCCTCTGCCCCGCTGACCTGAAAATATCACTTCTTGAGCAGAGGACGCATCCGCAGGCTCTTAACCCTTTCACTGCTGCTCTGCAGGCCAAGCTGATGGAACTAGTCCATCTGGCAGCATTGGAAAGGTATTTCTTTGCTGTACCCGCTCCTGTCCATCACCATTAGAGAGATTATTCATACACTAAGTGCTGATTTTTTCCATCCTGACAAGGCCTGGTAAGAGTCTGGGGCAGCAGCTGTGTTGACCACAGAGGAAGTATGGTTCTGTCATGTGCTGAGTACCCTCAGCGCAGTGCAGGATAAGGTCCTGAGTTTGCCGTTATGTACACCTTAAACAGAGCTTTCCATCCAGGTAAGAATTCCTCTAATAAAAGACCAGAAAGAGTGTACATCGGTGTCCCAAAAGGGCAAGAAGCTTGGCGGTTTGTGTACGTTGGGGAAAGCCAGTTGGCATGGCATGATGGAAGGGGCTTGTTGGCTCATTGGGCTAGTGCACTTGCCATTTGTCGCTGGAGACGTGGTCAAATCCTGGCATACGTTTCTAGCCAGTTGTCCCCTAGGGCCTCTCCGGTGCTGTGTGTGCATGTATCCACCT
The DNA here is from genome assembly GCA_033296515.1 of Macrochelys suwanniensis. Lineage (NCBI taxonomy): Eukaryota > Metazoa > Chordata > Testudines > Chelydridae > Macrochelys > Macrochelys suwanniensis. Next base: position 4,515,910 of record CM065790.1, on the reverse strand, counting down.
CCTGGAAGCACCTCCCAACATCCATGTAGCGGGTAGTCTCCCTTTTGGAATAGCAGGAGCGTGCCACCAGGTTTGAGATGCATTGGCATGGTGGTGGTGGTGGTGGTAAATTCCTCTTTGTATAGTGCGTGCCAGGCTCCAGCTATGTCACCTGCCTGAAGTGCCAAGGAGGGAGACAAAGTCTTCATTGTGCTGGAATTCTGCTGTCGATTGTAAAGGGAAACGGCTACAAAGGTGCATTGGCAGCTTTATGAAAACACTGAGCTCCTCTGGCCTTTCTGTAACGTCCAAGTGCAAATGGAGTTATGTTGAGGAAGGGACTTATACAGGTTGTTTCTGATGACTTTCCAGTGTGGTTGTTTCTGGAGAGATCCTTTGTTCTCCTTCAGCTTTCCGTGGATTGTCATTTGTATTCTAGCCTATTAAACTGTCTTTGTGCTTCTGAATACTTAATCTATTTAAGATAATAGCACAATGTTTCCTATCATTTATTTATTAGTACTAAATGCTGCCCACACTGAGATGGAAATAGACCCTGCCCCAAAGAACTCTGTCTAAGATTTATAAACATACCGAGGACTGCCAAATACTCTCTCCTAACCATTAGGGACTCTCAAGGAGATTGTAGCAAGACTGGGGTAGTGGTGCTGGAAGATGTAACTAGCATCCCCTGTAGAGATCAGAGTTCAAATCTTGTCTGTGGTCACCAGTGAAGATGAGAGGGGTAGTCTTATTCTACTTGTTGTTATACCACAAAAGCATGGCAGACATGCCCAAGAAACCAATTCCTGTTCGTTCTCTTTTCTTGGGGCAAGCCAGTTCCTCACTCTGGGTCTGAGTTACCCCATCTATAAAAATCAGGAATAATAGTCTCCCGCTCTTGTGAAGTTCCTTATGTATGAATGACACACACTATGTAAGTTTAATGTGTTGCTGTAATGTTATAATTTACCAGCATTAAAATCTCTGACATCTAATTCTCCCACTGAAACTGGCAATGAAAACTGAAAATGGCACAATGTGTTCTCCTGCTGGTGGCGATGAATGTTAAAACAATGGGGAACAGAAGGAATGTAATGTCTTATTGCAATCTTCAGTTTTAATTTCCAAGCCCTGCTCGAATCATCTAGCAATTGTCAAGATGTGAAATGTAAGATAGCGTGAGATGGCCGTGATCATTTGTTACAGAAAAATGTTTGTTGCATTCTCCGTTCTCTGTCCAGAGTTAAGAGCTGTCACTGGATTTTAAAGAAGTGGCTTGATAAAGTTACAACATATAATATTTGTAGCTAGGCCTGCAGAGATAAAGGCAGTCCAATCTCTTGCTTCTGGATTGAAGCCGATGTGCCACTGGGGTTAGGGAAGAATGCATAATTGGCCAGTTGCATTTTTTTCCCTTTGACCTTCCTCCGAAGCATCACATATTGGCTATTGCCTGTACCAGGAGACCAAACTTGATGGACTGATCTTGTATGGCAGAAACTACAGTATGTCCAAGAGAAGGTTGCTGGATCTTTCTTTTCCGGTTGCCTTGGAGGAAATAATGGTACACAGAAGCTATATTGGTGTGGTGAAATGCTTCTCCCTCCCTTTCAGAGCCCAGATACCCCACTGAAGCCAGTGATTATATAACTAGATTAAAACTGCTGTGTGGGCTTAATTCCCTTGGCTTTTCTCTGAGGTGAATTTCACCCAGTGTGTGTCTAATGTTCTGAAAAAATGACTTGGCCTATGAACAAAAGGTCTGTTTCTCTGTGTGCTGGACAGGCAAGAGACTGTAGAGTGACATAGCAAACATGAGGATGTCTAAGGCATGCATGAAAGGACAAGTGGTCTGGCAAGTCTGTGAGGCAGTAGATGAGGATATAACCTTTGCTGAGACTTAATTGTTTTGGGTTTTTTAAAGAGACCCCCAGATTTGCTACTGCAGAGAGACCTTGTGTTCCCCTTGTCTGGGCTTCCTCTCACTTCCCTGTTCCACAGAGAGGAAAATGGAAAATATTATAACGGCTATTTTCCACAGCTACAGTGCTTTCTGAAAGGGCCTTCACTGTCTTGTGCATTTCTCTTGTAGCATTACCTGGTAGTCACATGTTCTGCTATGGATGGTCTAGATAAGTTAGTTCTGAGTGCAGGGGACTGGACTAGATGACCTCTCGAGGTCCCTTCCAGTTGATTCTGTGATTCTATCCCCATTCCAATGAAACAAGTGGTTCTGAAAAAATGACTTGGCCTATGAATACAGGTTACATGCCGCATTCATGGGTGAAGTGGCCTTTGTGTGAATCCGAGCCACCTTTACCTACCTGTCTGTTTTTTGATACAGTTGCAAACTAAGTAGTTGCTTGTGACTCAGAAGCCTGCACACACGGCCCCACGCAGTCCTGGTACCCCAGGAACATCTTATCTGACCCGTTGACACTGTGTCTGGAAATGGGCGTTTTTCTGAGAATGGACAAATTGAGGGTCTGTGTTTCATTTAGCTGTACTTGGTTCTTCTCACGAGTCTCTTCTTGGGAGCGAGAGATACTATGTTCACTGTGCAGGAATGTGTTCGTTTATATTCAGGAGAGACCGAGCCGGTTCCCAGGATTGGTTGGAAAAGTGGAATAGGCTCGAGCCTGGCACGGCCGAACATTCTCCCTGGGCCCCAGGCGGGGGAAGTGCCCCAATTTACCTGCGCGTGAGGTTCTACTTTCTCCTATGTCAGAATCCTGGTTTGGGCTAAGCATGTCACCACCACCTCCGTGAGGATAGGACTGAGAAGAGGCACATGCTAGATCTCCGCTTGTGAAATAACTGGCCAAGGAGCTTGCTTCCATCTGGCTCGGCCCCCTGCTATGACCATATATCCCAGAGAGGGGAATTGCGCTCTGGGCTCCGATCACCATGTTTTTGTTCCTTTTAAATGCCTTGTTACCTTGTGGCCATTATGCCGGTCCCCTCAGCCCTTCTCCCATCCCGTAAGGGCTGGGCACCATAGCAGCATGATTCTTTTATTGCCTTACTTCGCTCCGAGAGTAAATGTAACGTTCAGCTTATGTAGGACATTAACTCATAGCAATAAACAAAAACACATTCGAAGCTTTGCTATTAAAACATTTAATGCTAGCCTTAAAGCACTGCAGTGACGGCTACTTATATTTCATAGGGAAGAGGGGAGGCAGCTCAGCGTATCTGCTGTCTGTCCAGCATAGGTCTGTCCTCTCGCTGTGCAGGTACTGCGTGTAGGTTACTCTAAAGCTGCACATTGTAGGAATGGAGTGGGGGGGAAAGATATTTGATGATACATTTAAAACGGCCTTGTCCAATTCCACTCGCCTGGAGCAAGCAATTGGGGTTTTTTGGACAGGTGAGTGAATTATTGTCGCTCTCTGTGGCATGGAGCGAGTGAGTCCTTGTGCCTGGCAGAGTGTGCTGGCAGCGGTGCCAGGTTGAGTCCAACAGAACCCCACGTCCAAATGGTTCCTGTTGTTGGGAGTTGCAATATGCTAGTCTTGTCTCTCAGACAGTATTTTTATGTGAGCGGATGGTTGCCAAGGTAACAGAGGCTATGGGGAGTCTCGCGTCTACGTAGCTTGCTGGCCTCTGCAAGCGCTGGGAGCAGATGTTGGATGGAATCCTTGGAGCCGGGGCTGACAGTACGAACAATGCTTCCAGCAGTTGCAGCTGAAGGGTGCTGGAGAGACCAATTTGCCTAGTCGTGCTTGGGTGCAAGAGAGCAGGTTCAGGGCTCGCTCTTTATTTTTGGGGAGGAGTTATAATTTAGTATTCTTGTCTCACCCCACAGGGGTTTCTCAGCCGTCGGCTTAAAGGCTCCATCAAAAGGACAAAGAGCCAGCCCAAGCTAGATAGGAACAGCAGCTTCCGGCACATTTTACCTGGCTTCAGGAGTGTGGACAATGAAAGGTAAGGGAACGTGTGTGTGTGTGTGTGTGTGTGTGTGTGTGTGTGTGTGTGTGTGTGCGCACGTGTGGGAGACAGAATGAGGTTATTGATTTTCCTGGGCTTGCTAATATACTGCTCATCTCACTTAGAGCATAGGGCTAGTGCAGTAGAAGTGGGCTCATTTAATCACAGTGAGGGGCGATTTTAATTTGCAGAAGAGCATGCAATGCAAATCCACCCTTTTTAGGCTATCAGGATTAGAATCCCATCTAGTCTCCTTTTTTTAATTTGGTATTAAACTCTAAGCCCTTGCCCTGGCACGCAAATAGCTCGTAGATGCAGCTGCAGAAGCATAGAGATGAGGCTGAGGGAGGGAGGTGCTCGCAGACTGTGCTACATTGAGTATTACAGGGTCACGCAACACTCTGCAGACAGCAACGTTTAACAATATCAACTTATCACTTCCACAAATCCCTCCTTCCCCCAGCCATCGACCCCCCTCATTTACTGGGCTGGATCCTTCGGATGCTTCTTCCCGCTGAGCAGTGACAGGAGCTTTCATTCGGGAGAGGCTGTGTGGTGGGGAATGTGCAGATGGATCAGAGGAAGCATTTGACATGGGATGGCTAGCAGGGGAGACATTTAAAAACAAAATCAAAGAGGGTGAAATCCAGTTTTTATTCATTCTGAGCTAGAATGAGACGAGCCAGTGAGAGAGCCCTTTATAGATATACATACGTGCGTGTTCATGTGTCTGTCTCTTACACACACAGACACACACACACACCTCTCTTACTCTTAAAGTGATGCATCCATATTTCTTTTCATGTTTCTCTGAATGTATAAATATCTGCTCACTGTATGTTCCATTCCGTGCGTCTGATGAAGTGGGTTCTAACCCACGAAAGCTTGTGCTGAAATAAATTTGTTAGTCTCTAAGGTGCCACAAGTAATCCTGTTCTTTATATTTGTTTACCGACTCTCGCAGATCAAGGTCAGAGTTGGCTAAGTCTGACTCCATGACCAATCATGGAAATGAACCAAACGTTTGCTTGCAAAAGAGGAACCTTTCAGCTTTAATGTGAATCTCAATAGAGAGTGACACAATAGGAAAAGAGAGCCAAGAAAACTCCATGTATGAAAAATAGCAACGGCCAGATGCTAAGGATGATGTAGATCAACTGTTAGGAACGTGTTGTAGCAATAGTGGCTTAAAACATGGTGTAGCCTTTGCTTTGGAATCCGCTTTGTACTTCTGGTTTTAAAAGCAATGACATTTTCTTTTTGGCTTTATTTATTTGGGTAGGGAAACGGGTGCTAATTTTGGAAGCCCCATAAATGACAACAAGTGGTCTGTATTTTTCTTTGGTGCTGCCTCCATCTCTCCTTCTAGAATCTGAAAGTGAAAGGGTTTTGCCGACCAGTGCAGTGCTGTGTTCCAGAGGTTAGCATATGGAGAGGGAGAGCAGATTTGATGCCTCTGCTGAGATTTTCACATAGACTCTTAAGTAGGGCACTGTGTTCTGCGTGGAAGCCAAGTGAGTCTAGTTAGGCATCAGGGGATGTGCCTGTGTTGCTGTTGCTGCTCTCAGAGGAAGAACTGGCTGCATTAAACACTGTTTTCTCTAAAATCTACATCAGAAGTCTAGCTAGAAGATTTGTTTCTCTGTGTGAATTGGTGACATGGGGGAGGGGACTTTACTGTTTGTCACCCCTGCAGGGCAGGTCAAGGACCCAGAGTAATCATTACAAATTAGGACTTGTAACTTCCTTTCCCTTTCCCTTCTGTGGATAAATCTCTCTCCCAGGGAGAGCTCTTGGGTTGTTAGTCTGCTGTCAGATACAGACAGACCTTCCACAGCCTTCATATTGTGGGTTCTTTGAGTGGCTGTTACAGGTTTTCAGTGCAAGTCTTAAGGGGTGGGGAAGAGTAAAGGTGACATTCACTAGCAGTGAACATAACCACAGGTAGTTGTGCATAGGAGAGCTAAGGAACTGAAAATGCAAGGTCTTCTGTTAGTGCAGGCATTGCCTCATAAACTTCTTCTCCTGCCACATACATTTGTGTTTGACTTGTAGGGGACTAGGGAATGCCTTTTTTTCTCTTGAATCCGAGTGCCCAGCCCGTCCAGCTTTGAAAGCTGTGTCAGATCCACAGTACTCGCTAATATCGTTTTGCATAGGACTAGGTTGCCAAGCCTCCAGGATTGTCCTGGAATATCCAGGAATTACAGATTAATCCTTAATTAAAGATTATGTCCTGTGATGAAACCTCCAGGAATACGTCCAACCAAAATTAGCAACCCTGTGTAGGACGTTGTCTTTGTTGACTGCTGTTCTCCTAGAGGTGAAAGAAATCTCTCAGCTGTATCTGCTGAGCCTCTTGGAGCCACACCCCAAGGTTTCTGTCATGACTGTTGACTTAATACTCTTGAAAGTTCCCAAGTCTACTAAAAGCACAATATACTGAGTTCTGTATATAAAAGGACGTGAATTTTTCACACCATTCTTGCTCATTTTTCGCCCTGCTTCCTTGTGTTCCCTGTGATCTAAGAAGTGTTTCAGAGGAAGCAGCTTGGATCAGAACATTTTGCCTTTTAAACCTTTGGTTGGTGACTCCATCTTGTGTCCAGGCTGATTCTCCTTCCTATCTGGTGTGAGAAGCTACAATAACCATGCATTATTTGTGCGTACCAGGGCTTCATAGAATTTTGCTGGGAAAGAGATGCCATGGCAAAAGTGAGCAAAGCAATGGATACAATCGAAATGCGTGTGTCTTAAATATTAGCCCTGGCAGATGGTAGCTGAGTCTAAGCGTCAGCATCTCTGTTATGTATCATGAACCTTAGTTGATTTTTTCCTTTGATTCTCACACATCTTGTCTATCCAGCTGTATATGGTACAAGTGAATAGATAGTGTGCATACACACACACACACAGATTCAGCCAGATAGAATACGATATATGCATGACACACACACACAGTGCATACAGAGTCTGGATGTAAAGGGATGAACCATATGTTTTCTTTTATGTAAACAGACATATGCATACGAACTTGAATAAATTATGTAAATTTCCAAAAGCAAGTGGTTACCTACCACAATAGGGAGAAAGTCTGTGTGATGGGAGTTTTGTTACAAAACAAAACCAGGAACCATTATTAAACATGGGAAATGTTGGCAGAATGTCTCACTGGCACCGGTGCAAAATTGCCTTGTTAATTTTACAACAGTCTGGCTTTCGTACTTTATATTGGCACAAAGAGGGAGGCCATGTTCTCCTGGCCGGTCAGAGAGCTGCTCCCTTCTTAGAGGAGGTATGACGGTTCTGACATGCCGGTTCTCTTCTTGGCTGGAGTTGAATCTGCAAAGGTTCCACTGTCCTATCCAGGCGTTTATTTGTGAAGTTGGACAGTGGTGCATGTGTACTTGCAGAGCAATTGATCCTCAGGGAAATACATTTTAATGAACTCTCAGTTGACACCTTGTGATTGTTTTTTCGTGCAGAATGTCCGAGGAATCATTCAAAGTGCTGTGTAAAATATACCACAGACAGTCCATCAATGCATTACTTGGTAGCAAAGATTTCCCGTGTGCCTCGCTCTGTTGGGTTTTATGTTATCTGGAAAGAGATGTGAATCAGTACTGGTCTGCCGTTCTGTAGATCCGGAAATGGTGCACTTCGGGCTTACATTGAATTGAGTAAATTGCTGTGGGTAAAATCAGAGTTTTGTGTGGTAGGCGCCAGCTCTTGCCATCCTTACTCATGCTGAGCAGTACCTTACTCTGTGAAAATCCCCACTGATTTCTACTCAGCGTAAGAGTGGCAGAATCTGACCCAATATGAGCAACTATTCATCATGAGATGTGCATTAATCTGGTGTAATCAGTTTATACAAATACAAGGTATAAATGAGGGCTGTGGAATGAGCCCTCCTGTCTGTTTGTTGGCCAGTCAAATTGCTCGTTAGCGGTAAAAGAGGGTTCAGTAAAAGCGGCTGTGGCGTGATTTAGTACAGTGACTGACATAGTTTTTATTGTGGAGTGCTGAATGTTCGTCTTTATATCGGCCACTTTGGAATCTGCCACAAATCAAGCATTTGGCGAACATGTTCTCCTTAATTGGACCCCTATTCTTCCTGTAAAATACGTGATGAGTTAGTGCTTAGGACAGGTCTGAGACACCAAGAGAGTGGAGTTGGATAACTAAGGGGGAGGGGGATTACTCTGCTGTAGTCATTAATTACTGCTGTTAGTTTATTTCCAACTGATTTTTATTATACTGACCTTTTGAAAAATATATTCGAAGAGAGGAAGACTCCCAGGAGTTGAGCTCTTTTACATGGAATTTTTTTTTTTCAAGACTTCAGTTTATAAGCAATGAACCTGATCCTTCTTCCTCTGAAATCAATGGGAAGGCTGCCCTTGATCTGAATGGGATCAGGCTGGGGCCCTCATTTAGAAGGGAGAACTGTGTGTCTGTTTTTCTCTGCTCGCTGCTGTAATGACTGATAGTGTCCTGAAGTCTGAGTGCTCTAACTCTCAGAAATGTCTTGACAGGGTCTGACTTCAGGAGCAAATGATAGTCCCTAGCTTTTGGGGATTACTTTTAATTGAGGATTTTCAGGAGGGTGGGGGGATTGGATTTGTTGGTTCGGTCATCGAAAAATGGAGGACGAGAGTGCCCTCCGATAACTGGTGAGGCAGCCAAGCTTGCTAACATCAGTGCTGGCACACTCGGTCCGTCTTGAAGCTAAAGCACAATAAAATTGAGATAATTAACCATCTGTTGGCATGTGACATGCCTACGGCTTTCAACCTGACTAAAATGGACTGCCACGTCTCCTGTCTGGGATCTGTGCAAGAGCCTTGTTTGGCCTCTCTAGTGTTCTTGGGAAACATAACTGCAATGGCAAAGCTCCCGTGTTGGGGCTTTGGCACAACAATAAAGGGTATTTTAAAAATATCATCTGAATTCAGTGCTGTCCAAGATTAATTCAGCCTGGCAGAAGGAAGTTCTCTTCCTTAGGAAGGGTGCAGCCCGGGCAGCAGTGCTACATGTCTCCCAACAGCACACCTCTACCTTAATTGGAAGGAGCCATGTCTAGGGTCCGGAGGTCTCCATGTTTTGTCCCAACTTTGTCTTCTCTGCTGAGCTAACAAGGAAGCCAGCTGTGGCAGCTCTTTTCTTTGATATGCCAACCTGTACCCTGGAAACTAGACTGAGCCCACCAAACGCATTGCCCTGAGGCCCCCAAAAAGCCATCAGGTGGTGATAACTTTCAGTCTCTCCCAAGCTGGGGTGGGAGAACTGCCACCCTACAGATGAAATAGTCCAGTTTTTCTTTATGAACTCAACTCCAACTCCATGTATCCTTTTACTTCAGTAAATTAAGTTTAATTCCTTTAAAAAAGAATTCACAAAAATCACATTTAATTTACTGAATTAACAGGCTAGCATGGAGTGGTACTTTCCTTCACAACTGATCATTTAGCACAGGATGGGTTATTTGACTTTGGGCTGGTTATAAGGTTTTCGTTGCTGAAGATGGGGTTTCTTTTTCTTTGGAGTTTTTTATTTTTGCACTTATGGATCTTGGTGATCACATGGCAGCCGCAGCGTGTGCGCCACTCAAGGTTAAGGGCCTGGACTTCTCTTCTCATCTCTCATCTCTAAGGCTTTGATTTATACCTGTCTTGTTAGAAATCATGATATAAACTAGAGCAGAGTTAGACTAGGCAGTTGTACAGTCTACTTTTCATTGCATGAATATCCTCAGATTACATTGACATGGTGAAATGTCGTTCCTTTACTTTTTCTTTCCCTGTGCTTGGGGTTTTGGGTGTTAGCAATGCAACATCCCCTAAATGTTTGTATGGTGTGAAAGGGGAAAATCTCATTAGCGCCTTCTGTATATAGACAACCACTGTTTTAGCCTGTTAAAATGATCATATGGTACTTTTATATAAAGATGTAAATTCATCAAGCACTTGGGACCTTTTGTACCTTCTATTATGAACAAATACAGAAGTAAATCAGCAAAATAAATAAATAACCCTCCAAATTGTTTAATTACAATATTGATCTTTACTGAGTGTACTTTTCTGTGCATATCTAGAACTCATTTAGAATTAAGAGACACTCAGTTACAAAGGTTTGTAATTATTTTTCAAATTTTCCTACATAATTCCAGGAGATAACATTCTATTTAAGCTTTTCTTTTTTTTTTGGCTCTGCAAAAGTCTGAACATATGGCCAATTGTTAAATGAGCCTCAGTCTTGGAAGGGATGCAGCAGTGAATTTAATGAATAGCACTGAGGACTTACAGTAGCATTCCCCCCTCCCCAAATTCTTTTCTCTATCATAGATGCTTATTTACAGCCCCCAGGGGGAGGAGAATATGCGCAGCCAGCGGACTATGACACGTTTAATTCCTGGTGCTGTGCTAGACCTGTCAGCTCTGTGGGTTTTCAGGCACTTGAAAGGCTTCTTTTGGCACAGCAGTAGAGCATCTCTCACTTTAAAAAGCTGCACCGTGCCAGTAAAGTATGTCTGAGAATGAAATCTTTTTTTAGATCTAAATGGCAATTGTTTACTCTCCGGGAATCAGATCCGCTACATTTCTATCATAGTGAAGGTGGTTGGGCCTGATGAGAATACGGTGGCCTCTGAACCTGCAGTGCGAAGTCTGAGAAAGTCGCTTTATTTCCTGTGTGAGGAAGGATGACTCATATTGCAGAACTAGGCCACTGGCTGGCCCTGGAATGCATGAATGCCTTTCGGAGCCGTGTTAGGAAGTGCCATAGTGCTCTCTCCTCCTGCTGCTTACTCGAATAGCATGAGATGGTGAGGGTTTTCAGGCAGGCTGAGTTATAAAAAGCAGGGTGTTCAGTCAAAAGTGAACTAATAGTGCGCTGAACACTGTGGCTTTCGCGATGACAAGCCTGCTTTCCGAATGCACTGTTGAGGCTGTCACACTTGATGACACTGTGTATGAAAACCATTTAGCTCTATCAACAATCAGGGATTGAAATGCAAAACACAACATCGTAGGACAGTGAGAAACAAGGAGCATTTGACAGATAATTGGGTCTGTTTTATCACGCACTAGATGGTGTCTGCTCCCACCCCCAATAAGTGAACAATAACATGTGACTAAGATTCAAGGACAATCATAGGGTTGCTGGCCTCCCGTAGTACCTGCACTTATTTCCAGGCAACCCTGTCTAGGAATATGCAAATCAGCCTGTTAATGGGATTCCTTTGCAAAATATTTCATGAACCAGAAAATTAATTACTGGTCTCTAATTAATGGCTATCTAGGAAGACTACGGTAAAATGAAAGAGGGAGCTGCTTTGCAGGAAGAGAATATCTGTTCTCCACTGAAAGGTAATGTTCATCCTCTTTTATCACAGCATTAAATAAACAGAGTCAGGGTACTCAAACATTAAAGAAGGGAAGCTGTTCTTAATAGTAAGAGGTTGTTTGTAGTTTGATTCACAGGAAGCACTGAATCAGAAGCAAAGGTTCTCCTTTAGAAACAGAAGTATTCAACCATGTAAAATACAATAACTTCCGTTATGCAGGTGGCTTAGGTTTATATACCATGTTGACAATAGTATTTATTCCCCTTTGGAATCAAGTTGATGCTGCAGTTAATGATGGATGACGGAGGCGGTATTTGCTTGAGTCAGTTTCCTGGTTGGGGATTCATTGAAGGAATGCTGGGAGTGGAATTAGCAGTTTTGTTCTTCATGTGTAATGGTGATGGGAGCATTTACTGTCAGGTGTTGGGAGGCTCAGACCTAGTCTCAGTATTGTTTGCCTTGAATTTTTTGTCTAAGGAAACCCAGTGAAGGCTCTTAATGAGTATGAATGGAATGAAGATCGGCCTTATTGTCAGTCCTTATAGAGACCATTTTTAAATTCCCCTTGGGCAGCGCGCGCACACACCCCCCTCTGCTAATGGGACTGGAGACAGGCTAGGCACAATGTGGTGCTTTACAGTGTCTCCTGAGGCAGTCAGGGCTCAGTTGTTTCCCTGTAGAAGGGTGGGGAGTGCAGGTTGTATTTTGTGCCCCTGAGGCTATCCAACATAAACATGTTTGACATTCACAAGGAATAGGTAGGGACTTTCCTTATATTACTTACCCAAGCTGACTTCCTAATTTGACAGGGAATTTGTATTGGGTGCCTTTGAATAAAAGGCCGATATTCTCCTTTGACGTTTTTCAAGCCAAGATGAATTGTCCCAGTGAATGAAGAAAAATAATAAAGGAAGTGGGGTCAGTTGGAATTTGGGATTTGGAGTGATTCTAATTTTCTTCCCTTGTGGGTTTGTCTGCTTCCCAATTTCCTAGCAGCCCAAACAAAACAGAGCACTATGGCCTCATGGGGAGCCCTGCTGACACTTTGACTTGTCTCGAAGGCATCTAACAAAATTATAAAATCCTTCCTACTTAGCCATATGCGGCGCTACTGTGATAATTGGCTTCATGCATCTTACAATTAGCTTGCAAAAAATATGGCTTGCGTTCCTGACCTTTTCTGCATAAGCAAGGCTGTTGTTTCAGGGCTGTCTTAATTACAAAATATAAGCGTTGTGTGAGGATAGAGACGACACCCTTGTATCGTTGGCTCTAATTTGATGAGACATCATAATGGGGAGTTTTCATACCGGGGGCACCGAATTAGTGTAGCGTGAAGCTACATTTCTCTCTGCCCACTGAATAAGGGGAAGTTAATTTCATGCTCTATCTTTTTGACATTGGTAATCAAAGCATTGTATTGCAGCAGGTTAGCCTTTGAAGAATGTTTGGTAAATAAATATAACTGGAATTCATTGTTCCTGTAGAGAGGTATCAGGTTGATCAACAGACTAAAGGAAGCTTTCCTCTCATTTTACTAATCTCGAGTAAAATTGTGGTTCCAGGGTATCAGAGTGATCGTCCAGGGTCACTATTCATCCATCGACTGGCAGGAACGGTGCGAGCCCCTTCACCACCACTGTCATGTTTTATCTTTTCTCGGGTGGGTTAAAAGAGGATAGTTCGGTTTCCATGACCCATTCAGTCCTTGTCTTTCCTGCTAAGACTCAGATCAAGGGTGCCAATTAGTTCCCATTGCAGCTGATTGCAGGGTGATTGTATGGAGCCAGAAATATTTGTAAATCTACATGAGTCTTTGTCATGGCATTGTGCAGCACACTGATAAATGTTGCCACTGATTGTGTTGAATTCTTCTATAAAATCTATTGATACTGGGTCTGAACCAGAGTATAGTGTTTTTATTGCTTATTAATCCCTTTGTGTTCCCAAACAGGCCATTTATTCTCACTTTACCTTGGTGAGATTTTCTTATGCAATAAACAAGTCTACTCTAAATTATGTTATGCCTCCATATAGCAGCCAGTCAGTGGCATTAATATTTTCTAATAAATCCAAAGACTGCAGAAGAGAAGTTAATGTGAGAAATAGGAGTCTTGATAAATGACTCCTCCATGGCTGTAGCACAAAAAAGGCTTTTTGTAAGTCTAGTGTTTTTCTGTTTATTTTTACTTGTTTCACATTAAACAACTAAAGGACACAGGAGAACTCTATCCCCGGCCTAGGCATCTGGACCCAAAATGAAAACCCCACAGGCCATGATGAAAATATTCCTTCCAAAGCACTCTTTATATTGCATCCACCACTGCAGTGACCGAAGAATTAAGTGTCCTTAAAACTGTACGTAGTGATATTGAGCACTTCAAAGCACAGGAGTTACTACTCAGGAGTCCCTGGTATACAAACCCACGTGCATCCCACTAGGCCATCCTACTACCTTCTCACTGTGTTGTCATTCCAGCTGCTTGAAGAACAAAGGGTTTGCTCATTCTGAGTCCTGTTTGTAAAGCAGTCTCCTTTCTTGTAGAAAGGGAGAGGTTTTTTTGTTCACACTGAATTCTGACAAACAAATTCTATGGTAGCTTACATTCTGCGTGGGCTTAACGATGTGAAATTATTTCTTGCGTAGTATATGAGGAGCAGAAGGAGGCTTTTGGGGACTTCTGTTACATCAACTGATTCATGCATATGCCATGTATATACAGCTGGGCCTTGTAAATAATTCTCTGCTGGCATCTTTTAAATGCTCTGGTGTTAAAATAGTGTTGTATAAAGAAGGTTGTTAAGGAGAGAGAAAAAAAAACAGATTGGGAAGAATGGACTTTTGCCCTGGTGTCTGTAACTCATCGTTGCAGGATTGCATATTGAGAACTGCATTTGTCAGGCAAGTGTTTGACTGTTCCTCAAAGTATTTTGTATAAGTAGTAGGTGCATTGTCTGATCATTATTTTAGCAATGATGACATGGGGCCTGGATTGTAATAAATGGATATTATATGTAAAGTCATAACAGTTTAGTTACAGCCATCTGGAGATGTGGTCTAGCGGTGAGAACTTGGGGTCTCAGCATTTGGTCCAAGTACATGCCCTGTGTCTTGGATGGGATTGTACTCAAGGTGGCTAGCCCCTCCTTCCTCTTCCACCATTGTGGCCGCCCTCAATTTTTAGTGCGCCAGATCAATCAGAGGTAATGTGGATATGTCTCCTCAAGCTAGAATTTATACCGCCAGTTCTTAAGTGTAGACGTAACCCGTGTAACCCTAGGTGAGTGAGTCACTGAAGTTTTCTCTGCCTTAGTTCTCCAGCTGTAAAATGGGTTGCATACCTCACTGGAGATTCATACAATTTAATGGATCAAATTTTGCCCTGACTTTCCCCACATTCACACCATTTGAAATACTGTGGTTGCATGGCATTTCTGAAAAGAGAATTCAGCATATTGTGTGTGGTGCCTCACGATTAAATTTGCTGTAGAAGTATAAAGTGTGCATTAGAAATTATCATAATCTGTGGAAATCAATTAATCAGCAATCCCACCAGAATTTTGTGCAACATACAGGCACTGTGTTTAATCATATTTTTTAAGCAAATACACATTCCTTCCCTGCTTTTATAGCTGCCTATCTAGCTTGGCCTCGCTATCCTTTTTGTAGCAGTATCTAATAGTCAATACTTCAAAAGAAGGCAAACCAGATAGTATTTTATAATACCAGTAATTATCGAGTTGTGCAGTGCCTGAGGTGAGGGTAAGGGCAAATCCCTTCCTGACCCCTATCCTTGATCAGCATGCATGTACCCCCTGGCACATGACCGGTGATCACTATCACGTAACTGGGGTGGGGAAGAGGGGCAGTGCTCAAGTTCTGTCCACGCTCCCAGAGTAGTTGGAGGATTTGGCTAAAACAGTCTGCAGGAAAAAAGTTAACCCTGCTGGTAAGTTAATTTTTGTTGTTAGGCTTCAGAGTCATCAACTCGCTGAGATGTGCACATTCACACCTGCCGGCGAGGTATTATTTCTGGTGGTTTACCTGCAGACTCAATAAAAGAACACCGCATAGGGTCACATTCTGCGGGGCTTTCTGTTATGTGCCCCTTCCCCCCCCCCCCCCCCCCCAAACCTGATAGCTGGAAACCATTTTGTCATTTTTAAAATTAAACCTTAAATTCTGCAGGAATTGACAGAACAGTAATTAATTGTACTTAGCATTTCTGGGGGCTTCCACAGACATCCTGGCTTGGCGTAGTCCCATTCCTCATACCATTTATAGCTTGTATATTGCAAAGGTTATTATTTGTTATAAAATTATCCAGCCCTTGTTTCAATTAATATGGTTCTAAATCTTGCTTTAGTCCTCTGTGAATTCAGCCATAGCAAATACCTTTCTCTTTTGGTGGAAGGGAATGTTTAAGGTCAAGTTTAGTTCGAGTTCTTTTCTCTTCTGTTTTAAATTCTGCAATACCTTAATTTTGCAGATTTCTGTGCAGGGGAACAGGAAGAGCTGCATAAGGAAGTAGAACGACAGAGCCTGGGCAACGTTTGCAAGACTTTGTTTGAAGTTCTTCTGAATGATGCAGATGTTTGACATATATATCTTGTTATCCAATTTCATACTGCAGTGACCATGCACCGGAATTCGTTGATTGTAGCTGGAGGCAACCTGTGCACTGAGCTCACTGCTGGCTACTAGCTCTACAGAGCACTGGATATGAGGATGATCTAGACTTGTGAATACAAAATAACTGTCAAGTACATCCATCGATTAGAAGAAAAAGCTGGGCAAAAATGTACCACTTTCCCCCTTCATTACCCCACATGTTAACAGAGCCTTGTGCCTATTATAGAGGACCTCTGTGTTGAAATTATCATAATCATTAGGGAGCTCTCACCGATTGTTCTGCAGTGCATATATAGTGTTCCTGTAGTAGTAATACAGGCTCGTTTTACTACCTACGATATTTGTGGATTTGAATTTGGGTACATTTACTGTCTCAGTCCCATTCTCTGCAGCAAAATTCAGATCTGTGAGTTTTGAACAACAAAAGCATTAATTTAATGTAACCACTTGTATGTTCAGTGCATTTGAGCAGCAAATAAAATAGCAGAGTTTGAAAATACTTCCAGTTGCCTTGAATCAATGCAAGAAATAAATCGCAGTGCGCTTGGCTTCAACCCACATCGTTTATACTTGGAGAGTAACGTGATAGAGGGATTTAGCAATTCAGTGTATGTAGAGGGAAAGTGGCGTTGATTCAGAAAACAATTTAAATGTATTAGTAATGCAGAAGCCACAGATTGTACATCCGGCTATCCCCTTTCATGTAGAGTTACAAATATTTCTGGCTCCACGCAATCACCCCAGTGTTCTGTTGCCAGTGCACGAGGGAATACACACGAGTGCTGCTTCCCCATAGGAATCCTTCTGAAAACTGGTCCTGCAATAGTTACCAAGTGATTTACATAACTCGATTGTACCCTGAATAATTAATATTGTGCTGCCCTTGCTGTGAAAAAGCTTTGTTCCATTATATATGTGTTTTCCACTGGACTCTAGACCGTCTGGTGATATTTTGCTGCTTTGGAGATTTTTTTTTTAAAGCTTTTTTCCTGCATCCCTTTCAGAATTAAGAGCAAGAGGTTGGGGGGTCATCAGCTTATATTAGCTCATTCCTCTCAGCTGAATGGGATCACATCAGATGATGGCATCCATTGTCCTCTCTGTGCATGCGAGTAATCCTCATGAGCATTAATGAACGCCAAAGGCTGTCCCTGTCATGCATTGAATACATGCCTTAGGGTAGGTTTGTTCTTTCTGAGCCCAAATGTGACACTTTCCTGATGAGGAGTAACATGACTCCCATATTACTACCTTACCAGGCCATTGCGCTGCCAGCTGCAGGCGCTGGCAAACCAATTCTGCCATGAGCACAGGATGAAACTTGGAGGCTTTTCTGATCCATCCACATCTCTTGATGTGCAAAACTGGGCTGGAGATGTCATAAGAAGAGACTTCTTTGTGAGCCTCCTGGCATTTCCAGTCACAGCTGGAAATATGAGGAGACCAGCTTTTCTTGTGACATTTCAGCATGTCTTGGCCATGGCCAGAAACCAGAAGGGACAGCAGAAAGTAACTTGGGTCCACGTTTCCAGTACTCTGAAGCTTGGAGGTATCGGGATCTAGGGGATTAGACTGGGGCCATTATAAAGAGAGGAACCACCTACAATATGTGACTCTTCCTCTGTGCTCGGATTTGGAACGGGCAGAAAGTACAAGGGCATTCAGAGTCTGGGCACTGGTTTCGACCCATTTCTAATGTTGACTCCCGAGAGATCTTGGAAGATGGGTCTAAGTCCAGGGCCAGGTTGCACCAGGCTCTCTACATATGAGTGCTGAAGTGGCTGCTTTAATACTAGCCATTATTGGCAGGGATTGTTTTTAAATCCTTGGCATGACATTGTTTGTTTGTACTCTGGCCTTTTTAATGTGGCATTTACTAAATAAACATGGAGATGCTCTTTGTTTATGCAGAGATTGTGTTTGCAGGCTTAAGGGGTTTTGACCAACAAACTGCAATTAACTGTGTGACACTAGGCTGTGTGCTCACAAGTACCCTGCTGGGTGATGTACATTCAGTAGCACTCATTGGGTCCCTGCAGAATGATCCATCTATTTCCAGAACTGTATATTGGCTTGGCAGAGGCACCCTGCGTGATGTCTCCCTGACTCACCCAGAATTAATATTCTCCTTTCATCATTCAGACCTTATTAATTTGGGGGTAGGTAGAAGATTGGCAGGGGGTTGATAGGAAATGAAAAAGTTACTGCAAATTTGGACTCCCTTTCTCCCCTCCTTGTTTGCTTATATTAGAGTTTAAATTTTAGAATCGAGCCAGAATTGAAATCCCAGCATCCCATGCATGAGAGAGAATCCAATCACAAAGATGTTTGGCTAAGGCTCCAAATGAGATGGCTACATTTAGCCTTTCTAGGGAGTACAACCATTTGGGGCGGGGGGTTGAGGCTTGCACAGAAGAGAACAAAATTGTGCTGCCCATGCTAAGGTACCTTAGTCCAAATCACCCAAGTACTCAGCCATAGTCCATCCTTAAGAAAAGGAAATGGAATTTCTCTCTCTCTCGCTCTTTGTTGTCTAGCTCCTTCCCTGCTCCAATCCATGCACCCTCTAGACTATGGTAAAGCTTGTTCACATTGCTCCATGGATATATGGAGTGTGGGGAATAAACGGGAAGAACTGGAAGTATTAGTCCATCAGCTAAATTATTACTTAATTGGTGGGATACATCTCAGGACTCGAATATTGATATCGAGGGGTAGAGTTAGTTCAGGAAGGACATGCAGGATAAGAAGGGAGGAGGTGTTGCATTGTACATCAAGAATATATACACTTGTTCTGAAGTCCAGAAGGAGGTGAGAGGCAGGTCAAGGTAAAAGGGGTAAAAAATAGGGATGATGTCTAGGTGTGGGGGGGGTCTACAATAGATCACCAAATCATAAAGAGGATGTGAAGAAGGCATTTCAAGAACAAATAACAGAAATATCTAAAACACAAGACCCTGGTAATAATGGGGAACTTAAACTAACCAGACATCTGTTGGAAAAATAATACGGCAAAACCATAAAATTTCCAATAAGTTAGTTGACTGTATTGGAGACCACTTTTTGTTTCAGAAAGTGGAGGAAGTAACCAGGGAACAACCATTTTAGACTTGATACTGACCAGCGGGAGGGACTTGGTAGTAAATCTGAAGGTGGAAGGCAATTTGGGTGAAAGTGATTATAAAAGGATAGATTTCATGATTGGGACATAGACTTCAAAAAACCAGAGTTTAACATACTCAGAGAACCGGTACCTAAGGTCTCATAG
Source organism: Macrochelys suwanniensis (assembly GCA_033296515.1). Lineage (NCBI taxonomy): Eukaryota > Metazoa > Chordata > Testudines > Chelydridae > Macrochelys > Macrochelys suwanniensis. The sequence goes on along the minus strand of CM065790.1, from coordinate 4,496,749 downwards.
ATTTTCTTCCTAAGGGGAAAAGAAGTTCAGGAGTGCTGCCAGTTTCTCAAGGAGACATGTTAAAGGCACAACTGCAAACTATCCTGATGTGAAGCAAAGATAGGAAGAATAGTAAGAGGCCAGTATGGCTCCATCAGGAAGTCTTTAATGACCTGAAAATCAAAAAAAGAATTCTACGCAAAACTGGAAAGATGGATGAATTGCTAAAGACAAATACAAAAGACTAGCACAAGCATGTAGAGACAAAAGCAGAAAGGCTAAGGCACAAAATGAGTTGCACCTAGAACGGGACATAAAAGGCATAAGGATAATGGGGTGGAGAGTATGCCTATAAAATTTGCAGATGACACCAAGCTGAGGGGTTATAAGCACTTTAGAGGACAGGATTAGAATTCAAAACAAATTGGAGAATTGGTCTCAATTCAAACAAGATGAAATTCCGTAAAGATAAGTGCTAAATACTTCATTTATAGGAAGGCAAAATCAAATGCACAACTACAAAATGGGGAATAACTGGCTAGGTGGCAGTCCTGCTGAAAGGATCTGGGGGTTATAGTGGTTCACACATTGAATGCGAGTCAACAATGAGATGCAGTTGCAAGAAAAGGCTAATATCATTCTGGGGTGCATTAACAGGAGTGGTGTATGAGAGACACGGGAGGTAATTGTCCTGCTCTTGTCACCGCTGGTGAGTGTGCAGCTGGAGCACTGTGTCTAATTCTGGGGACCACGCTTTAGGAAAGATGTGAACAAATTGGTGGCAGTCCAGAGGAGAGCAACAAAAATTATCAAAGGTTTAGAAAACGTGATCTTTAAGGAACAGTTAATAAAACTCTGCATGTTTAGTCTTGAGAAAAGAAGACTAAAGGGGGACCTGATAAGTATTCAAGTACGTTAAGGGGCTGTTATAAAGAGGATAGTGATCAATTTGAAGGTAGGACAAGAAGTAATGGGCTTAACCTGCATCAAGTAAGACATAGGTGTGACGAAGTGGGAATGTTCTTAACGTTTTCTCTGAATATTGTGTGGGTGCCTCAGTTTCCCCAATGCATTTCTTAAATGTCCAGCTGGTGGGGGAAGGCTGTGTGATTGTTGCACAGATAATGGCTGACACTCTGTCTCTTGGCAACTGCTGGCCTGGGCCCCTCCCCTGCAAAGGTGCTAGCTGAAGGTGTTTGGAGAGCAAAGAGATCAGGTGGCCTCCTGGCCCGGGAAAGAGACAAAGGCCAGAGGAGGGGCTGGAGAGTTTCAGTCTGGAGCTGGCTGGGGAAATGGAGGGAGGCCCAGATGGGACTCTGGACTCCCTGCCCCCCAGGATGGACCTGACTGAGGGGTCCTGTTCTCTGTACCTACAAGCTCTGTTTTAGACCATGTTCCTGTCGTCTAATAAACCTTCTATTTTACTGGCTGGCTGAGAGTCATGTCTGACTGCGGAGTTGGGGTGCAGGACCCTCTGGCTTCCCCGGGAGCCCCGCCTGTGCGGACTCACCGTGGGAAGCGCACGGTGTGGAAGGGGATGCTGATTGCGCAGAGGTCAGCCCCAGGAAGGTCGAAGCTATGTAAGCTTCTTGCCCTGGGGACAGTACGCTCACAGAGAGGAGGCTCCCCCAGAGTTCTGACTGGCTTCGTATGGAGTAGTTCCAGAGCATCGCCCGGAGCACCGTGACAATAGATTAGATATTAGGAAAAGCTTTCTAACTCTGAGGATAGTTAAGTACTGGCAAATAGGTTTCCAAAGGAGGTTGCGGAATCCCCATTATTGGAGGTTTTAAAGAAGATTGGACAAACACCTGTCATTGATGGTCTGCGTTTGCTTGGTCCTGCCTCAGTAAAGAAGCTGGATTTGACGACTTCTTGAGGTCCCTTTGAGCCCTACATTTCTATGATTCAGTATCCTGCTGAGCCACTACCCTTCCTCTGACGCTTAAAGGGACAGTCAGGACCACAGGAGACCTAGAAGTCTTGTTTGGCAAGTAGAAATCTATCCGAATGCATGAGTCCTCCCCAAGTGGATGAATTAGACTCGCAGAGCATGCAGGTTTTTTTTGTTTCAGTCTAGTAGCTACAAAAATGTTAGCCAACAGTTTATAATCTGCTTCACCAGTGAGACTATGTGTAACATTGAATCCTTAGGGGCTTTTCTTGATTATACCAGTAACTGCAGCCTGGGTCACACTTTGAGATAATTATCCTGATGTCTGAAAGTTAGCAAGTTCATAAAGGAAAAGGTCCAGCTGCATTCAAAGGGATTTATAGGAGTATGCTAGCAAACCCTCAATGCTTGGGGATTTATTTAAATTAGCTCTTTTAATTGCTTTCACACCTTCCTCCTCTGATAGCTGCTCCAGGAGCCATCTTGGGAAGACAGTCTGGCTAATATTCACCACCACCAGTCATCTCTCTTCCTTTAGCTAGTTATCCCTGTTTTTGTTTTCAGAGACATTTGAGCCCGATATAATGGGTAAGGCAGAGGACTGGGTGCCACGGTTCTCTTGTTTTTGGTTCTGTCACCGGCTCACTGTGTGACTTTGGGCAAATCATTGACGTGAGCTTTCCTCTTGATCTTCCCCATCTGCTGAACAGGGCTTGTAATCTCCACGTAATGGACCTACCTCACCGGACGGTCGGGAGGCATCCTTAATTACAGCTGGAAAAACACTGAGATCCTCCAATGAGAGGTGTTAGCAAAGGGCAATTTGCTATTCAGATAACGTGGCTGTTTTGATTCCTAAGAACTATCACCTTCCCCTCAACCATGGCCAACTTTTCATAGTGTGGCACTGAGAAGGAGGAATTGCCAAACTGAATCAAACCAGTGACTCACCTACTCCTGTATCTTTTGTCTGGCAACAGCCAGTATCAGGTGGTTCAGAAGCCCTCTTGCATCCCAGCGGTCCTATAATAGATAATTTTGGAATAACCCACTCATAGAAAAAATGCCTTCCTGAACCCTGCCAGATAGTGGTTGGCAAGGACCCCCCCCCAATCTTTCATAGCTGCAGAAGTTCTTATTACCTATATAAATCTAATTTTGAATCCTATAAAGCTCTAGACCTCAATGACATCTTGTGGCAGTGGCTTCCACAGGTTAATTATGCAATGTGACAAAGAAACAGTATTTCCCTTTATCAGTTTTAAATTTGCTGTCTTTCAGTTTTGTCTGTTCTCTCATTCTTGTATTAGGCAATGGTAGAAGCACCCAGTTTATCTATGTCCTCTATGCCATTCATTATTTGATAACTCTGTTATGTCCCCTCTTATTCCTCTCCTCTTTAAACTAAACATCTCGCTTCTTTACACACACTCTTGCATGGAAAGCTTGCCTTGGCTCACATTGTATTTATTGCTTTTCCTAATAAGTGCCTTGCGCGCATCCCTCAGTGCTGGCTTCAGAGAGAGCATCTTTTCTACACCAGTTGTTTTGAAAGCAGTGACATATTTTTGTTCCTGTGGGTGTGGAAGTCAGGTGTCTTGGGTGGAGCTAGGACATGTTGGTTTGTTTCTGCACTTGCCTGCCTGCTTTTCAGCCCTGGTACCCCTGAGGTGAGTAACTGAAACAGACACTGGTAGTGCAGACAAGTGCACCATGGAAAGAAAACTGGGAGATGCAAAGAGCCTGTTGTGAGTTAGGCTTGGTGATGAAAATGATAACAGCTCTCAGGAAACGCCCACGGCGCTGTGATGCTTGATTGGCTGCAGCCTGGCTTAGGAAGGTATGGTCTGACTGCAGCTAGTGATGGGCCCCCGCTGCAAAGTTGGGTTCCAAACTTCTCCCCAGCTCGGAGTGGTTTGGCTCTGATTTTTTTGGATCTGGTTTTGAGGTAGGGCCCGGAAACAAAATTCAAAGCCAGATTGAATATGGCCAAAGCACTGGGGAGTTCAGATTCAAGGGCTCTAACAACAGGAGAGTTTTTTGGAGTCCCGTGTTTTGCTAGCTACGGTTTAGCATAAGAGACTAAAAGAGAGGATCAAAGGGAGAATTACATGCAGGTGATCTGAGAAGTCTAATTACAAAAGAGAAACCTACCTCTCTAGGGAACCCAGACTAGGGTGACCAGACAGCAAGTGTGAAAAATCAGGACAGGGGGTGGGGGGTAATAGGAGCCTATAGAAGAAAAAGACCCCAAAATCAGGACTGTCCCTATAAAATCGGGACATCTGGTCACCCTATCCCAGACACTCATTACCCCCTATGTCGTGATCTCCCCCAGGCATCTGGGTGCTTGCTTAGTGCTGGTCTGCTGCGGCCACCAGACTGGCACTCTCTTGCCTGGATTTTAATTTGGATGGAGACAAGTAGCCAGTGATGCCTTGGTGCTGGCATGAATCCTGATAACAGCCAATAATAGAGGTTAGCTTGGTGCCACCCAGCCCCAAGGCCTCTGATGCCTTAAGAGAAATGAGTAAAAACAAAAGGACAGCAAGCCAAGGGAGGCCATTTGCCTGCAGAAGGGTCGTCGACAGCCAGCCTGCTGAATGGACAATGAACCAAGACGCTGATTAAGCCATGCTAGTGGCTAGTGAGTCACGAGCACCTATATCCACAGTCTTTCTCCTGGTCAGTGCTGTCAGGCTGCAGCCATGGATTGTGCCAAGGAATGGGAGCAAAGCAGGTGGGGAAGCCCTGTGCCGTGGGTAGTAACAGTTTGGACTGGAGATTGTGCAAAGCCACAGTGCTTGAGTGGGATCGCCAAGTGGTGGTGACTCTGGCAAACATGCTGCCTCCCAGCGCGGGACAGTGCACCAGCATGAGAGGGGGCAGCTCTGCAGGCCGATGCCGAGGAGGGGAGGGCTCCTGATCCTGCTCAGCCCTCTCCTCCCTTGGAATGACTAGCTCCCCCTGGAAGCACTAGCAAGGAGCAGTCCTTGCATGCAGGGAAATCTCAGAACAGTAGCCCCCAGCATGAGGCTCCTTGTACCTTCCCGAGGTCAGGCATAATATAGCCCTTAGATGACCTCTCGCATGTCCATTCTCTCTCTCCAGCTGGAGGAATCCTCAGCCCTGCTCACTTCGGAGCGGCACATACCTTTTCATTAGAGGGAAGTGATATGGAGCCGGCATTACACAGAGGGATGAGTTATAAAATAATGGGGCTAATAAGCATGTAAAATAATCTGACTGTACAAGAGTGCAGTCTATGGAACAGCAGCTGCAGCAAATGTATTCAGGTTATCAGTGTGTGGCTATTCTGTGCTGAAAGGGCTTAGGCATAATGAGAGTTACTGCTTCGTGGGAATTTCTGGCAATGAATAATGATATTTCCCAAGAACCGCTTAGAAACCAGAGCGAGTGTAGTGCTGATGGACAGCCCTGGAGATGTCCCTCTGCTTCCCATCACAACAGGTACCAGCCACGTGGGCAGTGACAATGGTAGCTTCGCCCACCTCGCCCAGCCAATGTGCCTTGGAGAGGCCACCTCTTACGGTGAGAAGAAAGTCCCCATGACCTTCCAGGGGAGAATGTGCCAGTGTTCGTTGTGCTGGTGAGTCTGTGTCTTGGACACGTGCCACAGAGAATGGGACTGAGATCACCACCTTATTTCATGCAGGCAACCAAGGAGCCATCAGATGGTAACTTTTAACTTCCATTGATCTAGTCTGGTGACCTGTAGAGCCCCGGGCCCTAGAACCCATTGCTAATTTCCTGGGCCAATTGGCCCTGGCCTCAGTTATCTGAAATTCAGGCACATTAGGTTTCTGTGATTTAAAGTACAAAGCAGCCCATGTCCTGAACGCTCCCACTAATGCCAATCATCCATCTACCAGCTTTGGAAGAGTTGAGCTTTTTCTCCATAAGTTATTTCTCTAAATTAAACCCTTAGAATACTTCCCCTTCTTCCCCCGCATCCCACTTTGTTCTGAATCAACATGTGGCATCCTCTCATGATCTTGACTATGTGCTATGAAACAGGTTGGGGTAACAAATCAATACCTACAGAGAGCCTGAATTACACTGTGCCACCTGGCTGTCTGGCATTTTTATATTCTCATCTGTGATGTGTTAAAATACAGACCTTGTCGCTGCAAGACTGTAAAACTATCATTTGGCACCTTGAGTAGTTTTTCTGGATGCTTTCCTTTATGCTATATTTTTTTTCTTCCTCTAAAGGCCAGCTCATAACATTTGCAGGATTAAGCCAGCATTAGCGAATGCATTCCTTAACAATTAGCATCTGCTATTTGTGCTCCCCTGACTCTGAGGAACAGAGAGTCAGTAAAATACATTGAAGAAATTGCTAATTGCATTCATGTTTGTAAATGAATACAATTCTATTGAATGTGTACAAACCATTGTGTCTCTCTCTGCCAGTGTGTTACATGTATGGGAACTATAGCTGGTTAAATAGTACAAAAATTATTAGCATATAAATATTTATACTAATAAACATGGTGAATTGGCTCTCCTACTGTTCGTGTAATCATATTATCAGTTTATTCACAAGTATTCTGACAGTCACCAGTATATTTGTGGAAATGTTTGTGAAACTCAAACTCAAAAGTTGCACAGATTTTAGCACCAATGCTTGTTTGTCTGAAAAATCTGTAAAGGGAAGTGTTCAGTGTTCACCATTTTCCTGTTTAAAAATGTATAGTCCATTTAGGGAACAGAAACAACAGTGTGACTTGTGACCAATTACGCACCGCGAATAACAAATAATCAGTAGTTAAATTGAACTGTTTGCAAAGATCCCTTAGGCTGACATTTTCTGTCGCAAACTAACCACCTAATATGTCAAAAAAAATTTTTTTGCAGAAATTCACACTGGCTGAGGAACTGCCTTTAGGTGCTTTTTTTGGCCTGTCTGATCTGAACCGGTGCTGCTGTAGTTCATTTAGATGCCAAAGCATCCTGCTCACATAGCTCCTCGTCATAGACCCAAACTTCATAGCCCCAAATTGACCTGCACCATGCAAACCCAGCTTTATGTTAACTAGAAAGCGGCCCAAACTGAAAGTCACTCAAGTGGGAGTTTAAATTCAGGGGTGATTCCTACTCAATTAATTCCATGTGGTTTCGGACAGATGTTTCATTCAGTTCTTTTTCTTCAGTTACTGCAGGGAGGCCAACTTATCTGTTGCAAATAAATTATCAGAAGAATTTGGGCCTCTTTCTCTGGTTGTGAACTGGTATCAGTTGTCATACTCCCATTGAAGTCAATGGAACTATGAAGCTATTCACAGCTAAGGGTCTCCCCATGGAGAATTCTGACATTACACAATTTATAGGATTGCCAGGCATCCGGTTTTCGACTGGAACACGCGGTCAAAAAGGGACCCTGGCAGCTCCGGTCAGCACAGCTGATGGGGCCACTAAAAGTCCAGTTGGCCACAGCAGCCGGCTCCATGCAGCTCCCGGAAGTGTCCAGCATGTCCCTTGGGCTCCTAAGCACGCATGCTGCCCCTGCCCATGGCAAAGGCGCTGCCACAAGTGCCAGCTCCACAGCTCCCATTGGCCGGAACCACGGCCAATGGGAGCTGCGGGAGCAGTGCCTGCAGATGGGGTCAGCACGCAGAGCCCCCAGGCCGCCCCTGCACATAGGAGCCAGAGGGTCATGCCGGCCGCTTCTGGGAGCAGCCTGAGGTAAGCGCTGCTGGGAGCCCACACTCCTCCTGCACCCCAATTCCTTGCCCCAGTCCTAAGCCCCCTCCTGTACCCAAACTCCCTCCCAGAGCCCGCAACCCATCCTGCACCTCAGCCCTGAGTCCCCTCCTGCACCCAAACTCCTTCCCGGAACACCGCCCCCCCCCACCGCACTCTGATCCCTTGGCCCCAGCCTGAAGCCTTCTCCTGTACCCCCAAACCCTTCATCCCTGGCCCCACCCTAGAGCCCGCACTTCGAGCTGCAGCCCTCGTCCCCTCCTACACCCCAATCCCCTGCCCCAGCCCTGAGCCCCATCCTGAACCCCCCACCAACCCCAGCCCCCTTCCCCAGCCTGGTGAAAATGAGTGAGCGAGGGTGGGGGCGGGGCCTTGGGGAAAGGGTTGGGGCAAGGGTGTTCCGTTTTCTGCAATCAAAAAGTTGGCAACCCTACACAATTACTGCATTTGTGTGTGAATGAACACACACGAACGCACGCTTCACAGCTTTCCACTTTTGTGCTCCATAGTGTGATCTAAAACATAAGCTGTGGTCACAGTTTTCTAAGAGGAGCCAGGAAGGGATATAGTTGTTAGCGCTATGAATGTGGGGACGTCCTAGCTAAAGGTTTTGAAAGGTGGCTGTCTTCAGTGGGTCCACATCATGCCCTGCTGTTCCCTCACTGCCCTCCTTTCGCTGCATTCCTGGGGCCAGTTTTCCACCACAATAATCAGCAGTTATGGCTCTTATCTTAAAATAACACAAAAATAAACCTGCCTGCCTCCAAATGCACTCCCACGTCGGAGTGTGCAGACAGGCGATATTGTTAAATCCTGTTTGAATAATCACTGATGCTAAATATAGAAGCTAGTGGAAGTGGTGGGGGCACTGCTATTTTCCCTGCTGGGGCTTGGGTCTTTCAGCGACTGCAGTAGTCTCCTAACCCAAACCATGGCAAATCGGAATGATTTCTCCACCATGCATTCTGCGGTTTGCTTTCTCTCTGCTTTGCTTCCCTGTTCCTCTTTGCCCTCACAAATACAATACTGGAGCTTATAACTGCAATGTGGGAAGCGTCTGAATGGCTAGAAAAATCCCTTCACAGCAGTGGAGATGTGATGATTATTTTATTTTATTTTTGGTTAGTGTGACTGGAATGCAAACTGGGCTTTCATGCCTAAGGGCTTTGCATTCTTAAAGTAATTCCTTATGACATGTGTCAGGCTCTGTTTTATTCAGGTGGGTAGGATGATATTAAACAATAAAGCAAGCTTGCATTTCTCTGTAACTGTATTTATATACATGCACATGGGCACAGAGGTGCTTATTCGTAGAATGTCATAAGCGCATGCCAATACCCAGTCTAAGACATTTTGCAAATCCAAGGTGGACATTAAGAGAGAGCATCTTAAATCAACTGGATAACCTCACCCCCCCTTCTCCCACTGTCCTCTGTCTCCATCGTTTGTCCAAACAAAGAGGAGGCTGCAAGTGGTGGTCCTTAAGTAATGCTCTACGTAAAACAATGGTTGAGTCCGAATTTCTCTCACCTAGAAAATCAGTAATCTGTGGCTTGCCTAATTGCCTTGCTTCAGAGAAATGAGTCATCATTGGGGGCCTGGGAAGAGACTAAGTGGAAAACCATTGCGAGACAGAAGTAGTAGCTGGCAAATGACTTTGGTTTGTCTCTTAAACATACCGAGGGCATTAATGTGCGAAATTCCAAAAATGACTTAAGGTGGTATTCTCTTCCATAGCACAGACGAGGTGTATGGGCACTTGACTGAGCAAATGGGAGCTGCCAGCGTGACAGGCCCATGCCACCGGCTGAGCATCAAATAGCCATCCATCCGGCTTGAAATAGCAATAACATTGCAGCTAGGGACAAAAAGCCGCTAACAAAGCGATGCCGTGTTATGTAATTGACCCTTGCAAAGTGGTGAATCATTCTGAATCGTTTTAGTTGGCCTGACTGAGCACCTTCCGGAGCTTAAAGGCGTTGTCTGTTCCTGCAGACCCCGGTGGTAGAAAGGGCTTTGTTTTTATGATGAGTGTTGGGTGCCGGCTGAAAGCAGGCAGATGGGCGCTCCTCAGGTTATCCCTGAAGAAGGCATGCTATGAACAGTGGAGGGCAAGTTTCCCCGCATTAACTTCTAGGGCCAAGAGGAGAGTTCACTCTCCATGGACCAGTCAGTCTTTGGCCTTGCTGCAGAGACTATCCACCAGGGGACCAGTTGGTGCCACAGGTCACGGTGGGCTTGGGTGATCGCAAGGGCACCCATCTATTAAGAACAGGACTGAGATCCACCAATTAAATTCACACAGACTGCTGAACAGCTGTCAGATGTGACTGTCGCTGTCGACCAGGGTCAGATGAGAATTGGTGACCTAGATCTTAAACACTCAATGTCCCTTTAGCGATCCCCAGGAGCCATCCAGCCCCTGGGAAGGAAATTTTAATTGCCTGACTTTTCAAAAAGCATTAGCGATGTGCTTGGATTTGGACAGTAAAACACAATACAGTTAGTGAAGTCTTTATCGTGACAAAGCTTATAGAAACTGTGGAGATAACTATCTGCTCTCCCATATCTAGCCAATAAATAATGTTTTCTAATAACAATTCCAGAAAGCATAGCCTCAAACACATCCTCTTAGTAGAAAAAGAGCTTCTTTAATTTTCTGAAGATTAAAATGCCAAATCAACTAATTACTTTTCTTTGAAAAGCTCCACCACATAAAACACATATTCTCTCAGTGAAGTAAATTGATTTATATTCAGTCATTAATTCTTTATAGTCCATCATTTGCAGAACAACAAAGCTTATTGGAAAATGAACGCTATTAAGGGAAGAGGCAGCTTTCTAAATAAGAAGGAAACATCTTGGCACAAAAAAGGAAACGTGGCATGCGCAGATCCTGCTGGCAGTGTGCAAAGGGAACCAGTTCTGCACCAAGGCGCTCTCACAATGAAGCCAACAGAGACAACCACAAGAGGCATTGCACAAGTGTCTTTAGCTGGCTGACACAACTGTTGAGATCATTTGGTGCACATACTTGTATTTAACATAGGGGCTCAGGCACTACCGTAGTGAGAGCAGAGTAACTGCTCAGGCAGTTACATTTTCATATTGCGTCTGTTACTGTGGATTTCCCCCAACCCTTTGGATTCTCTTTAGTGTTACACAAACAGACCTGAACTGTAGTATCGAATTCAGGTGCCATGATTTGACTTTTTGAGAGACATTCCTAGCAGCTGAAGCACATTTGAAATCTCTGAACCCATTTTTCTTTAGCATCATCAATAGAAAACTTTTTTAAAAAAATTGGAAATAACTAAAAAAACCCTAGATTAGGCCTGCATCATTGACTAGCATTCAAACCCTAGTGTCATGATTTGAATTTCATGCCTTCAGCTATTTCAGCATAGTTATGAGATGACAGTGGAATTAGCTGGTCAACAGCTAACAAAAACTGCCAGGTCTGTGGTGGTGGCTAGAATGCTCTGAGTGTGCCTTTAACAGACAGGGAGGATGTTTCTGAGACTGCGTCTTCAGTTGGCGGTGGTTAGAGCACCCTCAACAGATCCCTGTCTGACTGGCTGGAGTTTATAAAAATGCCTGGTTTTGCAGCTAGAGTTGTGTGTGTGGAAATTCCATGTTTTCATATTTTTTGTGAACTCGATCTGGCCTGATTTTTGCACGAGGGGACACATTGTTTTCACAGGAAGGGAAAAAAGAGCTTCAGGAAAGTCTTTCCTCTGAGCCAAATTTTGAATGTTGGGAGAATTGCTCCTCTAAAAATGTTTAAATATGCCTATACAACACACACACTGTATGTGTAATAGTGGGAATATTAAGCCATTCCAAGAAAAAAGATACAGGTTACATCTGAGTCAGAATCAATGTATGTTGCTTGGCTCTGATATAAAGTTTGTTTTCATACAGAACCTTTTGTTAAAGTTTCCATATATATTTTCCCTCCACAGGAGCCCACTCTTATTTTACAAGCAGTTATAAAGGACTTGAGTCCTCTCTCACTTGGCTGGTATAAATCAGGAGTTATTCCCCATGAATCCAATGGTATTACATTGGTGTAAAAGTAAGATCAAAATTTGGGCCAAAGCATTGAGCCACAGGTAGACAGATGGTCCTGTGTGCTTTTGTAATGCCATCCCTACATTCATTGAAAAAGCTGGAGATCTGCGGATTGCTATGTCAGATAGCGAGTTATGTTGGGAATTTCTCTCTCTCCAGTAAATAAATAAATCCTGAAACTGATCAACTAAAATTAAATCAATTAAAAATCTTACCTTCAGGAGAGTTTTTAGCTCAGAAAGGGAAAAGTACCACGGTCTCCATGAAGTCCACTAGAGACTCTCCTATGGCAATTGATTTTCATAGGACTTGCTGTTTGTTTGATCCCAGGATATTTTACAACACATCAGTTACTTCTCATTTGAAAAAGAAAAAAGACCATTCTCTTTTTTCTAAAATCCCAGATGCAATGGATATCAGACTTACAATTGTTTTGTTAATGCAATAACAAGGTACGCATCCTAAAGAAATAATAGGAATAGGCATATATAGAACATGTATGTATTGTAGTGTGTGTGTAACTTAATATCTGAATAGACAAAAATATAAACTTTGTGTATATATGTAATAAAAATGTTATATATAATATAATTATTTATTTTAACCAATAAGTAACCTGCACATTCCATGTATATTGCCTCCACTCCTACTTTCCCTTCTTGTGTGGCAGGTATTTTCACTACCTGTGGGAGCCCATATTTCTCTCGTGGATAATGTTTGTGGCAGCAGCTGTCTTCTTGTTGGTGACCCTTGTAATAATCCGGATCTTTAGAGCTTACCCTTCAGTTCCACACCAGGCTAGTGGAGTGTTGCAGGGGGAAGGGGTTGGGTCTGGGCTGCCTTTCTTTTCCAAGATGGGTTTCTTTTTAATTTATCTTTGCCGTTTTGTTCATATGTAAATAAGGCTCTTTGCCGTTCCACCATGAAATCTCTCTGCAGCTTCATTTGCTGGATCAAGGGGAATGGAACAGGGAAAAGGAGGAAAGACTTTCATGCCCCATTGTCAATCCATGCATTGGCCTTTCAGCTGTCCAGCTGCCAGCACACTGCCCATCTGGATACAGATCCTGGTGAATAAGGAGTCCAATTCCCAGCCTATCTGCTGTTCAAGGACTCTTCCCTTTTTACTTGGCAAGACTTATTTGTTGTTGTTTGAACTTGCAGCCTCTGAGCACTGATGAATCAATACCCCTGCGAGGTAGCATGTTCAGCAACTGTGCTGACATGCCATTTAGTTTGCGTTTTCCTTTTAAAAGAAATTCTCTCTAATGTCTGAAGGGGGTGCACACTGTGCATGTGGCATTTCATGGCAGGGATGGGATTTTGCTGAGTGCATTTAAAGGTACCGTGTGAAATCAGACTGCATTTACCCTGCTCCCAATGGAGACTGCTTACACAGAGAAGGCTCATTTTTAAAAAAATCAATTTTTAATAATGCTGCTTTTAGTAGCCCTTCTGCGTATCCCACAGTGTGTTTGTTTTCCCTTCTCTGTGCTTGTGGGATAATTGAATATTATTGTTTTTAAACGGCTGGTTCTTCCCAGTCATTTGCAAATTCTCAAGAACATGCTTTTGCTGGGCTACTTGTCACCGCGTTCTCACAATGCTCCTCTCCACTCATTGTAATATACACGGGTGAGTGTTTGTGTGGTGTTCATTCTAAAGGGAGTTATGACGTGTATGCTGAGGCCAGGTCTACACTACAAACTGAAATAGGTATAACCTGGTCGCTCATGGAGTGTGAAAAATTCACACCCTTGAGTGACGTAGTTGTACTGACCTAATCCTCTGTGTAGACAGTGCTATGCTGGAGGGAGAGGTGCTCCCATTGATACAGCTACAGCCTCTCGGGGAGGTGAATTAACTCCACCAATGGGGAAAGCTCTCCCTTTGGCATGGTAGCATCTTCACTACAGCTGTAGACAAGCCCTGAGAGAGGACTACATCCAACAGAGGACAGGGTGTGGACTCGCATAATAGTTAGTCTCTTTACGCAGGGTTGCTGATGTACACATCAAGCAGTATTTGTACCATGGGTTCTTTGCTACACATTCTCCAACAAAGTAGTAAAATGGGAGATCTCCCTTGCTCCACCCATTGCTATCTCTGTCTATATCATTATGAATGCACATAATAAAATATGAATTTGGCATTTATCTCTCATGTTGTGTTTTAAGTAACGTATCGGGCCTAGCCCCAGGAATCAGTGTTAGTCTATAAAACCGGAGTCATCTCCACTAATTGCCCTTAAGAGGCTATGATGAAGTCCTTCAAATAAATGTACTCATAATACTCAGCAGGAAGGTGTTACAACAGAGGGGAAATTTGCATGGACCTAGAGAAATTAAAAAACAATGCAGTAATTAACAAAAAGAAATTCAGCCTGGGAATAATGCAGCTGAATACACTTAGGAGGGAAACAATCCTAGACACTGAACAATGCTGGAAAATCAGTAAAGGCAAAAAAGACTTAGTTATGGGAGTGGTTAATAGGCTATATAGGAGGCAGCAAAATAAATTATTTTGCATAGGGAGCAAATAAATAAGGCAGTGCTGTTTGAGTTTGTATCCCCAAAGGCTATATACCCACTTTAGACAGTGTGTGTGAGATCACACTTGAAATATTGGAAGCACCTCCGTGTAAACCAGATTTTGACATCATAGAGGGCACACGGAAGACAGTACCAGAGATTATTAAGGTTTTGTTATCTATCTTGGCTGAAAGGAGAACGACTGGTGAATTTCGTAATCATCTACAGTTATTAAGAGGTGTCAACATTGAGGTGGTGCAGGAAATTGTTTAGGGTGGATCATGGATAGATAAATAGGAGGCTAAGATGATAAGGTTGGGAAGGAAATACGTAAGCAGCTGGACATCAGGAAGATTTCCTAATGCTCTGATTTATTAGACTGTGAAGCAGACTCCCAAAGGAAGCAGTGAAATCTCCATTGCTGCTGGAGTGGACAAAATCCCTGGGAATGTGCTGGATAGGAGAATCTTATGTTGGAGAAGGATATGGCCACCTCACAGGTCTTTTCTAGCTCTATTTTCTATTATTCATTTGTTAGTTATATTGCCAGAGCACCTAGAATCAGGGTCTTGGGGTGCAACGGTTTAGTTTATCTTTTTTTGTCATTGCACATTTCTTTGCATGTGTGTGGTGCTCAGTCACATTAGCTTGTTGCATTGTATTGTGTTTGTTTTCTTGTGTTGACATTAGTTGCATTTATGGTTCTCTAATATAAGCAGGCCTCGTACTCGTTCTACCCCATAACAAGCCAGACAAAACTAGAGATGGATCTGAGCCACAAAATTTGGATCCAGACCAAGACTTGAAACCCACTGCACTGCTTGAATTTGGGTGTTGGGACTCCTCTCTTATCCAGGTTGGGCCCCCTGATCTTTCAGTGCAGAAAGCATCTCGGGAGACGGCTGAGCAGGGAGAAACCTGCCTGTGTGTCTTTCCAGGGTGGTATGTGAATTATTCTTCTGGATTCGATCCATGTAAAGTCTCCAATCCTTGAACTTGTTTAGGAGAGTGGTGGTGGTGTTGCTTTTTAAATGCCAAAATCAAAAAGCCCAACTCATTCTGAACTTCAGAGTCTCACTTGGATGCCTGTCTAACCTCCCCAAATGGCAACTGTCACAGGATTTGGGTGCAAGAGCATGTGGTGACCACGGTTCCCTGAAAAGATCCATGAGCCTGATCCTACGCGACTGCTCTGAATTGCATGTTCGTAGCAAACTCAGGTGATGTTTGTGTGTGTTGGAGTGTTGCTGTGAGCATCCTGCACAGCTCTAGTATCTCGTCATTTCCCAGTTCTACTGGAACGTCCTACGCCTGGTTCAGCTCATCCTCTTGCTGTCGGTCCTGACTTTCCTTTCTTTGATTGTGCCTTGTGCAGCCTGGATGAACAGATGCACTTTCCCTGCTCAATATGGATAAATATTTATTTTACCTAGAAAAAGTTTCTTCCCATCTGATTGCCACGTGTGTGGGGTTTGACATCTAGTCACGTTAAACGTTTTATGCTTTATGTTGGTCTCATTTACTGTTCTGGGATTGAGAGTGGATGGATGGACACTGGAATTAGGTGACTAATTTAATTTTACTGTCCTTCAAAATACCCGCAGAGAGGATAGATGATCCTGGAACCCTGTAACGTTGACGTTGGAGGAGGTGTGTCTGTCGTAGGAAGGGGCATCTATGGGGAAAGGAACTGCAGCCTCGCGGAAGGTCTTCCCTCGTGCTGCTTCACTTACACCCAAGCACGGGAAAGGGCAGCTCCTGCAGCCCCTTATGCCTCACCCATAGAGCCATATCAGTGAATTGCCTTGAAAGCTACTGTTCTAGGCATTAGTAATGGACCCGAGATCTTGCACGACTGCATATAAGGGGGTTTCTGTTAACTTCAACACATCAGACTGCTCTTAGCTGGAATTTATTTGCATGTAATAAAACATATGAAAACTGAATTACAAAGAAAACTCCAATAGAAATGGTCATGTAAATTTATAACGTGATGTTATAATATCTAATAACTTCAGAATCTTTTCAAGGAGACTTAAAATAATATATATTATGCTGTAAAAATGACCCAAAACTTAAGTGTTTCATTGGAAACCTGTAGCTGTAACTCTGCACCATGTAAATTTATGACTAAGTCCTACAGTTTGTCTGCTTAAGGGCTTTATTATAGACTGTGTGCTCTTGCCTAACAACAGGGAGTTATTGATTTTAAGAAGCAAATGGCCAAGTCTCTCTTGCTCCATTTGCTTGTAGGCTTGACAGCAACACAGGGTTAGGAAATGAATGCATGGCAAGGGCTGCCAGCTTCTAGTTTGGGCAGCAACCACACGATTATTTCTCTAGTACCACACTTAGGTGGAGAGACAAACGGCTATTTTCAGAGACTTTTTGAGTCCTGGGCTGCCCATGGCTCCCTCGGGGAGTGTCAAAAGGTGATGGTGTCTAGTGGACTGCATGCTATATGGTGCAGCATTAGATTTGGGCTATTATATGGCTAGTGATATGGAGGAGGGAGTGAACAGCACCTTCACTGAACATGCAGATGACTCTGAAGTGGGTGGTCCTGCAAAAGCCAGTGAAGACAGACAAAAGATAGCAAGGGATGGGTGGGGATAGAAACATGGGGAAGGAAATAACATGAGATCCAGCTTGGAAAAATGCAGCTAATACTCCCCAGAGTTCTCCAATGGGATGGAGATAATATTATTTCTCGTTTCTTCTCCTCCTCTCAGCTACCAATCAGGATCAAAAGGCTACGGTGAACCCAATAGCCCAAAACTGACTCAACTCAAATTTAATTTCCAAATGAATCAGAGTCCCGTGTTCTTCAAAATAAATAAAATCTCCTCTTCCATCTATATTCACAGCACACCACAGCTCCCAACCTTCCTTTATAGAAATGGTTTTTACTCTAGCCTGTGTTTTCTTTCCCCTGCTAATTATATTCAGTTTCAAGTTGGTGCTCTAGATTAACAAGTCTATATATTGGAAGTCAAAGTAATGAAGAAAAAATGATTTCATGTGAACCCTCGGTGACCTTGGAATGTAGCAGATATTTTTCTTTAAAAATAAATTGTTTAACTTCTTCAAACAAGGACCTCTGGGGCCCTTCTGGAATAGAACCATCTCTATAATGCAGTCATTAGAGATACAGTGGTGCCTTTTAAGTCCATGTTAGAAAATTCAAATTTTTCAATTTAGTGAAGTTCTCTCTCTTTAAAGTGCTGTGAAACTTGGAAGGTTTTGCAGGATTTCCTATGGCTTCTCACCAAAAAAAAAGACTTCTGTTGTGTTGTTTTGTTCTAAAATCTCATTGAGACAATACTGCACATGCTCCATGAGCCAAACTTGTTGCTAAAATGAAAAATGTCGTGCCGGTTAAAAGGACTCTTCCAAGACTGGGGAGCGTGCAGGGGTAACTGGCCTTTCTTTTGGCAAAGTCCTTGTTGTGTGCAGGGGGTTTGTGGCTTTGTTTATTTTATATTTAGAGATGGGACCATAACTACCCCCAGATCCAAACCCTCATACTGTGGGGAAGTTCAGGGGTGAACTTTGCAGTTATAACAGGCTAAACCAACACTGTGGTGTATTTGAAATCTGGGTCAAGATCTGAACTTTCCGACTTAGCCCCGCTTCTTTTTAAAATTAGAAAAGACAAAGCCTTGCACCCTTGGGGCATTCATAGTTGTGTTGTAATGAATTGTATTTTCAACAGCACACTCCCAACATCTCTTGGGGGGGAAAGCAATGCTCCTCCCCTGAAATTTGCAGCTGCCACAACAGACGAATAAAATCCTAGGGAACATCCCCAGCCAATAAACAGCCCCATCTATAATGTCATAACACCCCTCCCTGGAAACCTGGCTCAATTAAACTGATGAAAAACAGATTTCTTCCCCCCACTCTCTCCCAAACAAATACATTCCACTTTCTTAACAGAACTGAATGCTAGCTAGCAGGAGCACACTGCAGAACCCCCCTACATTAGCAAACCAGTGTGTGCAGGTGATGGAAAGGAGAGCGGTTTGGCAAGGAAACTGATTTCAGTTTTGAGCTTCCCAAAGGTTTATTCCAAACAATGAGGGATGAGGTCAGGATTCTGAGCAGTGTGTTGGAAATGTCTGTCACATTTTGGAATCCATCATAGGCTGCTCCAGGCTAAGAAAAGTAGTGGTGGCTTTAAGCATAGGGGTGAAAATACTTTGCCGCCTCTTTTGCAGAAGTCAGACTGTGCATTTTAAAGTGCACTACTTTTTCACAATAATTGATGTAATCAAGCTCAAAAAGGTTGAAATTTCCAGAGGGATAGAGAGGGGAGAAATGCTAAAATCCACATTCTAGATGATGAAACTTGAATCCTGATCAATCTAATGAGTGATCAGGAAACAGAAATCACCCCACTTTCTTCCAAAGTGCTGTGCCTGGATCGGTACTTGGGAAAGAAACAGTAACTCGGTAAATTAGCGATCCAGTTTTCTCCAATTGGCGGGGAGTGTTTCTTGCTTATATTTTTGTTTTGCTTTCACAGTTAAATCTCAGGCTGGTGTTTTGATAACAGCTTATTGCTGTTTGTTTTTCTCTTAGCTGCTTGTTTTCTTTGATAATTCAGCCTCTCGCTTATTTTCCTTTGGAAATCCTGGGCTCAATCCTGCAAGCTGTGGAGCACAGTGCTCCGAGCACCCCCTACAGGGGCCGAGCGTCCTTCGCTCCCAACAGGCCCCGGGCAAGGCCAGGAAACCCAAGTTCAAGAGTCAGCATTTAGCTTTCAAAATCGCTCCCCTCCCTTTGTGCAGGGGCTAGGTTTGTTCCTGGGGACCTTTGTGTGTGCTCTCACTGGAGTCTCCTCCCCTTTGTTCCAAGGCAGCTGTGGGCTTTGTGTTTACAGCAGTGTCTGATGTACCTTTTGCCCTTTTCCATCTTAACTGCAGCTTTTGCACCTTCTCTCTGTTCTGTGCTCTGTGTAACATCTGCTGATGGAGCCAGCGAAAGGCTTTGCAGTGCAGCTGGGATCCTGGATCATTAGGAAGCTGCAGAGTAGCTTCGGCCGCTCTTTCAAGTCTTTGGCTCTCCCTAGTCACAAACCAGACCCAAATGACACCCTCTTCTCCCCCCTCCCCCCGGCCAATGGAGGCCCAGCATCTTCCAGCTGCCATGGCTACCGATCCCAATCTGGGCAGGGGGCTGGAAACAAAACCTCAGGCCTTTGGTGGTTCCCTGTCAGCCGGAGGAACCCAGTACTTCTGAGCTGTCGTTGGGCTCCTGTCTGGAATGGCAACTGCCCAGGGCCCAGGACTGGGTGAGAGTCTGATGGCGGCGGGTCTGTGAGGACAGCCAGTCCGTGCAAGGCCAGCGTGCTGAACCATGGCTCAGTCCTTACACCAGTGGGGCAAGGGCTGGGTAAGCGGAGCCACATGGGGCTTCCTGGCCTGAGCGTGGGCATAAAACAGAGCCCGAGATAGCAGGGGAGGGGAGATTGTGGCATAAAGAGAGGCCCAGGTGGCCGGTGTGACTTAGGTTTTGGTCTGAAAGAGCTTTACTCCAGAGGGGGCTCTGGGTGCCCTTGAAATATACTTACCCACCCGACGTAGCAGCCAGAAAACCGCCACCGCCCACAGCAGCAGCAGCACTTCTCCTTCCTCCCACCCTACGGGCCGGCTCGGCCTCCTCAGGCAGGTGATGCTGCAGCTCCACCACGCTCCCCTCCCCCCCAAGTCCCACCCTCGACTGCCTCAAAGAGATGGGCCTGGCCCTGTTGCCAAGACGGGCAGCGAGTCTGGACTCCCTGGGGGCTCGGGGCCCAGAACGTTCCGAAGCTCAGCCGGTAGCCCCCTTGCTCCCTAATGAAGGGGAGCTGTGTGCTCGCAGCCGGGCATATCTTGCCTTTGGTGCTTGGCACAGACTAGCAATATTAGAGTGCTGAGAAGTTGCCCTTTGCTAGCTCCTTTCACCCCGGGTCTCTGCGCGCCACAAACATTGCTTAAGGCTCAGCAGATGCCTCGGAGAGCTGGGTGAATATTGATATCCGCCTTTCGCAGTGGGAAGCCGATGTTACGTGCTGAGCCAGTGACAGCTGAAAACAGGACCCAGCCCTCCTGTGCTCTAACCACTGGGCCCTGCTTTCTCCTTCTTTCCCTGTATTTAGAACATTTCACCTCAAAGAGCTTCACAAAGCCGCTACGAACAGTACCACGGAAATGCAGCTGCCTCTGGGGTGTGGAGAGGGTAGCAACCAACCAGGACAGTACCCTGGGAAGGGGGAAGTTTTGGCCTCAGAATTCAGGACGCACACACGCATGCACCAAGGGATCTTTAGCGGCCAGACCGAGCAGATAAAAACCTGGTGAGGCCAAGGGGCCACTTGTTGAAATAAGTCCTCAGTCCCTTTCTAATACTGTAAAACTTCCATCCGCTCTGTGACCCCCTCCTAGGGAGGGTCCCACTGGGAGTTAAGTTTCTTCTCCGAGAGCTCTGCGGAGGCCATGGATTGGCCTCAGACTGGACCTCGGATTTTAAGGTCTGCTCTGAAAAGCTCCCACACAGAAAACTGCAGGTTACTCCGATTATCTGCCTCAGAAGGATGAAGGGCTGAGCTGCCTCTACTGGGATTCAAACCTGAGTATCCAAGGAGCAGAAGACTCTAACCCCAGTCTGTACACCACTGCCCTCTGTCTATAACAGTAACACTGAGTGTGTTGGGGGGCTGACTTGCAGGTGGAAGAGACGGCACTGGGGGTCGAAAGCAGGCTGGGCTGGCTGTATGAGCTGGGATAGCTTGTGATGCAGGGATTTCCCCAAGAGCTGAGGCCGAGGTCTCAGTGGCTCGAGAGCAGTGCACTGTGGGTACCTGGCAGTAGGTGGAGTTGGAAAACTCGTTCCTCAAGTATGCTGATCCTGAAGGACGGCTGGCATTGCGATGGTCAAAGAAGGCCGGAGGATCTGCTGCGGCTTCCAGAGAGGCAGCTGGGATATAATGAATGGGGTAAGCCAGCTTTGGAACTAGGGGCAGCGTAAGAAGGCAACCAAGCCAAGAGTGAAGGTGAGAGACTGGGCTGGAGTTGAACTGAGCACAGTGCTTTGCAAGGCCCCTGAAGGCCGGCAGCCTAGGGACAGGTTCCCAAGCAACCTGATTAGGCCTTGCACCTGATCCCCCGTCACGATGATCCTTCAGTTGCCAACCAAGCGGTTCTGTGCAGCCAGGGAAGGGCATATTTCCTCCCTGCTCTTGGCTGCCTTTGATTTCTGCTGTCGGTGATGCACCTGCCTAGCCTGTATCCCCACAGCTTGGTACACAGCTGCACAGAATTGCCCTTCTCCCTCAGGCGCCGGGTGAAAGCGCCCCAGCAAAATCTCACCCTGCTCCACCAGGGTTTCTTTTCATTTCGTTTTCTTTCCTCCTTAATGAATCAGACCATAAATCCGAGGGCAGGTTGCCAAGTCTGACAAATAATGGAGAAGGGAGGGTGTGTTCAGGGCAGGGTGATCATATATCATAAGGTTTGAAATGCTTTCAAGGGCAGGAGGGCGACGGGCAACTATAGACCTGTGGAGCTGTAATAGAGACAGGAAAAATACCTTCTTTATATGGAAGGGACAAGGTGCCTCTGGCCGGAGTGTATTATGGTGTGCCAGGGAATACTTATTTCCTCGTTTGCATCCAGGGAAAGAAACAGAACAAAAGCAGGCGGCCAGCCTGCTTCAGACAAGGCGCAGAGAGGGAGTGAGGCACGGTCCTACCAAACCCTTCCTGTGCTCCAGCCACTGCTGTTCAGCTCGTGTCAACGCCATCCTGGCCCACACTGCCGACACACTGATTGGCAGGGAGCTGCCTAGCTTAAAAGCACTAGCAAGAGGTGTCCGTGCTTCCAGCAGTCGCCACGGGTGTGAAAAGCCAGGGGAATGAGGGAGGCTAAATTAGGATCAAGTGGCACCATTGACAGGGCCGTGTGCTGCTGGATGGGTTTGGGGACACTCTGACCTGAACTCTGGCAGTGTTCATTAGTACAATTAGTGTCACGGGGAAAGATGAAGATGGTTTATCTCGTATTTTGTTTTTGTTTTTAAACTGTGCCCTCACCCCATGTGGCCCTGGAGCTGGGAGGACAAACTGGGAGGAAACTTCCTTGTCAGGTATAAACCAAAGCCCCACCTTTAACTGCACACCCCTCTCCCCTCCCCTTCCTGAATTCTTTCTTGAGACATTAGTGACGGGAATGTGAGCCAATCGGGACAGTTTCTGTGGGGCTAGCAGCTCGGTCCATGTCTCCTGCTCTGAAGGTCCCTTGCATGGACTCCACAGATTGGTGGTAAGGGGTGAAGGAGGCCTGCTGGGGGCAGAAAATACCTGGGATCAAGTAAGGAAGGAATAAGGGACTGGAGACTAGGAACCATCAAGGCCAGGTTGCGTGGAGGTGTGGCGGAATCGGCCAGCGCACTGATTGTAATGAGAGAGGCATTGCCATTGCCAGGGCTGTCCTGTGGCTAATCACAGGACTGGCCTCTCCAGAAGTTTCACTGGTGCTCAAACCTCATTAAGGCAGTGTTAAGAGACATCCTCATCCCTGTGAAAACACCCCGACCTTCAGCCACTGAGTGCTGGGACAGTCATTGTCATGCGTCGCTCTGCTCCCTGTTTGGATGCGGTGCCTGGGAAATGACTCCTTAGCTCTTTCAGCGTGAGAAGACGTGTCCTTTTCACGGGCCATGCGGTAGGTGTTGGGGTTTGTGGCTTGTTTTGCACACCCGATGGGAGCCCGAGAACGCTGCCTTTGCTCACAGGTTCATCGGTTCTTGCTACCTGTCCCTGTGACATTGAAAAGGTCCCCAGGGCTTGACCTGTCAGACTTTTCCTTTTGTGCTTGTTACGGCCACTTGCCTCTCGACCTCCTCCCAAATATCTGATGTATATATTTTCCCCTCCCTCTTTCTGGCTGGCTTCATTTATTATTTACTGATGACATCCAGAGGACACTGTGGCGATGGGTTCGGTTATGATGACTGCAGTAAAATCACTTGCTTACACTAAATTACTGGGAAGATAATACATTCATTAGACTAGCTGTGGGATTAATCCTTCGGAGCTGCCGGCGGTCTCATGTTACAGCTACATGAGTGTTTAAAAAATATCATTGAATAATGTTTAGGTTGGGAGACCAAGGACAAAGGCTGGGATCTTCTGAGCACAAGGTGTCTTTGTTCAGCTGAAGAGGGACCAGAGCAGAGCTTGGTCTCTCTGGCTCACACACTCCTTGGCCTCTCTTCTGAGGCTGCCAAGGCAGACAATTAGTGCTGATGGTGTTGATGAAATGGCCCCCTACCCCCAGGCCTGTCGGACCTCCCTCTTACTGCAGACAGGCCACTAATGGCAGCTTTCAATTGCTAACATCTGGGACTGAATTTGAACCCACTGCCTAACGTTGCAAGGCCCCATCGTCCCATCCCCACTTCCCGTGGCCCCCAGTGGTGCCTGCAGCCTGTAAGTGAGCTTAGCTCTGGGGGAGGATACTGGGATGACGGAGAGGAAAGCAAAAGCCACCTTCTCTTCTGATCAGGTCCCATCACAGGCAGCGGTAGTGAAAGCTTCCTCTTTGCACCCACTCTGACCTTCCATTACTACTTCTAGTAGCTACACGCACTGGTGTGGAGTCGCCTGGGCCACAGTGGCTGCCTGAACTCCCTGCCAGTAAGGCATCTCTGGAGTACGAGGGCTGATGGCCCTTAATGAGAGCTCGCAGAGCAGCCAGCAGACAGACAGTGCAGGAACAGCAGCAGGCCTGTGCGACCTCAGTCTAACTGGGGCCGGGCCTGTACCATGGAGGTCCATTGCCATTGACTTACATGGAAGCAGGATTGAACCACTGATTTCCCAGCAACCTAAGAGTTCTCCCTCTGTTGTTGGGATGCTGTTAAAGGGCCTCTGAGCCTTGGTTTGGGAACATATCTGAGAGATTATTCGTCCTCACAATGGGCACAGATGTCTCTCTGGGGTGCCTCATGCTCCAATTTGCCAAACAGCATATCCGGCTTGTTTCCCTTTGTCCTGGAAAGTCGTTCTCCTGCAGCATTAGCCTCATCCCCAGGGGCATGGGAGTGTCATGTGCGGGATCATGTAAGGGCTAGTTTTCCAAACTGGCTTCATGAATTGTACCAGCTGTATTTGCAGGGAGTGGTGCGTATAAAGTCAGTGTTTGTTTGTGAATGTAAACATGGATTTGACTTGGGTGACAATGTGCTTTATATATGTTCTAGTAATGATTACCATAACACCTTTCCATCCATACGTCTCCAAGGGAGATAAGAAGAACTGGGTGAAAGTTTTGTTCAAAAAAAATTTTGATTGAAAAAAGTGACCCTTATCTCTCTTCCCACCTAATGAAAAAAAATAGTTAGTTTAATTTTGAAATTTTCTGGGGTTTCTTCCAATGAAAAGCTAAGAAGTCTGTTGTTTTTTTAGCCTTTATATTCTCCCCTCCCTTTCTCTATTTTACTATCTTTCCCTTTTTTCCTGTGGCAAAATGGGAAAAGGCTTTTTAAAAAAGTGGGCTGAGAGGGAAGTGGAGAAAAAAAATCTGAAAACCCTGAATTTCATGGGAATTCAAACACCAAAACCCTTCTTATTTTTCAAACTGCTCTATGGATAAGCATCAGTATCCTCCATTTTACAGATGAAGAAACATTCACAGAGGGGTTCAGTTACTTTCCCATCACAGCCAGTCAGTGGTAGCTGGGATTAGAACTCAGGTCTCTTGATTCCCAATACGAGGTATCCTTGACCCCCAGTCCAGAGTGGGGTGCTTTGGAACAGGCTGCCCATTTTTTGCCCAATATTTTGATTCTAAATGTTATTTTGAGGAAAGCCTCCAGGTCTGAATATTCTGACTGTAGAGTGATGTTTCTAGCTTGTAATTGTTTCTTTTAATTGTCTGATTTTTATGATGCAGTAATAATAGTGTCAAACAAAAAGGTGTACTGTGCTATGCTTTTGCTTACACAAAAAACATCCATCATCTTTGAGTGGTAATCACTTTTATTTTACACTGTAAGAGTAACAAACAAAGGCCTTGTCTGTGCTGGCTGCAGTGTGTGGGGTACAGGCACTGCACATTTAGCTACTGTAATGGAATGCTAAACTGCATTGTACTGTTCAGGCATTAGTTGGCACTGTGAATAAAATACCTTGTTTAAAGAAACCTCAGCCATATCTAGAAAAGCATGGTGTGTGTAAGCAAGCTCTGTGACCAGTCAGTATCTGGTACAGGAACATGACATAGTGTCAGAAGTAAACTACGAACAGAAACAGAAGAAAAATAGTAACAAAGGTTACAAACCGAAGGAACAAAGCAACTAAAGTTGCAAGATCTCATCAACTTGCCACTTTTCAGTGCCCCACAGAATTTCAGCTTTGACAGACCTGGACAAACTGGAAACAATATTTTGCAAGATTTTGCATTGCTACCAAGCTCCACAAAGAAACTGGAGATACACAGGTATCTTCTTTAATTTATGCTATGGGGAAGCAGGAAGAGCATATTTTAAAATCCTTTGACTTTATTGAAGACCGTCACGCAGATGGCTATGAAAGTGTTCTGGCTATGTTTGAGGCATACTTTATGCCTCAGAGAAATGTGGTTATGAAAGAGCATGTTTCCACCAGAGATTTCAAGAGTGAGGGGCAAATGTTGAATGTTTTATAAGAGCTCTGCATACATTGGCTGAAAACGATGATTTGGGGGGAATACAGAACATGAAAATAGCAGAGAGAGGGTGGTCATTGGGTTAAGAGATGATAACCTTTCACAGCAGGTACAACTAAAGAGAGATTTAACCCTAGTCACGGCTATGCAGAAAGCAAAGCAGTCTGAGCTGGTGAGACTTGAAAAACAAGAGGCAATCTTAGAAGCTGTTAAGAGATGGAGGGTGAGTGCTAAGAGTCACTACCGTAAGAGCCCTGAGGCAAGGAGAGAGAACTTCCGGGCTAAGAGGGACAAATTCCAGCCTATGTGGAATCAAGATGTGGAAAAAGTTATATCCGAAGAGATGATGCATGTCCGTCCAGAAGCACACAGTGCAATAAATGCATGAAATATGAAAGTTTTGCAGCTGTTTGCTGCACCAAAACAGTAAGGGAGTTGATTCATATTACAGACCATCAAGAGTCATTGTTGCTGGGATCTATCACTTATGATGACATGGAGCCTGCCTGGAGAGTGAAATTGAATGTTCATGGCACAACTTTTGAGTCTAAAATTGACTCAGGAAGTGATGTCACAATCATCTCAGAAGGGACTTACAATCACCTTTATCCCCTCTCAAAGCAAAAGTCACCTGACGTGGCTCTGACTAGCCCTGGAGGTATTCTGAACTGCATGGGCCAGTTCGCCACAGAAACAACTTACACTCTGAATGCATAGCTTTTGTCTTGGTATGTGATCAAAGGACCACAGACCGAGAGCCTTCTCAGCCGCAGCTTGGCAGCCATGGTAGGCCTAGTGAGAAAGGTGGAAGAAATCAATGGAATATTTGGTGGTATTGGACTTTTGAAAGGACATCCAGTACAAATCACCTTAAGAGACAATGCTGAACCATATAATGGACATCCACCTCACAGGATTCCAATCCCATTCTTCATGAAGTGGAAAATGAGTTAGAGAATGGAGCGGATTGGCAAACTGAGAAGATCTCTGAGCCAACAGCACGGTGTGCCCCAGTGGTACCAGTCATAAAGAAAAATGGAAAAATACCAATCTGTGTGGCGCTTAAGAGTTAATGAAGCATATTTTTCTTTCACAACTATCTTCCCAACACTGGGTGACTTCCTTCTCAAAGTGAAATGCGCTACAGTATTCTCCAAGCTGGATGCACTGAGTGGATTCTTGCAAATTCCTTTAGCCCAAAAAAATGCTAAACTGACTACATTTATCACAACCTTTAGGGAGATTTTGCTTTCGAAGATTACCTTTTGGGATTACCAGTGCACCTGAAATTTTCCAAAGAAAAATGATAAAACGGTTAACAAACACAAATGGAGCTGTAGTTTTTCATGGACAATATTCTGATATATGCATGTTTGATGGAAGAACATAGCAAAACCCTCAACAAAGACTTAAGCGTATTCAGTCATTCTGGACTGAAGCTAAACAAGGAAAAATGTGTTTTTTCACCTACCACAGATCGACTTTTTGGGACAGACAATAAACAAAGATGGAATCTGTTCTAGCCATGAGAAAGTAAAAGCAATTCAACAATTGAATGCACCAACTAGTGTACCAGAACTGAGATGTATACTAGGGGATGGTAAATTACCTTGGTTGGTACCTACAATATCTTCCTACAGTGACAAAACCAGCAAATGAACTGTTAAAGTCCAACACATCTTGGCTATGGAGGCCATATTAAGAAATTGTCTTCAAAGGGTAAAATAAATGATCTCAACAGCTCAAATTCTACAATGTGAACAAACCCACAATGGTCAGTATGGATGCAAGACTAAACCTCATCCATGAAGGATATCAAGCACTAACTAAATGCTGTGAACGGGCCAATGGTGGCTTGGGATCAGCAAAGACACAAAGAATAACGTATCTGCATGTCAGCATTGTGTTGTGTTGGTTTGTTTGTTCTGCAAAGAACCTTTAGTAACAACACCTCTACAAGAAAGACCTTAGAAGAGATTAACTGTGGATTTATGCAAATTCAGAGGCTATCATTACCTGGTCATGTGGACTTTTTTTTCTGATATATAAAAATAATGTACTTGAAAGACATAATCTAGTGATGGACAATGGGCCACAATTCACTACAACAGAATTTGTCATTCTGAACGAAATATTATTTTGATCACATTACTGACAGCCCCCATTACCCACAAGTGAATAGAGAGGCTAAGAGCTGTACGGAAAACCAAGGAAATCTTACAGCAGGAAGATCCTGTAACACTCTGAGTTACAGATCAACACCTGTAGCAGCTATTGGATATAGTCCAGCACAACTCCTGATGGGAAGACAACTCATAGGTTCTTTTCCAAAGTTGGAACAGTAGTTATCTCCAAAGTGGCCAGACATGAAGAAAGTAGCCCAATCAGGTAAAAAGCCTTTAAAAGAGCTTATAAACACTTTTACAACAGACATCACTCAGAAAACTGCTGAGTCCAGAACCTGGTGACTATGCTTGTGTCAAATTTGATGGAGAAAAGGGATGGAATACTCCAGCTGTCGTCAATAAAAGGAAATCAGTGTCAAGATCATATGTGATCGAGACTGTGGAGAATTCAACAGAAACCATCAAAGTCTACAGTTTGCTCCTAAAAGAGCAAACTCTAGAGATGGTGGATGTGAAAGAAGAAGACTCAAGGATTCTGGCCCAACTACAGCCAGTTGTTGCAACTAATGGACAACCAGATGACCAAGTTGTTCTGCTTTCAGGTTGTGTAATTAGGAAACCAGTATAATTCAGACACACTTACCAGACTGATACATACTGAACTTCAAAGACACCATGGTACATTAAACATTGTAAATGGTAGGAATGTAGAATTTAAAGGAGGAGATGTAATGGAATCCTAAAATGTGTTATACTGTTCAGCCTCTATGTGGAGCTGTGTTAAAATGCCTTAAAGCATTAAAGGGTAGCCGTGTTAGTCTGTATCCACAAAAACAACGAGGAGTCTGGTGACACCTTAATGACTAAAGATGCATCTGAAGAAGTGGGTCTTTTACCCATGAAAGCTTATGCCCAAATAAATATGTTAGTCTTTAAAGTGCCACCGGACTCCTCGTTGTTTTTAAAGCATTAAAGGATCTTGCTTATACACACCAGCTGTGTTCATCACAGGTTCTGCCACCAGTCCATACATGGACATGACAGCTGCATGTGACAGGCAGGCTGCGTCCACACCCAGATGCATAGCTACATGTGTCAGTGAAATCACCTAAAATAAGAGGGAGGTGGAGCGAATGGGAGGGACGGCATGGAAAGCAATCTTGCTGTGCTTCAGGGACTGCCCAGGAACACCTTGTAAGTGCTATATCGGATCAGGCTATTGAGCCTCTGTGAGTAAAACCTCCCCACAATGACTTCATCAATTGTGTTGCACCTACAGTCTGACCTGCAACAGGGAAATCCTTCCCAATAATGTGTCTGATCATTAGTTTCCGTCTGGCCCCAACTGCCATTTAATCTGAGCCCACCGGGCAAGACCACCAGAGAATCAACCCAATCAATCTTGTAAACGGTGTTCTCTTCCACAAGGGGTGAGCTGCTTCCTGTCTACGAGACCCTCCTTTCTAAAGAGATGGAGATGACAGGGAGCTTGTCTGAAAGCCCTTTATTTAACGGGGCGTATTGTAGCTCCACGGCAGTGCTTCCTGGGTTCATAAGGATTGACTACAATTATCTACTTGACGCACTTAGTAAGCAGAATATACTGTGCACAGTGGAAAACTACAGCCCTTACCTCTGCATGCGTGTGCTCTGCTGCTTCAGTCATGCTGTCAGTAGGGTATGCTTTGAATAATTCAGGCCCTGAGCTACAACCAGTACGTAAAGGAGTATTTTAAAAAGTGCCTGCAGGGATCTACAGTGGCAGGAACTGTTTCTACCAAACTTCAATAGCCAGCTACTACCCAGATGCCCCTCTTTAGATCCATGTTGGTTGAGCTGCTGAATTCCTGTTCTCGATCGCGCGCGCACACACGCGCACACACACACACACCTCTGCTGTCCTCATTCATCAGTTCTGTCATTCTTTCCCCCCATCACTTCTCTTCTAGAGCTTGTTTACTGGCATTGCTATATTCCTTTTAGAGCCCGCTAATATTAAAACCACATAAATGTGAGGGGTGAATGAATATGAACTGAACTCTTCTGTATCTGCTGTTACTCTCCACCAGGGATTTTGTAAAATAATGAAAACTCTGAGATACCCTGGTGATGCGTGGTATAAAGATCTAGCTAGATGGATGGACAGACAGGTGGACAGGCGAATGAATGACTGGTCTTAAAATGAAGGTTGGTGATTAGAGGGAGGCAGGTAAACCGTCACTTGTTATATAGCAGTTGAATCTATGGACATCCATCTTCACTGAGTGGTGTTTTATTAAATTACTTTGTTGGCGAGTTAGCTGCAGAAAGTCCTCTCCATTTATAGCTATTATTCCCCCACACGTTCTTCAAGCAATCTGAGCTAAATTATATAAATTGTCCTTAAACAAGTCTAGGGTTCTTGGCCAGGTGCCAATCCATACACTGTGATGGTCATTGAGTTGCATGAGGTGATACAAGATGTTATAGGGTAAAATAACTGATTAATGGCCTCTTAAATTTTTCTGCTTGTTGCTTAGGCCCAGAAGGGAAAGTGTTGTCTAATCTTAGTGTGGGAACCCACCACACAATCAGACCATAAATCTTGAAAAAGACACTCATTTCCCAATAGAAGTTTTCATAAACACCAGCCATGTGTAACAATGCCAGCTTGGAATTCCCCTACAAGCCCCAATGGTCAGCACTGAGAATTGAGTTTACCTCAGATGACAACACACATCTCATACTGCCATTCTTGCAGTGGCTGCATAAGATGGAAATACTGCTGAGGATGCCGCTAGAGGTCCGAAGTGATATGCATAGCCAATCTCTCTTGTCTAATCATCTTAAAATAGCAGATCTGTAGTGCACAAACTGTACACCAGAGCATTCAAAGCCTGAATCTGATAACTATCTAGCAGATAAATCAGATTTGTGGATCTTTCCTGTTTGCAGAGGATTCAGAGCATCAGTTTTGTCATCCTCTCAGTCTCCAGGGAATGTCTTTATTGGGGCTTCATTGTATTACCAGCCTGTTAATTTCTCTGGCTTTCCTTAATAAGTCTGTTGATTGGCTCTACGCTGACCTGCTGGAAACATGAACTCATTGCTTGGTGTTAGATCAAGAAGCCCCTGCTTGCTCCAGGATTTGTATAGAATCTTCAGAATGATGGAGAAATAATTTTTCCATGTTAACTTCCCTTGCAAGTTAGGTTCTATGTTGCTCATGCCTGTTTCAACACCTGCATGTTTATGGTTCTCTCCAATTGGCCATTTGATTCCCTCTCAGAGGTGCTCTAAGTGAATGCTATCCGTCACTTATCAGCCTTTATACTTGCAGACAACAGTTCTCACCTCAAATCTCTGAACTGATTCTCAAGCCATTGTCTAATAGGCATTTTTATTCTGGAGTGGGGTTAGACCTGCTGCTCATTGTGACCCCATGCTGCAAGGTCATGGGCATCTTTGAGTACCTTGAATAGAGTCTAGGGTTCTTGGCACCTGGCCGGATCAGGCCCACATTGGACCTGCATTTGCAAACAGTGTAGGAGGTTGAATCATTTTTCAGGTGAATGGTTCTTGTGTGTCATTCCTGTGCGATCTGGTGAGCAGAGTGCTGAAGCCTCTGGCTCATTCATGAGCCTCATGTGGTGGAGAAGGCCTCCGGACCTTCTTCCTCACCACCACCTTGCCTTTCTGGTGACCTTAACTTGGAACGGTGGCTTACTGTCTTTAGAGGTCAGAGGTCGTCCACGCTCCACTCTCCTTTGGCACCTTTCATAACCTGTGGCCTTTCTGAGTCCATTCTAGTGAGTTAAGATCAGCCTAGACTGACACATCTACAGCCCTCGTTGATGACTCATTTTCATTTTCAAGTGCAACATGGCTTAACAGCTGCCCTCTGACAATTTTGTGATCAGGCCATGAAACAGGTTTCCCTTTAAAATGCAAATCTGTGTTTCCATTGCGTTCTTCAGGGTGACTGACAAGGACTGTCTTCTGTCTTCCTGTTAATTCTCCTTCAGAGGGAGGTGAGGTCTGAGCATGGGGCTGTGAACCAGGGATTTTGGTTCCCTAATCCATTTTCTGTGGCACTGAGCAGGTCATTTAGCCTCCCCGCCTCAGTTTCCCCAACTGTAAAATGGGGATAATAATACTTAACTTGCAACGGTATTGGTCAGGCTAATCAGGTGGTGGCTTTACAGTGCTGAGCATTATTATAATTATGAATCTCTCTGTATTATCGCTTATTTCTATAAATTATTATTTGTCTGTATATGAATTGCAGTAGCGGTGTGGGGCCCCAGTCAGCCCCATTGTGCTAGGCACTATCCATGCATGGAACACAGACAGTCTCTGTTCCCAAGAGCTTGCAGTCTGATACTCATTTTCTTGTAGGCAGGAGGTCCTTGGTATTATGATGCTTGCTCTTTAAAGAGCAATGAGAGACATTTCTGTGCCTAGAAGAACGTACTGCTGCAAGGGGTCCCCTACATACACTGGATGACAGATCTGTGTCCTGTGACATAGGAAAAGTAGGTATGGGGGTGGGAATGGGAGAAGTGCCCCACTTGCCTTGTGAATTGTTTCCCAGCTGCTTGCTTTTTATTTTCACTTTTTTTAAAACTCTGAACTGGAGATTTTCCATGCAGCTTTGGTGCCAGCCGCTCAGCGTCCTGATCACACCCGTTGGAGCTGGGAGCAGTACAGGCAAGCATTTTGCTCTGCTGATGCACCTCCGCCCTGACCTGCAGCACCACTGCCAGGCCACACGCAGCAGAGACTCACTCGTCCATCCCCTGTAAATCCTGAAATACCCTCACCAGAAACCAGCCCCAAACCAGCTGGAAGTCGAACATAGAAACGTCTCTCCCTGCTAGAGCCGCACAACCAAGAGAGCTAGAGCTGGTTGGAAAATGGGAACTTTTTTTTTCTTGCAAAAATAGAAGAAATTTTCATTTTTAAAATCAGGTTTTGAAAAGCAACGAGTTTTCTTTTCCTGTGAATTTTTGTGTGAATATTGTAAGCTAAAATGTTTGCTTGTCGGAAAATGGGAACTTTTTTTTTCTTGCAAAAATAGAAGAAATTTTCATTTTTAAAATCAGGTTTTGAAAAGCAACGAGTTTTCTTTTCCTGTGAATTTTTGTGTGAATATTGTAAGCTAAAATGTTTGCTTGTCGTTTGTCGCCCCTTTTCTGGTTTTCTCCCGGTTTTCCTTTTTGTCACTGAAAAAATCAGGGAAGAGTAGAAGGGGGAGAAAAAGAGCAAAATGAAAAACGAACATGATCCTGAAAGAAGAAAAAAAAACAATTTTTTTAGTTTGGGGGGGTTTTATTTAAAAAAAATTGAAAAAATGATTTTTGAGGATGAACATGTTGGTCCCCCCCCCCGGATCATTTTATAATGAGAACGTGTCCTTCAGAACTTTTGACCAGCTCTAAACACAACAGCCCTACACAGATGGGATATGACTGAAGCAAAGCCATTCTCCCCCTCACTTAGTCTTTGTCCACACTACATCCCGGATCGAAGCTCTGAGATGGATTCACTGGCGGTTGATTTTAGCGGGTCTAGTGAAGACACGGCAAATCGACAGCAGAGCGCTCTCCAGTCGACCCCTGTTCTCTACCTCTGACGAGAAGAGTAAGGTAAGTTTCTCCCATCACGACCCCGCGGTAACACGACCTAAGGTACGTCGACTCCAGCTACGTTATTCACGTAGCTGGAGTTGCATAGAGTAGGTCGACTTACCGCGGTAGTGTAGACTCCATAGCCTTAGAGATCAAGTTTGTCCAGTTTCCGTAGATTGTTACTACCAGACTCCCCAGTAGCGCACCTGGCACTGGGGAACCTGGGGACATTTTACTGTTTTTAACCCTTTAATGTTTCTTGACTTGAGGGAAACTATGAACTGTTGAAGGTGAAGGCCAGCTTCTATTGCTGGTGTTTGCGTTGATAGTTGGTTTCAGATAGGATGAGAAGATGCTGGAGCTGTCCTAAATCAGTTCTCATGAACACTTGCCAAATGATCGTGCTCCAAACTACCTCTTGATTTAATCACTGTGCTGCTCCTTACTGAGTCCTCTCTGCTGTCTCTTCACCCACACATACTGTGGACACATGTCAGAGTGCTGCAAAATACCGAGTACAGCAAAATCTGAAGCCAGCCTACCAGTGTTTTTGGCCTTACTGTGGTTTGAAAAATGAAATACTGTAGGCTACTGCTGTATGTTCCTTAGAGTACAATTGTGAGAAGCAGGAGCAAGCTTCAACACTGCTGAGCAGTTCGCCTCAGGATCAGAACCTCTCTCTCTCTCCTTGGAGACAAAGACTCTGCCCATGATAGGAGAGAACTCTCAGGCCCCAGTTCAGGAAAGCACTGAGCATGTGCCCAAGTGCCTTGCTGAATAGAACGAGGAGTACTTGTGGCACGTTAGAGACTAACAAATTTATTTGGGCATAAGCTTCCATTGGCTAAAACCCACTTCATCAGATGCATAGAGTGGAACATACAGTAAGAAGATATCTATAGATATAGATACAGAGAACATGAAAAGATGGGGGTTGCCATACCAACTCTGACTAATCAATTAGTCTAATGGGCTATTATCAGCAATTAGTAGATAATGGGCTATTAGCAGGAGAAAAAAAACTTTTGTAGTGATAATCAGGATGGCCCATTTCAAACAGTTGACAAGAAGGTGTGAGTAACAGTAGGGGAAAACTTAGCATGGGGAAATAGTTTTCAGTTTGTGTAATGACCCAGCCACTCCCAGTCTTTATTCAAGCCTAATTTAATGGTATCCAGTTCGCAAATTAATTCCAGATCTGCAGTTTCTTGTTGGAGTCTGTTTTTGAAGTTTTTTGGTTGAAGAATTGCCACTTTTAGGTCTGTTATTGAGTGACCAGAGAGATTGAAGTGTTCTCCTACTGGTTTTGGAATGTTATGATTCCTGATGTCACATTTGTGTCCATTTATCATTTTGCATAGACACTGTCCGGTTTGGCCAATGTACTTGGCAGAGGGGCATTGCTGGCACATGATGGCATATTCACATTGGTAGATGTGCAGGTGAACAAGCCCCTGATGGCGTGGCTGATGTGATTAGGTCCTGTGATGATGTCACATGAATAGATATGTGGACAGAGTGGGCAATGGGCTTTGTTGCGAGGATAGGTTCCTGAGTTGGTGGTTTTGTTGTGTGGTGTGTGGTTGCTGGTGAGTATTTTTCAGGTTGTGGGGGCTGTCTGTAAGCGAGGACTGGCTTGTCTCCCAAGATCTGTGAGAATGAGGGATCGTCCTTCAGGATAGGTTGTAGATCTTTGATGATGCGCTGGAGAGGTTTTAGTTGGGGCTGAAGGTGACGGCTAGTGGCGTTCTGTTACTTTCTTTGTTGGGCCTGTCCTATAGTAGGTGACTTCTGGGTACTCTTCTGGCTCTGTCAATCTGTTTCTTCACTTCAGCAGGTGTGTATTGTCGTTTTAAGAACGCTTGATAGAGATCTTGTATAGATCTTGATAGAGACCTTATTCTGGAAAAAAGGAGCGCTGATGGCTTAGATTTAGTTCCCAAATGTAAGCTTTGTGCAAATAGCAGTAATAAGTGGGGGCTGCAAATTCTGATGGGAGTAGAAATGTTTTCATGAGTTTTTTCAAAACGTAAGGCCGTCATTTCCAAACCTTGATGCTTAGAGTTAGGCACCTTAATCCAAATGTAGCCACTTAAATAAGTGGCCTGCTTTTCAAGTGTGCTGAGTCTATTGAAATCAATGGGAGTTATGGGTGCTCTGTACCTCTGAATATCACACCGCTTATTTCGGTAATAATGGTCACATTTGGGTACCCAGTTTTAGGGACTGAAATTTGGTCTAACTGAAAAAAGATTGTAAAAGCTCACTGGCGCCCTCCCCATGCAGTTCTGGGAAGCCAAAACCATCTGCATTAGGTTGGGGCCTGGAATCCAGAAAATGAAACAGGGCTGGACTCTGGCTGTACAGAATTACTCTGGAATCCCCCCCGCACAGTGCAATGTGGCCCACAGACCATAAACTCCCAGTGAAACTGACCACTCTGCGGCCAAGTGTGTTGCTGCTGTTCTGACCATGTCACACATGTCCCTCCTTTCATCCTTTCTCTAGCTACATAACTGGTTCAGTGTCAAGTTCAAACTCCCTTTTTACTCTCCCCAAGGCCACAATCTGCATGTCTGTTCTCACGTCCCCCTTCTCCCTCTCTTGTCTCCTAGGACCATTCCCATTCAGTCGTCTCTCTTAACTGCTTCCTTTGTGGCCTTCTTTCATTCTCAGCTTCATGCCCCCTTTGTGCCTGCTTTCATGATGCCCCCTGTGCTTGGAAGCTGGAATCTCCTGGGCCTCTTCCTGTCCACTGCAACGCAATACCCTCCCATTTTGCAAGTGCTGGTCATTCCCCTTCTCTTCCTTCAAATCCATCCTTAATATCCATTTCTTACCTGAAGTCCCTGAACTCTGATCTCCTCCCTGCTGTCTCCATTCATCCCCGCTGCTGTTTTGTTCCTTTGGGTATTACATGGGTCCCAGCTAGAGTGAAATCCTCTGGCCTAGCACCTTGTTTTTTTCCTGTTTGCAAAACTCTCTCTGTAAATGGCAAAGGCCATTGGCATCATATTATAATGCTCTACTATGTTTGCTGCCATGTGAAAAACTTCCTCTCAATGAAACACTCCACTGGCGTCAGCAGTAAAATTTTCAATAAATTCCTAGTTGACTAAACAACTACTTTGGGGAGGGCGTGGAGACCCGGAATGGCTTTCTCTCTCTCTCTCTCTCTCTCACTCACTCTCTCTCTCTCTCTCTCACTCACTCACTCACTCACTCACTCACTCACACACACACACACACACACACACACACACACACACACACACACACACACACACACACACACACACACACACACACACACACACACACACACACACACGTTTAAAGGCCAGAGGGATCAGGCTAAATGTATTCATTTAAATTACATTATTTTTCGAGAAGACCACCAAAAAAAAATTATTTTTTTGGGTTGAATTGGGTCAACATTCTACCTCTGCAGCGCTCAGCCATTTTACATATGACACAATCACCCACTCTGTTTATCTTGAGGCAATATGCTCTTGCAAACTGCCAATTAATTGCAGATTGGTGCCTGCTCTCTGGATAAACATGCGGAAGCAAGAAACGGAAGGAGCCTGGTTCTGACTACTTGGGGAATGAAATCTGTCATTGTCTTAGCCTTGTTATCTGCTATGAAGGCAGACTTTTAACAGAGTGTGCTTCTCGTAAACACTCTTTTCAAGCACCTTCCAAATTTACATCGCTGGTGTGTTGGGCATTGTTGATGGCTAGGCATCAGTGTTTTAAAGTAATTGCTTTCCAAAATGTTAAATGGAGACTGTCCCTGCTACAAGACAGGGATAACCATTACCAGGAGTGACTGTGCTCTCAACAGAGGTCCTTCAAAGGAAAGGTAAAACCAAGACCTAATAAGATCATATGCTGGCTTGTGGTTTGTTCTAGTTTAATTCTACTCTATGGATTATAAATCCAGATAGTCAGTTGGGGAGTTTCTGGGGACTGGTCTGATCTGCAGATGACCTGTTTGGGAGGATCATAGGCCCAGATCATAGAATCATAGAATCTCCGGGTTGGAAGGGACCTCAGGAGGTCATCTAGTCCAACCCCCTGCTCAAAGCAGGACCAAACCCAATTAGATCATCCCAGCCAGGGCTTTGTCAAGCATGACCTTAAAAACCTCTAAGGAAGGAGATTCCACCACCTCCCTAGGTAACCCATTCCAGTGCTTCACCACCCTACTAGTGAAAAAGTTTTTCCTAATATCCAACCTAAACCTCCCCCTCTGCAACTTGAGACCATTACTCCTTGTTCTGTCATCTTCTACCACTGAGAACAGTCTAGATCCATCCTCTTTGGAACCCCCTTTTAGGTAGTTGAAAGCAGCTATCAAATCCCCCCTCATTCTTCTCTTCTGCAGGCTAAACAATCCCAGTTCCCTCAGCCTCTCCTCATAAGTCATGTGCTCCAGCCCCCTAATCATTTTTGTTGCCCTCCGTTGGACTCTTTCCAATTTATCCACATCCTTCTTGTAGCATGGGGCCCAAAACTGGACACAGTACTCCAAATGAGGCCTCACCAGTGCCGAATAGAGGGGAATAATCACGTCCCTCGATCTGCTGGAAATGCCCCTACTTACACAGCCCAAAATGCCGTTAGCCTTCTTGGCAACAAGGGCACACTGTTGACTCATATTCAGCTTTTCGTCCACCGTAACCCCTAGGTCCTTTTCTGCAGAACTGCTGCCCAGCCATTCGGTCCCTAGTCTGTAGCAGTGCATGGGATTCTTCCGTCCTAAGTGCAGGACTCTGCACTTGTCCTTGTTGAACCTCATCAGATTTCTTTTGGCCCAATCCTCTAATTTGTCTAGGTCCCTCTGTATCCTGTCCCTACCCTCCAGCGTATCAACCACTCCTCCCAGTTTAGTGTCATCTGCAAACTTGCTAAGGGTGCAGTCCACACCATCCTCCAGATCGTTGATGAAGATATTGAACAAAACCGGCCCCAGCACCGACCCTTGGGGCACTCCACTTGATACCGGCTGCTAACTAGACATGGAGCCATTGATCACTACCCGTTGAGCACGACCATCCAGCCAGTTTTCTATCCACCTTACCGTCCATTCATCCAGCCCATACTTCCTTAACTTGCGCGCAAGAACACTGTGGGAGACTGTATCAAAAGCTTTGCTGTTGGGGCATCATAGGCCCAGATGACCTGTTAGGACAGCCTGCATCGTTCTCCAGGGCGAACTGACCTGAGAGTTCTTTTCCATCTCTAAAAAAATCCCCCAAGAATACACCACAGGGGACAATCCTTCATCAGTGGGGGGGATGCACTGAATAGAATTGAGTAGGTCTTGTCTGTTTCTAATTCAATGATGCTCTGATGCTGAGTGCCTTAAAAATAAAGAGAGGTTCAGCTGAATCTATAGTGGCACCAGAGAGCCAGGACAAAATCCTCTCCCAAGGCAATCCTCAAGAGGACTTTAAACAGCCATCTTGACATTGACTTACTGTAAATTAACTGTCCCCTCTAGGTAAAGAGTAATGAACTATTTGAAATGAAGAGATGTGTGCATATGGATACATTCTCCCAGCCTCTTGTGGACCTTCAGTTGGTTCCAGAACCAGGGAGTACCTGGTGATGAGGCAGTTTCTGCTCTATTAGTGTAAATATGGAGTAAATCAGTGGAATTACTCCAGATTTATATCAGTGCAACAGAGTAGAATGTGGTTCATTATTACCCATTTTTATGACAGCATCAGTGCACATAGTGGTTTACAAGCCACACTGTTTTTTAATTATTAAACATTTGTGTTGCGTCAGCAGCTTGTGGCCACAGTGGGATTGCGCTAAGCACTGTACAATGAGTTCATAGTCTATCCAGAATAGACACACACTGAACACGTAAGAGAAGAGGCGCAAGGGTGGAAGCAGAGAGGACCCTAGTAGAATGGGAGAAGTCAATCTATGATGGTTGTTCCCAGTAGAATTCTCAGATTTGCGACATGCTTTTATCTCTGGTGCTAGAGGCTGTATTTGGTAACTGCAACTCCCAAATGCTTGCTTAGTTACCATATGTCTTGGTTATCCATTGCCAGTGTGTTAATTTGGGTATTTTACAGCATGTATTACCCCCCTTTGTCTCTCTCTCTCTGCTCTGATATTGATCTGTATTTTAGGAGGGGCAGAGGGGGAGTACCTAATGTCTACACAATATTTTGGAGCCCGGGGCAGCAAGCCTCCCAGCCCGAGTACAGACTTGTGTTAGCGGGGCTCATGCTAGCGCTCTATAAATAGCTGTGTAGACAGCACGTTGAAATCGCCGCTCAGGCTCTGAAGTCCACCCTCCTCCCTATGCTTCAGAGCCTGAGCTCTGGCCCAAGCTGCAACTTCAAAGCGTCGTCTACACAGCTATTGTTAGAGCGCTAGTGTGAACCCAAGTCTGTTGACCTGAACTGGGAGGCTCACTCCGAAATGCTGTGTAGACATTTCCTCATGTGGCTCAGAAATGACCTTTTTGGATGGAAAGGAAGCCAAGCTGATAGGCTCCAAAGGGAGTCCATCCAGTTGTCTCTAGCACAGAATGTTGGAGATGTAGGGTATAAAGTCATTAGCGGGGGAAGAGGGTGGAATCCTCAAGATTCTGAATGATTCCTAAGAGTTTAGGGACAGATACCGTTCCAGTGAGGAGAACTTTCTGAGAAATACAGTAGTATCGAAAGTCTTAGATCCTCTCGGCCTGTTAGAACCCAGGAACGCTGCTGAAGAATGGAGTTGCCTAGCCCATGTCGAGCCCAAGATCATTGAAAAGCTGGTGGAATCATGTGCAGGTGACCTGGAGAACATATGATCAGTTACTACAGGAGACTGTTAAATATATGGTAAAGCAGAAGCTTTGAACTCATGGAACTTGGCTTGTTTAGCCTAACCAAACAAAGGCTGAGGGGAGATATAATTGCTCTCTATAAATTCATCAGAGGGATAAAAAACAGAGCAGGAGCAGAGTTATTTCAGAGGTTCTGTGGCCTGCATTGTGCAGGAGGTCAGACTAGATGATCACAATGGTCCCTCCTGATCTTAAAGTCTATGAACTGGAATACAGTCTCATGAAGAAAATGCCACTAATTAGTCAGTTGATTCAAGAGACAACTGGGTGCAAGTAGGAATATGTTCTGTATTGAACTGGTAGCAGGCAGAAGTTTGAGTCATATGAGGGCTCAGGAATAACCATGGGAATATGTCTATGAACATTTCCCTGAAAGACCTTTGGGAATCATGGATATTTTGCCTTCCCTACATTTTTAAGGCACCTGAAAGCTTCAGATGATGCCCTTTGCATCTACTTGTGCTTGCACCTGGAATAGTAGCTATCTTTTTGTACATGCTGCCCCTGAGTCAAGTAATTATAATTTATACATGTTCTTTATGGCTCCAGGAAGTTTTCCTGCTCTTCATGCTAAAAGGAAATTACTTCCCTCTCAACAGCAAATGCCATGTTGGTAGCACTCCAGATATATGCCAGTCCGCATTAACAACAATGAATGGCTGACGGAGCCTAATCCAGCCCTCACTGAAGCCAATGGGGATTTTGCCATTGAGTTCAGTAAGCATGGGATCTGGCCTGTAAACACCTACATAGGAGTATGAATCCAATACCCGTTTCCCACTTAGTGTCCTCCTGTCCAGTCCTACTGTAAATGGATCCTCAGGAATGTTTCCTTTTCAGTTGATCTCTTGCTGTCCCAAGTCGCCTCGTTGTGAGTATTGCACACAGACATTTTGATTTCTTGTCTATTAGCTTACAACATGCCAGGCATCTGGTACAAGAGCAACTGAACTCAAGGTAAACATGGTTAGGATATGAAGGCCTGCACGCCCATGTGACTACAGAGCAAGCTGTGCAAATTGCCTTTCATAGATTAGAAGGCTGTCATGTTTAAATTGGAGTGACAGTGAAGCACATGTGGTCATGCACTAGTGTTACCCAGGCTGCTGGAATAAGATCAAGACATGGTGTGGGGTTGCAATAGAAAACATTTCTGCTGCTCTGACCTTCCAACTACTTCTCCCCAAAATAGGAATTTCTAGAAACACAGTGGATCTGCTCAGTGTTCTTTTCCTTGTGCCAGGATGCATCCTGTTTTTTGTAGCAAGAAATCTATGCATCCCTTCCCTGTCATCTACGGTGCGTGATGCAAGGAACCGAAGTAGACAAAATCGCAGCCTCGGCTATTCCTAGTCTAAGGCCAGAAGGGACTGCTGTGATCATGTAGCCTGAATTCCTGTATAACACAGGCCAGAGAACCTCCCAAAATAATTCCTAGAGCAGAGCTTTTAGAAAAAATCCAGTCTTGA
The DNA here is from genome assembly GCA_033296515.1 of Macrochelys suwanniensis. Taxonomy (NCBI): domain Eukaryota; kingdom Metazoa; phylum Chordata; order Testudines; family Chelydridae; genus Macrochelys; species Macrochelys suwanniensis. The sequence continues at coordinate 4,454,788 of CM065790.1, read as the reverse complement.
TTTAAAAATGGTAAATTGTTCCAATTACTCTCATCATTAAATATTTACACCTTATTTCAAGTCTGAATTTGTCTAGCTTCAACTTCCAGCCTTTCGATTGTGATACCTGTCCCTGCTAGACTGAAGAGCCCATTATTAGTTGTTCCCCATATTGGCATTTATAGACTGTGATCAAATCACACCCCAACTTTCTTTTTGCTAAGCTAAATAGATTGAACTGTTATACTTACCGACACAAAGGCATTTTTTCTGATCCTTAATCATTCTCATGGCTCTTCTCTAAACCACCTCCAATTTATCAATGTCCTCCTTGAACTGTGGTCCCCAGAACTAGGAACAGGATTCCAGTAGTGGTCACGCCAGTGTCAAACACACAGGTAAAATAACCCCTCTACTCCTATTTGAGATCCCAGGTCCCATTAGCTCTTTTGACCACAGCATCACTTTTATGCAAGGTCAACATCAAGGCAATGATCATAAACGCTCCAGCTTAGAAGTAGGATACTTACTGCTTTGGGATTGTGGGACATCAACTAAACTAGTCATGTTTTCTCTTGTATTTTTGTCACGGGCTGGAATTTCCTAATTGATAAAGGGGAACTGAGGCTGCTTATCAGGTCGTTGTATCATACTAGAAAATTAAAATATACAAACGGCCCTACTGGGGCAGACCAAAGATCCCTCTTGCCTAGTATCCTGTCTTCTGACAGGGGCCAGTGACAGGTGCCCCAGAAGAAAAGAACGGAACAGGTAATCATCAAGTGAACCATCCCCTGTCACTCATTCCTAGCTTCTGGAAAACCGAGGCTAGGGACACCATCCGTGTCCATCCTGTCTAATAGCCACTGATGGACCTATCCTCCATGAATTTATCTAGTTCTTTTTTGAACCCTGTTATGGTCTTGGCCTTCACAACATCCTCTGGCAAGGAGTTCTAGAGGTTGACTGTGCGTTGTGGGAAGAAATACTTCCTTTTATTTGTTTTAAATCTGCTGCCTATTAATTTCATATGATGGATATGAGAGCCCTGGTTTGCTGTCAAAAAACATGATTTATTTCCACATTAGGCTTCAGTGAAGTTTCCGTAGAAGAGGGAAATTACTGCTACCCCTACTTACCCCTTCACAAGAACTGAGTGACGAATCTCCTTAGCACTTATTTTTCCTTACCAAATCCCCACACTAGAGAGGGAGAAGCTGAGGCAGGAAATGGAAGTGGAGTGTCAAGATGCTCTCTGCTAATATCTCTGGTTTCCAAGCCTTGGGCACCAACCTTGGTTATTGTTTTTCATTTGTATTGTAGTAGTGCCTAGGGGCTACAGTGTGCCTGTGCTATGGAAATACACAGTCCCTATGCTCCACAGTGTGCTCTGATCAGACAGAGCTGAGAGCAAGGAAGAATTATTAGCTCATTTGCACTGAGGCTCAGAGAAATTAATAGTCAGGGGGAGTCTGCTGTAGAGCAGGGAATTGGACCCACAGCCCTGCCATACCCACAAGTCCACCCTTCCCCTCTCAATAGAGGATGAGACTCTTGGGTTTGAGGGGAGGCATTTTGTGATGCCCTTTAGTTCATGCTTAATGCTTTGAAGCTGGAATGTCTTTCTTTCAATCCATAATTTAAAATGTGTATTATAAACAGCAAGGCAGGGGGCAGGGAGGAGAAACAACCAGCCTGACAACATGGTTCTAGTTTTGCTTTAAAAGGTTAACTCTCTTAAGGAACTAATAAAGACTGCGGCTGTGATTCCAGAGGCAAATGTGTGTGAAACAGGCTTGACATTTTAATGATACATTTCGGGCGAGGCCGCCATATCTCAGGGAGAGTTTGGAAACGTCTATTCCTTTCCCTTGAACACACTCTCCCCGCCCAGCTCAATCCCTCCTTAGTGGTGTCCACCAGTCACTTATCTCGGGCAGCGCTGGAGATTTCCACTTGGCAAGGGCTGGGTGTCTCTATTTAAGGGCTTTATAGACAATCTGTAGCTGGGGGGGGGGGGGGCGTGCATATGGGTGGGCGGACAGGTGGGGCCTTGTCGCTCCTTACCCCCCGGTTTGCTGACCCACACCAGTTAGGGACGAAGAAAGGTGCTAGGTTCTGCTTAATTCGGAATGAGTTCCTTTGCCGTGTAAACCAGCTTTGCTCCGCTCTGGATCGGAGCCGGTCCCGGAGCGAGCTGCCGGGCGCTGGGGCCGATGCCGGTCCTTGTTCGCAGAGGAGCGAGCCCTCGGGAAGGGGGTTGAATTACAGACGAGGGGCAGGCGCCGGCCGGGCTCCCCTCCCTCCCCGAAGGGCAGGAGGCAGCGCGCTGCGCCCGGCCGGCTGCAGAGGAAGCGGGGCGGCTCCGGGCTCCGCTCCCGGCGTTATTCCTCCGGCCGGAGCAGCGGCGCTAGGTGAGTGTCCCGCCGGGGCCCGGCCATTCGCCCGCGGCCGGGCCGGGGGAGACTCCCTGGCGCCTGGCGCTCGCCGCGGGGGTTGTGCCGAGCGGGAATCTCGGAGCGGGCAGCCCCCCGGGGGGGACACATCCCCGCTGCTCCGGTGCAAGCAGCCCACGGGGGCAGCGGGAGTGGGGAACAGACACTGGGCAGGGGCTGGCTTGCACCCTGGGGTGGGGGGTGTCGGGGCAGATTGGTGAGAAGCCCCGTGTGCCCCCCCCCCAGACGTGAGCACCCTGGTACCAGCGCGTGGGAAGTGGAAGTGGCTGGAGCAGCCTGGGGTGCGTGTGACTTTGTGCCCGTGCCGAGGAATGGGGGCGAAACTCCCCTCGTGTAAGAACGCGACTGTGCTTCCCCGATGTGCTAAGAGCAGCTGGGAATTAACCCTGGGGTAGTGGTTACCGCCTGGCAGCCCTCGTTCATGGCCCTCATTTATGCCTTTTGTCTGTTGTTTGCATTTCATTCCGACTGGGGCGGTGAAACTAGATAGAGATTGTCTTTCTCTCTCTCTCTCTCTCTCTCTCTCTCTCTCTCTCTCTCTCTCTCTCACACACACACACACACACACACACACACACACACACACACACACACACACACACACACACACACACACACACACACACACACACACACACACACACACACACACACACACACACACACCAGCTCCACTCGCTGGTCCCCTGCACTTGTGTGGTGCCTGCCTGATCCTAACCCTGCGGGGAAGGTTAACATTGAAAAGCAAAATTACAACAAAAACTGGTGTCTTTGAAATTAAATTAAATAATCAAATAACCCCTGGCAAATGTTTCCCTTCATATTAGGTTTCATACAGACCTTTAAAAAAATTAAATTCAGTGGAGGCCAGTTAAATGTCACGATAGTGGATGCGGCTTGAAAAATCTTAACCAGTTACTTTATCTGTTCTGGTCTTTGCATTATTCCCCAGTCAAGCAATGTAACAAATAATCACCAAGTGAAGATTGTCATGTTTGCCATATTGCTTTACATTAAAAAAACAAAAGCAGCAAATCCTTACGGTAACTAGAGCCCCAGGGGGACGGGCGCTGGAACAATTTATAGTGGGGGCGCTGATGATGGAAATCATGTAGTTGATGTTTGTTATTACTGCTTCAGGCCAGGGGGTGCACACCCAGCAGGACCCGGCTTCGAGGAAGCACGCCAGACAGGAGGAGGATGGGGAGGGAGTATGAGGAGAAGAGGAAGGTCACAGCTGTACTTAAATGTGTTCACGTTAAATTGTAGCCTGGCATTTACAGTGGCTCATTTTCACAGGCCAAGTGGTTATTAATAGTCAAGTTAATGTTCGAAGGCAAATTGATTTGACTCCACTTACTTCCTTTTATTTCTCAGCCATCAGTTGTTCAGTTACTTTTCTTGTGTGGGTGCACGAGGGGAGGGGTTGGGGCCATGGCCCCTTTGGAGAGGCCAGTCCCTACAGCAGCGTTAGCTCTGCAGAGTGCTCGGACAGCATCCCTTTTTGCTGAGCCCCTGGTTGGGAGGCTGGGGCAGGCTCTTTGCACCCCTCTTTCCTCTGTACCCCCATGCAAGAACCAGGCACCCTCTGGCCATTAGCAATTAGTACTTGATGTCACCAGGAATGACTGCAGTGCTTGAGGGAGGAGAAATCATGTTAGGTCTAAAAACACAGCCCAAGCAAACTCCTAAGAGACTGAACTGCCTCTCATGGCCTCATTAGTTGACAATATTAAAATAAGACTCCAGTGTGGTGGGTGCAAAAGCTGTTTAAACAAAAGGGAATTCTCAGCTGGCCGGGAAAGTGTCTCCTTGCTTTCTCCCAGTGAACCGTGCATGCTGTGCTCCGTTCTGTTCCCAGTAGGGCTGAGCTGTGTGTGTCTGTCTGTCGTTTTAGCAGAGCAGCTTAGTAGGATTTTGTGGCCCTAGGGTGCATATTTGAGAGGCTGGAAAGATTGTGCACAGAGAGAGAAAGCAGTCGGTAATTTCAGAGGATCTCAGCCGCTGTAAGAGTGACAGGAATAACACCTTTTCTTATTCAAACTGCTCCCCATAGCTCCGCTGGGGTTTGTGCATCAGAACCGCCCTCCTTCTCTGCTCCTCTTTGACTTTCATAGTGTTAGACATCTGTAATTTTGATGACAGACTTAATAATATAAGCTGCAATTGTCGTTTATGTTGCAAAGAGCTTTCAAAGAGCCCGTAACGTTATCGGCTGGGATAATGGAAGGCAAGGCCAATGTTTTCAAAAGAGGCCACTGATTTTTGGGTGCCTCAGTTTCCGGGGGCGCAGCTTGAGACACTTGGGACTTGTTTTTTTGGAGGTGCTGGGCATTGCCTTCTGCTGGAATTGTATGTGCTCGGCACCTTTGAAAATCAGGCCTAGGATGTTTCCGGTTGAATACCCCGTCAGTGACACTTCTGAACAGGTGGGGACCCAGATTTCTGGAAAGATTTTTTTTGTCTTGGTAACTAATGGCATGTCTACGCTACAATCTTAAGTCGACCTAGGGCAGGTTGACTTACAGGCACCGTGGTAATTATTGCAGTGGCTGATGTCCACACTATCCTCCTTCTGTTGGTGGTGCACATCCTCAGCAGGAGCGCTTGCACCGACTGAAGAGGGGCAGTGCGGGGAGCTGAAAGCCAGGGTTCTCAGCCCTGCGCAGCCGCCGCCAGGAGCCCAACTGTCTTCCAGGCTTCTCGCATCCCTGCTTCCAGTCAGTTGGCTGCCACGCTCCCAGCAGGGAGCCGAGAGCCACGGGAGTGGGGCAGCTGAGCTCCCAGCTGGCCTCCTCAGTGCAGCTGGGCTGTCTGCTGGGAGAAGGGACCCTAGGGTCAGCAGGGCTCCGAGTGGGGAGCCCAGGCGGCAGCCCAAGCTGGGAGCCTGGGTGGCAGCCTGGCTTGAACCACAGACCTGAGAGTAGCCAGGCTGGAGAGCCAGGATCCCGGCTTTCTTGTCAATTTCAGGGCTCAACTGAAGTCCTGAAATTGACAAGACAGCCAACAGCTGATGTAAGGAACACAATGTCTACAGAGACACCGCATCAGGCTAACTACACCGACTAAGCCTCTCGGGCAGGGGGGAGTAATTATATTGGTGTAGCAGGGCACCTACATCAGCAGGAGCAAGGCTGGAATATAGACACTGACATAATGAGGTTGACATAAGCTGCCTTATGTCAACCTAACTCTGTAGTGTAGACCAGGCCTCAAAGACGCTTGGTCGTCTCAAGGGATCCTCTTCCACAGCTTGCGCTCTCTCTCTCTCTCTCTCTCTCCTTCCTTTCCCCTTGTAAGGAGTTTCTGTTTTTTTCCTGACTAAACTGAGAGCCTCCAGCCACCATGCAGCCGTGTCATGTGCCCTGCTTATTACGAATTGAGAAGTCCAGTCCATGATTCCATTGGCACTCTGTGCTGTTGCTCTCTTTAGGTGTGTGGCACATATTCTCACTCCAGCCCTCGGAGATGAGTCATGTGAGGGACGTTGCCTTCCGGAGCAGATTGGCACTAACTCCCAGCACAGGAGATGCCCATGGCAGCTGGATAATATGGTGACGGGTGATTTCGAAATACTTATAACAACCCTGGCTCACAGTTCCATAAAGAGTCTCCTCTCCCTTATCCTCACTCTGTCGCCAGTTCTTTCAAATGAAACACCTCCCCCACAACTTGCCCAGTGCCTAGCTGGCTTAGCAGACGCCCTGTCAATAGCCAGAACTTTTGCATCTGAGAAGGAAATGAGCAGGAGCTTTGTCAAAGCTGCAGAACTTCTCTAGAGATGCCAAAAAGAAGTTTCCCTTGCCCAGCTGAGCACTATTGTTTCAGCTACATGTTTTGACCTGGAGTGAGTCAGGTGGGATCAGAAGTCCTGAGGAAAGCACATTGGTGGCAGCGGGTATCCTCACGCCGGTGTGGTTCTGGCAATGGTAGGTCCAGATCTCTGCACTGGTGTGATGGGCAGAGTTCACCCACTCGACTCCCAGCCAGCGAACAGGACGCAGTGAAGCTGGGCTGCAGCCACTAGATGTACGGCAAAGATTTGGGAACAAGAATTAGGGTGATAAAATGAAGAATTTTAGCAAAAGCCTTTAAGCAATTGGTCACACACACAATCTGATAGGCTGATGTACTGGCTATTAACTCTTTCAAAGTGATTGTGCAACATGGTACGTGCACTGGTGCCATCCCATGCATAACAGAGCTGAAAATCCCAGAGGTAATTTAAACCAGTTCTTCCACCAGCAGGGCATTTCCTGGGAGCCACTGTCTCTTCAGTGCACCTCAGACTTCAGGTCCTCCCAGTCCCTCATGAAATACCCTGCACTGGGGAGTCTGTGCTCCTGAGGGCCTTCTTACGAAGATCTCCCCACCCCCACCCATATGTCATGAGAGATCATATCCCACATTTTTTAGGAGTAAGGGTATTAATTCTGGGGTGCTGAGCAAATTCCAGCTCAGGAAATTCCCTTCTGTTTCCATAAATTGCCCCTGCAGTGTCCAGTGAATACAGAATTCTTTGCTTTCTGGCCTAAGCTGTTGTGTAATGTTGCTGTGTGCTGTCAAACTCTTACTTGTTCCACACTAGCAGTGGCAGCATTTCTGTGTGTGTGAGAGAGAGAGAGAGAGAGAGAGAGAGAAATGATTCCTATAGACCTTTACTTAGAGGGGTTGTGAAGCTTAAGAAAGCCTGTAAAGTGCTTTGAGATCTGCAGATGGAGGCACGAGAGAGAGACAAAGTAGATATCATTATTATTGGTATTAAACATACCACCATGGGTCTGGGTTGCTAGAGGATGTCTGCCCTGGGCTTGGGCACGTGGTAGCAAAAGCTCAATCTGCTGAATGTCAAGTGAAATTAAATAGTGCTGGGTGCATTGTCCCAAGAGAAACCCGGCTCTTTCCCGATGATCCATTCCCCAGCCAGGGTGAATCTGGAGCCTTCAACCCAAGGGAGGAACAAAAAGGGGGAAGTCTGGAAAAGAGTGGCCGACGGCCAGGCTTTTAGAGAGACTCCGACCGTTCCCACTTCTCTCAGGGAAGACAAGGGACATGGACCCATCCTGCAAACCCCTCCCCCTTCTAAACCAGAACTGACTGTAAGCACTGGCATCGCCATTACTTCTGTCAGTGGCAGAGCGGTGATTGGTTTTGGAACCAGGATATTATTTACCACACTTGAATGATGGCGCAGATGTGGGAAGGAAGCGTTTAGACCTAGGAGCTTTGCTGTGGTTTGGTGCATGCATAAGTCTTGTCCCTCGGCTGGCTGAGTGACGGAACAGACAATACTGCTCTTGGCGCCTTTCAGAGAACCGGGTTTCTTGTCTATTTCGGTGCTTTCCCTTTCACAAGGGTGAAGGAGCCGTTAAGGGCAGAGGGCTGTCATCGTTTAGCGGCACCCAGCAGCACCGTACAACAGTTGAAGACACAGAATGAAGGAAGGAGAATTCTGATCCCGTTGAAACTGTGAAGGGAATTTAATTGGACCGAGTGATCACCGAGATGGCTTATGGCCAGGACACAGGGTTATCGTCTTGACTCTTACAAAAAGTGCCCTGAGAATTATGACTACAAGTGTCCACGACCTCTGCAGCAACTTGTCCATTAATATGCTGGGCCACTAGTTCAGTGCAGACTTACAAGGGGAAACTCTAGCCACTTGCAATAGCATCAGGGTATTCCATGTATGTCTGCCATGGCCCTTCTTAACTTGGCAAAGATCACAGCACAAGGTAATATCACTCGGGTGAAGTGACTTGCCCCGGTCAGATGGTGAGGCGGTGGTGAAGCTCTGACATTCTAAATTCGCCCCCTGCTCTAAATCTCTAGGCAGCACAGCAAGTGCAGGAGAAATCTCGGGGGAATTCCTGCACCCTTATCTGTGTTGCTTGTTTGTTACTGGTGTCCTAAGCACTTAGAACAGGGCTCTCCTCCACTCCAATCTGTTACTCCATGGCCAATTGCAGGAGGTGGAAGAACCCTGGGAAGAGCTAGTCACAGCATTCAGGGGATACGTGTTTCCTACACAATGCTACAGAAATGGCCTTCCCAGACCTTGGCAGGTTAATGTCAACGTTAACGTAGGCTCACTTTCGACCACGAGCCCCCTGAGCGGCTGGAGAATGCTTAACCGTGCTCCAGATAAACTCCCCACGGCAGCCTTCTTTGTAGTAAGATGAAGGTGTGCTGGTGCTTTAAAGACCCAGCTTGCCGCTGTACACATGAGCTGCTGTGCAGCGTAAACGGTAAGCAGGGTGTGTCCGCGTCCGTCCCCCTCCATCAATCCCTGATCCTGTTCTCTTTGCTGGGGGAGTCAGATGCTGAGCTGGTGTCCTCGCGAAATTGGGGTTAACCCCAGCCAGATGGCGCTGAGGGCTTGGCTTGTGCTCACTCTGTGACCATCCCCAGGTGGCTGCCCGGAGGGCTGTAGCGCATGCCAGCCTCTTGCCAGTTTGCCCCCTCAGCCAGACCGACATGAGTAACAATGGGAATGTCTGAGCTTTGCCACGGGTAGCAAGCAAAGCGGGTCATGACACACTCATCACTGATGGCCACGCTGCCTGGGTGCTTTTCACTTCACTCGTGGCAGCCATGCTGTGGTGTTCTGCAAAAGGAAAAAAAAGTCTGATAAAGGGACCTTTGAACCCCAATGTTTGTGTCTGCGCGGTTGGCAGGGCGCTGAGCTAGAGGGATCACTAGCACCAAAGGAACTTGTTTGCCACCCCGGCTGCTCATGCTTTCAGTCATGGACTTCAGTAGCATTAATGCTTCTCTGTGTTTGTCAATTGCTTTCTGCCGTCTGACGGTGGAGTCACTTCATAAACCACCAGATAATGCCTGGGTGGTGGGAGCTGGAAACCAGAACCCCACAGAAACCTCACTTGGAATTTCAGCATGTTGGTTCCTGGGCCACGCTTCCACCACAGGTGTGGAGATCAGCTCAGCCCTGCCCCAGATTGGTACATAGGGGTCTTCTCAGTGGAGGGGCTGCAGTCCTGCTTGTTAGTTGTGTTGTGGTATTACCTAGGAGCTGCAGACAGGGACTAGGCCTCCACTGGGCTCGGTGCCGTACAAACCCAGAGCAACGAGATGGTTCTTGCTCCAAGGAGCTTACATTCTACAGCTGTCTCCCGCAATAGCCAGCCCCAAGTTTTCCAAAGTCATGCGTTGCTCTCCCTCCACCCACATAATTTGATTGGCTTGAAAATCATGAAATTTAAACAACAAATACATTTGGGGTTCCTTTCATTTCCCTTCGGGATTGTGAGTCTTTAGGGGTCATGTTTTCAAATGCGTGTTTGCAACCATGGGGGCTAGAAAGTTACTTTTTTTAAAAAAAAGCAAAAGCTGAGATTCTGGTATGTTCACGTGACTCCAGGAGCTGGGGCTGCAAGAAAAACACCAAATACCATGAGCCTCGCAATGTGATCACGAGAGTTGGCTACACTGCATCTCTTCCTCGTGCTTGGTTCAACAGAGCACAAATGTGTTGATCTCTAGGGCGCTCTCCAAAGCCTTTGCCCTGTTTTTTCCTGGGCTGAGTGGGGAAGATCTTATTTGTTGTAGGTCTGGGCGTTTGATCTTCTAGCTGATGTGTGCACTGGGCTTTGGATTGGGAGGTGTGTTGTACCTGTTGTCAAGCTTTAGGCGCATGAACCATCAACGTGTACACTGTATAAATCAAATAAATAACTCTGTTCTGAATCATGGGGACCCCCCCAGCCCAGCCCGATTCCACACTTCAAATCAGCCAGCATCAGCCCTGTCTGTACAGACCAACCATTTCCTCTCCTTCTGGAAGTAATCTTTAGAGTAGTTTATGTGAGCGGGGCAGCAAGCAAAGAAATCCGAGTTTCTGAAGTAAATGCTGCCATCTGTCATGCAAAATAATAGATTAGGTCTCTCCGTGTGTGAGAGAGGGCGTGAAACCAAATCTCAAGGGTTGCACGGATACTGTGCCGCTCATTGCCCTTTGCAGACCAGCACACTTTAAAGGGGCTACGCACCAACAAAGTTCCTATAAAGCTGGCTTGCATTCGCTGCTCCTGCGCGTGGCCCCTTTCACAATGATGAAATTGTCAGGCCAGCTGCCGTTCTCTTCACTGCACTCTAGAATGTGTTCCTGTAGTCTTCATAGAAATCAAGTTGTACTGTGTGTGTGTCTTAAATTGTACATGTATATGTGTATCATATCTGTATGAAATATATCCTCATCCAGGGAGAGAGAGAGAGCGAGAGAGACTCATGTAATGAAAACATAGAACCGTACCAGTAATAATAGCTAGCTGTTATATAGAGCTTTCTGCTATAGGTCTCAAAGGGAGGTCAGTATCATTATCCCCATTATACAAAAGGAGAAACCGAGGCCCCATCATACCCTAATTTGGGCAGACGATCGTATATCTTTTAATTCCACATCTCCTGCCCCGATAGCTGGTGCTAGCAAATGCTAAAGCATTTCTATATAGAAATACTTTATTGGTTTTCTTACGGGCTTTGTGCTGTGCGGTTCTTGTGGCGGCAGTGTTTTTATTTATCCGACTGAGTCTAGCCCATTGTTTCCTATTGACTCACGCCACCTTTCGACTGCCCCTTCCTGTCCCGCACATAAACACAATGCGGGAGTGGGAAGTGAACACGACCGCTGGGCCCCCGTTTTGATGGATGCATGAGTATTACACCACTTGAGAGCCAGCCCTGTGAGGAAGGAAGCGATAGAGATGTCATGGAGGAGCTGCACACTCTGAAAGCTCTCGGGGAAGGTAAGAGAACCACAGCGGGGTGGGATTTCAACAGAGAACATTGCTATGTGTTCAGAGCAGATAGGTTGTTGTGGCTCATCTGTGCATGGCTGTTCTGTCCTGCATCAAGTGAGCGAACATGTCGTGCTTATAACGAGAGTCTTAGCACTTTTGCGGGACACTTTATTTTTCAAGGCTCTGCCTGCCTGAATTCCTGAGGGCGCCACGGAACCAAATGTTGCCAGCAGATCTGTTCTATCGACACAGCTCCAAAGAATCAAGTTGATCTCTCAGGCCGGCTTTCTGTCTTTTCTTTTTAGCATTTTTTTAAAAATGACACAATGGAGTCTTTAAACAGTGGCAGTCCTTGAGCTCTCCCGCAGCCGTAGCAACACAAGAGAGCCTGCGTCAGTGTGTGGGCTTATTTTGCCATTGCTCCCAATCTCTAGTGTCAAAGGGGTGGCTAGTCTCCCCTTCATGCATGTGTACCGCTCTTTGCTCCTATTAACACTAATGGAAATTACCCATGCATATGGAGAGGGAGGAGAGAGTCCTAAATCTTAGCACAGCATCAACATGAATTTTCATCACCCAGGTTTCAGCAATAATAAACTGTGGCTGGGTTTAAAACAAAGGGGTGAGTGGGTGAGAGTGTTAGGACCATTCAGAAGATCTGTAGATGAGCTGATGAAATATGAGCAGTAAAAATAAATTGAATATTTCGGGGTCTAAGCAGCCTGCCTGTAGGTGCCAGGACTGCCTTTTTCCCTCAGTATACAAGATTGCCTTCCTTTGAAACATCCACTATTAGCTGCTGCTGGGGGCAGGATACCATACCAGATGGCCTAGGAGTCTGATCTGGGATACGGCGCTAAAGGGATACATAAAAGCACAAAGATGATAAGTGTCTTGCCAAAGGCCATCGAGTGAGTCAGACCTGACCACAGCTCCCAGGGTTCTCAGACTGCTCTGTCTGTAATGATAATGCTTAGTGCATACATAATACTTATTAAATATTAATCAGTCTGTCCTCCCAGCAGCTCTGCGAGGTAGGTACCATTGCTGATATTCCCATTTCATATAGGGGAAACCTGAGGCAGAAATTAAATCACTTGCCCAACACAGCAGAGGCTCTGAGTCAGAATAAGGGTAAGCTTTTGGGGACAGGGGCTGTGTCTCGTTATAATATTATATGTTTCTACAGCGCCTGCACAGGGGGCCCCAATCTCAGTTGGTGCTACAGTAATACACAACAGTTGTCCGTGCTTTTCTCAGGAAATGCTGTGTGGCCTTTCTAAAATTGCTGCTGGAAGCCCAGGACCGAGGGGTGTGACTCTGAAATGGGTTGTGTTTATGAAGAGGGAATTTACCGTGTACGTCACAGAAGTGGTACCAGAGCCGACACCTACCAGCTGTACTTTGAATTGTTTTGCCACCTTTCTCCGTGGGCATTTGCACTCAGTCTTCATTTGCTGATTAGTCGGGAGATAATGAAACCAGAATCCTGCCCTCCCCTCTGCCCTAGTGATCAGCTGACAGAAGGGGCTCCTGCATGGACATCTGAGCCACATGAGAATCCCCTTAAAGTCAAACTGCTGGGCCCCAGAGACCCTGTTAAAACACACTGCTGTGATGCACAGTAAATCTAGCTCTTAAATAGGTTTATTCCCTGATCAAGCACCCTGGAGGCCCCTTAGCCTTCACGCACAGTCAACCTGGTGTTAATTATAGGGCTGAGCCTATGAAGGTCAGGTCTCATGCTATTCATACTGGAATCAGATTCCTAACCAAGTTTATTATTTTAATACGAGGGATGAACCGTAATGCACAATAATATGCCAGGTCCAGGGCTCTTAGGAACAGACCTGAAACTGTACATATTTATGGGCAGTGTTGTGCACGAACATGACAAAAATGGATGATCACATTCTCTAGTATAATCACTATACAAAACCATGGCTGTGACTGAAGGGATGTAAAAAAAATTCTACCCAGAAGAAAATGTACTACCAGGTCCCATGTAATAGACTGGCGAGATATAACTGTCTCTTTCCCTGTGTGTGTATATGATATACATGTCTGTCCAAACCATTTAAAGGACACTTAGGCCCCAAGATACCTTTGCTCATGAAAGAGAAACTCCATGCAGCAACCCTGGAAAAATATCTGTTGTATTTTTATAAGACTTTTATAGTGTGAAGAATCATAGAAATGTTGGGCTAGAAGTGACCTCGAGAGGTCATCTAGTCCATCCCCCTGCGTTGAAGCAGGACCAAGTATTACCTAGACCATCTTTGACCGGTGTTTGTCCAACCTGTTCTTAAAAAGCTCCAGTGATGACAGAGATTCCACAATCTCTCTTGATAACCTATTCCAGAACTTAATTACCCGTAGAGTTAGAAACCTTTTCTTAATATCTACCTGAAATCTCCCTTGCTGCAGATTAAGCCGATTCCTTCTTGTTCTGCCGTTAGTAGATGTTTGGTTCCTCACCAGTGCAATGCTGCGGAGAAGGCATAGCTGCATTCTTGCCAAATGTTCTTATTTAAAAGGGATGATCTCAATATTTTAGCAGATTATTTGGCATTTTCCGTCATTCTGTTCTCCCAGAAAGTTCTCTGTAGACGATGGCAATTCTGTGGAGTTCAAAGGAATGTCTCTGTTTATCTGCCAAGTGCTGCCAGTTATATTTTGGAGCCTAAGCTGGTTGCATCCTTTTAACGATTACGTAAAGCACATCATTTTAAGAAGGCAAAGGGCCAATTCTTCTGGTTTATTTACTGCTACTGCTATAAGACTGGGCAGTGGTAACTGGAGTTACTCAGCTGTGGAAAGCACTTATGTGTGTTAAAGCAGGGGACATCTGGGCCCATTAACACCAATGTTCGGAGAAGCTCAACTGGGTGGGGAGCCCATTTATTTCTAGTCCCCCCAGCTGGGTTCTGGTAGAAGGCCTGGACTGGCAGATAAAGATGAAATGCGACCATGACAGTAAGTGTGTTCAGACTCATTATTAAGAGAGTGACATAGATTCAGGACATATTTTATTGTTATCCTGGTAGGAAAATAGATACCCATCCCTTCTGGAATGAACGCAAACAAATTTGCAGACTGCACCAATTGATTTAAAAGAAAAATACAGGGATGGCAGGTGATAGAAGAATGTGCTTGAAATAGTTTGGACTAACAGGAATCCAAATAAACCCCCAGATTTGTGCCTTTGTTTTTGTGTTTTATGATTGTTTTTTCTTTTTCCCATCTGGGATCAAAATACCGCAAGCTCTGCTCTGCTCTCTCTGATTCGTCATACGGGAACTGAACTACCAGATCCCAGTTATTTCAGCCCAGTAAACAGCTCCCTGAGGCATTGACAGAACATTCACAAACACAGATAAGCATAAGTAGTTGAAACACAAATACCAGAGCCTGCTCACGCCCCTGATTGTCATTGCAGAGCCCTTGAAATGAGCCCCACTCCACCGCACAGTGTGAGAGCAGAAGTTTAATGGAGGCAAAAAGAAAACAAGAAAAATACCTGTGGCACCTTAGAGACTAACAAATTTATTTCAGCATAAGCTTTCGTGGGTTAAGAACCCACAAAGTTACCTAATGGTTAAAAGCAGTGGGCCAGCAGCCAAACGCCTCGGTTCTGCTCCCATATCTGTCATTGTCTTTCTGTATGACCCTGAGCAATTGACTTCTTTGTGCCTCAGTTTCACCATGCATAAAATAAGAAATACTGTATACCAATCGGATGTGGTGTGACAGTTAAAGGGACACAGCTTAAAAATCATATCCAATTTTTGTATTATCCCTGTGACCTAATGTTTTTAGTTTGTTTGCCTCTGTGCATTTGACAGCACTTTGTGTATAGTCAACACTATTTATTTCTCTTTCCCCAGTGTCGCTGTTTGTGTGAGTATTTTGCATAGCAACTGGAGGGAGAAGAATGTGGGTGTGAAACCACACCAATCAGCAGAGAGTCTGAGTCCCCACAGCTGCCCCCAACTACTTCTGACTCAGGGGGTTTTAATTGACTGGATTTCCAGCTGACAGCATCCCTTTAGTAACAAATTATTATTGATGTATTGGTTATTTCTCTGAACTGCCCTAGGGCCTAGAGGCCCAGCCCGTTTGTGCCAGCTGCTGTACAAATTCAGAATAAAAAGGCCGCTGTTCATAAAGCACCTCTAGGGCCTCAGATAGAGGTACTAGAGAAATGCCAAATGTGGGTTTGTTTCAAATAAAAGTATTATCATTTTATTTGAGCACCACAGGCCTGATGCCCCATTCAGGACATGCTCCAAACTCATTCTGAACATACATGAGCGTGGGGTTCTCCAGGATTGGGGCCAACAACACGGGCTAGAAAAATCGCTGTTAATTCCTCCATTATAATCTCTGGATTTAGGGGCATTGTTAATTTAAAAAAAAAGTTTTAAGTTTAAAAATAAGTGTTTTTAAATTTCATCTACTGTCTGTGAGGCTAAAAAGAAGCTCTGTGCCTTTAAATTTGGAATAGCTGGGAGTTGGAGCACTGTCCCTTTAAAAGCACATTACATAGAGTTAGAATATAGCCTTTGTTTAACTAGTGATGATTGTTCCCAGTGGACTGCACTGGAATGGTTTACGGAGACCAGAGGGGGCTAAGGCTTGAGGCCAACAGTCAGCGTACAGATCGTAGCTGTTCAGACCATACAAGGAGGAAAAGAGAGGAACAGGGTGATCTCTGCACTTCCTGCAGTGGATTTGGGAGTTTACATTAAATAGTTCTTCCTAGTTCTGGAAAGTGGGCAAGGAAGGGTTCAACTATGGTAAGTTCTTCCATCTTAATTGTGTGTGTGTGTGTGTGTGTGTGTGTGTGTGTGTGTGTGTGTGTGTGTGTGTGTGTGTGTGTGTGTGTGTGTGTGTGTGTGTGTGCGCGTGCGCGTGCTACAAGGGGAGGCTGCGAGCATGCTGTTCTTTGTGAACATGAGGAGAAATAGCAGCTCCTCGCTTCTTTCAGTGCATTTTCTTTAACCATCTTCGACATCTTTTAAATCTCTGCTTTTCCTTACTCTGTATTTTTTTTTTCAAAACTCAGGGCTTCTTGTCTTTCATTTAATTTTTCATTTAATGAAACATCCTCTTAATTAAATTTAGTTTAACAAATCCCAGGAGAGATTATCGCATGACAAAAAGCAATCTGATTTTTTTATTATTATTATGGTGAAGTAATGAAATCTGTGAATTTTTATCGTTCCTCTTCCCCCTCCCCCGAGTATGTGTAATTCACAGGGTTAATGATTTAAGATGAAAAGAAATGTCAGATTTGCCACTTACGCTGAACTGATCCGATTAACGTCCTATTCATGTTCTTTACTTCTAGTTTTTTTTTAGTTCCTGGAATTGTGTTATTCTGGGTTAGAACATACAGTGTATGTAATTGCATGTAAGTTCTTGCCAGTTTCTATGCGTTTGCCTGGTATGGTGAGGATATTTGATTTCACAGCTATCAATGAGGATCGGAGAACAACAAATAATAATACAAAGGTTGTTAGGAGTAGGAAAATTAAAGAGAAATAACAGATTTCTAGGGAAAAGTCTATGAAGTAACAACTAGTTTGACAGCCCTGCTGAGCTCATAGCTAAGAGAAAACAGGCTGAAACCTGAAAACATCTCTAATTTTCTAAAACTTCCTCATTCGGGAACATTTTGCTTCTTCAACTTGTGTCACAAACAACTGCAGTTACTGTAAAACAGGTCAGACAATACTGGATTTCCTACTGAATTTGACTCACTATCGGTTCTCTCTCTCTCTTTGCCTTTCCTGGCCTGAACTGTGTTAAATTATTTCCAGACCTACTCATAAATCCTGGTTGAAGGCTAAGGAAGTGATTTGGACAGATATTGGCAGGCTGGGTTCTGGGAACAAGATTTCCCAAGCTCTGAACACATTCCGGCTCCAGAACCAGGGCTTAAATGTTTGGAACAACCGTCAAAATCTAGGTCACTTGAACATCAAAAATCTGTGTAAGGAGGAATATCCTGTCATGGGGATTTGAAACTGTGCAAGTGTCTGGCAATTGTGGCCTTTCAGGATATTGAAACATGGCTTTGTAAGACACATCCCTTTCTCATTGCTGTCAATACCGCACCCGTTCAGCCAACAAGAAAAAAAAAATCCTCCAGGAAATTAGCAAATAACGTAAAGGTTAAAGGAGGAGTCACTGTTCCTTATTCAGAGGCTGGCTGTTCAAAATTGTACCTCTTTGGCAAAGGACATATGCAGCAGATCTTGACAGCAGGAGAACAGATTTTATGCCTCTCTGGATAGCAGTCTACAGGATGGGAAGCGTAACTTATGGAAGTGACGATGCATACTGGAAGGGCAAACAGCTGCAGCTCTGGGCCAAAGTGACGAGGGAAGCAGTATTAACAGCAAAGAATCATATAAAATAGTTATTCAAGAGAAGGATTTCAGAGCAGAGGGGTTCTCGATCAGGCCCATTTCAGTACAAAACAGAAAGGGTGTTTCAGGATAACCCCTCTAAGATGCTCACCATTCAGTAGAAGCTGCAGTTCAGTGCCTATCCCCCCACACAGCTGCATCCGTCTTTGTCCCAACCCCCTGCTTGCTGACCTCCGTCTCTGAGACTGACTGGCAGCATTTGTCTTTCAGACACCTTTCCAGCAGGATCACCCCGCCTGCTGATTGTTGTTTGAGCAGCACGCCGCCTTCTGGCTGAGGTTCCTTTCCAGAACCCAGTCCCAGCTCCAAGCGCCAGAATACGGAATTCCTCCCATTGTCACCATCGGTCCCCTGCAGCAGCTGGGGTTAAAATGCACTCTCACAAGTCCAGCTAAATGGCCGAGCGTGCTGGGCTCCGTCCCAGGCGGGTGCAAAAAATATTTGCCTAATTAAAATGTGAGGAGCCCAACTGCGGAGGGAGAGCGTCTCGCGTTCTAGTGACTAACACAGTGGTCCCCAACCTTTTTGTGGCCAAGAGCACATTCATGTTTTCAGAAGAGTGTGGCGGGCGCCAACAATTTTTCAAGACTTATTTTGTATTTGTACATTAAATAATATGAAAACCATCATATTTAATATTTATTAATCCATAAGATAAAAAAGGTAATTTTACATGTAAAAGGTATTAATTAAATTATTCGGCAATTATTCTTTCACCTTACCATGTGAATTTGCTCCTTTTTATTTACCTTTTTTTTTGGTGGGGGGGGCGCAGTTCTGGGCAGCGGAGAGGGAAGCCGCAGCCCCGCACCTCCTGGGGACAGAGAACACCGGCGGCCGCAGCCTGCAGCCCCGGAGTTGTCTGCCTCCGGCAGGCGCGGGGCTGTGGGGCAGCGCTGAGGGAAGCCGGCGCCTGCAGCCCCGGAGTTGTCTGCCTCCGGCAGGCGCGGGGCCATGGGGCAGTGCGGAGAGAAGCCGCAGCCCCGCGCCTGCCGGGGACAGAGACAGTGGCGTAGCCAGGTTTAGAGCACAGGGGGAGCAGCGCTATAAAAAGGTGCCTCCCCGCTCCCCCTGTACTCACCCGGAGGCGCTTTAAAGGGCCCGGGGCTCCAGCCGCTGCGGAGCCCCGGGGCCTTTTAAAGCGCTCCCCCCAGCCCAGCTCCGGCAGTGGGGCTGGGGGTGGGGGGGAGCGCTTTAAAGGACCAGCAGCTCCCCACAGCGGCAGGAGCCGCCGGCCTTTTAAAGCGCCGCCCCCCGCCCTCCAGCCCCGCTGCCGGAGCTAGGCTGGGGGGGGGGGGGGGGGGAGGCGCTTTAAAAAGCCGGTGGCTCCCCGCAGCGGCAGGAGCCGCCGGCCTTTTAAAGCACCCCCCCCCTCCCCCAGCCCTGCTGCCGGAGCTAGGCGGGGGGGGGGGGTGCTTTAAAAAGCCGGTGGCTCCTGCTGCTGCGGGGAGCCGCTGGCCCTTTACAGCGCCCCCCGAGCCCGGCTGCAGGAGCCGGGCTCGGGCAGCGCCTTAGCACTGCTTTTCCTCACAGGGGGAGCAGTTGGTCCCCCTGCTCCCCCCCAGCTACACTACTGGGCTGCGGGCGCCGGTGTTCTCTGTCCCCGGCAGGCGTGGGGCTGCGGCTTCTCTCTGCGCAGCCCCGGAGTTCTCTGTCCCCGGCAGGTCGGGGCAGCAGCTTCTCTCCCCTTCTGGGCACTAGTTAGTGGGCGGGCGCCCATAAATGCCCCGGCGGGCGCCATGGCGCCCATGGGCACCGCATTGGGGACCACTGGGCTAACAGATAGTGGTTCTGAGGACGTGGAAGATGAAGGGTTTAGCTGGGAGGAGTGGGGGCCGGGAGAGGGGAGGAAGATTTGGACATACCGCTCTGCTTGTGACCAGCTAAAATGTTCCATTCCTCTGAGCACCCTCAATTCTGCTTTGTGAGCTAAGTGGGACTTTTCCCCGGGGGGGTTCTTCCCTTCCTGACAGAGCCACGAAGCTCCCCTTATTTCCCCTGCTTGAGCTACATCCCTCAGATGAGAGAGGTTGCTACGGCGACTGATGGGGAGGGGCAGCAGGACATTGAAGTCAGTGCTGGTGAGGGGTGCCGGACCGGGCTGGAGGCTGCTGGTCTGCTTCCACCCTCGGAACAAGTACAGCGCAGCTGGAGCAGCACAACTCCCTCCTCCCTCCCCCCCCACCCCCCGCCCCGTATGGCCCTCTCAGTGTGACTCAGTCCTGACTGCTGGAATCAGCCTGGGGGGCTAGAGGTGAGTTCACTGAGGGTGACCAGATGTCCCGATTTTATAGGGACAGTCCCGATTTTTGGGTCTTATATAGGATCCTATTACCCCCCACCCCCGTCCGGATTTCCCATGGCCTGGTCAGACTCTGGCCAAGACGTTGGGGGGTGTCAGTTGTGGTGCTGGATTTCTGTGGTGTGGACGCTTCTCCGCCTGGAACTAGACTGAGGCTACCCACTAGTGTCACATGGGTCCCCAGACAACCCTCAGAGGGTGCCAATGTTCAGTCCCACCTCCCTAGCTGTATTGTTGGGTTTAACCACAACCGTTCGTAACAAAAACGCGAGGCGCTCTCCCTGTGCAGTTGGGCTCCTCACTTTTTAATTAAGGCCGATATTTTCTGCCCCAGGTTTATGCTGCCGTTAATGTGGGTTGTTATTAACTGAACGCTCAGGAGAGCACCTCATGTACATCAGCTGGTGAGCCGGCCCCGAGCAGGCTCCGCCCTGTGGTGGATGCAGACGGCATCTCCAGTGATGCCAGTTTATGCGTCCCCACTGCCAGGCGCGGTGTGCAGCGGCGGAGTGGAGGATGCCGACAGCACCATCCACACCAGGACACTGGAACGCTGGGTTCGTGACAGTCGCTGTCAGCAATGGGTCGCATGGGACTGGTGGTGTAGAGGGGCCAAAACCCTTTTCAGCAAGTAATTTAGACTGTACCTTCTTGAAATTAATTCAATCATCTAGGAGATGCTGCAAGTTTTCCCACCACAACCTGAGTGACGAGAAACACAAATTTAAGCTATTTGGTGTGATAATATAATATACATGGCATCTAAGCAAAACCTCTTGCAACCAGGAAACAGATGACTCCATTCACCTTGCTATACAGACCCACTTTCCCTGGGAAGTGCTTAGATACCCGAGTGATGGTAGCTCTAGAGAACCCTGCGATAGATAGCTAGAAAATGAAGATGTTTCTTGAAGGACAACAGAAGAGTGTGTGCCCCCTACCTCTGAGCTGAAGAAGAAAGGGTTCCTTTCCCTGATGGGGAGCGGGTGACTTTCTTTCCTACAGGCAGTGGGCGCCTGACACTGGATAAGTAGCTGTGATGTGATTCATAAAAAGCTAATTTATAATTTGCCAGAATATAATCCTGTTTGATCAGTGTTATTCAGTTCTTCTTTCTTTTAAAATTCAGTGCACTTAACTACTCTACGAGGGTTTATGAATGTTTAAAAATTGCTTTGTGCTCCCTAAAGTAATTTGACAAGTCTGACAGCTATTGATTAAAAACCTGAAATTATTCAGGCTGCGGGATGACTTGGGGGATTAGATAGAAAGTTTTTTCAAATGTGAAAGGAAATAAGATGTTGGAAAGTAAATATGTTCTTGAATATTTTTGAAAAATCCATTACAACTGTGAAATTAAATTGAAATTAGATACTTGGTGTGGGGAGGAAGGAACTAAATGCTGGCGTTGCTATGTAGGTGGCAGGGAGCAATCCACCAGCCCAGGTCCGAAAATCTCAACTGTACCCTGCAAAGTGCTAGCAAAAGGACTCTGGTGAAAAATCCAGGCCTCGATTAGGAGGCATCCTTAGAGGAACCCATTGATGGTCCCTGGTGCCAGCCACTGGAGTAGATGCAGCCATGTGGCAGCCCCATCCTGAGGCCAGATGCACAGCAGGGCTGATTCCTGCAGGGCTCAGGGACTGAAAGGGAGGGGCAAAGATGGGTTTGTGTTGGAGTTGCTGGGGCCTGGTTCAGCCCCATACTGAATTAGAGAAGCTTCAAGGCTGCCCTTACAGATACTCCAAATGCAATTGGTAGGTGGCATCCAGGAATAGCAAGGTATTAAACGACCCCAGCATACCCCATCCCTTCCCTGGCTCAGCCTCTGCATCTGAAGCCCCATGCAAGAGTGTCAGAAAACTGGCTGTGCACTTTCTTCCCCTGCCAGGGATGCCCTGTTTCAGGGCAATTTCCCAACAGGCCCATAAAACAGCTGTTGTGCCACTTTATCCGCGCCCCACCTGAACAAATTGGATTTGGCTCTGGGCGTGTCCTGCTTTTTGCTGTAGCTGAATCCAAACGGGAACCCTCATGTGTCCTCGGCAGCAAGTCTAACATCTATCAGCTTAGCCAAAAGGAAGCCTCTTCCCCTGGCCTAGCTCCCAGGTGCTGCACTAAACTGGATCCTAGCCTGAGATCAGCCAGGAGATTTGACTGTCTCCTTGCAGAGCAAGACATCTCCAGTACCCTGAGAAGTATCTACCCCCCCATCAGAGCTCTCCATTAGGACGCCTGAAATCCAGCGATGGCAGCTGGGATTGTGGGTAGAGAGTTGTTCATCTGCCGCCTGCGTTGAGAGGGTGAAGTCTCTCCTCTCCCTGCACCCAGAGCGGGGAAACAGCCCCAGATCCTCAGAATCCCTTTTGAAATCAATGGGAATTAGGCACCTCAGAACCTCTGAGGACCTGGGCCAGAGACTTCTCTGAATCCGACGTTCTCCTGGGACAGTGACAGTGTGTTCCATGTTCTCAAGTCTCAAGAAAGGTTTCCATTAACGGAGTGGGTTATTGTTGATATTGATTAGGAAAAATGAATATTTATAAGCAGGGAAGAATCCAACCATGTGAGTACTGTAGGTTAGTATGAGAGATCTGGCCACTGTTGATACGGTGTGACCATTTGGCAGATGGGAAGAGTTTGCTGACATCTAGCCTCTGTTGTTTAACTGCATGATTAGTGGTTGCTGCTTTCTCATTGGTTGTATTTATTCTGGCAGGTGTTTGCTGTTGATATTGTATTTTGGAATGTATTCTGTACATTATGCCTCTGTCTATGTAGATAATACAGTGAGATCTGGTATTGCTGGCCATGGCTTGCAGTGATGATTCATATCCATTTCCCGCTGGTGCTGCTGTGTTTGTAATAATAATAAATATCCTGTGCTTCTTTAGCACCCTCTACTGCATGCTCTCAACACACTTTACAAACGTCAGTTAATTTAGCCTCATAGCCCCCCTGGGCGGAAAGTGTATATTTTACAGATGAAGAAACTGAGGCACAGGGAAGTGAAGTGACTTGCTTTGAGTCACACAGTGAGTCAGTGGCAGGGCTAAGATTAGAACCAGATCTTCAGACTCTCAACCCCCATGCCATTAACTGCGCACTTCCAACTTTTGTACTCTGGCTTCTCAGTGGGGAACCGGAAGTCATTGCACAGAATCTCTTTAATGGTTTTGCAGGTAAGGAAGAATTTCACCCCTTTCCGAGGGCCACTCTGCTGCAGGTAAGAAAGCTAAGACTTATGAGAGTCAGTTGTGACCTGCTGACATGCCTTGGCATTCCAGTGCCTTCCAGAAATGGATCTGTTCTTGCAAGGTTGAGATTTTGCTTCTGTGGGTGGGGAGAGGGCGTGGGGGAGTTCATGTATGATGTGCGATGTTGTGAATAGAATGATAAAGCAGTGTGGCAGGGTTACCCAAGTTGATTGATTCTGCAGCCACGGAAGTTAATGGCAAACAGGAAAAACTATAGGCCTATGAAAAAAATTGGCATATGGCCATTGCCTTCTGCTCTAGCTCAGCTTTGTTTTCAGCTGGAGAGTTTTGTCGAGGTGACTAGACCCCCCTTTTGACCAAAGGCACTTAGATAGAAATCCAGTGGACATTGCTGTCTGTTTCACTGATCATGCCTGCACTGGTTGGTAGCCACATACCACTCACTGAACTCTGGCAGTCCTGTCCCTGCATGCATTGGGCTCCGTGTAAAACCCAGGATGGGTTCGCTGGGGTCTGATTTCTTCTTTCGTTGGTAAGGGCAGCCCTCGGGATGTTACATGGAGCTCGTGTGCAGTGTCATTTGACTGTGAATGATGTTCTAATAGTGTTCACTGTGCGTGGCCCTTGGTTGCATGTCAACGGAAGAAAATAAGCTTAAAAAAATGAGGGAAGAGAAAGCAGAACGTAAAACCTTGTTACTGCTGAAAAAGATCCACGCCACACTCAAGCACAGCGATCCGTCATTCCTTGAGCAAGCCCAGATTATGCTTCAATGCTCTACCTCCAAAGCAAAAGTAGTAATAATACTGACCCTGGGTGCACTCTGAACTTCGCTATCTCTGATTAAATGAGTTTTTCTTTCCTCAAGCATGATTTAGTTCTTATCTTCAGAATGAAGGATTTAAGGTAAGAAAGTGTAGAGAAATTGAAGGACAATCCCCCCCCCCCCACACACACACACACTTATAATCTAGGACCTGATGAGACAGCTCAAAAATCAGTCTTCAGTGGATTGCTATCTTGGAATTCTCCTCTTTCCTGCGGCAGTGGCAGGAACCGCCTGCATCAGAAGGACTTTTTCCCCTGCTCTACTGGTAATGAGAGTGTGGAATGCGGAACTCTTGGCTAATATTGTCCCTGCGCCTCAAGGCGAGGTGGCGAGCACGATAAGGACCCTGCAGTTGTACGCAGAGTGGAAAGTCTCCCAAGCATGGGATGAATGTCATTAATGGATTCATCCATCAGCGGAATGTTCTGAGTTGTTTAAAGCAGAAGGACAATGCTGGTGCTCAGTCCTGAGGCTGGGGCTATGCTTGGAGAGTTTGCCTGGCGCTGCCTAGGCTACCAGAGTCTGCGTGTGGCAGTGACAGATTCCTGGTGGAAGGGACTCTGAGGCATCTTCTGCCGCTGCCTACCAAAAGGAAGTCCCACCCAGGCCTCCTCAGCTAGAAGTTTGGTGGCCGCAACTCGGGTTCAGCCTCTTTGCGGGCAGATGAATGTTGTGCAAAACCCTCTTACAAATGCATCTACGCTCCACGGGGAAACTGTTGAGGGGCAGTGTGACAGCAGTAGGTGGGTGTTTTCTTGCTTGTCCTTGCAGTGGTTTAGCGAGTCCAGAGGACCACGCAGTTCTGAGAAGAACTTTTAGCATACATGCATAGAGCCTGTACCAATGCATTCTAGGACACCAAAAGCCCCTAATCCACGGTGGCCGGCCCCGCTCCAAAGGCAAGGCACTGCATGTGTCGGGATCAGCTGCCGCATTCATAACGTCCCATCCACAACAGGGAGGCGCCACTGTATGTGGCACAATTAACCTGGACCTACACAGGAGACCTTACTCCAGGCACTGAAACTAGCCCGTACCACCAATACCTGTAAAACACACGGGGCAGCAGCATCCATGCTGTGCAAGCCCTACGGCATCATTGGCTACACTATTTCCGTCTGGCGGCAGACAGGCCATTAATATATATCCCAAAGCCAAGGCTGTCAGCGTTTTGTTTTAGGCTCACCTGCCTAAGCAGGGAAAAAGCCTGTATTCTGGCCTGGAGAGCCGGGTGGATAAATTCACATCATGGGCAGGGTGCTGGAGCGTCGCCTGGTCTCACCAGCTAGCAGTCCGTGCCTGTTAGCTAATTGATTTGTTTCACAAGGAGCTGTGCGAATCCACTGCTCGGAATAGGTTTGCCGCTACCGGCCAATTGAATCTGCTCATTTCCTGGAAAGCCATCCAACCACTACTTTCCTAATTTGATTGCTGCTGTTGGAGCGTTCCTGTGCCGCACTGGCATGGCATCCTGACAAAGGCTTAAGGATTCGGAGGGGGCGTTGAGATTACTTCTAGCAAAACTTGTCAGAAATGATTCTGCTGATCTCTTAATTAGGGTTTTGTGGGGAGTTTTTCAGAGACTTGGTCGAGTAGAAGTGAGTAGCACAGGGTAGGAAGGGAGTAAGACTTGACTGAGGGATGTATAACCATCTGCTGTGAGTCTGCTGTCCGGTGTTGGACTGAGTGCACTGGACAGTTTTTCTGGTTCAAACCCCAAACAATATTTTAACATTTTTGTTTCTTTTCCCCCCATGTAAATGCAAAGCGGGTTTGCTAATCGCAGATCAGATGGAACGATGATCATTGCTCGGAAGTTGGGGAATGATCATTGCATATTTAATATCACCCTCAATATAATTACATGGCTCTGCTGTCAGTGTAAGCGTACAGCTTTCTCCTAACGCTTTGGTTACAGAATCATAGAATCTCAGGGCTGGAAGGGATCTCAGGAGGTATCTAGTCCAACCCCCTGCTCAAAGCAGGACCAATTCGCAACTAAATCATCCCAGCCAGGGCTTCGTTAAGCCTGACCTTAAAAACCTCTAAGGAAGGAGATTCCACCATCTCCCTAGGCAACCCAATCCAGTGCTTCACCACTCTCCTAGTGAAAACGTTTTTCCTAATATCCAACCTAAACCTCCCCCACTGCAACTTGAGACCATTACTCCTTGTCCTGTCATCTGGTACCACTGAGAACAGTCTAGATCCATCCCCTTTGGAACCCCCTTTCAGGTAGTTGAAGTATGTTCATGTTTTCATCTGATGAAAGCCGAGGCCTCGTCCCGTGGTGAAGAGAGGTCTGAGTTGCAAGTTTATTCGACTCATTGTTCCTCATGGGCAGTAAATATCAGTCTTCCCAAGCCATTGTCAACGTACCATTTGTTTAAGGGAAATAGTTTATGGTTGACAAGAATATTCAACAACTTCTAATGTGTGACAAAGTAAATACCTTGTGGAGTACAGTAGGTTTCTTTAAAGGGACATTGGCTAGATGGATAGGGCCAATGTTTTACTTACCTTTAAAATTTTATTTTCATTTTGTTGTTTTGATCCCTTAAAAATTATCCTGCAAGTAGAACTGGATGAATAGGGGATTGTAAGTCAAGGGGAAAAAATTCAGGTTGAACCATGAACAAAAATTTTCAACGTTTTTAGTTAATTGAAGAGTCAGGAAAAAATCATTTGGGGTTGAACAAAACGTTTGGTTTCTATTTTGACCATTTTAAAATGTGTTTGAAATTTTTAAGAATAAAACCAACGGAAATTTTGAAATGAAAAGGGTTTTCAAACTAATTTTTTTTGTTTTGAAAATGCTGCAACAAAACATTTTGATTTGAATTTGTGAAATGTTTTGATGTCATCGAATCTGCATTTTTATCTGGAAAAAAACGTTAGCTGAAAAACGTTGCCCAGTTCTGTCTGTAAGGACTGACAGTGCTAAGTCCCAGGCACTGCAGCTCATAGGGGCGTTCCTGCAGTATAGTGAACTAGTGCCCTAAGGCAGGGGTCTCCAAACTTTAGGAGACAAGGGCCACATTAGATTTTTAAAGGGGCTTTGCGGGCCGGCTTTAGGTCCCACCGCCGAAATACCGCCGAGGCAGTGTCAGCTTCTGAGCTGTCGCCGAAAAGCCGCCGAGACAGCAGCAGCAATTGGTTGGGGTGCGGGGGCCCCGCCGCCGAAATACTGCTGAGGCGGCGGCAGCTTTTGAGCTGCCGCCGAAGTGCCGCCAAGGCAGTGGCATGCCGCCGAGGCGACAGCAATTGGTTGGGTGGCCGGACAAATTGAAGCCGCGGGCCGGATTCGGCCCCTGGGCCGTAGTTTGGAGACCTGCGCCCTAAGGTGCTGTAATGTTTTCCAAAGTGTATGTGGGGGGAAGTACCTCAGCATTCTGCAGTAATGGGCCCAAGCACTCCAGTTGATGTGAGTATTTTTGCAGTGTTTGGGGGCCATTCCTGTAGCACAGATATTCCTTTAATAGGGCACCCTTCAGAGTTCTGGCTGCAGCATTGACTGGTGCATTCACTGCCCCCATCTTCTGCTCCTGGTGGGCTGGCAGCTTATTGAAATTCACGAGAATTGATATCAGGTGCTGGGAGAAATTGAATCCTTGTACATTTCAACTAAAATATCTGCAGGAGTCAGGCAGGCGGAGCCGAGCAAGGGGAAGGGAGAGAGAAACATTCATGGGACACTTGTTAGCCAAGACACACCCAGCTAGATCACGGATTTGTCCGCTCAGCCTTGGCACACCTTCCCTTTTATTAACAGAGAGACCAGTGTTCAAACATTTCCAAGCTGCTTTTAATTATTTTAGCAAACTGCCTTGTTTTCTGAGAAACAGTTTGTCTGGCTCTCATTTAAATCAAACCAGGGTTGTTATGTTGCAAATCTGGAAGGTCACTGGATGACAGGAAAACAACTGTGGATTAAATGGGTGTGATTCTGCTCCCCTTGCACCAACATAAGGGCCCAATCTGGAAACTCTTAGGCATGTATGCAGTCGTCTTGGAGTAATGGAATTACTCATGAGAGTAAAGCCGTGTTTGCAGGATCTGGCCCTCAGTCGGGGTAACTCACCCTTGACGTGATGGGTCCTGCACCAGTATAAAGCAGGTGTGAGAGAGAGGAGACTCTTTACTGGAGCGCGACCATTTTGTTTGTTTAATATTCTAAAAACAGAGCTAATCGCTATTTTTATCTCCCTCCCCCTTCCCACCTACACAGTCTCTGGTGATGTTTAGCTTGACAGGCCGGGCTGCAGTTAT
The DNA here is from genome assembly GCA_033296515.1 of Macrochelys suwanniensis. Lineage (NCBI taxonomy): Eukaryota > Metazoa > Chordata > Testudines > Chelydridae > Macrochelys > Macrochelys suwanniensis. The sequence goes on along the minus strand of CM065790.1, from coordinate 4,426,539 downwards.
GATGCCCAAAATCTTGAAACTGTCATGGAGTGAGGAGAGAATAAAATCCCTGGCTTAGATAAAAGAGCCAGGGAGTCAGAAATGCTGCGTGTGGCACACTTCTCAATCCTCAGAGAGGCTTATTACATTACATTGGGGAAGCCTTTATGGTGCGCAGCTAAAATGGCTTTCAGGCTCCACTCTGGATCTCATTGGATTGCATCGCTGTGAAGAAGCTACTTGCACTCCCCAATCAAAGGCGTTAAAGCTTTTTCCTCTCTCTTTTAAGACAGAAGCGAGGCATGCTGTTAAAGATAGGCCAGGACTAGTTTGACCATGTATATAAAGTACCTCTTGTCCAAAGGCATCAGAGCACTTTCTAAACATTCATTCCTTCTCACAGCCCACCTATGAGATAAACCTGTGAAATACACCCATTTTACCCAGTGGGAAAACTGAGGCAGATAAAGGTTAGTGATTAGTCGGGGTCACAGAGCAAGTCAATAACAGAGCTGAAAATAGACCTCAGAAGTCCTGGCTCCCATGTACATTGGAGCTTGGATCCTCAAGCTTGCAATTTCCTCTCATTACTTTCTTTGGTCTTGGCACTAGCATTTAACACTGAAATAATTTGTCTCTTGTGTCTGAGATTTGTCTGTGTGTGTATATCAAAGGCTGTGGGGTTCCCAAGGCCTCCACCGAGCATTGCTAACATTTTGGTCGATACCCAAAAACCCCTGAAATTCACCACCTTTGAGTTTCACTGTAGAACCAGGTCAGGATTGCTACGTTTTGTAAACCTCGCCAGCAGTGCTGTGTCCAGGAATATGCTGTGGTGGTTTCATGGGGATTTGATGCAAAACCCAGTCGTTTAGTTGAGATCTGGAGTTTGTTTAGAACTCAGAATGAAACAGGGACGGGCATGGAAGAGTGACTGAGAACGAGCAGGGTCAGAACAGGAGCAAATATTTGTCCAACCTCCTATGAAACAAAATACTGACTTTCGCCACAGCTGGAGACAGCAGCCCCTGTAAACTCTGGGCAGGGCTGGTGTGATGAGCGTCGGGTACCAGCCGGAGCACAGACACCTCTTTTTATTTGGCATGTTCTGAACGATGTGGTTTGGAACCAGTTTTAACACCAAGCCTTTCCCCCATCTCTGCCAGCAGCCTGAGTTTTATTAGCGTGCTCTCTCCAAGCAGGATCCGAGCGCTAAGTCGTAAGTTGGGGCCCCTCTGTGGGTTTCCGTAAGGGTCTGTTTTCCTTTCGATAAGAGGAGAGCATAGTTCATGATTGACAAAAACAGATGGGGAGTGAAATGAATCGTCTTTCCCAATCGCTTTGCTAAAGCGTATCGTTAATTCAACATCAGCAGGGATGTGTGTGCTTAGCAGAATGTGCTCGGGCGTGGGAATAGGGGTCCAGCGCCTCCCCCGCGACGTCAGATCCTATGTGCCCTGGATGCTCCGTGACCAGTGTATGCGGCTGAGGGCTAAGACTTGGTAAGTCTGCCGTGTAAAAGCCACCGCTGGAAGCCTCAGCTAGCACCCCGGCTAATGGTCACAGAGAGGCCAGGGACTGCATTGGGCCAGGACGCCGGCCCAGGTGATCCCGCCCCATCTGATTGGCAGTGCAGTGCCGTGCCAGGGAAGCTTGCTCCTCTGCCTGCCTTGTACCTGTTCTGGGCAGGACCAGAGGCTGTCGCTGTCCCGAGGGCCAATGTTAACACTTTTCACCAGCTCTAAGCTCATTTAGAAAACAAAACAAAAACCTGCAGTAGCATCCACTCATTTGTAAAACATGGACTTGCTCATTGTGGGCCCTTCCGAGGGAAGGCACTCGGCAGCTCCGCTGAAGCTCTATAGATGCTGCGTGGCGACTGGTTTTTTAGCAGAATCACGTGAGCTGGACAGGAGCAGGGCGTCTTCTCCATTGCACTGCACCGGGGCAGGATTGATCTCAGTGTCCTTGTGCTGTCCCAAATCATCGGCAGATCAAATCCCCGTCAACTGTCACTTTGTGAATTTCTCAGCTGCCTGAAGATGCTAATAAATCATAACCCCTTTTCTTAATTGCTGGTTTTTATTATTATGACGCGTGCAATGTGACGATACTGTGCCTGCTCCGCCCCTCTCTAACTGCCTTCACCCCTGCAGGATGTGATTGGTCCTCCTTCTGCTATGTAAATGAGATGTGACCCGAGATTATGGAGTGACTCAGTCACAGGAAGTAGTAAGTTACTCATAAACAGACGGGGTTCTTTCATGTAATTCCCACGGAGGAGGAGGTGATTTCCTCATGGAGAGAGTTCTGAGAGCAGAGGCATGTGTTCTGCCATCCAGCTAGGGACTGGAGTGAGTCCGGCTCCCACGTGAGGTGTCTGGAGAGACCTTTCCTTTCTGTGCGTTTGTTTTTAAACAAACCAGCAGCAATGGATTGAGTCTGGAGGATGAAGTCAGGTAGCCACGAACACAGTACAGGTGGTGCTATGGGGAGCTGGATGGCTCAGGGGATTGATAACTGGTAATGGAGCCTTTCCCCTCCACGTCACCGGTTTGAACCCTGCACAGGCTGAGCGTGACAGCACGTCGGGGGCCCCGGAGAGCTCCTTCAGGGCTAATATCAATGACCTGATCCCAGGCCATTTCTAGAGGCCCACAACATAAAACCTCCATTACCTCTGTCAACCTGGCTAGCAGCTCCAGCAATGTCCCAGACCAGAACGGAGGGGACGCTGCTTTCCCCTCCGTGATGGAGGTCAGGAGCTGTGGCTAAAGAGAACCTGTTAGCCTCTAGGTCTGTCAGTCCTGCCCCTACCATCAGCACTGGAGTGTTGGCTGGTCAGGGTGCTCCCGATGGGCCTTCAGTGTGGAGCCTTGCTTTGCTGGGTCCCTGTAGGTGTAGACAGGATAGATGGCTAAGGCCTGCCCCACTCTGCCTGTTCGGAGGGGCCAGCGCGGTGTGTGCCCACACAACGCACTCTTCAGACTGTGCTCCCACAGTTTTATGGAGCCACGTTGGCACGCTAGGGGCACAGCTTCAAAGTCGGCTCTGACTCATGGCTCCAGCCACCGCAAGATTAGGCCCGTTTCACCCTTGAGTTTCCCTCTTGTTGGTGCTGGCAGGCGAAGGCGGTTGTGACTCCAGTTGTGGGCGGGCTGGACTTTGCTTCGTGGGGTTTATGGCACAAGGGCGTGCATGTTTGGGAACTCACCTGCCGCTGTTATTTCCGATCCGCTAAAATGGTACAGAAAGCCCTGCAGTCCCTGCCTGCTGGGTTGTGAGGACAGGAGGTCAACACACAACTAACCAGCCCCGCACTGCAGGAGGGAGGTGAGTCATGCTGACATTCGAGGGGGAATTGCTTATACCATGGCCAGCCTGGGCCCACCAGCGAGACTGCCCACTGTCAGAACCACTGTCAGAAACAAGGGCTCTTCCCGTTGGCTTCCTGTCCAAGCTTCCCCTGCTGGTGTCCTCCCACAGGCTGATGTGCTGCCTGTCTGCTAGTTGCGTTGGCTACTTCAGCAGAAGGCGTAAGGGCGGGCAGAGAGACCCTCTGTGAGCTTTCTCTGCCGTCTGCTCTCACTGCCCCACCTTCCAGCTTCCAAGTGGCTTTGGGTGTGTGCAGGGCTCCCCTCCTTTTGGGGGTCTCTGTGTGGTTCTAATGGGACCTTTTCTTTCTTCAGCCCACTTGCTGCTTTAAGCCCTGGGCAGGGAGTGAGGGGAGTGTGTAATGGGGAAGGGACCGGGTGCTTGCTGGGATGGGGGCAGATGGGGTCTGAAGAACAGGCTGAGTGGATCTAGGGCAGCTGATGCGAAGGGACGAGTTTGTCTGTAACTGGACCCCAGTGTCTCAGAGACCCCGATGTTTGGGGAACTGTGCCCCCTTTGGTCTTGATCCCCCCCAAAAAGCCGTTATTCCACCTAGTCCTGGCTTGTCAGTGTTGGGATGGCTCTTCTGGACGCAGTGCCTGTCATACACAGGAGAGAGCCCGGCTGTGGTGGGATAACGCAAGGGGCCTGTCTGCAAGGAACGCAGCAAGGCAGATGCTGCAGCACAAACGGGGGGGGGGGGGGGCGGTGTCTGTGGCCTCTTCCTTGCTGGCATCTCTGGTGCCTGGGGACAACCTGGCAACACACCGCAAAATAGGATGCTTGTTAAAGGCATTTGAACCTACAAATCTGTCAGCTGCCTCCCCCCCATGGAGTGGATCCTGATTTACCATTTGCATTGCCGAGTAAATCTCCCTGCTAACAGCTGACTGATGGGACTTCAGCACCCTCTGAGCACTCTGCTAGCTACACCTCCCTGGCCTGGCCCAAAACCTGAGCTGGCGCAGCCTAGGACGGGGCTGCAGCCCTTTGAACACCCAGCCTTCCGTCTTATCCGACCTTATTGCTCAGCACAGGAAGGTATGCTGCACTTCAAAGCCCTCTGCTAAGTACACACGCGGAGGGCCAGATTCTGATTTCAGCTATGCTGGTGTAAATCCCAAACATCCCTTCAGCAGGGCTACCTGGGAATTCCTCCGGTGTAACAGAGCAGAATCTGGCCCGTAGTATTCAAATGGAGATCGATGCCCTGGCTCTTCCCTCCCGAGGGAGGAATTCACATCCTGGTTCCGGAGTGAAAGTGGTTTGTGGCCTACTCCTTTGCAGGCGTCAGTAATTTCTTACAGTAAAACACCCACCCTTGTGGTAACCTCGTTTTCAGGGTCAACACCTGTGTGGAATAAAAATGGTTTGAACGTGTAACAAGAAATAGAACAAAGAATGTGTTTGGGTTTTTCCCCAGAGGGATTTTAACCCTCCCCCTGCACACCTGCCACAGCTGGGGAGCCAGCAAGGAAAGGAAATGGAATAGAATGGAAAGCCCCCACGTTTCCCCCGTCCCCATGTACGCGTAACACAATGGAATCAGGGTTGGCCTCTGGTGAAGCAGAGGCAAAACAATGCCCTGTGGAAGCTCTGCAGCAATTATGACGTAGCCAGAACTGAATCCGGAGGAGGCTCGAGTCCGCAGCTCACTGACTCAGTGGTTGGCAGCTGAAATTTACACAGCTCTGGTTTTTTATTACTGTTTTTTACTCAAACTGTATCCAACCAGATACAGGGAAGGTTCTGTCGCACGATACACCCGGCAGGTACAGAAACATCCACGTTCTCACCACATTTCTGAACACATCCAAAGTCTTCAGTGTGCTTGTCTCTGCCTTGGAGAGAGCTGGGCAAGGGGCCAGTGGCCCCTGGCCCTTACAAGGTCCTTCTCGCTTACATGCAACTCATGACCCATGACTCATGTAAGAAAAAACCTGGGTTGTAATGATTAGGAAGTGAGTCTTCTCCGCTCTTGTAATATGACGCCTAGCTCTGACCCGGCACTTGGAATTCTAAAACATTTCAGCACCGTCAACTAATCCTGTGATATGAAGGGTCACGACCCTCCTCTTTCAGAAGGGGAAACGGAAGCACAGACCAGTGAAGTGACATGACCCAGTTTATAGAGAGCTGGGATAAGGACGCAGCATTTCCTCTCTGTCCTTACTTAATCTGCTAGATCCCGATGCCCTTTCCACATTGTTACGTAGAGATTTGAATAGAACTCCTCATCCCTCTGGCTTTGAGATCCTTCTTGGTGATTATTTTTTGGACAACATTTAGCACTGATTTCCTTTCCTCCTCTTTTGAATGCATTTCTCCGCCACATTCCCCTGCCCATGGCAACCAATTCCCAGCGGCGCTGCATCCTTTGGACTGGAGGTGGGCTATCCGATCCTTCCTTACTTTGAAGTGCAGTGATTTAGTCTTGCAATGTGGCTGTCCTCTATGAACCCTGTTCAATCTGTGTCTGCAGTCTAACCTTTTCGGTGTCTTACAGCCTCCTAGCCATAAATTGTGTTCATTAGTCAGACTTTCCGAGGGTAGCAGCAGGTGTGGGTTGTGGATAAGGCCTGGATGCAAGCATGACTATATCCTTAGCCACGTTCCCCTCACAGGCATGTACAGTAATTTCATTTAAGGCTGTGCCAGGATTTGACTTTTCAAGAGTTTCTGCGTTTCATGAATTTTAATAATAATTTTTTAGCTCCAGTGTTGAAAGTAGTTGCCCCTGGACTTGCAGGGGGGTTGCAGAAACAATGCCTGCAGGCTGCTGAATGACACCAGCGTTCCTGCCCTGTGAAATCTCCCACTGTATTTTCTGATTGGGGTGGGGGGGCATGGAGCAGTGGGATTCAGCCTTGAAAACTGAATCACTATTCCAAAGCAATTGCCTGGGTGCTGAACAGCGCTCGCTCAATCCTCCTTTGAATATTATACAGCACTCATCTCCCAGGCTACCTTGATCAGTAGGAAAATCATCCATCAGGAATGGACTGTTAGTGAAAGTCAGTAAAGAAAAATGGAGATGTCCATGAAAAATAGCGAGGTGATTTATAAAAATAGGTTTCCTTTGCCCGTGTGTGTTTCTGGGCTGTGCAGGGATTTTTTAATCAGGATTTATGGCCTTTTGTGCCATGGTTGAAATGTGGTTTCTGTAAAAACTGACATGTATGACTGCAGATAAGCCTGTCTGGATCCAAAAGTCTGACCCATGCAGCTTCCAACGGGCAGGTTTTACTATGGAACCTGGATAGATGTAGAAGTGCGCTGGATCTGTCAGTAAGACATTGAACTGTCAGTGGAAAATGAGTTTTGTCAGTAGGTAGTTGTGGAAGGGGAGGAAGAGGGGATTTCTGCGGGCTGGAGTGAAAATCGTCTGTGTTAAACCCTGGCCTGTAAACCTGGGAGCTGAATCCAGAAGGCAAAATTAGAGGGCTAAGTGTATTCATCCAATCAAGCACTTTGATTGGCTTAAACATTTCTTAGTGCTTATAATCTCCTTTTAGCTGCTCCGCATACACTGTCCAGATTATAAGGCACGAAAATGCAGCAAACCTAATGAATATCACAAGAGCTGATGTGCTGTAGCGTTTTAGTGTGAGGAAAGCAGGGGATGTGGCAACCAGAATCTCCCTGTTATAGCTGTGAAAACAGTGTTGAGAATAACAAACTTAATAGACCTGAATCTTCTCCATCCATTTGAAGGGAAGAGCTTCAGAATTCATATAAGGACGGGAATGTCCTTTATACCCATAAAAGGCACAAGCAGTCTATCTGGCTATGATGCAGACAGGCAATTGGAAGAAATTAGCTGTATCTGCTAGTGCTGGCTTTGTGGTGTGTGGGCCTGCATGGATAAAATGCTTACAGTCAAATAAACCCCTCACTTTTATTTCTCGTTAGAAGATGGTTTCATTAAAAACGTAATGATGAAAAAGATCAGAAGTGGGTCTTGGAGAACATAAGCATCATAGTCCCAGCACAAATGTCATGGGGAATAACTGATTACTTTTCATTTCTGATGAAAAGGCGTTTGTTCGCCATATATAGCAACTGATGAGTGGAGCAAATGATTATCTTTTGTAATGGAACCATCAGAAGTGTCAAATAGGATGACTCACACATTTCCTTTTACTTATTTATTTTGTTTTTTAAAGATTTTTGTGGGTTTTTTTTTTAAGGAACAAAGGAGAGGTGGACATACATTTAATTTCATGGAACAATCTCCCAAGTTCAGCTGCTGCCTGTAAAACCCTGGGTTTTATATATGCAAATATTTTCGTTAAGAAAGATAAAGCAGCGTAAAATGCTGCTTAGATGCTAATAAGTTCATTTGTATTTGCTGTACCCAAATCATATGATTTTAAAAGGCTACTATCAAGTGTTTTAGACCTAAAATTGATACGATGGATCCTGCACATGCTCACCAGCTTGAGCTGTGCTTACTCTGTGCCTGGGGTCACTGAAGCCTTGGTAAGCAGCACTGTGCATGGTAGTACATGTTTGCAAGTTCAGGCTCTGGGTTCAGGAGAAAAAAAGAGATTGACAAAACTCGATAGAAATAAAAAATATTAATGATTAACAAATGAAATCGCAATGAAAGCAGGTTTCTTGTTTATTTCAGTTTCCCTTTGTTTGCTGGAGACCCAACACAAAAGCTTAGTGCTAGTGAATGAGCTAGTGCAGTTTAACTGAAAGGGAAGCTGATTAGAAAGAGAAACTGAGCAGTCTAGTTTCACCCTCCATGCTGAACAAGTGAAGAGAGTAAAGTGGCATCAATCACAGGCTAAAGATAGATTCAGATTTTCAGAAGTGGTGGACAACCACAGGCGCTGACTTTTATTTTTCCCAGTGGATGCTCCACTCCTACCCCATCCCCTGCCCCCACCTCCCCATCCTCTGCTTTCCGCCTTCCCCCGAGCGCCTCCCACCAGCCGCCAGATAGCTGATCGGAGGCCCTGCTGAACAGATGTGGCTAGTGGGTGCTGAGCACCCCCTATTTTTTTTCTGTGGGTGCTTGAGCCCCAGAGCACCCACAGAGTCGGCGCCTATGCCCACAACTCTGCAACTGAAGTTGACTGTGGCTCCTCAACATCTCTACAAATCAGGCACATTTTTAATAACATTAGGGAGTGAAATCTTTTCCAAAAATCTGTCATTTTTATCTTGCTATTGTTTCTCTAATCTTCAAGGCCTGGGTGGTTTTCTGTGCCCTTCACCTCTGGATTAACTATTTATCTGAAACTGAATGGGAGATAAAAATAAACAAATGTACCACAGTCAAGGTCATTTTGCCATTTGCTGGCATTTCTCTAGCACTGTGACTTTGCAGGTGAGGTTCAACAGTGGGCTTCTGGGAGCTCAACCCAATGGCATCTGTCCCCCCTTCACTGGGTGGTGCCAGGCCGAGTGTGGTTTGCTGGTCTGTTGTCTGCCGGGTGTTGAATATATGTCCTGGGTTGTGAGATGCAAAGCCGTAAACCGCCAGGTGAGGAGATCAAACAGCTCAGCCTCCAACTTTATAGCCGACTTGAACAGATTGCGGTAAGTAGCCCAGATTAATTAGATGAGCTGAACTGACGATGACTAGATGTGAGCGCTGGCGAGGCCTGGCTGGAGGAGCTTCTGCCTTCAGCCAGCTGTCCTGGGCAGAAGTGGCAGGACTAGAAATAGTCTTGTTTTCCCCCAAGCATTGTTTCAGGGTCTGTGTCTTTGAGCCAGCCCCGCCTCAGTGTTCAGGAGTCAGGACTGATTCTCATCTGAACTTTTCTGCTGGAATATAGGACCAAGGTAATTTTTCGCTCTCCAACTGTCCTTGTGACTTTCACACCAAACCAGAAACCAGGGGGAAATATCCTCCCCCTCCAGGCTGTGCTACCACGGGGCTCTATCTGATTTCAGTGGGAGTGGTGGTCAGAAATTGGCCTAATGCCAATAGCACAGACGTCTGAAGTGACCCTACAGTAATACACGCTCGTATGTAGAGCTTTTCATCAGCGGAATCTCAACACGCTGTATGAAAAAAAGGGCAGTATCATTATCCCTGTTTGATAGCTGGCGAAGCTGAGGAACACAGAGGGAATGTGATTGGCCCGAGGTCACCCTGCAGATCAGTGGCAGAGATGGGAATAGAACCCAGCTCTCCTGAGTCCCAGTCTGGTGCTCTGGACACTAGGTCACAGCACCTGCCTTAACACACCAGTCTGTTCCGCCCAACACGCTTGAAAAACCTCCCTGTGATAATGCAGCCTAGAACTCATGAGCCAACCCTATAACTGCAGCATAATGCATATGGCCCTAGTACTTGTGACCGGCCCTACAGTGACAAGGGTACACAGCCTGACACACCTGTTAGTTGTGAACAAGGGCAAAATTTTTGTCTTAGGAGCCAGCCAAAGATCTTATTTGACACACTGAGTGTCCGACAGGATACACCGACTCTCCTGGTACAATGGGCACTTTTAAACAATAAGAAGACTAGTGGATGACGGATGGAAGTCTTTAAGTCATTCGGATGGTGCAAGTGCTAAGGAAGACTGGGGTTTAATTAGCAGCAGTAATAATAAGAATAGCTGCCAGAGTATTTTACAGCTTCATCTAACCCTAAAATGGGTGGAGATGGCCCTCTACCAGCACCCATCATGATTAACAACTGAGAGGTGAGGTGAAAATTTGGCTGTAGGATATTGGGATAGATCCTGGCTCGAGGATCTTTATGGCTAATAGGTCTGTGTGTAGCTTTCCTATAATGCCCATCGCTGTAGTATCTAAGCACTGGGTCTCGTGAGCGTAGCTTCTTCAAAGCACAGTGCCTGGCAGTAATTACTGGGACAGAGCTAATGGCCCCACAGACCAAACAGGATCCTGGTTCTTAAGGTTTCAGATGAAAGACACCCGTCATCCAGAAGACGAAGGGTTAAGTTAGCTGTGCTTGAGCTGAAACCTGTAATTCTAAGCCAGAGGTCCCCAAACTATGGGACGCGCCCCTCTAGGAGGGAGTGGAGGAACTTTTGGGGGTACAGTGGCGCCTCCAGCTACAGCCTCAGCCTCAGCTCCTTTACCCCTGTCTGCATCCCCCCAGCCCGGAAGCTGCGGCCACACTCCCAGCCGGGGTGGGAGGGGTGGAGAGGGATAAGGGTGGGCGTGACCCTGAAAAGTTTGGGGATCACTGTGCTAAGCAGTCTGCTTGTTTCAAAGCTTAGGCCCATAAACCACAGCCAGCTACATGGATGTAATAATGAAAATGTGGGATAAGTATCAGGGATGTGTTCGAGGGCAGCCAAGTCTCCTGGTGGCATCTACACTATTACCCGCCCACCCCACCCCCCCATGTGGCACCGAGTCTCAGAGCCTGGGTCAATGGACTCCGGCTACGGGGCTAAAAATAGCAGTGTAGCTGTTCAGGCTCGGAGAGACCTTCGTCCCTCGCTGGGTTTCAGCTTGGGACACTGGAAACCAAACTGGACAGTCCCTGCGAGTAGCATGCAGGGAACAGCCCTGCGTTGGCAGAGCGGGGAAGGACTAGCCAGGGCCTAACTGGCCTTGTCCAACTCTACTGTCTATGGGCTAGATCCTGGGCTAGTGTGAATCCGCAGACTTCCGTGGACCTGTGCTGATTTTCACCATCTGGGGATCTGCTGCGTCTCGATGAATTGGAATGACAAGCGAGATACCAGGCGTCTCGGGCGCCGGCTGCTGCACAGGGCCAGAAGCGTGTGCTTGCTCAGACCTGCTTCCGGGTCGGCTGATCTCGCGTACGGGCGCCCGAAAGGAATGCTGCTAGTGCTGGCCTGCTAGAGCTGCCTGGCCGCTCGCTGCCTGTCTCCGCTGGCCCGAGCCGCTGTGGCTCTCCCCTCGCGGGGGGTGCCAGGGTTGTTCCAAAGTTCAGGTCTCGTATTTTAGCGCCATGCCAAAATGATAACGAGTTAGTAAAACTGTAACTTGACCTTAGCAAGCAGGAGATAAGGAGCAGAAGGAAACAAGGCGAGCGGAGCCCCTGGCTCTCCCGTACTAACCGCCACGCTTTATTGCAGCTTTATGAGAGTGGGGACGGTTGGACACGGGCTCCCTTTGGAGCAGTTTAGTGACGTTATTCAGAAGCTCTGCAGAGAAACCTGTCTTCCAGGCGGGAGTGACTCCAGGCTGCCAGGGACCTCCCAGGCTCAAACCAGCACTTGGCGCTCTCCTCTGAGGACCCTAGGGCTGCTGCTGGGGTCGGAACGATTGATTGGAGCTGCCTTTTTGTTGTTTTTGGCTATCCCGATAATGTATCCAAACCCGGGAAGAAGACTGACCCTGGTGCCCTTCTTTACAGGAACTATGAAACCCAGATCGAGGACTCCAAAACCACCTCAGCGTGCCACGGCTGCTTGCAAAGGGTGAGACTGCTGCAGAGTGCCCTGCGGGGAGGCCAGACCCCCAGATCCTGCTAAATCCCAGGCCTGGTGTGCAGACTGCGAGAAGAAGCAGGCCTCTGTCTGTCCAGTTAGCAATGTGACATCCATTGACTGGAGGTGTTCTGCCAAGCATGCTGCTTGCCCCTGCATGGCTGGTAGGATGGGGTGAGGGGCCGTTTACTCTGGGAGGAAGGAAAGGGCCCTACTAGAAGTTATTAGCAGCAAAGACCGAAGGGCAACTGGCCTTTTTTGTGCAAGTCCCACACTAATCCTTTGTCCTTCACTAGTGTCTGCCACCCAGTGATCTCAAAGCCTGTAGCACTCGTTAATTAAAGCGGGCATCAGCCCCCTGAGGTAGGGGAGGGTCATTGCCCCTCTTTTCCAGGCGTGGAAATGGAGGGACATAAGTGACTAGCCTAATGTCCCACAATGAGTTAGTGTCATAACGGGGCAGGAGTCCTGGCTCCCAGTCCACAGCTGACACCATCAGATTGCTCGCTTCCTTTTTCAGAAGAACGAACTCAACTTCTTGGTTGCTACGGGAGGAGAAGTCTGGGGATCTGGCTCCTGGGTCACTGGGCAGGAACAAGAAGTCCCTGCAGCGGGGGAGGTGGAGCTGTGCCCCTTCTCCGAGATCTGCCAGCTTCCAGCCGGCTTTCTGGGAGTGCAAAGTGTTAATTGTTATCGACCCTCCTCTAGGCTCTGAGATGCCCTTCTAGTGCTGAGCGGCAGGTTCAGCTGGATGCTGGGGTTGTCCCCAATCAAGGGCAGCCCTGCTTCTGGCTGTGGGATTTATGGTTTGCTGCAGACATGGACTGTAGTCTTGGAAAGGTGGGAAAGGAACCCCCCATAAATAACCCTCGGGACAGTGCCGTGTGGTGGTTTTTCGTTCAGTAAATAGGCTCACTTTGTTCTCGATGAGTAATGGCGGGGTCTGTCTACACCGCTATGATGGCAGCGGTCTGGCTGTGGAGATGTGTTGGTGTGGGCTGGAGAAGGGGGATGGAAACCAGGGCATTGTACCCAACTGTGTCGCCTCTCTCCCCTCGTCTCTGCCCGCTCTCCTCTCCTGCTCTTCCGCCACTGACTTACCCACTGCTTGGTTTAGGCCAGCCCTTATTTTCTACAGAAAAGGAGTGGGAGTGGCTGGTAGCGGCTACTTCCATCTGTTCCCAGTCTGAAGGGAACCAAAAAGTACTGCATAACCCACGAGTGTGCCTGTTCTTCTCTAACCCCGAGCCTGGCTCACAGAGCCAGGAGAGCCAGAGGCAACCGAGCACTCAGCTGAGCGTCCCCTGCTGCTGGCTGGCATTCTGCTGTTAAGGGGGAGGATTCTTGGGTGGATACAGCAGATTCTGATCTTGTCAAGCGCAGATGGGTTTGGTTGTCTCTGCAGACGCCAGCCTTTGCTATTGAAGGGGCCGGCACAGAGGTCAGTAACTTGGTTGCATGCATTCCCTAGAGTTGAAAGAAACTGGGCAGTCTCATCTTTGGGTGGTTGCTGGATTTCCCCCCTTCTCCAGTATATTTTAATATAAAGTGGAGCTTTCAAAGTGAGCACAAAGGGGTGTGGTCAGGGAGGAATAGACACTGCATCGCTTTTACAAAAGTAAAGAGTCGTACAGAATGGAAATGTTCTCATGAGGCTTATTGCAAAGAAATCACCAAAAATCTTTCCCGGGGTGTCGTGAGTCCAAACACAACAGTGGTGCGGCTCTGAGGAAGTGGTGGTGACTTGATAGCAGGGATATTAGAAATACGTCCAGCGGCTGCACAATGAGGTGAAAGGCCCTGGGCCGGTTTTGCTGGCTAGGCTGCCTAGGAGCAGCAAATGAAGAGCATGAATGGCGGGAAGCAAATTAGGTTTCTAAACTAGTTTTCAGTGGTAATCATCCGAAGCGGTGTTAGCACCTCTGTGAGGAGAATATATTTTTCAACCAGCTGATTATGTTGCAACACAGCCTTGGTTTGCCCTGGCCTTTTGAGACTCCTCTGGGAAACTCTCTGATTTTTCTGCAGGAGATGCTGTTAACTGCCAGAATGCCGTCTCTGAATTACAGGGGTCTCATTTCAGAGGGCAGGTTTGTGGTCTGCATGTCTCTTAGTTGGCTGCATTATTTCTCTGTGAAGCTAGTTGTGAGAGGAGAAGCTATACACAGCTCTTGCTCCAGAGCTGCTTTTCTACCACGGCTAGCTGCAAGAATAGATGCCCTGGAGCCTGCAGCCCTCTCCGGCCTGAGCAGAACCTTGGTAAGAACTCTGAGCCCACAAGCTAGAGGCAGAAGGTGATTCAGAGGCCCCATTGGAGTACAGTCACCCCTGCCCTTCCCAACCACTAGACCTGTTCCCATTCACTTCCAGAGCTGCAGGAGCTCCCAGGATATTGTTGTCCAAATGTTTTCCTTGATTTAAGCCGAATGCATCAGAGCATGGTGCCATTAGGCCATTTCCCAGCTGTTTAATTGCTTCCCCTGGAGGATGGGGGAGCTGCCTTCTCCGGAGTGCATTAGTTAGTGTATTTTGTGTCTCTCATGCCTGTGCTCTGAACAGCAGGCCAGGCCAGCCCAGCAATGCTCACCAGTAACTGAACTAATGTTGACATTTATGGTGATTGTAGCTCTCCTACCCAGCTACAGAACAGCCAATCGGACGGCATCAGGAGCTGAGCTGAAGCCTGAACTGCTTTTGCAGATCCAGTTCAGCTATGCCTATGGACGGGATAGGACGAGAAAGGGGGACAGGGAAAAAACCTCCAGGAGGTTTGTATGGGGAGGGAGGGGTCTCTGTTACGGAGGGTGGATTTGTATAAGCTTTCTGCAAAGCCAGACAACTGGCCTGGTGGACAGAAGAGCTGTGGCAGAGTTAAGAAGAGTTGAAAATCTGGGCCTTTTGGTAAGGAATCAAGACACTTCTGTGTGTGTGTGTGTGCGTGTCCGTGTGCACGCACGCTGCAGGAGTGTGAAAGCAACCTTTGGCTGGACGGGTGTCATTGTAGAATGGGTTGGGAAGGGGGGAAGCTTTTACTTTTCTGCGCACCGAAGGATGGAGAGCGCTGCAGAAAGCGGTGCCCTCCCAGAGGTGTCCGTACAGTCCCGAGCAGGCAGCAGCTGCGACAGGGAGCGGCTTCTCAGAACAAGGAGTAGCTAAAGATTCAGGACTGGTTCCTGCAAACTGCCGGGTGCCCTTCATTCCCCTCCTGTGCTCAGCCCCTGGCAGGGCGGGCTCTGGGTCCGGATGGGGAGCAGATCTTTGTGAAGTTACCCGTGAGAGTGGCTGCCCAGTGCCCACTTAGAATGTGTTGGTTTGTCACAAAAGGGGGTATTAGAGGGAGCAGCCGTTTAGCCTTTCACCGATTCAGAAATCCCCAGGCCGATTAAGGAGACATCCGAGTTGGCTAGCACATCAGCGGCGCGAGTGAACTGCCCGGCGACCGACGGGAAGTGTCGTGTGCTAGCACAGAAGCACGTCCTGGGGATGTACTGTCCAGGGCGGGAGCTGGAAGTGGGGATGAAGCAACCTGACCCAAGGTGATACCACTGCAGTGGTTGACATTGTTTGACGCAAGCCTGCAATTTGTTTTTAGTCAATTTCTCCCCACCGAGTGGCTTATTTTTAGCAGAGACCCAGCTGTGGTCCCCATGCTTGTTACTGTTGTCATCGTTGTCTTCAGCAGCCAGCCATGATCTGCGTTACAGGGAGGTGCGACTTGCCAGCCTCCTCTCCTCATTGGCAATCTGGAAGGAAAGAGTCCCGTGCCTTCTCCACCCCATTCTGCTGCTGCTTCTTGAATCAAGTTGCAGCAAAATGATGTTGGTGAATAAGGGGGGAGATTTATAGCAAAACCTTCATCCACCCCTCCATGGCAACTTCTGACCCTAGTGAATAGCTGGGGAGAGGGGAGAGTATGCCCGCCCCAGGTCCTGTCCCCGTCACCTCCGGAGCAGGCGGGCAATGCAATGGACTATCCTAAGTCTGTGTGGTTGATTCTGCTTTCACACCGGCTTTACACCTGGAGTGTGTCCTGACCAGTCTGGTGTCAGTATGATCAGAATCTCACCCTGTAACTTTTGGCAATTTGAGACTTGTTAGTTCTTCATGCCATTCTGGGCCACTCTGAGGAATTCTGGGCCTGATTCTTCTCTCACTTGCATCAGTTGTACACAGGGATAATAACATTAATTTCACTGAAGATACTCCTGATTTACACTGGTGTGAGATGAGAATGAGGCCTGGTGTTTCTATACATCGTTGTTGAGACCCTCAGTTTCTGTCAAAGGGATATTGCCAGTCTCAAAGTCCTGTATTATCAAGAGAGCCGTTGATTTCCCAAGGTTGCTGATAACATTTTACATTGTTGAAACCGAACAAATTTTTTGAATTCCCTTTTATTCTTCTTTCTCGGTGCGCTTTCTTTGCTTTTTGGAATTTCTCTCACCTTGCAGAATGCAAATCAATCAAGTTAGCTTTTCCACTGTTTATAATGAGTTTCACTTTCAGGTTCTCGCCGACAGTCCTTCACAGGGAATATGTTGATAAGCAAATAAACAGGCGTTCCCAGGGAATTTAAAAGATTAAAAAAATACGGCACCATCGCTTGGATTTTGTGAAGCTTTGTTTGCACAAAATCAAATTTTGGAGCCTTGTTTGAATTGATAGAGTCCCTCTGGTTGTAATTATTTCCCCTGTTGGTTAAAATTGAGGATCACCTCAAAATGAGGGCAGGACTTATTAAATGTAATTATATGTTCATTATGTGACTGGCTGTTAAGTGATGCCCCATGCAGAGGACATAAGTCGTGCTACTACTACAGATAAAGCAGATTCTCCAGTACCCTGCGTTGCAGGGGGGCCTGTGTTTGTGGAGCAGAAGAGCCTGACTTCCTTCCTGCTGTCGCTGGAATGTCCCATGCAACTACTGAGCCAGTCAAAGAGGATAATGTTTGATTTATTTTCAGCTGCAACGGGACAAAATCCTTCTCTTGTTTTATGATGCAAATTAATTCCGCAGAGTTGTCCACATTGCTCTCAGTCATAACAAACATTCCCTAATCCCCAGGCTGGAAGCAGTTAGATTCTCCTCTCCAGTCTGCGCAGCAGATCCCTTCCTGGTGGCTCTGCTTCTCTGACATGTGCAGGACGCCCCACAGGAATAGCGTGCACGTAGGGGACAGCAGAACAGCCTTGGAGATTCCCCCGTGTGGGTGGGAGGGGAGAATTGTTAGTTCTCGATAAGTGATTTGGAATCAATGTCATGAATTTTCCCTGTGTTTGCCAATTACCTGACCAAGCAGTGTAGTAAAATCTGGGGAAACCGGATGGCTCCAAGCATTGGTAATGGGGATGCAGAACCTTTCACCTCCAAGTCACCAGACCAAACCTAGGTCCCAGCAGGTTGATAACCAGAACAAGTTACACTCTGATGGCAGTGGGACGGCCGGTGTGAACTAAGGGTATGTCTACACTTACATTTTATAGTGCTCTAACTTGCTGGCTCAGAGGTGTGAAAAATCACCCCCCTGAGCGCAGCAAGTCTGGGCACTTTAAAGCGCTAGTGTAGACAGGCTCCGAGCACTGGGAGCTAATCCCCTCGTGGAGCGTTCCCGCACCAGCGCTTTGAAGTTTCCAGTGTAGACATACCCTAAGTCTGATGGTCTCAGCCTCACTGTGTGTCCAGCACGGCTCCTGGTGTTAAAGGGGAACCTTCATCTTAGAAATCACACCTCTCTCTGGACCTTTCTTACCTGCTTGCTGTTAGAGCGGAACTGGAAGATATTCGAGAAGCCATCTTCTTCTCCATTTGTTTACTTAGTGCAGCTGACAGCACTTTGTGGCTCGTCCCCTCTATGTATACTCAGTCAGTTTCCCCTGTTTGGTGCCTTTCAGCAATAGGGGAGAGGGAAACATTTTAAAAACCAGGAAAATTATCATCGTAAACACACACAAATCAGCAGGTGGATTAGGCGGGTGAGGCCTGAAACTAAAACTGTGGAGGTTGTATGTGGATGTTGCCCCTTTAAGAGTTTGTCTATATGTGGAAGATAATCTTCCAGAATAAGGCAGGATGTGGATTTAAAGCGGATTAACTACAGTGGAATAACTCGATGGGAACACTCAGATTCCATAATGAGAGTGTCACACATCGAACCAGAATGACTCCAAGTGTGGCGAAGGCCTAACCCCTGTCCTTGTTTGGAGCCTCAGCGGAGGGGCCGAGTTCGGGAATTGAGCACAGAGACTGAGCTCTGCTGATGGTCCCTCCTGTGTACAGCTGCCCCAGCAGGACATTAACTGCTAGGCTTAGAGTCACCTCTTGACCTAGAAGGGAAAGGCTCCATACCCCATAGCAATCCCTGGCACATAGGTTAGCTGGCCTGCTGACGGTTGACCCTTGCAGAGTCCCAGTGCTCAGGGTCTAGCCCAAATGTCCACACGGCCATTTTTCAGCCCCGCAAGCCCAAGCTGGCTGACCTGGGCCATCCGTGGGTTTTTTTATCCCTGTGTAAACGTACTCTCTGTGTCCACAAAGCACCAGTATGCTTGGAGTATTGCTGCAATCTAAATAATAATATTCAACATCCCTAATTCTGGCTGTTTATTAAAGAGTCACGCCAAGAGCGTTAGAATCTCTTAATGCTGAAATGTTGGACCCTGCAGGAGAGTGCCGGGAGAGGTAATGCAGTTATTTCTCTGTAAAGCTGATGTGATATTTTATGAGATTTTTCCCCCCCTCCCATTTAAACTGAACCTTGGAGACACAGAAGAGGATTAAAATAAGGCACGTGGCAAAACAAACTCAATGTGCTGTTCGGAGACACAGTTCCTCCAATGAGAAGTCTGTGACCTGGTGGATTTATCTGCTGCACTTATAAAAGCCTAGCAACCTAATTTGATTTGCTCATGTAAACCGAGACAGGAGCCAGAATACATAGTGTGTTATTAAAGAAAGAAATTGGCTGTGTGCACATGCTGTATTTTAAAATGTGACTGTGGGGAGATGGATTGGAAGGAAACACCTCCCAGTCCTGGAAGTGTATATACAGCAAGCGAACACTATCTGAACTGCTTGGTTAGGTGGCTGGGGGCTATCGTGGTCTCAGATTTGGAAAATGAGGAAGGGAAGAGGATGAATTTACGGATGCTCTGGTCATTCATAGGTTGCTCTGACAAGAAGTTCTGTACCTGTTTTACATAGCTGTTCATAGATTGCAGAGCCAGAAGGGACCGTTGTGGTCATCTAGTCTGACCTCCTGTATAACATATGCCACAGAACTTCCCCCCAAATAATTCCCAGAGCATCACTTTTAGAGAAACATCCAATCTTGATTTTAAAATGGCCAGTGATGGAGACTCCACCTTGACCTTTGGTAAATTGTTCCAATGGTTAATTACCTTCACTGTCAAAAATGTACACCCTATTTCCAGTGTAAATTTATCTAGCTTCAACTTCCAGCCACTGGATTGCATTATACCGTTCTCTGCTAGATTGACAGGCCTGTTATTAAATGTTTGTGCCCGTGTAGAGACACACAGACTGTAATCAGGTCACCCCTTAACCTTCTCTTTGTTAATCGAATAGATCTCTTCGACTCTATCACTAGAGTTAAGCTAAATAGGTAGATTTGAAGAACTCTATCACTATAAAAGCATGTTCTCTAATCCGTTAATCATTCTCATGCCTCTTCTCTGAACCCTCTCCAATTTATCAATATCCTTCTTGAATTGTGGACATCAGAACTGGAAACAGAAAAACAGTAGTCACATCAGTGCCAAGTACAGAAGTAAAATAATCTCTCTACTCCTAGTTGAGATTCCCCTAGTTATGCATCCCGGGATCGCTTTAGCTCTTTTGACCTCAGCATTGTACTGGGAGCTCATGTTTACTGGATTATTCACCACGACTCTCAAATCTTTTTCAGAGTTACTGCTTTCCAGGGTAGAGTCCCCCATTCTGCAAGTATGGCCTATATTCTTTGTTCTTAGATTAATACATTTGCATTTAGCTGTATTAAAACACGTATTGTTTGCTTGTACCCGGTTTACCAAATGATCACATTGCTTTGAATCAATGACCTGACCTCTTCTTGATTTTTGGCATCATAAACGTTATCAGTGATGATTTTTTTGTTTTCTTCCAGGTTGTAGATACAAATGTTAAATAATGTAGGGCCAAGAACTGATCCCTGAGGGACCCCGCTGGAAACAGACCCACTCTATGACTATTCCCCATTTGCAGTTACATCATTATGAGACCTATTGGCTAGCCAATTTTTAATCCATTTAACGTGTGCCAGGTTAATTTTATATCATTCTAGTGTTTTAATCAAAATGTCATGCAGCACCAATTCAAATGCCTTAGAGAAGTCTAAGTATATTACGTCAACACTATTACCTTTATCAACCAAACTTGTAATCTCATCAAAAAATATATCCAGTTAGCTTGACAGGATCTATTTTATGTCAACTCACGTTGATTGGCATTAATTAATCCTCCTCCTTTAATTCTTTATTAATCGAGTCTAGTATCAGCCACTCCATTATCTTGCCCGGGAGCAATGTCGGGCTGACAGACCTATAATTGCCCAGGTCGCCCATTGACCCTTTTTAAATATTGGCCCAACATTCGCTTCCTTGCCGTCCCCTGGAACTTGCCTAGTGTGCCAAGACTGAAAACCAGCATGAA
The DNA here is from genome assembly GCA_033296515.1 of Macrochelys suwanniensis. Lineage (NCBI taxonomy): Eukaryota > Metazoa > Chordata > Testudines > Chelydridae > Macrochelys > Macrochelys suwanniensis. Next base: position 4,406,100 of record CM065790.1, on the reverse strand, counting down.
TGGCCCAGCGAGCGCCTCAGCCAGCTCTTTTCAAACTCTCTGAAATATTGGAGGCGTGCTAGGAATATCTGCATTGCAATTGTCCCTCCGAACTGGCAGCAGTGTTGTATGATCATGCGCCCCTTGTGAGCTGACTTTGCTCACTAGTGGTTCCTCTGCAGGGAGCTGGCGACAGAACTGCCCCTCCAGACTAGAGGTAGGTGCCTCCTAGGCCCAGGGCAGAACAGTCAGTGGAGAAAGCTCACGCAGCTGCTACCCCTGCTGCACCAGCTCTCTGATTAGAGTGGCCTTCACACCGCACCGTTCTTAATCCAGCGCTTTTCACCACCACCAAAGTCAGAATAATTGTTTTGTTCTCAGATTGCTGCCCCTCTTCAGTTGGAGCAGGCTCAGCCCAAGCATTCAGGTCTCTCGTGCGTTAGCTATGAAAACATTCTACCTCTCAGCTGCTTCATCTTTAATGTGCATGTGGCTGGCTTTGATTCTCTCTCCCGAGTGGCCAGGACAGCAGAGTTATCGTTTCAGTAAGAATAATAGTGCCCTCTCTGCAGTGAGTCAGCCAGGCAGCTCATGGCATTCGCGGGAATGTCTTATTACTGTTCACACAAAAGGAAAGCCTGCACAACCAGGGCACTAAGACAGGGAGTTAGAGACATCTGCCAGGAAATGGATCCCTGCAGCAAATGTCATGTCCCCCGCTAAAGGACATGACAAACTTTCCTCCACTAGAAGTGGGTGTTAAACTGAAAGGGTACTGTGCCCTTTGCAGACATCCACATTCTACAAAGCATTCGTTGCTTGTAGCAGGCAGGCTGGACAGCGCCAAGTTTCAGAGGGTTACAGGAAGCATGGGGAGTAGCCTTGATTGATTTTTAATTGTGTGTGTGTGTGACTTTGATGCTGGTGGATGGTGTCAGACTGACCTGGGAGATCCTGCCCAAGCAGTGTTCATGCCTGTTCTGGAGGGGTTGCCTCAACGGTGAGGTTTTTCATGGCCTCTCCTGTTAGATTTCCAGCAAGGAGCGCTCATTAGCCACAACTCTGCTGGTGGTTTTTCTGTCATGGGCACAATGAGGCCCAGCTAGCTCATTTCACATCATCACACAGACATCTGGTGGCAAGTTTCAGTAGCTACCAACTCAGGCTGGGTTATATCAGCTGCCAAGAGGTTGAGGGCTTCGTGAGCTTAGAACGGATCCTACTACCAGTCCCCGGAGCAACCTGACCTCCCGCTTTTATTGTTATGAAAAAACCCCAATGGCTGTACAGTTTCTTAATGCATGAAGGTGCCGTAAGCCGTAAACAGACTATGGGTACAAAGTGAATGCTGTTGAATTTGGTAATGACATAACATAGTCCTATTGTAGTGTCTTCATTGCTTAAATATATGTAGATGCTATTCTGAAGCAAACCACTGCTAAATAACAATGTAACCTGAAAAGTTCTTCCCTGTCAAGTTCCCTTCACTACACCCCTGCACTTCCACAATGCCCACACCTGCAACTTCTGACTCATTTTGTGGCAATGTTTGCTGAACTGGGAGAACAGCAGTACAGATTCATGGCTCGATAATGGGTGTGTCTATATACATACAATATGTGCTTACTGAATTCTGAGTTCATATTGCCAGAACTTTACACACACTAAGAATTTGAGCCTCGGTCTGATTGCTTAGATTTCCTAGATTTTTCTCTAAATTATCGAAAGTAAGACTGAATATAAATGTCACCATGGTGAGTTCTTTAACAATTGGTTAATGGTTTCCAGATATTTCTCTCTGTAGCACTCACAGCCGGGGTTAACTTGATCAATCTAGCTGCATTAGAGTTACTTTGCAGTATCATTCAGGGAATAAGGATGTTGGGCCCCTTTTCTCCGAAAACAGTATTAAATTGCCACAAAGTAGTGGGAAATGACAGTGAGACTTTGCTTGATTCCTAAAGATCAATTTTACTTGCAAGAGAGCTCCAGGATGAGTGGACAGCTTAGAGGATTGCTAATGGGATTTACAGCCTTTTGTTTCTAAATTGCTGGTTCTAATCCGGCCCAAATCAGTAAGGACCAAAGATTATTAGCTTCTGAGAGCTGCTAGGTGTCCTGTGTGAAATGTGTTTGATGGTCGTCTTAGTGCAGTTCCCAATGGACACATTATTAGATACCACCAGAATTGGTCTTGGCTGTCAGCCTCAGTAGAGAGCACCAAGGACTGAATGGCCCATGGAGACTGAGCTGTCTGTTAGTCTCTAGATACTTTCCCTCCCCACTGGTTATTGCTGTCTGTGCTGCATCGGTTGTACAGAAAAATAGGGGCCTTCACTTTGCAGGGATGTCAGTCTGGCACTTTTAACTGGACAAACCAGATGGAGTCTGAACCTTTATCACCCCAGGGCCTGCTCATGGAATGAACCTTTATGGCTAAGCTTGCAAAGTACCTGGTTTATCTTTGGAACTACTGTTGGCTGTTTTCTAGTCTCAGTTTGGCATCTGACTGAAAATGGTGAATTTTGTAAACATGGCCGGCATTTCTTAGTGTTTCTTTCAGCTTTGTTCCTGAGAATGGCAAAACTCAATACACACAGACAAAGCAATCAGAAACAATGCATGTGAATTGCATCACGCTTTGTGTTGAGGACAGTGTTAAAAATAAAGGCTAAAATCCCTTCTCTTTGCAGAACCCTGTCCTTTGAAGCAACCTAAATGCTGTCCCCTACAGACAGACAGACACACAGCTTCTCTGAGAGACACTGAGGCGGTTGCCATGGGTTCTAAAGGTCAAAGTTATTAGAAAAAAGAAAATAAGAAAAATACCTGTGGCACCTTAGAGACTAACAAATTTATTTCAGCATAAGCTTTCGTGGGTTAAGAACCCACTTCATCGGATGCATGGAATGGAACATACAGTGAACAGATATTTATACATTCAAAGAAACATGAGAAGGTGGAAGTGTCTATACCAATGTTAAGAGGCTAATTAATTGAAAGGCACTGTTATCAGTAGAAACTTTTGAAGTGATAATCAACAGGGGCCATTACAGACAGTTGACACAAAGGTGTTAAGGGAGGAAATAAATTCAATTAACGTAATGACCAAGCCATCCACGGTCAATATTCAAGCCTAAGGTAATGGTATCTAGTTTGCATATTAATTCCAATTCCGCAGTTTCTCGTTGGAGCTTGTTTTTGAAGTTATTTTGTTGCAAAATTGCTACTTTTAGATCTGTCATTGAGTGATTAGGGAGGTTGAAGTGTTCACCTGCTGGCTTTTGAATGTGATGATTCCTGATGTCAGATTTGTGTCCGTTTATTCTTTTGGGTAGAGACTGTCCAGTTTGGCCAGTGTACATGGTAGAGGGGGATTGCTGGCACATGATGGCATATATCACATTGGTAGATGTGCAGGTAAACGAGCCCCTGATGGTGTGGCTGATGTGATTAGGTCCTATGATGGTGTCACTTGAATAGATATGTGGACAGAGTTGGCATCAGGCTTTGTTGCAAGGATAGGTTCCTGGGTTAGTGTTTTTGTTGTATGGTGTGTGGTTGCTGGTGAGTATTTGCTTCAGGTTGGGGGGCTGTCTGTAAGCGAGGACTGGTCTGTTTCCCAAGATCTGTGAGAGTGAGGGATCATCTTTCAGGATAGGTTGTAGATCTTTGATGATGCGCTGGAGAGGTTTTAGTTGGGGGCTGAAGCGGACGGCTAGTGGCGTTCTGTTGTTTTCTTTGTTGGGCCTATCTTGTAGTAGGTGACTTCTGGGTACTCTTCTGGCTCTGTCAATCTGTTTTTTCACTTCAGCAGGTGGGTATTGTAGTTTTAAGAATGCTTGATAGAGATCTTGTAGGTGTTTGTCTCTGTCAGAGGGATTGGAGCAAATGCGGTTGTATCTTAGAGCTTGGCTGTAGACAATGGATCGTGTGGTGTGTTCAGGATGGAAGCTGGAGGCATGTAGGTAAGTATAGCGGTCAGTAGGTTTCCGGTATAGCGTGGTGTTTATGTGACCATCACTTATTAGCACAGTAGTGTCTAGGAAATGGACCGCTTGTGTGGACTGGTCTAGGCTAAGGTTGATGGTGGGATGGAAATTGTTGAAATCGTGGTGGAATTCCTCAAGGGTTTCTTTTCCGTGGGTTCAGATGATGAAGATGTCATCAATGTAGTGAAAGTTATGAGAGTCAGTTTCTCAGATCTGGCCTCAGTAGAAGTGTTTTATATTGTGGAGACTGGAGATAAAGGGACCGTTTCACTTTCCCTCATGTTTCTTTTCCTGCTACCCTTCTATATTTTTTAATTTTTCCTGCAAAACCTCATATTTTCCCCATGCCCTGTCTGATTCCTCGTTAACAGTTACTTGCACCATTGTCTGTACTGATCCTTGCTGAAAATTGTGCATTGTTCACCATCTGCAGACTTCCCTGCTATTAAATGCTGCCCATGCGCCTCCAGGGCATTTAAATCAATCTGTAGGGCTCTCAGGTCCTGTTCTCCACCTCTCTCCTTCGTGTGCGTGTGTCTGTAACAGTCAGGATGGGCACATCAGCTGCAAAGTGCTAATCCAGACACTGGCTCCGCCCAGGATAGGAATTTGTGCTTTCCTTGCAAATAGAGATGGAGGTGCAATGCTGTAGTTCTGGGTACCTGTGGTGCGGCGTGCTTCCCCTGCAGAGCTCCATCCACAGCTCTGTATTCCCAAGTGGGAGACCTGATCGGAATAAAATCCAAATCTTTTGGGGCTTTGAAGAAAGCACCATTAGTTTTGTTTTCCCTCCATTTCCGTACAACTTTCTACTTTCACCTGGGACTGGTGGCTCTGAAATAACGTGAGATGAAACCCCATGTGAGGGGGATCTCCCATCCCTGTTTAAATCTGCAATCCCTGCTACAAACGTAGCATATGGCAGTAGAGCGCCAGTCCATCCAGATCACCTCATGGCATGGGACACATGGCATGTTACTGTATATTCTAGTGTTAGTATGTTAAACCAGTACCGGTCTCTGTTTTCTCCTGCAGTGCCAACCTACCAAACTGACCTCATGTAACTCTGAGGGCCAAATTTGCAAAGTCCGATGCAACAGCGGTTGTGTACCTGCAAAAACACATAGACATCTTTGCAGGGACACGTGTTGTGTGCATCTACAGACATGAGCTCCTGCTGCACGTCCTTCTCCTACAGCATCGGAGTGAAGTAAACCAACATTTTATTATAAACCTCTTCATAATGCAGCCTCTTTACCAAATTACAAAGGGGATTGCAGAGCAGTTCCCAATGGGCCAGACCCTCTGTTATCTCATGCAAAAAATTCCCAGTGATTTTGTAGCTGTTATTAAGAGAATGACTTGAAACACATGCACCTAATCAGCTTCTCTGTGGAGAGGAGACTCCACTGATGCCATTGTGTTCTTGCCCTAGATCCCATCTAATGCCGAGGCTGAAAGAATCACACTCCCACGAGTCTTTGCTCAGCCCCAGTAGCGCCGTTGAGGCTCTGGATCTCAGTATGGAGGAAGAAGTGGTCATCAAGCCAGTTCACAGCAGCATTCTGGGTCAGGACTATTGTTTTGAGGTAAGAGGCTTTTGCGTCCATCCTGCCACATGGCGTTGGAAGGTATCTGTTTGGTGAGTAGTGTGGGGGAATCGTCTCGCCTTATACACATCTCTGGCGTGAACTTTCGTTTATCAGAGCCATGTCTAATGGAGACAGTTGTTTCAATGGGAGTTTGTGTGTGTGCTCTATAAAAAAAATTCTGTTGGGAAAAATATACCGATAAAATGAGAGCTCTGACCCCATTTTACAGTAGTAGCAGGACCTGCTCCTTGGAGAGCTACCCAGCAGTCCTAAACACGGTCCGTGCCCTTATAGAGCATAGATAAATAAGCCATAGTCATATAGACGACATAACCTGCAGTTCTCTATTCTGTGGCCGCATGGGCTTCGTATGCTGTTGTCCATGGGGATAGAATTCAGGACCTTATTATCCAAAAACATCAGATTTCTGTTGGTTGAGTAAAAGGGAGATCTCTGTGAGCTGGAGTATTATTGGGTTTTATATCCTAGCAGGCGATAGCTAAGAGAGGGCAACATAGTTACTGGTACTTCAGTAGGTCTCCATCTTGCAGAGGGCAGTGGTGCACACACAAACCAACATATGAGTCAATAATGCAACATGCCATTAGGGAACCTGTTATCCTATGGTGTGGAGGGCAGCACATCATTGTGCATCACAACAGCTGGCTATAGAACAGGGACGCCATCTCCTTCCAGCAAGAGGGTTGTCATCGCTGCTGCTGCTCCGAAAGATGGGCACCACGTTTTTATTCAGGGGTGGAAGGGAAGACAATGGCATACGCCCATAGTTGGGTCATGCCTTAGGGGATGTCTGCACTGCTGTCAGAGGTGTGAGCTGGCATACCTGCACTACCTTTAACCTACCTAGCTCACTAAAAATAGCAGTGAAGACACAGTGGTGCAGGCTTGGGGACAGGATGAACAATCCTGCCTGTCCCCTTGGTACACCGCCGCATCTTCATGGCTGTTTTTAGCAAGCTAGCTAGATTAAAGCTAGTGCAGGTATGCCTACCCGAGCCACGGTCACCCCTTCAACTGCAATGTAGACGTACCTGGGAGTGTAGTGATGGGGAGAGGGAAGTGTTCCTTTGGCAGATTGCGCTAGATAGGGACAACCTGGTGTTTATTAATGACGAACCAGCAGCTGAGTTGAAATTTAATTGGTTTAATTTTTGTTGTAAAAATTAGCAGCAAGTTGAAATTTAAAAACAATTTCTTAAAATGTAAAGAGGCAACATGGAAAATACTTTTAAAAAGATTATCCCCAAACATAAGCCCTAAAGCAAGAAGAAGGCATACATTTTCCAGTGTGATTTGCTCTCTGGAGAATTGAGCAAGTGCAGTAGGTCAGGAGGAGAACAGTTTTGTAAATTATACGGCCTCTATTACATTCCACTCAAGAAAGATAAAATGAAGCTAGATGGAAAATAGATGTGACATCCATAATATAAGAGTTGTTTACCAATTCTGCTCAGCACACAAGAGCAGAGCAAGGGATATGAACAGTACTTGTAGAAAGTTGACTGAGAGGGGAATTATACAAATCATGTACTTGTAAGGGGGAAATGCATTTTATTTTTTAAGTGAGTTTGATCAAGAAGAGTCGTACAGGAAAACAGAACATGCTAATGGTACTCCTGAGGGCATTCTGCGCTAAAAAATTAAAAATTCTGCACCAAAAAAATAAAAATTCTGTGCACAATATTTTAAAATTCTGCAAATTTTATTTGTCAAACAAATGTGGAGGCTCCAGCATGGCATTGGGGAGTACAGGCCACTGGTTGCACAGAGGTGGGAGATCACTGTGCAGCTCCCCGGCCCCCCCAGGACAAGGATTCAGCAGTGAGGTTGCACCCAGTCCTGACAGCGCAAGGACCAGGCTTGCCCCAGAAACACCCAGGGCCCTGGTCCTCCGTGCCACGTGCACCAGGTGTGGGCGGGCAGGCTCAGCAAGACAGGATCCAAGTGTGGAGGGGCTTAGTGTGGGGGGATCCAGGTGTGGGTTGCGAGGGTTTTGTGTGGGGCAATCTGGGTATGGGCGGTTCAGTGGGGGATCTGGATGCACAGGGGCTTGGGGAGTTCTGGGTGCAATGGTAATGGGACTCTGCAGGGGGTCCAGGTGAAGGTGGTTGGGGCTCAGCAGGGAGGGATCCGGGAGTGGGGAGCTCAGTGGGGGTGGGGTCCAGATGCTGGGGGAGTGGAGCTCGGTAGGGTGGGGATCCAGGTGCAGGTAGCTCATTGGGGTGATCCAGGTACAGGGGGAGTGGGGCTCATCAGGGGGAGTTTTGGGTAGGGTGGGGTTAGGCTCAGCAGGAGGGTCTGGGTGCGAGGGAGTCTGGATGCATGGGGGTTGGGCGGATAGGGGAGCAGCTCTCTGTACAGTGATCCCTCTCCCTGCAGCTGAGGAGCGATGGGTGCAGGAAGCAGGGGAGTTTGCAGAGCTTCTTTCAGCTGGGAAAGAAATCTGGGGGTGGGTCTGTCTCAGCCCCAGATGCCGTGCAGGGGAAGAAGAAGTCCCGTCCTTCCCCAGCCCAGCTGAGACTAGCCGCTGAGCTTGGCGCATGGTAGGAGCCTCCAACTGGGTCTTCCCCAGTTCCGCCCCAGTCCCCACAGTGATTTACCTCTCTGCTGGCTGCCCTGGGTACCCAAAACATACTGCTGGGGAGTTCCGCATGACCATTCTTGTGGCTTCCCTTTGCTTCTCCATCAGAAAGTCATTTTTTCTGCAGGGAAGCAAAGAAATCTGCGGGGGACATAAATTCTGTGCATGCGCAGTGGCGCAGAATTCCCCTAGGAGTATAATGGCTGTTTAGAAATCCTGTGGAGGAAGGAAAGAATGCCAGAAAACAAAAAGGGCATTGTTTTATAACTGATGGGTCATAAATGGAGATGGGTACTCATCAGCCAGCCTCTATAGGGAAATGCTTAAGGTGAAAGCTAAATGGTGTGTTGTGTTCCTGCCCTTCTCTAACATCTCTGGAGACCCTGGTTCAAATACTGGCTTCCGATGTAAAAGGAGTTTTCAGGTCTCACCTTAATCCCTAATGGGCATTAGTCTGCCTCTCAAGACCACTACGCCACTGTGTGATGTGTAGAGGCAAAGGATTCGAATTAGCACAGGGCAGAGTGGAGGAACACGCAGTGGCAGTCTTGCGGGGGCTAGGACTAGACTAGCAGGGGGCGCTGTGAGAACTGAGGTGCACTATAGATCCCCTCATTCATCAGACCACCACAGTCCCACCCTTGTTTTAAAAGAGACGAACAACAATGTATGTTTGATTCCAAGTATCTGTCTTACTGCCGGTGTGAAAACTGGAAAACAAAACCATACTATGGCCCCACCTCTTTTGCACGTGAATGTTGCCTTTTGTTATTTTGTTGCTGGGGCACAGATTTTGTTTAAGTTATTGGAAAGACAGAGTCCCCTAATGTCCCCTAGAATAAACCTCCTCCCCCGAAGGTCCTCCCTTTAGGCTCTGAGCCTAGCTACTGTAAAGAGTCCTGTTACCTGAGGGCTCAGGTCTGACTTAACAAAGGATGTTGGCCTCTGCAGAGGTCAGTGAGAATGGCAATGGCTTCCATGGAGTAGAATTTTGAAAGCTTGGGTTCAAGTCTGCAGACAGCAGAGAAGAACTGAAGGCAGCTGCGACAGTGACTGAAAGCCACGACACCGTTCTGCACGGGAGAATACTAATGAGGCAAATGGGAACTGATGTCCCAGAAAACAAGCTCCGAGCAAGAAATGTCACGGCGGACGGGGCTGCCAAAGTCAGAGGCTAGGGGAGCCAAGACATTTTCTGTACAATGGATTATGAAGGTGCTGCGGGATGATAATGCTACACTGGGAGGATATGGTGGAGCTGATCCCTGGAGATTCATGTCAGGAAACAGCCAATTTTGTTCCCTTGGAATGAGGAGGTGACTGTTGACTCTGGGAGGTAAATGCCTGTCTGGTGCCATTCAGAGTGTTCCTCTTAATTATCCCCTCCTTTCAGAGCTGTGTGTGGGGTGGACAGAGCTTCCTCCGCCAGCCAGCTGGTGTCTGTCCGTTCTCTCGGGAAGGATTGTGGTTGAATTGCCCTGTAAGGCTCCAGAACACTCCCATGTCGGGGCTCTTGCCAACCACAGTGGGTGGCAGCTTTTCCAGAAGCTGCCTGCAGTCCAGGCTGCCTGGCATGCATCGCATGGGACGCGGCACACGACAGCCCCAAACACCACGGAGCAGCAGCGAGTGTGCGGTTCAGAAGATCAAACCAGCAGGATTCGACACGGCTGCAGATGGAGTTACACTGGAGGGTTAAGATGGAGCAGAGAACTGGCAGCAAAGCCAAACTGAGCAGAAACCAAAAACGTGCCAGGGCCGTCTGCAGTGGAAAAAACCCAACTGCCTTGATCTGAAGCAGCTGGCTGTTTAAAGGTACAGTACGTTATTTCTCTGTTAGCCGAACTCGTTTATTGAGACATTATGTGACTGATTGTTCAGTTATATTCACCTGCAGTGGGGCCAAATTCAGATCAGGTGTAAGCAGATGCATGCCCATTGAAGTCAATAGTAATGCACCGGCTTCCACTAGGTCTGAATTTGGCGCACTGTGTCTTAGGATTTTCTTTCTATTTGCTCCCATTTTCTTTCTATTTGCTCCCCATCTTTCTAAATCTCGTCCTCCTGCAAAACGTGGGGATCGATATTTATTTGTTGTTGTTTTTTATTTTTGTCCTTCCAAATAACTTATTGAACATCTGATTTTTCTCTCTCCTAAACAAATGGAAGAAAGGTTTCCCAGCCAATATAATGATCTAGTTCTGTTGCATGTGCTGTGTGTGTTAAATCTACGTTAGGCAGTGTAGTGTCGTGAAGGAGATTGGACAGCAGGGTTCCTGGAGCCTGTTCCTGGCTCTGCCAGTGGAGGAGTTTCCTGATTAGAGCCAGGAGTGGGAATCAGAACTTTGGGATTCTGTCTCCTGCCTCTGCTGCTTACCCACTGCAGGCCAAGTGCGAGTCCCAGCACACAGTCCCAGTATCTGGGCCATGTGCTAGAGATTCTTTCAGGGGATAGGAGGAAAGATGTGCAGCAAAACAACAGCGAGGACAACACTTCCTGATTGCTATTGTAGCCTCAGGGCTGCAATTGTTCCTACCCACCCAACCTTCTCTTTCACCTTCACTCCCAGCCTGCACAAGGGGATGTCAGCTGGATAGGCATAGTCACAGTTACATCAGCCCTGTTCCTAGCCCTCCGATAACCTTCCAAACACCCGCATGCCAGCCATAGGCATGGTTCTTATTGTGTGTGTGTGTGTGTGTGTGTGTGTGTGTGTGTGTGTGTGTGTGTGTGTGGTACCCCTGCAGTCCAGACCCAGTCCAGGCACAGGTCACTTCTCTGTAACGTGGGTATGAGAATGCTCACTATTCCTGCTACGTTGGAAGCTTAACTCTTGTTCATAAAGTCAGTTCAGACCCTTGGCTGAAATAGCCGATGGAATTGCAAAGTTATCGGTTGTTGTTGTTGTTGTTATACAAGGATGAGCCAGTTTCAAATGCACGTTATGTAACCCGATTTCAGATAGTAGCAAATTCACAAGGCAGTTTGGTTTAACTAGAGAAACCGTCCATTCAGGGAATGGGGATAATGAGAGTAAATAAGTGTTAGCAATTAACAAGTACTACTAATTGAATTTACGCATGTCCATTAACACTGTTTTAGCAAATCTAAAAATCCTGAAGTGAACAGAATACTGTCTTCATGGAGATCATTAATAGCTCATGAAGATCATTTATATCACATGACATTTAGGTCACAAGTCAAAGTCAAGGCATTCTTGCAAATCTGGGGGAAATTGCCTTTCTAGGCACATATGCTGGGCATGGCCTCAACTCCTAATGGACCAGGAGACTTTCTGGTCTGAGACATGCAGAATGTCCCAGTTATGAAGGGTTATTATGAGAGGAAACCTTAGAATTTAGCTTTTGAATAATTATCCAGTGATCCATTGAGTTGGGATTTAATAGAATATTTGTTTGTTAAATTAATGCCAATTCATCGATGGGTAGTTATAAAATATAGTAGATGCACATCTTATTAAATAATGCTAAACAATTGGCATTTAAATTAACAGACATTAGGGTAGAACAAGGGCTAAATTCCACTCTGATTTATATGGGAGTAAATCCTATTGGTTTTAGTGGGAGTTACCTATGTCACAGAGCAGAATTTGGCCCTAAAGAGAATTTCAGCCAATAGCAATCCAAAAATGTCTGGTTCCCCAGGGATTAAATACTGCAGCCTCATGGAAGGGCTGAATTCTGTTGTCCTTAATCACAATTCCCCAGAATTTGAATGGAAGTTTTGCTTCCTTTAGTATTGCAGAATGTGGCCCCTGACAGTTGCCATTAAATGACATGATCAGAGCATTAGAGTACAAGACCTCTGTCCTCCAGATTTGAGTGTAGGGTACATTATGTGGCGATTACTTTGGATCTTCCAAAGTCTAATTACTAGGGTAAAGAGAGAAGAGACCCTCAAATTCCCCCACATTTTGGATTCCTGCCTGAACTGAAGTTCTGAACATTCAAAATTCACCCCTCTATAGCATGTGTCTGGTGAAGTGGGTCTTCACCCACGAAAGCTTATGCTCCATTATATCTGTTAGTCTATAAGGTGCCACAAGACTCTTTGTCCCTCTATAGCAGTTACTGAGCAATCTGTAGGGACATTTGATGCTATGTTCTTCCGTGTTATTTAGCTATAAACCCTATTGTTAAGTAACTCTGTAAGTAACAGTGTCTTCCTTGATCTTTGTGCATGTAACTCAGTGTTAGCCATCCTTTTTTGTATGCAAAAGTGATGCAGTTTTGCACTCTCTGTTTTTAGGGAAAGTTATCATTCAGGTGCGGTGACTAGACTGACCCAGAGTGCAGCTGCAGGGTATCTTCTATGCAAATGGTCAAGATATTCTGAGAAGCCCAGCAAAAATGCCATATCAGGAAGAGGAGGAAGTGAGATCATGCAGTGTGGATAAAGCAGACCAGATTTGTTGCAGGAAAACCATGAGGAATGTAGCCAGTCATACAGAAGCATGTAAAGATGCTAAAAAGAAAAGTGGGCAGAGATGATACAACCAACCCTGCTAATGTGGAGTCTTCCATTCTCAACAGGAATAAAAAATAACTCCATCATGCCCAGAGGAATCCTTTAGATTTAAAGTACAGCGCATGGATGCATGGCCATCTAGTAGAAAGGGTTGCTCTTAGCCATTAGCAGTGGTTTGAACAGCTCATGAAGCAGAAGCTACCTGAAATTGGCTAAAATATCAAGAGGTGGCAGTTCTATTGGATCCACTCGGCGAAGGCGACGTTGGGCCTCTTCTCTTTTGTCCCATTTGGAAAATACCATAGAGGCACATGAAACCTCTGTTCAAAGGCAGAATATGTGTTAACCTCAGTCACGACAGTAGCCAATGAGAAATCATGACCTGATGCTGATTGCACTGAAGGAACAGATTAAACGTCACAGAGGATTTACAAAGCAAAAGAAGATCGCGCCGCCGGAAAGTGGTGAACCCAGCCTGCCAGGTGGGAAAACAAATGCAGCTGAGGTAAAAGATGGAAATTCAAGGAACTCTGCAAGTAGGGAGCAGAGGAAACAATACTCCAAGGGGGCTTATTTGAAGTGTGAGTAAGATACCTTCAGTCTGCAAACAAGGACGTTCAAAAAGAATATTATTGGATGTTGACAGACGCAATGAATACAAAGGCGGTCAAAGCAGCCAAATGAAGTTTTTATGAATAATACGGACTTCCTAATGCCAAATCATAGTCTATTAATTTGCCAGCAGGGTTTCAAGGAGAGTTGTTTGAGGAATATACATATTTAATAGGCGCATGATACTTCAGAGCTGCAGCTAGCTGGAAAGAAGCTGCTTAGGAATCTTATTGGCCTTCATAGACCCCAGTACAATAATTAATGCTGAGAAAACTCAGTGAGGTGAATAGGAAAGTGATTGGCACCTGAGGACTCTTGCTGAGTGTTGCGTCCCTGGCCATCAGGCAGCATATGCAGAGGTAGATTCACTCATGCCTGAATTTCTGTTCAGTGTCGGGGGAAGCCTGCTGGAGGCTAGGGAACGTTGTGGAAATGTCATTGATCTGAATCCATTCCTGGATAGCGGTGTCATGGTGGCCAAGCGGAGTCTAAGCAATGCTGTTGAACTCTTTCTTTCCTAGTGCAGCTACTGCCGGCGAGTAGAGGCGAGGAGTCAAAGGGACAGGATGCAGTGGGAGGGTTACTGAGGGGCTTGGATTCCCTGTTGGGGAAAGGAAAGAGGTTTGGCTAATTGCAGAGTATGGGCTGAATCCTGAGAGATGCTGAGCACTAGAAACATGCATCCCTCAGCCCCTCTCGGGATCTGGCCCTGAGTTGCCTCACTCGCTTGATGGCTTAACGAAGCTCACACTCTGAGGGGCAGGTGGTCCCCGGGGTAACTCCCAACTCTGGTGCCATCGCTCTAGGTTGACACTGATGTGGGAGAGGGGAAGTGGGCGCAGTGTGCCTCCAGGATTAACCCCTTGTGATGCTCAACATTGTGCCTGAGGTCTCAGCCCGACTTGCGCACTAGCCTTAGAGGTGACTCCCTGGCGACTGGGGAAAGCGATTAGCTTGTGTTAATAAAAGCACCAGCCAGCCCTGTTTTTTAATTTCCCCAAAGCCAAGTCTGTAATGTGCTTGTTGAGAAATAACCCCCATTCCTTTCCATGCAGGTGACGACTTCATCAGGAAGTAAATGCTTCTCCTGTCGCTCTGCAGCAGAACGAGATAAATGGATGGAGAACCTGCGGCGTGCCGTGCACCCAAATAAGGTAGCAGCTTTGAGGAATTGCCTCTGTAATAGTTCTGCTCCTCGTTATTACATTTTATAACCCAGTTCATGGTAGCAGCAGGGGACATATTGTCATTTTAGAGACTAAGTGTAATTGGGGGTCAGCTTTTTTCCGTATTACTTTCTGCCACAATTATATTTACGGGAAAGTGCCAATTATTTCCTGCCCTCTCTTCCCCAGTACGTGCCTCTTGGGCTATCACTGAGAAACAATCAAACCTCAAGAACCTGCCGTCTTGTTTTAGTACTAATGATGCTTGCTACTTATCTAGGGCTTCCGGTCCTCAGAGTGCTTTACCAGGCGGCCCCTGGACAAACGGTGACGTCGGGGGTAGAATACAACCCTAGATATTCAGTCCTCCCGGCAGCCCCTCTGGCACTAGTGGGGTTTGTGAGCCACATTTGGGGTTTGCGACCCACATAGAGATGGGGAAACAGAGGCACAGAATCTCAGTGAGTTGCATATGGCCATGGAGGAATTTGGGCTTGAACATGGCTCCCATTCCTGTACCCAGGCTACCAGGCCATCCTGTTCCCTATACCTGCTGAATTTAAAACTGCAGCAACAAGCTCTTCTCTGTCAGTTGAGCATGGGGGGCGGGGGGGCCTGCAAATGCGCCCTTAGAGTTAGTCGAGGCTAAGGGCACCTTAAAGGGGAGCGTAGAGATGCCCCCTTCTCTGTGTGCCAGGGTAAGGACAAAGCAGATCACCTGTATGGTTTCACAGCTGATGCGCTCAACCAACAAGCTGTTTTTGTTGCTCAGAGTGAAGGGGTTCTGTGCATTCATTCTTGCTGGCAGCGGTAGGTGACTGTGTATGCTGGTTAGGCACAGGTCTTGGGCCCCGGCACGCTGCTAATGCAGCCCTTAATGTCACGAAGTTTGGTGCCCCTAGTTCAGCACCAAATTTTGTACCCTAACCGATGAGCCCTCCGTAATACAGGAGAGGCAACAGCAGCGTGGAGAGACTAACTTATCCCTCCGGGCACATTTCACTACATGTCAAATTCAGCCCCTATGTTGTGGTCGCTTTAAGAGCATGGCTGCTGTTGCTGTAGCCACCTGCAGCGAGCTCTGGGAGACTGGGATGACGTGTCTCCCACTAGCGTCTCTGGAACAGTTATTAGGAGGGGTTATTCTATGTCGATGTAGCTGAACGTGGCCCAGAGCAGCTCTGTGCAATGGGCACTCATTTGGAAACCTGCCACCATCTTGAAAAGTGCCCTGCGCTGACTCGGCTAACTTTCCTCCTTTTGTTTGAGGTTCTAGACACAGACTCTCAGTATCTGATTTGATATTTTTATCCCAGGATTTTAGTAGTATTGTATCATTTCCTCCGTGTGCACTTCCTGAGCCCACATCACCCCATTGTGTACTTCCAGCAACT
This sequence comes from Macrochelys suwanniensis, assembly GCA_033296515.1. Lineage (NCBI taxonomy): Eukaryota > Metazoa > Chordata > Testudines > Chelydridae > Macrochelys > Macrochelys suwanniensis. The sequence goes on along the minus strand of CM065790.1, from coordinate 4,390,274 downwards.
GTGCTCTCCACTCTCCTAAGTGAAGCTGGGTCAGGCCTGGTCGTTACTGTTACAGGAGACATCCAAGGAAAGCTGAGGGTGCTGCAGAATCTGTTGTTGGTGATTCACTGTGGGGTGCTCTTTCCTGGAAGTTATCACTGAAACCAGTACCCCTGGAGCTACCTCTTCGGGATGAGGTCATGACCATTTGGGGGTCATTAAAGATTCCATGATATCGTTCACAACATTAGTGTTAAAGTGGCACCGAGGCCAGATTTTTACTTCCGACTAATAATAGCGCTTAGCTCATAGGTAACTCATTCAGTCTCCCTTCATCCCCCCTAGTGTTTCAGCTGAATTAAATAGTCTTCATTTTTGTCCTAAAATACATAGGCAGTGATGCAACAGCCGCTGCTTTCCACCCCAGAAGTGGTTGCATTCCAGTCACAAATGAAGTGATCCCTGTGTGGACTTGAGGATGCTTCTATTCCTGCCATGCTACAGAAAATCAAACGTACTGTTCCAGTGCTGCCACATCACAACAATGGAACAAACGGGGGAAAACACCTGTGCAATAGCTTCTGTTTTACAAAAAGTCATTAATTATTAGTAGGGCTCCTTCCTGTTCCTTGTGAGGCCTTCCTGGCAGTAGAACTGGAAATGGTACATTTTTAATTTGGAGGGATTTTATCTGCCTTGTTCCTTTATATTAATTGGCACCAGCAGACATGGAGAGCACAATGATATTTGGAAAATTAACATAAGTAGTGTTATTATGCAAATTCCTGAGAGCCAGTATTTCCTTAAAATAAAATGTAATTAAGCCTCTGCTCGTTTAGCACATCAGAAATAATTAACTCATTTCTCCGGTTTGTGTACCCTTTTTTTTTTCCCACTTGACCTTTTTCTTCGTGTCTCTTTTCCAGGACAACAGCAGAAGGGTAGAGAATATGTTAAAGTTATGGATTATTGAAGCCAAGGACCTGCCAGCCAAGAAGAAGTACTTGTGTGAATTATGCCTGGATGACGTTCTTTACGCACGAACTACCTGTAAATTGAAAACTGACAACGTCTTTTGGGGGGAGCACTTTGAATTTAATAACCTCCCGTCGCTCAAAACCATTACGGTGCACTTATACAAAGAGACTGACAAGAAAAAAAAGAAAGACAAGACCAACTTCATCGGGCAAGTGAATATCCCCGTGGGCTCCGTAACGGGGCGGCAGTTTGTGGAGAAGTGGTACCCTGTAGTCAGCCCCAACCCCAGCAAGGGCAAGTCCGCAGGGCCTATGATCCGCATCAAGTCGCGCTACCAGAGCATGAGCATCCTCCCCATGGAGATGTACAAGGAGTTTGCCGAGTACATCACTAACAATTACATGGTGTTGTGCTCGGTGCTGGAGCCTGCGCTGAGCGTGAAGAACAAAGAGGAGATGGCCTCTGCACTGGTCCATATTCTGCAAAGCACTGGGAAGGCCAAGGTAAGATCCCCACAGCACCTGTAAAATACCCTTCTAGACAGATCTGAAGCAGAACTCCAGATCCAAACACCCCCCGGCTACATATGGATCTGAACTTTGGCTCGGCCCCTCCCTATTAACCATGTTTATCATTCTTCTTTTACCATAGATAAGTTAGCAGCACATGTAGTGGGCTTCCTGGGTCCATGTCCTGGTGCGCCCACTCTAGTTAAGCAGACTGTTTTTATCCATTGTCAGTAAATGGCTTCTCGCTCAGTCCATTCACTGGCACTTGTCCCAGTGGCATGTGTGCGTCATTGGTCAGGGCCATGGCAGGAGTTGTGCAGTATGCTGGAGGTGTCATAGAGAGGAGCCCACCTCAGGCACATGCGAATGGCTCCATTAGCCCTGCAGTGTCTCTTGCCCCTGCTCTGGGATTGGGGAGGAACACACAGGATACGGGTATTTCCAGGTGCGGGGGGCTGATGTGGCGGAGCTGCAAACTCTGGAAGACCAGCTGTTTTGGGCTCAGTTGGATGAACTGCTCTCATCCCTGTGAATCCCCCACCACCGGGCTCTGGGCGGCCGGCCTGGGGGAGTCTGAGATTAGTTTCAATGGTTCTGTGTGAGGCTGCGGGGAGGGGAAGAGAGGCTGAGTGACTGTCTTAGTGAACCTCACTTCACAGACAGCCTAGCAAACAAGGAGCATTCAGGTCCAGGCAGGGGAGTACGCACAGGGCACATTGCGGTGTGTACGTCCCCATGCAACATCGGGAGAACTTGGATGGGGAATGGTAGCCCAGCAGCAGTAGCGGGAGGGCGAGGTGTGAATGAGACAAATGGCCAGTTTTCATTTTGTCCATTAATTTCTCCTTGAACTTACCAGCTAGGGAGTGGGGGCCTTGGCTTGGCTTGGCTTGATGGCTCAGCAGTACTAAGGAGACTTGCAGCCTACCTGAGAACTGGAATTGTGGATTCCCCTCCTGTCTGCTCTTCCCCTCCTGCATGCGGAGATGAACTAGACCAATAGACTGGGCCAAGGCGGCAAAACCTCATCAAGGGGATTGACTGCCGGGGAGCAGGGAGCTGCTCCCAGGGGTACATTCTGCCCAGTTACAGGGTGTGTCAGGGCTGTCTTCAAAGCCCCAGGAGACATGCTGATGCCAGCTGTCCCCGAGGCAGCGCGAGCGGCAGGACGGGCTAGCTGCCCCGAGTACTGTCCTAGGCTCTCTGACAGCTGTGGACTTGGGGTGTCTAGCCCATCCCGCCCCTCACGCTGCTGTGTCTAAGTTCCACTTTTAGCGCACTAGCTCAACGAGAGCTGGCACGAGTACGTCTCCTGGGGCTGGGAATCGCACCCAGCTCCAAATGTAGACGTCCCCACCGTCGTCTCGGTCACAGGGAGGAACATCAATCCAGACGCGGTCCGGCGGCCCTTGGCGTCGTTGCCGTCAGTGGGTGCAGGATCAGCTCGGCCAGTGACTTGCTGCGATTGTTCCATCAGAAAGCACCTGAGCCCACCTCTGCCCTGGCTGATTCTGCCCCTGACTTGGACCTAGTCTGCACTAGCAAAGGTTTGCTGGGACAGCTGCACCCACAAACCCTCCTAGTGGAGACGCAGCTGATACCAGCAGGAGCCTGCGTCTACATTTCCCCAAACGAAATAAGCGATACCAGCTAACGCACTTTTTGGCTGGTACAACCGTGTCTACACTAGGGCTTTTGCTGGTATAAAACAGTCGTAAAACACCCGCACCCGGGACCAGCATACGGACCAATGTTCTAAGTTTAGGCCTGGCCTTGGCAGCCGTGTCTGCCTGTGAGCACTGCCACGCGGCTGCTTGCCCGAGCCCCTCCTGTGGCCAGACCCAGAGAGGCTCAGGAAGGAGCAATTGTGTTTCCACGTGTCTGTGCATCGCTGCTCGAGAGCCCAGAGACGTTCCACCGGGGAAATAGCAAACAGTAAACAGGCTGGATAAATATCCCCCTACAGTGGAGCTTCTGCTTTCGCTGCCTGTCATCTGCCGTCAGCGTTTAGCACAAGGGTTAGAGAGTTGTCAGAGCAACAGGAATTATTGGAGCATGGGATCCGGGTGCTGCATCTTGTGTAGAGGAGCTGGACAAGCAAAGAGAAATAAAAATGAAAGCAGCAGCACAGTGAAAGGGATACTGAGTGGGAGAGAATGCCCCCGCGGTGTGACCGCGGGGTGCTGCAGAGTACTCCCTAGCACGGCAAACCCTCTGCACCCTGATTGAGTGACGAGACGCAGCGAGAAGACACGTGCTCACGAGAGCTTCGTGGGCAACAACAAGCTCGTGTCTGGGCTTTGCTGGGGGGCCTGCGGGACATGGCAAAGCCAAGCACAACCCCCTTGCCCCCGTGTGACTTAGCCAAAGGCTGGAACGGCGCTGAAGAAAGCCAAGAATGGGCAGGTGGGGTGGGGTGCTGGGCTGGTGAGGCTGCTCCCTGGTCGTCACTAGCAAACAGCAATGATACGGGGCCGTGGTTGACGTTGTACAGGAAACACCTGATGCCACAAACCCTCCTCACAGGAGTCATCCCCTCTGGGATCCGCAGGCCTACTCATGGGGGTAGGCAAGGCTGGGCGGGCTTCCCACACTGCTCTGGAAAGGGAGCAGCTCCGTGTGTGTGTCGGGGCGGGGGGCGGGGGAGTTGGCTATGGCCCAGCCTGTCCCCAGCCTCTCTGCTGAGCCTGCCAGCAAAGTGGGGGGCATTGGTCTGGGACGAGGGAACTAGACTGAGTCTCAAATACTGATTGTTAACAAAACGCTGGTACTTCGGGCGGAAGAGAATTTCTATCATGTAGTGTTTGTCCTGCAGAAGCTGTGTTCTGCTTGCCCAGCACTTCAGTGACCTGTGGGAGGGGAGATGGGCAGGGTCTGCCCTGAAGGGCTTTCAGCTCAGATAATGGCCTTTCCTCGTAAGCTTGTCAGGGGTTCGCAAGGGAATCCTCCAGCAGCAAATGCTCCCGTCTTAACTCAGCCCAGGTTTGTGTGTCTCTGGTTCAAATGGAGCTGGGAGGCTGTTTAATGTGAGGGCCCTGGCGCGCACAGAGACATGAACCTGGATCCCTGCTGGAAGCGTCTAAAAAAACTCAAAGTTTAGAAAAGCCTGATAGCTCTATTGCCGTGTTATCTCCTCACTCTGTCGCTGTCTGTCTGTCCCTCATCACAGTGTCATTGGATCATCTCCCATGCATCCAAAAATAGAAACAGCCTCTCTTTCTTCCTTCCTTCCCAGCCTGCAGGAGAACTAGCTGAGTTCATTGTTTGTTTGCCCTTAGTGTGACTGTTGTGTTTCTGAGGGGTGGGCGTCTGGAGAGCTCTGAACTGGACCTGGTTTGGAGCTGGCTGGCCGCAGCTCCTTCAGACCCCAATTCCCCCCAGCTGTAAGCCCGCTGGCTGGCCCGCCTCTGGAGTAAGCTATGCTAGCCCAGGGCGGCTCCAGCCGGGGGTGCATTAGCATTAGAAATGATTGACACCAGAGACTCCCAGCCCTGGAAATTAGGCTGTGGAAATGATGTCCCGTTTGCAGCCTCTGCTGCTTCATCCCTCGCAGTGGAGTTTGTGCGTCCCATGGAAGTGCCAAAGGCCAGGCTGATGGGGAAGCTTGGGAGCTGGCTCCTTAGTGTCTGAGCTGGAGGATTATTAGGGATGAGCCGGTGAGGCCATTCTCAGATCCCACCTCGGGCTAGGCTCAGGTTGAGGTTCGTGGTTGAACTGGTTGCAGCGCTGGGCAGGGAACGCATTAGAGGGCAGATCAGAACCAGGGCATGGGGAGCAGTGTTTGCATTTGAATCGGATCTGGTTTGTGTCTGACTGGCGGCCAAAACACAGAAATGGGATGGAGCAGTATTGGGATTGAGGGTGCGGGGCCTAAGGCCAAATGGGATTTGAGGGCATGGGGATCCAGGCAGGGAGCTGAGTTGGGTTGGAGGGTGCAGGAGACACGGCTGAATGAGATCGAAGCGCCTGGGTTTGAGGGCGCAGCGATCAGGGCTTGAGGGTATGGGGACTGGGTTTGAAGCGGGGCTAGTTTACATGCTGCCCTTGCAAGATTTGCACCACACATGGTGGGCATATGCGCTGTAGAGTCAGCTGGCCACAACCCCTCTCCCTCTCCCAACCCTCTGTAGCCTCCACTAGCCCAGGGAGCCGCTCTCATGCCGGCATGTGGCACGCATGCCTGCGCCACAAGGAGGTGTTTCCATGAACCTCTGCCGAGCCCCACTCCCTTTCTCCTGCCCTCCCTTGCTGGAGAGCACAGACACGGTAATAAATGGCTGGTAATTAATTTTGCTGATAAAGGTTTTTTGGTGGTTGTTGGCTGCAGTTGCCATGTTAAAGCAGCAATTAAAGATGAAGTGAGAGCTAAGTGTCCAGTGGATTTTCATCTATCTGTGCAGACTCGTTAGCTGCTAATTGCTCCTGCTCCCGCGCTGTGTCAGGCCCTGATTTCCAGCACTGATTTGCTGTAAATATGGCTTAATCCTTCAATGAAGCATATAGGGATTGGGCACACGCATCCATCCAGTGCAGCTCTCGCAGATGGGCAGAGCCTCTATTGAACATGACCCCGCTGCCCCGCAGACAGCGTGCGGCGTGGCTGCCTGCCGCATCCAGCCCGCTCTGTGGGATTAACGGTCACCCTTCGGAGGCCTGCCGGGCTACAGGAGGGCGATTGTTCTCAATCCGCACAGTGATCTTTTCAAAACCGTGAGCCACTCCCCACTGATAGGGCTTTGGAGTGTGTCTGAGCCAGGCTCTGTGCTCCCTCCCTCCCTCCCAGGTGACTGATGGAGATCAGACCCAGAGGTAGGGAGTGCATATGCATGGATTGCTGTACAGAGATCAGCAGATCCCCCAGAAAGGCTGTCCAGCCCCAACAACATCTCTCTTGTCTGTTGATTGCAGCATAGGTCTCCTGGAATCTGTTTCCTGCTCCGCCCCTGACTTGCTGGTTGATCTTTTCCAAGTCACATCACGGCTCTGTGCCTCAATTTCCCCAACTTTTGTAAAACGTGGGATTTGACGTCAGAGCCATTATAGCAGTGAAAGAACTGGGATTCTGCCCTGCCTCATCCAGCAGCCTGGCACAACCCCCTTTGTTAGCCCGGGCATAATGTGAGGAGCAGAAAGAGCCTCCCCTGCTTTCCAGGTATCAGGGTAACGCCAGGCTGTTGTTGAAATCTCGTGATGGCGTGGAAGCCAAGTGCAAATAAGAGGGAGGAATAAATCTGACTCATGAAGATGTCTTTCTGAGAGCCACTTTCCTGATTGTAACCACATGCTGAGACTCAGTTAGCTGGGGAAGGAGGGAGAGGCGAGAGAAGGAAAACGTCTAATGTCCATAGAGAGTAATGTCCTTATACCTGAATAAGGATTTATCAACACACCGTTATACCAGTACAAAGTTATACACCTTTATCCCAGTCCAGCTCTCACCCTGAGGGTTGCATCGCGTAGTTAAATTAGCACAAAAACAGTGTTTAGAGAAGCCCTAAGAAACAGAAGACGCCTAGGTCAGGGCGGGGGGGTGGGGGTAAAGTGAGTGGGTGCCACACAGCATTGCTGGCTGGGGTGGGGATAGAGCAGGTCTGTGCGGGCTGCACTGAGCCAAATGTTAGGGAGAGAACCTGAGCCTCTGGGAGCAGGGCACACAGCTGCTGAGCAGCACAGCTGGCCTTAGCATTGCAGCGGGGCTGAAAATCATTCTGGTCTCCCGCTTCCCTCACTGACTCCTGTGCACCACGAGGCACTATGCTACCCCTCCCGCTGTCAGAAACATGGGGTTATGGCAGGGTCAGTGCTATATCGTAAGCACAGAACCTTTACTCTTTGTACAGCAGCATGGTGCCATGTATAAACGGTCAGTAACACCATGGGGTCCAATTCTGCCCCCAGATCCAGGCACACCAATCCCTTGGAAGTCAGTGGGCATTGCACACCCATATCAGAAGGCAAAGTCTGGCCCGCTGCCTTTCAGGCTGGCACAACGCAGTAGTGGTTTATTAAAATAAGAAATGGGCAGGAATGCCAGAAATACCAGCTCTGTGCTATTTTCCCTGCGCTTGGTTAAAGGAGACGTCTGGGGTGATTAGCAATAAGACCGTCCAACCTATAATGGATTTGTCAACTACTTAAACTGGTGAAGCACATGGCTCAGTCCAAGGGCACGTCTTCACTGCAAGAAAAGATGGGTTTTTAATTTGGTTTAATGTATCAGGTTAAAACAGGAGTGAAGATACAGCAGCTCAGTTTAGCAGCTCGTGTTACAACCTGTGGGGAGCCTCAGGGGGAATTTGACCCAGTAACCCGAGTTAAAAGCCAAGTTGCTGTGTCTTCATTGTTACTTTAACCTGGGCTAAGGCAAAGATGTACCACATAGTTATAAAGGCCCCCCCCCCCCCCCCCCACCTGGTGTCGAGGTGCTGGTGAAAAGGCTCCAGGCACTAGTTCTGCTGTCAGTGCCAGCTGGCGTTTCTTGGTACGAGAGTTTAGATGCTTCTCTTTGCTATATTATCCTGGTACTTAAATTCCCTTCGGGATACCGACACAGCAGCTGGGAGGGCGCCTCCTAGTGTGGCTGAGCAGATCTAGCGCATGTCGGGCTGATCTGCCAATGACAGCACTGTGGCTGTAACAGTGGCCACCTGAGCACACACCCAGGGGTTGGGCGGGATTGTATTCCGGCCACTAGCTCAAGCCACCATGGCCACACTGCTATTTTTAGGCACTGGCCTGAGCAGCGCTAGGGCGTGTAGGTTTACCTGAGCTGGGAATGACACCTCCCAGCTGCTGTTTAGACCTCCCCCTTATTGGAGAGAGAGCAGCGTGGTGTGAAACAGTAAAGGTCCAAATTACTGCAGGTCCTCAGGGAACGCTGTAGCGTTTTGGACCATTCCTGTAGACACTGCAGCATTGTTTCATAAGAGGCCCTGGCTTGAGGTGGGGTGGGATTGTTAACACTCGGGCCTGAGAACCACAAGAACAAGCTGTAGTGGCAAAGATTCCTCATCTCGTCCTCTTTTTGTTCCTGCCTTTCCTCTCGCTCCCTTTTCTCTTTGTGTCTGGCTGGGCCTGGCCGCACAGCTGTGCCCACGCTGCGGATTAGCCTGCGGGAAATACAGACAACAAGCTCACACCTAACGCAAGCGCTTCTTTGGGTGGGTGTTTGAGGAGGAAGAAAAGTGTCTCCCGCAGGCGGTTGGAGAGTTCAACGTGCCTGCAAACCCCTGACCAGTAGCCAAGGCAGATAGCGGGGGAGAAAAGGGAAAGGCATTTTGATAAAGTTAAAAGCAAAGGGAAAGGCATTTTGATAAAGTTAAAAGCAAAGGATCTAGGTTTAGGGAGCTGCTCCGGCCCACTGGAAAGTCTGAAAAATATCCAGACCTTAAATGTGCTCCGGGGGTGGGTCAGTTTTCTTGGCTCTTTTTATATTTGTGAAAAGATGAGCCTGAAAGTGGCTCTGTTGTGTCTTTGAAGAGGAGGCATGAGCTTGTGGTTACACCAGCGTTGGGAGTTGGGGCTCCTGGATTTGGTTATTGGCTCCCCTGTTGACTGGCTATGTACCTCAGTTTCCCCATCTGTAAAGCAAATATAATGTCTCCTAGCAGGATGTTGTGAGACGTCATCTTTGTAATGTGCTTTGAGATCCTCAGAGGAAAGGCATTATAGAAAGGTGCATCATCGTGATCAGAAATGCAGCTGATACTCGCTGATTTTTGCAAACCTGCAGCACAATAGTCTCAATGCCTAAATTCGTTGCTGGCCCATCTTAAAAATATTTGAGCCAGTTTTATAAACATGTAAACAGATCAAAACTCTCTTCCCCAGCTGGATGGTAGAACAACAGCCACCTCAGACGAAGCTCTAACTGGCTGTTTGTGAAATCAGTATTTCCCAGGCTATGAAGGAATGAGGGGTAATTTGTTTGTTCTGTGAGGATTTGCCTCTCCGAAGCGGAAGTATTTACTTCCCTCCTGTACCAGCCGGCTGGACGCTCCCTGCTCTCTCCCTCAGTTATTGGCAGTGGAAATGATGGGGTGAAAGAAAACCTTCTGCTATCAACATATTGCAACTCGCGCCCCATCCTCGCCCCTCCTGGCCCACGTGGGTTTGGCCAGAGCCACCTAGCAGTGTGGCTAGTTGGGACTTCATGTAGCTTTGCCTGCAGAGAGTGCTGAACAGTGAATGACATGGAGGGCTGCAGGATCCTGTGTCTCCTAACTGAAACTCAGCAGCCCAGGGAAGCGCTGGGATCCCAGGACAGAGCCCTGTGGTACAGGCCGGCAGCTCAGGGGGGTAGGACATACCGCACAGCGCTGGCTGTTCCTCTTGGAACACACCCTGAGGTCCTCATCATAGGAAGGCTGTTCAGATTGCAAAGCAGCGGTGCAGTTCCCAGCCCTAGGATGCTGTTTCACTAGCATGGATGTAACTGGCAGCAGCCATATAATTGCCCCCACAAAGTGTTTATCTATCTGACCATATTTTTATAGCAGCCATAGTCAAGCTAATTATGCCTTTAATTGGCTTTCTGAGCCCCAACCCCGCCTCCCTTTCCGTTTTCTCCAGAAAGGGAGGCGAGATGGCAAGTGTCGGCTCCAGAGAGCAGTACTGGGTTTTTCCAGTGGTACGTTACAAACGTGGGCATTTCTAGCCCATTCCTGTACAAGCCGTTCTCCTCTTACCAGGGAGTTCTGTTCGTGCACCGCTGCCTCCTGCTTGAGGGGGTGGTTTTAGGCTCCGTGATTCGACGTACTAACGCAATATTCCTTCGGTTAGTGTCTTCATTGCCGTCAGCTAGGTCATTGCTAGAGTTGCCCACACATCGATCCTTTCAGTACCATGCAAGGAAGTTACAAACACCCACCCCCCTGGAGAGACCTGGAAGTTGTTGAGACTCTGGTTTTAGAGTCCTCACTGGACGATCCCTGACGTCTCAAAGGAAAAGGAGTCCATTACCTTGCTTGCCAGGGCTTGTGTGAAATGACCACAGTCAATGCAGATCCTGAGAAGTTAGAAGCAGGGATTAGGAGTCAGCACTCCTGGGTTCCATACATTGTCCTCTTCCCAGGGCTCTGCCCAGCTCTGCCCCCACCTACGTCTCATCACCTGTCACTCACTATTGTTTATATGTATTGTGGTAGCGCGTGGGCGCACCAGGGTGGGTCCCGGCCCCAGTGTGCTGGGTGCTGTACAAACCCAGAACAGGTCAGTCCCTGCCCCAAACAGCTTACCTGTCTTCTTGCCTTGTTGCTCTCTATGTCCCTTGGATTATACTGCTCCTTTCTGCCTAGAACAGTGGCTCTCAACCTTTCTAGGCTACTGTACCTCGGTCAGGAGTCTGATTTTCTTGTGTACCCCAAGTTTCACCTCACTTAAAAACTATTTGCTTACAAAATCAGACATAAAAATATAGAAGTGTCACAGCACAGTTACTGACAAATTGCCGAAGTTCTCATTTTACCATATAATTATAAAATACATCAATTTCAATATAAATATTGTAAGTACTTTTCAGTGTATAGTAGATAGAGTGGTATAAACAAGTCATTGTATGAATTTTTAGTTTGTACTGACTTCACTAGTGCTTTTTATGTAGCCTGTTGTAAAACTAGGCAAATATCTAGATGAGTTGATGTACCCCCGGAAGACCTCTGTTTCCCGTCCCCGTCCCCCCCCCCCCCCAAGGGCATGTGTACCTTTGGTTGAGAACCACTGGTCTAGAACAATCTCTTTCCTCCTCCATATGCCTCATTTTCTCACCCCCTGCTCCCTGTGCTGCCTGCTCCTCCCATGTGCCTGACCCCAGTCTCCCTTTGGAAATTCCCCAGCTCCCACGATTGACTTGTGAGCTCACCAGACATGCTGTTGGCTTTATCTTTTTCCTGTTGGCTCCCTTCGTCTGTCTCTGTGTCCTGGGCTTGTCTAGCTTAGCCTGAAAGCTCTCTGTGGCAGGGACTGGGGCAGCTATTACTGTAAAGGTCTGTGCCCAGCGCTGGTGTTACGTCAGTGTATAGGAGTAATAATACGCCTCTTCCAAGTGATTGTACAAAGACTAGCCTGCAAACACAAGCCAAATGCACTGTGTAACGGTCACTCCAGCAAAGGCCTGAGGAAACAGCCAGGCCTTAAATGTGTCCTAAAGGTTGCAGACTCTGGCTTTGCCGGGCCATTAGATAAGCCCATAATCCGTCCAAGCGTAGAGTAATTCACCCATAACACCTGTGTGTCTGTTCCATATGCAAAGCATAGTATGACACTGCAGTCTAACAAACCCACAAAGCAATGCAACTGCCGCTTCCGACTGAAAGATCGCCTTCCAATACACGTGCGTTTTGCAGGGAGCCTATTAAGCTTTGTAATTGAGCAATTACCAACATGACCTTTTTAATTGCCACCTGCCTTGCAGGGAGCGGTGCGGTAAACGAGATGAGCCGAGTGAGCGGGCAGTGACTGCCAAGGTGGGGGGGATGGCGTCTTTCACGGATGGGGGACGCCCTGAGCTGTGGCAGAGCTGCTTGTGCGTGTGTTTGATGAGGGGGCCAGGTGGGTAATCCGCTTATTCCACTGGCACCGGATGGGAGCCCCCGTGCACGGCGTCTCCTTGTGGTGTGCACTGAGGGGGGGCATCGGTTCATTGATCTTTATAGGGCTGCACTAGCTGCAAGTCAAGTTGCATCCCTCACGCAGTCATCTGGAGATGCCAGTAGTTGATCGCACCAGACTCGTTGGCAGATGGGACTTGGTCATGCCAGAACCAAGGAGTCCCCCTGCGTCACTGCTGACGGTCTCCCGCTCTGCTGTGGCTGCTCTAACCCACGACCGAGATCGCTGTGGTCTCGGTCTCAAGCTTGAGTTGTGGAGCAGTTCTAGCCCCCTGGCGGGCTAGGGCGCATACTGCTGATGGGAAGAAGGTAGGCACCCCCCAAGGCAATTGCTTACTCTGGGACATTGCCCCAGGTGCCCCAGAAGATTGTGAATCTGTCCAGACCGTTCATGCAGGGGGCGGGGTTGTGCTGTAATTGGGCTTCTGTTTGTTCTGCGTTTTTATCCTGCCTTTATGGTCTTCTGGTGCATGGCTTCTGACAGCACAATGAATTCAGTGCTGGGTCAATGATGAAGCCACTCTATGACGGCCACATCATCTGGAGACATCAGCACCTCCATCCAGCATCCCGATGAGGAAGAGGGCAGTCCTTGACCCTTCAATCCAGGATCCTGATGAGAAAGAGGGCAGTCCTTGCACGCTCTTTGTTCTTGAGCTCCACAGGGCAGGGCAAGGCACTCAAGAAACCCCAACAGTGAAGATGTAAGTTAAAACCCAACGTACCCTATTGTAACAAGGAAGGATCTTTTGGTTCATGTGGTTGTTCAGAGGGACACGCGAGAACTGAGCTGGAAAGACTAAGGAACCTAGATCTGCTTTGTCTATCTGCCAAGAAATGAGCCATCGATCCAAAATTTAGGCCCACATCACCTGCTGCTGCTGTTCCATAGAAAGACTGTGTCTGATGTGCTGTCTGACAGGGTCAGCTATTTCAGAAAAGGGACGTCTTGACATTCGCTGGCGTTGTTGACGTGGCTTTGAGATGAAATTGTGAAGTACAGTAACGTAGCCAGGACCCTGCCTTTATGCCTAATCACCAGGGGACCGATGACAGCCAGGACTGGAAGATTGGAGACTGGAGTTGTCCAGGTCACACCAGTAATGATATGAAGGGCAGAGTTAATCATGAGTCCAACTCGCCACAATGATGACTGGAGCTGTATGCTGCCACACAGTAATCAGCAGGTGGAAAAATTAAGGCATTGATAGATGTCCATAAAATTGCAGCACTAGCATCCCATGAGTTGCCAGCGAACCTGCAGAGGAGTGCTAGATTGTGGCTCGTTTTCTCAATGTGTTGTTGAAAGGACAGAGAGCTGTCAAGCTTTATCCCCAAATAAGTAGGGTGCAGTTCAGAAATGCTTGGCTGGTTGCTCAGAACGACCTGCCGCTCTCAATGAGCTAACCAGTTGGCAAGATGGATGACACTGTCTTTAATACGTATAGGGTAAGTTGACACTTTGAAAAGTACTTGGCAAAGGTGTCACAGTCAGGCAGGTCTCCAGCTCCTCATAGTTATTGCCGGGCAGAGATCATCAGCATGTATGAACTTCGTTGCCAAGGTGGGAGGTAGGTCAGCTGTATACATGTTAAGGAGCATTGGAGGAGTACAGATCCCTGGCGAAGTCCATTGTTCATTCAATGTGGGCCCCGATGGTGTGGGGTAGGAGAAACAGGTGCTTACCTCACAAATTCAATCTATCTGGTAGGAATGATACCAGAGGCAGTCTGAGGATCTAGATCCATATTAGGTTTAGACTAAAGCTCAGGGTTGGGTTGTGAGGCTGAATCAAAAGCACCAAAATCTCATGAGCATTGGCTAAGACGGCAGAACTCTTGAGAGATCAGCTGTTCTTATGAGATAGCCACCGTTATTTCACAAGACACTGGCCACATACAAACAGAAGCTAGAAAATTAGCCCCTATCAGCTTGGAATGAAATATGGAACCAAAATCATGGGCCTGCCACCTTTTCCCCCAGTTCCAATATAGGAAGGGTTTCATAGGTGAGGTTATGTTTTTGGCTTATTTTGGTGGTTCTCTAACCCCCCAAAAAGACATGTCAAGGAGCAGCGCTCTTTCCTCTGCTGGTGTTCTGTAGCATTGCAGGCCAGGGTATGTCCCTTCCGAGACATTGCTGTTGGAACGTTTCTACCTTTGTGCATTTTCCTTGTCTGTTTTCCCAGAACTGTCACTTGAGGGTCAGTTCTGAAACCCATTTGGCTCTGGCACAGTCAGGGGGAGTCACTGGCCTCAGGTAGGCTACTGGCACAACACAAGCCATTATTTCATGGCTATTGCATATATGGAGCTTTAACAAGGTATTACTGGCTCCATGTTGTGCTGTGAGAAGAATTTAGATTCCACTTAATTGTGTTCTCAGGGCTGTTCATTGCTTGAGAGCCCAGCTGCTGCCAGAACATCTCTGTCGGCCTTTGTCTTGTACGTGTTTTATCGTTTACAGTCTCAGCTGGCTGCTTTAGTTTACATGGTGTTTTTAAATGTATTTAAGGGACACTCCGTAAACTGCCAATATGTTTTAAAAATCAAATGTTTTGCTGTTGTGTAGCGTAAGCCTAGAACTGCACAGGAATATGTTTTCCTTCTCCAAACTCGGCTTCTTCCATCGCGCACAAATCCAATTTTGTATGTGTGATCATGAATATCAGGAGAGACAGTGTTTGCTCAAAAGTGCTGGACTCCATACTGTTTAATTTAAAAATATACCCTGACAGCAAGTGTATTCCTTGAACAATGAATGACGTGGGTTTGCAGTGTTACTCAACCTTTTGGATGCCAGGGACCAGCTTGCTGCCTTATGTTACCGGGAGATTTCAGGGACCAGCGCCGGTCCATGGACCGGTCCTTGAGAAACACAGGGTGAGAGAATGCGAGGGGCCCTAGCCAGGTGGATGGTGCATTTTCTTCACACCTGGTAATAGTGAGCGTGCAATGTCCAGCCCCAGGCTTTTCACTGTGGAGGGGCTGGCACTGATTCCACAGGTGTAACTATACACCCTTCCCCCGCCACAAAATCTGCCATTTGCCTTTTGTACCTTCTTATTTTTGATGTATTTTTTATTTATGCAAAACTGCATTGATGATGGTTGGGTTTTTTCAGGCAGTTCTGCCACAGCACAGCTGTTTTCCAAACAAGCATCTGGAATCAAAGGGCATCTTGTTATCCTGCTACTAAAACACTGAAGTTCAGGGACTTCTGACAGGAGTACACATACCTAGGTCCCTTTCCCAGACCTGATGAGGAGCTCCATGTAAGCTCGAAGGCTTGTCTCTCTCACCAACAGAACTGGGTCCAATAAAATATATTCCCTCCCCTGCCTTGTCTCTCTCATTAGTACACATGCGATCCAGCCCTGCCAACCCTTAGCACGACTCCCAACGCACTCTCCTCTGTCCCTCACAAAGAGTATGGCCGGACTCTGGGGCCAGTCATAGAACGATAGAATATCAGGGTTGGAAGGGACCTTAGGAGGTCATCTAGTCCAACCCCCTGCTCAAAGCAGGACCAATCCCCAATTTTTGCCCCATAACCCCAAATGGCCCCCTCAAGGATTGAACTCACAACCCTGGGTTTAGCAGGCCAGTGCTCAAACCACTGAGCTATCCCTCCCCCCCAGTCTTTGGGATAACTAATAATCTTATTACCCTTATCACTTCAATCCTCTTAAGGTTAAGTCAGTCCTATTAATCAGGCTTGTGATGTGCGGAACCTCGTCATTTCAAAATCACCCTGCCCAACAGTCAGTGATATTAGCGTCAATAAACTCCAGCACAAAAGGGAGAACTGCTGGTGTGTGGGTCATAGCCCTGCAGCTCTCTTTAACATCGCTGGCTAAATAAACCCCTTGCGTGTCCACCTGTGAATGTATCTCTTAAAGGTGCAGGTTAGATCTTGTGTAAACATTCCCCAGGTTGGCGAGGTTATAAAATGCTCCAAGTACAATCTAAGCAGGACTCGTCGTCCCAAACCTTTGCTGCCTGTTATGCCTCTGGAAAGACCTTTCGTTACTAGGAAACATTGCTGCTCCTCACTCTTTCGCTCGTTGCCTTTCCCAAAGAAACGTTCCTTGAATTTCCTTATGGCGAAGAGCCGGCTGGCTGTGTGTTTACATCCAGTGGGTTGCAGCAGACCTGGAAACATGCCCCGGGAAGCATAGAAGGATGTATATCTACAGACATGTCAGAGCTCAGGTATGGGCTGTCCCTTATGGAAACAGCTCACAGAATTGAGAAGGGAATGACATTCCAGCTACAGAATTCTATAGACTGGCTCCAGAACCATTTTGAAAGGCTCTTATTCCCTGTTAACATCTATAGACTTTTAGAGAAATGTCTACACAACCCTATTGGTTTCACCCCTATTAAATCCTGCTGGGACTTTTCCAGAGGATTGGGCCCTTACCGATCCATGCAGGCAGGAGTGCACCTGTCAGTGCAGGTTGGAGGGAAGAGCATCCATGCTTGGGGGTGGGGGGAATGGGACAAGGTGGACTGGGGGCACAAAGGCATGTGGGAGAGCATGTATCCAGGCTTATTAAATCATATGGAAAGGCTTCCTGCCCCTTTGCAGTGTGGGTGGGGCGTTGGTTGGTTTGTTTGTTTTTGTTTTCTGGCGTGATTTTAATTACCGAGTTTTATTCAAGTTTGACATTGGCAGATCTGTTGATTAAAATTACGAGCTGTCTGTCATGGTGCTCAGTACAATACTTGAAACACAGCTAATGCAGGATGGGCTTGTCTCTTAATACTTTTTCCATTCTCCAGGGCAGAGGCAGGTTTAAGCATAACCATTGTGGTGCAGAAAGACAACCTGGAGGCAGGGACTATCAGAATTATTGATTGAGTGAAGGAGTGAATTAGCTGCCTGCTCCTCTCCTGTTTAGTCTCTAGCGAAGAAGCTTTTTCTTCCCATTATGTGGTGTGTATTTGTTTGAGCTTAGCAATTAATGTGCTTTCTCACGCCTATTGACATCCGTGAGGGAGGGTTGCTTTTCTGAGGGGTGTTGGTCTTTTTCCAGAGTGGACTTTTCAGTCAGTTCTCCAAAGCTCAGGGCCGATAGTTAGCTGCGGGCCCTGTTGCATGTAATAGGACCTGTGGGCCGAGCCTGTCTGTTGTCAAGGAGCAACTGGCCACTTGAGTTTGGATTTCCAGATAGATCATGTTGCCCCCTCTCTGCCCCAGTCCAGGGGGGTGGAGAAGCAGGCATTGGGAGGAAGAGGGGGGAGAATGGGCAGCAGCTCTTTGAAATTAGAGCCAGGCAAACTGGTTCAGGTAAAACAAGACACTTCTCTCCTACCCGTTTGAAGCTTTCACTAGACGTTCCAGCTGCCTCAGCTCTGGCTGAGACTGTGAACTCTTTCCAACCAACGAACCACAATGTGTTACCTGGGCCAGAGGGGCTGGGTGGCAGGGCAGTGACCGTGCGGGGCCGCCGGCTGCCCGCCCACCCTCCCCGAACCACTGCTGCATGGCTGCCCCAGACCACACAACGTGGGTCCGGCCAGCAGCCCCGCCCCCACCACGCTGGGCTGCCCCAGACCGCACAATGTGGGGCCGCCGGCTGCCTGCCCGCCCCGAACCACTGGCGCGTGGCTGCCCCAAACCACACAATGTGGGGCCGGCCGACAGCCCCGCCCCCACCACGCTGGGCTGCAGGGCAACCCAGACCCCTCCGCACCAGCATGTGGGCCGGCCTTTAGCACGCAGCTGAGCTGGGCCGCAGCTGTGTGCTAATTGGGCCGCATGCGGCCCGCGGGTGGAGAACCGCTGTTCTAAAGCCCCAGAGGTGTGCGCCACATTTGCCTGTAGACTTGCTTGTTATTTATGACCAGAGTTTTATTTTGGGGTTCGCAGCCTCCCGCCTGAGGCAGGTGCAACCCGACCCTCATGCCTAGGTTAGACCATCGGGCCCACATGTTGTCACAAATCCACCATCACAAGGCCTCCATCTCCCGTCTCAGGTACTCCCTCATGCTCTTCCCCTGGGAGGCAGCTCACTGCATCCCATCCTGGGGAACCACACGGCTACCTGCAGGGGACCAGCACTGTACAGCCTAGGACTGCCGGTGCCTCTCTCCCAAGAAGATCTCACTGTGCTTTACATGTCATTTCCCCCCACCAGTCCCCCCGCCCTGACAGAGCTTTGGGGTGAGCCCTATGGAAGGGTAAAGCAGCCGTGGGACTGAATGTCAGACAGCTGTGTCTGTTGAAACACTCTGAGCTGCAGAATGTGCAGCGGCTGAGGTGGGGCGTAGAACGTATTTTCTAACTCTCAAAAAGAAGTGATGGCCTTTTTTTTTTTTTTTTTAAAGCAGGCCTGGGCCGAGGCAGACGGGGCTGGGGAGGCCGTGTTTGAAATCAATCAGGCAAGGCTTTTGGGGGGATAAGTACGGAAACTCCGGTGAAGTCCGTTTGCCTAGGATAAGCCTTTCAAGGGGCAGAGTGAGGACCATGAGCAGGGTACAAAAATACAGACATGGTGGCTGTGTGGGTTTCCACAGTCAGGTGCCAGCGCAGCAAGAGCCGAGCCAGCTGCTGACTTCAGCCAGGCTAGTGGTGGCTGTGAGCGTGTGCGGGTAGCCAGGAGAAGGCTCAGGGAGGCGGTCTGCAAGGTAGCAAGGTCCTTCCCCGTGAACTGAAGCCTGCAGCACCAGACGGTATTTTCCCTGCCTTCCCTCATCATGTCACAATCCTGGAGAAGTGGAAGTGGGGCCGGCCTGTTCCCTCTGTAGTGAAGCACGTGCAGACGCCCATTAAGGCGGTCAAAGGGAGACGGAACCCAGAGTTTCTAATCTCCACTAAGCCAGTTTATCTCCTCTATGTTTTCTTCAGAGATGTGTTTTGGAAGGACTGTCGGAGTCATTATTAGGACAGGGCGCATGGCACTTGGGGACGGGTAGGCCAGGCTTGGTTTGTCTGAACGGTTTTACTGGTAACCAGCCTTGCAGTGCTGCTGTCAGACCCTGGATTTATTCCACTGGATCTCGGTTCTTTATCATATCAGGGTTTGTGAAGCGACTGGGCTTGACAGGTTTGTCTGTGTCTGATCTGAAGCGAATACCATTAAACAAACACTTAAGGAGGTCTGGAGAACCTCAGTAGAGCCCTTCTACCACCCCTCTGGACACTGACGGAATGAAATAACAAATGCTATTTTCTTCCATAGCCAGGGGCCCAAACTAAAACCAACCCCCTGCTGATCTCTGCTGCTCAGAACCACGGAGCTTTATTGGCTTTAGTTATTGCATTTGATTCAGCCTCTTGTCTGTGGGTGAGTGAGGCCCCGGGTGGGGTTCTGCAGGCATTCCGTTGTGTGTAAAGGAGACATTCTGGTGATGTAACCCAGCACTGATCTGGCCCGTTTGTGTGGGGGAGAGCCGAGTTCTGGCCGACAGCACTGCGAGTACAAGGGCAAGGTACCAGGATAACTGACCCAGTGACATGCCCCAGCTGGGATCCAGATCCAAAGTTTGGCGTGTTCTGTTCTGGAGGTTTGTCTTTGATGATAATGCAAATGTTCGGGGCCTTCTCAGTCCTCGGAGTTGAGCTAGACAGCTAGAAACCAAACAGCCCTTTCTCAGGGCATTTTCCAGCCCAAACTAGACCTAGCAGAGGCACATGAACGGGTCAGAAGACTGTGCCTGGGGAAATAAGGTTCTGTGTTTTAGTCCCACGGCTGCAGGAGTGTGGTTTAGCTGTTAAATAACAATGTCAGGATTCCCCATCCCGCTCCCCACTGTCACTGGCTGAACTGACTTAAAATGTAGTTGCCATAATCAAGGACTTTGACTTCTCATGTCTCTGTACAGGGCCAAGCTGCTGGAGGGCAGGGTGTAATAATGACCAGAGCAGGCATGTCATGGGAATCTCTTGTCAGCTTGCTTTATGTTGGGTCACTCACACCCAGAGTTTTGCATTAAATTGTGGATTCTAAGGAGCCCTATAACTGGGCTGAAGCCACCAAAATTCACTTGATTTCTGGCCAGCCCTTCGGTCCATATATCTCAGCACCCTGGCCCAAGTTTTGCTTTTGTATCAAAACTCCGAGCTCAGCCTGGGTTTGGGTCTCTCTGCCCTGTGGCCAGGACTTGTTCCCAATCAAGTCCTCAATTGACAAAAAAAAAAAAACCCCAAAAAACAAAGCGCAAAATGCAAACACTTGGCTAAGAGAAGCTCTAAAACTCAATGGTCCTGAGATAATTAGTATGTTGGGAAAGTGACAGGAAAGAGAATCAGGCAAAGCCAAGGTCAGCGGCTGCTAATTAAGAATCAGCACCTTGTGTCAGCCTGAGCTGCTGCTTGAAATTGAAACATACACAGGGAGAAACCCAGGAAGATAAAGGTGATAGAGTTACACAGATAGCCGCTAAAGGGATTTGAGCAAGGGGTTTAACGTTACCTTCCAGCTCCTCTGATAAAAGGGGAAGAAGGCAGAGAAACAGCGAGGGGAGGGAAATTCATGCCTGCTTGGTTGCCAGAGAATTATGGAGCTTACTGGGCCCACAAGGCGAGAGATTGTCTGTCTAGAGAAATAATCCGAATGACTTTTTTTTAAAAGCTTGTCTTTTATTACTGAGAATCCTGTGCAGGGAAGGCTCTGCTGGCGCGTCAGTCCCAGCCCTGTGAACGCAAGGCCTGGGGAAGTCACCTGTGGCCTGCTGTTGCCAGCTAGCTGGCTTGTGAAATTGGCCAGGGTGCTTGGGCACAGCTGTGCAGCAGCCGCGCATGCCCCTGTGCGTACAATGAAGCCCTCTCCGTTACGGACTGCCCTTCAGTCTGCCCTGATGGCTTTGCTTTCCCATTACATGTGCCTGGGGATGCCTGTCTGTAACCTTTATGGGAAAGTCCTACAGGAGTTTTAAACCCACCTATAGAATTATCTGGCAGGGACGTTGTTCTTTGTTACATTCTACAGGATGGTTTCAAAATGCTAAAGGAAGGCTCTCTCTCGTTCTCTGTTGATTTCTGTCGGTCTCCAGAGTTTCTATAGAGCCCACTTGGTTGCATCCTTATCAAATCCTATCAGACTTTGCCAGAAAGGGAAGTGTTAGGCACCTCAGCTGATTCCACCCACATTTGTAAATTAAACTGCCAAAGCTGCGAAGATCTTTCCCATTCTGGCACTAGAGCTGTGTCTGCCTGCCCTGTAATTCAACAAACGCAGCTGTAAATTCATACTCCAAAGACTGTATGTTTGAATCATGTCGATGCCTCGACTGAAATGTTAGGGAAAAGTAAATGGAACGTATCGAGTGCCTGTGTCGATGCATTACTTAGCGGAATGGGATCTGAAGGCCTTCTGACAGAATGGGTAGCAGGAAGGGACAGGGAATCTACATAATGAATGGCTGTACCAGAACTTTGATTCTAGACCTGCATGGCTCATCGCCTACACAGCTGCACCGAGACTGGGGTATGATTCAGCGCCACATGTTCTCTTCACGCACCCTGTTGTGTGTTTATGTCCTGCTGGGCTTTTGTTTTTATTTCAATGAAATGTTCATTCGTTTTAAAAAGGAATCAGCAGTTGCAGGAATTGAGGAGATAGCTGCCAAGCACCTAGAAGATGCAAAGGAGTATTATTATTATTGTAGCTGCTCACATACTTTCTTTAATGCAGGGCAGGCCGCATAGGCATTCGGATGATGCGGTACTGTCCCAGCTGGAGTTCTGCGGACCCCTGGATTCAGTGTTTGCCTCTTGTGGGGCACTGACTCTGCATCTCACGTACAATGGAAGATTGGCATTTACTTCTGTTCACAGGCATCACTAAGGACCAGTTAGACTAATTCATAAGATGCAATCAGGACTAGCAGTAGTATTGGTCTTACGTGCCGATCAAAATTGCTGCTCCTATTGATTACGGTTGGCACCTGAGCCTTGCCTTTGGACAAGGTGTTTGGAAGGATGGAGGCGGATGTTAAAATACGACTGGGTATCACTTTATTTCCACTTACAGTAAATATGTCGAGTCTTCCTAACGAGGGGAGAGCAAAGCAGTGGCCGTCAATCATGTCAGTGAGTTGCACTACAGCTGTCAGTCTGTGCTGAGGAATCGGACATTGCAGGGCTTCACAGTCCCTATCAATCTTTATTCCTTTTTTTTTTTTTAGTGCGGAATGTACTGTAAGCAGTCTGGATTTTTCTTTTTTTTCATGAAAGAGGCATGACAATACAGGGTCAGTAAAGAATGAAGTCACTTAAGGCTGGAATGGGCAGTGTATCACTTTAATAGTTCCTTCGCTTGTAGGTCACCAGCTCAAATTCAACACAGGTTGGAAAGTGACTGAAATTTATCCCCATTTGGCCTACACGAGATGAGTTGATGTGTCTTAATTCAGCTCCTCGTGGACAGATGTCTACATCCAAAATAAACTCTTCCAGGACTAGAATTAACTGCCCCCCTTGAAGGCTGCCTGAGCAGCCACGGCCAGGGCGTGGAGCCTGAATGACTGTCTCACCCGCACTCCGTGGGTGAGGCACATCTGGCAGGACAGCGGATGGGGGAAGCTTGTTGTGTTATGCATGTGTGTGTCCATTGTGTGGATGGAGGATGACAGGCTCCAAGGCTGTCGATCTGGTATCACTATATTACTTAATTATCTTGAAGGGTACGTCCTTCCTCCCGTCTGGATATCAGTGATGTCTTACTGGAAAGTGTGCGGGGGTGGGATCAAACCTCCAAACTCTCCAGAGATGGATTCTGAGACCCCCGTCAGATTATCTGGCCTGAGACTTGGAGTATCAGGTGTTACACTCTACACACTCAGATAATCAGAAACACCTCCTTCTTGCTAATGGAAAACTGATTCCCAGGGACCACCCCTCTCCCAATATCAATGCTGCCTCTTTGAGAGCAAATCTGCCTTGGTCTTGGAGTCAGATGGCTTGTGTTAAGGCTTGATTGGATTTCATGGGTCCCCAAAGTGAAGAAAATCTATTCAGATCCTGTCTCTTTGAGAATCTTGAGACTCAAGACTGGAGGTCTTCCTGGAATGTGCTGCTTATTAGTTTAATCATGTGATACCCCAGCATATCTGTCCCATGTCTGCAGCGTTGGTTTCTGTAAAAGGGGAAGGTGAATGAGTCGTTACTTTGTCCAAGGGGAGAAAACATTGCGGCCTGGACTCATTTGCCTTCCTTGACATCGTTCTGCTGTGCCTATGATAGCCGGGTGGGGCAGATTCATGGGCATGAGAAACCATGATGTTCTTCCAAGCTATGCATGTATCTTGCTGGCCCACTGACTGCGCAGTATTTATTTGGGGAATGACAGCACAAGGCTTGGAGATGGGCATTGCATTCTACAATTCATGTCCCAGCCAACGGGTTGTGTGTTTTACAGATACTTATGGAAGCCGAAGGAAGGAGAATTTCATTATCTCTGTGAAGAGTTATCACCAAGCACAAGATTTTGTTTTAGTGGAAGGCAGCTTAAAAAAATGTCTTCAGCTGTATAAGGAAATTTACCTGTCAGCATTTCTGTCTCTCTTTCTCTCCTGCACGAGGCAACAGTCAGAGGTTTAAATGTGGGTAATTTACACAGTATCTGGCAGCTGATTTCCCTTCTGCCCTCCAGATGAATGTCAAAGCACTGGGAAGGGGCAGGACACCTTTCAGTACCCAGAGCAGTCCTGGGGGCTTAAACAGAATTCCAGAGCAAACATGTTATTAGCAATGCAGATAACAGTATGCGCAGGTGTTCTTAGCATTTAAAACTGCAATATTTAACCTGCATTCACAGCTACTGCCAACTGAATACCATGTCTCACAGTGGCTTTTCAGCTGGGCACGTGGGGAATCAGGTGACCCTACCGCCTTCCCCTGTTAACCCCTTCATTCCAGCAAACACAGTGGTGCTCTTTGGAGTGCGGATGTGCTGTTAGACTTGGCAAGTCAAGGTCAGCCTTCACAGAGGCAGAGGGCAGTGCTGGTAGCGGGTTTTGCCCCCACTCACCGGGCACATTGCTATGCAGCTCAGAGATTAATGAGCAGTTGGATTCCATGCACATCAAACTGGAAACGAGTCCATCAGCGGGAATGTGGCAGTACTGTTTATTTGCCTGAATACTAGAGTAAATATGACATTGAAGTATCCTGGTGCATATTATGGGCTTGATTTTCAGCTATTATCCGGGGGCACACCAAATGGCATTTGAACATTGTCTAGCTGTTTTGCTGGCTAACATTGTAGTTAGATGTCTAAATGCGGCTGCAGTTAACAGGGTGGACAAAATTGTGCCCAAAAAACCAGGAGGCTGGGTTGAGACCCCTTTAAAAAGCAGGCCCGCAGTGAAGACGATGATGGTGGTAGTGTTGAGGATGCATAAGGGCTAGAATGGCTTATTTTCCAGATGGCTAAATAATAACTCTTCAGAGATGTATTGTACTACTCGTCTCCTTTGTTAGGAGTTGCGGGGGAGGCGGAGACGGGGCAGGGTTGGTAAAGAAGTGACTGATACATGCAGGAGAAGCTAGGGGCTTTCGTGGACTGCAATGCCCACAATGCACTGGCCCCCTGCGAATGTGACAGCCCTGTGGAGAAGGGGGATCGGTGTGTCCTCTGCTAAATGACGCGCATGTCACTAAGTGATAACCCACAGTGGACTTTCCCTTTCAGGATTTCTTGACCGACCTGATGATGTCCGAAGTTGACCGCTGTGGTGAAAATGAGCACCTCATTTTCCGAGAGAACACGCTGGCCACGAAAGCCATCGAGGAGTACCTGAAGCTGGTGGGGCAGAAGTACTTACAGGATGCCTTAGGTATGTGCAGGCAGGAGCAGGGGTGGGGTGGTTGGATCTACCCCACAAAATGCCTTAATCTTTGCAGTCCCTTGTGTTCTCCATTATGGAAGGAACATTAACTCAGCACTGCCTGTCTTCAGTTATAACAGGGACATCAAAACTTTACCCAGAAGAGGGCTACTTTGGCAGTTTGTCTGTGAGCATATTGCATAAAACGGAGCAGATTGTAGATTAGTGTGGGGGTGCGGCCTGTGGGACTACAAATCCCAGCATGCAATGCAGTCAGGCCACTTGGATCCAGATGGAGCATCACATGCTGAAGCATGTAGTCTGTGTGGGCTGCCCCAAAGTGACCGCAGAGGGTCATACTTTACAGCTCTGTGGGGCCGCCTTGAGGTCACTGCTGAGTTATTTAATCTTAGCTCTTTAATCTACTTTCAGAGGAGAAAGCAAATTAATACTTTAAATTATGTTATGCACCAGATCTTCTGCCGTAGCATC
The DNA here is from genome assembly GCA_033296515.1 of Macrochelys suwanniensis. Classification (NCBI taxonomy): domain Eukaryota; kingdom Metazoa; phylum Chordata; order Testudines; family Chelydridae; genus Macrochelys; species Macrochelys suwanniensis. The sequence goes on along the minus strand of CM065790.1, from coordinate 4,364,930 downwards.
CCGGCTCCCCATACGTGCATTCCCAGTGCCACACAGGCCTTACTGGATCCTTCCACCTAGAGAACAAATCAGTGATCACAGTCTGATTTTTCCCTAATCACTAATGGATCTCATGAGAGCTCACAAATCTGAGTTAGGACTGTTGCATTCCACAATGTCAGAAACCCTTCATGCTGGTTTTAAAAAGGGCTGGATAACTTTATGGCCCAAACAACAGCTGTACTGCCACAAATCAAGATAATGATGGCTTCTGCTTCAGGCCAAAAGCTGATCAACTTTGGAAGGTCTGGGAGAAGTCCCACATGGGCAGCACTGCACAATGGTCAGGTGCTGTTGGGGGAGGAGTGGGGGTGAATTGCCTCCCTCTGAAGCATAATCGACTAGACTCAGCCAGAGACACAATAGAGGGCTTGCTGGATCCATTGTCTGATCTGATGCACATTCGTACATTATCCCTGTTTATCTAGCTGTTAATTTCCTTCTCATTCATACTACATTCATAGCAAGATCCTGGCAACAGGGTCACATAACGTTAGGAGGGAGGTGATTGTTAATGCCAAAAAGCAGAAGTATCAGATTAAAAATAATAGGGATGGAGACCAGGGGTTATCAGGCAAATTCAATCAAACCAGCAGACCTCAGGAGAGTTTTAAAAATGGGATATTATTTGTTTCTACTTTCTAATGATTTCTGGCTGAAGGTAAGTCTGTAAGCAGATTACCTTTAAAAATGCTAAGAAGTCAGAAGATTAATGAAGGGCTAGAATTTCCATGGCTAGATTGCAAATATTCCCACTGCTCCAGGCTGGTGCGGGGGAAGGCTGCAGCAGTTGTTCATTGTGTGGATTGTTGGTAGATATTTTATGAAGGAAACGATTCATCTTTGTGTGGCAGGGTAACACAATAGTGCATATTGCCTGCTTTAAGCATAGGAAGGAATGGGGCAGGATAAACACAGCAGGCATCACCTGGAGCAAACAGAGAGGTTCCAAAAGCTGGCCGGCTGAGTGGAAAATACATTGGACAGGGCTCTCCGGTAAATCACTAAAACCTGTTTCGGGCAATAGAAGGGAGAAAACACAGAAGGGAACTGGCCAAGGAAGGGCCTGTGGTCAGCAATTGTTGGATGGGCAAACGGATTGGGGTGAAAAGGGAAACTGAACCTCTTCCCAGAACTCAAACAGATTCTTTTTGCAAACCCATCTGCATTGCCTGGGAGCAGAACCTGATCTCCTGGGATATCCAGCCCAACCAGACACCTTCCCAGGGAGCTTTGTTCTGTCCAGGTTGGCAGCCTGGCCCTGCACCCCCTGGAGATGCAGAGAGGCAGCCAAATCCTGCTTGTATCCCCATTAATGTCCCTCCGCTGTGTCTCCACCACTTCCCTTGGAGCCTGTCCTGAGACTCTCCCACTGCCTTGCTCGGTCAGCTACTCCTGTGCAGAAGTTGGTGTGGGGCGGGGAGGGTAAAACACCCCCCCAGTCCGAATGGCGATAGTTCTGCCCACTGTGCACAGGGAGAAGTGGTGATGCAAGTGTGAGGGCGGGGTGAGTCAGCCCCATAACGTCACACGTGGAGTGTAATGAATGATCAACTGGCAAACGTGAGTGAAGGGAAACGAGGAGAATGACCTTGACGTGACACTGCCTGGTGGTTTAGCTCCAAATCAACCAACTAGGAAAACTCCTTCTGGGATCTCCCCCTTCGACTGCCCATTTCTCCTGTGGCCCGTGAACGTGTCGTGACATGTCACCGGCACAGTCTCCAGCACTGGGACACTGTCAGCTGAAATCATAATGACACATTGCCAAGTCCTGACCTCACAAATCGCCAGGGCATGTGTAGCCTCTGGTAACACATCCCGTCTGCTAGCATAGCACACGGGAGTGATCTGTCCAAACTGGCACCATCCTGGGGGAAATCAGGGCAAGTAGCACCCTAGGAAAGTTGTGTTTTGGCAAAGCAGCATTACGGCAGAATTTCAGTGTAACTGCCTCGAGGCGCATCACTAGAACTGCCAGCCGGGGGAAGAGAATAACACTCACCAGCCAGGGTTTCAGTCCCTTTCCTCCGGGTTTCCTTGTAAACAAAGGATTCCAGACAAAAATAAGCCACTAAGAACAGTGGGTCCGAATCCCCAGACACCTTGCAGGCTCTCAGCCAGCTGGGAGGAGAAAGGCCTTGCCCTTCCCCCTAGTAGGGTGACCAGATGTCCCGATTTTTGGGTCTTTTTCTTATATAGGCTCCTATTAACCCCCATCCCATGTCCCGACTTTTCACGTTTGCTGTCTGGTCACCCTACCCCCTAGGTATCTTCTCTTGCCTTATACTCCCACTCTTTATCACCCATGTGACAGGCAAGGGTCCGAGTTAACCCCTTCTACACTGGGACTTGTGGAATGCTTATCTGCCTTGCCACCAAAGACCATCTCTGTCTGTCTGTCTGTTTTGTAGGGGAGTTCATCAAAGCTCTGTATGAATCAGATGAAAATTGCGAGGTGGACCCCAGTAAGTGCTCATCCTCGGACCTTCCTGAACACCAGAGCAACCTGAAAATGTGCTGCGAGCTGGCCTTCTGTAAAATCATCAACTCTTACTGGTCAGTATCCCTACACCCCTCATTTCCCTCCACCGGCTTTCACGCTGTTACAGACATGGTACATTTCTGTAGGTGGGGAATGCACCATCGCAGCACTCGGGCTGTTTTGCATTGTCCTTTCTTCTAGTGATGAATGACAGCTATTCACAGAGCCCTGTAGGTTGCAGGTGCCCTCAGTGGCTGCTGGGAATTGTAGTTCTCATTTTCAGCTGGGGGGCTGGGACACCAACCCAACCGGGAGTGGGTTATCCAAACGAGCAGAAGCAGGACCCTTGGGGTGCTGTGTAAGGAAGGAGGACGCAATGTCACTTCCTCCTTCCAGCGCACTCCACAAACACTCACAGCTTCTTGTTGGGCACCCTTTGGGTCTTGCCTGGGAAGAGAACGAGGGTGGTCATGGCTGCAGAAACGTACCATTTTCGCAGTGACGGGTGTTTTGCAAAAGCTGACTTCATTTTGGGAAAAGTCACATTTGTTTCTACAAAAAGCGATCACGGTGGCAATCAGTTTGTGCCCAGCTCTGTGTGCCCATTGTCTGCAAGGGGCGAGACTCTGCCCTCCTCCACAGTATCATCGGTGAGAACAAGGCAAGTGTGGTGTTAGCCCAAGTGTGGCTTGGCTTTTATTTTTCTTTTCAGTGGGGAGGCGGGTGGGATCGCTTGACTCGGTGATTCTTCTTTAGCATTCTTAATGGCAACCAGGACTGGTGCCGGGGTGGTGTGTGTACACGCACGCACACAAAACTGGGCAAGGGCAATGGAGCAAGAGACCAAGATATGCCTTCCCCAGCGAGACCCGCGATTAGCAGGTGGAGCTCCACTGCTGTTAATCAGACCTGAATTTGGCCCAGCGTGTGCACTGATTCCCACCTGAACCCCCTAAGAACCCATTCAGACAGGGATTGCCGGCATTGCAGTGTGATAGACTTGAGTGAAGTGTAGAAATCAGTGCCATGAGCGCCATAGGGAATCGGGTCAGACTTGTGCACACTCCCCCACACTCATGCACGCACACTGTTCACTCGCACACACATTGCGATGCAATTGACAAGTTTGGGGCCTTTCGGCTGAAACCAAGTGCAGCATCACGTTACTCGTTGCCATGTCCTCCCTTGGGCGCTCTCCTGCTCTTGCAGGGCTTGGAGATCTCTCTCTGCCGCCTCTGATCTTGCGCTTCTCTGACGTCCGGTGAGGTTTGGAATTTCTGTGTAGCAGTTTCTGACCACGCCTTTTAGGAAGCAGCACTGAACATGGAAGGCACTAGGGCTGCAGGATACTGAGTGCCCCGGAGGGGGGGCAGAGCTGACACTGTTAATTTCCCCATTTCTCTCTCAAGCACCCTTTGGCTCAGTGCCGTGCATGCCTGTGGAGGAGCCTGTCTCTACACCAGCAGCCGCCTGCGTCAGCGATATGGGGAATTCCTCACTTCGCTTGCACGGTGTTCTTGCCTGGAATCCTGGGCCACTCTTGGCAGCAGCTTCTTAGCTGTGAAGTGATGGAGGCTGGGGCTGTTGGGGGCTGGCTGGGGTAGACAAACGCTAATGGCGTATGCTGATCACAGCTGGCTTAGCTGCTCTTTGGGGATTCGGTTTGTGGTGGTGCTTATCTAGACAGAGTGTTTTCTAGTATTCAGGGCACTAGGAGCCACAACTCCTTGGGGCCTGTCCCCGATGCTCCCTTGAAAGAGGCCCTGCAAAGGGACAAAGTTGGGCTTGTGCCCTTTTAAGCTGCTTTGGTGGATAAAGGAGGGCCTGAGTTTCCTCCTCCATTTTTTGTCGTCCTGCTTTATTTTTATGTTAGAGATTCGGGTCCGATGACATCACCAGACTCTGGCGAATGAAAGCTGAGCAAATGGATGGGGTTTTTATGAGACTGCTTAAGTCTCTGGCTTTAGTTTTTATTAATGCCGGTTTAACATTAGTGTTGTGATCATTTTGGAGAAAGGAAGTTTCCACTAAAGATTCATCCCCCAGCCCTTCCATGACAGTGTGAAAACTCTCTCTGGATAATCTCCCAAGACATCCAATAGGTCCTTTGGCAAACGTGGGAAGGAATAGAGTTGATATTTCTCAGGGAGAGAACAGGCAGCCAAATAAATCCTCACTTCAGACCTTCTGAATCCACCACAAAGAAGCAAAAAGGGCAGATTCTTTTCCTGGTAGCCTAGAACTTACTATAGGCCAGTTAATTGCTCTCTTGGCCTCAGGCATTGCACTTATCTGCTTCCCACGAGTGACACATGATGTCTTCAGTCATTGGCAAATTATAGATGGAAGAAGACAGAGATGCAAAGTATTGTTTGTTTGAATTCATTTCTGGACTAAAAATAACTGAGGTGCCATTAAAAGGTCAAGATAAAAATAGGCTAGAAAAGAGACCGGGGGAAGTCAGATGCAATGGGAAGATGTGTTCCTCCGGCCCTCCCTTTAGGAAAAGGCTGAAGCAGCTGGGATACTGTTCTCAGGGCCTTGGTGTTCACTGGTTTTTGAGGAATAATTGGGCTGACGATGAGTGTTTTGGATTGGCCGAGGTACCCTGACAGTTAAAGATCTTGCTTTAAAAATAGAGTGGCAGAGTCTGCAGGCGGAGCTGCTGGAGAGAGGAAAGAGGTTCACAATAACTGAAAATTGTTACAATTATGGCATGATTTGGACATCTGGAAAGTTTCAGCATAAGCAGAATTTCAGGATGCGGAAGCTCGTTACAGGACAGTTGGGTAATGAATTATGAACCCCTCCATCGCATAAAGCCCTGCTAACCGAATTCCATCCTTCATTATACAGTGAAATGTTTATGGTCTCTCCAACCCCCATCCTGCATTAGCAAAGAGCACTTGGCGTTACTGTGCGTGCCGCTGTCACATACATTTTAAAGGGGTATTTTTCAGTAACTCTTCAACCTGTCCAGATTGTTCAACCCTTAAATTGCTTAAAGGATTCCAGTCTTACTGGGCAAGTACCATGAAGTAAAGGGGTTTTGCCCATTTATATGGATTAAGCCAGAGCCAGAGGAGGAGGATTTAGCCAGTGTGATCTGGAAGGCCTGGGGTAGAGAATCTGTAATGGCCCTGGGTTTTTATGGGGGTGCTGGAAGCAGATCTCTGCCGTATACAGCTTTCTGCTGAGACCATTCATTTTTTTTAAACGTCTCCCCTCCGTCAAGTCCACATGGCTATAAATTAACTATTGTTCTCATTCAGGGGACCTTTAGCATTTCAGAGTTGGAAAAACAGAGCAGCGTTAAGAAAGGGGAAAGAGAAATGAGCTGGGGCCAGAGAGACGGGCTGAGACGGGGAGGGAAGAGACAGAGAGATGAAACAGGCAGACCGAGGAGGAAGACACACCCAGTGACATTTAAAGAGATCCGCATTGCCACCTGTTCCCACACCGTGAGTTACTGCTTCAGAGCTAGGGGTAATGATGGGACTCTCCAGTATCTCCTTGGGTAACTGCTGCTCAGTGCTGAACTATCCATGGTGAGAGGTCTAGAAGGAGCGGGGGGGTTCAGGTGATCTCAGTAGTGACTGGTGGGAATGAACAGGGTGGGGAGACAGAAGAGAGACAGGCAGGACTCATTCAGCCCCTGAGCAGAGAGGAGAACGACACACCCCAAAATGTGCTGAACAGGCAGGGTCCCCAGCCACGTGGCCGGAGCGCTCTGCCAGGATTGGAAGGGGAAGCCAAAGCTACCCATCCAACGGGAATTACCCACTGTGGCAGCATATCCCCCTCGTCGAGAGGCAGGGGGCTCTGACCTGCCTGGACACCTGCCGGGAGAGCTGAGGAAGGACATATTGGGATTTCCAGGCACTAGTGCATTGATGAGCGAGCACTCTGTGTAGCAGAACAGAGCAGCGGAGATGCTAAAAGCCAGGTCAATGAGTGGCCCCGGAAGGAAAGAAGCCATAACGAGCCATTCAGCCGCGGGGCATGCCTGACCGCGATGGAACACGCGCCCCAGTAGGTCCTGAGCTGTGTCGCTGGGGAGGAGAACGTGCCATTGGACCGGATGGGCCCACTGACCTCAGCCTGGGGTGTGCGGGGCGCCTGGCACCGAGCACTGGCACCAGGAGGGATGCTCTTCTGTTAGCATCCTGGCAGTCTGCCACGCTGTGCAGGGAGGAGCGGACCCAGGAGGGTCGTTTTCCCTGGCTGGGCTTCCACTTCAGCGCACCGCTGCTGGTGGAGAACAGCCACCCAGCCTCCCTGTAATGGGCACCATGTGTTCTGCCCAGACTGCGAGTCTCCCCCGTTACGCCAGCCTCAGGCAGTCAGGCCCAGCGCAGGAGGGGGATGGCGGGAGACCATGTCACGTAGCTCGTCCCCCGGTCTCAGCAGAGGAGCTGGGAACTGGCTGCTCGCTAACGTGGACCGTGCCGTGGTGAACCCCAGTCTGGGCGTGCTTTTTCCATCGGGGTCCGTTTGCTTTTAGACAAAGAGCCTGCTCCAGAGGCAGTGCAGCTTCCGGGGGGCGTGGCCAGGGCATTCTGTGCCACTGAGCTGCTGGCAACTGGCCACCGCTGCTCAGACCCATTGTCCAGCCTCCCTGCTGGGGGTGACTGTATCCAGCTGAGTAAATAAAACATGCTGGGAACAGGATACGGCGGGAGGCAGGGAACAGGGAAAAGGAGAAACAGGCAACAGGCTCTCTGGTGATAAGCACCCGCAGGAGCCAGAATCCACGGGCTAAACCCAAGTGAATTTGCCTGGAATTCAGGACGAATGGGCTGGATTCTCACCTAAGTTACACTGGCGTAAACAAGGAATAACTTCAGTGGCTTCAAAGCAGTTACTCTGTATTTACGCCAGTCTCTGAGAGCAGAATTTGACCCACACGCCTGTACAACATTAACTTCCTATTCCCTGCCATCCCCGCACCAGTATAAAAGAAGGGCCCTGGCTATCCGAGCATTTTAACTTGGTGTGATGTACTAGATTGGGCATGCGCCCAAGAGCCAAAAAGCCCCGAGTTCTAATGGTGGCCCCGTTACTGACTCCCTGTGTCACGTCACTTCTGGGCCTCAGTTTCCCACCTGCAAAATAGGGTTGGTAACATTTCCCAACCTCGCTGGGAGGGGTGGGAATTAATCAGTTACTGTCTGGACAGGGCTTTTGTTTTCACTCTCTGTGCAGTTTACATTTCCCATCTCTCTCCCTTTGGGCAGCGACACTAGACCGGCAGGTTACATGCGGGGTTCCGGTCCCGGGTCTCGGGCTGTGGTTTGGGTTCACAGCACAGCTGAGAATGTTTCAATCCCAGTACAAACAGTTCTCTTTGCTGAAACTTAAAAGCCAGGATATTTTTTTCCTATTAGCTTTTGTACATTCCATCGTAATGAAACCTGGATGGGGGCCTTGATCCAGCTGACAGGAGCCCATTAGGAACCACACCTGAAAGCTGTTGTGAGCCTGCTTTTCTGCATGTTCAGCTCCCAGCATCTTCAGTGGAAATAGACAGTGGGGCTAACGCTGCCTGGTGGATTAAGTTGCTTCTCTTGCAAGTTTCAGAGGCAACCAAAACTCTCCCTATGTAACCCACTGGTTCAGTGTGGCTTCCTATCCCCTTCTAGTGGTAGCTCCACAAAAGAGGAGAAGAGCCTATTATTGCTACCGGTTAATGAAGTTACTCTTTCAGCTCAGGGGATGGAGGCCTCTACTTTTAGTGCTGGAGGAGCAGAGTTCACGCCCCCCAGATGACTTATGGGGAAGGGGGTTGTTACGCTTGGTTGTCATACTTGCCAGCCAGAACTATGAAATAGACTCAAGTTCCTAGCCTTGAATTTACAAACCCTGAATTCTCGTTGCAGTGTCTTCCCAAGGGAACTCAAAGAGGTTTTTGCTTCATGGAGACAAGAGTGCAGTAACCGTGGCCGGCCAGACATCAGCGAGCGGCTCATCAGTGCCTCCTTATTCCTCCGATTCCTCTGTCCGGCCATCATGTCCCCCTCCCTCTTTAACCTGCTCCAGGAATACCCCGATGACCGCACTGCGCGCACTTTGACCCTCATTGCCAAGGTCACACAGAACCTCGCCAACTTTGCAAAGTAAGTTGGGGGGCAGGAGTTGGGTTTGTTCTGGCCGAGGAAACTGCAGTGTCGGTTAAGTGTGTTCAGTGAATATTCAGTGCTAGCCTGACAGCCTGCAAGGCAGCCCTCCTGTGTGGGACGCAGCCCAGAACTGCAGGCGCCATGGAAGTCAATGGCAGTGACTTCGAGGGAAGCAGGAGCAGGGGCTGGTGAGAACGCAGTCCTCAGTCTGTCTGCTGAAACTAGCTGCGAAGGGGGCCAGTTAGTGCCAGGTGTGATGTCAGGAGCAGGACTGAGATCCAGCTCATTACAGATAGGAACCCATTGCTCCACAAATTTGGTGGCCATTTTTATTCCCACTCAGGAACAGCCAGTCAGCAAAGGCAATTGTGTCCCTGCTGCTACCTTCAGCCACACTCTAGCCAGACAGACTTACAGAAGTGCCTGCTGGTTGCTCTGTTTTCCACATCCCACCCATGGGAAACACTTTGCCTGTCCCGTTCCCACTAGGTCAGTGCCTCCAGCCATACCTCGACTGGGAGAGAGACCGTTTTGTTCTCCAAACCAACCTGCTGCTGGGCCTTTTCTGAGCAGAACGGCCCAGGCTCAACCCAGGGAGAGGCAGATAGGGCAGAAGTTGAAACGCCCAGTTTTGAAGTACACCAGGGTTGGTAAGAAAGGTGCCATCTGCCATTCTGCCCCATAGTTACCTCGCTGGATGTGACTGAAGCGCATGAACTCCTCAGTCCCAGTGGAGGCACCGCACAGGCCAGACCCCAGATGAATGATGTTATCAGAGGCTATGGTATCCGTAGCTCTGGGGAAATCTGCTCCCTCAAACTGAGCTCAGGGATCACCCAGTTATTCAAATGAACGTCTCTGAACTTGGAGGATGGGGGAAGAAATTGGGGAAGCTGCCAATCTCTAAGCCCAGAGGGTTGGTGGAAACAAAGGAAGAGATTTCTGAAAATCTTTCCACTGGGTGCAGTGGAAGCTCTGAGCTACTTATCCTGAGCTCTGATAACAGAACCGTGAGCTCTTGGAAATGTGAATGGACAACCTCAGTCTAAAGCTTCTTAGAATTGCAAACTAATTTAATTCACATAGACACAGACATAAGATGTACAAGTGTGTGACTCTAGGTGACAGAAAGTCTCCATCTTTCTGACCCATCCTTAACTAAAAGGTTTTCCAAGTTTCTGTACCTTGCAAGAAAGGCTCTTTAACTAAGCTGGCATTATTCAAGCCTGAGCAATCGAGCTGAGCTCCTGCAGCCAGCATCACCGCCGACCTCCTCCCCAGCAAATCTCCTCGTACTGGCTGGTAGAAGGGGCTTTAAATAAGACATTTTGCTTAGAACGAAGACTTGATGACATGGGGGAGGAGGGCGCAGAGTCCAACAAAAATAAACTGGCTCCAAAAGAGAATTGGGCAGATGTCGAACAGAAGCTCCAAGGTCCCCGATGATCTGGTGTTCCAGGGCCACAAGTGCCATTCAGAGGATGAATTTAACTTAGTGCTTTGGAACATGAGGGGCAGCTAGTGCCAGCGGGAGCGAGCTCTACTGTAGATCGCCCTTTGCCAGACTCCCCCGGCTACACTTGCCCTGTCTGTACATTTCTAGTTAAAACCACTAATTGTGCCAAATTGTTATGTGACTTTGAACTCGGGACCTGGCTAAGACCATCGGATTTATACCATTTGTGACCTCTGTTTAAGCCACTTGATGTAAAAGACTTGTGAATTTAAGCCAGATCAGGCCCTAATTCCCTTGTGGAACTGTTTGACGGCGCTTGGCCCTGCTCTTAATGTAACTGGAGCACAATGACAAAGTGCCTCTCAGCCAAAGAACCCGAAGCGCTTACGCTTTTCAGACCATTCAGAGAGGTCACTTTTCCCACCACTGAAATGCAACCACCTCTGAGTGGGCAGAGCAGAGTAGCATTAGTCAGCGGTTCGGAATAAGTAAAAACGGCCTTGCCCGAAATTGCCAGCTTTCAGTGAGGTGTCATGGGATTTAGCAAGACGGAGGGGATTCATGGAACATGCTCTTACAAAGAGCACCCGCCAGGGGGCTTTAAATGAGCAAAACAATAGGCTGTCGGATGAGGTCTCATTGCAAACCTTGTACCTCCAATGGTACAATCCCCACTACCAGCTCACTGGGACGTTGGTCCAGAGGGAAGAGTCCCACCCACACCACTGCCTGCCATACCCTGGCTTTGCCTTTCAAGGTCTCGCAGCCACTTAGGCGTGACCCGACGGAGCGTACAAGAGCCCAGCATGAGGGGATATGGCTGAAGATTTCTACAGCCACTTTGAACACTAAGCTGCACTTAGCAGCTCTGTAGAGGGGTGCACTGACAGCAGCAGGTCTTGCCTGCCTTCTCCCTTTTGCATGCGATGCTGGGCAGGAACAGCCCCGCGCAGGGGGTGATTTTTCTTAGGCTCCACCGTCCTAAATGAGCCATGCAGACCGCATGGAGGGGAGGGGCTGGTCCTGAGGCTGCTGGCCCCCGATACAAATACACCTACACTGGCCCCAGTGAAGTCAATGGGGGGTTTTGCCCAATCTCTAGCTTTTGTCGCTGTCCTGTCTCCCCCCCATCTTGCAGTGAGCATATTTGGAGCACATTCTCATGCCAGACACATCCTCGCCTTGCGAGCCTTCACACGTAGGAACAGACGCTGCCTCTGACACCGACAGCAGAGAGTCTGGCAGACGGGCTACTAGAAATGACATTATTCATGCACTGGGGTGGCAGCATTCAGGAGCTCTGCCCTGGGCTGTCACTCCGCACATCGCAGAGAGAGGCGGAGGGCAGGAGAAGGGATTCGGGTGCCTGGGAGTAAGAGAACTGCAAGTTAGCAGTGACTTGGTAGCAATGCTTCCAGTGGCCGTATCAGGGCAGATCACAGGCTAGCTGCTGGAGGGACAGGCCCTCCCGTGAACGTTGGGTCCCGGGTATTTGCTAGACATAGGCAGACCCAAGGGAGGCTTTTGTTTAGCAGAACCTCATCGGTCAGGATTTGGATTTGCACAGAGATGGCTCAAAGCAGCAAGACCAGCGCTGGCCTCTAGATTGCAAAGACACCCCAGTATAGAAGGGCAGGTTGGGTCAAAGACCCCACTAAAGGTGAGCCCAGTGTGGGCTTCACGTCATCTCAGTCCCCAAAGCTGGAGGCGAAGGAGTTGGACAAATGGCTGTGGTTCCTGGCACAGGAAAGGGTACAGAGGGCTGGAAGAAAGACTCAGCGTGTCGCTAATTAGCTCTGTTCCTCCTTGTGCTGTTTACAGCTGGTTAATTGTGCACCGTTACTCACAGGTTCTAGCTGAGATTCATGTGCCTGTCTTGATAGGTTTGGCAGCAAAGAGGAGTATATGTCCTTTATGAATCAGTTTCTGGAACACGAATGGACTAACATGCAGCGATTTCTGTTGGAGATTTCCAATCCAGAAACCATCTCGAACACAGCTGGCTTTGAAGGCTACATCGACCTGGGCCGGGAATTGTCCACTTTGCACTCTCTACTGTGGGAGGTCATTTCTCAGCTCGAGCAGGTACCTGTGGGGAGGTGGGGAGCTGGAGGGGAGAGCTTTAGGGGGGTCGCGCCTCAGTCAGACACTTCCTGGGATTGCGGGGAGTGACTGGGAGTTCAACATGCACCACACTACACAGCGGTCCCTTGCAAACCGTTCACAAGAAAGACATCTATTGGTTATCAGGAAGGGATAACTGAGTAGCAGGATCTCTGTAATCTAGCAGTGGTTAGCACTTCTGTAGCCTTGCACACATGTCTGTCTAATCCTCACAACCCCCGTGAGGCAGGTAGGTATAATTATCCCCTTAACCGAGGGATCAGAACTTAGGTGCTGCTGGTTCCCAGTCCTGTGCTCAGAGCACTAGACCTCACCTCTGTCTCAGCACGTGTCGTGCAGTGGTAAGGAACAGAACTTGCTTCCTGACTTCAGCTAGTTCTACTTTAAAAAAGAAACGTTTTTAGTCAAGAGCGGTTGGACCAGACTTACACACACCTGCTTTTTTCTGCTGATCCACACACACGAGTTGAGGAGGGGTACCCTACTACTACAAACAAGTGTGGCTGAGCAACCAAGGAAACTAATGTTGCTAAGAAAGAGTCCGTGAGAGACTTTGCAGATCCTGGGACGGCTGGCCAGGGTTCTCTTTACATAGGAAGCAAGCAGCCTGTAACGTCTCTGTCCCTATTTCTCCCCAGGGCACTGTAACAAAACTTGGGCCCCTGCCTCGGATTCTGCGGGACGTCAACACGGCGCTCAGTAACCCAGCGTGTGTGCAGGTCTCCATCACAGCTGACCATACTGCATCGACTCCAAATGCTAGCAACAGCATCTCTGCTGGGCTACAGAAAATGGTGATAGAGAATGACTTATCTGGGTAAGAGAGCGAGAATCACCTCAGGAGGAAATCCTCGTGGGCGCTCCTGGCCTTTGACCAGGGAAATAGCAAATACTCTGTGAGCGTCAGCTTGTGGGTACCCGGCTGGCTGCATGCAGAGCTGGGCAAAGCGAGGTGTGGCTGGGAGTTTGCCAGACTTAATTTGGGGAATATAATACTCTCCTCCTTCCCAGCTGTGAGGATGGGAGGAGGACTGATCCTACGTGTGTGTGTGTGTGCACGTGCACGCACATGGAAGTGCAGGGGGATGGGAGGATTTAACAATAAATTCAGTGGGAATTCTGTGCATGCAAATAGGCAGGATTGGGCCCATCCTGCTTGTAAAGCCCTGGATCGGTGCTGAGTACAATTAGATCCAAATCACTGGTGGTTTCCCTAACAGTCACTCATCCTTTGGAAGTTTGCTTATTGGGGTTCTCAGCCCGCTCTGCCTAATTTTTATTATATATATAAAACCACTGCGCAATAGACAACCCTTCTTGGCTTTCTCATTGAGGAATTCCGTTCCTGGGGGTCGAACAGCTGATCGTGTTGCAGAGTTATAATGCTAGTTTTATTCCTGTTGGCTGGAACCCACCCAAATGAAAAGCCTCCCCCAGTAAAGTAGGTTCTAAATGGGAGCTGGAAATTACTGAACAATCCAATTAGGAGTGAGGGAGCCAGCAAGAGGAAGCCGGACTTGCTCTGTAATCAGAGCTTTCATCTCTACTGCTTCCCTGCATGGGGTAAAGCTTTTCAAATTTTGAGCAAGGGAGAATTTCTCAGAACAAAATACTCCGGCCCAAATACTTCCTATGTAAATGTAAATGCAGCATCTTTGATCTGACACATTCACACAAAACTACTGCAAAGCCCTTGCCTTATCCACCGGAAATCGATGGTGCACAAATCTGGCAGTTTACTGTAGGAGGGAATGGGTGACGAGACCTGTGGAAAGCAGCAGTCAACGTTGGTGCTAGTTGTTATCATTATTATTGCTGGGTTTTTTTATTTGTATTATCCTAGTGCCTAGGACCTCACTGTGCTATGTGCTGTACAAACAGAACCAAAAGATGATTCTTGTGCAAAGAGTTTACAGTCTCAGGATAAGACGAGAGACAGCAGACAGATGCAGACAGGGGAGCACAAGGAAACAATGGGACAGTATTGGTCAGCATGGTTGATACAAAGCATCCAAGGATCGCATCAGGACGATGCCTCTCACTCACACAAGTAGACCCATCTACCCCGACCTCTCAGCCACTCCCACATACAACACGCCCACGCAGACACTCTCCTTCGCTCATAACACGCGTCCATCCCCATCCCCACACCCTTCCCTCACTTACATGCGTGTCTGTGCATTTACACACACACGCAGAGCACTGACACGTCCAACCTCACTGCCTCTTCTTGACAGAGAGGATCTGACGAGAGCAGGCCAGGAATTTTTCAACTAAACGGTCTTTCATCAGAAAATGCTGATTTGCTGCAACCAAACATTTTTGGCAGGAAAAGGTCAATGTCGACAGATTTCCTGGCTCGAAATGTTTTCAGAAAAAACAAGTGTTGAAATGAGTAAAACATCCCATTTTGACATTTTCAAAATGAAACGTTCCTGTTTGTCCGTTCTTAATAACTTTTCATTTTGAAATGTAAATGAAATGATAGTTTAAAAGGAGTCACAATCAAAACACTGAAAGGAAACATTGCACCGATTTTTTTCCATGAAAAGTTTTGAAATTTTGGCTTTTTGCCGTCAATCTGGACCAGTTTTCATCTCAAAATGTTTCTCTATTTTCTGCCCAGCTCTAGCCATAATCCATTTTTCCCAGGGGAGCAGTGCTGTGACCGAGTTTTGCACACGCCCTCACATACGTCATGGTGGGTTGACTGGTTTGCTTAGTTTTACACCACTGGGCTATACTGATTTTCCTACTAGTTTCTTTTTGCTGATTACTTTTGCCTGCTGCAGTGTAGCATTCACAGCTCTTCTTTTTTCTTCTCCTCTCCCCTTCCTTTATGCGTTTATTTCCCCGCAGTCTGATAGATTTCACACGGTTACCGTCTCCAACCCCTGAAAACAAGGACTTGTTTTTTGTCACAAGGTCTGCTGGGGCTCAGCCCTCGCCCGCCCGAAGCTCCAGCTATTCGGAGGCCAATGAGCCTGACGTGCAGATGTCCAATGGCAGCAAGAGTTTGTCCATGGTGGACTTGCAGGACAATCGGATTTTGGACAGTGGGGCAAATGCACCCGGGGCCGCGGACTCCCTCAATGACAGTCAGTCGTCTGTCGGGCAGTTACAGGGCATATGGACCGCACGAACTCAGCAGAACAACGTGACTGGCATGGCCACGGTGCGCAGGGTAGGCCAGACCCCCACCACGCCCAACGCTGAGAGCGCGCCTGGCAGGCCCCAGCTTTTAGCACCTTTATCATTCCAGAACCCGGTGTACCAGATGGCGGCCGGGCTTCCGCTGTCCCCCCGGGGCTTGGGGGACTCTGGCTCTGAGTGCCACAGCTCCCTGAGCTCCCACAGCAACAGCGAGGAGCTGACGGCCAACAAGCACGGCTTCGTCAACCCTGCCGGGAGTGAGGACTTCACCCGGCGGACGGGGGAGCTGGCCCGCCGGCAGCTCTCTCTGACGGAAAAAGGTGGCCAGCCCACCATGCCCCGGCAGAACAGCGCCGGCCCCCAGAGGCGGATAGACCAACCACCCCCTCCCCCACCACCCGTCACCAGGGGCAGGACGCCGCCTTCGCTGCTGAACACGGTTCAGTACCAGAGACCATCCAGCGGGAGCATGATGTCCTCCTCGCCCGACTGGCCGGGCAGCGGGGCCCGCCTCCGGCAGCAGTCCTCCTCCTCCAAGGGCGACAGTCCGGAGATGAAGCAGCGCACCATGCACAAACAGGTTAGTGCCAGGAGGCCAGGCCGAGCAAAGCCGGCCTTGCGGTGGAAGGGATGTGGGCGGGGATCAGGCCCCAAACTCTTGGAGGGAATTGGGAGCTTAGGCCGTGACTTTCCTCCCCTTCCAGTCTGGCAGCAGGATGGGGAGGTGAGGCTGGCTCCAAGCCGCTGAGTCAGTGCAAGGCCTCACTGGGGGGAGGCATGCATTGGCTCCTGCCCGAAGCCTGGCCCTGAGACAGAGCCCATCCTGAAAAGGTGATGTTTACATTTTCGCTCTCGGAGTTCGCTGCGTCCGTTTCCTCTGCTAAAGCGTGACTGCCTCGGGGCTGCAGGCGGTGATGAGGTCAGAGCCTCGCCTCCATTCCGCTCCACCATCGTGTCACTGCTTTGCCTACACATGCAAACTGCTCATCCCATGCCACAGTCAGTCAAATTCCATCTCACGGACTCGGATCGGGACCTGATCTCCGCTAAGTAAGAGGCTCCGTCCTGCTGCTGCTGTTTCGCTGGGGACATGGTGCGACTGGAGTTTTGTCTTTTAGACTCTCCCATGGATGCATTTTTGGGGAGGGCTGGGGAAAACAGGAAAGATCAGTCATTCCAGCAAAATCAGCAATGCTGAAATTCCCTCCTGTGCACAAATACCGTGCTCCAGTTGAAGCCCACCTTTGCCTGGGGGTGAATTTCACTGCATGTAGCCCTGACAATAAAAGTAGCAGGTCACCTGCTTTGTCCCCATGCCTTGGACACATCCCGTTTGGCTGGCATGTGGAAAGTTTTCCTAGCGCTGATTTTTTTCCCTAAGAACTAATCCCATAGGAAAAGAAACACACCGAGGATTTCTGATACTTGAGCTGAAGGATTTCTTTAAAAAAAAAATACCACCCCGAAAAAAAATGTGGCTAGCTAACGACTATCCACTACCTCTCAATCCAAAGACAGTGTAACGGCTCCCGTAAATCAGCACACTTGAAAGCAAGAGAAAGACAGATGTGTATAATTGCTCTTCTTTTTCAAGGACTCTACAGAGCCCTTTATCGGCGCTGGCCATTAAAAGCCATTTTGTCAATCAGATGCGGGGCTTTTCCCTGGCCAGCGGAGCCGTCTGTAGGCGTAGGCATTAGCAAGCTGGTCATGTAGCAGCATTTATATAATAAGGATCGATACTCATTATGTGGGGAAGGCAGAGAGGTTGGGAAAGCACGTGGGGGCCTGTTTGGAATGGGGGCTGCCCAGAATAGTTCTGCTCAGTGAAATGGATGCCTGACGACCCTTCACAGAGCTCTGGCCAATTTGTGTTCACACACCCTGTCCCCCGAAAGGTTCTCGAAGGGGGCAGGAGTCCCTGCAGTACTGCTCCTGACTCTTTCTCTGTGTATTCGAGTGGTATAGTAACAGTCCACGCCAATCATAATGAAACTGCTTGGTCCCACTCAACGGCGCTTAGTGTTGTTTGAGAGGAAATACATCCCATTCAGTGGCTGTTTCATTTGGATTCCCGAGTCCCGCGCTGCTGCTGATTGGAAGAGCTTCCGACCGCCTCTTTCCCCGTTTTATTTCACGTGTTGGATCCAGTTTTGAATCCACTTAGCTCTGGGTTTTCTGTCATGTTCGGAGGAAGAAGCCCAGCGAGGGAGGAGGCACCATTCGTGCAGGGCTGAACCCCATTTTGTCAGCACTCACAGGGCTAGAAAACCCCAAACATCTTCTACGGTGCTGAAAGGAATAATAGGGACAATTTCCTCCATCCCTCGTGGCCACGCACTTTTGAGAGACCTGCAACCTTTGCTTCTGCCATGGTCACAGTTCCCAGTCCCGAGGTGCCCCAAAAGGCAGGAAGCCAGAAGCCAAGGGCCCATTTATGGCAGGGGGATAATCCAAGGGCTGAGTCTGAAACTTCAGGTTCAAAGTCCTGGATCCTGAAGGCAAGATTTCCTTGGAGGGGGAGGGGCAGTGACATCAGTGTAATTGTTTCCACCCCCACTGAGCCCTCATGGAATCATCTGACTCGAGCTGAGAGGACTTTCCCCAAATGCCCCTATGAAGAATTCATCTCCATCCAGGGCTTTCCAGCTCAGAGCGAGGGATCTGCTCTCATGCTGCCTCTGCCGGTGACTGACTGAAAGGACCGGGGGGCTGGAGGCGTGAACAAGTCCCTGACGTGTCTGGGTTTTCAGCTTGGATCCTCTTGGCCCATTCGCTCTAACCCACAATGTTCAGCCTGAGAGGATATTGACTACAATTTGTAGCCAGCTGTGATGGAGGAAACATAGCCGGAGATCCACTTCCTGGAGTTTATAATGTGGTTGGAAAATCTCTAGGCAATTTTGTTTGCCCTTGGGTTTACAGAGACACTGCCCAGGCTAATAGGTGGGCAGGTGTCTTTAGCTTGCTGATGGTAGACTACTGCTTACAGTAGCACTTCTGTAGCTCCGATGATTAGAGAGCAATCTCTTTGAAAGGAAACCCATTAATTGAAACTTACGAGAATCCCATTCTCTGAGCCATTGTAGCATTAAGAAACGCAGAGCCCCCAGGTTTGTTGTTGTAGGGTCTCTCGTGTGACTCCCTGCCTTGGAAGAACCTTAGATTTTTCAGGAGGGCCCCAGTGTGATCAAACATCGCATTTCACTTTGTAAATCTGTTTGTGGCTGTAGTGAAATCTCTGCAGCAGGTGAAGAGGCATCTCGATGGAGCAGGAGCTCAAGAGTTAAGCAACAGCTTACCTAGAGGCTGTCTGTCTGCAGCATCACCTCTGACAGACCTCATGGCATGAGACAATAGCAAGAGCTGCCCAGAAACTAGGGCCTGTTGATCTTGAGTGGATCCCTTTGAAGCCCAGTTAATGGCAGTGGATTTGTAGAGCGGCAGAATTGGGCCTAAAAAGCAAGCTGACATTAATAAGCTCAAATAAACCAGGTGCATTAACAGACGGTGTCCTTGCTCTCTCCCAGACCCCTTCGGGTGCTCTAACCCATTCCTTTCCATCGGAGCAGTACTGGGGCCTTGGGCATGGTTGGCAGGAAACTCTCTCGCTCTCTAGCTTCACATCCATTTTTGTTACCGATTTTTCTTTTGTTATGGTTGTATGTTTCATTGTAGGCCCCTTCTCCTGTGAACCCCAATGCCCTGGACCGCACGGCCGCATGGCTTTTGAATATGAACATGCACTTTTTAGAAGATGAAAGCATTGACCCAGATTCCAAGCACAGGGATAAGCTCAGGAATAAGGACGAGCTCAGCCAAGCAGAAAAGGTAAAACCCGACTGGATTGAAACAAGTGTCTAACTAGAGAGAGTTTCCTTAAACGTCATTCCACCGAGCCACACGGGGTGACGCGGGGTCTCCAGGTGACTCAGCAGCCCTGGGAGAAACCCCACCGTGCCCCTGCCGCACACCGGGGGCACAATGCCGGGAATCCTGCCCAGGCTCCGCGCCCTGGGTTGTCCCTCTTCTCAGGGCAAGAGAGGAACAGAGGGGACAGGAACGACTATGTGAAGCTAGAGCACTAGATCACAGCGGAGCCAGCATAAGCAATGCATGTCAGTGCCCCTGCTCCTCCTCCACCCCCCCCCAATGTACCCCCACTGCAGAGAACAGGGCTTACAGAGTAAAGTAACAAATGGAACAAAACGAACAAGGCAGGAAGTAGCAGGCAGCCCTCCTGGCTTGATCATGGGAGGTGGGGCAAGATGAGCGTCAGCATTCAGGCTTACAAAAGCCATACGCACATTCCAGGGATAGGGGCCAGGTTCTGATCCCAGTTACACGAGCGCTAGCCTGCGTGACTCCATTGGCTGGAATGAAGTTGCTGCCGGTTGATGCCACATAACTGGGACCAGAGACCAGTCGCTGTCCCCAGCCCAAGAGCGTCTCGAAGGCTGTGTCTTGTGCTCGGAGCTGGGGGGTGATTCCCAGCGTGAGTGGGCGTACGTGCTAGTGCCCATCGAGCTAGCACACTAAAAATAGCGGTGTAGCCACAGTCGCGTGAGCGGCAGCCCTGAGTACAAACCTGCCGGGGACCCACGGGTGTGTATTCAGAGCGACGAGCCCGTGCTGCCACTCACTGCTGCCTCTGCTACCACGGCTACACTAGCTCAGTGAGACCAAGCCTGGGAATGTCCACGCGAGCTGGGACTCACACCTCCGGCTCCCCAGGCAGGTGTAGCCTCTAGCTGCTGTGTTCAATCTGAGCACCCCATGCCAAGGAGCAGCTCCGCATTAGAGTGGCACAAAATATGTCCAGCAAATAGTAAACTCACCACACAATGCGTTTTTTCCAGGCACTGAAGCTATTGGTCAATTTCAGGTGAGATGTCAGAAATGTCCAAAAACAAAATCAAGTGTCAAAATGTTTTGCCTTGACGTTTTCTAAACGAGCTCTCTGGAGGTTTCATTTCAAAACTGTTGTAAGCAGCGTTGGTGGAGGCATGTTGGTCCCAGGATATTAGAGAGACAAGGTGGGCGAGGGAATCTCTTTTATCAGACCAACTTCTGTTGTTGAGAGAGACAAGCTTTGGAGCTACACAGAGCTCTGCTTCAGATCAAGAAGAGGAAGAGCTCTGTGTAAGCTTGAAAGTTTCTCTCCTCCTGCCCCGAAGTTGGTCCAATAAAAGATATTCCTTCCCCCACCTTGTCTCTCATTTCACAACAATCTTCTCCAAATGAAACATCGAGTTGAATCGCCATTCGAAACATTTCATGTGACTCGATCAAAAATTTGGGTTGTGGTTTTGTTTTGTTTTTGTTTCGGCAAGAAAAACCACCCAAAAAGATTCAGTGGCCGAATGGAAAAAGCTGAAAAAATCTGGTTCATTTCAAACCCAAACTAAGTCCATTATTTGCTCAGCTCCACCCGGCCCTAGCTGTAGGAAGAGCGACGTATTGGCAGGGTTCCCCAGCTCCCAGCCCAGCCTGAGAAGGAGAGGAGCAGGGAGGAAACCCCCGTGCCTAGATGGAGTGAGCGAGTGGAGCTAGAAATCAAGATGTTACAGTCAAAGTTTGTGGAAGATACTGCAACTCAAACCAGATTGCATGGGGCAGGTTTCATCAGTCACTAGGGAAGAGCAAAGCGCTTTTGTCAGATCTGACCAGGATTACATCACTTTTATCAGTGACAGGTTAACCCATTGATGACATCAGCACCTTCATGCCCAGCACAACAAAGCCAGTCAGAATGGAAATCACATACACTGGGGAAGAGGGGGATCTTTTTCTTTTTAATTTGCAAGAAGCTCTCCCAGCAGCCAGACACTGGAAGCACTTTGGTAGTGGAGCCTCCCATTAGCCATTCATTATCACCTCAAACTTTGAGCACTAGTCCTCCATGTATTGTTCTGAGGGGCAGGGGTGTTTCTAGTTTTGTAACGCTGACTTTCTCTTTCTAATTTCTCTGGTGCTGCACCATTCTCTGGGCTGTCTGTCATCTGTTAAACTTGAGTGAAATGCCAAAGCCTTCGACAGGCAGGGACTGAGGAGCACAAGGAGAAATCTCACATCTTTCAAATAAAAGAAAAAAATGCCTGGGTTGTTTTTAAGAGTTTAACCCATTTTATTAGTGGATTTTCCCCCATTTTGGCATCTTTATATCATGAAAAGAAATGTGCTGAGGGGGCTGATCAGAAAGCATCTGATGTGGGAAAAGGTCTGCCAGCTAGCCGCCTTCATTTTTAGGCTATAAAAAGCTCGACTGCTAAAGAAGAGTAGAGTAGAATCCTTGTAATTAGCACAGAGTCCAGCAAGGGTCTCCAGAGTGGCTGCCAGTGAAACAGGTGATCCCTGGGGTGTAGCGTGGAGCACTGGAGGTCAGCATGGCTGGTGTAGCTGCTGCAGGAGAGCTGGGAAGGAGAATGATGTGAGTGAGGAGCCAGGCCTGCAAACTACTCTGACTAGGCAGAAGGCACCCCAGTTCGCAGACTCCGGGTGCCACTTCCCCACTGGTAGTCGCTAAACTGCTCCTCACCAAACCCACTCTGTGGCAACCTTGGCTTGCCTTTTAACAGATGGCCTCTCAGGTAAATTCCACTCTCTGCAGCTTCTGGCACTGCCAGAGAGATCTCCACCATGTTTTCACCCACAGGCTGAGGGAGGGACAGGGTGCTCCAGGCTCCCCTCCAGTACGTACCCCGCCTGGGTAGAGACAGCCCGCGTCAGGATTACGAAGTCTGACAGCCTTTCAATAAATCCTGCTCCCTGCCCAAATATCAAAACGCAAACCCCACCAGAGCCTGGTGTCTCATTCCCATGCAGCATCCTTTCTTACTTTGTTGTCATATCAGTCACTGGCATTAAAGTTCTTCATTAGCATAATCTCTCTCCCCATTACTGTAAGACTTGAATGGTAACCAACAATGAGACAAGTGTTCTAGAGACAGGAGCAACTCCCACGCTCTCCTGAGGCTTCTCTGCTATCCCTGGAGCGCCCTTACGCTGCCCCTATTTTAAGTGTAGGGTAGGTATTGACTCTCTCCATGTTTGAGTGACTCCACTCTGTGCACTGTCTGGGCGTTGGTGTCTCTCCCTCTTCACCAGGTGGTGTGTGTGTGAACTGTGTCGTCTCAGTGACTCTGTAAAAACCCGATTAAAGGAAAACCACAGTGATTTGTCACAGCTGTCTTCTGCCCTGGCAGAAGGATCTAACAGGGCTTTCCCATCTCTACCTGCCATCATCCTACTACTTTAGCTGCTCACAAAAATATTCAGCATCGTGGATTCCAAGCCATGTGGGTCGCGGTTGCAGTCGCTTCTCAGCCAATGGCAATTACTGTAGCAATTTGCCATCGGTGGAGCTGCACTGATTGACACGGCTAGAATCTGGCCCTTGCCATCTCCAATCAGTGAATGGGGCAGGCTTCTCCCGCGCAGAGAGAGCTGCCATTCTAGTAATGCTCCCCCGCAGGAGGCTCTGTGTGAGGGCGTACATTGCACCACACAAGCAGCCTGCCATTGGAATGCTCAGCAGAGGCAGGAGACTTGCAGAGCTATTGTTGAGCACCTTCTATTTATTTAGGTTTAAAAATAAAAGGTTAAATTAGCAGCTACGTGGCCACTATTTACCAAATCAATATCAAAAGCAACCAGAGCCCTCTTCATTTATTAGAACTAGTAATATACTCGAGAAGTTGCCTTAGCTCAGATTGTAAAGTCTTCTGCCTTGAGTCAGGTATTTACAATGTCCCAGACTCCTTTAACAGCTCATCAAAATGGCAGGTTCCTGGTTGCTTATTAATCATTGTTAATTTGGTAGTGCGAGGGCATTTTTAAGCAATTTAGAAAAGTCCCTCCTTTCAAAGTAAACATCTCTTTTCTATTGCACGTTTATACACTGGAGTTTTCCTTTTGTCTGAGTAAGTTGTACCGAATGCTGAGCTACCATGAGAGCTCAATACAGTGTTACTGAGTAAAAAAAAAATCCCCCATGTTTTGAACTTGTTCATTCGTTTTCTGTGAGTCTTGCTGCTATTTACTTTTATTTTATCAAAAACTTTTCCGAGTTCTTTGACATGAAAAGCACAATAGGTGGAGTCTTGGCTTCATGCACTAACTCCTCTCCCATTGAGACCTGGGTTGAAATTCTGACTCTGTGGGTTAAGCGAATGTCAGTTTGCGGCACTGATTATCTAAAACTGCACTAGTGTACAACTGACAGTCTCTGATCAATCCGTGCCCAGGGCGAGCCCTTGTTCTGAGCTCAGTCCAGCTCCCACTGACTTCAGTAGGAGCTGGCTCTAAGCCACGTATATGGCTTCAAAAGCACCAGCTTCCTAGGGAAAATGCACATTCATAAAAGCTTGGCCATAGACAGTGGGGCATTCGTGCCCTGTGGGGCCGTCTGATGGTTGTTCATTAGAGCAAATCCCATAGGACTGTTTGGGCCCAATTAGAGTAACTCCCGTGGTATGTGACCAAATGTGGTTACCATTTGCTGGCTGCGTGATGGCCCATGTGCACTGAGTTTGATGGCCGCAGCGGACAGGTATCAGCCTCACAAAAACTACCCCGACAGCAGCTGGCAACGTGGGCAGTCTCTCCGGAGAACGATTGAATTGGCTGCAGAGAGGCGCTTTGACAGAGCCAGTGTGATGAATCTCGCATTGGCGCTGCCTGTGCGGAGACCTTCAGTCTCCAGGGTGGCCGGACCAGCACCTTTCGTTGCAACATTTCAAGGCTTCCTTTAAAAAAGCAAATAACCATTCAGCATCGAAAGTGCTACTTGCTGAGAGCTCACGTGATCAGCGTGGGCTCCGCTGTTCTCGGTCACCCTGGGGTCCAGCTGCGTGTAATGGTGACTCCCGCCATAGCTTCAGCTCCACGTAGCCCCATGGGGCTGGGTTGGCTCCTTTTGAAAAGGTCTCCAAGCTGGGTGCATCTGTGCAGAAAGTCCAGCTGGGTAACAGAATGTAACACATTCCAGAACTAAGCACGTCCCACCAAAACCCAACCCAGTCTCTGCTCTTGTAGGCGTGGCCTGGATTTGGTGGGAACGGGGCCTGATTCATTCTGGGATTGGCTCTAGACTTGGAAGAGCGGCTCCTTGAGGAGCATTTTCACTGTCCTTTGACTACAGGTGCTGTGAACTCTAAGGCTATTGCTGCCCCTTGTGCCCAATCAGGGATCGCGATGAATGAGCTGTTGCTCGGGCCGTATGAACGCTTAGGAAGCCGGCTTTTCTGAGCATGCCAGCTGGCCGGATTCAGGTGTAAGCATGTGCAGAATTCGCAGGGCCGCCCCTTTATTTACATAGATGTGACGAGCCGATGCCTGAAGCCAGAACCCCACCAGTGCTGCCCCACCTGGCTGTGTCTAACCCTGCACTGCTGTTCAGCCTGAGCAGCCGCCCGCACACATTTGCCATTGTTGAGCTAACTTGCATCCTCCTTTTGAGTTCCAAACTGTGCTAACCGAGCATTGTCTGCACCTGCCAGTGACCTGTCAGCCCAGCAGAAGGGCAGCGCCGCTCCTCGCGCAGTCTGGAGGAGGAGACAGAAGAGGAGGAGGTTTTCAGCAGCTATTCAGGGTTGCTCCTCTGCGGGTTTCTAATGCGAGGAGACGGGCACGGCTGGGTCACTGGAGAGCCTGGGTGAGGGAAGAGCCCGAGCAATAAACATGCCTTGTGCTTTCTCCTTGAACGCTGCAGTACCAGCAGGATCTGGTGGTGCTGCAGGACAAGCTGCGCATCTCCAACAAGAAGCTGGAGGAGTATGAAAACAGGTTCAAGTGCCAGGAGGAGACGACCCAGAAGCTGATGCTGGAGTACCAGGCCAGGCTGGAGGAGAGCGAGGAGCGGCTCCGCAGACAGCAGGACGATAAAGAGATCCAGATGAAGGGGATCATCAGCAGGTATGGGGGGGGGGGGGGGGGGAGAGAGAGAAACCCCAGCACATCAATGATCCTACCAAGGAGGTAGCTGCATGTAGGCAACTGGGAGCTTTAGCCCCCCTGCACCCCCCAAAACAGAAAATAGGTAGGGATTGTGTTAATAAAGGAAACAATGAGTCTGGAACAGAAGGTGGTTTATGTCACTGTTAACAAAGTGGATACATTTAGTTGTGATAGAAACTACTCATTACAGCAGTAGGCCACCACCAGTCTCTCGTTGTGTGTTAACGCTAGCCCCACCCTGCATTAGCTGTAAGCAAGCAGGAGGCTATAGCACAGCTGAAGGGGGATGGCTTAGTCACCTCAGCAGCAAGCTACCCTGGGACCCATTAGGGCCAGTTTCACTCTTCTGGGGGAGAGAAATGAAGGCAGGTCATTGTGTGGGTCTCTTACATGAAATCTTACAAACAAGGTTCATCACAAGTCTTCAGCACAGCCCTCTACCTCTTAAACTAAGGGATTACCCCTCTGTTAGCTGGTTGCAATAGTAGGGTGTTATCCTCTATTGATGAGCCTTTAGAGGAAGGCCTACCACATAGCGAATATGTTCAGTGTGTGAACATTCAAGATTAGAGAGGTGGGGGGTTGTAAGAGTAGTGCCTAATTACTGTTCGTATTACTGTAGCAAGTAGCCCCATTGTACTAGGTGCAGCACAGACACACAACAACAAGACAGTCCCTGCTAAACGTTCTTTCCCATAATTCCTCTCCTGGCACTGGTGTGCCGTGCACTGTGGGCCATTGTCTGCTGCCCTCTGTCGCCCTAGTCGTAGGGGGAGTGTGGCGTCTCTAGCTATAGATTGCAGAGTGCTTTGGGATGGACAACGCTGTCTGTTACACACTCAAAATGGCCAAGTCAGACAGAAAACAGCAGGGTTTTGAACTATTGGAGCAGAGAGTTTTGGTTGGTTTGGTTTTTAACCAACAAGCCTCTCAGGGCCAGCAATTCTTCACGGTCCCAGCCCTATTCTGACCGTAACTGCAGAAATTCCACATTCCCTGAAACCGGGGTGCTGTGTGTGCTGACGCCTGCAATGTTACATGAAAAAACTTCGGTTTTTGTGCTCCCTGGAGGCAGGTTTACAACGTGAGAGCTTCCCATTGGTTCGGCCTGCTATTTACCCCTCGCTCTGAGCTTTCAATATGTAAATCAACCCTTTTGCCTCCTTTGCTGTCAAGGAGTAAGGGAAGAAATAACCCAGGAGGCTGATTTAAATGTCTCCCAGACTAATGGCGTGGTGGCTAGATGTGACAGAGCCAGGACAGATCCTAGCACATGTAATAAATGGACTCCTGCACCTGGATGCTCTCTACAGAGGGGCATTGCCTTTCAGGGTGTTGGATCCTGCAAACAGGTGATCAGAGCAACCTCACCCCACTGCTAGGGCAGGGCAGCCTCCTGGGTCACCAGAGAGCTGGCAGCTGTGCAGGGCTGACCCAGGCTGCGAGTTGAAGAACTGAAATGAGCATGAAAGGGATGAAGGCCGAGTGGGGGAACTAACACTGCACTTTTAACAAGTGCTGGCCTGGAGGGCTCCATGGCTTTCTAACAGGGTGGCTAGTGCCTTTCTGCTCCAGGCCAGCACTCACCGCTAACCTGCGATGACTAGGAATAAGCCAAAGTCATTCCCAGCTGCTGGCTGGGTCTAGGCCTTGGTGTGTCTGAGCATAGTTTTTAATAGACAGGTGTCCCTCTCACAAAACCCACTACGCAGCCGGCAGCATCAGCAAGAGCAGCCAAGGAGCTGGAACGGGCCAGTCTGGCAGCGGGAGGGAAGAGGTTACCGCTGCTGCCCATACTCTACTTGTTCTGGGCACAGAGAAGTGATTTCGGTCTCTCAGGCGAGCTCCTTGCAGCAGCATGATGCACTGTTTAACAGCAGCAGCTAGACGTTCTGCTTCTCGGAAGCTAAGTGTTTGCTTCTGTGTTCTCATGCCAGATTGATGTCAGTCGAGGAGGAGTTAAAGAAAGATCACGCGGAAATGCAGGCGGCAGTGGATTCCAAACAGAAGATTATTGATGCCCAGGTCAGTACCCGTTTAATGTGAGATGTACAGCAGCCCAGGGGGAACAAGCCCCTCTGATGTGCAGATCCCATTGTTACTGTCCCAGGGGACATAGCAAGCATGGCACTAAACCGATGACGATCCAGACCGCAGGTAAGGTTTTAGCCTGACGTTATTACCATCATGGTGTTTGCATTGCTACAGCACAATCCATCCATCCGAGGGGCTCAGACCTTTGTCTCCCTGGCACAAGACAGTGAGGGTATGGGGAGGCTGAAATGGAGCATGGGGATTCTAGGACCATCTCAACTTCAGCATAGCCTTAGCAGGGGCTGATTTAAACCCAAAGCAAGAGAAGTCCGAGTTAATGGTGGAAGCCTGTCTCTTCCTGTGCCTCCCTTGTGTGCAGCAGTTACGCTGCACAGACAGGATAACATCACCCCCTGCTGCTCAGATGCCCACTGGCGACTGCAGAGAGCTCTCTCTAGGGAAGAAATTACCATAACGGGCTTATAAGTCACTCCTTCCCTTTATGTACCAGGAAACTCTCCGATGTTTGTGCTCACTGGCTGTGGGTGTTGCTGGATGGAGAGAGGTGACCTGGAAAGCCACCAGAGGGGAACGGAAGATGGAGGAAAAGGGAAGCAAGCAGCTGTAGGTCAGAAAGTCACTCACCGTGCACTAGTGACGAAGGTGGAGGACATCAGGGCTTTCCCCATGAAATGCCAGGGAAATACTATGAGAAAGTATCACACTGAGAACATGTACCCTAGAGTAGGGTAGCATAGCCTGTTCCTTACAGGGACTGCACGTCCCCTCGAATGACTAAGAACCCTGATAAAGAGTTCAGAGCATGAGAAGGTACCCACCTGTAGGAAGATGGTACAAACCATTCCGCCCTTGCTCACCGCTCCCCTTTCCATTGAGCAGCTGGATGGCAGGAGATGCGCAGAAAGGCAAGGCTTCTCCTTCTTCTCTAGGAGTTTGGTGTAAAGACAGCTGTTCCCGTTAGCAGGTGATGTGCAGGACCCAGCTGCTCTCTCGTGCCTGGGACACCAGAGAGTCTCCTCTAGTCGCTGTTGAAAATCTGACTGAATTGCGCTTTTACCTCAGGCCCCTGACAGACGATCGACCTCCCGTCCAACAGGTGCCAAGGCTCCCATTAGCCAATGAGCTGCCGATCAGGAGAGAATTCCAGGGCTGGCTTCCATTTGCTCAGGCACAAATATCTGAAGTTAGTTTCCTAGCTAACTGTAGCACCCACAACTCAGCTCATTAAATACACGTGGCCACAATTAGCTACGGGGGCAAAAGTGGGGGCAAAGGTCTGTGGGTGTGAAACTGTGCGGAGATATATAGGCTGTGGATGCTGACAGTCTGCTCCAGGAAAAGAAGATCAGTGTCTTGGCTACCATCTGCGGCCAGGTCCCACTATTCGACTACATGCTTAATGACCCTATTTATCACGGAGTGAGTCACCGTTCCTGAGTAATGATTTACTGGGTAGCAAATGGGAAAGGAGCAAGGAGAACCTGGCGAAAAGGAATCGGTTTATCTTTACAGTCATTTGTTCAGCGCTAGTAAATCAGCATGTCCACTTCTCTAGTGTTCAAGCTGAGCCTAGGAGAGAGAGGGGAGTCCATTAAAAGACAGCTATTGACAAAGTGCCTTCCGGGGCCTGCAAACTGCGCTTGACTCTCTCCGCCTCGCCCTGGCCCTCACACACTACGTGTTTCTCCTCCTTTCAAAGCCAGCCTCCAGCGCTGCCTGGCCAGCTTTTTAAATTGGATTTTAGGACCTTTCCCTGGGGCACAGGTAGAGTTCAGAGGAGGGCACCCAAGCCCGTCCACTGCTTCAGAACCGCGCACAGCCGGGCCCGGCCCCAATCATTCCCCCCATCCAGACACGGCCACCTAAGAACCCCGCCGATCCCTCCTTGCTGGGCAGGGGCCTGAACGGTCCCAGGAAAGCAGAGCTGAGCAGAAAGTTACTACTGTCTCCCTTGTGAAATTTCACCCGTTTCTGTGCGTTCGCCACCAAACGTCACACTTGTGTCCTTCCTCATTGCTGCAGCTGCCCACAGAGCGCCGGGCAGAAAAATAAGTATCAGCGTGGTCTCACACTGCCAAAATGCCCTTTGTTGCTCTAACTTGTCGTGCACGGCTCAGAAACAGACCCGTGGCCCATACATTGCTATGGATCGGGCTGAAGGCGGCGGCTCACTCTTTCCTTGACATCGGTGATGCTGTAACTCTGAGTGAGAGCAGTGGTTACAACACAGGCATGCCTCAGTTCTCCGTGTCCAGCTCTGCTGGGCCGACCCCCCTAAGTAGACACAGCCCATTTGCTGGAGTTTCCTTTTGGATGCTCTACCATTGGAGCAATGAGCGAAAACAAAGTTTGACTTTGATTTTCCAGTTTAAATTGGCCAAATCCTGATCTCCAGGAGCATTATTCCTGAGCAAAGGCTGCACGCAGCCTCCCATTGTGAGGCGCATGTCTCGGAGGGCGAGCACCACAATTCGGTGTCGACAAGGTCTGCGCGCTCTTCTAAACTCACTGGCGCTGGATCTGCTCTGAGGCGGAATTGCACACGTTCCTCAGACTAGCGCCTACCCCTAAACCCAAAGTATTAGAGCCCACAGGTCACTAGACTGGGAGGTGTCCGCAGACAGGCACCGGTGGCCTGTCCCTGCTGAGACCCCCAGCCATGGCAGGGAAATGAAGTGAGAGATGCCCAGAGAATTGTGGTAGGTGACCTGCACTCACACGCTGCAGAGAAAGGCAAAAAGCCCCAAGGTCCCTGCCAGTCTAACCTGGGGGGAAATTCCTTCCCCACCCCCCACGTGACGATCAGTTAGATCCTGAGCGTGTGAGCGAGAGCCAGCTGGCCAAGCGCCTGAGAGAGAGAACGCTCAATGCCCCCCTCAGAGCCCCAGTGCTCCCTGCCCAATGGCTCATCACCACCCGTGACCATCCCTGATGCTTCACAGGAAGAAAAACACCCAAAACACAGAGCACCCTGGGGGATCCCTTCTGGACCCCGGCAGCTGCAACCCTAGAGCATGAGCTTCACCTTCCTCATTTTAAACAGTTTCTATGCCTCTGGGTTCCACCGCATCCTAAAACTAGCCACAGTGATTGGATGGTGTCGGGAAGAATGGTGTTCAAAGCAGGGTACAAACAAACAGTCACGAATCTAGTCTCTGAGCATCCCTCAGGTAAATATTTCTATCCCCAGTCCGCAGCTGGGGGAACTGAGGAAGGAGGGCTAAGTGACTTACCCAAGTTCACAGAGGGAGATGGTGTCAGAACCAGATTGCAGCACAGGAATGCTTGGCACCCATCCTTGTCGTCATAATGCTGGACTCTACCCCCTCTGCATTCAGTGAGAAATGGGACCCTGCCATCGCAGCTGTCCGGGAAGGCTCCAAGGCATTTGAACTATCAACTTCCATTAAAACAAAATCAATTAAACATGGAAATGAATAACCGTGAGAGGAGAGAATTGGGTTTTAGAACATGAACCTTATCCTCATTCTAACTGCTGCTGGGTGAGAGAGAAAAAAGTGTGTGTGTGCATGTGCCTGTATAATTGGAGAATAATAGAAGCCTTTTTATCTCTGTTTTGTTCAGGGTCAGTTAGAACACGATGAAATGAATTTAGCTCTGATTCCACTAGCCTGACATGGCGAAGTTTGTGTGAGCCGAGCTGCTCTCTGCAGAGAGGCTGGCCCAGGGCTGGCAGTGGTATCTGTTAACGCTGTCATTTGGGACAGAGATTTCCCAATACCCCTGGGTCTGAACTGGTACCATTTACTCAGATTGTCCAGCCCCCACCAACTGCGAGCTCCTGTAGAACAGGCCATGTGTCCAAATCCTCCCTGGGTTTGCTAAGCCAAAGCTGACCCTGCCTTTGCACACCTCTGCCCAGAGGTGAGGTCGCCTGGAGGCAGTTTCCACAGGCCCGCTCACTGAACGCACCCCACTTTCTGTTTGGTTGCAGGAGAAACGTATTGCTTCACTGGATGCGGCCAATGCACGGTTAATGAGTGCCCTTACTCAGCTGAAAGAGAGGTACAGCATGCAGACACGTAACGGGATCTCCCCCACAAACCCAACTAAATTACAGATTACAGAGAACGGAGAATTCAGAAACAGCAGCAATTGTTAACCCGCGGAGGGAGCTGCTGCAGGAGAGGAGGCCTGGCCTGAAAGACTGCGCAGCAGCAGGGGTGAGCCGTGCTTCAGAGAATGGCTGCTGTCTTTCCCCCCCGCTCCCCAAGGACCCAGCTCCTTACTGCAGACGGTGCACTTGACTGCTCCTTGGCGGGAGACGCCAACGCCAGCGAGTTGAGGGGACCGAAAGACCGAGTTGTGTGAAATGTGTGGCAAAAGGAGAGCTCCGTATACGGGGGGATTGCTGTCACTGGTGGATTTAAGTCAGTGTTTAATGTTTAACCTTTTCCTTCTCCAACTGCCCCGAGGACACACCTCACACTCCTCCTGGCCCATCATAATGGCCTTGGCGTGCCAGGAAGCAAAATAAAGGGGGCTGGGAAAGCCTGCGCCAGGCCCACTCAGGCTAGTTAAAGTGTGTTCAGTGGTGGGTTCCTTCTGGTAAAAGCTCAGTGGAGGATGAGAATGGATCATTGTGAAACGCACTTAGTCTGATTCCAGCCCTGGTCAGGAATGCATGCCACGGCACTTAGCTTGCTCGGGGGGTCCTTCTGTGTAGCTTCAGGTCAGGGTGGCCGCAGCACATCCCCCCTGTGCGCCGCTTGGAGCGGTCCGTGAACGAGCGCCTTTCCTCTGGCCTTGTTGAGGTGGAGAGATTTCCTGGGCCGCTGTCACTTGGACGACGCTCACACGAGAGAACTGGTGTTTGAATGAAACCCGAGTGACTCAGGAGAGCAGGGGCTGAAGCGCAAGGACAGAGCTCGCTCTGTGTGCGGGGTGGGAGCCAAAGGAACAGCTAGACACCAGGGCAGGTCACCTGGGAGGGGAGTGAATAGCACTTTAGCAAGAATTGCTGGGCTAAGCAGTGTCACAGCAAGCGTTACCTCTGCAGGAGTCTGGCGCTCACTGGAGAGTCCATGGATATCACACCTTGGCTGCCACTTTGCAGCAAGAGAACAGCTTTCTGTATTTGCTTTACTTTTTGCCAGCCTACTAGTCAGACGCCAAGCCAGTGCAGGGGCACAGGCTTGTGTCCAAGGCAGTGGGACTGTTGTCTGCTAGCAGAGAAGGGGAGCTGGGGTTCTAGGGATGGTTTCTTTAATTCTAGATGCAGTTTCTTCTCTCAGGCAATCTAAGGAGGGGAGGGAGGGGCACGCTGCCTTGTCACAAATATAACACAGTGAGAAGTTCCACGCGACTAGCAGCCCACTAAACTTCCTGCTCTTGAACACGGCAAATATCACGTCCACTCATCCCGCCCAGGTACTTAGCCGTTGGGTTGTGAAGTTATTAGCCAAAAATCACCCTGAAAAATGTTGTGAAGCCCATCATGATTCAGGGAGTGGAATCGGTTTTATACCAGTATTTGTTTAGGATGCGGCTGCTTGCTCGGAAGAAGAAGGGTTATTTGTGAGAGGGAGGGGGGTGCTTTATGCAAAGGTGTGCGCTAAACAGTCAGGAAAAAGAAAAACCCTGAAGAAGCATGAAGGTTGGTAATTGTATTTCTTTTCTTTCACAGTATGCATTAGAAAAAAATACAGCCCATTTTCTGGAATACTGTCCTCTTTAAATTGGGAATGAGCACTGCATGGAAATTAACAGCCTCGAAGAATGTAAAACATGGTCATAAGGGAATAACCAACAAGAACAGCAGCAGCCACCGAAATTCCCCTGGTCAGGAGGCACTGTGCAGACATAAGCCAGGATTAGACTTTCCTAACTGCTGAAACAAGTAGATTTGGCACATTCAGACACGTGTTGCTCAGCGGAGGGGCCGTCTCCTTAGTGGGGGATTATGCCACTCACCTGCCGCCAGTGCAGGTTTGTTGTTGTTTTTTAAAGTTAGTCCTTCGTGATTCCCAGTCTCAGAACAGGTTATTAATACGGAGACCCAGAAAGATGGTTTCTCTGAGACATGGATGCCACTGTACAGTGTATAGGACATCTGCCTATTCCGCCCATTAAGAGCATATACTTGTTGTATGCTTGTCCTAGTTTGCCCAGTGCCATGTTTAAATGTACAGTCAGAAGGGACTAGGATACTGAATTGTGCATAGGCTTAGGTACCAACTCCACAGTATCTAGTCTGTGCTAGCAGGACACTGTTTGCGTTTCTGTGCTGTCCTGCAACCGCAAATCCTAAAAAGATTCACGGTGGAGGGGATTATTTTAAAGTTAAAGCTGCTTTTTTTCTAAAAGCTTCTCTTCCACGGAAGCCCCAGCCCAGGTCACACAGGGCTGCAACTTCTGCAGCTCCGGATCTTGGATGGTTGACGGTCTGTCTGCACTCGAAGCTCTCCACACGCAAGGAATGCCGTCCCATCTCTTGATTTAAATTCACAGTGTGGCATGAACGTAAGGAGCTCCTCAGAGCCAAGTGACCCTTGAATATTGGAGAATTAGCACAAATGGCTTTGAAGAAGCTCACAAAACTGACAGCCCCTGGAGAAAGACCCAGACAGGTTAGGAGTATACAGGGTATTATGAACAATTTGATTCATACGCTTACACATGCCTTTGTCTCAGTGTCAAATACCTTTAAAGAACCCTGCAAAAAAAGACTCTTTTTAAACAGCTGGTGCCCGGAGATGTACTTTTAGCTCTGGTTATTTGTTTAGGGTCTGAAATATTCCTCCTGTGAAAGATGGAAGCTGCTTCACACAGAATGCTAGGAAGGGGTGGCAGACGGGTGCCCTAGCAGGGACTGATTTCCATTCTTACACAGAAACTTCAGGGAATTGTTTTTGGATGCAAATTCAGTGCTCGCCCTAAGAACTGGCAGGGGGACCCCCCGAAACAATTGTCTATTTAGTACTGAAGCTAAGTACCCTACATCTTAACCTCCTCCTCAGCCCTGAGCCAATCCATTGCTCCCGTAACTTTTTAGGGACTACATTACAAACTCTTGGTTAACACCAAAATCTCAGTGAAAGCATTCACGATGTGCTGCTGGCTTGCCGAAAAACCTAAACCCTTCCACCGGAAGTTATTTAAAAAGTAACATTTCCAGAGCCAACAGCTTCTGCTGTTCTGTAGTTTCCTGAGCCCGTGTGAAAAGGAACTCAGTCCCAGGAGAAATCTCTTCTTTGCAGAGGTGCCCCCTAAAACATGGGATCCAGATCTGGAGCTTTGATTCAGGCCCATCTCTAACTGTGTTACTTCCGTTTGTGGTTTTGTTCTCGATAAGCTGCACACCAGTGTGTGGGGGTGTGAGTGCAAGTCCTGACCTCAAGCCTGGTGTTTCGCATAGCAATACCAGAGACAATTTGCAGAGGTGCTCCCAGCAACAGAGTAAAACCACCACTCTACTGACCATCATGTGACCTGCTGTTTTCGTTCCCGTGCTTTCTGCGACAAGAGCCGATCCTAGTGCAAAAACTGTAAGCGTGTAAACAAAACAAACCTTCTCAGATTTTTATCTTAATGCAAGTCTTGCAATTTTTTGTATATGTTCTTGGTGTTTGATTGTAATGTACCTATTCACCTAACAGTTGTACATAGTAATTTACTTCTGGTGCTGCTTATTTGGTCAGGATTTGAGTGTCTCTCCTGCTGGTTTGTTTGTTTTGTTTTTAAACAGAGGTGGGCTCAAGTGAGCAAATTCAGATCTGGGTTCAGATTTCAGCTGCCCCTTGGGGGCTCCAGGGTTTTGATTTGGGGGTGATGGAGAGAAAGCGTGCAAGGCCTTGGGCTGTGAAATATCCCATGGCTCCTGCACGTCTAATACAACGGGGGTTGTGCTCTAAGTTCAGAGCCAGGAGCTCCAGGGAGACGTCCTACCAACTACAACAGTTTAGTAACCAACCGCTTCTCCCCCTCCTCCCCACATCCATTAAGCAGAAAGGTCCCCCACCCAACCAGGTCCTTGGAATTCTGGCTTGTCGCTGTTGGCGCACTCCTGGGGTTGTGAGCAGTGTCTTGGCTCCCCCCTTGGTACAGCTGCGTAACTTACTGCCGGATGGAGGACACACCAAGTTATGCTGGAATCAATAGACTGGCCGTCTCCCCAAGCATGCTCTAGGGATTTGCCGGACCTGGGTGACAACAATAGCTGTGCTTCATCAGTTCCACCAAGCTCCTTGCCCTTTCTGTACCCATAAACTCCCCCCCCCCCCGCCCGCCACCCTCCCCGAGAGCGCACCAAGCAAATGTACAGGGGCGGGGAACAACCCTGCACTTATGTCCAGGACCCGGCCTCCCCACAGATCACCTCTTGGGTCTTTTCCATCCCTGTTCTGGCACGATGCAGCCCTGCCCCGAGAGGGGCTGCATTCAGGGCGAGCTGGGACTCCAACTCTGCCTGTCTAGTCCTGGAATCTAAAGCGAATGCGGCTGCTGCTGTTCCTCAGTTCCCAAGCAATTCCTTGAACGGCCCCCGAAGGGAGGCTGTTCACTTCTAGCCAGATCCTGTGTCTGCGCTAATGGCCCCCGCTTACGGGTCAGCTATGGGCACCCTTGGGTGACTACTAGGCAGAGAAGAGTTGTCATTTTCTTTTCTTGGAGGGGGAGTGTGTCTAATTTGGGCCAGAGCGAAACCTGTTCATTTGCTGAGCAGGGGCTTTCCAGCCATGGACCGTCTACAACAAGCCTCAAACGCTGGCGCTTTGGAGCAGGGTTTTGGTTTCGCCAGCTGACTTTCACGGGTAGCGTGAGGTGTGACATTGCTGTAAATTTTATGTGGTTCTGCATCAACTCTCGGTACCCAAAGTGCAGTCTCCATGGTCACATATTCCTTTATCATCCATCACTGTGTCTTAAGATATACCTCTCTCTCTGTATATCTGCTTAGGCTGATACTTGTTCCTGATGAGCAGTCGCTATGTTTTATATCCTCTTATGAAGAAAAAAACAAACAAAAAACCTTTTTTGTAAGTATGTTTAAAAACAAAGCAAAGTGGAAGTGTTTGCTGAAACTCCTTCAGCCTCTTTTAAACTATGTAATAATGTACAGAGAAAGTTGTTGGTGTTCAAAGAGATGATGTGGACGTGCAATTTCTGTACATTTGCAATTAGAAATATTAAAGATTTATTTAGCTATTTTATGTAAGGTCGCCCATAGCTTTAATCAGTCAGATCCTGCCCTGTTTGGCCCCGGGTGGCAACTTGACCTGGCTTCTGCTGGCTGAGTCATTAGTCTTCTATGGGAGTAAATACTCCAACAAAATGACAGGTCTCTCCAGGTGCTTCGGGGGAGGGAGGACGTTCCTAGACAGAAACAAAAATCTCAGGGAAGTGGAAGGGGAGATGCTGGAAACCATCATAGTAGGGGCAAGGTCTCAAGGGGGAGGAATGGCACAAGCCTGATCTCTGGTGAAAAGTAGAACAGCACCAAGGCACCAGAGGACATTCATGCTCCACCCTCCACCTCAGCAAACCTTGCACCCCCCCCCCTCCACTCCTCTTCGGGCCCCAGCAGTGTTAGACTGACACCAGACATGGGGCACGGAGCTTGGAACCTCCCCCTCCACCAGGAAGCAGTTGGACAAGATCCAGAAGAAAGTTCCAAGGTGCACAGACGACGGAGAAGGGAATTTTTTAAAGCAGAGCAGGCGGCCCAGGGTTTGCCAAGATAATGGCAGCACCAAGGGGCTGGCTGGGAAAGCAAGTTAGCCCTGAAAGCAGCTAGCTCCCCCTGGCACTAGCCTCCTCCCCTATAGGATTCCAGACACAGTGATGCCCTGAGGCTAAATCCCAGGAACACAGAGACACTCTGTGAGGCTAGGATCCGCCACTACACCAGGCAAACCTGCCCCCCTGCAGAAGAGAGAGACAGCAACCACGGGCACTCCAACAGGCCTACGGCTGGCGTTGTACAGCCCAGGGGGGAGAGGAGATCCCAGTGCACAGACAAGCTGCTCTGCCCCTCTCGATGCTCAGCCTTCTCGAGCCCCCTCCAAGCTCTGACAGGCTTATTAAAATATTGTCACAATTAAAGTGGGGAACGAGGGGCCGCAAGACACCTGGGCTGTGGGTTTTCCCAGCAGGGGGAGGCAGTTAGAGAAACCACTTTCCTCAGCTTTTCCAATGTGCAGCCCCATCGAAGGGAAGGCACGAGAAATCAAAGTGCCTCCCTGGTGCTGGCGTTGGCTGTGAGGGGAGACATGCGAATAAATCAGCCCCGAGGGGAGCTGCCAACCTGGAAACGAAGAGTCTGGAACAAATGCTTCCTGGGCAGAGCCCCCGCACCCTGTACTCGCAGCGAGGCCTCTGCTCCCTGCGTTGCCTGTCTAGCCCCAGTAAACTAGTAGCCTCAATCCACTCACACCTAGTTGCACTTTCCCAATAGCTGACATTGCTGTAGTATTTGGCATCCCCAGGGACCCCACCTTCCAAGTGCATGTAAAGCTGAATTGCAGCCACCTCTGGGGTGGGAAGCAGCCGCTCAAAGCACAGCAACGTGACCCGTTAGGCCAGGCAGTGACGCACACTTCAGCCACTTGAAACAGCAGAGAGAATTTAGGAGGCAGAATCCAGTTAGCCCAAGGAAGACGAGCCAGGGCCTTCGCGCTAGCAGCTCTTTAATGGTTATGCCTGGGCAGAGACTTCGGTACTGCCCTTAGCAGGACCCGGGGGCAGACGGTAATACTGGCCCTAAGGGAAGAGTGGCACTTTGCTCCCACCCCGCGGGATTTCCTGGGCGGGCTCCAGCCTGACCTGGCTTTGCTTGAGGATTGTGGCCTCTGGCTGCAGCCCACCTGGGCACGTGGCAGCTGGGGGTAAAGTGTTGCATGCCCTCGCAATGCCACACCAAAGCAGAGCAACTTCCGCAAGGGGCTGCAAGCTCGCGAGGGCACGGAGGAGAGGCCCTCCCTGAACTGCAGCGTTGCACGACCTACGTTGGGCGGGGGGTTGCTCTGGAGGTGGGGGGGGGCACCTTGCCAGGCTGCTCCCTCGATGGGCCCTGGGCCTTTGGGGAATGGGGCCAGCTCACCCAGTCTGTCATGCAAGCAAGCCTGGCAGTGGGGAGGGGAGGGCGCAGTAGGCCCACGCCTTGCTTAGCCCCCCACCCCCAGGCTCCCCTCGGGTGCTGAGCCCCAGCATGGCTGCTGCAGCGGTTCCGCACCCTGTCGCTCCCTTTGCCCCTTCGCGAGCTGGCGGCGCCTCCGCGGCGCCCTCCAGCGCACGGGGCAGGGCCTGGCTCGGCTGCTTCAGCCCGACCCGGCACCTGCACCGTCATGTGGAAAAACACGCGGCCTGGGCAATGCTAACCAAGGCAAGTGACATGTTAATGTTTGTGCCAGATGCAGCCGCGTCGCCATTTGAACACAAACCAATTGACACAGACAGGAGCCGCATGAATATTTCACGCGCCAGCTACAGGCGGCAGCATTGTCTCCAGTGCGATTTCCTCCTCCCAGCCCGTCACTCGGGCAGCCAGTTTGTTTGCAGGCGCCGCTCTGGCCCCCCCACCCCGAATGCCAGCCAAGCCGCTCGTGAGGCGGGTGGGGGGGGGTGGCCTCTGCTCGTGTGCCAGGCTTGTCACTGGAACCATGCAGCCACATACCCCCCATCAGCCCCCACCCACCCGCCCCCGGAGCCTGTAGGCTGTCTACACTACACCCGCGGCGGGCCCCTGCTCCTGTACACGGCTCCTGCTTTCCTGAGGAGAACTGGGCAGAGTAGCAACAGCAGCAGAGGCTGGGCTGAACTGCGCGCACACAGCCCTGCCTGCGACGAACTCTGCCTGGCTCAGCCCTGCCTCCACTCCCATGGCTCGTTAGCACCAGGCTCGCATGACAGGCGCTGGGAGAAGCACACGTGTAACCCACACACCTTCTGGGTGTGGGGCTCTGGCCCATCAAGGGGCACTGAGACCACTGAAAAGAGAGAGAACATGAGTCTGCGCTACAGCCTTGGCTAACAGCCC
This sequence comes from Macrochelys suwanniensis, assembly GCA_033296515.1. Lineage (NCBI taxonomy): Eukaryota > Metazoa > Chordata > Testudines > Chelydridae > Macrochelys > Macrochelys suwanniensis. The sequence continues at coordinate 4,325,547 of CM065790.1, read as the reverse complement.
GTTGGCTTTGAGCTCATGCCCTAGAGGTCCCCAGTTCAATCCCGCCCGCTGACAACCAGGGGGGTCTGTCGGCATCACACAAGCAGGAGACGCCACCTCTGGCCCCTAGTGTAGGCATAGCCACCGCCAGGGCCCGAGCGGCCAGAGCCTCAGCTGCAGGGTGTGATGCGAGCCCAAGGCTCGGCCCCTGCCGTGGCGATTCCCCATTGCGCCGTGCATGTGGTGACCCCTCATTTGGGATGCACCCAGCAGAGGGGCCCGGCTGCTAGAGAGAATTCACCAGCGAGCCGCTGGGCCCCAGTGCATTGACCACGGCCCAGAGCAGAACTGGCCTGGCTGGTTGGCCAGGGCTACACGTTGGCCCTTTAGGATGGGCTCCCAGGCCTCAGTCCCAGAGACGCCAACGCCACATGGGTACTCCTTGCAACTGAACAGCGGCAGGGCTTTCATACAAAGACCCAGCCCTGGGCCAGGAATTATTTCACTTCCTCGCGCTTACGGTACCCACATGATATTTGTCCAACTATTTGCAGCCTGAAGCCCCCTCTCTCAGCCTGCAGGTGTCTGTGACAATGGGTCTCTGCTGCGTCACTAACTCTGGGCCCTGGTTTCTCCACCTGGGCTCAGAACTGCGCGGCTTAATTGCCCACTCATGAGCCATGGAGCTGAAGCGAGGCAGAGGAGAGAGGGGAGGAGTGCTGCACCCCCCACCCTTTCTGTAGCTTTGTGCCTGGCTTCTCCACCCTTCAGAGCACCCTGGGGCTCACTGGAGTCAGGCTTCAACACATTTCACCTGGGCAGTGAAACCAGGCCCAGCTACAAAGGGTTAATGGCGGGCGAGTGGGAGCGAGGCCGGGGTCTGGCGAATAACCATTCCGAGCACTGGCGGTTGGTGCTGATACACTGGGACAATTGATGTACAACTCCAGAACTACGGTGCTCTCATGGCTGTCGTATTAGTAACCATGTGGATTACTGTAGGGCCCAGGAGCCCAAGTCGTGTCCCGGGACCCCAGGGCGCTAGGCACTGTCCAGACACAACAAACAGAGGGTCCCTGCCCCACTGGCCGGCTGGGAGGGCACAGGCAGGGCCGTCTGGCTGCGAAGGCGTGCGGCCTGTCAGAAGGCGGGGCGAGGCTGCACATGGGGCAAGACAGATGCTGGATGTGGTGCGGTGAAGGAGACATATGGAAGCGACAGGACACCCAGACACACATGGGCGGGCGGTGGACTGATCCCGGGGGGTGGGAAATGTACCGGCACAGGCTGGTTGGGGAGGGGGGCCGTAGAAAGCCCACTGCACCCACCCCGAGCTGCTGCGAATGCTCTAACTACTCCCGAGGGCTGCGAGTTCCCCAGTGTTTGCCGAGATGGTCAGAGTTCCGGTTGTGCCAGGGAGCTGCAGGGACTGACCAGAGCCTCTTAAGCAAACCCTTTGCATCCCCTGGGTTTATGCTTTGAGACCCTGTGGGGAAGGGGCACCCCTAGGGCTGGGATGGGCCCGTCTGTCATGATTTGAACAGTGGAGAGCTGTGCACGCCGGGGGGCCATTAGAGCTGCAGCCGAAGCCTCTGCCTGGAAACGCAGGGCAGGCCTGGCCCAGAGCACCCTAGTCCCCCGACGACAGTGGAAGCTAAAAGAGACGTTGCAGCTCTGCCCGGGCACAATGCTGCCCCGACACACAGCCAGCGAGCTGGGCCCAGGAAGGGAAGCAGATGAGTCGAGGGAAGGGAAAAAAAACCCGCACACAAGATTTTACCCAGCAGCTGGACTCATTAAGGCTGCAAGCAGCACTGATCTAATGCTGGCCCAATCGCAGCTCGTGACAGCTGATGAACTGGCTTCATTAAAGAACCCCCGGCGGCCTCGCAGGCGCATTTCAAACCCGGCCCTTATAACCAGAGGCCTAATTGGCTCCTTCCACTTCAAAATCACTTGCCCCCTTGCTTTTGGGGCAACCAGCGCTTTCACTGAGCTACAGGAAACAGGCCAGATTCTGGGGGACTGGCCCACCCCGAAGGTCAGTCACAGCAGTGCCGAGGCACAGATCCCTACAGGGTCAGCCACAGCGGGCGCTAGTGCTCATGGGGCATTAGGGGGGCAGGGTGGAGCATGCTGGTGCACTGCACTCTGGCCTGGGTGGCAGAGCACAGACTCAGCAGGGCTTTGCAGGCTGGCACCCGCTGTCTGCTCCCTTGCACAAGCCTCAGGTGTGCCAGCTCTGGCGTGGGGGGGATTAGTTCATGGCAGTCAGTGGTGCACGACAGGGGCACCCAACCCCGGACAACACACCACCAGAGACGTCTTTCCTCCCTAAAAGGTGTTTGCCAACGCTAGAGACCGTCTCCCTTCCAGCACCAGAGCAGGGAATTGCCACCTCAATCCCACGTTCATGCTAAGGTCTGGTCACATCAGGCCCCGACACGACAGGAGAGGCCCAGCGCAGGCCACACGCTGACCCTTGGCTCCAGAACCCAGGCCTGTTCCTTGGATGTTTATCCCCACAAGAGGCCCGGTCCTCACCCAGTGTTTGTACTAGTTTACTTGGGGATGCAAGCTCTGTGTTGAGCGAGAGATGATGGGCCACTGGTCAGAGTATTAACTGGGGACTCGAAAGACCCAGGTTCAATTCCCTGCTCTGCCACAGACTTCCAGTGTGACCCTGGACAAGACCATTCATGCCTTGTGCCTCAGTTTTCCCATCTGTACAATGGGAAGAATAGCCTTGCCTTGCCCCCGGGATAAATACACTACAGACTGTGAGGAACTCAGATACTCTGGTAACTGTGGGCGTACAAGCACCACAGATGGCTATCGCTATAAACCCCTACAGTGGGCACAGCTATAGGTATCTAGACGAGGGGGTTGCACTGATGGGATTCCATTGCCCCCCACTTACAGTTACAGCTGTGTCAACAGCACGTGGGCTGCAGCCCAGCCGCCAGGCAGCCCCCGGGCCCTTTGTTTCCTGTCTCCCTCTGGCTGACACACAAACTTAGCCTTAGCCCAGCTGCAGCTCCTGCCTCGCCCCACCCCTTCCAACTAATTCCCTTGTTTTGGCCTTTCGAAAAGTAGATGGAAACCTTGGCAGTGCTTCATTAAAGCGCTGGGAAGAATTAGCACCTGTGCCTCATTAACGTCAGCATAATTAGCTCCTCCGAGAGTGGAGGGAGACAGCTTGGCTGGATCAAAATGGCTAAAGACGCGGAGAGCGCCTGCGGCAAAGCCGCGCAGAGAGGCACCGGCTCCAAAGCAAATGGGGCTCAGAGTTTTTCTAGCACTTCCAACGACCACCCTGGGCCAGTGTGGGGAGGGCTAGCGCCCCGCAGGGCAGCAGATCCCCAAGGCTGAGCTCCTACTTCTCCCCTCCCTACCTCGGTGTGTCGCGGGCGGCACAAAACCCAACCAGCCAAAAACCCTCAATTGGATCTGGCTTCCCCCCACCTCAGCGTGGAGTGCCTGGAGCCAGGGCTTGCGCCTGGACCCTGCTCCTGATTTCTTGGCATTTCACTCCACTTGGGGGAGGAGGAGCAGCCTGTCCGTTCCCCTGCACTAGCCCAGCGGTTACAATGTCTGCCTTGCAAAACACTGCAGGGGAGAGGGATTTGTTCACTGGCATCCATTTTAATTCATGGGACATGTCTATTGCTACAGGAGCTTCCTGCCCTGACTCCAAGGACGGTGGTTCAGTCTCTGTGGAAGCCCTGGATTTCCAGTGACTCGCAGATCTCCGTCTCCCCGTGACTCAACGTCTAGCTGTGACCCAGCAGGAGAGTTCACCCATCGGCTACGTAACTCCCCACTCCCCCCCATCCTAGCCAGGGAACAGGCGGGACAGTGACTCAGTGCTTTAAGCAGGGGGAGGGGGCCCCAGTGTGGAATGGGGCCAGTGCAGTGACCCAGACAGAGCTCAGCTGGCCCGGGGGAACCCAGGTATCATTCTTTTAGGGCTGCCTGAAGAGAGTGTCTTCAAGCACAACCGCCTCGCCTGTGTAAAGCGACACCTGGCCACGTAATGACTAGAAATGCTAGAGAATTCCTCCCCCCCGTCATAATCTCTAGCCTCGTGCCATGGAGCGCTGCAAGGAACTAACTTCACTCCCCCCTTCTCTGTGTCCCCCGCATTTACAGGCCCCCGCTACAGCCGAGGTTCTCCCCCCCGCCCCCCCCCCCGTCTCTGTTTAGGATTTAATTTATGTAAGAGAAGATGCTCCTTCCTCTCCCTCCGCACACAGTAAAACACCATTCACCGGCGGCACTAGTAGACCGTTATCCTCATCTACGTACCAACCACTCGAGGGAACACACCACACCCTTTGCAAGCCCAGTGCACGGCGGTTAAAGACGAGAGCCCAGGGCTCCTCCTGAAAGGACTGTGTTTGTGGGTGAAGCTGCAGCTGGCGGGAGGTTTCCCCTTTGGACTCGGCCTAGAACCCAGTTCAGGCCACTCCACGCGCCAGCCTGCCAGAGGATGTAGGCTGGAGCGAGGTGCGCTGACCCCACTGCACTTCGCTACCAGCGTGAGCAGCCCCAGTTCCAGCACGCAGTAAGCTCCAGGTCCCACCGGTCTCAACTGTTCCCCCAAACAGCTCGGGAGCCCGACGCTCAAGGCCCCAGCTGGCGTTAACGAGCTGGGCCCGGGAGCGGCTGTGTCTTTGCTTTTACCTTCCTTCTGTTTGAAGGTGGTGAGAAACTCGAGCTGGGCAAAGCGAAAGCAATCCAGGAAACAAGGCCTCTTAGCCACTGCAGCAAGCAGGGATTAGTCACTAATACCTGGATTGGAATAAAACCCTCTTCAGAGGTCTCCGTTATCGCTTCATTAGAGCCGCGCTGAAAAGACCCAGAACATCTCTGTGCACTTGACGGCTTTCAGCATCTGAGGCTATTGGAGTCTCGCGGCGGCATCTCCCAGACGGCCGGTTGTCAGAAGGGCAAGGCTGGGAGGAAGGAGAGTCTGAATTGCAAATCAGCAGGACAGAGCCACCTGGGGAGCGTGGGGCTGGTTTGTGTTTTATCTGGAGAGTGGCTCTAGTCCAAACGCCGTCAGAGTTAATAACGGTTTAGTAATTATACCCAGAAAGGATTGGAATCCAATTTAGTATGCAAGACAGAGCGCGATGAAAGTCTGGGGTATTCGAAATGCACTTCACACCCCCTCCCCTCCCACCAAAGTCCTTACACGGAGGGGAATGTTCTGTGGGAAACCGAAGAGCGGATGGACCCAAGGCTGGGCTCCAAATGCTCCCCACAAAGCCGGGGGGGGGGGGGGGGGCTGACTGCAACGGAGCAGCTGGGCGGGCGGATGCAACAGACCACGTGGGACCAAGCTGGCCTTCCCAGGCCAGTTAGACGCTTTTACTTGTGTATCAGAGCAGTGCCCTGGGGGGGGGGGGGGGGGGGGGGGGGGGGGGGGAGAACTCACACATCTGGCAAACAAAGCAGATGGGGGCCCATTTCTGGGAGTGAGTGAGGCAGGGGGTGGAATACTGCGGATGAACAGCGGTGCCAATTCTTCCGATTTTTATGGGTGGATTTTCTCCAGGGTGGAGAAGAAGCTGGAGACCAGGGCTCCTTAGGGTTCAAAACCCAGATTGCAAATGTACCTAGAACCCAAACTTGGTTATTTTTAACGCTCGTGCATTTGGAGCCTAACCCCTGGGTTTTGAACGCTTGGGGCTGGGAATTCTAGGACTGGATTGGAAAACAAAGCTGTGTCTGTGGGAAATCAGGACAGACGCAGGTGTGGGGCCTGGAAGGGCCCTGGGAGCAGCTTGGGGCGAACATTGAGGCCATTATTTTAAAAGGCTTTAGCCAGAGAGAGAGAAATCACCACAGGATGGGTCTTAAAAACCAGCCCCTTTTTGTGCTGGGAACAGAAAACCCCACAGCAGCGAGTTAGTGCACGAGAGCCAGGAAGCCGCCCGGGCCAGTCTAGCTCCCCCGTGCCATGTCGCGAGCCCCCCACCCCGTTAATTACCCCCAGGCCAGCTCACTATTGTGACTGCGCTTGTTGGAAACGCAAACGTGAGCAGAGATGGGCCTAGTTCCACTCCCACTGGAGCACGCGCTGCTGTCTCTCCCTGAAGGGGCTGCTGGCACTTAGCAGTGCACTGCCCGGGCGTGCGTCATGGGGCCTGCGCGCAAAGCCTGTGCCACGGACAGAGTCACACTTTCTTCCTCCACACCCTGTGCAGGTTCAGAGCTGCCGCGAAGCCATTCCCACCCATGTCAAGCTTTCAATAACGTATTTTTGATTCCAGCCCTTCAGGCTGGAATTCAAACACCGGGCGGCAGCCAGCCGCGGGTGAGAGCGAGCATCACCGGAGGACCCCGTCGCTCTGTGCGGCGCCATCAGGGCTGGCTTCCTCCACAGCCGACCGCCTGGAACATCGCCTCAAACACAGCCCGTTTCCCCTCCGGGTGACAGTGGATCTTGTCACTAGGGACCTCCCCCGTTAGGATCCTCCTCACTGCTGAAGGAGTGGAGCGCCCTTCCCAGCAAGGCGCCACCAGGCCTACTTTGCAGGAGGGACTCGCCTGCCAGACTCCATCAGTGCCTGTCCTGTTGGAGAGCTCAGTGATCTCACCTGCCCACCCCACGGCCCTGTGAGTCTTGCACCCGGCTTGTTTTGGGGGCAAGAAGCCTTCGCTCTCTGGGCCTGTGTTTTCAGTTGCGGGCTGATCTTCTCCCAGCTCGCCATGGCTCTGTCGCATGCCAAGTCTCAGTTCCACGTTGGTTTGTGCCTCTCGGGTAGGCCCCTAAGGGATTTCCTGAGCCTCAGCAGGCAGTGGCTCTCCAGAGGCAATAGAGAGCGTCTAATCCCCTTCGTCACGTGCAGGCCCGGCCTGCAGCAGCCACCAGTCCCACGGAAATCAGTGAGCGCCTCGGCACCTTTGAAAGCCGGACAAGTGGCAGGGAGCTGGCGCGTTGTCTAACACTACACGGGGGTCACTGATAGGAAGGCATTGCCTACCCCAGACAGCATCTTGCTAGAGGCCCCGTGACCGCAGGCTGAGGGGCTGCAGAGAGATGCCTTCCTCGAATGCTCCGTTTGAAGTGGAAGGGGCGAGGGGAGGCAGTGCTGTTCGGTCTGGTTTATGGCCAGGACAGGTGTGCCCGGGAATGGCTTATTCTCTCCTTCCCACACTGGCCCATCTGTTACTCACAGCCCTTTGCCCCACTCTAGCACCGGCCCCATTTCACAGACGGGGAAACGCTGCCCATGGTCGCAGAGTGGGGAACAGAACCCGATAGCCTCACTGCATTCCCCTGCACGACCAGGAGCAAACACTCCTCTCCTTTGGCCCTGAGCAGGGAGAGGTGGGGAATTCACTGGCTCATGCAGCCAGGTGCATTGTGGGGGTGTGGGGAGTTCGGTTTTGTCAAAGCAGCTGGTCTGTGCCGCTGTTGGAGACCACAGCCAGTCTGGGTCGGTGAATGCCTGGATCTGGAACGGCTCCGGCTGCTTTAGCTGAACGGAGGATGTTTCTGCAGCACACTGGGATGTGGTCTTAATGGCAGGTAGACACGTCGCTCATCCCAGAGACCTGTTTATTATTAGCCGCTTGGTTGCGTTAGCTCTCGACCTCTCCCTTCCTCCTCTGAATGCAGCTTGCATCCCACGCAGGCCTCAGCCCCAAAGACAGGGCTAAATCCCAGAGCAAACATCCTTGTGGAGGAGCAGTTCTGAAGCCAGGCAGCAAACAAACATCCCAAGCCCTGGTGACGCCTTCACCGCTGACAGGCGGGTGGGACGGAAGGGGACTGGAAGAGGCTGTCATTAGTGGGAACTCATTGTTTGCTCTAATTCGATGATTATCTGGGAACTGCTATTGATGTTCCAAGCTTCAGCTCCTCTAGATCTGCAGCACTTTATTTTCTCTTATCTACGGACTCTCCGCTCCCTCTCTCTTCATGGTTAATGCACAGGAGTGGGTCACACAACTCCTGCGGCCCCAACACGGGATTGGCATTAGCCGTTCCGGTTCTTCAGACACCTCCGCCAGGCGCTCGGCCGGATTCAGATTTAAGTCAGGTTCTTTTAGTGTCTCCTTCCTCGGGGCGAGCGTGCGGGAAGCAAGCACTCGTCGGCTCCGAATGGAGATCGGCGTGCTCTCCCCGTTTCATCCTGGAGGTGCTGAGCACTGGCCCCTTCAACGAGAGCGACTCAGCCCCTCGCAGGGCTTGGCCTCTCGTTGATGGAGCCCGATGCAGTTGCCTGGACGAGGCAGTGGCTGCAGACTGAGGCTCACACGGGTGGACAGGTTGCCCTGGCCTAGGACACTTTCAGCAATGTCCAGGAGATGACAGGCTGTAATGACGCCTCCCCCCCCGCCCCCCGCCGGCAACAAGCTCTGCTTTGCTTCAACAACTCCCAGCGCTGCCCTTGCCGCCTGAGGGCACTCACGAGGTCTCCAGGATGCAGCGTTGTCGGTCTTTAAGCGATGCCCTTTTCGGAGAGCGATTGGGTTCACAATCCATGGTCGGCTCCAAGCCGGCGCGCCAGCTAATGAACCTCCTTGCCTGGCGCGGCTGTGCACTGTGAAGCGCGCGCTGCCTTTCCCCACAGAGGCGGCTGCATTTTGCTGTGAAGTGGAGCTTGAGTCGACGTGCGCGGCACCTTGGGGGGAGGACGGCCAGCGAGAAACGGGAGGAGGAGTTCGTAACACAGGGAACGAACATTGCTCGCTACAGAGGTGTGACATGCCCGTGGCTCCGTCAGCCCGCCCCCGATCCCACCCACGGGCACTGCAGCCTGGCACGGGACGGTGACCCTGGCACAGTCTGTTGGAGACCCGCTGCCGATTCCATGTGCTGCTTACAAAGCCTCCCCGGCTGTAACTGTCGCATTAGGGGCCTGATCTGCCAACAGGAGGTGAGCAGCTGCATGCGCCCAATATTCAGCACCTGGCAGACGAGCCTGACCCCCAAGGGCACACCTACATCACTGCAGAGAGCTGTTTGCATGCACAGAATAACCCACCCTGCATGCGCAGCTGCACTAATGGCACAGAGTCGACCTGCAATTGTGCCCAGGGGAAACCTGGCCCTGATAATGTGCATCCCCAGGAACCCTATCAGGCATGTACGTGTAGTGGTTAGGGTGACCAGATGTCCCGATTTTATAGGGACAATCCCAATTTCTGGGTCTTTTTCTTATATAGGCTCCTATTACCACCCACCCCCGTCCCGATTTTTCACATTTGCTGTCTGGTCGCCCTAACTGCAGTTGAAGTTCTTCAAGGCCCCATGTCAGCACCGTATCTATGCGTCCGATCGCGGTAAGCCCTTGAGCCGTGCCGTGGCTTCAGGAGACAACTCAGGTGCTGAACATTAGACATGCGCTCAGGCACGCCACAGGCCCCTCACCACAAACCTTGGCCATATGCTCCTGCTAAGTTTGGTAAGGGACCACTCAGTGCAACACAAACAACTCTCCTCACAGGCCTGCAGGCTGGGAACTTGCTGCTTTGTTTAATTGCATGCATCAGGACGGGGTGGACAGGGGGTGGGAAGAGTGACTCAACAGGGAGGGGTGGAGCATAGCTCCAACCCATAATACTCTGAGCAACCCAGTTAACCCCTTGATGGCCACTTTACTACAGTCAGCCACACAATCAGCATGCCAGTTAAATCCCCGTCCATACGCTTATTTCACCAGCACAGAGCAGTTCATCCCGCCCCGCCCGTTAGAGTGAAAACGCCCCGAGAAGACAATGGAGAAAGGCCTGTCACAGAGGGAGGCGGATCAGCACTACAAGGCTCAGGGGGCCTGAGGACGGGACCATGAGACGCACGTCCTCCCGCATGCCAGCGGCGGATGCTTGCGGCGAACGCAGGAGGCGGCTTCCCGGGGAGAGGGATGTCAGCAGCTTCCCGAGCCTGCCGAGCGCAGAGAAGGATGAGGCAATAAGGGTTTGCAAGGCGCCATGTTGAGGCCCCAGGACCCAGCTTCTCTTCACTCGCGTCCCCATTCTAATTAACCAATATTTTACACTAAGATCCTTCCCGACGGAAATGGGGCTGGCCCCGAAGACACGGAACATTATCTGTTAGCTGAATGGAACAGGTGGTGCTGCTTCCCGTGTGCTGTGCTGGGGGACAAAGATACCTGCCTCTCTGGGCAGCCTACGCGCGCCAACAGCCAAAGCGCCTCACGCCATGCTTGCACCCCCGCTGCTCGCAGTGCCCTCCGGCCCTCCCGTCCTCTTTCCCCAGCCCGGAGCTTGCACCTGTATCCCCAGAGCCCCGCCCAGGTGTGTCCGCTGTGCACCTCCTTTCCCTCGTCCAAACAACGCTTCGGCCCGCAGCACCCGTTTTATTACTGCACGTGGAAGTACACTCAGCCACCCGCCAGGGAAACCAACCCCAGGTCCAAACACATCTGTCATTGCTAATTAGAAAGAACAACGTTAACAGAGAAAGAGAAGATTGCAATTACCGAGTGAGCGGCATGGGGGGGTGGGGAGGGGGGCAGGCTCCACATTGCTTTCATTTCACGCGCCAGGCCACGGCTGTCCAATGCAATTCAGATCAAAACCTCTCTCAGGTTGGGTTTTGAGACACGTTCCCATCACTTGGGGGAAAAGCCTTTTGCAGTTTGTCGCTACACACCCGCGCTGTCATCAATCCGAGAGACGCTCCAGATCGGGTTAGTTGGCTATTTAAAAACAAAAACAAAACAACTGACAGACGGATGTGGACCCCTTCAACAACTGCAGTGTTCTTCTCTCATCTGCTGCGGGGCGATTCATCCTCACATAGCTAATACCGCTGCTGGCCCTTTACGTTCTAGGATTTCCCCATTGTTGGTATGAGCTAGAATAACCTCAGCCATTTGAGGTCTGTGCCCTATCTTGAAGGAATGAAGCCTGAATAACTGAAGTCCCATGTTGCTGACTTTGATTTAGGACAGACACACATTTTTTCAGGCCAGAATCCATATTTCCCTCTCCTCGTTTGGAGCTAGAATCATTCAGGGAGACCAACCCGCCGAGGAGACCTGGACCGAAAAGAAGGAAAAGCCCAGTAGTAGTGATCCGACCTAGGGACAGCAAACCAAGGAGCTGGGGTTTGTGTGTCACGAGCATCACCACTTCCCCTGTCCATTCCTGCCGCGAAGCAGGATTATGACAGTGTGACATTCTGACCTGCTTCACGCTGGCTTTGGGGCTCTGTCAGCTGCAGCCATTCTCTTGGTTCTAAAGCCATGCGACGGCCGGTAACTGCAGGGTACAGACTGCAACATGACTTAGCTAGCAAGAGCCTAAGGAAAAAAAGTATCCCTGGGTACGATGATCAGGAAAACTCTACTCACTCCCTGCTAGTCCCATAGCCAAGATCACACGTAAACACCACTGACGGCACAGGCTTGGTTTGTAAAAAGCAGAACGTTCAAGCCAATTTTATCCCCCTTGTAAATCCACTGGCTTCAATGGAGCTGCAGGAGAGTTCAGCCCCATCGTTCTGCACCGTGCCCTGAAAACACTGGGAAAGGAGGTGGTAGCCTGGTGATGAGGACTGGAAGCTATCGCCGTGTGGCTGCAGCGCAGTGACCTATAGGTAAGCATCAGTGGTCTCTGGCTAGCAAACAGGGACCACAAGCCAGATTAAGACTGGCTGCTTTGCTGGAGGAGGAAGCTGGGCCATGGAGCCGGCAGCATTCCTGTGTGTGTAGTATTATGCATTATTCCATTGCCTCCACTCAGCCGTGGATTTTCAATGCACATCAGCCACCGAGTGGGCTGGGTCAATGTCTCCGGAGTTGAATGCAAAAGTTCCTGACAGGGAGTCCTGCCAATGGCCCAGGTACAGAACTGGGACTCTGATTAGGGCTGTAGTCCCACGCTGGTCCTGAGAGATGGGGCAGGAGCCTGGGGGATGAGCTACACGCGGGACAGGAAGGGATCTAGGAGCACAGCAGAGCGGTGACTGGAGTCACGGACACTGAGGAATAGCGTAGAGGAAGAGCATGACATACAACTTTTAATGTCCGTTTCCAAAGAGGTGGGAAACAGCCTCAGACCCCAATGGCAACTCCAATCTGCCCTGCCCCCAGGATCAGCTGCAAGAACCCCTCCAGCGTGCTCTGCAGCCCCCAGCACCTTTCTGCATAGATGTCTCCCAGCTGAGTGCTTTGCATGATGGATGGATGCCAGAATAAACTCAGCTCCAGCTGCACCCGTCTCTCAATCGCACAGGGCAGAGAGGGAGAGACGTGCGGACGGGAGAGAGAAAAGGGAAAGAGGCAAACTAACCTCGAGCGTCTCTTCCAAAACCATCTCATGCAATTCAGAAGTGAAGCCTTAGCCGGGGACCCATTGCTATTGCTGAGCTCCCCCTGTCAGATGTGCCTAGCACGACTCCCACTCCCCGGGGTACGTCTACACTAGAAACGCTGCAGCAGCACTGGAAGAGGTGCTTCAGTTGCTGCAGTGTGTCCACCTCTCTTGAAGTCAAGGGAGAATCCTTCTGTCGTTCAGCACTGTCCACGTCGACATAACTACATCTCCGGGGGGGGGGGGGGGGGGGGGGGGGGGGGGGGAGGTGGGGAATTTTCCGTGCCCTGAGGGAATGTAGCTAGGTCCACCTACATTTTTGGTGTAGGCCAGGAGCAGGGACCCATCCGGGTCCCGCTAGCTCTTCAGCGGTGTGGCAAGAGCTGCACACAGGACTTTCATGCTGGTGATTACGAAGAGGGAGCCTTGGCACTCTGACGGACCTTTGACTGTGTCCTCCGCAGCAATTTCACACCATTTCCTCATGACATTACGTCAAATTGGCAGCAAGTGGGGGCAGTCCGGCTTCTCCCATTAAAACTGGAACACTCACGGTCTCCTGCAGAGAGCCTTCTGGGAAGGAGTAAGGAACTTCCCCTACCCAGGAGACTGAAGCAAGCCACACACACCCCACCCGTTTCCTCGTGGTTACGGAGTACCGTGCTAGCTGCTCTCCAAACACCCCCCGACTGGTCCCTGCCCCGAAGTTTGCAGTCCACGGACAGACAAGGGCCGAGGCTAGGAGGAAGGGGAGTGAACTAGACACATTCTATACAAGCCAGCTCGGTTCTCTGCGAGCAGCATGGCAGGAGCAGGTCTCTGCCTGGGGCAGGCAGCAGGGACAGGACAGAAAGGTCAGTGCTTTGCGCTCAGGAGTTGTGGAGTGAGCCACTCTGAGCGGCTCCCGACCTTTTCGCCACAGCCCTGCCACTCGCCGTCACCGAGTTCGGTTTAAAAACAAAACCAACCGCCGCTGCACCAAGAAAGCAAAGTGCATTCTAATAAATCACCACCACCTTAGAAGATGCCGTTAGCTATTAGCAAACACTCCAGGCCTATGGATCAAGGTAATTCAGTATGATATGCTTGGGCATGCGAGGTAATAGGTTTCGGCTGAATACCATGTGACACAGTCGCTGCTAGGGGAGGTGAAAGGAAGCTGAGGAGACCAGAGGTATTTAGCTGAGCATTTCTGATTGATTGATTTTTTTTTTTGCCAGTGCGCTTAAGGTAAAGCGAAGGTGAGGCAGGCAGAAAGGAGCTAACAGAAGAGCATGCGGCTGGACTAGAGTGTCTGGGGGAGCCCAGCCCCAGAGCGTCCCAGTGGTTAGAGGACACACCGGAGAGGTGGCCGGTACCTTGTCAACCGATGGGCCCGATCCAGGAGCGGAGCTCCGAGCGCGCCTACTGGCAGCCGGGGGCCTCTCTGCCCTGATGCGCGAACTGCTCGAGGGCGGAGGTGCCGGGACCCCCCGCCCCCGCTGGAGGTGACCGTGCACGCCCGGGGGTGGGAACATCGGCGGGGGGGGGGGCGAGCTCAGGTGCCGACGGGGCCCGGGGAGGGTTCTGAGAGTCGCAGTGAAGCCAAACCGGGGGTTTAGGCACCTAAAGCCCTTTGTGAATCCGGGCGTAGACTTGCCCCCGGTCGCACGGGGAGCCCGGGGCGGAGCCAGGTCTCCCAAGTCCCTACCCACTGCACCATCCTCCCTCCGTGCCCGGCACGTGCCTCGCCAGTTCGCACACAACCCCCCTCCGAAACCGCCAGGGCCTGGCCGCCTTCCCTTGTGTGCAGGACACCGAGCGGGGCCCCGGGGGCAGGTGTGCAAAGCAGCGAGTGTGAGACACGGCAGCCTCCATCGGTAAGGACAGGCCAGGTGCGGCGAGGGGGGGGGGGGGACGACGACGCCACATGCACCGAGGAGCTGCCCTGTCTACACCAGCAGCATGGGGGGGCAGCCCAGCTCACACCGCTCAGTCCGACCAGAGGAACCAGCTCACCCAGGCGGATCAGGGACCTAGTGATCGGGTTTGCCCTGTGAGCTCTGCTTGCGGCCATGTGCTGGGGGGAGTCACAATTCCCACGGCCCACGCCGCTCCCGGGGCTGGCTCTGCCGTGTGCACCCGGCTGGGTTCAGCCCCGAGTCAATTGCCGCGGGATGTTCTTGGCAGTGCAGACGCGCCCGGGCCGCGGTCACACCGGGAGCCAGCGGCAGAGCTGGGAATGAACCCAGGCGCCCTGACGGCCAGGTCTGGCCCCTTCCCCCCTGGACCCTGTAGCGAAGTACCGGAGGGAGGGGAGGGGAAGCTGCTCGTTCAGGGTTACTGTTCAAGCCAAGCGGACCATCACCAGGGCCCACTCCCGAGGCCACGTATCGTTGGCCTGTTCCAAAGCCCACGAAGGCAATGGAAAGAACTCCCGTCGACTCCGGCGGGCCCTCGGCAAAGGAGAGCCCCGACGATGCCTGGCCTCCCCTGTCGCCTTCCGCTGGGAGGGCCCACCGCAAAACCGAAGCAGAGGGAGGCCCAAGACAGCAGCAAAGCGCCCGTTAGCCTGCGGCCCCAGCTCCCTGGGGGCCACGCGAGCTGCTGCGGAGAGCTCCGCGGTTAGAAAGGGCAGGACTCCGCGCTGCTCAGGAGTATGTGGCATGTGATTGGGCTGTGGGAGGGCTTGAACCTGGGACCCCGATCTCAGAGTGTGAGCCTCCATGGCTAAAGCCAATGGGCGAGGCCCCCCAGCTGGCAGCTGTGGCCGATTCGTTAACCGCTCCGATGGACCAGCCCCACGCCATGGCCAGGGGGGTTTAGAGGGGCTCGTCCATTGCCTCCCCCCGCCCACGTGCCTCCTGGGATTTTAAAGAGGGTGAAGCCGGCTCTGGGCTCCGAGGGGCTGTCAAACAGGGAGCCAGACAAGGCCCAAGAGCCGGCGTGCAGCCCCCCGGCACACTCCTGGACCCTGCCCCATTTAATACTCCAAGCCAGTGCCGACTCCGGCATTTTGTAAACAAGGGAAATTATAACCTCAGTGAAATCCTGCGCCTCGCTGGGTTCCGCTAGAAAGAACGACTCCGCAGCGTTAAAATGCGAAAGCGCTCGAATAGCTCTAACGCATTACAACGAGAGCTCTGGGGCCGGAGAGGCTCCCTCCCATTCACACATCGGCCTGGGGCTCTTTGGAGTTTGCTTCTGTTCTGCCCTGTAGAAGCCAAGGCTCCTAGGTCCTTCTTTGCTATGGCCAGCAGCCGGTCCGTGCCTTCGGTTCTACCCAGCTTCCCCCCCCCCCCCTCCGCCTTCTCGGATTATTATCCCTAGCCGGGTGCTCTGGAGCAGTCGTTTCCCGCTGCAGAGGCTTTCAAGAGGAGGAGGAAATTAAGAGGACTAATTGCCAAAATAACAGTGCAGGCTCCAAAGGGAAATAACGCAGCCGTCGCTGAGAAGGCTTCTGCGATGAGTAATGGGGCACGGCCAGCTAACCGGAATCATTCCTTGCTGGGCTAATATCAAACACATGAGCTCAAGTAGTGTTAGTCTGGATCTGTAGAAGCGACAAAGGGTCCTGTGGCACCTTATAGACTAACAGAGGTATTGGAGCATAAGCTTTCGTGGGTGAATACCCACTTCTTCGGATGCAAGACATTTCCACTGCTTGCATCCGATGAAGTGGGTATTCACCCACGAAAGCTTACACTCCAATACCTCTGTTAGTCTATAAGGTGCCACAGGACCCTTTCTCGCAAACACATGAGCGTGTTTCCCCACCTACAAAGTCTAGATGCACCTTTATTAGGCTCCTTTGGCCACAGTTTCCTTAGGCTCAAGGCAGGAAACCTGCCAACCCAGAATGGGGCTTGATCTGGTTACCTCAGGGGCTCTTGTCCTTCCCTGAGTCTTTAGGGGGCAGGTCTTGCTCAGGCTTCAGAGAGGAGCAGCTCACAGGGCTCAGACCTGCCCGTCCAAACTCCACTGTATTACGCTAATGCTGGACCACAGAGACCACCCCAGGCAGACAGCAGGCTCCAAATCAGAGCGTTTGCCAACACGCCTGTAATTCTGAGATTAAAGCCACGTGTGGTCATAAGGCACTCAGTTACCTGTAATCAGCATGTGGAGCAAGGTGGGAGCAAGCCGGGAGCAAGCCATTCAGGGGCCAGAGGTGGGATCCAGCAACCACATTTTACTGTCAGACACCGGTGCCCTCCCAGGGAAGCTGGTGGGAGTAACTGCAGAATTCAGCACAGTGGAACACACTTCTGGGGGTTACTCCCTGCGGAGGAGCTGGTTCTGCAGAGCACCTGAGATTACAGAAGTGGCTGTGTCCACCTACAGCGGCTCGGCAAATCCGCCGACTCACCACGTGCTCAGCATTTCCTTGGAGGGGAGGGAACACGACCCGTCTGGAGATGCCCGAATTAGACAATTCATTCAGTGCCGGGAACGCAAACGCCTACCCCGGGTTCTTGGAAGCAAAACCAGTTAGCTATTTACAAGGAATTAAATGATCCCACTAAAGCAGTGGTTCCCAAACTAGGGTTCGTGAACCCCTGGGGGTTCGCAAAATGTTACAGGGGGTTCTCAGGGAAAAATTCCCTAATGGCGGACAGAGCTGTCCCTAGGGACCCCAGATAGCATGGCCAGCAGCATGGAGCCCCTGAACTTCCAAGAGCTCAGCAGATCAAAGCAAGCATATCTATCCCACTGAGAAGATTTAAACTTCAAGACTCCTTATAAGAAATACAAAGGAAGGTGGATATGTTTTGCTGTTTTTAAAATGAAACAGGCAGCTAGTATTGTTTTTAAAATTATGAAGAACAAGTTTAAAGCTTTGTTGTGACGTGCGTGGTTTGCCTGGACTGCTCAAGACCTGAATGTTTGTGTAGGAGGAATTCTTGATTTGAGTTGTCTTTTTAAATCCCTGCATGCTGTTTCACATCTGATACTCCTTGATGAAACCTAAGATTCTTGTCTTATAACAGGCTTATTCAAAGTGATACAAGCGACGGAAGTGAGATCTTGGAAGCGTGTTGCCATTTTCATAATGTAATAAAGATACTGTCATGATAAATAATAATACATAGTGTGTAATAAGCATGTCATAAAAACCAATGTTATATTTCCAAGAGCATTTTTCTGATTTATACTCAGGTAAAGGAGAAAATCCCTGGAAATATTCATTTTTAGGAGGGGGTTCGCGAGACTTGACATTTTAGTGAAAGGGGTTCACAGGTTGGTAAAGTTTGGGAACCACTGCACTAAAGCATCAGCAATCATGTTTCTCAGCCACAACTCACAGGCCTCCCTGGCCTCCTAATTTACATAATCTCCCCACGTCTATTCCTACTGTGAATCTGACAGAAAACCGGGGGGGGGGGGGGTGTTGTGGAGAGAGCCGGGGAGCCTGAAACGGAATGATCAGGAGCACGGGTTGGAGAGGAAGCAGCCCCATGCGGGGACTGTAGCAAGGACTTGCTTCCCTGGCCTGGCTCTGGGACCGTATGGGTCTGAACCGGAGTGCTTGGAAGAAAGAGGGAGGAGGGTTTGCTTCCACACCTGGAAGCAGAGCTACGGAGCAGCAGCATCTGAGTAACTGGTCACCTTCAGCTCTTTTATAGACTGTTGTCACAAGCGCAATAAAAAAAAGTGAATGGGGTGGGGGAGAGGGGACATCCGGTGGTGCTCAGCTGGGATTTCCCATAAATCACCGAACAAGAGAAGGAGCATCAGAAAATTATAATAATCAGAACTGATCATAGCTTCTCTTCCCTTGCAATTCGAGAGCAGATGCAAGATTGGACAAGGGCCATTATGGGAAAAGTAGATGGCAATAAATAAGTTTAAATTAAAACTCCTTGAAACGTACTGGTGCTGCGTAAACGCCGTGGCAGGATTTATGGGGCCACATCTGGCAGCCAGGGCTTTTATAGCTCATGTGCAGCCGTCGCATTCCTTGGAAAGGAGCGTGCCCATTGCCGAGGTGCATCGGAAAGAGGGCAATTATTCCTTTATGCGCCTATAACACAGAATTAATGTCACTGCTCCAGCAGGGCTTTGACAGAAAAATGAGGCACCCAATGGCAGAGAAACTTGGTACAAAGTGAAATCTCAGCTTGTAGGTGCTGTCTAGGATGGAAGCGGAGACGTGGCTTAGCTCATGTGGGCGAAGGGCAGACAGCTGCCAGTCTGCCCGGCTAGGGTGGAGCAAATCCAGAGCTGGGGCTGGGTAGAAATGGCTGTATGCATTCCCCATTTTAACTGTAGAGCCACATGCCTCCTAGGGCTCCGGGTGAATTCCCCTCTCCGCTGCGTGCCTGGATTTGTCTTTATTCTATGGCTTGGGTTGGTGTCAAATCTCTTCCCCCCGATGCCCTCCTTCCTTGGGAGCTGTTGATGTAGGTTCTGGCAGCATTGTCTGCCTCACCCCTTCCATGAAGGGCCTCACCAGCAGTGAGGGTCTGTCTGGCACCATGAGTATGGGAAGTCTGCTTCCCCGCAAATCATTGTATGAAGGATCCTCTTGGTTCCACTTGGAGGTTTGTGGTAGACGTGAGGTCTGGATAACGGCCAGCCCAGCTGACCTGGGGGATAAATTTCCCCAGCTATCGGGCAAGCTGATATGGCCATCACGGCTGGGTTCACAGTCAGGAGATAACTTTAACTCCAGCCAGAAATACAACCACAAGGAAGGGCAGTGCTGCCCATCCATGACTGAGCAATGGCTCTGGATGGGACATAGCAGACTGCATTGCTTTACAGTGGTTAGCTGCTAACCAAAGGTTTGTTAAATGTCTCTCTAAAATGCACCCTGCTTGTACCTGCAGCCAGAGAGGTGGTGACTGGGGCTGGTCCCTGCCCCACCTGGAAAATTCTCTGCTGTCTGTAGGCTAAGTCCTAGAAATGCTGCTGACTCCAACGGAGGAAGGGGGGAAGGCTGCAGCATGGCTTGGAACATAGAGCACTTACAGCTGGTTGGCACAGGCTGCCTCTCTCAGCATAGCATGCTCGGTCTGTACGCAGGGCGGGTCCATACAGCATGTGCAGACAGAGCCGCGGGTGCGGATTACAATGGGATGCCAAGCACGCTGGGCCTGTGTCAGCCAGGCTCCCTTGGGAGCCCCAGTCCGAGGGCCGGCTCTCCCATCAGCAGCTCAGGGGCACTGCCAGCAAAGCCAGCATCGGCCCCAGGATCTGGATAAGGACACCAAGGAGGGGCGGGGTGAGCTGGTCACATCTGGCCGTTAGCGTTTCTCACCGGTTCTTGCCTTCTACAGCCAATGGTAACGAGCCTGTCCTCAGTAACACCAGGTGCAGGGAAAGCGGGCTGGGGGAGCACTGCCCATCCAGCCCATCCTCTGCCAGCACCGGAAAAGGGGATTCAGGGATCTTGCTCCTCTCCGGGCCCAGCACTATTAGAGGCTTTCAGCCAAGGATTTCAAGGCACTTGACCGACTTCACATCCCTGTGGTGAGGAAACTGTAGCACAAGAGGTTGACTCCCCCAAAGTCACGTCAATGCCAGGACTTCTAACCACTAGAGCACGCTGCCTCCCGAGAGTCAGCATTCAACCCAGGAGTCCTGGCTCCCAACTCCTGGCTCCAACAACTAAATCACGTTCCCAGCTGGAGATGGCGTGAGCTGCTTTATCCTTCCTTTGAGAGGCATTTCCTAAGCCGGCCACGTGCAGAGCCTAGACAGGCCGAGCCTGGGAGACGTGGAGACAGGCAAAGACGGAGACAACTTGTCCATTTACAGGACCATCCGGTTGCAATCTGAGGAGCCTGCACCCCTCCTCGGCCTATCCCCACACCAGACCAAAATCCCAACGTTTGAACTGTCGGAATCCAACAGCTTTACCCAGAAAGCCGGGATTCTGCTAGGGAAAACGAGACAGCCCCGCAGAGCTAGAACTCCAGCTGACACGCAACCCAGTGTAATTAATTATACTGACCGATCGCTATGGGGAATGGCCGTTTAAAATGCACAGTAGTGATGGGCTAGAGAGACACCAGGCTCCATGTGAATTAGGCTCTTAGAGATACCTTCTAAGACAGCGGTAGGCAACCTATGGCACGTGTGCCAAAGGCGGCAGACGAGCTGATTTTCAGTGGCACTCACACTACCTGGGTCCTGGCCACTGATCTGGGGGGGCTCTGCATTTTAATTTAATTTTAAATGAAGCTTCTTAAACATTGCCGTTGCCCAACGGAGGGCAACGGCAATAAACCGTTGCCCAACGGAGGGCAACAAAAATGATTAGGGGGCTCGAGCACATGACTTATGAGGAGAGGCTGAGGGAACTGGGATTGTTTAGCCTGCAGAAGAGAAGAATGAGGGGGGATTTGATAGCTGCTTTCAACTACCTGAAAGGGGGTTCCAAAGAGGATGGATCTAGACTGTTCTCAGTGGTAGAAGATGACAGAACAAGGAGTAATGGTCTCAAGTTGCAGAGGGGGAGGTTTAGGTTGGATATTAGGAAAAACTTTTTCACTAGTAGGGTGGTGAAGCACTGGAATGGGTTACCTAGGGAGGTGGTGGAATCTCCTTCCTTAGATGTTTTTAAGGTCAGGCTTGACAAAGCCCTGGCTGGGATGATCTAATTGGGTTTGGTCCTGCTTTGAGCAGGGGGTTGGACTAGATGACCTCCTGAGGTCCCTTCCAACCCTGAGATTCTATGATTCTATGATTCTATGATTTTAAAAACCTTATTTACTTTGCGTACAACAATAGTTTAGTTATATATTAAAGACTTATAGAAAAAGACCTAAAAACGTTAAAATGTATTACTGGCACACGAAACCTTGAATTAGAGTGAATAAATGAAGACTCGGCACACCACTTCTGAAAGGTTGCCAACCTGTTCTAAGATCTTCATTGTTGCTGCTATTGATCCTCGCCTGCCCCCCTGTAGAGCGCTGGCTACACGCTGGGAGTTATCAACCTGCTGTTCTTTGAATACAATGCTCCTTAGAGTTCGGGCTGAGATTTAAACACACACCTTAGGTTTCAGTGTAGTAGCCGTGTTAGTCTGTGTCAGCAAAACGAAAATAAAAAAGAAAAACTTGTAGCACCTTAGAGACTAACAAATTTATTTCAGCATTAGTTCACTTCTGGCCTGGTGAGTGCCTGTCAACACAGACCTTCCCATTGCTTTACACAGCAATGCAAGCTATCTGGGATGAGATACATCCACCCACAGGGCCTGTGGGGGCCCCCCCCACACTGAGAGCAGGGTGTATTTGTGACTTAGAACCCACTGAGCAGTGGCTCCCTGGCTATGCTCCCAGAGGGGTACGCTGGGGGAGGGCGGCTGGAAGGCAGCCCCCCAAGGGAGTGGGGAGGCAGAAAGGGTATTGCTGATTTAGCACATCCTCCCACCCATCATCTTCCTCATGTTAACTCCCAACCCGGACAGTCTGGAGTCATTGGATCAACCCTGGGCCCCTGCTGGAGCTGGGCTGTTGAGGAAAGTTGGTTAAAACTCTTGGAACAACTTTGCTCATTGAAAAATGTCCCTTTTCCAAACAGGAAAACAATTTTTTTCATGAAAATGTTCAAAATTCTGTTCTCAGTGAAACCCACCAAAGTGAAAATGTTTATTTCAGCTTTTCCTCTCCCCCCTTTTTCTTTCCCTCCCCCACACGCTTTAGTGGCAGAATGGAAAAAGGTGGGGAAAACAAGTGAGGAAAGATAAAAAGGAAACAAAGGAGAGGATGCAGGAAAGACCCATAAACTGAAAACCCTAAAACCCAAAAATTTCAAAACCAAAAATTTCCCATGACACTTCTTTGAAAAAAAAAATTTGAATAAAGGGGAAAAAAAAGTTACAAACAAAACTTATTTCAAAATATTCCATAGAAAAATGGTGGTGATTTTTTTCATAGAATCATAGAATCTCAGGCTTGGAAGGGACCTCAGGAGGTCATCTAATCCAATTCCCTGCTCAAAGCAGGACCAATCCTCAAATAAATCATCCTGTCAAGCCTGACCTTAAAAACCACTAAGGAAGGAGATTCCACCACCTCCCTAGGTAAGCCATTCCAGTGCTTCACCACCCTCTTAGTGAAACAGTTTTTCCTAATATCCAACCTAAACCTCCCCCACTGCAACTTGACACCATTACCCCTTGTTCTGTCATCTGTTACCACTGAGAACAGTCTAGATCCATCCTCTTTGGAACCCCCTTTCAGGTAGTTGAAAGCAGCTATCAAATCCCCCCTCATTCTTCTCTTCTGCAGACTAAATAATCCCAGTTCCCTCGGCCTCTCCTCATAAATCGTGTGCTCCGCCCCCCTAATCATTTTTGTTGCCCTCCGCTGGACTCCTTCCAATTTTTCCACATCCTTCTTGTAGTGTGGGACCCCAAATTCGACACAGTACTCCAGATGAGGCCTCACCAATGCCGAATAGAGGGGAATGATCACTTCCCTTGATCTACTGGCAATGCTCCTACTTATACAGACCAAAATACCATTAGCCTTCTTGGCAACAAGGGCACACTGTTGATTCATATCCATCTTCTCGTCCACTGTAACCCCTAGGTCCTTTTCTGCAGAACTGTTGCCACGCCATTCGGTCCCTAGTCTGTAGCAGTGCATGCATAGACACCGACTCCATGGGTGCTCCGGGGCTGGAGCACCCACGGGGAAAAATTGGTGGATGCTCAGCACCCACCGGCAGCTCCCCGCCAGCCCCGGGGCCCACACCCAGCTCACCTCACCACCGGGAGACGTTGCGGGGCCCCGCCCCCGACGCCGGGCGACGTTGCGTCAGGGCCCCGCAACGTCGCCCAACGTCAGGGGCAGGGCCCGGCGTCAGGGGCGTTAGCCCCCACTGGCGCCGCCGGAAGTTGGTGCCTGTGAGTGCATGGGATTCTTCCATCCCAAGTGCAGGACTCTGCACTTGTCCTTGTTGAACCCCATCAGATTTCTTTTGGCCCAATCCTCTAATTTGTCTAGGTCCCTCTGTATCCTATCCCTACCCTCCAGCGTATCAACCACTCCTCCCAGTTTAGTGTCATCTGCAAACTTGCTGAGGGTGCAATCAGCACCTAATTTCATCAGCTTTAATTGTGGGTGCCTTATGCCTATGACCTCCATCCATCCCACCCTCCTGTGGGGAGCCAGCACCCCAAATTGAGTCCAGAGTTTTCACTCACTCCCTACTGCTACATAAACTCCTACAGCATCATTTGTCAAGAGTTGATTACGAATTTATTTCCTAACAGCATTTACAAGGCAACAGTGAACTTCGCTTCATTTAATAATCACTTGAACAATATTAATAAAGCCAGCAGTAAACACAGCCCTAATTTAAAACGCTCCCAAAGAATTCACATGCAGTGTGTAAAGTCAGAAGCAGCCCCTCTGGGAAGATACTACATTAATCCGTGATATCACACCACCCTGACAACTTCCATAATCTCCTCACGTTGATAAGATACACAGACAGCTCCGTGTTTTACAAGATTTTGATCAACTAATGCACATGATGGAGATCAGAGCAAAAAACCAGTGTAGAACAGATGTACCGATCGCTTCAAAACCATCTTTCTGTTCCCAATTAATGAACTGCGCAGTGGCATGCTCATGGAGCTGTCAGACAGCTGTTAATAACGTCAAAATCCAAACAGGGCTACTACAGTCTCTTCCTTCCCCGCTGACGAAAGAACAAGGAAGATCATCAGGAAAAAGGCAGGTTAGATTAGGACAAGCTGACAAAACCATCTGCAAATAAATACTAAACTGACATGATTACTGAGCTCCGATACCAATAAATCCACCATTTGTATCTCTCTGGTAACAACAATGCCAGACGAGTCAGCCCCTCTGAGTGCGCTAACACACGCGTTGCATAGGCCTAGAGGAGTGCAGCACAGCTGCTGTTCGGAAGAATTCCTTTTTGGGCCCAGATTCTGCCACCCCATGCACAGAGCCACCGGAGGCTCAGTGGGATGCAAGTGGTGTACAGCTCGTGCTGACTTTCTGCACGCTGCTGAATTTTCCCCATCTCTGCACACATCTGTGATTGCTTCCACCCCGTAAGAACGGCCAGGCTGGGTCAGACCAAAGGTCCATCTAGCCCAGTGTCCTGTCTTCCAACAGCGGCCAGTGCCAGGTGCCCCAGAGAGAATGAACAGAACAGGGAATCATCAAATGATCCATCCCGTTGCCCATTCCCAGCTTCTGCCAGACAGAGGTTAGGGACACCATCCCTGCCCGTCCTGGCTAATAGCCATTGGTGGACCTATTCTCCATAAACTCATCTAGGTCTTTTTTGAACCCTGTTATAATCTTGACCTTCACAAAAACTCATGGCAACTGCAACAAGTTCCTATGCATTGACTGGCTGACTGTGTGTTATGTGAAAAAAATACTTCCTTTTGTTTGTTTTAAATCTGCTGCATATTAATTACATTTGGTGACCCCCCTAATGTTTATGTTATAAGGAGTAAATAACACTTCCTTATTTACTTTCTCCACACCAGTCATGATTGTATAGACCTCTACCATATCCACTTCACGATGGCCTCTTGACATCGGTGGGAATTGCACACATTTATCAGGACAGAATTTAGCTCTTTAGATTCCCCTGTTAATTAAGGCAAATCTTTGCATTAACAGAACCACTTCCAGTCCTGATTCTACCACAGATTTCCTGTGTGACCTGGGGAATGGCAGGTCATCAGATACTACAGTGGTGAGTGCAGTGTAAGAACCTAGCTGGAATAGAATCCAATTCAGCTTTTAAAGATGTCACTAAATACAGATTTGCTAGGTAAGACCATAAAAAAGCTTTCACAAAGTTCAATCTATTGGATTTAAAAATAAGCTGCATTTTAAAATACTTCTAATAGATATTTACAGAATACGCTTTAATGGCTGCAAAGGAACCATGAAAGTCTATTGGTTAAGAGTTTTTACAGAGGATCTTGAGTGCACATTTACATGGTAGGCTGAACCTACTATATACTGATTTAATAAGCTCCATTTAAAAACTCCCTAAGTGGTGTGTTTTAACAGCACTTGCCTAAGTATCCCTGTGATCAGTTCATTAAGATCAACTGGTTACAGTCTGTTTTATAAAAACTCCTAAAATGGTACTTAAAAATCTGCCTTACACAACCAAGTTTCTTTCCTACTGATAACAGTGCCTTTCAATTAATTAGCCTTTTACTCCTTTCTTATTTTCTTTTTGTATTTAAGTGATTAGGGTTTGAATGAGTGTTTGTCATACAAGCAGCCAAGTGCTACACACAGGTCGGTAAGGGGACGCACAAAGCACAGGGGGTCTGGTGAATGGGTTGCAGACAACCCAGCTACTAAGCAGCCTTCTAACTGTGGGTGAGAGGGCCAGTCTGAACCAGTCTGAACTGGGGAATCCCAAGGCCTTCTTACTAGTGTTGTTTTACTGGGTGACCCTAACCTGTGTAATGGGCTGTTTCCAACTCCCATCGCTGTTTAGTTTACCTGTTTAAACTTGTTACTGATTTTGACAGTCATGTTTGCCCAGCACCTCAATATTAAAATATGCTATCACCCCCAATAAGGGTAGCAATGGATGATGGTTACTTAGTTCTCCTGTATGGTAGGACAGCAGCAAGGTCATGCCCACGCAAATACAAATGTGTAAATACAGCATATGCTGCTACTTACTGGTTTGGGAGCTCCTATGCCATTGCTCTGGGCAGGGTAATTGGAAGAGATCAGCTACTCACGGGCATGTATCCTAGTGGAAGGCTTGTGGCCTCTGTTCAGCTTGGAAGCAAATCCACTGACACAGCAAGAGATGCAGGTGGAAGGGAGTACTCAGGTGTTTCTTATATAGCTAATTTTATCCCATGGAAGGATAGGAATTGTTGCTCACTTGCAAAGCATGCTGGGGTTTGTAGTTCTCTAGCACAGTACATGCACCAGAAGAATTGTCACTCCCTTGTGAGGTGAAAGTGAAACACAGCTGAATGGAGATGTCATAGCCTGGGATTATGTTACTCACCTCTTTTCTTCTCACTGTGGTATGGGACCTTGAGGAGAAGAAACTAAACAGAAGTAACTTTGGAGTCGAGAATCTGAAATCCACTTTTTCTGCTATTGATTCCTCTTGTGGGTCTATTTTGTTTAGTGGATTAAAGGGCTTTGGTGATCTTTAATCTCTACATTAGGAGATTGGATAAATAACCGCTTAAATTTATGTCACATCTCTCTCTCTGATATGGCCTCATTTCCCCCCCTCTCTATCCCCCCATCCACACTGAAATATGTGCATGATCACACACGTGCTACTTTTATAGCTGGCTACCCTGTACCAGGCATTCTAAAAGATGGCTCCTAAATATTTAATATATAGATCATTACCCAGAAATGTCTCTTATTAATGATTCATAATCTAGGTACATTACATAAATCTTTTTTAAAAAGCCTGTTTTCCTACTTGAGAAAAATGAAAGCACTAAACATTCAATGATTCATTCATATCAATGATAAAATATAGCACATAACTCTCTATGCAATAACAGAATCAATATCTTAAATAGATCAAAATATCCACAGCAATAAAGTGCAACATTTTACAAACACAGTGGAACAAACAATAATGACATTTACTGTTTCAGGACCAAGTGAGGAGAGCAAATAGCACTTTAGTTTTTAATTGGTAAGTGAGCATTCTGAATTGATTCAGGTCCCTGTAGTTTACACTTGAGTTAATAAATGCAAACATTTTAGTATGTGTCATTGGCAGTGCCAACCATGACCACTGCAAAGGGAGAGAGGGGTCTGGCCCCTTCTGTTCTCTGCCTGGCATCCTGAACCATAAAGGAGCAGGCTCAGCAAACGTCATTGCCAGGTTGTGCCCGTTTGATTGTAAGCCCCTGCTGCTTTGAACTGCTGCGTACAGACACACTGCCTCCTGTCAGCCAGAGACTGGACCTATTGACTTGGTGGGGAGAAGCTCTGAACAGTTAACAGAGGCACAAGGGCTACAGCACTCAAGAAATTCCCCTCTCCTTCCATATCCTGCAACGATCTTTCTGGGGATTGTTGCCCTCAGACCCACCTGTAAAGCCACAGCCCGCAATCGTGTTCAGAGACACGTGCAGAGTTCTCTCGACTCCACACTATACTGATATGTCAATTATTTTAATCTCTGCTGATGACCTTAAGATGGCACAAATATTTGCATTCATTATGAGAGGCCCATTGCTGCAGCATCTGGACCGACTGAAGATTAACTCAGTGAAGGCAAACATTTTGCTGGACTCTATTTCTATTACAGTATTTGCAATAGAATTACTTCAGCGATTAGTCTGTAAAATCAGGTGGGGAGAGGGCACATGTACCTTGGCCTCATGCATTTGCTGAAGTGTCCTGGATGTGTCGTGCTCCATAAGCAAGAACGATTTGGTGGGGTCTCCGTCGAACGGAGCAGAACACCTCTTGTTGTGTTGACTTCCTATCAAGTGATTCTCAGTGTTAGAAATGTAAATGAAAGACAGAATTGCCATTTCTTTACCATTTCCAATTTTTTTTTCAAAGTAACAAGATAATCAGCTCCCTCGGCTCAACTCTGCCCTCAGATGCGCACAGCGAAATCCAAGGTAGTTGCACACAGAGAGTTAAAGACGAGATTTTTGCTTTATAGGTTCAGACAGCCTGTATACCAGCAGTACCACACCCGTTAGGGGCCCGCACAGAAAGCACTGCCATTGCCAAGCAGCCTTTAAAGGCCAGGGAGAAGAGAGCTCCAGAACTTTCACCACAAGACTCAGGAGAGATGGTTGTAACGGTGGTTCTTCGAGCTGTGATGCAAACGTGTATTTCATTGCCCACCCTTCGTCCCCTCTGCAGCAGAGTCTCATCTCGTGGGCATTCAGTGCGGAGGAAGGGAGTGGGGTCGGGTGGCGCTGCCTCATCCAGCCAGGGGAAGGGTATGACCTGGAGCATCTCTGTACCTCTGTGGGTACTTCTAGGCAAAATTCTCCAGCCCTGGCATGCGGGGTGTGTACACACCTAACTGGGATACACCGCTGCGTCTGCTCGACGAACAACGCCTGGCTCCCAGCGCGGGTGTTTGTAGTCAAGGAGAACTTTACATCTTCCAAACAGCACAACTTGTCAGAGCAACCACGGCACTCCAAGCCCACCAAGTTGGGCGTTATTAGAAACAGCAGCACTGTCTGGCAGGGTCAAATGATGAGACAACATCCTTAGCCAACTTGAAAACAACTTCTACACTAAGGTGCTTCAATTAAACTCAGATTATTTCTGGATTTCATGATGTTTCCAAGACTCTCACTTACTTTATGTATTAAATCAGGATATTTGGCTCGGCTCGGCTCTGGAATATAATGCGTCACACTCTGATGTGTGTTTATGATAACTAAAATACACTATTATTACTATTATTTTAAAAGAATAGAGAGCAGCACTGTATTTACTGCCTCGGCTAATATCTTATCCTTAAAAAACTACCTACTAAGGAATCTCCCAGGCTGGCGTTATTCAAGGCAAGAGTAGACAGAAAACCAATCGGATTTTGGTAGAAACCTAACAATGTACCTGGTTGACGGGTGAAGTGTAGATGGGGTTTTAATGCATCTATTCTACCTTTCAACTGTAGCTCTGTAGATCTAAAAGAAATTGTGCTGTGCCATTTACTGAGAGGTCCCTTCTGTAAATGTGATTCAAGACATTAGCTAAAAAGATTAGACTTGATTTATTTTATCCCCTATGTTAATTATAACCAGGAAGATATTCACTTTCAACGGTTAAAAAAACAAAGCCATTCTCACTGGGTGGAAAAAATGCATGTGGTGTGAGAACTAGAGGCTGCAAATTGTACCGCTCCAGTCAGTAGCTGCACCACGGACAGTTACAACTTGGCATCACTTGGGTTGGCTGGGAGGTTGGTCAGGGGTCTCTCTCCATTAAGGCAGGATTGGATTTAATGATGATGTCGGCATTCCTGTGTAATGAAGCTCTAAGAAAGCCCACCCCCTGGAAAGCACTATATTCTAAACACTGGAAAAGACAGAGACTCTCAATGAACTCATCTGCTAAGGCCAATTGATCAGGTTTTGTGTCAATGAGCAGAAAGTAGGAGAGGAGTCCAGCTGGAAGGGCTTGCGCTAACCGAATAAAGCCACAGCTAAGCTCAATCATCTAATCAACAGCTGCTCAGTTCAATGGGATGGATGATAGCTTACCAAGGTATGACGTGGCTACATCAGTGCAAATGGTTCAGTTGCCACAGGGCCCACAAGGGTACGGTGGGGGGGAGGGGAGTTCCCTATTCCTGCCATTGGCAGAAGTTCAGCCGTGCCACACCACAGTGGAAAGGGGCCGCCTGAGGAGAGCGAGTCAGGGACAGGGGGACAGCTGGGATTGGGGGCCCCTCCAGCTAGGGCAACCTCAAGCGTGAGCAGTCAACAAAGATGCATAGAGAAGGCGGGGGGGGGGGGGGCGGTCACAGTGATGAGGGGGGAGAAGGGGCGGATATGGGAGATGTGGGGGGGAGAAGGGACGGATATGGGAGATGTGTCCCCCACTTCTAGACATGGAGACCCAGGTAAAAGCATTGGCCATTTTGAGGCAGAACTGGCTGAGCTGGGAGGCTGGACTGGAGCTGTGGAGGATGGGGGAAGGGAGTTGGAGTGGCACTTGCGGGGTTCTGGATCAGAGCTGGGGGGATGGGTGGAGTAGGGGGCTGGAGTGGAGCTGGAGCAGACAAAGCGGGGACCTGGGGGAAGACTTGTGGGGGCCTGAAATGAGGGCGAGAGGTGGATCAGGGAAGCAGGGGGCAGGAGGACTGATTGAATTGGGGCTGGGGGAGTTGGGGGCTGGACTGATGGAGGCTGGAGGGGTGTTTGAGAACTTGTGGGGCTCAGAACTGCAGGGTTATGAGGGGAGCTGGCAATGTGAAGGAGGGCTGTGAGGGAAACTAAGCAGGGGCTGAACTGGGGCTGTGTGGGGCGGGAGGGGGTGGATTTTGGAATCGGGAAGTGGGACCCTAACATATTCTTGCACCCGGGCCCTCTGGGACTTTGCTACACCCCTGCTACCAGGAAGATGGAGCAGGAAGTTTTCATCTTTATAATCAAGGAAGGAGACAGTCACATTCTAGTAGAAGCTCCACAGCAACATAAGAAATTACACTAATAGATTCAACATGGTGCCCAATTAACAGAAATCGCTAATAAAAGCATCTATTTGCTGTGTGCATGGGCAAGCTGAAAAACAGAACCATGGAATTAGGCAGAAGAAAGAGAGAACATGTGGTGGAGAAGAAAACAGACGACAGATGAGTGGGTAATATCTGGAGGGGGAATGGTCACTGTCCAACAGACATAACAATTGCTAGTGATGAAACATGGAACAAGGTCAGACAGTGATGAACAGAGGCTTGATTTTTCCATATGGTGTTTCCATGAATGAGTGGAAAGATTTCAGTGATAACCAGTCTAATAAAATACATCCAAGTACCAGTCTCTTACTGCTTTTCTCCCTAGAATGAGCCATCAGGATTTACGGATTAACATCAGGACATTAGCATTCATATCCTGAATTAAAACTCTCTGGTCATTTTTTGTGTGCAGACTGCACTAGCCCAAGGGTTATGTAAAATTCATTTTGCTTTGGACTCTAAATAAGATTCAGAAAAAATTGCCAGAAATGGAGGATGGGGCAGAGAGGGAATGTGACTCCATTAAGTCTCCAAAGAACAGCCCTGTTCTATATATTCTCTACAGGGAATAATATGTCATGCAGTTTCCCAGTTGTATAAATACGTGGACTTAGGGTTACCAGTGATAGGTAACTGAATGTGCTGACTATACTACAAAGCATTCTTTGTCTTTTAAAATGGGAGGCAAATCAGCTATATTACATAAGCAAGAAATAGATACCAGCTATGAAAAATCTATATTACATCCATCAGAGCAAATAAAGAGGGGCAACATAGAGAGACCCCCCTCATCTGAGTTTATTACAAACTGCAGTTTTTTATCTCACCTAGATACAGGGAGAATTGTTATGAGATGAGAAAAATGGATATTTCAGGGCACGGACTGGACCACTTGAAAGATCTAAGGAGAGGCACTCACATTCATAACATTTCAAATCCAACTTTTATACAAGACTGTCTTTATAGGACATCAATCACACGATGAGAGAAACTGTACGCTATTGTCTAGTAACACACTGCCAATCGCAAGACAAATGCCAGATGCCACAGAACGAGAAGTAACCATTTTTCAACTTGTGAATGTCTTCAAATATATTACAATGAAAGTGTGAAAAAAGATCCTTTCAGCTTCATCTGTTTTGACAGATGCCAAAACTTGGAGCATGGCATTTTATCTTCATACTGTAATAATCTTTATGAAACTTAAACAAGGTTGAGGATGGTGGCTTCAGCCTAAAATTACACTCTTCACTGCACAATACACAAAACATTTCAAGCAGTTTGGCCATTGCAGGAGAAAAGATTTGCCCTTAAAAAAGGAGAGGACAAGTCTGGGAAGATAAAAGTGTTGCGCCATCTGACATTAACATGGTCCAGTTCATATTGTTTCTAATTGGCTCCGTTTTCTTCTTACTGCACTCTGCAGTACCACTACTGACTACCATGAGTAGGCAGCTATAGGTTGCATGCAGCTTTTTGCCAATGAAGAGCATAAACTCTAAGTTTTGCTTGTGTAAATTCATTTAGCCCATTACATTAAACAGGTGTCAAGCTGCTAAATCCTCCACTGCAGCAGAAATGTATCCCCAAAGGTCATGTTCAGAGGAGACATAAAATCTTGTGTAATCTCTGGTATTTCTAATATGCCCATCACTGCAGTATCTGATTTTCTGCATGCCCTTAAAACTGGAAGCAGTAACTTTTCTGTTAAAATGCATGTGAAATCAAAATATACTGTACTCTTTTGGGCTTTTCATCGTCCTAAAGGACAGTCGGTTAGAGGATTAGATGTGTAGGCCCTAAGGGAGACAGAAAAAAAAACAGTCTGACACCACTGATGTAGTTACAGCCCATTGCATGAAGGCAAAATCTGAAATATTTAGGGAAAGGGGATATATTATTTTGGGAAGCCCTCAGGTACCATGGTGAAGGGTGTGATATAAAACCTAGAGAGCAAGAAACTGTCCCAAATCATCTGGTCCATAAGCAAAGATTGTTATACAATTTTCCCAAGACATTCTTTAAAATAGGGTGTGCAGATTTTCCTGCCTCTTTCTCTTATTCTAGAACTAACATCTCCTCTACTGCAGTCAATGCAAAAGCCAATCTCCCCTCTCCATTTGTGTTGCCCTACGGTAGGCTTCCTCTGTGGTGCCCTGAGGTATCTATGGAGTACAGGATCGTGTTACGGTATTTCATTGTGTAACAACTTGTGTAGGAGTTCAGCACCACAGAACTCCATTTGGGAGAAAACCATAACAATGGTGACCTTAGGGATGTTTAATAGAACTCTGAAACATCAAGAAGTAGTCTAGTATCAGTGTAAAGATCACCACTATCCATCTGACAATGAAGTATTATCATTCTCTCACCTCTGTTAAGGGGACAAGAGCACGGGTCCCAGGGTTCTCGTTGTGGTGCCTGGAAGACGATCAGCTATGCAGACTACACACATAATTTCATTAAATATAACAATAAAGACAGTGGGTCAAATCCTGTCTTTAGTTACACACACTGCAACCCCATGTAGGCTTAAGTGGGACTTAACTGATGCTCAAGCTTTTTGCTAGCATGCTACATGTGAAGGAATGAATTCACCAGATTACCTCAGACAATTGAGAGAGATGAGGTAGGTGAGTTAATATCTTTTACTGGAGCAATTTCCAATAAAAGCTATTACCTCAGCTACCATGTCTCTCTCATCACCTGGGACCCACACAGCTACACCACCACTTTGGAAATTCTGAGATTTGCAGTTTTCTTTCTTTACCAAATCATAACCAGTTTTTAATGAAAACACCTATTAAAATACCTTTTTTCACCTTGATTATTGAGTTACCTCAATCCTATTATAAAGAGGAAACATCAAATTTCAAAATTTGAAATTCTGAAATTTAATCAAAGATCAAGTTTCACAGCTAAAACTTCTGAAATTTTAATTTCAAAACATACCATTCAAAATCTTTTTCACAAATAGCAACGATTTGTGTAATAAAATCCAGTAGATAATTACTAACATTTTGCTGAAATTTACAGAAAAATAGGCAATTTTATCAGACCTGCTTACAGAATTTTGCAGTAACTGTGCAAAATTTGGCCCATCCTGTCCTATCTTGGATCCTTGTACAACACCCGCCACCACAGTATCTGAGAACGTCACCATCTTTACTGTATTTATCCTCACATTATCCCTGTGTGGTAGGGCAGTGCTATTATTGCTGTATTACAGATGGGAAACTGAGGCACAGACAAAATGACTTGCCCAGGGTCTCTGAGAAAGTCAGTGGCAGAGTAAGGAATTTAAATTGAACCCAGGCCACTCAAGTCCCAGAATGCCTTAAACACTAGGCCATACTTCCTCCTCCTCATGTCCTGTAGCTATGCTAGCTAGGTCACAGCATGGACAGCTTTCAAACTAGCCCTGATTCTTGAATTCTAAAGAATAAAAGAAAGGATTTTTTCCTGCAGCCATTTGGGTAAGTGCATTACCATTAGCTGCAATTATACAATGGAAGCTTCCTTGTCAACAGTACTGAAGTTCTAAGGCCTGGTCTACACTGGGGGGGATCAATCTAAGTTACACAAATTCAGCTATGAGAATGGCGTACAGGAGTCGACGGGAGAGCGCTTGGGGGTCGATTTATTGCATCTAGACTAGACACGATAAATCAACCCCCGCTGGATCGATCGCTGCCCGCTGATCCAGCAGGTAGTATAGACATACCCTAAGTGTCAAAGTCTTGCTGAGGCTAGTCCCCCAGTTAGGTCAATGGGAGTGCAGACTAGTGGGTCCCACAACTTCTCTCCTATGAAATAGGAGTAAACTATATAATTGTGTCTAAAAAGAAATCTAGTAACATAATCCAGCAAGGATTACTGTATTCTCTTGTACATCTTTGTTGTAATATATATATTTTTAGAGAGAAATTTGAGGACATATGCAAAGGTACAGCTCTAGGTACCATTCCTGGTCCAAAAATGATAGCAAAAGAATCCAATATGCAATTAATCTAGCTTTTTACTGTTAAATGCATTAGTTACAGTAACAAAGACTTGAAAAACTAGCTCTGTACAGTTCGGTGCTGTACTGTGACAGAATATTAATTACAGCATTGAATGCTGGCCAAAACATGCTACAAGTACAGAGAAAATATGTACAGTAGCTGTTCAAATAATTATTAAAATAAAAAACAAAGTATGGAATTGCTCCTATCTGCAGAGCATAGTTACAGGGTAATATGCAGTGGCACAGAGAGCTAGTGCTCATGCAGTAAATAAAGCACTGTACTGTAATGAACAATTCGAGTTGTTTTCCTCTCCAAAGGACCAAACAATAGAATTACTTCATTTTCATTTGCAGTCTGGTCTGGCCCCAGAGCATTGCTCTTTGTTATTGCTGTAACGGTGCCCAGATGCCCTGAAAGCCTCTTAGTCAGATGGAGCTACACCGATCTACACCCACTGAGGACCTGACCCAGATCTTAATGAATTCATAGATCTGCCATAATACTAAAATCAAGGCCTAACTAAGGGCCTAATCCAAACTAATGGGAGTCTTCCATTGACTTCAACAGGCTTTGCTTTCAGGCCCTATGAGCCTAACTCTACATGATGCTAAGTGCCCTCAACTCCCAACCCAGTGGGAGTGAAGAGTGCTGTGTCCTGAATTCAAACTCAGGCTCTCACAGAGGCTTTCAGCCAAGAATGCCCTCACACTTGTCCCAGAAGATGAAATGCTTGGATCAATCCACACTTTTTTTTATTAATTGTGTTGGGACCATGGGAAATTGGAGATCTCAGTGGTGGGGTCCTCAACTGTTCAAGGCCATGAAGATCATAACCAGCAACTTGGGATCTGATCCTGCCAACTGTGACTCACCTAGACCTGATCCAAAGGCCACTTAAGCCCCACTGACTTCCCTGGGCTTTAGATCTGGCTCCTAGGCCCTGGCCCTGAAAAGAGAACAATGTTAGGGTGAGCCTTTGCAGTTCTCTTTGCAGGATCAGTGCTCATCACTCCATATGCATGCAGTCCTGCTGAAGTACCACCTATCAGTTTAGTGAACTTAATGGAGCTGGTTTTGGATATACGGGTGGGCAGGATTGATAGCCATTTTAACCTTTTATTTTGACATATAACAGCAGTTGGGGTAACAAAGGCTGTGTACAAAGAGCTGGACCCCAAAAGTAGTTATGATTTCAGCGCTTTAGGATTAACTTTTTAAAAAATCCAGTATGCAGCTGCCGGCACCCAACAGACAAAATCTGTATCAATACACGCAAAACAAAATAGTTAAACCCTCATAAAAGAGAGACAAAGCCTAAAATGTGATCAAATGCATAATTTTGGTCTTTAGTTTTTTTAAAAAAAGCACACAATTTATAAATGCCAGTTTGCATCTCCTTACTTGATTTCAAAACAATGTCCAGAAAACACAGCGCAGCTCAAAAACCATGTTGCTCATGTTGTAGAAATTGGCTTCTCCTAGACATTACTGAAGCTGAAATTCCTTCAGTGAGGTTGCTCCTCTGAGTCAGTGCTATCAACCCCATGATGCCAGTTATTGTAACATTGCATTTTTGCCCCTTTGTCTTCATAAATGATTTTCTATAAACTCTGAATAAAAGACGCAGTTTGTCATTTCAGCTATTTTGTATGTCCACTGGGGAAATAATAAACAACAGCCATTTCCACTGAGAGTCATTACGTGGAAGGGGAAGTTTGCAACAGTCATTTCTGAAGAGCATAAATCAGGGAGAGCTGTAATAAATAACGGTGACTGTCAGATGGAAGAACTCAAGAGCCTGTGTTTCACCTCCTGCAGCATGTGTTCAGGGATCAGTTTCCAGCCCTGTCATTGTCTTTTTTCCTTGATAGCGCCCATCAAGACCGATGATTTCTATAATCTGTAAATTTATTGGCAGCAGTCATGCGGTTCAGGAGAGGCGCATGAGTAGCGGGGGTGAGGTGGAGTCCATCTGGCTGACAGGTAACCAGCGTTGCTCGGCGTTCCGTTATTCCTCGGCTGCATACCAGGCGCTTCTCATCGAGGATGGCTAGATGGT
The DNA here is from genome assembly GCA_033296515.1 of Macrochelys suwanniensis. NCBI lineage: Eukaryota > Metazoa > Chordata > Testudines > Chelydridae > Macrochelys > Macrochelys suwanniensis. The sequence continues at coordinate 4,289,034 of CM065790.1, read as the reverse complement.
ATTCACAGAAATCTATCAATGATGCTACTTGCTCATGAAGTGGGAATGACTTGTATCTTCTTTGAGCCAGGCAAAAGAAAGCTTCTACGAAGGCTTGCAAGCACATCCCTTCAAACGAGAAGAGAGTTTACATTAGAATCATGGCCCAGACTTCTCTCACATGCTGCAGTCTTTTAATCTCTATACCCATGTCCATCCCAAAGACTGGATGTGTATGTACACACAGACACACACATTCTCTCTCTCGCTATTAGTTAACTCCTTTTTAATTCAAGCAGCAACTGCCTAGAATGGTCACAAACAAAACACCCATCCTTTGCCATTCAAAGACCAAAATGAGACATTTTCCTTGTATTTTACACACAAATCAAACAGCTCAAAGATTTAAAAGAAGTGTCCCAGAATAGCAAACATGCCCAAATTGGGTTATAGATGGGTGACATTCCTGAAAGTAGAAGCTATTCATAAGAATATGCTGTGATCTCTACAAGCATTGGTTTGACCTGATAGTCTGGCATCTGGAGGTAAATGGCTACAGGAACTATTGATTCTAAGAGGTTGTGAAATTGAATTGACACAAGATCAGCCCTGATTCTTGTTGCTTCAGACATTACATTGAAATTGAGTCTGACACATACTCACATGCTGAGCTCCAGAGAATATAATCTGCCCAAGTTAAAAACAAGTCATATTTGCAACTGAAGTGTGTCATTTTAAACTTTGCCTTCTTAGAGATGGGACCAAACCAAAATCTCAGATCTGAATATACTCCAGATTTCAGGGTGTTTCGGTTTATGGCTCTGTAAACCTGGTCCCATTAACGGGAGCCCTCAGAAATGTACAAGTGAGTTATCCTAAACTTCCTGTCCTTTCTGCTGACACTGTCCTGTGCAGCCAGCCATATCTGGCCTTTCTGCTGAGATGCCCACTAAGGCTACCAATTAGTGACAGTCCTGGTAGTGGTGTTGGCAATGTGGACACTTCTCCACTAGGAACTGGACTGTGACGCACCAACTCGTTTCACATAGGTCACCAAACAGCCATCAGATGGCAACAACTTGGTCTCTACTGACCTAGGCTGGATTCGAACTGGCACCCGGAAGTGAAAGGCTCCATGTTCCACCATCACTCCTCTCAGCAACTCAGTCCCTCCATTTTTTTGTAAATTTACCTCTGTTGTTGCACATGCAAAAGCACAACTTTCCAGTCCACAATTCTTTGCAGCTGCTTTTCCTTTCCAACTAAAGGAGGCCACAAATGGGCGGTTGGGGCCTGGCTGGCCACACAGTACTTCACAGGCCAAGTGCAAAGACTGGAACCTGCACTGTGGGCACAGATGGGATATTCAGCTCATGGCATCTAAGTGCTTTGCTCGGATGGGTTCTCTGCAGCAGCAGCTGGCCTACTTTGGCTTTTCTAAAGTCTCTTTCTCTGGCTCCAGGGAAAGCTGCTCCTGCAATGGTTTTGCATTTTGTAGATGTTGCTGTCAGTCCTTACCACACTACGGACTGGTACTTTGACTTGAATGTTCTTCATTAAGGGATTGAAGATGAATACTCAAATTCTCTCTCCTCCCCAACAGCAGCCCTTAGCTCCTGCTGCCTTCTTCACCCCTGCCTTGGTGAGACTAAACATTCAGCTGAAACACCAGTGTTAACACCCCTGCTTTGATGAGAGGTTCCCTGAGATCTTTAACAACCAGAAGGGGTTAGGAGCTCAGGTTTCTCTCTCATCCAGGAGATGGCCCCTCCAGCCACACACCCAGCATAGTACGGACAAAGAGGCAAGAACCCGTTGCTGGATCACCATCACCACTGCCTCCAAAAAGCTGGGTTCTCCTTTAGGTCTCCTATCCAAGTACTAACTCCCACCCCTTCTTACATTTGTACGATGGGAAGGTCACATGCCAAGGTGGGACAGACGAAGGCACACAGCAGATTGATCACACGCACCTCAGTTATTCTAAAGGACTGGCTTCCCCAGTCTGCTCCAAGAAGAGTCGGCTAAAATTACTTGTGGGAGGATGAGTTCCACTCCTTTTTCAACATATCTCCCAGGTGAGTGTGTAATTTCACTGACATCAGGAAAGAGATTCTGCTTAACCTGAACAGAGCCCTCTAGCACAGATGATCTGTTTCAATTGTGGGAAACCCAAGATCTTGGAGTGAGCAATAAGGGAAAGCAGAGCAATGGCAAAGATTCCTCTGCAAAGCTCAGCTTCTCTGATTCCCCCCAAGCAACCCGTAGAGAAGCCAGACACTGCAGAAACAGGACTTCTAAGGTGTCCTCTGATTGCATCACATTAACAGAATGTTACAATGGCCAAGGGAAAGGATGGCAGCACATAATGCTAATTCCTGCATTTTGGAACCTTGCCGTAATACCCTATTTAATTCTTAATTAAGGACCTATGCACCTCCGTACCTTTGTAGAATGCCAGCAACAAGGAGCTGTCATATCTGGTTTGCATCTTAACTGGCTCACCCAGTTAGCACGCACACTTAAGGGGATTATTTTAAGATAAGATGCTGAGGGGTTTTTTAAAAACTCAATTTAGGTTTACTGATGTTGCAAGAAAAAGCATCTTTTTAAACATTACAATTACAGTCTGAAGTATAATTTCTCTTAACTAAGACTGCAATTGGGGTCACTTACAAGCTCTGTGGTGAAACAGCTTGCAAAGGAATTGTTGGGTTATCTGACAGCAGCAGCTGCCAGCTCAGTAAATTATTTTATCAGTCATGGCGAGCTATCATGTGGGGAAAAGGGCCGATTCGGTAGCATACATATTTCCCCCCATAAGTGACACTCATGCAGAGTATTTAATGGGAAAAGTTAGAAGCTGCTGTTTTACAATAACAGAAACAGCTATTGTGTGATTTACAGTTGGAAGTGGGCCAAATTCAAAGCCAAATTGCCACCAATAGCTCAGGAAGATTATGATGTACAGAAATATTACATTCCATTTTTATTTTTTCCAGAAAACTTCTGGTTCACTGTAACCCTAAACAAATCTGACAAGTTTTGCATGCTGAAATGCTGGGCTTGATGGTTCACCTGCCTGTGATTCTATTGCTAATACAGTTCTGTCAACTAATGTAAACTAAAAGACTTGGTCACACAGTGACATTCTAAGGGGAAGTCTGCATGTTTTCTGTATGATTCCTCTCTGTAGAAACACCACCACCCCTCCCTCTGTATAGACAGTACTTTGAGCACCTGGAAACCTCATTACTGTTTTGTGATTGTAAAAATAAGGGGGTTCCTAATGGAGCTATACCAAGTACAGTGCAGCGGTTCAGACATTATTAAACATCTGATGACTATTATCTTATTTTCAATATACCTTCAATTTTTCCCTCTGATATTAGGACTACATTTGTTCCTCTATCACTCCTTTGAGCAATATATTTTATGTCTTACTCCATGTGCCTGATGTGTATGTCATCTGTTATATATAAGGCTAATATACAGTATAGTTTGTCGTCTTATAAACTAGGTAAAATAATACTTGTCTAAGAGTGCAGGCTTCATTAACATCTGTGAAGCACTTTTAGATCTTCAGCAGGATCTAAGTATTTTTACAGGTGTGATATCTGGCCACATTCTAGCAAATTACCATTGTGTATCATTGAGACACTTGGTGTTTATGTAGGAGAGAGATAAGAGCCATTTTGTAGAAATAAAATACTGATAAATCATGGAAGGGAATTCTCAGCTGGAGTGATTTTTTATTATTCCATCGCTTTGTTCCTTACCAAAAAAAATGTACATGCACACGTGTATGTGTATAATTAGAATGAATATACGTGTGTGTGAAGGGGGTTGTTTGTTTTTGATTGGGGGTGTTGGTTTTTGTGTTCTACGTACACTAGGTTTTGGTCTTAGTTGAAAGATACTAGCCTGAGAGCTCTTTAGACTCAAATGCTTGCTTTATAATAAACTAAACTAATACCACCTAACTCTGATACAGTGCTTTTCATCAGTAGAGTTCAGCCTCACAATCCTTAGTGTATTTATGCTCATCACAACCCTTCTGTGAGACATGGCAGTGCTATTATCTCCCTGGTTCAGATGGGAACTAAGGCACAGAGAGGGTAAGTGACTTACCCAAGTCACAAATGGAGTCTGTGGCAGAGTAGGGACTGAATCTGGGTCTCCCAAGACCTAGGCTAGTTCCAAACCACTGGACCATCCTTCCTTTCTGATTCATAGAGCAATTTCTGTACAACAGGCCGTGGCAACGCAAGGTTCCCTCAAACACCCCACTGTGACTCAATTCTCACCTTGAAACACCACCTTTGTTATTGTGAAGGCATTAGGTCTCTATGGTCATTCCAGCCATAGTTTTACAACTATAGCTGCCAACAAAGGTGCCAATGGCAATGGTATTTTTTGAGATGGGGACACCTGTCCAGTAAAAAACACCAGACTTATTTCACAAAAGCTACTAAGCAGCTGTCAGAAACAGATGGCCTTATTTTCTTATTGGAATGTGACAGCAATTTTAGAGCTTAAGTTACATAACACTTAAATATATCATGCCATTACTGCAACAAGCAAATCACCTCTGAACTCTGCTATCTTGACAAATTAATGTGACTCAGGTTTACACATGTGAACGGAGCAAGTAGGGAGATCATTACCCACTAAAGCCAGGCTAGTGAAACTAACTATCAGACAGTAGTACGCTTTCCTCTTTTCATTAAATGACAAACAAGCCAGCTCACTAAGAATGGTGATTAGCAAGCTGAGGCTAGTCCAGACTGAAAGGTCGGCCTGGACTCCCATTAAACAATGTAATTTATATTTCACCAGAATACAGACACACATTGCCTGTATTGCTAATTTAGCTGAAGATGTCACAGCATCAACTCATCGTTCATTGTGATTGTCTCATGGAACTTTGGGTGCGTAGAATACGATTGACTGCTCATGAAATGTATTATGCAGAAGAGATTTGTTAGCCCAGGGCTACACTAGGGGAGGGGGTCGATCTACGATACGCAACTTCAGCTACGGGAATAGCGTAGCTGAAGTCGGCGTATTGTAATCGGCTTACCTGGCGATGAGGACGGCGGCGAGTCGATCGCTGCAGCTCCCCCGTCGACTCCGCTTCCGCCTTTCGATGCGGTGGATTGCCGGCGCCGACGGGGAGCGCGATCGGGGATCGATTAATCGCGTCTTAACGAGACGCGAAAAATCGATCCCCGATAGATCGATTGCTACCCGCCGATCCGGCGGGTAGTGAAGACCTGGTACAGAAATATATTTTGCGGCATTCTTAATTATTTATTGAGGAAAGCAAACCTTGTCTCCTACTAATAAAAGAGGGTGGCAAGACCGTTAACGTGTAACGTGATTTTAGATATTTCTATTTAAAGAGACTGAATGTTAAGCGTTTACTAAAATCAATGGATTTTGCAGAGATGTAAAATAGATCCCAAAGGCTTTTACATAAACATCGACTTCTACCCCGTGAATGAATCCAGATTTGCTAACAGGTTTTTAAGACAATCTCAATGAAACGTAAGAGTAAAAAAAAAATCCAATGAATCAAAGTCTGCCTTAAAAAGTTACAATAGTGTCCTGATCTTGACCTAAGCTTTCATAGCATGGCTTTAATCCAATTTTAAGGTACCTATGGGACATATTTAAAAGAATGATTAGTAAACATACCCTAGGCACATTACATATATATTAGACTACAATACCTTCAAATAATGAGTTTGTAACACTAAACCATACATTTAAAGGATAGCTAAATTAAATGTTTCATCACCTTAATATTGTCCTGCCATATTGTATGGCACACAAAGCAAAGTCTCATTTCAAGAAAGCACTTAAATGTGTGCTTAACTCAGTCTCAAACACTTGCTTGACTTAAGCATAAGTAACATTCCTCAATATGGGTACTTTCCTGAACTGGGGCCTGACTGATTAATATATTAATCCCATGTTGTAAGATGCTCTTATCTGTGCAAGTTTGTGTCCCGCACTATGAATACTACTGGCAAATTACAGCATATTATATAATTATTAATTTGATGATTATACAAGTAAAGTAATCACAGATGTGTTTTCCCAGACAGGTAACAATATAACACCCACCTTACTGCCACAAAGCAATAGTTGCAGAAAATAAGACTCTGCAGCATGATCATTTACATGTAGTTGGCCTCCATGATATAGAAAAGTTTTTGATGATTTAGAATCTACTCTCCGACCAATTAAATATGCCGTTCCTTTCTTCATATAGCCACCTAGATGGCAAATCCAATGAGCAGCAATTCTGCATATACTCCCCTCCCACACTATGTGTATGCAGCAGATCTTTATACATTCCCCTCCTCCACTCATGCACAGGGATTTGTGGCAGGCAATAGAACTGTACTGTAAAGTCCCCAAATGGCATCCTGTGGCTTTCAGTGATGGCTGAGTATTCCAATTGGCTGTGGTGCAAAGTGTTGGGCTGGCTATTTTAATACCAGCATCAGAGGAAGACAGTCAACAGCAGGGGGTCCCTTGATTTTCTCCATTTGAGCCTCATGCTCAGATGCCGTGGTGATGGGTGCCATATAAATGCTAATGACAATAATAATAATAATAATAATATTTTGAGGGTACATAAGAGCAAGCAGCTTTGTTTCCTATTTTACAGAGCTTAATCCAGACAAGAATTAATGGAAGAAAACTATTGTCTATCTCTAGTAGCCAAACCTTCTCATAAGCAAATCATTTTCTTTGGTGACCTGAGGAAAATATGTAATGCAATTTGCGTTAAAGAGCAGAAAATGCAGCCATTGTAATAGCATGAGGCTCCACTGTCCAATATTGCAAAGTCATTTAATGGTGCATCAGTAATTTGCTGAGCATTTAGTACAAAATTAATCAACTTGGAAAACTAATTTTGCAAAGATTTTTGAGGAAAAAACCCTCCTCTATGCTTAAATATAGAAAATGTTAAAACCAAAGTCAACCCAATGATTTATGTGTGTGCACTCAACTCTAGGTCCCATGGGTTATCAATGTGTACTCAAATCTATTATTACCATTGCTCACCATGGGAAAAAAGTAATTACATAAAAGAAAGTCTACCCTTTAGTGGGAGCAAAAGATAAGTACCATACTCAGGAAAGAGGAAAATGCTGAGATTTCAGTTAGCTCATTTTCCTTTGAAAGGAAGTTACAAAAACACCATTATATAAGCAGAGGGAATAAACACACAGCAACCCTTAGAATAGGCACAAGTCAGCTGAATACAATGGTCCGTTTTTAAGGCTAAACAATATGATTTATACTGCAGACATCTGTGTGGTACATTGGAGACTTTTGTTTAGGGGAGATGAAACCACTTTTAAGATCTACGTATAAAGCCACAAAAAGCATCAGGTAAATAATATATTGAGCACGTTAATATATCACTATTTAGAATATATGTCTTTCAAAGAATTCTATAAAAAGAACGAGGAGTCCTTGTGGCACTTTAGAGACTAACAAATTTATTTGGGTATAAGCTTTCATGGGCTAAAACCCACTTCATCAGATGCATGGAGTGGAAAACACAGTAGGAAGATTATATACACATATATATGTATATATATATATACACACACACACACACACACACAGAACATGAAAAGATGGGGGTTGCGCCTTACCAACTCTAACGAGACAAATCAATTACAGTGACAATTGATTTGTCTCGTTAGAGTTGGTAAGGCAAGGCAACCCCCATCTTTTCATGTTTTCCGTATATATATCTCTCTATATATAGAGAGAGATATAGATATATAATCTAATCTCTCTCTCTCTATATATATATATATATCTTCCTACTGTATTTTCCACTGCATGCATCTGATGAAGTGGGTTTTAGCCCACAAAAGCTTATGCCCAAATAAATTTGTTAGTCTCTAAAGTGTCACAAATACTCCTCATTCTTTTTGCTGCTACAGACTAACACAGCTACCACTCTGAAAAGAATTCTATGGGACAGCTTATACAGAAAGTCTTTGAGCCTGAGAAATTGAGTTTGTATTGAATACTGCCCCAGCTGGCATCAGACTCTGTACCTTTCACTGGAGACCTTCAAACCTATCATTGTTATTCATTATTTATACTGCCCTCATCAGGACGCGGGCCCTATTGTATTAGGTGCTTTACAAACACAGAGAAGACATAGTGACTGTCCCAAAAAGCTTGCAAACTAAGAAAACAGAAAACATAGCAAAATATAAAGGGCAGATGAAATCTGGACATTAAACTGTGTTAGATTTCTTTTAATGAGTTAAGCAAAGGATTAAACCTCACATCCCCACTGTGTGGAAGGTAAATATTAATACTCTCATTTTACAGACCACTAGACTATGGCACAGAGAGGCTAAGTGATTAGCCAAGGGTCACACAGCAAATCCGTGATGACGCCGGGAATAAACCCTTGTACCCTAACAAACATTTTTCATTTGGCTTTTGGATTCAAGGGGTTCAGCACTGCTCTTTTGGAAACACCTTGTTTGCAGCCTTTGCCCTGGGGTTGTGCTGACTCCCTTTCAGCTGCCATATTTTTTATTTAAACAAAAAATCCAGGTGAGCAATTTCTAATTTGCCTGACAGAGACTGTTCAACAGAGGGTGAAGTCTAAGTGGCAGAATGCCCCGGCAAACTGCACTCCAAGATTTCTGGTACATCAAACTTGGGCTCTCCTCAAGAAGGAGGAGGGGGTTCTCGTCACACTCTCTTGGATTAGTGCTTTCTCATCTCTCATGGGGAAGTGGGGGCCTGTAAATATTTTGTTATTACAGGCTCTTCCAGGTCTTCAGCCTAGAGTGGCCCTACTAATCCCCCTTCTCTAAAGCTGACTCTAACGGATTGCGTCTGGAAAGTCATCGGGCCATGGAAACAGATACAACTCTCACGAAGCCTCTCAGCCAAATTGGGAACTTATTTAAACTGTGGTTTAAAAATCACAAGTTGGATGTAAAGAAGTTCTAAAGTGGGTTTTAATGACAAGCAGCCTAACTCTGACCAGTGGTATTTGTTGGGTATGCAAAACTAGTCTGAGTTCCATGCACACGGGTGGTTGTAGCAAAACAAGCAACTTAGGGGAGAGAACAGGATAAAATTGGCTCCCTGCTCCCTTTTATTGCTGTTCTTTGACACTGACGTTAGCCTTCTACAAAACACAAGCATCAAGACTGTTGCTGTCACCAAGGCCCTACAGGCTACCAGACAAGACACAGAAAGATCAGAGGTCCTGGGAGAGCCAGGGGAAGGAGTTTACAGTTTATCTCTTGATCCAGTACTTTTGTGTGTGTGCCATATGGACCTCATGGAAGAAGTGGGTCTGTAGGAGAGATAAAAATGAGGAAGGGTTTTCCATGCACTAGGGCAGAATGGTAGAAGGCATGAAGGCAAAGTGGGAGAAGGAAATTACGTAGAGTGTCAACCCTTCACACCCTCCCACCACTTTGAATGAGAGTATCAGCAATTCTACACACTCACTAGATTGGTACAAGTTGTTCTGCTTTGCCATTTACATCCATTTCAGGATTAGTTTGTACCTGATGCGGAATTTATGCTGCGGCTTACATCCTAACTGACTTTGGCCCACTTCCCTTTGGGGCTGCCTACTCCCTGCGGTACAAAACCCAATGGGCAGACCTCCCCCAGGTACTCTGCACTTTTGCGTCTCAGCAGAGACTGCAGATATGCCACAAACCCCGGAACATGACTGATGAGGAGAGCTTACATCTAATAACTGCCTCGGCATGGCTACTTTCACAGCATTTGTTTGCCTCTGTGCAGTTGGGGTTCCAAACCCCGTTGGTCGACAATACCGTCATTCGCATTTCTACTTCCAAAGACAAAAGTTACATGAGGATATTATAAACCCAAGCCTTTAAGATTTTTAATAAAAATGGCAATTAGATTGGCTCACGAGCAGCAGAGACGCTATTTAGAGCTACCTATTGTTCTGTTTCATCAGGGTCCCAAGTACATATTAAAATTCTAATAGAGAAAAAAGTCATTTTTAAAATAAATGTCATCATTTTCTAAATGTGGGGGTTTTAATTTGCCTTTTAACACTCTCGCTTCCTTTATGGGTCCTAGGTGGGAGTCTGTTTAGCTCTGGCTCCCCTCCATGCAGGTTTATCTTCATTCAGACAAGTATCAGACATAAGGAGTTTATTCTTCCCTTGTTGTGTGCACATAAGTTTCATTAAGCTTATTGGAAATTCTATGCATGCATAAAGAGGCCCCTTTAGAGCTTCAAAACAGACTTGTGAGATGTACCAAATACTAGCCTACTGTACGTGGCTGGTATGTAGAATAAGACAAAGTATAAAGCTGATACTAGTGGGAATAAAGGTAGCAATCTAGTATAAATATTTTAGGTCCAACTTTTCTGCCCCTGCAAAGCTGAGGGGAACTGTATTCTTAGATCACAAGTTTTTTGGGACAGGGATTGCGATTTTATAGGAGATTATACAGCACATAACACTATCAGGCTCCAATCCTGCTGGGGGCTTCTAGACATTATCGCAGTATAAATGTTTAATAAGAGTAATACATAGTAATAGTACTCTGCTTTAGATAAGGGAATTCTGTAGAGCAAGGAACAAAATCCCCACTGCGAAAGCACAAGTAAAGAAAAGAAGATGACAGGGCATTAGTTGGGGGAAAGAACCAGACTGGCCAAGACTGTCAAGAGTGATTAATGATTTTTGGGTGTCCAACCTGAGACACCCAAGATGGGCTAGATTTCCCCTGTCTCCTGAGAATCCACTCTCAGGGCTGGTCCCCACTGGGGGCGGGGGGGGGGGGGGGGGGAAATCGATCTAAGATACGCAACTTCGAAGTCGAATATCTTAGATCGATTTCAAAAGGTACTTACCCCGGTCCACACTGCAGCAGGCAGGTTCCCGTCGACAGCGCTTCCTCCGCTCGCGGAGCTGGAGTTCCGGTGTCGACGGGGAGCGGCTCTGGGATCAATTTATCGCGTCTAGACGAGACGCGATAAATCGATCCCAGAACATCGATAGCTACCCGCCAAATCGGGCGGGTAGTGTAGACGTAGCCTCAGTCTCAAACTGGTGACCCAAAATCACTAGTCACTTTGGAATAGTTTGGCCTCTAGTCCTATTTATCCACACACAGTCCAACACAAGCTTGTCATGATGGAGTAGACTTGGAAAGACTGAATGGTCCATCTTAATTACAATCATGTACCACGAAACCCCCTACTTTGAAGGGTTAAACCCCATTAGTCCCTTAGAAGTGAAAGGCTCCATATCCCATTCTCCTGCATTATCAAGCCCCCACGGCTTTCGGACTAAACTCGGAACTGTTATAAGCAATTACATCTCCACAGTCTTCAGTAAGTAGCATCTGCTTCCATGAGAACTGAATTAGCCCTTAACGTCCAGCCAGAACAATGTGAAGAGACTAAACAAATATTCTTATTATTTAATAAAACGGCAGCTCCCCAAGCCTCCCATCAGGACTGGGAGGGCTCATGGTACTGGACATGCCCACAAACAGGAACTCCCCCTGCCCCAAGCAGCCGACAATCTAAGCAGACAAGAAACACAGGAAGGGGAGTGAGGGAGCCAATCAAATGGATATATTTGTAGGGACACATGTTGGGGAGGTGCTAGTTTTCTAACTATACAGATAACTCAGGACTTTCCCCAGCTGCCCTCAGCCTAGCCACTAAACATTTGCTGATTTCTTGAAGACTTCATGGCAGAAGTGGGTCTTGAGAAGGGATATGACACAGAAGAGGGTAGCAGTGGAACTGATCATTGTCACGCATAAAGGGGGTCACCTGGGGAAAGTGTGAAGGCAGTGGTGGGTGGAGCAGACAAGTGGCAACTAGGCTGGCATAACCAGCAGAGCCCAGATGATGAGGGAACAACACGTGAAGAGAACAGATTGGTTAAGTAGGAAGGGACAGAATTAAGACAAGAAGCTTGAACCGGGGTAGGCGGTAGAGGGGGAGTCAGAAGATGATCTCAGCCGCTGCATTTTGTGTGGGCCAGAGGGGGAAATGGAGATGTGAGGGAAGCCAGAGAGGAGGAGGATGTTGCTAGTTGGAGTGTACAGAAAATAAATCTCTCTCCCATTTCCTTGTTCTGGTCAGCAAAACAAAGAGAAACACTGATAAACAAACCAACAATCTGTGCTAGCACCATTACACAAGCAGACTGTACAGATTTTGCTTATACACAGTAATTTAAGATGCAAACAAAACATGAAAAACTAATCCAGAATTAACAATGGGCCAGATGGTAATGCTAGTTTAAAGCAATAAACATGAAAAACAGCTTCCTTCTGCTACTACTGATCAATTTCCCTATTTAATAATGTAATCAAAAAAGGCATGTTTCTGCTACCACACATATTCAGCATTGGAGGGGGGGTTTCTTTTTCTATTTTCGTCTTCTTCGCTTAATGCAGCAGCAAAATTTCAGAACTCGTTTAAAAAATGAGAACTCTTAGCCCTTAAAATGATAATTAGGATGAATACTTACCCTCCAAGGTTCAGATTTAAGCCTCGCTCTCTATTGCCACAAAGCTGTAGTAAGTTAGCTGCCATCTGCAGTACCTTGATAGGAACACCTACCTTGCTGCTCCAGTGAATTTTGTTATTTAATGAATTTCCCTTTTGAAAAAAACAAGCTTTTTGATATCATTTAAATTTGGAGCCAATTTAAAAGCTGAGTTGTAGTGTAAGTTCCTGCTAAAATGCATCATACATCCCTTGCTCATCAGAAAGCCAAGGACAGAGAATGAACAGCTGTAGGGTGGAACCTGCTATCTGAAAAGTAAATGAATGCAGTACTTGGATTTTACCAAAAATAACCCAATCGGGGAGCAGAATTGACCAACAAAGCAGCTAGACATATCTGCTTGGAGCTCTTGAATTGATGTCTTTTTTGTTAGCTGTGTAAATTACTGTCTGAAGGCAGGGAGCTCCAAGTTATGCTAGAATGGAGACCTCACTGGGAGTGTTATTAAGAATACTATGGATTTGGTGGACCTGGATGAGGCATCACAGCATCTGTTTATGTGAACATAAATGTAAGGCACTTCAGCATGTGCGTTAACAGGTTATTGGTACGTGCCTTGGATTCAGTGGCAAAGTGCCTTCAAACACCAGCTGAGTTTGCAGGTGCAGATGACAGTAAATGCACCTCCAAAAACCAAAATTACACTTGCAAAATTGCAAGCACAAAAAGGGAGGCTTTGTGAAACCCAAGTCCAACGAGGACCTGAAAACAAGGGTGACCTACCCTACACATGAAGGGAAGTTAGTATAGAATTAATGGGCCAAATTCTGCAGTCAGATGCAGAGGCACCGTTCCCACAAATATTAGTGGAAGCTGGGTGTGCACTTATGAGGGCAAAAGCTATCTAGAAACAGAAACTTACATACTCTCCCAGGATGGAATGGAATTACCTGATTCTCTTTGGTCTAGTCCCATACTATTCCATCTTCTTGTGATATCGATGTACAGAATATCCACGGAAGCCATTGAAAAATTGCTGTTACTCAGCCTGCAATTCCTGTTAAATGTAAGCCAAATAAAGATAAAGAAAAAGTCTGATTACTTTCAAAGTTAGCCAAATGTGGGAAGGTCACTGGGATAAAGGGTTTATGCAGGCCAGACGGGCAACTATGAAGGCACACAGAACTCAACTGAAAGCCATGGCCACCTCGCTTGCTGCAGATATCAATCAAACCAGCACTCGTTAAATATACATGGGCTATAACGGAGAAAGTCCTGTATGTTCTCACTTACAACGTCACGTTTACAACCAGCCTTCCCATTTGTTCAGAACACTCGGACACCAGCTCCGATAGGGACTAACTGTGAGCAGATCCAGTGTTGTGGATACTGCCACACCTCTAAGTAAGTTCTGAACATTCAATGTGTTCAACTTCATATCAATATCCTGAAAAGAACAGGATGAACAAGCTGCTATATGTGTTTTTCAATCAGCTGGGTTTTGCAAGAGATAATAAAAAAATCCACTTACTATTTCTTATCAAAAATACGGCTTGACCAATTGTTACAAACTGCTACCCTTTAAAACAGGGGTGGGCAAACTACGGCCTGCGGGCTACGTATGGCCTGTCAGACCTTTTAATCCGGTTCCTACATGTAGGGGCAGCCAGGGGGCTCCGCACACTGCCCCCGCCCCAGTCTCATAATAACTGACCCCAACCATGCTTGTACCTGGCTTTGATTTCCCACATCACTCCTAGGTCCTTCTGAACTGATTTTGAATGGGGCCAGGTCAGCGTGCAACTAGCCTTCATGCCTGGGGCCAATGAGAAGATCCCACATGCCAAAGACAGACACTATCATACATCACTGACGAATGCCCTCTGACAAGATTTGATGGTAGTCAGAGGGCTCTGTACTTCGCCAATGAGGCTGCTGCAAAATGGCTTCGCAAGTTCAACATTCAAGGACAAGGAGAATAATAATAATAATCATGGAATAATCTTTAAGAGGAATATCTATCCATCTATCCTGACATTTATACTATGCTCATCACCAAGGTATCTAAATCAAGACTGGATTCAACAGTAAAAAATACACTGTAGTGAACAATCCTGCCTGTGGATGGAGCAGATGCCCCACAGTCTTTTCTATCTGTAATCTATATAACTCTATTTGTTTTTATTCATTCTTGACTGCTAAGGGCATCTGGATGAAAAGAGTGCATCTGCTCCTGCTGCTTATTTATTTTGTCATAGTCAATGAAAGACAGAAAATGGGATATGTGTCCCATAACTGGAACATGTACAGTCATTAAAAAACAATGAAAATGACAAAATAAAAGTATACGAAAAAATAAATTGAATTCCCTGGCACTGCAAGTTGCAATTTCCTGATGCAAATCTTTAGTTCACCGTGTATCAGTGAGCAGCATTTGGAAAGCCTCCCTCCTGGCTGGGAACAGCAGGGTATGCACCCAGAGCTAGGGAAATCACCCTGCTTCAATATCTCCTCTTCACAATGTCTCAGTCCAAACACACTCACATTCCTCTGGCTTAATGGAAATTAAACAAGTAGATCTGGACTATGAAAAATACTAACATTTGTTAGAGCCCATGAACCAGCAGTGGAATAAAGGCCCAAGTGTTCCTACTGAATAAAGCTTTGGACCACAGGTCAGTCTATGCCCATCTTCTTTTAAGGATCTATTACCTTTCTAAAAAAGCTAAACATGTACCTAAATAACAAGTATTGTAAAAGGAAATTACCTTTGTTTCCAATGCTATTATTTTCCTCATTTGTGATATCTGAATTATGTTTGCTACAATGTTCCAGAACTTACTTTTCCACATACAAATATGGGAGGAAAAAATAACATCAATAATGTCTATACCCAACAGATTCAATCCGCAATGCCAGCTGAATTGAGTGACAAGCCTAAACATTTCAGAACTGCAGTTTGTATAAGCAAAGATCCAGACTGACATTTAGCTGGATGTTTTCAAAGCAACACAGGCAGGTACACAATCATTTTATTTGGAGCTTAATTCTTCAAAACAGCAGGCAGGAGTTTCCCAAAGGGGTGAGAGGACAGGTCAACTGCAGCACCAGGAGGTGTACTAGATTCCCTTACTCTGAACACCCCTTTACACTCTAGATTCCCTCCAACCTTCTCACACCTGCTCCATCCAAGTATAAGGGAGTCTCAGTTGCTGAAACATGCATATTGAAGAGTTGGAAAATGGAGCAAGAGGGAACAAATTAAAGCAAAATGGGGGCTTTAAAAAAATATACTAAACTGAGAGGAGTCAGCTCTACGAATAAATTCGAGATTCCTGCTTAACTGTTTTAGGAAGCCAGTCATACGAAAGTAGAGTCCTTCTGCTCTTACAGCTTAGTTCCCCAGCCAAAAGGATAATTCTCAATTTGTGGCATCACAACAATTTCCACGACAGCTAATGCCAGTGTCACAGACAGCAAGTACACCATCATCCAATTACAAAATAAGGGTATTTAATAAATGCTGACGTATACTGTTCTTATGCGCATAGTGAGACAGTGATTTAGGGGAAGAGGTTTTCATAGTTAAGGAGAAGTGAGATAAATACACTTAGATATTCCCCATTTTACGAGAAGAAAAAAAAATATGGGGCTTGCCAGATATTAGCATAATTCACTCAATAAACTGCTGACTCGTGTAGCACATTTCAAGAGATGGACACTGTGAAAACAAATTAAGACAGAGTATATTATGTTTATTTCCTCACTCTGTTCTGTTTTGGGAGGCACATGTTAAAGAGTATCAGTGTTGCCCGAATATAGTGCAACTATATTGCTCCTGCAGATTATATCTACTGTATTTTCAGAGAAGGAAATATGATCAAAATATTAGTTTATAATGAGGCAGAATTTAAAACAAAAATTGCCTACAGAGAGAGGCTTGTTAGCAACTACAAAACACGAAATTCACCAGCCAAATAGCTTTGGAAACTCAGCTGTATCCAATGGCATAGGAAGATAAGAACAGAAAAATTACCACATTGTCCTTTCATTTTGAAGAGCTTTTGATATTGAGTGCTAAATTTTGAAAAAAACACTCCACTCAGTAACAATTCTGTTCATAACTCGGATATTTGCGCAATTTCTTCTTCCCTCATTTACATCAAAGGACACTGGTATGAAAAAAATACCCAAGATTTTATTTTTGAGACCTTCCGCTCAAGCTGCTTGTTCCTTTAAAGAGACAATTCTCAATTTAAGGAATGACAATTTCTACAGCTGCCAATGGCAACGTCACCTATTAGCCATTTCCTTTTCTTTCCTTGTTAAATACCAAGACAAACTGTGAAAAATGGGAACTCTTTTCTTGTTCCTGTTAGCAAGAATTCAGGTAGGGGTGTCCCCCAATCCCATGCTTGTGACAGCACAGTTCACTACCACGCAAACAAGTGTGTTCTCTAATATTGGATTATGCGATCACTAAAGGAAACAGAGCAGTAGATTTATTTCAGTAATCAGCAATGACAAGAAAGAAAATACAGAAGAGTGTGCAGCTGTTCAGTAGGATTTTGGGGGAAATGTTATCTCTGGTGTTAACTATTCTATCACATACACACAAGAACAGCAGTGCTATTGGATAGGGCTGGGAGATCTTAAATCCTTTACTACTAACCTTATAAATGTTCGGAAACCTGTTGGTCCCAACTTCATTGTCCCTTTTACTCCAAGGAATCGGATAAACAATGCAGCCATTCTGTCCACCAGTCGCAGATAGTTGAACTGTTTGGCATACTTTGGAAACACTTGCTTGAGACAAAGGGAGGGTAAGCTGGCTTCTGGATTTTTGCTGATATCATGTTCCAATTGGTCTGTTGATCCTGGTTCCAATAGGTCGTCCTTTGTGTCTGATGCATTCTCAGACAGTTGATATCTGTAGCACAAACAGTAATTGTACCTTGTGAGACATTGTATCAATACACTATGATTCTGTCAGCATCTTTATCATTAAAACCTATTTCCAGGGATTTATATAGTAACTTGGATGTAAAAATTCATTCTGGGCTGGAAAACACCAGACAAGCAATTTAAAAAAACCTCAGTTGAGCTGTCTAAGTTTCAAGAAGGAAAAAACAACAAGGAGTCTGGTGGCACCTTAAAGACTAACAGATTTATTTGGGCATAAGCTTTTGTGCATCAGGTGTATCTGAAGAAGTGTTTTTTTACCCACGAAAGCTTATTCCCAAAGAAATCTGTTAGTCTTTAAGGTGCCACCGGACTCCTTGCTGTTTTTGTGGATACAGACTAACACGGCTACCCCCTGAAACTTGACAAGAAGGAAAAAAGGATTTCTGGTTTAGGAGACCTTTATACTCATACTAGACGAGTGGGTAAAGAGATATGGGCCAGTTTTCAAAATCTGCTGCTTAAAGTTAGGCACCTACATTCATATTTAGGCACAAAACTAAATGCCCTGATTCTGAGAGCTACAGAGTGTCCATAAGTCTCATGTAAATGAATGGGAGTTTGGGGTTCTCAGCACCTCCGACAATCATCTAAACTTTTATGTAGGTTTGAACATTCAAGACCGTATCTCATTTTCTGTTTTAATTTTAAAGTGAATTTCCACATTTGTAAAAATGTTGGATTAACAGCTCTGAGAACGTCAGCCCTGCATTCATCCAAAGACCAGGGACAGCATGAGCAGTGGCAGAGCAAATTCCCAACACGCTCCACTGATGTGTTTCCACCTGGACATGGAGGACCCACTTCTAGGGTGAACTGGTTTTTCACTCTCAATGCCAGTTCAGTCTGTCATTTCTGCACAATCTCACATCAACAATGCCAATGGAGATGGTGTTTTTTGTGACATGGACTCTGGCCAAGGCAGAAAAACCAAAGCAGGGACTGCTGGACTTTCAGAGAACTCTACGATTTTGGGTGGACTCTCTCTGGCATGTGCTGATTAGCTGTTTGCTCCAACCCTCTCCCTCCCTCGCAGTCTTGCTGCCTCAGCAGCACTCCTCTTACCCTCTTCTCCCGTTCGTAGCCCCACTCATTCCCTTCCGCTGATCCCCTCTGAACTAACTCCCTACACATCCCCAAAAAATCATGGAACTAACATGATGTTTGCTGCCATCACATTATTCACTCCACTTGTGTGTTATCCCCTTTCCCCTACCCTGCATCTGTCTTGTCTATTTAAATGTAAGCTCCTGGGGGTAGGGTCTGTCTTTGTGTCTTAGGTTTGTACAGCGCCTATCAAAATAGGATCCTGGCCCATGACTAGGCCTCCTAGGTACTACAGAAATACATATAATAAATCATAATAATAAAATGCTGAACCAGTACCCAGCATGACATGATGGGTACTGATGTGGATGGAGGATAAGATGAAGTTGAAGTCCAGACAATTTCTGGTTATTGAGATCCTATGACACTTTTGGAAAGAGTGATGGTATTAGCCTAGGTTTTCTGCGCACAGTCCATTTTCGTTAAGAAGATCCTGCCTATCTGAAAATGGAAATACAATATTCTTCTTCACTTCTATTCCTAAACTATCATGTGATAGTGCCGTGAGCTGTTAACATTTGCTACCTTTCACCCTAGAGGTAGGTGAATTGATCCCCATGCATAGTTATGCAAAGCATTTGAAGGGTGAAAGGGACTAGATAAGAATGATTCTCTATTGTCAATATGGTTACCAGGGAATCTACAAAATAGCCAGGAACACAACTTTAATTAAGGTCTGGGAAGAAGAACAAAGCTCTGGTCTCTTTTGTCTGCCTCAGTTTCACTTCATTGTCACTATCTGAATGACCCAACAAAGGATTCCATTCTACAGCATTGTAAGTCCCACCGCTATCAGGTCAGTGTAAACTTTCCCACTTCTGGGTGTGTATGTACCAGGTGTCCTTCACAGCCATCTCATTTCCTCCAGCTCACTGTGGTAGGCTACTAGTCTAGTACCAACCTATCTAACACAATAAAATCAAAATGTATTGGCTAAAAATGCTACTATGGGCACCACTATTTAAAGGGTCTCCAGTTACAAATCAACATTTCATTGGAGAGGCTTTCTGTTGCTTCATTATGTGCAGTGCAATTCGGATCCAATAAAAAGAGCATGTCAGTGATGTCACTGAGTTTTGATGGAAGGCAGTCACTTTTGCATTGTATAAAAGCCCCATTTTTCTCTTCTCTAGGTAAACTGGTTATAAACAAAGAAAAATCAGAGGCTGTAGAAAGCAAAAATCCTGCAGCAGTTTTCACACATGAACACTGAGCAATTCTAATTCTAGACAACAAGCTCTCAGAAATTACCTGAAAGGGGAAGAAATGAATAGTAACTTAGAGCAAGGGGGTCAGGAGAGCAAGGCCAATAATACTGAACTGAGAGAAGGTGATTAGTGCACAACTCTCTCACTTCCTGTGCCATGACTGTGCGGCATCATCCCCAAGAAGAAAATTAACTTCAGCTGTTGCTGGGTTACTAGCTGACACAAAATCAACACCTACGTGTCATATATGCATCTGCACCACTGCTGGCCCATCTGTGTGCTATTTCCTTTGCGTAGGGTGAGGTTGGAGGGGGATCTATTATGAAGAAAATCTAAAAATGGAGTTTAGAAATAACTCTGATCTCACTGCTCCACTTTAATCTAAGGGGGATTAATGATGAGACAAATTATTTTATTTTTACACTTGTAAAGATGTACTATTACAAGTCACAACATATTGACTAAACCAACATAAAAAGGCTCTCTTCGATACAGTCTAAGTGCATATCCTAACAATCCTAAATACATATTCTAAAAATACATTCCAATACACATCCTAATATATCCAACCTGGATAAAGAGACACACGTCTTCACTGTGTGCTAAAAGGTCATTGCATGTGAGCTCTCACAGAAGAGATGGAGAAACCAAATCTCAAAATCAATGGCACTCCACTGAGAATGCCCTGTCTACAACTCCCAATGGTCAAAATGTATGGAATATTACCCACAGAATCCTAGCTAGCCTTAAATGCCACAAGAGCACACTGGGAGAAGAGCATCCCTCAGGTAACCAGAACCAAAAATTATCCGAGTTTGTAGCTCACTGTCACCCAGAAGTAACCCAACACCATGCTTTCTCCTCATCGTGGTCTTCCAACTTCTACCTATTGCTTGAGTCTTTTCCTCCCCATTAGGCCTTTGCATGGGAGCATTTCCCTACAGGTGTTAGCAGCCATCAACAGCCAGTGCAGTTTATTCCCTTCACTACATGTTCTGGTGCTTTATCCAGTCTATTCTTAATCGACTCAGTGATGGGGTTTTCCATCTCTGCCTTGGAAGACCTTTTAAAATGTGTCACCTTGCACTTGGATAGTCACATGAGATGGGCAAAAGGGACCTCAATTTAACATCTCGTACAAAGGACAGGCCACTTTGCAGCAACTCTAGTACTGCACTGCAGTTTCAGCATTGACTAGGAGCTGAAATCCTTTTGTGGGACTTGAACCCAGGACCTTGCAGGCCTGCAGCAAAGACAGAGAACAAATGAGCCATAATGACATGCTTGCCAATTGCTCTGCCTTCTGTTTTATCATAGAAGAGAATTTTTTTAACCAAAATTTGCTCTAGCTCTCAAATTCCAAATACTTACCTTGTATTGCAGCTAAACGCATTTTATTTGCATAGACAATGACCTCTACTCTCAACTTTTTTTCAGTGAATTTAGTATGTATAAAAGGTGCTGGATTGACTTCTCTTCCTTACCACAGAATACAGATAACATTGGCAGCAGCATTGCAAGCTTCCCTAGCAACATGCCACAAAGCTGTTCTAGAAGAAAAGGGACAAATTCAATCCTGGAGTAAGCAGGTACATTGACTTCAATCGGAGCTGTATTTGGTCCCCGATCTTTAGGGGTGAGAGAGCGTTTAGTCTATGCTCAAGGGTTCTCACTTATATTTTAGGGCTACATACTGCCCACAGATATACATGTGGAACTCTCATTGATTTTAGTCAGAGTGGCAAACACGTATCTGAAGGCAGAAGTTGGTCCTTACTTTACAAAACCTTAAAGTCTAGCTGAGAGACCATTTGTTGTCCCTAGGCACAGCGTTGAGAAGATGGGTAAAGAACTGTCTAGCTGGCGGCCCACAAGTTTGGAATGCTGAGTCAAAACACGTTTTGCCTTTCTTCTTGATAAGTGGCAAAGCTTTCTTTCATTTCTCGCTTGTTTAATGGTTTGTGGGAAATATTGTTCTTGAGGTGGGGAACTGGGGCCCCATTTTTGTTTGCAGAGACCTTTGGGTTCTGAGTACTTCAGAAATTAAAATGTATTATTAGTGCTATCTGCTTTAGCATTAACTGGCAGTTCCAGCAGAACCCATTTGTGATAATATTTTTGTACGGTGAACCAGTGTTCACTAGTAACTAACCTGAGATCCCCCAATTCATTGTGCAGAGGCCACCAGATATCTAATAGAAGGTACCCATTTTGGTCACTATCCTTCTGGAATGAATCTGAACCAGAGACCAAGAAGACGAAAGGCTTTCGACCTTGTTGCAACTTCCATCCAATACCTCAACCCTTCTGAGTCTCATTTTTGTATTCCTTGTTACCTGCCTATGTTTATCCTAACAGCTCATAAAATATCTCTAATTAATTATTTGTGAAAAGTACTTAATTGGGTAGGCAATGCAAGACTATTGTCACAAATCTCCAAAGGAAATGAAACCCCACACTGAAAAAAACGTTCATGAGTTCTAAATGAATTAACTTGCTTAGACTAAAACAGTTCGATCCACCTATTATCATAATGTATTCTCTACTTCAATTTTCCACAGTCACAAACAGAATGAAAATGCGATTTATAACATAAATTATATCTTTTTCTTAATGCAGAAACGTTATTATATGATCCATCTGAACACTCTTGTGCTACAAATCATTTTATTACTGCAATGTCTGATATCCCAAAGTACATGGCATCAAACTGAGATAAGAAGAGGGAACAATTACATCCTTCCCCAGTTTTCACAAGCAGATTATTCAATCTTTAGGCAACACTTTTCCTCTAATGCCTTAACATTTAAATGAGGTCTTATTTAGTTTAATTTACATAGTATGTTTGCATACAGTAATATGCATTGATTTGCAAGATGAATCCAGTTTATGTTCTTTTAAAAGATCAGGTCTCTATAAATAGATTGGCTCGGTTATTTTAATGTCAGCCAGCAAGTCATCTATTATTGTTACAAACTTTCAAAATTATACAGTGTGAAGATAACAATATTTTAGACCCGCTTTAGTGCTTCACTACTTCAAATTACAAGATGCTCAGTCAGTAACTGCCAATCTAGGCCCTTTGCAAGTGTACAGAAAACAAAAGCATCTTCGTATCTATGCCTCCCAGAATCTAGTGGAGTTGTTTCATTTACAAGCAAGATCCCTATATATTAAGGCACACAGGGAGAGATTACATGCAATTTGGCCAAGCTATGGCTCTGACTTTATTTAAATAAATAATCACACACACAAAATGCAGATATGTTTACATTTTCTTATAGCTCTGCAGGCACTTAAAACCACTCAAGTAAATTACCAGGCAGAGAGGTCTAATGAACTAAAAGAACAGTGCTGGGTGCACCCAGCTACCAAGTTCCAATTGTGCCTCTGCCAATGACATTATGTGGCATTCAACAAACTGGTTAACCTCTAAAAGTCCCAGTTTCCTTATCGGGTGAGGGGGGAAAAAGCTAGGTTGGGGGTGACAATATTTAATTATCTCCCTCAATGGAGTGTTTGTGAGGATTAATTAATTAATGTTTGAACACTTTGAAAACATAAAGCTCTGCATAAATGCTAAGTGCTAGCTAGCTACTCATACCACAGCCAGCACAGTGATAGCAGAGAGCTCCCACCTCCACAATATGTTATTTTTCTCACTTGCTTATATCTCTTACCCATTTTGTCCTAATGTAGGAAAGAACAATTCCTCCTTGGCTGCGCGTCCGATGAATATCTCAGGGAATTCCCTCACCCCCGATCTAGCACTGGCACAGTACTTTTACCACCTTGCTCAAAGCAGGACGAGATGCGAATAATGCTGGTGATCAGTCTATAGTAGCACTTGCTAGACCAGTGCAGGAAGAACGCCATAAAATTCTCAGTGTAGACAAGACCCTTGCAGACAATCTACAAGCTCAGGCTCCAGTTCCAAGAGAAAAATGTTTGTATCAGAGGGCAAATTAAGGTGTTAAAAACGTTTCTTAAAAGCAACACTTTCTCACTCATTTAAGTCAAAGAGAAGAGGTATTTTATCAACCATTAAAAACCCCTCACTTCTGTGCAACGAAAACAAGGAAGAAATTCCTGCCCATCAAATACTTTCCCCCAGAAGTGGTAAGAACCTCTAAGCTGGCACTTAAATGAAAATCTCATCTCAGCCCTAACTAGGGGGATACTGTCAGCACTGCTGAACTACATACTGTACAGTACATCTCAGCCTCCTCAGGACCAGCCTGACCATGGCATGTCTGGAGAATGCAGCCAATTGAGACCTGGCACGTTTGCTTTTGGGGCATGCAATTCACCCAGCTTCTGCCCTAGATTTAAAGCCAGCAGGAAAAAAGTAGAGGAGTAAACCTATGAGCATAAGCAACAGAAGTCTGATCATTTGCATGAGCAGAAGAAAACTCTGCATCTCCAGGTGTCAAATCCTCCCCCACAAAATGTGCTACACAGATTACTATTCTGCCTGAAGTCTGCCACAGGTCTGTCTGAGGCCTCCATCTGTTTTTGCATGGGGTGGCTGTGGTGATTTTACATGCAGAGTCAGAAATAAAGGCAAACTAGCAAAAAAATCCTCATTTTATTGATATGAGAGTTATAATCTCATTATTACTCCTCATTATAGCTACAGGTACATAGTGTGACAGACCCAGACAAGTGGGGTACAGAAGTCTGATAGAAGGCAAATATACTGGCCATTGGATGAATAGTTTTCTGTTCCCTGAGTGACCAGAGCAGGGGCTGCACTAGAACAAGCAGGAACTTTCTGGAACCCATTTAAGGCAGGCAGGCTAATTAGGACACCTGGAGCCAATTAAGAAGAACCTGCTAGAATCAATTAAGACAGGCAGGCTAATCAGGGCACCTGGGTTTAAAAAGGAGCTCCCTTCAGTTTGTGGTGTTGCGTGCGAGCAGCTGGGAGCAAGAGGCACACAAGGAGTTGAGAGTGAGAAGAGTTGAAGGACTGAGGAGTACAAGCATCAGCAGACCATCAGGAGGAAGGTCCTGCAGTAAGCATAAAGAAGGTGTTGGGTGGAGGCCGTGGGGAAGTAGCCCAGGGAGTTGTAGCTGTCACGCAGCAGTTACAGGAAACCCTCTAGACAACTGCAATCCACAGGGCCCTGGGCTGGAACCCGGAGTAGAGGGCAGGCCCGGGTTCCCCCCAAACCTCCCAACTCCTGATCAGACACAGGAGGAATTTGACTGTGGGTTCTACCAGAGGGGAAGATCTCTGAGGCGATCAAAATCCGCCAATAAGCACAGGACTCACCAAGGTAGAGGAGGAACTTTGTCACAATAGGAACTAGGTATTATCATTATATCATGCCCATGACATGTTTCAAGCTTCAGCTGCTTTTTCTTTAAGTCCTCCTTAAACAATTTTTCTTCTTGCAAGGGGCAAATGTATTCAAATCTTCCCTTAAAACACCTTGTATTTTCATTGATAATTCACCAAAACCGAAGAAAAATTTCCAAACGTCAAAATTTGCACCACCTTCAAACCTGGGCCTCGACCCAGCCAACCAGTGAATTGTGCATGGGCTAAATTATCACTGGTGTAATCCAAATGACATTAATTGTGAAATCAAGGAAGTTTAACTATAGGATTAGTTAGGGTTGGTCCTGCTTTGAGCAGGGGATTGGACTAGATGACCTCCTGAGGTCCCTTCCAACCCTGAGATTCTATGATTCTATGATTGCTATTAGATTCTTATTAAATATTTGTATAATGATCGTGCTCAGAAGCTTCAGTCGGGTCATGTGCTATGTGATACATCAATACATATGAACATATGGTCCCTCTTCCACAGAGCATAGCATCAAAGAAAATATTCACATACAGTACAGTATAGGTATAAGCTTCAACACCATATTAAAAAAGACAGCGTGTGGGCAGTGCTGTTATTTTTCACTCAAAATCTCTTGCACACGCTGTCACAATACATTATTTTATCTTTCTTGTTATTGCCCAATTCCTAAACAAAAGCTGAGATAGATAATGATGTTCTCAAATAAATGCTACATGTTTATTCAGCATGATAAATTTTTTCCTCCTTTTGGCATTTTTGGATATAATTGAAGGTTGCCATCATTGTAACTTCAGAAAGTCTAAAAACTGATGGTAATTACTTGGCACCTACTAAGCATAGTCAAGTTTTCATCTTCTTTCCAATAGTTTTTTTAAGTGAACATCATCAAGAATAAGTTAAATTCACACTAGGGTACTAAGAAATTACTGCTTTTATTACACTGATCTTTTGTGTTCTGACTAGATTTAGTGCACCTCATAAAGTTCAGTTCAAGTACTGAATAACAATCAACACAGCCTTTACCCACCTACAGCAGCATAAAAACTATCAAGTCAGACATACAGTAAATCTGTACCTCTGGACGTATTCAAACGGTTTCAGAAGTGGAACAGATTTCCTCAGCCCTACTGCAGCCATTCTGTGCCCACAGTCAACCTTAACACACCTGTCCCTATGATAATTATTTTCCTTCCTCTTCTTTTCTGCTAACTTTCCCTGAAAGATGTAAATCAATTGGCAAACCACATTTTGCCCTCTTTCGTTGAACTCCTTTCTGTTTTAGGGCTTTTTAAAGGTCCCTAATAAAGTCTCAGTGGCTTCTGTGTCACACAAACTGCATTATCAGAACTCACGCTCAAAATGGAAAATGGCTGCAGCTCTTTCCAAAGTAAGAGCATGAAACAAAACCACCACCACTCACTTCATGTATTCAAACTGCTTGTAAAAAATACTGGGTGAAATTTTCAAAAGTGACTACATGACTTCGGAGCCTACATTCCATTTGCCTTCCCTTTTGAAAATAGGACTTAGGCTCCTAAGTCATCATAGCTTTTCTGAAATTTTTGCCAGTTGTCTAATTAATCCTAACACCACCACAGTGATTTATGTAAATCTCACCCCAATTTTATTAATGGGGACTGAGACAGAGAGGTGAAGGGTGGAATTTTCAAAACTGCTCAGTGTTGGCCTAACTCTCCTCCCACTGAAGGCCATAGTAAAACTTGCAGAGATTTCAATGGAAACAGAGTTAGGCCAACACTAAGCATTTTGGAAAAGCCCACTTTAAGTGCCTTAACCAAGTCAACAAGGTGAGCCAGTAGCAGAGATGCAGATCAAAACTAGGGAGTTCCCAGCTTCCAGACTCCTTCTTAGTCCATTAGACAATGCTACTCTCTAACCTGCTCACCAGGGCATACTTAAAAAAGATTTCAATGCACCAATCTGAATATTGTCTAAGGATCACACTAATGTCATATGACAGGATGAGATGCCTATTGTATGTATATAGGGTATGCATTTTAAATCTGTGGTAAAAAATGAGGCAACTCCCAGTATTTTACACATGTATGAATGAGGCTTAACTACCACCATCAAAACAGAGCCCATCTCTGTGTGTCATTTAATGACATGATCAGGTCCCTTAAAGTATAATACATATCTAGATAAGAGCTACATAAATTTTAGCTCTCATCCCCATTAAAGTGCATGTGCTACATACATAATAACAAATATAAAGATGGGGGTTAGATAACCAGTGTTAGATGTAACAATGGGCCCAAAAGTGCTACCAGAACTAAAACTGCTCAACTAACTAGTAATACGGTATAACACTTTTTGCTCCTAGTGATGTATGTCCAAATTAATGCAATTTTCCCTGCAGGAAAACTGGTTGCACTAATCTACTTTATATATAAATCAAAAATGAAAAAATATAATTACTAAGATCACGTCTATTTTCTAAACAAACATTTTTAGGGACAAATTTTCAGACCAGCTTCAAGTTGGCCTCTGAATTTATGCACACATTTTATACACACAACTGTCTGAGCTGCAAAAGACAGCATCCAACTGCAAAAGTTAAATGGCTGAGCATCCACATTAGACAGTGCAGTCAGTTGCAATCACAAAGTGAAAATTTGACCCTAATGGTCTCCAGAAACATCACTTAGTTGCCAATCACTGGCTCATGGTACTTTTCTTTCACTTGTACACGTAAACATCTTGTAAGAAGAAACTACAGAGTATACTTTGTACTTTCAATGAGTTCACAGTAGTTCTTCATATCAAACATTTGTGTCTAGCCTCTCCGAGTGCCTAGTAATTGTAAATGCCAGGCCATTGCCTGCTCTGATGAGACTGTCATGCTAGGTTACAAAAAGCATCTGTTTTTGGAACAAGACTGTTTCATGCAAACTCTAGAGATAATGGTCTGTTTTTTGTATATCTGAAACCACAACATGTTCACTGAAGCTGAATATTTCTATATGTGACCAATTTCTTAAGAGACACGGGACTCAAAAATTCTAACAAAGTACACTATAACGAGGCACTCCTATATGTTCCTCATATTCTCTCTGTAATACCAGATGCTAGAGCAGTTAAATTGTTCCCTGAAACTAGTGCCTGTAGAGATTGTGCTTAATCCTGCAAGGGAGTTCTTTTCAAAATTTCATACATATGGATCTTCCCATCTGCTAGATGGTAACCTGCAATTTCTCATCAGCAAGTTATTCATCTCTTGTTGGCTACTGTAAATTTGACTGGAATAGGTGTGCCGGCACACATACCAACAATCCTCCTTCCTATGTAGCACAGATGCAGTGGATTCTATTAAATCTGAGAGAAGTTGTGATATAAAAGACAAGGATAAGATTCCCATCATCAAATAAATAGGGACAATGTACCAATATGGTTAATAAACAGGCTTTGTACATAGTCCTGTGAATACCAATAAGCAGATATAATGATGAAGTAAGAATACTGAGCTCCATCAAATAAGAATTCCAAAAATGTAAGCTTGTCAACTAGGTGATCCCACTGACAGTCCCAAATAAAACTAGAAATGTTATAACAATCTCTGGTGTACTCGTTGCAGACAAAGGACCAAGCAAATACTCTCAGATCCCCTGCATAAGCCAGAAGATTTCCATCACAAAAGAAAAGCTACAGATATTTCCAGTACTCCCACCACATTGGGATTCTAATTGCTGGCACAACTTAGAAGAGTTGTTCTCCACATCAATATCCAAAACTGTAAAATTAAATGAATAAAATTTAAATAATAATAAAAAAATAGTGAAAACAAAGCTTTATTTTCTGGCTGGTACAGGAGGAATAGCTGGCAGGAGATTGAGACTGTCTCTGTCCAGCAAGCGGCACAGCAGATAAGGATAATGTTATATTTGTTTTCAATTAAGTAAAGCAAAAATGAATAAATTATCACTAGCTTTCTTCCTTTACATGCAAGATCTGGTGGTGTACGCAGTTGCCAAAGAGCATACATAAATGTACGCAAGGAACAGCCAAGATATACTATACACAGCTTTATTTTTTCCTGTTTAAAAGATTTCTTCAGGAATTTAATAATCCCAAATTTTGATTTTATTGCAACTGGGCCTCAACTAAACGTTTGCTACTCCAAAAACAAACAACCAAACAAGCAAATGGCTGTACTTGGCTTACAACAGTCATAATTTTGCTTTCATTTTAACCCAGTCTTTATGGCTTCCAGTGATCTTTTGCTGTTCTGAAATCACTGCATACTTTTAAACTGCAAATTCAAGATTATCTTGCACTGTACATTAATCTGTTACTGTGGCCAATTCTATTTTCAGTTTAATCAGCATTAAAGTTTTGTTTTTGTTGCAATTTCAGTGGCTGTGCTAGCTGCTAGCTCTTTACATTTAATTTTCAGAGGGAATCCTCAGGAGCCAGTTGTTAGACTGATCAACTCTGGGAGAAATCAACTATGCCAATGCTTACTGGTTTGTATGGGAGGTTGACTTCATATGCGGTGTAGCTGAAGCATTGCTCATCACATCTTCATTGTTAAGGAAAAGAGATGTGGCCTGCTGAGACTACAGCTCCCATCAGACAATCTTGAGCTGAAAGCCCAGACCTCCTTATTAAAAATGATGACTACCATATGCTCCATTTTATGGAAACTTGGGTGTGACCCTCACTTTTATAATCAAAGGCCTGATCCTGTCATGTTCAAAGTCCATCCTGAGAATTACGTGGCAGTTTGTGACTAAGCTGTCAATTTCAACTTATTTTCTTTTACAAAACAATAACTGTGGAATATCAAACAGCTCCAAATTTAATTTTTGGAGTAGAAAGTGAATTACAAGTGACTGAAAGGGCCACAAACTGCATTGAAATGGGAGTCCCTGGGAATTCCATGGAAAGGGGATAGTTTAAAACTGGTATTTTTTCAGCGTTTCACTCTTCAACCCCATTTCCAAAGGTTATCTTAAATGTTAATGGAAGAAAACATGAAAAACAATGGGCACAGGCCCAGAATATTGTGTGCATTTCAACATTGCCAACTGGGAAAAAAATTTACTGGATATCCAAGAAGTCGACAACTACATAAAGTCATGGGCTGTTTACTAACTATGCTGTTTATGAACACTGGTGGAGTATTTTCATTTTGTGCCATTACTAAGTTAAAGTATCTGCTAACTGGGAAACTTAATCACCAGAGTGCTTCCCTCTCTTCTGTATTAGCTGAAGACATCCATGCGGCACTCTGGACACTTGCAGGGGGGAGAGTTACAAAGGCACAAATGGGAATAAGGCAATCAACTCCCAGTGAACACCTAGCTGTCCTTTGTGCTTTCAATATTCTCCCCCACAGTCTGTTACTGCCTCTTACTGCTCACATTTGTTCCACCCCAGGGACTCAGTCAAGTAAGCTTATTGCTATTTCTATTATAACCTATGATGGCCACATTATGGATCATCTTTATCCTGTTTCCCGTAGCACAGGGACAGAAACACTAGGTGCTTACTAACTAATCATATCTACTGGTAAAAGAATAGAGTTGCAGATTATCTCACATACTCTTAGCCCTCTAAGTGTAACCACAGCTCCTCATCACTAGAATACCTGACTATTGCAAACTTTGAAAACTGAAGATTTGATCGTGGCAATCTGCTTGAGATTGGCGGAAATCTTTGCTTTGAGTCCATACAGGTATCTGGAAGGCTGAAATCAAAAAGCATAAAGAGACTATTAATGTATCAAATGCAAATAGTCATTTTCCAGAGCTAATAAAGCCCAGGTGTCCAACCTTTGCCCACTGAGGGCCACATGGGCAGTTTGCCAGCAGCCCGAGGCTTGTGCCTAATATCTATGAATACAAACAATGTTAAAATCACAAATATTACACAAAACAACAGTATTTTGCTTAGACCTTTATCTTCCTTAAGAAATTATTTGCCCCTATGTTGTTTGCATTCTTTACACCAAAAGTCTGCAGCTTTGACTTCAGCTTGTAGCTACAGGAGAGGATGGACAATTCATATAATCTACTTTGGGGCTTTGTTTTTTCCTATATAAAAATTACAGTTTTGAAATTAACCTTTACAATTCTCATTTTCCAGATTTTCATCCAGGACATTTGTCTAAGTTTTATGGAATCACTAGTATAAAGCTAGATCTAATCTTTATCAAGATTAATCAGACTATCTGCTTGCTCCTTAACCAGTTTCCAGTGGGATACTGAAAATGAGTTTTCTTTCTGAGCCCAGGTGTAATGAACACACGTCCATGTGGCTCCAGAAGAATCCAAGATAGCTTTGGGAACACCTATCTTCAAACAAGCACGTACTGATAATGGGTTCTTTTCAAACTATTTCAAGGATTCCACATTTGACAAGCAATTTATAGCAGTTAGTGTTAAGTAGTTGTTAAGTGTAGTTAGAAGTTAGAGTCTCAGCGGGGACTTCACCCCAGGCAGAGCATGCCCTGGTCTCCGGGATTTAAGCCCTGCGCAGACTGTACAAGGCCTTTGCCTGTAAGTGACCCCCAAAGCAGCTGCCTTGAGTGCTTGGGGGAATCACATGTGAAGGACATGTGTTGCATTTGTAAAAATTTTCGATCCAGGACTCAGAAAGAGCGGGATATTCATTTGCGGGCTCTCCTCATGGAGGCTGCCCTTCGTCCGGCTTCCGAGCCGTCCTGCTAAGACTCACCTAGCACCTCCGCCTCGGTGCGCAGCATGCCCCCAGCACCGGGCTCCACCCAGCACCATTCCCTGTTGCCCATGCCCAGAAAGGAAACAAAGAAGTGCAGTTCCCCGGCATGGGGCAAGAAAGGCCATGGGGGACCAGGCAAAGGAGAGATGAAACCGCTAGCCCTTGCTATGCAAGGAAAGGCGCTCCGACTAACCACCATGGGCGGTAAGAAGGAACTGAGAGGGTGTAGGGCCGGTGGCGCCCGATATACCAATGCATGAGCCCATAGCCCCTTAAAGGATCCACCACTGACTCCCAGATACAGTAGGGGACCCAAACTTCTGATGGCATCAACACCTTCCCAAGTTCCCCTGGCGCTGAGAGAGCAGAGCCTCTGCCCGCGCTGCCGGCACTTCGGGGGAGTGGACGGGTATTACATCAACACGCAGGGCGGTGCCAAGTCTTCGGCCCTTTGTCAAGAAGCTCTCCGCCTTTGGGATTTTTGTATGCGGCATGCCATTCATCTGATAGCCCATCGTTGATTGGCTCTTAGGCACTGCCATAACAAACATGCTTATTACTAATAACAAAATCTCCCTACAATGTCTCCAGAAAAGGGACATTTCAGATCGTAAACCAGGAAGACAACATTTGATCTTAGCCAAGAGGCCAAATTATGGGTTACAGAAAATAATAATTATTGAATAATGACAAAATAGAGGCATTGCTGTTGGGTTCTTCAATGCAGCTGTCACTTAGAATTTCCTTTCTCTTTCTTTCTTTCTTTCTTTCTCTCTAGTCACCAATCTCCTTTGGGAACCTGGGTAAAATGTCTGAAAACCAATTTACTATTTGAAACTTGTATTAGAATAGCTCTTAAACACAGAATTTAAAAAGTTTATCAAAAACATATTTCTTTTTTCAAGCACTATTGGATGTCTCATACACTTTAGAATGAAGTATTTTAATTCCTAATAGATTTTCCTAATGCACTGATCAGAACAACTATACTTAATTCAAACCTCCATTGCTAGATCTTGAAGTTGCATTAAGTAAAAAGACAATTTAGTTCTTTCAAAGACCTTTCGGGGTTTTTTTAAATTTGCTTTGTATTTATTTTTTCTCTCAGATTTTGTTACCATATTTCTATGCTGTAGAGCTTAATTATATTAATAATATTATATATTCAAACTGTGAGGAAAAGTAATTCAAAGTCGTAATGATGTCTGAGAATTTTGCATTTTAAACAATTATACACATGCTAAGAATAAACCATATCAAAGTCAAAGGCTTGTATGAGCAGCCTACAAGCATGAGAGTTCTCACCCACATCTGTGAAATTTAATCAGTATAAAGTGGTCTATTCTACAGGCTCATATTAACCACAAATATGTTCACAAAACATATTCAAAGCTCAATTTTCAGCTACTACCCTAGATACCAAAATTGGTAGTTTTACTTTCTGGAGATTTAATCCATTCAAGTTATATACAACCAATTTCTGTTCACTGGTTGACTTAAATATGTGGTCTTCATGTGACTAATTAAATAAAACTACCTGGCTAAGTATACCAGAACCAGACACACAGTCAGTTTAAGTTTGATCTGCATTTTTTTGGCCAAGGAAACAATGCACAACATATTTTCCTACCCTACTGCTAGATACATTTTACTTGTTTGCAAATGCATCATTACAATTTTCTCTGTGCTTCAGCTGCCATCTGCCATTTATGGAACACAAGAGTAAACTGGATGACATAACTCCCAAAGGGTCATTCAATCAAGGATGGAACAGTGTGAGCAGTGTCAGTTATATGTGCATTAATCAAGAGGAGAAAGTATAAAAATTTTCCAGAAACAAAGGCCAAGGAGAGAGCAATCAGACCAACAATTTATGGCAGGATTTCCACTTTCATTTCCACCATTATTTCAACAACTAATTGCAAAATACACATGAGCACAAGACATATCCCATTTTTCTAATGTTGCCTGTGAGTTACAGTACAATAAACCGCTAAAGAGGAAACACAAAATCAAAACCTGATGTTCAACAAGACTCCCATGCAACATTTTCCATCCATTTCTTATCTGCTCCAAAGAGCAACTTCCAAGCAATGGCTCATTCAGTCCTTGATTCTGGAAGTCCCTGCATAATGCACAAGGTTGTTATGCTGCAGTGTAAGTGTGACTGGATGCTATGCATGTGTGTAAGGCTAAATACTAACCATAGTTAGATATGTTTCAAGCTTGCTCCACAGCCATTCAAATATGCAGGATAACAAAGCAGTGGGGTAACAGGGATAGAGAATGGGTGTGTCTGAAGTGAAATCAATGGGAGTTAGGTCATTGATCTCAAAGGGGCCAGGATTTCATCCATGGTGTTAAGCACTGTCCTTTATCTTGGATCACAGACATACTCTTACTGCTAGGTAGAAGTAACCTGAAGGTTGTTCTCATTAATGCAGGGGTGGGTTCCCCTGTATTCTTATTCTGCTCATCACCTTGTGCCTGGATGCAGAGTGTTGCACAGGGTCAAGCCTTGAGATTCATTTTTATGTAAAATTACATTGCTATGAGAACATGAACAACTTTACAAGCTACCAAGCCACAAAGCTGATAAATCAATCAAAGAAGGAACTCCTCCTGCCATACCACATCCCGCACTATGCTGGCGCTCTCCCCTCAGTCAAAACCCCAAGCAACAATTGAGCCTTGCAAGCATACCCTAAACTTCAAATGGACTCTGCTGGACCAAAAGTTGGAACAAACTCTAGGACTTCAGTCCCCTAAGATTCTTACCAACTCCTCTCAGATAGAGAGTCCCAGACAGATAGAATGTCCCAGTTGAACTCAACTACCAGGATGGTGCATATAGAGAGAAGCTAGTTTTAAGGGGGTGAAGACTCAAACCTTTTTAGACCAAACCCGACTTTCTGAATTGCTTCTGGAAGTGCACTGGTAGCTATACATACAAACATGCCTACTAGACTTGTTAATTACACATTTAACATACTTGCTAGAACATTGTGTATTGCCATTCAAATTCTCACTACCCCACTTTGAACCTTGTTAATTAAAAAAAGGAAAGAGGGAAATTAGATTTCCTCTTGCTGGGGTTCTTAGCCCAGCTTATTTTATCTAATGGGTTGATACATATATCTAGAGCTTTCAGATCATTCTTCTCTTGGTACTGGTGATGAATAACATATTCCTTGAACACAGAAGCCATAAGATGAGTTTGGATGCCATTACAGTGATGTTTCATAAAGAACGGTCTGTGAATAACAGATCAGAATATAATTTTTAGGGAGTGCTCTGCAGGATGATGGTGCTGGTGAGGAATCTACCCCAATGGAACAATCTGGGGCAAATCCCCAGGAAGAGAATCTTGCAGAGATTTCCTCAACTTTAGTCCCCTCCCCATGGGTTTCTGGCAAAGGAGAACTGGGGCATGGCATGGCAATTGAGCCCTATATTTTGAAGATATTACTTAGAATTGTTTTGACTGACATAGTTGAGTTGGGCTAAATGAACAAAAGGTCAAATATCAGGTAATGCTCATAGTGGCATACAGAATAAAAGCAAAGTTGAATTTACATACTAATGTCTGACCTCAATACATTAATTTCTGTAATTCTGCAGCTCATGACAGATCTCTCTTTAGAAAGGATCAACAGTGGAGAAAATATTAACTACATCTTAAAAAAAGAATTTCAATTTTAATAAAGCTTATGGAAATGACATCTAAGACTACTTATCTTTTATACATGATTACTAATTTATTAATGTTTTTTCCCATCTGTGTTATATTCCCTTCATTCTTACTGGCCTTAATCTTTATGCAAATACAAGTTGCTGAGGGACAAACAAATTTGCAACTACTAATTAAAGGTTTCAAGATTCACAACATTGTGTATACCAGGATCTAAAATTTAGCTGTCAAGTTCAGAGTAAAATTGGGAACGAGTTGCTATATTAATATATCCAAGAATGCTCACTTGGTGTATTTCATATTTGGGGCATTGCTAGAAGTTAAGATTAAGCAATTTTTGCATCAGCTGACTGTTACTTACCTAATAAAAGGAAATGCAGTGTTCTGGATTCTTAAGCTTTAATTATTCCCTCAGTTGAGCCTCTATTCTCAAAGCAATGGATATACTAATATAGCTCAAAAATGCTGGAGATTTTGCATGACAAATGTATGTACACTCTAACATATTGTTGTAGTATTTGAGCACCTCCTAAGAACTGAAAACAAACAATAGTATCTGTGCCTCCCATATCAGTAACTAGGAATCTGTTACCTGAGAGAGAGTGTGTGTGTGTGTGTTTGCATTTAGTCCTAGATGCAGTGAGATCTGTGGTCACTCACCTTTTGGGGGAGTAAGTTCCATAGTTTAGGTTCAGCTCATGTGAAAATTTTGTCTCCTTTACTCAAGACTCTTCCCCCATTTGTCCACATTTCATGGTACCAGCAGAAGCAGCTCTTGAGGGAGGCCATGGTGACAGAATATTGGGTTCGAAGAACCATCCTCAAACCATTCACCACACTAAGGGCCAGTTTCCTCCAGGACACAAATCGACTTCCTCCAGAAACACTGCACGTTAACAACCTCTCCCAAAACACCATATCTGACACGCTCGATGTCACCTCCCTAGACATCAACATCCCTCACAATGATGGCAATGCTGCCTGTCTCAAATATCTACAAGACAATGGACAACACTCAGATCTCCACCCCAAACACATCACCAAGCTCATCCCATTTCATCCTCACCCATAACAACTTTACATTCAACAACAAACACTTTGAGCAAACGACAGGAACTGCCATGGGTACTAGGATGGCTTCCCAATATGCCAACCTCTTCATGGGCCACCTCAAGGAAACATTGCTAGACAAATGCAACACAAAACCAAATGATACAACTGAGATACAATGATGGTGTTTTCATCCTCTGGACAGACAACCTAAACTGTCTCATAGATTTCCTTCACAACTTTAACCACCACCACCCATCCATTAAATTCTTTCTAGAACATTCCCACACTAGCATCAACTTCGGGGACAATACAATCAGCTTCAACAATAGAACCCTACAGATAACTCTATACAAGAAACCTAAGGATCACCATACTTATTTTCACAGATCCAGTAACCACCCCAAACACACCAAGAAATCTGTTATCTACAGCCACACACTCACATACCACTGAATATGTTCCAAGGAGAAAGTCCAGGATAGGCATCTTAACACACTTAAAACTGCCTTCACCAAACAAGGACACTCCATCAGAGAAGTAGATCACATAATGGAATGGGCCACCCAAGTATCCCAAGTGAATCTGCTTCAATACAGGAGAGAGAAAAAAGAAATCTCCAACCACACACTGTTAGTTATCCCAAATTGGAACCCACACAAGGTACCATTAGACAATTACAACCCATACTCGACGGGGACCACATCCTGAAAAAAATCTTTCTCAAACCCTCTCTTCTGACCTCCAAACACCCCCACCCCAACCTCACCAAGCTCATCAGCATTAGCAAGCTCCCCACAGACCAGGACATACTAACTCAAAGCAGCACCAGACCCTGCCAGAACAACAGATACAAAACCTGCAGACGCATCTCCACTGCTACGATGATACGCCCCACAACACACCTTTCAGGATGCATGGCTCCTCTACATGCCTATCACAACACGTGGGGTACCTCATCCAATGTGCTAAATGCCCCAACAACAACTATGTGCGTGAAGCAAGACGATCAGAATGCCCTCATATGAATTCACACAGCAAAATGATAAAAGATAAAAACATCATATCACCTGTGGGTGAACAGTTTCCATTGAACAATCACTCTATACCTGACCTCTCAGTCCCTATCCTCAAAGGAGACCTGCATAACACCTTCAAAAGACGAGTTTCGGAGCTTAAATTCATAACTTTGCTAGACACTAAAAATCCTGGACTCAATGCAAACACTGGATTTATGGCTCAATAGAACAATCCATAACCCACTAACCCTCCTTTGTCCTGTGACTGCAGAGGTGTTACCTGCCCACTTCACATTTAATGGTCTCTTGCAAATATGTGTTAACTCCTTAAGCTTACCAATCTGTTCCACCTTATATTTAGTTGTGACACTCTGAGTACCTTTCCCAGACCTGAAGAAGAGCTCTGTGTAAGCCTGGAAGCTTGTCTCTCTCACCAGCAAAAGTCGGTCCAATAAAAAAATAGTACCTCACCCACCTTGTCTCTCTAATATCCTGGGATTAACATGGCTACAAAAAACACTGCAAATAACCAATATTATCATGTTGGGAGTGACATTTGATGTTAAATGGAAGAGGATATTACTGTTAGTATGTATTATTTGTTAAGCACCTAGGAGAGCGTACTCTGTGCTGTACAAGACACGGAAGATGACATGGTCCCTATCTCTAGGAGCCGAGTTAAATCATACATTACAATCATGGAATTGTTGACAGCCAACTAGCTGCAAACTACAGCCAGCACTCTAAAGCAATTTTATAATAATAGAGCATTTTCAGAGATAACAGAATGTTATTAATTGGTTCTCCATTATTAATTTATATCCAAGTCATTACATACATTTTCATATAGCATTTATCTTCTGAGTTTAAGACATTTTACAGCAACCGAAAATCTTAATTTTTTTCTCTGTGATATTTCACATGGTCTATGCACTGGCATGTCCACAAAGTATTTCAGCTGTATTCAGTCTGTTAGTAAATGCATCTACTGCTAGTAATTGATAAAAATAAATAGCAAAGGTCTAAGAACAGAACATTACTGTCTCATTAAAATGACAAGTTCCCTGCCATGTTTACTGATTGGAGCATCTAGGTAAAATAATTAAACCATTGTACACCACAGAGGACAGACTTAAGGTACAGGAGTATTTGTTCATTGAGAAAACAATTTCACTGGTAACATTTTATAAATGAACAATTTGCCAGTTGGCTTTGAAATCCAGATTATCTGTCAAAATTTAATTTATTCAGGATTTGCTGGTATATTTACATTTCTGTAAGTTTGGGGGAAATGGCTTATTTGTTTGGAATCAGAAATGTTCAGGCTATTTACAGCGTACATAGAAGATTGTCATTTATTTATTTATATGCAGCACCCACCACTGTAGCATCTGGGTTCCTTATGTTAAGTACCATGGGGCAGACCTCAAAGACACACAGGATTATGGTTCAGGGTCAAATTGGCCGCAATGTTTGTCAATAATGAATTGAGTTGACTGGAACCTAATCTCAACCTGGAAATCTTTGCTAAATGTGACCCTAGGCCAACACTCTGCACCAGGAACATACATGTGCTATACCCCTGAACCCGGAGGATGGCAGTAACCCAATCCTGGGCAGCCACATTTGGGTGAAAAAATTAAGGGGAAATTTTTTTCTTCCTTATGCCTGTAGCAGTTGCTTTAAACCCAGGGAACTTCCTTGGGGAAAAATCACCCAGACTACGTGATGAGACACAAGGCATGACAGAGGATCTTCACAACAGCACTCACCTCTGGGCATGCAATAAAGGTAACTAAGACATGGAAACAAACTTGGAGGTGGAAGAAATAGACAGGAAATGCCTGTTCCACTTGAGGGATTTTGCTATACATCCTGCATGCATATTTTATGTCTGTGCTAGTGCTGAAGGACAATGCAGCAGGCCACCACATATGTTAATGGTAAATCCTGCATAGGAGATGTTATGAAGCTTACTCATGCCTTTAGCACCTCTAGATTGTATAACTGTAATGCACAGATTCATGGTTCACCAAGCAGAATGATTACTAAGCTTCAGCTTGTGCAATCTTCCACTGCTAGCCAATGCATCTTTTACAAATAGGCAGACAAATAGGCATCTTGGAATTAGTTACATCTATTTATAAGACATGGGGTTGGTTTAAATGTAATTCGCATTTATATAGCACCTTTCATCTGAGGATCTGAGAGCACTTTATAAATATTAACTAAGCCTAACACCACCCTTTTGAAGCAAGTAATTATCATCACCTTTGTGGAGTACTATGGAGGCTAACTTTGATTTTCAGAGATGCTGAAGAGCTTCAGCTTCCATTGATATCAGGAAAAGTTACA
This sequence comes from Macrochelys suwanniensis, assembly GCA_033296515.1. NCBI lineage: Eukaryota > Metazoa > Chordata > Testudines > Chelydridae > Macrochelys > Macrochelys suwanniensis. The sequence goes on along the minus strand of CM065790.1, from coordinate 4,249,107 downwards.
AGGTAATTCAGCCCCTTTGAAGATCAGGCCCTCAGTAACTTGCCTTAGGTCACAGAGCGAGTCAATGGCAGAACTGTGAATGGAACACCCAGCACAGTCATATTTTTAAATATAGTTCAGGTTTTTCCATTACCATTAACTTCAATGCACATCAGAGTGTTAATTGTACGAAGTTCCAACTATTGAAATTAGGAATGCTGACAACTTTACAGAGTGTTTACAAATTAACTGTTCTACTTTGAAGTGGGTACAAAAAGTGAAATCACTCTTAATAAGGTATTTAGCTTTTCAAATTAAAGAGCCAAATACAAACCTAGGACTTTAGTAGGGCAGTGTGTGGGAGCCAAGTTCCACTCTCATGAATCAAGCAGAATAGGGTAAATTTAACAAAACTGAAAACAATTTTGAGCCAAATCAGATGGGAAGAAGAATTTAATCAAAATAATGTGAATGATAATTGGGAATCATTTAAGAATAGAGGCCGCAAAAGCCACTAGCCCACAATCAAGAAAGAAGACTGTATTGGTTAACAAACTGACCTAATTTAGAAGGGAAGTGAAAGCAGCCATTAAAAATTAATAAAATAATATATAAAATGGAACAAAGGAGACATTGATAGCAATGAATAAGAAGCAAGGAACTGTAGAAAATGAATAAGGGAAGCAATGGGACAAGGAGAAATCTATGGCTATCAGAATAAAGCACAAGAAGAGTTTTTAAATATATTGGGAACAAAAAGAATTCTGAGAATGGTATTGGTCCATTACCAGATGGAAATGATAGAATTATCAATAATAACGCAGAAAAGTCAGAAGTTTGGCTGTTTTTCTAGAAGATCTGCTCTAGGAATTATTTTGAGGAAGTTCTATGGGCCTGTGTCATACCGATGATCACAATGGTCCCTTCTGGCCTTGGAATGTATGACTATGGAGGTCTCAAGTGGGGTTCCACAGGGATCTGTTTTGGGTCTGGTGTTATTTAATATCTTTATTAATGACCTGGATGTAGGAATAGAGAGCATACTGATCAAATTTTCAGATGACGCATAGCTGGGTGGTGGGGTTGCAAACACTTTGAAGGATAGAGCTAAAATTCAAAGGGATCTTGATAAATTGGAGAACTGGGGTACAGATAAAATGAAATTCAGCAAAGACAAAATGTAAGGTGCTACACTTAGGGAAGAAAAAACAAAAGCAAAAATACAGAATGGGGGGTAATTGGCTTGGCAGCAGAACTGCTGAGAAGGATCTGGGAGTTGTGGTGGATCACAACCTCTCAACATGAGTCAACAATTCAATGCTATTGCAAAAATGGCAAATGCAAATTTAGATTGCATCAGAGGCCAATGGGAGTGTGGAGCCAGTGCTCGGGGCAGTGTGCGGAGCCCCGTGGGCCCCCCTGTCTAGAAGCCGGACCTGCTGGCCACTTCCAGGGTGCAGCACGGTGCCAAAATAGGTAGGGACTAGCCTGCCTTAGCCCTGCAGCACTGCCGACAAGACTTTTAATGGCCCGGTCAGTGGTGCTGACCGGAGCCACCAGGGTCCCTTTTCAATCAGGTGTTCCAGTCGAAAACTGGACACCTGGTCACCCTAGCGAAGGCAGGATTTGACCCCAAGCTTCTACTCTACAGTATATATTACCATTCAGATGCTGGATAGATTGTCTATTGACGTGAAGAAAACTGACTGCCAGATGCTGGGACTGGACTACAGAGGATGGATCACTTGACGACTGCCCTATTCTGTTCATTCCCTTTGAAGAATCTGGCATTGGCCACTGTCGGAAGACAGGATAGTGGGCTAGATGGACCATTGGTCTGACCCAATATGCCATTTTTATGTAATCATTTCCAATATTCCACAGCACAAATGAATAATAATCATGTACATTCCATAACAGAGCAATCTGACCTACAAACTAGGCATAAAATACCAGTGAAATGCAGCCATCCATAGACTACAATGTGCAAGAGTAAGGAAAGATAAAGTTTTGGCCAGGGACAATGGAGCAAATCCATACTCTCCTGAGCAGGTAAGTTGCTTGGGATCGCTAATATTTTACTGCGCAGACAGGACCCAATTTTTTTCAAGGTCTCGAAAGACCCACATACAGAAAAATGTTTAGATTCCAATCTTTCTATTTTGGATGCCTGAAAGGCTCAGTTGGCTCTCCTGAGATTTAAACCAGAAGTTTCAGACAGTTAAAGCATTTCAAACCCAATGCTTAGAGCATTAAGACTTCCCCAGTGGCACAGGGGACGAGCCTGATTAGATTAGAGTATATCCAAACACTCTGAATGGTTCTGATTATTTAAGAAGTCCCAAGGGAACAACTGTGATTTGGCAGACATGAGTACGACAGCACACCAAACCCTGTGATGAAAGACAGAAAGGTTAAAAGCACAGAGATCAGGTTCTATTTCCAACTCAGCCACACAGTGACCGCCTGACCTCAGGTTTCTCCGTCTGTATCACTCATCAACCCCACATGATTTCTGAGAGTCTTAATCCATTAATGTATGAAAAGCATTTTGAGATGCTATGTGCTGAAGAAATACAAGATACTATTGTTACTAAATGACATTAATAATTTTTAATTATTTAAAAGATATATATAAATGTATTATTCACATTATTTAAAGAATAATTATAACAAAATTAATATTAGCTAAAGGCTTATTACTTTAGATGTAACTGATTGTGCTGACAATACTGCTTAGAATATTTTTGGGTGCTGTAAACCAAATAAAATACTAACATAATGGAACCTGAATGTATAACATGCACTGAAAGAGTCTATTGTACTCTAATAAGCTTTTAACGTAGAAGAAAGATGATGAAATTTGGTCCCCAATACTTGCATATTTTCCCTAGAGGTAGATATTATTCATAGTAGATTTAGACCTGCTCAGTTAATACTGTTTCTAATAGTACTCCACTGAGCTCTTAATTATATGCACTGTATGCACTTCTATGCTTTCCATCTTTATCTACTCATGCAACCTATTGTTTCTTCACAATATGTTTTGTTTCTGTATTAATATGTACTTTAAAATCAAAAACACAAGATACCCCAGAAGGAAATCAATTGTCTTATCAAGCTTTACAATTACAAAGATTTTAAATTAGCCCATCACATGGTTTACAGCACAATAGAGAACACAGTATTTCTTCCCTATGAGGATTATTTTTGGAGAGCAATCATTTCCATGTTACAACAGAAAAGAAGCTTTATAATGCTCTTCAATGGAGTGGGAACAATACCGAAATTGCATTTTATCAGTAGTAACCTTGTCACTGAAGAGGATGCACTCTATATACACAAAAAATGCTGCCAGTGATCACACTGCTGTAAGTCATGTGGCTTTACACTTTCTTTTTGTGGGGCTTAGGCAGGAAACAGTTTCATTGCTTCCCAATTTTTTCAGGGAATAGAGACCAATTATTATTGAAAAATAAGCCAATCAGTCCTCTTGGTAAAATAACACTAGCAGCAGAAGTTAAATAATATAGTACATGGCTGCCCCCAATACATTAATTTCTGTCACTCTGTCACTGTAAAAATTTACAGCAGATATAATCTCTTTGAAGGGGGATCAAGTTGTAGAAAATACGAGCCTAGTTTTAAATAGAATTTTAATTTTAATGAAAGCTTCAGGGAATGCTGTTTATGCTGCTTATCTTTCATACCTGGTGATTAAGTTAATTTATACTTAATGGAAGAGGATATTTCTAATCCCCAAACAGGCTCAACATCTGTCTGTGACTATGTTTTTGGAAGCCTTAAGCTGCTTGTGATGGATGTAATAAAACCAGGATACTGCAGAACTGACACCTGAAGGATATTTAAAAGAGGGAAAATGTTATTTTTCTGCTCAGTGCTTGTGCTTAAGTCAAGCCAAAATCCCGAGCACTTAATTTTGCTGTCCCTTAAAATCCTGCTTTGCAGTCCTTTTACATTATTATGTGAATATGAATGGAAAAAGGAAAGTAAACAGTTCCCAGATATGGTTATGGTCTAATATTCATATTCATTATGTGTGGTATCTAAGAATGACTAGCTTTTTGATGGCCTGGAGCTGATATGAGTAATAAAGTTTTGCAAAGTTGGAGAAATGATCTCTTAATTCCATCTCCAATTCATTTTTCATTTCATATGCATTAAAGGCCAAATGCTAGCAAAATAAACACACTATTTACCACTCAGTTATGACAGAGTTATAAGTCTCTTGCTAGAACAACAGTACTATATGGCTTTCAAATTTTATCCCAAGAATTCACATAATATTTCTGTAAACTAAAGGAAACCAGAAAATTATGTTGAGAAAAGTGTCCTTTCCAGCTATTTAATGATTTAAAGTGAATCCCTTCTTCAGAGTGGAAAAAACCATCAGAGAGGATTACTAAAGTAGTTATTCAGTATCCTTGAATACCAGAAAGAGAATTCCAAATGTTCAAAGCAATGCAGGAGTTTTGGCAGAGAGACTTACAGATCCAATGGAACTCAAGTAGCAAAAAAACCTGCTCCTGCTTTCAGAATGGAGAGTCCAGAGACTCAAGTGAGATGTATTTCTAGCAAGAAGAGGACAATGCCCAAAATACTGTTCAAATAAATCTGTTAGAATGACAAGCATTTTCTTGATTGCGAACAATGTGCATGTGTCAAAGGAGTGCAGGAACATTTCCTGTCCAAATAAAGTGTCTTGGGTCAACGTCTACAGTTCGTAGCTATCATTTCCTCAAGCCTATAAACACCTTATTACCTTAAAAATACACCAGAAAACAATGACTTGTGAGAAGGACCTTGATATTAAACTGGGAGTCTAAGCAGTAGCTTGTTCTCAGCAATCAAACAAATTGAGGGCCATTCATTTTTTTCTTTTCAAGTAGCAGTACTTGTACACTGAGAGTACAAGTCAGATCAGTTCTCTCTCCTTGCAGACAAGTTTGTTACAATAACTATCTATTGAACGCACTGTGGCAAAGATGATTACCTTGACTGAGAGGAAAGGATGGCAATCCTAGAATAAAGTTTTCATTTACAGTGATTCTTCCAGATCCAGGTCCAAAACCATACATGCAATTCCAGCATCCCACTAACAAGTGTATAAAACAAGAAGCACTGCACATAAATGTATCAAAAGTATCTGTTGTATAGTTTTCACAGGTCAGGGACTTGAATTTAAAATTGTCCTCCTCTAACCCTTGTATTAGTAGGAGTAACACCTTCCAGTGGAGGTGTCCATCTGTAAAATTAATTTGCATTCCCAAAGGCAAATTAAGATACTCCTTAATTCATCTTCTTAAAGAAACTTTATCCAGCCGTAATTCTGTTTCCTAATTCCCGTTCCATTTCTGTGGGCCCTTAAATTTGTTTCACCTTCCTCTTCCACATTCTTCTCTTAAAGACATCACTTTATCGCTTAGGGTAGGTGAAGGTTTAGAGGGTGTTGAGTTTCTCATCTCTCTATCAGTATTCTCTTGATCTGGAAAAAGGTCTTGTATCAACTTTTGATGTCTGATTTCGGAGGTTTCTGGTTGAAAATACATAATTTAAGTAAGAAAAATCATTGGGTAAGAGACTAAATATCTCAGCAGTTCCCTGGTGTAGTTCTCTACACTTACATCCAGATCTTCTAAGTGTCAAATGGAATTTTTCCAGTGGTCCCAAAAATCTTTAGTCTGATTTTGAACTCTCTTCATTCACAAAGAACCCAAAATGTTAAAATGTTATAACATAACCAATTAGATTGTAGGTCAAACGTCAGTGTGAACAAAGCTTTGAGTCTCAAAAGTCACTAAGATTTCTCAGTTTCTCAAAGGATGGTGAAAGAATTCAGGGTTGCAAGTGGAGATCAGCAGAATTAAAGTTATGCAATCGCCTATGGATTGCAACAAGATCCTTACCATTAAGAACATAAGAACGGCTCTCATGGTTCAGACCAAAGGTCCATCTAGCCCAGTATCCTGTCCTCCGACAGTGGCCAGTGCCAGGTGCCTTAGAGGGAATGAACAGAATAGGTAATCAAGTGATCCATCCCCGTCACCCATTCCCAGCTTCTGGCAAACAGAGGCTAGGGACACCATTCCTGCCCATCCTGGCTAATAGCCATTGATAGACCTATCCTCCATGATCTCATCTAGTTCTTTTTTGAACCCTGTTATGGTCTTGGCCTTCACAACATCCTCTGGCAAGGAGTTCCACAGGTTGACTATGAGTTGTGTGAAGAAATACTTCCTTTTATTTGCTTTAAACCTGCTGCCTATTAATTTCATTTGGTGACCCCTAGTTCTTGTATTATGAGAAGTAGTAAACAACACTTCCTTATCTACTTTCTCTACACCAGTCATGATTTTATAGACCTCAATCATATCTCCCCTTAGCCATCTCTTTTCCAAGCTGAAAAGTCCCAGTCTTATTAATCGCTCCTCATACGGAAGCTGTTCCATACCCCTAATCATTCTTTTTGCCCTTTTCTGAAATTTTTCCAATTCCAATATATCTTTTTTTAAATGGGGCGACCACATCTGCACACAATACTCAAGATGTGGGCGTACCATGGATTTATATAGAGGCAACATGATATTTTCTGTCTTATTATCTATCCCTTTCTTAATTATTCCCAGCATTCTGTTCACTTTTTATTTTTTTTTTTACTGCCACTGCACACTGAGTGGATGTTTTCAGAGAACTATCCACAATGACTCCAAGATCTTTCTTGACTGGTAACAGCTAATTTAGACCCCGTCATTTTATATTTATATGAGATTATGCTTTCCAATGTACATTACTTTGCATTTATCAACATTAAATTTCATCTGCCATTTTGTTGCCCGGTCACCCAGTTTTGAGAGATCCTTTTGTAGCTCTTTGCAATCTGCCTGGGTCTTAACTATCTTTAGTAATTTTGTATCATCAGCAAATTTTGCCACCTCACTGTTTACCCCTTTTTCCAGATTTCCAGATTGTTGCTCTTCTCAGAAGCTCTGTAGCATGACAAATCAGCCTGTTTTGAGATTATTCAGAAATATCTTAAAATCATTAGGAAAAAATGCCTCTATTTCTATTGAAATTCCCAACAACAGTAGAGCCGAGCTGACTTCTAAGACATCCAGTGCCTTTCCTGAGACATGCATCTGAGCGAATTTACAACATGCTGTAACTGAAGAGAGGAACTATCAGTTACTTCCAGTCCGTCATGAAAAAGATGGAGTGCTCTTTGCTGAGAACTAACAATATCAAAGAACTGGTGTTTATATGTTTCAGAACAGTAAATTAATGGCTTGCATCAAATGAAATGAAAACACATAAATGAACAGTATTTTTCTTATAACTGCATGGGGCAATTATAAAATCATTAATCTCACTCCATAATTCACAACTCCACCAAGAGTGAAAAATTACTTGCTGCCACAGTTCACATTCTTAATCTTCTGATATCATATTACATTACAAATAACTAATTCTTAAGAACACATTTGTATATACAAAAAAATTGCTGTGGGAATCACGCACATAATCTATATCAATCCATTAATTTATTCCATGTTATTCTAACATTAATAAAGTAATATCACATAGCCCTATTTCACAGAAATGATTTGTGGCCTTTATTAACATGGAAGGTGATGTATCTGAGCCAGCACCTGGCTGATCTATTCATCATAACATTGTTCAGATTGCAGCAGTCATATTTAAAAATAAGTATGTTTCTGGATTGTGTCATTCTTGAGGGGGCAGAAAGTACAAGCTGCAATTTCATAGCCACATTAAGAGTTTTCAAAGCTATTTGCATACCAACAAGCTAGGCCAAAGGCCATACAGACTGTCTCACCCTGCACCCCCATCAAAGTCAGTGTGAATTTTAGATTAACAAGAAATGCAGGGGCAAGCTCTAAGACCTGGTAGGGTTGGGGCCAAGAGGTAAAACATGGCACCCTTTTACAATACAGAATCCTTCTTCTTTAGGTCAAAGGCAATATGCTTCCAAATAATTATTTCTAGCAAACCTCAGCATTACTAGCAAAGGGGAAAAAATTAATCGCTATTAATTACAGTTTTAATTGCATTGTTAAACAATAGAATACCAATTGAAATGTATTAAATATTTTGGATGTTTTTCTATATTTTTCAAATATTTTATTTCAATTTACAACACAGAATAAAAAGTGTACAGTGCTCACTTTATATCATTTTTATTACAAATATCTGCACTGTAAAAATGATAAAATAAATAAATAATATTTTTCAATTTACCTCATACAAGTACTGTCGTGCAATCTGTTTATCATGAAAGTGCAACTTACAAATGTATATTTTTTGTTACGTAATTGCACACAAAAACAAAATGTAAAACTTCAGAGCCTACAAGTCCATTCAGTCCCACTTCTTGTTCAGCCAATCACTAAGCCAAACAAGTTTGTTTATGTTTACGGGAGATACTGCTGCCTGCTTCTTATTTACAATGTCACCTGAAAATGAGAACAGGTGTTCGCATGGCACTGCTAGGTATTTATGTGCCAGGTATGCTAAGCATTTGTATGCCCCTTCATGCTTTGGCCACCATTCCAGAGGACATGCTTCCATGCCGATAACGCTCGTTAAAAAAATAATGCATTAACTGAATTTGTGACTGAACTCCTTGGGGGAGAATTGTATGTCTCCTGCTCTGTTTTACCTGCAGTCTGCCATATATTTCATGTTATGGCAATCTCGGATGACAACCCAGCACATGTTGTTCATTTTAAGAACAATTTCACTGCAAATCTGACAAAACACAAAGAAGATACCAATGTGAGATTTCTAAAAATAGCTACTGCACTTGACCCAAGGCTTAAGAATCTGTAGTCCTTTCAAAATCTGAGAGCTCAAAGCAAGTCTCTACTGAACATGTGTGAACTGCAATTTTTCATAGGCTTAGAACTTGCCCAAATGTGGGTAGATTTTTAGGAGGATGCCAAAAGGCGTATTTCTGGCACTCCTTGCCAAATTTCAAGTCCCTGCACTAAAGCATGGAGGCACTTGAATTTCTTAAAGAAAAAGTTGTCAGAATTTTTTAACATGAGCAAAACAATTTATGTTTTCCTACTCTCATTCTTGGAAACAGCTGAATCGTTTTGGCTGTAATTTTCAAAAAGAAGTGAAGCCTGAGGTGCACTCCAGGCATGGAAAATTTCAGCCTGATTAAAGTTTGGCAAAAAGTTATAAACAACTGAAAACGGCATCTTATGATGGGAAGTATTGGGCAACCTTCGTACTAGGTGGAGCTACCTGCCTATAACATTATATAATGTTCCTAGGTTGCGAGTCTGTAAACCAACTTTCAACCAAGAACACATTTTATGGTGGAGGTTTATAATGGGAATTGTGGCAGACCCTTAAGCAGTAACAGAGCTACCTGCCAAGGAGTATAATGGAACGTCCAGATTCTCATCTAATGTAAATCAGTGTAAACCAAGGGAGTAAGAGTCAAAGAAGCTAAATCCATTTACATCAGCTGAAATCTGGCCCAAAGAAACTGAATAATCAGCCTAGAGCTGACTGCAGAATCTGATTCATGTTAGTGCAGGAACCTTTGGGAGGGAATGGAAAGGAGAAGCAAGAACTACCAACATGAGAAAGATGGCGAGATTAAATTTATTGACACACTGGGTTAAATCTTGCTCACCTTACTCACTTGAGTAATGCTGCGCTAAAGGATGGCAGTACACCAACTTGTGTGAGTAAAGCAAGCAGGCTTTGGTCCATACTCCAATACTAGATGTCCCAAGACGTAAGAAAATATGTATCATTAATTGCAAATGCTGCAGCCTTTTCTATGCCAAAAACTAAAGAGTAAATTATGCCAGAACCTGAAAAGAAAGACACAGCATTATCTCTAAAAAAGGTATGAAATTAAAAAAAGAAGACTGAGCAGCTCCCCAACACCGAACACATCTGTTCATTTTTCTTCTCCTTTCGGGCACCAGACAGGCTGTGATTAATACATTATGGCTGAGAAAGAGATGAGATGGCATTTGCAGAATGTGAGCCAAGGCATGATTTTTTTTCTATAGAAGGGACAGGGTACATTTTAATCACATCAATTTCATAGGCAGAAAGTTACTTTCCTAACTGGCTCCTCAGTGACACTTCAGATTCCTTATAGGGTACACACACTAGGCCCTGTTTTTCCCTGATAGAACTCCACTGTCCTCACTGCGTTTCAACACTGTATCCAGTTTGTCTAGACTTAAATAAATACAGGACCAGTTTTCAATCTTCAGAGTTGGTCCAAATTAACACGGTAGGGCAAAATGAATTAGTATTTCGTGGTAGGATGCCTAGGCTACTGAGGGCATGTCTATACAGCAGCCGGAAGGTCCGATTCCCAGCACGGGAGACAGCGTCGCGCTAGCTCAGCTCGATCTAGTGTGCTAAAAATAACAGCGTGGACATTGCTGTATGCGGGCAGCTCGGGCTAGTCCCCTGAGCCGAAGCCCGACCAACCCCAAGTTCCAAGCTTGAATGCCCAGCCAGAGCCGCCAGCTGTGCACCATTGTCCACGCTGCTATTTTCAGCGCACTAGCTCAAGCTGAGCTAGCATGAGTCTGTCTACCCACGCTGGGAATCACATCTCCCAGCTGCAGTACAGACATACCCCGAGGCCGAGAGGCAAGGAAGAAGCAGAGGCGCACTGAAAATAAATGAGAAATTAAGCCCTTGTTAAGCCCAGTGACATTAACCCCCTCAGCTTGAAAAGATGCCAGCCTTGAGGTAGCACACCAAGAGTCCAGAATGCTGGAGTTACAAATGTCTCCATTGTTTTAAAGGAGTACGCCTTCCTCGGTGTGAAAGGAAGATCCACGAGCCATACGAGCTACCCCAATTTTGCCGTCTCAGTTCAGTAAAGCACTTATGCACGTGCGTAAGTGCGTTGATGAATCATGGCCTAAATGGGTACCCTGGATGTGAAGAAAGAAAAGTAAGAAAGCAAATATCACAAGTTCAAATTCGTGATTGTACTTAGTTTAAATTCCCATTTCTTTCAGTGGAAGTTTGCAATCAGTGAGGGCTGAGGCCCTGATTCAGCAAACCATCCCTATTCAGCAAAACATTTCCGTACATGCTGAAGTGCTTTGTTGTATTGAGGCCTCTGTAAAGATGGCAGGATTGAGTCCATAATGCTACAAAGATGGGCAAAGTCAATATTTATTGATATTGAACTCAAAATGATTATTAATATTTTGAGAAAAATCCATATGCAATCACAGGACTGTGAAAGAAATCCTTTGCATCGGTTAATGAATTCTAAAATGAAAACCAGCGTTAAATTAAAAATATTGGTAGCTTAATTATAAATACTCTGTAATAGGCTACAATATAATGATTGTCCGTGTAAAAGGAGACACAACCAATCTGCAACTTTGGCATTTGGGCTCTTAAATACATTGGCATTTAATATTCAACTCATACCACGTCCTTGCTTTCCAACGCATGTTTGGCAGAGCAAAAAGAGCAGCACATCTTGGTCTGGTTCAACAGAAGTTGGAGCAAGAGTTTGTGGAAAACTGGTATAAACACTTTACTTATGGTCTCAGATGCTAAACACCATCCAATACTGCAAATCCTTACTGTCTAGCTCATTACCATGAGCACACTGAAATCTACAGGACTGCTTATGCTACTGAGTGCTAGACCTAGTTGTAACGGTTTCCAAGATAGGATCATAAAGCAGGGCACAATATTTGACGTGTTTATATCTCAGTTCACTGTACACAAAGAGCCATGCTCTGCCCTCATTTATATCCCTGCAGCCCCACTGGCTTTTTACGCTGCTTAGGATGGCTGTTCTCTATTTTCTCCCAGCTTCTTCTTTGCCACAGCACCATTTTCTGCACAGACCCATAAGTTACAGAGAATTTTTGTGGCTGGACTACAAAAGACTGAAGGGGTGGGAGGGAGGAATGTGAGCACCTTTTGTCCCTATATGTTATATCCCATGGTTTTGTTCCCATTGGAGAATCACAGGGAGGGAAGAGGAAGCCAAAAAGCTTAATAATGATCAATTTAAAATCTAATAATATGTGAATAGCTATGATTTAATTCTCTGTTTCTGATACAGCAGGATGACTGACCAGTTTACACTGTATGGAAACATGTTTAATTCTGAACAGGTTACATTCTCTAGTTCATTTTCAAAAGCAGAAACTTTTAGTAAGAGACTGAAAAGTAAAAAGAAAGGAAAACAGCTGCCAATAAAAATTTAATTAAATTAGCTGCTTCTCAAGACATTATGATTCAACTCTAATTGGACAAACAGGTCTCCTTTCCCAATCTGATAACATAAAAACAGACTGAGGTTAACACTAGAACTAGGGGCACTGCAGCATACCAATTACTGCAAACGTATGGTACATTTTTGGGCCAATTAATTGCACACTGCTGAAAACGAAACCTTTTAAAATTCTGCAACTCTCATCAATTCTTGTCCATTAAAATTTTTAAATGAACTGGGCCTGTCATTGTCTTGCTTGCTTGGTATGTTCTAAGTGCTTCCAGCTGTCCCTCAACGTGGGGTCATTTCAGAGATTCAAAACAAAACTGAATTCACTCTCTGTCTAGATACAGGAGTTAATGTAGTGACTTTAAAAATCAGAAATAAATGTTCAGAACATTGCATATGAATGGATGTACACAGAAAACCTTGAAGAAAAGTGGATCATGGATAGCAGAAGTCTTATGCAGTGGTGAAAATTAAGACAGGCAGTCATAATCCTAAATGAATCTGTTGTCGAGCTTGCAGCAATTTAGTGCAACATTTGTGAGAGTCTGAGTGACATTTCATTAGACCTCTGACTTCCTAAATAAAGAACAGTCAAAATGAGAATGAAATTGTGAAAACAACCTCACTGCGCTTTGTGTGGATAACTTTGAGGAGAAGCCCTCTGTTTTATTGTAATGTCAAGATGAAGATGTGCTCAAAATGGTGCTTAAGGTACTGATTTAAGGTGTTGTAAAAAAATGTAATCATTACAGAACGGTGTGCAGTAACTATAGAGCACAAAAGGAGTGGATATAAGGTGCAAATAATCAGTAACTACTGCTAAGATGGCAAAATGAAAATATGCCTGGGAAGGGTTAGTAGATATCGTTGAGGACAACAGAAGAATGCATAGTCTCACCTTATACTTTCCTTTTTGAAAAATTTTAAGTTTTACTGCAAAATTACTAACAGTGCAAGGCTATTAATAATTATTAATTACTATCTACATTACAGTAGCACCAAAATAGATATTGGGCCCCATTCTGATAGGCACAATATATAGAGAGTGAGAGGCAATCCCTACCCTGAAAAACTTACAACCTAACCAGACAAGAGAAAGGGTGGAAAGCATTATTATCCCCACCACATAAATGCAGAATTGAGGCACAGAGAAATTAAATGATTTGGCCAACATCACACAGGAAGCCTGCAACAGAGATAGGAGATGCAAGTTAAATTTCTGAGTCCAGTCCAATGTCTTAATCACAAAAGCACTCTTCCTCTTTTAAAATTACCTATGATGGTTTGATATCAATGCCAGGGATATAATTTTGATGGGATGGTTTGATATCAATGCCAGAGATATAATTTTATTTATTTCTGAAGACTTAAATCTATTACTGCCCAGATGTATCTAACTGAACTGTAAATTTCTGTCCATTAAAACATGACAGATTAAATGTGAGCTAAATTCCTTTAATAAATACAACAATCCATATCTCATATCATATTAGCAGATCTCTTCTTCTCCACATTACATTTGGTTCTTGGGCATGTACAAATTATTTGCTGTACTTTTTAATTGAAAACTGCAGTACTTGTTGTAGTAGCCTTTTCCCATCAACTGGCTTTCGAAGCCATTGTAAAACAACTCCCTACCACCATACTCACCACCAGCATCATCTGCTTCTCCTCCATTTCACAAATTATTAAACTTGGAGGCATTCATTATAAGGGGACTATTTTAAGCTTGTAATTAATCAGTGGAAGCCTGGACAAAAAATTATCGAGACTGAAGGAGGAATAAGAATGGAGAAGCAATACTGGAGAAAAATGGTACCCTGGCATCTACTAGATTTGCTTCACACACTTTTAAACACAGTAATTCAGGCTAGTACTGCTCAAGCATTAATTGATATAATTTTTAAGTTACCCATCACCCTAGTCTCTGTACAGTACAGAAAGCCAAGGTAACAGATTTCACCGATTTGCTTCAAGACACTTGAGACAAAGGGTCACTTGTGAACGTTCCTCTCCATATGGCTAACTCAGAAGCTGACTGAATGGGTAAAGGAAACAGAGAAGGAATGATACTGAAGTTGGCAGATTGACTGATGAAGGAAAAAAACAAACCATGTAGGGAGGAGAAAGGGTCTGCTCAGTGTACTCAAGAAAGTGTATGCCAGAGAGCTCCTGAACAGAAAACTGGGTCACATTTAGATGCATGTAGGAAAACAGTAAGACGTTAAAATTAAAGGGCTTAGAGAGTCCAATGTCAAAAGAGCAATGTGGATGTGCTTTGTCCACCTTAAAGCGGAAATATGACTTGGAATGGAGAACTGGAGGGTAGAAATTCCTTGAGAAGCACTTGAGTAGCTAGAAACTTGACTAGATTTCTAAAGAAGAACAAGAGAACAAAGATTTCTGCAAAAGACAACGAGGAGCCCGGTGGCACCTTAAAGACTAACAGATTTATTTGGGCATAAGCTTTCGTGGGTAAAAAACCCACTTCTTCAGATGCATGGAGTGATGTATATACAAGCCAGGGCCAGTGTTAAGGGGTAGCAATCAGCCAGGGCCACATGCAGCATCATGAAGCTACGTTGCTCAGGCTTCTGCTTCAGCACCAGGTGGTGGGGCTCAGGGTCCCATGCTTCAGCCCCTTGCAGTGGGACTTTAGCTTTCTGCCCTGGGCCCCAACAAATCTAACACCGGTCCTGCTTGGTGGACCCCCTGAAACCTGCTTGCATCCCTCCAGGGGGCCCCAGACCCCTGGTTGAGAACCACTATGCTAAAGGTTCTAAAGAGAATATAGACATGATGACTCTAATTGGTTCCAGTACCATAGCTAAGAATATGAGTTCTGAAAGTAGAAAAGGAGAATCTAACATCAGCAACAAAATGCCAAGATTATATGAGTGGTAAAAGAAGAACAGAAGAATGAATGATAATGTAGTAAATGGATAGTAACAATAAGAAAAAGGAAGTAGCAGCTAAGTATGTATGGCTGCAGACAGAGGTGAGCACAGTGCAAAGCACTGATTGCACAAGGACATGAAGCAATGCGCTTATATATCAGGAATGGTCTTGATAAGCTACAAACCACCCTTGAGGAAACTTACATGTAGTGGAATGTGAAAGAGCATGCTCCTGTATAGTTCTACAACTCCTGGCTTTCATGGATGCAGAAGAAACAAAGGATGAAAATGCAATGGTCTGTTGTAGTGAGGCAGACTGGGTATCCAGCAGCACAGTACTCAATGGCCATCAACTCACAGAGCAATACAGAATTTTGTAACAGGGCACTTACACTAAGTATTAGCTAAAGAGAGGAGTCCTGTTTGAGAAAGAGCAACATGGAAAACCAAACAGAGATGGACTGAATCTGAGGGTGGAAGGAGTCAGAATGCAGCATAGGGAAGCAAGGTCTTTTTTGATCTATAACATAGTTCTACTGAAGCAGTGCTTGTCTAATGCAGCAACAAGCCAGGACAGGATATAACATAATGGGTGTAGGGATTATTTCTGTGACCTTCAGTGATGGTCAGATCCACTGAACTGTTGGGGGCTTGTGCAAATCTATGACATCAAAAAGCACAGCTGCTCAGAATGTAGCTTCAGACAATCAATCCAAATCTCTTGTTAGGTCAATGCAACTACTGTATAGCTCTCCTTTATTAAGCTGGGTGCATGCCGGTAACTTGCTTGAAACTATTTGTCTCTGATAATGGTCCCAAAAATGTACAATTTATGCCAGAAAAGCTTTTTTTGTGTACGGCATGCAAACTCAGCCCTTTCTTCAGTTAATGAAGCAGCAAAAAAATTGAAAATAAATGTGCCAACATTGGTTTAATTTTGTATCATGCTACATTGTAAATAGGCCAATTAATAGTAGCAAAATAATAATACACCTTTTACTATTTTCATTTCTTTAACTCAGCAACACACAGAATTAATGCCATTACTTTATCTGTCAAGCACTGTAATATTATATTACAACACACAGAATTAATACCATTACTTTATCTGTCAAAAACTGATGTTCGAATATTATAATTAAAGATAAATCAAACTATGGTATAGATGTAAGCTAACGTAGAGTTTAATTTTGAGAACTCTTATAAACATATCAGGAAGTCTTAAACCTTCCCCTTAAATCATATTGAATATTTAAATATTTGCCAATTAGCATAATAAGCTCCCATAAGATGGAGCCTAACATCAGGACTTCTACTTTTTGAACACTAGGCTAATTCACCACTGTGTTGCTCCAGTTCTAATGGAATCACACCAGCACAGAAATGAAATAACGCCGTGGTGAGTCAGGCCCATTATTTTTTAATTTATGCCTTTACTTCCCTATTTAACATTGATCCAAAACATTAAATTTGTATTACCTCTATTTTTAATTCCAGCATAACACTAGGGTCTAACAGGAGGTACTAGCACACCATGGTTTCACACTACACGCTCAAGGGGATTTTAGTTTTAAATGATCTCAGCTATACACAGTGACTGCTAATTTTCTCTCTCTTATTTCATTCCATTGTGTTCACAGCATGGTTTTCATATCCTGGCCAGCTCCCTAACTGTAAAATCCATTTATACTGGCAGGGTTATTTTCTTTGGAGATGAGGTGGAGTATTTCTTGAAGGGAGAAAAACTAATTATTAACAGGGGTTAAAAAAATAGCTTAGGCAGCAGTAAAGAGGAGTTTGTTGGCTTTATGAAACCTGTAGTAGATGAGTTCAGCCTTCAACAAACAGTGCTGTATGTAGTACTGTAATAGAGAGAATGCCTTTAAGTAGTGGGTTTGACTGAGTGACCCTGCAAGACAAGTATACAAAACCACAAACCAGATCTGTGCCACAGATTTTGGTCTAGATAAGATCTGCTACACCAGTCCCGTTGTAGACTGATTCACTAGCTACTATTGTAATGGTTCTAGAAGATGTGACCTACTAGAGGGTGATGACAGAGGAACATGTCAAGAGCACAAATGAAAAACTGGAGGTTGCAGGTAAAAGGAGCAGACTGCAGTTCTAGAGCTCACATGTAAAGTTAAAGCCAGATGTGGCCTGAGAGAACCATGCTCTGAACATCAGACTGGTGCACTTGGTCCATGGCCTCTCTGTGGAAAAATAACTTAGAATTCAAATGAAAACGAAAATTAAGCAATGTGCACTCGTCTAAGGTTATACTGTCTCAAACTAGTACAGCTGTTCTTATAGCTTGACAGCAGCACATTTGTTTGTGCATGCAGGAGGCCTGTGTTGTATTCCCACTAATGACTTCTCCCCATAAATGAATGTATTGAGTGTGCATCTTGTGATGTCTGTACAGAGATTTGTGACAGATTCCAGTTGTGTAGATGTAAAAACAGTTACATTTCAGAAAGTTGGCTGCTGTGATAACAGCACAGGGTTTAAATTAATTCAGTTTCCACTTTCCTTCCTGACTGATAGATTGTCCTCGGAAGAAGCTAGCAGTGCGATGGGTGACTACAGAAATGCAGCAGTATTCATTGAAATGGACAAAATGCATCCTTTGGTGACAAAAGCCAACATGTTTAAATGAATCTTTAAAAATGAAAAATGAGGTGAGTTCGGCAGTGAGAGGAGTAAGTGTACAAGCATTTCACCTCTGAAGGCTGTAGTGTATCTTAAATTAAGAATAAATGAGAATGGGCTGTGAGAGTCTCTGCTTAGTCCCCTTTTATCAACATCACAAAATCACTGCATAATCCAACTTCCTCTGCACTGGAGAAGTCGAGGACTAGAAGAGGAAGTGCTGCATGTCAGGATTCAAGGCACTCAGAGTTGGGGGAGAACTTGGACTGGAATCACAGGAATGGCAGTAGCTCAGGCTTTGGATGCACTGGAACAACAGGAGAGGAAAAACTGCCAGTTCAGATTCAAATGCACTAGCAGTGGTGTTGATTGGGAAAGTTTAAGATCCTACCCCCCCCCCCCCCCCGCCCCAGCACACACACACACACACACACACACACACACACACACACACACCATGCCTGCCTCCAGGCAATGTTACTCCTTTATTTTTGTGAGCACCAGACTCCAAAATAAAATATATGGAAAGGAATACACTGGCAGTCATAAAGATAAAATCACTGCAGACAATCACACAGTTACCTGCATAAGCAGACACTAATGGTTCTAGAGGATACTAAAATAAATGAATTTACAACTGAATTGCAGAACAAATAAGGTCACCGAGTTTCTCATCAGTGAGAGCTGTAAAACCAGTATTCTATCATCCACCTTCTCCACACATTTATGCCTTGAGACTCTGATCTATGAAACCTGCCCAGGTCACAATACCCTTGTCACAGGCCCCATGATCGTGCCAGAGCTGGTGCTCCCAGCTGAGCCAATTAAAGGAGTGGACCTGCACCTGGGCTATAAAGGGTCAGGAGAGGGAGTTCAGTGATGGCAGGACTAGAAGGGGAACTGCAGAGTGAAGCTGCAGGGAGAGAGGGCCTCCTGCAAGACTCCTTGAAGAAGGCAAAGAAGGTGGGCCCAACCGAGCATCTTCTCCAGCTGTGACAGTACCTCAGGGAGGAGAGGCTGTGCCTGGCTTAAGGCTAAGTGGAAGGTTTGGCTTTGTGGTTAGTTTATTAACACAAATTTCCAAAAAGAAACCAGACCCCAAGTGTGATTGAATAATCAAAACTGTGTGGAGTTTTGTTTAAGGATCCTGGAAGAAGGGGGCAGGAGGGGGCATTGGGTGGTGGCCACCCTGTTATAATCATAATCTCAGAAATATATACAATGAGATAAATCAGTAGTCAATGGCAAAATGATTGATTTTATTTTCATAAATATTTAGAGACACTATTACACATTACATATTTCTGTATTCTCTTTAAACAGGACTTGGGAGCATTGGGGAAGGGAAGGTTGTGAAACTGACTAAAAAGCATCTGGAAAATAAACCAAACACAGCAGTCTAGGTGATCTATGCCTTTTTAAAAAATGTAAATGCAAATACCAGAGGCCTATTTGATTCTCAGCATCTAGGTATTAGCAGTAATGATAAGAAACAGGACCAAGTAGTAGGAAGGTTCACAGCTTTCTTATAATAGCTTACAGTTCAGCTGGCAGAATTAGACCTGCCAATCCCTGGCAGAGAGTGGGAGCAAGAACATAAGAATGGCCATACTGGGTCAGACCAAAGATCCATCTAGCCCAGGATCCTGTCTTCCGACAATGGCCAGTGACTGGGTCCCCCAGAGAGAATGAACAGAACAGGTAATCAAGTGATCCATCCCCTGTCGCCCATTCCCAGCTTCTGGCAAACAGAGGCTAGGGACACCATCTCTGTCCATCCTGGCTAATAGCCATTGATGGACCAATCCTCCATAAACTTATCTAGCTCTTTTTTGAACCCAGATATAGTCTTGGCCTTCACAAAATCCTCTGGCAAGGAGTTCCACAGGTTGACTGTGCATTGTGTGAAAAAATACTTCCTTTTATTTGTTTTAAACCTGCTGCCTATTAATTTCATTTGATGACTCCTAGTTCTTGTGTTATGAGGAGTAAATAACAACACTTCCTTATTTACTTTCTCTACACCAGTCATGATTTTATAGACTAAGAATATAAAGAATATTTCATTCTTCCATATTCATCACTGCAGAATATCATGTTCTCCCCAACCCAGAGCCCACTATTTTTGCCCCATATCAGCAGAAGTTGCCAGAGTGAGACAGATGTGTGACCTTTCCACTGGAAAAAAAGAAAACCAAGTACTAGTTTTTTTAATTCTTCTCTGCAGGAGTCTCTGCAAGTCCTTAACTGAAGTTTCCTTCCTAGCTACACACAGTTAAAATAAATCCTGATACAAATTAGAATTGCAGTTGGTCTCTCAGAACAGTGTGGTGTCAACTAATGCTTGCACACTGATCTTGTAAAAATTTGTGGACCTTCCTGAGCAGAAGAATAGTTAATCTCATCTGTCACTTGCTACAGCCACATAGCTAAAGAGTGGGAACTGAGCATATAGCACCAAGTATCTTGCAAGAAAGTAAATCAACCACAATAACACAAATAAATTTCAAGGCTGAACTCAAAACTGAAAAGCCCGGGAGTTGCCTGTTCTGACAATGAGCACTTAAGAAGCAATACAGATGGACAGTACAACAGCAAGACCACACCAGATAATGAACACCTGTTTTTGCAAACATGATGAACTGATCATTTTTGTAAAAGCCATAGATTAAATTCCACTTGGTTTGTAAAATGTTTTTTTTCTGTTATCATTGGGGACTTCAGTGCAGAATAAAAGGCGTATATTACTTGTGGATTTGCACCATCATCTTTTTTATTAGTGAGAAGCAGGTATTATTCCATGACCAACTGATATCTTTAACAATAATAAATATGAAATATTTTTGAAATGCACTGCTAAAATCCCATGTCCTGTTACATTTTGCATGTTTTCTATGTCAGAAGTACAGAATGCTTAGTATATCTTGAGCCACATAGGAAACATTCAGCTTATTCCAAGATCAACATGTAAATCCAAATGATCATAATGGGACCCATAATAAGCACTGAGATTTAAACAATAACTATAACAATGGGTTACTATAACTGCAACTATTTTCTGAAAAACAATTCTCTTATTTTCTCCAGGCTAATTAGCATTAATAAGCCAAGACTCAAACATTTCCTTTTGGCACAACAGGGAAGCAAATCGTCAGTGCTGGAAGGAAGAAGCTAAGATAATATGAATGATTTTCAAAAGATATTTAGAGCATGCACACTCTAAATGATATACATGGCCTCCGATTAAACACCAATCAAACTATCTGCATCTAATATCCAATTGTGAATATGCAGAGTGTGCTATCCACACTTAAGTTTAAGTCTGCTAAAGGAATACACTCTCCTCCTTAAATCCAAAGCTTTTCTGAAGAGGAATAAATTGCTTACAGTTAAGATATGGCTATTAACCATTTTAATTTAAATCCTTTATTATTGCTACTACAAATGCTTAAAATAAGGTACCAAAAAAAAGAAAAAGTTTTGTGAAACCTTTTGAAACAGATTTTCAATTGGAGGCAAAATCTGAACAATGATTTGCTTCAGTGATTATCTTAATTAAACTGCTGTTCACATGAGCACAGTTGATTTATTTCAGTATTGCTTAGCATCATTATACCATCCATTTAATTGTGCAAATTTCCTATAGCTCAAATCACTCACTTCATCTCAAAAAGTTATGAAAGGCATGTGAACCACAAAGAGCAAACTCAGAGCAAATTTAACTGTAGGAAACATTGTAATATAGTAGGATGTGTTTTACATCACAAGATATAAAAGACTAATACTACAACACAAGGCTATCGGTGTAGATGATGCCTCTATAAGCGAACCATTACCACCAAGAAGGACATACGTCTTTTTACTTTACATTCAATTCCCCATTCATCTTGATAAGAAAATACACTCATAATCTGATGGTAGAATACTGGCTATTAATGGTGCTGAGATGAAGATTTTCAGCATATCTTAAGTTTGGGAAAAAAATAACTACAGTTGCTGGTTAATAAATGAAACCTGGAAAACACTCTACTTTATAACGTAGTTTTGAAATCAGAAGTGCATAAAGGTTCAAATCAGAAATTAGGAGGAAAGTGCATTTATTGGTCATTCATTCAGTAAATATTCATGCTGCAAGAAAACAGACAAGTTTTCAATGATGTTATTCAACAGATTTGTCGAGAGTTTTAAATACAGGCTCTCCAAGGAACAAACTTGGCCTCAAGTTCTTGAGCTCAATGCCAAAATTACTGGGTAAGATTCTATGGCTGATGTTTTGCAGCAGATTAGACTAGATGATCATAATGGTCCTTTCAAGCCTTAATATCTATGAAAACAATACTACAGCACAAAATGAAACTCACTGAATAGTGGCTTCATTAATGTTTTATTTATTTCCTTTTACTGATTGTGAGTGATCCTCCAGTTCTGAATTAAGAATGCCTAAAGAAAGGAGAGTTAGGCCTGGAGACGAAAGCTACGGCAAGAAGAAAACCTAAATTTTGGCTTGTGGGAATGTATTGGATATTGTCTAAAAAGGGGATTTTTCTGTAGCCTTTAACAGTGCATTTTTTTCAGTTGGACCCATTTTTTAAAATGAGGAGAGCAAAAAGGAAACAAGCAATGAAAATGTGTGTTTACTTAGCTGCCTTTTGCTTTAGTTCTCATAAAAGCTATCCTAGTCTCTTGTCTGTAAACTACTGAGCAAAAAACTGCATATACTGGCTAGAGTTATAGGGTATGTTGAAGGAAACTTCCCAGGTGAACCTCATGGAGTTGGCTCTGAATTCTCCGCTGCGGGATACTGTCTCCAGGCAAGAGGCACAGAGCCCCAAACCTGAGGAGATAGGAAGTTCCAACCTTGTAGATTCTGCACCCTCAGACCACTATACCTCTCTCGCCCAAACAGATCTCTCTTAGGAAATTTTGCTATGATTGGCTCCTCTGCAGGCAACTGGCCCTTAACAAAGAATACAGACACAAGGAGGAAGTTAATGCAGCAAAGAAGAGCATTAACTTGTGCAAGGTTATCTGTCAGTGCTAGACAGGAACATACTGCAGATAGTGGGAATCTCATGCCTCCTTTCCAGCTCAGGACATACCTCAAAAATACTCAGCCCATCAACATGGTTTTGATATGAATGAAGGGGCTTCCATGGGCTTGGGGGAAGGAAGGGAGAATGCCATGTTGGTACTGCTCTTCCCTTCCACTCTGTTTTGCCCCTGTGTACCTCACATCATTGGGCAGCACAGGACCACTCTCAATACTAAACTAAAAGAACTCTCTTTCTCTATTATTCAGTATGATACAGAGCTCCCAATCATGCAAACAAACACTTATGCATATACTTAATTGTAAGTACGAGTGGTCCGATTGAAATCAATGGGGTTACTTTGAGACATGAAAATTAGGCAGATGTATAAGTATTTGCAGGGTCAGGGCTCACACTGTAAAGGGCTATAATGCTAAGCAAATGCCAAATTCAGTACACATAGCAAATACATAGTCCACAGATGCATTTAGTGGTCCTCACTAAACTGAACTGGTCTGTATCGCTGTACATTTTCAATTACTTCTTATTGGCATTGCCAAAATAATTATTGGCTCTTGGTGGATCTGAAGGCTCTGAATGTTGCTGGAGAAAATGAGATGTTCAGCATAATAAATGCACTGCTTTGATTTTGCTTAACTCGCACTTTCAATGTAATATATCACTTCACAGGGGGAAAAAAATCAAAGCTTCATAAACAGTAAAAACTAAAGAAAAAATTAAACTACAGAACATATATGACCTATTAATTTTGCCTGATAATGAAGTGTTTTTGGATGATTTCTAAAACTCACTTTCATTTTGATGCTTCATTTATTTTAATCTAGGAGATAATTAGAGGGAAATCAAATCCATCCCCAAAGCAGAATAGTCACCTGTCTAAGATGCCATTCATTTGCAGCTTGCAATTTCTTGCTAAATTTTTTCCCATGTGTTCAAACTGAGTGTTACATACACTGCCAAATTTTATTTAAATCAATGTCCATTAACAATTTATCACTAAAAATAAACTGGAGGATGTTTGATGCATGGTTGGTTTTCAAAACATGCCTTCTTTATGTTATTTTTCTGGTCTTGATGGGCCTGATTCAGTTCTAACCATGCAGCCAATAAGAACCGGAATAGCAATAATATTGCAATGGATACATATAATATTTTGCTTAGTGCTCTGTGTCTTTAGCTGGTTATTTAGCGATAATCTTTAAGCCGGACCCTTACAAAGAAGGAATGTGTGTGGAAAGGGGAAGCAGAGGCACATTTTAGCACTCATTGAAATCCAACTGAAACAGGTGAGAGAGGAGAGGGACAAAATGAAAACGCTATAAAACATTTTCTAAGAAAACAACCCAGAGTTGGTTGGTGCTTGAGTCCTATCATACTAAAAAGTTCTGCGCCAGCCCAATGTTGTTACACTAGTATATAACTGGTATAGGGTATCAGAATCAGGCCCTTGACCTTTGCATATAGTGAAGTTTGCACTATGGCCCACATCTCCCACCAGAATCTACATCCAATCAACCACCTTTAATTGACTACCCATTCCCCACTAGGCAACTCATTTTTTTTTCCAGACATACTAGCACATGACTCCAAAAGCTTTTGTAGATTTTAAACAAAATTAACCCTTGTTGCATATTTTCAGTGAGAGTCAACCCTTGAGTAAATCCTCCTGGAAGAATCATAGAATATCAGGGTTGGAAGGGACCTTAGGAGGTCATCTAGTCCAACCCCCTACTCAAAGCAGGACTAATCCCCAATTTTTGCCCCAGGTCCCTAAATAGCCACCTCAGGGATTGAACTCACAACCCTGGGTTTAGCAGGCCAATGCTCAAAACACTGAGCTATTCCCCCCCGCCCGCAGGCATGCCATCGTCAGTACAAGAGACGGGATTTACAAAAAGGAGAGATAAATCGTATCTTGATGCAAGGAGAGCTGTCGCACCTGAATTGCTATCCATCCAGATGAAAATGTAACACATACTAAGAACTCAGCTCAGACATGGGGAAAAAACCCTGAGAAGCAATGAACAAGACTGTCTTGTACTGATGATACCAAGATACCCAATAACAAGATCATCTGTAACCAGATTATCTTGAGAAAAGCTATGTCACTGATGAATTCGTGCTGTGATGAGACAGTGGTTTATCTCATTACAGGATAATCCTATTATAAATTATTTTGCAGTGAAAACATGCCATAAAAGATGCTCAATGGGAGAGCATTCCATGCACATACTGGAGTGCTTCACTAACTTCCTTATTTGTAACCACATGCTGCACCTTGCATCCCATACTTAAATACGGTTAATGAATGCATGGGATAATGGCTGACTAAATATAAAGGAGACAGCTTAATTACAGGAATAGAGAATAAGATCCATTTTGCAGCTCTCAGTGTTGAAGTACTCTTACTAAGGGTTAACATTAAATATAGTTAAGATCAGAGAAAGATTGCTAGGTAATCAGTCAGCATGTATACTGGCTGCTGCAACAAATAAATATAAAAACACTGCATTTGAAAAAAAATTAGCTGATTTTGTCAAAAATCATGCCTTGATTGCATGCTCCCTAGCAAGAAGGAGATAAAACTTTCCAACTGTATATAAAAAACCTCCTACATATACACAGTTCTACTGTTCCTGCTCTTTCTTTCAATACAAGGATAGCAAAATTGTCCTTGAACTCATCATAGAATGCGAATAACCAATTTAAGTTAACTGCTCAGTGACAAGAGGAGAAAGGCAGACATTTTAGAGTAGAGACAGACCCACAGGCAAAGGCTCTTTAGTGAAACACCATTTCCCCCTTTCTTGGCTCCAAGAGATTGCTTCAAAACAAGGTGTTTCAGTAAAACAGAAAGCATTTCTGCTTTCTCTTCTTAATCTTGCCCCACCACTGGCACTTCTGTGCAGGCTGTTTTACTGGCTCTCCAATGTAAGTCTCATTCCCAGATCAGCTCCAACTTTAAAATAGTAACTATTACTAGTTACTGACTATTGTGCTTTAGAACGATTATGTTTATTGTCACAGAACAAGGAAACAATTTCTACATGCAAGTTCTACCTATTTCAGCTCAGATGGGGGCAAGTCATTCCTCAACAGAGCATTGTGTGACTTTCAAAAAAAATGAAGATACAAATCTGCATTTCCTGGCTTTGTGAGTCAAAAATGATGCTTGGGAACCAACATTTATAATACAGTAAGCATGGATTACTAGATCATTGGCACTAATGTTGGATCAAGTTATTAGAATAAAAGTGCTCAAAAGCTACTAGGATGAGTATGCAATAAGGAGCTATGCACAGGTAGTTAGATCTGATCTCACTAGATCACATTGTAGTTCTTTAGAAAAGCATGAACAATTCTGAAAGCAAGGTTTTAAAACCCAAAAGCTTTTGAGAATTACTGGTAGGCACTACTGACAAACAGAAGTTAAGTCAATAAACTTACTGGTTATCTTTTTTCTTCTTTTTGTGCGGCTCCATTAGACGAAGGGTATCTCTGATGACAGCTACTTTTATTTCTTCATCAACGGGGCTCGGGACATTTTCAAACACTCCTGGAGAAAGCTTTAATTTGCAAAGGATACAATTGTTCAGTGTAGAGCTGCTGCTATTTATTACGTAGCTGCTCAAGTCTTATTCATATCCCTTAGGTCATAAATATACAATGACAGAGCATAGAACACTTCAGTAAAGAATAAAAATTATCTGTTAACATATACAAAATGATACTATGGAAATTTTAGTCAAGTCACCTAAATACATTGAAAAAAAGATCGCCGCTGTCAATGTTACCATTTATATACACAAACATGAAAAATGGTTAATATTCACCCAAATATAATTAACTCAACTGCCAGGATGTTGAATAAGCACATCTCTGACAAAGATGATGGAGAGCTTTCACAATTCCAATAAGTCATGTTTCAAGAGTATCAGATTAGCAATGATTGCAAAGCCAAATATTACAAAAAGCCTTACAGGTTTCATAGTAGCCAACAGCTTCCATCTTTCAAAAACGCAAAAAGACCAAAAAACCAACCCCCAAACAATTACATTCTAATATCATGTCAGGCTGGAAGGTCTTACCTCTTGCTCATGTTCTATTCTCATGCTGGGGTTTGCATTTACTTCAAGTAACACAGGCTTCAAATTTTTCATTAGGAGAATGTCAAATCCTAAAATCTGTGCATAACGCAACACAACATTACTTTCACTCGCTGCGATTTCTTTTAGAGTTGCACATATCGTTACGTAGACAAGTTATCCATCTAACTAAAGGAACTTCTGTCCCATCGTACCCATGGAACTGGAGAGCTCAACATGATTATCGAAATTCTTTGTTTTCCCCCATCGTTGGGGAAGCACTTCCCCAGAGTAGGGACATGCAAAATCCCATTCCCACAAAACATTTTAATAATGATCTTTTAAACCCCTTCATTCATGAACAGGCTGTTACGCCATCATGCTGTAATAAGAGCAGAAGGGGAATGATGGGAATGGTTAAGGAATTTGAGTGGGATTCAGGAGATCTGGGTTAAGTTCTTAGTTCTGACACAGACATCCTGCATGGCTTTAGGCAAATCACTTAAGTTCTTCATGCCTCCCTTCCCCACCTATACAACAAAGCTAATATTTCCTTTCTCCTGCACGTTATCTGTCTTGTCTGTTTAGACTGTAAACTCTTTGGGACAGGGACTGTCTCCTCATATGTGCTTGTATGGCATTTAGTGCAATGGGGCTTTAAGTTCTACCAGGATTTCCTTGGTGTGGTCATCTTTCCTTGCTGAGCCCTCTGAGTCTTCTCTGTAGCTTACAAAACAGTGTCTGCTCAGCCTTTGCAAAAGTCCTGCTGAAGACACGACCTGCTTGCCTTCAGCCAGTTAATGCAATTGGGAGATTTTTTTCAGTTCTTGTTTAAAGAAAAGTGACCATCTTTGCCTCCAGTTTCTCAATTCATTCCAGTATCTTAGCTCTACACTCAGTCTGCCATTCCTCACAAAAAAACCAAAGTCTGATTTCACAAAGCCTCTTTTACCGTGACAGGTTTTTTCTCAGCCGGTCTGGTGGTTTGTACAGCGCACTGCAACATGGACTTCTCCCTTCCTGAGGCTGCTAGCACACTAAAGAGACCATTAGGGTAGGCGAAAACCCACCACTCTCCTGCAGAGGAAACCAATTTACTGTGGACTCAGCTAGTTGTTGTGTGTGGCCAGAATACAGATTTGCCACTTACAGGCTCTTTGTTGTGGGGAGGGAAATAAAAAATGTCTGAAGTGTAGTTATCAGTAGAGCATTTTATTGTGGATTTAGACACTAATTGGTAAATTGCTGCTTCAGTGGTCATCTCCACTTTAATGATAGAGTTTGTTAATATAATCATAGCCTGTCACGGTTTTCTGGTGAGACCTGCCTGAATTACAGTTCTGCAAAGGTCATTTGTGATGCTGGACAGTTCATGACTCATCTTTCTTCCTGTCCTCTCTTACAAAAAGAAACCAGCAAAAATCCCACACGGATGAAGGAAATTTTTCCTGGTTTAGTGAGTTGGTTCATAGTACACATAAACCATTTAAACTGACCAGGCCAGTTAGAAACCACAATGTGATAGACCACCTAATTTATCAACCTGGCAATAATCTGAACTGGTCTTTTATGTGGAGAATACAGATGGCCATCCAGATGTCAACACTTGAAAGGTAGAGGTAAAAAGGAATGAGAGGGAGGATTGGGGATTTGGAAATGTGCTAAGTGCTCAGCATTTCCCTTATGTACTGCCAGTGGCGACCTTCACCATGCTATTTATATTACACTCATCACTATCTGAGCATCTAGGATTATGATGATTTGGAGTTTTCAACATTGCCATCTGGAAGCTTCAAAGGGGAGGGTTTGAATGTGACTGAAAACCCACAGACACTAGGAGGACGTGTTTAAGGGTGGTGGCAAGGTGGCTTCAGTGACACTGATGAGGGTCTGGCAAGCCCAAAAATGTGGCGAAGAGACTATAAATTGTGAACTTGCACAGGACATTGCTCAGTTTTCAACTACTGTCCCCACTAGTGACCAACAAAAAGAATTTAAGAGAAAACTTTTTAAGACGAGAATTAAACATCCAAGCTTAATCTAGGCATAAAAAATAACTTCACTCCAATATTGTTCCAGGAAGGGCTATAGCAAAGATGAGGTTATATTACCTGGGAGTGCCCCCCTTACATAAAAATTCCTGACCTACCTGGAAGCAAGTTGGCCCAGGCTTTCCAGCTGGTATATCAGACTGGTAATAAACTTTCAGCTCTGGAGTCAGTGCAATAACAGTCTTAATCACCAATGAAATTATATCCGACCACAGTTTCTTGATGTCAACCCCTTTGGAAGACAATCTGTAGAGGACGCTTGAAAAAGTCCTTTTGCTGCCGGTGTTTACATTGTCAGAATGGATGAAGTTCCCGCTGTGAATATTCAGAGAATAGTTGGTTAAGTGCATAAATACCTGGTGCAAGTTTTTCAGGGTGGGTTCTTGATAGGGCTCTGTACAAAATCTAGAGAGTCCATCTTTGGCTATATAAATCTCTAATGGTTCTAAAGATTTCAGTAAGACATATAGACGAATATCAAATTTCAGTTTGTCAATCAGCAGTGGTTTGCTGATATATTCCTGGACTACAGCTGGGCGGCTCTGTAGGTTTCCTGCCAGTCTAATGTCGCTGGGGTCTTTAATGAGGTAGATTCCATCCCCTTGACAACCGCCATCAGGTTTCACAATGAAAGTGGGCTTCCAGGGTGGATCGCTTTCTTTCATCATGCGAACCTAGAAGGAAAGAAGGATAATTAGATCAAAGAAGAACATGAATACAAGGAAAACACCTTGCTTATTTCTGAAGGAAAAGCTTTAATGCTACGACAACATGTGAAAGGAAATTCCATGTACAAGTAAAATACACAGCATTACAAAAGTAAACATCATGCAAATAAGAGTGGAAAATCCACATTGGTGTTGACAAGAACACAAAAATCAGAGCAAAAAATGTGGGGGAGGAGTTACCAATGTAGAGGAGTTGCAGTTTATATAGCATCCCATCATGTAAATGGTCCCAGGAACCTCCTTTTAATGCAGTGTGACAATATACAGGCTGAAACATTTCTTGTTCTTGATGGCCTCAACCAGTGGGGACGCAGAACGACTCACGAATGTAACCTGAGTTGTGAGACTAAGCCTTTTGAACACTTAACGAAAATCATGCAACTTGAAACAAAGCAGCCTAATTTTTTGAAGTTTAAATTTAGGCAAACAACATTGAGGAGAGGGAAGATAGACCAGTAACTTGACATGACCCTGTTATTCATTTGTGGTTAATGCTCTCTAAAATGGTTTGAAATAACAGCCTAAACCTTAAAGGATGGTGGCCCTGTCCTGAAGACACTGCATCTACCACTATCCAGCTACGACAAAATAGCTGCATCTTCCCGACCAGTAAGTCTTCCAATCTGAAGTTCACATTTCACTATGTCCCAGTCACAACGGTATGGAATAAACTAAAGGGCTTGTCTATACGGGGAAAGAGCCTGAAGTAGCTGGTGCACACTAGCTTCCCCGCACTAACTCCCGATGTGAATACTCTTACTCTGCATCAAGACTGCCTTTGTGCAGCCTAGCTTAAACTGCACAAAGGGCACAGCTAATGCACTTGAAATTCACGTCCTAGCTTACTCCACGTGTAGACAAGCCCTTAGGAGACGCTCTTTTCACCAGTCAACCAAATCCAGACCTTAACTTCAACATGAATAGCGCCAATGTTTGTGGTGCCTTTTACTTAATAAAGCTTTTGCAAACCAAGGTTTTATTCAAGAGACATGCACTTGAAGTTTCTGCCAAGTACTTGCATCCTCCCAGTAAGGCTGTGTCTACACTTATGGCGGTGTGTAGAGTACAGCCACTACGCGTGTAGCTACAACCACCGTGACAGGCTCCAGCTGCAGGAGCCTGTCACGGTGGTGAGGAAAGGTTCCAGCACGGAGAAGGCAGTGGGGAAAGGACCATCAAGGAGCTGCTGGAGCCTTTCACTGCAGCGGGGAAAGGCTCTGGGAGCAGGACACTACAATGCTAAAACCAGCTGGGTAGATGTAGGAGGCATCGCTTGGGCATGCAGAGAACTGTGTAGAGTATCTACCCTGGGGGTTCAGGCATGTAGGAACTCTATTTATTTGCCTAAGCTGTGCCTTACTGTCTGCACTGCTATTTATCCCCGCACTAGCTATGCATGCAGTGTCTGTCCCTGCACATCACCGTAAGTGTAGATGCACCTTTGTGAGCAGGTAAAAAGAGAATGAACAATGAAAGAACATTCAGTGCCATAAGAAAGGCTAACTCCAATTATTTTCCCTTGTAAGCATGACAAGGAAGTCCATTCGTTTCCACCAGTCTAAAACGTTTTCTTAAAGCAACATTTCCAGGCTAACTGGAGGGACGAACAGATCTCTGCATTTTTCTCCAATTTCAACTTTCATTCACAGTATCTAGCTATCATCGTTGCAAAGAAAACCTTCAAAACATGAAACAAGTGTAACAGACGCAGAAACATCAGCCTGATTTTGCAGAGAGCATGAAGCAAACGTTCTGAGGTGTAAATTGCCCCATTCATTTCCAGAGGCACTAACTCATACGTTAGTTCAGGTCTTTAATAACATGGCAAGGTTGTAGGCATGTGCAGTTGGTTTTGTTTTCCTGGAATGGGGCTCAGCTTCCTCAAGTATGGGAAATTCAGCTTTAAGAGGTAAATATTAAAAATTATACTCCCTTTTACACTGAAATGTATATAGATCAGACTGGCTGGCAAGGATGTAAACTGCAGGGAGCCCTGGCTCAGGAGGGACCCACCTCACTAGACACAGATCACTGTGTTAGTGTGAGGTTTACTGAGGATGCTCCAGGGTCATGCACAGTGGAGTACACACATCTCCATCAGGAGGCCTCTCCCTAGCTGTCTCTCTTCTTCATGAATTACAGGAACCCTACCCCCAGCAACCCAAATATACCAGGTCCTATTTCCATATCCTCCCTTCCTCCCCCAGTCCAGCAAGACTAAATCTCTTCTGTTGTATCACATGCAGTTTATGGCAAATCCATGGGATTACTGCACACAAACTCTTGGGCATTAAAATCAGCACCCCTTCCAGACATACATACCCTGTTAGATGTGCGGCAAGCACAACTTTGCTGGAACCAGATCTGTCAAGAAATGAGAAATGTTCATTTTCCATCAATGTGTCGTTTTCACCAAAGAGATGGGTTGCGTTAGTGAAGCTAGGGCATACTAACAATACAATGCATCACAACAAAAATACTTCCCCGCATTGAATAGCATATTCTATATATGCCTCTAGCGGCCACTGCTCTTCAGTTTGTAACTGAATATTTCCTGTAAATTACACCAATGCCATATTCAGGCCTGGAGCTCAACTACTAATTTTCTGATCAAAAGGAGCAAAAAATTCTGTCCCCCATGATCACAGCAACTTCGAGAAGTGGTTTTATGTCACATTAGGGAAATCTGTTCCTAGTGGATTACAATTTGTCTAGACACACAGTGTGAAATGAGCTAGTGAGGAAAGTTAGCCCAGAGAGTTTGATGGTATTTAATATTGTAGCTAACCCTTTGGTTGAATCTGAAATGCATGACATGCCTAGCCTTGTATCCTTTCCAACTTCGCACACTTCTGAGATTTTCAATTTGCCTGTGTTAGTTCTCCTTTATTGTATTAGTTTTGCATGACATGTATTGCCCCCTAGTGGACGACTGAGCAAATAATTAGTTATTTGAAACGAAAACATTAAATAAACAGATTTAAATGTGAAAAATCTGTTCAGGGAAATCACCATACAAAATAAGTGTTAGTTGTTTTACAGATAACTTTATGTGCCTAGATAAATCCTTTTAATTTGCATTTTCATACAGTGGATTTCTCAATAATTGAGTCAAGTGTTTTTTATTGTTTCTGGGTGATAATGTATTCCAACACGTTTCTTTGCAGAAATGCATATTGGCTATTAACTTGATAACCAGTGTGGGTTGGACTGGGGTGGGTAGAGGGAGATGCCCTTACTAGAGAAATTATTGGGTAAGAAATACTCCATTCTACCATATATTATCCCTAACGTGCATACAAATGGAAAGCAGCTCGTCACAGAAGTAGACAGAGAAGGGCAGGAAAATAGGACTAAGATGTCCCTTATAAAGCACATACTTTTCAGTTCATTTTGGTACCACTGCTCACAGCACCTTCCTACAAAAGATGTCTCTGTTGATGAAAGAAAATTGACTTTGTGGTGCTTACTAAGGCCATGTCTACATGGGGACACTCAGGAAAATTAAGCTGAATCAAGGTGTGACGTGAGAATGCATATAAAGTGCATTAACTCCCCTGCCACTCCCATCTCCCCATGTGGATGCTCTAATCCAAGGAGGATTAATTTACAGCAATGAAGGCCACTTTGCTCCTGAATGAGACCATTCAGGAGCACATGGGGTTAACATGCTTTAATGTATGCACATTGACTTCCAGAGGGTCAATATGTAGACATGGCATAAGAGCATTGCTGGTAGACGGGAGGCCTCTTTGCAAATTCCTCCCAGTGTAGCAATGTCCTTTCTGCTTACAGTACAGAGCAGGCATGTAACATGAGTCTTGATTACTTCTGACACTTGTTTGACTGATATCTAGGCCTCCATGATGCGTAATGCAAGCCATCATGCCAGGGAAATGTTTACAGTCTGTATCTAGATCCTTGGGGTGAATATAGGGCATGGTTAATCCCAAATCCCTATGTAACATGGTCAGCCACCTCCCAAAAGCCCCCGCGTGGCTGGGGTGGCTCTGCAGCACCCTGCCTCAGTTTCCCTCTCTCATGGAGCTTCTCAATAACTCATCCAGTCCACAGCATTCTAAAACATTCCCCTTCTGGAGAGGGATCAATGTCATTTCCTTAGACACACATTAATACTTCATGCCAGCTTCATCCAGCTGGCCACTGGTTCCACAGGTCCAATAGTTCTCTCTCCTTGATACAGGAGCCTCCAGTCCTGCTTCCCTGCACTGGATTCAGTTCAAACTGTCCCTTTATTCCTTGCAGCATATTTTTAAGTTAGTTACTTTTTCTTCAGTCAGCTGCAGTTCCCCAGGCTTCTGGCATCCTACCACTCCCAACCCTCCTAGCTGGAGTATTAGGCTCCTACTTGAGCTCCTTTCTCCAGGGACCGCTCCAGGAAGTCTGTCCCTTCCTCCCTTATATTCTCAGCCCTGGCCTCTTCATTTATTATTAACCCCCGAGGAGGTGAGCAGATCTTGTCACAGGTGGGCTGAGGCCCCATTTCCCTTTAAAAAGTCCAGTCACCCTGTGATACCCCATCTCTGCTACCATTAGCTGTGGAGTATTGGTGATCTTGTCAGAATCCAAAACTCCATACCAAACTCCAGAGGTGACCTATAAAGCTCAAAAGCACGAATGAAGCAGGTAGAAAGAGCAGGTCAGTTATGCAGCAGAAAGCTTCCATTTACACACAAGTGTAGAACAGCAGTAATGACAGTTATTGGAGTTCAGCTCTGGACCGAAAGTTCAGCTCTGGACCGAAATGCCCCCAACGTTTGAAGGCATATAGATTTGGAGTTTTTGCCTGGTCCTCTGTAATTTCCACACATCAGTATCAGCAGGCTTTTAACTTTGGTTGCACTAACAATGCTGGCGGTAATAACAGAAGATGGTAAACACAGACTTCTATGGTAACTAATAACTTCTTGGACCAGTGTCAATAAATGTCTTTTTTACATGTCAGCATGAGTTCCATCCAGGAATGAAAAAACATCCTGGCCAGTTTTTCTTTTCTAAAGAACCAGTGATCTCATCCATAAGAAAATCAGACCCCCCTTTTAGAAGAGATTGTGGTAAGCTGGCAGGACCAAATAGAATTATTTTTAATAGGGTTAGTTGGCCTTTGAACACTACATGTTAGTTGATACATTCATTTAGTAAGTAGTGTTTGGAGGCTAACCACATTCCCAATTGGATGCAATGAATCAGAATTTAACAGGACACTGATAACTAATCGCCGGGCTTAAGATCTGCCCATTTATAAACTGCACCTCTTCTGTCAATTCTTTCAAAGACAATATAATTAAGTTATTTTTTACCTTAGGACAGTCATGACATCAAAAATTGCCTACATTATTACACTCCTAAGAAAAAATAAAACCTCATCAACTTCAACTTTTTATTTAAGAGGAGAAACCAGAAAAGCAGTAACTAGGTCACTGGGAGGACCTGACAATATCAGCTGGATATATAGATTCCTCATGGTGCATCAATAACTCCTTCTACCTACGTTTTATTTTTGTCATACAGAGCAATAAAATCAAACGAGAGAGACTGCCAGGTCTCAAGACGGACAACAAAAATTGTGATAAAGGGGCAGGAAAGCTTCAGAGCAATCTAAAATAAAAAGCATTCAAAAATATAGCATGCTTTACAACATGTTACAAGGAAAGGAAAGAGCACAGACATATTTTTAAGTTAGTGAAGTTGACATGCTTCAGAATTCATGAGCATGCCGAGGATAAATCAAACTACTTGGGAACTGGAGGACTTGGGAATCTTTCGCGTGTACATAAGCAGCTCAAACCCAGCCAATGTCAGTGATGCCCAATGGCTGTTACTATCACGGCTGTTTGGGATTGTAAATGCACTTAACGGCTGGGTCCTTACTGTACATCTCAAGAATGGTATAAAACTACCAGGAGCTGGCTCTAATTGGCCACCTTGTTGACAGTCTCAGCAGAAAGGCCAAGGATTGAGTGAGACTGAACTACGCTCTCACCCTTTAAAAGGTGGCTCCTGCAGTTCAGGGTTGAGGTTCAGTGGCAGAGCCAATGTGAGAAAGCTTGCACTGCTTCTCTCAGTGCCACATATGATCTACTGATAGTGCTAACGTCCACAGGGCTGGATTTCCAGCTACTTTCATGAGCCTTAAATTCACAAATAGTTTAAATGTTAAGTGTTAAAGCACGCTCTGTGTTTTCCAGTTAAACAACAACCACCCTACAACGTCCAAGTTCCTATGGAAAGAGAAAGATAGGAAGGAGACCATGAAATTCAGAACAATGCAGGCCAGGGATCCCCAAACAACCAGGAGCAGCCAAGGAAAATGCAGGATATAATGCAGCGGGCCACGTTGTCTACTACACAGGAGATCCAGTGGTTCAAGTCTTCAAGAGACTTTTAAAAAACAATCTTCTCTCTCCAAAGCAGGTGGAAGCTATGCTAGTTTCTTAAATACCAGGAATAGTCTTAGTACCCTGTTCTTTTCGTGAATTCATACATCACCAAATAAAAACAAGTCAAAAAAAGAAAAATGGAAGAGGCAGAATTAAATTGCCACACTAAACTAATCTAGCACTACGCAGGAAGTGGCTGGCGCTGCTGTTTTACATGTGTTCACGGCAGTAGTCTGCCCTCTCTCTGGCCCTGCTCTGAGATTATTTTTCTTTTGTTAGTTGGTATCCTGAGGTACCAGCAAAGTTGATCGATTTCCACAAACAGTCCTGGTACTGCAAGGGGGAAGAAAAATTGGGACATAGCAGAAGGCTGGCTACCACTAGGAAAGTCATGCAATTTCAGGAGTGACTGTCTATTTCTAGTGGCTTCATTAGCTAATCCATCCACACTACTTAGTTCTCTTATACCACCTCTCAGATTTTCAGGGGATAGTGCAGAAGTTTTTCCATACGACTCATTGACTTTATTGGAAACCACACCCCTCTTCCTCCTCACTATTGTGTGAATTCAAATCCAATTATTTAAACTAGGGATTTTCTCAGGGACAATTAATCTTAATGGAATGAAAGATCCTTTATAAGAATAGGTGGTCACTTCAAGGGATAGGGAGGCAATGGACATCAGATATTTTCCCATGTTTTCTACATAAAGCCAAGTCCAATGAGATCAATGGGACTAGTTGGGATGGGAGAATAAGGAAAGCGGAATTTGGCCTCTAATGGTTTTATCCACAAGGGAATAACTGTCCTCTCAATGATGTTAAACTACAACTAGAGCTTTCCATAAGAATATTCCAGTTTTTTATTCACTATTAGAAAGTTAAGGTCACAAAAGGGATATTTGGTCAGGCTTTTACATTAAACTCCCTGCTATAATTTCACACACACACACACACACACACACACACACACACACACACACACACACACACACACACACACACACTTTTGTGCCAGTTGAAGGACAGAGGCAATGTGTCTGTCTCCCATTCCTGCTGCTCCTGCCTCAGGCTTTCTCTGCTCTGCTGCACAGGCTCTCTATTGAAGAGGAGAGTGCTTTTTGGGAACCACTATTTTGAGGATACAGTAGCAACCTGCTTATGCAATATTGTATTTTAAATAGTCATTTCAACTACTATTCAAGTTCAGAACAAAACACCTGTTTCCTTCTGATAGAGGCCAATATTTTGTATCAGCACTAATAAGCCAGGTGCTCCAAACCTGCTATCTTCAAAGGGCTCAAGCAAAGAGCTTCCATCCTGTATGCTCCAACATCAAACATGACAGTAACTCATTTCTCTGACCAAAGAAAAAGTGAGCAGAGTCTCAGACTAAAGTCTGT
This sequence comes from Macrochelys suwanniensis, assembly GCA_033296515.1. Lineage (NCBI taxonomy): Eukaryota > Metazoa > Chordata > Testudines > Chelydridae > Macrochelys > Macrochelys suwanniensis. The sequence continues at coordinate 4,211,575 of CM065790.1, read as the reverse complement.
CTAGACAAAACACTGATGAATCACTCTTCAATCCATGCTGGCTGAGGAGAAATGCAGCACACTCAGCCTCTTAAAAAATGGCAGAATTGGTTTATTAGAACATTTGTTACATTTAAGACAAAGCTGGTTACAGAAAATATCAGGGAGAGAATGCAAAATGCGAGAATGAGAAAGGAATCCCACACGCACAGTCAGGGTAGCCCACCAAAGGAAACGCAGAACCCAAGACTAAAATTATTAGTTACAGCAACATTTCTAATTCAAAGCCCCTATTAGTGTTATTAATGAAGATCAACCTCCCTTTACTGAACTCCTTCCACAATCCATCCACCTCCACCGGAAAGGGCATCATTTTTCAACTTTTGCAGACATTTGGGTAAATCCATTGAAACTGAGATGTCTAGATTTTATCTATATACTTTTCTTAGTCATTTGTATTTCAAGACCAGTAATAAAGCAGGAAAGCATTTCCCTACATTTCCAGGTGAGGTGTAACCCCTGTTCCTGTCCTGGAAACTACTCACTGCTCTCCTTAAGCCTTCCAGTCCATCATATCTTACATACACCAATCAACAAGAACAAGACGTAAAAAGAGGATGATGATCTGGGAATGGATCAATCTACCTTCTAGCAGATTGACTGGCCTCAAGGAAGTAGAATTCTTGGTCTTGAAGGCAACTCTTGAAGGTCTTCTTTATAACCAGCTGAAGCCTCCAAATACTTTCTTTGAACAGTCATAGTTTGTGTAGACTGGGAAAATAAGTCATGTTGGAAAATGAGTTAACTAACCATTTTAAACACAACTTTGCACTTAAGGCATGTTGTATTTGAAACATGTTAGTTGGTCATGGTCAACACTGGAAAGGGGCCTAAGACTGACCATGACCACACAATACATTTTCAGCATGACTGACCTCATCTACACCTTGTGCAAAGTTGTGTTTTTAACTAACACAATTTTAATATCTTCAGACATGCCTTATTTTCCCCATTTAGACAAACCCAACGGGAGTGGAGAGTATAGTAAAGGAATAAACCTTGGATGACGACATCCAATTTGGACTTCAAGCAAAGTTCATACATTTTTACAGAAGAGCTGAGGAGATCTAGAACACAAAATAGGTCTTGGCAGGCAATAAACCATCACAATGATATTTGCTCACTAGCTTCCAATTCTGTTTGACACTTAGATTCTTAACAAGGAAACACCAAAATAAGTCTAAGAATCCTTCATTTTATTTAACAGGACAAACTGTTAAGAGGGAATACCCTTGAGATATTTCCAGATCTTCTAAGCAAGCTGGATTTCAAATTTTCTTCCATGGCTATGTCTGATGTGATGAAAAAATGTTTTTTCATAAGCCAGGCGGAAAAATGGCTTACTCAAGAAATGCACCATTCAACACCATAGACTAGTTAATATCTTTGGGCTGAAGCTAGTCCATATAAAGAAACTTTGTAATGAGTCCTTGGAATGGGTAGACTTAAGATACTTTTAACATTGCCAAAAATACAGTATGAAACAAAGCAAGTTGATACAATCAGGGTTGACTGTTTTCATCCTATATTGCTCCCTAAGAATTGATTAACTCTAGTTTAATACCAGACATGTTCCCTTGAGTGAAAGTGCAAGAGATTTCACACTTCATGACAATGTGTAAGAAGTGGAACATGGAGATTTCCAGAATCAGAGAGAACATGTAGCAAATCCAGACCTCAACCTTTGTTTATTAACCTGAGATTCAGAGAAACCAAACTGATTAGTGTAATGTATTTTTTTGTTTTTGAACAAAGGAAACCTGAGTCTCATTCCAGGTTTTATTTGGGGGTGGGGATGTGTGCAGTTGTTCCCCAGGCTTAATCCAGGTAAGTCTATTGTTTGGATAACACTGTAAAGATACCCAAAGGATCTTAGCAAATGAAAGTATCTTTACAGATCTCAAACCCCTCCGAAGTGAAGGTCCACTTGTAACCAAAATCTCAGTGAAATAAAAATTCCTTTTATGAGAGCATCAGTGCAGTTTGGAGACAAAGAAATAAACACTACTATGCCACTGCCTAAAATGTGAAGTCTAGAATACTAAAAGGGATTAAGTTCACAGCCGTTATTTTAAGTGATCACAGAAGGACTACATATTTGACATTCTCCTTCAGGTCAGGTAGCTAGATGTCTACATTTTCTAAACACACACAAAAATTATGGGCAAAATTAACTGGGGTACAAATTGAGACGCCAGATACAGACCTGGTTGAAAATCTGGGACAACTATGGGCTTTCTCTAGGTTTCCCTTTGATGGAAATATTTTAGTTGATGATTTGGCAAGAATGTTAAATAAACATGCTGTTGGATTTGATTGTATAGAGACTTGAATGCCCATACTTATGAGGTCTCCATCATCAGAAAATCAGATTAACACAACCTAAATTATGCTCTGCCTGAAAATTACTCTTTCTAAATTAGATTCTTATTAAAAAATTTTTTTAAAAACTATACCTATTCATCATGCCCAAGACAGGCAACTATAAGAGGCCTATGTAAAGGCAATACCATTTGAAGTTACTGGGAAGATGAAGTTCTGAAACTCTCTATTGCATCAAGACAAATTTTGCAGAGCTTTTGGTAACAGAACAAACAGGGTATCACTCCTTCTTTGAAGTGGTTGGGCATCTGACAAATTACAAAGGGTAGTTGTAATATTTTAGAGTTAAATATACTGTATATAATATACAGTTATATATACAGACTGAAAAGTTAACTTTTAAAACCATTGTTAGAAATACCTGTCACTATTTCAATTTCATATGAATGATGCTCAGAGAATTGCCATTTTCCTGATGTTTCCCAGATGCACCAAATTGTCAAGATGGCAGTTCTCTTGCCAATTATTATTTTTTAAATCAGGGAAGAGGTTACTGAAGTGGTTGCAGTATTTTCTGACTGGGTGTAGGGTTGGGTGAGGACAGAAATGGAAAAAATGGACACCACTTGACTGGTCCAGTTATTTATATACATGCACAATATGACCACAGGGTCTTGTCCATAGAATCTGAGGAATGTTAAAATATGTAACAGGCGATTTTATTTTGGCAAGCTGTGAGGACTCAGCAGAAAGAAACAGGGAGATCTGAGAGCTCAGGGAGCTGGTAATGATATAGCAACTTTAGGTTGCCTGTTCAAATACAGACAAATCTTATAGCTGTTTGGTGTCTGAGTCTAGTTCCAAGAGACATTATCTCACATCACCAGGCCACAAACATGGATGACACTGAACTATCCTCTCACGCTTGGAGGTCATCTTGCCACATTAGTGCTAATGCACAGTGGGAGAACAATGTGGGGAAAGTTGTGCAGACGTTGCCCATTCTGTATAGTACCCACCTGGATAAACAGAAAACTTCAATCTCCAAGGGCTGCCAATCCAACAACTCCTCACCAGCACTAAATTCCCACAATTAATTGAAAAAGTAAAGCTTGGAGAGTTCCTGTTGGGAATGGCCTCACCAAGCTACAAGTGACATGTTCTCCACGCTCATCCCAATCATTTATGGTTTATGATACAGAGTTTTATTTTTTACATTGCAAACATTTTGTTAAGTAGAACATAAACTCTTACAGCATAAACGATATTGTTTGATAACAAAAATGATACTTTTCTCAAACACAGATGGAAGAACACATGCCAGGGAAACTCCAAGTAATGTTTTATTGGACATCTGCTCTTCTTGGAATGGAAACCAAAAATCGTCTTCGCATTGATGAGCACTTACACAAAAAAGCAATATTTGTTTATCTGCAGTGCCACCTGCTGACAGCATAATGGTATTGTCCTTATAAACTGCTCTACTCGGTATGATGCATTTGCAGTGCATAATAACTAGGAGTTAGCATGACTCTCACAGGAATCACTTACAACCCAGTGTACTTGGAAAGTTTACTCCCAGATTGTCTTCACTCAAGTTAAGACCAGTTAGTTTAACTTCTGTGCCAGGGAAAATAATGGAGCAAGTAATTAAGGAAATCATCTGCAAACACTTGGAAGGTGGGAAGGTGATAGGGAATAACCAGCATGGATTTGTAAAGAACAAATCATGTCAAACCAATCTGATAGCTTTCTTTGATAGGATAACGAGTCTTGTGGATAAGGGAGAAGCGGTGGATGTGGTATACCTAGACTTTAGTAAGGCATTTGATACGGTCTCGCATGATATTCTTATCAATAAACTAGGGAAATACAACGTAGATGGGGCTACTATAAGGTGGGTGCGCAACTGGCTGGATAACCGTACTCAGAGAGTAGTTATAAATGGTTCCCAATCCTGCTGGAAAGGTATAACGAGTGGGGTTCCGCAAGGGTCTGTTTTGGGACCGGCTCTGTTCAATATCTGCATCAACGACTTGGATATTGGCATAGAAAGTACGCTTATTAAGTTTGCAGATGATACCAAACTGGGAGGGATTGCAACTGCTTTCAAGGATAGGGTCATAATTCAAAATGATCTGGACAAATTGGTGAAATGGTCAGAGGTAAATAGGATGAAGTTTACTAAGGACAAATGCAAAGTGCTCCACTTAGGTAGGAACAATCAGTTTCACACATACAGAATGGGAGGAGACTGTCTAGGAAGGAGTACGGCAGAAAGGGATCTAGGGGTTATAGTGGACCACAAGCTAAATATGAGTCAACAGTGTGATGCTGTTGCAAAAAAAGCAAACATGATTCTGGGCTGCATTAACAGGTATGTGGTGAGCAAGACATGAGAAGTCATTCTTCCGCTCTACTCTGCGCTGGTTAGGCCTCAACTGGAGTATTGTGTCCAGTTCTGGGCACCGCATTTCAAGAAAGATGTGGAGAAATTGGAGAGGGTCCAGAGAAGAGCAACAAGAATGATTAAGGATCTAGAGAACATGACCTATGAAGGAAGGCTGAAGGAACTGGGTTTGTTTAGTTTGGAAAAGAGAAGACTGAGAGGGGACATGATAGCGGTCTTCAGGTATCTAAAAGGGTGTCATAGGGAGGAGGGAGAAAACTTGTTCATCTTAGCATCTGAGGATAGAACAAGAAGCAATGGGCTTAAACTGCAGCAAGGGAGGTTTAGGTTGGACATTAGGAAAAAGTTCCTAACTGTCAGGGTGGTTAAACACTGGAATAAACTGCCCAGGGCGGTTGTGGAATCTCCATCTCTGGAGATATTTAAGAGTAGGTTAGATAAATGTCTATCAGGGATGGTCTAGACAGTAATTGGTCCTGCCATGAGGGCAGGGGGCTGGACTCGATGACCTCTCGAGGTCCCTTCCAGCCCTAGAATCTATGAATCTAAGAATCTATAAGTGCTTGCAATACCTAATCTGACTGCAATTTACACCTCCTTTTACAAATCTGTTTTACTTCGACAGCTGAGGATACTATAGGAATCTTGCTCATTTTTACTGTCATTAGTAAAGTGTCAGAAAGATGACCCAGCACACTGGAAGAGTACACATTAGAAGATGATCATGAATTTAACTGGGCTGCTGATAAAAGTATCATATTAAAAAGTGACAGAAAGTGTAAAGATCTAATAAAATCTATACCTTTTTCTGCTCACTTTTCCAAACAGAGGATACTGTAGAATTCAAGAATGCACTGGGTGAGTCAGACAGGGTTAAAATAAAAACATACAATATTTTTGAATACCAGCAGTAACAGAACAATAAATCATCACACAAAAGCAAAATAATTATTTTTGGGTTTCATGAAAACCAAACAATTTTATTACATTTTGAACATTTAAACAAATAATTCAAACACCAGTTAAACACAGAGGAATATGCGAGTATATATAAACACCAAACACATTGAGAGAGACAGCTTGGAAGGATTCATATAAAACACACAGGATATACTAAAAAGACTTCAGTGAAAATGACGCTGGCGAGATGTCACATGCTACAGAGTCCAGTCTCGGAACATCCTGCTACTCACTTTTTCTAAGCTCAGTAAAATACACTGGGGAAAGGAGTTTAAATTTCTGCTGTGTTTAACATTCAAATACCCTTTTTGGTGGTGAGGAGGCGGCACAGTTGTTTTGATATTAATTCTAGAGCATAACAAGTAAGAGCAGCTCAATTAAACTATGTCTGATCTGAGGCAAACTGAAAGGATGTATAGATTCGGTGGAATACAAATAGTTTTAAACAGTCTAACCAATATGAAAGTAAAGTAAGTGAAGAATGACATGGTCACAAATATCTTACTGGCAGCATTATTCAGAGAATATGGAGAAAATTGATCTACCTCAGCAACAAAGAGGGGAAACTCTTCTGGCAGAATCCATGAATGGGGATAGAAGTTGTACTCTTCAGGAAATAGATCCTGCATTGTTCGCACTGCCCGACTCAAGGTAATTTTACGCACCATTTCTGTCATGCCTGGAGAAAATAAAGAAGTATTTGGAAGTGTTCAAGATTATTCACTTAGGCTTTGCTCTATGCAGCAAAGTAAAGGAAGTCTGTGTGTTGTTACTTACTATATGTTTATGTGCTCTGGCCACTGTTTTCAGTATATAACTAAATACTTGAAGCTACTAGTGATACTGAGTGATTTGTAACTTTTTACTTGGGCATTTATTTATACTGCACTTACCACCATATCACATGTTTTGGGAAAGCTTTAAGGTAGTTGCCCAAATATAAATGGGAATAAAGGAAGGAGAATTTTTGTCCAAACATTAACTGACTCTTTGCTCCAGTCTGGAATGTTTACCTTATTCTTCCAGTGTTGCAGAGAAGGAACAGGAGACATCAATTGCTTCAGACAATTAGAATTGTACCTTCCTAAACTATTTACCCTTATTTAAACAATTACAGTATGTCAAAGAGAAAAATCTTTCTTTTCCTATAAAACAACTGTGAGGTCTAGTCTTTCAATGGCCCAATTCTGCCAAGAGCCTTCAGATCTCATGGAAGTAAATGGGAGGTGGAAACGTTGAATACCTCACAGGAGCTCTTGTCCGACCCACGTGTAAGTGGGTCGGACTCACCCCTGCGGTGCCTCCTGCTGGTTGATCCAGGGAATTAGCTCAACAGCCTCCGGAGCGCCCTCTACAGGCCGGTGATCCGCCTGACCACTCTGGCCCCATGTCCCTCCCAGACCTCAGTGCCCCTTTAACTGGGGTGCTGCCCCCTGGCAGTAGCCCCCCAGATCTGGGTCTCCCGTACTTAGCAGGTCATGGGATCAGGTCCCATTAACATTCCTGGGAGTTAAAAGTGCATTGTGAAGGGACTTCAGGATCTCGCTAACCTGTTTTTGTCAACTCTGCTTCCTTCTTACTCACCACATGGGAGGCAGGGTACAGCTAGGGTAAATATCATACGCATGGCATGAGATTTAAACAACCAGAAAATTATAGAGCTTTACCAATATAGGTGCATTGTCCACTTTTGTCTATATTTTTGTTCACAAGCAGACAAAAGTCCATAAGTGGAGCAAAAAGTTCTATATATGGGGTTTCTTACTCACACAGCATACTAACAGCAGCAATATATCTGAAGTGAAGGGCTTAGATAAGTCAATACCTAAGCTCTTAGTTCTTATTCAGCAGGATCTATACTGGAATTGAATGAGAAATAAGGGATCTTAAAAAAGTAAAATAGTCATAATAAGACGAGAGCTGACATGAACTCTTCAATATTAAAAAATCCATTTAAGGAACTGTGCTTTGAGATTTTCCCAGAAACAAGCCAGAGCTCAATACAAAATAGATTTTTTTTTTAGTAGAAACAAATCCTCTAAGTAGCAGCATTTTTACTGATGTTACAAGACACACAAGAATTGTTTAAATTATTTTAATTTAATTACAACCTAAAGATTGGGTTTCTCTGAATTAATGTTCTATATTATGTACTGCTCCACTCGTCAAACATCCTTAGGGTCCTGTTATGCTCTCAATAAAGAGCTTGAGTTACCCATTCTGGTATTCATACCATGTCTTAACTAAATCTCTAATTATTATTGATTCATAAAACATGCCAATAACAGGAGTCAGAATGATCCAGTTTGAACATCTTTTTTCAATATATAACTACTCACAAATGAAGAGTATGGTATACTATGAAACAAATCGTCTACTGATGAACACAATAGGAAATTTGCCATTCATTTCAATGGGACCATGATTTGATCTCACAGAGTTTTATCTGGGCATTAGTTGAGCTCTGGGGTCCACTCCCAATATGAGAAGCCATGAGCCTGGTTTCATTTCATATTTATCTTCTGATTAATGAAGGCTTTCAGTAGCATCCAAAATGTCCTTTCACTTTACTTAATTACTGGTTAATTTTAGCATCCCTTTTACTTTATCAAAACCTCAGCATCCAAATCCACTGTACTGTAAACGACTTCTACCTATTATCATGATGGTGCCTGAGAATTTAGATTTTTGATAACTGCAGAAAGCTATCAACAGGAGAGTGCAAAAGACTGAATACAATCTAGACGAAAGGTCCAAGGAAGATCCAAGGTAACACAAGATGGCACCATTTGCTTAAGGCTTTGTTATTGCAACTGTAATCACCACTATGCAAGTGGCAAACACTCTCCTTGATGGTGAAACAGATAATCAGCCATTTACTTGCATCAGGATGAGAACACCAGACTTTAGATCAAAATAAGATGAAACCTTTCATATTTTTCAGAGTGCTGCAAGTGGTAACTGCCCAGCATATTACCGACAAGGTGGGTGAATGATTCAGACAGCACGAAAAACAGTTTAAAAGCATTTCTTTAACTTCAAGCACAAGATTAATTACCTGGAAACTTGTTGACTTGACCTGAGAATATGTCATTATCATGAAATGATACCCCATGCCAATAGATATCACAGGGCAAGCGCCGACCAAATGGAAACTGGAAAAAAGATACAATACAGATTTTGAAAGAGATTGGCTACACCTACAAGTTTCTTACCTTTGTAGAAGTTGAAATAAAAATATAAGCCCTTCAGAGAAGAGCATTCTGGACATCAGTAAAATCCATGCTTTATATCCAGTTCCCAACTTCAATGAGAAGAGCTTATTGTAAGATAGCAAAGCTGGGGCCTCTGCTAGTGTGTGAAGTAAAAGCTATTTTAAAAAAATGTTATTCAACTTTCTTTCTCTCAATATATACGAGAGAAAGATGTGGCTTCTTTGCTACTACTCTTCTGTAAATAATTACTGTTACAATTTAATTTACTAACTTAACTCTGGACACACACAAATTACTATAATTTAAATCTGCAGTATTGGAAGTATTACTTTTTCCAAATGTTGACTGCAGCTTTTCAACCAAACTGAATCATATGCTTGAGCTCAGGCTCAAAACTTAAAACTGAGCGCTCAGAACAGGATGTTTACATTTAAATACAGTTGCTTTACATTGTTTTAAAACCCCTCATTGGAAACAAGGGGGGAAAAAATCAAACTATACCAGCAGGGCTGGCCTTCGGGGTGGGCCACCAGGGCGACCGCACGGGGGTGCCATGGTCAAGGGGTCATGCTGCTGGTGTAGAGTCAGAAACTGGGCGGGGTGCAGATTTCTCCCTGCTTCTTCCCAGCATAGGAGCATGGGGTTGGGGAGCGGTGATGCACCGATACAGTTTGTCTCCCGCAGCATACCTCCGTGCCCCATAGGGGGCTGTGAAGGGGGAGAAAGGAGCGTCACTTTTCCAACCTGGGCTGTGAGGCAAGCATCAGAAACTGCTGCTCTGCTGCCCTGACATCCCTCCTCGCTCCCTGCCACAGCCCTCTAGGGGTGCACGGAGGAGCAATTCAAGGGGGGCAGCGAGCAGCAATGCCAGTTGCTCCATGCATCCAGGTCAGTTTCCCCACGAGTGCAGGAGGGGGGTGCAGGAGTTAGGGACGCAGGAGAAAAGTGTAGGGGTTAAGGGCGCAGGACGGGGTGCAGGGATTGGGGCAAAGGGGGCACAGTGCAGGGGCTAGGGGCGAAAGGAGGATGGGGAGCCTGGGGATCCCAACGGGGGACCATGCCCACAGGGGCCAGGGATGCCAAAATACAAGCTCGCCCAGGGTGCCGTTTTCCCTAAGGCCGGCCCTGTTACCAGATTTTAAATAAATAACATATATTTCTAAAGTACAAAGTGGAGCATATGTACTATACTTTTCAGTATCAACCAGGTGCCAACTATAATTTATACTTAGGGCCCTCCCAAATTCATGGCTGTGAAAAACATGTCATCGACCGTGAAATAAGCCCTCCCCCATGAAATCTAGCTATTGGAGGGGAGAAGAAGGGGCAGGGCTGAGGGCACCCCATCCGGGGGCCCCTACAATTCCCCTGGCTCCAGCTGCTAGTGCCCCGGGCTGGGGCGGGACGGGATTTACTCTTCCCCTGCACAGCCACTCTCAGTGGGGGAATCAGACTCTCCTCTGGATACCTCCCCCGACCGCAGGAAGCTCCGCGGCAGCAGTTGGGCTCTGAAGGCAGCACAGAAGTGAGGGTGGCAATCCTGCGGACTCCCCCCACCACACACACACACACGAACAGCTTTGTGACTCCTCCACATCCTTCTTTTGGGTTGGGACCCCGACAGTTACAACACCATGAAATTTCAAATGTAAACCTCTGAAAATGTGAAACTGATTAATTTTCAAATCCTATGGCCATGAAATTGACCAAAATTTGTTAGGGCCCTATTTATACTATTTTGTTCATTTTATTAGCCGCAAATGGACAGCTTTTTAGCTCTGTGATAGGAGGTATGGAAAGAAGGAATGAGAAATCCATATTCGTCATTTTCTTCCAGATATTAGTATTATTTTTTAAAGAAAAGAAAAATAATAACTGAAGTTAAACCAACAAACAAGCAAGCTTGCAAACAGACTAATCACAGGTGAAATGTTTATTTGAATTTATCACCTGGAGCGGAGAAATTATCCCTACAGGGTTAGCCACTCACACATGTGAAAGGGTAATTCTACCATAATGACATATACCGCACAGTTGCATCCTATCATCAAAAACTAGGTCATTCAAAAAATTAAGCAGTGCATTAAAACAGCCTCTCAACCAGTCAACCCTAGCAGGAAAGGCTATATTCATGAGGTCAATTTCCCAAATACACAATATGTAACCCATAAATCAAAATATTGTTTGGTCAAAATGTATACACTAATTTTCTCTAAATCACTCCCCTAGGGCTATTCTCCTGAAAAATGGACTACACAGTCATTCCGACCTGTCCAAATGTATAATCTCTTCCACCTGTGACTCTATGTAGGTGCCATTAATGAAATATGTCAGAGAGAATTATTCGCAAGAAGATATTGTATTAGGAGATTAAATCACTTCAAGACAAACATGTTATACTACTGCTTCCAGTCACAGTACTTTTAGGATCCTATCCTGTGAAATTTTAGCATCCTCAATGCCCACTGACATTAAACAATTTAACTATTAAAAACAAACTCTAACAGCACATTGAGCCCTTACTAAACGCATTATATACTACAGCAATTTCTCTGGCTGTTTATGGTTAACTTTAATTCGCCTCCATGAAAGAAATCCTTATTAGCACTGACTTATATTAGGCAAAAGAAAGAAATTTTTAAAAAAAGTTAGAAACTTTTCTAGTGAATCTGTTCCTTTATTTGCAACTTCAATTACAATTTCAGTTTATTTAGTAAATAACTTTGAAAAAATAATCAAAACACTAATTTAGCAATGCATTCCTTTCTCCACTTCCTAATTCATAGAGGTAACATGCACAACATAACAGCTAGAAAGCTCTGGTCTCATTTCATTATTATTCAGGCTGCAAAGAGGAAAAAAATGTGTTTTTGTACGTGTGAAAATTAATTCCGTTAGGCTCTGAAAGACAATCAGTGGCCTTAACCCTTCTCTCCACAGGTATATTCCGAATAGAAATTCTGTGCTGGTTCTCAGACTGCCCTTCCCACTAAAAAGTTGAACAATTTATTTATTTATTAAATGAAATAGAAATGAAGTGAATGAAATTTGCATTTATATAGCACCTTTCATCTACAGAGGATATCAGAGCACTTTACAAACACTGCACAGAAACCATTTCACCGTAGATGAAGTGTAAGCACCTCAGGGCTGGAACATGGCTGCATTTTGCACCAGAACGTTACTCAACAGTTTGAAGGGGAAAGGGACTTCCCTACTCTGAGCAAATCGAGTGAGTATTTACGCAAATCAAATTCTGGGTTTACCCAAAAGTAGGTCTAACACCCTGACCCTTCTGAAATGCCACTGGTTCTTCAGTGTCTAAACCATGATTTAAACTTCAGAATATAGTTTATAAACAAATAGGTCAGCACCTTGGGCCTACTCTGGCAGCTAAACCCATCTTAGAGAGACTCCTCAAAGGGGTGATTTATGTTGGGGAATACAGAAGTAGACCAGAGCTGTTTTAATGTCTCTTTTTCCATGCCCGCCTGATGCAGCGGGAAAAGGGGACATTATTATGGCATCCCTTGAACCCTAATAATACCCACACCTGTGGTTAGCTGGTATAAGCAGCCTCAGGTCTCTAATTTATGCCAGGCATTGGGCAGATGCACAATAGACACAGGATTTCGGGACCATAAAAGTGGCTAAAGCCACCTTTCTCCCCTTCTTCGCAGTCTTGTGCTGAGATGACAAGAGAATCTTGTCCCTGGAGCTTTCAGTACAAAACAACTTTGAGGCTGTGCCTATAAACAATTAATCTTAACTCTTCAAGCCATTTATTTAATGCCCTCCAAGTCTGAACAAAGAAGACCTTTGTCTGAACAAAACAAGAAGAGAGAGCATAAAAATGAACAGATTTGTTTTCACACCTCTGACCCAATTAATAATCAATCATAGTCAAACTGCTCTGACAAGGCTTTTCTAGCTCTTGATAGGAAGCCAATAATTTAAACTGTGTCCCACAGGTCACATCAGTCTGTTCCATCATGTTACGGACAAGCTAAGTGACTCTTGGCTCCTTGTCAGCTTTTGCTACCATAGAATTTCAAACTGTTTCTCTGCTGCTGTGCCTCTACTGAATATATAGACAAATGGAATATTTAATGCTAGGACATTTGAGGTCTCAGTCATAGGCTTCTTCCATTTTCCTGTTTGTGTCTAGCTGAAGGATTAATTTACTGAGAGACAAATAAATTCAAGGTGCAAGCTTAATTTATGCCCATTATTTTATTCGGCATATCATGTCCATTTCAAGAATCTGACACACTAAGTTGGGTAGTCCGCTCTAGAACCATTAATAATTGTTTCAGTGGTATGCACATTACAATTCTGCAATGCATGCTGTGAGCTCCACCCCTGTGCATCAGCCAAGACACAGCTCTTGCTGTTGTAATTTTATTCAAAATCCCCACACCTGAAAGTTATATTGTTTTCCTATTTGTTGCTTTTGATAGCAGAATCTGAACCTGTTAATTACCCTCCTCAGAATCTTTCCCATCTTCTTGATATGCCGATGTTAGCATATATATTCATTCTCTGCTCAGCTTTAATGTTATTGTTCTCTATGGTATATTAGCATATATATTCATTCTCTGCTCAGCTTTAATGTTATTGTTCTCTATGGTATATTTAAACAATTTGGCTTCATTTACTCAACCAACTTTGACCAAACTGATTGTCAATCACAGCTGAAAATGGCAGACAGGGCCCTCTCTGATTACTAGCTAACAAGGCAATCACATTCTCTCTCACATATCATATTGGCATGGCCCATCACTGCAAGTTAAAGCAAAGCACTTCACCCTTGGCTTTTAGTCATCTTCCTAACTATAGAATTTCAAATAATTCCTCTGCCCTTTTTTATTACTTCATATACAAGAATATAACATACAATGTAATTTGCAGTGTTGGTCCCAGGATAGTCGAGAGACAAGGTGGGTGAGATAATATATTTTATTGAAACAACTTCCGCTACTGAAAGAGACAAACTTGCAAGCTTATGCAGAGCTTACCTCACCTATCTTGTCTCTATACAACGCAATGATCTTCTGGAAATCACTGAAGAGTAAAAGTTATTCACAACAAAATATGTATGGGGAAAAAAAGTTGTAACGTTAAGGTTGATAGTGTTTCAGTGAAGTCCAGCTAACCTTCCTCTGCTATACCCCACTGAGACATGGTACCAACCTCAGTGCTCAGGATGCTACAGTACTGGGAAGACTGCAGATTTAATTAAAGTCAATTAATCCATTTCTGTACTGACACTTGGGTGGCAGTTATTGGGCTAATGAGGCAATTGGCTCAGTACTGTAATTGGGAGGATATACATTTGGGAGGAAAAGGAAGTAAAAGGGACTTACAGGATAAGCATGGGAGAGGAAAGAAGAGAAAGCTGTGTGGAAATCACCTCCTGCTGTATACCCTGGGTTCTTTATGTTTTAAAACTGGTGAAAGAAAACAGCTTGCACGGATTTGTAGCTAGGAGACCACAAGAAAAGGCTAGGCAGCAGTACTCACAGAGCACGTGAAGGGATGCCTTGTGACAGCCACCCAAAAAGTTATACTTTCTTTATAAAACTCGCCACATCTTAGAGGAAAAAAATTAAATGACAAGAAAATTAACAGTGAAAGGCTCCAGTCAGTTCCACACTGCCATACAATCATTCACTAATGCCCTCAACCAATTTCCAACACCCATCCAAATTAAATGACTGTCACCATATTTTTTCTGTAATGAAAATATGCTGTTGAATGCATACTGATTACTGTTATATGTTGTTTATTAAATGTATAGTTAAGACTTTGAAAGGAATATAGTCCCAGGGGACACTATAGCCGAATTCGATAATTATCATCGTGTAGTATGCTGGAGTGGAGGACTACATTTCATTAATAGAATTGGAATATCAGTTTGGTGTTATGAAATGCAATTGATTATATGGTGATGTATTTGGAGAGAAGTTAGGATTAGAGTTTAAAGTGAAAAGCTTGCTTCAACCTTAACTATGGAGCAGCAGCACAGGAACGGGCTAGCCCCTTATATCCACATTTGAAGAACACCATAATGAGACGAAAAGCAGTGACTATATTGACATTCAGCATGACAAGTCAAGTTATCCCTGCTACAAAACAATTCATTCTAAAATAAGCACAGGAAAAAGTCAGTAAAGCTTTGTAACATGTAACAGCAAGAGAACACACAAAGGGACAAACTGGTCCCTAATGCAAGGGTCTCCATGGGGTTACACAAGGGGTGAATTTGCCCCAACAGCAACATCAGCCTAGTTATCATTTGTGATATGTATGATATATATATAAGGGGCAGGGATAGTGAAGCTAAAACACAGGATGCAAGAGTTTCAGAAAGTATCTTTTTAATTTTTTAAAATAAAAATAAATAAATAAAAACAAAGTTAAGCTTATTTTGAATATAACCCCCAGGGACATGATACACCAGTTCTAGATGTTCCCACATTAGTCACTGCTCTGTATTCTTGGCAGTTATACCATTACAGTCCTTGTTAGATCCAGATGTGCTTTACGGTATAGGAGCTCTTCCCAACATTCACATCTGTCTGCAACTGGCCCTCAAAATTCTAGAGAAGCAGGTAGGTGCTATGCTAGCAGAGCTGTTGGGATGCACCTCACCAATGCAGGCTGTAATACTTGGTGCTTTGAACTTTATTTTTCTTTCCCAAGTTCCTCAGGACTTATTTGTTTCACAATGGCATTTAATCCAATTTGCCAGACTTAACAAGCACTATTAGGGGAGAGGAAGGGATTGTCTTCATTTTATTCCTGAAAATCCAGTTCTAGGATGCCCATCTGGTAACCTAAAAGGCAGCAGACATCCCAGATAGGTCCTAGTCCTTCCCAACTCACAGTAATGAAGACAAGAAAGGGCCTGCTGGAGAATCAAAAAAATCAGGTATCTCCATCTGTGTATGGTCACATTGATAAAATCCACAACAATACTCTAAGCCAAGTTAACAGAAGTGGGAGTTACATAATGGTCCGGTTCCCTAATCCCTTACAAAAATGGGATAGACAGGGGGGGAGTATCCACACACCCCCTCTTATTAGAAGATACACCCTTATTCAGACACAGAAGTTTTTAACAGGTAGAGTAAAACCCCCAGCCAAAGCCAGACATACACAGCTTGTCATTCTTCCTTTGTCCTTCCTCTGCCTCCACCCACATCTCCCAAAGCAGCAGAGCCTTACAGAGATGAAGATCCATCAGGGCTTGTTTACACACACACACAATTTGCACTGGTTTACACTAGAGGTGTGATGTTGCACTGATTTAGCTAGCATTGCAATCTTGTATGCAGATGCTCCTAACATACTTTAAACAACAAAGGCAAGCTACATTCACACACAAAGTTACAGTGGGTTAGCTAAAATGGTGCAACATTATCGGTGCCTCAGAAAAAGTTACGTTATTACAAAATAATCTGAAAGGCAATTTACTGCTCAGACTGTGTTCCTCCTACAAGAACTGACAAAGAAGCCTTAACAGAAATGGGAGTGCAAGAAAACTCTGTTCTTTGGGTCACAAGGGAGAATGCCATCTGCAACATGTGAAATACAACTTCAGCTTTGGTAGATATAAGGAAGAAGAGATTTGGCTTTAGAATATATTTGCTTTAGAATATATTCATTTGTTCTTCTAACACATACAGCTATTGAGAATGATCTTAAACTCGGTTTTATCTTCCCTTTAAGAAAAGCATTTCAACTCACCTTTAAATCTACATCAAACATCAAATAGAAAATACATTTGGAGAAGATAGAATGATTGACAGAGATGTCTGTGAAAGAAATCCTTATAATTTCACCCAGAGGAGATAATGATCTTTCTTGAAATATCCTTGCAGAAGTGGAAAATTAATTTCTAAAATTCCAAATGAAAAATCTCCTAAAGATGTGAATTTAGGGGTCATTATGGGCACACAGTCTATGTTTTTTCTAATTCGCACTGTTTTAAAAGCACCCCTTAATGTTTAGATTTCTATTCCTTCTCTCATGCTAAAGCCAGGATAATGCGGGTTTCCTAATAAAATTCATAGAAAACTTCATAGCATTAGGCTGATGCAGTTTAGCTGTTTGTATAATGGTGCAGCAATATTGCTGAAACAAAGCCATTCTGAAATGCCACTGTAACTATGGCAACCAGGGTTCAGAATGTAAGAATCCAACCAGAAATAGCATATGTCGCACTGTAATATTGCTCACTATTAGGAATGGAAATTACTAGTAAGTGGATGCCTACTTTATGAGAACAGAGTCTAGCAGTGCCTCCTGCTAGTCATTTAAACAAACACAACTCAGCCTGAATCAAATATTATAAATAGGAGCGAAATAAAAGGATGGAATAGGTTAGTTTAAAAATATGCATAAAGGAGGGGGTAAAAGGTAGGGACGGGGGAGAAGGGGGCATAAGAAGTTAAAGCTCAAAATCTGACAAACCTAAAAGGTGTTTAATCTGGAGCAGGAGGAGGGGAAAACCTCCAAATCATTAGCTTTTAATATATAAATTTTCACTCTTATTGCCCAGAAGTTTTAAGAAGTTGCATAATTTTTTTGTTTGGGTTTTTTTTTTCCTGTTTGTTTGGTTTTTTTATGGTGGTGTGGGTGGCTGCAGGGCTCCCACAAGAAACAGTTTGTGATCCCTCTGCTGGGCCTGTAATAGAAGTTAAACACTATTCCCAGAGCTGTACTCACATCAGTGATGCAAGTGTATGAAGAAGCTGGCGGTACTATTGTCAATATCTAATGCAGATAGTGTAGCCTTGCTTAAAAGTCATTTGTTTCTTGGATCATTAGATTTTAGTGTTGCTCATTTTTATTTTCTGTTCCATATTTCTTATCTTTTCTAACCCATATACATGTATCAGCTACACAATAGATTTCACTTTCTTCACTCTCCTTCATTGTACCAAAACAGAATATTCAGCTCTTATTAGTATAAAATCTTAATTTACATTTTCTTGTCCCTTCTTTATATAATATATACTTATTATTTCATACGCAGAATCAAATTAAAATCTGATGGTATGGCACCAGACTTTTAAGGTGAAAATATATATTCAGCATTTAGTATTCAATATACAACAATTCTAATGAAATAAGATCATTCCAGAATTCCATTGCAACAATGGTAGCATACATTCAATGTACTTCAACTGAAATACTACTATAATTGGAGGAAAATGTGTCCCTGGAGTATGCATTTACAGTACAGAACTCCCTTCCCAACATCCTTATGGAGAAACTAGTCCTTTGTGTCCTATATTCAGTCAAGATACAAATGGTCAGCCAGTTCAAAGCGATTAAACACCTCCAAGTGCTTTGTAATGGAATTTAAAATGGGATTTTTTTTTGTAAACAGTACTACCATTTTATTTTCCTTTTAAGTGTCTATTTTCCTGTCCTTAGAGACAGTGTGTGATGAACTTCCACTAATGTTAAAGTGAGCTTCAAAGCCACATGAGCGCATTAAAAAAAAAAAAGGAGAAAGAGAGAATCTCTCCCAAACTAGCCAAAAGCAGCATGTTTGGGATTTATCAAATAGCTACAACTGGCCCTACCATAAAATGAGGCCTTTAAAACATGTAGGAATTATCATGGTATTTTTAGTTTGAAATTTCTTAATGATGAAGAACAGCACTATTTAAAAGTTGTTGGAACTTTTAAATTGTCATATAAGAGAAAGATGGAAAATGAGTGACTAATTTACAACAAATAGTCTTTCTGAATACAGAAGTCACAATATAGACTACACCACATATCGGATACATGCATTTCTCTGGTGGCTGCCAACTGTCTAATCAGCATCTGAAAATGCACAGCTGTACAGTAAACAAATAAACAAAACTGAATCAAAGACATCTGTCTAGAATTCTGTAGATTAATTACATACAGCAAAGGACGACAAAGCATTCAACAAACAGCAATTCTTTCTGAATTAGGTAAAATGTTGCTGAAAATAAAAACAGACTCTGAAGCGTCAAAAGTCTGAGCAGAAGCAGAATACATCTAACAGGATCCCTCAACATGTGTTAAATCATTTTATTTTATATATAGTAATATATATATTAATAATTATGCACACTTTCTGTAAGGTCCTGACCTCTAAAACTTTCACCACTCTCTCTAGTCTTAATATTGTACTAAAATCAGTGGCTCTTAAAGAAAATAATATGAACTCATTTCTGGAAGTCTCTAGCTTCCGGTTTTCTCAATGTTTATTAGGCGTGGCACTCCCTTGGACTTGGCTCCTGAAGGCTAGCAGTGTTATGGAGTTTCATACTAAGGCCATGTCTACTTAGAGACCTTATTGCAGAACAGCTGTACCGATGCAGCTGTGCCGCTGTAAGCTCTCTTGTGTAGCTGCTCTATGCTGACAGAAGAGAGCTCTCCCGTATCCCCAACAAGCGGCAGTAGCTCTCCTGCTGACATAGAACTGTGCACACTACCACTTAGGCTGGCAAAATTTATGTCACACAAGACTGTGGTTTTTCACTCCCCTGAGCAACATAACTTTTGCTGACATAAGTAGTAGTGTAGACATGGTGTAAAGGTTTGTTAAGATAAGTGAAAAGTCTTACATGACTAATCCCCCCACAGCAAGTGATGCTGACAGCTTGTGAAGGAAGAGTCATTCTCCTCCTGAGCAATGAAGCCATATTGGAGCATTGCTGGGGCAGTTAGAAGGGATAAAATGATGTGGGGTTCTTTATGGGCAGCCCCAAGCAATTAAAAAAATGCCAAAATCATACAGATAGGAAATGACACAACTTATAACGTGCAAAAAAGACAAGAAAGAAATAACAGAAGAATTGTCATCTGGAGCAGCCCAATGGCTCCTCCTATTGGCATACAAATTCCATAAGCAAACTTTTTTTTTTAAATCAATTCATCTTTAACCCACTTGTTAAATACTCCCTTGTAAACACTGATGAGAACACAAACATAAGATGTCAAAACAGGCCAGGAAACATTTTGCTACATTTCTCTGTATTGTTTTTAGATGTTAGTAAGAGCATTATTTAAAGGAAGTGAAAATACCTCCTAAAGAAGTGAATCCGCTGGAAGAAGAAGGGGAAGAAAACGAGGTTTGTTGGGGACTGGATGAGGGGTTCTTTTTTAAACAGATTCAGAAATAAAAAGGTCTCTCAGAAAATCAAACTTTTTACATTTTCAAAATTAATCTGTCATTGTAAAGGCAACAATCCTGCATAAAGCATTTATTATATATGAACTATAAATTAACAATAAGTGAAGAGTCCATTTTTCTACAAGTGTTTTATTAATGTAAAATACAGTGCTTCAGTGTTTTTGTATGACATTCGTTGTTTCCAGTTATAAATACATAGTATTGCTTTTAGATTCCTAGTCTCATTAGAAACCTTTAATATGACAAATTAATATCGACATTTCAGAAAGATATTGTACTTGATTCTCCATGGTCCTGTACTCTGTGTAGTTATTTACACCAGTGTAAAGTGGATGTAAATTGCTACCCACTTTCCCCCAGTGTAAATAGTGCAAGGTAATAGAGAACTGGGCCTATTGTTTACCAATGAAGTTTCAGACAGCTACAATAAAACTGTCCATTAAGGTAGGTTAGACATGTCAGCTATTTTCAATATAATGATCTTATATTGAAGTAGCTCCTTTGATCCCAAAGGATTCTAAAGCACTTTCAAAGCTATCTATAGAAATCATTTCACTCACTATTGAGCTGTAGCCACCTCTAGGATGAAACATGGTAACTGGCACGCACAAGCAACAGTACAGAACAGTTTAGGACCAGAAGTGAAGAATGCTGCAACCAACAGCAACTGCAGGAGCCAGAATAAAGTACTCAAACTAGAATTTAAAAAGGATTCTTGGGGGTCTGAAGGCTGTTTGCCTGCTCTTTCGGCACCCCAGCCCCCCAACCTTCACCTTCCCCGTCTGGAGAGTATGCAAAGGTAATCAAGTGAAGTGGACATGGACCTCACCAAGTGTCCTAAACCCTGAGTCCCTCCCTCCAGGAGGTTCTTCCATTACAGTCCCAACATGACCAAGATACTACAGGGCATGAAGGAGGAAGACTTCTGATGCCTAAGGGGTTAATAAAAAAAGAAAAATGCTTTGGAAGCAACCAGGAAAGCCATATAAACAGCCAGTTTGAAATCAATACAGGAAACTCTGAAAGAACTGCAATGGTTTAAGTAAGTGATTACTGAAAACACAGCACAATATATGCTGTTCAATACAGGTAAATCTAATTTTACAAAGTTCTGAGACATCCAATCCCTTCATAAAAACTGGGGGCTTTGATAATTAGGAGATCTGCACGACAATGCTGTGACGCTCTTAAGAAAGCAAGTTTTCAAGTCTCCAGAGCACTTTAAGTGTAAGGATGCAGCAACTACCATGATGCAACTAATACAGAAAGGTGTAGTAACCAGTATACTAGCTGGAGCTGCAGTCCAGTGCAGAAGACTAGCAAGGACTCATAACAGAACTACGTGTTCAATGGAAAGTGGTTGTAATACAATGGCCAATGAATATTTTGGTGTCTTTGTCAGGGCGACCACCTAGGAGCCAGAAGGCAACTGTCCCGGGTTTGGGGACACCCATAAAATGAACTGTTCAGCAGCAAGTCAGTCTTGATAAATGCAGCAAGAGAGTCATCTCTGACTGATACCTTATACAGCCACAGAGAAGGGATGCAGGAGCCACTGCAGGGAAGATGTTGAGTCACTAGATCACAGAGACAATATGAGGAGCCTGAATTTGGAGGACTTAAAAAGATCAGAAGAATGTTCAGGGTAACAAAACCAGGGAACATAGAGAGGGAGGTTGCAAGAAAACAGGAGAGCAGTGGTCAAAGAAAGGCAAGGGTGAAAAAAATCAGGGAGGGAGAAGGGCCAGAACCATGTGGTGGGGCTACAAGGGGTCAGGTCAGAAAGGAGCCCTAATCCCATCTTGCCCCAGGCACTATGAATCCTTCTAGAACCCATACAAGTCAATGAATCAGCATTGGCATCCCTATTTAATAAGCGGCTTTCGATCCAAGTTACTGTAGTTTTCTTTGCTCAGATTTGTTTATCCTCATGTTTATTTCATCATCACTCCTGCCTTTATACAGACAGTGCTAGTGCTTAGCTAAATGGACAGATAACTCATCTACTTTCACTATAGCCTCTGTGAACACTTCTATATGCTTGACTGAAATGCTCTTGGGTAACTTACAGCAACACTTAATGAACAACATATCCTTGAATCAAAACTCTTTGCGGGACAATTTTTCTTCTCTCCATTGGTGACAGTCTACTACTGTTAAAAAAGCTCTGCTATTTGTCCTCTATATCACTTAATGTGGCAAACCTAAAAATTGCTTATAAATGAAGAAAAACGTGCCAGGAATTGAGTGTAAGTGGAGAGTGTCATACTGCAGAAGGCATATATGGGTCACAGTGAATAGTATTTGCCACTAATTAGCAAAAATGGCAAATCTTTTGGATGGTAAAAGAATATTACTAATGCAAAGTAAGTGTTGCAAAATATTTAGAGGATAGAATATGGCCCTTAATGAGACAGCATATGTAGATTAGGTCTAAATGTTATTTAAAAGCCCACTCCCCTCCTCCCAAAAAACTGGTTTGCTACTTCAGTTGTTATTAGTCATAATATACATAGGCATCTGTTGAACATATCTTATTGATATCTTTACAATTTTTAAGATGACAGACTAAGCCCAGCCCATTCTCTGCATTTTTGATTATCTGATCTGGCCCTGGTCCCAATTAGATCTGGTAACTGGGGTTCCACTGTAGATGTTTTTATTTTTTCACAAAATGTAAAAACTAAAGATTCTCTGTAAAAACACAAATTCAGCATTTTTCCATGTTCTTCTGTGGCAAATGGATTTCTAGGATCCCTGCTAATAACTGAATATTAAAATTTTTGCTGTTCACATAAATGAAAAAACTAAAAGGGCTTGTTTTAAAATGGCAAACTTGGCATGTATGTCCTGGATAAGGTTGACAGTGGGGATGGATGTGTTAATCAAAAATCTATTCCAATCCAGTCTTTAACTTGGGGATTACGCATATGTTAATGAAATGTTGCCCCTGATCATTCTAAGGGCTGGTCCACACTGGGGGGGGGGGGGGGGGGGGTCGATCTAAGATACGCAACTTCAGCTACGTGAATAACGTAGCTGAAGTCGAATATCTTAGATCGATTTCAAAAGTACTTACTGCTGATCCACACAGCAGCAGGCAGGCTCCCCCGTCGACTCCGCTTACTCCTCACGTGGAGCTGGAGTTCCGGAGTCGATGGGGAGCGGCTCTGGGATCAATTTATCGCGTCTAGATGAGACGCGATA
The DNA here is from genome assembly GCA_033296515.1 of Macrochelys suwanniensis. NCBI lineage: Eukaryota > Metazoa > Chordata > Testudines > Chelydridae > Macrochelys > Macrochelys suwanniensis. Next base: position 4,188,234 of record CM065790.1, on the reverse strand, counting down.
AATTGATCCCAGAACATCGATCGCTACCCGCCGAATCGGGTGGGTAGTGTGGATGTAGCCTAAGATACTGCCCACTCCATTCAATCACACAATAGTTGGCATTCTAAGGCTATGGCTACACTACACTGCATCGCTATAGCGCTGCTAGTGCAGATGCTCTAAGAGAGAGCTTTCCCATGAACTTAATTACTCCAGCCCGTGCAAGTGGCGGTAGCTATGTCGGTGGGAGAAGCTCTCCTGCCGACATAGCGCTATCCACACCGGTGCTTAGGTTGGTGTAACTTACGTCGCTCAGGGAGTGGCTTATTCACACCTTTGAGTGACATAACTTATACCGACATAGCCTAAACTGTTACCACTATTCCTCATTCAACCCTCTCTTCTACCTGAAATGTTGTGTTTGTCACACATTAAAATTTGTTCACGTTTTTTGGGCACACACTTCATTTCTTAACATGTTTCTATCACTTTAAGGGAGGACCGATCCTTTTATTGTGATAAAGTTCCTACTGCAGAAACTTAAGATCAAACACCTCCAGCTAATCTACTAAACGTTTAACATCCCTTGTCTTTCTATCTGAGCTTTAGGCTCACAAATTTCAGTCAGTCATGCCGAGGTAACAGAATCTGAGAGAGAAAGCAAAATTTTATAAGTATACCATTCAAAACAGGCACAGATCATCTCTGATGAACTCGAGAAAAGACATGGTCTCACTTGAATGTATCTAACCCTCTTTACTATAGTGGGTTGCAAACCTATACAAATTTATTATGAAGATTTGTTTGGGTAGAATGAATTATGACCAACTGTAAGAAGTATAGCCAAATGCCTTAAGAGTCACTATTTTGGCTGAAATGCCATTATTAAAAAGAATGGAAAAGAGGTCAGAGGGAGAAGCAAGGCAGACTAAATGAAAAATATTGACTGAATTAATGGGTGGAGGAGAAAGGATATTTGTTTATTGTCTCCATCAATAAAGATTAAGCAAAGCCAAAGTAATTGCTACTGTGGGATAAGAGCTGGAAGGAGAATGCTGATAATACAATGTACATGTTCAAGAGGAGAACAATAGGGTGTGCATAGTTCTGTTTCTGGGACAGAATACATAGTACTGAGCAATCTGGGGAAATCAGATGCTCAAAACAAGTCAAACATAAGGGACGTAAATTTAGTCCTATGGATTACATTTATAATCAGCCAAGTTTATCAGTTAATTTTAATATTTATCAGACTTTCAGGAGCACTCATTACAGGAATATCTGGATGAGTCTTGTATAAGCTTTAACCCTACAGCAGACAAATTAAATGGTAAAACACCACTGTTCTGCACTTTACCTACAAAAAGACTGGCAAGAAGCTGCAGGTGGACACTCAACAAGTGCACTTAACAGTGTAACAAGGAGGAAATCTATCAGGTTATAATTTCACACCATCGATTTTTGTTCCTATTTTGTAGTGTGTACATAAGAAGAAGATTTGAGCTTTTATGCAAGGGAAGATTGACTTTCTGCAACAAGATTTAAAAAGTAAAAGGCTGAAATACAATATATTCTGTTTCCATAATGTTTTAAGTATATACATATCAAATAATAGGAAACAGAAGCAGGGATGTATTTAAAAATACTGTATGAAATTCATCTTGGTTTATAAACTCTGTTGTCCAGTGCCATGAGTCAAACCTAATCATGATAAAAGGAGTTTCCAGCACCCACTGACTAGACCGTTTTCTTTTTCCCCAATCAACTTCACATGCTGGATCAGTTATTCAGTGTTTGTAATCTATCACTGTACGTATAATATATAGGCTGAAATCCTGCCTCCGCAGACAGTCAATCCAAAACTCCCACTGATTTAAGCAGCGCTACAATTTCACCTACAGACCCGATCACTGCAGTGTCAGAAAATCCATGTGGTTTAACACGAACTCTACAGGATTCTGTTTATACTTTAAGATGAGTGCATTATTTCATCATCTACTTACCATTGCAAAAATCAGATTTTGAATCTGCAAATACTGAAAAGTTTTTCTAATTAGTGTTATCACACATACTAGTTAGAATACAACTACAACCATGATTATATTGCAAGGAGTCCAGTGGCACTTTAAAGACTAACAGATTTATCTGGGCATAAGCTTTCGTGGGTAAAAAACCCTCTTCTTCAGATGCATGGAGTGAAAATTACAGATGCAGGCATTGTTATACTGACCCACGAAGAGAAGGGAGTTACCTCACAAGTGGAGAACCAGCGTCGACAGGGCCAATTCAGAGTGGATGTCGTTCACTCCCAATAATTGATGGAGCCACTGCAGCGGCTGAGCGGGGAGCCGGAAGGCAGGAGGCAGCTGCCCGCCGCCCCCCAAATCCTGGCACCCTAGGCGACTGCCTAGGGTCGCCTAGTGCTAGCGCTGGCCCTGGGTGGAGGCCTATCCTTAACATTTATTTGGGGAGGGAAACAAAATGCACCAGGCAATTGTATACAAGTGGTAAGTTTCCTTCTTGCCCCTTACCATGATCAATTTAACCCATGAAGCATGAAATCCAATTACCCTATTTTAGCACGCGTAATTACAGATGGTGTTAATGGTCACAAAATCACCAAGTCCTTTTAAAATCCAGCCACATGATCTGACATCTAATTGTGGAAAACAAGAAACGTCAAGGCAGCAGCCAGAAGAGTCCAAATGGAAGGTAACCTTTGCTCCTGAGCCCGCTTTTGCTCAAGCGCCATCCCTGGGCTGGATCACAGTACTGGGGAGAAATGGGGTGCTCGAGACATCTATTGGAGCGCAGCGAGAGATTCCGGAGCAGGGCTTGCAGAGCACTGCGGGGCTAGCAGAGATCCGGGGGCTGGCAGAGGAACGCTGGCGCGGGCAAGCGGAGTTTTGAGAGGGGGGAAAGTGGCCGGGCCGGGGGTGGGTGCCGCGCAGAGAGGCGTCCCGGGGGCCCTGAGGGGCCCACGCAGGGCTATGGCGGAGCACAGCGCTCGGGGAAGGAGCAGGACTGGAGATCCGGGGCGCGAGGAGGAGGCGCCGCAGGGGAGCCCGGGCTCTGGGGTGCGCAGGCCGTGCCCCGGGGGAGCGGTGCACCGCGAAGGGCCAGCCAGGCAGGTCTGCGGGCAGGAGGCGCCGGGGAGCGGGAGCGGGTCCCTTACCTCTTTCCAGCGCAGCTGCCGCAAGCTGATCTTCAGCGCCTCCAGCGAGGTCTTGGCCTTGGAGCTGTCCACGGTGACATGGGCCCGCCGGGCGGGCCGGCCTCCCTCCTCCCCGGCACGGCGGGTCGAGCCCCGCTTGCCCCGGCCCCCCTTCCCCGCCCCTCCCCGCTTGGCCTGACCCTTCGAGCCCGGGCCGCTGGGCCTCCTGCCCTGAGCAAGCGGGGCCGGCAGGGGGACCCCTTCGGCCTCCTGCTGGGGCTGCGGGGCGGCCTCGCTCCGCTCCGGCTCCGGCTCCTCGGCGGGCGGCGCCGGGGACCCTGGCGGCTCCTGGGCCGAGGGGCAGCGCTCGGGCTCGGGCTCGATCCCGGCCGGCTCCATTACCAGGCGGCACAGCTCCCCCGGGCCCCTCCAGCCGCTGTCATTGCCGCGTCCCTCCGGGCGGCGCCGGTTGCCATGATCGCGCAGCAGGTTGGCAACAGCCGAGACGGGGACCGCCAAGGGCCAATCAACGACAAAGGCAATCTCGCCTCCCCGCCCCCCGGGGAAATCACAGAGGCGAGGGGCGGGGCTTCGCCCTTGGCTATGGTCACGTGACGGTGGATAAGGCCGCCGTCTTTACGATGGACGGGAAGCGCTTCAACAGTAGGACTGAAGCCATGCAGGAAGCCATTTTGGAAGTAGGGGGCAAGCGCTGAGATAATAGACCTGAAGCTATCAAGGTAGCCATCTTGGAAGTGGGGAAAAAGAAAAGGACTGCAGCCACCCCTTGTCCTGGGTGCCAGACACTAAGGAATCGCTCCCATGGGGAATGTGTTTTGGGGGACCGGGGCAGAAGGGCGGATTGGTTGAACCACAATAAGAGTGGGCTATGTAATGTACTACAGCCACAGGAACAGCAGCGTCTTAAGGGGCAAGCTGCACTTGCTTAGGGCTTGGAACCCAGGTGTTCCACTCACAGGCTACAAATCCCTTTAGCCTGGGTCCAGCACGTCCCCCAGTTCAGTCTCTGTTCCTCAGGTGTTTCCAGGAGTCTTCTTGTGTGGGGAGCGAAGAACGCCAGATGATGTCACTCCCCTCCTGATATAGCTTTTGCATATGGCGGGAACCCTTTTTTTCCAAGCTTGGGTCCCAGAGTGGTCTGTGGAAAAACACTGACATCCCCAGATGGAGTCTAAAGCCATGTGGTCTCATCACATGTCCTTGCAGAGTCATAGCAGCCATTACTGGAGGCTGTCTGTAATGTTCTCCGGAAGGATCCCCACATGGGAGATAAGCTTCTCCTAAGGCTTATTGTTTTCCTAATGGCCCATTCCCCACCCACGGTCTAGAAGGAAAGCATCTTGTCTAGTGGGCATTCCTTAGGTGTAACTACATTTGAAATGCAGAGACATAGTCAATATTCATTACTTCAGATACAAAAATGATACATGCATACAAGTAGGATAATCATATTCAGCAAATCATAACCTTTTCAGTGACATGTCACATGACTTGTCTTGCCTAAAATACATCATAACTATGTCATAATCATAGCATAATAATATGACTGAAGAATATGGGGGTGCAGTGTCACAGAAGGCTTTCGTGGGAGGACTTCCTGGGGGCAATGTTCGGCATGGCGTGCAGGGACTGAGACCTGAAAATTAATCCCTTTATGATTAGCAGGGAGTGTATGCATCCTCCCCCTAGCAAATGTTGTGGAAGTTACCCTGTGTAGGGATCTTTGTCTCTCTCCTTTGCCGTGAACATTTTCAGTGACGGGAGGGATGACCGCCCCACAAAAATCCCAGGCCAGACAAGGAAAATTCACCCTTAGACGAGGATTATCTAATCTCTGTCTTTAGTTTCAGGATACATTTTAAAAATCTAGTACAGCCCAGCAGATGCAGTCTGACCTCCCCCTTTCCCAACCCTCCTGCCCAGTCTGGCTTTTACAGCCGGGCCATGTAGAATAGGAGAGGTAGTACAATATTCTGCAGCAGTGCTTTGGGCTCTTCATCTTCATGGTGGATTTCTTTTCTCTTTCTCTGAAATGGCTCGTGCTGAGATTAGACATGTGCACCGAAATAATAACATCTACTTGGAGTCAGACATGTCCTTTGCTTGCCTAAAATAATAATCCAAGAAGGTGCAAAATCAGAGAGCAGCACAGGAAGCTGCCATCCCTGTGTTTGCAGAATGACAGTCTCCTACATTAACCCTCTACTAAAACAGAACTGGGTGTTCAGGATCTTGATCTTGGAGGGCACTTGTGTTCCTAAACCCTTTATATCTCTTCCAAAATACACACACTCCAAAATCAGCCTGGTCTTTCTTAGTAACGTACATATTAATTGTTGCTGAAAAGGAATTGCTGGATTTGGCTTCTTGAAGGATGGCTTGGTGGCATAATAAATAAATAAATAAAATAATAGTAATGATCATAATAATTAATAAAATAAAGGGTGTTCACAGTCCAACGTAAAATGGGTTGGATATAGTCTAGCTCAGGACCTAAAATCATCCCCCAAATCACCATCATTAATTGGCCCCCTTGTTTGCAGGGTCAACAAAGGGACGATGCACGGAACAGGCTTCAGAGAATGAACTTGCCGGCAGAGGTAAGACCCTTTGGCAAAGCAATGTGGGGAAATTTACAGGCTCATGGCTTGGCTGTACCTGTTCTGCCATTAGAGAACAACCATTTCCAGCTTTGCCAAACTGATGTCTTTCATCAGAAAATACCTGAATCATTTACTGTAAGATTGATATAAACAAGGACAGAACTTAAGGAGGTCCAATTTCAAAGTGTGAATCTAGTTTGTAAGAAAATTGTTAATGACTCAACTAATCCGACATGCCTAATTTAGCCGATACAGAGCTGGCCAATATGGCCCTTTGTCACCTTGAGACTAGAGGATTGTAATCCTTTGCATACTGAGACCACTTGGAAACTGAAGCTAATACAGAACGTAACAATGCTCTTATTAAAGTGAGTTTCATTACACCAGTGCTCTGGGATCTGCACTGATTGCCAGTAAGTTTATAGATGAGATTCAAGACATTGAACTCCCCAAACAAAAGAACTCCCCAAGTTATTTAATGGATCAGATGGCTAGCATGAAAAAAATAGAGACTTTTTCAGTGAAAATAATTGCTCTTATAGATATATAAAATAAGCAAATATAATACTTTGTTTTATGCACAATTAAATCAAATATATCAAAATATTAATTCAGGAAAGACAATTAATCTGAAAACTCCTGAGGGAACCTGAAAAATAGTTTTTAAAATAACAGATACAGATATTTGCAGATATTATTCAGGTATGTCTTCTTCTTGGGATTAGTAGAGTTAAATAGAAAACAAAAAGTCTGGGATGACATTTTTTCACTTAGCCTGTAGGTGGCACTGCAATCTGCTGTGAAATTTATTTGTTACTCCAGAAAGTGCACCACAGTATTCTGTTACAAAAAATTAAAATATTCTGTGTGAGAAAGAAGGATCTCTAGAACTAATTAGAATTCAGGACAAGATGGTAGCTCAGACCATGCTATCAGTCACTGGAATCATGTTATTTATATGGCAACGGGAACAGGGCTGAATGGGAGGTGCGGATGAATCACTTTAATAAAAAAAAATTTTTTTTATTAAAGTGGAATTCTAAGTACAGAAGATAGGAATCCAGGCGTTACCAGAGTAGGTCAGATTTTAGGAACAAGACTATATCTAAAGACTGGTATCTCATCTTCATCCGCCACCACCACCTCCTGTTTCACAGAAAAGGGGGAAATAGAAAACAATGTACCTGGCTAATTGTACGATTCTGCTGAAGTAGGAACAAGGGTGACCCTTTCCCACAGGTGGTCAGTGACTCAGCGCACATCACAAAGCATTAAGTTTAATCAGCCTGATGACATCTTATTACAGCAGCCTGCATAGCCTCATCTGAGATCATAAAATTAGCCACATCTTTTTAAAATCCAACTGCAGTTTCTATCCTTCTGACATCCACTCCCTGCAGGGCACTGCGAGATTAATGAGGAAAAGACTCTACCTAAGAAAGTGTCAGTCATCGCCAGGTGGCTACTAAATGTAGTGCCTTGGCTGCTTGATAGCTGTACAGATTCTTAATGAAAAACTCTGGAGATTCCCTGAGAGCATGACTTTTATGCAAAAGCCCTGAGGAGGACTTATTCAGAGTTGTACCAGGAGGAAATTGTGCCTCAGGCAGGTAGAATAGAATCTCAGGGTTGGAAGGGACCCTAGGAGGTCATCTAGTTCAACCCCCTGCTCAAATCAGGACCAATCCCCAATTTTTGCCCCAGATCCCTAAATGGCCCCTTCAAGGATTGAACTCACAACCCTGGGTTTAGGAGGCCAATGCTCAAACCACTCCCCCCCAGGCTCTCCAGATGTTGTTCCTTATGCTTGTGTCCTTTTAAGATTAATGATGGGCTCTTCCTATCAGGAAGAATCTTTGTAATGTGTGAATGTAAAACTGCTGATTTCACAGACCCAGAGGCTGAAGTCTTCTATCCATCAGATACGGCACAGACCATGGCAACGTCCCACACTAACCAGCGTACATCTAAGCCTTTTCTCTGGGAGGAAAGAGGAGTCTCTTTTCTCATCGCTCATTCAGTCTTTGGCGTCTCTATTGAGACTGCATAAAAAGGGTGCCAATTCTAGTGGTGGTTTTAGTGATGACAGCTGTCCACCAACGCCTCTCACACAACGATTATGATTCACCAACTCATGTCACACAGATCACCAAACAGCCACCAGATGGTAGCAACTGCTGGTGACTGCCAGCTAGGGTGGGATTTAAACTGGTGACCTAAAAGTGAAAGGCTCCTTAGCCTACTATCAGCCTCCTGAGCCATCTAGCCCCCTGGGACAACACTTTGTAATGTATGTTAGAGCTTTTCCATCACAGATGTCAGAAATGCTGAAGGAAAACATGGATTTAGCTGACATGGGCCAGAACATTGACTAGCATTTTAGCACTGGAAATGTCCCAAAGATGCCAAACAAAATGACTGCATAGGAGTATTTTTATATAAAATTTTGATAGAGCCATATTTCTAAAAGTTTAATAATTCACTACCTACTTCTACCCAGTCATACACCAGATACCTGGTTTGCTTTATGCTACATGCATAAAACCTTCATTTCCAGTTGAGATAAATGGGGACGGTATGTACTGTATGGTGTGAAGTCAGACTGCATGTAGTATTCCTGTACTGCAAGGTAAGGGAGAAAAGTATTGGTTGAGTCGTAATAAGGTAGCAGTGGCACAGCAGAAGGAGCATGTATCCTGCTGTATATTGCAGGTTAGATCTAGTGGCAGGGGACAAACAAGCATGAATTTTTAAATTCTCTCTCTTGTAAGGTCAAGGGAAATTGAAAGTTACTGTGTGCTGCTAAACACAGATTTATATCCTAGGGAGCCCCTTATCCAGAGATATTTGCTCAAGCAATCCTTGTGTAATAAAGCTCAGACACATATTCCCAGTAGGAGCTATATATAGAACTATAATGGGAAAAAATATTTATGAAGTGTGTCTACCTGAAGAAACTCTTACATCTAGCAGTAGCCACGTCAGCTTTGGTGGGCCTGACAATACAGGGGGCCACCATGATACCACAAATCAGATGAGGTCTGACATTCTGTCCTCTGAGGGCACAGTGGTGCTCTCATACACATTAGCCAATACATTATCCTGTCCCAGTAATGTACCTGGTAATGGAGTAATCTGGCCAGTAAGAGACCTGGATTTGAGTCCTACTTTAATGGCCTTTCTAACTGTATTACTGTAAAACAGCGGCTATCAAATCACACAGATGGCAGTCTCACCCCCCAGGGAGGTAGCAGGCAGGCTGCGAGTTCAAATTGTACTGTACTCTACCTATCTCCTAGCCAAAAGTCTCGCTCATCCCTGTGCTGATTCATACTTTATTGGGTCATTATAGCATGGAATATTACATGTGTGTACATGCCTGCCCAAAGGGTGCGTGTGTAACAACTGCTCAGTACTGGATAGATATCCGGTCTACTCCTGCGTGATCATATTGCCATTGAATGGCTGCAGTCCACTAAAGGTAGAAGCCTTAATACTACTATATAAGCACAAACATTATTTCACTGACTAATGCTTAATGTCTACTTTTGATTCGTAAACATCTCAGAACCTGATTCTACCAGTTATGATCGCAGAGTCAGGAAACTGACGTGTACCATATGACGTGTCCAATCAAAACAACACATTAGGAATATCAACAGCATTGCAAGCTCCAAGCATACAAAACTCATGAGTCAGGCTTCAAAGAATATCAGGAGATTATCTTAAAATTCATGGGAATTTTGTGAATAATAAATGTGGAGATCTTTTTATTTTCCCTCTGGTTTCTAAGTCTTTACGGTGAACTTGGGTCACAGTTTCATGCTGTTCCCTGTAGCTATGAAGACTTGCAACTTACTTCTTTTAAAAAATGAAAGCTGAGATTCTCATGTAATCACAGGACTCCAGAATCTGGGTATTTAGGATCAACATCAAATATCATGAGACTTGTGATTTTTTTAAAAAGTCACAACTTTTGTATCAACACCAAACTGGTCTCCTGCAAGCTGCAGAACAAGAATTATTTGCAGATATTATTTAGCAAATCATTTTGAATAAGGAATACACTGGAGAAAACCTATGGTGCATTCATGGACAATTCACAAACAGACACAAAGAAAAGTTAATCAAATAAGTTATCCATGGGAACTATCCATTCTGCTCTATAGTAAACGGTTCATTTTGTAACCATGGTGGGAGGATTTTTTTTTATATAATTGTGCCTTTACTGGTCAACAGGAAAACAATGTTTTAAAAATGAAAAAGTCAGGAGAAAACATGTCTGGTAAACACAATCTCTCTTTTGGAAATGTCTCTGTTGTAATTATAACTTCCCAGGCTGGGTTTAAATTAGTTTTCATAAGCATATGCTCACAATGTTTATGTTAGACCACTGAAGATTTGTGGTTGACCTACAAATGCAAACAAAACAATGGCTGCATACTTTGGAAAAAATTTGCATGATAGAAGATGATGAAAATATGCATAATAGTAGATGACATTTCTCATTCCTGAATCCTCTTGTACATAACTTAGGAACTGGCCATGCATGAAAGAGGCTTGCAGTTGTAATGGAGAGATTTTCTGACTACACTACAAATCTGAACCTTCAAGACATTAGGCTTCTGTTTCTCCCTGAACATCACAGATCTGCATAACCATCTAACCAAAGAGAACCTCCACCAGCTGAGCAGATATGCGACACAGAGAGAGGGACTGAGAGTGATGAAACAATGACAGCACTACCCAGCGTGATCCACATGTCCCTTCTTGATTTGGTTCATGTGGCAGCTCAAGAGACTCACTGCAAGATTCTGCCCAGGAGTTTGCCCTATTTTCATCTAAACCCCACTGCAGCTGAGGGAAATACCAGCTAATTTCAACCAATAGAACCTTATTTATCTAACCTGCTCCTTTGGGTTTAATCAAACATTAGCATTTACAGACATGTGAGGGTGTCTCCAGGTATTTTTGGCTAACCAGGATTCTAGTGTATCACCTTACTGTCCTGAATAACACAGAAGGGAGCTACCTGATGTGGAACGCACAAGAGGAATCTAGGGTCAAAATCTTCAGCCAACTGTGAACTAATTCATCCATCTTTATTTTATGCAGAAAAGCTCAGCTCGGGTTCAGCACATGGTTAATGTTCTTGCTTTGTTACCAATTTTCTGTGTTAAATTAAAGCACAAGGTCAGTTTTTTTTATCAAGGTCAGACACTACCTTAGTCAGGAATAGAAACACAGCCCGCTCCTTGTTTCCAAGTTTGCTCTAGCTACTAGAAAGCATCAGCTCCTAGGGCAATGGAAAAGTGGAGCATGTATGGGGTCTTCTGGCTTTACAGTGAAACCCATGGCGGCATGTCAAGGCTGAAGAGAATTCCTGAGATGTGTGAAGAGCTGAAAGTCACTAGGGGTATGTCTCCATTAGCGACGTTAAAGTGCTGCCGTAGCAGCACTTTTACATGGCTGTGTAGTCATGGCTCCCAGCGCTGGTGCACTGTCTACACTGCCACTTTACAGCGCTGAAACTTGCAGAACTCGGGGAGGGGGTGTTTTTTCACACCCCTGGGCGAGACAGTTGCACCACTGTAAAGTGGCAGTGTAGACAAGGCCGAGAAATGACATGTCCTGGGTGTTGTAATGATGTTCACTCTGTTATATGGCAACACCCTGTTAAACAGAAAGATCTGATGATGGGCAGGGATGGTGTCCCTAGCCTCTGTTTGCCAGAAGCTGGGAATGAGCGACAGGGGATGGATCACTTGATGTTGTTCTGTTCATTCCCTCTGGGGCACCTGGCACTGGCCACTGTGGGAAGACCAGATACTGGGCTAGATGGACCATTGGTCTGACCCAGTAGGGCCATTCTTATGTACTGTTACTGTATAATGTCTCTTTAAACAAAAGCTCACTGTTGTTTTGTTTCTGATATTTACATATCAAGGATTTGTAAACCTGTGAACACTTCCTAAATAAATAAATAGTTGTTTTAAAAGACTTCCTTTAAAAGGTTGCAGTGTCCTTGTAAGGTGTGAGAGGTAAACCCCTTGTCCCAATTGTTAGGCTGGCTGAGAGCTGGGAGAAATATTTTTGAAGCTGGTGGGTGTGGCAGCCATCTACCATTCAGGATAAAGGAGGAAACAATTAAATAAGCCTTTGTTTGGAGATAGCTGAAACAACAGCAGCCACCACCCAAAACACAGGCCACATGAAAAGCCTCAGGAATCTGAGCAATGTGGGAAGAGGGGCTTCACTGTGGGCTTTTTAACCAGCATGTTGTCTAACTTGGCCCATTAGGCTCCCAGGGTTCAGGGCTGTCCCTAGAGACTGTGGTGCCCTATGCAGCCCCCCTCTGGGAGGGCCGGCCCCGGGCCTCCGAGGGGGGTGCGTCCTAGGCCTCCGCGGGGGGACAGGGGCTGGAAGGCAGCAGGGGTCGGGCCCACCCCCGCACTCACGGGGCGGCAGGAAGTGGAGTGACCCGGCCCCAGCCTGCTCCGCTCTGCTCCCCCGGCTCCCAGGCTTGGGGGAAGGAGGGGAACCGCCCCCCAGCACTCATTGGCGGCACGGCTGGGAGACGGCGGAGCGGGCTGGGGCCAGGTCGCTCCACTTCCCGCTGCCCGGGGAGTGCAGGGCGGGCCCGACCCCTGCTGCAGTCCCCCAGGACGCATAGTTCAGGGAATGGGGTTTGGGGGGGGGGAAGGGGCGGAGTGGGGGTGGGGAAGAGCAGGGCCGGAAGAGGCAGGGCGGAGGCAGCTTTCCCGGGCCCTGCTGTGCGCAGCCCACGAGGGGCCGGCTCAGCCATCCGGGGGATCGGGCTGGCCGCTGGAGCTGGATGCAGCTGCGTAGGGCACCAGGAACTTTGGGGCAATTTGGTGCCCCAAATTTTCTGGTGCCCTACTCAGCTGCGTAGTTTGCATATGGGTAGGGACGGCCCTGCCCAGGGTTGCTACCATTGGAAGACCTGAACACGACATCCTCTGCCAGCAAGCGTAGGGGCTGAATTATTGCACCTGTCCCACTCTGCTCCGCACAGCTCCCTGCAGCAAGTGTATAATGTCTATGGTTTATAATGTCTACTGTTTGGAACGACACCTCCTACGGCTTTCCACTGAGACTGGGGGCAGGGGTTGTGACACTGGCTAGCGTTGTGTACAGCAGGGACAATCCAAGTGGTAGTGGGAAACTTGAGCACCATGGATAGCAATTGTGACTAGAAATGTGGGGTGAAATTCTGTCACCAGTGAAGTCACTGGGAGTTTTGCCATTGACTTAACTGAAGCCAGGATTTTACCCATGGTGTGTTACAGGCATGCTGGGTTAGCACACTAACTGGCTAGTGTAGACAATGCCTAGTTGCACTGCCTCCCATTCAGTGAACAAGAGTCAAAGGAGTCTCTCCCACGTGAGCTCCAAGAAACTCTTTGAGGCTCACGTATACCAAACAGCAGCAGTGCTAGCAGGCAGTTTTAAAGGAGAGGTTGGGATAATGGCCATTCTCTTCTGTTTTACGGAATCCAAACAATTTCACCTTCCCCCATTAGTTCAGCGACACTCACAAGAAGCTAATCCAGGTTATTGATTCAGGCTGGTTGGATTTTATTAAATTAAGACTCCTGCAAATATAAAGAAAAAAGCACCAAACATCCTGAGCATTCAGCATACAAGTGAGCATAAAAAGCTAGTGCCTAAAGAGAACTCATGAATCTGCAGGTACAATCATAGAATCTCAGGGTTGGAAGGCACCTTAGGAGGTCATCTAGTCCCACCCACTGCTCAAAGCAGGACCAATCCCCAATTTTTGCCCCAGATCCCTAAATGGTCCCCTCAAGGATTGAACTCACAACACTGGGTTTAGCAGGCCAATGCTCAAACCACTGAGCTATCCCTCCCCAATACAGAAGCTGAAGAGTGGCACATTGGATAGCGGAAACAGATTCATTTAATTGCATATGTAAAATGAAATCTATGTTGGGGTACTCTGAACAAATGAAGGATTAGCATAAATCTGTGTGCATTTAAATGGAAAATGTGATACTGTATTATAGCCAGGGAAAAAAGAAGGAGCCTGGAGCCAAGACAGACAGAAGAGCAGAGCAAAGAAGAGGCTAATTGAAGGACCTGTCATTGCCGACTCAACCCTGAGTGATGCCCACAATATCAGGAAGAGCTGCTAGCAACCATGGTATTCCTGAACGGATGGACTGCAACCAATTGTACACAGAAACAGTACTAGTTCTTCAGGCTGCCCCTCCTCCCTTAATGATGAGGTTCTGTAATGGGCCAGAGTTTGTGGCTGCTGCCTTCCTCCCATTGACTCAAACCTGTTAAGCCACTTGGGCCAATTGCAATCATGGGAGTGAGGCTTGGAGCAGCACATAAAGTGTGCATAACTGAATGGGAGGAGGTAGGTCCAGGCCGGCAGAGCGAAGGATTGTTGTCATAACTCTTGCAATAATATAGGTGTCTGGGCAGAGGATCTGAGACCAGAATACCAACAGCCACCACTTGGCAGTGCATATCCTTTGATTTATCAGTTAGCTGGCACACTTGCAGTATCAGTCACAAGGTTACAGTTCAGTAATGGGAACCCCATGTCCTCTGTGGTTTTGGAACTAGATACCCTGTTATGAGATCACTGATCAAGCTCCATATCTTGAATTCTGCTCATTAAAAAACCAAACAAATCTCTCTTGTTAAAATAGATATCCCAGAGAGTACAGTGTGTGATCATATTTAAGCATGCATGGTGATATTATTTGTATGATAAAAGGTTATATTCACTCACTTCATAAACAAGGGCCCAGATTAGTTACCCCAGGGATAAGCATATCTCTGACTTTTAGGCCCTATTCAATTTATACCTTTTAAACCCAATCTTGCAACTGGTTAGTGATAGGATTGCCTTAGAAAGTTGCACATTAAATGGCTCAGCTTTTCTGTCATCATCACAACCGTGCTTGTGCATCTGCTGTTTGCATAAGTTCATCCTGGGAAATTTGGACAGCTACCACACACTGCCTCAGCAAGGGATAGGCAGCTACAGAGCAACATCAGCAAGCTGTGACAGGATACTCCATGGGATGCCCCACCTCAGAAAAGGCTGGAAGGAAAGAGGACCAGCCAAACTGGTTGCACAAAGATGGCAAGGATGCTTCATGGCAAGAACCTGTAACTGGTTCAGCACCTGTGGGAGGTCAGCCATGTGACACTGGCTCTGGCAGGGGTGATACACTGCAGTGGTTATTAACAGAGCCATAACCATATTGTGAAGTGATAGGAAACATGGTTAGAACCTGCCATATCTGGTTACAACCTTGGCTAGACGTTGTAGTGTGGACACGGCTTTACCCTGTATCATTTTTGCACAGTTGTACCCAGTAGGGGAAAAGGCACACAATCAAACCAGTGTTAAAATAACAGATGTACGGCTTAAAACAGAAAAAAGACACACAAATCAGTTAGGGTGGATATTCCATCCTTAACTCACCCTGCCATGTGTCTAGCACTGTAGCTCACAGGGTAGGCAACATCACCCACTGTTTTAAAGGTGCCCTGGGAGAAATCGCCCCATGATGTAAACTTCACCTCCACCATAAGGTGAGCTAGCAATTCAGTGTCAGGCTCCTTGTGTGCTTTTTCAGTCAGCTCCTTACTATTACTGTCAGTCCTGGTTTTGTATGGAAAGGGACCTGCCAGGCCAGCATAGCCCCCAGTGCAGAGTTTGTAGGACAAGATTCCATGCGGCCAAACTCCAAGGGAACTGTCCCCGTTCCTGGTTTCCCAGGCGGGCGCAGAAAGCCTGTTGGTAAAGGGGTAACACACACTCCCCACCGGCTCTGGTAGCGAGCGGTGCCGCGCTGCTGATGCAGGGAAAGGAGAAAGTGAAGCGGCTCGGAACCGGCGCTAAACCAGAGTGAAGCCGATCAGCGCCCGGTTCCATCCTGCCGGAGGGGGATGCGGGGTGCCGGGCGGGCCAGGTCCGGGACCCGAGAGGGGGACGCAGATGCTATTGGCAGGTCCCTGCGGGGCGGGCTCAGCAGCTCGCTGAACCACAAGGGGGGGGGCTGGCTGGGGACATGGCCAGGCCAGGGGTGGGGGGGCAGGGCCATATCCCGCCCGCGGTCACTGCAGGGCCCCATGGGGCGGGGGGGGGGGGGGGCAGAGGCAGGAGCCAGCCCCCCCCGCAGCACGCCCCCGCCCGTCACGTGAGGGAACTCGGGGCCAATGGGCGGGAGGCGCCGCGGGCAGCCGGGGGAATCGCGTTCAAAACGCGGCCGGAGCCCCGCCGCCTGGCACCGGGGCTGCGCGGCGCTGGCGCTGGCTCGGGGCCGCCCTGCGCCGAGCGGAGCCGAGCCGAGCCGAGGGGCCGGCGGCGGGCGATGCCCCGGGGCTGGGCGCGGGGCGGCGCCTGAGCGCCCGGGAAGATGCCGGTGAAGAACAGGTACAACCTGGTGGACGATGGCTGCGACTCGCGGGTCCCGCTGCACAACGAAGACGCCTTCCAGCACGGGATCCACTTCCAGGCCAAGGTGAGCCGGGCGGGCCCCGGGCTCGCCTCCCGGGCGGGCCCGGCCCGGCGCGGACCCCGGCTGGTGCCTGTGGGGAGTGGAGGCGGCTCCCCCGGCCGGGGGGACCCCCAGGGCCCCGGGCAGCGCCTGCCCGCCGGGCCCCCTCCCCTGCCAGGGACACGGTTGGCCGCCGCTGCCCGTGTCCGAAACACGTGTCCCCGGGGCACGTCCAGCGCTCGCGCCTCCCCTGTGGGCACGGGGCGGCCCCGACCCCTTCCCCCGGGGCCCAGAGCCTGGCTGGGGACAATGCCAGGCAGTCCCGGCCGAGCGGGGCTTCGGTGCCTCCGCAATCGCTGTGCCCGGGAAGAGCCGCCCTCCCTGGCGGCTCGCTGGAAGGCAGGAGCCGGGTCGGCTTTGTAGGGCAGGAGCGTGGACAACCTTGTGCTCTCAGAGGCGTCCGCGCGGGAGGGAGTTCTGGGGCCGGAGCAGGGAAGGGTTCAGTTCCCAGGGAACTGCCCTTCCTACGGCTCGTCTGCACAGGGACACGGGTCAGCAGCCCTGGCCTGTCGTGGGGTCATCATACCGCGGTAGCTGGGCTGGAACTCGGGGTGGACTCTCGCTTCTGCAACAAGTGACTTTATTCCCTTATCATGCCATGGGGAGTTATAGGAGCACGGTTGTGATGGTCAATTTCCCCCAGCCCAGAGTGGTGTATAGTTTGGGTTCCAGCGGAGCGGCCAGACTAAGTCAGACCAATGATCCATCCAGCCCAGTATCCTCTCTCCCCACAAGGGCCAATGGCAGATGTTTCTAAGGGAATGAACAGAACAGGGCAATTATCAAGTGATCCATCCCCTGTCACCCAGTCCCAGCTTCTGGCAGTCAGAGGCTTAGGACACCCAGAGCATGGGGTTGGATCCCTGACCATCTTGCCTAATAGCCATTGATGGATTTATCCTCCATGAACATATTTAATTCCTTTTTGAACCCAGTTATAGTTTTGGCCTTCACAACATCCCATGGCAACAAGTTCCGAAGGCCGACGGGGTGTTGTGTGAAGAAAATACTTCCTTTTGTTTGTTTTAAACCTGCTGCCTATTAATTTCATTGGGTAACGGCTAGTTATTGTGTTAGGAGGAGGAGTAAATAACACTTCCCTGTTCACTTTCCCCACACCATTTGTGATTTTATAAACCTCTTTCATCTCTCTCCTTAGTTGTCTTTTTTCCCAAGCTGAATAGTCCCAGTCTTTTTAATCTCTCCTCCTATGAAAGCTGTTCCATACCTGTCATAATTTTTGCTGGCCTTCTCTGTACCTTTTCCAGTTCCAATATATCTTATTTGAGATGGGGCAACCAGAACTGCCCACAGTATTTAAGGTGTGGGTGTACCATAGATTTATGCTGTGGCATTATGATATTTTTGTCATTTTGTAGACAGTTCCTTGTTCACTACAAGCAGCTGTATCCTCTGCTTGTGTTTCCAGATGATCGATATAATGCCCTTTGTTTGCTCTCCCAAGGTGTTTGACCTCCCCGTGTGCCTTGCTATGCTGCTCATGGTATTTGTCCTTTAGCTTCTGGGATTTTGTGTCTAAAACTTTTTTTGTCAGGGCTTGTCTGGTTTCTTTGGCGTTCCATGTGCTGGGTGTAATCCACTCCTTCCTTCTCTTCTGCCTGTAGCCTAGACAGGCTTCACTGCTCTGTTTATAAATTGCTGTTACTTTGTCCCACTTCTTGTTCCTCATCTGCATTCCCCTCCTCTTCATCAAGGGTTGCAAGTGCTTGAAACCTGTTCTTTAATGAACGCTTTCTGCACTTTTATCTGTGATCTTACACAATACTTTGCTTGGCATAGTCCAGCGTATATCAGAGGCAGTTGATAGCAGTCTCAGAAAAGAGCAAGCTGGTTTTTGGAAAGGGCGTGGATGCACACACATCTTCATTCTACGAAACATAATAGAAGTGCTTAGAATGGCAACAGCAACGCTACATAAATTTCATAGACTTTGAGAAGGGTTTTGATAGCATTCACAGGGCCAGCCTATGGCGCATTATGTGGGCATATGGAATTTCTTTCCGTATAATCAACGCCCTCAAAAGGTTCTGTTTCAACTTTACATGCAGTGTTGATCACAGTGAGCTCAGTTTTGAAGTCATAACAGGAGTGAGTACGTCCGGGGTGTGTCATGTCTGCAATCCTCTTCAACATTGCCATCGACTGGTTAATGTGGCGTACAACAGAAGACATGCCAAGAGGCATTAAATGGACACTCTTCTCATCCCTTGAAGACCTGGACTTTGCAGATGATGTCGCTCTCCTATCACCTACCCATATACAAGAGAAAAACAACTCGACTCAACGCATTCAGCCAGCAAATTGGACTGAAAATCAACCTCAATAAGACTGATATCATGACCTTTAATATTGCCTCACCATCACCAGTACGGATAGAGGATGATCTCACTAATGTAGAAACATTCACATACTTGGGCAGCACCATCAGCCAAGACATCTGGAACAAAATCAATAAAGCCAGGAACACCTTCAGGAGCTTAAATATAGTCTGGAAATCATCAAAATACAACACCAAAACCAAACTCAAGATTTCAGAGCTGCGTACTTTCAACACTACTTTATAGAGCAGAATTCTGGGGAATGAGAAAGTATGACCTGTCCAAACTGTCTTCATTCCATACAACCTGTCTCCGAAAAATCCTCATCTTTTGGCCCAGAACAGTCTCAAACCAAGATCTATTGACACATTACAGCCAAGAGGATCTGAGCGCTATCATTGCCAGGAGGCGCTGGAGATGGATTGGCCATGTGCTTCCAATGGAAACTGATTCCATTACCAGAGTAGCAAGAAGATGGACACCTGAAGGCAAGCAAAAATGAGGCCACCCAAAAACAACACTGCAAAGAGCTGTGGAAGCTGAGCTGAAAAACCTGAGGCACAAATGGGGAACCATTGAAAGACTTGCCAGAAACAGACAGGAGTGGAGGAGCTTCATTACTGCCCTAAACAATAATAATAATAATATATGGAGATATACCTATCTCATAGAACTGGAAGGACCTTAAAAGGTCATCAAGTCCAGTCCCCTGCCTTCACTAGCAGGACCAAGTACTGTCCCTGACAGATTTTTGCCCCAGATCCCTAAATGGCCCCCTCAAGGATTCAGCTCACAATCTGGGTTTAGCAGGCCAATGCTCAAACCACTGAGCTAGCCCTCCCCCAGACTCCTCCCTCCTGCCAGATGCGTAATAGGAACATGATGATGATAATATTTACTGTCTTATTGTAATCAGATAATGGGCAGGCTCCCATTGAAGTCATTTAACACATGGTGTGCTGAAAAGAATGGACTTGATCAGGCAGGGCTTGGTTGGGAAGGGGAAGAGAAGCTGTCACTGACATGGCTGCTGGTACCCAAGAGCAGTTGCAGGGCATCTACTGCCCTGTAGCTCAAGGAGGCATTCGGCTAAAACATGTAACATGGAAGTGCAGAGTGGAGCCAGGTACAAACTGAACAGCCAGGGAGTGAGTTGCAGGAGGCCCAAGGCTCAGGAGATGTCAGTGCACTGGGGTCTTCAGCCCCCTTGCCTGTTAAAACATTGAGGCCAATACTTTCAGAAGTGTTCACTGACTTTAGGTGCCTTGAACGTTGGGTGCCTGGCTTCAGGACCTTGCTGACCTTGTACTCTTACTATCGGGCCCACAATCAATAGACACGTCAGCATTTTGAGCCCCAGGCTTTAATCATAGAATATCAGGATTGGAAGGGATCTCAGGAGGCCATCTAGTCCAACCCCGTGCTAAAAGCAGGACCAATCCCCAACTAAATCATCCCAGCCAGGGCTTTGTCAAACCTGACCTTAAAAACCTCTAAGGAAGGAGATTCATCACCTCCCTAACCCATTCCAGTGCTTCACCACCCTCCTAGTGAAAAAGTTTTTCCTACTATCCAACCTAAACCTCCCCCACTGCAACTTGAGACCATTAATCCTTGTTCTGTCACCTGGTACCACTGAACAGTCTAGATCCATCCTCTTTGGAACCCCCCTTTCAAGTAGTTGAAAGCAGCTATCAAATCCCCCCTCATAACTGGAGTTTTAATGCACTTACGTGGCTAGTAAAGTCACATGTGTTAGTGTTGGTGTCACAAGTAAGTTTAGAACAAGGCCTAAAAGGCTTTCTGACTGTCTCTTTCCTTAGTGTTCTGAACCTCCAGTTCCCACGCTAGTTTCAGCCCCATTCAAAATATGTTTCTCTCTGCAAGTGGGATTTAAAAAAAAAAAAAAAAGAGAAAAGGAACTTCAAAACATGCCAACAAAACGTATTGCCTTATAGCGCTTTTGAGCAGAGGAAGTGTGGAGGGGAAAATAGCAAAAGGTCACAGAGGCTCTGCAGTTATGCTCAGATTAAACTGGTTTGCACTAGATTTTTTTTTTATTTTGGTAGCTGTTTTTGGAAGTCTAGCGTCTTTTAAAGCTTGGAAACTTTCCTGTGCGGTTTGCTTGGGAACTGATCTGGAAAGGCTCCTGTTGACTGCACTGGACTTTGCATCACGTCCTTAATACTTTTCTGTCTCTGGCAAGTGCCAGTGGGTGCTGGCTTGTGGTGGCCTGTGCTGTACAGGAGGTCAGACTAGATTATTTAATGGTCCCTTTTTTGGCCTTGAATGCTAGTACTAGGATTCTAATAGTATTTGTATCATGAGCATTTGTACTCCGAGGCTCCACTTGGACTGGGGAATTGTTCAGACACACGGTTACACTGACCGTGTGTACACTCCCTGCCTCAAGGAGCTGAATACTGTTGTTAGAAAAAATACTTCCCTGGAAACCAATATAGTAATGGCCATTGTGCTAAATTCCGTGTTAGCATCTTGGCCCTTGTGACCCACTGTGCTGCAGGAAAAGCTATAGAAGGCCAAGTGTTAATTTAAATAGAAGTAATCTTGATGCTGGATCTGAAGAACTACTGATATCCGTGTCAGGGACTTCATATTGATCATAAAAAATGTCCAGGCATGACTACATCTGCCTTTGAATAGATGACTTAATTGTAACGGACTTTCTGTAGTTAGTGCAGGGGGAATGACTTTATAATTTAGCTGACAAAATGAATTGCATTTTGCAGGAGTAATTCTAGTTTGTTTGCAGGTGGCCTGACAGATTAGAAATGGAATTCATTTCCCCCTCCCCCGAGCTGCAAGGCAAGGAAATGCATTCAAATAAAACTTTAAAAATGTTGATCTTGTGCAATTCGGTGTTCCTGCTGAAGGAGCTGTAGATTTAAAGAGGATGTGGGAGAGAGATCTGTTTAAATTCTCAATTGCTTGTATAAAAATCTAGCTTTGCTGGACAGGGAGATGCAGTATTTTGAATGCTTCAAACATAACCACTGCTATACTGGATACCACCACGACCAGGCGAAAAGCTGTTGCATTAAGGAACTTTTAACAGTTACTATGAAATGAAATTACACTTTTAATGGGTAGGATAGCCACCTGCAGCCTGCCAGCTTTGGGACTACCATGCTATTGAGAGAGTGGATAGCTCTATAAAGTATCCAGCTACTTGCCCAACTCTCCTCTTCAAGTTGTAATGGGCTGGCTTCTCTTCCACCCTCACAGATGAAGTTTGCATTAGTTTAGTAACATGCTTACTTAGTCCTACTATAGGGTCTGTCTCTTCCAGTTAACAATGGCTCACTGCAGGTACATCAGTCTGGCTGTGCCTCTTAAAATGACCAGCTTATTTATTAGCTAGTTTGCGTCGTGCAAGACATTTGTTTATTGGTAGTGTTTCTCATCTCTATTTCTTTCCAGGTTGTAAGTACCAGGCCACATTGCATTATATTAATGAGTATATTTCAGCTATTTAGGGATGAACTCCCAATGCATACACTTGGCCATGTAAGAACCTGATGCTGCAAGCTGCAGGTGAGCAGCCTTACATTTGGGTGGAGCCCCCGGTGAACTCAATGGGGCTCTCCATAGGCAAACATAGAATCATAGAAGATTAGGCTTGGAAGAGACCTCTGGAGGTCATCTAGTCCAACCCCCTGCTCAAAGCAGGACCAACCCCAACTAAATCATCCCAGCCAGGGCTTTGTCAAGCCGAGCCTTAAAAACCTCTAAGGATGGAGATTCCACATGGATCAGCTTGCAGGATTGGGACCCCAATGCAGGGTCTGAGAGCAAAGCCAATAGAAGTGTTCTTAGCCACTGGCTCTCTCCTCATTGCCTACTGATAGCAAGATTGCAAAGTGCCAGCCTACTGCATTAAATTGAATTTTTTCATGTGACTCCCTATAGACCATGGCCCTTTGTGAATGGGGCAAACCAACCAGATCCCATTTTGTGATGTTAATGTACCTTTGCCACTATAGAAGCGGGGAGGAAAAAGCTAGTCCTTTCCTTCCCCAAGGACCCCAAGTACATGTGCTCTGGGGCCTGGATTTCTCTTGTGGGTTGCTGTAAGTAGTTACAAAATGGCATGTCTGTAGAAGATGTGGAGACGTTTACACATGGTGCAGGGAAATGAGATGACCTTTCAAGATGCTTGCAGTGCTTATTTCTAGGCAGCTGAAAGAGCAGTAAACACTGAGCGAAGACGGCCAGTCTGTGTAGAGCGCTCTTCATTGAATACAAGCTTGCAAAATAAAACTCTGCAAGCCGTTGGGTCTTGCCAGCTGCAGCTCTTGCATCAGTGATCTCAAAAACCCATAAAGATGTCAACATGCCCAGTGAGAGCCATGGGCTGCTCTTTAGGAAGAGCAGGAGCTGCCTGCCAAGCTCCCATAGGGGCTTCCCTGCCTGGCTGGCCACAAAACTTCCTCTAGACTCACGAGCCAAACCCTCTTATACACGGAGGCTGAGCTTTGTCGGCATCCGCGCCCCTGATTAATGTGGGGGAGGAAGGCAGGCTGCCAGCCATGGCTGTGTACGAGGGGAGAGGGGCTGCATGCTCCTCCGATGAGGGAATGCAAATGCCGACACACTGGATTGGCTTTTGGAATCGGACTCCCTCGCTCCAGCTGTCCGACTTCCACAGCATATGGTCGGAGCACAGCAACCCGCACTCCCCGGCACCGGCAGGATGCTGATCACCCGCTCGGTTCTGCTCCTGCTTACCGGCTGACTCAGGCTATTCTCCCTTCGTGGCCCACCCCATCCCCCCTTTCCAGTCAGCTATGCTGCAGATGAGCCAGACGCCCCATGGAGAGTTCACTACCCTTTGCACCACATGAAAGAACTGCTCTGTCTGTGGGGTGTTTGGGATTTCCCCCATTGCTTGGGGCAGAAGGGCAGCCTGGCTCTCAAGCATTGCACTGGCTTTCTTTGGTTGGTGGCGGTGTGGGTAGCACTCTGCTCTTCTGCATAGTCATCCCACCCTGCGTGCCATCACGAGTGCCCCCGGTCCTGCAGCAGGGTCCTCCCAGCAGAGCAGTTTCTTCCTGTCGCTGTTCAGAGAACGTTGCTTGGCTGGCTTGGCACACAAGTGTGGGCAGGCTGGGACGGCGCATAAGGTAGCAGTGCTGTCACCACAGGGGAAGCTTCCGTGGGAGGGTTGGCTCCTGCTGGATCAGGTAGGCGGTCAAGCTACATTTTGTCCAAAGCAAGCGTATGACCAACGTATATGGTCCCGATGCCCTCCAAACCCATGGGCAGGACTATAGGTAGCCAGGCTACAGAAGGCTGTGGTTGTTAATTGGTTGTGGGCGGGTTTCCATACTGGACCAGGAACTTGCCATCTGCCTGGAGCTTCAGCAGTCCCTGTTCAGCAGCCAGAGGCGCTAACGCAAGTTTTGCGCCTCCTGTTGCAGGATGCTGGGCAACTTGCCATTTCCGGTGGAAATGTAGGGCTGCAGCTCCCATTAGCTCCTAGTTATTGGCAGGCTGGCCCAGCACTGAATACCAATTTTGGCATGTTTTCCAGGATCCGCTAGAGAATCCTGCTAGGCCAAGCAAGCAAAAAGGCAACTGATGTCCAGAGAGGCACAGCGGAGACAACAGAGGGCGTTGACCAGGGATGCAGCCACATTGCTCCTCCTCAAAGCCAGTTGCCACAGAGCCATGCACTAGCCTCCCGTCCTTGGGGATGCCTGGCATTCTGAGGTCACCAAGAAGCTTTTCTTGGGGAGGGGAAGGAAGAAGATAGGGACCAAAACGTGGCAATCAGATTGTCCGAGATGCAACGTGTGTAGTGATTTGGCTAGCAGCTGTCCCTCTGGTTGTGGTTACCAGCAGTAATCTCCTTGCTCTAGTGCAAAGTACTCTAATGGAGTCCAGCAAACTGGATTGTGCTTCCAGGAATTGTGCTTTTAGTGGGATGATGCAAATTTAATGTCTAATGTATGTAAGGGATTTTCTGGAACTGGAAGAGCTCAAGGGCTTAAACCTGACATTAAGGATCCATTGATACCTGCCAGGGATCATCCTCCTAGGTGCTGACAGAAATGGTTGACATGAGTTAGAAGTGTCTAACTGCCCAGCCACTCATGGGCTAATTATCCATCAGAGATGCTGTTCATTTTGAAGATGTTGTGACTCCTTCACTGTAATTTTTTTTAAGACCATCTCACCATTGTTCTGTCTTTCAGTACATCGGTAGTCTGGATGTGCCGAGACCCAACAGCCGTGTGGAGATCGTAGCAGCCATGAGAAGGATTCGGGTGAGTCTGATTGGGAGCCCTGGTACCACTGCTCATGGCAGGTTGCCTTGAATAGAAGTATACAGGTGGAGTTGCTCTGTGCTGCCCCTCCCCAGATCCCTCTGCTTCTAACAGCTGGAATTTGAGCAATTTGACTGCTTTTCTTGTATTGCTTTGTAGCCATGCTCCTGAGGCATACCAGGACTAGATCCAGCACCCTGTCCTCCCCAACTCTCCTCTCCAAAGCAGAGAGAGGAAACCAGCTTCACCTGCATAAGGTTTCTGTTTTCCTCTCTGAACCTCACACCCCACATTTCCCTTTTGCAAATTCTTATTTTAACAAAGACTTGGCCAGATTCCACTTTTCCTCTACCCTCTTATTCATCAGAAGGGCTTGTGAATGGGCACTAGAATTAACCAACAAAATTATTAGAATTTCTGTCTCAAACCAGTTTTGAAGTTTCTCAAGTGCAGGTTTATTTTCTCAAAGCCTCCATCCAAGAGATAGAGCAGCCATCAGTGCTGACAGTCTCCATGTTTGTTATATTCCTACCCATCTGAAATACGAGGGTGATTTTTAATTAATTCAGAGACTGTTCATAAATGTCTCAAACTTCAGCGGAAGTAGGTTTGGAATTGTGCATTTGAAGCCTTCAGAAGGGATTATCCTGGTTTTCTTTTGGTGTTTAAAAATCTAATGTCATTTAAAATGGCTTTTTTTTTTTCCTTTTTTCTTTTTTTTTAAAGCTTTGCGTGTAACCAGCTGGAGAGTTGATTTATTCATCTCCAGCCAAGTGCAGAAATGAGATTCCCTGCCTCCTGCCTGCCCAGAGACTGTTAACATGGCTCCTGCGCATAAAGGACACAGTGCAGTGGCAATCTAAATTGCCAGATTATTTATCTTAAAAGTGGAAGTTAATAGCAAAGAGGCGATGGATGGGGGCCAGTGGGGCAGCTCGGATGCTGCCGTGAATAGTAGTATATCTTGGGCTGCATCATATTTTTGGCCAGTCTGATTTAAAATTGCACTGCAAAAGAGGTTCATTTCTGATCCCTCAGTGGCTATTTAAAAAAAATAAAATAAAAGGTGTTTAATTCCTGTTCCCAGCAACTGTGGACAGCCGCTGATTGAGCGCCTGCTATCAGCATGATGAATGGCTTAATATCTATCCGGGAATTCTGGCCATGCAGCAACACGCTTTGGGTGTTGGGAAGCACGTAACAATGCCCCTCCACTCTCGTGGATGCAACTGCTTAATCCGGGGACTGAGTTGCAGCTTTATGGGACTGTACTTTAAAGCAGCTGTTGTGTGGGGCTTTTAACCTCAGCCCATTGTTTGAAGGCAGGGCTTCCCCTTTCACTCGTGTGTGCGCTGTACAGCATGCTGGACCTTATTCAGACACGTCCGAGCTGTGGAGCAGAGGATGCTGCTCTACGGAACAGTTAACGAGCACAGATCTCTTACTAGAGGACCAGGAACAGGGTGTTTGAGAAGGAGACTTGTGCACAGACCACATAATAATAGGAACTCTGAAGAAAGGTAGTGGCTATTTAGGGCTAACTTGCATACAGAGGCCTGGTCTACACCCGAATTCTTTAGCTCTCCTGCCAGTGCAGCCGTCACTGTGGAAGGAACCATGGTACAGCGACAGGCCATTTGTGCCTATTACTCCTTAAACCGCGGTCTCCTGGAATGCCAGCATCCTGTCAGTGCTTCCCCCGGCACGGCTCCACTGCTGGGAGTAACGTTGGGGAAACTCTAAGGGCAGGTCTACACTACCCGCCGAATCGACGGGTAGTGATCGATCTTTCGGGGATTGATTTTTCGCATCTAGTGTAGATGCGATAAATCGATCCCTGATCTCTCTGCCGTCGACTCCAGTAATCCACCGTGGTGAGAGGCGGAAACGGAGTCGACGGGAGCAGTAAGTCGACTGAGGTATGTCGACTTCAGCTATGTTATTCACTGAAGTTGCAAACCTTACATCGACACCCCCCCCCGGGCTAAGATGTCCTACCCAGCCCTCGGCAGGTTGCAATTTGCAAGCCTCTTCATGCCACCCTGTATGCCTCCCCTGTGACCTGAGGGGGCCACCTTTAGGAGTGAGGGCACTTCCACCAAGATTGGCAACAGAGCGAGCCTGCTGGGATGTGGGCGCTTGCCCAGTGGCTCTGAACAGAGGCTACAAACTCATGTAGGCTGCAGCCACCCTGGATTGGCACCAGCCATCTGTATGAGAAGCTCAGTGTCCCAATCCCCGGAGTCAGCCAGCCCCACCCCCCTCTTTATTTTTCCAGGCTCTGGCAGAGCTGGTTAGTCCAGTCACATTTCTGGAAAAAATGGTATATGGGGTTTGAAACTGAATCCCCACTCCATGTCAATGGCCAATCCTGGATCTCCAGCCTGGGGTGGAATGCTAGCTCGCTATGGGGGGAAAAAACAACACAGGCTACTTATCACACGCTGAACACAATGGCGTCATCCC
Source organism: Macrochelys suwanniensis (assembly GCA_033296515.1). NCBI lineage: Eukaryota > Metazoa > Chordata > Testudines > Chelydridae > Macrochelys > Macrochelys suwanniensis. The sequence goes on along the minus strand of CM065790.1, from coordinate 4,160,814 downwards.
ACCTAGAGTTGCATGGAGACGTAGAATGAGGGAGACAGCAATTCATGCATCTCTCTGCTCAGAAAGTCTCCACTCCTTCAGGCCTCATTATGCCATGCCACATTCTGAATATGGCTGCTGCAGACTTGCTGCTAAAGCTGCAAATGAAATATGCGAGAGAGACCCAGGGACACTAATTCATTGCTGTGCTCGTCCAGCTCAGCAGACCAGTCTGTCTGCAGAGTTTAGGATACACACACAGTTGTGCACAATAAGTCAGTTCGCCATAAATCTGGGCAGTTGCTATCGGAGATTCTCATTCATGAATCCAACATTGGTCTGCTAAAAGCACGAGCTGTTCTTTTGAGGCAGAGGCTTTTTATACAACTTTAAGTGGTAAAAATTCAATCCATATTTCTCACTGAACAGATCCTATCACAGAGTTATCAGCATTCCTTTTGTTTGCACTCATGGAACTAAATTCCATTTGCAAGACAAATTGAAAAACCTTGTTGCAGATCATGTTTCCTCAGAGGAACTGCATGCAAATTCAGAAGGTAGAGCAGGGGGAACTGCCATTCTCGCTGCTTAGTTTTCTCATTATGCAGCACTAGTCATACATTGGAAATTTCCTAATCCTCCCCCTGGATTATTAACTACATACAGTTGCCATGTTATTATATGATCCTCTGGGTTCAAGCTAATCCCCTGCCCACTCCTACACTGACAAAGAAGGTGATGAAAGTCATTTAGTACCTGAATAATAAGTAGGACCAGAAGAATGATGCACTGACAGGCATGTCTAGTTCCAGCTGCTGCTTGGTCAGAATCTAGTTTAGTGCAGCTATAGCCAGTCAGTCCAGGAGAGAGTGCTTCCATGGGTGACGCCGCATAGAACCTGTGATCTGGGGAACTAGTGTCACACAAGAGCTGCCTAACTTTTGTTCCATTGCCAGAGGCACTCCAGGTCTAAGGCTTTGTCTACACTAGCACTTTTGTCAGCAAAACTTTTGTTGGTCAGGAGTGTGAGGGAAAAAACCAAATCCTGACAGAAGTTTCACCATGGACATGGTTTAATTATGCGGGCAGGAGAGTTCTCCCCCACTGGCACAGAGCAGCTACACAGGCGACCGTATAGCTGTGCTGCTGTAAGGCCCATAGTGTAGACATCGCCTAAGAGCCTGCAACGTTTTCTCTCTTGTTGTCAAGCCCTTGCCGCATGCAGAGGCAGTAATGTATTCTGAGAGCGTTGGAGTTGATTGATCTGCACGAGAACGGCAGGTGACAAGACATTCCTGGAGTTCCAGAAAGCCAGAGTGTGATTGCAAACATTTTCTTTCAGCATGACTCCAAGGAAAATTCATTCTCATGAGCCAGAATAAATCAAAGTGATGCAGCAAATCTCTTGGGGGCGGGCGTATCTGTCATCCCTGCTCCCTTATGCCTTCTAGGGAGAAGCTAATGGGCAAGGTTCTGCCCTTGTGCACAGGTGAGGCTCTCCCTAAAGTCCTTGGGAGTAGAGGGCAGGTCTGAGGGCAGAACTGGGCCTGCTATTTGTAAGAAGGTAGTTGTGGGGAATCTATGGCTGGGGAAGGGGTGTTTGAACTCGAGGAGTGCTAGCTCAAAGATCATGGGGCCTACGATGTGCAAAAAATGACTCTTTCCACCCACTGGGGCATGTGCGTGTGGATGGTATGAATGGGCAAAGAGGCATCTCCTTCCAATGCGGAGCTGTCTCTCCCTCTGCAGTCTGTCGGCACTCCATGGGGCTAGGTGGCTATAGCCTAGGAACAGCTATTGGTCCCTTTTCAGGGCAGTGGGATTTAAGAGTCAAAGAGCATCATAATTTACTGCTGATGTGTCACTGGCTTGTTCTCTGTGCCTTTGGGGTGGGGCATAGACTTAGCCGATGGCAGCACACCAGAGCCCAGGAGTACAAAGAGCATAACCCAGGCGTGGGCAAACTTTTGGCCCAAGAGCCACATCTGGGTATGGAAATTGTATGGTGGGCCATGAATATTCACAAAATTGGGGTTGGGGTGCAGAAGGGGGTGAGGGCTCTAGGGTGGGCCAGAAATGAGTTCAGGGTGCGGAAGGGGGCTCCAGGCTGGGGCAGAGGGTTGGGGAGGGAGAGGTGAGGGCTCGGGGGGGGGCTGGGGATGAGTGGTTTGGGGTGCAGAAGGATGTTCCAGGCTGGGACCGAGGGGTTTGGAGAGTGGGAGGGGGTCAAGGTGCAGGCTCCAGATGACGCTTACCTCAAACAGCAGCATGTCCCCCCTCCGGCTCCTACACAGAAGCATGGCCAGGCAGCTGTGTGTGCTGCCCTGTCCACAGGTGCCGCCCCTGCAGCTCCCATTGGCCACAGTTCCCGGCCAATGGGAGCTGCGGGGGCAGTGCTTGGGGCAGGGGAAGTGCGCTGAGCCCCCTAGCTGCCCCTAAACATAGGAGCCAGAGGGGAGACATGCTGCTGCTTTCGGGAGCCGCACGGAGTGGCCCCTGAACCCTGCTCCTCGGCTGGAGCGTGGGAGCGGGGCAAGTCCCAGGCCCTGCTCCCCAGCAGGTGCTTGAGGGCCGGATGTGGCCGGCAGGCCGTAGTTTGCCCATCCCTGGCATAACCCCGCTCCTTTTCTCCTGCCTACAGTAGATCCTGGAGTCTCTGAACACTACCAAATCTGTATAGTAACATGAAGTCATCTTACATTTTTTTGAGATGTCAAAACACTTCAGACGGATACAGAATTACTGAAATGCAGCCACCTTTTTGGGATGAAGAGTGGCCTAAGAAAACAAGTGCAAACTCCCCTTATGAGAAACGTCATAGGATCTGCAACATCCTTACAGAGCAGATCTCCAACAACTCCCATTCAGCTGTGTGGATCTCCAGTTATCTACTTTGAATTTATGTGCCAAGTAGTCTAGAGATTTCAAACTTGATACAATACGTACGTAGACCCCTGTGGCTAGTGTAGTTCTGAGCAACTTTGTCTCGACATCTAGAAAGAAGCCATAACACCAGTATTGGAGGTTTAACATAAAGCCTCTTACTTGTAAAGGCAGCAATTTACTGACACTGCTTCCATTGTGCATTATTAATGTCCAAACAAAAAGTTAAACCTCCAAACTGGCATATTCCTCCTCCTGTTTCCTTCTGATAACTCTAGGCTTCTTAGGATAGGCTGTTAAGTCTTTAACAACTGAAACCCCAAAGAAACAAGCACACACTTACAAATCCTCAGAAGATACACTGAGTTAGATTTCTGAGGTTGGTTTGGGTTTGGTTTTTTTTGCTCGGAATTACAACACAAGAAATCCCAATCTGGTTTATCACTGCCAGTTTGCTAATACTAGCTCTGTTTCCATGTTTTTAGCAAGTGTCTTGAATAATTCTTGCATTTTAATGCCAAGTTTCCTGCCTGAAATATTAACTCGCCCTTACAGTCTAAACCAGCTCTCGTGGATTGAGTGGGCAAGCCTGCAAATAGCCACTAAGGGGCAGGACTCTGAGCTGGACAGGAACAGCTCAGACCGGTGTGGTGGAGGGTTTTTTAGTAATACTCTCTCAGAATTTCAGTAAAACTCCAGTAAAATTGTCATGGATAGTCTCAAAGCTTCTTAGTTTAATTTTAGCCTGGCAAACAGAACACCTAGTGGGGAGGAGAGGGTTTGTTTTTCTGTTGCACAGAGGCTTCCAAAAAACTCATTTTATGGCTCCACGAGACTCTTCCTGAGTTGTTCTGCTTGGAGCCAAGTTGGGTTTCCCTGGCAGCTCTGCATTGTTTACAGCTCGCAGCCCTGTAGCTCAAAACAAACCTGAAAAAACCCCAAGACCCTGGGATTCCTTGACTGGTCTTTGCAGCCTGTTCCGCTTCCTCATTTCCATGACACTGCTGGTTCTGTGGTGGTTGGAGTTCAGACCTGAAGTGTGTGAAACTTCTCTTGTATGGAGCATGCAGAGCACTTGCACCTGTACAAGGCTGTGCAGCTGCATGACAGGCGCTGTTGCTGGATGGGGATGTTGTGCTGCTAGAAGCTGCTGTAGGGGGTTTCCCTTTGACCTCCCCAAAAGAGGAGGGTGACAAATTGTTCCCCTTAACCACCAAGGACAGGACAAGACGCAATGGGCTTAAATTGCAGCCAGGGAGATTTAGGTTAGACGTTAGGAAAAACTTTGTCAGGGTCGTTAAACTCTGGAACAAATTACCTAGGGAGGTTATGGAATCTGTCAGTGGAAGTGTTTAAGGACAGGTTAGACAAACACCTGTCAGGGATAGTCTTGATCAGCATTTCTCAATGACTGCCCCATGGACTGGCGCCGGTCCCTTGGATCTCCCTGACACAGTTTAGGAAGGCAGCAAGCTGGTCCCTAGTGTCAAAAAAGGTTGAGAAACACTAGTCTAGATAATATTTATACTTGCCTCCGTGCAGGGGGCTGGATTAGATGACCTACCAAGTTCTATGAAAAGAAGCCAAACTCCTCGGGTAATGCCTCAGAGGCAGAAGGGGACAGACAGACTGCATTAGTGTGGGTTACTTCAGCTGTTCGCTGACTGACAGCATGGCCTGTACGAACAATCTTGTTGACACCTCCCTCCCCATTCACAAGCTGGAGATACCCCTGTGGCAACTCCAGCCATTGCTGACACAGGACAGGAGTTATGCAGCCTTAACCAATACATCGTAGGCCTGGAAAGCATCATTAGCATCATGTGACATCCATCTCTCTCAGGGGCCATCAGTATATGCTTTGCGGGCCCTGTTGAGAACCACTGCTTGTCTTCTGCGGGGAGGATAACCCAGACTTGTGTGTTTGTATTGGCAGCGCATGAAGGTCCAACCAAGACCTGGGGTCCCATTACACTGGGTGCTGTACAGGCAGAGGACGAGACAGGGCCCTGCTAGATTCTTCCCTGAGAACGAGTCCAGTGATAATTATTGGTGTCAGACTCTTTCCTTGAACGTGGAAAAAGCAACACAGTACTGGAGCAGATGGGCACCTTAGCTGCTGTAGTCCTCGATCTGCATTCACATTTACAGCGGCAAGATGTGCAGGCAGAGAAAGCGGGTCTGTAATGGGAGGTGAGGCAAGTGCTTCAGGAAGGACCAGACATTGACCCATGTGTTCAGTTTTTCTACGCTGCTCCACTATAAACGAACCAAAACGCCTGCAGCTGCCTATGTGTGGAAACCGCTGCCTGAGATCTGCGCCTTGTGTGGCGAGGTCAGGGGAGACCAGTGTGGTTTCCCAGATTAGAACAGGAAACCGCGAGTTTCCCTGAGTGAGAGCAAGAGTGCACAGTTCTAACAACCCAGCCCATCCCGCTCTGCCCAGAACATAAGACTCCTGTTAAGGTCGCTGCTCAGCTTTTAGAAGGGTTGTGCTGACTTTTTGGTCCCTAGCTCTGTATCCATTATAGGGTAGTAGCTGCAGACGTTGGGGGTGGGGGCGGGGGGGCTGTCTTTTGGTAAGCGGGAGCTCTTGGAGAAATAAAGTCTCCCTTCCCCCAAGGGAGTGCAGGGCAGAGACAATGTCGCCGTGTCAAAGTACTGCAGTGTCTTCTCCCCTCTGCCGCCCCCCAAAATCTGGAAAGGCAGTTCCATTTTGAGCACCACATAGGTTCTACTTTTAAGCCAGACCCCTAATAAAATATTCAGATTGAAAGACTACACCAGAGCTAACGTTAACTTGCATTTTTCATACTGTATGGTGCTGTACAATGTGCATGGCCCCTTAGGCACTGGCCTGAATCTTCAGAGGGGACTAGCAGTTCTGGGGTACTTCCATTTTGGGGTGTCCAGCTTGAGACACTTGTAGGAACCCAGAGTACTGAGCACCCACCCTTTAAAGATCAGGCCTTTTAAGATGTCTCAAATTGGAGTTCCCACAATCAATGGTCACTTCTGAAAGCAAAGGCCCCAGATCCTAAGTCAAGAAGACTCTGTAATGAGGGTTGGGAACAAACATTAGAGGGACAGGATGACATGGGTAAGTGGCACTATGCTGTTAGTGAGGTTAACAACAGATGTCATTTGGATGGGGGATTCTGACATCAGTTGGACTCCTTTTCTCCTCCTGTCTCCCTTCACTTCTTATAGGAGGCTTTATGCTCCATCTCCCATCTAATCTCTCCTCCAGCTGCACTGACACGCCTTCCCTGATGCCTTTTGTCCCTTTGTCCCCAGCCCCTGTGGACAGCGCACCTCGGCCTGGTGTGTTGTTTGCCATCTGCTGTCTCATGGACATATTGATGAGCACTATCAAAATCAATATCCTACTCGATGAAGCAAAGCTGCAGCACTAGAAAAGGACAATTGGTCACCCAGACTAACAGGCAGGGGTAGCAGAAGTGACATCCTGGAATCAGGGAGCTAACAGCACAGAGCAGGCTGACTTGAGGCAGGGTGTTTCCCCGCAGCGTGTGCTTCTCTGTTGCAGCCAGTAGAACAGTCACCCAGTTCCCTGTCCAGTAGGTCTGACCCTGGTACCCATCTGCTGGCCTTGTGGGTCACTCAGGCTAGTATACTGAAGATCTCTGCAGCCTCAAATGGTGTAAAGAATCAGTAACACCTCACAGGGACATGCAAGGTCCTATCAGATGCAGAGTGACAGGATTTAATGCAGTTTAAAGGTTTCTGTCACATATGATTAGGCTAATCTGTTACATTTTTAAGGGACCTGGCCAATACAGTGACTGGGTTTTTTAGGCTATTAAATGTTAATTGCAGCTATATTTAGCTTAGATCCCTCAGTCCAGATTTAGTTTTCCTTTAGTCCTTGCAGCTACAGCTCCTGAGTCTCCCCTATGGCACCATGATTGCTGGCAGTAGAGTTGCTGGGATCCGGGCAGAACGGCCTTTGCATTTTCAAAGCCTGTGTGGCTGGGGGTATCCTGCATGAAACCCTGGAGTCCATTAAGGTTATTAATAGGCTCTGAAGGGAATCCCAGCTAGCTCTCCATACCCATGGGGATGGAACCCCAGTGGGGCAGCAGAATCTAGTTACCATAGAGATAGGCTTGGAAGGGTTAGATTTTTATTGGTAAACATTGATAAACATCACTTTTGTCTGTGTGTCCATCAATAATAACTGAAATTTACAGGCACATTCTGTATGTCTAGGCAAAGAAATGCTGCCTGAGAACTTAGAGGCAAAAATCCAGTGATTTAGGCTTTTGAATTAGGCGTGTTACAGGAGGAGTAGTGAAGGAACAGTAAGAACGGGTTTAATCTGTTGATTTAAGGATATTTACTTTGTTTATTTTGACACATGATATTGACAGTTTGTGTTTTAACTGTTTGTAAAGCTTTAAGTCTCAGCCTGTACATTCGTTAAATAATTGTCCGACTCCCCCAGAATTTCTCATAGACTCCTAGATGTTAAGACCAGAAGGGACCATTATGATCATCTAGTCCAGAGGTGGGCAAACTATGGTCCGCGGGACTGTCCTGCCCGGCCCTTGAGCTCCTGGCCAGGGAGGCTAGCCCCCGGCCCCTCCCCTGCTGTCCCCTCTCCCCCGCAGCCGTGTGGGGAACACGGCTGGCTCCATCCAGGCCGCGGGGTTGCGAGCTCCTGCCGCTCTGAGCGGCATGGTAAGGGGGCAAGGAGCAAGGGGAGGGGGGGTTTGGATAAGGGGCAGGGAGTCCTGGGGGGCAGAGGACAGGGAGAAGGGGGTGGTTGGATGGGGTGGAGGTTCTGGGAGGGGGTGGTCGGGATGGGGAACGGTGGGGGGTTGGATAGGGTGTGGGAGTCCCATGGGGCCTTGTCAGGGGGCGGGGGTGTGGATAGAGGTCGGGGGGGGCAGTCAGGGGACAGGGAGGTTGGATGAGGGGTGGGGTTCCAGAGGAGTGGTTTGGGGAAGGGGGTCCTGGCTGGGAGGGGGAGATCAGGGGACAAGGAGCGGGGGGGGGGGGGTTGGATGGGTCAGAGGTTCTGAGTGGGCAGTCGGGGTGGGAACTGGGAGGGGGACAGGCTGGGGAGGCACAGCCTTCCCTATCCGGCCCTCCATACAGTTTCGCAACCCCGATGTGGCCCTCGGGCCAAAAAGTTTGCCCACCCCTGATCTAGTCTGACCTCCTGCACATGGCAGGCCACAGAATCTCACCCACCCAATCCTGTAGTAGGTCCATAACCTCTGGCTGAGTTACTAAAGTCCTTGAATCCGGATTTAAATACTTCAAGTTACAAAGAATCCATCAATTACTCTAGTTCAAACCAGAAAGCAACTCATGCCCCACGCTGCAGAGGAAGGTGAAAAACCCCCAAGGTCTCTGTCCATCTGACTTGGAAGAAAATTCCTTCCCGGCCCCAAATATGGCGGTTAGCCCCTGAGCATGTGAGCGAAACCCCCCAGACACACACCTGGGAAAGAATTCTCTGTATAACTTAGAGCCTGCAACTGTGAAAATTTAAAATTGATACTCTCAAAAATTGCTCAAGAATAAACAGACATTTATCCATCCAAATTATTTAAACAAAAATTAAAATCAAGTTCTGCTACGCCTTCATATAGACAAGTCAGCGTGAGAGATTGTAGCATTTGTCCCTGGACATGTACACGCCCCCACCCACACTTAATAACCTACAGGCTGCCTTGTTGTTTCTGTGTCTCATTTCACTAGAGCCACACCAGCAACTCTTCCTACTTTATTCTGTGGCCCTCCCTTGCCAGGATGCATTAGTTGCTAGAGTTAGTTGAATGCCCGCACTGAACGTGTAGGCTACTTTTTTTTCCAGCGTTGTGCTCTATAGGGGCAGGTACGTTTCTGAATATCTGTTGTGCCACAGACACGTTTTGTTTGTCTTAGTGCAGGGAACAGAAGTACCAGCCCCCGTGCGGCTTCCGTATGCTATATTCGAGAGAAACCCCGCGGTCGCAGGCGCTTACCTTTCTGAAAGGAGCTTGCTGCCTCCATCTTGACCTGCAGATGATCTCCCTCTTGCCACAGTGTTGTCTAGTGTGTTCCCTTGTGATGGAATAACATGGCTCTCCAGCCAAACTAGAGATTCCTCCCCTTCCAGAGCAAGCAAGAGTCCCAAGCAACCAAAATCCAATCTGCAGCCCCCTGAGGCAGGAGTGTGCAATAATCCTTCAATCCTTTGTGTGCTTAGTGTTCCCCCTCGATGCAGGGCTCAGGTCAGTAGCTTCTTCACCCTTCCACAGCTAACAGCTTGATAGTCCTTTCCCCAGCGGGGTCTCTCCTAGCCTCTCTAGGGGAGGCAGATTGATCGGACGGTGGGACCTCCTCCCTCCATTGGTCTAGCCTGGGGCCTCTAAACAAAGACAGGGGCTAACACCAGGCTTCAGACCCTCACCACTAGTGTGGTCCCCAGGCCTCTTCCTTCTCTCCACTGTTATATCCTGCCCCTTTGAGACTAGTACAGCTTATCCTCCTTTATATCCCCTCCTAGCTACTCCTCCCACTGTCAAGAGAGAATACCCCTCTTCTGTGCTCTCTCAGCACCTCCAGCTCCCTGCAGGTCTTTTTAGACTGAGCCACAGGCCACTTTATATAGAGTTACCCACTCTTACCCAGCATGCCTTGAAGCAGCCTACTATACCCAGGGTCCTTCTTGGGACTACATCTCCCAGAATTCCCTTGAAGGCCAAGCACCAGGAAAGTGGCAGCTGCTCTTAAAGGGGACAGCGTGTCCTATTACACTCTTGCTGAAGACTTGCTTGTTGTTTAGCTGGTAGTCCATTATGCACATGGATTGACTGGAGTGTATTTCAGATAAACTAGATAACTAGTTTTATGGTGACATTTTCATTTCTAAGCTGATTGCAGAAAAAGTGTTAGAAACCTGGAAGGTCTCTCTGAAACCATTTGGAACAACGGCCTGGGCCATATCTCAGACTAAACCTAAAGCAGCTTATGCAGCTGTTGCTTTTGGGAGGTAGTTAAGATACCATCATAAGGCAAAGGGAAGAGGCTTTTAATTAAACTTGCATCTGCAGCGTCTACACCCAGCCTTATATAGCTGCCTTCCCAGCTCATAAATCATGATGGGGGAGGGGAAGGAAATAGACTGCTTTTGTATACAACATCAGGAATCCAAGATAAAATACAACCTTCTGTCTACCCTTTGGGGACATTTAATTACCGTATGACACTGGGGTACAAGTGAAAAGCTTCCCCTGCTGCTTTCCCGTCCACTGGTCACCTCACTGACTGTTTCCCTTTGTCCCTTGGGGTGCTTACACATTTCTATCCTGAAAACAACAAAAACCCCACAACCTTTTGGTGGAGAATAGTAACGGAAATTCTCTTTAAACACTTAGGCTTGTAAGTTTGAAATCATGGAGCCTAATTCTGCTCTTAGGCACACCAGTTTACTTCTGATCTTCTGCCACTGTAACAGAAAAGAACTTAGACCCTTTGCTGGAGCCACATCCTGTGGCCTAATTTTTCTAAAGTGACTAGTGATTGTTGGCTGCCTTAATGTTTAGATCATGTTCAAAGAGGATGCTAAGTATGACTGATAACAGATGGATGGAGGCATCGGTAAATGAAACGTGTGATCTCTAAACAAGTGACCTTTTAATGCCTTCCTTAGATTGCTGAAAATGGGTTGGCTTCTCAAATGTGGGGGATGGAAATAGACATGTTAACCTAGTTTGGCATGGGAGTCATGCTAGACTGGGGTTAGTTTAGAGGCTAATAAGTGGAGCAGTTAAACAGATAAAAGTTAAATTGAACTGTTAATACCAAACGGAGTAAGAGAGAGCTCTTTAACTGGCTGTGCTACAAGGCAGGTGCCTTTTTATTCTAAAGCAAAGTGGTTTTAACAGTACAATCATTTTATTACACCATGTACTAGCACTTGGATTCACTCAGTAAAATATTGCTGGATAAGATCTCTACAAGGACTTTTAGCTGGTTTGAAATAAAGTGGCTTTTTCAACAAATGCTATTACTGGGTAGTAGAGACTTGTAGAGATGAAATATAATGGCCTTCAAATTACATTACTGTGTAGAACAATCAGCCCTGCCTTAGATCTTTTTCTATCTGGGTGTCTGAAAAAGTGTAATTGAGATGGCAACCAGAGAGGGAGCAAGCACATTTGATTAACTCGTTAGTGAGAAGGTACCTTAATCCAAGTGACAATTGCACTGGGGAACTGTCCAGGTTAACCAGGTCTGACTGGTTGTTCAGAGAATGTCTCAGCTGTATTTCTGTAAAGCGGTGTGGCTGTTGCTTGTAGACCAGATCTGAGCTTACGAGCTGGTTTCTTCTGTCAGAATTATTGCCCAAAGCATGTTATCACCACAGCAACTTGACACGATCCAGAGACGGGTACAAAATAGAATGGTCCATGAAAACACACAAACTTCAACCTGCCTCTATGGTGAAGCTTATAGAAATGAAGGGGGAATTTTTTTCATTGTGTGGTTTTTTTTCCTGCACTCAATATGAAATTCTTGCTTCTCTGTCAGCTACTAGTCTTAGTGCAAACTACTGCCTAGACACCCCCTCCCTTGCTGCCTGTTAAAGTCACATTGGCTCTTTTCCCTACACCAGGGAAGGACTAGTCCTGATGCTTATAGATTAGTTACTGTTATTTGTATGTCCATGGTACCTTCGAGCCCCAGTCATGGACCACGTCCCCGTTGTGCGAGGCGCTGTGTAAAGCCAGTCCCTGTCCTAGAGGTTGTGCTGGTTTCTGTTTAGGCTCCTATACCTCACTTGGCACCACAGCACCCGAGTCCCTTATACGTTACAGGTCCCTGTTAGTTCTGGGGGTTTCTCTGGGGCCACAAAGCAGTCTGGTGGTTAACAAAATAGGTGACTCGCCAACAAAGGCTTTGTTCCACACTTACATTCTTCCCTGGGCTTTCGCTCGGTACTAAATGAGGCCTGAAGGCAAATGGAATCCATGCTGCTTAACATAATCATCTGACAAGCTACTTCATGTTTTGACCAAATAACTCTGTGATAAATCTACACAATAAAAATTCTTAATGGATCCCTGGAGGAGGGGAATGCTTTGGCAGGGGAGCAGCGAGTCTTAAAAGGCTTTAAATTAGTTTTCTTCCTCTTCTGCTATGATTATTAGACACTCTAAATAGCCTTTCCTTAGGCCAGATGGGCTCTTTGGACTAATTGGCAACTGCTTGGCTGTTTTCAGAACACCTGAGTCACTTCCCCTCCCTGCTTTTCTCATTCCGTCACCGTTGGTGACTAACTACCAGCCGCGCTTTGGGAGCGATAGAGAACACGGGCCGACCCACACTGCAAACTGTGCCGTAATCCTAGGGGATCTCTGTATCGTTGCCCTGTCTGCAGGGCTGAGTATAAAATGCATCCAGGGGACCGAGCTGAACTCCATCGCTGGGCTTCCAAAGCTGCCAGCCAAGCCAGCTATGGCTTTGTTGTATTGTAGCTCTTGGCTTCAGGAGAAACCTTCATTTTTTTTCTCTTCTAAAAATAAATGTCTTTCTTTTTTGTCATGGGGTGAGAGAGCAGTGAGATTTGTAGGGCTAAACTGTACCCACTGCATGCTCGCTGGAAGAATCTCTATAATGGAGAGCTTGGGACTTCTGCTCTGAGGTTGGGAACACCTCAGAGCTAAGGGGCGTTGGGCATGCCCTTCACTTCATGTTGCTGCCTCCCCCCGGGCAGCACCAGTCTCGGGCTAGTCCCTGCAGCCCAGGTTGCAAGGCGCTGCAGTGTTGAGGCAGGGAAGCACCCTGTAAAGTTAAGTATTCGTGGATAACTGGACGTGCTGCCGTCACAGGCCATTAGCATCTTCAGCTTTGTCTCCCTGTAAGAAATGATAGTCGGATTTCATCTGGGCCAGATTTTTCAAGGTATTTAGGTGCCTAAAGATTCAGACAGGCAGTTTTAAAAATCCCACTAGGTGCTTACCTCCCACTAATGTCAATGGGAGTTGCTTGGTGTTTTTACCAGTCTGGCCCTCTGTGCTTACTGTGCTGAGGAGGTGGCACCTAGCAGCAGGCCAGGGGCAAGGGGAGCCAAAGGAAGGGCACTCTAATGCGGGCATTACAGGGACTCTGGCAAAGCTGCCGAACTCCATCTGGGTGTGCTGGGAGCCAGTGGCCTGATCCGATCTGTTGCACCATCAGTATCGAAAGATGTGCGCAGCCCTGGGCATTTCCATCCTTTGCAATGCTTGGGGCCACAGCTAAGTTTGACTTTCCAGGCCTTCTAAGGTTGTAGTAAATGTTCTCTCCCGTGGAGTTACTCTTACGTAACGGATACAGATTGACAGTGTTAAAAGCAGCTGAAGATGGTTCTCGTGCCTCGGAATAAACGAACTGGTTCTGTGTCAAGGTGCACCTGCCCTGATCTGACTGAGACCATGCGGGTGTTGGGTTTGTTTGCGAAGGCTGCTGGCTTAGGAATTGAACAGTTCAGCCGTACCCAGCGTTGGAGTTAGCAAAGGGCACTCGGCCATGAAAGCCGAGAATGAAGCCTAATAGCACAGAGCCAAGGGGGCATGAAACGCAGTGTGAACATTGTCATGTGTCGAGTGCCTCAGCACCTCTGGTGACTCTTCCTGATTGCATCTGTCAGTTGAATGCTGGGTTATGACTGTAGATGGAGTCGGGCTCTTCCGTGCTCACCTGCTCGCCTCTGAGTTATCTCACCAGCCCTCTGCTTGGAGGCAGAGAGACAGATGCCTTCGCCTGGCTTCAGACCTCCCCCGGTGGCCTAGTTAGTGTTCATTGCATTCTGCCTCGCAGGTTGAGTAGTGTGTTTTGCTCACAGTTGGAGCGCTGGGTGTGGACACTTGGCAGTTTTCAGGCTGAAGTTCTGCCGCTTAGGGAACTCGATCGACCTTGTTTTCTTGTTTCTGACCATTGCTTTTTCTGTCTAACTATTTTCGTGCCTAGACGTCACTACATTGCTCAGCTCCTGGGTGCTCAGCTCGATGCGTCTGGCAGCTAGCCGAGCCACCGGGGCTCCCCGTCTTCTCCCTCCTCTAGGGCTCCTGCCTTCAGACTTCATTTCTTGAAATCAACTGTTTCCTTAGAGAAAAGAGCTTGGGAGTGGGAGAGGGAGGCACTGACCTTCTTGCCACATCACCCCCCACGGAGACTGAGCCCAGACTGGCCTGTAGAGGGAAACCCCTCGAGTTAGCTGGGCCATGTCGCATCTCACTCCCTTGTGCCAACTTCCTTGCCTTCCACCTCCCCTTCCATACGAGGAAGATCTGTGCGACTTCCACTGTTCTGGGTGTGGGAAGCCCCATGGGTCTTATATCTTTTCCTCCCGGCAGCTAATTAATGTCAGATTAATTGTGTTAAACCACTCTAGACAAACACAGCTCTTTCCAGAATGTAACGCAGGCTGGTTATCCATCCCGCCCAACCAGCACTTCAGATGGCTGCGGTACTTTGTTCCTCCACTTCTGTTGCTAGCAGCACAAAGACACTTTGCTGTGACGTCAGAGGGGGTGAAAGCATAGAACAGTTCTTCCCACTTGTAGATGCACGGAACGAATACTGCTTTGGGGGAAAGGGATGTGGGGAGGCAGTAGCTGAATGGGACTTAATATGGGAGGTAGGAGGGGCTGAACAAAAGCCTAGAAAACATGGGATGAGCGTATCTCAGAGTGCAGAGACGTCTGAAGTCTGCAAAATGGGGATGGGGGAGTCAGGAGTGCAGACCTGCAGGCATTAGCAGTTTGTAAACACGGGCCTGAATCGGATGTTGCTTACACCACATGAGATCCGAATCAAGGCCCTGTGGCATTGCCCTCTGTTAGGATAGGTGAGTGTTTCTATCTGTATACGTTTTGCCCTGCCAGCCCTTTGGCAATGTATCATGTATGCTGAGAAAGAGGTGCTCCTCTCTCTTGAAGAGGGTCTCTCCTGTCTGTGTGTTGGGGGCTAAGGATTCTTGTTCTCCACAGCGTGCTGGCCAAGCAGTGACAGACAGGCTGCTGGAGTCCCTGGGCCTATAGAACAATTTCCAGAAAAAAATGCTATCGTGCGCTCTCAGGGTTCCTGAGTCCACATGGGAACACAGCCCCACCAGGCCTAAAACCTGGCAAGCTCCATGCCGTCGTATTTCACGTCTTGCCTCCTCTGCGCTCTGCTGTCATGGCAATGGGATTTCTGGGGAGGGTGATGTCTGCGTTAAACTGGTCCTAGGATGAGGTCATAATAGAACTTAAAACCAGAGTTAAACAGCTCAGGAACAGGCCCCTGTGAAAGAAGGACTTACGCTCCTTATGCAGTATTGCCCCAAAACGTCTTTCATATTCCACGCTCTGGTGAAAGCATCAAGGGTCACAATCACATCATCTTCAGAGACAGGATTCTCTTCCCATAAGCATAGCAAAGCAGAGAGAAGCCATAGACCTGCCTATTGCTAATGCAGAAATTCACCCCGTCTACAGATGAAAACCGTGAGATGTCCATGCCTGCAGGACTTCATATAGCACCCCACCCGCACAAGGCACTTCAGAGCAAATAAAAAGCCATGCCATGTCCTTGCCCTGAAGAGCTTAAAAAAGAAGTGGGTTTGTTCTTAGGCTGGTAGGAGAAACATCTCCAGCCTGAGATGAGCCTTGCAACCAAGCCAGGCTCTGCTTTTCCTTTGGGTAGATAGTTTTGCTCCTAGTGGATCTGGGATTGGAAATACTCAGCACAGACCTTCTCCAACACACCGAATTCACATGCTGCGAGAAGGAGGTCGCAGCGGTGGGGAGAGGGGTGCTGACAGCCTGTGCCCCCAGCCCATGAAGCGGGGACACCACAGGCAGAGTTGGGCCCTTTTACCTTACGCTTCAGCTTTTTCTTCACAATAAAGCCGCTCCACACACAAGCCCAGTCATTCCCCCTGCCCAGGGTCTTCTGTTCCTGCTGCAGCAGCCACTTGTCTGAGAGACGCCACCTGCTCCCTGTATCTCTCCACATCAGCTGAGCTCTTTCAGCCTTGAATAGGAATCAGGGGCCCATTAGGTGATCACCTGAACCCTTCCCAGGCCTGTTCTGAGAGGGGCTCTGCATAACCACAGGGCTGGCTGGCCCCAGGCACCCTGACCACCATGTTACGTGGGGACTTCCAAGCGCCCTAGAAGTTAGATCTGGAAAAGAACTCTTTGATGATGCGATGTGTCCCCCTGTGAAAGCAGGGGGTAGTCCCACGGCAGCTAAGCTCCTGAACTGATCCGAAAGGCCACGGCCCCTCTGGCTTGCACGTTCTTTACTGTCACTCTCCATCTTGCGCCTTTTGCAGCAACAGACACATTTGCCTCCTGGCACCTGGATCGTATGGAGTCTGCCGTGTAGCCCGGTGACTCTGAGCACCTCCTACCTGTCACACTCAGCCCTGCCTGGAGAGCACAAGGTCAGAGCTTCCTCACTGGCTGCCCTGGTTTGCCAGAGGAATAAAAGTTGTGAGTTCTCATTTTGAGTATATGGCCTAAAATAGCACCGTTACATAAATGTACAGGGAAGTGCTGCATTATTTAGTGTCCTGAAATCCCAACACCCGCCTTCCCTCAGAACCATCGCGTCAGGAATTCTCACTGTATCTGTGTCAGCGTGCTCATTAAATACCCCCGAGCGTAATGAGGCTCGGCCTCAGCCACTCTCCACTCGCACGCTGCTGCTCTCGCCGTCCCTGGAAGCATCCAGACAGGAGCAGACATGGCGGGGCCCTTCCCACTCCCACATTAATACCGACTGCTTAGAGTCTAAATAATTCCACGCTTCTCCGCAGGATCAGTGACATGAACGTTCCTGTGAAGAGCCGCAGAAGAATTAAAAACAGCTCTTAATTTATATTCTGTCTTTCCAAACAAGTCCTACCATGTACAAGCAATAAACTCTGTCTCCCTCGGGGATAGGGCTGACACAGTCCCATTAATCACCGCTGTGTCCTTCCCTCCCACCTCCCTTTCCCCTGTGCAAGCCACAGATCCTCTCTGCTGCCAGAGGGAGCAGCTGCCAAGCATAGCCATTGGCCTGGCCAGTGAGGAATTCAGCCAGGAGACCTCCCAGAGGCTCACACATCTTGCCTAGTGTCAGGTTTCAGTGTAGTAGCCGTGTTAGTCTGTGTCAGCAAAAAGAAAACAAGAAAAATACCTGTGGCACCTTAGAGACTAACAAATTTATTTCAGCACAAGCTTTCGTGGGTTGCCTAGTGTGTTGCCCTGGGACTGGGCTTGTAGGGCGCAAGGTAAGAGGAACTGACTGGACAGACATAGCTTTGGAAGGAGTAACAGGAACCCGGGGCCGGCTCCGCTGGATCCCCGGGCTGGCATCACAGCCTACAAACAGCAGCATCAGTTCAAGGGGCTGGATCTGCTTCTCCTCAGATTAGCATCTCTTGCCGTGTCTCTAGAGTGTATCAGCTCTTTGAGACAGGGCCGGGCTCCATTTATGTGTGTGCGCGACAGTGGGGACCTGATCCCTGACTGGGGCCTTGAGCCGTAACCTCGGGACTAATACTAATGAGAGCTCCCGGCTGTCCCCGTGCACCGGGAGGAGGAAGGGTACCATGCAGCCTCTGGGCATGAGTCCACACAAACCGCATGGGTCTCCACTCACTGAAAACAGCAGGCGTCGTGAATCCGCGCAAGCGTGTATGGTATATAAACCCAGAACAGCTTGGTACTCTGCAATGACAGCTAGCCAGGCCTAGTGTTTGATTGATGGGGCACAGTGCAAGAGGTTGAAAGTCTAATTCCAGTGCAGAGAGAGCAAAGTGGTGCTTCCAAATGCCGGTCCCTCAGCTCGTTTTCTGCTCGTTCTTCCTTGCTCGTTTTCTGCTTTCCAGTGGCCACTTTTATGTTTCCGAGGATCATAAATCCTCATTTTTCCACTGGACGGGAGGTACGACAGTCTCAGCAGCCGCGATCTGTGTAGGTATTGTTTACATGTTGCCCAGTTACTGGGAGCACAGGCCCAGACTGTGCTCAGCTACATTCAAACATGCCAACTTCCTGCGAATGTTTGACCTCTCTGGCGGCTGTTCGCAGTGCATGGGGCTGGGACAGAACCAAAGCCCTTCCCTCCTCCCCCACCCCCCACCCCTTGGCAGGTCGGCTGCGCTGGTAATGCTCTGAGTCTGTGCTAGCTAAGATGCTGAGAGGGAAACTCATGGGATATTTAAAAATAAAAAAGTAGAGTTTAATTTTCTAATCACATCCGTTCCAAGGGTTGGCGCGTCTAACAGCAATACTGAGATGAATCAAGAGAGCGCGAACATGGCCTCCGTGTGTGCGGGAGGCCAATTTGGTTTGAAACAAGTCATGTTCCATACATTTAAAATACTCACTCTCCCTGCACTATTCATGCTTTCAGAGCCATGCTCCCATCTTCAGAAGCTTCAGCCTGCAGTTGCTGTGGGAGGAAAAGGTACCTCGTTAGGCTGCATAGATAAGCTCTACTTGCTGCATCCAGTTTAGGAGCAGAGGCTTGGAATAGATAGGGTGACCAGACAGCAAGTGTGAAAAATCGGGATGGGGGTGGGGGGTAATAGGAGTCTATATAAGAAAAAGACCCAAAGATCAGGACTGTCCCTATAAAATCAGGACATCTGGTCACCCTGGGAATAGATGTCCTGCAAGCCACGCAAGTGGGATACTGTGACTAGCCGTTCTGTCAGTGGAGCAGAAGTGGTCAGAGTTCCATATCCGTCCTGAGTCTGTCACTTCTCCTGCAGTCTCTAGTCAGGTGTGTTTTGGGGAAGGAGGTGGAGCTGTTTATTTGTCTAGAACACCAGGGTCCAGAAACAGCGCATTTACTGTTGAGAAGTAGTGGACGCACGCCACAGTATTGACTTTACATTTACGTTCTAGCTCCCTGCACCCCGGTTCTTTGAAAGCTAAATCTGCAGCTACACCAGCCTCAGTTGTGATCTTGATCTCTAGGAGCTAGAACTGATCAGTCCTGCTACTGTTTGGATAGGAAACCCCACAGGAAAATCCTGGTTATTCAACTGGGTGGGTGGGGGGACTTTTCTCAGCCGTAATCTTATATCCAAATCATTTCCCTCTTTAGTGTCAATGGGACACTGCAGCTGGAAATACAGTCTTTGGCCTGACACCTAAAATGGAGGTCCTGGTCATATTGAAAATCCTGTGGCATTTTTTTTTCCCCATTCACTGTCCTGCAATTACCCAAACAGGAATTCAGCCCACCTGCCTCGGTAGACTCCTCTGCAGTGTTATCTGGACAGAGGGTTCTTCTAGACTCCTTTCCTGAGCTGTTCTGTGCTCCTTTCAAAGGATGCTACAACCCAGTGGTAGTGATTGTATGAGCTTAGATTGTAAACTCCTTGGGGGAAGGCCCTTGCCAGACCTTTGGTGCAGGGCCCAGTATTCCCGATTGGGCCTTTTGGGGTTACCACACTGTAAATGAGAATATGGAGTTTGTACAACATTTGGATTTTTTGCTATGAAATTGATCGGACAGGAGAGCTGCAATTCTCTCAAATTGAGGTGCAGAGGAACAACCACTGCAGTCCAAGAGCTAGCTGAAGCCCTTGTGTGACAGTGAATCAGATAGACATTCACGACTGCAGTGCCTTTGAGCGATCATTCAGAAAACGCTAGAGTTCCTGGCTCGGAACAAGGGCTATGATCTGGTCTCTGTGGAGAGGCATTTGCAGGCTCTCGTGTATTCCTGCTCCAAAGAGCCCAGGCATCTCTGCTTCAGAAACATTTTTCTCTTAATGTGACAGGATGACAAAACCTCAGGTGTTACATCAGTGATCCTGGCCATTCCTGGCTCTGGTGGTTCTTTTCTGGCTGCTCTTTACTAACGGAGAGGCTGCATCTCACAGAGACCAAGTCAATTTCAAAGACCCACAAACCTTTCCATTGTACCGTGGTTTTTCATGTACATAATAAAGGCCCCAGTACCTGGAGTAATTATGTCACATTAAGAATTGCTTTCTCGAATAATTCTCCATACATGCAAGTTGTTCCTAGCCCTGGATACTGCATATGATTTCAAATGTGCATTAACCAGTCTCTTTCATCAGCAGATGGAAGCCAGTATCTGCATATGTAATTTATATCTACTTGAGTGGAATTAGCAGATGAAATATGCATTACACGGCTCCATTAACATTTTTTACTCATACAGCTTTTAGCTCTTGGTAAGTTAATATTATACACCAAGAGTGTGCAGGTCCTTATGCAAAGCAGGAGTTACACTCTGTAACTGCTTTAAATCCCTGTGTGCATTCCAGGTCAGGCAGGTTTGACTATCTCTAAATAGAATAAAATGTAGCTGCTAAATGACAAGAAAGCAGGCCAGAAAGAGGTATTGCCTCTTCTTTGAAGCATTGTATATAGGTTCTTTAGATCAGACAGTCTCAATCTGGGCAGTCTTCCCCGCAAATCGCCCAAACCTAGGGGCATCTTCAGAATCGTTAATATCCAAAGGTATTTCTACCCCACCCTGCATGATCATGAAAAGACTATTGAAAGCTGGAAGTCAGCAAAGAAAACCCATGTTGCTGAATAGAATTTGGTCCTCGGTACCACTGGCGAATTTGGGGGGTAGGGGCGGAAACAGAAATTGATTCAGTAAAATAAAAAATGCAAGGAACATTGACCCCCTTTCTTAGAAGCCAATGTAAGGATAACCAAGGAACCATCTGCGTTCTTCTCTGTTAGTTTACACATGGAGCATTTCAGCTTTGCTAGGCTATAGAACGTACTCGTTTGAGTCCAGTGTGGGGATTTTTTTGCATTTGCTTTTTCCTCCAGATAAAAAAATATAAATATAGTTACTTAAAATATAACCCCCTTGATTCTTACTAGAAAGGAAGTGAGTAAATGTCTCTGGCATTGGATCCCATCTGCCACTCGTGCTCAGAGATTGAAAGAGAAGCATAGACGAGAGCTGGTGCGTGGCTTTTTAATGGGATAGTAATGACCTCTCCCAGGCACGTGCCCTTTGCGGTGCTGATCTCTCTTGCCCAGCTGGCATAGCTACTCCGAATGCGAAGTGGCCCCAAATGGCAGTGCCATCCCTATGCCTCCTGGGCTTTGAAGGATTTCACTCCTTGGAGATGCACTTCAAGGCCCAATGAGTTTTAATTACTTTGAACCCAGGCTAATGCTGCTTCCCTGCTCTGCCACACCTTGCCTGTCGCTGGAGACCTGTCGCCTCCCCCGGGCGAGAGGTACATTGTGCACTAGCCCGTCAGAGGTGATCCAGCAGGAAGGCTGTAGCCAGGTGGGAACGGGAATGGCCGCAGCCAGTGTGAGGACACCGGTACGAGCTAACACATGCCAACACATGGTAGATCCACAGCGCCAAATCCGGGTCCGGTGAGTGAAGCCTGAACAGGTGTTTGCTCCATGCTTGGCTTGTCCTCCCTCCCTGCCCCACGCTGCAGCTATATTCCGAACATAAAATGGAGCCAGGCATTTAACAGTGGATAGGATCTCAACGTTGCAGAGCAGTGTGGGGCAGCCCCATGCTGGACCCGCAGAGTAGAGCTGCGGGTCAGGCTTGAGTTGTAGGAGCGGGAGGAGGGTTGCACTAGCTGGTGGTGCAGGCGGCGACTGAGTGACCGGCAAGGAGTTTGCACTGAATAACGACTCACGCCAGGGCTTCCGTCCCTCTCCTCTGCGACCATTAACGTTCACTGCTCCATTTACACATAAATGCCCGTCTTGTACGTTTGGCTCCTGCTTCACACGCTATGGTGCTACAGCTAGATTTTTAAACCGCTTGTCTCAGAGGAATAGTGCATGGAGAGATCAAAAGGGTACAGCTTAGCCCGGGTTTGCCTGCCATAAACAGTGTGACGTGCTGCAATTTGATGAGCAGCAGCGGAAGCCTGATAGCCGGGAAGGCCACCTAATGTTTCTGGCTGTGAGGCTGATGTGGTGTTTAATGGGTTTCGGAGGCTCCTTTTCTGCAATAGGTGCGGCTCCCTTTCGGGAGGGTCTAGCACACAAAAGGTGGTTTTCACCAGGGGTTCGCTCACCACTCGTGGCACCTCAGTAAGGGAGCTACCTGGCGTCTCCACCCTCAGTCTGCTCTTGCAGATCAGTGGCTCTCAGCCTTTCCAGGGGTCTGATTGGTCTTGTGTACCCCAACTTACACCTCGCTTAAAAACAACTTGCTTACAGAACCAGACCGACAAATATAAAAGTGTCCCAGCACACTGTTCCTGACAGATTGCTGATGGAATAGATCTACATTTCAGTGTATAGGGTGGTAGAAACAAGTCCTTGTGTGTATGAAATGTTAGCTTGTCCTGACTTCACTAGTGCTTTTTATGTAGCCTGTTATAAACCTAGGCAAATCTCTAGATGAGCTGATGTACCTCCTGGAAGATCTCTGCTTACCCCCAGGGTGCACGTACCCCTGGTTGAGAAGCACTGTTGTAGATCATAGTTAGACCCAGACCCACAGGAGGCAACATTCTCTGGGGGCAGGTTATCCCAGGGCTGCCTACTGTGTCTGGGCTTGGCCACTGCAGTATGGCCGTCCCTTTGTGCCCAGAATACGTGTGTTCAGAACTGACCCTCTGGACCAGGAAACGATGGGGACCTGGAATGGCAGCCCAGGAATCCTTCTAGCAAAGGAGTAGGAGGAACCAGCGCCTGTTATTTTACAACTCCATGAAATATGCTGCAGAATCCCTCTGGGAGCCTGTTCGCAGTTAGTTCTGGCTGGGGGAAGGGGCTCCACCACTCTCCGCGCTGGGGCTGAGTCCAAGCCCCCCAGAGTGCCCAGAACTACCTGAGCCCTCCGCCCATGGAGGGCTAACCCCCTCTCCACTGGTGGCGACAGAGCAACTGATTGGGCATGCCAGGACTGCCGCTCCCAGCTGCCGAAGCTACCTCTGCCCAGCCAGGTGCTTGTGCTATCAGGCTGGCCCAGGAGGTGACCGTGATGTGTCCCCGCCCGGGGCCTGGTTCCACCTGCACGGCCACAGAGGCCCTTCTGGGCTCGCCCTAGTCTGTATTTTAAGAAAAATTAGAAACAAACCAACCCTGATCTTGCAATTTCAGAAACAAGGATGTCCAGACTGACCCACTGTGGCAATTGCACCGTACCCCATGCAGGGAAAAAACAAATCCTAGCCCTCAGGCCTGGGTCGTGTCTCTTGCTATTTTCAGTTGCAAAGTAGCAGCAACCAGGCGTGAGTCCTTTGCCTTTAAAGAAACAACCACCACCCAGTTTTAAATCTCTCCCCTTTTCAAAGGAAAATGGAGTAGGACGTGTGAGGAGGGGAGGGACATCCCCTTTGGAGAGCCCGTGGGGGTAGCAGAGCAGCCTTTGAGTGCATTGCCAGCATCTGGATACTACCCAGGATCGAGACGGATGCGCCCACATCAGGGCCTCCATGACTCTTGTGGGATCATGCGCAGTTTTGAAGTGTATGTACCATTAATGTTCACAGCCTCGCTGCTGCTGTTTACGTGGCTATGGCTATCCGGCAATCCATGCAATGGCTCCCTTGCTGATTTCACCGGCTCAGTTACAGCTGAGTTTATGTTATTAGACTATTAAAACAAGGATTTACTCTCGCCGCTGTCAAGCAACAGTAATTCTTACACCAAGTTAATCCAGAGTATTTTTTTAAATAGATGCATATGGCCAGATTGTCAGCTGGCGTAAATCACTGAAGTGCCACTGACTACAAAGGGGCTGGGTTAGTTTACAGCAGTTGAGGGTCTGGCCCATGCATGAGTCCATTGTTCACACGGGGCCAGCTAAATCCTGTGTAAAAAGATTTAGCTGCACAGAACGAAGCCCAGAATGGGGGCGTAAGGACTGGGTCCGTGATGTAAGTGTCTGCACACGACACTGGTGGATGTTCGGTCTAGCTGGCTCTCTTGGCTTGCTTCTTAGCTATTGTCAAGGGCAAGATTTCAAACCCAAACCCCGTAATTTTTAAAATAAGTGGCGTTCAGCAGGAGCCTGCCAACAGGAGCCTGAAGTGTTTCAGGGGTACTGAGCCCATCGAAGTGGATACGATTATGTTAACAGCCAAGATAACTGCGTTTTTGCTGCCCCTGTGGTCCTCCCTCTGAACGGTAACCGATCTCGCCTGCGCCGGGCACTGCAGTGCCCAAACCCAAGGACAACGAAGCTGCCAGAAGTCATCAGTTCCTAGCTTTTCCTGCAAGCAGAATCCCTCGGAGTTAACCCTTTGATGCAGAGGCTGGATTTGCCAACACTTTAACGGCTACTGATGGAATTTCCATAGGCCAGCGGGTTCTGGCTGCTGTCCCCTCTCTCTGACAACAGTGTCTCCCCCTGAACTTTATCCAGGCTGCGTGTGCTGTGTCCTCTCCCTGCATTGAAAGCCCATTTCTGTCACTTGCCTCTTAACTAGTAATTAGCATCAGCTAAACCCATCCACCAGGTGCTTCCCTCCTCTACACTCCACTGGCACCCTCTCCCGGGCTTGGCAATCACGCGCAAGGGAGAGTCTACCTGTCAGTTCCGGATTTGGCTCAGGTAGATGCCAAGGTTCATGTTCCAGCCACAGGCCTCAAGAACATGGCATTCGTGGCCAGATTGTCAGTGCTCAGCTCCCGTTAAGAGCTGGGGAAACTTTGGGCTTTGAAAATAGCCCACCAAAGTCAAGCTCAGTGTGTCTCCTCTACAAGGGTCATTTTTAATTAAACACACACACACGACTTTGCCAGTGTGCCTTTTGAACACGCTTCCCTCAGCGGCACAAAATGGCTCCTCCTTTAGCTAGAACTAGGCTAACAAATAGATTTTTTTAAATAAAATTTATGCCAAAATTGCCTGTTTTGTCTAAGTCCATCCCAGGTGTTAACCATTGACCTGAAATCTCTTCTAACTCGGGTTTCTTTCCCCATCTCTCCTTAGTATGAATTCAAAGCAAAGAACATCAAGAAGAAGAAAGTGAGCATCATCGTTTCTGTGGACGGGGTGAAGGTGATTCTGCGCAAGAAGCAGAAGGTGAGACTTCACACCGAACATGTCTAAGGGATTAGCCATGGCTGGATCAGAACCCAAAGTCCAGCAAGCCCAGTGTCCTGTCAGACAGTGGCCAGGATCAGCTGCTTCAGAGAAAGCTGTAAGAACCTCACTGTCACCAGATGTGGGATAATCCATCTCCCACATTAGGTCTCATCCTAATCTCTAGTAGTTAGAGATAGGTTTAAATGCCGAAGCACACGATTTAATATCCCTGCCAAAATCTGTGTAATTATGGAAACCGAGGCTGCTCTGCTGTCTGTATAAATGTCCAGTCCCTCTTTAACTCTTGTGAAGTTGTGGCCTCTTTTGGCTGCCATCAGTGTGTTTGTTTCCTACAAAGGAGCTTTTTGTATGTGGTGTGAAGATAGTCAGGGAAGGGCGGGGGAGGGGTTTGCACTCCCTGGAGTCGGCACTTTAGCTGCTTAGTGGGAAAGTCTGACAAGAGTGAAGGATTCTGTGAGGCCAAATCAGATTTATTTTGCATACAGGATTTTCTGTGATGCCAGTGCTGTGTCCCAGTGCTAGAGCTGCTCACAGTGGTTCGGGGGGAGCAGAATTTTGATGAAAAATGACTTTTCTTGAAATAATTTTCAGCAAAAACATTGTTTTCTAAATTTTCCATCAAAAACAATTGACTGAAAATCGGTTTTGACAGTTGGGTGGTGGAGAGGGGCGTGTTTCGTTTTTAATTTTACCAAAAAACAAACAATTCTTACAGGAAGTTTCAACAAAAATTATTTTAAAAACATTTCCCATAAAAAATAATTAGTGGGTTTTTGACCAGCTCCACTGAGTGCCTCACGTACATTAATACCTTAATGGGCTAATTCTCCACACCCTGGGAGGGCAGGAATTACCATTATCCCCATTTCACAGATGGGGAACTGAGGAATTGAGATGAAATGATTTGTCCATGATCACACATGAATTTTGAGGTAGAGCTGGAATTGCACCCAAATCTGCTAAGTCCTAGTCAGTCCAGTGCCTTCAATGCCAAACCTGCCCTTCCTCTGGCTGTGTGATAACCGAGTTCTGTCTTATGACTCTTTTTCAAGCCTGAGGGGTGGCTAAATGATCAGAAGTGGGCACTTACATCCGAGGCACCAGCTTTTCTTCAGCCAAATGACTGTCAATAAAATATTCAAATCCTGGCCTAGATTCTGGCTGAGGTAAAACCCACTGTTCTTGGGTTTGCATTACAAACAGCTCATCAGGCAAAGCAGTGTGGCTTCAGCTCCTGAGGTGGGTCTTGTTCCTTTTTTCTCTTCCCTGCTTACAGAGAAAAGAATGGACCTGGGACGAGAGTAAGATGTTAGTGATGCACGATCCTGTCTACAGGTAGGCTGCGGAGGATTGCGCGCTAGCTCTAGAGGCAACCGATCAAATGTAATAGGATGCATTCAGGATGGCTCCTGTGTGCCGAATTATTGCCTGGCCACGGTTGTGCTTCCCAAAGGCTTGTGTTACATTAACGAGGTGGCTACATTACTTAAGAAAGGAATTCTGATTCCCTACGTGTTTGGAGAATTCCTCCGCCCTTTAGGAAAATACTAGTTTAAAATAGATACGTATTATCTGTGTTAGAAGAGGAGGGTGACTGAAAACCTTTGTTCTTAGGTGCTAAGAACAGTCAGTCATGACGCAGGCTGAATGAAGAGAAAAATCCACCCCGTTTCCCCTTCTAACCTAGCCTCGGAGCTCTCTGCTGCGTGCTCCCCAAGCCAGCGTTTGTTAATCGTCCGTTCTAGCATGGACAGGAATAGGGTGAGGAATCTGACCCATACGAAGCCCAGTACAATAACAGTTCCCTTCCCTACAGCCTATCCTAAGATCTCCAAGCGTTTGCAGGCAGAACGCTCCCCCAGGAGGCAAGTGTTCCGCACGCTTTACAGATGGGGGACGGGGGGACTTCAGTGATTTACCCCTCCCTCCCCATCAAGTCAGCGGCAGAACTGGGATTAGAAACCAGCGCTCCTGTCTGCTAGGTGGCTGTTCTAACCACTGCACCACAATGGTCTGTCGAGTCCGGGCAAGTGACCATGGCCAGATACAGTCACATGGTTTTCAAGCCAGTGGGATTCTTTGGTCTATGAAGATCGGGCGTGTGGGCACAGGCTGCCTTTCGGCTGTGGATGCGTCAGCAAGAGGCCAGGAAGACTGAGGGAGAGACCTGGGGGCTGGAGAAGCCCCTTTGTCCATTAGTTCTAGTGCCTGGCTCTGAGGGGTTAACACTTGTCCTGGAGCTGAACAAGCGGAGCCCTGCTGGAGGGTTTCCATCCCAGAGGATAAAGGGTTAATGCTGGGTGGGACGAGCCCCCCAGCTCAGAGCAGATCCTTGCTGTACAGTGGGACGAGAAGAGATGAGCCAGGGAATAGCCTGCAGGTGCTGTCTACACTCACTGCCTGGCGGGCATACAGTGGAAACCCTCACCTTGTCATAGAGCTTTGGGCCATTGTGCTTGGCCCGAGAGCAGCTTTTCTTTCCCAGGAGCCAAACGCGGTCCAGTTCTCGATCTCTAGGCAGAGGTACAAGACAACACCGGGGCAGCCATTCGGCGACAGGAGATTGGGACACACGGGGAAAGTGGGTGTCCTTTAATTGCTTCTGACACTGGTAACTGAATCTGAGGTTAATCTCTTGAAAGGACTAAAACCAATCACTTGCCATCCCCCCGTCCCACGTCAGGTGGGCAGACTAGACTCGATAGTGAACATCTCTGAATTCTGGTGTGTGAGCTGCCTCTCGATTCTGGCAGCCTTAGGACATATGGTCCTGGAATTCCTTCCTCCCCTGCAGCCATAATGATGCTGGGTAATCTATAAAACTAACTTTCTAAAGGCCTTAAATTGGTCCAGGCTGTTAAATCTGTTAAGCCAGTAATTGCATCGTTAGAGCAAAGCCCACAGCATTAGGAACCAAGATACCTACATTTTACATCCAGGGAATGATGGGGAAGAGTTTCCAAAGCACACGATTGATATTTGTCTTATTCTTGTCCCTCTCCTTTCTGGCATTCTTAAAGGAGACGGGTCTGTGTGCCAAAGGGAGAGGGTAATTTCAATAGACTCTCTAGAAAGGAGCTTGATTGTTACTAAAATAATCTTCAGAGAAGAAGACTTGCTTATTACAGGGCTGGGTCCGTGTTCTTGATAATTGTCCTGATTGCGGATTCAAGGCAGAATTCAAAGGCAGAGAACTGGAGAGGGGGAAGGAGAAACGCGCACGTCTCCCTCCTTTCCTCTGCATTCACAGCTGAAACCACTCAGGGCATTTTACCCAACGAAATAACTGTGGGGAATAAAATGGACACAACTTGGAGTGGAAAAAATGTAACATGGTCTGTGGAAATGGATTTTGTCAGGTGGAGGAGGGGAAGGAGCCAGGGCTAACGAGGGTAATGGGGGCAAAGGGGGACTGAGAGTCCCTTGAGCTGGGAATGGGGTGGAGACTGAATTCAGCATCCTTTGCAGAAGCATCAGAAGGAAGCTGCCTTTTGTATTGTACCATCTGCCTGTCATTAATGATAATGGGTCTGTGCTACCGCTTGCTGCCTTGTCAGCTAGGACAAACTATCTAATGGCTTTTGACGTGGCTCGTTGCGGAGCGTTTTCCCCAAACCGTGGTGGGTTCCTGGACTGAGGAACCCCTGCCCCGAGATTGCCCCTGCCAGGCAGGTCACCTGTGGTCCCTTCAGTTGTTCTTGACACTGGCTAGCCTGGCTCTTTCCTCTCTGGTTGAAAGGGCTCCGTTGTCTGCTGCCTGGCAGAGCTCACTCAGCTGACGAGAGCGGAGGCAGAGCAGGTGAACACGTGAAGGCTAATGGCTAAAGGTTAGAAGAGGAAGGGCTATTTCTGCTGCCACAGGAGAGCAAAATGCACACTGCTCCTGTTCCCTTTGATGTGACAGGAAGGGCCCAAAACACCCCCTGTAACTTCCTAGCCCAGATGTCACTGGGCTGAATGAGTGCTTGGCCCAATGTGATTTTAGATGTTAGAACAGCATGGCTGGTTCTCTCGCGATGCTGCAGCGGGAGAGTAGATTCATTGTCAGGAGCTAGGGATATGCTTTGTCTCTAATGCTGTAGCTTTTTAGCTGCTTCACAGAATCTCGTAAGAGTTTGTACCTGCTTTAGAAACAGGTGATTTGCTCTCAGACATGCAAAGTGCCATCTTACTAGCTGCTCACTGGCCTTGATAATTGTGGAAGGAAAGAGGAACCCATGTGGCTGTTCCTATTTTCCCTTTGCCCCGGGATCCTTTTGACTGGCCGCTCTGTGCCTGCCCCTGACTTTGGATGGTTTGATTCCCGTGTCCCGTTTGCTGTACTGGAATCTAGATTTCTGCCACGCTTAGTGCCTCCGATTCACTCTGTGTCTTTTCTAAGTAGAATCTTCTACGTGTCGCACGACTCGCAGGATCTAAAGATTTTCAGTTACATTGCAAGGGATGGCGCCAACAACTCGTTCAGATGCAACGTTTTCAAATCCAAAAAGAAGGTGCGGTGGGTCATTCGCAGTGATTAGCTTTTCAGAGGCGTGTACCCTTCGTAACGGTCTGGGTTATCCCGGGAGAACCCCCTCCCCCCCATCCCTGACGGGTACTTGGCACAGCAAAGGGGCGAGTGAGTCTTGCTGAGAATTCACCCCCGATTTTGCCTGGAGAACTAAGGACATATTGTAGGGTTAATTATCCCATTTATGGCAGATTACTAGGGACGCTGAACGACATCATTAACTTTGGCTTAAACGTATCTCCATTGCGACGAACGCTTCCCAGCGCGGTGGCTGCAATAGTTAACGTTTATCCAGCTCAGGCTTGCCTGTGCTCCCCCAAACTCTCTCGAGCAGGCAGTCGTACAGTGCCGATCTAGGAAGGACGCTGCCCCAGCCCCGTCACACAGATAACTGCCCAGAGGACGCTCCAGTCCTAGCACACCAAGGAATAAAGTCGGTCAGGTTGCCAGGAGTAAAACTCCGTTGTCTGGGGAGACAGTGGCCCAAAGGGATGTAGAATTATCTGTGCAGAGAAGTGGGAGCGCCAGCCAGAGGCAGCTGCATTTCAAAATGGGACGTGATTAGCGCTGCTCTCGTCCCCATTATCTGATGCCTCCTAAATGCCGCTACCCCAGAGCAGCCTTATGGAGGTTCCTGGGGCCTGCATGCTGATAAGTGTGCCTAGAAGCCTCCCTGTTGGGCAGGGGGAAGTTTGGCTCTCCAGGTAGGCCCAGGCTCTGATTGGGATGTGGAGGGAGGGCTCCCCTCCAGCAGAGCCGTGGTGGGAGGCAGGGAATAGCAGGAGTCTCCTGGGAACGACTGGTTTCTGCGCCGTGACGTAACCCAGGGCAAAGCTCCTGCTCCAAAACGCTCTTAACCGTCTGCTCCCCAGAGCCAGGCCATGCGGGTGGTGCGGACAGTGGGCCAGGCCTTCGAGGTGTGTCACAAGCTGAGCCTGCAGCACGCCCTGCAGAACGCGGACGGCCAGGCGGACGGCGCCAGCGACAAGTCTGTGGAAGAGCAGCCTCTAGAAGGTGACTCAGCTCCCCGGGGACCCCTGCAGGGCCCCCTCCCGAGGCAGCTGGCGCCCTGGGTGCTCTTGGGTGGGGGACGGTCTCTGGCAATGCATCGCCGTCTTGGTGCTAACCCTGACCGGGGGTTTGTCCGCAGCAGGGCTCGCAGCCCAGGGATCGTGCCTTTTACGGACTCTGCTGCTCCAGCCCCTTCAGTGCAGCGACAGCACAGTGCCTTAAAAACACCCAGAGGAGGGAAGTATCACCCATGTGGACACTGAGCCACAAGGGGCTGAGGAATTGGCCCAGCCCAGCGCTGCACTGCCCCTGCAGGGCACGTTTCTGGTCCGTTAGCTGTGCTCCAAACACGTGGAGACGGCTAAAGAAAGCCGAACTGTTCTTTAGCTGCTCTCCCTTCTCCTGCCAGCCCGGCCCCGCCGCTCTGATCCGCCGGCATTTTGGTTCCTTCATTTATTTGACTCTCTCACTTGAAGTTCACCAGCTGGGGGGAGCCAAGATAGTGGATGTCGATGAGGCTGACGTGGACTCCGATGGCATCGGCCTGTCTGAGAGGGGGCCTGAAGAGCTGCCCTCCCCCATGGGGGAACTGGGTGTCCTGAAATCCGGCCAGATCTTAACAGACCAGAGCTGTCAGGTAAGAACGGGCGGAGCTGGGGGGAATTTGATAGTGACGCCCATTCGCTGATATGACTCGATTTCCTCTGGGGTTCGTTCCACAGCCTCGCTCGGGAGAGCAGATCACAGACACACCTGTCACGGGGCGCTAAACTGCCTTCGTTTCAGCGTGTCCCCCGGGGGTGAAAGCCAGCAGGACAGCCTGTTCCTTTGAAAGCTGCAGTAGAGAGGCAGGGCAGGCTTCCCCAGCTCCAGCCTACACTCTGCATATCTTGCCTGCAGGACATGCACTGTCTGGCAGATCTGAGGCTCCATTAATGTCTTTAAAGCATCCTGAGCTCCTCTGATAGAGGACTGTTCCTGGAGGACTTGCTATGCAGAATGTAATTTCCCTGTGGCTCACTGCAGCTGGCCACGGGGAAGTGAAGAGGAGCAACAAACAGGGAATGCAGCAACTGCAAACAGCTGCCCTTCCCGGGTGGGTTTACATTGTTAACCTGTGGAACTTGCTGCCACAAGATATCACTACGGCCAAGAGCTCAGCAGGATTTTAAAGGGTTAGATTTTTGTGTGGCTAAAGAGAACACCCGCACTGTTAATGTTAAACAGGACCAAAACCAATGACTATAAACCCTCATTCTTTAGGCAATAAGATGTCCAACTAACTGATATAATTTAGGAAAAAGCTTCCCCTGGAAGCAGATTATTCTGCAGTTGTCCAGTCTGGTTTTCTTGCACCTTACTCTGAAACATCAAGTACTGATCACTGTTGCTGGAAAAAGGATACCGGGCTGGATGGACCACATCTGATCTGCTATAGGGATTCTCGTGTCCCTTTCCTAGCCCAGTTGCTAAATAGTGGCATCCAAAGAGGCGCTGGAAGCAGCTGTGTCGCAGTGTTGAACTCACACAGTGATTATGTTGCTATTAAACCGACATAACGTAGTAATGAAAAACTGAGCTGAAGATTTGTTTCAATGAGCGTTTCCTGGCTGATTTGAAATGCTCACATCACTTGCTGAGTCTGGCTGAAAGTGACGAGTGAAACTGATGAAAACGGGCTGTGTGTCATTGGCTTGGAAGGCGGGTATTTCCAAGGGTTTGGCGTCCAAAGGTGATCTGCCTGAATGACTGATAACCAGGGCTGGCCCTAGTCCAGCCGGGCACTGGAGCACCTGCAGCTGCTCGCATCGCGCCAGCCCAGGGCAGGAAATGAGTTTTAAATGCAGATTCTTAGGGCGAGTGGGAGTGGTTGGCCAGGGCTCCAGGCACGTCCCCAGGACAGAGTGGGTTAGTGGGAGCTGCCACAGGCTGACAAGACTGGCTTCTCTCTGCAGGGAGGTCACTTTTCTCTCCCCGGTGGAACACGATTTCGTTTTACACCCTTGACTTGCAGGTGTTCCACTAGAGAGGCCCTGCGGAAATCCTTCGTAGCCAGGAGAGGAATGGCACTGCCCCCCCCGGCTCCCTGAAGGGTACATTAGAGAGCCCGATCTGAACCGCCTCCCACTAGAGAATGCGCAAACACATCGTGTAGCCCAACGCTGTCACTCCCACCCCGCCTGGAGGCTCCTGGGTCAGAGCCAGGCATTGGCGTGGGGCCTCCTCTTCCTAAAAGCGGAGACGCTTCGCCGGCCTGTAGCACCATCGCATCAACGTCCCTCCTGATTGTAGCGGGGTCCCTCCCGGGAGCACCTGCTCACTGCCACAGGCGGCATGTTGGTGGTTAGCAGCACGTGGCTTGTTCCCCTCCGTGGAGAGCACGTGCTGTTTGAGGCATCGCTGTCTGGGGGCACTGCTGCTCACTGAAGACAACCGGGAGTTTTTCACAGGAGTAACAATGTTAACCTCAGCCCTGGCTAAATGAGGTACTCCCTCTGAGAGCTACAGTCCGTCTCTTTACATTCTTCCTCCGCCTTCCCTGGGCTGCGACAGGCACCTCCTGCCTCAGGCTGGTGTGTGGCGTTGCTGCGTGCTCGACACCCGTGGCCATTGCGTAGTCGCAGTGTGCCGTCGGGAGGGACCCTCACAGCCTGTGCAGGGCTGGATTCTTTGCTAAGAGCCTGGGGAGCCACGGGGACGCCCTCGGGGACGCCCTCTCTTACCCAGCTGCAAGTTGATAGCTCTGGTTCTCAATCACCAATGAACATCTCCCCTCTAACTCTGGGTTTCCTTTCAGATGGTGCCCAACGGGCTAGACCGGACAGTATTTTGTTAGTGGGCCGTTTGACTGGGGTTAAAAAGAGTGACCCTAGAGTGCTGTGTCCAGAGAACCAAGCTTTAATTGATTGCCGATGCGTTGAAGAGTCAGCCACACCGCAGTGTATTAACAAGGGCTGATTTAGGACGGTGAAGCATGAGAGCATTAACCCAGGGGCGAGGGTTTAAGTGAGAGAGAGAGACTCCTGTGGGTTCTGAAACTGCCCAGCACGGGAGAGGGAGATTCACCTCCACTCACCTACGAGCCGGAAAGGCAGCTCTGAAATCAGTCAGATTTACTCTCCAGTGTCATTCTCATTTCCAGTGATCTGACAGGGGTGGGGCTTGAGTCTCTGAGGTTTAGTGGAGGGGGAGGAAGCCTGCTTTGCTTAATTATTAATGGTGTCTGCCTGCAGTGTTTTAATACGCTAACGGATCTGGCTCAAGTCCATCTGCTATCATTCACTTTAATGGAGGCAAACGTTGCTGGCTGCCAAACAGCAAAATTCCTAGTATCTGTCGGTGATTCTGGGCAGCTGGAGCATTTTGGAGACCAGCTCCCGTTGGGTGTTTGCTGGGAGATTCGAGCCACTTCCTGCCAATGCTTCCCAGTAGAGGAAGGTACCAGGGGAAATAAACCCTGCGTTCCTATTCTGAGCACCAGATACACACAGGGATATTACTCATTGCAAGTGGTGTCACTGGAAAACGTACTCCCTTTGGAGCCAGGAGAGCGTGTGCATGCACATGTACAGTACCTAACACGGGGAGCCTGTTCTTGCTTCAGCACTTTGTTCAGCATACTGAAGGCCTTGTCTACACTAGGGGTTTCAACGGTCAGTGGCCAGGCACTGGTGCAAACCCCTACTACGGATAGGCAAAACTGTTTTAAGCTGCATAGTACATCAGTGCAGTGCTGCTGGGGTAAGCCACACCAGCACAAAGAGCAGCTTTCCCTGCCTATGCTAGGGATCAGTACCAATGACTCTGGCCAGAGCCAACCCTCTATGGTAAACAAGGCCTACGTCTCACCAACAGGTGAGCTGGGAACTGCTAAGCTCGTGTCACTACGCCTGTTTCTTTGTGCCCAGGATGCTGAAAACTGCTCCATCTACCCCTCCGTGTCCCAGCAACTGCTGAGCGCAAGCAGCCCCTGCTCCTCTGCCTCGGCAACCCCACTGGCATCTCAGCACTGCCTGCAGCTCCTCCAGCATCAGCTCCTGCAGCAGCAGCAGCAGACACAGGTGGCTGTGGCACAGGTAAGGGGCTCCACGGCCCTGTTTCAGGGGTGTGGGGGGGGGAAATCACACACACACACTCCACCTAATGACCTTTTACTGGCAACCACTTCCCCTGCCTTGTACGAGGTTCCTTTTCCTACTAGCTCAGCTGAATTAGCCCTTGGATAACTCCAGCCCTTCACTGCTCCTTGCTCTGTTCCCTGGATGGGGCCCCTGGGAGTCTTGCACAGCAATCCAGGGTAGACTGTGGCCCTTAGCGTCACTTGCAGCTAGAGACAAAGCAGCAGGATTGCACGATAAAGACTTAGACACAACAACGGCGCTCTGCTCTGTGACCGCACTGGAACTCAGGCACTTTACTTCATTGTCTCCCAAACCCCTTGCTAGAAAGGGAAGGACTATGAACACTTTACATATGGGGAAACTGAGGCACAGTCTCTCCTTCTCCCCCTCCAGCAAAAAGAAAAAATATAGTCCATGTCAGAGGTGGGTCTAGAACCCAGAAGTCATAATTAAGGCTACGATTTAGTCATGGAGGTCATGGCTTTAGCGGACCTCCGTGACAGCTTCAGCTGGAGCCGGGCTACGTTCCCCACATAGCAGTGGGGGCTGCAGCTGGAGCGTGCACCTCTGCCGCGGCTTGTGCGGTGATTTTTACTAAAAATGAATTTTTGTTTGTTGCCCGTGACCTGCCCGTGACTTTTACTAGAAATCACCGTGACAAAACCTTAGCCTTACTCATAATCCCCAGCTAGCTGCTGTACCAGGGGGGCTGCTCTTTTTTAAACCTATTGTTATTTTGTTAATGCAGCCAGTGCTTGATGGGCCCGGACCACCTTGCAGCACCTACGCCCCTAAACCAACAGGGTGGGGACCAGGCTCCGCTGGAGCGGCTCTGACATGGCCCAGCAGGGGTGGGGATAGATTCAGCTCTGAGGGAAGATCTCGGCTATTCCCCGTTGCGTGGCTGTTCCGCAGCACATTCCCCTACGTCTGGCTGGCATACGGCCGGCCCCACCCCAGCCATCGTATCACACCCGTCTCAGCCACTCGGCCTGACACCACGGCAGCCAGGCAGGGTCAATGAGTTTGCCTGGTGTCGGCTGCTGACAGGGAAAGACAGGGCCGGAGCAGCCTCATCTGCCCTGGGTGTACAAATGTGCATCTCACTGTTAGCCCAGGCGGGGTATGCAGGGCTGGCTCCAGGCACCAGACGGCAAAGCACGTGCCTGGGGCGGCACACTGTAAGGGGCGGTAGTCCGGGGATTCTGGGGCGGCCGTTTTTTGTATTTTTTTGCTTCGGCAGCAGCCTTTTTTTGTTTTTTCTTTTTTTGCTTGGGGCGGCCGAAAAGCTGGAGCCGGCCCTGGGGGTATGTACATGAAGGGGACAAGGTATCGCGGAGGGGCTGGCTACAACCTGCAGAAGCTGCCTCTGTGGGGCTGAACTGCCCCGCAGCCTCTGGAATTCCCAGCCCTGGGACACATTTCATTGAGGATTTCCTTCCTTTGTAGGGGGAAGGGAGATGAAAGGAGGGATTCCCTGCAGGGGAGCAGCCAGTTCCTGTGGAAGCAGCTCCTGCGATGTGCTACGATCCTATAGCACAAGGGGCTTTACAACCTCCGTGCATGCTGCCCCACTGACATGCAGCCGTCTGTGGGGTGGGCCCCAGTTCACTGCACAGCCGCAGTG
Organism: Macrochelys suwanniensis; assembly: GCA_033296515.1. Classification (NCBI taxonomy): domain Eukaryota; kingdom Metazoa; phylum Chordata; order Testudines; family Chelydridae; genus Macrochelys; species Macrochelys suwanniensis. Next base: position 4,124,651 of record CM065790.1, on the reverse strand, counting down.
AGGGGGACGTTTTGGACAAGAGCAAGCCCCTGCTTCCAAAGAATCTGCCCTGGGGTATTTAGGGGGCAGACAGGGCCCTGGTTTTTAAGGAGGCAGCTGAGTGCCCCATGCGGCATGAAGTGCACAGTGGGAGTGTCTGCTCCGGAGGCAGAGCTCACCCAGCTGGGACCAGACCCTGGGCTGTCAGAAAGAGGGGGAGACCCGAGGAGAGAGGGCTGGTGTCTGGCTGGAGAGTCTTGCCCACATGCTCGGGGTTCAGCTGATCGCCATATTTGGGGTCGGGAAGGAATTTTCCTCCAGGGTAGATTGGCAGAGGCCCTGGAGGTTTTTTGCCTTCCTCTGCAGCATGGGGCACGGGTCACTTACCGGAGGATTCTCTGCATCTTGAAGTCTTTAAACCATGATTTGAGGACTTCAATAGCTGAGACATAGGTGAGAGGATTATTCCAGGAGTGGGTGGGTGAGATTCTGTGGCCTGCATTGTGCAGGAGGTCAGACTAGATGATCATAATGGTCCCTTCTGACCTTAAAGTCTATGAGTCTATGAGAGAGAACAAAAGCAAGTTTGGCAAAAGAAAGATCCTAGCCAAGTTACAGAAACGTTCCCACGCTGCAGACTCAGACTGGGGCTGGCAGAGAGACTCAGAAGGGAGCCAGGGTGCAGGTCTGGGTCATAGCCTGGAGCTACGGGCAGCGTAGCCGCGGCCTGGCCATCCCCCAGGAGAAGGTGACGTATCGGCGCCTCCTCACCCTGCAGGTGCAGCTGCTGAAAGACCAGCTGGCTGCCGAAACAGCCGCCCGCATTGAGGCTCAGGCCCGGGTGCGCCAGCTGCTGCTGACGAACCGCGACCTGCTGCAGCACGTCTCCCTGCTGGTGAAGCAGCTGAAGGAGCTGGAGATCAAGGTGCAGCACAGGCAGCCAGGTGAGGCGGGCGTGCGGGGTGGGGGTGGTGCTTAGAGAGCCTCCCCGCAGTGGTGGGGCTGAGAGGCTGGGCCATCGCTCCAGCCCACAGCCGGGGGAGCTGCTGAGAACAACCCAACTCGACTCCTACAGGCAGACGCCGCGAGCGAAGGAGAGGACGGCACTTTCGTTGGGGGCACCCCCAGTGCACGGGGGCTCTGGCCACAGAGCCCTCCCCAGCCCACATTCTCCTCGGGCCCAGAGCCCCAGTGTTCCCGAGTCAGCCCGGGAAGCAAACGCTGCTGGGACCGAGCTGGCTCCAGCCATGAATCGCTCTAATCCAGCACCCTCCCCGCCACGCCGACTTTGCCCTGGCCCAGCATGTGCTGCCGTTCGGCCTAGCTCCCAATCAGGGCAGAGGGCTCTTTGCCGGCTCCCTGAGCCACGACGGCGCTGGCGATGCTTTGGCCTGGATGAGTATTTCCTGCTTGTCGGTGGGGAAATGTCTGCTCCCATTTCCAGCTCCTGCGGATGGGGCTGCAGCTCGGGGGGGACTGGGTGCTGCTGCAGGAAGCCTCCAGTAACCCCCCTCCATCCCTGCCAGGCCAGCCCCTGCCTTTGCCCGGTGTATGGAACACACCTGTCCCAGGCAGTCCAGCTCGTGCCTTCCCCGATAGGGGCCAGGCCGCCAAGCCCCCTCTCTCCCCGCCCCGCCTGTGCTGGGCCTGCTCTAACCACCGCAGGGCTCTGAGGGAGCAGCTGGCCCTGGGGAAGCGCTGCTGCTGGGGGCTGGCAGCACTTTACCCAGCCTGCTCCTCTTTGCCTTGGCAGTTGACAGATCCTTGCAGAACCTGTCCCTGGCTCAGTCCCTGTCTCTGAACCTGAAGAACCACTACAGCCTGGAAATCAACCTGCCCTCCACCTCCACCCCCGCCAGTGTCCTGGGCAGCCCGCTGGCCCCGGGCTCGCTGGCTCTGCTGGGCACCAGTGCCTCCTACCTCAACCTCCTGAGCCTGGAGAGACGCGGCAGGGGCCCTGCAGCCGCGGACGGGGACGAGCGCCTGGTGGTGCTGGAGGGGCAGGATGGTCTGCAGCGGCGGGTGGAGGGCTCCGAGGTCGGCGACCAGGCTCTGCTCAATGGTGGCAGGCCGAAGGCAGGCGACCCGAGCGGCAGAGCAGAGGACGAGAGGTAGGTCGGTCTCCCCGTCCCACACTTGTCCGAGGCAGCGGGAGGAGCAGGGACCTTCCCCCACGGGCTGGCTGCTCCGTTCCGCGCAGAGGCTGGGCCAGTGGCCTTGGCAGGCTCGGGGGGAGGAGCGCAGCCGCTGGGCCAGGCCGCGCTCCCCAGTAGCCTGCAGAGAAGGGCAGGCGAGTCTTGCCCGTGGGCCAGGCAGCTGTGACCACCCCCGAGCACTACGGCCTGCAGAGCACAAATTAACCCCAAAATGAACAGGAAGAGGAGGGGGCAAGCGCTTTCCTGGCTCCTTCGCACTGGCCCCTGCGGGCGCGGCTGGAGCTTCCCTGTCTCTGCACAGAGCTGGGGACAGAGGGGTGGGCTCAGTCCCCAGCCTGCTTCCCCCTCACACTGTCCCCAGGAGCGAGCAGGGGGCTGGACGGGAGGAGCTGCGGGTCCCCCCCACCCATGTGGCTGCCGCAGGGTTGCAAGAAGGCAGCTGGCCTCTGAGATCTCTGCGAGCTGAGCCCAGGGCCTCCGCAGAGACTTGCTTAGACGCGGCCATCTCTGTGCTCTCAAGGTCGCAGCAGCCGATCCCCAAGCTCAACCCGCCCCCAGCCATCCTGCGGAAGAGGTCGAGCAAGACCTCCCCGAGCCTGGAGGTGGAACCCAAGCCTGAGAACGCTGCTCCCACGATGCTGCCCAGCCCCAATGCCTCCACTCTCACCAACGTCACTACCTGCTCGCTTGCCAGCTCGGAGTTCGAGTCGGACGCCAGGACTCCTGCCCCTGGCACGGAGCTCTTCCCCAAGCAGGGGGCCTGGCCGGCATGGGGCCAGGACAGGACTGGCGAGAACGGCCACGCGTCCCCCATGACTGGCACCTACCGTCCTCCGGAAGGGGCCCCTGCCGCTGGAGAGATGGCTAGCAAGGCCCCAGTGAGAGACCCGGCAGGCACGGCCTGCAGCATGGACAGCACCTTGCCGTTCTCCTCCGCGGGCACCGAAACGTGCTTGCACATCAGCTTCTCGGAGGATGAGCTGCTGGATGAGGTGGATGAGGCCATGGGGCTCAGCAGGGTCCCTGCTTAGCGCCCCCCCCCCCCCTCGTTACCCGACATTAGAATTTAGGTTGGCACAGACCTCAGGCTAACTAGAGTTCTTAGTACTTAGCCCAGGAAGCAGGTTGCCTCCCTTGGCTTCTCTGCAACACGTAGCAGCTAGGCTGGCCTCATAACGCCCTCCCCACAAGCAGCTGGGTGCTACGGGACGAGGCCGGGCTAGTCCAAGCCCCCCGGGAGCCCCCCAAGCGGTCACAGGCCGTGGGCTGCAGACCCCACTGTGCAACAGACGTTGGCTTGGAGAGCAAATGGTGAAGAGTTGCTGCTACCACCATCCTCCAAACCCCCTGCTTGGGAGAGGCCGGGTGGCCGCGGCCCTCTCCTCATCCAGCCGTCCTGCTACATGCCCAGTCCAGGGAAGCCCCCGCAGCAGGGTGCCTCTCTGAGATGCTGCCCCCCTGCTCTGGAAGGGTGGGGCTCATTCGCTGCCATGACTCTCGCTGCCCCAGTCACGGTCGGCTGCTGTGTCTGCCGGACAGCGCCATCCTCCGCCCACTGAGTGCCACACCCCACCCTGCCGGTCCCACTGCTCTCCGGCCGGGCTGCCGCGGGCTGAACGTGCCTGAGCGGCTGTGTTGTTTACCCTGGCCAGAGGAGGCAAGTCCTTGCCAGTCTGTTTGCTCCTTTGCTGCTAAGCCCAGCTGGGGCCCAGGTCTAGCCTCCCCCGCTTCACCAGCACTGGCGTCTGACTTGTGACAAGCGTCCCCGACGCTGTTCACTACGAGTCTCTGGGCGGGGGGTATTAGATCCTGCCTAGCGAGCCCCAAACAGAGCAAGGGCCCAGAGGAGAGGGGCCCAAGTGCAAATCCTCAATGCTCCACTCCTGACCACTTGGGAACTGAATCAGCTTTAATATGTATTAGCTGCTTGAGCAGGAAACTCTGCATCGATAGCGCTGGGCGCAGGCAGAGTGGGACAGGGGCGCTGGCAGGCACTTTGAATCGTCCGAGGCAGCCCCAGCTGCGAAGGGGGAGGCTAGGCTGGAGAATACCCTTGGAAGCTGCCCATGCAGGGGTGGGCAGAGACGCAATGACCCTGGGTTGATTAACAATCCAAGGCCCCCGGTCTCCGTGCTCCCCAAAGCAATCTGCATCTGACGGGGACAGACGAGGCCAGGATGTGGACTGGTTACGCTGGTTCCATGGGGCTGTTCCCTTCTCATCCTGATCCCCATTGGCTAATGGGACAGGAAGAACAGCCGCCATTTGGTAGGGGGATAAATAGCTGGGTACAGACTAGTTCAGCCACTGGTACCAGGGCTTGAGAGTTCACTGCATGCCCCCTAGCAGGGCTTGGGACCATCCCTCATGGAGGCCACTGCACTGACTTCAGGACCCAAACCATCTAAGGGGTTGCTTGGGAGTGCTGCTGATGCTAAAAATCCATTGCTAGCCACCGGGCCCTTCCCCCACGCCCAGGCCCTCCTGGGAGTGGAGGGGCAGGAGGCACCTGGCTTCCTTTGCAGTATGGCCACCAGACGCTTGCAGCCTTGCAGCCCAGCTCGCATGCATGCGACGGGGGCCGTGGATCCTACTGGGGACAGGAGAGGGGCTTCGTCCTGCGCCCTGTGGAGTCTGCTCTGAGCACTGCACCGTGAAGCGTTGGCGTCCAGCTTCCCCAGTGCACCCTGTGGAAGCGACTCCCACTCATCGAGCTCGGCCGCGTTCCCGCTGGCTGTTACATGGGGGGAACTCAGTGCGGTGTGACTGCTCTCCGAGTGCCCAGGCCAGGCCAGCTCGGAAGGTGGGGGCCGCTCACCCAGAAAGGTCAGTGGTTACACTCCCCAGGCACGGGCGTGTGGGCGAAGATCACAGCAGCGGGGTAATCTCGGCTTTCCGTACCCCGCCCGCTCTTCTACCCAAGCTGTTCTCTTGTGGGCAAACAGCGGCTGCGTTGCACGTTCTGACTGAGGGGGGAGGGATTGGGCCGAGGTTCGGGCGATTTGCCAGGTTATGGATCAGTTTTTAGGAGTGATGAAATGTGGGGGCGGGGGTTGGGGGGCTGCCCGTCATGTTCATGCTGCGAACTTGGGGAGAGCATAGCTGCAAACGGGTAACCTAGGCCCAGGGCCGTGTGTTAGGTGCGGTTTAAACAAGGGCGGGGGGGTTAAGCAGATGTACCCCCACCCCCGAATAAGTGGGGAAAGCTTCTGCAGGTTGGCGTAAGGGAAGTGAGCAGGCTGGTTTGTTGCAGCGTGGGGCGAAATGCCGCTCTGGGCAGAGGAGTCAGAGCAAGGCTTAGTGACCACTTCACGCTCCCAAGGGCTAGGCGCTGCCGGGGCCTTCTTTGGGCTGGAGGGAGACTCAGGCGGTGCCCAGCCTTGGCGTTCTGTGCCCAGGGTGACGCTGCCCTGGCGGAGGACGTGCGGGTGGATGGCGAACGTGCTTGGGGCTTGGGCTAGCAGGGTGTTGTGCAGGTGATCAGCAGAGGGGAGGACTAAGAGTAGCAGCTGTTGAGTTAGATCCGGGGGATGGATCGGCCCGCACAGCTCTGATGAGGCTTGGACTCTGCTGCCTGTCCCCAGGGACCAGTCCAGCTACAGCTGGGATGTATGGCGGGCTGCCAGGAAACACACTGAGCATGGGGTGAGAAAAGTGAAGGGGAGGTGGTTTGTTACGGGACTTCGAAGGAAACAAACGCTGTGTGCTGCTCTCCCGGCGCCGAGGGATTGCCACGCCGTGCCCTGTTGCCGGACAAGCGAACGGGAGCCGGCGCTGTAATTACAGATTAGTTTTCCACTGATGCGTGTGCCTGGTGTGTTTATTTTTTTTAAATACTGTGGCCCCAAAGCCCCTCGTTTCTGCGCTGGGCAGTGGGGATCTGCCCGCTGGGGCTTCGGCCACTAGAAGCAACCATGGAGCCTCCCATCCCCCTGTAAACCTGCGGCATCGCGGAGGTCATGTCTACATGAGGAGTGCTACCCCGCAGAACCGCACTTTAGTAATCCCCCCATCCCACCCCCCCAAGTGACACACGCCAGCCGGTACAAACTCAGCTGGGCCAGCTTGGGGGGTCCGCAGTAGGAACGGCGACCAGCACAGCCGTGGGGGTCAGGTCACCTCTCAGCCCTCCTCCCAGCCCAGCCACCCGTAGGGGGTCGGGTCACCTCTCATCCCTCCTCCCAGCCCAGCCACCCGTGGGGGGTCGGGTCACCTCTCATCCCTCCTCCCAGCCCAGCCACCCGTGGGGGTCTGGTCACCTCTCATCCCTCCCCCCAGCACAGCCACCCGTGGGGGTCTGGTCACCTCTCAGCCCAGCCCAGCCGTGGGGGTCGGGTCACCTCTCATCCCTCCTCCCAGCCCAGCCACCCGTGGGGGTCTGGTCACCTCTCATCCCTCCTCCCCCCCAGCCCAGCCCAGCCATGGGGAGGTCGGGTCACCTCTCATCCCTCCTCCAAGCCGAGCCCAGCTGTGGGGGGTCAGGTCACCTCTCATCCCTCCTCCCAGCCCAGCCACCCGTGGGGGGTCGGGTCACCTCTCATCCCTCCTCCCCCCCAGCCCAGCACAGCCATGGGGGGTCTGGTCACCTCTCGTCCCTCCTCCAAGCCGAGCCCAGCTGTGGGGGGTCGGGTCACCTCTCATCCCTCCTCCCCCCCAGCCCAGCACAGCCATGGGGGTCGGGTCACCTCTCGTCCCTCCTCCCGCTCCCGGCCCAGCAGAGCTGTGGCAGCACCAGGCTGGCCTCGGGGCTTGTCCAGGGTAGACGCTGCAGGGAGCACGGTCGGGCCATCGCCTCTAGCGCGTTGCAGCCTCGTGGTGCTCTGCTTGCAAAGGACAGGCCTGGTGTGTCACCTGGCGGGGACAGGCGGTATTACACGCAGCAGAGCCGCCCCTGCCCAGGGTGGGTGGAAGCTGCAGCCTCGGCCCTCAGAGCCCGGCTCCGCAGGGACGGGGGCAGCTCAGGCAGGGCTGATGGGCAGCCTGCGTTGGGCTGAACCGCTGGGGCGCAGCCGCTGCTCGCCGGGACAGTGAAAGCGGCTGATTTTGGAAACATCCTGCAGGTTAAAACCGGCCCATTGCCACCCTGGCAGTCTCCGCCAGTTCCTGCTCACGGCTCGGCCCAGGCCCTGCGTAGGGCAGGATCTCGAGGGCTGCGCCATGTTACCTGGGACCTCCCTTAGGCGAGCGCTGCAGGCCCTGGCTGGGTGGCCCGAGCAGGCCCATGGCAGGCAGAGGTCGGTACGGGGCAGGATGCGCAGCAAGGGGACCTGCCTGCGCCCAGGGAGGTGCGAGGCCGAAACCGAAGAGCCAGCCAGGCCCACAACCGCCCCAGCCTCAGCCCTGCACCCCGCCTCTCCGCACAGCAGAGCGGGGGCTCCAGCAGCTCCGCCCCGCAGCATGGACTGACCCCGAGCAATCCCCAGGCCAGGCCAGCGTCCGCTGGGGTGGAGTACCCCGGGCCACTTTAGCAGGCGCCAGCTCGGCTCTGAACTCAGCCGACGTGCACTCCCTGGGCAGCGCCTGGTCCTGGGGCGCCAGACAACGCCCGGAGGGGGACTCACGTGCCCCTGTGCAGGCCTCATGGCGACAGCTGAGTAGCTCGCGGTGAGCCAGGGTAGGAGGCTCACACGTCCCAAGGGATACAAGTGCACCGAGCTCCTCCGCGCTGTTGCCAACCCGCCTCCCGCCCCGTCCCATACAGGGCCGGCGGCCCCTGGCTCCCACCGTCCCGAGAGCCGCCGGCGGGTTTTTGGCAATACAAATGAAGTGGGGCTTTGTCAGATTCGCTTCGGCTCCTGTTTGGTCCACGCTCACTGAGAGATCGACCAGCCGCACCTGGTTCTCCAGGGCTCCCTGGGGATCTGCTCCCTAGCGCGGAGCCCGCGAGCTCTGGGCACAACACCTCGGCGCCCCGGTACGTCCCCTCCTCGGCAACAGGGCTCTAGTCTCCTTAGCGACGGCACACAGCTGGGGCAAGCGCTCCCGGGCCACCTTTCCTCCTGCGAGGAGCCTGAAGGGGGAGCGACGTTATGCCGCTGTCTGTCCACCCCCCCACCCCATTCTTATGCCCCCTTCCACACACCAGCGGGATTCGACGTAGGGGGACCAGACAGCAAATGTGAAAAATCGGGACGGGATGGGGGAGTAATAGGAGCCCATATAAGAAAAAGACCCAAAAATCGGGACTGTCCCTATAAAATCGGGACATCTGGTCACCCTATTAACGGGCCACAACTCCGCGGCCGTCCCACCCGGTCAGTGTCCTAGACGGAGGAGTGGGGGGTTTTCCCGCACAAGACCACTAGGGGTCAGACAAACTTCATTTCTCCCACTCCCTCGCCCCAGAGCTGCTGCCAGGCTCTGTCTGGCCAAGGGTCCTAGTCACACCGGGGCTGGTCTATGCTGGGGGCTGCACTGGAGCCAGCACCCTGTGTAGACGTGCTGCAGGGCCCAGTGGCCTCCTCCCCGGGGCTAAGCCACCAACCAGCCCCGGGCAGACCAGGCCTAGGCACGAATGCACGTGGGCTCCTGCCCCCCCCACCCAGCCGAACCCCGCGAGGGCCGCCGCTCTAGGGAGCCCCACGGGTTACTGCTCCCCAGGCCGCTGCAGAACGGAGCCTTCCCCGTGCCACGCGCTGGTTCTCCCTGCCGGGGACGCTGCCCGCAAGGCCTGGGCCCGGCCCCTGCGGCACGGGCCTGTCCGGGGAGCAGAGGCAGGCTGCACACAGCACGGGGAGGCCTGCTGGAGCCCAGGGCCATGTGGCCCGCTCAGTGAAGGGACAGGGCCGAGCACCCGTCCCGGAGGTCTCAGACCAGGGCTGGAGCCCACGGCGGTGCCGGGGGGAGCTGGCTGCAGGAGCTGCCCCCGGGCGAGCCAGGCGGGCAGGCTGCGACGACCCAGCGCGGGGCTCGCCCCGGCCAGCGTCACCCCCTCACCCCTCCGTGGCTAGAGCTGTCTGGACGGGTCGGCCAGCCCTGGCCCCGGCACTTTGCCTGCTGCTCAACGGAGATCAGGCGGGAGCAACAGGTGGGCTGGGCATTTGCCCAGCCTGAATAGCAGCAGCCCCTCTCCCGGCTGGACGCCGAGTGCCGCAGGGCGGGGCCCTGCCTGCGGGCTTGGCAAGTGCTGGCCACCTCCCAGACCTTCATACTGTGCCCATCACCGTGGGCTCTGGGTGCCTCAACCTCTCCTGCCCCAACTGGTGCTTCCAAGGGGAGCCACATTCCCCACAGCCAGTCCCAAAGCCCCACCCCAGGCTGGAAACCAGCCACGAAGACGACAGGTTGCGGGGGGGGGGGGGCAGCGCCAGCAGCAGGGCCAGGGCCATCGGCCCCCTGGGCCTGGGGGGCAGCCAAAGGAGACAGCTGGGGGGCCACATTGCCAGCAGCCCAGCAAAGACGCCTCCAGCATCCTGGTGCTGCCCATAGAGGCCAAGGATGCTGGAGGGACCCGGCCGGTGGCTGGCCAAGGGATGGGTTATGTCCAAGAGTTTCCTTACCCACACGTGGTCCCTACAAGCCCTGCACCTCCAGGGACAACCCAGGCCCTCTGGCCCATCAGCGGGGGGTGCCCTTTGTTTGATGGGTGTCTGGACAGCAGCTCTGTCCCCGCCCCCTCTACCAGCTGCTGCACCAGTCCCAGATGTGCAGGCGTTCGACGCCACCTCATCGCACATGGGGCCTGGGGTCTGACGGGTCCAGGTGATGCCCGAGCCCCAAGGCATCTCTGCCGCCACCTGTCACCCCCGCGCAGCCCACTGGTGTACACAGCTCTGGGACCAGCCTGGGGGGGTTAGGCGGCAGCTTCGCCCCCTGGTGCTCACTCGTTCAAATTGCAGCTGGGAAAGTCTGGCCTGCTCTGGCTCATCGATCCTTGGCAGAATGGGGGGGATGCAGGGAGGCGCCGGGGACGGTGGGTGGGGAGTTAGACCACAGCTGGCACCACAGCAAACAAGCCTTCCCGGGCTAGGGTGACCAGATGTCCCGATTTTATAGGGACAGTCCCAATTTTTGGGTCTTTTACTTATCTAGGCTCCTTTGCTATCTGGTCACCCTACCCTGGACCAACGGTCCCAGAAATGACCACGGTGACTTTGGGCGCGGGGGTTCACTCCCCGCAGGGGCGGGTCTGTCCGCAGAATCGCCACCTGCAAGAACAGGCTGCAGCACAGCAGCTGTGAGGCCCCCGCAGCCTGGGATGGGATGGGATGGCAACTGACAGCAACCCCGCGGACCGACCAGAGGAGAGGGGCGGGGCAAATGGGGTGTGATTGCTGTGGGGGAATAGCCACCCCGGGTGAAAACCCCCTAGTGAGTTCAGCAGAGAAACCACGAGGAACCAGGGAAGTTTTATCCTAACTAAGGGCTCATCAGAACTCCAGCCCTGGCCCACGAGGCTCCAGACCGGATCCCCCTCCTTCTATTCACCTAGTCGGTTTCATCCCCTATACAGTTCTATGTGGGGGGCGGGGGGGCTGCATCGGCATTAGGGAGACTCGGTGATCATCTCAGGTCTCCCCGGCACAGCAAGGTCGGTAGAGGACACCCAGGAGAGAAGCAGTAAGTGGCTCCAAATAACTCCTCCCGCTCCCTCCCAGCGCCTCCTGCGTGCTAGGGAGCAGCTAGTCAGCGGCGTGCAGGAGGTGCTGGAGGGCTGCTCAGTGGCTAACGGGAAATGGTCCCCGTCCAGTTCATCAGAACGGCTATAGGGTCAGACCAATGGTCCATCTCGCCAAGTAGCCTGTCTCTGACAGTGGCCAGTGCCAGGGGCTTCAGATGGAATGAACAGAAGAGGGCAATTTCAAGTGATCCATCCCCGTCACCCACTCCTAGGTTCTGGCAGTTGGAGGTTTAAGGACCCTCGGAGCATGGGGCTGCATCTCTGACCATCTCGGCTAACAGCCATTGATGGACCGATCCGCCAGGAATGTATCTAGTTCTCTTTTGAATCCTGTTATACTTCTGGCCTTTGCAACAGTCCCCTGGCAATGAGTTCCGCAGGTGGACTCTGCGTTGTGGGAAGTACCAGCACTGCCTTTTGTTTGTTTTAAACCTGCTGCCTGTTAATGTGATTGGATGACCCCTGGTTCTTGTGAAACGAGAAGGGGTAAATAACACTGCCCTGTTCACTTTCCCCACACCATTCGGAGTTTTATAGACATCTCATATCCCCCTAGACTGAACAGTCCCAGGCTTTTTAACCTGTCCTTGTAAGAAAGCCGTTCCATACCCCTGATCAATTTTCATTGCCCTTTTCTGCACCTTTTCCAATGCTAATACAGTATGGTTTGTGGGGGTTTTTGGATGGGGAGACCAGAACTGCAGTATCCAAGGTGGAGGCTTACCATGGATTTATATAGTGGCACTATGATATTTTCTAGTTTCTCATCTATCCCTTTTCTTATGGTTCCCTATATTCTGTTAGTGTTCAGTGGCCAAAAAAAGAGCAGAGTGGATGTTTTCAGAGAACTATCCAATGACTCCAAAATCTTTCTTGAGTGGTAACAGCTAATTTAGACCCCATCATTTTGTATGTACAGTTGGAATTATGTTTCCCTTGTGCATTACTTTGCATTTATCAACACCATTGAATTTCAGCTGCCATTTTGTCGCCCAGTCACCCTTTGTAACTCTTCACAGTCATCTCTGGATTTAGCTATTTTGAATAATTTAGTATAATCTGCAAACTTTGCCACCTCGCTGTTCACCTTTTTCCAGATCATTTATGAGTATGTTGAATAACACTTGTTCCAGTACAGACCCCTGGGAGACCCCCACTATTTCTCCACTGTGAAAACTGACCATTTATTCCTACCCTTTGTTTCCTGTCTTAACCAGCTACTGATCCATGAGAGGCCCTTTCCTCTTATCCCCTGACAGCTCACTTTGCGTAAGAGCCTTTGGTGAGGGACCTTGTCAAAGGCTTTCTGAAAGTCCAAGTACACTAAACCCACTGAATCACCCTTGGCCACAGGCTTGTTGACTCCCTCAAGGAATTCTAATAGATTGGTGAGGCATGATTTCCCTTTACAAAAGCAATGTTGACTCTTCCCCAACACATCATGTTTATTATCTGTGTGTCTGATAATTTTGTCCTTTACTGTAGTTTCAACCAATTTGTCTGGAACTGAAGTTAGGCTTAGCAGCCTTTAATTGACAAATTGCCTCTGGAGCCTTTTTAAAAATAGGCATTACATTAGCTATCCTCCCGTCATTTGGTACAGAGGCTGATGTAAGCTGTAGGTTACATTTACCACAGTTAATAGTTTTGCAGTTTCATATCTGAATTCCTTCACAACTCTTGGATGATACCATCTGGTCCTGCTGACTTATTACTGTTTAATTTATGAGTTTGCCCCAAAATCTCCTCTACTGACACCTCAATCTGGGGCAGTTCCTCAGATTTGCCACCTAAAAAGAATGGCTCAGGTGTGGGGATCTCCCTCACATCCTCTGCAGTGAAGACCGATGCAAAGAATTAATTTAGCTTCTCTGCAACAACTTTGTCTTCCTTGAGTGCTCCTTTAGCACCTTGATCATCCAGTGGACCCACTGACTGTTTCTGATGGACTTAAACAGCAAAAAAAAAATAAAAAATTTTTTTTAAATTGTTTGTGTCTTTAGTGAGGTGTTCTTCAAATTCTTTCTTGGCCTGCCTTATACTTTTACACTTGACTTACCAGAGTTTATGCTCCTTTCTACTTTCGTCACTAGGATATGACTTTCAATTTCTAAAGGATGCCTTTTTGCCTCTACCTGCCTCTCTTACTCTGCTATGGTGGCATGTTTTGGTTTCTTACTGTTTTTTTTTTTGTTTGGGGGGTTACATTTTGTATGCGCCTCTATTATGGTGTTTCTAAATAAATATACTCCATGCAATTTGCAGGCATTTCAACCCTGTGGTTGTTCCTTTTAGTTTCTATTCTTTTGTAGTTCCCCTTTTTGAAATTAAATGCTATTGTGGTGGTTTTCTTTGGCATTTTTCCCCCTACAAGGATATTAAATTTAATTACATTATGATTGCTATTACCAAGAAGTTCTGCTCTATTTCAACTTTTGGACCAGATCCTGTGCTCCACTTAGGACTAAATCAAGAATTGCTTCTTCCTATGTGGGTTCCAGGACAGGCTGCTCCAAGAAGCAGTCATTTATGGTGTCTAGAAATTTTCTCTCTGCATCACATCCTGAGGTGACATACACCCAGTCAACATGAGGATAGCTGAAATCCCCCATTTTTGTAGTGTTTTCTGCCTTTGTAGCCTCTCTACTCTCCCTGCGCATTTCACAATCACCATCCTGGCCAGGTGATTGATAGTATATTCCCACTGCTACATTCATTGTTCAAGCATGGAATTTCTATCCAGAGAGACATTTCTACCTATCTAGGGGGCAGTTTAATTCATTTAAGATTTTACCTTATTTGACATGATGCTTTCTTTCACATATAGCGCCACTCCCCCACCTGCATGACCTACCCTGTCATTCCTGTATATTTTGTACCTGGTGTTACTGTGTCCCATAGATTATCCTCATTCCACCAAGTTTCTGTGATACCTGTTTGATCAATATCCTCCTCTAATGCAGCTCCCCGGGCTACATGAGGCTGGGAAACTGAACTCTTTCTGCTCTAGAGCTGGTCCCCTTCAGTGCTGGGCCGGGCACACCGGCAGGGCAGTGGGGTGAAGCTGGCCCTCCTACCACCTATGCAGAGACCAGGGGCCCCAGACCCCTGGAATAGCAGCTCAGCACTTTCCCCACCAGTACAGTCACAGAGAAACATTTGCAAATGCTTTACAATCTACTCCATGATCCATACTTTGCAGACTTAGCCATGCCAACGTGACTCCGTTCTCATGCAGAGCCTTCCGGGGGGCAGAGGGGGGCTTTTCAACGATTAACAACGTCCGACTATTATTATAAGTACAGCGTCTCAGAATGGAAGCTCTCAGGTGAGATAGACTATTGGTCTGATCCAACAGAGTAGCAGGCAAGAGGCTGGATTAGATGGGCTGTTGGTCTAGTCTGGTCAAGATCTCTCTCATTCATATTCTAGGAACGCTTGAGTTATTCTTTAATCACGCTGCACCTATAGGAAAATCCTATGGAATTGAATAGGGATTAAACCGACTAGGTTCTATGGAGGTCATGCTGAGAGTGTATTGACGTTAATTGGTTCTCTCGATATAGGGTGACCAGATAGCAAGTGTGAAAAATTGGGACAGGGGTGGGGTGTAATAGATGCCTATATAAGACAAAGCCCAGAATATCAGGACTGTCCCTATAAAAGCAGGACATCTCGATACCTTTTCAATAGGATTTACATACCATGCTGTATCACTCCATAGTAGGGACACGGTTCTCTATTATTCAAGCATCCTATGGAAAAAGTGTATTATTTTCTATTATCCTTATGGAGAAGACCTATAGAATATAAGTTCTATACCTTCCAGAAGACACCTGGCTCTAGGGGACACATTGCAGAAATGAACTATTTGGGGGGAGGAAGAGGAGGAAGACACACTTACTATTTAACATTTTTATTATGCTTCCTTCATAGGAAGAAACTTTTCCTCCCTCTTGGCTGTCTGGTAAGCTGCTAGCAATCATCAGGCAGACAGGTGGTAAAGATTCATACCCATCAAACAATGCCACTTAGTTTGTAACCTGTGACTAAATCTGGTGTTAGCTTTAATTTCAGTCTGCTTTAGGGCTCGCTTGTTAATCTCTATGCAAAGCAGATGAAATGAATATGCAGCATTTTGGATGTAATTGTACAGCTTCAATTCAGCACTATAATTTTCCAAACAGGATCTTGCAATCAAGCTTCTATTCATTAGTGTATAAACAATTTAGTTTCTCAGCTCTCCAGTATGCCAATCATTTCAATGGAGTGAGCATCTCTGACAAAAAAGGAGGAAAGTTTCCTTTGTGTAACAGAGGTAAAAGTTGCTGGGTAACTTTAGCCCACTTCACACAAGAGAGAAATTCTGGCTGGTTTTAAAGAATCCCTTTGTTTTCCTGTGTCTGGCAAACTGGTTCTGAAGGACTGAGTGGCATTTTCCCCCCCCCAGGTGAGAGCCCCCCAAATCTGGCCAATAACAAGCCCTTTCATGACTAGGCACAACACCAAGGTCCTGACCACATGTGACCATTAAAGATCCTCTGATAGCTTTTGCAAACGGGGTCCTGAGCCCCAAGAACAATTTCCCCTTAGATCACGTCATCCTGCAGATCTTCCTCCCTCCTGGTATTTCGATCAGAGGTTTTTTCTCCTTCACTTCCTGTCCTAAATCATCACATAGCATTGCTGCTCTTTATTAAAACAGCGGTCACATTTCACCCCCAGAGGTGGAAGCGATCCTTCTGTATAGGTGGTGTACGGCATTCTGTGGCATAGGTATGGATTTCTGCTCGCTAAGCCTGCCACTGCCAGGCTCTCTCTGATGGGATTCCCATGCCAGTGTCAGATGGTGACCGTAGTAGGACGCTGGCTATAGTGCACCAAACCGAGTTTACCCTGGAAACTCATCGGGGCGCTCGGAATCTGGGCAGATCCTCCCTGCAGCGTGACGGTCACAGCATTTGGTCCCAGTGCAGAGACAGAGCAATGCAATGCAGAGCTGCCCAGAGTAAGCGTCCCTGGGAAGCCTTCATTCAGCAGCCCCCACCCCCACCCTTAGGAGCCCTCTCGCTACCCACAGACACAGCACCTCTTCAGGACATTCGGCTCTGGAAGAGAAGATTCTTGTCCCCTCTGAGGGCTCATAATGCCCTCCCCCGCTCTGAGGCCAGAATTGTGGGTCCCCCCCAGCCTGCTTTCTCGGTCACGGTTAATAGCAGCACTCTCCTTTTCCATGTTCTCCTCCAGCCCCTGCTGCAACTTCTCCTTCCTGTCATTTCCCCACTGCCCTCGCTGCCACCCTACATCCTCACGTCCCCTTGCATTCCTCCAACCCCACTCACTCGCCCGCCACCCCCTTCCCCACTCCATGTATGGGGCAGAAGGGGCAAGCAACTGGGTGAAGCCTTTCCCGGCCTCTCCACCCCCTTGGTCAGCAGGGCCATCTCCCAGGCTGCACTGCTTTGCTTCCCCTTGGGCCAGCCCCCTGGGCCGGAGGGTACTTGAAATGTCATGCCTCTAAAATCTCACATCAGCTATGCTGGAGGTTTCCACCCCCCTTGCTCTGGGCTCGCCAAGAAGATAAGGCCTGAGCGCATGACGTTCTAGAAAGAGGAATCATTTTGTTTCGAAAAGCGTTCGCTTCTGGGGGCTAGATGGCCCTGGGAATCAGGTTCTTCATCTTTCAAATCCACCCCTGGGGCAGTACTGGCCAAACATCCTCCCACGGGCGGCGCGTGAACTGCTGGCTGGGGAAGGCTAAGCCTCAGCCCTGCCCTTTCTGCCTGAGGCCCCACCCCTTCGGCTCCTCCCCCATGCTGGAGCCCAGAGCCCCCCCACTCCAGCCGCTGGCGCCCGCCCCAGGTTAGTGCCCCCCGCCCTGGAGCGCCAGGAGGGCAGGTGACAGGGCCCCAGTCCAAGCTGGGGCCACGCACAAGGGGAGCCGCAGAGCGGGAAGCAGAAGGAGGCCTGGGGGCACAGCATGGGCGGGGCCATGCCCCCAGCCTAGGACACCTGCTTCCCATGCATCCTCCCCAGGAGCTGGCTGTTCGCTAGGCTACGTGAAGTGGGCATGGGGGCACTCAGGCCAGCTCCTAGCAGACAGGTGCCAATAGCGGAAGCACAACCAGAGACCAAGGGTTAAATGGACTAGTGAGAAGGCAGGATGGCCCAGTGGTTAGGGCCTTAACCTAGGAATCGAGAGATCTGGGTTTGATTCCTTGCAATACCCCTGACTTCCTGTGTGAGCGTGGGCAAGTCACTCAGCATCTCTGTACAGTGGGGCTCACAGCCCTGCCTCGCGGGGCTATTGGGAGGATAAATACGGTGTTGGACTCAGATACCATGGCAATGGGGCCGTATAACTCTCACTGATAGCTAGTTGCTCGTTCGATCTCCCCAGGCCGGAACACACTGAGGGAGCAGTGTAGCATAGACAAGTCCTGCACTCCAGGCCCCTGTTCTGTAGGTAGCGCATTTCTGGCTCCAGGGCTGTTAATCCACCCAGCTAGGGGAATTTTTTGTTTAAACATTGCTGGGCTCCGTGGGCGTTTTACCTACTTCAATCCATCAGCCAAGCACGCGCGGCTATCACCTGCATGGGAAACAGACAAATCCCACGCAAGCGGGGCCAACCCTCGCCATCAGCTGGACAGGTGAATACGAACGCCTGGCAACACACCCTGGTGCTCCCCATTCTGCAGCGACATGCCCAACACTTACAGCGATCTCGGGCTCGCGGGGCCCAGGCATGGCTGAGAACAGCCACAAAAGGCAGCGCCGTCCGCGGACGTGCTTAGCGTAGTCTCCATTTCCAGGCGAATATCGACAGTTCTAATTACAGACTATCATGCAGGCAGCTTATTCGCTCGTCACACAAAAACCAGTACTGAACCCTAAGCCACAGTATTCACAGAACGCAGCAAGACACTGCTGAGACCGCACAGGGAACTAGGCAGGCAAACCACCTCCAGCAAAACTAATTACTTCCTGATTGTCTCAGGCCACCCACTGGGTATAATAGTATAGACTAAATTCAGCATATACATAACTAAGTACTTGGCACCAATTTGGAATACAATAATCATCTTCTGCGTTGCATAATTAAAATCTGATCACTCGGAAGAATTATTTCCTATTCTAAGTATTGGGTAAGGATTGCATAATGTGGTGTAAGAGAAGTAGGCAGCCTAGCCGTGAAACACTCCAGTCCTAACGGTATTCAATCACACACTGGCTTTCCACACATCCTGGTTTAAGACTTGGTGCAGTGTGAAACGACGGGGGAGGGGGAAGGTCGTTTGTGCAGACAGGCGAGTTTATGAGTTTTAGCAACCAGCGTGAGGTCATCTCAGGTTTCAGCAGAGCTGCTGCAAAGCCTCCCCTCCCCCTCCCCCGTCATTTCACATTGCACCAAGTACCTTGCCAGCAGCATTCGATGAAGTACAGTAAGGGACCTGCAACAACCTTAACTCTGCCCCTTTGTGCGTATGCAGCACAACAGACTCTTTCTTGACAGGGCCCTTCTACACAGAGGCAGCGTCTGACATCAGCCATCTGCCGGGACAGGAACAGGTCCAAGCAGAGAGCCGTTTGCAAGCCAGCGTGTTCCCCAATCTCACGGGAGAGCGGAGAAGAAATGCTGTTACTGATCAACCCATTTGACTTCTTTTGTAACAACGTAGCAGAGTAGGGTGACCAGACAGCAAATGTGGAAAATCGGGACAGGGGGTGGGGGGTAATAGGAGCCCATATAAGAAAAAGACCCAAAAATCGGGATTGTCCCTATAAAATCGGGACATCTGGTCACCCTATAGCAGAGCCACATCACTCCCTTATGGAAGCCACTGGACACCAGGCCGCTTGCACTCCAAGCCACTTACCGGAGCCTGGGAAAGGCAACAGGGGAGAGGTCAATGGGTTAAAAAAATGCAAAGAAGGCAAAATGGGAAAGGATTCCTTGGCGTGCTGAGCAGCAGCACGAGATCCACTGGGGGAAGTGATTAGAAGCCACTGGAAATAAGAGGTTTAGAACTGGAACCAGGAAAACGCTGGGGAAAAATAACTCCCCGTGAGTGTTTCACAAACGTTGGTTCCCATCAATAAGTGAATTCACTTTGGCCACGTTTTCTTGCATTTCCTTTTCATGCACACGTCGCCCTTGCTAGCTTTCTGTGCAAGCATCAGTGCTAACGGTAAGCTCATCCGCTCACGTACCCCGCACCCTGAGCCTCACAGTAGATGCTCCCTTGGCATCACAGGGGAGCTTTGGGGCCTAATCCTGTTCTGTCGCACTGGTGTAAATCTGGAGTAACACCACTGAAGTCAGTGGGGTTACTGCAGCAGCAAACGGAGCAGAATCTTTTCCACTGGTTTGCAGCTGGATCATACGCTGGCCAGGCAGCAGGGGTGGGGCCGCTCGGCTGCTCCCAAAGCACGCGCACATTCCTTTGCATTGGCCCGTTGCAAGCAGAGAGTTGACCTCTATACCTGCAAAGCAATGAGGCTTCAGGGCCAGGTCTATTGTGATTGTGCGTCTGCTAAAGGCGTTTGGAAGGACGCAGTAATAAGAAATAAAACGGAACGTGTGTGTCTGATCCATTGGCTTCCCTTTGAGGCCCCCTGGAGACTCAGCAAGAATGAGAAAGAATACATGGATATTGCATGAGCCCTGGCATTTGACAGCCGGCCAGCCCTGCGGTTGGCCGCTGCCATGGCTTGCACTGTCCAAGCTCATAAATCATCCGCCATGACATCCTTTTCACAACTCGATTCCCAGCCAGGATATTCCTATTCCTGCTGATTACACACCAGCGCGCTCGGGGGAAGTTGTATCTCCCATTTCCAGGAAGGGAGGCACCGCAAGGAAAACGCATTGATAAAAAGGAGAATGAAATCAGCTTTGTTCATGCTGCGAATCCTCTATTGTTCCTGCTGAAATCGTCAGCCATCACTGGAGAAAGTATTTCCTAAGCGATAAATCTCCTGGGCTCCTCTGCAGCCTTTACCTTGGCACGAGCTCCTTCTTGGGTTGTTTTGAAAGAAAAGCCGCCTTCGCCGTAAGGCTGTCTTTGCGAGATACAGACTCCATTTGATTAACACCGTCACCTTCCACCCCTGGCCCTTTGCTGGGGCTACACCTCTGCAGGACGGATTCCAAGCACTTTGAGAGCCCCGGAGCGCTCATGGGATGGGGGCGCTTAGGTCTCTGGGGCCGGACTTGCGTCGGCCGGTACCTATGCCATGTTGCGACCATCAGAATGCACAAGGCAAGCAGGGCCAGGCCAAAGACCCCAAAGGGGTTGAACCTAGCATAGCAGGAGATGGAGTTGGCAAGGGATAGCTCAGTGGTTTGAGCATTGGCCTGCTAAACCCAGGGTTGTGAGTTCAATCCTTGAGGGGGCCGTTTAGGGATCTGGGGCAAAAATTGGGGATTGGTCCTGCTTTGAGCAGGCGGTTGGACTAGATAACCTCCCTTATAAGGTCCCTTCCAACCCTGATGTTCTATGATTCTAAGTCAGTAGGTCAGCTCCTTACCCAGTGCCTCACTGTGATGCTAGGAGCCACCATGCTGCTGGAGCTGCGTCTTGCACAACACACAGCAAAAAACCAGAGCGCGTGGACATTAGGCCCAGAGGGGATCATTATTACCACCTAGTCTGAGCCCCTGCGAAGCACAGGCCAGAGAACTACCCCCAGGGATTCCTGCATCCAGCCCATCACGTCTAGATGAGAGCCGTTAGGAGGACACATCTGATTTGGGGGTCACTGAGAACACCTGGCTCTCTTTGCAAGACCAGGGCTGCTGACCGTGCTGCTCTGCTTTCTTAAATTCACCAGGCAATTCCAATTAGCGACAGCATCCTTCATGTCTCATCCCAGCCCACAGCGTCCCGCCTGTGCGCAGCAACGTAACAGCTCCGGCTGCGTTTCAACCCACAGGAGGCTGGCTCAGTAGCGGGGGAGGTAACAGCCGTACGGGGGAGGAGTGTGGCGGCAGGATTCAAGTGCAGCGTCATCAAGGGCTCCAGGCTGTGCCACAGACTCGTATTTGATGGACAAGTTGCTTTGCCTCAGTTTCCTCCCATCTGTAAAACAGGGATTAATAATACTCACCTGCTTTCATTAACTGATGTGCGTAAGTGCTTCGGGATCCTCGTCAGCTCTATGCTACTGAGCTGGCTTTCCAAAATTTCAGAGGGAAACACTTAAGTTAAACTAGTTTCTCACTGACATTTTAAAGCCACCCATAAAACACGTCTATCCACTTGGCTGCTTGTAAAGTCTGTTCTTTAGAACACTTTGGCCTGTGTCCCTTTAACAAAACATCCCCCTTTGCCAGTGCCCAGTGTGAGGCTGGGGCCAAAAGAGCCAATGCAATCCTGGGCTGCATGAAGCGGGGAATCTCGAGAAGGAGCAGAGAGGTTATTTTACCTCTGTATCTGGCACTGGAGCGACCCTGCTGGAATGCTGTGCCCAGGTGTGGTGCCCACGATTCAAAAAGGATGGTGATAAATTAGAGAGAGTTCAGAAAAGAGGCACACAAATGATAAGAAATCCTGCCTTACAGTGATAGACTGAACTCTTTGAGCCTAGACTATTTAGCATAAAGTTACGGCGTGACTTGATGATCGTCTAGAAGTACCGACACGGGGAAAAACATATATGAGAGTGGGCTCTTCAGTCTAGCAGAGAAAGGACTGACACAATCCAGCGGCTGGAAGTTGAAACTAGACAAATTCCCACAGAAAATAAGGCCTGAATTTGTAACACAGGGTAAATACCCACCGGAACATTTCACCGCGGGTGCTGGTGAATTCTCTATCCATAATGGCTGTTTTTCTAGATCTTCCCTGGGGATTATCTGGGGGAAGCTCTCTGGCCTGCATGCTACAGCTCAGTCTGGACAATCAGAACGGTCCTGTCTGGCCTGGGCTGAACGCCTTGGGCTTGGCAATTCCACTGACCTGGTGTCATATTTATAAAGCTCCAGGATAACACTTGCTAAAGCACCGAAGTGACTTAGACGGGCACGTGTCAATCAGCGGGACGCAGGAGACTACGCATCTTAGGGCCTTAAGAAAACGATCCCTGGCCTGTTGTCTTCATGTGGACACAGTTTCCAAAGGGCTCAGGGCACCCAGCACGGTCACTTATTTGGGGGCCTAAAAGGGAGCCGAGGTCTCTTTAAAATCTGGCCCCACGTGGGTGGAACTTTGAAAATTCTGGCCACTGAGCTGCTCTGCATCATCAGGACTGAAAGGAACATGGTCCGGTGGGTTCAAAAGCAGGAGCTTCCAGCGCAGTGCCACTGTGCTTGGCTACATACAGGTGTTAGGCGACCTCCCGCGAGGCCACGGAGAGTCTCTCAACGCATCAGGCTCCCCTTTGCTGGTGGGTGGCAGTGGTGGAGGAAATAATCACTTAAGTTGACAGCTGATATTTTGGTAATTGAGATAATCATCTCTGAGACCAAAGCAATCAAACCGGAACCGTTTCGCACTCCCACGGGGAGGGGAGCACTGTGAAATTCACATTGTAAGAACACAGACACTGAACCTTTCCAACCATCAGGAATTAGGAGCATATTATCCAGGCACACACAGGAAACACTCTGTTAGGCCCCAGCTTTGCAGCCTCTCCATGGCCCGATCTCCCTTCGATTCCTACGGCATTTCACAGGCAGAGTGGGTACAGAACTGAGCCTGTGGTATGCTAGAATGGGCTAAATTATTCAATATCCCAGTTTTTCTGCAATTCTTCCTGTTAAATACTTATTCCAGGCATGCGACACATTACAGCAGAACATCCGCCTGGCTTAGCCTAGGGGATGCTCTAATGTTACAGCACCAGTCTTACTGTAAACTGGCAGTCCAATACTGGGATCGCATCAGAGGCTCAGTGGGAGTGGTCGACACTGGGAAGCCATAGTACAAAGACATTGTTCTGACATGAACCCAAATATGCAGCCCTGTGCCCTTTGGAATTAAACTAGGCTTCCAATACAAAGAACTGCATTTAACCTAGATTCTTCATGTTATCTGATTACAGGTAAGGATCAGTCATCGACAGACATAAGCAAACTGCAACCATCACCCACTGGATCCAAATAAGAGACTATGCTAATCCGTCTTTTCTGTTACTCTCAGAGCTGACATAGACATAGTTTGCTATGGCCAAGTATTTAAAATGCAGGAGTCGGGTTGAGAGTTGTACAAGAAAAATAGATCAAATTTTAAAATAAATACAAGCAAAATGATCTGATTTTCATCAGCATCATCAGCTGCCTTTCAGGAAGCCACAGTCATCCCCCTGTTCTTCATTTCTGGTTTACAAACTACTTCATTCCTTGTTGCTTTGGAAACCATCACAAAGACCCTCTGCATCACCCAAAATAACTAGCAACAGATGCTGCTTTGACCTTAGCAACTTCCTGGAAACATACATTTGTCAAAATGAAAATAAAAAGATTAATGTGAGGGAGGCGCTTGAAGTTACAAGGAAATAGCAACACACAAGCCCAGGCATGGGAGCCTGCCATTTGTAATGGCAACACAACGCTTGGCCAAGCAAAGGACAAACATGCTACAGCTGACTGATGTGGTGCCACCCCCATCTCCACATGGCACTCTCCGGGCGGCTCGCCCACGTTGGTGAGATGACCGTGCAAAGCTTCTGGGAGTTTTAGGACCCAGTCCTAGGAGATGGTGAGCACCGGCTGGAAGGTGATGAATGCCCTTAATGCCATGATACAGGGAATCATGGACTCTCAGGGTATGGTTATGTTAGAACTGCTGCAGTGCTGTGGTGTAGAACGGAAGGGAGACTTCCTTCACTGCAGTCAATCCACCTCTCGGAGAGGCGTGGGTAGATTGACAGGAGAATTCTTCTATAAGAAAACAGGACATTACGCTTACTGGCTTCAACGGGAGTTGAGGGTGCTCGGTGGCAAGACCCACCCACCTCAGGAGTAGAGGACATTTCCTGAGCATTCATGCCCAGCCCAGGAAGGGGAGATGGCTCAGACTCCAGGGTTATCAAGATGGCATCTTCCCTGGGCTCTCACCTCACTTGAAAAGAGACACCAGCCACCTGTTTGAGCTTCAGATTTACCTTCTTTATCCAACATGGCATAGGAAACAGAGAAGAAAATGGCCATCTAGTCTAGCTCCATAGCAATGCAGGATAGCTCGCCGGGGGTACGTTTACTAGTGCTTTGTGCAGCCTCGTTTTAAATGTCCCAGGTAATGGGGCTTCCAACACTTTCCTTAGAAAACTATTTCATGGCTTCATATACGTCGCACTCAGGATTTTGTTATCACTTAGTGTCCCAAATCATCATGTTGTGTTACTGTGCAACTGTTAAATAGCTGCCACATTCCACCCCAGAGGTAGCTGCATTTTAGGGGTGGGTCAATCATATCCTTGCTCTAGCTTTATATACGTTTACAAGATGCACTGAAAATAAGTGATAAACAATAATAACTTGTAGAATGAAAAGTTCTTTAGCAATATATGTTTATCAATAGCATTTAATAGAAAGACTACCTGTTTCAGGCTTATTCTTCGCTGAACACTGTAAAAAAAATTAATGAGACCAGGTGGATGAAGTAATATCATTGTCTCTTTCACCAACAGAAGTTGGGCCAATGAAACATAGTACCTCACCCACCTTCTCGCTCTCTAGTGTCCTGGGACCAACAAGGCTACAACAACACTGCAATCAATCAATAAAAATTGCATTTAGACTGGGTTCTCATTCTAAATGCCTTGTGACATTTATAGGTTCATTTACGAATATCTTCCTTTGCACTGCTTCAAAAATGAATTGGGTAGATAATATTGAGACTGAAGCAGCATAATTATATATAAATCATGGCATTTTTATTTTAGGATGCTTACAAAAATATGGTGTCAGCTTAGAGAATTTTTTTTAATAGTGCAATGGTCTGTTTCGATTGCTCTGCCGGTGTCATCTCCTCTCTTTTTGGTTGCTCGCTTGACTTTTATTTCCTACAATATGCAGAAAACTCCATTTTGGGAGGAGGAAGAAGAGGTGCTACTAACCATGGTTTCTGTGTTACCACCACCACACACTAGCTAAGTGTTCTACATCCACAGAGGATAAGAGCTTATTACTGATACCAACTAATGGAGTTACTCCTGTATCTCAGGTGCTTAGAGGCCCAGGCTTTTAGTGTTGAAGGCTGTAGGGTCAACCCCCCTTAATACCTTTTTAAGAGGCGGGGGCTTTGTTAATGAACAAATTGAAGTGTTATTTAGGAAGCCCTTGCACCCGACTAGAGTGCTCAGGATGGGGCACATCACAATCACATGACTGAAGCTAGAGCTAGTCCAGAAGTAAACACACACAGACTCTGGAGCCAGATCAGAACTTCCTGGCTTTGGCCCATCTTCAATTCAAATACAATCAAAGCTTAATAAAACCCCACCCTCTTAATATTCATAGCAGTAAAGGCAAGCCAGCAGGCTCAATACAGTGTGAAATACACAAGTGGGAAGTAATAAATGTGGAGGCAACACTGGGAATTCTCCAGGAAAGCAACATCCTTGGACTGTAGAGCCTGGAGGGATTTTCAGAAGCAGGGAAGGATGAGTTGAGAGTGAAATCTGGGGCAGCAAGTGTCACATCCATGGGGCCCTCTCCGCGAGGCCACAATTGCCTGCCAACCTGAGACAGGCTCCCAAACCACCAAACACAGCTGAGAGAAACCATTTGGTTCAAGGAGGACGAGGGGTGCTCAGATGTAGCAGGCACCTTTGCTGTTAAGGTCTTAAAAAACAATCCCTCTGATCATTCTCTGTGAATTATAAAGCTCATGCAAAGCCCACACCCCCTCCGCAACAAACTATCCACAATAGGAGCCAAAAGCACTCACCAGCTACAAGGGAAGGAGATACAGTCTGCTGCAGCCAAATGATAACTTTGAGCATCCACCTTCCAAGTAGAGGACCTTGTCTCTCCCTGAGTTACAGGGGCAGCTAGCAGCTGAGCATGCTGGGAAAGGCTCCTTCTAAAAAAGGGTGGGCCCAGAGTGAAGTGAGAAGTGGACTGTTCCTGAGAAACATTCCCAGGGTAGAGGTGGAATTAAAGGCATGGGGAGGGGAAGAGTTTCAGGGCTGGAGATCGTTCTGGCCTTTCATTTCCCTTGGATAGCATGTTTCCATAATACAGCCCAGAGGCACCTGGCTGTGAACTGCTTCTTGGCTGGCAGGACCTCACCACTGCATCACAAGGACTAGTATTTCCTTTTGTATTTAAAGAGAAAGTGCATGAGGGAGGAGGTGTGTTCTTGCCCCTTTTGGGGCTTCTGTATGGCAGCAAGAATACCAGGAAGGGTTCTCTCTCCAAACAAGATGGGTAAGGGTTTTTTCCTGCCTATTTTTCACCTTTCAAAGATCAGGTGTGTCAAGCGTATGCCCCTCCTCCTGGAGCAGTTAGAAGCAGAGCAGCCATCTCTTGTGATCAGTGGTGTTTTTCTTAAAGCCCCAGCTCCTGGAGTCATGTGATTATGTGAGCATCTGTTTTCATTTTTTCAGAAATGTACGTTTCCAGCACTCACGGTGATGGAGAAAATCTTGATAATGTGATCCTCAAAGGCTCAAAAGGCAAATAACATCCACCCCCTCCAAAAAAAAGCCCAAACTCAAAACCCCCCAGACCCTTATTGTTTTTAAAAGCTCTTGATTTAGGGCCCGACTCATGATTTTTGACCACTTGGCAATACTGCAGATATGTGAATTGGGAGCTTTCACAGCCGTTCGTGGAAGAAGTGGGGTGAGCGTTCTCGCTGGGGGGAAACAGCTTTTCTCCTCTGTGAGTTAGATAAGTGTTAACGAAAATAACTGATCAACCAAGCATGCTGATTAGTCTGAATACAAATCCCTCCCCTCCTGGGGGTCAGGCCTATTCGCAGGGGGGCTGGAACAATGTGTATAGTGGGGGGCTGAGAGCCATTGAACCAAACTGTAAACCCTGGATATGATGGAAACCGCTTCCAGCCAGGGGGTGCTGCAGCACCCCTAGTTGCAGCACCTCTGCCTGTTCGTTCTCTGGTTGTCCACTGGGTCACGCAGGGCAGGCAAGAGCTGGAATTCAAGCTTTTATAAAAGAATCAAGAAAGGGGGACAGACTCATTTGTTTTGCCCTCTGCAGGTCACTGTCACTGGTCTCTGCCCCCGGGGGTGGACAGATTTCTACCCACTCTATGCTTTCAGAGCTGACGCGGGCTCACTCCCCAGCTGTAGCTGTGTGAGGGGCCTGCTGATCCACAGCCCAGACTCACACGGTCCCTCTCTACACGGCACCAACGAGCTGGCTGGCTTTAGGTAAGTCAGTCAGAGCCACAGTGTAGACCCAGATGAAGGCAGTCAAACGGGTCAGGTGCCTTAAGACATCTAAAAGCTGGGTCTTTGCCATGACTAGAACCAATCTGAAAAGTGGTTAGAAAAGGCCCATAGTCAGAACGCAGCCACCCCTAGCCCTGTCTCTGGGTTTGGTTATCTGAGGGTGTGTGGAGCTGCTTGTTGGGTTGGAACGTCTCTTCCTTTGGTGGGTCGAACGGTTGGGCCATTAACGCTCTACCAATAACTCTCTCTAGGGCACATCATTTGTTTGGTTCAGTGGTGGAGACATTGGCTAGATAGTGGTGATGAGCCAGATCTGTTACTCAGGGTCTGTTCTCCAGGCCCCCCAGGAACTAATGAATATTGAACACCGGCAGCCAGCAGCTCCTGCCAATAGCGCCGCAGTCATTCTGCAAACTCCCATCGGTGGCAGCTAGCACAAACCCTCAATTCACTTGGCTTTGCTAGCGTGTTTGACCGTCGCTGTTTATTCACGGCTGTTTATTCTGCTCTGATCCTTGCCAGAGCTTGGCCCGCAGGCCCCTGGGTCTCACGCTGACCTCATCCCGCCAGAATGCGTTTCAAAATAACGTCCAGTCAAAGTGTTTGATTGTTCTTGGGGGCTGTTGGGAAGGTTCCAGAGCATCGCAGTCTGAACAAGAGCGCTGCTGAGAATGGCCCTTGTTCCGTTACACCGAGGCCTTTGCTGCCGATTGATCAATGCTAATCCCTCCCCTCTCCAGCACACGAACCCGTCCTTTACGGCAGAAACTGTATCCTGCGCTGGCAGGGAGACACACTTATGATCTTAGTGGGGCTTTTCCATCTCCAGGGTTCCAGCCAAGGAATTCACCCCCTCATCGGCTCTGACTCAGCCCCTTCCTAGCAGTACTAATGGCTGCACTGTGGCTGTTGTCTTAGCCCTGCAAACACTTCCACATGCGCTTAGCTTTAAGCCTGCAAGTAGTCTCCTTGACTTCCATGACGTTCAGACGGCGTGTAAGCGTTCGCAGAAGTGAGGCTGTGGGAGGGAGGAAGGGCGTATTCAAATAGATGCAGATGAACAGAAACGCTCACATTTTCGCAGAGTTCAAGGAACACCGTTCCCCTTAAGGGACGGGTAGTTTCTAACCTCTGGGAAGCTAAGATCAGCCCTATGCCCCCCACCAGGGGTTGACCTCAGCTAGCTACGAGCTAAAGGCTACAGTGCTTTGTCTCCACTAGGATTTTACAGTGCGACATAAAGGCACAGCTTTGTGCAGGGAAGACAGAGCCTTGGCTCTCTCTTCCCAGGAGCAGAACGTACTTTTGTAGCAAAGTCAGGATTTCTGGGTCCTGAACCCAGTTCTGCCCCTGGTTCCCTCTGTGACTTTAGACGAGTAACATCCCCTCTTCGTGCCTCAGAACTGCTGAGTATGAGGGTTGATGCTTTTATGCTGGGAACTGTTGCTGACAGCTTGGCATGGCGCTGACCTATTCGGATGCTCTTCCCTGACACATCAGCCAGAAGGTGCTGTCTAGTGCAAGGTCTTATGTGCTGTTATTCTGTGTCGCCCTGTGCTGCTACTGGGCCTAGTGTCCCTTAATTAATCTGACAATAAAGAATTAGTGCTGTCAAGTTATAGGCGCTTCAGGTGAATGAAGGTGTGTTGGGGGGGAGGTGGGGGGGCTTCTCCTTGCTGCAAAGTTCTAGGGACGTGTTTGCAAATTTGGGGAACATGGAAGCCAGAGCTGCTGTCTCCAGTTTCATGTAAGCAGTTTAGTGGCACTTGACCAAAAAAAAAAAAGCGGGGGGGAGTGGGAATTTCTGTGATTACTGATTGTAACTCCGCCTTGCAGCCTCATCTGGGAGCAAAGCGATTGTCACAAATGCAAATCCTGACCCTGCTGGAATTTTTTGCCTTTTCCAATATGCTGGGACACTAGCTGTAATCCGGGAAGTAACTATGGCAACTGACATATACATTTACATATTCTTCCAGTTAATCACAGGGACATCCAAGGCAACTATCTTTGCTGGGGTTTTTTTAACATAATTTATTGTTTTCATTTTGCAAAACAAGCGCCATAATCCAGGACCCTTCCCAGTTACATTATCTGCAGGTTACTCATCTAGAGTCACTCAGCAGTTTAAATCAAATTCTTCTCTATCAAAATACCTTAGATTCATCTCTAACCAAGGGAGCCATGTAAGCAGCCTAACACGGGCAAAACTTCCCAGGCCCCACCCACAAAGCTAAGCCTTCAGACTGATCAGTATTGTATCAGACACACATGCTGATCATCGGAGCCCTGGGCGCATGGGACCCCAGTAATGAGCGAGTACTGAGAGACTGCGGAATCGGTCAGCACTACGCTCAGCTGATGCGGCAACTCAGGGTGTCAGACGCCATCAGGTGGTCGAGGGACATTTACATAGAACACATCCCCGGGCATTGGCAATACCGGGAGGGATGAGCTGGAGTGCCGATGAGAAGTGCAATGGGGAAAGTAACTGAAATACGTTCCTCATGGATTGTATTTTCCAAATGGACAAACCTCCCCTAAATTCTCAATTACCGAGGGACAATCTTCACTTGTTGTATATTTGCTTTCCACGACCAACTCTCTGTATAACTTTTCATGAGTGATGTACCCCAATGCTTGGATGCTAATATCTAAACTTTTCACCTTTTCATGTTTCTCTGAATGTATAAATATCTGATTACTGTATGTTCCATTCCATGCATCGGATGAAGTGGGTTCTTAACCCACGAAAGCTTATGCTGAAATAAATGTGTTAGTCTCTAAGGTGCCACAGGTATTTTTCTTGTTTTCTTTTTGCTGACACAGACTAACACGGCTACTACACTGAAATATCTAAACTGTATTCTTAAATGTAGTCACCTACATTGGGGTTATTGCGGATTATGCACTACATGTATCTTATGACTTTAAAAACAAACTTTATATTTCTGGATAATCTAAGCACTATACCCAGATGTGTACACCCTCTTTTCTTAACCTGCCTATTATATCATTTTTTAACATTAGCGTTAATAAAATGTTTACATCCACCTCACACAGGGCTGTATGCGTGCAGTAGAAGCGCACTGATCTAATAGGGCTTTGCCATCTCTTCAGCTAGGTTTGGGCACTTCAGGCTGAAACACGGACTGCTCATGAATCGCTCTAGGAGCCTTCACATGCTTACGCTGACAAAGAAGCAATAGACATGAAAGCTATTGTACAGTTGGAATTTTACAACAGTCAGTGGCATAACCAGCGTTAGAACCCAGGAGTCCTGACCTCTAGTCCCCTGATGTAGCTATAAAACCACAGTCTTTTCCAGAGCTGGGAATAGACCCAGGAGTCCTGATTGCCAGTCTCCCCTGCTCTAACCACAAGATTACCCGTTCCCCTCTCCTTGGGGAGGTGTGCAGAACTTGGGATAACAAAACCAGGTGGCAAAAAACCTGGTTCTGGTTTTT
This sequence comes from Macrochelys suwanniensis, assembly GCA_033296515.1. Taxonomy (NCBI): domain Eukaryota; kingdom Metazoa; phylum Chordata; order Testudines; family Chelydridae; genus Macrochelys; species Macrochelys suwanniensis. Next base: position 4,094,061 of record CM065790.1, on the reverse strand, counting down.
GTTATAAACCCTCAACTTGGGCCAGGTTTCTTGGTCTGGGGGTTCCTGGAGAACCTGGGAACATGTATGTGTGAGGCTGGGGACTCATTTATAGTCTGGGTGGATACTATGTATTGCTCTCTCTCTCTCTAGGTACTTAAGTGCGCGCCCCCCCCCCCATCATTCTTGTGCCCGAGTGCCTAAAAGCTGGTGGTTTTCAACGAGTTTTACTTAGCGTTTGTGCTTCCGTCGGGCCCGAAACTCCTAGTGAAACTTGGGGCAGGAGAGGACCAACCCCAGATGAACTGAAGCAAAGCAAAGGGCTCCCCAGAGACGGTCGCAGGTGAAAGTGCTGAGTTTCCCACAGCTCTGCTGTCTGTGCAGGGTTCCAGTTCCCAGCCTGGAAGGAGCAGGAGTTGTTTGCTGTGATGTGTGTGAAATGGTTCGGGGGTGAGGCTGCTCCACCTGCTTTGCTTTAAAAAACAACCTGGGGAAAGCAATTAAAACCTGACGAGAGCCAGAGTTTGCAAAACCCAGCCTCTTCAGCCTTGTGTTTTAACCTGGCAGGGAAGAGCGGGGGCTGGGTGGGCATGTGCTTGCTTTGTTCTTTTTAAATGAAATTAAATGATCAATTGTAGTGTTGTTTATTGCATTGCTCGGGAGGGCCACTTAGACAAGAGCCCCACAGGGCTCAGTGGGGATCATCAGTAGCATTATCCTATTTTACGCAGAGCCATGCTGGGGGAGTAGGAGGCACACAGCCCATCCAGGGCCCTAAATCAACATGTGACTTGCCTGGATTTCTACTGCAGGCCAATGCTCCAGTCTCTTCCAGTGCACCATAGACCAACTCCTGGTTACCAGCTGAGCATTGGCTCTCCCCAGAATATCTCTGCATAAACAAGGAGGGTGCAAGGCATGGGTTCCCCCCACCCACATTTCAGCACGTTCTGCAGGCTCTCCATGATGGGAGGTGAAGAAGGGTGAGAGTCTAGGCATCGTAAGTATGTCTAGGAGTCGTGTACTTGTATGTGCACCCTAATTACTGTAAACCCTGCAGATTCTCTGTGCTCCAGCAGGTACACTGTGCACTGTGGGAGGGAGGGGGCCTGTACACAGGGCTGCTGTTAGCCAGAATAGGGCTGCATGTTAATCCCATTTTTGCAGTGCAGCCTACACCTATTCAGGGGCATCTAAACACAGAAATGGGATTTGGCCCCATGGCTGAAAATCTGTGCTAGACGGTTGGTCAAGAACCTCCATCCCATGCTGTCTCCTGCAGCTCTTGGACAGCGTGGGTGGCGCCCGTCACTTTGATTAGGGCAGCAGGCCAGTTGGGGTCTTAAGCAGGTGTGGGGTCCTTTCCAGGGCACAGGGGGGTGGTGAGCCTGAGGTTTCTCTGAGCGCCTTCTGCACAATATCTGCAGACAGGCTCTGAGCAGCCACCCAACTCCTGCTGCTCCCCCGCCTTAAAGATTTAAGACCCACCAGCTTCCTCTGCCCTCGCCGCTGAACCAAGCATCAGAAAGGTTTATAAACTCAAGGAAACACGAGTCAAAGCAAAAGGAGCCCAAAGCTGAGCCAAATTGTGACCTCAGCAACCTCTTCTCTTTGTCTCGGCTGGGACCTCATTATTATCTGTCATCATCTGCCGAGTCTCCTCCTTCAGGAGGGACAGCCAGGCCCTTCCTGGGGAGCAGGGCCTTGCCGCAGCTGATTCAATGAATGTGTTATCTCTGTCGTTTCCATCTTTACTTCCCTTCAGACAGCAGGGCTAGTGCCCTATTGTGTCCTGCAATGTCGAGGGGAGCGGAGACCCCAGCCCACTCCTACCTCAGACCCCGCTTCACTGAATGGATTCTTGCCATTGACTGCAACACTGGGTCGAGAGCCACAATTACCACAGGTCCTGCCTCTCCAGTAGTGAGGGCTGAGAAAGGAGATAATACTGAAGGAGGCAGAGAGCATCATGTACAACAGAGGCTAAAAAAGGGCGGAGCATAATTTTATGTTGGAAGAATCAACAACTTTCCCCTCTAAGCACAAGTAGCTTTGTGACAGGCAGGGAGTGTTTGGTGCAAAGGAAGGAAATGGAAGAATTACATCCATAGATCTTCCCAGCCTTTGTTCCCCCTCCTGCCCCTTCTCTGGTCTTCAGTTGTTTGCTCTCCTTCTTGGATGTATACGGCTTGATATTACCCAAGCAGGCTGAAAATGGGGTCTATCAGCTGAAAGCAATTTACTTTGAAATCCAATTGCCCGATTTTCCTCCATTCGTTTACTTTTAAATGCTTTTTTAAAAGCCAAAATATACAAGGCAGCCAAATTGCTGACATGTGTGCTGGGCAAGTACCCCAGCAAACGCTGCATTCTTTCATGTCCTCCTGGACTCGAATCCGCTCTTGTTTATTTAAAATACATAGAACACTTCAGCACTATTAAGGAACACGTTTTATAGTAAATGGAAAAAGGTTTCCTTGCAGGCAAAGGGGGGGGAGAGGGGAAGAGGTAATCACTTTGATTCATTTTTGTTCCTAGAATAGTTTGCCTGCCATATAATGACCCAGCCACCCACATCTGCCTCCATCAAAGTCTGCTTGCAAATGGGGTGGGCCCCAAAAGCCCATTAGCCAGTAGTTCACCAGGGCTTCACCAGCACACAAGGGTCTTGGTATGTCCTTTCCATGTATCCTGGTGGAAAGTTGCCCTGCCAAGGCCAAGTGATGCTCCAAGGCTGAGCTCTGGAGCAGATAGCAAGGCACTCTGCTGCTTCTGACTCCCATGAGAGAGAGAGAGACTCAGACGGACCTCCATCAGCTTGCCAGCTTGTTTGAAATCTGGCCCCGAATCCTCTTTCCTATGCCTATTAATTTCCCTCTCCACCTGTTACAGTCTCATACATTATATATAACTGACCGTATTCGACACTTCTGTAACAATAACACTTGGCACTTTTATAGTGCATGACCCAATGCACATTGACTCCAGGGGCACTGGATCAGGTCCACAAAGCCTCCTACCCAAGGCAATCAATGTGCTTTGGAAACAAATCATCTAGCCTCCTCACACCCCTCGGCATCATTACCCCCATTTTACAGATTAAGAAATTGAGGCCTAGAGAGATTAAGGGGCTGATTTTGAAAAGCAGTCTCCATTTCGGTGGGTACAATTTTGAACCTGCAAATTGTGGATTCCAAACCTACCAAGTAGACAGCAAATGACCTGACTGCACCTACACACGGGGATTTAATTTTATTGTAGATGCAAAATTGTACCCTCAAAAATGGAGAGCAGTTGAAGTATTTTTAAAAGTCAGGCATGTCCTAAGTGACCCACTTAAAGTCAGACAATGACTGCAGATGGCTCCAGGTCTCCTGACTCCCACTCACGCCTTAACCTCACAACCACCCTCCCAGTCCTGCAACTACAGTATCAGTTCAGTGAGGCATTAGTGATTAGCTTGCATGACAAAGGCTAGGTACACTCTTTCTGTTGTTGGTCATTTTATAACTTTTGCAAATCAATCTGAGGAAATGAGCTAATAACAGAGTGATGGATAGGTAGACGGGTACACAGTTGCAGAAGAGACCTGACATGGTAGGCATGCGTACAAACACCGAGTGAGAAAATATGGATTCATTTTCCATGCAACATCAATCTTTCAACAAACAAACAAAACAACGCCACCACCAAGAAGAAAATACTAAAAGGCTGCTACAGTGGATAGCAAATAAAGACATCACATAAATAAAGCAAACAGTAGGTAAAGAGGCAACAAAGAAGTTTAGACTCAAATGTAGTATTTGTAGAAACAGTGTTCACAAAATCGCTTTCATTATTTTTTTATACTTAAATCATCCTTCTGCAACAGATGCAACCCAAACATTACAGCACTACGCTAAATAACACCTGTGCTGCTAAGTGAAACTGACTATAAACAAAAGTGAAATTTTCCTTTACTGCCTAAGCTTTCAGCATAAAAGTAACCATGCAGCATAACAGATTAAAAGTGAATATTTTTAAATCCTGTCATTTTAACTGTTTAATATATTATTAACAACACTGGAAGGAATAACTGTTTTGTTAAAAATATTATTTTTAACCTGTCAGTATCCCTTTACCAAACCTTCTTTCTAAATGAAAACTCTGCTGGGCTTGCTAGAATTGGTCTGGTTTCTTTCATAGCAGAAGGTACGTGGGAATCATGAACCTCCACTTAATAACTGTTAATCATGTAGACTGCATCACCGTCTCATAATTTCATTTTGATTAATTAGCTGGAGTATTAAATCTTCCATAGCTCCTCAGATGGAATTTAGAAGCCAACGCTGCATTGTTCCAAGCTCAGATGATGTCATAGATTGATCACAAAAATCCCACAACTGGTTTCACTCATTCCTAGCAGCACCAAAGACTCCGTCCAAGTGATAATAGGAGAGCGAAACAGTCTGCAAGCCAAGCACTTCGCACGGGCTATACGTTGGCCTTTGGGGACTTTCACTTCTGTAACTGACTCCATAGCCCTTTGGTGCCCTGCACCTCATACTAAACAGTGTCTCCAGTCTGAGCGAAGAACCATCAAGTGACTCCAGAAGCAGGATTTTGCCCTAGCTGGCTATACACAGACGGCAGTGATTTTAGGTTTATGGCTTCAGTGTAGCACTCTCTGGAGACCCAAACCACAACCCTTCCTGGCCAGAGCACCATCCTCTATTCCCATGTGCATTCCCTCAGACAGCAAGGTCTCTAGCTGCCTTCCTTCCTGGGCTCTCTGTCTGCCTGGGGCTCGCCAGAGCTGTGTGGAGGGAGTTGTAAGGAAGCAGCTGGGAAAGTTGCCCACAGCTGGAGGGACCCGGTCATAGATGGAGGGGATCATCATGTGTCATTTTGCATTGGCCCGCTCTAATCGCACCATCTCTGGACACAGCTCCTACCGTTCAGGGTGGCCAGGCGTGGGAAACAAGAAGTGCTTCTGCTTGGGACGGGTTAGGCTGTAACTGTTCTAGGATTGTGGGTAAGTGCATGGCCAGGGCTCACAGCGCTCTGGCTGCGACCCCTCCAGGGTGCAGTCGTTTCTAAGACCAAAACAGATCATTATTACAAAGGCTCACCCGTCTGTAGTAGGATTCTGGGAGTGCTGTATGGGGCGGGGAATGTAGCACTGACAATATTTAACAAGGGGGAAACTGAGGCACAGAAGGGCAATGACTCTCCCAAGGCCACAAAGCAAGTAAATGGCAGAGACTGGAAAGGGAAGTCAGGTTTCCTAACTCTATCCACTGCGCTCTATCCCCTGCGCTCTTCTCTGTTTGCTGCTCTGGGTGAAGGTAGAAAGCAAACCCATGAATGCCTGAGACAATGAATAACCCAGCAAACGATCATATCGGCTCCTTGGCTCGGGAGCCAAGTGCTACTTAGAGGGACCTGGATCGGAGCTGAGCCTCCCTCCCTGCATTGTATTCCTTTCCTTCGCCAAAATGTGCTTCCTGAGACTTGGGCAGAGCTCGCCGCCGCTGACCCTCACCTTCCTCTGTTTAGCCTGGAGCGCAGGCTTGCCACGAGCCCTGAGATTGCACCTTGGGGCAGACACCGTCCCCTGCTGCGTGCACATTGCCAGGGTCAGCTCTGCCTGTCAGTGGCTTCCTGAAAACGAAAGCCAAGTAGGGCCACACCTGCCTGTGTCCCCCGGGGAGCACTGGCTGGAGTGCTCACACTTTAGGAAGCTAAAGTGTGTGTGTGTCTGTGTGTGTGTAACTGATTTGATACCAATGTAGGGCTCTATTCAATCCTCTGGAGACACACAAAACTTGGGCCAAACCCTGCTGTCCCCTGCACAGCCATAAATCTGAAGTTACTGAGAGCAGAGCAGAGGTCAGACAGCGCTTTGTCTGAGTGAGCAGGGAGCACTCAACGGGGCAGTTAAATGGTAGCTCGTTTGCACGGAGGCAAAAAAAGCTACACTACTGATAAATAGATGAATCAGCCTCATGGCCATCAGAGCAGCCATAAAGGCTGCTTTTAAAAACTAAGGGTGGCAATGCTTTAAAATCCCTGATTGATCCACATTGGAGCAAAATCCAAGAAACAATGAGAGCTGGAGCCTTGGCTCTTTTATAAAGCTCCCTTTCTCCTGTATTTTATTGCCATTCACAGTGCCAGAAATGGGCCACAGCTGGGCTTAGCTGAGCACCAGACATGGCCTTTCTGCTCACTGTTCTCATTTCCTGCCTCTCAAGGCGTCCATGGGGGGAATTAACTTGAACCCCGCCACAGTGCGGGGAAGTTGAAGATTGCTGCAACTATAGGAATGAAAAAGTAACTTCAATCAGCTTAAGTTTGCCATCCGAGGCAAGAGCACACAAACATGCAGCTTTGGAATCCCTTCCTTCGGGGATGTGCCACAGACAACTGCAGCTGTGAAAAGCTCTTTCAAACGGGGGTTGCAAGCAGCACTTAGAAGATACTTAGGGGAGGGGAGCAGGGGAAAAGGAGAAGGGACAGAGGTTGTCACTCACTCACTCACTTTTACGTCATCAAATGCTCTCTGGTTTCCTTTTAGGGCCAGACTCTCCCCTGGTCCAGCAGAGCTGATTCTCTGCCCCAGCCCTAACGCAGGCCAGAGCAGCCTTAACCCTGTGGGGAGAGCCCAAGGGCACTGAACTCGAGTTCTCTACACTTGTTAGCCTAGCTCGAGAGAGAGCAGCCTACTGGAGCCACACCCACTCCCGGGTGGGACTGACTTCTGGGGACACAGCCTATGGTTCTTTGCACTGCACTAAGCTGGTCTATGAATTCTTTCCCAGGGAATTGGGGGAACTGGTCTGTAACTGTGCTAACTCAAGCTCTAGCCTACATCCCCCAACCAGCCAACCAACTTGAGATGAAAGGGTTCTGGTGTGTGGACAGGACTCAAGGTAGGGGCAACACTTGAGTTATATTTCGAATTACCTCTGTCATGAAGACAAGCGCTGAGTCTGGTTTCCCTCTACTAGTAACACTGATTTAGCCTTGGGATTGCCACCCTGGAAAAACTTCACTCAGGTGTCCTAGTGGCGCTGAAAGCAGCCACAAGAGGGAGTCTTCATCTGCTACTGCATTCTGATTTAAAAAACCTTAACAGCTTCTAGACTGTAGGAGCTTACAGTGTTTTGAAAAGGATTAAAAAAAAACACCTGACTAATTATTTTGGATTCCCAATTCCCTCTGTGGCCTTGTGCAAATCAGTTACCTCCTGTGCTTTGCTTCCTTTCCCCTTTCCCCCGCCTCCCAGGGGTGCTGGGAGGATGTAGTTAATGTTGCGCAAGCACTCTCAAGGTTAAATGCTCTGCAAATGCTGATAATTATTAAATAATCCTTTAAACCAAGATGCAGAGCCAGTGCCTTTCACCTGTAGAGAGTCCTAAAAATGCACCTCCTTATTCTGCCGGCGCCTGTAGAACAGGTTATACAGGGGGAGGGGAGTGGTAACAGCAAACCCCACAATAAGTAAGTTATATTCCACTCATGGAAAAGGGGCAATATTGATACTGTGCTTCAGGTTAGGGCAGAGTTGATCTCTCGTACCTATGCCCCTGCACTCTCTCTCGTCTAGGAGGGCTAATATCGTCCCACTCCAGATAATTCCTGCCTTGGTTAACGGACATCTACACAGCTAAGGGAGATGACGTTATTTCCAGCACTCGCTCAGACAGACAGTGTGCCCCCTTCCTAACCACGGCCTGTTATAAGTGGAATGAATGATGTTCAGATGCTCACCTTCTTGGTCTGTCTGTAACGAATGCTTTCTAGCCCCTCTTCCAGGGTCTCAGGAGACACATTAACAGTATTGCTTCAGACTGATGAAAATCAAGTTGCAGACATTCTGAAGGTATACAGTCAGAAGGCCCTGAGGAGGACGCTATTTCTAACTGCTGTGCTAGTGCATGCTAGTGTAGCTGCACCTGAAATGATCTCTTCTCCTAGAGCACCAAGACTAGAAATTGCCCTCCAATTTTACTTCTCCTACGCCCAGGTCTGAAAGGGTGCAGCAGCTTCTGCTTAATCCAGCATCTAGTGTGGCAAGCAACCATGACACTGGCTTGCAATTTTCCGACACTAATTGTTAATTTCATGCATGTGATTATGAGGCCTGGCAAAGCTTACAGCCCACATTATATAACAAATAAGGTTTCGCACACTGCCAGAAGCAGAACTCTGTGCTGAATCTGCTATCTGCCAAAGAAATGTCAGGATACATTCCTGGAAGATGGTTTTATGGTCTTAATTCAATCTTGTTACTCACCTGTTCTGTATTTTCCAAAAAACATTACAGCTACACGATGGTACACGTGCGCGACTAGAGCAATGTATTATTATTGACCAGACACTGCTACAAACAGAACATTAATCCTGCAAGGTGGTGGAGGGCAGGAGGGTGTTCCGATGAAAAGATACAGAACCTTTCATTTCTAGCTCCTACTGCACTTCCAGCCCACGTACATAGTGACCAAAGGTAGTTACCACTCATCAATCTATTTGAAATGAGTTAATGGTCTCAGTCCAGCTCCTTCTGTCAAGGAATCCACATCGTGCAACTCCGCAACAATTAACATCCCTCTTTGTACAAGCAGTCTGGAAGTTCAGGATTAAATCGGCATAGAGACTACACTAGTCTCCCACGCCCAGAGTGTAGCTCTCAAAGGTCAGGCACAACTATCCCAGCTAATTCCAAATAGAATGATAAAACAAGCTGGATTTCAAAAGACCCAGTGTCCTAATTATGGAAAACAAATTGTGCTCATCTGCAATTCTTAGTTTTATTGAGGGAATTCTATTAGGAAAGGCTCCCTTACTAAAATTCCCCCTCAGATTCTGCAGATTCCTGCAAATTGACAGTGAAGTAAGGTCATGCAGTACTTGGTAGCTTATCATAAAACTACAGCATACACAGGCGTCTCCCTTTGTTGAGGGATAGCTCAGTGGTTTGAGCATTGGCCTGCTAAACCCAGGGTTGTGAGTTCAATCCTTGAGGGGGGCCATTTAGGGATCTGGGGCAAACAAAATCTGTCAGGGGACAGTACTTGGTCCTGCTAGTGAAGGCAGGAGACTGGACTCAATGACCTTTCAAGGTCCTTCCAGTTCTATGAAATAGGCATATCTCCATATATTTAAGGTAGAAAGCAAGCTGCATACGAGAGCCAACCAAAAAAATCCTGAAAATATGGAATATGAATTTATAAAGATACTTTAAGAACATAAAGGAAATGAAACATCTTAAATATTCCACTGGAAGTAGGTCACTTCTACCCCAAGATGTTGTGTAAATTAAGAATTTTTAGTGATAATCTGAATACATTTTAAATATTCAAAAGTGTTTTTTAAAATTATTCAAATCAAATGTAGCACAAGTCATGCTGTAGTTCCAGCTCATAATACCAAATCAACTTCCATTTATTATATTTTTCCTTTCAGCTCAAAACCTTTGCACGGTAAAAGAGCTGAATTCATTAAGCAAGCCATACAAAAATGGCATGCATGGATCATTTGCATTAAACTATTAAATTAAAAAGGAACACATCTTGTAATTATATTTCCTTTGACTATACCCTAATCTGACCTCAGAATTTTAATCCTGAACAATTCTTGCACAACAGTTTCTGAATACCAACAGTACTGGAGGATGGAGATGGACAAGTTTTAGACATTAAGAGATGAACCATGGACCTGAAGTTGTTCAAACTTGCTAATCGCTGGCTTTAAAATAGAGCCGTCTTGAAATTCTGCTCGAAATTGGTCAGCAATATAGTTGGCCAAAAGTTGATGCTCAGTTTTGTCCTAATACTTTTTCTACTACCTTTGCAAAGCAGAATAGTTAAGGAGGCACCGCTCACTCCCCAAGGTATAGCCTAGCCTAGCCACTCCTCTGTCCTCATGGCCTTTTTGAATGATGGGACATGGAAGCTCTGCTGAATTCCTGTTGATTTAGTCACTTCATTTCCTTTCTTCACCAGCCAGTGAGAGACACTCCACCCCACCACCCCACTCTTGCTCAGGGAGTTCGGCTATTTAAAGTACTTGTCTCACTCCTCTATTTTCAAAACTGCTTTTTGCCTCTATCAACGAACTTTGCTGAGAGAAGCAGATCAGAATGTCACAGTGCAGACTTGTGATCTTAAACCTCAAGGGCAACAGTATAAACCAGAGCACTGGGAGCAAGGTATTTAACTTTTCCTTAGTGCAGTACTCTGCTTAAGGTTTGTTGTTTGTTTGAACACACACAGAGTTACATTTAAAAAGTCATTCTTTTCTGAAAAGATTTAATGGGAAAATACCCTTTAATTCTGATGAGGAGTTCACAATGGAATGCCCATACCTATTTGCTCCAAAGCCCATCTTCAGTGGTGCAATGTTTTATGTGTTATGCTGACAATAGTAAGTTATTAGCAAACTAATAGGATAAGTAATATCTAATAGGCAACCTCACAAAAGAACCTAACTATTGGGGTTGGTTAGTAATAACATTCTGCAACAAAAGATCACTTACAATACTGTATCATTTAATGTTCTAAACTCTATTTGGCCAAACACCATTTCCACTTATTCAGCTGAATGCAACTAGGTATCTGGTATACCCGATTTAGATCTTGACAGAAAGTAACCCAATCTTTCACAGCAGTAAGAGTGTCTACTCTGAATATAAGCAGTTCTCTGCTTGGACCTTCTAAAAAGGAAGATTGCAGAGAGGTTACGGAGGTACACCACCGCTCAGTAACACATCCAATGGCCTTCAAAAATAGGGCGATGTGTACAATAGGATGAAAACATGTATGGCATGTTTCCCCTGGGTACCAGTCAACCAACTCAGAAAGACGGTAGCAAGAGTTCATAGGCTGTACTGTACATAAACTATTTGCAGGCGAAGATCTATAAAAAGTTCCTGTAGCTCCATAGATTGTCCTGGTTTGAGTCCCCCTCCTGAATCACCCAGAGTTCTCGCATGTATTGGGTTAAGGACATAAGCCTTTAACAGGATTTTGGAGCAAACTTATTTTTAAACTTGCTGGGTCCCACACGTGCCAGCTAGCTTTTCGCATTGACCAAGTGCAACTTCATCCAGCTAGACCATTCAGAAACTCTGTCCTCTGCATCATGGTCCTCTTGAGCTGGCTCCTGTTGAGGTATCCCAGCATACTACAGAAATAGTAGCCCAAGTTCTCATCTCATAGTGGGAACAGAAGGCCTAATTCTGTCCTCAAGCACATATCTGTAAATGTGGAGTAAATCCATTAAGTGACTGGAGTTATTCCAGGTTTACATAGGTAGAACTGTAATCAGTCACTAAAGATAGGACCAGATTCTGAAGGATGCACTCAAAGAACATATACCTCATTGAGGAGAATTAAGGTATTACATACATTAAGCAGCAGAGGAAATCTAGGCTTTTGTTTAGCAGAGGAAGGTTAGTATTAGTCCAGAGCTTCATAAAAAATTGAAAAAATCCGATTATTCAAGACCTACATTATAAAATGTAGCTGAAAGTGGCAGCACCTATTCACATCTGTAGAATGTGCCATTTCCCCCACCCCCAAACAGAAGATAAAGAAAGCACAAAGGAATCCAATTTGTAAAAGCTATAATCAGTTTGACTTTCCAATACAAAACTGATATAAAAATTGGCAGATTCTGAGGCCTGGAAAGAATCCTTACGTAAGTGAATAAACCTATGCTTTACCCAAGCTCTCAAAGAATAAGGGCAGGATCATAGCCTATCCTGCACAAGGAAGTAGTGGGATGCAAGGTGCCTCTTACTCCCTGGCACTGGAGTTCTGTACTATACTTCCTGCGGCTTGTGAAAGCAGGCAATACATTCCTCCCCACATATGCAGATGGGCAGAAAGGGCAGGAGTGGCCAGTCTTGACTTCACCTCACCAACATACTAGAGCAGCAAGGAGCGTGTGCGGCACCTGTATAGACTCACTGCAGCTTAATCCCTCCCCAGAGGAGACTATCACTCATTCACAGTCCCCCAATCTCCCTCCCAGGCTGATCCAGCCCCCCGCCCCTTTTGTATGGGCTAAATCGCACAATGACAATCTAGCCCTAAATACACAAGAGGCTGTGGCCTGAACTGTAGTTCTCTGGCTTTGGTACAGCAAGTTACTTTGATTTTCCTGATCCTTGTGTTGTCACAGTTGCCATGTGTCTTGTCCCTTGGATGCTGCAAGATGGAACAATTAATGACTTTATTATAAGAGTTGGTTAGTGAAAGGAAATGGAGAGCTAAAGGTGCTGTCCCAGTGAGGCAACAGTTAAGTCCTTGAAGTCAGGATCTCTACATAAAAAGGAGTTTTGCTATGACATTTAGCACTGGGACATCTTACCTGAGTAGCCACAGGGACAAAAATGCACTTCAGGAAATAATTTTTGAAGGGTTCAGCTATTTAGCATAGAATTGTCATGTAACAAATTCTTTCACTGGGAAGAGTGTAAGCTGATGAATGATGGATAACAGTTAAAACAACATACATGAGACATGACCAGTCACTTGTGAATTTAAACACACACATCTTGATATCTCAATATTGAATTTCTAACCAGCAATCTTGGAAGCATGGACTAACTACTTTAAAAAAAAAAAATTCACGTATCAAATCCCAAATCTGAGGTTGAGTCACCAGTTTTTACCTCTGCAGATTAGTCACCTTCATAAGAGGTCCGTCAGAACCACCACACAGTCACACGCAGAGATCATCAGTAGCCTTGGGAATCTAAATTGGTGACCTGTTAGGCTTCTATCTTGCTTGTTTGAACTGGAACCTCATAAGGAAGGTGGTTTGTTGAAAAGAAAATGGATACTTGGAGGCACAAGTATATAAGTCACCAGTGCAAATTCTGGAAATCTGAACAGTGAAGAGCCGGTTTGATTCATTTTGCATTCTCCCATTTTTTAATATTTAGTAAGAATGTAATAAAAGAACTGGACCATACTTACATATGCTGTTTGGCAAATCTTGGCATAAATCTTATATTCTCGTTACTGAATGACTGACTTTAGAGACAGAACTGACTGTGTTAAGTGGCTAAAAGGACATTATCTTTTAAGGCCATAAGATTCTAAAAAGCATTTTAAAAGGAAAAAAACAGTATAGGGGACACTGTTCTTGAGCTCCTGTGATGCATATAGAAAATCTACCACGCCAGGTAAATTACGGGTTTTTTAATCATTAAGGATTGCACCCGATACACATTGGACAAGATAATTTACATTCGTAAAGAACAGAGCTTACTATAGAGTTGTCGGTCCCATTTTACCAGGTCCAGAAAAAAAGCCTGCTGCCATATTTAGCAGGCTTCAAATCTCCTTCAATGGGTGGATTTGGCTCTGGTCTTGGTCTGGAATGATAGACATTCTCAGGGATAGGTCGGTCTGTCTGCACTTTTGTGACCTGGAAGGAAAAGTAGTACACTGGAATTTTTCTTGTAGTATTTAATAGACAAAACTACATTAAGCCAACAGCTCAGAGGAGAAACAATACAAGTGGCTTTAACGAGTCATGCAGCAGAAAAAGAAATCATCCATTAGTAGAATTAATCAAATGCCTACTAATTCAGCACAGACTGCTTGAAGACTCTGCAAGTATTTAGTAGAGCACCTTACAGAAAGTTTAGTGGGCCAAATGATTCATAGTGATAGACTGCCACAGATACATAGGGCATATTAAGGAAAGGACTCTGACACATTTCTATAATCTAGATTAGGATAAGAAAAGCCTGAAGCAGTGACATCACAGGGTGGTCAGGGAAGAGTAAAATGAAGCAAAAACACTACAATAAAGTTGTCACTTACGAGAACAACGCATGTGTCAAGGGTTACACGATTTTATTTTTTTTTAAACCCACTTCCTTGAAGGTAAGCTTCTAATTTGAAGTTTAGCTCCCATTTACACCCATTTACCCCTTGACTTCAGTGATATAAGAATTTTGTCTTATCAACAGTGGGCCAAAACCTCAGCACTTTTGAAAGCTGTTACTTTGCAAATAAAGTAAAAGTATACACAAGTATGCAAAAGTATGCACAAGTTCCTGTTTTAGCTGTCTGAGGTTAAGCACCTGAACTGTCTCAAAAATCAAGCATAGAAAAAACGAACAGATGCTCAATGCTGCCTAAACTTGTATTTTTGAAGGCAATTCTTAAAGGATTATCCACATAACAAAAATGAATATCAAATGTTTAGTAGAAGTGTCCATTTCAAATCCAGCACATCCTTTCCTCCAGTCCAAGGTCAAATATACAAAAGAACCAGCATAAGCAAATCAATGGAACAGTAGTACATACACTACACAGAATCATCACCAGCCAGACATTTTTCCCGCCCTTAGCATCTATGGTAGCAGGAATTTATTTTGTGCCATTATTATTTTTTTTAACATAATAAAAATTTTCCACTGTAAGCATTTTTAAAACTTATGAGCACTCAAGTATTATTAGCAACAGATCAAGAAAAGAACCTCTCACCAAAGTGAGCACACACTGTAGGAAGAAGAGTTCATAATACAAAATTCCCCACCCGAGAGTGTGCTTAAAGGGCCTCTACAGTTCTGCCACAGGCTTCAACAGAAAGTTGAGAGTTCATCAATAACTTGCCACTTCCATTGCAGCAGAAGTGGTAATCTGAGATGTAGTATACGACGGGAACGCTAATAAAACAGACAGAAGAATCTGGCCATCCAGCTAAAGAAGAGCTGAAAATGTCATGCGGTACACTGGAACATTTTTTCCATTAGACTGAACTGACAAATGGAACACTAGTACATGAGAAAGGAAAGCTGAATTCAAGAGAATATGAAAGCTACATAGGGACCTAGAACCGGAAGTGTCCTCCTGGGTCGTCCAGTCCCGTCCCTTGCTACACCTATCAAACCAGAAATAAATCCACTGTTATAGTGGAGAAGTTATGAACTCTGCGCTGTATTTATTGTAACACAACTTTTGCACAGAGTATCCTAAAATGCTTTACAGAACTAAACATAACAGCTGGTGAAAAACGGTAGATAGAAAGAGATGAGGCATATGCAACAGAAAGATGTTTTTCAGAATAGATTTGAAATGAGACGGAGAAATACAGGGGGGGTTATTCCAGATGACAAGAGTTGCAGAGAAGGTTCTTGTATCAAAAGTGCTGAGACTGTGTTAAAGCAACACAAATCATCACTTGGAAAACTAGTCTGTTTAAAAACAGTTAAAAGTAGTTTAAGATATTATGCATGAAGAATGCTGGAACAAGTACATAGAATGCTTTCAAAACTTAGCAGCACAATTCTGAACTAGTTTCTCAAATAAATGAGAAGCAGTAGATGCACTTCAAGACTACAATAAAGAGGACCATATAGGACCTGGCTGGATAAGGGCTGAACCTGTGTGTCTCTGTGAACATCAGAACACCAGCAGCACTCTGCACATGCTGGGGAACAGGGACTTTAGGAGGTCAGAGAGAAGGGAGCTGAAATAACCAGTAAGAAAGGAGATGAAGACATAGGGCAGGATTTCCTAATTACCTTAGACAGCTCTCCCAGATCAGGTCTCACCCAGCCCAAGTTCTCCAGCACACAATTATCAAATGCCAGCTGCTGTTTTCGGCAACGACGAAGCTCTTGAAGGTTGGTATAATCAATACAAGTCCAGTATTCAGTAAAAGGTTCTGCACAGTGTGCCTTAATCTTCCTATAAAACAAGGGATTTTAACTGTGTTATTTTGCAAAAGACAAGGAAGCTTATAAGAGCTACATTTGCAAAGCTGGCACTCTCCCATTCACTCCAGCCCAAAACATATAAACCAATTTCCAAATGGTTGCCATTCAGTAGTTATTTACAAAGTTTATTCTCCAGATGGTATTCATAAAATTGTTATCGTCTGGTCATTTTGAAAGAAACAGATAAAAGAAAGATTAGTAATAAATAAAAAAAATTATGACACATATGCATGGCATTTCACAGACTACTTACTACTCCCTGTCAAGAAGAGCTTGCAGTCTAAGCATATGAATTTATAATTCCACACTGATCTCGAGCGAGGTCTGTATTACCCTTTAAATAACCACAACAGAGTTATGAATATGATTGTTAAGATCAGTCAGCTTTCAGACACCATTCTTACATCTCACTTAGTGCATGCTTATTTTAATAATGTAATGTGAATGCTCTGTTCATGATACTTAACTGCTTCCAACTTAGTTTGATTTTTTTTTAAGCTTAGCAAGTCACATCTTCTTAAGGTCTATTATTAAGGCTGCGAGTCTGTCATGGAGGTCACAGATGCTGTGACTTTCCGTGACCTCCGTGACTTTTGCAATGGCTGCTGTTGGCTCGGGGGCAGCCCCTGAGCCAGCAGCAGCAGTTTGGGTGTGTAGGAAGGGGCTAGGGGCAGGAGGAATGTGGGGGGGCACTTACCTAGGGACGGGGAGCTCCCCAGGCGGCTCCCACTGGCATGGCCCGGTCCCCACAGCTCCCATTGGCTGCCGTTCCCAGCCAACGGGAGCTGTGGCAGCCGGTGCTTATAGCAGGAGCAGTAGAGCCCCTGCCCTGGCCCATCTCAGCCGCATAGGAGCTGCAGGGACAAGGAGCTGGGTAGGACGCCCCTGCCAGCCCCCGTGCCCCACAGTACAGCAGGGGTCCCAGGCCACATCTCCCAGCACCCATGGACTGCCCCCTCCCACCCCCGAGCAGCTGTAGCCCCGCCCCCACCCACATTTTAGTCAGGGTGGGTATTTTTAGTAAAAGTCATGGACAGGTCACAGGACTGTGAATTTTTGTTTACGACCTGTGACCTATTCATGTTTTTTACTAAAAATACCTGTGACTAAAACATAGCCTTATCTATTATTAATATTTATAGCATAATAGCACCCATCGGCCTCAATCAGGATTGGGCCTCACCTTGCTAGGTGCTATACAAACACATACAAAGAGGTACTCTGCCTCTAAGACTATGATCCTCCAAACATTTCTATGCACATGATTTCAGTCATGTGAGGAAAGTTTTGTACTTATTTAAATGTTTGCATCATTGTGCCCCTAGATGACAAAGGATGGGGAAAGCAACTCACATAACAAGTCTGACATTTTTAAAAGTATAGTCTCAAGTTACTGAAGCCCAGATACTCCTGATCATCTTCAGACTTTCAAACAAAGCCAACTTGCCTTGTGGCTGAGCCCAAGCAAGAGAAGTCAATATAACAGAAAGAGTGCGGGTGACTGTTTTATGAACAACTGAAAACTACTGAATACTTTGCCTTCCAACTAGCAGTGGAAGTAGTCTCCACCACTGACAGTCTCCACTGAGGAAGCACTGCCTCCAACCCTCAGGAGTTCAAGTCTAGGGAACAGCAAGAACACCTCAACAAAAGTTTAAGCATAGCACGATCATCTCAGCTATAACTAAAGAAAGTTGTTATTGTAATGCTTGTGTAAATGGTAGCACACAGGTAGAAGCTATGCCGGCTGACACTTCAGGACAGATTCTCTTCTCCTATGTAAATACCATAAGCAGACAGGTAGCAATGGACAGCACATGCTCACTTCGTTACCATTCTCTTTTGAAGCACTAATTAAAAATAAAGTGTGTGTACTGTGTCAAAGTGCTGAAGCATGAAATATATATTTCATTTTAATACTTTAATCTTGGTTTCGATAGGGACCACGTATGCTACAGGCTACACTCAAGTAAAAATCTCATTGACTTCAATGTGAGTTTTGCCTAAATAAGATCTGCAGCATCCAGCCCTAAAACTGGATTTGAAAAGCCACCTGAGATTCTTACCTGAAAAACTCCAGTGCACATTGATTGACTTGCTTCCCTTCCTGTAGGCATTTCCGAGGATCCTTCTCCTCCCAGCGGCACAGCATGAACTCCTTGTTGGGCTTGTCACACTGCGAGCCATAGTGATGGGCTGCAGCTTTCAGCAGGGAGGAGCTGACGCTCACCTGAGGAGTTGGGGGAGGAAGCATGAGCATCAGTGGGAGAGCACAACCCAGGGTAGGGCCCATCACTAAGCACCTGGCAGGTGGGACTCAGGCACAGATTTACCCAGCTACAGAAGGGTTTAGGGTCCCCTCTGTGTTCAGTGTCTGCCCTATTGCACCCTACTTGCAGTGCTCTAGAACAAGTTACCCCACCATGAACAACCACAGCCTGAGATGGGGGGGGGGGGGGCGCGGCGGAGAGAGGGGGCCCTGTCCGGTGCCCGATCCCGGGGGGGGGAGGGGTCTCAGGGGTCCCTGAGGCGGGGGGGGGGGGGGGCAGGGGGCCCTGTCCGGGTGTCTAGCCCCGAGGGAAGGGCGGGGGGGGGGGGGCAGATGGATGGAGCCCTGTCCGGTGCCCGGGGGGGCACAGGGGTCCTTGAGGCGGGGAGGGGAGTTGGCAGGGGGCCCTGTCCTGGGACCTAGCCCCGGGGGAACGGCAGTGGGGGGGCGGATGGAGGGGACCCTGTCCGGAGCCCGGGGGGGGGTGGGCGGAGGGGTCCCCGAGGCGGGGGGGGGCAGGGGTCCCCTGTCCGGTGCCCGAGCCCATGGGGGGGGCCCAGATCGGGGGGCGCCACCAGCCAGGGGGTCCCCGGACCGGAATGGGGGGGCCGCCTGAGGGCCCAGCTCTCACCTCCTGCACATCGAGCTCCTCCAGCGAGGGCACCTCCAGCGTGCCCGGCATGGCGCTACCCCGCGCCCCGCTCTCCTTGAGCTCCCCTTCGGCGCCCTCCCGGCACAGACGGCAGGCCCCGCGCCACTGCGCATGCGCCACCAGGGCTCGCGGACCTAGTGCGCATGCGCCACCAGGGCTCGCGGACCTAGTGCGCATGCGCCACAGCGGAGGGGCGCGAGAAGCGGGTCAGCCGCGCGTCGACTATGTGGGGGCGGGGCTTGTTCTCTGTCTCCGCCTGCTCCTCCTCCTCCTCCTCATGCCCCGCCCTCCGGCTTGTTACCATGGTGACCGTTTGCTGCCTAGCGGAGCCCAGGCCAGGGCGCATCCCGGGCGGGCCCCATGGAGGTCACGGGCAGCACCTACTTCGGGGACTATGTGCATGGCAGGTGGGGGCTGGGGTTGAGGGGGGAGGAGCACCCTTGGGCCACGGGGGGCAGGGGGGTTAGGGCTGAGCCATCACCCCATGGTGCTGGGCCATTGCACTGTGTGAAATGCAGGGTATGAAAATCCCCCAGCGTGAACAATCTTGGGCAGGGAGAATCGTGGCCGTGAAAATCTCTGGGTGTGGAAACCCCCCAGTGGGAAAGCTCCTAGATGCACTATCCTTGCACGCCCGCTTGCTTGTGCCCGCGGAATTGCAGGAGTGGAAGTACCAGACCGGGTTGGGACCGCTGTGGAAATTGGGGCCTTTTCATGCGAGAGAGGCACAGCGCAGGATGGGGAGTGAGGCGTAGCTGAGGTCTAATCCTGCTCCTGAAACAGCTTCCAGTGGCCGTGGGCAAGTCACTTAGGGCCAGATTTCTAAAGGTGTTTTGACACCTAGAGATGCACATAGGTGCCTAATGGGGTCTTCAAAGTGCCTCATCATCTGTCTCCCAACCCCCATTGAAATCAATGGCAATTAGGCATCTAGGTGCTTTTAAAGATCCCACTGGGCACCCGTCTGCATCTTTGGGAGCCTAAATATCTTTGAAAATCTGGGCCTTAACTTCTCTGCGTCACAATCTGTAAAATGAGGCTAAAGTTACCATGCTGGGGGATGTGAGGATAAACCAGCTTCATGTTATTCATCACTCACCCACACTACCTTGTTGGAGACACTGGAGAGTGGTAGGAAGAGTCTAGGACATGTCCTATTAATAATTGTAAATAGCGTACAGATGCTGTAGGAAATGATGTTGGTGATTCAGTAGGTTGCACACTTCCTTCCAAGGCCCCAGCCTGCTGATAGAGGGTGCTTTGCTGCTGTCGTCCTTGTCACATTTTGGATGAGATGTAAACCCGACATTTTATGGTTATTAAAGATTCCATGGCAGATATTTTGGGGTTTTTTCAAAACTAGGGGTGTTTGCCCTATTGTCCTGGCCCAATTCTTAAAGGCTGATTCAGTTTTATCTCCCTAGCATTCCACTTGTAGTTCCTGTTACAAAAGGTGTTTTCACATCCTGTCCTAAACTTTTGGGTGATTTTGCTGTGGACTGTTAAACCCCAGAAATGGCTGTGGTTCAATGGCGGGTACATTGATCCCTGTTTGTAAATCCCGTATGAAATGCATTTAGTGGGGGTTGTTCGATGAAAGCTGCTTTGTGAAAAACAGTCATTATTATCCACCCTTTCTAAGGGTGCTTAAATATGGTCATCAATTTTCTACAGTTCATAGCTTCTGATTTATATTAATTGCTATCAACCTCCCCTTTCTTCCATTTGTAAATTTTTAAAATTATTTTTATAGATGCCTTCACTTCCCCTCTGAACCAGCTCAATTTTTTAACCAGTAAGGCCTTCTTCATCAGTTGTGGGGTTTTGCCTTTTTGGACATCTAGTCAAGTGTTCTTAAACAATTTCTGATTATCATTCACAGGATTGAAGGGAAAGGCCGCTATACTCTCCCAACTGAAACCAAATATAATGGCACAATGAAAGATGGAATGTTTCATGGCAAAGGAACCTTGTATTTTCCTAATAGAAGTAAATATGAAGGAATCTGGGACTGCGGAATATCGAAAGAGGTATTATATCACTCGTCCTTTAGATGTGATGCTGAAGGCTTAGAAACATAGGAATAGAACACGAGGAGGTTGGAAGTTCACCTATGCCAACCCCCGCTGCAGTCATAGGAAACTGATTGGGTGGGGGTATGCCCATCTTATCTAAAGGCTGATCCCTGCTTTGTACTCAAAAGACAGTTAAAATCCCTTTGCTCCCAAAGGTTACTGCCAATATGCTTTAGGGTAAATTCTCCCTGGTTCAAAGACTGTACATTCAGAAATGTTTGTATCATGAAATAAGTGAAAGCTATCAAATCACCACCTTTCCCATTGGTGGCTTTTTCACTCTCAATGTTGGCTTCCCCTATTGCATGGACAATAGCTATTTCCCATTGAACAGGAAAATGATTTGGTTATGGAATGTGGTTCTTATGGATCTGCAGGCATCATTTCCAGCTGCACTTAAATGTGGAGCAAAACGGTATATTATTTATTCTCAGATAACATACATCCTTGGTAATGGATATAAAAAAATGTTATTCTTCACTCCATTCATCACACTTATTAGTTCGGTACTTGAATTTGTTTTGCAGGGGAAATACACCTTTGCAGATGGTCTTGAATTCAAAGATAAAAAATGGCATTATTGTGATGGCTATGACAGAAGATTTTATACAGAAATCTGTTCCGGTCTAAAACCAGCAGGTACTGTGTTGCATTTGTGTCTGGAAGGATTTAAACCAACAACTCTTTTTATTAAGAGAGATTAATTCACCTACATGAGTAACTTGGAGCAGGAACATTCTGGTTTATTTCAGAACTCCATCCACACGACACTGACAAATGTGGTGAATAGTCTCTTCTTGAGTGATCATGTTATGAGGGCAGGACATTGTTACCTAGCAATTTCTGGCATCTGATTAAGCCTTTTATGGGTTTCACATTCACTGCATTCTAGACATATTTTTATTACAGAAAACTGGGACATAAAACAAAAGAAGATATATTACCTTGCACTCATAATTTTGCATAATGTTCTAAAGTACCTGAAAGAGTAACAGAAACCCACAAACAGCATGGTACATGAAATGTGTGGCTTGAAAATGACACATTTTCAGTGGATACGAAAATACATACTTACTTTATGTCCAGCCTATAACATTTGCTGTTAGACACATTTACTAGTTCATCTATGACTAAAAGGTGAAAAAAGTATGTGATAATCACTGAATAATATACTGGCATAGTGAGCTGCAGTCTTATTCATACTATACAACATTTGAACAATGACATGTCTCTTTAAGTCATGGCTAGATTTTCTCGGCCTTATTTTGAAGTTTTCATAGATTCATAGATTCTAGGGCTGGAAGGGACCTTGAGAGGTCATCGAGTCCAGCCCCCTGCCCTCATGGCAGGACCAATTACTGTCTAGACCATCCCTGATAGACATTTATCTAACCTACTCTTAAATATCTCCAGAGATGGAGATTCCACAACCGCCCTGGGCAGTTTATTCCAGTGTTTAACCACCCTGACAGTTAGGAACATTTTCCTAATGTCCAACCTAAACCTCCCTTGCTGCAGTTTAAGCCCATTGCTTCTTGTTCTATCCTCAGATGCTTTTCGGTGCATGTTCATAGTATTAGTCTTATGGGCTAAATCATAGGACTGTGAGTAAGGGTAACCAAGATGTCTTCCTTTCTATGCCAAACATTTTCTGGGTGGGCCACTCTGTGCTTCAGTTTCTCCATCTGCAAAATGGTCATAATAATTACCTACCATAGAAGTGATGGAAATCTTAATTTAGTAAAGTTTATAAAATGCTTTGAGATCTTGGGATGGAAAGTGCTATAGAGATGTAAAATATGTATATTTATTATCATTATTTATTTTGACAGAAGAGTACAGTTTTAAAAAAAATGGGATTTTTTGTTTTTGTAATAAGTTATACTGTCTCTTTTCAGGTATCTCTCAGCTTACAAACTTAGATCCTCCCAGAACGATTCCACAAGGCTGTTATGACTGTGGTGATGGATTCTATAATCCGAATACCAGAGTTGTCATTGATTACAAACTCAGGTTTTTGAGGAACGCAGGTATGTGTTTTATTCATCTTGAAGTACTGTGTAAGTTGGCTTTATTTCACATACATTCTATCATGTATGATTATAGCTGAAATTTAAAAACCAGTTTTCAAGTTCTGCAGCTACTGAGCTAAAATATTTCAAACAACATGGATTGTTTGTATCAATTAGTTAATTCCAAGGAAAGTTGTGTAAACCATACTGCACATGGTTTACAAAATTATAAGTGATGTTTTCACAGGCACATATGAATAAATGCATTTGATTCATATTTAATAGCTTTTAAACCCAGGAAGACTCATTCTCCATTGATACCCAGCAAGACAGTGTTTTCAAGATATATATCTATCTTTTCAATGGACTCAGTCCCGCAAGGTGTCAAGCTCTCTGCCCTGATCAATTATGTGCTTAACTTTAAGCATGGGAATAGTCCCTTTGATTGCAGTGAGACTGCTCACTTGCTTCAAATTAGGGACATATTTAAGTGCCTTGCTGGACTGTGTCAGTGTTCACACTTGCAGGATCATGTCCTAAATACGTTTACAAATCTGGGTATAGTGTTGGAGGAGGAGAGGAGGGAAGAGGGGAGACTAAATGAACTGGAGGTATCATCTGCTACAAAATATACCCGATAGTACTTAGCCTGTTTCATAAACCCTCAATAAATACTGATTTAGATTATTACAAATGGCACTGATCCAAAATACAAGAGTGGGCCTACTGATGAGTAAGATAAGTAAAATGCTTTCCAAAAACACAGGAACCTGCACAGATTAGTACATGCGGGAACGCCTAGGAATTCAATTTATTGTTTTTTAAATGTATGCTTTGAACTCATTGTCCTTAGCTACATTTTTTTCTATAGCCTAAAGATTGTGTCAATCGATATTCACTAACATCACATCATAGAATGCAGTCTAACAAGATAATTATAAGTAGAATATGCAGTAGATTATTCTGATCTCTTTTCTATTAACATTCCTTTGAGAATCCAATACTAGCGTAAAGTTAAATTTGTCAACATGGGTGTGAAGGAGGAATGTATCATGTAGGCCATACCCTTCCTCTAAGAACACGAACACAATTGAAAGATCCAGCACTTGTTCAACATCAGAGGAATGTTGACTTCCCCAAGAGAAATAATTCAGGGCACAAGGCCACTGCAGTTAAAAAAAAAAAACAGCTGTAAGCAGAAGAAACTGAGGAAAGAGGTTGGAATGACGGGGAACAGATCCAGAACTATTCCTTTATAGGCTGGTCAGGAAAAAGCAGGAAAACCTCCAGGCTTCTGTCCAAATCTTGAAAGCATCAAAAGCAGATGGTAGGAAGCATTCAGGAAGCTCTTACAACAGCTTGACAGGTTTAGCCAAATGACACCATCTTCCTCAGGTCTGGGAGTGGGATTTGAGGATACTCCAGCCCCAGCCTTTCACCCTTGTTTGTTACGAAGCCGCTTGCTTCATTGCTGATTGAGCTAGCAGGGAAAGGAGGCGCTCTGCTTTTGGCACTGACACTCCTGCCGAACAATCTTTCTAGCAAGGAAAAGAGAAGGCTCCATTTGAATTTGTTGCAGTTTGCTTTTCTTTAATCAGTGTGTGTACACAGAATATCATAGAGAGTCCTGCCTCAGTTAGCAGGACTTCAGTTTCACAACTATCGAGGGCCTGAGGCCCATTTACATTAATGCCCTCACTGCCAAGTGGTGCAACAGGGTCCTAGTGTGATTGAGAGCAGGTCCCGGGTGTGTAATGAAAACAATGCTTTCATTTCTCCTAGTGTTACTAGCCAAGGATTTCCATTTTTAAAAAAAGATGTGCAATTATTTCTCAGTTTATAAACCACTTCTTCCTTGGGGATATACTGACATTTCTGTTGTCTGTTCGTGTGCTTTTTGGATCTTTTCTTTTTCCCCTCCCCCACCCAATATCATCTAATACATGAAATTGCAGACATAAAAAGAACATGCAGAAATACCTATTTGTGAGAAGAAATGCTGTTCACATTTTTCAATCAGTCATTGTGGAGTTATACCCCGCTACTGCCGCTAAAGGAGTATAGCCTTTGAGAACTCATAATCCTGACACCACTTTTATTGAGCGGCCAATACAAAGACCTGAAGATGAATATCCAGAGTTTTGCGTCTTTCAATGAAAAGCATAAAATATGAGATTTTAGATTTGCTGTCAAATGGAGAGCAAATTCCAGGGTTAAAGGAGAGCTATGGCATTCTGGGAGGGTAGACACTAGATACCATCGTTTTCAAAGAGAAATTACAGTTAGAAGTCGAAGTCATTCCCTGCTGAGACGGTGGAGTGAAAGGGGATAACTGCGTGTTTCTAGCAGTTCTGCCCTACTGATAACAAAACAAAGATGTTTTTGGCGTAATATGCTTTCCTTCTGCTTCTGTCCTCCTGATGCTAACTTAACTGGTGCGTGCAACCCCTGCTCCTGTTTCTCCTAGTCTGAGATTGATTCTGCTTTGCTGCCTGTTCTTCACGCTCCTCCTCTAGGATTTACATGGTGCATAGACCTTGGGGTTGGCCCTCTGCATGTGGACTTGCACCTGATGTACCTTTGTCTCTTTATAGAATATTAGAGAGGAGGGCAGAGAGGAGACAGAGACAAATCCTTCTCTCACTTACACCAGTGTAAATCCAGAGTAGGTTCATTGAAATCAGTAGGTTAATTATGGATTCACACATGTGTAACTAAGAGCAGAATTTGGCCAAGAGACTCAAGACAGGGTATTATTTATTGAGAGGAAAGGTTTTTTTTAATGCTGGTGTCACAAAGCAGCCAATAATCAAGTTATGATTTCGACAAGCCTAGAATCTTGTGACTTAAAGGGAAAGTCCCAGAGTGCTCAAGTGCGGAGTTTCTGAGTAACTTATTACAACCAGCAGCGGTTAGAAGTCAGGAGTATTATTTTATTCTGTAGTTTAAACAGCTGTATTTTTAGAACATCAAGAGTTTAATTACATGTCACAAATATTACTCTATAGTGACGGTTGAGATGGCACTTTAATTCTAAGCCTCAATAATCACATGCTTGCAGCTTCCTCCTAACATTACCCTTGGGACTGAAACTTCTCATGCTTGGTCTGAATAAACCTGGAAGTGAATCATCTTGGAAAATTTGAAGAAATTCCATTTATCCATTCTGGATTATCCAAGGACAAAATCCATTCAATAATTGTGTAGAAGTGTATGGCTATCCCTCCCTGTCAGTATCTGAGGGAGGCCACGCCCCCTCACCGTTGGGCCACTGTTCAGGCAAGAGTTACTGGGGAATTAGCAATCTCTGAGGCGCCTGCCCTCTAAGCAGGGCCAGGCAGCGAGCCATCCAGGGCTCAGGCTCTCAGGCAGAGTCACAGTCTTGGGGCTCAGGCCCTCGGGCAGGGCGGAGCACCAAACAGTCTGACGTCCTAGCTCTGGCAGACAGCAGACAAATGCAGGCCTCTTGGCCTAAGGTAGGGAGGCTGTCACCCCAGGGGTGGGGTTGGCAGCAGGAGGTAGGGGGACCCGGGCCCACCCTACTCCACCATGTGCCAGCCTAGGGCCCTAACAATGGCAGATGGTTCCATCACTGAGTCAGTGGGGATCCAACCAAAACATGCTGACCTGGATTCAGGCAACAACACAACTGGACTAAAGTCTGGTGTCCCTGGGCTATTTCCTACACTCCTACACATTGTGTACCTGTTGCTCCATCTCCCCGGGGTATACAGCTAACAGAAGCTCCAAACAGCTCCTCGGCGTCCCTGTCAGTAGGCGGCTCTGGCAGCACCTCCGGTCCTCGGCACAGTGTAGGTCTCCATCGGGCTTGTGCCCCAGCGACGGGTGGGAGATGTCTGTCTCCTCTTGTGACTCTTGCCCAACTGAGCTGCCTTTTATACTTCCTGTCCTGCTCCTCTGCTTCTGGCAGGGCAGGCATGGGTGTCGTGGCTCCACCCACCCAGGGGTAGGCGGGGGTTCCTCCCCATCAGTCTCTGAGGAATGCTGTGCACCCTTCTTACCTTCAGAGGCTTTGTCTTACAACTTAGATGTGGTGTGTACAGAGTACTCAGTGAGAAATGTGGGCTTTGCTTTGTCTGAAGAAATGTAGTTGAGAAATAAAGCCATAACTATTTAAAAATCATGTGTTACTCATGCACAGTGTATTACTTTCCATGCCACTCTTAGCAAGTACCAAATGTGAGCAGATGTTTGTGTGTTCATTCTCGAAGCCACCGGTGACGCTAGCTGACATCAGAATTGGTAGAGGGGTGAAGACTTGGCAATCTTGCAGACCTAGAGATCTTTCTAGATATGAGGCAGCAAGTTAAACTTAAAAAATTGTTCTACTGCAGGAAAAGAAGTACTGTACTTGCTGAACATCATTCTCTTCTGCACTCCTCTGATGTTGCCCATTCTATTGATGTAGGTAGTGGGTGAATGCTCTGATTCCAGACTAGCCCCTAGTATTGCCTAAGAATCTGAGAACTCTTTTGGCAGATGCTCTTTGCAAAGGTACAGGAAAAGGAAAGCCCTTCACCACAAAAAAGAGAATAATATTTTCATTCTTCGACTGAACTTAGCTTCCTAGTGATTTGAATGTCTACTTATAAGATAAGATTATTTTGTAATTTATATATTTGTTTCTTTTTTATTAGATTTAAGATTCTGAATGTAGATGAGCTCTAGCTCCCGTATGTTGAAACTCTTAAAAGCTCTTCAAATAATTGTTCTATGGATACTTGTTAAGCTAAAGAAATCAGTTTTGATCAGCAATAAAAGTTCATGCTATTTCAAGTGCAATGCTACAGCTATTTGCTGTTGTATATTTAATCATTTTGAATTATATGTCGTGTAAAAGATTTTAGCTCTGGGGCATTTGCCAGATGGCTGATTCTGCGCTTCACACAACAAAAGAAATAATGTTTTTGTAAAGCTCTGAAAAATTGTTGGTAATCAGTATATTCTTCAAGGAATGGGATCCAGACCTGTTTAGAAAAAAAATAAGCTTTTGCAGAAATTAATTTGAAGTGCTTAGTCTTTACCTCTGGGCTCTGAACAAAACAAATTGTGTCTATTGTTTGTGGATTTTTTTATCAATTTGACAAATCCAGTGAATTTAAAATTTTACATATTTTTGTGACAAATGCAGTTTGTTTGCAATTCATTGATCTCTTTGCTTGAGGCTGGCAAACTTACTTCTCCTGAAAAACAAGCGAAGACAGGTGAAGAAAAAGTTGTGCTCAGGTCTCTACATACATATAGGTACAAGCCTATAGCCCTTGCTCACACAAGTAGTTCTTATGAACCTGAGTAGCCTATTGCTTCCCCCCACCCCCCAACAGTTAAAACAGTTGTCCTTATCATCTCCTGCCTTGGCTGCTGCTCACATCTCTTTCTGAACTGAGATTCCTATCATTCCAGTCTAATCCCGCCAAAATGCAATAGCAAAAAGTATCTTACTTGTCCGCCATCTGACCAAGTCACTCCCCTTGCTTCCCTTGACCTCAAGGTCTTGCTCAGTTTTACTCCAAACTGTGTTTTGGATCTTGTCTCCTGTTATGTTCCCTGATGTCTCCTTTCCCCACCCTTCTTCTATTCCCACCATTTATCTTCTTCTGTGCTTCCCCATATTCATGCTAATCCCCAATGTCCCACTCCCCCACCTTCCAAAACCCCCACTTCTATGAAGCCCCCAGATAGAAAATACGGAAAATATTAGATGAACAAGAGGGTCAGAATATTTGTTACTATAAACCTCTTCCTCTGGGTCTCCTAGTTCATCTCATCATCCTGTGACTGTCTTCTAAACTGTAAGATTTTGAGGGCAGGGCTTGTCTTAAAGTCTGTCTTGTGCAGTGCCTGGCTGATAGACGGCATTTAACAACTAATACATATCAATTGACTTTCAGTGGGATTTCTTACAGGAGTAAGGGTTGAGGAATACCACAATCACATCTTCTGCAATACTAGCAAGAAACTTACCAAGTAACATGTTTATTTAACTCACTTATTTACCTTAGGAACAAACTGCTCGTTTGGGCGGCGAGAAGGAACCTAAACATAGAAGAGCGGGGGGAGAAGATTGCTGGGATTGATACTGGGGACTGCTGTGGGGCCAAGTCAAGGGGGCTTAATGTGAAGACTGGGGGTGGGGAGGAATTCAGTGTGTTTAATTTAAAGAGAAAATACCCTAATCTCATATAATTAAATAGCTGTGTGCCTGTTACCACCCTGATCACTTTGGTTGTATCCCTTTCCCCCCCACACTTCATTGGCTGTTGTCTTTAGATTGTATGCTCTGTAGTACAGGGACTGTGTCTTCCCTGTGAACGCATCTAACACATTTTGGACATGACTGCAAAATACATACTTATGTCTTCCTCAGAGCAAAAGGCTGTGCAAGCTACAGCTATAATTGAGAGCTCTATGCTATGTAACCTAGAAAGCATTTTTAAAATTGAATCTGGCTTCTAAGTTTTACTATTCAATTTACCCCATTCAATAAAGCAGTTTATTAACCAGTATGATTAGCCCTCTCTACTGTAGCTAGCATGGCTAACATGGTGTTAATATTAATACATGCATCGCCTTACTAAATCACTGCAATCATTTAAACAACTGTAGCCTTTGTGGTTTCCTGAGCCTAATATAATTATCGCTTTGAAACCTGTGAAGGTTTAAATTCCAAATAGCAGCATGCCAAGAACAACAACTTTGTTTGTGTATTAGCCATCCCATTGCGAATCCACTTAGAAAGTTTTGACCCAAACAGTATAGGAGCTTGCGTTCAGCTATACAGTACGTGTGAAAACACGTTTTGTAGGAGATGGAAAGTTCATTTTGAGGCCATTTTGGGTTTACGCAATTAAATGGAAATGGAAGGGTGAGAGTTTGCGTGTGGAAGTAAAGGTTAATTGGATACATATTTTCCATTTTCTTGCCAACACTGATGTTGTTGAGGTTAGGTGTGGCAAGGAAGGGGGTGCTGGAGATTTTGGGGAGGGGCAGTAGAGGTGATGGCTGTGATGCTATCACAGATGGCTATAATTGTGGAATGGAAGAACACAATAAACTGCACCATGGGTGATGGGAGGAGTCAGGTATGTGAGACAATGAACAGCTGTTGTTATTTACGGAGCACTGAGAATATGCTTGGCACTGACATAGATTAGAAGACATAGTTTCTGTTCCAAGGAGCAGACAATGCAAAGGGCCTCTTTTGCAACCTTTGCTCAAGGCAAGTAGCTCTTACTTATGCTAGTAGTCACATTGGCTTCAGTGAGACAGCTCATGTGGTTAAGGATTGCAGGATCGGGCCCTAACACAGATGCAGACAATCAAGTTCTAACATATCGGATGTATAAGGGACAGTGCATGGTTTTCTCCTTGTAAGAGTCACCAAGTATTAATGCCTTGGGAGATTATAGAAAGATCCAAATAAGGTTTAGTAGAGTGGTGGAGGCCTGCTGTTGGCGTGTAGCAAACTGGAAGGTAGAGTATCGCAGTTTGGATGGAAATAAAAAGGCACAGAAATCATTTAAAATAATCAAATGATGGATTCTAATGGCTCATCCAGCAAGACCTCAGTTTGCCTCAAGACTTCAACTAGATCTCGTGCAAATTATTAGATTTCACTAACTTTAGAATAACTTATTTATTAAGCAAACTTGGCCTTCTTGGATTTTATCAATGTTTTCATTCAAAGCAATTTCCTTTATTTTCAAAATTTGAACATGAAAGTAGCCTGTTATAGCAGGATATATTTCATGAATGTATATTCTACTGAGGCCGCTGAGGAAAATGGAGAAAGAATAAACTTTTAAAGATAAATGAGATGATATAAAATTCAACACACACAATGTAAAGAACCACATACTACCTAATTGTGCCCAGGATGATAATTTACAGTTGATTAAAGAGTTTGGTTGGTTTTTTTTTTTTAAGGAAAATTACTTCTGAAGGTGAAGATGTGCTTAGACAATCATATTAACATATTCAAACAATCGCAATTTGTAAAATAGTAATTACAACAAGCTATCTGGTAGCATTAATCAAACGTCAAGGTTTAATTCCATTTTAAATATTGATGAAATGTGATTCTCCAGTCTAACCCTGGTGTTGCAGGGTTATGGAAGCCGCCAGCGACAGAAAAAGGGGAACGTGTAGTTAACAAGCAGCTGCCACAAAGAAGGATCGGCATCTGTGATTTAAATTGTTAGCTGCACAGTCAGGTAGAGTGTAAAAAGGGTAGTCAAGAGGCTGTTAAGTCCATTGCTGCCAATTATTAACAATCAGGGAGGAGCTTTAAGACTTGTTCAGTACAATAAACCCAGTTTGTCTTGTTTCAGGGGTTACTACTGAAGAGGTTGCAGCTGCACTGATTCAAATAGCCCTAAAACTACAGTAATTATCAACCAGTCTTCTTTAGCGTGGCAAAAGTATGTTTAACCATAGCTTAACTCTTTATGTTCTAATATTGCTCTGCCTCTTTACCCGTAGCTAATCCCTGGAGCCATCTATATTTTTATGGTTCCTCTAGCTATCCTGAATAGGATCCTTCATTTTCCCTTACCTCAGTCTAAGGAATATTTGTGTGGTGCCCACCATTTGGAGAATAGTCCTGGAGGTTCCAGATATTTTGCTCAAGGTCCTCCATTGTGGATATGGAGTCCCTGTTTCTTTTTGTGGCTCCCAGTGAATTTTACCTACCTTCCAGGGCTGCAGCCCATCAAAGACAATGATTAGAAGTCAGTGGGACAGCAAGCATGAGTGGAGGTTTGCAGACAGCGCCCTGCCAGCTCACTTCCACTTTCTTTTCCTCTTGAGTTAGTTCTCAACTCCATATGCAGTTTTCAGCAAGCTTCTCTTTTTAATGCAGCTCAGCTGTGAATAAAATGTTAGGAGGCATAAGAAAGAGGATGGAAAATAATACTGAAAATATGCCAGCCTCCGATACACCCTCACCCAGAATAAAATGTTAAGTTCTGGTCACCCGCTCTCAAAAAAGAAAGAGAAGGTGTCTGTGGATGAGTGATGAATATGATTAGAAATATAGAAAGGTTACAGTGGTTTTGTTCGGTGAGGAGACAAATAAGAGAGGACATGATAGAGGTATACAAAATAATGACATATAGGTAAAGTAGATCAGTTGCTCCTATATATCCTTTTCCCGTAATGCAAAGCATGGAGACATGCAATGAAAATGAAAGGCCACCAACTTCAAATATCCAAAGAAATGCTTTTCTACACCGTGCCTAGTTAACTGGGTGAACTCATTGCCACAAGATGTTATTGCAGGCAAAATCTTAAGAGGATTCTAGGCATAAGTCAATCGCTAAATGAGAGTGGGTAGGAAGATGCTTTCCCTGTGTACAGATTATTGCATAATTCTTCACTATGGGGTTTCTTGCATCTGCCTTGAAGCAGCTGATAGCAGCCACTGTCAGAGACTAAAACCTGGATTTGTAAGCTCGTTGGGGCAGGGATCAGCTTTTTGTTCTTTGTTTGTACAGCACCTTGCACAAAGGGGGTCCTGGGCCATGACTTGGATTCCTAGACACCACAGTAATACAGATCATAATAAATGGATCACAGGTCAGCTCCAGTGGGGTAATTGCTATATTCCTCTGAATGAAGCAGAGGGTGCCCTAAGGTAGGACAATGTGCTGTAGTCCCTTCACCAGACAAGCTCTTCTTTCTATTCAAAGTGTAAATTGGTAATAACGGACTCCACTGGGACATCTCCTTACAATTCAGCCTTTGTGAAAACTGTACGTAGTCTTTATCAGTGCTTATTTGCTGATGCTTATGGTGCTTAGAATCAGATCACTGCGTGAGCTGAGCTATGGTGGTGTTGGGCCTGGATGAGAGACTAAAATCCTTAGAAGAAAAGGCTTGTGCGCACTGAAAAATAAGTTTCCTTCTGCCTCAAGCTGAATGGACCAGGCTCCTGTTGAAAACCCATGAACTGAAGTGAAAAACGTCTTGTGCCTTTCATATTGGTCAGCTGAGCACCAGAATTACATGACCAATGCAGATTCCTTATCAGGAAGGCAGTTGCTCACGTCCTACAACTCACCTGAGCAATACGATCCTTATCAAAGGAAGCAATGGATACAGGTGGTGTTTAGCAAGTAGAGTTTTTGATTGATTACTTCATTTTGACAGAAACAGACAATTTAATTTTCTTGCAATTATTACAAGTCCAGAGTAACAACTCTTACAGCGAGGAGGTACATAATCCCATAGACACTAACAGGCTGGACACTATCTAGCTCATCTAGGTACTTCATGGCCTCATCTCTGTAATATCGGAGCATCTGGAGTGCAGAAATAGAACTTGACATGCACAATAATCACAGCTTGCGCATGATTTATTGATTACTCCCTGTTCTGGGCTCTGGGACCCCCCCCTTGCAGGGTCTCACAGCTTTGACTCCAGCATGAGCCCAGACATCGACACTGCAGTTGTATAGCCCCACAGTGCGAGCCCTGCAAACCCGAGTCAGCTGAGCTGGGCCAGCCCTAGGTGTTTTATCGCAGTGTAGACAGACCCATAGGGGCCAACTTTGCAGTCCTACTACAGATTTCAGTGGGATGTGTCCACCTAAGGACTTCAGTATCAGACCTTAAACAAATTCAGTGTTTTTTCTCTTTTTAGTCATCCTTCTAAAAAAGTTATTCCAGGGGTGCTTATTTTCTCCTGGTTTATTTCCTTTGAGAGAGAAAGAAAGAACACTATAATTGGGTGTTATTAATGTCGCACTCACGCCAAGGAATAGAGCAAGATGCATCATATCCCTGCTGAGGTGGGCAGAGAAAGAAATGTATCCACTTGGGGTAGTTTATCAAAACGACATCACTGGATCAGGGGTTACAGCAGGTAAAGCACATCTACAGACTAAACTAATGAAAGAGATCCTGGGCAATACAGCAGTCTTTTCCACAGCCCCGTTCATAGCAGAGTAAGCTTTTACAAAACATCATCCCTGCGTGTGGAATTGTGAGAGAGGCGACAAGCACAAATACCTGCTGTGCGCATGAATTAGTAACTGCGTGCGGAAGAGTAACACACAGTCATGTGCGCTTGGGAAAACCTCCTCTGATTCACAAGCATCTCTGACTGCTGGTTGTAGAGGGTGTTGAGACAAGTGCCACCGTTTAGACTGGGGACAGAAGCCTGGGAAGTCTACATTCACCAGTGCTCTAGCAGGGCTCAGCCCGAGCAGCACCCCACAGGCGGTGAGTGCCTGCACTTGTTTCATTTGACCATGAATGAAAAGAACTGCTACGATGGCAGGGAAAAAAGGAAAGGGAAACAGAAAAAGGAAAAAAGACAAGAGCAGATCGTGTTTGATCCAAAGCCACTGAAGTCAATGGGACTTAAGAACAAACCTAAGATTTTAGTGAAGGGGCACCTCTTTGCCATATATCCTTTGTTTGCTTCTCTCCTTCTTAGACCAGCACAGCTGCATTTATAGGACGTTTTAAACTTAAATGCTGATATATCAACATAATAAAGGCCCAACTCATAAGCAGAAGTCTCCCTTCAGAAGCTGATTCCTCACTAGCAACATGTTTCTTTTTTAAAAAAAATCTATAATTGACAAGGTCAGTATGTTCTCTTTCAGGTAAGCATTGCTGATTACATTGCTACAAAATCCTTGACATTTAGAACCAGGTTGGTTAGAAGCACAAATTGCAAACATTGATCAGAATTTGTAAAGATGACATTAAACAGAAGTAGCTCTGCTACAGTATTGTTTCATTTGAATAAGAAAATAGATACTGGTACTGTTTAAAGCGATATAATAAATATTTTTATCTGATCTACTACACAGATTTTTTTCAATCACCACACAAATAAAAGCCTGTCAAACAGGTTTTTCAGAGAAGCTGTTTTAGTCCCTTCAACTGAAAGACCCTAACTACTAAAGCTTATCAAGTTATAATTTTCTGTAATTATTCAAAATATTTCTATTCACACTTTGCTGGATAGGTGTTTTCTCCAAATTGCCTTTTTGGTTTTCCCTTTTCGCATTGTCTCTGTGCTCTGAGAGATAACATAACAGACATTGAATAATTGTGGGAGATGCAGAAGATTGTCTAAAGTACTTCCATTAGCTGGTACATCAGCTTGTTGCTATCTGTTATAATGTGGCATTTTTGTATAATAATGTTGGAAGAAGAGCTGTAAAAAAAAATCCAAACAAACCGGGGCTTTGACTCTGGACTTTTCACCAATTGCAATTTTCATAGACTGACACCAACATCAATAAAGTTTTATGTCCTCATTATTGGTACTGGTATCTACCGTAAATGAACATGAGACCAGAAATTATACTATATACAAGAAAGTATTACAATTTTTTGCATGAGTTCCAAACAGTTAATTTGATCAAATGGCCTAATGATCAGATCTATTACGATAAACCAGGTGTCGCTCCCGTTATTTTTTTATATTATATATATATATATATATATATATATATATATATATATATATATATAATTACACACACACACACACACACACACACACACACACGTTTGAATCTTGGCAAATGCCAACAAAACTGTAGACAGGATCTGTTGGCTAAGCAAGAAGTATTTTAAAAATACATTTATTCCTCAAAGAAAATTGCCTGTCTGATCTGGACTCCTCTATGCAAAGAGCAGGTCTGAATCTGTAACATTTGACAGTTTCTTTTTCTCCCTTTCAGATGATGATGAACATGAATGGATCCTTCACACCTGCCGGAAAGGCTGGGATGAAATAACTGGATATAAACCTAAACAGTGAACACAGCTTTAGCTTCTACCCTGATTTTGGAAAACATCATTTGATTCATCCTTAAGTCTGAATGTCTTTGTGGATTTAGATCATCCCCTACCATTATGTGAATGTAGTTTTGTAACCTTTGTTAGCATAATAAAAATTGAACCATCATTTAATTAACTACGTTCACATGAAGCCATAGAAATAAGCTTACTATACTTATCCTAATATTCCTGAGAGGTGTGCAGTGTAGTAGGATCAATATATACACATTATTAAGCCTCAACATACAAAACAATGTACTAAGAGACTGCCTCAAATTCAGTGCTGAAGGCATTCAGCTCCATCTTAGCATTATTTCCCCAGGTCTCAGTTAGCTGTCCTGGTGTATTTCTTTACCCTCCTTTTGCTCAGTACTTTGATATTGACTGATCATTGTAATAACGTACACCAGTTATTCTTTAATGACTGGTTTGCTAACTAGGAAATTATATCCATTTACCAGGAACATTTGTTGAACTCTCCTTTAACAAAATAATAAAAAAGAGAAAAACTGGGTGGGTTGCTGTTTGATTAGTAAGCCAGAAAATATTTTAAAATCAAATAAAATGGAATTACATCATTTTCTTGATGTAAGTGCCAGCACTTCTACTTGCATGAACTTTATTTATTACACAAATCAGACATTTACAAAGCACAACATTAAAAGTATGTAACAAAACAGACATTGGTTTTACAAAAAAGTGCTTACAATTTAGTTTTTGTTTTTTCAATAAATACTAGTCTTGACTGTCCACTCATTCAAAAGGATTTTTTTAAACCATTGTAGCCAAGACGTGTAATTGCAACATGCTACAACAAAATGATCTGCTTTCGAAATAAAATTCTGAGAAGTGTTTATAGTTGGCCGCATATTACAAGGTCTGAATAGATCAGTGACAGCAGTAGTGCAGGATTTAGCTCCCACCCCGAGCATTACGTTATGTAAGCATCATTAGCTAGGGCATTGGGGTTAACCAACATGAGCCAAAAATCAACACAATGTTTTGGGAATAAAATGTTAAACTACTCCATTTTCAGTTCCCCCTCCCCATCAGATTTATTTATCGTATTAAATTCTAGTGGAAGGTTCATCTTTCACTGGCTAATCTCATTGCGTTTAGTCTATAACATTTTTTGTAAATAGCCATTGGAATACTGTAATACACAGAGTCTGCAGTACTGCACCATAACCCATTTGGCAATTACAAAATAACCTAAGTAAATGAGAAGGATTTTTTAAAAAAATCTACAGACAGGAGATGAATGCGAATGACCTGAGATAAGGTTTTGTTCAATGGCAACAGTCAATGTGAAATGCTTTGTGAAACAAAGTATTGAATAAATTAGAGGATTTCTTTTACATTCTTGGTACAGTTGAGTATTTTCCATACACAATAGTTAGCTCTAAAACTGCACGAGCTGAATTGCTTCCAGTTCTTCCAAACAATTTGGGCTTAATAAATCAGAGTCTATTTTCTGCAAAGCTGCTGTGGCTACTTACTGAAGAGATCTTCCTTGAGCATGAGTTGTACAGTGCAATACTCTCTACACGGCTAGTGGCGACTCCACTTACACTATATATATTTGGTCAGAAATGTCTACACATTAGCCCTGTGCTTTGCATTCTGATCCTGTCAGTGGTAACAGTTAAAATAACTTTGATGTACAGTACATA
Organism: Macrochelys suwanniensis; assembly: GCA_033296515.1. Lineage (NCBI taxonomy): Eukaryota > Metazoa > Chordata > Testudines > Chelydridae > Macrochelys > Macrochelys suwanniensis. The sequence goes on along the minus strand of CM065790.1, from coordinate 4,056,846 downwards.
TTACAAGTCAAATTTGATCAGTAACTAAGTTGTTTAGCAGACATATTCCACAGTCTCCCGCTCATAATGCTGCTGAGACAGAAGAAAAATGCATCAAACCTTTGTCTCCCTCAATAAAACCGGGTTGTGGAAATCTCAGTTACCATGGCATGTGGGGTCAAGTTACAGTCTGGAGTCTCATCCTCACAGTCTTAAACTGAACATCTACCCATTACTGTATTACACTAGTTCCACGACAAAACAGTCATTAGAATGAGCACACAGAGATGGGGGAGAAAGTGGCCCTTCCAAGCAGCATGTCACCATCAATGCCATGTCATGTGGACACAGACCAATTCACTACAACCTCGCTGTAACACATACCAACACTCTGAATGCTCAGCTACAGCAAACAAAAGACTGTTACCGTTCTCTCGCTCATTGTTACATACAAAAAGAAAAAAAATCTGGCTTATCATTGACTGAAAACAGATGCAAATTTTTACCATTCACCTCCTCAAAGGGACAATAATACTGAGTTCTGGAGCAACATTAACCAATCAGATCACAGATGCAGATAGGTAAACACCAGTCTCATGGTGGTTGAATTCAATGGAAACTATTAATCTTTCAGGAGGTGAATAATAGTATTTTATGGACTTCTAACTTCAGCTGCCCTTTCAAATGTTAAAGTGTGGATAAAACTTCTAGCAGTTGGTACAGTTGGCCTAGCTGAATTATCGTAACAATGAATATATGCAACAAGACATATTGACTTATTTCAGCAAATCTCAAGATGTGTTTTTGCTCAGTTACTTCTCCGGTCAATATATCTTGATGGTCACCTCAACAGACGTCCATATCTACTCATTATGCAATTTACTTTGCAAAGTGACTTTGGGGAACACCTCCTCACAATGAGCTAGACCCACGTGCCCAGAAAGACTTGTTATGGCAAGATAATGGGGTATAACTCAGAAAGGTGCTGCAGTGCTGGAAATACTCATTGCCTAATGGTAGTGTGATGGCTGCCATCTTGACTGAAACTGGAGATTGAACCAGGGGCCTCCAGAGCTAACAGCAGGAGTCTCTGCAGCTTGAGCTATAAAGCCAGGTTGTATAGCTGGTGGACTCAGCCTCTGTGGACCAGGCACCGAGAGGGACGGGTCTCACACACTGATGGGTCACATTGGGACCTCACATTCTTGGAAAAGCTGCATTCAGATCTCACCAGCAAGGTTGGCTGGAGCACTCACAGGAGAGATTTTTTGTTAGGGACCAACTACTAATTTCAAATATTGTTGACCTTTTCAGGAGTAGCTGTGAAACACCAGAAATGGGGTACAACGTAAAGACCGAGGTAATCATGAAAAAGAAGCTGCCGGATCTATTAGCATGGCCTTTATCACACGCAGTCCTTGCCTGCCGCATGAGCTCAGCTATCGCTTGTTCCTACTGGCCCCGTGTGTGCAGTTTAAACGAGTTAGTTTCACTCTAACTATATTGAAAATGTAAAGCAAAAGATTGAAAGTGCTTTCTTAGAAGTTACAGGCTCGATTCACGCACCACTGGGGCAGGGGAGCAGGAACTGAACCCCCGGGGCCAGCCGAGGCTGATGAGCACTGGGGGCAGATTCACAGGAATCCCTCCATCAGGAATTCCCCCAAGTAGGGACAGCTTTAACTAGCTGCCAGGCCACCACAGGAGTCCAGCTAACAGAGGCTGCATAAGGGATATGCAGAGTCCTACCCATTCTCCTGTTGGACAGTGCCCGTTTGTGTCTGGATGTAGGCTACCTACACCACCAATGGAGCACTGGTGTACAGAGACCTTGTGACTGTTCTCACTGGCTAAACTTTTGCTGCTAAGGTTCTTCCGCTGGGGTCTGTGCCCGAATCAAGCCCTATGTATTTAAGACACATCTTTCATTTGGAATTTTAGTAGCGAAATGTATCGTTTCCCAACCCCAGTGGGCGCAGCAGCCCGCAGTCTGGTGCAGATACACTCCTGAGATCACTCATTCAAGAGTGAGAAATGACTCCAAGCAAAAGGCTGCCAGGAAACAAAGATATGGCTGATGGTCCTTGGGATGGAGGTGTGTCTAGCATGCTGAGGGCAGGAATGACAGTCAGGAATCTCTGAGCACAAAGCATGGCCGTGACACCCACTCCCTTTGTGAGCCTGGGCAAGTCACCAGCTTCTGTCTCAGTTTTCCCACCTGTAAATTGGGGAGAAGGAGATTTACTTACCTACCTCGCAGGGAGAGTTAATGGATTAGTGGTTCTAAAGCTCTTTGAAGGTGAAGGGCCATATTTCTGGCTGGCATAACTCTGTTAACTTCAGTAGCGTTACAACCAGCAGTGAATTTAGCTCAATGAGTGCTAAGTGGCTGAGCTAACGAGTCTGATCCAGATCTCACTTACACTAATGTACATCAGGCATAACCTAATGGAATCAACAGTGTTACACTGGGGCGAGTCACAATCAGGCCCAAGTACTTTGCTCCCTCCTTTCTTTGTATTGTTAGGTAATAATCAATACCACCTCTGGCTCCGTATGTAATGATCTTTTCCTGGTCTATGATGCTGGAAGCAACGCTGAAAGTGCAGTAGGATCACTAACTTGGGCTGTGCATGGCAGTGCCTTAGGGACTCATTGTCATTCTGCAGGTCCACAAGAAACAAGCAAAAACCATGGACTGTTGGCAGTGCTGCTGGGAAGCAAGAACGCTGGCTATCAGATGCTGTCGGTGCGAATAACAGAATGTGGACTTGAGTTTCTCCTGCGTGACGGATCAGAGTTGCCTTCAACTGAACACCGTGCTTCAGCGACTGAGGGGCAGCGGTGGTGGGAACACTATGGACAGATGTGGAAGAGTTCGCGCCGTCAATATTGAAATAGGATGACCTAGCGGGAAAAAACGTTAATGGAGAGTTAGCTACTTACAAAGACAAGCCAACGCCTCAAGAGAAACCTGTTTTCAGGGAGCAGTGGCAGTCGTGTTTCCCAACTGGAAACCAGAGGCTCGCTCAGTCAAGGAATTTCCCCATCAACCAACTTTTAAAAAAAATAAAAAGCATGGTTTGAACTTAAGCTTTAGTGACCCTGTCTACAGAATAAAGCCACCTCTTGAAAGAAGAGTTGTTTTGTGTAGATCAGTAGTCAGGAACAGGAGATTATGGGAATATGTTAATAGCAACCTTCATTTAAACGAGCTTTACACCAAGGGCAGATCTTTGGCTTTTCAATCATAGTACACCTTATGCAAACTTTAGGTCAGTAGTTATTTTGTTTGCTCTACGGTAGCCTCTCATACAGCCAGTCACTGAGGTGTTTTGTTTTTGACAAATAAGATCAGGACTTTAACCAATTTATTTTAGTCTATCTACTCAGAACAACAGAGCAGCCTGGCCCAACAGTACAATCTGATGTGTGCGCACACATGCTCCACTTCACTGCCCTGGGTTTATTGATGTAGGGTCCACCATCATTTTTAGTTGTCAGTTGCACCATATTACAAACCACATATTTGGAAAAAGACATCACTTTAAAGTGACAAGGTGGGGGAGGTAATATCTTTTATTGGACCAACTAAAAAAGATATTACCTCATCCACCTGGTCTTTCTAATATCCTGGGACCAACAGGGCTACTTCACTTCAGAGTGACTGTTTTAAAAAGGTAAGTAACATTTGGGACAGCCCTGTACCCTCAGCGTCTGATCCGGAGACATTTCTTAAGCACGTAGTTTAAGTGGCAAGTAGTTTAATTGAAACCAGTTGCACTACCTGTACGAGTCGTGTTTGCATGTGTAAGGGCATCAGAACTGTTTAGCAAAGAGTTTGATAATCCAGGGCTGCCATATAAAATACTGAACGCTTAGAAAGGACAGAGTTCAATGTCTTCAGAAATGGGCGCTGAAAGCTGAAACCAACGGGAGCCCAGGCTTTTGAAAATCAACCCACCATTGAATTGCCTAAATAAAGCTTAGGAGCCTAACTTTAGACACACATTTTTGAAAGTCTTGGCAGGAGGTAAAATATTTATTTGAACAATAAGCCACACACCGGACATGGTCAGTGTTCAGTTGAACCACACTGGTTCATATCCAGTAGTTTTCGGTTATTGTTTTGAGACGCAGTAGCCTAGTATTTAGGGTTGGGGTTTTATTTTTTAAAGTGATGCCAGAGTCTCCAGGAGAGTTTCTCTTTCATGTTAACTCATGGAAAACAGAAAGGTCAGTGGATGGCAAAGGCCCTCTCTCTCAGAGTTAATGTGAATGCCCATCCACCACAAACCACATGGAAAGCTGGGTAATGAAGCATGAGAAAAATGCTCATTACTACATGGAAAGGGAAGAGACCAAACAAATGGGTGATGGTGGATCAGGCAGGATGAATCAAAAGACTTCAATAACTCCAACTGCAACAGCCGAACACCGGGCGCTGAATGGCGTACAGATGAAGGACATTTTGTCAGTGATTGGAGAGTAAATCAAGGGTCACCAGCCATGGGGAAAGTAGGGGTGAGTTGGTAGCCGCTGGGGAGATATTTGGATGCAGCAGGGATGTTTGGTGGCACCAGGGAACAGCTTTCATCTGACAACAGGCAGCACGAGGCTGTGGCAATGATATTATACACAACTTTACTACAATTAATGCTTGGACTCCAAGCCTGGAACAGGGACTACATTTACCTTCTCACCCCTATTAGATAGTGGTCCTTCCATGTCTGCTTTGAGGTGCACTGGTGGAGCAGTGTAGGGAAGTCTACAGTGCACTTGCCCACACTGTACCTGACCTGTGAATGAGAAGAGGGCTTCAGCCTCTGTGACCTTCAATCAATTATTCTTTGTGCCAGAACTAAATTAGCTGCCATTACGCTATAAATAACACCCCACCCCCCCTTCTAGGCTAGGCAGCCAGGATACTGAGCAAGAAATTGGTCAGGACTGAGCAGGAGGAACAGGAGGAGGGTACAGGAAGAGTAACTTGTACATCCTTGCTTTGTTTCCATCATGCTGATGCTTAACAAAAATTAGCTTCTACCAAGATGCATATGGATCAAGAGAGGGGAGAAAACCTTCAGATTTTCTTAAAAGCAAAATGATCCAGTGTAGTCATTGTACCCACCTTAGCAGCCCATTAATGAAGTGGGTTCTGGGACCCACCATTCACAAATGATTAATCAGCACTTAGAATGACAGGAAGAAAACTTCTGATCCCTTTCATGGGAACAAGACCACTCAATCTCCAAAGTAAGTAATAACTACACGGTCATTAGCCATGATCCCCAATTTACAAGGGAAATGGAAGGAGGAATAATGACCAACGTGAAGCCAATACGATGACCTCAGCTGAGGTTGAGGGATTCTATTGAAAGAGACCATAACTATGACTTCTCCTTTATCCATTCCCTTCTCCACCTCTCCGATTCTCTCCACCACAGCTGGCATTAAGCTCTTTGGTCTGCTTGGCTGAATAGACCCTTCAGAAAGCCCCAAAAGCCAGAGTTTTTCCAAGGGCCTGTCCTCTATAGGGAATCAGGGCCTCCCCTGACCATGGTCCACAGTTAAAACATCAGAGCCTGCATAGAAGAGTATCTGCACCATTTGTGCACTGTACATTCACAAGGAAGTTCTTGATGGCGGGTATCTATGCAATGGCACCATTAACTTCTTTGAACAGAGCTTCTCTTGCTACAAAGCCCTTACTTTCCCCAGCGGTAGGGTTGCCAATTTCTACTCGCCCAAAACCGAACACCCTTGCCCCGCCCCTTCTCCGAGGCCCCGCCCCACTCACTCCATCTCCCCTCTCTCTGTTGCTCACTCTCCCCACCCTCACTCACTCATTTTCACTGGGCTAGCTCAGGGGTTGGGGTGTAGGAAGGGGTGAGGGCTCTGGCTGGGGGGGTGCGGGCTCTCGGGGCCAAGGATGTGGGGTTTGGGGTGTAGGAAGGTGCTCCGCACTGTGGCTGAGGGGTTTGGAGTGCGGGAGAGGGCTCCGGGCTGGGGAAGGGGGTTGGGGTTCTGTGATGAGAGGTTTGGGGTGCAGGAGGGAGCTCCAGGTTTGGGTGGGCTCAGGGGCGAGGCACAGGCTTACCTTGGGCGGCTCCCAGCCAGTGGCGCAGCGAGACTAAGGCAGGCTCCCCGCCTGTCCTGGCTCCGCGCTTCCTGAGCCCCAGAAGTGGCCAGCAGCAGGTCCGGCTCCTAGGCTGGGGAGGGAGGCAGGAGGCGCCATGTGCTGCTCTCGCCCGCAGGCACCACCCCAGCTCCCATTGGCCACGGTTCCCAGCCAATGGGAGTGCGGAGCCGGTGCTTGGGGCAGGGGCAGCGCATGGAGCCTTGTGGACCCCGTCCCACACCTAGGAGCCAGACCCGCTGACCACTTCCAGGCTGCAGCGCGGTGCCAGGACAGGTAGGAACTAGCCTGTCTTAGATCCGCAGCACCGCCGACCGGACTTAACAGCCCAGCTCCCTTTCTGCCCCCGTCCCGTACACTGCACCACGTGGTGTGGCTGACACTTACTTTCTATGTATCCGTGCAGGGTTACCATCCTGGCCCTCTCAGGGCTGCTGAAGGGAGAGTAGTGGATGTCTTCAGAGAGCGACGAAGGGATCCGGGACTGGGGGGCTCCAGAAGGCGGCACTGTGTGCTGAGGCGTGTGCTTTTTATGGCGCGCTCTGCAGTTTTGAAACCAAACCTGCAACGCCAACAGAAACCAAACCATCTGGGGCAAGCGAGATCTGACCGGAGATCGGATCGATCACAGAGACGCCAACAGAATTGGGACTTCCTTAGCATTCTATGCACTGGGAAATCTTCCAACCCCCACGGTGTGCTGGCCTTAATGGCTTTATTTTTATGCGTTAGAGCAGAAGCTTCAACTCCGTGAAGCATGAGCATCAGGGCTTGTTGGCTGCATTTTTATTATTAATTTGCCTTGGCTAATAAAAAGACACAATCCAGCTTTAATGCAATGATTAAACTGTTGGGCTTGATGCAGGAATCGCTGGGTGAAATTCCATGGCCTGTGTTATACAGGAGGTCAGACTAAATGATCATAAAAGGTCTCCGCCTGCCTTAAAATCTACCACTTTGTAATGGAGTGCTACCAAGCTCAGTGGAAGCACTTAGTAGCAATATTGTAACATCTTGGGAAGTTCCCCTGCTATGTTCCTGACCAGGACTTTGGAACAATCAAACAAAAAGACGTTCCCCTTTGCCGAGGATCCATCCCGGGTTTCACACGGAGTCCAGTGCATGCTGAGACAGGATGTTGGGGGTGTCTTCACTGCAGAGGGAATGTGGGTGACTGGCACAAAAATCTGAGCCCCCAGGTTAGCCTAGCCCTGCCTGAGTGAAGCGGCCTCACTGGTGCTGCACTCACCCGTGTGTGAGTCACTACAACGTCTGGGGGCATATCCCAGGATCCTTTGTGCTGCAGTGAGCTGAGCCTCTCTATGAATCCTCCCCAGTGAGTCGGGGAAAAACCTGTCATCTTATCTTTCTGGGCACACAGGGAGAATTGTGGGAAGGCTTTGGAGGACTGTCAATACTTGAGTGCTTCACTGCAAAGTGAGTGGGTTACCATTGTGACGGAAAGCCTCACTCAGGCTCTAGGTTTGTGTGTGTGGATTTGCGGGGGGGAGGCGGGGGGAGAAGCATTAGGGACAATGCCTGGGTTAATTCTGCAGTGGAGACAGACCCATACTGTACAGACAGGCAGTACAGACCTGTTCAGTGAAGCCAATCAGTGTGCATCTCATTGCTTGGATTAAAGGAACACCCATGGCTGTAGTTAGGATGCTGAATCCTGCTAGAGTACGATACACATGAACGGCCATTTTTTAAAAAGTGCTAAAGGGTTAATTTTATTTCTTACTTTTTAATTTTTTTCAGAGGTAGGTCAGAATACAAATGTTCCATGACTCTGAGAAACCCTCTCTCTTTGGTGGAGAACATGGATACTGGATCACAGAGAAGGAAACAGCCATAAGTGTTTTACACACAGGATTATACCTGACAAATTGTTTCCTGATGAAAGGTCCTTTTTTAGAAAAAAAAATCCGCACATGGAATTGCCCAATGTATAGTCCACTTGGTCTTGGGCTTATTAAAGAGCCTTGTAAATGAGGTTTGAGCTGGATTTTGTCCTACTAGACATTTAAATTTGCCTTTGGCCAGGCAAACATGGATGAAAGTTGCAGGTTTGTTTTAGACTTTCAGGTTTTTCTTACATGCAAAAATATGTCCATGCAATGTTAAAGCTGACAATACAAACGCACAAGAGGGACAGGAGGTTCAAGGTGAGATTCCTACAGAAACTCTACTTACTGCTTGCATAGGTAATTACTACTACTTAGCTGTTATCTAGAACTTTTCATCCATAGATCTCAAAGTGCTTTATAAAGGACATCACTGCCATTATCCCCATTTTACAGATGAGGAAACTGAGGCACAGAGGCGAAGTGACTTGCTCCAGGTCGGCCAGTAGCACAGCCAGGAACAGTCTCCGGCTCCTGTGCTCTATCCACTGGGCAGCATTTCTATCTTACTCTCTATCGGTATTACCTTCACTGCCTTGTTGTACAATATACACAATGCACCCTCACTGTGATGGCTTCTGCAATTTCCTTACGTATTTTCCTCATGGCTGTTGAAGTCCCTCACGCGTTTAAAAATCTCACCCTTAATGTTTTCCCATGTTTCACTTGGGCTGCTCCTTGCTATCATTCTATTGAATGAAATGCCTTGAACAGCTAAAGTTTCTTCGTATTGAGGAATGTTTGTTCTTGGGGAAGGGAGCTCGGTTGTCTGGACTGATTTCAGTGACAAGGTAGAGTGGTTGGTGATGGTATTAAAAACAGCTTTTCCCCTCTTTAATGTATTTGCATTGGCTTGGAGCTAGACTTCTTTGATTATACAAATTTGGAAAGAAAAAAGGAAAGAAGGGAAAGGGGGGAAAAGGGTGGGAACTGGAAAAATAAAAAAGAACAGTGCTGGTATAATTACCGGCCTCTGCAATCAAACACATGCACCTTGGAGCGGGCACTTGCTAGATCCAGCGTGGCAGTTCCTAGCAGTGACTCAGTGGTGGTCGCTCCTCCCATTCGTAAGAAGAGGGTGGAGATTTAGGCTAGTGATTCCCATGAGCCTCAGCGTGGTGAAATCCCCAGCACAGCAGGGCAGTAAGTGACACTGCAAATCATATCGCAGAGCTTCTCCCCTGCCCCTTACCTGAATGACTCTCCGACTAAGTCCTGTCATATCCGCCAGCTTCTGAAGGGTCTGTGCATCCGGGTTGTTATCCTGAGCAAACTGCGCCTGCATGACCTAGGGCAGACGGACACAGGGAGAACAGTCACCTTGACTCTCGTCCAGCACCGTAACCCCACCCCAAGCAGAACCCCACTTTACCTGCAGCTGCTCGGCGGTGAAGGACGTCCGGGCTCTCTTTGCTGGCTTGGGTTGGCTGTCTTGCTCAGACGGGACCGCTCCTTCTAGCGTGATCCCATTGCCTACAGGGAGAGGGGACAGTTCTGAGCACACATCTCTACAGTTTGAGGCTCAGGCTTTGTTTGCACATTTGGTTTCTGTATACGGTGGAATGCCAATCAGAGCCCGTTCACAGGAACCCAGAACCAGTCAGCTAAGGGAAGGGGATTTTCTCACACAGCCGGAGCAGAATTAACCCCCTCCCCATATGACTGTCTGGGGAGCTCACTGAAATCAGGAGCTTGCCCAGTAAGGGAGAGTTCTGGGTTGACAGGATTTGGGCTACTAGTTATTTTAGGACATGCAAAGTGATTCCAACCCCTGGGACCTGACTCAGTGCCCCATTTCTCAAGCCAGCTCCCATTGCAGAGAGTAGGAGTTTGGCCTGACTGCAGGGTCAGGCCCTGATCCCAACGCACAGCCCACGCTGGGGAATTCAGGAGGAGTGTGAGACGGGAAAGAATCGGGGCTGGAGCAGTGACTGCCCTTCTAGGAGATCCGCTCCAAGCAACACAGACCCTGCTGCCCAGCCTCGTGCCGGAAGCCCCCCTAGAGCTGGGTTCCCTGGCATACCAGGGACATGCACTTCCCGCCCGCTCCCACGTCCCCCACTCGGGGCTGTGGCTCCCCTGCAAGGCCTCGCCAGGGCACAGGATTCGCCCCCGGGGTGTTTCAAGTGTGCAGAAATCACGTGCATGCCAAGCGGAGTCCTGCGTTCGCAGCTGAGCGTGGCTGGCCATTAGCACAAGCACCAGCTGCACTCTCCATCCAGAGGGAGACATTTCCCTTCCCGCGGGCGCAGACGGTTTCCTTTGAAGCCATTCTAAGCTCTGTGGCTCAAACACTCCCCGAAGCAGCATCCTGCCCAGGGGCGCTAGCAACGCACACAGGAGTGAAGAGCTGAAACATGGCCCCTATTGCCAAGCGCCTCACAGGCTCTACCCTCCCGACAAGCTGCCCGGGCTGTTATCCCCACCACACAGACGGGGACGGCGCGCACAGAGACACAACGTTACTTGCCCAAGGTCTCTCACGCTCTGCGGAGGAGCAGGGAACTGAACCTCAGGCCCCTAAGAACGGCCATTCTGGGTCAGACCAAGGGTCCATCTAGCCCAGGATCCTGTCTTCCGACAGTGGCCAGTGCCCGATGCCCCAGAAGGAATGAACAGAACAGGGCAATAATCCCGTTGTCCAGTCCCACTACCTGGCAGTCATAGGCTTAAGGACACCCAGAGCATGGAGTTGTGTCCCTGACCATCTCAGCCAATAGCCACTGATAGTTCTATCCTCCGCAAACGTATCTAGTTCCTTTTTGAACCCTGTTCTACTTTTGGCCTTCACAACATCCCGTGGCAATGAGTTCCACAGGCTGTGCGTTGTGGGAAGAAATACTTCCTTACATAGGAGCCGACTTCCGTCAGCTCCGCTGGGTGCATCGGGGGCGGGGCCCCGCAACGTCGACCGGCGTCCGGGGCGAAGGTAAGTGCTCCGGTAACGGGCGCGGGGCTGGCGGGGAGCTGCCAGTGGGTGCTCTGCACCCACCAATTTTTCCCCGTGGGTGCTCCAGCCCCGGAGCACCCACGGAGTCAGCACCTATGCTTCCTTATGTTTGCTTTAAACCTGCTATTAATTTATCGGGTGACCCCCTGGTTCTCGTGTTATGTGCAGGGGTAAATAACGCTTCCTTATTCACTTGCTCCCCACTACCCATGATTTTATAGACCTCTATCATATCCCGTCACGCAGTCAGCCTACAACCGGGCACTAAATAGTTGGAATAACTCCTGCACCAGCTTTGTATGGGCTGGCAAGTTCCTGACAGAGCAACGCCACTTAGCATTGGCGAGCTCAACTTGGCACTAGCAGGCGTCTTTGCACCGTCTCCCCTGGCCCCAGGGACAGTTAGGATTTATACAAGGCTAATGCCTAGGAACCCCAATCAGGATCCATTGTGCTAGGCGCTGTACAAACACAATGTAAAAGGCAGTCCCTGCCCTAAAGAGATCACAGTCTGATTAAGACGCAGCACAAGCCAGTGTCTCAGGTAACTGGAAGGAAGGGGGAAATGCAGGACAAGGGGAACAGTAACAGGAACAAGCATTTAGATACCATACTATCAGTTGGCACAGCACAAGTAGGTCTCTACCTTCTGAAACTCTTGACTCTGAGCACTGAACCCAGGCCCCACTGAAGTCGTTCAGGGATTAACCTGGCCCTGGATGTTCTGCTTCCTTGCAGTACCTATAGCTACTGTGCCAGCCTGGCCCAGGTGGGGGCACTTTTACCTCTGGGATAAACTATGGGGGGTTAAAATCCAGATCCAAGCCTCAGCCGCATGCTCGGTGGTGACCCTGCAGTGCCGTGCTGGAGAAGTGCTGCCTGGCTGCAGCTGCTGTCCTTCAGCAAGGGCCATTCCGCTCCTCCCTGAGGACTGTCCAGCGGGAGGATCAAGGTCTCATGGCACTTTCTGAAAAAGGATAAACCCTCCCTGCATCCTGGGCAACGTTCCCTCCATCCGTGAACAGGTTCTAGTACTCCTGGCTGTTGCTTAAGCCAGTATAATCGTTACCCCACCGCAATCCACTGGCAGTATCTACTGTAACTTTTGAGTTTGCAAAGTCCCTTGGAATCACTTTGCTTTACAAAACCTAGTTCTGCTCTATTGCTTAAGGTGGGATCCACCTCAACAAGAAGGCTCAATGGGGAGAAAAAAATTGGGGATCAGAAAAGCCCCCTTTGTTAGCTCTCCTGGAAACCTGAACACAGTAACGAGTAGCAGGTTCAGCCAGAATCCGTTTGCATCTGAAACGCAGAACCAGGCTGTGCCTCGCCAGCGCCCACCCGGACGCCCTAAAGAGCCACGTCAGGCTCCCGGGGAATATTAAAACCTTCATCTTCCACCAAGTCATGGAAATGGCACCCACTATAAGACCTGCTTCCACCGAGCGATTCCTGAGCGCAGGGCTCACTCTAGGGTCCTCGGGCACGCTAGGGCTGGCCCTGCTCGGGCTGGCTGGTGAAATGCTGGCAAGTACCCACTAAGGGTGTGTGCCTGAAGCGGGGTTCAGCAGCCCCCCTTCCCTGCCCCAGGAGCTGTTTGCTTTGTAGGCTACACCGGGCTGGGATTGTCTTGGCCCACACTGAAGGGCTTTCTCAGTCCGTTTGACTTGTTCCTGTAGGATGATGAATGGGATTCAGGCTTCAGCAACATCTGTTTATTTTTCTTATACATAAAACCTCATGTGCAGAAGAAATTGCTTTGCAATTACTGGGCGGGGGGGGGGGGGGGGGGAAATGTGTGGCCCTCTGCAATTCTCCAGACATTGCTCCTCTCCACACCCTTCCCATCCTCTCCTCAGAGCGGACAGCGCTCGGGAGCTGAGCTTTCAGATGCCAGGTTTCCTTGGTTGGTTCTAGAGCAGGAAATGCTGGCCTTCAGTTGCAGAATCATGTGGCACAACCGCTCCACCCAGCTGCCACTGGGCTCCCTGCTGCTGCTTGCCCTGCACGGCTGGTGAGACCTCCCTTTGGGAACGACCACCCTGTGCCTAAGTGGCAGGAGGGGGAGACAGCATCTCAGCTGGTGTAAACTGGGGGAGCTCCAATAGAGCAATGCCCAATTACGCTAGCCAGAGAGCCGACCCATCCCCACCAGCTGGGGCTCTGGCTCACAACATTCAATATCCCCACGTCAGGACAAGTGGCATCTTCCCCCCTGTGGTCCCCTTCCCACCAAGGGCTAGTCCTAGCAGACACAGCAATACACCCGCATTGTTAAGAGCAGCACTGTACCCCAGGCATCGGTCTGCCATATGGACTGACGTCCCGCAAACAAGCATCCCGGAGTCAGGACCCTCCCAGGCTGACTTGACATTTTGTTTTCATCTCGTTGCTTAAACCTTGTAAACACACACTGATTATTTTCATGTCATTTTGGGTAATCGTTTCCACATGCAGCCGAGGATGGTGCACCACATTCACGTCCCTCAACGGCACATCCGCCCGCGTTAAACACACACCGGCCTCCCCAGCAAACACAAATCCGAACAATACTGAGCACTTGGGCAGTGCTTTCATCTGCAGAGAGCTCTGCTGTTAGAGGGTAATAAATGGCAGGGGAAGGCACTGGGGACAAGACCAGCTCCCTCATGTGAAAGTCTCTTATTTAAACTTCTCTTCCGCTCTCAGCCTCTTCTGTGCTCCAAGAGTTTGGTGGAAAGATATGAGAGTCCATGATCTAGGCAAGAAACAAGCACCCTGTGATCTCTCCTATTCCAGTCTAGTAACGATCCTTGCACACGGCTCTCCCACACAGTCTCTTTCTTAGCATCAGCCCTTTGGCCTCCTGCCTAATTGCAGCCCACGGAATAGCCATAGTTTCTGCAGCACTGGGGAGGCCCCACAGTTCTGCCAGGAGAAACTGTCACCCTAGGAGAAAGTTAAGCTTCGTTCAGTACCACTGTAGCACCACGCAGCCTGAATCACAGACCTGAGCTAAAAGACTCGGCTTTGATCGGCAGGCGAGAATTCCAGCACCACCCCCCAGAAGAACAGGCCAGCTGCAAACGGGGGCACGGTCAGGCCGTGATTCGACTCACCCACCTGCACTGTACCATGGGAAGGGTTCCTCCCCAAAGGGTGCCTAAGGCTCTATTAACCCTTTACCTGTGCAGACAGACCCAAGCGCATCTCTCCATCTCAGTACAGAGCTAGCAGCCAGGGCTGGAGGAGACCTACCAGCACAGGACCCAGCAGATATGACACCGGGGGCCAGATCCTCTCCAGGAGTCAGTCTCCACTGAAGTCAAGGGGCTGTGCCCATTTACACAGCTGGGGTCTGGCCACTGCTCGCCGGAAGGTGAAGCAGGAGTGTTCTCGAGGCGTCTCGGTTCAGAATCAGACGCTCCACAAGCACCGGCCGGGGGCCGCCTGCCGTGCCCGGTGAGACTGACCAACTCGCTTTCACAGCCAGCTTCTATCACCACCAGTCTGTGGCCAGTGGCACGTGGCACCCTGGAAGGGCTCGAGCAGGGCTTTGAAAGCCTTCACACGCCTCCCCGCACCCGACAGCACCTCCTCGGAGCCACTCGTATGGGAATAATGTTCTGCTGGCCTCACGGCAGGGGTTTAGCTTCAAAGGAGCATTTAGACCACAAAGCAATTCCTGCACCCTGCTGATTCCTGGGACCGTCCCTTCTCCCCTTTCGGAAGACCATCTTCACAGGTCGGTGGTAGGTCTTCTCCAGCGATAACTTCGCTGGCAGCACAATGACTCTACGGGCATCTACCCCTCACTCCATACGAGCAGTCAACTAACGAAAGCAAACGCTCAGCAAGCACCAGGCCTCCGTTTGCAGGGACACTCAGCTCTCACGCTGAGGCAAGAGGAGATGGCAGTCCCCGATTCAGCATCAGGAGAGGCAGCTGCTGGGCTTGGCCATGGCTCCCTGGGGGAACTAGGGCCCTGGTAGAGATGCTGCCGCTGCTGACCCCTGCCGTCTTCGTCGTGACTAAAGATAAATCCCTTGTGCTGGCGTGAGCACTCGCACAGCTCCACCCATTCTATTGGCCAGGGACACCGTGATGCTCATGGTACAGGCCTCACATCTAGCTAGCTTTCCCAGGGCATGTCCACCTGCCTTTCTGCATCCAGGCCATTGCGTTATACATGGCTTCCGTCTGACCTTGGCTGTGAGAATACTACTGGCTTATGTGCAGCACCACCTGAAGACAAGGCTGTGGGCAATTCTCCCCAGCCAGCCGAGCGGGATGGTGTTCTTTGTCTCGCTGTATAAATGCTAGCTATTAGATGCCCGTATTTTCTCACATAGCTGCGTTATCGCCTAACCCTTGATATGCTGCGTAGATCCAGAATGTCTGAGACTGGGTTTTTTTGCACACGTAATGTACATATGCGTCAGCTGGGCACTAACAAAGCACAGCTCGGCCCCTTCCACTCCGAAATGCCTGGCCACGGAACAGTGCATCAGCTCTTACTGATTGGGAAGCTGAGTTAAAAAGCAGGACAGTGCTGGGATCTCTCTGGCGCTGTGGGCTCGCGTCCTCTCCAAAGCGCTCTAGAGCCTTCACCAAAAACATCGGAGTGAGAGCAGCTTATGACTTAATCAACACTAGGTTTAATGGCAGTAACCTGTAAAATTGCTACAGGTGCAGGGACACAGACAGTGTCCCTGCACTCTACTAACATGGAGGGTGACATTCTCAGGAGAGCGCGGTGCCAGGGAGTGTCCCTGCACCTGACACTCGGCCAGCATCAGCAACGAAGCTCGCGCCCATGGCAGGCACAATGCAGCTGAAAACCCAGGATATGCCACCTCACCAGCTCGCCCCATGGCAGTCACAATGCAGCGTCTCACAAGACTTGCTGACATCAAGGTGAACTCGCCAGGGACCCAAACACTAAAGCTGAACTTCGGCAGACTCCAAACATCCCAAGTCACCCACCGGCCAGCGGTGCGAAATGCACGCGCGCGAGGGAACTGTGCTCAAACAAGCCAACATTTCAACCTTTGGGCCTTCCATCAGACTCCCCACACGGCCAGCTCCTCCACATCAGTCATGCCTCACTTCGCCATCCCCACGAGAGCCTCGCCCACCCCAGCCCCTGGCCTTTCACAGTCCAGCTGCCTCCTTCATTTCCAGCAGCGAGTTCTTACGGTATTTTATTGGTCTATAAAATACAAACACCAGCACTCTCCAGCCCCCACACTGCCCTGGGTTCGATTCGCTCAGCCATTTGGGTTCTTTCTGCGTCCATGTGAACGTTGCCACTCCGGAAGAGGGAGCTGGAATTAGTTCAAGGGGAAGGGAGCTGCTCCGTTTTGCATTTGACCTCTGCTGCTCCCTGAGAGGTGTGGGACTTGATTGAGAAACCAGATCCCTGCTGTCTCGCTCTCCAATTGTGCTTACAGTAAGGGGAAGGCCAGAGCGCAGTCTGGGAAGTGGCCGGATCCGTGGGAAGGCAGGGCCAGTGGAAAATGAGGGGAATGTTTGGCCTGACTGCCAGGTTTCCCACCTTCTAGATTTATGACTCACAGACTCAAAATCCCTACGGCTTCCTGCCCCGCGTGCTACGACGGCAGACCAGCAAACCCAAGCAACAACGCCTCCAATCAAAGCTGAGACTGCGGCCTCCATTTCCTCGAGAGAGAACCACCGGTGCCCAGGCCCTCCCACGCGTTTGGGGGCGGCAGTGACGAGAGAATGACAGCACCGCCCCTCCCCCCGCCTAGCGCTACTGTGAGCTCTTGGCCAGATTAGGTCCCTCGGGGCTCTTCCAGGACCTCAGTCACCACGTTGGATCCTGCTGGGACCCTGGTAGCCCAGCAGCTCGAGGGGAAACGTCTGCCTCGGGTCTCCTGCAGGGAGGCCAGGGAGGAGGAGAATGAACGGTTTGTTTTGCTCTCAGGAGGCACCCAGACTTGCCACCTACACAGGCAGACCCACAGGGCAGCTGGGAAAAGCGGCACCAGCGGGCGGCTCCCAGGCAGGAGAAGAGGCAGCAGACAGCATGGGGTGGCTGTTAGCAAGGTGGGGGGGGGCACTTCTCACCCGGGGCAGCAGCTGCGTGGAGCTCAGCGCTGCCGGGGTACAGAGACTAGCGGGAAACAAACAGCGCCACCCCAGTGGGAGGTTTAACCCTTTGGAGACCGTGGGCACGTCCCTGCAGTCTCTGGAAAACACCAGGGCTCTACATCAAAGGCTCAAACTCTGCCCTGGGGCAGGCACAGGCCCCCGTCCACTCTGGGTGGAATTTTGCCCACAGAGAACTTGCCCACCAGGGATCATGAGGGTGGTTTTTGCTGCCATCTGGACCGCCCAGCCTTCTAGGTAAGCATGGTCCAGCCAGGGGGGCTGGAACAATTTGTACAGCGGGGGGCTGAGAGCCATTGAACCAAACTGCAAACCCTGGACAGGATGGAAACCGCTTCCAGCCAGGGGGTGCAGCAGCACCCCCAGCTCCCAGGGGACCAGCGGCGGGCTGGTTGAACTGCCCCTCGCACCAATGCACACAGAGATGGGCTAGCACTATGGCTTAGTTACCTAGTAAAGGAACAGGAGGGGAAGGTGGGGAAAATCCGCTTATTCGGCCACTCTACTAACATGGAGGGTGACATTCTCAGGAGAGCGCGGTGCCAGCGAGTATCCCGGAGGGTCTGCATACCATTTTCAGCTGCTCGCTTGAGGTTCTCTATCATTGTGTCATAGTGAATCCGGCACAGCACTTTCTCTTCCACCAGGCCAAACTCCTCGCCAGTAGACAGCTGCCTTTTACAGGAGAAGCAGGCAAAGCAGGCAAGATGGTAGGCATTGCCGCGGGCTCTCCTTACCCAGTCGCTGGCATAGATCTGTCTGCCGCAGCGGGCACACTTTGTACCAAATCGACTGGAAAAGAAACACAGAGAGAGAGAGAGGGTGAGAACTAAGACAGGCTGCCACACCGTGACGGTCATTCATCCGTATGACGCCCCACCAGCCTCAGTGCAACACGCCGCATAGACACCGCCTCAGAGACGGTCCTTCCCGCAGAGAGCTCCCGGTCTACACAAACCAGACCAAGGGTGGGAGGGGCAAGCGATGCCCAGAGAGGCCAGCTGACTTGCACACGGGCGGTGAGTGGCTCTTGACTCCTGGTCAGTGTCTTACCACCTCCCTTGATTCTTGTGAAGGGACGGCTCTAAATACAGGCCAGCCGCACCCGGACTGGAGCGAGCCCCACTTACCTAGCTGTGTGCAGGGTTATTGTCGTCATGACAGTCCCAGGACATTAGAGAGACAAGGTGGGGGAGGTGCAATATCTTTTATTGGGCCAACGTCTGTGGGGGGGGAGAGACAAGCCTTCGAGCTTACCCAGGTCAGACCTGAAGAAGCTCTGTGTAGCTCGAAGGCTTGGCTCTCTCCCGCACAGTTGGCCCGATAAAAGATATTCCCTCCCCCGCATTGTCTCACCACTGACCTAGGCCTTATCGCTTGCTCAGCACTGTGCCACTGGAGTGCCCAGACATCACGGGCAACGCGGTAAGAGAGAACCTGGAGCTAACAACTGTTCGTGCTGCATTAAGCCAACCAACCAAAGCAGAGGTCCAGGAGATAGATTTGTTCTGGGGTCCCACAGCCATTAGTAGAGAGGAGAGAACCCCACGTGTATTAATCTGTTAAGAATTCACGAGAAATCTCAGCCCCCTCCCCGGGAGACGGGGTCCATGCCAGAAATCCACCATGGACACCGGCCATCTCAGCTGAGAGGCCAGGGATGGGCCATGGAGACTGAGTTCTCCCTCCCACCCCCGTCAGGGTTAGGTGCACTGCCAGAGACGGGCAGCATTTGTGGTACTACCTGGGCCACCCGTGTTCTGGGGACTGAGCTCTTTATTCCCCCAGGCTGCCCAGCCAGCACCCTGTCCCGGGGGGTGGAGTAAGGCAAGTGCATCTGGCATTCAGAATAGGCTGTGCCACCTGCTGGGGGGTGTTACCAAAGCACTCGGTGTTGGCCTGACTCTGCTCTCATTGAAATCAATGGGAGTGACACGGAGTGTTTTGGAAAATACCTCCCTTCCCCCCTCCTGGTGAAATGCTGACCCCGTGGAAGACACGGGGAGTTGCCCATGGCTCCAGTGGGGCCCGGATGTCACCGGTCCCGCACACTATCACGCAGGGCTCCAGTGAGAGTCAGTCTCAGGCAACACTTAGAATTATTAGAGCCAAACAGTTTAGTGAGATTTAGAAAGTGCCAGCCCTGTGAAAGCAAAAGGGCCAGACAAGGTAGTGACCTCAGTAGGTTTCTTGGGGTCAGAGACTCAGAGGCAGAATCATAGGACCAAAAGGGACCTCGAGAGGTCATCTAGTCCAGTCCCCTGCACTCATGGCAGGACTAAGTATCATCTAGACCATCCCTGACAGGTGTTTTTCCAACCTGCTCTTAAAAATCTCCAATGACGGAGATTCCACAACCTCCCTGGGCAATTTATTCCAGTGCTTAACCACCCTGACAGAAAGTTTTTCCTAATGTCCAACCTAAACCTCCCTTGCTGCAATTTAAGCCCATTGCTTCTTGTCCTATCCTCAGAGGTTAAGAACAACAATTTTTCTCAGGAGGAGAAATAGCATTAAAAGGTCTGATCCAAAGCCCACTGAAATCAACTGAAAGATCCACCCCTGGTTTTGGATCAGGCGTTTGGATAGGAGATGAAAAGTCCGTCTGTGGCAATTGCCTAATGGATGATAAATTCATAAACAAGTGGTTGAGGTAACATGGTTAAATGAATCATCTTTCAAGTCTGTGGGCTTTTTATTTTGGTCTTTGTCAATGTGACATTAGGGTGGGAAATGTGTAAAGCTGGTCAGAAAATAGTTGACAAAACTTTTTTCCTTCAAAATAAGCCGGTTTTGTTGAAACTGAAATGTTTTTAAAAGTCTCAGTTTTGGCAAAAATTTCCTCGGGAAGGTTTCCCAGGCCCAAGATGGAATTCTTGTGGAGGAGAGGGGGAGAAAGAGAGCCCAGAATAGTCATATTGCCTAGTGGTCATGACACTCATCTGGGGTGTGGGAGACTTAAACCTGGGTCTCCCACATCCCGGTTGAGTGCTCCAATTACTGGCTCTTCTGGAGTCTGTCTCTCTTGAAAAATTTCAGAAGGTCTGCACTGAAACAACAACATTCTGAAATCTCAAAAATTGTAGCTACATGGAACTGTTGTTTTCCAGCCAGCCCTATACATTTGTTAGAGCCGTTTTCTCCGTTCCAGTGAACTGAACCATGTTTTTTCAAATATTATATACATAATTTGCTCTTTTTTTAAAATTTATAAATAAAAGTCTTTTCACTGATAGAGGAAGAAATTTGGTTGATTAATTTATGCCAAAAACGTCATTTCGTGTTATGTCCTTGAAAAGGCAACAAAAGTTCCCAAAGTGCCCTGTGTTCTGTGCTGTACGTCTAGGACTGTTCTTAAGTTTATGCAGAACCCAGAACGTCCATTGACATCCATAATGCCTCATGGTTACAAGTCTGTGTTGCTTGTAAAGGGTTTTATAGTTTACAAGAGAGAATCAATGTGAAATCCTTAATATACAAATGTCCCATTCACCTCCCCATAGAATGGGAACCTTTTGGGGGACCATTAAAACCAGCTCGGTAAAGTCTAGTTGGGCCTCGGTGAAGTCTAGTTTGCATTTTCCTTCTGATTTTTTTCCCTTTTAAATGTATATTTATTGTTCTTTAACAAAGTGCAAAAAAAAACAAACAAAAAAAACCCAACAGCAATGAAGCAATGGAACAGACCATTTTCTTTTCTTTTTGACAACAGAGTTAATGTCAAGTCTTGAAATTATTTTTATATCAGATAACGTTTCCTTCACATACAGTCTAGAGATATTATTGGGGTGAGATTTGTTGCCTTTGTCTAAAGCATCAGCAGGAGACAAAGGATATAAAACTAGATGGGCCATCTAAATCCCTGTGTTACAACCCCAGTGGAGATCTAGGATCAGATGAACTGGTATTACTGTTCCCATTTTTCGATGTTTAAATGTTGCAGGTTGGCCATGCCTGAGCCGAGCCAACCTCTTTTGCCACTGGTCTACCAGCTAGAAAGGGCCAAGAAGGTACAGAATACAGTGCTTTGTGTGTATGTCAATTCTCAGTGTCTTACGTCTGCATAGCTCAAACTTCCTTTCAGTTTTGTTCAACAATCTGAAACCATCTGTTCAGTGTGCAGCAGCAGTCAAAAAGGTGAACAGAATGTCAGGAACGATTAGGAGAGGGATAGATAAACCAGAAAATATCATGCCACTGTACAAGTCCATGGTATGCCCATACCTTGAAAATTGCCTGCAGGTCTGGTTACCCCATCTCAAAAGAGAGACATTAGAATTGGAAAAAGTACTGAGAAAGGCAACAAAAAACGATTAGGGGTATGGAACAGCTTCCACGTGAGGAGAGATTAAAAAGACTGGAACAGTTCATCTTAGAAAAGAGATGACAAGGTGGGATATGATAGAGGTCCCTAAAATCATGAATGTTGTGGCAAACGTGAATAGGGATGTGTTATTTACCCATTCAAATAACAAAAGAACCACGAGTCAGCAGATGAAATTAATAGGCAGCACATTTAAAACAAACATATGGAAGTATTTCTTCACACAATGCACAACCTGTGAAATTCATCGCCAGGGGCTGTTGTGAAGGCCAAAAGTATAACTGGGTTCAAAAAAGAATTAGATCAGTTCATGGAGGATAGGTCCATCAATGGCTATTAGCAAGATGGTCAGGGATCCAACCTCACATTTTGGGGTGTCCCTAAATCTCTGACTGCCAGAGGCTGGGTCTGGACAACAGGGGATGGATCACTCGAAATTGCCCTGTTCTGTTCATTCTCTCTGAAGCATCTGGCACTGTCCAAAGTTGGAAGACCGGATACTGGGCTAGATGGACCATTGGTCTGAACCAGTCCGGCCACTCTTATGTTCTTAATCTGGGATCTTTTTTTATTATTGGATCCATTTTTATTCCCAAAGATTTTTGAAAAACAAAAACCACAAGACACTTGCAAATCCTTCATGTTTCCAGACTCATCTTATGGCTCAAAGCAATTTCAGACGTACAATATAAACCAACCCTACAGAGCTACCCCAGACTTACCACCCATCACCTGAGCATTGCAAAGCTAACCCTGCCTAAGCAACCTTCCACACACTGTGCCACCTAGTGCATTTTTTCCAAGTATTCTAATGGCCCACAAGCTCATCTCACTCCCTGGAGCAACTCCACCCACTTCAACAGAATTCGTTCCAATTTACACCAGCGTTAGTAAAAGGAGACGCGGGCGCTCCGTATATGAATACCTGCAGAGCTAGTGTTGAGACACTGGTACAGTTAGGTGGGGCAAGACTGGCATCTATTCAAACTACTAATTACAAAACTATATGGGAGGAATAGAAATGTCTACATTTCTGAGTCTGACCATAGCTGACCAGAGGAGGGTGGTGGGGGGAAAGTAGGCTGCAAAGAGAGGACATTTTTGCACATAGAAAAAGATCTAGCTAATGTACTTCAGATGGGAACATTGTAAACTGACTTCTTGCCAGTCCGTTTATATAAAAGCACAAACAAAAGAACTGTATTAATTTTTTTTTATTTAGAACTAAAGATCAGTCCTGCAACTTGGATTAGTTGGAACAATGTGCTATGTAAACAAGCTGACACACTAAACTGTAGAGAAATAAGGGGAAGGGTCAAGCTTAAGCCAATTAATAACACTCGGTAATGCCATAAGTCTTAGCACGTCTCATCACACTTCTCCTCCAGAGCGCTCAAAGCACTTCATAAAGCCAGGAGAGTTTCATTACCCATTCACACGTGGAAAACCGAGACAAGGGGTGCTAAAGGAACTTGCTCCAGGCCAGTGACAGAGCCTGAATTCCCTATGCACTGGGAGGCGCTGCCATTTGAAATTCGGGCAACTATCCAATCAGTTACCTCCCCTGCTCTGCCCAGCTGCTGAAGCTTAAAGACCACCTGGTGTAATGGTGCAACCCTGGGAAACGGCAGCTGAGAGGAGAAAACCTACGGCTCCATCAACCCTGCTCCCACTGAACTCGAGGAGAGTTTGCCACTGATTTCAGTAGCAACGGGATCTGGCCCCTTAGGCTTTTCCATGGATCTGCTGGCTTTTTCTGACCCCCAACTTAATTTAGGAGAGGTTTGATTGTGACATTCCTTTCCCAGCACACCCCTGCTTCTCCCCATCCCATCTTAATACTAACTGTACAAAAGCAAACTTGATACTGGGTACAAATGTGTGGGGACAGAAGTGTCCAGTTAGACTTTAGACTCATAGACTTTAAGGTCAGAAGGGACCATTATGATCATCTAGTCTGACCTCCTGCACAATGCAGGCCACAGAATCTCACCCACCCACTTCTGGAATAATCCTCTCACCTATGTCTCAGCTATTGAAGTCCTCAAATCATGGTTTAAAGACTTCAAGATGCAGAGAACCCTCCAGCAAGTGACCCGTGCCCCATGCTGCAGAGGAAGGTGAAAAAAACCCAGGGCCTCTGCCAATCTGCCCTGGAGGAAAATTCCTTCCCGACCCCAAATATGGCGATCAGCTGAACCCTGAGCATGTGGGCAAGACTCACCAGCCAGACACCCAGGAGAAAATTCTCTGTAGTAACTTCTAACATCCCATCACCAGCCATTGGGCCTATTTACCACTGATGGTAAAAGGTCAATTAATTGCCAAGATCATGTTATCCCATCAAACCATCCCCTCCATAAACTTATCTAGCTTAATCTTGAAGCTAGATAGGTCTTTTGCCCCCACTGCTTCCCTTGGAAGGTTGTTCCAGAACGTCACTCCTCTGATGGTTAGAAACCGTCATCTAATTTCAAGTCTAAACTTCCTGATGACCAGTTTATATCCATTTGTTCTTCTGTCCACAATTGTACTGAGCTTAACTAATTCCTCTCCCTCCCTGGTATTTATCCCTTCCAGTTATTTACCCACCAGGCTCATGCAATCTTTCCGTGATTTAATGCAGTCTGTAGGCCCAATCTTGTTCCCACCAAGACTGATGGTGTAGCTGTAGCATATCAGAATAGGGTAGTATCCCTTTGTATAGTTTGTGATCCCTCAGTGGTGCTCACTGTGTTCTAGGTTTGTTTAGAAGCTTGCCAGAGCTGTGGTGTGTATTCGCAGCCAGGCTTTGCATGTTGTGTACAGCTAGTAGCCATGATTATTTGGACCCCACGGAGCCCATGCATTCCCTCATGTTACATTTGTCATGTAAAGTGACACAACAGATGGCAAAACTCCCAGGCACTTCAGTGGTGAGGGAACAAGGTCTAGAAGTTTAACTGAATTTTCCATACTGGTCTCCAGCTCTCCGCCAGGCACTCAGCTACTGGGGAGTGACGGGGACTGTTCAACAGACAGACAGACCCTCACACCTGCAAAGGGCTGGCTAGTTCCAGTCCCTTCTTCCCATGCCCTTACGTCAAGGAGTGCCAAAGTCACACGCCAGCGTATCCCTCTGCATAGGCCACACAGCTACATTTCTAAACCGAATCAGAGCCCTTAAAAAAACAGAGTTGTCCCCCCAAAATACTGAGAGAGGGAAGTCTGCACCATGCACCAAAGCCTCTGTAAAAATCCCTAACTTGGGGCAGCTGCATTCCCGGAACAATGGGAAAAACCGTTTGGGTTTCTTTTGTCTGCTATTAGAAATCCAACACCCTCGGGAACTGAACGGCTCCGGAAATTAGTAATGGGATAGGAAGCGTTTCACCTCCAAGTCACCAGTCCTGGCTGTGGTCAGCAGTAACCAGAAATGACTGGCGTTCGGTCGCCTACGTGGAATGAGTTGGCAGCTTCAGGCTAGCTCCCAACCAACAGGCCCACACCACCCAGCACGTCCCCGTGGGAAGGAAAGGGCAGAATGGAGTGGGCCATGGAGGCTGTACGTCCCGCCTCCGCCTTGAGCTGGGTCGCCTGAGAACAGGGCTGTCACATGATGGCAGGAGGAGGGAGAGGAAAACTCACACTGTCACTCTCTGTGCTGTACCTGGTCTGTCTGTGAGTCCGACACCAGCACTAAGGCGTGTGTGTGTCAGTCAATAACCCCTTGCTGGGGCTGAGGCCAAGTCACCAACTCCCACTCAGAATGGATTTCAACAGGCAGCCAAACGGGCTGCTACGGGAAATGCCAGCCGGCCTGTACCGCTGGCGCTGCGGCAGCCCCAAGGACAAGGTCCTTTCTGATCTTCTCTACCAGATCCTTGCTGTAAACAGTGGAATGAACTCCTCTGGGCATTGTCCTGTTACCGCCTGGGCTCTGGGAGAGCCAGAAAAGGGGACTTGGCTGTAATCACTGCTCCAGGAACGTCCCGTCCAGCATGTACCGTAAGGCGGAGAATGCCAAGCATTATATAACCGCTGCTGCATGGGATTCGAGCCAGTCGCTTGGAGAGGAGACGGGCAGCCACGGACAAGAGGAGATGAAAGGTACAAAGCCGGAGGCTTTCCCAGACAAAAGCTCATATTCTCCTGATTACAGGCTCAGTCCTGCGTCTCCTCACCCCCCGCCGTGTAGAAGCACCGGCTTTGATGCTGCCGGATTGGGTCCAGCCGCACATGGTTTGTGGCTGGCTGACCGAGAGCTGCATGCACCCCATCACAGCTAACAGGAGATGCACAGCGGTGATGACACTACCTAAGCTCATCTGGTGCTTTGCAAAGGTGGATGGAAAATCTGGCAGAGGAAAAGTGCAAACTCCACTAGGAACCTCCTTTTACCAGCAGGCTCCCTGCGCTCTATTACACACCCCTGCCATGCTTTAAGATGACGGGGCCAGTTTCTCCCAACACCATCTCGTTTACTAATTCTCACAGCCCCCGGGAGGTGGGCCAGATTGTTACCCCATTGTGCCGACAGGGAAACGAGATTGAAGAGAGCTGCCCAGGCCTCAGCGTGCAGAGCCAGCCTTAGAACACAATGTTCCTGGCTGCCATGATGCATTCTGGGACCATGCCCTCACACTACTGCTATCTGCTGAAGGCACCTCAGAACTGACCTCCAAAATCTCTGGTCCTAGCCCAGCCATTTGCCTCAGACAGGGTATTTCTAGCCCATTTTGCAATCTAAGACCAGCCCTCCCTGACTGGCAAAGTTCTGGGAGTCTCACAAGCCCTAGAGACTCTGAACTGTCTCAAACATCACGATGGCAGCAACGCTTGTAGGGATTAGGCTGGGACCACCTCACACATTTTACACGTGACCGAAGTCAGAAGATCGGCTCCGCACCCTGCAGCAGGGCTCCCAAGGGCTTGCTCTGCAGCACAAACAATACGCAGCAGACTCCATTTGAACCCCCTTCTTAGTCCAACTTCTACCCCGAATCACAGAAGAAAAACCCATTTTACTCGGCCGCAGCGGCCTGCTTCTATTCCCTGAGTGATTTCACCTCAAGACGCGAGTCACAGGGAGGGAAGCCCTTAACTCCTGGCCGGGAAGAACAAAGGATCATCAGTTACCCACACACTGCCCTTCCCCCAAGGGACTCCCAAGCCTTTGCAGCCATTCATTCAACACTCCCGAGAGGCAGGAAGGATAGTTAGCCCCCCGCGATGGATGAGATGTCCCAAGGTGTGCCTAGGAGCTGAAGCCA
Organism: Macrochelys suwanniensis; assembly: GCA_033296515.1. Classification (NCBI taxonomy): domain Eukaryota; kingdom Metazoa; phylum Chordata; order Testudines; family Chelydridae; genus Macrochelys; species Macrochelys suwanniensis. The sequence goes on along the minus strand of CM065790.1, from coordinate 4,030,181 downwards.
GAGCGCCTGACTCCATGTTCCCCCTCTCCTGACAGCCATTTTGCTTTCTCAGCTTGGAATGGCCCTCAGAGACCCGCATCGGATGCTCATGGACGAGCTCCTGACCACTCTATTCCTGCTGGCTCTCCTGGCACCGTGCTCCTCAGGCAGGCAGGCTGCCAGCTGCAGCAGGGACCATCCAGCACAGCTGGGCGTGTATAAAATCCTGGCCAATGTACTCAGGCCCATGCACAGGCATCGTGCCCTCGCAGAACAGAACATTCTGCTCAATGCTGTCAACGTCCAGTTTCGCTCCTGCAGAATTAGCCCCCGGGTCACTGAATGCAATTCATTGACAAGACACAGGAAGAGGCAAAAATTTTGCAGGGCAGTGCATGCGAGGCAGCCTGCGCATTGCTCACAGCGAGGAAATCGGCCACCTTGCCGCATGTCTCCTCACCTAAGTGAGGAAAGGGCAAGCTGGGGGAGGATAATCAGAACACGTCATCTTCATGGGATCTCTCTTTACTGTGACAGGGACGTCCCAGGCCGGAGAGAAGCTCTTGTTCCCTCTCTCGCTAGGTATTTACAGGCCACGCTCCCCAAAGTAGCAGCACTCTCTCCAAGTGCTTACACTGCACCTATTGCTGTTAGCCGAGGGCCTGCTTAGTGCTCTGCCTTTGGGTAAAAGGATGCATTTCTCTGCAGGGCTGGCATTTCTGCAGGTGCCAGTTTGCCATTATTCCAGCAGCTGGGCTGGCCACACAAAGGGCAGGCCAGGTTCAAATCAATGTGCGCAGTTGAAATGATACATTCAGCCTGTGGAAAATCGGAGGCGGGGTGGGGGGGAGGGGGAGAGATGTCCTCCCACCCCAGCAGAAGGGAGCTGCATCCAGCCCAAAGCCGGAGACTGAGCACGGCTAAACCAACAAACAACGCTGGTTTCTGCCTCTGGCTGCGTCTCTCCTGTGGGAATTGCTTCTAGTCGGAGAAAGGCAACTGTGTACCACATTCCGAAATGCATTCCCCAGCCCCCTTCTCATCTCAAAATGCTTCACCTGGAGCAAATGAGAAAAATATGAACGGCAAAGACCTGCGTGTAAAGGAGACAGCTGCAGATACAGCGACAGACAACGTGGAGATCCTGCTGTCCTGAGCTCACACCCCCAGGGACACAGAGGGCTGCAGACCAATGTGCAACCGGACAGGTCATCTCTGCAGGGAGCCGCCCCGCCCACGACCAGCCAAGACATTTTAAAGGGTGGCAAACATTGGGGTGCAAAATGGGGGTTAAACATGGTATTTAAAGTGTGCCGGCTGAGAGGTTTTACCACCACCACATCTTCTCCCTGCCTAGAAAAACCCAGAACAGATCATTAGCCCTCGTTTGCGTGGCAAAATACGGTCAGGGAACATTAAAAACGATTGAAATGATTTTTTTAAAGCTAATAATAAACCTATTCTGCTTCGTGAAAGGGTCAGACGCCCCAAACCTAAAACTCCCCGGAGTTACTGGTAAAAATGTAACCGAGACTGGGCTGTTCATGAGACCCGGGGCTGCCATGTTCCCAGCCAGTCACCCAAAACCTGGCTCTGTGCTCGCTAACGCTCACCTAAGCCAAGACGAGACAAGAAAATATCAATTGTTATAATTAAATTAATGATCTAATACTAGATATTCGTTGATGTTTCCGCTTTTGGGGACACTAGTGCTCTTTGATTTGAAGAAGGGGCAGCCAGCGGACACACACACACACACACACACACACCCCGCCTATACACACGAATAGTCAAGAAATACAGTCTTACATTACTAGCCCCCTGGGAATCACTGTGTGTGTGTGTCAGAGCCTCACCAGCAACAGCAACCCCCGCTGTAATACGCTAATTCTCGCCTCTGGGAGCAGTCCGCAGATCATTATTGATCTGGGTTCAAAGGCGACGCGGCGCTGCCTATCCAGAGCTCCAGGCAGCCGCGCGCACTCCCCATCCAATTCCCAGCTCGGCAGCGTTACAACGATTAATTCAGCAGGTGCTCAGCCCCCGACAGAGCCCCTTTTCCGCCCCTTCCCGGCGTACGAGGCCCGGCCCCAGCCTCTCCCACACCCCGACACACAGACCCGCTCGGCTCCGTCCCTTTCGTTCGCACCCCCGGCTCGGTGCACTGAGACCGCAGCGGATCACTTGCACTTTCGGCCGTCCAGGTTCCGGTTCTCGGGCCTGTGGCTGGTCCGGGTCCGAACGGTACAAATCCGGGCACGTCGCCTTCCTTCCAAACCCAGCGCCAGCCCAGCCCCTTTCGGGAGCGGGGCCCGTCTCTGGCAAAGCCCGCCGGAGCGAGCTGAAATCGTTTGGCTGACAACTCGCGGAGCGTTCTCAATCGAAACCCGTGTTAGTGTGAAACCAAGCTTTTCTACCAACGGCTGCTGGTTCTTGTACAACTGCACGGGGGTCGGTTTGGTTTTTAGCCACTGGAAACCGAACTTGTTCGTTAAAAAAAAAAACATTCAACCCGTTTGGTTTTAAACATTAAAAGCCGTTGCCGTTTGCGGTCGCCCGTCAAGGGATGTTTTTAGTTTTCAACAAAATCCAACCTTTGGCAAAGCTTTTTTTGTACATGAAACGGACACTTTGAAATTACAAACATTACATCTGAGAGGCGCGTTCCCGCCGCGCCCCGCCGGATTGTTAACGAGAAGACCAGGCTACGCGCTTGGCCGGGATCAGGGTGCTGTTGATTGGCTCGGTTTTAAATAAAGGCGAGTGAGTTGGGAGTGGGCAGGAGCCCGAATGACTCTGGAAGTGATGCCTGCTCGTGCGCTGGGCACCTGCGTGTGATCACCACCGTGCATCCGCTCGCACGCCGGCGCCCCGCTGAATGCACCGCAGGGCACACGGCAGAGCCCCCTCCCGAAACTCGGACCCTCCAGTCTCGGAGCCACCGCCCAGCGCATCGAACAAGCCGCGGGGTTCGGGCCCCGGGTCTCCACCACTGGCCATTCCCGCTTCGCTTCACTCTCCTTCGAATCCCGCAACGCCCGTAACTCGGCTCACCCCAGGTGACTCCGCAGCGGGATGGAGAGCAACGTCCACCCTCGCCTGGCCTGGGGCGATGCGATGCGAACCAGCCACGGGGCTGAAAGAAACCGCCGAGCGGAGCGGAGCGGGCGGCTCTCTCCAGGCGGTGTAAACGGGCGCAGGGATCGGGCGCTGAGCCCCCTCGGCGGGAAAGCGGGAAACACCTTAACCCCAAGCCGACACCCGTTTCTGTAGCTTCCCGAGGGGACCCGCCTCGCCCCGGTTAGAGCCCGGCGAGGGGCGCCGCCCGCCCAGGCTGCGGGAGAGCCCCACCGGGACCTACCCCGCAGGCTCCCGCGGGACCCGCGTCTCCCCAAGGGGAGGGACCCAGGGGCGCGGCTGGCTCGGTGGGACTCCCCGCGGCGCCCCGGCTCGGACACGAAACACCAGCTGGGAGGGCTGAGAAGGGCAGATCCCAGCGTCAAGGCTGGGCCGTGGCCTGCGGGGGTCACTCGGCCGGGGTCTAATTGCTGCCCCGTCGGCAGCTGGCCCGGGGATGTGCGGGAAGCGCAGGCACCTGCTGGATGGTATTTTAAAACGCTGCGATGCGCGAAACCCCGGCTCCGCGCTCCAGCTCGGCTCCCTGTCCACACGGCAGAGAATCCGGCGCAGGGAACCCAGCGCGGAGCAGCGTCCCTACCCCCACCCCCGGCTCTGCGCACACCCGCCCTTCCCCCGCTGTGTATGGACACACATGGGGGGGGGGTGAGTGCTGCCACACTAAACACACACACACAAACGGTAATGGCACATAACACGCGGGTATGTGGTGTGTGTCCCTCGCACAAACATACATAGCACGTGTGCAGAACGGATGGGGGGGGGGGGTGAGACATACACTCCACCGATTGGAATACAAACGTGTTAGGAGATCTCTGGGTAATCACACGCCCCCGATTTATATTTAATGTTAATTATACAATTAATTTCTATGTAGATCGGCTGGGTGTGTGAAACACACGCGCGTTTACACTACATCCAGGTAAAGGGCCCGTGCCCCACGCACACACATGAAACACGTTACACACATGTCCCCACGGGAATATTTATTCTAGAAAGAGCGCCAGGTTCCCCCCAAGAGCACGTCGCCCCCTCCCCCCCCCCACTTCGCTGATAATCGCCTCCTCCTCGGGCCAACCAAACGAGAGGGAAACCATCGTCCTGCAAAGCTCCAGCCCGGCTGCAGGAGGGAAACAACGAGATTGACACCCCTCCTCCAGCACAGGGGCGGGGGGGGGGGGGTTGACGCAACCGGGCGCAGGAACGAAATCAGCCCGGCAACCCGCGCAACGAAGCTCCCTGTGCACCGGGCGGGGCTGGGCCAACCCGCTCCCCCAGCTCGCCCGGGTTTTCGTTCTGCCAGCGACCCCCTCCCCTCTGAAAGCGCCTTGGCCGGAGGCAAGAGCCGGCCCCACCCGCCACAGCCCCTCTCCCAGCGCTAGCCAGCCAAGGCGAGCAACTCCAGCGAACCGGAGCGAAGGAGCTGGGCGCGCAGGGCCTGGGGTTGCCGCCAGCCTGCGGAGCTGCGAGACAGCAGGTCTGCGCGTTTTTTTCAAATCAATGACAGTGCGCGGGGCCCCGCCGTTCGCGGGTGACTCGGCAAACGGCCCCCAACTCGCTCCCATGGCCAGAAAGAACCCAGATTCCGCAGGGCCGCGCCCCACCCTTGACACGGCGAAGTGAGCGAAGCGTTCACACCACACAGTGACCGGGGGCTGGAGTGTTCAGTTCCCCCCTTTTCACCAGCGCACCCAAACTGCCAAACAACGAAATCCTGGCACCAGCATGAGGCTTGCCCGCAATTCGCTGCAGGACTCTTCCGTCCGCTTTCCTGTTACTCCCTCGCCCCTGGGTCTGTCTGCTCTGGTCACACTCAGCTCCTCTGGACAGCAATTCGATCTCTTACCGAGTGTCTGTACAGCGCCGGGCACACTGGGGCCCTAGGCTGCTCACACACACACACGCTGCTTTGGGTGGCAAGTTCTGGTTAACGGATTGGCCTGCGCAGCGCCGTGCACACGACTCCTGCCCCGCTCCGGCTCCTGCACAGTCCCGCGGAACCCGCCCCCCCCCCTTTGTGCTCTCAGCCCCCCACGGAAAGGAACAGAACCAAACGAAGCGTCACGAAGCCAGGCAGCCCAACCGCCACCAGCTGCGATCCAGCCCCGGGTCTGGGTATCGGAGCCGCCCCGCCCCGCCCCAGCCCCCTGGGACAGCCCCGGTTCAAAGCGCTGCTCCCGCTCACCTGGCGGCCAAAGCCCTTTATCACCTGGCCCGGCGCGGTCCCCTGGACCAAGGGACCGTCCCCCTCCCCAGATCTCAGACCCTCTCGGCGGCGGGACGCGCTGCGCTCGTTCGGTCCCGTCCGCCCGGAGGACGGAGAAGAGCCGGTCACTCACTAGCGCCCACCCCCTGCCCGCCACGGATCCCCAAGCGCCCCACAGCCACGCAGAGGGCAGGGCGCGGAGCGGGCAGGCTCGGGCGTGGGACAGCGCGGAGCTTGGGGGGCAGAGGGGTGAACTCGGCATCCAGCGGCGGGGGGAAATCGAGGCACCAGGGCCGAGGCCAGCCCGGAACGGAACCGCTCAGCAGCTCCCGCTCCACCCCGGCGAGGACCGGCTCTGAAGCCGCAGGAGCGCCCGGGCTGGTGCCCAGGGGGCCGACAGGCGCAGGACAGGGGCTGATTTGAAAGCAGGTGGCGGTGGCCTCGGAACCGGCCTCAAGCAGCCGGCGAGGGCCGGAGCAGCGTCACGCTCAGGCGAGGGGGGCCGGCTCTGACAAGGGGGAGCCCCAAGCCCAACTGAGCCCGGGTCAAATAGACTTCAGGGGACAGCCCGAGAAAGGGCTCCCAGCCGGGCCAGCTCCCACCGGGGTTCGCTCGGGCGGCAGAATCACCTGCAGTTTGATTGCACCGTCGGGGGGCGGGGGGGCACCGAGCCCTTGATGTTTGTACGCGAACGCTCGGGCCTGGCCCGTGTTAAACAAAGCGCCTCTGAACATTCGTTCCTCAGGAACAGCGGAGCGGAGCGGATCTTCCTCGCCCTGCCCGGGAGCATTCACCGGGGCTGGGAGGCTTTTCAGCCCAATCCCCGCAGGGCAGCGCTGTCCTGACTAGCGAATGAAGGGGCCCTCGGGATCAGCCCAGGGTCAAGCCACACACACGTGAAGCCGGGCACAAGCGTGCGGAGCGTCCAGACTAGCCTGTACACACGTGTTAGCTACCCCCACTGCACTGTCAAACCCAGGAGCTGGAGGGGGAAAACCTCCAGCTGCAGTCAAACCCTGGGCCCCAACGGTTGCTGCAGCAGCGCTGGGAGGCGGAATGAAACCAGACACACCCTGGACAAGCACCCAGCTCAAGCAAAGCGCTCACACATCTCCGGAGCCCCCGGCCTTCTACCCAGAGGGGCCCCGCTCCGGCAACTCTGACTCACCCGCCCCAGGAGAGCGGTTCCGAGTCAGAGCCAACACTCCCAAGGGGAATAAAACCCCCCACACGTGTAAGTCACACAACGGGAGAGGAGGCTCCAGACCTGCCCCGCCACCGAGAAACAATTAGCTCCGGGTGTCTCCAGCCACCCCAGGGATGCCAACACTTCTCTCGGGTCCATATCACCATGGTAGGAAAGTAAATGAAAAACACACATGCCAAAATAACAGGTTCTCTACACACCATCCACCCCTAGACACCTTCCAGAGGAGACCTGACAAATTGGGGGGCGGGGTGTCTTGATTTGGACATGAAATAGCCCAGGCACTCATGGTCTCTGGCCAAAACTTCCCCCACCCTTGTCATTCGACATGTTGGTTATCACGGAGCTGCCCGCCGGCTCCCCAGAGGCGGCTGCATTTGAGAGGCACTGTGCGCATGGAGGTGAGTAAGCCCGCTGATTTCAAAGGAACGACTCGCGCGAGTAAAGTCCATCACACGCACGAGCGTTTGCGGGATCGGGGCCACAGTTGACGCCGTTCTTTGAGACCATGGGAATAAAAAGCGCTTTAGGCAAGTAAACTATCGACACGTTTCATTGTTTGCTCCAGAGCCAGCCCTGTGCCAATGCCCTTCGCCACAAGTTCGATCCCCAGCCCAGCTCCTAGCTGCCAAGTCACCAGCCCCTCTACCCCCAGCGAGGGAGCTAGGATTGTGTGTGCGGCTCTTGTACAGGGTCATTCTCATTTCCTGCCTTGGATTTCCCCGTCCTCCTGTGGGCAAACCACATTGGGCTGGCCAAGCTGAGCGGGGGGAGACGCAGAGCGAGGTGCTTGCATCAAGGCTCCAAGCCCAGCTGCGGGGCTGATGGGGGGACCCCCGTCCTCACTCCCCCACTCTGGGCTGCTTTCAATCGCTGGTGCACTTCGATTCAATTCTTTTGTAAAAATGCCTCTCTCCCTGCTCACTCCTTGTAAGCGGAGCCTGCGAGTCGAGAGATGTTCCAGGATGTCATAGAATCTCAGGGCTGGAAGGGATCTCAGGAGGTCATCTAGTCCAACCCCCTGCTCAAAGCAGGACCAAACCCAATTAGATCATCCCAGCCAGGGCTTTGTCAAGCCTGACCTTAAAAACCTCTAAGGAAGGAGATTCCACCACCTCCCTAGGGAACCCATTCCAGTGCTTCACCACCCTACTAGCGTCTGAGGACTAACACAGAACTCCGGGTTCCCTTCAAATGGAGTCTACTTATGCTGAAATACATTTGCTAGTCTCTAAGGTGCCACAAGTACTCCTGTTCTTTTTGCTGACACAGACTAACACGGCTGCTACTCTGAAACCTACTGAAATATTGCAGTTACTAAACTACGCAATTGACCTTCCTTTGCAAAGGCGGAGATAATAAATACCGTCCTGACACATTTCACATCCCAACGGAGAAAAGAGGCAGCACGAACCCAGCTAACTTCTTTAAGGATTTTTTTTTAAAACTCGCCCTGTGCAACTCCAGTTCATACAATGAAAGAAACAGAAGCCAGTGGAAATCAACCTGCGCAAATATGGGGGGTGGGGGGGGGAGGAGAGTTCTCAGTGGCTCCTCCTGACTGGTACAGCTAAGGAACCGGGCCTCCGATGGCCGGGATTATGCACGAGAGTTTCTTTGTGATTTAGAAGTTTGGGGTTCGGATGATTTGCTGCTAGCAAGGCCCTGAACGCTAAACACGTAAGGGAGAGAGACACCCCGAGCGTGTCCCGGGATAAGGGCAGTCCCCCCCACCCCAAGGGTGCCGGGAAAGGCTGCAAAGACCCACCCCCAGGCAGAGGAAGTGGGCTGGGAGTGAGAGAGGCGCCCAGGTTGCAAGGGGAGGAAGGCCCAGGAAGGGAGCGAGGGAGACAGGTCCGCTTAGCAGGAGATCCATGTCCCCAACCGTCCCTCCCCCCCACCCCAGTCAGCTGATCGCGATGCTTTTAGGTTCAGGAGCCCCAGCTCGAGTCCCCCCCCCCCCCCCGGCCAGACTCCCCCCGCCCCGGAGAGCAGCCAGCCCGGAGTGATTATAAACAAATCCGAATTAGGCCCCCGACGCAGGAGGGCTGTCGAACAAAAGCGGGGCTGGGTCCCTGGTGTTCGCCTCTGGCGCCTGAGCCTGCAGGGTGACAGCACCGATCTTCCCTCCACAACGGAGCACGGAGACACTCCGCTAATCCCCGGCCTCCCGGAGCCGGGGCTTGAAGGGCAGCGCCGCGGGGGTCTCCAAGCGGCAGCTCGGCCCCGCTCTGTGGGACTCCGCCCAGGCTCTCCCCCGCAGCGGGGCCTTTGGGCCCCTCTTCTCCCGTGCGATCTCCTATAGCGGCTGCACGGGGCCGGTTAAGCAGAGCCGGGGCCGGGGGCTGCTCCGGGAGCTGCTCCGGGAGCGGCCAGGCCCCCTGTGCGCTGCGAGCCCCTGGCGCACGCCTGGCCTGGGATGGACAGCGCAGCCCGGGCCTCTTGCTGGGTCTGACCCCCAGCGAGCCGGCGCCGCTGTTCAGCGAGCTCCTGGGGGCCCGGGCCTGGTCTCTAGGCCTGGCTGCAGCGTGTCTAGCACCGGGGCTACACCCCGCCCGGTCAATACACCCGGGACAGCCCCGCCGGCCGCAGCTTGCCCAGGCACCGAGCGCAAGCGAGGCGGGTTCGGCTCCTGCGCTTATTAACCCCAGCCCGGCGCTGCGCTCCGCGTAGGCAGGTCCCGGAGCCAGCCCAGGGGACCCGTTACCGCGCCTGGCTGGGCAGCTCCCCGGCGGGCCCTGGACCAGGCGCGCAGGGCTCCCAGCCCAGCGCTTTCACGGCCCCGGCTCCCCCGCAGGGAGCGTGGTCCGGGCTCGGCGTGTCCTGCCCCGCGGGAGAGGCGAAGGGCGGTTTGAATGTGCCCCGGGTCTGCCCCGCGGCTGGGGTCGTGGGGGGCTAGTGCCGGCGCAGCGCCTGGCCACAGGGCTGCGATCGCGTAGCGCTGCCGGGGCACGAAACCCTCCCTAACCCCAGCGCGCCGGGGCGCGATCCCCGGGCAGATCGCACCGACTAGTAGGCGGCAGACTCAAGGCATGAGCCGGCGACTGTAGGGCCGCCAGCCGGGCAGAGCTCTACCCCCGCCCCGGCAGACGCGACCCCTGCCCGGCTTCCCAAGGAGCCGGGTCCGGAGCGGCAGGTTCGTTTAAGCGAAGTCGGGGGCTCCCGAAAAGGGGTTTTTTGCAGGATTTCCCCGTTTGCATTCGCGTGGAAATGGGAGGCACTTCCCAGCGGCCGGGGCCGGGGTTTACGGCGGGGGAGGAGGCTTCTCCTCCCAGGGATCGTTTTATCCGTAAGGACCGAACGGCCTGGGCCTCCATCCCCAGCCGAGGCGCCCTGCCCGGGGTCACACGCAGGGGCCTGGGTCCCGTCCATTTCCAGGCACCCGGCAGAGTCCCGCGGCTGCGCCGGGGGCCAGCGCCCGATTCCCCGGGCTCAGGCTGCAGCCTCCTGCTTTGGGGTGTGGGCCGCTGTCTGCGCTCCGCGGGCCCGCCGCTGGCAGTGCCCGGGGCTCGGCCCAAAGCCGGGCTGGTCCCCGCTGCCAAGGCGGGCCCAGGGGCTCTCCCGCTGGCAGCAGGGCGATGGGCCACAGAGGCAGGGAGGCACCAGGCTTTGGAGAGGCTGGTTCTAACCTCTCCCCACAGCGGAGCTGGGTTCCCTGCAGGGGGCAGATCCCCCGACAGCTGGGCTACCCGCTCTCCTGCCGGTCTGTGCTGGATGCCCGGCCCCGGAGGCCTGGTTCTGCACCGGCCCGGGACAACCTGCTGTTTGCGGCGGCTGGTCGGTAACGCGCCTGGCCTTGGGATGGGCCTGTCTTTACGCACCCTCCTCATCCATGCATTCCTGTCCCTGCCAGGCGGCTGGGCGCTTTGCCCCGCTGCTAACACGCCGAGCCGCCCGTGGGGACTACCAGGGCCAGCCCGGGTGTAACGAAATCGGGCCGGGGCCCTGCCCCATGGCATCGCATGTCCCAGCTCCTTTGCTCTGGTTCGCCAACGGGGGGATTCCTCCCCTGGGGCTCGCCTTGGCTGGCTAGCGCACGCCCCTCCTTGCTACAGGAGAAAAATCCCCTTCCGGACAAGATCCGGAGTCTGAAGGGAGTTCAGGAGAAGTAACTAACTTCCGCGGCCTGGCCGGAGAGGGGGCCACGGGGCCTCTCCCCACCGGGCCCGGTGCCTCGGGCCCACTGGCTGGCCCTGCAGTTACAGGTTTGGGTTGCCGGTGAAAATGTCCCAGTCGTGCAGCTGAAGCATTGAGAGCAGCATTCCGGGCTCGTTCACACCAGGGGGAATCCAGAGTCACTGGAGCGACTTTAGCAGAGTCACTCCGGATTTACTCAGGTGGCACCGACAGCGGAATCTGCCGCTTCTCCCTCGTACAACGACCGCTCCTGCGCTAGTGACAGGGGGCCCCACACACCTTACAACTCCAGACTCAAGCGGGGCTTGTCCCGAGCAAGTCCGCATCCTCCCCCTAGGCCTGGTCCCAGGAGCCTCGACAGGGCTGCGGCTCCCTTTAAATCGAGCCGCGAGAGCAGATCAGAAAAAGGTCCCTTTTTACCTAGCGTCCCCGGGAAGCGCGCCTAGCAGAGACCAGACCTGCGCCCGAGGCCGAGGGAGGGAGCCGAGCGCTGACCAGCCTGCCTCCCAGGGAAACAGACACTAATCCTGGGCCGGGCCCTTTGCTACTCCGGATAAGGGCAAACCGGCCCGACGCCCCAGGCCCCGTTTACACAGCGAGTCTGCAAACCGAATCTGCCCTCTGAAGACTCGAACCGCCGACGGGAGCCAGAGCCCTGGATTCAGACCCGGCCTCGGAGGGCCGCCCCCTGCGATCCCCGGCCAGGCGGGCTCGGCGGCAGAGCGCGTCTCCTACCTGAAATAATCCACTTTGCAGAAGATCTCCTTGTTCTTGATGTAGCAGCTGTTCTGCTGGCGCAGCGAGGTCCGGCACACGGAGCACTCCAGGCAGCGCACGTGCCAGATCAGGTTGTTCACCTGGGGCAGACAAGGGGCCTCTGTGAGCTGGGCCCGGGGCCAGGCATGGGCCCCCCGCTCCTCCCCGCTCCCCAAGGCAGGGCCCCCACCCCGGCCCGCCCTCGCTGGGCCCCATTCCGCCCTGCGCGCCGCTCACCTTGAGGAGGTACCTGTCCAGGATCTCCAGGCCGCAGCTGGAGCAGACGTTCTTGCCGGCGGAGGGGATGGAGGAAGAGGAGGAGGAAGGCGGGGAGCAGACGGACGGGGTGGACGGGGTGCTGGGAGCTGAGCGGACATCTTCCTTATCCAGAGTGCTGGGCAGCGTCTCTCCGTCAGACTGGGGCTGCGGAGAAAGCACCCAGCGCGGTCAGCCAGCGAGTCCCCAGCGCCCCTCGGGGGTCCCCTTCCTCCCCCGCGTGGGGCTTCTGCCGGGATCTAGCAGCAGAACCCCAGAGCAACCCCCGGCCCGGGGGTGAATACCCCCAAAGCCCGGCTCTGGAAGGGAGCCGCCCCTGGGCGCCTGCCCCATCTCCCTGCCCTCCGCAAGGCCAGTCCCATGGGCACGGGCCCAAGGAGCGGGGACAGCGCGCACCAGAGCCCGCTCCTCTGGGAGTCAGCGGCGAAGCGTCCGTGGGAGCAGGACGAAGCCCTACGTGCCACCGGGGAGCTGGGGCAGCGGGTTGGCCGGGTGCGCCCTGGCTGCGCGCAGGCGGTTCTGCGGAGCCCGGCGCTGAGAGCTCGCTGCCCGTTCAAGAGTTGCTGCCTGCTGGTAGTGAAGTCCCAGCTCCCCAGGGGACAAACTCCCCGGCTCGCCTGGCTCCCAGCAGCTCGCTACCTCCCGCCCCGCTGCCCTGCAGCCTTACCATGATCTGGGGGTGCTTGCTGTCCGGGCAGCGGGAGCTTCCCTTGGAGAGGGGGCCGTCCTGGGCCATCACCTTGAAGGAGAGAGCGGGAGAGGTTGGCTGGGGTTCTACCCGCCTGGGCTCTACCGCCTGGGCTTCATGGCACCCTATATAAACCAGCTCAAAACAATAAATAAGAACTTTCTAGTGGCCATTTAAATCCTTTGCAACAAAAGCTGCGTCTCTTTAATGAAGCAATTTGAATGTGGATTGAATTCTCTCCCTGCCTGCACTTAACCCGGGCCTCTTGAAGTAATCGCTCGGTTCCCATGCAAGCCAAGGCGCTGAAAAAACACAAACTACCTGCAATTAGAAATTGCCGTAAATGCCCAAGATAAGAGGTATCCAGAGTGTCAATTCCAGCTGTCAATCAGGGAATCCATCAGGCCACCCAAAGAATTGCAAATTTGATTTTTTTAATGGTAGTAATTAAAAATCGAAAGTCTTCCCCCCGCGCGCTGAAACGCAGAATGCAGCAGAAAGCGCCTGGATTGAAAATCCTCCCCATTCAAGCGCGGGGGGAAAACCAAACACACTTTCTGCTTCCAGGTCTGGGCTTTAAAAACCAGCCCGTCTGCAGCTGATATTTAAAGCGCACAGAGGGCAGCAATTTTTGGATTCCTCGCCTCTCGTCTCCCCCCCAAAGCCCGGCCCATTTGCGGTTATTAAGCCCCTATTCAGGCAGACAATGCCCAGCGCTTCCTCCTGATTTGCCTCTGTCTTTGCTAAATCGCTTTTTTTCGAAATTCCTGAGCCATTTGCATAAACGTGCGTGGCTCGGCGGGTCGGTGCAGGCTCCGTCTCCTCGCCCGGCGCGCACCTTCCCGCTCCTCCGAGCCGGGCCGGGAGAGCAAACGAACAGAAGCCAGGATCGGCCCCCCCGGGCCCACTGCCCCGCTCACCTTCCCCGCTGGGGCGCCGGCGGCCAGGGGCTGGCTGCCCTGGCGGAGCGGGGCCACGGCCTCATTCTTCCAGTACATGAGCAGGGCGGCCCGCCGGGAGAGACGCGTCCCGCTCGGAGCAGGGGCTCGGCGGGTCCAGCGCGCGGCTCGTCCTCCTCCCGCCCCGGGAGCTCGGGGGCGTCCAGGGCCCTGCCCCGCCGGGGAAGGCCGGAGGCGGGCGCGGGGCTGGAGGCGGCGGCGCCGGAGTTGCCGGGAGAAGTTTCTCCAAATTCTTCCTTCCACGGTCCGCGGCGGGCAGGACGCGCGGCCCGGCGAGGGCAGGGGCCGCCCCGCGCCGTCTCCAGGGCAGCCCGGCGGGGGCCGAGCGGGACCCCAGCGCCGGGGCGGGAGGCCGCGGGCGGCGCTGGGCAGCTGGGGAGCCTTGACCCCCAAGGCCGGCCAGGCAGCGCTGCGAGCCGGCTGGAGCTCCCGGCTGTCAGCCGAGCGGGGCTAGCCCCACCTTCGCTCGCCCTCTGCGCCCGGGGCGGGGCAGCCACCTGCGGGGGCAGCGGGCCGGGCCCAGACACGTGGCGCCGTCTCAGGCGCGGGGACTGGCCTGGGCGGGGGCAGGGGGCTGCTCGCTGAGCCCTGGTCCCATCGGAGCTGCCGGGCTCCGGCCCGGGCCCGCTCAGCCAGCCGGCGGGCACCGCCGCCCTTGGGAGACCGGAGAGGACTGCGCGCTCCCGCGCGGCGCCCCAGCATTATAGGAGGCGAGGGCTGGAGGTGACGGGGAGGGGCCCGGAGGGTTCTGCTCCTCTCTCCTCCTAGCTCGCCGGGAGCCAGCGCAGAGGCGGGGCAGCGACCTTACCTCTGGTCCCAGGGCCTGGGGTCTGCAGCCGCCCCCTTCTGGGGCCCTGCGCTCCCAGCAGCCAGCCCGGCCCTGGGGGGAGCCGTCTCATTTCCAGGGAGCTGCACCCGGGAGGAATTTGGCTCTTCAGTACTGACCCCCGATACAAGCGGCGAGAGGCCCTCTAACGAGAAAGGTGAAGTGTTGATACCTCGCCAAGGGGGGTGGGGGGGAACAGCCCTGAAGGGAGTTGGACAAAGAGAAATTACCCGCCCCCGTTCTGTTTCAGTAGGTTCCCAAACCACCCCGGGGCGCGGCCTTTAAAAGGGCACCTGAAGGAGAGACTGTGAGATCCATGAAACAAGTCTCTGTATAGCCAGCCTGGCTAGGGTCCCCTTTAAAAGGGGGCTCCGGGTGCACTACCCATTATCACTTCATTAAAACCAACTGGCTCAATCATGATTCATGCTCTTGCGGAAGCAGTTACTCTGTTCATTAGAAGATGCTCAATAAGTGAGCAGCAGCCTCTCACCCTCTTCATTAAGCCGAGGGGTTCGTTTCCAACAGTGATTTACTGAAGCAACTGGAGCCTTTTCTGTACACACAAGTTGTACCGGTTTAGCTCCCAAATTGGTCTGTAATTTGTTTCAGTTTAACCAGTGCGCATCGCCGGTGTGAACTCCCCTAAATCAATTTACCAGCTCACACTAAACTGGTTTGCGGCACCCTCAGACCCAGGGAAGAGCATGTGGGGGCATCAATGCCAAGGTGCCCCCACAAGGCAAGGTGGGGGCATCAATGTACCAACGACCCCACACACACATTTGTAATGACATTGAGAGAATTGTCCTGTGTAGACACGGCCCCATGAGTTCCTCGTTTAACCCGGCCTCGGGGGCTGGAGGACTACAGTCCCACACCTGCATCTTGATTAGAGCCCGAGCGCCACAAGAAAGGCACACCCTTGAACGGAAAGGGGTTTGAAACCGATTTGGTTAAACGGGTGCTAGTCCGTGTGCACACACTTCTTTGGGGTTAAGTGGTTGACTGCAGCTTCATTTAAACCAGTTCCTTTACACAGTGCCGGGAAAGTGCACTAAGCTTGCTTTAAATCGAAAGAAGAGTGGGCTGGCAGGAACTGGCAGCAAGGTAATGGCATTGGTTTAAAATCACACCTTTAGTTAACCTACTGCAACTTCCTTGTGTGGACAATGCCTACAACTCCCAGCGAAGGGGCCTGCTTTTCAAGGGCACTGAAGTTTTCACTGAACTTTAAGAGACTTTTCTAAGAATAGGCTAATAGCAAGTCTCCATGTGTGTTTCAATGGCAGCTCCCCGCTGAACAAATATGGGGACATAGGCCCCACTCCTTCAAACCACTGAATCGTGCATATCTATTGATATATATAACATTAAGCATTAAAGCAGCACCATTAACCTACTTTACTGCTTTGTGGAGAGGGTTTATTTTGCTACTTTACTATCTGCTTAGTTCCCTCACTTCAGTCACCCGAGTTTGAAGATGGCGGATTTTGTTGATTTCTGCTAGGAGAACATTCACATTGGGAATGAGACCGCCCCAGCTTGGCAGCGCAAAAGTTAGCTTTTCCCTTGCAGTTGTATCTAGCAATCTTGGTTTAAAAGGGTTTCATTAGTAACATGATCATTCTAGAGCAGAGAACCAGCAGCAGTTCCACCATGAAGTAATTCTAGGAAAGTAACATGAGATGATGAAAGCTAGAGATGGATACTCGTGGTTATTAATTTTGACAGCTAAATTGGTAAGCAAGAGGGAAATCAGATGAAAGTCATTTTAGAGTAAATACAAGACATTACATTTAAACATTCGGGTTGTGACAAAAACTGAGGGGAACCAAGAAAATTCAAACACAAGATTAATCGTCCACCCTTCCCTCAGCCCTTTGGGCCTCTCCACAATGACCTGACAGAAGGATAAAGTGGCAGCAGAAGCAGAGACAAGTGCAAAGGAACCGATGCTGGAAAGAACAACTTAAGCCACTTCTCCATGCTTACGGGTTCTGAATTAGCTGGGAATTCTTCAGAAAAAGGAGAAAATGTGGAGAAAATAAAGAAACGGTCTGCTCAGTACACAGCAATGAGACGTTGGGTTGTATTAAGGCGATAAAGAATAATGCAGTATTAGAATGGCCATAGCATAAAAACAATGGCCAACTGCAAAAGTTTTTTTTCTCCTGCCGGTGTGTTCCACTCCGTGCATCTGATGAAGTGGGCTATAGCCCACGAAAGCTTATGCCCAAATAAATGTGTTCGTCTCTAAGGTGCCACAAGGACGCCTCGTTCTTTTAGTGTTTTTCTGTATTCTCTGTTGCTGTCTATGGAAATCAGCAGTGGACTCAGCGCAGAGATAGGAACTCTCCAATTTAAGCCGGGTTTATACTACAAAGTCAGGTCAATGGAAAGCCCCATGCCTCAACCTATTTATGCAAGTCTACACTCAACTTTCCTAGAGATACTCTGCAGTCCTCTCCCAAAGGTTTCTAGGGATGGCTGCCTTATTTCTTCCTCCACAGTAAGATGCTTTCTCATGCCACTCCATGATTACTTTGGCAGGCACCACTGCAGGAAACAGTCTAGTGGAAAATGGTCAGAGGCCGCTTTGGGGCACCAGCACAGCAGTGTTCTTTGTGCCTTTGGAGTGAGATAGTAGCTAAAGTCACCACTGTCATGGATCTGCTGGATTGGTGTTATGGAACAGTTGTGCCAGCCCCATTAGGGGACTCACGCTTCCTCTGGGGTCAGCCACTGGACCTTTGGTCCTTCAGCACCCCTGCTTCACACCATGAGCTCCATTCAGCGAGTCCAATTGAAACAGCCCCCTGAGAGAGACTTGTACAGTCGTAGGGAGCAATGCACCTCCTCTGTCAGCATCTGCAGTGATGCCTAGCCAGAGCTGTCAAACAGAAGAGTTTGTTAGTCCACTGGAACACAGCACAGGAAGTCCTTGGTTAGCACAGAGAAAAGAAAGTTACAGCATAGTCCATTCCGGTCATCACAGAGCCCAAAGACAGTCTCTCTGACCTTTCTTTTCCCAATTCAGGTGTGCCCTCAGCAGCCAACCCTTAACCACCCCCCAGCACCTCTTCAGTCCTTTGTTCTCTCTGCTGGGCTTCCTGCTTAGAGGTGGGCCATCCAGGGTCTGTGGTTGTTAAGTATCAGAGTCATGGTGATAGGATTTGTCATAATCTTTTCAGATGCTTCATTGATATTGGACCTAAGTTCCAGACAGCTAGGAGCCATTCACACCTGTGTCTCTGAGCCTCTGCACAGGGCAAATGATCCTTTCTACCCCCTAGGTAGCCCTGGAGCTCATAGGGGAAATGGAGGCACAATGGATTCATTAAAAAATTACAGAAAATCCCACTTCATCACAACCACTGCCTGTGGAAAATAGTGCTCAGGACCATTGTCCTGGACTTGGACCCATGGAAATAGGGGCTGGATTTTATTGTTTTATGCAACCAAACAATTATGGCCTCATTTCCCTGCTCCTCACCCTCTTGGCAGGCTATACTGACCACAGCTGTGGCAAAACAGTGGTAGTGTGCAGAGGTGCTTCAAAGTTGAAGTAGCAATAAGCAGGTCTTATTTAAAACTCTAATGAGCCTAAGGGCAGCAAGTTCTGAAAATTATCTTTTGCGTTCCATTGAGACTGTAAATTCAATGATAAATCTGTGTTATCCATAGGTGCTGCCATTGCAACCTCGTGGGGTGACCCCTCTAAAGCGATGGCCAAGGCCTCCCTCAGCTGCGTGGCTCTGGGTTGAGCTCTTCTAATGGCCCTTCTGTCGGCCTGTTCAAAGGCAGCTGACAGCCGCTCCGTCTCCACCCTTTGCTTCACAGATGTTATGCAGAATGCAACAGCCAGCTGTAACTAGTGGGATATTTTTCTCACTAAGATCTAATCTAGTTAGTAAACTCCACCGGCATCCCTTCAATCTACCAAAAATACATTCGACTGTCATGCTGCACCTGCTGAGCTGCTAGTTGAATCTTTCCCTGGGGCCATCAAGGTACGTGTATACCAGTGTACAGTTTCATGAGCCAGGGAAGCAAGGGGTAGAGTGCGCCCCCACCCATCACTATTGGCTTTGCAACATCGCCAATGGTAATCCACAGATCAGGGGAAAAAAGGCCTTCCTTGCAAATTTCCTAACAGTCCTGGGTTCTTAAAGATGCAGGCATCATGCATCTTCCCTGACCAGCCCACACTGGTATCAGCGCAACATCCCCAGTGATCCACCAACGCTTGCACACCCATAGAAAATTAGCCCTTTCTATTGATGTATGCTGTGGCGAGTTGGGCCAGGGCCAAAATAGGGATGTGCAAGCTGCCTATCAGGAACCCCATAGCTGCAAATCCATCCATAATGCCCTGCACCGTGCCAAGAGTCGCAATCCCATGACAACAGCCCCTACGGTGGATTTTCCAACTCCAGAATGATTTCCCACTGATCAGTAGCAACCTGGTGTTGCAACCTTCCACAGAGTCATCACCCCTTGCTTCTCCGCTGTCCGTGCGGCTCTCATTTTGGTGACAATGCGCTGGAGAGCTGGCATGAGCTCATCACACCAATCCAGGAATGTGGCCTTTCAAATGTGAAAGGTCTGCAGCCACGGCTCATTGTCCCAAACCTGATCCCAGCAGTCAGTGCTCCTCCCTTAGGCCCAGAAGAGCCACTCCACCATCTGCAGCTGGTCTGTGCCAACCACGACCTTGAATTATTTTTCACTACATCCCTTAGCAAATCTATTCTCAATGAAATCATATTCCCCCTTGTTGCGGTACTTCCGGCGGCTGTGCAAACACCAGAGGGTTTGTAATATCCATGACAACAGTGCAGAGCTGAGCAGGACCCATGCTTCTGTCAGAGATGGCAGACGGTGCCAAGTGCTGCACATGTTTGTGACATTTTTAAAAACATGAACATTATGGGATGGGGGAAAATTGTACAATGGGAACGTAACCCCTCGGTCCCAGCCCCCTCTGTGCAGCTCGTGCTTGCCCCAAAACATTGTGAAAATTCCTCAAAGGTATCGTGCCGGAGGGTGGCATGTTGCACAGTGGGATACCTACCCATGGTGCACCACACTTTGTGTGAATAAACACACTCCTGGTGAGTACACAAAGCACCGACACAAGCAGCCAAACACATATGCACATAAGCAATATACTAACCATGGTGGCTTTACACTAACTTGCATCAACAGACATTTGTTGTATAGACATGGCCCAAATCTCTGTCACTAACTTCATCTGTGGCCTTGGGACCAAACCTTCATTCCTTGGACACCCAAACTCCAGCTGTTGCTTAATCAAATTCAACCTGGGATCAGTGGGTTGATCTCCCCTGAAGTCTGAGTTACACACATGTACCAAAAAGTGGCACTATTTATCTATGGCTGGCGAGGAATAATAAGTGTCTGCCCAGTGCTTTGGGAATGCAAAACACTAATTGTCAAGTATTAGTAACTTTACTTCCTTTCTTCTCTGCACCAAAAAAAATCGAAGTTGGATCAGCTTCCATGATGGCGGTAAGAGCTGATTGTGTCAATCAACATAGTAGCTAATATTGTGTGAGATTTCTAGAGTAACAAAGTAGGTGAGATAATATCCTTTATTGGACCAACACCTGTTGGTGAGAGAGACAAGCTTTCGAGCCACAGAGCTTTTCTTCAGGTCTGGGAAAGGAACTCCCAGCATCACAGCAAAATGCAAGGCGGAACAGCTTGTTTAACTGAAGTAAGGTGTTTTGTGCAGTCTTGGGGAGTCTCTTTCACAAAGGGATAGTGGCTCATGAGTGATATATATAAAAATACTAACCTTTCATATAAGTATGCAGAGTCATAGGTAGGTACTCTTACTTGTTAGAAATAGACCACCAAATACAAATTCTGAGAGTCGAAAGACAACAAAAGTTAAATCCCAGCACCTTTGCATATGGCATGCATTCTTGGTCACCCCACCTCTAAAAGGGCAACCCAGAAGCAGTACATTGATGCAGGATGAGATTCCTGAAGGGCAAAATTACAGAGCTCTAGAGATGAAAAAATAATGGACACTAGCTTCACTGATTTCAGAACAAAGTGCAAAAGCCATTTTTTTTATTTTTTTTTTTTTAACATCGCGAGAGCTAACATAAAATCCTAGTGGAGAGAACAGGTTGACCTCACCACCAAAAGAGAACTATTATTTTCAGTATAAAGTGTGCTTATGAAATTATATGATCCATAAAGTTCTGTAGTGCTCACTTCTATAGAGAAGATTTACCTAACATTTTCTATCTCCCTACCATCTAATGCCACTAGGATATTAGCAATCCCTTGTCTGAATAAAACCCCCCAAAATATTAATTTGAAATAGTTTAAGTATGAGGTAAAAAAATTCAAACTTACATTATTTTTGCTTTTGTAGTGTTTATAAACTCGATATTCTATTCCACATGGCAGGCGAGGGCCAGTACCTCAGAATTAGAAATCCACTAAAATAATTGTAATGGAAGCACACACGCCAGTATATTCTTCTATAAGCCTTTAATTGTGGCAGAGAGTAACAATATCCATGGACACTGTGGAAGGTGTCATGTTTATCATTTAAAAATAAATGTTAGTTGGAGATTTGTTACAGTGAAAGCGACTATATTAGTTTGATTAACTGTTGAATCGTAAATCTATAAATGCTGAGAGCCAACTTCCCTTCAGTTTGTAGGGGAAGGGATTTACTGCAAACAAAGCACTCAATCCTGTCAAGATGCACTACGAGGAGTCCTACTGAAGTCTACTGAGGCTATTCCTGGTAGTAACCCCTATTCCAAGTATGTGTTTGTAGGATTGATCCCTAAAAAGCTAGTTAGAAACAACAAGAATGACAGACACAAGGTAATTTCTTCCCCTTATCCTATCATCTGGAGTTGGGTCGTCATACTAGCATCCACCATCTTCATCTGTGAGGCAAAACTAAGGTCCCCCTGCTTACCAAAGGTAAGGTAAGGTAAGAGCCCTGGCATACTAAAATGGGAAATAGATAACTGAATTATCATACAAAGCTTTTTTCTAACAATAGTGCAAACAGTTCCATTTACAACATCGGCAGAGCCCACCAACTGAAAGGTCCATTTACTCCAGTCATTCACCATCCTAGGTTGCTGGTTCTAGTAAGGAACAAATACACAGTTTAGACTTCTATTTATTCACATGGAGCTGTAAGAGCCTCAGCAAATGATCGTATTTTAAATACAAATAAATATCACAGTAGCTTTCGAAAGGGAACACAACAGCATGCCTGATTCAAATGTAGCTATTTCTAAATTCATATTAAAAACAGAATTGACCATCTTGTTTTAAATAATGAGTCTAAATCCTCTGATGATTTCAAGTGTGAGACCATATCACATAAGTGTAAAAACCTAAAACAAAAGAAAGACCCAGTCTGCAAAATTTTTTAGCAGACAGCATTGTCATTCATAGGGGTGCTAAACCTAAGAGGCGGCTCACTTTCTTCAGATACCTGGGTAACAAGAAAAGTTAGAAATCAAACAATTGCTAAAGACCTACTTTTAAACAATGATCCATTTCAGGCTTTGAAAACAGTGCATCACTCATACAGGTGTAAAACTACGCTCTAGATAGTTTAGAGGCTTTAAGGACATTTTATACAGAACTGTAATTATAAACTGCACTGTAAAATAGGTGAACAGTTTTAAGCATACAAACCTTAGTTTGCCATAAAAATGAGAAACATTTGGTCTAGAGAGAAACCCTGGGCAGTTTAGAGATAATTATCTCTTGTTTGGAAATGTAATGGGTATCAGTCTGGGTAAGCCATTCAGGCCTGACTGGCAAGGCAGAAAACTATATTACGGTTATAAGAACTTGCAGGGAGAGATTGGACACCTTGGCAAAAGTTCATCTCCTGTACCAGTGCATGTAGCTGTCTCCATCATAACTCCCACTTGTCACGCATATCGAACACTATATTGTGCACATCAGGGAACTAAACATTTGCAGTTTTATGGATCTTTTCTCAGATCTTTTGGTGCTGCAGAGAATGTTTAGGGAACAGAACGCGCCGTGTGCTGTTTTAAGTCCATTAGATATACATTAAACACTTTCTAAATCAAAGATAATCCCTACAATACAGTAGCACCGCTATGCCACAGAGCCCAGTCACTCACATTTTCCTAACAGTCATAACCAAGCATCTTTGCTAACCAATCAAAAAAGGAATTCGACTAGTTTGGGTGGATTTCTGAGGTAGTGTTTCTGACATGTCTCTGGGGCAGCAACATTATAGTGTCACACTGTCACATCTGGTTTATGGAGAATAACTTCTAAGGGGGATTACATTGATGCATGCTCGATATGCTACTGTGAAAACTTTAAACAGCATTTTCACACCATAAAATGCAACTGTTTTGCACATGAGATTTCAAGATCCATATTTTAAGTGTTGCTATTTTAGAAGCGCAGAGTAAAATTCAATTATGTATAATAATTTAATTCCAATGCACTGAGAGAGACACTTGGATTTCTACAACTGTTCTGAAATATTAACATTTAAAATCCTTTTGCTATCCCATGGTTAGATCTGGCTTTAATTTAACAAATCGAGGTGCAAAACAGATTTGCTGCCTTGTGTATAAATATTGCATGTATATTTGCTAAAGAGGTTGTAAAACCCATTTAAAGTTAGTTGTATGGAAGATGAGAAGGACTTTTTATGGTCACTAGTGAATGTTTATCAAAACTCAGTGTTTTCCCTCTGTTTAAAAAATATTTAAACCAGGTGGAACACTTCCTATGTTTGAAATAAAAAGGTACTTTCTTAAATTTAACATTCAGAATTAAAATGGAACATTCCTTGTGTTTGCTTTTCTATCTGCATACTGGCGAATGTTTCTGGTCTTACTAATGAAACCAGACTAGCAACATGGATTGTCTAAATGTTAGTCACAAGTTTTGGATGGAACCTTATTTTTTCTGGACAGCATTCAATTCTGTACATACACTGACAGTACGGAGCAGTTATCAGAAAATTTAAAATGTTATGTTATAAAACACTGTAGCGTATACAGTGAGATTGGGAAGGACAGTGCCAGCTGAGCACAATCTACAAAGTACAAAAGCACTGGAGGGTTTCAGGTATGTACAAAACAGTCTTTCCTGCTACCATTATCCATTCACAATCATCATCTTCTCGATTTCCAGGCAGTTCTGGAATAAGGAGTAGTCCTTTTTTTATCGGGTGGTTTGAAGTAGGAATAAGCTGGTGGTGCTGCATATTCCGCATCTGGATTCTCTGCCATCATTTTCAGCTTGGCTTCAATGGCTTTTATTTTTGCACTGACACTGGAAAGGGGAAAAAAGTGGAAGAGATAAATCTAGTTTGTCTTTTACCAAAGACTGAACAATGTTCTCAAATAATCCAACGCCTCTTGCATCAGAATATTCAGATGCGTCAGTAGTTAGAAGGTGGCTAATGTTACCTTCATAAATGGGGTAAAGGTGGTAACCAAGAATCTACCAGCATAAGGATTGATGTACAATTGCATTTTGAATGCTTTGCACGTTTTGGCTAGTGGGAGATCTGACCTGCATTACCGCATAACAAAAATAAGGATCCTCCCTGCAAACAGATGTTCTCTTATTCGCTTTGAACCAGGAAAGCATGCCTAAAGTCTTCTCACTACATGCAAGTAATGCTACTTTACAAGTGGTCTAAGCAAGCTGCAATACCAGCCTGGAATCAGCCTCATACAAAGCCACTGGCAGTCACAGGGGAAAGTGCAAGCCAGGCACTTCCTTCAAGCTCAGAGTCAATGGAATTTCCCAGTCCTGGGTTCCAGCACAACTGTGCTGCCATTAACACGGAGAGACCGTTTTTCCAGCTTTGTCAGAGCTCCTTGCAAAGGAAGAAACTCCTCCTCTGCCCCATCCCAAACTCTCAGAGCCCTCTGTCACTAACACCCTCCTACTAGGTAGGGACAGGACAGCACTCCCTTCTTTAGCTCACGTCAATGCAGCTCCCCAATCAGAGCACAGGGTGTTTACTACTACAACTCCTACGTGCATGCAGTGAAAACAGTCCCAAATGACAGTGACCAGCAGAAATTGGCTAGTACTAGTGCAAATTTCTATAAATTTCAGCCTAGTTTTCTTTAGTTACTGGCAATTCAGTTATACCCAGTCCTAATCACCATATAATGCTTCATTTACATAGTGCAGAATAATTATACACATTTATACAAAACATTTAATTCAAGGATCACAAAGCGCTTTAAAAATATTAAACATCACAGCTTCCCTGTGTAACAGGTAAACAGTAGTTTCAATTATATGGTTTCTCTTAGTGGACTATAGAGTGACCGCTTTTCTCACTTCTTTATATGGAGTCTTTCCTCTTGAATCTGCTCTTTTAGATCCAATCTTTTGCAACCATGATTCAGAACTGTTATCCGATGAACAGAGCATAAAGTTATCTGCTAGTTTATTCCTTTGGAGATGTTTAACTTGTAAATCATCAAAGAAACTCATCTTAAGAGATCAGGCTAAATCAAAATTAAGTAAGGAACCATTTAGGCTTGTAGTTTTCCCATTGGTGTAACAAAGGAAAGTTCAAAGGGATGAACTATCTTTCCTGACTTCCAATCAAGAAAAACATGCACAAGTCTAAAAGGACAAGCTCTATATTGAGAATGAATTCCACCCCGCCATCTGTTTATTTCTAAGATCTGTAACAGCTCCTCCCCCAATACTTTCTAGCATAGAATGTGATGTAGTCCTCTACTCCTGCAGGTCTCTCTCACTGCATTTCTCTTCAAGACCAAGACTTTATCATAATGAGACGTGTTCAGTATTTTTCTACACCAGCATTTTCACTTTCATTTTGGAGATGACAGGGAAACTGGAACATGTTTTTCTCATCTAGAATGTTCTTCTAGAGTCATAAGTGTGAGAGGCTGGAACAGTTTCTAGGGCACCTGAAATTGCAGTATTCAGAATATTGCATGGTGCACACTCTAATAAAACAGTGTTTCTATTGTGGCTACCAGGAACTGATAGAGACAAATGGCTATTACTGAAATACATCTGAAAAATGTGGGCATCTCTGTCCAGGTGCGGTCATGTGATTGTGATGTATTGCTTTTTTTAAAGTGTATCGGGGGTTTCATGTACCAATAAAGATAAAAGTTAAGTGTCAAAATTGCTCTGCATCAGATCAGTTATTTTGCAGCCTGACCCGCATTCAATGAGATACAGTAGTTATAGTAACTGTTTTAGTTAGGATCCAGAAAACAAAACACAAACAAAAAACCCCAATTATGGGCCCATTTCTGCTTTCATCGAAGTCAAAGGGAGTTTTGCCCCTGGGCTGACTGATTTGGCCATATTTTAATTATGTAGGTTCCTACCTTAGGTTAGACTGGGTTGGCTCAGTGCTGGAAGACGGTTCAAGACTGATTGGAAGAATTTTTTCATTTTTATTATGATCATATCTCTGCAGGTGAGAAAAAAGACATTTAGTAATGATATTGCTTAAGTGAACTTGAATCGAAGACAAAGGCTCAGAAACACCAGGTTTGCCAACAGACACTTCCAGTCTGGATTAATCTCACTTTATATTCTGCTGGCAAGTAAGAGTCTGTACAACTTTTACCAAAAAGCCTTTAGGTTAAGCCACACAGTAAAATGTAATGGCCCTAATGAACGTATCTGTTTTATTTGAAAATGCTTCCGTTTGGAGTTCACATATGGCTAGGATGCTGTATGATTATCATGTGCACTTTATTTTGGATCATTAACGAACAAGCCACGAACCAAGTTTGGGAACCCCTGGCCCAAGGTAAGCCTACCATAGGGTACTAATAGATATGACCTTTGTAGAAGCACAGCATAGAACCAGAAGGGAACACTTGTTTCCTGTTCGAATGCAGTCATATGGAATTCCACTGTGGAAAAGTAATGCATTCAACAACAGTTCAGAACCAGCCCCATTCAGCAGAAGGCAGTTTGTGAGCCTCTCTTTTCTGACAGCAGTGGGCCTCCTGAAATATTTTCAGTGTGTTCTGCTTCCGTGTTTTGCTTGGCACAAATTCTGGTTTGTTTTTCTGTAGAACTGCTCAAAATGACAGCATCTAGTAAGGTTTTTTTTCTTTTTAAAGCCTTGGCTGTTCATCTTAAAATTATGTAGCGTGGTGCTGGTATTGCCTAAAATAAACACTTGTCACAATAGACAAAAGCCTCCTGAAGTTAAATCTTTCCATTCAGAGAATTGCAAATGCTGTTGCAAACTGAACTAAGGTATTTTGCACATTATTTGCGATACTCCCACACTGCTTGTACATTAGGTTTTCTGCAGAATTCCTCTCTAAGCAAACTTTTGCTGTACTGACTGAAATTCCATTTATGGTCTGACCATTTTTCATGCATAGAGAAGTGTGTAACATTCTATGAGAGAGCTACAGAATTTAGAATTAATCAAAAACGGAGACTGGGTTTCCAAGAATTTGTATGTACTCTAAAAAGTACTGAGCCCTTAGAGCTTGATAATTAAAAAAACATGGTGGACCTTAACAAGCCTACCTGTTTCCTTAGCTTTCAACACAAATACATGTGTGTATTTCACAGCACAAAAGCTGGGGGAATTCCATATGTAACATTCCACATTGGGTAGTTTGCTTTAAACAGCACAAGTCACTCCCAAAAATCCAATTTTCCCAAAGAAAATAATGAAAGATAGTTGTTTTGTAAAGTACAACTTGGTAACCCAATGGCAGGGAAAAGGCCAAATAACGAACAAATTAAAAGATAAGAATATAAGAACGACCATACTGGGTCAGACCAATGGTCCATCTAGCACAGTATCCTGTCTTCTGACAGTGGCCAATGCCAGGTGCTTCAGAGGGAATGAATAGAACATGGCAATTATCGAGAGATCCATCCCTTGTCATCCACTCCCGGCTTCTGGCAGTCAGAGGCTAGGAAGTGGTTCTCATCCTGTGGGCCGCTTGCGGCCCAATCAGCACAGAGCTGCAGCCCATGTGACATCCTCAGGACCATACAGGTAGTATTGGATGTGGCAATGGTAAATAGGTTGAGAACCACTGGGCTAGGGACACCCAAAGCATGGGGTTATATCCCTAGCCACCTTGGCTAATAACAATTGATAGACCTATCCATCATGAACTTATCTAATTCATTTTTGAACCCAGTTATACTTTTGCCCCTTACAACATCCCCTAACAAAGAGTTCCACAGGTTGGTTGCACATTATGTGAAGTACTTCCTTTGGTTTGTTTTAAGCCTGCTATTAATTTAATCGGGTAACCCCTGGTTCTTGTGTTATGTGAAGGGGTAAATAACACTTCCTGATCCACTTTCCCCAGACCATTCATGATTTGTATAGACTTCTATCATATCCCCCCTTAGTCATCTCTTTTCCAAGCTGAAAAGTCCCAGCCTTTTTAATCTCTCCTCATGTGGAAGTTGCTTCATACCCTTCATCTTTTTTGTTGCCCTTTTCTGTACCTTTTCCAATTCTAATATATCTTTTTTGAGATGGGGTGACCAGAACTGCATCTAGTATTCAAAATGTGGGCGTACCATGGATTTAAATAGTGGCATTTACCGTCTTCTTATACAGAAGTGCCGACTTCCCCAGTTCCCGGGCGATGCTTGATCCCCGCTCTGCCCCAGGCCCTACCTCCACTCAAGTCTTTTCCCCAAACTCCCACTCCCTCCCCGTGTCTTCCCACCCCTGCCCTGTTCCACCCCTCCCCCCACCTCTTCCTGCCACCACTCCCCCGCCCTCCACCCAGCGCCTCCTGAATGCTGCTGAACAGCTGGTCCATGGTGGACAGGAGGGGGAGGAGCTGATCAGCGGGGCTGCCGGTGGGAGGGCTGGTTGGGGAAGAGTTGATCAGCGGGGTTGCTGGTGGGTGCTAAGCATCCACTATTTTTTTTCCATGGGTGCTCCAGCCCTGGAGCATCCACTGAATGGTTCCTAATATTCTGTTAGCTTTTTTGACTGCTGCTGCACATTGAGCAGATGTTTTCAGAGATCAGCTATGACTCTAAGATCTCTTTCTTGAGTGGTAACTGCTAATTTAGATCCCATCATTTTGTATGTATAGTGGAGATTACATTTTCCAATGTGCATTACTTTGCATTTATCAGCACTGATCAATCCAAATTTGCAAGTAGTCCTTACTACAGTGCCTCTCAGAGCAAAACCAACATGTGTCAAAATGAAAGGTAAAGGTGATTTGTTTTTAATAAGAAATGTGTTGCTTTATAAATCAGAAGTAAAAGAATCTACCACTTGCTGTGCTTCAGGAAGCAGAACAGACAAACTAGGAAATGCAAAATCAGTGACACACTCTGTCCAAAAAACAGTACTGGGGGGAAGAAGTGATCTATATCCTCAGCTTCAGAACATAAGCTCACCACTAGCTGATCTCTTGTGGGCAAGTTATTATAGAAATTTTAAGACCTTCTTCTGAAGTTCTTGGCCAGGGTTGTAGACAGGATGCTGGCTTTGATGGATCACTGGTGTATTCCTGTGTGCCAGTTCCCATGTTCCTAAATTTTACTGGGATTATATCAATACAATTGATAAAAATCAAATCCTTAATATTTAGCACGTACAACTGATTATGACAAAAGACAAGCAGCCTGCAGAAAACATTCAGTACACAATTTCTAAAGGGTCAAAATATGTAAGGAAAAAGATGGGCAGCACATTCGCATACCAGGATATGAACAAAGTAAAAGCTGAAAATAAGATCACACAAGAAGCTTATACGAGTGCTGAATGCTGAAGTGAAAAGTCAGAGTACAGAGAAGGACAATTATGCAACTCTCCCTGCTTTTGATCTAGAACAGAGAGAAGATTTTTGTTTCAAATTATGCATCCTCATAAGGCAGTTGAGGTTTGCAGTCAAAAGCTTACCTTTACTTGTGCGTGTGCCCATCGCACCACCAGCTTCTTGGAGAGGGCCAGCTTACCATTGAGACACTGGATTGCTTGTTCTGCTTCCTGCACCGGAAGACAGTTCAATAAATAAACCAACTTAATTTTCTATCTAAATCTGTCCAAGGACCATTTCTTCCATGTACAAGACTGATTTACAGGGACAGCTGACTAACATAATACAATCAATCTATGCTACTGTTCAGTTAGTGTTTCTGGGAACCCCAAACACCCATGCAAGCTACAATGCCCTTATAAACCATTTCAGAGATTACTTACAAGGAAAACTTTTACACTCAAGGCAGAATGAAAGCATCACAGAGACTTCCAATGAACCTGATGTAAGGAACATTGAAACAGTGTTTCAAGGAGGTTTAAAATTGCTCGGTTTCGTATGGGAAACACCTGCAATTAACTGTTTGTATTTCTCGCAGTATTGCTTGCCTAAACTACCAACTTTACACCTGGACTCTGTTAAATAATCAGTGTTAGAAAGATTTGAGAATGAGACAACGAGATAGAATATGAAGGTCAGCCACAGACCACACAATACATCACAGATTTCCTGAATCCTTAATATTAACTGGCTGATCCAGACCAGGCCCTACTGGATTCTGCTATTTCTTCCTATCCAGCTTATTTATCTGCAGCTGCCTCTGAAAAATGAGCTTCAAAAGATTCCATTAAAGTCATCCTTGCTTGCTAAAAATTGCAGAAGAGGGGGGGGGGAGGGAGATGACAGTCATTAGTATGTTGTTTGCTTTAACTTTGAGTTAATTTCTTTCTC
Source organism: Macrochelys suwanniensis (assembly GCA_033296515.1). Taxonomy (NCBI): domain Eukaryota; kingdom Metazoa; phylum Chordata; order Testudines; family Chelydridae; genus Macrochelys; species Macrochelys suwanniensis. Next base: position 4,000,251 of record CM065790.1, on the reverse strand, counting down.
ATTACTTTAAAAAGCACTAAAGTTAGAACTACAACAGCATCTTTCACTTATTCTGCTGCCCCAAAGTGCTTCTATGCAGTGATCCCGCTACTGTTAGAAACCTTCATTGCAGGATTATTTTCCCTAGTTCCTCCCTTCCATGCATCAGTGCTCCAATGTTACTTCCTGAGCCACAAGGGAGTGATATTGAGCTGTATGTTGTGGCTTTACCCTAGCTCCTTATTGGTGACACAGCCACAAAGGAGGAAGGCTGCACAAAACAAAAACACTTTACCTGTGCAGCTCCTCACAGCTACACCCAATCCTAGTTGAACTGTGACAACATTTGTGACTATGATACTACAGGTAACTTGAAATTTCAACCCATGCTTTATAATGCAAAATAAACCCCACAGGGATCAGAAGGGAATATTTCTTCCCCATACTCCCAAGAGATGCACAGCATTACACAGCTGGAGAATTGTATGAGGGTGGGGGGTTTGTGTCTTTCTGAAGCATCAGGGGCTGGAAGAGTAAAATATAGGGAGGTAGCAGCAGCAGTAGTCCGAGGTTTAGTATGCTACACAATTTGAAACTAAGAATGTATATGGGCTGTTAACAAGCGCCTGACTACCATCCAGTAAATCTAATGGCTTGCCCATTAGAGTTGGTGTCAAAAAGCTTTAACAAAACAGCCCCAGGGAGGTGGTGGGGGATCCACCACTGTTACTTCTAGGGCCTGCACCATATGGGTGGGATGGGTATGCAGAGGGCTTTATGTATTGCAAGGCATTTGGGCACCTCCTTTTTTCCTTCATTATTGTCTTTCATCTCATTTTTCAGTTGATGTAGCTAATTTAGACAGTAAAGGTAATCAGCCAGTCACAAGGATCAAATGTTAAGAGAAAAAAAGCCAACATACCTGCTTGGTTTCAAAATTCACAAAACAGTATCCTCTGGGCTGCCCCTCCAATGCACCTGACTTATGGAACAAAAAGTCAAATTGCTTTACTTTGCCAAATTTCTGAAGGAGTTTGAGGAGGTGGTATCTGAAAAGAAAAAACACAACACAGACATTTATAGGCAACCTTGCACAGGAGGTTACAACAAGGACATTTAAAAAGCGTGAAGAAGTCGCCACATATAATTCAGTGACTTAAATACTGTCTCATGTGTGTTCTCTTAAGAGTATGCATCCACTGCCATATATTTGCCAACCAGTCTAGTATACAACATCCCTCTGATATTCACATCTCAGAGGTACCCAATGTCATCAGTGGCTGTTTTGTCAACTCACGGCACAAAAGCCTTAGAACTTAATCCATCCCCAGCAGTGCCATCTGAAGGGTTTGCAATCTGGGCTAAGTTGTGAGACCGTCACATTTGCCTGACACCAAAATCAGAGAATCAGCAACATACTGGAGGACAAAACTTCATAAAGTGACGGAGAAGTGACAGAAGACCAGATAGAAGCTGGTCAAATTTCGCTTTTATGTCAGCCCAGTGAGACCTAGTGATATGTTTCTGGTTGAGGCATATAACCACTGACATGCGCTAACCGTTCAATTTCAGCTATGGACATGAAGGTTACAGGCACGTTGATTTAACATTATCTTGTACTATTAAATGTGTTTTGTTAAGCAAAGTATAAAAACCAGCCACACAACTGCTAAGATTTTGCACTTGATTTGTCTGCTTTGCAGGCTAGTGCACTAGACACACAAAATAAGAACTAATTTTGTTGGTTGAGTTAAAGCTATTTCTGCAAGTTCTCTGAACTTCTGTTGTTTCCCTCCACCACAGTCTCTGGATGATGGCAGCTGATTTGAGAAGAAAATAACTGGACCACACTTCACCTGGCTAGACTTCTTCCTCCATAACAGGAAATATTACCTAGGAGTTACAGCAAGGAACTGAATCAGGACTCTTGGGAGCCAATGCCAGGTCTAACAGTGACTTGCTGTACAGGTTTAGCAAGTCACCTGACCTCTCTATGCTTATTTCCCACTATGTTAAATGGGTAGAATACTTGCCTCTCTACCTCACACTTAATGTTTGCAAAACACTCTGAGATTCTTGAATGAAAGTAAAAAAAATAAAATAAAAACCAGCATATGCACAAACTCATCAATTCAGTGGTTGACTCACAACTGCCAGCGGGTCAAGGACCTTCAGCAAGACACATGAATCGCAAGAGCGCACAGACATTTTCCCTAATTAAAGCCTGTTTCAAACATCTTTGCAGGCTCCAGGCAAGAAAGTTCCAGGAATCTGAGTAAGCTTCCAGGACTAGCCAAAGTGGACATGCACGATGTGTGGTGTTAGAGCAGGGGTTCTCAAACTGGGGTCATGACCCCTCAGGGGGTCACAAGGTAATTACACAGGGGGGTCACGAGCGGTCAGCCTCCACCCCCAAGCCCCGCTTTGCCTCCAGCATTTATAATAGTGTTAAATACAAAAAAAGTGTTTTTAATTTATAAGGGGGGAGGGTCGCACTCATAGGTTTGCTCTGTGAAAGGGATCACCAATACAAAACTTTGAGAAACACTGTATTAGAGGGTGAAGGTGCAGCAAACCTTCAGGCCAGTAGTGGATGTGGAAGTTGTTTCAGACTGGCTTAAGCAGATATTAATTGATTACCAGAAAAGCCTTCCACCTCTTACAAGCACAGATGAAATACTGATGTGATATTTCCTACACTATGTTCTTCCAAAAGACCTGTAAACACTCAATAGCTGTTCAGGGGAATATGAACAAAACAGACATCAGAAAATATATTGAAAATATCTAAGCAAAAATGGAGGAATTAACAAGATGCTGGCAAATTTCACCACTCCCTCCCTTCGTGTTGCATCCAAGGCTGCCCAAGCAACAAATCCAGACACAATTTAACGTCCATTTCTAGGATGTGCACTCCTGAAGTGCTAAATTCCTCAAGATATGGAGACCATTTCTTGTTGCGTCCTCCAGACCCAGGAAACGTTTAAATTCCAGGGCCTTTTGAAAGCCACTTTCACATAATTAAGTAATGTTTTATTAGCTATTTTTAGGAGTATGAAAATAGAGCCCTGACCAAACTGTTCTTTCCCCAAATATTGTTTCAAGGTAGAAGGAAACAATGTTTCTGACCATATTTTGTTCAGAAACAAAAACACCCCTAACTTATATAGCTACCTTGCCAAAGGGAACAGAGTTTGTTTCTCTTGTGAGAGCCCACACATTCAAATAGTGACTATTTATTTTTACTTTCTTGGCAGCAGAGTGGTAGTTTGTAAATGTCCTAAAATACAATAATCTGGAAGATATCTCCAGCAGATTATATTTAGGTCACATTTGACACAAACACCCTTTATCGTCAAGCCACAATTAGCCAAATTTCTACAAATGCTGGCTAAATCCCTTCTGGATGAACTAACCAGAATTGCAGTTTTGTATGAGTAAAAAATGGCAGGCTCTGTATATGCCTTTTAGCTATTGATACTTTTAGATCATTAATAACAACCAAAAGTGTAACCAATGGGGTTTACAAGTTAAATGAAATTTAGACGTAAAGGAAGACCTGCCAAGGAAGTATGTAGTCTGAAAAAGTGGTCTGTTGTAAAAATCCTATGCTTGAAAACTGTATTAGACCAACCACTTGGGCTACATGGAGCTTTGAGCTATTCACACAGATGTGGCCCCCTCAGATTGCTGCAGCCAACCTCAATTTCCACTTCCTGTCATCTGATGTAAATGTGAGACAAACCAGCAGCTCTCCCATTTCCTTTTCCTTTGGCCTTCCTCCTGGCACCCTGAGCGCTATTCAAACACACTCAAGGCTTCCTCTGAACAATGCTATCCCAAGGATACTGAAAAGGTACCGGGCCACATGCTAAATCTATTATTACTGGGAATTTTCCCCCATAGGGAGCCAGTAAATGTCTGTAACAACAACTTATGTACACATTGTTTTCTAGGTAGAACTCATCAGGTTGGAATCTTAGACAAGTAGCTGCACAGTGGAGGAAGGAGAAAAAAAAAACAGTAGAAGCTTACACAGAGAGCCATTCGATGGCCACTAAGAAAATGGAAGTCAATACGTGTGTAAGTGTGTAACAAAGTGTAACACTGTAAATACAATATTTGCCTTTCCAAAATATTCTTCAAGTAATAACCTCAGAATGCTTTGCAGACAATAAGCCTCAACTGCTGTGAGGAAAGCAATTGTTACACCCATTGTACAGATGAGTAAACTAAGGCACAGCAAGATTAAGTATCACATCATAGCAGGTTAGTGGTAGAGAGCAGAATCCAGATGTCTTAACACCCAGTACTTCACTCTAACCCTTAGAATAAAAGTTCCCAAACTGTGGTCTGTGAACAATGGGTGGTCTCTGGAAGAATTGCTGATAGACAGATGTCTGGTCACGTGACAGAGTGGAGAGAAAAAAAGAGGATTTTTAAAAAATCAGATTTGTTTTTAAATTAAATACATTTTTCTTTTAAAAATAAACTAATTTAAAATTAATGTTGAAGTTATGACAGCCGTATTAAAAGTCTAAATTTACTATAACCTATTAAAATCATTTAAATAAAAATAATGTTCAAGCAGTACGTTTGTTGCCAAAGTTTAAAGAAAGTCAAACCATTGAACTGGTGCAAGTCACTGACTAAGCACCTACAACCAGAGTTTGTTGAAGTGATAAATCTGCTTTTGACAGCAGTATACTCTTCTGCAGGTGCAGAATATTTGTTTAATTTCAGTTTATTTTACTAGTTCACTTCAATGACTAGGCCATTTAAAGTTGAGAAACTGATCACGAGCTGAAAAAGCAGGAAAGCTGGTTTTCCTCTTCCACTCTATGAATAAAAATGAGGTGATAGGACGAGAGCTACTAGTTCTAACATTCTAAAGGACATGGTGTCTAGAAACAATCAGTTCAGTTCATTAACTACAGATACTTCCTTTGTTTAATAAATCAATTAGTTTTAAAACAAAACATGTTTTGATGAATTTTTTCTTATGTATGCATCAAAACTGAGATAGTTTTAACTAAAAAAATCATTTTAAAATACTTTTTGTGCATTGTAACTGAATTCCAATTTCCATGCAAATGTAGCTTGATACAAATCATAAGTAAAAAAATCATACTCTAGTAAATAAAACTACATCATTCTCCATTTTCTAACAAAAGTTGTGGAGAATTCAGAATCTGAATAAATGCATGTGAAAATATGTAATTGCTTAAATAAATGTGCATAGTTATAGTGTATCCTCCTGGTTAGCAAACAGAATCACCAAATTTGGCATAAGGACTACATTTAACTGCAAGTCAACATGATGTTATGGTTACCAACCAGTGAGAATCAACCTCTCTTTAGGAACAATCAACCCACTCTACCACACGATGCCAGGGTGGATTTGATTTAAATCACTAGTCAGGGAGATTCGATTTAATAATGGATTTCTATATAAAAGTTCATTCTTGTTGGTTGTTATAACTTTAATACATATTCTTCACAGCTCAGAGATAGAGGAGACCCAAACTGGGTCTCTTTTACAGCCTGCTGCCATTATAGGTTTTCCCTTCTAGTGAGAGAATGCTATGGTAGATCTCAAATCAATGAAGGCTACACTCAGAAAGACCTCAAGACTTCTGGAATATGCTGCTCAAACAGTTTCACTTTTGTTTCTACTGCCTGTCCCGCCCTTCTCACATTTATCTCCAGATTTCTTCTCCTTGTCCACATCTATTCCGCCCCCAACAATCTTCTATTCATTGAACTTTTTGCAACGTTGCACTTTTTAGGAGAGAGGTAAGGGATTGACTCTGTGTACATAAGTTTGCAGAGGGACAATAGGGTTGAGGTCTGTTATTTCTCACCTCTATATATTATTTATATATTTAAAAACATTTTTGCTGTTAGCAAGCATGTTATCTCTGGAGAGACAAATCCACAGTTTGAGAACTGCAAAACTAATCATCTCTGATGGTATCTTCTAGACTGAGCACTGAGTCCCATTGGGTAGATAGAAAGATTAACGTAAATAATAGGTTAATAGCGGGGAGGGATAGCTCAGTGGTTTGAGCATTGGCCTGCTAAACCCAGGGTTGAGAGTTCAATCTTTGAGGGGGCCATTTAGGGATCTGGGGCAAAAAATCTGTCAGGGGACAGTACTTGGTCCTGCTAGTGAAGGAACGGGACTGGACTCGATGACCTTTCAAGGTCCTTCCAGTTCTAGGAGATTGGCATATCTCCATTAATTTTTTTTTTTTTAATTTTTTATACAGAAGCCCGGGAACCCTATAAAATTGGGTCCCTAATCCATGAACTATTGGAACTCATTTACAAAACTTTTCTTAAACATTACATGAATATATTGTCTCATAATATAGAATTAGAATTTATAATCCCTATTCCATGATGAGGTATCGTTGAGCTATAATGTATCTTAATTACAACTATCTTTAGATAGGTTTTTCTCCTAAAAAAGTATTTTATCAAAAAAATATGATTTACATAAAATCCGATTTTTTATTTTATTTTTTTTAAAAAATCATTGATTTTTATCCACCCTAGTTGCCACTAAAATATTATGTAATTATGAAGGAGAGGAGGAGAGGTCTGTGCAAGTATGACTGGGAGAGACGATGTCCATGGGAATCTCACTATTAAGACACGGTACATACCACGAGAAAAAGAGATATCCTGTGCTAGTCCCATAATAGAATCATGGCCATGGTATCTGCCACGCGATTCATTTTTGCCTGGGCAATAGTCTCCAGAACTCCACATACTGGTGGTTAGTAATCTCTGGGAAGCAACACTCCCCATGCTTAATTTACAACTTTTTAATATTCATAATTGTACTGTGAGATTTGTGCTCAAACATGCACATTTTCTACGGTCTTTACAGTGCCCAATTTGTGGCGATGGGTTACTCTTTAAAGGGCTTCATGACTAAGTACTCGGTGCTGGGACCTCCATTTAAATAAATAAATTTAAACCCAGTTCTTCTTGAAGGAGTAATACCAGCTATTGGCATCAAGACGGTTTTACTCAATTACAAAAAGATGCAACATACAAATTCTAGTGGGCAATTCCCTGAAAAAATAGGGATCTGCTGCAAACAAGGACTAACATTTAGTTTTTACATGTACTTGTCCTCCTGATTGGGAAGTACAACAAGGACCCCTATGAAGGGCAAGTAAAAGCACATGTCAGACTCTGAAGTGATCAAGAAAAGGCAGGAGCCAAGATCTCTTCTTATATGTAAACTTTTACTGAAGTGACATGAAAGATTCAGTTTCTTTACTCAGCACTGATAGTTCAAAGTGAGAAAGGGAGCTGAACAGAAGTAAATTGGAAGGCGGTTTAATCCCTGTAAATGGTTTTGTCCTCTGCTGAAATGATTTTTAACTGTACAGGACTACTCAGCAAAAGACTAGCAATCCCTGTGTTTCCTACAGCAGCAGTACCCTGGGTTACAGGAGGAACGACAGTACTTTTCTTCTTTCACTGTTAGTGAAAATAGAATACTCTCATAAAACTGTGAATCAGACCTTTGTTACGCTAACAGTAGAATACCCATAATTCTACTGATCATAATTAATTCATAATTAACCCGGAATTACAAAACTTTAAATGAATACAATTAATTTAAAAACAGATATTGCCAATAATGTGCAATTTTTTTTAGTGAATATTTTAGTGCTGGGGAAAAAACTCCAAACAGGTACAGAATGAGTAACAGCTGTGCAAGAGTCACCCACAACTACTCACCAATGTTTCAGTCCTGTTATAGAGGGACCACCTCGGAGGGTGAATGTGGAATTCAGTCCTCTGCCTCAGCTGAGACTACCAACAAGTGGACCAATTAATGCAAAAGTAACAGTTCTTTTTTTCTTTTATTTTTTGGGGTAATGAACATCTGATCACCAGAAGGAAGTGATCTGAGACACACCAAACTAATTTCACACAGGTCACCTAAGAGCTGCCAGATGGTAACAACGTTCAGCCATTATTGATATGGCCTGGATTTGAAGTGATGATCTACAGTAAGAGGCTCTAACAAAAGGTCTTAAAACAAGATGTAAGAACATCGCAGGAAGGAATGTCAGAGGAAGTTATATCGCCAATCTATTTAACAAGCGTATTATACTCCTTTCCTCACACTGACCCTGCATCCTGAATCCCCAAGGACGTCACAAACAAATATTTCCAAGAGGCCCTATATCTAATCATGTCATCTTGTGCAATTATTGAATGCAGACAAACCAAAGAAATACAAATGTGGGGCAAAAAATGGTAATTAATGCAAAAGAGGTGGCCGTAGCCCAGAGCTGAACGATTGAAGAGGACATTACATTAATGATGGACTCCACTTAGAGACCCGATTAGAACACTGCTCCCTTAAAAGGAACTGCACTTAGAACAAAAATGTAGCACTTGCAAAAGCATAAGGAGCAGAACAAAAATTGGTTCCACGACCGAGACACATAAAATAGTCTAGGGAAAAAAACCTATTTACTTGAAGTGTGTAAACCCTTGATTGTTCTATAAAAACTCCTAAGATTTTTAGTGTACTGCACAACTAGCGTCTAATATTTTTACAGCAATCCACCTACCTCCCTGAGATTTTAACTGTACACTTCAAATGTTCAGATGTGTTACCACAACATTTAATTTGCATTTAATCATTCCAAGGCCAGGGAAGTGTGATGCTTACACATTTATTGTAGACAGAAAATCTTAAGAGATTAGGGTCACGTTATATTCTGTATAGCAGCTGTTCAGTTACTAGGTTAGTTAATTCCCTGTTTAGTCCACACCCAACTGCTGACAAGGACAAGATAGCAAAATAACCACCTGGATCGTCCTGCAAAGTGTCCCAACAAGTCTAAAGTTCCTGAACACATTTTTAGAGAAATAAAATGATTCTTTTCATCTCCAGATTTCCAGTCTGAGAAGTGGCTCTGGGAAACTTCACATCAAATGCACTGGCAGTGTGGCTATACGAACTCTCTCACAGGACAACTGTGCAGCAGGAGCTGTACTCTATATCTGCTGTCCATCTCTGGAGCCCTTTCCTACTATTCCACGCCCCTCTATAGGAGGTACTGAATCATGGTGGTACTACCCTGGCACCTAGTGAGATCCAACTGAAAACAAGTCAGCAATTCAGGCTAAGCACACTGTTGCTTTAATTCAATGGTTTTCAACCTGGGGTCCACAGATCACATCTAAGATTTCCAAAGGGAGCCACACCTTCACTCAAAACTTTTTAAGGGTCTGCAAACGAAAAAGGTTGAAAACCACTGCTCTAACTCATTAATAATATCTTCTAGATCCCTTATGTTATTGAATCAGAAAATAGAGAAGGGTGCTATTATACTATTTAAGATACCATCTTGATGGGATGTCATAAATGTCAACACTTTAGCACCCTTCTCTCCCCCAAAAGGGCCAGCATGACTCATCCACTGTACATTAGTAAATCTTCAATGTTGTTTTCAGATATCTCAGTTACTTCTTTTAATGTCACTTGGGACTAAGTTTAACACTTCAGTATACAGTGGGTAGTGCTGGGTAAAAACAACTGGGAGTCAGATTGATACTAGCCAGCCCTTTCACTGGATGATCTGTCTCTGATTTGCATTAGTCACTAGATACTACCCAGCACTCTTGGTTTACAGCATCATCCCAAGGGAAGCAGAATGAGCACTTGACGGGGGCAATTAAATTAGGACTGGGCAAAGCATACAAAACTGCTAAAGTCTGATGGCAAGAAAAGTCTGACTTCATATGTTAGGCGCTTTAGAGCTGGTTTCTAAAGTATCCTTAGGCAAGTCTTCAGCAGCAGCTGGAAACTTTTAATCTAACTTGTAGCAATACGGTGGGAATGGAGGAAAGAATCAAGGGTCAGGACACAGGCAACATTTTAAGCACAGTATAGTAACCTCTTTATCCACGAACTCTTTGCCAAGGTACCACACAAGGCTCTGAAGGATTAACATCTCCTAAATATTCCAGTATCAGAGGGGTCGCCGTGTTAGTCTGGATCTGTAGAAGCGACAAAGGGTCCTGTGGCACCTTATGGACTAACAGAGGTATTGAAGTGGAAATTTCCACTGCTTGCATCCGAAGAAGTGGGGATTCACCCACGAAAGCTTATGCTCCAATACCTCTGTTAGTCTATAAGGTGCCACAGGACCCTTTGTCGCTTCTCAATATTCCAGGTATCTCCAGAAATCATTCATCCGCCATACATTATTGAATGCTGCTGATTTTAATGGCTAGCAGAGCATCAGGTGCAGTGGAGGAGCAGCAGTCAGAGCGCAGAACTTCAGAAGTCAACAAATTAAGACGTAAAATGCCTCCAGCACTGAGATTTGTGGAAGTTAAAGCAGCTCAGACTTACTCCGTGATCTTCGGATCCAAGTTCCCAATCCACAGCCGATGGCCCTCCTGCAGAGAGCCCTCCGAGAGGATGGACGCATTCTCCAAAGGCAGGGTTTTGATTTCCGCCGCCATCAATCTCTGCAGAGGCGCAATTCACTGCTGAGACATCCAGTGACTCCGCGAGCCGGGCCGGGGAGCAGAAACCCCGCTCCCCTCGGGCCAGGGCAGGGGGGTGTTCGTGACCACGGGACACTGGCGGGGGGGGGGGGGGGGGGGTTGGTTCAGCGGTGACACAGAAGGCCAAGGTGGGGGGGGGGGGGTTCTGGGGAGAAAGGCGCCCCGGGCAGGGGGCACCGTGACCCCACCCCAGGAAACCAGAGACAGACCCGGGCAAGGGCGGGGGATGGGACGGGGTGGGGGAGGGTGCGGAGACAGGCCAGGCTGGGCGGGGGGGGGGGGGGGTCGCAGAAGGGTTTAAAGGGGGGTCAGGAGGCCGGGGGGGGGGGCGGGGCGAGGCCGGGGGCTGTGGCCATGGCAGGCCGCGCAGGAGTAGGCCGGGCCGGGGTGACGGGGGCGGGGGGATAGGATAGGCCGGGCCGGCCGCACTCACCATGGGCACTCCGGACCGGCGCAGCCAGTGGCGGCGGCCTCCCCTTCCTTAGGCCCCGCCCCCCGCCCCTAGTGGAGCGACACGACACGCCAACGTCTGACGCAAGGACGTGTCGCAGGGGGGTGACGTAGGAGCAGCGTGCGGTGCGCCCCTCCGCGGGGCAGAGCGGCGAGTGGGAGCGCGGGACCCAACTACGGGAACCGGGAGACCGAGCAACGGCAACCAGAGCAGTGGGCGGGGCTTAAGGTCCGAGGCGGGGCTGAGCGAGCATGGGGGCGGGACTGTGTAGGCAGAGCGAGCGCAGGGCACCTGGGGGCGGGGCTCGGGAGCAGTGGGTGGAGTTGTGTTCTACGGGGGGCGGGGCTACACACCATGGGGCGGGGCTATGTACCCTGGGGCAGAGCTCCGGAGTAGGGGGTGGGGCTAGGGATAAGGGGCGGGGCTTGCATCATGGGGCTGGGCTGGAGCTCCAGGAGCAGGGTGTGGGTCAAGGGGCGGGGCTTGCATCGGGGGGCGGGGCTTGGGGAGCAGCGGGTGGGGCAGGGAGGTGCTCCTGAGACCCTCATGCCCTCTTGGCCTAGGTTTCTGACATAGGGCTTCATAGGGGGTGCATAAGGGTCATGGAGGTGGGGGAGTCTGTTAAGCTTTAGGTGCCTAAGGTGATCTGTAAAACCCAGCCCCTGGCAGCCTGTGGCTGGTAAGATCCCAAGGCACTGATTGCTAATATCACCGTGTGAACTCCCCAGAGCCCAAAACAGGAAACTGTCTTCTTTCTGCCTCTCTAATTTCCTATTGCTGTTCTTAGCTGGGTGTGGTATTCCTCACTTCCTGTCCTAAACCGCAGGGCAGCATTGCTGTGTGGCTACTAACCTGCCACCACATCCTACTTTGTCTTTCCGTCTTCAGTGTTGCCAATTCTCACAATTGTTCAGTCTTGCAATAGGTGTTATTTTTACGTAAGTCTCAGCTCCTGGATTCGTGTGAATGCAGGAGAATACCAACTGTCATTTCATTTTTTTTTAAAGTTCATGACCCGCCTGGTTGCAGAAAAATGCTTGAAAATGTGACCTATCTGTACCCTAGAGATTCAAAAGCAAGAAGGCAAATAAAAAGAACCCCACATTTATTATTTATAATAAAATCATATTTTTAAGTCAATCTCATAATATTCAAACGTTTGGGGTTGGCAGTAGTGTATTGTTATTGTTATTCACTTGTTTTGTGGGAGCATTTCGGAAGCTCGGACAAATGGTCCCTGTTGTATTGTGTGCTGTAAAAACAAGACGACAAGTAACACAGAAAACAGTCCTGCTCCCAGAGAATTTAGAATCCAGGTGTCACAGGAGAAGCAGAAGTTGGACAAAACAGACAAAAGAAACATAAAAACAGCCATAGTGGGTCAGACCAATGGTAACCTAGTATCCTGTCTCTGACAGTGTCCAGTGCCAGGGCTTCAGGGAGAGTGTACAGAACAGGGCAATTATGGAGTGATCAACTCCCAGCTTCTGGCAGTCAGAGGTTTAGTGTTGCCCGGAGCGTGGGTTTGCGTCCCTGACCAGCGTGGCTAATAACCATTGATGGACCTCCCCTCCCCAGGGTGTTGTTCCGTTTGTACAGTGCCTAGCCCAATAGGGTCCTGACCTAATTGCTACTGCCATACAAATAATAAATAGTCATCATTATTTTAAAAACAGGAAGGGGATTGAGGGATTCTAGAGTCTTAAATTTTGTGCCACCGAATTTTGTGTTTAAATCTGTATTCAACTGACGTATAAATAGAGCATCTTGTCCAAAATGTGGTTTCATCCCCGTGTTTAGAGTTTCCATCTTAACGCAGCCTCCACACCTCCTTGGCAGATGTCGATATTAATGCTATACGAGTATATTGGATCCAGTCATCCTGCCATTGAAATCAGCTGCATGATTCATTAGGTCCAGAAGCAGGCCTGTTGTCCTCTGATCATTATCATGGACTGACAGTTTGATATTAAACTTGAAACTATTTTTACACGATGATTGTAGAGGACTGTTCTCGGATCTCCCATTTTTCTCTTTGCCAGGTGAACGAAAGAGTAGTTGTATGCCATGGCCATGGCATTAAGGTGTCTCTATCAGCTGCCTCCCCTGCTTCATAATTCTCTCTCAGGACTAGCAAGGCCACCCCTGCAAGTTCCTTTGAGGTGTACAGCCCTGATGCTGAATGGCTGCAGGCAGTGTGTGGTCCACCAGACAATGCTGACCAGACAGCTAGCTACCAAGAAAGCCAAAGGTAAAGAAAGTAGCCTCTTTACTAGAATTTGCCACTTCTAATTATGTCTCCATACTTTGCTGAAAGTAGGATTTCTGTCCTGATGTCACTTACATGTTAATGAACATACCCCTTCCACCTCTTTTTCTCTGGGAAGTACCTTTATTTTGGTGACCAGAAAATTTTATTTTCTTCAAAACTCTCTGATATTTTTAGTCCTTGCGCAGCTGAAATTTAATTTTAAAATGGTCACTTAGCACTCTTGTTGCCGCCAAGGTGACTATTTGCATGAGTAAGGCCTGATCCTGAAAGGAATCCCGCAAGAGTCCACACCTGTAGAGATCTTTGCAGGATCGGGTCATTAATTAGCAATCTTCACGTTCCACATTGGAATTAGTGTTACCAAACACACACAGCATGATGTGCAAATACATTTTGGATCACGGGCTCATCATTTACCATCTTAAAAATATATATTTCAATTGATGCTAAACTCTAGTTACTAATCTGAAAGTAGTTGCAATGGCTCCTTTTTGTTTTCTAATGTGATAGCTCAGTAAGAAACCATGGTGTTGTCAGTGGTACAGAAATTAATTGTGTGTGCAATTTTCGGCTAAAGGTAAAGGGCAGACCCAAGCCCGAGTGAGTATCAATGCTGCCTTAGTTGAAGATATTATAAGTCTTGGGGAGGTAAATGGCGAAATGTTGGCAGTGATGGAAGCCCTTAAGGAAGAATTCGGGAAAAATCTCAATATAAGAACCTCACCAGGTCAGTAACTTGCTTGTATAATTCTCTACTGTCTATAAATCTGCTGAGCCTTTCCAGCCCAGATCTGTGTCTTTCATATTCTGCAAATTGATTTTCTTTTTATTGAGTTACTCACTAGGTACCCAATTACTGCAACTTTGAGATCCCCAACTAAAGGCTTTCTTCACCCTGAGCTTGACCAGGAAGAATCCATTTTTGTTAATAACTTCCTGAAAATGGCTTTTGTAAGTGGGAGATGTCAAAAATGTCTAACGGAACTGTTTGCAGATGTGATGAAGAAGCAAGTTGTCAGCTAATGGTGCAGTAGGGCAGGAAAAATCCAATTGCCATTAAATTAGCCTTTTGGAAATTGCCATCAGGCTGGTGTCTGGCATATGCAGACTTCTTCTGCAATGCATATTTGTGGTTAGTGACCTTTACAAACCCTATTCACTTAGTGAATTTTGTGTTCATAAAGAAACGTGAATATATTTGACCAAGCTACAGTTACTCTAGCACACTGAATACACACATTTGTAATGTGTATCCAGTTTCAGGGAGAAAACTTAACATTAAACAATGGCCAAATACGGATCATTCACCACCCCTAACTCAGTCTCTAATGGAGTCAGAATGTGCAGCTCAATTGCTTAACTATTTATTTTAACCTCAGTTATTTTTTTTTTAAAATCATACTGATAAAGTGCCCTGGCTCCCTTGTGCTTTCTGGCCTGTTAACATTTTGCAGCAGAAACTACAAAGCAGATTAAGGGGATCTTAGAGTGAAATAAAATACTTTAAATTAGACAGTGAACTGCACCTCCTGTGGGGATTTAGGAAAGAATCTGGGGGCACAGACGAACACCGCCAGCTTAAAAACCATATAAATCTCCTTTACTTGTGTTATAAGAGCTTAGATCATTTATATTGCAAGAATTTTAAATACTTAATTTCCACTTTACTATTTATGTTCTTTGTTTACCTTTTTCATTCTGGCAATGAAAATGAACTAGTCAGTTTCACTTTCTGGTTTTCATGCACTAGCATAATCCTGTAAAGTTTGGATTGCAAAAACACTAGGTGGATGTATAAATACAAACAGAACTGCTTGTTCTGCAAGGGAAGAACAGACCTATTTAAAAAATATATTGTCTTTTCTTCTACTGTCTGTATGCATAATATGAAGTAGGAGTATGAATGCATACTGTAATTGCAATGCTGTTCAGTTTTTTTAAACATCAAAGTGCTGTGTAATATTGACATGCCATTGTTATTTTGGTTTATTTTAAGGTGCTCTTGATCATATAACTGTGACAACAAAAGATGGAAAGTTTCCATTAAACCAGCTTGGACAAATCTCGCTGAAATCTCCTCAGCTCATTATAGTAAATATGGCTAGTTTTCCAGAGGTACGTGGACATGACTGAAGGGATATGAAGATCTAAATGGAAGGAAAAGGGAACTGAGCAGCTTAGAGGCACAAGCTTTTTATCTCTTTTCAAAACCAAAAGGATATAATTACTGTAGGAATAATGGGATGAAACTGAGCAAAGGAAAATTTGAACTGAATTGGGCAAATTCCACCCTAGTAGAATTAGCACAATTCTTATTCACTTCATTCTGCATCAGCGTCATTTCCTGATCTTACCGTAACAGAACAAAATGTTTCACTACTGAATATCCGTGTTGACTTTCCTGTGCTGTCCTGTGTTTTGGGTACCTCACCTTTGAAAAAGCACTGGAATGTCGCCATTCCTACGTGATGCACCCATTATATCAAGATTGAATTTGGCACAGTGTCGGGGGGCGGG
Organism: Macrochelys suwanniensis; assembly: GCA_033296515.1. Classification (NCBI taxonomy): domain Eukaryota; kingdom Metazoa; phylum Chordata; order Testudines; family Chelydridae; genus Macrochelys; species Macrochelys suwanniensis. Next base: position 3,984,472 of record CM065790.1, on the reverse strand, counting down.
AAATCCAGAGAGATCTCTTTTAGCCTTGTGTAGTAGTCTCCTATCACTTGAGTCGTTTAAAACTGGCCTGAATAAAGCTAGAGATAATATAATATAGAGGAAAATTCTGCTTTGGCATGGCCTACATTTCCCTAAAAGGTCTTTCCCTCTCCAGTATCTGTGTCACATACAGCACTCTTTGCACACACAGAAACCTCCCATTGACTCATCAGGAATTATGCATACGGTAAGAATGCTAGATCTGTCCTGCTATTTATGCCAGCCCAGCTCCTGATGAAGAATAGTCTGTATCACTGATCTCAAACTCCAATCACCAGGAGGGCCACATGAGGACTACTACATTGGCCTGAGGGCCGCATCACTCACCCCCACCCCACCCCTTCCATGAGGCCCTGCCCCTTGTGACTCTTCCCCCGCCCCCATTCCAACCCCTTCCCCAAATTCCCACCCATGTCCCGCCTCTTCTCCACCTCCTCCCCATAGTGCATGGCTCCCTGCTCCTCCCCCTCCCTCTTGGAAAATGCTAAGCACCGCCAAACAGCTGTTTGGTGGCGGGAAGCGCTTGGAGGTAAGCAGAGGAGTGGGGACGCAGTATGCTGGGGGGAAGAGGAGCGGGGGGAGGAGAGCTCGACAGGCTGCAGGAAATAACTCTGGGGGGGCGGGGGGGTGTGCGGGTAGTTTGGCGGGCTTCAGGAAATAACCCCACGGGCCACATACGGCCCACGGGCCGCGTATTTGAGACCCCGGTCTATATCATGAAACTATTACATGGTGGTAGAGGACTGAAACTCCCATGAAAGTTATTTGTCTTTCACTTGTGTTGATAGAAGCCTCTGAAAGTTTGTGACAAAAATGGCATATCCGCTTCTGAATAGATTGCTCCACTATGGGAGTGGCACAAAGTTAGGCATTTAATTTCCAGCATTATCAGTCCCACAGAGAGGGCTTTTGCTCAGAAAAGTGACTGTAAAGTGTCTCATTGGGCTGTATAGATCCTAGTTCGTATTAGTGGGCACAGGATCAGCCACTGTCCCAGCTCTAGAACTGGATCTTTATTTTTCAAAGGCTTCTCCCAATTAATTAAGCCAGCAAAGTCTCCAAGGAGGTCGCTACAGGGCACTTGATGCCACAGGGCTTCTTAAAACATATCCAATGCATGATTAGTGTAAAAAATTATGGGCCCAATCCTGTGAGCTGTTCCGATTTAGGTCCCGCTAGAGCTGAACCCCCAAAGCTTACAGGTGAGAAGGTCTGAATAAGTCACTGTGGGACTCGTCCCATCCGCAGTGAGGAAGTGAGAATGGCTTTGAACCAATTGCCTAGAAATGGAATATTGTTCTCTGTATCATCGCCCCAAATCTAGTTATTCTCCAAACCAGGTACCACTTCTTCACACAGCACACAGTCAACCTGTGGAACTCCTTGCCTGAGGAGGCTGTGAAGGCTAGGACTATAACAGGGTTTAAAAGAGAACTGTATAAATTCATGGAGGTTAAGTCCATTAATGGCTATTAGCCAGGATGAGTAAGGAATGGTGTCCCTAGCCTCTGTTTGTCAGAGGGTGGAAATGGATGGCAGGAGAGAGATCACTTGATCCTTACCTGTTAGATTCACTCCCTCCGGGGCACCTGTCATTGGCCACTGTCGGTGGACAGGATACTGGGCTGGATGGACCTTTGGTCTGACCCAGTACAGCCATTCTTACGTTCACTTAACTCTTGAACGCCAGCTATACACTTCACTAGCTGAGGTTGTTATGTAATCTGTTTGATGGAAATAAGCTGGGGCTACTGCTTGGATGTATGAGGATGGGTTAATGCCTAGATAACTTCATGCACGTATTGACCTGGATGTGTTGTTTACAGCATCTGTCTGGCGCTTGCATTGGATCAAACAAAGAATAAACATTATGTCAAAAGAGCATGTGAGAGAAAAGCACAGTGGAAATGGACCCCCTGGGCCAAACCCCGTTTGCCTTAGTCATATACAAGGTTTAGAAAAAACAATTAGATGTTTTGTGAGTTTTTTGTTTTTCTAACAGGAATACTTCATTTGCTGGAACAGGGTGGGGGTAATGTTGTGGTATTTTTCCCCTTCCTCTGTCTCAGCCAATGTATATGTTAAACAATATTGCTTTAACTGAGCATTTCCTTCCCATAGCCCAGACACTGGTTTATAACATCACAGGTTTATGGCTTTAAAATGCTGAGCTAATCTACTAGAGGATTTCTCTGTTCTTAATGTCTTTAGCATTTCTTAACTTTTTAAGTCCGCTTAAATGCTAGCGATTGTTTTACACCATATTGACACGATGCTCGTTTGCATGCAAATACAACACAGTTTCAAGGAGTACCTCGATTGATAAATGGTGCACACTGTAACTACAATTTATTGTAGTAGTCTGCAGCTAAAGTTAATGATAGGAAAAGAGGAACAGAAACAGCAGCACTATTTTAAGAAAACGTAATACTGTTGGGAAAGAAATCAAAGCTAGTTTTCTTCTGTTATTGCCCGTGTAAAAGAATGAAATAAATTGACAGGGCATGATGGACGTTTGCTACCAAAGTGTCTGATAAAATGACATTTTAGCTATAACATGACCATAGTGTTTGACTATATGATCAGAAATCACTGAACAATGGAACCCAACAAAAGTCCAGTTTGGGATTGATCGGGGTTGCTTTCAAATGGGACAGTTAATGCTTGCTGTTTCTGAATATGATACACACTCTTTGCATCCTTCCTGTATAACATCAGATCTCCAAATGCTGTACTAAAAATGAACTGATTACGTGCTTTCCAAGATGCCACGCCACACCTCATAGAGAGGATTGTAACCAAACTTTGCATTTGGAAGGGATAATTTTTGTTAAAGAGGCAGGTTTGTCTTTCATGGATCATACAGCCATAAAATGAAGCAAAAGATGTATGCATTTGAGAATAACTTGTGTAGAAAGGGATCTGTGCTCTGATGAGGCAGGGCAGCTCCCTTTAACATTATAGTGTGTCCCTCAAGAAGTTCTCTTACAGGTGAATTTTAATATGGGAGATGGCTATTACATATGGCATCTAACGCCCTGATTCAGCAGAGCATTTAAGCACATGCTTAGCTTCAAGCACCTGAGTGCTTGGGTCCATTCTCAGTGTTTTTCTCTCATGCTCTTTTGTCTTGACTTTATTTTGCATTTGAGACAATACAAGTACCAAATAGATGCTTAAAACAACACAAACAGGTCAGTGAGTCCATAACACTTAAATGCTTAAGTACTCTGCTGAATCAGGGTCTAAATAGATTGTCAAGCCCCATGTGCCAAATTCATCTCTGGTGTTGAATCGGTGAAGACAACTGGATTAATCCCCATCAGCCTAGTTCCTTTAGGTAACGTAGTAACCCTGTTGTCTTTACTCCAATAATATGTGACATGGAAGCTGTTGGGTAGTTTGGATCACTTTGCTGTTTACCAAGTGTACCTGTTGTATTGGGCCAAGCGACTTTCCAGTGCTGTCCTGTGTACAGGTACCTTGCCTTCAAAGCAGTACTGGAATGTTGGCATTGCCACATGATGCTGGCACGCAGCAGCCACCAGGGAAAGAGTTATAATAAGTAAATAATAAATTATGAGACACTTAAATAAATACAACTGAGCCTGGTTGTAAAAGCTCTGGTTGCATTCCTCAGCCACAAACTAATGTCTGGATTTAACCCAACTTGATTATAGTGCCGCATGAGTTAAATTAGTAACTTTTCTAAATTGGCACTATGCAATTTCTAGTGTAAAACATTCAACTGGAATTTTTAAAGGCAGAGAATCTTTCATCTCCCTTTCCCCCAGTCCAGGCTCTCCTATGGGGATTTCTTGTGGTTTTGATCTGCATTGCCTCAAACCATTCAAATAGTTTCAAAGAAGCAAAACTGTTTTCTTTTGTTGTTGCTTTCTCCCCCTCCCCGCCCCCTAATATCCTGGTACCAAGAATGGACGTAGTTTGCAATTCCATTTGATCAAAGCACTCTGCACCAATGTAACTTCCTGATCGTACTGGTAACAGAACTAAATGTTTCCATGTTCTGGTGAGATGGATTGCCAGCTATCGACAGAGTTCTGGCATCTGGTAATAATTATTTACTAATTCCTTTTACCTTTTGATCTGGTTTACAGAGTACAGCTGCAGCTATCAAGGCTATAAGGGAGAGTGGAATGAACCTGAACCCGGAAGTAGATGGGATAATAATTCGGGTGCCAGTTCCTAAGTAAGTAATTATAATGACTGTCTGTCTAAATTCATGGTTATGTGAGATGATGTAATGGGCTGCAGTGGATTTCATTTGGGATCCTGGTGCATATACTCCGGAGGATAAGAATGCATGGTTACTGTAAGGTCTTGACACAGTTGCTTTCCGTATTGCTACATCTGGGGTTTAAAAAAACCCAAGCCTTTAAGAAATATCTGATGGAACCTCTTCCAAGTGTCAAGCCAGAGGTTCCTGCAAATTCTCCAGCATTGCAGTATCCATTCTTTTGATACATGGGGCTCTGCCTCGCTGTTTTCCAGTTTCCCCCTGCGCAGAAGGGAGCTAGGCAGTGGGTGGCCGCTGCATTTAGTAAAGCATCAGAGGCAGTGGCAAGGCACCTTAAAGTCTAACTTTCCTAAGAGAGCTGAATTGAGTACCCAGTTCAAGGCCAGATTCACCACTACCTTCCTGTAAATAACTGGAGTTACGCCAGCATATAACCACATTGATGCAATGACAAATCAGTAACATGGAGATGAACCGTCATCCAGCCGCTGAAGGAGTGGCAGGAGGGAATGATGGCCAAGGAGGCAGGGAGGGAACCTGTAATTGTCTGCTTCTTTCACTATTTCCATTTAACTGCTATGGAGTATTTCTGTGCAGCTGTTAAACATCCATCAAGTTCTACCCCAGAGGCAGCTGCATTACAGTGGTGGCTGAAACAGTTCCTGTATTTATAGCAGTACGAATCCAGAGTAAGTCCATTAACTTCTGGATACAAACCAATGTACTGGAGTGCAGAACATAAGAACGGCCATACTGGGTCAGATCAAAGGTCCATCTAGCCCAGTATCCTGTCTGCCGACAGTGGCCAGTGCCAGGTGCCCCAGAGGGAATGAACAGAACAGGTAATCATCAAGTGATTCATTCCCTGTTGCCCATTCCCAGCTTCTGGCAAAGTATCTGTCGTTGTTATGGGCAGACATCCATTGTCTACCTGAGATGAATTAGGGTCTGATCCATCTCCCATTGAAGTCCACAATCACAGAAAAGCTGATGCTTAGAGGGGCGGACATCAGTGTATGTTACAGCCTCAGCCCTTCGGGATGCTCTGAAGATTACTGATGTATCTCCGTTTTATTGGGGATTTAATTATGCAGATTACATCACAAAAAAACCCAACAGGCCAATCAGAGCATGGCTTTATTTTTATTCATTCTGGCTTCCATAAAATACTTATCCACAGATCTAGACACATGGTTAGGGCACTAACCTAGTACATGGGATACCTGGGTTCAAATTTCTGCTCCGCCACAAACTTCCTGGGACCTTGGGCAAGTCCCTTAGCCTCTCGGTGGCCTCGTCTGTATAATGGGGATAACAGCCATGCCCTGCCTCACAAGAGTGCAGTGAGGATTATAAATTAAAGATTGTGAGGCACCACTGTCCTATGGAATGGGGGGCAGATAGGTATGTACAATAGATATAAATGTTGCAAAAATACAGACAATTGGCATTCCAAGCCCTGTTAGGGCCCACATCTCTGAGAATGGTCTGGAACAACATGCATAAGGGCCCCGATGGAGTCTTACCGTATGTTATGTATGTTTCCAAGTAGGTGACTTTGGATAAGAATAGACAAACTTAAGTTTGCTTGTGTTACAGAGCTGCTTAAAGAAATTACATTGCGTTTCAAGTATTTCAATCAGAGAAGTCTCTAATTGCTGCTGTCTGTTGCTTTGAGGGAAGCTGAGTGGTATTTTTCATTCTATTTGCTGATTCTCTTTCTTTCATATGCTCTCTCCCCTTCCCCCTTTCCTAAGGAGTGGCAGGAAGAGGAGGGCACTATTATCTTCATAATTGCCTAGGATCTTGGGTTGCCACACAGTAATTTGATTGTTAATGGGCACTCAGATCACCCTTGAATATGAATTACAGGGGAGGTGAAATCCTGAAATCGGTAAATCCTTTTAAAAAAAAGTGTTGTCAAACAAGTGTGTATGTTCTGTCACTTTCTTTTGTGGTTGCTGTAGATGAGGACTGAGTTCTAGTCGTGTTGCCTGCCTACCCATACGGTCAGCACTAGGAAATCTGTCCTGCTTATTTCATCGTCCCCTCTGGGGTATCACTGCTGTCATTCTTAGTTTCATTTTTCCTGGGTGTTTGGCAAGTCAGGGAGTCCCAGCTTAACAGAACACAGTCTCTGTCTCTCTCTCTCTCTAACTGAGGACAGATGACCAGCAGGTCACCAGGTTAGTTCAGATTCAACGCCGTTTCCCACCTGTTCTCTTGTGACAAGACTAAATATTAGCAGGTTCAACTAGCCTTTAAAAAGGGACAGTGTTAACTTGATTAGTTTCAAAACAATTACTTTTTAAAAAAAATCCAGTTTTTGATAAAGGTTCCCTTTTAAATAGTACGCCCTGGATTTTTAAAAATTCTTTAAGTTTTTATAATTTTTTTTCTGCTTCCTGATATTTACAAAGGAAAACCTCACGGACTAGTCAAGAGAAACAGCGAAATTGACTATGCAAAAGTGATGTCAAATGTGCATAGTAAAAAACCTGAGATGTTTTCCTTTTATCTTTCTTCAGAAAGAGTTATTTTAGGTGTTGTTTGTACCTATAGTAAATACAACACTTTCCACACTTAAATGTGATTGATCGTGTTTGACAATGTCCCTTTAAAGTGACGTTATTGGGCTACGAATCATTTAAAAAAAAATTCAACTACTCTGAAATGTCTGGTGGTGTTGATAACATAGGTAATTTCAGTCCTGATCCAGCAACCAGATACATGTGGGGTCAAACTTTGCATCCACATCAATCCAGTTGCAAGATCACGGCCTGCGATTATAATAACGGAACAGTTTCGCAATCTAATTTACTTTTCTCTAGCCTATTTGTTTTGGTTTTTTGCATTTCTCTCAGCTTAGACAATAAATAGGGAGGAGTCAGCTTTATTTTTGTCTACTTTCACTTTCATGTCAATTTCCCTTTTAGGGCCTCTGGCACAAACCTGCTTCAGTGTTTGTGTTGCAAACACTGCATGGGCCAATGTTTATTTGTATTTTAAAAAGTTTCTGGTCAAGTTTAAAAAAACCCCCAAAACATGAGAAAATTTCTCTTAGTTTGATTTCTCAGCCAAATCTGACCTGACATTGTGCCCTTTGTGGTATTGCCTCATGGCTAGAGCATCTCTTTTTAGGTCTATTGTGAGAGACTGGATGTTGTTTATAAGTTAGTAATATTTTTACACACACTTGACTGAAAGTCCAGGGAGTCATTTGAAAGTTCAGTGACTCTGCTTTAATTCCTTTCTTTAAGAAGTCCCCTCAGTCCCCAGTATGGGGCAAACAGGCTCATGAAATGTCATTTGAAAAAACAAAGTGTTTTGGAACCTTGTACTCCAATTCTTTCATCATAACAAAAATACGTCATTCTCACCTAGCACTGGGTAATTCATCTTGCACATTAACTTTCAGCATGTATCTCAAATCAGACAAGCAGAGTATCCAGTTGCGCCTACGTACCGCTATCTGATCCCTCTCACTCGCAGGAAATTCCTAGCATTTATGACACAAAACCATTCTTACCAATGTAAACATCTTTCAACAGAGATCAGAAGTGGCCTGCGTTGTTTGCCCTGTGTGTGTGCCTGTGCCTCATGCTCATAAGAGAGCATCGAAACGTGGCCACGTTTGGATAACTGGCGACTGACTGAAAGAGACAAAGAGGAGACGTCACTGGCCATCTGAGCCCTGCGCACTTTAGCCAGGGTTCGGCCCCGGTTATCTGCTCGCAGCTCCATGTTGGGGGTGATGTGACGCGGCACCGCCCCAGCAGGAGCCTCCTGGAGTTCTAAGGGTGGGGCGTGTCCACCCCCCAGCACAAAGCCAGTTCCATGGGCTGGTGTGAAAGGGAGATGGAGATGGGGCAAGCACCTTGACCCTTTCCCCCACTTCTGATTAGACACCTCAGGCTTCCCCTACAGCACCTTGCTTTAAAGAGGACACAGGGACAACAGCTCCTACCTCCAAAACGAAATGTGCCCAGATCAACTGTGAGGTTAGCAGAGCTGGTGCCAGAATCGCCACGTTCAAGGTTGATGGAGGCCTTTAAAACCAGCAGCCTCGCACGGATGGATTCCTTAGCAGGAGCAGTCGCTGCCTGAAAGAAATAGACATTTTTGTAGCATTATTGGTGGTAGGAGCTCAGAACCTACACATAATCTCAGTGGAATGTAAAACCCACAAAGAAAGCTCTGTGTCACTATGCATTGATAAACAGAAATGGGCATTAATAGAGACAGACAAGGAGATGTGTGACCCTGTGCCAAGAAGCATAGGAAATCTGGCAGCCCTGCATAAACAAACATTTCCTTAAAGGTTCAGCAGCCCTGAACAGCCGAGTGATACCCTCAGCACGATCCGCAAAACATTTACACATGTGGGGAGGTGAGCAGCAAATCGCAAACTGGATCTACCGCACGTGGGGAGCTCTAGCCACAGACCAGCACACCCTCTGCCTAGCAGGGAAGTAAGTGAAGAGAGTCATATAGAGATTTCCAATGCCCAGAGTAGCAGACAGAGATCCTCCCCTGAAAATGCTGTCTGGGAATCTGACCTCACTTGCCCCTATTTCTGAACAGTAGAACTAGATAAATTCATGGAGGAGAGGTCCATCAATGGGCTATTAGCCAAGATGGTCAGGGATGCAACCCCAGACTCTGGGTGTCCCTAAACCTCCAACTGCAAGAAGCTGGGACTGGACAACAGAGGATGGATCACTTGATAATTGCTCTGTTCTGTTCGTTCCCCCAACGCACCTGGCACTGGGCCACTGTTGGAAGCCAGGATCCTGGCTTAAAGAGGAGACGGGGGGGGGGGGGGATAGCTCAGTGGTTAGAGCATTGGCCTGCTAAACCCAGGGTTGTGAGTTCAATCCTTGAGGGGGCCATTTGGGGATCTGGGGCAAAAATTGGGGATTGGTCCTGCTTTGAGCAGGGGGTTGGACTAGATGACCTCCTAAGGTCCCTTCCAACCCTGAGATTCTATGATCCTGGGCTAGATGGACCATTGGTCTGACCCGTATGGCCGTTCTTTATCAACAGACTGCTGTTTTGGTACGTGGCTGTTTTCACAGGCCACAAGACTTCTGGTTCATAATTTTCAGAAGAGAAGCTCTGAAAGGATTGGAGTTCTGATCCATAGTTTCTCACTCCTAGGTCAATGGCTCACATGCAGGCTCAGGTCTAAGATAACAGATGTTTGCCCTGTGTGAAATAAACTGGTCACCTCCATCCAGGCAGCTCCATCACCAGACTTATGGCCACAGTCACCCTTCCCGTGGACAGAGCTCAGCAGAGGAGACAAAGGGCTATGGAGACAAAACGCCTGGCTCCAGATCACAGCTGCAGCACGTTAACAGAGCAGTGCGGTCGTGAAGCTAGCACTGCCACTCTCTGCACTGGATCTGTCCTGGACTACGGTCTCTGGGTCTGTCAAAGCCTGCGCTTTTTACAGACACTAAATTCACTCCTAATAATAATTTAATAATCGGCTCTGGAAAGTCCTTATTCCCTCCAGCCAACCTGGGGTAGAAATAAATGAATGAGCCTGCGATTGGTCAGGGCCTCTGCAAACATCTGCCTTGAGCAACTCGGCTGCTGAGCGAAGAAATCAAAGGGAATGTGACTTATCGGACTGTGAACAAGCTAGGAAAGGGTTCAGAAACTGATCGGGTAATGAAAGACTCTTTGTAATTAATACCCGCAAAGAGGCAGAGCTAACATTGCTATGGGAACCCTAACTCCCCATTTCCTGGTTTCCGTGCAGGAAGAGCCTTGTCTTTAATGTTGCAGTGACCTAGCCTGTTGCAGTCAATTTCTAAATACTCCTGTGAAATGTTTATTCTGCAATATCTCCCACTAGCAGACAGGCATTCTCTTGCTAATGATATGTAGCGCTTGCAACAGGCTTTTCATCTTCAAGGCACTTTGAAAACATTAGCTAAATAATTAATCCTCACAATAGGTGCTGTCAGAGCCTCGTTTTCCACACCGGGAGAGTGAGCCATCGGGAGATTAAATGACTTGACCAGGGCCTCTGAGGGTGGCAGTGTCTCTGCAGCTCCAGTGCCCCATTCTTACGCTCAGGATCCTAGATGCCTCTCCTTTCTGATCTAGAAAGCGAAGCTACTGGGGAATCATGGGAGTTTTCCCTGTGTTTGACTACAGCGCCTGACCCACTGTGAGGAGCTGAGTGTCTGAATTACAAGTCCAGTTTGAAATCTCAGTCTGCTAGAGTTGGATAGAAATGAATTGAAATCATTATTTTAGAACATTTTGCAATATTGGTCTCTTCTCAAACAGCATGTTAAATATGATCACAGTGGAAATACCAGTCTGGTTCCCGCATGCTAGTGAAGAACTGGAAAATGGGTGAATAGAGATTCACCCTGTAAGCTGTATAGCTCCTAGATACATTTTTCAGACTATTCCAGTTGCAAGGAGAGGATAAGGGGTTTCCTCCGGCCCCTTCACAGCTTCACAGCAGGATTACACTTTTCAGCTCAGCGTCTCAGGTTTTGAGGTTGATATTCCCTCCTCACTCTCGCAGATGCCTTGGCAGCACAAAAAAGGAAAGCCTAAACATTTCAGCATGGTTCTCAGGCACTGCACAGAAAACCATAAACGTAATAAGATCTGATCCAAATCCCTAAGCTACTGCCAGGCTTGTTGCCTTCCACTCCAGCCCGGAGACTTACATGACTTAGTTTGAAAGGTGTCTGTCCCAGACCCAGGAGGAACTGTTTGAAAGAGGCCAGTGTGGACAGGATCAGTGGATTGTACTTCCTCAGCTTGCCAGTGTATCCTGCACACACATAACATCACAATGGACAGATCAGGTCCGTGCTACTCCTAACGCCCTTTACTTCTCCCTGATTAGGGTAACAAGAGAACACCGTGAGAGCCTGGCCAAACTCGCCAAACAGCTGACGAACAAGGCCAAGGATTCCTTGCGCAAGGTCCGGAGTAACGCTGTGAACCAGGCGAAGAAGGCCAAGAGCACAGTGTCTGAAGACACCATTAAGCTGGTAGAAAAGCAGGTATTTTTTCTCCCCAGGAGTGCGTTGGGTGTGTCTCCTGACTCCCCTGGGACAGGGCCATCAGGGAGAAGACCCAGCTGTGCCCGACTTTGGTAACAAAAACGCAGATTTCAGGAAACCCTTGTTAGGAGCTGGGTTTGAGGGGAGCCTCGGGCTGGGGTGGGCATGGCCCTTTTTTTGTGTCCTTTTTTTTAACAAGTCATAACGGCTGCGGGGCGATTTTGGATTTGTTCAAACCTGAAACTCAGAGTCAACTTTGGGGCATGAACCCGGGCAAACTGAAAGGGGGGCGGGGGTAGTAAAGGTTCCCACAAACCTGCAGTAGCCTGATGAGCCTATTGAAGCAGCATGTGCCAAATACCCAGGCCAGCAGGATGGCCAGAGTCCTGCTGCTTGAATCTTCATTGTCATGTATGCAGCGCCGTAAGCGCACATGGACTTTGCCAAGCACATGGGGCCAGATCCTCAGCTGGTGGGAGTCGACATTGCTCCATTGACTACAATGAAATTCACACTAATCAAATGGGAGTGACCTTGAACTATGCTATGGCTCTGTGGCTAGATTCAGCAAGATACTAAAGCACATGGGCAATCTCACATGAGTCAGTTACTCATGCTTAAAATTAGGCACATGCCTAAGTACCCCGCTGAATTAAGGCCTCTAACTGTAAGATGTTCTTTGTTAGCAGTAAGCACTAGGAAGAGAGCAGAGAGCATCCTTTGCATGCGCGCTGCTGGTAGAAGTTAACTTTAGCTACAGCTGCACTGTGAGCTAGGGGTGTGATTTCCCTGCTTGGGTAGCGCGAGAATAAACAGCAGTGCAGTCGTGGTGACACGGGCCGTGCTACTGGAAGCACGGCTGAGCCCTGGGGAGTTTTACTTGACAGGACTCAGCTGTGGCTCCTCTGTGCTAGTGCATTTACTCTGCTATCTCCACTCGCACTGGTTCTGTGAGCACTAGTGAGAGCACGTGCACAAGAGCAGGGGAATCCCAGCCCTAGCTCCTGGGGTAGACAAAGCCAGAGTAGCATTAGCTCTCGTGGTGAATGGGATGTTTTGGTGTTAAACAGGAATTCTCTCTTTAATGTGTCCGTGAGCCCAAAGGCTGGTGCTGTGGACACCTTTGATAAACACTTCCTGGCAGAAAAGTTTGTGCCAGCAAAAAGAGGAGGCATGTTCTAAACAAACCCCAGTTGTTCCAGGGCAGTCAGGTGGCTTCTTGTATTTGTGGGGTTAGTGTCTCAGCTCAGATTTTGCTTGTGCCAGGGATTTTCAACATGAGGCAAGCTCACCTCCCACGTAGCTGGGATCCTAGAAAACTGGGGACCAAATTGATATGAGACCCTTCTAAATAGGCCCTGTAAGATTGGAGCATGCAGACCCTACATTTGCACACACACAGCGATGGTATGTGCCCAACAATCACCTCTACCTGTATTGCACGTGCAGATTCCCATCGCACGCTTACACATGGCTTTTGCACCCAAATAGGTGCATGCACATCTCTGGCCAGCACAATTGAGGAGGTTCCTTTGAAATGTTGGCCTGTGTCCTGCCTTGTTACCATGATTCTGGAGCACTAGGCTGGGCTTTTGGAATAGTGCTGCGTTCCCCATGGCAGAGGGGAGTAAATCGCTCTGGTACTGCATTTGCAAATATAAGCAAAAGCTTCCACTAGCAGACTGTGGCTGCTACAGCACAGTTCATTACCACAGCGGGACGGCTCCGGCGAGTAAGGAGACGAGCCCTTTACGTTCTGGCTCTGACATCTGGTGGCTTCCAGTTTCCCCCCCAGTCTGGCCCACCATGTTAGCTCTATTAAATAAGGACTTGGCACAGCAACTGGTCAGTCTCAGCCAAGAGCTTTTCACCAGGAGCCTTTCAGAGACTGGAAGGGATTGTACGGAGAGCAGGTGAAATGCTGGGCGGGGGGGAGATTCAGCCACTGACGGGATCTGGCGAAAGGAGAACCGGATGCTGATGGAGGTCAGTGGACATACCATGTGACAATGCTCAAACCCAACCAGCCATAACTATAACACGGAGCACTCCTGTGGTGAGTTCCATTTCAGTGCCCTTTACCAAACATTAATTACAACACGCCTGTGCTGTGAATAGATGCGATCATTTTACAGCTGGGGAAATGGAGGCATGGAGAAGTGACTTGCCCAAGGCTGCAGCAGGAAACAGTGTCAGAGCTAGGATTAGAAATCAGGAGGTCCTGTTTCCGAGACGTGTGCTCAGACCATACCTCGTGCACCTGTTACTGTGTTGGTGGGAAGATGCATCTGTCGGGGTTTTGACAGCTCGTGAAATGTATTTCTGATCTGCCACACACCGTCAGTTGGCGTCTAGTCTCAGTTACTCCGGGAACAAGAACATTCCACTGACTTCAGAGGAGTGACTGGATTTACACGGAGAGCAGAATTGGATGCTTTGGAGCTTGGGCTTTGCGTTAGGAATTGCCCGTGTCCCATCTTTACAAGGATCTAACTCAAGGCCATGTTATGTTGCTACAGATCCAGCAAATGACAGACGACATGGTGGCAGAGATGGACAAGCTCCTGGCGGGGAAGACCAAGGAGCTCCTCGGCTGAGGGCAGCTTGGACAGACACACAGTCGGCAGTGACTATGGACTGCAGAGAACCGCAGACCAAATGTTCCAGGCTTGGTATGACTGACGGGGCGAACTGCGCCATACCTCGTGAGCAGAGTCATGCTGTGATTCCTCAGGGGATTGGCCCATGATCACTGTTGGGGGTGGGGGAATCTAGCCTGTATTTCGTTGATTCAAACAATGACAACGGAATTTGGATAAAATAAGGTTAAGAGGAATTGAGCAATACTGGGTGCAATGGCTCTTAGTTGTCAACCTTCACCATGGCAACAGCCTCTCTCTGCCGCTGGCATTAACGCACTGGGTGGTGGGGTGCTCAGATTAGGGAATGTTTGTCCCCTCTGCAGATCTCTTTCTTACACATCCTGCCATGACATTCCCACGTAGGGCCTGTCTACACTAGGGTCAGTGCGCTGGTGTAACTATATCAGTGGTGTTAACCAGGTATAGACCGGGCCTTAAAGTCAATAGCAGCAAGCAGGGCCACCCGGCCATAAAGCTGGCCATTTTGCAGGCGTCTCCCCCAGGGGGCTTGGCTGAAACTCATGCATCGGACAAAGGCACTGCGTAGATTTGTCCCAGTGGAACAGGAGTGCTCAAAAAACAGGGTTTTCACCAGCTAGAGTCCAGCCACACTGAGCAGAAGGTTGGTCTCGCAGGATCCTCCTTTCAGAGGAGACCCCGTGTACCTCTCCAGTGGCCTCCCCAGGAATTGAAATTAGGGGGGGTGTCTGAATTTACGGGGGAGGGGGGGTGTCACTAAATTGGCATGTAACTAGTTCACAAAACTGGGGGGGGGGTGTTGGGGAAATTCAGGGGAGGTGTACACCCCCGCTGTGGGGGGTGTTGGGGAAATTCAGGGGAGGTGTACACCCCTGCTGGGGGGGGTGTTGGGGAAATTCAGGGGAGGTGTACACCCCTGCTGGGGGTGTGTGTAGGGAAATCACTGTCTCAGTTCTGAAGGCTCTGCCTGGAGCCTTCCAAGGCTCCTTTGGGTTCCAGCTACCCCTAACCATAATGCCGGGGGAAGAAAGGGAAGCGATCAAGGGAAACCCACACATTCAGTGCCCTGCTGTGAACTGGGTCGTTTGTTTTCAGCTAAAATAAGATCAAAAGGAGACGTTAAAAAACAGACCAGGCGGTTCCCTGTCACTCCATCCCCTTCCCTTTGCAGGAGAGTGCGTACCGCTCGCCTGCAGCCTGGCCCCTGTTCACGCAGCGGCTCCCAGCATGGGGTGGCGGACAGCTTGCAGCACACCCGGCAGAACAGCCCAAATCTAGCGGCTGAACGAGGCTGCGGCTGCGTCTAGCAAAGCCGCACAGCTCAGTGGCTTGCGTGACGCCTGTTGATGGGCTCAGGCCAGTCCGCAGTGGCCCAGGGCGCACATCAGGTGCAGGTTCGGGGGAACAGCGCGGTGAGCCTCACGTCTGTTGGCACCCTTAGCAGAGAGGCCAGGGAGACGGGATAACTCTGGACCCATTCGGGCGTACAGAGAGGCCCGCTGGGAGGAGTGGGGAAGGGAGATGGTATTTCTGTGCCCAGGCTGTAGCAATTTCCTGGATACAGAGAAGATTTGAAACTCCCGAGCTGTCAATCCAGCAGCTTTGGCCAGCCCTAAACTCACCTAACGAGAACTCAAAAGCACAGCGCTGGACACCTCCTGAAAGCCACCTTCCGCCCCCCCACCCCCGCGGGGGCGCCGGGGGAGCAGAACTTGCTCTAAGTGCTGGATGCTTTGTAGCAGCTTCCTGCCCCTCATTATCGGCAGGTACGTCCCAAGAACACAGTTTATCTTCATAAACAGAGGAAATGATGAACTGGGGAGTAACCCTGCTCCAAAGGCCGTTTGGTTCTGAGCAGCGCCGAGTTCTCGAGTCTTTAAATAAACAACCAAAAAAAGTTATTTTGTGCACAGACCAGGGGGCGGGGGCGGGAATGAAAGATTTTCTATACTTGGGCCCCACATGTCAACAATTTCTCTGCTTTGTGTATTTTGGCCGAAAGCGTCTATCATGATAAATGAATAAAGGAAAATGGTAAGCCCAAGGCGGTTACACGGCTCAGCAAATTGCTTTCAGCTGATTACTTTATTTCTTTTGACATTTATCAAATAGTTTTTTGGTTTGGGGGATTTTTTTTTTAACCCGTCACCAAGGCTCCTGGGCTGCACCAACAGAAGAGCCCACCTCGTACCGGCAGAGAGGTGACGGGGGGGACCAGTGCCCGCGCTCTTAGATCCATTTTTATGTGGAGCAGACGTGAGCGTTCAGAAGCCCTTGCATTAATTGCAGCACGATGGAACCTGGCCTGACATTCGACCAACTCTCACCTACTCCAGGGCTGGCTGTGCACGCCTCGTCCGCTGTCATGCTTAGAGGAAACCTGTGGGGAGAGAACGGCATCGTGGGGGTCGGTCATGGGCTCCTGCTGCTGCCCACCACACACCTCCCGAGGCCGTTGATGGAGCTCCAGACACTACCTGTTTCTGGGAGCCATTAGGGGGAGAAATTCCCTGGAACATTTACAGATGTACCAGCCCCATTACCATAGCATCTGGCTCCACCTCATTGACTAAACCCCTAACACCAAACAATACCAGACAGGCTGCGCATGGTTTGTGCAATGGTCACTGCATCGTGAGCCAAATCCCGGAGCCTGTGCACCTTACGGTGGGTCCTGAAGGCTGCCAGCCTCTGGCCTAGACTAGAGGAAATTGGTTCCATCAGCAAGGGCGCGGACATGCCCAACCTCCGCTGGATGGATTCTCTTCTATCAAACTGGACGTTTAGGCAGAGTCAGTCAGCTAATGAATTTACTAAGCCACAGTCAGTTATTTTCAGAAGGTCATGGCAAAGCAGGGTGGTGCCAGAGACTGGGGAGGGGGCACGCAGGGAGGGGAAAGCAGATGTGGGAGCCGATCTTTAAAACCGGGGAAAAAGAGCAATGGCTATGCAAGTTAGAGTAACCAATCCTTTGTGAAACAACGGCACCAGTAGTAAGAGAAGAAATAGATAAGCACTGAGAGCTAAAATCTGCTTAAATTCTCCCCACAACTCCCTGGCGATCACTGCAGTTAGTACCCAACAGAAAGGTAACAGCAGGACAAGTGTAAACAACATGCACCTATAAGGAACACATCATGCCAGGCAACGTGGATCACGCGTCCATTCACACAGAGTTATCCAACACGAGGGACATTGACTAAACCCCTAACACCAATTGGCATTACCCCGTCGGACTGCAGGAAACCCTCTGAGGCAGCACTTCGCAAGCAGCCCTGGAAATGTGGATTCGCCCGGGCACTTGTGTGGAGAACTGGCTGACGGGGGTAAACGCGTGGAAATGATTAGTGGCAAGAGGTAGACTTGTAAAGAGGAGGCCTTAGAGGTCCCCCTGTTCTGGCTGGTTTTCAGAACCATATTAATCATGTGGCAGAGGCAGTAAAGAGCAAGTTAATTATACGCGCTGCAATACGGAATTTGGGCAAAACTGGGAGGGCCTCACTTGGGCTGGATCTGCTTTTCCCTTTCCCGGGTGTAAATCCGGAGTAACTCCAGGGGAGAATGGAGAGCACAGTCAGATCCTCGGGGCCTGATCCTCCATGGCCCTGCATGTTCCACGGTTGTTTGCATTAGTGCAAAGTGAACGTGAGACTCTACCCTTGTGATGTGGCAGCATTTTATGCCCATGTTTATGGGAATGGCTGCATCAGGCACAGGGCAATACCAAGTCTGGCCCCCAGCTTTTAATTCAGTTCCTCCTCAGGATTAGGCTTTTAGTGAGGTGCTGCAAGTAGCAGCAAAGACAGAAATACTAGAGGGTGTTGGAAATACAGGGGGAAATCCTGGCTCCATTAACGTTAATGGGAAATCTCCCATTCCCTTTCCCGGAGCCAGGATTTCACCCCCAGTCAGGCCATAACAAAAGGTAACTGAGCACATGCAAATGCCAGCAGATAAATTTTGGGAAAAGATCATCCCAGCCACGCTAGGAGTATTGGGAAATCAGCAAAGCCATGAGAGTCATAGGGCCAGACTGACACTGAGTGTAAGAGAACATGACACCGTTGACTGTCATTGGGCTGCCATGGCTGTCCCCAAGGTCTGATTTGTCATTTAGTCGCAAATGACAGTGGGCAGCCAGCCAGCTATGAGACTGCAATAGAAAATAGCAGGTAAAAGAGGAAAGGAACTGCCTGTTTATCTTAGCAAACCCAAAATCTCCAACAGCCCAACACGGCACTATTCAAACCCTATTTTGTTGTGTTCCCATCCTGGCCACTTACGTGTCTGATCCCTTTCCCTTACCTGCCTGTCTGACTTTTAGGGTGTAAACTCAGAGGCAAGGTCTGTGCCTTCCTTTCTGCTTGGAAAGCACCTGCATTGGGCTCCACTGGAAACCAGAATGCCATTGTGCAGACGCTGCTGTGTCTGCTCCATAGCACTGCGAGATGGTACTTGCTCCGGCTTTGCTTGGCTGCGGAAAGGAAAGCCGAGGCATTGGCTTTAAATCACCTGCGAGGGACCGTTCCCATTCAAGTTAATAACAATCGACCAAAGGGAAAATTCAGCCCTCTGCAGAGGGCCAGCATGAGGCCTGCGGGCTCACATAGCTCATCAATGGGTGCGGTGTAAGACCCTTCCTAGAACAGGGCAGAGATGCCCCCTATTCAGAACCTCAGAAGAGAACGAGGACTGAGGTGGGACATACGAGTGAAGCAGAGGCCTCGTGTTGTGTCCGTGCATGAGGGGATTTCACCCCACAGAGGGACATGGAGATCTTGCTTACTGAGAATCCCTTGGCTAGGTCTGTGCTTTTGAATTCGTAATTGTGGCAGGAGGACAACCATGGGTTTTGGAGCGAGGACCAGGGGAAATTCCAACCCCCTTTTAGAAGAAAAACCCACAGCGGAGACAAACTGCAAACTGGAAACAAAAGGAAGGAAAAACTCTGAGGAATCTGCAAGCTCTCAACATAGTTAAAAACCAACACTGCTCTTCAAAATAGATGTGATTGCGCTCCTTATGAGTCATCGAGCAGAGCCACCGAGATTGCTTCGCACCGAGGACGAGCCGGGCTCTGATTGTGTGCTTCCTGGATTTGTATAAAACAGAACATGGATGGCATGTCAGAGTTTACAACTTGCATACATTTTCGACAGTGAGCTTTGCAAAATGTATCAGTGTAATCTCTGCCACCTATATTCAGTGTTGATTAGACACGATTTCTGGCTGGATTTTCAGAAAGCTCAAGTGCTTTTTTAATCACTACAGAAGCTCATTACTGCTTTCCAGTGACTCTTATGTCCTTCAGTTCTCCTTTCAGATTAGAGTCTATAGTCAGATGAATATTGGATGATTTCATTACATACAAATGCAATCAACAGTTTTGCATAAATTTCTCCTCTTTTCTTGAGTTTCAATTGACCTCAGCACCCGTGGAGGCCGGCGCAATACACATGTAAATGAGCTGGAGTTGCTGCAAAGCCCGGGATGCAGAGAAACAAAATCAACTGTGGGATAATATTTGAGCTTTTAAGAGAGATCAGAATACTTCCTACTTGTCCAACCCAGCAAAATGGCATCTTTAGCGGACTGGGAGTTGGGGTCTGCTGGGTTTAGTTTCTGGCTATGGACGAAGGTCCCGGGAGAGGGAAATACCCAACTCCTGGTGCTAAAGGATTAAGTAGGAAGAGTCCAACTAAAAGACAGTTTGGGTGAATAGGCGTAACATGGGTGGGGGGTTAGTTTAGTAAGAAAACCACATTTCATAACTACAGTGGCATGTAAGCAGGGAGTCATCAGGCGTAGATCTGAGCAAGGGAAGCAAAATATCGTCAGTGTTTTTCTAGGGAGCAGGCTGGTATCTGGTTGCTGTATGGAATTCCTGCAGGACCCTAGGTTAGGATCTCACTCTTCTGGAAGGTGATTCGGTCCTGCTACTTGTCTAGTGTGCTGCAGGCATGGCCCTCTCGGATATGCCAATTTCACCAGGCATTGGGAACAAGAAAGGGGAGGAAGGTCTAAAACCTGGACTTTGGAGGGACAGCAATAGAAATGCAGGTGCCTGAACTAGCAACGTGCTCTCGTTCCCCTTCACCCTGCCCGGGATTCACAGCTGCTCTCCAGCCTCGGTGTACAGCTGCGCTGGCTAGCGTGTGGCTGAGCACACTGATCTCTGCTGGAGAGAACGGGGCCAGCTCAAGGGCTGGCGTGGATCCGTCACAACGTCACCCCTCTAATGGCTGAGGCCTGGAAAGAAATCGTAACCCCTCTTCCTCCTGACCACTACAGCGCCGCAGTCCTCTGGGCAGCAGGCTGGTGTTTGGAGCAATGTTTCTCACGCTGCAGGTACTGCTGACAACTACTGCAGGGGTGGATTGTAGTCGTCCGAAGGCAGGGACTGTCTTTGTGTTACAAGCTTGTACAGTGCCTAGCACAGTGGGGCTGGCTGGGGCCTCTAGATGCTACCATGATACAAGTCGTCAATAAGCCGAATGTGTGCACAGCGGGGTTCCCACCTGGCTGGTATTTGACCGGCCCGTTTTTTTATGGATTTGCCAGTTGCTGGAAAAATAAATGTAATCTTTAGGTTTTTTTACCTGGGTCTAAAGATTTGCATTATCCTCACACTACACTGGGACATTGAATGTTAAAAGTGTCTGTGCCCAGCTAAAGATGCTGCAGTGTTCTCACTTCTGCAGTTTAAGCAACAACAGATCAAAACGGTTGAAAATACGGCAGCTCTCTGCCCACCAACATGCAAGCGCCCCGCGTGGGTGTGAAAGAGGGCTTGAGTCACACGAGAGGGAGGCATATTAAATAATGGAAGATCAGGGTGATGGTGCAAGTGATCCTACTACACCTCCAGAAAAAAAAAAGCTCGCATCAGAAACTTCACATTCGTTTCACCAGTTGTCACTGAAACAGACTACAAAGACGGGCTGGCAAAATGTGCTGATAAAACACACACTGGTTTGTTATCAGTGATGTTGCCAATCTTATCTATAGGTGTTCTCTTTCTAGATATTATAAGTGGCTGATGGGGGGGGGGGGGGGGGTTGTGGTCAACAGGGCCGCCGAGAGAGGGTTCAGGCCCCGGTGAAAAAATTTTTTCAGGCTCCCCAGCAACGGCAGACCGGCTAAAAACCTTTACATAGTTGGGCCCTGGACCCCCTTCCAGACCGCCAGGCCCTGGATAGTTGGGCCCCGGGCCCCCTTCCGGACCACCGGGCTCCAGTAATTTGTACCGGCTTCCCCCCCACTTCGTCGGCCCTGGTGGCCAACTTGCCTTGTGAGGTGGATGGTTTTTTTGCATTTCAAAGGTAGTAACCTAGTGCACAGATGCTTACAAAATCCTCCCTGCCAGGGAAGGCAGGCTCTCAGCTCCCTTAATGCGACAACTGGAGCCTAGAGAAAACATGGCTTCCCTTTGGATAGCATCATTCATTCTTCCATGTTAGCTGTGTCCCAAAACGCTCCATGGAGCACAAATCACAGAGATTAGCAATGAGAGAGAGAGAGAGAGAGAGGCCAGTGAGATGGGAAAACAGTGAAGGATGGCGCAGTCTGGAGAGAGACAAGGAGGAAATTATCACTTGTAATTTAGGAGGCAGGAACAGATTGTGGGGGGCAGGGGATTGAAACATGAAGCCCTTGCAGGTTTGACAGTGGGGCTGGCTGGGGTAGGGGAATGGGCAGGAAACATTTGCAGTTCTCTCTCCTCTAGTGTTTTTTTATGCAGTTCCCAGTGCATGCCCAGCCAGCAGGATCCAGCTATGTTCATGGTCAATCTCGGATGCTGGCTCCGTGGTTCATAGATATATATTCCTCCTGGAGAAGGAAACTGTCAGCATTCCACTTCTGTAAGCTTGTGACTTTGCAATGGGGAGAGAGGCTGGATTGCTTGGGCAGTGTCACCCTTTGGAGGTTGGGGCGGGGGCTGATTTCAAGCCGAACTCCCGGGCTGTCTCCAGACATCAGTGATCTCAGTTCCATTTGGGACGAGCCCCCCGGCCGTATTACTCCCAGAAATGCAAGTCTGTTATTCCCACAGGTCAGCAGAAGGGTCAGAGTCACACAAACCATCACTCTTCCTTGGCACAGATCCTCATTATTGCTCGGGACAATGGGCCTACAATAAATCTGAGCCATCAGGGGAAAGTGGAGACGCCTCTTCCAGGGAGAGCCACGAATGAACTTCCTTCACTGGAGCGTCCTAGGGTCCTGTAGAGGTGGTCTGGCTGCCCTGCTCTGACCGGGGACCCCAGTTAATTTCCCAGAAGCCCCCACTTCCTCCTGGACAGCAAAGCAGTTTTGAAGGGCTGAGTTCTTTACTGCTGTGGATCACATTAACCCAAGCCTTCTATTGCGTTACACAATCCCATTGACCCTGCTCAAATTCAGGACAAAAAGCCTTCCCCGTGCGTTGAGTCCTTACCCCACTTCAGCAGCAGCTAGCTTTGGAAAGTGAGCAGTTTACAGAAGATCAGGGTGAAAAATTCCTCCTCTAACCTGAACTTCCCAGAGGAACTCTACCCTTTGGCTCAGCTGAGCAGTGCTGCAGTTGGCCCTGATAGCACTCATGTCTATTGGTTGTGGTGATGACCAGAGTGACGAGAATTTTGAAAAATGGACCTCCCCCCAAAATCGCTTGCCAATTTTCAAAAAAATGAACAGAAACTGACTTGATAAAAACATCTCTTCCAGCTCTGCTAGCCCCACCTTTGAAATTCAGCTCTGAAATGAACCGTCAGCCAATAAGCACTGGAGCAAAGTAACAGACACACTGTTGACCTTCGAGGGGATCAACCAGCATGTGGAGAAAGGGGATCCAGTGGATATAGTGTACTTAGATTTTCAGAAAGCCTTTGACAAGGTCCCTCACCAAAGGCTCTTACGCAATGTAAGCTGCCACGGGATAAGAGGGAAGGTGTTCTCGTGGATTGGTAACTGGTTAAAAGATAGGAAACAAAGGGTAGGAATAAATGGCCAGTTTTCAGAATGGAGAGAGGTAAATAGTGGTGTCCCCCGGGGTCTGTTTTAGGACCAGTCCTGTTCAACATATTTATAAATGATCTGGAAAAGGGGGTAAACAATGAGGTGGCAACATTTGCAGATGATACAAAATGACTAAAGATAGTTAAGACTAGGGTGACCAGACAGCAAGTGTGAAAAATTGGGACAGTGAGTCAGGATTAATCAGCACCTGTATAAGACAAAGCCCTGAATATCGGGACTGTCCCTATAAAATCGGGACATCTGGTCACCCTAGTTAAGGCCAAGGCAGATTGCAAAGAGATACAAAAGGATCTCTCAAAAACTGGGTGACTGGGGAACAAAATGGCAGATGAAATGTAATGTTGATAAATGCAAACTAATGCACATTACAAAGCATAATCCCAACTATACATATAAAATGATGAGGTCTAAATTAGCTGTTAGCACTCAAGAAACAGATCTTGAAGTCACTGTGGATAGTTCTCTGAAAACATCCACTCAATGTGCAGTGGCAGTCAAAAAAGCAAACAGAATGCTGGGAATAATTAAGAAAGGGATAGATAATAGGACAGAAAATATCATGTTGCCTCTATATAAATCCATGGTATGCCCACATCTTGAATACTGTGTGCAGATGTGATCGCCCCATCTCAAAAAAGATATATTGTAATTGGAAAAGGTTCAGAAAAGGGCAACAAAAAAGATTAGGCATATGGAACAGCTTCCATATGACAAGAGATTAATAAGACTGGGACTTTTCAGCTTGGAAAAGAGACAGCTAAGGGGAGATATGATTGAGGTCTAAAAAATCATGACTGGTATGGAGAAAGTAAATAAGAAAGTGTTATTTACTCCTTCTCATTACACAAGATCTAGGGGTCACCAAATGAAATTAATAGGCAGCAGGTTTAAAACAAATAAAAGGAAGTATTTCTTCACACAACGCACAGTCAACCTGTGGAACTCCTTGCCAGAGGATGCTGTGAAGGCCAAGACCATAACAGGGTTCAAAAAAGAACTAGATAAATTCATGGAAGATAGCCATTGATGGACCTATTAGCCAGGATGGGCAGGAATGGTCCCTAGCCTCTGTTTGCCAGAAGCTGGGAATGAGCAACAGGGGATGGATCACTTGATGATTCCCTATTCTGTTCATTTCTTCTGGGGCACCAGGCACTGGCCACTGTCGGAAGACAGGATACTAGTCTAGATTGACCTTTGGTCTGACCCAGTAGGGCCGTTCTTTATGTAGTTATAGTGCACTAAAGGAGCGTGTGCCATAAGTTCCCATCCACACAGGATATCAGGTTGGTACAGCCATAGCTACACAGCCTGGCTCTTTAGCTCACGCTGTAGCAGCTCACACTTTTAGATCTGGAGGGCCCTGGTTCAATCCCCAATGGGTCAGCCATCTGGCAGTGACTTGCAACATGAAAGACATCTGCCAGAAAGCCAGAGTAACCATTGCTTTGTCCAGGGAGGGAATTGCTGAGGGGCTGCAGCCAATTCACAATCACTATTGCACAAAATTAGTGCTGAGAGAAAGGCCCCTGAGCAGGAGGCTTGTCTTGGCCTCTCCACCTGGGGTACAGCACCAGCTTTCCCCACACTGCCCTGCCTCCGCCAGAGCTCAGAGAACAGTCCAGGCTCTGGCCCGTTCACTCCTAGTCTCCTCTGCTGTTACTCCCAGCTGCAGTGGGTTTTCGGCCAGACTGAAGCCACCCAAAGTTCACCATGCAGACAGCAGGTGTTGAGTGTATTACCATAGGACCCAGGAGCTGCAGCCATGGACCAGGAGCCCGCTGTGCTAGGCGCTGTACAGACACAGCAACAAGATGGTGCCTGCCCAAGAGCTTGCAGTGTAGGTCCAAGACAAAGGAGTCCAAGCAAACAGCATGACAGACAGTGGGCTCAGGCCACTGGCATCAAGCCTGACCGTTGTCAAGTAGGTCTTCACGGCATAGGCGGCAGTAACAACTTTTGCGTGCTCCTGACGGCGGCTGGTTTTGAACTGGTGACTGAGTGGGGAAAGGCCCCACGTGGCCCATCAAGCCGTCCAGCCCCAACCCCCGAATGAATCGGCCGCAGGAGGAAGCACCTTTACGAAGGCCATGATGCCTGTTTGGGACGGTAACATTTGTCCCTTTCAGCTCGGGGGAGGCTCATGGGAACAAGACAGCTAAAATATATTTTAAGCTGACACGCCACACTAACAATCAGGGCTAATTTAGACAAACTGTAATTAAACTCAAAGGACCTATTGGTAGGGGCGTGGGGGACTTGTCAGCACGTTCGCAGTGGGTAGTTACTTTGGCTACAGAGCCCTTACCTTTAGTGGAATAATTTCAGTAATAATGCATGTGAGCTGGCATGCCTACGCTCATGCTTGGGGGTGGGGGCAGGAGGGGAAAGAAACTCTTGGGTTTCTTTTGATGCCTTTACACGCTAATCGTCTTAACAGATTTTTAATTAATGGGAACGGAGCACTTTGCCACGGTGAACTATATTGGTGTAATTGACTGGTGGATTAGTTCCATTATACACACAAATCACTTGTCTCCAGGCTTCCCGGCCCCCCCGGGAGCTCCCCTCACTGGACATGCCGAGCAGCCCCATTCTGAAGCAATTTTTATAAAATAAACTCTCTAATCAGGTAAATAATTCCATAAGGTAAATTGCTCCCTTCCCGCAGCTCCCCTCCCCCGCCGGGAACCTGTCTAGTTTCAGGGGATTGAAACGTGCCTCCAATTATAGGCAAATCTCAGACTTGAAAACCAGTTTGGGAGAAGCCTGCAGCACAGAGGACCCCTTGAAACACAGCATCGCAAGAATTAAAGCATTTAAGCTGTCAGTCGGAATATGGGAGAACCCTGATTACCTGGGGTGGAAATACAGTGTATTTAGGTTCGTGTCTGTTGCAATTTCCTGGCCCCCAGCATTGATCCTGAATGACTTGTGCTTATGTCAGGTTTCTGCACAGGGTCCCTCAGACACGTGGGCTCTGGTCTCAGGGATACTGACCTTTGGGCCATTAAGGATGTCCAGAGTGTAATGAACCTGGAGAAGTGGAAACGTGCAGTTGCCTAGGGTAGGTGACTTTCAACCGCGAACCACATGTGTTCTGGTCCAGCACCGCATTCGCTGAAGAGGGAAAGAGGGGACCGTTGTCTTGTGGTTAAAGCAGAGGGCTGTGTGCCAGGACTCCTGGGTTCCATTCCTGACTCTGTCACTGACTCAGTTTGGGAACTTGAGCACATCACATGTTAAGCTCTGCTGGGCCTCAGTTTTCCCGTCTATGGACCCGTATTCAGGTAATGGCCTTCTGACTCGGGCCCATGTCCTGTGACTGGGGCCATGAGGTAAAGGCTGGTTTCTTACCAGCGCTCCTATGTGTTACGCTTGTAATAGTCTCCATCTCTGGGCCCAGGCTACTTCCTGCAGTGACAGAAGGTCCCTCAGAGCTGGGGGCATGCATCAGGCCAGTACCGGCTACCTGCAAGCCTTGCTCTGCCAGACGGTGCATGGGGCTGATCCCGCTGGAGCACCAGAGAACCCCCAGCGGCAGGAATGACCTAAATTCGGGGGGAGGGGGGCGAATGCCATCTCCAGTGCAGGTGCCCCCATGGGTCCATGATAGTCCCCTTGCACCTCCCCACATGCTCACAGGATGGCTGGAGCCCAGCACATGCAAAGCTGGGAGAAATCTCCCTGGTTTTACTTGCAGTGGGTATGGAGATAGTCCATGCATGGCCTGCAGATCTCTAGGGGCTGGACTGGGCCCTGCCCTTACACAGCTGAGCTGGGGCATAAGAGGGAGTACAAGGGGCTGGCCCTTTGCATGGCACACATGAGGGCCAGCCACAATTGCAGCCCCAGTGCTGGGGTGGGGGAGGGAGGCAGCACTGGGGATGCGTCCAAGGGGCTTTTCCATGGGCCAACTACACAGACAGGGGTGGGGTGGGGACAAAGGGCAGGGAAAGCCCTGGCTTTGCTTCCCTCACTTGCTGGCCACCAGAGTTGGCCATGCTGGGAGGAGGATGGGGGCGGGGGAGATTGCGCTGCTCCTAAGGGTGCAGTGTAATGAATCATTCCAGGGGCTCCAGCTCTCTTGGAAGCGCCACGTTCAAAGCACGACATAGCCGAGCCGTGTTAGAAGCTGCAGCGCGTCAGCATCCACAACAGAGCAGCGATCTGCTCTCAACACACACTCTGCTCTGCCACCGCGCACGCTGCCAAACTGCTCCCAGGCCAGGAAAAACAGCATGGAGATGAACCGCCTATTGCCTCTGGGAGCCAGATACTCCAGCACAAATCACACCACCACTAGGGGTGCAATAATGCCTAATGGTCTGTCCTGGGAGGGCGAGGGTCACAGACAGCCTCCCACATGCCCCGCTGGAGTAGAAATGGCTCAGCATTCATCAGTGCAAGAGGGTCCAGATCTGCTCAAACAGGCCGAGTCGAGTCTGTCACACGCGAGAAGCTTGCTCATACTTTCTAATCATCCTCTCAAACAAACCCCACTCTGTATATTGGAGCCATTCATAATGTTCCGGCTCCGAGAGATCTTAGGAGCCGAGCCAGAGCTGTGATTAGCCTCATGGGCCATTCTTGTCTAGCAGACAAGATTTCCCATCACGTCTCCGCACGGTGCCTCAAACCCACCCCCAGGGGTCAGCGTAGCCTGTTCCACTATCCTGCCCTCGTCTCCTTCCCCTGCAAACGGAGGCTGGACACTCCGCACATAGCGCCAAATGTCCCAAAGACCCACAGAAGAGGGCCCACCGTCTGGGAAGTCACCCAGCTGGACACACCATGGCACTTACGCCACATGCACAGCTGGGTGCATTACAAACAGTACAAACACGTTTTCTGAGGCCCTTTCACAATGTGATGTGTATACGGAACGGGGCTTGCCAAGGCATAGGTCAATTAATACCATCCCAATGGTGAGTGGGGAGTAGCAAGAACAACCTACATTTCTATCGCACGTCCTCCCAAGGGTGAGGAAGTACACACTTCATCCACGGACAATTCAATATAAACACCAATCCGAGCCTGTCAGTGTGCACAGGGGAAAACCCATGTGGCAGGGAGCCTGTGTCAATTCAGGCCCTACAACAATTAGAAACAGGCTCACTCAGAGCAATTCCTGTGGCTGAAAGCCCAGCACATGTAACACGATGCCACTTTTTGCCTGGTTATTATAAAAATTGAACAGAAATGTTGTTTCAGAAAGGCAGGAGAGCTGAAATTACTGTAAGGTGGGTGCACAATTGATTGAAATACAGTACTCGAGTAATTATCAGTGGTTCACTGTCAAACTGGGGGGACATAGCTAGTGGGGTCTCACAGGGGTCAGTCCTGGGTCCGGTACTATTCCATGTTTTCATTGATGACTTGGCTAATGGAGTGGAGAATATGCTTACAAAATGTGCAGATGACACCAAGATGGGAGGGGTTGCAAGCACTTTGGAGGACAGGATTAGGATGGAAAACAACCTTGACAAATTGGAGAATTGATCTGAAATCAACAAGATGAAATTCAAAAGACAAGTGCAAAGTACTTCACTTAGGAAGGAAAAATCAAATGCACAATTACAAAATGGGGAATAACTGGTTAGGCGGTCATACTGCTGAAAAGGATCTGGGGTTATAGCGGATCACAGACTGAATATGGTCAATCATCTGATGCAGCTGCGAAAAAGGCAAATATTCTGGGGTGTATTAACAGAAGTGTCATATGTAAGACACGGGAGGTAACCGTCCTGTTTTACTCAGCAGGGCTGTGTCCAGTTCCAGGCACTGCACACACTATAAGGAAGATATGGACAAGTTAGAGAGAGTCTACAGGAGAGCAACACACATTATCAAAGGTTTAGAAACCTGACCTATGAGGAAAGGGTAAAAAAATGTTTAGCCTTGAACAGAGAAGAGTGAGGGGGGACCTGATAAGTCTTCAGACATGTTGAGGCCTGTTCTAGAGAAGAGTTCTCCATGTCCATTGAGGGTAGGACAAGAAGCAGTGGGTTTAATCTGCAGCAAGGGCGATTAGGTTCAATATTAGGAAAAGCTTTCTAACGCTAAGGGTAGTGAAGCTGTGGAATAGGCTTCCAAGTAAAGCTGTGGAATCCCCATCGCTGGAGGTTTTTCAGAACAGGCTGGATAAACACCTGTCGGGGGTGGTCTAGGTTTACTTGGTCCTTCCTCAGCACAGGGGGCTGGACTAGCTGACTTCTTGAGGTTCCCATCCAGCCCCGCAGTTCGATGAGTCTGTGCTGTCCCCTAGGAGACAGGGCTGCACTTCACTGGGGATTTCCTGATTTCACCTGGGACACACACCCGGAGACCAAGAACCACCCACAGATCAGGGGATGGACCCACAGGGACAGACTGCAAAGGGCCAGTGGGGATTGATGCCAGCTGAGGAGCTGGCCCTTCGGCGACGCTGGAGTGCAGGTTTTATTTCCATCCAGCACCAGCCTGTTAGCAATAACCCCCATCTTGGATGTAACAAAACCCTGTTCTACAGCGCTCCCAGTGCACAGTGCAAGGGCAGGAAGGGAGCAGCCCTGCTTCTTCCATGGAGCAACAACTTACACACCTAGGACAGTATTAGAGCAGGGATAGATCCTAACCTACCGCACCATGGTTCTAACCCTCTGGCTTTAGACCCAAAGCCCAGATCCCCTGTAGTTATTGGTCTGAGAGGGGCTGGATAGAACCTCGGACGCTTACACATGCCAGGGTTCACGCTGTACATGTTCACGTCTTATAGTGGTGCTGTGGCAATGGGCATCGTGGTCATTAGGTCTTTGGGTAAGGTGCTGTGCACCCTGCACTGCCGTTGACGTCAGTGGGAATTCAGGGCACTCAGCGCCAGGCAGAATCAGACCAGGATGGAGGCTCGTGCGCTCTCTCTCTCCCTGTGCAGTGTCATAACTTCCTCCCAAAATAAACAGTCACCCTCTGCTACAAGCTCAGCCCTTCAGGGTATTTGTACAGGTGGAGATGTGTAAGGAGCCCCCTGCTCCCCTTAGGCTTGCACTGAGCATGGAGAGTTTTTACCAAGGTTTGAGAAGTCCAGAGAGCTCTGGGATTCCCAAATCCCAGCTCCCTGGCACTGGGCTGTTCACTGCCTGGGCGAACGACACTGCTAACACTTCCAACTAGTAGCATCAATCCCCTCCCTGATCCCTCTCTCCACCCCGGCTGCTCTCCCTCTCCAACAGACAGGGCAGGGAACCCAAACATTGGTTCGGACCATGGGGGATTTGTAGGCAGCCACACAGAGAAAACCAGCGCTGGGGTCGGAGGTCAGGTTCGGTTCAGATAAGCACCCAGAACTTCAGTGGCTTCTCCAGAGCATATCTGAATCTCTTGGGCTGCTGCTGTGCCCAGGCTGGACGTTTTCTGGGCGATTCCCAGGGCTTGCAGGCGTTAGCGATGGAAGAGATCTGGTAGGGCTGCCGTGGTGTCATGGATCTCACCGGCAGCTGGATACTCACCTCAAAACGTTCCCCTTTTTTACATTTCACCGCATGAGTCTGTAGGGTACTCCTGGCACTGATGCTTCCCATCCCAGCCTCAAACCCCAGGAGAGCCACCTCTCCATGCATGCCGGGCTGTTTCCAGAGAGGACTGGAGAATAAATATGGAGGCCAGGTCAGATCAGCTGCGACAAAGCCCAACGTGGAGCGAGGCGGTTGAGAAACGGCCCATGGCAGAGACTCGCCATATCCTGTTTGTTACCGCGCTGTCCTTGGCAACAAGAAGCCTGGGGAATCCTACACCACGGGAGTAATTGACATCAGATGCTTCTTTGACCTACAATATCTACCAGAGAAACCTGGAAGCATTTATTTGTCTGAAAATATAAATATATCTCCCTGTGTAGGAAGGCTCGGAGCTGGGCTCCGTGAGGCTAATGAGTCTGAGCTGCAAGCCCATGATGAATATGATTGCTGAAAGCATTTTCCTGAGTTCTTCTTTCCTGGGGATCGAGTTACAAGTTACCAGACTTCCTGTCCAGCCCATGCTTTTCATTTCTTATTTGTAGCCTTCTAAACACTGTCAACTCCCAGTGTCGGCGGAAACGGCTCCATCCCTTCCCTACCCACCACAATAGGAGGGCCCAAGAACCCCAGCCCAGCAGCTGTTCCCAGCTCCAGGCTGGGGTGGGGTGGGAGATTATAACTCGGCCACCTACCAAGGCTACAGACCGAAATTGGGCCAAGCAGCCCCAGAGGGATTTGGTTTTATCTTTAGCACATTTCAGTTATTTCCACCATGTAGGAGTTGGGCAAGTTCTACTTCGCTGGTGCTTCCAAACGGGCGCGCTGCTTTCCCAGCAAGGGCAGAAGTATTTAAATACAGAGCCACAAAGTAACCTGTGGGTTCCGGCGGAAGGGCAGTGGGCCAGGGATGCAGGAGACCTGGAGTCTGGTCCTGCTCCTGCCACGGGCCTGCCGGATAACTCTGGGCAAGTCATTCCCCCTCCCCACAGCTCTGTCTTCCCCATGAGGCACTTTGTGAAGTGCTTTGAGATCCATGGATGAAAAGCACCCACGGTACGAGCGCAAGATATTCACGTCCCAAATGCCAGCCCGGGGTCTTGTTTCAAGCCGCCTCGCCTAGGGCACCTGCTCCTACAAGGTTTGCCAGAGGTCAGCGTAAAGTGTTTCTAGTCTGGCCTGGCCATGGCTGCCCATTGTGGCCTCCTTCCTTTACCTGCTCTTCCCTCACCGACTCGTCTCTTCGGCCTGATTCTCCCCCTCGGTGGCTTTTATCCACCCTGGCTCACTGGGGTATTTCAGCACAGCATTCCCCTTCCGGAAACCTCTCCCACCATTCCTGGCTCTGGGGTCACACCTCCCCTCAAGACAGACACTGACTCAGCAGCCGTAAGTCCTCATCCCCCCAGCTCCTCCAAATAGCCCTGCCAGAACTCAGCAGCAGATAACCAGTGTCCGAGTCAGAGAGGTGACACCCTGCGATCAGGCGTCAAAAGCCTCGTGCAAAGGCAGATGCACCGAGCAGACTAAGGGGGCCCGAGGAGAATTCAGCCCCTCCAGAGAGCTTTCCCACCCCCACCAAGGACTAAGTCTTGTGGGTGCTGCACAGGGGGAGCAGGGAGGGAAGTTAGAGGTGATCCTCCCTCATTCATTTCCCATGGGGAAACTGAGCCGCGGGGCGGGGGGGGGGAAGCGACTCAAGAGCGGAGCTGGGAATAGACTCCAGCTCCCTGATTCCCAGCGCCGGGCGTTGGCCACTTGGGGAGGGTTACTGCTCCCCCAGGGCCTGTGTGGGTGGAGATACTGTGTGCCTGTTGCTGTGGGGATCATCCCAATTTGCAGGAGGGCTAGGCGCAGTTAATGCAGCACAAACTTCAGGCCAGTCTCTCCTTACACACAGGTAGGAAGTTGGGTTGTCCATTTTCGGTCAATGCCAGCGAGTCTCACAGCAGCCATTGAGGCGGGAGGCCCCATTTCCCCCCTGAAAACCGGAAGCGGATCTGCCCAGCTGTCTTTAAGGATTCAGATGCACACAGGGCTGAGTGAGATTCGATAGCCCCCAGAATACATCCTCTGGGCCGGACCCCACCAGCCTCCACCCACCACTGCAGACAATGGGGCCGCAGGATTAGCTGCTGCATTAGCATGGGGTGGGAGCAAAGTCAGCCCTGGCACAAGCCACCAGCTGCTGGCATCTGGCCCATGGAGCTGAGTTCTAGGCCACAGCAAGTTGTCCTGGGGTCAGGTCCACCTCTGGTGATTAGATAGCCCACCGTAGTGAGCACTTAGCCGGTGTCTGGAGCGGTGCGCGCACACACACGTGGGACGGGGTGACTGGGGAGCCTGCCGCTGCCCAGACCAGCTTCCCCACAGTTTGAATCCGAGCGGGGAGGTCACTTGGAGGCAGTTTGGTGCTATCAATAGAGGGATGCTCAAGGGGATCTCAGCCTCCCTCAGCCGGGACTCGTCGGCCCCAGGGTTCTGAGGCCTGGGATCCAGCCCCGGACCTACGGCCAGGCAGGGCTCACGCAGGTTCGCCCTGCAGGAATTCCTCGGCTTGTCCTGGGCTTGAGGGAATCCCACCCCAGAGCCTCGACCTGCCTGAAACACCCGACTCCCGCCATGTGTGTCCCTCTGGGGGAGGGCGCACGACTGCCAGGTGCAGGGGGGGGGGGGGGGGGGGAGGAGGCAGGGCGCACGACTGCCAGGTGCGGGGGCAGGGAGCCCGGTCTGCAGGGCAGGAAGTGAGAGCTGCTCCCTGGGCTAGGCCCCAGGGCATTTGGCAGAAGCAGGTGGCTGCTGTCAGAGCTGACCCGTAAGTGAGAGCTGGGGCAGAGGGAGGGAGGAAGAGCGCAGCAGGATGGTGAGAGCCTGGTAGGGGAGGAGGAGGCGGAATGGGGGCAGTACAGGGGTGGGGAGGGCAGGCTGCATGCGCTGGAGAAAGCCCGGGAGGGTGGGATTTGAACAGCACATCTGAGAGCTGTGTCAGACATGGTGGGGGGAGGAGGGGGAGGAGAGGAGGGACAATGGGGAGCAGAGTTATTCAGCCAGAAAGGGCCCCCCAAAATCATCCTGCCTACAGACTCCCAGACACGGTGAGCGTGAGACCCCCTCTCCGGCCGCAGGCAGCCGCTGGCACTGAACCAGAGCTGCTGGTGCTACCCAGCTAAGGGCTTTGCTAAAGCCAATGGGAGATTTGCCTGAATACGGACCAGCAAGAAAAGGCCAAGACCTGGTCAAGGCAACAGGGAGAGCCCAGGGAGCAAATCCCCTTCCTCCTCCCCTGCTCTCCGTCAGGGAGGCCCCACCCTGGCAGTTGCTTGCCCCAGCTCGGAGCACTGTGAGGGCGAAAGATAATGGCCGGGTTGAGCCCGTGTCTAGAGAGGATTTCCAGGGAGAAGGCTTCTGTGCAGCTGGAAGAAGGGGCGCGAATGGCCCAAATGACCAGCCATCAGGGCCCTTGGCTGTCACTGTCAGGAATCCCCCCTGCCCGCTGGCTTTGAATCCCCAAGTTCAGCCCAACCAGCGACTGGTCTGGGACGCCAACAGCAGCTTGGGTGATGAGACCCCAGAGAGGAAGACAAGTATCAGAGTGTGTGTCTCTCTCTCTCTCTCTCTCTCACACACACACACCACCCTCCACACACCCCAGGGAGCCGCAGCAGAGGCTGGAGCCAATGACAGTAATACTGAGCACTTTACAAATAATCCCATCATAGCCCTTGAAGACGCAAGTAAATTTCAGCCCCATTTACTCAGAGAGGTAAAATGACTTGGCCAAGGCCACAGAGGGAGTCAGTGTCGGAACCAGGATTAGACCCTACAACTTCCTGGCTCTCAGTCCTGTGCTCAGGCCCTTCCTGGCACTAGAGTTTACATGACCAATCAGGTCTTCTACATCTCTGATTCCTGGGAAAAATTCCTAACGAACATCGTTTATTTTTCTAAGCTTGTCCATTTGCTAAGCCCATCAATTCAGCCTCAGGCTCCCAGTTCCCTCATTGACTCAGCTTCCCTTGGCCCCATCAGAGCCTCAGGTCTAAGCCCTTCCCAGGATCAGCCGGGTTGGGTTGCTGCGAATGCCCATTCCAAACACCAGGCTTAATCACCTGCTCCCTCCACCTCCACGCTCCTACGCGACGGACGCCGTATCGCACACTAAGCCAATGCAACGGCTCTGACCTCCAGCACCATTCGCTCCGTCCCTGCCACCGCACACGGCTCTGCAGAACAGCACAGGAGCCCATGCCGGGGTCCCACAGTGAGTGATCAGAGCTCCCCAGGTGGGCAGCAAGCACAGCACTCTCCTCTGTGACGCGTGAAACACAGCAGAGGGGACGGAACTGTGTTTGCTTCGTTACAATCCCAGCGAGCAAGCAGCTGGCCCCACGCCATAGCATCCCCTCTCTGGGCAGGGAGGCTGTCCCCAGGCTCTGAGTGGCCAGATGGCCATGGGGTGGGAAGTGCCATCACTGCTAATCAAGATGGGCGTGAAGCAAGCTTTGGGGAAGTTTGGTTGTGGGGCTGGATCCAAACCCCGGCTCTGAGGAGCTCAACTGACCCACATGTGGTCAGGAGACACAGACGCAGCGTCTCAGGACTCACATGAGAACACCTTCCATCAATAAAACGCTCGCAGGGACACACTCAGCACACAGGCACATTGGGAAGCCAGAGGAGAAGCCCGAGTGGTTTCAGATGCTGGGGCTGGGGAACCCGTTTGCGTGTGTATGTGCAAGAGACACAGCAGAGGGGAAAGACACACGGTGACACAGGGACAGACGCAGGCCATGTGAAGCTTGGTGTGGGGCCCTGGGAGAAGCCAAGAGAAAAGCTTGGGTTAGGGGTGCTGGCTGATAGAGGCTTGGCCCTGCAAGCGAGGACACCATCTCCTGTTGTTTGGTTCCTCCTATGTCCAGGGAAACAGGACCTTGTACATTCCTTGTAAATAAAAACACTGCCCCAAAGGAGTACCTGCCTCTCTCCAGTTTCTCCTCCGAACTGGAACAATGACCCTGAGTTTTTGGCTAGTTGCTGGGTCAAGTGAGGAAACTGGACAACACCTCTGGGGAGACAGAAACTCATTCGCAAACACACAGTGGGATTCTTCCCACGGGGCCGAGAGACTTCTCCTCTGCAGCCCTACCCTGGGACTCCGTCTCCAGGACTTTTCCTCTTTGCAGCCTCCACTGGCGCAGGAGGCTCATCGCACAAGAGCATCTGGTGCAAATCGCCGCAGCTACAAAAGGGCCCACTGACCTGTCCCGAAGCCAGCAGCTTCCCATCCCAGGGACATCAGAGGGAAGGTTAATAGGACTCTGGCCCCGGCAGAGAGCCAAGGTTCTGGACAGCAGCTCCAGCAGCCAATATTCGGCTGAATTAACATCTGAAAAGAGCAAAGAGGAAAAACATAAGTCATCTGTGGAGACTGAAAACAGCTGGGGGAGCCCAAGATGCACTGGACTAGGCCTGGCCCAGATTGGAGCTGGCTGGCTTGCTCCCCTTCTCCCGCCCCTTCTCCCTTTAAGGTCTTGCTTTACCGAAAGGTGGTGCTTTGCTACCACCCCGTGGGAGAATGTGGATTAGCAGGACTTTCATGTGTGCTTCATTTCCCACCAATTCCTCCTCCCTGCTAGCAGGATGATGTAGTGATGAAAAAAATGGATTTTCCAGCCAGAGCTTATTTCCTTTATTTAAAGAAATGCATGTGTGGAAGCCCCCCGGAAAAGGTCCCTCTCAGTTTTACAATGGGGTTACTCCCCGGATTTAAATGGAGTTACTCCTGATTTACTGTGGTGTAAATGAGATCAGAAGCCAGACACAAAATGTCCACTCCAGCTAGGTAGCAACTTATTCAGAGGGCAAGTTTGGGAAATGCCAGCATCTGGGAAGATCTGAAATACGGTCCTAGAAGAAAGACTGACCATATACTGTAGGAACACTAACATATAATGCATAGCCACCACCAGGTGGCCTCACTAGTACACCTTTGCTAGCTGTGCCTAGGCATTCGTAGGGTAGATGGGGAGGGGGCGGCAGGGGGGGGAAGAGTAAAGAAAAGAAACTCTCTGAGTCAAACAATCACTGGAGAGGCAGCAAAGCCCCCTCCTACCGCCCCCCAAAGCGTTCATGTGCACTTTGCAAAGAGCCGAGAGAAAGAGAACCGGGCATATTAATTCAAGTTCAGCAGCGTCTCGTTGGAGTCTGTTTTTGAAGCGTTACATTGGCCAAACCGGACAGTCTCTACACAAAAGAATAAACGGACACAAATCCGACTCAGGAATCATAACATTCAAAAACCAGTAGGAGAACACTTCAAAAGTTTTTTTCCCCTGCTGCTAATAGTTCCTCTTAATTAATTAGCCTCTTACAGTTGGTATGGGTACTTCCACCTTTTCATGTTTCTCTGTATGTATAAATATCTTCTTACTGTATGTTCCATTCTATGCATCCGATGACATGGACTGTAGCCCACGAAAGCTTATGCTCAAATAAATGTGTTAGTCTCTAAGGTGACACAAGTACTCCTGTTCTTTAGGTTTGTAAGGGCACTGAAACTGTTAAGAGCAGCTTAGAATGCATTTTGCTTTTATTTCATTTGACCAAATCTGACTTGTTGTGCTTTGGCTTATAATCACTTAAAATCTTAAACTCTCTTTTGTAGTTAATAAATGTGTTTGTTTATTCTACCGGAAGCAGTGCACTTGGTTTGAAGCATGTCAGAGACTCCCCTTGGGATAACAAGCCCGGTACATATCAATTTCTTTGTTAAATTGCTGAACTCCTATAAGCTTGCAGCGTCCAGCAGGAATCACTGAACACTGCAAGACTGAGGTTCCTGGGGTTGTGTCTGGGAGCGGAGATATTGGCTAGTGTCATTCGGTTGCACAATCCAAGCAGCGGCTGGCCAGAAGTGCTCACTCACGTAGCTGGGAGCAGCTGACATGCAGGCTGTGTGTGACCAGCCCAGGTTGGGGGTTCTCAGAGCAGGGTACGGCTGCCTCCCACGGTCGGGGATTGGAGTGACCCAGCAGCTGACTGGTCCAGATAACACCAGGGGAACGTCACAACTAGCCTTGGCTCAAACTCCGCCCCCACTTTCACCCGTGCAGCCTTCACCAAGTGTAACAGAGGGAACAGACACAGGCAGAACTGAGCAGGGAGTTTGGCCTCTACCGTTGTACTTTAATAATCAGGTGCCCAGCTTAGTGACGCGGGTGTCTCTCCCCTGTGCTGTGTGCGCAGTGCTGGGCACTGCTGGCCAAGCTGTGCTTGCAGCCAGCAGCTCGACTCAGTGGAAGCAACAACTTCATCACGTAGAACAAAATGGGGGGAGGGTATTGCCCATAATTCTTGCCCCCCACTGAGTTAAGGCCCTAAACCAAACCTCAGCCACCCTCAGCCCCATTAGAGTCCCTAGCAGCCTGTACCGTTCATGGAAGTGTCTAAACAAGTCAACCCATCAGCTGGCAGCACTCACAGAGGCTCCGCTGGGCCGGGAGTTAACGGATCAGCAGTTCAGCTGGAGTCGGGGGATAGAACGGAAGCAGTGCAGGCTGTGCTGCAGCATGCATCTCGGGGGGGAAAGTCGGCAGCTGGAATCTGCAGCAAGAAGTGCCCTGAAGGAGAGCGGCTCACCCTCCCACGCCAGCCAGCTCAGGAGCCTCGTGCTTTGCAGCTCAGAGCTCCCACACCATGGGACCCGGCTACCACCACAGGCCAGGGCTTGACCTGTGCTCCAGCCTGCAAACGTGGCTAAATATGCCATCCGGCCCCAGCTGCTCGTCAAGCCCAGACAGTGCTGTGTGGAACAACCGGGTCCCACCTTAGCAGCTTCTCGCAGAGCAGCTGGGACCTTACGTGGGTTTGCCGGCAACATCTGCTCAGCTGAGACTCCCTCGGTACCAGGGCTATGCAGCTGGCACAGCACCAGGGAGTCCTCTACACTAAACCCCTCCCCCAGCGCTGCAAAGCATGGGTGGGCTTGGCCTACAGGAGGGTCTGTTAGCCCAGTGTTTCCTTTGCTCTCCCTTCATCGGGGGGCATGGGACAGCCAGCAGCAGCGAGTTACTGTGGTGCGGGGCCCCGTGCTGCTTGAAGATGTGAGAACTGGAGCAGTACAGCGCACAGGACCGGAGAGGAGCCAGGGAATTAATGATGGTTAACAACTCTCCTCCACATTGGGCTCCATGGCTCCTTTCAGCCCTCATCCGCATCACTGCCTGGCAGCTCCCCTGCCCTGCCTGTGCGATGCACTGTGCTGCTTCAGGGAGAGGGGTGGGTGTTTTTCCAGTGCAAACCAGGAGCTTCTCCAAGTGTTTATACATTCCGGGGCCTGGACATTGCAGGCTGCTGAGTTAGGGACAGACAAATAACCAGGGACAGTAAGAAACACGTGCTCTTGTGTTGACACATTTAGAGACAGGCCCACCAATGCCTTTCACCTCTTAGCCCCCCCCCCCCCCCCCAAAAAAAAACATGCCCCACAAAGTCCCCATTGCCCCCCCACCCAGCCCCCCAGCTCTCCCAGCCTCACAGGGAGAGAGAGTCCTGTTTCTCCTCCTTGTAGGGAGGGATCAGGCGGAGAAGCCTCTGGTGGGCCACCCAGCTGGAGCGGGAGCTCAGCTTGTTGATACAATTAGTCACTTAGTGCCTAAGAACTGGCTTCTCCCTTGCTAGCAGCTGGAATGTGCCCTCTCCTGATGCAGGTGGTGCTGGTGCATTAATCAGCCCTGGGTCAGCACAAGCCTTGCGACTACTAGAAAACACCAACTTTTATTTTTCCTTTCAGCGTCTTTTTAGGCAGGTAAAGCTGTGCTGCCTCAGTTTCCCTCCAACTGGTTGGGTAGTTACGTTGTCCAGCCAAATTAAGTACTCCACCTCCCTGGACTAACCCAAGGTCTGAGCGAGACAAAAAGCAGCCCATTCCCCTCCCCAGGGTCTGCGTAACATCCTCCCCTCTTGCTATATGGGGTATAATCACACCACCTCGAGCTGACTCCTCTGAAACACAGGGGAATTCATTTCCACTTCCTCTCAGGGGCTGCACTCTAGAGCCTAGACCTCTGCTCCAGCCTCACATTGTCTCTTTGACCTTCCCCAGAGCTACCTTCTTCATCTCCCTCCCTGAGAACTGTCAAGGAAAAGCCCCTCTATGACCAGCCCACAGCTCTCTCCACAGCAGTGCTCTGTACCAGCATCATCCTGGGAATCCTTACCCTTCCTCTTCAGCCTCCTCCCAGACTCTGCCGCACCACAGGCACCCTCAGACCTGGGCACCCGAGCTCTATTTGGCCATGCCCACGCTCCCTCAGCTGCACCACTGAAGGCCCAGACACTAATCTCTCTCTATAAGGAGGACTGGAAGCTCATTTATAGTCTTGCCCTCTTTCCCAGCATTCCTTACTGGAGCAGGCCCCCTCTAAGAACTACAATCCCCAGAACGCCTTGCAGTTTGAACAGGGTTGTACCAAGCCTTACGCCTGCCTTAAAGGGCCAGGCGCATCTTCTTACAGTCC
The DNA here is from genome assembly GCA_033296515.1 of Macrochelys suwanniensis. Taxonomy (NCBI): domain Eukaryota; kingdom Metazoa; phylum Chordata; order Testudines; family Chelydridae; genus Macrochelys; species Macrochelys suwanniensis. The sequence continues at coordinate 3,944,482 of CM065790.1, read as the reverse complement.
CCAAAATACTGGTTTCCAAACAATGTCCTCATTTAAAAAAACATATCATGGCAAAAGAGTTCAAGTTGACATGGTGTCACTCAAATTCCCTCCTCCCAGAAGAACTTGGCCCTGAGGCTGCTGGAAGGACAGGGCTGGGAACCTGGGATCTGATTTACATGCACATACATCCCATTACTGAGGGCATAAAATCTGATAGTGTTTCCTTTCCCTCTGCAACAGGGTGGGGTTTGGGCCACTCAGGCCTGGTGAGCCTGTGCAGGACCAAGGAGGGGCCTGTACCCCCTGACTGCTCAACCAACTCGAGTGAAAAGCACCAGTATGCTCCAGTAAAGGGATTTGTCTGTGTGGACAGGACTCAAGCTGGGGGCAACATTCAAATTATAACACGGGTTAACATGGCCGTGAACACAAGCCCTCTATGTTTGTGCAGCTCCGAGCACAATAGGTCCCTGAGCTCACTGGCCTCAGGCACGACCCTCATACCAATCATTTCCCAGCAGGTACAACGGGAGTAGGAGCAGGCCGCTCCGGCTGCATCTTACCACTCAGGCCTGGTCTACACTAAAAAATTAGGTCAACCCAGCTACATCGCTCAGGGGCTGAAAAATCCACCTAACCCCTGGTGCAGACAGCACAATGGAAGAATTCTCCTGTCAACCTAGCTCCCGCCCAGTAGCGTAGCCAGGGGGGGAGCAGGGGGAGCGGCCGCTCCCCCTGTGAGGAGAAGCGGCGCTAAGGCGCCGCCTGAGGCCGGCTGCGGGAGCCGGGCTCGGGGGGTGCTTTAAAGGGCCAGCGGCTCCCCACAGCGGCAGGAGCCGCCGGCCTTTTAAAGCGCCCCCCCTCCAGCCCGACGGGGAGCCGCAGGCCCTTTAAAGCACCTGCCCCAGCCCCGCTGCTGGAGCTGGGCGGGGGGGGGGGGGTGGCGCTTTAAAAGGCCAGCAGCTTCTACCGCTGTGGGGAGCCACTGGCCGGAGCCGCTGGCCTTTTAAAGCGCCTCCCCCCACAGCCCCCTTGCCGGAGCTGGGCTCGGGCGGGGATTTAAAAGGCCCAGGGGCTCTGCAGAGGCTGGAGCCCCGGGCCCTTTAAAGTGCTGCCGGGTGAGTACAGGGGGAGCGGGGAGGCGCCTTTTTATAGCGCTGCTCCCCCTGTGCTCTAAACCTGGCTACGCCACTGCTCCCGCCTCTCGGGGAGGTGGATTATCTAGGCCGAGGCCGACAGGAGACCCCCTCCCACCAGTGTGAACCGTGTCTCCACTGAAGCACTGCAGGTGCACCACTGTAGCGTTTCACACGCAGACAAGCCCTCGGGGAGGGTGGCAAGCCCTTGCTAAGCACTGCCGCTCCGGGGTGCCAGCGTCCAGGCAGCTGCAATGCCGGCGGGGCGCGCCTTGCTGCAGCCCGGCTACCATCCCGCAGAGCCCCAGCAGCGCCGGAGAAATGTGTCCGCTGGTGCATGGCAGGGCTGGCTCCTTGTCTGGCGACCCTCGCAATGAAAGGCCTGGCAGCAAGCCTTGGCTCAGAGCCACTGTTAGTGCTCGGCAGCCTTGTAACAGTTCCCTTGTTGCGCCAGAAGGAAGGGCCATTGTTCAGTCCGGATTACATCGGGGCAAGTGGCTGAAGTGCTGGCCAATTCCAGGGCATCTGGGCCGGCATGCATGAGACCAGCCATCCCCCGCCTCTGCACAATGAAATCATACCTGCTGCCAAGGCCTGGACCCCTCCCCTTACCACCCTCCTGGGTCTCTTGCTTGATCCTTCAGAGTGTGCTCACTCACTTTAGGCAGGTCCAAACTCCTGGGGGTTCAGCATGGAAAACCTAGGTGGGAAACCAACTGCCCCTATACATTCCTGCATGGTCCCGGGCCATCAGCTATGGGGCAGGAATTGGCTAGGTCAGTTCAGACAGAGTTACCACGAGGGTGGCAAACAACACACCCGGACTACCAACGCTACCCCTTCCCCGCTTCCCAAAACAGTGAAGCACACATGCAAGCCAATTTGTGTATTATTTTATAGAGCAAACACCTTAAGCATACATTTAAACTAGTTTTACACCATTATATTTCCTTTAAGTTAGGGTCAGAGTGTGTGTGTAGAACTATTAGCACTTACCTCTAAAATGACACATAGATGCCATCAAACCCACAACAAATGACAGTGCACAGGTGTGTTTTAGAACGCTTTTGCCACCAGCCTCTCTGGATATATTGTACTCCTGGTGAGTATGCTATTCTCTCTGCCCTGAAGCACTGCAGTGGGAGAGTCTGGCTTTCCACAAGCAACGTAATCAAAATCCCATATTCATGTGCAGCAAGGCACACTCTGGGACTTGATACAGATATGAGGGAATGGCCCCAGAGGAGATGATTCTGTTGCTGTCCTCTGGACTTTCTTCAATTCATCCACATCTTTCCTGAAGCACGGTGCCCAGAACTGGACACAATACTCCAGCTGGGGCCTTATCAGTGCTGAGTAGAGTAGAAGCTTTATTTCTCATGTCGATAAACACCTAACAAAACAAATCTATAAATACATGCCCAAGGCTATTAGGCTATTCTCTCTACTTCCTTGAAGGGAGACCAAGAACAAGACCTATTTGTGGACACAGTCACAGCAAGCATTCAGCAGAAAAAGGAGGCAGGACAAGATGAGAGCTATTTTGTAGGATCAGAGCTATATTGCAAACCAGATTAAAAGACATTTTTCTTGCCTTCTAAATAAATTATTGTCACGCACTTTCAGCTATGACACACTCTGGAACCGCTGGTGGAAGCAGGAGCATCTGCACAGAAATCAAGGACAAAACTAATTAAATCAGGAAGACCAAGATATGGTAGGCCCATGACTTAATATGTGCGTGGGGAGGAAGACTCGGGTGTGTGGGGAGGACAGGATAATAGAAAACGCAACAATGGCCAAAATGTTAAATGCTTTTTTTTTTTTTTCCAGTTTTCACCCAAAAAAGTTAGCAGTGATTGGATGACTAACATAGTGAACATCAGTGTAAATGGGGTAGGATCTGAGGCTAAAATAGGAAAAGAACAAGTTAAGAATTACTTAGCCAAGTTAAATGTCTTTAAGACAACAGGGCCTGATGAGATACATCCTAGAATACTTCAGGACCTGGCTGAAGAATTCTCTGAGCCATTAGTGATCATCTTTGAGAACTTGTGGAAGAAGGGAGGGATTCCAGAGGACTGGAAAAAGGGAAATATAGTATTAAGCTATAAAAGGACAACTGGGGAATTATAAACCAGTCAGCTTAACTCAGGAGCAGGAAAGATAACGGAGCAAATGATCAAACAGTTTGTGAGCACCTCTGAATTTTGTTATTTATGTGGTATTTCTATCTTGGGCATGTATTTATAGATGTTTTGTTTTGCTAGGTGTTTATCGACATGAGAAATAAACCTTCCACTCTACTCAGCACACTGATAAGGCCTCAGCTGGAGTAGTGTGTCCAGTTCTGGGCACCGCGCTTCAGGAAAGATGTGGATGAATTGAAGAAAGTCCAGAGGACAGCAACAGAAATGATTAAGAGCATATCCACACAACAAAGAAAAGCCCACAGCTGGCCCATGCCAGCCAACTCAGGCTCACGGGCTGTTTCATTGCTCTGTAGACTTCCAGGCTCGGATGGGAGGCCGGGCTCTAGGCCCCTGCAGGGTGGGAGGGTCCTGGAGCCCGCGTCCAGCCAGAGCCCAGAAGTCCACACAGCAATGAAACAGCCCCGAGCCTGAGCCCCATGTGCCTGAGTGAGCTGGCACAGGCCAGCCGTGGGTCTTTTCTTTGCCGTGTAGACATGCCCAGGGCCGGCTTTAGGAAGTGCGGGGCTCGATTGGAACAGTTTCGACGGGGCCCCGGCAGGGACAGGACCCTCCGCCGAAATGCCACCAAAGACAGTGGCAGCGATTGTGCTGCCGCAGAAGTGCCGCCAACACGGACATTGTGGGGCCCTCTTAGGCGCGGGGCCCGATTCGGGGGAATCGGCCTCAAGCTGGCCCTGGACATACCCTAAATGTCTAGGAAATATGACCTACAAGGGAAGATTGAAAAAATTGAGTTTATTTAGTCTGGAGAAGAGAAGACTGAGGGGGGACATAGCTGTCTTCAAGTATATAAAAGGTGGTTATAAAGAGAAGGGTGATAAATGTTCTCCTTATCCACCGAGGACAGGTCAAGAAGTGATGGGTTTAAATTGTAGCAAGGGAGGTTTAGGTTGGACATTAGGAAAAACTTCCTAACTGTCAGGGTGGTTAAGCACTGGAATAAATTGCCTAGGGAGGTTGTGGAATCTCCATCATTGGAGATTTTAAAGAACAGGTTAGACAAACACCTGTCAGGGATGGTCTAGATCAGTGCTACTCAAAGTGGTGGCACCGGTCCACGAGCCATTGGCTGCCGGTCCACGGCGAGTTTCCAGGAAAGAAAGAAAGAAAGAAAGAAAGAAAGAAAGAACTAGTATAATGGCACAAATATAGTACCGGTCCCTGGCACACTGGAAAAAAAATATAGTACCGGTCCGCCACATCAGATAATTTGAGAAGCACTGGTCTAGATAATACCTAGTCCTGCCTTAGGGCAGGGGACAGGACAAAATGACCTCTCGAGAGCCCTTCCAGTCCTACATGTCTACGATTCTATGAAACCAAAAGAAAGAGACACACTAAAACCAAGAGACTAAAACTAAAAGCCCTGACACAGCAGTCCACCAACCACAAAAATTCAATGTACATTTTTCCTAGAAAGAATGAAACTGCAGCCTGACAATAGGAAGAACCATGTTTTATTTTGTTGGACAACACAATCTTAGTTGCCCATGGACAAGTGATCAGATTTATTTCCCTCACGTGGAATAAGATGCTAAGTAAACCCACAGTTGTAGTTTTGGCTCTGCTTGTTCATTAAACCCCTGATCTTGCAATGGGATTAGTGCAGGCACAATGGTCTAATTGGAGAATCAGGACCTAAATTCATGCACATCTTAATATCGGCAGTGTTTTCCCAGCCCTAATTGCAAGGGAAGGCTCCTAATAGAGTTGAGGTGAAGTCCTGACCCATTCACCTCCCATTGACTTTGACAGACCAGGATTTCACCCCTGGTTGGAAAATGGAGAGACATTTTTTGCACAAATGTGTTTCTGTTTTACAGCAACATTTTGTGTTGATATAACTGCCTTGTTAGCTCTAGCTGGGAAACCTGCAGGTTTCTGATGAAGCTGAGGTCTTGCCCACTGCTGCCGGATCTGAACTTCCTCCAGGGAGCTGTCTACTGCTACACAGAGCCCTACACATCTAAGGAGGATTGGAGCAGTTCCAAAGGTGTCCCTCCAGACTAGTTCCAACAAAACAATAAGTCACAGTGCCCCTAGTGCTATGGGAATACAAATACAAATATTAATAACAATAGAAGAGTGCGTTGCAGCATGTAACCCTTTTGAATATGCACACTATATATATATACTTGCATAGGGGCTGAAGCACTACAAATTCTATTGTAAACACAGCTAATTCAGAGGAAAAATCACCACCCTTGAGGGAGAAACCAAGGTGTTTCCAGACAAACCCTCCAGGCTAAGAATACTGGATCTGGCTGCAAACCACAGAGGCAGGAAAGAGTGAGATTGCAGTTCTGCTCTGGAAAGGGAGGCTGTAAAAATAGCATTGTGGGATCCTAGGGGCTGTTATCGGAACTGGACCTGCAAACTTACCCTAACTGTGAGCTCAACTGTGAAAAGTGAGTGAAAGTTTGTAAAATGTTCATACACCAGCCCGTGTTAATGGGAAAACGTGCACAAGGGAGACAAACAGACTAAATTGGTGAAAACAAAAAGCCTTCCTGATACAGCTCAAGGACTGTGTTATGCTCATGCTGTGTAAACAAGAAAAGCGTGGGACTGGAAATTAATGAACCAAAATTGGTGTGTTGGAAATTAGGCCTGATTGGTAAACAGTAACGAGGGGATGGGCTATTCCACTCATCCCTCCCTTTGGGGTCTGAAATGGAAAGACTTTGAGGGAAAAATCAAGCAGACGAAGAAGCAAACACAACTGCTGGCTGGGAGATGGATGGACTGGAAAGAGCCTGGTGGAGGTACCTGCCACCTCCAGCAGGCTCTACCAAACCCCACCGGGCCTTTGTCTGCCAGATCCTGAGAGATGTCCTGAGCAGACTGGGCCAGAGACGGGCCCAGATGCCATCACCAGCTCCACTGGCCTTGGCTAAATCCTGAACACCACCTGGGATGTGAAACTTTGTTCCCGCCCCCATGTGTCCTTCTTCCTTCCCCACCTTATTCCTTCTCTTTCCTCTCCCCCTCCTTTTTCTTTCTGTCAAATGCGAGTCTGATGTGGCTGGCCAAGACTGCGCCTTTTGCAACACCGCTGTGAGCCTGGGCCCAAAAAGGCAGCGAAAAGCAAAGCCCTAACCAGCCCGACGCTGGTACAAGTTTGTCAGGTCTTGGAGGGGCGGATAAGCCTGCGTGCCCTGCCAGCTGGAATGCCGTTCATTCTGATGTGCTAGCTACACTGGAACCCCGCTCCCTCTTCTAGGCTCTGCAGCTACACTGGAGGGAAAAGTGGTGCAAGGAGAGTCCGGTCCCTGAAGTCAGCAGCTCTGGTGATCCCAGCTGGGGAGCAGGTCTGGTGACTTAGATTTGATGAGAACCCCCGTACTGAGCGTGGTGCACATGCTCTTCTTCCCAGACGTTAGCGGCTGCTCTTCCTTGAGCACCCTTCACTACTCCCCACTGCAACTAGCACTAATCATCAGCCCTGCTGGGAGTCACGGCAGAGAGGACAAGGACTGAACAGGCCCCAGTGCCAGGCTTCAGTGAGGGGCCTTCCGGGACAGGACTGAGTCATGTTCGCAGCATGTGGGCAGAAGCTTGTCCCATCTCAGCCCATGCTCCCAATCCAGTGCTATGCTCCCATTCATTTTTAGTTTCTATCCACGATCTTCCCTTCCTGGTTCAGCCTCCAACCACGTTGCTTTGCCTTGTCTAATCACCTACAATGCTTTGTGTTCTGTGGCTTTGCTGGAACATTTCGGGAGTCTCTGAAGGAAGCTGCAGACTCGAAAAGCAATTTTCCTTTGGATAAATTGCCCGGAGAATATGTGGAAATGCAAAGCAGCTGTGGAGCTAGTGAAAGCCACAGAGCTTAATAAAAACAGGTCTTCAGGGGAAAGCAGAGAGGTTCGAATGTCTGAAGAACCTGGCAAAGGCCCCTCTGGTTCTGATCCAGTAGGTTTCTACCAGAGAAGTGGGCTCGTTAGGGCTTTCTGCAGCAAAGCCTTTATTGCTGGGGAATCTGTTGCCTGATTTGAAGGGAATAAGATCATGGGCGGCACGTTGCATAGGCTGGGGAAGGCTATGCCTCCCCAAACAGCACGGCCTGGCTCCGCCCATGCTTCTCCCCAAAGCCCCCTCCTGCTTCCCCTTCCCTCTTGGCCCCAGCCCAGGCAGGCTGCTCCTCTTCAGGGACGCAGGCTGGGGCTAGGGTGGCCAGGACTTGGTGGGGATGGTGCACCTGCCCGCCTGCCCTGCGCTTAGGAGCCGAGGAGGCCGCGTGCCACTCTCCCGCCCTGTGCTTGGGGGTTGGGGAGGGGCCATGGGCCGCTCGCCCCCCTGTGCTCAGGGGCCAGGGAGGGGGCCGTGCATTGCCCATCCGCCTGGAGCTCCGAGGCTGGGACAGGGGGCAGGGACTGGCGGCCGCGGGGAGGGGAAGGGGGGCAGGTCCTCGGGCAGCCTCCCCCAGCCAGCGGTTCACCCGCCGCCCAAGAATAAGATGATTGTTTATATAATATGGGCTACAGGCTCGCCAGTTTATCTGATCAGACGGTAATAAGGGTCTTGTCCCAGAATCAGACCACACAGAGTTTTGCAAGGACGCTCGGGGCGTATGACAAGGACACTCACACTGAGAACAAAATACAGCCTTAGAGACTTTTACTGAGCTAAATGGAGGAGTCAAATGGAAAAGTGATCAGTCAGAATGACAAAGGACGTAATATTGTTCTAGCGGCACTTGTGGTGTTATTTACTATTAAATTTCCCAGCTGAACACACTCGCACCCTTCCTTGGTAACCTGGTGGTGAGAGACAAAGGACCAGCCTCGTCTCTGGCCTGCCAAGAGTCTGATGGTCTAGGTTCCTCAGTTCTTGAATGGGAAGTGAAGAACTTAGGAGACGCTAGAGAGCTAGAAAGCTATCAAGGGACCCAAGAGAAACTAACTTAAAACTTGACTAAAAACTAACTAACCAACCATGCTGGGTTATTCCTCTTCCAGAGCCTGAGCACCAAGGGCCCACCTTCCCTGTCCAAACTTACTTTCCTCACCCACATACTATCGGGATGCCCTTACTCTCTAGGCTGGCGTGTTCCTATGTATTAATGACAATTAGCTTGTTCTCTGGAATTCAATTATTATTTATTATTTCTGCCAATCCAGTGCTATGCTCCCAGGCATTTTTATTTTCTACCCCATCTTCCCTTCCTGGGGCAGCCTCCAAACACGTTGCTTTGCCTTTCCGAATCACCTACAATGCTTTGTGTTCCGTGGTGTAGCTGGAACACTTGGGGTGTCTCTGAAGGAAGACCGGTTATTTCCATGTTCTTTGTGGTGTCCCTGTTAAGTTTATAGAGGGCGTTAACTTAGGTAGGCCATCGATCAATGCCAACGGTCTAACTTGCTTTAACTCATAAGTTAGATAACTCTCTTATCTAGGCTCAAGGTCACAAACATAGGTATGGCAACTTGCGTTAGCTCATCATACAGATGATACTGTAGATTCCTTGCACTGCTGCCAAAAATACTCTAGTACAAATCTATAAATCTATTATAATCAAACAAATAATCAAACCCATAAGAGAGGCTATAAGCAAGGAAGCAGGCCAGCCCTTGTGGGCTACAAATTCCTTATACTGTAAAGGGAGTCCGTGTAAAGTGCCCTGCACAACTATGGCAGCACATTCAAACTCATCCTAACTAACAATGGGCCTGGGAGAAACCTCTGAGTGGAGCTCTCCCCTCCCCACATCCCCTGACCCATTTCAATATTGCTAACCTTGAGCTTCTGAAATCCATGAGTCAGCACATTCAGACTCATTCTAACTAACGATGGGCCCTGAGTGAAGCTCTCCCCTCCCCACATCCCCTGACCCATTTACAATATTGCTAACCTGGAGCTTCTCAAATCCATGAGACAGCACATTCAAACTCATTCTAACTAACGATGGGTTCTGAGTGGAGCTCTGCCCTCCCCACATCCCCTGACCTATTTACAATATTGCTAACCTCAAGCGTCTCAAATTCATGAGTCAGCCTCCAAAGATTGAGATTAGCTCTCAAATCATGCAATTAAAAAAAGAAAAAAAGATCGATTTGCATGTCGTAATACATTTCACATGCCTTCTAGCTTTTGCGCCCCTGAGGTGCACTCAAGTCGTGTTTGAGTTTTTCTCTGCAATCATGAAGGCTAGAAGCTAAATGATCTTTTAAATGAAAGCGGAGCGTCTCATGAAATCACCTGACTCCAGGAGCTGGAGCTTGAAGAAAAACACCAATTATCACAAGACTCAAACTCATGAGAGTTGGCAGGACTATGGTGGGCCCATGCTGGAGCACAACGTTGGCAATATGCCCAACCCCGAGCGTTTCAAGTCTGTGAGTCCCCAAAACCCATAATTAAATAGTAACGTTGGGATTCTGCTGTGGCCGTCTCCTCTTGGAGCCCTTAGGGTCACACTCACGGCACCTTTTCCAGCTTTACCCTGCAACCCGGAGGGCTAGAAATGGACTTTTTTTTTTTTTTTTAAATAAAATCTGAGATTCTCCCACAATCTCTTGATGCCAGAACCAGGGGCTTTAAATGAAAGAAGTCACATAGCACGAGACTCACTATAAAATCACAACAGTTGGCAACACTGGGCCAGTGAGTGACCCCCAGCGAAACGGTGCTACCACCACGCCAACAAAGCAGAGACAGGTGGCTTCTTGGCTGCCAGCCCCAGGAGGAATAAGCCCTCGAGCAGCTCCTGTTATATAATGCAAAGGAAATTCTCTGCATGGCTCCAGCCCCGTCCAGCGCTTCCTGCCAGGGTGAGAAGAACAGGCAAAGGCTCGATAAAGCCCAGCGGAGGGAGGGTGCAGCACAAGATAGTCTTAACAGTGCACGTCTGTGGAGCCCTAACAGGAACCATCTGGGCAAAGTGCAGAGCGAAACTCAAACAGCAAGCAAAGGTCAGGCTCCAGCCCAGCAGGGGGGCAGCTCTCACAACAGCACCACGAGCCTGTCTGGTGAATGCAACCAGCCCCTGAGACATCCCCAGGGGGTCTGCTCCTCTCAGAGCCCAGCGGGGAGGCATCAGGAGCCAGTAGGCCACAGCTAACTAGCTACTTAGGTAATGTCATTACCTCCATTGTTGGAGTAGCTGAGCCCCTTGCAGGCTTTTCTCATCACAACACCCCTGTGAGGCAGGGCAGGGCTACTATCCATTTGTACAGAGAGGGGTTTGACACACACACACAGAGGCTAAGTGACTTGCCCAAGGGCACACAGGAAGCCTGTGGCAGAGCAGGGACTTAAATCCCGCTCTCTAAAGTCTCAGGCTAGCACCCTAATCACTGCACCCTCCTTCCTCTCAACACCCTGGCCACCTGCTGCTTTGGCTGGGCTGAGAGCCCCAGGAGCCTCGGAGTAGCGTGCAGGGACCTGCATGTAGGGAGGAAAGTCAAGGTGGCCTGTGTCCAATGAGAAGCCCCAGGCCCAACATTTTATGGTTTTACTGCTAAACTCATCTCCCATCCGGAGCCTTCAAGTGACCCATGATGCCCCCACCCCTCACCTCGAGGACCCCTTCCCTCACGAGTCAGTCCCAGGTGCCAGGGCAGGTTTAGCGAAGAGCCGCCGTGACTACAGTTCAAAGGAAGACATGTAGGGACCAAGGCCTCCTCGGCTGAGGCCCAGGATTTCAGGCCTGAGCTTCACCACGTATTACCAGAGCTGTTCGTGTGTCAGTTCCTAGCTCCTCCAGGGCTCTTGCATGGCCTAAACCCTCACCCCAGGACTGCACAGTGATGTGCTGCACTAGTGAGCGCTGTAAGACCCCTTGACAGCCAGGGTATAGCACTGTAAGGAGAGTGAGTGAGTGAGTGAGTGAGTGTGTGTGTGTGTGTGTGTGTGTGTGTGTGTGTGTGTGTGAGAGAGAGAGAGAGAGAGAGAGACTGTTCTCTACTGGGTGGAATCAGAACTGCCTAACTATGTGTCATGGGCCCTATACAGCTAATGAACAGTCCTGGGGAGCAGGAGTAGCTAAGTTCTAGGCCAGCCCTCACTGAGAAGCTCTGCACAGCCGCAGCACAGGGACCACAGTGACGTCCCTGAGGTGGCTGCAGACGTGCTGCAAAATTTTATTCCTATTTGTGTAACTTACAAGGCGGTCCGAAAGATTCCCCTCACCCTTCGCCTTGAGAGTCATGGTGTGGGAAACGTCGGTCCTGAGAGACAGTTGTGAAGAAGGTTATAAGCATCCAAGAAACAAGGTCTTCGCCAGGCATGCTGCCCTGGCCCACGGGTGCTGCGGCAAGGATGTGCAGAGAGCGGTGTGGGAGTGAGTGCAGCTAATGCTCAGGAGCGTTATAACAGTTCCGCCACTGACCAGCCAATGCCGCTCACCAGCTGCAATGAGCAATGAACTTCCCCAAATCACAGCACCGCTCAGCACACTGCAGGGCAGCTGATGCCCTCTCACCGCATATGGCATTGCCTGCACGGTTGAAGACGGGGCCAGACCAGAGGGGCGGATTGGTCTGTTTCACTGTGCTCACAATGTCCTTTGTTCCCTATAAAAGCCCCTGGCAGCTGAGGAGTCCCAGCCTGATTCAATTTAAACCTCCTCTAAATGTATAACAATTTCAGCTCCCAGAGGAAACTCTGACAAAGCCCGTAACATGGCCCTCAGGCATCTCTTGCTAGGAGATGCTCTGTGTTTGTGGAAAGTACAGGGAATCAGGGCCTCGCAGGCCAAGACTTGGCAGCCATTTTAGGAGAGCGAGAGAGACCCGTTCTGCACAGCGCAAGCGCGCTCTTGACCCTGAGCTTCTTGCAGACAGGTGGAGGCGGCCCGGCTCCTCGGTTTGAACCATATCATGGGCTCCAGGAGGAAACATACACCCAGCAGGGTCCTAAGGGCCACAGAGACTGGGCTGGGCAGGTCTCGCATGGACAGGATGCCTTAGGAAAGCAGCAGAGGAGGGAGGAGGAGGGAAGGAAAGGGGGATGGCGTAGCTGGAGCGAGAGGACGGAAGAGGCCTAGTCTGCACTGGAAAGCGTTTGCTGGTGTAGCCAGCCTGGCAAACCCCTCTGTGGAGCTGCAGCTTAGCGAGTGATGACTTTTGCTGCTATGACTGACACCGGTGCCCTGGCTGCAGCGACAGCAGCCAGGGCCAGGGTCACTGTGTCTACACTGGGGCGTTGGCTGCATTGCAACAGTGCCAGCCCTCAGCGATGAAGGGTCCAGCGGGCACCTGGCCCTGGCGGTGAAGAAAACCCTCCGAGCAGTGAGCTGGGGCGGGGGGAGGAGCAAGAGGGGAAGAAGAAGTGGGAGTGGGGAGAGGAGGAGGAGGCAGGACACGGCTGCTGAGCAAGGAGAGAAGCCAGAGGCAGCCAGGGAAGGCTGCTGGCAGGAACTTGCGGGGAGCGACTCTCTCACTATGACCCGTAAGTAGGGGGTGCTCTGGCGTGGCTCCCCCCTCCCTCTCTCTCTCTTCCAGGCATTCCCGACCCAGGCTTTTCCTCTCTGCATTTCAGGGCTGTGTCTCTCCTTCGCACTGGTGATCCTGCTGAGTGTGTGTGTGAGCCAGGCGAGGCCCAGCACAGGTACTGTACCCTGCTTAGCCCAGGAACCCGGCTCTGGCTGCGCTAGGACCAGACCGGCCCCCCCCCTTGCCCTGGGGACACCCCAGCACCTCGGGGCTCCCCAGGCGCGAGAGAAGGATGCTCACTCTGCAGGTGTCAGTGCTTTCCGAGGAGCAGACCTGGCGGGGGCCCTACTGCAAGCTACAGAGGGCACAGGCGTGGGGCACAGACACCGGAGGGGCTGGGTAGGACACAGGCGTGGGGCACAGACACCGGAGGGGCTGGGTAGGACACAGGCGTGGGGCACAGACACCGGAGGGGCTGGGTAGGACACAGGCGTGGGGCACAGACACCGGAGGGGCTGGGTAGGACACAGGCATGGGGCACAGACACCGGAGGGGCAGGAAGGACACAGGCGTGGGGCACAGACACCGGAGGGGCTGGGTAGGACACAGGCATGGGGCACAGACACCGGAGGGGCAGGAAGGACACAGGCGTGGGGCACAGACACCGGAGGGGCTGGGTAGGACACAGGCATGGGGCACAGACACCGGAGGGGCAGGAAGGACACAGGCATGGGGCACAGACACCGGAGGGGCAGGAAGGACACAGGTGCGGGGCACAGACACCGGAGGGGCTGGGTAGGACACAGGCGTGGGGCACAGACACCGGAGGGGCAGGAAGGACACAGGCGTGGGGCACAGACACCGGAGGGGCAGGAAGGACACAGGCTTGGGGCACGGACACCGGAGGGGCTGGGTAGGACACAGGCGTGGGGCACAGACACCGGAGGGGCAGGAAGGACACAGGCGTGGGGCACAGACACCGGAGGGGCAGGAAGGACACAGGGGTGGGGCACGGACACCGGAGGGGCAGGAAGGACACAGGCGTGGGGCACAGACACCGGAGGGGCTGGGTAGGACACAGGCGTGGGGCACGGACCCCGATGGGGCAGGAAGGACACAGGCATGGGGCACAGACACCGGAGGGGCAGGAAGGACACAGGCATGGGGCACAGACACCGGAGGGGCAGGAAGGACACAGGCGTGGGGCACAGACACCGGAGGGGCAGGAAGGACACAGGCGTGGGGCACGGACCCCGATGGGGCTGGGTAGGACACAGGCGTGGGGCACGGACACCAGAGGGGCTGGGTAGGACACAGGCGTGGGGCACGGACACCGGAGGGGCAGGAAGGACACAGGCGTGGGGCACGGACACTGGAGGGGCAGGAAGGACACAGGCGTGGGGCACAGACACCGGAGGGGCAGGAAGGACACAGGCGTGGGGCACAGACACCGGAGGGGCTGGGTAGGACACAGGCGTGGGGCACAGACACCGGAGGGGCTGGGTAGGACACAGGCGTGGGGCACAGACACCGGAGGGGCTGGGTAGGACACAGGCGTGGGGCACAGACACCGGAGGGGCAGGAAGGACACAGGCGTGGGGCACAGACACCGGAGGGGCAGGAAGGACACAGGCGTGGGGCACGGACCCCGATGGGGCTGGGTAGGACACAGGCGTGGGGCACGGACACCAGAGGGGCTGGGTAGGACACAGGCGTGGGGCACAGACACCGGAGGGGCAGGAAGGACACAGGCGTGGGGCACAGACACCGGAGGGGCAGGAAGGACACAGGCATGGGGCACGGACCCCGATGGGGCAGGAAGGACACAGGCGTGGGGCACGGACACTGGAGGGGCAGGAAGGACACAGGTGTGGGGCACGGACACCGGAGGGGCAGGAAGGACACAGGCGTGGGGCACGGACACCAGAGGGGTTGGGTAGGACACAGGCATGGGGCACAGACACCGGAGGGGCAGGAAGGACACAGGCGTGGGGCACGGACACCGGAGGGGCTGGGTAGGACACAGGCGTGGGGCACAGACACTGGAGGGGCTGGGTAGGACACAGGCGTGGGGCACAGACACTGGAGGGGCAGGAAGGACACAGGGGTGGGGCACGGACACCGGAGGGGCAGGAAGGACACAGGCATGGGGCACAGACACCGGAGGGGCTGGGTAGGACATAGGTGTGGGGCACAGATACTGGAGGGGCAGGAAGGACACAGGCGTGGGGCACGGACACCGGAGGGGCAGGAAGGACACAGGCGTGGGGCACGGACACCGGAGGGGCAGGAAGGACACAGGCGTGGGGCACAGACACCGGAGGGGCTGGGTAGGACACAGGCATGGGGCACAGACACCGGAGGGGCAGGAAGGACACAGGCGTGGGGCACAGACACCGGAGGGGCAGGAAGGACACAGGGGTGGGGCACGGACACCGGAGGGACAGGAAGGACACAGGCATGGGGCACGGGAACCAGCAGGGTTGGGTAGGACACAGGCATGGGGCACGGACACCGGAGGGGTTGGGTAGGACACAGGCGTGGGGGCACGGACACTGGAGCGACTGGGTGTGGGGTAGCAGAAGCCAGAACATCTCTCCAGGTTTGTCTCTGTTCCTTGTCATTTTTGGCAGCATTTTTCTATTAATCGACCCACGAACGTGGGTTTCGGGGCCACCTTGGTCAGCCGTGGCCCTGGGGGAAATCTCGCCTTTGCCCCAAGTAAAGGGAGCCAGAAGAAATAGCTCCCTGGGGGCTCATCCTGTAAACAACTGTCCACGCCGCCCGGGGAGGTTCAGGGCTGCAAAGAGAGCCCAGGTGCTAGAAGCACGGAGGGAAGAGGTGGCAGCGACCACATCCGTCCTGTGCTTCCTTTCCCCGGCATGACCCAGTGATGGTGTTTTCCCTGAGTGCTTTGCCCAGGCTGGTTTGCAATCCCTCCAGCGACGGACTCCCTCTGCTCCAGGACGGATGAGTCCCGGGGACAGTGTCGCCCCCATATTTCGATTGAAGGTGGCACAGCGGTGCTCCTTGTCGCAAGGAGAGAGTTACGTCTCCAGCCCAGTCTCACATTCCCTCTAAACGCCCCTTGGAGCTCGCGCGGCTCTGTCTGGATTAGGGCTCCCTTCTTGGCAGCGTTTCCCACCAGGTCCTGGAATCAGCAAGGCGAATTCAAAAGGAAAAATAACTCACAGGACCCAGCGGCTGAAGGGAAAGGCAGGGCCGTCCCGGGGAGAGGGAGGGAAAGCACACAGCGCACTTCGATCTCCTCTTCTTTCAGAACGGGGTAGAGCCACGCTCGCTCTGGACCTTTCAGTGCTCGGCTGCAGGGTCTGTCTGGACCCTTAGCAGGCAGCAGCTTGCCGTGCCCCCAACCGTGCCTATAGAAAACCCCTCGGAGCAGAACACCATCCAGCGCATTACCCACTTGTCACGCCAAGCAGCTAGCGTTAGCTGGCCACAGGAGCCACGCTCACGGCTGTAACAGCTGGGCCAGTGGCTTCGTGCCCACGTAGCCCAACGGCAGATGGCAATACAATAAAGGAGAGAGCATCCAGGTGCCAGCATTCTGCATTGAAGCTGGAGGCGCTGGGCAAAATCCTCGTCCCGCTGATACAACACCCTTTGACTTCAGCGGCACCAGGATCTGGCCCATGGCCCTAGGTCAAAAAATCTTCCTCAAACTTTCCCCTCTGAAAACCCTGCCTGGCCCCTGGCGTGCGGCGTCTGGAAGATGAGGGGGCCTTGCGAGGGGACCTGCTGCCAGAAGGGGCTTTAACTGGACAGCAGCATGTGTCTCTGCTCCCTCTCCGCAGGCTTTTCTCACAGTCTGCCCCCACCAGACCTGGCCGCTGCGCCCGGTGCGCCCGTACCCCAGACCCGAGGCTGCCTTGCACCCCTCTGGCAACTATCGAGGGCTCACCTTGCAGCTGTCCAGCCACCCTTCCTCCACGTGCCGGGCAATAGCCAGCCTTCACCCCAGCTCCGAGTCCAGCGGGGAGGGGACAGGAGCGGGGGCATCCTGCAGCTAAGTTCAGAGGGAAATGAGAGTACGGGACCAAAACACACAAAAGAAAAATACCCACCCAGGGCCACAGACCAACGTCCTCACTGAGCTTTGACCTGGTTTTTATTCAGGCCAGGCTGCCATTGGAATGACTAGAGTCCTGGCCTCGGCCCCGTGTGACTGAGCTGCTTCTTCTTTAGAGTGAAGTGTGAGCCCCGCTAGGCGAGGAAGCCGGCTTGTAACATGGGCTGCTGCCTGCTTCCGGCCCCAGATAACACCCTCGGTGCCGCCTCAGGCTGCTTCCTTACTGAAGTCTCTGTGCTGTTCTGCTTTGTAACGGCCCGTCTCACACAGAGACAGCCACTTCCCACCGCGGCGGCACCAGCTCCCACCCCCCCGCGCCACGGGCTGACACTTCGGAAAGGCCAGAGGTGGCAGGGGCAGCAGCAAGCGCTGTTCGAGCCGTTACAGAATGGACCGGGGAGCCCGGTTTTAACCAGCCGTCTGGGCCTGGAGCGAATCTCAGAGTGGAATTTCCTCTGGGTCCTCGGTGGGAACAATCAATTCAAACACATCTTTGAGGGGGTAATTTCCCATCCTTCCTCAAACAAAACAACCATTCCAGAATGCTTAGGCCATGGAACGTTTCACAATTGTATTGATTTTCTGTTGGAAAACAATGGTGTTTACCAAACCCATGGGCTTAAATTTAAAAAGGTAGGAGGGGGAAAAGACCCTCAGAGAACCCAAGTTCGTTAGATTATTTTCCTTTCCTACAATGGCCTTATGGGCTCAGGTGTGTTTTATACAAACAAACCCCTGTCGTATTCTCCAGCCAGGGGCCCTAACCTGACCTATCCGCCTCTCAACTATGGGGGAATTCAGCTCCCAGTTTGTATCTGCTGAACTCTGGCTCAGGTTCATTTCTCTGTCAAAGGGCTTTGTGCCATAGTATCTGAGTGTCTCCAAGGTGAAATAAATTGGCAATAGCCAGGTCCCAGGGGGACTACCTGGAAGCCCTGGTGCTTCTCCCATCTAGTGTTGTTATAAGGTGAGAAGTGGTTTTACTATAGCGGTCTAGAGCACAGCTTTGCCGGTAGAGTTGTGTCCACATTAGCTGTGCTTTGCCGGTATGGTATCCCGGGCCGCCTGGGCCAGCAAAGCATTCCTAATGTAGCTATGACCCAGATGCCTGGGGGGAACGTGACAAACCGTGAAGTAAGCTGGCCAGAGCCTGCCGCATGGTGGGATTCAGCTAAAGAGAAGGTTTGGGGTGGGAGCGTGTTGCAGCAAACTGGGTTTGCCCAAAGCTGAAGAAGAATTTGCTTCGTGAGCCCCCTTGCAGGGTTGATTTCCTTTCCAGCCATCACTGAGCACTCCCCGGAGCTCTTAGCTTAGGACAACATTCTGGCTGTGTCTGCGCCGGTCTGTGTGCGCTGGGGTGGGGGAGGGTGAGGGGGCCTGCTCTCTAGTGGAAGGTGCGTTCCCCCCTCAGGACAAACAATAGCGGGAATGTCCTGGCATGGTGTGTGCTAGAAAGAGGAAAGATGGCCGGGGACTGGCTCACTCAAAGGGATCCAGGTCTTGGGTTCACGTGGGCCTTTAGGACAGGAGAGACCAGGCCATGAGGCCCATGATGATGCAATGATGGTTTGCCCAGGTGGAATTTGCTGGGGTCTTTGCTGGAGATGTCAGGGCGTGCGTGGGCCATGGAGATGGCGCTGCTCTCCAGGCGCTCCCTGCCAGGCAGGGATGTGGCATATCCGGGACAGACGCTTACGTTGCTGCTGCCCTGCTGTGACTGTTTTAGGGCTGGGCAAAGTGTGACAGGGTCTGTCTGTGACGGGATCCCCAGGGTGCAGCCTGGGAGTGTGGGACCGCTGTGCCCCTCTGAACTCTCTCCAGCCTGGGCTGTCTCTCACAATGCCTTGCTAGTGACCAGCAGCAAACCCCTCCAGGCGCTGTGATCACTCAGCACAACCGCATGTGGAGCCCCACACCCAGCTAGATTGCGTGAATGCTCCCAGAGCCACTCCTGAATCACACAGAGAAAGGCAGCAGCCAAATCCCCCCAGTTCCCAGCACTGCACCTCAGGAACATACCGTCTCGCACTGCTCGAGATGGACTGTGCAGATTTATTAATTGGTTCACCACTTCATCAGTGGAAAGTGGACATACACCAGCCTTGGCAAAACCTGAGCAGATTTGCCATACCCTTCAGGCCAACTCACTGGTAAAGATAAACAGTAAAAGAAATGTATCGAGTACAAAAAGTAGATTTTAAGTGATATTAAGTGATAGGCAAAAAGTTAGAGTTAGTTACCAAAATAAATAATATATAAGCACGCAGTCTAAACTCTCAACCCTATTAGACTGGGCAGCAACCAGACTAAGCTGTTTTTTTCACCCCACTGGATATTGCAGTCCTTAATATACAGATTTCACCCTTGAAATCTGGGCCAGTCCCCTCGGTTGGAGTCTTCAGAGTGTCCTTGTTGCTTTGCAGTGTAGGTGAGTGAAGCAGAAAAGGGCCAGCATGTGGCCACTGTGTATGTTTTATACCCTCAGTCCATGTGCTTGGAAAACACAAGTCCAGGCATGTCTGGGTGCATTGCTGAGTCTACAGGCCAGGTTGAGCAATTCCCCTTGTGTGGCCTCATGTAGGTGAGTCATTGCATCATAGCTCCCTTGCTCGATAATGGTTGTTGATGAGTTGATTGATACCCTGCCTGGGTGTTGGTTACTTTCCTTGCTGTTGCCTATGGGGAGCTAATATCTGGCTGATTCCCCAGTTTACAGCATGTTTTAGTGACAACCATACAACACAATTCTCATAACTTCACAAGCATTAACGATATACATATCTGGATAGAGAAATGACTTTCAGCAGATTATAACCTTTCCCCTGACACCTTACAAGGCGTGCTTTATATGTAAGATCACAATAATATATAAATGAGGAATATGGGGGTTATAGGGTGCTCCACCAAGGTTCAGAATGTCACACTGGCTACACTGCATACTAAGCCTGGGCTCTGACTCAGGTCTGAGCCCAATCCCCCTTCCGTCCACGCACAAATCAGGGTCAGCAAGCACTCAGGACCCTGGTCCTAGGAGCCTGCTGGGGAGGCGGGTGTCAGACCCTGAGTCTCACTATGACTCGTGTCCAAGCCCTGTCATTTTGCAGTGTGGATGCAGCTCAGGCTGCACACCCGTGTCAGAAGGGCTGCATAGTGCAGTGTGGACCCGTTGGCACGGCTGCGAGACCCGGGTCCAGCCATTGTAAATCTGGGTTTACACTGCAGCGTAGCCACACCCACGTGAAGTCTGCTCCCTTTCAGCCAAGGGAAAGAAGGAAAGAAGGAAGGTAGCAAAGCGGGCGATGGAGGGAAGGGGCCAATTTGCTGCCTCACCCTAGAGCTTGTGTCTTTGTGCTGTTCTCATGCAGTAGGTGAGGTTGAAAATGGACCCAGTTCCCATGCTCTGAGATGGGTGAGGGGTGACTTTTACCCTCCACACAAAATTGGGTGACTGGGCAACAAAATGGCAGACGAAATTTAATGTTGATAAATGCAAAGTGATGCACATTGGAAAGCATAATCCCAACTACACATATAAAATGATGGGGGTCTAAATTAGCTGTTACTGGCTAGAAATTTCTAGCTGGAAATTTCTAGAAAGATCTTGGAGTCACTGTGGATAGTTCTCTGAAAACATCCACTCAATGTGCAGCAGCAGTCAAAAAAGCAAACAGAATGCTGGGAATCATTAAGAAAGGGATAGATAATAGGACAGAAAATATCATGTTGCCTCTATATAATCCATGGTACACCCACATCTTGAATACTGTGTGCAGATGTGGTCGTCCCAGCTCAAAAAAGATATATTGGAATTGGAAAAGGGTCAGAAAAGGGCAACAAAAATTATTAGGGGTATGGAACGGCTTCTGTATGAGGAGCGATTAATAAGACTGGGACTTTTCAGCTCGGAAAAGAGACGGCTAAGGGGAGATATGATTGAGGTCTATAAAATCATGACTGGCAAAGAGAGTAGATAAGGAAGTGTTGTTTACTACTTCTCATAACACAAGAACTAGGGGTCACCAAATGAAATTAATAGGCAGCAGGTTTAAAACAAATAAAAGGAAGTATTTCTTCACACAACGCACAGTCAACCTGTGGAATTCTTTGCCAGAGGATGTTGTGAAGGCCAAGACTATAACAGGGTTCAAAAAAGAACTAGATAAGTTCATGGACCGTAGGTCCATCAATGGCTATTAGCCAGGATGGGCAGGGATGGTGTCCCTAGTCTCTGTTTGGCAGAAGCTGGGATTGGACGACTGGGGATGGATCACTTGATGATTACCTGTTCTGTTCATTCCCTCTGGGGCACCTAGCATTGGCCACTTCCAGAAGACAGGATACTGGGCTAGATGGACCTTTGGTCTGACCCAGTAGGGCCGTTCTTATGTTCTAATACCTCTCCAGGAGAGACCACGCTGGGCTGGGCAGTGCCATAACCGGTCACATTTCTGTCCTCCCTGGGAGCAGCTCAGCGCAGCTTCCGCAAACCTGCGAGGCAGGAAGACAAAGGGGGCCCATCCTCGCAGCCAGCCCCCTAGGGAGACTTCCTCAAAGCCCATGGGAAAGTGCAGTGCAGCGAGTGCAGACCGCTTGGCTGGGGCTTTTTTACTTCCTAAAAGTCGATAGAAGAAAGTTTTCAAAGAGTTGAGATGCCTTTGAGTAATTTCTTCTCCCCGCCCCACTGCCCCTGTCTGGAGCCAGGGAGCTGGCAGAGGGACTCGTGCCGTCAGACTGCAGAGGAAGGAGCAGGACTGGACTAGTGGCACACTGAGCAGCTTTCACCTTCGGGCCACTGCACCAGCCCACCCCGCTATTGTTTGGTGGCCTCTGTGGGGTGACCTGGGGTGGGGGGAATAGTCTGTTTCCCCTCCGGACAGTCAGTCACCCACGTCACAAAACCACCGACTGGCCATCTCAGCGGACAGGCCAGGGGCTGAAAGGGCGCTGGGGGGGGGGCACACTGAGGGGAGCGTGCCCCGCCACTGCCCAAGTGACCCTGCCCTGTGAGCACAGGCCATCTGGCTGCGGCGCTGCCCGCCAGCATCTCTCACGCGCAAGGTCTGAGGAAGGGCCGGGAGGAGGGAAGCGGGCTGGAGTCTGAATTTGCAGTGGCAGCAGTGGGCTGTGCGGAGCTGGGAACTGGGGCGTGGGCTGGCTACGCCGGGAGGCAGGAACCTCCTGACAACCCCTCGCGGGGACTAAGCACTAGTGGGGCCGTTAAATCATTCGGCAGGCAGGCGGGAGCTTTGCAGAAGGGCTGGGTGGGTCACTCCGCCAGCACCCAGCACATCTCTGGCAGGAGGGGGCTGCAGTGGGGACCTTCGGGGAGGCAGCAAGAGCACTCCGAGGTGGGGAGTGGCGCCTAAGGGAGCTGGAGCCGACTAGGAAGGAAGTGGTGGGGCTCGTTCGCTGGCTCTGGCTGTAGCAGTATCTCTAAAGGGTGGTGGGGGGGAGAAAGAGTGTCTCTGCCCTGAGCTTCAGTGGGAAAGCTCCCTCGGTGCTAATCCCGGGGCAAGCGCCAGTGTGGGGCGGCCTAGGAGCCTAGAGGGGGAGATGTGCATGGTGAACACGCACTAGGAGACATGAAGGGCGATGGCCGGGGGAGAAGCTACCAAGTAAGGGACAGGGGAAAGAGGCAAATAGCAGGGAGAGAGCAGAAGCTGGGGCTGAGCCCGGGGAGCTGGGGAGATGAGTGAAGGCGGAGATTGGGGGAGGTGAGACACTTGTAAAAGGACTTTGGCTTGTCTCTAAAGTGTGAAACTGAGCAGAAAAGGTGGGCAATCCCCCATCTTTCCTGGCAGACATTTCTCAGAGACAGTGCAAGGAATAGCAAGAGCTGATCTGCAGCGTGTTTGATACTGAGGGAAGCATTTGCCCAGCAAAGCCGAGGGATTGTTTATTCGTCTGTAACTAATGTTCCATCATCCTGGCACCACGCGGCTGGTATGTGAGGAACGGCAGGTTCGTCAGCGTCAGGGAGGGGAATCGGGGCAGCTCTGCAGGCAGGATCTCTGCCCTGTGGGTCAGGGGGATTTGTTCATTTGTGATGCATGGGAACAATGAGGCAGAAACTGCAGCTGGTCTAGAGGAGGAGAAAGGGAGGCGTTGGCCAGATAAGAAGCCAACTCTCCCAAAGCATGGGAACCTGCATGCACCCAAAATGCGTACCATGCCCTCTGCGGAGCTGTGCTGGCCGGCCAATGCAGCTGACCTGTATCTACTCTGTCCCCGCAGTTTATTCACATGTAGGGTGACCAGACCGCAAATGTGAAAAATCGGGACGGGGGTGGGGGGTAATAGGAGCCGATATAAGAAAAAGATCAAAAAATCGGGACTGTCCCTGTAAAATCGGGACATCTGGTCACCCTGTTCATATGCCTCAGGATTAGAGGGGGGGAGTATCACTCAGTCCGAGTGATGTGTCTGAGCCGCTTTTTCTTGCCAAGAATTTCATTCCTGTTCCATCGCCTCACCTTCCTCTGTAACGCTCAGGCGCTCTGAAGCCCAGAGCTACATGTCAGTCCCAGCCCCACGGTTCCGGCCTGCAGCTCTCACCTGGGCAGCTGGGAACCCGAAGCTCTTGTTACAGCCCTGCTGAGATCAGAACGACGATAGGTGCATGTTTCTGGGCATTACTCATCATCGTTTCCTCTTCTTCCCCGTTACATAATTCGCCCCCCGGCTTGTTGTGCTGTTCTGGCTGCCCTCTCCGAGCATTCTTTGAAGGAAAGCAACATACAGGAAGAGAGGCGGCAGCATGTCATGTCTGCTCTGCAGGAGGTAGGCAGCAAATTCTTCCTCTGGGCCACATCGGAAGGGCTGCCGGGTAGCACCTCCAACAGCACAACACAACCTAGCCCGACACTATGGTACTGTCAAGCACTGGGCACCAGCTAAGTGTTGGTGTGGGACGTAAACTCAGGCCCATCGGCAAAGGGGTGAGCGCGCTACCAGCCCAGACAGACCCAGAGCGAGCTCTACCCAGCAGAATAATGGCTAATACACCATATGAGTAACTGTGGCGTTTGCTGCTGCCGGATATTATTGAAGCAAATACCTTCCCCAGGGCATACAAAACAGGCCGATAAACAACAGCAACTGCAGTTACGTGAGTTGGGATACACGTGGCACGTTTCAGTTCTCATCCTCGAGGTGAGGTCACTGAACGGGGTCAGGAAGAAACCTGCCTCCTGTTACGGTACTGCAGGAATAAGCGCATTGTCCGAGCTCATGGTCTCCGGCCCACCCGTCCGTAGCTCGCAGAGTTCTCGTTCTTGGCTCCTTCACTTCATTGCCCGGGGCAGCAACTGCTGTGTGATGTGCTTAGTGCACGTGGGGAGGGGCTGCCCTTTGGCCCTCTACCTCTCCACAGACAGGTCCTCTAGCTGTGAACACCGGCTGCTACAGTTAGGAGCGGACAGTCTGGATGGCCCCATGCCTGCCTGCCTTCTCCTCCTCTTCATGTCCGCTGCTGGGCTCCCGGGTTGTCTGTTTTTACCGCAACAGTAAGTGGTCCTGAGAAGAGGCTGCACATTCCTTTGTCATGTATGGTTTCTTGCAGGACCCGCCTGTAAGACTAATATTTACAAAGGCGTCCCTCCCGGAGTGCAGCCTGCCAGAACACACAGTGATGGTCTCTGCTGCATCTGCCATTCAGGCACAGAACTCGCTGCTAGTCGAAGCCATTTGTCCAGGGATATATTCCCGCTGGCCAGACGTGACATTGGAGCGCATGGGGTGGTAGTGGTGCTGTCCTGTCGTGTTTCTCCTAGTGTCCGTTGGTTTAGAGAGAGGACGGCAGGAGAGCTCAGAGCCCGTGTCTTCACTGCCGGTAACTTGGGTGGGCGGCCGTTGGGTCTCAGCACCGGTGTGAGCCTAGCCTGGGTGTGAGCCACCAACTGCAAAGTCCTCCCTGCGTTACTGCATCCTCACCGCTGCTGCCCTCGCTCGGGTGTGTCACTAGGACTGGTGGGGGCATATCCCATGGTCCTTTGTGCTGCAGTGAGCGGAGCCGCTCCATGGCCCTTTTCCATGTGCCCGTCTGTCCTGGACACATGCGGTGATCGAATCGTGGGAGGCATGGAAGGTCGACCAGCACTTCAGTGGCTTCGCCTGCATGGTCAGCGCAAAGGGGGTCCGAGCGGAAGCGGCATGCAGGCTCCAACCCCCCAGCCAGGCCTGAGAGCACTAGTACACTCCAGTGAGATGCTTGTGTGTGTGGAGGGGAGGCAGCTGGGGCAACAGCCGGCTGACAGCCTGCGGTAACTGCAGAGAAGACAGACCCTGAGAGAGCAGGGGGAGCAATAAGGGCCCGGTCCAAAGCTCATTGAAGTCACCGGACAGAGAGCAATTGACTCCACTGGTCTTCGGATCAGACCCTGGGGGTGTCAGCTTTGTGCTGGGAGGGGAGACAAGCCCGGGCTGTTTCTGTGCTCTGGATCGGCAATTTGGGGATGATTCAGCCAGTCCCCAAGGAGACACATTTTGGGGCACTTCTGTTCTAGCCAGGCTCTGCTCCTGTGCCCATCCCCGCAGGGTCTGAGGGCTGGCCCGTTCGGCTGGCGTTCAGCTGAGTGGCAAGCTGCCCCAGAGAACGGCACGTGGGTCCGTGGGTCCTGAGCCCAGTCACGCCAGCTGACACTCGTCCCAGCGGGACCGTGGCGGGCCAGCAGCGCTGACTGACACTGGCTCCTGAGCCTTCCAGGGCCCCTCCCGCTCCACTGTCATTACTCTTGCGCCAGCAAGACAGGAGTGAAAGCAAAGGGCTCAATCTCCAGCAATAGGAGGAGAGAAATCCCCCCGTCAGGGCCTTTCTGTCCTCTCCAAATCTGGTGCTCAAAGACATTTCTCGGGGACCATGGCTGTAGGCCTCCTAGATCCTCCCATCTGGTCTCCAAGCAGGAAACTGAGAAGAGAGTGAAGTTGGCAGTCGCTGACCAGGGGTGTTGGCTGGCAGTATCACGCATCTGGGGCAGGCTGGTTCCTGTTACTACAGCACCTTACGTTCTAAGAGCCCTCGGGCCAAGCCGCTGCCTGTTTCCGTTGTTTCTCTGGGGGTTCGGATGTCACACGCTGGTTCCCATTAATTCAAACCTTTGATCCTTATTTTTTAAAAGCATATAAATAGCAGCCTCAAGCCCCAAACCTGCCAAGGATCCCTCGTTTCACAGCACTGAAGAAACACAATACTCAACATCTGCGGAACAGTTGGGAGACCTGGAATCCCATTGAGTTTAGTGGCTACGAGACCAAAGGCTCACAGTGCATTGGAACGTGTATACGGCAAAAAGGCATTGCATCATATCAGCTGCCTTTAACATGCATCCAAGGAAGTCTCTGAACCATGCTAATTATAAAACTCATCAAACCACTGTACAAACCAGGAATGTTCCATTCAACAATCTGTTGTGCTCCCTGACTCACCCTCATGTTGGTTTGGCCATGGCTCTCAGGGAGGATATTGTCCCCTTATGGAAATTTTGAATGGTGACCAGTGTGTGTCCACCCAGCTATCCTCCCACCGAGGAGCTGATACAGCTCAGTGCAGCTAAATGGTTTACATGGCAGCAGTAATGCAGTTTGGAGAGAGGCCATCGTGGGCCAGAGATGAGGAAGTTCTAAACACAGGCTTGCAGACGGGGAATGACTTGAGGCGTAAGTGAGAGCATGACCCCAGTTATGGGAAATCTCAGGAACGAGACGGAGGCGGCAGCGACGGAACTCCTGCAACAGATCCTCTCTGCTTGCTGGAAACTGTCCGTATGCGAGACACTCTCCACCCTCCACTGGCATGCGCTACTCTCTGCCTCCTCATGGATTCAGCCCATCTGTGAGAATTCCCAGCCCAGGCAACTCAATGAGTCCCCACGGACAAAGGCCAAAGCCAGCACCTGGCACCATTCAGAGATTGCTGCAAAACCCACCTGTTTGACCTGGCTTGGAAGGCTGCTTGCATCAAACTTCCACAGCGACACAGCTCACAGACGTGGCTCTCCTTGCTGGCCAGCTGAATTGGGAGTGGCCTATGCCCAGACTCTGTTCTTGTGTAACTTCAACTTGCCTGTACTCTTCTTCCTCCTGACACGTTTGGTGAATCGATCACGGTGAACAATCTGTCAGAGGCCTTTGAGTTTGCCTTGCAGATCGTTGGCACGTCCCCACGGCTGATTTCAGAGACCATGGACTCTCTGGCCGCAGTTCTCAGTTCCTGGCCTGTGTTCTTGGAGCAGCCTGGGTCGGGTGGGAATGTCCTACCTCCGGCCTGCTCCAAGTGACACTTGAGCTGCCTGTGGCTAGGGACCAGAGGCTAAAGAGACTTGTGGGAAAGCATGGGGCTTTGGCTACTCCCTCTTCCTCCATCCTCATCCTATAAGAACGGCCATACTGGATCAGATCAAAGGTCCATTTAGCCCAGTATCCTGTCTACTGACAGTGGCCAATGCCAGGTGCATAAGAGGGAGTGAACCTACCAGGTAATGATCAAGTGATCTCTCTCCTGCCATCCATCTCCACCCTCTGACAAACAGAGGCTAGGGACACCATTCCTTACCCATCCTGGCTAATAGCCATTAATGGACTTAACCTCCATGAATGTATCCAGTTCTCTTTTAAACCCTGTTATAGTCCTAGCCTTCACAACCTCTTCAGGCAAGGAATGCCACAGGTTGACTGTGCGCTGTGTG
Source organism: Macrochelys suwanniensis (assembly GCA_033296515.1). NCBI lineage: Eukaryota > Metazoa > Chordata > Testudines > Chelydridae > Macrochelys > Macrochelys suwanniensis. The sequence goes on along the minus strand of CM065790.1, from coordinate 3,917,002 downwards.
AAGAAGAACTTCCTTTTGTTTTAAACCTGCTGCCCATCAATTTCATTTGGTGGCCCCTAGTTCTTATATTATGGGAACAAGTAAATAACTTTTCCTTATTCACTTTCTCCACACCACTCATGATTTTATATACCCCTATCATATCCCCACTTAGTCTCCTCTTTTCCAAACTGAAAAGTTCTAGCCTCTTTAATCTCTTCTCAGATGGGACCCGTTCCAAACCCCTAATAATTTTAGTTGCCCTTCTCTGAACCTTTTCTAATGCCAGTATATCTTTTTAGAGATAAGGAGACCACATCTGTACACAGTATTCAAGATGTGGGCGCACCATGGATTTATATAAGGGCAATAAGATATTCTCCATCTTATTTTCTATCCCTTTTTTAATGATTCCTAACGTCCTTTTGCTTTTTTGACTGCCCTGCACACTTCGTGGATCATAGAATCATAGAATATCAGGGTTGGAAGGGACCTTAGAAGGTCATCTAGTCCAACCCCCTGCTCAAAGCAGGACCAATCCCCAATTTTTGTCCCAGATCCCTAAATGGCCCCCTCAAGGATTGAACTCACAACCCTGGGTTTAGCAGGCCAATGCTCAAACGATGTCTTCAGAGAACTATCCACGATGACTCCAAGATCTTTTTCCTGATTAGTTGTAGCTAAATTAGCCCCCATCATATTATATGTATAGTTGGGGTTATTTTTTCCAATGTGCATTACTTTACATTTATCCACATTACATTTCATTTGCCATTTTGTTGCCCAATCACTTAGTTTTGTGAGATCTTTTTGAAGTTCTTCACAGTCTGCTTTGGTCTTAACTATCTTGAGCAGTTTAGTATCATCTGCCAACTTTGCCACCTCACTGTTTACCCCTTTCTCCAGATCATTTATGAATAAGTTGAATAGGATTGGTCCTAGGACTGACCCTTAGGGAACATCACTAGTTACCCCTCTCCATTCTGAAAATTTACCATTTATTCCTACCCTTTGTTCCCTGTCTTTTAACCAGTTCTCAATCCATGAAAGGATCTTCTCTCTTATCACATGACAACTTAATTTACGTAAGAGCCTTTGGTGAGGGACCTTGTCAAAGGCTTTCTGGAAATCTAAGTACACTATGTCCACTGGATCGCCCTTGTTCACGTTTGTTGACCCCTTCAAAGAACTCTAATAGATCAGTAAGACATGACTTCCCTTTACAGAAACCATGTTGACTTTTGCCCAACCATTTATGTTCTTCTCTGTGTCTGACAATGTCTCCTACGCCAGGACTGGGTGTGTGGTGGGTACAGAGCTGTCCCAGCAGCTCTCTGCTGGCCAGGAACCTGCTGAAAGGGCGGGTACTCACCAGAGGCTGTTGCCACACAGTTTAAGGCTTCCTTATGGCATGGAAGCAGCAGAAAGGGGCCTCAGAGCAGTCGCGAATCAGGCCCTCTTTGCAGTAATTTGACGCAGTCAGGTGCATAGGCGCCCACTTCTCCACTTTCCCTGTGGGTGCTTGACCCCCATTCCACCCCTTCCATGAGGCCCTGCCTCTTCTCCGCCCCCATTCCAACCCCTTCCCCAAAGTCCCCGCCCCAACTCCACCCCCTCCCTGCCCTTATTCCGACTCCTTCCCCAAATCCCCACCCCGGCCCCACCTCCTCCCTTCAGCGCGCCATGTTCCCACTCCTCCCCCTGCTCCAGGAGCATGCTAACGCTGCCAAACAGCTGTTTGGCGGCGGCTGGGCAGGAAGTGCTAGGAGGTAAGTGGAGGAGTGGGGTCGCAGCGCATTCAGGGGGGAGGAGGAGGAGGAGTGGGGGATAATTTTTCCCCGTGGGTGCTCCAGCCCCGGAGCACCCATGGAGTCGGCGCCTATAGTCACGTGTCGCTGGTGCTGACTCTATTTTCTATTTTTTTAAACTAATTTTCATAGAGAAACAGACAGTGAACAGCACAAAAAGGTGAATGACTTACAGCGTGTGTATATTTCTCAATACTAGATGCCTCACAGGCCTTCTAATCCAATTGTACGATCAGATAGCTTTACAACGTGTTTAAGCTGCAAGAGCAGACAACACAAAACCAGCTGCTACAACATAGACATAGCATGTTAGGGTGGGCAAAACAGTGATAAAATAGGAAAAGACGTAGCTGAATAGGGAAAGAGAGGATTGGAGGGGAAAGAAAAAGTGGAGTGTTAGGTGGAACGGAGATCTGGCATTCTTTGAACCAACCCAACACTTTTTATCCAAATGTGTCTAGAAACAGGGTCCAAATTTCTTCAGATATTGCTCTCCATGGCAACGATGAGCTATTCTTTCTTGGGCTGCCAACTCAGACAGGTCTGAATCCGTGGTGACTCGGCGAATGGGACACTGCTCTGTGATCATGCAGTGTGGAAAGGGGAGATTTGACAAACCCCAGTGGCTAAGGACAGTGCCACTCCCGGGTTTTAGACGCTGCTCTGCCGGATGCTCTCTACATAAGCTGCTGCAGGGCTGTGCAAAGACCCCTCAGTGACATCAGCGTTTGGCTGGGGGGTTAGTGTTTAAAGAGGGATCACATTTGTTTCCACTTCATTGTTTGCCACCAGATGTGGAGTAATCTGGAGCAATCCAAAGAGTAGCAGAAATATTCAGCCTTTGCCTTGGAGAGCCCTTTTAAGACATCCAGTGTTTATGAACCAAGGCTGTTTACATAGGCTTGGAGTCACTCCACCACGCCTGCAGTTAAAACATCCTCCCAGACATGGGAGAGTTGGAACAGCCCTTCTTCCTGGCTGCTTTTATTCTGATCCAACCACTACACTTCCTGGCTCTTGGGAGTTTACTTTACCCCAACTTTATCGCTTCTCAGGAGCTTTGCTTGGAATGAGGTCGAAGCCCAGGATAAAGGTGACTCAGTTCTGGGCTGGGGTGCCCCATCAGAGAGGAGAACTGTAGTGCAGTGTTATCACTGCTATCCACAGGGAACATGAGACAAACCACTGTCATCCAGGTGGCTGCTGCCAGGCTTTAGGGGTCATTTTCAAAGGAGGGCTGGGCTCCCAGCTCCCATTGCCTACCTGCCCCCTGCACCTTTGGAGATCTCGCTCACAGCGAGAGGGATGGAAGGAGAAGCAGATGCTTTTGTTGTGGACATTCACAGCCCTGATCTTTCCAGGCAGTTGCTCAGTGGATGCAGACTGGCAGAATTCTGTTCCCTTCAATGGACCCCCAGGGAGGTACAGCAGCTGAGAGACAATGATCCCTAAGAAGCACTCCAGGGGCCGAGTATCGCACATCTTTGTTCCCCAAATGGGTTTCTCATTAAGTCTGGCAATCGAGAACTGTCACGTTACCACTGAGCGTGTGAATGAGATGAACTTCTGCTAAGGGACAGCTGAGATTTGGATTGGTTCCCCTTTGGGGCTTCGGATAATTCTAACACTTGGCCCAACGTTACTGGGGAAAGGGAAAAAACTGATCTGTGCTTGCAACCAAGGAGAGTCCTAGTAATTGTCAACACAGCATCCTTCACCAGTATCACCGCAGTCATGGCCTGTCCTCGAGGGAAGGGATGATTACAAGAGGCCTGCGATTCCAATGGCTGTATCATGTCTCAACTGTGTTTGTTGAGGTCTTAACTGAAGCTGAATGACTCAAAAAAGGGGAAACCTTCCAGAAATTGCTTCCTCTCCAGTCTCCACTATGTCTCCTGGAAAAAAACCATCTGCACTTACCCTTTCCTTGCGGGACAAGGAGCTTGCAGAGCTCATTTGCATTGAAAATCCTTAACCAAATTTCCGTGAGCTGTTCTCACCTCTCTCCATTGTTATTGTATAAGTAACCACCACCTGACAAAGTGTCTCCGGGAATCGGGCGACTGAAATAGCCCCTCAAATGCCCCTTTGACAACAGTACCCCTATTCTGCAAGCTCTCCAGTGCCTCGGCGCTCCGTAGTAATTCCACCCTCGCATCGACACATTCAGGAGCGGGCTGCGGCAGAACACGCTTGCACGCAACGGTCGGAGCTGACTGGATTGAGCAATGAACCCTGGCAGAACTCCTTTCAACTCCCCTCTCTCCTCCCCCATCACCCATCCATTCCCTGGCGCCTTCCTCTCAAATCTTTATCCCTTGCCGGGTCCTTGTTTGTCTAGCGTAGATTGCAGGGAATGTGGCCTATGTTTGCAGATTTGCGGTGCTATAAAAGTGATTGATAAAGGGGCTTGCAGCCCCAGCTGTGATGCTGTTTCTTTGTCCTGCCGAGCCCTGTGCATGGGCAGATGAACAGGGATTTACCAACTTCTTCCACCAAGGTCCCCCAGCAGACATCAGATGGGCTGGCTTCACACCTAGGACTCGGGGTGCCCTTGCAGCGTAAGGGTCCTGCCCCCACAGCCATGCAGCCCCCTGCCCGGTTTATGCTGCTGAAGACAAGGCCATGCAAAGCAGGGTCCTGCTGTTGCAAAACGTGGCGCATGGTCTTAACGAGGGTTTCTGCCTCCAGGGGAGGAAGCTTTTCATTTATGCAACAATTCTCTCCCTAGGGGAGTGTCTCTCTCTCTAGCTGGAACCAGCTTCTGCTTGTAGCTTCCAAGGCACCCTGGCGCCTATCCCAGCTCAGAGGCTGGCCACGCCATGGTGCTGAGGGTCACAAGGAGGATTAACTGCTGCCACCCTTGGGCATCAGAGTGCGGCTTTGACATGACAGGCCCGATCCTGAGACATGCTGAGCAACTGCAAATCCTCCTGGCATTAATCCCAGCTCAGGCCCCGACTCCCTGCGCAGCCTTAGACAAGTCACCTCCCAACTCTTTGCCTCAGTTTCAAAATGACTCAATGCTACCAAGATCCATTAGTCAATGTGGGAAGACTCCAATCACTGCTATGGGTTCAATAGCCCCTGATGAAGTGTGCTGGGCCCTTCATAGCCTCCAGCACTGGGCATGTGCTCAGTATCGAGGTCAAAATTGATACAAAACCTCCCCAGGGAAGCAATGGGGGCGGGGGGATGCAAGATGCCTTGACAGCAACAGCCCCCCTGAAGTCCTTGGGTGTGTCTGGCCCCAGAGGGGGGATGGTAACAGCAGCGTCTCTGGCTGCATTTCACATTCTTTTCATGCTTATCCTGTGCTCTGCTTTCACAGGGCCGTGAGGATCTTCCTTCAGCCCACGGCAGTCTTGGTTAATAACCCAGAGCTCTGAGTCTATGCGCGCACAGCAAACCCCACTGCAGCTCCTGCGGCCTACTTAGGGTGACCAGATGTCCCGATTTTATAGGGACAGTCCCGATTTTTGGGTCTTTTTCTTATATAGGCTCCTATTACCCCCCCACCCCCTGTCCCGATTTTTCATATTTGCTTTCTGGTCATCCTAGGCCCAGTCCCCGCTTCTCAGCCACTTGCAAGCTTTATGCAAAGGATACAGCGCCCAAAATGCCTCCCATGCACCAGCTGGGACCTTCAGGAGATCTTATCATTGGGAGCAGAGCATAGGCCCTGTCTTGTGTTTCTGATTCCCCTGAGCCTGGTGTCCTGGGGGCTCGTTAGCACATAAGCAAATTAAGCCAAAACTCCCTGCGCTCTCAGGCAGAGCCTTGCAGGCAGAAACCTGAGAGTTCATTGATGCAGAACCCGTTGGTTCGAGCCATTGATCTGCCCCTCACACTGCAGGAACGTCCTGCTGCCTGCTTGGGGCAGGACAAATTGCTGGGAAGAATGAAAGAGAACAAGAAAAAAGGAAATGTAAAAACGGCCCCTGGTCTGATATGGGGCCATCCGCCAGACCACAGGGGGTTGCAGCAGGGTATGGGTCTCCCCTGGCCTTGTTCCCTGCCGGGTCACATGAGCCCCCATTACCCCTGGTGTGACTTGCTGGTGGTAAATTTTCAATGAACATCCTTTAGCCGTTATGGATTCTGTATGGGATGCGGGATATTCTGGGGAGCGCTGGCTCACTTATCTCCAGACATTGTGGCATGTGACTAAGCTTCCTGTTTCAGAGGAAGTGACCCTGCCTAGGGGATGGAGATAGGAGAAACAACCCAACAAGCAGCCATTTCTATCCATTCATAATAAGGAAGTGGTGCTGGGAAGCTGCAGCTTCTGGTGTTCCTGCTAACAAGATATTTTAGGCTAATTAATTCCCTTGGCATGATAACCTAGAGGGCTGGCCTGATCACATAGCAGACCAGACCCTGGAAGCATAATGTGTGTCCTTACAGCTAGATCACTCAACCACCAGAGGTCATGGTGAGCTGGATAGAGCAGACCGGGTGTGGTCCCTGGTAAACAAAGGGGACCAAGCTGGGACTCAAGCCGTGTGGAAGCCTGTTTGTGGCTGTAACCATTTCCTTTAATAAATACCTCCTATTTCAGCTGGACAGTGATTCCCTATAGCATGGCAAACAGCAAAGGAGAGGTGGCACCATTGCACCTAGAGTGCCCCTTTCAGGCAGGCGGGGGGAATCTGGGCACACGTACTTAACATGCCTCTGTAAGGACTTGGTGCTGATATCAGCTAGTGCGGGGCTTTGTTCCTCCCTGTACATATTTCTGCCATGCCACTACAGTCAGTCGTAATAAAATCTGCTTTACAGGCACAAAACTTGAAAGCCTCCAGGGGGCTTACCAGAAATAGCTGAAAGCAAAGTACTGAGCATTAAATGTAGGTAGTGGGGGAGCCTCTTTTCTCCCTGTCTTGCTTGACCCATCAAGTAACGCTCCAGCTCCAGCCAACGTCTATTTCTCTCCCTCCGCCCCATAGATCATTCTAAGAATGCATGATCATGCACTGACTATTGCAGGGCAAATGCTGCTTACCTCACTCCGCACCCTGGTGGCCTTTGATTGGATTCCTCACTGTCTCGGTGGGAATCTCTGCAGTGACTGGTATTCGCAGCTAAGCACATAGGGTAGAGTTCATCTCACAAGGCCTAGCTGCCACTGGGCTGAAGCGGGACGTAAATGGTACCCCATGCTGGCTCTCTGCTCAAGGGCAAACATCACTCCATGGAGACTGAGGAGCTGGGTTAACAATGAAACCTCTCTCTCTTCCTCTAGTGAATCCATGTTGTTATTACCCATGTCAGAACAAAGGGGTGTGTATGAGGGTCGGCAGGGAAAGCTACGAATGCGACTGCACCCGGACAGGTTACTTCGGCACTAACTGCACTTCGCGTAAGTTCGCCCTCCCTCTCTGCCTTTGGGGTGAAAGCCCGAGGGCAAGGTAGAAAAACAACCGCTTCTGCAAGAGGCTTAATTCAACTACATGAGTAAGGGTTGGAGCTAATCCCAGCTCAACACACTGCCCCTGGGGCGCTCCCAGAGGCACATTGAGTGCCTTGCCACTCAGCCAATGGGACACAAGTTAGGAGCATTGTTTCATAAGCATGTGCTCTTACTGGCTGACCGCGTGCTGGTGCCAGCAGAACTTTGTTATCCAACCGCTACTGCAAGCTGATTGGCCATTTAGCAGCTGTCACTAGAAAGGAAAGTGTTTTATTACTAAGTAATGTAAGGCAATTTGCTGTTTCCTCCCAGCTGAGTTTTGGACACGACTCCGGGTTCTGATAAAGCCAAGCCCGGCCACCTATCACTTCATCCTGACTCACTTCAGGTGGCTTTGGAACATCATCAATAGCACCTTCATTAGGGACACGCTGATGAGACTGGTGCTAACAGGTGAGGCTAGGCTCTTTGGTGGGAATGTTTAATTTAAAGTCCACCCTCGGCTTTGGCCACTGGGATTCAAAGTGTGTCTTCACTCTCAGGGCACTGCTGAGATCTCTCCATGTACCTGCTGCCCCAGTCGTTCTACTTGTCCTGTTATCTTTGTGTTTTCGTAAAGCAGACATAATCCATCTGCACTCGCAGAATGAGGCAGTGTCCCCAGTGGTAGGAGTAGCAGGAACTGAGGCAGAATTCCTGCATTTCATCCACAGCTCTGGGGGAGGAGTGAAGTCTAGTGACTGGAGAGGGGACTGGCACTCAGGACTCGTCCGTTCTGTTCCCTGGTCTGCCAATGACTCACTGTGACATCAGCAGAGCTGTGTGGGTAGAACCCAAGCCTGGCTTAGCAGAAGGGCCAGGGGTAAGCTTCACAACCAAATTGTCAGACAAATATCGGCACTGTGCTTCAGCAGGTGTAAACTTACCCCGTATGCTCTGGAAAGGCCCGTACCCACATGTTTTGAGCAGAACTGAATTGCAGAATTATTTTTTTCCTATCAAATAAAATTGCGTTACAAATTAAACATGTATCAGAGGGGTAGTCGTGTTTGTCTGTCGCTTCTACAGATCCAGACTAAGTGGGTATTCACCCACGAAAGCTTATGCTCCAATACGTCTGTCAGTCTATAAGGTGCCACAAGACCCTTTGTCGCTTCTAAGTTAAACATGTTATTTTAACCTAATTGATGTTAATTGGAAGCTGAATAAATCTGAAAAACATTGGCTCAACAAAGTACTAATAATTGTTAAAAGACTAGTGCTGCAAAAATGGCAATCTAAAAAACGACCAGCAATTGACAGTAGCCTGGACACTGTCTGCTTGGCCAGCATGAAAAGCCTTGTATAACACAACAGAAAGACCCCAGAAAACTTCTCTGTACTATGGGATGCTTTCCTGAAAGTATGTGGATAATCCTATTAAATCCATGGGCCCCCCCTTGCCTCCTCTTCCTCTCTTCCCATTTCCCTGTCCCCCCATTTCTATCCCCCTCCTCTGTACCTGGCTTCTGTTCTTTATCTTATCTTAATAATTTTACTTTAGTTGGATTTTTATAAACAAGTTTAGGCTGCTGGTAACCTGTGTAATACAAACAATTGATTTAAATTTTAAGTTCGGATAGAAGTTTCGTATAGTATGTTTGTTGTTTCTGTAAATGCACTTTTAAAAGTTAATAGAAAAAAAAAACATTAAAAAGTTTAAAATATGCAGCTCTCCAATGTTCAGAAAGACACCTAACTGTCAGCACAGCCAACTAACTGCCTGTGGTGTTCTGGCAGCAGGGAGGGCTAGCACCGGGAGAATTGTGCCAGCAAACCATAAACTCTCTACTCACTCATGCCGCAAAGTTTATTATCTTGCATAAATATTTTGGTTCAGCTCCTTGGAGCTCTGCAGCAGGACAGGTCTCCGGCTCTCTTGGCATCTCTAATGTGATATTTTTCTCAAACACTGTGTGATTCATCAAGGGATCCACTTAGAATGAGAAGCGGAGAGAATAAGCTAGTCAAAGGTCAGGAAAGAGACACAAACTCTCAATAGCAGAGCACAGCCCACACAAAGCAGAGTGAGGCTCAGCACCGAACCTTTTTCTTTTCTTCCTTTTGTTAATGACTCAGGTGAGTGTCCCTGCGAAGGATGTGGGAGTATTGACTTGAGATAGGTGTAGTACACACAGGTGCTGTGCCCACACACAGAGCTCTGCTGATATCCCTTGATCCCAACCCACAACCCCCCTGCTATCCTAGCCCCGGGCTCCCCATACTCTGGCTGCTCTGCTGATGCACGTCACCAGCAGTAAATATTAAATCAGTGGTTCACTAGCCACAGTGAACCTCTGCCATTGTGTGTTCATTAGAAACAAATCGTTGAGTCTCTAGTTAAAGGAGAACAGCAAAAGTTTTGTGAAGATTGCTTGACTCCAGATCAGGGACAGAATCGAGAGTTACATTTTCAAAGGAAGATGCTTACAGATCAGTTCCCCTTTTACTTACCTGCTTGGATCCAAGTTCAGGAACCTGCATTCCCCCTGCAAAGGCTTCACAAGAAAACAAACCCATGCATATCACTGCATTCCCAGCGGTGTCTCCCCCGCCCGCCCGTGTCCCACTCGTTCCCACCCCTCCACTCTGTTCTGGGTGTATGCAGTGCCACGGCTAGCCAGGCCCGGTGCTGTTCCAGAGACAGCTATAAATGAGAACCACCCAGAGCAGAATGAACACATCTGTGTTAGGACTGCCCGGCTGCAGGTGACTTTCTTCCCTCTCCTTTCAGTCCGGGCCAATCTGATCCCAAGCCCCCCGACCTATAACTCGAGGTATGGATATATCAGCTGGGAAGCCTATTCCAATGTGAGCTATTTCACCCGGGTCCTTCCGCCTGTACCTGAAGACTGTCCGACTCCTATGGGAACCAGCGGTAAGTGCCTGTCTCAGCAAAGACCAAGTTCAGGATGTCCGCAAACCTGGGCGCTGGAGTCTCCTTGCACTTGGCTTTGCGGTGGCAGCATTGTAGTAATGTCCCCTGTGTGATGCCTCCTCAATCCCAATCTACAGTCACCCTTGCCAGCTGCTCCAGTAGAGGCAGAATTCTGGCTACGCGTATTGCGCCGGCTGCTGGCCCTGGCACCTCGAGGGGTCATCAGCTCCCACTCTTTCTGGGAGTTTCACTGCAATGGAAAGACAGCTACTAAAAATCAAGGCTGCTCCTGGCACCCGTATGGGGGAAGTGCTGTCCCCAGAACAAGTCAATCCAGCGCACCAAGCACCCCTGCAGCCCCTCAGAGCGTAGTCCCACACTGCATGCCCAGGGGAGTTGACTAGCGTGACCCCTGCAGTCTGGGCCTGGCACCGCACCCCCACTCCTGGCCCCAGAGTGCAAGAGGGGTCGAGGGTCAATGCTCCTCTGATTACCAGGGGAGTGATTAGAATTCCCCTCCTGGGGGCCTGAGGGCTCCCACCCTAGGGAGGGGACTGCAGAGTCCTTCATCCCTGGTTCAAATCCAGCCAGTCTGGTACTCACCAAAACAGACTCCCCTCAGGGAGAGGTTCTGAGGCAATGAGCAGGAGAGCTCCATTCCCGTCAGCCATTGCCGTGGGTGCGGGCTGACCCATCCCCTGGGAGTCAGTGACAGGCTCTGGAGAACGAACACCCTCCTCAAACGGCACCAGGCTGAGGTACCGCGTGGGTCCACCCTGTCCTGTCCCTGCTTGTGCTGTGCCTGCTCTGTGGATTCCCAGAGGCCCTCAAGTCTCCAGCGCTGTCAATGGGCCATCTTTCAGGAGAGCAGAGCCTGGGGGATTGTCCTCCATGTGGGAGCCATGGCAGGAGCACTGGGTGAAAGAAGCCACTCTGCGGGTTTAAACTGGCACCTGCCCTGTCTGGAACACAGCCCCTTAGGGAAGAACTGCTCTTATTCATGGTCAGCTAAATTGGCAGCATGCTGCTAATAGCCGCATTCCTCCTGCCCTCCCCGCCCCCAGCCTCCTCCCGTCCTGTTAACCTCACCCTCTCCAAGGACTCCAGCCAGGGTTGAAGCCCTCAGAGGAAAGCAAAGGCCCTACCCTGGCCTTTGACACACCTGGAGCTCGGAGCGGTTACTTAGCTAGTGGACTAGCAGGGCCCAGCAAGTTCCGCACAGCCAGCTGGATGAGTGAACATGCCGGGCTGCGGTCGGCGTGAACGCCTGGGTAGGTTACGTCTTTGGGTCTCCACTGGGAGCGGGCTGCCTGCTGCTGCTAATTCCTGTCCAGATATCCAAGGTACCCGTGGAAACCTCAGAGCCGAATAACCCCTGTGCAGAGACCTGGTGCTTGGACGATAGTGCTCTGGGGATGCTGAGATAGATCATTATTTAGACAAGTATCTCCCACTGACTTTAATGGGTGACACCCCGATAGTGGTTCCTGACCTGCACTGACTTCTGCAAATAAGTAACGGGATGGCAGAGCTGCTGGTGGCTTCCTGGCCCCCCGAGCCCAGGGCAGAGACACCCCTCTTCTCCCTAAGACTCCTCCCCTGTGACACGGGTTACGGCTGAGTCGCTCTGAGGCGTAAGGCCTCTGGAGACCTCACCGGCAGGATGTACTGGCAGCGCCCAACCTGGGTTTGTTTCCTTCCTTTGCAGGGAAGACGCAGCTCCCTGACCCTCAGCAATTTGCAGATAGGTTTCTACTCCGCCAGCAGTTCCAAAGGGACCCCAGTGGGACCAACCTGATGTTTGCCTTCTTCGCACAGCACTTCACTCACCAGTTCTTCAAGACATCCGGGAAGATGGGTCCTGGCTTCACCAAGGCCCTGGGCCATGGGGTAAGGAGAAGGGCCTCCCGCGAAGCTGGCCCACGCCTCACAGGGGGCTCCCTGTGGCGCTGGCTGCTCCAGCAGTCTGAACGGGAGAGAGACACTTTCAGCTGTATGATGTCACCCCCAGGGCTACCCGCAACTCAGGTCCTGCATCCGAGGCTCAGAGCGGCTGGGGCTCACGTCCTGGGGAGAGGACCCATTTGGAGGGAGGGGGGAAGTGCAGGGGCACACTCAGACAGAGAGGGGGAAGAGCAGGAGAGGGGACCGAAGGTGGAGGTGCCTTCCAGGCCAGGGCCACGTGGGGAAGCCTGTCCTGGAAGAAGCAGAGACCTCCAGGCTGCAGGGCTCTCACCCTCCCCAACCCATCAAATAGCCCCCAGCCCCGGAACGTCAGACTGCTGCGGGCAGGGATTGCCGGTGCTCGGGCGTGGCTGCACCATGGCTACAGAGTGAATCGCTTGCCCCCTCAGCTGGGGTTCCCAACTGTCAAAGGCTGGGGCCCGCTGCCTTGCCCTGCTGCTGGCGGGGCACAGGGTCAGCTGACTGGCCCAGCTTGTCTGCACGAGCTGAGTGCACAGCAGGGTAATGCCGGCCTCTCTCTGCAGGTGGATCTTGGCCACGTGTACGGGGACAACCTGGAGCGTCAGCACCTGCTGCGGAGCTTCAGAGACGGGAAGCTCAAATATCAGGTATTGCGGCTCTCAGCCCAGGGCCCCCCAGCCAGCACCTCTCTCCACATCTGACCGTGTCACTGCCCACATCTGGCTCCCTCCCACGGCCACTGCAGGGGAAACCTGCCACCACGTCTGAGTGAGCGAGGAGCCTCGCTCCCATCCTCACTAGCGGTGCAGGCATGTCAAGACCACGGCTCATGGGAAACCAGATTGCTGAAGGCACTTTTGGAAACATTACCCATCCACCGTCACTTGCTGAGCACTTTATGGGAAGCCCCATCGGTCTGATACAGCAGGGTGCCCTGGAGAGCCCTCCGCGGTAAGGTCATTGGGAGACACTCTCCTAGCAGCAGTCACTGAACTATAGGCCTCTTGTCTCCCCAAGGAAGTGAAGGGAGAGATGTATCCACCCACAGTCCTCAATGCGCCGGTTCACATGATCTACCCTGCCGGCACCCCCAAGGAGAAGCAGCTGGCTGTGGGCCAGGAGGTGTTTGGGCTGCTGCCGGGGCTCATGATGTATGCGACCATCTGGCTTCGCGAGCACAACCGAGTCTGCGACGTGCTGAAGCAGGAGCATCCGACGTGGAGCGACGAGCAGCTCTTCCAGACAACCCGCCTCATCCTCATCGGTGAGCACAGGGGGAGGACATGGGCCCTGGGGAGAGCAGGGCATTGGGGGCTGCGGGAGGTGACTGGGTATGATTTAACACAGCACGTATTAAATGTCATCCAGTCCTTTCTCCAATGCAGGATTATTCCCTGTGCTCCAAGGCTTTGTCCTGTCCAATTTTAAGAGCCCTATGAGTTTCTCGGACGCCCGAGGAGACCATCCCACATCCCTATAGATCTCACTATTGGGGCACTGCCTTGTTTTTCAGCCTATGTTTTCCTTTAGTTAACTTCAACCCATTATCCAAATTATACCCGAGGCACCTTAAACAGCTCTTCTCCCGGGTTGCTGGGTGCACCCTTTGGCTAGTTTCCTGTCCCACCCGCCTTGGTGATCATTCACCCCAGCTGTTCTAGTGCCAGTTATTGGCCCTCGTAACACAGCAGCAGTGTTGGGCAGATGCTGGCTCGGTAGACGAATTGGTCCAAAGGGGGAGCACTTGGAGTGTCAGCACCAAGACAACGTCCTAGGCTGAGAGTTTCCCACAGAAGGGCTGATTCTCCGCTAACGTATTCCAGGTGTACACCGCTGCCACTCGACTGCAGTGTGACACGCTCCTGGCTTACACCTGCCTTTCCAGGAGGTGAATAAAAGCCAGATGAGCCAAGAGGTCACACGCAATAGAGGAACCTCCTGGGGATTGTTTTATGGGACATATGAAGGCAGATCCAGCACAACACATGGGATGTTTAATCCTATCACACCTCTGTCCATGCCAGTCGCCAGAGCACCCATGGTGATGTTCTCTCTCCAGAGGTGGTGCTAGCCCACTGTGGGCCATAAGCAGGAATATTTCCCTGCCCCCATACATGAGTCTGAGCAAATAGCGGGTCCCCTTGAGCTGCTTGGGGCCCTCAGCAATTGCCTCGTCTGCTTATGCCTAGCGCCAGCTCTGAAATCTCTGTGAAATGGTCCGAGCTCCCATTGATAAGGCTCGTTTACAGCCAGAAGCGGTTGCCCAGTAACTAACTGTCCTGTAGCCACTTGCCTCTGCCGCTGGCTGACACCCCGCTTCCCTGCGCGCCTCTCCTCTCCTCTCCCTCCCAGGGGAGACCATCAAGATTGTCATCGAGGAATACGTGCAGCATCTCAGTGGCTACTTGCTGCAGCTGAAGTTTGACCCGGAGCTGCTGTTCGGCGCGCAGTTCCAGTACCGGAACCGGATTGCCGTGGAGTTCAACCAACTCTACCACTGGCACGCGCTGATGCCGGACTCCTTCGTCGTCCAGGAGGAGGAGTACAGCTACCAGCAGTTTATCTACAACACCTCCATGCTTCTGGACTACGGGGTGGAGGCCTTGGTGGAGTCTTTCTCCAAGCAAGCGGCAGGACGGGTACGGCACCGGGCACGGGCGCCTCTCAGCCAGAGGCAGGGAACAGCTCCTGTGCGCAGTGCGCTGGGTGGGGGGGAGGGAGGGAGGGCTGCTTACACAGCCCCATGGGCATGTGTGTTGCTCTGCAGTGCGATGGTGCCAGCAGGCCGTATGACTTGCAAGGGGCATGGGAAGTGGCTCGGGGAAGGGGCCACATCTCATGGTGGGGCACGATTCTGATGTGGGGAGGATGAAAGGAGCAGGATGACTCCTAGTGCTCCCCCACCTTCCCCAAGGCAATGCAGCTGCCCCCTGCCTCTCCCAGCCTCATTGGCACAATCCACTCCAGAGGTGCGGGCACCCCCTGGCCCATCATGGGGGCTGCCATAACACAGGCAATAATCCACACGTCTGTGGCACGTTCAGCCCATTCTCCTTCCCCCAAATCCTCTTTACAGGCTAGTGGCTGTGAGTCAAGGAGCTCATGGTAAAGGCCAACAGTCTGGCCTCATCCTTGTTCACTGCTGCCATTGTGTGGCTGTTTTCTTTCACCAATTCACATTTACAGCGTTTGAGGCTTCTCTTTCTCTCCTCTGTGTCTGGGAAACTTTTATTCAACACAGGGAGTCGGATATTCCCATTTGCTGCTGTCTGAATGCCCAGCTTGCTTCCTTAATGGAAAGAAATAATTGCCCCCCTTCCATTGAGAGGTTACTGCATAATTGTTCAGCACAGGGTTTTCTGTAGGCTTGGAAGGATCGATTTTTGTTGGTAAGCTGTTGATTTCACTGTACACAAACCAGTGAAAAAAATATTTCCATCGAAATTTACAGATAGGCAAAGAAAGAAAAATGCCACTTGAGAACTTTTGCAAGATTGGTTTAAGGCTATTTCCTTGGTTTGTTTTGACGTGATGTTGACAATTTGTGTTTTAACGGTTTTAAAACTTTTGAATCTCAATGTCTGCTGTCATTAAATCATTGTCTGATGTGTTCCCCCCCATTGTCTGATCACCCAATAATTCCCTGCAACTGTGAACATTTAAATAGATACTTTTTTATTTCTATCAGAGGGGTAGCCGTGTTAGTCTGGATCTGTAGAAGCAACAAAGGGTCCTGTGGCACCTTATAGACTAACAGAGGTATTGGAGCATAAGCTTTCGTGGGTGAATACCCACTTCGTCGGATGCAAGCAGTGGAAATTTGTGGAAATTTCCACTGCTTGCATCCGACGAAGTGGGTATTCACCCACGAAAGCTTATGCAGAAATAAAAAAATACTTAAATAAACATCAGTATTATCTATCAAAATTATATAAAATAAAAATGGAATTCTGCCAAGCCTAGTTTTCTAGCATTTTCCTCTGAAGCAGCTGGCATTGACCACTACTGGGGTTTGGGTACCACACTAGCTGGGCCATTTGTCTGATCCGGCCTTGCAGCTCTGACACAGCTCTGGTTGTTAGCGTTTCCGGTGGTTCTCTCTCTGCTGCTGTGACCTGTGATTTTGACTGTCTTCAGTCATGTGGCACCTATGTGATGGAGGCATTAGAAACATCTAATGAGACGTGTAATCTGGCATACGTGTCAGAGCTTTCTTCAGTTCCGAGTGGAACGGCAATGCTTGACTGTAACAGAAGTTTGCTCTTCCTGTGTTTCAGATCGGTGGGGGACAAACCATCAATACCAACCTCTTGAAAGTGGCTGTTGGAGTTATTGAGGAATCACGGCTGCTGAGGCTGCAGCCTTTTAACGAGTACCGGAAGAGGTTTTCCATGAAGCCCTACAAATCCTTCCAGGAGTTAACAGGTCAGATTTCATGACCTAGGTGCTGCTGCTGGCAGTGTGTGTCTGGTAAGGGGCTAGCACTGCCCTCGGGGTTCCCCTGGCGGAAGGCAGACGCCTCACGTACAGTGTGAGATCACAGACAGCTCAGCCAATCAGTGGCCCTACTGTAGGCTTTCAAACTGATTGATGTATAAACATCCCGCCGCAGCTTACTACTACTCACCCCTTTCTGAAAACTGCCAGACCTGCCTACTTGAGAGGGTTGTTACCTGCTGCAGGACAGGCGAGTGGCTGAGCAGGTGGGGCATGGCCCCGAGAGTCAGTCAGAGCATTCAGTTGGTGCTCTGGGTTAGAGACAGAGCAGCTGAAAAGTCCCGTGTCTTGTATGGATTTGAAACCTCCCTTCCGAGTGACCATTTTTCTGACTCTCTGTTGATGCAGGAGAAGAAGAGAAAGCGGCGGAGCTGGAAAAGCTATACGGAGACATTAACGCCTTAGAGTTTTATCCTGGTTTGTTGCTTGAGAAATGCCTGCCAGACTCTATTTTTGGGGAGAGCATGGTGGAGATTGGAGCCCCGTTTTCCCTGAAAGGGCTTTTCGGAAACCCCATCTGCTCCCCAGAATACTGGAAGCCCAGCACTTTTGGCGGCTCGACTGGCTTTGACATCGTGAAGACAGCTTCGCTCCAGAAGCTCGTGTGCCTCAACGTCAAGCGGTGTCCGTATGTGGCATTCCAGGTGCCAGATCCTAGCACAGAAACAGGAGCAACTGGTGACCAGCAAGACAGCAAACCATCCACTGAGCTCTAGTGTCACTGCGGCTCCACTGAGGCTGGGCCAGTGGGATTCCTCCTTCGTTACTGTCCTAACGATTCCTGTTGTACCCCACGGCCTCGGGTACAAAGCCCTCCCTTGCAGAAAGAGACAGGCACAAAGGAGGAGGACAGTACGCTCCTTGCACCATGTATCAATAGAATAGGAGGCCCTCTGGTTCTGGGCATTATCCACACACGGGGCTGGGAGAAGGGAAAAGAGAGGGAGGCTGGCACTAGGTCAGAGAGAGCCTGAGTCATCTAAATGCTACAGCCACCATAATGGTCTATCGCTACTCAAGCTGCCTCTTCTGCTAGCAAACTCCCTGCTCTAAGCCAGCTCTCAGTTTTCCAGTGGACTCTCTGCCTATCGGATGCTATCAGAGCCTTTGCTCTCACACCCTTGACTGCCCAAGGCAGCTATCACGCGTACTTTCCCTGCACCAGGACTGCAAGGCAACCTACACCCGTCAGCTGGGCGGGGGCGGAGCAGTACACAGTCACTCTTCTGCCCCAGCTGGCTGTCACACCTGCTCATCTCTCAGGCTGCTTATTTCCCTGCTGTGACCAAATGGCTTGTGTGTTTAGATTGTGGAACGACCACCCCAGAGAGCATCCTTAGGAATCACAACAATGAGGATTTTTCTCAGAGGGTCTCTGGTTTGGCCAAAGAGGGAAAGAAAATCATCCATTGCCCGCTCCATGCCTCAGGGCTTTTCCCCTTCTCCCCCACACATGCAAGGTCAGTAACCCTTCCATGGCTTTAAGAATGTCTGGGTGAGGGGCCGGGCGGGGGGTGAGAGCAGACCCCAGTGTGATACTCTGTATGATATGGCTGGAGTACACATGTACTGAACAGGTCGGAGCCTGTCCTAGGTTACCCCTTATCCAAACCAATCAGAGCTCATTCACTTCCCCCACGCCCCAGCTCAGCCAGTTTTCAAGCACTCTGGGTGAGCTAGCAAAAGTGACCATCTGAACTGCACGTACAATTTGGCACCGGCGGATAACTCGCTGTCCAGCTTCGGGAACCAGGTCCCGTTAACGTGCTGAGTGGGATCTGGCAATACACAGAGAGTTCGACCTGATTCGGTCTTTGCCCATGCAAGGGGGAAAGCGAAGTGCTTCTGAGAGAGCAGGAAAGCTGTTGAGTTTCCTGTTTCTTCGGAGGCATGTGAGTTGCATTCTGCAGCATCACGTGGAGTTTAAAATACAGCTGGGAAGTAGATATTGCTGAGGAGTGAAGGGCTGGGGTAAAATCTGTCAGAGCTGATGGAAACCCCACTGAACGGAAAATTTAAACCTAGACCAAAGAACCACACCAATGTACCACAGGGAGCAGTGCTTAGCTGTCAACTAGGCAATCTCTTCATAGGCCTTTTCTGCCTCTAATTGGATTGGCTCCGGATTCTGTCACCCTGACGCACTCTGAGAAGTACCCCACTCCACAAGCGGTTCCACTGGTCCCATAGAGGAAGGTACTGCTCAGTGCAAGCAAGGATGTCAAAATCTGGCCCTTTGAGTCTATGGGTCCTAAACTTTCCTGGTGTAAATAGCTCAGAAAATTCTGTTCCAAGAGTAAATATGTCCTGCTTCATGCCTCATGAGGTTCCACGGTCCAAAGCTCAATACAGACCTAGGAGCATTGTTTTCCTGCCCTATACCCCGTTTCCACAGCCACTGGTCTGCGCCTCAGTAAATACATGGACGGGTGATGAGCAGAGCCGTTCTAATCCCCAGGTTAGCATTGCAGACACGCAGCTCTCTGAGCGATACATTTGTTTGGAGGGTCTGAACGCTCCCCTGTGTTCGCTTGTGACAGAGCGGTCGGTTTTGATCCCAATAAAAGAGAAAGTGATTTCACCTCCAGGCAGATGGAGAATAATAACGGCCAGCTGAGTTCTTCCAGAAGAGTTTCAGGCATCCACTCCCCAGACTCAAGTACTAAAAAGAACATGACGTGTGCAGAGGAGCTGGCAAATCAAGGGCATTCAGGTGAAGGGTGCCATTCCCAGAGCTGCTCTGGCCAGGGTACAGTACGCAGCTGTGTGGGAGTGGGTCCTGGTGACACTCTGTAGCATTAGAACAGCTTAGCCAGCTGAACGTCTCAGAAGGTGTACATGCAAATATCCTTTGCTTTAAGAGAAGCCCTGGGGTGTGTGCACAGGGAGCCTGCTCCCACTCTCTCTTCCCATCTGCCGTATCTTAGCACCCTTTATTCCCCGGCACCACCTTTCAGCTCTGCTCCAGCCACCCAGCCCTTCTCTTGTGGTGCGGTCAATAGACCCCCACCCCTACCCTGTGCAGGGACCTCCCCCCCAGAAGAAGCACTGATCTCCCAGTTGCCTACAGCCCCCTCTCTCCTGTGCAACCTGCTCACACCACAGCTGCTGTGTTCATTGCTGATGAACATTTCATCCATGTCACCATGGGTTTATTTTAAAGCTCCAGATGCTGACAACACAACGCTTACATTCTTACACAGCGTCTCTCTAGCAGAACATCTAGCCCTAGGTTAATCTCCCCCAGCAGGGTTCTGTGTCCATATCACAGAACGAGATATCCAATCAGTCTCAATGTCACATCTCCATGGCAGACACACGGGATGCCTCCTGTAGGGTTCATTGCACTTCTTCCGTTCCGTCAGAACAGGACTGACTGCTTCAGTCACATGGCGCTGCAATGTTTGCCTGGGATCTCACTGTGTCCTTCGCTGGATGCTCCCAGGACACAGAGCTCTGCAATCTGCACAGTAAAACAATGGTCTGGCAACTGTCCTCAATTCATTCTCCAAGCCAAGAGTATCCCAAGCCGTAATGGTGACTCTGCCCACACACCGTGCCAAGGGAAACAAAGTGCAGCTCTGCCTCCCAGAGACAGCAAGAGGAACCACCCCTCTGGATTTGCTGGCTTGGAGCGACCTCTCGCTATTTCTGGCTCGACATTCTGCAGCTGGGGGTTTTGTGGCTGATGTAGCCCAGAGGAGAGCGACTCAAATGCTAGAGACAGGAGCAGATAGGGAGGATCAACGAAACGGAGGCCACGGTAAGAACAAACATCCAGATACATAGTAGAATATTCTGACCCACTTCAGAGCATGCGGCTGCTCCTGGCCTCGCTCAGCCAGAGAAGAGTTATTTTGTTCTTTTCAAGACTTCATTGGGTCCATTTTAATCTAGTCACAAAAAACTCCTGGGCCCTGTGAAAGTCAGAAGAGTGTATGAGCAGGACTCTCTGTGCACAAGAATTCACAAGAGAGACTCAAGAAACGGAGTTCTCCGTAACAGCAGCAGGCTTAGAATCTGTGCAGTAAAGAGCATGATCTGCAGAGCTTTTATCCAGGAGGATCCCCGAACCCTATTAACTAGTTATACGAACTGTATAGGGATTGCTTCTGTCCCCCACTGAAATGCAGCCACCTCTTATATGGAACACAGCAACAGCTTAGCAATGCACAGCAACCCCATGCAAAGGTTTGGAACAGGAAGTGAAGCATAAACTGAAGTGGGAAATTAGGAGTGCAGAAAATTATCCAAGATGGAATTTAGCCAGGACAACCCTGGCTTTGCTCTGTATCTTTAATGACCAATCATACCCATGGAGTAAGGCTCACATGCCCTCTCTGGCCTGGCAGCCAATACGGGCCCAATGCCCATGAGACAGGCGTGACCCACCCTGGCTGGCCCAATGTACTGGTACATACAGAGCCAGCACCTAACTTCAGAGGGGAAGGTAATTTGTCCACCCAACGATCTACTTCAGGTAGAGACCTGATACTCTGCTGCAGTTCCCAGTCAGGGTTTCCAGAGCAGAAGGGCTGACCCAGCCGGTTCCCTGCCCTGTGCCTAGCACCCTGCAATCAGAAATACAGCCCCAGCAGCAATGGCGCTTACGTACCAGGGCCTACCAGCAAAGCCGGCTGCTGCGCCGCTGCCCCTGGATGAGACGAATCGGAGACAGTCTGAGTGGCTGCTGGGGCTGAGGACACCTCTGGGCTGCAAGGGTACAGGTGTATTTCCACTGTAACAGACATCCTGGCTATTCCAGAGCTGGACTGGTCGCCAGGAGGGGAACACTCCACCATCCCCACCACAGGGGCTGCAGTAACTTGCCCATGATTCCCACGGGCGTTCCTCCCGAGCGGTACGATGCTCCGCAGCAGCGGCTCAGGCCCGTGGAAATACAGCGTGGTGCCAATGTGCTGGAGAGCCGGAGAGGTCTGGCACATGCCAGAGGCCCTTGCACCAGGCGCCCCGGGCACAGAAGAGGGTGCAGCGTTGTGGGGGCTCGGGTCTTTCTCCTGATGAGCAGACTCACGCTGTGGGGACACTGGGGAGTCCTGGCACGAAGCAACATGCACGTCACAAGGCACAGAGAACATGGCTGGAGCCGTGCTCCCACCCAGCAGTTCCTAAACAATGGGAGAACAGCTCTGTGAGTGACCCAGGATGCGGCCCCAAGCCCAGACAGCACGGTGAGGGGCAGGAGACATTAGACAGCTTGAAACACAGACAAGAGACGGGATGGGATCAGAACAATCCACCCAGTAAATACGGCAGATTGAAGATACCGCACCAGACCCTCGCTGCTGTAGAGTGGTCTAGCTTCACTGACATCAAAGGAACGACACTGGCCTACCCCTGCCGAGGGGCTGACCCACCAATTAACCACCCGGACTGAATACAGCATCACCTGACTGGCCAATCCATGGCCAACAGGCAGCACTTGACTGGCGTTGGAGTCCCTGACAGGAAGGGGAATCGCTATTGTGAGGAGGCTGGGAGAGAGGCTAGTTCACAGGGACACACAACCCTGGCAGGTGGGGATGTGAGACACAGGGTGGGGGACAGAGGCAGGGATTGCAGTGCAGTGCTGCGGTACGGGGTTTCAGAGAGCTTTAATGAGGTGGGGGAACAGCTACTGGAACAGAACCAGGTGCCCCTTACCATTGCCCTGGCCTGTGCTGTCTGCAGAGCCTCGCCAGCAGCAACAGCCGGGGGTTCCTCTCGGTGCCCAGCCGCCTCCGCAGGGAGCGTGGGGTCAGAGTGCAGCAGGGTGGGGGAAGCGCCGGTGTCGTAAGGATTCTGCTCAACAGCGTCGACAGCGCATTCAACTTGGAAAGCCCTGTGGGTCAGAGAGGGGTCAGGGATGGGGGGCAGCGAGCTGGCATTTTAAGTGAACGCCACCCTCTCGGTCATTTCATCAGCCACTCGCCATGTTCACAGCCTTTCAGTCTAGGGAGCAGAGCTCCTCCATCTGCCCATCATAACCCATCTCCCACTGCCCCCACTGAAATATGTTGCCTGAAGGGCACCAGAGGGGTCTCACTGATTCGATTGCAGGGTAAAGCTAAAGTGGGAAAGTCTCTTGGAGACATTCCTGAGTGAGCCCATCCCCGCAGCCCGTCCCTAGCGAAGCGGCTGGGACGGAGTGTCCCTTCGCGCCCGAGCTCATCTGAGCTCCAGAGTTTTGCTGCTGGGACACAGGATTTGAAACCACAACCGGCCTCACCGCTTCACAATCCCATTGCATATACAGTGGGACAAACTCACCTGTTCTCGTACGCCTCGTCCACGTCCAAGTAATTTCTCCTTCTCCGGGAACTAGAGGATTTTGGAGAAGCTGCAGGGAAAAGCAGATGTGTTCATTCAGCCAGCACACCTGGCAAAGTGCCCAGGCAGTTAGCTATCATGTAGGGCAGGCATGCCAGAGCAGCTGGCCCTCTGGTCGGGACAGCACATCAGCCCGTACAGGCCAGTGACTACGTACTCCTAGGGCAATATCCAGAGACTGCAACGAACGCACCAAAACGCCCCTGCAGCGGCACCTTTGAGTACTAGCGAGATGCGGTGTCTGGCTGGCAGAGTTCACCTCGTCGACGGGACGGTCCCTCATGAGCCCCAGACTCTCCCCACTCCTGCACATGTCTGCTGTAAATCACAGACACGGGAAACGCTGAATCGGGGGCCTGGCATCAGGGAGGGTGTGAGTGGCTTTAAAGTCACTCCCCGCACCTTCACCTTCCAGCGTGGATTTTAGTCCTGTCCCTCCTCCTGGGGCTTTGCCCCTTTGGTAGACAGAGAACGGGGGCAGGCTGCATCCTGGCTGTGCATGCACACATCTTTCATCAGCATTCATGCTCAGGTTTGGAGCAGAGCTGGGCCTGAAATCTGGATCCAAATGTACTCAAGGATCAGGGTTTGGTTCTGGCCCGTTGAAGAGAGGAGCCAGCTATGATGTACAGATCCAGATCTGACCCTCCACAGCAGCTGGGGCTGCTCAGAGCCGGGGCTCTGCTATGGGCCCATCTCTACTTCAGATAAATCCAGGGACCAGCAACCCTCCTCTACCACCAACCCTAAATCTTCACCTCCGTCTAACCCCAAACCCAGGCACGACTTGGAGCGAAGTGCAGAGAAGGGGAGTGAGCGCTCACCTCTCTCGTCACTTCTGCCCCTGAACCTGCTGTTTCCAGGTGGCCAAAGAAACAATGCCAGAGCGTCATCCCAAAGGCTGTTCCCCCATATTGCCGGCCTCAGGGAGAGCGGGACAGCTCAGATACCTGCCAAATACACACCCAGAGCTTTCCAAACGCCTCCTGTCAGAGGTGTGCATGGGGTCGCTGTGCCCCTGGAGAACATGCTGGCTTCCAGAAGCCAGGGCTGAAATACTCACAGGTACTATTGCCTTTGGCGAGCTCTATTTTGTGGCGGAACGAATACACCCCCATGGAAATGAATATCAAAGCCAGAGACACGGAGACTCCCACAACCACCGGGATGTCATGCTCCTCCAGGACAGGGAGCCAGCTGGAAGCAGGTGGAGATTTCTGCCTGCAATGGTACAGCAGTCAGGCCCAGATCCACAAAGGTACTTGGGCGCCTACCTCCTTGCATTGTGGGTCTGGGCCTCAGATCAGACCAATGGCATGCCCAAGCAGGCGAATGTAATGCACAGAGGCCAGCTGCTTCCGTTCGTTACCTTGCTGTCGTGACTGGAGGCCGGGTGGCATTGTCCTGTTTCCTTCGGGCGGACAATCGTACCATCCCTGTAGCGTTCCCAGCGGGCAGAGGATACGCTTTGCTCTGGCTGCGAGCGGGGATTTCCTTGCCCCAGATCCCTGAGGGATGCTCGATAACTCCAGGTGGCCCCTGGGCGGCACTCCCTGCTGGGGCTGCAGTGCCACTTCCTTTACCTTCCTGTTCCAAGGGCAACGCCAGGGCAGAAACGTCTCCTGCAGGCAGGGCCCTCCCCGGGGTGGAGGAACTAAAGGCTGGAGACACAGAGAGAAGCGCTGCCCTGACGCCAGGATGGTCGCGGAAACGCCGGACAGAAACCTTTACTCATGGGGAGGGTGGTGCAGAGACCGAGGCAACAAGTGGGGCCTGTTCTGGAGCAGCCCCTGGGGGGTGAAGTCTCCAGGCAGGTGGACGATGGCCAGCGAGCCATCAGGGGTTATGAAACCCCCACGTCAGCGTGTCCGGGGGGTGATAACACGCACAGAAGAATGAGAGCCCTCAGCCAGCCAGGGCGGAGGGAGCCCCTGGGAGGTGAGACGGGCACTGGAAAGGCACGATGCTCCTGACAGAGTGTTGATGTGGGCGAGAGGCGAGCGAGGCCAGGGCCAGCAGGAGGCTCACATGCCATGAAACCCTAGAGGAAGCCGAGGGATGACGGATGCTGGAGCAGCAGTGCCAGCGGGAGTCCGGCTCGGGGGGGCGAGGTGGACAGCACACGCGGCCTGCAGGGTGTCATGCAGGAGAACGCTCGTGGCACCTCCCCCGACACACACATCCCATCTGACACTCACAGGCTCCTGAATCTGGGCTGGGGCCAGGACGTGGCGGGGAGCTTGGTCCCCTGGGGTGAGCTGCCACGCTTGCTTTTACCAGGGGGACCTTGGCAGAGAGCCCCTCTCCTCTGGCATCGGCCCGTCTGAGCTGCAAAACACAAAGTGCATTGGATACGCTGTCAGTCTGGCTGAGGGGCAGGCCCAGGCCCGTAGCTGGGGGTGCTGCCTGGGGGGCGGTCTGCACCTGGAGCAGGCCCTGTGTTAGCCTCATCATGGCCCCATCTCCTTGTGTGGGGCCCTGCCAATCACCATGCTCCAATCTCTGGGGCAGAGCGTGACATGGTATAACACAAGTGTGAGCCCAGCACTGCTTGCTCCTGCTGCCAGGTGGCCTCCCACAGAGTGAGGCTGTGCTATCCCCAGGCCAGGGGCGGCAACGGTTGGCGGTTCTCCGTCGCTGCTCCCATCCTGACACTGAGAGCAAAACATCCTCACCTGACACCTCAGGGGAGGCTCAGCTTTATCCCACAAAGGGGAACTGGACACAGGAGTGAAATCCCGACCCCACTGAAGCCAGTAGCCAAATTCCCACTGTGGTCAGGATCTCAACCACAAAGTTACATGCCAGATTTACCTGCAGGAGGCTGGGGACAGAGGCTGGGGTATTTCCGACTCCCTCATCCCAGCTGTTCACTTCTCCATCTATAAAAGATCAGGTGTGTGTCACTGCTGTGGTGCTGGAGACCCCACCACCTCCCGATTTCCTGTGTACATCCAAACCCTTCGCAGACAGCCTCCAGGAACTGCCTGGTGTCTCCATCCTCTCAAGCAAAAGGAAGCGCAAGAAAGAGTCAGGATGCTCTTGAGCCCATTTGCCAGAAAACCCGCCTGTCTCCTTCAGGAAAGTGGGGGCCCGACAGACAGACAGGCCTGGTTAGCAATGGCTGTTAGCAGACTCATGTTACCCCAACAGACCATGGGAAGCTGTGCTCTCTCTCCATTCACAGTCAGCGTCGCCATCCTGCTGTCCCTCCCGGCTGCATTCTCAGCAACACAGAGAGAGAGAAAGGGAGCCCCCCTCAGCCCAGGACCGTTGCTGAGAGCTAAGATCAGCAATGCCTCTGAACCTATCGCAGCAGGAATCTGAAGAGATGCATCATAAGCAGCACAAGAGTCAGTGGCCGGTTCAGCTGAGCTACAATATCCCCTGGGCAGGAGGTAAACGCTGCAAGGGACAGAACGGACAGTCCAGCATCAGCTCTCGCCCTTCCATAGACAGAGATGCAGCAGATCCGCACACAATGCAAAAGGACGGATCTGAAACCACCCGGGCCATTCAGAGCAGCAGCTTGTGTTTGGGGCTAGTGGGCTGGATCAGAACAGGCCATGTGCCACTAGCCAGCATGGCTACTATAGGACTAGCCTCCAGAATCCAGCTGGATCAAAGGGACTCCTTGCTGCCAATGTCTGCTGCCCTTGGGCATTCCGAACTCTGTGTCCCAGCTGACGGAGCTCAGAGCCCCGGGGCTTTGGATGCTTTAGGACTCCAAAGCGATCCCTGGGTATGTGTCTGTCTCCCTGGACCCATGAGAACAACTCCAGGGACTTTATTATGGCAGTGGCACCGCCGAGCGCGGCTGAGTGACTGAGATGCCCCGCATTGTGAGGGCCGAAGCCTGCTCCAAGGGATAGGGGCTGCCGCATCAAACTCACCCAGCTCCGCACTGCACTGGCTGCTCCTCAAGTAGCAGTTCTGCATCACCCCAGAAACAAGCACATAGAGCGCCACAGTCCCCATGGCTCCCGCTCGGGGCTCACGGCTCTGATGAGTGCCTAAGAGACACGGGAATCCTGGACGTGAGCACGGCAGCACGACACGCTCCCACCCCCAATTCTCTTCTTCTCCAACACCCAATTCCAGCCTTAGCCCACTTGCCCTTTGCAGAAGTTGATGTCTTGTGGTGTGCCCAGACGCCACACTGATGGGCACCCTTCCAGGGCTTGTCATAGGTCAACAATAGTTCTGAGTCAAAGAAGCACATTACAGATACTTGCCCAGATTCACTTTGTCCCTGCCCGAAAACACTTCTCATTTGTGGAGGCAGCACCGTGTAGTGACCTGCACCGCAACCTAGGTCCCCAACATCTAGTCCCAGCTGTGCCACTGACTCACTGGGTGGCCTTGGGCAGGTAACATAACCTCACTCCCTCTGTTTGTCCAGCTGCATAACTGGGGTAGTATTTACTGTAATGTATTTGTACCTAGAGACCCCTGCCCCACACACAAACTTGTAACAAAAAGATGACCTTGCCACAATGACCTTACAATCTGAGACAAGACCAGAGTCCTCACACCTCACAGGGGCTGCGCAGATTCAGTAGTGGAGTCTGGAGAGTCCTTTGAACACATGTAGGGCCAAGCGCTCTTATTAGCTGCAGTCCATCACTTCTCGTTTTCCTTGGGGGTGGGCCTGTCCCTCGGCTCGGCACTAGATGGTGCCGGTATTCCACCAGCTGGGGACCTGAAGCTATTGTCACTTCCATCAGGAATCCACCTTCATTTATTAATGGGGGTTGTGACAAAATGGCAGATGTTGGTATGGCAGGTCCCGCGCTTTTCTTGGCCGGGGACAGGGGCTAGGACGCCACTCCTTGCCCCTGCTCTTGGAGCGCCGAGAGCCCCGCTAGTGGCCCGGGAAGGTGGTAGAGGAAGGGGAAGAGGTCTGAGTTTGCTCCTCACTCTGAGCCCCAGCCCCTCTCAGCCCCTCTCAGCCCTTGGGTGGGGTTACCCTCGGTCCTTGATGCTGGGGGAGGGAGTCTCCCTGATCTGCTGGGGCCGGGTCTCCCTTCCTTCAGTTCTCTGGTCTTTTAATTCTCAGCAACACCCGTCCAAACTCCAGCCTCTCCTTCCTTGCTCCACCCTGTCTGCCTGAAGCAGGGGGTTTTTATTAGGTTCCTGACAGGGCCTTAATTGGCTACAGGTGCTCCAATTAACCTGTAGCAACCTTCCCTAGCCTACAAGGACCCATGCCTTAATTAGCCTAGGGCTTATACATCTCCCCTCGACCACTCTCCCACTACTCCCTGGCCCTGCTGTATCACAGGGTTTACAAAGGGAGTGCTCTTCAGAGTCTACAGAACCGCAGAAACCCTCCCATGGATACACAGCTCCATAGACACGTGCCAAACGTGAGCTGATCCATGGAACTCGCTGACCCCAGCAGCAGCCTGGGTGGATTCAGTTCCCCCTGCACCAACCCAGGGCACTTGGGATCTAGGTGGGTGAGGTGCAGAGAGGCTGGGCCAACCAAGGGCCACCTCCCAGCCCAGGGGTGAGGCTAGAATAGTTGTCACGTACACTCCATGCTGCTCGCATGGGGCACATGGGCCACTGGATTCTCAGAGTCATGGTCCTTCCCCTGGACGGCCCCCAAAACTGACCTTCCACACAGGGCCCCACAAAGGCCAGCACGGAGACAGCCCCTCTGCTCAGCTGTCTGACTCCAGCTCATTTCCGACAAAGGCCCTCTGTGCTACAGGTGAAACTGGAAATAACTAACCAGCTTTAGCCTTGAGAGAGCCTCTAGTATCCATCCATCTATGAGCCCTCCTCACCATGGTATCTGAACGCCCACGACCAGGCCCTTTCACCCAGATGGATCTAATGTTGCCAACTGTTTGCACAGACTATTTAAATTGTAATCAATTTACCCATCACAATAATGCAGCCACTTCTGGGGCGGAATATGGCGGCAGTAGTGACACTGCGTACCAGGGTAGATATTACCTCCACAACAGTGCTCACTGAGATGTCACCCGTGCACCCAGAGCCTCTGGAACTAGGGATGCCTGCTTTACATTACTGGGGCGCTTTAGAGATTACCCTGATCAGATGTACCCCCACTTTGCTGAACTCCTGGTTCATGAAACACAGCCATTTACAGCAAGGCTGTGTGCTGCACTCACACACCCACCTACTGTGGCAGAATGGTCTTTAAAGAAGATTAATACAGAAGAGCACAAAGAGGCAGCATTAGCTTATCGCTGAATGACCTCCTGAGCGATGACTCACCGCACATAAGGCTAATGGAGGAGGATTATTTAGTGGATGATCAATTACTCCCCCTTTCCTGGGAAGAGAGTAGGAGTTTACAAGGACAAGATGAGTTGACTGAGGCTTATTGCCATGCAAATGACCATCAGGTTAAACTGAAGGGGCATTCACCTGCTAATAAAGTTGGACTTCACCTATTTCTAACATCTGTTCTCATGGGACGAAGTGCAGAAGATCCATGCTTTGCCAACCGCAGGAGCGCCAAAACTGTGTCCTACCAATGGCCACAACCATAACGGTGACCTATGAATTCAGGGGCTGCACTCGGGCTGCTTTTTATGCTCCGTCTCTAATATGGAAGTGCAGCCCACAGGAGCAGAAGCAGCTCATGCCCCATCACATGCTGCGGGGCAGGAAGGCCATTCCTGTGTTACTGACGCCACACGACTGAAGATCAGTCAAACCAAAATGGGTTTTGCAAATCTAATTTTCTTTTTGCCTTTTGTGAGGTTTAAGTTTTGCCCTTCAGTCAGCTTAGGGCAGTGAAACTAGTCTGGTGAGTTTGACTCTAGCTCTAGGGAGTTCCAGGTGCCTGTTCCCAGGCTCCAGCTCAGGGCCTTTTGCTTGGATTTCCAACAAACCAGCGGAAGGTTAACAAAAATCTGAATTCAGTGTTTTAAAAAGAAAAGCCAAACCCATAAAAAACAACCCATTTTTATCCATATTGGGTTTTTATCAACACTTGTCCCAATTTCCACCTCCTCCCCAAGCAAAACTTACACAGAGGGCCTAACAATACTTTAATCCTTTCTTTTTCAGTCTTGTTCCTATGCCTGGGGCAGGGCTTGGTGACACTTACAGACGTCTGAATTAGACCTTCTTAGGATCATTCAGTGATCTCACGGTCTTCCTTTCACTGAGCAGACATTTTGGGTTTTGTTGTGTTTGGATTCTATAGGCAACTCTGCACGACAACAGTAAACCCAGAGTACAGTAACTCTACTAACATCAACCAAGTTATCCAGATTTACCCTGGTGTAACTCAATTCAGAACTAGGCCTTCAGAAAAGGCGATACATTCTGGCTGCTCTCACCTGGTTTATTTTGCTTTCTCAAAGGAAGCGTTTACAATGGGTAAACCTGCCGATTGCATCCTGTTAATCTCCTTTTCCTGAAGATGAAAGATCAGGTGCACAGTTGAGGGCTTGGGTTTAATGCCAGCGCCTTCATGAGCTGAAATATGCATGAAGCAAAACAGACAGAGCTGGGGCCAACGCAAGCCACAAGCCTGAAGGAGTGGGCAGCTTTATCACCTGGAAGAAAGGAGAGACATCTGACCATCCAGAATGGCATAAGGATTTCCTAATATACACACATAGCAGAAGTGGGTCCGTCCTGGGGAAGGGGCCGTCATGTTACTCCTCTGAATGCATCTTTCAAATGAAACATCAGGAAATGGCCCCTCTAGGACCGTTCATTTGTTTGGCGTCACTTTGAAAAAGAAAAGCTAAACACTCTAAAAGGGAAGTATTTTAGAGTAGCAGCCGTGTTAGTCTGTATCCACAAAAAGAACAGGAGTACTTGTGGCACCTTAGAGACTAACACATTTATTTGAGCATAAGCTTTCGTGGGCTACAGCTCACTTCATCTGTGTGTGTATATATATATATATTCATACTGTGTGTTCCATTCTATGCATCTGAGGAAGTGAGCTGTAGCCCACGAAAGCTTATGCTGAAATACATTTGTTAGTCTCTAAGGTGCCACAAGTACTCCTGTTCTTTTTAAAAGGGAAGTGAAACTGGAAGAGGGAGATGGAGACAGACAAACAACACATGTACCGGAATGAGTGCGAGGTGAAAACACAACAGATGAATGAGATGAAAAATATTTCATATTTTTTAAGATTAAAGCAATGGAATGTGAAACAAGCCTGATTGCTCCACAGGAGACCACCTAGGGGGCAGGTAGCCCACACAAACCATTCTGGACCCTCTGTCCCTTAACTAACCTTTTCTTAAGCAACGCTAAGGGATTTGCCATAAATTCTTCTCAGCAACTGGTCGAGATTGGGTTCAGTATTTGACACCTCTTTTATCAACTGACTCTGATTCACCGAGGTGAGCTCAATAATCTAAAAGATCTTTTCCACCACACCTGGCCACCTGCTGTCTGAAAAACCACAGAATTCAAAAACACAACATACGTCTGCATCAAATACATTTACATTGGAACCTCCCCATGTATCTCTCACACACCCACAGGTAGATACAGGACTAACTTGAGCAGAGGTCTTCCTGTACTACATGGACCTACTAGAGAAGCCAGATACATATGGTCTGTAGCTGATGCTGAATGTTTATTCTGCCATTTGGTTCTGGGATAGAGCAGCAGCAAGCACAACACAGGGAAGGGGAGCAGCAGGCTGTGATCACAGAGAAGCAATGAAGTTTTAACATTAGCTGTTTCCTATCGGTAGCTAGCATCTCCCTAGGGAAGCAGCAAACACCATACACCATGCCTTATGAATGACCACACACTCTTCTGCACCTCCTTACTCTTGCCTTTCAGATAAACAAAGCAGCATGGAGACTTCAAAACATTTAAAGCCATTACACGCCAACTGCCGTCGCCTCTATTTTGCAAGGACAGTCCCCACCTTTTCCAGCTCTCCATTGCAAAAGCTCTTGCACTTGCATGGTCTCTCAGTGGAGTTAAAGTCTGTCCTTGTTTGTAGCTTTCAGATGCTGGCAAGTTTGCAGAGGTGAAAAATTCTGTTCTCATTCCTAATAAGGTACTCCACGTCTAACACGATAGTTAATTGCTTTGCAAAAGATTGGTCTAAGAGTCTGATCCTTTTCTTAGAATGATCAAAGCTTCCCCAAGCCATAATAATACATACACTTACACCACACTTTACAGACATTAACAAAACCACTGACTTCCCACAAAGAGTTTACAGCACAGGAGATAAACTTTGGCTGGATCCCTTTTGAGAAGCAACAGAATCCCTGGTCCTTCCACTGCCTGGGTGGGGAAGCAAAGGCGGTTGTGAAAGGCTCAGGGATGCAAAGCCGCGGGCGGGCGGATACCTGTCCCATTTCACAGCCCATGCTGCTCGCGGTCTGGGATCCATGTTGCTGAGCTGCTGGACCGATCTGAAGGAGGAAGATGGGTGGGCTATGGGATGCTGGATAGTTGCATCATCAACCTGAGTCTACACTGCTTACCCAGCAAACAGAAAACCCTCCAGGAGATGCACAGTGAGCTGTTGCTTAACTACCAGGGAGATTGGGCTGGAAGATTAACTCTTTCCTCACTCCAGTGGATGTACACTTTCAGTTGCACAAAATCCTGGTGCCAGGAACAAGGTGCACATGGGAAACCCACCTGCATTTAACAGTTGCAACTATTAATTTGCACCTCTTTAGCATCTTTTATCTGAGCCCTTCACAAACACGGAATCTCACAACAGTTCAATGAGGTTTCTGTAAAGAAGCATTAGTACGTGCAAGGCAGGTAATTGTGCACATAAGTACAGCTGGTCAGAACATTTTCAACAAAAGTTTTTATAAAAAAATGCTGTTTTATCAAAACTAAACATTTTGCGGAAATGTGTCAATTTCAGCTGACCAGAAGGTCCCTGAGTGCCTCTGGAGAGAACGAGGAGTACTTGTGGCACCTTAGAGACTAACAAATGTATTTGGGCATAAGCTTTCGTGGGCTAGAACCCACTTCATCAGATGCATAGGGCTAGAACCCACTTCATCAGATGCATAGATGCATCTCTATGAATCTGATGGAGTGGGTTCTAGCCC
Source organism: Macrochelys suwanniensis (assembly GCA_033296515.1). NCBI lineage: Eukaryota > Metazoa > Chordata > Testudines > Chelydridae > Macrochelys > Macrochelys suwanniensis. Next base: position 3,884,080 of record CM065790.1, on the reverse strand, counting down.
ACGAAAGCTTATGCCCAAATACATTTGTTAGTCTCTAAGGTGCCACAAGTACTCCTCATTCTTTTTGTGGATACAGACTAACACGGCTACCCCTCTGAAACATCTCTGGAGAGAAAGACCCACATTGAAAACCTGATGGTTTAGATCTGAAAACAGACATTTCATCACAATTCCATTTTCATTCCAGTGTGGAATGAAAAACTTTGAAACCTGAAAAGTTGTGCAATGGAACGGTCATTCGCTAGCCAGCTTTACGCACGAGTGCTCTTTTGCACATGCAATGCAGATTTTGTTCTGGTGTGTGTGCATTTTGCATCTGCAGTGTATGGCCATGTCTACCTAGGAAAGAGATGCGCTGTAACAGGTTAGCTAACACACAGGGCCGGTGTAACCACTAGGCGAACTAGGCGGCTGCCTAGGGCGCCAAGATTTGGGGGTGCCAAAAAGCGGTGCCCCCCAGTTTTTTTTTCACACTATTGCTGGAAAACGAATGAATAAAGAAAAGAGAAACGTCGTTGAACTTGCATTTTAACTTGTCGTTCTCTCGTACATTACAGCTATAGCTTACGCCAACTCTGCGTTGCGGGTGCAAGTGTGCTGCTTCACACTATGGTACAAAGTGGCAATGACGTCATTTTTCTTGTCGCGCGGAGAGAGGGGAAGGGGGGGGGCACAAGGTGGAAGTTTCGCCTAGGGCGCAAAATATCCTTGCACCGGCCCTGTTAACACAGGGTAAAATATTAAGGTAGACAAAGCGAGGTTTGGTTTTAACATGCGTTAGCTGGTCGAGGTGACCCCTCCTACTGACACGTTAAAACACAAATTCACCAAACACTAATATTTTAACAAGTTAGTTAACATGTTCGTTTGCTAGGTGGCCAATTTGGAAAATCCAGCTCAATACAGCACAAAGCAGAACTGCTACTACAGAATCTCTCTTAAAGCTTCTCTACCGGTGTCAGTAGTAGGCCAGACCCTTCAGCTACCGTCATTCCTCTGTTTGCATTGGGCTGGCTTTCAGAGAGCAGAGACACTGTGGCCTAACATTCATCCTCTCTCACCCCATCCCCACCCTACTATGTACCTTCGTCATATGATACATCGGACCATAAGCTCTTCAAGGCTGGGTCCTTGTCTTGCTATTGGCACCATAAAACACCTAGCACACACTTGCGGACTGTAAATTAACAGAGGTCGGCCGGGGTAGCAGGAGATTGTTTTGATCCTATTACAATTTCACTGTGATAGGGAAAAGAGCACTTTCTGAATATGCAAAATTTCAAAGATATTCAAATAGTGCCAATCCCCTCTCCGAAGCCGGGTTTTATTATGATGCTAATGTGCATGCTGCCTGCATTGCAGACTTCATAGTATATCAGCCTGAATATAAATGATAGTCACTTTGATTTTTTCTTAAAAATGCTGATATACTAATGCTCAATGGTTTCATGTTGCATAACGTTCATGTGCTCTGCTTGCATTTCTGAGATAGAGAAAATCTCAGCTTGGAGCTCTTAAATGACTCTTTTGTGCTTATTAATGTTCCTTAAGTTAGCTGCAATTCAAGCAAGTTCATATTTGAATTGCATTTCTTTTTCTGTTTATAACTCTCTTTTAAACATAACTGAATTAGAAATATTAAATCCTCTTACGTCCACAAGCATATTACTACTACAACAGAAATATATAAAGGCACTGGTGAGGGGTGACTATCACTGCACAGACACATGGTACAAGTCAAGCCACCTTAAAATATACTACACTAGGTCAATTTATAATCCAAATTACAGGGTGTCATTACGAATTAATCCACTTTTCCCACACAATGGTAACCATAGATCAAAAACAAGACAGGGAGTGAATGAATGAGGAAATGGCAGTGTGTTGTAATAAAAAGATTTATTACATAAGGGGTATATTTAACTCAATATTATAACATTAAGTACACACTCCTATATAACCCATTTGGGTTGGCTATATTACTTGTGATTAATGCAGTCATGCTGAAATCATGCCAATAAAACGTTTGCATCACTCTGCATCATGTATTTTTTTTAATGAATCGGTTTACATGACATTTTACAGACTGTTTTAGAAATCTCTATGCTAGTCAAGCCAGGCTGCCTTACTACCATGAATCCAGCCACAAAGGCTGCAGAGGTGAAAGAGAGAGGGAATAGCTTTCTGTAAATCATAATGCTGCGATCTAATTTATGAAGCGCGCTCAGCACAGCACAGACGAAACACAAAAAGGTCATCAGCAAAAATTAAACCATCATAACACGCACTTTAAAAGAAACTCAAGAGCCAAAAGCTGCAGCCGGAGGAAACCAGTTCCCATAACATAAAGCAGCAGCATTCAGTAACAATGATCACTAATGAACAAATGGAGCCAGGCAGTTCTGGAGGTTTCTCTCCTGTAGCATGAAGTGGGACCTGATCTGTGTTTTTTAGGGATGGGAATGTTCGGGCCCACGTTGCTGGGCAACTGAGGCAGCCGCAGGGATGTTTTTTTAAAAGCCTTTTGTCATTTTTAACAAAAGATGGAAAAAATGATTGTGAAGTCTGCATGGAGGGCTTTTTGTCTGCCCCCCCATTTTTTTTCTGCTTTATTGCATTCTAATGATGCTGAGTGCAAAGATGAGCTCCCAACAGCTGCTACAAGAGTAAAAACGAAATGACTGACATAAGAAGGTACCTTTTGTTTTACCTGAACTTTCAGTGTAGAAACCAGGCAACACATTTCAAATTGGTGGGAAGGTGCCCACATTAATATTTGTATGAAGTGAGTCAGTTTAGTTTATTTATTGGCTTAAAGAAGATTTTCCACAACGTAGCTGTTCAGTCATATGTAGGGCCAAATTTGGCCCTAACTTCTGCCATTTTGGCCCCTGCACCTCTAGGTTATATGGAATCACAATAGGTGTAAGTGCAGCACAGAACGTGGTTGTTTGTGAAGTTCTATTGTAAGCTTTGTGGGTAGAGACTGAGTTTTCCTTTCATACACCGTGCTCAATGAATAATGCACATCAAAGATTCCTCATTTCCTGTAGTCTCCTTGTACAGTCAAGTTGCTGCGGTCTCTATATCCTAAGCCCTTATAACAGAATGTTCTGACAAAGCCATGGCAGTAAAAGGAAGCAATTTTAATGTCCGTGATTTCTGTTGAGAAGTAATAGTGGATCAGTTCTGGTTGCTCACAAAGAACTAAGGTCATAAAGACAACCGAGTTCAGCTGAGTCCAAGTGTTAAAGAAGCCAACAGGGGATGGTGAGAAATTTTAGCCTTGGCCTCACTAGCCCCCACATGGGCAGCGTGAATCAGGGCTTTGCAGAAAGTGGGGAAGCCACAGAAATGGCTTCTCTATTTCTCCCAAGTCTGAGATACCATCTACTGGGACACTAAGGGTACGTCTACACTACCCGCTGGATCAGGGGGTAGTGATCGATCTATCGGGGATTGATTTATTGTGTCTAGCGTAGATGCGATAAATCGATCCCTGAGCGTGCTCCCCGTCGACTCTGGAACTCCGCCTCCGCAAGAGGCGGAAGCAGAGTTGACGGGGGAGCAGCAGCGGTCGACTCGCTGCCGTGAGGATGGCCAGGGAAGTCGACCTAAAATACGTCGACTTCAGCTAGCTGAAGTTGTGTATCTTAGGTCGACACCCCCCCACACTCCCCAGTGTAGACCAGAGATCCAGCTGTAGAAGATTGCTTTCCAGTCTCTCTGTGTGTATGTTTGCAGCGTTGTTGTAGCCATGTTGTCCCAGGATATTAGAGAGACATGGTGTGTGAGGCATCTTTTGTTGGACCAGCTTCTTGTCGGTGAAAGAGACAAGCTTTCCAGCTTACACAGAACTCTTCTTCATGTCTGGGAAAGCTTGTCTCTTTCACCAACAGAAGTTGGTCCAATAAAAGATATTACCTCCCCCACTTTGTCTATTTATGTGTATATCCTTTAAATTCAGGGATAGTTCTCAACCATAATATTCCAACGCACCTTGCACCCCTTAGCTGAAAGGTCTAATATGAATAAACTGGGAAGGGAACAGAATTTAGTACGGATTAAACATAAATTTCTGAGGGAATTTTACAGATGGTGAGTGAAATCCTGGCTTCATCAAAGTTAATGGCAAAACTCTCTTCACCCTGTATTTTGTCAGCTATAGTCACTGGGATGTCATACAACATCCCCTCTTTTCGCTATTTGTGATGGATTGCTTTTAATGCTGGCCTCCCCTCTGCTCAAGTCACCATTAGCAAACCCATGGATCAATATTTTAAAAGGCTATAGGGAGCATCATTTAGAGAGTTCTGAACGAAGAAAGATTCTTACATTTAGATCCAATATAGGGTTAAATAATGAAGACCCCCCCCCACTAAATAACTTTTAGGAGGGAATGGTGAATTGTGCTAGTTAGCAAGTGAGAGGGGGAAAATACTCTACATTGTCAAAACTACAAGACTTTTGAAGAGTGGAACATGTAAGAGACAGGGAATGGGATATGGGGCCTTTCACTTTTGATTCACTGGTGTGAAGCCAGCTTCAGGTTAGCAATGATTAAAGCTGTTCTTGTAATGGACCATCTTAGAAGCTCATGGTCTCAATCCTATTCCTTTTGTGTAAGTGTCCACTTAAAAAAAAAATCAAAAAAAAAAAATCACCTTCTCCATTGGTAGCTCTGCCAACTCTTTAAGCAAACAAGCAGAAGCCTGATTGAATGAACAAACAAGGATTAGATTCCCCCATGTCAGGGTTCAGATGACGCTTCCTGTGCCACATCTCTTCCCTGAACAGAGGACTTCAGTTCCCAGGCCACCAAGCCAGGGCTTTCTACCAGCACCAATTAACTGTCTATATAATTCAAAGGATGAGGTTATACGTAGAACAGGACTATGTAACAGGAGCTGCTGAATAACCACTGGCAATCAATTTAAGATTTGCTTCACAATTATACGCTTCAAAAACACTTTACTAGGTGCAAGACAGTTTTAGTTTCCATTTTATTGAAGTAATTTAACAAAATGTTAAGAATTCTTTACATTACATATAATAAAGGCTCTTAAAGTACTAATGGGCTAAAAGCCAAAGTGCATGGGAAGGAGGGGAAAAATATACAAAAATACAGAAAAGAACAAATGAACAATCTACAGCAACAAGAGAACCCACAGGGCAACCCCAGCTTACTGAACCCTTCGTTCACTTTTTTCAGTCTATCTCCAAATCACTGTCTTCACTATAACATGCAGATGGGTTACATATGGAAGTCAGCAGCAGCAGATCCTTCTCTGGGAGCAGACCACACTCCTGTAGAAAAGCCTCCAGGTCCACGGCAAAAAAATCTTCTCCAAGCTGGTCGGTGATTCGGACAAAGTTGCCAATTAGCTCCCCTCCCTTATAGATGAGCAAAGCAGGTAGAGCATTATTAGTAAAGCGGGTGCTGGCACCAATCAGGGAACTCTTTACTCGACAAAATTTGACTGTTGGGTACTCAGCAGCAAGACAGATCATGCAGCCATTCACAGATTCAGAGCCAGGGATGTCATCTTCATAGATGTGGATCATGATCAACGTGTTCTTGTGTTCTTTATCAACTGTGTCCAAAAACCCTTCTCCACTGCTGATCTCAAAAACCTGCTTAAACTGCTGCCCACTATGCAGCTGCTGCCTCATCTCCTCCATTCGCTGCTTTCTGTATTGCTGTAGAAACTCTTCATCATCTTCGCCATCATGAATCATGTTATATTCTTGTAAAGTCATCTATAACATGTGCAAAAAATGTTATAAATACACCAGAGAGAGAAATCTAGAACTCCATAAATGTTACATGCAGTTAGTATTCAAAATCAAGGATGGACAGAGTTTGACCTGCATCATTCCTCATCTTTAATACCCAGGTACAGATCATGGAGGCTAGAGTTCCCACCATAAGATATTCCATTTTGATCCATCCGGAAAGCACATCTGATAAAGATGGAGCCTCCTACATTGGGACTTCTAGTCTCCATAGGCTAGATTAAAAGTGAGTGACTATAATGTGCTCCTATTTTATTCAAATTAGCTATGGCCACATGCTCCAAGTAAGATGCCAATACTGCTCTTAGATGGGCAGCTTGGACATTATTTCTAATTTGAGTGGATAGTCAGATTCCTAAGTGTGTTTTTTCATCTTTTTTTCCTAAGTAAATAGAGTAAATCTCTATTAGAAACGTAACATTTATTTCCATACCAGATTTATTTCTTTGGCAAAAATAAATGTTCCCATGTTTTCTCTGGAATTGGAATTAACTTGGGTTTTATGGTTATCATCATTTAACATCTTGCTTCATTAAGAATTAGCCATCGTGCTCTAGGCGTAGAGTTTGTTAGTTTAGAGCTGTTGCAGTCAGCAGGGGAGCACAGAAAAAAAACCAGCGAAAAACAGTGATTATTTCCGGCAGAGAGAGAATCTCTTAGCAAATGTGAAGTTCATGTAAATTAAAAACAAACAGATACCTAAAATTCAAGCAATTCCCCCCCATTATCACTTTATGATCTTAAATTGTTGGGCATGAGTGACCAAATGTAACTAACAACTCAGGAACATAACACTGGTTTATTGTCAATAGCAGCATGTATCAACTTTAGCAACCTCTTCAATTAGATTCATAGGAACTGGTAACACAAGTCAATTGACCAAAACATCCCACTTAGAAAATGGCAGAGGTGGTAAATTATTTAAAAACTATCTTTGATGTCCAATGCTTTCCTATCAGTTTGAAGATTAAGCTGATCTCTTAACATTCATTTACCATACATTATAATCAATTAGGCCTCCTGGAAAGCAGATGTCTTACACAGCACTCATTAACTTACAAGATGAAGTTATTTTTCAGGCAGAGTTGCTGCATCGCCTTTTTTTTTTTTTTTTTAAACTGTTTCACAAACTTGGAAATAAATTTGATGAATGCATGCAAGGAAAATACATAGTATCTGATACAGACTCCGTCAGTGGTCTCGGGACAGTCACTTATTACTTAACACTTAAGTGTGTAATATCGTCAAAGCACTGAATTAACATTAACAAACATTAAATCATCTTGACACTACTCCTGTGAGGTAGGCAATCATTGTGCTCTGTCTCAATTTTTCCACTTGTTAAGAGCAATAATGAATAACTGCCATGCAAGAATTCATGATTTTTTGCAAAGCTGCTGAAAAATTGAAACTGTTAAAATGTATTAACACAGAAGTCTCTCACTGTGCTCCCAGGTTACCTTTCCATTGATTTTTTCCTGAAGTTCTTTCTGCTTCTGTTTATCCTTCTCTTCATCCAAGTGAGATCTGCAGGTCATGGATAATGTTTTAATAAGTCGTTCCATCTCTCTACACTGCTCCTCTCGCTGCTCTGTCTCCAGTTGTTTGAATCTTCGCCAGTCATTTATGACTCCCTTTGGACCTGAAGGTAAAACATGCAGGCATTTTGTGTAGACAGAAAATCTGTCTATTGCACTTTCCATTCAGGATTGCAGAGTCCTTTACAAATAGCAGTTAAAGGACAGACCATGTTTTAGGCTTATTGTATATTGCTCAATATGCTATAATAAAGCATAGGAATGGTAGCAAGCAACTCCCTATTTCTGCAGTTGACTCCTATGTCCTTGAACAAGTCACTTAATCTGTCTGTCTAATAGGGATAAAGCTTACCTACCTATATTACTTTCCTATTAATCTCAAAAGGATGTTGTGAAGATTAATATCTGTACAGAGTTTTGACACATTACCACCCTCCAGGTTTAGAGGTATCCTCCAGCAGTTAGTATGGAAATGTTTCCTTTTCATAGTGATAGAAGTGATGGGGGGAGGGGGGAAATCAATTGATGGTGAAATAAATCTGCAAAAGCCGCAGCACAGAAGTGTGTTCCATGATGTGCAGACAGCTGCAATCTGCATCAATTTCACTTTACTATTATCCTGTTGCTGGGGCCTAATGAAAAGTGCTACTATTGAATGTCCTATTTAGGTACGTCTCAGTTGTGTGGGTACTGATTCCTCTCCCCCAGTACTGGACGGGCATGCACAGGAGGATAAAATATTTTATGTCACAGTACCTGTGTTAACGGCAGTGCCATCGCTACTGAGCTCCACCTCCTCACCAATCGTCTCAGGAATGGTGCTCTCTCTGACTTTATCTTCTTTCTCACTGTCTTCATCTTCACTGCTGCTGTAGTAGTACTGGAGCTTCTCACCAAGCAGTTTATCATCTAAAGTAGTCATTGTATTCTAAAAAGAGATGGGTAGGTCAGCATCAACGCATCTCTCCTTTATACAATATTAAGTATCACCTCAAATGTATAGTATTAGCTCTATACCTCTCCAAAGAAAAACATGAAAGATGTCTATTCAAACCACTAGCAGTATCTGCAAACTGTTGGAAGTAGGATTATGCAGATTAATGAATAGATAGCCAGATGGTTCAGGCTAAAAGGTGATGAAACAGGATTACTGAGATTATTTTTCAGAGTAAAGAAAAATTACACAGAAGATATGGCCTGTATCTACCCTAGAGAAACACAGAGGTAACCAGCTCGCATTTGGGGTAAGGTACATTGTCATATTTTACTAATAGCACAACACATCACACTGTCAAAAGACAGCTGTATTTTTCTAAGTATTCATCCATATATGACACAGGGCCCATGCAGAATGGAAACCAAGGAATTAAAGAAGTTCATGCCCTTAAAACCCCCTGCCAGCTTTAAACTGAGCCAAAGAGATGCTTTGTCATGCTGAATTAAGGTATTCTATTTTATTTCCATGTACTACTGTAAAGTGTTTAGAGATCCTTAGCATAATTTCTGGAGCAGACATAAAAGTGTTCTATTACATTCAGAAGACCTGGGATTGGAGGCGATTCCCTGTTTTGCAAGAGATAATTAGTTTTGCTTAAGGGCTTGGTTGTGGGAGAATTTGGATTTCTTTTTGCCTTCTCTTCTGCTTGCACACCAAGCAAACTATTTTCTAATACAGAGAAAAGATAGAGCAAAAGAAACCAGAAAAAAAAAAAAAAGGGGGGAAGGGGGGGGAAGATACCATGTATGCCTGAGGCCTGTATCCTGACACAGAACTCTGATTCTTTCCTGTGCATCAAATGGAACTCAAATTAACACGATTAATTTGCAAGTATTTCCTAGTTATAGTGCACCATCTAACAGGCAGATTTATGTACAAAACAGAGATATCCTGCTTATTTCAAATTAACTCAGAGATAGTCACACACATGATAAAGCAAGTCTGCAACTATATGTCTTCAAACTGATCACCTCAGTTCTTGCACGCTAAATAGGATTGGGTCAGATCTCGGTTGCAAGACCACCACGGTACAACCCTAGTTCTGCAAAAAGTTGTTTTGGTGATTCTGTAGGCGGTTCATTTCTCTTTGAGTTGATAACAAAAAGCCCCAAAGCATCTCAAGTCCCTCTCTAGTATGGTGCTTTTGTTGTGTACATAGGGGAAAGCTTTAGAAGATCACTTCTGGGCTACCTTAACTTATTTATCAATAAATGCTGGCAAGTGTTGCTTTCATTGTACAAACACAAATTGAAAAATAATAAAAATGTATGGACAGACAAAACAAGAAAAATACTGCTTGAAAACTTTTATTAAAGGATATTTACTTGGCATATTTTAACGATTTGTGTTTTAATGGTTATAATGCTTTAACTTTTTGAATCTGTGTCTAATATCATTAAATAATTACTGTCTGACCCTCCCTATAACTTCCCACAACTCTGAAAATTGAAAGAAAAAAAAAGATTAACACCCATAAGTTTCTGCAGCTGTGAAAATTTAGACGGATAAAAATAAAAAAATGCTTAAAAATAAACATTGACATCTATCAAAATGATGATAAAAAACAAATTCTGCCTACGTTTCATAGGGATCTAATTTGTGCTCAACTTCTATATTTGGTATCTCTATCCCAAACTGGCCTGTTGTTCCTTCTTACTTTCTTTTCGTTTAAAAATTAATTTCAAGACAGAATATTTTAGCGCACAATGTTTTTGCCACCAGCAGGAAACTATACAATGCTTTTGACACGTTGCAGTTATGAATGCAGATGAAGCCAGAGTCTCCTGGTGTGTGCTGTTCAAATGGATTTATTGCCGCATTACTACACTCAGATTAAGGTTATTGAAAATGAATCTCTAATCACACCAAGCTTCTGCCCGCGCTGTTTCTGGCTGTTTGCCCCACATATGTCCTGCATACACGTGGGCCTTAGAAGGCGAGTGATCATGTGTAGGAGGGAAGAACAAAAGGTGGCTGTGAAGGCGGACATGGAAAGGAAACAATGTAGGTTTTTCTTCCCCCGCTGTTACGGTTCCTCTCAACTAATTCGCCTCTTAAGGTTGGCCTATGCACCTCCACCTTACCATGTTTCTCTGACTGTATAAATATCTGATCACTGTATGGTCCATTCCATGCATCCGATGAAGTGGGTTCTAACCCACGGACGCTTAGGCTGAAATAAACGTGTTAGTCTCTGAGGTGCCGCAAGTTTTTCTTTCTTATTTTCGTTTTGCGGACACAGACTAACAGGGCTACCACCCTGAAATGTATGAAGGTTACCTGAGCAAAGGGAACAGGGAACCGGTATTCACAGCCTATATCGACAGAAAACCTGAACGGAATAAACGCACCTGTAGCTGGTGAACACAGTCGGAGGAGCGACGGGGAAAGTATTCCCCCCCCCCAGCCTGACGCGTACAAACATTCGGTAACCGCATGCGAGGGCTGGGCCCACACACGAAACGCGAACCGGGAGACTCACGGTTCCGGGCTCGTTCGCCGCGCGGAGCTCCGCGCCGCCTCTCCGCCAAGGCCGGGGGGGGGGGGGGGTGTCTCTGACTGGAAACGCGGGCGGGGCGGGGCGGGGCGGGGCAGCGCGCGCTGTGCCCCGAGACTTCGCACCGTCTTGTACCGTCCGCCGCCAAGCCCCTCAGCTCGGGAAAGGGCCGGGCGCGGCTGCGGAGCGGCAGCTCCAGGAAGGGTCCCGGCCCCCTGAGCCCCGCCCCCACCAGCACCCCCCACCCCCGCTATGCAGAACCCTGCCTCCCGGCCGGCCCCCCACCCGCCGGTCCCCTCCCGCGCGCGCAGTCACCTGGCGGCGCTTCCCTAGTCTCGAGGACGAGCGGCGCAAAGGAGGCCGGGAAAGCAGGGCGGCCCCATTCAGCGAGCGCGGGCGGGGAAGGGAAAAGGTCCCTTTCTGGCAGTGGTACAACCCGGCGCCAATGCACATTGAGCGGAAGGGGGCGCAACCACCTCCCGCCGTGGGCGGGGGAGAAGGTTCTCCTCGCTAATGGGGCCGGTCCGGTCCTCCGCCCCCTGGGCAGGCCCACCTGAACTCAGCGGCGCGCGGAGCTCCAGGAGCCGGGCCGCGCTCTGACCCACTGCCCCCTTCAGCCAGGAATAGAACCCAGGCGTCCTGACCCCTCCCCCTTCCGGAAATGACCCCACGTGCCCCCGCCGCGGGGCTGGGTGCAGCTGTGGGCGTGGAGTGACTGTAAACTCCTCCCCCAGCCTGCCGGAGGAATGGATGGGGCGAGGCAGGGGTGGGTCTCCCACGTTACAAACACACACTTAAGGTGGACAAATCATTTTATTTTGTGCATGCAAATACAGGTCAAGTACTGCAAACTTTTTCCATCAATTTTCTCTCAAAACACTGAAAACCATGATGCTCTATTCTGTGACCAGCCAAAGCTAATATCTCTTTACTTCAGTGCTACAGCAAAAAACACACAGAATTCACTCCGCTATTCAGTATTATCACAAAGCCCACCCCACCCCACCCCAAATACAGACCATATGGTCCAGCTTTCCCACTTAATCCTATTCCTATAACACAAAGGGAAACATTACAATTTGGAAATTCAAAACTGAAATAAATGGAATAGAATTTATTCCCCTATATATCCCCATTTCATTTTACAGATTTTAAATTATAGTTTTAAATAGAAGCTGAGAATGCACCATAAAAATGAGCATTAAATCCATCGTAGCGATGGTGCCTGCTTTATACATGATGGGTGTACACCATCTTTTATTTCATTTACATTTCAATCGAACAATAGATTTGCAAAGAAAATGTCTAATACAGACGTAAAAATATTCACACTAGAGCTTCACAATCGGTTGTACAATTGACAAACAGGCCTCTTTTCCCAACTTTCCAGCTAAGCAATTTTATAAAACATAATCAATGCAACAAGAAAAAAAATTTCTTTAACGTCCAAGGGAAAAGAATATGCAGTAAACTGTATAAATGCAGACAGCAGATGCTGCAAGCTAACCACAATACTCTGAGTGGCTGTACAGTGGGTATGTGCAGTACAAATAAAAGCCACATGTGTTGTATCACAACTACAGTATAATGTACTTGTTTGCCCAGCGAAGAAAATGCATGCATTTTCATGCCTTGGATTAACTGAGGCCTACACTGGATAAAATTGATGGGATATGTGCAAATGATGTTAGATTTTGACAGTTATAAATGCAGCCAGGCTCTGTTTTATTTCAAACTTTGTTAAACATGAAAGGCCAAGAAAGAGCTTTAGTGACAGTCTTCCTTGAATAAAAGGTTTTTGCTCAACTATGGGGAATTTTGATAATTTTGCTGTCTTTATTTTACCCTTAACACTTAGAGTTGTCAGAGCACTCCCTTGCCAGCAAAGAGGTGCATTGTGACCACTAGTACCAAGGAGTTAGCTGTGCATTTGTACTGGAAAGAACTGGTCATTTAAAGAGCACATTTTCTATGTTCTGCTTGTAGGAGAGGCCCTTGCATTAGAGGGATTTCCTAACAGAAAAGGATTAAATTATAACAGGTAATGCGCTCCAAGTACTGTGGATGATTCATTAACTTCTCATTTGGTTAAGGTCTAAAATTTCACATTTTCCTTCAGACATAGGTTATGTTGAAAAAAAATTGACAAATATGATAAAGGAGCTGCTAGCAGATACCTCTCAAATAGAGTTTATGTACAACAGCAGATATTTGACAAATTGTGCTTTAACAAAAAAAGAAAAAGAAAGCCACACACACTATCAAATTGTTTTGGGTTTTGACAAAAGATTTTTTTTAAACATTCTTTCCCCAGACCTTTCTTTGAGTAGGATTTTGTACCTCACTCAGCCCAGAGCACTAACACACAAGAAAAGCATTCAGCTCATCAGCATGAATTTAAACTACAATTTCAAGTGTGTTATCAAAGCAGTAAACTTTTTAAATTATACGTCTACAACTGGTGTCCTTACGTATCACACTTTAGTATTACTCTGTACTAGACTATCAAGAACCAATGCCAATTTGCTTTGCAAAAGGAGTCTAACCTATTCTTTGAAAGGTCCAGTGTACATTCTACAACGCACAATCTGTATGAACACTAACTCATTCATTTCTTGTTACAAGAACAAGATATGAGTAGCAGGGCAGTCACTCTACTATAATTTATCTTAAGAATGTACATGTTACTACTTTGTCATAAAAAGGTAGACAGCATGACATATCAAATTAGAGATTAATGCTAGTCCTAAAACCCATGTAGGAAATGAGACAGAACAAGGAATTAATCCAGGTTGTGAGGCAACACATTTTAACTCAGATATTGATACAATTTCTGTATCCCTGACATGTGAAATCCCTGCTGTACCTCTCCTGAAAAAAAATATGCTCGTCTGCACAAAGCAAAGGAACCACACATTTCTCCTTAATCTGCTATGGGCCTTTTTCTGACAGCGTAATATATTTGGCCAAAAACCTAAATGGGATTCTCTACTACTACTACTACTACACATGAAGATTAGTGACACTACTTTTAATGTCAGAAAGTTAGCCCTTCCATTGCCCAAAAAGGCACCTGATTTGCAACTAGATAAACAAACACATATTGGTTTGTATCAGGTCAAGTAATGAAACTTTGCCAAAAATGAACAACCAGAACTATATTCCCATCTGTAGCTTCCACTTATTGGGGCACCAGAGGGCATAGTTTCATGGCAAGATAATAATCAGTGTTAAAAACTGTAAGACAATGTTGGCACACTATTAAAAATCCCTCAATTCCTGTGTCTGTCATTCTAGATATTAAAGGTTCAACACAAATTAGCCTCAGCCCAGAACTGACTCCTTTTCAGAAGAAGCATATAGTCTTTCTAGAAAGCTACTGCATCTTGGGATCTTCTGCTGCAGAGAAGCATATATAAATACATTTGTTCTTAGACATGCCAGTAAAGTTGGCAGGAATATGTTAGGCTGATGTATTTTCAATGGACAAAACAGACGAACGTGTATAAGCAGCGTATCCCAATCCCCCTCCAGCAGAGCACAACCAAGTTTTAAAATTGCAATTTTAAAATTAAAAAGTTAAGGTAAATACACAAGATCAATTTATGTAGTATATATTCACCCTCAGATCATGCTGAAGATGTTCTGTGGAGTTCTGGAGCACAGAGGGCTCTTTCCCTGAGGGCGAATAAGGACTTCTCAAACCTTTATATTTTCTCTATTTTTGTAACAAAATAGCAATTTAAAATTTAAAAATCTTTTTAAAAAAATTACATTACCTTCAACGTGGAAGATCTCACTGTTTAAATATCCATGAAATAGACATACTGGTTTGCATATCCTTTTGGAATTACATACAGCAAATAAAAGTACTTCGGAAGCATTTCAAAAGTAATATAAATTCATATTTACAGAATGGTCTTGATATAAAATATACAACAATCATGTTCATGTCTAGCGTTCTATGTTAATTTGTAACATCAACAGGAAATGAGTTAAGGTGACAAGGTGGTCTAATTCTTGTTCCTAATCATTTCAGGCTGCAAAGTGAAACAAAATACCAGTCTTATTCCAGAGATGAGGTGGCACTGCCTATCAGGGAAGGTACAGTAAATAGCCAAAGAAACCAAGAAAAGGCTACTTTACTGTTATTCTACAAATATTTCTTTACATTTTAGTATTAAATAAGTGTGTAAGATCTTCCATACTGACACCAGAATATCAAAACTTGGATTTTTAGATATATTTACAACATAATTATTTCATGGACATGTTCATTAAGAGATATCAAACACCAATATTTTCTCAGTCTAATCAGTAACCCTCAGGGAAATGCCAACCCCCACCCCTCAGAAACGTGCACAAAACAGTTATCAAAATCTTATCTGACACATAGCTGTGATTTTGTAAAATAACTCAGACGACCAGTAACATGATCCTTTTTAAGCATTTTGCTAGCAGGAAAAGCCCTTACATAGAGTACACCTGGTGAAAGGT
This sequence comes from Macrochelys suwanniensis, assembly GCA_033296515.1. NCBI lineage: Eukaryota > Metazoa > Chordata > Testudines > Chelydridae > Macrochelys > Macrochelys suwanniensis. The sequence goes on along the minus strand of CM065790.1, from coordinate 3,868,755 downwards.
TAGCTTGGCTTAAAATATTCCAGTACAATTTTCAGAGTAAACAACTTCACAGAAGTTAATAAAAACATTTAAAAAAAGTAAAACATGTACCAAAGAAACTGAAGAGGACAAACAATAAGATAGTAATCACCAGGAGGGAAGGTCTTGCTTTCTTTTCCCAAATGGTGACTGAATTTTTAAACTTTAAAGAAAACTATGCCCAGAGTGCTTGCGTGTGTGTACTCTATCTTCAGTTGACATGTTTAATATGACTTTTCTGTCACATCTTAGCAGGGCACATATTCATACAATTTTCAGCACAACTTTATAGGTCTGATAATGCTATATTACTGTAGGTTCAGTCAACAGCTAGTGAACAAGCCAAATTAAACCTGAACACAAAGTTATGATTAACAATATTTAACTAAGACAATGTAATGAGTGTCCAAAAACCCCACTAATTAGTTTAAATTAAAAAACAACAACAACAATCAGCAATACCATAATGTTAGTCAGTGCAAACACTACATACAGGGTTTTCACGGGAAAGCCAAGAGCACCTGATTCTTTTGCCAAGTCATCTGGATTCTATAAATGCAGGTGGAGGACTTCATTTAAAAAACAAAACAAAAAACAGTTACATTAGTGCATAATTTATCAAAACGGTTAAAAATGGATGTGCATATAGCTTGGAGGAATCAATACCAAGAACATTAGCTGAAGGATTTAGGCACTTGGGTTACTTTTTGTAACTTTACTTGGACAAGTAGCCTGTATATAACTATCAACAGTACTAAAGCAGAAATGAGAAAAAACAAACAATAAGAAATAAAAAGCTACAGCAAAGCACTGCACCACAGTCCTGCATATAATGCAGTAGTACGAAGCTAAAGTGTGTTAACCCTGTAATAAAGTCTAAAGTACAAATCCCTACCTCTCACTCTTCAAACAGGAAACAATATTCCATGCAAAGTTCCACAACTAAAGAAAAAGCAGCTGCAACAAGATGCAAGTTCCTTTCTCATGAAACAAAATAGAGACAAATAAATTAGTTTTACTTTCACTAGATGTATCGTTGTAGGATCCTGCTAGTTTAAATAACTGAGTTGTTAATCATCTATAGAAGCCATTTTAAATAAGAATGGCTCAGTTACTGCACCGGATTGCTACAAACTCATAAAAAGCTGCTTTAAGCTTAAGTAAAACAATGTCCAAATTCCATTAATTTGTGGAAAGTGAACGCCTTACCCTAGTAAATGTATCTTTTCAGAATGCTAATGCAAGAGGGGCTTGAAGTATCAAAGAGTCCACAGGAAATGGATGACCCCAATATTATTTTTTTTTAAAAAAAATATACATTATATAATATATATTATATATATAAAAAGCTAGTGTAAATGCTTTCACGGCGTGGTCACAAGCTGGAAAGATGAATGCCTTTCAGCTGTTAACCATTTTGCCATTCGCAATGGGCTTTAAAAAGTCGTTTTTATCCTCCGACATAATGTGAGCACTTTTCAAAATGAGGCTGCCAGCATTGACTGATGTGCTGATGGGCAGGCAGCTTGCATTGCTAAAGGATCCTGTCATAGGCTGGCTGAAGCAAGAAGTTACGGGCAGGACTGCTTTCTGCTCCTCCCTGAGGGGAAAAATAAATCATACAAATATTAAACTTCAGCTTAATGCAAAATATCAAGAAATAAACTGTGAATTAATGCAAATATTGAAATTAAATGGTAGTTAGTGGAAAGGCAGAATATTTTACTATAGAAGGGTATGCTCACAGAGTAAATGCAGATTTCCTCATTTTCAAAGGCACCATTAAATGGTTAAAATACAGTAGCATGGGTGATTCCAGCATAAAGTATTTTGCACTTTTTTGGCATAGAAGAGGTTAGTGGAAATTAAGTTTAACGCCAACCTTGCTGAGACTAGTTTCCCTGAATTCTGGTAATTATAAAAATACTTTTGCATTTGCTGTGCAGTGTGGGAATACACAAAACATAGGTTTATATCAATTGTTACTTAATATATACTGAAAAATAGGTAACACAAATGCATAAAAACTGGTGCACCAATGGTACATTTGGTGGGTTTTATAATCACAAGCCAATCCTTCCTAGTTCTCAACAGTCTCTTCCCACTTCACCATGCATACACAGTGCAGATGTCTCATCCACGTGAGAGAAGCTAAGCAGTTCCTCTTTAAATAGTCATGTTTTAACCACTCTGATGCTGCTGTTTTGTCTAACACTCACAGAATCACAAGGTCTTCACCTAAACTTTGTCTCTTCTGCTCCAAAGGTTCCTTTTGGTGTTTCTTGAGTGGATGTCCATTCTCTATAGTTGTTCCATTGAGCAGCTGATCATCCCGAGAACTGATACCTAGCTGTATGTCCAGAATCTCCTACGGGAAGAAGATAGAATTGTCCATCAATATTGTGGCTACTTGCTTTGGTAAGTCTTCCGATTTCCATTTATTTTATATAATGATTCTGGAGGTCAAAGGCTACTCCTAGAATCTCTTCTTTTGGAAGGTTCTCCACTTCCTTATCTAAGTCATTAATGAAAATACTGAATAGTACCAGACCCAGGATGGACTCTGCGGGGCTGTATTAGATACACCCTGTTCGACAGCAAACCATTGATAACTACTCTTTGAATAGAGTCTTTCAACCAGTTTTTAACCCACTTTATAATTAACAAGTGGAGCAACAAAAGAGGTATGGAAACCAGGAGAACCAGTATGCATTATGCAATGCCTTAATGACCGAGATCTATTCTTTTTGAATGCATGACTGCTTTAGAGAAGGGCTGTGATGATCCTTTTGTGTGGTATGAAACAAGATGAGAACACTTTATGACTGCACAATGAAAGTGAAAGAAATAATGTTTAAGGAACTGAATGCAGACTATTAATAGAAGCAAAATATAAAAGACAGAGGCACTGGCAACAATAGGAATATAAAGAGAAAGGACAATTTTTTAATGAATTTAGTATTAGAAATGAGGTAATTTAAAAGTTTTGTTTAAGTAACCATATTGTAATAGACTTTACATGCATTAAAATACTTTTGGTTTCCATTTTGTATATTGGGAAAAATTACTAATGCTATCTTGTATTTAACAAAAAGAAAAAGAAGTTTAAATAACTTTTACAATTAGAGTAACATTGACAACCTGAGATGACTGGGACTAGCACAAAGCGGCCCAAGTTCTATACTAAAATGGTGCCAAAGAAGATTCAGAGATCAATATAAAACCTACCTTTTTATTTTAAAAGGTTTTCCACTGTAAAAATGAATAAATGCTTGATTTTACAAGAAAGTTTCTAGAAACAGCTGAACAACTAATCAAAGAATTCCACGACCTCTTCAAACATGCAGTTCTTGTACATACCTCTATTTGTTCACCCTGCCCATCAGGTTCATCAGTATCAAGGGCTGAAAGCTCTAATTCAATGTCCCGATCTGGCTTTGTGTCTGCACAGTCTTCAGTATAGTCAGTCTGCAAATACAAGAGACTTTTCACTTTCTGTATTCAATCTTCAAGGATTCAAGTGAAAATGGAAAGTAATATCATAAATCCACATTTTTGGGATAAGAGGGGCTAGAGGGGGGAGTAAGAAATGGACAGCTACTTGGATAGCAATGATGTCTTTGGCTACAGAAAAGATTAGATACTTCCTGCTTACTTGCAGAGTAGTGTAAGGTATGTGGGTGTTGGAAAGCAATCTTTTTTCAGAGCACACTAGCAGAGGTTTTAGCTTTATATTACCTACAACTTTAGCTTTATATATCACCTACAACTGGAGTACAGAGATCGCTTTCTTGACATAATGTAAATAGCTAGTGGGTGAACTGATGAATATGGACTCTTTCCATGTTTAAGAATACTTCCAGTTAACTGCATAATGTGTATCTACCCATGCCGAGCAATCCACAAGGGTGTAATAAAACAGAACTCATTTCTGTGAAGTCCCTCCATGATCAAGCCACCTCCTGACTGAGAAGCAGTACAGCAAATGCATCTGCTTGCTCTCAGACACTGAACCATGTGCAGCAGCAGTAACTAACCCAAAAGAGCAGGTTATAAGTATTTTTAAATGTCACACTTCCAAATATATACCCAAAAACCTCAGTGATCAGATACATCTCAATCATCCTTTTCTTTACCTCACCATTCCTCAAATCAATTTCCTTGCTTAAAAGATTTAAGGTAAGGCGACTGCCTTCATCTAGGGAATTCCACTTCTGTTGCATGGCTAGTGCATTAGCCTCTCTCTGAAGTAACAATGAATTACTTTTGGCCTGTGGTGGGGGGGAAAAAACATAATAGTTACTCAACTACATTTAAACTTTGTACTGTTAGACTGCAAAACAAACCTCCCCACACAAAGAACAGCTCTCTCTAAATAGACAATTATGTATTCTTAGAATACACTGCATGCAAATATATATCAGGGGAAAAATATCTTTCCCGATCCCAGGGCTGGATCCTGCAATACCAATACTTAACAGACATGGCACTTTCTGTCATGAGCAACCCTATTAAAATAAATTGGACTGCTCAGGTTAATAAGCACCATACCTGGTGTTAAGTGTTAATAGGACCAGGCTCTAGATTTCTCATTCTTATCAGTCACTTTGGTAATTGTATAATTAAATTCTGCAAAGCATTTTGAGATCGTTTGTATGAAAAACACTGTATTATATAAAGCTGTAATCATGGTACATCATCTTACTTGTTGTAGTTCAATGCTCAGTAGATCTCCAGTACTAGAATGCTTTCTGTGAGCAGATAAATCAGTAACTATGAATCTTTCCCTTTAAAGAAAAAAGCAGCTGTTATTGTCATACACAGTGATAAAAGAATGAATCGTTTTCTCAATGACCCCTCAAGCTTTGCAATTTAGCTCTAAACAGCTTAGGCATCTGGATAAAAGTTGTGTGCATAAAATAACACTTAGCACTTTATAAACATTACCTAGTAAGTCCTCACAACACCCCTGTGAGGTAGGCAAGTACTTTCATTTTACATATAGGGAAACCAGGGTGGATAAAAATAAATGATTTTAAAAAAATCAAAAAAAAAAATCAATTTTTTAAAATTTAAATTGGATTTTTTTTATAAACTGCTTTTTGAGGAAAAAACCTAGCTAAAGATGGTTTTAATTAAGATACATTATAGCTCAAAGATATCTCATCATGGAATAGGGATCATAAATTCTATAGTATAGTACGCAATGTTTAAGAAAGTTTTGTAAATGAGTTCCAATAGTTCATGGATTAGGGACTCAATTTTATGGGGTTCCAGGGCTTCTGTATAGATTATTTACGTTAATCTTTCTATCTATCCAATGGGACTCAGTGCTCAGTCTCGAAGATACCATCAGAGATGCTTAGTTTTGCAGTTCTCAAACTGTAGATTTGTCTCTCCAGAGATAACATGCTTGTTAACAGCAAAAATGTTTTTAAATAAATAATAGGTAGAGGTGAGAAATAACAAATCTCAACCCTATTGTCCCTCTGCAAATTTGTGTACACAGAGTCAATGCCTTACCTCTCTGTAAAAGTGCGAAGTTTCAAAAAGTTCAATGAATAGAAGATTGTTGGGGGCGGAATAGATCTGGACAAGGAGAAGAAGACTGGAAATAAATCTGAGAAGGGAGGGACAGGCAGTAGAAACAAAAGTGAAACTGTTTCAGCAGCATATTCCAGAAGTCTTGAGGTCTTTCTGAGTGTAGCCTTAATTGATTTGAGATCTACCATACCTTACTAGAGAAGGGAAAACCAACAATGGCAGCAGGCCGTAAGAGAGACCCAGTTTGGGAATATTTTAATGAAGTTCCTCTACCTGTGCGTAAGACAGGCATGCGTGCAAAATGCAAACAATGCAACAAAGAAATAAAAGGCCTGGTTGCCCGAATGAAACAACATCATGAGAAGTCTTCCTTCTTAGGAGGAAGCTGCGTTGAAGATGATGAAAGAAACATGTCTGAACATGCAGGATCTTGGGGTTGGTAAACTTTTTTATTTCATACGTCTTTCTTAAGGACTGCGTGTCTTCCTTCTGGACTATTCTTGAATTCTCATGTTTGAGCAAAAAATATAGTTGTTACCCTATGGTACTATCATTTTAGATGCAGTTGTGATAAAAAATAAATAGCTGAAATAGGCAGATCTTCCTTTTACAATTTCACTTTTAAAGTAGTACTGAGTGGCAGTGAATGCAATGAGTAATACTAAATGAACAGTATGGTAATAATAATTAAATGACTGCATTGACTTATTTTGTTTAGGAGAATCCATCCTCAACATACTGGATTCTGAAGACTATCCACCTTCAAGATCACCATTGTTTTCTATAGTTTCAGAGTTATCTGCCAATGATAGTGTTTCAGTCACATCATGTATGTCACATAGCCACAGTATATCCCCTGTAGCAAAAAGAAAAAAAACCCTCCATCATCCAGAAACCACTATAGATAAGTTTGTGATAAGAACCAGCAGATTACAAAAAGAGGTAATTGATGAAAAAATTTCCCAGTTTGTTTATGCAACAAACTCTCCTTTCCGTATGATTGAGAACCCACAATGATCCTGTGATATGTGCTTGTGTGACAACAGAAGAAGGGAATAGGTTTCAGTGTAGTAGCCGTGTTAGTCTGTGTCAGCAAAACGAAAATAAGAAAGTTAAACTTGTAGCACCTTAGAGACTAACAAATTTATTTCAGCATAAGCTTTCGTGGGTTAATACCCACTTCATCGGATGCATGGAATGAAACATACAGTAGACAGATATTTATACAGTCAGAGAAACATGATAAGGTCGAGGTGCATAGACCAACCTTAAGAGGCGAATTAGTTGAGAGGAACCATAACAGCAGGGGAAGAAAAACCTTTGAAGTGATAAACAAGATGGTCACACAGGTGTGAATGAGGATCGTTAACTTAAGGGAAACAGATTCAATTAACGTAATGGCCGAGCCATTCCAAATCTCTATTTAATCCGGAGGCAATGCAACCTAGTTTGCATATCAATTCGAGTTCAATAGTTTCTCTTTGAAGTCTGCTTTTGGAGTTAATCTGTCGCAACACTGCTACCCTCAAGTCTGTCAGTGAGTGATTAGGGAGGTTGAAGTGTTCTCCTACTGGTTTTTGAATGTTATGATTCCTGATGTCAGATTTATGTCCATTTATTCTTTTGCGTAGAGACTGTCCGGTTTGGCCAATGTACATGGCAGAGGGGCATTGCTGGCACATGATGGCATATATCACATTGGTAGATGTGCAGGTGAATGAGCCCCTGATGGCGTGGCGGATGTGATTAGGCCCTGTGATGGTATCACTTGAATCGATATGTTGACAGAGTTGGCATCGGGCTTTGCTGCAAGGATAGGTTCCTGGGTTGGTGTTTTTGTTGTATGGTGTGTGGTTGCTGGTGAGTATTTGCTTCAGGTTGGGGGGCTGTCTGTAAGCAAGGATTGGTCTGTCCTCCAAGATCTGTGAGAGTGAGGGATCATCTTTTAGGATAGGTTGTAGATCTTTGATGATGCGCTGGAGAGGTTTTAGTTGGGGGCTAAAGGTGACGGCTAGTGGTGTTCTGTTATTTTCTTTTTTGGGCCTGTCTTGTAGTGGGTGACTCCTGGGTACTCTTTTGGCCCTGTCAATCTGTTTTTTCACTTCAGCAGGTGGCTATTGTAGTTGTAAGAATGCTTGATAGAGATCTTATAGGTGTTTGTCTCTGTCTGAGGGATTGGAGCAAATGCGGTTGTATCTTAGAGCTTGGCTGTAAACAATGGATCGTGTGGGGTGTCCAGGATGGAAGTTGGAAGCATGTAGGTAAGTATAGCGGTCAGTAGGTTTCCGGTATAGGGTGGTGTTTATGTGACCATCACTTATTAGCACAGTGGTGTCTAGGAAATGGACCGCTTGTGTGGACTGGTCTAGGCTGAGGTTGATGGTGGGATGGAAATTGTTGAAATCATGGTGGAATTCCTCAAGGGCTTCTTTTCCATGGGTCCAAATGATGAAGATATCATCAATGTAGCGCAAGTAGAGTAGGGGTGTTAGGTGACGAGAGCTGAGGAAGCGTTGTTCTAAGTCAGCTGTAAAAATGTTGGCATACTGTGGGGCCATACGGGTACCCATAGCAGTGCCACTGACTTGAAGGTAAATATCGTCCCCAAATGTGAAATAGTTGTGGGTGAGGACAAAATCACAAAGTTCGGCCACCAGGTTAGCCGTCGTAGTATCGGGGATACTGTTCCTGACAGCTTGTAGTCCATCGTTGTGTGGAACGTTAGTGTAGAGGGCTTCTACATCCATAGTGGCCAGGATGGTGTTGTCTGGAAGATCACCGATGGATTGTAGTTTCCTCAGGAAGTCAGTGGTGTCGCGAAGATAGCTGGGAGTGCTGGTAGCATAGGGCCTGAGGAGAGAGTCTACATAGCCAGACAATCCTGCTGTTAGGGTGCCAATGCCTGAGATGATGGGGCGTCCAGGATTTCCAGGTTTATGGATCTTGGGTAGCAGATAGAATGTACCTGGTCGGGGTTCTAGGCACGTGTCTGTACAAATTTGTTCTTGTGCTTTTCCAGGGAGTTTCTGGAGCAGATGGTGCAGTTTCTTTTGGTACTCCTCAGTGGGGTCAGAGGATAAAGGCCTGTAGAATGTGGAGTTACAGAGCTGCCTGACAGCTTCTTGTTCATATTCCAACTTATTCATGATGACGACAGCTCCTCCTTTGTCAGCCTTTTTGATTATGATGTTAGAGTTGTTCCTGAGGCTGTTGATGGCATCGTGTTCTGCACGGCTGAGGTTATGGGGCAAGTGATTTTGCTTTTCTACAATTTCAGCTCGAGCACGGCGACGGAAGCAGTCTATATAGAAGTCCAATTTGTTGTTTCGACCTTCAGGAGGAGTCCACGCAGAATCCTTCTTTTTGTAGTTTAGGTAGGAAGGATTCTGTGGGTTAGTATGTTGTACAGAGGTCTGTTGGAAAAATTCTTTGAGTCGGAGATGGGAATGAAGAAGAAGGGAATGTCTTCCTTACAGAAACAACTGATACATCAGGAAATGCACACACAGCAGAATACTTACAAGAAGTAGCAGTAAAAGCAGGGCCGGCTCTAGGATTTTTGCCGCCCCAAGCTAAAACAATTTTGGCGGCCCCCTGGTTTTTTTCTCTCCCCCCCCCCCCCCGCCCCTTCCCCAAATCCCCAGCCCTGCCTCCTCCCTCCAGGCTCTCAAGCCTGGGAGGGAGAGGGAGAAGCGGCGCGCGAATCAGCTGTTTCGCGCACCGTGGCGTGCGAGCGAGGTGGAAGTGAGCTAGGGCGGCCGGGGCACATTTTTAGGGGCGGCATGGCCGGCGCCAGAATGCCGCCCCTACAAATGTGCCGCCCCAAGCACCAGCTTGTTTTGCTGGTGCCTAGAGCCGGCCCTGAGTAAAAGCTATAACAAACTGTGAAAAAAAATTCAAATGTCTAGTACGCAGCTTGGTCACAGACAATGCTGCAAATGTATCCAAGATGAGAAGAAATTATTTAGAAGAGAGTGAAGCAAGTCCCGAGCTAACAACATACTGTTGCAGTGCTCATTTGATGCACCTCCTAGCCAAAGACTTCAGTGTTCCAGAAATAAAGGCTAATGGTACTGAAATTGCAAAATACTTCTATAACAACCACTTTGCAGGAGCTGCTCTGAAAAGAGTGGGAGGAACCAAGCTAATTCTCCCACAAGACATGTGATGGAATTCAGCAGTGGACTGTTTTGAGCACTGTATCAAGAGCTGACCTAATCTGATGACAGTTTGTGAACAAAATTGTGAAAAAACTGTCACAGCCAAAGTTCTCAACATTGGGCTTAAGAGAAATGTTGAACACATGCTCAGTACCCTGAAGCCTATTTCTGTCGCCTTGAACAAAATGCAGGGAAATAGCTGTTTTATTGCTGACGCTGCTGAAATTTGGAAGGAACTGAGTGAGATCTTAAAAAGAGAAATATGCGATGACAGAGTTAAATTACAAGCATTAAAAAAAACAAATGGGACAAGCACTATCTCCAGCTCATTTTCTTGCAAATTTTCTTAATACTCGGTACCAGGGTCAAACCTTAACTGCTGAAGAAGAGGAGTTGGCTATGACATGGACTTCCAGCAATCATCCCTCCATAGTACCAACTATAATAAACTTCAGAACTAAGGGTGAACCATTCAAGAAACATGTTTGCTGATGATGTTTTAAAGAAAGTCACACCAGTGAACTGGTGGAAGTCACTTAAGCACTTAGATTCAGAGACTGTTGAAGTGATAATCTCACTTTTAACAGCAGTAGCTTCTTCTGCCAGTGTAGAAAGAATATTTTCTTCCTTTGGACTAATTCATTCCAAACTGAGAAATTGTTTGGGACCTGAAAAAGCAGGAAAGCTTGTTTTTCTTTTTCAGATTATGAACAAACAGGAAAATGAAGGTGAAGATGACTGTTAGCTGCAGAAGCCAATATTTTAAGTTTCTCATGTTGATCTGGCTGACAGTCGATTTAATTTGTTTTGGTTTTTTTAATATTTAATTTAACTATTTTAGTTAAAAACAATTTTAACGAAAACAAACTTGATTTAAAAAAAACTTGATTGTTTAACTAAATTCAAAAATTCATATGCTTGTTTTGTTAAACATTATATGTTTGCTGTTGAAGGAAAAAATCCAGAATACATAACGTTGTTGTTTTAGTTAAATAAAACAATTTAAATGTCTGTCTGGTGATGTTCTCCTCCTAATACAGCATGGCAAGAAAATCCTCCAAATATTAATGATTAAACTGTTGAATTGGAAATAGTTCACCTCCCAATGACTTCATAAATATCTGCTTCAATTACTTTTGGTATATGAAATAATCAAACACTCTGATATAGCTGTAAAACTAACCTGAAAAGTTTTACAAAATAAATCACTTAAAAAATATATACTATGTATCTTCTAAAAATGAAGCCCACATCTATCTCTGAGTTGTGAAGAAAGTATTAAGGTTATAACAACCAACAAGAATGCACTTTTATGTAGAAATACATGATTAAATCGAGTCTTCCTGACTAGTGATTTAAATCAATTTGATTTAAATCAAATCCACCCTGAGGGAAACTGAGTTAAGTGACTTGCTGAAGGCCGCACATGGCAATCAAATCAGGGTTGGGATTACAGCTCAACAGTTGCTGGTTCCCAGTTCTGTGACCGGTCCACTTCAGCACACTGATGCTAACAATAGCTACATCAGATTTACCTTAGTTTAATTATTGGAACTGGTAATTCCAACGCTTGATGTTGCATAAAGCCAAAGCACTTTTCACGTTTAAAATTACTAGGTAATTCATATTCTAGATATTTTTTCCTTCTGCCTGGGATTTTCAGAGTAGCTGTAAATTATAGAATAAATGTTTGAACAAAAGCCACTAGGGAAAGTTCATACCGTTCTATATAGCGTGCTGATGAAGTAGAATCTGAGCCACAGGAACTCCATCTTGAATCAACAGCATTGACGTAAGGGACATAATCTATAACAAATTAAGGTACAATTCATTGTCTTCCCAGTTCCAACAAGAGAATATGCATATACACAGATCAGAGGGGTAGCTGTGTTAGTCTGAATGTGTAGAAGCGACAAAGAGTCCTGTGGCACCTTATAGCCTAACAGAAGTATTGGAGCATAAGCTTTTGTGAGTGAATACCCACTTCGTTGGATGTATTCACCTACGAAAACTTATGCTCCAATGCATCTATTAGTCTATAAGGTGCTACAGGACTCTTTGTTGCGTGCACACAGAGTTATTACTGTCCACAGCAGTGATCTAAGTGCCTGTGTGGCATATGCGGTGCTGGCAATAGGAAGCATTTACCGTACCTGATATGCTGATGGGCTTAGTAGCACTTCCTTGGGAAGCAGTGGCCTGAATAGGATCTGTTGTGTGATAACCTGTGCGGGATGATCTGGAGATTGCACCCCACTTGGAGATGATCGGTCCATCACTAAAGGGAATTATAGGATCTTCTTCCTTTGCCCTTCTTTGAGTTTCAAATAGATGAACTCTCCTCTTAACATCTCCACTGTCCAAATCCTGTTCATTTAGGAGAGACAAGGTACAAGAGGCTGATTTGCAGTTCAACACATTTGGTTGGGTCATTCCAAAGGCCAGGGGTCATTAAAAAACCATTATTACACAAGAGGATTAGCGCCAACCTGACCAGCCAGCAAGCTGGGAGGAACTCTTACCTATTGGGATTTAATGGCCAGCTGTCACCAGACAGTGCTTAACAGTGGAACAGGAGACACTTCTGTTTTTTTAAAGCTTTACTGTTTCCTCCCAGAAAAAAAGCCCAGCTGCTGTAAAACACCATTTCCACAGTATGACCCTCAACATCCTTGCTAATACTGGAGGAAGATGGGGTAGAGGTAGCAGAGAACTGAGATATGATTACCCTTATGGTGCAGGATGCACGAGCGGCAGCTACTTGATGATACCACAGTAGGACAGAAATCCCCAACATGCATACAATGCCTTACTTATCCAAAATGAGGTCATCTCCCTGGATGTGTATTAAATAGGTTTTATTCTCCAGTTTATTCAAACCTTAATTAATTTTGTGTACCCAATTTCAATCCAATAAAACAAGGTTATGCTGCATTTTCGTTCAATTATATTTCCATATATTTCAAGGTTTCATGGTGGTTGGTTTTTTTTGTTTTGTTTTTTTTTACTATAGGAGGATACAAAAGCCTTTTAGCAGAGTGAGATCTATGTTTAAGGGAAATTACACAAATGAAATAAAAATTTAATTTTATATAAGTGACCTGTGTGTGCCCTGCAGCCATGATTAAAGTTCATGCACAATACTCTATTCTATGGTGTGTACTGCAAGTTTTAGCTTTTTTCAAGTCTTCTCTGTAGAGCTAATATTGCTGAAGGCACCCACCTCAAAATAAAAATTATCTGAAACAATGACAAAGATGGAATAGAAAATCTGGTCAGATCCCCAAAGAGGAAAAAAAAATACTTTGCTCAAGGTCAAGCAGTTCTGAGTATCTCACTTAAAACTAGCTGGAATCCTATTAATCCAATGGAGACATCTGCCTAACTCTGACACATTGGCCCAAGCTAGTCTGTCAAATCCACCACACAGGATTGTCCAGACACTATTACACTAGTGTAGACCTCTCTTAAATGGGAAGCGCTATCACTAGAGGAGGAAGAAACAGCTGAAGGTGCACAGTTTTGCAAGCAACCTGACCAGAGGTGGAAATCCTTATTATACAGCCTCATAGTTGTCCATCCATTCATTCCTTCAGTGTAACAAAAAGGTCTGAGGAACAGGAGTCCTGAATTATAAATTATTTACTGAAGCTGTTATGGCCAACAGTACATTTCCTTTACAATGATTTGGTATTCAAGTAGTTTGTCTTAAGTCTAAGAATATTATAAACACCACTGCATTTTTAAAAAACTGATTAGAGGATAGTTTGTTTACATAGCTTGGCAAAAGTTTGTTCCAAACAGTTTAAAATGAGCTGAACCAGTTTAACCTCAAGACTTAATATTTTAGTTTATTATAATCAATAGACGTTTATTTACAAGAGGCCTGGCAAGCAAATTAAGTTTGGCAATCAAATGGAAACACTTGCAGCACTTTCCACCCCATGAGTGAGCAGGCAGAGCGCAGAGCAGCCATACCATTAACACAGCATTTGAATTGGCAATTACATCCTTGGGCTCTGAGTCGATGGCATTTATGCAGGAACCAATAGTACCACAGGACCAGGGCGAGTAGTGTGAAAGATGGTCTTCCTCAAATTTAGTACCACTCAAGTCACTAACACTCTCCGAGAACTATTGAAAAGGAAGAAAAAAAAGGTACAAAACACATAGGGAATTTAGTATTCAAGTGTTTATACAGAAAAACTGCTTACTGTGAACTATTAAATCAATTATCAGAGGGGTAGCTGTGTCAGTCTGGATCTGCAAGAGCGACAAAGAGTCTTAGCACAAACCACTGTAAGCCACATTTTGCACCTGTGAAGCCTACTGCTTCCAAGCAGGAGTAAGCTTCACCTGTACAAATAGTTGCTTTGCTTGCTGACACTTTGGGTTGGCACTAGTGCACTTTAATGGCTGTATTTGGGGCAAATCACTAGAGTAATGAAAACTTAAGAGAAAGAAGTGCATTTTTCCTGTACTAAAGTTATATCAAGCAAACTTTGGTAGAACAAAACTCCGAAATTAAATAAGGCCTGAGTAAGGCCTTAACCAGGACTTGATGGGAGATCTGTGACCATATGAAACCCTTAAAATAACTATTTGCGATAACTTAGAACAAACACCAACAAAGGGGCTTTTTAGCCAAGATCTATTTTGAATATTTTCATTCTGAGGTGTGTAGAAAAAGAGAATGCAAGATTGGGTTTATCCTCCAAGACACACTGCCAGTTCTTATGCCTTGCTTCCTAAGTCTCACTTCCATTTTGCTCCTGTCATACCACACAGCTAAATGTTTTACAAGGGCCGTGTCACTTTTCATTTCAATGTATGCATTCTTTGGGACTACAGGCACATATGCACCTGCTCATCATGTGATAGCGCCATTAAGAACAAGAAAATAAAATGGGAGGGTTCTTCCTAATGGAAAAATGTATCCACTGTGCTTTACACAGAAATCTGAAGGTTCATAACAGGCTCTAATCACAGTTAATTACAACTGATATTCATGATATGCTGTTGATATGATTTATTACTCTAACTGCATAGGAGATCTGTGTGAAACTCTACACCAGTTTCCATACTATGGTATAAGAGTTTTAATAATAAACTAACACTGCTAATAAAGTTATGCTGCCTTTAAGTTAAACCAATTCTTCACTTAATTTTGGCCTTTTGTCAGTGATCAAGTGTAACAACAGCTTAATATCCAATATTTTCTTTATGAGGGAGACTATATCCTGTACTTGCAGGGGGATGAACTTGATCTAATAGAATCACAGAAGAATGAGATAGAAAAGCTGTCCTGGTAAGTGCAGAAAAAGGAAGCAAAAGTACCATGAAATTCTTTGGTTTCTCACCTCTGTGCTGAAGTCAACACTGAAGAGAGGAGAAGGTGGTGTTGGAGACTGTGTTGCCATAGGAAGGGTTGAGGACACAAGAGGTGTTTTTTGAGAGTGATATTGTGCCCATTGCTCTGGCTTCCGTCTTAACTGATCATCATAACTGGTCTTCAAGTGACCACAAGGCTCCTAGAGTAAATAATGGGAGGAGGGCATCACTGTATGAATATTCACAGCAGGATCATGCAGATAATTTATAGGTTTCTCATAGCTGCCAACACATGGAAGAATAAGCAAGGAACAGTCACAGCTACCTTACCAAATACCAGTCGCAAGGCATATATTTGTATGCAGGAGAGAAAACAATGGAGACAAGATAAGGAACGTCTACAGCATGTTTAAATATGGTTCATTCCATGTTTAATTATGGTCCGTAGGCCATGGTATAATGATGTCACTGGGAGATTCAGCGTGCGATCCAGGGGATAATCTGGCCATTACACCATAATTCAACTTTTAGATATTTTTTATTCAGTACATTATCATCACATTCAGCATCACTCAGTGTGAAAATCTGCTCCCCTGTACTGCCACCACTAATTATCCCCTTTGTTTTTTCTTCCTTTTCCATTCTCCTTTCTCTGCATCTTCTTTGTTCTTTCCCCTAGATTCCTTCTCTGGAGCAACTCCTAATTCCCACCTCCCCTTGGGCTTAACTCCCTGTTATTTCCCAGTCCATATGCTAAACTGCTCTGCAATGAAACAGTTAAGGTTGCAACTGAAGTGTCATCACTGGAGCTGATTCTCCAATGAGATTAATAGGGGCAGGAGAGTTCAAACCCCCGAGTTATTGTCAGAAGCCATCTGCACATGCAAGCAAACGTTACTGTATTGATTACATTCAGTTTACACTTGAAAGGTTTTCTCTGCGACCACGAGGGCTAGAAATGTACTTTTTTTTTTAAAGACTGCTGAGATTCTGAACAATCTGACTATATCCTCTGGACTTTATAAATACATTTAGCAGGCCGGATCTGGCCCGCAGGCCATGCATTTGACATCCCTGGGTCAGGATCCATTGGACTGGAGTCCCATTTTTAGCTGTCAATATAGGACCTAGGCAAGGAAGATGCATCTTGGATCTTTCTCAATGCACAGAGTCATGTCATAATGTGAATGAAAGAAATGGGAGTAGGCAACATCTAGGATGTGTGTAATTAATTCAGCTGATGTATGTTTGTAAGCAGAGGAGCGAAGGGGTCTAAGATAGCCCTACCCAAAAAGGCAAAGATCTGCCTATTACGGTTTAAAAAATAACTTGTTTTGGGGTTGCTACTTGACGAGTGTAAATCCAAGGCAAGAAAAGCGCTCTGGGATAATTAGGTAGTATGATTTATATCATGACTTTTAAAGTAAATCATATCCTTTTCTTTTCCACTCTCACTTACCCTTGGTAAAGGCACAGTCCTCTGCTCATTTGGAGGTTGGCAAGCCATGGAGTAATACCCATCCAATGAATTATATCTTTCGCGTAATGATGTCTGATAGACAGATGAGTGCATCACATCCATTGGAGGTAAAGAATTGCTCCTAATAATGTCATCTCTTGGGTAGATCTGTGGACGCCAGATGCGCCTGCTGTCATACACTGGAGCATACATTCCAGAAGGGACGGGAGGAACTGGTCCATACGGCTGCGGAGGAGGAGGTTGGTAAGGAGAATTCAGTCGATCTCGAGGGGGAAATGTACTGTAATGATCGGCATATGGCACGGAAGCAGGTGGGAGGGAGGATTCTGGAACGTTACTGGACCTCACAAAGCGAGAAACACAGGGAGCCACACCAGCTGGTACTGTTGGAGGTGGTGGGTAGTATCCTTGAAAATTGGAAAAAAGCATATTTAATTTGGTCTCAATATAATCCAGAATTTTAAAACGGTTCTAAAATTGTAAGTAGCACTTGATACTGAATTCAGAGTGAAGTGTCTTGTTTCTACAGGTCCCCTATTAATTCCATCACTTCTCTGTGGATGTACACTGCATGTCTGAGAACAGGGTCTGCAGAGGCAGTACTAATGCTGTACAGTGTATTCACAGGACCTGACATGGCTGGGAGGGGTGGCAGAGGAGTGGTGTATTCCACCATATGGTAGCACTTTTACAAGAGCAGGTGGCAATTTAGCACTTCCTCTCCATACCAAACGTGTGTGTGGTGTGTATATATACGAGGTTAGATAATAGATACTTTTAAAGAAAAAGGTCTGTCATCTCTGTTTATGTATCAACATTTTGGGTCTAAGGAATTCTGAGGGCCTTTAAGCCATCAGTTGGCATGTGGTTTATTTTTTACATTGCAGAATAGATCATTTTCCCCTCCTACACTCTACTCCGACAGCTGGGACCTGCCTGAAGTTAGAACAAATGATACAGCAGTTTCCTTGGCTGCACTTAATAGAAACCGCTTTCTTCTACCTAACATGGTGCTTGTTAGCTTCCCAAAATACCAAGCACAGTACGCAGAGGCAGAGGCACTTGGTACATAGAGTGTCTCCCTCCCAGGTCTCTGCCTAGATGAATACTCAAACAAACCATTCCTCAAGGGCATACAGACATTTGTGCAGTCTATGAGAGGCACACTGGGACTGTCTGTGTACACAGATGGCTAGAAAAGATTTGGGAAAAGCTTGAGTTCTTCAGGTCTGTAAATGCTAGTGGGAAATGCACAACCTGGACTAAATTCCACCCATGGATGCACACAGACTGAAGTCAGACCCATACATATTGAAGTGCCGAGACTGGCCCTCATTGTGGGTGAGCAGTAAATAACTGGCCACATGGAGGGGTGAAGGGTGGTGTTTCCAGTAAGACACTATAAAAGGAGACTGCTAAGCCAGCTCCATGAAGGATGCAAACAAGTCTCACATGTTTCACACGAGGAAAGCAAACAGAACTTTTCTCCACAACACAAGTCTTCAACACATCTGTCCCCTCTCCAATAAGCAGCTATGGTTTAAATGTTGCTAAATTTCCTTTAAAGAATTTTGGAGACTTCACTAGTTATATATGGAAATAATGCAAAGAGTGTAATCCTGCATTCTGCAGCCCCCTCTTTACTCAATCATAATATTCAGAGTTAAAAAGCTTGGGTATTGGGCTCTGCTGAAACCAGGAGGCCCAGCAAATAAGCCCCACGTGAACTTGGTGCCACTGGGATTTGAAGAAATTTAGAAAGCACAAAACACTGAAACACATTCAAGTTTATACAGGCAAAAGTGAAGGATTACCTGGGGCTCAGCAACCATGTCACTCACCTGTCTGTGGGTACTGTGGAACTTCATAGGACAACTGTGTCCTGGGATCTTGAAAATACTGAACATTATCAGAATGTGGAGGGTAGACAGGTACTCTGGTTACAAATGGGCTGGATTTTGGAGGCAGAGAATTCATCTCTGTTCCAATATTAGCACCACCAGCTGAGGTAGCTGCTGCCTGGCTTACAGGAGTCTTGGGTGGAGAGCAAATTTTACTGAAAAGAATTGCAAAGAAATCAAATAGATTTGCATTTACTACTTATTATTTGTATTCATCTTTAGTCATTTCTAACTCAAACACAAAACACTCCAGTATGACATAGCCCAAATTCCTCATTATCTCCACTGGAATTTCTGAAGACTTCAATTATTTTTTAAATCCAACAGAGTCTGCTTTTTAATAATAGCATCAGTCTTCAAGAGAACATCATGCACTCATAAGCTGATCTAAACCTTTTAGTTTGTACCTAGAGCTCAGATACCAGTACTGAAAAGCATGTTCTGGAAACAACAGATAGGCATTGAAAAGCTGGTCTGAGGTCCAGTGCTGTTTGGACAATACCCAAACAGTTTTTAAAAGGTGTGGTACCTGGAAAACCCCCAGGACTACAAAATAATGTTTTTGATAACTGAAAATACAATGTCTATTCTGCACAAGTCTACAATAAAGAAATAAATTATGGATGCAAATTGTTTTTAAACTGAATAACCCCAATGACAGATTAGATACTATGCAGGAAATAGGGGAAGAGAAGGTTTGTGGAGAGCTGTACCAATTTAGCCATTCTATATGAGATTATTTAAAAATTAAAGCACTGACAACTCGGGTTGACCTTCTGAGTAACAAAATTACATCTCCACCTCTATATCAGACCTTGCATTGCTACACAACCAAGGAGCATCTCCAATGCATCTCCCCCTTTCCCTCCTACCTGCTACATTACTTGGATATATCATCTGCTAACACCTCATATAGAAGAGGCCTTTCCTTCTTCAAGCTCAACTCTGGCCTTCAATAGATAGAATGCACTGTTGTGCCCTTTGGAAAGTCTTCTATTAGGCTTGCACATGAGCTACAGCTGATTTTCTGAAATGCATGGCTTATATATTACCCTTTAAAGGGCAACTGGCTACTTCAGTCATGAGGAAAAGAAAAAAACATATGCCCTTCAACATGTGGAGAGCATAAAACAGAACCAGAGTTCAGTATCTATGACTCACTCAGGAGCAAAGACTAAAACAGAAATGACTCATGAACGTAATTCAGACCTTTATCACCTCTCTTCTGCTTGCAAGGATAGGAAAAATGCAAAATGTGGACATTAGAATATTTGATCCCAATTCTTTTAGCCCATAGCAATACATACTTTTCAGACAGCGATTCTGTAGGAGACCCAGAGGCATTTTGACCACTGGCTCCAGACTTTCCCCCTTTCTTGACATTCTCCAGAACTCTTAAGGAGGTTTCAGCGCAGCGAGGAATCAATTGGGGAACACCACTTTCCAGATTTGCAATCCCATTGGAACTCGGCACCATCTTTCCTGTTGTTTCAGGGCTTCCTATGACAGAGATTACATTTCCTGCTGTGGTTGAGACAGTGCTGTTGACACAGACTTTATTGAGGAGAGGGAATGTTCTCACGGTCGCGCTGATCTTTTTGTTCCTCAAACGATACCTATATTTACAAAGACAAATCTGATAAAGGAGTTTACATTGTGCAGTCTAATGCATATGTAAAACTGACATGACAGAGGGGATGAGAGGAATATCATTAACAGCACTTCACAATTTAACTTAAACCACGAGCACTAGTTTGGAGAAACAAATAGAACACCAGACATTTCACTCTACAGTAAAAGACCAACTCATCCTCAGAGGCATCTGAGTTGTTAATTTGGAGATGGGTCGGGATGGAAATAGCTTTATGAAGTTATACATGAGATATTTGGTAAATTAAGTTAGGAATAAAGAACTGCTGATTATGACCTAATGGGTACTATTATTCCTCAGTTTGCGCCATTGCAGACCTCTTAAGGTGCCAGGCTCAGAGTCAATAGTTTTGTGCAGGAAAATTTTGCTTCTGCTATATTCTGAGTG
The DNA here is from genome assembly GCA_033296515.1 of Macrochelys suwanniensis. Taxonomy (NCBI): domain Eukaryota; kingdom Metazoa; phylum Chordata; order Testudines; family Chelydridae; genus Macrochelys; species Macrochelys suwanniensis. The sequence continues at coordinate 3,848,283 of CM065790.1, read as the reverse complement.
TAAGTAAAGGGCAATTCTGGCAATTTATTTATAGATGCTATTTTTAAGAGGTCTAATTTGCACAAACAGCTCTCTTGCAACGCAAGGATCCCTAGAAATGAATTCACATACAAAGGAAGCTACTTTCAAGATTTCATGAAAGCTACCTTGATTTGATGGAGAGAACGAAACCATCCCCAGACTTACTTTTCAAGCTCTTCCTGAGAGTGAGCAAATGTACAGTTAGTTCCTCGTGGACATCCCCCTTGCTGGCGCAGATCTCGGCACATACTTGTTTTATATTTGCTATTTGGTTGTGGCTTAAAAATAGAGAAAAAAAATCCCACTTAAGATCCAATACAGGTTTAAATACAAGTAGTTTTTAAAAAAAATATAAATACAGCTATGCAAATGTTGACTTTTTCACTCTCAATCACCCCTTTAGATAAGGAAGTTTTTCACTGACATTATGAATACCCTTTTGTCACACTGAGCTCATCATGGCAAGCTCTGCTGCGTAGTGCATTCAGAAAGTTTTGCTCACAATCATGAAGTTGTCAGGTACTAATTACAAGATGCCATGTCTTTCAGAATCATTAAGCCCTCATAATCCTGAACACCTCCTCAACCCCAACCTCCTAAGAATCACACATCCAAATTTTGAGTGTGCACACCCCTTTTTTCCCCCCCCCTGTGAAAGTTTCTGTTCAAGAAAATACCCCTTCTTATTTTAGGGCTCATAATCAACAGGAATACAGCAGCAGTTCTCAAACTTTTTATATTGGTGACCCCTTTCAGACAGCAAAACTGAGTGTAACCCCCGCCACACTTATACATTAAAAATGTTTTTAAATTAAATTTTTAATTTAATTTTAATGCAACAGAACCAGGGCTCTCACAACATCTTCCTCCCCCACCGCTTTGGGAACCGCTGGAACAGAGGAAAGCTCTAAAGGAACATATTTGTGTTCAATTGTTTTAAAGCAAAACTATGACAGATTTGTATTGTCTACCCCATAATACCAGGGTACAATTCCGGCAGGCTGATCACATAGTAGGTTTATGTTGCTGCTCTCTGGATTGGAGAGTAAGAGAACTACTCCATTAACATCCTTCCAATCAATTCTCAGATGAAAAGGAATGCCTCCCATGAGTTAAGAACTGCCTTTATCACCCCAAAACTGAAGGAGATAGGGATAAGAACTAAATCCTATCCCTCATATACATATTTTTAAGTGGAGATTTTGGGATCCAAATCTCTTAGCTGGCTTTGAAAATCCTATCCTTACATCATATATAATGCATATATCAACACTTAATATCAGGGATAAAACAAATCTGTGCCTGATATTCTGCTTAGTTCTACTGAGTGTGTCCCCAACATGTATTTGCCCAGACATTTGTGTGTAAAGAAGAAGAGTTTGCCACCAATCAGAGTGTTTCTGAATGGATGTGCCAGGGGTCATGTGACAGGAAAGAGTTGGGGTTTTTTTAATTTATTTTTATACCTTCCTTTACTGTACTGATTCTCTTTTTTAGTTGTACCTGCTCACAGAATGGCCTTGAGAGGACTGACCATACAGTTGGGCTTTTATTCCCTTCTATACTGCCTTGCAGATGGAAGAGTTTCCTTCTGGTCCCCACCCTCGGTCTCAGCCACTACCTCTGTCCATCAGCTCTCCATAAATTCTTCTCTAGCATATAGTGATGTCGACAGGAGTTGCTTTGCTTGGGTGTCTGCTTTCCAAGAACATGCCTGTGTTGCTGACCCTACCTGAGAAATGAAAACCATTGAGAAGCATCCAAGAGAAACAATGAAGCCAGGGATATCTTCTGAATGTTCGCTGGTAGCCCCTGTGGCTTTTTGACTTTCCCTGAGAGGAAGCTGGACATGTCTACTCATGGTAGCATTACTCAAGTGGAGCGGCTGGATGCTGAGGAGGCCCATAGTGTTGCTGAAGCTGCTTTATAAAGCCCTTACATAGGAATCCACTTACCTGTCTGTTGGTAACTACTTGGATACAAACCCACAACACTTATTAGAAGTCCGCAGCACTATCCACTGTGCCACAGAGCCTGGGTTTTTTTGGGCCCTCTCATTCTTTTCATTTTGCTACCTATGTCTTTTTCCCACTTTTAAAATAGAAGGCTCATCTGTAGGAAGGTTCCAGGCTGCAGTAATTCTCCTTAGCTTGGTCTTCCAAGTATTCCCAAAAGAAGAGTCTTTCCTGTATTTCCCTATTTGTCTCGTCAGTTCTGACCTGGAGAGCTGAACTTCTTCCCATGAAGAAGACTCAGACCTCTTCAGAATAGCTCTTCTTTGCCATTTTCTTTCTAGACGAGTGCTTTGGAAAGGGAGCCTGCACCCTACAGAAACTTTAACTAGAGTCTGAAAGACACTGAAAGATTCTGACTCTGAACTTAAAAATAATAGGGTTCATTCTGGGTGCGCAGCCTCTTGAGGAGGCAGTGGAGATCAGATCTCTCTTTGGTTTTTGTTTTACAGCTTTTGTCCATATGAGATAAGGATATCTGAGGCAGGGCTAAGTAATGTCCTGGGGAGCCAGAGGTGTAGGTCTCCTTGAAGGATTTTCCCTTTGGTTTGCTCCATGTTCCTTTGATCCCCTTGTCAGTGCAGTGAGAAACAAGTATTGGAGGAGTGGACGTGCATACCAGCCAGCCATATGGTTGCCAGTTGGGGATCCCAGTTTCTACCTCTGTATACCCTGAATGCCAGGAACTTGTTGGATGAGGGAAGCCCAGCTGAGAGGTCCCCATAGAAAAAAGGGGCTGGCTAGTAAGGCATAAAAAGTTAAGTGCTCAATGTAATCTTGTCAACTAGATCTTTTGTTTGCTTTCTGTGGCCTTGTACTGGCCTGAAATGGAGGGCACCCACTGTTGGAACAATTGTCACCAGCACTAGATCCCAAGGCAGGCTCAGATGGAGAAACCTCTTACTGCCGTGCCTTTTATCTCAGTCCTCCTTCCCCATCTTTGCAGCGGGAGACGGAGAAGATGGAGCAGTAGCTTACAAGGCGCACTCAAGAAGTTTGGCAGTAGTGATTTTTGGCTCAGAGAAACCACCCTGCTTCTCTTATTTCCTGCCTTGTGCGAAGGAGTGCATCACTCGCCACCTCCTTGATTCTGCAGCCCTGATTCTCTCCTGGTACAGAGGAAGAAGACCTAGGAGATCCTTTCCTGTGTTGGGGGCCTACCTTGGCCACAAAGCTAGCAGAGTTCACTGTCTATACACTCTGATGGGGGAAGAGATGCAGGAGAAGCAGAATTTCGCCTTAGGCTTCTCTTGTCTATATGGCTGTTATGCTGGGACTAAAGAAAAGTTGCAAAAGGTATGCCAGGAAGTGTGCTGCTCAAAGCCTCAGGAATAAAGGCAAGCAAATAATTAAGTGCTCAGTCCTAAAAGCCAACCCAAAAGTTTGACAGATCCAGTCAAATTTAAGCCCAATTGCAACAGATAATATTAGGTTTTGTTCTAGTTTTGAAAAGTTTTAGATCCAATAATCCTTAAACTCAACAGCAGAGAGGTCAATCCTTCCATCCAACAAACTGGCCAGCTCTTCACCAGGAGGGGCATATCCCTGAACCAGCAATTCACAGCGCTGGGCTCTAGTCTGAAAGCAGGCAAAAGACCCATGGTCAGATCTGTAAATCTTAATATATACATTTGTGGACCAGTACATTATTCCAGCATTGATTGTGAACCAGTGATTAGAAAGAAGGAAAGAAAAGACCCCTAATGTCAGCTTTCTCACAGGTCACACTGGATGTATGACAGAGGAATGAGTGTCCTTGTCTCTAGTACTAGAAGTGTCACTAGAAAGGAAATTGATGTATACATTTATCTTAGTGTAAGAAAGCAAACTGTTCAGAGAAAAGTTTATTGCGCTCTTTAGTCAAATGAGCTGCACTATTTTCCCATCTGTCCAGGGAAGCTAGCATTAAGGTAGGTTGAAAAACAATCAATTCACATTTTTTACGTAGCACAGACAGAATAATTGCCAGCCGTCAGGGTGGGAAAGACAATATAAATCTAGAAGAATGGTAAAGTTTAAGTTAGAAAATGATGAAATGTAAAAAGGCCATGATTAGCACTTATGGTCTACCTTGTTAAGATTTGGCAGCTATTTGTGTTACTTATATACAAAGATCCGTTGTGTGATTTACCTGAAATAGGTTCTGATGATTGGATTATACAGATATCCTTGATCCTGGCTCACGGTATAGTTTTATATGGCGGGGAGAGTTTTGAATGGATGGCAATTACTTAAGATGCTATGTGCTTGGTTTGGGTGGTTGTGGAAGAATCAGTCAGAGTATGGTCATTCAGATCATAGAAGGGATACTGGAGGATTTGCATGCTGATGGTCCTATATGCTAACGGTCTAGGGTTCTTTTGTAACACGTTACAAAATTTTAAAAAAATTATTCTTGCTCTTCTCTGTTGTTTAAACAATTAACGTCAACATTTTGGTATTTCATATATATGTATAAAAATGGATCAAACAACCAATTGGGCTAAAAATATATTTATAAAAAGATTGCATAATGAGCTCATTACAAGTACATTATATCACCTATGTACGGTGGACACACCTTGACTATGGAGTTCTTATAATTTTAATATTTCTTGTATGTTTTTTCTTCATTTTTGTTTAAAAAGATACCAGAATAACAATTGTCTTGATTAAGCAAGACAAGAAACCTCAATGAGCAAGTATAGAGCTAACTAATGTGGCACCACTGGGGTCTGAAAAGTTAAAATAGTCCCAGTCCCAGCTTTATATTACACATAACAGATAAAATTCACTAAAATCACTTTAAATCAAGTGTTCCTCGTGGGTATACTTTACTAACTACAGCCATCATGTGCAGGGAGTCTACTCTAAGCTGAAATCACATAAGTTTGGCTTGTTTTATTATGCCAGACAGTCAATCAGGAGAGGTCCTAATGCATTCTTTTTAGAACCCTAAAGGTTCTACCCAAGTCCATCCTTAAAGTATTGTATTATAAATAGATACCTTTTTCCTACAAAAGGAAGATTGATTAATTACCATAGAGAAATCAATCCAATGTCTATTTTTAATTGGCTAGAAGGGATCTTGGTGAATGGCATTTGATACTCCCTGCTCAGGGAACATGGGCCTGGGATATTAATCCTGCTTTATTTCATGGCAATGGAAAGCCTGACTAGGCTACAAATGTTTTAAATCAACATTAATTTTGCAAAGTAAGTTAAAACCTTTTGTTAAAGCATCACAGAACACTCAGAAATACAGGTGGTAATTAAATATAGTTACCTGTGGTGTTTCATGACCTTTTCTACTATAGTTCTGAATAAAGTCAACTAGCCCATGTACCACAGTCTTCACCGCCACCATTGCATTTTCCAGCTGCTCCCATGTTGGAGAAGTTGCATCTACAAATGATAAATTTAAAGCACATTTTAAACAATAATTCCAATATCATCATCTTAAATGAGACAACTTTTATATTACACCAGAAACAGCCAGTACAAGGATTAAGAGGAAACAATCTTGAACAGCAGCTTAAAAATATCAATTGATGGGAACTGTTTATAGCAGAAACAGAATTTGTTACCAGTATAGTTCTATTTTTCATAGGAAAGGAAAAAATGGGTTGTTTTTTTTTTTACATTTATTAGCACCATTCACATACCTGGATTAGGATCTATGTTTGCCAGAAGCTCTAAATGAGGCCTAAGTCTGTTTAAGTTTGCTGGATCACCTGTACGTTGCAAGACAATTGTCAGCTCCTGTACACTTTTTGCAAATGACTCTGGAGACTGGAGCTGAAAATAAAAGTGACATTTGCTCTTCATTCTATAAACTGGACATTTTAACAGAAAAAGTATTCGCATTTTCTTTCGAGAGAGATGGGCTCCAAAGTGAGTGAGATAGGTAGTGTCTTCAGATTGCATATAGTGATTATCAGTGGTGAGAGATTACAATTCTCAGCTCAGAATCTGCCCTATGAAGCTTCATCATAAGACACAAAACTAGAATAAATTATTTTTTGCACTGCTTCTCTGTGACCTTTGTAAACACTAAACATTCTTAAAGGCTTTGTTTATAAAGATTTCGTACAAAAACCAGCCATCCTAATATCTAGTCATGTTAAAACTTAGTTAAAATTAGAGGTTATAATAGTTTAAAAACTGCTTCAGTATTATACCCTTTAACTGTTAAATCTAACAAGAAAAGGATACTAAATCTACCCCATTGACAAACCTTGTCAATAATGGATTGCATGTGTGACTTATGTGCCAAGTCACCATAAAGGAGGGAAGACCATTGTTCTGGTGATATTCGAAGTCCCGCTTCCATGGCAATGTGGACAATTTGGGCATCATGTTCCCTCCGCAAAGCCTCATAACTCCGAAATTCCTCTTTAAGCTGCATCAGAGAAGAATCTTCATCCCTTTTGGTGACCTAAAAACAAGAATTCAACAATGCTTAAAAACTTCATATTTCTTTAATTACAGCAGAGTCCAGCTGATGTATAAACGAGTGTGCCATGGTATAGAGCAGCCGTTCTCAACCAGGCGTCCAGGGCCCCTTGGAGGGCTGTGAGCAGTTTCAGGGGGTCCTCCAAGCATGGTCACCGTTTGACTCACTGGGGCCGAAACCCAACCGCATGGGGATGAAGCCTGGGACCCTGAGCCCCGTCACCCTGGGCTGAAGCCGAAGCCTGAGCAATGTAGGCCCCTGTAGCATGGGGCTCCAGGCAGCTGCCCTGCTTGCTACCCCCTAAGGCTGGTCCTGTCTTTTATATGCAGAAAACCAGTTATTGTAGCACAGGTGGGCCATGGAGATTTTATAGCATGTTGTGGGGGCCTCAGAAAGAAAAAGGTTGAGAACCCTTGGTATATAGAATCAACACTTAATTCTTCCAAATATTTATCCCCCTGCAGGGTACTAGCATTACTGTGGGCTAGCCAGATAATCCAATGTTGTATAGATAATCATTATGAGGACATGACATCAAGTCCAATCACTTCAACTAAGGCAGAAATTGGATTTGCTTAAGTCTTTGAAGATATGATGTGGTTGGTAGGATATACAGCTATAGGATTAGACCTTCAGTTCCACTATTATTTCGATATACCCAATGTTAAAAGACAACTCAAATAGAGACAGGAAAAATCAGAATTTAATTGGTAAATGGGGGGGGGGGGGATCAAAAAGTTGCAGAGCACTCTATAATTTAGAGTATACTTTACAGAAAGACAATTAGTACCAGTATTAACAAAAATACCTGGCTCTTACATACACCTTTCATCTGAGGATCACAATTTACTTTATATACATATTAAACCTCATAAATACACCTTTGGCATAGTCAGTCTTATCCCATTTTATTGATGGGTAAACTGAGACACGGTGAAGCAAAATATCTTGGCTCAAGGCCACTAACTGCATCAGTGACGCAGGCAAGAATAGAACCCACAAGTCCTGGCTCCTAGTCATTTAACTCATGTGCAATGCTACTTTTCTTTTTATAAAGATGCAAAGTAAAGATGTGATACATATTTTATTATGACTGTCTAGAAAAACATCCCACAAATCCAATTTTGGGGAAAAGGGCATTGTTGCTAATTGGTCACAAATCAAATTACTGCTTACATTATGTGTATATCAAGTGTACTCTAGGCCTTCTAGCAGAAATCATATGTTAAAATAAAAATTTAACAATCGTCCCATGTCATCGAACATGTTGATATTCTATCAAAGACGTCTGGATCAGACTACTGTCTGTCAGTTAACATATTTTATTGCCTTTTTGGGCCGATTAATTTCTTAATGATCATGCTCTACATTACCATGCAGGAAGGCAGAGTTCACTTCCTACTCCTGATCTCTTACTCTTCCGAGACCAAGAGTTGGGAGCATTAAGTGGAAAAGAGGTACGGTATAATAAATGAGAAGTTTAAGCATTTCATGTCCATTTTATAATGCACGCCTCAGTACTGAATGCATTAGGACTCACTCTCCATATATTTCAGTCTCACCATCTCTGTGTACGCAGAGGCTACAGTTAGTGAGATTAGAGATTAATTGGTTTTAGATCACTTCTTGATGCTTCGTTGTATCTTTAGAATGGGTAAGATCTGAATTTGAGTAGAATGTTGCGGTGAAAGATATTCATGCCATATTGTTCCTCAGAACTATGCGCTAAACATTGCTGATGTATCAAAAAGTTAACAAAAAAATAAAACTGGTATTAAGCTGCAAAAAATAAAAAGCAAGTTTTCATTTTAAATTATCCAATCTTTTACCTTAAAGCATGATGCTCGATACAGTAGTTGCACAACATGACCAATGCTTGTTTTTGATGCCTGAGGAAATCTTGGTTCTAGTCTTTGCACAACAAAAAGTACCAAAACTTTTCTTGAGAGCGCAGAGCCATCTTCAAGTGCCAGTAACACAAGTTTCAGAGCCTCTTCTTGCATAGCTTTAAACAGACGTTAAAAAAAAGAAATAGTCATAAGAAAAGTAAGACTACCACATATTAACAGTGTACACGGGAACATTTGGTTTGAGAGTTCTTGTTCAAAATATCTTAACTATTTTTAGTCCATAGCAAAACAGTGTCAGTGAGAACGTGCCCCATTTTAAGAAATCTGCTAGTCCAGATATAAAGCAGTATGCAGAAATGCTTGAAATGCAGTAAGTGGTTCCAGTTAAAAGGTGACAGAATGATTCAGGGCTCCTTGTTTTCAATAATATTGGTGCTTTTTAACTTCGGGTTTTACATTGCGCAGTCTCAACATTCAGCCTTTGCCATTTCATATAGCTTACCAATTTTATACTAGAAAGCTGCATGAAACCTAGCGGTATGAATGGCACAGGAATATTAGAACTACCCATCAGAATTACAAGTTCACTGCATTGCCAACTTAAACAGAATCTTCTGATGAACCCTACACTCCATTTGGCATCAATTTACTGGTAATAACTGGTTTATATATAAGAGTCTAAAGCCATAAATTATAATTTAACTGCCTGCAGCACAGTATTACCACGCAACCTGAGCTGGTGGTTTTGGACTCTATGGCTTAAGGTATAGGCACAAACATTAAATCTGAATGAGAAACCTTGTGCCTATGCACTAATCATAGTGCTCAGTACTATCAGCATGTTACATAATAATACTGGGTTACAGACAGTAAGGAAAATACATCTATTTATAATGGGTTGAGATTTGTGGAACATTTCCCTGCAGTATCTAGGGACAGACCATAACAAAACCAAGAGGTATACTGGTTAGAATACCCAACCTTCTCCCCCCTCCCGTAGCTCTTTCCCATAAACCTGAAAAACAAGAGCAAATCTACCTCCAAACTGCAATGACAAGACTCCCAAGAAATGTTCTTCCTGGTAAGAAAAGAAAGAGTCAGATCCATTCTGCAAGAGTCCTACCTGGCCCTAGAAACTGACATCCTCGTGCCCTGACAGCAGCCCAGAGATTGGCAGACAGTTGCTGAGGGTTCTGATGCTGTAAAATCAGTTCTGTTACAGTTCTTTCACCAAGTGAGCGTGCTGCCCGCATGGCTCTAACACGACCCTCCTCCTCCACCAGCTGACAGTTCACCAGCGTCACCAGTTTCCTTTGCATTGGACGGCTCAGGGCACTCTGATTCAAACTAGCAACTCCTTTAAAGAAAGAGGTAAATGGTCAACTAAGTCTTAATAATAAGACAGATTGATCAACTAAGTGAAAGGCAAACAACCATTTCTAGTATAGGCTTAAGGCACAGACCAATGCCATACCCCACCACGAACACTTTTAGCCTAAGAGGCCACTCACCATCACAACATTGATCCAACACTACTGATCCTTGCTGTTGAAGTATCTCCCACTTAACCTCTCCCCGCCCCGCCGCCCCGCTTATCAAGATCTGTACTAAATGGGTCTATTTTCACTCTATGCCCCTTTTCTGTGCCATGTTTGATACCACCAGGCCATCTTCAGGTTTTATCTAGAATCCCCACCTCACTTTTGGAGCATTTAACACTTCGGGCAGTTTTCAACATGGACTACAGAACATTCCTCAGTTCCCTGCAGATCACCATAAAGGCTTTCTGGCACTTGTCTGTTTCAGTCCATCCCTTGTCACTACAATCATACATGGATACCTGACTAATAAAGGAATTTACATTAAAATTTTACATCTAACTATGTCAAACCAAACCACCCTGTCTAGCTTGAAGAGAGTTTGGGTTCCTTTCCTATGCTTAGGTGGGAACATTATTAAATGAAAAGCACATATTAGTTACCCTCAAAAGCAAAAACAATACAGCTGCTAGACTATTATTTACAAAGCACCATAGATGTGCATGAACCAGTAAAGACATAAAGGAAAAATTACCAGAAAGATAGAACAATTATCACTTCACAGCCTGAAACCATTTAGCATTTAGAACATACTTCTGTTAAGAGTAAGCTTGTCTGATATACCAAGAATTGCAGAGTTTTAAGAAGACTTACCCTTTCCTCCACTTAGTGGCTTTAAGTAGAGTGCCAAATCCTCCACACATTTCTTTGCTACCTCATAATGTTTGTTCTCTCCTAGGTTACTTAACTTTACTGTCTGATGATCTGGTACCTACAAAAATTGCAAAGGAAAGAAAAGAGAGTTGTAGCCAGTGTACATAATCTTTCATATGACCTGCCTTACTCACCTTATCACAGTATAAGCACCGTTGTTGCTAATTATAGAACACCATAGATCTACACTGCTCTTCACAAAGAAATGAAAGACAGGTTCAACCCCAAGGTGTTTGGAATGTAATAATCATAATACAGCAAGGGATTATAGAGGATGACGGTTATGGTGACAAAAGATTACGATATTATTATGATATTGTTACAGCACATTTCTTGTGGTGCTTTCGGGGTGGATACATTAAAATGTGGAGATTAAGGAGGAAAACAGAGCAGGAGGGGAGGTCTGTGATGGAAGACCACCTGAAAGAACTGACCTCTGAAGGGTTATTTGAAAGGTAAGGCGCATGGTACACAGGGCCTGGAAGGATGATCAATGCATAGGGGCAGCATGACGTCTACACAAGACGACGAAATATTGTTTTAGTTGTGACAAGGGACAGCTGTCTGGTAACCTGGTCCCCTGATGTGATTGTCTTTTAGCGTACACAGGCCTTCAGATGCTACAACGATCAGACCTTTTCTTATCCTAGATTGGAACAGTGAGGATGTAATTCCTGTTGCAATGGTAAATGGTAATGTTGGGGAAAAGTAAAGAGCTCCTTAAGCCATACCTGGGCTCCAACTAACTGGAGAAGTGCAAAGTTTACAGGAAGCACATCGATGTCTGTGTTGATGGCAGTCTGGTCGAAAGGACATGCTTTGCGATGAAGCTTGTTCAGGCAGGTCTTACAGACAGTGTGTGAGCAACCTAAGCTGATGGGCTTGTGCACATTCTCATCAAACTCATTGTAGCAGATTGGACAGGACAGAAATTCTGTCCACTGAGCTGCCTGCACAGGCATTGTGGAAACTGGACGCTCGTTTAGCAGACTAGAAGACCATTATTTCACTGTCCTGTATTTTGGCAGCTATAAAGTAAATGAACAAAGGATGTAGTTTCTACACAACATTTTGCAGTCATTTACAATTAATTTAAAAAGCAAGATTTTAACATTTTATTAAATGAAATCAAAACACTTATGTTGAAATCTCCACATAATGAATCCAACCCCCCCTCTGTTATCTCAATCTATTGTAACAGTTCAATAATTCCATCACATTCATCCAGCTAGTCTACACTAATCCAGGGTGTGAGCCTATCTTCAGTAAATGTCATCAGGGTTTCTTGTATACTCGTGGAATTAAAACACTTTATGTGCCAACCAGTGTTTTTCCCTAAAAGGTTAAAGGCAGAACCTCAGATACAAATCAAGCTCACAATTTAAAAAAACTAAGAACACTCCCTAATAATGGAAGGGCGGTGGGAAGTCAGAGAAATATTATATTTGTTTTACTATCATATAAAGTGGAGTGCAACATGATCACAGATGTTTCATCCTACCGATCTTGTTCAAATTTAAACAGGTGTCAGGATAAACATCGCTTTATGGAAATAGAATCCATTATACACTTAATTTTTTTGTTTTTAAAAGTTGTAAAACATTTATTGCTGGAATGGGAGAGTAAATCTGTGTTCATATCACCTCCCTTGTAACAGCCCATCAGAGGGCTGCTCCCAGGGGCATACATTTCTCTATTTACATTTCACACATTCGCTACCTCACATTCATAACAGTGAAACTCCACGTACATAAGTCTGTGGCAGAAAGATCTCTGCTGTACTGGAAATCCAGGTATTTGGGGGTAATTACACAGCTGATACTTTGTTCACACAATTGTTTGCAGAGCATAGCACTGTAGCTGGTTCCACAACAAGGAAAGATACAAATATGGAGACCAAATTATAATATGGAAAATGTCACCAAAACGCCATCTAGATCCAACAAGCAACAACTTCAGTTTATTATTAGCAGGTCTTTCCTTTGAAATATCTCACTTTGTGCAGAGGTTCCACGTAAATCCTATGTAGAAATATGTTTGAAGGGAAAAGGGAAAATTTACTCATATATTCTGAAAGACATCCCATCTGACATAATTTAAAATCAATAAAAAGAAATAAAAAGCCCAAATATTTAAAGGCTACTCCAGCTAAGAACTTCAGCTAAACTATTTAAATTCAAGCCTTCAACACTGACACTATCAAAATGGTAGGTGCTTGTAAAGGTTAAAGGTAAACAGCCAAACCCATAACTACTCTGTAACAATTTACCTGTTGGCTTTGATTTTACCAAAAACCTAGAAACCAGATGGTTTGCATAAGTGCTATTAATTAACCTGTCCAATTAGCCTTTAAAAATGCAGATGAACTCACATTACTCCCTACACAGCTATATTTATAAAGAGTTAAAGGCTCAATACTGTATTTACCTTATTTCCACTTTTGGAAAAGAAATGTTATTGTTTTGAGGAAGCCAACAGTTTCCCTCTGTCCCATCTGAATTCAACAACTTTTCATTTTGAATCAATTGTTGGCTGCTCTACTGTTTAGTTAGTGATGTTAGTATATGTTGGACCACTAAAATACTTATTAGAACACTGCATAAGACTTGAAAAGTGAATGTATTTTATTTTAATTATCACCACCTGTTTAGAAATTCTATTTAGCACTGAGCATCCAATGCTCTTTAAGCAACAGGATACTTGTACAAGATGTTCTTATCTCAATGAGATTTTCAACGTCATTTGGGAATTACATTTTACACAAAAATTAGAAAAAAGTAAGACAATGCAGAAATTAAACTTTGAACTCACCCCACTGATCCTAAATGTGGATCCAATATCTTCACTACTAAGTGAGCCTAGTCACACAGTGAAGTATGTTATTAACCTTACCATAAAGCACACACTTTACTAGGGAGGGACAGAGACAACTTTTTTAGGCAAAACATTGCATATGTGTAAGGGTTATTATTGTTACATGCATCTTCAGACATGGATATTCAAAAGTACAATAAGCAAGAGTGAACAAAATTCTAAAAGCATCCTGATTTCCCTCTGAATTTAAATGTATAATACCATTTAGTCCACCTCAACCCTTGAGTATCCAATGGTAGGCAAACAAAAATGCAATTGTAGAGAAAGGATCTATCTACTCTAGATGTTTTCCTTAAGACTTCCCACCCTTGCTACCACAGGTTCTGCTATACTACTACTAATGCCAGTGAAGACTGGTTGCTGGTGACCAATGGCATTTTCATCTCTGTCAGGTTAGACAACGCAGGTAACATTCTAAATTTCCACCAGTGCTGTCATGAGTAGCAAGTGGGAAATTTTAAGTCTAGTATACATACAACCTAGGTAACAGCATGACGCGAGTCACTGACTGAACAGTCTCCATTCCCACGTCCCTCGTTAATAGATTCAAAGGGCAGTAATCTTTATTCAGAGAGCATATATATGCTTAGCTTCCACAATTAATTCAGAAACTTGCAGGTAACAGTAGCAGCTCATTTTCCAGGCTTTTGGCTAGTCTACACTAGAATCACTATAGCAGAACAGCTGTAGCCATGTAACTGCACCGCGGTAGCGCTGCTAGCGCAGATGCTCTACGCTGATGGGGGAGAGCTTTCCCGTCGGCATAATTACTCTACCTGCCCGAGCGGCGGTCACTATGTCGGCAGGAGAGCTTCCCCAGCCAACATAGCGCTGTCCATGTTGGCGCTTAGGTCGGTGTAACTTACATGGCTTTTCCACACCCCTGAGCGACTTAAGATATACCGAAGTAAGTGCTGGTGCGTACAAGCGAAGAGTCATTTTCCTGATCTGTGCTGCAACGTAATGTAAACAAAACATGAATTCCTCAAAGAGCATCCCAGCAGCTTTTAAGACCTTATTTTGAATATTTAATTATCATAAAGAAAGAGGATCCTATTGAGCATGTGTTGACCTTCAGATTTCTTGTCAGGGAGGCATCTAATTAAATCAGCAACAGCTGGGGAAAGTTCTCAACTCCTAAAACTTCAAGTAGCCATATTCAGAGGAAGCCTTCAGTACTGTTTTCGGCATGCCAACTATTCTGATATTTTTGCTCTCCAGTATGTTCAAAAAGGATTCTAACTAAAGTCTCCTAATTATCAAGTCAGTTTCTTAGAAAAGTATAAAGAAATTTTTGTACAGACTCCTGTTTTTTCTGACAAGGAACATATTTAGGGATGTCGTGTTGAAAAACAAATTGCTCTGATACTCTAAAAATTGAACAAATTTTTTTTAAAAAAAGTGTCCTACCAAAAATCATTCTGACAAGAATTGTCAACTTAAAAAAATCTAGTCTTTTTTAAAGAGATGAACTGAAAGTATTTTCAGGCGCTACCATTACCTTGGAGTTGCCCTGATCTTTCTGTGTAAAAAACCCACAAACACAATATAGAAAATGACTAAGCACAAAGTGCTGTCAATACAGAAAAAAAAAGTACCCTTGTTTGTTTACTATTTTTAATAGTAGGTAAAAATATTCAGACAAATGTGATTTTTCAGCTGTTGTCTTATTAAGAGCAGCATTACTACACCTGAAGATTTTAGAAGTGTAAATATACTGTTTGCTATTTATTATGTAACTATTGCATTTAGGACAGACTAGTTCAGATAATCAAGTTTCACTTTCTGCTGCAGGAGAAAAATACAGTTGAGTTTGAGTTCACAACCCTGCAAGGGAATGTTTAAATTTTCCTATCAGCCACAATAAGTGTATTTGACTTTCCTTCAAACATTAGATTTTTTAAAAACTTTATAATTTGTGAAGCTGATTCACAATGGAGTGATATGGTATATGAGGCTCATATTTTAAACCAATTCTGGTATGCTTACTGGATCCTGTAACCTTCCTTATGGGCTTGATTCAAAACCCACTGAAGTCAACTGACTAAGTGAATTTTCGATCCAGACCAATTTTTAATTCTACTATTAAGCACTTTGAACTATTAAGGACTGAGTGCATTAGGCATTAAAAATTACAACACGGATTTAGTTCTAATATTAAACAATCTTACTATGATTTTAACCATACTACCGACGCTGAGGTGTTCTTTACATAGTAGCTAGTTGCAGACAACATGGGATTTTAAAATGGGCAAATTTCAAGGCATCTATTGCAATTTTCCATTTGTGCAAGCAGATCAATCACCTGTTTGGACTATAATGAGCAGGTTTGTCAAGCGTTCCTTCTGAAGTTACTTAAAATTGAAAGCATCTTAACTAGCTCAGTGACTTATTGTCCATGTTATCAAATTATTAGTATTAAATTACTTCCTAAAAGGACTTTAGTCTTCCATTTATTACTCTTCTAACAACCATCACATGCAGATCTAAGAAACTGGGTTCATATTAAAGGACCAGGAAGTGGAAGTGGGCAGTCCCAATAATAGCTTTGCATCTTCTGGCTCTGATGACTCGAAGTGAAAATAAATTCTCTTTAGATAGAACAGACTTGCTTGTTTCTGCATATCAAATAATGTCCATTACATTTAAATCTTCTGAGAAACAGCCTAAATGTAAAAGTTGTTCAATGACCACTACAGGACAATATTCCAAGACACTGTTCGGTTCTGACTTTTTATTGGAAACCCGCATTTATGTCCAGGGAAAGCAGAAGAATCATACTGTAGGAAGGAATGTTTGTTTTATTTAAGAAACATCACATCAATGTACTGCAACTTGAAACAGACCAAAACAAGCTACTTTTTTCATGGCTCCTCATGTTATGGACTTGAGCTAATAATTTTTTAAAACCTGGCTTAGTCTTGTATTCTACTCTAACACTTTTCCTATATTTATTTATGCATGTTTCTACAGTGATCATCACCATCATAACTTCTTATAAAATTGTCTACTTAGACTTTAGCCTTTGCCAAGCACCCACTGGAAGATTTGGAAACTGCAACAGTGTTACTATTTTCCCAGTACCTAAAAAGACTTTAAAAAACACATTTTTTCTAAGACTATTTGTTGAAACATGGCTATACTATGTAATGCACTAATATAATATTAAAATGACTCAGTGACTTCTAGATAAACATTACTGTTCACACAGACAAGGTTTTTTCTTCTTTTCTTTTTGTATATGCCAGAGCTCTAGTCACCCCAGGAGGTCAGTCAAGATGCTCTATTTCCTGTTCAAGCATCACCAGCAGTAATAAGGGTTCTGCATGTTAAGATGTTCCCCGAGTTATACATCTGTTTTCTGGAGGGTTTCAGGGGTGTAACTGAAAGCCAAATTTGGCCTTCCCACAAGTGTGATGAAAATCCATCTCCCATAGCTGTGTTGATTTTTCAGGACTAACAGGAGGACAAAATGGCAAAAA
The DNA here is from genome assembly GCA_033296515.1 of Macrochelys suwanniensis. Lineage (NCBI taxonomy): Eukaryota > Metazoa > Chordata > Testudines > Chelydridae > Macrochelys > Macrochelys suwanniensis. The sequence continues at coordinate 3,831,357 of CM065790.1, read as the reverse complement.
TGTTTGTCACTAAAATCAGTGAAGCTTATTTTGAATACCAAAAAAGTATGTTTGTTGATTAAGGTGGTGACATTTTTATAGTTACTTTTCACAGTAGATCTGCACTTAAAGGGTGCTATTTTTCTGTTATAGAAAAGGTTGAACAGAGGACCAAGGATCATGTGGGGCAGTTCTTTCTGTGTTTATCCTGAATCTTCTTCCATGCACCCCAGTTGCGCCTTTTAAACCACCACTTTTACAAGTGAACAGTCCACACACTAACAAATTTCACAAATAACTTTTCAAGCAAGAGTTAGTAATTCCCTAAAGACTGACTTTCATGAAAGCAGAGTGCTTCTGGGAGTAGCATGAAGACACTTTTTAGAATAGTAAAACTTGTACAAGGATACAAGTTATGTTCAGGGGGATCCTCCATCCAGTAAGAAAAGCAAAGATAGACGTACTATTCATGTTCAGGTCATTAATAATTATAAAATTTATGCAGCAAGCTACATTTTATTTATATCTAATAGTTGATTTTCCAGAAAGCACATTAGATATAAATATTTACATCCTCTGCCATAAGCCAGCCAAGTCAGAAAAGATCAATACTCAAGACCAAACAGAATTACACTTTAAGCAATCTCTGGTATTGCCATTAAGTTGAAAGAATTTTATTTTTTGTATGGAGCTGTACTATTCCATACAAGATGGAAATGCTAATTAATACTACTATACTACTACTACTTGTTGAAAAAGCTTGTTAATATTGAAGAATATTGTTCATATCAGATAATAAAGGCATATAGATCTAGGGAAAGCATAGTTAATTACTAAGAATAAGAATTTGATGTTTAATGGAACATTACGGCACACCAGCAGTATATGTTTTAAACTCTGGAATATCCAGTGATGTCTTTTAAACAAAAAAAGACTGAGGGTTAAACAGAGATTTATTTGAGTCAAATGGTTACTTACAATTTCACTACTATGTTCTCATTTAACATTCTATATCATCTGTTTTTCCTCTTAATGATAATTAATTACAAGAATGTAGGTTTATTTTTCTAACCAATCTGAAGAGGATAAATTGGGCTACAAAAATAGCCACATTATGGTTAGACCCAACGTCTTCATCTACAGAACACATATGGCACAGAAAAGACATCTAGAAGATCTTGCTATTAGAATCTTTCCTGATATTCAGTCTAGACTTTGTCTTAATTTTAGCTTATTTCTAGGTATAAGCTTCTCCCCCTTTAACTCCTTTAATCCTTCCTACTAAATCAATACTCCTACCAACCAGTCATATTGCTGTTCTTCTCTAAACTTCCTCCTGACTCTTGTAATTAAAAGCCCTCGATTTTTCTACAGGCAGAGAAGAGGCACGGTGAGTGAGCCTACCAAGCACCCTGCATCAATCATGACCAGATGGAACCACCTCCAGGGCCATGTCTACGCTACTATTTTTCTTCAAGTTTCCCCACAGGTGCAGCACCACAAGAGGAAGTAAGAGTGGGAATGCTCGTGCAGTCAGACCGACTCCCCTGCACACCAGAAAGCACTAGCTGCTCATGATGTCTAGACCTCCCAGGCTACGAGCAGGGTTAGTGGGCGGGGTGATTGAAAATCCCAGCGGTCTGTATGTGTTAGTGCTCCCACTGGTGGAGGTGCAACAGCAGACAAGCAGAAGAAAATGCTAGTTTAGACACAGCCTCAGGTGGGCGCGTAGCCCCGTCCACGTCCCACCGGAATCCGTGGCCTGTGCGTGCAGCCCAGCAGCGGTTTTGCAATGCAGGCAGCCGCCCCTCGGGGACGGGGCTCGCCGCACAGGAGCCATCAAATGGCAGCTGGGATTCTCCAGCAGCCTGGCCAGGAGCCGAGCCAGAGCCAGAGCCGAGCTGGTGAAAGCCCCCCCACCCCCGGCCGCACCACACGCGGATCAACCACCCCCCTGGGCCACGGGGCTGCCAAGCGCACCCGCCGCTGGGCCCGGGGGTGTCCGAGCGCGCCCCTGACAGCGAGGGGGCGGGGGAAGCAGCGGACGGGCCCGCTCCGCACGCAGGCAGCCCCGCCCCGAGCGAGGGGCCCGGCCTGGGAGACCCTCCGCCGCGGCGCTGCCGCAGGGCACCCGGGGAGGGGTGGGGCTGCTGCAGGAGCGCCCCCGCGGGAGCTCCCCTCCGGGCCAGCCGCCGAGAGCACGGCCCCTTCCCTCCCCCCCAGCCGGGCCCGGCCCGGCCGCCGGGCTCTCCCCGGCCGCCCAGCGGCCCTACCTGCAAGGCGCGGCCGGGCCGGGAGCAGGAGGCGGCACCGGCCTCTCACACTCCATGGGGCGGGCAGCCCGGAGCGGCCCGGCGGTGGCAGCAGCGGGGGCCTCGGCGGCGCCTCCTCATCGCGGTGACAGACGGGAGCCCAGCCCCTCCGCCCCGCTCCTATCGCGAGAGCTGCCGGGATCACGTGAGAGGGGAGCCTAGGCTGGCACCGCCCCCTCACCCCGATCACGTGACAGCGAGTCCCACTCTAGTTGGGTAAGAGGCGGACCTAGAGCCTTGAGGGAGGGAGTGGGGGAACCATAGACATGACTGATGTGCCAGACAAGCCCCAGCTCTCCTACCCCTTCAGGGTAGAGGTATGGAGTGCCATAGAGAGGCTAAATGGGAAAGGAAGAGCATCCAAGCCTTGATGTACCAGCCCGGCCCACTCCCACCGCAGGCTGGCGCAATGAGTTCTCTCCCTTAGCATTTATAGCCCTAGATTCCACTGGCAGTGAACAAGCCTGCCCGGGAGCACAGCTGCCCCAGGGGAAAGAGGGGGTCTTATTTTCTAGTTTACCCTAGTACTTGGCCTTGCACAGGGACAGTAGCCCTGCAGCTGCTTAAAACCTTTCTTGTATTAATAGTGAAGGCTGCAGCTAGAGGAATCATGAAGACTTTTGGTACAGATGCTGCAAGTTGAGCATGTTTGTTTACTGGCCTAGAGCCTTTTTGTCCTCCTCAGTAAGAACCTGGTACAGAAACCAAAAGTGAAAGCCGTGTTATTAGAAATAAAGACTCCAAGCCTACTTTCTGTCTCCACAAAAAAGGCAGGCTGGCCTTTGCACGGTATATCAACGAAGAGCGCTATGGTTGTAATTACTCTATAAGGTGAAACTAAAGACTCCAACCAGGGACATCTCAGAAAAGATCTGCAACAACCTCAATTTTTTGCTACATTCTTGCATCTATGTTTCTGGAGGCCCATGATAATTAAGTAGGCTATTTCCAACTTTAAAGAGCTATAATAAAGGTTGACAACTCTTTGTTCAGCTTGACTCAGTATAAATTCTGCATCCTTTGCTCAGTCTGCACGATAAATTATTTCTCTACCACAAAAGGTGATTGTTACACACATATATAAAGGTACGATGGTTCCCAACATGACTAGCAATTGAGACTGTACTTAGAATAGAGTCAAATAATTTCTGAAATAAATGGACAGTTTAACACAATATTCAATATTTTAAGGCAGTTTCAGACTCTCATAATGACTTTCCTCAAAAGTGGTGTGTATATACAAACAATGCCTCTTTTTTCCATTCCATTTTATTTAATGTTATAGAGTAAATGGTTACATTTAAGATGGTACAAGGGGAGTTGTATGCATACATATGCCTGAGGCCACTTCTCTTATAACAAAATTCATCAAGAAAGAAATTCTAGCCACTGAAGAGGTACACACAGCTTCCTCTCAGATGTACATGCACTACAACAGCTGAACAAAAGTTACCAGTTCTCACACAGAAGGTGCATATCAAGATCATAGCCTCTATTTCCCCTTTATCAGTTAGGGAAACATCATGAGTAACACATACCAATATCAGGCAATGATTGTTTGAATTCATATTGCTGAGACTCATGCACTTGCCAGAAAGGCATTTTAGTTGAACAAACCCAAAGACAGCGAAACCAAGGCTCGATCTGCCCCAAAACAGCACAATACATTTATCTTCTATACTACAATATTGTAAAGGGTCCAATTTAAAAGGAGCATCAAGTTTTCCTTAATTTTTAGGTTAATGCAGTTTTCCAATGTTTTCTGACATCTCCTAACATGTAAGGACCTGATTTTTAAAAAAAGTGTGCAAATTTGCAGGCATAAATGAACAGTTAGATATAAATTTGTACATACACCCAACATTTGTTAATACAGTAACCAAGAGTTCAGAGTAAGAGTATGTCTTTGGAAGTCAGGGGAGCTGTTAATGTTACCATTAACAAAATAAGACATTTAGAAAACCAAAAATGAATCCTTTGCATTTGTTACTGTGTGAGGGACCAGCACACCCACCACTAAATGCAAGGTCAACAAGACTGCAAACACAGATATACTCAAGGAATACAAACTAAAACTAACAAAATGCCATAAAAAGCAATTATCACAATTGTAAAACAGCCATGTTTCAAACTTAACTCGCAAAATTCATTATGCATTAGTGTCCAGCAAATAAGGCAACAAAACCCAAACCCTTAGTCTGACAAATATAATTGTTATAGTTAAGAATACCAGAACGATGTTGTCCAAATTAATCTCTCTGCTCGTATCCAATATACATAAAGATGTCTTATGCTTAAAGCACTAGACTAGGACTCAGGATATTGTTTCAGTTGGCCATTTATGCCTTCCTTGGGCATATCATTTGGGCCCCATTCCTACAGAGACTTATATACATGCTTTCCACACTGACTAGTCCACCAATTCACTTCAGCAGGACTACTTCACACTATGTAAAATGAACTGAAGCATGTTCTTCAGCTGTTGCCCACAAAAGCTTCTGCTGAAATAAATTTGTTAGTCTCTAAGGTGCCACAAGTATTCCTTTTCTTTTTGCTGACACAGACTAACACGGCTACTACTCTGAAACCTGAGGGTACTGTAAAACTCCGTAAAATAGAGATAGCAGTACTTCTTATCACCCTTTAGCTTATCTATTTAGATTGTAAACCCTTTGAGGCAGGAATTCTCTCTGATGTTCATGTGCAGAGCCTAGCATAATGGGACCCGGAACTCAGCTGAGACCTCTAGGCATTATAAGAAATGACTGGTAAATCAGTTATTCAAAGCGTGATTCTAACTATCAAGTGAAGAGCCTATTCCAAATTCATCCTGAAACAAAGGTAAAATGGCTAAAGTATTAAACCTGCCAAAACTGGGTTTCTAGTATAGAGAGCAGTCATCATTCCAGTACAGTTGAATATTGCTATTATAGATGAATAATAGGAAGTTACACAGTATATATTGTGCACAAAAACCCCACCTAATTGGCTGGTGAGCAAAACTCAAAAGAGTGGCTTTTGTACTACAAGATATACAGGAGGTTAACTAAAGATATCCTATGTCAGTTGCAAAGGGATACATTTCCACATTGATCTTTACACGGTATAAATACACAAGAAAGAGCACTGCTGTTTTTTCTAATTCAAGAGGATTTAGAATAAATGGCATTATTCCACTCCAATAACTATATATAGTCTTTATTTATACCACATTAAATGGAAGAAACATATATGCCACTCAAGGACAGGCACAAGATAAAGAGTTTGAGTTATAGGGCAGTTTGATGCCTGCAGGTAAAACCATGAAGTGTAAGACATCTACCCAGACACATATAATAGTGTTTTACAATATCATACAATTAGAGACTGAAGAGGCCTCAGTGTCCAAACCACTCCTTATACAGAAAGAACGTCTTTCAAATAGATATAGATTCCTAATATATGACAGCTTGTAGTTCAGATTTTCACAGCAGCAGTACACATCTGAGATTTACAAGACTAAAACAAACATAAAATACAATCAGAAAACAAAGAATTAATTTAGGGTTTGATTACTAAAACAAGTGTACAACCAAAAAAAAATAAAATAAAATTGTATCAGTGAGAACAAAGCTGTCAGAAACAGGTTGTTAGAAAACTTTAGAACATGAATAAAATGAGGCCCTATTCAGTTAAAAGTGAACTGAATAGTGTTTGTTTGTGCCTTTTACTGCTCCTCTATTTGTAAAGACAATTTTAAAGCTTCATTAGAGAGTTTCCCGTTTGTTTTTTTTAAACTACACACTTGAGAATCAGATACCTAGAGTGTGGTAGAAAAATCTATATAGAATAGAATAGGGCAGGCCCTGACTTCTTTCTGCTAAAAGAGCCAACAATTTGGTGAACCGGGAAGGTGATCTCACCATAGACTGAAACATGAACTATCGCTCTTAGAATGAGTGGGAATGATTGACTCTCTGAATAAGTATTGACATTCCCTTCCCCACTCTATTAAAGATTAGGAAAGCAACAGTTCAGATTTCAGCTCATTGAGATATCAAGGATCCTTCAAATATTAGCAGTGACCTCTAATGGGAGAAGGAATTGTGAAAGACAAGCAGAAAGAGTTCTCTTTTAGAAGAAAAAAAGTTTTGTGGAGCTGTCTTTTATCCATACCACAAGTACCTGTAAAGGAGCAAAAATGTTGTTCCCATATTTTGCCATTTACCTTCAACTAGCAAACACTATTCAAACAATTGCACCAATGCTAGGTTTCAACATAGTAAGCAAAATTAGATATGCATTTGCACTTGTCTCCGTGACATAAAGATTTGGTGAACACCTGGCATTTCACCACAACAGGGTTTAAATAAAGCACGTCTTTACATCTATCCAGAGATCCACTAATCATAGTCTATTTTGATTTGTGTAATTGTGTCAAGGTTTGGTTTGTCACCACCATTCCTTCCATGAACTGAAGTCAAGTGCTTTTTTAGGGCAGATTTGTGTTTAAAGTCCATGTCACAACAATGGCATTTGTAAGGTCTGTCCCCACTGTGAATATTCAAGTGGTCCTGAAGCGTGCTTTTAGCAGTAAATGTCTTCAGACAAACCATGCATTGGAATGGGCGGATGCCCATGTGCCCTCGGATATGCCTGTTGAGATTCTTCTTTTGTGTAAATGTTTTCCCACACTGTAAGCATAAGAAGAGTTTGTGCATTTTCAGGTGTCTCAGATAGTTTTCAAGGTGGACAAATCCTCGGGGACATTTAGGACACTGGTGCCTCCATGAATAACCAGAATCCTCCAGACTCTGAAACCCACTCACTACATTTGAGGTTCCTTCTGTATTGTCACTGACAAAGCCCTGAAAATGACTCCCTGGCACTTCTGTAATTCTACTCTCAACAGTAGAATTTATCAGTGAATGCTGTGTTTCTGGAAAATATAAACTTGTTTTAGAGGAAGTGCAAGGCTGTGGAAAATGATCATTTTCCACATTGGCTGTGCTCATGGAATCCATTCTGAAAATACAAATTTCATCATCTTTATATCCTATTTCAACTGTGGAAATCTCTGGCGTTTTCATGTCCTTTCTTTCCGAGATTAAGCTTTGCATTGCAGGTTGCAAGACATCCCCTTTCTCCCGTTTTACATTATAGTCTACATTAACAGGGCTATCTTCAGAAATTTCAATTATTTCACAGTCTTTATCTAAACTGTCATCTTTATTTCTCAGCTCAGTGTCTGAGGAATGACATTTCTCTGTGTTCTGATTACTGTTTTCCATAGAAGCATCAATTTCCAGATATTTAGACAATGCTTCAGTACATTTCTCTACAATGTGGACCATCTGAAGGTAACTTGCAGCAATGAGATATTTCAAAAGTTCCTTCTTTTTAACTTCGAGAGCACCAGTATAACAAGACAATAGCAACTTTCTGCCAACCTCAGCACTCTGCAATATGGTGATTCGCATCTGTTTCGACTGATTGAGCAAAAACTGATCCCTCATAAATGTGGAGCAGGCAGCAAAAATCACCTTGTGTCCATGAAACTCAGTGTCATTGATATATATTGACACATCACAAAATAAATTCTGCTGTCTCAAGAGGTTCATCTTTTGCAACACAGCATCCCCTTGCTGTTCAAACTGGAAATGCAGCACATCTGAGTCAGTAGCCATGTTGACAACCTATTGGAAAACACACAACAGAAACGTTACAATTCAAGCATATCATTCTGGATGCACTTTCGCGATCTCAAGTCTTCCGATCTGATATTTACTGAATACAATTTCATCAGCAGTTCCAAGCTGCCCACCAAGCCACTACATTTACCAATGCCTGAGAAGCGTTTGTGCAGAGCCTGGGTCGAAAGCTGACCAGGTGCTTGCACCGGGCCTGGTTTTGTGTTCCAGTCTAGACAGGGCTCCCCCATAAAACACTCTGTCCGCAGGAAGCACCCCTCACATTTAACACTCTCAGCACGATGTCTACCCCGTGGACACAGGTAGCATTAGCCAGGCTTGGCCACAACAACGTCTGGAAACTATTTAAAACAGTTACGAGCCCTACGACGCGCCCACCCCACCAACCAGACCGTGCTGAGCTTCCTCTCCGCCCGAACCCGCAGGAGCCTCCCCCGCGGCGCGGCTGCTCCGGCTCTAGCCCCAGCTGGCGGCCAGAGAGGGAGACACCGGAACCGGAACCCCCCCCCCCGTTCCGGGATTACCCCCTCCTCCTTCCACGCTCCTCGGCCCCGAACCGGCAGTGGCTACCCTCGGAGCAAGCGCCAGCCACCGCAAGAGATGAGCCGGAAGCACATTCCCAAGTCCCGCCCCTTCCACCGGAAGAGACCTTTGCGCAGCGCTCCGTCACTCCCTGACCCCGGCTGCGGGCCTCCCCCGCCCAATAGCACGAGGCAGCAGCAGGGAGCCCGGAAGTGGTTGTGGCTGGAGGCGGATCTGTTTCCTTTCATGGACGCGCAGGCTGGTGGGGAGACATGAGCCCCGGGGCGGAGTCATCGGGCCCCGTGATTCCCCACGACTGGGACGGGGGCGCCGAGCCCTTCCCCCGCAGCGGGAGAAGTGTGTGTATGGGGAGGGGTGAGTCCCACTCCCTTGCCAGGGACTAGCGTAGCTGGGGGGGGGTTTACGGACCCCGGCAGGGATCCTCACAGTCATACCTGGACCGCAACCCCATCACTTGCCCGGCTCAGGCAAGCTCAGGGGCGGTGGCTCCACCAGGCAAAAGCCAAGCAGCACAGCTGGTCATGAAATCATCCGTGGGCACCCACCACTTGAGGGTGACGGCTGCGTCTCCAGCATGGCAGCCCTGCCCGCGGTGGGCCTGCAGGCTAAATTCTACGTTACTGCAGCCGGCCAGCCTAGCCTCAGACCCTTTCAAATAAACCGTGTATACATGGGCCATTTTCCTTATGGCTGAAAAACGCATACAGGCAAGGGGCTTGGGAGGACGTTTAGAAGGAGCATTGGCATGTCTACAGTGCCTCCCAACTAAGGCTCTCACAGCATTGTACAAACAACAGAGCTAGCCTCACAAAAGTGGAATACAGGTTACAGGGAGCAAGGCAACAGATGAAAATGAGGCAGAAAGACGATCAATGAATTAGCCAAAGCCACAGAGCATGCCAGAACTAGAAGATAAGCTTACGAAAGCCAATGCCTTTTATCCTTTAACCACAAAATCGGCCATTTAGATTCCTTTAGGACAGAGTAGTGGAGGCAGTTGTGGTAATAACGAGTAACTCATATTGGATATAGCACACTCTTAGTGACATTTATTCAAGTCCCTTTGGGATATCTTCCAAGGTTGTCCATCAGTAAGGAATTCCAGATTTAGAAACAAGGGTCTGCTAATTCAGGCATTTTAGTAGAAGGCAGAATTAGGCTCAGTAGTTGTAAGAGAAAAAATAGTTACTTCTCAGCACCCGTACTACCACTTACAAAATTATTGCCATTTGGGGCAAAAAATTCAGAAATGGGATGTTTAAGATGACTTTGGTTTTCCTTTTAGATCACACAGTGAGTAATAGTCATTAGAAATCCTTGTAATCTGTACAGAATGTACCCTAAAAAGAAAAAAGCTAGTAGCAATAATACAAAAGTTATCGCTTAAACAGTACTCAAACCTCAAAGAAAGAGTAGGCAGAAAGGTGTCTAAAGAGAGTTTAAAAAGCCATTGCGGCACCAGCTTTGGTAATAAACATTTTTATTTAACTTCCTCCTAATCACGGAAGAGGTACTTAATTATTCTGTGGAGCATAAACTGGGATAAAGGAAATATATGTTCAGTATATCCCTTCTCCATGGAGAATTTGTCTGTCTCTATGGTATCAGGTCAGTATAGTGAACTACAGTTCTGTACATTTGCTCTGCACCATTACTGTTTTTATAATTTAAAAAAAGGAAAGAAAGACAACAGGGTTGCAGGGTACCAGTAATTTTTTAATGCAGTTTTGCTTTGCATCACATTTTTAATTAAACTCTCACTCCCTGCTCTCCATCCCGTCTCAAAATGACTCCAGTGTTCACCACCAGTCCTCTCATTTTCTGTACTTTTGCATTCAATGTGTTCTATGTTCAAGTCAAATAAGACTACTGGTGTGACAAACTGTATAGGTTTATAAGTTTTGCCACAGAGGAGGAGGGGGAAAAACCCACAAAAAACCTGATACTTCAGCTATGTCAGAGTTACTAACTTGTAAAATTCTTCTATAAAAAGATAGAACTACTGTAGGTTTGTCTTCTTACACATATGCTGATTAAGTAAATAGGTTCAAAAAGCAAAAATAATCCTTACAAATGTGGCCAAAGTGTCTTTCTAATATTTTAGTAATGGTAGACTTTTCCCCTAATTATTTTTAGGTAGGAAGTTGTACATTACACTCAGTTGTGAGATTATCCATTTATCAGTAAATGGTGTTTGACACATTAACATACAGATTATGACAATTGCCATAGAATTTATCTGACTAAGCAACAGCACTACCAACTTCAAGTGGATCTAGTCCGGTTAGAACTTTGCAATAAAAAGTGATCTAGAATAAAGTTATACATACATGATTGACTACATATTAAGTTCATTTTATTCTATAACAAAGCTGCCTTTGGATAGTCTGTATAAATAGATTTTATAACAATAGTCCCAGGCTCCATTTTAATTCTTAATTCAGGGAAAAAAGCATTGACAAGATCTTCTGTCTCTCTAGTCCACATTAGATCTATGATAACCTATTTTCATATAATGAATGTTATAGTATCAAAATGTTTGAACAATATAGAAGATTCTGCCTGAAATCAGATCCACATGCAATATTTCAGACATAACCACCATGTGGTAACAGCTCAAGATGATTTTGTAAGCAGGTTTTTGATTTTTTTCTTTAAAAAAAATTAGTTTATTTTTCCATGAAAGATGTCTCTGAACCAAGATTCTGAAAGAAACTTTTCTAAAATAGTTACATTTCAGAACTAAATTAATCTGCTATTTGTTTCCTCCTCTCCATTGCCATTACTTATTCCAAAACTGTACACAACAGTCAAATATAGCCATTTAGACCTTTTTACCTGAAAAGGTGGTTGTGTTCTTTCATAACATTTTGCAACATTAACACTTAATTCACGGTAATGCTTGTTTTGGGAACTGACTTTTGTATGCCCCTTTTCTCAACACTCAAGCTATCTTTTGATAATGAAATATACATTATTTTCTGCAATAAAATGCTTTGGTCATACTTTTAGTTTAGCATTGTTACAGTACCAGACTTAAACAGTTGCATTAGAAGTAATACTTGATCCAAATGTGAAAAGCAGTTCTTTACCAAGAGTCAAGCAGTAGATTATTGGACCACACTGCATTTCAGTTCAGTAAGAGTGCTGCTCTTCTGTAAATGGTATTCTTCAGATGAGATATTAAAGCATGGTCCTTTCACTCTAACTAGGATGGCAGCCATCTAGATGAAAACTTCTATGACACTTTTCAAAACAAGTACAGCATAATCTCAACCCCCAGTTAACATTCCATTCCCTCTAGGTCTGATGTTCAAAGATGTGTAAAAGAGCTATTGCTGAGCACAGTCAATAACTGATGCATTAATCTACAGCCAGTGACACTGTATCTTACTCTAAACTCTTGTAAAGCTCTAAGATTCATGAACTATGTAGGGTGGTAGCTAAATTCTAGTCTATTTTTCAAGATGAAGTGCACACTTAGGAACAGAGACTATGATCTAACTTTTATATAGGATTTTCATCAGTATGGCAGTTCCCCCCCGCCCCCAGTTAAGTGACATACATGGCTCCTAGTGGAGCTCTAGGAAGAGGTTTTTTTTTTTTTTTTTTTTAAAGCATGGAATTACACATCAGCTGCTGAAACAGATTCTTTTCACAATGCCATAAATAAAGCAATATTCCCCACTCTGGCTTTGCTTTAAAACCAAATATGAAGGTTGCAATTGCTGTGGTTTATGTGAAGCAATGTTTATAGGAGACAGAACAATAAAATTTTGAAGTCTTTACCATGTCTTAGTACATACAGTGGTAGGTGTTCCTTTAGTGGCTTGTCTTCACTACAAGTTAGCGTGCTTCAATTACTGTATTGAAGCTAGCCTAGCTTGAGTGAGAGCAACCACACTTCAAAGCAATACGGGAATTTCACAGCCTGATTTGATTAGCTACTGTTGAGTTAGAATAATAGAACTGTAGGGCAGAAAGGGACCGTGAAAGATCACTTAGTCCAGCCCTCTGTGCAAGTAAACCTCCTAGAACATTTGTGATAGGTGTTTGTCTAACCTGTTCTTAAAACTTCCAATGATGGGAATTCCACAACCTTCCTTGGAAGCCTATTTCATTGCATCTTATATTTAGAAAATTTCCCTAATATCTAACCTAAATCTCCTTTGCCGCATGCAGATTAAGATTACTTTTTGTTCTGCCTTCGTGTGGACATTGTTCTCCATAACATCTCTCAACACATTAAAAAGCTATGATCACATCCCCAGATCAGTCTTCCTTTCTCAAGACTAAACATGCTTTTTTTTTTTTTTAAACCTTTCCTCATAGGTCAGGTTTTCTAAACCTTCTATAATTTTTGTTGCTCTCCCGTCCTCCTTTTTCCTAAAGTGAGATGCTCAGAACATAGTACTCCAAGAGGCCTCATCACTGCTGAGTAAAGTGGGATAATTACCTCCTGTGTGTTATATATAGGACTTCTGTTAATACACCCCAGAATGATATTTACCTTTTTTGTAACTGCATCACATCATTGATTCATTAAATTTGTGATCCCCTATAACTACTGGATCATTTTCAACAGTATAAAGTCCTAGCCAGTTATTCCTAGTTTTATATTTGTGCTTTTGATTTTTTTTATTCCTAAATTTACACTTGACTTTACTGGATTTCATCTTGTTGATTTCAGACCAATTCTCCAGTTTGGCAAAATCATTTTGAATTCTAATCTGATCCTCTAAGTGTTAACAATCCCTGCCAGTTTGGTGGCAATCCTCACATTTAAAAAGCCCATTCTACACTATATTATCCAAGTCATTAATGAAAATGTTGAGTAGTACTGGATGCAAGACAGACTCCTGCAGGACCCTACTAGATACTGCCTCCCAATTGGACAGCTACCACTGATAACTATTTTTTGAATACAGTCTTTCCACCAGTTATGCATCCACCTTACAGTAACTTCATCTAGACCACATTTCCTTAGCTTTCTTATGAAAAAATCATGTGAGACAAAGTCAAAAGTCTTACTGAAAATCAAGATACTGCTGGGGCGGGGAAGATGCATCTACTGCTTTCCCCCTACCCACTAGGACAGTAACCCTGTCAATGAAGGAAATTGGTTTGGCATGATTTTTGAGACGTCCATATTGGGTATTATTTATGCTCTTGTTGTCCTGTACATGCTTGTTGTAACTCAAGTTGTTGCATCCCCAGAGAGTTACTAGCTTTAGCATCAACGTCACTTAAGTTTCAAACTCCCCTTCTTCCTCCCTCCCAACTTGCTAGCTAGAGTTTAAAGCACCACTTAACTTGAGCTAGAGAATTGTGTGTGTGGATGGGAGTTGAGCTAGGGGTAGCATTCCAGTTATTACCTGAGCTAATTATGCTGTGAAAGCACACCCTCAGTAGCCCTACATCAATTAATAAGTCATACCTCGACTTTAGGCAATCAGCTTCATATTCTAAAGATCTGCAATTTATTTTCTTTACAAACAATACCATGTAATCACTACCTGACCCACCTAGATCATTCAGGGCTTTAGCTCTTTATAAACATACATCCATGTTAATAATCCTGAAAGTTGCTATCGGTTGGGGTAGGCCTGATTAGCAGAGAAAATTCAATTACATAGTTTAGAAGGGACAAAAAAGTGACACATGGAAAAAAGTATTTAATTTTAACTTTAGGGATTTGGGTACGATTGGAAGGCAAATAACTGAAGTTTTAACAGACAAACAAATTAGCAGTTGAACTACATACCTCTCAGTTATCCAGTGCTTTTTTAAAAAGTTAACTTTTAATCTCATAAATTCATCCTCTCTGTTTCTTCTATGTGCCCAGACATACGCAGGCCCTTAACTGTACAGCACATAGTTTAATTGGTGACTGCCCACAGCAAGAGTTCTTCAAAAGGTGACAGTCCCATGTCTCCAAATCAGATTAAATTATCCAAAATGTAACAAATCCAAAATTTAACCCCATGCTCACCAGTAGGGACACAGACAGAAACCCTGCATGAGGATTGCTAGTCACAGAAAAGAACAAGACTAGAATGAAGGCTGACAACCTGCTAGGTTTTGTAATTCAATCTGTACACAACCTTTCAGGGCATACCATCTGCTTTGGTGAAAGCCCAAATCCAACCTTTTGTTCCTTTCTTCATGATGCCTACAAAGGGCTGCTTGGAATGCTTAATTGACACAGGTGCTATCACTCCTTAAATTGAGCACAGCCTGAGCCAATTTCCCTGCATCCAGTATCTGGCTTGCATCAGCTTGTTGACAGACCTTACTGTCTGTAGCAGTGCTACAGCTGAAAGAATCAAAGTCCACCGTTATATCTTGAACATTTCTTTCATTGGCATTGTCAAAACTATTTTTTCCATGTAACTGTTTAAGGTGTTTCCTCAGAACAGGTTTATGTGCAAAGACCATGTCACAATAGTTACATTTATGAGGCTTGTCTCCACTGTGCAGGTTGAGATGGTCCTGTAAGGAACATTTCTGAGAGAAGGTTTTTCCACAGATCTTACACTGAAAAGGTTTGATCCCTGCATGCACTCTCATGTGTCGGTGGAGATTGCCTTTCTGAGTGAACGTCTTACCACACAGCAGACACATGAACAGTTTATGCATTTTTAAATGATTAGCATAGTTTTCCAGGTGCCGGAATACTCTGGTACACTTGGGACACTGGTGGTGCCATTGGAGACCTTTGTCTATACCTCTGTTGTTAGGACCAAACATGTCTTTAGAGGCCATGATGAAATTGTCACTGCCAGCATAAGAAAGGGCATAGTTGTGGAGATGATTTTGTTCTATTTCACTCGATCTGTTTTCCACAGTGGAATTGATTAAAAAGTGCTGAGGCTCTGATGAATGTAAAGCAGTTTGTTCAGAAGAAATAAACTGGGTTTGATCTTTTTTATTTCTAACCTCTGACACCTCCCCAATAGACTCCACCTTGACAATCTGAATGTCACTATCTTCCATGTCCATACTGTCTTCTGACGTTTGAATACATAGTGAATCCTGTTGCAGAGAGTCCTCATCTCCTTGGTGTTCTTTTAACTCAGAAGAATCGCTTTGCTGTTCACAATCCTCCTTGCTCTCCAATGGCTTCTTAGGTTTTATAAACTTCCAGAGAGCCTGTGTACATCGTTCCACAATGTGGCTCATCTGAAGAAAGCTTGCAGCAGTCAAGTAATTTACCAGCTCCATCTCAGGAAACTCCAGAATGCCACTGTAGCAGGACAAAAGCAACTGCTTCCCCACTTCTGAACTCTGCAGAATGGAGATTTTAACCTCTCTGGAGTCATTCAACAAAAACTGATCTCTTAAAAAGGGGGAGCCTGCAGCAAACACAATTTTATGCCCATGAACCTCAACATTGTCTATGTGAACTACAACATCACAAAACTTATTTTCTTCCCTCAGTTTGTTCATTTTTTCTAACATTGAATCTCCATAATTGTCAAACTTGAAGTGAAGGATATCTGATCTTTCGGACATTTTGGCAGATCTAAAGGACAAAAGCAAACCAAAATAAAGAAACAGTATATGAGGAAACTAATGGATGTAATCATGCAAATTAAAAAGGGGCCAACGGTATAGGTTAAACATATATATTTTACAAAACATTTTCTTATGTTAATAAAAACACCCAAGACACTTAAAAATTAAAGAATTTTAAAAGTTAAGTTTACTTTGAATATCTTAATGATGTTTACTTTTTCACATTTCACACAACTTGGACAGTGAAAGTAACCTAATCAATTTCTAGTCTATTTCATATTCTAATTCTCATGCACTAGTATAATGTTGCAATGTCCCCAACACTACAGTAGAACGTTTATTTGAAATATTATAGTTATATAGATAAACTATTTATTTGGAATTTAAAATAAAACCACAGAAATATTTCTACTGGTTTAAACTTTCGTAAAAGTTTACTTTTCTATTAACAAAAACTAAGTTTTTGGCTCAATTTGACCCTTCAATGTCCCTTCAGTTTTTAGCAATTGTTTTGTTTTAATGCATGAACAATTTCCATAGGCAATTAATCTCTCAATGTTACACTGAAGCACCTGTCAGAGAGGACAGTGTAATATTAAAACAAGCTTCTTAACATTCATGTACTTAATAGGAGAAATATGGTCTATGAATCAAACTAAGAAAAATAATTAAAATTCTTCCACCCTCAACACCTCCTGCTCACCTGGTGGTATTTCTAAGTAAAATACAGCCTGTTACACATCTAAAATGCGCAGAATTCTAGTACTGAACTTCATTTTTTAGACCAGATATCGTCACAATGGAAGGGACTCTGTCTTCACCAACCTGTCATTTACAATGAGGAAGTTCTGAAAGGCACACTTTCAGATACCTGTAACACTAAATTTGGCTGACCACCAAGTCAAATTTCAGAAACAAAATAATCTTCAAGGTGCCTTTTAATTTGAGCAAGCAACTACCTGTCATACTGTCTCTTTCTAATTATACAAGTTAGCTCCATTCTAGGATCTCTGCCCCAGATACTTATGGACTGCAGGACTGCTTCTGATCTGTTCCTTTGAAACACTGACTAACCTGGGAAGCTTGTTCCCTTCTTTAAGATTTGTTCTCTGGAGGATCCTCCTTTCTGCCCCCCCCCCATAAACTAGCAATCATTGGTTTTGAAAAGTTCTCATAAGTATAAGACCAGGTCTATGCTACCGACTCTTGCCGGCACAACTATGTCAGTCAGGAGTGTGAAGAGGTGTGATCCCTGACCAGCAGAGCTGTGCCAGTAGAAGTCCCAAGTGGAGATGAAACTATACTGTCCATACTGTGCTTTTACTGGGATAGCTTGTTTTGCTCATGGGAGTGGTTTTACTGTACCAGCAGGTTTGCGGGAATAGCCAAATCCACTGTGAAAGGTATCCACAGTGGAAATCCATAATGGGAGTGTTTTGTTGGCATAGTATTCCAATATTCCTATATCAATAAAACATTTCTAATGTAGACATGGTCTAAGACAACCATGATTTTTTATAAGAAGTTGTTCACACAGCCCTGGCTGTGAACTGGGATTGCAGGAAATGAAGGAATCACAGATTTAAGCTCCCAGAAGGCTTGGTGAAACAACAACAAAACCCCACCCACCCCAATCCACACCACCTTCACCTTTACTGAAAGATTACACATGGTTTGAAAGCAGAAAAAACTGCGGAGTTTAAGAGGATAAATGGAAACACTATCCACTTGAATATGAACCTATTATCCCCTATTATCTCTGGGAAATGGAGCCACAGCTAGGAGATCAGATGAATGAGAATGCAAAGCAATGGTTCAATGCAGAGAATCTTTTAGCACTTAAAACCATGTAGATGCTGATAATCAAAGATGTCAGTATCCACTGGCCAGCTGACATTCTTACCTCCAATTTCTCAGCAGCAAGGAGGTTCTCTGGTTAGCCCTCTTGTATTATCAGCCATATTTACCAGTTTGTAACATACTATATCTACAACAGGATTTTGAAAGGTTCCACAATTGCCAGACCCTTGAAAATTCAGAACCAGAGAGTGGGATCACATTACATTACACATTACAACTTGGCCATGCTGGAACTAAACAGAAGGAGATGCTGTATACAATGGGATTGTAACCTATTGTGCTCTAACACCATGTTGATTCCAAAAGGGGAAATATCAATTTTAGGAGGTAATAACCTTTGGTGAAGGTAAACCAGAGAGAAGTAAACATCAAGCAATACATTCCAGGAACTTCAGATGCACTTAAACTGGTTTTGTTTGCTTTCCCTTTCCAGTAGGAAATCTACTTTGTGTGTAACTTTTTCAAATGTTACATAGTCTTTTACGATTGTTAAAATATAATTAAACAATTAAAGTATCCATAATGAAATAGCACTGGGTGATGCTCTGGAGAGGCATATGGATTCTAAGTTCCTGATGCAGACTGGCCCAACTTACTGAACATATACCTCACTGAACCTTACGTTAGTTGCTCATTGCAACTATTACAAATTAATGCAAGTCTAAAAGTTAATGGAGACCAATGAGTTATTGCAGTAAGTCTTTGTTAATAAGTGACTGGAATCTCATTCATCTTTATGCATTTGTCCAATGTCCATTATCAAGCACTGAAGCAAGCAGTTTTATTTTGAGGGTTTTTAAGGGTGAGAAATAAAGTCAAACTGCTAATAAGCGGTCTCACCAGAGAACACTTTCTCACAGGAAACACACTGCTTCCTAAACTGTAATTACTTTTAGGTGGCTATTAATGCTTAAATGGAAAATTCATCATTGTTAGAAGAATAATATTCCAGAAACAATACCCCACAAAGGTGTGTGAAGATTTCCAGCATACCCTTCAAGTAATTTGGCCTACACAAGAAGTAGATCATACTGTAAATGTAAATTCCAGATGTGTGTATCCTCTAGTTTTGTATTCTTGACTAGCCTGAGGAGGAAAGGAGAAAGCTCTCTGCATCTTTCTGAGTTCTGCATGCTATATCCACTCAATACCATGCGTCACAGCCATCATCCTTCCAGCTGACAGGCAGATGTGACTCCTATTCAAAACAGGTTAGGTCTAACAGAGGAGTCGTACTTCTCCAGTTTAGTTCAACAGAGACTCTTCAAAATTAACTAGATATGGTACCTTAGTTTTCTTGTTCAAGCATCACAGAGAAGGTTTCTGTAAATTGCTCAATGTGTTACCAGTTTAAAAGATTCTGGATGAATTACCTAAGGAAAGAGAAGAAAAGCCATGGTTAGCAAAAGACTTGTTTGCTTTACAACTTTAAAATGTCTTTAAAGAAAGAAAAATGATTTGAAAATAATTAACTATTTACATGTCCACACTACTATACGTGTGTTTTGAAAAACATTTTTCCAATACTGAGGAAGAACAATATTGGAAGACTAATGGGGGTTAGCCAGAATTCCTCTCCAATTTATAAAATACTAGGCCTGCAAAGGGCCAAAAGCACCTGCCTACCTGCATTTGGCTCCATCCTTCTTTGTGGCTTTGTAACCAATAACAAGGGTAGCATCATTTTATTCCCCTTCTCCTCCTCTCTTGGGTGGCTGCACCTTGCTCTTACAAGTCATTTCAGCTGATGAGCTATTAGAGCTTTTCTAGTTTTTACTTTATGTAATTCCACAAAATAAAAGGAAGAAACCTGACCAACCCAGTGGCCATCTAGACCAGTGTCCTGGGTCTGACACTTACACTGTCAGCTGCTAGAGGGAAAAGCCCCATGGGGACAGTTATGGGATTATTCACCCACATAGAAAGTCTCTTCCTCGCCCCCCTTGGCTTAGTGGTTGGTTCATGACCCTGAGGGGAAATGGTCTAAACATCCCCCCTTAACAGAAGGGACTGAGTGCTACGCCCCCCAGGCTCCCCCCTCCCCACTCACCCCCCAGGCTCCGCCTCCCTGTTCACCGCCAGGTTCCCCTCCTCACTCACCACCCAGGCTACCCCCTCCTGTCCCGTCCCACATCCCAGGCTGCCCCTCCTCCCTCTCCGCTCACCTCCTTACACCACTCCTCACGCTACCCCCTCCTCCTTCTCTCCCTAGCCGCCCCCGCGTTGTCCCCTCCCCGCATCTTACTCGCCCAGGGTGGGGAAGGGGCCACTCTCCGGATCCGGCCCCGGGCGGAGGCGTTGGCCGGAGGACACCGGAACCGGAAGTACCCCTCCAGAAATCTTCTTCCGGGGCTCCTGCCCCTACCCGGTTTCTTCCCGAACCCACCGCGAGCCGCAGCGGCCGCCGCCGGAGCAGCCGCCGCCGGGGCCCCGGAAGTGTATCTTCCTCTGACCCGGAAGACTCTCCCTGTCCCCTCCTCCTCCTCCTCCCCCCCTCCGGCCTGGGTCACGTGGTGGGGGCGGCGGCGGCCGAGGCCCGGCCGGAGGAGGCAGCGGCGGCGGCTCGGGTAGGTCCGGTTCGTGTCGCGTGCGGCGGGAGGGGCCAGGTCAGACTCCGCGCGTCTCTTCCGCATCTGGGGGGGGGGGCTCCGCTCCCCGAGTCCCCCAGACCCACCGTCCGCTCCCCCTCCCGGGCCTGAGCCTTCCTGCATCCCCCGCTGGGCCGGGGCCTCGCCTTGCGGGCAGCCGCTGCCCAGGCCTGGTTCTGCCGGCGGTGGGCCCAGGCCGCTCCTCACGCTGCCCGGCGGTGCCAGGCCGCGTAGCCCTGGTACACGGTTCCCCTCACCTGCACGGTGCCCGCCCCCGCTGCCCGAGCCCCGCGCCGGGCTGTCAGGCTCCGCAACGTGCGACCATCGCAGAGGGGCTGGATTTGTTGTTGGAGTTTCAAAAAATGGGGAGGAGGAAACTCCGGAGCCTGGCAGTGTTGGGCTAGGCACGCGCAAGGTGCGTGCCCTGTGAGAGCACGGGCCCCTTAATGAGGTGCCCTGTGCATTGTGCAGCGTCCCCACTCTAGCTCCCGCTTCCCCCCGTTTCTCTCCCTGCAGACTTCCACCTTGTGCTGCTCGCTGGCAAAGTTTCTTTAGCACCTGAGATCTCCCAGCACCTTTCTGTGTTGCGCGTGAGACTAGATTTCTGTGGGGCCCTGTCTTGAGCTCTGCACCCCTAACTTCTGCACGGGCGCAATATCGGTAAAAGTGTCTTACCATCATACTGAGTGTGCTGCGTGTGTACAAAGTGTGTTGTTCAGTCTCTGATCACTCGGCTAAATGCCAGACGGTTTTCCCTGGAATGTGCACGTACAATTGTCAGTCACATCTATTTTCTGGCCAGATGGCCTCTTCCATCCTATCCCTGGCTGTTTTCCTGCTGGATCTGTTTTCTTCTTAGTCACATGATTGGTTTGATTGATGGGACGGTGTATTTTTCTTACTGTTTGTCACACTCAAGCCTCTGGACCACTTTTGCTTGAACTTTACAAAAACACTTGGGTGGATATACAGCCTGCAAAATATCTGGAAGGATTGAGCATCTGAAAGTTGGTGTTTGTAATAGAAACACATGTGCAATGTTCATTATAGCTGTCACTAGCTTTCGAGCTATTGATGATACCCTTATTGCATGTTCTGCATAGGGACACCTGTGCATGCAAAGGGGTGGGAGAGCAGCAGTGGGGCAATGTGATCTAGAAGTGGGTAGAGACCCACTTGTCCCTTCAGATATGAGGTGGCTGCACCTGGGATGCTTCACACATGGCTTGTGTGCTGGGTGACATGAACATATGAACAGATACTATCACCATGCCAAGGAATCCAGTATGCATGGGACAGTTGTTGCCTACACATGTTAACTGGTGTGGGGATTGGAGGCATAAGATGGCACTTGCTAAAAAGTGTAGTTTCTAATAATAGTATTCTGGCCTCTGCATATTTCAGGCAGACACTAAGATAATGGTGCTTAGATACCAAAGTGATAGTCTCTCACTCTTTCCCATTTAGTTGGTTATGCTCCAACCGTCCAAACATGTATGCATGTAATTTTCTGCACATCAGTAATGCTATTGTGTTCAGTGGCACTACTCACATGTGTAAAGTTACTCATATGCTATATATTTTAGGGACTTGTTAATTTCCCCTTGTGTAATAGACTTTTTAAAGGGAATGCATTTGTAAAATTACAAAATTGCCAGGAGACTCAGATGCAATTGAAGTTCAGTTGGAAGTGACTAGATTTCAAATTGATATTGTTTCGTTAACCATAAGACCATTCTTCCTAAATCTGTGTTGCCAGACAGTGCTGAGCTTATTTTTCATTGGTACTGAGTTATGGCAACAAAATAACCAAATTCCATTTTCAAATCTTCATGTTCGGGGAGTATATCAGTCATTGCTTGTCATATATCACATTGATGCTAGAATCTGGCTCTTTATTACTTCCCTTTCATTTGATTCACATTCGTCTCAATCTTCCTCTCTTTATCCCATTTGTTATCCTGTTTGTAAGTGCACATACTCTTTTAGACTTTTATGGTTTGGAATAGGCAAGTTCCAAGCACTGGTGATCCTAGTTTAGAGATTGAAAACAAGTATCAATAAACAAACACTATACTACCTTATATGCTTGAAAAACCTGATAAAGTTTCACATGAAATTTGATTTTGGTAGCTGTAGATTTTACAGTATTCATCTTTGCAGTTTTGCTTGTTGTAAATTAAGGTAGTATAAAAAAAGTGAAAAATTAAAATGCAGGTGGTACGAGGGGCAACAGTTATCACTTTCTCATAGACTTTTAAGGCCAGAAGGAACCATCATGATAATCTAGTCTGACCCCCTGCACATTGCAGGCCACAAACCTCACCCACTCATTCCTGTAATAGGCCAATAGCGACTGGCTGAGTTACCTGAAGTCCTCAAATCATGATTTAAAGACTTCAAGTTACAGAGAATATACCATTTACACTAGTTTAAACCAGCAAGTGACCTTGCCTCGTGCTGCAGAAATACCAAAGCTGGAGATCAGCTTCTGTCTAGGTATCTCATGCTGCAAAAATACATAGGCTGGTCTGTATTCCCAAATTTATTTTATCTGTAGGGATTTTATAGACAAAATAATACACTTGTTTGGACTCAGGAATTCTGTAAGACTTCTGCTACACTGTTGCAGAATGCCTCATTTCATGGAATTCTGTGGAACTGTTTATATTTTGTGGATGTTACCATGTTTTCCATAATGATCCTTATGTCCCTGCTTAACATTAGAAGATCAAGGCCCTGACCAAACTTGGCTATAGATATACAGTGAACAGATTAGCTGACAGTTAGGCCTGAGAATTTCCTTCTGCTTTCCAAGTCCAGCTGCAGACAGTGTTTAGTAGCATGTATCATATGAGACTGTTAAGGTCATTGCTGCTGCTTGAAGGTTTCAAATTATATTTTCAAAGAGCCATGCTGGTCCAATAAATGTAACTATACATTTCTGTTTGAATCCCCAGTGAATGATGTAAGCTGTATAAATAAATACACACTGCACCCTTATAAGGGTCACTCTAACCTCTGGCTGGAGTACCTTATCTTCCACGGTAACTGTTTCTCTGTACTTACGGATCTATGTCCTATATCTGCTTGTAAAGGGAGACCTGTAGATGTGCACAATGCTATTGGAATGTCATTCAGGTTCATGAGAATAGACTCTTCACGGTGAGCTCATTTCAGTGACATTCTTTTGCTGCTCTGGATAAGGCAGTGTCAGCGTTTCTTTTATAAACCACTGTTTCCCTGGGCCTACAGTCTGTCTCCACGGTTGGAGCAATTGCTTTGTGCTGGAGCCTGACATAAGCGTTTTGTCCCGCGCACATTTTCAAGATTAAAAATAAAATCCTTATGCAATCAGCTATATTGATAA
This sequence comes from Macrochelys suwanniensis, assembly GCA_033296515.1. Taxonomy (NCBI): domain Eukaryota; kingdom Metazoa; phylum Chordata; order Testudines; family Chelydridae; genus Macrochelys; species Macrochelys suwanniensis. Next base: position 3,807,497 of record CM065790.1, on the reverse strand, counting down.
TCCTTAACAGGTTTAAGATTGTGTTAGCTTGAACTCTTTTATGTTTTTTCTGATACCTGGCTTTGTGGGTGATTCAACCACCTTCCTGAGATTTCTACTTGTCATGCTTCTCTCTTTCATGAGAATCACAGGGGTAGGGGAATTTGAGGAAGCTTAATCTTAAAATGAATCTCCTGTTCATTTGGCCCTTGAAGTCAGATTGACTGAGAGGAGGGGTCCAATGGGAAAACTACACCATCTTATGGCCATGTTACGCCTTTCGAGAACAATCCTTTACAAGGAGCTAAAAAATTAGGAGTACAATTATTCTTTGTTCCCTTGAAGCAAGAGGGGTTTAGATGCTTCATTTCCATATAGAATCATAGGACTGGAAGGGACCTTGAGAGGTCATCTAGTCCAGTCCTCTGCACTCATGGCAGGACTAAGTATTATCTAGACCATTCTTGACAGGTGTTTGTCTAACCTGCTCTTAAAAATCTCCAATGATGGAGATTCCACAACCTTCTTAGGCAATTTATTCCAGGACTTAACCACCCTAACAATTAGGAAGTTTTTCCTAATGTCCGATCTAAACCTCCCTTGCTGCAATTTAATCCCATTGCTGCTTGTCCTATCTTCAGAGGTTAAGAAGAACAATTCTTCTCCCTTCTCCTTGTAACGACCTTTTATGTACTTGGAAACGGTTATCATGTCACCTCTCAGTCTTCTCTTTTCCAGACTAAACAAACCCAATTTTTTTCAATCTTTCCTCATAGGTCATGTTTTCTAGACCTTTAATAATTTTTGTTGCTCTTCTCTGGACTTTCTCCAATTTGTTCACATCTTTCCTGAAATGTGGCACCCAGAACTGGACACAGTACTCCTCCACGCTGATTAGGCCTCAGCTGTAGAGCTTAATGAAAAATCAAAAAGCAAAAGCAAACAAAAAAGGAACCATAAATTATAAAGGAGCCTTGTGGGATGTGATTCTCCTAGACATTCTCCCTCCCTTACTGGAGAACTTGTGACCTGAAGATCCAGATTTTGTGGGGTAGTTTCTGGTATCTTAGGAGTTACCCATTCTGTTTTTGAAAATTGACTTTTTGTTGGTGTTGAAATTAACCCCATAGTAACAAGCTTAGGGACACTGTCGGTGTTTAGAGTTGTCACTGGGAGGGCTCTGAGCTGTGATGTGGCACGTAATCTGAGATTTGTGCTTGATGGGGACCTTCTCTCCTAAACCTCTCAACAGTGAGAATGGAAACCATAAGGGCTACACTGCATCTGAGAGTGAGCCTCCAGCCTGGGTTTTCAGACTCATGCTAGCAGGTCTTGTGCTAGTGCTCTAAAAATAGATGCGTAGGTGTTGCGGCTTGGGCTCTAAAGCCAGGTGTGTGATGTGGGTTTGAGATCTTGAGCTCCAGCCCAAGCCATGACATCAAAGCAATGTCTGCACAGCTACTTTTAGAGCATTAGTGCAAGATCTGCTACCACCAGTCTGGGGACCTGGGCTTGAGAGGCTGGTTCAACAGGTGTATATGTCCTGCATTTCTTAAAAAAGCTGCAAGCATCATAGCTAGAGTGTTGTCCCTACTGCTGTGTTTTCTTGCTCTCTCATTCTGTGAGATTCATGGTGCTGCCACCTCTAATTGCTCTGCAAATTTTTGATGTGAGTTCTTTTAGACTAGCACCTATTTTAGTGAGCTCAAAGACTTCCTATTCCGCAGCCATCCCGAGTCCTCTGGTTCAGGTAAAGTGCCTGGGGGTGCTCTACATGGAGCTTTCTGATCGAAAGTAACTCTAGATCTAGAAGGTGCTGAAAGATGCAAGGCAAAGTAAGGGAATGTGGAAATTCAGGTGAGTTAACCATGGCAATATTCCAGCAACAACAAAAACAGAGGAATTCATTATTGCTCTTTCTCATTCAATTATGACAGCTATGCTCCTTTCTTTCCTCGGATAAACGGTCAGATAAAAATTCTAACACTTTTTAACAATTGATAAAATTCCTTCAAGAAATTTCTCTAAATTGAATATCTGATATTTTCTATATGCAGAACACAGATTTTTGCTCGTCGAGTTATTTGTGAGAGGCCAATAATTTACATTAATATTACACATTAAAGCCTCTTGCTTTGGGCCAGATCCTGCTACCCTTTCTTGTGCAGAATAGTAACTTTCTCATACTTGGTCCCGTTGATTTCAGAGAGACTACTTGCAGAGCAAGGTATTACTTAGTGTATGGGTAGGAAAATCAGGCTCATTTGGATCTCTTATTGTTGTACTGCAAGTGTGGTATTGATACACTCCTGTAGCAGATAAATTTAGCCAATCACACACATTCCCTGATTGTGTGTGATGCCTGTTTGAAGAGTAGAGAGTATGTGAAATCACAGCATACTTTCTTTTTTAAAAGTGAATTTAGTGCTGGTGAAAGGTGCCAGATTGTCAGGCTTTGAAAATATGTTAAATTTAGCACTTCAAGCTAGATACGCTATGCCAAAATAAATTGCTAAACTGCTCCGTACCTTACCTTATCTTAACAGCTGCTAAAGATCAAAGCCAGCTCTTCTACCCCTGTTGTCTTTCAGGAGTGTAGATATTCAGTCACTTCATTTGCAAAGTATTGGCAAAAATATTTTAAGAGAAGGTTTTGGGGGCTTATTTTTACTTTGCATTTTGTTAATAATTTAGTTATTTTCAGATGAGCTGCAAATTTTGTAGGTGGTGTAGAAATGAGTCTCTCGTAATAGATTTGTACTTGGAATTCAGAAATGATTACTAATAACCATTTACTAATTATTACTGGTTTCATAGCCAATATTCCTCGTGAGGTATAAAATGAAAGAATGTTGGACTTTCAACTTTTTAAACTGACAGACTCAGGTTGAAGCTGATCCTGGAATTTTGATGTCACAAACAAAAAGCAAAAACAGGTTTTTTAACCTTGTGGCCAGTGATACAAACACAGCAGAGGAAACTCAGAAATAAGGCAAAATGTATTGCTCAAATAGAGGTGGAAAGGCTTTAAAGGTAATAAAGGAATCTTTCCATCAGGCGATGCTAAATTTGATGTAATTCTTCCTGGGCATAGGTGAGAATAGTATTGAGATGGTTTATCAGAAAGCCCTTGGCAGTAATCTTATGGTATTTGCTGGTAAGCATCCTTAGATAATACAGTTGAAATGAGACTTTTACTCCTTTCATCTCTTCTCTCTGTTTGCTTGTCACTCATAAAGCTCTTTCCTCAGATGAGCATCTCTGTGCTGCTCAGCTCTCCCTGCTATATCTACTGCTGTTAGAGCATGGCCATCTGCACTGCCCTCAGCTTCATTATTAAGATGCTGTTCACAAAGTCTGCAAGTCTCAGTCTATAGCGAGACTGCTTAGATCAAGGTGGAAGATTGTAAACTGGGACCGGTTATCTCTGTGGGCCACAACCCATCTTAAAGACAGGTGGCTGCTGTCTGCTTTATGTAAATAAAGCACACTTCTTGGGCCTCTGACAGGGAGTCAGTGGAACCCCTTAGTTGGGCAAATTTTGGGGATCACCTGGGCTTGAGAGTATTTTCAAGTACTTTCTCCAAAGCTACTATTGTGTAGAGCAGCAGGAAAACATTGCACATGAGCAGATAAGATTAGGGGGGATAGGGCCACTATGGGTCAGAAGAGAGGAAGTTCATGAATAAACTTTTATGTTTTTGTCCAGAAGCAGTGCAATTTGTGTAAAATGTGGCTTCTAAGAACAAGGGTCACTCTGATATACTACATCCTCAAGCCTTTCTAGACATGATGGATGTGATATTCCAATTGATCTTTCAGGTCTTACTGTTACAATCTTCCTTACATTTACACTGTTCCCTCAGTTCAGTGACAGGGGCAGAGAGTCATGAGTGGCAGTTTTATTAATTACTTGGCAGCAGTAGGTTGGATAGAGTTCATGGAACTCTAACTTGGTTTAAGAAAAATCAAACCTAGAAGCCTTTGTGGGGATATGCAAGGCCTTTGCCATGTACTGAAAAAACAGCAACTGGCTTTTAGGCTGTTATTTGCAGCCTTTTTATTCGTTAGTGTGACATTGCCTGAATATGACAAGAGTAGGATGTTGTTGCATTTTTAAAGAATTCCATGTCTCTCAAAGGAGAATCACACAATGCTCCTTCCTTTAGTGACTTTCACAACTCAGTTTCTGTCTGCATGTATGCTTTGGAAGAAAATGCCGCTGTAATAATACTCGGCACTCAGAGAGAAGGTTTCGTACGAGGTTAAGAACAATCATACAGTCCATTTGTGGAAAAATAGAAGGCAATATATTTACAGGAGTTGGGGCAGTAAAAGTTTATGGTGAGGTTGTCGTACTCTAATCTCAGATGTTCCTTGCATTGGAGGAGAAAATCAGTCTCAGAGTAAGGAGTAGTCATCTGACTGTACTGAGTCCTAGTGTGCAGCCACCCCGTTGGTGGAGTGGGCTAGGACAGTTGCCTGCAATACGCTTCCCATTCATCAGGCAGGATGATTCATAGATTTCAAGGCCAGAAGGGATCATTTTAATCATTTAGTGTGACCTTCTGTATAAAACAGACTATAGAACTTGCTCAAAATAATCCCTTATGAACTAACACACATCTTAAATCCAATCTTGATTTAAAATTGCCTGTGATGGAGAAACCACCATGACCCTTGGTAAATTGTTCCAATGGTTAATTACCCTCACTGTTAAAAATTCATGGCTAAAATGATGCTGAAAATCCATCCAACATTAATTCCAAAGTAACTCCTTTGCATGGCTTATGGACTTTGTAGGGCACCAAGTCAAAAAGCAATCCTCTCAGGTGGTGGTATATCCTTTGTGTACCCACTCTGTGCACTTTGAAAAATGTATCTGTGCCAAGCTGTCTCATTGTTTGGCTGCTATTTTGGCAGCCAAATGAGGTCAGTTCCCCACAGGACAAAGGGCACAATTCAAATGAACAAAAAAATTCAGGTTTGGTCGTCCTTTGGAGTCGGTAAAGACTGGGACTCCTGTGATGAGCATGTAATCGGGACTCTCTAAGGCATTAAACTGGCCCTTTGTACCATGACATTCTATTTTTAGCCAGGGGTTCTAAGAAACTTTGATGTTGGAGGTGTGTAGTTGAACTCCACCTTTTGTTCCCTTTATCTAAAGTGTATCTCAATGTCAGTTCTTGTGTCTTTTTTTAGCCTATCTGTTGGCTCTGACTTGCAGCCCTGAACCAGCCTATGCTGTTCTTCCTGTTTCTTGGTAGGGTGTCCAGAGCTGATTATTATAATACAAAAGTGTCAGTGCAGATGCATAAAATATTGCTCAGCTCAGGGGTCTCAAGTACAGCATATCGAGTTAAATCATATAATGTTGAGATTATTTGTGAGTGGAATTTCATGATTGGCTTGTCCTGATATTTACAAAACCCTAGCGTGATATTTGCATGAACATAGGTGAAGGGAAGGCCAGGTTATGACTGGGTTTATAGTTGGAAGTATGCTGGCCCTAAAATAATGTCTTTCATCACCAGGCATAGCACATGAGCCTGTTCTACACCACAGACAGTACTGTGTCTGGGATTTAGTTACAACAATCATTTGGCAGTGTAGACAAGGTTTTAACCATGTTCCTTAAAAGGATGAACTTTAACACTGCTTGGAAGTATGATTTTAGGCCCCATCTACACTGCACAAAGAAAGTAGTATAACCAGGTCCTCAGATGTGAATCTATTTGTAGTGTAGATGGGCCTTCACTGGGAAAGGTGGTCATGAAACACTTCAAAATATAACTTTGTTTTATGATCTATAGAAACCAGTGCAGTACTTTCAGAGTAAAGAGTTTCACGGCAAATTGAAAAGCCAGGACCATGTGTGCACATTAATGTACTGAGAACTGTTACTTAGCTATGCAGTCAGATGTGTTGATCTTTAATAGTCATCAAGTTTCTGAAAAGAAACATTTGAGCTTCAAGCACAAACTTCTATATAAGTATTTTTATGATTTTTGTTTTTCAGGCGTATATACAATTTAATCTCATTCATGAGTCGAACTTCCTTTTTAAGTCATGGATGACAAAGTCTCTGTTGGAAAAATCAGTGTGTCTTCAGACTCGGTATCCACTCTTAACAGTGAAGATTTTGTCTTGGTTTCCAGGCAAGGGGATGAAACACCATCTACAAATAATGGTAGTGATGATGAAAAAACAGGACTGAAGGTAAGAATCCATAACCCGAGTTCATTCTTTCTTCTAACCCAAGCTAACCTTAGACGAGCTTAAAGAAGGACTTCTGCTGTTGAAAACTTGAATAAGTTCTCTCTTCTTTCAAGAATCAGTGTTGTGTGCTGATATTTTTTGAATTATTTCTGCTGTCATTGTAGATGATATTTATGTTTTGGATAAGTGCTCTCTCCATCACTACTTGGTTTTTCATTTTGATGAATCCTTCACTGGAGTTGTCACCCAGTGTTTAGGATGAAACAATCATAAATTATGATTTTCAGACAATTAGAATAACAGCTTCACTGCAACTTTGAGGGGAGAAAGCCCTTGTTAATGCACATATGTCGTCAGTTTGCCCGTTGGTTCTACTATGTACTAAAGTTTCTCAACGTGAAAGGTTCTCTTTAAGAAATTTGGAAATAGCCTGAAACCTAACACCCATGACATGTAGCATGGACCTCAGAACACAGGCCCAGGAGCAAGTTATGTGAACTCTGTGGGCATTGACCTCTTCTTTTCACTTCTGGGATTGCTATCCTGGAAAAAGACCCTCAGGGATTTTTGGAGGTTGTTTCCCTGAGTTATGCACTTAGGCTGTCTAGGATAAAGGAAACCTTTCAGTGGCCTTAAAACCTGGTGATAGAAACATGATGGGCACTCTAAACTCTCTTGCACCTGTAGCTGTATTTTCATATAATATAAAGTGGATCTTTTCTAGGGCTGATCGAAGTTAGAATGTTCTGTATGGGAGTTGAAAGAAAAATTATCTCACCTATGTAAAAGACCTGGAGATCTCAGGTCAGTTAGATCTGTCATGCAAAGAATGTCCAATCCAAATTTCAAAGGGAGAGAGAAATCTTGTATTCCCTCTGTGGGACTCTTTTCATCTTTGTTGCTAGGAGGTGGGAGGCTGAACGAAGACTTCACTGCAGATTTCCTGATGCCTTTCTACAGCTTTCTTGTATCTCTAGCTGCTCTACTTGGCTTTCTTGAATTCCTTTCTGATCTCTATGTACTAATCATTTAATGGATGCATTATTATAGATGACGCAACAGACAGCCTTTAGTGGAAGAACAGTTCTTTTTCCTTAAGAACTTTTTCATCTGGTGAAAAATTTGATTTATGTAGTTGTATTGCAACTGCAGAAGATTCAGCAACAATTCCCCTTGCAAATGAATTGTCTTCAAAATGATATCAACAAGTGAGACTTCCTTGAATGATCCACAAGGTTCTATCCAGAAATTTAGCTCCAAAAGAGGAATAGTAGCCTCACTTGTCTGCTTTAGAATCCATGCCTGGGTAACTACTGAGTCTTAGAATTTCAGCACGCTGCACAGAAGAATTCCTTGTCTTAAGAACAGTAATGTGAGAGGCAGCTGATCAGTTTCTTAAACTATTGAGGATTATCTGAGTCTACAGAAGAGAGACGACTACCAGAATCCATTCCACTCTGTTAGTGCCAAATAACGTTTAGAGATGTGAAATGGTTCATTCTGAAGCAAGTATCACTTCAAGGTTGAGATGTTTGGATTCCTAATGCAGTTGTAATGATTACCCAGCTATGGGTGTTCGATGCTTTTGGATTTTCAGGACGCCCATGTATGTTTAGTGCAGTAACATTTGGGCTTGTAATATAAAAAGAAATTAAGTGACCTGCAAGGCAAATACAGCACCTGACAAAGTTTACAAATATATAATGGAGTAATAACAGTAATCCTCTTCAACCAACCATGTTATGGCCCAGATTTGCTTTTCAGATACATTTACTTCCAAAGTGGAGTCCAAATAATGAAATCCTTCCAGGCTCTTTTGTGTGTTCCATATTTCTAACTCCGAAAACAGGAATTTCGGTACTACGGTGTAGCTGTCTCTCTTTAATTCTAGGTTAAGAGTAATTATCAAACAAAATTATACTGTTTTCTGATCTGGAACTAAACACTACAATAGTTTTGTTGGGCTTCATGAGTAAACTTCAGCATGAATTCCAGGCGAAGGCTGGGTACAATCATTGAACAAAGTGAATCACCTTGAACCTTTCCTTTTGTACAGTCTTTTGAGAGAGCATGCTGTTTCTTTATAACTGCAGTCTGAATGATTAATGGAAACATTATACCTTAGTTAATGCAAGTAGGTGCCCAGTTCAAAGCCATTCCTGCAGGAATTTCTTTCATTAACCCCCTCCTTTCTGCGTAAGGCGATAACAAACCGCTATCACTGGAAATGGAGGGTATTGTAGCTGCCTTTATGAATGGAAATCAATTGCTTGCTGTCAGTGGACTGGAGAGAAATGAAGACTAGAAGGATAACTCCAATGTCTTGATGAGGAACAGTCCTGTCCACTGCCTCCATAAAATGGACTTCGCTTTCCAGGAGTCAATTCTACTGTATTAGTTGACTGTTTGTTTATCTGTGGAACTTGAAAGCTAGGTTCAGGAGGAGACAGTTAACACTGGAGCTTTCTCCCTCTTAGGTCACTGGTTTGGCTGTGGCCTAGGTCACTAACAACTGAAATTTATCATTGGAAGGGTATTCAGTGGCGCATGTTGTGTACGTCTCGGTTCAGTGACTAGTGAACAGGTATTCAGGTCACAAATGAGGCCACCGTCACCACTGTTGGCACTAATTAGGCCCCTTTGGCAGGCTCAGCATTGAGGTCAAGGATTGAATGCGCCATTAGGGCTAGTCAGTTCAGACATAAGGCACAGCGGTGGCAGTTGTGTGGAAAGCTTTGCCTGCCACTGCATGTGCTTCACCTGCGCTGTAGATCGAGAACTTCAGTACAGCGTTGTCAAAGCGATGCCTTTGATCAGAATTAAATGCACTGTAAATAATATAGAGGGGGAAGAGCAGTTGATTTTCATTTTTGTTTTTCAGTGTGACAAGTGGCTAGGAAATCAAGCAGCTGTTTAAACCCTAAGCATCTGGTCGCGATACAATTTGGGGTTTTCAGACGTAGATGTAATATTTATTTCTGTGTTTTGTGGGGATAATAGAGTGAAGGTGTGGAAAGTCTGGGGAAGGTGTTAGACATGTTTGAGGTTTCTCCGCTTTCCCCCTATTGAATTTAAGTGTTTGAAATTTGGAGATAGGTTGGTGGTGGGAATTGATCCTTGAAGGCTTGCAGCTGGCAGCTGCTCTGTGTCAGAATTACAGCTCAACAGGAATAACTTTGAGTGATATAAGAGAGCCAGTAACGAGGTGAATATCTCCTGCTGGGAATTTTATTGTAATTTTCTTTAGAGGGCATGTACTGTGTAGACTCAAATGAACATCCATGTCACAAGGTATTGTCAGTCCAGATTTTTTCTTACTCTCATAATAGATTTCATTTCAAGGCTCTAATTGTAATATGCGAAGCTCTCCCAGTATCTGATTCGGTGTATTATTTTAACAGTCTTACCTGGACTGTGGATTGACTTGGTTATTGTTCGAATATGAGGACATAAGCCATTGCTTCAAAAGCTTTCAGGATAAGTGATATTCCAAGATGCATTGGTTATGGTGCAGATAGAATTATACACTTCCTTATGTAAGTGGTGTTCTGGGCAGACTTCTGTGTGAACTGAGTCTTTCTCCATGCTTTACTGTCTAGTTTCCAAGCAAAAAGGAGAGGAGGCGAACAGGAAGTACTTTCAGATTCTTTTTTCTGGGTAAGATTTACAAAAAAATTCTAACAAAAAGGACTAATAAAAGGTGCTAGGGATCTGATATAACTGAACTGGCCAGGACACTCTAGCTTATGTGCAGTGTCTTACATCAGTATCTTAAAAAAGATGGGTGTGGTATGGAAATGGATGTCAGATCATAGGAAATGGAGTACAATGCCATTAGGAATAGGTATGGCTACCAACAAGTTAGTTAAGTGTTAGAACATTAGTAAATTTCATTGGCTGCCACTTGGCAAAATGCTTTCAAGATGCTTTCTGCATCTCCTTTGTCTGTTCTATGGTATTTGTGATCACTTATCGCTTTTCTATCTAAATACCATTGTGACAGGTAGAGATACTGATTGGTAAATTACATAATAGGTTCCTGAAATGTGAAGTTTTAGGCACTTTGGAAGCACAGCTGTAGACACCAACACTTACACCTCATAATGCACCTCTCTTCTAGTCCCTCATTCCATAGAGCTCCTTTGTATCCCTATAGACATCAGAGCCAGCAGTGTTCCTCTTCCTTGGCTAGATTTTCAGTTTACTTTAGTCACTGCAGAGTACTAAATGCTGGCTCCATCCTCTTACCACCTAAGGCTCTGATGTTGCACCATTTAAGTTGATGGAAGCTTTGCCACTGGCCTCAGTGGGTGCAGGGTCAGTGTCAGCAAGCAACACAATGATGTGCATTTAATACTTCGCCTAAATGGCTTCTGTTTTTGATGCCGAGGGTATAAATCATTTTCTGACTCCCCTCTCCTGAGCCCTCTTCCTGTGTAATCTCATTATTTTATGAGTAGACAGAGGTCTTTGCCTCCTTACGAACAGCATAGTGTATCCAATATTAGGTACTTGCTGTTGCCACTGAAGGCCTTCATAGAAGCCATAATAGTACTAACTTCTGTTAATTTCATTTGCGTATACTTTATATGATGTCTGACTAGTTTTGGAGGACACTCACCTCACTCTGTTTTCCCATGTCCAAGTAATTCCTGCTCTCAGAGCTCTTTGTAAGGTATATTGAAGTATTAAACAAGGCCAGCTTTGTTTCTGAAGAAAAGCACTCATATACTAAATCTAGGCAAATCGGTTGCTGCATGTCTGGCTTTCATTTAAGTTTTGTGTGTTTAGATTGTGCAGTTGTAGCTGGTGGCAAGTCTGGATTTATGCTAGTTGTTTTTTAATTCTTTATATGTGAGTTTTTCTTCAACTGAACAATCCTTTTTCTTTAACCCCTGTCCTGCTTGTGTTTGACTCTTAGATTGTAGGGAATGGGAGTGAGCAAGAGCTGCAGAAGGAACTTGAAGATGTACTGATGGATCCACCCATGGAAGACCTGTCCGGTGACCGGGAACATGGAGAAGAAAGCCGGACTGACGGAGAAGGGGAAGATCCCATCCTTCTTGAGGCTTCGGCATCCTCTACCATTAACCCAGTGTCGATGACTGGACTCCAGAAACCTGAGATGAGCCTGCCAGTGAAACCGACACAGGGAGGTTAGAAAAACTGGGGAGTACCTTCTAACAGCCGTCAGAAGTTCTGGGTTTCTCTACGTATGATGCACAATGTATGAAGCACTTGTCATGTCGTCTGCTCATATAGTAGGATGGTATCAATAGTATAGTCAAACTTACTACTTCAGAAGTAAGTTAGCTACTTGAAACAATGTGCTGTAATGCAGATGAACAGGGTGAATGGATTACATTGTTTGGGCCGCTTTCAACCCGACGGATCCCAAAGTACTTCACCATCATGTGTATGTTACCACTGAAAGGGGGAGGGATGGCTCAGTGGTTTGAGCATTGGCCTGCTAAACCCAGGGTTGTGAGTTCAATCCTTGAGGGGGCCATTTAGGGATCTGGGGCAAAAATCTGTCAGAGACAGTACTTGGTCCTGGTAGTGAAGGCAGGGGACTGGACTCAATGACCTTTCAAGGTCCTTCCAGTTCTATGAGATAGGTATATCTCCATATTTTTTTAAAATTTTTTTTTTAAAGAAATGCAGCTGCTTCTGGGGTGGAGGGCAGGAGACAGTTGGGGCACAGTGAAAGGAAAGGGAACTTTGTCTAAAGATACTGGATTAAAGCTACTATTCTTACAAAATTGGCATGGGGTCTTAAAAGGTATGGGAGAGCAGATGAGGTGAAATTTTCAAAAATGCTTAGGTGGCTTGGGTGCTTTTAATTTTTTTTAGCCAGGATCTTGTTTTTATAGTCTCACCTGAAAAACTCACATGCATGTTGAAAAGTATCTGATGCTCAACTTATTTGTCTACAGAGAATAAAGAGTGAAGATGCTCCATCCCATGGGCATTCATTCATAAGGTTTAGGCTTATAAAATGTGCTTGCACAAAATTTGTGAATTCAATAAATAGTTCTGATGTCACTCAAAGAGCTAGCATGCACTCTCTCTTTCTTTTAAATTATCCCCAATAAAATCCTCTCCCAACTCAAGCTTCCTAATGCTATTTAGCAGCTAAAAATAAGAATTAAAAGAATTTAAAAGTACACTTCTGATATCACTTTTCTGTCTGAGTAATGTTGTAGTTGCCAGAGGGATGTCATGTGATTCCTATTGGGAGGGGAGGTGGCCCATGAGATCATTTAAGATATTGTTCAAACAATGGATAAAGTTTGGAAACCCCTGTCCTGAAGGAAAATGGTGGTTAGTTCACAGTGTGACCCCGATGAGTGCTTTAAACGTGTGCTGTCTGTTAAATTGGTCCAATTAGAATGCCTGTGACTTTTACTGCCCTGGTGAAAATGGATGCATTCGGACAGTATGCTATAGGGTACCCCCATGGGGAGAGCCAATCTTAAGAGCTTGGATAGCCCTGTGGCTCTCTCTTTCCATTTCTAATCACGGGCTTTCCATATCGCTTTTAGTCTGTCCTGGCTTTTTGTAATGTCTAGATGAAATTACTATAAAGCAGTGCACAACTGGTTGAAAGATCATACTAAAAAAATAGTTATCGATGGCTCACTGTCAGACTAGGATGGCGTATCTAGTGGAGTCCCACAAGTCCTGGGTCTGGTACTATTAATATTTTCGTTAACATCTTGGATAGTGAAGTGGAGAGTATGCTTATAAAATCTGCAAGTGCCACCAACCTGGGAAGGGTTGCAAGCATTTCAGAAGACAGGATTAGAATTTGAAACGACCGTGACAAATTAAAAAATTGGTCTAAATTCAACAAGATGAAATTCAGTAAAGAGAAGAGCAAAGTACTTAGAAAGGAAAAATCAAATGCACAACTACAAAATGAGGGATAATAGCGAGGTGGTAGTACTGCCGAAAAGAGTCGGGGGAGGGGGTTATAGTGGATCTCAAATTGAATGTAAGTCAGCAATGTGATGCAGCTGCAGAAAAGGCTAATATCATTCTGGAGTGTATTAACAAGAGTGTCCCGTGTAAGACACGGGAGGTAATCGTCTTGCTCTACTCAGCACTGGTAAGGCCTCAGCTAAAGGGCTGTGTCCGATTCTGGGTACCACACTATAGGGAGGATGTGGACAAATTGGGGAGCAGTCCAGAGGAGAGCAACAAACATGATAAAAGGTGTAGGCAGCCTGATTTATGAGGAAAGGTTTAAAAAAAATGGGCATGTTTAGTCTTGAGAAAAGTGTGGGGGACGGACGGACCTGATAACAGTAGTGAAATACGTTAAGGGCTGTTATAAAGAGGATGGTGATCAATTGTTCTCCATGACTACTGAAGGTAAGACAAGAAGTAATGGGATTAATCTGAACCAAGGGAGATTTAGGTTAGGTATTAGGAAAAACTTGCTAATCATTAGGGTAGTTAAGCTCTGGAATAGACTTTCAAGGAAGATTGTAGAATCCTCATCATTGGAAGTTTTAAAAACGGGCTGGACAAACACCTGTCAGGCATGGTCTAGGTTTACTTGGCTCTGCCACAGCGCAGGGGGCTGCCCTTGCTGACTTCTCAAGGTCCCTTCCTTCCCTATGTTTCTATGAATGTTGTTGCATGGTTTCAGACCCCTGGTTATTGGGAGGCCTGCCTTGAAGCTTATTAATACATACCATCTGGCTTGCCTCTTCATTTGTCACTTTGTGCCTTGTTGCAGATTGTGAGGAGTCGAGCCCTTTTACACCAGTGGCAGATGAGGACAGTGTGGTGTTCAGCAAGCTTACCTACTTGGGCTGTGCCTCAGTGAATGCCCCCAGGAGCGAAGTGGAGGCCCTGAGAATGATGTCTATCTTACGAAGCCAGTGCGAGATTTCTTTAGATGTGACCCTGTCAGTGCCTAATGTGTCTGAAGGAACCGTGAGGTACGAAGCTCGTTCAGGGACACTCTGGAGTCTGTTGCAGTCAGTCTGATCAGTTCCATCTGTCAAAGGAGAGCAAGCTACCAATCACAATTAGGAGGAGATATGAGCAACCTGGGATTTCTTTTAAATGTGGCAGAAGTGGGTCTTGAGGGATTTTAAAGAAGAGACGGTCAAGTGGCCTTACAAATCAGGTTGCAAAGAACTTCTCATGCACAAGGGGCAGCACGGAATCTTCTTTAATATCTGAATTATCTTGGAAATGGTAGCTAGGGTAGTTACTTGTGTCTTGGAAATAGAGACTGAATTCTAATTCCAGGGGAGGCAGAGCCAGGACTGTAAAACTGTTCATGCGCAAAGTCTCAGGCAGGGAGCAGGCTGTAGTCCTCCCCAAAGAATGCCACAGAAGAGCAGGCAAGGGCTATTGTGAGAATGGGAGAATTGTGTGACCTGAAATATGCGTGAACTGCTGTAGGTTAGGTCAGCTTTCTGAATGGGAAGGTCTGAGCTTTATAGGGAAATTATAGACATAAGCGTCTTGCACTTCAGGTGCCTGCACTTTTTTTCTTAGGCATAAGGAAAAAATAGTCAAACAAATAACTTACATTCAAATCCAGCACTGCTTTTCTTTCCTGTCCCGTCACCTCAGAGTAAAGTGGTTCAGGCAAGATGGAAATACCTGGCCCATTTAATGGGATTCCATTTTAATGTTGACTGACTGTACTCTGTTGCGGGAGAGGGGCATTTACACGGGTTGGGGATGGGTCAGTATTTCACATATAGTTAATGCCTTGAGATAAATGACAATCGGAGATAGGGTCTATGTATTGTGCTTCCTCTAAATATCAGTGGAATCTGTCAGTCTCACAAATAAATGTTTGGCCAAAGTAATCCTTGTAAAGCCCAAAACGTTACCTTTTTTTTTTTTTTTTTTTTTAAACAGGCTCTTAGATCCTCAGACACACACAGAAATAGCAAATTATCCAATCTATAAAATTCTCTTCTGTGTGCGAGGGCATGATGGGACCCCCGAGAGTGACTGCTTTGCTTTCACTGAAAGCCACTACAATGCAGAACTCTTCAGGATTCATGTCTTCCGATGTGAAATCCAAGAAGCTGTAAGTTGAATCCTTTCTTGACCTTACTGGCATTAAGAGCATATCCCAGCAACACTTCTTAAATCTCTTTTGGACCAGCTACACTCTCAGTACTCATAACTCTCGTTAACATCAGTGAGATTGAACATCTGATTTAAGAATGTGGTCCTAACAGCAACAAATGAAACTTATTCTTCAATTTAAATTTGTTTATGTTGCTTTTAAGTCTTATTAAAGTGTCTCATGTACTCAGGGTCTCATGTTATAGGGATCATAAATTGAATGAGTCAACAATGTGATGGAGTTGCAAAAAAGGTTAATGTCATTATGGAATGTGTTAACAGAAGTGTTGTATGTAAGATACGGGAGGTAATTGTCCTGCTCTAGCCAGCACTTGATGGTCTCTTCATAACTCAGAAGTAGGTAAATGCATAGAAATTGCAACCATATGAGGTGACAGCATGCACATTTACTATTTTATCTTAAGTAGAACCAGAATATAGCTGCATATTCTTGCACAATATTTTTTCATCCCACTGGTTAATGAAAACACAGGTATCAATCTTACCTGAACCTTTTCTAATCTCTCTGGTTCTGTATGAATACAGGTGAGTCGAATACTGTACAGTTTTGCCACTGCCTTCCGCCGTTCTGCCAAACAGACTCCGCTCTCAGCCACTGAAGCCCCACAGACTCCAGACAGCGATATTTTCACATTCTCTGTATCCCTGGAAATCAAGGAAGATGACGGGAAAGGTTATTTCAGGTATTGCTTCCTGATTTCTACTTATCCATCAGCTGGGTCTAGTGTTGGAGGGTGACTGGAGGGGAACAAAAGTGGTGAAGGCTTACCCCTAAATTCTCCTTTTGAAGAGTTCATACTGTAGACTAAACCAGTCCCAGGTGTGAGCAATTTTGCTTAAGAAAGCAGTGATTTATTTCTGGATTCTCTTACTTTGCTCAGGACCCTCCTGTTGGACTCCTTCTTTTTGTTGTTGTTGTAGTTTTCATTGCATTGAGTCTGAGGCCATCTGCCAGGTGTTTTCTGTATTTTTATATACCTCTTTTGTCTTTAAAACGCTGTGTGCAAAGCAGCTAATTGCATTCAGCTGCGTCATGGTTAAGACTTAAATTCTAGTATCAAATATCACTGGTCAGATTTTCAGAGGTGCTAAGCACCATAGATCCTGCTAGAGTCAGTGGGAGCAGCAGGTATTAAACACCTTTTGAAAATCCGGCAATACACTTCACATAAAGCTCCCCTCAAAAAAGATGGAGAGGACATGACACATCAGCTGCCATCAGTGTGCTTTACTAAAGTATTAAACCCACTCTGGCCACCTGACATGAAATCTTGGGTCTGGGTAAATCAGAAAAGTAGCTGGACTTAAAACTTTGCAAGATACATCAGAGAGGGCTTGTGGCAAACAAGGGCTTTCAGGCTCAAAAGTCATCCGAGACCAGAGGTGAAGATGGCAGTGTTTGGAAGGCGTATTCTCTGATACTCAGATATCCCATCTGCTTGGTTGCAGGTTTTCAGTGTTTTTATTAGTTCACCAACACGTTTATCTACTAACCCAGAAAACAGGACAGAATTTTCAAAAGCTTGCAACCGAACTGAAAAGATGGAAATTACTCTCCATGTGATGCTGAGATTATCCTGACAAAGTTTCCTGTCACAAAGCTACCCTAACCATTCACCACATAGTACAGTGTTATTACTGCTTCATCAGCCAGCAGCCTGATGACCAAGACCACAAACCCCTGTCCAAACTACTGTACCAACATGGCACAAAAATGTGTTCCTTGCCCCCATTCCCATCTGGTAATGTATGCCCCTTTCATTACTTCATCTCTGAAGAGCTAGCACTGCAGCACCACATGGTGTCAAAAATCAACCACCCAACAGTGAATATATTTCTGTACAGATTCTTATTCAATAGGGACTTTGGATTTTAATGTGAAAATTCTTTTAAATTGAGTAACTTTTCAAAAGCCAGGGATGATTTTGCACGTTAAAAAGTTAGTATGTTCCTGTAGATCTGAACCTTTGGCCCCTCTGGAAGTGTATGTGGAAGCTCGTTTCCTGCTTCTAACACTTGTCGTTAATTTTGCTCTTTGAGCATGGTAAATGAAATTAAACTGTGCTAAAACACGTCGGTATCTTTCCAGCAGAAATCTCCTGGGAAGCATTGTGCCAAGTACAATGTGAGAAATGCGTTTGCTGCAAGTTTGGAGCTTTTTGGTAAAGATGCAGTGACTACAAAGTTGTGTAGTCTGAGCAGGAATCTCGAGATCGTGCTCCATCCCTCCCCATGCCTTGTATATCAATAGCTGTAATTGCTGCCTTCATAAGGGTACATCTACACGGAACACAAGATCTGTGTCACAGCCACAGTTGGCCCAGGTCAGCTGACTTGGGCTCATGGGGCCAGGGCTGTGAGGCTAAAAATTGCTCTGTAGATGCTGGGCTGGAGCCCGGGCTCTGGGACCCTCCCCCCTTGCGTGGTCTCAAAGCTTGGGCTCCAGCCTGAGCCCAAAAGTCTACACACGAGATGGGTAAAGTTCCTACGCTCTTGTTGGCTTCTCAGGGACTTCCTCAGGATTGGTCCCAGCATTTGTTACTGGAGGGAAGGAGGCTGAATTCAAATTCATTATCAAAGGGCTCAAATGTTAACAACTCATCCCTGTCAGGTGATCCATTTAATTGAAATTCAAATCTCTGCTTGTGATTTATGCAGCTAAATTTCCCTAGCAGCTGCAAATATTTAATTATAACCGTGTCAGTGGAGCTTGCATCTATTCCTAAATGCTTATCCTCTGTGTTCTGGTTCTCAAAGACAGCTAATTTTGTTCTGTCTTCTAATCCGAGTGCTACTGGGTTTTGTGTGTGTTCCTATAGCCACAGACAATGTAGCAGTTCTAAAGAGTGCCACTTGTGTATGACACTGGATAATCTTGATTCCTCAAAGGCCTTTTTGAGTTTTTGGTTAGTCCATACACAGTGCCCTCAAATGTTTTATGTAACCATTTGTAGTACTTTATAATTGTTGAGTTGCCTTTATCTCAGAGTTGCAGGACTGCCATATGCTTTTGGAGTTGTAGAGCAGTTTGGCTGCTGGCCATAGGCATAGAGATGTTTCTCTTCTTGGATTTATGTCCAGTGGAAGTGTTATTTTAAAACAAATTACTTTTCCTCCTCCTTTTATTATGGCATCTTCCATCCGGGAACATCCAAAACACGGCTCAAATGTAATAAACTGATATACAGATTCAGGGCCTGAACCCCTCTCAGGTCGGGCCCTATGCAAGGATCTTTTCAGCTACAGAAATGCAGCTTCCCCTGGGGTGAAATACAGCACCTATTTTAGCACCGCATAGCAACCTTATTTTAGGAAAAGGAAGTAAAAGAGAAAATCATACCCAACTCCGATGTTTGGGAGTGGTATGGAGGGAGCAGAATGTAATTAGCCCAGTCAGGGCATGTGGATTAATAATACTATTCTTTTGCTTCAAGAGAGTCAGTGAGATCTGTAATGACCATGTGTGATTAGAATGTCAGTTTTAAGTCTTAAGTGAAAGAGAGCATCACCAGAAATATCACGCCAGAGCAGTTGGGCTCAGGGGGTAGTGTCTGTTGTTTAATCGCCACCTCATAGGTATTTCTTGGTGGTCTCCCACTTAGAAATTGTCCAACCTCAACCTTGTTTAACTTGCAAGATCTGAAAGCTTCAAAGCACAGGGCGATTTGACTCCTTTGTATGTTATGTGCATGCACTCGTGGCTGTGCAAGTCACTGTTCACTTTTAAGCAGTTGGTGTTAGCCGTTCCACGCTGTTCCTTATAAGACCACTTAGTCATAGATAAACGCTGAGGTGTACTCGGTTTGTGTTTACGTTGCCTGTCTCTCTTAGTCTTTAATCTAAAGACTTTAAATAAAATAAAAGGCGGCAAGGGATTAATGCAACGCTCAGAGGAACATGGACTTGTGTATGATGGAAACCAACAGTTCACCAGTTCCCTCCAACAACTGTTGCAGCTGCACCTCAGCAAGCAGCCCCAGTTCTATCACTTCGATATCCGTGTTGGCCGTTTAGCACAGTGCTGCCTGCTCCCACATCAGCAGGCTGTCCAGTGCTTTGGTAAGCATTTAGGAGAAGCCCTTCTTGCTATCTAGCTGAAGTAAAACTGGCTAGAAAAATACAAATCTAAGGTAGAATGATAAGGGCTTTAAGTGGGCATTTTCTTTGCTCAGGTGCTTGTTACCTGCTTCCCAAGGCCCTACTGCCACATTGTGCACACGGGGGAGTCACAGTTTCTAATATGTAATGAAATTGCTTTAAACCTCAGTATTTTAAAACCCCTTGTCTAAATGCCGCTGAAAGCATCCAAGAACAAGCTACATAATACAAAGAGTTATAGTGGTTAATCTCAAAGCCCAAGGGAGTACCATCTCCTGATTATATTGCCATCTCTGTTCTGTTATTGACTGTAGTGGGCAAGGAAGAAAGGTCTGAGTGCATTTGTATAAGAAGCTGACTTCACCAAATGTCTGATGCTGTTTTGCTTTATTGAAAGGAGGAATACAGATAAATAACTATCTGAGTTTTTCCCCCTTCTTGGTAAATAACAGTGCAGTTCCCAAAGACAAGGACAGACAATGCTTTAAGCTCCGCCAAGGAATTGATAAGAAGATTGTGATTTACGTCCAACAGACAACTAATAAAGAACTTGCCATTGAGAGGTAACCCTGTGTTTTTAATTCTTTAACCATGTCCTATTTAGTTACATTGTTCCTAGGTCCAAGGCAACAGATCAGTCATTTCTCTATCAACACCTGTTTTTATGGGCTTGTAATTTGAGTATGCAAATATCTTCTGGGCTGTATCTCACCAAGGCCCCGATCCTGCAATCGGATCTATGTGGGTGGACACAGCCTCAGAGATCCACCCACACAAATCCAGTTGTAGGACTGGGGCCCACATCTCCGGTGAACCCCTTTGGATATGAGGTGGGGTTTTTTTTAATTTGCATGGGAAGTATTTCTCCTATTTTATGTTGCCAGATTCTGTGTTGAAATATTATTTTTTGCATGTGGGGAATGTTAAATGCTACTTGAATTTCAAGAGAACCAGAAAAAAATGTGTTTTTTCACAACATAATTTTGGAGCCTGTTGTCTGTTATGTAGACCATTCTTTAGTCTCCCTTATCGTCCTTCATAAATAACCGGCCTATTTAGGTCATGGATGGAAAGATCCTGGACTCTGAGTGTGCATGGCAGTCCATTTTAGTTATTGAAAAATATGTAAATCTGGGTTTATTCTAGCATCAGTGGTTGCATAACTTGAGTATTTATCTTGCTCCCATCCCTGCAGTGTCTGAGCACCTTATTTACTGCACTACATATATTCTGAATCTGCCAAGGTCTAGAATGTAAAGTGGGGGGGAAGAGGAAATCTTACACCTTCCATTGACCAGAAGGAGATGCTTTATCTAAGCACAGACCGTCTACTCAGCGCTGTTCATACTACAGACGAGGGCAGGATTTCTGCCCCGTGGAATTTGCAGCCTGAAATTAAATGCAACAAGTTGAGGTTGTGATGCAAACAGGAAGAAGATAAAGCCAAGTCTGGTACTTCAGCCCTAAATATTGTTACTGTGAAATAAAGGCATAAAATACACTTGCACTTAATTTTGGATTTTGTGATCGTTGTCTGTCATGGAAGGATATAGGAAGTTCCTTATGCAAATATCCCTAGTAATAGAAAATGAGATGGAGGAAGCCACTCAACAAGGCCTTGGTCAATCAGCTAACCTTGTTAGTCACAGCTACGTTTGTGCTGTTCCTTCAGGGAAGATTCTTAAATAGCTTCCTGGGCCACTGTAGACTGAAGAGAACCATGTAATTAAACCAGTTCACAAAACTGTACTCTACATGCTCTACGTTGGTATCCAAAGGCCCAGTGTAACACACAGGCAGAGAGGTACATACATGGGGTGTTTTTCAGGAGGTGTTAGCAGCTTGTCCCTGAAATGTAATACTAATTTTTTGTGGATTAATTATTTGTGTTTTTGCAGATGTTTTGGCCTCCTCCTGAGCCCTGGGAAGGATGTTCGGAGCGGTGACATGCACCTTTTAGATTTGGTAAAATGGATTTTTATTAACAAATAAAGAACAAGAGTATTTCTTAGCAGCACTGGTGTCTGATCTCAGGGAACAGGCTGGAAAGGTGTGTCTGTGTGGTCACCCCCATTCAGTTTTTCAGCATGTGCTCTACACACCAGAATAGACCACAGCTCCTCTGACCTGTCTGGCACCAGGTTTTAAGATGGATTTAGCTGGAGTATAATGTTGCATTAATCTGAAAGATGGAGTTTACAGCAAAAGGAAAGTGTTTTATGACTTAGATTTTTAAAGGGTTTAATCCATGTTGGTGTTTCAGACGAGCAGCCCAATTTGCCTTAAATGTTTCATTATCCTCTACAGCCAGAAGATAGTGAGAAGTTTTATAGGGAACCTGGATAATCATTTCAGCACAAAGACAAAATGTCAGTATTAATTGGCATATGAGTGTTTCACAGGTGGCTTATTGCATTTTTTATCTGATATCTGCAAAATAATGATGTAGTAATTGCTAAGGTGGTAGGTATCACAGACATAATTTGTGTTGGTTTTTTTTTTACCTGAACGGCATTTTACTAGTGTTCTGTGAACATCTGTATAAGAGTAACTTCTCTATTTTAATTCATATTGAAAGGGTAGCATAAAGTAACTGGACTCTAAAGTACACATTAAATTTTAAAATAAGATAGAGATTTGGAACAAAGTATTTCGAAACCTCTGTCTTGCCAGTGTGCTTTAGACACATGTAAATCAATTCCTGAATTGCTTCAGAATGCAGTCATACACCCTCTTAAAAGCATACCAGTTATTACTCAAATTTGAACAGTGTCAGTACACGTTCATTAGCTATCTCCTGTGTATCCATTTGCAGACATGCTAGTGTCTTTTTAGCAGAGAGTTTTTTTGCTTCCTCTGTGCTCTGCTAAGGCCTATCATTAAATTTTGCCATGCATCTGAAATGCCTTGGATTGTGGTTAATATTCTCTCAAAAATAGTCTCAATTAGAGACCACAGAGAGAACTTGGACTTAGGGAAACTTTTTAAAGGGAAGCAGAATGAAAGTTCCACAGTGTTTCATTGCATTTCACTGTACAAATAGTATTTCCATTTATAGTCAATTATCTATTTAAAGTAAAGTCATTCTTTCTTTTTTATAATGGAGCTGGTAGTGCCACTTATAGTTAAAGTTGGCTGACATTTCCCATGATAAGACCCTGATTTCAGTTGTTTATAACTTTGCCAAACTTTAACGATTCAGGCTGAAATTTTCTGTGTTTGGTGTCTTCCCAAGTCTGAAGGTTTTTGGAAAGCTTTGAGAAAAATAGTTCAGCTGTTGCCAAAAATAGAGTGGGGAAAATATTTCCTTTTCATATTAAAAAAATGTACAAATGTTTTCTTGAGAAGCTGTAGCACATGTAAGATTTGGAGCGGGGTCTTAGAATTGGGTGGAGTTGGAAGGTTACCTTTGTGTCAGCAATTTGCCTTTTGCTGTTTCTGAATTTGCCAAATTATAGGCCTCTGAAAAAGCCCAGTGTACACATACTCAACAGAGATTTGGAGATCTAGCAGCCAAATTGTAGCAAAGATTGTCTGTATTGGGTACTGGGTACAGGAACTGAGAGAGGAGACTCTGTCTTGTACACTCAGTGCTCTGTCTTCCTGCACCCAAGCAAGGGGAAGGAAGAACAGCTTGCCTCAACTACAGAGGGGACAAGAGCTAGATCTGGAGGCTTTCTGTCAGACCCTTGCCTCGTTTGTTGCAGAAGCCGGAAGAACATAAGAACGGCCATATTGGGTCAGACCAGTGGTCCATCTAGCCCAGTATCCTGTCTTCCGACAGGGGCCAATGCCAGATGATTCAGGGAATGAACAGAACAAGGCAGTCATTAAGTGATCCATCCTCTGTTTTCCATTCCCAACATCTGGCAGTCAGAGGCTTAGGGATTCCTCAATTCAGCGCTTGGGGTTGCTTCCCTGCCCATCTTGGCTAATAGCTAAAGCTACGTTTTAGTCACGGTTATTTTTAGTAAAAGTCATGGACAGATCACTGGCAGTAAACAAAAATTCATAGCCCGTGACCTGTCCATGACTTGTACTATATACCCCTGACTAAACCATGTGGGGCAGGGAGCGGCTTGGAGGGTGCCACAGGGGCTCTGGGGCAGGGGGTGGCCTGGAGGGCCCCGCGGGGGCTCTGCGGTAGAGGGAGGCAGCCAGGGGGGACACGGGGGCTCTGGGGCAGGGGGTGGCAGCCAGGGGGGACACAAGGGCTCTGGGGCGGGAACTGGGGGCGGGCCCAGGACCCCTGCTCTTGCCAGGGGGTAGGGGTGGGGGCCCGCTGCGGCACAAGACTGCCCCAGCAACACCTGGTGCGACTGGCCCAGGGGCTACCCAAGCTGCTTAGGCGCCCCCTAAGCCAGCTGCACTTGCTGCTGCAGAAGTCACGGAGGTTCCATAAAATCACAGAATCTGTGACAGACTCACAGCCTTATTAATAGCCGCTGATGGAGCTATCCCTACCATAAACTTAATTCTTTTTTTGAAATCAGTTACGGTTTTGGCCTTCACAACATTCTCTGGCAGTGAGTTCCACAGGTTGACTGTGTGTTGTGTGAAGGTCTTCCTTTTGTTTTAAACATGTCCTGCTCTGTCAGCTCCCTTACTCTTCACATTTGTTATATCATCTTTCCATGAACTATGTAGTATCTTCCTCAATCATCTGTAATGTGCAGCTTCCAATCTTTTTGCTAGCTTTATACAGCCGACCAGTAGTAGTGTTCTCATTTTCTGGATGCCTAACATGAGATGTGGGGTGTGATATACACAAGTCAAAGGGAGCTGTCCTTTGAACATATAAAGGGCTATAAAATGTACTCTGAAAAAGCAGGCCTGAGGTGCCTCAAATTGGGCATGCAAAATAAGTGAAGACTTCTGACCTTCATCTCTGCCTTAGTTCCCCATCTGTAAATGCGGATAATACCGCCTCCTGACCTCAGGAAAGGTGTTCTGAAGATACATTTGTTAATGTTTGTGAAGCACCCAGATTCTGTCGTGGTAAGCACCGTAAGAAAATCCCATTAGTGAATGAAAAACTTTGGTTTCAGAGCAGAGACCACGCGCTGAACAATGAGGATAAAACAAAATATTGAATTAACTGGTTAAGTGAGTACTGTCCATTCTGTGCACTGAATGGGGCAAGCTTGGATCCTGTGGAAAGAATAGTATGGGATCATGTATGTAAAGATTGTATTATCAAGCATACAGACAAGGTAGATTAATTAAGGTTGCCTGCAAAACCTTACTTCTGGCCATTTCCTAACTTTTAATGTTGTGTTTTGTGAGTACTATGTATATATTTTAGAAAAAGACCAGTATAAAAGAGTCCCCACTCTAATGTCCTTTAGATATCAAGGACATTGAGGATAGAACAATCTCACAAGTTCAGATGTTGTTTATTACAACACTGCAATGTATCAAGATACATTAATGTGAAACAGCTGGAAAGCTTTTTAGGATTAGTAGTTTGTAAGGCAGTATTCTGATTTAATTTGTGTCAATATAGTAGAGACAATGAAATACATCCCTAAAGCAAACAATTTAGGAGCCTTATATATTCACATACTTTAATGGAGTGAATGTACTATTCAAGGAGCTGTCATTTAGAGACTGCATAGTCTGAAACGAGGCCAGAATAACTGAATTGCCTTGAATCTTGTAGGGCCGTGTTAAAGAAGAAATCTGAATGGAGCTTGTATGGTTTTGCAATATGGAGCCCTTCCCCTGTAGATAATGGGCTTCAATCTGACCCAGATTAGTGGGGGCCTGAAAGTCATCAAAGTGCAGTTGGCTCTTTGGCCTTTCTGAAATGAATTATTATTTTTCCACAGTTCCTATTGGACAGTGTTCACTTCATAAAAAAATCATTGCCATTAGTAGTGACTGGCCTCTTCTTGTCAGTCTCAGCTGGGAGGTCAAAGGTCTCATGGGCCATTGGGATCGAGCTCTCCTCTCATCCCCAGAGACTGTCTCTCCTGGTTAGAGCTGAGTAACGTGGACTTGGGGAGTTGGCACTGCTGATGCCCATGCAGTAGTTGTTTTGTGGACAAACAGTTTCACTTCAATTTTTTAAAATTATTTTAATGTTAATAGTAATACGTTTGGTCTTCCATTTGTTTCTAGGAGTCCATGGGCAAAAGCTCTGATGGGAAATCATATATCATCACTGGGAGTTGGAATCCAAAATCTCCACATTTCCAGATAGTAAATGAAGAAACTCCTAAAGGTACTAACTTTATCAAACTTAACTTTATTATCAGCAGGAATGTGTGACTGACTTCACAGGCATTGGATTTCTTTTTATTAATTTAAAAGGGCTCTTGCTGAGATAGGTCAGAGTGGCATCCTTTACTTTTTCTCTTGGTAACATAATGTAGTAAAAATAGTGTTGTGGTCTCTGAATTTGGTTCACATGGGATGTGTAAATCTAAATAGAACAGAAGACAAGTCTATTCTCTAGTATTAGCATACCATAAGGGTAATCAGACATCCTAATAGGGAAAGGAACGGCGGTACAGGATGTGGGAGAGGATGAGGAGGTCTAGTACTTCGTTCCAGCTGCTCCCCAATAGCTTCTGCAGACTCTCATTATGAATTGCACCAGATCGTTTACTACAGAATTTCCCTTTTGTATGTGCTTAATTCCTACTGTAAATCCAACAAATGTTGCACAAAGGTTATTCGGGGAAAACCACTGTAAGAAAATTTTACATGTGGCAGAGAAAAATCCACTAAACTGGCAGATTTGTGGGGCGCCACTTCAATTTTGGGGGATGACTCTCTTGATTCTTAAGCCTAACAATGGAACTTGAAGGATAGAATTTCCAATTATTTTAGGTGATTTTCACAATTATAGTTGTGTGCGCAAATTGGGGAATTGAATGTGAATTGCCTCAAGGTCAGAAATGTCAGTGGTGCTAAAATTGTCTGGCCTAGTCTCTTTCCCATTTTGTGAAGAGTCCTGCTTGCTATCGTTGGTGGCTCTACTCTATCAAGGTCTTGAAAACATGTTTCAGAATCTCTTTAACGTGGTAGGATTTATCCATCATCCAAATGACTCATTTTTTAAAAAAAAATGGTGGGACCATACTTGCAAAGCAGAGGTCACCATGCAAATCAAATCCTTAATTAAATATTTGTAATCGTTTTAAGGAACATATTTGCTAGTTTTCAATAGGGATTCTAAAAACCTGACAGAGGATTTTTAAACTCTGTAATAGGGGCATCCTTTGCTATGAAAAGATTCTGATAGGGCATCTTCTCTGTCTAGCAAATGGCTCATCTTATTGTCCTGTGCCAGTCACTGAAACCTTTGCGCTGGTAGCCTCCGATTTGGGGTGTTAGGTTAGCTAAAAGATACTTTTCTATAGAGTTAGCTTTTACAGTAACATTACTGCAAGGTAAACAGATTAGAGAGCATGTCCACTGAGATTTGTCAGCAGGTGATTGTACTATTGATTTGATTCTTTTTCTCTGTAGATAAAGTGCTATTCATGACTACAGCTGTTGATTTGGTGATAACCGAGGTTCAGGAGCCTGTCCGATTCCTTCTGGAGACCAAAGTCCGAGTTTGCTCACCTAATGAGAGATTGTTCTGGCCCTTCAGCAAACGTAGCTCCACTGAAAACTTCTTCCTAAAACTAAAACAGGTAACACTGTCTTTTTATCTACAGTTAAATTTTGGGTATGGCAGGCTTAACTGACCGAAACCACCCTATAATTAAATTCTTCTGAGACTTCAGAGGTAGATTTAGGATGCATTACAGGTTAAATGTAAACATACTGGGGACAAGGATGAACTGTCAGTGCAGTTTATAGGCCCAGTCCTGAAGCCCTGATACATGTGTTGTCCTATTGAAGCCAGTGGAATGAATTGTGTATAAGGGCTGCAGGATCAGGCTGCAGGTGTTTGTGTGTAATTAACTTCCGTACTTTCAAACCTGGTATTTGGGATGTTACAAAATTTCCTTAATATACAAGTCCCGCTTTTCTTTTACTTGACATGCCATAGTATAAACATAGAAAAGATATGTTTATCTTTGCAAAAAGTAACCTAACTTCAAATAGGATTTAAATGTGCAGGTCCCAGAAAAATTTGACAATTGACCTAGGCTATTTTTCTTCAATAATGCTGTTAATGTCTAAATAATAATTGTAGAAGTGTCACTCTACTACTCCCATTCCCCCTGTGTTACATGGTTAGAGCAGAGGTTTCAACAAACCAAATACCCCAGCTTTTCCTGTTGAAAAATGGAATTGGGAAGCAATGTCAAAAAGGCTAACATCTTAGCTTTTTGACTCCATCTGCTGGAAAGAAAAGGGTAAAGACTGTCTAAGATATACACTTGAATAATATATGGCAATAACTCACACCAGAAACAATCAAAGGCTTGAAAATGGATCGTGAAAACTACCTAAGAGTTAGGATGTGGTGTGTATGGGGGGAAGCTATTCCCTAAATTGCTTATGAAATGGTCACCCTGAAACAAAACCACTCTTTAGAAGAAATGGAGAGTGTATGAAAACAAACCATCCCGTTGGTGAATTCACACAGTCCAATAGCACGGAGTGGAGTCAAGAAAATAGTGAAGGCAGGGGCTCGCTGATCTCTTATTGTTCCTGAATTATGTTGTGTCACCTTTTTAAGAGGCTCAACTGAAATGAGCAACTTTCTCCCTAATGTTCTCTTTTGCACTTGCTGGTTGTTTTTTTTTTTTTTAAGGAATAGCAAATACTGGCATGGTTTCTCTGAGGCTTCTTTGCTGCATTTATCTTTTTTACTTAAAGTTAATTTCATGTGTAACCTGTTACATTGCTGAACAGCTCATTCCAGAAGCACCTGATATGAAGAGATGTTATGGAAACCTTCCTTCAAAATACAGGCTGGGGAAAAAACCCTCCACGTAGGAGATTAGTCTTATCCTCTCCCTTTTTGGATTGATCTTTTTGAGGTGGATTGTGGAGATGTTGAACAATTAATGCAGTACGCTATAAACATTTCACTAATCTTAGAATACAGGCTGCTTTTCTGCCTGGTAATGTAAGGAAGCTTATCTTACTTAGCAAATTTTGTATCTTTTGTCTTACCAAACTCTGCCTGCATTGTGACCTTTATCTCACTTAATTCTGCCTTGTTCACAGGCACTGACAGGTTATCCAACTTCCAGTATTTACTAATGGAGGAGTTAGCACAATTCATAGTTGAAGTGACCGATATAGAGAGTCATGCCTGATAAGCATGGAAGGGAAACTTGTTTCTACAGAGAGGTGATTAGTCTTTAAAAGATACAACTATGTAGAATTAGCTTATCTTAGTTTGCCAATGTTTCTTGTTTCGGAAATGGTGGAAGCAGAGGGATTTTATTTTCCCAGATAACATTCACTGACTTAGTGATCTTTAGTCTGGAAGAATTCCCATTAATTTAAAATACAAAAATGACGAAATTGAACGTTGGGAATTTTTTACAGTGGAATTCTGAAAAAGTAGCTTTCTTTCTTTCTTTCTATATCTTTGATTTTGACTGGGTGGAAGTAAAGCTTCTTTAATAGTCTTGAATTAAGTAAGACTTTTGTGAAGTGTTTATATAGAAAGTCTTTGCTTTAACTTTCCTGTAACAGAACAGAAGCATTGAAAATTAATAGAGGAAATAAGGCCATACAATGGACCTTGGAACCCATAAAGTTGGCTGTCTGTGTTCTCAGCAAGAATAAACGGACATCTTACTTTTGAAGCAGCAAATACACAATCAGGAGCCATGCGGGGACACTAACCAAGAACAAACAATTTTATCACTAAAAGATTACAGAAAAAAATGTCATACACTGCATTATTAATCTGGTGAGAAGTTAGCTATAGTTCTAGGTTTTTGTCATTTGTAGTATTTCCCCCCCCTTAATGAAAAGGTTATCAGGTAGTCAAGAATTCACCAAACTTCCTCTCCTAGAACTTCCCCAGAGCAAACATATCATATACTGTTGAAATACATGCTACCTGTGTGTCCAATCCACTCCTGTGGAAAAAAATGAGCCTGCTTATGAGTCCTGGACCTGAAATACACTCATTTGTCCCAAGCAGGGGTACATCTTACTTGCAGGAGCTATATAACTCTGAGTGATGCCTTTTGGATTGTTTGCTATGCATTCCCATGAAATAGGGGCAGATACCAAACACCACAAGCATTCACAGCTCTGGAAGTTGCATTGGGGCACTGAAAGGACTGTAATAAAAATTTCAGTTCTTCACTCTTTCCTATGTGGACGGTGGTGAAAATAGTTCCTCTTCTCCATCTCCCCTACCCCAAGGAGAGGAAGTAGAAAGAACCTTGTGAAGCACATATTCCTATGTAACGCCTCACTCACAATTATATTTTCTAATCCAGATAAAACAAAAGGACAGGAAGAACAACACAGATACTTTATATGAAGTTGTGTGTCTAGAAAGTGAATCAGAAAGGGAGAGAAGAAAAACTACAGCAAGCCCCTCTATTCGACTGCCGCAGTCTGGGTCCCAGGGCTCAATGATTCCTTCCCCTCCAGAGGATGATGAAGAGGAAGGTAAGAAGTGGGTCCTGTAAAGTTTGTTTTATTTGCAGGCTTTGAGGAAAATGGAAGCCAGACTAGGTAACTAAGAAAGCTATTTAAAACAAATTACCTTTTGAATGGGATCTTGTTTCACACTTTAAAGCTACGAGTGTCTGATAACTAACATTCAAACAGTCCCTGCAGCTGCCACTCCATTTTTCTTGGGCACTTCTGTGAACCAACTAAATGCTGCTTCTTGGTTCATTTGAATCTGCATGGAGACAGACTGTGAAGAGTTCGAAACACTGTGGAAAAAGTTAAAAACGCAGATAGGCTGCTTAGAAGCATCTGACCTGAAGTAGAACTAGAGATAGTTTGTCCCTCCTTGAACAAATGTAAACAGCTGCAGCAGTGAGAAATGAGGCGTTGGCAATGAGCATTTCCAAATATCCCTGACTACGAGATTGGTTTTAACCAAAGCCTCATTATTGTGCTTGTGCTTATCTACTCTGTCATTTTAGCCATGGAATGTGCAGTATTCTAAAAGCTACATAATTCAAGCTTTGGGAGCTATCAAAGAAGTAATAGCATTCAAAGGAAAAGCGCAAAGCAGTTCAGGTTGCAATGAATGCAGTGACACTATAATGGTGTCTCATTATATTTCATAAAGGAAACAAGATCCCTTAATCTTTCATTTGAAAGATCAAGAGTTGAGGATGTTGCATCATCTATCATTGGCAGTATTTCAGTTGTTTGTCAGGTACTTGCCGCTTTAAAACACTTACTTTAGCAGCGCTAGAGGTGCAGCATTTCACTGATAGCAAGACCATAAATTTCTTTCAAGATAACATCTGAAATATGATTGCATTAGTAGCAATTAGGTTAATGCCTACTTTGCATTCTGACTTGTTCTGGACTGAATTGTGAGGTGCATGGTAATGATTATATAGGGATTGAGTCTACAAATGCTGTATTCCTCCTTGTTAAAACTTGCACAGATACACCAAGAATTGATTCACGTTGTAGAGAGTCGAATGCTAATCTCCTGGTAGGATAGTGCCCCTGTTCTGACATTTTCTCCTCTCTTCTCATTCATTATAGATAATGACGAGCCTCTCTTGAGTGGTTCTGGAGATGTTTCCAAAGAGTGTGCTGAAAAAATTCTTGAAACATGGGGAGATCTTCTGTCCAAGTGGTAAGAGGCAAGAATATACATTCTGAAAATGGTACTTCTGAGTCTTCTCAGACATGATAGGGTTGCCAGCTAAGTGTGTTCTTTCTTTGCAGAGTGGTCATTGTTTCTGGAAATTAGTTGAGAAAAGATTAGGGTGGATTAAATCCTCTGTTACTGAGAATGCCCCTTATTTTCTTATCAGACAAAACCTGAAATCAGATATCTTTTGTGTTTCTACTTTTTTATATGTCTGAGTATTCTTTAAAATCATTCAGTGAACATGTTAGTTTCTTGGGGTTGCTGCAGGTGTTCTGGAAACCCTAGTATTACTTTGGTCTACATTTGCTAATAAAAAAAATCTAACTATCAAAAGAAGAATAAGAAAGCTGCAGCTTTTCCTTCACTTTGGCTCCCCAGAGATCATTTCCCAGGTAGGTTCCCTCCTTCCAGTTCCAACGTTGATCAGAGCTGAGCCACTTACCCCTCTGAGTATCCTTAGCCTTCGGCTCTTAAGAATGCAGCAGGATCTAACTTGGATTATGAGGATGTGTCCACCTCATTAAAGGAAGATAGGCTTTGGGTCCATCAGGGGAGTGTGAGAGTCATTCTGCTTTTCTAGGAAGTGCTGATTTATCTAGCACAGAGTTTCTAAATAGTAGAGATTCTGATGCAACCCCTACCCTCCCGTCCTGAGGGAACAACTAGCCAGATTTGCATACTAAGATGAGCCTCTCTCAAAGAGTTTGGTACTGGGATCTTTGCAAAACTCTGCCAACATTGCACAAAGAGATCACACAAACACAGTACCAGGTGGAGCATTTCTAAGTTGCCCTTGGTCTCCATCTAGCATTGGTTCTCTGCCTGTGCTTCCTAACACCACTGAAAAGCGGAGCAAAAAACATCCAGAAAGCTGAGGGTAAATGAAATACTACATCCAAGAAGGAGAAAAACAAAGTTCCAGTACAGTAGAGATCAGATTAAATCCTCTTTTAAGCAGTAGGAAATTTACTAATGAATTTTAGCAAAGATTTTCTTGATATTAAGCTAATCATAGCCTAGTATGGGGATCTATTGCTCTTTAATGCCATCGTTTCAAATTTGATACGGTTTTTACTTCCAATTTTTTAATACAAATACATTATGCTAATTTAATAGGCGTGCTGGACACATGAAATTGTCACATTAATATAACAAACGAGTGGAAAGACTGCAACAAAACTATGTCCTCTCTTCCCCCACCCTCTTACAAGCAGCTTGATCAGATGAGCTCTACAAATCCTCTTTCAGCAAGAATATTTCTCATATACTTCAGTTCTGTAACTCTTCCAAGGCTGAAAGGTAATTAAGCCACCTGACACTCGCACTGAAAATGTTTTGGCAGCTCTAAGGATGTGGAGTGCTTCTGTGCTAATGCTGGCAATAACAACTTTAGTGTGGTGTTAAAGTTTCCCTCTTAACTTAAAAAAATATTGCAGGTAATGGTCCTTGAGCTTTTAGCATAATAGAGGATTGAAAATCCTGAAAAGGAGAGTTCAGGTAGTTAGATGCCATGGTTTTATGATCTTGTATTCAGATTTTTTTAATAGCAATTAGCGATTTGTTGGTATTCTTTTCACTTTTTTTTTTTTTAAACCATGTATGGTTTGTATTTTATTACAAATGAGTCGCATGCTCTTCCAACTCCAAAATCCAGTAGTTGGGAATATCTGGTAGTCTGTTACCCATGAAGTACACAGGTTATATTATGTGACACTGTTTAATTAAACCTACTATATATACTAATTCTGGTTATAAATTAAGGTAAGGCAGTTCATAGTCTCTTCAGAGTGTTTGTATTTGTTGTAAATGTTCTAACTCCCAAGCTTGGTTTTGAGAACAGATTTTATTTTCTTTATAGATTATAAATGATTAGAGCTCCCTGGTATCAAGCTCTGTTATATCTCTAGTGTAATGGGGGAAATCTTAGTATTTAAAAAGCTTTCTACCAAGATGTTAAATTCAGGAGAACTGAATTTAGGTAGAGGGTGAAAGAGCAGATTATTCCATAGGACCCTTGTACTATAATTGCTGTTTTAAATGTCTGACACACTAACTTTTGCGGCCCCAGATGATTGTAATTGAATCATCCTACTGTAGATTGGAGAAGAGCAGGAAAGGAAGCCAGCAAATAGAAATATAAATATTTTTATTTATTCATTTATTTATTTATTTTCTAGGCTGCTGGTATAGTTTTTCTGAGCAGTAACCCCCACATTTAATAATTCCCCCTCTTGACAAATAATCACATAGAGTCAAACTATCCAAGCATATTAAAATTATTTGTATTATATATAATATAATTTTAATATGCCTGGATAATTTGACTCTATGTGGTTATTTGTCAAGAGGGAGAATTATTAAAT
Source organism: Macrochelys suwanniensis (assembly GCA_033296515.1). Classification (NCBI taxonomy): domain Eukaryota; kingdom Metazoa; phylum Chordata; order Testudines; family Chelydridae; genus Macrochelys; species Macrochelys suwanniensis. The sequence goes on along the minus strand of CM065790.1, from coordinate 3,773,975 downwards.
GTGAGGTTTATTGCTCCAGAAAAACTATACCAGCATCTAGAGCAGTTTAGAATCTGTGGAAATTCAATGTAAACTAGCTACACAAGGCAAGTAGTGATAACACTGGAAATTATTCGAACACATGCTTATAGTTGGAATTGCACTTTAGATTCATGAAAGCTGGTATGTGGCCATTCTAGTCCTAGAAGGCCCGCTGATTACTGTAAAAAGACTAGAGAGCAATATGCATTTCTACCATAAGCTTTTCCCCCCTCGTCTCCAAGTCTGCCATGTTAGCACGGTTTGAGATAACATAGGTCTATAAATCTTTTAATTTTATAACTGAGTGAAGGTTTAGATCATACAGAATGTGGTGTATTTCTGTAATTGTGTTTAAAGTCTTTTCTGCTTTGGTATATTGTGCTGTTGAGTTCTTACAGCAGGTCCAGGACATGTTTGTCTTCAAACTAGATTTAATAGGGTTTATGGAAGTATATTGGAAAATGTGTCCCATTAATTTTGTTTTTTTCATGGCTCCTGAATGTTCCCACATTGTCATTATGTTACAGTCTCCTATGGACTAGAAAGATACTCCAGCAACACACAGACTGTCTTGAAGTTTTCTCCAGTGTGTCTCACATTCCACATTGCATTTTGGTTGTCACACGTGTTTTCATACGTTTGTACTTGGGTCACAGTGATGGAGCATAACTTCCCTCTCGCCCTCCTTTCACCCAGGCATCTCAATTTGAGTGTGAGGCCAAAGCCTTTGTCAGCGTTGGTGAGAAGTGGTGTTCCGGAGGCACTGAGAGGAGAGGTGTGGCAGCTACTAGCAGGATGTCATAACAATGACCACTTAGTGGAAAAGTACCGAATTCTCATCACAAAGGTAAAGTGATGCATTTTATTTTTTTAATGTTTTATTGGTAGAAAGGTGTATAGTTACAAGAATACCGTATTGCTTAAAGGTTATTTGGGTATAACTGAATACAGAAGCTGAAAAAGTCAATATAATGGAAGAAAAACATACTCCAGATGCTAGGGTGTTTTGTTATTTATTGTGGAGTTACCTCCACTTAGAGCATATTTTCCTTTAATATTTCCACTAATATTTTATAAAACTGTGACCAGTTTTAGTTTGCCTCTTAGAAATATTTAGCTATTTGCTTTTTATGTCAGTTAGCGATTTATTTGGTTAAATTCTTTGGCTTACTCAGATTTCCTATTGGAAAAGTATCTTCTGTTACATTGCCCCTAAAATCTGTTTGCAGCTAAAATGAGAATCCAGACCTAAATGTTGAAATTTAACTTGTTTTTTAGTAGCATAACCAAGTCAATGTGATCTGATGTTTGCATTGATCTGTTAATGTTTGTTTTTGAAAGTGCATATTTGGGTTTTTTGATCCAGCTGTTTAATTTGGCAAATCTTGGTTCTTAAGAACAACAGTAGTGTATAGAAGTTTCTGACATCAATGTTGATGATAATAATAAAGAAAAAGAAAAGACATTATATGCTCAGACATCATGCAACCATGCTTCTCAAAATTCAAAATATAACAGTTGCTCAAGAAATAAGAATGAAATATCTTTTCTCCACAATCAGTATTCTGAGTTTGAATATGATCGTTCTATGCACAAGCAATCTTATTTTACCGTGTTCATCAAATGATAAAGTACTTAAAGACTGTGTAAGAAATGACTGATGGTGAGAGTTCACTACAAAAGTCCTCTGAGTGTAAATTCATTGTCCAAAAGATAACTAGCAAAATGAGTCTGAGTCAGCCTTTGGATATCCGTGGTCTGATTACACATAACCTGACTCTGATTTGCCAGGAATAACTGCAAACATTATTCTGATGGGAGAAGGGCATCTGAAATAAGACTCAGTGGGAAATAAAGCTTTTTGATTTATGGTGCATAATCACACAGATTAAGAAGAAGGTAGTATTATCTGTCAAGCAAAATCTCCTGGGTGTTTCTGTTGTATTGTTTCAACTGCTAGGTGCGGAGCTGTGTCCCCATTCCAGTATTTGGGTACTGGAATGAAGGAATGACCTGTGTGTAGTATAGTATAGTGTGTGACACACACTCCTCCTATCTGAGAGTGAGTAAATGCACTAGGGTGTTTCATTTTCCTTCTTAAATCTGTGAAATCCTTCCACTCTTTCACCTCTTGGCAAAAGCGGAGGAAATAACCTGGCTGTGATGCATTGAAGGTTTCCCTGGAGTCCCAGGCAGGGAGAGTTGGCTGATTCAGCATTGTGATATGGGGACTGGCCACTGCGAAAATACTACAAAATTAACCTCTTGAAGAAAATTAGCATTGAATGAGCCTCTTTGGCATATGATCTCATAGAGTAATTGGCTTAGGCAAACGAAAGTGAAGTCTACTTTTTAATATAAATGCCATATTTGAAAATTGCTGTGGTGCTGGTTGTGGTGACCTAAATGTCAGTTAAATGAAAATGGGACAGGAGTGTTTTTATAGTATTAGTAGAAAAAGGGTGATGGTCTGGAGGAAAAAAAATCTATTCAATTTGTATACTGAATTTTCTATACTCTGCATAGAGTGAGGAATGGTGGAAGACCTAGAAAAAGGGATAAGGAGCTGCACAGAAAGAGGTCCAGAGATTGGATGAATTCAAGAGTCCTTTAGGAGGAGGAGATGAGAGAAAAGATGTCAGCCAGGGCAGAATTGTGTGCAGCTTTAAAGAAGGATAAGGACCTTGAAGTGGAACGGAAGAGGATTAAAAGAGGGAAGTGACATGGTCAGTGAAGAAGAGAAGTAGGGGGTTTGTTTGTTTTTGTTTGTGTGGTTTTTGGAAGAAATGTGGATGAATTTAAAGGGAGTGGGGTGAGGAGCAAAGGACACTTATTGCAGAGAGGGCTGTGGCCTGCCATAATAGCGGGTAAAATGTGTTTTGTTGCAGTGGCAAAAAAAAACCAAAACCCAGACTGCGGTAATTTGTGGGAAAACACTAAATCGCTCATCAATTTGTCATAAATAGAATTTCAGCAACGTAAAGCAAGTTTTTTTTAGTCTTTTAGTGGTAAAAATTGTGTCCGACTGGCTGTTTTTTAGTAGCATGGGGGAGTCTTGCGGGATCTAAGGTTTTTGCAGTTGGGAGTGGGATAAAAATGTAAGAAACAATGCGGGAACCGGTAGGAATGGGAGTGGGTTTTGCGGGACGGGAGTAGGGACTCTGCTGTGACCATGCTTTCAGGTAGCCAAAGCTGGCAGAATCTCTTAAGCATCTCTAACCAAGTTTGATGGCCCCTTCTGGTAAACAGCAGACTCAGCATTATTGTTCTTCTATGGTTGGGGAGGGTTGCTCTGAAGGGTGATTCCGTGGACACTTGTAGTAACTTGCTTAATCTTTCAGGCACAATCCACCCTACAGGGAGCTCAGCTGGCTGCTGGCATATAATCATCAGACTTGTTTTGCAAAAGGCAACAATGATAACAGGTTGAAGAAGTGTCTCAGGTTTACATGCAGTTTGCTCTAATCAATATGCTTCTTATTTGAGGACTTCAGCACCCTAAGGCGGCAAGTTCACCACTTTGGCCTTTGCCGCACTTAACAATATATTTGAAAATGGTGCAGTGTTGCTGCTCAAATCAACTTAGAGTACTGATGTACCTGTCAAATGCTTGGCAATAGTGCTTCCTGGCAGAGCAGTATAGAAAACCAAGTGCTGTGCTGGCTGGCATCAAGCCCTGCCTTCTCTGTAAAGCAACATGTGACACTTCAGATAACTTCATCTCATGTGGTGGGTGTGTGTCTGCAGGAGTGTCAGTTCCGCTTAGTGTAAGCAGAAAATGATAAACAGAGAGGATGTGCTAGTGACTGGTGGTCAGCCTTCTACCAAAAATTATTTTAAGACCAAAGAACGACTTAAATGCTTTCCTCGTGATCAAGAATACTGCAGCCTTTCAGGTATGCTTCTCTCTGCCAGAGAGCTGTGAGCAGTGAACTATAATTTCTAGTCGCTGCATCAAACTACATTGGACGCTGTAGTCTTTTGACCTTGTCTTTTGCTTCGGGGCAGTGAAAAAAGGGAGGTTTCTCACTGAGATTTCAGTCAACTGCTTTGGTTAAGTGACTAGATCAACTTCTTTCATGCTGACACTTCTACAAAATAACATTTGGAGAGTGTTCAGTGCAGCACACACAAATAGCAGCTGGCACTTCTGCTTCTCCTTCCACATGAGTAATTACTCCACTGACCCAGCAAGACATCTGTAATTCCATCATATGCTTGCTAAGTAAAAGGGCATGAGTGAGTAGATTTATAATAGAGGTGGACTGTGTTTTGATCTCAGTGTTTGGTTTTCATTATTCCTGATTAACTCTGACAATTATACATGGAGTTCTGACATGAGCTGTTTTAACTGTTCTGAAGAGAACCGGTCAGTTGTCTTAGGCAGAATACTGTAGTGTGACAGAAGGAATTCAGATCTCCACAAACTTAGTTGAGCTCCACCTCCTTAGTGCTCGCCAGATTGCTGTGATCCTATATGTCTTAAGCCTCCAGAGGCTGAAAGGAGACCAGGCACTGCCCCAAACTGGGGGTGCTTAGGCACACTGTTAGGGTGCAGATCCTCTGTCTAACATCCCATCTGGAGAGCGTAGATCTCACAATCCAATTGCCCAGCTCCTGGGATGAGTGCTGTTCCCTCCCCGGTTGCTTAAACATACCCTCTCCCACAACTCTAGCTGTCTGGGTCTTCCTCAGCTTTACTCTTTAATGCAACTTGATAGGTCTAACACATAACAGTCTCACTTTGCACAGGATTCTAAAACACCAACTGCTCTTTACTTAATAACATGAGAGAATATAGATAATTTAGAAAATAATAAATATTTTGGAAGCAGTGCCCCTCCCTCTCGCTCACTCTTCCCTGGAGTCCCTGGGGGGCCCTCTCTGTTCAGGTAGGCAGGGTTCCCTTCGCCTCTTCAGACTCCTGTATCAGCTCCCCTATGCTTGAGCTGGTGAAAAAGGCCAAAGACCCTAAATAGGTCAACTCCTGCCCTTTTAGAACCTTCCAGTCCCTCTCAGGTGACTTCAGGATCTGGCCCCTCAAGTGATCACAGACCTCTACCAGGTTCTGTTACTTCTCCCCTGACAAACCAGTTCTTCTGGGTAGGAGTTAGCCTATTGCCTAGAATCTCTGTGTTTTAATAGAGGATCATCCCGATTTAATAACTTTCTATTGTCAGCCCAGTCTATCTTACCCTTTGGCATTTCAGTCCAACTTGGAGGTAAGAGCACAACTGTGCAGCCCTGTGCCTTCTCTTTCAAAATAAAGTTTTCAGCTTGGTAAAGATACATACAGTGAGTTCATAACCTCAGAGAATTCATAAATTGCACGGCTAGATTCCCCAAGTAGTCATACTTCCCAATACAGAAGTGTCTGCTAATCAGCTGGGAGGCCTGACACTCTGACTGCCATGGTTTTACCTTCCTGATAATGCTGTGCCATGTTTTACAAGCCATTCCTAGAAGTACTGCTTTTGCAAGACTATTGCTAGCTGCTAATGGAAATGCCAAATCAGTGGCACTGCAGTTTTCTGAAGGTGGTGTATCCAGGAGTGAGTAATCTCGTTATAGCAGAGCTGCAAAAGGAGTTAATGCAATCCCCCAGCTCTCCAGTGCAAAGCTGGTAATGTGATAGGCCTGTTTAAGTATTCATAGTAAGTCTGTGCCCCCTCTTCTGTCTTGATGTTGGCCTCTGTTTCAGGAGCAGCATTTGATTTCCGTCAGTCTTTTCGTGACCCCAGATGGCAGCGAGGCCCTGCGTTAATACGGCTCTGTGTTGACAGCTGCGTTGGAAGTCTCTGGCCTCTTTCAGTGGATTGTTTCTTGTGAGCAGAGTGGTGGACATGGGCTGAATCAATAGTCTTTGATATTCAAGTTTACTTCCCGGTGGGCTTCAGACCCTTCATGGTTTCAGAAGCTGTGTTTTGTTTTCTTCTACGTGTTAACAATCTCTGTAAGAGCAGCTCCTGGCTTGTTGCTGCTGAGTGCCTGATTCCACGTGGCTGCTGAACAGTGAAATCAAAATGTCCTCCGCTGTTTTCCAAATGTCCTCCGCTTCTTTTTTCCCTTTTTCTTGAATCTACATTGTGACATAGGAGATACTTGAAAACCATGCCCTGAGGTGTACACCCTTTGGTTTATTGCCTTTGGTAAATATTGGCCAGCATTGTATACTGTGCTTTCATTATGTGAGTAATGTCTAGATTTTACCCACTCCTCCAAATTACTTTTGATCAGGATTTGTGCACCATCTGCATGAATCTCCAAAGCTATTAGCAATCCCAGATTGTTACGCTCATGGGGGTATATTGGAAGAAAGCCAGCCAGAAGAATTAAGGTCGTATCACTGTTGGGGACAGAAATGGAACTCTAGATCAAAAGATCCAGACAGTCCCTATGAGAAGCATCTGTTTCTGCTGGAACTTCAAAAGAGGGACTCCTTGCTTCAAATGTGGTAGCCCTGATCTTTGGGATAAGAGAAATCTCTCTCACTTTGGCAGTGGTAGCAATGGCTGATCACGTCTCTATAGGGCTCCAGCCCCTGGAGGGTAAGGCAGATGCACCTGCATGAAATTAGTCTGCTTTCAGCCTCATTCTGAAATCTAAGGGAGAAGACACTATTGGGTACCTGAAGAAACAATACTCAAAACGTTTGGGGGTCACCCTTGGACAGAGAAATACTGTGGTATGAAAGCCGTTGGTGAATAGAGTATTGGCAGCCCCAAAGGTTTAAAAAATTCTGAAGTCGCTTACTAAAAAATCATGAGATTGGTTTAAAAATCAGGAGATTCTTTTCATTCTTGTTTTGAACCGTTAGAGTACAAGCTTTTCTGTGCAATGATTAGAGAGAGGGTTTTTTTTTAATGAATACTGCTATTTTCAGGTATTCCCACAATTTCAGCAATTGGGCCTTTAAGAAAACCATCGTTTTTGCGAGATTCAAGATGAAATTGCTGGAGCTGACAACACAGTAAATTATTCTTTAATGGTGATTATTATAGTTAACATTTTTGGTGCATGATCCAAAGCCCATGGATATAACCAGAAAGACTCCTATTGACTTCAGTGAACTTTATTGCAAACAGTTCTCCAAATGCAGCCTTATCACTGCCTGCTAAACTGTTAGGGAAAGAAGTCTAGGACTTGGTTGTACTGTCTCCCCCACTCTGAAGCTTTGTCTACACTACAAATGCTTTGACGGTATAGCTATCCCAGAAAAGCCCACAGTGTAGACTTGGTTTATGACCACGGAAGTTTTTCTATCGGCATAGTAACACCACTGTCTCAAATGACATTAGCTATGCCGACAGAAGCATTCTTCTGTCGGCATAGCTGCAGCTATGCTGGGGGTTTTGATGGCATAGCTCTGTTGGGTAGTAGGTGTGGAGTTTCTACACGCCTGACTGATACTGTTATGCCAACAAAACTTTGTCTATCATACTGGACTTAAAACAATCAAAGAGAACAGTCTATTAGTCCAGGTTTCTGTGATAAATTATTTCATAAGTTCAGTTAGGGGAAGAAGCTGACTGTGACCTCTTGGGGTGCTAAACAGTCAAAACTGGAAAATTTGTTTTCTTCCTGGGAGTTGTGGATAGATTACAAATAGTAATTTACAAAATATAGTGGCTAACTGAAACTATTGGTACGTAACATTTGTAGTGTCCTAGATAGCTTTGATTTCCCATCAAGCATTCCATAAGTTATTTTAATAACTGTGAAACACCTTCAGCAATAAAGTTAGATTCTGATGAGTTGAATGGAAAAAAGCAATAGTTTCCATAGCGACTGGTAGTGAGTGGCAGGGAGCAAGTACTCTTTCAGTTATTGCTAAGCAATGGATGAGCTGATCCAAAATGTTTGCCTTTGTTTATAAGCCATCTGCATTGGTCCCAATAGAACAAGTGCTCAGTGCATAGGAAACTAAAGGCTGTCCATTATATCTGATGATGTCTCGACGTCTCTTGTGTTCTCTTGTGGCTGTATAGTTCAATCTACAAGGAGCAAGGTCATGATCAGATGTCACACAGGAAACTAGCAAGTAGAAAATTGCCTATTTTGTACTATCTTGCTTTTAGAATTGTTCCTTTATTTTTATACTCTGCTGCGAACACTGATTCTGCTCAATAAATAATGAACATTTGGAAAACAATTAATCCTGACTTTAGGATCTAGTTAAATCAAGACATTGATTTGTTTTAAGATAATATAAGATTAGCTTTTTTCCTGGGGTAAAAATGATCCATGCTTTCAGTGGACAGGTTGCCCACCACTGCTTTACAGGAAAAACTAATTAGAGAGAATCCTGCATTTAAAGATTTCTAGAAATAGTTGATACTGATATATTTGTTTAAATTGGGAGTTGCCTTAAGGCGTCAAAAAGATGGAGGTCTACATTATTAACCAGCTGTTATTGAGGCCTAGTATTAGAAATCCTGAGAACACCTATCTTGTTTTTAAATATCTGAAATATTAAAAGTTTGATGCATGCTGTTTTTCTTAGGACTGAATAGGCACAGTAGTAAATATTCCCTCAGGATCTACAAACACCACTGGACACTTTTGGTATCTGAATTCTTCTTTGCTTCAGAAAAAGAAGTAAATTTATACAAAAAATACTGTTTTAGGGTGGTTTTCCTAAATATTCTCATCTCCGCACTTCGTGTCTGGGTATTTATCTGAAGGTAGAATTGCAGATCCAAATGTCTGGACAAAAGGTGGCCACTTACATATATAGCACCATGCATTTTTCAAACGGATTTACAAAGTGAGTGGGGATTTTTCCACCCTATATGAAATGCATTATATTCAACACTCAAAAATTCTAGCTCACTTTTTGGAAGCAAGGTTCCTGAGTAATAAGAAACAGTTGGTTTTAGTGTGATGAAAACATCAAATCTGCCAAGCGGCAGTCTGCTAAAATCCTGTCAAGTTCTTTGCCTGTCATTGCCACAGGCCTTGTTTTCAGCAGGTTGGTTTGGCTATACAGTAAACCCCAGCTCAAACTTTTTTGAAGAGGGTTGAAAACCTTTATGATTCCAGGCTGGGTTTTTTAACTAAAACTGACTTAGTAAGAGCATTGGTGTTTGATGATAAATTAAAATGCATGTTAATGAAAAGCATTATACTTTATTTTGATGATTGTACCTTTTTCAATCAAGGTGAACACTGGCATATGAGAGTGAACCACACAAGTGTTTCTCTGGTCATTGTGTAGCAATGTTTCTGAAAGTTGGGTCTTGGGAAGTATACACATCAATTATGCATAAGCAGTGGGGGAAGGAGTGTTGAACTGAGCTGAAAATATCCTTGAAAGGTTTTGTATTTATTTTATTGGCTTTATCTTTGAAATTTGTTAATATTGTCAATTGTCAGGCATCGTGTATTTTATTAATCGTGTGCTATTGTGATATCACTAAGATTGTTTTCCCTTAGCAATCAAAATAACTTAACAATTTGCTGGGGTCAGTTCCCCATTGTAATTTGATGTTAGCCTATTTTCTGTGTAACTTGTGATACATTTGTGTGAGTGCCTAACTTTAATGTGAAGGTTTATAACATTTCTTAGCTACAGTTTTAGTATTCTTCTCTACTTGAATAGAAATTCCATCAGTTATTGTACAAACCAATAATAATATTAAATCAATCTTCCTAGAAGAAAGTAGAAAAAAAATCAAGTTTGTGTTTTTCAGGATTACATGTCAGCATTAGCCATAAGGTTTTAAATGTATGGCAAACATCCATCTTGGAATTTTAACCAAATTCAACCCATATAAATGTAATAAGTTAAACAGCTTTTTTTCAAGGTCAGTCTGAATTGTAAGCATTGCACTATGACTGCTTTGGGTTGTATGCTTTCTAGCTGATATTCATATTTCATTAAATACACCTGAGTTTGGCATAACATTTTAGTTTCTGTTATTTTAGGACTTGTCTGTCCACGAAAGCTGCATTGATTTGAGGTTGAATTTAAATCCATATAGTTAAACCAGTTCAAACAGCTGTTTGGACACTCTTATTTTGGTAAAGAATACCTTATTTTGGGTTAGTTTAAGTCAATTAAGAGCAGGTATAACTAAATTGAAATAAGCCATTCTTATATCAAATAAAAATAGCTAAAAAGCCTTTGGCTTAACTATATCAATTTAAAGACTGTTCTTTGGTAGCTGGCAAATCTCATGTCACAAGTTGTTGTTCTGGAACAGGAGCCTGATACCTCGAGTTCTGAAATGGGCTGTTGGATTTAGAATGTGTAGGTATTCAGTGTGGCTGAGTGAGGAAAAGGGGAAAAGCACTTCATTTTCATTCCTAAGTCCCATACCCAGAGGTGTGCTGGAGTTCTGGTATGACGTTTTAGGGCTTGTCTACATGGGAGATATTTCCGGCTGTCCCAGTATAATTAAACCACTCTAGTTATACTGGTGTAACTTCCCCATGTGGACACTCTTATTCACGGATAAGAATGTTTTTGTTTTTCTTCAGTTTAGCTTAAACCACTTCCAAAGGGAGATAAGCTAAACTGGAAAAAGGCTCTCTCTCGTACCAGGATATGGGCAGTTATACTAGTATAACTGTAGCGCTTTAAATTCACACCTTAATTTATACTGCTGTAACTTCCCCATGTAGTCAAGTCTTTAGCTTGTGAATGTGTGTGTATTTATGCTTGCTGAGTGAGATCACACACTGGATATGGACAGAAAGCTGTGTAACAGTCTAAGGGAGCCAGCTTGTTTTACAAGGTGTTCAGGGAGTTCATATGAGGAGAAGCACTTCTTGTCATGTGCAAACGTTGAAATATGTTTCAAATAAATGTTTTTAATACAAATCTGCATTTCTGAGGCCACAGGGGGTAGGGTTGCTAAAAATTGGTGTTTATCACACTCAGGACATAGAGAACTAATTCAGAACAAGCCACTCTTATTCCGGTGTAAGAGCATCAATACAGGGAGTTAATCAGGAATAGTTAATCTGTTTTAAATATGCACCCTACATTATTTCAGATAAAGTTTCATGTGCAAACAAACTTAATAGTATGGGAGTGGGGGGAGTCTAGTGTTTTCAGACCCTGATTTGCTTTCCACCTGACCTTAATACCAGTTGAGTTGTCAGAAAGGCCTTGTACTGGAATCTCTCTAACCAAGTCTGGGGCAAAAATTGGGGATTGGTGCTGCCTTGAGCAGGGGGTTGGACTAGATGACCTCCTAAGGTCCCTTCCAACCCTGATATTCTATGACCTAGCCTCTATGAACTTATCTAGTTCTTGATCTGGCCTCTAACCAAGTGTTTTCTATCTTTAAACTAAACTGAGCTAAGTACACACCAGCATTCAGCTGTAGGGAAGCTGCTTACAGTTCTCATTTCTGTACTGATCGTCTAAGCTTTTTGGAAGAGAACGTCTGTGCTTTGAGCAGGTCTGTGTGTGGTAATGTGGAGTCATGATGCATGTGTTAGAATAGGGCTCCCAAGGGGAGAAAGTGAGAAACCTGGCACCGGCACGGTGAACAGCCACCAACTTCCAGCATCCTCCTCGGAACCTGTTGTACTGCTGCCCTTTACATTCCTTTCCCTCGCAGGCTTCGGTTGCTGTTTGCTGGGAGCTCCCGTGTTGCATTTTGCCCCGCGGGGAGGCGGCGGTGATGCTGGTGGGGGAGCTCAGAGCTGTTCCTCCCCCAGCCAGACTGCTGGCCACGTGTTTCACTGCCGCTCGTGCAAGTGTTGTCTGACTCGGGGCCCCTCCCGCAAATACTGTGCTGCAGCTGCACATCTGGAGAGGGCAGGTCCCCCGGGCGGCTGCTGGAAGGGGAGCAGGCTAGCGGGGAGGGGGCGCTCCCCCCGTGCAGGCTCAGAGCCGGGGTCCACCTAGTCCCCGGAGCCCCGGCCGTGGTGCTGCAGCTGCCTTGCCTTCCCTTCTCCGCCCCCCTTCCTCCCCCTCCTGCTTTCCCCTCCCCCTCGCAGTTCTGCAGCAGTCGGGGCTGAAGCACACGCCGGCTTTGCGGGCTCTCGGGGCTGAGGATGCGCTCGGGCTTTTGTTCCCATTGCGCCAGGCACCGGGGCAGGTGAGTGGGGGGGGGGGGGGCTAGCCGGGGCTGGTGTGTCAGGGGAGCTGGGGGTGAGCCAAGCACCCGGACCGCTGGATCAGTGCAGTTAAAGTGAAATAACGAACAAAGCATCCTGCAAGATGGAGCCAGGAGACGGGCTGGAAACACCCTCTCCCCCCAATCTCCCCTGCCCCCGGGGAAATGCGGGCAGGAGCCCATGAAAGGCATCTAGGTCTCCCCTCCTGCTGCTGAGAGCCCAGCTCTGCGAGCAGGGATGTCCAGAGACCGAGGGTGGTGGGGTGTGGAAGGGGGGGGATGTGGAGGAGGGGCAGCGCTGTGGGGGAGCCAGGCTGCACTCCGGGGTGGGGAGTGATGGAGTTGGGGGCCTGGCAGGGAGCACAGTGGCCGGGGACATGCTGCAAAAGACTTTCCCCTTTTCTTCTGCCAGCTCGAGTTCTGACTCCCGCCGAAGCGTCTTCCTCTCCCCCCAGATGTTCAGCCAGCCCGGGTGTTAGTGTCAGCCCTCTTGGTGCCTGTGTGTGAACTTACTGGCATGGCTGCTGCTGGGACCCAGGGCAGCAGCAGCGGGGAGGAGGCTGTGGATTGAGCTGGATTTAAAGGGGAATTGTGCTGCAGACAATGCTCAGCAGCAGCATCTGGAGCAGCCCTGGGGACCCAGCTACACATTGCTACACACACAGCCAGGCACAATGACAGCAGCTGCCTGGAGGCAGCAGGCGGGAGCATGAAGTGAAGGGATCACTGCAGTGCTCAAGATGAACTCCACCTTGGTTGGCAACCAGAGCGGGCGGCCATTCTGCCTCCTGGCCATTAGCTACTTGGAGACCGTCAATTTTTGCCTCCTGGAAGTGATTATAATCGTGTTTCTCACCGTGCTGATCATTTCAGGCAATATTATAGTGATATTTGTCTTTCACTGTGCACCTTTACTGAACCACCACACCACCAGCTACTTCATCCAGACGATGGCATATGCCGACCTCCTGGTGGGTGTGAGCTGTCTGGTGCCTTCTTTGTCCTTACTCCACTACCCCATTGTTTTGAGAGAGTCCTTGGTCTGCCAGGTCTTTGGTTATGTAGTATCTGTGCTCAAGAGCGTCTCCATGGCCTCTCTGGCTTGCATTAGCATTGATCGATACATTGCCATCACCAAACCACTGACCTACAATACTCTGGTCACCCCGTGGAGACTCCGCATCTGCATCCTGATCATTTGGCTGTACTCCTGTGTAGTCTTCTTACCTGCCTTCTTTCGCTGGGGAAAGCCTGGATATCATGGGGATGTGTTTCGGTGGTGCGCCAACTCCTGGTACACTGATCGCTATTTCACTCTCTTCATCGTGATGATGCTCTATGCCCCTGCTGCTTTCATCGTCTGCTTCACATACTTCAATATCTTCCGCATCTGCCAGCAGCACACCAAGGAAATCAATGAAAGGCGAGTGCGCTTCAGCTCCCAGGATGGGGAGGCTGGGGAGGCACAGCACTGCCCCGATAAGCGCTATGCCATGGTTCTCTTCCGCATCACCAGTGTCTTCTACGTCCTCTGGTTGCCCTACATCATCTATTTTTTGCTGGAGAGCTCTGCTGTCTATAGAAACCACACCGCATCCTTTTTGACCACTTGGCTTGCCATTAGCAACAGTTTCTGCAACTGTATCATTTACAGTCTCTCCAACAGTGTTTTTCAGAAGGGGCTCAAGCGCCTCTCGGGGGTTGTTTGCGCCTCTTGCGCAAGACAGAGGGTAGCTAAGGACTCCTCAACCTCTCGGAGCAAAAGACCTTCCAATGGATGCCATGTCTGAGGAGCAGATCGCTGTGACTGGGAAATGCAGGCAGTCATGTAAATTGCAAAATAAGTTAAATACAGTTTTAAGATGTCCAGGTTAGCAAAAAGGTTTCTGAGAAATGCTGCTGACACAAAAATCAGGAGCATATATTATTGTTTTCACTTTAAAATTTCATTGTGGTGTTAGGGCATGTGACCTCCATGTTCATTTTAAGAATAAAGCTGTATCCTGACACTTTTTCTGGCATGACTGAATGTAGTGGGTGTGTGTGAGCTTCAGCAAAAATGGGGGTTTTTTTCCTTACAGCTTTACGAGGCTGTTTCAAGATTTATGCGTCACCTAGAAATGATTTCTCTTGAGTGGAAGTGTTATAGTATAATGGTGTATTACAGGGATTTTTTGTGTGTATGCCAAAGCATATTGACTCTGTGTTCTTACACCGCAATACAAGGGGCCAAATGGTTTGTCTTTCAGATCTACTAGGCAGAGCTCTAGAATATAGTGAATAATGTGAATACTTTACAAGTTTAAGTTAATGTTAATGAGCCATGAGTGCAGCAATGTGATCAAAACAGTGAGACACTTTTGAAAACTGATCTGGTCTCTGTGCCCCATTTTACCAGTAGAATACTTGTATGTGATTGGAGTACAGTATTTGCATTTTTCTTTTTGTTTGTGTAGTAACAAGAACAACTTGGATCAGACCAAATTTAGCAGTTTAATAAAACATTTTTTTATAAGCTAAGAAAAAATAGTTGCTGTTTTATGACATCAGAATTGTGGCAGTGGTTTGAGGATGATGCCTGGTTGTGAAAATTATTCTCAAAACACTAGAGAAAAGCCACTTCTGTTTGGAAATTACTCAAGAACAACTAAAAAAATCAGACATGTTTTTATCTAAATTCTTCTGATATTTTACATACTGGAACTTAAGGGGGAAAAGAGAGAAAATTGTTGTCTAACCAGCTAAGGGAACTATGTTATAAATTTAACTACAGCATTTGAGTTATGGATAACTGAACACACAGCTAAATCAGGCATTTATCTTCAATCCCATGAAGCCTAAAGAAGGTTCGAATATAGCAGGAGCTAATTCCTTTTGGCAAGCATCTGTCGTAAACTGGTCAAACAAAGTACACTGTCTGAAAAACAAAGTTTCAGTGACTACAACTTTTTAGGGCTGGTTTAGAATGGAGGTTTTTTGTGTGCTGTAATGTCATCAGAAATGCACTGTGGCCCTCAACTAAATTCATTCTCTTTAAAAATGCCCTTAACTCTTTATTGATGCATGGAGTGCTATTTTAGTAGCTAAAGTGTCTGCAAAGTATAAATTCTTAACAGTAATGGATTATATTTTTCCATCTCAATGTCCTCAATACAGGGATGTGGTGTTTTTTTCTCCCTTTCATATAATACATACCAGAACCTATCTACAGCTCACTGTTTTCAGCATGCATCCAATCTCTGTGTGCAATAGGAGTGGGTTCTGGGGAATTCTTTGATCCACGTGTGTAGGAGTTGCAGTCAGTGTGTTCACTCAGTGCAGAGGGACTGAAGGAATCCTATGAGAAATGGGTTACAAGGCTTCTAAGACCCGGAGAAGTCCCTACAGCTCAAGGGAAAAATCACAGTTTGTGTTATAAAATATGTTTAAATCAGATCTTGGTTTTCTACCATAGTATGTCATCCATGATGAAAACTTATAAAGATAACTTCCTTCTGTAGATTCTCCAAAATGTAAGAACAAAGGCTGTTGTAATCCTGATGCCTTCTGGCCACTTTATTAATTGTTATTTGTATTGTGGCGCACCTAGAGACAAGGGCCCCTTTTGCGTGGCACTGTGCAAATATAAAACAAAGAGACAGTCCCTACCTCTAAAGAGCATGCTAGCTAAATTTAAGGCTAAAGACAACAGGTGGATATGACTGACAGAAGTGGGGAGTTGAGACAGTTATGAAAGATGTAATAAGCAAGGGTCACACCAGCTGGCTAATCATTCTCAAGTGTTTTGTAAGCATTATAGCATAGGTGGTTTTTAAGGAGAGATTTAAAGCTTTAAGTCACTTATATTTAGCATGTATGCTCAGTATTATTGAAATACCCCCTCATGCAAAACACCTCTGCTTTCCTATGGTTCTAAACTGTAGTTAAAGTTTAAAGTGTTTGAGCAGATATAATCTAAGCATTAAAATAGCATTTAACATCAAGATGATTTGTGTCAGATTTATCCACTGGGTCCTAAAATCCATCACAGTAAGGTTTTAGGCATAAGTGGAGGTCTGAGGGCAAATATTGCTGCATCTTCCAGTTTGTGCACCAGGAAGAAGCAGCTGAACGTGACTTAATGTACAATATATTTGGGAATACGTGAATTTAGCAAAAGTGGGGAGCCTAAATGCTGACATTAGTATTTAACTTGTGCTGGAGCAGATGCCAGCTTTACCCAACTGGCCCAGAGCTTTATTCAAAATACAACCGTTTACAGCTGCGGATATTTTTAAAACTTAACTTGGGAACAGCTGAACAAGTCAACATTACTCTGATGGCTAGAAGGAAGGCAGTGCAGCTGTGACTTACAGCTGTGAGATTCACTTACAAAGTGTTTATTAAAAACTAGGCTTTTGCTCTCTCTCAATTGCTATATTCAAATACACCGTCAGTTTCATTTTATCTCAAAATCGTCATCAGTTAAGTGGCTTTTCATGAGACACAGGAAACGGAACCTGGGCTTCTAGGGAATTAAAAATCAGAACAAATTTGAGATGCATCTTAGTTTCATATGTAACATCTTTCACAGATGCTTCTGAAAGGTGAAGCAATCTCCGGCTGCACGGTTAACATTAGGCCTGTCTTGTCTCAATTACATCTAGTATTTAAAATTTTTATTTTTAAATATCTTTCATATACTCCTTTCATTTGACACAATGATAGATTTGTATATAGTTTAAAAGCTGCTGCACCAGATTCATATCATACATAACTATTGACTTTAGTGAAGTTACATCAGGGATGAATCTGTCCCAGTGTGCTTGGGACCAAGTGAGGAAAAAATAATTTTACACTCTATTACCTTGTTTTGTCAGGAGTTCACTTAACTTTATTTGGTATGTAGTTGACATGAGGCACAGTGCTTGTTTTCAGGGACTGTCAGCACTATTGATGCTAGGAACTGTTACACAGCAGACTTTATAGTCAGATGGTTTTCATAGCTACATTTGAAAATTAGTCCTTGTGCTTGGCTATACTTGTTTGAGTTCCCATAATACTTCACAAAATAGTAAATACTGACTAGGACCATTGCATGAACAAGTGTTGTGATGAAGGGAGCATAGATGTAAAAATTATTTGTATTTTCATAAAAGTATTAAGTCTGCTATGAAACTTCCATGAGCTTAAGTGGTTAAATGAATTCACTTTAATTTCAAATTTGTATCTGGGACTATAAATTCTATTTTTATTAGGTTATCCGACTCATTTTCAGATCCAGATGGGTGAGGGTTGATAACTTGTTTAATTACTGGATGGAATTCATTTGGCATTTTTGAGTCCCATGGGAAAGCATTGTCACATGCATAGCTTTTCAGAAAGTGACATAATGTATGTATTCTCATACTGAAAGAGAAAAGACTTACAAATGATTGGAGGTTGAAGTTGTAGTGTATTGCTATTTTAAAATAGTTTCAAAGGGAGAAAATGTGCAAATTGTTAATTTTCTAATTCAAATCCAGTGGCAATTTTGTTAACATGGAGAGTTGCTTTCTAGGTGAGGTAAAAAGAGGATGATAGCTTTGTGCTATCAAATTCTGCATTTACATGTTGATATTTCTTCACTCCCCATTTTATAGTCTTAATTTACTAGTGTATGTTTTGTACTTTAGGGTCCTAATTGTTAGTAGAATTTCAGACTTGTATCTTCCTTAGGTACTTGGCTTCCATTACTGTAGTATCTGAGCACCTCACAATCTTTAATATCCTCACACCACCTTTGTGAGATAGGGAAATAATCATTTTACAGATGGAGAATTGAGACTTAGAGAAAATAAATTACCTACCTAATGTCAAACTGGAGGAGCAAAGAATTAAACCTGGGGCTCCTAACTCCCAGACCCTAACCATGGCATTATCTTTTTTTTTTTTTTTTAAATTAGTAAGAAGTTTCACAAGTAAGATGCTCATCTACTCAGAAAATGACAAGTACAGGGCCCCGATTAACATCCTTCCTGTGAGAACACCACAAGCTCAATACCTAACATTGATAAGCAAATATCCCCTGCTGCATTCGCAGACAGCCACACTATCTGATACATTGAACTTCCACAAGACAAGAAAAGCTGAAGTGCTTCAACCAGGTAGTACTCCACCATCAGAGTTTGCAGGTTGAAGTTAGTGGGACTGGTGCTCCGAAGTTACCAAGTTCTTTTGAGAATCCAGCCCTCAGGAGACACTTTGGGTTTGAGATTAGTTTTAAGCTTTCATTTTTGAAAATGTTGACCCGTGTCTCTAAAAGTTAATAGTTTTGTTTAATGTACTGAAAGTCTGAATTATTGTTAACCCCAAAGCCATTTTGTTTTGGAATTACAAAGACTTTGTCACCAAAAAGTTTTTATTAAACCTTTAGACCCTGATGCTGAAAACACTTATGCGTGTGCGTAGATCCATTGAATTGGGGCTATTCATGCAAGTTAAGTTACATACCAGGTGAGGTGTTTGCAGGTTCAGGGCCTTCATTTTCAATATTTTGTTTTCACACTAAACAGTTTTGCAAAATTCAGTAAACTACACTACAGTAGTGGCTTTTAAAATAAAAAACAGCACTTATAATTTAGTTAAATATAAATTTTGATCTAAAGTGGCAATAACACATTTTCAAATTAGTTTTACAAAACCTCAACCTGATTTAAATTAAAAAAAAATCAAACTGGCTTGATTTAAATTGCTACACCCTATGCCATATGAAAAATTATGAACCCCACTTCTACTGAAGTGTACAAGAGATTGGAAAAGTCATCACTGTTTCTAATATTAGAAACCGGGAAATGAGTAGGAATCTTCCCTTCTTAGGCAACTTTGTGAAACTAATAATCTTCTGCAAACCCTTTCCCCAGTAAACTGCTGTTTATAGTCAGAGCCATGTGCATAATAGGAGAAGAGCAGAAACTCTACCTTTGTGTTTTCAGTATAGAATTAGTGCCTGCTCCCACTCGCTTGGTATGCCTGTGGTTCCCAATCTGTACACTGCACTACTTTTCCATACATATCAATGAACAGTGTGTCTCCAGAAATCCAGCAGGTCTCTAGGGAACAATCATCACATGGCTTGATTTAGGTTCCAGGCTCTACTATTGCTCATATATGACCTCAGACAAACCAATCATGTGTGCTACATTTGGTATTCACTTCAGAGACTCTCCAGTTCTTTGTATCAGTGTTAGGTGATTTAAATTAGGTTTGACTGAGCACAAGTTATAGCTCCTCAACCTTAGTTATAGCTGATCAGATCGCTGTACCATCAAGTTTCATAGGCTGCCTCCAACAAGAACAATACTTCATACTTTAGAGGAAAGTTAAAATCTCCCATAGTGCACCTAACCAGTTGTGCAGTGCTGTATATAAGATCCCTTCCAGTTCTATGATTCTGAGAGGTCATCTAGTCCAGTCCCCTGCACTCATGGCAGGACTGAGTATTATTTAGACCATCCCTGACAAGTGTTTGTCTAACCTGCTCTTAAAAATCTCCATTGATAGAGATTCCACATCCTCCCTGAGCAATTTATTCCAGTGCTGAACTATTCTGACAATTAGGAATTTTTTCCTAATGTCCAGCCTGAACCACCGTTGCTGCATTTTAAGCCCATTGCTTCTTGTCCTGTCCTCAGAGGTTAAGGAGAATAACTTTTCTCCCTCTGTCTTGTAACAACTTTTAATGTACTTGAAAACTGTTACCATGTCCCCTCGGCCATCTCTTCTCCAGACTAAACAAGCCCCATTTTTTTCAATCTTCCCCCATAGGTCATGTTTTTCTAGACTTTTATCATTTTTGTTGCTCTTCTCTGGACTTTCTCCAAGTTGTCCACATCTTTCCTGAAATCTGGTGCCCAGAACTGGGCACACTACTGCAGTTGAGGCCTAATCAGCGTGGAGTAGAGCAGAAGAATTACTTGTGTCCTGCTTACAACACTCCTGCTAATACATCCCAGAATGATGTTTGCCTTTTTTGTCACAGTGTTATGCTGTTGACTCATATTTAGCTTGTGATCCACTATGACCCCCAGATCCCTTTCCACAGTACTCCTTCCTAGGCAATCATTTCCCATTTGTATGTGTGCAACTGATTGTTCCTAAGTGGAGTACTTTGCATTTGTCCTTATTGAATTTCATCTTATTTTCTTCAGACCATTTCTCCAGTTTGTCCAGATCATTTTGAATTTTAATCCTATCCTCCAAAGCCCTTGCAACGCCTCCCAGTTTGGTATCGGCCGCAACCTTTATAAGTGTAGAGAGGGAGTGTTTCCTGACTTACAGACTATCCTCTTATTGTAAGAGATCCAGTTTCCCTTAGCTTAGCCTGCATAGGTACAAATAATAATAATGCTCACGTAATCCCCTTTTTAAGCATGAACCTCAATAACACCACAGATACTTAAATTATGGTGCCCCTGTGTACCTGGTTTGTGCTAGCACTTCACAGTGACCATTTTGGAGAGACCTCTGTGTCAGCAGATGCAGGATGATGCTGAAATTATGTCTGCATAATATTTTTGTGAGATGAAAGCTGTCTGAATTTAAAACCTATTGTATATACACATGTATGCAGAAAGATTTAAAGAAAGAAACTAAAAGACATGACCAGCTAGCAAAATAGAATGTGTTACAATTAAGTAATTACTGGAAAGATATTATGCAAGAATGGATATAAAATATGCAGTTACATTACTGCCATGAAATAGTTCATTTGGAGTGGGGCGAATGACGGGAAAGTTCTTTCTGCTGTAGAATTTGTCTTGTATACCATATGGTCATTCTTGTAAACTGACATCTACCCTTTTCATTTTGGATTTATGACATTACAAAGATGCCCATCCAGAAGCTGTGGGTGTCCTGCACGCATGCTGTGTGCAGACCCGTCAGCTCACTTCTGAACAAAATCCAGCCACAGTCAAATCCTAAATAGCAAGCCAGTTCCCTATTCCACCTCCCCCTCTGTACTCCACTCCCTAAATGCCATCCCTTCCCATGCAGTTTTGAACATCCTTCTCCTGTTTACACTTTGCCTTTATGTGTGTTTTAGTGTCTACGTGCTTACTCTGTAAAATTCTGAACTGTGAAACTCCTCTGGTGGCAGCTTTTGTGTGACTTGGAAAGATGGATTTGTAGTTCAGACACTGGAAAGGGGCTCAGAAGATCTACGGTAATTTTCTGGCACCGTGTGACCTTTCTGGGTCCCAATAAAAGGGGGGTAATTAATTAATGATTGTGAAGTGTTCCGTTACTATGATCATTAGGGTAAAGGGGGGTTTATATAAGACCCTAGCTAAATCTAGCACTTCTATTCTCAGCTAATCTGTTATGTTTTCCTTGATGAGCAAATCTTTGTCAGCTAACCACATGGGAGGTAGATTATACCAGTACTTGACTCATATTGGTGATTTTTTTCCCACCTCTACTCTTATTTCCTCATCTACATTATTTGAGGCCACCTCTCTTATAGAATGTAGCTTGTTCCTTTTGATTTTATAAATTCCCAGTTCGGTTTTGAATTCTTTTGCTATAAGGAAATACATGCTTCCCGCTCCTTTCTCTCCTCCCCTGCCCCATTCTCCTAGGGGACTGAGTCTGTATTTGTTGAGGTTAAAATATTACTTCAATGTAAATTAAGTTGTGGTCCACATCTGCATTATTGTTTGTTTAATGATAGTGGCAAATAGAAACATTTCTGCAGATGCGTATTCAAGGTGTCTGTTAATTTGGCCATATAATCAATATTTAATCAAATATTAAACCTCTTGAGCTTTTAAATTGAATGAAAACATTAAAATTAAAATCAGGTGTGTACTTGCAACCTGATCTAACTTGGTGCCTCAGCCTGGGGCACTTTATTAATCTGTTCGCTAATTTAAGTGACTAAATATCTAGAGCAACAAAGAGTCCTGTAGCACCTTATAGACTAACAGATATATTGGAGCATAAGCTTTTGTGGGCGAAGACCCACTTCGTCAGATGCATGTGGTGGAAACTGCTCTTGTAGATCCAGACTGACACAGCTACGCCTCTGATACTTAAATATCTAGAGAATCAGTTTAGACCAGATGCTTTGTTAAAGTTTTCACTGTCTTGGTCTGAGAATATGAAGAGCAATGTCAGGAATACTAAACAAGTGACAAAATCTGAACAGGTCTAGGAAGCTGCAACAGGGATCTGTGACTTGCAAAGGGGCATTGATAGGAAACTGTCTTGCACTGATCTGACCTATTAGCTTTTATTCAGTCTTCAGTTTCTAGTATTCATGCTGGTCAGCACTTCAAAAAAAAAGTTTGATAGTTTTTGCTCTTTTAAATAACTTTTTGAAATTCCAAAAAGATGCATATTGTTGTCATATTAAACTTAAAATCCTAGATTTTGATTCAACAAAATATTTGAATATACTGATCATTAACTGTGTTTCCGTACTGTACTGCATCTTGTTCTTTCCTTTTCATTAAGGTTCCTATTTGGTATGATGTGGGAGTGTGGTTCAGTGGTTAAAGTTGGGAAAGGGAATCTGGAGTCCCTGGTTCTTTCACTTCTGTTTTTTTTTTTTTTACCCATTTGTGCGATGAGGATATCATTGCCAATTCAGAGGGAAATGGAGGGAATTAAATGAATATTTGATATCCTTAGAAGGAATGGGCTAGATAAGTGCATATAATGTAAAACTCACGTAAAGATGAAATGAATATGTACAGATATATCCATACACATACTAGTTGTTCTTAAATATTACAAGTTTCACATGATACAAAGAGGAAACATATATGCTTAATCAAAATAAGTCACTACTTTTACAAAAATGGAAAACAAAATTTTTCTTTGGGGATTTCAGCTTTTTAATGGATCCATGAAAATAAATAATTAAATTAATGGAAGACCAAATGTTTAGTATGTTGGCAAGAATATAAAGAGATTCATTAGGGGAAGTATAAATAAACATTCTGCTAGAGTGGCTTTAGTATATAGTGCTAGTGATTTTTTCTTTGTGAAATCTTTTGTTTGAATATGATGAAAGGCTTTGATCTTTAGCTGACTTTAAAATTGCTAATTTCACAAGGTTGTGAAAGTACTACAAGGTGAAAAATTAATAGATATTTTCATTACACATTATTAAAAGTATTTTGTTAAAACACCTGTTAAAATGTTTTCCATAGCAATTGTCAAGAAAGAAATTGTCTAGTGCACTGGGGAAGAAAAAATACATAGATTCATGTTCTGAGCAAGCTAGGCATCTAAGAAACATTTATTTTCCTGATCTTGCCCATTTGGTGGGATATGGTATTTCTTGAAGATAAAATGCTGCATCACTTAAGAATCTTAGGCAGGCTCACTGAAAGTAACGGCACAGTTGGTCCTTTCAGATAACAGAAAGCAGTGTTGTCTTCAGCCTCAGTTTTGGTCTACCTGGAAAGATTTGCAAAATATATGTATATTGTCATTCCAGAATTCCATATTTAAAAAAAATGCTGTACAACACAGCTTTCTGCAAGTTGCTGGGCTGATAAATCGCTCTCCATGTATTACCTTTGAAATTCAGCTTCCATCTCAACTCTATTGGGTAAACATCGAGTATTCATCCTTCTTATTCTGACAGTGAATGCAGCAGGATGGAAACTAGTTTGCAGTTTCTAACCTTGGGCTTCCCTCTGGCTCTTAATACTGGTGATGTTCTCTTTCTGCATGGGTTCAGAAATTTTAAAAGTAACTTTAAAATGGATTTTTCACATACTGTTAAACTACAAGCATGAATGACTTCTCATGTATGCCCATTCAGGTTGCTTTGCTGAGCAAAATACAGTAGATAAAGTATTATTTTAAAGGCCTCTTGGTTTACCTATCTCCTCCCTTCAGGATAGTAGTGGGCAAGGCAAACTTTAGTATATTCTGTGGAGGATTGCCATCTGGTATCTGCTTAGTGGCTTCATGTGGAATTTCGTTTGGGTCTGAGTCCAGTTCCCAGTGGACAGGTGTTCACCTCACAAAAGCCAACACAATTGGCATTCTTTTTTAAAGTGTCAGGAGCGAGGCCAAGAATAGATGAAATGTGTTTGTAAAGCTTTTTGCATACCTTTTTTAGGTGCTGGAAAATATTTAACATAAAAGGGAGAAAAAGAGAGCTCTGACGTGGGAAAAAACCAAAACCAGTGCAGTTTAGACATTGAGGTGAAAAACACACAAGTGGATTTTGGGATCCGTCCAATCCCTGTGTTTGAGACTTTTTTGCGAATCAGTGTTTTGATTGTGATGCAGTGTAAAGGTATTAGGCCATGTTTACACTACCAGTTAATGTTGGTAAAATTTATTCCACTGGGGGGTGTGAAAAAGCCACCATCCTGAACAACACAAGTTTCACCAACCTAAGTGGTAGTGTGCATAGTGCTATGTCTGCGGGAGAACTACCACTGCTCGTTGAGGTGGTTTTATTATGTCGATTGGGAGAGCTCTCTCCCATTGGCATAGAGCAGCTACACGAGTGATCTTACAACGGTGCAGCTGCACCAGTACAGCTGTGCCGCTGTAAGCTCGTTAGTGTAGACATGGCCTTAGTTTCAACCCTGGCTCTTTCATTCTTAATCTGTCCCTGGATTTGTCCCATTTTGTGTGCCGAAACAGGACGTTTTGGTATCTAAGGAGACAGCTGAAGATTTGTTGTGACTCTAAATATATATGTATCTTTGTGCCAAGTTGAAACTACTTAAGAAAAAATACTAAGAGTACTTTAACTTATTGTTTCAATCGGGATTTCTGTAGCTGACTTTTCAACTAAGGCTAATAATAGGAAACCTTAAGATTTTAGGCAAAGCTACAAATATTACTGATTTTAAAATAGTTCAAATATTTTCAAATATTAAATGGGAATAGAATAAACTGAAGCATGTAAAATACTTGATCCTAATTCCTTATGTATCTCCAAAAGTGAATTTTGTTGTCTGCTACTGAGAGACTCGGAAACAAATGTATCTTTCACTTTGAGATGCTCTGTGCTGCAGCAGTGTAAAGCATCTCTTAGCCTGTTAACCTTTTTAATCAGTGCATGTCTGCTGGGGGTTTTTTAAGAAAGAAACAAAACACAAAAGGAAACCAAAGCACCAATATCAATTGTGGAGCTGTAGTAGGACATGTAATTTTAAGTATGTTGATAAGGTTCTTAGAGAATTCTCAAAACACTTGGAGAATCCATTACCAACATTTTCTTTCCTGAGAAAACTGCAGAAATTTCAATCGTTGTTTCACTGGTTACATTTTTGTTTGCTGTTTACTTTGGATTAATGTAATCTTGATACATATTACAATTTAAAGGGCTATTGAAGCATTTCAGACTACTGACGTGGCAGCCTAGGATTGTCTGTTCTCTAAATATACAGATCATGTATTAACAATATAAAATAACCACACTGTTTGCCTGAAACCTAACACTTTGAATGGATGCTAGGTTTGGTGCAAAATATAACCCACATGTACAAGGTAGTTTTAAAGGCGGTATCATGACAAGGTATTCCTTGTCTTCCAAAAGGACATACAGAACTCAATAGCCTGTTTATCAATCAGAGATGTTGTAGCCAGAAGTTGTATGGATAGTTGTACAGGAAGGTTTTTACTTTAGAATTTCTTGATCTCTTTAATATAGTATTCCAACAGAGCCTTGTTAAGAGTGTAGTTTTTATTCTTAAATGCACTTGCACACTTTATTTCAAAGGTCTGAATAGCTCATAAAATACATTTTAAAAATAAATTACAGTTCACATTGTTTCACTTTTGTCTCGGGTGACTTTGTATGTGACTCTGTGCTGGTATGTGTGTTTCTCTTCTCCTGCATGGTTGGTGTTTTTCCTCCTGTCTTTAATGCCTTACAGGGAGACTAGTTTGTGTGTACTTGACCAAGGCAAGAAAACCTTGACCAAGCAATTTGTGTTTATACTTTATCCACTCGTGATGTATGACATTTTTGCCAAACTCATCTTTATAATTTTCCTGTGGGAAACTTGAGCCCTAAAAGGAAATGAACACTGCAAAAAGGCTGGCGCTACCACAAGGGATTCACTTTTATTTTTAGAATTGTACTACTATATTGCCATATTTGGGTGGAAAATATGCAAGATCACTGAATTATTGTATCAAATTGCAGCTGTCCACCCATTCTTAATTGGTCTCAATCAACTTACAGTAAGTAGTCAATGAAATGTGTGAAAAAGAATATTTGTTCTGCAAATGTGTTTAGCAAATGCTAGTACCAAATAACCCTTGTATACTGTGTCTGAACATAATATTTCTCATTAGCAAATATTAGCTGTGAAAGTTGAGATTTATACTAGTCACTAAGATTTCAGCAACAGGTGTAATTTTTCTTACTAAAAACGTAGGTTTGGCCCAAGACAAATCTAGGAAATATTCTTAACATAAAAGACAATGAAAAGTTAGAATTTAATGTATAGAAAAGAATCTTGGGAGTGCCACTGAATTTGGACTCTACAGGATAAATCTGGCAGTAGTTTAACAGGGCATCCTGCTAGTAATGAATAACTATTTTATATTAACACACACGTTTAGTATGCTAGCATGTGTTTAAAATGTGTAGGTCTGTCCAAAATAACTTACCTTACCAGTGTCACATAATAGTATCTAAGTCACTAGTCTGCCAGTGTTTCGCTAGTAACCCTATTTCACTCATTTTAAAAGGCTGAAACTTGGCACAAAAGTGGCTTCTTTCTTACATGTTACATGTGCATTCCAACTACATGCCACATGTTCAGCGCAAAGTCTGAATAGCATATAAAAATCCCATTGATTGCTTTGGAGCTTTGCTTTATACCCTCATATTTCATGAATTGTGTTACAAAATCTTTGTAAAAGCAGT
Source organism: Macrochelys suwanniensis (assembly GCA_033296515.1). Lineage (NCBI taxonomy): Eukaryota > Metazoa > Chordata > Testudines > Chelydridae > Macrochelys > Macrochelys suwanniensis. The sequence continues at coordinate 3,747,002 of CM065790.1, read as the reverse complement.
TGCACCTCTTGTGGGAAGTAATAGCAGTGTACGGTATGTATTTGCTATGATAGCAATGAGAACCAAGTGAATCCAGATATATGGTCATATAGAATTATTGTTTAAGAAAAATAACTTATTGTAATTCGTAGCAACTGGTAAATAGCTAGAAGTTCTTAGCCTGACTTTGGACAATCACTTCCATAGGTAAACTCAGGCTCTGATGGACTTAATAGTTTTAACACAGAAATAAAAAGGAATTTCTAATGTAAATGGCACCTAAGCTTTTTTTGTATGCAAATATGAATGGAACTTAAGAGAACGGATGAAAAACAAGACAACCTATCACGAACATTGTTACCACAAAATTCTGTGATGTTTTTGCACTTGGCCGCTGCATTTAAATTATAGCTGAGGCTAATATTGTAGAAAACCTTTTTGTATTAAAGATGTTTTGATAAACATCAAACTGTTTGCACAATATAAAAATGTAATTTTAAAATATTCTCAATATTCTCTCCCTCCCCAACACTTTTCTGGGACAAATCCCACGATATGTGAAATGACACTATTTCTAATGCTGCATCCTTTTTCACTGAGAGATTGTGTTTAATTAAATGTCAGATACAAACGAGGTGCCCAGAAGATGGGATAACCAGAATGTGCAACATACAAAATATTCAACGATATCCTATAATTATCTTTCTAATAGTCACTCTGAATTTAAGTACATTATTTTGGGTATGTGCTACATGTTGAATTGTTACACTTACTGCTTTGAAACAAATTTTATTTTACCTTATATGTTTTTCTTAAGAAAAACAGGCTATGAAAACTTTCAATGAGGTGCAAAGTTGGATATCTGGAGATCTATATTAGCAGAAAATTCCAGATTTTACAAAACCAGATTGGAAAGTTGTCTGAGCTTTGTTATATTGAAAATCATTTCAGTTCCTTCCCTTTATCACTTTATAAATTAAACCTGAAGTATTCCAAGAGATCATGAAATGATGGGACAGCTATTGTTCACAATCTTTGGACCAAAGCATTACAAATTTAAGAAAGAACAGGTGCTTGTTGGTCTGTGAGGTACATGAAGTTCTCACAGAGCTGATGTAGCAGTCTCTCTTGATAGGAATAAGTGTACTGTTCTGGGCAGGCATATAAGAACTTCATGTTTTATCTGATTTAAACAAACAAAATCTAACCTTTGCAAATGGTTACAATATGATAGGTGCTGACACTTCCAGTTTATCCTGTGTGTTCACTTTGCTCTTTATGCCTTTCGGGGAGTAGTATTGTAGATCATGGCAGTATTCAGTATGTTTGTTGCCACGCTTATTTCAGCAGGGATCTATGTGCTGTCAAGTTGCTCACTTGCTGACATCTCTGATACTTCTGTGCTAATAAAACAGTTCTGTGTGCTGCTGATACCTCTTGCACCCTTTTACCTACGCTCTGACTACCTGTACTGTTTGTGTGTTGACAGTTTGTACTACCTCCTTGACTATTTCTCTTGCCCAGTCAGAAGTGGCGCTCTCAGGATCAGACCTTTTCCAAAAAGCAGTTTCCAGGACAAAAATAATTTAAATAAACATTTACACCAAGTAGCAGAAAGAGCAGCCAATGATGTGCAAGCAGGCTGCAGACTCCTCTAGCACTTTAATACTATACATAGAGACAGCTTTTTATTAAACTCTAAGAAAAATAATCTTAAACATAGTATTTGAAATTACAGATATAAAAAGTACATTTTAAAATGCAAAAACTAATGTAGATTACATGTCTCATTATTTTAATTATCTTATGCTTACCTCGTTTGGCATTAATGAGCTTTTTGTGCTTTAACCCATGAAGTGTTTTGCTTTGGTAAAGCTTTCAGGTTATTTTGCAAGTTGAATCCCTGGTGTAATGAGTATGTAAGATAATTTAACAAGTGAATGACCTTTCAGGATCTGAAATAAAGGCAAAAGCCCCCCCACCCCACCCCCCCCAAAAAAAGATTCTGTAGTTTGCATTCTTGTAGTTTGAAAACTGTCATGTATAGGTTTTTTTTACTAGCAACTGAAAAATGTTTGCTTTGTTTGGGTCTCACCAGTCTGTTAAAAGGAATGCACTGTCATTTTTAAAGTCCATATGCTTTTGAATGCTATTTATTGTTTGTTTTGTACCTATCTTTGTTTCTCCTTTAACCTTCTTGTGATGTCAAAAGTTTTTGATCGTGGTTCCCCCTCCCCACCTTTCTTTCAAATCTGCATCATTAAGTTCTCCAGCGATGGTTATTTTTCCAAATGAGTTGGAGGAGTAGGGGGCCACCAGAGGGCTGTGTACACGTTCTGATGAAGTTTGTTATTTTTAATATGACTCTTAATGACTGCCCTGCCTCAAAAAAAATAAATACATAAAATTTGTCATGTCTTTCAAATGCCTTTGGAGCAGTCCTGAGAGAACCTCAAAATGTTTGGAGTTCAGAGACGCCTCCAGCATTTTGGTGCTGGTCTGGACATAGAGCTTCCATGAGACCGAAAGATCTCCTTTTCCCTTAAAGGGCCTTTCCCAGCTTTCCCTCCCACCTTTGTACTTGTAATTGCTTTCTTGGAGTGGTGCCCAGTGGCTCCCTGGATTCAGCGCTTGGTGGCAGGCTTCTTTCAAGCCCTACCAGCCACCTTCTCCCTCATTTCCTCTACCCTTGTGAGGGGTGCCCATTTCATCCTTTGGCATCACCTTCCTTCTCCTTGCATTAATTCTCTGCCTCTTTGCTTTTATGTTCCTTAAGTCCTGTGTCAGGGTTGGGAGGGATAAATTGGGCCTACTGAGCTCTGCAAGAAGATCAACAACATGGGGAGCGAGACCACTTGTCAGTGTCCTGGGTGTGCTCTGCGTGGGAGCCCTAAGTCCTGCATAGTAGCAAAAGTGTTTCAGGTTGCACCTGCCTCAATCTCTGGAACACTGGTCAGGACTGTAACTGCACAAAGATGGCTGTGCAAATGCAGGACACGCCCAACCCGATGAACATTTTTGGCAGATATGCTATATTTGGGGGAAAACGTGGCACAAGGGTGTAAGACATTATATACAGTCCAGTTAATGCTGAAGCCAGCGTGTTCTGTTTATCTGCAGTAGATAATTTTGTATTTACTAGCTTGAAAACTGGTTTCCATTGTTTATTATTTTGCTTTTTTTTTTCTTAAACTGACAAATCATCCATACTGATAGTATTTCACTATCTGTTCGGGGGGGGTGGAATCTAAAAAACTGTTTAAAAAAGAGACTGATTTGTTCCAGCTTCCAAACTTTCCTCCTGGTTAGTCAGTGCAATGAGCTGTTATGGGAATTCTAATCTTTACAATACTTGCTCCAGTTCTCATGGCAGTTTTCCACTCTATTACTTTCTTTTTCTTCCTGTCATTCTTAGCTTTCTATTTTTTCAATCCCGGTTTGTGAAGGGTGTGTACTCAGAAGGGCTTCCTTCAGTTCCCAGTCCCTTGAAAGCATGAGAAATTGCCCAGTGAGCCAATTCTCACAGCAAGGTATAAAAATAGTAGTAAAGGAAAGGTTACACAATGCTTGAGTTGCAACAGTTTGTACTAATGGGTAGTTTTCAAAGCCGTGTTTTGAAAAACATTTGTAAAGCTTTATCACTTCCGTATATTTTTCTCTCCCCAAACTGTTCTAGCAGCAGGAACCAGCTTTAGTGATACTTTAAGAATTGCACCAAAACATAAGGAGCTGGGGGATGAAGAGTCACGCAAAGCCAGTGAGAGACCAACTCTATGTCCAATCTCACTTTTTTGACAGGGGTGGAAATAGCCTGAAAGATGTGTTTATGATCATTTCTAAATAGACGCCTTTGCAATTACTATTAAATATGTGGCTTAAATGGGAGATTTGTTCCTTTTGAATTCAGCCTTACTTTAACTACCTCACTGCTCTGTCTCTGCAACAGGACAAGGTACTTAGTACTTCGTACTTAAGACCTCTGTGACCTCTTTCAGACCAGAACAGATCTTTTTTTTTTCCCCTTAAAAAGCTGGCTACTCTATTATATCTCAGTGATGCAAACAGGTAAGCACATGAGTCAAGTCAATGGGATTACTTGCATGAATAAAGTTACTCGTGCTTAAATGTTTGCATGATTGGGCCCATAAGCATTACATTTCTCTGGTTACCTCATCTACTAATTAAAGGCAATAAATACCCTCCTTAGTTGCCTTCATTAACTTAAAAAGCTTATTCATATGCTAAAATTCTTTAGTGTTGCATTATGATTGCTTCTGTTTTTCTAATGATGATAGACTCTTTTAGACACATTAAATTGTTACAGAATTGCAGCGATGTATGATACACAGATCATTTGCAAGACAATCCAATAACTTGATACTAATAACAGTTTAATTGCCTTTATAATGAAATGGTTGTGACAAGCCACAGAGAAGAGTGTTAAACTTGGACTAAAATCACAAATGAGGATCAAATACGGAATGAGAATTTTTGTCCCCATTTGTTATCAAGGGGATTTTCCAGAGCAAAAGATGGAGTGAAAGTATGCTTTAATGTATTATAGGCAGGGCTGGTAGCACGGCCTAATGTATAAGCTTTGTCACTTTTATAGAGCACTTCAGGTTTCACATGTTTAGAAGAGCCTCCTGTTGTTGTTTTTTTTTGTTTTGTTTTTTTGTCTCTAGCAAAAAACGGTGATTATTTTAAAAATATCCTGTTTGGAAACAAGCTCTCTTCCCTTGTGATTCCACACTACATCTTGCTCTCATGCTGCAGCCTTTACGTGGACCAAAATTCCATAACTTAGATGTAAAGGGGACATAATCTTTTAATTGTGCCTCAGTCATCGACACAGTAGCACCTGATGAAGGGAGCACTTGATGCTTTCAGTAGCACAAACTGCCTAATGAATTCAGAGGCCTCTTTTCAGATAATCATCTACCAGTGAGGAAATCTGATCTCATTAGCTGCCTAGGACGGCCCTTGTTCCACTACTGAAATGAGACAATTTATATAGTCAAATCAAAATCAACCAAGAATAAGAACATATGTTTATTCTCATGCATTTTGTTGATGATACTAGTCATGGTATTCAGCTAAATACATGCTAGGACATGACTACCCCCAAAAGGTGCTAATATACCATGTGATGAGTGCCCATATAAAAACCTGGGTATGGAGAATGTGCTCTCCTCTGGAGGAGACTTACACATGACACCATTAGCCTAACCCCCTTGCCTCTGATTGCAATTCAGACTCTTACTGTGACATTTTTAGCACACTTGTTTCTGTTTTGGAGAGGGTGTCTCCAGGCTTATGATGTGCTGGTTATCACGTGAGATTGAATGAACCTGTTGGTCCTTTTGTCTATATCTAACTTCCTTTAACAATTGCACTGCTGATCTTTACTACTGTGTGTTGCACTGAGCTCAGTGAAGCTTCGTGGCATCCTCCTTGTGTCAATGGGATTACAGAGCAATAAAGTAGTATACAAAACTGAGGGTGAACAAATGTGACTACTGATGTAAGCTGTTATATTTTAAAAAAATTGGTACATATTTAAAAGATTTTGATCCTTTATCTGATTGAATTAACAATAGCAAGAGAAACTCACAAAATACATCATATTTACTCAGAAAGAGACAAATTGGGCAGAATTACTTGTAATTCCACTTTTAAACCAAAGTTCAGATCGAACAAAGATTTTGGAATTCCCTGTAGAAAACATCACAAATCAATGAGAGAGTCACAAGTACAGATTTAAAAGAGGGAATAAAACTGCTGTTGGCTTATTATGCAGTGTAAAGCATTTTGAAGCAAACTCCAGTGAGATTCTCATTGTCTAATAGCAGTGTAGGGTCACATGATTCTGTTGAGAGAATGCATTTAGCTTCTGGGTACTATTACTGTTTACAGGTTTCAGAGGGGTAGCGGTGTTAGTTTGTATCAGTAAAAACAACAAGGAGCCCTTGTGGCACCCTAGAGACTAAGAAATGTATTTGGACATAAGCTTTCGTGGGATATAACCCACTTCACATCTGATGAAGTGGGTTTTATCCCATGGAAGCTTATGCCCAAATACATTGTGTCACAAGGACTCTTTTTACTACTGTTTACTCCATCCACAAAGCACTAGCTAATTGGCCTTCCAAGTCATATTGGTGTCTATTGCAAGAAAAGCTTCCCATTTTTCTGATCTGAGGATTTGGGGAGCCAAGAATTCTCTTCAACCCACTGTGCTTCCAACCTCATCCTCCACCTGCCCTCATTTATTCTTATCCTCCATGCATGTTTCTTTAAAAAAATAAATAAATAAAAATGTTTTACTGTCACTTTCTGTACAAAGCAAAGCATATGTAAGTTGAGCCATTTCTAATGACTCCTTAAATAAAGTACCCTATTTACCAGTCCATGAAAACCAAAGCATACGTTTGTGAGCAAACTTTCCTGTTTGCAAAGCATATTCAGCTTTCTTTTCAGTGCTGTTTGCTCTGTCTTGAGGTTTTACATTAGGAATGGTTTGCAGAATGAGGTGGCAGAGAGAGCAAGCAAAATAGCTCAAGAAGTTCAGCGGTCTTTGCCCTTGGGAACGCTGACAACTATAGTTTGGGAGTATGTGCAGGTGCCATTCCCAATCTGCTCTATAAGGAATGCAGAACCAGTATGTAGAATACAAATTCACCCCTTTCTGGTGCTGGGCTTTATTAATAAATAATACATTTGCACAGGTCAGATCACACCTCCCAGCTTGGCTGCTCCTATGATTCCTCCCTCAAGCCTGCTCAGCACACATCCTAGATTCTCTCTCCCCAGACATCCCCATCACCTCCCTTAAATTCAGGTGAGGTAACAAGTCACCAGCCTAAGGGAGTGAGCAAAATCCTCCTAACCCTGTACTAGCAAGATCAACACTTGGTAGCAGAGTGGGTTGTTTCAGGCAGTCACTGCCAGCCTTTTACAGGGATATTTACAGTTTAATAGATCTCACAGCTAGAAAAAAATTTCCTGATGTTCATCTCAAGTTTTCCCTTTAGTTTTATCCCACTATTCCTAGTCTTATACTTTGTCAAATTCCTTTCCTTTCTAGCTGGTGACACTCTTCAAATACTGATTCATTGCACCAACAGTGGTCACATACTCATTTGCTCGACATGTAGCCAAGATATACACATTCACTGTGTACTTCCTCAGATCAATTCTGAGAGTCCTTTTATCATGTTTGTTGCTCTTCCTGAATTCCATCCAATTTGTTGATATCTTTCTGGTATTGAAATGCCCATAACTGTTGTTTGTATTTATGTAGGGTCTAAGAGCGCTAGTCATGGACCAGGACCCCATTGTGCTAGGCGCTGTACAAACACAGAACAAAGAGATGGTCCTTGCTCCCAAAGAGCTTATTATTTAAGTGTAAATCAGGAGACAGCAGGTGGATACAGGCCGACAGATGGGAGGAGCACAAGGAAACAATAAGACAATAGTGTCAATATGAGAGGCAACAGAACGCAGGAATCCTGCCTTCTGCCCTTGTGCTCTATTGCCGCACAAAGGGTACAGCATCTGCAGCCTGATGAAGTAGTTGTGAAGCTTAGTTTTGTTTGCCAGGTACTCCAGCACCCTCAGATGAGAGGCTAGAGGGGAAAACATTCTGAGTCTAGATCTCCTGAGGGAGGTGTGTTTGAAGTAAGTCTGTACATGTTAGATGGAAAAATGAGTGGCGCTAGCATAGCGTTTCCACCGCTTTTCTAGCAAGAGAAACGCTTTGTAACAAAACAGGGCTTCTCCCCCACTTCCTGGTGATTTGCTGGCACGCTCAGTCTCTCTTAAGCAGATTTTTTTTTTTTTTTGGTCCAAACTTAAAACAGCTCCTCAGCTCACCCTTTACATTTTAGGCTCTGACTGCTTCCTGCAGCTTCTGACCTCTGACTCCCTGGGCCTCCTGCCTCCCCTCCCCTCAGGTGCCCTCTTTTGAAGCCTAATCTGGATCAGTTGATGGGGTGCAGGTGCACTGGCCCTAGTTCCTCTTACAAGGCAAGTGTCACCCTGTGACATACTGATATCAGCCAGTTCAGCAGCCCCTCCTGACCCCACTGTACTACCTGGCCCTCCTTTCCCTACCCCAAGAGCCTTTAATGCTGTTGGTGCAAACACAGATCTTGGAAAGAGCCTCTGTCACCTCCACCTTCTCGATCTCAGATCCCTCCTTTTCCAGGGTGGTTTTCTCAAGTAGGATCAGTTCCTTTCTTAGACTGGATTTCTTCACTTCCAGCTACTCCTGCTGTTCGTAGCCTCGCTCTGTTGCCTTCTGCACAGAGTGTTCTAAAGGGGTTGCACCAGAGCCATATATACACAGCACTGCCACCTCCTTGAGCCATGATGTGATGCCTCTGTGTAAGCAGCCAGCAGAGTATGGCTTTTCTTTTTGTGAAATCATGTCCTGCTCAGGCTTGCATCCCGTTTCCTGTCTATTTTCACCCTTATTGTGTCTTGGCTTTTGTGGGGAAGTGAAAAATGACTTCTCCAGTCTAAACTGGGGGTGAATTTTAGTGTAGTAGACTACAATGACCAAAGATTGTTTGACTGGCACCCTCAGTTTACCGAAGAGGAAGTAGAATTTCTGTAGTGGCAGTTGGGTTCAGTACAGGCTGAAAGAGTAGATTTTTGTCTACTGAATCACCACCACATCCTGTAACACTTGATTCTATTTTCCTTGGCAGTCTCCTAGCTAAGTGCTGACCATGCCCAGACCTGCTTAGGTTACCAGGTTGTGCCCTGAGGTGGTTGGGCTGCAGGTTGTCTACCCTAGTCTGTGTTGAGTGAAGTGCACAGCATACACTGATAGTCTATCAGCCATTCATTCCAGCACATTGTCATTTATGCAGATTTTTAAACTGCATCCCTTTTTTAACATACACATTTTTCTCTCATGTTCTTGTTTTAACAGGAGTCTCCCCAGGACAGTGCAATCACTCGGGACATCAATCGCACGTTCCCAGCTCATGATTACTTTAAGGATACCGGGGGAGATGGCCAGGACTCCTTGTACAAAATATGCAAGGTATTTTATAACCTCGTGTGTGGTGGTCTTGGTCAACATACACTTTTTATGTTTACAGTAATGATGTTGGATTTAAATTGGTCACGTTTCCCCTTTGCTTCATTTTTCTGTAAGCTCAGTTGAATTGAAAAGTTGCCACAGTGCAAAGGTTGTTTTGGCTCATACAAAATAACTTTAGTTTAATCCAGTTCCTAGTGGACTGGGATCCACAACACTACAACCACCCTCACACTGGGTATTAGCATCCTTGATGGCCATCTCAGCAGTGAGGCCAGGACTGAATGGGAATAGAAACTTAAAACCTAGGTCATGTGGGGAAAGCTCATGGCGCGCACACGCGCACGCACGCACACACACACACACACTCACTCACTCTCCACAAATTATGCAGGAGTGAACCTACTGCGATCACGTTGTAGTGTCCTCTTCAAAGGGAGAGGTCTCCATGTCTGATCTACATACGCCCCTGTGAATCATGTTGTTATTGTAAACTGTGAAAACTGAATGTTTATAGGGAATTATGCAAATAGAAATAAATGGCTATTTCTCTCTTCATTGGTTCAACTTCCTACAAATTTTTCATGGCTAGTTTTGAAACAGAAGTGAAGGCAGCACGACATGAGCAAACTAAGCCAAGAGATCGATTGTCCCTTTATTTCTGTGTAGTCTCTCGCTCTGCTCCTGCTGAGACATGATGCTTTATGTGGCCAAGTCCCTACACTTCAGAGAGAAACAAGGACGAAGAATCTCACAAATGAGCTCGCTGGTTTGGAAACGTTTTCATCTTGTCTGTCTAGTCTATGCTAATATGTTTGGAGTTTTAGTTCCAGTGGGATACAGAAAACTAAACCAAACTGCAATTGAGTTGTTAGAACTTGTAGTCTCTGCTGAAGAAAGGAATATAAAGGAAGGGGTTGGAGCTGCAGGTGAAGGTTAAGGTGCATCAGCAGAATAGTCTAGAGGGGCCTAGCTCTGGAATAGCAGAGAGGCTGCTGATCAGGGTTATTGTGTGGGGATAGAGCTGCATGGTGGGAAGCTTGACCTGCGTGTGCCTGTCTGGCCAGTGCTATTAGACACTCAGTTTTTATAGGCTCACTGGGCAACACACTAAACAGGAAGGTGCAGCAAAGTGTTCACTGTTTTTAGAGGGACATCTAGTTTTTATTCTTCACAAAACCTTTAGAAATCCTTGATCTGTTAAATGATGCAAATATTTCTGCACGGTTTTGATATTTTGTTTCTGTTGATATCAGGACACTCTGAAAATGGGGATGACCTCATTTCTGTCCATCACATCTACAGATTGAGATACAACCCTAAACAATGCTAAATTAAAGTGTTTCTTTAAAATATGTTCTCAGAATACAGCAAATGATCTTGTGGAACTTTCATGAGAGCTACATTAGTCTAATAGAGAGCAAAGATCTTCCAAAAGATCTAGGTATCTGTAAAGCTGAAGATAATTATGCATATCTCATTAGCATTATAAACCAGCAGGCACCCATTTAAGTGCTCATTAAAATGCAGAAGATAATTATCAGGTAAAAATGATTGTTTTCTGTTTGATCCAATTACCTTGTTTGACCAGAGTATCTCAAGCTTTCAGCACTCTGATTCTGCATTTAGAAATTCTTCATGTGTTCTATCCCTCAGGAGACATTTCTGCATTTTGAAGCTTAAGTTCCTGGCACATTGTTTTTCATTTAGGATATCATTTAAAAATGATGAGCTTTGCACAGGGGATTGTCCTGGGCAGACGGAAATACTTGTGCGTTTCTTGTGTATAATTAATACTAAAATCAAGCACTTGGTAACCAGTTAAAAGATTTTTCTGTACCACGATACCCTGCATAAACCCGGTAATTTGAAATAGCACCCCAAAATCTCAAATGTTGCCGTAAAAATGCTTTGGAAACATAATTCTTTGGTTACATCTGTCTGAGCTTGATGGTTTATCCAGTATATTTTGCAACAGTAACATACCGGCAAGATCACTCTTGGACTAGCATAGGAACTGGACTGACACCCTTTGCACCCTTTCCATGACTTCAGAGTCAATGTGAAATTGTTCTCCTGGTCCTTGGTGGTGATAGTTTTCCATGTGATCTTTATTTTGGAAGCAGACTAAGGTGCTCAAAATCATCCTCACCCAAACACTCTCTTTAGTCTCGTACCTTTCAGTATCCCTCTTCTCAACAACAAGTCTGTTTTATGACATTAATTTTATCCACGTTAGGTGCAGCTGGATTGTGTACAGAATATTGGCAGCTGTTTCAGCAGCTCTCCATTTTCAATTGGGGTTTCAGATGTGCCCTTGTCTGTTGGCAGCTCCTTTCTATATGTGACTGCCAAGCATGTTGACCTGGTATCATGTGCAAGAGGAGTTCCTGCCTCTGTAATGCTGTTATTTTAGAATTTAAGCATCTTATGCTGCAACAAAGGCAAAACAGGATTGTAATGCATTTCATTGTAAAAGGACCCCTCCCCAACAGATGGGTCTATGGTATAAAAATAACTATCAAATAATGAACTAAAGGTTAAGTGGGGAAGATATTTAATGATTCTTGATAGGCAGATGAAAGTCAATCCCTGGGTTAAAGGATATGAAAATGTATTTGGGTCCAAATTTGACTGGAATCAGGACTATCTAGAGGCTGGCATGGGGCATAAGAAGAGATAGGTGGGGACTAGATGATCATGATAGTCTCTTCTGACCTTAGTGTATGAGACTTCTCCATGAGTGGGATTGTCAGCCAACAAAATTGGCGCGTGCTATAATTGCAAGGCCAAATACTGTCTACATATGCATGCACCCTATTCTCACTGCAGTCAGTTCGAGCCATGTATATATATATCCAAGCGAAGAACTCTCCAAAGACTTTGAACTCTGTAACCTTGAGGAACATCATGTGCCAACACGCTGCACTTAGGAAATGGAGGGTAAATCTATTCTATAAAGTTCACCTGCACAGTTAGATATCTTTCTTCCTTGCCTTACTTTTGTTAGAGACCCGTAGCAGTAATAATTTAAAGAGGAGAATCCCCAAACTGGGCCTTGATTTGTCCATAAAAGTCACTACTTCACACATCCCATTTGAGATGACCATCTTACTGGATCCAAAGGTGGGATGGCACTACGTACTGTGTTGATCTAAAATACTTTAGAATTGCTATCTAATGATGAGTTTGCATTGTCTCCAGCACAGTAATGGTTGAGGGTATTCCACGCATTTGAGATTTTATACAGACTAAAATGTTTCCATTTTAAAATGACTCAAAGATTAAGTCTGTGGGGCTCGAAAGCTTGTCTCTCTCGCCAACAGACGTTGGTCCAATAAAAGATATTACCTCACCCACCATGTCTCTAATATCCTGGGACTGATATGGCTACAACTGCACTGCATACAGAATGGTTCCATGGCATTCCTATACAATATGAAATCCCGCTTGCTTGCCATTTTTTTTCTTGCATAGGGCCCATAATGAAATTTATTGGATCATTTTGTGTGTGTATTCCCTGAGGCTACTGAAGCAATTTTAGGCTATTCCAAAGGTTTTCAAACTTTTTTCATAGTACAGGTTGCGTTTTAATAGAGAGGTTGTCTTACTCCTTCCTCACTTGTGTTCATGTGATTCATAATCTCCTAACATCCTGATTGCAACTACAGCAAGTGTTGCTCTGTAAAAGTAATCTTAGGAAAGTGATTTCATGTACTTTTAAGCAGCCTTCAGTGTGAGTTAGCAGCTGGAAACAGTCCAGCACCATGCAACCAACCAGGTCTCTGCCGGCCACCAACAATTGCTCTGCAAACAACAGTTTTTTTTCTTTGGGTTAATCATTGTGCAGTAAAATAGCAGCTAAAGCATATCCTGGAATCACAGTACAGTCATGACTGAAGGTATACACTTCAGTACTTAGCTTTTTCCCCATGCAGTTCTGCTCTAGGGAGAGTGTACATCTTAAAATATTGATTCTCTTTTCAGGCCTATTCCGTCTATGATGAAGAGATTGGCTATTGTCAAGGCCAGTCATTTCTTGCCGCTGTGCTGCTTCTGCATGTAAGTCCCCCCCCTCTCCCCACACTCCCATTTATTGTAAGCCTCAGACAAAACAATGCTCAAGTTTATCCAGAAGAACTCATTTCAAATTCACTCATATTAGTGCAGTAGCAAGTCCCATGCTTATTTACTCAAATGCTTGTTTTTCCATAATTATGACTTTGGGGGAAAGAGGAGCATGTTCCATTTAAAGTTCACAGCAGCATCGATAATGAGTTTGTGGTCAGTGTTCACTTCATTTTCCTTCTGGTTCTAGCTTCCTTTCCACCCCAAGCTGTCTTAAGTTCAAATCAGACTCTCTTGCTTTGTTTATGCAAAGTAGGCTGTCTGGATAGAAATGATTTTAGGGTTTAAGCCACCTTGTAAGGTACCAAGGGGCAGGGGGGAGGGCATCTCTGATTCAGTTTAAGTTTATAGAAGAGCTTTTATTGGTATTGATCATAAGGACAAACCGGGGCTGCCTTGGCATTTGGATTAAACAGAACATATTCTGCAGCATGTTAGTAGTGTGAGAGTTTAAGTCTTAGTGCTTTGAACATTGCAATGTGTTTATTTGGGGCAATATATTCTAGGCCTTGTTTTTTGTGGTTTAGATGTTAGTCAATGACCAAAGATTAAAATAGATTGAGTCTCAGATGTATTATTTTTCATTTATTAGCATTGGGTAAATTTGTGCTTAGTGTAGTGATCCCGTCTCTATTTAGGCTTTGAGTGGTCCAAACTTACGAAGGCTGCTGCTATCTGTTTTACGCTTTAAGTACATCTGAGTAGAAAGTTTTGAGACTTACACATGTTTGTGTGAAACATCTTATCTTATGGGAAAAAATGTAAAAATTTCTGCAGCTACATGCTATTTTTAGATCGATTTTTTTTTTGAAGAATGTCTGCTTTTTGTCATAAGTCCATATTTGAAACTGCAGTTCCTAAGCCCCGTTGGATTTTGTGATATTCTCCTCCTGTTCCCCCCTACCCAGCCAATTTTGAGTGATTGTTGCTACCACGCAGAACTAAATATAAAGATATGTGTGCATCTCTCTCCAACTGACAGTATGTATGGTTTTCAGAGTAATATTTTTTCATAATTCTGTGAAGTTTTGGAGGATACAGAAATATATTATAAATTACACTCTTTATAAAAAGAAGTCAAATGGACTGATAGTATCTAACTGTAATACTTTGATTCTCTGTAACCTGTATAATAAAAACTCTTAACTGATGGAGAAATTAATTCTTCAGCACTGTTCTGAACCCAACCAGCAATAAAGGTTTATTCTTTCTGCTAGTAAGGGGACTGAACTCTGCTCACCAGTCGATATGCTTTCTTTTAGCTGCCAAAATGCTATCTGCCTACCTTTTTGGCACGCATTGGATTAAGGAGACTCATAGAGACAAGAACAGACCATTCATACATTTTCTTAGAGCTCGTTCTTTAATGTTAGTTTCTGAGAATGAGCTCTGTTAAACTGAAGGCTGCAACTTAAAAATCTCAGTTTTTGTTTTTCTCATTTTTTTGAGCCTCCTGAAAGGCAGTCTTTGGAGTGTGACTATTAGGGACTGTGATGGAATTCATGTTACCGTGTCTTGTTGGAGAAGGCACTGCTGTGTACACCCTTCAGCCCTGAGCAATAAAGAGAAATGTAGTTTCTGCAAGTCCCTCACTGCCAGTATGGGAACGTCTCTGAAAAGTTTTCAGAGTTCACTGACTGCATCTGTGGATGAATAATAGAGCACTTGAGTTAGATATTTTGACCTTTACAGGAACAAGTAATTGACCTGAAGAGTCAGTCTTTACTGCTGTGGAAAGAACAGAACTGCTTTATGGTGCCAAGGAAGGATGTATAAATACTGACAAGTAATGATGTTTCTGTCTCCAACTGCTGGCAGAAGGGGGAGAGCGAAGTGTCCCAAAACGGTGTAGAGAGCTGCCAAATCTGAACTTTGAGTAGTAATAACTGACTCTCTCCCTTTTTAATCAGTTTGAATAAAAGACCATCAAATGTAGTAACGGCATTTTTAAAAAGTAGAAATAAAAATGCTACTGTGAGTTTAGCATCTTGTAGTAATACTGTAAAAGTACTGGTCATATCTTAACTGTGTTAGCTGACTACACTGAGGAACTGGACAGGTTGGGCTCACAATCTGGAGGAGTATAATTTGATTCCGAAGTGATTGACCAGATTTGGGACAGCTATTGCATGAAATGGAACCCTTTGGGATCTTTAAGGTTGAATGGTGTGTTTCTAAATTGGGGAACTAAGAGGGAATTTGTCACACCTAGAAGGTGTAAGATACCGTTTCTAAATCCAGTTGTTATGATGTGTGCAATTATCCTTATCTGTTATGAAAAACGTTTGGTATGTTGATGGTAAGAGCAAGATGAAGGAAGGAAATAGAATAATATAAAAATGTCAACCAGATTTGTTCTCTTTGACAGATGCCTGAAGAGCAGGCGTTTAGTGTTCTGGTCAAAATCATGTTTGACTATGGACTCAGGGAACTTTTCAAACAAAACTTTGAAGATTTGCACTGCAAGTTTTATCAGTTGGAGCGCCTCATGCAGGTAAGCATCCAGATTGCTTCAAAGCTTGCAAAACCCAAGATTTAGTTGCTTGAGAGCAGCATTTTATCACAAGTGAATAGTTTTTGCACATTTTGATTATACCCTTGATTGAGAGAGAAGACAGCTGTGCACCAACATTGTTCCAGAGAAAGAACTTCCTTTAGCATAATTATTCCAGTTGCTACTTGTAAAATACCATAGGATAACATTAAATATTTCTTCTACTGTACCATTCTCTTGTAGATTTGAGAATTATAAGCATGATATAAACATCTGCTTTTAAGCCAAAACTAATGAGCATGCTTTTTTTAAGGAGTGCATTCCTGACCTCTACAACCACTTTCTGGATATCAGCCTTGAAGCCCACATGTATGCCTCCCAGTGGTTTTTAACTCTGTTCACTGCAAAATTCCCCCTCTACATGGTCTTCCATATTATTGACTTGCTGTTATGTGAGGTATGTATTACACCTACAAGTATACAACTTTGTACCTGCAGCAACTCCTGATGGACTCTTCCTATCAAGTCTAGCTTGATTGCATTCTTTGTTCATTTCTGTTTTTTGAGTGCTGAACAACTGAGGCTTGAGTACTATTCCCATATAAAAGTGTAAACTGTCACATAAAAACTGTTATGCAGCAATGGAAGTGGTTTTTTAGCATTTTTTGGATGTTATATCATAGAATTAAAGTTGATCGCATTTTTTGGTTTTACATCGAAGTCTCCTATTTCTTAGAGCATCGTTATTTGTCTTTTGTCATTCTGTATATTAGTTACAGGCTAAAGAGGTTAATTTTGTGCATGTAATCTCTTAACAGTTATAAACCCTATATAAAAAGAACACAGTATTATGGAGGAAATGATTTTATGTTTCTAGTTTTTTAAATCTAACAGATACCTTTTTTTTTTGTTTTTGTTGCCACTTTAATGTGTAAATACCATGTAATAATAGACAGCATTAGGGCATCCCTAGAGTACTGAAGTACTCTGCATTTATAGCCCAACTATGTTAATTTTCACTTAGGTAATCTCATAGGCCTGATAACTCTCCCTCCAAAGAAACTGAGGTCTCGTTCAATTTCTCAGCATATATTTAATAGCAAAATTCTTTGTAGTGAAGTCATGTATTAAGAAGACTTAGTTGTTTTTTTATATCAGTATACTTAGCAGTGTGTTAGGAAGTAATTTAAATTAAATCTAAACTACCCTTGTAAACATGAATGAACAGAGCACATTTTGCAATGCAGTGCCCTTGGGGTTTTTTAATTATTTGTTTGCTTACTTGCTAACTACTAAAATGCATGATTTCTCAGTGGATCTCCTAGTCCTTAGTGTGAAATAGTAAAGTTCTGCTCTATTTCTTTCGTTTAAAGATTGCTGCATTCATAAATCTCCTGGTCAGTGTTTTGCCCCCTATATAGCTATGTTTCTCTGGAACCTGCTGCTTGCTTTGCCTAGATGCTAGTATAGTAAAAAGCAACAGATGGCAGAAAAGAGGTCTCGGCATGTGGAACTAAGATATCCCGTAAAGCGGAAGGAGATTCTACCGTTGAATACGGGGGACACTTAAATAATTAATCCGTTATTTTAATAGATCTTTTTCATTTCAGTTAATGAGTAGCCAAATAATTAGCATAGGGCCTCCTTCAAGAGCTAGTCATTTTTTCTCCATAGCAAGAATTTCCCAGACTTTTGAAAGTGAGAGAGTTAATCGAATATTAAATCCAGAGCACTACTGTAACACAGCGCTAGCTCTACTGCTAATAGAAGTGATAGAAGCAAGTTTAGTCTTAATTTGTTTTTAAAGTCCAAACTCAAAGACATAAGGGATGGAGAGAAAACCAAGCCCTTAACCAGTAATGTCAATAAAAGTCTAGCATATGGGAGGTGGAGCTGCCAGATCCTCTAGTATTGAGCTTGTGAGTAGGTGGTGGGAAGGACAAATTGAAATCTTGCATACATGCTTACACGTGGCCAGAATATTGCATGCCCCAGTGCATAACTAATATTTTCATTTTCCAATCTTCAGTATCTGTAATCTTTTTTTTTTTTTTTAATGCTGTAGCCATTTTGTGGGGGAGAAGTGTATGGGGACTGACTTTCTCAGTCATCACATCTTTACCCTCCTTTCCCGCCTGAGGAATTATAAAATGTTTCCAATATCAGAAAAGGGTCTAAGAAAAAAAAGTCTCTTGCCCATTTGGATAAAGTAGCTAAATGAGCTGTGTTAACAAAAGGGAAAGGATTCAGCTTTGTATTTCTTTGTATACTATTCATTATGGCAAAGGGAGTATTGACACTAAGGAAGTATTAACTATCCATAACACCACCTCATCTGTAGTGTCTGACCTTAAAAGTTAATTTATTTATTTTTTTTTAGTGGGGAGAGATGCAGCTTGCCTTTGGGGTTTATTAAAGGATGTCAGCATGGTTTTTTTTCTACACATATAAATAAGATGTTTTACAAACAGATCAGCAGAATGGGTCATTCCTGCTTAAGTAGAAAACAAACATGTTACATTGGCCAAAGGAGCTATTATGTTGCTATATTTGAATCTGGTGCTTTCGAGAGGTTACTATATTGACATGTTAAACAGCCTTGAATTGACCAGGTAGGAAATAAACATTAAAATGCATCAGAATAATGCTGCGTTTTGCCATTCTGAGGTTTCTAGTGTAGAGATGTCAAGGTTTTTTTCTTTGAACAATAAGGGCAAATCCCAGCTAGTATAGGAGTCCTCCTAGAACACCTCCCATTGAAGACAAAAACTGTGGGTCTTCCACCCTGAGCATCACTCCTGGAGCTAAAAAGCACTTTGGTGTGTTGCTGTGTGTACTCCATAGAGTGATTATAGATTTCTGTTTGAGAGAGGGCACAAGAAGGAAAAGTATTCAATCAACCAACTATAATAAAATCTGGTGGTACTGATAGCAGATAAGAAGAGCTGATGATACGTACTGAACACTTTTTATCTTGATGGTTTGATACTCGGGTTGTGGCAGACTATGAAATTTGCTACAGCACCTAGTACTGATTGGAGAGCACCCATTTGTGGCAGGTAGCCCAATAGATTCTTAAAAAGAAAAATAAAGACAGTCCTGTACTCAAGGCAGGGTTTCAAGCTGGACTTGAATTCCACAGCAAGGTCTCCTGGTTTCTTGGGCACTCTGGTGTCACACCACCAGCCTCATCTGCATTTAAAAAAACTATTGAATTCAAAACATTATCATCACATTTTAATTTTCCAGGAGGCTGCAGATTTTTGTACTGACAGTGTGCCTTGTAGGCATTGCCTGGGGAAAGTTGGAGTTTTTGGCACCTGAGTAGAGAGCAGTTATGGCTTCTGGCACCCAAGGAGGGCTGGGAAGGTGGCTTGGGGTTGTGGGATATAATACTCTAGCTGGCTTTCTGCTAAAATGATCACCAGTAAACCACTTGACTATATTGCTATTTAAGCTGTCCTCTTTATATATTGGAGTTAGCCTCAAACAATAGACTTGGAGTGTTATCTACAGACTCAGGAAGGCAACATCGCCTCGATTTACATTTGGTTTCTGAAAGTTTAAAGATTGCCTTTGCCATTGAATGAGGTAGAGATTTAATTCTTCTTACATAAAAGCTTAAGAGTCTAGTTCTTTGGCTAGAAGTGGATTCTGCTGCAAATTCCACAGCTTCTGAAACAACTAGGCCCTGACCGGAGTGACCAAAAATGATTGCCATCTGTATGTCCAGTATCAAGTGTGCCGGAGGTCTCAAGACAGCAGGTAGCACTGATTGAACCCCTGGATTGTACTATCACCCGAGAGGCCAGAGAGTGGGTAGGCCATAGAGGTGATCCCTCCAAGTGAGGCTAGAGTCATGTTGCCTGGGTGGTGTGTAGAGAAAGCTCGTTCGGACTGTCAGTATAGCAATTCTCATTAGCACAAAATGATTGTAAAATGTTGGATGTTTCTGTCTAAACTAACTCCCCTTCAAAGACTTTAGAGCAGAGCTGACAACAGGAGAACAGCCGGTGCAGTGTGTGTGTGTGTGTGTGTGTGTGCTGGAACAGGGTGTGGTGTGTTGGGACACTGTACGATTAAATACAACGTAACAAGTATTTTGCCTGGGGAAGCTGTACAGCAGAAAAATTACTTTTTAAAAACATAAGCAAATAGGAGAATATAAATGTGTACCAGATCTGGGTACTTACTCTTTAAAGAGAACTAGCTTCCAAACCCACCTGATGGAAAGAAACTGCACTAAAGATGTGTCCCTAGACTGAGGACATTACAAAATACACAGGGGGGAGTCTTATGCTTCCCAGTGGTACCTGGGGTTGTGAGACACCTTGCTATCACCTGCCCTTGTGAGGAAGCCTTGTCTGTGCCTGCTAGGGGTCAGCTCCCTGACTCCACTGGCCACAGACAACACAAGCACTCCCCCCTCAGCCTACACAGGCTCAGCTGTCCCTCTGCAAGTTAGCAATAGGTGCACTCCAACCCCTGAGCCCTCCAAGCGACTCCCTGGAGTGTCTAGCCCCTGCTCCACTGGACACACAGCGTTCACAGATTCGCTGTTCCCAAAGAAGCAGTGCGCTCGTTTACCAGCTTCACGTCAGATCACTGCTCGATTTAACACACGGCGCTTAGACATGTTCATACTGAAAACAAGCAAGAGTTTATTTAACAAAGTAAAACATAATCCCAACTATACATACAATGTGATGGGGTCTAAATTAGCTGTTACCACTCAAGAAAGAGATCTTGGAGTCATTGTGGATAGTTCTCTGAAAACATCCTGTCAATGTAAAGTAGCAGTCAAAAAAGCTAACAATTTTAGGAACCATTAAGAAAGAGATAATAAGACAGAAAATATCAGAATGCCACACTATAAATCCATGGTACACCCACTCCTTGAAGACTGCATGCAGTTCTGGTCAACCCATCTCAAAAACAGATATATTAGAATTGGAAAAGGTACAGAGAAGGGCAACAAAAAGGATTAAGGGTTTGGAACAGCTTCCATACACTGAGAGAGTAAAAAGACTGGGACTTTTCAGCTGGAAAAGAGATGTCTAATGGGGATATGACAGAGGACTATAAAAACCAGGGGTGAGTTAATAAAATGAATAGGCAGCAGATTTAAAACAAACAAAAGGGAGTACTACTTCACACAATGCACAGTCAATCTACAGAACTTGTTGCCAGGGGATGTTGTGAAGGGCAAAACTATAACAGGCTTCAAAAAAGAATTAGAGAAGTTCATGGGGATAGGTCCATCAATGGCTATTAGCCAAGATGGTCAGGGATGCAACTCTATGCTCTGGATGTCCCTTGCTGCCAGAAGCTGGGAGTGAATGACGGGATGGATCACTTGATGACTGCCCTGTTCTGTCCATTCCCTCTGAAGCACCTGGCATTGGTTCGGAAGACAGGATACTGGGCTAGATGAACCATTGGTCTGACCCAGTATAGTCATTCTTATGTACTTACATTTTGCAGTGCGTAGGATGACCAGTGGGCTACTGGCTCTCGGTAGAGACCTTACATGCCACCCTTTGGTGAACTTGTGCATATACTTGACTCAAGGGATCCCTGTACAAATCTGTGCCCTCTGCCTTTTGGCACAAAGAGGTTCCTGGGTCATAGGGAGTGCTTCCATCCCTCAGAGATCACAGAACTCCAAGCTATCCCCCCAGTTACCGCGTAGTAGTGTCTGCCATCCTCCTTTCTCCCCTCATCCTTTGAGATGAAAGGGAGGGTGTAACGGGGGAGTGTTTTCCTGACTGAGTTTTACACACATGAACGACGTTGTGTTTCTTGTGTGGTTTAGGGCCCCTTTAGCCAGTGGCTCTGCCACCTGCAGAACTGAATGTACCAAGGGACACAACTCCACATTATATGAAGATAGTCAACTTCTTACTGGCTATTAATTTACAGCAGCTTTTGGTGGGACCTGTAGCTTTGTTGTTGGTTACTATTTTATGTTGCTAAATGCATGAATTGTGTTTGGAGCCCTGCCCTGAGCTCCCCACAATCCACTGGACTATGTAGTTTTCCTAAAAGGATCTTTTATTATTAGACTGAACATAAAGACAAAGGAAGTTGGGAAGAATTCTTTTCTCCATCAAGCAAAGAGAAGCTTAGTGAGGAGAGGCTAGTGTGAGTGTTTGAGGCCATTCCTTTTTCTATCTGCAAAGTGCCACGCACAGGGGATTTTTGGACTTTTATTGCTTGTGAGTTTAGTCTCCGGGGCTTTGATCTGATGAAGCTACTGCTTACATTTTTATGCTACATTCCCATTTTCATAGGAACAAGTAAATCTATGTAACTTTAAGGTGTGGGAACAAAGTAATAGCCAGGCTTGTAAATATTGAAAACGTTGACTTATTCCTATTTTTCTTTCCTTTCTCCCTTTAGGGAATAAGTGTTATTTTTAATGTTGCACTGGGATTATTAAAAGTGAGTATTCAACTTTAACATTGTTTCATTTAATACATCACCATGTACTGGCTGTTACAAAAATACTAGAATCAAAAATCTTCCTGTATTGTTCTTGTTGCTGTCTGGCATGCACTGCCTCTGCGGCTGTGCCATATGGAAAATGTTCTATTGTGCAAGTGAAACACATGTTGCTATTTTAAGAAGGTTAAAATATACTTTCTCATGAGCTTAACAAAATAGCTGTTTCATTTTATTAGCATCTGTTATTGAAGCTATTTTTCAAAATCCACTTTGCAAATATTGTTTCCTTTCTGTATGTTTCTAGACCACCAAGGATGACCTGTTATTGACAGACTTTGAAGGGGCTTTAAAGTTCTTCCGTGTACAGCTGCCCAAGAGATATCGGTCAGAGGAAAATGCAAAAAAGCTGATGGAGTTAGCTTGCAATATGAAGGTAAACGTGTGAGGCCAGCAAGTTGTTTTTAGCATTTGTCTATCCCGTATATATTGGCAGGGGGGGTTCACATATAACTTTGTGATTTATCTACCCCTGGATGCAAATATTCTAAATGCTTTGCAATGAAACAAATAGACCTTAAGTTACTAAAAACACTCTAATGAAGTTTAAAATCTGCATAAAACTACATATATTGCACATGCAGAAAAGCATTTATTTGCTCAAGTCTTTCTCCAATGATTTCTGCTAAATGGCCAGCAGCATCTCTCCTGGAGACAACTGGGAATAACACACTTGAAACAAAGTAAACAGTGAAGAGACAGAAAATATGGTCCTTTTGGACGGAGCAGAGCTATATTTAATTGTATACTACAGCAAGGAGCTCATTAAAAATGCATTGATAGGTACTGTAAATTCTGTCTGTATATCTACTTGGGAGGTAAATGGAAGATGACCTTGCTTTTAAAATTTCCCGAATTAATCAAGATTGGCAAGTGATCCTGAAGCTTATATGTTCATACTGTTAATTTTTTTTCATTTCTGTTAAAAAATCCTCTGTAAATTGAGTGCTTGAGACTGTTTTAAACCTGAGACTCTACAGTGGGCTGTAGCAGGTTAATGGGAGGGCAGTTTTACACTATAAGTATTGAGTTATGCTCTTTTGTACTCTGAAGAAGGTCTCCTCTATAGTGAAATTAACCTAAGCGCTGGCAAAACTGTGTGTGGAGCTGTCTGCAGAAACTGCTGCACCTGCATTGCAGCTAGTTTGAAACACTTTTTAATAATGTAGAAAGCTTTGTTTTTCCATGAGCAGCCCAAGTGGGGAGTTCACAGTATCACTCTTCCTTTTGGCTCTTCATTTGGGGACTGTTAACTGTGTGTATAAGACATGCTGTTTAAAACCAGTACCACACGTGTTTTGTGTGCAGATATTTCTGAATCTTTCATAAGTGCTTTATAGTTTAAAAAGAGTGCTGTTCTCTGTGGAGTAACCATCTAACCTGAGGTTTCTCTTACCACAAGTGTAGTTATTGTTTGTCTTCTCCCCAGAGTTGCTGCTTAAGCTTAATAAGATTGCACTTGTCATACAGTCAATGTTATCAAAAGTTTGGGAAATACTGAGGGTGGCCAGACTTGATGCTTGCACTTATGGTTATTGTGAAAGCACTAATGGGAAATCATTTAACATTAAGTAGGCTGAGCTGAACTATGCAGAGTTGTAGGGGTTACAATAACACAAAGATGGAACGCAGTTGTAGCCATGTTGGTCCCAGGATATTAGAGAGACAAGGTGGGCGAGGTAATAATCTTTTATTGGACCAACTTCTGTTGGTGAGAGAGATAAGCTATCTCTCTCGAAAGAGAGAGAGCTTGTCTCTCTCACCAATAGAAGTTGATCCAATAAAAGATATTCCCTCAACCACCTTTTCTCATTAAGATGGAACACCCAAATACTGTATGAAACATAACCAAGGAGGTTCTATGCAATACCATCAATTCTAGCCACATGGACCTAGACCCTGAAGTCTGAATGGTATGTAATAGCCACCTAATATTGAGCTCCCTGATAGAAGATTATGGAGCCCTCAGGGCCTGTACAAACAACCAGCCCAAGTGAAAAGTTTTGTGTGTTTAAGAGACAGGAAGATTAACATAGACACTATTTTGTAGCTTTTTAAAAACTGATTGCTTACATTAACAGAGACCTGAAACCCGGCTTTCCCTTCAAGTAACAAGGCTCTTGCGTCGTCATTAAAAACCCACAACGCTGACCTAGACGTGCACTTTCTAACTATACTAGAGACTAACTCATAAAACTTTTGCATTTAAAATAATGTAACATGGCTAAGTTTCAACTAAGTGGCACAATTTAATAAACAAGCTCTGCCTTTTTTTTTTTTACTCAGTAATTTAAGATAAAGCCAGATAAACTTAGTGTAAAAGGCACAGCTAAAACCTTGAGAATTTCACCTTTTTTTTTTCTTTTAAATTCCAGAAAAGAGTTGGAAGGAAATTAGTTTTTAAAAGCATTCAGCCAAAATTTGATTCAAACCTGGGTAGACACCAGTTATCAGGGATGCTTTGTGGATAATGAAATTTGTAATGCTACAATGCAGAAAGGGAACTCTGTGGCTCATTAGAGAAGGTCCTTCTGATCAAAACAACTCTCTGATTAAAAATAGCAGATACCAAACTCTGAAACCCAGAACTTAGAATTGGTCTCTGCCACAGAACCAAGTTGAGGTCCATCACACTCCCATTTAGTTAACTGTAGCATCATCAGGGTTTACCAGGGGATCAAATATTGTGGTGCAAATTGATTCCAACTTTGTCATTACAAAGGAGGCTCTGTTCCACAAATGTAATTGCCTTACTATTAATGTATCCTTTGTGTTAATTAATAATTCTTATTTAATAATAGCTGTATGACAAAGTGCTTCTCAAGGAGATATTTCCTCCAGTTCTATCGCTTGAGGTGCACAAAAATTTCTCACATTGAAATTGTCCACCGGACCCTATTAAATGTAATTATGTAAAATAGATGTAGCCCTTGACATTGGGAATAAGGATATCCTGGCAGTTACTGGTAATGAACACAGTATTAATTCATAGTGAAAGTCAACAGCTTCTCTTTAATCAAATCAAACTGTGAATATTGTAACTAAACCTTTAAACCAGATTGCCCCAAAAAATCTTCTGTAGTGTCCCCTTTGTAGCTGTGAAAATTCAGTTCTGAAAGAGAGCTCTCATGTTTTTAAAGGAAACTTTCTAACTTCTTATGAAAGTTTTAGATATATATTTTATATATATAATGTAACTATATATGCCAAGTTCTTGGGCAAAACCACTGGTATTGGCACAAAACTTCTTTATACTTACAACATGGCTAAAGGAGTTCAGTATGCTGCTAGAGTCTAAGCATAGCTTTAATAGTTTTAAGCATTCCTGGGCATTTGGGTTTTCCAGAGCTCTTTGCTCCACATTTGCCCACTCCACTGCAGGGTCTCTACATAGACATCAAAATGGCAATTAACGGGTTTGTACCCAGTTCTGATCAAAACCTGTGTAAGAAAAAGGAAATAAGCAGGATGAAGATGACCCAGTCTTGGCTGATTAGACACCATTGACATTAAATATGCATCTGGCTAATATTATGTGCAACACTTGCATTGCCAAGAGTGCATTCATACATTTTACCTTTCACTTTTCACAGCAAGAACTTCGTTCGTTTTCCCCTTCCCACTGCTGCCTAGGCTCCCTTTGTTTCCAGTGCACCATGAACTAATGGCACAGCATATATAATGTACTGTATAGTCTTCCCAGGTGCAATATGCATTGAAAGGGTTAACAGAATATGGAAGGCTGCTGGAGAGAATGCAGGTTGCAACACTGGGCTCTGAGCAAAAGCCCAATGCTTGCAGCTTTCACCCACACTTTTTTTTTTTAGTTGGAATGCTACATGTAATTGGTTCGACTTTAAAATATAAGCCCATTGCTGTCAAAAAAAAATCTCTTGCTTTTTACCTGAAAATGCTTTTGGACAGAAAAGGCCCTGACGTCAAGCTGAATCATTTATAGGAAGGGAAAAGTAGTCTTGCTGAGACATTGTGATTACAACAGCATTCTGCTGAAAAGGAGGTCAGCAAATGATGAGCATGAAATAATGCTGGATTCTTAAGGTCACACTTCATTGTTACAGGGAAATGTAAAAAGAGCCACTGCTACTTTCCTTGCCCCAGAAAAATTAGAATTTGGGATTCCTGCCTCCTCTGTCTCTCACAATGCAAATGCCAAGATTTCTGCTGCCGTTCCCCTCACGCCGTTCCCACTGGGGCCGTTATTAAATATATTGGTGATCATCACAAAAAGATCTTTGTGATCACGCAGTAACTCATATCTAGAGCTAAGGTTGGTTCTGATACACTCAGAAGTGTGCTGAGTTGAATACATTAGTGTGTGTGCTTATTTCCTTCCTTCTTGTGTTGCTGGATGCCTCCCCCCTCAATGTTTAATATTCTCACTAATGTCAGATTCAGCATGTAAAAGCCGGGACATGTTTCAATAAGTCCTAATACAGTGAAACAAACTACTTAAGATTTTAACCCTTTCCTGAGAATGAAGCTAGTTCCTAAAGATCCCTTGTAAGTGTTTATTAAGACTGTTTACTCTGTATTTTCCCTGATTAACTCTAATAACTGTAATTGTACTGCACAGAGACTCCAGCTAAGGAGGTTGAAAAATTTCAGTCGAAATCTGGTTAAAACATTTCTGTATGAATCTCACTAGAGGGAGCCTAGCTCTCAGTTTTCTGCAGTTTGTTCATTTCAGGCAAGACTGTTAATGATAAAGTAGGAAATAACCATAAGCCGATTTTCATATGTCAGTCTTCTTCTTTTGCAAAATATTTGTTTATTAAACATTAAAATCTTGTCAAACAAGTACTTTAAAAAAAGTTAGCCATCCCCGTTTATCATTTAGCTGGCTTACTGAGATAATAGGTAAGGCCCAGCAGCCTTTAATCATTGGAGACCCAGTGTAAATCAGTGCTATGCCACTACTGAAGTTTGCTTGGTGATCTTAGCGTAGGCTGTATTGCTAAGCCACTACAGCACTTGGCATGTCTCGGGGCCTCAACACAGAGAGAGGCTCTGGTGGGGTGGGTTTTGTTTAAAAAATTTTCTGTGTCTTCTGTAATTGTATTGTCTGAGCACCACGTATGTGTAATAGAATTTATCAACACCTCTGTGAGGAAGAGGAGGATTCTTATCTCCATTTTACAGATGGGAATACTGGGGCAGTTAGACTCGTTTACTCAAGGTCACAAAGGGAGGGAATCTCTGACAGAGCTGGGAGGAGAACTCAGATCGCCTGAGTTCCAGAATGGTGCCTTACCTGCTTGTTACCAGACCATCATTTTTCTCTATCCTTCTCTCCCTTTGGTGCTGATGTAGTCTGTTGTGGCTTGACTGAGATGCACAGGCAGCCCTGGGATTGGAGATTTTTTAAGTCAGGTATGAGCTAGCAGAGTCTTGCTCAGGCCATTCCTGTTTTAGCAGTTTCATAAAAAGCAAAGAAAACATGTACACATGATGTTAAAAATTACAGCTGAAGAGGCAGCCTTAAAACCTCAACCTCATCAAATAAACACCTGTGCTCCAAAGAAGGCAGGAAGAGAGAGAATATTTATTTGATTATGTTGAATAGCTCAAAATTCTTTGGCCAATTCTAATTACTTCACTCTCAGAATAGATGGGAAACATTTTAATCATATTTTGTAGCAGGCAGGTGTTGCCTGAGGTTTGCACCACTGACACTTTGTGAAATGTGTATTCTTTCCATGAGAGAAGAATAGAACTGACCAGGAACTAACATGTTGTGTTTAATTTAGATTGGTCAGAAGAAGTTGAAGAAATATGAAAAGGAATATCATACGATGAGAGAGCAACAAGCACAACAGGAGGATCCTATAGAAAGATTTGAGGTAACACATTGCACACAGTTTGAGGCCTCTTAAGAAAGTCCTGCTCCAAATTCTGTTTCGTTCAGTTGTTTCTCTTTATTTGCCGGCATGCGGAGATTTGGATAGGACAGGTTAATTCTGCCGAATGAACACGAACAAAATGCCGATTTGTGTTGATCAGCAGGGAGATTCTGGGGCAAGCCCCTTCGTAAAATGTTTCCATTAAATTGAAGGGCGGGATAGTGCAGATTTATACTTTTGCACTCGGGTTCATAAAACTGCCTCAGAAGAGTCCATTTGTGTAATGTGCTGAATGCACCAAATGCCAGATATTTAAACAAACAAAAAATTCTAGTGGGTATCAGCCGAGTCACCGCCATAAAGTCTTCACTCTCCTCCCCCATTCCCTAAGTGACACATGTTGTGTGCTGTGAAATAGAGAGTCTGTTTTTCAGGGTATAAACATTTCAAGTGAAGTGCACTTACTATCCATGTGTTTGCCAGGAGCTGTAGCCTCCCTCCTCGATTATGGTTGTGACAGAGCAGTTTTGTTTAAGCGAGAAAACAGCTGAGCAGTCTCCACATACTCCCCCCCACCCTGCTCTCTGCAGCACCCACCACACCCGTCCTTTCACAGCACACAAAGTTTATCACAAGCCTTGGAGGGGAACATTGGCAGTGGACTCTCACGCCCACCTCTCCACTGCCCGAAGCTTTGCTACAGCTCAGTGAGCTTCCCAGTAATGGCTAAGCAGAGTTACTAATAAATAGCTGCTTCTCAAAGGTCATTTTTTGCTTAGCTAACCATATTATGAATATAAAAGTTATTTCTTGTCACTAAAATACATGCAGCCAGAATCGGGTTTCCAGGCTGGTCTTATAGGGTGAATGTGTGAGCTGAGGCACTCAAAACGGTTTCTGGTATACAAACTCCTCGAGAGAGCTTTTTTTAAACTCAGGCTTTTTGTTTCCAATAGCGAGAGAACCGGCGGCTGCAAGAAGCAAATATGAGGCTTGAACAAGAAAATGATGATCTTGCACATGAACTGGTCACCAGCAAGATCGCACTGCGAAAGGATTTAGATAATGTAAGGCAAAACATTTCCCTGTGCTCTTGGGTGTAGATAATGCAAAACTTCATTTCTATTTACTCCTCTCATTTAATTCTTAATGTCTCATTGAGGGTGTCCATAGATGGATCATGCTCTTACAATTACTTTGTAAACCTGCATTTTCCACTTATGAGACTGATACATCTCACATTATTTCTGCCTTCTGTATTCTGGCTTCCTGGCAGCCGTTTAGTCTGTGTATATCGTTTCACTGTCAGCAAAGCACTTAAGAACTCCTAAGTTCCTTTGACTTTCAATGGGACGTAGACTCTTAAGTCTCTTAGGTGCTTTTCAAAATTTCATCCTGTGTGTTTTGGTTTGCTGATGTCTGCCAATATGGATTGAATTTATTATGACTCTTTCCACTCCCTCTCCCCCAACGTATTTGCAGTCACATTGGTCATTTCCCATATCAATAGGTTTCTAAAGGCAAATGCACTGGAAGGTACATTCTTTTACTGAGCAAGTATTTACACGTGTTAAGATGAGAGAATACCCTTGATGCTAAAAATTAACATCTTCAAAGATTCTTATAAAACTCAGTCGTCTTATTGTTCCATGTTCATTTTGCACAGGTGCTTCGATTCCAATTGTGTTACTTGAATTTTTCTTTGCTGTCTCTTCTCTTCATGTCGTAGTTAGATAATCACATTGGGGATGTTTTGCTAGGATATACTTTTGCAGAGACACAGAAGGACTGAAACACTGCCTTAGACAGCACACATGGTAGGGCAAAATGAACTGGCATTTCTGCTACTGCCTCTGAACTGACGTAGACATTACCAATCCACCTGGAAATACGCAGGAAAGAAAGAAAGAAGGTGCTTGTGTCATCCACTCTCATTCTGTATGAAGATGCATGCATTTGTGAAGTCCCAGCAGAAGCTGGCTTTTGGAAATCGTATAAGCCAGGATTTGACAGACTTTAAAATGTTTCAGCCCACCAACCTAAGTGAAGTAGAGATTCCCACTCTTTACTGGGAAAGTTTCTTCAGGAAAATTTTTGGAAGTACTTACTGTTTCACAGTGAGAATTTATACCAGTGGATGAATGCTCTCTAGTGTTATGAAAACCTGCTGTAAATATGAGTAATAAATTCCATTATCCTTGTGTTCTGGGCAGGGACTTCACAAAATACCAGCATGTTAACCTTGTTACATCTCCTTTTCCATTTCAGCAAAGACATAATAGAGGAATATGAGGACAGCTGAGCAGTTGTGCTCAAAGGATGGGCCTCAACATAAAATGCACTGAAGGGATCATCTTTTGTTGCATTTCATATTAACTAGTAACACAGTTGTGACCACTTGAATCCATATGAGATTTAGCTGTGCTCTAATGTTGACTTGCTTATACAAAGCAGAATTAAGCCAAACCTCTGAGGTAGCCTATTGGATTTGGTTATAATCTGTCTGTCCACCAAAGATGACTAAATGAAGTTAACAGAATTTCCCTTGAGGGGACTTAGGTGTTTTGATCCTAAAGTCTAGGACCCTGGATTAATTCTTCTAATTGGGCTCTGAGATCATGTTCCATGCCAACTAGTCAGCTGTCCTGGAAGAAAAGTACTAAAAGACATTGTGTAATACACCTTTTCTGATACCTTTTAAAGGCACATTTGCAATCTCATAGCCTAGATAGATCAAAGCAGAGTGGAAATTAAGCAGCTTCCTTCATTTCCTGTATACTAGCCCAGAAATTAAGCGTCAGTCTTCTTTTGTTGGAGTCAGATGTCCAGCTTTCTTCAACTTCAAAACAATTTGGAGCCAATGGATATCGACAAGTCAGTCCCTTAGGATTGTGCCCCTATTTTTAAGGATCATCAAAACTTTAGTGGACTAAAATTCACTTTATGATTTTGTTCCTTTCAAAGGGATTGAGACAGTTGCTTTCTGAAGTCTTTAAACCTCTTGAGTTATTAATCATATAGATATTGATATATAATCAATACATCTATCTGTGAGGCCTGAGTTGTTGTATTTAAACAGCAACGCTGGAAAAGACGCATACCTTTGCAAGTAATGGTTTTGAGTGACTTATGTGATTTTTTTTTTTTTTTCCAATCAACCTAAGGAGCTTTTCAAAGCTGTTGTCAGTTCAGGTCTTTTCCAGTTTAATTTATCCTTTGTATTTTTACATCCTCAAAAGGTATTTATCAAGGTCAGACTCATCATCATAGTAGATCTCAGAACGAAAGTGAAGAAATGTGTTCTGTCTTACCCGATCAGAAAGATGAGTTAATGTACAGCTATGGTGAAGTGGTTTGGCATAGTACAGCACTGGTCCCTTGGGCTCAAGTAGAAGGGAACTCAGTACCTTTTTCATGGGAGCAAGGAGTACTGTACTCCAAGATCATTTCAATTTTCTGTTCAATGTACACATTTTCTGCCTGGGTATTGAGTACTTAGTGGAGCAGATCGTCATTGGACTGTTCTCATTTGCTTGTGTTACATGCTGTTTTTAACGCAAACTCTTCTGGATGGCTTAAGAAATGAAGGGAGTAACTGCCTTCATGGGCAGGTGTCATGTTTATTTTGATTTGGTGAAGCTCTCCTGGGGCTTTCTCAATTAATGTATTCCCACCACAGCTTGGACATTTGCAAAGTGAACATGAGATTTGGATTGTTAAAGTGTTTTATTATAGATCTTCTTTCAAATAGTTATCTGTTCTGTGTCTTCCATTGTCCTTTAGTTTACTATTCTGGTCCCAGGCCCAAGTGAAAAGGGAGTAATTGTTTCTCTAATTGGATTTCTTCCTGGGAGCAATCATTCAGATGCTGACTTTGCTGAGGCCAGTCACTGAAATTAAAGAAGAGCTTTTGGAGGGAGGGTTATCTATGCACAACAGAGATGCCACACTGACTCCCAGTCTTCTAGGCTAACCACTATTAGCTATTTGTGAAGCATGTGCAGTGTGCCTGGCAGTACATAGGACATGAAAGAAGACATGTTATGTGGCCCAGAAAGCTAAATCATCAAGGATTTTTTCCTTCTCACTCTCCCACCCCCCAGAAATGATTAATTTGTGCCTTTATATTGATGTGATTAAGCATCTATCAGGTGCTAGTTCCACCTTCATAAGAATAAGACTACAGGACTTGTCCATTCACTCACATTAGGAGACCAGTTGTGATTTACTGAGTTTTGTGGTGGTTGCCAAGTGAATAGATGCAAATAAAAAGAAGTGTCCCAATGTATTTTGCTCAGGTATTTTAGCAAAGGTCTCATTTTAATTTTCACCTGCATAGTTGGTGAAATTGGACGCTCAAATTATACTAGGAACAGTTACAGAGTCTTTATAATAAGGTCTCAGTTTTGCGCTGTTTCTTCTGTTAAATGATGGTTGAGAAGAGGGGAACAGGGTCTCGTGTGAGAATGGTCAGGGTGGGGAGTGCTACTGAGATCTGCCTGATGGAAATAAGGATAATTGTGCGGCAGGCATGCAGTTTCCAGGGGAACTATTTTTCATATCGAAGTTGTAGGAAGCACCAAAAATGACAGATAAGAATTTTGTTCTTGTGATGATCTGATATCAAAAATGGTCCCTTTATCTCCCTTGATGGTACTTGTAAGGAAAACGAAGAGTGTAGAATTAGGCTGTTGCCTTGGCAGAGTCCCATGGGTCTGGCGGGCCGTTGGATGCCAAGAGGCATAGGCACAATGGCGCATACAACTCTTCAGCGATGGGAAATCCTGTGATTGACGTTCTGCTCTATGGTGTGTGTTTCAGGCAGAGGAAAAGGCGGATGCGCTGAATAAGGAATTGCTAATGACCAAACAGAAGTTAATTGATGCCGAAGAAGAAAAAAGGCGACTAGAAGAGGAGTCTGCTCAGGTTATGGGCGTTTCTGTTGCTTTCACGTTTCTCTACAGCATGGAAATTAAGAAAACGAGACCTGCATAGAAAGGGCTTATTGTTCCAAGTTATCCTTCTGCCTCTCGTGCAGTGTAAAGAGCATAGAGAAGCGGAGTTCAGGGTCCCTTTGAAAGCAGCTGCTTCCTGTAATTTAATATTTAATTAACGTGGAAGCATGGATGCACGCAGACAGTGTTACTACAGATGGAAGCCACATAGGATTCAAACTGTCACCATTTACCCCAGTGAATTCCTCGTACATATCCTGCCACAAACCAGCCCAGTTTTCCTGATAGGCCTACCCATCAGTGTCTCAAACTAGCTTCCTAGCTACACCCTAGATTGCGGTGAAGCTGGACTAGCCCATTGCTCCTCAGAGGTAGAAAGGCTGGTCGTCTCTGAAGGGTTATGAGTTAGAGGAGTGAAGGTGTTTGTCTTCTGCAGATGCTGTCAGATTATTTTGTAAGGTATTGTAAATATGTAACCGTTTTCTTCATTTTACTGCAGCTGAAGGAAATGTGTCGTCGGGAACTAGACAAGGCAGAGTCGGAGATTAAAAAGAACAGCTCTATTATTGGTGACTATAAGCAGGTAAGTGCAGCTTGGCTAGGGATGGGGCATACTGCTCTCACGTGCCAGGGAATTCTCTGGTATTTCGGATTTATTTTCCAGACATCCCCATATAAAGTACAGTATTTGCCAGGCATTTGCTGGGACTTCTGAGATATTGAAGTGGAGCAGCTGTGGTGGGTTTTATGCTTCTTTTGGCTGAGATCACGATGTTCTATTTATCTCTGACTTAAGTCTTTATAAGGTGCCAATTACCCATCGTATCCATTATGAAGAGTATAAAGTTATTTGAATGGGCTATGGTCTTGCAATCTGAAGGCTTGGCTGTTCACTTCACTCCAAAATTTTTCTCCCCCATCTTCCCTTCTCCCACCAGATGGCGATGATAAAGAAGCCCTTTAGCTTAATTCAGCCTTACGATACTGCTTCAGAATGTTAGGTTTGGATTCACACTCCTGCAGTGCATGGTATCCAATCCATAGCTCCACATATGTAACTCCATGCATTACTGCATGTATGTTATGTGATTGCAGTGAAATACCCTGCTGTAATGCCTATGTGCCCGCAGCAGGGTCCAGGTTGCTTTAGAAACCCTGACTCTGAATTTCCGTACTCTTCTGGGGCCCGTAAAATCTCCACTTTAATGCTGCTGCAGCACAGGAGTTTGGTTTTAATATTTATTGAAGAACTGCTGCGTGGTAACAGGATTTTGCTTTGTTAGATTTGCTCCCAGCTGAGCGAGCGACTGGAGAAGCAACAAACAGCAAATAAAGCTGAAATTGAGAAAATACGGGTAAGGGGATGCATGTTACCAGGATCTTCACTGTTTAAACATTATTGGCCTAATGAATCAGTACATTTATGATCTTTTAAAAAATTCTTTAAAGAATTAACTAGAATGATGTGTTGCACTCAGCACCTTCCGTGTTTCACTGTTGGGACAAGTACAGATGAAATAAATGGCACCTACAGGTTTCAGGAAGGGGCAGTTAGTTTCCAGCTCCCCCTACCATACCATCCTGTAACATGCTGTTAGTGTTCAATAACTGATGTTAGCTGTCATGAGGGATTTCTTGCTGTAGCAGGAGAAGGCACCACCAGCCTGCTTTGACCATAATGTAACATTGAGGGAATGCAGAAATAATTATCCCAAGAAGAGAGTTTTACCAACAACAAACTGTCCCTTGGACTTTGTGCTTAGTACAGTCACCCTGTGCAGCCAGTGGACTTGTGGTCCTGTGGTCGTCAGACTATTTAGTGCGTGTTTGGTCTGCCTTGCCATTTGGTTTTAGTGTTTTGTTTGCCTCGTGTCTGTCAAATTTAATCCATAGGGAGGTTCCACAGGGAATTTTCCCCCTTGATAAAGTTGATTGATTGCATTTCAGCAAAGATCAGAAGGTGCAATCATTTTTCTGTCAGATACACGGCTCTTTGTGAAATCTCTTGAAATATCTGTTTAGCCCTGGACACTGCATATTACCTGCTCCTGTAATGTGAACAATATTTTGGACTTCCATGATGCTTTCAGCTGAGGATCTCAAAGCACTTTGGACATTTTAAGCTTCATAACATTCCTGTTATGTAGATAATACTCCTGGGGGAATTCTGCACCACTGCGTGGGCACAGAATTCATGTTCCCTGCAGATTTCTTTGCTTCCCTGCAGAAAAATGACTTTCTGACAGGGAAACAAAGGGAAGCTGCAAGAGCAGTCACATGTCCCTCGTCCCTCCCCAGCAGCACAGGTGCATCGTTTCAGGTGCCTGGAGCAGCCAGCAGAGAGGTAAATCACTGCGGGAGGGGGTGGTGCTAAGGATGCCCCAGCTGGGGCCCAGTCAAACATCCCCCCCCCCCCCCCCCCATGCATCTGGACCCCCACCGAGCCTCACCCCCTTGCACCCAGGAGCCTGCCGAGCCTGGACTGTGCTGAGCCCCTGCACCCGGGGCTGGGGATACCCTGGCTGGGGGCTCCTACCCAGGGCCACAAAGAGTGGGCCCGGGCCCCGGTGAAAAAAAATGTTCAGGCTCCCCAGCAAGGGCGGACCGGCTAAAAATCTTTACATAGTCGGGCCCCGGGCCCCCTTCCGGACTGCCGGGCCCCTGCTCCTACCCTGTGCTGGGCTGAGCTGCTAGTCCCAGCTGGGCTGGGGGTGGGGAAGGAGTATACTTCTCCTGCACGGAGTAGCCAGTGCCAGACCCACCCCCAGAAACCTCCCCCGAGCTGCAGGAAGCTCCATCCCCCCTCCACTTCCTGCCCCCATCACTCCTCAACCACAGGGGAAGGGGTCAGGGAGCTCCTCACCCATCTGCCCAACCCCCATGCATCCAGACCCTCCTGCTGAGCCTCACCACCCCACACCCAGAATTACCCCCTACACCAACCATCCACCCCCGCCAAACCTGGTCCTCCCTGATGAGCCCCCTGCATCCAACCCCCGCCACCTCCTGTCGAACCCCACCCCCCTGCATCCAGATTCCTCACCCCTGCACCCAGACCACCCCCAGCGAGCCCCCCGCACTCGAAACCCCACCTAATGAGCCCCACCCCGCATGCATCTGGACCACCCCAATAAGCCCTCTGTACCCCACTGAGCCCCAGTCAGCTTCACCTGGACCCCCACCCCCCTGAGCCCCACTCCCTCAGCACCCAGACCCCTGCTGAGCTTCCAGCACCTGGACACCCTGGTGAACACCCCCACACCCAGACCCGTCCTGCCGAGCCCCAACCATCTTCACCCTGGGTCCCCTGCAGAGTCCCTTTGCCCCTGCATCCAGAAATGCCCAGGGAGCCCCTGGGCATCCAGATCACACTTGGACCCCCCACTAAGCTGCCCCACACACAACCCTTTCACCCCACACCTGGATCTTCCCTCTCCTCCCCCCCATTAAACCCCTCCACACTGGATCCTGCCCAAACCTGGTGCACGTGGCACAGAGGGACGGGGAGCCGGGGTGTTTCTGGGGCAGGACTGGCCCTTGCGCTTTGCCAGGGTCAGACTCCGCTGCGTCTGTGTCTTCGGGGTGGGAGTGCGGGGAGCTGCTGGGTGATTTCCCATTTCCGGGCAGCCAGTGGCCTGTACACCCCACTGCCATGCTGGAGTTTTCACATTTATTTATTGACAAAATTTGCGGAATTTTAAAATATTGTGCACAGAATTTCAATTTTTGGGGGTGCAGAATTCCCTCAGGGGTAAGATAAGTATCAATCCCCCCATTTGTAAAATGGGCCTCTGAAATTGAAGCATAGAGCGGCTAAGTGATTTGTTCACGATCACATAGTACGTCCGTGGCAGAGCTGGGAGTAGATCTCTGATTCCCTGGTTCTTAGTGCCTGCTCAGACCATTGCATCTTGCTTCTTATCCTGAACTGACTTCTGTGTTGGTGGGAGGAGTTATACCACAGAGACCTTTGCAATGGGGATGCATAGAGCTGCTAAGTGATTTGTTCAGGATCACACAGTACGTCTGTGGCAGAGCTTGGAGCAGATCTCTGCAATGGGGATGGATGTTGAGTATAGAGTACGCCACCTGCTTACTCTCTCCCATTACTGCTGCTTTAAAAATTATGTGTGTGTTACAAAACACTTCACAGAAAACTCCACTCAGTGAACCTGGCCTGAGTTGGGTGCTTTCAGTTAGCACTGACATCTTTCTCAGAAAGGTCTATACAGCTGTGGTGTGCTAGTGCCCATTCTTCATCCATGGCAATGGTATGAGTCAATCTGTAGTTTATAAACCACAGCAGGAATGGGGATGTATGGGTGACACACGCTCTTATTTGCCTGCGCTATTTTGTCTACCCACACAGGTGAATAAAGGGAGTTGCCTAAATGTGTGTGGGTCATTGACTCTCCACCCACTCCCCCTCACCCCCGTCCTACTACTCGTCTCTGATAAGTTTACCAGCATCCTTAACAGAAATGCAGTCAGATGTTTTTGATTTTAGCAAAAAGTGGATGACTGTGAACACTGCCGAGAGTTCTTCAATAAAGAAGGACGTGTGAAGGTCGCCAGCTCTGCCAAGGAGGCGTCTGATGAGGACACGGATGAGGAAAAGGAGAGTCTGAAAAACCAGCTGAGAGAAATGGAGCTTGAGCTGGCCCAAACCAAACTGCAGTTAGTTGAAGCAGAGTGTAAAATACAGGTAATACTTGGGGGTTATTTGTTACTCAGCAGAGCTGCCTTATATTTGTAGAAACATGTATTTCGAATGGGGAGACTAGAGCAGATACTGTTGGCTGAAACTGTAACCTGGTATTTCCTGTGTGGGAGATTTAACCAAACATTTAGTTTGGAAAACTCAGCTGATGCAGATAAAATAATTAAAATCATATGAGCCACTTTTTACCTGTTGTCACAAAATCCAGCTATCTGCCCAGTTTCTTCTTAGCACTTTCAGGCTGATCTGATGTGACTGCCTGGGTGGGAAAAGTAAACCCCATGCTTCCCATTTTAACTCTGACCAAGTGATGAATCATCATATATTCTTCCTTTATTGTACAATACTGTAGTTGCTGATAGAACGAATGCCATATGACAGATGTTGGTCACATTGCTTAACACACTACTGGAAGGCTTTCAGATACTATGGCGATGAATGCTTTCGTTGCCACAGGAATGATGTTCAGTGGTCGTTTGATTTAAATCTGAAGGGATCAAAATTAAAGCACGGAGGAAAAAAACCCCATTAATATAACCCTAAATAGAATTGGTTTTATAGAAGCTGCATTTATCAAAGAATGTGGCTTAGACTTTTAGCTACCTTGCTCTTCATTCTTGATTATCGTGGATTTTTAGCAGTTAGAAATACAAGATTCCTGTAGCCCCTGCACTGGCTCAGTGGGCATGATTGTTTCCCTCCGTGTATTCTCCAGTTCTTTGTCAAGTCTGTTTTCAAATGTACCAAGCAAGAAGGCTTCCACTGCTTCCCTTGAGAATCTGTTCCATGGTTTAACGGTGAGGAAAGTCTTCCTGATGTTTAGCCTAAATTTTATTTTGCTTATTTTTCTGCCCATGAACCAACCAAAATTCCTCTCCCTCCTTTGCGTTTATGCATTTCCAATATGTCGGGCTCTACCAAATTCACGGTCCATTTTGGTCAATTTCACAGTCATAGGATTTTTAAAATCGTAAATTTCATGATTTCAGCGATTTAAATCTGAAATTTCACAGTGCTGTAATTGTGAGGGTCCTGAGCCAAAAAAGGAGTTGGGGGTGAGGGTCGCAAGGTTATTGGGTGGGTGGGGGGTTGCGGTTCTGCTACCCTTACTTCTGTGCTGCGGCTGGCAGCAGCGCTGCCTTCAGAGCTGGGCAGCTGGAGAGCAGCGGCTGCTGGCCGGGAGTCCAGCTCTAAAGGCAGAGCTGCCGCCAGTAGCAGCGCAAAGGTGAGGATGGCCTGGTATGGTGTTTTGCCACCCTTACTTCTGCGCTGCTGCCTGCAGAGCTGGGCCCTCAGTCAGCAGCTGCCACTATCCGTCCGCCCAGCTCTGAAGGCAGCAGTAAAGGGTGGCATGGTAGGGCATTGCCACCCTTACTTCTGCTCTGCTGCCGACAGGGTGCTGCCTTCAGAGCTGGGCGCCCGGCCAACAGCTGCCGCTCACCAGCCACCCAGCACTGAAGTCAATGCAGAAGTCAGGGTGGCAATACCATGACCCCCCTAAATTAACTTGGTGGCCCCCCTGCAACTCCCTTTTGGGTCAGGACCCCCAATTTGAGAAATGCTGCTCTGCCCTATGAAATCTGTATAGTATAGGGTAAAAGCACACAAAAGACCAGATTTCACAGGGGGAGACCAGATTTCACGGTCCATGATGCGTTTTTCATGGCCGTGAATTTGGTAGGGCCCTACCAATACGTGTAATCTCTTCCAATACATGTCCCTCATTCTTAGCTCAGCAAAGCTAAACATACGAGTTTATACTAACTTTTCTTTTGCAGAGTGCACATAGAATTGATTAATACTAAAGGGCTAGGGGTTATGTTTGGGGCAATTACTGGGTTTTAGGTTATTTTTAATCTAGTGATTTCAGAGCACTTTTTGCCAAAAGTTAATCAGGAAAAATCCAGTTCCTGGAGGGAGAATTCCTCACTCATTCATTGTCTGCACTGAATTAGAGAGTGTGAATGTACTAATAAGAAACCTGTAGGAGTCTGCATGGCAATGACGCAAGACTCACTATGCTCTCTAAAAAGTGCATTTAGATAGAAAATCTGCATGCTGTACTGATGGTTTTATATATAGAAAAGCTCTTCAGCAGCAAAAGTGACCAAAAGACTAGAGAATTCCTGGTTCCCTCTGAGCCTTATAGAAACCATTTTGTGCTAGACAGCAGATCACAAGT
This sequence comes from Macrochelys suwanniensis, assembly GCA_033296515.1. Taxonomy (NCBI): domain Eukaryota; kingdom Metazoa; phylum Chordata; order Testudines; family Chelydridae; genus Macrochelys; species Macrochelys suwanniensis. The sequence goes on along the minus strand of CM065790.1, from coordinate 3,707,127 downwards.
GTTGACGCTTCTCTTTGCAGGATCTGGAGCACCATTTGGGCCTGGCACTGAACGAGGTACAAGCAGCAAAGAAAACGTGGTTCAACAGAACAATAAGTTCTATAAAAACAGTGACTGGTGTCCAAGGGAAAGAGACTTGTTGAAAAGCAAAACTCTGTCAAACACAGTTTTCTTAGACACAATACCTTTTGTTGCCTTCCGTGGCCAGATGTTTAAATCTGTGACATGTGAGAGGACCAGAATGTACATAAAATAGAAACACAGCATGTCAGGATTTCAATAGGTCAGTGATAAAGTGGATGGAAACACAAAAAGAGGCTTTATTGCTAGACACGGGATCTTCATACTACTGATATTTAACAGGTGATGTAGGTAGATTGACGCTCTTCAGAGAAACACTCCATTCTGCGGTCTGGCTGGAGGCTTTTCACAGAGTAGGTACGAGAACTTACCAAATCCTAATTGTTAAGTTTACATACGATAGATTTTTTTACAGTTAGAATATTTTTTAATATTTTATTTGAAAAGAAAGTGTCACTAACAAAGAAGAAAATGACTCTTAGCAAGAACTACATCAGTGCCAGAAAGCAGTCCCCAAAGGTAGGATTTGGAGAGAAGGAGGTGGCAGGCTTTGCTTTGTGAAGGGGGATGGTTTCAGAGTTCTGGCTGGAGCAACCCCATTTTGTTTTAATACATACCCTATCCATCTCTCTGTGTTCAGCATTTCTTTCCGTGTTACTAATCAATTCTATGCAACTCTGGGTTTTTTAGCATGGGCTGCCAAATGAATTCACAAGCTGAGGTTGGGAGGCTTGTCGGAGAGGTGGATAAGAATAATCAGAATTCTTGGCAAATTCTGTTTTACTTCTGTGTCATATTTTTTGAGCCACACACATCGACAGCATTTCAATCCCCACACCAGAACTGCTAACGTGTACTAATTATGTGAATGTTTGACATTTAATTAAGTCTTAGTTTGTTTTTACCCGGCTGTAGTCTTCTGTGAAGTTCTGTGAGAGCTTCCAGGATTTAGTTTTGCACATAGGTATGAATGAGACAATGAAACAATAAACTGAGATATTTAAGAGGCAAAAATCACTGAGCGAGTGTAGCAGCGAGCATCTATTGCTGTGTGTCCTAACTGTCTTTCCTGGTAACACATTCAGAGGTTCTGTAGGTCATTTTTCCACGCTCAGTGCAGTTGCACTAATAGGTGCTAAACGTGCTTGGATTTCTCCTCCTCTGGATTGTCCTGAAGTTCTCACCAGAAAGCTGTAGAATGGAGGTTTTGCACCTTGTAATTTTTTTAATTTATAATGGTTTGTGTTATGCTGAAGTATCTATTGCATCAGTGGATAAATTTTGTGTGCAGTGTGAGTATAAGCTGGTTACAATAAGAGGCACTGGTTTGTATATAAAGATATTTGGTTTATTTTGTATTTCTACCTTTTTCTTGTTTAGTGTACTAATGCTAGCTGATGTAATCTGCGACTATGGGGGTATAACATGCTATGCTTAAGACTTTTTTGTTAACTGCATACATTATCTTTATTGTTTAATACCAAAAAATGTTGTAACATCCATCAATATTAGATGTGTGGACATGGTGGTAGGATAGTTGCTAGTGTGTATACTTCATGAATTGAAATATAATCTAGTAAAATTGTATTATTATTTTGTTGTTTCATTTCATTTTAACAGTGAATTAAATATTTTGCAATACAAAACCAGTTCTCTTCTTAAAACACATTAGCATCTGCAAACTCCCCAAGGTCAAAATCATTAATACACAAAGGACATGGATCTTCCTGGTGTGGCAGAAGGCCCATCTATATTGTAAAAGTATGGCTTTGCTCTGAAAAGTGACTCTAAAAATGGTCTCCTGGGGCTCCGTGCTTGGGTCTGAATATTTTTCACATCAAATATGCCCAGTTTACAAGTAAAATGTGTTTTCTGTCACCCCTACAAATTCCACTTGTATCTGAGAAACAGACTTATGTTCTCTGGTTTGTGCATCATCACCAGTAACAAGAATTCCTGGGCCAAATTCTGCTCATGCTATCTTCACTAGGAAGTGCGCACTCATAATGAGGACAAAATTTAACTGTGCAACTGGATGACTGAGCTGTACGGTGCTCTAGTTCAGACAGACTCCCACAGCTGTTAGTGCTGCGGAAATAGCAGAAGTAAACCTATTTTTGTCACTGAAGTGAGTAAAGGCAAACTCTGAAAGCACACCTACTCTAGAAAGGTATTACACAGCAACTTTTCTGACAGTAGCTGTGCTTTCAGGGCGGAGCATCGTGAGGTTCTTAACCATGTGCAGACTTTGCTGCTTTCTGTTTCACAGAAATGCCTTCCTGAATGAATTCAGATGTGCAATGTATCAATAATTATCAGTGTAATTTGGATAAGGGTTGAAGGTAACCAGTAAACATTTCCTCTCATACTCCCACCTTCCCAAAGTGAGAAGAAAATAATGCAACTTCTCCCATCCCTTCAAGAAAAGGTTAAAAAATAACTGACTATTCAGGAAAAAAACTTTGCTTTATGCTCCAGGTAATTATTGCGTCAGGGGTTGCATGAAACAGATACTACTTGTTTGTGTATGGACACAGGAAAACCTGCACAGTGGGTACACTAAGCTCCTCTCACATTTCCCACGACACGTTTTACAGGAAATGCACATTTTCCAATCACACTGTAATATTTTAAAATGTAATGTGGGAGTGGAATATTACCCAATTCTCAGTGCAGTCCTGAATCCACTCTCATACAAAATATCCACAGCCTTTCAAAAACTTGGGTCCCATGCTGAGATCCAAGTTTTCTGGGACTAGGTTAAATATAAAATATGACAAGAAAGCAGATTGTTTTTAGGATTTAGGGAAGCTGGAGACACACGCCTACAAGGTGATGGGAACAAGTGAACCAAAAAAGAAACACTTTAATCTTCATTTGCCAGAGCTTCTGCAATGAAAAGAACTTTACAGACCTGCAGTGGTAAAAGCAGTGAGCATAGTAATTTTTGTGGCTTTAATGAGCTGTTAATTACCCGCTGAGTGGGGAATCCCCTCTGCCCTATTCGCTTCAGTCTCTCAGCTAGTTTTGTGCATTAAATGTAAAATAAGTTCAACTCTTCTGCTTCTTATGTAAGAATCTCATGTACTCCATATATGAGCCTCTTAGTTCTTGCCAGTGTCTATGCTGGGCAGGTTCTAGGGTCTGTGATTTTACGTTTCTGTTCTTTGCAGCATGGTAACTCCAAATCATATGACTTTGACTTTAACTGCTTAGCTATTCAGCGTCTTCAGATACCTTAATCTTAAATGAACATTCGAGAGGTTCACCCATCAGTTTGCCCATCTCCAAGTATATCTTCCAGGGCTCCTTCTGAGAAACATATTTTTTATTTTTTTTAATTGGTCTCTCAACGATTTTTGACCGCCCTCCCATCTGGTTTGCTGATGTAAAGTTCTTGCCATTTGGAGGAAGATTTCACTCCATCTGTTCAGCTTGTCTTCTCAAAAATATATAAAAACTTGTTCAAAATGTGACACACACTCACTCTTGCTTTTCATTCTAAATTGTACCCCGTGGTGCTCAGTGCCTTCCTTTGTCTAGTGCCCTGCGAAATCTGGGATTTTACAGACAAGCACCTTTAAAATGCATACAGAATTTGTAACAGATTTGTGCTGAGTACAAGGAATGAGGATTCACTCCTGCCTGAGCTGGTGGTTTTTTGACATTAGTCAAATCTGAAATAACTCAATCTTTTCTAGTGATAGGGTCATATGGTAAGTTCCTGTTGAAAGCATTATCCCAGGTTAGTAGGGGAAATACACTCAGATGCTATTGTGATCAGTGCCTGAAAATGTGTGTCCATTTATTCTTTTGCGCAGAGACTGTCTGGTTTGGCCAATGAACATGGCAGACGGGGACACATCTGACACCGGGAATCATAACATTCAGAAACCAGTAGGAGAACCCTTCAGTCTCTCTGGTCACTCGATAACAGACCTGAAAGTGGCAATTCTTCAACAAAAAAACCTTCAAAAACAGACTTCAATAAGAAACTGCAGAACTCAAGTTAATTTGCAAACTGGATACCATTACATTAGGCTTGAAGAAAGACTGGGAGTGGCTGGGTCATAACACAAACTGAAAACTATTTCCCCGTGCTAAGTTGTCCCCTACTGTTACTCACACCTTATTGTCAACTGTTTGAAATGGGCCATCCTGATTATCACTACAAAAGTTCTGTTTTTCCTGCTGATAGCCCACCTTAATTGATTAGTCTCTTAGTGTTGGTATGGCAACCCCCATCTTTTCATGTTCTCTGTATATATATATGTATTTCTTCCTACTGTATGTTCCACTCTATGCATCTGATGAAGTGGGTTTTAGCCCATGAAAGCTTATGCCCAAATAAATTTTAGTCTCTAAGGTGCCACAAGTACTCCTCGTTTTATTAGTGGGGGTGGATTTCACAGCTAAACTGTTCTTAATCTACTATATCCAATTTAAGACTGGTGTTGAGGTGATTCAGGTGTTGCTGCTTTTATTCTGCAGGCAATGTAAATTGCCTTCATTGCTCATATTCTTAAATTAGATTCACACTTGCTATCAGAAAACATTGTTGGTGCAGTAAAACTAAGCAGACTGTAAAGCTCCAGCTCTAGCTGTACCTAGATGTTAGTGAATTTTTAAACAATATTGATCAGCTGTGCTCACGTTACACCTGGGAGCAGAGTCATCTCCATGGCTTGAGAGAGAATCTCATGTGTTGCCTCCCCTTTGGCAATCTCATGTGTTGCCTCCCCTTTGGCAATCACATGACATCCCCGTGACAACTACAGCTATTGCTTATGTAGAAAACTAACATTACAAACTTTAATTTAGTGTCCATGTGACCTGCCACCTCTCTGCAAACCCATCACAGTCTTTGGAGCATCATTGTGGACCAGTTTGGGAACTAGAGCCTTGGATGCCAGTGACTGAGATCTTTGATTACAAGAATTGAGTTAATTATTAGATTGACTATTTTTGGTACTGGCATCAGCATTGAAGCCCTAAATCATTGTACCCTATATTCCATGCCCACTGTAGAGGTTTTCATATCTTTAGGCTGTGAAAGGCCAGGGCTCAATTTCCTGTACCCTTTGAAGAAGGTGGTGTGGCTAGGTCATGGGTGAGGAAGCATGCACTGTTTGTGCACAACTGTACCTGTTCTGTGGACTAGAGAGAGAGTTTGAATCTCCATTGGTTGCCCAGTGCTGACTTTGACAGTCACAGGTTTTCTAATGCAACACCACACGCTCTTGTATAGCACTTTTTTTTCCCTAGCGGAAGTGAACTCCAGACTGCAATTTCAGACACTATCAAGTGTTCATCTGGCCGCCTGGCTGCAAGGAGAACAGAGCCACCAAATAAACCTGCACGTGTACACTGTATTTTTAGCTCATTTTTTCTCTACTACTGTGATTTGGATGGCAAGACATGAGTAGAGTATGAGAAACCTCTAAGTCCAGCTAATTCTTTTTTTCCTCCCTTATGTGTGTATCCTAAACTAGTTCAGCCTGATTTCCAAATTGAACTGGCTCTGGACGGGGTTCTGAATGGCACGAATCCTGGTTCCATTTTAGTCCACTGAACACTACCCGACAGTCGCATGAGCACCTCCGTAAGAGGAAGTTCTACATCCACACCTAGCGGGACGGCGATGGGGACTAACTCGACTGAGTGGCTGTGCACACGTCGTCGATCAGTGTATGGCCAGGGGCTGTGTGAACCCCGGTTCCGGGCGCGGCCTGGAGACTCCGCGAACACGTCGTCGATCAGTGTGTGGCCGGGGGCTGTGTGAACCCCGGTTCCGGGCGCGGCCTGGAGACTCCGTGAATACGTCGTCGATCAGTGTATGGCCGGGGGCTGTGTGAACCCCGGTTCCGGGCGCGGCCTGGAGACTCCGCGAACACGTCGTCGATCAGTGTGTGGCCGGGGGCTGTGTGAACCCCGGTTCCGGGCGCGGCCTGGAGACTCCGCGAACATGTCGTCGATCAGTGTGTGGCCGGGGGCTGTGTGAACCCCGGTTCCGGGCGCGGCCTGGAGACTCCGCGAACACGTCGTCGATCAGTGTGTGGCCGGGGGCTGTGTGAACCCCGGTTCCGGGCGCGGCCTGGAGACTCCGCGAACACGTCGTCGATCAGTGTGTGGCCGGGGGCTGTGTGAACCCCGGTTCCGGGCGCGGCCTGGAGACTCCGCGAACACGTCGTCGATCAGTGTGTGGCCGGGGGCTGTGTGAACCCCGGTTCCGGGCGCGGCCTGGAGACTCCGCGAACACGTCGTCGATCAGTGTGTGGCCGGGGGCTGTGTGAACCCCGGTTCCGGGCGCGGCCTGGAGACTCCGCGAACACGTCGTCGATCAGTGTGTGGCCGGGGGCTGTGTGAACCCCGGTTCCGGGCGCGGCCTGGAGACTCCGCGAACACGTCGTCGATCAGTGTGTGGCCGGGGGCTGTGTGAACCCCGGTTCCGGGGGCGGGCTGGAGACTCCGCGAACACGTCGTCGATCAGTGTGTGGCCGGGGGCTGTGTGAACCCCGGTTCCGGGCGCGGCCTGGAGACTCCGCGAACACGTCGTCGATCAGTGTGTGGCCGGGGGCTGTGTGAACCCCGGTTCCGGGCGCGGCCTGGAGACTCCGCGAACACGTCGTCGATCAGTGTGTGGCCGGGGGCTGTGTGAACCCCGGTTCCGGGCGCGGCCTGGAGACTCCGCGAACACGTCGTCGATCAGTGTGTGGCCGGGGGCTGTGTGAACCCCGGTTCCGGGCGCGGCCTGGAGACTCCGCGAACACGTCGTCGATCAGTGTGTGGCCGGGGGCTGTGTGAACCCCGGTTCCGGGCGCGGCCTGGAGACTCCGCGAACACGTCGTCGATCAGTGTGTGGCCGGGGGCTGTGTGAACCCCGGTTCCGGGCGCGGCCTGGAGACTCCGCGAACACGTCGTCGATCAGTGTGTGGCCGGGGGCTGTGTGAACCCCGGTTCCGGGGGCGGGCTGGAGACTCCGCGAACACGTCGTCGATCAGTGTGTGGCCGGGGGCTGTGTGAACCCCGGTTCCGGGCGCGGCCTGGAGACTCCGCGAACACGTCGTCGATCAGTGTGTGGCCGGGGGCTGTGTGAACCCCGGTTCCGGGCGCGGCCTGGAGACTCCGCGAACACGTCGTCGATCAGTGTGTGGCCGGGGGCTGTGTGAACCCCGGTTCCGGGCGCGGCCTGGAGACTCCGCGAACACGTCGTCGATCAGTGTGTGGCCGGGGGCTGTGTGAACCCCGGTTCCGGGCGCGGCCTGGAGACTCCGCGAACACGTCGTCGATCAGTGTGTGGCCGGGGGCTGTGTGAACCCCGGTTCCGGGCGCGGCCTGGAGACTCCGCGAACACGTCGTCGATCAGTGTGTGGCCGGGGGCTGTGTGAACCCCGGTTCCGGGCGCGGCCTGGAGACTCCGCGAACACGTCGTCGATCAGTGTGTGGCCGGGGGCTGTGTGAACCCCGGTTCCGGGCGCGGCCTGGAGACTCCGCGAACACGTCGTCGATCAGTGTGTGGCCGGGGGCTGTGTGAACCCCGGTTCCGGGGGCGGGCTGGAGACTCCGCGAACACGTCGTCGATCAGTGTGTGGCCGGGGGCTGTGTGAACCCCGGTTCCGGGCGCGGCCTGGAGACTCCGCGAACACGTCGTCGATCAGTGTGTGGCCGGGGGCTGTGTGAACCCCGGTTCCGGGCGCGGCCTGGAGACTCCGCGAACACGTCGTCGATCAGTGTGTGGCCGGGGGCTGTGTGAACCCCGGTTCCGGGCGCGGCCTGGAGACTCCGCGAACACGTCGTCGATCAGTGTGTGGCCGGGGGCTGTGTGAACCCCGGTTCCGGGCGCGGCCTGGAGACTCCGCGAACACGTCGTCGATCAGTGTGTGGCCGGGGGCTGTGTGAACCCCGGTTCCGGGCGCGGCCTGGAGACTCCGCGAACACGTCGTCGATCAGTGTGTGGCCGGGGGCTGTGTGAACCCCGGTTCCGGGCGCGGCCTGGAGACTCCGCGAACACGTCGTCGATCAGTGTGTGGCCGGGGGCTGTGTGAACCCCGGTTCCGGGCGCGGCCTGGAGACTCCGCGAACACGTCGTCGATCAGTGTGTGGCCGGGGGCTGTGTGAACCCCGGTTCCGGGCGCGGCCTGGAGACTCCGCGAACACGTCGTCGATCAGTGTGTGGCCGGGGGCTGTGTGAACCCCGGTTCCGGGCGCGGCCTGGAGACTCCGCGAACACGTCGTCGATCAGTGTGTGGCCGGGGGCTGTGTGAACCCCGGTTCCGGGCGCGGCCTGGAGACTCCGCGAACACGTCGTCGATCAGTGTGTGGCCGGGGGCTGTGTGAACCCCGGTTCCGGGGGCGGGCTGGAGACTCCGCGAACACGTCGTCGATCAGTGTGTGGCCGGGGGCTGTGTGAACCCCGGTTCCGGGCGCGGCCTGGAGACTCCGCGAACACGTCGTCGATCAGTGTGTGGCCGGGGGCTGTGTGAACCCCGGTTCCGGGCGCGGCCTGGAGACTCCGCGAACACGTCGTCGATCAGTGTGTGGCCGGGGGCTGTGTGAACCCCGGTTCCGGGCGCGGCCTGGAGACTCCGCGAACACGTCGTCGATCAGTGTGTGGCCGGGGGCTGTGTGAACCCCGGTTCCGGGCGCGGCCTGGAGACTCCGCGAACACGTCGTCGATCAGTGTGTGGCCGGGGGCTGTGTGAACCCCGGTTCCGGGCGCGGCCTGGAGACTCCGCGAACACGTCGTCGATCAGTGTGTGGCCGGGGGCTGTGTGAACCCCGGTTCCGGGGGCGGGCTGGAGACTCCGCGAACACGTCGTCGATCAGTGTGTGGCCGGGGGCTGTGTGAACCCCGGTTCCGGGGGCGGGCTGGAGACTCCGCGAACACGTCGTCGATCAGTGTGTGGCCGGGGGCTGTGTGAACCCCGGTTCCGGGGGCGGGCTGGAGACTCCGCGAACACGTCGTCGATCAGTGTGTGGCCGGGGGCTGTGTGAACCCCGGTTCCGGGCGCGGCCTGGAGACTCCGCGAACACGTCGTCGATCAGTGTGTGGCCGGGGGCTGTGTGAACCCCGGTTCCGGGCGCGGCCTGGAGACTCCGCGAACACGTCGTCGATCAGTGTGTGGCCGGGGGCTGTGTGAACCCCGGTTCCGGGCGCGGCCTGGAGACTCCGCGAACACGTCGTCGATCAGTGTGTGGCCGGGGGCTGTGTGAACCCCGGTTCCGGGCGCGGCCTGGAGACTCCGCGAACACGTCGTCGATCAGTGTGTGGCCGGGGGCTGTGTGAACCCCGGTTCCGGGCGCGGCCTGGAGACTCCGCGAACACGTCGTCGATCAGTGTGTGGCCGGGGGCTGTGTGAACCCCGGTTCCGGGCGCGGCCTGGAGACTCCGCGAACACGTCGTCGATCAGTGTGTGGCCGGGGGCTGTGTGAACCCCGGTTCCGGGCGCGGCCTGGAGACTCCGCGAACACGTCGTCGATCAGTGTGTGGCCGGGGGCTGTGTGAACCCCGGTTCCGGGCGCGGCCTGGAGACTCCGCGAACACGTCGTCGATCAGTGTGTGGCCGGGGGCTGTGTGAACCCCGGTTCCGGGCGCGGCCTGGAGACTCCGCGAACACGTCGTCGATCAGTGTGTGGCCGGGGGCTGTGTGAACCCCGGTTCCGGGCGCGGCCTGGAGACTCCGCGAACACGTCGTCGATCAGTGTGTGGCCGGGGGCTGTGTGAACCCCGGTTCCGGGCGCGGCCTGGAGACTCCGCGAACACGTCGTCGATCAGTGTGTGGCCGGGGGCTGTGTGAACCCCGGTTCCGGGCGCGGCCTGGAGACTCCGCGAACACGTCGTCGATCAGTGTGTGGCCGGGGGCTGTGTGAACCCCGGTTCCGGGCGCGGCCTGGAGACTCCGCGAACACGTCGTCGATCAGTGTGTGGCCGGGGGCTGTGTGAACCCCGGTTCCGGGCGCGGCCTGGAGACTCCGCGAACACGTCGTCGATCAGTGTGTGGCCGGGGGCTGTGTGAACCCCGGTTCCGGGGGCGGGCTGGAGACTCCGCGAACACGTCGTCGATCAGTGTGTGGCCGGGGGCTGTGTGAACCCCGGTTCCGGGCGCGGCCTGGAGACTCCGCGAACACGTCGTCGATCAGTGTGTGGCCGGGGGCTGTGTGAACCCCGGTTCCGGGCGCGGCCTGGAGACTCCGCGAACACGTCGTCGATCAGTGTGTGGCCGGGGGCTGTGTGAACCCCGGTTCCGGGCGCGGCCTGGAGACTCCGCGAACACGTCGTCGATCAGTGTGTGGCCGGGGGCTGTGTGAACCCCGGTTCCGGGGGCGGGCTGGAGACTCCGCGAACACGTCGTCGATCAGTGTGTGGCCGGGGGCTGTGTGAACCCCGGTTCCGGGGGCGGGCTGGAGACTCCGCGAACACGTCGTCGATCAGTGTGTGGCCGGGGGCTGTGTGAACCCCGGTTCCGGGGGCGGCCTGGAGACTCCGCGAACACGTCGTCGATCAGTGTGTGGCCGGGGGCTGTGTGAACCCCGGTTCCGGGCGCGGCCTGGAGACTCCGCGAACACGTCGTCGATCAGTGTGTGGCCGGGGGCTGTGTGAACCCCGGTTCCGGGTGCGGCCTGGAGACTCCGCGAACACGTCGTCGATCAGTGTGTGGCCGGGGGCTGTGTGAACCCCGGTTCCGGGCGCGGCCTGGAGACTCCGCGAACACGTCGTCGATCAGTGTGTGGCCGGGGGCTGTGTGAACCCCGGTTCCGGGCGCGGCCTGGAGACTCCGCGAACACGTCGTCGATCAGTGTGTGGCCGGGGGCTGTGTGAACCCCGGTTCCGGGGGCGGCCTGGAGACTCCGCGAACACGTCGTCGATCAGTGTGTGGCCGGGGGCTGTGTGAACCCCGGTTCCGGGCGCGGCCTGGAGACTCCGCGAACACGTCGTCGATCAGTGTGTGGCCGGGGGCTGTGTGAACCCCGGTTCCGGGCGCGGCCTGGAGACTCCGCGAACACGTCGTCGATCAGTGTGTGGCCGGGGGCTGTGTGAACCCCGGTTCCGGGCGCGGCCTGGAGACTCCGCGAACACGTCGTCGATCAGTGTGTGGCCGGGGGCTGTGTGAACCCCGGTTCCGGGCGCGGCCTGGAGACTCCGCGAACACGTCGTCGATCAGTGTGTGGCCGGGGGCTGTGTGAACCCCGGTTCCGGGCGCGGCCTGGAGACTCCGCGAACACGTCGTCGATCAGTGTGTGGCCGGGGGCTGTGTGAACCCCGGTTCCGGGCGCGGCCTGGAGACTCCGCGAACACGTCGTCGATCAGTGTGTGGCCGGGGGCTGTGTGAACCCCGGTTCCGGGCGCGGCCTGGAGACTCCGCGAACACGTCGTCGATCAGTGTGTGGCCGGGGGCTGTGTGAACCCCGGTTCCGGGCGCGGCCTGGAGACTCCGCGAACACGTCGTCGATCAGTGTGTGGCCGGGGGCTGTGTGAACCCCGGTTCCGGGCGCGGCCTGGAGACTCCGCGAACACGTCGTCGATCAGTGTGTGGCCGGGGGCTGTGTGAACCCCGGTTCCGGGCGCGGCCTGGAGACTCCGCGAACACGTCGTCGATCAGTGTGTGGCCGGGGGCTGTGTGAACCCCGGTTCCGGGCGCGGCCTGGAGACTCCGCGAACACGTCGTCGATCAGTGTGTGGCCGGGGGCTGTGTGAACCCCGGTTCCGGGGGCGGCCTGGAGACTCCGCGAACACGTCGTCGATCAGTGTGTGGCCGGGGGCTGTGTGAACCCCGGTTCCGGGCGCGGCCTGGAGACTCCGCGAACACGTCGTCGATCAGTGTGTGGCCGGGGGCTGTGTGAACCCCGGTTCCGGGCGCGGCCTGGAGACTCCGCGAACACGTCGTCGATCAGTGTGTGGCCGGGGGCTGTGTGAACCCCGGTTCCGGGCGCGGCCTGGAGACTCCGCGAACACGTCGTCGATCAGTGTGTGGCCGGGGGCTGTGTGAACCCCGGTTCCGGGCGCGGCCTGGAGACTCCGCGAACACGTCGTCGATCAGTGTGTGGCCGGGGGCTGTGTGAACCCCGGTTCCGGGGGCGGGCTGGAGACTCCGCGAACACGTCGTCGATCAGTGTGTGGCCGGGGGCTGTGTGAACCCCGGTTCCGGGGGCGGGCTGGAGACTCCGCGAACACGTCGTCGATCAGTGTGTGGCCGGGGGCTGTGTGAACCCCGGTTCCGGGGGCGGCCTGGAGACTCCGCGAACACGTCGTCGATCAGTGTGTGGCCGGGGGCTGTGTGAACCCCGGTTCCGGGCGCGGCCTGGAGACTCCGCGAACACGTCGTCGATCAGTGTGTGGCCGGGGGCTGTGTGAACCCCGGTTCCGGGTGCGGCCTGGAGACTCCGCGAACACGTCGTCGATCAGTGTGTGGCCGGGGGCTGTGTGAACCCCGGTTCCGGGCGCGGCCTGGAGACTCCGCGAACACGTCGTCGATCAGTGTGTGGCCGGGGGCTGTGTGAACCCCGGTTCCGGGCGCGGCCTGGAGACTCCGCGAACACGTCGTCGATCAGTGTGTGGCCGGGGGCTGTGTGAACCCCGGTTCCGGGCGCGGCCTGGAGACTCCGCGAACACGTCGTCGATCAGTGTGTGGCCGGGGGCTGTGTGAACCCCGGTTCCGGGCGCGGCCTGGAGACTCCGCGAACACGTCGTCGATCAGTGTGTGGCCGGGGGCTGTGTGAACCCCGGTTCCGGGCGCGGCCTGGAGACTCCGCGAACACGTCGTCGATCAGTGTGTGGCCGGGGGCTGTGTGAACCCCGGTTCCGGGCGCGGCCTGGAGACTCCGCGAACACGTCGTCGATCAGTGTGTGGCCGGGGGCTGTGTGAACCCCGGTTCCGGGCGCGGCCTGGAGACTCCGCGAACACGTCGTCGATCAGTGTGTGGCCGGGGGCTGTGTGAACCCCGGTTCCGGGCGCGGCCTGGAGACTCCGCGAACACGTCGTCGATCAGTGTGTGGCCGGGGGCTGTGTGAACCCCGGTTCCGGGGGCGGGCTGGAGACTCCGCGAACACGTCGTCGATCAGTGTATGGCCGGGGGCTGTGTGAACCCCGGTTCCGGGCGCGGCCTGGAGCCTCCATGAACAGGACCAGACTCGCTCTAAGGTTCAAGCCAAAGAAACAATTTTTGGGGCCCGGTGGCTGAGATCTGGTTTCAGTTCAGCCTGGTACCAGGCAGCGCCGTGGGCTGCTCTGAGGGTGACCAGCCAGCAAATGTGAAAAATCGGGATGCGGGCGGGGGGGGGGAATAGGAGCCTATATAAGAGAGAGACCCAAAACTCGGCCCTATCCCTATAAAATCGGGACATCTGGTCACCCTGGCTGCTCCCTGTGGTGCCTGATCCCTGCCAGGAACCTGGCGGCTGCCCCTGCTGATGCCCAGGAGCAGCGCTGGGGGGGCTGGGGGCTGGAGCTGAGCTCTGGGGGAGCCCGTGCTGGGGAGAGCGGGGCTGGGGCGCTGCAGCGGGAGGGAGACGGGCCCGGGCCAGACACACGCAGGGGGGAGCTGAGCCCGCTGCACTGCAGCCTCCTGCCGCTAGGCGCCGCTCCGTCCCCCCGGCTGTGCCGGCCGGGCAGCTGGGGCAGCTCAGCTCGGCTGGCTGGGCCCTCGCCGAGGGAGGCAGGGCCGCAGCGGCTGCTCCCCCCGCCCAGGTGAGGGAGCTGGAGGTGGGGGGCACTGTGGGGGGGGGCGGGGCTAGTGGACCTTTGGGGAACAGGGGCACTGGGGGGAGGGGCTGGTGGACCTTTGGGGGGCACTGTGTGGGGGGGGGCTGGGGCTGGTAGACCTTTGGGGGGCGGGGGCACTGGGGGGAGGGGCTGGTGGACCTTTGGGGGGCACTGTGTGGGGGGGGGCTGGGGCTGGTAGACCTTTGGGGGGCGGGGGCACTGGGGGGAGGGGCTGGTGGACCTTTGGGGGGCGGGGGCACTGGGGGGAGGGGCTGGTGGACCTTTGGGGGGCGGGGGCACTGGGGAGCTGGTGGACCTTTGGGGGGCACTGTGTGGGGGGGGCTGGGGCTGGTGGACCTTTGGGGGGCGGGGGCACTGGGGGGAGGGGCTGGTGGACCTTTGGGGGGCACTGTGTGGGGGGGGCTGGGGCTGGTGGACCTTTGGGGGGCGGGGGCACTGGGGGGAGGGGCTGGTGGACCTTTGGGGGGCACTGTGTGGGGGGGGCTGGGGCTGGTAGACCTTTGGGGGGCACTGTGTAGGGGGGGCTGGGGCTGGTGGACCTTTGGGGGGCGGGGGCACTGGGGGGGCTGGAGCTGGTGGACCTTTGGGGGGCAGGGGCAGGAGGATGGAGTACGGGGGGAGGATGGGGCTGGGGGATCTTGGAGGGGATGGACGGGGGAGGGGAGGGGACAGGTGCACAGAGGGGGACAGGGACTCTGGGGTGGGAGGATGGTCTGGGGGATGGGGATGGTGAACCTTGGGGGGGCGTAGGGACAGAGCAGAGGGGGAAGAGGGGCTGGAGGGATAGGGATAGAGCAGCTTGAGAAGACTGAGATGAGGCACCTTGGGGGGGGGCTGGAAATGGGAGGGCAGTGTGGATGGGTCAGGGGACCTTGGAGATAGTTTCTTCAGTGGGTGTCCTTGGGGCCAGTCAAGGTAGCATCAGCATTAGGGTCTGTTCACCAGCCCTGCTCAGCATCTGGGGGGCATGTGTTAAAGAGAACAGGAGTTTGGCTGGGTTCATGCTTGTCCCCTGGTGAGCTCCGTGTGACCTAACGTTCTTGTCCTATAGAGCCACCCTGAGACCCAGACTGGTGAACTGCTCTGCTCTCAATCTCCAAGGTGAGCAAAAGCGCTCGGACAGTACCAGCAGGGAAAAGGAAATTCTGGGATTTAAAACAAACATGGTTTGTGTTGTTAATGTCTGGTGGGTGTTAGTAGTGGAGGGGGGAATTGTGCTTTTCAATAGCTGGCATCTGGCAGTGCTTTACATGCTTTACTTTGGCAAGGGATAAGGCAAAATTCACGCCTGAGATCAGTGGGGGTCAAATCATGCCTTGGCCTTGAGCAGGCCCTCTGCATGGAGTGGATTTTGCCCTGAATGACAATGAAGTTTCTAGAGAATTTCTACTTAATACCTCCACCCCACCCATTCCCTCTGAGGGGCCCAGCTTGTACCATCTTCCTGTCTTGTCACAGGACTGGCTTGTTTCTCTGCTCCTCCTTTGTTGAGGGGGCAGTGAGGCCTCCTGAAGTTAAAAGCTGTAATATAGGACGTGAAAAATAATAACATACAACTCATTTGACCTTTTTGATGTTCTGTAATTTGATGAGTGGCTGCCTGGTCCCATTCTCCCCATCAGAGGCCCAGTGCAACAAGAAACCAAACATAGCACTAAACTGCTGAAAACGTTAAGGCGGTTGCTGGCTTTCTTCTGCCTCTCACAGGCTCTGCTGAACATTGCTAGTGCCCTGATGCTAAGGGTGAATAGGGCTTGGAACAAGAGAAAACTTCCACTCTTGTCAGAGTGATAGCAAAGAGATTCATTTTATAGTGCTCGCATATATGTGCCTGAGGATTCCATTTCTGGGCTCAGACCTGTGTATGTATGTGTACAGCATAAATAATCACACACATGCATATTGTATATTTCATCTTGTGGCGTGAAAGCTTTGTTGATTCCCATTCCCAGTATGAGAGAGAGAATGTGATTTGTGGTCCCTGCTTCTGAAGACTGCGGAAGGTTCAGCTGAACACACAAGCATCGAGGCTCTCTTTCAGTTCCTAATTCTGTGGGTTTCCCTCTGGTGCCTGCTAGCATCAGTGGGGGACAAGTAGAGTCAGATTTGGAAGTGTTCATCACCCACAAGCTGGGCCAGATTTTCAACTCCTACTTAGGCACATAATAAGGGCTCGATTTTCAAAGTGTATCCAGCAGCTCCCATGGTGACATTGTGGGCAGATTTTCAAAATAGCTCAGCCCCCAGCGTGCTGAAATCTTTTGAAAATATCATGATTTATGTAGAAGCTGAGATCTCATGAAAATCTGTCCCTTTTTGCTGCACCTTCACCTGCTAAAATAGTGGGCCAGAAGATGCAAAGGAGACCGATGAGCTAGTCAGAGCCAGCTCTAATGAGTATGAGCCATCTGCATGTTTGCGGGTTTTATTTGTTTGGTTTTTAAGCTGGGTTACCTGAAACTGCTTTGGTTTAAACATGGTTTCCTAAACAGTGTGGCTGGGGCCAAACCATTTTTTAATCACATAGTTTGGACCCATCTATGGTGGCCCATTAAACTGAACTAAAGGCTTATGTTTACTGCAAAGTTAACTCAGCTGTTGCCCATGATTGGTGTCCTATCCACACAAGGACTGGGAGGAAGATGTTGCATTTTTTGACCAGCTTTAGTGGCCTGAGCTACAATTTAGGGCTCCCAGTCCAGTACTTAGGCCACGTGACAATTCTGCCTCTCTCTAGTCACATAACCTCTCTGTGCTTCATTTTACCCACCTGCAAAATGACTGCTATGACACATGCCTGTTTCGCAAGGGGTGAGGAGGGGGGTCAGGCTTCACTGAATGTTGGAAAAGTGTTTTATGAGAACGGGGTGGAAATTGCTGTGGCAAGGAAAATATTATAAATACCCATGTTTCTAAACCCAAATGGGGGAGGGGAGGGGAGTGTTGTCTAGTGGATAGAGCAAAAATTAGAAGATGGAAGAGCCCCTACCACAGACTCCCCACATGCAAGTAACTTAAATCTGTGCCTCCCTCTCCCGCACCCCCAGTTTGCAAAATGGAGGCGATAATACCATCTCCCAGGGGCTGAGAGGTTTTTGCAAAGGAAGCTGAGATCTTTTTATGGAAGGTGCTGTGGCAGTGTTCTGTTTGTACAATTGCCAAGCCCTTCTGAGTCAACAGCCTGAGTGTCAGGGGACGGGATTTCTAATAAGCAAGATCCTAAACCCCCCAGCATAGAAATGCTGCCAGTCTGAGCTCCAGGACTGCTAGAATTATGCATTTTTCATTGGTTCATCAGGGAGAAGTAGCTGGGCTTCTCTTTAATTGATGAATACAGCCAGAGAGTTTGTCAAGCCTAAGAGTGAATCACCGTTCAAAACACCGAGTTATTCCCAAGTGTTTGCACCAGGCTTCAGCTGCTGGGAGCAGAGGGAGGTTTTCAGGGTGAGAGGAAGGCTTAGTAGGCAGCTGCCAATGTATTCACTCTGCATGAAAATCAGTTAAGGAGAGACATTTAAAGAAGATGACAGTCCACACAGTCAGCTTTAAAAAGCTGCTGGAGAAGGATTGGCAGAGTCATACAATGTCACATCTAGAGAGAGCCAAACTTATGCAGCGATTGGGTCAAGCGAGGGACGCTGTCAGCTGCCCCTTCAGAAATTCACTGATACCCAGAAGAGAGGAGGGGATCCAGCCTGGAGTCTGAATGCCAGGCTTCCCAGTATGTTAATCCAAAAGAGGCAAGGGCCATTTCTTGCGTGTGCAAAACTTTTTTCCAAAAATAGGCACCATGATATGTTCTGAGCAGGGGCTGTGGGTACTTTGCCCTACACACTGGCTGGTGCACCTCACTCCTGACCATGAGCAGCTCCTGTTATCCCAGTCCTGAGCCTCTGCCCCAGCTCTTGCAATGCATCTCACCTATATCCACTGCAGTTCCAGTGCTCTGCACACAGTCTGCCAATCTACCACCATCCTGATCTGCAGCGTCCCCCACTCTCCCGTACCATACAGTCCTCAGCTCTTCCAGGGAGAGCCTTTAACTTTCAAGGGCGAGAGTGTAGGTCTGATGATTGCTCCTGGGTCCTGGTGCTTGATTGTGACCAGATGCTGTGGGTTATAAAAGTCCTTGGGTCTCCAGTTCTGCACCTGTGGTGCTCTTCTATACTTGTGCTGTGGTCCAGGCTTGCTTTGGAGGTTATTACTATGTTGTGGTGTGTGTGTGGCTGGAGTGTGATCTTCAAGCAGAATGCTTACCTCCCAACCTATGTCTACACTAGATTTTTTTTCCCCACTATTCCTGCCAGAGGTGGAGCTGCATTGGTGGCAGAAAGAGTAGGAACCTTGACAAAATAACTAGTGTGATCCCAGCCCCTTTAAACTATCTGCCTCAGGTATTTATAGAGCACTCTGTGATGAGAGGATCTGAAGCAATGCTGGCATGAAAGGGCCTGGGCGGAGCTTGCCCAAGGACAGAGAGCCTCTGGGTCCCAGTAAAGATAGAGGTGACAGCATAGTAACAAGTGGAAAGGTGGTGAGAATTGCAGCCTGCTAGAAGCCCTTGCTGTGCAAGGTTTGCAGTGAGCACATGGCATGAATGTTAAACCCCCTACTGCTGATGGGTAGGGGCCTCTGTGTGTGTGATCCAAGGTGAAGGACAAGCTCCAAGTCTCTTGCACAGGTGACTTTGGAAGGTGAAACTAGAATGACTTGTGACCTTCAGGTGTAGCTGGAAAGGGTGTCTTAGAGGGAAGAGAGAAATCTACTCTCTGGCAAGCATGAGGCAGAGCGAGGAAGGCAGCAATGCAGATTCCTCCCAACTTGTGTCCATCAGAGGGAGGGGGAGAGCGAGGTACACCGGGGTGAGGTGGGGACAGAGTGCTGTGCCTGTGGCAGCATTCAGGACTTGGCGAAAGGGTCCTCTGCAAGACTTTCTGTCAGGAATACTGCTAGTGCAGACCTGGGAACCTAGACTGCAAGTATGGAAACAGGCTGAGGTGCACTTCTGCACTGTGGAGCCCAACAGCCTTTAAAGGAGGAAGTGGAAATATTGGTATTTAACAACTCTCCTCTCCAAAGGGTGGGGGAGGAGGAGGAGGGAGGAAGATGAAGGGCGGCTACTTATAAAGTACTGTTCTTTTGAGCTTTAAAAGGCAAGTCGTGGGGTGATCAAGAGCCACCCATAATTCTGCCCCCCAGAGAGTCCTGTTGGGAGCACAGCATGCCCCAGCTGAAAGGACTCTGGATGCTTTCGATGGTGTTTGAAAGGGATGGTGTCAGTGCACATCCGGGCATCCTGGAGGCACTCTGCGTGATGTGGTGAAAGCCCTGGTGTGTGTGAGGGGCACTGTGGAAGCCTGTGCTGAGCTCCTCTGAATTATGGATGAGCTTTCTGCTTCCAGCACAGACATGTACAGCACAAACTGTGCAGCTCCTAGGCACTTTTGTTGGTTATGATACTAAAATGTCTCTTTGAGAAACCACTAGCTGCTCTGTAGCCTGGCCCCATGTTCTTAATGTGTCTGAAGACTGCAGATGTTGCTCATATCCGTGATTAGACAGCATGGATAGAGGTGGCCAGCAATAGCTGTTTCAGCTGTAAAGTTCTGAGTCTGCAAAAGCTTCCAACCATTATCACTTCCAGTATGAGCCCCCCTCTGTTCTCCTCCATCTGAATTGGGGTATTTCTCACTAGGCTCCTTTTTCTTCTGAACAAGGTTCTGGACTTTCCTAACTTGGGTGTGCTGATTTCTAGCCTAGTTTGTGTTTTAAATGTGGTGTGGATTTTTTTCTCTTTGTTCAGGTTAACAAAGCAGCCAGTTCATTGTCTTCATCACCCCCATATAGTATACTAAGAAAGAACCAATTCATGAGGTCCAGCATTCCTGGATTAATTCTACTGTGCTTCCTTTGCAAGACAGAGCTACTCAGCAAAAAACAATTCACAGGCATCTGTTTTTTTCACCTGCATCTAGAACACACGTTTTTGAGCAAGTGATGGTACAATAGCAAAGGAGCTGTGATCTGCCCTCCTCCCTACAGGTCAGCTAGGGAGAGCTGCAAGGTACAGATCCAATTTTAATCATGGGCAGCAGGGAAGGGCTGACTGATCTGTGTGCTTTCCATCTCCAAACACTGTGATCTGGAGGAACAATCTCTCTCTTTTAACAGGGGTGCAGTGCATCCCTCTGAATTCAGAAGCCAAGGCTTTTGTCAAGTTGAAATGAAATGCTCTTGAATAAGATCAGGCATTGTAGCTGGGGCTGGCAGGCTGAGCTCCTGGGGGTCTCTGCAGGAGCAGCTTTCTGCTGAGATGCTGTCTGGAAATAGAATCCTCAAAGTACAGCTGGGATCAGAGCTTCCTGCAGCTGGCTTTATTTTCTGGGTTTTGAGGCCTTTCATCTAAGCCAGGCAGGAGGATTTTGGAGCAGTTATATTTATAAAGGCTTTAGGAGAAAGAACCCTCTCACACCACCCCCAGTCACAGGGATCCGGTCTCTTTCCTCACTTGGTAAGTTTATAATTATTCACGGCCCATGCTGAGCCCCATCTTGGTGAGCAGGGTCCCATCACACCCCTTGGTTTAGACAGATGCAGGAAGTTGTGTGTCTTTCTCCGTGATGTGGAGGCTCCATACAGAGGGTGGACCAGACTCTTCACACTAACAGAACTGTGTGTGGCTCCAGGTCCCCTCCCATGTGCTCCCCTTACATCTGCTATGAAAATTCAGTAACCGCCCCCAGCCTGCAGTGTCACTACTGTAGGAGTATGTGTTGGATCAGTTCAGTTTGGGATTGCCCCTCTACTCACCCTCATATCCGCCCTCCTTCTGCAACATCTACCCTCCTCTCCAAGCAAAAGACTGTCCAGTTAATTAAACCTAAACATAGATGGATTCTCCCCTTTCTCTGAGTGGGGAATCGCTGCCCCGTGTGCACACAGGGAGCTGAGCAAGCGCCACAGACTCTCGGTTAGGAAGGAGGTAGGTGACCTTTCCCCAAGATCTCTAAAGGGAATCCCCTCCAACAGCTTGCAGAGCTTCCTGTTCTCTGCCCAGCCCACCTGCTTCCTCTTGTCTCCACCTGGGGTGTGGAGGAGTCTTCGATGTTATTGGAAGGGAAACCCACACTGCCTTTAACCAGTGTTCGAAATCAAGGGAGGTGTAAGGTGGAGTGAAAGCTCATCCAATGCCCTGAAGGTGGCAGGAGCTTGAATTTCTTGCTGTTGCACAACAGGGAGGATCTTGGTAACAAAGGGAAGGGGATGATTTACAGCTCAGCAAATGGGGAGGGGATGAACTCTCTCTCTCTCTCTCTCTAGCTGACTTGCTCACACTCAGGCCTGCAGCGAAGGACTAGTCAGCATTTCATACCCAGCAACTGAGCGAGCTGAGATTGAGGGGTGAAGTGCTGCCTGTAGGGATCTCTACTAACCCTCTCCCAGCATGGGTAAGCCCCCTCTTGGAGTTGCCTTGAATGGTGAGCATAGGCAGTGCCTGTATGAACAGTATTATCCAGAAAAGACAGAGTGCTGTAATGGGGTTGAAAAGCTTCCTTCAACCTATTGGCTACTTAGGTGGATTACACCTGACAGGAGTTTGCTATAAGGTGGGACAATTAAAAAGAAAATAGCTGTACAGGCCCTTATGCATTTACTGCGCCTCTTTGTGCTTCCTTGTCTCTTCTGGGGGTGATCCTCAGCCCTGCTTTCCCCTTTGGCTTAGCAAATCTCTTCAACTAGACCAGCGGAAGGAATGGGCTGGTGTGTGCTGTATGGACGCTGAGTGAACAGGGGCCTGTGTCTGTGGGGGACAGTAAGCTGCCCACTGGCTCGTTTGACAGAGAGGAGCCCAGCCCTTGGGGAATCGGGCTGCAAAGCTTTAGGGAAGGTGGGGAACAGAAGTCACCTTATTTGCTGTCGTACAGATCCCTCATTAATAAAGCACGAGGAGGCTGCAGGTCAGCTGTCTCTAGAGTCTCAGCCTGGCTTGTAGATGCGTCGCTCCCTTACTTGTGGAAAGGAAGGGCTGGTATACTGATGGAGGTGCACACTGCTAACACATCCATTCCTCCTGATTTCTCTGTTAAGTGCACACTTCTCCATGGTGTTGGCACTTGCAGTGGGAGAATGCTGGGCTCCCTGCTTTCCAGAGCAGATAGTATACAGCCCTGCTGCCTCAGCCTGAATCTTTTGGTTGTTTTAATAGCAGCTTCAATACGTGATGTGGCCATGACAGTCGCCTGTCTAGTTGGAGGGGAGGGGTGAATGATAGGAGTGTCAGTTCTTTGTACAGCTCATCACACGTCTTGTGATTTCAAGGTTTGACCAGGCATAGAAGTGTGTGTCAGGGCACTCAGGTACTGCAGGGAGAGGCAGAGAACAGGAGCCAGAGAAGGGATTAAGGGAGAACATTTTAATTTCTTTTCGATGGCTTCTTGTGTTGCAAAGGGTCTATAAATGGCTGCTTCCTGAGCTCTAAGCCAGTCTTTCTCAACCTATTTGTGCTTGTGACACCTCCCTTTCCACCACCACCCCCCCCAAGACTTGAAAAGGTAGGGGGCTGACGCAGCCCAGGGCTGACAGCCTGAACCCATGACCTCCCCAAACTTGTCCTGTGACCCCTCGGAGGGTTGAGAAATGCTGCTCTAAGCAGGCCGGGGTACGGGTAGTCAGGTACCATGTGACTGGCCAGGTAGGATGACAGAGCAGGCTCTGACTGAAACAGCTTCCCCTATGGCAGATAAAACATCCATGGTACGTTATTCTAACTCAGCAACACTTTAAAAATGAAGAAGCCAGCAAATTCTCCCCACCCCACCTTTTTGCCTGTCTATGTTCTATCTTATTAACCCTTCCCAACCCTGTAAAGCTCCTTTTAAAATAGGGGAATAAATATGGACAAATGATTGTCAGCTGGGCCTGTGTAGGAGCACATAGGGGATATGTGATGTTCACTAGGAGCTACAGTGAGCCAGGCTTCTTTCACACATTGGTCACCAACCAGGTGTCTGGCTGTGATCTTTGCACATTGATTTAACACGAACACCCATCAATCATACACCCCCTTTGAAGTAGAAGCTTTCCTATGCCACTACCAGTCCCACATGTAAAACCACCCACATGCTGCCATTAATTCCTTTCTGCAGCCTGCACCATCCTGTACCTTTGCCCACTTGCACCATATGAGATGCTCTCTCTGCATCACTTTATTGGCTTCCCTGTAAACGAATAACTTCATTGACCTCCAGCTGCTATCAATGCTGATACACAAAGGACTGTTAAAATAGGGCCCTTGCCTAAAGCTCCTGCTCACAGATGTCAGCATCAAGGTAAAGCACAAAGAGGCTAATTTTGAATGGCAGGATCATTGCTAAGGAATGAGGCCTTCACTGCTGCAAGAAGCCTGGTTATCCCCAGGAAGGCACAGCCTACACCTTGGGGAATGGTTGCTCGCTTGTTTGGCAAGTATGTTGGGGGAAACACGCACACCCCTTGTGCTGGCACAGATTTCTTTACCCCTAGGGCATTCCTATGAGATGGGAAGTCTATCCCTGCCCAGGCCGGTAATAGTTATACAGGCTTTCCTAATATTGAATCTGAACTTTCCCTGCAGTCTTATTTCTATAGGGACAGTCCTTCCCACCAAGCCCTTGTGAGAGGGACCGGGATAAATGTGACACATGCTCTAGCAATAACTAGTTACTGTTAGGTATGTGCTCCTCCTGGACAGTTACACTCATAAAACCTAAACTTACATATAGTTCTGTCCTGCTACTGCTCTATTTTCACTGATGAGCTCATTTATTTTTGAGTGATCATAGCCAGTTTTTCATTAGTTTTATTTGCTCTGCTTTTTTCTCTAAAGCTGCCTTGTGCTTTTTAACAACGTGTAGCATTGGAACCTGACCAAACAGCCCCCCTCTTTCTGGTTAATTCCCCCCAGAATAGCATACAGGGCTTTTTATTTTTGGTAACAGTGTCACATGCTGAGCCCTATGTTCCTGGGGTACTGTTATCAGGGAGGTAATTTTATTTAACTCAGACTCAAATGCAGTCAGCTCATGCTGCATTTTAATCCTCTTTCAGGTTGGTAGCCTCTGAATTTGATTGGCAAGCTCACCATTCAACCCTCCTGAAATGAAAAGGCTGAACAGCAGGATCAGAAAAGCACTTCAAAGAAAAGGTAAGTTTTTTTTCCTGTTAACTTAGCAGGGGGGCGTGGAGGGCAGCGACTTTCCAGCATAGCCACCTAGCATAGGAATCTCTCTAGCATAACTTGAGCCAACCAGAGCTTCTGAAAGGAACTACCTTGGGGATTATGCTGTTAATATATTGCACTAGCATAAGGTTTAAAGTTATAACCTTAAACACATGAAAAAATACAAATGTTCTCAGAGCCACCTTAATCACAAAGCATAGTTTTGTCTTAGATTTCTCTGGACACTGAAATCAACTGCATGACCTCAGAGGACAGGTACTGGCCCATATATTAGCAGTTTGACTAGGAATTCACAAAGCTCTGTAAAATGGGGGTGGGAGGGGGATTACTGTGAGAAGCAACTTCTGTACATACCTATTTGAACATTCAACCTGTAGCATTTGTGTTATTACCCTCACATCTAAAAATATAAAATATTCCACTCTGTACTCTCCTACTTGTGTACACACTGAAACTTTCAAGGTGATTAGTAATGTTCACCTGTCTGAGTACATATGCAGAAGTCTTTCTACAGTAAAAGCCGTACTTATCACCCTCAATTCAAAACAGAGCAGCAATTTTGGCTTAACCTTTCAAATAAAACCCCGTTTATCTGTGGTCTGCTATTAAACAGAAAGAGGAGGAGGTTAGGCGTTTAATGTGAAACTAACTACAGTAGTCACCAGGCTGCCAGCCCCAGGAACCAGAGGCGCTTGCTCCTCTTCTGCTGAGGAGTGGTGTTGAGCAGAGCACCTCGCCTTAGTCCTTCAAAGAACTTTCCCAGTTTTTAATAAAAAAATCGAAATATGCAACCGTGTAGCAGGAAATTCCAGCTTGGGGTTTCGTATCCCATCACAGCTACAAATAGCCCCCTCTGCTTATGAGCTTAGTGTGCAGTCCCTAATTCATAGGCCATAAAAGGTGCCCCCTTCCCTGCCAGGAACAGGTATTTTTACACAGAAATTTGTGATAATCTGCAGAGAGCCCCTGTGGCTAGTTTGTGTTGGATTCAGTCATATGCACACAACATAGTGTTGCCTTTGCAAAGGCATTACAATCCACCCTCCTTCCATACCATGGATGCTGCCAGCAGCCTCTGAAAAGCTGTGTCACACCTGTCTGCCCAGACAATGGCCTCACTATTCAAAGGAGACTGGCCTTTTCCTCGTTTTAGTCTCCCACGCTTCATGCTCTAAAAAGCAAAAATAGTTTTCCATTGGAAATTAGACCTGCACTGCAGTTCAGCAAGGTTTACTAACGGAGTTGGACACACGAATTAGTCACAGCAACACAGATCCTGTTTGCAGAGAGAAGCTTTTTATTGTACTTTGTTGGGAGCAAATGAAACACGTGAGGGCTTTACATACCAAGAATGCAGCAGTGCCAGGTTACATTCAGTGGCAGGTGAACCAAGATTACAGTGCAAATATCAGTGCTCTCTACAGTTAATAAGCAGCTGGCATACAAACCACAACACAGAGAAGCCAGCTGAAATCAAGTAGTGTAGATACAGCATCACAAGTAATGAGGCAACTTAACATACAAAGAGCATTCTATTTACTTTGCCTTTGCAGGTTGCTTTATAGATGCTGTGAGTAAACATACCCTATTTTAAAATTCAGTGTGCAGTTATTCTGCCCCCAAATTAAAACACCATTTGGAGTATTCACATTACATTTTTTACAATATACATAACTAAGATTATTGCCAAGTTACTTCAAATTACACTATTTACAATGTAGTATTCAGGAAAAGTTTCAACATCAGAGTGTCCTTTACATGAACTAGGAGAAATCTTATATTTTGTAATGCATTCTATAATTAAGCCACAGGGATCTCATGTACTTTATTCAGAAGTTTCTCACTCAGCAATTTCTTTTAATAGAGCAAGTTACTGAAAAAAATAGATGCATTTGTCCAGTGTGTTACCTATTGTGCAAGTTACTGAAAGTGTTCATGGATTGAATAGCACGAGTTTAGATCTTTATAATCAATGCTAGATCCAATCTAAGTGTAAAGATAAATGCTCTAGCTTCAGTGCATCAGTAAGTGCATCTGTCAGCCAAAGGTCAGATCTCTATGGATGAAAAGGGGAGTTAGAGACTAGATCTTTTGTTTACTATCCTGACCCGCAAAGAAAAACAAAGTAATTGACGTACACAACAAGTGATTTAGAATTACATTCTCTGTCTCCAGTATGTGTGCATATTGTTTACAGTACACGAAGGCTAAAGGAAGAGAACCGGATCCTTCCTCTAAAAACACTAGAGACTAGCTCCTACCTCGAGGCAAAATTAATCCTCTACAAACCCCCATTTGCTGCAGGGTAGGGGTCACAGTGGTACCACCTCCAGCACATTTTCATTTAGTTCTATTCTGAACATGAGCATAGCCAGACTTAGTCAGTGACTTAGAGAGGCACAGAAGCCAGTTCAAAATAACAAAACCTAAGCCATGGATTCTCCAGTGCAAGTGAATTGAAATGAAAAAGCAATCAATACAGAGTTGTCAGATTCCTGACATGCAGCTAAATCAAAGAGGTTTCCCAACTAAAATGGAGAGAGGGGGAGAGAGAGAAAGTGGGGCCTGCCTGAGCATGAAATGCTGGTTTAAAGCTTCCCCTCCATCTTTCTCTCACATCCTGTAAGTGGAGTTGTAGTATGTTTGACTAAAATCACAACTGGGCTTCCAGAATTTTTCTGACTTCCAAATCCTGAATTTGCTCAGTGTAACTCCAGCCGGGTTTCTGCCTCCTAAATCTTCACCAGTCAAAGATCCTTCAGCTAGAATTGTAGCCGACAGTTCATGCCATGCTTTGGACACTGTAGCCAAGATTGCTGAAAGGTACTAGTGATTTTGATTGCTCACCTTGAGACAGCTTGGAGAGCAGGTCTCAAGTTGGGCAACTGAAACATTGGCCACTTTTGGCTTGGTCTCCTTCTCCCAGAAATGCTCTGCTAAGTTAAAAGGCAAATAGGTATGAGAGGGAGCCATGGTACAAACATACTTGTCAGTTACTTGGGTGCTTTTGGAAATCAGATGACCCTTTAGCAAGAGAAAGAAATAAGGGACCAGAGTTTGGTGGAATCCATCATCATCATGCAGTAGGAGAATTCGTTGACTCAAGATATCTTCAGTTTGGTCAAATATTGATTAGGGATAGGATCACAAATCTGACACTATACTTCCAGAAGCAAAAAACACTGAAGCAGCTTCCCCTTTCTTTTCCAGCAGGGCAATAGTTTAAACTTTAAGCTATTTGTTCTTAAGGACTTTCATGTTTTCCACTATTCAGTTTTCTAGCCAGGTGTTTAAGGATATCTCTGTCCCCAACAGGGCAGATAACTGGACAAAACTCGAGAGTTTTTTCTGCAGCTGTTCTGAATTGCTTTGGCTCTGAGGGCAGATTTACCACCTTAAACATGCATTGCCCAGAGTGTGCTCTGTATATGCTGAATCTCCTGCCTTTTATCCATTTAAAATGTTTTTCCTAGACAATAGATGTCATTAGAAATCTACACCAGCCTTTATCACCATGCTCAGATGCACAGAAATAATCACTAGAAAGAGTTGTAACAAACAGTATTCATACTCACTGTGAAATCCCACTTTTTAAAAGCAGCACATCTCTGAATACCACCCTGCATTATTTTGCTTTGTGCCGCATGCAATAAACTCTTCCTTCTAGTTGGAAAATAGAGGAGGCTCTTTGCAAGAAATGTTGAATAAGCAACCTACGTTGGTTAAATTCTACTTTTTTGAGGTCAGTTTATAGAATACCCTAGCAAGCTGCAAGATTAATGATTGAGAATGCAGGTTTTTCCAACATGAAATTTTGCACATGCAAACAGCATTAGATTAACAGTGCTAGGCTGGCTACCTTTGTCCACTCTGCAGCCCTTCATTCGGTAATACAGTGTTGCAGGTCTTACCAGTGCTCTGAATTGTGCCTATTATCTTAAGATGCAGTTGCTGTCCACTGCAAAGCTGACACTGTGTGGTCCTGAGTAATTTTGTATTGCTTATGCTTACACAAGCTTGTGCTTTTGAGAACAGAAAAGTCAGCACTAAAGGGGAAAACAAAGAATCAGGCACAGTGTTCATATGAAATTTCCCTGCATTGTTTAACCAATTAATTCATGGCAGTTCTGAGGAGTGAAGCTGAAAATTACCTTATGCTTTACTCCGTTAATTATGGTATTGGTTTATCTCTAACTTCCTTGTTGGCTTAGGAGAGAATTAGACAGGAATATTTTGACATTCCATTGAATACTGATCAGATAAAGCTACTGTGGTTTGGTCACTATTAGTTATATGGAAAGTGTGTGCCTCACACCATGCAATTGCAGTGTGTTACAACAGTACCCCCTCAGCTTTATAGCCAGGTTCAGAGTATAAACAAAGTGCCCCACTCTTGAGCACTATCCAGATTAACAGGGTTCTACTGTACTTTCCATATCAAAATTCAGCTTCATGGTAACAGTGCATAGAATGCAAGGGGGAATTTCATCTTCAGTGGATCTCTCACACTGACTTCTGAAATCTTTCCATTCCGTCCCTGTGTGCCCAACCCCAAAGCATGCCTCCAGCTCTGTAATCTAATCTGCGGCAATGATGTATCCAGAAGTCTTTAGCATCACTACCCTGGATACTTTAAAGTCTTGAGTTGAGGCACTGACAAATACGGAGGGCTTGTCTACACTACTGCGCAGGGTCGATCTAAGCTACGCAACTTCAGCTACATGGAATAGCATAGCTGAAGTCAACATACTTAGATCTACTTACCGCGGTGTCTTCACTGAGGTAAGTCGACAGCTGATGCTCTCCTGTCAACTCCGCTTGCCCTTCTTGTTCTGGTGGAGTAATGGAATCAATGGGAGAGCGCTCAGTGGTCGATTTATCACGTCTATACTAGATGTGATAAATTGACTCCTGCTGGATTGATCATGGCGGGCAGTGTAGACAAGCCTTGACACATTATACTGGGGGTGAGGAGAAGTGGGGAAGGTGAGAGGAGAGCAATAGTTCTGGTGAAAGATACCAGATTTGCTGAATCCCTGTTTTTATAACATTTATAGCAGAGGCAGTGCAGGCCTCCCTCCAACTTCCTGCTAATATGCCTCACCCCTTAAGGGTGGAGAAGGGAGGTTCAGTGTCCATTTCTGCCACCTGGCCTCTTCCTGCCCTCAGTTCATTCTAATGCTTAACAGGGAACCTGGTGCTTTCCATAAGTGGATGAGCATGCAGCTAGAAGCTGCGTCCATCAGAAGTGGTAAGAACTCAAAAGCAACAGAACCATGCTAGAGGGGCAGGGACTGGGGCCCTTTTCTCCCATGGCCACACAGTATTTTTTTTCTTTTAAACAGGTCTGACTCATTTCAGCCAGTTTGCAGCTGCTTAGTTCCTTTTAGAAGTGGTTGGGTTTGTATCTTCCTGCAGAGACATCAGCCCAGCTGTTTACACACCCCCACCCACTTCTAGCCCACCAATCATGAAACACCTGAGTGTTCTTAACCTTCACCACAACATACAGAGGATTGCACCTTTAACAGTCAAATTGCCACAGGCATTTAGGGTGGGTATTAGATAACGTGATATGTGCCTCTGCAGTTACATATTTCAGATGCTTTGTTTCTTACAAATCTTGTTGATAATTGGGCCATTAATAATAAGGTGGCTCAGAATTCCATGGCTGAGAAAAAGCTTTCAGACTTTGCCAATTTTTCTGCAGACTCCTTTTGGACTGTTCATTACATTTTTTTTAATATACTTAAATAACCATTAAATTACCCTCCCTATGCCTCACAATATATGGTACTAAAATGTAAAAAGAGTAGGACACCAAATATAACAGGATAAAACAATCCAAAATAGATTTTGGGCATGGAGATTCCTATTTATTTCCTGTAATCATTCAATTCCAGTTAGACTCCCAAGCTAAAGATTTTATCTGAATACTTCATGCAGTCACAGAATTTAAACTTCTGCTGAGATGAACTGGCCTCTTAGAGCTGATGCAGCTACATTTTGCAAAACACTGCACAGTGTCACTTAGTAACAGACAGCACCAACACTCTCAGCAAAAAGCCCCAGATCATAGGGATGGACATTCTTGACCTTCACACCTGCTTTTGCTTTCCACTAAGAATCAGTTACAAAGTGAACCACTTACCTGTATGCTGAGGTGCTCCTGTTCCAGTGCTTGGGTGGGGGGGAAAAAGAGGGATTTCATGGTAATTAATGAAACTGCACTGAGCTGAGATATACTAAGGTACGAAGGATTCACAAGTGTGTAAAAG
Source organism: Macrochelys suwanniensis (assembly GCA_033296515.1). Taxonomy (NCBI): domain Eukaryota; kingdom Metazoa; phylum Chordata; order Testudines; family Chelydridae; genus Macrochelys; species Macrochelys suwanniensis. Next base: position 3,676,828 of record CM065790.1, on the reverse strand, counting down.
TAACAGAACAATGGCAGAGAACATTCCTGATTAGATTTGTCATATGCCAACACACAGTGTCAACTTACCAGACTTGATGGTTACCATCCAAAATGTGATTTATCAAGAAACTAAGGATGAAAACAGATGCCACAATCCTTGGGCGTGGAATTCCCTGTGGCAGACAGCAGGAGTTTCTCCTGAGAATTGCTCTGAAATGGCTATAATAAAATTTCCACTTTATTATAGAGATCAGTTTCACAACAAACTAGATTTGCTAAAAGAACAGAAAAATGAAATCACTGGGCAGTTAACAGACAAGCTGTCTGCACCCATTAGAGATGGTAAACATGTTTTTCCAAGAGATTTATTCAGTGATGAGATTAAAGAAGGATAGGTGCCCTCTGAATACTAAAACTGCAGCTACTGGATTTTTAAGGCAAAAGGACTGAACATATCAACAGTCTTCATTTGAGTCCTGAAGGTAGGTAGTTTTCAATCTCTTGATGTCAGAGACACAAGTCCTCCCCTGCCTGGAAACACCAACACTTACCTTGTGTTTGCACATCATCACATAGCCAAGAAAGTCAGTATTCTTTGCTTTTAAGCGACACTGCCCTTGAGCTGTTTAGCTCAGCCACACACACTGGATTTCTCTGCATGAGCTGCCTCTGAGACCTCATTGGAACCAGTCTGAAATTTTAGGGTTTCTTTCCTCAACAGAAGAAGCCTGATTAATCTGAATTTAGTGCAGGCTGCTATCTAGCAGAATTCCAAATAGTATACAAGGCAGGAGCTGCCACAGAAACAATCCCACCCTTCTGTTATGGGTACATGGAGGCAAAGGGTAACTGTTAAGCCAGTTCCTCAGAGAGGAAAGATCACTTTTGCTAGAGAGTGGTCAACAAGGAGGACTCCAGATACCACTTGAGGACTAAGTTTGAATCCTGTGACATATCCCATCAGTGCCTGAAGTTAAACAGACGAAGTGGGTGAAATCTCTTTTATTCGACCAACCTCTATTGGTGAAAGAGAGAAGCTTTCGAGCTTACACATACCTCTTCTTCAGGTCTGGGAAACTAATTGAAAGCATCACTGCTTGAGGTGAAGTAACAGACATTCTGGAGAAGTTCCTCCAGACTTCAGCGTTCCATGAGAGATACAAGTAGGTGAGGGGAGCATATGCTCACGCTCCCTCCACATCAGGGGAGTTGTGGATGAGAAGATACAATGACAGCTGCAGGACTTGGTCGCATATGTGGTCCTCTTTGTCCGTAGGAATTGCCAGACTGGATCAGATCAGTACTCCATCTAGTCTCAGGTAGTGGCCCGCGCCACATGAATTCATTTCTTGTGCCTTCTGAAGTATCATTACAGAACAGCCAGCCCATAGGGAAAGGTTTCTTCCTAGCCCATTTGGAAATCTCTTTGTGCTGGTACCCTGTTCTTCTGGCCTGCCCAAGAGCAGAATTGTGGTCAAGGAATTTTTCACTCAGTGGTTGTTGGGAAAACCGCAGACTTAGAGTGGTTTTTCGTGTGTTATAGGCCTTTACCTAATTAAGGTCCTCCTGTGGTTAGAGGATATAACCTTTTTATGAGTAAGACACTTTACAGATCACCCTTCTGCTAGAAGGCAAGTGCCACAAGAGAGAGGATCCCTTTCCTCTCCACAGCGTGAAGACAGCTGAGCGGGGTATCTTCCAGTGACGGCAGCAATAGTCCCCACTGCCTGAATGATAAATTAAAATTCTCCATCAAAATTCATCATTTTCTTAAAGCTTTTCAAAAGGTTAATTCAAGGCCATTAGAATGTGATGCCAGAAAGTGCCTACAAACCTCCTGCTGTAAAGATTCCACAGCTTAAAAAACCCCATTCAGTTATTTACCAGGATTTTGGAATAGATTGCTCCCCCCAAGCTCCTTGACAGAGAATCTCATAAAAGGAAAAGGTATTTAACTCCAGTGCAACTCTTGGCTGCAGGACTGACAGAACGTTAAATGGGAACCATGATGATTGCTGGAATCATGTAATTAACTCCTGCTGGCTGCATGACAGCAAATTAGACAAATTAGGAACCACCTACACAGGCGCTAAATTGCCTTTTTTTGGTGCAGGCTGGATTGTGTACTCCATCCGACAGGATTCGCTTGGGCAATAGAAGCTGCATGCTACACATTCACTGCATGTACACAGGAGGCACTCTCCATCTGAACGGCACAGTGCCGAGGAATAAGGTTGCCCTGTTCCAAATACTGAATGCATGTTAGAAGAAGAACAGAGATAGCTAGAACTGGCACAGAGATAATGTAATGGCAGGATGCACAACTTTTCGGTTAGCTAAGAGAATGGCCCTTTACAACTATTTATACTGCTATTGGACACAAGCAGTTTAGCACAGTGATGGGGTGGGACCTACATTTCAAAAGGCACAGGCAGCTTTTAAAAACATTATATATCCCTAGCATGTACAATAGCATTAATATAAGATGACTCACAGACAACAACTGCCCTTCAAACTAAGCCAAGGCCCTTACAACATCTTCTCAGAAAGAACCCGACTGAACAAACCTCTGGTGGTTGGGGAAGCAAGTCACAGAGTCCTTCAAACATCCTACACCACAGACATTAACCCAAGCATTGCTACTGATCTCAACCACTAGCAGGGAATATGATGAGAAAGGTAGAGACTTTAAGGTATCCAGGATCTAAACCATACAGAGCTTTGTAGATCCAGACCAAATAGACAAATGCTAGGAATTACACCTGGAAATGAAGTGGAAGCCTGTTTAGTCTCTGGAGCATAGGTGTGACATACTGCAAAGCTTCTGCATGACTTTCAGACACACTTTCAGGTCACCAGCAGACCATCAAGCCAGTACCACTTCTCCCTTTCCTGAGGTTAAATGTCATTTTGGGGACAGATGGAGAAGGCAGTAAACTGTAGACTGAGTAAGCAGTGTCTTAGCTGATCACCATCTTGTATGGAGGTGCAGCAAAAGGCAGGCTAATGCTATTATACCAAAGGAATATCCCAGAGGGGATTATTTCTACCCATATCTTAACCTCTCGTTCTGTAGTTGTTGTCACTTATACCCAATGTCCACATTGCCCAGTAATCCTGCCAGAGTCAGTGTCAGTCGCACCCATCTCCAGAGAACACACTAATGGGCCAGTCAGTTATCTGGGGGATTTGGTATCTTAACCTCTTGGTGCTAGGAGTAATTTCTAAAGCACACATTAGAATCAAATCAACTAGCTCCAAGGGTTAATGCTGGAAGGGAACACACCAGACTGTGCATCTGCTTGTCTGTCGCTAATTGAAAGGGACTTCCTCAGAATTCTGAGCCAGAAGTCCAAGCTACAAAATAAGTGTTTCTCCCTTGTTCTTAAAGATCCAACAGAACAGACATAGCAGCTACACAGTAAAGCTTATGGAGTCAGCTTTGCATCTAGGCCTGTTAAACTGCATTCCAAACTATGAAACTCAGCAACCTTAGAACTGCAGGCTAAAGGAAAAAGGCAACGTATACCCCCCCCTCTGCTGACTTACCTGTGATTTAAACACCGTGCAGATACTGATATAGACGAGAACACCTTCTACTTCCCCTTGCTGACTACTGCCTGTCCCAGCTGCACGTCAGGTAGATGCAACCCACAGTAGTGGTCAAGAGTGACCTGACATTCCAACTAGTTTAAGAACTGTGATTGAGACATAGTCTAAAATAAAATTTTCAGAAGTGCCTATGTGACTTCAGCTCTTAGGCTCCTACGTTACTTTTGAAAATGGGACTTATGTCTCAATGAAAATCAGTGGGACTTAAAATCCTGGGTCACTTAGGCACTTCTGAAAGTTTTACTTTAAGTTCTGCTGACTTTCAGTGAGGCCAGGTCTATACTGGGGGTGGGGGGGTGTCGACCTACGATACGCAACTTCAGCTACGTGAATAGCGTAGCTGAAGTCAGCGTATCGTAGGTTGACTTACCTGGACGTGAGGATGGTGGCGAGTCAACCGCTGCCGCTCCCCTGGCGACTCCGCTTCCACCTCTCGTGGCGGTGGAGTTCCAGAGTCAACGGGGAGCGCATTTGGGGATCGATTTATCGCGTCTAGACAAGATGCGATAAATCAATCCCCGATAAATCGATCCCGCTGATCTGGCAGGTAGTGAAGACGTACCTAAGTGGTGAACATTCCAGAAGGGCATCAGTGGAACCGAATAAAGGATTGGAGCAGTTAAATGGGGGTAACCATGGACAAATAAGGAAATTTAGGCTTAACTGTTTTGTTGAAGAGCAGTCAACAAATGGAATAAACTGCCAAATAAAGGCCATTTAAAATCAAACTCTCTCAATGAGTGAGAAGCAGCCAATCAGACTTATCACCTGAACTATTCAGAGGAAACCTGAAGAGCAGTTAATTATAATATACCTTATCTCTGATGTGAAATGTATAAAACATTCCTCCTCCAAAGCTTAACAGAGCAGCCTGCTATTGCTGCCCATTCTCAATACAAGACTCAGCAATCCTCTGCTAGTGAGAGATTCAGACCTTGATTTTAAAAGGGCCTCAGGGACAGAGTCCCAATTTTGTGCCTAAAGATAACCGTAGATCCAAATCTGCACCATGTAATAACTGTGTGAGCATTTCAACAGCTCATTGATTGCACCCACAATGTAGTTAGATGGTCAAGAGCTATAACGTACAACTTGCTTGCAAAATTGAGTCTGAATTTTTTTCCAGGCGCAAAATTAGATGCCACTTGTCAAATCAGGCTCTCCCATTGACACTGGTGGAGTTTATAGTTGGCAATTTGTCCAGTAACAAACTATTAATTCTACCCAGATCTTTGCTGGACTGAGTTACTAAGGGTAATCTATATTTAAGATTACATTTTCTGAAATTATGATTTTTTTCAGTTGTTAAATCAAATGTGGTGATTTACCTGCTTACTACAAAAAATATTATACTCTGAGCCTGGTTTACCACTACATTGTTCAAATGTGCTTACCAGTTTTACAGCAGTAGAAGTAGTGGTGAATCAGGTCTTTTGTACCTTTCACATCTGCGTATTACGAGTGACTATGGGGCTAATATTATTCTGCAATTAAAAGCCACATTCTAAGTACAATTTTTATATGAAGAGTTCTCAGCAACTTTATATTACAATAACAGTACATTGCTATGTAGTATGTAAAACAAATTTTAAAATGACTATTTAAAAACAATTATACATTTCACATACACTTAGACCTCAATCCAGAATCATTTTAATCCAAGTAAATTTTTGTAAGGTAAGCTTAAAATAAAGAATTATTTATTAATGGTTCTATCTTAATTCCTAGTTTTTCAAAACCATGACCAAGCAATTTATTCATGCTGAGTTAATTACCATTCCCTCCCCCCTCCCTTTATGAATTAATTTGGCCTAATATAATTTGGTCTCTGTAGATTTTAACTTCAATATTCTAATTACCACCAAAGCTTTTCCTCCTTCCTTTGGAGATTAGCGTTAATAGTTTTGGGAAAAGATTACTTTCTTATTAGACAATATCATGGAGTCAACAGTACATTTCTAATCTGTACACCTATAGAAAGCCATGTTATGGTTTTCTGTACAAACCATTTTGGTGAGCAGGCATTGTGGCTTTGGTACACAGCTAAGTTTTTCCACTAGAAAGGAAAGAACGCAGTGCTTGATACTCAAGAGTATCAATATGATGAACTTTTCAGACTGCACAAGAAGAGATGTTTGGAGCAGAATGATTTACTGATAAGACTAATAGATTCCTTTTTTCTTATAAACTAATATATTTTAACATCAACAGTTTTTTATCTTAAACTAAAATAATTTCAGTGGCCTTTAAAAAACACAAGATTGGAAATTAGACTAGTTGATTTTTCTCCTTAAACAGTTAGATTTTGAAATTAAATAAAGGCATAATAAAAGCTCGTGCCATGTATATGATTCATCACATGTATATGGAAGTTGAAAAACAGTAATTAACATTCTTCAAGCTGAGAAAAAAAAATCTTACCTTTTTATACCATGATCTCTGGTTACAGTCATTACATTTCAGCCTATTTTATACAAGTGCATATGGCTACGAAGGTCCGGAGAGAATGAGAATAAAGTGATATTAACCTGCTGAAAACTGCTTTAAAAAGTCTTATCCTGCAATACATAGAGGTTCCAACACCATTTAAATAAAGAGGCATCTCTGACTTCAGTTAATAATCCTGATAATTGATTCAACACCTCAAGCATTAACCCAAACAGTTTAACGAAAAACAAACAAAACAAAAAAGTGAATTTAGAACAGCGAATTTTTTCTGAAATTTGCCAGATTCTAGAATGTCAGTTATTTTATGAGGATTTTAGGGAGGAAAAATCCATTTCAGAAGTGAAGTGACCTAATCCTTCCACCGTTTCACCATATTATTGTGAGGCATGGTTGGGACACATTAGTTCAGTTATACTTGGGAGAAAAGGTGGAATGTTTGCTGTCTTTCATGTCTTCTGGCATGTAGCAGCTCTGGGTTCAAGAATGGCCACTGTAAGCCTTGGTGGCAGTTTCTAGGTGAACTTTGATACTAAAGAGCTGAGCACAATTGTTCAGTTAAAATTCTGATTTAAGTGGTGAAAGCTAAGGCGGAGTTAACGGATATAAATTGGTAGCCCCACCAACTTTTAATGAAATCCAAGTTTTATACATTGGTCTCTTCTTTCTGGTGTGAAGAAATAACCAAGAGACATGTATGCACATCTATTGCTATGTATCCCAAGGAAGGACTGTGGCTTGGAATAAGTATTGCTTTTATTTAAAAGGATCTGAGTTCAGGGAAAATATCTTTTCAAAAAGGAAAAGCCCAGAGTTCCATATTTGAAGCTGAGACCCCTTCAAAACGAGTCACGTTTGTTCTTGCTTTTAAGACATCTATAAATAGCCATTTCGAGCCACACAACCTGATGGTTCTAGAAGTCAGAGAAGAAATCTTGAGGACCCAAGTGAACAATAAAAGGTGCGATGCTGAGAGGCTGGCAATAGGGACTGTCAATGAAAAAACCACCTACAGTGGAGAAAAGAGCAGAGAAGCAAAAACTTCATGTTAATTTCAAAGGGATTGGCTGAAGCTAAAGCTCCATTTAAATTTCTCTGCTCCTTCAGCTGTAAGTGGAATTTTCATTGTAAAAGGGACACAAATGGGTACTTTAAAACTATCAAAACATCTAAACTTCCAAGGTTATCACTTTTTAAACAAAGAACTGACAGCTCATTCATATTTTCAGTAAAGCAGAGAAATGTAAAATATGCAGCAACGGGGCAAGTTTACAATGTGGTTAGTAACTCCCAACAAATGACAAAAAATGAAAAAATGACTTCATATAAATCATCTGAAATGACGGCCATCATGTTGGAAAAGAGCATAGCTCCCTCTGTTTAATGAGCTGGGGAGGAATAAGTTATTGGGCAAGTAAATTTTTAATACGTAAATATTTTCTGAACAAATTGTAGTTTAAAATTTAAAGTCTCAGAAATTCATGGATTTTAAAAAACAACCACTGTATCATCAGCAGTTGCCAATCAAGAGAACTCCAAAAAAAGTAGGGATCTTTTAATGAATATTGTATTACCCAAAAATGGGCTCTCATCAGCCATGCTTTTTCTGCTCCGTGATGGCTCCCTTTCATCCATAGGCCAGCAAAACAAGTCAATGATTTATCAACACTACTCAATTTGAAGGCACCCCCAACCCTGCCGTTTATCTCTCAGTGCTAATTCAAGGGATGCTAATGTCAGACTCTCTGCTACTGTCAATAAAAGCTACATACTTTATTAAAGTACCACCACCACCAAATGAAAGCAAGAGCTACAGCAGGAAGAGAAACGTTTATGAAAGATTTAAGCACATTCCTAAGCACAAATGCTTGGTTTGAGAACAGCTGCTGTAGTTAATTCCAAGGAAAGCAGCTTGTTATACACTTCACCCCCTTATCATGCTGTTCTATGATTACTCTCCCTGCTATGAGAAACGTACATTGGGGTAAGCCCCATTCTTACCACGTCATTTAAAAAAACCACCCTCCCCCAAGAACAGAGTCTGAAGGAGAGCAGAGTGTATAAAGGCATCTTCAAGACAGCACAAAATATAACAAACCTACTGAAAAGTAACTGGCGACCTCTGAATGGGGAAGTGCAACCAACAATGCTGCTTATTTTGTGGGGGTGATACCTTAATAAAAAGTACTTTATTCCTTCATATTAGAGTCCAAAGCACAACAGCTTTATACACAAGCCTGGAAATATCCTGGTGACAGTACGGAGTATGTCCTCTGCTCTATACTTTCAGAGGGGTACACGCACTCCTTACATTATGGATGTTGCCTTAGTTTGGGCACCAACTCGTATCAAAAAATGAATACTGGCCTATGGCTGAAATGTGTCACTTTTCACAGCAGCACTCAACAAGAACTGGGACCATTAAATAGCAAGTTTTCATGGGGACCTTGTTGCTGCTTTAGATTCTTATAATTGTAAGGGGAAAAGGAGAACCCTTTTTAAAATTAGACTGACAACTAAAATAACTAAAAATGCTACATGGAAAATCCAGGGTGGGCAGACAATCTTACAGAGTGAAGAAGGCCACAAGAACAAGTGCAATTTATTCTTTTTGGGGAGAGGTGGGGGGCATTGTAAAAACATCTTTGGAACACTGAAGAACTTAAGCATAATGTTATGATTGTCCTTTCTCTGGGCAATACAGACTTAAACTATGTATTCCTCCAATTACATAACAAAAGTCTTTGCATGGAAATTTCCCTTGTCTAACACAGGATTCACAAAATATAACTGGATACAAAGAGACCATCTAGTGTTAATAATTCCCTTTGCTTTCTTTTTCAGCATTTTGCATACAAATGAAGAGGCTTCTTGGGAAACGAAGACAGGGTCTACGTTACTGAGCCTTACGATATGCTAATTTCCTTGGTTTTAAAGATGCTAAGGGAATCCTTTCAAGGTACTGACGCTTAGATATATCAAAAACAACAACCTAATACTTAAACCCATATTTTACTAGCTTTATTCACCTTAATATTTTCAGAGTTAAATTTTAACTGAAAAGTTTTACTGGTTTGTTTTTTTAAAATAACTACACTCTGACTTAAGTAGCCCTACAACAAATACAGGTAATTAACTGAGAGTCTCTGTGTCTGCATTAGGAAACAGGCAGTACTCTGTGTTACGACAAAACAGTTTATTTGTGATCAGTGTTTTATATTCTATACATCCTTCACAAATTTAATTTTACATAATCGGATACTTCATTTAAAACGTAAGGTTTAAGCGTCTAGTTCTTCCCTATAACAGAAGGCTGGTATAAGTTATTTGAAAATGAGGTAACATTTCACAGAACATTTTTTTTTTCTTCAAGTTTTAGAGAACTAAATTTGCATTTTGTTAAAATCAAAAAGTAGGAAAAGATGTTTCTTTACAAATGACTTTGCTCAAGTATGTGTTCAAAGAAAACAGGATAAAAAGGCTTTTTCTCTTCTAACATTCTGTACTGTACTGTGTTGTTCAATCAATAGGAATTAGCTTCTGCCATTTGCTAAAAGAATGAGTAGTGGGGAACAGGATATGTTGGGAATTTCATAACTGGTAACAGAACCATTCTCTTGGGTATACCTACAGAGAGAAGAAACGGAGAGGACTCCAAATAAGTTCAATGATCCAATAAAGTCAAGTAAAAGCTTACAGTAATGTTCTCATTAACCCTTTCCAGATGAGTCAGTCAATGAGCTTTGAGGGCATTGAATCCCATAAGCAAAACATTTCAACATTTTGTAATGCTTTAAACAGGAGTTTTAATATAACATATTAGATTTTATCATTCTGATGTTTATTAATTTAGCACGAAATATACGTTCCAGAAGTAGTCAGTACATGTTACACTGAACCAGACTGGATTTGGAAAGTTAATTTACATTCTTATGAAGATAGTGGGGATAATCTATCTTGTTCAGTGTCCTGAAGTAATTTGACAGGCAGCTACAACTGCAAAGATTTGAGACAGTAAATGCTGCTGTACATACATGGAAGTTCTTTAAAAAATGGTACAGCACAGTTTTGACAAACCTCCCTTTGTATCTGTCAAAACCAGGCACTGATAACTCAATCAAGTTCTATATCAATTTAGACTTTCTGCATTTATTCATATTGTACTGAAGTGGCAAATCTGGAAAGATTAATATCTGCCTAATCTCAGGATTATTATAGCGTTCTTGTGGCCTCACAAACTTCTGCATACTGAAATACGTTTTTTTTTAATGGTTCCTATTTAAATTCTAATATTTAACCTACGTATCCATTTAGAAATCACAAAGCAGCAACAGCAGGTATTCCAGAGCACCAGATGATCAAAGTGAAACTTCCCAACATGCAACAGCTTACAAAGGCAAAGAGACATATTTACCTTACAGCCAGAAAAGCATTATTTCAGTACTTTGCATCACAATAAGACATTAAAACAGAAAAACTCTTTATGCGAAAAATGGGGGCAGCAGATTTCACAAGACTTTGAAGTCAGCGATATGCCACACGTAAATATCTAAGCGATTACAATTCAGGCTCCAACACAGATGTCATGAGAAGATGGAGGGGAAGGAAAAAACAAACCAAGAGAAAAAAGGATTGTAGGTAAAACTCCCAGCCCCACTGAAGTCAATGAGAGTTTTACCACTTACTTCAGTGGGGCCAGGACTTCACCCCATATTCTTATATATAATTTATCTGCCAATAAGAGATACGGATAGTCAAGTACCAGCCATCTTAGACCATCTCAGGGTCAGGGTCATATTCAATACCCACTTCTTAATATTTCATACAGGGTTGAAGGGTACAAAAGGGATTGTTTAAAATAAGCCACTGCTGAAACAGGTCCTAAACTAAATATGTTAATTTCCTGCTGGGTGAGCAGGTAGAGGTTCCCTTTGTTATCAGTAACAGTGCATGAAAGATAATCAAGAATACGCTTTATGGGAAATGCTAGTATCACCTGCTGCAATGTGAAAACAGATGGCCAATTCATATCTTTCTACTGAGATAAGAAAAGCTTTAAATCCGAGGAAATGCTTTATCCGAGTAAAGGCACCTCATTGGCCAATTCCCTTGCCCTGCTCCACAGAAGGAAGCATAGAATGGTAGCATCTAGTCCTGCATGGCAGATGCTCCTAGACACCACCAATACTAGACCCGCAGCATTTTCATCATCAGGGTACAGCACAAGAGGCTATAGCTGTATTTATAGCATGCATCATTTAGAATGGAAAAGGTTCTTTCCCAAGGTGTAGAAATCAAGTGACCCAGTTCCATAATATTTCCCTGGTCAGATAAGGTTTCTACACTGGTAGTGGTATCAGGTGGAGTTACTGTTAGCCACCAATTTGATTCAGATTCGATGTGAAAGCAAGCATTAGGAAAATAACGCAGCACAGGAATGGTTGGTTCAGTGAGGATTAGGTTTCCCCTTTGAAAAATTAAAAAAAGGCTGCTGGAGCTTACTCAGGTGGTTTTGCCATTTGAGAACTACAGACTCTTACCCAGTTATAGAAGACAGGTTCTGTACACACAGAAGATCAGAACTGGTTTTGAGAGACAGCGCCTTGTTTTACTCTAGTGTGTCGGAACATATCACTGACTCCAAACTGTTTTGCCCCCATTGCCACATAAACCTCATTCAAAGTATCCAAAAGGCCAGTTAGAGATAAATGGGCTTTATTAGTCTAGTATTTAAAAAAGCTGGGGGGTGGACAGGAGAAAGTACTCTAGAGCTGTGAGAGAGGCCCTATGTTTATTTTAGTCCATATGAAATATATTGCACTGCCGTCCTAGATTTCACTGGGTTTCTTAGCAGAAAGGGGCAGTGCAAGTTATGGTGCCTTAGAAGCCTGGCAGTCTGATCTCTAAGTAACGTACAAAAACTCAGTTAGCTTGACCCAAACAGCAGCAATTAGCCTGCAACTATATAAAATGTGTCTGGACTGGTTCGGAGATGTTTGTGGCAGTGGGCATTTCAAACAACTGATTGCAATAAGAGGAAATGCCCACAAGTCTAACTTATGGACTATCATTTTACTAATGTTTAGCCAAGGGCGTTAGATTAATATTCAAGGATGTTAGATTTGGCCCGTAGGTATTCTTTGAATGGAGCACAAGTTGGCTGTAAAAAGTAGGAGAACTACTTTAAAATATTCAATTTCACTATGAAAGGGAACAGGCAGTTAGAACAAGCAGTCCTTCCACAATCAGGCAAAGCATAGGCAAAAAGCTACTCCAACCAAAACAAGAACCACAAGGTTATGGCATCAATTTAAATGTCCTCACTGTCATATTTAAAGTGAGCTCTGATTTTCTTGGATCACTCTTGCAAACTCTAGGGCAATCTCTATTTTTGGACTGCCATGATAGTTTCAATACCATTTCTAGTTCAGTTAACAGGTCATACATACCGTAGGCTGGCGCAGCTGGGCTGTACCCATAAGGTGCCCCATAGCCTACAATACAAACAGAACAAGCGTTTGGCTTTATTCCCCCCAGCATATGAAGAATCATATCAAAGGTCGCAAACTTAATACACAGGGGCCATCCACAAAACAGAAAGTCCACTCCCATCTAAGTTAAAATTCTTAAGCAGCATTTGGGTGTAATCGTTTCAGATTCTGGTTGCAGAAATAAACAAGCCACCTTGTGCCTTTTTTGGAAGCTTCAGCATAGAAGAGTGAAGCTCCACCTTTCTTAATATTTCTTAATATTCTCTCTTGGTTGAAACTTTCCAGTCAATACTGTCGCACTGCAAGAGTTGGCAAGGCCCAGTTTACAGACTCTCTTAATAAAATACCGATATGACAATGCACAAAATAGTCATTGTCCTCAATCCCCCAGTTAGGAAAAGGGAAACCTGGAGGCCTGTGGTAAAGGTCCAAACCATCAGCAGATATTTTTGGTGATTAAGAACACTGCCATTTCGTTTACGCAGAGTCCAAACATATTGCACAGAAGACATCTGAATGGCTGGATAGTCAAAAGGCACTGATGTAAGCTTAAAAAAATAAACCAAACCATCGTGGGGATAGGAGGCATGCAAAGTTAGAGGATACAGTCAGTTGCTGAATAAAAAGGAATGGTGACAGCATTGTTCTTGGTTGCTATTTCATTAAGACTTAGTTTCATTCATGTCTGGTAAAGCTTTTCTTGAGGGGGGGTTAGGTTGGGGTGGGGGAGGCTGAAGAGGAAAAAGGTACATAGGCCAAGAGAAATAAATGCTTAACAAGGATGATGGCTGGGAAATTAAACCTAGTTCTGGAAGAATTCCATGCTGGCAAGGACTGTGCCTCTAGCAGGTTACAGTGTCTCAGAAATGACTCCTCAGGCAGAAAAGCAGTTTCAGAAACAATGTTCAAGTCCATTAAAAATGAATGACTGGTTTTTAATATTTATGATTACATCAATATACAGGAACAATGAAGGCACCACATTGCTGACTGCGCCAGGTAAATATATCCAACTACAGGGCTGCATTATTAACATTTGGGAACTGATGAAGGGTGTAATTAGAGTGTATGCTATATCCTAAAAACCTTGAGCACTAATGATCAGGGTTTTACTCTTCAGAAGCTGAGTGAGTGTTGGCCATGGAACTTTGGAGGCAGAGACCAAAGAATAAAATAAAATATACAGAAATGGAGGAGATTCTCCTCCCACCCCCAACTCCTGCGCATTATCTTCTACACCAGTGTGGTTCAACCTCTTCAGGTTGGCAACCCCTTATTCAAACTCAAATGTTCGTGATTCCACACCATAAAATGAAGAGACAATAATGATAAGCCTATGTAATTTGTGTGTGTAGCTGGAGAGGTTTCACTGAGAATACCTGACCTTGAAGGATAACAGTAGGCAAGGAATGGAGGAGCAAGATGTTCTTTGCTTTAGATTGTAGTATGATTTCAATGCCTCACAACTACCTGCTCCCCAGGTGTTGTGACCCACCAGGTGAGAGACACTGTTTTAGATTAAGCAAAATATAGAGGAAACCCAGAAGTTGCTATGCACTTCATTGTCTCTGTAGCTATAGTTTTGTCTACTGCTAACCTGCCAATGGGAATCAACACTAAAACAGCCTGACCAGCAATGTGAATTCTACGTGAAGGGGCCCAAGTATAAATGGGAACCAAAAAGCCTTTTAATTTGGACCTGCAGTTTTACTGCTCAAAGCAACACAGCCAACATTACAGAGCAACATCAGCCAGAATAGGAATGTGAATTTCCTTCCTTCATTTCACCCAGCATGACAGCTGTTAATAGGCACCTCTGCTCACAGCCCCAGACTGTGTGGGGTGCTCCCGAGAGCACAATGACTTCCAAATCTGCCAGCATAATCCCCACACTTCACTACTCTGGAACTCATCCCAGCACAGCAGCAAGTTCCATTCCAGGGGCCGTTCCCCAAGAGGACTGAAGGGTCTCTCCCTGTGAATCAGAGTGCTCCTAGAGGAGATTCATCAGGTGGCAAAGCACGTCTCGCGGGAAGCAATGCACACAGGACAGTACTTTAATTTTGCATGCACAAACAATACCCCTTCGCCTTTATTAAGGATAATCCTGTCACATTATCTAGACTGAGAAACTCTTGGTAAAGCCAATCATAATACTAACAGGCATCTTCCAGGAGACTTCATAACTGGGCACAGAGTTGTGGGAATCATGCCATGGTGAGTTATGAGAAAGGCAGATATCAGAATTACAAAGCCCGAGGGAAAGAGCTGGAGAGCTATTTGCTCATCTTCCATGCACAATAAACTGCAAACGAGATATGTTTCCAGCTCTACAGACTCTCTGACTTTTCCCTTCATTTAAACCCCCATGCATTTTCCCCTATGGCTCTTCTCAAATGCCACAAAACTAAACAGGTCACCAGCATGGATGAGTCTGACCCATAGAGAGGTGAACTTCAGCAGCTATAGTTCATCCATGGACAGTTGGGATCGACGGACCCTTCGTTATTAGCGCCATGACGTACCTGGTGCTATGTATCCAGTAGCAGCGGCTGCCCCAACAAATGCCCCTCGTGTTAAAGCACCTCGTCCTCTGCCTCGAGCAGCCTGGACTGCTGCAGACACAGCTGTATTTACAACTCCTTTAGTCTGTGGAGAATAATAAAAATGGCATGATTCAGAACATGATACACGAGGCAATCCATGTTCAACCCAGCTAAATGACCTGTCTGAATTCCCTCTAATGCGATATTCAACCCGCCAGGCTTGTTAAAGGCAATACACACTCACTCATTCCATTCTGAAGCGTAGCTCTGCAGAGTTGGGGACTGTGGCACAGACCTATACGTGAGCTCACAAGTTCTCAATGTCCCCTTCCCTGGAGAGAAGGGATGGAGCATTGGCAGCTGTGCCAATGGGCATCTTTGTTTCATTCAAACTCCACAGTAATCAGCTCTCTTACTTAGCCTGAAAACTCTTTGCAGCAGGGATGCGCGCTATCTTTTTGTCACGTGTGCGATGTGACTCTGATCACTGATAGGGCACCAATGTGCTACTACACTCTGCTACTGATCTCCATCTCGCTCCCCTGTGGGGAGCTGCAGGGATGTGGGGTCACTGCTGCAAAGCTGGATTTGTTACATCAGAAATCCTTGACACTTTGAGAGCATGAAGTGCCCAGGGGAGAGGGGGAGGATATTGACTGTATTTCTCTCCACCTCTCCTCTCTGGCTTGCTGGCTGTTTAAACCGCTGTGCAGCCCAGCTTTGCCCTGCCCCATGAAGTGCTAAGAGCTGGGGCAGTCGAGCTGGGGGGTGGGGTGGGGGGGGGGAGAGGATAGAAGCACTGGCATTTTTATTGTAATATTTCCCTGTAACATATCAAGGGTGAAATCCCAGCCTTAACAACTTCAAGAGGACCAGGACTCACCCCAAATGAAGCAAGAAAGCCTGGGTAAGATTTTTCAAAAATACAAACCTATCTTTATGCTCCTAAAGTCACACTTAGGGCTTGTCTACACAGCGTTTAGTTCGCGGCGAGCTGGTCTGTGAATCTACCCCGCACCAGCTTGCCGTGCACTAAGTGTCCGTGTGGACCCTGCTGACGCACATTAACAGCTAATACACACTGATCTGGTCCCATTTCAAAAAGGACTAGGCTAACAATGTGCGAGAGTTAGTCTGTGGCCAGCTAGTGCAGGGTAGATTCACACCTCAGCTTGCCACTAACTGTTTGTGTAGACAAGCCCTTAGGCATCATTAAACTGGGTTGCCAGATTTTCAGAAGTGTTGGCCATTCAGCTCCCATAGGTTGGGTTGGCAGCTATCAGATGACTGGCACATTCAAAATTTGGCCACTGATTTTGACTCCTACTTTTTAGGAATCTTGGCTGCTTACAGTTAGACTCATTAGATAGGAATTAAACTTGAAACAGAGTTACCCTTCCTTTGGGCTAGTATGTGCAGTATCCATTCAATCTGATAGATCGTTTCCCATGTCCTCACATGGAGATAGATTTGGATAGAATCATAGGACTGGAAGTGACCTCGAGAGGTCATCTGCTCCAGTACCCTGCACTCATCCCTGACAGGTGTTTGTGGAATCTCCATCACTGGAGATTTGTAAGAGCAGGTTAGACAATCTCCCTAAACACTGGAATTAACTGCTTTACTACCCTGACAGGATGTTTTTCTAATGTCTAACCTAAACCGCCCTTGCTGCAATTGAAGCCCATTGCTTCTCGTCATATCCTCACAGCTTAAGGAGAACAATTTTTCTCCATCCACCTTGTAACAACCTTTTATGTACTTGATGTAACGGGCCATTTTCATGCCTGGCTATCAGGATCCTATCCATTTTAAATGCTGAGTGTCTCTAAAGAATACATCCTTCCTAGTTCATTTTTATTTTCTGGCCCACCATAAGATCTAATCCCCTCTTACATGTCTGAATAAATCCCTTTCCTTCTCTCTTTTCATTTTGTTATAATTATCTTATTCCTTAATTACCTTCTGGCTCCGTCTGCTTATCCTACTCAGTAAACACCATTTCTTAATTTTTTTCTTCTCAAAGCACACAATAGCTACAGTTGTGTAGACAGCCCTGTTGTTCTAATCATAGACTGCTCTGGCCAAACTTCCTTTAGAAACTCTGACTTTTCCTTCTTTTTAAATAAAGGGAGAGAGTCTGCATGTGTGCATCAAACTGCATTGTTCCCCAAGCATAGTCAGCAGCTGCAGGCTAACTGGCAACCTCACGCAGCAGATCAGAGCGCTTTAGAAGAGTAGTATTGACATGGCTTATTGCAAAGAAATGAGAGCAGAATATGACTAAAAATCAGTGTCTGGATCTCAGATCATTCTCGGATCTTAACTGCCATCTTTGTGTGGAATAACATTCTTCAGGAATTGG
Organism: Macrochelys suwanniensis; assembly: GCA_033296515.1. Taxonomy (NCBI): domain Eukaryota; kingdom Metazoa; phylum Chordata; order Testudines; family Chelydridae; genus Macrochelys; species Macrochelys suwanniensis. The sequence goes on along the minus strand of CM065790.1, from coordinate 3,659,388 downwards.
ATTTTAAAATAATAATGGAAGCTGAACAACTTCCATGATGCAGGAACTGGAGATCTCAGTGCGCCCAGGAGAATTGCTATAAACATAATCGTTAGGTACAGAACTTAACGACTACAAGTGGCTGGTAATTTCTCAGAATATATTTTATGCTGTAGCAGGATGGAACAAAATTCATTTTTGCAAAGCCTGGAAAAGAAATCCTAATTCTAGTTAACCTGCACAATGCAGATCAAAGCTGTAACTGTCAGGACTTTTTCAGCATGTGGGTCTCTGGAAGAAGAACGCTGATAATATAGAATGGAGAGACCATGGTGGCTCCCAGGAACCATTTTAATGATTTGGATTATTAGAATCTAATGTAAAAAGAAGTCTGAAGTGAAGTTTTTATTAAACAAATCCTCCTCATCCAATGAAATGTTGCATTTGAAAAGGGATACCCCACAAACAGTTTAGGCTCAAAATTCAACTTAGTCTAGAGGTTGTGTCTATCACCAGGCTATAAACAAGGTATTCTTTAAGTCTACCTCTAATACTATCAGAGAGGTAGTGCAGTCTAGTGGGTATTGCACTGGACTTGAACTCAAGAGACCTGGGTTCTATAACTGACTCCGGCACTGACCGGCTGTGTGACCTTGGGCAAAGTCACTTCCCCTCTCGCTGTCTTCTCTATGTAAGATAGTAAGCACTTTGGGGGCATAGACTGTTCTGTGTCTTTGTACAGCCCTAACACACTGAGGCCCTCATATCAGCTCAGGCCTCTCAGTGCGATTAACAAATTACTAACAACAACAGAATAATAAAAACAAAGGACAACGCTTCCAATGGACCTGCTGAAAAACAACAGACTGAAGTCATGTGGTCCCTCTGCAGCCGCCATTATCTAATGCTGCCCCAGGGCAGTGCTGACACAGATAATGGTGCTAACTACAAAAGGGAACTGGGGAGTCTTACCTGAGGGAGAATCTTCTTTTTCTTATTGTTGGCTGCATTAGGCCCAGAAAACAGTTTCTCAAGGGCTGCTAAAGCAGCGCTCGCTTTTGCCACCTTCTTATTTGGACCTGCGCCTCTGAACTTCTGCCCATCTACTTCTACCTGAAGCCAAGAGGTTAATTTAGAGCCAGTACTTTTCCTGGTGGGAACGACAACTCATATTTACAACCAGATCCCAGCTGGAGTCATGAGCCCTTTATAAAAAACGTCAACAACAAGTCAGTCCAGTTATGGGTGAAACTAACTTGTATTTCCTCCAGTGAGTTCAAAGCACTCCGCAATCAAGAACTAATTAAACCCAGCAGCTCCATGTGATAGGTAGTGATCACTTGAACCACTAACCACAACTGAAATGCAGCGGATTAACAGGACAGAAGTTAGGAATCCCATATCAACTTGAAACTGAGGGGGGAATTTAAAGAGGTCAAATACATTTACTTGGGATGGAATTTGGCAGGGATTAACTCGCTGGCATTTGGGAAGGTTGCCATGAAGACTTTGGTGGGCAGGATCTTACCTTTATATCTCACCTAGAACTATACTTTTAAATGATCCCCAAACCCCACAACATTTTAGGGGCACCTACAGCCCTAACCAATCAGCTTTGCACCCCCATCATCTTCAAGAACCTGCATTATGGCTACCCTTTGGCTAAAGAGAGCTGCCTTGTATTCTCTTTAGAGCCCATCAATGTTAATTCTACGTCAGCCCAAGAACCTGCTGCTGCAGAGTAAAATGAGCCAGCGATTGAATGGGGTCCCTCTGTTACAATCATTCCTAGCCCGCTAGGCTGGCAACAAGAGGATCAAATCAGGCCACTCAGACAGGGCTGCCAGGAACTATCCATGACACACACGGGGTAGTGGTTTTGGTTACTCAGTTGCCCTCTCCCCATGTCATGGCAGGGATGTGATGTGTTATAGGGCTTTCATAACCAAATCCTCCTTGCGGAATTACCTAGGACAAGGGGGACATTCCCCTGGCACTGGGAGATACAGGAACCTGAAAAGGTTACTGTCCCTCTTGTGGAAGAGAATGAAGAGTAAGGCTCTGGAATAACATTAAGTGGCAACAGAAAGCTACCAAGAGGACTGAAGCATTGTTAGCAAAACCACCTGCAGATTTCCGAGCACTGCTTCACTCACCTCCATTACAAAGCGCTTATCATGGCTCCCACCTGTCTCAGAGATGAGCTCATACTTAAGACCTCTTCTTTTTTCATTTAGCTCCATCACTGGGTTTTTGCCACTTGCTGTGAGGATAGGGCCCTGAGTTCTTACCTACAGAGACAAGATATATTATAACCGTAACAACGCTGAATGGCAGACACACATCTACAGCAGGTCTGACTAGAACAGCTGCCCACCTGGACAGTCTGGCTGCCCACCTGGAAAACGCCAGTATTAATCATCTTCCTTTTGTGTTTCTGCAACAGCCAGTTCTTCCTGATACATCCGCCTTAGCAGGCTCTCTAGGGACGGACCGGCAACAGAGACACAGCATTGTCAGAGCTTCAGCACAACCTGCTGCACCAGAACAGCAGATATGAAGCCCCTACCCCACAAGGAAAGCTGAGGGATGAACCATTTAAAAAAATAAAATGAAATATTGCCAGCCGCGCGTTTCAGGCACAGCAGGCAGCTAGCCAGGCAGTCAATGTCTCCATGACCAGTCGCAATCACCTTCACAGCACAGCATGGAGCGTCATGCTGCTGGCTGCCCCGAAGCCTGGACTCAAAGGGCACCCAGGCTGAAGGACAGACCTTCAAGGTGTCAAGTTTCTTGAAAGCAACTCTCTGCTACTAAACAGAAGGGGATTGGCTTTCCCAGCCCCGCACATCTCGATTGCCTCATCCAACCATCCCCATGGCATGTCCAGTCTCTGACCGGGGAAGCCACAGAGTGTAGGGCATACATCACAGTAGATATAGCTGTTATCTTGGGTTAGAAATGCGGAGACAACGAGCCAGTACACCAGCATAGCAGACTGCATTATAGTCTGCTGTGCTGGAGGCACCAAAGCAGATACTGAAAAGTGAGAACACAGAAAATTAGGAGAGCCAGGCCAAGATTTTCAAAAGTGTCAAGTACCCAACTCGAGGCACCTGCCCTCTGAAAATAAGGTCCCTTTAAGGCATCTCAGTTTAGGCACCCAAAATCCTGAGTCGCTTTTGAAAATCTTGGCCCTTGTAAACATTTCTAACTTTTTACATGAAAAAGTGTTACGATTTGCCTTTAGTTAAAATGATCTAGATGATTCCAGTTCTTTTTAAAACAGGGTTAAAAAGGCTAATATGATTGTGACACTGTATGGAATATGGGGGAGACTTTATAATTTTGTTGATACCAATGCTATAAAGTGCAATGAATCTTACCAGATATACCATGCAAGGTATCACTGGAAAAGTTATAATTCACTAGATACAGTAATCTTGTTTATAGGTTTCTATCACCTTTGTATTGTAAGTTATAGATATACCCTACATATCTGTATTTCCAAACTTGTGCTGTGCGTCTGGGTGACACCCCCAGACAGCTTGGCATCAGCACTGCCCAGCCTGCTTAATGGCTCATCAAGGGGCATCAACTGTACACTGAACTCATTGAAAGGGTCAGGGGCTACATCTTATGACTCAGCAAGGCAAAGCAGGGGCCTGCCTATAGACAGAACTCTAAGGCATTACAGGCCCTGTGCTGGGCAGCTTGTGTTGGAAACAAAGGAAGCACAGGCCACATGGCAAAAGACTATAAAAGGCAGCTGCATCTTCTCCATTTTGTCTTCATTCCTGCTTCTTACCTCTGGAGGAACTTTTCTACAAACTGAAGCTATGAACAAAGGACTGACAGACCCATCCAAGCTGTGGATGTGTTCCAGAGGGACTTTCAAGCCAGCAAACTCACCAATACCGCTAAGAACCTGATCTATGGACTTTGAAGTCTTTGTATGTATGTAACCGTTTTACCATTTAACAACGCTTCTTGTCCTTTCTTTTTTCTTTATAATAAACCTTTAGTTTTAGATGCTGAAGGACTGGCTGGCAGCGTGGGATTTTGGGTAAGATCCAACCTAATACCGACCTGGCAACGTGGCTGGCCCTTTAGGATCAGAGGAACGTTTTGTATAGTGAGCAGAATTTTTAAAATAACTTCACCTTACAGCTCCTAGGTGCTGATTGGGAGTCTGAAACTGGAATGCAATAAGGGAGCTCTGATTTTATTTTTTTTGTGTGTGGCTTCTTAGTAACCTGGGTGGGGATCAGAAGCAGAGTTTGTGACTGGTTGAGGAGTATAACTTCAGTGTTACTCCCAAGACTGGTGGGTATCTGCTCTCCTTTTCGCAACTTGCCCTGACCTTGGCATTTCCAGTGAGGGCTACGGTAGGCACCTCGGGGCACAATGATTATTAAGGCTATGAGTTGGTCACAGAAGTCCGGGATTCCGCGATTTTACATGTCCTCCATGACTTCATCACGGGGGTGGGGGGTCTCCCACTGGGAGCCACGGGTGGGAGATCTGGCTCCAGCCCCACACCACAGGGCTCGGGCTTCTGCGATTTATTATTTATTGCCCATATCCTGTCCGTGACTTTCACTAAAAATAACTGACAAAAATCTCAGCCTTAGTGATTATACATTGTCTGGCTCTAAGTTTGAAGTCACATTATCTAAATGGGTTAAGTTATGAAGAAATCTACATTTCAATGTACTGGAAAAGTATAGAGCAGGCCGATTACTTAAATTTGTATATATAGCAAAAAAGCACTTACATTTGAAAGGAGCATTATATCTAAAAATAAGGCCAGAATCTATATCTATTTATCTGCACAACCTCCTGAGTGCATCACAAAGATATCAGCTACAGCAGTGAAAATTCAGATTACAGCTCTCGTTTCCATGCTTAACACAAACACTCTTCTAGAACTCCTGGGGATGATGAAGAAGAATGGTGGTACAAACGGAGATGGGGAGGGCGAAGAGGATAGAGTCTAAGAGTACATCTAGACCCACGGCACGACTGTGGCTGGCCAGGGACAGTGGACTCAGCTTGTGGGGTTATAAAATTGCAGTGTAGACACTTGGGCCCAGGCTCATTGGGTCTCAGAGCCTGGGCTCCAGCCTGAGCCCAAATATCTACACTGCAGCCCAAGCCCCACAAGCCTGAGCCAACTGACCCTGACTCCGAGCCTCTGTGCCTGTGGGCAGTACGGACACACGCTAAGAGAGAACTCTGAATTGCTTGGTTTGTCAGCTCATGACAACTATGTAAATATTGGAAACGGTTTAAGAAATAACATACTGCAGGCCCCTTGCAACTGGACTCTTGGAAACATTCAGCATAGACTGGTCAAGTTAAGGTCCTTTGGTCCGTCAGGGAATACTACATTTCCCACAAATTCAGTAGGAAAACAGAAGCAAAATTTGTCTTTAGAGTTCCTTAAGTAAGCTTCAAGTCCCAACATTAAGCTAGCATTACTTTAGACTGTAGCATTTTTCTAGTCCGTTCATAAGTACACATTTAAAGGCACAATAATGCCTTTCACATTATTTAAATACTTCCCTATTCATTGTGATACCTTTCTGTACTTCTGTCAATCTATAGGTACTTTTAATATAAAAACAGCTCTAAACAATGAATTATGTTATAAAAGAGAAAAACATTACATTTGTTACTGATTGGTCTTACAAGTGTGCCAAGATTGCGGCCTCAGCATGCTAGGTGCACAGTAAGACTGACTTACCCTGAAGAGCTTACAGTCTAAATAGGACAAGAGAGCGAGAAAGAATGATCCTCACTTTACAGCTCAGGAACAGAGGCACAGGGAGCTGGAAGGGATTTGCCCATGGTCTCACTAGCAGTCTGCAGCAGACACGGGAATTGAAACTAGATCTCGATTCCCAATCCAGTGCCTTAACTACGCAAGGCCATTGGCCTCATGGAAAGCTCTCTGTCACTGTGCGTTTTCCAGTGAATACCCACCTCTAAGGTAGAGGAGGTGTCAATTGTAGAATTTCCAGTATTATTGCTTGAGTTTGAAGAGACCGTCTCGTTTTTGCCTTCGGTATCTGATTTTTCATCAGAGCTCATGCACTCAATATCTGCATCAAAGCCAGTTGGGTAGCCCATTGCTTGTAATACCTACACCAAACGACATTAAACGAGATGTAAAACCAGTCTGGGGTCTGGAAGTGAATGCAAGGCTGATTATACAGCAGTAAAAAGGCCCCACACACTTCAGGAGGTAACTCACTTTGAAGTTCATTTTTCACCAAGTTAAAAACAGCAAAAAATCAAGTACTAATGGGAAAAAGGGTTCCAGCCTTCCTAAGCTGCAAAATATAATTGAGAGCTTCCAGTGTCAAATGCACCAGCAGTTCATAAATTCCATTTTCCAAATTGAGGCTCCCATGTATAATATGGGATTAAAATTTAACCTATAAAATACAGGATCTATATGCAAAGTAGTTAACTCTTCACAACTCCGGTTAGACCACATCCACTATGGAATACTACTTGACAGCGTGACCAAGACATTCTGTTTTGCATCTTAAGTTCCTCTGAGCTCAGCATATACAAGTTTGCAGAGCAAGGACAAAGCGTCTCATAGGAACTGAGGCACCAGGCCATCTGCATCACATGTAGCATCAAGCCCAGATGTTAACTGCTCAGTTTCCAAGGTGGCAGCAAATGCAGGGGTAACCATATGCCTGGCTTTTCCCAGACAGAACCTCTTTTCTGAGCCCGCTTTCTTCTCTGTCCAGGCGGGGTTTTCAAATAACAGGCAACATCCTGGGTTTTTGCAGAGCAGACAAACTGCAGCTCAGAAAGACTCCCGATTGGTCCATTCCCCTGCAAGTCATAGCTGCCGGATCCCGCCCACCCAGGCCCCAGCTCTTAGCCTTGGGGAAGGGATTCTGCAGGGATGTCCACTGCTTGCATCCGATGAAGTGGGTATTCACCCACGAAAGCTTATGCTCCAATACCTCTGTTAGTCTATAAGGTGCCACAGGACCCTTTGTCACTTCTACAGATCCACACTAACATGGCTACCCCTCTGATACTGCAGGGAAGCACTGAGCGATGACTGTCGCTGCATCCTGGGCTTGTGCCCTGAGCAGTGACTGATGGCTGAGCCCTGCTATTGTGACAGGGAATGACACTGCCCTCCACCTCCAGTGAGTACCCCTGCCACAGGTACGCCTTCCAGCACCCCCAACTCTACTTCCCTCCCCCTGCAGTGTCCACTTTTTGGGAACCTGAAATATGGTAACCCTAAGCAAATGGTAATGTGCAGCCTAAAGATAAAAATCTTGGCTAGAACGCAGCACTGCTGGAATCTAGGACTAAAAAGGTCTCCCATCTGCAGCTGCTCCAAGAACATCAGCTGACAAACATAAGTAAAGCCGCACCTCCCTTTCAGGGCTGTGGGCTGGCCTGATCTGAGGTGTGCATGGCAGGGAAAAAGTAAAGAGACCCAAGCTAACGGAGATGTAAGGGAGTAATTGGCTATTTCATCTGCACATGAATGTGAAGCACTTCAAACCTCCAGAGCTGTCCCCAGGCTGCTCACAACCAGCCACTTTGCAGGAGAGAAGCACAGACCCTGATTTTGTCACTGCCAAACACTTTCCCCAAGGGGTCTCCAGAAGAGATGGGGCACTCTCCCATCACGTACAATGATGCGGCCGGTCAGGCAGGTGTGTGACTGACTCCCTGAGCTGCCTATGCAGACGTGTTCAGTGGGCACAAAATGTAGGTGTGAACCGAGGCCCCCCCCTGAAAGTTTGGTCTCAAAAGCAAAGCTTGCAGACATACCCACAGGTACTGAACATGGAACTGGAAACAGCATAAGCACTCCCCTCCCATCGAGGGGCACAGGCAGCTCCAGCCTGTTCCCCCACCCGAAAGGTTGGTAGGGGGCAGGTCCCACAGTCAGACAGCTCCATTCCTACCCCCGTTTGGGGGTGCACTACCATCACTTGCCTGTCAAAGGCAGCTGCAGATTTAGAGCTTTAAGTATCTAAACAGTGAACCCTAAAAATGGAACCATCCCAGTGTAGCCCTACAATCTCTTGGTGTGTGACCAAGCAGCGCGTGGGCTGCCAGGGAGCAGCAGTCCTGGGCTCTTCAGGGCCAATCTTCCAGCTGGTCCTCAGCTCGAAAGAGGGTGGTTCCAAAGCAATGCCCAGAGGCTGGGTGGGTAAATTTGGGGAAAATGGGGCTGTGGGAGACTCCAGCCAGGAACCGGGAGCCACAGAGGGGCCCTGCGGGAGGAGGGCAGAGATAAAGATCCTGCTTTTCAAGGCAGAATTCTTAATAGTATTAAAAAAAGAATTATTGGGGCAAAATGTAGGTGTGAGGACGACGGGATGGGAGGACACATACAAAGCCACATCTGCAGAATGATACATTCTATCAAATACCTTTGTGAGCTTTGAGCATGAAAGCAAAAGGGACAATGGGATTTTAAACTCCTAAATCAAAGGAAAATGTAAAGTTGCCAGATGAGCCTTCTGAAAAGGAAGTTCACTCAAACTACATAAAAGGAAGCACAGATAATAAGAGATGGGTTTGTTCTTGCAATTGCAGCTCTACGCACTCAGATTCTCATTTTATTTTTGCGGTGTGCAGACAACTTTTCCTCCCTTCTCAGCAATGCACACAGGGAAGGTCTGATACAGCAGAGCCTAATCTATCTACGAATTTACACGGGGATGACTGTGGCAGCCATTTTTATTTACTAGACACCAACAAGTCTCAAGACTGTTTTACCAACTCCAGCTTTCTCCCACGGAGCCTCTGGAAAGGGGAACAATGGGGTATGGCTCAGGCTGCCTCATGCTGATGGACCATCTGGTAACAAATTGTGGTTCACTATCCTCTATTTACTGTAGCACCCATGATGTGTTAGGTGATTTCCAAACACTCAAGATGGGCTGGTCCCTGCTCCAAGGAGCTCACAACCCAAGGATAGCGACAGATAGGCAGAGTGAGGGGAATGGAACAACAGAAGGATGAGCCATCATACTAGTAACTAGCAAGGGGAACCAAAAAACGAAACACAGAACCCACCCACACTCACTCACTCACTGACCTCTGGACGCTTGGACAGCTCAGTTCACTTTTCCCCTCTTACCTATTCATCACAGGATCTGGACATGCCAGAGCACTTTGAAAATGCTCAAAATAGCAGGTTTGATCCACACTGCCTCTCCTTAGGAGGTTTGCCATTGATAGTTCTGGTCATATTGGTTCTGTGTTTTCCAGGATCTGGGGCTGGAATTGTCAACTTAATTCATATTCAGGTCTCCGCCTCAGCCTTACCTTCACTGCTACATGGAGCTTGGCTGTTTTCTTAGAAGGTCCTGATGCTTCATAGGTCGTACCATCAACATCTACAGACATTGTGAAGACTGGGGCATGGACTGGACCCGACTGCGACAGAAGCTTATACTGAAGCCCTGGCCTGATTTGGTTCAGTCTCATCAGGGCGTTCATGAGATCGATCGCTTTACTGTCTAGGACTATTATGGGAGAGGGTGGGAAGGAAAAAAAAAAAGATTAATGAAAGAAATGGAGAAGTGAAACATTTTGCATTTCTAAAGCACCATCCATCTGAGCAGTTAAGTGTGCTATATAAACATGAATGAATGAAGCCTCCAGCCATCCACTCCCCCAGTGGATCGTGACCATTACTACTCAATCCCTTTAGAACTCAGAGCTCTGTACCAATCAGTCAGGTTCTTCCTGGCTGCTACAATTTGATATGAAATTTCACAGGTCATACGGTACTGCGAGTGCTACCTGCAGCCAGATCCCATTTGAAACTAGGCACCAGGAGCGATTTGTTCACAATAACCCAGAAAAAACTCCTGGTTTTCATATATAAAAAAGGTGATCTGTCAATGGAATCAGCACCTTATCTCCTGTCCCAAGCGTGGGATGTGAACAATCAGTTCTACATACTGTGAGGTCTTGGTCTGAGGCTGTTTGAGAGACAACTGCCAGACATTACAAATAAAATAAACTTGGGCAACCTAAGTTTTAATATCACCTGCTGGAGTAACCTCATCAGTGACATGAGCCAGCCAGCCAGCCAAATGTGTGCAAAGAAATTCAAACCCACCTTTAAGCAGAGGAGTTTGAAGTTCTGAGCACAGTGGGATTGAGAGAACACACACACACACACACACTTCATTCCAGAGGTTCTTTCACATGCCATTCCACACCAACACCATTTTGTGTCAGCTACTACTATAACCAACAATGGCTCCTTGAAGCCAGAACAGATAAAAGCTGCACTTACTTTTCCTCAAGTTGCGCTTCATCTTTTTATTTGGATCTTTATCATCCCCCAATCCATCTTCAAATGGCCTTTTCAGAGCAGAGGAGCCTGCACCTAGAAGATAGTTCTCCTTGTAATATGGATTTAATAGATAGTGGAAAACAAGGGACCAATCAATCCCATAGCACGTGTCTGATTAGTCCCATTACTTTCTGCTTTGATGTTAACCTTATAATTAATAATCACCTGTCAAGGTCTGTATTTAAGAATTTATATTGCTACATAGAAGAAAGTGTTAGCTTATAACTGGTAGCAGAGGGTGATGTGGGGAGTCCTTACGTTTCCACTGCTGCCTACAGAGGTCCATAGTATTGAGCTCGGCAACATTAGCCAATCAGATCACATATTCAAACCTCCACTTCCTTGCCAGCTCAAATATCAATAGTAAGGCCTATAGATATTGTTACATGCATTCTAATCATCATCGTAAATGGACTTAAGAAATCTCTTGCAGAGATTTCCAGACAACAGTTGAAGTTTTATTTTAAAAGCTAACATTCTATAGGGGAGCTGAAGTCAGAGATCCAGGAAAAACAAAATCGAACACTGACTTTGTATTTCAGCAAACTTCAGGATTTTCTTGAAGGCAGCTTTGGTTCAGTAAATAAATCTTAACACTCAGCGCCACAGAAGTCACTCTCTCTTTAGTACTGTATTTCACTTACATTATTTTATTTCACTTCACATGTGCCAGCCCACCAGACTGCAGGGCTGCTAACATTTCAGACAAACAGTAGCGGGACCAAAACAAACAAACCTGTCTTCCTCATTCAATCTCATTGTGTTTTTATTGATAAGCTAACTCCAGCTGAAATACACAACAGGTCTATCAGAATACAGTACATCAATTCTCCTGAGCTCAGCATCCATCAAATGTGTGGGGGGGGATCTCTCTACATCCATCATTTGCCATAACAGAAATAAAGTCCCTGTAATAGACAGTGTCACTGGATCAATGTTCTCACTTTAAAAATAAATGGCTAGGACTGGCCTCCCCATTATCAAGAGACAAGAAACTATTATTTCTGTGACAGTGCTCCAACTCCAAAGACATGATCTCTTAATTATAAAATGGCCTGGATTGAGCAAATGGTCTAACAGGATGCATTAATCAGATCCGAGTAAAGGAACTCTGCTCACATAACCAGTGAAAGGGAAATGCCAAAGAGGGTGGAAAAGGGGAATAATTTTTTAAAATGCTTTAGAATTAATCTTTAATATGGACTTTAGCAGCTTTATGACAGGGAGCAAGTCCTCTGGCTTGTTCCATTCACCTTGATCCGAACTGCCTGTTCTAAAATCTCTGATATCTAAACCTCTACAGTAGTGTTCTTCAGTTAGCGGCGTGGGGGCCACATCTGGCCCACAAGGTCCCTCTGCTTAGCCTGCTGGGTGTCAGCTGCTCTGTCCTGCTCCCTGCTAGGGGCTCCGCTGTAAGGGCAGTCCCGCTACCTGGCTCCTGGGCTCCAGACCTGAGCTCCCCTGACAAGAGGTCCCTTTCCCTCCCCAGCTGGACAGCATCTTCCACACCAGCAGGTGCCAGCCCAGGGGAGAGACAGGTCAGCATGGGGACACTGCAGTTGGGACCAGGTAGGGAGCGCAGGAGCCAGAGCAGAGGATCAGGGCCATCCTTGGTCAGAGTTGGAGCTGGAGTAGGGCCATCCCCCCAGCTGGAAGCAAGAGGCAGGGATGGGACAGGCTTGGGGGCGGGGTCACCCCTTGCTCCCCGGGTTTCTCCCCGCTCCCCCACTGCCCCTCTTTTTCCCAGCTCCCTGCACTAAAACAGTATTAAGGAGGCTCCTCTCTTTGGCAGCTACTCCCTTCTCCCCACCCTTGGGGAAACACTACTCATTCAGAGACTCCGGATTTTTGGTGAACTGAAATTTGGATACACAGACTTTACCTGTACATGGCGTGATTGTAAAGAGAGGAAAAATAAACCGCCCTAATTGGACTAGCACTCTGTGCACCATTCAAAAAAATCAGCTAACATGCCATCTTCGACACACGTGCCACCGGCTGCTAATCCCTGCCAGCCAGGCAAAGAATTGACATGCTTTCACTAGAGAGCAAACACTGAAAGCCCTCTGGCCTGCCAAGATTTGGGCAATGCCTTATTCGGCCTCCCAGAAAACCTAACTGAATATCACTGCGCTAAGGACCTGTGCCATTTTAATTCTGGTTAGAAAATATACTTAACAGTCATTTCAGGGTCTAAGAGTGGGTGAGACAGATTGAGCTAGGAGGAAAAACAGGATTGCCTCACGTATTGTTTGGGTATTTGGAATACCACTGGTTCAGACTGGAAATCTACTTTATTTTTTTAATATATAGTCCAAGGTAAAAACTGTAACAATCCTGTGCTTAGAGAGAGGTTTTTTGGACAATTTTATTTTACTTTATCATTTTCTCTAAGGGATTCTTTACAGTGAATCTGAGCAGGGACACTGACCTAATATTGCTCATTTTGGCTTGTCTAAAGGCTTCTGCTCCCCTAGCATAAGAGACATGCATTACTTTTACTCCCCAGGCCCCAAGGAGGACATATATCAGAAGAAAACCACATGCTACACTGCGGCGGTTATATTTTCCACGTTCTTTTGTATGTTCTATTATTTAGTGACTAGACCGCTGATGATTATACTATTAGAGGAAAATCTATTTTTTTTAAAGAAACATTCTTCTGACACACACAGCACATAACCCAGAATTTCACCAAGCTACTTTCCAAAGAGCCAGCTTAGCACCCAGGTTACATCCTGTTTGTGGTTTTAATGATGTTTGCTCAAGAGACAGTCTGCACTCACCTTCTTTGTCAGTAACTGACCAGGAATATTTCTGAAAGGATTTATTTGACGGGAGAGGGTCCATTTCAAGCACCTTATAGATCTGACCAAAGGCCGATAGCCTGAGCGCGTGCTAGGGAAGAACAGAAACAAGACATCACTGCAATGCTCTGCCCAGGTGTCTGAACTGTTCAGAGCACCAGCACAGGCTTCAAGGAGAAAATTTCATTCATAATAGAGCTCCTATATTCTCAAAATCTTTATTGAATCCTTCCAGTGCAGGGCATGAGAACAGCTGCCATAATTCTACTGTGAGAAAGAAGCCATCCTGAGCCAAGGCGTAAACTGAATGCAGCGAATGGGATGTTCTTCAGCAGAAATGATACGTAGGTTCCTGGAAGCAGAGGTTTTCTACCTGAGCACTGTGTGTAATGGCTTCTTTTTGCTGCACTGTCATATAGGACAAAGCGTCTGTTGGCTCCCGCTCACAGGGATCATGCAGGCCAGGGCCCCCTACAAAGGGGAAAATAGACAGTTCAGAACATGTCAGAAACACCAACCAAAAGACTGCTGGAGTCAAGTGGAAGTCACAAGAGCTAAATTCTACTCTCCGATGAGTGTGCAGAGCCCCCATCTATCTCAGTGGGGACAAACAGCCTCAGGAACAAGCTAACCCTAAGATTTTACCCCCTAAACGAGAAGGGACGTTTAAATTGTTGTCAACGCTGCACACATAAAACAGAGGCCCAACGGCTAAGAATTTGGCAGTGGAGTTTTAAAACCTGGGAGAACTACTGATTTCAAAACACTGATATATACTAGCGGAGCATCCAGCCCACGGTCTTCTCTCTAACTCCCCAATAGTCATTCTATGGGTAACACTCCACTCTCAGCAGGCACTGTAACACCATCAGCACCACAGCACAGGGATATTACAACGATTAATAGGGACAATATATTTTTATGTTAACCATGGAGCTTCTCAATGTCTTGCTAACAATCCACATGCCAAGCCTCCTGTTTGCTGCTCCTGAGAACAGGTATTTTAAACCAGGCAGGAATGGAAAACATGTACATTTCAAAACAGAGGAATGATCCATCTTTGGTGTGTCTGAATTTATTCTGGGCCCTTACCAGGAAGCAGAATTCCAGACGCCAAACACTCCATCACTCGTCTTAAGGCCTCCCCAGCGCCCAAGGGTCTATTACAAGTACCTATAGATTTTTCACATATAAGCTCTAGTGGCTAAAAGACATTAAATCAGAATTAGTACGGGTGGCAGAGCGCGGCTGCAGTTAAACACGAGAAGTCATTTCAAATGGGGATGAGGCGCTGCTCCTAGTGACCTGGGGTGTTCGTTAACCTGTGGATTTCTATCGGGCGCAGCTTTTCCCAGCAGGAGGGTACTACCAACTCCACTGCATCGGCTTACACTGAGCTCCCCTTTCCAAGCTAACACCTGCACCAGCATAGCAGTGAGACGCTTTGCAAAGTGTCAGATTTCTGTGGCAAGGGGTGGATTCCGCAGAACACACGAGGCCCTGCCAACACTGTGCCCATCACCATGGTTTCCAGGCACCATACAGAATTACTGGAATGGACTCAATCTGCCCTTCTCCCTACTCAGCTCCACGGGCATTTTTTTAAACAAAAGATTGTTTTAATGGGCATGACGAGGGAAAGGGAAGCAGGGGGCTGAGTTTCACATGCCCACTCTACAGCCCTCACAAGACACTGTGGCCATTTACTGACGGTCGGACTTTTCAAACCTAGTTGCCATCTGACTCTTGTTCCACACTTACCCATCCTTTTAGCGGTGCCCACGTGGGGACTCTGTTGCACAAATCACGCAGAATACGTAGAACAATTACACATGATTTTAGTCCATTTGCCCTGGCCTAAAACAAACAAAATGGTTCCAATACAACTGTTGAAATCCAGCCTTCAATTTTGCTTTTTAAATGTACAGAGTCCGGGAATAGGTTCTTTAACATGATTACTAATTGGTACTTAATCAGTTTCATGCAAAACAAAAACAATTACATAAAAGCAAAATACTGCGTTTTATAGAAAGGCAGGCTTAACAGTAAAAAGAAGCATAATGTTAAAATTGCTTTTGTAGCCTCATGACAACTATAGACCAGTTGGCTAGCTACCTAGCGTCGTCGCTTTTACAGAACAGCACTCAGAATTCGAAATTCTAGACTTGCACTCTAGAGGGGCTAGACAGAAATTAAAAAAGGCATTAAAATTAAAAGTGTCTCAAATTAAACCTCATAAGGCTACAATAACAATAAGATAAGAACAAATAGCCAACCTGAAACCATTTGGCGTGCCGCAGAGAGGCCAAGGCCTCCAGGCATTTCTGCCTGTCCAATAAGTCCGGAGGATCTTTCATCGCAACATTATCTACTGGTAAAATGGGATAAAAAGAGACAGATACAATTTGACCAAGGGGTTTCTGTCACAGTACATAAAGAGTGGCAGCATCTCAATGAGCTAATAAGACTCCCAGAAAAAAATTAATTTTTTTTAAGTGCACTGTGTTATTTAATTCAAACAAGCCATTAAAAAGGTAGTAAATGTGCACATGTGCAACAGAAGCAAAAGGCATTCACTCCTTGTACAAAATCGATGGCCACTGCTACAGACAATCTGGGATCTTATTAAAAACGTAGAACACATTTCAGGGCAGAAAATAGCTATGTAGCACTTTTCCTTCTTTCGTTCCTCCCTCCCGTTTGTGGTTTTATTCCAGGTGCATAAAATCGGCACAGAATTACTAACTAACGGCAACCTTCTCAACAAGGGGAAGATTTTCTTGAAGGAGAAAGTTTGCCTCAGAGGCAGGAAGCATTAAAGAATGATTTAGAGGTGCCTTTTGGGAATTTGAAGATATTTCCAGTTTATCAAAGCCACAGCAATTAACAGTGGAGAAAGTGTATTTCTCGTCAATATTAACCCAATATAAATGAATTAGAGAAAAATAGAACTTGTGTTAATATGCACTTTACATTTTGATACACAAGTTCTTTCACTCTGACTATACTGTTTTGTGTAACCAGGTAACAAATGAAAGCAGCGAAGAAGTTTTAAAACTTCTAGATCCTGTTAACAATTTCAATATTTTTTTTCTTTCATAAAAATCTTCTCTTCCCAACAGCAACAGAAGTTGTCTAAACAAACTAAAGTAGGAGGTGAGACACAGAAGATTGGAATCTTCTAAGTTTTACACTCCCTCCCACCTTTTTTTTAATGCATCATGCTACCAAGTGCTTCTAGCAATCACATCTAGTTCTATAAGAAATTATTTCTCTCGTTTTTTTAAAGGAACAAATTATTAAAACCCTGATTCTGTAAACCCACAAAGCCCGTGCCTAACTTCATTCGTGTGATTATACTACCTCATGAGGAGAATTACACATCTAAGTATTTCTGCAGGATCAAGGGCTAACTTCCTTAGTCAATAGCATTTAGCTGACATAAGAAGAGCACGTACTGGGAACTAAACCAACCCATAGTTCAAAATAACCCTTTGAATAAATACACTGATTGGTTTTAGGAATCTATTCTATTGCTCCTCTTGATATTGGCAGTAATGTAGAAAAATACTGTTTTTCATCATTCGTAACAGCTCATTCATATGGGTTTGTACAGAAATAGCCACGTGGGGCTGACTGAAATACAGAACCCAAACCAGCTTGTAGATGCATGCCAGGTCAGTATCTAGCAAAACATTTAATTTTACTTAGGAGAAGCGGGAGACAAATGTGTACCGTTGTATACAGGGCATGCGCACACCCACCCACACCCCTACAGTTAATGTCCCAGCAGCCATTTGTTTTTACAGGTTACACTGCATGGTATTGTTATTTTAATATTAAAATGGCCTCACTTCCTATGCTGTTGGCTAGAGAGACTGCTCTAGCAAAGCTGTAGCCATTACATCATGATGGCTAAAAGGTAATGAAAAACAAGAGTGTAAAGCGCAACAGGAACAGAGACATCTTGTCTGATAGCTTGTGGGTTTAGTTTGCATCTGTTGGCTCTACTCCCAGCGAAGGACTGAAGTGCTATATGCTTATTTTCTGACCCTGATGAACTTCGCAGCAGATATTTGCATTGTTTCTTGTTACCCTCATCAACATAATTGCATCACTAAGATTCATCTCCACTCCTGTCCTCCCAATCCTCCCAATAAGAGCTGCAAAGTCTTATATGGGATTAGCAGGTATTTGTTTACAAGCACAAAAGGTCACTTTGCATCATATCACTTTGGAATTTAAGACTTTTACTTTCAAATTTCTGCCACATTTTCATTTACAAGAAAAAAATTGTTTTATAGTTACGGAAGCGCAACATGTGTTACAAATCTTTAAATGTTTCTGTAACAAAACCCTTTACTGGGGACAATATAAACATCTGCTTAAAGCTTAAAACAGCTACTGTCAATGAGTGATTAGAATCTTCTTTAAAAGTTAGAAATGGCAAAGGTTGACTGACTGCAAAATTGTTCAATTTTAGCAATTAAGGTGAATTTGCAAGTCCACTAAGTCCTATTTCTAACTGAGTTTGTACAACATTTTGCTAGAGTATGTTACAACTGTTGATGAAGCAAACTAAATTTTACCACTAACTTATAAACCAGAACATGGTGTATTGTCTATTACTATACAAGTGACTAAATAGGCTTCACTGTAACTCAGCATAAATACAACAGCCTACTTTTGCAGTGGCATGTTGATGCTCATTACAGGTTATTTAAAGAGGCCAGAGTCACCGATGCCTTTGAAAATAGTGCATTCGTTACATTAACCCTTGAGTTTCCAGGGCAGCTTTTGCAGATGTTGCAGGCAGTCAACATTTGGGTGCAAGATTCTGTTAAACAGAAAGATGGAGAGAACAGGCAGTGAAGAGGGGTGAGCGACTTGCAGCAGACTCCCTTTTGACATCCTCATTAGAATGGCATGTTTCTTCATGCTCTGCCAGTCAGGAAAGTGAGACCCAATCAAAGTTTTCAAATATGTCTGAGGAGCTTTCTTCTTTTCCTTTTTTAGTTCTAACAATGACACTCAGCACTGAGGAGTTTGTTAAAAAAAATAAAAACCAGCCATTAATTCAGAGCCTGCAACACATACAGAACGAGTTCTTCAATAATCTCCCCTGCCAACATCTTTAGTTTAGAGCTACCATGGCTACTTTCTGGAGAGGAGGCAAATCTGTGGCTTGCTCTGCAGGTCTTTCAAGGGCACTTGTGGACACCAAGAACATCACTGATTCTCTCTGCCCACCAAGGTCCTGGGTGTCAGACTGATTATGAAGTAGTTGCTCAGTTACTGAACTCAGTTGTTTTCAGAACCATTTTATTTGGGTGGCCAAAGTTGCTTCTTATTTTGAATGTACATGTTCAGTAACTGCAACTATTTGCAGAGTGGCACTGAGAAAGCCTAATTCAGAGATCCCGTTCTTTGGTGGACACGAGTAATATTAAACTTGCCGAGGACATACATTTCACTCTGACGCAGAATGCACCAGATTCAAACATCTGACCTCTCCATTAACCAGGAGAAAACAGAGCGTGTACACTGGTTCCAAGGGGATCGCTTGGAAGGAATACTGAAATGCACACACAGGTCTGGTATTTGTTTTTACTACCGAGCAGCAAAAACAAATAGAACAAACACCACATTTTAAGCATTAACACTTCTCCAAAAAAAGAGGGGGAGACTAAAGAGAAACCCAGGAATGTTTGTTCTCTGCATTCTGACACCAGGGCATGAAGGTACACGCGACATTCCTACAGAACAAATGGAAGCACTGATAAAGAATTCCATTGCACCTAACTTTGCTTATTTGGTTAGAGGATAGATTAGTGACTGTAATCAAACCATACTGCTGGAAATCTTGGTCAGTTTCACCCAGCCTTTCCCCCAGCCTCTTAGCATACTACTAGTCAGCTGCCAACTAAGGAACAAAGAGAAAAGCAGCAGCCGGAATAAAATGGCTCATCTTACTAGCAAGATGAAAAGCAAATTATGAAGAACTTGAAAAGCTTTTCTATCAGAAAAAAAATAAATAAGAAAAGCAAGGAATAGTTTTTAAAATGGCATATGAAATACACTTGTATTTGGCTGGCTTTGTCCAGGAACACCAAAAGAAGGGTTGCAATATTTTCCCTTTATATTAAATTACTTTCCTGAATAGTTTTTCTAAATATTTCCCCTTCATATTAGATTTGAAACTTTATTCACTTAGTAAATCTAAAACGGCTCAAAGTGACTAGAAGTGGTTGTAGACAGTTGAAAAATTTTCACTTTTCCCCCCTCTAGCTGATTACTTAATACAGTAAGAAAAAATGTTTGATTAACTTATGAAGGGGAATAGTACAAGTTTTCTTTGTTCAGATAAACTAGGGAGTGAACGTCACAAAAACTGAAGCCAACTACAAAAGAATCTGAACTTCAGAACCAGGTGTGTTAACCAGTTTACAATCATCAGTTTTATGGTAAGGGTGGATCTAACAACAGCTCTTATTACCAGCTCTATCACAAATTTGCCAAGACTATCTTTATACTTAAAAGATGAACTGCAAGGTTTTTGAACAAAGTTTGAAAAATATTTTAAGATCCTAAATCAGTAACAAAACGACAAATATATTAAAACAAGAAAGCATGAAAATTCATGTCCTCATTCAGCTTAGCAGACGAGTCCCAAATTAATGAAGTCCAGGTTTCTATTCCAGCAGATGAAGGCACTATCCCCTCCTGAAAGGGATCACACAGAAAGAAACATTTGTGCAAAACTGCATGCACATAGTGATGTTAAAAATACCTTCCCATAAATTTTTGTGCTCGGTCTCACGAGTGTGTATCTGTTGCAATGGAAACAAACCTCAACTCAGCACTTGCCGGGAAGTTGAAGAAAACGTGCAGTAGTCTGCAAATATCTGGCTTTTGTTTTAAAGGGGAAAAAAAATGCGTTTTTGCACAAGAGCCCCATTGGTGATTTGGGAATTCTGGGACATTTTTATTAACGAATCTTTGCTATTCATCTCTACTGCAAGATTCTTGCACTTCCAACTGCTGCCTATTTCACTTGAAAAATCAATCCTTCCAGCCCACTCCCCACAAAATGAAGAGAAACTGACCAACATTTCTCAGTGTATTGGTATTTCATGTGGGAAGGGGGAATAAGCAAAGGGACTTGTGGCAAGTCTAGAAATGGGAAAAGAGCAACAGGGAGTTCCCTAGCCCACATGGGCCCAGCTGCCTCAGTTGTCATGACAGAGAGTGGCCAGTTGGTCAAAGGTCTGACATCATCCAGTGGAAAGTTTCTAAGCATAGGTTTGGGAAGCGGAAGCAGAAATTATTGACAAGAATAAAATAAAACACGGCTACATTCGCTCTGTGTTACTCTTGGTTTCTTTCCAGTCTCGTAGACGTTAAGAGTTTCTTGTGGCTAAGTTGCAAGTCCCCAGCAGAGAGGGAAGAATGGATGGGGAGGAATTAGGATGCATAATTTTCCAAATATATTTTTACATTCAGGTCAGTAGATACAACATTAACTTCAGAAGTGAAGTGTAGTATTTTAGCATTAACTTCAACTGTATCCTAGTTAGGAAGTTCTTACCTTAAAGATAGAAAGAAACATACACATCAATAATTAGCAAAATCTGTGTGCCAAGAAGAGAGACAGTAGGAACTGCATTTTAAGAGAGCAGTTTTATACAATAGGAATAATTGCATGAACCAGTCCAATTTGACTGATTTAATTTAAAAACAGGACTGTGCAGGCACTGCTTAATTATTAACTAATAACTAGTTCTGCTTTCTTTCAGACAAGATCTAATTGGTGTCTGAGTCAAGGCTATAATAATGCTGTCTCTGCACGGCAAATGGAATGTTACATATATTTATGTGAAAATTAAATGGTTGCTGACTGTTTAAAGAACAATCATTGTAACCTATCAAGGTGAGCCAAGCTAGTGATGACACACAATAAAAATGAGACCTCACTCCCTGACAAACCTATGCTACACGGCCAGAAAGCATTTAGGAGAAAAAACTGAGGGAAGCAGAAAAACGACTCTCTCTATATACCTCCGTCCTTCTTCTCCGTTTCCTCACGAATGAGAGGGGATGTGAGTATCACCTTCAGTGTTAGGGTGGGCTCCTTTGTGTTACGAATAATAATAGCTGCCTCATTCACACATTGCTCCACTTGGTACTTCTCTTCTGTAAGTTTCTGAAAGGCATCAAGAAACATTTTCAAAAATCCCCAATCAACCATGGTAAAGGCAGCATCTCCTAAAGAAACATTTGCCCCGTGCAGATGACCCCTGAACTTGCAATGCTGTAACACAAGAGAGCTGCCAGGCACTGCCCCTCCACCCTGAGCTAAGAGCTGATAAGTTGTCAATAATTTTTAAAAACGCAAACAGCTGTTCACCAGAAAATGCTAAATGGTGGCAACATAAATGCACTACAGCGTCCAACTCATTGTGCAGACAGCGATCAGTCATCTTTTGAAGCTGCCAAAGGGTGAATTACTCGCCAGCAATTGTAGCTCTCTACAGTCTGTAGTATCTAACTCTCGGCAATGCCGCCTCTAAATGCAAAACCCCTGGCAGTCTACCACCATCCTGACAATTAGCAGCGGATGCAAGCGAATCAATGGCTCCAGTCCTACCAGCCGATCTGCCTGGACAAGACCTGGGCACCTGCATGGAGCCCCACTGGCTTGAACGCGACTCGGTAGGAGACGGGTTCCATCCACGTGGACCAGCTTAGAGAACTGGAACCACAGAGAGCATGTAAGAGTTACCCTTTCTAATCACCACGTCTTTACAAATAGGGAGATAAATCTAGGGCACTTACTTTCTTCAGAAAAAAACTGTTTCGGGCAAGCAACATACCCTCTCCACTACCCTACATGTCCCCGCCGGGCCCCAGCTATGTGTCTGCAGAGTAGGACTTTGTCTCCATATAACCTGAACACTTGTGTGCAAACAAATGAACAATGGGAAGTACAGCTCCCAAGAACGGTAGAAACGTGTACGCTGTATGTGGAAATAAACATGAGGCAGGAAAGCAAACCAGGAAGGAGGGAGAACGAGTTTCATCACCTAGTTTAGACGGAGCTACTTGCAAGGGGTATTTGTTGGGGCACAGTCTCTAGGCAATAGTGCATGCCATGAGCTTCAGGCTGGACTAATTATCCAGGCCCCGGGATGTGCCAAAGGAAGCTATAACCCTGGGTTCCTTACTAAAGAGGTGGTACTGGCTGCATCCGTTCACAGGATGCTTTTTTACGCACCAAAACAAAAAAAGTACAAATTAAAACTAAGCTCATATCAAGGGCTCATCGTGGTCCAGGACAACTGACCGCACAGAATGGCCTCTTGGCGAGGGGACGATTTAGGGCTCCGTGACTTTACCGGACCTCCGGGACGGCTTCGGTTTCAGCTGTCAGCAGCTGTAGCTGCGGCTGGAGCCAGGGCTGTGCGTCCCCCCCCGCACCCAATCGCCCCTGTAGTTGCGGCTGGAGCCGGGGCTGTGCGTCCATCCCCCCCGACCCAATCGCCCCTGTAGCTGTGGCTGGGGTCGGAGTCAGGACTGTGTGCCCGCCCCCAGTGGTGGGGCTCCAGCTGTCATTCCTTCCCCACTGGCCCTGCCCCACCCAGTTATTTTTAGTCAAGTCACAGACAGGTTACAGGCTCCTGTGAATTTCTGTTTATTGCCCATGACCCGTTGGTGACTTTTACTAAAAATAACCATGACAAACTCCGAACCCTACCTCTTGTCACTTCAGAATCACTGGGGAGTTTAGACTGAACACAGAGCGGAGGGACAAAGCTTCTGTAATGGGGAAGTTCAACACACTGAAAACACACAGGGCAGAGTGAGCCAGGTTGACATGCTCAGGAGAAGGGAGATCTAAGACCCCATTTAGTTTCTGTGTTAGGAGTGAGAACAGGGAGAGTCCAGATGGGTGAATTCTCCAATAGGAGGGTTAGCTGGATGGCATAGCAGGACTGATGTCAGGAACAAGGACTAGGGAAGCAGCTTTGAGGATAGCCTTTCTACCCGTCGGGTTAAGGTATCACAAGTTCTAGCCGCTGTCCTAGATTCTAAGTACAGTCTTTGCTCTCTGTACCTTTACCACTTGTATTTTTCTTGGTATCAAATTAATTTCAGCTTTTACCCAGTGCAGCTTTTAGCTGAATATGTCTTCCAGTGCTATCAATCAGAGCTGGAAAACTACCCGAATTAACTTACCTGAATTTGGATTGGGAGATTGTCTTTGACTGTATATAACAAGGTCTTTGTGGGTTTTTCTTTGCACATGAGAACCAGCTCCAAATCCATGTCATCCTTTATCAGCAAGCCCTTTGCAACCAAACCAATTCTCATCACACCACATAAGGTCCGACCACCTTGATCCCTGGAAATGAAACATGTCTGAATAATTACAGTAGTATTTTCACACTTAACCCACTACCACCACCGTATTGTAGCAAAGGAACAGAGACTGATGGAAACAATTCCAGCATTTCTGCAACACATCAGTGACAGGATCATGAAAAGCACTGACTGCTTTTCTGCAAGTAGCCAACAGGGAAATGATGGAAACTAATGTGAACACGAATGAAACACTTCTGTAGTCGCAGAACTGTGAATCAAAGGTTTGGATTAAGTTACGAAGCTTCAAGCAGTTCACTGCCTAACTGCAGGAGAAGAAGCACGCACACGAGCCTGGAGTCAAGTTTTCAGAACAGCTCTTAGAAGCCTAAGACCCATTTTCAAAAGTGACTTGGACACTTATGAGCCTAAGCCCCATTGTCTTTCAAGGAGACTTATGCTCCTAAGGGCCCCGGCACGCCCGACAGCGGGGGCCCCGGTGTGCCCGACAGAGGGGGCCTACACCTTCTTTTACATGTATTTTTTGAAGCTTGTAACTTCAAAATATTGTGCAATCCATTTCTGTAGCTTTTGGGAATACTGCAAACACTAGATACTTTAGGAAGGCTCCACATTTCAAGCAATCTTCCCTGTAGGAGCCCTTCAAAAATTCTCACCACTGAAAGCTAGACGAATCAGAGGCTGGGGAATCAGACTTAAATGTTCTCCTGGTTTTCTTTGGAGACTCAAGAGCCACAGTAAATGTCATAGGTTTCAAAGCAAGATAAACGACTCTTCAGCTGACAACAGAAAACCGTAACAAGCAATTGAGCAGCCCAAGATTGCACAAACCAGCAGGAATCCACGGGAAACAGAAGAGGAGCACTCGCACCTACTGACATTCACAGGCAGGCACTCCTGAGAGATGCCTCTTGGATGCTGCAGCACTAGCTAGTAGCATATCACTGTGCTCCACACCCCATGGGAAGGGTTGTGAAAACAGACTCAGCTAGAGAGGCAGCTGTGCAGTTAGTGACACATGAACATCACACACCGGGATAAGATCTGATCAGAGACACTCTGAGATCCACAATCATATAATGCACCCTGAGCCTCTCATATACGTTTATCTTCACCTATATGGGCACAACTGGATATACTTGAAAGGGATGGACAAGGACTGTCTCCTATTACCTAAACAGAGCAGAGAGAGACAGAGTGGGAAGGAAGGAGGCAGAGAGAGGAAAGTGACACTCTCAAGGTCACACCAGATGGTCAGTGGCAGGGCTGGGTCTCCTGACTCCCACTGCAGGGCCCCAGTTATTAGCCCATGCCACCGAGGTTGTAAATCCCTTTTACTTGCTGGTTCTAGAAAATTAGCCAGATGCTGCAACATTTGGCTGCTAATCTGGCAGGGAAGCATAATTCTTTTGAAAATGGTTTGTGAATGACCAACTTACAATTTTGCAGGGTGTGATGGGTTTGGCTTGAATTGTTTCTTTTACCCTTGTCAACCTGCATGGGAATTTCTAAAATAATCCACCACATACTAAAAAAAGTATTTCCACCGATGAGTTTCAAAGTTCACAGAAACATTTTTAATGCTGCTAGGCTTTGTTTGTTTTCACAAAGCCTCAGCTGACCGGACAGCATTCGTTTAATAGGAGATAACAGGGCAAACGCCTGCCTTTCTCTCTGCAGCGGGAGGAGCCGCTCGGTAATGTTTTGCACAGCAGGCTGAAGATGAAAACTGCACTGTAAGTGTTTACAATGAATAATCATCAGGTGGCTTGTTTTAGTGTAAACTTCCCCCTGCTGCAATCTGCTAAATTTGGCCAAGAAGTCCCAGAGCCAGCGCTATGTCAGAGTTTGATAAACCCTGGCTGAAGGGCGGGTTTCAGAGCTACCCTGGATTCTTGTGCCCAGACTAGTGGAAGAGAGACCTGCTGCAGCTGTGATTTCTTAACGGTAACGGAAAGGCATTCAGGCAGGTCCAACTGTCCTGACATGCCCACTTTTCCCCCACCCAGAGCTAGCGCTGGCAGCCAGCTCGTCACCACGTCAGTTTGGCTGGAGGCAGGCGGTGTGAAGGAGAAATGGCACCAGTCACAGAGAGAAGGGGAGATTCACGCAGCTAGCAGCCTGGATTATTCTTTGCCCTAGTTTCCATCACAGGTTTGTCCTGCTTTGCTGCTTGTAAGAATTCTTCCAACCACCACGTTGCCTCCTCTGCAGTAGCAGGGATGGATGTAAATTCTCCATCCCTTTAAGGCCAGCAGGCAGCACTCGCTGATCGGTCCAAGCGGCTGGCTTTGATACAACATTCTACAGACAGTGCTCTCGACTTTTTGCTTTATAAAAACCAGCTGGAGAAAGGGGGAAGGAAGAGAAATAGCCCAAATCCCTCCATGTCTCCGCTTTGACACTTGACACCTGCTATTCTCCAGCCAGCTGACTTTTTGTCAGAGCATCTGTAGACAGGAGATTTAGGAGAGAGGAGACCTGGGCACTTACAAAAACGCCCTCTAAATTTAGAACTCAGCAAGATCATAAAACACCCTGCACACTAAATCATGAAATTGAAGTCAGGCTGTTTGACTACGCCAACAGCACTTAATACAAGCCAAGACTTTCACCAAAACCATTTAAAAAAACCCATTCTGCACTTATTTTATCCATGGCAGAAAGAAAAGTAAAATGCTGCCAATAACACTTGGAAATTACTGACACAATGTGCACGGCATCCCACCGAAAGAGTCAGAGAAGTGGAGAAAGTCCCCCGCTCAGCAGAAAACTGACGTTAATGATCTTCCACAGAAGATGACACAGCTTAACTGCCCATCTCCAGGGAAGTAGCCTATCAATCTGCTGCTATCATTCCCTGGAGTCCGCACAATCCCACACCCTTACACTAATTTATCAGTTAATTTATGTAAAAAAAGTCATGAAATTTAAATATTTTGCCATTTCTATTCTCTGCATACATTTCGCACCAAAAAGTGACAAGCACGAGAATGTTGAGAAGATCAGAAATGGATCTGAGAAATATTTATTAGTCAAAAAACGGTGCTCAGAAAACAGGCAACTAAATTGAAGGCCCACTTGTGGGGAGTTTGCTTTGCCCAGAACATTATGCGCTGACCTGGATCCCTGTGAGTGCATCTCAGTTAGCTCACGGTAGTCTGTTTATATGGTGCCCCTGTTAGCAGGGCTTCTCTCTGAAACTTCACTCTGAGTAAGCAGATTTCTTCCCAGAGATCCCAAGCCCTTTAAATGTGCATAGGACCGAATCAAGCAAATCCAGCAAAGGAGAAACTTTTGACTAGCAATGTTCGTGCCTGAGGGACTTTCTACCATTTCACCATCTTTGTTGGGATTTTTAAAACAGATTGTGGGAGCTCTCGCATACAGAGCTTTCCTCAACTAATATGGAACATTTCTTGTTTCTAAACTGGAGCATGTCCAGCTAGTAGGGAAAACTGAGCTTTGTTTCTCTTATAGTGACACTTTCGTTGAGATCTGGAAATAACTAAAGACTATGTTACTGTTACCAGCACACTAGGGAATGGTCAGATTTAGGATCTGCCAATGCACATCAGGGTTCATTATGGCAATTTTTATGACAGACTGGTAATCACTGCTTCCTTCACATTGAACCAGTAAATGAAATCTTCAGCCCAAATAAACAAATACAGCAGCACTTAAGGATACGGTCTTGCTGACTCGGAGCCAAATGACTGGCCACCTTCACCTCGTACTGAGAAGTACCTTACTCCAGAATTAGTCCTCCTGGATTTCCATGAGATTACTGACAGAGAAAAGTGATATTCACCACAAGGGCAGGTAGCAGAATTTGGCCATCAAAATATATTATCTAGTGTGGAGTACTAGCACTTGATCCTCTGGGCATTACCCAATATATTTACCCGTGACTCCAAAAAATCAGAAGAGCCCTACCACTACAGTAAGAGATTTCAGATAACGTAGCAGATCGTCCTGGATCACAGAGACCTTTCCACACCCATCTTAAAACCAGATCAGAACTCACTGTGCAAAACTCGCCCAGTGGCAACTCACATTAATAATCCACCACTTGCAGCAAGGAAAGCTAGAGGTAAAATCCAGGAACAGGGTCTCAGACCCTGTGATGTTAACGATCCAATCAGCTGATGTCCCAAGAAGGTCGTTATACTAGAGGGAGCATGGTTTGATGAGAGCACAGAACTGGAAGTCAGGTCATCTGGGTCCTGCCACTGATTTGCTATGTGGCTTTGGATAAATCAGCCTCTCTGTTCCCTCATCTCTAAACTGGCCATAATACTTACCTGGCTCAGAGCGTGAAGCTCAGTTATCTGGGCAGCATTAGAGAGCCAAGAGGGCTGAGTTAGAGACCTGTACCTGTAAAAACCTGAAAAGGGGCCAATTGTTCCAGCAGTTTCCTAAATTGTTGGAGTTAAGCTAGAAGAGTAAAATCTGGCCTCATGTCAGGGAAGAGAGCGAGCGATGTGCAGTGACGGATGTTTTATGCAGTACAGAACGACACAATGTACAGTAATGGCTCCTTTGGAGCAGTTAGCCTGTTGAATACACAATACACATTTATAAAGCCATTTTTGCCTATTGAACTGAAACAGCTCCGACGTCACGTTTGTGGTTTTGGCTTTAGATTTGTGAGTTATAGGGAGATGCATTTGTTTCTTCCATTTGTTAACTGCAAGTTTAAAACATTTCAGCTTAAAAGCGAGAACAGCCCCTGATCAGGTTCCTATTCATTACTCATTCCTTGCACTCACGCAATGTGCTCGCATCTCGGAAGGAGTCCAGACACATCTACTTCCTGCTATGAACATTCATAACCAGCAAAGCCAAAGAACCCTGTGGCCCTTATTCAGCAGGAGAGAAATCCATTCATAGTAGTACAGTGGTTCATTATGAGGCTTCACTAACTCACTTGGCATTACTTTCTGCAGCTTCCTCTTTTGCTTCCCCATCTCCCTCGATTTTCACAGACTTGTTCATTTCATCCATCCAATCGGAGACATGTTTAAGGGCACATTCAACTGTCGACACCATGTTCTGGACAGCTTCAAGTTCCTCTGGAGATGGATAAATGGTTGAATGTTTCACCATAACATGGCGGTCATCATTAGCAAAAGATCGGATAGATCTCTGTTACAGAGGTGGGAAAAAGTAGGGAAAAAAAGAAGAGTTATTGGCTTATCAAGAGAAGGGCATTCTTTGAAAGGGAATCCTCCCCAATATAGACGGGGGAGTATTTTTGGATAACAAAGGTCTAGCATCACAGCAGAATTTCTCTCTCTTCTCTCCCTGAAGTAGAGACCCAGCCGATTAAATGTGAAGCACTGAAAAAAGCCAAACCGGCATAAACTGGTAGCAAAGCACAACAGCACGTTGTGCCTGTGACTTGGCCATCATGAATGTAGGTTGTAATGTTCTCTGTACCAGCTCCCAAACTAGGGGCACAAAAACTCAGGTCCAGAGCTAGAAAAATACGAGGAGAAACTTCTCGTCTCCTTTATCCACAAATGGTATCTCCGTAACTAGCTTTTTCACTCCCTTCTGCTATTCCCCATATTGTTTATCAGCTTCACCCAATAGCAACTGTAAGCTCCTGAGGACAGGGACCATGCAGTCTCTTATCTGCATGAGAAGTGCCCATGCATGGCAATGGCTGGTATAAATACCAGTCAAGCACTGCCCTAGCTAATCCAATCTGCAATGAGAACAAGGAGTACTTGTGGCACCTTAGAGACTAACAAATTTATTTGGGCATAAGCTTCCGTGGGCCAAAGTCCACTTCATCAGATGCACAGAGTGGAACATACAGTAGGAAGACTCTGAAATCAATCTGCAATGGTTAATAAAGGTATTTTTGGGTGCTTGCCTTGCATAACTTCACCAAGGAAGTTTGGGGAAAAAGCCATGGTTCTGATGAGGCATAAAGAGCCAGGGAGGTCTAGCGGGCAGGGGGATGAATGAGGCGGCAGGAAATCTGGGTTCTGTTCCTGGCTCTGCCACTAACCTGCTGTGTAACCTTGGGAAAGTCACTTTCCCTCTGTGCCTGGTTTCTCCTCCCTCTTTTTGTCTAAGTTTTTGTAGTGCCCATGTCTGTGTCCACGCAGCACCTAGCACAGACAGGTCCTGAGCTGGGGTGGGGCCCTAGTCCCCACTGAAATACAAACAGTAAGTAGTAACTATGAAGGAAAGAGGCTCCTTGCTCGTCACTCAAGTCATAGTGCATTCTGGGGTACTCTGTTCCTTTGTTCAGACACCCTGCAGCTGAGTGGCTCCAAGGGGTCAGCTGATCTGGTTCCAAAGAGGAAATTCAAGGGCTCCAGGCGCATCAAGGAAGTGCCAGGAAGTGGTCTTGTTTTGGGGTAGGTAATTTGGAAGAGAGGTGTCCTGGGGAGGAGGCGGAGAGAAGCTGCACTGCATACAGGGCTTTGACACTCTGGGAGAACAACTCTGCCTGGCTAGACATGCCAAGAGCAGCAGCTCTCCCCTCACGCTGGGCTGGGTGCAGAGGCAGCCCACCATGGCATGGCAGCCCAGCAGCCTCTCGCTCTACAAGTTTGGTGCCACCAAGACTGGGATATTGCACCTGGGTCTGGAGCAACTACACATCACAAGGAAAATCCTGACGGACAGGCGGGAATTCAGCAAAGAGCATGAAAAACGGCTAGGAAGGAGGCTGGAAGGGAAGGGTTAAGCTTGTGGGGAAAGATTAAAATCATCAAATAGAAAAAACAAGGGGTTAAAGGATCCCACATAAAGAAGGGCTTGTAGGGAGGGCTCACCGAGTACCACTATCAGGTGAGGTGGCACAGAGATCTATGACCTGATTGGAGACGTCTGGTTGCCATGCCATCCAGGCGAGACATGCATGATCTGACAACTTAGTAAACCAGCTTGGGCAGCCACTTGTCTGTCTACCAGGTATTTCCCCTTCAGCCACATGTAACCCAGGTGCTCACAGACCAATCTGGTGCAGTGTCAGGGAACTTTTTACTCTGTTCCCTACCATCGGGAGAGAATCACAACTATTCCCAGTAGGTGGATCCAGGGCCTTCCCCTGCCGCCCAGCTGACTGGTGCACTCTTGCTAATCATTTACTTCCATAAACTGCATTTACCCTGCAGTGAAGGGGAATCTTTCCACCTACTTCAGCCTTTAACCATGCCTGAGCTCAGAGACAGCAGGGCCTGTAATGAATCCAAGCAGCCTCGTTGCTGAATCTGCACTTAGTTCTCCTATCCCACAGGCAACGTGCATGCTCAGGGAGAAGCGCATTGGTTCACGGGTAAGGAGCGCTGCCCCTCTACCCCTCCCAGTACTCTCACACTACAATTCCAATCCCGAAGGTCCCTGCTGTTGCTCGCCTCGGTTACCAAACACGAGACGCACAGGTAAAGGCTGCTGCAGCTCGGCAGTCAATCGCTGACATGGATTTGTTAATTCACCTCCACCCAAAGTATGTCCCCTCCTCCCCAAATCTCCCTTCTTGTGAATATGGATTATAGAAAATACTCCAGCAGCGGCCAACTGATAAGCCTGTAATTTGTGTATTAGAAACACATGGTTACCTCACTAACGGGCAATGGCAAAATAAGTACTAAGCAAGAGAATCTGGGTCAAGAATTCATAGGACCCAGCAAGCTTTCCATTTAAAGTCCAATCTGTGCCCTGTGTTCCCTGAGGTCCCTCTTCCCCCCATAGCGTTCTTCTCACCACAGAGGGCGAAATCTTAATTTGTGTTTGGCTGGGTTATTGTTTAATGGATTTCATTAGCAATCATCTACTCAAATCTGAATACAGTACTTTATTGTAAATATAATGCTGTGCCTATTTGCTCCTCCCTGTCTCGCAGCAATAACATTTAGAGGACTTAAAAAAAAATCAATAGGCTGAAATTACTCACAACAGCTGGCTCTCAGGAATTAGTTAATTGGGGGGGGGGGTTTCCCCCCTTTCTTGAACGCATTTTAGAAAAACTAACCCTTCCAAGCCCTTCACATTGGCACAGCTTTGCAAATTCAATGCGTCTCTGACTCTTGCAATTTGTAACAGATACAAGCAGGCAGATTGGAAGTAACTCCTCACTTAGTCACCAAATATGCCCCAATGGGTACTGGTTACATATGTATCATATCTATGCTATTAATAGGTGCGCAGAGAGCTCGGGCTTTTAATTTTTAACATTAAAATATATAGAGAGCCAACATCTGATCTTGTGGGGAAGGGGTGAGTGGAGAGTGTTAGTGTTTCTTATGCAATCCACAGTTCAAGGTCACCCAGACTCTGCAACAGCTTGCTAATGCCAGTTTTATTAGAAAAGGTTATTTATGAGCATCCCCTTCATTTGCGTTTAATAATTCATGTGCTGCAGGCTCACATGGCTCCATTCTCTGGTTAGAAAAAGCCCCAGCAATAAATCAAAGCCCATTTGTTTTGCTTAAACCATGCAGAGACATCTTTAATGCATCCGAGTCCGAAAATCCTTCCACTCTTGTTTTACCAGATTCCATAACGGGCTAGGGGTGGAGAATCATTTTAATGCAGCCAAATTAATGAAGACAGTTACCTACCATGGTTTGCTAGAGTCTCAGCTCCGCTCCCCCTCCCCCTTCTCCCTCCTCCTCGGTATCTTTGCTAGGCACTGTTTTTGCCTGACAGAACCTCCTCATAAGCCTCTCAATCCCCTGCCAGCTCAAGAGTTCATATAGGCGAGATGCTCCAGGAGTCGCTTTCTGCAATAGAACACCTGCAAATAGAGAGAGAGAGAGAAACAACTTGGAGAGAAGAAACCACATGCTAATTTTGATTGCTTTTCAAAGCAGCACATTAAACCAAGCCACTGATTAAAGCAGCAGGCTTCAAAAGGAGGGGGGAGGAAATCATCAGTGCCGAACAAAAAGCAGATGTCTCTATAGAAAGCAACTTCTTTTTTTTTTTAAACATGCCCACATATATGTTACCGCTTTCCCGTGCCATCCTCATCTGGGTTCATCAGCCAAGAAGCAACTGGCATTCAAAAGCTCTGACCCCAGGGAGTTCTGAATTCCAGGGTATTTAGTACAGTTGATATGAAGCCAGATACAACACTGGTGTGCCACTTTTACCCATAAATCACATTCTTGGGCACTGAATGACTTTTCATTTATTATTTGTACTTCATTAGTGCCCCAAGACCCCGATCGGGATGATGGCCCCAAGCCTGTATATATTTATACAGGTGCTGTATAAATCTATAGTAAGAAAGAGTCCTTGCCACAAACAGCTACAGGTTGAGGTTTTCAAAGCAGGGCAGGGGATTTAGTCCAAATCAAATGGAAGGTGAAATTCACAGGAGAACGCATGGCTAAATCACCTGGTGCCACTCTGAAAACATGACCTCTGAGCCCCCAGCTGACACTATGCATCTCTGTGCTGCTTTCCACAGCACCAGACAGGCAAGAGAGCCAATGGACAGCAAGCCCTGGCAGAACTGGGGAATACCAGACACGTCTCCTCTGAGCCCTGTTACAACAGAACCGGTATCCCTCTCTGCACTGGAGAAATGCCTTCGCTCATGTCTGCTATTTGTGGTGGAACATGGTATTACATGTCAGGGAAGGCCAAAAGCCCAGGGAGTCTCCCTCTTTGGCAGGGGGTGTTGGGGTAAATGGAGAAATCAGCCTCCAAAAGTGTAGCGTTAGGAGCTGACAGGAAACGGCAGCAGGCTCAGCAAAGGGAAACACACAACAATCCAAGCTGGGTTCTGTTCTAGGCCATTTACATTCCTGAAAATCCACCTTGCTACCCCCACTCCTAGCGTGCTGGTGTGCCACTCACACACACTTGAAGGCTGGGGCAGAGCACTATGCAGAACCTTCATCAACACCTGCAGTCTGGCTCATTTTCTGTTCTATGCCTATTGGCAAAGCCAAAAAGAAAAGCATTGAAATAAGAGCACAAAGCTCCTTCCCCTATCCCGGAGCAACGGGCACCATTATTGGGGGGCCACCACGATGCAACTGCAAATAAATGCTTGGCGAGAAAAGGACACAGTGATGGGGCAAGTACCACGTGACAGAAAGGAGCGCGAATGAGCTCAGTGCGCACTATGGCACCCCCGTCCTTGCAAAGAACTCCTGTTTCCCTCCCGTTCCATATACCACCACGGGAACTTTTCAGAGACATTGGCAGTGGGTTGAAAGCCAGTTGGTAAAATCCTGCCGGCTGACACGTGCTCTCATTGTGTCTTTTTCGATCCTGCACATCAAACAATATGTTGCATATTGTCTATCAAACAATCCTGACACTGTTAAAGGTTAAACCTGCTTTTGCCAACGAGAAGCGACTTGAAAGCATAGCAGGTGCTTTAACTACAGAGGTGTGACCAAATTATTAAAATGTTGTGTCCTGTACAAATTCGAACACAGATAGAGAGGGAGCAATACATTCCACTTCACTGTGCCCCTATTTAAGAAGTGAAGCAGATTTACAGGACTAACAGCTTTGGGAGCAATTTGTTGTCTATAAAGACATCCCTTCGAACTCCAAACTACTGTACCTGGGATACAGTACAGTGGAATAACCAACCAACCAGCCAGTGAAAGGGTCTGGTAACAGGGGCCCCCCTTCTGGTTAAGTATGGGGATAGGTTGAAGGAGCATATAAATAATGAAGGGGTCAGATGTGGCTACAGTAAACGTTTTTTTGGGGGCGAGGGGGGTGGGGCGGGACCAGGGCCGTCCCTACCCATATGCAAAGTACACAACTGCATAGGGCACCACCAAATTTCCTGGTGCCCTACGCAGCTGTGTGCTGCTCCAGCCCCTGCTCCGCCTTTAGAACCAAATCAGAGTGCCCGATTTCCATGGCGGGGCCAACAGGGAGGACCGCACAACCAGGCTAAGATTCCCTCTCCACCGAGGCAGCCCCCACATAGCACATGCCCACGACCTGCTGAGCTCTCCAGCCTCGGAAAGTTCCAATCCTGCCCTCCCACTGCAGGCTGAGATGCCAAAGCTGCCATTAGAATCCCAACGGGAACGGGGGTCCAAACCCTGGGGCAACTTTTGAAGTCTCAGACTTACTTTGCACAGACCCAATCCTTGCAAATGCTCCTATACGCAGATAACTACTCACTTGTGTAGCCCCACTGATGTCAATGGCCACCTCACGTGAGGAGAGTTACACACATTTAAGCGATTGCAGATTGGGGCTCAGGGCAGCAAGCTCACAAACGCCCTTGGGCTTCCAGGCATTCGGCCACCTCTTCCCCCTCGGTGAACAGCTGCTGAGGCCCCAGGACAGTGTCCCAGGTATGGAAACAGAGCCCGTTGCAGCTGGGATTCTTGTTGCTTTCTGAAAAATTCAAACTGTCCTTTAAAATAACCCCCATTTCTGCCCTTTCCACACCGCCTTGTTCAGCCCCCAAACACGGTCCCTCACCTGTGGACTAACGGGAAACACGTGAGGACCACACCCT
Source organism: Macrochelys suwanniensis (assembly GCA_033296515.1). NCBI lineage: Eukaryota > Metazoa > Chordata > Testudines > Chelydridae > Macrochelys > Macrochelys suwanniensis. The sequence goes on along the minus strand of CM065790.1, from coordinate 3,624,374 downwards.
CCACCCAACCCTTTCAGCTGGACAGGGGTGTCAGCCAGGGCCCAGCCTGTGGTCTTCCACCACTGCTCAGCACAGCAACAGTGCGCCAAACATTCTTCACTAGAGCAGCCGACAGGCTTAAAAACACAGGACGGGGCGTCTGGACTCCTGGTTCTAGTCACAGCTCTGCCACCGGTTTTCATTACGTTGAGTCCGGCTCTGCACCCGAGTCCCCCCTACCTGCAAAGCAAAGGTGATCTGTCCCCACCGCTCAGGAGTGCTGGGTGGTTTCCGACAGGTCTCTCGAGCTTTTCCTCTGCCTGTTATTCATGGTCCCGGCCCATCAGTCCATCCAGGACAAGCTCTCCCTTCAAACCACGACCTGTTTTTATGCTACTTTTAATCCTCATCATTTCTGGTTTTCCAGCCTTCCTTCCTCCTACGGTAACAAGGTGGAGATTCTTTCTGGGACCAAGAGTCATGAGGTGAAAGGCCTCTATCTGGATTTAGGAAACATGCCCATCACCAGAGTCTTTAGACACCAAGCTACGCTCCAGCCTGGACTCCCTTCCAGGCCTGCTATAAGATGCAGATTATAGGTGACAACACGCTGAAAACAGATGGATGGAAATGGCTGACTGAGCAAATTCTGGTGCTTCACTAAATTGCTGGGCAGACGGTACTGTCTAGAGGCCAAGCCTCCAATCCACCTCTTGAGCTCTGAGAACAAACGTACCTCGGGGTGCAATTCCGCACGCACGGAGCTCTTTTCTGTATACTCTGAAAACCTGAAATAGCTTGAAAGCAAATGTTTACAGCTGTGACCGGGGCTAATTTCTCTCTGCTGCACAGTGGACGCGTTATGCAGCATCAACACCTTTCAATGCTATCCTTGAGAGGGACAGAACAATGCAGCTTTTCAGAGAGGCTCCCAGTTTCATTAACAAGCAAAACAAGTCGGGCAAGAGTCACCATTAATCCAGTTCTACCTGCCCTTTTCCCCCCAAAAGTGAGCGACTGAGGTCTGGGGACATGGCTGCACTGTGCTCCGATTAGGGAGGGAGTTACAGGTGACAGCATCTTCATCAATATTATTCAGGAAGAAGAAAAATCACCACACACAATTCTAGCTGGAGCTGTCCTGCAGCGTTCTTTCAAATTATGAATTGCCCAACAGAAGTGTCCACAGAAAGAAAAACTTGATGCAGTTCAGGCCCAGGAGAGAATGTTTAATAAAACCACTAAACAGAATGGAGCCTGCTTTCTAAAAATTCAGATGCTACTTTAAGAACAAGGCACAGAGTGGAAAATAAACAGAAGCCAAGATTAGAGCAGCCCCAGCCATCTGGATTGAGCACTGTGCTTGTTACCAGGCTCATCAGAAGGGATTCAGAGAAACGGACTGCAATCCTTCTAATCCGGCAGCTTCGTTCTGCCATTAACTCACTACACAGCATCTATGCTAGGACCAACCCCCACCTGACAGCTCCATCTGTGGCTGCAGCACTAGCTGAGAAAGGACGGTTGGCGTTGCTAAGGGGTGGCCTAGCCCACCACAGCTAGTGCCACCACAGCTTGCAATTAATTTTCCAGGAAAAGCCTCTAGGGTAAACAAAGCCATGAGTGACCTTGGGAAAGTCACTTACCGTCTCTGTGCCTCACTCCCCACCTGTAAAATGGGCATAATAATTCCTCTCCTCACCGGGGCCAGGTGAGGAGGACTGATGTGATTTTTTTACTCCTCAGACAGCAGGCACTATAGCAATGTGAAATGTTATTACACACCAGCACTAAATGGGGTAACTCACGCTCTCCCTAAACTGTCTCCACAGCAGGGCTGGGAATAACCAGAACACCGATGTTTAAAAACACACCGTCTCTCAACAGAAGAAAAACACATCAGGAAATGGGCTCTTGAGGCTCATCTTAATCCTAATGTAACCAATTCAGCAGTGGCTGCCGCATACCTGGACCTCTACGCCCAGAAGCATGGCCACAGAGAGCCCAGAAATGTTTCCATTGAATACCCCATCCTTCACAAGGAACTTTTGGCACGGGTATGAGATGAGTGAAGAGTTTGATATGTGGCCTTAATAACGGGGTTTATTCCTGCAGCTGTCAGTCGTGCTTCCTGGACTTAAAGATGCTCATTGAAATCGTTTTGGACATACCAACATGCAGCCCTTTAGCTGTCTTTAGATACTTCTGATTGGCAAGGTGGTAGGCAGGAGCAACAGGTCTGTGAGCTCCACCTGGGCTGAAATTAACAAGGCAGCTGAGACTCCATTTTACCCTTCGAAAAGGGAGCCTTGGATACCTGTTACCAACCCAGCAGCCCAGAGCAGTGTCTTGCACAGAGAAATGCTGCTGGAATAACTGGGGAATGGAAACAGGATCACAGGACATTGAACTCTTTAGTCATTAAATCCCCACGTCTCGGCTGCTTGGGCATCTGGCCAGGCTGTCGGAAGAGTCCAGGGTCCGTGACGACTACTTCAATGCTACAGCAAGACTGAACAAGCCAGCAACGCTTTCCTGGGGCACTAAAGCACCCTCTGCCCTTCTAATCTTTCCTTCACTCGAGCATCTGCACGTGAGGCACTGTAGGGTAAACAGCAGGTTGAAGGGCAACACAAATAATCCTGAGACGATCTGAGCTGACCTCAACAGAGTTGAGAGCACGGGTACTGGAGAGATAACTAATGCTGAGGAGAGTAGGAAGGGAGGTTCCCAAAGTAGGCTGGGGTTTGTAGGATAGGATCAGACCCAGCAGCAAAAAATGCTGCAGTTTATGCAGCATACAAGACAAGAAGTTATGCTCAGTGAAATTGAGGAGGGTTAATATCAAAATAAGAGTCCTGGAGCTTTAATTGCGAGTTAGTTTTAATTTCTGCTCTGCATGCAAAAGGCAGGTAATTTTTCATCACAACACACACAACGCTGCTTGGATCAGGAAAGGCGTATAATTCTGCAGTATAATTTTATTTCTGGCTTTCTGCCAAGAGTCTTTCTGGCATCATCTACCACAGTGGGAAACTGTGTATCTGGGTCAGGAAAGACAAGTTGCTTTTCAGAACAGCTCAATACATTTGGCAGAATTGCTGATATTATAATTGAACTCTTTCAGCAACTCTTTTTATGATGCATCAAGACACCAATCAAAACAAGATCCGCAGCACTGATTAGTGTCAAAATAACTGACGGAGGAACAGCAAAATAGTTTCTCCTGGTTTTAAAAGCATCAACATGCTGAAGTAACAACAATAATTCAGGAGGTTTCAGCATGGGAAAACCTTCGAACTAGTTCTGACCCTTCTCTTCTGTGGATGTTTAAGATTTTAAGTCCTAATTCCTAAAAGAATGGCACAGAAACTCTGGTTTCGCCCTTCTTCAGTAGCATGCAAAATCAGAAATCCCTCCCACCCTGGGCATGTCTACACTGCAATTAAAAACCCGTGGCTGGCCCATGCCCGCTGACTCGGGGTTGTGCTAAAGGGCTGTTTAATTGCAGTGTGGACGTTCGGGCTTGTGCTGGAGTCTGGGCTCTAGGACCCTGCGAGGTGGGAGGGCCCCAGAGCTGGGAATGGGCGACAGGGGATGGATCACTTAATGATTCCCTGTTCTGTTCATTCCCTCTGGGGCACCTGGCATTGGCCACTGTCGGAAGACAGGATACTGAGCTAGATGGACCATTGGATGGACCCAGCCCCTTAGCCAGACCCCCGCGAGCCTGAGTCGGCTGGCTCGGGCCAGCTGTGGATTTTTACAGCGTAGATATGCCCTCTGACACATGAGCATCCTGAAAAGGAATGCAATTGTAGCACTGGGAATCACCACTGACTGTAAAGCTCTTGCTGCTCCCAATAATATGCCTGGAGTCAACTAAGTTAGTAAAGTCATGCAAGTTTATTTTCCAGGGATGCAATTTCTCAGGGAAACCTGTGTTAACCCTGAGAAGTCTGGCATTTTCCATCCAAGTGAATGCGTGCAGAGCAATGCTAGAGTTATGGCTAGGCAGGTACTTCCGTTCCAAGTTCTTAAATTTAATAAAAACAAAACACTCTGGAGTCTAACATTTCTCCTGCTTGCTTCCCACCCAAGAGAGATTTTTTGGGGGAAAATGGTTAAATTCCATTTCTCTCCCCCCCCCCACACAGCCCCATTTGTGAGAGCAGATTCTGATAAACAAAAAATTGCTTCTTTCTAACCTCCCAACCCCCAGTGCAGAACTGCGCCTTGTATCTGCTTGAAGAAAATCTAAAGTTGGAGACTTTTGACGCTGCACAGAACATGCTCAGTACACACGTTCCAAATAACTCCTTAACATAGGAAAGTGCAGGTCGTACACAGTACTTGGAATGATGCACAGTGAATCAGCTGCATTTCCACCAATGGCCGTATGCTCAAAACACAAAAGCAGTGCATTTAATTGACTCTCGGGATCTCATCTTTCCCTTCCGATGAGGAGGAACCTAACTACCTCAACGCTCACAAAATTTCATGCCTCACTTTTTATTTTAAAACAATTTTACAGTTGAGATTTTAACATAAATGTGAGGAAATTCAAAGCTCAGGTTCGCATATCAGCCACGGGTGAGCTACTTTGCATCTATAACCCAACTCAGGGATGAGCTGGCCCCAATTTGACAATACAGGTTCTCTCAATAATCAGGGACATACAGATAAGCCAAATCCACCACACGAACAAGTGTATATTATACCAATGGGAAAAACATCACAGATTTTAACAGGGCTGAAATAAATAGATTTCTATAGAAATGTAATAGGATTTCCACAGAAATTACAGTCCATCAGAATTTAACAAGCGCAATATCCTTTCTGTAGGTTTCTAAGCATCCTAAAGAATTCTATGGAAGAAAATTGTCTATCAAATTCTATAGGAGACCTTTAAAAACAAATGTATGAGAAAGTAATCTTTCTACAGGCTATGTTAGGCACTTACCTGGCCCCTGTTACCACAGTAGCCAAGTGCCTCAGTCTAATGTATTTATCCTCAATAACACTCAAGTGAATTAGGGCAGTGCTATTATCCACACTGTGTTGGTGGGAAACTGAGACAGAGAGACTAAGTGACTTGCCCAAGGTCATACAGGAAGGCTGTGGCAGAGCAGAGAATAGAAAATCAAGTCCCAGGCTAGCACCCAAAGCCACTGGACCACCCTTCCCCTATGGGATTTTCCCATAAAGGGAGAAGCAAGAGCCAAATCAAGTTTAAGATACCCATCCTCCAGGCAAGACCAACAGGTCCCCTATATACTAGCAAATAACGCTTTCCTCTTCCAAAGTTACAATTAAATAGAGGTGTACATTTGGCAGTGTACACTGCAGTAAATACTCCTCACTGTTATGTAAGGGACCAAAGGTTGGCTGTTACCAAGCCACCTGGATGTTACAGCCAGCACAAAAGACTCCTAGAGAAGCAGCGAATGCTGCCGAGGCAACGATTCCATTCTCCCTCTGCAGCCTAGACACCGGCATCACTGCCTTTTATTGCCCATTCCTGATGCATAAGGCGGTTGAAGCTCATCACCTCTCCTGCAGGGCAACAAAGCGTAATGACGTTCTGATACGGAAGGGGCAGGAGGAAGCGAAGATGAAAATAAAGACAACGTGGCAATACAGGAGTGGTCACTGCTGCTCTGTGGCAACAAGGAGAGCAACAATATACATACACACAGAAACATGTTTTCCGCTCATACTGCCACTTCCAACCATGGTAGACTGGCTATCTGCAGGGATAACCTGAATATCTAGAGTTAGAGTAGATACTAAACCTTTTTTTGGAAGAGAGATAAATCCTCCTGCTTTGGGATTTAACTCGATCTCTATTATGGGTTAGGAGATTTCCCGAAGGGTGGACTATGCCCACTAAGGGGTTTCTTGCACTTTGTCTGAAGTTCCTAGTCCTCGCCACTGTCAGACAGGCTACTGGACTAGATGGACTCTAGGTCTGATCCACTCTGCCAAGGCCTATGTTCTTACTAAAGAAGATTGAAAAACTGGAAAATGTTCAGGCAGGGCAGAGATTTTAGTTGAAAATCTAATTATTTTTCACAGAAAACTCAAAATTCAGGAGTTTTCAGCCAGCTATAGCTCCTATGGATCTCAAAGCACTTTAACTATTTAGGCTTCCTTAATGTCTCCAGTATTAGGTTCCTTTAAAGAGGTATCCAGACTCACTAGTCACGTTTGGAAATCATAACCATGATTTCTGTGCCTCATTTTGTAAACTGGGATAGTCATGGTCATGATTTTCAAACGTGACTAGTGAGTTTGGGTACCTCCAATTTTGGGCTCCCTCTTGGCACACCTTTAAGGAGCCTGATTTTCAGTGGTTGGGTATTTAGCACTCTCTCAAAATCAGGGCTCTTTAGGGAGACTCAAGTTGGGTCCTGAAAAACTGGAACATCCCAAAATCACTTGGTGGTTTTGAAAAAACTTTGCCTACCTCAAATCTCCAATGCTGTGCTTTGGCCACAAAACCATCAACCCTTACAGCCTGAACTTCAACCAGATGCAATTTGCAACAGCTGAGAGATCAAATCTGAAGAAACGTAAGTTTATAATAAATACTAGCAGAAATTTAATTACCATAGCACTGTGACACTTGTTATGGCAAACCTTATATCTGCTACAAACACTGCAATTCAAGAGGATTCAGGACTACGGTTACAATAAATTACTCAAGAGTATGTGATTCATGAATGAAATTAACCAGTTTACATTACTAGCTTTATCAAAATCTTAGCTTCCTTCTGCCCCTGAAAACAGAAAGTTTAACAGACTAGTGCCTATGGTCTTCAGAACGAGAAATGGAACGGCCCCAGCTCAGTCTTAAAGGCGTTCCAAATACCAGCCTTAGCTAGATTCTTAGACCCATCACCATGGTATCTCCGCACCTGCACTACATGCAACCCAACATATCAGTGACAACTAACACCGAGACTCGCCGTGAAACTGACATGAAAATCCATTCAGGTCTAAGGGTGGATGCCTGGGCTTGAAACTAAAGACAGACCAAGCAGAGTGAAGGAATCCAGAACTGGCTACTGACTCCTAAGTGACAAGTGGATAAATAAAAGGAGTTCAGTGTGCAACACTGCCTGCTTCAAGTCTTACAGACCCATGAAAGAGAATTCTCCATAGGGCTAAACACAACAGAAAGCAGAACATTTAAGTGACGTAAAACACTTTTGGGCAGGGGCTTGACTTATTGTGGTCTCTAAGGCACACATTAGGCACTACATAAATAATTAGTAACAAAGGATATTATTCACTTAAGGTTTAATTAGAAAACTCATTATCAAACTATGAATATATTCACCAAGAATTTAAAAGCAACTTCTAGCTTCCAACATCCTAAAGTGTGAGTTCCTGCTCTTCTGTACACCATGTACTAAGAAAACCTGGAGTCATTTCAGAACACACATCTGTCTGTGGCCCCAGGAAGTGAGGTATTAATTATGAAACCACTAACATCCAAAATGAACTGTTCTGAGATCCACAGACTTGTTAGACTACATCATTTACTGCAGAAGATTGTTCACTGGAAGCATTATATTATACCTAAATGGCTTTGGAAATAGAGCTATAATAAATGTGATGATGCTACAGGAGCAAGACCTGCTTTTATTTATAGTTTTTCACACTTCTCATCAACCCATCCGGCAAAATGTTATAAGGCAGCAACATGAAAATACAGCAGAAAGAGGCTGGAAAACCCAAATTTTTCAATTTAATTCCAAAACTCTTCTTGGATTACTAGGGATGTGGTTTTTCCGGTCATATGCAAAATTTCAATGACACAATTTTTTCTTTATTATTGTACATTAGGCATACAACTGTATTTGCAATTAAATCAAAAGGTACCAATATGCTCCAAGCTAAATCAGAATATGGGCACCTCAGAAAGAATAAAATAAATTATATATAGCTTTTAAGTTTGCTCAACAATCAAAACCTGGTCAATGTCTAACGGGGGAGCGTGTGTGTGAGAGATTAAACCCTTACAAAGGGAGGGCATGCCAGGTGCTTCTAACATCAAACCTATTTTATCATCATTCCCCCACCCCCAAATGCCTAAAAAAATTAGCCCACAGACAAAGTGGCTACCAAAATTCAGCTCTTAGATTACAGGCTCCTCAGGTAACAATTAACACATAGAACTCATTGTCACATGCAATCACCGAGGCCAAGTACTTAGTAGGATGACACTTTTATATCGCTCTTGAGACCATCCACACTTCCATTAGACAGGATTTATTGATTTATTTGTAGAAGGGATACAATTCCTCATGCTTTAGGGGCATGAGCCAACTTGTAACGGTCAGCGGTTGGGGGAAGTTCCCCAATGGTCAGGTTATTTCATCAAGATCCACTGCAGGATTCTCTTGCCCCTTCCTCCAAAGCATCAAGTAGTGGCCCTGACAGTGACTAGAAAGACCAGTGGTGTGACTTGGGTGTGGCAATTCTGATGCAATAAAAACCCAGCTGATCCAAGTTATTCACAACTACAACTAACCATATACTTAGCACAGAATGGAATGCAATTGTCCTTTCATTAACAAGGCTGCAAAACTGCTGAACAGTTTCTGCACCAGCCTCACATGCAGACATAACACAGAAAGGTGGGCCGCACTCACTTGGACGCAGCAGCTCTAATGATGGTTAGGTGTTAACCAAACTCAGGCCAAATCCCGAGAAGGGGGGTAGGGGAGTGAGCAGGAAGTGGAAGAGAAAACGCCAGACAGATCAGAGATAGTTTTCTTTATTTAAGAGACCAGGCCTGCTCCAAACGCCACTGAAGTCAATAGATTCCCACTGATTCCAATGGGCTCGGGATCAGGTCCCCTTTGCTTTGGACACTCCACTGAACTTCCATCTATTACGACCCTGGGGCATAATGCAATTGTGTTTTATTCACCACATTCCTGAAATATATTTAGTTAAACATGTCATGCACTCTTCCTATTACATTAACGCCAAACACACACCCGTCAAGTTGTTCAGCATCAAAATAAAACTGTTTAATTAATTTTACCAGGTCTCACTTTAATCATTCCAACTGATCTACTGCATTTAAAATAAATGTAGATTAAACCTTTCAGTTGTAGAGCAAGACATAAAATTGCCCTAAAGGAAAAAAAACCCAGTCCTTGAGAGGATGTGAAAGACTGCCCAACCATACCATAAAAATAAACCGGGTCTGTACACAAAATCCAACAGCTTCAAGTTATGGCCCCCTGAAAAGCAGAGGAAGGGAAGGATATTTAACTGAGGTGCTCACAAGCTGAACTGCCTACGAACCCGGCACGACTGCTCCAGCCACTAATACTAAGGCTACATCCACACTACCCACCCGATTCGGGTAGCGTCTAGACGCGATAAATCGATCCCAGAAGAGCTCCCCGTCGACACCGGAACTCCAGCTCCGGGGGAGCCTGCCTGCTGACGTGTGGACTGCGGTAAGTACTTTTAAAAATCGATCTAAGATATTCGACTTCAGCTACGTTATTCACATAGCTGAAGTTGCGTATCTTAGATCGTTTCCCACCCCCACCCCGCCCCAGTGTGGACCAGGCCTAAGGGCACCAGAGGTCAATGAGGTGCAGCAGAAAGCAGCAAACAGCACACACAGGGCATATTGCTGTGCTCTGTATGGCTCATGCTAGCACGCCCTCTGGGATCTCAGTTCTTCTGTGCTGCTCCCAAATAAAGAAAAGTTCAACCTCGCTTTCAGTGACCAATGTACATTTGCATATGTGAAAAAGTTTGAATTACAAGAGCACAGTGTATTATTTTTTCAAGCCATCACTTGACCTTGGAAACAGAAATCTAAGCAGCTGTTTCCCCTCTAAATTACCTTCCTGCAGACAATATCAGAAGTTGGCATTTTTAATATTGCAAATCCACACTGGTTACTTTGCACATCTTTTGCCTTTCAGGCGGTTTAAACATTAATGAGCCTTCACTTAAATGCATTTTCTAGCATGTCGTTCTCCCTGCCTCAATGGGTTTGTGCATTTTTTAAACAAAGGGATCAGATTAAAAGGGAAAGCCAAGAACTCTGTGGCCATTTGTCAAAGAACCTGAAGCAGGCCACTAGATTCTGCAAAATCTGTACATTCTTCATTCATAGTTAGTACACATCTACCACTGGACCCACTTGTGTTCTGTTCCAAGAGGGCTACTCAATGCAAGCAGAGGCAGCTGCTTCCCTCCTGGTTAATTAGTGATTTGATCAAAACATCTTGCTACAAACACTAGGATATTAAAAGCTTGTTTAAGCCTTGTGCAGCCTTCTGGTTGGGAACATGGAGCATGACCCATCTTGCAGATCCTCTTATTGTATGCCCTCAGTCCTGTAGTACTGTTGGCTCTAAGACTGGAAAAAGTAACGTGTGTACCATAAATTCCTCATGGTTTTGGCTTTGGGCAAACAAGGCTTTATGCTTCAGGTTAACGAAGGGGCCTGTTAAAATGTAGGATTGAATCATGGAACTGTTCACACAACTGTTATCTGCATGGCCCTGAAGGAGACCAGGGTTAGACTCTCACACCGTTAACTAAAGCATAGCTACTGGAATCAAATGCAACTTACAAAAGGCACAGAGGAGCTAAATACAGACTCTATACCAGGATAGGGACGTTTTACACACAAACGTGTTCCCAAATTATTTTCATTGCTCTGGGTGATGTGGCAAAGACTGAGGGGGGCGGGGGGATACCAAGCGCATTCATGACATTACTAAACGGAGAGAACAACAAGGAGGGTAGGGTTGCCGGGTGTCTGGTTTTCAACCGGAAAGTCTGGTCGAAAAGGGGACCTGGCAGTGTCTGGTTACATGTACTGACTGGACACCAAAAGGCCGATTACCGGGGGGGGGGAGGGCGCAGAGGGAGGGATCATCAACCTGTGCCAGCCCCTGCTCAGCAGGCTCTGCCTTAGGCTGCAGCTCCCAAACCGAGCCCTGGAGCAGAGGGAGCCCAGCTGGGGGGGAGGGAGGGGGAAGGTGGAGAGGATCATGCGATGAGGAAAGGGGAGGGGGACGAGCAGTGAGCAGGGGCAGTTTTCAGAAATTAGAAAGTTGCCAACTCCAGAGGAAAGAGAAATACAAAGGGAGTTCAGCGAGGTTAGAAATCAGAAAAAGTTTGTTCTTCACATGAAAATGCACTGATACACCCAGGGAAATAATCTGAGAAGGTACCTAAATGAGGAAGAAACCCGGAAAGCAATAATGCCCAGAAAAGATCTCGGCGAGGACAGTGGACCAACTGGAGCTGGGAGCTGCACATGGCGGTTGTAGCAAAGGCCTGGCACTCAGGAGGACTAGTTTCTACTGCCAGCTGTACGTGTAATCTTGGACAAGTTAATTAATGTCTCCATTTCCCTACGTATAAAATGGCAAGAATATTTGCTCACTTGTATGTACAAAGCTTCAAGATACTCAAATGAAAGTTGCTCTGTGAGTGCAAAATATTGTGAGTTTGCAGTGAGACATGGTTTAAAAAAAAAAAAAAAAAAAAAAAAAGCCACTTCCATTTTTGAGTCCGTGTACAGTCCAAAACATCACATCACATCGCAAGGAGAGACCAGTGCCCTCCTAAGCGCCATATACGAGCTAGGTATTATCATTATAGCAGAATTGTGTGTCTGTCGGCCTAAATACCAGCAAAAGACCAACAAGCTGAAGGAAGTTCAGTGAAGAAGAAAACCACAAATTTTCAAATGACCTGGATGGAGGCTTTGAGGGAAAACTGCAAAAGCTCGGGGTAAGAGCTTGGCTATAACAGCTAAGGGAGTCGAAGGAACAGGACAACAGCCCAGGGACTTGAAGTGAAGATGCCGGAAGGAGAGGAATCGAGGGTGGCACAAAGAATTAAGGACACGAATACCTGAGGTGTGCCACAGGAGGACTCTGGCTGTAGAACTATGTCCCAGAGGCAGATGCCCCAACGCTTGGGACATTTAAAATGAGACCAGGCTCAGTATGATAGAATGTACTGTAGGGCATGCTGCTGAACTGGCTCTGGGGGGCGGGCGGGAGAGATGGATTAGCTGAATTTGAGGAATAAAAGGCATTAGGGATAGTAAAATCCAGGATGAGGACCTAGGGGGAGAGCCCCTGCTCCCCCCCCCCACCCAAGATATATTAATTTATTCTAAAGTTGCTACTGCCTAAAGGCCTCTGACCACACCTGTAAACTCCTGAGAGTCTTGCTAGCAGGCTAGGTGGGTAGCATGGTGAACTTCTCTGGTCTAGACAAAGCCTCTATGGCTGGTTCCCCATTTGGAAGAAAGAAACAATAATGCTAATGGGGGTCAGCTGAATGCGTGCAAAGCGCGTTCGAGGATGTAAAGTGCTACATGAACGTAATGTTATTTAGCCTGCTCCAGTTTACAACCAAGCAGTGTTATTAATCCCCTACATAACATTAATTCAGTTAAGCGAGAGAAAAACCTTTTGACTAAAATCTCATTTACAGCCTCGTCACAAGGGATTCCCCATGAAACAGAGACCATGTTCTTAGCACAGACTGCAGTTCTTAACAATTGTTAACATAGCTAGAGATAGCCTGGGATAGGTGCTTTTTAATATATTTAATTCTGATTTGTATAAATAAATGAGCTTTAGTGTAGCATCGCAGCATGGAGGAGAGCAGCAGAAGTGAACTATTACTGCCCTTCGCCCCAGAGTCGCACCTCGTCAGGGGAAGAGGGACTGCCATCCTCACACTCCAGGCAAGCTGGGTCTATGCAGGAACAGGGAGGATTCTGTGAGGGGGGTCTCCACCACCCTCAACAGAAGGTGAGCCATTCAAATCTGGTGATGGGTTTGGGGTTCTCCCCAGCTCTAACAGCTGCTGCTCACTCTGCAGGAGGCTGCCTGCAGGCTCAGGCAGATGGCACAGCATTGGTTAGGCTCACACCCAAGAGGGAGAGAAATGCAGTGTAATGATGAACGCTCAGGTGGACATCACCCCATGACTCCAGGAGCTGGGCCCTCAACAAGGACCTCTGCCTTGATCCAGCCCTGCGGCCAGGGCAGTCACTGCGTTCAGTGCTGGCCTCTTTGGTCTCCCTGATGAGGCTGCCACCACTACAGCTAGCTGCTTAAAAATAAAGGGCCCATGAGAATAAAGCAATGGCACAACCAGCCAGCAGCACTATAAGCAACCTGTGTGGTGCACCACCGCCTCCACCCTGTCTGTTGGCTGGGTCACAGCAGAGCCTGGGTGAGCCCTTTGCTTTTTCCTCTCTGAAGTAAGGGCTTTTTTAAACACTGAGAAAATCAGTAACTAAGGCTGTGATTTTCAAAGCTACTTAGGGAATCAGTTCCCATTTGTCTGTTCCCAAATCCCTAAAGCAGTTTGGGAAATCTCAGCCTAAACTCTTTGCAGCCACACTTGCATTAGCTGTAGCAGACAATCCCGGGAGAATGTTTGGTTTTGTGGCTCACTGCACAACCCATCAAATACAGCGTCATGCCAAAGGCAAGGAGTGGATTCTGAGAGAGTGCCGTCCAGACTCATGTCCCACAGTGTGGGAATCTAGACAGAGAGATCTGATCAAATGAAAAAGCTAGATAAACCACCTGTAATTTTAACCATTAAATACAATTCATTTTTCCTACCTCTAACAGCTTCAAGATGTACTTTAACCTTTTCCTGCATTGTAGATCAGTGGTAATCAACCCTTCCAGACAACTGTACCCCTTTCAGAAATTTGATTTGTCTTGCGTACCCCAGTCAGACATAAATACAAAAGTCTCACAGCACACTATTACTGACAAATTGCTTACTCTCTTATTTTACCATATAATTATAAAATAAATCGACTGGAATATAAATATTTTACTTACATTTCAGTGTATAGTATATAAAGCAGTGTAAACAAGTCATTGTCTGTATGAAATTTTAGTTTGTACTGACTTCACTAGTGCTTTTTATGTCGCCTGTTGTAAAACTAGGCAAATATCTAGCTGAGTTGATGTACCCCCTGGAAGACCTCTGAGTACCCTGAGGGGTACATGTACCCTGGTTGAGAACCACTATTGTAGAATATCTCTCGGATACTCTGTCAAGAAATTAAACTCCAGCTCAGTGGAAAAACTGAATCTTTGCATCAGCAGGTCCTGGAATCAGTGCTACAGAGGCATGCGTCTCAGTTTCATATTGGATAGTAAGACACCATGGAAGGAATTCTATCTAGTGTGTAACGGTTAGAGGAGCGTGTTGAAATTCCATTTGCTGGGATGAAATATATGCCCAGACAGCCTGAATGCAAGTTGAAACACACTGATTATGCATCAACTTTCAGAATCAGACCCTTATTATTGCTTTTCCCTTCCTTCTGCTGCCTTATTCAAGTTGTCTGGATGCATCTGTACAACTCTGTCATTTAGGAAGAGCCTGGAGTAATTTAGTGTCAAAGTCAGTCTCTCTCTACTGCACTGGAACATAAAGATATTACCCCTCTGCGTGATTACTAAATTATTGCTAAAGACAAATGGCATCGATGGGAATTTGCTTTGTGATCTTCACCGCTTAGCAGTGCCTGACTCCAGACTCTGAACAGCAGATTAACTGAGTCCATGCTATTCCAGAACTAAATATACCAAGAATTGCTGCCAAAAGGCAGGCAGGATTTTCAGAAGAGACTAGCAATTTTGGGTGCCCAAGACCTCAAAGGGGTGATTTTCAGCACTTCCTCAAAGTCAGAATCCCTTTTTAGGTGGCAAGTTAGGCACCCCAAATCATGATCACTTTTGAAAGGCCTGGCCAGTGTTCTTCCAAGAAACACCTAAAAACAAAAAAACAAAAGAAAAAAGCTACGAAGCCATGCTTTCTGGACCCCTTTTTAATTGTAAGGAGTATTGAGGGACTCTTCCCACAAATACAGCTATAGTCAAAGACGTGCCAATCCTGGAAATTTGTATAGCCTGAATCTGACAGGCTGCTGTTTGAAATAACATCAGTCACATCACTGCAACATTTCCAAAGAGAGCTCTTTATGGCCATCCAGCAGGGATAAGTCTACTTCTAATACGGCTGAGATTGATATTCCACGGCAATTAAAACCGTCCTCTAAAACCTCGGGAGAAAGCCACGCTGGCTAAAGTGCCAGTCAATGAAGACACACTGATACACGCAGCCCATTTGTCAAAACACTTACCAGAGGCAGCTGCCCAAGGAAGCAACATGCTAGGATCCTCCCAACCGTAAACTATCCACTAGAAGGGTCAGCCAGCTAAATGAGCGTAAATGCACAAGTGCAGCAACGGAAGAGTGGGGCACTGCATTCTCCTCTTTCAAAATTATCTTCCATTCTTCTCCCACGTGTTACTGCATTCTCTAGCCTTTATTTTCCATCTCTTTCCATAAAACTGTGTTTCCATCCCTCTCCCTACCCCTCCCAAATCCAACCCTCTTCTTTACTTCATTTCTTGCCACTACCAATCTCCTGCCTGGTCTTATTTTTGAGACTCTTTCCCCAGCACATTCAGAGCTCAGCGCCTTGTCAGATAACACTATAGCTGAAGTATCTGAAACTGAACACTACACACTGCTTAAGCTACCATCTCAGGCCTGCAGCAGACGAGGAAAACCTCCTGTATTTCCACAGTGCTGCAGCTGGTGCCCGATGGTCTCATGAGAACAGAGGAGCAGAATGCTGCCTGTTGGCAAATGCATGTCATTACCCAAGATCATTGCTCTGATATCGACAGTAAACAGCAAGGCTGTCTATGAACTACCAGCAGCTTTGAGTGGTTCTAACTCCCTCCACTGTGGAGTACCTTCCCAACTTGCTGATGGCCCTCAAAAGACACTGCACATTAAGTCACAGGGGAGAACAAGAAGTACTTTCCAATTAGAAGTACACCCGTAGTGTAATTAACACACCTCTTCTAACAGGCTGACACAAATAAACCATTCCAGAAAAAAAAAAGGGGGGGGGTGTTAATTAACATACCACTGTTTCTAAAAATACAGCATCGTCCAATACCACATGGCTCCTAGCCAGTTAGTCTGTGACAACGGCCGAGACATTCAAGATTGTATTCTAGGGACATCAGAATTCCGAGACTGGGCCAGCCCAGGAGCCGATCTAGTCCAGCATACGGTCTCTGCCCAGATGCTTCAGTGGAAATGTCATTCTCCTCCCCCTCCCCCGACCCCAATTAAGTTCTGTTCTCAGTAGATTATTGATTGTGTTACAAACACGTGAGCTAACCCAACAAAAAGGTTTTGATTTAATTTACTTGCGTATTTTCATATGAAGAGCAGCCATGACGTCCTCTGTGAAAGTGAAAAGATACAGGCGGCCGGCACGGCAGAACACAGCTCAAGAAAGGTCAGTCAAACTACATTAGCCACTAAACATTTGTCAGAGGTGTCTTCAGCACTTGTGATTAAGAAATCACGTTAAAGTGTGGTTATGGTCAGATGTTTACAAGCTCCAGTAAAAGAGGGCCTGCCCTCCCAGTTCTCTGAATACCCGTGACAATATTTTAAAAATATATTAAATTGACAAAGGAAGACCAACATCTTCTTACCTCAACAGATCTAACCCTGCTGACGCACACCTGCAGTGATCAAAACTGAGCCATTACCTCTCTATCCCATTAGCCCAGCAGAGCTATGGGAAAAGGAGCCAAACTGTTAACCAAGTTCCTTTTGCAGGATCGATTACGGACGGTGATTCTTGGCTTTTAGACCACAGGCTGAGGTTGCAAGGCAGAGAGAATGTTGTTATAGTTAGAAATTGAGTCAATTCTATAAGGAACTTCTTGGGAGAAGACAATGAACCCAACAAAGCTATTTTTACAGAGTATAAAAGCAGCTGAGAAAAAAAAAAATCTTGCTATATACTTTTTTTTTTTTTTTTTTTTTTTTTTAATATACAGACTTCCATGGCTAGTATTACCAGTTCATTTTTGCTAGTCACAGAATCCATATCTTCTTTGGCAGATCTTTCTATTGTTGAATTGGCCTTGCACTCAAGAAAAATTATGTCCAATCTAATTATTTTCCTCATGAATTTCTAATTACAGCCTCTTGTTTTTGGACTTTTCACCACTGTCAAACTGCCACTTAGCCTTTATAACATCTCAAGGTGCTGGCGACAGCTCCTTCTCAGCTTTGACTCTCTCTAAACCGCACACACTTAATCCCCTCTCACAGGTGAGGCGCTCATCCCTATTTTGTCGCCCTTGCCCATAGATGCAACATAATTTGCTTTATTTCAGTCTTTTCGTTCATTTTTTTTATGGAGGTTAGCAAGATTATGCCCAACTCTGGGAACACAGGTGTACACTAGCAAGCTGTTATACATTTCACCAGATCAGAGGAACAGTTACTTTACACATGCAAAGTGCACTATTGTTAAAAAAAAATCTCAGCAAAATAAAAGGACACCATCAATTCACAAGGAAATCCCAATATTTTTACCTAGTATTGTTACACATACAATCTGAGATTATTAAAGATTTTGAGATTGGATAAAAAAAATCAGTTCACTCTGCACACTTGTCAACACTTGGTGTCTAATCGGTTGAACCCTTTGCCCGGGTAACACAGGGCCTCTAGAAAAGCTAGAGTACAGTGAGAGCTGGTGTCCATTTAGAGCACCAGGCAACCTGCAGTGTCCATCTCAAGGGGAGACAAGAAACAATAGCAAATGTTGTTCCTGGAGTGTGTTCATGTTTTCTAAATCTCTGCTGCTCATTAACACATGAGTTTCTATTTTAGTAATTATTCTTATTTTAGTGTTGCTGGAAGGGGCTAGACTGACAGCACTGGCGAATGACATCTTACCACACAATGAGGGACAGTTTAGCCCCTAAAGCATGCGTGTCCCCTGTGCAGGTGTACCCTGGGTAGACCACTTGTAGGGGTGGGGGAGTTGTTCAATGTCCAAGTCCCATTCAGTTTTTGCCCCCTCTACTTAGCTTGCCAATTGTGGGGATGGTTTTGTGACCTGGGCATTGGCTCATATAGGCTGCTGAATAGACGGCACCAACTTTAAGTCCCCAGCTGGGGCTGACCAAAGTTTCTGATGGAGAGGTAAAATGCTCCATATCCTGTTGCCAACCCCAACACACAAAAGCATGCCATCAACCACAAAAATAGCTTTTTATTTAAAAAAAGTTAGTGGTTTCAGGTGTTGCACCTGCCCTCTGAGTCATCCTGCTGCTGTTTTGTGGCTTTACAATCACATCTTCCTATTTTTAAAAAAAGTTTCTCTGTCCTGTGTTGCTGTAGGTGAGCCTCCCTTCTCATCAGTACAGCACTATGGCAAGTCAGGACTGGGCCTTCCCACAGTGGCATCTGTTAAGCCCTGCACTTTAAACTGCATATCTAAAAACAGGCAGCAGGACATTCGATACCCAACTGAACACTGTTTCTTTAAAGTTATATCTCCATGGATTTGCACTGAGAGAATACACTAAAGGAAATGAAAGAGCGATTGTAAACGTTTTACAATTTTAATTATTTCCTTTAAAAAAAATAATTCAATGAACAGTTTTTATTTGGAGCTTTCCCCTGAAGCATTTGCAACCCAGACAGGGCAGCACTGGTTAGTGTACAAGAACCAGAAAGTAAAACTAACTAGTTTCACTTCACTGAGTGAAATGCAAAAAAGGAAAGGAACAGCATGAACGGGTGAGTGGATTGGATTTGTAATATGCTGTTCCATTGATCCATGTTATTTCTTTTAACTGAGGTAAGGAATTAGGCTTTTTTATCTGCTTTTTAAAGGGGCAATGCCAAACAAAAATAACATTCATCATCAGAGTACGATCTTGAATATGGGGCATTATTTTCTCTAAAGCAAAAAATATATCTATCTATTTGGGATATACTAAGACACCTGGATCCAGACAGAGAAGTTCTCAGATAAGTTACAGTCCATGAAAGCAGAGGATCTGCAGGATATCAGAAGCTTTCACATTCCAATACACCCAAGACTACCAGTGAATTTGAAATAATGCTTTTTACAGGCACTCAGATGTTACTGTTTTACGTTTTCTAAAGGCGGCAAATTAGGAGATGGAGGGTTGTGACCCGCTATATGTCTGCTGTAATTCTAGCCATATCATGTCCTATTAGCCTACGAAACGACTAAGACCATGCCATTAACATATGGCTTAAGGCAAATGCAACAATTCCACAGCTGTGTGTTGAGAACTAAGTTTAAACACTGGCTGGGTTTCCTCTTCTTGGAATCTCTCCATCAGAACATAAGGCAAGTGGAGGGATAGAAATCTGGGGCGCTTTATGGGGATGGAAAAGGTGCATCATTCATTGTCTCCATAGAAAGAGCTGCACATCTCTCCTGCCAGCACTCACTGCACAGCTATATTAATCCACAAAGCCTGGTTAATTTCTAAGAGTAGTTGTGGGGGAGTTTCTAACTCTAGGGAAGGAGACAAACGTAAAACCGCAAGGACAGGGTTAGAGATTCAAGAAAAACTTGCCTAGTAGAGTAGGCAGGTGACACAAACAGTCCATCTGTGGAAGAAATTAGCATTCCTCCCAGCCTTCCCAGGGCTGCCTCTGTAGCCCAACAGTCTAGAGTAGAATAATACTTTTAACACTGATGAACAATAAATTGAATGAAACATCCCACAGAACGACAGAGGTTACACACTGATGAGAGCAGCTGGAAAACTACTTCTCCATCTGCTGGTAAGGAGACAGCATTACCCAGTGCTCTATAGCCATACAGCAGGAGAATGTCTTTTCCAGGTTGAATGGTGGAGGGAGGGGCAGGAGGGACCCAACATCCACCACCAGTGAAATCACTTATATTTTGAGTGTAACTTGAAGTATTAACTAGCCTTCACTAGATGGCAAGAAATGTACAGCTCAGCTCTGATATTTTATTCCAAGCACACATGTGGTTGATTGAATGTTGCTTTATATATGTACAGTTTCTGCAGATTCTGCATAGTACCCAAAATAATGCATGCAGCCATGTTGTCACAACACCACAAATACCCCCTTCTCCACAAAAGAGAGCGTGTTTTGAAGTAGCACTGCTTCAAAATGAAATCTTTTACTCAGAGGGGAGGCAACCCATTTTAGAGAGCCAGGTGACCTGGGAACTTCCCCCACTCTGATAATTCCCATCAATATGCATCAGATGATCTCAGAGCACTTTACCAACATTAAGCCTCAACTCCCTGAGATAAGTGTAATCCCTCCTTTACATGCAGGAAAAAACAGAGTTAAGTAACTTGCCCAAGGTTGCACTGAGACTCAGAGGGAAAACTGGGAACAAGGCCAATTATTTCTTAGTGCTAATCCCACACTCTAAGCTCTGGAGCACGATCCCTCCCAACCTTTCAGTACATTAATTAGGCTTTTCCGGTTCAGCTTGGAACAGACTCTACTTTTTTTTTTTTTTTTTAAAGGCATATAGAAGAACTTTTTTTCCCCATTGACTCTCACTCTCGTAAAAGCACTAGCCACAGAGATGACCCATCACAGACATATAATCAAGACAGCCACACAAACTCTCATAATGAATCAATGCTCAGAGTTAGTTGTAGGCCTATGGGAGTCAAAGTAGGAGCCCAACAAAACTGGACTCCATTTAGCTGAGTTCTGGTTGTGAATCCTATTTTCAGACCTCAAAGGGAACTGTCATGACAATTCTGAGTATCAGGTAGGTGTTGAAACATGGATTCAGGAGCTTTCCGTTAAGCTTCCGTGTTTGAAAGCCCTGTCCCGGGACACACCTCACTGTTAGCAGGCTGTACCAGACTCCAGATTTGAGTTCAGGAAGCACAGGACCCAGTACAGCTAGAATGCGGCAGAAAAACAGGGGAGCCAAGCAGCTTTGCAAAGCCAGGGGAGAGAGAGAGCAGGATGATGCCACATGATCTCCACTCTCCCCAGGGCAAACTACTCATGCACCTGTACTGGGCATCTCAGTCAGAAGTCCAGTAAAATATCTTTGCGAGTCTAAGTCAGTAACAAGCGACGTGGGAAACAAGCATCACAAACAAACAGAATTCCTAATGATTTAGGGATCATGTCCTCTCTTACTCCCAGGATTCGAGTTCAAGATTCTGGGTTTCTCCTGTCGTAGCTGCTGACTCTACAAACACCCAATGTAGAGGGAAGCATCCTGCCCCAATTCTGACATTAACAGTTTGTAACCTTTCAGTTTATTTTTTTTTTTTAAATAGGTCTCTGTGTAATTAACGTCACACATTTAAAGCCTGACCCAGCAAACCCTTCTTATGACAGCTAGGGGGTCATTGTCATCAGTGGTAAGCACGATAGCAGCACTCTGTGTTCACGCAATCAGGTCCTTTTGCTGAGCAATTTAAGGTCTTCGACAGTTTTGTATATTTTAGAAGCATTTTAGTTCACTTTTAATACTTTGTCCCTTTGACCATCACCATTCAGAGCCCCTGGACTCCCTTTCCCAGAGAGGTGGGGTACCGCAGTTATTGCTTGTACTGTAATTTGCCAGTTTTGTTTTGTTTTGGCGAAGTGCATACAAAGTCGAGGAGTCGTAAAGAGACTGCTTTTCAACAGATGGAAGCTTTCAGTCATTGCATCTTTTTCCAGAACAGCTCAGCAAAGCGAACGACATTCAGACGCCTAATCAGACAAGCAAGATCTTTGTTATTTGAAAAGCATCTAAAAGAAATAATAGTTTCAATCCTCATTTTTTCATGTGTAAGACTTATTTATAATACCTTTTCCATAAAGCTATAAAGACTTCCATCTAAAGCAAAGGCCAATATGAATGTGACACTAATATAGAAGTATAAACCCAAAAAGTGTCCTATCTTAAAATTGCTATAGTGAGGGATGGCGCCCAGATGACGTCTATTTTGTTTTAAATACATCATATTACTCTAGATTCATATATTTTTAAGGGCTGAGGGGATGTTATAACCTTCTAGTCTGACCTCCTGCATAAGACAGGCCATAAAATGTCACACAATAATGCCTCAAGTCGCCTCAGGCACCTCAAAGAAACCAGTAATGATCATCTAAGCAGGATCTACAATGTTTTATCCTCTGCTATGGCAGACAGTGGATGCTGTTGGGAAGTTCCAAACCACAAGCCAGAGAGAAGCATACAATCTGTCAGATAAAACAAAAGCCCTGATTACACAGTCTCTGCATACCCAGGATTTTCAGAGGCAGCTTACCCTGCCCGGGGAAAGGGAGCACCTTGGGTATCCAACAATCCCTTACAGACGAGTAAGAAGCCCTACTGACAGTTTGTAGGATAGGAGGACGCTGCTAGCAATATAGAAGGCTTGAAAGTTACAGGGTGCGAAGTCACCAATGGCTGGAGAATCCTCAAGACTCAACCAAATGCCAACAGTGGCTGTGGTACTAGATGCAGCAAAGCCAGCAGAATTCCCCTGGTGACCTTCTCTATTTCTAGATGGAGTAAATACAATTCATTAAACCCGCTAGCATTACAGGATGACAGACTCTGCCAAGGCCATGTGCAAGGACTCCTGGAAAGTTATGACTTCACAGCACTGCAAGGACTATTATGGGTCCTGCATTTCCATGTGCTCTAAGCAGCACAGAGCCAGAGTGCATTGGCGTTCTACAGCATGGGTTTAGAGAGACAGGACCTACCGAAAGAATGCAATCAAATGTTCAGCTTAATCTCAGCCCATTAAAATCTGATTTGCAAAGATACATTTTCCAGACTACAACAGAGTCTACCAAACTTCTTGGAGAGGTATCTGCCAACCTTCTTGGAGAGGAAAACTGCTAAAAACTGAAAGAACAATTAAATGAGCTGCCCTTCTTAAACAGTCTAGGTTTTAACAGGTGTTAAATCTGACCAATAACAAAGGAGAAAAGGAGGCGGCTCACAATCACACAAACACAGGTTTGATCAATGGGAGACCTGACCTTGCTAGTAAAACCTAAAGTGAGTTCATGCTACTAACAATGGGGACAAACTATCCCTTCGCCAAGTGCTTGCAAGGGGGAAAAAAATGTTGAGGAGTCAGAAGCTGCGTTTTCTATTTTATTCCAGCTTGTATTTAATGCCCACTACCATGGTATCCAAGTAGCTGTGTCCCTTCCCTTCTGAGCCATAGTTCAAAACTATCCATATGATAAAACAGCCATTTGGAAGTCACCCAAAGTAGGGAGGTTCCAGAAACAAGGATACTGTGGTAATCTAAAAGTCAATTCAAAATGTAACCAAAATGCTTTAGAGGAAAGATAGATGAAGTATTTCTCAAAGTGAGTTGTATTCAGACATGATGAGCTGAATTAAAAGATAGCAACGTTCACCCTGAAATAGCACAGAAGAACTAGTTGGATGCATTTAGACTCTTCCTACAGGAGACTCAACTTAGGTGAAATCCCAAGTGAATGAATTTGACTCTCGGGCCAGTCTCTAGTAGACATTTGTTCTTATCACAGAAATCACAGTTTGACAATTATTAATGAACATTTCTATGGCAACCTCTGTTCAGGAATGAAATAGCAGGAATATTTGCTATGGATCATACAGGGAGGCACTCACCATTTACCGTAAAACTATGCCTGGTTCTATCTAATAAGGATTTATCTAATTGGTGGTTATTTTTCTTAGACTGGCTCAACTTAAAACACTGAAAATTCAGCATGTAAGATACAAACCTAGCAGAGTAACAGGAGTTGGATAGCTGTCTGCCTCTAGAGCAGCAAAGCAATAAGGTCATTTTAAAATACATTTAATTGTTTTTCAAACTCAGAAAACTGCAGTTACAGAGCTACAAAACCACCAACTACTCAATGGAAAATTGTAGCTGACTGCCAGAAGAAATAACTATTTTTTCCCTATCATATACGGCATACACCTCAGTGGTGCAGGTAGGAAAATAATCAGTCTGGAAACACCCCGGTCAGAAGCGAGAGAGATGAGTCTCTACCTAAGCGAGGTGATGGCTGAGGAGCAGTAGGAGCCAAAAGCAGGTGCCCTTGAGGGACCATGGAGGACTACAGGTGCAGTTACCCATAACTGTGAGACACAGCCCTTTTACAGAACAAGCACCATCATTGTGGTTAGGACTAGGAGCTTGTCATAATAAATGATATAAGAGTCCACAGTCTGATCCTAGAGACAAGACAATATTTACTAATTTATTGTACAAAACAAGATGCCAGAAGTCAGAGCGGACATTATTTTAATCAAACTAGCCTCTCTTTTTGCAATAAAACTGCTTAAAGCCATTTAATAATTAATACCATCAAGCCATTTAAAACCAATTTCCAGTGTCTTCTGGTCTGATCCTGCAGCAGCACTGGAAGATGTGCAGAGAAGAGCCATTGCTGACTCCTTTTCAAATAGCACAGAGAAGTGCAGCACAGATGCCTGCTAAACCAGCTCGTCAGCTCCAGAGCTCCACTCCCACCCCAAATGTCACCGTACCCACGATCCTCATCCCCTGGTGAAAGCGTGAAATCACGAGCATTAACTTTATGAGCATCCCTCCAGAGGGTGTGACTTTTTCTGACAGCTCCCAATGTTCTCAGCAAAATTAGTTCAGCTGTTACCATCACATGTACCTAGCAACACCCAAGAAGCCCAGTGTCAGAACTCACGGAGCTCAAAGACAATTTAATCTCTGACTCCCATGACAAAAGTACAACCCTAGTCATAGAAGGGTTTGCCTTTGCTTACTGCTGTTTCTAATGGGAAAGATGTTTTCCATTCAAACGCAGCCATTACCCAATAGCCACTGCTGTCCCACCACCACATTCTGGTTCCTTTCATAAGCCGTCGTCACAACGTTCAGAAGGTGAGTCCAGGCTCAAAGCTTTATAGTGATCAATTGCAGGGAAGTAAAGAGAGAGACAGCACAGGTTCGCATGCTGAGAGAGGCATCGTACACCGCTTTGGGGTTTGCTCCCACCAGTTTCGTTTCCGTTTGTTCCTTATTTTAAGAAACCAAGATGAGCACAGATGCATTCATAACAGTCGACTGCATGTGCACAAATAAAGCATTAGAGAACGGGACAGCTCACCAGCTCCACCAATTTATATCAAGGGACTCAAAGTAGCGCGAATGAGTTCTAGCACCCAGGCTCTCTGGCACAACCCAGTGCAAAACAGACAACCCTGGCAGCATCCCCAGATGGCCAGCAGGCTTAGGTTCCACTGTCCCAGTAAGAGAGGAGCTCCTCACTGGGAACCTGTGGCACCTGTCCCAACTCTGACTCTGGGACAGGACAAGGGGAACCTGGATCTCTCTAAAGCAGGGTTTCTCTCAACCCGTGGGTCAGGACCCAGAATTGTCAGAGGGTCACACAGCAGCTCCTGTCCCACAGGGCTGGCTGGACTCGCCTCCCTGTTCCCACGGGGCTGGGCTCCCAGCACCACTCAGGTTTAGCCCGGCCGTCATGACGACGGGAGTCCGGATAGGCCAAATTTTCAGTGAGTGGCACTGCAACCCCAGGAGCCAGGTCACAACTCCACTCATATAAATCTGGTCCAGCCAGGGAGGCGGGGCCAAATCTGAGTGGCGCTGCAACCCTGGAGCGGGGAGTCAAGCCCAGCCAGCCCCCACAGCACAGGAGCTGCCGAAGCCGCCACCATGGGGTGAATGCAAGGCAGCACCCAAACACCCCCCGGGGGGTGGGGGGGGGAGCAGGATCCAACTGAAACCATCCCAAGGCCTCTACCCCTAAACTATTTACTGGGTCGTGACAGGCCATAAACATTTGCAAATGGACCCCGAGCCCAACGAGGTTGAGAACCACTGCTCTGAAGTACCCAAGACTCGAACTCCACAGGGCTTTACAGATCAAAGCCAGCATGCTGAACTGCAGCCGCACTGGAGGGCTGGCGAGATACGGTCCCTGGAACAAAGCACTGCTACGTAAGCAGCCACCCACATTCTGGGATACTCGATGTTTACCTAGCCTCACGTGGCCTGGCTCGCTGGGGATAGGCCACGAATCACAGGGGAGATCATGCTTCTCGATGGAAATGCTCCTGACTACAGCTGGTAGGCGACCATCTAAAGGCAGATGGGGACCCCAATCTGCACCTTTTACTAAGGTGGGGTGAATAGACTATTTGGAGGGCAGCTATAGGTTCTGCCATCTCTTCCCATTGTCCCATGCCCTCTGCCCCATCTCCCCCCAGTTACCAACCAGCTGCTTGCACTACACTGGTTTTGTGGCATTTGGCCCCCACGGTCAATTTAATTCTGGGACTGTCAACACGGGAGCCAGGTAGCGCCAGCGGCAGTGTCCGACGTGGACACCTGTCTACCCCACTCCGGACTGCGACCCAACCGCTTCAGACAGGCAGCTGCAAAGCCAACAGACACCATACATCCAGGTGTCTTACAGCCTGTCTAGGATGGGCACAGAACTCCAGCCCCTTCGTCAGGCTGGTTCAGAGAAGCCTCTGTGACCAGCTCCTTCATTTCTTTGTTTTTTTAAAAGCCAGGAGGGGAAGGGGAGGAAGAGGGAGACACATACACATTCAGGTGGAGAGGTAAATTCTTTAAGGCAGGGACTATCCTTTTGTTCTGTTTTTGTACAGCACCTAGCGTAATGTGGTTCTGGTCTATGACCTGGGCTCGGAGGCACTACTGCAACACAAATAAGGGAAGAAGATGTAAGGAACATTACACACACATATACACACACACTACATCCCCCTGCTGCACACTGCCTATTTAGACTACAAACCCTTCGAGGCAGGGATGGCCGTCATCGTCATGCATCTGTGCAATGCCCAGCACAATGCAACTTTGTTCTAGTTGAGACCTGCAGGAGCTACTGTGATATAAAGAATGACTAATTCCCCCCACCATCCCAATAAGCCAAATTGCCTAGTTTTTCCAGGCTGCTCCCTATGCACGGAAGGCCCCCCTTACCCCAGCTCACTGAGCCACCACTCTTCCCTCCTGTGACACCCCCAAGAGAAGACAGATAAATACCTATTTAACACAACGTTATGGCTTCCACTGGGCTTCCTAGCACATCCCTTCTTCTCTAGGCCTGGCTCTTAGACTGTGTGCTCTGGAGGGCAGGAACATCTCATTTTGTCTCTTGCACAGAGCAAAGCACACATACTCAGTGCTCACTCCCCCACTGCTACCCCTTTCTCCCTTGTGCCTGTGATCCCAGCTACCCCATCTTTCTGCCTTTGTGCTGGAGCAGGTACCTGCAAGCCGTCTTCCTGTGCTGCAGTGCTCACCAGCTGCAGTGACACACTGACAAGGAAAATCCTTGACAGTTTCACGCTGCTGCAGACTCAAAGCAGTGCAATGCAGGAGTGCAGCCCAGAGAGCCATACCACCAACCCTGGAGGAGTTTTTCCTGCTCTCTCTCCTATTCCCTATGCAGCAGTGAGGGAAAGTGGGCCCCTACAATCCCACAGTGAATTTAGAAAGGTCATTATTGTGGGAAAGAGACTGAGCAAAGTGACCTTAATTGCTCCTGCTATTCTCTTCTATGTAAACATTTAAGTGAACTCAATATAGGCCTTTTGTACCATAAAAGCCCCCAGATTTCTAATCTGTCTCGAGATTCAAAACTGAGAAGGAAATGCATGACTTATTTTTTTGGCATGTTCTCCAATTACTATTCCAATCTCCTAACTAACACACAGACACAGACACACACACACACACCTTGCCTTAACCCAGGAGTTATTCCAAACATTCTTCACACAACAGGAGCAAAATGGAAACAGAAAAGGAAAGAGAGAACACATCAAATCCCAGAGCTCCTATCCACTCAACTGGTTGATTGAATTTTAGGCTATGTTATGCTATGCACGATACTCGCTACTGTACTTCGCAACAGACTGCGTGTGGAGGGCGGGGGTGAAGATGAAAAACCCTTTGAGCTAAAGTGCACCTGCTAAGCTAGCAATAATGCTAACTACTGTATTTTAAATCATTGGTGTTCAGTTCAGATACAGAGGAACTCAATCTTCCAGTCTGAGAACCATGCTCTAATGTGGGTGTAATATATTTAAGATCAACCATTATATTTAAAAATAAAAGTAAGGAGCTAGTTGATCTCTACCATCAAATGGACCAATGTTACTACAATGGTTAGAGCGACTGTTCTGTGAAAAGTGACCAGTATCAGCACCATGGAGTTCCAGGTTCACTTTTTCCTTGGCAAAATACTGCCAGGAAGAGCCAGCCAGAGATTCCAGCTGTCAGGAGCAGCTGCACTCAAGACAGGGACCTCTGGACATCCAGAGAACCACCACAGAATTTGTTACACAATTAGCTATATTGCACAGCCAAAGGAAAAAGCAAGATTTCCCAACACAAAGGAAACATCAGTTCAGCAACAGGTGCAGGCATCTGCAACTGGGAACAAGTAACGATATATGTTCCTCTGGACAACTGGTTATCCCACCCTTCCTTACACTCAGTAAACAAAGTAGGATGGCCATCTCCACACCAGATTCAGCATCTAGTTAGTACACAACGATGAGAATATTATGTAGCTTCTTCACGTCAGAACCAAAAAACCTAGCTGTGCAGGATGTCTTTCATAATTCTCTCTCCACTCCCCTTCACCAGCTTGGCAGAATGAAGTTGGAGAGGCACTACATTCCATTCCCCACCACTGTCAGCGCCACATTGAGGCCCGGGTAATTAGCTACCTGTTAATCAGTGTTACTTAAATTTGAGTCCAAGGGTCAACTAAATGACAACATGGACTATCCAAAGCCCAATTCTGCTCTGTGTCTGCATGAGTGAGGGTAATTTGGGTAAGGGTTACTGAGTTGGGCTCTATATCCTAGCTCCACATACTACAGTGTAATAAAAACTAGGTTCACTCCTAATACAGGAAACTACCAAAGAACAGGACTTTAAAGACTTCTACGGTTATATTTTCACATGCTTTATTTTCTTTTTTAATAGAAACAAACATGCCCTTTCCTCTGCCCACTCATTCATGTTGTCTTGGATACCTTTTTTTCCCATCCATCCAGACAGCACCTGCTTGTCCAGGTGATACTGTTAGTACATCTGTCCACTGTCCTGGTAAATAGACAATGAAAAGATCATTTGCATCAAGTTTAAATGCTGTTTCCTTTGTGTGCAAAGTCATCTGCAATGTTAGTATATTCACATACTTCAACAATGTGCAGCCGAATGCAACATATTGGCCCACACTATCTTACTGGGTTTTGTACTCTTTCTACATAAGAAACCGTGTAAGATCTTTCGCTTGGATGTCAAGTTTACTGAAAGAGTTAAATAAATTACACAGGCAGCAATGATTTGACTGCTTTAAGATTAAGAAAAACTACACCACACAAGGTCCTGTAGCCAGCAATAAAAATTCCGCAGGTGCAGAACTTCCACAGCACCTTGTCGACCTACAAACACCAGGGGATTTATTACAACCTGCTATAGAATTCTCTCACTTTTCAAGTGGAAATGGCCCCATGAAGGGTCACAGAATTCTAGTGGTTCTGATTTTATTATTGGTGTAATCAACTGTACAGCTTGGAAATTAACTACAGTGAGCAATGCCTCTGTATGTGATATTGTATCTATGCCTCAGGTAAGGCTAAAGTCATAGCAAGGCTCAACAGTCAGATCACTGGCGGACACTCACGTTTACCAGACAAAACAAAAAACCGAAATTGTTCCTAGTGAATGTCCTGCCCTACCCTGCTCCCCATATCACAGGAATTAGAGAATTAAAGACCATCTCTGATCAACTTGTCCATCTCTCTTGCCACTGCAGTATGCTGTCAGTTTCTCGAGTTCACACACGGTTACATCAAATTAGGTTAAGTTAAAATAATTATTTCACTCCTTTCAGTATTAACCATGTCAGGAAGTTTAACAATCTAAACACCAATTATTTTCTAAGATTTTTCAAACCCACTTAATATTTCAATAAAAACCTATTTAAAATAAATGCAAAATAAAAATTTGCAACCACAATATTAAATTTACAATAATATCCAGGGATGCCCCAATTTTGTTGGGTTTTTTAAAACATACAATTTAAAAGTAGTTTTTTTCCCCCATGTAGATGATGCATGGAGGAGAAAGTCACTGTAAGAAAAGCTTAGTACTACTGGCATACAAACCTCAAACCAGACAAATTAGAGTCTAGTAAAATAGCATATAATTTACATTTTGTTATGTCACTCACAAGCAGCATCTTGAGGCTCTTTACGACTAGTACATCAAACCACAACATAAAAAAAGTTTTAAATCATCCCCTACGGAGAGAATAGCTAACTGTCAACTATTCAAGGGATTTCCCTAAATGAACAAGCAACTAGATTCTTAGAATTAACCCTCTTCAATATCAGTGTTTTGAACACACATTTACTGCCTATTTCCTCAATCAATTACAGAAACTATACCATAAAAACCAATTTTGCATAGCTACAGAGAGTCAAACTGGAAGTTTAACACACAGATTGTAATAATCCATGATCTTTATTACCTTGAGCAATCAGCAGGTGACCAAGTGGTCCAGTAGTCTGGCAGCCCAGCATTGGCATATGGGACAGCTATACATAGGATCAGACTCAGAATTCCTGCTCTCTGGCTAGCAGAGCCAGAGGCTGAGAGAGTCAGAGCAGAAGCCCACAAGGGACAAACAGAATAGCCTGTACCATGCGTGCGCACATACTGTACACGCACATTTTCCTTAGATCTCCTAACTAAGCACTAAGGCTGGTGGTAGTAGCACTGATGTTCTAGGCAGGGTAAAACAACAGCATCACACCTACATTTCCATTTCCACTCCCACCACTGCTGGGAGACTAAAAGAAAACTCAGCATAGATGCACTACAGAGCAAAAAAGTAAACACAAGGCAGTTGAGTTGGATGGAACAGGGTCTAGACTTCTCTCAGCCCCCTTTTGTTCCAGGATGATTGGTAGAGCCCTGCAAATCTGCAGATATAGGCAAATATCCACACCCACGGTAGCGATAACCACGGACCATTTTTGTGGATTGCAGATCGGATGTGGATACAAATTTTGTATCTGTGCAGGGGTCTAATGATTGGGAGCAGAGGACAAAGAATGCAACACTAAGATAGTTCAGCTACAAAATAAAGTCAGGAAATGCAAAGGTCAAGGAACATCCAGAGACGTTAACTTGACCAGATTGCACATATGTAATAATTCCTGTGCCAGCTTTTGAGAGTGGTGGTGATGGGAGGAGGGTGGTGTTTGTGGTGGATTTGTATTGTTTTGTTTAAAGGGACATCAACTTGCCAGTTTAAAAAAAAAAAGAAAAGTTAAAAGTAGTTTCAGGTACTACACCTGCCCAGGTGTACTGTCTCTCTCCCCCTCCCCCCGACACCTTTTGTGAATGTATACCATATTTTCCTACTTTATTAGTGTTTTCCTGTACCAGTGCTCAGCAAGAGACTCAAACAAACCAGAGAAATTGCCTATACAAAGTGCCATCAAATGCACAGGTCAAACTGAAAGAATATTTCTCTCTCATCTTGCAGTTAATATTAGGTGCTCTTTGTAAGAGAAGTAAAAATTTCAAGACAATGTGATTAAGTTGATGGTGTCCCTCTAAATGCGCAGCTTTGTATTTCTATTTATGGTATGCATTTAGCATAGAGTATACATAACGTGCAGAGACTAAGGGCACAGCTACACTAGAGAATTTACAGCGGCTACTCGAGCCCCCACAAGCGGCAGTAGCTATGTTGGCGGGAGAAGTTTTGCCGCTGACACAGCGCTGTTCACACGGGCGCTTATGGCAGTGTTACTTATGTTGCTCAGGGGTGTGTGTGATTTATTCACAGCCTTGAGCGACATAAATTATGCCGACATACACTGTAGTAGAGACACAGCCCAAGTAATGGTTCCTACAACATTTTTGATATTTGCATTTTTTCCTGGTATTTTAAAACTGTAACTCTGCAATTTTAATGTTGCATTAAAACAGTATTTTTGCCTCTAACTTCATTCCTGCTGCATACAAAGCCTAAAATTGGCCTTTTTTGCTAATCTCCCTCAGCTTAACCATGAGTTTGCAGTATTGTCTTCTATCACCTCTTAGTCTATCAGCATGACTGCTTGCCAGGTACAGTATGTGCTGCCTCCCATGAATGTGTTCATTTCAGATTATTTTCCCAAAAACTGTTATTTGCTGCCAGTGTTTCTAATCTCCCTCAAATTCCTTTGTATTTATCCTCATTGGTGTTCAACTCCGCCCAGTTCAGTATCATTTGCAAACTTTATTAGCTGTGTCTACTTGCTCTTCTAGATAGTTAAAAAACATATTAAACAAGACCAAAAGATCACTGCAACACACCACAACTGCATCCAATCTGATATACCTTGTGTTTAGGTACATTAGTCACTTTTCAATACATGAGATGGCGCTTATTCCAAGATTATTTGAACTAATTTTAGAGACGATTTTGAGAAACACTATCAAGGGGCTTTTCTATAATCTATGTATTACATCCCCCACTGCATCCGCCAAATGCCTACAAATTCTTACCGAAACACCTCCAGTGCAGATGATGGGGCTATTCGCATGAAGTTATTAGCATGAGCAAATTTTGCAGAACTGAGTCCTAATTCTGCAATTCTATCCAAAGCCAACAAGTTTATCTCTAGACATCTATTTATAAATCTCCTACTGCTAGTTGTTCATTTTCCCCTCAGTATTTGCTCTGTTACTTTAAAGGTGGATTGGCGTTAACGTAAAGGGTAGTAATTACCAGGATCTCTCCCTTTCCCTTTTTCAAAGATCAGTACTGCATTTGCTTTTCTCCAGTCTTTATACATTTTTACTAACACATCAGTGGTACAGTAAGTTTGCTAATTCCCTTAATAAGCTTCCCTATACCTCACCCACAGCTTTTTTCATAAATCCCTCCTCACTGCCTAAGCTTTCCTTAATTTTCTTGTTGAAGACAGATTTTATATAGAGTACCACCGCCACTTTTGAGCCATTCATTTAACCCCCTTCATTCACGAGCGACCCTACTTTCTCTCCTTTTCAGGTTAAGGCACTGGATGGTTTGTTGATTTGGGGGTGGGGGAGGAGGGAGAGGATTGTGCTGCATGTACAATCTCCTCTACACAAGCTGTCCCAGAAGCAGCATAAAGAACAGCACCACCCACCCGAAGCTGGGCCCATGGTCAGACCACAACAGACAGGGAGAATATCCATCCACCACAGTGAAGACATGGCTTTGCTAAACCCTGGTAAGCATCTTAACAGATGCCTTGCTGAGCATGCTTACAAGTGACTTTTCACTTGCTTATAACATGTTATCCAACCAGAGCATTGCCCCTCCTCCAGTCATGAATGTGCTCTTCAAAGATCTCTATTTACATGCAAAGTCTCATAGTTCAGCTGCTACCAAAGCAACATGGAAAAATGTGTGGCTTTTATTTTATTATTATTCTGCAGTGAGGTTTTCAGACTTGCACAGCACAACATGGCTGAACAAGCTTCCCTCAAACTTCCAAAAAGGATTCTTCCCCTTTCAGTCAAGATCAAGCGTATAAAATCTCAGTCCTGCAGGAGACCTTTGCAGAATTTTAGGAATGAGGGGATTTGAACTGAAACAGTTTGGCAGCCTTAATAGGCTCAAGGCCTGCTTTGCCTAGAATTTACTTTCAAACCCGTGTGTGTGACCAGAACTCCCTCTTTCAAATGGGTCATCAAAGCTCAACCTCTTCATTGACACTCACACCCACCTGAGTGATACCAGCGAAACTGCTGTTCCCTGCCCTTTATTTAAAAACGGCATTCCAAGATAGAGCCTTCCTTTAGGTCTCCCAGTAATTATGTACTGGATTTGTATTGTGCATTTAGACAATATGCTCCCTGTGTTTTTCTTGTACAGTGACAATCACATTGCCGTATTTTAATAATAATGATCATTACAGTACCTCCAAGTAGGTGCATGTACAGTAGTATATGCAAAAGCAATTCCTTTACAAAAAAAAAGGGGGGGTGGGTGGGTGAGAAAATTAGTAATGAAAACAAAAGCAATTATACCAAGGATGCTAAGACAGCACCACGCACTACATGAAGAGTGGTAAGATTGTCAGGAGCGGACAACTGAACACACCAAAATCTTACCAGTGCCAATCACAACTGCTACAATCTCTCCCCCACGCCCACCACACCAGAATGGAGTAAAAGCAACAGACTGGAAAGTTCCAGACAGAAACAGTGATGACATTGCCAAAAACTTTCAG
Organism: Macrochelys suwanniensis; assembly: GCA_033296515.1. Taxonomy (NCBI): domain Eukaryota; kingdom Metazoa; phylum Chordata; order Testudines; family Chelydridae; genus Macrochelys; species Macrochelys suwanniensis. The sequence continues at coordinate 3,590,173 of CM065790.1, read as the reverse complement.
AGGCGAGTCCAACTTCCTAAAAACAACCAAGAAGTCAGTGGAAGCTAGAAACGGCCCAGACGGGCTGCCATGTATTTCCTATTTCTCCGCATTGGCAACCAGCCACAAGGTCCCATCACTTACAGTAAGTCTTTGACAGCACACACAAGGCCTGGAACCTTTTCAATGCTTGCAAAGGCCCTTTGCTTTTCAGAGCTAGGCTTGTAGCATGACCCACACAAGGTGTTATTGTGATGCCCGAATAAGATCAATGCAGACACTAACACTTCCCCCTCCACCCCACAAAAAAGCAATTCCAAGTTTGTAAGGCTCGTCCCAAGTCACACAACTAGCCAGCTTCTTCACATCCTTCTTCCACTCTCTTCTCAATAGACACTAGGCCTCATGCCTCCACCATCAATTCCTTTGGGTCCCTCTTAAAGTGTCACCACTATTACCTCAAAAAAATCACTTCACTAACAATCATTTCTTTACTAATGTTACAAGAACCTTACATTATTCAGTACTTTTACAAATGCCATGTGGGTCACTATTTGTGTTTTGCTTACTTTTTGCATTTCTTTCAGTTTGGACAGTGAATTTAAAAAAATCAATTAAATCAATTTCACTTTCACTCTTTAATTGTGCAAGATTGGGGCACCAGGCAAATATACATTCTGATCACTGCTAGATCACAGCTGTCTTCATTGGAAGTATTTTTTAATTGAGCAAACATTTTTATTGGTTTAGGGATTTAAAATACCTTGTTTTAACAAAATGTAAAAGGTGAGTCAAATTTAAGCTAACAGTGTTGCTTCAAATATATATATATATATGGAACTAACCAGACATGCATGAAACTTCATGTAGATTTTTCTTACATGATATCCTGTAGCCTTACATGATCTATTTACATTGTAAGCTCTTTGGAGTAACACCATTTTTTCTTAATGTCCATAGTACACTTTCAGTGCTATGTAAATAAATAATCAGACATGCTAGTGGATAACAATTTCTATTTTTATTGAAAACCCAAGTTTTGCTCTAGTCAGCATCCCTCCACTGATTCCCTAGCTATCTTTCACTGCAGTTCCCCCATCTCCACTGAAATCAGTGGGTTAATGATTAATACCCCGGTACAGACAAAAATCCAGAAAGAAAAAAATAGAAAGACAAAGCTTTCTCAATTAGAAGAGATGCAAAACTGTCACAGGAATCAAAGATACCTAGACACAGCACACAGTGTTCACAAGTCACCAGGAAGCGTGAACATTTCATTTTTTTAAATAAGATAGGCTAGCAGACAATACAATGCACCACACCACTTAAGCAGTAGCAAAGTTCTGATCACAAGCCCTTAATTCTGTCAACCAAGAATATATGTACAAATATAAGAACGGCCACACTGGGTCAGACCAACAAAGGTCCATCTAGCCCAGTATCCTGTCTTCTGACAGTAGCCAATGCCAGATACCTCAGAGGGAATGAACAAAACAGGTAATTTCATGACAATTTCTCCCTTTTAAAGCACCACGCTTCCACAGAAAGGAGTTCCCGCCTCTCTCTGGGCTGAAAGTTCCTTTTATTATTCTCTACAGAGGCAATATTGCAGCTAAACAAATTCACCTCCATGCCCAACAGACCAACCCAAGTGGCACTGGGCACAAACTGAGGACGACGCTTTCATAATGGCCGAACCACTAGCTAACATTCCTGCCTAGGTCAGGTGCACACCTGCTTCCAAGTATGCGCCCATCCCATGCACAAAACAGGGCAGGGGGATTTAGCACAAGGACAGCTTCCTGTGCCGACACTACCTGCACTAGCACCCTAAGGGAGAAGGTTCTCACAACCAGCCCTGCAGAGTCACATGAACAATGCACCCCCCCCGATGCGCACCCCCCTCCAAATTCCCAAATGACACCACAAAAAACTGAAGAAACAGATTAGAAAGAATCACTTTGCCAATCATGTGCTGCCCCAACCCCTCCATTCACTGTCTGCATAAGCAGCCTCCCTGGTGCCCCCAGTGGCTGTCCCCACGCAAGAACGTCCCCTTGTTCACAGTCCCAAAAAGGGCCCCTGTGTGCATCCACACTGTGCCTCAAAGAGTAGCCCCCCCAACCCGTCCACCGCACCCCCCCGCGATTCTCAGACTCCCAGCTCCCCAACCTCCTTCCCGTCTCCAGCTTCTCCACACCCCCTGCACCCAGCAGCCCCCATGCACCCCACGGCTGTCCATGCTCCCAGCCCGCCTGCAGCCCTCCCAGGTGCTCACAGACCCATGGATCATGCCCCTATTTTCTCCACCCCCTCCCGCTGAGCCCCATCCCACCTACCGGTGCACCCTGCCTGCATGCCCCCTATGCACCTCCCCCTGCTCCCCGCCCCCCATTGCCCCAGACGCACCTCCCCCCGCTTCCATGCACCCCGCCCCCCATCGCCCCAGCCGTGCACCCCGCCCCCCATCGCCCCACACGCACCTCCCCCCGCCCCTGTGCACCCCGCCCCCCATCGCCCCAGCCGTGCACCCCGCCCCCCATCGCCTCACACGCACCTCCCCCCGCCCCAGCCGTGCACCCCGCCCCCCATCGCCTCACACTCACCTCCCCCCGCCCCCGTGCACCCCGCCGTGCACCCCGCCCCCCATCGCCCCAGCCGTGCTCCCCGCCCCCCACTGCCCCACACGCACCTCCCCCCGCCCCCGTGCACCCCGCCCCAGCCGTGCTCCCCGCCCCCCAGTGCCCCACACGCACCTCCCCCCGCCCCCGTGCACCCTGCCGTGCACCCCGCCCCCCATCGCCCCAGCCGTGCTCCCCGCCCCCCACTGCCCCACACGCACCTCCCCCCGCCCCCGTGCACCCCGCCCCAGCCGTGCACCCCACCCCCCATCGCCTCACACTCACCTCCCCCCGCCCCCGTGCTCCCCGCCCCAGCCGTGCGCACCGCCTCCCCCCCCCCGGTGCCGTGTCCTGCCCTTGCCCGCTGCCCGCAGCGCCCGGCGCAGTGGGAGGGGCGGCGGCCGGTCCCCGCCCCCGGGGGTGTCTCCGATGGAGGCCCCCCGGCCCCGCCGCCCCCTTACCCCGCTCGCCGCCGCTGCCAGTGCAGCCCCCGTCCCCTTCCCGGCTCCGTCCCCCAGTCCAGCGCCTCCGGCTCCGCAGCAGCGAGCGGGGCTCCGGCACGTGACAACGCCCCGCTCCCCCATAGGCTGGAGCTGCCGGGCAACGCGAGCCCGCCCCCTCCCTGCACCTGAGAGAGCGCCTTACGCTAACCACGTAGGGATGCCAGCCCCCACAACGCAAACTACTTAACAGACGCCTCCCCGGCAGGCGAATGCTGCCTTGCAAAGTTGACGTAAAGAAAGCTGACGTAAAGTCCTCTGGCTCCGAGAAGCAGGTCCCTTACCTGAGACCATCGCTCCTTGCGTGAACGGCGTAACGTCGCCTACCTCCGCTCCCTTAGGATTTACGGAGATTCCGTAATTCTGCTGGTTAGGGAAGGCCGAGGCCGCACCTGAGACGGATCCTTACGTAAAATCCGTACCTCCTCAAAGAGGTCAGTGTCTCGTACGGACTTTCCGTAACGCTCCCGGCACTGGTGCCGCACCTGAGGGTGCTTTTCTTATGCTAGCTCGGTAGCCGCCGCTGGCGTAGGTGATGCTGTGGTGCTTGCGCAACTTTCGTACCGGAGTTGGTGGAATCCCCTCCACCCTTCCCTTGGGGAGGGAGTCAGGGGCTGAAGTGAGGGGCTGGGGTGGGGGGAGTCAGGGGCTGAAGTGAGGGGCTGGGGTGGGGGGAGTCAGGGGCTGAAGTGAGGGGCGGGTGTGCTGGGGTGGGGGGAGACAGGGGCTGAGGTGAGGGGCGGGTGTGCTGGGGTGGGGGGAGACAGGGGCTGAGGTGAGGGGCTGGGGTGGGGGGAGTCAGGGGCTGAGGTGAGGGGCTGGGGTGGGGGGAGTCAGGGGCTGAAGTGAGGGGCTGGGGTGGGGGGAGTCAGGGGCTGAAGTGAGGGGCGGGTGTGCTGGGGTGGGGGGAGACAGGGGCTGAGGTGAGGGGCGGGTGTGCTGGGGTGGGGGGAGACAGGGGCTGAGGTGAGGGGCGGGTGTGCTGGGGTGGGGGGAGTCAGGGGCTGAGGTGAGGGGCGGGTGTGCTGGGGTGGGGGGAGTCAGGGAGGGCAGTAGATGGAGGGGGACAGGTGTGGGGGTAGGTGGGAGCAGGGTTCTTCATCCCCACCTCAGACCCAGCGAGCTGTTACCACCTCCCCCCAGAGCACAAGGCAGGGCAAGCCCCCTGCTCCTCCCCCCGAGACGTTATCGGGAGCCTGGCTTTAAACAAGTACAGAATTCAACAACAACCTCTAAATGTGGGGTTATTCTCATTTGCTTTCTGTTTCCTGAGCAGGTAAGGGTCACGTTTTCCACCTTTTCCTCACAAACACAAGGGTTAATGACGTTTTGGCTTCCTTCATTAAAGCTGAGGTTCACCCATAATCACTTGACTGTTGGAGCTGCAATTTTAAGAAAACAACAACAACAACAAATCACCAGGCTCATGGTAAACACAGGAACCCAACCAATATAAAGTCACACTATTGTGCACCAGCCCCAGCATGCAGTTGTCTGTGTACAAGCAATATTTTATAGACAGTTAATTTAAACATGGAGAGATGAAGGGGCTTGTCCAAAGTCACACGGTGAGTCAGTGGCAGAGTGAAGAATAAAACTCCCACCCCCCTGCTCCAATAACATCCTGCCTTTCTATGATTTATACCCAATAGATAAATCAATATCAAGTCAGAAAAGTATGTAAATTCAGGAGAGAGGCAACACTTCCAGATAAATCTTTCAGCAATTACTCATACACAGATTTTCAGATCAGGTCATCGCCAGTCTGTATTTATCCTTGTAGGGCTTTATAAGACTTTGGCATTTATTGATCTCCAGTTCTTTCATTGGAGTTCAAGACAAACCCCAGCATTCTCTTATTCAAGTCAACCTCTAGCTTTCCTGCAATAGTTTTTCCTAACCCAGGTCATCTGTCCATTCTAGAACTTCATGTACAGAATGAACACTTGGGAGTTACCACGATCACTTCAGATGTAGAGCATCTCAATCAAATAACACTGATGTGTCCTTAAAGCTCTGCAAAAACTGTAAGTGGGGGTTATTTTGGGTGCCTATTTGATGGAAACCTTAGGTTTTTGCTTCAGTAGGATTACCATACATTTACCCCTAAAACATGAGGTAACCCTAGTCAATATTTTCAAATGAGTGCCTAAAGTTAAGATCATAAACCCGTAATTAGGTACCTAAGTAAGATTCTTCTGAAGATGTAGGAACATCAGTCAGTGGAAATTGACAGCACCAACTTTCAGGTGCTTACGTGTCTACACACCCAATTTTCAAGATGTTCGCCCATGGTAATTAACTATACAATATCATTTTTTTCCCTGAAGTTCCCTTTTCCCTAAATTCCCTTTAAAAAAAAAAATTTATACCTATGGTAAAAATTAAAGGTGACCACTTCTGGGATGGAAGGCATGAATAGCCAGTCTGCACAGCATACCGCACCACACAGGCTGAGGAGATATTTGACTGAGAAGGACAATGGGATCATGAGATCTTCAATGCCCAGGTAAAGCAGTTCTTAATGTCCCAACTTGTAGCAAGTGGCAAGGAACTTAGTTTCTTTCCTTGAAGAATAAATGGCTGAGCTGTACCTGAGCTTTCTTGGTTTCTAGATATTTTACACTAGGTGCGTGAAGCCCTTGGGCCCTAATCCTGAAAATATATACAGGTGTGCTTAATTTTATGCATTGTGAATAGTCCCATTGAGGTCAGTGGAAATAGTCACAGTGTGTCAAATTAACCATAGGTGTAAGTCTTTGCAGAAGTGGGATCTAATCCATCACCCGAGCTTTATAGTTATACCTTTATAAATCACCTCACGTTTCTGCCATGTAAACTGGGGACAACATTAGAATGTTTGTGGCTTAGAAGATAAGTAATTACAAGAAATCTCTACCACTGCTTTAAAGTCTGGGGTGAAGATTTTCAAAGCAATGAAAAATGTCTGGCTAAACCCTTTGTACTGCTTTAAAAATCTCAGCCTCTGCCTTTTCTAATTCTGTTTTGAGAAGGGACAAGAAAATTGTTTCTAGAAAATCAAGGACTGGTCCAAGGACTTGGTGTGAAGAGATGGTAGTTTTATTTGAAATTGATGATTGCAGATGAAGACGCAGCAGAAACTGAGACCAGGGAAAGGATATTGGAGGAGATAATGGAATGGAAGGGACAGCAAAAAGAGGGTGGAGTGACTGCACAGAGGAGCAAAAAATGTAGCAAAGAAAGAAAAATCTGCAGGAGACCGTCAATGTGTTTTAGAATGTGGAGCTTTTGCAGAGGTTGGAAAGAGAGATGTTCAGCTAGGGTCTGAATTATATGTTTTATGAAATCTCACATTTTTCTGTTGAGTTGCTCTCCCTTGGGCTAGTGCTTTGCCAAGGGCAAAAGCATTGAGGAGAGGGGATTGATGGATTATTTTAGAATACAGGGGATTGCAAGAGCTTTGGTGCTGCAATACAAGGTTATAAATTTAACAAGGGAAAGAACATCTGAGCTTTGAAAGAAGCCATTTAACATCTTTCTTTAGGGATCTGTGGGGAAAAAGGAAGAAAGTTGCATTTACAGGTGTAAAGACATTCCAGTGGTGAGGATCAAAGGTACACTACAAGGAGTATTGGCATTAATGAGGGGTTATCTTGATACAGGTTGAAAGATATAAACTTAACTCTTTTATTGGGGTAGTGTATTGGCATAATAGAGATTTTCTTGTATATGGGTGTCTATAGTGGAAGCCATATGCATGCATCTCCGGGCAGAATTTATCCCAAAAGTATCATATAGGGCCTGAACCTGCATTCCTTGTGCACTCAGAAAATCAGGGATTTCAGTGGGAATTTTGGGTGCCCAATAATAATACTTCTATAATGCTTTCCATGTTCAAAACACTATACAGAAAATTAATCCTCCCAACACACTGGTGAGGTAAGTATTATTATCCCCATTGTACAGATGGTGAACTGAGACAGAAAGGTGAAATGACTTGCCCAAGGCCATACCCAGAATAAGTAGCATAGCTAAGGATAGGCTCTCTACTCTGTGCTCATAACACCAGACCTCACTATATACAAGGATGGGACATAGGTAATATAGACAGAATAAGAACTGATATCCTTGGAGTAACTGAAACTTCACTAAATAAAGATTGAAATGTACCTGTGGCACGAACACAACCAAATCTGAAGGGTAGGTATTGCCTCTGAAGAAATAGACTATATGAATTTAGTTTTTAACTTGGATTTTAATTGAAAAGGATAATGGGACTTCCAAAATAAATATATTTGTGGAAAGGTAAACATTCTAAAGTGGGGGGAGGGTCCAATTAACTTTTTTCTGAGTATGCTGTTGTGCCTTGTTATGTCTATTTCTTTCTTGGATTGTCAGATCCTCAAGGAAGGGACTGTCTGTTTTTTAGATTATTACTTCGGTTTTGTACTGCAACAAGTATGTAATTGGAATCTAACCAATTATAACTAAGAGTAACACACAAATCTAAGATGCTAATGCAGGGAGAGAGGATCAAAGAAATAGTCTCAGGAGATTTTGGATGCTTACCACAGATGTATTCTGAACAAGTGTATGTGTCTGTCTGAAGTTACAGCAACACAGGAAGATTTCGCTATGTGGTTTTTAGGAGTAACCAAGCTCAAATAATATTTTAGAAGTCCTAGGAAATGAGGCAAATATCATAAACAAAAACAACATTATTTAACCTATCTAGTGACCATATCAGATTTGAAGTTATCTTTGGAACATGTTTAAATGTAGCGTTTCAGAAGTGGTAATTAAAAAAAAACAACACACACTCATTCACACAAAAGTTAACATTAAATGGAAATTTAAATAAGTTGATTGGAACAACTGCTACCTGGAGTGTGTGCAGAGGGGAATAGGAGAGACTTAATACCAAAAAGGAGTCAGAACCAGAAGAGTTAAAAGTGTAAATAAGAGTGATTTTATTTTTAAATGTAAGCTCAGAAATACAGATGGATGATTTATTAGGAAATGATCAAATAATAATAGTTCCTGTAAAGTGCTATACAGAATCCAACTGCTGTACAAACATTAACTAATGCTTGTGGTAGTCCTGTAAGGCAGATAAACATTATCCCCATTTTATAGTTGTAGAAATAGACACAAAGTGGAGTTCCAGAGTGACTCTTGAGATTAGAACTCAGAAGTTCCTGGCTCCCAGCTTTGTGCTCAGATAATGCGGCTTCAAATAGTAAAGGACTGATAAAAGTTTAACAAAATGCATATTAGTGCAAAAAACACAAATCCTTAACAATGCAAAAATCTGAACAACTTTGTGTTTCTGTTCTTTGTCACTTAAGAAAACGGAGAACTAAACATGATGTCTAGTAGACATTCTAATTCACTTGGAAGTCTCAAACTTTTATTTCCTAAGCTCACTAGCATAACAAAATGCATCAAACTATTTCCAAATCTTACTCATGTGAGTAGTCCCATTGAAAGCAGTGGACCTGATTTTGAACTTGTTGAATTCAGTGGGACTACTTGCGTGAGTAAGGCAATCAGCAGAGTTCAGCCTTGTGAGTTGGCTTGATTAGCCTAATGCAGAAGAAATTATTCCATACACTGTATATCTGATGCAGAAATTCAACTACCAATAATAAGTAAAAGATAGAGACAGGGCAGCAGCTGGTGTATATGACCAATTTATTGAACCATTTTCATGAGGACCAGGAAATAACAAAAAAGGCAGAGGATAGAAAAGGGGCTTTATAGTTGCTGCTTGTCACTGATTTTATGTTAGGAGGCAATGAACCAGACAGTGAAATTTGCAGTGAGGCAGCCCCAAGGGTCGGCATACAGTGGATGATATAACAGCTACAAATACTGTAGTGAAGACTAAATGGCTTTTAGCTCTAATAAAGGGGGTGGGGAAAACACTAAGTGAACAAGTATGATATGTAATCCATCAAATGTTAAGGGCTTGTTGGTGTTTATCTACAATGAGAAGATTCAAACAGAGTTTAGGAGAAGAGGCATTTTTAATATATTCTTCTTTATAAAAAAAGGAAACTCTATTTATGAGACTGATCTGTTGTCCAGTGACCCAGTTCTTTACAGATTCCAAGTTCTGCCTTCAGACTCTTGTACGCAATTCCCACTAATGCTAAGAGGATATGTATTGTATCTGAGGGCAGAGTTTGGTCCACAGATTGAGTTAACGTGCTGAAAGTACAGTTCCAAATGGGGCCTTTTCAGGAAGATTGTAAAGCCCGTGCCTAACTTTAAGCATGTGAGTAGTCCAATAGACCTCACAAGGACCAGGAAATAACAGAAAGACAGAGGAAGGGGAAAATGGCTTTGTTACATGCCATCTTGCTAAATTCAGGCCCCCATTTTAGGAAATTATTAAGCATCTGCCTAACTTTAAGTATATGAATAGTCCCACTGATGTTCCATAAATTTAAATAGGACTACTCATATGGTTAAACTAAGGCACGTGCTTAAATACCTTCCTGAACTGGAGCCTGGAATTAGAAAGATGGTAAGCCAAGTGCTCATATGCAAATGCAAAGATCTTGGAACAAAATCTCAGTAAGGCATGACAAATCTACTTGTCTTTAATGACAATCAACAAAAAGTTGGTTGCAATAACAATACACTAGAAAATATTTTTGAGGCAACTTTCCCAATTTATAACTCTTTTAAGTTATAGAAAAGTAGAACAAGATAGGTTTGGAGAAAGAAGTCACTAAGGAACCAAAGGGGAGGAAGAAAGCAAATGGGGACAGAAAAAGAATGTAGAAAGTACGTGAGTCAGATATCACCTGGCTTTATATAGAAAAGCCCCATAGAGAGCAGAAGGTGAAAAGTCACTAACTACAAGCTTTGAAATAAAGGATTATAATATAAGCAGTCACAGAGAGCAGGAGAATAAGTGCAGGGTGGATGAAAGCTGCATTCAGGAAGAGAGAATATTGAAAAAAAAAATCAGATGAACGGTCATCCCACAGAGCAGTGGAAACCAAAGGGACTGAAAATACAATTGTAAACCATACTTAAAAATAAAAAGAAGAAGAAGAAAAGGGGTGGGGGAAGGAAAAATATAGAAGGAAACATTCTATCATTGGGGTGAGTGGGGAAGAGGAAGCAGTGAGAATTTAGCAAATAAAGTTGGATTGAATTTTCTCTTCTCATATCAGTAGCTGTGTTCTTTCTAGAGGGCATAGAAAGAGGAGTCACAAACCATAGGAAATGCAGAAGAGATGGCTGAGTTTTGAAATATTCACTACTTATGTTTACAGCATTGCCCCACCAAAGCACTGCTTGTGCATCAGGAAGTCACTGTCTATAACTCCTTTTACGGTCATACTGTTTCGTTGGGGCACATTTTCCAGCAATCGTTCCTGAGAAATGAGAGAACCTTTCTATTAACAAATCTCAATTAGTCGACAAACTCACAAGTGCTACTAATCCCGAGGAATCTATCCCCATCCACTTATATTTTCCACAAAGACTTGTCATGCTGGATGAAATGTCCTGTGAATGGATACTTCTCAAAGTCTGAAGTGTACAGCTTTTGACCATTGAGAATATTGCTGTCTTATTATCACTTTTCTAAAGATGGACAAACGAAGGGCTGGTCTACCCCTTAAATTTAGGTGGAGGTTGTCACATTGGGGGTTAGGTTGGCGTAGCTATGTTGTTAAGGGGTGTGGATTTTTCACACCCCTGAGAGAGACAACTCCATCAACCTACATTTGTTTTCCTGGCATGATGTGATCAGCTGAAGTGCTCTTGCACAAGTCCCTAGTTTTGAGGGTCTGGGTGCTTGTGGCAGGGTGTTTTCAACACGGAGAAGCCGTAAATCTGGAATTCAGTTTCCCAGTTGCTTGACCATTCTGAACTTCAGGGCTTGGTACTAAACACACTGGTTCACTCAGGATTTTTGCTTGAGTGGGTGATTGTCAGGTTAGTTTGTTTATAGTTTATTATTTATATAACACCAAAAAATGTACAATCCTGGGTGCTCTACAGAATAAGTAAGACAACATGTTGAATTTATAAGCGCTTCTCCCTTCCATCCCAAAAAAGCAATCTGGATTTAGCGTGGAAAGTTTAAGACACCCTAGCTACATCAGTGCTGCCAGGCTTGTCTTTGTTATAACCTAGTTTCATCCCACTCCACCACCTGTTTGCCACTATCAAAAATAAATGTGATGTGCTCAGCAAGTAGGGGAGAAATGTTGTGCTGAATATTTGCTTAATCAGATGCCTGATTTTTTTTCAGGCCTGTGTATCTTAAGGATTCTTCTTCTCCTCTCCTATTGTGGAACTAGATTTTTTTTAAAATATGTAAATCCTATTGTGTGCCATGCTTGTTCATAGAAGGGCAGTGTCATGACTCTGGGGTACGTACACTGCTGTAAAAAATGATTGCAGAGGACCCTGTTAATGGAGGTGCCATGTATTATTAGCCGTCACTCCCTCAAAGACTGATTCTTGATAGTACTCTTCAGTCTCTCCTAACCCGTCAACAGATACTATTCATGAAAAGCCCAGAGTTCACTCACAAGATAGTAGCATACATTATCCATGTCCTGTTGGTGGACATGCCAAGCCATCTCTCTGCATACCAGCTTTGTCAGTCCCCATCCGCATCTGTCAAGGTGCTCTTACAAATCTGCATAGTAACATGAAACAAGGAAGGGTTTCCACAGCTGAAAGAGTTGAAACTGAAGACACTGTCAAAATATTAACCTTCAATGAGAATCCAATTGAAATTAATAGTAAGGACAGGGTGCTGATGGGCCACCTGGCATCTCCAAATCCTTAATGTCCCTAAGTTTTCATTTGGAAAAGCAGGGCCCTGATGTACCAGCAAGCCTTTACTGTTCCTCTCTTCTTGTTGAGGGAAGCTTCTGGAGTTTTCTCTTCACCTATGGCACCCTAGCAGGACTTGGGAAGTTAATGTTGGGAGTTGTAGGGCATCTCTACTACTCAGCCTGTCTGTGCAGGGAAAGGCAATAGCAAGAAGATTCTGCATTGGTGTGTGGATCTGGTGAGCCTGAGGCTGCAGGTTCCTCCGCAGTGTTTTGTAGGTACTTGCTTTAGGCAGTCAGGATTCCCATGATTGAGTAATGGTATTAAGCTTCTCATGACTGACCCGTTGTCCACAACTCTCTTTTACCCATTTGAATACTTTTCTAAACAGGGCAGGGGAGAATATGTACTGTATCACTCTATTGTAAATGTCCAGAAAAGGGCTGGAGTGTATGGATAAGCATTTGGATTGTTTATGAGCAATGTCTTGAGCCTCTGTAAGTGTATTAAATTGTAATGCACAATTTTAAGTAAATGGTTTGATTGCTTTAATCATGGGAACCCTGAATAATTTACATTTGTGGTCAGCAATCAACCACTTTATCTCGACAGTGGTGTAAATCAACATGGTCAGTGTTTACTGAACTAATAAGAGAAGAGAGAGAATGAATTAAACCGGAAACCTGGCCATCCTTTGTATCACGGGGACAGGACACAACGTAAGTAAATATGGGGAGGCTTGTGCATTTGGCAAGTAGGCAAATACCTTTGGGAATATTTGTGTCCTTATTAAAGGACTGATTGTATAGTCAAGGGGCTATTTTTCTGAGGAGGGATGCAAGTAGGGCAGAGAAGGAAAGAGCGGAGGATTGGGGGGGGGGGGGTCATCAAGGTCCCACAGTAAAGTGGTCCACTAGCCTTTCTCCTCTGCTTTGAAGTTTAGGGTTGAAACACTGCCATCATTCCAAAGGGAAAACAACGTGGGTGGTCTCTTTATTGCTAACCTATGGCATAACTTAACAGAACTGGGCCTCTTTTCAAAATAGAAGAGGTTTTCCAGGTCAAGGCTGAAAGCAAAATATCCCCTATAACATGAGACTCTGTACTGCACCCTTATTTTTCTAAATGATTTGGCTCATCTTTAATGTTTATGCTGCTTTCTAAAATAAACCCAGCTTCCCTCCCTGCGGGTGTTGAATTTAACATCAACAATTAGTGGGCTTTTTCATCTCTAAATGTTAATTTATCTGTTTTCAATCTGTTTCTGGTATAAAAAGTTTTGATTTTCACGGATTTTTTTCCCCATTATTTTTTAAGCATCATGTCCCTTTCCCCCATCCCATGTCCATTTCATTTTGTACAGGTTTGCTCCTTTTTTGATAGAAGCAAGAGGTGAATGTTAATCAGTGACCCTTAAACCTGGAATCCTAGCTAAGGGTTGAGTGGGGGTAGTTGCCATTATAGTCCGAGTAGAGAAGTCCTTTTGCCCAGATCTGTTTTCATCAGTGGGAAGTGGAGAGATGTCAGGGGACCCATTAAAAAAACAACCCACCTTGAACCTTGCAGGATTGGTCCCTACATTTTTAACTGTTTTTATGGTCTATTCCGATTTTGAAGGCAAACATACATATTAAACTTCAAAGTTCTAAACAGAAATAGCAAAATTGCATGAGAATTTCTATGTATGCATATTTTGCCATGTGTATAATATAACACGTGTTCATAGAAATGCCTTGCTCTGATTGCTCTTTGCTACATGCTTTTGAGGCTCTGGAATCCCCTTTCCTCATTAGTTGTTCAGGAGGCTTTTATTAGCTAGTTGAATAATTCCTATTCAACAGCATTGTTATCCTCTCTTGCTTGTATGATTATCATAGCTGCCTCTCAGCAGTTCTGCCTCCTGTGCCCTCTGGTATCTCCTGATGTGCAGCTTTAACTTAACAAATAAATGTAAAAAGCATATTAAATACGGATGATGAGAGAGGTATGATTTTTTATTTATCCTGCTTACTATTTGATGACCTAAATGTTTTCAGCTCCTCTAATTACTTATTTAAGACCTATTGATTTCTCAGGTTTCTGCTGGGAGGCCTTGCGGAATTCTCTGTCACACAAATAGCATTATAGCTGCCTGCAAATTAAGGCGAGCAGACAGAATGCTATAGCATTGCAATAACCAGGCAGAAGGCTTATTTTAACCCAAGTTCCATGTGAAATATTTATGTACTGATTTAAATACTAAAGAGCCGGTATCCACACAGCAGTGAAAATACAACTATATCTCATCCAGCAGCTGCATCTTAACTGCACCTGGAACTTCCCCAGCTAATCCCCCTGCCCTAAGATGTTCTACAGGCATTTATGTTGGTGGCCTAGAGGGTTAGTGTCCTGTACAAAGGACTGAGGTTTGAGTCCTAGTGCCAGTCTCTTGCTCCCCAGATTTGAATGCTGATTACCTTGAACACGATAGGTAGTTCTGTTGATGTCAGTGGGATTATTCATGTGACTAAAGTTAAGTATGTTCATAAATGTTTGTAGAATTTGGGGCTTCAGTAGTGAATGTCTTAGAAGTAGGGCAAAGGTGCTTCCCACTGTTCCGGGATAACTGCACACGTTGTGGCTATCAAAGTATGATTTTTACTTTCACATCAAAATGTGTGGTGCTGTTTTGCTGACCCTAGAGCTGTATACTGGCCAGAGGTGCTAATACAAATATTCTTCATAATTTTTCTAGGGCTTCACTCAGCATCTATGCATATCACTTCTCTAAGGGTACATCTACACTGCAGCTGATTGTCCATCGGAGCTGAAAATTGCACATAGGTACACATTGATCAAGCTAGTGTGCTAAAAATAGCAGGGTAGCCACGGCAGCAGTAGTGGTGGCATCCTCACACAAGTACTTACCTAGGGTCTCGGACAGGATTGTACATGGGTAGCTAGCCTGTGCTTCTACAGTAAACTAGCTCGATCAAAACTAGTATTTGTACATCTATTTAAGCTTGAAATTACACCTCCAGCTGCAGTGTAGATGCTTCCCAAGAGAAGACCATTTCCGTTTTGTCATGGGGGAATCTATGTAAAGAATTCCTGTGGGCCTGGACAAGTGTCAGTGAAATGCTTCTTAGAGCAGCTTTACTCAGGTGGAGTATTAAAGTACTTCCACAGACCTGCAAAGGAGCCAAGGCCTATTATCTGAATCTTTTCTGGGGACAAGAGGTGAGTTGTTGATGGGTCTTTTCCAGAGAACAATGCAAAGGACAAAAGGATGAGAATATCCAAGCCTATGGGCTAGCTGAACAGCACTTAGTGGAGGCTTCTGGTGCTCTTATTTTGGAGAGCAGGCATTAAGTTTTGTTTTGACCAAGCTGAACAGGGAGACAAATGAACTTAAAACTTGCAGGCCTCTACTAGGTTCTTTATTATTCAGGCCACCACTTTCAGGTCAAAATAATCCATACCACAGAGTTTATGACAGAAGCAGTTAGCCCTAATAATTCAATACAATGAGGACTTGTCTCTCCAAAATCATATATAGAAAAGTGAGTCAGCTGGTCACTAAGCTTCCAGAAAGCTGGGGGCTGCCTTCCCTCCCCGCTTGACTGTTTGGAAGTTTTGTCCCCCCACCCTTTACTTTTACTATGTAATTCTATTTCTTTGTGTGTGAAAGATACTAAACAGAGAACTCCAGGTAAAAGTGCGCCCTAACAAGGTCAAGAGATGGAGTGTTCTGAATCTTGTTATTCCTGCTTCCTTAAGTGAAGTCTACAGTAGAGTCTGAGTCTTCCACACAGAGGAGAAGATGAAAATAGCTGTGTATGTGAAGGGTCTGTTTTCAATGCATCAGTAGGAGTTAGGTATAATATGGGGAAAAATAGATCACATCTTCTGAGGAAGTTTCAGGGAAGCCACATATTAGTATATGTGGTGATTGGAACAGGCAACTGGAGGCCTAGATTACAGGATTCCAGTCTCAACTCTATTATTTATTTTTGGTGAGTGACCTTGGTTAAGTCACCTGACTCTTCTGTTTCTCAGTTCACCCTGCCTATAAAAGGGGGATAATAATACCGATCTCACGGAGGGTTTGTGAGGCTTACTTAATTAATGTTAGTAAAACCTCTTTGGCTAATGGCTGCTAAAACAGTCCAAATTATCATTGGGAAGGAGCAATAGTCTGTTTCTGTAGCTTCAAGATTTCTGTGCTGGAGCAAACCATACTCCACATCAAACCTGTTTTTTGTTTGTTTTTGGTTTGGTGGTTTGTTTGTTTGTGTGCTTAAGATCAGCCTTCCTTTTTAGTTCATTTTCCCTTTCAGGCAAGAATGTTTGCTTAGTGTGTGTTGGAAATGCCTGGTGTTTTGATAGCACCCATGTGGGACTGATGAGGTGTTTCATCCTTCTTTTTCTAATAAAAATCCAGGAAATTTCTTCTAAGATTCCGCAGAGGTTCCTTTTCATCTCTGATCACAAGCTCACATTTAACCTTAACTTGAATAATTTCCCCCCTCAGTATAATAAACAATTAAATGTGATTTGTATAGAACAAGTGGTGTTTTCAAAGGATAATTTCCTATTGAGAATTTTTCTTTGTGGGGAAAGCTGATTAGGGATGTCATAGTTGGTATGGCAGGGGTGCATTCATAGCAGGAAATACTCATGTGGAATTGGGGTTTTATGTTGTGCAAAATGAAGCAGTTTCTAAACAACTGTAAAATTTCAGTTGGGGAAGGGGGAAAGCAAAATATTTTTCTTTTGTTTTATTTCAGCTCTGCTGCATTTTTGCATCTTGCAGTCAGTAGCCAACCTGCATATCAGCACTCCCACGGGATAACAGTCTTCCAGTCTTATGTTGCTTGTACCCTGAAGCACGGCTGCTCTTCCCTTGGGACACGCAGAATGCAGTCAACACTACTTCTCTATTCTGCAATCACTAATTGATGTGTGGCTTGGTAACTTCCAGCAAGGTCACGGAACTGGCAGCTCAAAAGCAAAGTGTCCTACTGAAAATTTAAACAGCAGGGATATTTAAAATGGTGTCATGCTAATTTTCTCCTGTAGGAAAAAAAATCAATCAGTATGTTAACTGTAAGGGCTCACTTTTTACTGATGCAATGATCCAAGATTTGGAAACAGCGCTGATGTTAGTGAAAAATGCAGAAGCTTGCTCATCTGTCAGTCTTCTCCTCTGGGTTTGTGTGTAATAACCTATTGTACAGAAATGCTGCATTCTCTCTCCATGTGATGCTGCTTCTCTCTTGTCTTCCATTCTAACAGGGCCTCAGCGCTCTAATTATAGTTCAAATCTTTTAAAGGTGAAAGGATTTTTTTTAAGCAAGTGTAATTTGACCTTTTCAGGATTTCTTTCTTTACAGATTACTTGTTCCCATGCTGGCACTGAAAGGCACTCATGGTGTGTCTGTAAGACGGCTGCAAAACAGACATTCTGACTTCTGAGAGCTGACATTCTGATTAATCAGGCACTTATCTGAAAGATGATGGAAATTCCTAAAAACTAAACTGTCATTTGCCAAACACCACAATCTGTGTTACAAGAAATATTGCAAATATGTCACTTGTTAAACACTATGCAAAAAGTGCTCACTGCCTTTGATATAATGGCTTCTGTTATAATAATGCTACCTTTTAACACTGAATGCTGGCAGCAGCATCCAGAGGGTATTATTAAAATGAGAATGTCCTGTTTTCCAGCTCCAGACCATGCTGTCCCAGTGTCAGAGTTCTGTAGTTGTAGTTTGAGCCATTTTAAGGATATTTACTTTTTAAAGAAAACTGGGTGTAAATTATTTCCAGCCTGGAAGATGAAGGGATGGCTTAGTAGTCCTAACCTCCAGATTTGAAATACGCTTGTAAGCCTAGGTTCAAATCACCTCATCCCTTCTTAGTTAGATAAGTTAAGTCTCATGCCATTTAAGGGGAGATTTTCATAGGCACAAAGGGCCCAACTCCCCTTTGTGCCTCTGAAAACATCTCCTTTAATATTAGGGGAGTTTTCAGCTGAAACCTTAAAAATACAAGGTCTTCTCTGTTTTGCTGGGCTTTACAGATTCAAATAGGAATCCCCCTGCCAGAAACAGAGGATGGAAACCTTCAAGGGATATGGAGAAGGAGGGGCAGCCTACAGCTGTATGGTTGGGAGGCGAAGGAGATCTGATCCTCAAGTGTTTAGTGGAAACAGTTCTTTTTAAGGATTTTCAACTGTGGAGGTACTGAATGCCTTTGTAAGGGTTGTCTTCAGCATCGTTCTTTCAGGATAAGAGCAATGAGTTGGAGGATGTAGCAGCAAAACTATTGCACTGAATGCAAGAAAAATGAAAAGACGCCTTCCCTCTAAAGTGGAACGGAGCAGGATGCTGGCTTTAATTTTGTATTAAGAAGAAAAAGCTGCACCTTCAGATTTCATATGGGAGCTGCCTCCACTTTTTCCAGGGAGAATGCATTGCATTTAACTCTTAGAGCCCTGAGATCTGGTGCATGCCTTCTTGGCACTGAGGCATAGATAAATATATTAACCGCGTGATGCAATCCCACCATAATGCCCAGTTTGACATCCTCTGTCTTTCCCCTCTGTTTAATCCTCCTGATATCCTCTCCATGTGTCCCCAATATGCTTACAAATGTTAACTTACTGATGAATACCCCCCAATAAACCGTGACAAGTGACCCACCCTGACTTTTGTCACAGATGCTGAACCCTTTTGTAGCTCACCAGCCCACCATGCTGATCCCTCTCTGAGCTGCCAAATCTTCACCTGCAAAGCACTGTGTTTTTCCTCCCGTAAGTCCCCACCAGTTAAGAAAGGCAAATCCTGTGGTCCTGTATCACTTGATCACCTGCTGTTGGTGCCTTCTGCTATTCTCTAACCGCTCACAGGTACCCAGGCCTGAGCACACTCGTACAATGCATCACCTTCCCCGTTGCTCCAATTCCTGTTTTTCCTAACTCAGGAAAATCCCGGTGTCCTGAAATTAGGTGTCATTTTGAGGGTTAAAGAACTTGAATGCTTTCCAAAGGTCTGGAATTCAAACCCTTTGCTTTTCAGGGAAGTCTCTTATCCTCAGTTCGTCAAAACACATACATACTGAGGCACTAACCTAAGCCAGATCTGCATTTTTCTTTGTTGGCAAACTGGCAGACTTGAAATCTCTGGCAGCAGTTGCCTCCGGTGCTATATACTGAACCAGATTTGATTAGATGAGCTCTAGGATCCAGGTGGGTATTGCTAACAATAAAATCCAAGCCCCAAACTGAATCTTCTGTAGTGGAGGCTGCTAGTTTACTCTGTGATCCCTTGATAAATGGTACAAACCCAGTATCAGTGGACATGGATTGCTGTGGAGAACTGGACAGTGTTCAAACAGAAAAAGACCTCTCTTAGGAAGAGACTGAATTTTGGACATAATTTGTACAATGTGTGGCATTGGTGACCTCCTTTATTGCTTCCTGTGTGTGCCTGTCATGGTTATGGTGGGTGCTACACTTTCAACGTCTTTTAGTCCCTCTCAAGTGTGCCCCTCTGGTGACAGGTTTTGCGTCCTTCACCCCTCTCTGGGTTGAACCATATGATCCTAGACACCCTTCATGTTTACCACCCATGAAAAAATGGCAGGCCCAACTGTATTCAGCACCTGTAAGACATTTCTCTCTGGGAGCCTATAACCAAAACTAATTAAATATACTCAAAACACCTTCATCAAAACAAGTATCATTTATTCATCTAAACGTACATAGCAGTCAGAAGAGCAAGTTAAAACAACCAATGCATTCATGCCCAGGTCCTACCTGAACTTTATCCTTTCTTTGCAAATTTTGGTAAATTCCACTCAGTTCAGACACTCTTCCAGAATTCTCTGCCTCTCTGTCTCTCCTGCAGCATCTCCCCTAAGCAGCTGCTGTCCATTTATCCCTCTGCCCACCTTACTCTCGAGGCAGGGGTTTTTAAAAAGAGGGCCAGGAAAAACAAATGAGATTTTATAGACAAAATGGCAACAGATGCACAGATCATCACAGCACAAAATGACATGAAGACACTGTATACCATCATTAGATAGTTGTCAGGAAGAAGAACAAACAGAGCTGACCAGTCCAAGATAAGGAGGTTAATTTAACAATTAAGTCATCAGAACAATTACATATATGGAGGGAGTACTTTAGTCAACTACTGAATGGAAAGCTGGTGGCCAGACACAGAGGAAGGAGAAGATCTGGACCTCAAACTAAGAGCTATTACTAGAGTAGAAGTAGAGAGGCCAGTAAAAATAAGTTAAAAAGTGGAAAGGCATCAAGTCCGGACAACATTCCAACGGATATCCTTAAGGCAGACTTGAACACAAGTAGACATTTTGAAAGGCCTCTTACAAAAGCTGTGGGGGCAAAGAAAAAAATACCAAACAAGTGGTCATATATTGTAGCTGTCAAAGATACGAGATCTCAGTCAGTGTAAATAGAGGAGGGGCATTCAATTGCTTTCTATCCCAAATAAAATACTTAGAGTATTATCCTAGACAGACTAAAGAAAGCAGTAGATTCAAGGCTATGGTAAGAACAGCCAGGGTTCAGACAAGAGAAATAATGCACAGATAAAATAGTAACCCTATGTATCATCATAGATTGAATGGCAGTGCCCACTTTACATGAATTTCACAGATTTCCAGAAAGCCTCTAACACAAGAACAGTCTTATGGAAGTTGATATGCCACTATGGAATCCCCTATAAATTTGTGAATATTATTTAGTGCTTCTATGGAAATATGACATGCCAAGCAACACACAATGGCAGACAGACTAAGTCATTTGAGGTAACTGCTGGTGTCAGACAAGGATGACTTGTATCACCCATGATCTTCCTACTGATAATGGATTGGATAATGAGAGAGACCACAGAACAACAAAGGATTATATAATGGACTCTTATGCAGAAGTTAAAAGACCTCGACTTTGCAGACAACATCAACCTGCTATCCCATACCCATAGAGCAGTGTTTCCCAAACTTGGGATGCCACTTGTTCAGGGAAAGCCCCTGGTAGGCTGGGCTGCTGTGTTTACCTGCCGTGTCTGCAGGTTCGGCCAATTGCGGCTCCCACTGGCCGCGGTTCACTGTGCTCGGCCAATGGGGGCTGCGGGAAGGGCGGCCAGGACATCCCTCGGCTCGCGCCGCTTCCCACAGCCCCCATTGGCCGGGCAGTGGGAGTCGCGATCGGCCGAACCTGCGGACGCGGCAGGTAAACACACCGGCCCAGCCCCCCAGGGGCTTTCCCTGAACAAGTGGCGTCCCAAGTTTGGGAAACACTGCCATAGAGATATACAAGCTAAAACAAGTGATCTCCAGATATCTGTACAATTAGTAGGGCTGAGAATTAATATGGAGAAAACTAAAACCATGAAAATCCACACACAACCAAAAATCCCCATAACATTTTCTAGGATTGACATAGAAGAGGTCAACCCTTCACAAATCTTAGCAACGTCGTAAGCCAAACAGGTGAAACAAACAAAGACATTAAAGCCAGAATAGCAAAAGCTAGACGTGCCTTTGCAACCCTAAAGCCAGTCTGGAGAAACAGAAGCCTTTCCCTCAGAACTAAACTTTGAATATTTAACACCATTGTAAAGTCTGTCTTACTACATGGTCCTGAAGCGTGGAGACTTGTCCAGATTGTACTATCTGAACTCCAAGTTTTTTATAAATAGTTACCATAGGCAAATCCTCAACGTCAGATGGCCAGAAAAAAAATCACAAATGAAGGAGGACAAAACAGAAACTGATAGGACTGGAAATTATGGAACAAACATGGAGATGGCTAGGACACACATGGAATACAGAACCAAACATCATAACAAGACAAGTGTTGGACAAGGGCAAGAGGCAATGGGGTGCACCAAGGATAACCTGGAAACACACAACAGAAATAGAACTGAGAGCTAAGACTGCAGCTAAGAGACTGCCAAAAATGGAAGGCAGTGGTGAAAGACCCTGTGTTCTGTATGAAAAAAGGAAGCATAAATAAGTAAGTTAGTTCTTTTGAATTTGGGCTGCGGCCTGGAAAAAAGTAAACATGTTTGTGTGAATGTAGCCAGGTAGGTGGGCATCTCACAAGTAATAGCTTCCCCATTGTTCCCATAAGGCCCCTTGGTACTTTCCATGGAGACGTCCTATCTCTGCCAATGTTTAGTTTCTTGTTAGTTTTTTTTCCTAACAGCCTCCTTTGATTTAACCTCGTGTAGTCAGACAGCTATCAGGAAGGTAAACTGAGATACATGCATGAAGAACAAATTAGCTAGAAAGGTTGTGGAATCTCCGACACTGGAGGTTTTTAAGAACAGGTTAGACAAATACCTGTCAGGGATGGTATAGATAATACTTAATCCTGTCTCAGTGCAGGAGACTGGAGTAGATGGCCTATTGAGGTCCCTTCTAGTACTACATTGCTCTGATAATTCATATGAAATAATACAGATATCTCTCTCATTCTCCACAGTGGTATTTAGTATTAACTAGGAGTGAGATACCACAACAGTTCTCCAGCTCTTGCAATTAGTTTAGGCAAAAAAAGACTCAACTGCTCAGCATGAGTCTCAGATAGGCAGAGCTATATTCTCTACCTCTGGAAAGTAGCTTGAATGCTAGTAGAATTGCAGCACTTTATTGCCTGGAGAAGATCAACTTCTAAACTATTTTATGTTTCAGTAGGGGAATGTTTTGGTGGCATTTTAGAGAGATTAAATATTTCTGTGTTAATAAACTACATGGTACTGGTAAAAGATTTTAATCAAGGAATGGAGAGAACAAGATTATGATAATACCAAAATGTTGTGTTTCATTAGGGAGACAAGGTGGGTGAGGTAATATATTTTATTGGACCAACTTCTGTTGGTGAAAGTAGGTAGCAAGCTTTCAAGCTACACGGCGCTCGTCTTCGGTTCTGTTTTCATAAGTGTAATTTGAAGGTGCCTTCTGATTGACATGCTTTGAGATGGTTTTTGTCCTGTAAAGCTACATTAATGTATTTATCCTTGTGTTTCTAATAGAATTTTCTTCTGTAATTCTCATCTGGAGAAAAACTATGCCCATCATTAGCCCTAAAGCGATAACACTTTAAAATATGTAATTGTATGTAAGTCCTGGGTGTATTAGTCAATTACAGAATGGCTGTGAGCCACCAATGTAATGCCGTTGTGACAATGGCAAATGTGATCTTAGGATGTATTAGGCAGGGTATTTCCAGTATAGATAGGGAAATATTAATGCCATTGTACAAGGCACTTGTAAGACCTCTTCTGGAATACTGTGTACAGTTCTGATCACGCATGTTCAAGAAAGATGAATTAAAACTGGAACAGATTCAGAGAAGGGTTGTTAGAATGAAATGGGAAATGGAGAGCCTGTCGTGCAAGAGGAGACTAAAAGAGCTTGGCTTGTTTAGCTTAGCAAAAGGAAGTCTGAAGGGGAATCTGCTCTCTATAAATACCTCGTGGAGGGAGGGTAAACACCAGGGAGGGAGAAGAGCTATTTAAGCTAGAGGACAGTGTTGGCAGAAGAACAGGTGGGTATAAATTGATCATGAATAAATTTAGGCTGGAAATTAGAAGAAGATTTCTAACTCTCAGAGGAGTGAGGTTCTCAAACAGCCTTTCAATAGGAATAGTAGAGATAAGCAACGTAACTATTTTCAGGGTGGATTGATTTAAATCCATGTGATTTTAAATCATGATTTAAACTGGCAAGCAGGAAAACTTGATTTTTCACAATAAATTTCAGTCTTGTTTTGCATTTGTACTTTTTAGTTATTTTTCTAAAGAAGGTTGAATCTCATTGGTTGGTAACCATTAAAACATGATGATTTGCAACTAAATGTAGCCTGTGCACTAAATTTGGTGTTACTTTTTGCTAACCAGGAGCATATACTATATCCATACATGTTTATTTAAGTTGTTTATAGCTTCTGCTGCTTCTAGCCTTAGTCCTGTCTGTATGGGGTTGGCTAAGGAATTTTAACATACATTACTTTTTTATGTTAGAAAATGGTGATTGACTCATTGCTCATTTATTAAATAAGTAATGTATTACTCATGATTTGTGTCGAGCTGCATTTGGTTGGCAATAGGAATTAAATAAAAAATGCTTAAAAACAGCATTTTAAAATTTGTTGTTAGTTAAATATAACTACCTTAAATGTGCTGGACAATAAAGTTTAGCAGAATAGTTTTAAATACAAAAAAAACTCATCTGTTAAACAAAGGAAGTTTATCTGTACTTAGTGAATTGAACTGATTGTTTCTGGTCACCATGTCCTTCAAGATTTTACAACTAGTAGATCTCATCCTCTCACAGTTAATTTTTATTTGTTGATTAGAAAAGGAAAACAAGCTTTTCTGTGTTTTAACTCCCCGTTTTTCTCAACTTTGAATGAACTAGTCACTAAACTGAACTAGTTGAATGAACCAGATGAAGAAAATATTCTCTCTGCATCTGCAGAAGAGGCTAATGCTGACAAAAGCTAGTTTATCACTTCAACAAACTCTGTTCTAGGTGCTTAGCCAGTGACTTCCACTAGTTCAGTGGTATGACTTTAAAACTTTGGCACCAAACATATACTGCTTGAGTAGTTTTTAAACTTAAGTGATTTTACTAGATTATAGTAAATTTAGGTGGTTTTATAGGTTGTTATAATTTCAGATGTAATTTTAAATACAGTTATTTTTGCAAATAAAAATGTATTTGTTTAAATTTTTTTAAAGAAAATCATCAACTTTTATCCACCCTGACTAGTTTTAAGAAGGAGCTTGATAAGTTTATGAATGGGGTTAGTTGATAGTTGCCTGCAATAACAGGAGATTGGACTTGATAACCCAGGGGGATCCTTACTGCCCTATGTTCCATATAGGAAGCTAACTCCTCTGCTGACCCATCCTGGTCTATTTCTGTGCACCCTCCTCAGATATCAGGCCTCTAGCCATTACCTGTCTCAGGAGAATTCATATCTCAACCTGTGTTTCAGGCTGTCTGCAGATTCAGGGAGACACCACTGCATCAGTTTACATTCAGGTCACATTTGAAATATTTATTTTTGAAACCATGAGGGATAGCAAATTCTAGCTTTCATTTAAAAATAAATATTCTGCAGAATCTGAATACTGCATGGAGACCAAACAAATATATCTAGTGGGCCAAGGATTTGACAACACTTCTCAAAGAGATTTGTATTGATAGAAGTAATTGGAAACTGGGGCCAGGTCTACATTATAAACTCTGCATCTGTATAACTATGTCGCTCAGGGTTGTGAAAAATCCACACCCCTGAATGATGCAGTTATACTGACCTAACTCCCGGTGTAGTCAGCAATATGTTGATGGAGGGGCTTCTCCTGTTGACATACCTACTGCCTCTCGTGGAGGTGGTTTAACTACGCTAACGGGAAGTTCTCCTGTTGACGTAGTAGCGTCTTTGCTGAAGCACTACTGCATTTTAAGTGTAGCTCTGCCCTGAGAAGCCAAAGATTATGATTACACACTCATGTTGGGGTATCAGAGGCAAGTTTGTTGTGATCACTAATTCCATGCATGACACAAGGCTCAACTGAGACTCAGTGCAGCTGATTTCTGATCCAAGGAGAGCTGGAAGAGGAGATGCAATCCATACTTGGATTGCTATTGTGACTTTTTTGATGATATGCTAATGGTGCCTCATCTTGTGGGGTGGTTTTGTTGTTAGGAAAAGTTGGTCTTTAAACAAGTGCCTCCTGTGTCTGAAAGGAGGTTTTTATTAGATAAGTATTGACAGACTTCTTAAGAATAATGTAGACCTTCCAATAAACGTGAATCTTTCACTAAAGCAATTTATAAAGGTTTACAAGGCTGTGGGGAGGCAAAAACGCTCTTGACTATATATACAAAGGCCCAGGGGATCTCAGGACTGTGTTAATAAAACCCTTGTTATCCCTTTGGCAGAAGAGATGGGGAGATCTCCTTTGCATCTCCCTTTTTATTGGATAGGTTTAAGAGACTCAAAGGAAAAATCCAACAGCTCTGCTCTCTCACACTTGGTTTTGGTGTGGGTCAGTCCTGGCGGGGGCCTAGTCTGAGGCCAAGGACATTTGCATATGCTGTGTTCTCTTTTGTTTTTGTAAGAGGAAAAGCAATGGCAAGATTTCCTGTGCTCCTTTCTGAGCCAGCTTTCTGTTTCGCATGTGTTCCCCTTTGCTGTGGATTTGGTGCAGGAACACATTGGAATTAGAAATTTTAAGTGTAAACTACAAGTGAATAAATCATACATTTCAATTTATCAGACAATTTTTGCTTCATCATTGACAAGTGGTCTGGGAGCAGACCAGAGTGTGTTTGGTTTTGGATTTTTTAAAAATGTTTCTGTTTTTTAAATTACTCACTCTGTAATTTCTGTGAATAATTCTTGGCCTTTAACTTCTTTGAGAGCAGTTCATTGTGAAATTTCAATATTCAAGATTTGAGCTGTTTTGAATTGACATATAAGTCACTTGGTATGTTTTTATCCCCTGGGTGTGTGAGCATAACTTTCAGAATCAAATTTCTGTTACAACTGTCTGTGAATGTGAAATTTGCTTCATGTAAATCTTTGCTTAAAATATATTGCTTCTGTGAACATACCTACCAGGAAACTTGATTATTAGAATATTTATGGAATATTACTACAGGGAGGGTATGAACACCGAGCAAATTTGTTTAAGAATTAGAATGAATATTTGTGTGAACCTTTTTGCTATATTTGTCAAGCTCTACAAAGGAAGAAAGGTGTTCATATTAATTCTTATAATTGCCTTTCAGACAAGGAACTAACAGTACTTAATGTTAATTACTTTAATCTTACCAAGTCCACTGTGAGATAGTTACTTTTACACTTTATAGATGGGTAAGCTGTGACCCAAACTGACATAGTGGCACAGCTGGTAATGAATTCCAGTTGCCCTGACTTCCAGTGCTCTGTACTAGTCATTTGATTCAGTGCATCATCAATGCAAAGGGAGCCACTTTTAGACCCAGGCCCCTGAGGTTCTGTTAAAGTCAAATGTACCCCTTATTATCTCTTGTCACCTGAAACGTCAGTATACAGTTATAATTTTAGAAATAAGATGCAAATATACTCACTGTTTGGATCCATGGGCTAAATTTTTATTTAAGTTGCACTGCTCCCCTGAGGTCAATGGAGTGGCCTTAGAGTTGTAGCTGAGAGCAACATTTTGACCTCTATGTTTAAATTACACCTGAAAACACAACTGTTGAAGCATCTTCCTGGCAGCAACACAATCCCAAGCCCATTATGACTTTACAAAAAGATTTTTGGAAGGAGTCAGACAAGTATTTGGAAGGAACCAAAGGTTTAATGTTGGGGGAGGGGGACAAGATGGTTCTCATGTTCCTCTTCAGATGTTCTTAGGCTTCTGCCAGCATCTAACACTGAAACCATCGCATATCCACTTGGTTGCTTAGCTGCTTGGGAGGAAGAAAATTCATGGAAAAGTAATACCATAAAGGGATTTGTACTCTTACGTAGTTGGGGGCAGAGAAGAGGAAGGAGGGAGGACAGAGTTCCATGATGAAAAGTAATCTGTCCATTTCTCTCACATCACTGCCTCTCCAGAGTTCTGATTCCAGGTTAATGCAATGTATATTTGACTGTAATTTAATCTCCATATAGACTAGTAGAATAGCCAAATGAAACCAAGTGGTCATTTGGACCCTAAGAGCTCATGGGCATCAAGATATAAAGCAGAAGGGAAGTCTGTGAGTGAGATATGTGGGATCCTATATTGAATCTGTTTCTGTGTATCTTTACACTTACATAATACCCTTGAGGCTCTTAAATGAGTTCACAAATATTAATTAATCCTGACAACACCCCTGTGAGGGAGGTGCTGTCCCTATTTTACAGCTGAGTAAACTGAGGCATAGGGAGGTTTATTGATTTATGTAGGGTGGCTCAATGGGAGTTTGGCAGGGCTAGGAACAGAACCCAGCAGTCCTGATTCTGGTCAATTGGACTAGCCTATAGCCAACACTTGCTCAAAACATTTAGAAGCCTCATAGTCCATTGAAGTCCATGAAAATTCAGTACATGGAAGGACTTATCAGACGATGTGCTGAATACTGAAGAATAAAATAATTAACTAAAACATATCATAAAATGTAAATTGCGCCATAACATTTATCATTCTTCCGAATGATAAAAAGTAATCTATTTAACATCACTTGTGTGAGTGCTTCTTTGAGTGCCTTCTCCTCATGCACTTGTCCAGGAGTTTAGCTTGGGTACAGAAAGCAGGGCATGGCCTGATGTTAATAATTTAACTGTGCAAAAGTTTTTTTTTGCACATGATATGTGATAATAGATGTCTGGTTTCAATCCATGTACTGTCCATTAGACTGGTGAAACCTCCCTCCACTCACTTGTGCTCAGGTACTTCCCACTAGCATCATTACCTGATGATGCTGTCATGCTAAGTCTGCTCTTGCACTTCTGTTTTGTTCCTGGTTATGTTTATAGAAAGCGTTTGCACTGTTTCAATCACCTATGCCTGAATGTTGTTTTAATTTTTTTCCTCACTTGTGCTGTAGCTTGTACAACTTCTGAACAAAGTGGAGCTGCTCTTCTTGCTGTTCTTACTGAAAATTGGTGGGATGAGCCCTTTATGTTCAATATGCCTAAAAATGAGTTCACCAAGGAAAGAGATGCAGTGCTCTGTTCTCAGGGCCCAGGACTCTGTTTGCATACATAGAGCTCGTTAAGGCTAGACATCTCAGCCTGCAGAGAACCTGAAGAGATGGAAACTTTCAGCTTGCAACCATTTATTTATAGCTGTATTTTCTCACACAATTGCTGTTTTGTATAAATGTACACAGTACCCTGAGGGTTTCAGAAGTGACAGAACAGGAAGTTGCCAAGATCAGGGGTTGCAAGTCAGTGAAGAACAAAGCCACAGTAACCTATAGTAAATAAATAAAGTACGAAACTGGTAAAAGTCTGGTTCCCACAGCTAGGCAGAGTTTGCAGTGTATTCCAGACTCTACAGTTTTCTTCACCGATGCAGATTTACCCAGCAGCTAAGCATGAGCTGGGTTCTGACGGCTCCCTGGGGCTGCTTTGCAAGTCATTACACACATTCCTTAGGTGTGACTTACAGCACATTGGGCTATTTTGGTAACATCTCTCCTTCTACAAATTCTAGAACATATTAAATTCCTGTGATGATGATGATTGGATCCAAAAAATGTTGCCTGCAGTCACATGCTCACCTGTAGTACATATATACAGCCCCAGGTGATTGATTTCCCCCCCGCACCCCCTTCTCCTCCAAGTTCCCATGTCATGCATTCTGTCTGTGCTTTACTGGAGAGGAGAGATTAAAATGATGGATAAACATCACAGCATGGGAATTCACCATGTTTGGCCAGTAATTAGCTCCTGGGAAATGAGTTACTACTACTAATCACCACTTTTATTTCTTGGCATTACAGCCTTGAAGCCTTAAACGAGATTTAATAAATGAAGTTAAACCACTAAAGCAACATGCTCTAATAAATGCTCAATCTGCAATTAAATCTCTAGGCAGCAAATTTGCTGGACTGTCTCCCAACATCATTACCCTGGAGAATCACACGAATTCATACTGTCAGGCTCAGCAGATGTACCAAGAGGGGAAAGTTAACTCACATTGCTGTGCTTCAGTTTCCCATGATCAGAGATGTCACGGCTTGCTCCTTTACACCTGAGATATTGGAAGTTCAGTTGCACAGTCACAAATTGCATTGGCTGGGTTTTCCACCGTGGCCATCAGGGAGAGGATTTTAGTTCATTCCTTGAGTTCTTGATTCCCAGGGCCGGCTCTACCATTTTTGCCGCCCTAAACAGCGCGCTGAATTGCTGCCGCAGATGGCTGAAGACACAAGCTGCCGCTGAATTGCTGCTGCAGGCGGCTGAAGATAGAAGCTGCCGCAGAATTGCCACTGTGGAAATGCGCGTGCCGCCCTAACGGCACACGGACTGCCGCCCCTTGCAGATTGCCGCCCCAAGCACCTGCTTGGAACGTGGGTGCCTGGAGCCGGCCCTGTTGATTCAGTTAATTTAAGTTTATGGGAAAGTCTGTGCTAAGATCTTTCCCTATATTGGTTTTACTAGATTAAGATTTTTCCTGACTAAATAAAACATTAGCAGTAATAGTTGGAAAGTATCATTATTCAGATGGTTAAAATGCTTGATTCTGAAGTTAGATATCTATTGTTTATGTACTCTGCCCTGAATTTCAGCTTATGCAGCATGGCCAAAATTTCTTGTCTGAAGCTACAACTGAAGAAAGATGTCTGCACCATAAATAGCCTTTCTCCAAAAAGTACTTCATTAATTTCTGACTAATCTGAAGCATTCTCTCCATCTGTGAGCAATGCAGCAGTGCTCTTCCCCAAGTTCTTTTTGCAAATTGCTCAGGTTGGCCTTATGGATTCAAAGAGCTTCATAGAGTGTACAGAAAGCTGCTATATCAACTCCTCAAGGGAACAGGAAAGGGATACCGGTGCCCAGGATTTTGCATAAACTGAGCTCATTAAATTTAACCAGATCAGTTGGTAGAAATCCTGAAGATATGGAAATTTTTTCAGTTCCTGTACATTTATTTATAGCTACATTTTCTCTCAAGCAATTGCCTCTTTAGACTCTTCACATCTCCTTTAAAGGTTTTAAAAAAGGATTGAAACAAGAAAAGGTGATAAACTCACAGGAGATAGAGACAGAAGGGGACAAATTATATTCTTGGGTATGTGTGAATGGCTACCATTGAATTAAATAAGAAATCCTTGTTTGTATCCTGGGGAATGATTTCGTGATTAGCAAGGTTTTACCTTTGGCCAGACCCTGCAGTCTTTGCTCACTCCTTTCTTGAGCAAAGGTGTTTGAAGTTAGTCAGGATTCTGTCTGCAACAAGACAGCAGGATTAGACTGTAGGAGTAGAGCTATTGCAGTACCTCTAAGGAATGCAATCTGATGCTTCTCAGGGAAGATTGGGATGATCTGAAATGCATTAGACCTTGGTGAAATAGACATGCCAGAGTTTCAGTGAGCAGAACATTGTTTATTTACATTCAGTGGGCCAAATCCTATGACCCTTATTCTGTTTATACTTGCACACATTGAAGAGGATGGTAATTTGACTGACCCTGTAGAGATCTCATGATTTGGCCTGCTATCTATAGACTGGGGTCCTAAAAATAATATGTAATCTGTGATTGCAGTGAAACTATTCCTAATGGAAGACTATTCCTCGTGGACTGTGAGCTGAAGCAATTTGTTTTTAGTAGTTCAAAGGTTCTTACTGTGCTGTTACCATTGAAAAGACACCCAGGGGTGTTTGATGATTTAACCCCTGAATGAGACAGCTTATTCCAGAGAAAAACCGAATGTGTTAAATTGTCATGAACCTCAGAGATAATTAATTGATTTCATACTGTTTATTCTGCTAGATCTGAAAGTGAGTAATTGAATAAATGTTTAAGTTTGAATCTTTAATTTGACTATAAATATGTATAGTAATTAACAAGGAGGAAGGAGATATTCTTGAGAGTCACCTTGAGAGGAGAATAACCATGCATGATGCATGCTTAGGAACCAGAAATGTAATTACGATATCTAACCTCTGCCACCAAGTGGCAGTTTGATATCATTGCCTATCAGCATGGTCACAGCCTGAGGAAGTCTGGCAGCCAAGGCTCAGCATTAACCAGGAGACACACTGCCATGGTTTTAGGGAAATAAGATCGCTTCTCCCAGGCAGGGACAAATGCAGTAGGATGCTCTTTGGGAAGTGGGTTTTCAAAAGTTTCTCCAGCACAAAACAATTAGCCAAAGCAAAAGTCTCCACATACAGTTTCAGGAGAAAATTTTCTGCTTCTAGCTTTGTTTTTAAAACCATTCTCCTAAAACTCTGCCTGTTGAGTGGACCTGGCAGTGTCCACCAGCAGGGGTGGGGGCAAAGGGGTCCTGATAATGTTTGAGTGCTCAGACACATGAGGGATTGGCCAAAGCAAAAGATCTAGGAAAATTAACCTCCCCTCTTCTGCCCAAAGCTCTTGGGTAAACAAGCATAAGAAACTAGGGAGAGGAAGGGTGAGGGAGGAAGATGAGCTGAGGTGAAGATGTTGGGAGAAAGGGAAAATCCCAAGAGCATCTTCTACACTGCACTTGCCTATGGCTCTGCTATTGATAGGAAGGGTGGAAGCTGGTATGTAGACCACTTGCAGGTATTTTTACCAACATGTCTGTAATAAGGGTGTGATGCATAGGAATACTGGTATTTATTTCCTTGTGGCAGTCAGTCAGAGAAAGATTAGGTTACCCAGTGGTTTAAAAAAACAACTTGTGCCCGCTCTGCATTTGCACTCCCACCATTGGGGTACAGAAATGTGAAAGGCAGGATTCTTTTTGATAAATAAGGATTATTTATTTCCATCCTTCACAGAAGTGGTGGGGGTGTAAATATTGAATTATAATTGCAAAAATAATAACAAAAGTCCTATTTAGATTTAATGTAACTGAGCCAGTCCCTGGGGCTCGCCATACAATGACACATTCTCATTGATGTAAATGGGTGTGTCCTGTATCCTGTATTTAAGTGCCCAATACTGTTAGTTACAAGGCAGGCTGGTCCAGTGATTAGAGCCCTAGGTGGGGAGATACAGGTTCAATTCCCAGCTTTGTGGCCTGGGGCTCAGCCATCCCCACAGGGATGTTGGAATAAATATGTTAAAATGATGAGAGCAAGAACCTATGCTCTGTCTGGGATTTTGGGAGGCAGCGGCTCTTCTGCTGAACTGGAGTGAACTTGTTGTAGGAGCATGTCCGTATCTTACACTGAGTCAAGAAACATTAGTGTACAGTGCTCTTTCCTCCCTCCCTCCAGAGTTCCCATACACCCTGTGCCCCATGTATAATTCAGCAGCAATACATAATTAAAGGACTATAAAGCCACACTTACTTTCATATATTTAAATTATTTGGCAGACAGGAGGAGAGCGTTCCTCCTGGCCTAGGGCTTTGCATTTCCTACCGTGTGTTAAAGAGGTGGAAACACCAGGTTTGATCTCTCAAGAGGCAGCTGGGAACCAGAACTGAAATATAGATTGTTAATAATCAATGATAAGGATCGATTTTTACTAGAACATGCAACTGGTGACCATTGTGCATGACCAGAACGCCAATAGTGCTGTGTATGGTACAATGCTGAGCGAAGAACACGCAACAAATCATTAGACCTATTGCTTAAAAATATATGTGTATGTATGTATGTGTGTGTGTATGTGTATATATATATATATACAGACACACACGCACACGCACATACATACACAATTGTATTGGCTAGTGTGTGTCATGGACTGGGGTGTGGGTGGTCATGCCTTGTGTTCAGAGCCAGGGGTCAGGAACCAGTAGTAAGAGCCTATGGTCAAAGCCATGATCAGGAACCAAGTAGGGTTGGAGCAGGGCAGGAACGGGTTTGGAACAAGGCAGGCACAGAAGTGATCACAGCTGCAGGCATAAGCATGGAGCACCTAGTGACTGCTGGGCTTAAGAGCACAACTACTGGTTCCCCTCAGCCAATTAGGTGGGTTGGCCAATCAGGCGGTTCTGCTGTAGCTTACCTGTGTTCATTAGTTTTGTCCCTGACACCATGATATTCTCATAGTTTATGCAGCTTTTCACAGTTCTTTTTGAATTTTGTTATTAAATGGTTCATGGTCTACAGGTCATTCACGCAGGCAGTTTTTAGGGGATAGACTGGTTACATACATGTGGTTATTGGTTTTGTTTTCTGATTGATTGCTGAACATGCATCATTCAACAGCCTTGTGATTGTGATTTTTACAGTCAAATGTACACCTTGAAATCCACCTATCCAAGTATAAAACCAGCTTTTTATGAGTTTGTGTCCTGGTAAAGCCCAAAATGCTTGTGGAAAGTGAATACAAAAAGGTGAATATGGTTAATCTGAAATTGGCTTTTTAATTCAAATAAATAATCTTGGATCTTCTCCACTGTTCACTCAGTTCTAATGCAGCATATTTAACACTTAAATGGTAGCGGGAGATTAATTATCTAATTTAAGATGCCATTATTTGGTATTGATCCAGTAAACACCAGTTATTGCTAAATAAATAAATAATCCTAGCTCTTTCACTGACTCCCTCTGTGACCTTTGCCTCATTTCCCTCACCTGTGAAATAGGCATAACACTGACTTTGCTCCCTCTCATATTTTTATTATTGGGCTCAATCCTGAGAAGTATTGAGGGCCTGCATGTCCCACTGCACTCAATGGCAGATGTAAGTACTCAGCGCCTCAGGGGTTCAGAGATATTGTTATTCAGGTTGCTTTTCAGTAGCTTGTTATTTGGGAACAATTTTTACAAGCTCTGTTTAAAACAAAAAGCCATGCCAGTCCAGCTTCTGTGTGGTGCATGCCCACACTGCTGGGTCGCAGTGCCTGACTGTCTATATTAGTCTTGCTGTGTGATGTTGTGGAAACTGCACAGAAACATACATTTTTAAATTTTTCATTAGCCCTCCTCCTCACATCAGAGACTCGCTATAGGCTCCAAAACCCGAAACAGAGCTCGCAGTAATGTTCCTCTTCGTTGTGGAAGTTCTACCAAATACGTTACTGTTCTTTTTGGGTCTGGACTTCAGTTATATTGGGGCTTGTAGACTAGGGAGGATATTGGTGCTAGAAAGATTTCACCATCCAGCTTTTTTGTTGTTATAGTAATATGCCTGTAATATTATAAAATATATATATGCACACATAATGTGTGTATATTAAATCAGTGCCAGTGGGGGTCCCGAATGAAAGCAGGGCTCTGTTGCATTAGTGATTTAACAAACCTAGAATAAGGGACGGACCCTGCCCCAAAGAGCTTACAATCTAAATAGACCAGACAGACTAAGTGGTGCGGGGGGAGGGCAGGGGAAGGATAGAACATAAGCAGTGAACAATATGAATGTTAGCAAATGTTGTGTTAGTGCCATGCTTGAGGGTTTTTTTTCTGGGGAAGGAGAAGGGGATTGTTGCAGGGGATTAGTAAAACAGAAAGAGAGAGGGACACTGAAGGTAAAGAGGCAAAGGGATAGAGGAGGAAGGGAAAGGAAGGGAAGCAGGGAGGGCGGATGGAGCAAGGCTGAGGTGAAGTGACTGTGAAGTTGGGGCAGGAGGAGGCTGAAGCAAATGGCCAGTCAGCAGAGGGGAAAGACTATTGTGACACACTGTATCTCAAAACACTTATAATCACTTACAATCAATCTTTCTGTAGTTAATAAGTTTATTTTGGGATTGGTCCTGCTTTGAGCACGGGGTTGGACTAGATGACCTCCTGAGGTCCCTTCCAACCCTGAGATTCTATGATTCTATGATTTTAATGTTTTGTCTTTATCAGCGAGCTTGCCTAAACTGCTTGGGGAATCTGTTCAGATGACAAAGGCTGAGGCATGCCCACTACCCTTTGAAGGAGTGGCGAAACTAACTAATGAGCTTACACTGCTCGAGACCGTCTTGATCAGTGTAAGACGGTACATTTCTGGGGTGCAAGGCTGGGGGGATTGGCTGGTGTCTCCCTGTGTATAGTTCATGAGTAGCGGTGAGAGCCTGCATGTAACTTTGGGTGTGCCTTCACATGCTAACAGCTGTGTGAGAGCAAAGCCTGAAGGGTCTGCTTGTCACTAGCAGAGCAGTGTGAGAGGTATCCTGGTCCAGAAAGCTAAAGGGGACACAGGAGTCCCACAGTCCAGGTTGTACCCCAGGAGGTGTCACAATTGTCCAACGAAAAACTGAGAAACAAAATCTGTGAATGTTGTCATGAGTGTACAAAGATTCCTGCTGCTGCCTCTGCTGTGTCTGCTCCTGTTGACTGAATGCTTGGCTCCTCGCTGGAGTTTTTCTTCCCCAAATCCAGATGGTTGAAGGGAAAAGGAGGGGCTACATGTAGGGGCCCTGCCATTGCATGATGGGGAGAGTGTGCATGATGCTGTGAGTTTAGATCACTGGGGTACAGAATCTTCCATCTCTGATGCCTGGATAAGTGGGTGGGGAGACTAAGGCCATGTCTACACTCAAAAGTTAGGTTGACCCAGCTACGTGACACAGGGATGTGAAAAATCCACACCCTTGAGAGACATAGTTAGGCCATCCTAACCTCCGGTGTAGGGCCAGGTCGACTGAAGAATTCTTCCATCAACCTAGCTAATGGCTCTCAGAGATTTGGATTAACTTCAGCAATGAGAGAACCTTTCCCATCACTGTAGTGAATGTCTACACTGAACCTACCTTACGAGAGAAGAGGAAGGAGATTGGCTTGTTTAGCCTAACAAAATTAAGACTCGGTGGGGGAGAGAGGATATGATTGCTCTCTAAATACATCAGGGGGATAAATACCAGGGAGGGAATGGGGTTATTTAAGTTAAGGGCCAAGGTTGGCACAAGAACAAATACACATAAACAGGTCATCAATAAGTTTAGGCTTGAAATTACCATCAGAGGAGTAAAGTTCTGGAACAGCCTTCCAAGGGGAGTAGTGGGGGGACAAAAACTAGCTTGTTATAAGACTGAGCTTGATAAGTTTATGCATTGGGTGGTCTGATGAGATTGTCCACAGTGGCATATAGTCCATCCACACTTGGCTATTAGCAAATATCTCTCACGGCCAATGATGGGATACTACATGGGAAGAGCTCTGAGTTACTACAGAGAACTGGGTTCTGGGTCATTTGTGTTTTCTTTGTTCCTGTTGATTTTCCATCTGTGGGAATGTCCTTGAATCTTGCCCTTGTGTGTGGGAGGGCCAGAGTTTGCTCTCTTCAGTGGGATTTGTTAAGGTTGTGGGCAGAACCATTTTGAATTTCCTTTTTCCTCCAGGATTAGGAGTTTCCATGGGATTTTGTGGTCACACTACCTAGCCCCTCCTTTTTGCAAGGCAGCTGCCATGATGATTAAGGCTGCGAGTCTGTCACAGAGGTCACGGATTCCATGACCTCTGTGACTTTTGCAGCGGCCGGTGCTGGCTCAGGGGCTGCCCGAGCTCGGCAGCCCCATGGCCAGCAGCAGCCATTTGTGTGTGTGTGGAGGGGGTTCAGGGCTAAGGGCAGGGGGTTGGAGGGTGCGGAGGGGCACTTACCTCAGGGTCGGGGGCTCACCGGCTCCCACTGGGATGGCCCTGCAGCTCCTCCTAGGTGGAGAGGCCAGGAGGTTCTGCGTGCTGCCCGCGCCCGCAGGCCCCGTCCGTGCAGCTCCCATTGGCTGCAGTTCCTGGACAACGGGAGCTGTGCAGCTGGCACTTGTGTCAGGAGCAGCGCGCATTGCCCCCTGACTCCTCCGTCGCCTAGGACCTGCAGGGACACGTGGAGCCATGTGGGGAGCCCCTGCCAACCCTCGCAGCACCAGCAGGGGTCCCTGGCCGTGTGCTGTGGCTCGCCCCCCAGTACCAGCGGGGTCCTGGGCCACCTCCCACAGCACCCGTGGCGCCCCTGGACCACCCCGCCCCCCAGAGCACCCGAACCCCCCCCCCCCAAGTTTTAGTTAAGGGTATATAGTAAAAGTCATGGACCAGTCACAGGCCATGAATTTTTGTTTACTACCCGTGACTGGTCCATGACTTTTACTAAAAATACCAGTGACTAAAACATAGCCTTAATGATGATTATTCATTATTCTGTTGGATCTATGTGCTGTCTTTGACCAGTTTCCTCAATATGAGTGGCCTGTTGTCTTCACCCTCCTAGGGGATAGAGCAGTTAGAACTGTCTGTATATTGTGGGGGGATACGGACGCTCCCCGACTTACGCAAGCGTTCCGTTCTGGAAAGCCTTGCGTAACTCAGAATTTGCGTAAGTCGGAGACGTATCTCTGACCATTACGCCAAAAAAACAACAACCACTCCTCCTATATTTAGCTTATGGAGCTTTTTCCGTAAGTGCGGATTTCCGTAAGTCGGGGAGCATCTGTATAGCTTTGCCTAGAAGGACATTCAAATTCTGTCCTGTGTTGCAGAAGTTTGAATTCCAAGTTCTTCTGGTTTCCTTTGGCTGGTTTTGCTTCTGCCTGGTATATATGAAATGTGCTTCTATTTATCCTAAATGGAAGGTACATGCATGCACTTGACTCAGAAATATATTTATTCCATGTCTTTTTTTTTTTTTTTTTTTTTTTTTTTTGGGTGTAAACAGACTTTCTCCTTGTTTAGAAGAATCTGTACTCTGTCTGTTCCCAGCAAGCTTCCTTCTTCATTTCAGCAGCCACCCAGATAACTCAAATTCTTGCATTCTGGCTGTTTACCTTTCAAGCATAAAGCAATGCTAAGTCAAAGGACATTGTCAAAGCAATTTGCACTTTCATTGTGAAATGTCAAAGTACTCTACAGCCAATTTCCACTTTTATCTGTTTGTAATGTCCACAATATTTTAAATGTGGCTGTTTTAAAGAAGAAAAGGTCTTAATGCATTTTTCTTAAAACATGCCCATGTCCCAAAAATCACAAGCAATTGTACAGTAGCAAAGCAACCAGCTTATCTCTCTTTTCATGAACAACCCTTCAGTAACAAATGAGTGTACATAATGCCAGCGTTCTGTACAACACTGGGAAAAAAATCAGCTTACACATAAGATAAAAGTGGAAAATCTGGTAAGGAGACATTTCAGAGTCCAGCCTCTTGGCCTCCATTATTGATCTGCTCTGCTCTGGATTTATTAACAATGGGGCAGCTAATAGCAATATTTGACTACTTAACATTATAGCCGCTTCTTGAAGTGGTCTGTCAGAAGCACTTCCTTCAGAGAAGGCATCTCTCAAGTGTCCTAGGACTTCATGTTGTGAACACCAGAAGCCTTAAATTTTGGATCTTAAATTAGATCCAGGGTAAAACTCCAGGAAAGGCATTTTTAAAAATTGAGAAATATTTAATCTTGAACTGTTTGTGGATACAGAAGGGTTAGGAAGCATTTGCTGTAGAATTAATGAACAAAGATGAACAATGAGGGAGAAATGGGAAGCCATCCCTTCATAAAGAGGACTGTCAAAGTGTCTCCCGCACTGTACAAATATCCCCTCGATGAGGAAGAATTGTAAAATAGTTAATTAATCAGTTACAGTGCCAGGAGAAAGGGTAACAGACATTTCTCCTCTTGTGGCTTTGGTTAGACAGACATGGAAGTTTTAAACTCTTGCTTCCACTTTGGGGTTTGTTTTCTATAAGGCCGCTTCTCCAGTTAGGATATTTGTCTAAAACTAAAATGAGCAGGTCCCTTTCTCACTCTTGTCAATTTTTCTTCTACATCTAAAACAATTAATATAAGTGAGCTAATGGGAGAAGAGGGTGCCCCATTACAATGTGTTTTCCGTATGAATATTCCCAGGCATTGCTATATAAGCTCCACTGGAGTGAATTCAGGATTTCAGTCATCATGGATTAATTTTGATAATGGATTTAGGTAATGATTCTAGCCAGTATTTCCAAAGTGCTACACTGGGAACTGCTGGGGAACAGAGTTGAAATGGAGGACAGATTAAGAGGAAAATAAGTTGTTTGGTTTGGGGAGATACTGTTAAGAACATCAAAAAGCCCAGGTGATATTCTCTAGGGAAGCCATCTGAGTGCTTGAGAATGTCTCTATCTGTGCTTAAATTTGAAATTGCCTCATGCATTTTTCTGTCTCTAACCCTTGCTATCTCTTTCTTGGTAAAGTGTTTAATAGAATTAGGACAAGACCAGAATAGAAATCGCTATCTGGATATGCTGACTGTGATCAATGGGTTATAAAATGTAGTGGAAGTTTATTAACCTTTTAGGGGTGAGATGAGATTCACTTCACAGAAGCTCCGGCAGTTTCCAACAGACATGTCATCCCTCCTCTTTTCCTTTCAGAAGCCCTTTGTATTTCTCCAGTTTCTTACCATGTTTATTAGGCTTCAGTTTCTTCCTGAGTACAGAATTTGCTTTCCAAACAGATCCTATGAATGAGGCAAGATTGCAAAGTTAGCAGGAGAAGTGCTGAATATCCAAGGAAGAAAAGAGCCCTGTTATTGCCTAATCAGGCAGTGGCTTTTATGTCTTATCTTCCGGGGTTTCCAAATCGTGATATGTGAGCTTGATGTTCCTTCCATCCATTCACTTCACATTCACAACACATTTTTAATAAAGTGGCATTTGAACCAGTGAAGTCTGGGAACTGTTGGATGGATCCCCTTCCTGATTCCCTTGAAACAGTGAGCAGCCAGCATATTGTGCAGGCGATTTAGCACAGGCATGTGCGTACAGAGAAAGCTGATGCATCTATGCACACAGGAAACCTGACTCTGATTTTTGTCTTTAGGAAGGATTTGTATGGGAAGAGGTTAGTGCACCAATGAAGCAGGAAGGGGAGAGCTTTTCATGCATAGAGGACAGATTGGAAAAAAGGCATATAGATGGGAGTGGGAAGAGACAATAAATGGGCCATCAAGGCCAGCATCACTCTTGGAGCAGAGGGGATACATGATAAATGCGAGATCAGAGATATAGGCAGGAATGAAATTAGGTAGGGTCTTAAAGGTGAGGGCAAAAATTTCTGATATTGTTCAGAGATCATCTCTGGGACCCAATCCTTTCATTTCTGTGGTGCAAGGTGATTGGATTGAATGGAGAGGCTAAGGCTAGTGCTGGTGGACTGGTGGGGACCAGAAACTCTCCCAAATCAGGTGCGGGGTGAAGAGACATGAGCAAAAGCCCAAAGGAGCCTGGGATTTCACAGGTAGATAATCTGTCAGTAGTTTGGGATTCCCAAATCTTGTACTTTGTTTTGACTGGTGGACTAAGGGATTATAGGGTGTTGGGGAGGCCTGTCTAGAGAGAAATTTGAAAAAGGGAGGGAAGTGCTAAAAGAAATCTGTCCATCGAAACTTTAGCAAACAGTTAAACCCAGTGCTGGATGGTATGGAAAATGCTGATCTTCTCAGCTCTGAGTGTCTGGTGTTTAGTAACTGGAAAAAATGCAAATGATGATGAGCATGGAATAAAATCAATACCTGAAATGCACATTAAAAATGGAATTGAAGATTCAAAGCCTCCCAGTAACACAACAGCTGGTTCAGACTGGCTGAGCTGCTGTGTACAGTATATCTAGCAAAGGACACCCCCCTGGCACCAGGACTGGAATGCAGAGTACAGAGACACCCTTTTATAGATAAATAAGGTTGTCTGTGCAACACTGATACAGCTGGAAGCTCTCTCATTCTCTCATCCAGCAACTCTTTTTTCTCAAAATCCACCTTTCCTAACATCCTGTCACAGTGTTTCTGGCACTTTCAAGGCTGGGTTGCTCTGCTAAACACTGCAAGAGAATTTTGTGATGGGAGTAAGTTTGCACCCTCTCTCTTATTGTACAGATGGTGATTACTAAGCTTCAGAAGCCTCCTGTCTGGTGTGATGACAATACTTAATGCCTTCCATTTATGGGATACCTTCTGTTTAAACCTCCTAGTTTGGAAGATGGGGGAAAGGGAGGGTTTTTCATTATTTTATTTTTTTTTAGCTCCTTTTAATGCGATTTTTAGCAGCTGGAAACAAGAAGAAGAGCCAGCACCATGTGATCAGTTAGCTCTCAAGTGCTCCGCTAACCACAGTTTGGAAACCACTGATCAATAAAACGCCATTCATAGCTGTCTAAGCAGTACCATGACATACCTGAGTAGGACACTGGGTCATTTGGTTCAATATCCAGCCTCCTGCTGCACAGGATCAGATCAATGGCCCATCTAATTCAGTATCCTGCCTTGTTGTGGATCATTTGTCCATCCAATGTGGGACCCTATACCTCACAATGCCAAGCAATCTACCTATTCAGTGTCCCTCTCCTTCTAGTGGCCAGCACTAGCTGAAATCATTCTTCTCCTGACAGATCATTATAGTAAACAATTTCACAGAATGAAGTTTGCCAGCAGTGGGACTGTCACTTTATTTTTTCTCCTTCACACTTTGCTT
Organism: Macrochelys suwanniensis; assembly: GCA_033296515.1. Lineage (NCBI taxonomy): Eukaryota > Metazoa > Chordata > Testudines > Chelydridae > Macrochelys > Macrochelys suwanniensis. Next base: position 3,548,241 of record CM065790.1, on the reverse strand, counting down.
CTCACACCTCAGGCTCCTCACTGTACTGTGCTCTTGTCGTTGCCGGAAGAAAAGAAAATGAAACTGCATCTTTCCATCTACTGGTCAGAGAAGTGGTAAAAACAAAAAACTTTGCATCATCCATTGTTGTTTAATGGACTGAAACTGACTTATTAATAACCCCATACCCTTGGCTTGTAGCATGAATCCCCTCACTATGGCATGTGACTCTCCATTTGCTGGAATGTGAAGGGATCAAACTCCCGAGCATTTGTTTACCTTCTCTATGGTCCAAAGCTCCTGGTAGCCAATTTGGGAGTCTTTCCATTGACTCCAGTGGGCTTTAGATGCTGTCCTAAATGTTCTCCTCACTTCAGCATACTCTTACAAATTAGTGATCTCTGCTGCTTGCACAGTTGGCTGCTTCACAGAAGTGTAACAGTCTTGGCTTCCATCGGTATCCAGGGAGATTACCTCTTATTACTTTTTCTCACTTTGATTCATCCTGCCCCCGTGGACCATTATATCTCCACCTGGCCAAGCTGCAAAATGCCCTCATGGGTAGTTTCCACATACCCCAGCCACTCTTGTTAACTAGGATATACAGCGACTCACTTCCCAACACACAAACTTTCTGGCTGCTGACGTCTTTGGTCCCAATTTGGATGTGAGCACCTGTGCACATCCCAGGAACCTCTGACTGTACACGGGATGTAGCTGACCTTTAGGTGTTGAGCATACTAGTTATGTGAACTGATGCCCTGGCCTGGCCTCCTGGTGTGTGTATATAACTATTCTCTGTGCTTCCTTGTTTAACTAGGAGGGGGAAATGCCATTTGTCACCGTTCTTTGCATGCAGCATTTTTCCACCATCTGCTTATTGCAAAGTAACCATTTATAATTTACTGCCGAATCTTATATGTTCCAGCTGTGGCTCTATTTCTCCTCACACTCTGTGGGCTTAGCAGCTGAGTTGGCCCTGCATTTGTTTTGCCATTTAAAATTTTTGAAAGAATGGTTTTGATTTGAAATTTTTTATTTATTCTCAGCTTTCAAAATAAATGTTCACAAATTAATTGTTTTGGTCACCTTTAATGAGATCAGCTCTATGGAAATGGACCTCATACTGTGTTCTGTCTCAAAATACTGACAGTCATTGGTGCTTGACCCCATGTTGTATTAAGTCACAAACCTACTTTTGCCTGGTTTGCTCCTCCTCCATCTCCAACCCTATATATTCTTTCTTCCCTTGTAGCTATTTAGTGCTGGGAGACCAACAGGTGCTTCATCACTAAGACGTAATCAAGCTCCGAGACCACCAGGAATGCTACATACACTCCCTATGTGCGGGACCCTGCAGGGACCTGCCCAGTCCGTAGCGTAACTTAGAGAGGCCTCTTGACTGCTCTGACTCATGCTCTGCTTCTCATGGTCCCCTGTGAGCCCTGGGAAGAACAGCTATAATGCAGTGTATTCTAGCCACACCCCTTGTACTGGGGGGCTGGCAGCAGGGCTGGTGCAAGTGGGGGATGGAGGAGGAGTCAGGGTCCTGCATAGAAGGGATTCTCAGAGAGCTATTTCTGCCTACTTTAAAGCTTCTTTATGCTGCCAAAGTGGCAGAGGAGCCTGGCCATAACTGACTATGAGGGCCTTAGTGTTCTGCAGACCACAGTTTGAGAGCCACTTGGGCAATCATTAGGAACTGAACAATAAATACAAAGCACAGTGGCTAGTTTTTCCCATTCTTTGAAGATGCAGAATATGCTTGAATGCAAAATGGTATTTTGGATTTTATTACCCTTTAAAAAACAACAACAAAAAATCAAAGAAAAACCCTATCCATCCTAAAACCACAAAATACATCTGCACATGGTCCCCGCTGAAAGTGCAGCTGCATTATCTATCATAATGGTTCTGATGACTGAGAGCTGCCAATACAGAGCCAGCTGACTGAGACAAAAGTCACAGAGAATTTCTGTTCCTCCCCTTCCTCCACAAGCAGCAATTAATGCGGTGGTGCTATTCAGGCACCAATAGAACCACTGCCTAATTCTCAGGTACCAGGATGAATTCATTGGCAGCTCTGGTTTGAATGAGTAAATGGATTTCTTCTCCAATATGCTGTGCAGTCACATTTCTTCATGAATTGCTACTTGTGTTTATGGCATGACAAGATATTGGATAACACAATAAAAGCCAGGAAGGAGGAAAACTTCCCAATATTCTGTCTGGGAAACCAAATGATAAAGATCTCTGTGAGCTGGCAAGAAATGTCCAAACCGCCTGGTGCTTCCCCAGGCTTTAGGCCCCAGCACAATGAGGGAACAGCTGGGCTGTAAAAGCCTGCTGGGTAGTCTCATGCAAATATGCAGATTAAGAATCTTTCCCCTCTCCTCGCTCTTAAATGTTTATTTTTACTTGTTTTGTGAAAATTCCTTGTGTGTGAAAAGTGCCAGATGCTGGAGATGGTGAGACTAAAGAGTCTGGAGGCAAAGTCCTCTTCTTATCCACAGATCTAGGCTAACCTGCCCCTGAGTCTCAACTCGGGAGGGACAGATCTGAGGGGTGCAACACTGATAGTGAATTTTGCCTGTGTATTAGCAGTGCAACAGTGGAGTGGGCCTAATGTTCTGTCCCAAGAGTGCCCAGTATTTTTAACACCATGAGCTGCGTTGTGGAACTTTTACTTACACTGATGTGCGCTTGCTCCATTTGACGCCAATGAGGCTGCCCACACAAATGCTTACCAAGGTGGGCAAGTTTTCCACCATGGGATTACTGTAAATTCTCTCCAGTGTAAATAAAGGTTTCATAATGTGGTCCCATTTCTGTTGCCATCTATACAGTGTGGCCTGAATCCCTACCACCTCCTTCCTTTTCTGCACAGATGCCAGCAAAGGATCTGTGAGAATGCTCTGCCATGGTGTTCTTGATCCCCTAACTCCCCTCCTACTCCTTTCTCCTTGTTCTTCTCTGAACAAATTATAAACTTTTTAATTGAATGCTGTAGCCTGTGGAGCTCCCAGTCCTGCTTTTTACCTGTTTGTTTATATTTTTAAGCCCTTTGTTCTAGGAATGACGTGTCTCTGCATTTCCACTGCAGCATGCCTCCCTGTTCTTAATTGACCTTTAGCAGGATGTACGTTAAATGCAGTCTTTGCAACTTTTTCAGAAGATGTTTCTGCAGCCCGTTCCCTCATCACGAATGGCTCCCAATTTCCTTCAGGTGCCCTACTGTCTCCAGTAGTCTTTCACAGAACCCATAGTCAGACACGTTGCTATTTCTTCCTCTAATACAGCATTCCATTCTGTTCCCATCACTTTGACTGAAGTAGCCAGCTCATGGAATGGCTCCGTGACTTCCATGAGTGGATCCCGCTTTCCTTCTATGGTGTCATTTGAACGCAACTAGAGCTGACCATGCAAAATGTCAGTAGATGAAGCAAAATATTTCTGGGTTTCATTATGATCCAGCTGTGCAAACCTGACAGGTTATGGATGAATTTGGGGCTGATTCATAGTGTGGGTGAAAACCTTGAAAAACTTGTTGCTGTTGTTTGAGTTTTATTTAGCATTTTTGGAATTGTTTGAACTGGAAGCTCAAAGGGCATGAAAGATTCTGACTTGAAATGCTGCTTACAAAATCACCGCAGCTGCCATTTTCTTTCTCTACAAGAAGTCTGAGGGCCAGATCCTTAGTGGGTGTAAACAAACATAGCTCTATTGACTTCAGTGGAGATGTGCTGATTTATACCAGCCGAGGATCTGTCTCTTCACTTTTAAAATGCTGTTTGCTCATTTTTATGTATATTGATTTGTTTATATGGACAAAAGGGTCACTGTAACTTGCTTGAAGAATTTCTGTTAACCTCAGTGCAGAGAGCTCCATCCCAGATTCCTGTAAATGGATACGTATGCTCTTCTAAGCCTCAAATAACAATGCTATTGTTAGGAGGTTGCAAATTGGGGAAATAGCAAGGCCGCCAGGATAGCCAGAACCTGAGTGTGGTTCTACTATAGGCATGTTATCTACAGAGCTGTCACGTCAGCGGCTTCTTGTGTCTGACTCAAAGCAGATGCTAAGCATTTCTTTCTGTAGAATGCTACCGTTGAAGACAGGCTATTTACAAGAGATGCTAGCATATCTCGGGCATGGCAACACGTTGTGAAAGGAAAGCAATTTAATATTTTCCACTGGTTTTATTTTTCTTTAAGTGGAGGGATATTTCTCGTTGATGTCCTGAATATTTGTGAAAGTGACAGAAAACTGAACTGGGCTGGGGAATTTATTACAATAATGTTGTATAGTTATATCTCCTAAATCTCTTGATCACAACTCTTTGGAGTGGCCATCAGAAGTGCACTTGGGGGAGTGTAAAGAGGAAACATCTAAGGGAGGAAGTGCAGACAGGTATTTAGGGGTGTGGTCTTATGAGGTGCTGAACAACTTCCCACTGAATTCAGTGAGCCGTGAGGCGGCTGCGTGCTCAAAGTTTCCTCATTGACTTCAGAAGGAGCAGAATGAGTCCCTGTGTGAGGACACAGCAAAAGAGCAAATCTTGTGGATGTTAAATCCAGGGAATGTTTATTGAAGGTGAATTACTGCAAGGTCTGCTTCATCAATGTGCAGAAGCAGAGAACAGACCCCTAATGTCTTGGCTTGCAGGGAGTGGGAAGCTTCTCTTGTTTTCATAGCTCTCATTCCTTATTCTTTGTGGGTTTCTATTTCAGCGTGTACAATGCCTTGCCTAAGGTGCATTCAGCATTATTATCTGGACATCGGCATTATTCATTGAGATCATAAAATGGCTCTGTACCCTATGTTAGTGCTGTAGTGGGCTGCAGGATGGGGGCATTTGGGACAGATTTAATATTTCTTTTATTTTTTGATGCAAGGTATTGTCGCTATGAGCCTGCTGCCTGTGGCACAGCTTCCAATCTCACCGGTTAGCCATGACACCTGCGGCAGCTGTGTCCCGAGAGACTCCTGACCGTGACAAGATGTGGCACCTCTTCTATCTGGGTGACCCTCTTAAGTAGCATAATTAGGAGAGTGATATGGAAACTGTAAAGTCCAGAGCTGGCTCAATAATACCACTAACAACAATGGTAATAAATACTGATTAAGCGGGAATGTTGGTTGGAGCAGTGGAATAAAAACATCCTGAGTTTCATTCACAGCTTGTTGCAGGAGTGTGGTCTTGTGATTAGACTTCTGGCTCAGGACACCTGGGTTTTCTTCTCACTTCTGCCACTGATTTGCTTGAAATCCTACTGAACCAGTCAAGGATAAAATATGAAATTTACGAAACTTCTCAGAATTCTGAAATCCTCTTGGTCTTTGCATCCATGAGAATTAACTTTAGAGAGATCTTTCTGCTAGCCTTGAGGAAAGCCTGGAGGAGCTAAGTTCTAGCTTGTAAAGAAGGAATAACACCCCTGAGCAACCTGGTAACTTGCAGCCTTGTTTTTCTTGAGTCTGATCCTGCAAGGTGCTGAGCCTCTCCTGTGAGGTTCTGAATGCCCTCCATGTCTGTTGAAAACAATGGGGGCAGTGGGTGCTTAGCATTGCATGTTTTGGCCCCCTCATACAGAGTGGTGGGTAACATTTTACCTTCAACAACGTGTGTAGTTCTGAGCTAACTAGATATCAAAGCAAAGGAAACAAATGCGTTTCCCAGCTGCATTGGGTTTGCAGCCCTTGTTTAACAGAAACCTTCAAATGTCTCATGCTTTAAAGGGAAACTGTAGGTTAGCAATGAGTTTTCTTTTTTCTTTTGTTTAAAAGCTCTAACCTGCATTATTAATAACAGCTGAGAGGGTTAAAGTAGAAAGGCTCCCCCTTTGAATTTAGTTTGAAAAGAGTTTGCAGTCCCTTTGCACCATTGGTGCTGGCTCTATACTCTTTGCACTTCGCTCTGCTAGGATAGTGAACACATATTACTCAATTTTCCTGTTTTGGTCCATAGTGGAACCTCAGAGTTACGAACACCAGAGTTACGAATTGACCAGTCAACCACACACCTCATTTGGAACCAAAAGTATGCAATCAGGCAGCAGGAGAGACAAAAAAACCCAAACCAAAACAAAAAAGCAAATACAGTACAGTACTGTGTTAAACGTAAATGACTAAAAAATAAAGGGAAAGTTTTTAAATAAAGATGAGACAAGGTAAGGGAACTGTTTCTGTGCTTGTTTCATTTAAATTAAGATAGTTAAAAGCAAAATTCTTCTTCTGCATGGTAAAGTTTCAAAGCTGTATTCAGTCAATGTTCAGTTGTAAACTTTTAAAAGAACAACCGTAACATTTAATCAGAATGATGAACATTGCAGAGTTATGAACAACCTCCACTCCCCAGATGTTCATAACTCTGGGGTTCTACTGCAGTATGACTCCTTGGTTTTCTTGCAGTGTCCGGGCACAAACACCCCAAGGGAATGTTTTAAATCCAGACAAACTCTCTTAATGAGTTTTGTAAAACCATTCTCTTCACTGCCGAATACAAGTTCAGCTATTGTACCTGAGAATGGCCCTTTAAAATAAAGGTGCATTTATCTTTCCCATGTTTCCTTTATTTTCTGGACTCCTGTTTCAATGGTTTACAGCATTTTAGACATATATGAATCCCAGCAACTAGGCATACTCTCGGTCCAATAGATTCTCTCTTTTCTGAGAGGGTTTCCCTGGTCTTTAGAGTGATCAGTTGTTCTCACTGCGCACTTCTTGGGGATCGATATGACTTTGATACTTGGAAGCATTAGCATTCTGTGGCCATGCAAGTGGTGTGAGATCACCCTATTAACATCTGTTCAAAATTCCCAACATCCCGCCGCTATTAATACATAACCATTTTGTCCTTTCTGGGTTCTGTGGATCTGGCACCTGACACCTGGCTGACACTATGGATTCCACATCACTCTCGTTAGTTTGTACAATAACTTCTCTCCTTGAGCTGACAGTGTAATCCCTGAACAGGACTAAAGGCTCCACGGAAACAACTCCTCCATGGTGTGCTGGCTCCAGCTTTCTCTCTCTGTGTGTGTCAAAGAGAGAGAGAGGTACAGGAGCTTTTTTTCAGCCCCTGAAGCTGCATTTTCGCTGAGCAGGGATGAATGAATTGGACTGGGCAGCATTGTGTTTTGCTGCAGTGGCAACTGTCTGACATGCATTCGTGTCCAAATATCAGTGTGCCCCAAAGAAAATTTTGTTTTGGACCCTGAATTGTTGGAACCCTGTTCTGGCCTGACACTGGGACTCCACAAGGGTGTGCTAATGACTGATACACTCTTTGTATTGTAATATTTTAGAGAGAGACCACTGCTCTGTTCTCTGCTAAATGGAAGATCCGATGTTTGTGTCAGTGATTAATTGTCTCACACTGTTAGCTAGTTACATAGAGGACAATGGGCTTTAATACTCCTGGGGCTTCTATGCTTGGTGAGTTGCATTTTGGGAACTAGCCTGACTCTGCTAGTGGGGAGGAGAGAGTTGTCTGTTGATTCCTCATGTAGGAAAGCGATACATTTCTTATTCCTCAGCCTTCCTTAGAGGCTCCATTAGTTCTACGGGATTTAGGCAGGTTCCCATTAATCCCTTGTGAGCAATTTACTAGGCCTGAGCAGAAAGGATGGGGGAAAGATTGTTCCATTCTGGCCACAGGCCATAATAAAAGGCATACAGGGGGAAAATATACATATGATTCATTATGAGATGTATGCAGAGCTAGTGTATTTGTAATTAAAGTTAATTGTTTTCTTCAAATTAAGTTTACTCCCGCGTAAACAAATCAATATCCATCTATAACTTTTAATTCCAGTGCCTGATGAATACCCAGCTTCTCATGCTGCTATATATACACCCATTTAACATTCCGACCACGTTAATCCCCCTATTTTTTAATTTTAGTTTTGCAATTATTTTTACTAATTGATTTTAATTCCTTATCTTCCCACTTGAACCCTGGAAGGAGATGAGCCTCTGAGACCTAGAGTTTTTCTTTTGGACAGTTCTCTCGCCCCTCATCTTTGTAATGTTCTGTGGCTGTATGCACCCGTGAATGTGCATCAGGAATAGAATTTACAGCATTTAGCAGTTCAGGAGGAGGCTTATGTTTTTTAACCCAAACTGCTAAATTAACTCCTAAACACTTGAAACAAATCTGATCTACGTTCCCATTAGCAATGCAGAGATGCATGTGCACACACCCTTTCGGCAGCATACCTCTGTCTCCTATGAAAAGCGCCCTTCACAGTGTATTCTGCATGTGACCATTTCTTACTGTCTTGCTGGAGCAGGGATTGGGACTGTGACGCTGTTTAAATGAGAATGATGGTAGATCTTGTGTTCCCATGTGTTTCTAGTACTGATACCTCCATAACTAGGGACAATGCATTTTATAACCCATTCATCTAATAAGAATCGTTCTCTGTCAAAGTAAGAGAAAGAAGGATTTGCAAGTGGCTACAGTTACAGTGATTAGGTATTGTGTTGCCTGAACTCCTTATTCTGTGTGACAGATTGAAACAGACTGTGCTAAAATGAGAACAGTTAGGCTGGAGGGAGGTTACTAGCAGAGTTCCTCAAGGATCATTCTTGGGACCAATCTTATTTAATTTTATTAATGACCCTGGCACAAAAAATAGGGGTGTGCTAGTGAAATTTGCTGATGGCACAAAGTTAGAGGCATTGTTAATACGGAGGGGATCGGAATATTATACAGGAGGAATTGGATGACCTTGAGCACTGGAGCAGTAGAAATTGGATGAAATTTAGGGACTGATAAAAATTTCTGCTACAATCTGGGGCTCATCATTTGGAAATGATAGAGGAGAAATACCTGGGTGTGTTAGTCAATTGCAGGATGACTATGAGCCATCAATGGGATACAGTTGTGAAAAAGGCAAATGCAATCCTGGGGTGGGTCAGGCCCGATGTTTCCAGTAGAGACAGGGAAGTATTAATGCCACTGTACAAGACACTGGTAAGATCTCATCTTGAATAGTATGTACAATTCTGGTCACCTATGTTCAAGAAAGATAAATTCAAATTGGAAAGGTGCAGAGAAGGGCTGCTAGAATGATCAAGGGAATGGAGAGCATATTTTACCAGAGGAGACTTGTTTAGTTGAGCAAAATAGGGGCTGAGAGGAGATGCGATTGCTCTCTATAAATACAGGGGGGTGAGGGGTAAACACCAAGGAAGGAGAAGAGCTGTTGAAGCTAAAGGACAATATTGGCAAATGAGTACCGTGAATAAATTTAGGTTGGAAATGAGAAGGTTTCTAACCATCAGAGAAGTGAGGTTCTGGAACAGCTTCCCATTGGGAGTTGTGGGGGCAAGCAAGATAACGAGTTTTAAAATGGAGCTTGATAAATGTATGAATGGGATTATATGACAAGGTTGCCTATGATAACAGGCGATAGGACCCAATGTGCTAGGACAGGGATTGGCAACCTTTCCGAAGTGGTGTGCCGAGACTTCATTTATTCACTCTAATTTAAGGTATCGCATGCCAGTAATACCTGTTAATGTTTTTAGAAGGTCTCTTTCTATAAGTCTATAATATACAACTAAGCTATTGTTGTAGGTAAAGTAAATAAGGTTTTTAGAATGTTTAAGAAGCTTCATTTAAAATTAAATGAAAATGCAGAGCCCCCCGGACTGGAGGCCAGGACCCGGGAAGTGTGAGTGCCACTGAAAATCAGCTTGCCTTTGGCACACGTGCCATAGGTTGCCTACCCCTGTGCTAGGAGATCTCTTCTAGTCCTATGTCCCAATGAAACAAGACCCTGACCTAGCAGCAATGTGGATGTAATAGCTGCATAAGGTGGAAGACTTGCTGGGGTCTGTAACACAGTCGGTTGCAGATAGATTGGGAGTCAGCGGAGATGGGTACTTCCCTGCTCTGCCACTGACTCGCTGTGCAACCTTGGGCAAGTCATGTCACCTACCCATGCCTCAGTTTCTCCATCTGCCAAATGGGAATAATGATACTTTATCACTTTTACAAAGTTCTTGGAGATCTACAGACTGTGCAAGGGAAATGCAGAATGTCGTGACTGCATGACCTATTGCCAGTTACCAAAATTTACAAATTAGTGAACAAGCAAACAAACATAATTTAAAAAAATTAACATACTGCTTCACTTATTCTGTTAACTTATTCTGATAAATCTAGTTTAAATGTTAACTATGATGATGCAGCACAATATCCTGGTTAAATTGTCAGTACAAGTAACTAAGTCTTAGTGATATTAGACTTCCCTATGTCACTCTATTCGATTACTTATGATTATTAATTACCTGGCACTAACAAGGCTAGGCTTTCTCCAAATGGGAAAGCAGAAACAGCCGCTGCCCCCATAATGCTTACAATCTAAGGCCCCAGTTCTGCAGCTGGAATCCAGCAGACAGATCCTTGGGCCTGCACAAAGGTCAGCATGGAGGAATGGAAATGTTTGCAAGATTGAAGCCTAAAGGACACACACGGGGTAATTAGCCATATTTAATGTAATGCTCGGGTAACTAATGTGTGGCACTGGTTTTTTTGAGAGCTTTATTAGGTTTGTGTATTGTTAAAGGTTCTCCTATATTTGGATTTGTGTACTATGCAAATACATAGTAGTACAGCAGGACTGTTTGTATGTGTGTACAACTTTAAGAAGCCGGCTCTTGCCTAAATGCTTAAGTGAGAGCCAGTTGGAGATAGAGAGAGCCAGCAGATGGAATCAGGAGTGTGAGAAAGTTTGTCAAGAGAGAAACTACAGCTGCATGTGTACTGTAAGCAGAGAGTCTGTAATGCTCACCACAAGGATCTAACTCAGGGGTCTCAAACTCAAATTACCACGAGGGCCGCATGAGGACTAGTGCATTGGCCTGAGGGCCGCATAACTGACCCCGCCCCCTCCCTACCCCCACCCCTTCCATTAGGCCCCACCGCTTCCCCGCCTCCTCCCCTGAGCACGCGGCTTCCCACTCCTCCCCCCTCCCTCCCAGAAACCGTGAAGCCGCCAGACAACTGTTCTGGCGGCGGGAACTGCCTGGGGGTAAAAATAGAACCTTGGAGCAGTGCGGAGGGAACGGGGATCTTAGCGGCCACAGAACGTAACTGGGGGGGGGGGGGGCGGGGGTGAGGGGAGATGGCGGCCATAGGACGTAACTGGGAGGGGAGGGCGGGGGAAGCCTGGCGGCCCGCCTCTTCTCCCCGCCTCCTCCCCTGTGTGCGCGCTTCCCGCTCCTCCCCCCTCCCTCCCAGAAACCGCAAAGCCGCCAGACAGCTGTTCTGGCGGCGGAACTTCAGAACGTAACTTGAGGGGGGCAGGGGAGGGCGCGGGGAGCCCAGTGTGCGGCCTGCGGGCCGCCTGCGGGCCGCGTGTTTGAGACCCCTGATCTAACTGGTGATATGCAAGCAACAAGACTGTATGGGAGGGGTCATAAAAGGTGCCATGCTAAAACAGGATCAATTCCTAATGCTTGCAGGTCAGTGCTGGGTCTGGCAAAAGTTGTATTCATTTCTTTCTCTTGAATTTCCTTACTATTGTGATGACTCCGAGAGGCTCTATCCAAACATCACTTCACACCTGCTAATCCTTAAGATGTGTTTTGTTTGTGTTTTTCTCTTTGGTGGCAGGATGCAAGGTACCCACTTGATAGATTTTTATCAGAATTAGGCAGAGGGGAAGTGGCTGGTGGGTCTAGAGAAGGAGATGTGAAGTATGAAAACAGCCATATAGAACTGCTTTAAATCTGCTTAAAATGGTGAGTCACCACCCAGCTATGTCTTGTGGAACCAACCTGTTACCCAGAGAGAGAGAGAGGTTACAGGCTATGAAGTGACATTTTTCTTTTTCCTTGCTTTCTCCAATTTTGTTTTCTTCCACTTCTCACTCAAATACTCGCCTGCTCTCCAGAAAGCCTCTGCCCAATGGGCAGTATAGGGTCAATCATTCAGAGGCATGTTTCCGGATAGGCTGCCTAGTGTTAACTGCAGAAGCACAAAGAAGTATCTAAAGTCATATGCACCTTACATCTGTAATCAATTTAAGGATCCAGGAATTCAAGGAACTTTCTGCTTAATTCCCAGGCCTTGGAAGAGAAGATGCTGGGAATAGCCTTGTTGAGTCTGCACTGATAGATGTAGACAGACCCATTTCCCCAGCTCACCCCACAGTTAGCCTGATTTAAAGTATTTTGAGTGGAGCTGGCTGCTCTTTCTGCTGTTCAGTACAACTTTGCTCTGAGTAAAGGCATGTGAACAGCTGTTTTGTTAGGAATCTATCCATTTGGTGCAGGGCTCGACTTGTCATTGGTTTTTTGAACTAGTTGCCTTCTGTCCAGATAATAACTGATGTTTGGGAAGATAAACTATTCTAATACCTTGTTGGCATTTTACTCTCCGGTCCTATTAATGTCACAAGAGGGAGCCACAAAGGCAACTCTGCCTTTCATATTGAATTCAGTTGACCGTCAGCATTGGGAATCGCTCCAGGTCTGTGATTTGCGGTGCTTGTTGACAGAGCTACTGTACAATGAAAACGCTATCCCAGGAGCATAAATGGGCTGGTTTTGACATAGTAACCTTAGATGCATCAGGTTTATTGGATTATTGTTTACATTGTCCCAAACTGTATAAAGTTTGCAAAATCCTACAGGGCTATTTTGGCCTGATTTGACAGAGTTCCTAAAAGTGCATAGATTTGGGTAAAGGCATATGAAGGTACCAAGGCCATAAGGTTTGGAGTACTATAGGCTTTTATCAGACACCTGGGAGAAATGGTCCTGTGAAAAGACCCTGAGACCCATGTGGCTGTGTCTTCACTAGGGGAATGAAGTTTATTTTTAACCTCTGTTGAGTGAACCGACATTAGGATCCTAGTGAAGAAAAGGCAGTTGTGGATTTAACCCAGATTAGCTGGTTGAAGTAAAACCTGGGGCGGTTAAAAATTCACTTTTGTCCTAGTGGAGACAAGGCCTATGTAGTTGTTAATAAGTAGCACTCTGCAGCTTCCAGGTGCTGTGCTGACACTTGGGAATTAACCCTGTGAGGTGGGCCTAGGCTAAATCAGAACAGCACAATATGGATCCAGTTTTAAACTTCTTAGCTCTTTATTTGGGATTTTCAGCCTTAGAGAGAGAAAGTCCAAAGCTAGCTCCAACCCTCTCAAATGGTTTTGGGGACCCTTCCAAGAGATTGGGATATTAACACAGAGAGTCTGATTTGGCAAGGCAACAGGGTGAGCTGTTGCAGCAGCTGGATTAGAAATCTGCAGTTTCTGGCACCTGGGCCCATGCTCAGCCTGCAAGACTCCAGTACTTCTCTGTCAGGGTGGGCAGCTGCAGATTTGCTTAGTGTTCATTTTCTTTTTCAAACTTCCTCAAGGAGCTGGTGTGGAACCAGCCTCTGAAAGCCATAAAAAAGCAGGGTTGGATTGGATTCCAGCTAGGGCATGAGCAACTGAGGACCTGTTTAAAAAAAGCAATTGTGCAGTTGAGCCCTTCGCACTGCATTCTGCCCTCTGATACACAGGATAGCAGTCAATGGGATCTGTAGGCAGGCTTTAACTGTGCACATCTGTCTCTTTGCCTGGCACAGGTTAACCTCTCATGAAGAGAACCTTGCGGAACTCATGCAGTGTGATGAGCTGTGGGTAGAATTCTGACTGGTGTATCACAGCAAGGCCTGTTGGTTCTAAGTCAGGCATAAAATGGGGCTTAATTCAGCCTGATGTAACAGCTTGATATTCCAGAGGCATCAAGCTGACTTTGGTTCAGATGTATTGATGAACTCCCACCAGCCAACTGTGCATCATTGAGCAGGCCAGTGACCAGAGCTAATGATTCACAGGTGCTTGTATTGTGGATCAATACCAGCTCCCTACTGCTGGGCTACTGTGAAGAGCAGCTCAACAGCAGCTTTATTTTTGCCTTCAAAGCATTCACTGTAGGAGAAGAAGGGCCTAGAGCTGCCTTTAGGGCAGAGATAGACACTTCAACCCCAAGGGCATCTCGGTCTCCCTCTTCCCTGCCCCAGTCACCATGATCCAGCTGATCAACTAGCATTGGGGGAGCCAAAAACAGAATAAAGTGGGCAAAACTCTGTTCATTTCATAGAGGTCCCTGCAGTGGCCATTCCTGGTTCTTTTCAGTGTGTAGTCAAATGGGATTCAGGGGATGATGCACTGGATAAGATTTTTGACAAACCTGCAGAATAAAGTCTGAGCTAATGGTAATGCTGTCATGGAGGTTTTTGAGGTCTCAAGACCAGCAGCTAATCACTGATGCATCTTCAGCTAGCATGGAGTTGGGAAATGCTCCGAAACATGGATTCCTGAATTGGTTGCCTTGCTGTCACCACGCAGTTTATTATTGTAAGGCAGTAGGTGAGCTGAGCCCTCTGCTTAATGTTTGATAATGTGATCGCTTTCCTGCCACTACTTCCTGCTCTTCTCTCCCCGGATCCCTGTTTGTTTCTACCACTGTCATAACCTAGACTGTGAGCTGTTTGGAGCAGGGACTGTATAGCTATATAGTTTCTGATGGAGCAGGGCCTGTTCCTTGATAAGAGCCTTGAGAGACCATTGCAATACAAATAATTAACTGAAAACGGAGAGCTGGCAAATGAAATTGAGTTGGTGAAGTGCCTATGAACCTAGAAGTAATACTACTTGAACTTTCAGTTGATGCAAAAATTTTGATTTTTTTTAAACCGGTTTAACTGGTCTCTTCAGGGGTGATTTTTTTCCAACAGGCTCGTTTTGATTGGCTAATGCTTAGCACTTTCATAATGCCCTTTATTCAAAGATGTCCAAGCACTAGGCAGTTACAATGAAAAGCAGCTCCATGCTGAAAAGCCAGTGTATTACTACATCCAGTATTATATGCTTAGTGAGCGTGAGTGTAATTGTTCCCATATGTTGACTTCAGTGACAAAAATATTTTCTTTCTAATTACTCCAATGAGCCCTGCAGAGCCAGCAAAGCTATGGGAGAGGGAACTGGATTCCATTATAGTGCCTGGATCACCAATGGATTTGTTAACTAAGTTCTAATTGAAGGTAAATTCTGCTGCATTTACACTTGTATGAAACCCTGTGTGAAGACCTCGGCAGCAAGCTTGAAATCTCTTGTGTCTGAGCAGTGCTGACCTTCGGATATTTGCCTCCTCTTAGGTGTCATATGTGGTATGACAGATGGACGGTATTTGGATGGAGTCCCCAGCGAGAAACGTCACGATCACATTAAATGCCTCTGCCCATCTGGCAATCTGTGCTGCAGTGACCCCTGCCAAGCTCCCAGCTTCTGTCGTCCAAGTGAGACTGGAGATAGCTACTCCTGCACATGTGAACAAGGCAAGATCAGTACCATATGGCATCTGTAAGAGAGGTAGCAGTTGAATTGGAGATGAGAGTTGGGGCTCTGTGAAGCACAGTTAAATCTAACACTATAGTCCCTGCTCCAATATAGCCTTATTAGGAAATGTTTGCTTGCCTTTCCCACCATGGCTCCATCAATGGGATTGCTAGCTTGGACATTTAGATGTAGACCTGAAATCCACGACCCACTTCGATGGTCCATGATACAAGAGATACATGGGCAGCTTCCCCAGCTGGTGAATCAGGTCTCACCACTGGAAGAAATTAGCTGGCAAGCCTGTGACAATGAAACCTCAAGATGCATTTGTGTGTGGGGCCATTCCTGTGCCATTGTCCCTTCTCTGCATCATGATAGATAAATGCGTTTAATGAAATAGCTGGATGCCATTAGGCTTGGAGCCAGCAGTGTTTGATTTTGGAATGAAGCATTCAGTAACATTTAAATTCATGAAAATGAGCCCCACTGAAATAGGGGAATATCTGTTTTCTTGGGTAAAATGGCCTTTATTCATGCTGCCCACTGACATACAGTGCATCATCTTGCAGAGTCACGCTACCTGCAGACACATGTCCCCTGCCCTGGCTTACAGGCTGTGTTCATCCTTCCTACTACCTGTCTGTGAATCTTAGTGCAGAGCTCAGGGGAATCAGGCTAAGTGTGGGGTCTGCGGTGAGAGGCAAGCCTGGAGAGTCATCTCAGCAAGCCCAAGTCAGTTTTGTGTTACCCACTGCACTCCATAAAGATGGAATGCATGTGAAACTGCAACACCTTCTTTCTTTGTGCAGTTCCTTCCGTCCCCCTGATCAGAACAAGCAGCTCCCACTGGGCCAGGAGGAAGACCTCAAGGGCAAGAAAAACGGTTACTCTGGAGGACCTAGATGATGATGGCTCTCCCTAGGTATGTGAGCTGCAGCTATTAAAAGTTGGTGAATGGCTGTAGTTATGAGAGAGGCATTCTCTTCCACTGGAGCAGCAGCACCACCTTCCCCCTCATCACAGATATCCTCGGGAAGTTTTGGGAGGAGTCCAGATGAGTATCTGATTTAAAATGGCTCAAGTAACCTCTAGGCCGAGAAAGATGAAGGGAAATGCCTTGAACTATATAGGGGGTGGAACTGGCAATCTGCAAAAAATTAAGAAAAAGAGTGGAAGGGACTGTTGAAGGGCTTGAGCTTGATTGCAGGCTCCTGGTGCAATGAGAGAGATCGTGGTGTGAACAGGCCGAGCTGAAATGGGGAAACAAATAAGCAAGGGAAGTAGCAAACGTTGCAATACAACACTGGCGCTAGGGCTGGGTCCCAGTGCAGCATGAGATGCTATTTCATCAATAAGCAGAAGGGAGAAAAGATGCTGAATTATCACATTGCTTCCAGAGCAACTTGGAATCATCCCCGTTGGAGGAGTAAAGTTGCTAATCAGAGAGGAGCTGTACCTCCCAGGAGTGGGGAATCTAGGATATGAAATAAAAAGGCCAAACCCAAGTACAAAGAGTGTGATGGGATTGGGAGGGTATGAGGCTACCAACCCTAAACTTTCAGCATTGGGCATGGTATGGTTAGGGATGATCTCCCTGTGGACAAGTGCTATGCAAATATGCCCCAGTCTTTGTCATATAACCTCTGCCTCCCCGATTCCATTCCTAACAGTTCTTGGGCACATCAGTCCTAGACTGCAAGGACTTGTATTAGTCCAGTCCTGGAGACTAGCAGTATGATGCCCAGCAGCCTCTGAAAAGTCCTGATGGCCCTAGGTGTCTGATTTTTGAGAGGACATCCAGGATTTAGTTACATGTATTAAAATAGTGCCCAAAATTGTAGACTCACATCTCAGAGCCTTTCTGATACGATATTAGCTACCTTAGAGCACCTACCAGTTCACTGCACATAGGGGCCATCAAATAGCCCTCACGGTATTAACTTCTGGCCACTACCAGCCCGGGCTGGATTCTCCTGTGTGAGCTGGAGACAAAAAGGTCTCTTTCACAGCACTGAGCTCTCCATCCTACCTCCTCTTGTGATGGCGGGGGAGGGATAGCTCAGTGGTTTGAGCATTGGCCTGCTAAACCCAGGGTTGTGAGTTCAATCCTTGAGGGGGCCATTTGGGGATCTGGGGCAAAAATTGGGGATTGGTCCTGCTTTGAGCAGGGGGTTGGACTAGATGACCTCCTAAGGTCCCTTCCAACCCTGATATTCTATGATTCTATGGAGCAGCATGTTTCAGCAGGGAAAGGTGAGTGCAGAACTTCTCTACATTAGTTGCACCAGTGCAACTCTGAACTGCTGAGGACAGTGCGGTAACCGATGTTGGGGTTCGTGGATTCTGAAATTAGAAGCACTGTCATAGCATTTGAGTATGGTTTGCTTGCTTTGTTTCTTGTGCTTTACTTGGGAGGAAGAGATCAGAGGAAGAATAAGTAGAGACATGTGCGGATACAAAATTTGTGCAGATATCCACGATCGGCAAAAATAGCCCGCGGATATTCACATCTGTAGCCACGGATTTGCAGGGCTCTAGGAATAAGCAGATGAAGAGTATTGCCATTGAAATGTTTTAAATTAAGCAGCATTGGGAGAGTTCTATTCTGATCCTTTCCCATCTGGTAGGCAGTGGTCTCTGTGCTGCTGGTCATTTCCCAGAGTTAAACTACTGTTCAAGGTGTCATTTGGGCCAAAGGCTCCAGTTTTCATGAACACACGTGCCGGTGGTTTTTGTTGCAAGCCCTTTGGAAATTTAACCAGTTAGTGAGTTAGCCGTGAGGGCTTAAGGGCTGCTCTCCATCTTAGCATTCATGATCATTCTTTGGCAGCAGGAGAAAAAAGAGAAGCTGCTGCCATCTGGATGTTGCTTGTGTTGGGCAGTTAGGGAAATGGGGAGATCTGGAACTGGCTTTTCCAGACATGGCCTTGAAGGGTCCTTGAGATTGTCATTTACCCAAAGCAGTGGGGATGTGAAAAGTTCAGCTTGGAAAAGGAGTTGCCTTAAGTAACGATCTCCATCCGATGTGCAGCTTAATGGCCTGCCTAGCCATGGAGAAGGGGTGTTCTGTGTGTACCTTGTTCTCAAACCATTGGCTGCATCAGTGCTTTTCTAACAGCCTGGTTCCAATGCTGTGTCTGCATGTGGTCACTAGTGCACTGCAAGCTTTCCTCTCTTTCTAGAAGTGGGTGAGGGCTTGTTTATATGACATGTCCTGCTGTCCTGAGAGACTCTCTGATTCATGTGAGCCAGCTGCATGAGCAACAGCTGACAGTGTCCTTGTGCACAGGAGGGACGGAACCCAGCTGGGTGAAGGGACCCTCTGGAACCAGAGTACTGGAAATGTGTCCTGGAGCATTTAGAAATGAGAGAGACTCCTGGTCCCTACGTGCCCCTACCGTGACCCACCTTGCTGAACTTGCTTCCCTTCCTGCTGGGGGAATAAGCCCAAATTTGCTTAACGTCATCAATATGCCATGAGCCAGAGGCCCCACTTACTGCAGACAGCAGCCCTCCCCCCTCGCTTTTAGTACAAGAGAGGCCTGTGGAGACTGCAGAAGAAAATAGAGCAGTATATGCTGGGACGTGTAGTCCCCATAAGCCTCATCTCTGTAGCAAAGATGCAGACAGCCACGGGCCACATGTGGTAGAACTTTGAGGGCTGTACATTGTCTGCAGGACACACTGTGACCAGGGCTGGCTCTAGGCACCAGCTAAGGAAGCTGGTGCCTGGGGCGGCAAATCAGAAGGGGCGGTACTTTGGCCGTTCTTGGGGTGGCACTCCGGAGATTTTTTTTGTTTTTTTTCCTTCCTCGGTGGCACTTCAGCGGCAGCTTTTTCATTTTTCATTTTTCGGTGGCACTTCGGCGGCAGCTTTTTTATTTGTTCTTCTTCGGCGGCTGCTTTTTTTTGCTTCGCTGCTTGCGGCGGCAAAAAAGGTAGAGCCAGCCCTGACTGTGACGGCTCTTGCTCACGGGCCCCAGTTCAATGCGTTTGTTCTTCAGTTCTGGCTGAGGTAGAACCCCCAGTTGCCCCCTGAGAGTTGAGCATATGCAGAGCATTACATTTTCAGGGCATTTGCCAGCCAGGCTTCAGAGCACAGCGCCTGTAATTCAGCTCTAACTGCAGGACTCCTATTGGTCGTGGCTCAGTGTTTCCTCCATGCTGATTGTTTAGCTTCTCCCGTGAAGCCTGCTGTGTGCACCAGGCACCTATGTGATTCAGGAGCTGTCTGCAATGCTGTGAATAGCATGAAACATGCCAGTTTGAAGGGCCATGCTTCTTGGCTGGTGGATCAGAAAACTACCCCGCAGTGCCCTCTAGTGGCTCTGAGTGGCGTCTTTTCAGTGAGGGTTGTCTGGTGGAAAACGAAGGAAAATTATGAGCATTTCAGAGCAATCTTGCCAAATAAACAGTCACACAGATTTCCATAATAAACCCAACTCCAAGATACCCTCTTAGATCAAGGCAACATGTCAACTCTTTATTGAGGAGACTCCCCTTCTCCCCACCCCTTGCTAGCTGCTCCCCATTAGCTAATCAACATTCACACTATCCTGTCTCCCCATAGGGACCCCTTAGAACGCAGTGGAAGAGGATCAGAGGGGTTTAGAGACAGCCTGGAGTACTTCAGTGGGGTTGCGCATAGGCCAAGAGGCACCTGTGTAGTTAGGGGCTGGTTTCTGTTACTCCCCTTAGGGATAACTCAGCAGGAGAGTGGCTCCATCTCCTCTGCACTGTGTAGAGTTTGCAAGCTGCCTCACAGGATTGCGGCAGCATGTCCTCAACTAGGGCAGGTGCTGTACATTCAAGAGAGTTAAAAATAGATGGATCCCTTGTTAAAGGTGTTATACTCTCTGTTCTGAGTGAATGACGTATTTTATTGGGTTCTGCACATGGTACACATGCTTGGTGGGGATCACTGGTGCCAGGAAGGCCAAGTTATCTCTAACTAGTGGGTAACTGTCTCTGGTTCATTTGTGTTCTCTCTAGTCCATCCCCCACAACTCCTTGACCCCAATGGGCCAGTGCGGGATTGTTCCCTGTTTTTTCTGGGGCTGTTTGATCAGAGGAAGCCCTCTGGGTTTGTTGCATTTACATCATGAGGATGAAGTGAAACACTGGTGCTGAGGAAGAACTTGTGGGCTCCAAAAACTTATGTGACATTATTGCCACTGATGGATATATATACTGAATATACCACCAGACCACCTTAAGGATCTAGCCAGAGATGGATCTGGGTGATGCTCGATCTTCATGGAGGCTGTCAGGGTTCCCTCCCCCCTCTAAACTTTAGGGTAAAGACGTGGGGACCCGCATTCAGAGCCCCTAAGCTTATTTTTACCAGCTTAGGTTAAATCCCCCAAGGTACAAAATTCCCTGCACCCTGAGAAATGCTTCTTGCTGCCACCATCAAGTATCTAACAGGAATCCAGGAAAGGAATCACTTGAACTTCCCTCCCCCCCAAAATACCCCCTCAAGCCGTACACCCCTTCCTGGGGAAGCTTGAGAACAATCTCCCAACCAGTTGGTTATACAGTGATCTAGAAACCCACCCCCTGGGTTTTAACACCATGAAAACAGTCAGCTTCTTAAAAGAAGGATTTTATTAAAAATAAAGAAGGTAAAATCATCTCTGTAAAAATCAGGATGGTAACTATTTCACAGGGCACTATATTTCCAAACTCAGAGAGATTTCCCCCTCTGGACAAAGCCTTAAAGTTACAGAAAACCATGAATAACCCCCACCCACCCTTGCCCCTTCTAACACAGGGAATACACCAAGCCGAAATTAAACAGAAATCGATGTGCTATGCTATCTAAACTTACTTCAGAATAGGGAGGTTTGATTTTCTGCAGGTTCCTTCTGTCTTCCAAGATCACTCTGACTCAGACAAAGACACACACAAAAACCTTCCCCCCTCCCCAAGTTTGAAAGTATCTTGTCCCCTTATTGGTCAGATGCCAGCCAGGTCAGGTGTCAGTCTGGCTACCTGCATTTCTTAACCCTTTACTGGAAAGAGGATTTTATAGCACTGCATCAGATCCTCTCCCCCTTCCCTTCATATTTATGACAGAGGCCATGTCTCTGGGATTTGCCATGAGAAGGAGGATTTGATCAGAGGAAGTTTTGCTTTGAGGTCTGATTTCTTGGTGCTTGTGGTCTTACTGTCACAGCATCAGCAGTGTCCCCAGCTCCATTAATGCAGACATTCACAGAAGCAGCCTATTGTATTAACCAATTGACAAAAATAAACCATCCCTTGTGGTTATGCTCTCTTGAGTCCTGTAGCTGCTGCAATCCAAGACAGCTATAGTCTTTCACCACAAGATGGCACTTGATAGCTGTCCTTTTCCAGGCATTGGTGAAGCGCTGAGGAGAGGTAGACTTCAAACCCACTGGCTATATGAGACCATGTACACTGCATCAAGCTTTGACCTTCAGCCATATATGTATTCCAGGCAACTCTTACTACCCAGGTTAGTGCTAAAAAAAGCACAAAATGGAACTATCTTGCCCTGTTTATCCCTAAATGCTAGAGTCCTGTCTGCAATCAAACACATTCTGTGCTCTGGGAAAGTTGGATGTGGATGTGAGCTCTGCCTCTCCAGCCCGTCTCTCCATGGGCTTGGTATGTTATGAGACTCCAATCTGCCTGCTCCCTCTGGCCCATTGATTCAGACCTCTGTGCCTTCATGTGGGAGTGACTGGTGTCACGCACCAGGTGTTCTGCAGTCACAGGATGTGTCGGGTCCAGGGAGGAGGCTTCATGGGTTTATACACAAATAGTGCTAATCAGGGGTGATGGGAAATTAGAATGCTGAATATACCTGGAGAGTGCACTGAGGCTTGGTCAGTGTGTCCAGAGTCAGAGCTTGGTATGGTTTGCCAGGTTTCAGCAGTTGATCTGAGCCTTCAGTCCTCAAACAGGCAAAATTGTTGCTTGGCTTGTGGAGAGTGAGGATTGCAGGAAGGGAGCCTTAGATAGTGCTTGGTGCTGGCTGGTTGCAATGGACCGAGTCTGTTTCATAAGTTAAATCGGGGGTGTTGCAAAAGCCTGACTTTCTTTGCAACTCTCTGTTAGAACTATGCCTGGTTGGTTGGATTTGGGTAGTGCAAAGGGGACATCTGGTGGCCAGTTAGAAAAATGATGGTTCTGCATTCTTCTTTGATGTCCTGGGGAATATAATGCTTGCCTATTGTTCACTCATCCTGTGCAACTCTCCTAAGATATGATCCTGGAAAGCCCCAAACTTTCCACATATCAGACCTTATTTGAGCATCTTCAGTTTGCAAAACTTAGCTTGAGCTCTCTCCAGAAGGGACTTTCCGGTGAGATATCTGGTGCTGCTGCTACAGGTCAGGCTGGAAATTCTAAAACTCCAGCTGCCTTTGTAGTATTTTGGCATTTCCCTGCTGTGGTTGGAAGCAGAAGGGCCTAGGGAGTTAAATTCCTCACGCTGGCTTTGAGTGAAGCACAAGGTCGTTCGTTCTTTGTCATAACTGGCTCATCTGCCATAATTCCAAGTCCTTTTGCAACTGAGGGGATGTGATGAATTTCCCTTGCTGGTGCCTGACAAATCCAGAGGGGGAAGGATCTGGGTGCTAGGTGAACTTAGGGTCAAAGGGGTTTGAAGATTCTCAGGGGGCAAAAATCAGAAACAAATCAAAGTTGTCTCCAAGGTGACTGCTCTCTTGTGGCCGTATTGTTTATTTGTGGTGAATAGAATTTGTATTCAATCATGAGTCCTCCCTCAGGAGAGTGAGGCTCTCTCCTTTAATGCAGGTGTGGCTAGGAACTCCCAAATTCTAATCACAGCTCTGAGACCATATCCTTCTGTGACATTAGGAGGGTCACATCATCACTATGTGCCTCAGTTTCCCCACCTGTAATAGGGTAATGCTGCACAACCGATCAGGAGGTTATGGGATTTGGTGTAGACTTGTACCGCTCTTTGAATGGCAAGTGCTGAGTATTACGATGGTCTGGGGTTGGGAAGATTCGGGTACTGGTTTGCTTGGTGAAAGTCTGAGAGTACAGCTCTTTGAGTTCTTCGGGGGAATGTGCTACGTGGAGAATGAAAACAGAAAAAGGATATTTAGTACCACCCCCACCCTTCCATTTAATCCAAACTGCCCATTTTCCTGGCCTGCATCTCTGGCTCTGGGTGTTTCCTGCCTGCTGGGAATAGAGGCTTTGCTGTTATACGGGGTTTAAGTCTCCCATAATTAGTGTTACATAGAGGAAAGCAGCTGTGTCCTTGGCTCTAATTTTAATACTATGGTAAAGAGCAGATTATGCTGGAGCTGTGCACCAGCAGCAATGTGGAGGTGGCACAACCCATGACCAGTTCAGGGAGGATTTTAGCAAGAATGACTAAGGACTTGGAGCTTATGCTTTAGATAACAGATCCTCCCAATTGTTTTCCTCCTATGGAAATGTAGCCGAGCCTAACAAATCAGTGCCTTAACTGACTTGCATTAAGGTCCTTTAATTGGACTAAGCTGTTTAATTCCCTATCTGGGGTTTGTGTGCCCTGGGGACCCAGACAGAGATGGGTTGCTGTTTGTGCTGGCAAAGGCCAATACCATTTCTATCCAGAATGTTGAAAAAATTAACTTCTGATATCCTCAAAGGCAGGTGCTGCATTAAGGCTTTTTGATTATTATAATGAAGGAAGCAGATGGCCTGACCTGTGCAAGCTTCATTAGTTTAGGCCCAATGTGACCCTAAACAAGCCCTCAGTCCCAGCAGGCCTATCGGATGCACTGTCATCCTTTTCCCCAGTGGCCACTGATAGCAGGTTCACCTTTTGCAAGGCGTGTCAGTCCCCTCCTCCCTTGCTCTGTGTCTCAGAATAACAGTGCAGGCAGCGTGAAAGTAGAACAGCCGCATGTGGCTTGGCTCTATTTGCAGATGCTTTTGATTGTGGACTATGTACCTACTTCTCTTTCCCAGGCAGTGCATTGACTGGTAGCTCACGGCTGGTGTCTGTCTGCACAAGGGCTGTGCCCAATTTTCATAAAATGGAGTGGATTTCAGCAGCCCTTGTGCTTATTTACGGGGGAAGGTGCCCTGAGACTCAGGTCATACCCGGCTCACACTGAGATAGTATACGGACCCAGGGTCTCTGTGGACTGCACTTGCATATAAAAGATGAGTTCATCTTGTAGAACTCTGTAGCTGCACGTTAGCCCCTGTCTTGTGTATAAACTGATACAATGTTAAACACTCCACGTAAATCAGGACTGTTGTGTTTTAAAACCAGCGCCCACTGGCCATGGTTTACTCTTGGGTTAATGCTGACTGGATGGCACTCTTTCAAACATGACAGTCCTTGACTACCGTAAGAGCTCAGTCACATCTAACAACATGGTAGCTGATCTGTGCTCTAGCATGATGTAAGTATCCAGTGTAGACCAAGCCCCGATTCTATTCAGCATGTCCAGAAATGGGTGCTCCTCTTTCAGTCCAACAGAAGAACTTTGTAGAGAGAGCTGAGCAGAGAATTCCTCTCCGTAATGAACAGAAGTGAGTCCTTTCTCATTAACTCAACCTGGCCAGGGGATGGGGTGAGCACTAGGGGGAGCCTAAGGAATAAGGAAGTCACTCAGCAGGTGGCTATAGCTCAGGGGTGGGCAAATTACGGCCATGGGCTGTTTTAAGCCGGCCCGCAAGCTCCCGCTGGGGAGTGGTGTCAGGGGCCGCACATGCGGCTAGGCCCCACTCCAGTGCTCCAGCTGGGGCGCTGAGTGGGGGGGCTGGACCGTGCGGCTCGGCCCTGCTCTGGCACTCCGGCCGGGGTGCAGGGTTGGGGCCGCACCACATGGCTCCCAGAAGCCGTGGCATGGCCCCGCTCTGGCTCCTACATGCTCCAATGGCCCCCTCCGGTGCTCCAATGGAAGCTGCAGGGGGGTGCCTGTGGATGGGGCAGAGTGCAGAGCCACCTGGACGCGCCTCCATATAGGAGCCAGAGAAGGGACATGCCACTGATTCTGGGAGCTGCTTGAGCTAAGCACCGCTTGGAGCCTGCACCCGAGCCTCTCCCCACACCTTAACCCCCTGCCCCAGCCCTGATCACCCTCCCGCTCTCCAAACCCCTCGATCTCAGCCCGGAGCACCCTCCTGTACCCCAAACCTCTCATCCCCAGCCCCATCCCAGAGCCCGCACCCCCAACCAGAGCCCTCACCCCCTCCCACACCCCAACCCCAATTTTGTGAGCATTGATGTCCCATCATACAATTTCTATTCCCTGATGTGCCCTCTGGCCAAAAAGTTTGCCCACCCCTGCTATAGCTGCCTGTTGAGTATCTATTAGAATAAAGCCCTCCCCTTTTGGCAGAAGTTCTAGTCCTGCGATTTGAATGCATAGTACAGAAAATGTAAGTGGTCTCTCATCATCCTACTTGGTCTGGAGAACTTCATATTTTGCACCATAAAGATCCCTCTGCATAAAGGTCCCTATTTATTTCCCTGCGTGCTGATTTGGGCACCACTGAGTTCAGATGTGGAACGGGCATGTCGGACTCAAATCACCTAGTTGCTGCCTGGAAATTGTCTTTTTGATGTTGGAGGGTTGCTCTCTTGGCTTGCTTATCTTGCAGGTGATGAGCAGACTGTAATGAGAAGCAGCATGATATAGTGGTCTGTGGACAGGACTGGATTCCAGGAATGCCATAGTTCTAGTCTGGGCTCTGCCACTGGCTTGCTATGTGGCCTTTAGCAAGACAAGGTCCTTTTCTGTAGCCATGGCCCCACACTGCTGCAGGAGCTAGCCAGTGGGGATCTCACTCATGCTCTAGCCAGACTCCAGAAGGAGGATCTAAACAGTTTAGTGATACTGGAAGTCAGAATAACCCCAAAGATTTTTGCTATCTTGGTGACCTGAGCACCCAAGGGCAGGGCAAAGTGGAGTCTCTCTCTCGTTAGGTATCTTGAGAACTGAGTGACCCTAATCTCAAGAGGTCTGAGCAGTAATAGCTCCTGCTAATGATTGATTCTTCCTTTCCAGGCTTTCATGTCCCGCTGTCAGCTTAACATTGATGATTGCCAGCCAGGCCCCTGCCACGATGGCCAATGTGTGGATGGAATTAACCGGGATGTGTGTAGCTGCTGAGCAGGTAAGAGCCAGTCTCCATGCAGTGCATGTCCTGTCATCTGACCTTTCTTATACTGCAACCCCAAGTGCAGAGAGAGCTTTGCTAGGTGGCACAGCTTGTTCCTAGCCCCTTAGTACTATTGTTTTGCACTGCACAGTACCAAGAGGTAGCTTGTTCACTCCAATTTAGGGCAGATACGGTCGACTGGCCTGGGAGTTAGGAGACTTGGTTTTTAGTCCCAGCTTTGCTGCTGATTTCTTGGCCAAATCCATGCCCCTCTTTGTGCCTCAATTTCCCTATCTGTAAATGTGGGATAGTGATACTGTCCACTAGGCATACAACATGCAGCATGAGAGCATAGCAGCAGCAGCATTCTCCGTGTTTGCCAGGTGGGTTTGGGTCTCTGGATGGGAGGAACAACTAACCCTCTGGCAGCAGCTGCTAGGAAACATTATTGCCCTGCTTGATGGAGCCTTCTCCAAGAAGGCTTCTGTTCTATTCTCTTCCTGGAATTATCGAACAGCCTGGAGGGCTGTGACTGGTCCAGTTATTTTACTAAGCTCAAAGGGGATGTGGAGCAGCACTTTTCACCATGTGCTCTTACAGTTAATGATAAGAATGGCCAGGCTTGGAGCAGCCAATCTGCAACTCCCCCAGTGCCTGTCCTCAGGTCTCTACCCAGTGCAGCGTGTGGAGCAGTTCCATGTGTAGTGGTCTGGTTGGCAAATGCTCCCAGCTTTCCCATTGCAATAAAACGCTGTGTGTCACAGCAGGGTCTGTCAGCTCCTTGCAGGTGGAACTCTCCATGCCATATGCATGTTGTGTTAGTGAGACAGGCTGCATTCTGCCTGCTCCCTAATAGAGCGCTCTCTTGCTCTGTTTGTGGGCTTTGAAGGGCGACACCCTGAACTGGACATTGATGAGTGTTTGCTCAGCCCCTGTGGAAATGGTGCCAGCTGCTGCAATGCGTTTGGGGGCTTTATGTGTCTGTGCCCCTTTTGGCTGGGAAAGCCAGTTGTGTAATGTCTCCAAGAGCACCTGCCTATCTGAGCCTTGCAGGAATGGAGGCAGCTGCTTGTTCAGGTGCAGTCGCCTCCGGGGATTCACAGGCACTGGCTGTGAGCAGCAGGTCAACGAGAGTACCAGCGTCCCCAGCCACCTGGGTCAAGAAGTATGTGAGGATGGCGCTGAAGGTGTCATGGGTGAGTCCCTCTGTTGGTGTGTCTGAAAGATTTTTCTGTCACTTTCTGGGGCATTTAAATACTAGAATAGAAGAACAGACTGCAGTGATGCATGTACTTGTGTTGTGAGCATGTATCGGTGTTCGAATGCACACGGATCTTGGACCCACTGCCCCAATTTGTGTGCACGAGGAAGTAGACTGGCATCCCACACTCATTCAAGCTCTTTGATGCATATGAGCAAAGTTATTCCCCTGTGTTGAGAGTGACATCCCCACAGGCTGCACCTGACCGGCTGCTTCGTGTAGCATGAAGCCTGGCTGAGTGGGCAGTGGGAAAGCTGTGACCCACTCACATAAACCCTAGGGAGCAGGCACTGCATGGAGGGGTGGTGGTGATTATACATTTCCCCTGGAGTTTTAGACAATGATATTTTTGGCTTTCTTTCCTAAGATGTTGTGCAGTATTGCTATGCAGTTTAAAAGCAGTCCCTTTCTATCCCAGAGGTGGCTGCATTTCTGTAATAAGTGGAAGTGACGGCTCCTTGCTGTATAAATGTAAAATGATCACATGTTAATTGTTTGCCTGGATTTTGGAGGGATAACTTATTATTGAAGAATAATCTACACAGATTAGGTTAAAAGACCCTGAGCAAGGAGATTCTGTGATGCAGCACTTGGCGAAATAACCTGACAGCGAAACAAGAGTCAAAAGGGAGTGAAATGAATTCCAGATGCTTATGGTAACTGGGAAGAAACTAATACTGAGGTCAAGCTTGAACAAACAGAGCCAGGACACCATAGATGGAGCTGGGGGCAGGGTGGTCCAGATAAGGATGAAAACAGATGATGCATCATTCTTGGAGCACCCCATGCCCAGGCAGTGAGATGAACCATGTGTTCCTCGGGCTTGGTATTATGGTGGCTGTGTTCTTCTTTCTGATTTGCACTTAAGCTGTACACAGTGTAGTAATATCCCTTGTCTTACATGTGATCCCCTACCTCTCCCCAAGGCTGAAGACTCTCAGTATTGCATTCATTGCAGGGCTGCTATTGCCTTGGTCGAATCCTCCTACTGTCTTGGCCTTTGTTCTCCTGCCATTAAAGATTTCACAATTGGAACACACCAGTAATGACAAAGGCAATTCACAGGGCTGCTTGACGTTCCTCCCAGTCTCAGCTGACTCCTGCTCCACTCTTCACATGCCTCATTGTGTGCAGCACATGCTGTGTGGATCATAACATGCTGGCATTGGCCTGACAAACTAGGGCTCCATGGAGTCCAGAGCCTTGGTTTTAGCCATCAAGTCCTCACATTCCCTTCTAGCTTTAGTGTTACTGATGTAGGCTGGTTTGAGTTGGTTGTGTGTGAACAGTATGTTAGTATCCAAAGGCTGAAAGAAGAAACTAGTAGATTCCTGTCACATCGGAAATGGTCCCTTTTGCACAAGCCTTTGGGGCTCTTGGAGCAGGGAGTATCTGCCAGCCAGAGCAACTGCTACTTGGGGTACGAGAGCTTCCAACATGTGTTGGTTTGGTCTTCTCAGGGCCTCTGTAGTATGTGTCCCTTGCAGGCTGCCACATGCATAATTCGGGTAGCGCGGTCTCCAGAATACAGGAAAGATGGCCCAGTGGTTAGAGCACTAGCCTGGGGCTTGGGTGACCCAGGTTCAATTACCTGCTCTGCCCTAGACTCCCTGTGTGACTGTGGGCAAGTTACCCAGTCTCTCTATGCCTCAGTTCCTTATCTGTAAAATGGGGGGAGGGATTGTGAGGATAAATTTGCTCCATGATTGCAAGGTGCTCAGATACTATGGTAGAGGGGGGCCATATAAATGCTTTACCTAGACAGCATGGAACCTTCCAGCATCCCCTCCTGGGTGACCTTTGATACTAGGCCAAACTCTTATCTGCACCATGTTTTTGGGAGATCCCAGCTGTTTTACAGCCCCACAACTGACAGTCCCCTCAAACCTAGGCTCATCTTTTGAATGAGACCTGACCAAGTTCCTGACTCCTTGAAATGCCCCTCATTAAGAGAACAGCTATTGGGTGGGGTTTTTAACTAGCTTCCCTGATTCTAGTGACAGCTTTCAGGACACACAGTATTAGTTTAATAGCTGGTATGTCTTCTATCTGGGACGAGGGGTTGTATCTTCTGTACTTGGAGAGGGATGGACTCTAGAATCTCTTCCATCTGTGACTTCTATGGTCCAGTAGTACTTCGAGCCACCTCCACTTGGGCCACTGGGATGTCCCCTGGAGATCATGATAATCACTCTTTCTAAATGCTGCCTTGGGATCCCGTGTGCAATTGTAACTCCGATTGACCCTGGTCGTTGGCAGGCGGGATCGAACCTGGGATCTCTGGAGCTAAATGCATGAGCCTCTACTGCATGAGCTAAAAGTCACATGGCCTGTAGCAGATTCATTAATCTCTAAGTGGTCTCAGTGCCACTAGAGGGGACAGAACACCACACCCAGGAGGTGTGTGGGTTACATACTTCCCCTAGCTGAGGAAGCACGTCCTGAGTTTCAGAGACTTTGCAGTTGAAATCCCGGACGAGCCTCCACTTGTAACACAGACAGACCCCAGTGGTCGGCAGGCGGGATCGAACCTGGAATCTCTGGAGCTAAATGCTTGAGCCTCTACTACATGCACTAAAAGTCACATGGCCTTTAGCTAATGCTATAGCAGATTCATTAATCTCTAAGTGGCTTTTTCTTCTCCCAGTTCTGTTTTGGTGTCTCATAGAGCCCTTTCCCACTCTAACAGCCTGCCTCCGCTCCATTCAGCACCTAAAGTGTTGTGTGGGAAGTGAGGGTGATGCAGCAGGGAACTGCTGTAATGGTACATTGATTAGATAAGCCAGGAGAGGCTTGCAGAGAGAACCTATTAATGGCTTCTTAGATAAACATCAGGTGTTTTGAATGTACTGAAATTTTAAACCCCATGTTGGGAGCCAGAGGCTTCCCCAATTATTTTGGGGAAAACTCAGAGCATGGTCCATCCATCTAAATAGGGGGCTTCCACATACACATTTCCTCAGGTTTTGAGGTTCTCATATGGATTTGAATGAGGTTCTGTAGGAGGGCTTGAGGTCAGACTTGGGTTGAGGTTTTTTTAAACTCAACGGTGCATTAATCTCATGAGCAGTTCTTGTGAGATTTTGGACTAAAATGGCGAAATCTCTGTTACCCTGGTCAGTATGAAATCTCTCCTGCCAGTTGTCCTCTTATGGTCAGCTTTATATTAAGGCTCCATTTATAAAGGTTCATAAATGATTAATAGATGTTATAAGCATGTTGGAGATTGGAGTAATGTCTTACATATGGGTATAAGGAATCCATTAGCTTGTTGGACTGTAACAATTTGTATACATTGATTAGCCATTTAGTAACTCTTGATAAATGGAACCTCAATACTAGTCTGTTGTACTCTTTTTCTGTGTTTCCCTTCCTGTTCTCTTGATCCTTCCTGGATCATTCTTAGCATCTCTGCAGTATCACAAAATGTTTCTTTTCTCTTATCTTCCCCTTCTGGTTTAGTGGTGAATTCCTCAGCCTCCCGCTCTGTCTCCTTTCTGAGGCTTCTGGATCCAATCTGCCAGAGTGCCACTGAACACAGATAATGACTCTTCCTGGGATGAGAGATCTCTGTGCAGGCTCCAGAGTCCATGACCAGCTGGGGAGAAGCCATCACATGTTTTCCAGAGCGACGATTGTTCTGGTAGCAACTTTCGTGGCTGTTCTGTCTGAATTGCATTTTTATCTATATTAATTTCTCTGATTTGTGGTTTAGGATTTGATTTGAGAGAGAAGCACTGGGCAGCCACAGGTTACTAGGCTTGGGATAGAAAATTCCTCAGTGATATGTAGGCAGTTCAAATCCAACCCAGGTCAGGAGTGAATGAAAACTGTCCCTAACTAAGGGGTATATCTTCTGCATGGTGACAATTTAAGTGATTGAGCAGACTTTCCACGAGTGTGGAGAGGTTGTGCAGGATTGTGGTGGTGACATGTTCTATTATTGTCGGGCCAAGCCATGTACCTGCCCAGCATCCTAAGAGGCATATGCAGATGATTTTTATAGTATCTCTTTTTATATTGCAAAAGGATTCTGTCTGTCTACTCTGTCCCTTCATATAGCCTCCCTTCTGTTATGCCAGTCTTCTCTGTACCTTTCCCTCTGCTGTTTGGCTCTTACCTCCGTGAAGTGTTATGACAGTCTGTATGAAAGATATTATATAAAATACTTCTAATCAGATGCTGATCTGAGCCCTCCTCCCCCTCTTAGCCAACTACAGCATTCCCCTACAGGAATTTCTCCTTGGTCTGCCAGTGGTGGATTTCCATTCAGAAGAGGATTGTGTTGGGAGCACAATATTACTGCCATGCCGGGCTTGTCCTGGAAGAATCTCTCTCTGCTCTGCTCTCCCCTCTGAACTCAGCTGCTCATAGACTTTAAGGCCAGAAGGGACCATTGGGATAATTTAGTCTGACCTCCTGCACATTGCAAGCCAAAGAACCTCACCCACCCACTCCTGTAATAGACCCATAACCTCTGGCTGAGTTACTGAAGTACTCAAATCATAATTTAAAGACTTAAAGTTACAGAGAATCCACCATTTACTCTAGTGTAAACCAGCAAGTGACCCATACCCCATGATGCAGAGAAGGCGAAAAACCACCAGGGTTTCTACGAATCTGACCCGAGAGAATTCCTTCCTGATCCCAAATATAGCAATCAATTGGACCCTGAGAGTGTTAGCAAGACCCACCAGCCAGACACCTGGGCAAGAATTCTCTGTAGTAACTGAGAGCCTTCCCCATCTAGTGTCCCATCTCTGGCCGTTGGAGATATTTGCTTCTAGCAGTTGCAGATAGGTCACATACCATTGTAGGCAGTCCCATCATACCATCCCCTCCATAAACTTATCAAGCTCAGTCTTGAAGCCAGTTAGGTTTTTTGCCCCCACTGCTCCCCTTGGGAGGCTGTTCCAGAACTTCACTCCTTTGATGGTTAAAAACCTTTGTCTAATTTCAAGCCGTAACTTGTTGATGGCCAGTTTATGTCCATTTGTTCTTGTGTCCACATTGGTGCTTAACTTAAATAACATCTCTCCCTCCCTGGTATTTATCTCTCTGATGTGTTTATATAGAGCAATCATATCTCCCCTCAGCCTTCGTTTGGTTAGGCTAAACAAGCCAAGTTGAATCTCCTCTTGTAAGGTAGGTTTTTCCATTCCTCGGATCATCCACTTAGCCCTTCTCTCCATGTGTTCCAGTTTGAATTAATCTTTTGTAAACACGGGAGACCAGAATTTCACACAGTATTTCAGATGAGGTCTCACCAGTGCCTTGTATAATGGCAATAACACTTCCCTATCTCTACTGGAAATACCTCACCTGATGCATCCTAGGATTTCATTAGCCTTTGGCAGCTCGTAGTTATCCTATGATCAGCTGATACAGCCAGGTCTTTCTCCTCTTCCGTTGCTTCCAACTGATACGTGCCCAGCTTATAGCAAAAATTCTTGTTTAGTCCCTAAGTACATGAACTTGCAATTTTCACTATTAAATTTCATCCCATTTCTACTATTCCAGTTTTAAGACCTTCTTGTGTGATATTCTGGTCCACCTCCATATTTATAATATCTCCCAATTTTGTGTCATCCCCAAATTCTATTAGCACACTCCCTTTTTTTGTGTGCCAAGGTCATGAATGAAAATGTTAAATAAGATCAGTACCAAGACCAATCCTTGAGGAAGTCCACTAGTAACTTGCCTCCAGCCTGACAGTTCACTTTCTGAATGATCCATTGTAGTCTCCCTTTGAACCAGTTCCTTAGCCACCTCTCAATTCTCATATTAATCCCCATATTCTCTGGTTTAACTAATTGTTTCCCATGTGGAACTCTGTCAAATGCCTTACTGAAATCCATAAAGCTGTTTGCATTTGACTTTCCTGAGCTGGCTTTGTAGGACTGCTTTAACCTCCCTTAGCCTGGACAGAGGAATCCATGGTGCCACATCCTTAGATGACAACTCCTGTGGTTAAAGCATGAGATGGTGGCAGATCCTTAGCTAGGATAAATTGACACTGCTCCATTGTCTTCAGTGGAGCAACACAGATTGACACCAGCTGAAGATCTGGGTCTGGCTGTCTCAAAGCCTGGGCTCTGTTCCTGGCTTTGCCAGTTACTCACTATGCAGCCTTGGGCAGGTCGCTTAATCTCTCTGTGCCTCAACTTCATCTGTAAAATGGGGATAATGATAGTCGCTTGCCTCTGAGAAAGCTGAGGCTAAACTTTTTGGGTAGGAAATGCTAGGGAAGGACAAAGCATTTATTTGTACCTGATAATGCGATACCTATGCGGTGGTGTCTGCTCAGGCAGATCCCCAAGTGAGTGGCACAATGTTTGAGGGCCTTGGGGAGTTGCCGGTCAGGGAAACTTGGTCCCGAGCCTAATTATGGAGGTTTGTTTGTTGTCTGACAAGTGTGTGAGACCTGGGAGAAAGGGGCCCCTAAGGACTTTGGGGACTTGTTTATTGTTGGCCCACCTAAATCCAAAGACAATCTGATTGCTTAGACTGGGTGGGACTCTCAGTTCTTGTCCAGTTCCATTATGTTTCTTTGATAAGGTTTTCTCTTCACCCCCTCCATCATCCTTTCCACTCAGTCCCCTCCCCATATACACACTTCTTAGTCTGCATCAGCCAGGCTCCAGGCATCTGAAAATCTGAACTGGATTTCATTGTGTAGTGACTTCTGGAATGACCTCTGTGGATACTCTCCCTCTGACACCGCATTTATCGTATTCAGCCAATTAGGCCATGCTGCTGCATTCCTGCAGAGGGAAAATTCCTCCGCTTACTGTGTAAGCGTGTCCTATTCCCTCTTTCCAGGGTGTTTCACATATCTCTGTAGTTTAACTTTACCAGGGAGGACCTTGGAATATGGAGCATATGTATTTGTGCTCATGCAAGATTTTACATTTCTTTTCTTAAAAATAGCTAACATGTGAATAGTCCTCTGCAGGAGGATGTCAGTGAGCAGTGACTATAGGGGTAGCATGACTCAAAAACCCTTAGTGTACCGTCATGATGGTGCACCTAATATCATGTGCCATAGGTGGATAAATTCTGCTGTTTACACCAGTGTACTTAGTTGAAGAGAGGACCCGGCCCAGGCTGTGTTAAAACAGGCCAGGGGAAGGAAAGGAGTAAAGAGAAGGATTCTGCCTTGGAATGTCCTGTCTGAAGAAAGCACAGAGGCAAAGTTGCAAAAGGTTTATGGCCTCATTTCTCAGAAGTTCTGAGCACCCCCAGCATCACTGGAAGCCGCTGAGATGCAGGTGCTCAGGGCTGTTGAAAATCAGGCCGGCAGTTTCAGTTTGAAGAAAAGGAAGTCCATGCAGCATTTAGAGCTGACACCCCGAGCATACCTGCACTCGCCCCCTGTTTCTTATCGGGGGATAAGATACCAGTGCTCCTCATTTAAAGCAGACAGTTCTATAAAATCTCATCTGTCCTGTCTATTCAGTTCTTGGGAGGGCGGGGGGCTATCTACGTAACTCCCATTAGCATTAATTAAATCCAATTATGGTTTGGATTTGAAGATACTAAAAGGTCACAGGTAAGCACGATCTTTATGGCTGCGTCTAATCTCTATCATGAAGCATAGGACAGAAGCAGATTTCCCCACCTCTGAAACACTGATGAACCTATAGCAGAAGCTATTGGAATTGATTCTGTTCTTGGATTACATAGGTGCAACTCTCATTGACTTCAGTAAAAGTTGCCTGAGTGGCACTGAGAAGACAATTCAGTCTCTTGTAGATTTTCTTTAAGCAATTGGTTATTCTCTATATCTGGCCAACTGCTAGAGAGAAGTGTCATTAACCTTCAACCAATGGATTGGTTTTTAACACCCTCTGCAATATTTCCCACTTACTAAAGCTCATCAAATGGCATTTTTAAAGTCTTGCTGTTTCACACCAAGGGCGAACAGCTGGGGCCAAGTGAAACTAAAGGGATAAGAAACCCCTAAAGATCAGAAGGGATACCTGCTCCAGCATGGGGATCACCTGCTGGAGAGGGACAGAAATCTTAATGAATGGTCTTAAAACCCAAGTACTCCATACCCCAGGTTCACTTCATCCACCACTGGAATGTAGCCACTTCGTGTTGTCTTACTGTAGCATCCTTCATCCAGGGATCTCAGGTCACTTTATGCACATGCATTGATTAAATCTCCCAGCACCCCTATGCTAAGGAAGGTATCTGGGTACTCCTGTGAAATTGCTCTAATTCCAATTTAATGGATAAGGGTTTACAACCAGAGGTTTCAGGACTTTTTCTACACCAGGACCCTGGCTAGGAATTTGGGATGCTACTGAAAACCAGAATGAGCCTAAATATTTGTACCATCGTAGCAACAGGATTGGTGGGATTGTGCAAACCCAAACCGCTTCCTTTCTTCACATGCTCAAATGGTGTAGTTAAAGGGAGGGGCGGAGAATGCTGCTTCTGACTGGATTTTGCTGCACAGTTATTCTGATAGCGCCCAGATACCATGGGTAGCGGCTCTTTTTCCTTTCTTCCCCTAACTCCCACTGACTTCACTGGGACCAGGATATTATCTCTGCAGGGTGTATTATGCTGGGTCAGCTGGAGCATTGGTTTGATGCAGCAACTCTGATGGGGACAGACTTCAGCTCCTTCCTTGTTTCACTCTGTTTATTTTGCATCACAATTTATGCTGTTGCTGATTGTTGGGTTAGCAACTCACAGGCCCCATACAGGCCGCTGTCTTTCCTTTCATTGAGGAGATTGAATACAAACACTACCATTGTGGAACTGAAATGCTTTGTTAATTTCTGTGTTGTCCTGGGAAAGCATTGAATAGGGTTTGGATTTTGCATCCCTAAATCTCTTTGGGTATTATATTACTGTCTTTGGCCTGATCATTAATACATTCTTGCAATGCCCATCTAGGGTAGGTAGGATAATAATTGGTCTTACTTTACAGATGAGAAAACTAAGGTTCAGAGGTTAAGTGACTTGCCCAAGGCCACAGGAGAAGTTGGTATTAAAGTTGGGAGGAGAGTTTGGAAGTGCCTGGCCTCCCGTCCCATTCTCACACCACTACACCCACTGTGTGCCCCCTGTTTTCATTGAACCTTTCAAAGAAGACATAGTATCTGAGCAGCAGCAAATATTGGTATAGAATTCTGCCTTCTGGGTTTAGTGTTAGATCCTTGTGCTAATCAAACTATCCCACTGAACAAAGCAGCCTCTATGGGAAAAGTGTGGTTAATTCACATCTGTGCTTTATTCATAGACAATAATTGATCAAAAAACTGATTTTCTGTATTTGATTCCCAGCCTTGCTCCCCACGCCCGTGAGTCTGGGAGTGCCCTTCACTGCTATGCAGGAAACCTGGGGCTGATTTGCTTCCCAGGCAGACAGAAAACAGACAAGACATATGTTCTTATGTTCTCTCTTGTGTGGGGCTGGGGAGAAAGTTAATAAAACACCAGCCCCCAGCCCCTTCTTTGTCCTGTGCTTCCAATCACATGCTTCTCCTTTTTTAACATTCACCTATTACTTTCCCACCCTACTGCTTCGAGTTTTTCCAGGTAATGCTGGCAACTATAGCCTTTAGTTGTCCAGTCCGGTCCATGTGATCCAGGCAGTGTTTTTCTTTCACTCCAACAGCGTGAGTAAAGCGTTTCAAAGTGGACAGCGACACTGTCCACTGTGTTAGTGCTAGTCCCTAAATCGACAAAGCATGGAATGAGTGCCACTAATAGGAAAACATTTCTGAAGTCTGGGATGTTGGGAGATCCTACATTTACCAACTCCCAGCCTCTGTTTCTCTCTGGAGGCTTTTAGGACCGCCACTGTTATGCTTGCCATGGAATTACAGAGAATTCTATCCAGTGCATGCCATGCTGCTCTCCTGCTGCCACTCTCCCTTTTGCTTTGGGGTAAGTTTTCATTTTCTGTGTCTGGCTCTTACCCAGTTAATATGCACTAACTCTGGCTAACAGTCTGAATTACTTGTCCTTGTGTTAATTGATATGACAGAAGTGTTGCTTCCACATTCAGTAGCTGTGGAGCTTGGAAACTTCTCATCTTGAAGATATAAAGGCGTTTCACAGCTTAGGGGTGTGTGT
This sequence comes from Macrochelys suwanniensis, assembly GCA_033296515.1. Classification (NCBI taxonomy): domain Eukaryota; kingdom Metazoa; phylum Chordata; order Testudines; family Chelydridae; genus Macrochelys; species Macrochelys suwanniensis. The sequence goes on along the minus strand of CM065790.1, from coordinate 3,510,446 downwards.
TTATACACAAGAATGAGACTCTCTCTGTGTGTAAAGTGTAATTAAGTAGTCAGCTATTGCAGGAACTGTTCTCCCTAACAGACAGTGAGCTGAAAACTTCAGTAGTAAAGTTCTCCTGAACTTCATGTTTATGCTCATGCAGAACAAATGCACAGGAATAACTTATACTTTCAATTTTAAGTCCATTTGGTGGTGGTGGTGGGGCATCCTGGAAGATGAGTAATGTTTTTTTTGTTGGCAGGTAGTTCTGGTACATAATGTAGGAGGAGAGGGGTAGGAGGTGAAAGGTTCTATTTTAGAAATCTTTTAACAAATTCGATCTATTCTGTAAAATGCAGAGAGTGATGAGATGCCCAAAGATTGTATCATATTGGTGGGGCTTTTTGGACTTTCTTTCAGAGCTGGTGAATATATTTTTAGAGCTGGGGTGAGCCTCTAGAGGTGTATAAGTGGCTCTGCACCTGGGCTTAAAATACACTCACTCCTGGGTCTAATTTCTTGCATGCTCTGGAAAATAGGCTTCCCTGTGTTTCTTCTGAAATGGGTGTCTGGGGATCTGCTGGGCCTAGACATCTGGTTTAGTCATTTAGGGATTATAAGGTCATGTCAGGAACATGCCAAGCCTTTTACTGGGAAGGAAGATCGGGATTGAACTGACCTTCATAGCTCTCCCCAATACTTCCAGGCCAATGCGTGGATCAGGTCCTCTCTCTGTTAGGGCAGCATCAGTCAGTGACAAGGATGCGTAGAAGTGAGGATAAAACATAGAGAACTAGGAAACACAAAGTTATTGATTCAGCGTGCCCTTTTCCTGCCACACTCTATCTAACTGAGCCTTCTAGTTTTATTCACAGCACTAGGACCTATTTCAAGTTGTTGAAACCTCAGTACTTCTTTCCATGCCCCTACAAGTTCTACCCCAGTAGCCTTCCTGCATCTGCTTTGCTCTGATACTGTTAGACACCTTAACGCTTGAGTTGAACTGTTTTGTTTAGTTTTTCCTCTCAATTTTCTCTCTTCCGTACTAACTTCTTTGTACTAACTTCTTTGTCTGATGCGTTGGCTCCAAGTGCCTGGAATTCCTCTGGCCACAGGGAAGCAGTGGGGCTGTCTTTTGTGTCCAGTAACCATAGCTACTAGTTTAAAGTGTGAAGCAATTACGATGGCTTTGTGTTGTGCAGAAGGAAGACCCGTTGCATGCACAGAATTGCTCCGTACGTGGCTGTGTCAGGGATGGAATGCTCCTTGGAGATGTATGCTGTTTTGCCTTTGCATTGACATCCTCCCTCTCTTGGGCAAGGCCCTTCTTTGGAGCAACAACCTACAGAAGACATCCCTCTCCCTTTTCTTAGGGTTGGAGTGAGTGCCCTATTTAAAAATCCACTTGTAAAGCACAGCACAAGCCAGAGTTTCCACAGACACCCAAACTGTTCCCATTTACAGAGGGAATTCTGCCAGAAGATTTAATAGTAAATGGTTTGCATTTCTGTAACACCTTTCAGCTCAGGATTTCCAAGCACTTTATTAAAAAGTCCCTCCTTGCCCTTGTGAGGCAGGTAATTATAATTATCCCCATTTTACAGATATGGGAAACTGAGGCACAGAGCGATTTGCTCAAAGTCACAGAGTAAGAGTGGTTGAGAATAGTCCTGGGGTCCAGACTTCCAGTTCCTAGTTGTAACCACTAGACAGACCATGCTGTGAAGCAATCAGACCCGCCTTAGCTCCAAGTTCTCGTGTCTGGAATAAACTCTGAGGGTAATGATGCTGGCTGTCTACATGAGCCCAGTTCTGCTGCTTCCTGGAGTTTGGGGAGAGACAGAGTAGCTCTCAGCTAATATTGGTCTAGTTCGTTTGATGTCTTGAAGAGTACATGCTGGAAAATGGATTTAAAACCCAACTTCCATGTCTTTCTGCCCCACGCAGTTAAACAGGCACCTTACCTCGCATACCTTTGGTCTGGCAAATGCTTTGGACACCTATTGTGGAAGGACATTTGCAGGCAAACGTCTCTTCTCCGGGTTTGTTATCTGCTCTAGGGTAGGCTCTTGAGATTAGCTCTGACATACACACAATTTACATCTTAAACACTGTTCAAAGCAGTGCTCCCTTTTTAACCGTCTCACTATTGTCTGTGTTGACTGCCAATGTATTTAGATTGGAATTAGAAATTAAAGCTTGTGAGCCACTTTGGTTAACTGAATACACAGGAAAACCCCCAGTTCCGCGTTTGATCTGTGGAAATGGCTGAGAGATCAGAGAATGTGTAAACCAGGAAGGTCAGCCCAGAGGTGTGTTTATTAAGGGGAAATACTGGGGTGCAATAGGAACTGAAAGATCAAAGAGTTACTGGGGCAGTATATTCAAAACTACCATAAAACATGGATTTATAGCTCTAGCACCCTCCCACAAATCCTGGAAACTTGATAATAGTAGTAGTTTCATCTTCAGATGCACATTAAACAATAGACAGATAACAGAGACCTGGCTGGCTATCTGTTTCTGTGTTTACAATGGGTTTAATTCCCTGCAGTGCAGTAGCTCTGATCAACCCTATTAATATTTTGAGCCATAATTTTGGCACTGGTCTGCCCTGTGGATTCTTGCCCAGTGCTTGGCACTGCGGTCCAGTGATTTGCTACAAATGAGAAGGCAGAGAGCCAGGAACTATCACTCTTCTTCTTTGAAGTAGGTAAATATTATTCCCATTTTACAAGGGGGAAACTGAGGCACAGACATTAAGTGACTCTGTGGCTGAGCTGGGAATTCAGCCCAGGCTTCCCAGTGAAAAGTCCTGTGCTTTGGCCCTAAAGTAGCACTCTACAAATATAATAAACTGATATATTGGCTACTCCCCCAGCCATTAAAATGAAGCCACCTCTGGAACCTGGCAGCTGTTTAACAGGGCACAGCAACAGTGCACTGCAGTTCAAGTCAGTGAGTGAAGACACTACTATATCCAGCTGTAGCTAATGACAATTTGGTCAAGCAGGACTCCGTTGTGCTCTCACTTGCAGAGGTTCAGCTCTGTTGACTTCAGTGGAGTTAATCTTGATGTACAGGGGTACTGAAGAGCAGAATCATGCCCATAGTATATTAATTAGTACTCAAACTGGAATTTGGCTAATGCACGGGGATTGCACCCCTGCTCTGCCAAAAAGCCATCGGATCTTTTAAAGACCACACGTAGTCAGGCCCTTTGTTTAATGTCTCCTCTGAAAGATGCCTGTAGCAGTACAGGGCTGTCTAGCACTATGCTGGGCCATTGATTCAGTACTGTCTCAGAGAAATTGCCCATTGAATTGCAAGCACTACTTTTGGATCACGCCGGGCTTCCTGTAGAGGTCTCTTGTCCTAGTACCATACCCAGCTTAGCAGAGCTTGTGAGATACGACAAGACCCTAGGCTGAGCTGGTATGACTGACACTTAGATTCAGCCAGTGGATGGTATTTCAACCTGCGCGTTCCCTCCATTTCACTGCAGATTCTCTCCTTTATGTTCTATTTGAACAGCAGTACAAAAGCCTGACTAGTTGCTTTGGGGAAAATGGGGAGGAAGAATTTTAACCAATCATCATAGTCTTTGCAGATTCCCTTCAAATCTCTGTCCTGTGATCTGTCATGTGTAGCAAGTGCCCAGTAAGCCTCAGCTAAACAGTCTGTCCAGCTCCTGGGACACAGAGTAGGCAGGGATGCCATGAAAGCAGATGAATTCTCCAGTTTCTGGCAGTGAGATGATCTATGAATGAGACCAGCAAGGTCAAGCAAAAAGTTTATTTGTGGAAGGAGACACTAGTTCAGCAGCACTTCTCCTGATCACTGGGGAAATCAACAAAAGAACTGATCACTCTGTTCTGTTCAAGCTGGCATGATCAAGCCCACCTTCTCCTTGTACAAGGCAGCCCCCCCCCCCCCACACACACTCCCTCTTCAGCTCATATGTTGGTTGGTGGTTTTTAATCAAAGTACAGGTTTTTTGGAAAGACTCCATGCCTGCATCCAGTTTGCACAAATTGAACGGAAGTTACCCATTGAAGTTCACGTGGTGGGCTACCATAAGAAGAACACAGGATATGGAATAGTTAAGGCCAAATCAGCAACAGTGCAAATTACACAACATGTCAGCACTCAGATTGCAAGGCCATGGTCTCTGGTGCTTAACTGATTAATGGCAGGAGTTTTGCTTGATTTTTGTAAAGCCCACAGAACGTATAATACAAATTAGAGGTGGCATAGATTTGTTGTCACCTCCTCTGTGTCAAGAGTGCCAAGGAGCTTTGGAAGAGCCCAGAATGCACCTTGAAGGTACTCCCAAGGTGCTGTCATAGCAGCCTAGAGTAGTTGCTGCAAGAGACATGGTTCCTGAAGGAAGAACCTGATTTTGTGTACCTATTGCTGACTTGGGAGGTTGAAAGGAGATCTTCCGCGTTAAAATTCCTTGCAGGGCTGCCCTGCTTCCTTCCTAGTGAGTGGATCCTGGGAACAGGCCAGAGAGTGTGCCCTTCTGCTAATCCCTTGCACTGACCAGGATAGGGAAAGATCAGTGGAGGTCAGCAGGGATTTACTAATATAAGCACATGCCTTTCTGTTGCTATGGAAACATAACTCTTTTCATTCCTTTATTCACGGGTTCTGTTGCTGTTGTTTTTGCTCTAAGTGTGGCTCTGGTACCTGGGGAGTTTCCCCTTTTACCTTTGGCCTGGGCTTCTTACTGTACAGAAAAAGTGTTGGGTTGATTAGTAGGTACCCGTCGTAACTGGTAGAAGTTGCACTGAGTTAAGATTTTCATCATTTCTGACTGTCACTTCCAGGTTTCATCTAATTTATTTGCTGTCGCTTTGCCACTGGGAGGTCTGTTACTCTCAGCTCCTGGTTGTATCGGGACTTTTTGTCCAGTTGCTGAAATGAACAGGGCAGGTGAAATATAATTGAGGGAATATAAAACTTTTGGGTCTGTAGCTTCTGTCCTGAAAGATGGTGATGGTGGAAAGCAAAACTGAAATAATATGAAAGCCAGGGAAATCCACAGATATGGTGGCCATTCCATGCCCATAAGGTATGCATTCCATGATGCACCAGTGTCCTACATCTTAGTTTTTGTAACAAAGAATAGACAATAAGCATCTAGTAACCTCTTCCTAAAAGATCATATTAAAAAAATTGAGTGGAATATGGCTAAATCCCTCTTACAGCTGTGCATTCAATGTAACAAAGGCGTTGAAGCTGGGAGCTACAGCATATAAACTCCCTATCCCCCTCCCTCCAGGAAACCTTTGCAATGGGAGGGAGAGCATACATTCCATTACTCAGCTCTCTTCAGTCTCATGTCACATGGAGATGCTATCTGTCTTGTGTGCAGCCCTTGCCAGCAGTTAAAAGCCGCATTACAGCCGAGGAGTCTCTGAGCCCGGTGCATTATGTCTCCTCGTCTTTCTGGCAGCCCGCCCCCGGGCCGGGTGGTGGGCATTATGCTGTCTCGGTCCAGTGATTTTCTGGGAGGGAAAAGCAGAAAGAGAGGAAAATCAGACCAGTGCTGCTTAGACTCTGAATGTCGCTGTCCTTTGAGGTCCTTGTATCTCAGGAAGAGTTTGAGGTGACACTTCTGATGCCTGGGGGTAAGGAGGGAACCCCATTCCCACTGTTAGTACTAGTTCCTCACAGTCACACCAGGCATAGCCCTACGTACCGCAGGGGCTCCTATTCCGTCCTGTTATGTTTTCTCCTGCTCCCCGAGGCTCTTTGATGCAACAGATTCCACAACTGGAATGTGTTGAAATGGGTAAGTTTCTTGAGCCTGGAGCTGCATGAAAGATTGTGCACTAATGCACTTGGCAGTTTGTCCTGGGGCATCACGTTGTAAAGTCTATAAATTCAAATCAGATATAAGCAGGGGAATGAAAGTTTGGATGCTTGAGAGAACTGAGTTTTGCTAGATAGTTGTAACACTTCTAGCACATGAGCGAGATTCTGCATCGTGCATGTGTATAAAATATCAAGCTTGCTACTTCTATAATACCTTTAATCTAAAGTACTCCCAAGTTCTTTACACAGGTTAATTAAACCTCCTGACACCCTTGTGAGGCGCATAGTTGTTTTTTCTATTTTGTAAATGGGTAAACTGATGCACAAAGGGAAACTGATTTGCCCAAGATCACACAGTTATCCTCAGGCCTGAGAATAGTGCGCAGGCATTCTGACTACGGGTCCCTTTCCTTATATATCTGTGGTAATTTGTGTCTATTTGCTGGGAGATTCCACCCAACAAAGCAGCAGGATAAAAGTGATCCCCAATTACTGGGCACATGCACAAGCAAATGTTCAGAGATGGATAACGAGCTTAAAGCCCCATTCCAGAAGTACCCTGACTCTGCTGTAACTTCCTGCTGTTTGTGGAAACTATTTTGCTCAATTTTAATGGAACATTAAACTCTCTAAAAAGCTCCCCTTTATCCTGTGTTGAAGGTGTCCTCCAACATGAAGGAAACAAGGTGATGTCTGGGTTGATAACCCCAATGTCTGCTGATCCCCTGTTGGAATGTTAAATGAATGTTTAAGACCTGGTTGGATGATACTTATCAGTGGAGCTGTCTGGAGGAGTTTGAAGCTGCAGGTACCTTGTGCATGGTTAATGTTAGGATGACATTTAAGGGGCCAAAGGCAGCAACAGTCTCAACTGCTAAAATTGGGAAGTGCCAAAGAAAGAGAGAGCTCTCCTGCATGTGCTGAGCACCTCCAGTGCACAGTGACTCCTAACTGAGGACATCCAACACTTTCCAGAGGTGCTTAGTACTTTGCAGGGTCAAACCCCATTAGGGTGACCAGATGTCCCGATTTTATAGGGACAGTCTCGATTTTTGGTCTTTTTCTTATATAGGCTCCTATTACCCCCCACCCCTGTCCCGATTTTTCACACTTGCTGTCTGGTCACCCTAAACCCCATGATTGTAAAAAGCTGAAGGGCGTTTAAAAAACTGGGCAACTTAGAATCAACACTTAATGGGCACAGTAGATTCCAGGCTGCATCTCGAGAACTGCTGAGCTAAAGCCCTGGTCAGAGCCATGCTTTCCCAGGGTGTGAGCTCTTTCAGAGGAGTCCAGAAGAGGGGGATACTTTCATTTAGCATCACCTCCCAATTCCTAAAAAGAGACAGATGTTACCCTTGCATCCCTGTGTGTCACAAGAGCTGCGTGCAGTATGGCTGAAGGCAGAACTTGGCCCCAAGTTGGTAACTTTATTTTAACAGCCTTGTTTGTTCTTTCTCCACTGTAGAGGGGTAGGGGGCTTTGTTCATTTATTTATGGGTTTGTTGCATGGCACATGCCATTGTGGCGGTGTGAAAATGGTACCTTCACAGACCCTTGGAGTTGGGTTAAGATTTTGCCTTGGCTTTTGGGCAAGCCCCATGGGAAGGTCAATCACTTTGGCACTCTCTGCTTTGGTTTCCCTATTTGTATGATGGGGAGAATACCCATGTCATAGAGGGTTATTAATGGGTGTCTAAAAAGTGCTTGGCATTCCTTGAATGGAAGCAGGACTGTGTTTGGCTTGCAAAGAAAACGTAAATCCACATGCAAAGTACCCATGGATACAATCCCAGGTCTTAATTTCCTCTGTCCCCTGGGAGCTGATCACTGGGGTGGTTGTTGTGGCTGGAGCCAGTGGATACTAACCTGGCCATGTGATGGAGGTCTGACTTTTTTGTAACCCTGTCCCATATTGGTGATGTGACCAAGTTTCTTCCCAGCACCTCCTGTGAGTTACCCTCTTATTATGATTGCTTGATGCAGGCGAGCTAAAGCGATTTGCTCCTCTCCGTACATCATCAAGAGGATAATTCTCTTATTGCATGTTGTAAATAAAATAAATTCTGGGGTCCTATGATGATCAGTGGCCTCAGCCCACTGACTGGAGGACACATTAGGGTTGGTGGGGTCAGCCTTCACTATTCATCAGTTTGGTGACTTAGCAGCAAAGCATCAGTAGGAACCCCCCTTCTCCCCATTTCTGTTTGATGTTCTTTGTTCCTGGAAATACATTTTGAAGAGCAATCCCTCCCCACGAGTCTGAGCATCCCAGTGCTGGAATGGGCTGCCTTTGTTGAGCAGAGGGTTATGGGCTTGAAAATTAACAGCTCCATTGTTTGTGAGAAGAGGGTCTTTTGACCAAACTTGAGAATGGAGCATCCAGCCCTACCGACAGCATGTCACCTGCTTCCTCTCCTACACCACCACCTACACAAGGGGCCAGCTCAGCAAAGCTCCTGCCCACACAAGCATGATGCTCCCTATTCAGGAGTTCTGTTCCCAGGGAGACAATCTTGCCGTGGTCAGTGATTCATCCCTTCCATTTAGAACTTTGTAAGACTAGAAAATCTTGTTGTAATATTAAAGGTACTTATATGGTTCCATCACCATGGTATCAAAGTGCCTCATAATCTTTACTGTATTTATCCTGGCAGCACCTCTGTCAGGCCTAGCAGTGATATTATTTCATTGTACAGATAAAGTGAAGAGGCACAGAGAGGCTAAGTAACTTGCCCAAGGTCACAGAGGGAATCTGTGGCAGAGCAGGAAGTTGAACCCAGGTCTCCAAAGTCCTAGGCTAGTGCCCTAAGCACTGGATTGTCCTTCATCTCTAACGGGAGAGAAAGTTACTTCAGTGATTAGAGTAGGAGACTGGGGATCAGAACTTCTTGTTCTTTTCCTGACTGTGCTGTGAGTTGCTCATGTGATCTTGGGCAAGTCACTTAACCTCTGTGTGCCCCACTGTACAGTAAGGATAATGCTTGCCTCACAGGGGCGTTGTGAAGCTAGTTAATGTTTCTAAAGGGCATAGCATGTATTAAGTATGTAATACCTATGATAAGAAAGGTGTTGGTACACTCCTGTGGTGAGCTCTTTAGAAATGCCTGTAAATACCAACTATAAGCTGGTATGGTTCTAGGTCTAGGCCAGGGCATCTCCAGGATTACCTGGGAATGGAGGCTGCTTTAAACAATGCGTATCACGGCCTCTGAAGCATGATTTATGAGTTCTGTAGCTAAGTCAAAGACGAACACTTCAGAGCCAGCATGGTGCTCTCGGGGGAGGAGCTGTAACAAGTGGAGGCGCTTTCTATTGGATAATGAAAGTCTTATATTTGTGTGCTTTAAATTGCTGTCCTTCTTGACCATGGCCCCTTCTTGGATAAAGAATCTATTCTAAAACAATACATGTCCATTTGCTGGCATCTGGGTTACTGGCTGGGAACCTGAACATTTCATCAGGCTCCTTAGTCCTTACCAATGTTCCCTCTAATTTTTGACAGGCCATGTTGCGCAAAAAATTTCTTCTGTGCAAATTGTTGTGCTTCTGTGCGTGGGGTTTAGGATCTGTGTGCGCGCGCACATGCGCACAGCTTAGAGGGAACAGTGGTCTTTACTGTGAATTGGAGCTGCTGGAAACTAAGCCTGCGTGGGTGATTCTGTCTGAGCAACTTCAAATTTTTAGTAACTTATTTTAATGCAAAGTGAAGAAGGAGGTGTCCTCCTGAGTCTGCAGAGGGAGCAGGGTTGTTCGATGTCCAGCCGCTCAGCTCAGTGAGCGCTTATGAATGAGGGCTGTGGAAAGAGACATCTCTGGGACAGGGAGTGAGGCTCTGTGAAGTGACCCCTTGCCTTCCAGTATGCGTAAGCATTCAGTCTCGAATAGAACGGCCTTCTCCAGGCTGTGCTAGCAGGATATCCGAGCAGAGAGAGATCTGGGCACCAAAAGTTAAATTGTATTTATTTCAGCTCTGTTCAAAATGGGCTGGTTGTGGGGGATGTTTGGTGAATAGAGAGAAACTTGCAAGGGACCAAGTTATTTTCAAACTGCTAATAGGGTTTTGCAAACAATGGGAGGGACAATAATATTTAAATGCTATTTTAAAAAAGAGAGATTTCGCTGCATTCCTTTCTATCACTCCTTTGCCAGCCTTTCTCCAATTTCCTCAGATCCCCCTCATCTTGCTTTATCTGAACTACAGGTCCCATAACCCCTTCCTTCTATAGAAAGAGAGTAAATGTGCAAGCTCCTGTCAAGAACAAAGGGGTAACTTGGCATGTTCTCTGCTCCTAATAGTGACTTGCATAAGTGTGTGTGTGAGAATACTGGTGTCTTCCCTTTTTTTCTTCTTTATGGTCAGTAATGGAGGCCTGAAATGTCTCTTCTTTTCTGGATTTTGTTTTTTACATTGGAAATTCAGGTCCTGTCTAGCTTGGAAGATATTCCATAGGAATTGTTGAACTAGTGTAATCATGACAACCCAAGAGACCAGGGACTGATACCTGAGAAATTGAGAGGGTAAGAGACTTTTAGTCAGATTTTAAAATCTGGGTTTTATGAGGTGTGGGGGAATTGTTTTTTATTTGGTGGAGAGAGGTTTAATACCTATTTAATTCCAATGACAAAAGAACATTTTGGAGGAAGAAAAATATTTGTTAAATATTCTCCCATCCCTACAATCCAGGCATGAGAGCTCGCATCATACATCTCTAAACACACCCCACCCCCCCGGAACCTGTCCAGCAAACTCAGACTAGATATTCCTAATATTTCTCAAGTGAACAAACAAGCAGAATAGAAGAACAATACCGAAATGCCCTATCAGGAATCTTTTTGTCCCAAAGAAATATAAAAGGTCGCAAACCCCATCCTTAAAAAAATTCCTTTGACGCTACACTTAAATGCAAAACCAGATCTATTATATTTGGACCCAGTAGAGAAGGAGACAGACAGACAGGCAGCTGGCAGAAACATGGCTGGCTGCTGGAGACTATTATTCTGGTTGCAAAACTGAAAGCAACATGAAGTGAGGCTTTGCACTGAGGAGGAAGGGGGGCATATTCAAACATTTAAAGGGGCAGAACATCACAAGATCTGCACTGAAGGAGTTCAACAAGTGCTTTATATCTGACTCCTGCTCTGTTTTAGCCTTTGACGTTCATCATAATTCACCCCTAACTGAGGAACCTATTTCTAAAGGGAAATGTAGCCTCCTCCTGTTTCACTTCAGAGTAGGGTGGGTGGCTGGTGGTGCTCTAGCAAGTTTTTTGCAGCAGGTTTCACTTTCTGATGATCAGAGAGAGAGTGTTCGTCCTGTGACACATCAAAGAAAAGTCCAAAATATCATTTTTAATCTAGCAACAGTGTCTGTCATAGAAGGTCATAAAACGTCTGTGGCTTGGTGGCTTCTGTGTCTAGATCTTTCCAGTCTGTGACTCTGTGGAGCAGTTTGGTTTTGAGCATGTTTCAGTGGTTGTTGTATGATGCAGCAGTGAAGGCTAATTTATTCACTATGGTAATTAACACCTCATGCATATTCATAATTGTTCATTAACAAAATAGAGAAGAAATAACATGTGCCCCTGGCACTGATCAATGAAAAGACCAAAACCAGAGTTAAAAAGGAGCACATTCTTGAAGCCCACACGTATGTGGAGTCTCTGACTGACTGAGAAGCGACCTTTCTCCAGGAGGCTAACTTGGATTCTGATTACTTGACACCATCTTAGAGTATTGAAAACGCTGCAGGTCATCGTGCAATTGTTTGGTGATCTCATTCGAGTTAATAAAACTGCTGTGTTCAGTTGGTCGTATCTTGCTGAAATTCCATCTTCTGAGCTGGCTCCTTTAATAATAATAATAATTAATAGTTAATTAATAATTAATATCTATATTGTGTCAGCCTTTCTTTTATAGTGAAGTTTGTAGTCGAAAAGCCAGTATTGTCCTTGATCAGGTTGAAAGAGACAGCAATGTTAGCATAGGAGGAAAATGTAGTGTTCATAGGAAATGTTACTATGAACTGTGGGCATTGCACTTCCAAGTCACTTGATCTCCAAGCCAGTGTGATTTTGTGTGTGTTTAACCTTTAATACATAAGACAAATGCACTAATAAAATACTCATCAAGCAGTGAGCTATAGAGGACTGAGCTGCTCCTGGGGCTCTAGTGGTTTGAGAGAGATGGAATAGAAAATCCATTTCTCCTTGTTCTTGAGAATTCTTGCTCAGTTAATTTTCTCTATTTACCAGCTAATTAGTTGTCTTCTTGACCAGCATCCTCGTGCTAAAGAGAAGGATTATAGAGACAACCAATCCAGGTTTGTCTTTGATGTGGGAAATTATTGTTCCACACTCCCTAAATCCATTACCTCCCTATCATTCAGGGCAGCTGGTGGTTAATTATATTTACTTATTTGTGGTGTTGTAGCATCTGGGGTCCAACTGTGGATCAGGGTTCCATAGTGCTAGCCATTGTACAAACACATAGCAAAAAGACCCTCTTTCGAAGTGCTTCCAATCTAAGGATGAAATCCTGGCCTCATTAAAGTCAATGATAAACTCCTGATGATTTCACCTCCTGTATCTATTGAGCTAAATTCTGCTCTGTTACACTGGTGCACATCTGGAGTAACAATTAAAATCACTGGAGTTATTTCAGACTTGCAGCAGTGTAACCAAGAGCAGATTGTAGCTCATTGTTGTATCTGTAAAATAAATCTGAATTGAATTGAATGAATGAATGAATGAATAAGGAGCTGTTTTTGTGTGTCTTGACACGTTGTTTAGGCTTGAGCCTTGAATTATTCTTCACAGTTGGTTAGGACTTTTGCATATTTATTAATGTTGCTGTAAGTGTGAAAACCCCATGCCTTGGCGATTAGCCTCCTGAATGTATTTTTTCACCTTTTGCTTATAATCTACCGTGTGTGGAAATAATGGCTATTTCAGTAAGAAGAACTGAATTTGCAGGTGTACTGGACTCCAAAGGCTGCCCTTTACAAGAGCAGGAATGTACTGAGATGTTTTCAGGATTCATTTGTTAGAAGAAGAAGCAGGTACCAGTCTTGTACTTGACACTTCTACTGGGAGAGCTCTGGTAGGGGCTAGATATGGTGGTTCTGTGCTGCCCAAACACAAATGTTGTAGTGCACTGCCACTGAACTGCCCATGTCATTGTGAGCTCTGCCAAAGGAGTGGAAGCTCTTCCATACATTTATCTTCTCAATTGTAGATCCCATTGTGTACCAGGAATCCTGTAGTGATCTCTGCAACATTTGACCTAGCTGACACCAGTATCAGCTTTCCAGGTGGCCAGTTTATCTGCTCTCTGGAACCATGAGTACTGTTACTTGCTCTGTTAGGAGACGAGAACCGTAAAGCGGGAACGGAGAATTGCTGTTAGTGGTATAAGGCCTATGACACAAACCTGATCAGTTCTGATTCATCTGGCAGAGGTGACAAAATATACAATTTATTTCCACATTAAATCTAAGGAATTGGAACAATCTGCTCCTAAACTGACCTGCTCCCATCAAGGCAGTCTTCTGCAAACTCTTAGGCTAGGAGGGGGCTGTCACTTTTAAGCATAGTTAAACTAGCAATGGGCCATGTAGTAGTTAATACTAGTACAGGATCAACACTGGCTATCCACCCCACATTACATAACTGGTTAAACAACCCAGCACAACAACTGGTGATGAGGGCCATCCATACAAGCTGGGTCCTAGGCCATGACACTAACCAGCATGAGCTAGGAAGAGAATGTAACGTTATTGCTGCTTAGATCCTTTCTGTGATGGGTCAGGAAGGCCTTTCAGCTCCATACCGTGTCTGTCTCCATAACCGTCTGCAGGTGGGTTGTGCTCCATGCTCACGGCTCTTGTGTGTAGCCATGGGACCCTGTACTTGTCATCAAATCTTTTCCCTATGATCAAGTGAGTCTTCATGAGCCACACAAATTCATGAGCAGCATAGTCACATGGTGAACCAAAGCAGAGAGGCGGGGAAGGCTCTAGGAGATAGGACAGCCTTTTGTCTGTTGTGGAAAGGTTTAGAAAAGAGAGGGCATGTTGCCCCTAACCCGGGCTCTACTGTGGGTAGTACTCGATCTGTCTCTGTTCATATAGACAGAAAAGCACGCACTCCCAGTTGGAGCTCGCACAGACACTTTTCTGCTACCAGTCCTTGCTGGCTGTGTTGGCATGTGACCTGTCCCCCGCTGCCCTGTGTGTGCATGCAGTGCAGTCAGAGAGAGACCAATGGCGCTGTCCTAGTACTCGCTCTTGCACTGTTAGGCTCCGTCCATTCTGACACCCAGCAGGAACAGCTCGGCTCTTGAACGTTCACTACCGGAAGTAGCTTTTTCTGCAGGCAGATGAGACTCCTGCCTGGACCAGCATCAGGTTCTGCAGTCAGAGGAGGTGCAGGTTGAGATTGGCTGCTCATTAGATGCACAAAGGCTCATGTCTACCACCAAATGAATCCTTGCTGCAGAACAGCTTCCCCAGCGCCCTGCTCTAATTGCTATAGCAGATTCCAGGCAGATTTCGTCATCTCTGTTTTCTGCCTGACTGGGAATCTGTAAATAAAAGGGCGGATGGCAGAATAATAGGAGTGCTGGACAGTGCAATGCACAGCGGCACTCTCCAACACCACGAGAGAGGCAGAAGGGGGGCAGGGGGTAGATGTTGCTGGAATGAGAAGGAACCTTGTAAATTCCCGAGTACCCCCTGACACGCACAGCTCCTAAAGGGAGACTTGGGACCATGGCAGTCTTTGGGAGGGAGGAATTACAAGGAGGTCAGGGCTGAAGCAGGCTTTTGTAAACTAAAGTCTGTGATAAATCGCTGTGGGGCACCTCTGCGTACACAGGGAGTGAGGAACTGATGGGGGTGGTGAGCTGATAGAAAGCCATTGACACAAATAACTAGTGGGCATGTATAAAATGCATTGAAGCAAGGCAAAGATGACCAAAAATGGCCTAAGTTAATGAAGGCATGAATGGGAGAATGTGTAAGGTCAGCAGGGAAGTGACACCACGGTGTTTGCACCTGGCAGATTTTTGGCAAGGAGCATGACGTGTTAAAATGGGTCTTTTGGGGCTAGTGGTAGTGTGGCTGAAGGACTAAGGATAGCAAGTTGAGCATTATCTCTGGACTGTACAAATCTGCTGGTCATTTGAGTTCTGGCTTCTCTCCAGCTGCAGATGATAGAATTTCTTGGAGGTCTGTTCCTTTAAGTAGGTAGCCCAGGATAATATACAGTAAGAGAGTTGACTGGACAAAGGACCAGACACACACTGGCTTCTGAAAACAAGGCTAGCTCCAAATGCTAGTGATCCCAGGACCTACAATGCTAGATAAAGTTGGAACTGTCTCAACAGGAATGGTAGTTATTTCTCAGATTTGGTTTACTGTTGCATGAGTTTTGATTCTGTCTCTGTGGCCACTTTTCACACAGCAGGTCATTTCCAACATATCTACTTTTCTGTTTCAAAATAGTCTGCGAATGCCACATAACGATCCCACATATGTGAAACCAGCCTGCAGTGTCCTGGCTTTCCCAGCCTCTCTGTTGTGGAATCTTCTGCAAGCTGGGATCTGGAGCTGAATGAAGATCTGTTAATCAAAAAGCAGCACCAAGTATGTGTGCATGCTGTCCTGTCCTTTTATTTTACGTTGTGGATGGGGCTACTTTTGTCAGTGAATCCAGGACAATATTCCCAACTTAATATGTTTGCTAAACTTCTGCAAGTAAATCCCAGTCTGAAGTTCATTGAACTGAAGCCTCTATTTTCTCTAAATAGAGTAGACAGGTTTATCTTACAGACAACTACAAAATATCCGTAACTGGTCACGAAGCCCATTTGAATTGTACGGGACAGAGTATGCTGCTTCTGCAAGGACACGGGTCTATCTCCTCAGATGAAAGTAACCCCCAAGTGCTGAGCACTGAAGCAAAATCACATCAGTATCGGCTGATCCAAGATAATTTCCCTGCCAGTTCACCTGCCGCACCATTTATAACAGTTCTGATTGATTTGACCTGACATTTAAGACTCTTAGGCTTTACCCCTGCATGTAATTAAACCAAGAAGACAGTGACCGACACTGTCTGAGCTTTGGCTGGTAGGAAGGAGTATTGGGATTTCTTGGGAATGAAATACTGTTGTACGTTTTTAAGCTGCTCTGTCTTATCAGAGCACATCATGGATACAGGGATAGATCATTCCAGTCTGATAAAGGGGCCCTTATGGAAAATTCAGTTTAGGGAGTGACTGTCTCTTTTTCTTATAAAGGACTTCAATGGAAACAGTAATAAAATGGGGGGTAGGTCTAATTCCGGGGGTGCTGACACCATCAGCTATCCTGAAGCCTACACAAGCATGTTAGACGCTTTCAGTAAAGGTCTGTCGTGCATTTCATTGCTCTGCCTATATGGGAAAATGCAGGAAGGAGAGGGCTGAGGGAGTATTAACAGCACTGCAAGACTCTCTCATTATTAATACTCTGCATAAGTAACTAGAGTCTTCCCAGTGAAGGTGGGGGTTGTGGAATCTGAGGCAGCGAGGTGGTGACCTGGCTGGGAACAGCCACAGGGAGTCTCTGTCAGAGACATCATTACCATTTGAGAATTCCAGGCTGCCAGGCCTCTGCTCCGATCACTAGCTCTTGCTTTCAACTGATAATGCATCTGTCTGAGGTCTAGCTAGAGTGGCAATGCCCCGGTACATCTCACCTGAGCCCTTGCTAATACACTAATGTGCTTACTTTAAATGCAGAGAAACTTCCCACATTAGTGGCCTATTTTCCCCTCCTCCTTTCTGTATTTTTGTATTGTCACTTGCCATATGCAGGCTTTCAGCTTTGAGGCCTATGTATGGGGGTGGTGTCACCCATAAATACAGCGATTCATCTGGGAAATTACTGTACGTTCCCAGCCTTGAAAGGGCTCTGACTGCACCCAATACACTTCCCTTGAGTTGGCAGCTGTGGGCTTCATGTGCGGTTCCCAGGGTGAAAAGTGAGTTGCAAAAAGCTCTTGGAGTCCCCTTCCTACCCTCAACACCAAACTGCCTACCCCTCATATGGGGAAGGAGATATGGTTAGATGGACACACACCTGGCTTCCCTTTCTTCCCATCTTCTGGCAACCTCCTGTACAGCTATTCAGGTAGGACAACCCTAGATCCCATAGGTCATCTTCACCCTCAATCTGCAGTTTGATTGCTCAATGGAAAAATGGCCTGGAAAGGGAGCGCTGAGGAAAGACAAATGGGGACACTCCCCTGCTTTGTTCACTCACCAATGACAAGTATCCCCATTGTTTGGCTTGGCAAACGGACAGCATTTTGGATGGAGGGAAACAACAAAGACAAGTCTGGTTTTTCATTAGTAAAGACATCAAACATTTTATCTGTTCCCCTTAGCCCCACTCCTTGCCCAGTGCCCTGTGTAACCTCACCTGGGACAGCTAGATTTGCAGTTCTGTGGGCATATCTCATCACATTTCTGGGGGGCGGAATTGTTTAGTCTGGAAAGGGCCTCTTTCTCTTCGCCACAGCAGCCTGCTGCTAATGGGATAACAAGGTCTGAGGAATGGGAATGAACACAACCCTCCCCCAGATCCAAACCTCCCAAACTTGGGAGAATCTGGATTGAATGTTGGGAGCTGAACCCAAGATTTAATTTTGAGCAGATTCTGAAAACCCCTGTCTGAAGCTGAGCTTCCGCTTGGTCCCATAATACCCCAAGCCCACTGTGTGTCTCCAGCATTATCTGCTTCTCCTTACCCATCACTGGCTTCACTGCAGCAAGAAATCACTCCTTTCCCTTTGAGGCATAGTGTGTTTGGCCAGTGATTATTGGGTTGTTCTTCTTGTGGTCAAAGACTGTGTGTGAAATGGGCTAGTTTGGAATATTTATAGCCGCGGCTTCTGCTCACTGAGGTTCTGGCTAAGAAAAACACATTCCTTGGGAGTGTGGGATGGCTGGAATTGGGAGCAATGCTAGCTCCTTGGCACTGAGCCGTAAATCAGTGCAGGCTTGATAAGGTCAGCTGGCCTGTGGTAAGTTAACTTGGTATGTAGCTCACCTCTGCCACTTATTTTGGGTTGTAGATTCCCTTCATATGAAGGGAAATTGCACCAAGTTTATCCATGGAAAGGGTAGAGAAAACGTATGTAAAGGATGTAAACAAGTGTGAGCAGAGATCCATCAGGTTGGTTTAAGAGTGCACATGTTAAATGGATGATTTAACCAAATAACTAGAGGCAGAGGTGTAGGAGGGGTGGGGAATGCAAGAAGAGGAAAGATTGGCAAGAGGAGGGAGAGAGAGTACCCAGGGAGAGAGGCATCTTTCAGGTACCAAGGTCTCAGGCCCTTTTGGGCTTTAAAGGTCAAAACTAGCCCCTGAAACCACTCAGCAGAGAGTGCAGATCTTAGAGCACCGGTATCATGTGCTGCCAATAAGATACTAAGTGGCCACTGCATCTGCACCAGCTTCATCCTGGGAATGGATTTAAATTGAGCTTATTGCAATAGTCTCTAATCTCGAGGTGACGCAGGCATGGATAGCAGGAGCAAGGTCTGTGGCTGAGCGGAAAGGTTATAGCCTCCTGGCCAGGCACAGATGGGAGAAAAGCCAATTTGTTTGCTGATGTAATGTGATTGCCCAAAACCAGCTGGAGATGTAACAGCGCCTCTCAGCTGTGAATGCAGATAAATGCCTTCCAAAGGGGGGGCATGTATTATCTCCCCCGACTACAAATAATCCAGTGCCCATGGGAGGAGGCTGGATATTTGTGAACAAAGGCCAGTGCAGCCCTATTAATGCTGAGATATCTACTGTGTACAGTAATTAAGGGAGGACCCCATTGGGTTCCTCCGTGCTGCTAGCCCAGACTAACAGGAAGTCTCCTTTCTCAACAGGAACATCGGTCTCTGAAACTGCCAGCAGCTGTTCATCATTCCCTTGTGAGAACGGGGGAAGCTGTGAGGATTTGGAGGGGGGCTACAGGTGCCTCTGCCCCCAGCAACCAGTGGCATACAGGGGCACAAACTGTGAATTCCTCTACTCTGTGTGTGCTGTGCACAAATGTCCCCCGAATTGGATATGCAGTGAAACTGCGGGACTCCTGGATTATGACTGCATCTGTAGGCCTGGCTTTACAGGTACTGAGTGTAGTGTTAATATTAATGAGTGTGAGAGCAACCCTTGTAAAGGGCCTCATTTTGAATGTGTAGATAGTGCAAATGGATACATCTGCCACTGCCAAATGGGACCAAATGGAGAAGGCTGCCACACTGAAATATCTGTGTGCTCCAGCCACCCCTGCCAAAATAATGGGACCTGCATCGAGGGTGCCGGGATATATACCTGCAGCTGCCAACCTGGTCACACCGGGGCCCACTGTGAAGATAACATTGACGAGTGCGCCTCCAGCCCATGTCAGAATGGAGCCATCTGCCTAGACAGGGTGAATGAGTATAACTGTTTCTGTGTGCCTGGGTTCCAAGGATACCGCTGTGAAATAGACATCAACGAGTGTGCATCCCGGCCCTGTAAAAACAATGGCACCTGCCTGAATGAGATGGATCACTATTTGTGCAAGTGTGTCCCCGGCTATACAGGTACCTTTCATGCTCACATATTAGTCTTTCAGTTGGGTTATTTGTTGCTGTTTGTGCAGCTCCATCAATGCACCTGCTTGTGGCAAAACCAGCAAAAGACACAGTCCCTGCCCCAGAGAGCTTCTCATCTGTGCCTTTTTGTTACAGCTGTGAGGCCGAGCCTCAGTCTGATGACCTGAGCTTCTGGTGTGCTGGGGAGCACGTGTGTACTAGCTTAGGTCTGGCTGTCCTGAAAGAGAGGGCTTGGGTTCCTGGGGGGATGGTTGAGATTGGATCCACAGGGATGATGTGGATGTTGAATGGTTTGGATTCCTCGGGTTATGAGATGGGGAGGGGGTTGAGACTTGGATTCCCAGCGGTGATGTTGATGTGATTGGCTTTGGTGAAGGCATGGTTAAGGGGAAGCACAGAGAGAGAGACGTATTTGTCTTTAGGAAGAATAAGCTTATTGGAATTCAGGGTGTAACTGGCCCAGGGCATTTTGTCCTGTTTCAGGCATTTTCCAGAGCAGGAGGCTCTGGAGTGGAGTAGCTATTAGTTGTGGATTTGTTTTTCCAGCTCTGTTAAACCCTGAGAGTATTTTGCATGTAACTCTACTGAGTATTTCTTCTTGGTTCAGCTGCGCTGGTGATGACTCACTGTGTAATCTGCACCTGTGAATTATCTGCCGAGGCGGTGGCGCAAGGGTCTCCTCTCCCCCGGCCCGGCTATCAGAATGGAATGCAGTCCACACGGCAACCACCTCCCCCTGGTACCAGCCGGCACATGACCTTTCCCAGCCTTACCCATTGTCGCAGGCGACAGGCGTTTCAGGAGTTATGTTGCTGTAAAGGAATGTGGGGTCACTGGGCTACAGATTACAAATGGAGTGGGGAGTTGTTGCCTGTCAGGCATCCAGTCACTGCCTGAGTCACACTCTGCTGAAATGCAGAGCTGGGGGAAAATACCCACTCAGGAGCAGGCTCTGTTTAGAGCTTAAAATGACCCTTAGATTTAGTGTAAAACACAACTCCGTGTTTGCCCATCAGTTTCCCTTTCACTTCCCTGCCAAGTCCCTCGTTCAGGACTGTGAGCTCCCCCGGAAGGAGCTGCTGGTGTCAGAAAGGGGTAAAACAGCCTGGGGTGCTGCAGCAGCATGGGCTGTTCCAGGTGACCATGAAGCTGGACATGGGGATTTGCATCACAGCCTCTTGGCCTGGGTCTTGCAGCCTCCTAGAGCCACTGGTCCTCACAGGTGGAGCATTTCCTGGCACTTGCAGCTGGAATTCGGGTGAAGGAAGTTTTGATATGAGGATTGACAGGTTTTGATCTAGCAGATTATGGGGCCCACATTCCTTTAGGATTAGGGTGGCCACGTCTGCTGCATAGTGAGCCTGTCAGAAAGGAGGATTAGCTGGATTGGCAGGTGCCATTTTAGGGGCTTACTTTGAGGGGTGATGTCAGGCCATGGGCAGTTCGTTGAGGTGGGAAAGTGGCAGGATGGTGGCTATGGGATCTTTCACAGATTTCCTTTGTCGAAATGACATTAGACAAAGATAATGGATACGTTTCTACTGTGATTAGTGCTATTAATACTTAATGAATAAGACCAATATTATTGCTAGTACCACTATAACTAATACTTTGTACTTCTCCAGCACCTCCCTTCTGAGGACCTCAAAGCAAGTTACAAACCTCATAATTCTTTTGGGAGGAGGGTAAAGGATATACAGTGATCACTTCACCAACCACTGAAATGCAACCGCCTCTGTGGTGGAACACAGCAGCTACGCAGCAGTGAAGAATATCATATGTAACCCAAACTGTAAGGGGAACACTGTGTCGCAGAATGTAAATATCAACGGTTGAACTTGGCCGCAACACTGCAATTCACACCCTGCAACTTCCCCCCTCCCTCAAAATAAAGCACTATGGGATTTTTGTAATGAATGTAAGCGAGCAGGACCTTGGTTTTATGTCTCATCCGGGAAGTGTATTTCATTTGCTAAATGCTGATGGAATTGACTAATTCAATGAAATCAAATATAAGTTTATGCTAGAGATTCACAACTGCTGCAAACTATTCTCAGTTTTGTTGATTTAAAAGCAAAACCCATAAGTCTTCCCAAGATAGACTTGGCTGCAAATACTAATAAACTAAGCGTTTTTTAGTATTTGCATGCTTGTCTGCTGTCCAGGAACTTATAAATTGTCATGTCTGTATTCTAGCAGAGTGGGTTTATATCATTGCTTTTGTGATCCCAGCTCAGAACCCCAGCCAAGTCCATAACAAGGATGTTTCTCTCTTTTTGTAACAAAGGTGTAAACTGTGATGCTGAAATAGATGAATGTGACTCAGACCCTTGCCAGAATGGGGGCACGTGCACTGATCACATTGGGTTCTACACCTGCACCTGTTCACCAGGTTACGAGGGAATCCAGTGTGAGGTGGACATCAATGAATGTGCAAGCCAACCATGTATCAACGGAGGGATATGTCAGGACCTTGTTGACAGGTGAGGGATGCATGCTGCTGTGGCCATTTGCATTTCAGTGATTAGATATCTGACATGAGCCAGTGAGACACCTGCCTGGTGTAAGTCCACTGATTTCAGAGCAGTCACCTCTAAGATGAATTGGGCTCAGGGCTCTTAAAGTGTTTCCTCCTCCCTCCCCCACTCCGTTTGCTATTATTTTTTTGTTAAACTGAAGTTATTCTAAGAGCTGTTCAGTGGGGGTGGGGGTGTTCCTGCCAAGGGACCCCTTCCACTAGCAGAGTTCCCAGAGATGCTTGAAAGAATTCCTGTTACTGTCTCTTATTGCTCCGCAATGTCCCAATGAGAATTATTTGCAGCTTAAATGAACGACCAGAAGCAGCCACCCTCCTTGACTGAGAGCATCCCCGTCTGTCTGATCCTTGCCTTTCACGTGCAGTATGTAGGCTCAGCAGCTGACCTGAGTCTGACCTGCCTTGCCACTGATTTCCTGCAAGGATGCTCTGTTTATGGAGATGGGACTGTCTCTTCTCTCAGCCCATGGGCGAGGAATTCTGCAAGGTGGACATGAGGGCTAGGAAGTTGGCCCCATTAGCTTGTTTGCTCTTACCTTGGAGGGGACTGGGCATTGGGATGAAGAGCTCTTGTGGTGTTCTGTTTTGTGTCCCCCTAGCTACCAGTGTGATTGCAGTGACTCAGGCTTTGAAGGGGAGCACTGCGAGCTGGATATCCTGGAGTGCGCCTCCCAGCCCTGTTTGAACAGTGCTACCTGTCTGGAGGGTGTCAAGAATTACAGCTGTGCCTGCTGGCCAGGTGAGTAGGGAAACTGCTTCGTTCTCCTGCAGTCTGAGTATTCAGTGGCGGAGAGGCCCCGCTAGGTTGCCCTGAGCAAAACTGGCTCTACACTGTGTGGTACAGTCTAGTTTTCAGTACCCTAAGTGATGGGGCTCCCACTGCTTCTCTCGGGAGAGTCTTCCACTGGCATGAAGGTCTTACAGCAGAGAAATGTGTTCTGCTGCATTGCCTGAAATTCCCCCTTTCCTAAGCCCAGGCCTTGTCCACCGTGTGCTTTCCTGGGCGAGATCAGTTGACTGGCTCGCGCCTCTGACACTAGTGCTGCATGCCAGGCCCTGCTGCTTTGGGCTAGATGAGTTGCAGTGTCGGGCTCACATAATCTTGCTCCCTTGCTGGCAGCGGTGGTATCTTGGTGGCAAGTTTTCTGTCTCCCTTCCAAGGAAGTGCTGTGTTGTGCTAGCTCCGGTGTTTGCCTGGCAGGTTACACAGGGCAGCGCTGTGAGGAGGATGTGGACGAGTGCGCTACAGGCCCTTGTCACAACGGAGGCGTGTGCTCTGAGCGATCCAACCAAACCTACTATGGGACACGACACGACTTCCCCAGCGAGTTCAGCTATAGTCAAGCGGCTGGTTTCCTCTGCTGGTGCCAGCCAGGTTTTTCAGGTGAGCTACCCACTGGGCTGTGTCCTGCACCCCTGGTAGGAGCTGCCCAGCTTGGGTCCCAGGGAGTGGAGAGGAGCCATCTGTGCAGCAAGAGCCACCCGCCTCGTGCAGAGGAAGATGGTTCTGGCTGTGCAGCTGCCTCATGATGAGGAGTGTGTGGCTTTCCCTTGCTGTATGTGCATATTGCAGATGGCAGTAATAATGTAACCAATACCATATCCCTCAAGGCCCTGATTTCCGGGCTGGTGCAATAGCCCACCCCCTTCCCTAATGTTCTGTTCAGTACCCTGCAGCTGGGCGGATGGCAAATTAGCTCTGGTGGCCTCTACCATGGGCATAAAGCAAAATTTGTCCTTGCAATATATTAGTGGGGGATCCCCCTCTGGAAGAAGCTCTTAGTCCCCTGGAGTCCCAGGTAACGTCTTAAGCCTCCCCTTGTAGTGACGGCTCTTGTAGCAACCTTTCGTGTAGTTGGGATGGGCAGGCAACTCCCTCTGCATGTGAAGGGCTCTAGAGTTGCTCAACAGAGACTGCCCTTTCTGTGTTTTTCAAAGAGCTTATAGGAGTGTGGGGCTGGGGAGTGTGGGTGGGTTCGGGGGAGGGGGCGGCAGGGGAAGTGCCCTGTTGGGGGGAAATTGGAAATATAGGAGGGCATTTTCTCTAGTTATTAGAACAGGGGTCTCAGAGTCCGGATTCCTGGGTTCTGATCTCACGTCTGCCACTGACTTGTGTTGTGGCCTGGGGTAAATCGCTTATCCTTTCGGTGCCTTAGTCTTCTACGCTTTATAAATGGGGATTAACGATACCTGCTTTCCAGGTGGGTACGCAGGGACAAGTAACACTTGTAATGGGCACTTTGCATCTTTGGATGAAAGCTGCTGAAGAAGAGCAAAGAATTGTGAAAGAAGGTGTTAAGATTCCCCCTGCAGGGGATGCACACACATCCACTACTTGGGCTTACTGAAATCAGTCTAACGGGATTGTGTTTTCACTTTCAAAGGGGAGAACTGCTCTGTTAACATTGATGAATGTGAGTCTCAGCCATGTCAGAATGGAGGGTGCTGCACCGATCTGGTTAACGGCTTCCTTTGCCATTGTCTACCAGGATACTCAGGTAATGTTGGTGATGGAGTGTGTGGAATCATTCGAGCCTGGTTAGTTGATGCTTTTTGAGTCACTGATTTGCCATAAGGTTGCATAATTGGATCCTAGGACTGGCTAGAGAAGGCTGCTGAGTGAGACTGAGCTGAATTGGACAGAGAGCTGTGGAGGCCCAAGACTGGTGTAGCTGTGGTTGTTTCCTAAGGGCTGTAGCAGTTTGGGGCAGGGAATGAGGAGCCTGTCACCAGCGTATAAAACAATGATGATATTTCTCCTTCTCCCCCCATGGATGATGAGCCAGGGATTTGGGGTTGGAGGCTACATTCTGTTATTTAGGGAGGTCAAAAGGTCTTGGTGTCGTGAGCAAATGCAGCACAGGCCTTTCTGTTTGCTGGGGTGTAAGGATGTGCTTGGAGTGGTGGACCTGGGTTCTGCTAGAGATGCCTTGTGTGTCCCTTGGTAGGTCACTCTAACCCATTCTGTGCCTCAGTTTCCCCACCTGTGAAATAGTGAGACTGGCTTGCCAGGGGCACTGTGAGGCTAAGCACATTACTGTTTGTACCCTTTGGCTGGAGGGATGAACAGCGGGGATGGGGCCTCTAAAACAGTGTGCAGTGAAAATGTAGCAGCATCTTTGAACATGTGAAGATTAAACACAGAGCTATGTGCCACATATCCCAGACACCACAGAAACAAGAGGGGCAGAAAAGCTTGCTAGGCCCACATAGTCTGCCCCCAACTGACACTGTGAGCTGGTACCACTTTGGCCTTGTCTTCACTAGGAAAAAAGATGCATTTTTACCACCTGCTTGCTAACACGTAGTAAAATCCTCATGTGGATGGGCCCTTTATTTTGATACAAACAGGATAGGGGCAAAGGCTGGTGAGAGCTGTACTCCCTGAGCGATCAGTTTTGTGTGTCTCTTCTCATCCAGCATGGTGTTTGTCTCCATCCCCGGCGCCACACAATCATTCTGCTATGATTGTGACAACCTTCTTTGCAGCTGCAGCTATTGGGGTGGCTTCCCTCTCTCTCTCTCTGTACCTTGTCGCCAATCCATCTCATCTCAAACCTCAGAGGAAAACCTCTTGTCTCCTTTCCCTATTTTCTTTAATCGCTCTCTGCTAACTAACAACCTGATACTAATAAGGGGTATGGTTTATATGGAAGATATTCTCTAACTGGCTTGCACTCTTCCAGCCCTCCAAGAGTAAAATGTATCCTGCCCGAAATGCTGAAAGGCTGCCATCTTGTGGGAGAAAGGAAAAACTTGAAGCTACAAGAGAGTTTTTAACTCTTCTCAGAAGGTGGTAGGTAGCAGTATTCCTGAGTCTGTGCTGGGCCTTTTCTAGTCCCCATTATACCAGTATAGTTATACCAGTTTAGTTATATCCGTATAACCCCTGTGTGGACAATCTTATTCCAACACTTGTGTCTTCAGTTTAGTTTAAGCCCCTCTCAAGTGACATATGCTCCTCTACCAGAATAAGTGTGTCCACATGGGCTACACCAGTAGAATCATAGAATATTAGGGTTGGAAGAGACCTCAGGAGGTCATCTAGTCCAATCCCCGAAGCAGGACCAACACCAACTAAATCAAATATAACGAGCAGTTTAAACTCACAACGTAGGTTGTTCTGAAAGAAAAGTCCGTGTAGACAAGGCTGTAGAAATAGGCTTTATTCCAATCTCTCAACTGCTGTGCAGGGCCAGTTCCTACAGTGCTGCACCTGCAGATGCAGACCTCTTCCCAATGGAATGTCGTATAGTTCATTAAATGTCTCACCATTGTAAATCCTAATCCCTGTCTGTTTGTGCCTCCAGGGCTGTTTCCCTCCCTCAGTGCCCTGGTACCACTCTTGGGAGTCCAAGGAGCTCACCATTTCATTTCACTTCCCAAACTGTAGGTTTACCTAATCCTTCTGAGCCCCTGGGCCTGCTCATGGGCAGAAAAGCTGACACAGGCACAGGATAGGGAGAGACCGCGCTAGAGAGTTCATTCTGTTGCACCTGTTTGGGGTTCATTAGTACTCGAAGGAGATTAGAGGCAGGTTGCTGTGTTGTTAAATCACTATGTCTCCTTTGGGGTAGTTCCAAGACATAACAGGGAAAGGCTGGGAGCAGCAGGTGGGGAAGTCACATTTTGCCTCTCTGTGAGCTCAGTGAGCTGAGTGAGTGCATGTGGAGGAGTGAAGCTGACAGGGAAATAATAGCAATTAATCTCCCCTGCTTTGTCAATTAATCCCAGTATAGTCCTGCTGGGTAAACAGCTTATTACTTCATATTAGGATCACAGAGTAACTTCATGAAGTTTCCAGTAATGTTTCTGTTCAAAATACATTTCTGTGGCAGCTTAGATCTGCCATGAGCTTGGGTTTAAGCTGCCTTCCATGATTAAAGTGAACTTGCTACTCTGATGTAGGCTGCTTTTTTCATGTTCTCTCCTGGAGCCCTTTCTTCAGGCTCAGGAATGTGGGGAGTGTTGTGGGAGAACTGTGTGAATCAGCAGAAATCACCTTCCTCCATGTTAGGTTTCAGTGTAGTAGCCGTGTTAGTCTGTGTCAGCAAAATGAAAATAAGAAAGAAAAACTTGTAGCACCTTAGAGACTAACAAATTTATTTCAGCATAAGCTTTCGTGGGTTAGTACCCACTTCATCGGATGCATGTGTTAACTGCCTAAGTGCTGTCTCAGGCTGTGGCACAGCACAGAGCTGGGATGGCTCTTGCCTAAAATGTAATTATTGCCACAATAACAGACAGTAACTGGAAGCCCAGTGACCCAGTCCTGTCAGAACCACAGGGCAAGATGGGACACTGAGATGAAAAGATCTGGGAGAGAGTCTGTCTGCTATATGGGTCATGTGACCTCTGCGGTTTGTATGCCCTCAGGGGTAGAGGCTGTGCCTTCCATTCCCATCCGGTGGTGCTCAGAATTCCCTGCATGGGCTGAGTCAGAGGGATGTGCAGGAGCAAAATTAAACACAGAAGGGGGTGGATGAGTCTTGGTGGTCCCAGAAAAGATGGCAACTGTGATAAAACTAAAGTCATGTTCCCACCTGAGGGACAGCCAGACTCGAAGAGATGGCTGAACTGAAGGAGCTGGATTCAGATGATTACTGTGTTCTCTGATGAGAACAAACCAAATTATCTATTAAGGTGAATTGTCTTTTGGGTGAAATGTGGCGTGTGTTTAACTGGTCAACAGTTTAGGACAGGAAGTGAGGAAGAACAGTGCATTCAGTTGAAATGGGAACTGGCATTTAGGTTGGCAGAATGTAATTGCTCAATTAGAATTAGAATTTGGCCAGTTAACCTTCGATTATAGGAGCTGTTTTAATGACTACGAGTGGCCTAACGCGCATTTTCCATCTCCTAAGAATGCTGTCCAGCAGCTGGTTCCCCCTAGCACCATGCGCTGTCATTCAGTCAGCCTGAGTGAGCAGTCAGCTTACTCTGTTCAGCCTTAGGGTAGGTCTACACTGCAATTAGACACCCACAGAAGGCCCATACCAGCTGACTCGGGCTCACGGGGCTCAGGCTAAAGGGTTGTTTAATTGGGGTGTAGCTGGTCGGGTTCAGGCTGCAGCCTAGGCTCTAGGACCCTGTAAGGTGGGAGGGTCCTAGAGCCAAGGCTTCAGCCTGAGCCCCAACGTTACCCCAATTAAACATTAAACAGCACCTTAGCCCAAGCCCTGCAAGCTTGAGGTCAGCTCGCATGGGCCAGCTGCGAGTTTTAATTGCAACATAGTCATTACCTTCAGTGTCCTCTTCAGCCCAGCTCTTGGAGGAAGCAAAAACCCTTTTTCTGTTGTATTAACAACCTTTGCTTCTCCCAACAGCTCTTTTTGCAAGAGTGCAGCCCAAACCCAGACACACTTGCGGTTTTGTGTTACTTGATACGCACACCACCCAGTGCAGTGAATTGAGGAAACAGGATTGGTGGTTTTTTCTGACCGGACAGATTGTTTAATTTGTTTGTACAGACATTTTCCAGGTGTCTGTTCTGTTCCAGAAATGTGACATCTACTGTAGTCAGGGAAGGCAGCTAAAAGGTTAAGAAACTAAAGAGATTAGAAAGCCTTTAGCCCTTGGAAAGAAGAAGCCCTTTCAGCAAATACAGCAGACTGGAGCTAGCAGATATTTCCTGGGGCTGCCTTCATTTTACCTGGAAGGTATATTACTTCTATGCACACACCATGGCAGCAGCAAAGAGGCTGGCTGTAAAATGTTCAAACAGATGCTTAAACCGCTTTTCAGATTCATGCAGAGGGAGTATTAGTTGGTCCTGGATAAGGCTAGAGTGAGCTTTGTACTGTTCACTTCACTCTGCAGCTCCCTACTGCATTATGGCTCCATCGTTAGTCAGACCTTCTAAACATGCTGTCAGTTTACCAGGCACTGTAGGAATTTACACCCCACACTAGTGCCTGTGTGAGTCCTGGTGTCAGATATGATTTAACTGTATACAGTGCCTGTGATCAAAAGCCTCCACTGAGATTCTGATGCTGCACTAGGTCTATTTGGACGTGCCTGTTATAGCAGATTGTCTGACCAGAGGGCAGCATGAGATATGCCAGTTACTTCCGGCTCACCCTGGTTAAAGGGTTTAGAGGATTAGCAAAGGTGGAGCAACTCTGATGAATTAAATTAGGCTTCCCTGTTAATGAAAATGGGTGAAGCCTGGCTTAATGTCGCATCCAGAATAAGGCCAAGCAAAGATGTGAGCAAAACAACAACTCAAAGGGACAGAAAAGTCTGTGCACAGAAACAGCAAAGCTCCAGCTGTTGCAGAGAGCGGTTGGGCCAGCTGCTGTTAGCCTCCAACAATGTCTTTCGAGGACAGGCGGCTGTCAGAGGATAGACTTCAGACTAGATCATTGTGGCAATTCCTGTGCAAAATGCATGTTCTGTAACATTCATCATCTTCATATGTAATCACAGCTTTGCCTCCCAGTTAACAGTGTAACCTGCCTGCACACTGCAAATGCAACAGAGCTCCTTCCTTCCCAGCAAGGAAGTTCTCGTAACAAGATTTATTCCAGAGACAAAGGTAGTAGGATTGCTGTCTGAGAGGTTTCTTCCCATCGCCAATGCTCTCAGGAAATGTCTCACTCATTCAGAGCCTTGATACTAATTTCTAAATTTCTGGGATTGATTCACAAACATGTCAAGGAAGTCACTAACCTCCATCCAAGAAGCAACATGTGGAATTTGGACTGGTCCTCTTCCCAAAGCAAATACAGGTCTGTAGCACTAATCTGTAGCTTGCTATTACATTAATCCTAGGAAGTGAAGCAGTTACTGTTGCTACTTAAAAGTATTCCATGTAATGCATTTGGAGAGATGCAATGATAAATAGTGAGCAAAAAGCTGAGCTGACTTACCTGCTGCACAGTCCCTCGAGGTCAAGATTTTGGTCCAGAACCTTTTAAAGCCCCTGATCCTGCAGTTCACTGGAGCAAGACAGACATCTATGCCAGTGTAAGAGTCTAACTGAAAGTTTCAAAGAAACGCTAGTTTTCACAGATACCCCCGTTTAGTTGTATTGCAGAGGGGCATGGATCAGCATTCATGTTGCACTCCGTCAGTACCCACCCCAAGCTGGGGAAACGAATGATCCAACCAGTGGACAAAATTCGGTGATGAATCCTGATCAGGTGCCACTGGAGTCATGTTGCGTTGCGCATGCGCTAAGAAGAAGGGAGTGGAATGTTGCTTGCAGCCATTGCAAAATGACTGACTCTTGTCAGCCACAACACAGAATTAAATAAATAAAAACTCTTATTTCTGACATCATGTGAACAGCTGATGTAAAGAGCTGTTCAATGCCATTTGCAGTGCACAACAACAAACTTCATTGGTCCTGCAAAACCCGCAAACAATGCTACATATTCTTGTGTGCCGTCCACTTGCATCTTTTCACTTAACTATTCGCACATATACAGATATAGCACCCTCTGGTAACAACTGCAGGATCAGGGCTTAATCTTGCTAGTTAACCATTCAAAATCTGTGCTTTTTAAGGGGGCTTGACATGCAAGCAACCCAGATACCTCTGAGAAGTTAAATATTTAATCCAGATGACTACTCCTCGCATGCCTCCCACACCAGATCCATGTGAAACTGACTAGTCTGTTTGGATTGATTAGGCTGGGTGAAGTGCAGAAAGTAAGCCAGCAGCATGCACGACTCGTTGGAATTCTGTTCAAATGTCCAAAGGTGGCATTGGTAACCACAGGACGTGGGATGTAGGCATTGTCTTTTTTAGGATTTTTAACCTGACAGTGCTGCTTACACATAGGGGGAAGATTCAGATACTTTGGGAAAAGCTCCCAGTTCTAAATAATCTTTCTCCACAGAAATAAGAACTCTCCCTGTTGCAAGGCAGGAAGAAACCACCACCATGATCTGCCCAAACTTTTGGACTGTGCCAGATCCTGAGATAATGAGGAGATTCTGGCAGCTCAGTCTCTGCAGCTGTTTGTGAGGAAAGACAGATCCTTGGCCCCCAGATCCCAATGCCTAAAGTCAGTATGGTCATCAGGCTGCAGGACATGGCCTCCTCTGTGTCACTGGTGATCAGGAACATTTGTTTAGAGGGTGACTGGCAAAAACTGTTTGTTGGCTGGTAAGGAGATATTGGTGCAGAGGCATTGGTTGGGATGAGGACACTTGAAGTAAGTTGAGTGGTCAGGGAGAGGTTGTGAGAGGCTGCTCCTTGGCATTCAGAAATTTGAACTTCTTCCTTCACTTTTATCCACTTAATCGGTTTTCTTCTAGTGCTCTTACTTGTCATTCTTTTTCCTTTCTCCCTCATTGGCTTCAATGAAATCACTCATGAGGGTAAGGACTGCAGCAGCCTTTGTTTGCAAATATTGCAGAATGAACACACACAATGAGATAACAGGGCAAGTGGAGGAATGAAACTCTCTGGATGAAATCGTGGGCCCAGTTAAGTCAGTGGGAGTTTTGCAAAACTACCATTGATTTCAGTGGGGCCAGGATTTCACCCTCCGTGTCTGGAAATCTCTCCATTTGTTGTTACCTGCAGTGGCTATTAGTCAGTGGTAGATACACAGCTTTTCTTTGTAAGCCAGAAATGGAAAAATTCTTATTTGGGCCCTAATTGTGCCATCCCTGTGCAGGGAAATCAGTGCGATAGCACGGGGTGTGAGCGAGGGCAGGGGCTTGTCCCAGTCCTCCCATTGTCGGAGCTAATGCTGTGGATCCTGCAGGGCATTACTGTAACGCACTGAGTGAGAATACACTGTAGATGCATTCTTCTTGTCAGCACTGACAGAAGCCAGCTGGGGAGGTTTAGAGCAGGGCTGGATTAGATCTCACCACAGCGCAGGTCTCTTTATATTGGCTGGTTTCATTTCCAATCCCCTTTTGCCTGACCAGCACTGGGAGAGAGCTCACACATACTGTCCCCTTCCAGTCCAGACTTTCGTTCTCCCCTCCCCATCCCACCCCCACCTTTCTTCCGTCACTGTCACAAATGTCTGCAAGAAACCTGCCATGAAACCTGTGCTGGTTGGTGTGATCGTGGGTGGAATTTATCTCCTAGCAGGTAATGACAGATACCGCAGTCAGTGCAACTTGGGGTGGGTGGGTTTGTAAGGGGTTACAGCTCAGGTTGTGTCGTTAGTGATAGCTGGAGACTTGGGGGAGAGGGACAAGAGGAGTTTTATGGTCTAAGAGTTGTCGTGAAGCTGGCAGCGACTGTGCTGAGCATTATGCTGGGAGCCCCATGCGTGTCTTTGCTATAACCCTGATTCCTCCTCTTTGCTGGGAGTGACTGAAGTTGGGATGTTGTTGCAGAGCGTCAGCTGTCACTTTATGCTCAGGTGCACTTTAGAATCACATGACGTCTTTCACACTTACTCTGTGAAATCTCTGCCTCTCTCTCTCTCTTCAACTGAATTTTTTTAAGGGATTAAAATTTCCTTTACTGAAAACCGTGGGACTTCTTTGGTTGAAAATAAAAGCGCTGAGCACTTCACTGCCCCCTGCACTAATCCACACACCCAGTCTCTCTGGCTAGAAGTGCCGGGTGGGAGAGAGGTCCAAACAGTGTGTTGCTATGGAAATGGTGGTAATGATGCAAACATAATTGTCATTGCAGGGCCTGGTTGTTGCAGCTAAGTCTCTGTTTTATGTTGTATTGGAATAATAGGAGCTCTAATTAGGATGCACTGGGGAATGGCTGCTAGGAATGCAGCTGCCTGCTGGGGAGAGGGCAAGGCGGTGCTGGCTAGTAAAGATCACTGCACTGCACTGGTACTTCCAGAATGGCTGGCAATACTCATACCCTTCATTAATAGAAAGGTCCAGTTAATAGATCTCAGACTTTGGATATCTTGACATGTGATTTGCTAAATTTGAATCTCTCTTACTGTGTGTGTCCCCGTCTGTCTTGCAAACGTATGTCTGACAGGTATGATATATGCAGTTTAGTCCCAGGATATTAGAGGAACAAGGTGGGTGAGGTAGTATCTTTTATTGGACCAATTTCTGTTGTGAGAGGGAGAAGATATTATTATTTCACCCACCTTGTGTCTCTAGGTATGATATAACATTTAGCATGTATAACATATTTTCAAAGCCATGTTTAGAAATAGCTCTCAGTGAGTCAGTAGTTCTGTTCAGCTCTCCCAGTGGGCACTGCCGGTTTAGTAACCCTGGCACCTGTCAGATAAAACCATTTATCAGATACCATGACACTGGTGCTTTAGAAAGACCTAAGTGGCTCATGCAAGGTAGGGCTTGAAAGACTCAGCTTTGCCATTTGAAAGTACTGGAAACTGGAGACTTTCAAAGCTGTAATAAGAGTGTGCATGTGTCTCTGGTTAATGTAGTCATTACCTTGAACACTCTTGAATTAACCAAAATATCTTAAAATAGTGGTCATTGTCCTGACAACAACTTTGAAAGACTGTGATTTCTAAATGGCTGCTTCCTCTTATATTTGTTAGTTGATCCTTTTATTTATATTAAGACACTTGGTGATTTTCTTATCTAATTAAAGAGCTACAAGATCAGAGTATATTTTATAATATGCTGTCTTTTCCTTTATTATTTATGGATATTTCTGTGGGCCCTAGCATCAGGTGCTCAGAGGGAACGCAGCAAAATCTGCAAGTGTAAAAAGTACCTCTTTTTGCAACAGAAGTGTCACATGGAATTAAGTTCTGTTCTCTTAACACCTGAAATGGAACATTTGTGCTCACAGGTTACTCTGTGTTCCTCCTTTAAGAATACAACAGAACGTTTAAAACAGAATTTAAAAGAAAAGTCCTTTCTAGTATGATTGCAAAGACACACAACCATCCCGCCTGGAGAAATCTGGGATAGCAGGTACAGTCCAGGAAATGGTCTGCATCTTTCTCTCTGCTGTAATGGCCCAAAGCAAAAATCTTGTTATTTCCGGAGTGGGGTGATTTCCTTCTCTTTGCTGTTTGCGTTCCTGGCTGCATTAACACTGAATCATTCACAGCCAAGACACAAAACTCAAACCCCTCTGGTGAGCTGCAGTTAGCATCTAGGAAGAAGACAGCAAGGGAATTCTTTCCCCTGCAGCTGACTGTTTTTTAAACCTAGCATCACCAGAGTCTGATAATCTGGAGGATGTTCAGGGAAGATGACAAATTTATCAGCAGACTAGAGGGGATGACATAGCCAGACTCTCCTAAGTGACAATAGATGGGGAGAGGGCAGAGTAGCTATCTGTCTAAGGGTGTAAACACCAAGGAGGGAGAGGAGTTACTAAGAGTGTTTGTTCCACTGCTTGCATCCGAAGAAGTGGGTATTCACCCACGAAAGCTTATGCTTCAATACCTCTGTTAGTCTATAAGGTGCCACAGGACCCTTTGTCGATTCTACAGATCCAGACTAACACGGCTACCCCTCTGATACTGTGGAGGTACAGTAGGCGCAATGGGGTGAACTGGTAATTGAGGGGATACATTGGTTTCCAGGAAATATTTGCTTCCATTGAGACGGAAGCTCTGGAACAGTCTACCCTATCGTGGGATGTTTTAAAACTAGACTGGCCAAAGCAGTAGCCATGTGCTCCATTGGCCCCTAGGAGGAGGGGGATGAATTAGACATTGTTTCATAGGCCTTTCCTCTCTCCTGCCTGTGGCTGTTTGCAAGCAGGGGTGCTGACAATGATGGCAGTCTGTTTTTTGTTCCTCTACTAGGAGCTGCCTTCTGACTCCACAGCCAGCACATCTCTCTCTCTTTCTCTCTCTCTGCACATGTGCTGCTAGGTCTGCCAGGCACCAGCCACAGCCAGCCAAGATCTATCAAAATCTGAAGTGGTAACTTCTTCTCCTTCACCCATTCCAAACAAAACAGACCAGGAATCAAAACATGTGTCCCGGGGGAGCGCTCAGCATTTAATTAGCCACAAACTTGGGGCTGCGCACTCGCTGCGGGGATTAATTTGCCACCTGGTGTGGAGAGCTCACACCACAGGTGTCATCTGGGAGTCCAGCAAATAGTAGCAGGAAAGCCTGTTTGTGCTGTCTTAATGTGGAGGTTCCCAACTCTGAGAAGAGAGAGACAAATGGGGAGGGGGGTGAGTTCTTCATGGGGAAATGGAGCTCTCTCCCACTCAGAGGGAGCCCAGCCAACTTCTCCATTCTCCGCTTCTCAGAGACCAGACCCCACTGCATCTTTGTCTGCTACCTAGAATGCTGGTCTCTGCGGACCACAGACCTGGTAGCCATCATGCAGCCTTCTGCAAGCAGGCCTTGACTGGCTTGAGCACCCCTTGCAACCTGATATCCAGTCCTGGTGGGCAGCAGCCTGAACCCCATGCTGGGCCTAATAATCATCTCTACATCTGTTCAACAGCCAGGCCTCTAGCCTTAAATGTGCCTCTGCTAATTAATCCGAATCCTGACCTGTGACCCTGGCAGTCCTTGTGTCCCCAGTGCTGCTGATACCCCACATCCAGTCCTGGGCCTGCACAGAACTCTGCCACTTCACCATCATCCTGACCAACAACTCCCCATATTTTCCTGTCCTGGGCTTCTTCAACGCAGGCGCTGTCCACCACACCCTTCTTTGTGCTGGCTCATTACACTCAGTTCCTGCTGCAACTCTGTTAAAATCCCCACAGATGGATATTGATTTTCCACCTGCCACACACTCTCTCCCTCTTCCTCCTCAGCAGAAGTACCTGGACCCTGCATGGCACGGCCGTCACTGTGCCTAGATCAACACCCTCCCCCAAAGTCAAGTGGAGGAAGGGTGCTTACCTGTCTGTGTAGAAGTGTTTCTGACACCAGTGGCCATCTCAGAAACAGTTCTGAATCTTCCCATTGAGTAAGTTTTTCCTGCAGGGCAGTGGTCACTGTTAAAATGCAGCACTTGCCCACAGTTACAAGGCAGAGCAGTTCCCCTATGAATTATCTCAGAGACCGCTGGCTGGCAATGGTGGATCAGTGCTGGCTTGATGGTGCCCACAGCACAGAACCAGTTTATCTGAGCAGACCCGAGCCTCCCATCCCTGCCATGCTACTTTCCAGATCTGTAAGGTTTACACCCTTGGACCCACATTCAGGTAGTTTGGAACAACATGGGTGATGTAAATCTGAAGTGTGACTGATGGACTGGCATCTCTTCAGCGACAGCTGAATGCTTGGTCTGAAGGGCCACAGGAGACCTATCCAGGGAGGGCCTGAAGGGAGTAAACTAACTCAGCTAGTTTGGGGGACACTAAATGTTTTGAGGTTTACTGCAAGACATTGCTGGGGACTAGGTCACTGAACTGGCACAGGAAGTCAAGAAACCCCACTTCTTTGCTGAGATTTATATTACAGGTCATCAGCTCCAGCTCTTCTGCTCCTAATGCAGCACCTCCATCTCCCCTCAGCTCTCACCCTCAGGCTACTATTTAATCTCTTCATCATGTTCACCTTAGTGCTTTAATGGCTTTTCTTTTTAAATGTCATTTGTTTTCATTCACTTCCTTTGTGCTTGGATTCCTTCTTTTCCTTGTGACCATCCTTGCTAGCTGGACTCTGTGTAATGCATTTAGAGCTGGATAATCCATACTGGGCTTATCCGTGTGGCTGTCTCTGAAGATTAGCGGAAACCAATGTTATGGGCTCGATGAACAGTGGACTGGCATCTAATCAGAGTGTTTTTTCCCCCATCAGTCTGAAGACACTATGATGGCAGCTCTGGTTGTAATCTCTCCTAACCTCTCCGCGTTCTACTGGGATGTGGTTAGTGTCTGTAGGATAAAGTGCAACGGCTTTTTACCCTACTGACTTCAGTGAGACTGTACAGTGTTGAATTTGGCCCAACATGTGCCTTTGGGGCATATATTTATTTCTTCTTTGGTGGTGAATTGAGCTTCATGAGTGCTTATGACCAGGGCTGCCAACGGTTGTTTTAGGAATTACTGGATTAACTCTTCCATTTTGTTTCCATTTACTTGCCTGCATAGTTGTGTATTGTGGTGCTCTGTGCACTAAGTGTCTGGTTTAAAGGCACTGAATTCTTGTTGTGATTAATCTTTTTATTAATTTTCATAAAGAGACAATGAAAAGTATAAAAAGGTAAATGACGTACAGCTTGTGTATGTGCCAAATACTTCATGTTTCATGGGGTCTCCAATAGAAAATTGCAGTTGTGCAATTGTACAACCCATCAAAGCTGCGAGAGCAGACAGCACTACATAGATATCCCATAGGGTGAGGGTTACAGTGATAAAATAGCAAACGTACGTGAGGAGGGAGGGGTGGGAGGAGGGTATAGGAAGAGGGATTGAGTGGAATAGAAATCTGGCATTCTTTGAGCAGTCTCTGTGGTTTTTATTCAAAATTTATTTAGAAATGGGATCCAAATTCTTTGAATTCATTAACTGATCTCTACGGCAATTTGTCTAGTCTTTCTTTGGTTGCTAATTCAGACGGGTCCATATATCGCTGTTCTATTCTGTGCATAAATCCACTCTTCCATCTGTGTAAAATCAGGTACTTGGTGATCACTGTAGCCCCCAAATCCAGCTGCTCCTTGGTGGCCTGAGAGTGGTTTCACTGTATGGCAATGACCCAAGGTGCTGACTGAGTGGGGGCTGATGTTGTGACCAATTTGCTGCTTTGGGAGAGCAAGTCCTAATCACATAAGAACGTTCATACTGGGTCAGACCAAAGGTCCGTCTGTCTTCCGACAGTGGCCAATGCCAGGTGCCCCAGAGGGAATGAACAGAACAGGTAATCATCAAGTGATCCATCTCCTGTCGCCCATTCCCAGCTTCTGGCAAACAGAGACTAGGGACACCATCCCTGCCCATCCTGGCTAATAGCCACTGATGGACCTATCCACCATGAACTTCTCTAGTTCTTTTTTAAACCCTGTTATAGTCTTAGCCTTCACAACATCCTCTGGCAAAGAGTTCCACAGGTTGACTATGCGTTGTATGAAGAAATACTTCCTTTTGTTTGTTTTAAGCCTGCTGCCTATTAATTTCATTTGGTGACCCTTAGTTCCTGTTATGAGGACTAAATAACACTTCCTTATTTATTTTCTCCACACCAGTCATGATGTTATAGACCTTTGTCATGTCCCCCCAACTTAGTCATCTCTTTTCCAAGCTGAAAAGTCCCAGTTTTATTAATCTTATTAATCCCCTACAATAAGATCCTGTTTCTTACTCTGTTTCCCAGGTGTGGAATGTGCTGTCAACATCGACGAGTGCAAGGATGGCCCCTGTGAGAATGGGGCTACCTGTAAGGATGCCATTGCTGACTACTTCTGCTACTGTTCCCCTAGTCAGGATGGCATCATATGGGGAGGGAAGAACTGCTCTGTTGAGCTTACTGGGTGCCAGACGCATGCTTGCCAAAACGAGGCCTTGTGCATCCCAACGTACCAAGCTGAGGCCCATGGACACCTTTGCCAGTGCCAGCCTGGTTTCTACGATGCCAAATGCTCAACACCAACAACATTTTCCTTCAGTTCCCGAGGGTATATCTTCATTGACATGCCCATGAATAATAACCGGAGCAGGAGGGACGTGGCAGGGGACTCCCTGGCCACGGTGTCTCTCCGGTTCCGAACCACCTTGCCTGATGCCATCCTCTTCTACCGAGGCAATGAAGCAGAGTACCTGTTCCTGGAGCTCTCTGATGGCATGCTGCATGTGGGGCTGAGGAGAGACGATGTTGAATCCTCTTTGCTCTTGAAGGGGCTGAGGGTTGATGATGGCCAGTGGCACAAAGCTGAGGTTCTTCTTCAGGACTCTCTACAGTTAAAGCTCTGGCATAAAGCTTGTGACACAGGAGTCTGCCTGCAGGACTTTCCTACTAGAGACGGTGCCTCTTCTCTCTCACCTGCCTTCCTAAAAACTTACATCGGGGGAGTTTATGGAGACTCGACAGTTAACAATACGTGGAGCCAGGAGAGTTTCATCGGCTGCCTGGAGGACCTGCAGATTGATTATCAAGCTATTCTTCCCTTGGATATTCCCCACCATGAATCCTCCCCAGTGGAGCTGGGCTGCAACAGGACAGAATGGTGCCACTCCCAGCCCTGCTCTCAGAGAGGCCTGTGTGTAGACCTCTGGGCAACCTTTAGGTGTGACTGCTCTAGGCCTTACGAAGGCCAGACTTGTTCACATGGTAAGTGTCGAATGATGGCATCTGCCAACTCCTCTGGTGATGAGCAATCTAGAGACCTAAAGTGCCACTGGCTTTGGAAGCAACAGCATTTTCTGCTTAACCAGGGTTGGAACTGAAATTGAACCCTCTGTAAATAGATTTTCTATCAAACCCTCTTTATGTTGTGACTAAACAGAGCCTGCCCCTGCTAGGATTGTCAGTTACATGCCCTGACCTCCTCTTTGCACCAGATCACAGCAATTACAGAAGGGCAGTGAAGCCATTTCACTAGGAAAAACAGTTACTTGCCCATCTCAAGTTCAGGGTGAAAAGGAACATGTTGTATTTGTAGATAAAATGCTCAGTGCTAAAGGTAACTGTTTTATTGGAAATCTGAGCTGAGATTATTCCTGATGCATTTTCACAGTCCTGCAGGGCTTGTATTAATACTGTTGTCAGTTTCTGGTTTCACTCCCATTCTCTAAACGTAGCAAGTACAAAAGCTCCTGTGATGATGTGGGGGCTGGGAATTTTAAAAGCAGCTTTGTAGTTTAAAATTTCCCAAATTCATGTGTCAGGGGCCATGATACATGGACTCTTCCTTGGTGTGCCGCGTGTGTACGAGTTACTGTCCCGAGGCAGGAAAGACACTCACTTGCTTTCTTTGAATAGTTCACACCATAAGCTTTGGCACTTTCCTTGCCCAGAGTCTCTAGGAGCAAGGTCCAGTCCTGTGATACACAGTGGAAAGCAAGTTTGAAAGAGAAGTCATGCAAGGGTTGGAGCTCAAAACATCCCCAAGCCACCTGCATTGCCCTGCCTTACAGAACTGATGTGTCTTTCCTTTCCCTTCCAGAGTACCCAGCAGGAACGTTTGGCTTGGAGGATTCCTCCAGCTTTGCTTCCTTCACGATTGCTGATAATCCTGGTGCAAACTTCAACGTCTCCTTTTTTATCCGTACTCTGAAGCCAAGTGGCCTAGTGCTGCAAATCAGCAATGGGACTGACCCCGGCCTCACTGTGTATCTGAAGAGTGGCCAGCTCCAGATAGCAATGCCATCTGCAAATGTTGTGACTTTCTCCGAAAACCTGGCTGATGGGAGGAGATACCTGGTAACGCTCACCTTTCAAGGAGGAAGAGTTCATGCCAGCCATTCAGACAGAGATGTGGAGCTAGGGCAGCTGGCAGTGAGGCCTCTTGTAGCTGGTTTTGAGGTGTATGTCGGTGGACTTCCTCACCAAGACCATGTGAGCACATGGGGAGGATATTTTAAAGGTTGTCTTCAAGATGTCCAGCTCAACAACCACCGAATGGAGTTCTTTCCTACTCAGGCTGAGAACTACAGTCTGCCACAAAAGGTGTATGTGGGACAAACCACTAACCTCGCACTGGGCTGCAGCTCTGATGACACCTGCAAGGTAGGGACTCTCACTGCTCTCTGCACGTGCGTGGTTGTTTATTACAAGCAAGCCTCCGTGGCTGTACAGCAGTTTGGCTGTTTCACTGATTTCAGGAAAAATGTGAGTGTTTCTGTTAAAGGAGAAAGTGCAAAGCCCCCAAACATTCCACATCTAATCCATCTCCTTCACATACTTCTACCCACTACTCCCCCCAGAGCTGACATCCACACCCTATGCATACAACATTCCCAAACCACCTCCATCCTGCAAACACACTGACCAGTCCACCTCTTCTTTATCCCCATGCCCTATCTATGCACCCCAAACAACAGAACTCTACCAACATACACCCTATCCTTTAACCTTCTCAACCTCTCTTCCCCTAAATACACTCTCACCTCCAGCCCACAGTGCTCCATCTCTTTAACAGTAACAATAATTGAGTCTCTCAGTACCTACCATCAGGGAGGTCAGGATGTGTCTGATGGGGGACTTCCTCTCCTTCCTGCTGTATGTGAAGTGTGCTAGGCTGTGCTCTCTCTGCTGCCTCTCCCAACTCTGCCTGCATCATTGCACCTGTTGCAGGGAGCTATTGCCCCCTTTCACTGCTCTGCTTCTGCTGGTGGGAGTGTCACCCTGGAAACAGCTGCTTGTGTTGTTTTCAGGGACTTTTGCAACTTGCCTCCTATGTTTCTCACACTTCCTTCTGCGCCTCACAGTTTTGTTTTCACCTGCACCTGTGAACTCCAGCGAAGTTATTTTAGTTGGTTATAATTAGCCACTCTTCGCACAGCACTTTGGAAAGGGAATGCGCTATGTAGGTGCTAAGGGTTATTATTATGATGTGCTGTGTTCAGATGCCACTGAACATCAGTGCTTCAATTAAAGGAGTTTTAATGGAACCTGCAGGGATTGGCACCTTCTCTATTTGTTTTAAATGACTTAGAATTGGCCTTTAGCTCATGATGACTATTCTCAACTGCATGTAATTAATCAGCAATTACCTAGCACCAGGAGGTTTCCTGATCCACCAATAGCCAATGTTTCCTTGCAATCTTCATGCTATCAAAGGACTGGGCAGCAAAGGAGAGGCTGTGTCAGAAGAGAAGGCCCTAATTTCCTATGAGAGGTGTAGTATGGAACATGTCTTGCCTCTGTTTGTGTGTGATCCGTAACCATGAGTTCATCCAGGTCCTACTCCATGATGCTTTTCTCATCTCTGCGCCTTAGTGCATTTATTTCACAGGGTGACTTTTTAAAACCAGGAACGGAGAGTTTTTGTAGGAGTTAGGCTATGGAGAGCTACATAGCTGTTTGCTTTGAACTGAACACACAAAGACCATATAAAAAAAGATGTTGATCCAAAGGTGGTAGGCCCTGGTAGGTAATTAACAGCATAGCCCATATCAAAACAAGAACAGCAGATTAGAGCTGATTCTCCTCTGCCCCCCAATAACTAAACATAATCTCGTGTCAGATCCCCAATGACCCCCCAAAGCACAACATACTTGTACCATCTCCAGACACCTGCTCAAGTACATGAGATTTGCAGCATCACCTGAAGGTCAGCAAATACAGAGTATTTTGCATCAAGGGAGGGAGTTAGGAGGTCCCCACAGAGGCCAGCAGCTCTCTTATAAACTGAGGAAACTCATTTTTGAGTGATCACAGCTGCAGCAGGGTCTGGGGGAGAGGAAAGATTCCAGCTAGGTGTTGGTTTCGGAGGATATTTCTGTTGTCTCTAGCTCATTGGTCTTATCAGCATTACTGCAATATCTCCCCTCCCCAATTCAAACACCATTAATACATGTCTTGAATGTCACATTTCCCTCCACCAAACTCCATTTCTTTTATCCAAAGATGAACCATCCTGCTCCTAAATATATGCTCTCCTGTTTTTCAGTCTGGGCCATGTCACAATGGTGGCACATGCGCTATCACCTGGAATGACTTCAGTTGCAGTTGTCCAGCAAATTTCACTGGGAAAACCTGTGAGGAGAGAGTCTGGTGTGCAAGTGACCCTTGTCCCACAGCCACTTCCTGCGTGGATGTTCCAGCAGGATACGTATGTAAGTGCTGCCCTCCTGATTATGTGCAGGAAAAGGCTTTATAGGAGACGGTCTTCAGTTAGTCAATATGTCCAGTTATCACCATTGCAAGAACTGCCATAAGCACTTGGGAAACTAAAGGAATTCAGAGAGAGAACCTCAGTTCAGCAAACTGAGAATGCCACATGCTGTGTGCGGTCTCAGGTCTGTGCTCCAGATGGACTTGTCGCCTAGAATGTAACCGTGAAGAGAGAGTGCTTATGCATTTTCTTTTTGCTACTTTAAATTTCACTCTCGTAGGGAAGAGAGACAATTGTCCATTTCTGGCACTGATTACAATGATGTTAAGGTGCAATCAGTGTAAGGATCGGCCCTTTTCACTTACTGTCCTGCCAATTCCAGAACCTCCGGTTATTTCGCAGAGCAGGACTCTTACACTTGTGTATGACAGCAGCTTCTGAGTCAGCTAGGAGATAACCACAGCAGCAAGATGGAGAAGGCCAGTTAGATCATCTTGGCCTCATGAGAGATTTCCAGGAAGCCAATCATAGCTAAGAGCTTTAATGTCACCCGCTGCTAAAGTATAGGATGAGGTGCAAACCCCATCTCTCCACACAGCTTCCCGGGATACTAATGGAACAGAGTCTTCCAGGAGTTTGCCACATGGCTCTTCTCAAATGTGACACTTAATGTCCCTCAAATCCCTAATGTTCTGTCTCTTCTCATTTCAGGTCTGGCTAATGCAACATTTCATGGCAATGCTGCCATTGAATTCACCACCAATGCTTCGGTCACCAGAGCTCTCAACAGCCTCCACCTAGACTTCAAAACCAGGGACGAAGAAGCCATTTTGCTTTGGGCTACTGAAGAGGTGGACTTCCTCCAAATTGCCATTCAGAACTCCACTCTGCTTGTGGATATTAGAAGTGGGAACAGCATTGAGGGGGTCAGGTTCCTGAGTCAGACACCCATTGCGGATGGCTCCTGGCACAGGGTGTCTCTGTCTATGGAAGAGCCGTCTGCGCTGTCTTCAAGGTGGCTAGTTCATTTGGATGGTTCTGTGAACATGACTCTCCAGGGGAATGCTGGGAACCTGGACTTCTTAAAGAACAATGTGCTTATTGTACTAGCTGAGAACTTCACAGGCTGCCTTGGACATGTGAACATAGGGGGAGTCTATCTTCCACTCACTGGCCAGCTCTCTTACCCTCAGCCAGAGCAGTTTCTGCAGTCTAGCAGGGGGCACATCCAGCTGGGCTGCACTGGGGCTGATGTGTGCGCTTCAAGCCCTTGCCTCAATGCAGGCACGTGTGAGGACTTGTTTAACTCCTTCCGGTGTGCCTGCAGTGCCGGATGGGAGGGGCCTGTGTGCGAGTCGAACATAGATGACTGCAAGTCCAGCCCGTGTGTCCATGGGGACTGCGTGGACTCAGTGGCAGATTTTCAGTGCGACTGTTTCCGGGGATACATTGGGAAGAAGTGTAACATCAATGTGGACGATTGCATGCGACACCAGTGCTTAAATGGAGGGACCTGTGTCGATGGGGTGTACAGCTACTCCTGCAAGTGCCCAGCTCAGTACTCAGGACCACGCTGCGAGTAGGTACCCTTCTTG
Source organism: Macrochelys suwanniensis (assembly GCA_033296515.1). Taxonomy (NCBI): domain Eukaryota; kingdom Metazoa; phylum Chordata; order Testudines; family Chelydridae; genus Macrochelys; species Macrochelys suwanniensis. The sequence goes on along the minus strand of CM065790.1, from coordinate 3,466,289 downwards.
GTTTGCCAGTGATGCTGGGGATAAAGTAGCATCCAGGTGTCTTGGATTTTACCCTATCGACGTTTAAATAATATTCTGGTGCTGAAAGGTCAATGATGAGTGAGACGTACTGTGAGTCTGTGACTGGCAGGTGTCTAGAAGGCTTGGCATATTTTGCGTACTGTGGCCCTGATCCCGTAAGGTGCTTATTGCCATTTGGAAGGTGCTGGGCAACCTCCAATCCTGTTGAAGGCTGCTCAGCACCTTGCAACAAGAAGGGCCATTCTTCAATAGTGACATCTACACGATAAATTGCAGAACCATGCGGTAAAGTGCATTCATCGTGCATGTCTTGCCACCTCACCTACATTCTATCCTCAAATCCATCTCCTGCAGGACTTATTCTAACATTCCAAACCTCTGAGCAGATTCAGACAGTTGCCTTTAGAGTAAACAAACAAGAACAGCCTGCTAGAGAGAGGTTTCCTTCCTTCCTCAAAAAATAAACTCACCTTCTCAGCCCTCCAGTTCTACAACTCTACAGGCTCAGGACAGGAAGTATTCAATGATACACCATGGACAGGTTCTAGAATCACAGAAATGTAGGAGTGGAATGGACCTTGAGAGGTCACCAAGTCCAGCCACCTGTGCGAGGCAGGACCAAGTAAATCTAGATGATCCCTGATGGGTGTTTGTTCAACCTGTTCTTAACAACCTCCAATGATTGGAATTCCACAACCTCTCTTAGAGGCCTATACCAGAACTTAACTACCCTTATAGATAGAAAGTTTATCCTCATATCTAACCTAAATCTCCCTTGCTGCAGATTAAGCCCATCATCACTTGTCCTGCTTTCAGTGGTCATGGACAACGGTTGGTCACTGTCCTGGTTATAACAGCTCTTAACACATTTGATGACTGTTATTGGGTCCACCCTCCGTCTTCTTTTCTCAAGACTAAATGTGCCCATTTTTTTTTAAACCTTTCCTCTGGACTCTTCAGTTTGTCTGTGTCTTTCCTAAAGTGTGGCGCTCAGAATTGGATGCAGTACTCCAGATCTCACCATAGCCGCATAGAGCTGGACAATTGTCTCCTCTTACAACATTCCTGTTAATACACCCCAAACGATGTTAGCCTTTTTTGCAAGCGCCTCACATTGCTGACTCTTATTCAGTTTGTGACTCAATAAAGTGTTTATCCCCCTGTATTGAACAGGATCCCATTCCTTGAAACACATCAGCATCTCCAGTAATGACAATGAACTTCAGATCAATCCACTAGAAAAAACATGGGACTTATTTATGCATGGCCCTTATTTATGCATGGCCCTTGGTGACTGTAATGGAATTGTCCCCGAGGAGAGTGTGGTGGAGCATTATTTTTCAGTATTTTGCTTTTTAATTGATGACTCAGCATCTCAGGCATTTGAGGAACTCCCAGGGCCTTTGATTCATAAAGTGAGTTTGCCATCTGAGCCTGCAGTTGGGAGGACACAGCCTGAGTGGCAGCATGGTTGAGAACTGCACTTTTGGAGCAGATAGCAAATTTTGTTAGTTTAGATAGACTCCAGCATTTTTTAGAAGCGAAAGAACGTTTCTAATGAACAAAAGAACTAGGAAACAATGTGTTATGTAGACAGGATACTAGCGCACTGAGACTTGGTAAACAAGTACACAATTGAACTTTATCCATTACGTCTACACTAAAAATGTCACTCCATTACTAGTGCAGCATCACTGGGAGTAGTGACAGTGGGCATGCAAGTGAAGACAGCATTTTAACCACTCTGTCGTCTAGTTCTTCTGTGAGGAGGAGGGGTTGGTCAGTGTGGTAGTGGTGCCGTCTCCACCTGCGCTCCCAGCATTGCTGTCATAAATATAAAGGGAAGGGGGAGAGGATCTGACGCAGTGCTATAAAATCCTCTTACCAGTAAAGGGTTAAGAAATGCAGGTAGCCAGACTGACACCTGACCTGGCTGGCATCTGACCAATGGGGGGACAAGATACTTTCAAATCTTGGGAGGGGGAAAGCTGTGTGTGTGGCTTTGTCTGAGTCAGAGTGATCTTGGAAAACAGAAGGAACCTACAGAAAATCAAACCTCCCTTTTCTGAAGTAAGTTTAGACAGCATAGTGAATAGATTTCTGTTTAATTTTGCTTGGTGTATTCCCTGTGTGTGGGGGGGTTATTCGTGGTTTTCTGTAACTTTAAGGTTTTGTCCAGAGGGGGAAATCTCTCTGAGTTTGGAAATTAAGTGCCCTGTAAAATAGTTACCATCCTGATTTTACAGAGATGATTTTACCTTATTTTTAATAAAATCCTTCTTTTAAGAAGCTGACTGTTTTCTATGGTGTTAAAACCCAGGGGGTGGGTTTTTAGATCACTGTGTAACCAATTGGTTGGGAGATTGTTCTCAAGCTTCCCAGGAAAGGGGGTGTACGGCTTGAGGGGGTAGTTTGCGGGGGAGGGAAGTTCAAGTGATTCCTTTCCTGGATTCCTGTTAGATACTTGATGGTGGCAGCGAGAAGCATTTCTCAGGGTGCAGGGAATTTTGTACCTTGGGGGTTTTAACCTAAACTGGTAAAAATAAGCTTAGGGGCTCTTAATGCGGGTCCCCACGTCTTTACCCTAGAGTTTAGAGTGGGGAGGGAACCCTGACATGGTGGCAGAGCGGTGGGATATATTGACCCAGAGATTTTTTTTGAACCAGACACAGGGAGTTTAGAATTTTTTTTTCTTCTCTCTGGCTTTTCCCTGTAGCTGCTTGAAGCAGGGAGGGGGGAGGGGTTAAGCTGCTAGGAGCTAGAGTATCTACATATGAAAGCAGGTAGTTAACCCCTACAGGGAATACCCAAGCAAGTTTTCTTTTCTAACTCGGGTTAAGACAAAATTAAACAGAAATCTATTCGCTATGCTGTCTAAACTTACTTCAGAAAAGGGAGGTTTGATTTTCTGTAGGTTCCTTCTGTCTTCCAAGATCACTCTGACTCAGACAAAGCCACACACACAGCTTTCCCCCTCCCAAGATTTGAAAGTATCTTGTCCCCCCATTGGTCAGATGCCAGCCAGGTCAGGTGTCAGTCTGGCTACCTGCATTTCTTAACCCTTTACTGGTAAGAGGATTTTATAGCACTGCATCAGATCCTCTCCCCCTTCCCTTTATATTTATGACAATTGCCATGACAACTAGAGCTGCATCAGCGTTAGCAAGATTGGGAAGTTTTAGGGGAAAAATCCTAATGCAGACGTAGCCTAGGAGAATTTGCATAGCACTGCAATATCGTATCCCAGTATTCTCTGGGCTGAGTGTAAAACCATGGATGGGCTCTCAGAGGCTTGTCTTATCTGTGGTTGTTCCAGACTGCTGGTCAGGAATATCTCTTGCCCACTACTCCAGTGTGCTTATTGCTCCTGTCCCTCAGTAATAGTTGACATTCCTGCTCCTTTGAATAGGACAGTTTTAATGTGTGTGGTTGTGGTTTTGTCAGATGGCCGTTCCCACCTCAACAGTGCGGCAAAAACTTCACCTGTCTGAATGGAGGCAAATGTACCAGTGGGACATGGGGAGCCAACTGCACCTGCAAGCCGGGTTTCACCGGAAGGAAGTAAGAAGCGCCGTTCCCTGCTGCTGCTTGCAATTGCAGACGATACTAATGCCAAAGTAGCACATTTCCCACAGTGGAGACTGTTGGAGCAGGCTGGCAAATACTTTTCATGACAGTTATTTGTCCCCCCACACTATTGAAATGATTACTCCTAAATTTTCACCCAGCTATGCTGGGGAAGAGGCAGTCCTGAGGCATGGCAATGGTATTGCCCATCCTCCCAGAATGTGTGCTCTTCCTTCAGTTTTGAAATGTCTGTGTTTCGCGTGCCGTAGTTAGAGCCAGCACATGTCGTGATAACAAGGGAGATGTAAATTCAGGTGCACAGTGATACTGACTGCTGTGTTAGAGGGGGAAACCCAGCATGGGCCACCCAACTACAGGGAATTGCCTCAAACCCCAAGATCACCATTTTGCAATGGAAACTGCAAACATTTTGTTAACATTTGTCCATCCTCTGCTCTTTCAAACGCTGACCTCAATGGCCACTCGCCTCACTGGAGTTCAGTGCCTAGCCCAAAGAGCTCCACTGGCTTTTTCTCAGCTGGAGATAGTGGAAGGAAATGAGTGTGAATGGGTGAATTTTTCCAACTATTGTGCCTTTTGGAAGTAATTACTGCCAGGTCCTATAGACCAGTGGCTCTCAACCAGGGGTACGTCTACCCCTGGGGTTACGCAGAGGTCTTCCAGGGGTACATCAACTCATCTAGATATTTGCCTAGTTTTACAACAGGCGACATGAAAGGCACTAGCAAAGTCAGTAGAAACTAAAATTTCATATGGACGATGACTTGTTTATACTGCTCTATGTACTATATCAGTGTTTCTCAACCAGGGGGATGCGATTTATTTTTATAGTTATAAGGTAAAAATGAGAAAATAAGGCATTTGCCAGTAATAGTGTGCTGAGGCACTTTGGTATTTTTATTTCTGAGTTTGTGAGTTAGTAGTTTTTAAGTGAGGCGAAACTTGGGGTACACACGACAAATCAGACTCCTGAAAGGGGTACCAGTAGTCTGGAAAGGGTTGAGAACCACCGAAATAGAGGCTTTTGCACCAAAGGACAATTCTGTAGGATCAAAGTGTGTCCTGGAGCACATTATTTTAGTTAATTCTAATACCTTTCCCCCTCCAGATGTCAAATTAACATCAATGAGTGTGATCCAAACCCGTGCCAGAATGGAGGGACGTGCCAGGACTCTGTGAACACGTTCGAGTGTGTGTGCAGCGCCAGCTACACCGGAGAGCGCTGTGATGTTGATGTAAGCAGGTCCTTTCCCCCTCTTGTTAGTGTCAGATCGTCTCCTTCGATGCTAGCTGCTTAGGTTGTGAGGAGCGAGCAGGAGAGGCAATGTGGCCAGTATGAGGCAGGCCGAGCCCACTGATTCTAGGATATCAGTGGAATATCCTTCATTCCTTGATGCATTTCATATTGCTTCATGAATCCGGCTAAGGAAAATTCAACCAACACACAGAGAGCAGGCTGGAGAGTGAGGTGCACTGTTTGGCAACACTGTAGCATGAATATTACACTCGGGGATGGGGCGGGAGGGGGGAGTTCTTGTTTTCCAGCATTTTAAATAAATGTAGCAGATACTTTTCTAAGTCTGTACTGGCTTATCTAGACACCGTGGCTCTTGTCTGTTAGCCTCTCCTCAAGTTGCACCAATCTCTGGGTGACAACCAGAAACACAGCAGTTGGGCCCAAAGAGGGGAGGGAACAAGGAAACCAAATTACATCTGAAGTAAAATAGAGCTAGACAATAACCAAGCTGATGTGTGTAAATCCTTAAGACTGTTGCCACTTTAACATATTGGATTCGTTGTCCCATTCCAAAATCCACTTCAGTTTGCTCCAGAGTAGGTGATAAGTATGAAAAGACTTGAAATGCAAAATTACTGCCATCTCCATTAAAACCAGACATGTCTGATGACTAGAAACCAGCTAAATTCCAGGAAAGCCAAACATGTTGGATTCAAAGGAAAAATGAACTCCATTCTTTGATCTGTTATATTGTAGCAGGACCCTAGCGATTGAAAAGGGATTTTAGCAAAGCCATTCAGTAGTAGTTGGCTGCTTATTCAAAAGTTATCCCCATGGGAAAAGCCTCTTAACCAGTTGGATTATAGGGTGTGACAGGTGCATCCAGTCCACAGGACAAGGCCTCGTTATCAGCGGAATGTCTCTGGTACGATTATCGGGGGTGCAGTGATTGACAATAATGAAATGTTATCCATTTCAGTAGTAAGTGTAGTTAAGTTGCCAAGCTCTTGGAAAGTTGTGTGATAAAGCAGAATACAGGGCAACTTTCTACATGGTATTTCCACCATTTCGTGCTCCCTCCCACTAAACTGTTTTCTGGAGACTGGAATTTCAGCTGGCATTTTAACATATGTGAATGGTTTAAAATGCAGCCACTTCCCCTCCTAAACTCATTTGCTAGGTTGAGCTGTATGTGCCTGGAGTCTGGAGGAAGGAATTAGATAAAATCAAAGGTAAATGTGATTAAAAAAAATACCATGCTACCTACTGCAGCCAATCCTCTTCCTAAACCCCTAGAGAGAGTCTGACGGACAGTCTTCATTAAGCCTTGTTTCTACCTAAGCAAGCAAGGGCTGGGAGAGCAGGGCTAGAATCTTGCTTTAACAAGCTGCTAGTAAGGCAGACTCATGCTTTTTTGTGGTGCTGAAGTCATTTGCATGAGTAGGTACTTTGGTAACTTGGGAATGTACTAACCCACAATGCATGGAAAGCTGTCTAGCGAGCACTGCATGTGTGCCAGGGCAGGGTTCACTGCTGTTGCTGTTTGTTATTTAGGGAAAATATAATGCATGTGCCATGATTTTACCTTTCCAGTTTGCATGTATAACCCCCCTTCAGATACCCCAAGACCTCACTTCTGTCACAGGACACTGCTTGTGGATTTCCTGTATTACTTTTTGCTATCATTTCCCTGTAACACTCTTCCTCTTCTACCCTGCGTTCAGTATCTATGAACTCCTAGTATTTTTTGGGGGGTGGTAGTGGTGGGGCCTGGATAAGGGGAAGGAAGTATGCTGTGCATTTCCTCCAAACAGTAAGAGGTCTGTTCTCCAACTAAAGCACAGATAACAGAAATCGTCAGTAACATTAATACAGACTGGCGAGGAGACCTTTAAATGAGTAGGCTTCAGCAACAGGTCTGCATTCGTGAGCTGGAGTCACATGTATGCAGTGTCAATATGTGACCAATCTGCATGCTGTACTAAGTTACGCCTAACTCCTATCTCAGTGCTTAACTTCAAATTACATGGGAGAATGCTGTAGGAAGTTGTTTATTTAAAGGGAAAACATCAACTGGAAATTTAGTCAATTAAAAATTGATTCAAAAGTACATCCAGGTCCCACACATGCCCCCAAAGCCTCCTGCCTCATGTTGTGGTTTTACAATATTTCCCTATTTTTAAACATCTTTTATTGTCCCATGTTGCTGTGTGACAGAGCCACACAAACTGGCAGTACTTGTATATAGTCAGTGTCAGTGTTTCACCAATGCCTTAAGGAATTACAGATGCTACTTGTAACAATTACTAGGGTAACATTTTTGATTTTTTAGGCTAATTCTCCTTTTAAATACAAACTTTCTTTAATGAGGCAACTTTCAAGATCCCACAATGTGTTTGCACATTAATCTCCCTCAGGACACCTCTAATCCTAAAGGAGCCAAAGGAATGAACATATTAATGCATTAACTTCTTCCAGGAACCTCATCTTGCCTTTTAAATCTTCCCTGCACATACTGACCTAGCCCAACCCTGCTTAGCTTGTGAAAGCTGATGAGATCAGAGCATGAAGTGGACGCTGCTGAATTCATACCTTTTGCTAGTGGGGGGGCTCATGTTTTAACCCTTGGAGGGAAGACGGGGTGTGGGGGGGTCTCCCCTCACAATGGTTAAAACATGAATCCAGCTGCCCCACTTTTAGTGCCTGACTAGGTTTGTTCTGAGCTGGTATTTCTTAAAACTGGAGCCTGTACTATTTTTAATAAATAAAATTCCTTTGTAATTGGCTGGACGATTGCACGTTAATAACACCCAAGTTAGAAGGTATCCAGTTGTAGGGATTTAGAGCCCAGAACTCGCTACTGAAATATTTTAAGATTGCTTGTTCCTTATAAGCCTCCTCAGGTCCTCCAGTCAGATAGCTATGTTCTTGCTGTGCTGCTTTGGTACTATACAGCCTTTCCGCTGGGATGTATTAACTGCTGAGCCTGCAAACATCTGTTTTTCGTAAAGTTTATGTTAATCTAATGTCCCAAACACAATTCTGCAAGTATGCTCTGAAACAAGGGCCTGTGCATTTAATCTTGTTGCAGATGAAAGTTTAATAGCCAAATAATTTCTTCAACCCACTAGCAGAGACCTCATTAAACAAACCATCCCTTTGCATCCCTCGCTATGGTAGGGGGAGTTCTAGATTTACTGGGGATTACGTTACCCTAGATTTTCTTGTCAATTTTTGAAAACGTTTTCCAATTTTTGATACCTTCCTAGTACCGCCCACCAACTTGTTCTATTTTAGTCTGACAAGCATGTTAATGAGTTTCCTTACAGTATGAGATTCCCAGTAAAGGCTCTGATTGCATAGGCATCTGCATCTCAATGGCTAGGTCCTGCTGTGAAAATCCACAAATAAGATAAAAGCCCATGTTAGTGAACAATACAGAGTGTGTGACCTTACTTGGGCCATTCCACCTTTTCTAACACTGACTTCTGAAGGGCTGAGCAGACCGCACCTGCTGGTTTTTTTACAGTTTTGTTGCTGGGGTATGGTGCAGTTAGCTTCCCGGCATTAATGAGTGCCTGCTCTTCGCTTGTCCTTGTGACCCTGCCTGAATTATCATAATGCTGTTAACTATCCCATTGATGACTCATACTTGATAACATTCTCTATATGACACATATTGAGTGTCACCATTCCCGAAGACTGGAAATGCAGCACCAAAGTTCTTTAATGCACACAGGCTTTAGACTTGGCCCTAATGAGAGCAGTTAAGGTAAAAAATGCAGAGGTCCCTGCTGGCTGTTTTTTGTTTAGACAAACATTAAGGTACGTGAATTTTTATTTCAATTTAAATCTGGCTTGATGGCGAGATTTAAGCTTGAAGCTAGCCCAGACTTTTCTCTCTGAAGTGGCCCACACCAGCTCTGTGCTTCTTACTTTCATTTTCCCCCCCCAGTCCTTGGGTTCTTTTGTTCACTAGTCTTGGTTAATGCTTTAGCCCAGTTTGGGCTCCTTGATACCTCTCGACTCCTGTAACTGCTGGGGTCTTATTGTTTTTCCATTAATTTCTTTTGCAGAAAGGGACTCCAGGTGCTTTCTTCCCATTCCCGTTAATTGAAGTAGCTGCCCCTGTAGCCTGTGGCTGTTTGCTGCTACTTATTATTGGTCTCATATTCATGATTCTCACTGCAAGGAAGAGGCGCCAATCGGAGGGAACCTACAGCCCAAGCCAGCAAGAGGTGGCAGGAGCTCGCTTGGAGATGGACAGTGTCCTAAAGGTGCCCCCGGAGGAGCGTTTAATATAGGCACCACCTTGGCAAGGAGATGCACCTGCAAGGTCTGCTTTGACCTTGAGATTTTCCCAGCACTTGTGGCAACAGACCCTCCTCTAGCTCAGTTCCTTTAAGGCACTGGTGGTGACCTGGACTTATACATACACAGCAGATTGTTTAAACAATGGCTGTTCCAGCATGTTACATGTTAATCAAGTCAACTACACGGCTGGACTTTGGCTCAAAATAAAACCCTTGACTTGCTTCCTTTCACACCTCCACTGGACTCCTATTGAGACGGGAGCTCTCGGCGGTGATGTAGGTGTTTGCACCTGCTAAGAGCTGTCCCAGACCCCATTCCACCTCTTGTACAGCACTCACATTTTTAAAGACTGCTGCAAAAGGAAAAATTAATTAGACATGAAAACTGCTGCAGGTAGGGAAGCTTTTCCTTGAGTTGCAAAGCAAACGATCTCCTTTAATGTTCAATACTGAGTCAAAATGTATAGAGGATATTTATGATCAGTTTGTGCATTAGTTTAACTCTCCAAAAATTCAAACTGACTTACAGCCTTCTGTGCAGCCCTAGTGGGCTGAGGGGTAGAGTGTTTCCAAAACTGTTTTCACAACGCAGTCTTTAACAGCAACAGCAGCTGTGAACTCCTGCCTCCTGATAGACACAACATTTGAAGGAACTGTCAGGAACTACTGAAGTCATTGTACAATCAACACGTTTTATAAAGTAACCTCTGTTTGGGATAGAACGTTAGACATTCCCATGGGTACCGCACAGGAAGTGTGTAATAATAACCTTGTTTACAAGGGGGTGGACTGAGATCTTGCAATGCTTGTGCTAGTTTAGTCCCTATTGCCAAGTGTTTGTTCTTTGTTCTCTTAGACCGAGGGATGGGGACAGTATCACCCAGAAGGCAAAGAGGGGGACGCAATGCCGTTAGTATTTGCCTTAAGCACATGGTTTTTCATCTCTATGAACTAGAGGCTTCGAGCCACAACCACTGCGCCAAGCAGTTTTCATCTCCACTGAGAATGGATACAATGGTTTGTTGTTTTCACGGGCCTGGAAATTCTCATGCTAAAATGCAATAAAAGAAAGTGGTGGTGGGGGGAGGGGCTCCTGGTGGTGGCTTTGTTTGTTCTTGAAATATGCAACTTTTTCTACCAAAGCACGTGGTGAGTAAAGTCAGTAATACCATGTTCCACCACAGCAGCCAGCATGGGCGCATCTTAGCAACTCCTCGTTTGTGGGAGCAGTTGGGGCTGCAGGGGCTACCCTGCTCCTGGCACTTGTTGCAGTCTCTGTGATCGCCATGAAGAAAAGGAGAGCAACTCAGGGAACATACAGTCCCAGCCGCCAGGAGAAAGACGGGGCACGAGTGGAGCTGTGGAACGTGATCAAGCTGCCGCCAACAGAGAGGCTGATATGAGCACTAGGTATGATCAGGGGCTGCAGTTTTCAGCCATTACAGTTGGAATGCCGCAGTTCTGTCTGTATACGTTAGAGAGATGCTCCTTGTGGGGCAATCCCATTCATCCCTTGGTTTCTCTACAGGATGGGGGCAGCTGCCCACTCACTGCTGACTGGTAGGAATAAACCTTGTTTTGGGCTTTGTTAGTGCAGCAACACCCCAGTGAAAACAGGGCAGCCAGAAAGGGTAGGGGGACAAAGGAAAGCTTTTGAGGGCAGTTACTGCTTGCGCTGTTTGTATACACTAATGTTACACAGCCTGCACTGATCAGGAAACGAGAGGGGGCAGAGCCCACCTGTACAATATGCCTCTCCCTTTGTCATTTGATGGTTCATGTCAGCAGTAATTCTCACTGCCATGAAATCAGCACAAACATTATGTTGACCATTAGTAGATAGCAAACAGCAGCAAGAAGACAGTTCAGGGAGGCCTAGTTAACAGAGTAAGCATTTAATTTCTTCACTTAATGCAGAGTGCAACGCCAAGAAATCTGCTAGGGCGGGGGGGAAGGAATCCCCTCACCCTACACTGCAAGGACAGGGCGATTGATCACTTGTGGAAGACATTTTCCATAGCTCCATCCTTCCAGGGACTAGATTAGAATCACCACTTACATTGAAGGAAAATTTGAATGTGCGTGTTTGTTAGACACTTGATTGTTCTACGACTAAACCACTGGAATCTTTTAAGTGCCTTGTTGAGAACGAATCACCAGTTACAGTATTAACTTTTTCAAACAGTGTTTCGGTAGAGAAAAACTGATCACTTATTTGATCAGAATTTACAGTGAGGACGGTCTTAGTGACCTGGATACTGCATTTTTAAAATTATTTCATAGCTGTAGCATCTACCACCTACACACAGTCAGCTAGAGTCAAACTCCTGAAGTCCCAAGTAAGAAATATGGATTGGGTTTAGTTTGTAGAAGTGCAGAGAGCAGCCCCACTAGGATTTCAGGCAGTTGTGTACTAAGAGTGAAGTTCACTAGTGTGCAGAGGACCAGCACTTAACATAGCACAATGGGGTTTGGGGCTGGCCTTTACACGGGTGAATTTCACCCCATGCAAGAAATGTGTTGACCTATGCATTGACTACATAATTAAGTGTTCTACTCTTGTGTAAAATATTACATTGATTATTCTCATCCTAATTTCCCTGAGAAGGACAGACTAGTTCCTGCATGTCTCCATTCCACCTTTTTATAGCTGCTGCATGCAGTATTCCCTGACCACCACAGTGTGTCAGACGCTATGCAAACACCTGCTACAGCACATGCCAACTGAGGTCTAAAATAATTAGCATTTTATCATAATTATTACAAAGACCAGTGAGAAATATTTTACAAAACAGTGTCTGCTCGTATCTACAGAGCACTCCTTAATAAGAAGAGGTGTGAATCCACACACACCTATCACAGCAGATTGCCTTTGGAAGGAAATCCTCTATACCATTCTGGTGTTTGAAAGTATTATTCTATTTACTGTTGCTGTAAATAGTTCTGAAATTCTAATAAAGGGAACAGGTCTAAAACTAGAGATTCAGCCAGTCCTCTTCAGGGCAAGTCCCCTTTGCACAAATAAATGTTTGAATGAAGACCATATATTTTGAAAACACCTTTCACTTGTAATGTGACATTTATCTGAATTTTTGCACATATGATTACGATACAAAGATGTCATTTCTCTAATACTGATGGAGGAGAAGCAAGGGGTGACCATTCAAGGGTAGGGAGTTGTGAATATCTGCAGAAGAGATGATCTAAATCAGGGGTTCTCAAACTGGGGGTTGGGACCCCTCAGGGGGTTACGAGCTGTCAGCCTCCACTCCAAACCCCGCTTTGCGCATCCAGCATTTATACTGGTGTTAAATATATAAACAAGTGTTTTTAATTTATAAGGGGGGTTTGCACTCAGAGGATTGCTATTTGAAAGGGGTCACCAGTACAAAAGTTTGAGAACCACTGATCTATATTTCAGTACATGTAGACTACCATAGATTTATTATTTAGCATTAATGCTGATGTAATTTACCTTTAAACCCAGTGACTTGCTCTACCTGTTAGTTCTCCAATTGTTTTCTGCTGAGGTTTAACTCAAGTATAACACTGCTGCTTCCAGATCCTCTAGCAATTGGACACTGTCTGTGCTAGCCACCCAGCTGCTCCAGGGAGACTGGATGAACTGCAAATGCTGAAACTGCGTTTGTGACCAGCAGCATTTGAGCAATTGTGGGGGAAACGGGTCCTACAAGACAACAACCAGCTCAGCTGTGTAGTGCCTGGGACTCTTTGGGAAAGGGGATGAAGCCACCTCCTGCTGTTCCTGCCTCAAGGCTGGAATAGCTTGCCATGTCCAGGAGACTCTTCTCACCAGACGACAACAATAGTGGACCTCTCCCTGGAGGTATAACCTCGATGAACCATGGCTGAAGTGTTCCTGGGAGTGAGGTGGGATCGTACCCTAGCCTCACCTCAGGAGACTTGGGATAAAACCTTCATTTAGGTCCCAAGTGAAATGAGTTTTAAGTTCATCCTAGGAGGGCACATCATAAATCCACAGCAGGCGTAGTTACGATTCTTGAATCCCCAGAAACCCAGACTAGAATAGCAAGAAATACCTAAAAACCAGCCTGATGGTAAACTGAAAGCAAGAGGTGCGGCTACATCCTTCTTCTCTTCTTAGGTAATCCCACTTTCTTTACACGGTTATCAAAGCAGGTTTACTAGCCTGACTTCAAGTATTCCAAAACCACAACTAGTGCAAGGGTACAAGACCATGACAAAGTATTTTTAACATTTCTGCTATTTAATTTATGGAGCATTTTTTCCACTGTGAATTTAATTTTCTTTTGATATTTAATTTTTGAATATATTTTTTCACAAACCGATTTGCTACCTATGATGTTCCTCAAAGACAGTTGATTTTTTTTTGTAAATGTAAATTGCATAGATGTATAAAGATTAGACTGTCTCTCAGATACATTTATTTACAATAAAAGCTGGTTAAAAAATGCATCTGAGCCTTGTCTCTGATAGTATCTTTAGCTGATAATGAACACAACTGGGGCTTGTAGGCATTACAATAATGCAAATAATAGATCAGCACAAACTTGGCTCATAGACTGTGGTAACTTAGTTACAAGCTTAGATGTACTATAATACAAGCTTCCAATGGGTGAAATGAGGGCAAACTGCATCACTGCTGGCTGAGGGACTTGCTCACCATTAATCTATTTTATTCCCTCGCGGAGAGGACACGGGCAGCCATGAAGGCAGGAGAAAAGGTGAAATCTCCTACCAGACTTTGAGGTCTTAAATCAGGACAGATTTTCGTGACAGCCTCTCATGGAGTAGAAATGAGGGACACTGTGTGGCAGAGGTGGGTGGCTTTGGGGAGGATACAGAGGATGGCAGCTATAGGGAGTATGTATGAAAGGATGGTTCTGCCCTGCCCACACTTGAACGTGTGGTTTTAGGGAGACTGGGTGGTTAGAGCCTTCACTTCAAAGACCAAGGGGCTTGATTTTCAGAGATCTTTACTCCACCTTTACTGCGCCTCTGTGAAATCGATATAAAAACATTGTCAATACTTTCTGGCACACAGTTAACACAGCGGCTGTATCCCCTTGTACTGCTACCCCTTTCTCTGAGGGAGGTTTGTCTCCATGGAAGGTTGCCTCTTAACAGCTGGACTCATGTTGTCTGGGGATGTCAATTAAACTAGAGACCAGGCTCGGGACTGGGACTGTCAGTTGTGCCGCATAAGCAGCAGCTCATGTTTCCACCTATATGGCTGTCAGCAGTGCCACCTGAGCAGAAGTTTAGCTGTGCCCCAGACAGCATAACCCCACCCAAGCCTGTGATCTCCATTGGCCAGCGGGAGTGTAGGGTGATACTCCTGCCCCAGCTGCAGGATGAGCTGTGAAGCTTTTCCCCACATGAGAATATTGAACCTGCAGTATGGCAGGAGCTCAGCTCCAACCCTGCTAAACCTCCCTTTCCCGGGAGAGTGTAGAACTGCAGAGTACAGCAGCAGCAGAGATTAGAATTCATACGTACAAGAGCTGGATGTGGATTTAGGAATGACCGTGCTTAGTACAGGGAGTGCTAAACAATGTCAGTATGTAACAAAAGAAAAATTGCTAACCTAGAGAATAGTGCCAGCACATATGAACCTGAGCCCTTCCACCAAATAAATAAGGAACACACACCAGCTAGGGGAGGGGTTTGGGCAGATCAGGCCACAGTGACATGCTTGGTGGACATGCCCAATAGGCTGGAGTGAAGGAACACAATCACCTAGATACCAAAGTATTTGGTGCATTAAAATTAAGAATTCATGGAACACAGTCTTCTAGTCAGAGTGCCGGATATCTTTCTAAAACAGAAGTGAGACAAGACCAGGTATGGATTTGACTTTCAGAAGATTGGAAAGATCTAACTTCTATGATCCAAAGAAATCACACCTGGGAAATGCATTTATTTAGCTGCCAACCATAGAGGTGCACAATGCTGGAAAACTTCTTTAAATTATTGGAGTAAATTCACATGCCACACTCAATGGAACAGATGGCATATTCCAAGAGACCTAGGCCTATTCTCGAATTCTGTGCTTCCAGGATGGAATAGAAGATACTCTAATGTGGATAAGGAGACTTACGTGGTAAGAGAAAAAACTCCAATAGCTGGTTTACAAGGGCTGAGTTAAATGTAATCAATTAATTGTTCAAACATGCAATCTGACTGGAGCTGTTTTATAACATTACATCCATCATACCAAAATACAGAAACAACATTCACTTGACCTCCGCTTAATGGCAGTAAAAAATCCACAGCCCTGGTTCTCCTGTGCCCTGTAAGATACCAGCTACACCAAAGCACATCATACACCCAGAGAGTCGAGATTTGGCGGGACTGTTGTGTATACTGAGCATATTTTCATCTCTAGCTATTTACACAGGGATTTGCAAGACACTAACTTTCTCTTGAAAAATATCCAAATATGTTCACTGTCCAACAGACACACAGATTCAAACAACGGTTTCCACACCCAGAGGTGGTAAGAAGCACCAGCTAACAGTATGGACTATTACTGCTTCTACCCAATGAGAGATTGTGGGGCTACATTTTCTGTTCCATACTGAACAGAGTCTCTTATACCTACGTTTGCAGCTCATAAAGCTTTTGTCTTATTGCAGAATGATGTGGGTGGAGAGGCATTAATAACATGATAGTTTTCCCCATTTGAATCTTAAAATCACAACTATGATAAAAGTGTCATCCTACCACTTAACCCCTTACATGCCACAACGTCTATCGGGGATTAACTCCACCCTTCCCCACAACAGCAACCACACTGACAGCCCATGCTGAGACTGGCCTAGTGCACATCCTCCTCTTATATAGTGGTTTTCATCAACAGATCGCAACACGCTTCACAATCTTTCCATGCACTAAAGCCTGATGTGAAGGAATAAACAGCTCATTAGTCAAACGCTGAATGAGGGCCCAATCTGCTAAGAGCTGAACACCCTCAACTTTAAAGGATTTCCATTGGCATTGAAGGCGTTCACCACAGAGCAGGATCAGGCTTGCCTCGCCTCATTGATTCAAGATGCTTTTGGACAAAGTGCCTGAGAAATTAAAGTTTGATCAGTGGTCAACAAAACAGCTAGCTATCCCATTCATTTTGCTTTTCTTCTATTTCAGGAGTTATGCTAATGATTAACAAGTAAAAATCACACCCTCTGATCACTGTGCTTAAATATTTCCTCCATTGGTTGGAATTAATAACTGTATAAGGCTCAGTAAAGAAGATTTACCAGTTCTTCAAAAGGTGAACACTTTCTGATCACACCTACTGTAACAGATTCAGTCCTAGTGGATGGTAGTACACTTACCCACAGATTGAACTGCATCTCCGCTTTCATGGCACATAGTGACTTCTAGGATGAAGGAAAAACACACTGGGCATAACCTGAAAAGGTATTCACCCACGAAAGCTTATGCTCCAATACGTCTGTTAGTCTATAAGGTGCCACAGGACTCTCTGTCGCTTCTACAGATCCAGACTAACACGGCTACCCCTCTGATACTGAAAAGGTACGGTAGTCAAATAAATTGTTCATTGCACAGGAAGAACAGGCATGAAGGACGCAGATCATACACGAAACTTGCCCTGGATAATATAGTGTAAGCAATGTAAGAAGCTTCAGCTGACAAAGTGGTGGTGATAGTAATCAAAGCTTATGGTGTAGAAGTCATAGGGACCCCAGAACAGACTGTGGAGACTATAAATGACTCCAAGTAGATTTCTTTTTATTATCCACTCTAGTCAATCTATTCCCCTGGCACAAGAGGAATCACTTTGGTTATAAGTGCTGATGTGGGGAGTCTACAGGGAGTCAGAACTTTGTTTAAAATTTTTATTCAGAGCTGTCATAGCCACGTTGGTCCCAGGATATGAGCAAGTCAAGGTGGGAGTGGTAATATCTTCTGTTGGACCATCTTTTGTAGGTGAGAGAAACTGAAGACCCAAAGATCTCTGTGGAGCTTGAACACTTCTCTCACTGACAGAAGCTGGTCCAATAAAAGAGATTACCTCACCTACTTTGTGGCTCAGATTTTTTAGAGAGCTGAATGTGCCTGGGCCCCAATACGAGTGGTATTTTCCTGCAGTGGGACCATACTGCATCTATTCCAATAGCACCTGCTTAGCTGAAGGAACAACAGTGCTGCATACGCTTCACTTCAGTCAAGCTGTCACCAGACCTGATTGATAGTTTCATCGGTTTAAAGGGGTGTTCACTGAAAGAAAAGCGGCACTCGTGCTTATGGATTTTTACCCCCTTCTATCTGGAAAACAAATTGGGCAGATTCTTCTTCTCTGGTTTGAATTTTTACTCTTACATTCTAGAGCAAGCTTGGAAATCCCATTTCATGCCAGGAAAATGCTGTGTGTGTGCAGTGCAACCACAATTCTCTGAGGTAATTAACATCTGTATAACATTAGCACAGGGAGGCCAGGGCACTCAGCAGCAAAATTCGCATCTGCCTACTGCAAATACAAAGTTCTGATACACTGAAAAATAACAAGATTTATTTGGGCATAAGCTTTCGTGAGGAAAAAACCCACTTCTTCAGATGCATGGAGTGAAAATTCTATATGCCCAAATAAATCTGCTAGTCTTTTAAGATGCCACCGGACTGCTCGTTGTTTTTGTGGATACAGACTAACACGGCTACCCCCCTGACACTGAAAAATAAGAAGATGTCATGTGACCCAAAAGGGGTAGTTGCTAAGGATGACTGAACAGCTGAGCTTTCAAAAGGGCATGGCTGGGTGGAAATACATTTAAAACAATATCTACAACACAGCAGAAGAGCTGGTGCATGCTGAATACAATAGTCTGTAGAGTGTAAAGGACAATTCACGCCATCTAGAAAAAAAGAATTCTGTTTTGCAAAAGCGTTCAACGTTTCAACATTTGCTTCCATTCTGATCTAGAATGAGAACTTCCACATTTTTTTCATGAAAAAAAAAAATAATGAGACACACACAGTCCACCATGCCAGAACAGAACAGCCAGAGGCACAGTTGGTGCTGAATCAGAGAGAGCAGGGAATTGGACCTGGGTCTCCCACATCCCAGGTGAGTGCCCAATGGGTGCCCTAACCTCTGAGTTATTACGTAGTCTGAAGCAGGGTCTCACACACTCACTCTCAGACCTGAAAAACTTTCCTGACAAAGTTCAATCAAAAATGAGGTTTCCATGAAAAGTTTTGGTTTTGACAAACGGACATTTTACTTATGAAAAATATTAGCTGAAGGACTACCAACTAACTCTAATGGTTATGTCCCATAAAATGTCAGACATTTCTGTAAAGATTAATTCAAAGTAATAAACTCACACTTTATATTGGCTTCTTAAGGACAGAGAGACACAGAAATCAAATAGATTTTTTTTTTAACCTTAATGATCCAATCCTAGACCCTAAAATGCTTCTAACTTGACCAGCGGGACAAGACAGAACAGCAGTTTTGGTTACCTGTAGGAGCATTGCTGAACTCTGGCCAATACACGTAGCGGCTTTTAAAATGAGAGGGAAAAGAACGTTCTAATGGATAAGAGCAAATGTAAATAAGGAATGCAATACAAAAAACGATCAAACATGCACATCACCAACTAAGGTGGAAAAAACCCTAAGATGAGTATAATGCCATTAGGAAATTGCTAAACATTTTTTAGCTGTTAGGTGAATGCAATGCCCAGCATACCGGATTCCCAAATACAGATCTCAAAGTAGGTGCTTTTAAAACCAAAAAAGCAACATTACATTTGAGTTCTGCATTAAGTATCCGAGACATCTCTTCTAACCACACAGTTTGCTTAAATCTGTCACTATTAAATGAAAACCATGTCACATATTCAACAGTTTAAATGAGACAAACAATTAATACCATCCTTGATAGTTTGATTCTTTTATTATGCTAAACCTGCAAAAAGGATTCTCTTATTTGCAAATTCAATCCAAGAAGTGAGGAAAAGGACAAACATTAGCAAAGTGCTCCCTACTATTAAGGATCTCTCTCAGGTGGGCTCAACTGTTTTTTCTTTCTGTAAAATAAAGCGAAGAGTGAATAACATGATAAAGTGTTATAATACTTTTCAGAGCCTCAGGATTGACCTCTTAAAATCAAGAAGTGTTTGTGCATTTTAAAGTGTAGGAGACTGCATACTGGAATACGTTATAGAAATGGGTGAACAGAATAACACATTAAATAAGGCTGGAAAATACCTTGCAATGATACAGAAATACCGTAGCAGTTTCCCACTTAGTTTAAAAGGAGTACTCAGTACACAGTCAGTGCATAGCATTGAAAAGGAGAAACTAGAAGTATATGTAAATGAAATGGCAATTCATATGCACCACTTTATAGTATACACCTATGAGAACCGAGAAAGTTTTATGACTCAGCATACAGCAGCTAAAGGGGTTCAGAGATTCCAGACCAAATTGGTAACCCAGACATTCACATTCTGTATAGTCTAGAACAAAATGCAGCTAATCTTGTAGACTTTAAATATTTTACTGTTCAGAACTAGGCAATATCAAAACCATCCGTCTTTCCAGCAAAGAAAGAAAGAAAGAAAGAATACAAAACTGATTGAATGGCTTATAAAAGCAACAGTACTTTACAGAAATATAACAAATGCAACATTAGGGTCTCCCCCAAACTGTTGGCATTCAGCTATGAGAGTAGATTTCTCTTGTATTGCACAGGCTCCAATGTAGACAGCCATTTTAACACACTAGAGTAAGAGAGCCTCCAAGGAGACTATGGGAACAAAATACATATACTGGAGAGAATTTGGATAGAGTCTCACAAGAATTTCCTGTATGTCCACAACTGCTTCTTTTACTTAAGCAAAGACTTAATGGTGACAAAATCACTTTTGAGTAGGTTTTTTTAAAGCAACCTGTGTCCAAGTGAAAAACCAAAACCCAACAACACTTAAGTGTAACAAACAAAAATGATCACCGTAAAGGTAGCAGTTTTTATAAGAAATGCCAACCTTAAGCATTAAAATGTTTGAGGTCATGGTCTCCAGAGAGAAATGTCTTGCAAAATGCAAATCAATAACTCCTTTAACATGTTCATTGCTTTATAGTACATCACATGATCCCACCCCCCTCCATTTGCGTTCTCAGCAGAAGTAGGAACAAAGTTCATGACTTTTCAGACAGGATGAACGAGGGAGGCTGAGCCCTGTACATGGTGACAATATCTCAGCTGTGTCAAAGTGGCACTTAGTGCTTCCAAAAATACAGCAATGATGGGCAGCTGTCACCTATTAACATTCTAATGTTCTATCACTTACTCAGCAATATTTATAGTTTGTGATTTCTGCGTACAGACACGTACTGTGGCTATACCAATCTGAAACCAGGCCTCCTAGTCAATGTACTACTGTTTGGCTTGGAGAACTCCAGAGCTGGGAACACTTATGCCCTGATAAAATAAGATACTATTACATCCAGTTCAAATACTGCCATCTAGAACATTTATATATAATATTAACATACAATTACAGATTAACTGGGATATAGTTTAAGGACTCCATCAAAAGACATTTTCCGATGTCTTTGTCTAAAAACTAAATTGCTGGTGCTTCCAGTTTCCCATTGGAGACAGAGGATCGAGCTCTGTGCTGTAGTTTTGCTGTAACTGTATGGATTTTGTACTGAAGAAATGCCTGCTCTGTGGGTGGTGGTAGTGGGATGAGTGTAAAAAAAACCCAACCCTACAACAAAAGCTGATAAAATTGTGTAATTAGTCAAGTGTATATATTGCTAGACAGGCTATTAAACAAACTCAATTTAAGCCCAGTGGATTAACTCAATACAAACCACAAGTCTTGGTTAGTTTGCTGCACGCTACAAATGTAAGCAAAACATTATAAGCAATATGTGTAATTGAAGAAATTGATCTGAACACTGTTCACACAGGTAGGAAGCAAAAACAACGTGCTGTGTCATGTTCTAGGCTGTGCCTGGGACTGTGAGAATACAAGGGAGGGAATGAGCAGTTTCTGGTTCAGTAGTTTCTTGAAAAGGCTGTTTGTGGGAAAAGAAAAGAATAACCTACTAACCTGAATGCTCTGGCCAGTGCAAGAGTCATTGGAGTTTTCACTGACTGCAGGCAAAAAGCCAGCTAGGATACCAGTGAGAAACCATAGCAGGTAATGGGACAATGTGGGGGTTCATCAGCAAAATGGACTCCAGCTAGTAGCACTTGTATGTGAATTCGAGAAGAGCAGTTGTGTTTCCTGTGTCTATAACTTTCCATATAAAGAAATATGTTTTTGTGCTGGCTCAAAACAAGCCAACCAAATCATAACAACAACAACAATTAATAACAACATAAAAAATCCACCCCCCAAAAGAAAGAAGATAGGGTGGGGCATTATTCAAAGGTTTCCCATTGCTTTCTGAGCTGTTCTACTTTACCTGGGGCGGCTGAAACCTCCTGTTTTGTCTTTTTTAACAAATCTTCAAATGGATCTTTTGTCTCCTCAGGCTTTGAGGGAAGTAACACTGACTCTAAGCCCTTTGCGGGCCTCGGGGGAATCAGAGGGGGGTCGTTAGAACTTAGCACCAACCCTTGCTTGACATCTATCTTTGAGCCAGAATGGCCCGCTGGTAATGTTCTGATTTTAGAAGGAGCACTCAGCCGTGCTGGCTGCAGAGAGCTGGCTCGGGAGGGGTTGTGGTTTTGCTGCAGTAAGGAACTAGCCTGTGGTGCTGTCGGGGCCTGGCCAAACAGATGGGGCATGGACAACGCTGAAACGTTTGGCTTAGGTCGCTGTGGTTGGTAAAAGCCAGAATTAGGGGTCAGGAAGCTGGAGCTATAAGCGTGACCTAAAGGAGGGGTAAAGGGCCCCCCTGGGGGTCTGACCAGCGCTATCGTCAGGGCTGCTGGCACCGTCTGTGTAAATGGATTGAGGGATGGCTGCAGAAATGGCGGTGCTGAAGGAGGGTATCCCAGCGGCTGGGTGAATGGTGCCGGCGGAGGAGATGCAAAGTCGCCCACCACTGAAGCAAAGCCAGCAGCAGAGCCTGGAGAGGCGGAGCGCTGCATACCGCGAGCGCCTTGCTGGGGTCCCATGTTTTGCCAGACGGTTGTTTTTAATGGATCCAGCAGACTAAGAAGATAGTCACTTTCACTACCCGCATGTTCTGTATTAACCTTGACTGGCTGGAGCATCTCAGCAGTGCTGCCAGAACTGGACAGACGCTGAGAGGGGCGAGGGGAATAAGTTACTGACTGTCTGAATTCTGGGTCAAGGGACACATTCCCGGCTCCAAAGGGTTCCTGCAGGAGCTCTGAGACCAAGTCGCTACGTCCCGTAGTGTAGGTGTTCACAGCATCTGCTGTTCCAGCTGGAGTCTGGGGCTTGGTGGGTCTGGGCGCAGGTGGTGGTGGGACTATCCCTTGCTCAGGAGTTTTTCTGCCCTGTGGCCTAGGGATGGTGATGTTCCCTTGAACAGCCGTGTTCCCTTCCTCCTTTTCCGCAGGCACCAGGATGCTGTCTCTGCTCCGGGGTCTCCGTGGGATCGATGGGATGGTCCCAAAAGAAGTCAGGGGCCTCTCTGGTGAGCTTTGGGAATATTTGGTAGGAATAGCCATGTCGTCGTGACCCATACTCCACAGCTTGTTGTAGGGATGAGAGAGTTTCATTGCTGGCACAATCCTGCTCCTCTCAGATTCACCAAGATCCATCCTCTGCCAGAAAGTAGAAGACAGATTAACATCTGCTCCGCACAGACGTGAACAGCAAGCAATAGGGGGCAATAGGAGGGGCTGGAGAGAAGGATGCACACATGCTGCAAGCATTTGCAGGTGAGGGACAGAGAAAAGACCGTGGTCTAGGCATGAGGCTCAAAAGCTTTAATTAACATACAGCAAATGCGCTGCGATACCTGGATATAAGCCACTAAGTATCATTATAGGCGTAATGCTACATGCCTTTGCTTGGTGTTGCTCAAAGATGGCAAAGGGTCTATGCTTTAGTTTTGCACTTGCTAAGAAGGCTATTCTGGAAACATGCTGCATAAAGAATGATGAGACTTTACAAACTGATTCTCCTTTTTGACTCATGGGCCAAAATGCAGTCAACTCAGAAATGAATCTCCTGTCCAGCTCAGGTACTCATCTAGCCCCCATTGCTGTAATAGCTGATTGCCTCAAAAGCTTCACTGTATTTATGGTCACAAACTCTTGTGGGACTATTATCCCCAATGTGCAGATGGGAAACAGGCAAAGTGACCAGGCTGTGGTGGAGCAGAGCTCTGAACCAGGGTTTTCCAAGTTTTAGACTAGTGCCCTAACTACTGAACCATCCTTTCGCTTCCTAAACTGTTTAGTATTTGCATGGCTGAGCACCAACCTCAAGGATATCGGAATACTACAGCTGGGGGACACAGCAGATTCTGGGGAAAAACCCTTGTAAATGGATTGGGATTCCTGCTTTGAAAACGAAGGTCTTGGTTTCTCCTTGCCTTTATGTTGCAACAAAAGACCCCGGACATAATCTCTCATTCAGAAATGAATCTTCTAAACACCCTGGGACAGGATGGGGGAAATCGATGCATTTACACTGAAATACAGAATTCTTTCCTACAGAAAACTGGCCGATGGAGGGCCCTTTAGCCCTTCCATTCTTTACCATTTACCTTGCATAAAATCATGCTCATACCTGGTAATCAAAAGTACATTGCAGCACACTCTCCTCTTTGGGGGTCCTTAGGTCTTCCAAGCTTTTGGCTTGGCTGAGAGGTTGAGGCTGTTTTTCCACCTCTAAATTAGTGAAAATGTCTTCCAGGAGGTTAACGTCTGTGACCGTGTCTGGCGTAGGAGGGTTTGGGGGCAGAGCCTCCTCGGCTTTTTCTGGACTGAGAACCTCTTCCCCATCGGCACTATCAGACTCTTTCAGGGCCCGGTATGGCTGAGGCCTAAGAGACAAAAATACTTTATCATCTCACATCTAGAATTATTTTCTTTCAAATCCCTTCTGAAGCGTGCACCATTTCAAACTAGGGAGTGAATCCCCAAGAGTGATCTCAGCGTGAATACAATACACCTGTCATGTGACCCTTACGGTACCTCCTGGAGGGGCTGGCTTGAGCCCATTGCATTGGGTTGAATTCTGAACATTTTCGACTTATTTCCCTTTTGTTGCACTTTGAAACTAACATACACATGGGCCTAATTTAGGAGACACGTGGGTTTAAGATGGTATGTTTTCAAAAGTAAGATTTTCTTCTAGGTATTATTACTACTTAGATTATCAATACTTTAAAACATCCGCATGCATTTACTTTCACTACAGACTTGGTTGACTTTTTGCATTTCCGTTGCGATGATGAAAACAGTTTAAATCCGAATTGTGTTAACTGATCTTTCAATAAAACATTTCAATAAACACATTTCTGTGAGCAGCAGCAAGGAAAGAATGGTTATTCCATTGCCTTCTCTTTTCTTGACAATCCTCCCAACACATCAAGAAAAGGTGGTCATGATAATTTAGCATCTTTATAAACCATGAAGTAGAACACAGGAATGAAGGGGATATAGAGAAGTTCAGTTTTAAAAGGACACTTACTGCCTCATGAAAAATTATTTTAATTTCCCTTACACATGGCTAATGAATTTTTAAAATAAAAGCAGCCTTTTCACAATTTGTTCTGTTTACTTTTTACATTTCACTCAGCTAGGACAAATGAAATAGACAAGTCAGGGTCAGGTAATGGTTCTCAAAACTCTAGCACAATGCTGCAATGTTTGCAGGGGAACATTTGGTTGGTTTTTAAAATCTTTTTCCACTGGAGTTTAGAAATATCACAGTCCAATTTCTTTACTTATAAGTTTATGAAAACTATATTTTTGGGGGGCAAATTACATTTGACAGTATCCCTTTAACAGAGGGAGTGTGTATATACAGTGAGCAGAAGTGGAAACAACAAAAAAAAAAAAGACTTTTAAGCCTGGAGGATTTTAAATGGAGGGAGACGAGTACTGAAAAGGGAGGGATGAAAAGAAAGCAGTGATGATGCAGTTCAAAACTCACTGAGCAGAGCTGTATTTGAGCATGAATTACTGACACCAGCGCTCCACTCTCACTGGCTGTGAGCCCGCCCACATGTAGAATATTGTAATGAGGCCCAGTTGTTTTATGCAGGAAGTTGGATATTCCCAACAAGAAAGTGCGGCTGCAAATACGCCTGTGTTTTGCACACAGTTACATTCTCTACATTCCAGCTAACTCAGCACTGACTGTAATTCATGGGGTTTTCTTGCAGTAATTGGGAGTACTGTGTATGGTTTCTATGATTAGACTGGTGTCATCTTATCAAGAGACACTGCAGTCCATGATGGGGAAATCTATTTTACTTTTACAGCCAACCCTTGGGTTGCTAGAATACGCTTCTCACATGTACTTCAGAAAAACATTCCTTGAACACCATTAGATTTGCATATCAGTTCTGCTTATGGGCGAACAGCAGCATAATGTGCATCCAATTAATAATGAGACCTGACATGTATTTCTGTGGTGACTGGCATTTGATTAGCAGCCAGTCTCTCAGTGGCATTTAAACAAGGCTTTGGATTAAGAGAAAATATTTGGGAGAGTGGGGAATGTAATGTGGAAGAATCCTTCTCTTTCTTTCCACACATATAATGCAAATTTATAAGCAAAGTGTACCTTGCTTCATTCACCATTACACAAACACTGGCATTCAACCATCAGTGCAGCCACAAAAAGATGCACAAGACAGAGGCACCCAGTACTGCATATCTCTAGCTAGTGACTTCTCCTACAGGATAAAACTATTTCATGAGGGGCGATAAAGAATGAATTAATACCACACCTTGTGAAATTCAAGTTCAGGTTTGCATGAAGAGGAGTTGGGGCAACCAGGTGGGATTTATGAGGGTTCAGGTTTGGTCTGACTGGCCCATTAGGATCAATCCCTTGGATCATGGCCTTACTGCTCGCTGCCCTCCCGTGAGGTATGTTCGGAGTGCCAATGACAAATAGAGGTGTGTATTACAGGTCAGTTTGCACTTCACCCCATGTGAACTTTTTTCTGCATGATTATTCCAATTTTGAAGACATGGGAATACTTTATATAGGTCTGTTTCATTCTATTCTGTGCACCAAATTCATGGAAACTGACAGACACACCAATTTTCAAACGTCCTATGACTGATGACCTAATCAATATACAGGTGCCTCAAACAGGCATTTATAATCCAAAATGTTGATATGGACCTCTAAGTTCAGGATTTAGACATCCTCTGTAGGTGTCTCTGTTTGAAAATTGGGCTCAAAAGTGTTAGAGAGGTTTGCGAATGAACTCAGCAGGTACTATTTACAGATAAATAAGTACATATGTGGTATCTCTCTCTCTCTCACACACACACACACACACACAGGTTAAATAAAACTGCACACTGATTTATGAAACCCAAAGCATCGTAGCTGTTACCATAATGAAGAATGATTTCTGGGACTGTATTTGAAAATGGAATTTATAGCGTTGAAGTCAAAAGTTCTTACCATGAAGTACTTTACATTAAGTTAATAAAATGGGAGTTCAATTAAGGGCACAGACAATAAGACAATATCAACTAGCGACTTGTGTTATTTCCTGTGTAATTTTGGGTCACACTGCACACTGAGAAGCCTTGGAAATCCTCTGGCTTTGGGAGGAACATGAGGGGAACTCCTCCATGAGCCACTGAGAACCTGGCATGGGATGGAACAGAGATGCTGGGAATAAGAGGGTGGAACTGGAGGAGGCGGACGCCTGCACTGAAGCAGAAGAAGCTCACAAGACAACTCACAACATACAAGTAGCCCTGGACGCAGAAGAATGGCAGAAGGGCAAAGGGTTTGAGCAGGAAAACAGGAGGGGAACGCAACACACTGGAAGGAAGAGCTAAATGGAGGGTCACCTTCCACACAGCCCAAATCACCAATAACGTAAGTTGTGCATCCACATTGTGGGCAACAAATAGCACAGAGCTTCATGCAGAACACATGCACATGCATGCCCCAGAGAATCAGAACAGTCAAGCAGGAGAACTATTGATACAGTCATCAAGTGCCATAAAAAAGATTTTAAAACTCTTTTAAAAATCCAAGCATAGAAGCAGGCAGCCTTGACTGGTGCAGAAATCGCCGTTCAAAGCCTGAATTAATACAATGAAAGAATAAAGACTAGACCATTCAAAAGGAGCAGAGAAGAAAAAGTTTTCAGAGAAGGCAGAGACAGGATCCTCTTCCTGCTGAAATTCATCACCAGAAGAGTCCTCAGAGAGGAAGACTGTATAGTGTCGCATGGGCTTTACAAGGCTGAAGGAAACAGGAAGAGAAAAGGAAGTTATCAAGTTGTCGCATTCAAAGTTGCAGAGGGGAGAGAAACCGAAGCAGTTCAGGTTCTAAATAATTTCTGAACTCAATTGACTGCTCCAGGGCCCGAGTACAAGATGACTCAATGGAGTAAGCATACAGCTTTACTTTGCAGGCTGAAAATACTGTTTTTCTAAAACATCCAGTGCTGCCGCCTCTTGGGAAACGGTGCTGGGCCCTGCAGACCCATCACCACTGTAACAGGAGCTAGGATGGAAACCAGCCTTCCCGCCACAACAATCCCATCCAACAATCTGACTTCCTTCCAAAGTATTCCTTTGAGCTGTTCTCAGCTTCATTGTACAATCTCATGACACACAGGTTAAGATATCAAGCTGGGTAAGCAGAGGAGAACTGCTCAAGTGGGTAAAGAGACACAAACCTCCTTGTCCCAAAGCCACACAACTAATTGTACCATGAAGTGCTGCACTACTTACCTACACCTTGCTCTCTCCAGAAATGCTGCCTGCTAATGTCTTAATATTTGTCTTAAAATTGCTCACATTTGAGGGATTGTTGCTACCAGGTGCTGCTTTAGAGAAGGGGTTTGTGTACTATACACATACTGTATAGTACATGTACACGTGAAATATTACCCTCTCCCCCATTAGGTATAGACTGTAATACATACACAGTCTTTCTGCTGGAGATGGTGGCTTAACATTTTTGCCAGTAAGATTTTACACTGAGTCTTTTTATCTGTGACACATTGTTTAAACATTTATTTGTTATACAAATGTGTCTTGTCCAGCTGATCCTATGAGCTGTGCCTACATATAAACATACATTACGTCTATGTCTCTGTGTGTTTGTAGATACGTAGATTGACAATAGGCATACACACACACAAACTATATAATAAACAATACACATATGAGAACTCCAGGTCTGATCCTTTGCCCACTGGAGTCAATGAAAGTTCCATAATAAAGAAAACACCATAATTCTGTGTGTATATGTACAGCTGGCTATCTGTATAGTAAGGAGAAGACATGGGGGGAAAGAGAAAGCATAACTGAGAATGGGACACAGAATAAGTATTTCAAGGATGCTGATTTTGTGGATACTTTTCCATTAATAACTGTAGCTGTAGCTTTTTCTATTTTGTTTTGTTTAACCTTAAAGCAACTAGATTATTCTTTTCAGTGTAAAGCAGAAATGATTTACTGCAAATGGAAGTGGATACTACTGCTTTAAACATTCAGAGTGATCCTCAGTTGAAAAGTGGAGGAGATGGCAGAGCGTGTCCATGTCAGAAATATACTGGATGCAAAGGAAAAAAGAGCAATGAAAAATTAGCAGCAACCAGG
This sequence comes from Macrochelys suwanniensis, assembly GCA_033296515.1. NCBI lineage: Eukaryota > Metazoa > Chordata > Testudines > Chelydridae > Macrochelys > Macrochelys suwanniensis. Next base: position 3,437,395 of record CM065790.1, on the reverse strand, counting down.
AGAGAGTGCATGTAAAGTACAGCATAAATCTGCCATTCCTCTCTGTAAGCCTAAACCCCTTATTAAACATAAGCATTTAAGAACTCTTGGAAATATTTTTAAAGCATTTTAAAGAACTAATATGTCCCAAATAGAAACTTTAAAAAAAAGATTCAATTTTAAAATATTAACCAGAGAGCTCTGCATTTTAATCTGATGAGCCTTATTTTACAGCATTGTGTTCAGGTCTGCTTTTCATTCCCAGATGACTTAAACAATGAAAGGGGGGAGGGAAGGGGAGAGAAGGGAAGATAAATCATACAGGATTATGAAAGCATGCGTCATTTTCAGCCATCCCCATGAGGTCTCTGCCCAACCACATCCATTTTATCTGCTGCACACAGCTGAGTAAGATCCCAGCTATCTCCATGAATAGCGATATGCTGTCGGGTTTACAAAGCCATATCGAAAAACAAAAGACGAGGACCCGATCCTGCTACCACTGAAGTCAACAGCAAAACTCCTACTACTTCAGAGGATGCAGAGTTGGGCCCAGTATGTACAGTGAGGAGCAGGTTCTTTTCCCGTAGATGATGGACCCACGTTTGCACATTAAATGACAGCAGTTTATGTTATGGGCTAATATGCTGAAAACAGAACAGGACCCAAATAATGGCGAGAGAGAAAGACTTGTTGGCCTTATGGCATAGGCATATTAAAGCCTGGTGGCTCTTGTGTTTGAGATCAGTCTTCAGTGTTTTCTTAGTTCTGTTGTCCTGACTACTATTGCAAAAGATGGGCTAAAAAAGCATGTCGAAGAGAGGAAGAGTGTCGGGAGCTGTGGGCAACAACTCAAGAGGCTTTGAGATGCCCACTGTGATTTTTGTGATAAACATTTACTCACAATTAGGCCAGAGTAACTGGGGCTGGGTGGGCACAGTTGATCAGACTATACTGTAGTCTGTGTTACTCCAATTGGAATGGTCACATGAGCTGTTCCTCTCTCCTCATGCTGTATGGACATTCCAGGGAAAGCCAAGTGCAGGTGCTGAAGTAAGCTACATTTGCTACAAAACGTTTGAAACAAACTCCTCCAGGCACTAGTTTTATATATCCAAGAACATTTCAATTAATGTTAGTAAAGGGGCTAACAAAGACTTTTATAGTCAAAAACATTTTAAAAAATGCTTCATCCTTTTTGACTTATGTATAAACACTCCTTTTCTCTTTCATACATGGGAATTGCCACTTGACAGTATCCCAGCAAACCTACTAGAGTTTCACAGAAATCAGAAGAAACTTGGAATTTCCACAGATTTTTGCTGAGGAATTCAATCTTTTGGTTATGTGCAGTTAGAGTATGGAGGTTGTGAATTTCAGACAAGTCCGTTCAGTTCCTTTCCAAAGTGTTACTAATGACCTCCTTTGCTTGGCTAGGGTCTGTTTAAATTCAAGTTTGTTTTTTTTTAAATGTGGAATTAATTCACCATGAAGGAATATCTAATTTGAAAGAGGTAGTTCAAAAGACTGGATCAGCTAATAAACTGCATTTCAATGGAGATCAATATAAATACGATGGAAGCTCTAATGATAGTTAATAGGCACTTTTTTTTTTTTTTTTGCTGCAAGGCACCTTACATGACAAAGTGGGATTTCATAATAAAAACTTATTTAAATTCAGCTGCTGCTGTAGTTCCATAAAAGATTTTTGTCAAAGACAAGGGACAAACAATCTAAAATGTCCAAGTTTAAATTTTTTATTAGCTTGAGGCAGTAGAATCCAAAAAAAGAGTGCCTATTCCCTCATTAACCCAATTCAGCGACGATCCTGCAGTCTACCACCCACTACTTGCTAGGATTTCATACACAAAGAGCTGTCTCTGAAAAGGCAGGTCACAGCAAGCCCAGCTACAAGGCAGGCAATGCTGTAGTCTTAGAGGGAAAAAAGGATCCTGTCCGTCACAGCGACAACCCTCATCATCTCCACATGACTGCACCAGCTCCTGCCTACCTAATCTCTGAGCTGAGTCACCATGCAGATGACTTGCTGATCTCTTTCTAATGTTTAGTTTAACATGTCTCCAGTTAGCACTAGCATACGACAGTACTGACAGCCGTGGCTGTTCCTTTTAAAACATCATGTCAGAAACACAGTGCAATAAAGCCCAGGATGCGCTCCGTGGCTCTGCGTACCATTATGATCGTATGGATTTATTTTTTAATGAGGAAGATCTGCATCTCGGGAGCTTTTTCATGTGTCAGGATGCATGGACAAATCAGCAGCACATCACACCGACCAAAAATGAAATGCTGACAAATGTAGATATTTCAAATTTAATTGACACCTAACTGTACTTAAGATAAAAATAGAGAAAATCACTGAGCACTGGGGTTTGGGAATTAATGAAGGGAATTCTATAATCATTTAAAAGGCTATTTCATTTACAGAGAGGAAACTTTAATTTATATATTAAAGTAGGCGCTTTGGGTTTTTTTCTGATTACACAGATCATGTTGTACAGGTGCAGCGTGGACCCACTTCTGTTGTTTTTCCCATGCACTGGGCATCCCAAGTTTCACATATTTCTTGATTCCTGGAATAGCTGTGAAACTGCTCGAGAGAATTAAGGGTTTTGGTCCCTCTTAGGTGTAGTAAATATGAAGAGAATAAGGGGTTTGGATGCGTGGAGTGTTCGTTACCAATATGAAATGGAGACCAGAGACTGGGGAAATCCCTATTTTTTCTCACTAAGAACAAAGCACAAATCCAGCACCTGTAATACTTTCCTGTAGAGTATGAAAAATCATTAGGCCTGGGTATGTACTACCAAAAAAATTCCAATATTTGCTTGAATTATTTTTCTAATTAGCTTCTGCCATCTTTGCATGAGTTTACTGGTGGGAATGTTCCCAGGAACATTGAATGTTAAGTGAACAGGCACATCTTTAATTGACAAACATTAGAATTCACTCTAGAAATCTGATTCTAAGAGTTACACTCATCCAATCAGGTAATGGAAACATTACCATGTGACCTGCACATCCAATGGGAGCTGACAAATTGAATTTTGTATATTTTTAGTGAACTGCTCACAATCAATCTACAGAACAGGATATATTAGAAGTCACCAAGTAATTTCTAATCGGGATAAGCTGAAGAAAGTCAGCACCTGCTCTAACAATTAACAGGCAAGAATCTAATAAATTATTAGCTTAACATTATTTGCTTATCTCAAACAATACTAGCCTGCACAGAGCGCACTTTCACTGCAGATATCAGATCTCTTTACAAAGGCAGGTTGTATGTTAGGTAGATTCTTCCTAATTTACAGATGGAAGAACTGAGGCCCAGAATTTCAGTACTTGCCCAGTGTCACAGAGGAAGCTGGTGGCAGATCCAGGAATAGGACCCAATCTGAATCTGAATCCTAGGCTATATTGCCTCACTAACCCACAGGATGTAAGGGGACCTTTGGAAGACTATGCTTTCATGTTGGAGTTTTGGATGAGAAGGGCCCTTGGTGGCATCTACATCCTCCCATGCTGCTATCAAACCCATATGGCCGACCTTCTCATTGCCACCACTCCTCTCTGGCCTTCTAAAGGAGACTGGCATCATGGAACAAAAACATACAATGAACATACCAGTGACTTCCATAATTCTATACAAGACAGAGGGAAAATGCCAGTAGGTAAGTTTTAAGGATGTTTTAGTTTTAAGTTTAAAGATGCGGGGTTTTGGCTGTAACTTGACACAGCCATGTTGGAGTCCCAGAGAAAGCCATCTCTTCTCACAGGTGACTGCACATCGTAATATAAGTGCCATAGTCTCCAAACCATCTTTGCTCTACAGGAGTCAACTCAGAATTTGGACAGGAAAATATAAAATGTAGAATGTCATCAAGATTTGTTGTTAAGATTACATATATTCCACCAAATACTGAGGCTTGCTGTGCATGCACACAGGAAAGCTGTGCATGGAATTTGATGCTCTAGAGGACGTGAACAAAAAAGGATGAAGATTTTGGATCTGGGTGCCTGATTCCCATTAATTTTGATGTGAGTTGAGTGTCAAAATCTCACAGGTGGCTTTGGAAAACAGCCTAAATGTGCATCAGGGCTCAATGTGCCATTTTCTCTTCCTCCAATTTGCTGAAAAAAAAATCATTTTCTCTTTTGATCACGAGCTCCTTCCCATTTTTAAAAAAAATACCTTTGCAGATTCATCGTGTTGGGCAACCGATAGTTTCATTGATAAGTCAATACTTGTGTGAAGCAAACAGCTTTGTCCTGCACTCCTTTTCCTACTTATAAACATCTGTGCTACAGGGGAACAACGAATGTTACAACGTGTCACTTAAGAGTCAGGCATGGCTTTTCCTTAGCTGGCTCCATGGAACATTTAAAAGTATTTCTCAAACACACCAGCATTAAGGGCTGCATTAGAATGACCTGGCATAATGACAGCACAGTTAACCCATGATTAACCTTGGCAGAATGGCACCATCTCCACAAAAGCGAGTCTCTGCATCAGCACAGCCAGGGAGAAAACAGCCCCCAAATCTAAAACCCTAACTGTGCTCCAGTCACCCTTTCTCCTGATTTGCAAGTCCCATGATAGGCTCCGGTTTTCAAGGCATCACCTTCTTTGTGTCTAGCTTCCTCCATGACAGCCTTTCCTCATGAAGATGAAGAGGACAGCATGTAGCAGATCTTTCTGCAATATTCTGCAGAGTTTTTATTTATTCAGTTTTGACCCAGCTGCATTTGCTCGGTTAGGAAGCAGGCTGGCTTAACAACCTCCCCAATAGATGTTCTTGCTGTGCGAAACCTCTGTACCATACACAGTAATTTCCAGGTGGCAGAGGCTCTAGGAAGCTGGCCACAGCAAGTGAAATGCAATGTGCTTGATAAGCTACCACCATTTAGCTGAGCCATCATGCTGATTTCATGCTAACTTCAATGTAAAGAGCCCACTATCACACAGCAGCCAATTTTCATTTATACAATACATGGGAAAGTCATTAGTGCTTCTATAGTGAGTACTACATAATTTCTGGAAAGTCATAATGAATGGCTGCTGGTGCAGTGATGTTGGTTTAGCCTGCCCAAGAGCCTTTCGACTTGCTGTTAATTGTGAGCTTAACCCTCTGCTTTTCCATTTTAATTTCTACCCACTCTGAGTGCCCCGGAAGCCAGCTAGTCAATATTTAACGTGAAGAAACCAGAACCTAGAGCTCTCCCTGGAAACCCATTGTGTGTTTAACAGGCAATCTGGATAGGTTAGTCGGATTCAGAAGAGGTCTCACACACAGTAAAAATGGCCTATGCAGAGCCATAACTATTAGCATCAGCTCTCCACGCTGTAGGGTCAGAGATAGATAATCAGGATAGAATCAGGTTTTAAAACAAACAGGAATTTTAACAGCTGCATCCCTCAATTATTTCTATGAAAATCTAGGTTTGTGTTTAGAGTGCATCATGGATTATTTGTCTCAGCCCAGGATGGTGACCCAAAACTTCCTGGGTTCTTATATACCTAGGGCTAGTAGTATCTGATCCTGGTGCTGCCTCTGCCGATTCACTGTATGGCCCTTGGACAAGTCTCTTATGGCCTCATTTTCCGAGGCACTGAGCAGTCAGTGCAAGCTCAAGGTGTGCAGCCCTTCTGAAAATTAGCTCAGTAACTTCTCTGCATGAATCTCCCTACTTGTAGGGCACTGCTCCTACCTGGCGAGGGACAGTGAGGAATGTTTGCAAAGCACTGGGAAGATGAAAAGTGCTGTCTAAGGATCAAGTGTTTTATGTTTCTTTACTGGGGCCAAGGGAAACTCAGATGGGCCAGCTTCTGCTTTTTATTCCAGCTACAGAGCTTTCCTTTTGGATTACCAAGTCAAGCATGATAGTGCTTAAGAGTCCATAACAGCTGGTTAAATATTTACCATCAAAACAATTTTTGATAATTGGCTTTTTGGACTAACCAGATTTTTTTTTAAAGAAAAAAAAAAAAAAAAAAAGATTGTTTCTGTCCAAAAATTCTTTTCAGATTAAAATTTTGGAGAATTTTTTGTTGAAAATAAAAAAGCTTTAGGTTTGCTGTGGATGAAAACCAGAAATTTTTCAGTTTTTGGATTTTTGATAAAAATCTGGAAAATATCAATGAAAAAATCTCAATTTAAATGAAAAAAAAATCATTTTCACTAACTTTTTCATGGGTGAAAAAATAATTTCCCCACAAACGCTAATAATGTATGTGGGATAACCGCAGACTGTCATGCTGGAAACAACCCAAGTGCTTTTGGGAGGTGCCACCACTACCCTCTGGTTAAAATCCTGCCATGTAAATAAAAACATGCCAGAGGGAAATAACATGCTTTGCTTGTGCAGGAAAAGTACTAACACATATAACTAGAGACAGTACATTTCTCCATGTTAAATAAGTGCCTTGATAAATGTAATGGCTGGAAAAGGATGCCAGAGTGGCAACTGACTTTTCAGAGAGTGAATGCTACGCTACAACTTCAGAGGAGATTGTGCAGTGTGATTCACATTTGCTGTACTCCTTTACAAGAGCTGATGCCACATTTTTGTGTTTTTTGTCTCCTCCGGCTAGAAAGAGGATGCAAGACCCCATAGACTGGGCTGGTATTTTAGAGATGTTGGAAAATGCCCCTTAAGCACTCTTAAGCACTATCATGCTTGACTTGGAATCATTCAGAACCAATATACTAGTTCTGAATGTACAAAACCTGAATGAACACAAGGTCCTCCTTACAAAGACCTTCCACATACGAGCATCTGAGGAGATTCACTGTTTAGTAAATCATTCGCCGTAGCACTAGTGCAATCCAATGCTATTCAAGTCTGTTTTAAGGGACTAAAACCACACCCATATGGGCTAGGTTTCACAGAAACCTGTTTTGATCTGCAGTTAGCAGCAGTCTTAAGCCATCATTCTGTGTGTGTATCTGGTGGCGGGTGTGTGTGTGTTTGATTCTGCAGGTTTGTTGTGCTGCTTCCGGGATGCAGTGGGTGGCAGGTGTGCTATCCTACTTTTATACAGACATTTATTCTTAGCTGGTTTGGGCTTTCCTTTTTCTCTCTTTTTAGTAGCAATGCAGAAGGGAATGCACAGTACCAACTTTCCCCTGTGGGTAGTGATAGAAATATATCCGCTGCCAGGTGGCATTGGCAGCCATTACAAAAGTAAAACAATTACAATAAAATTTTAATTGGTAGAAGAAAAAAATACAGGAAGCCAGCTGGTCTTCTGGTCCATTTCCTAATCCTGACTGCAGGTCCCTTGGTAAGGTGGTATCGTTCTCCCAATAGAGTAAGAGAAATGTAACTAGCTCTTTACAGCTAAGACACTGCATTTCACTCTATGGAGGAAGTGGAATGAGAGGCAGGCGCAGGTTGAAAAGTGCAGCTCTGTTCTAGTTCATCAGGAGAAGGCTATTGGTGCTTAGGGAGTTATGGGGAGAATGATTTCCATTCCCACTTGTTTACATTTTCCAGTGAACAAGGGACTAGAATTAGGTCAGATAAATGGCCAGGTAGATTAACTTATTGGTAATAAGAGTCAGTCTTTAGGGGAAGTTTTATACCCCGATGTAAGTATTACAGGATTTCTGGCTGTTAACAAACCAACCATGCTAACGGCAGCTATATGTGTACAGATCTCTGGGCATGGTTTGGAGGATGCTTGTTTTAGTGTCAGTCTGATGAGATTGTTCAGTACAATGCATGTACCCAAACAGAGGAGAAACAGAATAAACCAGGCTCTGCCCTGCAGGAAGGAAGCAAATGGACCAAATACCTGATCCCCCAGAGCTTCCCCAGGCAAGGGATCCATGGCTTTCAGGATCAGGTCTGCATCAGAGAAAAGGGTTTTTTTTGAAGTGTACTATGTGCATTATAGAAGAAAATGGGTCTATTTGTCTGAGACCCACGTCATGCCATCTGTATCACTTGGAAAGGCAGAGGTAAATTACAGGTGAAGGGTAAAAGAGTCTTCTACTCAACTCTGCCTACATCTGGCCTCAAGAGAAATCTGACCAGCAAGGAACTCTTCTTTGTGTATTAGAATGATATAGCAGAAGGCTGCTATAGCCTAGTTTCACAATTGCAGAGTGGGGGACAATACAGAGAGATGGGCCAAAAACAAGCAAGAGAGAAAACCAGTGTAGCTTTTAAAAACAAATCCTGTCTTTGTGGTTTCCTTTAAGAGAGACACGGGGACACTCTCCCCTCCTGGGAAATACAAAAGATAATGGCTTGTAGAAAACGTTCTTAAGGTCGTCTCTTTAATTAGGGTCAGCTATTCTTTTAAATGTTTTTCAATTATTTAAAATGCTGTTCTGGGGTAAATAGTGAGGAGGGAGGTCAGGATTAATGAGTCCCCTCCTGTTCAAAGGCACCTGCCCAACCACACTTCAAAGTCTCAAGCCATTTGCATTAGCTTTCTTATTAAACAAAAGATGCTATATATTTCTGACACCACCACACAGCTAATCCTCACTGGTTTGTGATCTTGCCCAGGGTGATGCTCAGGAGCCGCACGTACCATGTTCTCCAGTGAAGATTTCCATCTTCTATCATAGCACCTTGAAAGCTGCATCTGCCTCCTCTTTCTTTTCCCATTCATCTCCCCAATGCCAACATGTTTTTGTTAGAATAATGTTTACAAGGTGTCTGGTCTATTATAATATTGTAGTATTAACTGGCTGGCCAGAGGCTCCCTATGTTTGCTGAAGTTTGTCCTGCCAGCTAAAGCTGATGACAGGAGAGAATGAAAATACATCTAACTGCTATTGTGACATGACATTTGGATTGGGAGAAACACTGAAGAGGAGACAGATCAGAAAGAGATTCAGAAAAATACTGGCACCACACACCAAATGTCACTGGCACTAGAAGCTACTCCTTTCCCAGCCCTAAGCTCCTGCTGGTCATTTAAAATGTAAAAAAACCCTCTTACAGTGAAATGCCAAAATGTAATTCTTTGTCAGTGCACATGCCTAAAGAACAGGTCAGTTTAAGGCTGCAAAGAGTCATCAATATTGTTTGCATTCACAGCCATTTCCACAATACAGCAATTTAGTGATTTGTTCCGTTTCAATGGTTGAATTTTTAGGAATCTCTAGCAAACTAATGGAAAAACATTAAAATTTAGAATAGGAATGGTAATTTGTATTTAATTGGTGGGTATAAGTGTAAAATACTGGTGAGCTTTTTCAACTAAAATTTCCTGATCTCATATCGTTTTGATTCTTTTGCAACATGAAATGTAAATAAAGTTTAGAAGCAAGTCAAATTGAATGATATCAGGCAGCTTAATCCAAAAATGTGTAATCCTTCCTACAAAATATGCATGGTGGTTACACTAATTCCTTTATCCTATCCCTGTAGTCTATTAGTCATGCAACAATTCAAGGATCAGCATGTTAATGAAATGATTCACAAAATATATTTCCTTAAATAAAAATGAACACTATAATCTTTTTACAAGGAGAGCCTTCCCATGAAGCACCATATACCATACAAACCCTTGCCCAGGACTAGCTTTCAATCTGTTCCACAAGAGGGCAATCATATTCCACTATACAATGTATAGGATGACTGTGGCTCCGTTTAGAAGTGACCAGTTACTTCCAGCTGAACGCAAACTGCTAAACGCCTCCCCATTCTGCTGTGTTTGGGAAAAGTGAAACAAGTATCTAATTTGAGATGACACTCACTCTCTCTTCAGAACTGAAAATAAATAAGTTTACAGAAGCTGTGATTTCTTGTTCCAATGTTCTGAATAGTTTAAGTTTTAATAGTTACCTGCAACCTGAAATACTGAAGGTATTTCAGGGCCAGGATACCCAATCACCTCAGATTAGAGAACAAACAAATAATATAGACTGGACATGACATACGTGATTATTAATACTGTGGTTGGAGAGGAACGTTAAGATAGAAGATATTTTAGAAACTGAAAGTAAGTCCACTTTTCAAGAGCACAATTAAAGACCTTCCAAGGGCAAAACATATAAATTCATTCTTTTTGTAAGTTTGGTTCAGCCAACTTACATTCTCAGTCTAGTGCCTGCTGTTCTTACCTTGCTGCCTGAGTGTTCCCCAGGTGAGTGCTAAACACTCTGTCCTGACACTAGCAATATTTTCCAAGACATCCTTTTCTGTCTAAGATCAGTGACTCCTGGCAATATGCCCAGTCCTCGGCTTCCCAAATTCTGAACTGAAATAAGGCAACCTGCTTATCCAGACACTCAGAAGTGCAGCAAACTAGTAGACTTTGGTAAGCAAACAGAGGTGCCATATAATCACTTCTTTTGTAATTGTAGATTATGTAAACCTTTACATTCTTACTAATTTGCTGAATAAAAATGAATAATAAATAAATAAAGTCAGATATGTATGCTAATGAAATATATCTGTCAGGTACTGAAAGTATTTTTTAGGCTACATTAGTACGGAGGGATATCCATTCTCTCTTTAGGTTTATACTTGGTGGCCTATTGTTTAACTACAGGTTGGAAAGATTGTATTCAGACTGAATCAAGTACTCAACAAATCTGTCTTCTATGAAGTCTTTTTGTTTGGTAGCTTTCATTGAGAAATCTGCAAAACCTTCTCTGTTCAGGATAACAGATGATGCATTATTGTTTTGAACAACAAAAGATGCTGAAAAGCAATGCCTGTGTGTTGTTTATATGTGATATTCTTCAGTCACAGGAATGAAACTTATTTTAAAAAGCGATTTAGAGAAGTTTTCAATCAAGTTTACAGAGATTATGAACTTTTAGCTACTAAACAAGAGACATCGTGCACTATAAAGCTTTCACTATATAAGGCTCTCTGTAGAGCTTCAACTGGCAGAAGGACTTCAACAATCATATAGAACCACCCTTAAATGTCTGATCATAAAGCACTCCCTGGTTCCTAGGCAAGCCTAGTCAATGATGGTGGGTTATAAATAGAACTGGTCAAAATTTTCCATTGAAGATTTTTTTAAATGGAAAAATGTCTTTTTCCAAACTAAAAATGTTCATAAAAAGCTTTTTTTTAAAAATTCTGGTTTTAAAAAAACCTGGAAATTTCAAAAAATTGTTTTTCTTGTAAACTCCTTTCTCTCATCTAAAATTTTGCCCAAAATGTTTAAACAATGAAAAACTGTTCTGTTTCATAATTAAAATTACCTTGAAATTCTGAATTTTTTTGTGAAACTAAATTTCACAATTTTTTTTGTTTCCTTTCTTTGACCAGTGTTAATTATAAACAAACCCCAAGACGTTTACATGCTCAGGCAGATGTCGAGAAATGCAGCAACAAAATACTTACTGTTCTGGACTAGAAACTGAAGTCCTTCGCCCTTCCACAGCAATGTTGCTCTTGGGTCTCTTAACAACGTGAGGTCTTGGAGGACGAACCTATTATATACATACACAATGGAGACATTTCATCAAATACTCTAACAAAGCATCAAAACAATAGAGACAATCCACATAAAATCTGCAAAATTGATCCGTTGCCAGCTTAGACATTGCTTCCATTTGGAATCCCTCTTGCAAATTTATATATTTCTGTGCCACACTAAAATTATAATTAAATCTGTATTAAACTGAACTATAGTGACCCATATCATTAAAGGACTCTAAAGTAATGGCACTTGTGCAAATTTATATCTAAGTTTAGACATCTGGGCTAAGGGTTAAAATGGTTCCACTTATTTTACGTTTTTAAAGCAGTAAATGTCATGTAAATGATTTTGTCAGTTTGGAATCATATTGAAGATATGAGTAATTGGAAGAGTCAGGTCAATACACTGATGGGTATTAGCCATGTACTAAAAGTTTATTTCACTTCTGCATGCAGTAGATGAACAAATACTAGATCTTCTGACTGAGTCCCCAAATTGTGTGCTCCATGTAAAGACTTAATTGCTAAAATGAAAATGGGAAAGCCTTGTATTTTGTTGAACATTGTACTGGAGACCAGAGTTCAACTCCAAAACCATGCTCCTTTTCTTTGCCTGTTTGTAATAAACTGATTGACTTTCTATAGCAATCGCTTCTGTGTAGGGAAGACAGCACTGAAAGAAATGAAGAAGTGAAAATAAAAGTGGAAGCATGAAAAGCATTACCAATTTCCACAATGCCATAAAGAGTTTGGTTCCTTTTATCAGTTTAATAGAACGTATTATTAGGCGTGTTTCCATGAACACTGAAGAGTTGCATGTGAATTTTATTCAGTAGCCCTTCAATAAAATCTAAAGTTTTTCTGCAGTAAGATGATATATTTGATATACAGTTTCTATTAGTCTTATCTGAAGTTACCACTTTATCATCTTCTGATGCTGAGAAACACTGCTTTTTTTGCCAGCACAGAACAGGAAATATACAAGCTTCAGATTAGGGAATGGAACAAACACAGGCCCTGATCATGCAAATGTTTACACACACGCCTAACTTTTCTCACATGAGCAGTATTATTGAAGTCAATGTGACTTCTTGCATGTGTCAAGCTAAGTGCATACATAAGTGTTTGCAGGGTCAGGGCCACATGGTACAGATCACCTTCTGCAATGGGAATTTTTCATATGTAAGAATTGTTTTCATAACAAACCTCTAAGTTGTTGACTTAACATCAGTTTCAGCAAGAATCTTCAAAGCCCCTAAATAAAGTAAAGAACACAACTAAACTTCTGCCATCCCTAAGCTTGTGTTTTCTTAATAGCTGCAGTATATAGAAGGCTGTTAAAGGTCTACAACCTAAATGCTCTTTGGATGTCGGGTGAATTTGTTTGCAGTGAGAGATGATGGTCTCTCCTCCCTCATACCCCCACCCTTAGTATGGTTATAGGAACATAAAGCTCTAATTTCCACACCAGGAAAAGGTGCTAAATCCTATGTGTAGGGTGCAACACATGAGCATGCATAAGATAATAGCAGAATTATCTTTTGAATTTTTGTTTCAAAGGAAATAGCGTACAGCAGAAATGATGGAGAAGTTCAGAGACGGATTGCCACTATTTGTGGGGGGTGGAGGAAGGGCTTATAGGAAGGTCAGATGTTAAGGTCTCAAAGATCAGTCCCCACACAAGATTGTTCCTTTCTACAATAAAGACAACTTAAGAATGTGAATTTATGGCAGGAATGGAAGGATTAAGTTTGTGGCAACTTCCACTGAACTTGCAACGTGGTGAAACATGGGGAAAAGAACAACAGAGCTAATTAGACGAGCTGAGCTGTCAGAGTGCAGCTGAATGGCTCAGTGCCAACAAACAAAAAGAATGGGCTGGCAATCAGCAGGATCGATGGAGAAGACTGCTTCATTAGGGATGATAAAACAGAGAGAGAGAGAGAGAGGCAAGCAAGAGGGATACAGGGAGAGAGAAAGAGAGAGGGAAAGAGAGAAAGGAAGAAAGAATGCTGTTTAATTAAGCCTGAGCTGGAAGATGATGCATAAAGCTGGCTTGTCATCGTGCTGTGAACACTTTCACCTTTTGGGTGGTACTCAAGGAGGGACAACTTTTGATGGCTCCTCTAGTGTTACCAGCCCAGCAGTCTGGGGAAAAATGCTAAGAAGGATTTAGAGCACTGTTCTAGGGGGACTGCAGGGGAAAGTCAGGAAACAAGCCAATTCCTTGCTGGATTTGAAGCCGTATATATCCAAGCAGGCTGGGTTAAATGTGTACTGAATGCACAAGCACCTAGAAAATCTGATGGTATGAGGGCGTGTATGAGAAAGAAAGGGTAAATACCTAATGTAGAAGGGTTAAACTTGCACATAATACTCCCTACTTCACCTTACACACTATTACTCAACATTTTAAGTGCTTTTCTTTAATTGAAAGAAGTTTCATTCCAGCCCATAGGTCCTGCTCACTATAAACAATGGTTCCTTTGTCAGGGTGTCACATTCATTCCCAAAAAGTGAAATATCAAAAGCTTGTTTCTTATATGTTTCCTTACTGTGTTTTTATTTCAAACTGCATCAGTGAGGTATGCTACAAACATTCCTACCCTGAAAATGCCATCAACTAGAATCTATATTAAGCAGTCGTTTTCAACCTTTTTTCATTTTCAGACCCCTAAAAAATTTGGAATAGAGGTGCAGATTCCTTTAGAAATCGTAGTCAGTCCATGGACCCCCAGGGGTCCTTGAACCACAGATTGAAACCCACTGTTCTATAGTAACAATCACCTTTTGTGGACCCTTAGACATGGGTCTGCAGACCACAGGTTGAAAACCACTGGGATAAAGCATTCAGTATTTCCTGGCAGCAGGGAAGGGGAGGCAGTGTTGTGTGGTAATTGGGCCTGGGCACAGAAGTCAGGGTATCTGGAGTCGCCGCCTTGGACAAGTTACTTCCTGATACCCACCTTTGCAGCATGCTCCAAGATACAGAGAGGGAAAAGCACTCTGCAAAATGTTATTCTTTACGCTAAAAAAGTGTGTTTTATCTATTAAAAACAAAACAACAGTATTGATAAACACAAAATCTATGGATTTAGTAAACTTTAAAGACTAATTATGATATCCCCCCGCCCCCAGGCACTTATCACTTAAAGCCACATTACGGCAGCTCTGTATTCTTCTGAGTACATGCAAATACAATGTACAAGTCATACTTGCTGTAGCTATGCATAGTTGTTGGAGCAAAAGATCTAGAAATGTATGCTTTAAGAGCAATTTAATCATACACATTTATCTTGATTTTCATCCTGATGAATGCAGCATTCCAGTTGCATTTGTTAGCACAGGCTGCTGAATGCAATAGGAGCTTTTATTATTACTTTCTAACCTTTTATCAATCACTTTGGGAGCAAAGACAGTTAACACAAACACATCAGACTGAAGACTACTAATGTACCACATCTGAGAGATTAAACAGACTTGGCAAGATCTTCTTTGATGCAATACACTATTCAAACTGAAGCAATATTGTTCAGAAACATTTTGTCCACGGAAGTCCCTGCGTGGCCTGATGGCACACCAGCCTAGAGCAGAACAAGAGGAATGTGAAGTGCTACAGGGAGCCTCTGGTTTTAGAAAGAATAAGAGGAAAATTTGTTCCCTGTGTACCATATCCTGGAGGGTCTCCAATATCAATTACATTCAAGGAGATGCATTAGCATAGTTAGCACTGCCTTTTATACATGTAGAAGGGACGTGTACAATGCAGAAATCCATAACAATGACTCTTAAGCGCCACACCCACAGTTATAAAGAAAAAAAACATGCCATCTAAATATAAACTTAGGAACATGCACTGAAGGTTAAAAGTAAACCCACACCCAAGTGCCCTGGTTAACCTGCTTGCCTGCACATCACAGAGAGTAAACATCTTTAGTAAGTTTTAGCAAGACTAGATTTGAAAACTTGCTGGGTTGTTTTAAATATCTATATATTATATATATAAGGAAGCAAGTAGAGAAAGCATTTGCCTTCTGATGAAATTCTGCTCGCAGGGCAGAAATCCTAAATAGAATTACTGTAAGTACCCTCTGAGTTTGTTGCAAAAACAACTGTCAGCTTGAACTGACACCAACTTATTTCCTTTGGTAAATAACAGTTACTGCCTCAGATCTAGCACAGTCTCCATTTTTAAAGGCATCTGGAATAGTTAATATGCAACAGTATGGCTACAAATCAGTGTTTAAAATAGAAAACTGCTTAGACAACATTTCCTTGCCTAACACAGGTGCCGCACTGATTTCTGTGTAGCTTTTCTGTAAGAGAGGCATTTGGTCTTACCAAGATGTTGGTGCCTGACATTTTTTATACTATATATAATCAAAGGGATCTCTAGCTAGCATTTTAAATGAGCATTATGCACATTTCTATACAGGGCACAATGCGGTACTGCCCACATACAGAGTTCCTATTCTTTAGACCTATCCAACTCAACTATTCTGGGAGGAAAAATTTAACAATCAATCCCAATGCATTTACAGCAAGACCTGGGGAAAATAAATAACTTAGTGTCAGATTTTCGCTTCCTTTCATATTTATATGTTTAGTGCAAGTCTTCAAAAGCTCACTGGCTAAAAACTTATGTCAGCCTAGAAGGATTTTTGGTTTAAATAATCACAAGAGTAAAAACAAATGTCACACAACAGCAGCATCAGCTACCTGCAGAATTGACCTACAGCTGCAGAACTTGTCAAAGAAAAGCAGAATAAAATGCAGGTCCCAAGGTTGTGCCGCAGCAGAGAAGGAGGCAGTTTAGGAGCATAATTCCCAGGTTGCTTTTTGCAAGGTTCAACAGTCCAAACTACCAAGATTTAGTAATGCTACTGAGAGAGCGATTCAGGCAGTGTTAAGCTGCGGCAGTGAGGTTAAACTACCAGCTACTCACGGGCCTAGATGAACGCTGTATCTTTGGAGGAGGCGGCCGAGGTGGAGGTACTCTTTGCTGCTGTATCAAAGTGGAAACTTAGTAATCAGTACATTAAAATATAATCACGGCACATGAAAACACCTTTGATTTTGTATCAATAGCAGTCCAAATGGACAACAGCATGTGCTTTAACCCCACTCCATACTCACCCCAACTAGTGCCAAGACCTTTCAAGCACAGGAATACGGTCCTAACCAGTAAACAGAAAGAAACAGTAGAAGAGCTCTGAATTGGTAAGGGCGCATGTCTGCCTCCTGGGTGTACGTTATACCAGATCAAGTTCAGCACACAACGTTCTCTAGATTAGACCATCCAAAATGTATTATGACATGAAGATAATCAAGGTGCACCATAACTGTTCATTTCAAGTACTCTAGACGACATTTCAGGATAGAAAATTGGAGAATGATACTATAATTCGCTTTTCTTCCTTAAGATTCCATGAGTGATTTTAGTGCTCATAAAATGTAGGGTATGTCGCTGAAATAGAAGACTTGTGGCCCAGCCACACTGGCCCAGGCCTTCACAGGGTCCCAGAGTTCAGGCTCCAGCCCAAGCGCCTACACAGCCCCGCAACCCAAGTCCCATGAGCCTGAGCCAGTCGACCCAGGCCAGCTATGGGTGTTTAATTGCTGTGTAGATGTACCCAATGTGACTGAGGCCCCGAACCAATAATGCAGTTAGGCTTAGTAGACCACCTGTTAAAATCAACTGGACTCTTCACGTGCCTGAAGTTGAATACAAGCTCAAGCGCTTTACTGGTCAGGGGCTAGGTGCAATACCTAAAGCCAGGAGTAGAGTGGACAGGAGCTGTGCAAGCTTTCCATATTTCCTTCTGTCATTGCACCTGACACCCCTGCCTACTGTACCAGGTCCTGGGCCTAACGTGGAGCAAAAACTACTGAAGGGCAAGCCTGGGTGCCAGCTTAGTGAGCTGGAAAAACAAGGACTAGGATGGAATCCGTCAGAGTCACCAGCACTTTTGAATGAAGAGGCACGTCTCCAGAAGAAGTGAAAGGTCAGTGAATTAATTGAAAAGGTGCCTAGTTTGGTCCTCTCAGCTTTAAATATTGTGTTGGCCAATTCCTTGCTGCTGTAACTCTGCTGGAAATACTCCTATTCTGCTGCTTCTGATTACATAGCATAATAATAAGCTTCATACAAGCAAAATTTTGTGTGCACCCTACTGTTCTGCAGAACTGAGACTCAAGTGAACCATGTGAGGTGAAGCTGAATTAAAAGACCCCAGAAATTCCAAGTGCATTTTAGTGCTGAGGACTTGATAAAAACTAGAGTGGAATGTCCTTCTAGTGGTAGGAGAGAAATGAACAGAAGCCTGCAATGAAGTGAATACAAGAATTTCTATACATGTCTGCTGGGGAGAATAGCAACAATTGTATCACTACCTGAAAAGTATCACACATTCTGCAGACAAGACTTCTGTCAACTGTATGGAGAAAGGATACGTACAGGCAGGGGGAGTCAGATTCAGAAATAAAGTCTACTCAGACAGGTTAGTATATTTCAATGAAGACAAAGTTTCCACCACTCTATTTCAGCAGCAGTTCTCAACTTTCTGCTGGAGTGCCCTTTGCTCTGGACTGCAGATGGACATCTCCTCCCCACACACACACTGCTCTGGAACAGCTCTGCAATCCAGCCCTTTTCTGCATTCACACTCTTCTCTTCTCTTGCTCCTATTCAATGTATTTAAAAAACACATTTTGCATTTGCTGGTTTTTACGTTATTGTTTGCTGCCCCACCCCTTCCCAATCAGCAGAAGCCATGGGCTCGGGCTCCGTTAGTGGTTCTGAGGTGCCAGGCAGCACTCACTATCGTGGGTCGATTCCTTACAGTGATAAGAGAGAAGTCTGGGCTGGGGAGTTGATGCCAGAGTCCGTCCATGCAAACGCTTCCAACAAAGTCATCATGGGAAGAAAGAGATTCGCATAGTGAGGTGATGGCTCCAGGTTCATGCAGCTTTCTTTCCCTAACCAAAATTCATCATTCCTCTCTTCTACCCCACTCCTCCCTGGTACTAGCCTGGGGCTCCAGTCCATCCTCCCTCCCCATCTGCTCAGGCTTGGAAGTTCTGCCTCAATATGTTTAACTTCCTTCACAGAGCTTGGGATATTTATTTTTTATTAGGTTGCAGCAGTCTCATACCTTCTGCAATGTATTTTCCTATTCATATGCACAGCATTTACTACCTTACTCAGTGAACCTCTGGCTCACTGACGAGGAGCAGCACTGTGATGGCGACATTCTTTTTATATTACTTGCAATTTTTTCTATGCTTACATTTCTGTTTGCCTCCTGCATACATGTTTTGCTTTTTATTTGTGTAGAAAACTTAAAGAATAGTACACGACAGAACTGCCAGGGTGGAATAGTGAGTTAGGAAATCTTAGTGTTTTCCTGATGCCAGGAAGTGTGTTTTTGAAGGGTGTTAGGCAGGTCAGTAATTCTATTTATGAGGGCTGTTTTAATTAAAAAAAAAATTGGTTTAATATTTCTTATCTAACGAAAGCAAACAGTCAGTCAGTAAAATGATATTAGGCAACATTTTCAACAGAAGTTGATGCTACCACTTCTTCAGAATTAGTTCATTTCACCAGCTGCTTTTCTTTACTATATTCTATTATGGAAACCCTCTTTGGTTTAGGATCTGAATTGCCTTGCAACAGCAAAATCCAGGCAAGTTTTGGAGAAAACACTGCAAGACTATGGCATCAATAGCATCAGCTGAGGAGCCAGAACCAACAGTGATATTGTTAAATCTTCCGAAAACAGGCAACACCTTCAGAGAGGGACCAACCACACAGCATCTCAGGATTACCTCCTACTGAGATGATCAATACATTGATCACAGCCATTGCAAAGGCACATACAACTGAACATTACTAGCCCACCTTTATTACTCACTTGGTGATTTTGTCGGAGAGAATGTGACAGGATTCATTATATTACCCGTTCATATTGTCACTTGCTAACAAAGAAAGGCAATGGCAATAAAGCAGGTTTAATTCCTTTTATAAAGGCCTGAAAGCTATCCCTCCAATCACACTGGAGGATGCACCATTATTTGCACCCCCTTTTTCCTTCATGGAGTTATTAACGCACACAGTAGAATCTCCACATACAAATCAGAGAAGCAGCAGAGAAGGCTCTGAAAGGAAGCACACAGAGGAATGACAGCATCCAGGATATTCCCTTCCAGCAGAGTAACTGGAGAAGTTGGTGGATAGTAAATGATTTCATTTTTTTCTTCTTGCCTATTCGCAAAAATAATTTAATTCTTCCGTCTGTCATACATCACTTAGTATTATCTCAGCATTGCCAACCCTGTTCAACAGTCAGTAGTTAGATCTCAAAAAATCATACAAATAGCTCAAAAATTATGAGATAAAAAAAAGTAAATGTTGGGGGTTCTTTATTTGTCATCTGGCCTCTGAGTCATTAGGGTGAACTCAGGTAACGTTTTCAAGCTCTTCTCAGAGTTTCTGAAGGCTAGAATCTTACTTTTTAAAAAATAAAAGTGAGATTCTGACCTAAATCATTTGACTACAGGAGCTGAGGTCATAAGAAAAACACAAATATTGTAAGATTCATGATAAAAGCACAAGAGCTGCAACACTTACTTACAGAGGTTCCCCACTGTCTGCCTCTTTCTTGCCCTTGCTCTCTGTTTGGGCAATTTACATTGTTTTTTTAAACACCATATTATGCTGGAAGCTCAAATCTAATGTTATGTCCACTATGGCCCGCACTCTCTTTTCAGCATTTCTTTACTCCTTTAATATACGTTCCCATCAACACCAGCATTCATTCATCCTGCTGCTTTTCTGCACCTTTTTGTTTCACTCATTACATTATTTGGCTCCTTTTCCTATTGTTATGCACATGTGCAAATGTTTTGCTAGATCAGGACCTTAAGTCACTGCTGGAAGCCAACCCAGAACAGATTCATCACTGTGTTGCCATTTGCTGTTCATTTGCATTTGGTGGCCACAGCCCAGCTCCCCAGTGGACACAAATCACCCTCATTCCTGGTGACACCACTGTTACTAGTTTCACCAATGAAAGGAAACCCTGAATCGGTTACAAGGATTTTACTGTCCCTTCCAGCTCTGGAGTTGGTACCTCCAATCAGGGTTGAGGCTCATTGGCAGGTAGAGTGAAGCTGGACTACACACAGCACAGGACTTAGTGGTACTAACATGGCAGGAAGCGTCTGGCCAGGCTAGATGTACAGTTGCTTGCAGATGAGCCAACCTCTAACCAGGGCCGGCTTTATGCCGATTCCCCGGAATCGTGCCCTGCGCCCAAGGGGGTCCTGCTCCAGCGGGTTTTTTTTGCTCAGCGGATTGGCGGCGGAGCCCCGCCGTCGTTATTCACATGGGGCCCCGCACCCGCTAAAGCCGGCCCTGCCTCTAACTATTGGGACTTAGGAGGAAACTTTCCCTGGGGGCAAGCTATTCCCCTCTGCCTACTGCAAGCTTTCTTGCACTTTGTCTGAAGCAGCCGGTACTGGACTGTATTGATGGCAGGATACTGGCAGAGATGGACCCCTGGTCTGATGCGGTATGATAATTCTTATGTTCCTATGAGCAGCAGCACGGATGGACTCCAGAGGAAATTTCAACTAGCTACGCTTTGGTCAAGGATGGGTGCTGTGTTGCAGGGCCTTGGGGGAGGGGAGGAAGCTTTGTTCTTTCCCTAGACTACAGAAAGTATTCCATTAGAATGCTCCAAATTGCCTAAGGCTAGAACAAGGCTTGATTTGAGACAAGCCAATGCACATTGTGTGCAAGTATCATTTTTGTTCCATGAGATAAGCACAAAATCCATGCAAGTGAACATGAAAATTACCATATATATTGCTGTATAAGCCAAGAGATTCAGGCTGAAATTCAAAGGCCACAGGGGGAGGAAGAGAGGTGTGGCAGGGGAAGTGAAAGAGCAAAGCACCAAGACTACACCAAATGAGAAAAGTAGCTTCACAAGCATGCATGACGTTTAAGACGCAAACTCTGAAAGCGCACATGTGGCTTATACATGGGGCACTGACTTATCATTGAAATTAGAGGCCTGTTTATATGCAAGTCAGTATACAAAGTACATGTTATGCTGGAACAAGTCGGGGGGAAGGAAGGGAACACAGAACAGTAAAGTACCCTTCTAAAGAAGGTAGGACCCAAATACCCTTTAGGATATACCAATGCATACCCCTAAACACAGTTTCCTGAACAGGCAAAGCAACACAGATGTGGAAGTTCTATTTCCAGGGGCAGTTATTCCAGGAATAATGACGCCACAAAACAGGCCAGCACCCACTGCAGTGTAGGTAGTGACAAAGTTCCCACAATAGCTGCAAGAATGGATTAAGACAGGATATGTGAATCCATACCTTGGGTTGAGGAGGGGGTTTCTGAACTTCTAAGTCTGCATCTAATGATTGAGGGGCAGGGTGGTGGAGACACCCACAAGCAGTGGGGGAGCGTACTACAAGAACTGGGGTGGAGGTGATAGCAGAGAGCCGGGAGTTCTGTGAGCACTTTTGTAGGAGAAGGGGGCACTTTGAGTGGATTGAATTCAGGCACCATTTACTTTTGATCCACCAACGAATGACTGTTCCACTCAAAGCCCCATGTTGGAAAGTGCCTATTTGTTTTCTAAACAAGTCTTATTTATGAAGTTTCATTTTAAATATAGGCTTACAATCAGAACCATTCAGCTCTTATGATGAGTGCTTTTCCAGAGCTTACTGATGAAGCTTACTTCTTTGTACATTTAGTTATTAGAGATAGACAGGCCCATTAGATCATCAACAGTCCATACTTTTGAAAGTGCAGAACAGCTCCTTACAATACTACTCCTAGTGATTTATCCAGTCTAGTTTAAAATGGCTCCAGCGATGAGACTTTCACCACTTCCCATGGCAGCCTATTCTACACACCTAATAGTTCTTACAATTAAAAAGTTAAGCCACTTTAAGAAAACGTCACTTCAGCTTTAGAAGCTTTTGGTTTCCTTGAGGTTCCTCGGGAGGAATCAGTTTATAACAAATATGTCATAACCTACAGAACTGTAACCCAAGCAATGGCAATTCAAAGACTGATCTGGAATCATCTCCTTCACTTCAGTGCTGCTGGAAAACCAGATCGCTTGTTCGTTCATTCGTACACACACACACCTTTGTGTAAGAAGGCTTTTAATCTCTGAAACTTTCCTCTGGTCACTGTTGAGATGAAAAAGCAAGACCACATATCTATGGCAGCCTGGTTTCCGAGACTTTCACACCGACAAGTAACTACTATGGCTAAATCAATATTGTAAAGCACAACACAAAAAGAACAGGGTAAGGGCAATAAAAAGTAATTGACATACAGGTCTACCAGAACATAACAGTTATTTGCCCTTTGCCAGAGCTTTATTTTTAATGTTGATGTTAATATCCATCACCAGGATGGGATAAGTAAGAATATTCATAGTATATGAAGATCATATTTACTAGAATAGCATCTGATTGAAGTTAATTTGTTGATGCAGCAAAACACATTGTTCCTAAAAGGTCAGTAGGGGAACTGGTGTTGGAATATCAAGTTAATTACCGGTGCTGCATGGATGAATGGGTACAACACAGTGCATGGCTGCATTGCTAAAAGCAGCTAAATTACTGTAACTAGGCATGTTCTTGAATGCATGTATTGTAGAGCCTTTTCTATGAAGGGAAAAAAGTCTAAAATTAGGACATTCTTACTCATCTCTATTTACCAACATACTTTCTTATTCTGCATATTTTCTTAATTGTGTTGTTCCAAACATTTCTGAAGCGACAAGACACTAAGCAACTTTGCAGAAAACTAATTGTAAGATGCTTAGTGGGCGTTGATTTACTAATTATTAGACAAGTCATTTTAAACCATAAACTGCCTGGGAATAATTCTTAGAAATTTTTACAATGCAAAGGGCACATATTTAAAAAGGATATAACCAAATAGATAATAAAATAACTTGTACTACATCCATGGAATTTTCACAGTATAACTATTTATTTTTTCACACCAGAGCAAACTTTTTAAACAAAAAATAATTTTCAATGTGTGAATTAACAGCTGGTGAGCAGATTATTATCTCAAACTATAACTGGGAATATCTGTTGCGATAAAATAGTTATTCTTCAAAAATGGTATTGAAAACAGAGCCTTTATCAGTAGATTAGAGGTGTTATTTCATTTGCAGCAACAAGTGCAGCTAGAAAAAGCTATGGACAAAGGCAGGGAGTTACCGTAACAAAAAAATTCTGCTCACTGGCACATGCAGTATGAAGTGTTTGCCCACAATCACAGAAGTTCTAATTCTAGAGGCAAGAAGGGAAGGTATGTTTAATGGATTCCACAGCAGAGTTTCTTATACATGAAACTCATGGCTGTCTCAAAAACATAGGATGGTTTTGGAAAATGTTACTGTGTTTTAAAGACAGACACTAGGGCAAGAGATGGACTGTTCTGAATGTATCGACACTTACTCTCTTTAGAAGGGTTCTAATATGTTGATTTTGGAACCTGAACTGGACACTCAATAAAAATAGAGACAATAACCACACTGAAAAATGTACTGAACCAAAAAAGATTCAGTAAGGAAAGTAGGTGGAATCTATGAGGCAACTGCTTTATTATCAGTAGCACATACACTATTTTATACATACTTTCATATGCAGAGCTCACAAATTGGGATGACATGACTACATATATTTTTAATTCATAAGTCAGGAACAGAAATCTCTGTGCTTTAAACAGAGGTCTCCTTCCTTCAGTCACATTAGAGGACTGGAAGGGTAGCACAAGCCACTAAAGAGATACAGAAAAAGGTGACACCTCCCCCTCCACCTGGCTTGTCCTAAAGATGTGCCATGAACCTATGACGAGGGAGAGAGAGTCACAATTAAACTCTCTCATTAGCTTAATGAGAAGATTCCCTTGGTTAATGTTTCTAGCCAGGCAGCTCACACTATGTAACAACTGGAGAGGGAAGTGAACCATTTATACAACCCTCTCGCTCCTTTGGCAATACAGAGAAAGGATCACCACTCTGGGCCCATCAGCGTGACTGGCATGACACCAACATAGGTACCTCCTGATGTACCGCCAAAGTGACAGCGATCAATAAAGCTCTTTGGAACATTCCACATTAACATACCAGGGACCCCAATCAATGTCCAGAATGGCCGCAGCCATCATGAGACTGTTGGGAGCCCACTCACTGAGATACATAGGAGGGATTTTTTTCCCCCCTCGACAGAACTAGGATCCTTTCTTTGTGGCTTCTCTAGGATGAGAGGGCCACAAGCCTTTCCCCAGGGGAATCAATGGTAAAGCACACAAGCTACACCCATAAATCTCATGCTCTGCAAATCATCCCAGAATAGCTGGATGTTTCTTTTGCATTACATTTTCATGTTTTAGTATTAAACATACCACCTTTTAGACTGAGAGATGGAGCCTGAATCCAGGGATAGAAAATCCAGAGAGCATTGCTTAGACAAGGGATTCTCAACCTTTTTCTCTGAGGCTCCCCCTCGACATGCTATAAAAATTCCAGGGCCCGGCAGGGATGGGGAAGCCTTGGGGCAGGGCCCTTGGGCATAGGCATAGTTTGACTTCTATTTTTTGGGGGGGAGGGGGGCACTGGCCAGTGGAGCTCAAGCCACCTCTGCATGGCAGAGTCCAAGGAGGAAGCGCCACCTCCTGACTCTCCTCAGCAGGCCACCCAGCCTGTCTGGGTTGGGGTGAGGGAGCACAAAACCAAAAATTATAACTCAAAGGTGGGGATCTTAGCTCAAAAATTTGAAAACAGCTTAGGGTGCAGGGAGTGGGGGGGAGCTGGGGCTGTGTGTGGGCAGGGGATAGCTCAGGGTGCAGGGAGAGAGATACTAGGGGCTGTGTGCAGGCAGGGGATAGCTCAGGGTGCAGGGAGAGAGATACTAGGGGCTGTGTGCAGGCAGGGGGTAACTCAGGGTGCAGGGAGAGAGATACTAGGGGCTGTGTGCAGGCAGGGGGTAACTCAGGGTGCAGGGAGAGAGATACTAGGGGCTGTGTGTGGGCAGGGGATAGCTCAGGGTGCAGGGAGAGAGATACTAGGGGCTGTGTGCAGGCAGGGGGTAACTCAGGGTGCAGGGAGAGAGATATAGGGGCAGTGTGTGGGTAGGGGATTGCTAAGGGTGCAGGGAGAGAGATACTAGGGGCTGTGTGCAGGCAGGGGGTAGCTCAGGGTGCAGGGAGAGAGATACTAGGGGCTGTGTGCAGGCAGGGGGTAACTCAGGGTGCAGGGAGATATAGGGGCAGTGTGTGGGCAGGGGATTGCTAAGGGTGCAGGGAGAGAGATACTAGGGGCTGTGTGCAGGCAGGGGGTAGCTCAGGGTGCAGGGAGAGAGATACTAGGGGCTGTGTGCAGGCAGGGGGTAACTCAGGGTGCAGGGCGATATAGGGGCAGTGTGTGGGCAGGGGATTGCTAAGGGTGTAGGCAGGGGGTAACTCAGGGTGCAGGGAGAGAGATACTAGGGGCTGTGTGCAGGCAGGGGATAGCTCAGGGTGCAGGGAGAGAGATACTAGGGGCTGTGTGCAGGCAGGGGGTAGCTCAGGGTGCAGGGAGAGAGATACTAGGGGCTGTGTGCAGGCAGGGGGTAACTCAGGGTGCAGGGAGAGAGATACTAGGGGCTGTGTGTGGGCAGGGGATAGCTCAGGGTGCAGGGAGAGAGATACTAGGGGCTGTGTGCAGGCAGGGGGTAACTCAGGGTGCAGGGAGAGAGATATAGGGGCAGTGTGTGGGTAGGGGATTGCTAAGGGTGTAGGCAGGGGGTAACTCAGGGTGCAGGGAGAGAGATACTAGGGGCTGTGTGCAGGCGGGGGTAACTCAGGGTGCAGGGAGAGAGATATAGGGGCAGTGTGTGGGCAGGGGATTGCTAAGGGTGCAGGGAGAGAGATACTAGGGGCTGTGTGCAGGCAGGGGGTAGCTCAGGGTGCAGGGAGAGAGATACTAGGGGCTGTGTGCAGGCAGGGGGTAACTCAGGGTGCAGGGAGATATAGGGGCAGTGTGTGGGCAGGGGATTGCTAAGGGTGCAGGGAGAGAGATACTAGGGGCTGTGTGCAGGCAGGGGGTAGCTCAGGGTGCAGGGAGAGAGATACTAGGGGCTGTGTGCAGGCAGGGGGTAACTCAGGGTGCAGGGAGATATAGGGGCAGTGTGTGGGCAGGGGATTGCTAAGGGTGTAGGCAGGGGGTAACTCAGGGTGCAGGGAGAGAGATACTAGGGGCTGTGTGCAGGCAGGGGATAGCTCAGGGTGCAGGGAGAGAGATACTAGGGGCTGTGTGCAGGCAGGGGGTAGCTCAGGGTGCAGGGAGAGAGATACTAGGGGCTGTGTGCAGGCAGGGGGTAACTCAGGGTGCAGGGAGAGAGATACTAGGGGCTGTGTGCAGGCAGGGGGTAACTCAGGGTGCAGGGAGAGAGATACTAGGGGCTGTGTGTGGGCAGGGGATAGCTCAGGGTGCAGGGAGAGAGATACTAGGGGCTGTGTGCAGGCAGGGGGTAACTCAGGGTGCAGGGAGAGAGATATAGGGGCAGTGTGTGGGCAGGGGATTGCTAAGGGTGCAGGGAGAGAGATACTAGGGGCTGTGTGCGGGCAGGGGATTGCTAAGGGTGCAGGGAGAGAGATACTAGGGGCTGTGTGCAGGCAGGGGGTAGCTCAGGGTGCAGGGAGAGAGATACTAGGGGCTGTGTGCAGGCAGGGGGTAACTCAGGGTGCAGGGAGATATAGGGGCAGTGTGTGGGCAGGGGATTGCTAAGGGTGCAGGGAGAGAGATACTAGGGGCTGTGTGCAGGCAGGGGGTAGCTCAGGGTGCAGGGAGAGAGATACTAGGGGCTGTGTGCAGGCAGGGGGTAACTCAGGGTGCAGGGAGATATAGGGGCAGTGTGTGGGCAGGGGATTGCTAAGGGTGTAGGCAGGGGGTAACTCAGGGTGCAGGGAGAGAGATACTAGGGGCTGTGTGCAGGCAGGGGATAGTTCAGGGTGCAGGGAGAGAGATACTAGGGGCTGTGTGCAGGCAGGGGGTAGCTCAGGGTGCAGGGAGAGGGTACTGGGGCAGTGTGTGGGCAGGGGGTAGCTCAGGGTGCAGGGAGAGAGATACTAGGGGCTGTGTGCAGGCAGGGGGTAGCTCAGGGTGCAGGGAGAGATACTAGGGGCTGTGTGCAGGCAGGGGGTAGCTCAGGGTGCAGGGAGAGGGTACTAGGGGCTGTGTGCAGGCAGGGGGTAGCTCAGGGTGCAGGGAGAGAGATACTAGGGGCTGTGTGCAGGCAGGGGGTAGCTCAGGGTGCAGGGAGAGAGATACTAGGGGCTGTGTGCAGGCAGGGGGTAGCTCAGGGTGCAGGGAGAGAGATACTAGGGGCTGTGTGCAGGCAGGGGGTAGCTCAGGGTGCAGGGAGAGAGATACTAGGGGCTGTGTGCAGGCAGGGGGTAGCTCAGGGTGCAGGGAGAGAGATACTAGGGGCTGTGTGCAGGCAGGGGGTAGCTCAGGGTGCAGGGAGAGGGTACTAGGGGCTGTGTGCAGGCAGGGGGTAGCTCAGGGTGCAGGGAGAGAGGTATAGGGGCTGTGTGCAGGCAGGGGGTAACTCAGGGTGCAGGGAGAGAGGTATAGGGGCAGTGTGTGGGCAGGGGATTGCTAAGGGTGTAGGGAGGGTATAGCTCAGGGTGCAGGGAGAGGGTACTAGGGGCTGTGTGCAGGCAGGGGGTAACTCAGGGTGCAGGGAGAGGTATAGGGGCAGTGTGCAGGGAGGGGATAGCTCAGGGTGCAGGGAGAGAGATACTAGGGGCTGTGTGCAGGCAGGGGGTAGCTCAGGGTGCAGGGAGAGAGGTATAGGGGCAGTGTGTGGGCAGGGGATTGCTAAGGGTGCAGGCAGGGTATTGCTCAGGGTGCAGGGAGAGGGTACTAGAGGCTGTGTGCTAGGAGGACTCCCCTGTCCCTGGAGGGGTCTTCCAGCCACGGAGCTGGGTCTCCCCACCCAGGGGGCGCTACTGACTGTCTCTGCAGGAGCAAAGGGGCTGGGAGCCGAGGAGCAGCTTCAGCTTGGGGCACCAGCAGGAGAGGAGGGAATGCTGCTGCTGCCTGCTCCATGGCACCAGCCAGAGCCGCAGCTGCCCCACACTGCCTGGCTCCGGCTTTCCACCTCCGACCTGGCCAGGGAGCGGGGAGAGGAAATGAGGGTGGGAGGAGGTGTGGAGCTGTCCCCGGAACTGCCATGCTCTTGCCGTGCAGTTTGGGTGGTGGTGGGGGGAGAATGCCCTCCATGTCCCCAACTCTGCCCATGGGCTCAGGGCTTCTGCCCCATAGGGAGTGCCAGTGCTTGGGGCTCTGGGATTCAGCCCCACACCTCCTGGCTTCAGCCTCACAGGGGGCGTTGGGGATCAGGACTTCAGCCATGGGGCCCCGCGGACCCCCGGTTGAGAACCGCTGGCTTAGACTGTTTCTATGGAGCATTATGATTTAAAACCAATTCTGTTTTTAAAAGTGCAATTCTATTTTAAATAGTAGACAAACCACTTTCATTACAGAGTTCAACAGGAAATGTATGAAATACTGTTTTAATTACCTAGAGAAGAGAGCATTTTGTTGCGTTTCACAGAATTACACATGCATATTTTTTCATGTGTGAGCTGTGTTGAGCAGACATTTTCAGTGCATGCCCCCAAAGTAGCACGTATTCTTATACGATGTTGACAGGAGGAGTATTTTGTAGTGGTAGTGGTTAATTTGTAGTGGCATTTGTGGTTTGAAGGCTTGTCAAGATGTCTGATTACCTCCCATGCAACCAGCTCCAGTGATGGGAAAGTTCACGTGCTGTGTAAAAAAAAAAGGCAGCAAAAGAAACCACAGAAAAGGATGCAAAAGTGAATTGGGACTCCGGCCACTTGGTTACTGTAGTTTCATTTTTCTTCATGTAGTGTGGCTAGCTGCAGTCAAAACACTAACAACAAAAATTAAACTCCTCTTCAGATTCCATAGTCAAATGACATATATTCTAAGACACTGCAGGAGAACGCAGTTCTGTACACTATACGTAGTGCATGGGTGATAGGCACCTACAGAATATAAACATACTGAGAACCTAGAGCCTTCATTACCCCAGAACACCCTACAACATGCTCAGATTCTACCCCCAATCAATCAATTTTATTTTTATTCACACGCAAAGGCTAAAAGCATCACATTCCAGGCAGCTAAACCTTCAAGCCAGAAAGTTCATCCTTGGTATTTCCATCCAGTTTCTGGTTGTTTTGTTTCTGAAGAGCTTCGACACAGGTCCCTTTCTCTGAGCCTTCCTTATGCAACATGCTTTAGCCATTAATACTTTCAGATATTACGTTTGCAAAAATGCACTAGCTTATATGCGAGCATCAGTCATGGAGAAACAGATCAGTAAAACAAAGGAGAATCCACCACTTACAGAGGGACTTTCTCACAAAGCAAACACTTCACTCGAAGA
This sequence comes from Macrochelys suwanniensis, assembly GCA_033296515.1. NCBI lineage: Eukaryota > Metazoa > Chordata > Testudines > Chelydridae > Macrochelys > Macrochelys suwanniensis. The sequence continues at coordinate 3,407,467 of CM065790.1, read as the reverse complement.
AATCTATTTTGACAGCAGTTTGGTGTATCCCCTCTATTATTACTGCAGTTGTTGGTGTTTTAATAAGGGCTCTGTGCCCCACGGCACTCACACCCAGTCCAGATTCTTCTGGATCCCGCAGTGAAATCTGAATCCTACACTTATGGTATCACAGGTCCAACCCTGCATTGATAACTGGAATTCAGGGCAAGTCTATTGCCACTGATCTGTCACAAACGCAACATCTTTCTTCTATCTTCAAACCTAACAACTTTCACTTGCATTAACAGGCAGGGAATACATTATAAAGTCAATACAGGAGCAAGTAACAGGAGAAGATGGGCTGGGAGAGAGAACCATCTTAATTTACCAAACTGCTCCTATTCTGGGTCACTAGCTAAAACAGCAAGGAGCTTTTTAAAGTCATATGCACAGGTAAAACAAGAGGGGAGGGTGTCTGAAATATGAAATGTTTTCATAAATTCCAATGTGCCTCTTCCAAAATAAGACAAGTTTCTACTGAGAGTGTTTTTCCTCTCTCTTTCTGCTCTCCAATGCAAATGGATGGAGAGAATGTTTTAAAAATTCCTGGACCCTGGAATATATTTATTCCCATGTGTGAAAGTCTATCCATCCACTGTCTCAGCAGAGTTTAAAATCACAGCTAATAGGTTAACAACTGTTTTTCTTCTGCTTCAAATGAAGAATATCAGAAAGCTGGGGGAATGTTCGGCTTCCCAATTTGTACTGACTGCTCACAGCTACCTGCAATGTCTGTTTGACAGGACTGACATTTTGTACTGCTGTGAGATGGGAAAACGTGTGACATTTTTATTCATGGTGGCGTACGCCCTTGTAATGATCAGCCCTGGTCGATGTGCTTACTGCAGCAGCCCCTGAGCCCTCGGAGAACAAACAGGAACCGAAGGTGCCAGCAGTTCGACTGCCTTATTAAACACCACCAGGATTCTAACGAAGAGCAACTGCTGGAAAATCTCACTGTCAAATCCTCAAGGACATTGTCAACGCAGAGCTAACTGCATATATTTTTCATTTAAAATACTGGAAAATCCAGCTATGTGGTATTTCAAATAAAGAAAAAAGCCACACTGCTTTTTGTGGGTGTGGTTTTTTTTTAAGCTGGTCACTTTGTCAGCTTCTCACAGGGCTATCAGTGGGCCTAATATCAGAATTCAAATCTAGGAAATCCATGCTGCCCAGCGGATTTTAAATGAATGTCAGCAGATGGATACATACTTCATTATTTTTTTAAAAGCCGTTTCTCTCTAGCAGGCGGGATGCTTGAAATAAGCAGGCCTCTCATTGAAGGAATTCTAAAAACAGCACTGCCTATCTGCCTGGTTTGGCTCCAGCATTTGCTGAGGAAGTCGGTATTATTAGGGCAATATCCCCTCCACCACCACACACAAAAAATTACATTGCTTCTAAATGTACAGCATGGCACTTTGTAACTCTTCTACTCTGTACTAACCCGCCCTGGCTCTGAAAGGCAAATCCAAATACAGCCGGCTACACAAGCAATCACAGTGAGCTTGGCAGTTGGAAGAACTGCATGTTCTATTTCACGTATTTCTCTTTTAATCTTTCCGTTCAATCCAGGGGCCCAGAGGTCAATTTAGACAGTTCTGGCCTAACTGCACATATCCACTTGATCAGTTATATATAAGAAACTTCTGGATGCTGATGTCCATTGACAGCCTAAGCGAGTCATCCACAAGACCCTGTGAGCTTTTCTCAGCTTGTCAATCTAGGTGATTTGGTTAGCCTTGCATGCACTGATGTATTTATTTTATATACGTATGTATTATTTATAAAGCACAGTTAAGTTTCCATATACTAGCAGTGATGTACCAAGCTACTCTCATTTATGGGTCCCTCAGAGTAACAGGTCTAACAAGGAGACTGTACAAAAATGTTACAGTTGCTGTAGCTTGTCACAAAACCCTAGGAGGGCTGCTAAACTTCAGTGTTCCTCCATACATCCCGATCCAAGGGTTATCACATTTGACTTACATGTACCCAGGGAAATACTATTATTCTGCACAGCACTGTAGACCAGCCCCGTTTAAAGCATTTGGAATGCCAAAGCTGGCAAAACATATAGGACCTGATCCAGAATACGCATCTGTGTGAACAGACACCTTTGCCTCTGCTGATCTGAATGCAGGATTGGGGTCCTACTGTCTGTGTCACATTAGTCTAAGCCTGAGCTTCTATGTAATGTGAGCTACACACACGGAACTGTTCTAGTAGCCAAGGGCATAGCTGTCTTGGACTCATTCAAAAACATTGGCAACTGAGGTATGCACTGCAGCTGGTGTAGGTGTGCATTTTCCTAAAGAGAGAGCCAGGTCTCACTTGTCAAATATTTACAAGCATGAGAAGAGTGTGAGCCTTTTAGTTAGATAATTCCTATCCTATGGATTGTCACTCTTGCAAATCTCTCATGCCGTAAAGCTGGGTTTCACCCAAGTGTGTTATTTCCCTGGTGCACTGACATTATTTTCAGTCTCTGCCTAAGAACAGTGCCACTGTAAAACAGCAAAGGACAGTTATTCTGCAACACACACCAGATGAACAACTGTTTCTGGGCCAAGTACGGTCTGGCCCCCTTTAAAATTCTCCTCTCCTGCAGGGGGACTTCCACTGAAGAACACTGAATTGCTGTTCAAAAAGGATGGGGTAGAGGGGGAGATTGTCCTTTCCTACAGAACAGGAAGAATTTTGAAGGACCAGGACTATATTTGTATTAAACCCATGAGCACTAGGCAGAGGGAGGAGAGGACCCAACCTCTGCTCATGTAAAGGAAGAGGGAGGCCACCTTGTCCATTAGTGGGGAGGAAAGGGACAGAGGCTTGTTTCCTTAATGAAGATGCCTATTCCATTAGCGAGTTGGGAGCAATGTGAGGGCGAGAGGAGAAGCCTGGCTCTGAAACCACAGCATACAGTTGCATGAATATTAGAAAGTGAACTTGTTTCCCCTTTGATTTCTACCTCACTGCAATATAATTCCTGCTGAGACAAAGGGGAAATCTGTTATTGTTCCAATGCACCTGGGTGTGAAGGGAGTTACATGGTCCAGCAAAGCAGCCTTCGTCCCCTCCTCACTTGATCTCCTTTACACTGGAGATAATCCCTCCTTCTGCTTGCCCCTGGCCATCCTGATCCAGGTTTGCATTTCTGGAATGTAGCTGGCTTGTTCTTTTTTTCCCCTCCCTGACCTCCTTATGCTGTTTAATCTTCTCAAAGAAGAAACCTGCCGCCCTGCTGCAGTAGCACCGCTCGTTCTGCACCTCTAGAGGTAGGCCATAAAGGAAGAACGAACATGCCTGCATAGCTCCCTTACACTAAATGATCAGAACCAGCAAATGAGTTGGAAATGTCCAAGCCTGCACCCCGCAAAAGTTTAATTGCCAATAAGAATCCAACTCGGAAGAGCATTCTGGATAAGTGGGAAGCCCATTTAGATTCACAGATAGATTGCTTTAGTAAGTGAATACCCTTTCAATTTAATCCACTATTCCTGAAATTCAGTTAAAATTGGTTCCCCAGAATGTTAATTCTTCCTAATTTGCATCAGAAGTGGAATATAATCGAATCTCTTAAATAAATGGGCACTTGACAAAAGTCCTTTGCATTTTTCTCCCTTTCCATTTTATTGAATTCCACCTTTTGAAACATAAATGAAATAAGAATAATTCTATTCCCAGATAACAATATTCCATACAACCCTGAACACATTCATACTGACTACAAACAATCAGAGAAATGATTAGAACTGCCAGTATAATTCACTTCTTGTGGAATGATGCACAAAGGGAGAAGGGGCTGAACATTTTCCCCAATGGCCAATGGTTTAATCTGATCAGCCACGTCAGCCTGGGTTTGTTTGGCACTGTACTGTAGCCTGCGGTGCTGTTAATGGTGTGAGCTCTGCAGGGTAGGAACTTTGTCACAGGGTGGGCTCGCCCGTTAAAGGAGCTGGAATCAGTCCCGCTTGTGCCTAGTTAAGCTACCTCCCAGATGCTGGGTTTGAAACCAGGGGTCAAGTGCTAGCCCTGCAGGTCAGCTGGCCCTCGTATAAGAAGCAGGAAATCAGCTCAGTCACAGGTAGAACGGCCAGGAGACTACTGCAGGAGACCCTGGGCCATGGGAAAGGACTGAGGGCGGGGGGGGGGGGGGTACTCCAAAGCAGCTAGGTGGAAGATCTGGCTGGAGACACATGTGTTGTGTGGGCAGGGGCAGAAGCGTTATGAAGAAGAAGCCTGGTTTATCAGTTTTGAGTGAGACAGTTACGTTTTGGACAATAACTCCATCCTTCAGGAAAGGGACTAAAATCTGCTGCTGGTGGGTGTTTTATTTGACTGTGTTGGCCCAACAACTTGGGCTATTAGATTTCACACACTTCACCTACTGTACAGTGCCATGCACTTTGATGGCTCTATATAAACCAACACAATTGCAGAGGAGATACCGAATCATGACAATTACCTATTAAACGAATGGATCTGTTGGACTAGGAGAGATCATGGCATACCTTGACTTGGGCTGATGAGAGTGAAGGAGGCATGTTCTGAACTTCATGTGCCAATAATTTCAGGTAAGAGTTACCTAACAACCTCCTGCCCCGATCACATCTCCAGGATTGCAATTTATATACACACTCATTAAGCAACCAGTGACTTCCAAGTATTCAGAACAAATTAAAAATATTTAAAGCATACAGCATCCATCCTCCAAGCTGTGCTGCTGGAGACACCAGGAGGGATTATCCCTCAGAGCATCTATCACAGCAATAGCAGGCACAGCCTCAGAAGATGTTTGTTCAGTTCCCAGCGTGGCCACTGATTTCCATATAGCCTTGGAGCAAGTCACTTCACCCTTCTCTGCCACTGTTCCACACTTATAAAATGAGGATAATAATTTTTTAACCTCCCACAGCGGTGTTGTGAGGAACTCAGGAAGCACTCAGGTAACTATGTGCCGGGGACGATGTATGTGCAAAAACAGGCAGATTTGCAAATCAATGTCCCATCAACAGACAAACTTAAAACAAACTGAGACCAAAAGAGGAAGATGAACTATTTGAACAGCTTTGTTATGAGAGAAACACAGTAACACAGTAACCCACATAACACGTTCTTTAATCTAATCTCTTCCCCAGGCCCCATTCCAAGTGGCTCATAACTGCATTGTGGATATGGTTTAAGGAAGGAGAATTAACACTACTCATGGATCTCAGTTCCGGAACTTGAGGAGAGGTGGTTGGAGAGGGTGAGGGAGCAGCTGTCCCTATAATTCTGGAGCTCACTTTCCCAATCCACATTTTGACGGAGGGTTGCCATTGGATCAGGTTGTTCTATAAAGTAAAGTGGGAGGAGAGATTTTCCTTTCACAGCATGCTACTAACTGCTGTGACCGTGGTTCCTATATAGTCAAATTTTGCTTTTCTTGCACTTATGTTCCTATTGCATAAATGAAAGAAAAGCAAAGTCTGAATATGGGGGCCATCAAGTGTGAATGAAATCTATTCCTTAGTTCATATCAAGATCCATACACATGTAAGATCATGGAAGTCAGACTGCATTTACCAGTTTTTCTGCTTCTTCAACCACAACATGAAAAGATAATTCACTCCCCCCAGTCTTTTGGCAGTGATATTGATCTGTAAATATGGCACCTATCCAAATATTTGCATGGGATGTAGAAATGGCTACTTCCGTGCAAATAGAAAAAGAATAAAGTTCAAGATTTTAGCACAGCAGGTCTCCCTGCTCCCCAAGTTCAGTCCTGTACCAAGAATAAGAGCAGCACTCTTTTCCTAACGTGACTGGAGTTATTGCTGACACTCAATTTTTCCCGGTAGCATAACATTTTATAAGTTGGTGTGCGTGCAGGGTGGGGAGGAATGAAAAGCTCCACACATAACATCACTTCTGAAATCTATCAGAATTGAAACCCAGACTTCAATTTATCTGCTGATCAATCAATTATGAACATTGTGAAGTGGCAGAGCCCTGGGGCTGTTGAACATTAGGCTCTCTATGGTGCTCTGATCACCACAGCTCCCCCATCAATAACAGACTAGTGATGGAAGCTGAAACTTCCAACAAAAGCTCACAACTCAAGCATCACTAACACAAATTCAGAATCTGAAAAATGCTATAGGAATGTTCAGAGTCAGATACTCACCCTTCTTCTCTATTTTGAACATAAAAAGATTAGACCTATGATCTACTGGGAGAGAAACAGTATTCTCACTTTAAATGTGGGAGAAGAAAATTGAGATTTTGTTAAAATTCTTCCCAGACATTTTAACCAATAATCACGTCCCGTATCATAGTGGGTCCAACTGCTTCCAGTTCTGTGTCTTGCCAGACATCCAATACAGCCATGTGGCGAATAGACTACGGTGACAAATGGAACAACAGCTATTACAGACTCCAAATTTGAACTGACAATGCAAGTCACAAGGAACAATCCAAGAGTTTATAAGACTATTTGCCATGTAGTATTGTGTTTATTTTCCATATGGGCAAAAGATAAACCTGTACCATCTACCTGGAGAGAGAATGGAAAGAAGAGCTACAACTTCTAGGTCAGCAAACCTGCCCTGTATGCCATTTGCTACAGCTGCTCTCATCAGCCCTGTTTCAAAGTCTATGTTAGGTGCAGTACAGGCATTCTGAGGCCCACATCCATTTCATGGCTTATCCCATTTATAGCTATGGCGAGCAATGTGGCAGGGTGGCAATGGTGGACACCAACAGTCTGGTCTAAAGCTTTAAAGCAAGGGAAAGAAAGTGATCTCTGTCAACATTAAGGCCAGCAAGCCGTTGGTAGAGGAAGTATTCTGCAGTGGTGCATCAGACAGACAGCCTTAGTTATCTAAAGAAATGAGGTGAAGATCCAGCCTCCTGGATCCCTTAAATGGTTTTTTAAAATTATTCCCTCTTCTCTCCACTGGCTAAACATGTGGTGATTTTGCAACCATTGCCCCTACTCTTTGTTGGATAGCTGTCTGGGTTCCTAGTGCATGATGGTAGTGTCTTCTACCTGAGTGACCCTAGGGCTAGGATCACAGCCACAGTCCTAAGCAGAACAGAAAAACCATGAAAGATAAAAGGAGAGGAAAGGGGCTGTGATTGTCCCATCCTATAATGACCCATTACGTAATTTTATCATTCATATGGGCACCAAGGAGAGCTTCTTTCACTCTTTGGGCAGTTATAGGAACAGAAGTCAACAATTTAGCCAAATTATCTACCCAAATTAAACACCCCCTTAAGGGAATGCCTGATAAGTAATTGCAAAGCAAGATGAGACATCTTAAAAAATCTCTTTGCTGCAAAATCTAATAGTTAAGATGCTAGATAAGAATACTGGATAAATTCTCAACAGTACTGAACAGTTAAGCATTTAATATTTAGCCTCCTTAAGATGTTTTACTTATAGTTTTTGCAATTTAACAACTGCTAGTATGGACACAAAACTATACGAGAAAAGCTAGAAACGAACTTAAAATAGGATGAGATATAATGAGTTAAAATTAAAGATTGCTGCTGGCTTCCTAACCCATCCCCCTTTAGCTAATCTGTCATGTAATGAAGAGAAGCACCCAACACAGGACAGCTAGCTGCCGGCTCACTTACAGCAAGCTGATTAAGAATGTTCAACCAACAGCAGACTGCAGACCTTTCCAACGAAAATAAATAGACTGTATGCAAATGTGTTTGTCACTTTGACAGCATGTCTCAATTAAGGCATATCGCTGCTGTTGGTAGGCTCTGGCGCTGCAGTGGTATGGGTGAGCCAACTGCATTACTGATACACAGGGCTTGACCCTAATCCGCATGCATGCATTTTAAAAAATTCTGCCTTCACCACATACACTAGCATAATACTAGCAGACATGGAAAGCAAGTGACAATAAGAAAAAAGCCTCTTTCATCCTCCCCAGTATACAAGGCCTGCGAATGCACAAACAGCTCTTATTTCAGCAGTTTTCATGCCTTTTTAATTGATTTTTCCCCCCTCACTTATTTTACAAGGAGTTAAAAGTGACACTAATATCTCCCCCTTTAATCACTAGTTAGAGCTCATGTACCATTTAAATAGTAAAAGTTGATTTTTTTCAAAGCCTTAATTTATATTTCCTAAAGCTGAACACCGTTCACCCACTTGCCTGGAAGTATTGTTTAATTGTTTATATTGTGTGGCTCTATGATCAAAGGAGGATCTGTGGAAGGACAAAGACTGTAAGCAAGATAGCCCTACAACTATCAAGTTACACAATTTTTTGGAAATTGACATTTGTAATGTAATGATAGTATTAAGCATTTAGCAAGTGAGCCTTTCACCTCTGCCAGTGGTTCACTAAAGCTGATGCATGTTTCTTTTGACCGAGAGAAAGTGATCTTTAAAAAAACTGAAAGTCAACATACCCCTCCCCCCCACATGATTTTGGGTAAGCACTTTCTACTTGATTATCTACTTTAGCAATCCACCAAAGTGTTGAGATGATACACCGTTCATGCAAATGTAAAAGGGTTGGCGGGGGCAGGAGCGGGGAAGGATTCCCAAACAAAAAACAAAAATGTAGGGTTTGACTGGATTTCAGAAGGTTTTTAATGAAAGGAAATGTTTTCCTGGTGGATCAAGATGGCTGAATTTCTTCAGTAGCCCCAAACCCCATCAACTGTACTAGAGCAGAAAATAAATGAAAAATAAGCCACCACTTCAAAAATTTAATTGGGGCGCAATCTGTTTGAGAAAACCTCCAACAACCTGCATTTAGCACAGCAGCCAAAGTTGTAAAAGCATGCAATCAAATTATTAAATAAGGAAAAGGAAGATCAAAAGGAAAGCTGAAAAATAAGATGCTGTAATGAATTATTGTTTTTTATGCATATGTAGACATGATTTAATATCTAAATAGTAAGAAATCTAGTTATATTAACTTGCTAGGCATATGCTTTACTACTATTATTATCATTTACCTAAAATATGGCTTGCATGTCATTTTAGAACTTCCATTTTCTGATAATGCACTGTTTTTTAACCATATTAATTCCAAATTTGTCCTTTAAGAAACCCGATAGTCATTTCTGTGCTATAATGAGCCTCATAGATAAAAAAAGGTAAAAAGATCAGGAATAACAGAAGACATTGAATACAGTGACAAAAAATATCTTTTACAAATAAAAACTGTTAATGTAAGCTATGCTGGAAAGCGGATTGTGAATACTACGTGTTTTTCCATTCCGATTTTAATGATTTGATATAACATTTTCTACATGATTAGCTAGTATAAAACCAGCTATTTTTGTAGACACATTGTCAGAAACATAATGAGGATAGCTCGTATTTGGAGCTCAACTGTCGATATTGAAATACAGAGCACTATTAAAGAATTATTAATTGATTTTTTTCCACTGGAGTTCATTGCTTTTAAATTTTGAAGTCTGCTGAAGTGATAGTAATAATTAGATGTTCTGTGCTAACACTAGTGATCTGCTTACATATCTGAAGACACCTTAAATAATGTACCCTGTTTTACTAAAGGGATGTAGCACAATGCACGCTAATGGAACAGGCAGAACAGTTTATTATTACATACTGTAAATAAATGGTACATACTCTTGCAAATATATCTAAATTATAATTTGCCTCAGAAAAATACCTTATACACGAAAGAAACCACTGAAACCACTAAACATGATAAGAGCCTCCCAAACGTGGAGGTGAAATGGAAAATAAACCCAGAATGATGTAACTGAACTGTAAAAATTAATGAAAAGGCTAAAGTGATCTTTAAACGAACAATCTTTCAATTAAATATTTTTGCCTATCTATAACAAATACAATTTAAACAAATCTAACATCACCTACCTGCCCAAAGTGCACTGTGATTGGTCTTCTATCTTCTCTGAGTTTAGGGTCCTTCTTTTCACCCAACGGAGAAGGAGCTGTCCTTGGTAGGGACTCTTCTGGTGTTGCAGAGCATCCATTCTCAGCAATGTCCTGTATGGTAGGAAAAGGTGAATTGCATGGCCAGGAACATTCCTGATTAAGGGTAAGGGGCAGAAAGGAGGTACTAGAGAATAAAGCTGACTAAGCACTTTGATGTTAGGAACAAAAACAAAATCACAGAAAATAAAACAATTAGCACAAAACATTTCATTGTATTTTGTTAATCACAGTCTATGTGCAGCAATCCCATAAAATATTAATGCTACAAACACAAACATTAAATACCAACTATATTAAATAAAATGTGTCTGACTTATACAGACAAAAGCCAGAAATTTGAAAGGTAGGGCTAACATAGCTCTAACTCTAGCATTGTGAGAATAAAGACAACACCATGAGGAAAGGTCTGAATACAAGCTTAGAAACTGAGCTTCCTTGCATTTTGTACATTTAAGTTGTACCTTTAATATCGTTTTATGTACTTACATAGAATTCTGTATAACAGAACATTTATCTACGGAAATACAAGCTCAGGTGTAGTGGTATAAAGGGAGCAAATTCACAGCTTAGTTAATTAAGTTGGCCCATGTGTGACCAATGTTGATCATGCCTTGAAGAATATACATGTCACAACTTGCTGCCTAACATCAGTTTCTTTTTGACCTAAGTCCTGATCTTAAGTAAAGTGAACAAGCAACCTAGGTTACAAGGTTTGGTGAGTGTGTGTGTGTGTGGTGTATATAACATAGGAATATAAAACATAAAGAATGGACTTGGAAAAGACAAAGGCATGCAGACATCTTATAGAGAATCAGAGAAGATGGAAAGAGTTGGTACAATCAGTTGAGAAATAAAATCTGAAACATAGTGAGCCCAAACCTTAGATATCTTTGCAAAAATGTCAAGGAAATAAAGCTTGGTAAATATAGAGGGAAACCTGCACACACTGTAGCTTTGCAAGACTGACCTGAGGTTGGCTGCTGACATAGACATTGCTTTGATGGAGTGACCTTTGACATGCCCCCTCAAGTTTCAGTATCGCTAAAGTACAATAATGAGACATGTAAGCTGATAGCCAATTAGAAATGGTTCTTTTGGACACAGACTGACCTAATGTGTTTAGGTCAAGTGAAACAAAAAACTGGATGGACTTTCTAAGGAGCTTTGTCTGCTCCACACAGAAACTGAGAGACCCTTTTAGATCCAGCTGGTGGAGCAATGTTTCACCAAGATGGGCATAAGAGTGGTGGGGAAATTAATAACTTGTTAAAGTGAAACCATAGAAGGAAAACTTTTTATAAGTGTACAATTCCACCTTCTCTGGGTAAAATGTAACAAAGTCCAGTATATTAGTAACAAGGGCCTGCAACAAACACTATTATAAGAAAGTTAGCTTTCTGCAAAGGATACAGAACTTTAACTCACAGGAGCCAGCAAGAGGGGACCTTTTCAGTTTTGGAGCCCCATAACACAATGATAGTATATATTATTTTGAAACATAAGATGCACATGAAAGCAAAATGCAAACTGAAAACAAAGCAAAGGAAAAGCAGCTTCAAGGAAGACTCCTGACTGAGGAGTGAATCACAATAAAAACTGTGACTACTGCAAATCCCTGAAGCTTTTTCCCCCCTTATGGGTCTGCTACACTTCTCAGCTGATGGCACTGCATGTAGGAGAGAAGCAAGTGTTCGTTAAGCATTCTCTCCAGTACTAGAGAATACACTTGCCACCATTTTGCCTTTAATTTTAACATATTTCTGTTTGAGGACATGGTCAACAACACTGTCTCAGTCATCAGGAACAGAACGTACTTGGCTGAAAAATGTTTCTGCCTTCATGACTGAAAGCACATCTGTGCCAGACAGTCACAGAAATCTGATTCTTCATGAACGGAACTAGACTCTGAGCTCACGGTACAAATGACTGAATATTAAGGTGTCTAGCATTAGTGTACTCCGAAACCATCCAATGAACTAGGTTAAACTCCTGTCATGTCAATCTGCATGCAGCAGCCTCAATTCACAAACAGCCTTTAAACATGGGTGAAACTTATAGGTAGTAGGAGATACAACCATAGAAAGGAATACTACAAGTTGGGACACTGAACTTTCTCACAGGTCTGAAGCAACCAAATCAGTCTCAGAAACGGTACCCAGGGCAAGCTGAGCTGCCTTTAAAGCAATCTCTTGTCTTCAGTACCAGCATTGACACAAGAATTTTTGAACAACGTAACACTTCAAATCTGGAACAATGTCAAAGAAGCTAATTGCTAACAAACAAGTTTCTTAAGGAAAGTTAAAACCTCCTCAGTCTCTTGTTCCCATACTTCACTTTGCAATCCTATTGCTGTCCATGAGACATGCCAAAAGTCCAGACAGGACATTTCCCGAAGTCAGCAAGACACTTCTGCAACAACTTAAACTTACGCTATATACAGTATTTAAAACAAGAAATCATCCAAAGTAAAAATATTGAAACAACACACACACACACAGCCCCTATCAGAAAGAAATTAGAACATGATGTTGCAGATGTTGGAAAGGAAAGGCAATTTAATAAAATATTAAAATGCCACACAAAATAAAACACTGACTGAGAAAAAATATTCTATATTCTGCAGAAAAGACCGATGACATTCATTCAATATAGATCTGTATATAATGTTTCATATACAGATACACCCTAACACCTGTGCCTGGAGGAAAAGTCTTTGATAAACTGAGGTATGAATTTGCTACCCCATTTCCAGGTGACAGAGTATAGATCAATACATAACATTTTTTTAAGATTGTATGTATGGCTATGGAACATTTACAGATATGTAAAATGTAGCCACTCTATTGAATACTTGCTATTTAATCAGCAGAATGCCTTCATATTTTTCTAATTACTTATTTATTTAATAGACTAGAAAATCTATGTATTATAAATCATACAGCAAACAGTAAAAGCATAGTCCAGAGGGATTCTTTAAGTTATTTTATATAACCCTAAAAGTGGAATTTGCAGTAGCCCACATAACAGACCTTTACTAGAGGGCACACACAGATCTAGTAAATAAAATAATGTTGAATAAATTATTGTGAAATGCCTGATCATTTCTTTAAAGCTATACATTGTCTAGTCTTAGATAAGGTGAGATGCTTTAAGTAAGTTACATTCTTCCTACTGAAAGTTGAGGATGGTACCATTCAGATTCCTCATTCTTCCTAATTCTATACAGTTAGGCTTCAAAGGAGGCCAAGTAATGGAGTGACTTGACCACCTTGCTCCATTTGGGAAATGAAAATTTTTTGCCTTTACTTTAAAAAAAATGTGTAGCAGGTATAAAATAAAGCTATCGCACTGTATCTGTTAACAATTATTTGCTATCAGTCATAAGGATTCTCTGAAAACTATTTCTGTTGCTTTGAAATACTGTACCACAAATGAACAAGGGATGGGAATAGAGCCCCATTCAATCTTCACGATCATATTAAAGAAGGACCTTACACACACCACAATGACCTCTCAATAGGTCAATCCCACATTTCCCATTTGCAATTCAAACCCAAAGCTGGAGCAGACCAAGGGCAAAATGGGCTCTTGATTATGTTTAAGAGGTCATCATTGCTATGCAGAGTTGTAGGAAGCAGACCTCCAGCTCTACTGCATTTTTAAATTCTATCATTGTATAGAAACTGCTCCTATTTGGCAATGAAAACTGAAAAAGGGATGTTTAGATTTGACTTTTCCTTACCAGTAGCCTGCACGCTTTTCACACTAATACTGGAAAATAATATTTTAAGTTGCAGTAGGCAGTGAGGTCAGATTAAGAATAGTTTTAAATTACTCCAGAAAATGGTAGAGTAACATCCAAGATCAGCAAAATTACATATGTATTTAATGATGCCAGAATTTCAGTTACAAAGTAACTGTCATTAACAAGCACATGAAAAAGATGAAACTCTCCAGAAATTGGTAAAAGCAAGTAAAAATTGATAAGGGTGCACTAATGGATCTGTCAACAGTTGAGCAGCGCAGACACATTTCCATTAAAAAAAATATGATGGTTAGTGAAATAGGTTTCACCATTTGTGTCACCTAAAACACACTAACACCTCATTCTAACATTATCTCCTGATGTTGTGCTTGAAAAGAAGAAGGGGTGGCTAAAAGCGAAAAAGATCAGAATAATTTGAAAAGGAGAGAGGTAGAAATTCTAAGTCTTGAGTATTTACATGAATATTTTATAATGATTCTTTTAAAGCATAAGATTAACAATGAAATCTTATCTGCAGAAATGCTAAATAGTAAGAAAAATGCATTTTTAGACCAAATGGGATCTAACAGGTTGAATGGAGGAGGGTGGAGTGAGAGTGTTTTGGGGGAAGATTTTGATCCACTTGGTTTTTTTTTTTTTTAAATGAACGAAAATATCTGGAGTACTAGGGAGAGAACAAGAATAAAGCTAAATAAACAAATGAATAACAGATATCTCATAAATTGGAAAGTGTCTGATCCTTTTGTATATAAATGTCACAGAGCCCAATATAATACTAGCAATAAGAAAGGGTACAGTAAAATTCAGTGATTTTATTTAGAGCTGTTTTCTCTACAAATGAATGTGCTTGGGACAGGGGAAACAAACTTCACTAGTTATTAGATTATGTTCAGAAACTAAAACACACAGAGTTAACTATTGCATAGGAAAACACTGCATGCAGAAAAATTGCCTCCCGTTTTCTATCTGTGATCAAACTAGACATCAGTTACCTGAAATGAGGTAACAAGTAAATATGAGGTTATTTTAAATCAGCTGAACCAAATCTCCACCAACGTGCCCAACACTGTGGCTAATGGTCTACTGGTCCTTGCATTACACAGGCCTTCTTTCATGAGTTTATTATTATTACTTGGTGGTAAAAACCCCGCAGTACTGATAAGCTGACAAGTTTAGGCAGAGAAGGAACTTTTCCATTAATATTTAAAATAGAGATATCCATTTGACACAGCCTTAACATTGCTTTGGGTATTTTGAGAATAAAAAATTAAATGACTGAAATATTGATTTTAAAAATCAGCAGTTGTGTAAGGTGCAGTAAATCAGAAAAACATTCTGACATCTTTGCAGTTACTAAATTGGCTACCTTGTATTCCCAATAGACTGCAATGGCTCTGATCTATAGACGAAATAGAATAACTAGAAGAAACCTAAAGGCAGAATCATCCATATAGTATGTATCCATATGACTACCCCAACAGTCTCAAAAGTAGCCATTAATACTGGATACCACACTGCTCAGACACAATTTAGCATTCCCTTTTAAACAAAAAAGAATGAAATTCAGAGACAATAACATGTCATCATCATAAGGCCAAAGCGCTGGCAAACTTAAAACTGCAAGAAATTCAGATTTAAATATTACTTCAACCCTAGTTCTACAACACTGTGCCTAAACTTCACACTGATGACATGTGCTAACCATGTGTCCAATGAGAGACCTTGGGTTATTTCCCCTGAGAAGTTACCAGAGGAATACAACGGCAATTTGCCATTTGGAGCAAAGTTCACTGTCATTACTATAGGCATGATCAGCCAGTTTATGCAAAGTCCCCTCCCACAATGTCTTGGCACAACGGGCAGGCGAGGGACCGCGATAAATGGAACACTCAATTTTCTGGCTTTCGTGGGTTTAAGTCAGAGCCTTAATGTATTTGAAGATAGTTTTTTGTCTGTGAATATTTATAACAGTGTGAAAAATCCAGGACAGCTGGTAATGCATTTTGAAGTGTGCTAACAACACTGTATCAAACAGCTTTCTATTGATCACATAATGCTTTTTGTGGCTAAGTATTTCATACATAGCGCTTATACATTTTGAATAAGAACTTCAAGTACCTTTTGCTTCAAGCGGTTTTTCACCTCTTTTATTCCCATTTTTGCATGATCTTTTGCCTGCATGAAAAATTAATTTAAGTTTAAAATCCCTTTCTATTTCCAGCAGCGACTGTGCTCGATTTAAATCCATCAAGACTCACCTTCTCTGATTATTGAAAATGGGAAGGAAAAATTGGATCATCAAGTTGAAAACATAATGGCTATAAAAACAAATACAAACCTAAGAGGTTAAAAAACCTTTAATGATACTGCAAAGATTTTGTTTTCTCTGTTTTGATGGCAGGGATTTTTGTTCCCCCCCCTTTTCTCCCCCCAGTTCCTCCTCCATGATTTTTCCTCTCTCTAATTATTTATCTCTGCTGCATGGTGACAATTACTAGTAATAGCACAGCTGTAAGCTTCCTCACTGCAGTGCTCTGAATACCAGTTACATTTTACTAGGGCAGGACCTAAACCTCAGGACCTTTGTCAGGCTGGAGGCAGGCAATAAGGGATAGTTTGAATAGACATCTCACTGCTTTTTGTCATATTTCATAGAATTCAGTATTGAAGAGATCCTGACTTGCTTCCATATATTTTAGCCCTCAGGAATGAAATTATCAGTTATAAACCATGTTACAATAACAGTTATTAGCTGTTTGTTAACCAACCACTGAACGATTTTCATTTAGAAAACAACCCAAGAAGCTTGGCTCAAAATAAGCAGGTCTGAAAAATCTCTGGGGAAAAATAATAGACATTTACAAAATCTGGAACAATTGGCCAAATGAGAGGATTCCCTCATTTCCATGTAGCTTCTTGCAGAGGCCCAGGGGTAACAATGGATTTCCAACAGTGTAATGATGAGATAGGAAAGGGGTTTAATACAGGATATAGTGACCGTTCCATGGAAATAGTGCTATTTACTAAACAAGAAAGCAACTTCTGCACTTTGAAGATAAATCACCCGTTAATCTCATTTTCTTTTACTGTGTAATTAGTATAAAATGTTTCAAACTGGTATTTCAGTTAAAGAGAAAATATTTTCATAGAATAGAAATTAAATTTTTTTTCATGATGCATGCTTAATGGCCTAGTCTCTAGCACTTTATTGTTAATGTGCATTTATCTTTTTCAAATAATTTTGTTAGTATACAGAAAAAACTTTAATCTACGGATTCATTTAAAACAGCATCATAGTTAGATTCAGTTGTCTGGGTCATAAGACAATATCCAATACTTACAAATTTATAGACAGTCTTCATGGCCGGGTTAGCCTTGGTCTTTACTGTATTTATAATGGCTCCACTTCCTTTCTGTAATTACAGTAACAACAGAATCATTTTCATTGAGGCTGTTAAAGCAAATGTCAGTCCAGAGCTATTATTTTAAACAGGAAATAACAGAAAGTATCAATTGTGTTGGATATCAGAGCAATATGCCTAAGTGATAATTTTTTATTTATGGTTACATAATTCCACTCTCTCACCAAGGATTAGATACTATTTTTTCCAGGGCAAATCTGATCCATTTAAAATCATGTTTTAGGACAGAACTTTGCAATATAAAGGTTTCAGTTTCTCATAATAAAAATCACTCCCTTTACCGTATCTAGGCTTCTTCAGAGGTCCTCTCACTAAACAGTGTCCATAACAATTCTTATAACCCTCAAGGGTATCCCGCATATTGCATTCAAATCATAAACATATTTAATACTAAAATACCCTAGCAGCTCAACGGGAAAGACTACATTCACTGAAAAAACCCTACTCTCTGCAGTGCACTTTCCTTTTCATGCCCTTGTTTTCTTTCTTACAGATTCTGTATATCTCAGGTATGCTGCCTTTCTTAATATCTAAATACTGGGGAAAGGGAAATCCAACTACAATCTAAGCATAATTCCAAAAAAGCTGAACTGCGTGTAGAGGACACACTAAAAGGCATATAAGGCTGTGATATGTCAGACAGAATAATTAGGCTAGTTAGTGTTTTGTTTATCTTCTGCACACCATTGACTCTTGCTGCACAGTACGTTATTTGATAAATAAATCTTGCGTGAAGAGCAGATGGGTAAAATCCATGGAATAAAATCCCATATAATTCCATGATCGTTTATCCTAACGTAGAATTATTTTTTCAGAAGTATGCCAAATTTTGATTCAATGTATTGTAATATTTATGATGTTATTACACAGCATTTATCTTACTTTAATAAAAAAAATTTAAACTACTGAAGATAACCACTTGGATTTTATATTCATTCATATCAATACTCTCGTCTCCTTTCAACGTTTTACATCCTACATATATGTAAACAACTATTATTTTTTTTAAGCATTATTGGTATTTTAAATGTATTTAATGCACAAAGATCAAGATCATTTTCAGCCTAACTGTTTGTGCATTAGAGAATTCGACTCATAATCAGGACTAGAGAAAAATGGGATAATATATTTTAAAAGGTGAGCTGTCCCTAAATAATTATTTTCCAGTCACATTCAGCCTTAACTATGGATAATTTTAATGTATCACTTATGGTGGGAGGGACTCTTTAAAGTCAGAGCCCAATTATTAATCTAAAATCATCATTTATTATTCACATAAAGTGACAAGTTATTTATAAATATTTATATAGTATATTTAATTTATATCAATTAAATAGAGCATTAGTCTAAGCAGACACAGATAAACTCATTTACAGCCTATATTAGACTACAAACAAACAATGCTGTCCCCTATTCAGTACTTCACATTGTTCAGCTTTGTGAACAGCTTTTCACTGTGGCTTAGGTTTCCACAATAATATTAAAAAGAAAAAGAAAAAACGAACTCTGTTCAGAATAGGCAAAGCATACATCTACATGCCTTTCATATGACCTCCAAGATGCTAAAACCAGGATTGAAAAATATGAGAAAAATAAACTCAGTTTCCCTATTTTTTTTCCTTACTATGTTTTCCCTTCTGTTCTTCACTCTATATTAAGAGCACATTATCTTTTAGCTAGGTTAGTTTTATCTGGTCTAAACTAAATATTGTGGGATAGAAGTTGATCTTGCCTACCCCAGTGATGTTTAACAGTGGTGCAATAACTGAATTGTCCAATAAGAATGACAATGATTAGAATACTGTATTCTTACCCTTACTGTAGAGAGCCACTGGTGGTACAGTCTGTCACTCCCTGTTGATATAGAGAAAAATTCTTTATTGATAAGAAAACGGGATACAAATGAGAAATGCTGGCGTTCAATTGTGTCTAGTGGTAGTAAAGTATAGATAATTTAGAAGATGTCTACCCTTTTCCCCTTCTGGGAACTGAATAACCAAAAATTAACAAGGCAGCCAGTGGGAGAAAGAAAGGTAGGTAAGTGGAATTACTATTTTTCCTGGATTTTCTCATATACATTTGAGAAACTTAATGATGTTTTTAATGGTCATGAAAAGAAAGAGAAGGTGTCAATGGTTAAATCCAAAGTTTCTCAATTCAAACATGTAAGACCTGTTCTAGTCTTGTGTTAGCTATCTAACCAGACAGTACTGCTCAGAATAAGGCAGGGGTTTGTAATGCCACATAAACAATGAAGGATATATTTATTTATCCAAGTTCGGACTGAGATCTCCAGAGAAAAAAGGATAGCATCCATCAACACACTTCAACCCATAGACTGAAGCTGCTACAATTACTCAGGCAAGTGATTTCTCTGACCTATTAAATCACAAAGTATAAGGTATGGGATACTATCCCAAATCAGCGGAATGAACAGATATTTCTTACCAGCATATTCTCCCATATTTATCTCTTCTTCAAAAATATCGCTGAAGCCCTCTCCAGAGTTGAGACGATCAAGGCGTCCATCAATAAACTTTAAAACGGGGGGAAGTATAATAAAAATGTGTGAACAGATAGAGCATTCAATTCTACTGCACTTCAAAAGATTATTCTGTACTTTCTCCAGAAGGACACAGTTCCAAAGTCTTTGTTGGGGGACAGCCTTTAAATAGGTAGAATGGAGAAAGGAATATCACTTTGCCAACCAGTATGACAATTCTTTATTTCAAAGAGCAGTCAACGATATGGTTTTTGGCCTTCTTGAAATGGCACAATAATACCCTAGTTTATACACTGAAGTTTTCAGACACATCAGCTCTAACTGAAGCCAATGGGAATTTTGCTATGGACTTCAATGGGAGGTGAACATAAATTATAGCTATTAAAATACAGTTATAAGGTGGGTTTAATCCACGTCAGGAAATAAAAATTAAGTTACTGTTGAAGGAGTGACATATCTTAATTACTAAATTAAGGAACTAATTTTTCTGAGTACGTGGTTAGTGTAGATCAAAGAACATAGGAATAGTGTTTATAAGAAAAACAGTACTTTTGTGAAATAAGCTACCACCATGCTGAAGCAATTAAAACAATACCTGCTTAAAGAGCTGGAGCTGAATAGCATTCTGAAGAAACTGCCTCATGGCAGAAGAACGATGAGACACAAACGTTTCTTCACAAAAAGTGATTGGCTCCTCCTGTAAAGTTCAGAGCATTGGAAACACTGAAACAGCTTTGCTTGAATAACTGAGTTTCCATTTGATCCTATTTCTCATCAAAAAAAATTAAAGACAAGTCTGATATGAAGTTGGATAAACTACAGTTCTTCTCTCAGTTCACACACGAGAGAGAGTGAGAAGGGACAGAGCTGCCTTTAATCATGTTACTTAGAGATAATGTACAAAAATTGTGTACAGTCAAGATAAAACCCATTTGCTCTCTGCACATTTTGCTATGATTGACTGGGGGGCTTTCATTCCCACAAAAGGTACCTTCTGATTTAATACCTCAAGAAAAGACAGAAAAAGTTCTCTAATTTTGTGTATTCAAATCCTCAGATCCCTCAAAACTTGCTTTGAATGGACCCAGAGAGTTAACCTGCACAAACAAGTCTGTAATTTCTGCTTTGTGTTCTCTCCACAGTTCAGAAAGATAAGACTTTCATATCTTGAATTGAATGAAATTTCCCTTTTTCACAGGCTTGTTGGCAAAAGACAGAGATTGTTTTGAAGCTCTACTTTTATCTTATTTTAATGAGTTATGTTAATGCTGAAGTCTGCTGTGCATCTGCCATAAGGGCACAAATTTCCTCCACATTTAAATCTACAAATTCTCAGCATAGTGAGTAAATACATTTATTAAGTTTCAAAAATGGCAGTAACAAAGAATGATAAAATTATGTTGATGTAAAATTAATGCTGAATTCTTTTCATGCTCATATAAAAATATATTCAGGGCTTTTCATCTGGAAAGAGTTTAGAGTCTACACACTAGGCAGCAGAGTGCCTGAAAGACACAACTCCCCCTTTAAGAGCTCGTTTTGGTTTCAATTCCCCCAATTCCTTCAGTTTAAGAATCTGAACTATTGGTGGCTGTGTTATGTCTCAATCTTAACACAGTAAGCAAAGTAGCAGTCAGTGCAGCATTACTGGAGGAGATGGGAATGAGTTTCTTAAGTGACACTGGACCAAAGTTCTGGATAATGATTAATGTCTTATCTCAGCAGTATAATTTCAGCTGAATCACTCTCATAGGTATTTAGGGGATCCCAATCACTGCAGTATGTAGGGAGAGAAAGTGTGAACTACAAAGATGTACGTACGCCACACCTTTGCTGTCTCCCAGACTAGGCTGATGTAACATACTCCTTAATGGGTTTCTTTAAAAAAGGATCTAGAAAGAAACACAAGTGTTTGCAGAACATGTCTGTATACTTGCTCCTCAGGAGAGGAATGGTCTCACCTCCATGATCTACACTGGCTGCTCATGTGCAAAAGGCCGCATTTCAAGAGTCTTTGTGCGTAGATAATACAGGGCTCTCTATGTACTTGAGTGATTGACTGTCACCCTGTGCTCATGCTAAGCAATTAGATCTGGACAGGAAGAATCTACTGGTAACAATGTCCCTCTGTAACTATTTCTAATTAATGCTTGAAACAGGACTCATGATTACTGCTAAAACGGGTAGGTAAAAAGGCAAATGCCATTTCACTGGGAGTATCTAGATTGCTTTGATCCCTTTGGCCTGTTTGGTGAAAAAGCTCATTGCACCCTTAAACATGGCCAAACATATGTTTGTTCTCAGAGCTCAGGCCCAAGCTCTGCAATAGGTGTGTGGGGACTGAAGGGACTGAACAGAACTGGTGGGCGAGCTCAAGTGTCAAAAGGAGAGCTGAGGCGCACAGGAGGTTGGAAAGTGGGAAAACCTATTAGTCACATTTGGCAAGGAACTGGTATTTTTGCTCAATATGATGCCCCCTTGTAACAACTTTGCATAGTTGCTACCCCACTTTGTACTACCCCACTTTGTAAAGAAGAGAGTCACAATGCCACAGATCACTACAACTAGAGACAGGTGATCTAGAAAACTTAGACACTACAAATGCTACACAGAGCCAAATGAACTACAAGGAACTATTCTCTTCTGGACACACAGGAATGCCATGCCCCCATTATTATTAGTGAAGCTATATGTGTAAGGCTCTATTTATTATTGGGATCAGAGAGTTGGTAGCTACATCAGTAACAAATGGTGTCACAAGTAGGATTCTAACAGTCTCCTTGACCAGTATCAACAGGGATTTGCCCTGAGAACCCAATTACAAATGCTTGATAAAGGCTCTGTCTCACTATGTTTGTAACTGACATGGCCAGGGTCCCAATGTGAACAGGACATGGAGTTCTCTACAGAGAGTAGCATGTGTGTCTATATACATTTACTCTGTGATCAGAGAAAATCTGGAAGAAGATTTGGCTTTCATTTAAACCTTCACTTCAAAACATTTGAAATGAGAACAACCAACTTACTCTTTCATAGCCTATAAAACTTCTGAGGCTCCCACAAAGATCAAACGGGATAAGAACTCTTTGGAAAGAGCAAAGCGCTATCAAATAGAAGTTCATTTTTCTCCATTTTATACAACATTTGGCACTATGATACCACATTTGCAATATGACACAAACTCCGCCCCATTCAATTGAAATGATCTCCTATCCCTACACACAAACATGGAAGCAGAGGAAGCTTGGTATAATGTTAACACACTTTCTTCCTCCAAGTAGTAATGATTTAGTTAGGTGGTCTGGTTGATAGACCTTTTGGCTTCTGTAGAGCCAATTCAGGCTCTACTTTTGCTGGACGATAAAAAAACCCCCCAACAAATCGACTTTAATCATCCAGGTCAAGACGTGAGTTTTCCAGCTTAGATCCCATTAGTACCAGTTATCCTCCATGACCTGAAGGAGAGTGAAAACTCATACCACTTAACCCCATCCTCAGCTTCATTACAGAAAGAAAAGCTGGATTACAGGACTGTCTTCTTGACAGATGTAGTCAATTGTAAATTATACAGCTAATCAGCTCTGCTGTCACTGACAGGTGACATTGTGCAAAGGGAAAATTCTAGGAGGTGCAGGTGTTTTGTGAAAGTAATGGATTTGCTCAAGCATGAGACCATCATTATAACAACATCAGTTAACAACTCTTTCATCTATTTAACTTGCAGTTTCCAGCAGTAAGAATTTAGGTTTTGATCAATTTAAAATGTAAATGTCTGTTATTCTCTTTTTCCACTTCAAATTCTCTACAGAGGCCAGGATCTGGCATTGTGGACGTGAGAAATGCGTGCCTCTTGTAATCCTGGGGAGGATGCAAGAATGCCTGCCTATTGTAATCCTATCGCAAACATGTTTAAAGTTTCTGACACAGGAAGAACTTTCTTTTAGCGACAGAAATTACACACAAATTCTAAAGAGATTTTGCTCCAAACCATATATACAAGGGGGGGCATTTTCAAAGGTAAAACTGGGAGCTATGTGCCCATCTCTCACTGAATATCAGTGTCCTTTGTGCCATTGGAAATCTCCTCACGGCATAATGAAGATCATTAAGACAGTGTAGCTACCTCATGACCCTTTATAAGATGAAGGATCCAGTGTACTGCTCACTCTGGCCATGCAATTTGTTGTCAGCCTCGTTACTTTTAAATTGGCAAGTCAATTACATTTTAAAATAATGTTTAATTCCTGCTTAAGGTAGCCAGCCCTAAATGAAGAGCCCAAGTACAAGTACCACTCAAAAGGGATTCACTTCTCACTGCTCTGGATTGCTGCAAACACTGTCAGTTTCTTCCAAATGCTGCTGTTTATTTTGGAAGCCACAGGGTAAGAAGAAAGAGAAAAGCATGCATCGCCTAGCTATGACACCCTCGTCTTGTAAGTGGATCACTGCTTCCCAAAGAGGAAAAGGTTCTGCAAGTGGCTATAGAAGCAGCAGCACTGAGGACGGACCTCTGCCAGCAATACAGGTATTGTATCTGAAATGGTTGACTCAGCAGAGCAGTAGGGAGGCCAGTTGGCTGGTGCTGGCAACAGCTACCACATTAAACACTACAAAAATCATCTAAAAAGAAGGGAGGCTGAAGAGAGGGCAGGATGGTGCATGGCACAGACAAAGCAGCTAAAGAAGGATTAGAAGACATGAGAAAACAAGAGAAAAGAGGACACAATCACCTGTGAAGGGCTATGGACACTAAGAAAGAAAGAAAGAAAGAAAGGAAGAAAGACAGACAGACAGACAGACCTATCCACTTGGTGAAATCACAACAGTTCACAGGCCTAGAAGTCCCTTCTCATGCAGAGAAGAGGTGACACTTAGATGCCCGTCAGTGGTGAGGGATAGCATAGCTGTTGCTGTAACTGCTGGAGAAAGCGCGTCTCATTAAACTCCAGTTTGAATTATTATTTCAACACTGAGGGTCTTGCAAGGAGAAATGCAGCCTTACAATCTGGTACCTAGGGTAAAAAATACTGGAGACCTGTTCAGAGAATCCAAAAAGTTATGCCATCGAAAATATGACTAGCATCTCCTGCATTATCATGGACACTATGTGGTGTGTGCTTCTGAATTTCAGGCTGGTGTGTACATGTCTTTAAACAATGTAGCCTCTCTAATAAACACACAAGCCATTAGAGCTTTTCTGTACCTCAGTCATTAAATGAAAAAGTGGGTGGAACGGGGTGACAGCTTGTAGGTTGTTGGTTAGTCACTGAACAATTTCAATATGTTGTGAATATAACAAAAACCCAAATATAGAGCAAGAACAAAACTATACTGCATGTGTAAGAGATTCAGATAGCATTGTTTTATTACCTTGATGTTACACATAATGGTGGCCTTTAGAATACTGGCTATGTTGTCAATGACAAAGTGAAGCCTGCAGTGATATTCTGGGAACTATCATCCCAAACTCCAGCCAGAATTAAAATGAAACCAAGATGCGAGTATCATCCTACTAATATGCAAAAGCAACCCAAGAAAGGCAACTCCTCTGCAGACCTTACAAGAACTGTGAGTGCAATGTCAAGTAAAGATTAGCTTATCATAGCTGGAGACAGATGATCACTCAGTCAGCAGGACTCCATACAGACAATTTTAAGTTGGTTATAGATATATAAAGGGCAATTGGCTCATTTCAGTTTCTCTTTGCAATGACAGATAACCTTGCCATAACCAGTGCATACATTCAGCACAAGAAAGCTCATCTCTATCTGCCTCGGTCGTAATGGAATCAGGAGGGCATGGATCAAATACTAATAAGCAAATAATAAGCAAATAATACCATATTTTATTTGCAATTAAAGATACTGCTTAGGAACAAAGAAATTACTTGCTCACATATTTAAATACATTTGTCATAATGAACAATAAATTAAGAACCAATGCTCAAACGAGCAAGACCAGTGCATTGAGGTCCATTAGGGTGCCACCAATTGTGACAAATTTGGATTGCTAACAGAAGCTACTTAAATTATTTGAATGCAAAGAACAGGCTTTTGCAAATATACTTCATATTTCCCCATGCAGGCTGTACCCTCCCATGCATTCTTATATATACACAATCTCTATTATTGGTCCATTGTAGGGTTTTCTTGGGTATCTAAGAACTGGTAAAGGGTTTGGGCACCATTCTTTTTATGAGTTTAGAATGTCAAAAAAACATGGACAACTCCTCTAAACACTTACAACTACTGGCTATTGGCAGATTAGATTGTCTTTGCAAGTGACACAACGTTTGGCCAGCTCAAAACACACAAAAATAATTTGAGAGCAAAAATCCCATTTTTAAAAAAGGACGGTCAATTAGCACTCTAAGCCCTGGTCTACACTACGAGTTTAGGTCGAATTTATTAGCGTTATTTCGATTGATCCGTGCACCCGTCCACACGACAAAGCCCTTAACATCGACTTCTAGGACTCTTAAAATCGATCTCGCCACTCCACCCCCAACGAGGGGATTAGCGCTTAAAGCGATATTGCCAAATCGATGTAGGCTTAGTGAGGACGCAATTCAACGGTATTGGCCTCCTGGATCTATCCCACAGTGCAACATTTGACTGCTCTGGACAGCAGTCTGAGCTCCAATGCTCCGCCCAGGTAGACAGGAAAAGCCCCGCGAACTTTTGAATTTCATTTCCTGTTTGGCCAGCGTGTTGAGCTGCAGGTGAGCGCAGATCTCATCAGCAGAGGTGACCATGATGGAGTCCCAGAACCGAAGACGAGCTCCAGCATGGACCGATGGTGAAGTACGCGATCTGATCGCTATATGGGGAGACGAAACCGTGCTAGCAGAGCTACGGTCCAAAAGAAGAAACGCCAATACATATGCCAAAGTCTCCAAGGGCATGCAGGACAGAGGCTACAACAGGGACGCGCAACAGTGCCGCGTGAAAATTAAGGAGCTCAGGCAAGCCTACCAAAAAACCAGAGATGCAAACAAATGCTCTGGGTCAGAGCCCCAGACATGCCGCTTCTATGATGAGCTGCATGCCATTCTAGGAGGTGCAGCCAGCACTGACCCACCCATGTGGTATGACTCCGTATGTGGATCATCAGAAACCACAGAGGAGCATGATGATGATAATGATGCTGAAAATAGTGCCCAGACACAGCAAGGAAGTGGAGAAGCCCTTTTCCCCGACAGCCAGGAACTCTTTGTCACCCTGGAGCCAGTACCCTACGAACCCACCCAAGGCGTGCTCGATGCAGGAGAAGGGACCTCTGGTGCCTCTGGTGAGTGTACCTCTGTTAATTAATACATGTTTTATAAGCAAGCGTGTTTAATGATTAATTCGCGGCCAGTACAGCTACAGCTACTGGAAAAGTCTGTTAACATGTTCGGGGATGGAGCAGAAATCCTCCGGGGACATCTCCAGAAAGAGCTCCTGGATGTACTCCCAAAGCCTGTGCAAAAGGTTTCTGGGGAGGGCAGCCTTATCCTGTGCTCCGTGGTAACACACTCTACCACGCCAGGCCAGTAGCACGTAGTCTGGAATCATTGCTTTGCAAAGCATGGCGGCGTATGGTCCCGGTGTTTGCTGGCATTCAAGCAACATCCGTTCTTTATCTGTCTGTGTTATCCTCAGAAGAGTGATATCATTCATGGTCACCTGGTTGAATTTTATTAAGGGGGTATTCAGAGGGGCTCCGTCCCTGCTGGGCTGTTTGCCTGTGGCTGAACAGAAATCTTCCCCGCTGTGACCCACGCGGTGGGGGGAGGGGGAACAGCGAACATCTTGGATGTGTGTCTGTGTGTGTGGGGGGTGTCGATTAGGTTCGCGCTGCACGTTAACTCAAAAACCACCGCCCCTCCCTTTTCAATTGCCAACCAGTTTTAAATTGCCAGCCCAAAGGCTGTTTGTTATGGGAAATGAGGGGGTTGCTGTTTGAAAACATTCCCACGTTATGAAGATTAAAGAAGCCTATAGACTGTGGCTTACCATGGCTGTGTGCAAGCCGAATTCTGTTGCCCGCCGGACCTGCTTGTGTGATCTCTCACACCAAACCGGCAGACCCTCAATATAACAGGCAAAGTGCAACCTTGGACCAAATGCACATGTGATATGTAATGTTTGGAGGATTGTTCTGTAATATGTGTCTTTTAAACTACTCCTCTCCCGTTTGTTTCCTCCCGCAGCTGCAAATGTTTCAACGCCACCCCCTTCATCACCGTCCCAGAGGCTAGCGAAGATTAGCAGTAAAAAAAAAAAAGGAATCGAGATGAAATGTTCCCAGAACTCATGGAATCCTCCCACACTGAAGCTGCCCAGCAGAATGCGTGGAGGCAGACACTGTCGGAGTCCAGGAAGGCAGATTTTGATCGCGCGGACAGGTGGCGTGATGAAGAGAGTAGGTGGCGTCAGCGTGCAGAGAGAAGGCAGGATGCAATTCTGAGGCTACTGGAGGATCAAACGGAAATCCTCCGGCTTATGGCTGAGGAAAGGCGTAGGGTTCAGGAAAGGCCGCCTGAGCCCAGACCGCCGCTACAGCCCCTGTGTAACCAACAGCTCTCCTTCCCGAGTCCCATAACCTCATCCCCGAGACGCCCAAGAACGCGTTTGGGCGGCCTCCGTGCACCCAACCACTCAAGCCAAGAGAACAGTCCAAGCAAGAAAGGGCTGGCATTCAATAAGTTTTAAAGTGCTGTGTGTCCTTGTCCTTCCCTCATCCCCTCCTCCACCACCCATCCTGGTGCTTCCCTTCCTCCACCAGCTATCCCAGGAGACTGTGGCAGTTACCCCCATAGTTCCCCCTCTTTGTTTTACGAATTAATAAAGAATGCATGATTTTTAAGCAACAATGACTTTATTTCCTCTGCGAGCGGTGATCGCGGGGGGGAGGGCAGGGCGGTTTGGGTAAAGGGAAGTAGAGTGAATGAAGGGGCGGGGCTTTTCATTACAGGGGAAAAACAGAACTTTCACACAGCATCCTGGCCATTCATGAAACTGGTTTTCAAAGCTTCCCTGATGCGCAACGCACCCTGCTGTACTCTTGTAACAGCCCTGGTGTCTGGCTGCGCATAACCAGCGGCCAGGCGATTTGCCTCAACCTCCCACCCCGCCATAAACGTCTCCCCCTTACTCTCACAGATATTGTGGAGCGCACAGCAAGCAGTAATAATAATGGGAATATTGTTTTCGCTGAGATCTAACCTAGTCAATAAACTTCGCCAGCGAGCTTTTAAACGCCCAAATGCACATTCCACCACCATTCTGCACTTGCTCAGCCTATAGTTGAAAAGGTCCTGACTACTGTCCAGGCTACCTGTGTATGGCTTCATGAGCCATGGCATTAAGGGGTAGGCTGGGTCCCCAAGGATAACTATAGGCATCTCAACATCCCCAACGGTTATTTTCTGGTCTGGGAAGAAAGTCCCTTGCTGCAGCAGCCAAAACAGACCAGAGTTCCTGAAGATGCGAGCGTCATGTACCTTTCCCGGCCATCCCACATTGATGTTGGTGAAACGTCCCTTATGATCCACCAGTGCTTGCAGCACTATTGAAAAGTAACCCTTTCGGTTTATGTACTCGCTGGCTTGGTGGTCCGGTGCCAAGATAGGGATATGGGTTCCATCTATCGCCCCTCCACAGTTCGGGAACCCCATTGCTGCAAAGCCATCCAGTATGAGCTGCACATTTCCCAGACTCACAACCCTTGGTACCAGCAGCTTGGTGATCGCCCTGGCTACTTCCATCACAACAGCCCCCACTGTAGATTTTCCCACTCTGAATTGATTCGCGACTGACCGGTAGCTGTCTGGCGTTGCAAGCTTCCACAGGGCTATCGCCAGTCGCTTCTGTACTGTGAGGGCTGCTCTCATCTTGGTGTTCTGGCGCTTCAGGGCAGGGGAAAGCAACTCACAAAGTTCCATGAAAGTGCCCTTACGCATGCGAAAGTTTCGCAGCCACTGGGATTCATCCCAGACCTGCAGCACTATGTGGTCCCACCAGTCTGTGCTTGTTTCCCGGGCCCAGAATCGGCGTTCCACTGTATCAACAAGCCCCATTAACACCATGATGTCCACCTTGCGGGGGGGCCTTTTTTGAGAGAGGTCTGTGTCCATGTCCTCATCACTGTCCTCAGGGCGCTGCTGTCGCCTCCTCGCCTGCTGTAGCTCTAGCAGCTCCTGGTTCTCGTTCTCCATATACTCCTGGACAATGTGCGTGGTGTTCATAACGGCGAGAACAGCCGCGGTGATCTGATCGTGCTCCATGCTTTCCCTGGTATGCTGTTTGCAGGACAGCAGAGTGGCAGCAGAAGCGGGGGGTGGATAACAATGGAGTCAGCAATATGGCGCCCATATGAAAAAAGGCGCGAAAGGATTTTTTGCTCCCCCCTCAGTTGCTTTCACGGAGGGAGGGGGGAGCAAGGGTTAGGCTCATTTCCTTCTAGCTGCAGATGGTACAATATGCGGTGAGCAAGGGTTAGGCGCCTTCCCTTCTAGCAGCAGATGGTACAATATGCTTGATATCCATCATCATCTCCTGGCCCCCTCAAGGATTGAACTCGCAACCCCGGGTTTAGCGGGCCAATGCTCAGACCGCTGAGCTATCCCTCCGCCCGTGTTCCAGGCAGTACTGAATCTCCCTTAAACAAAACGTAAAAAAGAGAATGACCAGAGTCACTCTGGTCACTCCCATTTATGTCCAAGCACCCCCGGCCAGCCACACCATAGGCCGCCGTCCAGGAGCACACGAATTCCAATCATATTGTACAATCTGCAGCTAGAAGGCAAGGAGCTTCTGCTGTATGGTCCCGCGACCACAACCATTTATGGCATATTGCACCATCTGCAGCTAGAAGGCAAGGAGCTTCTGCTGTGTAGTCCCGCGACTACCAGCCTCAGGCGGAATGGCCCCCTCAAGGATTGAACTCGCAACCCCGGGTTTAGCGGGCCAACGCTCAGACCGCTGAGCTATCCCTCCGCCCGTGTTCCAGGCAGTACTGAATCTCCCTTAAACAAAACGTAAAAAAGAGAATGACCAGAGTCACTCTGGTCACTCCCATTTATGTCCAAGCGCCCCCGGCCAGCCACACCATAGGCCGCCGGCCAGGAGCACACAAATTTCAAGCATATTGTACAATCTGCAGCTAGAAGGCAAGGAGCTTCTGCTGTATGGTCCCGTGACCACGACCATTTATGGCATATTGCACCTAGAAGGCAAGGAGCTTCTGCTGTGTAGTCCCGCGACTACCAGCCTCAGGCGGAATGGCCCCCTCAAGGACTGAACTCGCAACCCCGGGTTTAGCGGGCCAACGCTCAGAACGCTGAGCTATCCCTCTGCCCGTATTATAGTGTGACTGAATCCCCACTAGACCTAATGTCCAGGCGTACGCTGGAGATGTACGGTAATTGTGAGCTGAGCAGGCTTCCGTAGCAAACACGGAAACCCCGGAAAAAAGGCGCGAAAAATATTGCTTTCACGGAGGGAGGGAGGGATGACATGTACCCAGAACCACCAGCGACAATGTTTTCTGCCCCATCAGGCTTTGGGATCGCAACCCAGAATCCCAATGGGCGGCGGAGACTGCGGGAACTGTGGGATAGCTACCCGCAATGCAATGCTCCGAAAGTCGATGCTAGTCCCGCTACTGTGGACACAGTCAATCGACCTCATGGTCTTAACGCTCTTTAGTGGGGACACACACAATCGATTCCATAAATTCGGGTTTTAAAATATCGACTTCTATAAATTCGACCTAATTCTGTAGTATAGATGTACGTTCTGTAGTATAGACGAGAAGTCTCATTGAAAGTCTTCTCCAAGTGATCTTATGTAGATGTTGGAAATCAATGAAGACTTAGGTTCCTAGAGAGACTCAGGTGCTTTTGAAAATTTTACTTGTAGGCACTTCCAAAAATGCCAGAGAGAATTCACTTTACCAGATTTAATTGGATAAGGAGCAGATCTGTCCATTTTGATGCAAGTAAAACCACACCTACAGCAGCAAAACCAGAAAGATAAAAAAACCCTAAAAGATTCGAGATTTATCATCTATTCACAAAGAATATGTTCAATATATTCGCCTACTACAGCTGGTTGAAGCATTTTTACTACTATAGTCACTGACAGGGAGGGAGGGATAGCTCAGTGGTTTGAGCATTGGCCTGCTAAACCCAGAGTTGTGAGTTCAATCCTTGAGGGGGCCATTTAGGGATCTGGGGCAAAAATTGGGGATTGGCCCTGCTTTGAGCAGGGGGTTGGACTAGATGACCTCTTAAGGTCCCTTCCAACCCTGAGATTCTATGATTCTATGACAGCTTAAGTCAATAAGGGCAAAGCAAAATTAAGGGATTTAAGACTTCATATCAAGCAAAAAAATACATGAATCAGCAATATGATTTGCAAGAAAAATCTTTTCTATCATGGTTATTAAAATAGTGTTACCAATTATATTTATTTTACTCCATCAACAATTCAGTGGATTGTGAATTGTGATCAATTCTAAAAATACCCTAAATATCTTAAACTCATACACCTTATTTAGGCATATTAAAGTCACAATGGAACTTTTATTTGTACCCAATAAGGTGTCTGCAACAAGGCAGAGCAAGAATGGATATTGCTTTTATTTATGTAACTATATCTAGTTATATCAGATTTGATTGTACATTTTGCATATAAAGGCTATTCCGAGGAAGAAATGACTCTGCACAATAGTTTGTTTTGAAAGACTTCTATTACACAAAACAAAGAACATTGTGGGCCAAAAAAGAAACTCAAAAGCCGATCAACATTAACCAGTCCAGATACCTAATTAGACCCAACAGGCAAAATCTCCCCTCCACAGCTACAATATTTTCAAATATCTGAATACTTTGTTTGATGTAACAATATTTTTAATCCATTATTGAAATATAAGGTAAATGTGAATGTGGTTAATTCAGGCTTCCCATGCTCCCACTACATTTATTTACAAATAATTTTAGCTTCCCATCATCTTTTGCCACAAGGAATAGTCAACATTTTAAGAGACACACAATGTTCAAGGAGATGTGCACATTTTTATGGTGGAGCAAGCACACTAACAGAAAATAAACTCCTGCCATAATTAGCTGCAAGACATGTTTATCGTGTTAAACTCACTTACAATTTGCACTTCTTAATCTACCACATGAAATGCACCCATCTCTTAAGTATATCTGTTCTCCGGTCAAATCTCTCAAAGGAACAATATTTTAATAAGCTAGACTGACCAAATAGCTCTTCTCTCCAAAAAGAGTAGAGAACACTGATGGTACAGTGTCCATCTTCTCCAAAAGGCGTCACTCAAAGACAGATCTTTCTTATCTTCCTCCTCATTCACGAAGGCTCTGATGATACATAGCTGTATCTTACTTTCTATATTAATAGCCAGCACAGTCCCCAAAACATCCCAATCCCTGCAAGAGATCAGGACTTGGGTGAAGATCACCTCGTTCCAATTGAACCCAGGCGAGTGATGCTGGTTGGGAGAGTGAGCATTTACAAGAATTTGCCAGGACAATGACTTCCCCGTCCCCTGCAGCTATCTATTAAACTGGCACGTTGCTATGGAGTTCTAATGAACTTGTCACTTGCACTGCAACACCAGGCAGAAAGTGTTGAGAAATGTCTTCTTCTACCATAAGTTTGCTGAGAGACTTAGCCCCTTTTTCTTGGACTTGCGCCTGGCTACCATGATCCACGTATTCACCTGCATGAGGTTGGATTACTGTAACACAGCTGTCCATTTCCCAAACTGATTCATGGCTGATTCAAGGCCCTGGGCCTGATTTTCAAACCATCAGTCATTCAGGCCCCAGCTATACTGGCAACCACTCCTTCATTCATGATCCAACAAGACAGCAGCACTACGCTGGAAGAATGTAGCTAACAAAACCCAGAACAAAGTGCAGGGAAGCCAGAGATAAAGCATTCTGTCTGTGGAAAGTATCATCCCCATTGTACAGATTAAGAACAAAGGGACGTAGATAACAAGTAACTTGCACAAAGTCACAGAAGTCTCTGGCACAGTCAGGAATAGAGCCGCAATTCCCAAAATCCTTGTACGGTGCCTTAACAACAAGACTATTTCTTCCTCTTCCTACTTAGAGGTATGTTAATGCATTAGTGTGTTTAAAGACTCATAGAAGATGTAATAATATGGAGTTACGAGCAGAGAGTTTTTAGTGTGATCAGAAAGCAAGCCTCAATTTCACTACCTATGTTAGGAATGAGCTCTATGTCCAGCATATACCTTACTGCTACACTGTCTACTTTACTGGTCTACGTTGATACTTATACAAAATCCCTGTGGCCTGCGTGCAATTTCATCATTAGAAATTTCAGCTGCCAAGGTAATTTTGGGCCCGATTCTGTAATCACTCCATATGCAATACTCCCATTGAAGTCAATGAGTGCTGCATGCAAAGCAGCTACCGATTCAAAGCCTCTGTAATGAAAACGTCCCTTTCTATTATAGCCATTGTGGGAGTACTACTGACACTACAATGAAGGAGAAAATTACAGTGTTGTTACTCATGTGAGCTATTTTCTACCATGACAAAATATTACGAAGAGCGTGGGCTTGAAAATACAGATAAGCCACACATTAAAAAAAAGAGGTTGACATTTTAACAAAGAAAATTTCAATATATGAAACAAAATGCTATGTTAATAGAAGATATAAGGTGATCCACTTCACAAATGAAAAGTAGATGGACAGGATTTAGAGACAGCCTATGTTCCCAGATCAAGACTGGAGATATTTTGCTTTCCTTTAATTTCTTAGATAACTATATCAAGCCTACTCATTCAGTCAGATTATACTCTGTATAATCACTGAGGAAGGACTGCACTGAAGAAAGTAAAACTCCTTCCCATCCCATGGAGTGATGCAAGAAAGGACTTAGATGTTACCTATTGATAGAAAAAAAATCTACAACAAAAATGTAAAAAGTTCAGAATCATCCTCATATCTTACCCAATGTGAGAACAAGAGAAACAAAAGGAGGACGGGGGAAAAACGTATTTACAACCTTTCATTCTGTTAATTCAACCAAGAACCCAATATCAGACATTGTGTCTTGGTGGGGACTTCAGAACAATATTGACAGTGTCACCCTCCAACATCAAAATGCCTGAGGGTTTAGAAATGAGTAGAGAGTTGATACACATGAAAAAGCAGAGGAGAAAAAACATGCATGTGGGGGTGAGAGGGAGGACAGTCAGAGATGTCAGAGTACTTGAGTTTTGGGGATAAAATATCCAAAAGAAATAAGGCATCAAGAAAAATTCCCAATGTGGACATTTCTAATTGCACAAATAAACTGCTCTTCAACATAGTGTATGTATTTGAGTCAGAATAAGTTTCCTCAATTAAGTATGCAACTTCTACTTTTGATGATCCCAACACAAGAATCACACCTAGCTTTGTGCTGGGGTACAAATGGCTGTTTTCAAGGTTGGAAGCATCATAACATCCCGCCAGTGGAGGGGGGCGGGGGAGGAGGATGACAAAAACTATGGCTAGCTTGAAGCAGAACTTGTAAAGAGAGGAGAGAAACTTCAGCTGTAAAAGTAACACATAACAATCCTCTTCTGTCCTACCCCATAATACAATCCTCCCCACAAATAACAAATCTAATGGAATGAAGAACATGTTTTAATTTTCACTAGCTAGGGACACCTAGTCACTCATGGGTTTATTAATATGTGAAAATAAAAAGGATGTAATAGCGATGAACCCTCTCACTATATCCATGGCAAAATAAATGTCTATTATAAAGCCTGTAGCGCAGCCTGATTTGTCCTCATGTTACTTGTCCTGTTAATTGGGTGGGGAACCCTCAGCAGGACACACAAAGGGGGAATCTGAAAATTCTAAAGGCTAATTGACAATGCAGCAGGACTGTTATTCCCAGGAAAAAGGATGGTTTAGAGGAGAAGCCTGTTTAAGAGGCTGAATGTATTAGGTCCTCCGGAAGGGTTAATCACATTTCTTCTGTTCTAGTTATGTAACAATCTCTGGGGAAAACCAATCAGTCAATGAAATAAAAGATATTTACTATAGGTATTTATACATGTGGGATTCTGTGACCCCACAGCTTGGGTCACTGGGCTGTTAATAGTTACGTGACAGCATTCCTTCACGGGGATGTGTAGAGCTGCTCAATCATTTCACCTTTGTGGGATCTAAGGCAACTGCCCATTTATTATCCTTATCAGAATAGAAGAAATGTATAATACATATCTCTGGTTAATACACAGGAGAATCATGAGATCAAGTCCAGAATGACCCTAGCCACATTTCCTTAGAAGTGGAAAAGGGACACCAAATAGCATTCATTACATTTAAAAAAGTACAGAGAAATGTCTTATTCCTTTTCTAATGTTCATACACTCATTATTTCCCTACAGAGAGTCAGATACTGTACCTGAAGCAAGAACGTAAGTGTCACTGCTAGTCAGAATGGAATTCATTGGCAGAATGGCAAGAGCATGTAGCTATAAACTACAGGGAACCTATTCCCATAGCCGAATAAAAAAAAAGGGAGCTCATCCTGACATCTCTAGTTTCCATTCACTTTTGACAGAGCTCCCGCTTTATTTGAACCAAGTAGAAGCTCTCGGTCTTGCCTTACAAATAGGCTTCATTTGCTTTTGTCATATCCAAAAGCTGTAGACCGTTTATATCCGGCCTGCTTTTCTTCTTTTTCTCAGGCTTCCTTGTAAAGTGACTCCTCCTCCTCAGCAGAGTCTCTCACCTCCTACAATCTCTCAACTACTTCCTTATCTCTAGCCTCCAGAGAGATTGAGAGGCCTCCTAACTCCATGCTAACAGTATTAACATTCACTGAAAAGATGCCTCTTACTGTCACTAAATTCTTTCCTGAAATGGTCCTATACAGAGAAAGCTATATTCAGTATGAAAGCAAAAGTATATTTCCCTTTCCCCACTTCATTCCTAGGATGTCCCTTTGTGTTTAACCCATGATGAAGTAAATGAAGGGAAATTGTTTTGCATTATTGCAGAGCTCCCTGTATCACTGAAGTGGAGCTTTGCAGAAGTGTAATTATTTAAAATCTGGCCATGTGACTCCTCCCCACTCCTATTATACCATCCTCACACATTTCCAACATGAAAACTGTGCATCATTTCTGCGCTTTTTTGCAAGAGGAAAAATGCCATCTAATTAGACCACATGTGCAGAGAAGCATCTGGCTCAGAGCGCAGCAGTTTACACAGCTCCTTGAGTTGTCGTGGAGACAACCACATGACCAGCTTAGAGCTGAAACTCTGGGGCATGAATCCAGATGCACTCCTAACATATTCTGACAGAGAGCAGATGGGCAGCTATTTGCAGGGCCAAAAAATGCCAACTCTGCTCCCCTCCAGACCTGCACGCCCTCAATGATCATTTTCATCTTGTAAAGTTGTTCTTATCTGCCCTGGAACCACAAGTTCTTTTCATGTACGAATCAGGGCTATAGCTGCCATGAGTGCAATCAGAAAACTGCTTAAACTTAAACTCTTCCACATACATCAGTAAAAGCACTAACAATTCATGAAGTTTGTCTCAGATACCTGCTACTTTGCTCATCTTGATGCTTTATTCTTGTACTCAATTCAAAGTACATTCGTGAACAAATGCCTGCGAATGTCTGTGACTCACATACAGTGAAGGATTATGTACAGTTGGTGAGACCTGATGCCAGTTCAATTATCACTAACATATCAAAACTAAATCCTCTCTGCACTAGGGCAAGATTTCTTTAAATACACACGTTTTTAAAGAGCAGAGAGACCTTGTTAAAATGAGTTTGACATCTGTCACCATATTCTCAGCAAGGCCAAGTGCAAAAGTACATTTTGTATATTACACTGGTTACAAATACTAATAGTTAATAGCTAAAAATGCAAGAAATAACTTGTATTTTGCATTTTTCATTGAAGATTTTTTTCAAATCTAATTCTCTTGAGGTTTTCATCCCATTTCTCATTCTAGTCTGCTTTACACAGGAGATCTTTGCAACACATGATAGAGTATCTCCTCCTGCAATATCCTCAACTAAAGGAAAAGAAGAGTGTTAACAGATGGGATGTATCCAGCAACAGATAATGTAAGTGACGATTGTACATGGTTAAGTGAACTCAGAGCCTCTAAAAAAGCTAACATATGACAACACTTATTTTGTATCACCAGCTTCATACTGTGTTATGTGAAGAAATACCCACTCCTATCCAAACACAAACACAGAGCCAATGAAGGAAGTAGCAGATATGACAAGACCATGTACTATAAACAGGTGCTATAAACAGACAGTTATTTTGAATCTTGAGAGAATTTTTTTATATATACATAGGTGAAACTGTTAACATCTGTAGCCATTGTAAGACCCCATTTTCAGTTGCTTATAACTTTGCCAAATTGAGCTGAAATTTTCCATGCCCAATATCTACATCAGACTGATTTAAAAAAAAAAAATATTTCAGCTAAATTGGTTCAGCCTTTCCTAAGAACAAGATTAGAGAAAAATAAGTTTTGCTCATATTAAAAAAGACATTACAACCACTTCACTGAGCAGCTCAAAGCAGGCTTGATATTTGACAGGGGATCACCCGGATGTCAGGGATGGAGCCTTTTGCCACAAAAATGTGCTCAAGTTTGTCCAAACTATAATACTTCCAATAAAAATAATATTTCAGTTTGCACATGTTCATTAGAGACTTGCTAGGAGTTCAACAGTTAAATTCTCTGAAGATTTTTGTCTGCACTGAGCATGGTCTAATCCAGGGCTGCTGGGCCTAAGCAGGACTTGCCCTGCAATTGCTTCTCCTGGCTGCCTGGCACAGGAGTTGAGAGAACTGAGTGACTGAGGCAGGGAATTGCAGGAAAAGAAAGGACAGTCTCATAGTTAAGGACCTAGTTGAATGACACTTGACAGCAGTGGATTCAATACTCGCCTCTGCCACAGAGTTCCTATGTGATGCTTGGCAAGTCTCTTAACCCAACATTTTCACAACTGGTCACTAATTAATTCTGTGTTCATTTTCCGGTGCCCAGCATGAGACCCCAGGGGCCAGATCTGCAGAAGAGCTGAATGCTCACAGCTGCAACTAAAGTTGACTGGAGCTGTACTTTGAACATGTAAAGTGCTATAAAACACTAAGAAAATCAGTCCCTAGGCATCTCAAATTGGGCACCCAACATTAGTGGACACTTTCTAATTTAATCCCTCTGCATCTGCCTCAGTTTCGTATCTATAAAATGAAGTTTATAAATACCGCCTAATCTCCCAGGTGTGGTAAGAAGATGAAGTCATTAATGTTTATGAAGCATGTAGATATTATGGTGAGAGCACTACAGAAACACCCATGAAAAAATTAGTATTTCTATATTCAGTGAAGGGCTGGATGGTGTGCATTAAATAAGGCATGGGGTCACACACTAAATGAGGATAAAAAGAAATATTGAATAACTACCCATTCTCTGAATGAAGCAGGCATCCTGTGGAAGCAGACGTATGTGGTCATGTAACTAAAGACTGTCTAATGTATATGCACAAGGGGGCTGAATTAAGGTTACATAGGCAACACTTAATTCTTGCATTTCCTAACTTCTGAGTGCTCAGCACGCTTAACATACTTTTAGTTTAGCTTTTTTGGATGCTATCTTCTGTTTAGACTGTAGTCCTGACAGCAGGGGCTGTGGCTTTTCCCAATGTTTTGTGACGTACTGAACTTACTCTCAGTGCTGGAACAATAAACTCAGGTGAAATAAGGCACAAGCAATTACAGAGAGGTTGGAGGACACACAGCTGAACTGTGTCAGAGCTGGGAACAAAGCCCATGTTTCCTATCTCCCAGTCCACTGGACCACATTGTCTCTCATAAGAACATGCAGATGCTTTCCTACACAGCTGCTGTCACAATAGTTGCTTTCCAGCAAGATGGACACTTCTAGCAGAAGCCTCAGGAGAGCTGGGTACCATGAGAAATGTTTAATAATGGACAAAGCATGAATGCTGAGAAGTGTTTTGAACGATTAGACTTATGGACTCAGCAATGCAGCTAGAGTATCCTATGGAATTATACACAAAACAACATCCTATATGGGCACATTAATAAGTGTCTTGGGACAGCCATCCGTAGAAAGGGTTACACATCTATACTCGCTGAAGAAAGCTTGATCACACTTTTGTTTTTTTAAGTTTAAAGAAACAGAGGTCTAATCCAAAACTCATTGAAGTAAAACAAAATCCCAATGATTTAATCTAGAGTTTGAGTCCTAATTCAGCAGATTGCCCATTTTAAATTTTTTTTTAATATTATCTTTTCTAGTCAGGAATTGCTATAATTTAGTTAAAAAGCGTTGGAATCCTGTGGGACTTCGCAGCATTTGTATAGAAACTGCAGTCTTTGCTGAGTCTGCTGCGTGAATCTGCACAAGTTTGCTGCTGCATGTTTTATCTGACAGCAAAGGAAATTTCCTGCAGTGATTTAATTTTTGTTAAAATTCCATTGAATGAATGAATGGCTTGTTTCACTATAAAGAGGCTAGAGCTGTTAGGGCAATACAGTCAATCAAATATAT
This sequence comes from Macrochelys suwanniensis, assembly GCA_033296515.1. NCBI lineage: Eukaryota > Metazoa > Chordata > Testudines > Chelydridae > Macrochelys > Macrochelys suwanniensis. The sequence goes on along the minus strand of CM065790.1, from coordinate 3,367,186 downwards.
CCAGCTTCAAATAGTCTGTATATATTTAGAATTTTAATGGATACTTATTACATTTGCTGGTGTTAAAAATTACATTAAAACATTTCTTTATTAGCTGACTCTATTCATTGGCAGATTCAAGATTTGACTGAAGACATTTTGTTTCCCTGATTTCTATTGTTTGTACAATGCAGATTTTAGTGCTTCAAAAGCATGCTGCTCCAAATCTAAAAGTTGCTCATTTATAGAAGGGAACACATGTACCAGGGAACTCAGAGCTCATGTAACAAAACATACAATACACTGTAGCATCAGGGACTCAATTAAGAATTTTTTTTTATGATTACACACTACAAATAGGTCAGACATACAGATGCATATGGGTTTTTAAGCATAAGATCTTTGGGTGTCTTGTTTCATGCTTTATGTAATATGTTCAAAATGACTTTAAAATGAGCTCTCAGGCATTTCAAGGGTTAATATCTTCTAGCATGGTCACTGTAAACAAGCACAATTTCAGCTAAGCAACATCACTGTCAGAGTCACATGGCTTTGCAGGTGTGGGCAATAATTAAAGGTTTCAGCACATCTACCTGGGCAAAGTATTTTTGCTTCTTATTCCAAGGAGGAAGCCCTCTCTGCGGAGAGCAGAAGAGCTCATTAATGAGGCTAATTAGGTGTAAAGGGGGTAGAGTCTGGCATCAGCTGCTGCTTATAGTAGCTAATCATTAAGCTCAGTAATCTCTACCCCAGAACAGCAGATGATCATGATCCTAGGTGACTGATGTTGCTGAGAACATTTCCAACACCTGAGTACTTTAACCACATACTTTTTGGTGAGGCTGAAAATTCCCTTAACCCTCTGTATGCCAGAAACAGGACTCAGCATTATCAATACCTCACACATCTGATTCTGAACAAAGCATATCTAAGGAGACCTGGATCCTTTAATAGACCTAGAAGTTGAACCATTTAGACACCAAAGGAAGTGTTGCCATCTACACGTTATGTACAGAAAAACTAGTATTTAAGATGGATCAGTGGGTGCTGGAGGAGAATGCAAAAATAATGTACGAGAGCCCAAAATATAGTTCTCCTATTTAAATATAAAAAAGTGAAAAAAGGGAATTGTAATTGAAAGCACCTATGGCCACTGGAAAAGTTGTACTGAAAGCAGAGGCCCCTTTCTCTCATCTACTGCACAAAGCTTCTTTATAAAAGAGTTAAGATTTTTCTGACACTTTGCAGCTGAAGAAACTGTTCACAAAAGTCACAAACACACATAGTGCTCACAAGAGTGATCTTAGATGAATATGCAAGTTCAGATGTAAGTGGCAACAGCCTTGGACATGCTGTGTACCTTTAGAAATCACACAAAAATAAAACCTGGAATATAATTTCTCAAGTCAGACTGCATAAATTATAGGCTTACCAGTGGAAAATTCCACCATTTGTCTGCTCACTTTTATGTGAATGGTGTCATTCAAAAAAGTCAGACACCTACGGGTACATAATGAAGCCTGTACTTTTTGATTATGTCCAATGGAGAACTGGCAGCTTTATTTGGACAGATATCACAATGCTAAAAATATCAACATGTTTCTTTAGGAAAAGCAGAACACTTGAAATGGCTGGTTTAAACTTAACCAAAGGATTTTCAAATGAGCCTAAAGGAGTTAAACACCCAAATCCCTTTGAACTGGGCACCTAAAGCCTAAAGTTAACATAAGGGACGACTAATTATTTGACATTTAAATACTGGATCATTAGAGTTATGTTTGGGAAAGTGAAGGGCATAATACAAAAGAGAGAATTCAATTCACTCGGGGGTAGTTTTCCACTTAGCAAATAAACTAAGCAATAGTTTCTTCAGAAACCTGCTTAAAAAAAGAGTGTAAATTTTCAGTGATCACAATGATGTCTCAACCTTTTTGCCTTCTCTGTTTAAAAAAAAAAAAAAGCAGTGAAGATGGTTACAATACCATAGGGAGGAGAATATTGTTAATAAATATGTAAAATACAGATTTCATTGTATTAATCTAATTTGGAATAAGAAAAAGGACATCATGTCCATGGACAGAGAATACATGATGACAAACCTAATTCTGGAGCTCATTTTGTAAAACAAGTTGCAAGGATAGCAAATGATCTGAGAATCTGATCAAGAATTCTTCAGTCAATCAGACAGAGCAGTCTCTTTGTTGGCAGGCTTCTGTAGTATTTTTTTTATCCTTTCTGCTATCAAAACAGAGCCTTCAAAAGACAGATTCTTAGGTTCTTGTTTGACAAATGTGGAATATTTTAGTATTGCCATTATTTTACTAACACACGGAATAGCTTGTAGATAGTTTAATAATTGTTTTTTAAAAACCGTTTCCAGGCTGGTGCTGTAATCAGATACTTTGTTACTTATCCTACTGGTATATCAGCTCCTACACTGTATATACAAAATTACACACACAAAAACAATGACATCAAACAACGTTAAGGATACAAAGTGAAGCATTCAAAAGTTAGGAAACTGCTGTACAACCTTAATTCAGCCTTATTGTTCATATGCATTATGAACTATTTGTGAGGCCTGTCTTCATCTCTTCTTTTGCTATAGAAAAGGAGAAAAATATACTAAAAGCTCCCAGGAAACACCAGCTAAGGCATAAAATACATACCCAACTTGGCTAGAAAAATATTAGTGGTGAGGGAAATTCCTATACTCTCTTTCGGAATTGAACAGCTCACACAATATAGACTGGACAGTTCAATCATTAGTTACTTTCTGATATTAGTTACTTTCTGCTCCTACAGAGCATCCTGGAGCCTCTCCGTAATTTTTATAAGGATACTGTTTTTTATCTCTGCTCTCTACCGCAATATTCAGATTAAAATCTTCACTGTCAAATTATACCACATGGTCTTGAGAAGATGGAAGGTGTGTGCTCTAAGAGCAAACCAACAGCTCACTCAGTATTCTGGAATAGGGGGCATTCCAGGTCTTCCAATCACCCCATCCCAACTAACACCATCAGATCCCTCAAAACTCAGTATACAGCTACTTATACTAAACCTAACTAATACCCACTTTCACCCATTTCCTGACACTAAGGACAGCCCATGGTCAGTCATTCACATTTTTAGTCCACTTTTCTTTTCAGAGCCCATAGAGTGTCTGGGCATTTGGTCTAGCCTCCCAAGGCTACCAATAGCTCCCATATCTGCTATCATCTTTACATGGGCCACAGGCACACAAATTGCCAGCAGCTCTCAGACAGACACACCTCATACAGAGAGTAATATACAGCAAGTAAAATTTCAGAAATATCTGATAACCATGAAGAACCTGCCAGTGGAAAGATTTTTGTTCCTTAAGAAAGATCTTAAATAATTCACATTGCACTTCAAACTGAGACTCTAGAGTGCTGAGCACTATACAAGTGCCCATTACGTTTTGACCCATACTGTGTTCCCTAACATTATATATACACATTCTCTCATACCCCTTACATTCATTAAACATTCCTGAGCTAACGTCGGGTCCTTGCACTGCTCATGACTGCGGATATTAAAGCAAAATCTGTTTTAAGTGCATCATTCCAAAGCATGTGATTTCATTGTTACAAAAAGTTGTGAGTTTTCATGCTAACCCAGAAACTAAGATACAATCACAATGTGGCAGAGCTGTAAATAATACTTATTGTGACTGAAAAGCAAAAGACCGGTCCAGTCAACAACCAACACCATAAACATGAGACGTGAGGTTGTATACATTAGCTGTTGCTATTGGTTTATTTTATTTTAAATTTCTGTTTTGCTCAACATTAGAAATAAGATTTCACCACCTCCCCAACTTCCCTTCATTGCTAGGCTCCATGATTAGAACTGTGAAGAACTGATAGGAAAAAAACTGCAAAAAGAGAGAGTCTAGAAACTAACTCTGTGGCCATAAAAGGCTGAAACATGTTTAATATGAACCCCCTTTTCCTTTTCTTTATTTACACTCTCTTCTGAATTGCCCAGAGCACACAGCTTGTCAGAGCTGGCACTTATTCTCTTTATGTGCAAGGAAATAGCATATGTATACAAATACAAACCTCACCAGACAGGAATCTTTGTCTTTCTTCTGTCTTCTTCTCCCCTAGAAACCAGCATCCCATCCCAAAATAAATGTCTAAGAAGTGAAAAACTGGCCTAGACTGATTACGTATTTTGTAGCCAGGCACTAAATTCTTTTGGATGCACACACACTACATGGAGCAAGATAATCGAGGACCCAGTCCCATTCCCCTCTATAGTGAAAGACAGTGAAAACTGTTGAGCATTCAAAGTTTCTGCTGAAATCAACAGCAGATTTGGGCACTCAGCAAAGCCTTAGAAGGGACTGAATGAACAGATTAATTCCAGAAACTTGCACTGGAAAAAACGGTTACTCACCTTCTCGTAACTGTTGTTCTTTGAGATGTGGTGTTCGTGTCCATTCCAATCAGCTACGTGCACGTGCAAATGCACAGTAGCCGGAAGATTTTTCCCTAGCAGCAACCGTAGGGTCGGCCTGGGAGCCTCCTGGAGTCGCGCCTTCATGGCACCCAATATAGATCCCTGCCACCCCGCCACCCCCCTCAGCTCCTTCTTGCAGGCTACTCCGACAGAGGGGTAGGAGGGCGGGTATTGGAATGGAAATGAACAACACATCTCGAAGAACAACAGTTACGAGAAGGTGAGTAACCGTTTTTCTTCTTCGAATGCTTGTTCATGTTGATTCCAATCAGGTGACAAGTCCAAGTTTAGGTGATAGGGTTGAAGTCGTCCACTGATTGGAGCACTGCTCGTCGAAATGCCAAATTGTGTCTGGCCTGCTGAGCATGATGAAAGTGTGAATAGAGGATCATGTCGCTGTTCTGCAGATTTCCGGAGTGGGGACCTGCACCAGGAACACTGTTGACGAAGCCTGTGCCCTGGTGGAGTGCGCAGTGATCAGGGATGCGGGAACTCCCGCCAGGTTGTAGCATTCCCAGATGCAGGATGTAATTCATGATGAAATTCATTGTGATGACACAGGCAAAACTTTCATTCTGTCCACCACTACTAAGAAATACTGGACTGATTTTCTGGATGGCTTAGTTCTCTCGATGTAAAAGGCTAGTGCCCTGTGGACATCCAAAGAGTGTAGTCTCTGCTCTGGAATGCAGCTTAGGGTAGAATACCAGGAGAAAGATGTCCTGGTTGATGTGAAACTGCGACACAATCTTTGGGAGGAAAGCAGGATGAGGTCTGAGCTGCACCTTGTCCTTATAGAACACAGAATAAGGCAGCTCTGAGGTTAGGGCCCTGAGTTCAGACACCCTCCTGGTCGAGGTTATTGTCACCAGGTATGCCACCTTGTAAGAGAGAGAGAGGAGGGAGCACATTGCCAAGGGCTCAAAGGGCAGTCCCATTAGTCTAGAAAGGACCAGGTTGAGGTCCTAGGCAGGGACAGGCTGTCGGACGTTAGGATATAGCCTGTCAAGCCCTTTTAAAAACTGGCCAATCATAGAATATCAGGGTTGGATCTAGTCCAACCCCCTGCTCAAAGCAGGACCAATCCCCATCATCCCAGCCAGGGCTTTGTCAAGCCTGACCTTAAAAACCTCTAAGGAAGGAGATTCCACCACCTCCCTAGGTAACCCACTCCAGTGCTTCACCACTCTCCTAGTGAAAAAGTTTTTCCTAATATCCAACCTAAACCTCCCCCACTGCAACCTGACAGAACAAGGAGTAATGGTCTCATCTGCTACCACTGAGAACAGCCTAGATCCATCCTCTTTAGAACCCTCTTTCAGGTAGTTGAAAGCAGCTATCAAATCCTCCCTCCCTTTTCTTCTGCAGACTAAATAATCCCAGTTCCCTCAGCCTCTCGTCATAAGTCATGTGCTCCAGCTTCCTAATAATTTTTGTTGCCCTTCGCTGGACGGACTCTTTCCAATTTTTCCATATCCTTCTTGTAGTGTGGGTTCCAAATCTGGACAAAGTAATCCAGATGAGGCCTCACCAATGCAGAATAGAGGGGAATGATCATGTCCCTCAATCTGCTGGCAATGCTCTTGTAGAGGGTTTTCTACTGCCAAGGACGACTTGTCTAACCTGAACGGGAAAGCTCCATCGGGTTCAACCATGGAGCTTCCACGCTGCGAGGTGAAGCAAATGGAGGCTTGGATATTGAAGATGACCATGATCTTGCGTCAGAAGGTCTGGGAAGAGCAGCAAGGTGACTGGGGCTTCCACGGAAAGCCCCACCTCTGGAAGATTGAAATTGCGACGTCTGGGCAAAGGGACCACTCGTGGCCATGAAATGACTGGCTGAGGTGGTCCGCCAGCTCGTTCTGTACCCCGGGGAGGTACGATGCTTGCAGGTGCATTGAATGTTCTACACAGAAGTCCCAAAGCATGAGGGCTTCCTGGCACAGGGGAGAGGAGCATGCACCCTCCCCCACCCGTTTGTTGATATAGAACATTGCGGAGGTGTTGTCCATTATGATTGATACACATGTCCCGTTAAGTAAGCTGGGTAGGCTTGGCTCGCCAGACGCACCACTCTCAGCTCTCTGACATTGATGTGGAGAGCCAGATCCGCCTGAGACCAGAGACCTAGAGTCCTGCGGTCTCCTAGATGTGCTCCCCAGCCCAGTATTTCCCAGCTCTCTGACGCATCGATCACTAGACAGGGACAGCTGTGGACTGGCGAAGGGGACCCCTGAGCATACCTCCTGAGGGTTGAGCCATCCCAGGAGGGAGTTGAGGACCGGGCGAGGCAGGGTCACTATCCTGTCCAAGCTGTCCCAGGCTGGGCAATACACTGACACCAGCCGCTGGACGTGGTGGGACAAAGGTTGCAGGCGCGACTGAAGCAGCACCCGAGTGAGATCCTTGGCCCCGACCCTGAGCTTGGTGGAAAGCCCATGGAGTCCAGAAGGGCTACTGAGCTGTGTTCTGCCATTGAGGGGACCACTGTATCGGCCAGGACCTCTTGTGGCGCCTTGAGCTTGATCTTCTGCTATAGTCAGAATGGTACGAGTCCGACTTCAACTCGGAGGCCTCAGAATACGAGGACCATGGCGGTGCTGCACCTCTCAAGGCCAGGAGCCTGGGGACTGACTGCGCTCCCTGGATGGAGGCACTGGAGGTTTGTGTTTGCCAAGGCAAAGGGAAGTGGTGCGACATCATCGCTGGCTTTCCCTTCGACTGCACAATGCAGGATGGAGCCTGCGGTGCCGACGCCTTTTCCTGGCTTGGGGGCGAGAACGGTGCCACGAGTCTGAGCAGGTCCTAGGCTGCCTCAAATGCTTCAGGAGTGGACAGAAGCGGCAGGCTCTCCGAGGGGTTCGGCAAGCGCGACGGGCCCAGACTTGACTGCCTCGCTTGGGCAGGAGTCGATGTGGCCGCCCCGAGTCTCGGAGCCGTGGCCCGACTGTGGTGCCACTGATGGCTGGTCTCTGGATCTAGGCAAAGGGTATTGGCCCCTTTTGATCCTCTTCTTCTTCTGCACGGGAGATTGGGACCGGTGCCGAAGGCTGGAGTGTCCCTGAGATGCTCCATGATGGTGCCTAGAGTCCTTGGTCGCGTCTTTCTTCAGTGCCTGGTCTCTTGAAGAGAGCGCCGGCGCGCTCCACGCTGAAGACAACATGCTGATGGTGGGACCCCCAGCATCGGGGTCTGACTGAGGTCGAAGAGCTGCCTCCATGAGGAGGATTTTAAGCCGCTGCTCTCTCTCTTTCAGGGTTCTTGGTTGGAATTCCCGACAGATTTTACAGCGGTCTTTTTGGTTATCCTCGCCCAAACACCGTAAACAGGAGGTGTGAGGGTCACTTTTTGGCATGTGCTTCGCGCATTCCTTGCAGGTCTTGAAGCCCGGGGATCGCGGCATGCCCCGGAGGCAACAAATAAGGGAGGGAAATGGGGGAGGAGGGGAAACTCCGTAAATGAATCTTACAACTAACTGACTAACTATACTAAACTATGGTGACAGGTTTCAGAGTGGTAGCCGTTTTAGTCTGTATCAGCAAAAACAACGAGGAGTCCTTGTGGCACCTTAGAGACTAACAAATTTATTTGGGCATAAGCTTTCATGGGCTAGAACCCACTCCATCAGGAAGTGAGTTCGAGCCCACGAAAGCTTATGCCCAAATAAATTTGTTAGTCTCTAAGGTGACACAAGGACTCTTCATTTATACTAAACTACACTATCTAAATAAACAAGGCGAGTACAACAGGAATCGAACTGCTAGGTCATTTGACAGAGCAAGAGCAAGGGAAGTTCCAGCTACCATCACTGGCAGTAAGAAGGAACCGAAGGGGTGGCAGGGATCTATATTGGGTGCCATGAAGGCATGACTCCAGGGGGCGCCCAGGCCAACCTTACGGTTGCTGCTGGGGAAAAGTCTTCCGGCTACTGTGCATGTGTGTGCGCACACACCAGATTGGAATTGACATGAACAAGCACTCAAAGAAGAAATTCAGTTACTTGAAGGCACTTATTAAGTGTATCAACCTATCAATTGACACCAGATTTTCAGAGCCTCAAAAGCGAGCAGCTAATGCTTAAATAAGCCGTTAAATATTATACAGATACAATTAGCTACACTGTGTAAAACGAAAAGGTTCATCATCTGTTATACGCATTAGACAAAAATAAAATCTGGAAATTCTCATTTCAAGTACAAATGCTAAAGACTAGATGGGACCAAAGTGCATCGGTGAGCTACAATGGCATTACAGATATGTTTCATCGCTTAGGACTTCAATATGGATTTAAAAGATTTTGCAAAAAATTCAGAAGTTGTCCCCTGGGAGACTCTACTGTGGTTTTGGCTTTCTATGCTCCAAAGTCACATACAGCGTTACATGCACAAGAGTCAGGAATATTTCATATTTGTATTATTCTGTTAAATTTCCATAAGCAGGTAAGGTGAAGAGCAGCTTCTTAAACAGCATATCAGCCTTGATTAGTCAGGACTACTGGAAAAAGGCCTAACGTCTAGTGACTTCATTGTCCCCAAAACAGTCTGAAGTGGTGATGGGCTTGGAGAGTATTGCCTGCTCAGTGTTAGAGTCTATTTCTTCTTTTATTATCTGTTATACCACTCAAGGGTTACCCTTCTAGCTATTAAAACCCAAAGGTGGGACAAAGACCCAACATGAAATGAATCAAGAAAAACAGCAGGAAGCTTACTGTGATGCATTCATCATATATCTTCTATTCATAATTATTATAATAAAACTTTACGTTTAATGATTCATGATTCCTACCCTATATAAACTACCACTTGAAAAGTGAGAAACACCTGTTGTGTGCAGGAGAGATGTAAAACTGGGGTCTGTAGTGAGGAATAGGTAGGTTGATCAATAAGGATAAAACAAAGTACTCAGAGTCTGAATTCTGGTAGAGAAAGGGGTAAGCTAAAACTATTTGCTCTTCTAATCAGAAGCAACCATTTTACTTTTCATATGCCCCATGCATCATCACCACCACTGCACAAACTCTAATGTGTTCTACATACCCACTAAAAACTATGGATAGTAGTGATCCCAGTGTTTAGCATTATTCCTCTATTGTTTTAATGTTACCGACAAGCTCCCCATTGTTCTATAGCCATGTATGTGCTTCATTCTAGTAATTAGCTGTCAGCGAGGGCCCAACAGCAGCTTAGTATTGTCTGCTCAAATCAAATTAATGAAATGCAATCCACTCAAATGTCCTGAATGCATAGCTGTAATTGCATTAAATAGAGAGGCTGGGGACATCAGCATCAAACTTCAGCTTCTGAACAGAGCATTACGATCAAGAGCATTAATCCATTATTTCTCCAGGATCTGACAACCAATTAATATTACAGGACTTCATATACAAAAAGGATTGAAGTTCCTGTGTTATTTTTATTTTTTTTAACACATAAAATGACTGTTCAGATTCTGGGAAATCAAAGTAAATGCTGGGCTTAACATTTGCAATCACAATCAATTGTTGGAGATGAAAACGTAATATGAAAATGTTAGGCTGTTACTGCAGTTTTGCTAAAAGGATTTTCACTTATAAAAATTACACGCCTGCGAAATGTTATTCCTACACCAATGGATGCATTAAAAATTAGATTTTTTTTTAAAGCAAATCAGGAAAATGTTCAACATCAAAATATGTGAGCGTTTAAATCGTCCTAGAGGGACATTTTTAGGATTCAGTCTCTCTCTCTCCCCGTCCTTTCGCCCCGGGGCAATAAAATCAAGCCTTAATCTCTTGCACTCACAAACTCGCATTTACCATTAATAACTGGTTCTGTGAAGCCTCCAAGTTCTTACTTAATTTTAAGATTCATATTTTTCATTAATTACCAAAGACTTTCCCACAAAACAGAAGTTGCACTAGACTAAAAGCAAGAAGGAAAACACGAAGCAGAAATATCCTGTGGATAGAGTAGACTTTGAAGAATTTTCACGTCAGTGGTTATTTCAGGTTTGTGATAAAATTTAATTAGGCTTGAGCACAATAAGTTATGACAATACTATGGATTGGATATTTAGCTTGAAGGCATAGTTATGATATGCAGAACTCTGGCTAGATATGATACTTAACTACCTTTGTTCACAACTTGTTTGGCAACAAACCTACAATATTTTAGGATTTCTAGAAGAGTTTCTCATAATTACTTACAATGAACTATATACAATCACTGAAGAAAATGAAATCCAAGCTAATATAAATGTCTAGAAAACATCTCTAAATATTTTTAATATTGTATTTTGGTAAGAAATTATTAGGACTTCTACAATACACTTTCTATAATTATATTATTTATCAAATAGTAATTAACATTTTCTACTTAATTTCAACTAGTTTCAGACCCCAGCCCCATTACCCAAGTCAAAGAACTATTACATCTTGCATGCCACCAGTCAGTCCAAAAGAACCCCAAATATCACCCAAAACATACATACATATATATCTATATCTATATCTCCCTGCTCAACAGGGACTGGGATGGAAGGTGACAGCCAAATAGCACATGCTGCATCACAACACTGTATTTGAAGGTTACAATTTGGCCAAGGACACTAGGGCAAACTTCTATTCTTATGGTAAGTACCACACGACCTTTAATACCCATTCACAGCAGATAGGATTTCTGTGCCTAATATTACATCCAAAAGACCCACTCTTGGTAAAGTGCTGGGAATTCAATTTCTCTAACATGTAAGGAAGCAAGGCTGAGTCAAGTCTGCTGGATTTAATAAGGGGTCTAACATATTCCAAACTTGATGCTTATAACCACCAAGCCATTCCATCAGATGCTAAATCTATGCTTCTCTTCTTTTGATTTTGAATAAAAAAATTCTTCTTGCCAATGTGGGTCATCTCTAACTTGCAGTCAGTATTTTAAGGCAGAATAGATAACAATTTATATCACAGATACTTTTTTATTGAAAGTTTAAATGTTTATGTGATAGTAAACCATTTACATTAATAGAAAATGACATTTACTTTTATCCAAAGAACACTGATAGACTATATTTTCAGTTACCATATCAAGCAATTTTTAAATTTACTGCTTTCTAAACAATGCTGGGCGTAGGTTTTTAATTACAGTTATTGTTCTGGGATAGAATGAGTGATATCACCAAAACAGCGGTACCCTAATTATCCAGCTGAGAGTAAAATTTATTTCATATGAGTTTATTTCAAGAAGCAGAGCTGATGTTTAATGTTATACTTTTTTGCGGGAAGAAAGTTAAGTTAAGTGACAATATTCTAATACTATACAGTAACAATAGGGCATTGATTATATTATAAAATATCTGTTGTATACCCAAGAGAGGCATCTTTAGAACACAAACTGTGATTTACTTTCTATAACGTTCTCCTTGGAGTATGTGCAGTAGATTATAGACCTACACAAGCTGGACTTTACCTATACAAGCACAGATGGATCCTGAAGGAAGACAAACTAATCACTTCTGTAATCTGTACAAATTGCTACCATTTTCATTATTAAGCTTCTCTGTTTAAGAAAATATGTTCTGGTGATACAGATTTCTACCACTGAATTGATAGCTTCACAGAAAGTAATGATCTAATGTATCTTTGATTTCCACCGAACAGTAAGAATAATTAATGTACATACATAGAGTTCTTTACAGATTATAAAACTGACAGAATAAAAGGTGCCATATTTATTTCTACGTTATTTTTTAAGGTTTATTATAAGTCAGTAGCTATCTGGATAGACAGTAATGAAGAAAAAGCATATATGTCAAGTTCTCTGAAGGATCCACATACCTGGACTTGGGAAGCAACTCATAAAAGAGGAGGAGTAAAGATAAGGTTGACTAGCCACAATTTTTCTCTCAAAGTTAAGCCATTTAGCAACTCACACGTGCCTCAGGGGCAAGTTACCTCATCTATTCCAGGTGACCATCTGAACAAAGTTCAACAGTAAATCAAAGGAGCAAAGAGTTTGTATGGTTCTCAGATTATTTAAGGGATGATAGTAACTCCTTTTCAATGTTAAGCTGCTCTCCGGATGAACACAAACAGGCACAAAAAACTGCAGCAATGGTTTCATAAAATGGAAGAGTAAAACAGTAAACAGAAATACTTGGACAAGACAACCATAAAGATCATTAATGTAAAGCATCCAGATGAATAAAATTAGGCACTCTCTCTCTGTTTGGACAGTTATTTAATAAAACGTTCTCTTATGCACTGAGATGACCATAGGACTTTTTGACTATCCCCTGCAACAAGCCAAAGGGAATCAAATACTACTGAGGCTATCAAGCCAGACTCTGATTTAACAATTCATATTTTCACAAAGGAACATGTTGTCTTGGGTTTTTATCAAGGAAGAGAGAGACGTTTTCCCGCTTACTATCTACCAGGCCCCTTTTGTACTTCAGTTGCTAATAGACAAGGCCAGCCTTTGGGAAACCTATGCATGATTTTAAAGACTCCAAAGGGCCCACTGGGAATAAGTGCGGTTCTGTTTTATATGATCTCATCCTAGAAATGCACATTATCCAGCTATGGATACAGGTAACTGCATCCCCTGCAAACACTGTTAAATATCCTGTGAACATAAATATTAATGCCCCCAGTAACTCTGGGAAACAAGTATTTGGTGTGGAACTGAGATGCCCCAACTTCCAATTGGATGCCTCATGGACTTCATAATCTAGGCATGCCAAGCTCTGAAATGACTGATTCAATGATTTGGGGAATCTGTTTAGTACAACATGAATTCCGTCTGATTTTATGGATTTGCTGTATCACTGAATTCCTCAGGAGATGTGGAGTCAGGCACAGGTTATCAGGGCTGGGATTATGTCTTCGTCAGACCACGGACAATGAAGAGTTGTTAAGATAACTGGTTTCCATTTCAACAGAAGCACCTTAGGACAATGGGATAGCTGATACCCAAGGAATCCAGCCTGACCATGGATCAGGGCTGGCTTTAAGCCGATTTGTCTGATTCCCTGGAATCAGGCCCCACCCTAAAGGTGGCCCCGCTACGGCAGGGTTTTTTTTTTTTTTTGCTCTGACAAGTCCGGCGGGAGGGTGCAGGGCCCCGCCGTCGTTCTTAGCATGGGGCCCCGCACCCGCTAAAGCCGGCCCTGCCACAGATCTGTCTGCAAGAAGAGCGAGCTTGGTCCAGTGGAATCTCCCCAGGAGAGGGAACAAAAAGTTGAGGTGTGGATGTGAGACTGGGTTGGTCAGAGAGAGGAAGCTTGGGGAGGAGAGAAGCATAAAAGGACATGCTTTTGTAGCAGAGGGCCCCTTTTCTAATTATGGGGCCAGCCAAGGTCATGGGAAGCTGGATGGAGGGGAAAGAGAGCAGAAGGAAGCTGGCTGCAGGAGGAGAGAGAGCGAGAGTGAGAGAGAGAGAGACAGACAAAGACTATCATTTGTAGAAGCCAGCTGTAGCAGGGGGATCCTGGACACCCCAGAGGACTCTGGTCAAATCCCAAAGAACACTCAAGAGTGGTGAGGAAGCAGAGGCAGGAAAGTGCATACAGGCCTTTTATTATTTTTCTAGATCTGTGTATTTCTTGTGCTGACTAAAGTAAAAACTAATTGTTTTAGAAACCGCGGCAAAGCCGTTGTGTTTTGTGCTTCAGTCATCACATGCCCATGGAGAGACAGATGGTGAACCAGAGTGCCCACAAAGTTGGAACCTGGGAAAGGGAGTCCTTAAGCTACTAGGGAGTCTTGGTGGGGGGGGGGGGGGCAGCACTGGTCCTGGGGGCCTAGATCACCTGGGCCATAAGGTCTCAGTACCATGAAGGGGTAACAGAAAGACTGTGCTCAGGAAGCATGCCAGAGAGGCCAAGGAAAAATAGTGCTGGAGCCGACCCAGACCAAGAGACCTCACACATAGGACCAAGGTGGAAATTTGGGGAAAATTTGCCAGGGCTGTGAAAATCCACAATTGTTGAAACCTGATGTACAGAAAACCATCACACTCTGCCAGAACAGTGTAAGTATTAGGAGGCTGCACCACCTGGTAGTAAATACTAGCAACCTTCCTCGGTAGCCCATGAATAATGTGGATGGTGCTTCTATAGCTTTTTCACTTTCCTGTGGGTATGCAGCTAGAGAAATTAGAATATACCAACCCCAGAGTCTTCATAACTCCCCAGTGTAGCCTGGATTAAGGATAGTGAGTTGAATACAAGAGAGGGGGTAAGTGTGTGGAAGGACAGACAAAAGGGAAAAAAGCCTTTATGTCATCATCCTACTTAAGGTATAGAGGGAATTCAGCATTTACTTGAAATCAGACTCTAACTTTGAGAATCCTTTCCTCCAGCCCCAGAAACATCACCGTTTATGCTAACTACCTTTTCTGTACTAATACCAACAGGCCCAGGCAAACTGAGACACAAATCAAAGTAACCTGCACGCACAGATAAACATCAGCATATGGCCATACTGTGTATATGGAAGTAAATAAGTAAAATGTGTAATACTTTACACTCAGGTACCACTTGTCTTTCAGGGGTGTCATAACCTTTTATGAAGGATACAGCCTCAATGCACCTTTGAGCTTTTATAGGACTCATTTCCCAAGTAGGGAAACAATCAGAGACTGGTCAGAGTGTCTGTAAAGCCCAGGATAAGGGATTCAGGAGATCCATAACACTACCTAGCCCCATGTTCAATCAACCAGCCAGGAACACAATCCAAGAAACTAATACCTAGTCACCTGTTCTCATAACTAAACTCACCATGCTGCTTCAGACATCCCATTTAGCATTAATGTCCATTCATGTTACTCATTGGGTTTTAACAGATGTTCAGCTCGACTGAGCTGTATGGATGTGTCACTGACATTATGATTTTATATACAAGGTGTACTACATTCATTTTCTCAATATATGAACCTCATAAAACAAAACAAATGTACCAAAATTAGTGAACATTGTTATTAAAGCAAGTTTGACTATTTAGACACAAAGCGGCCTTTAAAGAGTTAAAATGTCCCACTAGAACCCATAAATTGAATCTTATTTAATTAGGAACTGTACTTGGGGAAAAAAAGTGATATAAATTCTTTCATTAACTAAACCAAACTCCCTTAAAGGCAACAATATGTTCCCCTCTGTCAGGACAGAGTGCAATGAAATCTGTATTTTAATTGGGGTTAGCTAAAGGGCCATTTGGCTTCAGAAGCTTTGTTTATCAGCCGTAAGCATTATAGCTGAACCAATACTTGAAATATCCTATTACATAATTTCATTTAAAACCCCATTTTCCAAAGATTTTTGCATGTGTTTTAAATGAGAGTTTTGGAAATTAGAAATACAAGTCTGAAAGATACTGCAAGGTGAGCAGAGATATAGCCCAAGTGAAAAAGCGGGTTTTTTTTCTCTTTTGCATTACTGTGATGTAGGTTTCATTTTCAGTGTATACCATATTACATGGTCCCCGCTCATCCCCTACCAGGCAATCTAGTGAAGATAAAACAGTGGGACAATGGAGATGATGGTCACTGTAGCATCTGAATCCTTCCCAACTTTCTGTTTCCCAATGTCACAAGCACATTTCTTTTGTGGTGAACTCTGGATCAGAAACCCCTCAGACTCTGATGATTTCCACATCCAAAATAACCAGCGATGTACGACATAAGGGAGAGACTGAAGTGCATCACAACTCAGTGACAAGCTTCTTGAACAGAACAAAACAAAAACAAACCTTTCTATAAAGCTCACTCAACACAATATTTTAATCTACATTTTGTTTCCTGAACAATTTTGCACCTTAACATGAGAAACTTGTGTTTTGAGGAACCTGGGGGTATTTTTTAAAAAAAAGAAAATTAATTCTTATTCAGTAGTCAAAATAGACTTTCTCCTATGAGAAATGAATGTACAGAAATTATTCATCTTCTGTAGCACCCAGCAAAGCACATTTACTGAAAGGAATACTAGAAAAAGGAGTTAATATAACCACACAATCCAACCCTATCTAAATTGCAGCTAAAATTAAAGGAACAAAATTAATGAACCAATGAGGTAAAAGTATTTCTCTCTTCTATCTTTAGAGTTAGGATCAGGCTTAAATAGAATTTTGGATCAATTTAATAGAATCACAGAGCCTTAGTATTGTTAATGTTCAAATATAAAATCTTGTACAACAAAAATCCAGCACCAATTTCCATAGTGAGGTTTCTAGTCCAGGAACTGCAGCTGGACCATGATTCTTTAACGCTACCTTGCCTGGGGCCGAACTTCAGTAAAACTTCATCAACCATGGAATGACAGAATTTGTCTTTCAAAATTATTAAATCTAAATTAGTTCCAGGTTGCTTTGTGGAGAATATTACTACTCTGTTACTAATTGCCATCCTCCTATTGTACACCTCTGCAAACAGAAGGTAATGAAAGGAAAGAAAAAGCATAATAACGGTCATACTTAGCCTATATGTCCAGTTCAGTAAAATAAAGCTTTTTAGTTTTAAAAACAAATAAACTCTGCTTTTTCATTTTCAGAAATGACAATATCACTGTGGCTGTACCTGACAAAGTTTAATTCAAACAAGTCACTGAGTTTTGTGCTTCATGTTCATGCTACCTTACAGAAAATACAACCACTTCAAATTAAATGTATTATTCATGCCTTTTAAATTTAGAGTTGACATCCATAGAGTTTTTTCATATAGTTTATTGCAGATCTTCTGTGAACTGTTCCCTCCTGAGAACTATAATAAAATGAGCTGCTTCTGAAACTTCACAGCAGGTATTTTGATTTGGAAGTAATCATAGTTTTCTCCACAATCGTTATACAATTTATGCCGTGATCTTCTAACAAATAAGTAAAAGACTTAAATTGACATCAATATGTACATTTTTTCTAACAATGTAAGCTAATTGTATATCTTTAATGGAGAAAAATGTTTATTCAAAAATCTATTCAATATACCAACAATTGAGTTCAAAGTGGAGACACCACATGCATCTAAATAAATATCAAGGAAGTGTCAGAGGTAAACGAGGAGAGACCAGGTGAAGTGTGTGTGATGTGTTAATTGTATTCAAAAAATAATAATATAAGCAAGACAGAGAAGCCGAACTTCCAATTATCATAATGGTGCCTACTTCATAACACATTTTCAAACTTGAAAGAGACATTTTAAGCCATAGGAATTCTGAGCAGAATACCTCCAGCTGTGTTCTGCATAAATCTCACACACTGTACATACACAGTTTATTTAAATACCAAGTGCAGTTATGACTTACAAAATGCATATTTCAGTCACAATAGAATTTCTGTCATTGCCAAAAGCTACTCGTCATGGAATGAAAGGAACAGAAAACAATGAATTAAATTAGAAGAAGATAAGAAAAGAGGGAACCTTTTCAGCTGATGTTTTACTAGACTAAAGTAATTCTTTAAAAAAAAACAATGCAGCTAACAGCCCTCTGCCGAGTTTACATTACCATGCCCCGAAAAACAGAAAGTTGTAAGCCTAGAAATTCTATAACATTAAGTCAAATTTTGCCTATTCAACATTCCAATGATGACCCATAATTTACATTGCACCAATATGATGTTCATATTGAAATTTAAAAGAAAAGGCAGAAAAAACAGTGCTGGGAATTCATTCCCCCCGTGTAAAAACCAAGCCAGATTGGAAGAGAGAAGGCTGGGAGTTACTCTTCAAATTCCCTCCATCGCTAGAAGACTTTAAAACCATGGGAATGAGCACAATATGAAAACCCCAGCAGACAGACCTCTCTTCCTTAGGGTTATGTGGAGAGAATGATTGTGTGAACATCACTGTTGCTGCATCAACAAGTGATGATGCTGAGTCATGGTCCAATATCAAAACATCACAATATGATTCTGAGGTGAGCTGTGACTCCATTCCAGCAGCTCTCCAGTCCGGCCTCTATCATGGAAAACAGTGGGTGATTTCATTATCCATGTAAATGTCTCATCCTCTCTTTAA
The DNA here is from genome assembly GCA_033296515.1 of Macrochelys suwanniensis. NCBI lineage: Eukaryota > Metazoa > Chordata > Testudines > Chelydridae > Macrochelys > Macrochelys suwanniensis. The sequence goes on along the minus strand of CM065790.1, from coordinate 3,348,740 downwards.
TCCTACTAACCTCTTGGATCCACTTATTCTCTGAAGACAATGAATTCGACAAGTTATTTATAGGATGTATGTTAAAAATAATACCTTTAATCCATTTTAAAATTGGTGCCCTTCAGTTCGATTGAATGCCCCCTTGTTTTCGTATTGCAAGCAGAGAGACATAGATGTGCCCAATCTACCATCTTTACACCATTCATTCTTTGATGCACCTCTATGACATATTTCTCTGAACTAAGAAGTCCCTCTTCAGTCTCTCCTCATACAGAATTTCTATGCCTCTAACCATTTTTGTTGCCTCTCTCTAAACCTCCTTTATTTCTGCTACATCTTTTTTCAGATAAGATGACCAGAACTAAATGCAGTACTCCAGATAAGGCTGCACCTTTTATGTAATATCATGCTTTCCATCATTACTTTCTATCCCATTCTGTACAAACCCTAACACTTTGTTTGCTTTTTGAGCTCTTTTTCAAGGGGACACTTTACTTTTGCAGAATCTGTGCTGGTTTGCCCTCCTCCTATTTTTTCCCACCTGGCTGTATTATAATTCTTAGTTTTAATTATGGTTTCAACCAATTTACCTTATATTGAGGTCCAGCTTACTAGTCTAAGTAGCAGGACCACTCCTAGCATTTTTTAAAAATTAGTCACAACACTTGCTACCCACTAGTTCCCCCATATAGCAACTGTTTTTGCCCCAAAACGTTCAGAGAATTCCTCTTGCTCTCTTTGTAAAATACAAAACATAACTAATTTATTCACAGATGCTTTTATAAATATACAATCACTGACATGCCTTACACAAAAACAGAATTCAGCTGGTCATGTTATTTTATGCTTGTGTTTGTTTACATGCTGCTTTATTGTTCTATTCCAAGTCCCCTGCGCATTATTAGTTCTGCAAATGCCTCCAACTTTTCCTGCATGGCAGCCTTTGGACACTGCTTCACTGCTTGCTGAGGTTACACAACCTCAATTAGAAGTAAAATAACAGGGAGGAAAGGCAGGCTACAAGTATGTCAAAATGCACAAATAAAATAAAATCTCAAAACAAGAAACAGAGGAATAACAAAAACACAAGTATAAATAAAGGCACATAAAGAGAAAAGCAGGTGAGGAAGTCACAGCAGAATACTGTCTTAGTTGTACATATAAATCCTTCCATAGTAAAGCTGAAATATTACAGTGCTACTTGCCATTGTACAGCTTTTTTCTGGTAATGGGTAGATTTAGAGACTTCTGAATAAAGCAACTTTTATTTCTCCTACCCTTACATAGAAGACAGACAGTGACTCCATCCAGTCTCTGATGGCTGAGCACGCCACCATGATTGAAGCTGCAAAATTACTGATACAGTAGAATATAGGATGCTTCACTTTAGCATTCTCATGGGTTACGTCAAACCAAAATAACACCGAACACTGAAGTGTCAGTAGGTAACAGGTAAAGTGCTCCTCACATCAGTAGTCTCAGGCTAGTCCTGTGAATACCATCATCCCAGAAATAACATTCAAGTCACAGTAGCTTGTTCTAGTCTACTATTCCTGGTAGTGCTCCTCTGAGATGCGCAATACACAACTCCTTTCCTTTGATGCACTCTGACCTTAAGTACATGACCCTCACTTACATGCTATGCTTCTCTAATTTTATCAAAGTTAGAGATGGAAAAGCTCTATTAGACCTTCCAGTCCACCTCCCAGTGCAGGACTGTTCCGGACAAGATGGATTAACTAGTTCTTTGTCCAGTCTACTTGTTAATCATACGACTTGCATCCTTCCCCTTGGATGGCATTCTACCTCCTAGCACATCTCACAGCAAATTTCCACAAATTTTTGCTTTCCATTTCCATCCGAGCCCTACTACCAAACTAAATATTTTTCTCCGTGGGAAGTGCATGATTAGAATATTTGTAGAGTGTTATTTCCCCACATTAGTCATTGATTAACCAAACAGTAATATTTTGCTCTGTTAATCTTTTCTTGTAAATTAATTTAGGGGTTTTTTTGCTCTTTTTTGAACTCCCTCCCATTTAGTATTTGTCTGGTAATGAGGTGCCCAGAAATGAACTAGGCCCAGTTACATGAGTATTATACAGAGCGGAACTATAATTTGTGATATGATGTCTTTGTGTATGCAGACCAAAGTCATATTTGCCATCTCAGTGTACTGCTATTCATTATTGTCCCATTTATGTTGTTTTAGCCAGTTTTCAATCCAGTGACGTTATTTTCCAATACAACTTATAGGATTGCAAAAAACAATATTCTTTCACCTAATATTTGAGAAACAACAAAGTTATTGCATTCAAAAGATAATTAACAACTGTTATATAAAAGAAGAGATTCTAAAATATACCTTTCCTGGATATCATTAATTCATATGGATATCGATATCACTCTCATTATATATACAAGCGCTTGTGAGCAAGCGCTTGTGAGCAAAAACAGCCATGTTTATACATTTAAAAATAGCAAAAGCACGATAGTGTGACTGCTTGGGAACACGTCTCGATAGAAAATATACAATATCAGTTACTGAAATGAAAACAAGAAGAACTAATCAGAAAAAAATAGTTTCCCCAACATTCAAAGAAGCTGTTCCTTGCAGTGATTTCAAGTCTTGGTTCATTTTTCCCTTGAATATTTTCATTACATGTTATAAACATAAAAAGAACCACAGGCGGCTTAAAAATGAGCGTGTGCAAACAGGGACTTAAAAAACTGTGTCTCATTAAATGATCTTCACACTAGGGGAAATTGCAGAAGTTTCATTCCTAGAGTACACAGGAATTCAATTCACCTTAACTCCCTTGTATATCACATAGGGTTTCCCCTCTCTCATAATCCATCTTTCCTCCTACTTAGCAGTTAAGTCATGATGCTGAATTTGGGGCACTGCAATCGTTAAATAGCAACAGATTGCTTAAACAATCAGAGGACTGGGAGTACACTATAGAAATTGAGCAGGAAAAAAGTACTGAGTGGGAGAAAGTTCCTATTAAAGGTCCAAACAGTAACTTCAAACAAGAGCATGAAGATTGTTAGCAAAATAAAGTGCTTTTGTTTAGATGATCTCTTTATTCACATTTTCCCCCACAGTAGGATTGCTCTCTTTAATGGAGGGTTTTGCACACATGTAGTACAAACAGTGATAACCTCTTTTCACTGCTCTTTCCATAAATGGACAAACTCTCTGTGACACAGTCAAAGGAGCCCAGACCCCTAGAAGACTCTGGTGTAAAGGGAAGGACATACACCATATTCAATGCATACATTAAAAATGTATATTTGAAAAAACAAAACTATCCAAAAGGTAGCTGTGTAGGCAGTCAATTGGTAGGGGAACAATTAGGGGAGTTCGCAACAACTATTTGCTGTTCTATTCAATTGCTTAAAAAACAACTCACCATGGCAACAGCAATACCATGTAGTACATAAAGTACGTGTGAGATGCAGAGCCTGTTTAGGAAGAATCATGCACCAGTATGTAATGTGCCCATTTCAGTATACTCATAAACATATTCCAACACACTGCTGCACTTTTGGCTCATTTGTTATTTGACACTTTGCTCTGTTCTACATAATTTATTTTTTTCTTTTCATATTTTTGTCCTACTTAGATCTCATGGCTATGGATTAATAGATATTGATGGCAAGAAAAGATTTTGAACAAGGGACAGGTATAGATTCACTAATATTTTGGTCTTGTTTCATGCCATCATATTGCTGCTTTAACACCTTCTCAAACACAAATGCATTAATTTCTATGTATTATTATTTCTTGTGTTATGGTAGCACCTAGACATGAACCAGCGCCTGTGTGAAATGCTGTACAAACACATAAAACGAAAATGTAGCACACCCTCCTAAGTACTGTCCCTTTAAAACTTCCTCCTCTCTGTTATGAGATTTACTTCTCTAAAGGGTGATTTCCATTGAACAACACTGAGTTCCTGTAAAACAGAGATGCTGTTTCTCTCAGAAGAAATTTTTAAGGGCCAAAACTGTACCTGCAGAATCACTGAGTGGTGCAATAGCGTCACAAACACCACATTTGATCTTTACATACTACTCTAGTTTCCTACTGTTGCCCAATATGCAACCAGCTGGTGTATAAAAGACTTATGGAGTAAATTCATAGTTTTCTGACTACATAATACATTCTCAGTAAATCAGATTTAATTGACCAAGTCATCTCAACTGTCCATACTACATACATCCTAACATTACGGGACATTTTCTCAGTTTTATTCACAAGAACTAAAATGTGTAACTAAAATCAGTGGGACCATGCTAATGAAACTGAAAGATAATCATAGAATATCAGGGTTGGAAGGAACCTCAGGAGGTCATCTAGTCCAACCCCCTGCCCAGAGCAGGACCAATCCCCAACTAAATCATTCCAGCCAGGGCTTTTGTCAACCCCGACCTTAAAAACCTCTAAGGAAGTAGATTCCACCACTTCCCTAAGTAACTCCTCAATGTTCTAGCACTTCACCACCCTCCTAGTGAAAAAGTTTTTTCCTAATATCCTACATAAACCTCCCCCACTGGAACTTGAGACCATTACTCAGACCATAATAATCAAGATAATTTCAAAACCACATACATTCATAAAAGGTTTTAATAATGACTCCTTCTGACAGAAAACTTCCTGATAAAACAATACAACTTCTATACTAGGAACTGCACTGGAGATATACAGGGTTCACCAGGAAGCAACCTGTGACACAGTGAATACAGCCCTAAGAATCTAAATTATCAATCCCTGTTCATATCTGCAAATGTAATCCTCATGAAAATGAGATGTGCCTGCAAATGAAAAGAAAGACTGTGTGTTAACCTCCACAGGACTAGCTGCATCCTGGGCCACAGTGAGAGCCCTCAGCAAGCCCAAGGATCCAAGGGAGGGGAGATCGTCTACATCTATCCATTCTATGCCCCATACCAACTCTGCAGGGAATCTGGATGAATGTTATACTACCATATGGATCTGTATTAAGTTCCCAATGGAACTTTACATCTGCTGTGGAATCCCCTTTAATGGGATTTCTCAAAGACAGCCACAGACAGCAGAAGGGGAAATCCTGTCCAAGAGTTGCAGAGGGAATGGGAGTCCCTTCTGCCAGGGTGGAAGTGCTTAGAGCCTCACAGATCCAAGGTTCTAGGGCTGAAACCACTATGGGAGAAGTTGGTGGAAACACCTCAGAGCTCTCCTCTTCCCTACTCCAGTCCAGCACTTTTCTGTGGAAGACTGCAATCTAAATAAGTTAATAAAATATGACTTTAACTGACCAGCTTGTAAACTGTTAAAGGGGTAAAGAGTAATACTACCCCACTCTCCACAAAGTAGAAATCTTAACCAGCACACACACTGCACCAGAGCAACCACACTGCTTTTACTGCATGTGGCTACAGAATCCCACTCAAAAGAAAATATCCAAGGGTTTGCATAAGCAGAAATCTTATTAAAATTAATCATTTGTTAAACAAGTAGTCTGGGGTAGTGGAGGCCTATGACAAAGCATTTGGGGTAGTCTAGAACAGACTTCTCTGTGCAGGAGATCCTAGCAATTCAGTGGCTATGCCACATTTTATTACTATCACAATTTATAATAATGACTATGAGACTTAGATCCTCTAGTAAGATTCTGCTGACAACAACAAAACGGTCAGCTTTTTAAGTTACAATATTTAATTTTTGAAAGCAGCTTTGATGCCTTTTAACTGATAAAGGTTTCTTCTCTACTTAAAAAACAAATCCTAAATAGAGCTGGAGGTATCTGAAGCTCTTGATTTGGAAGACAGAACCAAGTTCCAAGGTCAATGTTCAGACTAGATTTACTTGGAAGCATTTAACTGTATGGAGCATGCACATACAACATCCAGTCAGTGCAGCACAATCAACACCAGGTGTCAATACCACAAAATGGATCTTTTAACCTAGAAGCCCGGGTTCTGAAGCAGAATTTCACAGCCAAGGGACTGAAACAAGACTGCTGTCTGCTAACAATATACATAGTATTAGGTGAGTTTCTATTTAGAATGGTCTGGAAGGGAAAGAATCAGAAGATCTCCTCAGGCCATGATGTGAACTTAAGGAGCACTGCGGCTGGCACTGGACTGCAGGGTAGGGCAGGAGGCCCAGATTGCACCCTCGAGGGAGGGATTGCACTGCTCAAGGGCCAGCAACAATTCTAGCATTAGTCAGTCCCAGTGCCTCTCAGAGGTGTACTGCTGGAGTGGATGTGCGTGAGCAATGCTATAGCATCTGCTTTCATCACAAAAAAACATATATAGGGAATCTTCCCTTTCTCCTTCCCCCATACTATGTACTCTCAGGAACTACATAGGTAGGGTAGGCTTCCATGAATTATTTTGCTCCAGTCTATAAACCAAAACAAGAAATCAGATATGATATGGAAGGTTAACCAGGGTGTGCAGGATCTTTTACATATTTTGCATATGTCATGCACATCAATTAGCAGAAACACCTTTATCAATAAATACAGGATGAAGGGATAAGCTTACAAACCTGCAGCAATGGTTTTTCAGAGACAGTAAATGGTGGGAGGTACAATACTGGAAATTCCTTCAGTTTGTTTTATATCCATCATGGGAGTATTACGTTCCACTTTCTCATTTATATTTCCTTACACTGATATACTACTATGACAAAAACCACAAAGTTAAAAGGTTTAATACATTTTCTTTCCTATAAAATTAACTAAATATAACCGTTAATAAAAGAAAAGATGGGATTTTTCACTCAAAATGATGATTTTTCTATAATGCCTCAAAGTTTCTCATTACATCATTTTTAAGAAACTGAGATTATTTATTACAAAAAATAAATTTAAAAGTGTTATCTTCCATCTCCTCTTATTTAGAATCAAGCTCTAAGCCAACATTCCCCAACTAGTACAATGAAGATAAGAAGAAAGCAATAACAACTGTTCTTTGTGCAAAGGAAAGTCAATTGGAAAGAGGACCAAATTTAGGAAGCAGTTAAAGAATGCAAGACAACAGAGGAGCTGACTGCATAGCAAATGGAGATGTGCCACATAAGATATATTTGCATGTGTCAATTCTTAAATGCATAGCTGATGTAAATGCAGTAAGTAGCTCACATTTGGAATTTATTGTTGAGATCTAAGTGCATCCTTGCTCCTAACTCAGTAATTTCTAGTGTAAAGACAAATATATTTCCCATGATATGAGGTAAACTGTCTCTCCTCCTTCTTTCCCTCCACATGCGCACACATACTACATAAATCAATTAAAGTAATTTAAAAACTGATAACATACTATATATTAATAGCAGTAGCGTAGGCAGGTCCAGAGCACAGGAGGAGCGACGCTATAAAAAGGCGCCTCCCCAGGCTCCCCCTGTACTCACCTGGCAGCGCCTCCGGCGGCGCTCCAGGTCTTCGGCAGCACTTCGGCGCCGGGTCCTCACTCACTCCGGGTCTTCGGTGGTATCCGCCCCCGAAATGCCGCCGAAGACCCGGAGCGCCGCCGGGTGAGTGCAAGAAGCGGTGCTTAAAAAGAAGCAGCGCAGCTTCTGCTCACAGGGGGAGCGGCCGCTCCCCCTGCTCCCACCCTGGCTACGCTACTGATTAATAGGTTAGGGCTATTTGGGGCGGTTTATATATTTTCTATTTTCGTAAATCTAATAATTTTCATAGCAAATTTTGAAGTATTAGAGTTACAATAATCACTGCACCTGGCAAATAATATTGGCCCACTATCTTTAAGAAATGCTGTGGGTGGGTTAAAAATAAACCTGAACATTCAGTCCTCCTTGTCAGGCTTAGTAAATTACCAATTAACTTCATCATGGGAAGTGCATGATGTGTGTGGAAGTGGAAAGGTATATTTGCTTTTGTCCACTGAGATTCGGTATTTAGTTTTAGCTGGATGTATCTGGATATGATTTAAGCTAAATTCAATCCAAATCAATTCAGAACTGTTAAGTCATTCATAAATGAACCAGTTACACAACAAGTTATTGTTCATGCTGATAAACCAGCATAATGTAAAATAATCAACAACGAGGACCCAAAGGAAACTAATTAAGATTTCATTAAGACATTTACTTGTTATAACCATATAATTGTCAATGTGATATCTATTTACTATTATTAACTTGAAATATCAAGGTTATACAGGAAACCTGTGATAAACTCTTGTATCATTTAAAATTACCAGAAATCGTGTACAGTATCAGAACCACTGTAGGGATACAAATAACTATCTATGTCAGTGCTATTTTTATTTATTATTGTCTTAACATTTCAGTAATATTGTTCCCTATTAATTTTATTGCTGTTGTTTTCTTTGCAAAGCATTCTCCAATGTTTTGAATGTAACAGAAAACATCAATTGGCTCTTTAAAACAACACACACACATATCCCCTATCACTTTAATACCTATTGTTTGATGCCAACACAGATCTGTGAAGAATATGGTAGCTTCACTGATGCTGCAGAGCCAGCAGTGACAACACAAAACAGTTTTGATTTGTAAGGGACCTACAAAAATAGGGTCACAAAGAATGACTGGCAATGCAGTGCCAGAGTTAAAAGCAGGTTACAAATCCAGAGGTCACTCCCAATAAGATGACGACAATGTTATGGAAGGGTAATATTTGGCTCAAAATCTTTTTCATTTTCTTTGACTATGAAATATGTAATCTGTGGGCAGCCTGAAGTTATTTTTTTTGTAAACACCACCAACCATTCCCTTTTTTTCAAACCTGTTTTTATTAAGAAACAGCATAGTCCTGCTGAGTAACCAGTGATGTCAATACGCAGGACAGAGGTTTGAATGAAGTAATGACAACACTCTGATCTAGCTAGCAAGACGAAGACTATGCATTAGGGCAGAATGCTAAAGGACTTGATTAGACCTTATTAAGAAAACAATGTGAGCCAATGAGGAGATGTAAGATATTCTACTATCCTCGGTGAGGACTAACTATATTAGTTATTTCACACCCTCATAGAGGGGGTCTGAAAGTAGAAGGGCAACATGCCATAGGCTGGCAGATATTAAAGCACCTACAGATATCACAACAGACCCACTGCGCTGAAGAGAGTTGCTTTCTTACCACAGAACTGGATATAGGGTCCTCACAATCCTCTTAAAATGAGGATTAAACAGATTTTATAAATGAGAGGAAAGTAACACAGTAACGAACGCAAAAAACACGTTGCAAAGAATGTGAAGTTCAACACCCTGACAAAAGGATTACTAAATCTCTGGTGAACTAGGCCAGCCCTTTAAAAAATAGCAAACCAGGACCCATACTTTTCTCAGTGCACATCAGAGAGCATCACTCCAGTCAGGGTTCTCAAACACCTTGTCAGAAAAAAAAGGGTCTATTTAAGAGTTTATGTTGTGTTTCATATACCTGTCGTATCAAGTATACAGAGTGTCATTTAGAGAGACTACAACTTTTACTATATATGGTTGCACGTGATAATAGCAAACTCAGAAGGAAATTCTAGAGAGGACACTCACCTTAGAGTGGGTCCTTTAGATTTCAGCATCTAAATAGGATTGGAAAATTAAGTCTTTTTTCCCAGAGTATCTATGAAAGGTATTAGGTACCACATGAGAAAAGAGGTCCAGAGGAAGTTTAAACTCATGTTACACTAATGTCAATGAAATATTACCGATCAGAACCAAGATGTGAAGGGAGAAATATTTGTCCAGATTACTAATGTGGCCAAGTAAAGAAAATAAAGGTAAACAAGCTCCTCTATCTACACTTCTATCAAATAGAAAATATTCTAGTTCGCGGGTATGATTCTAACTGAAGAATTCAGGAAATGCAAAGTTGGACAAAAGAGAGGTAGCATAATATGTTTTCATGTTAGCTCATCTGCTACTGCCACCATCTTACAGGGGTAAAGTCTTTGGAACAAGACAGACACTGATTTGTGCTGGGATTAACCACAAGGCAGACAGCAAAGAATTGAAAATCCATACCTGCCCCAATGGAAACAAAGAGATAGCAATGCCAGTCCTTTGAGAAAATGGCATGTCAATCTCATTAGACTAGTCAGATATTCAGATAAAGTGACATGCCTCTAACATGCAAGCACTCACCTGTAGTTTAGAGTAGGCTGTACTGCAAGATGGAATTTTTGAATTTATACATTCTATTGTACTATGCCTTAAATATTATTCCTTTTCATGGAATTTGTCTAGTACGCTGATCTCTATTATAGGTGTTATTACATTTGTTTCTTAATAAGAGAATATGAATATTAACTATGTAGGAGAAAGAAAAGTGAGGAAATGCTAGCTCTAACCACTAGGTGTCACTCCAGGAAAGAGCATAGTTAACATTTTTGATGAGACAAACTTGAAAGTCTTGACTCTCTCTCTCTACAATTACCAACATGTATGTAGCTATAAATATTTAACAAAATATTATATTTATTTCTTTTGAGGATGACCCAGTTTTCTGGCTTTAGTGTTTGAGAGATGATCATGAATTCATCTCCTCTTAAAAGATGTAAAGAATTAATAATCACAAATATTCAACGCAATCATTCAGGTTAACAATAGGAGGCATCTGTGATGTCAGAAAGGTAGATGTCTTTAAAAACTGTAGGTAACATATCTAAGGGTAAAATCCTACCTCAATAAAGGTAAGTATGTTGCCTCATTATGTACTTTATTTAACAGAGAAGCGGGAAACAGTATATGTGACAAATTCTTCCATGGTTTAAGATTTGACATTGAACAGTTACAGAAAAACTCAGTAGGAAGTGTAAATGCATCACTAATTTTACTACATCAGTCTTTGTGCTTAAATGTAGAGTTGCATATTCTACAATCCAGAAATACTTCCTAATTCAAAAGCTCTATACTAAAGACAATGGAAAGTTTAACAACACAACTAACTGCTAGTCCAAGTATTGTCTTATATGTCTAGTATGTAATCTCATAACCTTGTGGATGAGAGGTACCATGTAATGAAAGATAAGATAACATTAGAGCTGGCTGGGAATTTCCCCCCCAACAAATGCTGTGTGTCGAAACTGAAATGTTTTGCAGAAAAATGTAACTGAAAGGGTTTCTCAGGTACAAGATGGAATTTCTGGTGTGGGTGTGGGAGAGAGACCCACCCCAGAAAAGCGAGTAGTTCAATAGTTAGGGATGTGTAAGACAAGTCCTTACTTCAAATCAGGCAAATTAGGGATTTGAATTTGGGTCTCCCACATCCCTAACCATTGGGCTATTGTCAGTCTCTCTCTTTCTCTCCTCTGGAATTGTTCCACTTTGTATACATACTTTAAATATTCATTGGGCCAAATAGAGAGAGACAGTGATTGAGTCAAAATTAGGCAGAACAGGGATTTGAACCTAGGTCTTCTGCATCCTAGATTAGGTGCCCTAACCTCTGAGCTATTAGCTATTCCAGGATGGGGGTCTCGTCCTTTTTTGTAAACATTTTTCAAAGGTCTCATTTTCATTCTGAGGTGGATCAAAAACAAATTTCAACCCCCCCCCCAATTTTTTATTTTTGCAAAACAGAATTCTTATTTTCTAGTCAGCCCTAATTAACATGTTTCTTAAATATAAATATATTGTGTGTTTGGGAGTCTATCTTTTGACAAATTCTGGGCCACAAAGAAACAATGAAAAAGTAATGATCAAGCAGCATGATCCCACTTTGCTTGCCCACAATAGTCTGTGCACACTACGTGTGTTGGTTTATGTCAGTAAACTGTCTTACAAAATTAGCACTACCAAAAATTAAGAGCAGCGCTTTCCTGGCAATTATTTTCCTATTTAGCACTCATTGCTCACTATATACTGTGATTTTGTAAGAGGCAGGATCTCCACAGATCATGTCCAATATTGCCAGGTACACATTTACACTGACATGCTGAAGAGTGCAATAATGTTAGAAAAGACAATATCAAAGGCAAACCAGGTTGAAATATTTGAAAATATTACTCGTCCTCTTAGAAAACCTTTGCCTAAAGCTGCTTCTTCCATTTGCTTTTCAATTCATTTCAAAACACCCAGAACAATTTAATTTGACACTGTTAAATTCAGTGACGTAGTTTTGAAAGTTTACTATAGCAAATGTGAATTAAAACTAAAACCTTCATCATTTGGAAAATGTTGCCATGAAGAGCTTTTTCAGGTGTAGGGTTCTTCCAGTCCACAAACCTCCGTTGGACTCCTGCCAAACCAGAATGAGATTCAGCAGCTGAAGATGTCTCAGCAGTGAAGCACAAGAAACTGAGCGCCTGCCTTGACCAGACCTGTTCAGTCCTCCATCATCAGGGAACATTTCCCCCCACACTGAATACTGTTTGACCACATGGATGATGTTTGAGTGAATGAAATAGGCTGAGAGGTGATCGAGATGTTGACAAAGGAGAATTTCCTAAAGCGGACTGACAACTTTCCTGAATCCTCTTGCTTGTTTCTTACTTATGCTTGTGCTCTTATAAACAGAGATTTGGCCCATAATGGTTCAAGCTGAGGTGTCAATTTATTCACAGTTTGACTTTATGGGTGGTCAGTCTGGAACTACGTTCTGCACTCTGACATTCACTATGCATCAAGCAAAATTTAAAGTTTTTCCCGGTAGAATTTGAACTAATTCCCAATGCACTGCACCCCTCAAAACCATCCGTCTCCACTGAAGTAGATAAGTTATCAGTATTTTACAGCAGAAACCCTGAGGTATTTATGGATTGTATGATTGGGCCAAGAGTATGCAGGAAGTCCTTGGCAGAACTGGTAACAGAATCCAGGTCACCTGACTCCTAGACCTATGCTTTAAAATCACCAGTCCATCAAGACAGTTTGAAAAGTGTGGGGTTTGAACTCCATCGAGGTAGTTCTAGTATACAAAGCTGCTCTGTTTTCATATAACATCTTTGTTACAGCATCAAAAATGTTATACTGCTATGAGATCACGCATATAAGGATTTAGAAATCGCTGTTCCTTCATATTCCCTGATCTGAGATCAGACTAAGAATCTCCTACAAAATAGGGTTTTTAAGACAGATTTGTACAATGGGACTTTTCAATTATGTTTAGAGTTTCTGTTTGTGGGAATAATGTGCAAACCAAATGAGGCTTTTTACTTGTTCAGACTAGCTCTCCCTAAAAGGGGGAATTGTAGTTTCAAAGGTGTGTGTCATCATCAACCAATTTTCATATCTCATATATAACATTCAGCCTTCAAAATACCAGATGTTATTCCCAGTAAAGCAATTTAAAATTTTATTCTTCTTCATAAAAACCCCAACCTTAACTAGTTAATCCCTCACACATATCCAAGCAGCACGCACACCAATACTGCTAGAGTTGCTTGGCAACTAGTGGGAGGAGTGTCAGAGAGCAAGAAAGGCCTAAACGAATGAGGGGAAGTCAGTGTCTGCTTGACATGGATAAAGGAGGCTTACAGCCAGGCTGCCTTGCTGCTTTCACTTTTGTTAATTATATGGATGGGAATTATTAAAGTAGCTCCTGTTAGTTCATATTTGGTACTTTAAAAGCATAACATTCACACTTGATACTTTTATGAGCCATACACAGATAGATCAAATGCATTTATATTTATACACATACCATACATATATCCTTGCTATCAGAATAGGAGAGACAGACTCAGCTCTGCTGAATTCAATAGTGTTATTTTTGAACAGTGAATATGTCTGAGTGGAATGATGTTCATTCATTGAAGATGTTGGATAGACTATTTAAAAATCCGATCAAGCTATTTCCTTCCCTCCAGCTTTGTGAAATCCACAAATAATTCATAGTATGCAAAATATTAAGTGCAGTAATGAAGCTGTAATGGATTTCTGGACAGGGAAAATATAAGGGAATCAAAAAACTACATCTGTATCCCAAATTCTGTTTTTTTGTTCTAATAAACAGTGTGTGTGAAATGTGTTTACATGCCTGCATACCAGAATCCTGTATTCATCCCCAGAGACAGAATACAGAAGACTGCACCCTTTCTTGCATCATCACTAACCCATCCATCCCCTATTACTCCAACTCAGCCTCTCCCTATATTATTCCTGCTCCTCACTGCAGCCACCAACTCTCCATTCTGATCCTTTAATGCTCAAATCATGGATGAAAGCATTAAGGCAAAAGGCAGATTCTCCACTCAGTGGGGATTTTTTTGTGCACCTCCCATTAGTCTAAACTGCAGTGGCCTTAATGAGTGCCTGAACATCAGGTAAAAAATATCCCCCACATTTTGCTTTAATTTACCTGTGTGGTAGTCTCCTCTGTTTTGAGGAAGGGAATAGGAGTCTCACTACAACTGTTAGAGATATTCTATGGATCATTAAGTTATTAGCCCCTTCCATCCTGTGTGTGCCTTCTGGCTCTAATCTTGTGCATTATAGCTAACTTGTTCATATCATCATCTACACAGTCCCTATCTGTCATGGGCCAATAGGACAACAAACATATTCTGTGTCCTCAGGGGAGGCCAATCACCATGACAAGAGCTTCATAAAACCCTTACATGGGAATAGAGGTATTGCCGGACTGGATCAGATCTGAGGTCAATCTAGTCTAGTAAAGTGTCTCTGACTGTGGTCAGTGCCAAACGTTTCAGAAGACAGTACAAGAACTCCACAGTAGGTAGATGTGGGATAATCTGCCCCCACATAGGTCTAGATTGTTTTAAACCCTGAAGTATTAGGATTAATATCCCTTCAAAACTTTTTTGTCATTAAGTATAACGACTCTGGCTATTGTCGCTATGCATATAAATATCCAATCTCCTTTTGAATTTTGCTAAATTCTTGGTCTCAATGCCTTCCTATGGCAATTAGTTCCACAGTGTAAGTATATGTGGTGTGAAAAATATTTCTTTTTATTTGTTTTAAAGTTTTCCACCTTTTACATTTCAATGAATATCCCCTTATTTTTGTGTTATGAGACAGGGTGAACAGAAGTTCCTAATCTACCTTCTCCACACCATTTATTATTTTACATACTTCTATCATGTTCCCTCTCAATCATCTCCTTTCTAAAGTAAGTAATCCTAATTATTTTCAAATCTCTCTTTATACAAGAGTTCCTCCAGGCCCTTTATCTCTCATTCCTCTTTGGTGAACCCTTCTATTTCCACAACATTCCTTCTGAGATTCACTGACCAATACAGCATGCAGCATTCCAGCTGAGTCTGCATTATTGATTTACATAAAAGCTTTATAATTAGGGCTGTCAATTAATTGGAGTTAACTCATGCGATTAACTAAAAAAAATTAATTGCAATAAAAAAAATTAACTACGATTAATTACAGTTTTAATCGCACTGTTAAACAGTAGAATACCATTTTGAATGTATTATATATTTTTGGATGTTTTTCTACATTTTAAAATATATTGATTTCAATTACAACACAGAATACAAAGTGTACAGTGTTCACTTTATATTATTTTTTATTACAAATATTTGCACTGTAAAAATGATAAACAAAATAAACAGTATTCACCTCATACAAGTACTCTAGTGCAACGTCTGTCGTGAAAGTGCAATTTACAATTGTAGATTTTTTTTGTTACATAACTGCATTCAAAAACAAAACAATGTCAAACTTTAGAGCCTACAAGTCCACTCAGTCCTAATTCTTGTCCAGCCAATCGCTAAGACAAACAAGTTTGTTTACATTTACAGGAGATAATGCTCCCTGCTTCTTATTTACAATGTCACCTGAAAGTGAGAACAGGCATTTGCACGGCACTTTTGTACCCGGCATTGCAAGGTATTTACATGCCAGATATGCTAAACATTCGTATGCCCCTTCATGCTTTGGCCACCATTCCAGAGGACATGCTTCCATGCTGATGATGCTCGTTAAAAAAAAAGCATTAATTACTTAGTGACTGAACTCCTTGGGGGAGAACTGTAAGTCCCCTGCTCTGTTTTACCTGCATTCTGCCATATATTTCATGTTATAGCAGTCTCGGATGATTACCCAACACACGTTGTTCATTTTAAGAACACTTTCACTGCACATTTGACAAAACGCAAAGAAGGTACAAATGTGAGATGTCTAAATATAGCTACAGAACTTGACCCAAAGTTTAAGAATCTGAAGTACCTTCCAAAATCTGAGAGGGACGAGGTGTGGATCATGCTTTTAAAATTCTTAAAAGAGCAACCCTCTGATGCAGAAACTACAGAACCCGAACCATCAAAAAAGAAAATCAACCTTCTGCAGCGGGCATCTGACTCAGATGATGAAAATGACCATGTGTCGGTCCGCACCGCTTTGGATCGTTATCGAGAAGAACCCGACATCAGCATGGACGCCTGTCCTCTGGAATGGTGGTTGAAGCATGAAGGGATATATGAATCTTTAGCGCATCTGGCATGTAAATATCTTGCGACACCAAGTGCCATGCGAATGCCTGTTCTCACTTTCAGGTGACATTGTAAACAAGAAAAGGGCAGCATTATCTCCTGCAAATGTAAACAAACGTATTTGTCTGAGCAATTGGCTGAACAAGAAGTAGGACTGAGTGGACTTGCAGGTGCTAAAGTTTTACATTGTTTTGTTTTTGAATACAGTTTTTTTAAATATAATTCTACGTTTGTAAGTTCAACTTTCATGTTAAAGAAACTGCACTACAGTACCTGTATTATGTGAATTGAAAAATACAATTTCGTTTGTTTTTTACAATGCAAATATTTGTAATAAAAAATAAATATAAAGTGAACACTGAACACTTTGTATTGTGTTGTAATTGAAATCAATATATTTGAAAATGTAGCAAACATCCAAAAATATTTACATAAATGGTATTCTATTATTAACAGTGCGATTAATCGTGATTAATTTTTTGTAATTGCTTGACAGCTCTTATAATAGTCTTAGTATTATTCACCAACCCATTCCTTATGCATACAAACATCTTATGGGTAATTTCCACCACCACTACACATCTGCATTTGTGTTAACATATTGATGTCCTACTTACGGGTTCAATTTTCAGTGCATTTCTGTAGCTCCCAAAGAAAGAGGCCTGGGCTTTTAGGAATGCTCTTGCCACACCATCCCCAGTAGTTGTGGAGACTTTCTTTAATCTGTTCTTGAGTGCAGAAACCTGTAAGTACACAACAGTCCTAGATCATCCTCATAGCATAAACAAATAACTTACTGAACTGGGAACTAGCCAAAAAAGTTTCACAAAGTGTCCCAGCATCTGTTGCATCCGTGAGGGAAAAAGACACAGAGTACAAACCTGGAGTTTTCAGTCCTAGAGAAACTGCATTTTCAGCTATTTGTTTTGGCCCACTAGCAGATGATCACATTCTGCTTGGAAGCCTGAAGGCAGGACTGCAGGAAGATAAGGACATGTTTTTTTAAAGCCTGCCTTAATTCATCTATTGTTAAATGTTTAAAGCAATAAGGATTTTGGTGTTCTTTTGAGGTAGTCTGTACAGTTGCACATATTCTCCCTCAAGACCCACCAATGAACTTCATTCCCTTAGTTTCAGCATATAAGAAGAGCCATACTGGGTCAGACCAATGGCCCATTGAGACCAGTATCTAGCAGCCAGTGACAGATGCTTCAGAGGGACTCAACAGAACAGGGAAACTTATCAAGTGATCCATCCTGTCGCCCAGTCCCTACCTCTGGTTTAGGGACACATCGAGCATTGAGTTGCATCCCTATGCATCTTGGCTAATAGCCATTAACGGATCTATTCTCCATGAATTTGTCCTATTCTTTTCTGAACCCACTTGTACTTTTGGCCTTTACGACATCTCATGGCAACAAGTTCCAAAGGTTTACTGTGCATTGTGTGAAGAAATACTTTCTTTTTGTTCGGTTTTAAAACCGCTGCCTGTTAATGTCATTGGGTGACCCTAGTTTTGGGAAGGGATAAACATTTCCCTATTCACTTTCTCTATATCATTCTTGATTTTAAAGAACTCTAGCATATCACCCATTAATTATCTCTTTTCTAAGATGAACATTCCCAGTCTTTTTAATCTCTCCTCATATGGAAGTTGTTCCATACCCCTAATCATTTTGGTTGCCCTTCTCTGCATCTTTTCAGATTCTAATATATCTTTTTCAACATGAGATGACCAGAACTGTACGCAGTTTTCAAGGTGTGGGCGTACCATAGATTTGTATAGTGGCATTATGATCTATTCTGGTTTATCATCTAACCCTTTCCTAATGGTTCCTAACATTCGATAAGCCTTTTTGACTGCTGCTGCAAATTGAGCGGATGTTTTCAGAGAACTATCTAGGATGATTCCAAGATTTCTCTCGAGTGGTAGCAGCTAATTTAGACCTCATCATTCTGTATGTCTACCTGGGATTATTTTTTCCCATATGCATTACATTTCACTTTTGAACACTGAATTTCATCTGCCATTTTGTCACTCAGTCTAGTGAGATCCCTTTGTAATTCTTTGCAGTCAGCTTTGGACTGCACTATCGTGTGTAACTTTGGATCACCTGCAAACTTTGACACCTCTCTGCTCACCCCTTTTTCCAGATCATTTATGAATATGTTGAACAGCACTCCTCCTAGTACAGATATTTGGGGGGGACCCCGCTATTTACCCTTCTCCATTGTGAAAATTGATGATTTATTTCTACCCTCTGTTTCCTATATTTTAACCAGTTACAGATTCATGGCAAGTCCTTCCCTCTTATCCAATGGCTGCTTAGTTTGCTTAAGAGCCTTTGATGAGGGACCTTGTCAAAGAGGCTTTTTAGAAAACGGCTTTCTAAAAGTCCAAGTACACTATACCAACTGGATCACCCTGGTCCACAGGCTTGTTGACTCCCTTAAAGAATTCTAATAGATTGGTGAGGCATGATTTCCCTTTACAAAAGCTGTGTTGACTCATCCCCAACACATCATTTTTATCTATGCCTCTGATAATTTTGTTTTTTTACTATAGTTTCAACCAATTTGCTGGGACTGAAGTTAGCCTTACCATCCTGTAATTGCCAGATCACTTCGGAAGCCTTTTTAAAATAGCTACCTTTTTAAAATAGTTACCTTAGCTATCCTCCAGTCATCTTGTACAGAAGCTGATGTAAGCAACACATTACATACTATAGTCAGTAGTTCCGGAATTTCATATTTGAGTTCCTTCAGAACTTTTGGATGAATATCATATGGTCCTGGTGATTTATTACTGTTTAATTTATCAATTTACTCCAAAACCTCCTCCCTGTTGACCGCTCAATCTGAGAAAGCTCCTCAGGATTTGTCATCTAAAAAGAATGGCTCAGGTGTGGGGATCTCCCCAATATCCTCTGCAGTGACCGATGCAAATAATTCATTGAGCTCCTTCACAATGGCCTTATCTTCCATGAGTGCTCCCTTAGCAATTTGATCATCCAGTGACCCCACTGACTGTTGGGAAGGCTTTCTGCTTCTGATGTACTTAAATTTTTTTTTTGTAGCCAAACCACAGCCAAAGCCTGTGCAATTATTTCAGTTCTGGAATTCACGCAACAATGGAGAACAGTTGTAATTAGCTTCTTCTAACGAACGAGCTGGTAGGAAGAGATGGATATTACAAAAATCTACAGACCTATTTATTTATTTTTATATTTATATTGTCCCCATACACATGCACACAGATGAATGGATTGACAGTTTCTCTTACTTCATTACAGCGTCTGTAAGAGCCTGTGCTCTCTACTGAAATGTTATTTTGAAATTTCCAAAAGAAGAATTCCCTAATGGCTCACGGCAGATATCCCTGCACCTCCTACAACCACCACATGCTCTAGGAGCTAGTCTTCTTCAGGGTGTAAGCATGACATTGTCACAAAAGAACATGCTTTCAATTAGCCCTGGCTGAAATTCATCGTTTACAGTTTGCAGAAAACCAACCAGAGAGTGTTAAAAACAAAAAACAAAACAAAACAAAACAAAAAAAAGCTCTCTGGATCTCTAGGAGCTGCTAAGTGAAACTGACATGATGTATTTAAATTTCACTAACAAATTTATTTCAGCATAAGCTTTCGTAGGCTACAGCCCACTTCATCGGATGCATAGAATGGAACACACATTCCATTCTATGCATCCAATGAAATGGGCTATAGCCTACGAAAGCTTATGCTGAAATAAATGTGTTAGTCTCTAAGGTGCCACAAGTACTCCTGTTCTTTTTATGGATACAGACTAACACGGCTGCTACTCTGAAACCTTAAATTTCACTGCTGCTGTTTAATAGTGGGCAGCTATGAAACTGACACCATTTAGATAAGTTGCTGGAGATCCCCAGGTCTACCAACTCTAGGAAGCCTGGCCACGGTGACTGCTCTAGCACTGGGAATCCCATGACTTCCAAATTCCTGGGTCAGCTGACTCCCCTGGCTGCCCAACTCCAGATGTCCCAAGAGTCAGGTGGTCCAACGAGCCAAATGGCTTGGGAATCTAGCTAAGTGGCAGGGAGCCTGAAAGCCTTGAGAATTCCGTCTTGAATTAGGAGTCACTTTGCTTCCAGGCTCCCTACTATGATGCCAGGAATCTAGACCTTGAGAGCCATAGTTTGAGCCAGGGCTTCCACACTCCCTGCTCTGGTGGCAGGGAGCCTACAAGGGCAGGAAGCCTACGTGGTGGACCTGCACAGGAGCCATGGATCTTGGAAGCCTGGAAGGCTCCCCAGCAGCCTGCCAGAAGACAAGGTTCTATTGGAACCCTGCTTGTGATTTGATAAAAATCTCTGGAACCTGAAGTGTTTTGCAAAACATTTGGGGTTCCATAAATTGGCATTTTTCGATGAAATTGTTTCTAGTTTTTACTCTACCATTTCAAGCATAAGGAAATTAAAATGCTGACGTAGAAGGCAAACATGCACAGGTGATATTTAGCTACAATTAAAGTCAGATTAAGGGAGCATGATATCTTGAGATGAGAAAGAATTAAGGATTTGTAAACGTCATGTACAATGTTTGATGAGGCATTATACAAGATACGTCATACCTGTTATTTTGGCCAGACCTGATTACAGTACATATCGTAGTTTAGATGCTAGTTTTATTCAATATAGGATTGTCAACATGGTCCCTTTGCCTGCCTAGAGTAATTCTATAAAAACAAGTATAGAAAAACATTTGACAAGAAGGTCATTAGTTAATTAGTGCAGGAACAAGAAATCATAAGCAGGCCCAAAGATCTGTGTTTTCTCTCTGGAGTTTAAGTATCAGACTATTAAAGATTTTTTTCCTTTTGTACTTTATGAATGGTACTGAATAAAGTTTAATACTAATGCCTGCCATATAAATGAAATTCCACAAATATTTTCTAAGTGGTGTATAAACATTTTGGGATAGATATGTAGCTTTATAAAAGTTTATTAAAAAAAAGCTAAAATATGTAGAGAATAGGTTCCCAATCCTGATGACATAATACAAATATGAAATAAAAGATTTTTGAGAATATCCAGACTGAGTCACTACACTCGTATCCCTTAATGTATTTTAAAAGCTTGAACTGAAATTCTAAATGAAATGTTTTTATTTAAGTAAAAAGAAAACCTATAAAAATGACAAAAGCATCTCCCAATGACAATGGTGACATTTCCATCCTTTGAAATGGTCGATATCAACAGAGGCTCTTTTCTTCCTGCTTCTCAAAGGCTCTACACCACCTGTGCGTCAGATTATTCCTCACTTAACCTTCACTGCCCTTTCTCTTTCATACTGGAGGTGTTTAATTACCTCAGATTCACAGAGCTGCACTTCAGGTGAACATAGTCCTAATGGTCTCATTACCATTTACACAAAGAAATACTCACTGATAGTAACTAAGCAAATATCAACTGTATATCCTCTTACACAGGCAAATTTAAAAACTATCGAAGCATTCAAGTTACCTGAATATTCTTTGGTCTTCTCCCCATACTCCAAGGGCTGCAGTTTTGAAGGATTACCCATTACCATTTTCTCTACTTCAAAATTTCTCCTATATAAATAGGTTGTGACTTAGTTTGATGTCTTTCCTTTTTAGTGCTTGCAGCTCAATAACTTCTGAAGTAAGGTTGTATATCTACATACTATTGTTACTGACAGCATTTTTGCTTCTCAAACACAAGCAGAGAAATAAGATTAAAAAAAAAAAACCTCTTCACACATTAATGTTTAACTTGCTGTGCCTGAGCTGCAATGGCTGCAACCAAATCATTAACAAATAGTTTCGTCAGCAGCAATTTTTGGTGTTGAAGACGCTGGGACAGGATGAGTTCACTCTTTGGGCTTGTTTTCACCACAGAGCTAAATCGGCGCTGCTGCAAACGATGTAGCAGAATTGATTTAGCAGGTCTAGTGGAGACACGCTCAATCGATGATAGAGCGCTCTCACATCAATTTCTGTGCTCCACCTCAATGAGAGGCGGAAGCAATGTCAGTGGCAACGCGTCTCCCGTCGACATAGCGTAGTGTGGACTGCCCAGTAAGCAGATCTAAGAGACGTCAACTTGAGTTACACTACTAACGTAACTCAAACTCTATGCATCTGATGAAGTGGGTTCTAGCCCACGAAAGCTTATGCCCAAATAAATTGGTTAGTCTCTAAGGTGCCACAAGTACTCCTCATTCTTTTTGCAGATACAGACTAACACGGCTACCACTCTGAAACCTGTAACTCAAACTTTATAGCTTAAATTGACCAGCAGCTGTAGTGAAGACAAGCCCTTTGAAATAGATGTCACAGAAGTGAAATTGGTGAAAAGACAGAAGATATAGGAGTACTAATACCACATACTCCTGAAAGAGACTCAGCTACTACTTCCTTTGCTTTACATGACACAGAATGCCACAGCTTAAGACAGAAAGATGTCCCACAGATGGGATAGGGGGTAGATTTCAGAGGTAAAATGGGTGTAGGAAACCAACAGTCCTCTTGATTTACAGAAGAAAATGAATGGTTGCAAGCAATTCATACTGATAAATGTAATAGAAATAGCTATATCATGTAAGCCTAAACACCAAAGCCTTCTTTTGTTTCAGCTTTAGGTGCCATCTTGAGATACTTATTGGGACAAGACTGTTTGCTGCATTTTGTGCAAGGATCACTAATGGAATCTCAGCCACGAACTAATTTCTCTCCAGATTATTTTTAGTGTTGAGATTCTCCTGCCTGCTGGAGTAGGTATGACTGACCATACTTTCTGAAATAGCCCGTCAGCTCACATGATATGAACTGATAGTTATGATTTCCCAATTTACCTTGAAGGTCTCAATGTTTCTTTCCAGGGATCATAGCTCTGTGTCCCAGCCTCCTCCATGTCTCTGAAATTCTACCAAAGGATCTCTGTCTTAATACTTTTGCTACCAGTATGCACTGCTGCTCAAAAGACAAGCTTTTGGCTAGGCACACCCATAGAAAAGCCAGGAACCATAAGGAAGTCTGAGGATTTTTAAGAGCACTAGAAATACAATATATGCATTGTCTCTGTGTAATCCTGTTTATTATCTACTCAATGAGTGAAGGCTTGGCCTCACTGAACAGCTTTTCTTGAAACTTGCAATTCTGCTCTCTTATTTAAGCATTCTTGCAATTCTGCTGTTCTATTTAAGCATTCACCTTCTTTCTAATTTTTCTTTATCTTTCTCAAAATCTAAAAAGGTAGTCTTTTTCGCTGGTACATGCTACAATATGGATTGCAGGAAACGTAACCCATACTAATATGTTTAACTTGCTTGTGTGGAATTTTTGTTCCAGATACAATTACAAAGAGAGATTTCTGTATATTTATTTTTAACTTTTTCCTGAAGCATTACAGTGATTCTGTCATAAGAGGACTAACATTACTATTACAACCTATAAGATGGAGAATTAAGGAAGTGTCCAGAATTGCTTATAAATCCAAATACTATAGTTTATGTCAATGATCCATGCATTAATGAGCCTCTAAGCACATACTAACATGATAGACCATAACAGTTTTAGAGGGTCTATCATGTCCATAATCTACGGCTCATTTCCTTTAATTGAAACCATAATGTCCCTGAAAGAGCTCGCTCTCAATAGGCCAAATGTAATAACAGCTCCATCAGATTTTCAAGTCCGAACAGGATACAAATAAGCATAATTATTATTTTCATCTGTAACTCACCCATGTTTGAAAAGCCATGTTACCGCTGTAACTTTTATTTTCTTGGCTTTTACTTTCTATGTTAGCATAAAAATAGGTTATTTTAATGTATGTCTCTCTTAAAAGATTGTACTGCAGCTAAATCTTGAAGATATCTCATAATCAACCCAGAAAAGTGTTAGTGTGTTTTTTAATTAGCGTAAACTTGGGGAAAGATGCACTTGATGCTAAAGTACATGAATGGCAGTCAGAAGACCTAGATTCTATTTCTGGCTATTTGACAGGCCTTTAATGTGGCCTAAGGCAAGTCATAACCTCGCTGCATCTTAGGTTCCTCATTTATGAAAGAAGTAGAATAATGACATACTTCACTGGGGTGTTGTGAGGTTTCATAAATTAGCATTTCTAAATCAGTGAGATCCTCAGATAGAAGGTGTTAACTATTTACTGATAAAGAACTGCATAAAAAAATTAATAAACCCATTCCTGTGTGGTGTGTATAAGAGAAGAGTTTTGCACCTCCTTTAAAATTAAATTTAACATGGTACTACAGTGTGTTTATTTTATGGATTCATAGATTTACTCATTTCAATCAAGTCTACCACAATCACCACTTTTTAATATAAAATAATGTAGCTTAAATAACAAAGCATTAAAATGTATTTAGAGAGACTGATGAGTGAACAAAAGTAAAGCTGCTCCTTTGTTTACTCTAGAATAAATTAATACATAAAACAAAGTAGACTGCATAAACTGAACTGCGATTGCTATTCTACCTAAAGAGATGGTAATGCTTTTACTTTTTTTGTAATAAGATGGTGACCGCTCAATACGAAGATTATTTCTAACCAAACAGCCACATATACATACAGCCTACCCTGGGAGTGTTTTTAAAGAAGATTTTTATACTTCTGGCAGTTCAGGTTTAAAGGTCAGATTGAAACTATCACCATGTTTCAAAATGCAATCTGTGCAATGCAGCATAATGAAATGGTTCAGTAAAGGTGCTAGTGGAAATTCTTTTAATTAGGTCCAAGGCTTTTCAGTTGTCAACATGAATAAAGAAACATTCTCTTGCAAACAGAAAAAAAGAAAATATAAATGGAAGTTACCTTTCAAAAATGGATTTGCAATTGAGAAACAGAAGTTAGTATTGCCATGATATCTCAAAAAACATGTTTCAGTTCCCACAAAGTGGAGAAACAAACAGTAAAGTGTAAGAGCATCTAATTGTGAAAGCTTGCTAATGAATGGGATATGAATACTATGCAAAAAATAATTCACAGACAGCCAAAAATAATCAGAAGCCAATTGCAAGTACTCATAAATACATATCACGAGTAAGATCTCCTTGGTGCAATATACAAGGCACCACAAATCAATGGCCTTAATTTAATAAACATTGCACAATGAAAGATTAAACTTAATATTTTTATTTCTTGCACTAAAGTAATTATACCTTATAATATGAAGCTTTGATGTCTACCACTAAAACTCCAATATGACACACTTATCATTTGAAATAGTTAAAAATAAATCGACAGGGGCTGTACAAAGTGTATAAAAGCAGAAAAACAGACTCCCTCAGCCATTGCTGTAACTCATAAAAAGGTATGTAGGAAACATGCCAGCAGCAAATGCAACTGGAAGATCATCACAGTTCCTAATAAACCTCCTTTCTTAATATTGACAATTTTAAAAGGAATATTGCTATTCAAAGTGCTGTCACTCTCATATCATCAGCAACATGCAGCAATATCACAAACACAAAGTTGAGCAGGGACAGACTTTAGCATTTCAAACATTTACCTACTAATGCAGATGTTTGCACCTTGATTTTCAAAGGAGCTGACCTGGGCAATTCAGGAAGTCTGATAGCTAGAAGGTACTGTCGAGTCAAGCCAGAGCAAAACACTGACATTCTGTGTTAGCTGTTTAATCTGAGTCTACTGGAACTATCGCAAGGTTATCCAACCTCTGTAACATGCACATTCACTGGAGAGACATTTCACAATAGCCCATTTTCACTGAGATACCAGGACTGAAATGGTAACAAATAACTCACTCTGAACTATGGAAAAACCACAGTTTTGGCAGCAATGTCATTATCATGAGACCCAAGTATGACTCTCAGAAAAAGTCTCCAGCAAAATCACAGGACTTAAGGGATTCTTTTTTTAATGTAGTAAAAAGAGTTGTTCAGAAAAACAAGCAGACTATTACAATTTCCTATTGCATGAATAGCCTGCCAGCGAACACACCAAAGTAAATGTTACTCATCTCTGCAGAATGCAAATGGATTTAATTCACCAAAGTAAATTTTGCATATATTGAAGAGTTAATGAAGTGCTCAGTGCTCACATTACCTTGCAACACTGAAAGCGTGGTTTGCCTTAACAGCCATTCATGACTGTGGAACTGTTAGCTGAGGGACTAAAAATATCACTAACATAGCCTGGCATAGCCCCCAACAGATCACAAATGCATCCATGTGGAGTGAGCCCAGTGGAGAGACAGACTCGCCAGAATCTTCCCCCTCCTTTCTTCCTTCCCCTCCCCCCCGCCCCCCCGAAGAAAGTGTGTATAATAGATCAGCTTCACAGTCTCCCTGCTGTGATGAACAACTTGATCCACTTACAGTTCCAAACACACGATGCATGAAAGAACAGACATAAATTCACTTCTTCCAAAGAAAAACAGCTGCTCTCTAGCGGTCAAAGACTAATATTAAACAGTTTAAAGGAAAGGAAAAGACCTAGAGGAGAACAATTAATTATCTAGATAACTAAAATAATGAAACAAGGAGGAATACAAATGAGGAATAAGACAGAAACACTGATTCCAAACATTAACTACACAAAACAAAATGATTCAAGTTAAGTCTTTGTTCCCACACATATTCAACCCAGCTGTGTTTACATAGCAGTTGTGAAACACACAACCCATTTGTGTCGTGCCAGTTAATTGAATTTGCTAGCAGCACTTCCTCTGCAATGCTCCAAACATCCTCTAAGAGAACATGTAGCTTTTAAACAGACCTGCAGAAAACGGAATCAAGAACTTTGAATGAATAAAACACAACGCTTTACTGTTATAAACGTGACGTAAAAGTAAATAATGAAAGGAAGTCTCTTAAAATTTATTACATTCCAAAGCTTGAAGTTTTGGGTTTATTGGTGAAGTCTCTTCTGATGTTCTACAGTGCTCCTGCAACAGCTCTTTGGATGAAGTCCCATAAAATTTAATATAACACTTGATTGTTGGCAAATCATATATACATACGAGGCCCAGGATTCGCTGTATCCAGACATTTCTTACATCATTCTATGAAATTTACAAGTTGGACATTTCCACGGTTGTGCATAATAGCATGAGTGATGACCAGCTGGCAGATTCGGATGCAAAGAGTAAAGTCAAAACGAAGAGCTATTTAACACCAAAAAGAGGCACTGAAATAACTTCAATAGTCTGAAATGCTGACAAAAGCCAGGGAGCACAGAATCACACAAAACTCACTGCTTCCTGCATACCTGGCTCTATACAGCGATGATGAACGGAGTCACATCGCAGACTACTGAGGAGTGAAGGGATATCACAGAGGCAAGCAGTGAGCACGCATGAGTTACCCAGTGCAATGAATGGGAAACTTATTTGGATTGCCTTCTGCCCTGAGGGAATAGTCACTTTCCAATGGACATGGATAGTCTCTCACCAGGCAGGCTGTGGTAACCGGAAATCATTGTTCTTACAGCAAACAATGATCATCCAAACTAACTTGCATTAAGCCATCAACACATTTGATTTATCCCAGCAGAGGAATGGAAACACTTCAGGGGTAGGGGCATCATTTTGAATGTGGCAATTGTAGAAGTTTGATATATGCCACTCTTGCTGATAACAATTCCTAATTTGCAAGGCTACTGCCATGGAACCCCTAGGGGTGAGAACAGATGTTTTTAGTTATACTTCCACTTCCTTTCATTTAGTGACTTTAAAGTGACTCAGGCTAGCAACATTCTGAACTTTTCTCCCCCTGAAATGAATACAGCCAGGCAGTGACCAAAGCCATTTTTGTCTCTTGGCTGTTTGGAGGTCTGTGTGAAATGGATTCTGGGGTCTCATCCACAACACAAAGGCCAACACCTCTCTTGGAACTAGCTGGCAGACAGCAGGCAGGCCTAGAACTGAACTATGCAGGGTGAATACAAATGACTTCTCCCATGTCGAGTTATTCTTACCAGGAATGCTTGAAATATGCTGGTGACAAGTAAGGATGGATGCATAGTGTTGGGAGGCTTGCATACTGGTTGATGTTCTCCAGATTCCTCCTATCTCTGTTTATTGCACTGTGATTGGAACAGCTGTGCCATGTTAGTGCAGAAAAAGATGGATATTCTGTACATTGAAATTACATGAATATCAATTATCTAGGCAAACAGCTACAAACACGATGCTAACCTTCCTGTGTGTCAGGACTCAAACACTGCATCTTTATAGGCCACAAAGCCCCATAGCCAGAAGTCATGTTGTTTCAGTGTTGTGGACAAATTACATATTTGTCATGTAGGTAGTTATCTATCCAATCTGGATAACAGACCTTCACCACAGCAGCCAAGCTACAGTTATACATTTTTATGTTGATTTGAGGATCTGGAACGGTGAGGATTAACTGAGTAACTGATAGGCTAATGCTGGGAGCGAGGGTACATGGAGGTAGGGTGTTTGCTCTTCTAGTTCCCGCTGCTTAATGATTCATAGTCAAGAATCATCATTAACCAGGAAAATTCACTCACACATCCAATGACTACTACAAAAATGAAACACTAAACACTAATTTAGTGAAAAATTAGTCATAGTCTACAATCATCCTGCTGAAAATTGCAGCAGAAAACTCAATGTTATCAGCAAAGAGAATCCACCTTTCCATAACAAATTTGGACAGAGTAAGGTATTTCAGCATCACTGTGATGCCAATCATCTCTGCAACAAAGGCAAGAGCCCTCCATGTAAATGTCTGGTACTCTATTAGATGGACAGAATCACATCACGGGACACATGGGGGGGAGGGATAGCTCAGTGGTCTGAGCATTGGCCTGCTAAACCCAGGGTTGTGAGTTCAATCCTTGAGGGGGCCATTTGGGGATATGGGGCAAAAATTGGGGATTGGTCCTGCTTTGAGCAGGGGGTTGGACTAGATGACCTCCTAAGGTCCCTTCCAACCCTGATATTCTATGATTCTATGACACAGGATTATCCTTTGAGTGAAATATTAGGTACTCCTTTTTCAGTCTGAAATTTTTGAAGAAGGTGTTCAAAATGCTCCAAGCAGGTCCTATGGGAGAAAATCTTGAAAATGTTACACTGCCACTCTTCTATGAGCTGCAACACTAGCCTGCATTTTGGTCACCATGCAGTAACAATTATGCTTCAAACAGGTGAATGACAAGGCGAAACATAGCAGAATATTCACTGATTATACATAATAATTGAAGATCTACAGAGAAATCCTTACTTGAGTTTACTTCTCCCAAACCACAAAAGAACCAGATTACATTCCGAACTACCCTGCACATGAATTTCATATTCAACTGCACACTAAGACAGGATTTTATTTAGGTCATTAAGTAAGTGAAAGGAAGCACAGGCTTTACAAATTATGGATTCTAATCGCCAACTGAGTATTTTGAGCATGGCTAGTAAGAGAATCTCAGATTTTTCTGTCTTCTCCCAAAAAGACAGCAGCTGGACTAGACATGGCTTCTAGTGCACTTGCTCTACACACTTTGCCACTCATCTCCTCTTATGCCTTCATTAATAAAGATACTCTACTATCAGGAGGCATCTATACAGTGCAACGTAAATTGGGCACATCTTTGTCTCAGTACAGTTAAAGAACCAAACATTTATGCTACACCATTAAATTAGTTTAAACATTTTAAATGGAATTACAGTACAGCACCAATATAGAGAAAGGAGGCCTGTAGAGAGGAATAATAGTTCAGAATTATTTTCACAAAACAGTCTTAGGACAGGTCTACACTATGGGGCTAAGTCGACCTAAGTTACGCAACTCTAGCTATGTGAATAACGTAGCTGGCGTCGACATACCTTAAGTCGACTTATTGAGGTGTCTACACCACACTGGGTTGATGGGAGAAACTCTCCCGTCAACTTACCTTATGCTTCTCATTCCAGTGGAGTATTGGAGTCGAGGGGAGAACGATCGGTGGTCAATTTACTGTGTCTTCACTAGACCCGCTAAATCGACCCCCGGTGGATTGATTGTCGTGGTGTCGATCCACGGTAAGTGGAGACAAGTCCTTAGTAATGGATTATGAAGTGAGTGTCCTGATTTCAAAATTATGTTTTGAAAAAATATAGGACATTGATTAAAATTCAGAGATCCAGTTGGAGGAAACCAGGGGAAAAGATTAATTAAGGTATCTCCAAAAATAAATGTTAGTCCTTTATTGCTCTTTTACAATATAAGGATGGCTTGAAATTCCCTCTTCCCACAGCACACTGCTCCACCCCAAAAATCTGCTTGAATTTGTTTTTTTATTTTGTTTCACATTAGATATGTCATACATGTTCTCTCTTTTCTTCCTGCAAGACTTTGTAATTTTTAGAGGACTTGGAATCTGACATATTAACTGGGTATTTTAATCAAAGTTTCAGCATTCCTAGCATAAGTGTCAACTTTGCCTCCCTGTCACTCACAGGTTGCACAAAAAGCAACCTACATTTCAGCCTCCTGATGTTCCGTTGGGTTCCATATCCCTCAAAGATTGCTAAATTCTGTCAGGCAAAAAAGAAAAAGACAGGGATAAGCAGTTCACTTAACAGAACACACGGGGGCTTTGGCACCATCATCAGATACATGTTAGAAACTAAACGGATAAAAAGATTGCTATTTCCAGTAATGCAGTAGCTTAAAATATCCAAATAATTTATACATACCACATCATTGGGAAGGCTCTGTAGATCATCAAAAGGGGTTTCCAGTGTGTTGGTATCAACATTAAGAATCACCACATCTTCCAAGGCCATATTTCTAACTTTCTAAAAAAATGGCAACGTCAGAAAAGGAGGGGGAGGGAAGTCAAATCTTATCCATAAAGAACATCAATCATAACATAACATTCTGCTAACTGCACTATTCCCCAAATACTTTAAAAGAAGCAAATGGTTTCCTCCTATTCCTCACCACTTGCGTCTGTGTGTGTGTATGTGTGGTGTTTGTTGTTTAACATTTGTTTTGTTTTTCCATTTCTTCTAATTAAATCCTTAACTTGCAGAAGGAAGTTTCTTAGCATCCTATGTACTGGCATTTATGGAGGAATCATAATGTTCTTCTAGATCATTCAAGCAAGGAGGTATTTCAAGCTTTTCTAACATGCATTTATTTCTTGTTTCCCCTTTCAGTCCTGCTTCAAAGCACAACTTCTAGCCGCATCGAGACTCAAAATAAGTAATTTTTAAAAAGTTCAGTATTTTGTTTAAATAGCAAACAGAAAGTTGGCTTTTCCAGTTGCTGAAGTGCTAGCAAGGCCAACCTTGGATCCGTCTTACCATCTCTGGCTTTGCCTTAGCACCTCCAACACTTCCTCATTCACAAATGAGATTACATTTGAGCAAAACGGACAGTGATAAAGATAAACTGAGTGAGAGGGAAGCTAGAATTCTTTTCTTCCTTGATACTAGGATTTCCCGGACATCACAAAAGATTACAAAATACTTCCAGGATTCTAACACAGGCCTCCCCACCCACAAGGCTTTGAGAAAAATCCCACTTCATATTTATTTCTTTTGGGTTGCTAGCCATATAATATGATGTCTAAGGCCTTGTCTACACTGCCACTTACAATGCTGAAACTTTCTTCATTCAGAGGTGTGAAAAAACCTTTGGCTGGTGTGAAAAAACACACCCCTGAGCGATGCAAGTTTCAGCGCTGTAAAGTGGCAGTGTAGATAGAGCTGGTAGCTATTCCCTTTGTGGAGGTGGTTTTGTTACAGCACTGGGAGAGCTCTACAGACTAATGTGACTACGCAGCCACGTTAAAGTGCTGACGTGGCAGCGCTTTAACATCGACTGTGTAGACATACCCTAACAGCAGCAAACTCCACAGAAAACTGATGCTCAAATCTTAAACCGATCTTTGTAAGGCAAAACAGACAGACTACATGTCCACATATATTTGGCTAAACTTATTTGCTAAGAAAGTGGATGTCTAGCATGCAAAAAAATAACTGATTAGGAAATTTAAGTCTAAGACTGACCTTTGAACCTTTTAGAAATTTTATTGGGTTTTTCACTTCAAAGGCCTAGCTAGAGAGTTAGAGGAAGAACTTTGTGGGCTACAGAACTCAGTTAGAAATTGTAAGTCTTCTGGACCAAACACAGAGGAACAGAAGGGCTTCTGGAAATGAACATGAGAGAACCGGGGTGAAAGTAACTTACAGGACTTACCGGTATGCCGGAGTTCTGGGGGTCATGGCCTCAACCAGAAGAGGCATGGCCTCAACCGGAAGAGGCGATTTAAAGGCCTCGGGGCCTTTAAATCATCCCAGAGCTACCAGCAGCAGAGGCGGCTGGGAGCCCCGGGGCGAATTAAAGGGCGCAGGGCTCCGGCTGCCGCAGAGCTACGGGCATTTTAAATCCCCACCAGAGCCCGGCTGCCAGAGCCCCAGGGCTCTGGTGGGGATTTAAAGGGCCCAGGCCTCCCTGCAGCGGCCAGAGCCCCGGGCCCTTTAAATCCCTGCCAGAGCCCTGCCGCCGCTACCAGTAGCAGCGACAGGGTTCCAGGGTTTCTTTAAAGGGCCTGGGGCTCCCAGCAGTGGCTGGAGCCCCGATCCCTTTAAATCACTGCCGGGGAAGCCGGTACGGTCCAGCACGGCGTACTGGCTCTTGCCAGTACACTGGACCGGACCGGCTTACTTTCACCTCTGGATAAAACCATTACAAAGGGATGGAAATGATACAGATTTCGAATGATCCTGGAACACAAATCTTTTCATCTTTCTGTTTGTACACATGGGCAAAAAAGTTCTACAGTATAAGCCCCAATGCACACACCCTCTTCTTGAAATTAGACAAAGGTTTCTAACCATCAGAGGAGTGAAGTTCTGGAACAGCCTTCCAAGGGAAGCAGTGGAGGCAAAAGACCTATCTGGCTTCAAGATTAAGCTAGATAAGTTTATGGAGGGGATGGTTTGATGGATAAGATGATCTTGGCAATTAATTGACCTTTGACTATCAGTGGCAAATAGGTCCAATGGTCAGTGATGGGATGTTAGAAGTTACTACAGAGAACTTTTTCCTGGGTGACTGGCTGGTGAATCTTGCCCACATGCTCAGGGTTCAGCTGATCGCCATATTTGGGGTCGGGAAGGAATTTTCCTCCAGGGTAGATTGGCAGAGGCCCTGGAGGTTTTTCGCCTTCCTCTGCAGCATGGGGCACAGGTCACTTGCTGGAGGATTCTCTGGATCTTGAAGTCTTTAAACCATGATTTGAGTACATCAATAGCGGAGACATAGGTGAGAGGATCATTCCAGAAGCGGGTGGGTGAGATTCTGTGGCCTGCATTGTGCAGAAGGTCAGACTAGATGATCATAATGGTCCCTTCTGACCTTAAAGTCTATGAGTCTATAGTCAGCTGGAATGAGGTTTTTGACTCCGTTCCCATTCCCCAACTGAAAGCATTGATTGCTGAGTGTTTAAGTTTACATTTTCTACAATGGTACACAGATGCACAATAGAAGAAAAGCATAGCCTCTTTTTGAAAAGAATAGCCCTTGGTAGCTTTTGCTGTTTAAGAACCCAAGAAGCAGAAGATTTATGCACAATCCCTCTAGATAGCAAGAACAGGTCTCTTACAAACCATTTGTGGGGAAAGGGATGTTAAAAAAGGAAGGCTCAGGAACTAAATGTGTATCAGCAAAAGGTAATACATGAGAGAACGCACAAGAAAAATTTAGATCAAAGTTTTAAAAAATGAGAACCTAAAGTTGGTTACTACAGGCAGCCTTAGGCAACTAAATAAGAAGCCTCAGCTTTCAAAGGTACTGGGCACCCATCAACAGCAGTGGTTAGGTGCTCACAATCAATCAATCCATCCATCAATAAAGCTACTTATTTAGGGTACATCTACACTGTAAACCTTCCTACCCGGCAGTGAATCTCAGAGCCTGGGTCAAATGATATTCCTGCTTGCGGTGGACCCTAGTCTTGGAGACCCTCCCGCTCCCCATTTTTTAAAGTGTGGGCTCCAGCCTGAGTGGGAATGTCTACACTGCTATATTTAGTCCCATGATGTGAGCCTGAGTCACCTGACCTAGGTTCTGAGACTCGCTGCTACAGGTATACGACTTTTTTTTTTTTTTTTTTTTTTTTTTGCAGTGTAGATATACCCTTAGGTGCCTAAGTCTGCACTTTGAACCCTAAAGTTAAGCTTCTCTTTCTGAAATTCCTGGCCTTAAATAGTATATTTAAGGTTAAATGGCTGCTGTGCTCAATGCCAAATTATAGCTAAAACTCTCACACGATCCATTTAATTGCCACATACTATAAACAGGTCACTATCTTACGCACAGAACCCAACTTGGAGGGTTTTTTTTTTTGCTAAAGTATTTCAGATCTACAAACTAATTAAGTCTGATTTTAAGGGAAGACTATTCCATATAATTCTTTCCTTAGAAAAGAAGCATAAGTCCTTCATGAAAGCAAGATACTTCCCTCCCCACTCTCAGGAACCAAAAGGTCACTCAGTTGGCTTACATCTGATAAACTCTAAGGTAACCCAGGAGTCTTGCTTCTTCTGGGAGTCAGGAAGCAGCAGACAACTGATTTGCTCCTTCCTGCTTCAGAAAATTAAAAATCTCAGTTATACTCAGAGGACTCTTGAAAGCTCCAACAAAAAAAATCTTTAAAAATGTGCTTAACCAAAGCCAGAAGCTTTTCAAAACTGAGCACCAGAAGGACAAGACAGAAGGAATTAAACCTCCTCTTGATTATCACAAGAGCAGCAATAGCGACTTACAGATACAAATTTAAACTTGCCAGTGGATGTTTCTGTAACTTGGATGAAGAATCTATGGGTATGTCTACATTGCAATCATACACACATCACTGGCCCGTTTCAGCTGACTCAGGCTCGCAGAACCCAGGCAGTGGGGCTATAAAACTGCAGTGTAGACGTTCAGGCACGGGCTGGAGCGTCCTGTAAAGCAGTGTCCTCTATAGCAGCATCCTTTCACAATGAATGTCTTTATCAAAGGAGATAGGTTACAACTCCTTGGGTACCTTAAAGACACTTCTGGATTGAGGTATGGGGTTGCTGCAGAATGATGTGAGTAGCTCTCTTCTAATGGTGGCATCCTTCAGCCCAGGGGGAAGAGACAAAGTCTGGGAATCAAAGCCACTTCATGTGACAGCTCTCATAAAAGCCCCCAACGTGCAAATTTGCTTTTCACCTTAAATGCACCAAATGCCAAAAGGTACAACTACAATTCATTAATAGTCTCATTCATTCTCCATCCCCACACCCTAATACCAAATGCATTATCAGTAAATCACAAAGAATAATATTCTATTTATCACAGCCTCCTAATTAGCTAAACAAAATATTGGAAGCAATGCACTGCATGCTTAATAAAATGAAGTAGATGTATTAAGTCAGTATTTTATAAACTGTACAGAGAAACAGAGAATAAGAGGAAAATATGACTAGAAATAGCTGTATAAACTCTGCAGCATACACAGTCATAGTATATTAGACAATTTATGCATTAGTCTGCATTTGTCTAATTTTCCTATAGACTTTGAGCATGTGTTGATTCAAAACACTCCAGTGAAGATATGGGTCAGCTGCTCATAAAAAGGAGGGGTTCACCCCTCTTTTCACTTAATTCCTGGTAGCCATCATTCATTTATAATAAAATACGGCAAGTCATACTAACATCTCCACCTGCCTTTTATTTTAAATGCCACTTTTTAAAGAGTGGAGAGGTATGGAAACCCAGTTTAACAAGCACACTGAACCCATTGTTTATGGCCTCCATAAACATGGCTTAGTAAGAATTACTGACTTAATCAGAGTGAACTTATCTCCTGGTGAAAAGAGCACTTTAAATTTCAGAAATGGCACCTTTACTGTGAAAATCTCTTAACTTCTGAAACAAACTCCAGGGGGCCTTAAACACCAGGCCAGTAAATAAGCAGCAGTTAGTGTGGTTTGTCCTGCTCATGAGCATCTGAACACTTGAGACCATTAAATTATTTTATGTAAAAGTTTGCAAAAACACTGAGAAACTATATTCAATAGAGAAGCATAAAAAAGGCAAGAGAGCCTGAGTGAGGCAAAGGGCAATAATTAATCACATTGTAAACAAACTTCTTCACCATTACTAACAGCTTATGTTATTAAATGTGAAAGAAAATATTAAATTAAGTTTATGTTTCACTATTTATGCTCTTTGTTTATTTTTTGCCTTTCCTACCACTTGAACAATGTACTCAGTTACACTTATGTTTGTAGCTCGTTTAATTTTCAGGTGCTTACTACCACATTTGAGTTTCAAATAAAAAATTCTATTTGTATAAAATGAACTATTGTCACTAGTTTTTAAAAAAACCAATAATGGAAACAGCTCTCTCTTGGTCTTAAGATTTTTTGCCTTTTTTTAACAATTTAAATTTTGAGACAAGTTTAACTTTACAGTGGCTTTTCATGATCAGATACAAAGGAGATGGGCATATTACAAATACTGACGTTGAAGATCTGAGATAGAAAACATATTTTCTTACTAAATAAACAAATGTTCAAAAAGTTTACCAAACAAAAATACATTTTTCTATCATAATTTTATATACTTTCTTAGAATGCAAAATACCATTCACAACAATTAGTCTAAGATCTGTTTGCTTTATGACTTGTCTACATCACTGACAATTAATGTTTACAGTTTGTTTACCTAAGAACACCACAATACTGCAGATAACAATGTGTCAATCTGGCTACCAGAAGCAGGAAAAGCAACGGATATAAAATGTTATTATTTCAGGCCCCAACAGCAGCCAGAAGGACTTAATGAAATCACCCTTAGATTTACAATCTGAAATAGCTATTCAACAGGCAGATATGGTTAAGCTAAATGTACCCTTTGACCTTTCAACCCTTTGATCCTGGCACAGCAGGTGGCCTACTACCCCCTCCTGTGCATCTTCCACTCTTCCGCCAATCTCCTAACCTTGATGTGCAGTAGCCCTGATCCTACACAGGTGATTCTCAAGATCCTTATCACAAGCAGCTGCTGCTAACTGAATGACAAAAATTACTAGTGCTGATGTGATCCAATACTATTGGGCAACAGAGGAAAAGGCTTCTTCCTGCAGTTACTGAAAAGTTTGTCAGGGCTGAAATTAATAAATATCTTTCCTAAAAACTTCATATAACAACATATCCAGAATCTATTTTTAAATCCAAAGTCATTTTTCAATGATAGACCATTTTAAAAATAACTTTTCACCAAAGCTGGCTTAGACTTACTGGGGCCCAGGGCTGAAGCCTGAGCGGCACTGTCCAGGGCCAAAGCCAAAGGCTCAGGATACAGGCCTCCTGCGCAGGGCTGAAGCCTTGGGGCTTTGGCTTTGGACCCCTGCTTGGTGCGCTGGGGCTTAGGTGGGCTCAGGCTTCGATCCTCCCTCGTGGGGTTGTGTAGTAATTTTTGTTGTCAGAAGGGGGTCGCAGTGCAAGTTTGAGAACCCCTGATTTAGGGTGTATTTCATCTCTGCCTCTAAAACAACAAACAAGAATGCTTTCCAGTCAAAACATCTGCAAATCCAAAAATTCGCTGTTTTATTTCTTTAAGTCTGGAATTACAGAATTATTTTTCATGTTCCCATGTGTCTGCTATTTCCTTATTATAAAATTTGGAAATTATTTCCAAAGTTATTTATAAAAAAGCCACAGCTTGATAATGCACTTATCAAGTTCACAAGTTAAACCCTTTAAGAAGCCCTAAGATTATCCCAGGTAACGATACAAATGCAAAAATACACAATTATCACTACTACTGAAAAACCTCAGTGGCTAATGGCAAAGAATTCATAGGTACTTACAGAATGGGTGTGTGAGTGTAACTAAAAGCTGGGTACGTAGGGAAGGTCCAGAGACTATCAGATACTTACTCTGTCCAACCAGACTAAAGATTTTAAAGAAGAACCTGAACGTTATCCTATGACAACTATGTCTACTGCCACTGAGATAAACAAAAGTTCATCTCAGTGGCAGTAGATATAGTTGACACAGGCTATGCAGATTCAATATGCAGATACTGGATTTTGATCTTGGTAACTGTTTCTCATGCTTAAGTACAATAAAAGAGAGAAACATTTTCCTTGCTGACATATTTGATTGTAATACTTTGTATACAAAAACATGTCAGTGAATTTGACTGATCTAAAATATATTTGTAGCCATAAATAAAGAATGCCTAAGCAATGTGAGTTTCTTAAAGGTACACTATGTCCTTTCTTTATACAATGGCTGGGATGATAGTTTCATGCCCTGAATCCAGCATCACAGTGGCGTGCATTATTGCATATTTACACAATGGCTATGGCTGTGGTAAGCGCTGAATGGAAGATTGTACTGTCAACATTGAATATCTGACAGCTACAAAGGAATATCCCAAAACAGTTAAACAAAACCACATGTGCTTAAATCCCAATAGATATCCTACTAGGTCAAGGGCATTCCTCTTCAATCAGCACCATCGCACTAATCGTTTCAGCTACAAAAACAGTTGCTGAACCAATCACTTACTATGACAAAACACAGAGAGGTTGCCAGCTAAGTTTAGCACTGCTCATAACACAAAGATTAACTTAAAATAATGTGTATGCTGAAATAACGTTTAATATAGGGGTAGTAACAAAAGTGGAAGATTGAAGGAACGAGTTAATTTGAGAAGGTTTCATTATCTTATCTCACTTCTATTTATCAGTACTAAATACTTAGCTTTATCTAATATGAATTCGATTAGTACCATAAGTGTGCCCCATTATTCATGTAATAGTCCAAGCCTTGCTTATATAACAGCTTATAAACTTTTAGTCTTCTTTGAAGTCACTTTATGGATTGCTAAATGGAAATCTTATATAAAATGACTAACTAGGTGATGATAGAAAGACTGAAAAATAAGAGCATCACACAGTTCCATATTTTCTACCAGGATTTTCCCTCATAAATCAGCTGGTACCCTCTGACCTACAACAGGAGATTATCTTATCTCACTAGAGAACATTTCAGTCACACCAAATTAGACTTAACAGTCAATGGATACATTTGATATTTTAATCATAACAAAAATTTGCCATTTTTCATTAACATAGCTGCTGCCTCTATATAGACTCCATGCAACACCAGAAACTCACAGCCAACTATAAGGTGCATAATTGTTTGGAAATGTCTGTGGGAATAGAAAAGACGGTGTACGTTAAAGAAAAAAAGTCTTTACATTACTCCAACAATTCCTTTTAGAGGGAACCATTTTGAGAAATGTAGCACCAGAGTCATGATTTCTAAAGAAAAGACCCTAAAGACAAAGCTAATAAATTATTCACATCTTATCTCCAAGTTAATCACGCTTTAGCTACTTTTTTCTCCACAGAAATGTTTCCATATTTAGGCTCCCACTAAAACACAATTTGGAAAAATGTATGTAGGAATGCCCTGATCCTGGAATTTAAGCTGTCTGGGGCAGAAATTTGAGTACATGGGGAACCCTAATTTTTTCCATGGGACTCTGTGTAGGCACAGGGGTCCCACCTGCCTGGATCTGACTGCAGGATCAGGGGCCTTAGGCTCGTCTCATCCTGGAACCAGAATCTTTGTGTGCGTCAAGCACTTTGGAAGACATCTAGGCTGTAATTTATATATTAATTTTATTAAACATTTTCTACTGATCTATATATTGGACAATTAGAATATCCTTTTAATTATGCTTTAACATTATTTTACTATTGAAACACTGTCAAATAGCAGATCTTAAATAATACACAACTGTTAAGAACATGAGTGAATCCTCTGATGCTAAAACACTGCTTTAACCTGGTTGTAGGATTCAATATATTTTTCTATGTACAAACAACGTAACAAGCTTTCAGCATTAGAAACAGGCTAACAGGTAAACTACCGTAAAACTACAATAATAATCTGGCTAATTTGACAAAAGCCTATTTTCCTGTGCCAGGGTGCAGACAAATTATGGTTTACTTACTAGTAAATACTAGATCAAATAGCCCCTGGTGGATTTATTTTTTTAAAATGGCAAAGGCAAAGATATCCAAGACACAAAAAATGGATCTTTTAGTGCAGACAAAGGACAAGAGTTTTGTTTGTTTATTTGTTTTTAATTTTACATGGCACTTTGAATAACAGCACTTCACCAATGTGTCTGCGTTCCAGAAGCTATGGTTTATCAAAACACCGTACTGGATACACACTGCTAAACACTATGTTTACCCATACAGCTTATCCAAGAGCTTTTTCTATTTTGGGCCTTCTGAGATGGTGTTTGGAAGGACTGTAGGACAGGAGGGTTGGGACGAAGCATAAACACAAACTGGGGAAAAGTGGTGCTAGTCAGATGTTCAAAGGGCATTTTGAGGAAGGAACCTCCAATATGCAGGTAGTTAATATCACTTCTTCTTTATCCACCCCAGGGCTAAACGAATCAATCAAAAAACTTTGGGACTGAAATATTTTTTAGAACTAGAGAATAATATCTTAAAAAGCCGAAGTAAGGTAAATGTCTGACACTGGTATGGGGCAGAAAAGTTCTTGTGCTATACAAAAAAGGCATAGAACAACGAATGCTAAGTTATCTATCTAGATATTTACATGGCTCCAATGTTTTAGCATCTAAGTACCTGACCATGTATTATCCGAAACCCACTGTGATATAAATCTAGAGTGTAAGTTACATTTCCACATATTAGGCAAACAAATCAGTTTTCACCTCAATACCATGCATTAATCTTCACCACTATTCTGATTTGGTCAGTCAACGTAATATTTGTTGCAATATGAAGCCAGGAGGAAACAAGCCATTTGTACATATGGTCTGTCTTCTTGGGAAGAAAGGCTACATAGGAGGAAGAATAATGACAAGAGGGAGAATATTGTTCTAGCTGACCAAAAGTATCAAATCAGATGTTCTTTAGTGACACACGATCATCTATACTAGAAGAGGAAAAAACAGATTGCCCTTCCTAAGACTGCAGTGTACAATGCAGATGGTTCCTTAGACACCAGATCTGAATGTCCTTGAAATTTAGAAAAGTCCATGTCCAAGTTGGTGAGTGAGTCCCATTTCCAGCATTCTGGACATTTGGATAGTGGGCCTGAATTTGAACCTTCCCATTCTCCCACTGATCCATTCTTTGTATCTTTTTATCCCTCCTTAACCTTGACCATTCTTGGAAATGACACAAACACGTGAATTAACCAGGAAGCCTATAGTACAACCCCTTTCCCACTAGAGCTACTACAAAACTGTAAGACAAAAGGGTTAATAAATCTTCTCTAGAAACAAGGAAGAAACTATGAACTACAACAGAAACACAACATTTACATGTTGGAAAGTTTTCAGACTCACAAAAATGGCTTTGGAGAGGTGATTCCATCTTTGTAATTGGGGAAGGGGGGAAAGAATTGACAGTTAAAGGCTCTGATGTAGTAAGTACAATGATACTTAGTGTCTGGATAGCACTGTTTGTCTTTAAATCACTGCGCACATATTAACTTCACAACACAAATGTATTATCCCCATCTTAAAGATGGAAAAAGTAAGACACAGAGATTAAGTGACTTACTTAATGAGCTAGGATCTGAACTCCTGAGTTCTTGGTTTCCGGACACATGCTTAGTCCACCAGACCACGCTGGCTCATGGCCAATTCCTGCTCCCCTACTGTGCAGGATACAAACTTGTTAACCTCCTGTAGGAAAGGGCTCACCACACTCAGTTTGATGTAAGCATATCCCAAGAGTGATTACATATGGGACAAGAGTTGAAGTGCGGCTCTTATCTAAAAAGAGGTTTTAACACAATCATTCATAAATTATTTGTACTTGTGGGGTTTAGAATGAAGTCTCCCAAACTATATTTGAATCATATTAAGTTTAATATTTATTAAAATTATGAATGTACTGTTGTGTATTGTTTTACACCACAATGGATAGTGGCACAGAGCAAACTAAAAACAACATAATCATCCCCTTAATAGTGCTGCATAGTATGTTAATAATATCTAACCAATTGGTAGCCAAAAACAGTAGAATACAGTACAAATATCCCTACAAGGTATATAAAATCCTATAATCCCAGTAGCCTGGCCCTAGAGCTTCAGTATTTTCAATTTTAAAAGGTACAGTACTGCATCTTACCACTGTAAAAACACAAAACAAAATAAACACAGTACCCTAGTAAACCAGTGACCAAACTCTCTGTTTTAGATTCCCAATTTGGATGGTATTCACCCAAGGGTTCTGAAGGAACTCAAAAGTGAAATTATAGGACTGTTAATTGTAATCTGTAACCTATCATTTAAATCAGCTTCTGTACCAAATGACTGGAGGATAGCTAATGTGATGCCAATTTTTAAAAAGACCTCGGCAACTACAGGCCGGTAAGCCTGACTTCAGTACCGGGCACACTGGTTGAAACTATAGTAAAGAACAAAATTGTCAGACACAGATGAACGTATTTGTTGGGGAATAGTCAACATGGTTTTTGTAAAAGGAAATCATGCCTCACCAATCTACTAGAATTCTTTGATGGGCTCAACAAGCATGTGGAAAAGGGGGATCCAATGGATATAGTGTATTTAGATTTTCAGAAAGCCTTTGACAAAGTCCCTCACCAAAGGCTCTTAAGCAAAGTAAGCAGTCATGGGATAAGAGGGAAGGTTCTCTCATGGATTGGTAACTAGTTAGAAGATAGGAAACAAAGAGTAGGAATAAATGGTCAGTTTTCAGAATGGAGAGAGGTAAATAGTGGTGTCCCCCAGGGGTCTGTACTGGGCCCAGTCCTATTTAACATATTCATAAATGATCTGGAAAAAGGGGTAAACAGCAAGGTGGCAAAATTTGCAGATGATATAAAAACTACTCAAGTTAGTTAAGTCCTAGGCAGATTGCGAAGAGCTACAAAAGGATCTCTCAAAACTGGCTGACTGGACAACAAAATGGCAGATGAAATTCAATGTTGATAAATGCAAAG
Organism: Macrochelys suwanniensis; assembly: GCA_033296515.1. Lineage (NCBI taxonomy): Eukaryota > Metazoa > Chordata > Testudines > Chelydridae > Macrochelys > Macrochelys suwanniensis. Next base: position 3,305,350 of record CM065790.1, on the reverse strand, counting down.
TAATGCACATTGGAAAACATAATCCCAGTGATGGCATCTAAATTAGCTGTTACCACTCAAGAAATAGATATTGGAGTCATTGTGGCTAGTTCTCTGAAAACATCTAGTCGATGTACAGCAGCAGCCAAAAAAGCGAACACAATGTAGGGAATCATTAAGAAAGGGACAGATAATAAGACACAAAATATTATATTGCCTCTATATAAATCTATGGTACTCCCACATCTTGCATACTGCGTGTAGATGTGGTCACCCCATCTCAAAACAGATATATTGGACTTGGAAAAGGTTCAGAAAAGAGCAATAAAAATTATTAGGGATATGGAACGGCTGCTGTATGAGGAGAGATTAATAAGACTGGGACTTTTCAGCTTGGAAAAGAGATGACTAAGGGTGGATATGATAGAGATCTATAAAATCATGACTGGTGTGGAGAAAGTAAATAAGGAAGTGTTATTTACTTCTTCTCATAACACAAGAACTAGGGGCCACCAAATGAAATTAATAGGCAGCAGGTTTAAAACAAACAAAAGGAAGTATTTTTTTTACACAACACACAGTCAACCCAAGGAACTCCTTGCCAGAGGATGTTGTGAAGGCCAAGACTATAACAGGGTTTAAAAAAAAAGAACTAGATACATTAATGGAGGATAGGTCAATCAATGTCTATTAGCCGGGATGGTGTCCCTAGCCTCTGTTTGCCAGAAGCTGGGAATGGGCGACAGGAGATTATTAGGGCTAGACTTAGCATAACAGTTATTCTAACCCTAACAAACCAAGAACTTCACTTAAATCCCCTTTTCCTTTTTCTACTTCCACACTTCGTGTTTTCTTCCACAGGATGGAACACTAGATGATTACCTATTTTGTTCATTCCCTTTGGGGCACCTAGCATTGGCCACTGTTGGAAGACAGGATACTGGGCTAGATGGACCTTTGGTCCGACCCAGTATGGCCGTTCTTATGTTCTTAATTTGTTTATCAATTGGGGAGACTGAGTTCAGAGCCCAGATAATAGTTTGCTTTCAAGCAAACAGCTTGAACATTAAACATTCTTAAAATGTAGCATTTGTCATGCTATTTGTCTGATTTTTTCTGCTTAATGCAACACAGAAAAATTGCCCAGGAGCTGTTTTTTGCACAATATGAGTGGAACAATATATATATAATGGCATAGTCTGGGGGTTTAGGCTCTTAGGACAGTACCCTGGATGATTATTGCTGACATATACCCAAAAGAGAGAGCTGTCTGTATGGTAAAGTTACCAGTGTTTGATGTAGGTTCCAAATGTTCTTGTATTACTATTTTATTAGGTGCATGACTAAATGATTGTATGGTGTAAGAGATCGTACATAGTATAGCCCAAATTTTCAACTCTGGTGTTTAAAGTTAGGTATCTAAGTGGACTGACTGACAAAGGCATTGAGCATCAGCTGCTGCTACTAACCTGAAAATGCTAACCTGTGTTTAGCTTCACCTGATTTCCGAGCAGCAATATTTCCCCACTACCACTGCATATGGCTTTCAGATTGGCCCTGTTGAACGGTACTAATGACTAAGGACAAATATTCAAAACAATCTAAGTATGCTGTGTAGTTGTAGCTGCGTTGGTCCCAGGATATTAGAGAGAGAAGGTGGATGAGGTAAGATCTATTATTGCACCAACTTCTGTTCAATAAAAGACATTACTTCCATCCACTTTATTTCTCTAAAATCATCTAAGTGACATTTAGGCACTTTTGAAAATATTACCTTACGGCTAGGATTTTCAAAGGAGCCCTAGGCTCTGCACCCCCTATTGACAACAGTGGGAGTTGGGTGGTTTGCTTCCATGGGTTCCTTTGAAAATTACAGTCCATGGTGCTTGGGAATTATTTCCAGTTGTTTTACATGTTCCTAAATCTTTCGGGAAGGCCAGGGTTTTCTTATTGATGGTAAGATCTCTGCTTCTGGACCTATCATCTTGAGCATCAGAAACTAATGATAACCAAATCTATAAAAGCCTAAAAATGGCAAAGTAGAGACGATCAATATTGTTGTTAAAAATCAAGCCTGATCCACTCTGATAGGGTCAAATTCAATCGTAGTAAATTGGTCAAATGAAACAACAGGGTTCATGCCATGTCTGTCTGGTCTCTCTCTTTCACTCACACACTCACGACTCTGACCACTGGGTTGAAAACAGTACCCAAAGTGTATTCATGAGTTTGTCAGAAGTGTGCAAGCAACCAAATAAGGCTCCCGTGATGCTAACATTTATGCAGATGTTTAGTTTCAATCACGTGCTTAAAGTTGAGCATGTATGTAAGTGTTTGCAGGAGTAGGACCTAAACCATAGAAATACATACTACTCTGAGGGAGGAGGGGAGAGACTTACCTCCATTAAACTTAAATGTATTCCAATGAGGTAGGGCATCGGGGCACTGTGAAGAGAAACAAACAACTTATTTATATTCACATAATAATGGAGATTATTAACATACACTTAAAAAGCCAGCTGTAATATAGATAACAGGGATACAGGATTACATTTCATTTAAAAATAGAAATCCAGATGCAACATTCCATTTGAGCCGAAAAAAGTCAGCTTTATTTTGAAGTCTTATCTCTTAATTTGAAAGCCACAGTCTCTAATTTAATAACTTTCCACTGCAGCTTGCAAGGTAAAGTTGTCGTTACTAAAAAAATATCAGTTAAAGGAGGGATGTTACCAAACGTCATATTATTTTATTATGACTATACCCAGAATGACACCATGGACATCTGTGGATCCACTCTTCTTCAAATAATGTCAACATTTAGAGAGCTTTGCTCATACGAAACACTATGTGGTTTATTTACTTATATACACCACCCAATAGGACAAGCTCTTGATCCTTTGGCCAATGCATGCCAAGAAGAGAGCATTTTAATATTTATTTATTGCTGAATTAAATAGATCCTGATACAGACACCCATATTATAGAAAACAGCAGAAACCGGTTCATCTAGCCCAGTATCCAGTCTTTCGACAGTGGCCAATGCCAGGTGCCCCAGAGAGAATGAACAGAACAGGTAAACACCAAGTGATCCATCCCCTGTCGCCCATTCCCAGCTTCTGGCAAACAGCGGCTAGAGACACCATCCCTTCCCACTCTGGCTAATAACCATTGATGGACCTATAATAACCTGTTTGTTGAGTGCTGACAACTGTGCTCAGCACAGTACAAAAGATGGAGTAAATTAGCTCATGCATCAAAGAGCTAACATTGTGTGTGCCTGATGGGAGTTACACACCTATATCTAAGGGCAGAATTTTGCCCTAAGCATCCACTGGCATAACAAACTTAGTGCCTTTTTAAACCCATTTTCTGCATAAATTCTTTCAAGAGCATTGTAATTGTCTGGTTTCACCCACATAGTAGTTGTTGGGGCATTTAGTGCACTGGATGAGGTACACCATATGCTGTAATAGGCATGTGTTAGACCCATGGATCTTGAAAGGTGTGTTGTGGAGGGGTGCTGATCATTGTACCAATGGAGATACGTTTGCAGATTTTGCATATGTTATGATGGCAGGGTGTGGTGCCACTTTGAGTTGGTGTGTCCTGGTCTGCGGGGAGCTTGCTTCTGATGATGAGCCTGGTGAGGTTGGGGGCTTGTTTGAAGGCCAGAATAGGAGATTAAGGAAAGATTTCATTCGGGATGTAGTTCCCTTCAAGTACGGGTTATAATTGTTTAATGATATGCTGTATAGTTTCCAGTGGAGGGCGGAAGTGGCAACTAAGGTTGGGGGGGGGGAGGGCTGTGCAGTGAGAGAGTGTTTTTCCCCCCTGTATTGAAGCAGGTTCAGTCGGGGTATTTGGGTGGCCCATTCCATGATGTGATCTACGCCTCTGGTGGAATGTCCTTGTTTGGTAAAGGCGGTTTTAAGCGTGTTAAGGTGCGTATGAAAAAGTTACTCACCTTGCAGTAACTGAGGTTCTTCGAGATGTGTGTCCCTGTGGGTGCTCCATTCTAGTTCCTCCAGGTGACGGTGCGTCCCAGCGCTGTTGATCGGAGATCTTCGGTAGCAGTGCCTGGTCGGGATGCACGCGCTCAGCTGCTGTCTCGCGGTGTCATTAGGGTCTGCCTGAGCGCGCGCGTCCCGCACCCCCCTCAGATCCTTCTCTACCGTAGAGTTGTCTGATTAGTACTCCAAAGTAGAGGGGAGGAGAGTGGGTAGTGGAGCACCCACAGGGACATGCATCTCAAAGAACCTCAGTTACTGCAAGGTGAGTAACTTTCTCTTCTTCTTCGAGTGCTGTCCCTGTGGGTGCTCCACTTCAGGTGAATGTGAAGCAGTACCCACTACGGTTGATGGGATTTTGGAGTTGCGTGAGGGACAACGGTAGACAGCACCACATGGCCGACTATAGTGTCTGCTATGGTATCCCGTGTGATGGCATCATGTTTGGCAAATGTGTGGTCAGATGTTCACGTGGCCGCCTTGCATATGTCTCTAATAGGTACTTTGTGAAGGAAGGCAATGGATGTTGACATTGCTGTAGTAGAATGTGTTAACACTCTGGTGGTTGAACATTCTGGGTCTGGTAGCACGATCTGATGCAGTCCGAGATCCACTTGGAGAGTCTTTGCTTAGAGATAGCCTCACCCTTTGATCTCTCGGCAGTAGAAACAAATAGCCTAGGGGATTTACTAAATGGCTTAGTTCTGTCAAGATAGAATACAAGAGCCCGTCGGACGTCGGGGGTATATAACGCTGCTTCCTGTGGAGTCATGTGGGCTTGGGATGGAATACAGGTAAGTGTATTGGCTGGTTAAGGTGGAAGGTAGACAACACCTTGGGGAGGAATTTGGGGTGGGGTCACATAGTAACCTTGTCTTTAGAGAAAATGGTGTAGGGAGGGTAGGCCATCAAGGCGCTTATTTCACCAACCCTTCTCATTGACGTTATGGCAACCAAGAAAGCCACTTTCATTGACATGTGGAGCAGGGATGAGGTAGCCAGGGGCTCAAAAGGGGGTTTCATAAAAGCGCGGAGAACTAGGTTGAGGCTGCAGGAGGCTACTGGTGAATGAATCTCAAGGTAGAGATGTTGCAGGCCCATGAGGAAGCGTTTCATGGTGGGGTGTCCAGTCAGGTCATGCTTTTTTCTGATGACTGTTGGTGGGGACCTGGTAGTTGTGGGTGGAGAAGTCGTTGTTTTGAAATAATTCTTTGAGAAGGAATTGGTGAAAGAATTCTTCTAGCTCTCCACACGTTAGTATGGTATCAGGTCCTGTGGTGGGGCAGAAGCTCAGTCCCTTGAAGAATATGGCTAATTCAGCTCCAGTGAGGTGTAAAAATTGATGATGTTGGGGTCCATGTAGTGGGTCCTGGTGCCACGGTTTATCCTAGAGGTGAAGTTCTGTGGATTGTGGAGTTGTCGTCGTTTATTCCTCTTTTTGTATTTGTGTTGGATGGCTGTCATCAGGTTTTTTTTATAGTTGTTTTGGGTTTCTTGCATGATCTCCAGGTAGGTTTCCTGATTTTTTCTTTCCAGGGTGTGGATGTATGATGATTTCTTGTATGAGGTGGTCCCTTCTGGAGCATGTGGGGTGCAGGAAATTGTTTCTCAGTTTTTCTGAAATCCTTCTGTAGAGCTGTACAGCATATTTGGAGTCACATGTAGTGGTCAGAGATGAGGTTTTGCTTCTTGCATTTGCTCAGAATATAGATGTTACTTCCTTGCCATAACAGATGCAAAACCTACAGATACATCTCCACTGCTACAATGATCAATACCCCTCACAACACACCTTTCAAGATCCATGGGTCCTACACATGCCTACCACAATATGTAATGTACTTCATCCAGGGCACTAAATGCCCCAACAACAAACATGTGGGTGCAACCAATCACTATGCTCTCGAATGAACTTACACAGAAAAATGATAAAAGACAAAGACCATATCACCTGTGGGCAAACACATTTCACAAAACAATCACTCCGTATCTGACCTCTTAGTCCTTGTCCTCAAAGGAAACCTGCACATCACCTTCTAATGACAAGCCTGAAAGCTTAAATACATAACTTTGCTAGACACTAAAAATCACCCTTTTAATAAAGACACTGGATTTATCACTTATTACAACAACCCACTAACCCTCCCCTTTTTTGTCCTCTGACTGCAGGGGTGCTCATGGGCCATTTCACCTTGAATTGTCCCTTAAAATGTGTGTTAATTACTTATGCTAAACAATCTGTTCCACCTTGTACTTAGCTGTGACACTAAGTACCTTTTCCAGACCTGAAGAAGAGCTCTGTGTAGCTCAAAAGTTTATACGTTTCTCCAACAGAAGTTGGTCCAATGAAAGATCTATTACCTCCTCCACCTTGTCTGTCTAATATCCTGGGACCAACATGGCTACAACAACATAGGCACACATCTTATTTTATCACCAAAACAGGGTAAAATTATACTAAGTTGATTTTGGATATTAAATTCTTGTAGATTCACTGAAGCTTAGTTCACCTTTAATCTTAAATAAACGTGAAAGGAACTGTAGTGACTTGGTTTAAAATAACCACTATAGTGCCTTCTTATGAAGCATAGACAGAAGCTCATAAAAATGTAGTGTAGGAAGCATTAATTGAAGATGCTATTAAAATCTTATGTATTACTGCTTTGTCTCACCACTATACAAATAGTCTGACTAATTTGTATGTTGATCTTCTCAATCCTTCGTATTAGTTTAGCACCAAAAGGCCACATCAGGATTGCTGCCCTATTGTGCTGGGTGCCATAGTAACACAGATAGAGGCAGCCCCTGCCCTGGACAATACACAACCAAATTTTTTGATTACCTTTTACAGAGACGTTATATATGAATTTTCAGTATCCTACAACAAAACTTCTAGGTCTCATTAACGTGATGAGGTAGCATATTGCACATTAATGAATTTTGGGGACCCCAGTAAGAACACTCCTGTTTTTTCCCATTGTACCCCAATGCAGTATCTTACAGTGAGTTCCCACTTACCAGAGAGATTGCTACCTCAGAAACTCGCTCAATGAAAATTCTGGGGTTCATGCTTCACTGGGAGGTCTACAAGTTAGCAGTAGTGTTTGAAACCACTCTCTTGTATGTTGCAGCTTTTGCCATATTACAAGGTGTACACACTAAAGTTCAAGGCTTACATGGGAAATGTCAAATTGGAGGGGTATTTGTTTGTCATTTTGCATGTTTTAATTGCAGGAAATAGATATTTCCTTTACACATACTGCTTCTCTTCCAATGACCACATTCCAGGGGCAAGGAAATACCCAACAATTTTATACTCAAAGTGTAAACCATCAGTTTAGCTGCAAGCTGCACAAATGCTCAACTTCCCTGTGTGCCTAGCTGTGCTGTCCCAGACTTCTCTAGTATACACTGAAATGAATATGTTTCTAATTAAGTAGCCTTGAGAACATGACAGCTTCAATGTCAAAAATACCAAGTCTGAACCTCGGCAGGAAGTCTTAAGACTGCAAACGTCTCATCTAGTGGAACCTTGGCTAAAGTAATGAAAGGAAGCAGGAAGGGTGCACTACTCCAGAAAACTGGACATTTATTAATGTGTCCAGAAGCACAGCCTGTCACAGACCATAGAAAAACTGAGATCTGTAAAAAGTTAATTAACTGTATCATGTCAATCTTTCAATCTTCCACAGTTAATCAACAAATGGACTAGGGAGAATAATATATTTAATAAGAATGTCAGAACTGCTGAAATCAGGTGCCAACAAGTGAGATTCTAAGAAGCTGTAAAACAGATATAGCCTAAGAAATTTGGAATTAACTAACTAGGTGATGGATTGCCTAACCAATTTATTAATATGAGGGATCTAATTTAAAAGAAATATAGCACTTAATCATGTTATAGTGCGGGGGTGATGGGTTATAGTGATCAGACTTCAAAGGTAATATGTTATTATTTATTATTTGTATTGCTGTACTGCTTAGGAGCCCAAGCTATGGACCAGGCGCTGTACAAACACAAAGCAAAAAGACAGTCCTTGCCCCAAAGAGCTTACAATCTACTTATAAGACAAGAGACAACAGAGAGATGCAGACATTAGTGTCATGGAAAAGGAAAGTTTTAAGGGGGGGTTGAAGGAGGATAATGTGTTAGTTTTGCAGAGATTTATAGGGAGTTCCTCCCTAGCATGTGGAGCAGCACAGGAGAAGGCACGAAGATACTTGTTTGAAAATGTAATAAGTGGGTGATGGAAGCTGGCACAGCGAGGCAATTGGAGAAAGAAGTCAACATCTCGAGAGTGAATGAGAGATGATAGGTAGGATGGGGATAGGTCATGAAGAACCTTGAACGTAAAGATAAGTAGCTTATGTTTGATTCAACAGAGAAGGCGGAGCAAGTGGAGGAATTCAAAGTGAAGGGCAACATGATCAAAACAACAGACTAGGACAGTGGCTCTCAAACTATGGCTCGGGACCCCAAAGTGGGTCACAACCCCATTTTCATGGGGTCACCAGGGCTGGCTTAGACTTGCTGGGGCCCGGGACCAAAGCCCGAGGGCTTCAGCCCCGGGCATCGGGACACAGTAAGAAGAGAAATGAGAGCAGATACAAGGGAGATCAGGAGATGGGATGGGATCACTGAGGCAAGTGGAGGGTTCAGAGGGGGAGAGAAGATGAGAAACGTCTGTATATCACCCAAATCTGAAAAATTAAAATAAATTAAAATTGAAAAAATGCTTATCAATATAGATCTTATCTGTCCAAATTACATACAAAAAATAGAATTCTACCAACCCTGCTCATAAGTGTGTGGTGAACTTTAGTAACAGGCATTAGTTGTGGATATAGAACACACAACAATCAAAGCATGTGGGCGAAAGTCACATGATGCAGACACATGACAGTTTCTCTCACACTCCAGTTTTCACCTACTGCATGACATCCTACTCTTCCAGTCCCACAACTGTGAATACCAATTGCACAAAGATGTTTGGTGGCAGCCAATAACTATTAAGTCCCAGATTAACAAAGCATTAATTCCAACCACACTTTTTGCTTAAGCAATATAAATGCCTGGGTCTTTTTTTGGCCATTGATTCACTGTTTGCTGTATCATTTTCCAAGGAGAACAGGGTTATTTATAATCAAATGAGTTATATAGGTAAATATCAAATAATAGGAGTAGGAATGTGTAGGCATGAATATGGATATTGTGGACTTAATGGCTTCATATTGCCCATTCATTGTAACTGCATTTTTACAATTCGTTTAATTCCTTCCCTCAGGCTAACTAGAGACCCCTTAATTATTTTCCCAAGAGGTGGGCAACTACTAATTGGAAGAGAGGCAGGTGAAAAAGAAGGACATTTCTGCTTAAGTGCTAATTTAAAAAATATATATATACTGCCATTCAAGACAAAATGAAATTTAAAAACCACTGACATCAAGAAGGTACATAATTTACAGCTATCTTAGGATTTGTGCAACTTTGCTTGATTATTCTAAGGAAATGGGTAGTTACCATCACAAGTCACAGATCATACTTACTCTATTTGTGTTCTACCTGAGCTACAAACATAGTCTTATTCTGCACCCTTACTCACACTGAGTAGAACCTTACTCTGCAAGCAGTCCCACTGATTTCCCATGGAATTATTCACTGAAGGGTGGCAGAAACTGGACCAAAACTTTTATTTGAGAATTTGATGCAAATTAAAAAAAACACTATTTTTAAAATTTTAAGTGGATGAACCTAGAAAACATTGCAACAAAGGAACCAAAATAATCATTACACGGGGCATTTAGCAAGCACAGGGATGTACCAGGTTGGCCCAAGACATCTAGTGGCAGGTTCATGCAGGAGAGTAGAGTCCAGGGTCTGAGCTCAGTCTTTTGATCAGCAGGGATTATCCTCTCTGGCCAGATAGGGAGCACATCCCAACCATGTGGGGATTTTGAAAGGGGTGTGTGTAAAAAGAAGACTGCACACTAACAGACACTTGTTCCACCCTTGCTGCAGAGTGGTCTGAAAAGGTGGTTCTCAACTTGCTACTGGGTAAGAATATCTAGGAATACCAACCGCTGACTACTCTATCAAGGGTTATAAAAGCTGGTTTATTCACCTTAGAAGAGATCCTGTTCTCTTTGGCAGAGCCCCCACAACACAATCAGGGACCCTGTATTCTGGAAAACAAAGAGACACCAGCCGATTTTATAGGGCTTAGGGAAAGGCAGATTCTCTCTCCAGGCTAAGTTAAAGAAGAGAGAAAACACAAAAGGAAGAAGGGGGGAAAGAAGAGGGTAATTTCCCAGTAGAAACTGGTCATGACACCAGGGAGCTACTTGCAGAAACAAAAACAAACAAACCACCCAACAATTCTTTCATGGATATAAAAATATCTGTAACCTGCACTTGATTGCTATTCAGAGGCATGCTGGCCAGAGACATGGGCCACAGATGCTATGCAGACACACTGGCTATATGCATCAGCATCTCAGGCCCTGTTACTCTTGTCATTTGCTGCCATGCCACTGTTCTCAACAATATTGGTTCAAACATCTCCCCTATCATTCTGCTTTCCAAAGGAAGAGCAATCTGGCATGAAGGCATAAAATCTAAAGCAGGGAGAACCTCAACGTTTACTATATTGAACTTAAATTCTTTCCCAGTGGAGAAGGTACAGCAAAACTGCTAATAACCAAAAAACAGACTTCAATACCATTCTCTCCATGAGTAAGAGTTAAAGTTGGAAGCTAACTGGCAAGGAGCACATGACTGAAGGCATCACTGGTATAAGCAAGTAGCATGATGGTCTCTCTACTCCATCTCCTTCAGTACAAGCAGTAATCTTGTTGGAACAGACAGATTCTTATGCCATAAACAGAGATTCTGTAATTTTCGGCTCTGTACACTGTCACATGAAATAGGGATTTAGCTCAACATAAAAGAATGGGTTTTTTTTGATCTTGAAGAATCCTTCCAAAGGTAGAGAGAAAGGCAAAGATGAAGTCCTGACTCTCTTATAAAGAGGAAAATTAGAAGGGTGCAGATGTGAAAGAGAAAAGTGAATGCTCCAGCTAAGGCAGGTTATTATATGGGGGGACATGAGCTTTCAGCCTCAACCCTGAAACCCTACTTCACCTCCATCATTATAATAGTGTTAAATATACAAAATGTGTTTTTAATTTATAAGAGGGTCACTCTCAGAGGCTTGCTGTATGAAAGGGGTCACCAATACAAAAGTTTGAGAACCATTGAGCTAAGTGGTTGGGCTGAGTTCATAGAACAATTGTGCTGAAGGGAAATAAAGCAGAGAGAGGTCACTTTCAAGATGGATATTCAGGATGGCAACTGTGAAAGAACAATGGTATCATCTGCATCTTGCAAATGGCTGATAATTCACTGTGCGAAATTGGAGGAATGCTGAGTAGACCTTTCAGCTGAAAAGGTCCAGGTTCTTGGGGTCCTTGTATTTATGGGTCCTGTGTCAGATCTGGTTTTCTATTAGATGACAGAAAGAGACCCTGGAGTCCAGTAAGCATAGATGTGCTCAGCGCCTTTCGTGGAATCCAATATGATTTTTCCCACCCACTTTAAAGTCGGCAGAAGCGAGGCCAGGGTGTGCCACAGACCCTTTGCTGGGTCTATGATGTCCTTGTTGATCAGGAGGGTGATTCTTGTGGGTTCCGAGGATACCAAATAGGTTGTGTGTTTTTTCCTGAATCGCCATCATTTTCATGCCCAATATCTCGACTATCCTCCATAACTCTTGGAAAGCAATGATGTCATCAATGGCCAGTGTCAGGGCTGAAGAGGATTCCTTCAGAGGGGAGGGAAACGGGTTCGCTCGAGTTCCGGTACAGGCATTCTTGCCAGCGATGCCAGTGGTAACTGAAATCTCCTTTTCACAAACACATGTGAAGGTGTCCTGCTCTGAGGTCTAGGAGAGGGAAGGCCAGTGTGGCTATGGTGATAGGTTGTATTGGTAACGACATTTCTGTCCCAGGAAGAAAATAATAAATGAGAATAAGAGAGAGAAATAAAGAAAAACAAATGTTTCTGGGCTGGAGAAGAGTTCTGAAATCAGAAGTGGGATGGACACAGTCAAGGTTCTTTCTTGCTGCCACAGACAGTAAGTGGGAATTACAGGAGGCTTGGGGCTGCTCATGCAGGAGAGCACAAAGTGTACATGTGGTCCCACTGGACTCTGCTAGACAAAAGATTCCAAGCTCACATACATGAGGTACATGCACATTTATAGTGCAATCTATACTGACTCATGCTCGAAGAAAAATCTCTCAAAAAAGAGATATTGAGAATAGGAATGTAGCTCATAAAGCTAGCATTAGTGTTCTGTTAGCAATAACCCAGTGAACCTACAGGCTTATTTCCTGTAAGGCATTAGCTTATGCAATCAGCACAAAGCTTTGAAGCCTATGAGCCTTGGCATAAGTAAGTGATCCAACAGTGACCCTGTCTGTACAAAATCATACCGGGTAACCAGAAGAACACTGAACTAATACGAAGCTTGGGATATTTTAGCAGAAGCTTGATTACGTACTTGCCTTGGCAACAAATTGACATATAGGATAATACTATGGGATAAGGACACCCTAACATTTTTAGGGTAAAGAAATTAAATATAGACAAAGAAGGATGGGCATTTGTATGAATATTCATGGCAACTATCAGGCTCTATAATAGGCCAGACCATCATATAAGGGGGAGATCTGCACCACTGGATTCATTTGGCACGCCAGAGACAGGGTAGGACCTTCATGGATGACCGCTAGTCTTTTACCACCAGATCCCCAAGAAAGGGTCTGAGTATATGTAAGGAATGGTACAAGAGCCTAGCTTAACTTTATATTACTGCTATATTTTTATGTGGTTTGGAGCATTTGTGTCGTTACTAATTGTGCTGATAAAACTGATTAAAGCTTTGCTTTGTCCTCAGTGTGAGTCTGAGTATGTATTTCCCAAACACAGAACAGAAATATTAATTGAATACTTCTGCCTTTTCTGCATTATTATTGGTAATTGTACCTTTTCCATCTAGTAATGGACCAATACCATTGTCAGGATAATTTTTGTTCCTATGTATTTTCAGACGTCCTTCTTATTCTCCTGTCCCTTTACTTCCCTTATCAATTTTCTACAATTTCTAACCTCTTATTTATATTTATTTCTATCAACTTCCCCTTTCTTCTATCAATTACATTTTTTTTAAATGTTCATAGCTGTTTTCATTTCCCCTCTAAACCAGACTGTGGATTTAAAAAACAAAACAAAAAAATCCAGCACCACCTTCCTTCCTCAATCGTGAATTTTTGGGCATCAGGTAAGGTGTTCTTAAATGATTATCAATTATCATTCACAACTTTCTTTTTAAATTCGACCTCCCAGCTGATTTGGCTCATAAGTGTTTTCAGCTTTGTAAAAGTGGCCCTATTGAAGAACAAAGGATATATTGCTCATCTGCACTTTATTCTGCTTACACATTATACATGTGATCAAATCATGATCACTTGTACTTAAGAGAACATTAATTTTTTGTTTTGTGATCAGTTTTTCTTTATCTGTTAGGACAAGGACTAGTAAATAATTCCCATGTTGGCTGCAATACTTTTTGAGTTAGGATGTGAAACATTTACTAGAATGGAAGCCACAAGCATGTTTTCAGATATTTACAAAAGCTGGAGATGTCTGGCTCCTTTTATTTTTCTCTACCATCTGCTTTAGTTTCTCCTCTTTTAAATTCTTATGTCACAGCTGCAAAGTAAAGAACCAGACAGTAACTGAAGTTAAAATTAAATCAAAATTAAAGACTCAAGTTTAAAAATAAGTCAATTCCAGTTCATTTCCCCCAAAATGCAAAGGCCCATAAAGTAAAAGCGTAGCTTTAGAGTAGATAGTAACAAGTGGATTTATTAGTTTTTATGGCCAAAATCACCTTTCTGAGTTCACACAGTTACAAAATAGATGGAAGTTATTTTGGGAAACATATTTATGGCACATAAATTGGTGCTAAATTGATTTATTCATACAATTACAGTGTGTGATTACTACTCTAATTAAAGTTCACATCAGGCTAAGATAATGAGTTGTTGTGTTTGTGAATGTGCAATTAGAGTCTTCCTGATAATTATAGGTTTTAAAATCATACTTTTAGCCCCCTAGCTTGTTCATTCGTTATAGTCACAGGCTGAAATGCTGTGGAAGAGTCAATTCAGCCTGGCTCAGCTATTTGTATCTTTATTTCTTTTCGTACATGGCCTATGTTTTTGCTTTGTGCACACCTGTGCTCCCAACTGCGGGGTCCAGTCTTAGCCCCTTTTAACATGTCTTTGTCAGGAAGTCAATGAATACCTAATCTTCAAACCCAGTGTAAAAGCCTCTTGCGGCCCACACCGTTGTCCTGAAAACTCCTAGCAGCATGTACCTGAAGAAAAAACTGGCATTAGCAGCCTTCATGTGTTAATTACACATGCAAAGCCTATTATGCACAGAAAGGGCACCTGCTGGCAGTGAAAATGACTAGAATCTGCCCTTCCTGTGCAGTGAGTAAATTGAAGGTTCATTTCTACAGGAGATAATAGTTTTTAGATTCCATTCCGTGTATCCCTGACATGGGCATGTACTTAACATTTAAATCAACTGCAGAGGAACAAACCTTCTTTAAATTTACATGTTTCAGGCTCCTAGCACTTCACTTAAAACGCTAGTTATCCCTGCTGGTTCCTTACTTAGAAGCACTGCATAGGCTTTTGCTAAGAATGTGGAGAAAAGTCACAGAGAAGAATACAATAAAGCTATTAGCGTAGACTCCAGTTTCTTGAGATTTATGGATCCTGATTGAAGCCACAAAAGTTAGCTTAAGATGATAAAATTCAATTTTGATTATCTGTTTTTCTCAATAGCAGTATTTTCATTTAACCATCATTGTATTTTCTGTTCTTTAAGTGGTCAAATACACCCACTGATTTTTTTGGTTGCAACACATTTACTGGTGAAATGTCAAAAAAAGTCATTAAAACAGAAAAAAATATTTAGCACAAAAGCATGCAAAGCCACTGATGGATGAATGCTTGATCTAAACAGTAGCACAGTTCTGGCCACTACTTATTAGATATGTATTTCCACTGTATTTTATTTCAGGAATTGTAGGTAGGTATTTTGTGGTAGACTATGTGGTGCGTTAGTTTGAGTGTTCCTACAGCAACTGTGTTTAACACGCACTTCTTCCTATGACTCTCATGTATGATATGCATACTTAGGCTGTCTTGGCTATTATAATTGAATATATGTTGTTTCAAGCACATTTAAGGCAGGTCAGAGAGAGAGCAGAGACTGATTTTTGAGTAAAAATATATCCCTCACTGTTCAGTGGCTATGTAGAATTTGGTATGACACTATTCATATGAATTTACGTGAACAGGAACAGTTCTTAATTCACACCCCTACCCAATCACAAAGTGAATATGACTTTTGTCCTTCATATTAAAACTTAAGGATTGGCAGCATCTCTACTGGAGGTCACAATTAGGGTTAAGTAGGCACTTTTCAGCATATACATTTTTATTCACAACATCCCCAGTGCCTGTGCCCCCTCTTGTCAGTTTCACTTCACTCCCTGGTGTAAAATTAACATGGAGCAGTGCAAAGCTAAGTAGGAATGGAAAAGGGGAGTGATTAAGAGCAGCATGAACTTAACAGGCAAGTTTTAGGTGTGTTGCCAGTTTAAAAAAGTCAAATAGCAGAAGCTGTTCTTAAAATGTGGCATAGTATGTGATCATGGAATCAAAGATTACATCATAATGCATATACACAAGGGGGCCAAATTAAAATTGCACAAATCTTGCATTTCCTAATTTCTGAGAGTTGATTTTGCAACCTTAAGAATGTTCCTTTAACATAGCTTTTGTAATTATTTATATAGTGCTCACAATGTGCTAGATACTGTACTGACTTAAAGGAGGACAGTCCCTGCCCTAAAGAGCTTGACTTGTATACAAGCCTGGAACTCCTTATACTATTCAGCTCTCTCTGTGCCCTCAACTACTTCAGCCATCCTTCTGCCTGCTTTTGGGAAGAATATCACTGTCTCTTTGCTCTTGCTGACTAAGACTGTTAACCAGGGGTCTCACTGCAGCCCGCGGAGACACGCATGCAGACACACTGCTGGCAATGTCCGCTGCAGGCGCCGCCCCCTGCAGCTCCCATTGGCTGGGGAGAGGGACAGAGATACCATCACTAGTTGCCGGGCAGAGTCAGCCCTGGAGGCAGTGTCACTTTTTTCCACAATGAATATAAACAAGTCAAAATACTGAGCACAATTATCTGATGCACACCTTGCTGCAATCCTGAAGGTTTCAACTGTTCAGTCACTGAGGCCAAACATCAACAAACTGACAGAACTGAAGCATTGCCTGGTGTCTGGCAAACACTAAAAACTCTCTGGCAGGCGAAGAATTGTATAAAGTTGTATGAGAGTTTTATTATTTCTAAGAAATTTGAAATAAAAAATACAATATAAACGTTTTCTTTTCTGAACACCATCTTCAGTGACACTATTGGCCAGCTGGGAGGATTTGAGGACTGGCACTGGCCCTAAGGTAAATTGAGTTTGAGACCCCTGCTGTTAATGGTACTCCTCCCTCACACTCCTTGAGCTCAGGTTCAGATTCCCACCATGTCATTCAAAACCAGGTAACCCCAACACAATAGTTGCCATAGCCCATCTCACTTTTCAAGTTAAAACAAAGTTTATTGGTGTGAGATACAAAATAAAAGGGGAATTGCAAACAAAATAAGAGCTCATAAATCGACTATGAGAAGTGTACCTATCTGGGCTCTGTGCTTTTTGACTGGCATTAGTTAACAATGAAGAAACCCTTACATATTATCCATGTCTTTGTATTCCTCGGCTGTTGCAAATGTTCCTGTAAACCTTGTCTGCACTAGGAATTGTACCTGTTCCTGACAGTAGATGATGTCTGCAACAGGGGTAACTGAACCAGCACTTTAAAAAACAACATACATTCAACTGTGACGGTTTACAGGACCAAATTATGTTCAGCACATTTCCAGAACCATTGCTGGGACATGCTCTTTGCGACAGGAGAATAAATAGCTTCCTTCACAAATCCTGAAGCTGCCACTAAGGGTCTGTCTACACGGCACAAATAATCCTGCAGCAGCAAATCACAGAGCCCGGGTCTACAGACTGGGGCTCATGCTATGGTGCTAAAAAAAGAGCCATGTAGATGTCCCAGCTCAGCCTGGAGCTTGGACTCTGAAACAGTGGCCTCCCCAGGAATTGAAATGGGGGGGGGGGGTCGAATTTATTGGGGGGAGGGGGTGTCACTAAATTGGCATGTAACTAGTTCACAAAACTGGGAGGGTGTTGGGGAAATTCAGGGGCGGGGGAGGGTGTAGGGAAATCACTGCTCTGAAACCTACTCTCTTCCGCAGGCTTCAGAGCCCAAGCTCCAGCCCAAGCTGGAATGTCGAGACAGCTATTTTTCGTGTCACAACATGAGCCCAAGTTTCTAGTCCCAGACTCTGATACTTGCTGCTGCGAATTCTGGGGGGTTTTTTGGCCATGTCGGTGTACCCTAAGGTCAACTGGCATATAAAATGACTTTCCAATGAAGAACAGATTTGATAGTTATACTCCACCTCCCATGTGCACATGCTGGACCATCTTAAAAACATTATTTGCCACATCTTCTTCCCAGAGGGCAATGATTGTTTGTGTGGAAACCTGCATATTTGTTTTGTCAAACGATAAGAAAAGTGCTTGGATTGAAGATTTAATGGAGTCTTTCCTGCAAGAATGTACTAAGGGCCATTCTAAAAATCTAGAACAGTGCTTGAAATGTTTCTTTGTACCGATACATAGCAGGCAGCTGCTTGGCAGGCATGCTTTGTGCGTTGTCACTGTAAATTAATGTATTCTTAATTTGACCCAAGTAAAAGTTTTGGTTGACAGATTGAATAATGAAAAAAAATGCAAATGATTCCAGGCTGAAACTTTCTAGCTTGATGGGAAATTGGTGTGAGTGGCAAAGAGCATCTTGGGAGTTATAGGAAAGCATACTGAGTTCACATGTGGGAGCGTCCAGTGTCAAAGAATTCCCGCTCTCTTTCCCTTCTATAGGAGGCTATAACTCCATGCTAATGGAGCAGGAGAGACAGAAAAGGTTTACACCTCTCCCAAATAATGTATCAATTTCTAAACTCACACTGCAAAATAGAAGGTTGTAACAGGAAAGCAACAAAGAAAAAAATAAACTGACAAATCAGGAAAGCAATGGGAAAATAGGAATTATCTGTTTCTGCCTGTGTCATTTATTTTTGGATTCTTCTTGATTTAAAATGTAACAGTTAAACATAATCTATGCTGTAATAGTGAATCTTGAAGATCTAAAATTAGTATATAGTAACATTCTATAGTAATATATCATGTTAGAGTAACTAGTAAGACTAGTGCTATTATATTATGCTATGAAAACAATGTATTTGACTTACTGAATCAACTACTTATTTAACATACACGTATAAATTTTTAGATTAACAGTTACACCATAAAAACACTTAAACCTTAAAATGCAGAAATTCATAAAACTGTTGTGTATCTAAGTGATCTACAGTCTTACCAGCAGTAGTCCAACAGATGCGGGGGCAGAACAGGAATGTAAACATGTTGCCAGAACATTGGGTAGAGCATAGCTGCAGACCCATGAATGCAGGCAGTTAACTGAAAGATATAAATCAAAACAAGATTATAAATAAGATAAAAGTTAAGCTTAAAAGAAATGGCTGGCCAAACAAACAAATAAATCATAAAATAAAATAATGTTAGAAGTAGCAACTGGTTTTGTCTCCGAAGATTTGACTACAGAACATACATTGCACTGGTAACAAATGCTAGTGACGGGTGGAGTAATACTGGTTCATGATGATTGTTGTTTGACTTAATTTTGTTAATATCTGAGAATATATTTCGCCCAACACACACAACCTGAAGGCAGCATTTCACACCTTCCCCAAAGCAACAGAAGCAGAGAAAGAAAATAGGGAGCTGAAGGGAAGAGGGAGGAAATAATAAAAAATGGCAGAAAGTCTGATCCTGGCAATTTCCACCTAGTGAGTAGCTTAGAGATGTAATAAAACAACAGTATAAATATTAAGGAAGAAAAAAAATATCTGTTACCTCAATAGTACAGTAGACTTGGGACTAATGAATTGTAAACAGCATGGGTTTCTCTAAAACAATTCACGCCAAGCAAATTGATCATTTTGGCTAGAATTACTGAATAAGTGGGTAAAAGAAAGAGTCTGTGTTCCTGGACTTCAGCATTTGATCTACTGACCCTCATAATTTTTCATTAAAAATTCATTCAAATTGGCTTGGACATTGCCAGAAACTGAGAACTAAAGATAAATGGCCATCAAGCTGTGGGGAGGTTACTATTAGGGTGCTGGACGAGTTGATTTGCGTCCCAACCTTATTTAAAATCTTAATTAATAACCAGGAAGATAATGTGAAATTTACTGAAGGAATTAAAATGGGAGATGTTGTGAATCCCTAAACGGACAGATACTTAAAACACAAGGAAGCAGAAAAGGTCAAAACACTGCATGAGCAGGAAATAATATTAATATTAATAATTATTAGTATTTGTATTACTATAGCACCTAGGAACCCTAGTAATGGACAATCATCCCACTGTGTTAGACACAGTACACACACAAAACAAGAAGTCCCTGGCTCCAAAGAGTTTACAATAAAAGTTTAAGAATAAGAGAAGAGACAACAGAGGCATATAGACAGATAGTGGAGTACAAGGAAACAATTAGACAGTATTGGTCAGCATAGCAGGCAGTGAATGAACAGATTTATCCTGGAAAACAAAGATAATACATCTGGGGAAACAATTCAAAACTCAGATAAATCAATGCAAATGGAGACAGATACTTTGAAAAAAACAGTTACGCTGAAAGAGAGCAAGGGATGATAGCTGACACCAAACAACCTAGATAAGAGTGGTCTTCTCATTTGGGAGCTGCACACAAGGAGGTATCATGGCCCAGGAATGATGTCATGTCCCTTGTAAGCACATACCTAGAATAATGCTCAGCTTAGAGTATAAGAAACAATTTAAACAAAATTAAAAGAAATGCAGCAAAATGTTTAAAGGAAGGGAGGAACAGACTTCTGAGGAAAGAGAGTCAAATACGTACAGTTTGACTAAATGATGACAAAGAAAGACAACACTCTCTATGTGTATCTAAAAGGTGCACTCTCCAAGGACATGCAGGAAGTTTAGGGTGACTTACAGACATAATGGGATGAAATAAAACAAAGGAAAAGTCAGAATGAACATTAGGAAGCATGTCTTAACTGTGGGACTTATTAGGGTGCAGTGTAGTCTCCAGAAGGCAGTGGAGTCATTTACTACTGGACAAGCCACTGAGATATATATTGTACCACAGAGAACCAGTGACTGGAAGAGGAAATGGTCTAGGTGAGCTAACAGGCCTTCAGCTCTAATTTCAATTCTTAAACTAAGACTTATCCTGCAGCACAACAGGCTGCCCCATCAGGATTCCATGTTGGGGAAATAAGTCTCAATTGTGAATCTAGTTTCTGTGGTTCATGCCAGAGCCTTTCATGTATTTTCAATGCAGTTTTTGTTGGCTTGTTTTAACACATGGATAACTGTTAGTATGTGAACAACAAACCTGTTTTTGGAGTTAACATGTGGCTGATTGGGCATCAAGAATGAAGACAGGGACTATATTTTAAACACGTCTTATTTTTAGCCCATAGACTAAAACCTACTGAAGTCCAGAGTTGAAACAGATCTGGATAATCTGCGAGGATACAAGAAGAAATACTGAGACTCTTTGGAAGGGAGCCAAGGCTCTGTGCACCATGATACAGCCACACGGAACCAGTAGTTTTTTAATGGCAAAAATGTAACCATAAAAGTAAATGCAAATAGATTTTACACTTTAGAACTCAAAAAAACAGATTTTTTTTTCAATTTTTAAAAAATCACTCCCAGGCTAAGACCTTGTATGCCACATATAAGCCCACAGTTGACTTTTATGAATGAGCTATATACCACTATGCTAGAAAGCCAGAGCCTTAAGATATACACTATAGCTAGAGGAGAGATGTTAGAATATTTAGTATTATTATATTTAAAATAATAGATAAATAATCTAACAGTTACAGAACCCAGTACTGTACTGCAGCCCTATGAAAAGTATTTGCCAATCTCATGGACTATGAATCACTGCCTGTTTTACGCCATTAGATATACATCTGTCTTGATTATTAGGGCCTCAAGCTCTCCATTTCCTAATAAATTTCCATTGAGATTCAGAGACTTATTGCTGATCACAACATCAAGAAGGGCCTCCCTAAACCTCTGACTGTAGAAGCTGGGACTGGACGACAGAGGATGGATCATGCGATAAATTACTCAGTTTAGTTCATTCCCTCTGAAGCATCTGGCACCGACCACTGTCAGAAGGTAGGATCTGGGGCTAGATGAACCATTGGTCTGACCCAGTATGGTCATTCTTATGTTCTTAAGGGTTACAGCAATTAGGTGAAGGAGGGAAACACACCATTTTCTATAATATTTCTGATAACTAAGACAAGAAAATATCTAAAAAGCAAATTCTAATAGTATGCAAAACCCTGGAAAAGGAGGTAGGAGAATTTTCTTGTCCCCTATAAATGAGGCAATGGGAGAGGGTTAACCTTAAAATATGACTGAACCATATAAAAAACAAATGATTCTTTGGGATGTAATCGGCACAAAAATCCAAGGGTCCAACAGTACTTGGTGTATCACACAAGAGTAATAGCGTAACAATTTTAACAGTGTTTATGAGAGTATTACTTAGCAGTGTCTGACCTTTGCTTCAATGTTTAGGCCTCTATATTCTTTTTACCCTTTTTGATGCTGCATTGCAGTCTTGTTTACAACTCAAGGCAGAGATGGTTCCTGGGATGAAATGACAAGACAGTTTTTAACACTGCCTTTATTAGGCTGCACCCCATGAAGACTGCTGGTTTTTGCTTTTCTATGTAGGTTTTTATAAGGTCACCTGTTATGCGGTATCTGTGAGTCTTCGAATGTCAGTAACTTGCCTTTATTAACAGAGGAACATGTGTACACAGGAAAAGCGAGGAGTCAAAGCCCTAGCTGCAAGAATTCTTTATGTTACTGTGCCACGAGCAGCTCCAGTTTGGAGATTTTCCAAGTGTAACCAGTTTGTTGTAATCTCAAAACCCTTCTTTCCTGTTAACTTATTTAAATAGATACCATGCTCTTTGTGGATGGTGCATAGCGTTAGTAAGCAAGAAAAAGTGGAATCCACAGTAAACATTCACTGTATTGGTTCAGTTTTAATTCTTAAGAACGTTCCTCAGTGACGTGGGTTTGTCTGTCCTTGTACTCGTTTCCGTATGCCTGTTTCCCATCTTGACCACATTTGATCAGTTTACCTGTTCTGTTCCTTACGCACCACTCAAAACAAGACAGTTAGGGGAAAGCACTATTCTAATACTAAGAACTTTATGTAGTGTTTAAATGTACAGTGCACTTGTAAAAACATACAATAAGACACTCTCTGCTCTCAAGAGCTTACAATCTAACACAGCATTTCACAGCCAAAAGGGGTTTTAACATTATTATTAGACTGTGATCTGTATCACCGCCCTTGCACGGTGACCAGATCTTCAACTATACGCATGTCTCTTGTGCTCTCTGAACAGATTGGTAGGTTCATGATTATGGCAAAACACAGTTCTCCTTTGGAAACACAAGGAAAGCAATTTTAATTAGTAAATGGAGGAAACTAAAGATTTGGAGGTTTGGTCCAGATGCTTGCCCAAAGCTCTTGAATATGGAAACTGGAATATTCCAATAGAAAACAGGCGTTTAAGCAAGACTGATGTCCAGATACTATAAATACAGATGTAACTAGTTTAAAGATTTTTACTACTTCCTGGGCTGTTTTAGATAATACAGCAAGAATAGCATTTGCAAGTCTATTTCCACTTCTGGACGCAAATCAGGAAGTATAATTATCCCTCATTATCACCCCTCATATCACACTTTCTTGAAAAAAATCAGGAGAAGTTAAATATTTTGGTTTGATTCAAGTTTTGACCAAAGGGTTTGGGTTACTTTTTCTGGACCCATTCACCCATCTCCACTTACAGGTTGCAAACTAACAGTGGTTTACCAATGACTCTATCAAGGTTTATTTTATGTCCCTGAATGCTGAGATAAATCTGTTAACAAATTCACATTTAGGGGCATAATTCTTAGTAGTGTCACTCCCACCAACACTAATGGAGATCAAGCAGCTACTGCATCATGCAATGAGCTGAGAATATGTTTCTTAAACTAACACGTTCTCTGCATTTCTAAGTATCTATAATTTTCCTGGTAGAAGAACATTAATCAATTTGAAAAACAAAAGCTCATTGTTGATTTATTTTTAATTCTCTTTGAATCACTTGTAGGGGCATGTGAAGTTGGGTTTGTAAAAGCAGAGCTGGATCATCTGCATTTAGCTTAAATTGGCTGATGTCAAAACCCTGTTTCAAGTAACAAAAATGACACAGATCTTATCTTCAGACTAATGTATAATATTAATACTTCACTGTAACCTTTAATGCATTACGAAGTGGAATGTGAGGACAGTGAAGTCACTTGTCACTTACAAAATTGAGCTTTTGAAATGTCACATCATATCATCAGCTACTGATCCACGAGTTACATAGTCACATTTCTACATAGCCTGGAAGAATCCACTTACATTATACTTTTGGCTGAAAAAACCCACACAATTTAGACTGAAGGCAACATTGTATCGGCAAACAACACTAAAAATTGTTAAATTGGTTTAGAAAGGATATTTTAGTTATCCGAGTACAAAGCATAAAAAGTAAAGAAAAGTTTTGGGGAAAAGTTATGTTTAAGAGTAATTTTTCTCCACTCTTCTAGGTAAATGTTTCATATTCTATCATTTATTTTTGTATTGATTCCAAAGCTATTCTAGAAACATTTTCACAAACTATTACTGAAGTGCACGCTAGAGAGACTTTACTTCTGTTAGATACTGCATGTACACAAAGTATACATCATTTGTTTAATATTGTTTTAAAAGCTAGTAATGAAAGATGTGCACATTTGAATTTGCATCAACTTTAACGCATTCTGTATATAACAGAGGTATTGTAAATCTTAAATTTCAGTGCAAGAAAATGATCTTATCAAAAATCATATTCAGGGTATGTGTACACTGTATGCTTCTTTCGGCAGTGTGCAGTGTTCATACCTGTGTAGCCCTGCAAGCGTAGATAGAAGTAGCCGTGTAATTGCTGAGGCATGGCTTAGGCAAGTAAAGACACTTGAAGGGTGAGGTATGAGCTCGAGTACCCTACATGGTTCTTTATTTGCCCAAGATGTGCCGCCTGCCTGTCTACACTCCAATTTTTAGCAATGTAGTATCCTGCAGCTTCTCACCTGCTGGAGCCTTTCCCTGCTACAGGAAAAGACTCCAGCAATGAGGAAAAGCTATTGCAGGGCCGAGGCAGTGGAGAAAGAATCTACTGGGGGGAGGCAGTAGGGAAAGGCTCGGCCTTTCCCCACTGCTTCCTCCTGCAAAAATCTTCCCCTCCTGCAGTGAAGGGCTCCAACAGCAGGGAGCTGCTGAAGTCTGGGTGGACATGGTGTGCTTTTCACTGCAACATGTAGCTACACTTACACCACATGCCACCGCCACTGGCGTAGTATAGTGCAGACATAGACTTAGTGGGAAAATAAGGAAGCCAGTATGTGTAAAATTTGCCTAAATTAATTAGACATGATGAATATTCATCAGAAAGCAATTATCAATCCTATGTAATGAGATTTTGCCCTCAAGCTTTTGAATATCCTAGGATCGTAAACAAAACTAAATCAGCTAGTTAAATTACAGCACCACACAAATCAGCACCTTATTCTACATGTTGTAAAACAAGACACTAACCATGCAGTGACACATAAACCAAGTAAAAACTTTTTAAGAACTACTTAAAATGATCTAAATATTAGTATAACTAACAAACAGCTAAAACAATTACTAGAAAACAGGAGAAACTTGTAAAAAAAAAACCAATCGAAATTCTCAGCACGTAGGAAACATCCCTATGTAAGCAGCAAGTCAGGGAAAGGAAGGAAAGGAGGCATTTGGGGGCTACACAGCTTATCCTTACATCAGCTCTGACCTCTCAGTACCACAATGGGGTATTTGTGCGGTCCCAATGGGCTCTGTTATCATAGAAGGTTCCCAAATCTGAAGAGCACCATTGCATGGGCATGAGTATGCAAGCACCCTACAAACAGGAATATGGAGAAGCTACCTTGAAAAATGTGTACCTATAACTTCATGTCAGGCATTAAAGCCCCACCACATAATTTCATGAAGTTTCCTCTTTGATTCAGGTTAAAAAAAAATCCAATTCAAATGATACTGCCCTAATGTGGTGTTAACTGTAAAAGCCTAACTGATATGGGGAGAGAATGCTGCAACACATCTCATGGTAGATCGTGTTAATGTAAAACATCATAGCCACTGACATCAATTGAGTGAAACATACTAAGGAAGCATTGTCACCAGGACAAAACTGACTAACCTATGTCAACAACTGACTTCCGGTAATATAGTCACACCTATACAAGAGACTATGGAAATATCCAGGAGATAAATTACACCACCATGAAGAGTTTATACCACAATGTTAATTTATATACTCTAGCATTTAGGCACCATTCATCATCATCATGTTCCTATTATGCCTCTGGCATTTAGGGCAGTGACAAAGCTCCTCCACCCCTGTTTCTGGCAAGTCTTTCAATGGTTCCCCAGCTGTGCCGCAGGCTTTTCAGCTCAGCTTCCACAGCTCTTTGCTATGTTGTTTTTGGGCAGCCTCATTTTCACTTGCCTTCAGGTGTCCATCTTATTGCTATTTTGGTGATGGAATCAGTTTTCATCTGAAGCACATGGCCAATCCATCTCTAACGCCTCCTGGCAATGATGGTGCTCTTGGCTGCACTGTGTGAATAGGTCTTGGTTTGAAATTGTTCTGGGCCAAAAGATAGGGAGGATTTTTCTGAGGCAGGTTGTATGAAATGAAGGCAGTTTGGACATGTCATACTTTCTTATTCCCCAGAATTCTGCACTATAAAGTAGTGTTGAAAGTACTGATAAATCTTGAGTTTGGTTTTGGTGTTGTATTTTGATGATTTCCAGACTGTATTTATGCTCCTGGATGTGTTCCTGGCTTTATTGATTCTGTTCTGGATGTTCTGGCATGTTCCACCGTCCTGGCTGATGGTGCTGCCCAAGTATGTGAATTATTCTACACTGGTGAGAACATGATCCTCTATCCGTACTGGTGATGGCGATGCAATATTAAAGGTCATGATAATGCCTCTTGGCATGTCTTCTGTGTACGCCGCATTACCCAGTCGATGGCAATGTTGAAGAGGATTGCATACATGACACACCCCTGATGTACTCCTGTTTTGACTTCAAAACTGAGCTCACTGTGATCAACACTGCATGTAAAATGGAATAGAAGCTTTTGATGATGTTCATTATATGGAGAGGGATTCCATATGCCCACAGAATGCGCCATAGGCTGGTCCTGTGAATGCTATCAAAAGCCTTCTCAAAGTCAATTAAGTTTATCTAGAGTTGTCACTGCCTTTCTAAGCATTGTGCTATTTTGTTTCATAAAGTGAAGATCTGGTCTGTGCATCCACACCCTTAAAAGAAAATGGCTTGCTCTTTTCTGAGAACGCTATCAACTGCCTCTAATATAGGCTGGACTGTGATCTTACACAATACCCGGCTTGGCACAGATAAAAGTGTGATACCACGCCAGTTATTGCAATCACTAAGAGCTCTTTTCTTGGGCACTATTACATGAATTTAAAGGTATATCAAAAGTCCCACAATAAAGAGAAACAAAACTCTTAGACTCACCATTCAGTAAAACTAGAAAAGCCCAACAGCTACGCAACAAGAGGAAAAACCCTATGGCTCTGCTTTCCAGCAGACACAGATATGAATCATATGATCATTCCACAACAACATCATAAGAGAGGAAGGGATAAAAAACTGCACAGACAACACACATTGATCATGTTCTGCATCTTTAATCAGTGAGCTGTTTTAAAAAAGGTGTCTAAATGAGGCATTAAGCTAGAGTGTTTGGTTTTTAACTAACAGAGAAAGTCTGCCTATTGATAAATACTTTAAAAATAGAGGGCAGGAAAAATTAAATATATTGCTGGTGTAATAAATATTTGGAAGATAACAATGACCAATTTTCAGCAACACCAGCGACCCTACTGTTTTTAATCAGAAAGTGATGACTCATCCATGGCATGATGACTCAAGAGAATTGTATTTCTTGTTAAGGAGTGCCACAGAGGAGCATGGTAGCTGGTTGTTTCCACTAAGAGTTTTGTATAAGGTAGGTATATCAATGAACCATAAAAACGTCACACCAACACAGCGGGGTTGGTTCTGTCAGAAGCATCTGCAAGGAGACAGGCTGGAAATATCAAATTATTCCATGTAGACTTCTCAATTGGTTCCCGGCCAATGGGAGCTGCGGAGCTAGTGCTCGGGACGGGGCAGCACGCAGAGCTGCCTAGCTGCACCTCTACTTAGGAACAGAAGGGACAGGTCGCCGCTTCTGGGGAGCCACCCGAAGTGAGTGCTCCCCCGGATCCACCACCCCAAAACCCTTCCTCTGCCCCAACCCCTTGCCCCGAGCCCCCTCCTGCACCCAAACTCCTGCCCAGAGCCCAAGACCCACACCCACTCCAACCCCACACCCAAACTCCCTCCCTCTCAGTTAACCAGAATCACTTACTGGCACCCTCCCATTCCCCAACATGCTGGATAAAAAAGCTTTTACTGTAGTAAAGCAAATGCACAGCCCAATTCCCGACTTGTACCATGAGACGTGCAAGTTCCCAAGCAAGAACCTCTACGTAATTTCCTAAAGTTCTGTGGATATTATGATTTTGATGTCTATTCTCCAAAGCATTAACAGACATCTGGAAAGAACTGTTTAAGAAGTCTTTCATTTAAAAATAGCTTCAGGGAGCATTTATTTGATTATTTCCTATTAAGACAATTTAAGATTTTAAAATTTAGCAACAAAAGATTAACTAAACATGATGGTCAACATTGAAGACATCTGAGGGTAAGCTGTCTCTTATTTCTGAGATGTAATCCTACCTTCTATCTGGCATGAAACCAAATTATACCACCATGGGTAGACACCAGGAGTGCCCTTCAATTTTGCCAAGATAATGGTTACTCAACAAATAGCTTAGCTGATGCAGACCCCATTTGATTAGTGACTGTTATACAGAAAACAAGCTGTTAATAATAAGACAACCTCAGAAATGACAGACTGTCAAAGCTACAGGATTTCAGCAGGTTAAAATGAGATCAGTTCCACTACCTTAGTTTCCTACAGCAGCTGCAGGAGAATCATGCAAAAATACAGCCAGTTAAGACATATAAACTGATCCCTGGGATAACTCACTTTTAAAATTTCACATTTAAAATTCAAAAGTTATTGTGTGCGTAAATGAATCAACGGAAGGGTTTTTGTCATTCTTATTCAGAAAAATTAGAGACTGATGACAAATTATGATAGGAGCAATTTCCAAGTGTGTTTTGTTGCCTCTCTCTAGATGTCTCATTGTGTGCACATATTACTGTATTAAGATTGCAATGTGAGATTTAAAAATGGAATTTATACTGGAAACATCAAAACACCTTGAATAAGCTCAACATTCTAAATTTACTCAAGTTACCAGCATAACACTGAAAGGCATTTAAGGGCTCTGTGGAGGAGCAGGACTCCTACAGCAGGTTGTGGATGCAGGTTAAGATTGAGGTGCTTTGGCTAACTTGTGAGAGAGGGTGGGATAGTGCTCATGGGGAGGAAGAGGTGGTGTCTTGCAAGGCAAGACTAAGGTGCTGGCAATCTAATTTCAAGGGGCACTGAACAGGTGTGAGAGAGAAGCATGCACACCTCTTCATTGCACCAAGGCTGTCCATAGCCAGTTCTATTAGGCACACACTACCACTTTCATGAGTGTCATGTTCACTTATTTTTAAAATGTTGGAACTTAAGAGACTATATCTTAGTGCATTTTACCTTTATGAGATGGTTATGGACAAACTGTCAAGCGCTCAACTCAGAGAGAGGGACAGAATTTGCTATTTATGCCAGAACAATGTTTCTTCTCTGCACGAATAGTTGCTTAAAGCTGGAAATATCCTGGTTGTGGCTAAATTAACCTCAACAAAAAGTAACCAGGTGTGGTGACTTTTAGGAATTAGACTCATTTTGTGAATTTCTCCAAGAACCACCAGGCTGCTTACTTTGGCCATTTTTCTATATTCTATATTTATACTGCCTGTATTGCAGTGAATAGTTATAATAACTTATTAGGCAGGGCTGTAAGGGCAAGCTGTGCTGGAGCTTCGAACACTGGCTACAAGATATACTCCACTTCCTTTCTCTTTCAGTTACAACATGTAAACACAAAGAGGCCTTTGCTAGATGCACGCACTCAGTTTTATGCATTCTAGATTAATTTGGTCTTTGTATGAGGAATTAGATCACAAAATGAATAGTTAAAATTCAGCTTGTGAATACTCAGTAAAATTCACAGTTCAGCATTTAGTGTTTTGAGGAGTGAATTATGTTGCCAGTTTAAAAAAAACAAAACATGCAAAATGGCAATAACTTTCCACGGGTTCAATGACAAACAGTTCACACATAATAATGAATAGGTTAGATCTCAGCACTCAATTACCCCCAAATCTTATTTAACTTGCCAATATGAAGAGCTCTTCAATCATAATATGAATTTCAGGAGACATGTAGCACAAGATATTTCATGCCACTTTTAAGGTTTCTGCTTATTCTTCTCTACTTTACTTGATATTACATTTAAATCATAAGTGTAATACAAATTAATTGCAAACAGTTCCTTTTTTAAAAAACAAGACACTGACTATACTTTGAGAATTCTCATAGTTTGGTAAGTTTCCAGTTACAAGGTCTTGGCTTCTGCTGAGCACAGTTTGAAATAAAATAATGCAGCTTGTTCCTACTGCTGGATCATGCAGAGCCGAGTGTGCAGGCAAGGAATCACTGGCTCTCACCCAAGACTTCAAACCTGTCTTAAACTGTCACTCCAATCTCAGTGCAGTTTATATATATAGTTGTAAGATACAAATGTATAGTAAGGCTAACTCTCCCCCTGAAGAGCCAGATATGCTTTTATCTTGGACAGAGGCAAAGAAAGAGAAATAGGAGAAAGATGATAAGGAAGGAAAACACAAGCCTACTTGTGAAAGAGCTTATTAAGGAAAGCAAAGTGACAGGTAAGTAATGCTTCTTTCCAGCCTACCTTACCAATGGGGTGGCTCATGCCAACCAAGCCCACAGGCTCTATAGTTGGGAAAACCTTACCTTATCTTGATGCCACCCCATCCCCCTTCCAAATTTATAATACTACATTTAATTCCTGATTTATATTATATTAAATTTATAATACTACACTTTTTTCTGAACCAATCACCCAATCCCACCTCCTCTACGCCCACACAAACTGATTTACATCCTAGACCTGGGTCTGTAGCTTTGTTCACTCTGACCCTACAGCAAAACCACAATGCTGGGTGTATATAAAAATGTCCATCATTGTAGTATTTAAGTATTATTGGTTCTTTAGGGTTTTGGTCACAAAAGCCTAAAGTTGTTAGAATGTCCCTAGATTACACTGAATCTCCTGAACTAATCTTCCTTTCTTAACTAGATAGATTATTATTTCTAACTGGAGATGGAATACAAACAGGGTTTGTTCTCTCCCCCTCCCCACCCCAATATGTACATGTTATTCTTTTACGTTTTTTGTATTGTTTCAGCAGTATTTTCTGGCAGTCTACAATGCCGTTATAATCTTATACAATCAGAATCAGACCTTTAAGAGGCCAGATGATACCATACAAAATGGAAATAGGTGCTCTAACTTTAGAAAGAGCCTTTCAAGTATTTAGTCTACAGCATTAGAAGGTAGCATTTAGTTAACCATCCTCTGTTTATCATTCATAACGGAAAACAATCAATATCCATTTACAGAGCAAAAAGAATGAAAACTTAACATTTTCTTTTACACGTAAAATCACAATCTTATTGACTGATAAAACTTCAAATGCATAATGCTAAACTTTGAACTAAATCGGGCTAGGTTTTTTGGTATTGATATGCAGCCATTTTTAGAAGAGACAGCACTTTGGAGTGCTCAGCAGCTTTCATCTTTCAGATGCTTGATGGAACCTAAGTAGCATTAAGCCTACATCTTATCAAACAAAATTGTGAAAAATGTGGTTCTCTAACGTGTTAGAGCCCACCATTTGGGTTCATCAAGAGAAGGTCACCAGAAGTTCTGTCTGAAAGTATCATTTATCTATTTTTCTTTCAAATAAGTGTATGAAAAAGGGCTTCACTAACATGGTGTAAATGTTATTATACAGCATCTGTATCAAGAGAAAAACTTTTTCATTCAAACACTTGAGACGCCAGAGAACCTCAGAAAAGTCATCTTTGCCATGGGATTTTTCCACAGCCCAAGCAGTCAGACATGTATTGTTTTTATATATATACACACACACCTGATTTCTGGCTAAAAACATTCTGTATATACATACATACACACACACACACACAATCACACAAAATGTTTTTAGCCAGAAATCAGGTACGTTGAATACATCCTGACAGCATACATTTACTTCTCTGTTCTGCAATTCCCTGCTTCTGTCTGCTTATGCCAATGAATATAATGACTGCATGGCTATTAATGATTCCAGTGATTTGCGATTATTTCTCAGTATGCTTACAGTGGCTCATCTCTGCATACAGTGTCCTTTTAAGTAGGGAAGAACTCAGAAGACTGGCCCTTTATTTTATACAATAAATCCAACTTTAGTACAATATTCCTGCCACCCTACAAACAGTTTTAAATCTGTGATTACGCAAATTATAGGTATCCCAGATGATCTCCATCATGACTGGCATTTTTTAAAATGAACTGTCAAGAGAATATTCTGAAATTTACTTACAGTGCTCAGTTTACTACAGCAGATGAGGATGCGGCGTTCATATAGCATACTAGCGTAGAGATGCAGCATGTTGTTGACATCGACGGCTACAAAATACTCTGTCAGATTTCTCTAGGAAGAAAGATGAGAGAGTTTTTGAGAAAAACTTAACAAATACAAATATCTTCAAGATAGAAGAGAACCTAAACTTCATCCTTCAATCAAACCACCACCAGAAAGTGACCTAAAGGAAGAAAGCAATAGGTCAGCTCAAGTCTGGGGTGATTTTGCTGCTACAGCCTGTGCTTAGTTTTGTTATTTTTTAATTAACACTCCCAAATGCTCAGATTTCAGAAAGTTACACAGCTTAGTGTAATTTCACTCTCATCTCCTGCAACTTAAATATGGAATGAGGAAAATTTTTGGTGAGGAAAATAGGTTCTCTTATGCACACAAAATATATTCCTGAAATCTGACAGTAGCCACAAATTACAGCCATTAGAGATTCCTTATTCAGCTACCTGAAATTAGCTGAGCATGTACAAATCTGCTAATGGCACAATTTACTCCAGAGCAACCATGATAATAGCGAATATGCCAGAAGCATTTAAAATACAATCCAAAAAAAATGATTAAACTAATATTCAGCACGTATGTAGTATTTTGTGAACGTTAATACTCCCATCACCCTGGGAAGGGGAATCAGAAAGCATCCCTATACTAGAGATTGGGAAACTGAAGCAAAGGAGAGGGGAAGCATCTTTCGAAAGACTATAGAACATGTCCATCTAAGAGACAGAATTAGAACTCAAATGCCCATTTTCCAGTTTAGTGCCCAGCCTATGTATTTATTTTGGCTTATACTACAACAAAGAAGCACCCTATCCAACCTCTGCATGCTCATTAAAAATGTAACATACAGAGTGAAACATTAGATACACCTCTCACACTAACACAAAAAAGGAGGGCAGAGCCAAGGCTCCTTGGCCACTACCCCTCCACTGCAATGTCTATTGCTGGATGTAGAGTGAATGGCAGAAGGAGAGGTTACTCACCCTGTGCAATAAATGGAGTTCTTTGAGATGTTTGTCCCTACTGGTGGTCCACTTAAGGGGTACTAGCACCCCAGGCTCCTTTGATCAGAGATTTTTTTGGTAGTAGTGCCCGTTCAGCCCAAGCTGCACCCGACACATTCTTGTGCCCTGTACCAAGGATATATAGGGCTGCGCGAGCGAACTGTCCTCAGTTCCTTCTCCACTGCAAAGTCCCACAAGAAGAAACTCTGAAGCAGAGAGGAAGGAGTGCTAGTAGTGCATCACCTGTAGGGGGACAGATCTCGGAGAACTCCAGTTATTGCACAGAATGAGTAACCTCTCCTTCTTCAAGTAGTGTCCCTATAGGTGCTCCATTTCAGGTGACTTATGAGCAGTATCCTCAACCCAAGGAGGCAGCTTTGGGTCAGAGTCCAATACTAAAGACAAAACAGCATTCCCAAGGGCAGCCTTTGATCTAGAATAATGAACCATCGCACAGTGCTTGGAAAAGACATGTATGGAAGTCCAAGCTGCAGCACTGCAGGTCTCCACAATGGGAACATTTTTGAGTAAAGCCATCAAGGTAGAGAGAAATCTTGTGGAATGGACTAATACCCTAAGAGGAAACTGAGTATCGACAGATTCGCAACAAGGAATAATACATCCAGAAATCTACCTGAAGAGTCTCTGGGTGCAAATTGTGGACTCTTTGGACCTGTTAGCGGTTGACCTGAACAGTCTTAGAGATTTTCTAAATCACCTGGTTCTGTCCAAATAAAAGGTTAACACCTTCTTGACATCTATTGTGAGGAAGGTATCATCTCTGGCCTGATGTGGTTTTGGGAAGAAAACTGAGAAATGAATGACTTGATTGATGTGACATTCAGACGATACGTTAGGTAGAAATTTCGGATGCAGATGTAATTAAACTTTTTCCTTGAAAAACAATGTAAAGGCAGGGTTTGCCATTAAAGCTCCCATTTCCCTGACTCTTCAAGAAGTGATGACCACCAAGAAAGCCATTTTCATGGATAGGTGAAGAAGTGAACAGGTGCCCATCGGTTCAAAAGGGGGTTTAATAAGACACTTAACTACAAAGTTTAAATCCTAAATGTGAAGAAAAAGGTTACTCAACTCCTTAATGAATCTCGCTATGGTGGGATGAGCAAACACTGAAAGTCCTCAACTGGGGAATGAAAGGCTGTTATAGTTAGGCCCCTACCAAATTCACAGTCCATTTTGGTTAATTTCACTGTCACAGGATGTTTAAAATAGCAAATTTCATGATTTCAGCTATTTAAATCTGAAATTTCACAGTGTTGTAATTGCAGGGGTCCTGACCCAAAAAGGAGCTGGGGGGGCTGGTTATTGGATGGGGGGATTGTGGTACTGCTACCCTTACTTCTGTGCTGCTGCTGGTAGTGGCACTGTCTTGAGAGCTGGGCAGCTAGAGAGCGGCGGCTGCTGGCCGAGAGCCCAGCTCTGAAGGCAGAAATGCCACAAGCAGCAGCACAGAAGTAGGGGTGGCAATACCACACCATGCCATCCTTACTTCTGTGCTGCTGACTGCAGAGCTGAACCCTTGGTCAGCAGTTGCCACTCTCTGGCCACCCAGCACTGGAGGCAGCGCAGAAGTAAGGGCGGCATCCTGAAATAACACTGTGACCCCCCTGCAACTCACTTTTGGGTCAGAACCCCCAATTTGCGGAACACTGGTCTCCCCCATGAAATCTGTATAGTATAGGGTAAAAGCACACAAAAGACCAGATTTCCCGGTGGCAGACCAGATTTCACGGTCCATGACGCATTTTTCGTAGCCATGAATTTGATAGTGCCCTAGTTATACCACCAAGTGAACCCTGATGGAACTTGTCAGGGTTCCCTCCCCACTCTAAACTCTAGGGTAAAGACGTGGGGACCCGCATTCAGAGCCCCTAAGCCTATTTTTACCAGCTTAGGTTAAAACCCCCAAGGTACAAAATTCCCTGCACCCCAAGAAACGCTTCTCGCTGCCACCATCAAATGTCTAACAGGAATCCAGGAAAGGAATCACTTGAACTTCCCTCCCCCCCAAAATACCCCCTCAAGCCGTACACCCCCTTTCCTGGGGAAGCTTGAGAACAATCTCCCAACCAATTGGTTACACAGTGATCTAAAAACCCACCCCCTGGGTTTTAACACCATAGAAAACAGTCAGCTTCTTAAAAGAAGGATTTTATTAAAAATAAAGAAGGTAAAATCATCTCTGTAAAATCAGGATGGTAACTATTTTACAGGGCACTTAATTTCCAAACTCAGAGAGATTTCCCCCTCTGGACAAAACCTTAAAGTTCCAGAAAACCATGAATAACACCCCCCCCGCCTTTGCCCTTTCTAACACAGGGGATACACCAAGCAAAAATAAACAGAAATCTAAACTTACTTCAGAAAAGGGAGGTTTGATTTTCTGTAGGTTCCTTCTGTCTTCCAAGATCACCCTCTCTCAGACAAAGACACACACTAAAACCTTCCCCCCTCCCCAAGTTTGAAAGTATCTTGTCCCCTTATTGGTCAGATGCCAGCCAGGTCAGGTGTCAGTCTGGCTACCTGCATTTCTTAACCCTTTACTGGAAAGAGGATTTTATAGCACTGCATCAGACCCTCTCCCCCTTCCCTTCACATTTATGACAGAACTCTACATAATCCTGACTTTTTTGATGCTAGCAGATAGTCAAGGATCATTGAGTGAAGACTGCCTGGATGAAAGATGTTGATGGTCACACACCAGTGGTGAAACCTTTTTCTTTTCTGCAAGTAAGAATTACGTGTAGATGCTTTCATACTATTTAATAACACCTACTGAACAGGAAGTCTCTATCCTCAAGAACCACTGAGTAACCAAGCCCAATTCCCAGGATGGGATGGGCAGTTCAACCAGCATCTTGAGAGAGAAGACTGGGATTGGACACTCATTCCCAGGCAAATGGCAAAGTAAATCAGGCAAGGATACCAGGCCTGTCTTGGCCACACTGGAACTATTAATATGATCTTGGCTTTGTCCTGCTTGATCTTGTTTACCGCCTTCAATATTAGGAGAGTGGACGGAAATGCATAGAGAAGGTTCCTTCTCTATAGAATCAGGAAAACGTCTCCTTGAGAGTAAGGGCCAAACCCTCTCTCAAGCAAAACTGTTTGCACTTCCGGCTGGTAAGGGTGGCAAAGAGATCCACTTCTGGAAATCCCCAAGTCAGAAAAATGTGATTGAGAGTCAGAGCCCAACTCTCATTCATAATCATGGGAGAAGTGTCTGATGAGCTTGTTAGCTATGACGTTTTGTAGCCTGGAATGTAAGCTACTGAAGTGAGGGTGTGATTGGCTATACACCAGTTCAATAGCTTTATTGCTTCAGTATAAAGGGCAACCTGGTGGGTCTTTTGATGTAGAACATACAGGCTATGTTGTTCTGTCATGTCAAGACATTTTTGGTCCTTTTCATAAGGTGTAACTTAGCATGGTGCAGTCCAGCCCATTCATTCATTGTTTCCACAACTAGAGAATAAGAAGGATGGGGAAATAAAAATTCAGAGTCCTTGGCTGGGACATAATATTTTTTATCGGAATGTTTGCAAGTTGGTGGTATTGTTGCTAGGGTCTGCCAGATGGTCTTAGCAGGGGCCATGTTGATTGGCAAGGCAACATGAGCAGAGGGTGTTCATTGCAGAATATACAGGAGCTTATGATGAGACTCTCTGACCACCTCTAGTGGGATCTGTAAAGAGACTGCAATATATTTCATTATGTCTTGAAATTGTATGAAATCAGCCAGAGAAGGTGGAGGAGCATAACTGTCTCATCTAGAGAAGATAAGGAAATATTGGTTTGTGGAGTAGCCTCCTTATCTGCTCTGGCCTCCTGCTCTTCAAAGGAATCCAACACCTGACATAATGGAGGCCATATAAATAGGTGAGGAGAATATCTCCTTCTTGGTCTCCACATGAAAAAGAGCAGGAGCTTGTGAAAACTGCTGTCTATATGCAGCCCAAGAATCCCAGCAGGGACACTGAGGAAGTCCATAAGGCATGAGAGGCATCCCATCCAATGCTGCTTGAACCGGTGCAGAGGGGCACAAGTTCATCCCACAAATGGCTCCCCTCTTTCACCAAAAGTGGCAGGAGGAAAGTCCCTTGGATGGCGAATAGGGGAATCCTGCACTGATATTTGGGAGTTGGAAGAGAAATCCTCCTTGTCTAAAGGAGGAGCTCTGCCCATCTCAGAGGGTGCTGGAGAACTGAACAGCACCAGGAAATAGTTCAGTCTTGGTGACCATGTCACGCTCAGTACCAACAGACATTCAATAATCACTAGCAGGGGAGACTCTGGCTCATCTGAAACAAGGAAGTCTCTGGAATATCTGAATTCCTGTGGCTCTGTGTGGGGTTGAGCTGGTACAGGGCAAGGTTCCACAGTCAGTACCAAGGACATAGACTGCTCTGGTCTTGTCTGACAGAAGTATACAGTACCAACAAAGATGGCTTGGGAGGAACAAAGACAGTATGAGAAGCGTGGCATTTCTCCTATTCTGAGAACATGTTGGTGGGCAGTTTATATATGGAAGATACCAAAGGAGTTGTAGGTTACCGCCCTTTTAGAAACAGAGTGCTTAGACTCCTTTGCTGTACTGCCCTTCTCCTGTGGTATGGAGGAGGGTCTCGGTACTAAGGCATTTAATGCCTTTCATTTTAGATGAGCTCAGAGCCTCAGGTGCAAGGTTCGTACCAACGAAGCCTGGAGCTTCAGCAGTACCCAGTGCAAGACACAAGGTCTCCAATGTGGGCTTACTTTGAGGAGACGGAGGCTTTCTTGAAGTGGACTCTAAGAGGAGAATGAGTCCTCCAAGGCTCTCTCCTGAGCAGATCTGGGAGAACATGCAGATGTCAACAGGGCATTATGCCCACTCAGAGGCCGCCCAGCCAGCATCTCCTGGCCTCAATCTGAGACCAGACAGAAAGAATGCTCCATCATTAAGAGTCTACATTTTATCTCCTAGTTCTGCTTTTGATGCTGAACAGACAGAACGCTGTTGAGGAATGTGTATTTCTCCCAAGCAGCAGATACACCAGGAATGCCCCTCACTGGCTTTCTGGCAAGTGAGGCAACGTTTGAAACCAGGATATCCTTGCCTACCCTGGGAAAGTGGGGATCACGAAAGAAAAAAAGAGCACCACTAGGAGGGAAGGGATTACAAAAACAAACCCCTGCTACAATCAAAACTAAGTATAAGGAAAAGCAAAAAAAATTAGACGAAGGGCTGATCTACACTGGGGGGGGGGGTGTCAATCTAGGATACGCAACTTCAGCTACGAGAATAGCGTAGCTGAAGTCGACGTTTCCTAGATCGAAAGTAATTTTACTTACATCGGGTCCACGCGGCGCAGGCTCGCTCCCCCATCGACTCCGCTTCCTCCTCTCGCCGTGCAGGAGTTCCGGAGTCGACGGGGAGCGCTTCTGGGATTGATTTATCGCGTCTAGATGAGACACGATAAATCTATCCCCAATAGATCGATTACTACCTGCCGATTTGGCGGGTAGTATAGACGTACCCTAAGGAATAACCTTTGTATAGCGAAGCAGGCACACTAGCGCTCCGTCTCAGGCTGAGGTGGTTGAGAAGAAGCTGAGGGCCATTCGCCTGCATAGCCCCATATATCCTCAGTATGGGGCACAAGGATGTGTAGGGTGCATTTTTGGGCACTACCACCAAAATTTTTCGATTAAAGGCACATGGGCACAAGTGCACCTGAAGTGGAGCACCCATAAGAACACTACTCAAGGAATAACAGATCAGCGCTACTGATACTGGCAGCCAAGGCAAGATCCAGGCAGATACAGAGCTGAATCCCTGTGAATGCTTCCTGCAGGAACACCAGCACAGCTCTTCTCAATGCTGCTGCTCAGGTTAGAGAGTGACCATGCAAAATAATTGTAATTTATGCAGCTCTGACAAAGAAACAAGCTACATCATGCAGCTATTTACCCAACTCCCTCTCCTCCCCATCCTAGAGGGCTATCCTCCCTTACAGCAGGCATTCCCTTCTAGGCAGCTCTTTCAGTGTTCCCTCCACACACTGCAGTGGGGAGAAGCACATGCTACTGTTTTACTAGATTAGTGAAATGGCTCATGAATGGCAGTGAGTAAAATATTATTCACCCTTACTTGCACCTTACTCTGCAAGCCATCCCAACTGAAATTAATGGAGTATTAACTCATGGACTAAGGTGCTTCTCAGTCTGAGCAAGGCTGGCAGAAATAGGCTCTTAATTTGCTGAGAAGGTTTAAACTCAATGCAAACTGCACTTAAAAGAAGCTTTCGAATAGGAAGCTTCATCTGATTCAGGGCATATCAGAAAAGACCAAATTAATGGATTTGACTCAAAATAAACTGCTTGTGGATGTAAGATAGGTTGCTGCAGGGTAAGTATGCATATTTATACAAAAAGCACATGTGATAAAGCAAAATTAAGACAAATCATTTGTTCAAGTGGGATCTTAATCATCACAGAATAAAGCAGAACACAAAGGCAGAAATCAGATAGGATGTAGAAGCTTAAAGAAGCTCAGAAAGCCCATTAGCACTTTTGACAGATCCAAAGATAACTCTAAAACCACCAATACTTGGCCTGAGGAGTCTGCCAAGAAGCTTCATACTGTGCAAAAATATGTTCCACAGCTTGCCATCCAAATACAAAGAAAGAGCTAGAGACAAAAATTACGCCTGATTTTTGGAGGATTTGTGTGGTGATTTTTTAAAAATAAAATATTTAAAAATAAACTCACTTTTGTTAGTAAGGAACAAAAAGGTATAAAGACATCATTCAGGTCTCATTAGACCCCTTGTTATGGAAAACCTATGGCCACATACAGGTATATTTTTTTTAAAAACACCACACTTTGCCAAAACCCCATTAAACTGTCATGTACTTTTTCTGTATTTCTCGTCCCATCTGTGCTGATTAGAAAGATATTTGTGTCTAAACAGAAGCTGTCTCCTTTAAAGTTCTGCTTTCTCCATACACCCATCTCTCTGTGATGCCAAAACACAGAGCGTGACGACACAATTTTTTCCAAGTGCCTTTCACAGTATGAATCAAGATGTTACAAATATTAGGGGGGCCAGTTCTTCCCTCAAGGAGCATGCAACTTCCACTGATGTTAGCAAAGTCGGGGCACAGCAAAAGGAGTGTAGAATCCTTGAACTCTGCCTGAACTGAATCAACTACACAGAAAGTGAAAGCTTAAAAGATTAACAAAAATCTATCAGCAGAGGGAAATACAGGAAGAGAACTTGACAATTTAATGGAGAAAAGCTGTTAAGGTTTTGTAAAGTTTACCTAAGCATGACAGTGGCTTTTTGAGACATTTATATATCTGCAAATTTCTGAAAGTGGGGAGAACACCTATAGAACATGCAGGATCCATGGCACGATACTGAGGCTGGTGCATGTGCAGTGCTTTGCACATTTATTTATAAAAAAGATGTCATCTTTAAAGAGAAAATTGTGATAAGTTCAAAATAGCTGGCTACACCTCCTAAGTAGCTAAGCTGAAAATGAGTAGGAACCAAGCTGCCTGAAAACAGAGGAATTCCAATTTACTCAGTACAGTTGTTATACATTTGATTTCTCACCATTTAAAACTCTCCTTGGACATTAAAGCTGAGATTTCTCAAAGAATTTAAGGGAATCAGGTACCCAAGTCCCATTAAAAATCAATGAAATTTGGAAGCCTAACAACTCCCTCATGCTACTTTCACAGTCTGACCCTAAATTCATTCAACAATTACCTACTAACAATAAAAAAAGAGTATGTGCACTTTTTGTTGATTTTATTCAGGCCAAAAGATATCACTCCTGCTTCCTCCTCCTTCATCATCATCCCAAAGAGAACTTCTCAGTGAGATTACAATTGAGTGTACCCCCTTCTGTGCAATGGAACAACAACTGGGGTCACAAATGTAATAGTAAGTGCACCATAACTTCTATGTATGCTAGACTGCCATTAAAAATGTATATGCATCACTGAAAAAACAATTCTCTCAAATTATCATAGCTAGTCACTCATCTCTAGGTCTAAACTTCATTTAATAGTCTTTTGTAAATTTCCCTTTTGGAATAGGCCAGCTTTATTTAGAAGCACATTTTCTTCAAAATGTCACACATTTAAAAGTTGTTCTTCAAAGATCTATCAGTTGCTTATCATATTATGTAATCCATAATATATTTTATAATACCAGGATGTAGCTTTTTGGAGGGCAGTAAGAAGACAGACCATTTGTAACAGAATACTCACCTCTAACTACAGAAATATAAAATTACCAGTTTGAAAAAAGTCATGGAACTCAAGAACTTAAATCAGATACATATATTTTAAATAAGTGAGATATCATGCAGTTTGAGGTTGTGATGTAAAATGGAAAGAATATATATCACAGCACCATCAGACAGAAACTTCCATCATCTCTGAAACAGCTAAATTACCTGACAAATCTGAAATACAATGGATACCGTGTGTCTAACACTATTTGGTAATGTATTTCCTGCAATGAACCTAATTTGTTTATTTCTGAAAGTCACAATGCATTCATAAATCTTTCATATATCCTAAGAAATCTTTTGAAATAGTGAAATATCAGTTGTTATATGTAACTGTCCACACTAAATGCTTTTGTGGATCATTAACCATTCTGGTCTGACACAAAGCCAGATAATTACGACATGTTTGTTAATGTTCCAAATGGAGTTCTATGTGATTCTCCATTAATCATTACACACAACTTCAAAATCTAGCACTACTAAACATTTGTTAATAGAGGCTTAAAAATGTAATTACTGCCATGATATGTGGCATTATTAAAAATGCAGGTCAATTGTTTAAAATCTATAAAGATTTATGTTCATTTAATGCCTTTATATTATTGTCTATATAAACCACAATCCTACATGAAAGTTACCTTGACAGACAGATAAAACCCTAGTGAGCAATTACACAATGATATTCATTAGCAAAGAAAAGCATTGCTTTTATTAAGTAGAAACCTGAGAAGTAGCTGAGAATCGACTTTAACAACAAACCTTAGACCAAAGGGTTTCATTTGCAACATTTGTTTTTATTCTTTTCTTACATGGAGACCTAGATTGATGAATTTGCATAAAAATGTATTGGACTAAGTTTATCACATGAATTGTTTCCATTTTATTCCTGTGTGTGTCCTCTGCATACCCTATCAGAACGTTAAGGATCCCTCCATTGAAACCCCCATCACCCACATTGATACCCACATTGCTGGGACCACATTATTCCCTTTGAGGCCTACCAACACCATTCAATGATCCAAAGGGGATGCTTTTTAGCATCACAAGGCAATCCCCTCTCCTGCAGACTGAACATTAAGCTTTCAAAGTGTTTCCAAGTCCTTCTGGTCCAAGCCCTTTTCTTTTATAACAGCCTTGATTCATAAGCATTCATCATGTCTCCTGTACAGATGTTTTGGGAAGTTGGCTCATGCCTTAGAACTCAAGCCAACATCACTTGAAGATGTAACAGACTGAGGGTAAATAAAACTATACATTCTGAAATCAGTACTGTGTGGTATATCCTGTAACCTATTTTAATCTCTGCTGGTGATTCGTTATTTGATCACTTCCAACTCAATCTCTTTGTGACTCAACATACCCATCTGCAAAATGGGAATAATACTTCCCAACCTCCTTGGGTGGCCTCATGTAAAATCTTTAAGATCAACAGATGAAAGAAACAAATTAGCATTAAGACATTACCACCACCACCACCAGGGAAAAGATACCATACTCATTCAAACCAGACTGATTGCTGATTTAGCTTCAGGATGTGAGTCCTGTATTACTTCTAATGTATCAAAGTTCTATGAAAACCAATGCCATAAAAAAAAAAAAGCATGTGTATTAAATTTAATGGTAATGTAAAGATCTACAGAAAAGTCAGTAACTACGTATATTTCCAATGGGGGGGGGGGGGGAAACACACTAATAAATAATTAGAAGGTCTGGCTGGATTCTTTATTTTTATAACACAAATGGTTTTGTTTTTGTTTTTTTGGGGTGCAGCATCTGACCTCAGACGGTTTTGTCCTTTTTCTAGCAGCAATATTTTGAGATGTCAGGAAGACAGATTTGGAAAAGGCCCACAATGAGGAAGCCTAAAGAGTGCTCAAGGCCAGCAAATGTCAGCTAGGTCCTCTCTGTGTTTGACAATTGCAGACCTCTCCCCTGATGACACATCTGAGGTATGGTGAAACCTGTACAAGGCACTGTACTCATTGGGCTGAAGTGCATCTCTGAAGAAACCACTCCAAAAAAACCCAGAAACAGAGTAAAGTTCTGCTCAACCTTCATTAGAAAGCTACGTGGTACACAGCTGATCTTTATTGGTACCTTGTGTGATCATTTAAGACAGTCCCATGGTCTCCTTAACAGGTCCCTACCATGCTCCTCCATCCCAATTTGTCTACAGGGCCATCATCCTTAATAATCTGCATCTGGATACTAGACCAAACTCTTGATCTGTTGCCTGCCACTGTGTAGGTATGGCAGAGAGGAAGCATGCTGTCTTCACAAAAGAGAATGCTAGCCTTAAAGCCTCCTGCCAATGTATCCTCCAAGCTGCAGAGAAGTCCAGAAAACTGGAATTCATAATCCCAGAGCTTAGTCAGAATTCAGACACCAAATTGTGAAGGTACTAAAAACACACGGGTGGGGCAGGATAGAAAATGTGGGAGAAAATACCAAAGGTGATATCTTGAAAAGTCCAAGGAGGTTTTATATAAAACAACTGCACTTCACCCCTTCTGACGCCCTAGCAATTTTGGCATTTTAAATATGGTCTTCAACTAGAGATATTTAAATTTAACATTAACATTCTTGACTCAAAACAGTCAATAGCGTTATAAAAAACTTCAAAAAACATTAAGAACAGCTTCAATATAGTGTATTTTTCAATCTTTCAGATAAGCTTAATTTAAAACAGA
Source organism: Macrochelys suwanniensis (assembly GCA_033296515.1). NCBI lineage: Eukaryota > Metazoa > Chordata > Testudines > Chelydridae > Macrochelys > Macrochelys suwanniensis. Next base: position 3,261,057 of record CM065790.1, on the reverse strand, counting down.
AACTATATCCCACAAAAATGCACAGTGAGTCAGTTCCTGAAGTTATACTTTTGTTCTGCTTACTGAGTCTGAAGCATCATTGATGGCAGCAGCATAACTATGGAAGCCAGGTATATGAACTGTAGTTGGGAAACCAGCAGAGGGAGCACAAAACTTTAATTTTTGGGCAAGTTGGTTGGAAGTGACAAAAGCCAGGGCTATTTTATTATTGGCTCATGGTGAAATTGTACATTTTATTAAAAAAGAAAAGATCTTGAGAACGTCTAAGACAGGAATGTACACAATTTTAACACATCTCAAAAACTAAAGTTTTTGACAACATTCCTTTGCCTGTTTAGGTAAAAGTGAAATAGATAAAACTTCTCATCTGCCTCACTCATGCACGCATATACACAGCTGCACACACTCATACCTCCTCTATCCCAAAATGGTCTGCCATGGCGTCACTTTGAAAAATACTTCACAGATCTGTACTCGATAACAATTCAGTTTTAAATAGATTATTGTAGTATCTGACATTGGCAAATGCCACTAAGAGGGCTGAGCCTCCTTAATCGACAGACATTAGTAAAAATACTTGTTTTAGCCAGTCAGTTTTGGGTGGGCCGAAACTGTGTTTCTCTTAAATAATAACTTTTTATTAAAGATATTGTCATTCATTCAAACTAACTTTGCCTTACAAACCAATCAGAAAGCAGCAAGCTTTATCAACAGTGGTAAGGCTAGAAACAGCCACTAAGACACCTATTGCAGAATAAGCCATTTTCCTGGTGAGCTATTTTATTTTTAAATATCCTTATTTTTTAGGGAACACTAATTATTAATGTCTGCATCTCTGGAAATAAACATCTTGATTTGGCATTTATATCAAGAGACCATTATTCTGTCACAACTTCCCATTCACTTGATATTTTTTCTTAATTAAATAGACAATTTAATCTCATCATCTGACACTGTAAATCATTTGCTCTAGAGAGAATACTAGAGAGAAGTTTTATGGGGTTAATTTGCAGTAATTATGGAAAAAGCTAATTTATTGTGTCACTGGTTAATCCTGCAGAAGCAATTTAGCAGCACACATCCTGTAACACAATTTGGTACAGTAATATTTAATGTTTGAGAAAATAAACAGTGGAAGAGTTTCAATATCTAGTACCAGTTCACAAAATATCATGTAACAGGAACTACTAGCTCAAAGTGAGGATAGGTTTTTTTGTCTTGCTGTTCTTGAAATGAAAAGGAAAACAAACTGTAAAATGTATAATCCTCTATGCTACTCACATTTTCAGGGATACTAGGAAGCTCTGTGATGTCAGGCACATTAAAGTAAGAATGCTGGAAAGAAAAAAGCAGACAATTATTTTTGCATAGTTAAAAGAAATACAAAATATTGCTTGGAATCAGTAATGTGTTTAGCCCATAATTGCAAAAGGAAACTAATATATAACAACTTTTTATATCCATTACCAATGAGATTATTTTGCCATTGATTTCAAAATTTAGATTTTCTCAAGGTTAAAAAAAAACTAAAATGTTGAGTCACAAAGTATCAAATATCTTTAAAAGGATAAATTAAATGTAATTCTTGTACTTCAGATGTATTAATATACATAGCCTCACATTATTTATGACCTATGTCAGAAGAACTCCAAAGGTTTCTGTAATTCAGACCATCTTTCCTCAGCCCACTGCAAGATCCATGTCTGCATACAGAACATACAACAGCCAGCTCCTTTTTTGCCCAAGGTAGTATAATATTAATATGTTTCACTGTTTAGGCAACAAAAGAGGCGGAGCTGTATCTAAAAAGGGCTCCTACTTCCAGAGAATGAAACTGACTGGTAATTCATCCTTTGTCTTAAACTAGGGAACTCTCATAATTACCTTCCCCTATTGCTGTAGAAAATACAAAGAGTTCTGATGCAATAATAATGGTTGCTCTTGATCTCCTTGACATATCTCCTTTTATATATTATGGGATTCTCCAGTGGTACCTTAAGAGTGTTCCTGATGACTGCTAGAGAATGATTGAAGCTCTGCAAAATTATATCACCTGGGAGAATAAATGAGAGTTCCTCTAGGGAAATATATACTGTGAAATTAAAAAAGCACCACCATTTAAGGAAGCAAACAGAACTTTTGGGAATAGGATTTTCTTCTAACTTAAGGTCCATAATTTATTAACTATTCTCCTGCTTATTGTCTCTTGAACCCCATGGCTAATAGTAACATGGAGCAGTCCTGCGCAATGCACATTTGCATTGCTATATGGTTTGGAAAGTTCACAGTAGATGGTGTCAAAAATCTGCACCAAAAATGCTCCAACCTGCAAGTACCCCCTTTAGATGCCCTGATCTACCACACCAGACAGACAAACTACCAAGTTTACATATGGCAAATTTCATCCATAGCAGATGCTGTTGCTTCAAGTCCAGCTGGTTATAGTTAAGACGTGCATAATGAGCAGATAAACATCCATTCATTGGTCATATCAAAAACTAGCCCAAAAATAAATACAGAGCTAGAGTTGCAGTGCTAAAAAGAACCCATTATAAACATATAATGCCATTTCCACATTTGTAAACATACAACACAGAAAAGCCCTGACTGTAAAGATGCAGCAAGTTTCAGTGACTGTATGTGACTGATACAATAACTGATTGTACAGACTATGAGCAATAAAATTAATTAATAGTATTATTTAACTACAGAACTTGGCCACTGCAAAGAAACATCAATGGGACTTTTAAAATGTTATTTTAAAAAACACGTTCAATGATTAAATGATTGTTCAGCACAAAGAAACAAAGCTGAACAAATTATCTCTTTCGGGTGCAATAAATGGTTCCACTACGGTTCGGAGGATGGTAACAAATGGGAATCCATTCTCTATTAACAAAATGTTTGCAATCAACCCACAGAAGTAAGAGGAGGCTGAAATAAGTACAAAAAGCAAGGGGGAGGTTTGTATGTTACCTCAATTGTTAATGTTGCCATATACTGAAGACCATGTCACCAATGACTGTGAGATTCAATGTAGAGTTTACAAGTTAAAAAAAAATTCTGCAATAATAATTTTTTCTAAGCACACCTTCATAAAGTAGTTATGCTTCTGCTGGTGCCTAGATTTGTCTTATATTTAATTTGATAAAGGTTCCCATTTTACATGTGGGGTTTTTTTATGGTTGGCATACCCCTAACACTATTTTTTAAATTTATCTAGTAGACTGATTCATTAGACAAGGATTTCCATGTTTATCATATTTATATGACTATTCATAGGATATTTATCAACTTTGACAACTGTGGTTCTATTTGTTTAGTGTGCCTGGATTTAGAATAATTCACACACATGATAGCGGGGTTTCAGGTTCTAGGAGAAAGTCACTGGCTAGAGGAAACAGATGGATTCCCTCTGGGAGGGTTCTACATTAACGTTCAAGGCCCCAGTACTGCTAACCCATGTGCATACTTTAACTTCAACCGGATTACTCATGATGTGCAAAGTGAAGTATATATATATATATAACTCTGCAGGAGCAAGGCTCATGTATTTTTCATTCATGGCTTTCAAATACCAAAGCTCGCAATTTACTATCCTGTTTTATGGTCCGTTTACTTAATCCTTGGTGTGTTAAAAAAGATAATGCTGTTTGAGTAATTTAACTGGAAAGCTATTTTGTGTATACCTTTTTATTTGTAGCTATTTGAAAAACTGTCTAGTTTTTATGTTGGTTTCCTAGTCTCATGATGCTTCACGCCACTGCAATTTGTGAATTGCTTAATGGAGCAATTTACTTGCTTTACATTCCAGGAAACTATTTTTGTTTTATTATTAACTATTTTGATAATGCAACACATTTCTGACACTCTTATTTTGGGAGGTGAGCGTGGGTAGAGACACTCAGTATTTTGTTTGAGAGTTAATATTGTGTATATTTTATATTATTTTGAATTTTATAATTTGTTATAAGACTGGCACTTTATTTTGTGTTAAAGTTTTTTGGGGGCTGTTGTGCTCTTGTAATGTTTCCACCAGTCACACAATTCTACTGTATATAGTGTTTATCATACATTCCACACTTCATGAACAATTTATGGGCTGAAGTATCTAGCAGTTGAAATAGCTACACTGACTACAGATAAAACAGGTATGCAATGGAGACATTAGCTTCCCAATGCGTCACTGTTTTAATTTGAATTGAAAAGGAACAAAGAGGAAATGGAATATGGAGACTACACAATGAATAGGAAAAACTCCACAAGCTCTTACAGATCCATCAACTTGTAAACAGCTAACCTAAAATGCTTAAATATCCAAAAACAAAAGTAGTCCCTAAGATGTCCTTTGATATTCTTTCCTGCTCCAATGCTCATGAAATGTTTGAGGCAAGGGGAGACCAACAGCATTCCTTGAAACCACTGGTATGAAACAACTGAAATATCCCAACAGATCATCCTGTCTCTGAGACAGCTTGTCCTCTAGGTCAGGCAGACATGCTGTTCATACAATAGCTTTCCTTGATAGGACTGGGTCATCTCCACTGCCAGCTGGTGACCTAGCTAGGCCAAACAACTGCTACCTGTCGACTGACATTACAGGGTGAAGTGATGAGAGTAAGCTGTTTGTAGCCAGCAGTTAGTTTAAAAAGGAGGGGGGAAAGGGAAATGAATGAGGCAGACAGATAAGCAGAGCTGTAGCTGTACATCAGCAGCTCTAAATGTGAATTTTAAAAGCCTAAGCAGCACACAAAGCAACATGTGGTGTTGAGTATTTTTCACTGGCTTTTTCAGATTTAGCAATTGCTGACCAGAACACAAGGTTGATCCCCACCATCGCAACCGTAAGTTCTTCCACTAGTTTTTCACTAAGACTGTCACAGAGCATAGCAACCTCAAGGCAAGTGTGAGGAGGAATAACTATTGTTTGGGTGGGCGGGAAGGAAAAAACCACCGAAATCACATGCACCAAAGTGTTAGTGCTCAGAGTGTTGCTCTGCCAGGCAGCGGACTCTGAGTTTGCTTCCCAGTCTTGTTCCTAATGCAGGCCAGCAGAGGCTGGGAGTGCTGCAGAGGTAGGATCATGAACCCCAATAAGAGGAGTGTTGTGTTGCTTAGCAGTGACCCCTCTAGCTGATAAGGAGCAATGCTCACAAGTGTCCATACAGAATCCCACCCAGTCCTCTGCAGATCAAAGGATGGGGACTCTTTTCAGGGTTAACACTAGGGAAATGGAGAGGCTCTTCGGGGCTTTAACAGGAAAGAGGGCGTGCACAGCTCCCTGTCCCTGAGGGAAAACAAGATAATCTGCTACAAGACTCAAAAAGAAGAAAGCGCTGTTTTGATGTTTTTCCTCTTACAATGTTACATAATGAAAATGTGTCTCCTTAGATTGCTGCTGTTTCCCCTCACTTACCACACTGAGATGAACAGGTGTTCCTGGGTCAGGGATAGGAAGTTTATGAAGTGTTTCTAGGAGTTCATTCCTCTGACTGTCCTGAAATAAAAAGGTACCTGCTTAATAAAGGAGCACTAAACAATAAATTCTCATCTCATGCCAGGCACTGAGATGTAAGTATATGGGTGCTCTGAGGCTAGATCACTTGCAAATGTAAGGAACAGATGCCAAAAGGATTTATACTGCAAACTCAAAGGAAATGACACCATTTTCTATGCAAATATCCTGGCGATATAAAATGCTGTTTTTAAAAACAAAATACATCTTCCCACATGTAGGTTTCTACGTTTTTAAATCTTTCAAGAAATCCATCAGGGCACCATCCTATGCATTACTATGATCTTATCCCAGGGAGGGCCAGCTTCCATAGCAACTATTTCATAACAGAAACTATTTGCTTTCAGCTGAAGACATCATTATAAAAAGGCAAGCGCTCCTTCTTCTAATTTGTACAAGTGTGATAAAAAGCAAAATACTACTATTATTGGAGAAATGGTAAGGGAGCCAAGGCAGTAACATATAACAACCAGTCAGATTATAACAGTACTGCGGTAGCCTATCATATCTGAAACATACATGATACATACAATGTCTAAAGTTTTCTACAATATGCATAATCTCCATGCACCACCAACTTTCATTAATAGTCCTAGAACTGACCCTTACTATTTTCAGTTCATATTTTGAATGAAATATCAAAGAGCATACTTGAATTCCACCCTCCCCCCAATTTTAAGTGTAAAAGTCTATGTCTTCTACATTGGTAAGACAGATGGGATGAGCAACAGGAAAAAAGCCTTTTGCCTCAGCAGACCTGGTTTCAAATCTGTATCGGGTCACCACATAAGTAGGTTTAGAAAAGACATCTGTCCAACACTCATGGAAGTACAGTTAGTCTGTCTTCCAGGAGGCCCAATACCAGAACTGCAGGGCCATCATTAAGGTACATCAGGGGTCTCCAAACTTTAGGAGACAAGGGCCACATTAGATTTTTAACGGGGCTTTGTGGGCTGGCTTTAGGTCCCGCCGCCGAAATACTGTTGAGGCGGCGGCAGCTTTTGAGCTGCCGCCGAAGTGCCGCTGAGGCAGTGGCAGCATTTGAGCTGCTGCCGACATGCCGCCAAGGCGGCAGCAATTGGTTGGGGGGCCAGACAAATTGAAGCCGCAGGCCGGATCCGGCTCCTGGGCCGTAGTTTGGAGACCCCTGAGGTACATCAACAGAATGCTGGAGGAACTTTCATGGTACTTGCCTAACTAAACTGTACCTGGCTCTCTCCAATGACTCTTTCTTGGATACCAAAATTAACCTAAAACGTGTTTACATTTCTCAAAGCCCTTTTCATGAGAGTAGCTAAGTAGATCATCAAGCCCATTCTACAGGACTGTATAGTACAGACTGACAATTCAACTGGGTATTCTCTTATTCACCCTATCTAGTACATTTAATGTTTGGAAAATGAGAGAGCTCCGAAAAGTACCTGTCCTTTTGCTGTATAATCTGCCAAGATGTTGAGCAGTTTATAAAAGACTTCAAACCATGGGAGATAACTAAAAAACAAAAAGGAAAAAGCACAACTGTAAGTTACTTGAAAATATCATCATGTAATTCTAGATTGGCAAGTTTTGCTATACACAGTAGATGCATCGTTAACAAAAACATCACCATCTGAATTGACACTTTGATAAATGGCCGGCAAGAAGTTGTGCTAGTACTCTCTCCTGTAGTGGGTGTGGCCAGCAGGGCGGGCCATGGCACTGCAACATGTATCGGCCACTGGTCCCTTTCCTTTGATTGCAGAGCTTCCAATAATCACTCCTGGAGCTTCTGGCCACAGCATGGCACCACCATAAAAAGCAGCAATGGGTGAAAGTAAGTCTAGGAATCTGAGACGTCAATGCTGGAAATTCATAAGAACAAAGGCCACCATTTCCAAACCCATTTCACTGTACATGCAACAAATGGATGATCATACAGAAGTCATAACTGTCTATGCAGTCACTGGTAAGATTCCAGAATTGTTTATAAGTGCACATATTGTTGGACACTTTTAATTATACAAAGTTTTCCCATAGTGCATGCTTAATTACTGTCCTTCAATGCAGCTGTTGGAGCCCCTAAAAAGGGTAGGAAAAGGTGGCTGTTCTGTACTTGGATCCCACCCCTTTTTTTATTACCATAAAATTATTTGCATATTCTTAAAAAAATTATTTCTTTTTAAAATGAATCACCAGAATGATGGGTATACTCTCTTACCCAGCATCTATAAAATTCCATTTATTCAAGCTGTAGTTAGACCAAGTATAGTTCTTACCCTAAATGCAAATTTCTCTCATTTATACCATATCGCTTCTCTACAATAATCAATAACAAAGAGTCAACTTTGAAAGGTGCGAACATGCTGAAAATTATGTATCTGCTTTTTCACACTGTATGGCTATTTAGTACTGCTATGCCTTCTAGGGATGTTTCCACTACACATAAACAAGGACAGACAGCTAAGACACTAGTCTGTGCTGTAGGAAGCTTTGCTTGGATTTTGTACCATGCTTGCATGGCAAGGATCTTTGATTGTATTTATTTTTTAAATCTCTGCAAGGAATTTCCCCTAAGCTATAGTGAACAGACAAGCTAGGAGTACGAAGCATAAAGTGATTTCTCTGTTAATCACAGATGCCTCGTGAAGCAAATAAAGTATATTTTTGATATAGTTGGACAAGATGTAAAGCCTTTACACAATATGACTACATCCTGCCAACTGTAAAGAAATCAGGCCCCTATGGTTACTAACTGTACAGCTTGTAGTAATAAATGAAGTGAGAAGCAATATACGTGACAGATAAAGCGAACAGCACTCCATCATTAACATTTGTTTGAAGCCAGCAAATGCTACTGTAAAATTTAAGTAGCTTATCAAAATATACTGATAAGCAACTTAGCTTTTCACGTTATATGACAGTACTATCGCTTATGTTAATATGTTTCAAGTGACTCTGGGAACCACATATTGACTATTGCACAGAGAGAGAATTACCACTTTAAACAACGTTTAGTTTGGCATCACAATGTAAACATTCAAGAGGGATTAGACAGATAAGTTTCTCTCTTCCCATTTAGTTAAATAAACCTCAGCGGAGTTAAAAGCCATTATAATAGTAACAAGAAATCCTTTCAGAGTAAGACTCCTGCACAGAGATTAACAAGAACTTGGTAAACAAACCCATACAAGCATCACAAAATATTTTTCAAAAGAAGGGTTTAATGTGGTGGTGGTGGGGTTTTTTTTGTTTTTGTTTTTAAAGCTAACAATATGAAAAAGAAAACCTACTTCAAGGAAGACATACTGAATTAGACTTAATCAGACAGGGCTCCTTAGCTGAAAATGCCATTTACAAAATCAAAATAATAATATTTTAGAAGTTTTATTTTTGTTTTAAACTAGATTTCTGTCAATAGCATATAAGTAGTAAATGAGAGAGATTTCAATTTCTAATTTTGACTGGGTTGCATCCTCCTCACACAATGCTCAATAAATAGAATCTAACCAATCTCCTCAGAATGAGACATGTAAGGGTTTAAATAATTGTTTGCTACAAGGTAGTCCTTTAGAAATCATCTGGTATTCAAGTCTGAGTCCTTTTGGTACAGAGTTTGGGGCTGGCTGTGACAGCATAGTTTCCATGCACCTTTTTGCACTGACTGATGCTTATCTAGTGATGGCAGTGTTGAGGTTTTGAAACCAAAGTCGGGTTGCATGCCTCTTCAAAGAGCCACTGTTTTCCCCTGTTGGGAGGCCAGAGTTCACAGCTGAACCGTATCTTGCTACAGAGCCAACAGAGTTTCCTGTATTGCTTCATTAAGTCAAACATGCCAACTCTATAGGTTTTATTCAGTTGCCTGCAAGGACATTGGATCCAAATTCCATTTTAACTCTGTCAGTCAGCAGCTAGTAAATAGTTTCTGTATACAAAAAAGTGCAGATAAATATTTATATTTACACATTGCTAAAATGTCTGAACTGACGGTCATTCGGCACACAGTTCGGGATGAGGGGAGGCATGCTGCCATTTCTATTACACTTGCTCACTACTCCCTATTTTCCCATACTGCTCATTCATCTCTCTTATTGGACATGGTTATTATCCTGGCCTGTCACTTTCTCCTCCTATTTTGTCCTGTCTCTCTCAAGTAACAGTCAGTGTAACTGATCTAGTTCAGTATTTTATGGTTTTAAACAATGTTACAGTTTGAAAATTAGCATATCCAATTAGTATGATGATGAAACGCATTCATGTTTCATACTACAAAGCTGGCAACAATACAAGAATGTCGGGCACCCATGGCTACTAGGGAGATATATAAGAATCTTGAGGGGAGGGAGTGAGGGGAAGAATGATACAAAAATATCCAGAAATCAGAAACGTTGCTGTTTCAAACAGGAGATTTATTAGCAAACAGAATTACAGCCAACATAGAATGACTTTGCCAAACCAACACATCTATAAAAGGTCTAGATGTTTAGACTATGGTTTTCTATAAGGTACAGTATTAAGCATACAAGAGAATGCCTTTGGGGATCTCTGCTCCATTTGCTAAGCTGCCACGGCCTGACTCCTTGCTTTCTAACCAAGCTTTATGTAGCCAGTGGAGAATCCCCATGAGACCTTGCATTGCCCCTTTCATCTGGGTATAAATGCAGAAGGCTTCTAGCCTGCAGCAGTTGTCTTGAGACACGGTCTTACTTCAGTGTACCAGGAAGACCTGCAGGGAAGGAAAGGAAATTTCTACAGGCTTTTTCCACTCCCTGTATTTTGCTTTTAGAAAGGCAAAATTTGCCTGACTGGTGTTCAGATAACTGGGATGGGCGGGGGAGGGACGACGACACATGCTATTCCTTAAAAGGGTAAGGGTTTGGGTAGGAATCAAAGATGACTCTACCTGACAGTAATAAAGTTAAGTAGTAAGAGCAACGGTATAAGAAAAGAAACAACATATGCACACAGCCAAGAGCATCTTCCTTAAACACAACCATATTATGGAGCTGCAGATATATTATATATGAGTAGGGCAGGGAGAGAAGATCTCGATATGTGACAGCAGCACATTTCTCTCATGCTCGACTGCCCATTAGTCTCATATATTAACTGCAATTAAAATCATTACATAATTCAGCATTAGCTTCAGCGGTTAACTTCCCAACAACAGTCTCCCACTAATACAAAAACGTACATTTCCAGCTTCTCAGTATTGGAAACAAGGTTATTTTTCTCTATAACTGTTTAATAACTGTGACTTGGAGAAGATTAGATGTCTCCTTTAATCTCAAATTATTTGTGTGACTGAGGGAGATTTCTCACCAAGAAAGGACTGATCCCCTTCTCTGTTATCACTGGTACAATGTAAGGGGCAGTACTGGTAACATAATGCCCTTGGAGTAATGGTACCGCCACAGAAAATCTAATGTAATTCCCTTGTATTTTCTGCGTTACCCTGAGAGGATGAGTGTGTCTTTCAGCAATTTATTGCAAATGCTACCTACAAAGTCCCTTTTACAGACCCGAGAATTCTCTGCCGTTCATAACATTTAAGTACACATTTAAATTGCTGTGGCTGCATAGTGCAGTGTGTTGGTAATGTTTAATTTTATCAGCACAGTAATTGCCAATCTTTTACTGCATAATATTTGAAAAAATTGCAAATGTAGTGTATCTTAGGTTCTCCGAGGTCTCTCTCTCAGGTGCTTGGCTGACTGATTCTTACTGTCATGCTCAGGGGTGATCACTATAATCACCATATGTGGGGTCTGGAAGGAATTTTTCTCCAGGTCAGATTGGAAGTGATCTTTGGGGGGTTTCGCCTCACTCTGTAGCATGTGGGTGCAGGTCACTTGCCAGCATTATCTGGGTGTATCACACTTAATCATTTCCCTTGTGAGGACCTTGGGCACTGGTGCATCTTAGTCCCTCCTATTCTCTGCTTGTGGTACATAATAATCTAATCTCCCTTGGGCTGTCAAGCTTTTATCTAATTTTGGTTGTTGGGTTTAGGATGTGAGTGCTGGGTGGTGTTGGTGGCCTGTGATACACAAAAGGTCATACTAGATGATCTGGTGATCCCTTCTCGCCTTAAACTCTATAAACTGAGCACTTCACAGCTTTAATGTGTTTATCCTTGCGGTAATCCTGTGATGTAGGGAAGGGCTATTATCCTACATTACAGATGGCAAACTGGGGCACAGAGAGGTTAAGAGACATGCACACGGTCACGAAGGAAGTCTAGCCGAGCACAGAACTGAACCCAAGCCTCCAGATTCCCATGTTAGTGCCTTAATTACTGGATCATCCTCCTTCTTCCTGAACAGTTTAAAAGAAGACATTGCAGCACCTTTGGGATTTTCTTTCAATTGACAGATGTATTTATTTAGAGAGATTTTCACATATAAGCAGATTTCTAAAGTTTTTACATCTCTCTCCATAAAATACATTAGTCACTACCCAAATTTGCAAACCTTTCAGACACACTGTAGAGCTCAACGATTTTCTTCTTGGGAGACTGAAGAGGGGAGTAGAACTAAGGATATGGGCTGATAGTTGTTTACATCCAAGTTTAGTATTATTGTGAGCTGCAAATCTAGTAAGTGTCAGAGGCAGTTCATTCCAATTATAATTTTTATATTGTGTATTTTAAAACACCCAGAACAACGGATGGGCACCTTGGAAAAAATCAAAAGAAATTAAATGATATGCACGTCTATACACACAGAAAAACAAAGTGACTCGTTCTCTATGGATGCACACAGACAGAGTGATGTAATGGATTGTAAAGTCAGGTCATAGAAACAATCTGATTATGCACCTTTGGAGACCTTTCCTGTACTCTGCCCAGTAAGCCATCTCCATCAGCACAACCTCTGCCTGCCTCCATTAGGAATTTTTCTCTCAGTACTGCCACCCTAACATTTAATATTTCATAACATTTTTACTTCTTCCTCCCAAATGGGGAATTTCACTACTCCTTCTGTCCCCAAAAACACACTGGTGTGAGGATCAATAGTGACAAGTTTAAAGTCCCAACATCTCATGACCCTTCAAGGCTAAAAATGGAAGCTTTATCTCAATTGGGATAGAAGATGTCCAGCTTTCCAATGGGGCATATGAAACCTTCATCTAGTTCTGGAAACTCCCTGTGTCATTTTTGTGCACAAAAAAGCTGTGTGTGTTATATTCTGGATGCAGCAGAAAAGGAGATAGACAGTCACAGAGGGAGCTGACAGAAACACAGCTGTCTGCTGTGATTGCTTTTTTGTTCTAGCTGCAAAACTGAAACTAACATTAAACTGAGGCTTTGCACTGGGGAGGGGAGAGTACCCAAACATTTAAAGGGACAGGACATTACAGTCCTCTGCCCTACTTTAAAAATCTTTCCAAGCATATACATTATCATGTACGTGGCTAACAAACACTATATAACCTACAAGTTGCTGGTGGACTAGTGCAGACTCTTAAATTGCAATAGATTATTCTGCCCTAGAATAGCAATTCACTAAGCAATTTATGAGCTCAGGAGCACAGCTGGTTTTCACACTCTCTTGGGATTATGTGGTAATGCTGGAGAGGCAGCATTCCAAACAGGAACTGTCAGTGGGAAGAAACCAATTGGCTCTGGTACAGAATCAACTGGATCTGGTACCAAAGTTTCTCACAACAAACCACTAAAATTAACAGTTGTAATGGAAGGAGGTTCAACTGGAGGAACAAAAAATCCTCCTGGTCATCCCCATATTCCAGTGCTTGTCAAGGCTGCAACTAGCACATCTGTTGTTTCCATAAAATACTGTTGGATACTTTTATCATGAACTAAACAGGTCCTGTGCATTTCACTCCACAACCATACTGAGGGCTTGTCTACACTTAAAATGCTGCAATGGTGCAGCTCCACTGCTGCTCCTGTACTGCTTCAGTGAAAACACTACCTAAACCGATGGGAAGGCTTCTCCTGTCAGCACAGATAATCCATCTCCCCAAGAAGTAGTAGCTAGTTGACCTAGCGCTGTCTACAGCCAGGGTTAGGTCAGTTTAACTACATCATTCAAGGGTGTGAATTTTTCACACCCCAGACCAACATAGTTATACTGACCAAATTCCCTAGTATAGACCAGGCCTAAGCCTCCTACTTGAAAAGAATGATGACAATCACAAATCTCACATTGATCAATCTGCATAGTTTTGGATTTGGTTACACGTGAGGCAACATCAGGACGTAGCAGGTCCCAACAGGTAAACAAAGATCTCTTCAAGAAAAGAACTGCAGGTGACTCCTGGGTGTTAGCATGTGGTGTGTTCCTGTAGAGAAGCAAGAAATTGTCCAATTTCTGCTGACGACTCCAAACAGACTTATTAGCTCTTAAGGCATGTTTAAGTGTTTGTACAAAGTGTTTCAGTAATCTGCTTACAGCAGGATGGTATGAAGCAGAGCATATGTGCTGAATTCCATTTGAAGTTAAGAACCTCTGACATTTTTCACAATAGAATTGAGGTCCACTATCACTCACTAACTGTAACAATAAACCAAATTGGCTAAACAAGGTACAATGATGTCCAATTGTCTTGGCAGCTATAGTAAAAGTCTTTCTGAAAATTTCTGGCATTTCAAATGGGTGTTGACTATTACCAAAAACATATAACCTTCTAAAGGTCCGGCAAAGTCCACATGAATACATGTCTAAGGGAGACTCAGGCTACAACCAACAGGCAAGGATTGTGCTGAACCAGGATCATGCTGAATATGCTGACACGTAGTACAGAACTTTGCCTTCCTCTCAAAATCTTTGTCGATTCCTGGCCACCAGACATAACTCCGGTCTATGGCTTCATCCGAACAATACCAAAATGACCTGTGCGAAGGGCTTCCAAAACTTGAGCTTGCCAGGATTTCATAAAGATCACTCATATTCCCCATAAGATGCAACCATGATTCACAGATAATTCAGGTTGACATGACACGAATTGTGTAAACTGGGGATTCTTATGATCCAACACTATACCCTATAGCACCATTCCCTTTACAAGAGAAAGCACATCATCCATGCAGTTTCTTTGTTGATGTCTGTATAAGAGATGGGTAACCTATCAATCAAATTGAGATAGAACACTTCATCTGATGTTCCTCTGTGCTGGCAAGAGTTGGAGCATGGCAGATATTGCATTGAGTCCCTTTGCAAAATTGAAGTAGCAATGCCCATCATTGTGTACGAGGAGCAACTAATGATGAAATTCCATGTTTTGGTATAAAAACTGAAATGTAAAATGTCCACAATACAGATAGGTATGAAACTTCCAAATTCTGAAGATAATGCTGATAGCGTCTCACTCTATTTGCGCTATTTGCCTCCTAGGAGTCTCTCCCACAGGGAAATTCTCTCTTTTCCTGTTTTTAAAAAAGGGAAACTCTATCTCCACTGGATCACTCTCTGCTGTCCGTGGGCTTGCAGTGAAAACATAGAATTCTGCCTTTGGTTGCACTTGGGCTCCCTCTCCAAGCTACAGATCCTCAGTGCAGGCTAAGTGTTTGCCTGCCCGCCTGCTTGCATGTGGTCAGTCAAGATGGCTGCTTGCTTCCACTTCATTGCTCTGTTTGAACCATTCTGGTAGTAATCACAGAACTCTTATCCTTTGTTCTATCTTTATTTGCCTACTTTTCCCTCTCTAGCTGGCTGGTTCCCACTGTCCCAGGAGCAAGAATAGAAGTCTGTCATCCTGTGCTTCTAGGTGAGCTTTGTCCCCTTTCGCATAGTATTGGCTTACTTTTTTTCTTCTGCTGCTTGCAATGCAAGCACTGGACACACATGGAATATAACTCCTGTGTCACCAATGTTATATTTCTGGACCCAGCACAGGAGATAAACACAGTCACAGAGGGGGTGGACAGAAACACAATTCTCCTGCTCACTTTATTATTTTAGCTGCAAAACAGAGGAACATGAAAGCGAGGCTTTGCATTGGGGAAAGGGGAGTGCTCAAACATTTAAAGGGACAGGACATCACAATTTTTTTAAATATATACATAGTTTAAATGGCAGTAGCACCTTGGTGTTTTGAGGCTTCTTTAAATGCATTACTGTTAATTCCCCCCACCCTTCATAGGTTTTTGTTGTTGGATTCATGGCACTATGGGAGCTTGGCTTTACAAGTGGAAGAATATAAAAAGTAACCCCAATAAATGTTATATGCTCTACATACACAATAAGGACTATTTGAGATTCAAAATATTCTGCAGGGACCATCCCTACTGTGGGAGGAGACAGATCATGTGGTGGTGCAGTTTACATCACATATGCTGGAGAGAGGGGTGGAACTGTAACCATTTAAGAATGCCCAGAGCCTGGTTGTTGGCATGAATTTGTAAAACAGCTTCTCTGTAAAATGTGTGGCATACCCAGAATAAATGATGGCACATTACAGAATAGAAGTTTAAATGACGTTTCATTGGGAAGGCCTGCAAAACTCACGGGTGGTTTGCTTGTGAGTACTGTGACCATTCAAACTCACAGGATTAGAATTTTACATCATCCCATTATATGTTCTATATTAGATATAGATAGGCATATGCACACATGCTTTAAAGACCGGCCATACAGCACTTCCGGTAGGAAACGGTGGGTCAAAAACCATGCAGGATCACACCTTTCACTTGAGTCTCATGGTATGGCCTTCTTGCTTTTTTAATCTTTAAGAATTGATATAAAAATTTCCAATCCAATCCTAACAACTGGAATTAAAAGGTATCATTAGAATAATCTCAATGAATAATTGAATATTTTTTAGTATAAAACACTGATAGGGTAATTAGCTGCTCTTAGATACAATTTTCTTTTAAACTTAAAGGCTACTTAGTTTTGAAGCTGACACAAAGCTGTGGTCACTTCAGTCACAGTAAACAACAACGTTAAGAATGTCTCCTGGAAGTTCATTTCAGCTCTCACTTTGCTCTTTTTGTCACTATACCATTTAAACCTTTTCTTTCACACAAAGTGTCCAACTGCCTCAAACTCATTTATCCTATTTGCTTCTATAGTTTTACCTGGCGACTTGTTCCATAAGTTCACTTCGCTGAGGAAAACAATGCTGTCTGCCTCCATTCACTGAGTAGTGACAAGATACTTAAGCAGCAAAAAATCACCACCAAAAAGAGAGAAAGAAGTAGATGGTATGCTTTCAAATGCCAGCTGAAAGCATAAGATATGGATTTTGTCTTAGAGAAAGCCAACGTGCTACATATCCTTAAAAAACAACCAAACAAAAAAACCTATGGACACAGAGGTTGAATTTATAACCAAAACACTCTGTACCACATGTGACTTAAGTAGCACAACTGGTAGCACTATTTAGGATTTATAGCTTATGACTTGCTCATATTTAATTTGTAACCGAACACTTCCCCTTCCTCTTAGCTACCTTAGAACTTTTGATTAACTCTTGTTTTCACAGGTCACAGGTTAAACAAAGGAAGGGAAGCGCTCTGCAGTGAAATTGCCCAGAGCACCACAGCAAAAAAGCGACCCTGTTTCAAGCAACATTAAAATAAGTAATAGACTAGAGATTGTTCAAGACAGTTGAAGTTCAAAGACTCCAGTAAGCATAAATCAGAACATTACTGGAAGATAAACAAAATAAGTGCTAAGGAAATGATGCGGCTGAATCTGACATTGTTTTATTCCAGGACTACATTCTATATCTGTTTACAGTTCTATCACCAAGATGTCCCTCATATTTTTAAATGACAATACTTGCCACAAATCACCAAAATCAAATTAGACTCCCTCAAGTCTAGGAGGGAGATGGCCTTCTCTGCCCCTCCCTCCCCACCCCGCCTTTGCTTTTCTCTTCCGCAGAAATATCTCAGCATGCAACCCAGCCACATAACTGGAGACAGGCCAGTCTGAAGGAAGTATGCTTATTTATATATAAAATAAGCAAATATGGGCACAGGAAAACTACTTTTTACACTATATAAGGTCTGCACAAACTCTGCTGCACACGTTGCACAGTACCTTATTCAGTAACTCATATGTCATCACCTTTTTAGTGCACTCCTGGAAAATACAAAACACCATTAGTTACATGTCTCATAATGATTAGGGTTAGTCAGAGCCTTATAAGACAACTTCATTGTACTGCAGCTTTTAACACAAATATGTTTATGTTTAAAGAACACTAGTGGAAAAACAATAATGCCATGCAAAATCATCCAGGCAACAGCAAAGATGCAGGTTCAAATCTGTTTGCAGAAACAAATGTAATCTACAGTGTACCCAGCCAAACCCCGCCCCCAAACAAACTAAAAAACCACCGTCACCACCACCCAGCAACGGCGGCATGTAGCACATTTGTGCTTAACAAGAAATTCTATCTAAAAGTGGAAAAAAATTTACACTATCCAGAAGTATTTTGTAACCTAGATCTACAACAGCAATATGTATGAGTGCAAGTCAGCAATCACCACAGCTTAGAAGTCCAGGTTTCACTTCAACAGTCACATATTAAGCAGAAGATATCACCCAACATTAGCTGTCACACAGATAAAAATGCAACTTTGCGGCCAACTTTGATTCCTATCTTTTGCAACATATTACTCTACTTGCGTGTCTTATGTGGAGGGAAACCACTCTATTTTATCTTGGTAGCAGACTTAAGAGTGTATTTTCTGACTGCACCCCAAAGAGGAAGAATGCTAAGATAGTTTGGAGGGTAAAGCAAGAGCATTTTTCATCTTTAGCCTGTTGGAAAAGGTAGGTACACATTTTTGGACTCTCTCATTCCAATACCTCTATCCTCTACCCCACACCAAGGAGGAAGGGAGCTATGTAAGTTCTGAATTGAATTTTCTGTGGAAAAAATGAGCATTATATAAAGTTAGTAGCAATGAAGTTATGAAGATAAGTGTATCTACAGGCCTCTTCCCGCCTACCAGATAACTTGCACAAAAGCATTGAAAGAAACCTTATTAGTATAGTAAACAAGCAAACGTTCATCTTGAGAACTAAAATGGTCTCTTAGGGGAAACCTCCTGCCCGCAAGTTGTCTTGTATACCGAACTTAACTAGCACAGGACTGAATTTAAGAATACACAAACAGTGAATACTGGTATACTGAAAAAAAAAATATATATATATAGCTGATGTCCGAGTATGGCTCTTAAATGTTTAGATACAGCATAGACTGAGGCCTTTTAAAAATTGTTTGAAATAGGATAGCCATGCCAGGTTGCTTTCTCTAATGCATTTCAGGAGATAGAGCTTTTAAAATCTATAACTTTTGTGCCATCTACAATCTCCTTACAATTATAACAAGTGATACAGAAAAATAAACAAAATTATGTACACTTGTGGAAATACACTGCATTTACTGAATAAACACACAATATGTTTACTGAACTTTTTATAACCCTAGAGATTGGGCACATTAATGTCCAACGTTCTCATTGTGCTGGCGAGAAAGAAAAGTATTTAAAATATATGTGTATATTTAATAATTACCTTTAAAATTATGTCTGTCGTATATAATTGCTCTGGAGGTTAATAGAAATGCTTTTTATGATTACTCTTTCAGACTTATCACTAGGACTGAAATGGAGACTTCATTTCAAAGACCGAATTAAAGCAAAAGGGAAAGAAAGATGCAGAACATAAATGTGTCAGCAGCATTTTTTTTAAGCTGTTCCTCAATGAATGACTCTTTCAAGCTAAAAACGGCAAATAATTCCATATGCCTTACTGGCTGAAGGTATGCTATGTATTGTTCTTAGTTAACTAATTGGACAAGACTTAAACCTACAGGATTTAGTATGCTCTAATAATGTAAAGGATAACAACAGTAATAAGAATCTAAAATCTGTCATTAGGCAAACACGCTGAAGCTAACACTTTATCTTTCTATAAATGGCTGAGCTTAACTTTTATTGGGATGAAGTACAAGCACTCCCACCAGTCACAAATAAAGTTCAAGTGCCTGCGCACATGAGTGAGCGCACACACACATGTGCACACACAAAATCCGCAAGCCCAGTGGGTCAGCAGCTATACTGAGCACACAGTAGACCTGGATTGAAAAGCTCCAAGATTTCTGGTCTCCGAGCCTGCAAACTGCACAAATATCTCTAAGGGATTACTCCGGGGCTTCATGAAGAGGCACTACAGCCCTCTGAGTCTACTGAATTCATCCTTCTAGCTAAATATGGCATGGGATTAATACGAGTCCAAGGAGAGAGACAAGTTGTTCATCATCGAGAAATGCTTACTATTTACCAGACTTGAGTAATTAATTTAGAGGTGGCAAGTGAAGACTGACCCTTAGACTTTAGGTGGAAAGGGAACATTAGGACCCAGGCTAGACCAGCCTTCAGATTGGGACAGGCACATGAACAGATCACTCATGTGTATAAAGTGGAAGCAGAAGGGAGAGGGAGCCATGACCAAGGTTCCCTCTAATTTTTGACAGGCCGTGTGCGCAAAAAATTCCTTCTGTGCAAATTTTTGTGCACACGGTATTTCGCCATGTGCACGGGGTTTAGGATCTGTGTGTGCACGCACATGCGCAAAGCTTAGAGGGAACAGTGGCCATGACACCACACTGAAAATGGAGCTTGATGTAGATTAGTGAATTGTTAAAAATTTCATCAGGGACTATTTCACACAGGAAGTTCTAGAAAGAAATTTCAGCACCTATATCTGCCAACATCAACTGGCATATTGCAAAGATATCGGAGAAAGGTATTCCAAACTTCATCATTATTCTTGTGCTCTCTCTATTAACTCATCAAAGGAAACAATTTCAGATTTTGTGTGATATAATTTATATCTTTATAAACCCTAATTAAGGGAAGTGATTTAAGCACCATGCTGCATGACTTCGGTACACAGTGCTTTCATTTCACATAAAACAGCACGCACAAAGTGTTCATTGCCAGTACATTACTGGACTTTAAACTGCATGAATATATCACAGCTTCACTTTCATCTCCATCAGCATACAATGGGTTGCCTTCAGTGAATGTATAAAACAACAGATTATGCATTATATTTCACAAGAAGAGAGTTGTATTATAGTGACCTCCCTCCACTTACAGGAAAGTAACCATTTCAGAAAAATGAAATTGTCCAAAAAATTCAAATAAGTAAATGCACTAAGTTATTGCAAAGTGTTTTGTAAGAAACAAAGGCATATCATTTTGGTATGATCTCTTACTATCTCTGAAGAGATAAGGCGCCAAAACATAAGGAGAGATTTGTTTTGCCTCAACAAAAAGCAGCTGTTTCTTTTCCAGTTATGAGGCATTCCTAATGAATTGGAGGTTTTTATAATATACTTTCCTGTGAAATGTGAAGATTCCACTATCAGAATTTCTTTTGATTTTTTTTTTAAGTGCTCATTAGAATGGAGGAGAGGCAGGAGCCGAAGCATGTGATCTTCTAAATCACCGTGGTTATCTCCCCAGTACCAGGCACTCCTAAGGTCAGGTGTAATGCCTGAGCACAAGAACACCCATCAGATGGAAGAGAGGATTCTAGTCACCACTGTCGCTTGGTAAATCCTTCCAACTCAGATCACACCTGTTGGGAAGGAACAACTAACCCCAAAATAATAAATGTTTGTGTGATACTGAATTAGGCAATCATGAGTATTCAATCCTTTGTCAAAACTGAAAGCTCTAGAACTCTATGAAATCACTAAAAAGAATGAAAACAGCAAGATTAAAAGTAAGCCACCAAAATGCTCCCGCATAATTCCTGCAATACCAGGGCTCAACAGAGTAGCTCGAAATTGGGAATGGTTATATTTTTAAAGATACTTTAAAATTAGACTTGCCTAAGTATTTTACCATCCCTTTACAGATCTAATTTTGTGCTTTTAATATTGACAGCTCTGCCATTGCGTTTTTTGTATCAATGCAGCATGCCAGTGGCATCCTCAGAAAACATACTACAGAAGTATTCAGATTTATAATTTATGCAGTTTTGGAAGCTATTTATTGAACAAACCAAAGTTCCAATGAAATCAATGGGTAGTTTTTCTAACCTGTATTGTATCTATAGTGTGCTAAACAGGCAGCATCTTTTTAATACGTAATTATGACAATTCTGTAGCACTCTACATTATGATAGCACAGTACAAACATTAATATTCATCACCACTATGAAGCATAAATAAAGGTTAAGTCCAGGGTAAACTCAAAACAGTGAGGTTATATGACTTGCCCAAACCATACCATGAGAGAGCAGCACAGCCAGGATTAGAATGCAGTTCTTAGATCCCTAGCCCTTTGCTCAGTCCACTGGAACACAATGCCTCGAATATGTGAATAGTGAGCTAGTCTCTTTTTGAGCAAATTAATATATGCATCTCCACTGACTTCAGTGGAGTTACTCCTGATTTACACCAGTGTAAAAGAGAGGAGAATAAGGCCAAGCATTTCCTTTGCCAGGGCAATTTGAGATTGTATCAACAACATACACAGGGTACGCTGCAAAAAACATAAAAAACTCTTAGCAGTGTGTCACAGAGCCTGGGTCAACTGACTCAGGCACATACTACAGGGCTAAAAATAGCAGTGCAGATGTTCAGGCTCAGGCTGGCGCTTGGGCTTTGAGGCCCACCCCCTCTGCCAGCCCGAACCTGAACATCTGCACTGCTATTTTTAGCCCATAGCGTGCGCCCAAATTAGCTGACTTGGGCTCGGAGAAGCTCCCATGCATCTTCTTTTGCAGTGTAGAGATACATCAGACAAGTATCAGAGAAGTAGCCGTGTTAGTCCGTGTGTGGCACCTTTGAGACTAACAAAGAAGTGAGCTGTTGCCCACGAAAGCTTGTGCTGAAATAAATTTGTTAGTCTCTAAGGTGCCACAAGTATTCCTTTTATTTTATCGGACAAGTAGTTGGGTTCAGAGGCCTCTGGAAACAACTTTAATGAATTAATTCAAAATGTAGAATAACTGGCACTTATAGGATGACCAGACAGCAAGTGTGAAAAATCGGGACAGGGAGTGGGAGGGTAATAGGACCCTATATAAGAAAAAGACCCAAAAATCAGGACTGTCCTTATAAAATCAGGACATCTGGTCACCCTAGGCACTTAGTTCTGCAGTCATAAATCACTACCAAGATCCAAAAGGCCCTATGAGTCAAAGCTCTGGTCTCTGTAGTGGGCAAGGTACCTTATCCTGGGAGATCAGACTCACTTGTGTGCATTTCTTGTACCAAGAGCTAGTCACAATGCTCATCCCTCAATAGCCATTCTGAACAATAACACTGTTTAAGATATTAAATCATGAATAGAAAATTTTTTAGCTTTAAAATTACAAATAAGATATGGTTAAAAGCAAACAGAGATCTGGGAGGGTTTACATGTCTGCCAAGACTGGAGTTCAGTGTATTCTTTCACCTGCATGCGCTATGGCATCACATGATCTCAAAAAAAGAGGAGAAACCTGGATTCCTTACCTGCCTTCGGGTATTTGTGATGCCACCAGCTCTTTTAGGAGAAATAATAAAGCCTTGAACTTGAGACTTAGCAAGTATGTACAAGGAAATGATTTTCAAATACTGTATTTTAAAAATAGCAAGTTAAACTGTATTTTGCTAATGATTCATTATTTTAAGATTTGTTATATTTATAGAATAAAGTTTCCAATAAATATGAAACTACGCCCCCTCCATCCACACCCCAGAATAGTTCTCTCCTAGTATTTAATAATATTCCTCTTTCTAGATAGACTTACCCCTACCGCCCCAAACCTGGGCTTACTTGCATTCACCTAATTAGAATGTAAATTGTAAGAGACAAGGGCCTTGTCATTTCATCTGATTGTAAGTCACCTTACAGTTCTATGGCTCTATATAAATAAATACTATGTCGTTTTAAATAGCAAGCAAGCATTTGGAGCCATCAAAATAATTTTTCCACCTATGTAATAAAACACAACAATTGAAGACATAAAATGATTAATTAAAAAAAATATATCTAGGCTAGGAACCTGTATATATCAGGTTAGGCAAATGGAATTTAAAATGATCTATGAACCCTCAAAAATAATCCTGTTTTTCAGTAGAAAGTGGAGCCTTTTGTATGCCTGTTACTTCCTTTGCAATGCTGAGTGAGTTATGAAGTTTCAATGTCAGGTGAAACAACATGTTTGATCCTTCTTGCATTCTCATTTTCAATTTCATTTTGTAAAACAATGTGACCCTTTGCCTCGATCATTTGGGAATTACTTGCATGCTAAATTCCCAACTCAGCCATTTGTAAGTTCTAATGTCTTCCCCTATACTTTGTGGAACTCAATACATTATTATTCTCTCTTCTACTGTTATAGACTCTCAGTCTATTATATCGACACACTCTCACACTTGCAAGCTTAAATACATACACACATCTCCATAGCAACATCTGTGCATGTTGATGAGATGCAGGCTTTCCTACCACAGAATCAGCCAACAACGTTCTTTGAACATAAGCCTTTATTTCTTGATTTCTGGGATACAAGGATTCAAGTTTTGTCTGTACATCAGAGCCTAATTCATTCTAAAAATGGCCTTATGCTCAATGCGTCTCTCATTTTAAAGAGGCCACCTGAATCCATTCCTTCCCTTGCTTTTGTGGATTTCTTCCCCCTTAATATTACCTCCAGTTTTGTTCTAATTTTCTTTTGATGAATGCCCAATTGATCTTTTCGTGGTGCACAGTTTGTTTAATCACAGTATCCCATGAGATTTCACTTAACGTTCTGTAGTTTAAGTTTGTAATCCCTGAAGCTATGTCAAATAGGAGACCTGACCCCAGATTTTAAAGAACTTGGCTCATAACAGGTACTCATATATTTCTTTGTCTTATGTAGCATCTTCAAGTCTATATAACTGAATGTCAATACGAATAAGCTTAAAGAAGTTGGCCATCACTCACCACTGTATATTGAAAATCACTTCAGTGCCAATTTGAGAATAATTTTCATTTCCCACCCAGTGTGACGAAATATAACCAGCTTCAGCAAATCTTGTCTTCACTAGCACTAAGAATCCAAAATTCACTAAATATTACTATTGAACATGGCTCTTCCCCAAACAGCCACACTAGCTCTAGAAACAGAGTAGCAAAGCTCCTCACAAAAGACAGCTCAATGGAGCTCAATCTTTAACAACATGAAGCTAGAAAACTGTAACAATGGGGAGTTATGATGTAACAATTTTACTTTTTTTTAGTCAAGCTAAAATGTGAAAGGGCAGCTAGAGGTAACAATTTTGAGAGTCTTTTGTTAGTGTGCTAACATCTAATTGGGACATCACACATGGAAACAGAAGTTTGAATTTGACAAAGCTGTCACACCCTTTCTGGGATTCTTCGTGGTCACTCTAAAACTTTGAAAAGAAGTCCAGTGCAGCTGTACTGTGAATTCATCTAAATAAAACTAATGTAGGGGGACTTCAGCATTACAGTTTGGAATATTGTATAGTACTTTTTGACCCAGCACCTCTGCCTTCTCTTCCCCCCCCCCCCGCCTCCAAAAAAAGAAACACCCTGTCTTGTGCATGAACAAGCTGGGGGGGAAGGGGACTCCAAAAAAACAAAACAATTTAAATGTCTGGCAGAGAAACAGTGTATTTTATTTATGATTTTCATGGAAAACACTCCAAACAAATTGACTACACATTCTTATATGCCTGCTTCTAAAAGCTGTCTGGAGCCATATACCTCAAGTAACTGAATAGGAAGAGCACACTTTCTTAGGGCTGGTCCACACTAACCCCCCGGTTCGAACTAAGATACGTGAATAATGTAGCTGAAGTCGAAGTATCTTAGTTCGAACTACAAGATACTTACCGCGGGTCCACACGCGGCAGGCAGGCTCCCCCGTCGACTCCACGTACTCCTCTCGTGGAGCAGGAGTACCGGTGTCGACGGCGAGCGCTTCCGGGATTGATTTATCGTGTCTAGACAAGATGCGATAAATCAATCCCAGAAGATCGATTGCTTACCGCTGAACCCGGAGGTAAGTACAGACGTACCCTTAGTATACAAATCCACATCTACAGTACCTGAATATAGATATACTAAATACAACGTCTTTGTTTATGTGGTGAATGCTGGAGCTTTATATACACCATATGCACACAGACAATTAAGAATCTGTGTAAAACTTAGATTTCTTAATCAGTTTAAGGAGATATCTTCTCTTAATAACCTGAATTTGAATGGGTATGGCTTAGTGATTTCTGAAATAGTAAAGTCAACTGAAGTGCATGATGGATGATTTCAGAGAGGCAGCTTCAGTTTTTTGTGATGGATCAGTAAGCCACCTCTTTTTAGATCAAAGATTTCCAGCTTCTAGCATAAGTCCTTGCCTCAGCATCTCAGGATTTTTTGCCAACTGGGTATTTCACCAGTGTGTCCAGCTACTGCTAGAGCTAGATTAATTAAAAACAAAACCCAGAGTCTGCAGAGGGCAGAGGTAGAGGAGCTTCCTAGTGCCTGCACTCTCTTCTCTGAGATCCCTGTGTCCCAGACTCAGAATAGAGGAGGAAAAGCTTCTGCACCCTGGCCAAGTTTATGCAGAGCCATTCAGGGAAGTGCAAAAGGTATTCCCAGGTAGATCCCCTGCAGCTACCATGAGGTAGAAGGCCACTGCTCCCATGCGATGAATAGAGCCCTCACAGTTCTCATCATGCCGGTTCTCATGCCCCCAGCTTTTCATTTTAAGACTCCTTTGGAGCTCAGGCAGTTCCTCACTGTGCTTTGAACCAGCAAGTATAAATGTTTCTTTCCATGTATATATATATCTTCATGCCTGGATTTAGCACTTTGGAATGAGAGCTCTGAAACTTAAAGCATTAAGCTTACAAAACACAGGGGACTTTTTTTTGCATTTTCTACTATATTCAACTACTGTATGTGAAATTAAGTGGAGGGCCCTATAAACTCATGCAGAGTCATGTGGCCTCTTGCCCCTTTTCAATGGACAGAGCTATACAACTGCTCTTAATTTCTTAGTGTAAAAATATGGGAGGAAGTTCTAAAGCGATCATGTTTGAGAACAAAGACAAAGGGTTGCAACACCTAATAAAGGTACACACAGAAGAAAAAGGTCTGCTTGCATTTACCAACCAAATACTGACTATCAGGAGTACAAAGACATCAATAATCAAAGAAACAGAGAACAGCGGTTAGGCAACGGAGGGCCCTTAGAGCACATTTGATGAGAAGATGGAGATGCGGAAGTGAACTTAAAGTGTTTGACAAATGATATGCAAGATTTATCAGGTGCAACTGGATGGTCTTGGAATTATAAACACAACAGTGATTATATTCTACATGATACCAACAGAAACACTTTGAACAGTGTTTTAACCTAGCCAGTAGTAAAGGGGGGGCGGGGGAAGCAGTAGCTGACAATTAATGAGGGAGCAGAAACAGCCTTACACAGAGAAGATTTACAGCTACTACTGGCAGTAAATCTCCTGGACATGACAAAATTGGTTCTAAAAAGAATATGTTAACACAGTTTGGCACAGGGTCTGAATCAAATAGTAAGATGTTAGACAGCATGAGAGCCTGGAGATCACCCCAGTACTGACAATACAGTGGCCTTCATTGACAGAAAAAGGATTCTAAAGGCTTAGCTGTCAAGGAATCCCTCTTCTTCAAACAAAGTTTAAAAGTTTACATAGAAATGCTGGAGGAGAGAACTCTAGATGTGCCAGACAATCAGAGATCCCACTAAGTTTAAGACATCTGGCATGAGTTGAAATCCATCACATTTCATTTGGGGATCAAAGACTAGTCTGACATCTATCAGAGGTTGGGATGGCAGATTTTGAACAGTCCTTTCTTCCCTACACAGATTATCCCTTTATCTCCATAGCCAAAGAACCTGCTCCCTCTCACTCAGACCTATTGCCCCTTGGACTGACCTATGTATTCAATATTAAGTTTGGTCTGAAATCAGACTTCAATAGCAGCATCAACTTTTCAGTAAATAAAAGGTGCTCCACATGAACAAAACTCACAATGTATACTGTACTCTGCTTTGAATGAAATCTGGAAATGGTAAGACTGTCATAGTCTATCATCATGACCTTGCGATGCCAATGAACTTAATGTCCCAATGAGGGGGAAAAAACCTCACACAGCCAGAGTTGTACACTCAAGGGACACACTAAAATGTTTCTGGGAACTTTGCTCAATTACTGGAGAAAAGCATCAACCAGTTAAAAATTTATTTCGATATCTGCTGTGCTGCCAATAATTGAAGCTAATCGCTCTCAAAGGGAAATTCACACTTGTTTCAGTGTTTTCCATCCACCTCCTCTTGATTAGTCAGTAGCCACCAATCAACCACAAAGGTTAAAGAAGAAAATCTGAATTCCAGAAGCAATTAAGAACCCTAGGATATAATAAATAAAAGCCTGAGGAGAGCCACAGACTAATTTTAACCATTTCAGATGCCCAGTGATGCCTGATAGTCAATACGTTACATACTCCAAAGTGTCCCAAGTACCACCTCTCCCTTACTGTAGTCAATGCTGTATCATGTCAATGCCAAGGTCTGGGAGAGGGGTACTCACACCAAAGACTGGAAGTGGTGTTTAGATAAGATTTGGAAAGTAACCACAGCGATCAGAACAGTGTCTAGAAAAGCAAACAACAGGAGCAAAGTCAGATGAGAACAACCAAAGCTCTGACAGTAAACATGAAGGCTTATTGCCACTGTCACCTCTGGAAGACAGCATCTGCTCCAGAACCACAGGCATGAGCCACTACTTATCAGACAGTATGCGACTAAAATCTCAGTTCCATGCACCAATGTCAGTGACTCAGAAAACCTATTAAGAACAACACGGACAAATTCAGGTGCAAGTTTGTGGGAAAGGCAAACTCTAAGCTCATGATGATAAATATCCCATTCATGAAGGCATAGGAGAGGCAAGCACATTGAGAAAGACCGATGAGCAACTTAGATTTTTCTGCAGAACATTTTACAACATACTATCAGCCAGCTAAAAAAGCTGTACACAGTTAGCTTCATGTTAATGTACAGGAATTTGTAATACTCTACTCCATGTAACTGCATTGATTCTTAGAGTCGTATTAACAGCAAATTACCTACTGAAAATGAGGTAATGGGGGATCAGGAGGAGAGGGGAGAGATAGAAGAGAAGATATCAAGCAGTTATTAAAGGGATTGGATACTATCTGCTTCTAGAAAGTATATTCCATTGGCCTACATTTTCCTCTCATTGGGCAAGAAATTGGACTTCAGTGTAGCATAGTGACACATGCAGTTTCCCTGCACTAGGGGTGAATTTCACTATTCTAAATGGGCACTCAGTGCTCAGTAACACTGCAGATGCCTCTTTACAGCAGATTCAGTTTACCTGGGTTATATTTACTGTCATAACATCAAGTAACACAATGCACCAAGAACTTTACTTTCTACAACCTATGCTCAGAGATCCAAATTAGCCTATTCGGATACTGTGAGGTTCCTGCGACTGTGGCTGGAATGTATACCTCAGGAATGTGAGAACTGAAAGGGTCAGATAAAAATCACTTTACATGCTGTGAACCAACACAATCTGTTTCCAGCTTGCCACATCTGGAGTTTAAAATTATTCTAAATATAGTCCTCTAGCCACACCAATTCCTATATTGGAGGCTGGACAGGATCTGAGATCACACACGTTTGCATTTAAGATTATAGATCAAGAGGCCAGAATGCCTAACATTTGGGGTTGGTGGACACAACTGTGGTGCAGGCATCATTTTGGAAAACCAAATGTTTCCATCTGTATCAGAGGCATCTTTTTATAAAATCCATCCTGCCTTGACAATGTCCTTTTAAAAGAATTCTATCATGAATGCTAAGCGGCATAAGAGCCTGGGAAATAATTTTGCAGCAAATAGGACCAGGGTGGGTTTGTTTGTTTGAGATAATATTCTTTACGATCTCTATACTCCTGGGTCAAATTAAGTCTGATCTGAGTCAAGAGTAGGGATCTATGGAAAATGTTTGCCTTCAAAGGAGGAAAGTATACTTAGAAAGTTTGTGTGCTTTTAAATATTCTCTGTATGTAGAAACAGAATTAAGCTCATTTTTGCCATTACTGAAAAGCATTCAAGGAGTTTTGTAGAAACTCTGCAGCCACCATGTAAAAATAGTGCAGCTGCCTTGAAAGCTGTCAGACCAGAGCATTCACAGACCATCATTTCCATGCTGGAGGTTTTCTTTCATTCAGCCAGCCAATTTAAATTGCTGAAACCCAAGACACCTATCATTAAAATAGTACAGTAAACTGGAAAATCAAAACTGTAATATGGTGTGACAAACTTCTGCGTTACAGATTCAAGTGCAAGCTATTGATATGGTGGATCTGCCATGGAGCAGAAAACCAAGACTAACCCCTTTCTTTTCCATAACACTGAAGCCTTTATAAGTGTTTGCTTCCTTTCCTAAATGATGCAAAATTAAACTCCATGATTTTAGGATGTTCATTCTGTAGGAACTCAGCTACTTTAATGTTGATGTGTCATTAATAGTACAGATGTTACGTGCTATGCATTTTTCAACAAAGATGAAGAAAAAGCCCTTATCAAGTAGTGCTGGATTGTATTATGGATTACAAGTGTGAAAGTATGTAGGATGCCATCTCTATGGGTATGTCTACACTTACCCACTGCTTCAGAGGCGAGCAATCGATCTTCTGGGATCGATTTATCACGTCTTGTCTAGACGCGATAAATCGAACCCGGAAGTGCTCGCCGTCGACGCCGGTAATCCTGCTCGACGAACGGAGCAGGCAGAGTTGACGGGGGAGCCTGCATGCCGCCGTGTGGACCAGCGGTAAGTACTTTTAAGTTCGAACGAAGATACTTACGCAACTTCAGCTACGTTATTCACGTAGCTGAAGTTGCGTATCTTAGTTCGAAATTGGGAGGTAGTGTAGACCAGGCCTATGAGACTCCCGGATGAAGGGGTTCTACTCAGTGCTCAACATTTACTGTATTCTTGCTGCTCTGTAGAAGAAAGTATTTCTATCCCCAAATGTACTCAACAGTTTGTTGAGTGCTTTAGTTTACATATGGTTAAGAATAAATGGTTATATTCCAGATTTTAGAATTTACCACGGGATGAAGCCTGAGAATCACTCTCATCTGAAGGTGCCCCACTGCTGGAGTTGGTTAAGAGATGATTTCCCAACAGATCATATTCAAGTTAGACTCTCTTGCCTTTTTTCCATTGCAAAGCACATGACGTTTATTGTACTGTTCCCTTTCAACAGCCAACTTTGCCAGCTACTGAAATGTAAGGCTCCACATTAACATCCTACTATGAGTACACTCCAGACTTTACATTCTCAGAATGCTGCAAAAATACTAACTAATCCTCACAACACCTTGATGATTTGCAGTGTTGTTGTAGCCGTGTTGGTTCCAGGA
The DNA here is from genome assembly GCA_033296515.1 of Macrochelys suwanniensis. Taxonomy (NCBI): domain Eukaryota; kingdom Metazoa; phylum Chordata; order Testudines; family Chelydridae; genus Macrochelys; species Macrochelys suwanniensis. Next base: position 3,230,119 of record CM065790.1, on the reverse strand, counting down.
TATTAGAGAAACAAAGTAAGTGAGGTAATATCTTTTATTGAACCAACTTCTACTGGTGAGAGAGAAGCTTTCGAGGTCACACTGAGCTCTTTTTCAGGTCATCTTGGTGAAGTAGGTGTGAGATTCCCATTTTGCAGATGTGAAGGAAACAGTCTGACTCACCCAGCAAATCAGTGGCAGAGCTGGGACTAGACCTTGAGTTCCTGCCATGCTCAATCCATTAGATCATGTTGCCTCCAAAGCTACTATAAGCCCCTTCCCAGTTATTTTAATGAGGCTGCAACACAACCACTGAGCAACCGCTGAGCACTATGCAAAAGCCAACTTAGGGCTTTTCCATGTATTTTTCCATCTCTTACACAAGCTCCTGCTTATCTAATTACTAGTGCATGTCCTGTGGACTCTTGACAGCTCTTGTTTTTGGAAGGAGGAAGTTGCCTTGTAATCTCACTGGGTAAATGTTATGGGCATCTGTCAGCAAATCTGAGAATGGCTTCACTCCTGACAGATGCATTTTGTAAACCTTACAAGCATAAACCAAAGTGAGCCATTCATGAAAAAGGAGATCTTTCAGTCTAGTGCCTTAACCGCTCTCCCCTTACCTCTTTGAAGTCAGGGAATTGGGTTTTCCCAAGGTAATGTGCTAATGCAAAATGCATTAGTGTAAAATGGGAACTCCCAACCCACCCAGGGCCAAAGGGTTAATAAAAGTGACAGAATTTAATGACTACTGTTACAATTGCTAGGCAACTAGGGAAGTATGAATGAAACAGAAATAGTTTCTGGTAAAGAAGACATTCCCTCTTCAGTAGTGGACCAGTGGGCAGGATATAATACTCATTGCTTTGCCAATTTCACCGAGTGGCAGATAAATAGTATTATTACTAATATGTAGCACTTGTGTAATAGTTTACATTTCAAGGCACTTAGTAAACATCAACTAAGATTAAACAGTTTTTGCTGAAGTTATCTTCCCTTGGCATAAATTTGTTTTGTTCTTTTAAATTCAGGAAAAGGAATATAATCAGTAAAATTAGCATTGACATTTGAGCTCTGGGCCCTTGTTTAGGATTCTGCATCTTCAGAGGACCAAATATTGAGAGAGAAGCCACATGGCTCAAAAGTTGCAGCTGCCTTTATTTTATTGTTCATTTAAAGATTACACACCCTCTCGTTGACCAACCCTATCCTTGTTTTCCATTTTGAGGTTCAGTCAATAAACTGTAAGTGTAACTGAATTTCAACCAATTGCTTCCCAGAATACTGCAATGATATCCTGGGGAACATAAAACCCTGTTCAATCACATCACAAAGGTATTTGCTAAACCTTTGACTGCACTTGGTTACAGTGCAACATCCCCCACCCCCATCCTGTTGTCACAATTACGAATAGCAAGCAACAGCCCTAGGATGCAACAGCAATGAAGGAATGTGTCAAAAGAGGAAGGCGTGTAGGATAAGAACAGTAAGACGACACATTCTCAGCAGCTTCGGACAGCCTAGTGTATTCCTCAGAGAAGTGTGCGGCAAAAGACCTATCTGGCTTTAAGATTAAGCTAGATAAGTTTATGGAGAGGATGGTTTGATGGGATAATATGATCTTGGCAATTAATTGACCTTTGACTATCAGTGGTAAATAGGCCCAATGGCCGGTGATGGGATGTTAGAAGTTACTACAGAGAACTTTTTCCTGGGTGTCTGGCTGGTGAGTCTTGCCCACATGCTCAGGGTTTAGCTGATCGCCATATTTGGGGTCGGGAAGGGATTTTCCTCCAGGGTAGATTGGCAGAGGCCCTGGAGGTTTCTTCGCCTTCCTCTGCAGCATGGGGCATGGGTCACTTGCTGGAGGATTCTCTCCATCTTGAAGTCTTTAAACCATGATTTGAGGACTTCAATAGCTGAGACATAGTGAAAGGATTATTCCAGGAGTGGATGGGTGAGATTCTGTGGCCTGCATTGTGCAGGAGGTCAGACTAGATGATATTAATGGTCCCTTCTGACCTTAAAGTCTGAGTTCTAATCTGTGGCAAATGTGAACCTGGCCTTCCCTTGCCTTGCACATCTCACTATAACTTTCGGAGTGTAAGCACTTGGACAGAGACAACAAGGGATTCTGAGGCACTCCAGGCCCCAGCTGGTAGTTTCCAATGGCACCTAAAGCACTCCCCCTTGACATTAGAAGAGAGCTGGTTGTGGGTCATAATCCCACCTCCTAAGGGTAGAAATTAGCAAAGAAATTTGACAATTGCAGATTCAGTAGATGTACTGTACATGCCATTTTTGTGTTGGACTAGAGCTGCTGAAGAGGAACACCCCACTCTGCATAAGGCTCCTGGATGAGACTCCCATACATGGAGGAATCATTCCAGACATCACTGAAACACCTATTGTAGGATATAGCAACTCTCATACAGCAATGTTAAACGGTTTAGGACAAGAACTGGGGAAGAAGGTTGTGCAATATGGTGTGTTAATTAAAACTTCAGGGGAGGAGAGGGAGTTAAGTGCTTACTCATATTGGAATCTGTCCATGTTACCATGTCTACAAGCGTACCACAAATGGTCAGGATTGCATTTTTACACCTGCACTGCTGTTCTGCTTAGTGCCCTGTATTTGGGGCTGGATCAGTCCTGATACGAAGTGAAGAATGATACTTATTGAGTCATCAGCACCACTTTCCACTAAGCCTGGTGTAGACACAGTAGCAAATATTCCCTCCCCAGAACAATGCTGAGTCTTCCAGGGTAGCAAATCACACTGCCCCTTGCTGAGGGTAAATTGTTACTGATGAGCTAGCTGGTAAACACTGGGCTCACATCGAGACAATGAGTGTATTTTTGTTTCCCTCCCAATAAAAATAGGCAAAGTTTATTTTATTCAGTAACACTAAATTTGAGCAGGAAGGGTCTCTCTTCAGTCACCTGCTGATGCTTTTTTTTTCCCCTAGGAAGGACTTTCCATACAAGCTCTCTGTTTTGCAGAGGCCATTTCACCAAGTGTGCTCATGCCACTGGTGTGCCTCCTCACTGAACACTGTCACAAAACTGTGCCTCAACCCACTTTCTTAAATGCTCACATTCAAGAAGCATTCCAATTTTAAGAACCACGTTGTTCCCTTTGCTTTGCAACACGGGGGATAAAACATATCCCATGCCAACCCAAACAAGCTGGTATGTATGTAAATGCAGAGAACACAGGCATCTCACATTTAGTACGGCATGTATTTGAACAAACATGGTAAGGCAGAGCAGTGGAGAAGGGGCATGGCAGCATCCCCATTAACCCACAGAAATTCCAAATTTCCTATAAACCAATAGCATCAGCTTCTGCAAAGCCTACTCTATGCCTCTTACTACAGCCTATGGAAATACATGTGAGTGTTTTTCTGCACTGAGCAGGTCTAGACAATATGGTGATAAGAATCTGCACCCTCTAAAAATTGGCACTTTCACTGTTGCAATCACAGGTGGAACTGCACTGGGGCAAAAATAGGCTGACAAAATTTTCCTAGAGTTGACAAATCCTTAAAAGGATATAGCATATTGTATGTTTGAGAGGGCTACACTGAAAGCATAACCCCTAAGGGAACTGTGCTGCCCAGGAATCAACGGGTCAGGGAATAGTGCAGAAAGGAAAATCACTCAGTGTAGACAGCCTGAAATATACAGACCTGAATTTGGAGCATACAGCATCTGAGGGCCACATCCCTTGTTAACACCACTGGAATGGAAATCCCTCAAACTTATGACTCGGAAAATTTCCCATTTTAATGAGAGTTTCTCCATTATCTCTTGCTCTGCCATGGAGCAATATCATCTGACCATAAAAGTTTAATGTAAAATAGAAGCTATCAAACAGAAGCCTATACTGATAGAGTCATGAGCCTTATTTACATGTTTGGGATCAGAAGAAAGCAATTAAATGTTGCTAGCAAGAGCAAAACAAGTTGACATTCTGATTAAAAGGTGTGTGCGCTCTATAACTTTCAATAATCTCAAAGGTGAGTGCGCCTTAGTGCTTTTGAACTCTACTTTAGAGCATACTTTCCTCCAATATGCAGTGGCAGTCTTCCACCACTGCAGGTTCTAGAGGGAGATTTGGAAGCATTTTACTATCACACTCCTCATAATTCAAAACCTGTTTTGTGTCTGTCTTTATAGGTCATTGTTGGCCAGATGGAAAATATTAAGGAAAAAGGATTGCAACTAAATCAATCGGCTGTAGTCTGCTGCCAAAAGGCCCCAGGCTAACTACAAGCAGATTTGCAGGCAGGCTCTGCTCTGTTACAATCTGAGATCTGGCACATCCTTTGCCCTGACTAACAGCAGGAGGGCACGGGGCCAGCTTAGAGCAGCTACTGTGCCAAACAGACTGAGCAGGTCTTACTGCTTGAATGCTTCCACAGAAAGGAATAAATCGATGAACTCCTTTGTAAACAACTCTCTGCACTTTCTGGCTGCTACCAACTTCAAAAGGTGGCATAACTTACTCCTAAGTACAAAATTATGCAAGTATATACATCTTGTACTTCTTAGTGGATTTGACTTGGGGAAAACACCTGCATTAGGGCATGACATTTAAACTTCAAACAAGGAAAAATTAGAGTAAAGATTTAAATATTAAACAAAGGGAGACAAGACTGAAACCAAAACAAGTTAGCCTGATCCTCCAGGATTGCCTGGGAACTGTAGGGAACTGGCTAACACTAGCCAAATGAATCATTTAAATTCATAACTTTTGTAAATGAGAGAGTGCAAAGTCCCACTGAGAAGAGCTTAAAAACAATCTTTCTACATACACTGGGCATATTTTTTCTATATTTTAGGGGGTGAGGGAGAGGGATTGATTTATTTATTCCAAGAGATTCCTAGATGTCTTCTCTGTAGCAGGCATATTCATTAATTGATCAGCATGGGCAATCTTTCCATAGAGTTTAGTGGAAAAAGTGCTAACTAATGGCATTTGCATAGTGTGCCATACATTTCATATCCTTAGATCTTCTTTAACTTTTTATGCCAATTTGTTGAGACTGAGGGCTGCCACCAAAGGATCATTTCAAATTTAGTCTGTGCTGAACTTCCCTATGCAGCTCATCAATATTTCAGAAAAATGTGCCAGGTTGGAACCAATGTTTCATGCAACTGCAAAAACAAACATGGAAATTGCATCTAATATCAATACTGGGACTCTTGATATCTGGGCGGAGGTGCTCTTAGTTTCTTGTGGAAGGAGCCAGTGGGGGGGAACAAAGAGAAGACAGACACAACTCTTGAGTTCCACCATTGGCTGATCACGGAGCAACCCAGCAGCTGCAGGCAAAGACTTGCTGACTACTATTCCAGCCATAAGGCAGGTGTCACACACAGCAAATAGGAGTAAGCATGGGCTGGGAAAAACGCTGACCAAGACTGAAAGCTGTCCCCCACTGCAAAGGAATACCTCTGAATTCACTGAGATGGGGAAAAACAAGACACCTCCCCACGTCACACCACAAAACAAATTATATATCCCTGAGACACTGGGCACTCATTCCATCAGCCCACCTGCGAAATAAAGAGCTGTTTCCCAAATTGTCCATACTAAGAGAGCATTAACTACATAGAAACAGATAGGCCAAGTGTTATACAAGGGTATCATTTTAAAAACTCTTACCAACAGCGTTAGGCAGCTGCACACCATCAGCAGTGGCTTACACTCCCCCTTTCATGCTTGTTTATGCTATTATTCACATAAGTTCAGCTGCAGCAAATGGCATTACAGCAGAGCCCAATAGTTCAGGACCTGTTGCATTTCCTGCCTTTCCAAGGAGTTAATCTTTTGTCTGTTTGGCAGAAGGACAAAGGTTAGCATTCAAATTTTAATCCATCTGCATTTACAGTAGAGCCTCAGTTAATTTACAATAGTGACCCAGTGCAAGTCAATACATTCTATGAATTAGTGAATAAATGGAACAAAAAGAGGGAGGGGGGGAAGAAAGTGTATCAAAATAAATCCATCACAAAATAAGTAGTTTATGAAACATTACATAAATGAAACAATGCTGAAGGTGTTCTGCAGTAGGCCTAAGAGTAATGTTTACACTGCAAAAAAAAAAGGGGGGGGGGCATTAAATTCAGTTAGCTAACCCTTGTTAGCTAAAAAGCTTTTGGGTTTTCAGTGTGTTGTCAATGGGTCTGTAAAGACTTTGTGTGCTTATCCCAAAGTTTAAACAGGACTAAATCAATGTAAATATTTTTGTAAATTTAAATACTGGCAGGCTCCCTCCCTCTCTCAGCAAAAATAGACTGGAAGTCTGGAATGGGGTTTCTTATTAGTTATTCTACATTGAAAGAAAAAGGTGTGTTCTTAACTCAGATTAGCTAACCTGTGTTAGCTAACACCGATTAAAACACCAGTGAAGATGTGACAACTTGATTTTTAAAACAGGTTAGTAGCTCAAATTCAAGCCTATAGGACAGCCTGGAGTTGAACTTGAGACACTAACTAATCTGAGTTAAGAATACACTTTTTTTTTTTTTTTTTTTTGGCCATGTAGAATAAGTAATAAGAAACCCCATTTCAGATCTCTAGCCCATTTTTCCTGAGAGGTGGATGGAGCCTGCCAATTTTTTGCACAGATTACGAGGTGTGTGAATTAGCAAAACTCTACCATATTTAAGTTTTTACAAAAATATTTACATTAATTCAGTCCTATTTCAAACTTCAAGATCAGCAAAGTCTTTACAGACCCTATATATATATATATATATATATATAAATTATCTTGTTATTTACCAGCTACGTCTGGCTGAAACTACTACTTTGTTACTTAGGAGCTAAGCAAATCACCTCCTCTCAAAGTCACACTCTTCTGCTGGCAACTTCACAATCATGACATCACATAGATAACAACAACTTCAAGAGAAGGATAAACAATAGGAGACAATCAGTGCATCAAGCACACTTCTGGCATTTCAGTAACACAAAATGCAAGCCTCAGAATCAGTGGGATTCTGCACTGTTTGCTATAATGTGTGTTTAATCTGTGAAATGGAACGACTTGCAGTGTGTGTGTGTGTGTGTGTGTGTGTGTGTGTGTGTGTGTGTGTGTGTGTGTGTGTAAATATTAATGTGCCCACTTGAATATATAAAATCACACACACAAAAATATAATCACATACACCAGAGCACTAGGCCACATTGCAATGTCTACAAAGACTAAAAAACTGTTAAGAAGCCAAATAGAAACCACTGCCTAAAATTGTGCTTATGCATTTTTGTCCCATCATTAAAAATTGCTTTAATTGATTTAAGCTATTTTAATAATAAGCAAATAATTACATTTTATTCAAAATTACCAAAGTGAAGGTTCATATTAGGAGCCAACCTCACTCTAAAGATAGCCTCCGGAGTTCATTTAAAGATGGTAATCCTGTCAATGGCAGACTAAGAACCCTGGCTTAAAATGAGTAACTGGAGTCACAAAAAAAATGGGTTTTTATTTAATGTTTTTAATTGTATGAAGGAAAACAGGAACTAACAACTTAAAAGCAAATAAGGAACAAAAGACGATCACAATACAAAGCCACATTCATCTTCTCATGCAATAATATTTAATTAGTTCATTCTTTTATGTTGTAAGACACTCAGGAAAAAAGAGGGAAGAAAAACATATCCCAGGAAGCGATGGCAAGACAATGTTCAGAACACAGTACATAAGAACTGCTAGACAGAGCCAGAAAATTGTCATCATACAAACAATACCAATCTAGCTGACCCCAGCTTCATATTCACCAGGCCCATCAACTGAGTTCCCCATACACATCACCCTTCCATAATTATTCTGCCAAGGAACTAAAAATAAAAGGCTGGCTGTCACCTTTCTGATGCTATCCTTTCAAGAACTAGCAGGTCACAATCCACTGAACCAGTTTTTTTTGTCATGGACAATGAATGCAATTTCCGCTGCCGTATCAGACATTTTGCTATCATTAAGGCTTGTAGGTTAGGGACTAGTGTTTTTGTGAACCAGAAAGTACAAGCTTTGGGTTAGTGAGCCCCAACATTAAGAACTGTGCTAGGAATGTAGGAAGTCCCTAATATTTAAGTTAATTTTTAAATGTAGTGTTTACCAGAATTGCCACATTTTTTTGGACAGTTTGATAACATCTGTGGAAAGGAGCCAGGGGAACCTCTACATCTTCTAGCCCTTATTTGTATCTAATACCTATTTTGAATATAAAGTTTGCAGTCTGACATGAAAAAAAAATCATCTCAGGAAGTAGGCAGACATGGGGTCTCAATGATGCCTTTTTTTATATTGCAGCCAAATTTTGTTCCACTGTTGAATGATTAGACCGTCCCTAAATTCTGACAATTTATGCTGAAATAGTCAAAATCTCCTCCTTTCTCTCTAATATCCTGGGACCAACACTGCTACAACACCACTGCACAAGCAAAACATTGTAATATATTATAATCCTCAAACCAGAATCTCTTCTTGTTTGTAGGGTGGTATAGTTTCTGTGGAAACTACCTTCCATTCCTCCCATAAGAAATTTTATCACGAGGTCTAATTTTCTAAAAAAAATGAGCATTAATCAAAAGGAGAAGGAAGTTGAGCATATAAAGGAATTTTAATAAAATATGTAAATATTAATTTTCCTCACAATGGCACTGGGAAAACTGCCCTTTTGTTCAAATTATCAGATTTTTCATGAAGCAGGAAACTGATATTTTGGGGGGGGAACAACTAGTATTTTAAACCCAGATGTGCCAATTTAAAATTCAAAGAGTGAAAAGAGGCACATTTCAGGACTTCAATAAGCCCTCTTTACCCCTGTAGTAGAGTGGTCTGCACCTTTAATAGCCTGCAGAGTCAGGGAGCAGCAAGCTCTCGCCTAAGGAGAAACCCAGCAGGCAGGTCTTGGGAACCAGCTAATCAAGAGCTGAAGATTGGCTCTGATTCCCAGCTGGAAGATATGAATGAGGACCCCAACTCTGCAGGAGCCAGGAGAGACAAACACTTCCCTGAGCAGCAGCAAACGGCTGCTACCTGGCAGGTAGACCCTGTGGTCCTTATGAGGCAAAGGAAAGGCCAGACCTTTGAGCTACTGGGGGATAGAGGACACCTTGTGGTATCAGTCCAGTTCAGGACTGTCATTTTTGTTACTTTTCCTTTTTGTGTTGTGTGGCAGAAAAATAAAAGCGCCTGCATAGAAGACTAAAACAGAGCTGGGTGTGGCTGACTGTTTTCCTCAAGCTGGTGCGCAGGCCCACCAAACCACACACTCCATATACCTAGGAAAAATAGTAATCATTGTTTCAAATGCTGCATCTCCCACCATCTCCACAAAAAAATATTACACTGAATTAATGCAAGATTCCAGAAGCCATTTGAAAGGACAAGTCAGCCTGATGCAACGCATCTGGGTAAACATTTAAAATCTTTAAGAAATACCTGAATACAAAACATTCAGCGGTTAACATTAAAAGCTTTTCATGGGCAAATGTGTTATCAGATCAAAGCAATGGCATAAAGTTCCATAAGGAAACCCTTTATAATCAACCTTGCTAAACAAGATGTTTCATCATGTTATCAGTTGTGTAATTTTACAATTTCATGTACACCAAAACTTTTCTATGGTCCCATTTCTGCTCCTTGACTCACAATGTGTAGAACTTTATACTTCTGAGTAATCACAATGGGGCATTTCATTGCTTCACCTACCTCAAAACGTATTTTTCCTCTCCTCAGACATTCCATAATCTGATAAAATACTGTTTAGCACTTGTATACTTATACTTGTATATGCAGTAAAAACATAACCCATTGATGTTAAGACCACACTGTTTAACTTAGACAAGGATTTCAAGTGTTTTCAGGGCCAGACTCATTAATTTTATTAGAGAATCTGTTAAAAAGAGAATCTGTTAAAAAGAGCTGCCCAATGGAACTACTCATGGAGTAAAGTAATACTCAACATGGGCGGTATTGGGCCCTTTTATAATGGGTCATCAAACTATTATTTGTTACTTATATCTTAACTGTAATATAAAAAATATCTGAACGTCAAGCAGTGTTTCTTCCCATCTTGCTTTGGGCCTGACCAATGAAAAGGGAAAACAGTTTAGAAGACACCAGGGCAAGCCTTGTTGCTTTTTTAACAAATAAATATTCTGTGAGAGAATTCAGGATTTTCCTCTTCAAAAACACTTGAAAGGCTTGTCAAACTTAAACAACAGTGTTGATTTTTTGAGTTAAGGGGTATCACAATACTAGTGAGTTAAGTTTCTACTGCATATACACAAACAGTGGTATACAGGTCCCTAAAGCTGTTTGTCCCCTATGCATCAATGCCCTGCCAGTTGGCAAGCCTGAGCCAGGAAGCTGTCAATTCCAATTGAGTTTAGGCGATGTAGTCCTATTAAAGAAGTCTTGCTGGTTAAGGGGCGTCCACTGTTTCCAAAGCATGGGAAAAAAAAAAAGGCTTTGCTTTCCTTAGATTTGAGCTGGCAACTTGCACTGACTAGAGTTTTCAAGGAGCTATGAATGAGTTTAACAAAGGAGTTCTGTGGCTAGTTTCTGGCTGAAATCCATGTCAACAGTTTTTAAGGTCACAGGTCACACTAACTAACATTTATTCCCAGCAGACCCTGCTCTAAACACAAGCTGTAAGTAGTACAAATTTGGAATTTTTCTGTAATCCCTTGAGATATTCCTGATCCTTCCACATGTTTCTGCTCAATTAAAAACAATTCTCACTTTGCACTACAAGAGAGGCCCTGCTCAGAAATCTCATTCTATTCTTAGGATAAATGGACAAAGACTGCAATCAAAGAAGGCGGCGGCGAGCAGGGGGAGAGGGGCAGAATTCACAACAGATCACACCAAAAACCTCAGATGACTCCATACAGAACCACATTCAGTTAGTTACATTTTTTACCACCTACCACATACTACTAAAGACCTGTTTCTTTTTATCTTGAAGTTAGAATGGTGCAAAATTCTGTTATTTTGGCTAAGAGGGGTTTCCCATACAAACCTTTCTGCATTTTATTTCAGAAGAGTGAGTTTCATTTTGGAGAAATGAGCTAAAGACCACAACATTTTTAAGTGAAGGTCAGCTGAAACCAGAGTTCCGCAAGGTTTCCACACAAAATCAAAAGTATCTCCTGGGGACCAACTGTGCCTGATAGGTCCATGAACCTTAACAAACCTGGCCCAAGTTTTGGCTTTGTAACAAAATCCAGAATTGGGTGAATTCGGTTTGGTTTTAATTTTCATTAAGAAAGCTTTGTAATCTAGTGATTACAAACAGGTACTGTACCTTATTGCTTAATGCATTAAAAGACTTTTCCAAAAATAAACTACAGAGAAGATGAGTTTGTATGCTACATGAAGATGGGAACTAGAGAGCTCTTATTTGCCAGCTCTAATTTAGAGTCTTGACCCTGCTTCCAAGGACTTCAGTGGATTTATAATGCTTCCATGGATTTATAATCTAAGTGCCTATATTCAGCACCAGACTGCACAACACGATATACACCTATAGCGCGATAAAATCCCATGCACATTTCCCCCACATTTCAGAGTTCCGCAGGTTCCCTTCTCGAATGGCTCAAGTGTTATTTGTGCAACCCACTTTGATTGGGGAATAGAGAAATGTCCTTACACAATTTCTCAGGGATAAAAAACCCCATCCAGGCGGGCCACATTTACCCAAACACCTTCCAAAGCTAACTTGGCTTTCAAAAGAATGCTTTTGTAATACCTGGCATGTCAAAGATATTTTGCAACTTAAACATAACAGAAGCTCAACAAAATCTGGATGGAGAAACTGCAGGTTACAATACAATGTATTAAATAGCATATGAGTATACATTGTGATTCTGATCATCATGATTTTTAATGAATTTGGCTTCTACTACAACAGACCACTAGAGAGCAACAGAAGATATTCATGATTTAAGCACCAAAATCCCATACTGCACTAAAACTCTAGTACCACCCTGGAAAATAAATTTAAACACAGTTAAATAAGACCCATATAATGATATCCCAAATGTACAGGTCTTGATATTGTATCATACCAAAAAGACTAATATCAGAGATGGGATTAAACATCATCAATATAGTGTATATTACACAGCACACAGATTTCTATCAGAGAGATGTTAAAAATGTCCAGTTTTCCTCTTAAGTGAAATGGAAAACTTTTTATTTAAAAACAACCACCACCCAACACATCAACACCAAGCTACATGACATTATATAGCACATTTTAGAACCAAGCATTTTTCATTATTTTTCTTAGTTATTGGTAATAAAGAGCTAGCTGAAAATACTGGGCTGAATAAATGGACTATGGAATAGTTCACAGCACACAAAACTGAGAACTTTATTTCAGAGGCACTCTTTGAAACAGCATCAATTAAAACCCATAAATTGCATCTTTAACCATACATTTGTAAAAATCTCTCTTTTGTATTAAAAGTAGCAAAACATTTTCAGGTAAAATTTGATATCTTAAAATGCATTTTAGTAATATGTCAAATAGACTGAGAAATGTCATTTTTCTAATCCGAAGAGACTCTATTTTTTATTTATAGTAGGGTCGATATAATGAAAATCCCCATCAACGTCTGCTGCACAAAGTTAAACTATCCATGTTTTTTCTTCTTTCTTTCATAAAAAGTATAAAATTCTCTTCAGAAAGTTTTTAAAAAACATTATTTTGCTTTAGCGTCTATTATTCATTATACTATCTTTACTACAAAGTCTGTTTTATATGTTTAAATATGTGGTTGGTATACACTCAATAGTGACCTTTAAACTTTTTGCCTCAAATATTTCACAATATATTTCACAAACAAATCACTTACTTTAAAGATGAAATAATCAGAACAGAGAACAAATAGCCATTTGAAAAAGTTACTGTTTTTTTATTAATGAAGACCTTTTCAAAAACTAATAACTAGTTCCTTGTATCAAATGCTCAAAATATTTGAGAAGATAAAAGATAAAAACACAAGCGTTGGAAAAAAAATCCCAAGTTACTAACTATATTGTGTAAACATGCTGAAAAAAGGGCATTAAAATGTCTTCGTACTGAGTTATCAGCATTTTTTACATTCCTAAACCACAATTTTTTATTCCTTTACATTTTCAGACACAGCTATTCGAGCTGTTAAGATTCTCACATATTAGAATGTACGATGGTCAGACGTACACAAACAAAAGCAGGTAAGATAAAAAACCCTACACATTGCATATAAGAAGTTGAGATGTTTCCCTGGCACAAGACACCACAAAATTTAAGCTTCTGATGTTTAGTTGAGTACTTTAACTTCTTATACTGAACAATTAAACCTCTATAAGGTCTGATATATTATTGATTCACGTATTCCTCCTGCTCTTTCAAATAGTAGTATACATCAGCTGTAGCCTAACTGGAATTCTGTCACTTGCTGCAATTTCTCTCATGAATCTATAAGAAAGTCATATTTTCCTTACAAGCAGGCAATAAGCAAAGGTTCCCATGAAACCAGGATCTCATACAAAACAAACATGGGGGATGTTTGTTTTTTATTTGCTTAACCCAATCTAACGGAGCATCAAGCACGAAACAATATTATGAGTCTCACATCACAGGTCAAAGGCACAATTTGTTTTGAACTATGCTGTGAATTAAGCTTGTTCCTGATGTCAGTGCCTTCACATAAATGTCTACAGGCTACACTCTTTGGAAAATTTGTCTGCACGCCCATGAATCCTTAAGATCGCTACTTTACCCAGGCACTTTCTGCAATACCACCATATTCTTCTGGCACACAAACTTCCAACCCTTTGTTTTCCAATCTGTTCAGGTATTTTATTTTGTAACATTAATGTAACAATGACAGGAAAGGCTATCTGCACAAGAAAGGTCGCTATCATTATGCAACCATACATTTCAATTCATCTTTAGGATGGCACCCATGACACTCTGCCTAGGACATTAGCTTAAGCAGGCAAGAAAATAAATAGAGAATCAAAATATTTTGGTGGAAGCAGAATTGCAGCCTCAATTGCTGTTGTCCCAGTCTTCCTCCCCACACCAAAAATGTGGGGGAGATTTGGTACCCATATAATATACATTCCTAGCTCTGGATAAGTGTTAAGCAGGGGCTAAACAAGTAATTTTTTTACAGTGAAAACTCCACTCTCTTTTTACAATGATCCCAGGCAAGATACTGGAGTGAGTTATATGGGACTTTATTAATAAAGAATTAAGGGAGAGTAATATAATTAATGCCAATCAACATAGATTTAGGGAAAACAGACCCAGTCAAACAAACTAGATATCTTTTTTTATGAGATTACAAGTTTGGCTGATAAAGGTGATAGTGTTGATGTAATATACTTAAGGTGTGTGACTTGGTTCCACACAACATTTTGATTAAAAACTAGAACGATACAAAATTAACATGGCACACATTAAATGGAATAAAAATTGGCTAACTGGTAGGTCTCAAAATGAAACTGTAAACAAAGAATCATCCACTGGATGTGTTTTTTCTAGTAGGGTCAACGGGGATCAGTTCTTGGCTCTATGCTATTGAACATTTTCATCAAGCACTTGGAAGAAAACATAAAATCACTGATAAAGTTTGTAGATGGCACAAAAATTGGGGGAGTGGTAAATAATGAAGAGGACAGGTCACTGAAACTGAGTGATCTGGTAAGCTGGGTGCATGCAAACAATATGCATTTCAATATGACTAAACAGAAACATATAAATCTAGGAACAAAGAATATATGTTATAGGATGGGGGACTATTTTGGGAAGCAGTGACATTGAAAAAGATTTGGTGGTCATTGTGGATAATCAGCTGAACATGAGCTCCCAAAGCATCGCTGTGGCCAGTACAGCTAATGCGATTATCCTTGGATGCATAAATCTCAAGTAAGAGTAGTGAGGTTATTTTGCCATTGTATTTGGCATTGGTGTGACCATTGCTGGAATACTCTGTCCAGTTGTGGGTTTCACAATTCAGGAAGGAGTTGACAAATTGGAGATGGTTCAGAGAAGAAGCACAAGAATAATTAAAGGATTAGAAACCATGCTTTATGGACTCAAGGAGCTCAATCATGGGCACCTCCGCTGTGGCCGAGTGACCTTGAGGGGTCCGCTCTAGGGTCACATCTGTGTCGGGAGGCGGGTGGGAGACCATTGCCAACCACTTGTCCGATGCCTCCGAGGCTGACCTATGCCCTTGTGAAGTCTGTGGGCAAAGCCGGTGCCCCCAAAGGGTGGCCCTGACCCCTAGCAAGGACTCCTCCTCGCTGGGGGACCAGGACGGTGCCGAGGCTGTCTGTCCACCCTGGTCCTATTGGTGCCGACCCTGGAGTTCCACTGAGGACCTGCACGAGGCCGATGACCCACGGTGCTGGTGAGCAGTGATCGTGTTCGGCGGATCAGCAACAGTAACCCAGCGATCTATGCCTGATGCTTAGTGAGCTGCCTGTCGAGTGGGAGCAGGAATGGGAGACTCCGGGAACTCCGACGGGTGGGCTGACCCATGTCCGGGGCATGGTGGCTTTGCATGGCAGGACACTCCCTGTGGTGAAGAGCAGTGCCATACTAATGGGGACCGCTGGAAGGATCCCAAAGCTGGTTTTCCCCTAGAGTGGGCCACCTCTGTGGCTGGCATGGGTGGCACCAGTAGGGATAGAATGTCCTTTGCAGCCTGAAAGACCTCTGGTGTGGATGGCACTGCCAGGTGCCGAATGCCTCTGCCACTTTCCGGGGTGGCAGGCAGCTCCTGGAGCAGAACCTGGGGCCTGAGCTCCGTCTGAAGGTGAAGAGCTGCCCCTCGCGAGTCTTTGCTCTCCTCCAACCCGCTCCTTCCCTTTACAGGACTCAGGAGAAAGTCCTCTCCAGGCCTTTCTTTGCTTTCTAGCCGGTACCAGGGAGGGGGATCGACGTCAGTCTGCAGTCAGTGCTGGCAGTGTGCTCTACACCGAGGCCACGGTGCTAGGAGCAGAGTCTGATCTGGACGGTTCTGGTGCCAGTGTAAGTGCTGACTCCATAAGGAGTGCTCGAAGACGAATGTCCCGCTCCTTTTTGGTCCAAGATTTAAAACTTTTACAAATGCGACACTTGTCGCTAACGTGGGTTTCCCACAAGCACTTCAAATAGCTCCTGTGGGGATCACTGACTGGCATAGGTTTTCTACAACAGTCACTGGGTTTGAAGCCCGGGGACTGGGCATGTCCCGTCACTAGGCTAAGTCCCATTCAGGGACTACCAACTAACACTAGACTACACTAAGGGAACTAAAAACTAACTAAAAATAACTTTCAACAACTATATACAACAAAGTTCACAACAAGCAGTTGAGATGCAAGGAGAAGTTCCAGCACTGTCACTGGCATTAAGAAGGAACTGAGGGTGGGTGGAGCCCCTTACACCACAGCATACATGTGCCACTCCAGAGGGCTCCAGAGCCGGTCCCCTATGGATACCACTGAGGGGAAAGCTTCCGGCACCGGTGCATGTCGCAAGCACATACACCGACAATGGAATGGACATGAGCAAGCACTTGAAAAACCGTATCCATGACGACAACAAATTTCCAGCTAGCGCGGCTAAAAAAGCCAAAAGAGTCATTCTCCAAAATGGAATCTTCTTCCCATCAATAGCTGAATAGTGTGCTGCTATACATTATGCTAACAGTAGATCAGAACAAGAACCATTATTAAAACTGATAGCTCTTCCTCCAAAACAAATTATATGACTGATGCTAGTGACTCCTTTGATGTAATTAAGTTTTCATTTTAAAGAGCAATTAAGTAGCTTTAGATTAAAATAATTAAAAACCACACACCCCTGTGTAAGTGTTCAGTACACAATACCTTCCATTTAAAACCTGCTCCCTCATGTGAAGTGGGAAGAAGCCCGGCCCTATATTACAACTCAGGCTCTCATTAAAACAATGAATGCTCACTGTATTCAGTCAGCACACGTATTTTAACGAACATCATAGTCCTCTTGCAGAGAGAAAATTGCAAATGTGGGCACAAGGAGGCCATTCTAAGGTGACATTCTGACCTCATTCCTTGACTTCCAAGTTAGTGTAACTGGTTTATCATTGAGTAAGTCATTAACTCACATTTATCATTGAAAGTGTTACTGACTGGTGGAGAAACAGCATAACATTCCACCATATCGCAGTGCACAAGGAGGAGCGCAACTCCAAGATTCCAACCATCTGAGCTTGCCGAGGCTGAAAGTTTTCTGATGAGGGAGTGACTTGTCTGAGAAGATTATTTAGCTGACATTCGGGGTGCTGTACAGAATCACTCTGGGGAGAGGAAGTTGCTACACAATTATTCCAGAAGGGGTAGCGACAAAACATGCTGAAGACTATGGGGGTTTGTAGAAAAAAACACCACCATCAAACAAGTACAGACTTTCACTAGCTGGCAGATGTAATTTGCAAAGGACATTGGAAGGTTTAATGTTAGCAACATGCTTTGTGGCACTGGGAAGAAAGACACTGAACTGGGGAAGAATTGCTTTATACAATTTTTCAGTATCTTCTGAACAAGACAGTAAACATAATTTGTTTTAGTTAATCCCTATCTTGAATTTTTCTTACCAGTTTATGATAAATAAAAATATGTTTCAAATCCTCAGCATGACGGAACAACAGAAATTAGGCCTATTGGCCCAATTCATCCCCTGCTCTAACTCTTCAGATCTTTTCCTGTGAGTGGAAACATGAGACACCAGGCTATTATCTCTTCTTTCCCTTCGGCCTCTTCTCCACGCATTCACTTAGGGAGCAGCCAACAAAAAACCCTTGTCCAGGGGAGATAGAAGAGATTTCACATTTTTTGCCTGTTTTCCCCTGTTAATTTTTCATTAAATAGCAAGGTTACCAGGGAGTGACCAGCGAGTTACCATGAGAAAGCATATCAGTGCCTAAATTCTTTAGGATAATGGCTCCGGAAAATGCCTCCCCAAATATTTCCCTGTCTCCAGTATGTACTTCACATAGTTGGATTAGTATTGCCCTCCAGTTGCTCAAGCTTTGAACTACGAGGGAATGAAGTCTTTAAGTCACTTGGACAAATATGCAATGGGAAGTAATACGGTTTCTCTCCCTCCTATCCAGTGTCTCACTTACAGAAACCAAGCAGTGACTTTCTTCTCCAGCCATCTCAGACTCCTTAGGAAAGGTCTGTCTGATTAACCACAGTTGGCGTGCAAAAGAGAGGTGAGAAAACATTTTGTGGTCTTTTCCTATCTTTTGACCATTCAAGTTCCTTCTGTACTAAACATAAATAGAAGAAAGATTTCTAAACTATATACAGTCAGCCCAAATTCTGCTCCCAGGCATTCATGCAACCACATATACTACAATGGGATTACATGCAACCAAAGGCAGAATTTAACCCTGTATCGGCTGCTTTCACCTTGTTCTTCGTACATCGCTCCCCGAAAGTCTGTCTTGTAAGCATAGTTCACTTTTTTTTTTTTAATAGCAATGACTATGCAGTGGGACCCACTGCACTATTGCCAGCATACAATGCGGGGGAACTTGGTCAGCGATAATAGTTTCTGTTCTTGCAATGGGTTCTCTTAGCAACATGCCACCACAGAGTCCCTGTGAAATAGGACAGAATGGAGGTGGTGGGGAACCACCCCTGCTTTTTCCTGGACTGACAAATGGCAACTAGGGCATTTGGCTTTTTGTTTCTTAGGGTTAGATTAGTACAGTCTTTACCTGGGCTTTATCAAGAGGCACTTCCCCTGGCTCGCTTTGCTTCTCCATGAGCCTCTCTCCCCTAACAGAAAGAGACAGGAGGCAGGCCACTGCTACACCTAGGTAACAGAGGCTGACAGGGAGCAGTGTGCATAGCTTTATTTCTCCAAAAGGAGGTTCTCAGCAGGAACCTGGCAAACAATAGATCTGAAATCTGATTTTTGTCACTTTTTTTTTTTTGGTAGCCAAAGGAAATAGAAAACTAAGCAAAGGTTGCCCCAGAGCATACTGGCCTGGAGTCACGAAGAACTACTTTGATACAGCTCCAGCCCTCTCTCTCATTACTTCTCCTCTCTATGTGAAGCACATTGTTTCTGTCTCTGAGCAGCAGTATTTATAATCAGGTTAGATTGCATTCACACGTCCATCAATAGAAAGGAGTGAAGGTCATAATTACAGACCCTTAGGATAGGTACAGCATCAGCAAGATATTCTCTCAGTTACCAACAGATGCTTTATTAATAAAACTTGCATATACAAAGGTCCGTGAAATGTCTTAACAGGATCAATTGTGACAGCTAAAGATAACGGTTGCCATCATGCTATGCTGTGTCAAATTACTGCATAGAGATGTTGATTTTTTTTCCACATTGTTAACTTAAGTACATTGACTACAAATAAATCTAATCATCATCAGAGGAACCCAAAGTGCAAGAATATTTTGCATGATTTCTCCAGAAGTGCAGTGACTTTTTGAGGACCAGATAGGAAAATAATTCTGAACAGCTGGAAAATATAATTGCAGTATAACAAAGCAAAGGCCAACATTGTTTCTCAGAGCTAGCCAATAGCCAGACCACAGCCAGACTTACCTTAAGATACAGAAGCAACTTTTAGCCCCAGAAGATAAACGACAGAATCCAAATCTCTGTTTGCTGTCAATGTCTGTGAGCACAAATGTAAAGTTCTGGCCAACTTGGCTAACTGTAAGGCTAGAAATAAAGAGAACAAAAGGAAAAGTTAATTTCAGCTTATTCAATGTTAGACGTATCTAATCAGACTAAGTCATTGAACCTCATTTCCTCTCTCTGCAGAGCTTCTTTGGAAATTAACTTTGAGCATTTATACTCTTTACAAATGAAAGTTTGAATCCATCTCTTGGGTTTTTTGGAGATGTGGAACAGCAGTGGAAGAATTTCCTATGTCTTTAAAACAAACAATGACATGGCCACTGATTAAATTCAATACAATACACAGAGCCAACTAAACCCACATCCACTCTCAGTGCAAAACATTTCTATGTCATTCTTCATTCAAGGGATTGTTTTGCTTTAAATTCAAATAGTATTTGGTGAGATTGTGGCTTTGTATAGTATACTGAACGACTAACATTGTATTTCTCTGTTTTCCAAATAGGTTGGGAATAAGCACAGCACTATCCCTCTAAAATGTATGGCTTATGAAGGCCTCACAGATGATTTCCCCCCATTTGTCTATGCAGCTATGCAATTTCCACTACAAGGCAGTATTGGCTAAAGTGGGAAAACTAAGAGCAGCACAGTAAGATAAAGGTAAATAAAACTTCTGTAACAAACTCAGTATCTTATTTTGATTGTCTGCCTCAAAACGTGAAAATCTTTAAATACACCTCCATAGCTGGTATTGTGGCTAAGCAGATGCTGAACTGATGCTAGTGCACCACTACAGTGACTTTTAAACCCTTATAGTTATTATAATATAGTTTGTATCTGATTTTCAAGATTAGAATCCAATTCCACTCTACTGTAAGGTGCTTATTTGCCTCTTCTAAAAGAGCGCAAACAATGCCACAACATTGTTTAAAGATGATGGCTCCCTGCCACACCAGAGTGGAAAGCACCACTATAGGAATATCCACTCATACTTGCAAAACATAGCTTTTCATTGTATTAGAACACAGAAAAAAGCAATGCACCAAAAAGATAGAAGTAGGATGCAGAAGTATTATTTTTAACACTATAAATCATGAAGGATATTACTACTAGCAGTTTGTAGTCTAGAACACATTTCTAAAAAATAACAGCTCTCTCTATATTGCATATAACATAGAACCTTTTTTTAAAAAAAGGCATATTTCCAAAGTGAAATATATAAATCATTTAATTTAGAGAGATCTGATTTCTTTAAACATTATCACATTTTTGTCTAAATCTCACCTAATACAGAAATGCATAGATACTATGCTGGTAGGGGATATAAAAACCCTAAAATTAACAGACAGCAGGGCTGATTCACCATCATGTCATCCCAGCTTTGCATTGGTGTAACTCCAGTGCTTAAAATAAAACTGGAGTAATACAGTGTTGAAACCAGGACCAATATGTTTGTTTATTGGAGGCTTTATTTAATTCAGATTAGGGATTCATCTGAGAACTAGTGTTGGTATGAATTCGATTTTAATACAACTACAATTAACTATAAAATATTTACAGTTCAAATTATGCTCCAGTTTAAAGCATACTATAAACACTGATAACTGAATAGCATTTGCACATGAAGCTATGAAGTATATTAACTCCATCTTGATGATCAAAGGGGAATAAAAGGAAAATTATTGTTAAGTGCAGGCTCACTCAACAGATATAATGACAGGTTTCAGTGTAGTAGCCATGTTAGTCTGTGTCAGCAAAACCCGATGAAGTGGGTTCTTAAACCACGAAAGCTTATGCTGAAATAAATTTGTTAGTCTCTAAGGTGCCACAGGTATTTTTCCTGTTTTCTTTCAACAGATATAGTTACAAACCTTAAATCAGGCAGAAATATCCTACTCTAAAAGTCTATTCTGAAGTCTATAGCTCTAGCTACAATGCCATCAATGAGTGAGTATGTGATCTTGTACTCTCACACAGTGCCCAATGAAAACCAAAAATTAGATGGACTTTCAATAAAGAAAGAGGCTTAGGATATAGGACAATAGATTCTACTATCAAATTTAAAAGGGAAAAACCTCTCCGTGGAGTCAAAAGGAGGAAGGAAAAAATGCTGAAGGGATGATAAAATGAAGCACCAAGACAGACACATACTCTACTTCTCCAGATTTGAAGGTGAACGAAGACTCAAATTCAAAAGCAATTCAATAGCCTGAGAATTTAGTGTAAGTATTGCTATCCTACCCATCATGCTAATGTCCAAGAGAACAAACATTCCTATAAACCACAAAGAACAACCGGGGACTACCACAAACTCCATTCTTATAGGTGTTATGTTTTATCTGTAAAGTTTGGGTATAATGTTACTACAGTGATTTAATACTATGTTTTTTAAAAGAAGATTATATGCTTAATTTTAACAAGTTTGAGAGCCAAGGGTATGTGAGAAATAGACTCTAAACTCAGAGTTAAAATTATGGAAAAAAGAGAGGAAGCAGTCCTCATCTATGTAAGGGATGAGCTTGTTTATTAAAAGACAAGTTAGCAGAGAAAGCATAGGTAATAAGTTTAAGCATCATGGTATACTATCATTTTAATCAAACTTTGATTTAGATAATGCTTGGTGAATGGGCAGGTTATTTATATTTTAGTAGTGTGCAAAGAAACCATTTTGGAACATGGGATTTTTTAAAATATGTATATTTAAACAATCACTTTGGAATTCACAAGCCATGTGCCAATGGTTACTGAACATTTTACCTCCCTCATTATCTTAGATTACAGGCTCTCTGATAAGACGGCTGAGGATGTGAGGGAGATTCCCAAACCTGAGCCATTCTTTTTAGGTGACAAATCTGAGGTACTGCCCCAGATTGAGGTGTCATTAAAGGAGGTTTTGGAACAAATTGATAAACTAAACAGTAATAAGTCACCAAGACCAGATGGTATTCACCCAACAGTTCTGAAGAAACTCAAATGTGAAATTGCAGAACTAACCGTAGTCTGTAACTATCATTTAAATCAGCTTCTGTACCAAATGATGATGTATGGAAAAAGGCCTGTTTAATTCCCGAGACAAAGCACCACAATCTCCCCTGTCCACCTGCTTAGGTGTAAATTTTAAAAAGATTTTTAAAGTAACCACAGACAGATGTATCCCTGATTGTAGAGAGCAGGTTCAGACTGATCCAATTTTAACTGGACTGGGCTAGCATGACCATCTCCAGCAGCTGGAGAATAGCCATCTGCTTGGGCATAGAAGAGGTACTAGTATTATGCATTTTCCAACCTTTACATTTCACCCAAGCATTTACAAGGAAGTAATTTAGATATTTCACCCTAGCATTTACAGGGAAGTAATTTAACCCCAAGGGACAAATAACGACGGCATGGTGCCTTTAAGCCATTTTTCTTATATGGAAGATTTTCTTTTAAAACACACCATTATGACCTCTGGGGGGAAAAAAAACACATTTTAGTGGTTTCTCCCTCATTTGAGATGTATCCTGTCTCTGTCATCCTGGTTTAATGCTCACTTCTGAGGTCCATTTGACAAGCAATTCAATCTGCCTGCCAGAATATTCTTCTTCTGTGCACTGAAGTTTTCCTAACCTGGAAAGATTGAATCAGCTCCTCTTCCTACTTACTACAAGATACAGCGTTATTGAATTTGTCCATTAGGATCATTACGTTTCCTTGACTTCAGATGTGTTCTCAGCTATAGTGTGGATAATATTGAATATTATCCATGCTATGAGTGTAATTTAGACATTATCAAATTAGATTGCACATCGCAAAGTCTTTTCCAGCAGAAAGCTCTTGAGACTTCATGGCCTATAACCAATAACTTTTGCCTCACTCTTATTGTATGTATGAAAAAAAGGCTATTAATGTTGAGTTTGGTGATTCCAAAGTTCTTCATATTCTTACAGATTCATGCTTGCAGTATAACTACACTGCACTATTTTCTTCCTTTACAGAGGCACTTCACAAAGTTTTGAAGATGCTTCAAATTACTCAGCAGAAAATGGATGCTCCAGTATGAAGTGTGTTAGGGGCAATGATGCAAATTTAGATGCCTCAATGTGTACTAAAGCCTTCAGCCCACAAAATAAGGCAGTTTTACAATTAGATGTTCATGATATACACTTCAAAGGCTTGTGATTAGCTTTAAAGTCTCAATGAATTATTTGTCATCATCCTGAAGATGTGCTCTGTAAGAAGTTTGAACAGTCCTTTAGTTTTTGATACTCAGTTGTCTGAAATTGCGATGGCTAAATCAAAAGGACTTTGGAGAGACACAGATGTTGCCTTTAGCAACTCCTGGGCTTCTATTTGTTGAAGAGGTAATACCAATAATAAATGCATAGTTGGAAGAACAGGACATCTGAAATGTTCCTGCTGTTGAGACCCATTCTTTAAACAGGTGTAGTAGTACAAATCCAGAAGAAAAATTTTCTGGAACTTGCAAGCGTCTCATTCAATTTTAATGTGACCTCCACAAATCAGAGCTTAATGCGCAATACTTACAGTCTATGCGTTTAAATGACAAGATTTAATCATGGGTATGACATTCCCACAGATAAAGTGTCCTTTACCGTAGAAAGAATTTTACCAGCAAATTGCAATACTGTTGCTTTGGGCCAGTGAGGTGGTGACTGAAAGGTTTACATCCTCCAATAACGAAGCTTCTCTGATATCGTACGTCAGCATCTGTTCCTACCCATACAAAATCATACTATCTTCCTGGTGCTCTGGGTGAGTCTTGAACCACAGGATCACTGACATCCGATAGAGAACACTATAACTGTCTAGTTACTGAAAAATTCTGACACTAAACATCTCCACTGTTACGACAGTTGTAGGTATAGTATCAGATTCAAAGAAAATGGAAACCTAGCAACTGGAAACTATTTAAAAGGCCTATAATGAAACAGGATTAATGTTTTTCTCCACCGCTTTGTTCAGAAGAGCAACTTTTACTGCTCCAAAATCAAAGCTCCTAAATCGCCCTCAAGAGTAAGAATGTGGATAACTGCAGATTTGATCACATATACATTTCTTCAGGCATATACAGGAGGTTAAAATCCCTCCAACGCTGAATAGAGGAGGAAATCGCTTTTAGAAGAAATATTTACTTAAGATACCAGAACACAAAGTATTTACTGAGAATACTGGGGGTGAAGAGATTATAGCAATAATTTCAGAACTCATTTAATCATGTGGCCAGTTGTTCACTAACTTCACTTTTATTTCAAATATAGTGTAATGTAAATGGATATAAAAGAGATCAGCTGTTGGACTACAGCAATTGGAAACAGACAAGACCTATAAACTTAAATCTATCTCCCTGCAAATTCCAGATATAGCCTTTCAGAGAGAACACTACATATTTATCTGATACTATACTTGATTGTAGCCAAAGCCAGGGAAGGCAATTTGCAACTGTGAATCAATAGTATCTTTTCATTTTTCTTTGGTAATTATAAACCTATGTTTAATATATTTGAGTTTCACTGATTTAATGTGTATTCTCGCTCTCATTTGTAATTGGCTGCTAAAGTGATTAGAGGTGCAGATTCCACATGTGATTCATTCTTAAAAGTCAAGTTAACATTATAAGTAGATACCACTTGTTCAGCACTACTTGATATATTTTTGGATTGGGGAAAGAGAAGAGATGTAGTAATACACACCCACTTAAATTTATGTCTATGACTTGTCACATCCTCAATATATGAAGATTCCTAAATACAGTGTGGAGTACTGGAAACCCATTGCCTGCGTCATTTAAAACTGGAGAAAATATTTAAAATGTTGCAGGAGAACACTCTTTCACTGGTCTCAGAAAATTGATGTATACTTAAAAAGGTCTTTCTGATTTCCAATGTCTATGATCTTAGAAGAGATAAGAGTGCACTCAGAGTGGGTCTAAACAGTGAGCAAACAGTTGAATCACATTTCAGCCAATCACAGATTCAGTTTCTGTTCTTGCCATTTTCACAAAATACATACATTTTTACATCCTCCACCCCAAAAAAATTTTTTACATAATTGGCAAAGCGAGAAAACTAGGGACAATATGCCTAGGGTTGGATGGATTCGATTTTTATTTGTACTTGTCAATAAATATCAATTTCACCATACACAGACAAACCAATGAAAATATATTTTAATCAATAATAATCAAAATGTACAGATAGGAAAAGTACGAAAAATTCCGCTTGAGAACTTAGACTTTGATTTAAGGATATCTACTTTCTATATTTTGACATATGATGTTGACAACTTGTGTCTTAACAGTTATAATCCTTTAACTTTTTGAATCTCAACATCTACTGTCATTAAATAATTATTGTCTGACTCTCCCATTATTGAGCAATTGTGAAAATTTAAATACAAATAAAACGCTTAAAATCTATAATTTTGCCCAACTGAAAAATTAAATTGATGAAAAATTAAAATTCTTAAATATAAACATTGATATTACCCTGTCAAAATTATAAATAAAATCTAATTATACCAAACCTAAATATGCCTATGCAAAGTAGGCACAAATGTTTCTATTAACAATGAAGCTGCCCTTCTACATGTACAATGAATATGAAACATACAGGAAAACAAAAACATATCATGACACTCTTACAAAGAGAGGGAAGCAAGATCAGTCAAAAGAGTAAATGTAAAATAGTAGAAATGTTTGTGGTGTTTAAGTCATTAATTTTTTTGTCCACGTAAAAGAACAAAGTCTAAGTGTTGGCGAAGGACTCATTTTGACAGCCCAGGATACTGGAATCTCCTGTTCATCCAGGTCAGGTACCGCACAGGCAGCAGCAATGCAAGCTTTCCCCTAGCAGGGCCTCGCCAATGTCTCTCAACCCTGACCTGGAGGGACCACCTCTAGGGTCGAAAGGACAGCTCAGTCTGCATAGCCCATTCAGCTGAGATTACCAATACGGAGGACAAACTGTGGTGTGGTTTTATTATGTGGACACCTGTCCTCTAGGAACCGGATTGAGAACAACTAATTTCACAAAGGCCAGTGAAGAGCTTTCCAATGATAATAACTTTTAGCCACTACTGAACTGGCCCATATTCAAGACAATGTCCTAGAGACTAAAAGATTCTGTACCCACTAAGTCTGTGCATGTACATGTGTGGTTAAGCTACTAATTAGCAACTGTTAAGAATGTCTAAATAAAAGTGCATGCAGTGTTGCAGCCATGTCAGTCCCAGGATATTAGAGAGACAAGGTGGGTGAGGTAATATCTTTTATTGGACCAACTTCTGTTGGCGAGAGAGACAAGCTTTCGAGCCACACCATTTTACACACACAGAATTACCTTTCCCAGACCTGAAAAAGAGCTCTGTGTGGCTAAAAAGCTTGTCCCTCTCACCAACAGAAGTTGGTCCAACAAAAGAGATTATCTCACCCACCTCATCTCTCTAAATAAAAGTGAGTTTTTCTAAGGATGCAATAAAACTATCCAAGTTCTATATTTACCCCCATCCCACAGCAACAGGTTTTTTTATTTTTCTTTTAAAAAGAAGATACTGAGTTATCATACATATTCAGGCTGGCCTGTGGGATGAAAATGATAGGTGAACAATTGCTCGGAGGAAAAATAAAGGAGTTATGAATTGCAAATAAATACAATTTATGCAGAAAAACTCATTCCTATACTGTAGATATCATGCACATTCAACTAAAATGAGCAAAATGTGTTCTTATAATGGTCTAGTCATTGTGATTAACATCAGTTTGAGTTTACAGTCAAAAAAGTTCATATTCGTTTTTGTAAAACTAATGCTGTCAACCGATCTTTTGACACTGTTGTGCGACTTGAACAATGGCGTATCATTTCAGAATATGAATATTTACAATCTCCGTGAAATTGGTTATAATAATTCTATTTTCAAAAAGTAAACAAAAAGCAATTTCTATGTTATTTTTAAAATCCAATAATTAAATATTTCCAACAGAAAATATTAACTTGCCAAGTAATCTTGTCCTCATTTAACTTCCCTAAACAAGTCACAAATTATGTTAAATATCCACAAGACAACTGCCAACTTTCCCCTAAATTCTTAAGGTATTCTTAGCATTAACCATTCTTAGAATATATTAAATTAGCAACATTTAATTTTAGCATCCAAATCTTGTTTAAAAACAGAACAAAATGCATTTTGACTCCTGCCAATGCACAGTTCTAGCTTTTAAACTTTTTTGATGGTGCCCATAAAATCCACAGGAAAAGGGGATATTGTAACTATAATTTGCATTTGGGTGCTTTAAATCAGTCAAACAGACAGAACATTAAGAATGGCTTTTATTTTCTACAGCAGTTTTATTAACAAGATTTTTTCTTGTAAAGTTTGAAAATCTAACACTACCTGTCCACACAGAAGGGGAAACAAAACTTGGTCAAAGTCTGTAGAACTTCCTGTGGAGAGAAAAAGAGATAATTTATACATCTAATGGGACCAATAAATCTAACATTAACCACAACATATAATCTCACAATTTTGCCCTGAAGAAATAGAAGACAGATGAAGAAATATTTGTTTTATCAATTACACGGAAGGAGTACCAGGCAGTCAATCATGTGAAATAATAAACATGATCAAACTTCATTAAAAATGAAAAATTAATCAAGATTCACACATGGGTAAGCAGCAGGAGCCATCCAGTAAAGCTCCAAAGGGAAGGAGGAGTTTGGGTTGTTGAGTGTTAACACCCCTCTGGGGACAATCTCTAGCCTGACCATATGGATCATAGTGAATAACACCAAACCACATGGGTTTGGCCTGGCAGGACCGCTTCTGCTGGCACAGCTTTTGCTTGTTACCTAGGAACAGGGGTCTGTGGGATTAGAAAATGCTTCCCAACATCAATAGGGGGGAAAAAAAGATAAAGCCCATTGGTCTGATCGGAAATGTTAAAGAAAAATTGCATCTATCTATTAGTAAGAAAGCCTAAAGTGTGAATGGATTTTATCAGAATTGCTTATTTATACATTGTACTTTAATAAAGCAAACAAAGCTTCAGCACTGTGTGAAGTTTTCATGTAATGTTTAATTATTAAAAATCTCATTCACTAAACAAAAGCATTGTCATGAAATTGGTAAAGGTAGAAAGGTGTGTTACAAGATTTCCAGCAACCCATAAGCAAAGAAATCCCACTTAAAAATATATATATTTATATCCTTTCAAAGCTATAATTCCCTAACACAAAATCTACCACAAATGTTTACTAGTTTACTAACATTTTCCACATGCCACTTCATTGCCTGTTCTCTTTCCCTTCATACTGGAATCTCAAAACTAGAAAATTTTTCTTTTTGCTTCAAACTGAAACAAAACTGCCTATAGCCAATTTGATAAATAAAGGATCGATTTACAAATGAAGAACTTTGTGACCAATAATAAATTATCAGTGCCAACTGAATTGATGCATCTCGCTTCATTTATTTTTAAAACCAACTCCCTCACTGAACAAATAAACCACATCAATCTAATAACCGATTTAATGAAGCAGAAAGCATATTGACTTCCCCTGTAAGAACATGTTCCTCCTACATAATTCAATTGAACATATCCCATTCTTTACTATAGTCTCAAGCTCAATTTTTCATATTGTACCCTTCCAGAGGTTTCTTGATAGTTTATAATTTACCACATTTTTAGTTAAGAAGAATTCATGTAGGGACTGATAAGGGAAATTTCCCTTCTTGGCATATGTTTGGTGAAAATATTTAACATCTTTTTTTAAGGAAGGATTTGTTGAAAAATTCAATGCTAAGCGTTCAAGCTCTCCCCCTTGCAATCTCAACAAGACACCTACAGAGAAACCACAGATTCATGGTTGGCCAAAAGTTTTGGCAAATATTATGCATAAAATGTAATCTGTTGGTATAAAAAATATAGGGCTTTATTTATAAAATACTGCCCTGATTTTGCAATCTGATCCATGTAAATGGTTCCGTCCTTGTGCAGAGCCCTACTGTCTTCAAGGGACCCACCTGTGCAGATCTGATAGCAGGATATGACCCTCCATTTGCTACCTTGCTTATACATAAAAACCCCATGACTTCCAAATCTAAATCTTGCACATTTGCCCTAAATCTTACACAAAGCCCATGTCCATTACATGAAGTATAGCAAACTGAAATGGAGTGCTGATAGGTCCAAAACTATAATGGCAGGGGACTAGACTGCCTGTATATTTATTGGCCTTATTAATTAATTTAAAAATTCTGCTTGGCATAATGACTGCATTTGCAAAACTACTATTTTTAAGAGCAAGAACACTGCAAGGTTGCTAGAGGGAATTTTAATATACAGCAATGTTAAAAGATAATAGGCCAGGCTTTTTAAAAAGCTCATCATAGTTACCCTAATATGGTAGAATATATTGCTTTCTATTTCCATGCTGAAATAAGATTTAATATTTGTTACACTTGCAAGTACAAATATCCAGATAATAAAATTTTGTAACATACACTTTGCCATACTATCAGCATTGTGTTACTACAGGGACAATGCAACACAAATCATTTAGAACCTAATTTGCACTTCCTTCTTGATACTGTATTGCATATCTTCCAAAGCACAGAATTAAAACTGAAATCTCACGTGTTAGAAAAAGTGCCCAATTTGCATTGGCATATGTCATCATCATCCGTGTGTGGCTTTGTAGTAATAATAATAATAATAATCTCTTACAGCATTTTGAAGCCGTAGATCTCAAGATGGTTTACTGGGTATAAAGGATACGTCCTGTTGCACATTACATAACATATGCATTTCCCTTAGTTTACAGTTTGGGGGGTGAGGACTGCCCACTAACAGGTTTAAATTTAAAAATACACAGATAAACTCTTTAAAAAACACACCTTCATAATTAGTGAAGTTATCTAAAATAGTTTTACATTCCTAAAACAATGGTTATCCAGGTGCAAGAGTAAGAACATTAAGAGAGTTCTCAAAATTTTGCTCTGACTTTCGTATTAAATTACTGTACGTTTATTAGTGTGTATTTGGTACATTGCTCTGTTTAAAAGTCAGCAATGCTCATGTGAAAATAAATTCCCATAAGAGTTGTTTTGGGTGTATGACTATTTGTGGCAGAACCATCAGAGGACCAAAATCTCTTTAGGATCCCACTAGGCTACTGTAAAAAGGAGTATTAAGATAAACCTAACTTTTTTCTAATACTTGCTTTGCTTTATAATTTCCTTTAAGCTGACACACAAGGCAATAGAGGTGGTATCAATAGCCTTGTTTTCTTACTCTACTTCCTCACGTCTATGTTCTAATAGAAAAACTGCTTAAACACCTCCTTTTCCCTCCCCAACAATCACCACCACCGAAGATCTAAAAAAAATACAGAGTGGATAAAATGTAAATGACTCAATAGCTGAAACCAAGGTCTCAAGGGCATCAGGTGCCAGTTTTCTGGATCAATTCCCAAGTATATATTTTCACAATTCTTTTTATATGCAGTTTGATTTTTAACATTTTAATGAGGAAAAAGTGCATCTATAGCAGCCAGTCACTACAGTTAAAGTGCAGGGCATGAACTGTGTCCCATGAGGGATTCAGTCTAGCAGTGTCACCACTGGCTTTAGGACATACACCACCTGGTTCCATGTCCCCAGGTTCCAACTCTTTTCATAATCAAAACACTGCTGACATTATAAACCCCATACGGTTTTTCTAAAATCCTCCCCAATCAATATAGCCTACACACAACTTATCGGAGACAACACAGAGCTCATTGATTGAGTTTGGTTTCAGAAGCAAAGTTTCAAAATAAATGAGACAAGGATACAGCATTCAGCCCTTTTGTGCTACAGGGCAATTTATGAAGGAGGTAATCTCTGAACCTACCCCCAAACCCCAAGTAATACTTAAAGGGTATGGGAGGTAGGGGTTATAAAACATTCAAACATGTATTTGTTCAATACACAGAGTCTATGCTTGTATCTTACACAATTCAATGTGGTAAGATGAAGTGGCTTACATGCAATAAGTCGGAATTTGTTGATAAAAATACTTGTTTGACCACCTGTGAATTTAGTATATATTTACTGCATACTGTAAATTGACTCAGGCATTTTTTAAACCCTTATTTGTATGCTCACTTTTAACATTCCTTGCTTCCTGGCCAGGAGAGAAGGCAGGCAGCTCTCTAGCGGAAGGAACATTGGCACTTCCCAGACTAGTATAGAGCACTCCAGCCTCCCTTCCAGCATTCAACTTCTCAACCATTAGATGACAAAGCCAGGTGAGGTTCTAAATTTATAATTTTATCCATCACAGTCCTCTCTGGAAGGGAATCTTTGAAGGCTGAATTAAATTAAGTTAATTGGAATAATTAATAATGAGACTGAACATTTCATACAGGTTGTGTGCGTATGTGCGGGGAAGGGGTTAGAAAAGAATCCTGCAAAGATAATCACATGTAACATAACTACCTTCCACTTCTGTAGTGTCTTTTCCCAGAGTCATTGCTAAAGCTTTACAAACAGACCTAACTCCTTTATTTCCTCCGTTCAAATGAAATCTAAAAAAAATTGTATTTTGTAGCTAAAAACTAAAACTAATCTGCAGTGAGAAAACTGTGCTTTACTAACAGTCACTATGTCTTTACTCTTGAGAAAACATTCACAGATCAACACTTAAAAGGACACCACTATAATGAACAAAACAACAAGGTGAAAGGAATTTCCAAGTTAATATTGAAACTTTGTTTTTTAAATTGCTACCCTGTGCTTACTCATTGAATGGGTCTCTGAGCTGTATGTGACACTACATACTGGTATCATGTGTCCTGCACAAGCTGTAGTGATCTAAACAGGGATTTCAACACTAACTCTGTATTTCTTAGATTGTGTTAGGATAGATTTTGATTCAACTTTTAAGTGGGAGTATACATAAGGAGAGGGTGGGGACATAAAATAACACCAAATAATAGTGAAAAGGGCAGAGAGTGTTCAGTAACCAGGACAAACCATAGTGAAACCACTAATGTCTAAAAAAAAATGTAAGGTAGATTTAACTAATGGACCATAGTGGCTTTAACAAAACCATTATGTCTATCCAATAAATTTGTATTGTGGTATCATGCACATGTAAACATCTCACCACAACAGTTTCTAGTTATATTTATCTGAATTTAAAAACTTTTGAGAGATAAGTTTTAATACAACAGAACATTGGAACTCCATACACCGAACCATGCAAATCTCTCTTATTTCCTGCCTCACTGATGAGTTACCCTGTTATTCCAGGGCATAACCAACCATACAAAAGACCCCATGTTAAAATGCTTATCCATAGAAATGTTTATGCACAGATAATGTAGCTAATTACAACACTTTAATAGTTCAGATTTTTATTTCTTCAAGTTATTTAGTATT
Organism: Macrochelys suwanniensis; assembly: GCA_033296515.1. Lineage (NCBI taxonomy): Eukaryota > Metazoa > Chordata > Testudines > Chelydridae > Macrochelys > Macrochelys suwanniensis. The sequence continues at coordinate 3,197,050 of CM065790.1, read as the reverse complement.
TATTAAACAGCATTTTTCATAATCTCTGTACAATACATACAGGAAAACCAGGTACATACCCCATGGAGTTTATCATCTAAGATTCTTTCTGAAGCATCTGGCACTAGCTACTGTCACAAGACAAGACACTGGGCTAGATGGACCATTGATCTAACCCAGTATGGCCATTCGTATGTGCTTATTCACAAAACAATGACTGGGGTTATATAATCCTTCAAGTGGTATTGTGTTTTCTTCATTTCCACACTGCCCTCCTCAAGCCCCACTTCCGTCACAGCTATCTGTGGCTTGACATAGGAAGGCTTTGCAGAAAAAGGTGTTCCAAGGATGAACTTGGGTGATAATTTTGGTGCAAGAACAGAAGAGACTGTTCCAGGCATAGGATATGCCACAGAAAAAGGCACAGGGATGAATAGGAGATGGATACAAAGTTAAGTATAGCAAGAAGGGAAGTGGTGAAAGGTCCTGAAAGCGAAGAGGAGAAGCTTGAAACTCATAGAGAAAGTGAGTTGAGTCAGAAAAGGGAAGTGACATGGAAGCAGATAGTTAAGTTAACTATGCTTAGATGAAGGGAGCCAAGCGACAGACCAGGGAGAAACAAGACATAAAAGTTAAAAAGAGATATTACCCAAAGTGTGGGCAAGAGTTTGGCAGTGGGATGTAGAAAAAAGTATGGACATTTGAGATTATATAAAAAAGAAAAATTCAGGGAAAGGGGTGGATTTGGATGTTGAAGGAGAATGAGTAAGACTAGACAAATATGACCTGTTACATGGGGAGGATAATTGAGCCAGTGATAAAAAAAGATAGGGAAGAGGAAGGTATGAAAGGAAAGAAAGGGCACAACAGTCCAGCCAACAATTATATCTCCTCCAAGATTACACCTGTCACTTCTGCGGGAAAATTTGCAGGGCACGAATTGGGCTCCTCGGTCACTTAAAAACCCACCAATGAACCCCCTGGGCCAACATCTTTGCATCAAGGGATAGCCAAAATGAAATAGCTTTTTGTGACCTTGGTAAGAGCCATTTTAGCGGACAACAACATAACAGAACAATTGAATTTTACAAACTCAGTGCTACTGTTCAAATGCAAATTAGATTCTTAAAAGCAACACACATCTGTAAGAAAGAGGGGAAAGAGGTCTTAAAAAACAGGTTTTACACATTGCTCCCAACCAGACACATTGAACAACAACTATAAGCATAGGGGGGGGATTTGAGATCAGCCTTCAACTACCTGAAGGGGGGGTTCCAAAGAGGATGAAGCATGGCTGTTCTCAGTGGTGGCAGATGACAGAACAAGGAGCAACGGTCTCAAGTTGCTGTGCAGGAGGTCTGGATTGGATATTAGGAAACCCTACTTCACTAGGAGGGTGGTGAAGCACTGGAATTGCGTTACCTAGGGAGGTGGTGGAATCTCCATCCTTAGAGGTTTTTAAGGCCTGGCTTGACAAATCCCTGGCTGGGATAATTTAGTTGGTGTTGGTCCTTGTTTGAGCAGGGGGTTGGACTAGATGACCTCCTGAGGTCTCTTCCAACCCTAATCTTCTATGATTCTATGTAAGCATACAATTTAATAACTTACTGACTGCTTAGGTTTAAATTTAAGTGAGTAAAGAGGTTAACATTCAAGATCTCTTTTGCCGACAGGGCATTGGCACGAAGTTCACACACATTTTGTAGGCCATATAATTTATAGTGCTCTAAATTGTTCTGAACTCAGATGTTTTTTAAAACGTGGTTCTAAATAGGGTTGTCATCAGTTCTAAGTAGAAATGTGTTTTTTGGTGAGCTGACAACTGAATTGTTTAATTTTTAAACCTGATATTCCACATTAATATTTAAAGATTTAATAACAAATTGTTATGTTAAAAGTATTCTAAGAAAAGTTGAGTATAAAAATAGGCTACCTATTTTTGTGACTGTGGAAGTAAATTACAAAAATAGCCACGAGTTTTCAAAGAAAATGGCCAATGGCTCTGCAATCACATCAGCCAATTCCTCAGCACCCTCGGATGTATTAGATCTGGACCCATAGACTTGTGCATGTCCAGCTTTTCTAAAGAGTCCTTAACCTGTTCTTTCATCACTGAGGGCTGCTCACTTCCTCCCCATACTGTGTTGTCCAGGTCAACAGTGTGGGAGCTGACCTTGTCTGTGAAGACCGAGGCAAAAAAAGCATTGAATACTTCAGCTTTTTCCACATCATCTATCACTAGGTTGCCTCCCCCCATTCATTAAGGGTCCCACGCTTTCCTTGACCTTCTTCTTGTTGCTAACGTACCTGTAGAAACTCTTCTTGTTACCCTTCACATCCCTTGCTAGCTGCAACTCCAGTTGTGTTTTGGCTTTCCTGATTACACCCCTGCATACTCAAACAATATTTTTATACTCCTCCCTAGTCATCTGACCAAGTTTCCACTTCGGTGAGCTTAAACACAAAAAGGAAGCTTACAAGAAGATTTCACTGTTAAGCCAAGCTGGTCGCCTGCCATATTTGCTTTTCTTTCTGCACATCAGGATGGTTTGTTCCTGTGCCCTCAATAAGGCTTCTTTAAAATACAGCCAGCTTTCCTGGACTTCTTTCCCCCTCATATTAGCCTCCCAGGGGATCCTGCCCATCAGTTCTCTAAGAGAGTCAAAGTCTGCTTTTCTGAAGTCCAGGGTCCATATTTTGCTACTTTCCTTGCTTTTGTGAGGATCCTGAATTCAACCATCTCATGGTCACTGCTGCCCAGGTTGCCACCCACTTCTACTTCCCCTACCAATTCTTCCCTGTTTGTGAGAGGCAGGTCAAGAGGAGAAAGGTCCCTGGTTGGTTCCTTCAGTAGTTGCACCAGGAAGTTGTCCCCAACACTCTCCAAAAACTTCCTGGATTGTCTGTGCACTGCTGTATTGCTCTCCCAGCAGATGACAGGGTGATTGAAATCCCCCATTAGAACCAGGGCCTTTGTTCTGGAAACTTCAGTTAATTGTCCGAAGAAAGCCTCGTCTACCTCATCCTCCTGGTCTGGTGGTCTATAGCACATGCCCACCAAGACATCACCCTTGTTGCCCTCACTTCTAAACTTAACCCAAAGGCTCTCAACAGGCTTTTCTCCAGTTTCATACTGGGGCTCTGAGCAATCATACCGCTCTCTTACATACAGTACATTCCACTGGAAACAAATTATCTTTTGCTAAAATGTTAAGAACAACACTTTACAAGGTGTCTGTTTAAAATGGACACAAAAAGACAGTGACGTATCAAAATTTCAGTTTAAAGAATATTCAGTCTTGTGAGACAAGCTCATATGTGAAATTCAGTCACTTCCTAAACTTGAACACAGCTAGAAGCAATACGGGAGGGTTAAATGGAGCTCAGCAAAGCTTATGTATTGGAGGTTTGAGACTTAATTTTTTTTTTGCATTTGTTAAGGGTTTTGAGTTTACTACATTATATAATGCACATGGTCCCTTTCTGAAGTTACATTATTTTGATTACAGATTATTAGCAATCTTAAATGTAACAACATTTAATTATGTAGTTAAGTAAACATTCAGATGCAATATTAGCATGTGAAGATGTAAAAAACATTCTCAAACTTAAGGGAAAACATGCTGCATATGAAGGCTGGTATCACAACCACAACGAAAACACCATATTTAGTTTACATTGAAAATAAACCACTGGCAAAATTTGGTTTTTAAGAGAAGTACTAAATGTAAACAACAGTATGAGTGAAACTAAATTTATTTTGCCTTCCCTCTCCCTTTAAAAAGAAAAATCCCTGAAGATATTTGGGAGAAGTTCCTTTAAAACATATTCCCCAGCCAACACTTTTTATGCCAAGTTTCAGCCTACAGTAACTTTTCACTGAATATGTTATAAACTTCTGAAAAGAGGGGTTTAAGTGAAAAACCTGCCCAGGTTTATACATAATAGCAATACTAAGCACTAAAAATAATTCTTAGGATAGAATAATAGATAATAAATCTTGAATATTACAAATTTAGTAATCAGTCATATTAAGAGCTTTTTCTGAGAAATAGCAGCAATATTTGACTAATAGCATTAATTTAATTAGCTTAATTTAGTAGTATTAAAACAATACTGTAATAAAAACAATATTCCAATATAACTTTATAGCAGGTGCTCATCAATTTCCTTAAAAACTTATTTAAAACTCCATTAACTTTTATCTCTTCATGCAATTAGAAAATAAGGGTAGGGAAGCTTTCTACAAGTCTCACTTCTCCCTTTTTTCCTAGATGGTGATGGAGAAGGGGAAAAAGGGTACTGGAATGAAACACCAACACCGTTTCAGTGGAGGCCATCACTTGCCCCCAGGATGGTGCTATTAAAAACAAAAAACAAAAAAAACCTTACACAGAGAAAAGAGCACTGAAATAAATAATGTTTCGTAAGCATCTTAAGAGCTCTTAGTATTTAAATATTTTACACTCACAAAAATGTGCACAGATGGGCAACTTTTCTGCTTGCATTAGTAAAACAAAAATCTTTCATTATCAAGCTCAAAATCCTTGAATTTTTTAAACTTAATTGTGCCTCTGTTTCTTAGAATTCACACCCCAAGGCCAAAGCTTTCCTGCCACCAGGCCTTCAAATCTGACTTGGACATTACACGGAAGGAGGCTCCAAGCCTCCCTGAGGTCTCGCTCCTTTTACAACATACGCAAAAGCAGTAGATAATGGGCCTATGCTGAATTCACTGCTCTACACAACTCCTCCTGGGACACAGGCCTAGCAGATGTGATAAAAACTGTGTCAGAGAAGTAGCTGCAGTTTGTGCCTTAATGACAACTTAAAACTCTAAACTAATAGAACAAAAAAGAAATGGCTATTACTTTTCTCATTAGCACCAACCCGAGAGTAATACTGAGCTAAAACATTTTAGCAGCTCTTCCCACAAACTTCACACTGCCATCACCCAAATAAATAATGTTCTAAATTAAAAACAAAAATCTTAGCTAAAAAATCTTTGCTGTTCTTGGCACATGATAAAAATAAATCCTAAAACAGATTATATAAAGGATTACATCTGCCCAGGGGATGTTCTACTCTTTTTTCAATTTTAAATTATGAAAAGAAGTTAAAGAATTATATCTAAAATAACAATGAATTTACAACGATCAAATCCACTTCTGTGGTAACCACAGGAGTGAATACATTGATGGATGAGAAATATCAATATGAGAACAGCTAACAGTGTAAAAATTGCCATTGTATTAAATCATAAATACAGTTTTGAGATTTAGAAACTAAGGTTGTGAATTTTCCAGCTTTGAATTTGGGAGAATTTATGTGAAAACTGTTAACTGAGGGTATATAACTATTTGCTTCTAGGACTATAAGATTTTTGTCATTTTCAAAGGCTAATTTAATTATACAGTAATAAAAATATAGATTTAAATGTATACTTTGGATAATATTTGCTAAATGATATAATTTTGCCTTCAGATTATTGGTTCTTTTAAATGCCGTCTCAAATGCTCTATTCAGCCACAACGACATACCCACTTAATCAGCTATCATTGTTCTCTGAGGCAGGACTTTGTTGTCAAGACAAGCACTGAAACCTTTAAAAAAATTTCAGAACTGGCATAAGAAAAAAAAGTGATCTTTGTCAAACAAAGACAAATTTATGCAAATCTTTTATAAACATTCACAAACATTTATTTAGCTTTTGAAATGTTGGCCTCATTTGAGAGCATGAAAATGAGGGGGAAGTAGGAAGATGCAAAGGACAGCTTAGAGGCTGGCACACTACATAAATATTCAGAAGGAAGATTATAGGATTCATGTTAGGCTGTCTTAGGTTTCTCCAAAGTCCACATAGAATACCAAAGAACAAAACTAACGAGAAGTAGAGCAGATGTTAGACAATGCAGCAGCCCTCTTTTCCTCTCTCACTTGGCTATACTTGGGCGCTTTTATTTTTCCTTTCAATATGGTTAGGTCATTCAAGGATTCTCCTATAGACCCTGTATTGTGGCTACAGAGCTATAAGCTGGACCTCTGTCAGCTTTCCAAAAGTTTCCAATGAAAAGGCATTATGCAAATTCTACCTCTCTTACCCTCTTTCAGGGGAAAAAAAATCTCCAGTATGTAGTCATTGGAGTATTGGAAGTCCCAGCCTTCATTTCTGTATGGTTGTGTTTGCCTTAGGGCCATGCTGCTTGTTTTGACAGTGGATGCCCCTAGATAGTTGGGATTAGTCGAGCTTGTTTAGATAAACTTGAAATCAAGGCCTTCTCTAGGTAGACAGCTAGATGTAGCTACTGAGTTTCCAGCTGCCTTCTTCTTTCATCCCAAAACAACTGCAGATTCACAGTAGCTATCACAGCCACAGGCTATGTCACATACATAAGTACAAAATTAAAGGCTGCTAAAAGAAGCCTTTGTAAGTCTTAGTGCTAAAATAAGGAATCTGTACTGCATAGTTTATACAAATTATTCAAGAAGCACCAGTAAGGCATTGCAAAGGATAGTTAACAAGACATGTTCATAAAAGACAAACCTGTTTAAATAAATGGGAAAGATTTTGTTTTGTTAATTTATCACCACCACCCACTGCCTAACATTTTTGTATATTATTTATTATTAAAGGGTAATTGGTAAAACATTTTCTAATATTTATCCTATTTATCTAACAAGAAACTTTATGATGATCTATGACATGATTCGAGAATGTTATTTATTACAGTTAGATTTGGGCTTTAGGTCAGATTTTCTTAGAGATTAGGGTTTTTTTAAAAAACTATCTGAACTGATCCTAATGAAGACATGCCACATTCAGATGTTTCAAAATTGTATAAAGAATTGATTCACATGAATGGAAGGTGTCAAAAGAAAAAAGGTAAACCTCAGAACTAAATAAATAAAACAAAAAATGAGACACTAGCAGCATTGCACTAACTATTTAAGAATGTAATAATCCAGTTGTTGTAGTTTTCTAATTTACCCAACAAGAGTCTCATTTGTCATGGAAAAATATATGCCCACTAGTCTTAATATACTTTTGTACAGTACCTAGCACACAACAGGCTTCCCGCCTGGGGTCTCCAAGAACTATTATAATACAAGAACTAATCATAGACACATGACTTTGAGGCCAGAAGGGACCATCATGATCATCAAGTCTGACCTCCTGCACGTTGCAGGCCACAGAACTTCGCCCACCCACTCCTATAACAGACCCATAACCTCTGACTGAATTACTGAAGTACTCAAATCACGATTTGAAGACCAAGTTACAGAGAATTCACCATTTACACTGGTTTAAACCTGGAAGTCACCCTGCCCTATGCTGCAGAGGAAAGCAAAAAACCTGCCAATCTAACCCAGGGAAAATTCCTTCCCAACCCCAAATATGGCGATCAGTTAGACCCTGAGCACGTGGAAAAGACCCACCAGCAAGACATCTACGAAAGAATTCTCTGTAATAACTCAGAGCCCTTCTCATCTAGCATCCCATCACTGCCTGTTGGAGATATTTGCTGCTAGCAGTCGCAGATCAGCTACATGCCATTGTAGGCAGTCTCATCATACCATCCCCTCCATAAACTTATCAAGCTGAGTCTTGAAACAAGTTAGTCTCTCTCCTCCTCCCCACCCCCCCACCCCTCCCCAGCTCCCCTTGGAAGGCTTTTTCAAAACTTCACTCCTCTGACAGTTAGAAACCTTCATCTAATTTCAAGTCAAGACTTGCTGATAGCCAGTTTATATCCATTTGTTCTTGTGTCCACATTGGCACTTAACTCCTTTCCCTCCGGGTATTTATCCCTCTGCTGTATTCATAGAGAGCAATCATATCTCCCCTCAGCCTTCTTTTGGTTAGGCTAAACAAGGATGATCTTTGAGCGTCCTCAGATCATCCTAGTAGCCCATCTCTGCAACTGTTCCAGTTTGAATTCAATACAGCACTATTATCAAACATTAGGACTGAAGAAAGGGAAACTCATCAGTTCAATGGAAAATTATTATTGCCTTAATTCTCTCTTTTGTGTTTCAGAGTGGCCAGCTCTATTAGCAAAAATGATTTGAAGGGGGAACACCACTTGAGACCCAAGGGAAGCACTGGTAAACAACAGCCTAGTGAAAACTAACCAGGAGCATCGTCTTATGGTGACAGTACAAGTCTAGGAACCAGGATTAAGAATCAAGAGATCTGGCTTCTGTTCTTGGATTTGCCACTGACCTGCTGTCTGGCCTTATTCAAATCAAGACTCCTGTGCCAGTTTTCCTACCTACAAATCATCAAAAGACTGCCTACTCTATTTTAAAGTTTTTTGAGATAGTCTAGTGGAAAGCCTTATAGAACTACAAGATATTGTATCATGATCTTTATCCACAGTATACTATCTGGTGTCTTCCTGGGACTAGTTACTGTAAACATAGGGTAGACTTTGCGGTGAATTTTTGAATTAAAACTTCCCTAGCATAAATTCTCAGTTGACCAATAACCTGAACAGGAAAGATGGCAAAGCAAAGACTGGAAAGCATAACCAGCAACTGAACAGAGAGAAAATTCTTGAAAGCTAATGGAAAAGATGACAATTTGATTACACTATAATGCATAAAGGATCCTGATCTTACAGAATGTAATGATTGCTAACTAAATGATTGAATATGTATTTTAAGAAAAACTTTATTATGACGATTGGGGAAACTATGTTTGTAAAACTTAAATTTGACCTGAAGAACTCTGTGTAAGCTTGAAAGCTTGTCTCTTCACCAACAGAATTCAGTCCAACAACATGCATTACCTCACCCACCTTGTCTCTCTAAGAGCCTGGAACCAACACGGCTATAACAACACTGCACATGTCAATTTAGGAATTCTGTTTGCGATTATGAACTCTATATAGACTACCAACTTCATTTTGATTGTAAGGCTAGCCTGCCTTCTCTGCTATCTTTTTACCTCCATCTTCAGATGAAATTCCAAGAGGTAGTGACACAGGGCTAACACCAAAGAGTCGCTAAACACTGATAGTCATCTGTTCAAATAGAAATATCTTGGACAAAGCAGGTGACCAACCCAAAAAAAACTGTTTCTGTCAGGTGAGCTGGTAACCAGGCAATAATCACCTGGTGGGGGACTCTGAACACCTGACAAGACTGATTCGGGAGTCACAAAACAGACAGAACTGAACTTTATAAAGGAGGACTATCTCACACCAGCCATTTCAAAGAAGGAGAGGAGACCATAAGCAGAAAGCAAGGCTGTGTGAGAGGAGAAGGGGAAGGCATCCTGGACACTAGAGGGACTCTGGCCTAAGCCAAAAGAACATACCAGAATGGTAAGGAAATTGAAGCAGGGAAGGCTGTGTAGATGTTTCATTGTTATGTCTGTATCTACAGCTCTCTTATGCTGTCTAAAGTAAAAAGTAATTGTTGTGGAAGTCTTTACAAAGCCTTTGTTATGTGCTTCATCCATTACACATCCCTGAAGAGGTAACTGTAAACCAGAGTGCCCACAAGGCTGGAACTCTAGAAAGAGATGGGCTTAATTTACTGTGGTGTGGTGGGAGGCCAGCACTGGTCCTGGGGGCACAGGGTAGCTGGACTGCAAGGTTTCATTTCTGTGAAGGGGTAACAGACAGTGCCTGTGCCCAGGAAGTGTGCTAGAGAGGCCAAAGAAACAGGCAGTGCTGTAGCCTACATAGACCAAGGAAACATGGATCCAGCATGGTGGGATCCAAATACAGCAGCCAGGTGAGCGTCCAGCAGGAGGAGCATTACCAGGGCAGTGATATTTGTATATACCTAGAACAATGCTATCAGATATCAGAAATGGAATATGTTATGGCAGCTGTGCCTTCAAATTGCTCCAGTAATGATCAGGTTCCTTCTAGCTGCTGGAGAAACACACACATAGCACATCTATATCACTTTACAAATATCAACTAATCAATCTGCAGAACATCCCTGTGTTATACTCATTATACAGATGAGAAAATGGAGACAGCAAGGCTAAATGACTTGCCCAAGGGAGACCTATTGTTAAAATTCAGGAGTGCCTGTTCTCAGTGTTATGTTCACATCACACATTTCAGGATTCTCTATAGGAGGAAGAAATTGAATCCTTTCAGTATTCTCACCTGATGCAACCAACAGAAAGGTAGAACTTCCCCACTGTCAAACTTTCTGAAAGTGAAAGTTCTGCTATTCCCCTGTAAAACTGTAGGTAACAGTGTGGGGGGGGGGGGGGGCCTTATTTGCTAATATTCACTCATCAATTTTGAGATATTCAGGTATGGGGTAAAAAAAAACAACTGGATGCTCCATTAACAGTTTCTTTAAAATATTCATTAATTGCCATGCACAATCTTTACTGAAGACAAGACATTTATCATGTTTGAAGCTGGTGCATTTAAAACATAAGAATAGATATCTACAAAAGAGTTTTTAAATATTGCACTAAGGTGAATGCTCAAAGTATATAGAAAGTCTTGCAAAAACCTTAAACTTCCCTACTTGTAAAACAGTTATCAGCATGGACCCTGTCTCTAATTTTTTTTCTTTCTCGCTCATGCCACCAGTTTCAAATTCTGAGTGTGCATTCCAGAGGCCTGTGGAAACTTTAATATGAATATCAATGAATCTACCAGCATATCTTTCCTTTCCCTTTCTTTTTTACAAGTAAAAATTAACATTAACACGTGAACTGTAATCTGTCATACCGTACATATACAGATGTATTAAGTGATAGCACTAACAACAGTACATATGTGTATGGAAGCCCAGTGATGGTTGTTGTGGGAATTAATTTTCTGATAATTACATATGTAAAGCCTAATGTTGTAGGAACAGAGTTTGACTCGTGTCACAATTTTAAGATAAGCTAATGAAAAGGTACGATTTGTTCAAAATGTGCACAACAACACTTTGCTGCTAGATCCCATGAATCCTGACTCCCCGAGTCCCTGCTCTGATACAAGCATATTCTGATATTTACTACTCATATCATATCCTCATTACTAGCACTGACTTTTCTGTGTCTTGATAACAGACTATCCTGCATAATATTCTACCCTTATGACCTCTGAAATTACATGTAGAAGATAGGGATTTGATTATCATGAAATCCTGATCCCACTGAAATTAATAGTAAAACTCCAGCTGACTTCAGTGGGAACAGGATTTCACCCTATCATTTTAAAATGTGGAATCACTTTCAATATTCACTCCAGAAGACATGAATACAAAGACCTTAACACAGGAAAGAAATGTTCAGAAATGTCCTGCCATCCTGAATGCCATTGCAGCTATTGCAGGGAACAGCCAACCTCTGGATTTTGGTTTAATTCCTCCTGAAGTCATTACCTGAACTTTAGCACCTGACTAACCTGACCACTAGAGGACTGTCACCAGCTTTCCTGAGCTCCACCATGCCTCATGGTCATCCTCCTATCCAGTGACAGTACCCCTCCGCTGTGCTAGTTCCTTTCGCATCTCAATTTCCCTGTCTCTTTCTCTCATTTTTCCTCTTATCTAACCCTGATTCCAAAGACATTCGTGATTAGTTCCTTTCCCTATCTCACACAGAATCTCGTCTTATAAACTATAAATAAAAGTTATTTAAAAAATATTTAAAGAACCTGTATGTAGATGTACAAGCTCACTAGAAACATCAATATAGCTGCAAAAAAGATCTGAGTTATCACAGCACTACTCTGTTGTAATCTGTTTTGTTTGTTCCTTTTAACTGAATGATGTCTTAACATTAGATTGTAATCTCTTCAGGCACGGTGTATTTTATGTGTCTGGATAGTGCCTGGCACACTTCTGGGTGCTCAATGACTAAAGGATGATACTTTTATTCCCCCCTTGCTATTTGACCTGCACTGCATACATTGAAACACACAAGAAGCCATAAACGTGGACAATTATCATTCAGGGAAATGAGAGAATGCTGATATAGTAATATTTTAGGAGTGGTCAAAATATCTAAAAAAATCCCCCAAAAACCTCATTTTCTCCTTTTACTAGTGTACATAGCTCACTGTAGCGAAATGTGATTATGTGACTGCTGCAAGTATTCATTATAGAGAGACTGTTCCTTGTTGGTGATAAGCTTAGGAAGACTTATAACAATGTACAGTGTGAAGACTGCTTAATTACAGCACCTTCTGGGAACCCTTCACTCATGCATCGCATTTTTATCCATTTGTACATTTTAGAAAGGACAGAAATATTATTTTGTTGCCTGCCCTTTCAACAAGCTCCTTCATGTGTCACTGCGAAGTTCTTCACCACAACCACTAATTCTGGAATCACAAAACGAAGATTCTCCATAACTTGAATGGCAGAGCCACAAGTCACAGCTAAGTCACACAAGCTAACAAACACCCCAATATACAGGTGGAAAAAGCTGCGGGATGGAAAGTTAGTGTATGATCACAGATACCCATCTAGATGAGAGTCAGAAGGATGGCTTCAAATACAGCTTTGGCCTGCACCAATTTACACTTTAATGAAGTAGTTTATTTTTAAAGTCAATCCACCATGTTCATATTAAAATTGATCTATATTAAACTAAGCTACTGTCTTACTACTTTCTGACATGGTTTTACATATGAAAAAGGCAGAGAATATGTGACTGGAGACAAAAACTTCTAACATCAACTCCCCCCTCTGATCTTGGCCAAGTCACCTACCTGAAAAGACACACTTTCCCTATATATAATAAGTGTTGTGATGTTAGAATCATTTTGAAAATAAAAATCTCTAATTAAAACTGGTTTGTACATAAGATGACTTGGATTGGGGCCTTTGGGCATGACCATAATGTAAATGATTAGTAACAACAATCATCATCATTATAATAGAGAAGATCTCTTAATCAGACAAATTGTAACAAAGGTTATTGAAAATGAGTTTTTTTAAAATCTATTGATTTAAACTAGTTAGACACACAACAGATGCCAATTACATAGACATGAGTTGACCATTATTTGGTATGCCAAATTAGACCCATATCCATCAGACTGTTGGATGGTTGAACTTACTTGCTAATTTAAAAAGTTAACAGTTATGATTTCAGCCACACAGACATCTGTCTCTTCTTATCGGTATAGTAAAAACTTTTTTTAAATGGACTGCTTTGAAAAAGCTGGTTCCTTACTGGTCTGCAGCACTGCTGTTTAGCCACAAACATGTTCAACTGGGGATGGGAAAAAACTATATTTCATGGATTCACAACAGAATTCAAGTATCAGAGGGGTAGCCGTGTTAGTCTGGATCTGTAGAAGCGACAAAGGGTCCTGTGGCACCTTATAGACTAACAGAGGTATTGAAGCAGTGGGTATTCACCCACGAAAGCTTATGCTTCAATACCTCTGTTAGTCTATAAGGTGCCACAGGACCCTTTGTCGCTTCAACAAAATTCAAGATACTGAAAAAGAACATTATTTTCCAAGTTAGAAGATGTTATTTCAGTACTGTCTTAGCTTAAGGTGAACATTTTATGGTTTTATCAATAAACAAACATACAAAATGACAATGATTCCTCACTTTAAGTCTGAACCCACAACCTTCATTCACACAAGTGGTCTCACAGGACTTCAATGCAACTACCTGCACAAATAAGTGTTGGCAGGACAGGCTCTAAATTATTCACAGATCCACTGACTTTAAAACTAGAAGGGATCATTATGATAAACTGGTCTGACTGCCTGCATAACACAGGCCATAAGAATTGCAACCAGCCCAGTAACTTGTGGTTGAGTCAAAGCACATATTTTAGAAAGACATCCAGTACTGATCAAAAGACTACAAGTGATGGAGGATGCTCATTCTTTGGTAAGTTGTTCCAATGGTAATTAACACGACTTAAAAATGTCGTCCTTGTTCTTAGCCTATTTATCTAACTTCCAGGCATTGGTTCTTGTTACGCCTTTTTTCCTAACAGATTTAAGAGCCTGCACCTATCAGAAATCATCTCCTCACGTAGCTACTTAAAGGCTGTAATACAGATAAACAGATTGAGTTTTTTAAGTCTTTCACTGTAAGGCAGGTTTTCTAGACCTTAAATCCTCCTTTTAGTTCTTTTCCAAATCCTTTCTAAACTTTCAACATCCTTTCTGAAGTGCAGACAGCAGAACTGGAACCACTATTCCAGTAAAGATGTCACCAATGCCACATATGGAGGTTAACAGCACCCCTTACTGCGATTCAAAATACCCACATACTTTCAAAGATCATGTTAGCCCTATTAACCATACAATTGCACTCAGAGCTCATTTTCAGTTGGTTATCTTAGATAACCAACTAAACAAATTACAGAGTACTTTTTCTCAGCGTGCCCCGGGCTTCTATACTATTTGATTTGATCCACCTTAAGAAAATTTACTCTTACTCATGTACTGCTGTTATGATATGGACAAACCCATTAGAAGGGTTTTAGTTTCCACAGGGCTTACTATGACAAAGAGAAATTTGGAAGTTACTATTTTACTTGAAATTCTGGGATCCACCAAAATTCCAGATGAACGACTAAAAGCAGTCTTTCTGGTAGCCCACTAATAAACTGTAGAGCAG